>CM049428.1:55488349-65488349 GCA_026929855.1 Poa annua | reverse complement strand
GTAATATTCTCCTTGATGATGTCTTGATTGAAGTTTTGATAGACTTGATAAATCTTCAGACTTGGTGGTTCTTGTATCCTCGAGGCTGGTCTTGGATTTACTTAGTCATCATGAAGTCTAACAGAAGAAGAGGGGAGAAAGAAGAAAGAGGGAGAAAGACTTAGAAAATATTTCTGGTTGGTCTTCATGAACTTCTTCTTGATCTTTCTTCTAAGTGCTTCCACTCCTTGGAGATTCTTCTGGAGTCTCGTTTGGCTAAGTCCTTCATTGGTCTTCCAGCTCCATGTTGAAAATTACTAAGTGTCTAATGCATAGTACTTTTATCAAAATACTAAGTTTGGAAATATTCCTAACTTAGAGAAAAAAATGAAGAGATCTCCTAAGGGAAATATATCTATATGTGAGAATAAGTCATGCATGCAATGCACTTTTAAATCCTAAGAAATAACATACAAAATTTGTGATATTTATAAAGTATGCATTTGGCTATAAATGCAATTTATTTAATTTCTATTTTTGGAAAATGTAATAAAAAGAATAATTATAAGATTAAAGTTTTCTATGATTAATATTTTTATAACATTACTTTATAAATAGTGTTAATAGACAGGGAGCATTTAATTAAATTTATAGCAATTTGATTTAATCAAAATTAATATTTCTATTAATAGTTATATTGAAAATACTCAAACCATTCAATATAAAACTATGAATTCATTCAAATATCACTCAAAATATTTTATAGCAGTGGCATTAATTTACAAATATTCTAAAGTTACTAAAACAATTTTATTTGCAATTTTGGGATTAATAGATTTAAAGTTATGCCAAAAATACTCAAATCTACCATTTGAAATTTGAATATTTTAAACTGAGTCAAATTTGAATTTTGGCAGATCCAAAATATTCTACATGTCGAGGGCTTTCCAATTATATAAAAATATTTGAATTTGGATGTGTGAATAAAAAGTTATAACAAATCTAATTTACAGGGGCTTTTCTGCAAAACTGCCAATTAATTAAATCGAGAAATTCATTTTCCACGTCAGCGCTGACTGGGCTGCTGACGCGGAGCTGACGTGGCTGCTGACTGGGTTAAGTGATTGAATCTGGGCCGTCCAGATCTAGATCTACGATCCAGATCTAACCGTACCGATTCGAATTAACGCTTCTAATCTACGCCGTCAGATCGAGATCGAAGGGCTCACAGTGGTTGACCAGAAAGTGGCGGCGGGGAACTCGCTGGACTTGGAGCAGACGGCGGCGCTCGCTCCGGCGTGGACGCTCCCGTCGCTGCCGTTCTCCCCCGAGCTCGCGGAAGACGGCTTCGGACGCGGTGCGTCGCGGTGAAGAGGATGGAGGTGGCGGCGTCTTCCCGTTCGTCCTGGAGCAGCGTGGACACGCGGGCGGAGCCACGGGTACTCCGGCGACCTCGGGTCGAGCACGGACTCAACGATCTGGCGTCAAACAAGTTACGGGAAAAATCAGAGAATTGCGGACGGAAGCAGCAGAGGAGATGGGACTCAAGAGAGGGCGCGAGGAGGTCGGAGCTCACCGGATTTGACGAAAACTCGCCGGCGGGTGTGAGGAGCTCCGGCGGTTGATTTCTCCGTCCTGGAGGCGTCAAACGGAGAGAGAAGAGAGGGGAAAGGTGGCGGGGGTGTTGGGCTTTATATGGGTGCGGTGATGGGAGCAAATCCCGCAAAGAACGCCGCGATTTGGAGGAGAAATCGCCGGCGGATTTTCGGGCGAGATTGGCGTGCGGAGGTTGAAGACGATGTGACGTCAGCGATGACGTCATCCGGAATTTTCTTTTTCATTTTTCTGATTTCTTTTATAACTTTTGATTTAGATGTCCAAATGAAGTCAAACAAATTTCTAAAAATTTGTAAAATTATTATCATTCTGTTAAACCAGTTGTGGGAGTGTTTTGAACACTTTTCAAAAATAATAATTTCGAAATATTGATTAAATGTAAAATTGACACTTTATGTTTAATTTAAAACTAGGGTTTAATTAATTTTAATTTTGGCTAAATAAATTATATGAAATACCCATATTCAATTATGTTTGAATTTAAGTTATTGGCATTCCAAAATGTTGGGATGTTACAAGACTGTTCAGTTTTGGCAGATTTTTGTTCTGTTTATTTAATATTATATTTAGGGTTCAAAAGTTTCCTTAGTTTTTCAACGGACAACAGAAATAATAATAAACCTTGGTATTACAATGGCTAATGTTTAATAAATCGTATGAGATTTGACAATACATGAACATGAGTGGATTTTATTTAATGAGTACTAACCCTACTAATGAGTTTTGTGAACTTTTATGTGGATGTAGCTTATAAGTTCTAATCAATATGGTGATATGATATGAACAAGAAGACAAAAGTGCTCAAGCTTGGGAATGTGTAGTTGCATCCCAAGAACATATTCAAGAAGATGCGATCATCTAAGTTTGGGGATGCCCGAGTCATCCCCCTATTCATCAACTAACATGAGGTTGTCTCCTTCATACTCTATATTACCCATCCACATGATATGTCTTAACTTGTATTATAGTTACTTTTATATGTCTTGGTTTTATCTTTGTTAGTTTTATTAGGCTCTTTATTTCATTTTTATTGCTTTACTTTCACTTATAAATTGAAAACAACAAAAATAGTTTCTTTTGTTTTGTTTCTTTGTTTGGTTCTCCATTTTGATTTCATTTGGTTTTTACTTTTGATTTTTATTTAGAGTTTTCCTTGATCTATATATCATGTTTAAGTATTTCTTAGCCTCTGGTCTCTTAGTTTAACAAAAGTAAAATACCAAGTTTTACCCATTTAGCTTAGTTGATACATATTGTGCCTGGATAAAAGACGTTAAAGAAAAGCACTTATGAGAGACAACCCATGTTTGTTTCTATATATCATCTTATCAGGTTATCTCTAGTGAAACTATATTTTAATTCCTTCATATTTTCTGTGCTTTACTTGGAGCGTCCATGTTCTTTTATGTTTGCTTTGTTATTTTTATTTTCTGAATAAATTGGATCCTAGCATTCTTGTGTGGGAGAGAGACACGCTCCGCTTTTTCATATGAATACATGTATTCTTCATCTATATTTATGGCGAAAGCTGAAAGCCGCAACATTTACTATCTCTCTTGTTTCATTGATAAAATATTTGGGGAGTTTATGTTAAAATAAGTTGATCGTCACATTTTTTATTTATCTTCTGTTTGGAGAGGTGGTTCAAAGTTTGGTAAACTTAAAAATGATGTGTAAATGATATTGTTTAGTAGTTTATGTTTTCTTATGGTTAGTTTCAACTAGCTAATAGTGTATATTATGTCATTTTGTTCTTAACATGCATTGTCTGTTCATAAGATGGTATGGCATTGTGGTATCCTATTCTGAATGACTTACTTCAATCGACTTGGCACATGCTCACACATGTTTATGACTCAAGCAAAAGTCAATCAAAGCCTCGATGATTTATTTTGCCTCGGAGTTCTTGTATCTTTTTATGCCTCCGTTAATTTTATTTTGTCGCAAGCATGATTATGACGGTTATTGCTCTCTTGAATTGTCTCTTCCCCGTCTATTGCTAGCCTCCACTTGTACTAAGCTATAAATGCTTGTGCTTCCAAATCCCTGAAAAACCAAGTTATCCCAAAGAGTACACCATAAATACCTATGTATGGCATTTCAAACCATTCAAGTAAATTTGCATGTGCTATCTTTAAAACCTTCAAACAACTCCTCATTTTGTGACACTGTTTTAGCTCATGAGGAAGTAGTAGTTGAGCTTGTTATCTTCCATGCTAATTAAGTAACCATCGACTTGCTTGCTTCATCTGCTTGTCATTAATATTGCAAAAGAGCTGGTTAGACCACTATAATATTCCAAAAGATTTGAAAAGAAAAAAATAGACACTCCTCCATGGTATGTGATTGTTGGTGGGCACCCGAGGATTCGGTGAACCATGGTTTGTGAAATGCAAAGGATGGATGGAGTGTCAAATTATATAAATAAGGTGCATATTATAAATGCTTGTTTTTAAATAAATCGGAACCACTCTCAACTTGCTTAGTATGGAAGATAACAGGAGCTCTATTGCCATTCGTTGACAAATCAATCACCACTCAAAAACAGATTTGCCTCTGTTTTCAAAACAATGAAAAGCTCTAGCACATGTTAAATCCATGCTTCCCTCCTTGGAGGGTCTATCTTTTACATAATTGTTGAGTCACCATCCTTCTTTGAGCACCTTCTTGAGAGCATAATGTTCATTCTTAGTGTAATGGGCTTGTCCCAGAATACGGTTAACCGTGACATAGCTTGATGCTTTTATATCTGATATCTTTATATCTAGTCTTCATTTAAAACTTCAGAGGTGACCGGGCATTTATGTTTTGCTGTACAAATTCAGGCAAGCGAGATACCACTCTACCATACTTTATTATGATCATTACAATCTTGTTAATGTTTATAAGTTTCATGTTATGAGCTCTTGGTTTGTTGATACTCTCCATTGGGTAACATGATTGCTAAGTTTTACTATCCATACATCATGCAATTGTTAAAAACCTGATCATAGCATTTACAATCAAAAATTATTTTTTTATCATTTACCTAATCGAGGACGAGCAGAAATTAAGATTGGGGATGTTGATACGTCCAAAATGTATCTATAATTTTTGATGGTTTCATGCAATTTTTATACTTTTAGTACTTGTTTTTATATGAAGTTTATTATTTATTTGTACTAACCTACTAATGGTTGAAAAAGTGCATAATGTTCTTGTTTTACTCCTTGATGTGTAGAAATTATCAAGAATACAAGAGAATACCTTGTTGGAGTCGAATTGGGACTTTTCAGAAATCTGTCTGAAAACTATTTTCGAAAATTGTCACATCTGGGCCTGAAGACAACGTCAAATGGGAATCAAAATTGTTACAAAGTTGTAGGAAATTTTCTGCTAATAACCTTGGACTTAAAATTCGGCCCAATCCAAGTCCGGATGCTCCAGATATGCCCGTTTTCGTGGAGCCCAATAGGGGTTGACGGAAATCCGAGAGTCTATATAAAGAAGGAAACCCTAAGTCGTGAAGGATACCTCCACCCACGAATTTCCAGCCACCAAAGCCACGGTTTTGCCTCCCCCATGGATCCCATCTCCATGGGTGAGGGCTGCCAAGTATCCATGAAGGAGGGAAGTTAAGGGGCGGCGCTCCCCCATGAAGCCGGTGGCAGGGAAGGAGTTCCCCGCGCCGCCGCCGCCGCCCTACGCTCCTCGCTGCCCTCTCCGCCGTCTTTACCGCCATCTCCATCACCAACTCCTCATTGTATTCAGTGGTTCATCCTCCCACAAACCTCTGTACCGTCCTATGTGAACATGGTGTTTGATTCTATAATATTTATCCTATGATCGATGACATGTTTGCGTAGTTATTTGTCTTTTGATTGCTTTGTTGAATGCATGAGGTTCATTAGAGTTGTATGTTGATATAGTACTGTACTTTGGTGTCCATTATATATGTGCGCATGGATCAACACACTAGGGTTAGTAGTATGTTCAACGTAAGGGGGTAGTTCTGCCGGAGTGACAGAAACCTCAGTACTCGAACCGGTTAGTTGCACGTATGGGAGTAAGAGGACTATAAACTTAAGGCTATGGTTGGGGAAACCTTAATGCATTGTTAGTATTTACGAATGTTTACTAGCAATCCAATCATATAGTACTTGTAATCCCAAGTAGTGCAGTGCATGTATATTTAGCCTCTCCCACATAGAAACTGCATCGAAGACAATGAAACCGATATGTTCACTAATTAGTCTTGGACAAAGCCACCATAATTACCACCACTTTTCCACACTCATGGTACTGTTAGTTTATGATTACTTAGTATACTAGTAAAATACCCGTGCGCTGCTACGGGTCGATCGAATAACTCTCTGATATCATATTTCGATTTTCGATAGAAAAAGTCACGTTCATGGTCTAACCTTTGGACGCTTCAGGCACGACAATATCTAGCACTGTAACTTGCAATTGAGCTGAGGTATTAATCAAGGGAATCCGGTCTTTATACGGGCTTTCGGAAAGCCAGGATTGATATCGGGCATCCCATAAGGGCGTGCTCCCGATATATTTCATGTCGGAGTAGAGCTCAGAACATCTACACGGGCACCCTCCCTCCCCAACAGTGCCTTCTTTGGGGTTGTCGGACATGTGTCCGTCACAATGGGGGAGCTGCCCTAGCGGCGCCCCCAAACTAAATTTGTAAATTTGACAAACATTAGCAAAGTTTAAACTAAGACACAATTTAAATTTAAATTTTATACCAATAGTACGAAATTGAAAGGAAAATTAACCTAGAGGCTGAACTTAGCCTTTACTAAACTAATCTAGACACTAGGACCAACTTCACCGTTGTTCACCTTCGCTAAGTGCGCATGCTCGCTCTTATCGTCGCTGTCTGAGCTTTGCTCTATGTGCTCTGCCTCCCTCGCTGCCCTTCGGTCGTTGCCCTCTAGGTGTTTCACTCCTCGTTGACCGCACACTCGATGACCATGAAGAAGGTTGCGTCCTCCTCCTGCTGAACGATCAATTTTTGCTACTCGGGCGACACCCCCCGAGCGTTTAGCTGCTCGTAGGCTACTCGCTCGATGACCATTAGGCGGGCACACTCTTCCACCTCCGACCTCTCGCTTGATCGTGGTTGGCTCCACGACAGCGTTCGCCCAAACCCGTGTCCTTACTACGTGAGCTGACAAACGAGTTTTACGGTACAGCCTGATTAGGCTACAACCGTTCCGTCTGCTCTTGATGCAGCTCCTCCTCACCCCCCCCCCCCCCCCCCCCCCCAAATCAAAGGAGCCATTGCCACTCCCCTTGCTGTTAGACGGTGGAGGGTTTGGGCACGCGACTTAGGTTTTATAGTCGGCTGATCTATTGGCAGAGACAAAGACGGGAAGCGGTGGTGCTGGGCGGGGAACCGACATGTGGGTGAGACGCGCCGCGTCATAGTTTAATGGCGGAGACACATCTGCTGCGCTGGCCTCGGCAGCGCCGCTTAGGAAGTCAGGAAGGCTGATCCAGCATGCGAAAGGTTGAACGCAGCGCTGGCGCCGACGTAAATTGAACTCGTGCGGGTGCGGCTGACGTACCACTGCCCCATCCCTTTCTCGTGCGCTGATACGAAAACACATCAAATCGTTTTGTCAAGATCTTGAAAAAACTTTGTCAAGATTGTCAATGAAGGACCATCGGAGGAGGACAGGAGGGAGGCAAGCTTTCTCAGGAGACAATGAGCGAGCGGGTTTTGTCAAGATTGTGAGAAGTAGTGTGCCACCATTTTGTGAAGAAATATTTGAACAGAAGTAAAAAAAACATCTCCATAGCCCAGTACTAAACCGCGTACGCCACCAGCTTGATAGCAAAGTCAATGTGCCGCTCTTTCCTGAAATCCTCCATCCTAGCAATGTCATGCATTTGGTTCAATTCCAATTACCCCATGAAGTAATCTTGCATTAGCTCCTTGCCACTCTTGTTGTAGCCCGTGTCTTCAAATTCATCTATGCCCTGCTTATACCTTCAAACAGACCATAATCTTATTTGATCACAAACTGTAAAGTGTACATTAAGGGGGCAACCAACTGGTAAGAAATTAAGTGACTATTTGTGTCCTCTTATAGAAATAAATTGTCCATTTTGTTGTATTGTGAACGAAACCAGTGGCTCTCCATTTCTCAAAGCTATCACACATCTCATACATTAATATGACACATAGCACAACGCCATACGCAATCTTATTGCAGATTCCTGCCACGTTTCAGTAAGCTTCAGAATAGAGTTTGATAAGCCAACGATATCCAGCACATCTAAAGCCTTTCTTCGTGCACTTTGGAATGCAGTGGGGATATAACTATTAACTAACACATGCTTTCACCAAAGCGAAGATGATTTACGTGATCATCAATTCACAGGTAGATCAGGAGTTTATAGCGGAAGTCAAACCATGTTTACCTTCAGACTATCCCTCTGGTCAGGATACTTGTGAACATAGCCATGCCTCATCATCAAATATAGGAAGCACATTCGAGGACTCACCATTCTGCAACAATAATCTCAATTCATCAATGGAGAAATAAATTATCCTGCAGAAAAAGAAAATGTTTTTGCTTTGCTTTGTCGTGGAGTCGTGGACGCGATCTGCAACCGTGGGGGCTTCAGTGGCTCGTCGGCAACTGGACCAGGCACTTCCCCCTGTCGTCCGTAGGTCAAATATCTAGCATGGGGCCTGTCTATGGCCATGACGAGGTTGACCAGCGCGGCTACCGTGCCGTCGGGCACACGAGCTCGACGAGAATGCACGCCCGGACAACCCGTGAATGCGGCAAGGCTCTCTGTGCACTGGGCCACCTGCCCGACCACGTCGATGGCGTCTTCCATGATCCCGGTCCGGCCGTCATCACGAGCGTGAAGAGCACCCGCACGACGCCGATCTCGACGAGAGGGCCGCACAGTTGAGGGGGTATAGCAGGTCCTTCCTAGCGCCACGGAGGAGGGCGACAAGAGCAGCGAATAGAGGCCGCTTAGCGTCGACGCAGAGGAGGCCGGCGACCAGGGTGCGTGCGATGTGCAGCTTCACTTCCATCGCTGCTGTGCAAACCGATCTGGCTGGGATTGCGTGCGGCGTGGGTGGATGATGCCGTTGGTTAGTGGGAATCGCTCGCCGTGGAATTCTTCCGTGTCTCCGTGCGTAATCGAGAGGAGCGGTAGGGGATAGCAGGATTCCAAGATTTCAGGGCGTTGATTGTGTACGTAATTATCATTGATTGATGGCGTAAATTAATTGGACGTGCAGTTACTTCCTTCAGAGAAAAACCTGTGCGGGAGGATGAGAGCTAGACGAAGGGGTGGGCAGAAAGAGGAACAAATAGTTCTTTTTAGATGGTAGAGATAGAGAAGACATTTTATCCCTGCAGCGGTAACATTTACTTTCTTATATTTATGTAACATCCCAACATTTTGGAATGTTTAAAAATCACAAAAATTTAAAACTTTTGTTTTTGATTAAAATAAAATATGAAAATGCATAAGAAAACCAACTATAAAAGATTTCAAATATATTCAAAGGATTTAATATTTCAAATATCTCAATTTAACATTATGTTCAAAAGTTGTTTTCAAATAAACAATTTATTATCCATTGTACTTCTTAGAAACCTTAATATATAAATGGACAAATGTTTCACAAACTTCAAACCATTGTATTATTAATAAAAGTTTCAATTGATTTATCTTGGTATTAAATATATTGGTGCACAAATTATTTTCAATTAAAAATGAATACCTTATATTTCCCATTTCCTTCAAATTAGTTATATTTTGCTCTTTAATATTATACCAAAATAAAGATGAATGATTTCAGCAAAACAAGTTTAAATAACTTAAATTCAAACATATTTGAATGTGGGTAATTTCATAAATTTCATTAACCTAAAATGAATTTATTAAATTACTAATTTCAAAGTTGACCTAAATGGGCAATTATGCATTTTATAAATATTTCAAAATATTAATTTTCAAAATTATTCAAAACATGCCCACAACTGGTTTAAAATAAAGATAATAATTTTACAAATTTTTAGAAATTTGTTTGACCTCATTTGGAGTTATAAATCAAAAGTTATAAAAGAAATAATTAAATCAGAAAAGAAAAAGTTAAAAACCTGACAGGCGGGACCCACCTGTCAGGACTTCATCCCTAACCTCTAGCCAGAAATCACGCCCCGGAATCCTCCTCCGATCCTTGCCCAAATTCGAGCGAGATTGTCGCGGATGTGTTTCCCCCTTCGGCCTATATAAACCCCCTACTCCTCCTCTCCCTTTTCCCCTAAAAACCCTAGCCCGAGCGCCCCCAGGCTGCTCGCGTTTGTCCTCGGAGCTCCGCCATTGCCGCCACCGTATTTCTCCAACTCCGGCGAGTACGAGACTTCCCGAGCACTCCCCTCTCTCCCTTGCTCTTTATTTTTACCGTGTGCATCTTTCTGACTTGGTCGGGTTTCCTCTCGCGCACCAGAACGCCGTTCCCGTCATCGACAGGAGCTCGCCGCCGCCATTCTCTACTCCGACGAGCCACTGGCAACAGACGAGGGCGCCTCGAAGACCACTGCCTCGCCATCTAGACCGCCACGGCCTCCTCTTCATTTTGGTATGATCCGCTCCTTCCAGTACCCCCTAGATGTCGTAGAACGTTTGTTGCCGACGCGCCGCCGCCGCGTGCATCGTCTCCGGCGAGGTCTCCGGTGACCTAGCGCCGCTCGGTCTGGTCGATTGAATCTGGGCCCTTAGATCTAAATCGTGAGGTCAGTTCTGTTTCACTTAACTGAACCGGTACGGGCAAATCACAAGACGCCACGTCAGCCGCCACAGTCAGCGCTCCGTCAGCAGCCACGTCAGATCCAGTCAGCGCCCAGTCAACAGATCTGGCATTTTTGCAGAAAAGCCCCTGTAACTTAGATTTGTTATAACTTTTTATTCACACATCCAAATTCAAATATTTTTATATATTTGGAAAGCCCTCGACATGTAGAATATTTTGGATCTGCCAAAATTCAAATTTGACATAGTTTAAAATAATCAAATTTCAAATGGTGAATTTGAGTATTTTTGTCATAACTTTAAATCTGTAAATTCAAAAATTGCAAATAATTTTTTTTAGAAACTTTAGAATATTTGTAAATTAATGCCACTACTATAAAATATTTTGGAGTAATTTTTGAATGAATTCATAGTTATATATTTAAATTGAATATTTTGAGTATTTTTCAACATAACTATTAATAAAATTATTGTTTTTGATTAAAGTAAATTGCTATAAATTTAATTAAAATACCCCTGTCTATTAACACTATTTATTAAATTATACTATAAAAATTTAATCATAGAAAACTTTAATCTCATAATTATTTCTTTTATTATATTTTCCAAAATTAGAAATTAATTAAATTGCATTTATAAATTCATGCATATTTATAAAGAAATCACAAAAGTTATTTTGATGCTTCTTGTGATTAAAAAAAAATTCATTTCATGCATAAAATATTTTATTATATAATTATATCCCTCATAGGAAAACCTCTTCATTATTTTTCTCTAAGTTAGAAGTATTCTCAACTTAACATTCTGGTAAAGTGCTACACTTGGACACTTAGTAATTTTCAAGATGGAGCTAGAAGGCCATTGAAGGACTTAGCCAAAACAAGACTTCAGAAATATCTTCAAGGAGTAGAAGCACTTGGAATAAAAGTGAGAAGAAGTTCAAGAAGGCCAACCCCCTTTTATTCTCTAAGTCTTTCCCTCTGTTCTTTCTTCTCCTCTGAGACCTCATGAAGAGTAAGTTAAATCCAAGACCAGCCTCGAGGACACAATAATCATCAAGTCTGAAGATTTATCAAGTCTACAAAAATTCATTTAAGACATCACCAAGGGGAAAGCTACAAGTCTGGAGATGAAGCCTGGAAGACTAACAACATCTTTATTTCCTTCTTTTCCCTCTTTCCTAATCTTGTCTTTTTAGACTTAAACAAATTTTGATCATGATGTTATCATCTTTGAAGTTTGTTGGATCCTAGCGGCATAGTGAGATGAAGCGGCCTGGAGACAAACCTTACATGTCCACGTACATGAGACCTGTTCCACAATTTAAGTGGCTGGCCGGGTGTCTGCCTCTCTCACTATAGTGAATATCCAATTTACAAAGAGTTGATAATAATTGGTGATCACCTTATAGACTTAGTATTTTCTCCAAGTATTTATGCACATCATGGCTAAGCCATTTGAGTGCTTATTCAAGATGATTTATAACAAAGTTAATTTCACCAACTTATGACCTTAGCTCTTAGTCCTTTTGGACCAACCTATTTGCCTTGCATTAACTTAAAAGATTTTCATGGCATGAAAAGCATTTCTAGTCCTTAGAAATAAATTGCATATCATGCATGACATGTTTTCCTTAGAAGCTTTACAAAACTTGTTTGTTCACTAGATATGAGCATGTATGTTTGATGATTCTTGTTTGTTGATTGTTGTATTGTTGTTTGCCTGTACTGTTTAGATTAAACAGAGAGCAAACGTTCGTTGTTGAAAAGAGTTTGTGAACAACGACAACATTCAAAGGCAAGTGGCACACCTCATAAACTACCTATTATTTCTATATGCATTACTTAGTGTATTTTTATATGTATGTGTAGGATAGTATTGCTATGCTAAACCTGTGTAGAATTCCCTTACTCCTGTGTCTAGGTTCCTATATCATACTTAGCAGAAATATTGATGCTATGCAATTGATGAAAAGTTTTACAAAATGTTAAGTGACTACTCAGGGTTGTGCTCATGGTTGTCGTCGCCTAGGATGAATTTCTAACTACTTAGGGTCGTGAGCATGGTGGTTGTCAACCTGGGAGTACACATCCACTAAGTTAATGAAACACCTGTGTGGATTGGTTGAATGGTTTATGTTGAGTGGCTACTCAGGACTGTGCTTGTGGTTGTCTTCGCCTAAGTTAGTTTCTACTATACTGGGGCCATGAGCATGGGGGTTGTCAACCTGAGAGTGCACTTGTGGATGGCCACCCAGTGAACAGAGGAATCTGAAGAACTCCAAGTGACGATTGCTTCCAGTGCAGCCATTGCCATATGGGCTCTGGCTTGATCAATTTATGTTGCGTGGACTCTCTCCGGCTTGACAAGCAGATGTAGGGGGATGTTAGGTGGAACGGGTCAAGCCAGAGTGGGAGGGAAACTGCTTCTGAAAGATCTCGTCTCATTCTTCTCCTTTCCTTATCACGAATGGTGTGTAAAGGATAATTTGGGTTGAATGGGTACAATGGTGAACGTGCACAACCTCTGCAGAGTGTAAAACTAAGTACTTAGCCGTGTCCCCGGTACGGACAATTTGAGCAGCTGATCACGGACGTCAACGGAGGATTCCATCATTCCAACTTCAAAAATGAAACTTGATGGGTGAACAAGGGAATATGAGATTTATGGTTTTCATGCCATACTTGTCTTGATTTGAAGAAAGTGTTTTCCAAAGAGATAGGAAAAATTGGCTTTATGCAAAATAGCCTTGAACTCCACCAGCCAAATATGCATATAGGCTATAGAGTTATTCCATTAAGTGTCCACCATAGTGTCACTTGCCAGACTCCATTTTTAATGGAATCTGACCCACTCTGTTGCAAAATTTTATTTGTTACAGGTTATTCAAATGACGAGTGAGGTTTTGTTAAGGGATTTCGAGTCTGCAATCAACATGTTTTCGCCTGTGGCAACATGAAGTTGTTGGAGACCCACAGCTATTGTATTTCCGCTGTGTACTTTTTTCAATGCTAGCTTGATGCTATGCAACTTGTATCGAATATTTTGTAATTCTGGATCATCGATGTAATAAAATTGACGTTTTGTTGTGATATTACATCGTAAACTGTGTGTGCAAATGAATCGATCCAGGGATTTGCACTATACACAGGTATCTGCCTTATTTAAAGTGCAGGTACGCTACAGATGGTATCAGAGCCCTGTGTTGCCTGTAGGTTCGAAACCCTAGGTTTGGAGAGGAATAGGATTTGACCATAGGATTGAAAATCTATTTTATTAACTTTTCTAAAAACAAAACTTTTCATTTTATCATATGATTTTTTTCTGTTTCATTTTAATTCTAATACTCTTTCCTCTTCAAAATTTTAGATGGCAGAGTACACTGAGACCGCGTATGCTGGAGTTTTGTCGGATTTCATCTTTGGGAGGCAGCTGTCTAGGTTGACAAGTATATTGAAGCTACCACCGCCCTATTTCCGAGGAAGGAAGGAAGAGACCGACATACCTGATTTGACGAGTTGGGAAATCCGCACAATCATGACCCCAGATCCCACGATGCCAGACTTCGAGCCCGTGGACTATGTCACCTACTACCCTGAATGGATTGAAGGAGTGAACATAGCTATGGTGGACTTGATGGCCCGATTGTGTTATAAGTATCGCAACAAGCTGGCACCAAAATCGCCCTTCCGTGCCTTTGGGAAGAGGGATGCGCATGGCCACTCAATGGCTCACACGGGAAATCGCCTGGACCTGCCCATCACTAACAAGATGTTTGAAGACTTGGATTTTCTCATGAACCGTCTGACCAGAAAGGTTCAGCAAGCTTATAACATCGCAGATCATGCCCGAGCCGTCATACACGCAAAAACCCAAGAACTCCAGACTTCTGAAACCCTTGTTGGCCATATGGAGGAACTCATCCATGAACTACATTTGCAGAATCTTAACAAGGATGGGCAGATCGCCACCCTTGAGGCGCAACTCAATGTACCTCCACCACCGCCAGTAGCTGAAGGAAGTGACCAAGGCACTGGAAATGTGGTAGTAAACTCAGAGGTAAAGGATGAAGAAGACCCTGAAGAGGTGCTTTTTGAAGAGTCAACTGAGGGAGAAGTCACGCCTGTGGCAAATAACCACGCAATAAAGCGCAAGCGTGAGATTGAGGAGGAATAAGTGGAGCAATACAAACCACGTTAGAGGGACCACCATTTATCTCATTTAGCTTATCGTATCGATTTGATGTATTGACCTATAAAAATTGTGGTATGGCAGTACTATCGTTTTTGTAATGCCATGACATTGATGTGATTCCGTTCGATAAATGATTAGTTCGAGTTTTCAAAATAAGTGTGAAATTTGTTTTTGTATGTGTTTGCATGTGTTTGAATCATGTTGATTGATATTATTAGGAATTGGTTGCCTTGTTTTGTTTTATTGAACTAGGATTCCTCCATAGTAAAAATAACTCAACCCATTGCTTTCTAAACCAAACAGATGTCTCACCCCAATACCAACACCAATGTTTTGCATACAACTATGCAACTCCTAATTGAGAACCAGAGTCAGCTGTGGAAGTTGATCACTGACCAACTGCCTAGGATTGATCAAAACCATAGTGATTTCGAAGAGAACCTTATGACCAAACTAAAGGCATACAAAACTTGTGGAGAGATAGGACATACGTCCAAAGAATGTCCTGATGAGTGGCCCCATGGTCATACCAGACATCCAGTTAGGGAATACCCCACAAGTCAGATTTCTTGCTTTTCGTGTGAAGCAACAAATCACGTTCCAACGCAGTATCAACTCTACCCCGTAGTGCAAGAAGACAGTCAGCAAGCCAAAAAGGGGATGCAACAAAATCTCATGAAGTATGTGGAAGTACAAGAAAACAAGGAGGAACACAAAAGAGATACTAGCCATATAACATGTTTTACCTGTGGAGAACTAGGACATTATTCATGGGACTGCAAAGAGAAAAGGACTGGTCAGAATACTGAACCAAATCTTCATCAAAATGAGACTGTGGGTCATACTAAGGTGAAAAATGAAATAAGAGTAAGGTCACTCCCGAAGATATCCAAAAGTACCTCCAAGTGTTGCTATAAGTGTGAAGGAGATCACCTAGCTCGAAATTGTCACATCAAACGAGACTGGACTTCTTTAATTGAGATAGAATATAACAAACAAGATTTGGAAGAACTGTTAGCCCTAGAAACACCAAAGAAGAAGAAGAACTTAAGTGACGTAATTTGCTACAAATTTAAGGACAAGGGACATTATGCCAATAAGTGCCCAGTAAAGATGAAGGGAAATTGCCTTATCCGCTCGCTCAAGAAGATCACCGGTCCCGTGACATGCCGCAGATGCCCTGAGAGGAAGAAGGATAAATCTCTCCAAGGACCGAGCGGAAAACGTAAGTGCAAAAACTTTCTGTATCCACCACATGTCATTGTATTTTGAATACCTGTACGCTCTACATCAGAGAAGTAAATCAGATTAAACAAAGTTTCTAGACTGACCACAAACATTCCTTTTAAGGGTGGTAGCCACCCAGTTAAATTAAACCCCGTTGCGTAAATCCAGAGATCCCAAACTGTATTTCTTTCTAACTCCCCAATCCAAAAATTCAACCCCTGCTAGTTTCTACTTCCATGTCAAAACCTTTCATCTCTTAAACCTCTCGAGTTATCAAAATCATTACAAAGAACTTGCTTTGTCTTTCTTGCTTCTCTGAATCTCGGGGACGAGATTTCTTTTAAGGGTGGTAGTCTGTAACATCCCAACATTTTGGAATGTTTAAAAATCACAAAAATTTAAAACTTTTGTTTTTGATTAAAATAAAATATGAAAATGCATAAGAAAACCAACTATAAAAGATTTCAAATATATTCAAAGGATTTAATATTTGAAATAACTCAATTTAACATTATGTTCAAAAGTTGTTTTCAAGTAAACAATTTATTATCCATTGTACTTCTTAAAAACGTCAATATATGAATTGAAAAATGTTTCACAAACTTCAAACCATTGTATTATTAACAAAAGTTTCAATTGATTTATCTTGGTATTAAATATATTGGTGCACAAATTATTTTCAATTAAAAATGAATACCTTATATTTCCCATTTCCTTCAAATTAGTTATATTTTGCTCTTTAATATTATACCAAAATAAAGATGAATGATTTCAGCAAAACAAGTTTAAATAACTTAAATTCAAACATATTTGAATGTGGGTAATTTCATAAATTTCATTAACCTAAAATGAATTTATTAAATTACTAATTTCAAAGTTGACCTAAATGGGCAATTATGCATTTTATAAATATTTCAAAATATTAATTTTCAAAATTATTCAAAACATGCCCACAACTGGTTTAAAATAAAGATAATAATTTTACAATTTTTTAGAAATTTGTTTGACCTCATTTGGAGTTATAAATAGAAAGTTATAAAAGAAATAATTAAATCAGAAAAGAAAAAGTGAAAAATCTGACAGGCGGGACCCACCTGTCAGGACTTCATCCCTAACCTCTAGCCAGAAATCACGCCCCCGAATCCTCCTCCGATCCTTGCCCAAATTCGAACGAGATTGTCGCGGATGTGTTTCCCCCTTCGGCCTATATAAACCCCCTACTCCTTGTAACATGCCAATTTTCAGAAAAATTTAAAACTTTTGCATCCATGCATCATCATCATTAAGCTTGTCATAAGAATTACATAAAATTTGAATTTAATTATTTAAATATGTTTTAATTGAATTTATGTCCTTAAAATTGTTATTTTGAATTTATAATAAGGTTCCTTTTATTCTATTTTTACTTTAGACAAAAATAATGTCAAAAGGATCTATTTTTCATAAGCTTTTCAAATTATATTTTTATTAATTTTTCTGAGAAGTTTTAATATAGTTTTGAATTTGTTTTATAATCAAAAGAATTAAAAACAGAAAAGAATTTTCAAAAAAAAAAGAAAAAAGAAAAATAGAGTCGGGCCAGCCAGTGGGCCGAAGCCCACTAGCTATCTACCGCGCGCGCGACGCAACCCAGCCCGCCAGCGGCCCGTCCCCGCCCCCACGCGTGCGCTCACTCGCTGACAGGTGGGCCCCACCTGTCATCCCTCCCGCTGCAACGGCTCGCCCCAAATCACGCCCACGACGACGCCGAGAAACGGCCGAGTAATCTCGATTCATTGCCCCTTTTACGTCGCCGTTTCTTGCTATAAGATCCCCTCGATCCCCTCTCTCTTTTGCCCCAAGCACCACCTTCCGAGAGCCACAAGGCTGCCCGCACGAGACCTCGACTTTCCGCCGCTACCGCCGGTAAAACTCGCACCGTGTGCTCAACTCCGGCCACCCCGGACCTTCTCTCCTCTCCGCTTCGTTTTGTTTCATCCTTGCGCATCGTTGTGACATGGTTTCGCACTCTGTCTCGCTGCGTGTCGTCGTAACGGTGCACTACCGAAGCAACCCGCCGCCGCGCACGACTCCGGCGAGCAATCCCAGGAAGCAAAGGACGCCCCAGCCTCCACGACCTCGCCATCGTCTCCGCGTCGACCTCCTCTGCATTCTGGTATGATCCGTTCATCCCATAGCGCACTAGATCGTGTAGAACGTCCGTCGCCGGCGCGCCGCCACCGCGGGAGTCACCTCTGGCTAGGTTCCCGGCGACAGCGCCGCTCGGTTCTGGTCGATTAGATCTGGACCGTTAGATCCCAAGTGCACGGCCAGGATTAGTTCACTTAAAAACCCGAACCGGTACGCCACGTCAGCGCCTCGTCAGCGCCGCGTCAGATATTATTTTCTGAATTTTTATTAAATCATTTAATTTGGCAGTTTTGCAGAAAACACCCTGCATACTGTTTTCATCATTACTTTTTATCTGTTTAACCAAATTTAGATATTTTAATATATTTGAAATCCTTAGAACCGGTAGAACACTTTGGATTCATTAGTTTTCTGTTTTGACACATACAAAATTTTCAAATATTTTTTAGAGTAGTTTAAGTGTTTTTAACATAACTTTGTTAGAAAATTTATTTTTGAGTAAATCAAATTGGTAACAACTTGTTCAGATGCCCTCTGCCCAAATGTCATTTTTACAAAATTTGATTTGAAAATTTCTTTAAGTGAACTAAAGTCCGTGTCATTAACCCTTTACTCATGGTTAAATAATAGAAACAAATCAAAAATTGATTCATGCATATATTTGGAAATAAACTGTTGCATCTCATCTCATGCATAGCATATCTTCTTTGTGTGATCCTTTGCTTGTGTGTTTATGTGTGGCTGTTTATTCCTTTGTTAGACTATTCGGAGGGAAACGAGAATCTTTGCAACTGTAACTGTTGCACTTCTGATTGCCAAGGCAAGTGGCACACCCCCATAAAAGTCCTATTATTTCTATGCATGAGTAGAGTATTTTCTATAAGCATGTGTAGGATAGCATTGCTATGCAAGCCATGATAGATCTCTTTATTCCTGTATCTAGGTTCCTATGAAATTACTTAGTAGAATAGTGATGCTATGCAAAAACTATTTTGATGAAAAGATAAGTCTACTAAGTTTTAATCAAACACCTGGGTGGAAATTGGTTGCTTGGCTGTATGAGTTGAATGTTATTCCCAGGGGTGTTACCTGTGGAATATTCACTTGTGGAAGGCCACCCAGGAGCAAAGGAATCTGAAGAACTCCGAGTGAAGATTGCCTCTCGTGCAGCCATTGCCAATATGGGCTCTGGCTTGATCAACTAAGCTGCATGGACTCTCCTCGGCCTGACAGGTGGTGGTAGAGGATTTGTAGGTGGAGCGCGTCAGGCTAGAGTGGGAGGGAAAATGCTTCTGAAAGATCTCGTCTCATTCTTTCCTTTCCTTATCACAAATGGTGTGTAAAGGGTAAATTGGGTTGAATGGGTACAATGGTGAACGTGCACAACCTCTGCAGAGTTAAAATCTAAGTACTTAGCCGTGTCCCCGGAAACGGACAATTGAGCAGCTGAACGAGGATGTCAACGGAGGATTCCACCATTCCAACTTATAAATTAAAAACTTGATGGGTGAACAAGGGTAGAATGAGACACTGGATTTCATGCCACGGATGTCTCGAATAGAAGAAAAGTTCCAAAAAGTTAGGGAAAAACTTGCTTTCTGCAAAATAGCCTTGAGCTCCACCAGCCAAATAAGCATATAGGTCATAGAGTTATTCCTCTAAGTGTCCACCATAGTGTCACTTGCCAGTTCCATTTTAATGGTTCTGACCCACGTTGTTGCAATATATATCTTATTGCAGACTGTCCTGATGATGAGTGAAAGTTTTACTAAGGGTTTCGAGTCTTCAACCAACATGCTCGCCTGTGGCACATGATGATGATTGGGGACTCCACGAAGAATAAATTTTCTGTTGTTCACTCTGTGTACTGCTAGCTGTATGCTATGCAAATTTGTAATGAATATTTTCCTAGTCTGGATCAGCGTTGTAATAAATTGATACTTTGTTGTGATATTTCATTATAACTGTGTGTGCAAACGAATCGATCCAGGGATTTGCACTATACACATGTATCTGCCATATATTAGGTGCAGGTACATTACAGATGGTATCAGAGCACTGTGTTGCCTGTAGGTTCGAGCCCTTAGGATTGGAAAAACCTTTTGATCATAGTATTAACTACTTAAGTATTTTTGGATCCTAGCGGCATAGTGAGATGAAGCGGCCTGGAAACAAACCTTACACGTACATGAGACCTGTTCCACACTTAAGTGGCTGGCCGGGTGTCTGTCTCTCTCACTATTGTGAATATCCAATTTACAAAGAGTTGTTTATATTTGTTGATCACATTGAGATTTGACTTCGTTTTGACTCTAATCTAATAATACACTTATGACTAGTACCTCCTTACCTTACACATTTCTTGTTTTAAATTCTTTCTTTCTTCCTAAAGGATGACGAGCTTCCACTTCACCCCTGCGGAGGACTTCGAGGACACCCGTTTTTGCTGCTACCTTCTCGACATCGGCGAGAAGATAGGTTTACCGCTACCTCAAGTTTAGGGCTTCATCCTGAAGAAGTTTAACAAGGAGGGCTGTTGGGGAATAAAAGCAACTCAGCCAGGACGCGGAGAAGAGCCCCCGTTAGAAATCAAAATGGTTAGTGACTCCAAAGAAAAAGGACTCAATCTCGTGATGCAGGACCTGATTGGACGTCTCTGCGGACGCTATAGCACAGAGTTGAGGGGCCACTACTCCATTTTCTTTGGAAGGAGAAACGAGGAGGGAGAACCATACCTCTTTGATGTTGGAGATAGAGGCAAAGCAAAGCCCCTTAGTCTGTATTTCCAGGAGTTGGAGGTCCTCGTCACAGAACTTTATGAGGATAGACGCACTGAACTTCTGAAGAATGATGAGTTGTGTGCCTTACTCAAGGAGAACGAGGAAAAGATAAAAGCTCAATAGGAAGTGGCTAAGGCCCAAGAAGAAAAGTTTGCTTCACAAGAGGAAAAATACAAGAGACAGGAGAAAAGAGTTCAAGAGAAAAACAAGACTATCAGAGAACAGAAGGCAGTACTCGAGAGCAATGAAGTCGAGTTTGAAGCTGATAGTGACTTGATCAAGCGTCTTCGTACCGAGAAAAGGGAACTGCAAGAGAAGAACTCTGCCCAGGAGAAAGAAGTGAAGGAATTAAGGGAAGTACTCGACAATGAAGGAATCGAGATTCAGGAAATTGAAGAAGAAGAAGACGACATGGTCGAGTAGTTCGTTAGCGAGACTACCATTTATTTACACCTCATCGTTATCTTAGTCTTGTATTGACCTATCAACTTGTGATAAGGCAGTACCTTCCATTGTATTCCGAGGAACCTCGCGCTATATTTTTCCAAAACTCTCATGTCTGATTTATCCAAAGTTTTGAGTTGTGTGATGTTTGTTTTGTTCCTTAGGTTGTTTGTTTGTTGGGGTAATCTTTCTCATTAGACCTTTCCATCTAAAAACTCACCTATACCAATCACAGATGCCTCCCCGTCGTACGCCCGATCAGAACAACAACAACAACAACAACGACCACAACAACAATGATGCTATACAACAGTTGATGGCTGCTCAAGCTCAGCTAATAACTATGATGACCCAGTTCATTGCGGCAACCAACAACAACAACAACAACAACCACAACCCACCTCCGCGACCCCCCCCCCCCCATGTGGATAGACTTACCAGATTTCTGAGACTCCGACCGAACAAGTTCTCCACTGCAACTGAACCCATTGTGGCAGATGACTGGCTGCGTTCAGTGGACAGGGATCTGGTGACTTGTGAATGTACTGAAGCTGAGAAGGTGAGGTTCACCACTCATCTGTTGGAAGGACCAGCGATCCAGTGGTGGGAAACCTACCAAATCACCCACCCACTAGAAACCATGACTTGGGAAAATTTCAAGGAAGGTTTTCGTAATGCTCATATCTCCTCGGGCATTATGAACTTGAAGCAGGAAGAGTTCAGGAACCTGAGACAAGGAAACAGGAGCCTTAAGGAGTACATGGCTGATTTCCATGCCCTTTCCCGTTATGCCTCTGAAGACATTAACACCGAGGCAAAGAGGAAGGCAAAATTCCTAAATGGGCTCAGTGACGAGCTGAAGATCCCTTTGACAGTGGCATACGCCCCAAATTATCAGACTCTCCTAGATCAGGCTATCATACTAGAGGATAACATCAAGAAGGCTGAAAATAGGAAGAGAAAGTTGAATGTTCACAAACCCCATTCTGAGACTTCTTTCAAGAGATCTTTCCCTCAAGATGCAAACCAGAATCATAAACCTGGTCACTATCCTGGTGGAGGAAGCAACCATAAACATCATGGTCACAACCATAGTGGTGGTTTCAAGGGAAACAATGGGAATCACAAGGGAAATGGAAATGCTGGCCACAACAATGGACAACATCGCCCGAACCCCGAATATAAGAAAGATATTAGCCAAGTCCTATGCTTCAAGTGCAATAACAAGGGTCACTACGCCACTGACTGCCCCGAAAAGAAGGCCACAGAAGCTGCCAAGCCCAATCCCTTCCAGAAAGGACAGGTGAACCACATCAATGTGGAAGAAGTGTACGATGAACCTGATGCTGTCATTGGTACGTTCTTGCTAAATTCATGCCCAGCATTAGTTTTATTTGATACTGGAGCATCGCATTCTTTCATTTCAAGAGCTTTTGTAAACAAACATGGGTTAGTAGTGGAAAATATAGGAAGCCCCATTAAAGTAAGCTCGCCGGGCGGAGAGATGCTAGTAACCTCTGGCTGTAGACAGTTGAGTCTGAAGATTGGAAAGCATCAGTTTCCTACGGACTTGATCATCCTGGAAACACAAGGCCTGGATGTTATCATAGGGATGGATTGGATGACCCGCTATGCAGGAATCATAGACTGCGCATATGGAACCATCACTCTCACCACTCCAGAAGGCTCGAAGATCAACTTTAGATCAAGGTTTGAACTAAAGAAGGTTAGGCTTAATTCTCTTAAGGGGGCTAGTCTCGGTGAGGTCCTTATAGTTAAGGAATACCTTGACGTGTTTCCGGAAGAACTACCAGGAATGCCACCCGATAGAGATGTAGAGTTCCTCATAGAACTAAAACCGGGGACATGACCCATTGCTAAAAGGCCCTACCCAATGGCAACTGATGAACTGAAAGAACTCAAGAAACAACTGGAAGAGTTTATGCAGAAAGGCTTTATCCGTCCAAGTTCATCACCCTGGGGAGCCCCGATCCTTTTTTTCAAGAAGAAGGATAGTACTCAGAGATTAGTCACCGATTACCGTGACATAAATGAGCATACAATCAAGAACAAGTATCCGCTACCCATAATAAATGAATAGTTCGATCAACTAGAAGGGGCTGTCGTCTTCTCCAAGATCGATCTCAGATCAGGGTACTTCCAGATGAAAGTCAGAGAAATGGATATACCCAAGACTGCTTTCGTTACAACATATAGATCGTATGAGTACACGGTAATGCCTTTTGGGTTAACCAATGCCCCAGCCTATTTCATGAATATGATGAATAAGGTGTTTATGGATTTTCTGGACAAGTTTGTTGTTGTCTTCATCGATGACATCTTAGTCTACTCCAAAAGTCACAAAGAACATGAAGAACATTTACGTCTGGTATTGCAAAGGCTCCGAGAGCATAAATTATATGCTAAGTTCAACAAGTGTGAATTCTGGTTAAAACAAGTAGGATTTCTAGGACACCTGGTGTCTAAAGATGGGATACCAGTGGACCCTGAAAAAGTTGCTGCTGTGAAAAATTGGGAATCGCCCAAAAATGTGGGAGAAATCCGCAGTTTTCTAGGACTGGCAGGGTACTACCGGAGATTCATTGAAAACTTCTCCAAGATTGCCAAGGCCTTGACTGAACTACTGAAGAAGGGAAAGAAATTTGAGTGGACGGAAGCTTGTGAGATCAGTTTTCAGGAATTAAAGAAGCGCTTGCTGTCGGCACCAGTTTTATGCTTACCAGATCTAGAGAAAGACTTCCAGGTTTATTGCGACGCTTCATATCGCGGCCTAGGAAGCGTATTGATGCAAGAAGGCAAAGTGGTGTCTTACGCCTCAAGACAACTCAAAAATCATGAAGTAAACTACCCCACTCATGATTTAGAGTTAGCTTCTGTGGTGCATGCGCTAAAGATATGGAGGCCATATTTATGGGGAAAGAGATGTGAAGTTTTTACGGATCATAAAAGCCTCAAGTATTTCTTTACTCAGAAGGAATTAAACATGCGTCAAAGGAGATGGTTAGAATTGATCAAAGACTATGATTTAAGTCTACAGTACCACCCAGGGAAAGCCAACGTAGTGGCTGATGCCTTGAGCCGTAAGACTTATGTAAACAGACTCACGGCAGGGGAGTTGCCGGAAGATCTTTGTAAGGGGTTTAAGGACCTTCGGTTAGAGGTGGTACCTGAAGGATTCATAGCTTCCTTAGAAGTTCAACCTCTTCTACTAAACAAAATCAAGACAACGTAGTTAGAGGATAAAGCAGTAAAAGAAATCAAGAGGAACCTAAGCGAAGGTAAGGCCAGAGATTTTAGAGTAGATGAAGAAGGAACCGTGTGGTATAAAGAACGCATTTGTGTTCCTGACAATGCCGACCTCAGGAAGTTAATACTTCAAGAAGATCATGACTCACCTTATTCCATACATCCGGGTAACACCAAGATGTACATGGATGTAAAGGAGAGGTATTGGTGGATCAACTTGAAACGTGATATTGCAGAATACATTGCAAAGTGTGACGTCTGCAGTCGTGTGAAAGCAGAACACCAAAAACCAGCAGGGTTGCTACAACCGTTACCAGTACCAGACTGGAAATGGGAACAGATTGGTATTGATTTCATCACGGGTCTACCCAGGACTAAATCAGGGTATGATTCTGTATGGGTTATAGTCGATCGGCTGACGAAAGTATCCCACTTTATACCCGTAAAGACTACTTACACTAGTGCCAAACTAGCTGACATCTACATGAAGAGGATTGTGTGTCTACATGGTGTTCCCAAGAAAATTGTGTCGGATAGGGGTACTCAGTTTACTTCCCATTTCTGGAATCAATTACATGAGTCTCTGGGAACTAGATTGGAGTTTAGTACAGCGTTTCAGCCGCAAACGGATGGACAGACAGAAAGAGTAAATCAGATTCTAGAAGATATGCTGAGAGCATGCGCTCTAGATTATAAGTCAAGCTGGGATGATAACCTTCCATATGCCGAGTTCTCTTACAACAACAGCTATCAAGCGAGCATAGAGATGTCACCATTTGAAGCCCTGTATGGGAGAAAGTGCACCACCCCACTACTGTGGAGTGGCGTCGGGGAACGTAGTCTGTTCGGCCCAGACATAATCAAGGAGGCCGAGGAAAAAGTCAGGTTGATTAAGGACCGTTTAAAGATAGCACAATCCAGACAGAAAAGTTAGGCGGACTCCAAAAGGAGAGAAGTCACGTATGAAGTGGGTGATCGAGTCTATCTCCGAGTTTCACCTATGCGGGGAGTTAAAAGATTTGGAATCAAAGGAAAATTGGCACCTAGATTTATTGGACCCTTCAAGGTATTATCCCGCAAAGGAGAGGTCGCCTATGAATGGGAACTCCCGGAAGCACTTTCCGCGGTTCACAGTGTGTTTCATGTCAGCCAGCTGAAGAAATGTCACCCAGAAATGGCAGAAACACTGCTAAGAGATACGGTGCCACTAGAGGAAGTACAACTAGAAAGTGATCTCACTTATGAAGAAAAACCAATAAAGATTTTGGAGACAGCAGAACGTGTCACCCGAACCAAGACCATCAAATTCTGTAAAGTACAGTGGAATCACCATTCAGAAGAGGAAGCAACTTGGGAAAGAGAAGATGACCTTAAAGAAGATCGCCCTCACCTATTTGCAAGCCAATCCGAATCTCGAGGGCGAGATTCATCTTAAGGGGGTTAGGTTTGTAACATCCCAATTTTCAGAAAAATTTAAAACTTTTGCATCCATGCATCATCATCATTAAGCTTGTCATAAGAATTACATAAAATTTGAATTTAATTATTTAAATATGTTTTAATTGAATTTATGTCCTTAAAATTGTTATTTTGAATTTATAATAAGGTTCCTTTTATTCTATTTTTACTTTAGACAAAAATAATGTCAAAAGGATCTATTTTTCATAAGCTTTTCAAATTATATTTTTATGCAGTTTTCTGAGAAGTTTTAATATAGTTTTGAATTTGTTTTATAATCAAAAGAATTAAAAACAGAAAAGAATTTTCAAAAAAAAAAGAAGAGAAAAATAGAGTCGGGCCAGCAAGTGGGCCGAAGCCCACTAGCTATCTACCGCGCGCGCGACGCAACCCAGCCCGCCAGCGGCCCGTCCCCGCCCGCACGCGCGCGCTCACTCGCTGACAGGTGGGCCCCACCTGTCATCCCTCCCGCTGCAACGGCTCGCCCCAAATCACGCCCACGACGATGCCGAGAAACGGCCGAGTAATCTCGATTCATTGCGGAGGATTCATTGCCCCTTTTACGTCGCCGTTTCTTGCTATAAGATCCCCTCGATCCCCTCTCTCTTTTGCCCCAAGCACCACCTTCCGAGAGCCACGAGGCTGCCCGCACGAGACCTCGACTTTCCGCCGCTACCGCCGGTAAAACTCGCACCGTGTGCTCAACTCCGGCCACCCCGGACCTTCTCTCCTCTCCCCTTCGTTTTGTTTCATCCTTGCGCATCGTTGTGACATGGTTTCGCACTCTGTCTCGCAGCGTGTCGTCGTAACGGTGCACTACCGAAGCAACCCGCCGCCGCGCACGACTCCGGCGAGCAATCCCAGGAAGCAAAGGACGCCCCAACCCCCACGACCTCGCCATCGTCTCCGCTTCGACCTCCTCTGCATTATGGTATGATCCGTTCGTCCCATAGCGCACTAGATTGTGTAGAACGTCCGTCGCCGGCGCGCCGCCACCGCGGGAGTCACCTCCGGCTAGGTTTCCGGCGACAGCGCCGCTCGGTTCTAGTCGATTAGATCTGGACCGTTAGATCCCCAGTGCACGGCCAGGATTAGTTCACTTAAAAACCCGAACAGGTACGCCGCGTCAGCGCCGCGTCAGCGCCGCGTCAGATATTATTTTCCGAATTTTTATTAAATCATTTAATTTGGCAGTTTTGCAGAAAACACCCTGCATACTGTTTTCATCATTACTTTTTATCTGTTTAACGAAATTTAAATATTTTTATATATTTGAAATCCTTAGAACCAGTAGAACACTTTGGATTCATTAGTTTTATGTTTTGACACATACAAAATTTTCAAATAATTTTGAGAGTAGTTTAAGTGTTTTTAACATAACTTTAGTTAGAAAATTTATTTTTGAGTAAATCAAATTGCTAACAACTTGTTTAGATGCCCTCTGCCCAAATGTCATTTTTACAAAATTTGATTTGAAAATTTATTTAAGTGAACTAAAGTCCTTGTCATTAACCCTTTACTCATGGTTAAATAATAGAAACAAATCAAAAATTGATTCATGCATATATTTGGAAATAAACTGTTGCATCTCATCTCATGCATAGCATATCTTCTTTGTGTGAACCTTTGCTTGTGTGTTTATGTGTAGCTGTTTATTCCTTTGTTAGACTATTCGGAGGGAAACGAGAATCTTTGCAACTGTAACTGCTGCACTCCCGATTGCCAAGGCAAGTGGCACACCCCCATAAAAGTCCTATTATTTCTATGCATGAGTAGAGTATTTTCTATAAGCATGTGTAGGATAGCATTGCTATGCAAGCCATGATAGATCTCTTTATTCCTGTGTCTAGGTTCCTATGAAATTACTTAGTAGAATAGTGATGCTATGCAAAAACTATTTTGATGAAAAGATAAGTCTACTAAGTTTTAATCAAACACCTGGGTGGAAATTGGTTGCTTGGCTGTATGAGTTGAATGTTATTCCCAGGGTTGTTACCTGTGGAATATTCACTTGTGGAAGGCCACCCAGGAGCAAAGGAATCTGAAGAACTCCGAGTGAAGATTGCCTCTCGTGCAGCCATTGCCAATATGGGCTCTGGCTTGATCAACTAAGTTGCATGGACTCTCCCCGGCCTGACAGGTGGTGGTAGAGGATTTGTAGGTGGAGCGCGCCACGCCAGAGTGGGAGGGAAAATACTTCTGAAAGATCTCGTCTCATTCTTTCCTTTCCTTATCACAAATGGTGTGTAAAGGGTAAATTGGGTTGAATGGGTACAATGGTCAACGTGCACAACCTCTGCAGAGTTAAAATCTAAGTACTTAGCCGTGTCCCCGGAAACGGACAATTGAGCAGCTGAACGAGGATGTCAACGGAGGATTCCACCATTCCAACTTATAAATTAAAAACTTGATGGGTGAACAAGGGTAGAATGAGACAGTGGATTTCATGCCACGGATGTCTCGAATAGAAGAAAAGTGTTTTCCAAAAAGTTAGGGAAAAACTTGCTTTCTGCAAAATAGCCTTGAGCTCCACCAGCCAAATAAGCATATAGGTCATAGAGTTATTCCTCTAAGTGTCCACCATAGTGTCACTTGCCAGTTCCATTTTAATAGTTCTGACCCACGTTGTTGCAATATATATCTTATTGCAGACTGTCCTGATGATGAGTGAAAGTTTTACTAAGGGTTTCGAGTCTTCAACCAACATGCTCGCCTGTGGCACATGATGATGATTGGGGACTCCAGGAAGAATAATTTTTCCGTTGTTCACTCTGTGTACTGCTAGCTGTATGCTATGCAAATTTGTAATGAATATTTTCCTAGTCTGGATCAGCGTTGTAATAAATTGATACTTTGTTGTGATATTTCATCGTAACTGTGTGTGCAAACGAATCGATCCAGGGATTTGCACTATACACAGGTATCTGCCATATATTAGGTGCAGGTACATTACACTCCTCCTCTCCCTTTTCCCCTAAAAACCCTAGCCCGAGCGCCCCCAGGCTGCTCGCGTTTGTCCTCGGAGCTCCGCCATTGCCGCCGCCGTATTTCTCCAACTCCGGCGAGTACGAGACTTCCCGAGCACTCCCCTCTCTCCCTTGCTCTTTATTTTTACCGTGTGCATCTTTCTGACTTGGTCGGGTTTCCTCTCGCGCACCAGAACGCCGTTCCCATCATCGACAGGAGCTCGCCGCCGCCGTTCTCTACTCCGACGAGCCACTGGCAACAGACGAGGGCGCCTCGAAGACCACTGCCTCGCCATCTAGACCGCCACGGCCTCCTCTTCATTTTGGTATGATCCGCTGTAGCGCCCCATCTTTAAATAAAGATGGAACACCTGTGTTATGTGCTAGTCCCTGGATCACTGCTAGCACCACAGTACAAAATATATAGTATCATTGCATAAGTATCAAAATACTACATCGAGATCCAAAAATAGCCAAGTATAGCTTTATTACAAAGTGCATAGTCATGAAGACTAGCTAAAATATTCAGAGTTCACAACGAAAATAAAAGCAATGGGCCTTCTCTTCTAGCATACGCCACGAGCAGACATGTTGGGTGTAGAATCGAGTCCAAACTTACTCCTCATCAGAATTACCTGCACATTTGAATATGCAGCCCCTGAAGGAGGTCAATACAATGAAGTATTGGCAAGTGACTATGGTGGATAAAATTATGGCAAGTCTAATTCTATATGCATATTTGGCTTAGTGGAGTTTGTAGGCTATTTTGCAGAAAGCGAGTTTTCTCCTATCTTTTGTAAAACACTTTTGTATCTCAAAGACTTGGCACCAAGGGATGAAGCCCAAGTGCACCAATAATTCTTTCCTTAGTCAAATTTTACTTTACGAAAACCATGTTGAGATTCTTCCGTCCATCCTTGTCCAGTTGCTCGAAGTTGTCCATCACCGGGGACACGGCTGAGTACTCAGTTTGTCGACTCTGCAGAGGTTGTGCACTTTCACCTTAAGACTCAATTTGTCCGAGATATCCTATACACGAGGAGTGTATTATGGAAAGGAGAGAATTGAGACAAGAACTTTCAGAAGAAGAATGCAACCATACTAGCAAGACCCGTTCCACCTATCAACTCTACATCTGCTTGTCAAGCTGACAGGTTGCACTCCCACAACTTAGTTGTTCTAGACAGAGCCCATTGTCAAAAGGCTGCACGGGAAGCTTCTAAACTTGGAGGGACTTAGTAATCTCTTTGTTCCTGGGTGGCCTTCCACAAGTGCACTTCTGGGTGAAAACCACCATACTCATGGCCCTAAGTAGAATAGAAATTCATCCTAGGCGAAGACAACCACAAGCATAGTCCCAAAAGCCACTCAAGATAAACCAAACAACCAATTCCACCCAGAAGTGTATTCAATGTTTTAACTCTTAGCAATAATTCCATAACATGATAAGTAAACTCCGTTATAGCATAGCTAAGCATCTAATAAAACTTTTGGTGGCTGCAAGGGAAGGGATGGCTACACACTACTAGGATATTTTCAAAGTGTAGACTAACTTAGCATTCTAAGATAGTATCAAAATTTCCCTATCATGCATACTACTCAAAATCTACTAATAATGCATATAGAAAACATAGGATAGATGATGAATGTCACTTGCCTTGGTAACAAAGGGAACAAGCACAGCAAGAATAACAATCACAAGGACCTTCCTCCTCTTCACAATCTAGAGACAAAATAATAATAACACTCAATAAACACACAAGCATAACACTTAGAATATCAATACAAAATATGTATGCATGCTTAATATGCAATGAACTTCACAAGATCAATTAATTACTATATTAAGTTCTCTGTTATTCATGCATAATGATGCAATGATCAATATTTTAATATTTTAATTAATCATTTAATTAATGAGCATATTAGTAGTTTTAAATTATAAAACCAATTTCTTTAAGTTTATTAGAAGAAGTTTCAAATAAAACTCATGTTGCACTCTCTGGACAGAGGACATTAATATCTCTCTAAAACAATTGGATTTATTTGGAGAGAAAATTTATTAATTAAGTTATTGATTTAATATCCGAAAGTTAAACAATTTTAATTTCGCAATTTAATATGCACTAAAAGGATAAACCAATGAAACCATAGTAAACTACACGAGCAGAGCTTCACGTGGATATAAAATTCATCAAATTTGGATGAACAGATCAAAAGATATGATTTTTACAAGTTTGTGTTATTTTCTGTTTTTAAAACAAATTCTCTGCCGAAAATAGAAAATAAAATCGCCACGCGGCGCTCGCTGATTGGCCGGTACCGTTTCGCGCGGATCGCGTGCGTGGACCGTACGATCTAATTTAAATCTACGCACCAGATCTGTTGGACGAAGCGGTATAAGTGATCTAATCTCGCCCGTCCGATCTCGAACGGACAGCTCGGATCTAAAGGGTGTGCGCGGCCGGCCGGAGCACGCCGGAGATCTCGTGCCCGCGGCGGCGCCCTCGTCGGCAAAGACATTTCCGGCTATCTACGTGGTGCGAGCACGAACGGGACATACCGCAACGAAGGGGAGGTCGCGGCGGAGCTGTTGGCGCGGCTGGGGTCCTCGACGTGCCTCCCTCCTCCTCCTAGAGCTCACCGGAGATGGAATCGGCGGCGGCTTGCTTCGGTTGCGCACGTACTCGACGATCTGGTGCAATAGGATAGCAAGGAAAGTGTCAGGGACGTGCGCGTGATCACTGTGAGTCGAAGGAAGTCGCGGGAGGGTTTGAGGGGTTCGGTACTCACCGGAGATCGAGAAGATTGGCGGCGGTAATGGCGGACGGCGGCGAGCTTTTTCCGAGCGGCCTGGGGGCTATTCCCTAGGGTTTTGGTGTTCGGGGGAGGCGGTAGAAGGGAGGGTTTATATGGGGGCGTAGGGAACGATTCCTCGCGATTATCTCAAATGATTTTGATCCGAAAATCGCTAGGGTTCGGTAGGTGTTCGTGTTCGTGTCCTACACGATGAAGAGGATGATGACAAGTGGGGCCAGGCCGTCAGCGAGAGAGGAGATGGGCTGCTGTTGGGCCGAAGCAGCGCGCGCGCGCGGTAGAGAAGAGGTTCACGCAGTGGGCTTCGGCCCAGTTGGCCTCTCTCCCCCTTTTTTTTTAAAACAAATCATTTTCTGATTTCAGTGTTTAATTCAAAATTGATTTTTAAAACTTATCAAAACATTTCAGAAAAATTCATAAAAATATGTCTTGTAAAGCTAATTAAATTTATAACTTTTTGATATCATTTTTCTGAATAAATACAATAATAAAATACTAATTTGTAAAAGGAGCTCAAATAAACCTCTTTAATGAAAACAATTCTATTTAACATTATAAATAAAATTCAATTTACTCCTTATGTGATTTCAATGTCATACTTTTATGATGCATGATGCATGAATGCAAAGTTTTAAATTTTTGAGAAATTTGGGATGTTACAGACTAACCCCCTTAAGAAGAATCTCGCCCTCGAGCTTCGGAAAGGTCAGCAAATAGGTGTGGGTGGTCTTCTCGGAGGTCATCCTCTCGTTCCCAGGTGGCTTCGTCTTCGGTGTGATGATTCCACTGGACCTTGCAAAACTTGATGGTCTTGGTACGGGTGACTCTTTCTGCTGTCTGTAATATCTTGATGGGCTTCTCTTCGTATGTTAGATCACTCTCCAATTGTACCTCCTCGAGGGGTACTGTATCCTTTAAGGGAACTCCCATCATCTCGGGATGACATTTCTTCAACTGACTGACATGGAACACATTATGAACAGCAGACAGTATTTCAGGTAGTTCTAACTCATAGGCCACTTAACCTTTGCGAGAAAGAATTTTGAATGGTCCAATGAATCGAGGTGCTAACTTTCCTTTGATTCCAAATCTTTTCACACCCCGAAGTGGTGACACCCTTAGATAGGTTCTATCTCCCACTTCATAAGTGACTTCTCTACGCTTGGAATCTGCGTAGCTTTTCTGACGTGATTGTGCTATTTTCAATCTGTCCTTAATCAGCCTGACTTTCTCTTCAGCATCCTGTATTATATCAGGCCCAAAGAAACTCCGTTCTCCTACACCACTCCACAACAGTGGGGTTGTGCATTTCTTTCCATATAAGGCTTCAAACGGTGCCATCTCAATACTGGCTTGGTAACTATTGTTGTAGGAGAACTCAGCGTATGGCAAATTATCATCCCAACTAGATCCATAGTCGAGCGCACAAACTCTTAACATATCTTCTAAAATCTGATTCACTCTTTCAGTCTGACCATCTGTTTGCGGGTGGAAAGCCGTACTGAATTCCAATCTGGTTCCCAAAGATTCGTGCAACTGCTTCCAAAAATGAGAAGTGAACTGGGTCCCTCTATCAGACACAATACTCTTAGGAACGCCGTGAAGGCACACAATTCTCTTCATGTAAATATCAGCTAGCTTAGCACTAGTATAAGTGGTCTTCACGGGTATGAAGTGAGCTATTTTGGTTAGACGACAAACAATAACCCAAATAGAATCATAACCCGATCTGGTCCTTGGTAATCCAGTGATGAAGTCCATCCCAATGGAATCCCACTTCCAATCCGGTACTTTCAAAGGTTGTAAGAGTCCTGCTGGTTTCTGATGTTCTGCCTTTACTCGACTACATACATCACACTTAGCGATGTATTCTGCTATCTCCTTTGTCTCATATTCAATTCCTTCTGTGTGAATATGTACTTCAAACTTTTGTGGTCCGTGAATACCTCACATCTTTTTCCCATCAGGTAGGGTCTCCAAGTTTTTAGAGCATGCACTACTGATGCCAACTCGAGATCATGAGTTGGATAATTTGCTTCATGTTTCTTGAGTTGTCTGGAGGCGTAAGATGCCACTCTGCCTTCCTGCATCAGTACACTTCCTAAACCTTGACGTGAAGCATCACAGTATACTTGGAATTCCTTCTCCAAATCAGGTAAGCATAGAACTGGGGCTGAAACCAGACGTTTCTTCAACTCCTGAAAACTGGCTTCGCATGCCTCTGTCCACTCAAATTTCTTTTCCTTCTTTAATAATTCCGTCAAGGCCTTGGCAATCTTGGAGAAATTTTCAATGAATCGTCGGTAGTATCCTGCTAGACCCAGAAAACTTCGTAATTCACCAACATTCTTCGGCGGTTCCCAATTAGTTACAGCTGAAACCTTTTCAGGATCCACTGCTATACCTTCCTTGGACACCACATGGCCTAAAAATCCGACTTGTTCTAACCAAAACTCACACTTACTGTACTTGGCATACAACTTATGTTCACGCAGTCTCTGCAATACCAGACGCAAGTGCTCTTCATGTTCTTTGTGACTCTTAGAGTAGATTAGAATATCATCTATGAACACTACCACAAACTTATCCAGAAAATCCATGAACACGTTATTCATCATATTCATGAAATAGGCTGGTGCATTGGTTAATCCAAAGGGCATTACTGTGTACTCATAAGAGCCATATCTCGTAACAAATGCAGTTTTGGGTATGTCCATTTCTCTAACTTTCATTTGGAGGTACCCCGATCGAAGATCGATCTTTGAGAAAACACAAGCACCTTCCAGTTGATCAAATAGTTCATTTATCTTGGGTAACGGGTACTTGTTTTTAATAGTTTGCTCGTTTATATCTCTATAATCCGTGACTAGCCTCTGGGTTTGGTCCTTCTTCTTAACAAATAAGACTGGTGCTCCCCATGGTGATGAACTTGGACGAATGAATCCTTTCTGGATATGTTCTTCTAATTGCTTTTTGAGCTCTTTCAATTCATCGACAGCCATAGGATAAGGTCTTTTAGCTATTGGCCTTGTTCCCGGATTCAATTCGATGAGAAACTCTACATCTCTATCGGGTGGCATTCCCGGTAGTTCCTCCGGAAAAACATCTGAGTATTCCTTGACGATAAGCACATCACCAAGGCTAACCCCCTTAAGAGAATTTAGCCTAACCTTCTTAAGTTCAAAAGTTGATCGGAACTTAATCTTCCTTTTCTCTGGGGTGGTGAGGGTGATTGCTCTATTTGCACAATCTATGATTCCTTCAAAACGAGTCATCCAATCCATTCCGATGATAACATCCAATCCTTGGGTCTCTAGGATGACTAAGTCTGTTGGGAAGGTGTGTTTTCCAATATGCAAGTCTAACTGCCTACACCCGGAATTTACTAGCATCTTTCCTGCAGGTGAACTTACCCTAATAGGTTTTCCTAGACTTTCCTCAGCTAACCCATGTTTGTTAACAAAAGCTCTTGATATGAATGAATGAGATGCTCTAGTATCAAATAAAACTAATGCTGGAAAGGAGTTGAGCAAGAACATACCAATCACAGCATCAGGTTCATCATGAACTTCTTCCACATTGATGTGATTCACTTGTCCCTTCTGAAAAGGATTGGGCTTGGAATTTTCATCAGCTTTCTTTTCTGGGCAATCAGTTGCATAATGTCCTGTCTTCTTGCACTTGTAGCAGGTCACATGAGACAAGTCTTTCTTCCCTTCATGGTTAGGACGGTGATTCCCATTCCCATGATTATGGCCATGATGATGGTTTCCCCTGGATCCACCATTATTTCCATTGTATCCTCCATTGCTTCCTTTGTTCCCTCCATTGTGGTTATGGCCATGATGTTTCTGGCCACTACCAGTATTGGAGTGATTCCAGGGTTTATGGCTATTGACTTCAGAGGTGTGTTTCTTATATGTCCCTTCAGAATGAACCTTACTTGCACTGAACTTCCTCTTCCTATTCTCTTCCTTTCTTATGTTGTTGTCCAACGCGATAGCTTGATCCAGCAGAGCTTGATAGTTTGGAGTATAAGCCACAGACAACGGTATCTTCAGTTCTCCCCTAAGTCCATTGAGGAACTTTTCCTTCCTTTTTGCATCAGTATCAATGTCCTCTGGTGCATACCTTGATAGCATACAAAAGTCATCCATATACTCCTTCAGAGTTCTACCACCTTGCCTCAAGCTGCGAAATTCATCTTTCTTCAGGTTCATTATACCTGAGGAGATGTGAGCATTCCGGAAGCCTTCCTTGAATGCATCCCAAGTCATGCCATCCAATGGATGAGTCACTTGATAATTCTCCCACCACAATGCTGCGGGTCCTTCCAACAAGTGTGCAGTGAACCTCACTTTTTCTGCCTCAGAACATTCACAAGTTACTAAGTCCTTGTTGACTGAACGGAGCCAGTCATCCGCCACTATTGGTTCAGTAGCAGAGGAGAACTTATTAGGCCTAAGCCTTAGGAATCTAGCAAGTCTGTCCACTGGGGGTGGTGGTGGAGGTGGCGGGTTGTTGTTGTTGTTGTTGTGGTTGTTGTTGTTGGTTGCTGCAATGAACTGAGTCATCATATTCATCAACTGAGCTTGAGCGGCCATCAGTTGTTGCATGGCGTCGTCGTTGTTGGTATCACGACGAGGAGGCATCTGTAGGGGTTTTTCAGCATAGATGAGTGAAAGATAGACAGAACTAAGAGAAGAAAAATCCTACCCATGCACAAAGCAACCAAGTCAACACAATCACACTCATAAGACAACTTAAAAGGAAAAAGTCTACTTAGCAAAACCAAACAAGTATTCTAAGTTGATTTAATAAAACACAGAGTCTGGAACCCCAAACATTCTATCATTGTCACACCACAAGTTGGAGATCAATGTTTTTTTAAAAAGAACGACGAACTAAACGAGGAAAAACATGGTGGTCCAACTACTAAGTCTAAACTTCGTCCATGACATCTCCTTCATCTTCTTCGATTTCCTCGATGATGATGCCTTCCTTTGTAAGGATCTCCTTGTAGTCATTCACCTCCTTCTCCAAGGCCTCGTTCTTCTCCTGTAACATTGTCGTCTCATGGTGCAGAGTCTCAATTGCTTCCTTCTCCAGGACTTCAATCTTTTCTTGTAGCATTCTCTTCTCACGGCGTAGAGTCTCGATCAAATCTCGATCAGCTTCGAAATCGACGTCGTTGCTCTGGATTTCATCCTTCAAGGTCCTGATCTCCTTGTTCTTGTCTCTAATTCTCTTTTCTTGGCTTTGAAACTTCTTCTCTTGAGCTCGGAACTTCTCCTCTTGAGCGTTGGCCACCTCTTCTTGGGCTTCAATCTTCTTTTGAGTCTCCTTGACTTGTGCCATTATTTCATCATTCTTCAACAGCTCATTGCGTCTATCTTCTTCTAGTTGCCAGAGGTGAAGTTCTAAGTCTTGGAGATATGGGTACAAAGCTTCTGGTTTGTTTTTGTCTTCCTCGCTAATACAGTAAGGAATACCATGTTCGTCACGTTGGCCAAGGTGAGCAAAGTAGTGGTCTTTTAACTCTTCTTGGTATTGCAAGCAAAGACGTCCTATTAGCTCCTGCGTGACGAGATTCAGCCCTTTCTCCAAGGAGTCACTAATCGACTTGTACTGGATGTCTTCGGTCTTGGGTTCAGTCTGGCGCCCTTGTTGGTAAAGGCGAATTCCCCATACGTCTTCTTTGTTGAAGTGCTTCAGCTGGCTTGCCTTGATGATGGGTGTTGGAAGTGCCAACAGTTCTACCAACTCTAGAAGATATCTTCCAAAGCGCATGTCCTTGAAGTCCTCCGTGGTTTGATACATGAAGAACGACATCCTTAAGTGATAAAGGTAGAGTTTATTAGACAAGACAAAGGTAAGATAAACTAATCGTGGTGTACTTAGGTACTTAGGGAAAAGAAGTTCTTTTCTAATAGGTGATCAACACTATTATCAACTCTTTTGTAAGTCGGATATTCACTATAGTGAGAGAGACAGACACCCGGCCAGCCACTTATAATTGTGGAACAGGTCTCATGTACGCGGACATGTAAGGTTAGTCCCGGGCCGCTTCATCCCACTATGCCGCTAGGATCCAACATACTTCAAAGATGGTAATATTATGATCAAAAAGCAGGCTTAACCAATCCTAAGGGCTCGAACCTACAGGCAACACTTTGGCTCTGATACCATTTTGTAGCGCCCCATCTTTAAATAAAGATGGAACACCTGTGTTATGTGCTAGTCCCTGGATCACTGCTAGCACCACAGTACAAAATATATAGTATCATTGCATAAGTATCAAAATACTACATCGAGATCCAAAAATAGCCAAGTATAGCTTTATTACAAAGTGCATAGTCATGAAGACTAGCTAAAATATTCAGAGTTCACAACGAAAATAAAAGCAATGGGCCTTCTCTTCTAGCATACGCCACGAGCAGACATGTTGGGTGTAGAATCGAGTCCAAACTTACTCCTCATCAGAATTACCTGCACATTTGAATATGCAGCCCCCGAAGGAGGTCAATACAATGAAGTATTGGCAAGTGACTATGGTGGATAAAATTATGGCAAGTCTAATTCTATATGCATATTTGGCTTAGTGGAGTTTGTAGGCTATTTTGCAGAAAGCCAGTTTTCTCCTATCTTTTGTAAAACACTTTTGTATCTCAAAGAGTTGGCACCAAGGGATGAAGCCCAAGTGCACCAATAATTCTTTCCTTAGTCAAATTTTACTTTACGAAAACCATGTTGAGATTCTTCCGTCCATCCTTGTCCAGTTGCTCGAAGTTGTCCATCACCGGGGACACGGCTGAGTACTCAGTTTGTCGACTCTGCAGAGGTTGTGCACTTTCACCTTAAGACTCAATTTGTCCGAGACATCCTATACACGCGGAGTGTATTATGGAAAGGAGAGAATTGAGACAAGAACTTTCAGAAGAAGAATGCAACCATACTAGCAAGACCCGTTCCACCTATCAACTCTACATCTGCTTGTCAAGCTGACAGGTTGCACTCCCACAACTTAGTTGTTCTAGACAGAGCCCATTGTCAAAAGGCTGCACGGGAAGCTTCTAAACTTGGAGGGACTTAGTAATCTCTTTGTTCCTGGGTGGCCTTTCACAAGTGCACTTCTGGGTGAAAACCACCATACTCATGGCCCTAAGTAGAATAGAAATTCATCCTAGGCGAAGACAACCACAAGCATAGTCCCAAAAGCCACTCAACATAAACCAAACAACCAATTCCAGCCAGAAGTGTATTCAATGTTTTAACTCTTAGCAATAATTCCATAACATGATAAGTAAACTCCGTTATAGCATAGCTAAGCATCTAATAAAACTTTTGGTGGCTGCAAGGGAAGGGATGGCTACACACTACTAGGATATTTTCAAAGTGTAGACTAACTTAGCATTCTAAGATAGTATCAAAATTTCCCTATCATGCATACTACTCAAAATCTACTAATAATGCATATAGAAAACATAGGATAGATGATGAATGTCACTTGCCTTGGTAACAAAGGGAACAAGCACAGCAAGAATAACAATCACAAGGACCTTCCTCCTCTTCACAATCTAGAGACAAAATAATAATAACACTCAATAAACACACAAGCATAACACTTAGAATATCAATACAAAATATGTATGCATGCTTAATATGCAATGAACTTCACAAGATCAATTAATTACTATATTAAGTTCTCTGTTATTCATGCATAATGATGCAATGATCAATATTTTAATATTTTAATTAATCATTTAATTAATGAGCATATTAGTAGTTTTAAATTATAAAACCAATTTCTTTAAGTTTATTAGAAGAAGTTTCAAATAAAACTCATGTTGCACTCTCTGGACAGAGGACATTAATATCTCTCTAAAACAATTGGATTTATTTGGAGAGAAAATTTATTAATTAAGTTATTGATTTAATATCCGAAAGTTAAACAATTTTAATTTCGCAATTTAATATGCACTAAAAGGATAAACTAATGAAACCATAGTAAACTACACGAGCAGAGCTTCACGTGGATATAAAATTCATCAAATTTGGATGAACAGATCAAAAGATATGATTTTTACAAGTTTGTGTTATTTTCTGTTTTTAAAACAAATTCTCTGCCGAAAATAGAAAATAAAATCGCCACGCGGCGCTCGCTGATTGGCCGGTACCGTTTCGCGCGGATCGCGTGCGTGGACCGTACGATCTAATTTAAATCTACGCACCAGATCTGTTGGACGAAGCGGTATAAGTGATCTAATCTCGCCCGTCCGATCTCGAACGGACAGCTCGGATCTAAAGGGTGTGCGCGGCCGGCCGGAGCACGCCGGAGATCTCGTGCCCGCGGCGGCGCCCTTGTCGGCAAACACGTTTCCGGCTATCTACGTGGTGCGAGCACGAACGGGACATACCGCAACGAAGGGGAGGTCGCGGCGGAGCTGTTGGCGCGGCTGGGGTCCTCGACGTGCCTCCCTCCTCCTCCTAGAGCTCACCGGAGATGGAATCGGCGGTGGCTTGCTTCGGTTGCGCACGTACTCGACGATCTGGTGCAATAGGATAGCAAGGAAAGTGTCAGGGACGTGCGCGTGATCACTGTGAGTCGAAGGAAGTCGCGGGAGGGTTTGAGGGGTTCGGTACTCACCGGAGATCGAGAAGATTGGCGGCGGTAATGGCGGATGGCGGCGAGCTTTTTCCGAGCGGCCTGGGAGCTATTCCCTAGGGTTTTGGTGTTCGGGGGAGGCGGTAGAACGGGGGGGGGGGTTTATATGGGGGCGTAGGGAACGATTCCTCGCGATTATCTCAACTGATTTTGATCCGAAAATCGCTAGGGTTCGGTAGGTGTTCGTGTTCGTGTCCTACACGATGAAGAGGATGATGACAAGTGGGGCCAGGCCGTCAGCGAGAGAGGAGATGGGCTGCTGTTGGGCCGAAGCAGCGCGCGCGCGCGGTAGAGAAGAGGTTCACGCAGTGGGCTTCGGCCCAGTTGGCCTCTCTCCCCCCTTTTTTTTAAAACAAATCATTTTCTGATTTCAGTGTTTAATTCAAAATTGATTTTTAAAACTTATCAAAACATTTCAGAAAAATTCATAAAAATATGTCTTGTAAAGCTAATTAAATTTATAACTTTTTGATATCATTTTTCTGAATAAATAAAATAATAAAATACTAATTTGTAAAAGGAGCTCAAATAAACCTCTTTAATGAAAACAATTCTATTTAACATTATAAATAAAATTCAATTTACTCCTTATGTGATTTCAATGTCATACTTTTATGATGCATGATGCATGAATGCAAAGTTTTAAATTTTTGAGAAATTTGGGATGTTACAGACTAACCCCCTTAAGAAGAAGCTCGCCCTCGAGCTTCGGAAAGGTCAGCAAATAGGTGTGGGTGGTCTTCTCGGAGGTCATCCTCTCGTTCCCAGGTGGCTTCGTCTTCGGTGTGATGATTCCACTGGACCTTGCAAAACTTGATGGTCTTGGTACGGGTGACTCTTTCTGCTGTCTGTAATATCTTGATGGGCTTCTCTTCGTATGTTAGATCACTCTCCAATTGTACCTCCTCGAGGGGTACTGTATCCTTTAAGGGAACTCCCATCATCTCGGGATGACATTTCTTCAACTGACTGACATGGAACACATAATGAACAGCAGACAGTATTCTCATAGGAAAAATATTTTATTATATAATTATATCCCTCATAGGAAAAACTCTTCATTATTTTTCTCTTAGTTAGAAGTATTCTCAACTTAACATTCTGGTAAAGTGCTACACTTGGACACTTAGTAATTTTCAAGATGGAGCTAGAAGGCCATTGAAGGACTTAGCCAAAACAAGACTTCAGAAATATCTTCAAGGAGTAGAAGCACTTGGAAGAAAAGTGAGAAGAAGTTCAAGAAGGCCAACCCCCTTTTATTCTCTAAGTCTTTCCCTCTGTTCTTTCTTCTCCTCTGAGACCTCATGAAGAGTAAGTTAAATCCAAGACCAGCCTCGAGGACACAATAATCATCAAGTCTGAAGATTTATCAAGTCTACAAAAATTCATTTAAGACATCACCAAGGGGAAAGCTACAAGTCTGGAGATGAAGCCTGGAAGACTAACTACATCTTTATTTCCTTCTTTTCCCTCTTTCCTAATCTTGTCTTTTTAGACTTAAACAAATTTTGATCATGATGTTATCATCTTTGAAGTTTGTTGGATCCTAGCGGCATAGTGAGATGAAGCGGCCTGGAGACAAACCTTACATGTCCACGTACATGAGACATGTTCCACAATTTAAGTGGCTGGCCGGGTGTCTGCCTCTCTCACTATAGTGAATATCCAATTTACAAAGAGTTGATAATAATTGGTGATCACCTTATAGACTTAGTATTTTCTCCAAGTATTTATGCACATCATGGCTAAGCCATTTGAGTGCTTATTCAAGATGATTTATAACAAAGTTAATTTCACCAACTTATGACCTTAGCTCTTAGTCCTTTTGGACCAACCTATTTGTCTTGCATTAACTTAAAAGATTTTCATGGTATGAAAAGCATTTCTAGTCCTTAGAAATAAATTGCATATCATGCATGACATGTTTTCCTTAGAAGCTTTACAAAACTTGTTTGTTCACTAGATATGAGCATGTATGTTTGATGATTGTTGTTTGTTGATTGTTGTATTGTTGTTTGCCTATACTGTTTAGATTAAACGGAGAGCAAACGTTCGTTGTTGAAAAGAGTTTGTGAACAACGACAACATTCAAAGGCAAGTGGCACACCTCATAAATTACCTATTATTTCTATATGCATTACTTAGTGTATTTTTATATGTATGTGTAGGATAGTATTGCTATGTGTCTAGGTTCCCTTACTCCTGTGTAGGATAGTATTGCTATGTGGCACACCTCATAAATTCCCTTACTCCTGTGTCTAGGTTCCTATATCATACTTAGCAGAAATATTGATGCTATGCAATTGATGAAAAGTTTTACAAAATGTTAAGTGACTACTCAGGGCTGTGCTTATGGTTGTCGTCGCCTAGGATGAATTTCTATTCTACTTAGGGCCGTGAGCATGGTGGTTGTCAACCTGGGAGTACACATCCACTAAGTTAATGAAACACCTGGGTGGATTGGTTGAATGGTTTATGTTGAGTTGCTACTCAGGACTGTGCTTGTGGTTGTCTTCGCCTAAGGTAGTTTCTACTATACTTGGGGCCATGAGCATGGGGGTTGTCAACCTGAGAGTGCACTTGTGGATGGCCACCCAGGGAACAGAGGAATCTGAAGAACTCCGAGTGACGATTGCTTCCAGTGCAGCCATTGCCATATGGGCTCTGGCTTGATCAATTTATGTTGCGTGGACTCTCTCCAGCTTGACAAGCAGATGTAGGGGGATGTTAGGTGGAACGGGTCAAGCCAGAGTGGGAGGGAAAATGCTTCTGAAAGATCTCGTCTCATTCTTCTCCTTTCCTTATCACGAATGGTGTGCAAAGGATAATTTGGGTTGAATGGGTACAATGGTGAACGTGCACAACCTCTGCAGAGTGTAAAACTAAGTACTTAGCCGTGTCCCCGGTACGGACAATTTGAGCAGCTGATCACGGACGTCAACGGAGGATTCCATCATTCCAACTTCAGAAATAAAACTTGATGGGTGAACAAGGGAAGATGAGATTTATGGTTTTCATGCCATACTTGTCTTGATTTGAAGAAAGTGTTTTCCAAAGAGATAGGAAAAATTGGCTTTATGCAAAATAGCCTTGAACTCCACCAGCCAAATATGCATATAGGCTATAGAGTTATTCCATTAAGTGTCCACCATAGTGTCACTTGCCAGACTCCATTTTTAGTGCAATCTGACCCACTCTGTTGCAAAATTTTATTTGTTACAGGTTATTCAAATGACGAGTGAGGTTTCGTTAAGGGATTTCGAGTCTGCAACCAACATGTTTTCGCCTGTGGCAACATGAAGTTGTTGGAGACCCACAGCTATTGTATTTCCGATGTGTACTTTTTTCAATGCTAGCTTGATGCTATGCAACTTGTATTGAATATTTTGTAATTCTAGATCATCGATGTAATCAAATTGACGCTTTGTTGTGATATTACATCGTAAACTGTGTGTGCAAATGAATCGATCCAGTGATTTGCACTATACACAGGTATCTGCCTTATTTAAAGTGCAGGTACGCTACAATTTATTATCTTGCAAAGCTATTTCTAATACCCGTATTATTGCTCTAGTTTTATTTTCTAGATAATGCAAACGTTTGGTGTGAGTATAGTTATATAAGTGGTTGATAAAACTTGAGAGAAAATTCATCCTACCTTTATCTTCTTGTTGAGTTCGATACTCTTACTTATCAAAAAGGCTACACACGATCACCTATACTTTTGTGATATCAGTCCTCCATCTTCTCTTGGAACGTCTTCTCTGGCTTTGTGTCTGATCGATTACGCCATTCTTGCTTCCGGTAGCCGCTGCTACGCTGGTCGCGGTCTGGACTGTCGCGGCGGTCATCGGATCGACTGTCACGGCGGTCGTCGTCTCGATTGTCACGGCGATCGTCATGTCGTATGTCCTCTCGGACGTGATCATCCTGTGAAAAACTGGCTGCGACAAATTTTACCTTGTCTTTGTCGCCGTAATCATTCCTGCGTCGCGGCCTTTTGTCGTCTCTTTCACGACGATCTCGACTGTCGCGTCGATCCTCATGGTCACGTGGGGAAAGCGGGCGTTTGGTCCTTACGGCATCTTCTTCGTCTGCCCATTCAGTCGCTATTTTCATGAGCCCTGCCATGGATTTTGGTTTTTGGCGACCGAGTGCCTCTCTGAAGTCGTTTATGTAGACTCCCATAGTGAAAGCATCCATGGCTCTGTCTTCGGAGATTGTGCTTACTGAGTTGCGAATAGCAGTCCACCTTTTGATATATGCTCGGAGCGTCTCGTCTGACCTTTCCTTTCAAGCTCATAATTCTTCGAGTGTTTTGGGTCGCTCGCAGAGAGGATCGAAGTATTTGATGAAGTCCTCCTTGAATTGGTCCCAAGAGTCATAAGACCCTTCGGGTAATGCTTTTGCCAGTCGCGAGCTGTAACTTCAAGCATCTGTTGTATGTGCAACGCCGTTGTAGTCGTTCCTCTTTGGCACACGATTGCGAGCTTGTAGTCCTCTAGCCAGTCTGAAGGCTCTTGTTTGCAGTTGAATTTCGGCGTCATTGGTAGACCAAATCTTTTTGGGCATTATGGCCTCACGAATTCGTCGGGTGAAACATCGCGCCCCGCAAGTTCCTGCATCGCGACTGTCTCCCGAGCTATTGCTTCTGGATCTGCTCCGTGATCGGTAGCGGTTTGAGCTTCTTCTTGCACTACTCCTGTGGGGACTGTGACTGCGGCGATCTCTCGATGTATGCCGTGAGCAACTCCTGCTACGTCTCCTCCTGCTCCCTGACTGGAGTCCTTTTGCTGCCAACGCGAGTGCTTTGAGTTGCTGGTGATGTAACTCTACGGCTGGATCATCTCCTGGAGGCGCGGTTGCCTTTAGCTATGCTCCGAGTGATATCAGGGCACCTTTGGGTGTTTTAGGCGCTAGAATGCCTTCCGTATCAAATGTTAGGAACGAGTTCTCTATCTTACGGACGATTTCTGATATTTCTCCTTCTGGTATGTTGGCCAACCTAGATCGATGCCTCAGTTCGGTTCAGCTATGGAGTTGAGAGACAGCTGCCTCCTTCACGCACTTGAGATGCTAGCTTGTCTCCTACGCTCTTCGAGTGTTGCTCGGTATTGCTTCAAACGGATTGTTTCTTGCCAGTTGAAGTAGTTGTACGTCATCATCTCATCATGGGTTGCATCTGCTGGCATCATCATGCAATCCGTGATGATTTTGTCCACTTTTGCCGCCATCTTCGCCATGATATTTAATTTTGTTATACCATCTGGCAACGTAACTTCATAGGGAAATTCTGTAGGCCTTCGACTGGTAGCAGCCGCCGAGGTTTCTACACTAAACGCGACATAGACCTGCCGTGGTGTGGCCAGAGGGCATGTGTATGTGTTGTCGATGCTAGTCATGGATTCGACTTCATCGTCCAAGCTCATGTCGGAACTATTGCTTTCGTTGGCCTGAGCATCGGTATTGACGTATGCCTCGAGTGTCGGCTCAGGATGATCTTCGTAGTGAGAGAGGGATTCGTGATCTGCTTGGATCTCTGGCCCAATGAAGTCGGCAAGGTAGATGATGTCTTCTGCGTCCTCTGATTGCATGCGATTGGGTGCAGTGTCGAGTAGGGTGACATGTTCGACTGTGTTGACTTGAAAGTCAGACTGTACCTCATCTTCTAGCTGCTCCTGCGCCACGAGCTCATTGAACTCTTTAGTTATCATGGAGGCGATTGGAGATCCTTGCGACGAGATCGGACTGATCTCTGATGAAGTTGTCCTCACATCTTCTGGCGATGCGATCAAAGTAGATGGCTTTTCGACCGCATCGCCGTTGTAGGTGGACTGGCCCTCATCATCTGGAAACTCTTCCGCTATGAGTTTGTTAAACTCTTGTGTCAACATGGAGGAGATTGGGGATCCGTGGGGTGGGACCGAGTCGATCTGTGATGAGGAAGCTTCCTTGTCTGCTGATGATGCGATCATAGTCGACAGATCCTTGCGCACTTCAGTCGCGATCATATCGGTGAAGTCGTGCACACCAAACTTATCGACAAAAAAGTTATGTTCTCTGATAGTTAGTTCAAAACCTAAGTCGAGACTAGAGAAGGTCTCTTGTGCTTCTGGTGAGTATGGTTTGATCCTCCTTGGCGATGCCACTTGTGAAGTTGGCGAGTGGCAGCCTGCTGATTCGACACAAGTCGAAGTTGTCAGCGTGTGGCCGTTTGCTGATGATGTCGGCGAGTTGTCGTTTGAAGCTGAAACCGATGAATCCGTAGATCCAACACTACCGATTCCCACAGACGGCGTCAATCCGACCAACACTACCGATTATCAATACCCATGACTAATAGCATAGGGTAAGATTTATGTGGTAGAGAATGCGTAGTGTTAGTAGATTCGTCGGCTGACAAGCGGGAATTACCCAGGTTCAGGGCCCTCGACTGAGGTAACACCCCTACTTCCTGCCTGTATGTATTGATTCTGGTATATGCGGCGAGTACAATGTCTAGTGAGAGGATGATCTCGCTAGGGTTTGGTGGTTCGGATTCAGCGTGTCCTTGATCGGCTTCCCTCCTAGCCCTTATATGGGGGGCCAGGTCTCGGGTACATAACCGACTAGGATTACAAGTATGGAAACTACAACCGACTATGCTAACTTGGAAAGTAATCTTCGTCTTGGGACTTTCTTAGTGGGCTTCTTCAGTCAATTGACAATTGGGCTGTAGTCATCACGTGCACCAGGTAACCACACGAAAAGGTACCCATTTGGTATAGCCTCGTCACCCGGCACCCAAAACGGAAGTGTCCACAACCCTGTAGTGCAGGAATTACTACGGGGTACGTACATAAGAGGGGGTCGATGAAGCGGGTCGCTCATCGGAGTTGTATCTTGTTTCCCACATAACCTTACCAACAAACTAGTATACATATGTTAGGGGTCAATGCAAGTTTTTGGTGGGGTTCCGACGCTCCGTACGGCCACCACGATGAAACCCCCCCGCACCCGCGAAACAAGTCAAACCTAGCGATCCACCCCTTTGATCGGCACCGAGATGGGGGTAGAACCATGAACTTAATTTTTTGCTTGGTTGTGTTAGTTTGATACATAGGACCATGGGGAACCACTATTGATCATATGCTTCGTCACATGATTCCATATGCCCGGCACCCAAAACGGGAGTGTCCACAACCCTCTAGTGCTGGAATTACTACGGGGTACGTACGTAAGAGGGGGTTGATGAAGCGGGTCGCTCATCAGAGTTGTATCTTGTTTCCCACATAACCTAACCAACAAACTAGTATACATATGTTAGGGGACAATGCAAGTTTTGGTGGGGTTCCGACGCTCCGTACGGCCACCACGGTGAAACCCCCCCACACCCACGAAACAAGTCAAACCTAGCGATTTACCCCTTTGATCGGCACCGAGATGGGGGTAGAAGCATGAACTTAATTTTTTGCTTGGTTGTGTTAGTTTGATACATAGGACCATGGGGAACCATCATTGATCATCTGCTTTGTCGCATGATTCCATATGCCCAACACCCAAAACAGGAGTGTCCACAAGCCTCTAGTGCAGGAATTACTACGTGGTACGTAATTGGGGGTCGATAAAGCGGGTCGCTCATCGGAGTTGTATCTTGTTTCCCACATAGCCTAACCAACAAACTAGTATACATATATTAGGGGTCAATGCAAGTTTTGGTGTGGTTCCGACGCTCCGTACGGCCACCACGGCGAAACCCCCCTCCCCCCCACACGCGCAAAACAAGTCAAACCTAGTGATATACCCCTTTGATCGCACCAAGATGGGGGTAGAAGCATGAACTTAATTTTTTGCTTGATTGTGTTAGTTTGATACATAGGACCATGGGTAACCACCATTGATCATCTGCTTCGTCGCATGATTCCATATTACTGGCACACAAAACGGGAGTGTCCACAACCCTCTAGTGCAGGAATTACTACGGGGTACATACGTAAAAGGGGGTCGATGAAGCAGGTCTCTCATCGGAGTTGTATCTTGTTTCCCACATAACCTAACAAAAAAACTAGTATACATATGTTTTTTGAATATAAGGACTCTAAGGCTTACGCCCCACAGTATTTTATTGAATAAAAAGCAAAGTTTCAAAAGTACATGCAAAAATGGAAATGCAGAAAAGGAAAGAACTAAACCCACTAGACCTATTTACAACCACTGGGGGCTATATAAAAATATTTACAAAACCAAGCAAACTCAAGGTAGGCTCTCACTCCATTCTGACCAGAGCTGTACATGCTTTGCCTTCACCCTATGCGCATGCATGGTGACCTCATGAACAAAGCAATTCTTCCAGGACCGAAAAGCTGGCATCACATTGTTGAATACAACATCATTTCTTTGCTTTGAAATATGCCAAGCAGCTAGCACCACGACCTGAGTAAAGAAAGGAAACTTGAATGCCTTCTTGGTTCGGATGAAAACCTCCTCAAATGTGTCAGCTGATACCCACAGTATTTGCAGATAATTCCATATTCTCACACTGAAATTACAATGAAAGAACAGGTGCATCCAGTCCTCTGTGACCCCCAAAGTACGCAACACACAATTTTAGTTATCAGTTACATTCCAATGCCTCCTCAGCATATCCCTGATATTTAGACGATCACTCACCAGCAGCCATGCAAAAACTTTTATCCGGAGTAGTACCCTACTCTTCCAAATATACGCATAAATCTTACGAGCAACCACATCCTTGAAGCAATGTTTATAGTACAGTCTAGATGTGAATACCCCATCTTTCCAGACAGTTACCCATTTATCCTTGCCATTCTCATTCAACACAACCTGTGACAGCCCCCGCTGGAGTTCCTGGAGCTCAACAAAAGCTTGCTGCGACAAGGGCAGTTCAAACAGCTGCGTTAGGTTCTGAGTACGCAAGACTTCTCATACCGAAGCATTGGCATCCAGCGCAAAAGAGAACAGTCTCGGAAAAACAAGTTTCAACAATTTGCCTTGCCAATTATCCGACCAAAAACAAAGCAGTATCTCCTCTTTGTACCTCCACAGTGCACAAACTCGTGTACTTATGGACCAGCTTCATGATATCCTTCCACCAAAACGATCCACAAAGATTAGCCACTTGGGGTACCCCATCAGGATAGTATTGCCACACTAAATTCACCCATGGAATATCCTCTTTGTTGAAAAACTTGTGAACATGCTTAAGAAGCACCTTCATTCAGCTTTTCTAAATCCAGAATGCCGAGCCCTCCATTTTCCTTAGGCTTCCACACCATCTCCCAAGAAGCCAAAGATTGTCCCCTAGTATGTCCATCCTTCTTCCTCCATAAACATTGCCTAAGAATCTTATTAATCTGGTTGATTATGCCAGGAGCAACATCCAAAGAGCACAAAAAAAATGGACATGGATGACAGACAGGAGGTAAGCAGCTGTAACCTGCCACCATAAGCAAGGAAAATTGAACTAGCGGTCAATTGTCTCTCCATCCGATCTACCAGAGGCATCAGATCAATCATCCTAGGTATTGTTGTACCCATGGGTAGTCTCAAGTAAGTAAAAGGAAAACTTCCAACCACACAACCAAAATCTGCAGCTAACTGATTAACCAGCTCATCTGAAATATTAATCGGAAGCATGCAAGACTTGTGAAAATTCAGTGCCAATCCAGTAGAGGCACTGAACTCCTGCAAGGCCTTTTTTAAAATACTCAATTGCTTGGCATCGGCCTCCATCACAAGTATAGTATCATCCGCGTACTGCACCACAGGGAAATCAGTATGCCTCACGTTGATTAGCATATTGATCAAACCCTTCTGACATAGATCATTTATCACAACCTGTAACAGTTCAGCCCCAAGCACAAGCAGCAACGGTGACAGTGGGTCACCTTGCCGAACACCTCGCCAACATTTAAAATTCCTCCCCAGCACTCCATTTACCAAAACCGAGGAGGTTCTAGTGTCCAAAATACATTTAACACACTTAGTAAACGCCTTCGGAAATCCCATCTGCTTAAGTATTAAGAATAAAGCCTCATGTTCAATTGTGTCAAATGCTTTCTCGAAGTCGAGCTTAAGCACCACAATTTCCTTCTTAGAAGCTTTGTATTGATGAAGATACTCAAAAGACCAGGCAAGGCAATCATGAATAGTTTTGCCCTTAATAAAACCATACTGATTTTTGTGAATACAATCCAGAATCCTGCCTTGTAACCTGTCAGCTACTAGCTCGGTAACGAACTTTAAACCAACATAAGTCAATGATATAGGCCTATAATCATTGATCTGCTCAGGAGATTGCTTCTTTGGCATGAGTGTGATGAAAGAGGAGTTTAAGTTCTTGAGAGACACCGAGTGATTATGAAAATCTGCCACCAATTTGTAGAAATCCAATTTAAAAGTGTCCCAACAGTTTTTAACAAACATGCCATTCAACCCATCGGTCCCTGGAGCTTTGTCTACCGGCATTTTCTTCACCACTCCGTCCATCTCCTCAATTGAGAAAGGTCGTACTAACTCATCAAGACCCTCCACATGCCTGATCAGATCCTGCAGATCAAACTGCATATTTACCCCCACAGTGGTATCCATTCACTGCTTATAGCATGACCAAGCAACTCCAGTCATATGATCATGATCCGATACCACATGGCCATCTGGCAATTGCAGACTTGAAATTGTATTTCTCCTATACCTTTCAGTAGCCATAGCATGGAATTTTTTTGTGTTTTCCTCGCCCAACTTCATCCATCGCATGGAACATCCTTTCTTCCAGTATTGGAATTGATTTTGAGTAAATGTTCATAATGCAACTTGATACGTCTCAAACGTATCTATAATTTCTTATGTTCCATGCTTATATTATACCAATTGCCTACATGTTTTGTATACATTTTATATGGTTTTATGCATTTTCTAGGACTAACATATTAACAAGATGCCACAGTGCCAGTTCCCAGTTTTCTGCTGTTTTTGATTTCAGAAAACCTATTAAGAAAATATTCTCGGAATTGGACGAAACAAAAGCCAAAATGCCTATTTTTCTCGGGATCTTCCAGAATACCGAATACGAGAAGGAGTGGGCCGAGGGGCGCCCACACCAAAGGCTGGCGCGGCCAGGCCCCTTGCCACGCGAGCACCAGGTGTGGGGCCCTCGGGCCTCCACCGTCTTCGCCCTTTCGCCCACAAATACCCCCCCCCCCCCGACGTGAAAACCTAAGAAGGCGGAACACTTTTCCAGAAACCCTTACGGAGCCGCCGCCGTCGTCAACCCTAGTTTGGGAGGGTGCAGAACCTCTTCCCGGCACCCTGCCGGACAGGGGAATCATCACCGGAGGGCTCTACATTACCATGCCCGCCTCTGGACTGATGCGTGAGTTGTTCCTCCTTGGACTACGGGTCCATAGCAGTAGCTAGATGGCTGTCTTCTCCTTTTGTGCCATCATGTTTAGATCTTGTGAGCTGCCTATTGAGATCAAGATCATCTTTATGTAATGCTAAATGTTGTGTTTGCTGGGATCAGATGGATATTGAATACTATGTCATTTGCTTCATAATATATCATGTTGTGTGTTGTTTATGATCTTGCATGCTCTCCGTTGCTAGTAGATGCTCTGGCCAAGTAGATGCTTCTAACTCCAAGAGGGAGTATTTATGCTCGATAGTGGGTTCATATCTCTATTTAATCTGGGGGAGTGACAACAACCTCTAAGATTGTAGATGTACTGTTGCTACTAGGGATAAAACAGTAGTGCTTTGTCTAAGGATAATTGTATTACTTACATTACACACTTTGCCTAATGCAATAATCTTTTGCTTGCAACTTAATACTGAAAGGGGTGCGGACGCTAACCGGAAGGTGGATGATTAGTCATAGATGTGGTTGGAACGGTCTATGTATATTGTTGTAATGCCCAAATGAATCTCATAATAGACATCATGACTATAGTATATGCATCATTATGCAGTTTTTCATTCTGTCAATTGCCCAACTGTAATTTGTTTACCCGCATGTATGCTATTATTATTTATGGAGAGACACCACTAGTGAACTGTGGACCCTGGTCCTTTTCTTTAAACTTATAATTCAACCAACTGCAAATTGTTTCTTTCATTACCTTCAAACATCATTTTCCACACCATACGTTTAATCCTTTGTTACAGCAAGCTGGTGAGATTGACAACCTCACTGTTGAGTTGGAGCAAAGTTTCCTGATTGTGTTGTGCAAATTCCACCTCCCTACGACAGCACTTTTCTGGCGCCGGGGAGACCTTCGTTATGTTCTTCATCTCCTACTGGTTCGATAACCTTGGTTTCATAACTGAGGGAAACTTGCTACTACGCTCATCACACCTTCCTCTTGGGGTTTTCCAACTCCTCATACCCGTGAGCAGTAAGCACTTTTCTGGCGCCGTTGCCGGGGAGATTGAAGCACATCTGCAAGGGGAGTCTCTCACTTCCTAATTTATTTACTTTGTTTTTGTCTTGCTTAAGTTAAATTTTATTTCCTATCTTGTTTGCTTTTAAATATCAAAAAACACAAAAAAAAATAGTTACTTGCATTTTATTTACCTTGTTATTATCTTGTTTGCTTCTTATTATAAAAAACACACAAAAAAAGTTACTTATATTAAATTTTGTATTTGGGTTTAACTTTTATTTTGCTAAAATGACTACTGCTGAGAATACAAAGTTGCGTGACTTCACTAGCACCAACAATAATGATTTTATATGCACACCCATTGCTCCACCTGCTTCCAAAGAAAAATTCTTTGAAATTAAACCTGCTTTACTAAATCTTGTCATGAAAGAGCAATTTTCTGGAGTTAGTTCTGATGATGCTGCTGCCCATCTAAATAATTTTGTTGAACTTTGTGAAATGCAAAAATATAAGGATATAGACGGTGACATTATAAAACTGAAATTATTTCCTTTCTCCTTGAGAGAAAGAGCTAAAGAATGGTTGCTTTCATTGCCTAGGAATAGTATTGATTCTCGGATTAAATGCAAAGATGCTTTTATTGGAAAATACTATCCTCCTGATAAGATTATTTTCCTAAGAAGTAGCATTATGAACTTTAAGCAATTTGATAATGAACATGTTGCGCAAGCGTTCTTAAGAATGAAATCTTCTGTTAAGAATTGCGCAACCGATGAACTGACTACTTGGATGATCATCCAAACCTTCTATGCAGGACTGAATTTTACTTCAAGAAACTTATTGGATTCAGCTGCCGGAGGTACCTTTATGTCTATCACTTTGGGGGCTGCAACAAAACTTCTGGATAATATGATGGTTAATTATTCTGAGTGGCATACTAAAAGGACTCCTCAAGGTAAGAAGGTAAATTCTGTTGAAGAAACCTCCTCTTTGAGTGATAAGATTGATATGATCATGTCTATGCTTGTTAATGGTAAATCTCGTATGGATACTAATAATGTTCCCTTAGCTTCTTTAGTTTCACAAGAAGAGCATGTTGATGTTAACTTAATAATAATTTCAACAACAATGCCTATTGGAACAATTATGGTAACAATAACTACAAGCCTGTCGAGGTGTGATTCCCATGGAATAGGGATAACCACTCTCGGGGGAGAAGTTCGTGCAGGGAACTGAACACGTTGGTCAACAACCTACGACCGGCTCGGCGACGGTGCTCGGCGAGCCTGCAGCGGGACATCACGACAGAGATGGAGTCCGGCCCGTACCCAGGTTCACGGCCCTCACGGTGAGGTAAAACCACTACTCCTGCCTGTCTGTATTGCACTGCGGTAGGAACAGTACAATGAGCTTGCCGAAGGCTCTCGAGCGGCTATGTAGAGCTTGGAGGGGGAAGGATGAGCTCTTCTTCCTCCTCGAGCTCGCTAAGCTTGGCTAGGCTAGCCTATGGTAGGGTGTACGCGGATGAGTGGTTGATTGGTCGATCCCCCGCTACGGTGGTGCTCCTGCTCCTTCTATAGGCGCCCCGGGCCTCAGCCCTGCGTCCTGCGCAGTGGAAGGGTTCCCACATGGCGACGAAGCGGAGGAGCGGGGTGCACCGCAACTCGGTCGTCCCTGGACTTGGTCCATGGTCGTAAAGCCTACCCTCGTGGCAGGGCAGCCTCCGTCTTTGCAGAGCGGAATGCTGGTGCTGCAGAGACCGTGGGGGTGCCCACGGTGACGTCGCCGTTGGAGCGTTGCGCCGGCCATATGCTTTATCACCAAAGAGGAAAGCTTTGTTGGCGGCGCAGGGGACACAAAGCTTTGTTGACTCCTTTTATCACCGGAACGACAACTGCGGCACCGTTGTCAACACGCGCAGAGGCGCATGTCACTCTGCGGCTGCTGCAGAGACCATGTGCGCTCTGCAGCGGTTCCTTCGTAGCGAAGTATCCCCGCAGGGCCCGGGAGGCCCTGTGGAGGGGGTTGTGTTGCCTTCTCTCCAAGGAGGAGAAGGCCCTGTAGGTAGGGCAGCTTCAGGGGGAGCCCCTTCAGGCCCCTCGCTGCCTCCTCGAGTCCCCTCGAGGGGGCTCTCTCCTCGGGGGTCTCTCCAAGCGTTCTGCTTGGTCCTTAGTCGTTTCGTCGACACTGGCGCGTGTGAGGGCCGTGGAGAATGGGCTCTGCACACCCTAGAATCCACTAGGCCGACAAAGCCCTATCCTTCTAATAATAGTGGTGGTTATGGTAATTCCTATGGTAGTTCTTATAGCAATAATAGGAATACTTCCTCTGAATTTGAAACCATGCTTAAGGATTTTATCACTACACAAACTACCTTTAACAAAAGTGTTGAGGAGAAACCTGGGAAAATTGATGTCCTTGCCTCTAAGGTAGATAGTCTTGCTCTAGATGTTGATCTTTTAAAAACTAAAGTCATGACTAATGATACTAATGAAAGTAATACCTTTGCTAAAATTAATGCCATCCAAGTTTGAATTGATGAAAATGTTAGGATAATGTCTGAATTGCATGCTAGATGGGAAAGAGAGGAAGAATTAGCTAAAGATAATAATATTGTTAGAGTTTGCACCATTACTACTACTGAAAATAATGTTATTCCACATGCTAGTAAGCTTCCTACTATTAATGGTAGCATAATTGGTGTTGGCAATATTTCTTCTACTACTTCCAAATGTTTAAAATTGCCTAAAACTCCAAAAACTATGCCTGATAAAAGTGTTGAATTTTTTTAGAACATAGGAGATAATTGTCCTATTACTTTTGATGATAATGACTTTAATTATGATAGTTGTAATATCTCTGAAGTTATTAAGTTCTTTCAAAAGCTAGCTACAAGTCCTAATGCTAGTACTTTAAATATGGCTTTTACTACACATATTACAAATGCTCTCATTAAGGTTAGGGAAGAGAAATTAAAACTTCAAGGTTCTATCCCTAATAAGTTAGAAGATGGTTGGGAGCCCATCATTATAATAAAATTGAATGAATTTGATTGCAATGCTTTGTGTGACCTTGGTGCAAGGATTTCTGTTATGCCTAAGAAACTTTATGATATGTTTGACTTGCCACCTTTGGAACATTGCTATTTGGATGTTTTTCTTGTTGATAATTCCTTGAAGAAACCTTTGGGGAGATTCAGTGATGTTCTTATCATGGTTAATAATAACCTTGTCCCCGTTTATTTTTTTCCTTGGATATTGTGTGCAACCCCTATTGTCATATTGTTCTGGGAAGACCTTTTCTTCGCATGGTTGGTGCTATTATTGATATGAAAGAAGGAAATATAAGGTACCACTTCCCACTTAAGAAGTTATGGAACATTTCCCTAGGAAGAAGATGAAGCTACCTTTTGATTCTATTATTCGTACAAACTATAATTTTGATGCTTCTTCTCTTGGAAACACTTGAGTTTTGCTTTCTATGCCTTGCTCAAGGGCGTTAAAGAAAAGCGCTTATGGGACACAACCCACTTTTTATTCCTGTTATATTCTTTTATTGAGTCAAGGAACATGTCTACCTATGTAGCAATTCCTTTGTATCTTTATTTTATTGCAAAGTTGTGTCAAGTTAAGTCTCTAGTAGAAAGTTGATGCTAGATTTGGATTCCTGCGCAGGAACAGTTTTATGCTGTCCACCATTTAATTCGTAAGAATTCACAGAAAAATCAACATGACCTGGTTTTGTTGTGCGTGATCCTTAGATATGTATGCAACGTTCATTAGTTTTGAGTTTTCTTATTTGAGCAAGTTAAGTGCCTAGAAAAAATTCGTCTTTACGGACTATTCTGTTTTTGACAGATTCTGCCATTTATTTTGTATTGCTCCTTTTGCTGTTTTTGAATGGATCTTTTTGTTCCATAAAATACCAGTGGTTGTAGCTAATGTCCAGTAGCATGTGTAATGGTTTTGTCCATTCAGAATATGAGAATTTTTTATTATGCACTAACCCTCTAATGAAGTTTACTTTGAGTTTGGTGTGGAGGAAGATTTCAAGTATCAAGAGAGTGGATGATATGATGTGATCAAGAAGATGAAAAGAGCCTAAGCTAGGGGATGCCCCCGTGTGTCACCCAAGCATATTTTAAGAAGACTCAAGCATCAAAGCTTGGGGATGCCCAAGGCATCCCCTTCTTCATCAACAACTTATCAGGTTATCTCTAGTGAAACTATATTTTAATTCCGTCACATCTTATGTGCTTTACTTGGAGCGTATGTTTGTTTTTATTTTTTCTTTGTTATTTTGTTTTCTTAATAAAATAGATCCAAGCATTCCTGTGTGGGAGAGATACACGCTCCGCTTTTTCATTTGAATACTCCTATTCTTCACTTATATTTGTTGAGTATTCTTCTATAGCTACTACAATACTTTCAGCTCTTATTTTTCATGCACCTCTTGTTCAGAGCTGTTTGTTTTCATGTATTATACTCTCTTGCTTCATTATTAAATACTTGGAGAGTTTATGTTTAAATAAGTTGATTGGTGTTTGGTTGGAAACAGAAAATCCTAAATGTGGTAAATGGTATAAAGAAAAGAAACATGCTCTTATGAATTGTTATCTTGTATGTTGTGGTACATGGCAATTGTTTTGAGCTCTCAAGTAGATCATGTTTAAGATTTTACATCATGTAGTTAAAACCCATTAATGGAGAACTACCGTAGAGCTTGTTGAAATTTGGTTTGCATGTTTGGTATCTCTAAGGTCTAGATATTTTATAGTAAAAGTGTTTGAGCAACAAGGAAGACAATATAGAGTTTTATAATACTTGTAATATGTTTTTATATACGTCTTGTTGTCATAGTTTATACTTGTGTTTTCTTCCAACAACCTTGCTAGCCAAAGCCTTGTACTGAGAGGGAATGCTTCTCGTGCATCCAAAATCCCTGAGCCAAAACCCATGCCATTTGTGTCCACCATACGTACCTACTACATGGTATTTTCTGCCATTCCAAGTAAATACTTCATGTGCTACCTTTAATTCAAAACTTACTATCCCTTATTTGTGTCAATGTTTATTAGCTCATTAGGAAGTATGTGGTGTTACGGATATCAACCTTGTCATTTGCTTTTAGACAGACTTTCACAACCGTACTAGTGGCATATACATCCGCTTATCCATTAACTTTGCAAAAAGAGCTGGAAAATTGGGTGCCCATTCCCAATTAATTACAACTTTAACCTCTGCAATCTCTTCACATTTTTGCCCTGATCTAATCAGCTAAGCAATGATACTAGTTTTTAACTACATGTGTAAACAAAAGAGATAAGAGGGATGATCTACCTTGCTGGTAGAAATAACGTCCTTCATGGGAGCCGCTCTTAGAAAGTCTGGTTGACAAGGGGGGTGGAGTGCCCATTACCATTCATTGACGACGACAAACACCACTCAAAAACTTACTTTTATGCTCTCTATATGATTTCAAAAACCTATACAACCAAGAAGCTCTAACACATTCTTGTATCCCTGCTTCCCTCTGCGAAGGGCCTATCTTTTACTTTATATTGAGTCAGTTTACCTACTTCTTTCTGTCCACGAAGCAAACACTTGTGTCAACTGTGTGCAACAACTCTTATATGCTTACTTATTACACTTGTTATATTCCTTTGTGTTGACAACTATCTATATGATATACATGTTCAAAAAGTTGAAAGCCAATGCTGAAACTTATTTCTTCCTTTGTGTTGCTTCAATGCTCTTTTACTTAGAGAATATTGCTTTATGAGTCAACTCTTATGTAAATCTTTTTGATGCTATTTTGAAAGTACTATTCCTGAAAAGTTTTACTTATATGATGTACTTCCTCTGTAACTAAATATAAGATGTTTTGGTAGTTCAATTTGAACTACCAAAACGTCTTATATTAAGATATGGAGGGAGTAGTTGTTTACTCCTTGTCTATTTGTTAGCAAACTATAGATCATTGATTTGAGTCACTTCATTCATGACATGAGCCTTACAATATTATATGATCAAGATTATGTGAAAGCATGTCACTCCATAAATTATTGTTGTTATCGTTTTACCTACTCGAGGACGAGTAGAACTAAGCTTGGGGATGCTTGATACGTCTCAAACGTATCTATAATTTCTTCTGTTCCATGTTTATATTATACCAATTGCCTACATGTTTTGTATACATTTTATATGGTTTTATGCATTTTCTAGGACTAACATATTAAGAAGATGCCATAGTGCCACTTCCAAGTTTTCCGCTATTTTTGGTTTCAGAACACCTGTTAAGGAAATATTCTCGGAATTGGACGAAACAAAAGCCAAAATGCCTATTTTTTCTCGGGAGCTTCCAGAACATCGAATACGAGAAGGAGTGGGGTCGAGGGGCGCCCACACCATTGGCTGGCCCGGCCAGGCCCCCTGCCACGCGAGCACCAGGTGTGGGGCCCTTGGGCCTCCACCGCCTTCGCCCTTTCGCCTATAAATACCCCCCGACGTGAAAACCTAAGAAGGCGGAACAATTTTCCAGGAACCCTTACGGAGCCGCTGCCGTCGTTAACCCTAGTTCGGGAGGGTTCAGAACCTCTTCCCGGCACCCTGCCGGAGAGGGGAGTCATCACCTGAGGGCTCTACATCACCATGCCCGCCTCCGGACTGATGCGTGAGTACTTCATCGTTGCACTACGGGTCCATAGCAGTAGCTAGATGGTTGTATTCTCCTTTTGTGCCATCATGTTTAGATCTTGTGAGCTGCCTATCATGATCAAAATCATCTTTATGTAATGCTACATGTTGTGTTTGCTGGGATCCGATGGATATTAAATACTATGTCATTTGCTTCATAATATATCATGTTGTGTGTTGTTTATGATCTTGCATGCTCTCCGTTGCTAGTAGATGCTCTGGCCAAGTAGATGCTTGTGACTCCAAGAGGGAGTATTTATGCTCGATAGTGGGTTCATGTCTCTATTTAATCTGGGAGAGTGACAACAACCTCTAAGATTGTAGATGTACTGTTGCTACTAGGGATAAAACAGTAGTGCTTTGTTTTAGGATAATTGTATTACTTACATTACACACTTTGCCTAATGCAATAATCTGTTGCATGCAACTTAATACTTTAAGGGGTGCGGACGCTAACCGGAAGTTAGATTATTAGTCATAGATGCAGTTGGAACGGTCTATGTATATTGTTGTAATGCCCAAATGAATCTCATACTAGACATCATGACTATAGTATATGCATCATTATGCAATTCTTCATTCTGTCAATTGCCCATCTGTAATTTGTTTACCCGCAAGTATGCTATTATTATTTATTGAGAGACACCACTAGTGATTGTGGACCCCGGTTCTTTTCTTTAAACTGATAATACAACCAATTCAAATTGTTTCTTTCATTCTCTGCAAACATCATTTTCCACACCATACGTTTCATCCTTTGTTACAGCAATACAGTGAGATTGACAACCTCACTGTTGAGTTGGAGCAAAGTTTTCTAATTGTGTTGTGCAGATTCCACCTCCCTGCAACAACACTTTTCTGGCGCCGGGAAGACCTTCATTGTGTTCTTTATCTCCTACTGGTTCGATAACCTTGGTTTCATAACTGAGTGAAACTTGCTACTACGCTCATCACACCTTCCTCTTGGGGTTTTCCAAATCACACCTGTGAGCATCACAGCTTAACTATTTTTCTGAAATTCCTTTCTGGACCTGACAGTGTCCTCTCCTCTTCCCGATTATCAAGGAACAGAATAACCATATTTCACTTGGCAATCAACAATTTTATTTTAGAGAGACTCTTGCTCGAGTGCTTTAATTCATATATGAGGCTCTTTAGCTTCTCCACTATTATAGCAGCTGAGGAGGTAACTCGGACAGGCCTTTCCCAAACCTCCTTTACACACTCAAAGAAACCTGGCTTATTCACCCAGATGTTTTCAAACCAAAAAAGATGCGCTTTTGGGATGACTGTACCAATACTGACCATGCACGACACATGGTCCGAGGTGGGTTTAGCCATGGGAGTAACCATGGTATTAGGGTACGATGTGATCCAGCTAGAGCTAGTAAAGAACCTATCTAACTGTTCAAAAAGTGGATTAGCCTGCATGTTAGACCATGTATACGACCTTCCTTTCAGAGGTAACTCGAGCAGCCCAAGGTGATCAATCAACTCATGGAAAAACAACATATCCCCCACATTTTCTCCAGGCAAATTCCTATTGTCAGGCGATCGAATAAAATTAAAATCTCCAACGAAAAGCCACAATTCATCATCTAGGACCTCCAGATCATACAACCATTTAACAAACAAATCTCTATCCTCCCCATGGCATGGACCATACACAACTACCAACTTCCACTTCTGATTATTGTGTGTAGAATGAAACGGCATGATCAACCCAAACTTCTTTGCTTCCACTAAAATGCCCGTAAAGATACTAGACTTCCACAGGACAAGAATTCCTCCTGAAGCCCCTATGAATGGGGAGTAGGCAAAGCTATAGAATTGTTTGGGGCAACATCCCTTAATAAAAGATCAATCAAACTCCTCTTTTTTTGTTTCCTGGATGCAAGCAATGGCACAACCACTCTCCACAATTTTATCATACAACGCAAGCTGCTTATCATGCGAATTCAACCCCCTGATATTCCAGCACAACACCTTCCAAATCAACTGTTTAATTTGATAATCCATAAAAACCATTGTAACAAGCAACTAACACCAACTGACACAGCCAGCCAGCACAGACAATAACTAGATCCAGCACACACACAAATAAGTGCATTACAATCCAAAATAACAAACCACAAACTGGACACAAAGTCTGACGCAACATATTAAGATAAGAGATGTATAGAGGAGTACATCCACTCCATAAATTCCTCAGGTCTTCACTTATCATCTGGAACAATCTTCGAGGGCAGGGTAGCATCAGGAGCCACAAGCTTCTGATTCGTTAGGTCAGCTGACGGAATTTCCAGCATTTTTCCAATCTTCTGCAGCACCGGGACATCGATGAAAGGAGTTACTGTAGCATCTTCTGTTTCTCTAGCAGGGGCAGGCTTCCTCTTATTGCTCACAGACTTCTTGGTCTTCTTCCTAGCCTGGGGAGCCGCACCCGGCGTTGGATCAGGGCGAAAACCATCAGAGCGAGCCTTGCTATGCGTGACTCGATGGAAATCTGAGTCCACCGCGACTACAGTCACCTGCTTCTTCTTCGGAGCTCTAGGTTCCTTTGCACCCTCCATATTCAACGATGCGTGGAACTCAAACTGCTCAGCCGTAGCAAAACCCGCAGCTTCAGAATGAACCTCAGCAGCATAATTAACACTAGCCCCAGCAGGAGATTTAGACACAAAGTGTAGAGGCTTTCTGGCGGGTGTTTGTCCCTTTTCAAACGGAGGCCCGTCAGTGTGGTTAAAGCCCACTGTGGCCTCGTCAAACGCCTCAGCCCAAGATCTCTTGTTAGCAGATTTAATGGGCTTCTCTATCTGGGACGCCATTGCAGCATGTCGGGGGGCTGCCCCTCGGGTAGGGGCAGATCCCGGTATAATCCAGTAAATATCAACAGTACTTGGCCTTTGGCGACAGCTAGGGACACCTCCTGGTGTGCCGAAAGGGCAGCTTGACCCTTGGGCACTAGAAGAAGGCAAAGTGCCTCCTGGCAGCCGCAAAGGTCAGCTCTAGCAGCTATAAATAGACACCCCCGGCCCTCACAATCGCTGCACAAGCGTGAACGGGTGGTTCCTCTAAGAACTAGCTTCTCGAAGATGTCTTTGCCGGTAGGCTAAGACATCTTCGGGAGGCTAGGCCTAGAGATACTCATCTTGAGACGAGCTCGGACGTCTCCGGGAAGGATCCTGGATCTAGGACTCCGGGGAGACTCCCGGGTGGAGGTGTACTCGGCTTTACCGGATAGGTATTGCGGGTAAGTACTAACCGGAATGTGTGTCTCGGTCTTGATCTTATATAGAAGAGGCTCAGTGGCAAGCAAGGAGGTATCCGGAATAAGGGCTCCCGATAGACCGTCAACGGTCCGTAGCAGGCTTTCCCGTTTATAGCGGGGGGAAGTACCATTCCGCCTGACCCGGAAGCATGGTCACCTCCCTCCTGACATGGAAGCATGGTCACCTCCCGCCTGACACGGGAGCGCATCAGCCGGTACGAGCGTGGTACGACAAGACCTGACATGCCTAGCCCGGCAATCCGGAAAAGGCTATCCGGGATGGGCAAAGACATGTCTTGTCTCTGACAAGGGGACAATGATGATGTAGGACGGCGCCTGCCGTCCTTAACGAGATGATGACGGAGAGGCTACACCGGATAGTCCGGCGACTAGGTCGCACTAGCCGGTGACGACATCCCGGCTAGGCCTGTCCGGTGGGGCCAAGCCAAATTAGGGTTTCCGGCCCTCCTGGCCGGACCTCTATAAAAGGCGCCATAGCTGCTCCTGAGAGAAGAGACCAACTTGAGAGCCAAAGCTATAGTCGCATTTACTCTTAGAGCAGTTACTCCCTCTCACCTTGAGTTCATCTAGTTCTTTGTATTCCTTCCTTTGGCAGATCTTGTAGCAAGTTGTAGTTCTTGTACCACCAATATATAGAGAGGAAAGGCAGGAGTAGGGGTGTTACCTCCTCACGAGGGCCCTGAACCTGGGTATATCGTGTGTGTGCTGTGTGCCTTCGTGCATTTGTTTGTATTTGTTAGATCTTCCCCTTTGCACTTTGGGCTTGTTCCTTGTTCTTGGGAGATCTCGGTTATACCGGGATCCTCCCCGCGTGAGCTCTTCAGCTCGCTATCCCTCCCCGTATCCACCAACGTCCATCGGCCCCACCAATTAGCCATCCTATGGCATCTGCCGTGACACCACCACGACAGTTGGCGCCCACCGTGGGGCAGACAGAGGCGTTGGCTGGTGTACACATCCGGACGGGCTCCACCGTTCGTTTCGACGTTCGGGTTCTCTCTGGCCTAGTCGTAAGGCTAGGGGATATGGACTTCGTCTGCGACAACGCAGGGTGCTTCCGGAACAAACCATTTCCGGTGAACGGGTGTCTTATCGATTTCGGTGGTTTCACCACCTACGTGGCCACCGAGGTTGTCTGTAGCTACCCGGACGTGGTCCTGGAGGCTGAGGACCCTCCCATGCTCTGCGCTACTCGGGGTCCGCGTGCCGATCGCCCCCCGAGTTCCATCGCAGTGATGATGGTCGGGGCAACCGAGGAGGAGTATCAAGATGCTGACGGCGATACCGACGGCCACCCCCGTTTGGCCAAACCCCCGCAGGAGAGGCCTGCGGCCCGGGATGGTGATCCGCAGTCATCCCACCCGCGACGCCGTCTGGATCCCCTCTCGGGACTCGTGGCTAAGTTGGCTGTACCGGTAGCTACCGGAGCAGATACCCAGTCTACTTCGGCAGAGCTAGAGGAGCAGCGGAAGTTGCTACTCGCTGAGGCGCAGGAGATCGCCGAGATCCGCCGCGAGCTCAGCGCTAGCCTCCGGGAGTACAATGCAGCTCACGGATTCCCTACGATTGACTTCCGGGAGAAGCGCATTGCAGATCTGCGCAAGAAAGGAAGAATAGTGAATGAGGGGCTGGCTGGTGGAGCCACCACCAGTAACACAGGAAGTCGGATTTCTGCGGGGAAGCCGGTGTACAGCTCACCGGAGAAAACCCTTAGGGCCGCCGAAGCCGCCATGGCCGAGTTGGTGGGGCTATCCGGCGAAGCCCTGCGCAAGCAGCAGGAGAGGGTAAACGAGTTGGTGATTGAAGCCAATCGTCAGAATCTGGCCTTCAAGAAGAAGAACCCCGGGGCAGGATCCCAGGTGCACTCAGCCAGACCCGACAGCCAGAGGTCGGATGGGGAGGCCTCTTCCCCGCATCCGAGCAGAAGCAAGAGCAAGAGCAAGAGCCGGAGCCGGAGTCGAGGTTCCGGAAAGAACAAGCAGCTACAGACCTATGATCCGGCCTTCGCCGGCATCCAGCAAGCCGGACAGGCCGGACATCGTAACTCGGGACAGGCGGGAAGTACCCGTGGGGATGGTAACCGAGGTGTAGGAAACAATAACCCGGTTGGCCGTGGTAATCCGCCCCGGAATCCTCCTCACGATCAGGGAAACCCGCAGAGGGAGGTCGTCTCCGTTCCCCAGCAGGCCCTGGTCCCTGCACAGGACAGGCTCAACGATGGCAACTCGAGGTTGCAACAACTCGGATATCAGCCAGACGAGAACCCTTTGGGATCTCGGATAGGAACCAGGCAGCTGAACCCGGCAGACGCCAGATTCCGGCTCGACCGGATTCACCAATCCGAGTTGGTGGAAGAGCAAGGACCTCCGGGACCTGCCTGTTTTGGACCTCGGATCATGCGGGAACCTCCGGTTCGGAACTTTCAGCTCAACCGAGGTGCCAAGACCTATGACGGTAGCAAGAAGCCGGAGGACTGGCTGACCGACTATGTAACTGCAGTAAGCATAGCCGGTGGAAACAGACGATGGGCGGTACGCTATGTACCGCAGATGTTGGAAGGACCAGCCCGGATCTGGTTGAACAATCTGAGAGCTGGCAGTATAGACTGCTGGTTAGACTTTGAAGAGGCATTCATCAGCAACTTCACCAGCACGTACAAGAGGCCCAACAGGCCTCAGCAGCTCACCATCTGTAGGCAAAGGAGCAATGAGACTGACCGGGAGTACCTTACCCGGTGGAGCAATATTCGCAACTCTTGCGAAGGAGTGGTGGAGGCACAGGCCATCTCCTAGTTTGCGCAAGGATGCCGGCATGGCTCTATGCTGTGGCAGAAATTGCAGAGAAAGATGCCAACAACCTTGGCAGAAACCATGCGCATCGCCGATACCTATACGCTTGGAGATCCCATGCAACCCCTGGTGGATGTCGGAGACTCCAACAGGAGGAATGCGGGACCTCAGCGTTCAGGACCGAGCAGGAGCCATGATCGCCAAGAGTTCGGCCACAAGAGGAATCAGCCCGAGTACCACCATGCCGCGCAGCATATCGCAGCAGTGACCCGGGAACAGGAGGATGCCGGCAACAGCCAGCGTCAGAAGACAAGTGGCCCGGATTGGGGTCAGAGTCAGGAGGTGCAAAAGACCTGGGTGGAGCAGAAGAAGCCCCTGACGTATGAGGAAATGCTGAACAAGCCATGCTGCTACCACACTCTGGAGGCCAACAAGCCCGCAAACCATTCTACTCGGCAGTGCAGCTGGTATCAGCGCACGTTGCAGGAGGGCAGCTCGGGAGCTGTTCGGCAGAATGCTCCGGCATCTCGGCCCAACATCCCGAGACCCCCTCCTCCGACATCGGGGGCCAACGCTGTGCGACTTCCCCCTCCTCCGAGAGGACCCCCACCTCGCCCAGTGAATGTGGTGCATACCCGGAACAACAACGGTAACCAAGCCGGACATCAGCAGAGCAACTACCGGGAGGCACATCAGAGCTATGTGGTCTTCGTAACCGAGCCCACTGACCGAAAGAGTGTGCGGCAGCGTGCCCTAGAGGTGAATGCTGTGATCCCGGCGGTGCCCAAATTCTTGCACTGGAGATCACCTGGAGCCGAAAGGACCACCCCCGGGTTATGCCCAAGCCGGGAGCGTATGCCTTGGTGGTGGACCCAACTTTTGTCGGACCCAACCTCAACGTCCGTTTCAGTCGGGTTCTGATTGACAATGGCAGTGCCATCAACATCATGTACAAGGACACGATGCTGAAGCTGGGGGTATCCATGAACACCCTGCTGCCCACCGAGACAACCTTCCACGGCATTGTGCCCGGAGTCTCTTGCTCGCCCATGGGAAAGATTTGGGTGGAGGTGCTATTCGGAACTCGGGAGAACTGCCGGACCGAGAGCTTGGAGTTCGAGGTCGTGGACCTCGAGAGCCCGTATCACGCCCTGATCGGCAGACCAGCCCTCGCCAAGTTCATGATCTCGACTCACGTGGGCTACCTCAAGATGAAGATGCCGGGACCCAATGGTGTGATCACCATCTTGGGAGACCACAAGCGCTCCATGGAGTGTGCCTCGGCGGGGTCGTGCTTAGCTGAGTCCCTGGTGATCGCGGAAGAGAAGAAGAGGATCCAGCAGGTGGTGGCGATGGCCAAGACCTCCCAACTCGGGATGCCCGGGATGGTGAACCCGGAGCAGGGGGCATCATTTCAGCCCCCCAAGGAGACCAAGAAGGTGTGCGTGGACCCCAGCAACCCGGAGCGCCAAGTTATCATTGGCAGCAACCTGGACAGCAAATAGGAAGGCGAGCTCGTCGACTTCCTCCGTGAGAATCGGGATGCCTTTGCGTGGTCGAGTGACGATCTGCAAGGCGTCCCGAGGGAGTTGGCTGAGCACTCTCTGTTTGTTCGACCGGATTTGAAGCCGGTGAAACAACCAACTAGGCGCCTCTCCGATGAGAGAAGAGCTGCTGTCATGGAGCATCTGGCTATACTGCTGGCCGCCGGATTCATCATGGAGGTGCTGCACCCGGATTGGATTTCAAATCCGGTCCTGGTAGAGAAGAAGAAAGATGATCCCCTCCTGCTTAAGGTGTGGCGCATGTGCATCGACTTCACCAACCTCAACAAGGCGTGCCCGAAAGACCCCTTTCCGTTGCCCCGGATAGATCAAGTGATAGACTCCACTGCCGGGAGTGAACTTTTAACTTTTCTAGATGCTTATTCTGGTTTCCACCAGATACCTTTGAATCCGGATGATCAATTAAAAACTGCTTTCATTACCCTTTATGGGGCTTATTGCTATCGTGTTATGACTTTCGGGTTGAGAAATGCTGGTGCTACATACCAGAGATGCATGCAGAAATGTTTGCATGACCAGATAGGCCGAAATGCCGAGGTCTATGTCGATGACATAGTCATAAAAACAAAAGAAAAAGCCTCATTAATAGATGATTTGAGGGAAACATTTAAGAACCTGAGAAGGTTCCGGATGAGTTTGAACCCGGATAAATGCACATTTGGGGTGCTGGCAGGAAAGTTACTCGGTTTCCTCATCTCAAGCCGAGGAATCGAGGTCAACCCGGGTAAAATTCGTGCTATTGAGAGCATGAAGTTGCCGGTGCGCCTCAAGGATGTGCAGAAGTTTACCGGGTGTCTGGCATCCCTAAGTCGGTTTGTAAGCCGACTTGGGGAGAAGGCCTTGCCTCTGTATCAACTGATGAAGAAGAGCAAGACATTTATTTGGACCCCGCAAGCTGATGCCGCGTTCAACGACTTGAAGAGAATGCTCTCAACAACACCTGTGTTGGCATCCCCATTACCCAAGGAACCTATGCTGTTGTATATTGCCGCAACTAACCGAGTAGTCAGTGTGGCAATGGTAGTAGAAAGGGAAGAAGGGGACAAGCTGATACAGAGAACGGTGTATTACCTCAGTGAGGTGATCTCGGAATCTAAGCAGAACTACCCGCACTACCAGAAGATGGCATATGGGGTGTACATGGCAGTAACCAAGCTCAAGCACTACTTTCAGGAACACCCGATCACAGTGGTATGCGAAGCTCCTCTCGCCGAGATCATCGGTTGCAAGGACGCTAGCGGCCGGGTAGCCAAATGGGCCATCCAGTTGTCTCCGTACGCTCCGGCATACGAGAGACGAGATGCCATCAAGTCGCAGGCGCTGCCGGACTTTTTGGTAGACTGGGCCGAGATGCAGTATGAACCTCCGATGCCGTATTACAATTTCTGGAGGATGCATTTTGATGGCTTGAAGGCTAAGATCGGATTGGGTGCCGGAGTGGTCCTCACTTCCCCAAAGCAAGATGTACTGAAGTATGTGCTGCAGATCCATTTTTGGGCATCCAACAATGTCGCAGAATATGAGGCCTTGGTGCATGGACTTAACGTCGCCAAGGAAATCGGCATCCGCCGGATAGAGTGCTTTGGTGACTCGGATCTCGTAGTACAACAGGTGTCGGGGAATTGGGATGCCCTTGATGCAAACATGGCCTTGTACAGGTTTCATGTGCAGAAAATTTCCGGATTTTTTGAAGGGTGCGAGTTCAAACATGTGCCCAGAGGAGAAAACGAAGCAGCGGATGTCCTGTCCAAGCTAGGGTCATCCCGGGATGCCATCCCACCCGGGATATCCCTAGAGCATCTGAGGAAGCCATCTATTCAACCATCACCCGAGTCAGAATCTATCTTCATCCCCAAGGAGCCTGGTTCAGATGCCGTACCCATGGAAGTAGATGTCGAGAGCATAACATCGAACCCGGGGACTGCGTCCCAGTGCTCGGAGAGGCAAAGAAAGATGATGATATTGGTGATGTCGGCAGAACCAATGGACATAGACACTCCCGTGTTCCCGGATAGACCTGTCCCGAGATGGGCACAGCCCATTATGGCTTACATCTTGGAGGGAACTCTCCCGGAGAATGAAGTGGAAGCCCGGCAAATATTGCGAAGATCAAAGGCATACACTGTCATCAATCAAGAGATGTACAAGAGAAGTGTCACCGAAGTACTCCAGATATGTGTGGAACCGGCAGAAGGACAAGAGATGCTGGTGGAAATACATCAAGGGGAGTGCGGACATCATGCATCATCCCGGGCCCTAGTAGCAAAGGTGTTCCGGCATGGGTTCTACTGGCCCACTGCATTGCAGCAAGCAGAAGATATTGTCCGGAAGTGTGGGGGATGTCAGAGATTTGCTCACCGGATACACATGCCGGCGTCAGCACTAAAAACAATCCCCATCACTTGGCCATTCGCAGTATGGTGTTTGGACATGGTCGGGCAATTCAAGCTGGCAAGGGGCAATATGACACACATACTTGTCATGGTGGACAAATTCACAAAGTGGATAGAGGTCAAGCCAATCCGGAAGTGCGATGGACACACCGCTGTGCAATTCCTGAAAGACATCATCTTGAGATACGGATACCCACACAGCATTATCACAGATAACGGAACAAACTTTGCTGTGGGGGAATTCGCTCGATTTTGTGCTGAGAAGGGAATCCGGCTGGATGTAGCATCAGTTGCACACCCGGAAGCAAATGGGCAAGTCGAAAGAGAAAATGCCTTGATCTTGGCCGGCATCAAAGCTCGTTTGATCGAACCACTATTGAGAACTCCGGGATGCTGGATAGAGGAATTACCGGCAGTGCTATGGGGTCTCCGGACTACACCGAATAGATCTACCGGGTACACGCCATTCTTCATGGTATATGGGGCTGAGGCAGTACTCCCAACCGACATACAGTATGACTCCCCGAGAGTAACAATGTTCACCGAGACTGAGGCGAAGGAGGCCCGAGAAGATGATGTTGATTTACTCGAAGAGGCCAGAGAATTGGCACTATCTCGGTCGGCAATTTATCAACAGAACCTCCGTCGCTATCATAGCCAGAAAGTACACCCGAGGGTGTTCCGGGAGGGAGATCTGGTGCTGAGGCTCATCCAACGCACGGCCGGAATGCATAAGCTGTCACCTCCATGGGAGGGACCTTTTGTGATAAGCAGGGCATTGCACAATGATTCCTATTACCTTGTAGATGCACAGGAAGCTAGGAAAGGTGTAATGGACAAATCCGGTGAGGAAACCAAGCGTCCATGGAATGTAGCTCTACTTCGCCCCTTTTACACTTAAAGGGCTCAGTGTATGTGTATCTCAATTTTCAATATTTATGGAAGTAAGGCACCCCGGGAGGAACCCGGGGACTGCCTGGTTCTGTGCTCCTTTTTACTTCTGTTTTGTTAAGCTTATTTATTATTTTGTACCGGCATCCCGGGAAGGAACCCGGGGACTGCCGGATAGTTATTTTTTATATTGTATGCATGCCGAGAAAGTTCCGAGTTCGATTCTCAAAGACAGAGTAATGTATGTCATGTGAAATCATCTTGTGACTCGACTGACGAACGCCGAAATGGTAGTCAAGAGCAAAGAGAGGGAAGGTGGGAAACACGAAAATAGTCTCGGGGACTCGGAGCAGGAACTTATCCGGCATACTTGTTTTTTATTAACTTTGTTGTTTATGTCGAGAATTCGGTTAACCGGAACTCGGATTGTTCTAAGTAATGTATGCCGTATGTGGAGTTTTGTGACTCGACTGTCGAACGCCGAAATGGTAGACAAGAGCAGAAATTACCTAAGTACAGTAAACATGAAAGGCAATTTGGGAACTCAAAACAGAGTAAATTGGCATAAATTGTTCGAGTAGATGGTTCACTGAGAAACAAAAATAATATGACTGTATATTACATATGCCACCCGGCATCCCGGGGATTTAACGAATCTACTAAGTTTTTTAAGCAGTAGGGGAACTCGGCTTCTCGACAGAGACCTCGGGAGCAGCGGTCTCAGGAGCAGTGGCAGCAGCAGCAGCGGGAGCAGCAGCGGGAGCGACTTCGGCTTCGGTGCCGGCGGCGCTACTCGGGGCATCCGGACGCACCTCGGTCTCGGGGGCCTCGGGTCTTGGCGAAGTCGTTGCGTCCCGGGGAACCACCTTCTCGGGCGCAGCATCGGAAGCAACGTCATCTCCTTCTAGGGCTTCGTCTTCCGCCTCGCCGGAAGCGGCATCATCTTCGTCATCCTGGTAATCCGATTCCGAGTCGGAAGGAATGACGCTAGGCGTGAAGGTGCGGATGCTTGCCCAGGTAGCGATGCGGTGCGACACCTCTTGTCGGCGCTGGACCTTTTCCGGATCAGAGACCCACGGAGAAACCGTCCGCAGGCGCAGGATCGCCCCCAGATCGAGACCTTCGTACCAACTGAGTATTTGGGTCAAGACCTGGTCAGCGCCGGCACGCGCACCGGAACGCTTCCAGGCGTGGATGCGTCTCCCGGCACCCCGGAGTGCGCTCGTGAGCTCGGGAATCGAGAGCGTCCCCCGGATACTCGGCCACAGTGCGCCGTGGACGTGGACCGCAGCGCTGAGCAGATCCGTCCCGATAGACCGGAGGGGTACTATCCGGGCCTTCAGGGCGACGAGGTGATCCTCGATATCCCAGGCATCCGAAATGGGACCCTTCCCGACGCGCTTCTCGCGGAAGGCGGCAACAGCTTTGGCGGCAGCTTCCCGGGAGTGCTCAAACTCTCCTTTAAAAAGAAGAGCTGTCAAACGGCTAGGTCATAAGAATAACAGCAAGAAAGAAAGCAAAAAGAAGACAAGAGGGATGTCGGTCCACTTACTGTTCAGATCCCGGTTTAATACTGTGAGCTCCGAGAGCCAAGTATCATACCGGGAACGGAGAAGAGCAAGCTCAGTCTCGGCAGTGTGCGCGCGCTCCTCGGACTGGTCCAGGGTCTCTTTCTGCTTCTTGGTAGCTTCGATGAAGCGCGTCTTCATCTCGGCCATAGCAGCCTGGACCTTTCCGAGTTCGCCGTTCAGCCGCGCGATCTCGGATTGCGCGGTGGCGAGAGCAGTCTTCTGGTCCACCGAGACCTTACGCGCCGCGTCTCGTTCCTCCCGGAGGCGCTCCTCGGATTTCTTGGACTGCCCGAGGTCAGCAAGAACCCGGTTGAAGATGTCGCGGCGTTTATGGTTGCACTCCTGAAATCAAGACAAAGAAAAAATTAGTCGAAAAAAAAAGTATAAAGAATCCGGTTGGGAGGATCTCGGGGACTCGGTGTCCGAGTCCTGGATTTTTTCTCTAAGATTGGAACCTAGTGATCTGCTATTCGGTGGAATCTAGAGCACTAAGCACCAATCTCGGGGACTAGTGGTGGAGCAAATTTTGAAGCAACCTATCCGGTTGGGAGGATCTCGGGGACTCGGTGTCCGAGTCCTGGATTTTTTCTCTAAGATTGGAACCTAGTGATCTGCTATTCGGTGGAATCTAGAGCACTAAGCACCAATCTCGGGGACTAGTGGTGGAGCAAATTTTGAAGCAACCTATCCGGTTGGGAGGATCTCGGGGACTCGGTGTCCGAGTCCTGGATTTTTTCTCTAAGATTGGAACCTAGTGATCTGCTATTCGGTGGAATCTAGAGCACTAAGCACCAGTCTCGGGGACTAGTGGTGGTGGAAGGAACAAGTTTTTTTCGATAAAAGAAAGAGAGCAAGCTTACCTCGGTCACCCGAGTAACATCCAGTGCGGCCACCTGGAGAGCGTGCAGAGCTTGGGCGTTGCGGCTTGGGCCCGCAGCGTGCAAGTCTCCCGCGGTCTCGGAGGCATCGGCGGCAAGCCAGGCATGGTTGTATTCGTCAACAACACGTATGCCGGAGCCGCCGGGCGCGCGGGTAGCGGCAACATCCCGGGATCCTGAAGGAACAAAGGAACTGACGGTTGCTCGCAACATCCGCAAGGCAGCAGTAGGGATCTCGGCGGGAGGCAGTGGTAAAGATGAGAACGTACCCGTGCGCGGCACCAAGTCGCGGGCCGAGGATGTCGGGGCAACTGCGGGTGGGGCAGAAGGCGTTTTCTGCCCAGCAGTCTTGCCGCGAGACTTGGGAACTTGATCTGCTGGCCGGGAGGAGGCTGTACGCTGCTTCTCCGGGATGGCCTTGGTCGCGGCTGGCCGAGAGGCGCCACTTGCCGCAGGTTCCCGGCGAGGGCTGAGGATCTCTGCCTCCAGCCCAGGAACCCGGCGCGGGCTCTCCGGAAGAAGCACTTCTCCCGAGGTGGTCGTGGCCTGCACCGGAATCTCCTCGATCACCGGATGCGCATCCGGGGTCGCAACGGTAGCCGGTGCGGCACCGAAAGCCGCAGGCTCACTGCCTCGGGTAGAAGGGCGAGGAGGTGAAGGAGAAGCCCGAGCCAGGCTGGGAGTCCGAGTCCCGGGAGGAGGAGGAACAGCAGGTGACGGGAGCTCGAGTGCATCCCTGAAAGGAAATGTCTTAGTAATAGTTGTGGAGAAAGCAAAGTCAGATAACATAAGGCAAAGAGGACGTACCCGGAATCCACAAGGGGAGGACCCCTTTGCCGGCGCCGAGCAGGCTTCTCGGTTATCTGCTTACTCGGTTTGTTCTTCTTGGGGGGGGGGGGGGGGGGTTGCCGGGGTTATCGGCCCCCTCGGTGTCGGAAGCCGCACGCTTCCGGCTCTCGGCACGTTTGGTCCCGGTTGTCGGTTTCGGAACCACAGCTGAGGCCCAATTCAGAGGGAGAGCGTCAATAACATCGAGAATCTGGCAGTCATTCTCATCCTCATCATCCGAAGAAATGAAAACTGCCTCTGGAGTTGAAGGATTACCCGGGGCCTTGACGAAAGGGATGGCGAGGTGGTCCTCGCCGTCGGGATCCTCTCTCGGCATCACGGCCGGTTTCGGGAAGTCCGGCGTATAATTCCCGTTGACGTGGACGGCGTCTTCGTCGTGTTGACGCTCGAACAACTGCGCAAACAAATTAGGCCGTGTCGGGGTCCAGGTGAACGCATGTACGAAGGCGAAGGCACGAAAGACTGATATAAGCACCTGGTCGCATGGTTTTCTCCGGCATCCCCCAATGACCCCCCAAGAGTAGTCCTCCGTCATCTCCGTCCGGGCAATAGCTCGAACGCGACGGACGACCCCGGCATGGCTTAACCCAAAGATACTAGTCCTAGTGGGATCATAGTTCCCGGACATGTGGCACATCTTATGCACTCGGTTTTGAAGGGGGCAGACCCGGCGAACAATGAAGCATCGCAGGAGATCATCCCCGGTCATCTTCTGGGTCAGCACCTGGAGAACGTCGTGCATGTAACTGACCTCGTCATTTTCCGGAAGCTTCTTCCAGAGACGGAACTCGTGCGGAGGACCGATGACGAACTCCGGCAGATTGATGAAATCCGGGTTCGAGGATCCCGGACCATCTCCCGAGTGCTCCCGGTTCTTCACATAGAAGAAACTCCGCTGCCACTTCCGGCAGGACTCTAGTCCCTTAACTATGGGGAATCCGGAATCCGCGCGGGGAATGATGGTGGCCGCTCCGCAATCCACTAAGTCTTTTATCTTTTTATCCGGATTGGGGATGGCTTGGCGTCGGAGAATGAAGTACTTGGCCCAGAGATCCAAGAATGGCCAGATGCCGAGGTATGCCTCCGCATATGTGGTGAAGACCGAGAGCATCATTATGGCGTTGGCGGGAAGATGGTGAGGTTGAAGGTCGTAGAGGTCGAGGAAGTCGCGGAAGAAGGGGCTTGCCGGAAGCCCAAACCCGCGCTCGAAGTGTGCGAGGAATACTACGTATTCCCCGGGTTGGGGCTCCGGTGCAATCTCCTCTCCCGGGAGACGGCTCTCGACTTCCGGAGGAATCCGGTGAGTCCGATACAGCCAGTCCAGATCGGACTTCTTGGTCTCGGACCCATCCCAGCATCCCCGAGTACGTTCTTCGGCCATGTCGGAGAAGTACGCAGGGGTATCCGAGCTACTCTGCAGGCGCAGCGGTGGTTAGTCGGAGTTAGTCTACCGGGAACTAGGATGTCGGAGCGCAAACTGCTAAACACTACCGAGTTGGTGGGAAGCAAGATCTATCGTGGCTCAAATAATCGAAACAAAAGGGAGGAAGAAAAGGGCAGGCTAAAACTCTTACGAAGCAGTGCAAATGAGTAATCTACGCGCTACCGCGGCAATACATCACCGCCGTGTGCCTCGTGCGCGCCGCTCGAGTTGTGCTCGCCGGCGGTGGCACAACCGCGCTCGTGCTACGGCACGGCCGGAGTCGGACGGTTGGGTTACCGAAGAAAAGCACCGGAGCGGAGAAGAAGAACTTACCGGTGAAGGAGGAGATCGGTGATGAGCGAGGCGCACGGCAACGTTCGAGCTCCGACGCGCGGCGACGGCGACGGTGTTTGGCGACGAAGGCGACGGCGGCGGGGCGCACGAAACGGTGAGGAGGAAGAGTGCGAGGGAGAAGAAGAAGGGGAGGAGGCCGTTCCGGTCCCCTATTTATGGGGGGGGGGGATTCCGGAGCGGTTTCCGATTTTCCGTCCCACGATCTCCATGATCGCGGGTGGGATCGGTTTTGTGCCGCAGGGCACGTGGCACTATCCGGAGCGCCCGATCCGGCCACACCGAGGGCCACACGGCCCCAACGGTTGGATTCCGGATCAGATGCGGCTCCCCGGCGCGGGAACCCAAGCGACGCCGTGCGTGCGCAGAGGGACTCGAGTGCGTCTCTGCGCAGACGGGGCGTCGGGTGGGCCCTGGCTCAGTGTCTCGAATTCATCGGGAGATCAACGATCGAGATTCACTGGGATGGTACTATCCGGTCGCAGGCTTCGCCTCCCGGTTAAGGCAATCTCGGTGGGAAGATCTCGGTAAAAAGATCTCGGGAAAAATCGACCTCGGCATGGAGCAAAAGGATGATGTAGTTTGTTCTCGGAAAATTGTTGTTTAAAGCTGATCCCGCACATCATCCGAGGTCGCTATGCAGCACCAGCTTCGGGGACTAGTGTCGGGGGGCTGCCCCCCGGGTAGGGGCAGATCCCGGTATAATCCAGTAAATATCAACAGTACTTGGCCTTTGGCGACAGCTAGGGACACCTCCTGGTGTGCCGAAAGGGCAGCTTGACCCTTGGGCACTAGAAGAAGGCAAAGTGCCTCCTGGCAGCCGCAAAGGTCAGCTCTAGCAGCTATAAATAGACACCCCCGGCCCTCACAATCGCTGCACAAGCGTGAACGGGTGGTTCCTCTAAGAACTAGCTTCTCGAAGATGTCTTTGCCGGTAGGCTAAGACATCTTCGGGAGGCTAGGCCTAGAGATACTCATCCTGAGACGAGCTCGGACGTCTCCGGGAAGGATCCCGGATCTAGGACTCTGGGGAGACTCCCGGGTGGAGGTGTACTCGGCTTTACCGGATAGGTATTCCGGGTAAGTACTAACCGGAATGTGTGTCTCGGTCTTGATCTTATACAGAAGAGGCTCAGTGGCAAGCAAGGAGGTATCCGGAATAAGGGCTCCCGGTAGACCGTCAACGGTCCGTAGCAGGCTTTCCCGTTTATAGCGGGGGGAAGTACCATTCCGCCTGACACGGAAGCATGGTCACCTCCCGCCTGACACGGAAGCATGGTCACCTCCCGCCTGACACGGGAGCGCATCAGCCGGTACGAGCGTGGTACGACAAGACCTGACATGCCTAGCCCGGCAATCCGGAAAAGGCTATCCGGGATGGGCAAAGACATGTCTTGTCTCTGACAAGGGGACAATGATGATGTAGGACGGCGCCTGCCGTCCTTAACGAGATGATGACGGAGAGGCTACACCGGATAGTCCGGCGACTAGGTCGCACTAGCCGGTGACGACATCCCGGCTAGGCCTGTCCGGTGGGGCCAAGCCAAATTAGGGTTTCCGGCCCTCCTGGCCGGACCTCTATAAAAGGCGCCATAGCTGCTCCTGAGAGAAGAGACCAACTTGAGAGCCAAAGCTATAGTCGCATTTACTCTTAGAGCAGTTACTCCCTCTCACCTTGAGTTCATCTAGTTCTTTGTATTCCTTCCTTTGGCAGATCTTGTAGCAAGTTGTAGTTCTTGTACCACCAATATATAGAGAGGAAAGGCAGGAGTAGGGGTGTTACCTCCTCACGAGGGCCCTGAACCTGGGTATATCGTGTGTGTGCTGTGTGCCTTTGTGCATTTGTTTGTATTTGTTAGATCTTCCCCTTTGCACTTTGGGCTTGTTCCTTGTTCTTGGGAGATCTCGGTTATACCGGGATCCTCCCCGCGTGAGCTCTTCAGCTCGCTATCCCTCCCCGGATCCACCAACGTCCATCGGCCCCACAAATTAGCCATCCTATGGCATCTGCCGTGACACCACCACGACACAGCATTCACCCCATCTTGCTGCAGCATTACACTGTCCACATGTGAATCATTTGGCATTGTAATCACTGCATTATCCTTAATCACAGCTCCAACAGGCGTCAGAGCCCAAGGCACAAAGGGAACTATAGCCAGGCGTTGTGCACCATCATCATGCACTCCAACATTGCTATCAATGTCCACAACCATAGGAACTGGAATATCAAGCACGTCCACATGATCATCAAGCAAGTCTACAATATCAATTTCTTCAACATCTAATGGGGCCACAGCATCTGTAGCAGCACCAGGGGCCACATAAGGCATCCCCTCGAGATTTTCCATGACAATATCAGCCTGAACCGTGTCCTGTGAATCAAAAGCAATGTTAACAGATCCTGAAGATATCACTGACTGAGCAGCCGATATGGACTCCTGTGGAGGTTCCTGCGGTGGCTGCTGAGGTTGGGCTGGTACATTTTCTTAGACATTCCCAAAAGCTGGTGGCGGGGTGGCGTTGGCATGTTCCATCCAATCTCTAGATATTCTTGCAACACAAACATGTGATTATCTTGAACCAATTGTGCATTGGGTGAGGATTGCCATTGACCGGCATAGGGTCCTCATCTTCCGGGTGTAAATCAGCAAAATCAGCCAAGAGAATATAGCACGGCGCAGTCCATGTGTGCCTAATACCAGCATGTCGACCCACCTTCGGCTAACGGAACACAACATCCCTTGGGACCAGAGAGGGTGATGTGAAGGCAGCATATACCAGAGTTCGACACTTCTGAATATCACGATGTTGCCAATAGTGAAAGTCACCAAAAGTGTTAACAGCCTCTCTTATGCAATCCGTGTTTCTGAAATCTAACGGGATACCCATGAATATGAGCCAACCAGTACGGGCACCTTGATGCGATTTAAAACCTAGCCCTTCATCATGCTTAATACAGTTAATTGTACTATTAGCAATGAACGACCAAGGGGAGTGCGCTACCATTGCTGATCTAACCACATGATTCCTCAACTGAAAAGCTCCCACGCCATAATACCACGACAGAGAATCCACCACTTCTAACTCCAGATCAAACAGAAAGTTGCGAACCTGATGCATCATATTTGGCAGTTCCTCCGGCAGCGGCTTGGGGTCGATAATGGCTATCATCCAAGTCTCATGGCCATCTACTATCGGAGCAGAGGGCGTCGAATAGGTGCGGGGTAGGCGATGTCCACCACCATCAATGATATCGAAGCCATCCGTCACCCACACCGCCGGGTCATACTCAAAGGTGGCCATGGCGGGGTCCGGCGGCGAGGGTTCGGAAGAGGCTGGGTGGGGTGTGGGCGGAGAGGTAACAATACTGTAACATCCTAGGATTTGAAAAAATCAGAAAAAATTTAAAACTTTTAAAAATTACTTTGTATGTTACTTTTGAAAGAGTATTCAAGCATTGCACTCATGCATTCATGCATAAACATCATTTCATCTTGTGGCTTAAATTAAATAAGAGTTTGAAATTTAATATTTATTTATATGTTTGTTTTGGAAATTATTCCATAAACATGTTATTTGTATCTTTTATAATTTCCCTTTTATTTAATTTTATTTTTGGGCAAGAATACTACCAAAAATCTCTAAATTTGATAAGATTTTCAACACATATTTTTATGAATTTTTCTGAAAAGATTTGGTTAAGTTTAAAAATCAAATTTGAATTAGAAGTTTGAAAACAGAAAATGATTTGTCAAAAAAAAAAGAACAGCCCGACCCAATCTGGGCCTAGCCCATCTTCTCTCCCCCCGCGCGCGCAGCGCGAGCAGCCCAGGAGCAGCCCGGCAGAAGCCCACCTCCCTCCTCTCTCACTGACGCGCGGACCCCACCTGTCATCATCTCCACGCGTATCTCGTCGGGACTCCAGTGCACTCCGACCCTTTCACGACTTGAATCCGAGCTGTGTGCTCGAGGAACTCGTCCCCGTGCGCCTCCTATTTATACCTAAGCCCGCCGCCATTTTTCCGCACCCCAAACCCTAAACAAAAATCGCCTCCAGGCTGCCGAAGGAGAGCTCGAGATCATCGGCGATTGCCGCCGTCAGTTTTCCTCTGTTCCGGTGAGTAGAAACTGCCCGAGCGCTCGCAGGCCTCTCTCCCGATTCCCCGTCATTGTACGCACCCGTGAGACGTCTTCGTTTGCTCTTTCCTAAAACAGATCGAGCCATTTGTCCACGATCGAAGCTCGCCGCCGCTCCGTTAAACTCCGGCGAGTGATTTGGAGAAGACGACGACGCGCCGAGGACCGCCACGACGCCATCGACACTGCCTCGTCCTCCTCTGCCGCCAGGTACCCATCCCCTAGCCCGAACCCCCCTGTATCGCCGGTTTCTTGTTTCCGTCCATGGCACCACCGCTCCCGCAGCAACTCCGGCCACCGGCGCCGCTCGAATTTTGTCCATTGCTCCAGAGCCGTCCGATCTCAATCCCATGGTCCATAATAGATCACTTATTGAAACGGTATTGTCCAATCAGAGGAAGCCACGTGGACGCTCCGTTAGCAGCACAGTCAGCGCCAGATCAGCGCCACGTCAGATTTGATTTTCTGCGATTTTATTAAATAGATTAAAACTGGCAGTTTTGCAGAAAAGCCCCTGTACATTAAATCTATTATAACTTTTTATTGGTTTGGCCAAATTTAACAAACTTTATATTTTTGAAAAGCTCTCGACTTGTAGAATATTTTAGCAAGGTTGGTTTTCTGTTTTGAGTTTGTTTAAATTATTAAAATTTCAAATTATGAGTTTAAGTAAATTTGACTTAGATTTAAATCTATAAGATCAAAAATTGTAAATAAAATTGTTTTGGAAACCTTATAATATGTGTTATATGAATACACTGTTAGAAAATATTTTTCAGTATTATTTGGACTATTTCAAAATCATAATGTTAAATTGAATAAAGTTTGAGTAATTTTTACATAACTTTTGATAGAAATATTATTTTGAGTAAATCCAATTACTATAAATTTGAATCACTAAGTATTTGCAGTAGGATTTTTCTACTAATCTTTGTGGAATAATTTTCTGTTTATTTTGTAAATAATATTGATTTAATACTTTTAAATGATATTTTAATTAATAAAAACTAATTAAAAATATATTAAAATTAACAGGCATATTTTGAACACTTTGGTCACAAAAAGTACTTAGAAATATTTTGCCTTCTTAAAACAAAGTAAATTTCTCTTTTAGAAAATATTTGATAAATATTCGAGAATACTTTCCTTAGAAAAATTTCAACACTTAGAAATGCTAAATCCTTCCTTAGAGAAATTTAGCATCTACAAACTTAGTTGTTTTTATTTTGGTAAGTGTTGTCCTTAGAAATAAATTGCATTGCATACATAGCATATTGTATTGTATAATTATTGTTTTTCTCTAAGTTAGGATTTTTGAGCATAGTGTTTTGGTAAAGTGCTACAATATAAAGACTAGAAGGCCAACAAAGACTTAGAAGAAAACAGACTCTGGAAGCAGCTCCAAGAAGTAGAAGCACTTAGAAGAAAATCAAGAGGAACTTCAAGAAGACTATTCCCTTTTATTTCTCTAAGCCTTTCTCTCTTTTCTTTTCTTCTCTCTTAGACCTCGTGGTGGCTAAGTTATATCCAAGACCAGCCCTGGTGATATACAAATCATCAAGTCTGAACCATCAAGTCTACATGATTCAATGAAGACATCACCAAGGAGAAAGTTACAAGTCTGGAGATGAAACCTGAGAGATCAACTATATTTTCTCTGTGTATTTTTCTGCCTTCCTATTCTTCTTCCACTTTGGACATAAACCAAATCCTTAGTGAGGTTGACCAAGTCCTTAGACTGCTAACTGAAGATGAAGGAAACTACAAAGGAATTGAAGAATTCAAGATCAAACATGATGAAGACTAGGAGCAGTCTTACAACCTTGGTCCTTAGTCATATTCACTTAGAATAATTTCTTGAGATGGCATGCATCTCTAGTCCTTAGAAATATTTTGCACATCATGCATAACATATTTTTGCATTGTTATTTGTGTGTATGTTTATTTGGCTTTGTTTGATGTGTTAGAAATTTTGGAGAGAAACGACAACTGTTGTAGCTGCTGTTGCTATTCTTCTTATTGCCAAGGCAAGTGGCACACCCTCATAAACTTCCTAAGTATTTTCTATGAATTACTTAGTGTGTTTATTATATGCATGTGTTGGACAGTATTGCTCTGCTGAAACTACTATATCCCTTGCACTTGTTGTGTCTAGAATCCTATGGGTAACTTGGTAGAAATAATGATGCTATGCAAAAGTTGTTTTGTGAAAAGTTAATTCCTACTAAGTTAAAGATACTTCTGGGTGGATGTGGCAAGAGGATGGAGGTTAGAGTTGAGTGGCTGCTTAGGCTCATTTAGGTGGGTGCACCTGGCTAAGACCCAGGCTCATTTAGATGAGTGAACCTGAGTACGTACACTTGAGGATGGCCACCCAGGAACAAAGGGACCAAAGTTTCTCCAAGTGAAGATGCTTCCAGTGCAACCACGTGGTATAATGGCTCTGCCTTGACTTTTCCCCAAAGGTCTCGTCTCAGGCTTCTCCTTTCCTTTTCACTACATGAGGGTCTAGGACAGAAGGGTTGTTTGAGTCTCGTGGTGAAAGTTCACAACCTCTGCAGAGTTAAAACTAAGTACTTAGTCGTGTCCTCGGTTACGGACAATTTTGAGCAGCTGATCAAGGACGTCAATGGAGGATCCCAACATTCAAATTTCTAAGTTAAAAGTTGATGGGTGAACAAGGGAAGATGAGATCATGGTTTTCATGCCATACTTGTCCTGATTTCAAGAAAAGTGTTTTCAAAAGAGTAGGAAAAATTGGCTTTATGCAAATTAGCCTTGAACTCCACCGGCCAAATATGCATATAGGCTATAGAGTTATTCCATTAAGTGTCCACCATAGTGTCACTTGCCAGACTCCATTTTTAATGGAATCTGACCCACTCTTTTGCAAAATTTTATTTGATACAGGTTGTTCAGATGACGAGTAAGGTTTTCGTTAAGGGATTTCGAGTCTGCACCAACATGTTTTCGCCTGTGGCGTATCATGAAATTGGAGGCTCATTGAAGATTTATTTCCGTTGCTTTATTGTTTTGAGCTAGCTTTAAGCTATGCAAAGATGTATCGAACTATTTATTTTTGTAAGTCTGGAGCATCGATGTAATAAAATTGATACTTTGTTGTGATATTACATCGTAAACTGTGTGTGCAAACGATTCGATCCAGGGGTTTGCACTATACACAGGTACCTGCCATATTTTTTAAGTGCAGGTACGTTACAGATGGTATCAGAGCACTGTGTTGCCTGTAGGTTCGAAACCCCTAAGTTGGATAGAAATAGGTTGACCATAGGATTGAAAATCTATTTTTATTCAGTTTGCTAAAACAAAAACTTTACTAACTTTCCTTTTTGTAACTATCTTATCTAATTGCTTTCTAAAAATACAATATCTTCTTTTTAGATGACCAACCTCTTTGAATCACTCAAGAAGGGACCAGTGATGACCATGACCCTACAATGTGAGACTGATTTTCCAAGAGCACTTAAGGATAACATGAAGAGCTTGGGCTTTGAAGGAGAAGCAGTATACAAGGGATTTCCTTTCATGGGTGAAGGTCAAGAGTACTGGTGGGTGCAACTCCATCTATACAAAAGCAAAGAAGATAATCACAAGACTAAGGACTACTGCATGTTCACCAACCCAATACTTTACACATCATTCTTTGACTCAGCAAGAAGTGCAGCATGCGAAGCCATCGAGAACCTTGGAAGAAGACTTCGATTTAGGCTTCATAACACCCAAAAGTATCTTGATGAACTCAAGGAAATAGGAGAGGAACTTGATGCACTCAGGAAGGACATAGACTAGACCACCTATCCGTTAGAGTAACGAGATCCTAATGATGTATTGACCTATCAAATTGTGGTATGGCAGTATCGTCGTATGTGTTCTTCATAATATCGGTGTACTTCGTTCGAAAACGATTAGTTAGGCTTTTCAAAAACAAGTTTGGAAATTTAATGATTGTGGTTGATTGTGCTATTGCTTGTATGGGTAGGAATTTTTCTCCTAGATCTGTCTATCTTTTACTCATCTATGCTAAAACCCACAGATGCCTCCCCGACGTGCTCCTGGGAACAACAACAACAACAACAACAACAACAATGATGCTATGCAGCAGTTGATGGCCGCCCAAGCCCAGTTGATGACTATGATGACTCAGTTTATTGCAGCGAGCCACAACAACAATAACAACAACAACAACAATCCTCCATCCCCACCACCTTCCCAAGTGGACAGGCTTACCAGATTTCTGAGGCTTAGGCCAAACAAGTTCTCAACCTCAACTGAGCCAATGGTAGCTGATGACTGGCTGCGTTCAGTGCAAAAGGATCTGGTGACAACTGAATGTGATGATGCTGAGAAAGTCAGGTTCACCGCACATCTTCTCGAAGGACCTGCTGCCCAATAGTGGGAAACTTATCAGATTACTCACCCATTGGACACCTTGACCTGGGAGGAATTCAAGGAATGATTTTGTATTGCTCATGTCTCCACGGGGATTATGAATCTGAAACAGGAGGAGTTTCGCAATCTGCGTCAGGGTAACAGAAGTCTTAAGGAGTACATGGATGACTTTCATGCCTTGTCTCGATATGCTCCTGAGGACATTGATACAGATGCAAAGAGGAAGGCAAAATTTCTCAAGGGACTATGTGATGAGCTGAAGATACCTCTTACTGTTGCTTATGCTCCAAACTATCAGATACTCTTCGATCAAGCAATCACCCTTGAAGATAGCATGAAGAAAGCTGAAAATAGGAAGAGGAAGATGAACAAGCACTCCTCTGAACCCTCATTCAAGAAACATTTTGTTCATGATGGGAACCATGGTCACAAACTTGGAAACCACCATAGTGGAGGAGGCAACCACAAGCATCATGAACAAAATGGTGGATTCAGGGGAAACGGACACGTGGCTCCTAACCACAATCACCGCCCAAATGGGGAACCCAAGAAAAACCTCAATCATATCACATGCTACAACTGCAAGAAGCAAGGACACTAATCCACTGACTGCCCAGAAAAGAAAGGGGCCGAAGCCGCTGTCAAGCCAAATCCCTTTGATAAAGGATATGTGAATCACATCACCGTGGAGGAAGTGAATGGTACATTTTAAATCAAGTTTTCATATTGAAGTTTCAATACCAACGAAGATTTCTTTTAAGGGTGGTAGCCCACCCAGTCAAACCAGTCACAACCTTTTGCTAGCCTTCTCGAATCTCGAGGACGAGATTCCTTTTAAGGGTGGTAGTCTGTAACATCCTGGGATTTGAAAAAATCAGAAAAATTTAAAACTTTTAAAAATTACTTTGTATGTTACTTTTGAAAGAGTATTCAAGCATTGCACTCATGCATTCATGCATAAACATCATTTCATCTTGTGGCTTAAATTAAATAAGAGTTTGAAATTTAATATTTTTTTATATGTTTGTTTTGGAAATTATTCCATAAACATGTTATTTGTATCTTTTATAATTTCCCTTTTATTTAATTTTATTTTTGGGCAAGAATACTACCAAAAAGCTCTAAATTTGATAAGATTTTCAAAACATATTTTTATGAATTTTTCTGAAAAGATTTGGTTAAGTTTAAAAATCAAATTTGAATTAGAAGTTTGAAACAGAAAATGATTTGTCAAAAAAAAAAAGAACAGCCCGACCCAATCTGGGCCTAGCCCATCTTCTCTCCTCCCGCGCGCGCAGCGCGAGCAGCCCAGGAGCAGCCCGGCAGAAGCCCACCTCCCTCCTCTCTCACTGACGCGCGGACCCCACCTGTCATCATCTCCACGCGTATCTCGTCGGGACGCCGGTGAACTCTGATCCGTTCACGATTTGAATCCGAGCCGTGTGCTCGAGGAACTCGTCCCCGTGCGCCTCCTATTTATACCCAAGCCCGCCGCCGTTTTTGCGCACCCCAAACCCTAAACAAAAATCGCCTCCAGGCTGCCGAAGGCGAGCTCGAGATCATCGGCGAGTGCCGCCGTCTGTTTTCCTCTGTTCCGGTGAGTAGAAACTGCCCGAGCGCTCGCACGCCTCTCTCCCGATTCCCCGTCATTGTACGCATCCGTGAGACGTCTTCGTTTGCTCTTTCCTACAACAGATCGAGCCATTTGTCCACGATCGAAGCTCGCCGCCGCTCCGTTAAACTCCGGCGAGTGATTTGGAGAAGACGACGACGCGCCGAGGACCGCCACGACGCCATCGACACTGCCTCGTCCTCCTCTGCCGCCAGGTACCCATCCCCTAGCCCGAACCCCCCTGTATCGCCGGTTTCGTGTTTCCGTCCATGGCACCACCGCTCCCGCAGCAACTCCGGCCACCGGCGCCGCTCGAATTTTGTCCATTGCTCCAGAGCCGTCCGATCTCAATCCCACGGTCCATAATAGATCACTTATTGAAACGGTATTGTCCAATCAGAGGAAGCCACGTGGACGCTCCGTTAGCAGCACAGTCAGCGCCAGATCAGCGCCACGTCAGATTTGATTTTCTGCGATTTTCTTAAATAGATTAAAACTGGCAGTTTTGCAGAAAAGCCCCTGTACATTAAATCTATTATAACTTTTTATTGGTTTGGCCAAATTTAACAAACTTTATATTTTTGAAAAGCTCTCGACTTGTAGAATATTTTAGCAAGGTCGGTTTTCTGTTTTGAGTTTGTTTAAATTATTAAAATTTCAAATTATGAGTTTAAGTAAATTTGACTTAGATTTAAATCTATAAGATCAAAAATTGTAAATAAAATTGTTTTGGAAACCTTATAATATGTGTTATATGAATACACTGTTAGAAAATATTTTTCAGTATTATTTGGACTATTTCAAAATCATAATGTTAAATTGAATAAAGTTTGAGTAATTTTTACATAACTTTTGATAGAAATATTATTTTGAGTAAATCCAATTACTATAAATTTGAATCACTAAGTATTTGCAGTAGGATTTTTCTACTAATCTTTGTGGAATAATTTTGTGTTTATTTTGTAAATAATATTGATTTAATACTTTTAAATGATATTTTAATTAATAAAAACTAATTAAAAATATATTAAAATTAACAGGCATATTTTGAACACTTTGGTCACAAAAAGTACTTAGAAATATTTTGCCTTCTTAAAACAAAGTAAATTTCTCTTTTAGAAAATATTTGATAAATATTCGAGAATACTTTCCTTAGAAAATTTTCAACACTTAGAAATGCTAAATCCTTCCTTAGAGAAATTTAGCATCTACAAACTTAGTTGTTTTTATTTTGGTAAGTGTTGTCCTTAGAAATAAATTGCATTGCATACATAGCATATTGTATTGTATAATTATTGTTTTTCTCTAAGTTAGGATTTTTGAGCATAGTGTTTTGGTAAAGTGCTACAATATAAAGACTAGAAGGCCAACAAAGACTTAGAAGAAAACAGACTCTGGAAGCAGCTCCAAGAAGTAGAAGCACTTAGAAGAAAATCAAGAGGAACTGCAAGAAGACTATTCCCTTTTATTTCTCTAAGCCTTTCTCTCTTTTCTTTTCTTCTCTCTTAGACCTCGTGGTGGCTAAGTTATAGCCAAGACCAGCCCTGGTGATATACAAATCATCAAGTCTGAACCATCAAGTCTACATGATTCAATGAAGACATCACCAAGGAGAAAGTTACAAGTCTGGAGATGAAGCCTGAGAGATCAACTATATTTTCTCTGTGTATTTTTCTGCCTTCCTATTCTTCTTCCACTTTGGACATAAACCAAATCCTTAGTGAGGTTGACCAAGTCCTTAGACTGCTAACTGAAGATGAAGGAAACTACAAAGGAATTGAAGAATTCAAGATCAAACATGATGAAGACTAGGAGCAGTCTTACAACCTTGGTCCTTAGTCATATTCACTTAGAATAATTTCTTGACATGGCATGTATCTCTAGTCCTTAGAAATATTTTGCACATCATGCATAACATATTTTTGCATTGTTATTTGTGTGTATGTTTATTTGTCTTTGTTTGATGTGTTAGAAATTTCGGAGAGAAACGACAACTGTTGTAGCTGCTGTTGCTATTCTTCTTGTTGCCAAGGCAAGTGGCACACCCTCATAAACTTCCTAAGTATTTTCTATGCATTACTTAGTGTGTTTATTATATGCATGTGTTGGATAGTATTGCTATGCTGAAACTACTATATCCCTTGCACTTGTTGTGTCTAGAATCCTATGGGTAACTTGGTAGAAATAATGATGCTATGCAAAAGTTGTTTTGTGAAAAGTTAATTCCTACTAAGTTAAAGATACTTCTGGGTGGATGTGGCAAGAGGATGGAGGTTAGAGTTGAGTGGCTGCTTAGGCTCATTTAGGTGGGTGCACCTGGCTAAGACCCAGGCTCATTTAGATGAGTGAACCTGAGTACGTACACTTGAGGATGGCCACCCAGGAACAAAGGGACCAAAGTTTCTCCAAGTGAAGATGCTTCCAGTGCAACCACGTGGTATAATGGCTCTGCCTTGACTTTTCCCCAAAGGTCTCATCTCAGGCTTCTCCTTTCCTTTTCACTACATGAGGGTCTAGGACAGAACGGTTGTTTGAGTCTCGTGGTGAAAGTGCACAACCTCTGCAGAGTTAAAACTAAGTACTTAGTCGTGTCCTCGGTTACGGACAATTTTGAGCAGCTGATCAAGGACGTCAATGGAGGATCCCAACATTCAAATTTCTAAGTTAAAAGTTGATGGGTGAACAAGGGAAGATGAGATCATGGTTTTCATGCCATACTTGTCCTGATTTCAAGAAAAGTGTTTTCAAAAGAGTAGGAAAAATTGGCTTTATGCAAATTAGCCTTGAACTCCACCGGCCAAATATGCATATAGGCTATAGAGTTATTCCATTAAGTGCCCACCATAGTGTCACTTGCCAGACTCCATTTTTAATGGAATCTGACCCACTCTGTTGCAAAATTTTATTTGATACAGGTTGTTCAGATGACGAGTGAGGTTTTCGTTAAGGGATTTCGAGTCTGCACCAACATGTTTTCGCCTGTGGCGTATCATGAAATTGGAGGCTCATTGAAGATTTATTTCCGTTGCTTTATTGTTTTGAGCTAGCTTTAAGCTATGCAAAGATGTATCGAACTATTTATTTTTGTAAGTCTGGAGCATCGATGTAATAAAATTGATACTTTGTTGTGATATTACATCGTAAACTGTGTGTGCAAACGATTCGATCCAGGGGTTTGCACTATACACAGGTACCTGCCATATTTTTTAAGTGCAGGTACGTTACAGATGGTATCAGAGCACTGTGTTGCCTGTAGGTTCGAAACCCCTAAGTTGGATAGAAATAGGTTGACCATAGGATTGAAAATCTATTTTTATTCAGTTTGCTAAAACAAAAACTTTACTAACTTTCCTTTTTGTAACTATCTTATCTAATTGCTTTCTAAAAATACAATATCTTCTTTTTAGATGACCAACCTCTTTGAATCACTCAAGAAGGGACCAGTGATGACCATGACCCTACAATGTGAGACTGATTTTCCAAGAGCACTTAAGGATAACATGAAGAGCTTGGGCTTTGAAGGAGAAGCAGTATACAAGGGATTTCCTTTCATGGGTGAAGGTCAAGAGTACTGGTGGGTGCAACTCCATCTATACAAAAGCAAAGAAGATAATCACAAGACTAAGGACTACTGCATGTTCACCAACCCAATACTTTACACATCATTCTTTGACTCAGCAAGAAGTGCAGCATGCGAAGCCATCGAGAACCTTGGAAGAAGACTTCGATTTAGGCTTCATAACACCCAAAAGTATCTTGATGAACTCAAGGAAATAGGAGAGGAACTTGATGCACTCAGGAAGGACATAGACTAGACCACCTATCCGTTAGAGTAACGAGATCCTAATGATGTATTGACCTATCAAATTGTGGTATGGCAGTATCGTCGTATGTGTTCTTCATAATATCGGTGTACTTCGTTCGAAAACGATTAGTTAGGCTTTTCAAAAACAAGTTTGGAAATTTAATGATTGTGGTTGATTGTGCTATTGCTTGTATGGGTAGGAATTTTTCTCCTAGATCTGTCTATCTTTTACTCATCTATGCTAAAACCCACAGATGCCTCCCCGACGTGCTCCTGGGAACAACAACAACAACAACAACAATGATGCTATGCAGCAGTTGATGGCCGCCCAAGCCCAGTTGATGACTATGATGACTCAGTTTATTGCAGCGAGCCACAACAACAATAACAACAACAACAACAATCCTCCATCCCCACCACCTTCCCAAGTGGACAGGCTTACCAGATTTCTGAGGCTTAGGCCAAACAAGTTCTCAACCTCAACTGAGCCAATGGTAGCTGATGACTGGCTGCGTTCAGTGCAAAAGGATCTGGTGACAACTGAATGTGATGATGCTGAGAAAGTCAGGTTCACCGCACATCTTCTCGAAGGACCTGCTGCCCAATGGTGGGAAACTTATCAGATTACTCACCTATTGGACACCTTGACCTGGGAGGAATTCAAGGAATGATTTTGTATTGCTCATGTCTCCACGGGGATTATGAATCTGAAACAGGAGGAGTTTCGCAATCTGCGTCAGGGTAACAGAAGTCTTAAGGAGTACATGGATGACTTTCATGCCTTGTCTCGATATGCTCCTGAGGACATTGATACAGATGCAAAGAGGAAGGCAAAATTTCTCAAGGGACTATGTGATGAGCTGAAGATACCTCTGACTGTTGCTTATGCTCCAAACTATCAGATACTCTTCGATCAAGCAATCACCCTTGAAGATAGCATGAAGAAAGCTGAAAATAGGAAGAGGAAGATGAACAAGCACTCCTCTGAACCCTCATTCAAGAAACATTTTGTTCATGATGGGAACCATGGTCACAAACTTGGAAACCACCATAGTGGAGGAGGCAACCACAAGCATCATGAACAAAATGGTGGATTCAAGGGAAACGGACACGTGGCTCCTAACCACAATCACCGCCCAAATGGGGAACCCAAGAAAAACCTCAATCATATCACATGCTACAACTGCAAGAAGCAAGGACACTACTCCACTGACTGCCCAGAAAAGAAAGGGGCCGAAGCCGCTGTCAAGCCAAATCCCTTTGATAAAGGATATGTGAATCACATCACCGTGGAGGAAGTGAATGGTACATTTTAAATCAAGTTTTCATATTGAAGTTTCAATACCAACGAAGATTTCTTTTAAGGGTGGTAGCCCACCCAGTCAAACCAGTCACAAACTTTTGCTAGCCTTCTCGAATCTCGAGGACGAGATTCCTTTTAAGGGTGGTAGTCTGTAACATCCTGGGATTTGAAAAAATCAGAAAAATTTAAAACTTTTAAAAATTACTTTGTATGTTACTTTTGAAAGAGTATTCAAGAATTGCACTCATGCATTCATGCATAAACATCATTTCATCTTGTGGCTTAAATTAAATAAGAGTTTGAAATTTAATATTTTTTTATATGTTTGTTTTGGAAATTATTCCATAAACATGTTATTTGTATCTTTTATAATTTCCCTTTTATTTAATTTTATTTTTGGGCAAGAATACTACCAAAAAGCTCTAAATTTGATAAGATTTTCAAAACATATTTTTATGAATTTTTCTGAAAAGATTTGGTTAAGTTTAAAAATCAAATTTGAATTAGAAGTTTGAAACAGAAAATGATTTGTCAAAAAAAAAAAAGAACAGCCCGACCCAATCTGGGCCTAGCCCATCTTCTCTCCTCCCGCGCGCGCAGCGCGAGCAGCCCAGGAGCAGCCCGGCAGAAGCCCACCTCCCTCCTCTCTCACTGACGTGCGGACCCCATCTGTCATCATCTCCACGCGTATCTCGTCGGGACGCCGGTGAACTCCGATCCGTTCACGATTTGAATCCGAGCCGTGTGCTCGAGGAACTCGTTCCCGTGCGCCTCCTATTTATACCTAAGCCCGCCGCCGTTTTTCCGCACCCCAAACCCTAAACAAAAATCGCCTCCAGGCTGCCGAAGGCGAGCTCGAGATCATCGGCGAGTGCCGCCGTCTGTTTTCCTCTGTTCCGGTGAGTAGAAACTGCCCGAGCGCTCGCACGCCTCTCTCCCGATTCCCCGTCATTGTACGCATCTGTGAGACGTCTTCGTTTGCTCTTTCCTACAACAGATCGAGCCATTTGTCCACGATCGAAGCTCGCCGCCGCTCCGTTAAACTCCGGCGAGTGATTTGGAGAAGACGACGACGCGCCGAGGACCGCCACGACGCCATCGACACTGCCTCGTCCTCCTCTGCCGCCAGGTACCCATCCCCTAGCCCGAACCCCCCTGTATCGCCGGTTTCGTGTTTCCGTCCATGGCACCACCGCTCCCGCAGCAACTCCGGCCACCGGCGCCGCTCGAATTTTGTCCATTGCTCCAGAGCCGTCCGATCTCAATCCCACGGTCCATAATAGATCACTTATTGAAACGGTATTTTCCAATCAGAGGAAGCCACGTGGACGCTCCGTCAGCAGCACAGTCAGCGCCAGATCAGCGCCACGTCAGATTTGATTTTCTGCGATTTTCTTAAATAGATTAAAACTGGCAGTTTTGTAGAAAAGCCCCTGTACCTTAAATCTATTATAACTTTTTATTGGTTTGGCCAAATTTAACAAACTTTATATTTTTGAAAAGCTCTCGACTTGTAGAATATTTTAGCACTGTTGGTTTTCTGTTTTGAGTTTGTTTAAATTATTCAAATTTCAAATTATGAGTTTAAGTAAATTTGACTTAGATTTAAATCTATAAGATCAAAAATTGTAAATAAAATTGTTTTGGAAACCTTATAATATGTGTTATATGAATACACTGTTAGAAAGTATTTTTCAGTATTATTTGGACTATTTCAAAATCATAATGTTAAATTGAATAAAGTTTGAGTAATTTTTACATAACTTTTGAAGAAAGATTATTTTGAGTAAATCCAATTACTATAAATTTGAATCACTAAGTATTTGCAGTAGGATTTTTCTACTAATCTTTGTGGAATAATTTTGTGTTTATTTTGTAAATAATATTGATTTAATACTTTTAAATGATATTTTAATTAATAAAAACTAACTAAAAATATATTAAAATTAACAGGCATATTTTGAACACTTTGGTCACAAAAAGTACTTAGAAATGTTTTGCCTTCTTAAAACAAAGTAAATTTCTCTCTTAGAAAATATTTGATAAATATTCGAGAATACTTTCCTTAGAAAATTTTCAACACTTAGAAATGCTAAATCCTTCCTTAGAGAAATTTACCATCTACAAACTTAGTTGTTTTTATTTTGTTAAGTGTTGTCCTTAGAAATAAATTGCATTGCATACATAGCATATTGTATTGTATAATTATTGTTTTTCTCTAAGTTAGGATTTTTGAGCATAGTGTTTTGGTAAAGTGCTACAATATAAAGACTAGAAGGCCAACAAAGACTTAGAAGAAAACAGACTCTGGAAGCAGCTCCATGAAGTAGAAGCACTTAGAAGAAAATCAAGAGGAACTGCAAGAAGACTATTCCCTTTTATTTCTCTAAGCCTTTCTCTCTTTTCTTTTCTTCTCTCTTAGACCTCGTGGTGGCTAAGTTATATCCAAGACCAGCCCTGGTGATATACAATTCATCAAGTCTGAACCATCAAGTCTACATGATTCAATGAAGACATCACCAAGGAGAAAGTTACAAGTCTGGAGATGAAGCCTGAGAGATCAACTATATTTTCTCTGTGTATTTTTCTGCCTTCCTATTCTTCTTCCACTTTGGACATAAACCAAATCCTTAGTGAGGTTGACCAAGTCCTTAGACTGCTAACTGAAGATGAAGGAAACTACAAAGGAATTGAAGAATTCAAGATCAAACATGATGAAGACTAGGAGCAGTCTTACAACCTTGGTCCTTAGTCATATTCACTTAGAATAATTTCTTGGCATGGCATGCATCTCTAGTCCTTAGAAATATTTTGCACACAATGCATAACATATTTTTGCATTGTTATTTTGTGTGTATGTTTATTTGGCTTTGTTTGACGTGTTAGAAATTTCGGAGGGAAACGACAACTGTTGTAGCTGTTGTTGCTATTCTTCTTGTTGCGAAGGCAAGTGGCACACCCTCATAAACTTCCTAAGTATTTTCTATGCATTACTTAGTGTGTTTATTATATGCATGTGTTGTATAGTATTGCTATGCTGAAACTACTATATCCCTTGCACTAGTTGTGTCTAGAATCCTATGGGTAACTTGGTAGAAATAATGATGCTATGCAAAAGTTGTTTTGTGAAAAGTTAATTCCTACTAAGTTAAAGACACTTCTGGGTGGATGTGGCAAGAGGATGGAGGTTAGAGTTGAGTGGCTGCTTAGGCTCATTTAGGTGGGTGCACCTGGCTAAGACACAGACTCATTTAGATGAGTGAACCTGAGTACGTACACTTGAGGATGGCCACCCAGGAACAAAGGGACCAAAGTTTCTCCAAGTGAAGATGCTTCCAGTGCAACCACGTGGTATAATGGCTCTGCCTTGACTTTTCCCCAAAGGTCTCGTCTCAGGCTTCTCCTTTCCTTTTCACTACATGAGGGTCAAGGACAGAAGGGTTGTTTGAGTCTCGTGGTGAAAGTGCACAACCTCTGCAGAGTTAAAACTAAGTACTTAGCCGTGTCCTCGGTTACGAACAATTTGGAGCAGCTGATCAAGGACGTCAATGGAGGATCCCAACATTCAAATTTCTAAGTTAAAAGTTGATGGGTGAACAAGGGAAGATGAGATTATGGTTTTCATGCCATACTTGTCCTGATTTCAAGAAAAGTGTTTTCAAAAGAGTAGGAAAAATTGGCTTTATGCAAATTAGCCTTGAACTCCACCGGCCAAATATGCATATAGGCTATAGAGTTATTCCATTAAGTGTCCACCATAGTGTCACTTGCCAGACTCCATTTTTAATGGAATCTGACCCACTCTGTTGCAAAATTTTATTTGATACAGGTTGTTCAGATGACGAGTGAGGTTTTCGTTAAGGGATTTCGAGTCTGCACCAACATGTTTTCGCCTGTGGCGTATCATGAAATTGGAGGCTCATTGAAGATTTATTTCCGTTGCTTTATTGTTTTGAGCTAGCTTTAAGCTATGCAAAGATGTATCGAACTATTTATTTTTGTAAGTCTGGATCATCGATGTAATAAAATTGATACTTTGTTGTGATATTACATCGTAAACTGTGTGTGCAAACGATTCGATCCAGGGGTTTGCACTATACACAGGTACCTGCCATATTTTTTAAGTGCAGGTACGTTACAAATACAATCCAAACTATAAGAAGTTGGGGAGGCCAAAGCACTGTTAGGGGTCTCCGTCAAAACAGAATCCTTCTCCGGCGCGGCAACATCCACCTTTTTCGGTACCCACTTTTTGGTAGGAGGGAGCTTACCAAAACAACTCTTGGCGATATGACCAGATCAGAAACAAGATTTGCATATGATTTTATTCGTGCATTTATCAGTTGTATGTTTCATACTAAAACAACACGAACAATTCAAAACGAAAAGGCCCAAGCATCAATTAATTCCTCAAAGCTATTATAATTTCTTGTAGCGTAACGTGGGCCAGTATCAAAACAAGGCCCACCATCAGCAGCAGCAATCCTCGGCCCAGAATCGGCCGAAAGAGGAGAATTCAAACCCGCATCACTAAGGGCCTGTTTAACTGCATCAACATTCGAAAAAGAAGCAGCCCCATTTTTCCCGCTCGTAACTGCAGAGACTGCGGGTTCTACGGATCGAGTAGCATCACTTGATAGTGAGAAATCCATATCTAAGGAACCAAACTGGATGAAACCTACAGTCGTTGCCAGCGGTAATCCCTGCCGAATCGTCGCGGCCGGATCCATTAACTCCAACGAATTCACAGGAGCCACGTAACAGGCGCAGATCTCACAGGAGGCACCATAACAGGTGCAGATTGTTGACAAGGGCAAACTGGGGTACTCCTTGTAGAAAACAACGGTGCTGCTGACAGAAATCCAAAGAACGTACCCTCTGGGAACCCAAAGAACGTTTACGAGTTGCAAGAATCCATTCCCCAACACACTCCCTCTCCGAAAGAGAGAATTCACGTTGCCAATTTGGCCCTCCCATAACCCCACAAATGATAAAAGCATTTGAAATGTGGGCAGCTGTAGAACTTGCGATCAAATAGGGCAAAACCAACCTTTTTTTACGAAACTGTAAATGAGAAAACCCGATCAATGATCTTGGACACCTTGAGGAGACCACAGAAGCCACCAGTCGCTGCCTCTAAAGCCAGAGACGCTGAATGTTCATCCAAGCGGAAGGAGGTGCGGTCGAAGGACACCACCATTACGAAGTGACCCAAAAACACCGAGGGGTGCACCGTGGCATGGTGAGTACGCCATATCTCCTTGGCGAACCCTGACCCGGAGAGAAATCCAACCTGTCGTCCCAGTGGGAACTGGGGTATGGCGAGAGCCCATTCCCCTCAGGCCTCGCACACTAGCCAGTCAGACGAAACAACTAAGGACCAGGCATCACTGCCTGGCGGGACCCTCGAGAGGCAACTCCCCTCGAGGGCCTGAAGTGGAAGCGTTGCCCTCAAGGGATCCTTCGCCTCAGGGGACCCTCCCGAGGTGCCAGCTCACCTCGAGGGAGTCCCGCAGGAATCTCCCCTCAGGCCTCCCCGCGCCTGAAGGGAAACGTTGCGGCCAAGGAAGTATGACAAGACGCACATGGCCCCTGCCACGCCCACGTGGTGACTCAAGCACCCCCGTTGCCGTTTTGGTGATAAAGGGGTCAATAGAGCGGCTCCACCTGATGCGCAACTGCCAGGACCTTCTACTCTGGCGATAAAGCAGGTGGACGGCGCAACCCTCCAACGGAGAACGTCATCGCAGGCTCCACCTCAGAGATTGCCCTCTCTGCGGGCAGTACAGCGCGGTCGGCCGCCTGTCGGCCACCGCGCCCACCTTTACCAACAATGGACCACGTCCATGGACAAAGGGACCGCGGTGGACTCCTACTCCACCATGCCTCTGCCCCGTGGGAGCCACCTTGAAGGCCAAGCCAAAGGAGAGCGCCAGAGGGGCCTATAAAAGGGACAAGACATCCATCGTAGCACGGGTCGGCTCTTTGCGTGCTATAACCCTTGTAAACCCTAGCAACTCTCGTTAGGATAGCCTTTGGATGGAGGAGGAAGAAGACCATCGCTTCCCTCCCTAGGCAAGAACTGCCTCAAGGGGGCCTCCGGCAAACTCCACTCTACTGTAACCTCCATCATCTAATACAGACAAGCAGGAGTAGCGGTCTTACCTCCTCACGAGGGCCGTGAACCTGGGTAAAGGCTGGTGTCTATCTCTGTCGTGAGCGTGTCGTCTTCGGGTCCGGCGAGCAACGTCGCGGTGCCCCTCGAGGGTCTTGACCTCCGTGTTCAACCCCCTTTACGATCTACTCTTCAGGAAGTGACTACCCCCGATTCTTGGGAGTCATAACCCGACATTTGGCGCGCCACGTAGGGGGTTGAAGCGCGTCGACAACCTTCGAGTTCGTCTCCACGCCATGGTGAACACCCGCGCCGCCCGCGTCGCCCGCGTCAACCGACGCGCGCCTGAAGGAGCGCGCGCGCCGCCAGGCACCGCGAACACCCGCGCTCGGCGGGGACGACCCCGCCACGAAGAGCGTGTCCCTTCCGGCCCTCACGCTGAGGCGCCAGAACGCGACTCCGAGCATCAGGAGGACGCGCAGTCGTCACACCAGACGCAACACCCGAGCGGCTCGGGCCCGGGGAGGATAGACCCTGCGCCTCACACCGCGCTGCTCATGGCGCAGGAGCTTCTCCGCTACCAGCCCACCGCTGAGGCCCACGAGCAGTGACTCCAACGCCTCAAGCACCTCGTCGGCATCGCCACGACGCGCCCCGCTCCGTCGCTGTCCAACCTGCACCCCTCTCTCGCGGGCACGGTCACGACAAACGCGCCTCCGCCACCTCCGGGACCTGCACCGGCTGCGGCGCAGAGGGCTGCCTCGCACGCGTCCTCGCCGCACGATTGCTTAATCGTGCAGCGCACCGCAGCCGACGCTCGCGTGGGGATGGAGCTCCAGCGAAACCGCCAGAACAGGCTCGTGGAGGATCGGCTAGGCGGGTCAGCAGAACCGCAGCGCGCTGCAGCACGGGGTCGCCACGTACGCCTCAGGCTGCATAGCGTTCACCCGTTCTCTGCATCGCGTGGTCTGGCCCTCAAAGTTCAGGCCTGCTCTCCCTAAGGGCTACGACGGCTCCAGCAACCCCATCGAGTTCCTGCAGCTCTACACCACCTCCATCCAAGCTGTGGGTGGAGATGACAAGGTCATGGCCAATTGGTTCTCCCACACGCTTCGCGATTCTGCGTTGTCGTGGCTCCTGAACCTCTCTGAGGACTCCGTGAACTCCTGGGAGGAGCTCTGCAAGCAGTTCGTCTCCAACTTCAAGGGGACATACGAGCGCGCCCTCACCCATAACGACCTGCGCGCTGTAGTGCAGAAGAAGGATAAGACGCTCCGCAATTACATCCAGCGCTTCAGCCAAGTGCGCAACAAGATCCCGAACATCCCTGACACCCAAGTCATTGCCGCATTCCGCGAGGGCGTCACAAATAGCAGGATGCTCGAGAAGCTGGGCATCCACGACAAGCTCACCTCTGTGGTAAAGCTGTTCGACCTGGCGGACAAGTGCACCAAGGCTGAATACAGACTCCTCTTCGTCAAGATGTCCTCTAGAGGGGACGATCACGCTGAGGGGTCCAAGAGACAGAAGAAGAAGGAGGAGCCCCAGCGCAAGGCCACCACGGTTCTCGCGGCAGAGCCTGACGCGAAGAGCACCCGCAGGGACTCCCCCGAGCCTAGAGAGAGAAGAGATGACCACCGCCCTTTCTGCATCTACCACAACAGGCGCGGCCACTCTACAGAGTCCTGCTTCGACCTTAAAAGGTTGAGCAAGGAGCGCGAGCAAGCAGAGGGTAGTGGTAGCCGCGGCCGAGGCCGTGGCTACCGCGGAAGCGGACGCAAGGGCGGCTACCAGAAACCATCTGGAAATCAGGCCAACGCCACAGAAAAGAACAACAACCTCCCTGACAAGGAAGATGGCGGCTACCAATCCCCGAGAGGCGCCATTGCCTGCATCCTCGGGGGGGGGGGGGGGGGGGGCGCAGGCGCCGAAGTCAAACAACCAGTTCGCCCGCGAGCTCAACGCCGCCCTCCCAAGCACGGAAACCTCCAGACCCCTCAAGTGGTCGTAGTACACCATCGGCTTCGACGCTCAGGACCACCCCAAGTCAACCAAGACTGTTGGAACCCTCTCGCTGGTCTGCAGCCCCACCATCGACAACGTGGATGTCTCCAAGACTCTCATCGATGGCGGAGCAGGCCTGAACGTTATCTCCATAGATACGTTCGAAGCGCTTCAAGTGCCCTACGAGCGGCTCATGCCCTCGAGGCCCTTCACGGGGGTCACCAGCGGCTTGATCAAGCCTCTAGGCCAGGTCAGGCTTGCCGTCACCTTCAGGAGCAAGGGAAATTACCGCACCGAGCACATCGATTTCGATGTCACACACATCGGCCTATCGTACAATGCCATCCTCGGCTACCCCGCGCTCGTGAAGTTCATGGCCGTCACTCACCATGCCTACAACATGGTCAAGATCCCCGGCAGCGCTGGCACGATCACCATCGTGGGCATGTCCTGGACGCTACGCGCGCCGTTGAGACGGCCTACAAGACAGCCGCCATGGCATTCCCCGCAGACAAGGACTTAGAGCCTCTCGACAGACACAAGAAGAAGAAGCAGTTGTTCTCCCAGGAGGCAGCTCGGGGGCTGAAGGCTCGGGGGCTAGCGTCACCATTGGCATCGCGCTGCCTCCCAAATAGGAAAGCGCGCTCGTCGCTTTCCTCCAGGCAAACTCTGACATGTTCGCGTGGACACCGTCAGGTATGTCTGGTGTACCGAGGGAGGTGATTGAGCACCACTTGGCCGTGTGCCCAAACGCGCGCCCCGTCAAGCAAAAAACAAGAAAGCAAGCCCCCGAGAAGAAAGCATTCATCGTCAAGGAGGTCGAGAAGCTCAAAGCGGCAAAAGTCGTTCGCGAAGTCGCGCACCCCACTTGGCTCTCCAACGGTGTGGTAGTCCCAAAGCCCACCGGAGGAGGCCGTCTCTCCATCGACTACACAGATGTAAACAAGGCCTGCCCCAAAGACCCTTATCCCATGCCCAAAATTGACCAGATTGTGGACTCCACGGCAGCCTGCGACCTCCTCTGTTTCCTCGATGCCTTCTCTGGTTATCACCAGATAAAGATGGCTAAGGAGGACGAGGAGAAGACGGCTTTCCTCACCCCGTGCGGTGTGTATTGCTATGTATGCATGCCGTTTGGCCTAAAAAATGCCGGAGCCACTTTCCAGAGGTTGATGAGGATAGCCCTTGGCGGAAAAATGGGGCGGAACACCGAGGCATATGTCGATGACATCGTCGTGAAATGACGAGAAGGAAATACTCTCCTCGGAGATCTTGAAGAAACTTTTGCCAGCCTGCACAAGGTGAACATCAAGCTCAACCCCGCCAAGTGCGTCTTTGGAGTACCTTCAGGCAAATTGCTTGGGTTCCTCGTGTCTCATCGAGGCATAGATGCAAACCCAGACAAAATCAAGGCCATAGAAGACATGCAACCTCCACGCAGGCTAAAGGACATGCAACGCCTCGCAGGCTGCATGGCCAGCTTGGGTCGATTCATCTCCAAGTTCGGTGAAAGAGCCCTGCCGTTCTTCAAGATCATGAAAAGAACGGGCACTTTCAAGTGGACCCCTGAAGCTGAAAAAGCATTTGAGGACTTGAAGAAGTATCTGGCCAGCCCAGCAGTAATGGCCGCCCCAAGGCCTGGCGAGCACCTGAATCTGTACTTATCAGCTACTCCGCAAACAGCTAGTGCTGTACTTGTGGTGGACAGAGAAGAGCCAGTACTCCACAAGAAGAGTGCAGCCACTCAAAAGAAAAAGCCTCCTGATAAGGAGCTCCACGAAAGGGCAGCCCTCACAAAACCACCGCCAGGACCAAAGCCCCAAGAGAGGCCCGCCCCAAGCCAACCGCTTGAAGGAAATCCTGGCAAGGAGCCTCAGGTTGCCAACCCCCTCGAGGCCCAGGATAAGCCCCTCGAGGCAAACCTCCTCGAGGCCAACCGCCTCGAGGGCCAAGCTGAGCCTCCTCAGGAAAAAGACGCCGAGGCTACATGAACTACCATCGTCGAGCATCCAGTCTACTTCGTCAGCATAGAACTGCGTGATGCTCGCGAGCGGTATACAGTGCAGCAGAAGCTTCTCCTCGCACTCATCATCGCCTCAAGAAAACTGCGACACTACTTCCAGGGGCACCCCATCATAGTGGTCACCTGTTTTCCTGTGGAGCAAATACTACGCAACCCAAACGCAACAGATCGTGTCGCAGGATGGAACATAGAGCTACATCCATTCAATTTGTGCTTCGATACCACAAGGGTAATCAAAGGAAGAGCGCTGGCTGACTTCGTTGCCGAATGGACTGACCCAACCGCTGAAGAGCCTTTGGGAGAAGAGCAAGAGCCCTCTGGAGCCGCAATGCCCAGCCACTGGACCATGAAGTTTGACGGAGCTTTCGCTTGTCGCCACGGCGTGGCATGCGTAGTAATGATCTCACCCAAAGGCGACAAGTTGTATTACGCAGTCCAGCTGTGCTTCGGAATCGACAAGATATCCAACAATATCGCCGAGTATGAAGGCCTGCTTGTCAGCCTACGCGGCGCAATCGCCCTAGGCGTCAAGCATATACTCATCAAGGGCGACTCCCAGTTGCTCGTCAACTTCTCTAACAAAAGCTACAAGCCTAATGACGACCACATGGCCGCATACCTTGAAGAGGAATGGAGCTCATGCACATCCCAAGAAAGGAAAACCAAGAGGCTGATGACATCGCCAAGCGCGCATCAAAGAGGCAAGCTCAGCCGCCAGGTGTCTTTGAAGAAAGGCTCGTCAAGGCATCCATAAAGCAGCCCCAAGAGGCCCTGCCCGCAAGCACAGACGAAGCGCTCCCGCTACCACCTGCAAGCGGGGCTCCAGGATGCGGGCTCCCTACAGGGGAGCATCTGTTGCTCACAGCGGTGCACCAAGAAACAGGCTGGATCGACGAGATCAAAGATTACCTCCACAAAGGGCTCCTTCCCGAGGAAGACGTTGAAGCGTAGCGAATTGCCCGCCAAGCAAAATCGTAGCAAATCTTCGAAGGAATTCTCTATCACAAGCGCCCAAACGGCATCGCGCTCAAATGCGACCCTCCTGAAGAAGGCAAACTCCTGATCAAGGACATCCACAGCGGGGAATGCAGCCACTATTCGTGCGCCCGCACCCTCGCAGGCAAAGTCTTCCGGAGCGGCTTCTACTGGCCTCAAGCACTTCAAGATGCAATGGACATCATTCAAGCATGTGAAGCCTACCAATTCCACGCCAAGCACATCCACCAACCAGCGCTGGGACTACAGACCATTCCGCTCTCGTTGCCGTTTGCGGTCTGGGGGCTGGACATCCTAGGACATTTCCCAACGGCGCAAGGTCGATATCACTACCTCTTCGTGGCCATTGACAAGTTCACAAAATGTCCTGAAGTGGAGGCGACGCGCACAATCACAACAGGCGCGGCGGTGAAATTCATCAGAGGCCTGGTCTGCCGCTTCGGAGTGCCTAACCGCATCATCACCGACAATGGCTCACAATTCACCAGTGGCATCTTCAGAGCCTACTGTGAAAGAATGGGCATCAAGCTCTCCTTCGCCTCAGTCGCCCATCCGCAAAGCAACGGACAGGCTGAGCGCGCAAACGCAGAGGTCCTCAAAGGTCTAAAGACCAGGACCTTCGATATCCTCAAGGGTCACGGCAAGGGCTGGATCAACGAGCTCCCCTCGGTGCTCTGGTCCATCCGTACCACGCCACCCAAGCCCACCGGAGAAACACCGTTCGCCCTCGTCTATGGAGCCGAAGCAGTCCTCCCCACAGAGATAAAGCATGGATCCCCACGGGTCCTTGCCTTTAACGAGGACCAGCAAGAGGACCTCCACAATGACGACCTGCTACTCCTTGAAGGGCTACGACGCCGCGCCGCCCTCCGGGCGGCCAAATACCAGCAGGACCTGAGACGCTACCATAGCCGCAACGTGCGCTCGCGCACCCTGGAGGCAGGCGACCTCATCCTCATGCGAATCCTCTCTAGGGAAGGCCTCCACAAGCTGTCCCCGATGTGGGAAGGCCCCTATAGGGTCACCCACATCGCCAGGCCTGGCGCGGCTCGCCTCGAGACGCAAGACGGCGTCCCCGTCAAGAATCCATGGAACATCATGCACCTACGCATGTTCTACCCGTGATCATTGTCGCGTCAAGCCATTTAGCGAAAGAGGCAGCCCACGGCTCAACCAGTGACGCCCTAAAATCGGTACTATGTAGATTTAAGCGTTCCCGCCGAAATCCGCATAATAATGATTTTAGGTCGCCCACCAGACATAATGTGCACGCCGAAACATGCGCATTATGTGGGTGGAATTGTGATAACATTACAACAGTTCTGATACATCCACAAATACAACAGAAGATAAAATACAACAACGACTCGAACGAGTCAAGATACAAAAGATACAATATAAAGATACAAATGACAACGGAAGCAAAAAAGTATCCGACTACGGATAAGAGGCAAATTGGACTAAGAGTCCTGAAGATAAGCGATGGCGCCATATCCCTGCCCAGCCAAGCCGGAGGGATTCCCAAGCTAACGTCGTCGGACTTCAAACCTGTTGACTGCACATAAAACACATCCCAAAAGAGGGTCAGGGCACTCCCTGGCAAGCAAAACCGACTTGCCTACTTTCTACACCATCTCCCAAAATATAGGGGAGGTGGACTTAGCGGCAGCAACACTAGCAACCTAAAGAGACACGCTACAACTTCCGTCTAATCAGAGAGGGATAAGAGAGCGCATAAGATAAACAACTACAACTAACACCAAACATAACCCATTCTCGAATTAACCCCCTCAACCAAATATGAGGAAGCAATTCGGGAATACTCACACATTGAACAATTTTAATTATAATTTATGGTGAAAGTAATTCTATATTACTAGTCAATTTAATTAACATCAATTAGGTGCAAGTTGTCTAGATCTTGTTAGCCAGCATCATCACCAAAGTCGTCCATAACCGTGGACACGGCTCATCGATAAGATTATACCCTGCAGGGGTGCACTACTGTACCCATACTCGCATGATCAACCCAAGCAAGCATCAGGGCTTCTCAACACGACTTATTCCTTCACTACAGCAAGTCCAAGTGCCACCCATATGAGTTGTTACCCGCGTCAGGAGTCCGGCCGAATCTCAATTGCGGACTCATTAGTTGGCGACTACGCCACCATGCGGCTCAAACCACAGTAGGAACTGTCCGCTTCGTGTCGTACCGCACCTATATGACCCCCCGTGTCACATACCCTCTCATCATCATCATCATCATCATGCACATGCATATGAGCAAATGGAAAACCCGAACTACTTGCGGCACATGGACAAGCTGTAGATCCGTTCAAAGTCGAGGGGGGCTCCATAGGGCCTCCCACAAGTGGTTAGTGCGCTCAAAATTGGATCCGAGGACAAAATCTCAGTTCCTAGGTCGACACTGAGCAGAACAAAAAACCTCGCAAGGCCTTCCGCCTGGTGTCTTATCTTTTAATTATAATACCCCAATATAAGACAACATTTTATTAAGGTAGAAAAATCTACCATGCTAAGCAGATGAAAACATAAGACCAACAGATGACTCGCACAAACAACTCTAAGCATGCGCTACGACTCGCAAGGCCAACAGATAAACAAACAACAGGTGATGGGATGTGGGGATAAAGCTTTACAGGCTGCAGGATAAACATGTGATGGGATCGCAGTTTAAGAATCGATAACTAGGGTAGCAGAGATCAACGGCAGGAATGAAAGACAATGTATAGGTAAACAAGCAAACTTTGCTTGCCTGGAATCCCGCATGGAAGCAGATCTTGTCGTTGCTCACACATCTCAACGTCTTATCCGCGAAGAAGCAACAAACACTGGAAAGCGTAAAAGATGCATTTTATAACTACGGCAAAGATCCAGCATGATCATGTGAGAATGATGCATGGCATGGCGAGATGCATTACGAGATGCACTTAATCCAAATTAAGCGGAACCGGGATTCCGACAATTAATATTTAGGTGCAAGTTATTTATTTACCCACAATATTAAATGTTGGTTAGCATGGCAACACATGGCATGGGTGATCTAATTAAATTAAATGGAATAGGGCATTATATATTTATTACCCCTAGTCATTCCATATTTAAATATTTAGTTGTAATTAACAAATAACACTAAGCAATTAAAATAACAGATGCAAAATGGCATACAAATGGCATATTAATAATTATTGCATTTTTTTGATAAAAAAAGACGTTAACTTTGTATTCATTGGACTGATAAAACAAAAGATATAACATATATAAGATTTACACATTTACTAAAAAAAACAGAAAAACAGAAAGAAAAGGTGGGTTTTATGCATCCACAAGGAATTGAACTTGGGCCTATTGGGTGTGTAAACGTAGCACAGGCCACTGGGCTGCGTATCAGGTTGGTGATATAAAGAAAGGAACTGATTTCATATCAACCCGAACTAGGCTTAACTGAAAAAAAAACTGAAACAGAGGAAAAGGATGATGCGAGCTGGGGATTTGAACTCGGGTCTCCTGGCTCAGCACAGAGGAGAGAAACCACTAGAGTCCGTCTCGGTTGTTTGATGGAATCGGACACTGAAACAAGATGAAGCCTCTCTGTCGCGTTAACTGAACCTGACGGAAATTTTCAGAATTCCTGCTCAGACGCAGACGATGACGAACTGCAGCGATCGCTGCTGCGATTCCGCGCGACGGCGGTTCCAGAGCAGGGGAGAGGAGGGGAGCAGAAGTATCGGAGGTGCGGCTCACCTAGTGAATGGTCGGGGTCGGTCTCGGAGGCTCGGGGAAGGAGAAGCAGGGGACCAAGTCGGTGGCCTTGGCGATTACGGCGGACAGCCGACGAACAGGTCGGGGACGGCCACATTCGGGACAGCTCCAGCTACGGGTTTTGTGGCGATCTGGAGGCTAACGACGAGACGGTTCCATTCCCGCTCTCGCGAGATGAAGAAGGTGCCCAGGAGGACGGCTAGGCGAGCTTCTCAAGCTTCGGCCATGGAGGTTGCTTTGGGGGAGGAAAAAGAACAGAGGGAGGAGAGGAAAGTGGGCGGCGGCGGCGCGAGAGGGAGAGAGGAGGGTTGGAGGCGGCTAGGGTTTGGACAGGAGTAGGAGGGGTCGGCTTAAAGGGAGAGGGGAGTGGTTGGAGGCAGTGGGGCAGCCATGGCAGCGTCTCCTCCATGGCGTCCTCGCTGTAAAGGTGTACGGGAAGAAGACAGCGAGAGGAGTGGGTTGGGCCGGAAGGGAGAAGTGGCCCAGGGAGTTTTTATTTGTTTTCTGAAATTTTATTTCTCTTTTAGTTCTTTTTCTGTTTTTGTATTTCTAAAACAAAATAGAAAAGAATTTTTAATAAAGAAACTTTACAAAATAGGTTTAGTTTAAAATAGGAAATTTAATAAACTAGTTTTTAATATTTGCAAGATATTTGAAAAACACAATTTTAATTAATTTGAAATGCATTTGAATTTAATTGTGGGAAATTTAATTTAAATGCAACAATAAAATTAATGCGATGCTATGTCGATGTAAAAAGAAAAACTCAAAAAACAAAAGGGGATAAATCCCGGGGCGTTACACAACCTCCAAGCACTTTTTGTCCCTGAAGGTTAAAAGCTCAAGGCTTAAACCTCACAAATCTTTGTATCCATAAGGAAAAAATTAAAAACGTGATCATTGTCACGCCCGTTGTAGCACCCCCAAGAGCCAGGCTAGACAAATCCGAGACCTTAATCTGAGATAAGCCTAACAAGGATCTCGGAAGCCAACAGTTGAAAATCGGTAGCACAACAGAGACCCTATAACACAAGAAAACAATATATTAAGCTCTTAACAGAGCGAAGAAGCAAATATCACGAAAATATGGTCACTGACCTGTCAATCACCAATACAACGGAAGGCAAATTATGCTATTAGACATAGCAAAACTAGCAAAAGGCCTAAGAGGCCAAAGCATAACGGCGACGTCCCAGTTCAGAGATTCAAGGCTGCCGTCTGGGAACCCCAACCTACTCGTCGATGTCGATGTCCAGAAAACAAACCTATCCAGATAATCGCGCAACGCTGAGTACATGAGGTACTCAACAAGACTTATTTAACCTGCTACATATCTGCTCGTTCAGAGAGTATTCATGAATGTCTTTTGCATAAAGCCATCTTTATTTTCAAATTGAGGGAGGAGAGAATCTCGCATCAGTAGACTTTTAAAATGGGGTAAGGGAGTAACACTAGCTTCATCCACATCTTCAATCTCCACCAGATCATCATGAGTTGTACTACCCACCAGAATCACCCCCCCGCTCAACCCGAGGAAGCGATCCTCCCTTAGTTGGCATGTTTTATAATTAGATTCTTGTTATCTATGATCATGAGACATAAGGTACCAAGTCGTCCATAACCGTGGACACGGCTTTCCGAAAAGTTTTACCCTGCAGGGGGTGTAACTACCCACACACGCCAACCAACCGATACGCCAGCTATTAGCACTCTTCCGGGGAGTGCTGGCAGGAGGGTTGGCCACGACCTTTCCCAAGCTTCGCCTATGTCCATGAGCCACAGCAGTAGATCTGACCACGCGCAGCGGTCTCTAGTGCGGGTTGCCAGGGTCAAGATCAGGGCGTCACACCCTCCTGACCCAAGCCCTAATTTCCTCAACTTATTTTACCGCACACGCAAATGGAACACTCGAACTAGTGGCTTCACGTAGTAGGCTAGACAAGTTGGAGTCGAGGGGGAAATGAATACCCTATGTGGATGCACGAATAGTCTTGGTTCCGAAGACGAGAACTCAGTTCCTAGGTCGGTAAGAATGGAACAACCCACCACAATTCCTATGTGGCCTCCCATCGAAGCCTTTAGCATATTAAACGCATCTCACACCATTCCACGTCATCCTCCATAGCTCTGGTTCATCAACCGGATGGAACAGAGTGAAGATCTAAGCAGGGCTAAGCATAGCAGACTCTCGCGATGCAACACTTAGGACAGTCTATACCTCCACTCAAAACAACATTTGAATCGCATGCATAACACCAGAATCAAATACTTTGAAATCTTATATGTGCAGATAAGAGGTTATGCTTGCCTTGCTCTTCGATAACAAGATAGATAGCAGTTGTAGATCTTCGACTTGTGTTGATCAAAATAACCAAAATAACTCTTCATGAATTCCCCCTTGAGTAGGTCGTCGATGATCCATCAAGCCTTCGGTGTTGTCGAACTCCATTTCGGATTCGCATTCTACCGCGAAAAACGAAACACCGGAAAAAAAAACGGGGAACCACATTCAACCATGGCATCAATGCAATGCACACAATGCATGACATGACAAGTTAAAGGATTAAAAATGGTAATCCTATACATGGAAGGACATTTTAAATGGAGTTGGAATGCCCGAGAGGTGCCATTCGACAAATTCCATATTTAAAAGAAAGGGTGTAATTTGTTCTTCTACTATGAACATGGTTAAAAGTTGCTTAAATATGCATGATTTGGACATAATTAAATAGATCTTATTTTTCTGTAAATTTTGATATATTAATCATAATTTTCTGATTTAAAATGAATTACTTATGAATTTCCAAAGATTAAACAAATTTAAATTAATTTAAAACATTTATGAAATTAAATAAAAATTGGACCCACATGTCATAAGTTTATTAATTTCTTAAAACATTTTGGAAATGATTAAAATTCAGACAAACAGGGCCCACTTGTCATAGATTTAACAATTTCAGTAAATGAACAAATGATTTTCAGAAAAAAAAAAGCCCCGCTGACGTCATGATGACGTCAGCAATGGAGCTGAGCTCCCTGCTGCGCACGGGCGCGACGATCCTGGGCGAGAGGGAAGCAGCGGGTGTGCGCGTGGGAAGCCCACGGATGCGGGCGACCGAGGGGTGGCGGCGTTGTGACCAAATGGTTACCGGAGGCGGCAGAGAGCTCGCCGGAGCGGAGGCCGACGGCGGCGCACGGCGGCCGGACGGACGCGGGCGAGAGGGAGGCGAATAGGGGGTCCAGGAGGAGCAGAAGCTCACCAGGAGCGCGATGGAGAGGTCGGGGAGGCGAGGGGAGGTCGGAGGCGGCCCGAATCAAGCTCGCCGGCGTGGGACCCGAGCGGAGGAAATCGAATGATTTCTCCGAGCTTCGATCTTCCCAGCACGAACGGATGGAGGAGGAGGGGGAGCAGAGCACGGCGGTCCTGCGGAGCGTCTCGCCGGAGCAAGGCGGTGCCCGGAGCGGCCGGGAATCACCGGCGAAGCCGGAGCTAGGGTTTCGGCCGTGCTGAGGAATTGGAGAAGAACGGAAGAGGAGAAGAAGAACTGGGCTTCTCCGGCGGCGGAGGAGGTACTTGTAGGGGTCTCGACGTCGGCAGCGGGGATCTTGGCGCAAGGGAGGGCGGCGGACGGCCTCGCGCGTGACAGCGCTGAGCTCGGGGAGAGAAGGTTGAAGACGACTGCGGTTTTTCTGAAAACCCTCTGAACTTTTGAAGAACCACAAAACCTTTGAAAACAGGCCCCTGCCTTGGAAATTAATTCTTTTGAGGGTCTTTCTGCAAACAGAAAATTTATACAAAAATACCAGGAGACTCGGAATTTCACAAGGAAGCCATTGGCAACTTTGGATTTTGAAAATTTGGAAATTCTTTTAACACATTATAAAATAACAAGTGGTTTAGGCCACTTAGGGTTTTTCTCTTTAAATTTTTTAAACTTAAATTTTGTGCACATTTTAATTACATGCAAATGATGCTCATGATGCACAAACAAATCCTATTTACCAATTAGCAAATTTGGGGTCGTTACAGATCTATCCCCCTTACAAGAATCTCGTCCCCGAGATTCCTTGGGTAGGAAAAGAGATACAGAGAGGAGGGCTACACCGGTCTTGGATGATCTTATCGATCCCACGACGATCTTCTTTCTCGAAGACGTTGATCTTTTACTTCAGGGATGATTCCGCACTTCATGTCTCGTCGAACGGTCCTTCAACTACACCAAAGAGAAGAGGGAAATAACTCTAGAACGAGGATCTTCATAGAGATCGAGTATCTCATGGTCAACTCAAGGGAGGAGTGTGCAAAACAACTCTTGGGCTAACTAGCATGAAACACATCAAGGTAATGGATGGAAAGGAAGAAGTTTCAAGTTGATAGACAACAGTTACACGAAATGATTAGAATATGAGCTTTGCACAAGGCTAAGATAGATTAATAACGACGTCTTGATACAACAAAAGGAAGAACCCCTTTTTTTAGATTTCAACCATTGGGCTTACAAGATGTTTGCCACATGGTTAAAAGTCCAGGGCCCTACGATGACTGACAAATTCACACAATGTGAGAGTTGAAAAGGATTTCAAGTACAAGCAAAAGGATGGAAGAGCTGATCAACAAAATGTTGAAGATCACCATGAAAAGAGAATTCTCATGATGGATATGTTATCAAAGGATAAGGAAAGGATCAAGAGGATCAATCGAGAGACATTCAGAATCGGAGAAGGGAACTTCTTCTTGATCTTCTAGATACCCATTTCAAGCTCATGATAAGTCTTAAATAGGTGAGGAGGTAAGCATTGGGCTTTGGAAAGATAAATTCCATAAGGGGCAACTTTTAGAACAAGCCGCGCAACAATCCTCATGGGGAGTGGTTATTCTTGAAGATTCCAGGAATTTCAGCGATAGGCCTTCCGACTAATTGTGTCAACCACAACATTAATCTTGTCGGAGTTACAAAAAGACCTATGTAAACATCCTTAAGGGACACCAACCATCGTTGCTGCTTGAGATTCAGCTCTGGTTAGATGTGACGATAGTCCTGAGTCGGAATGTTCGAAAGGGAAGTCTGCAAGGAATACCACAGAGGCAAGGTGGATTGATTCTCAAGATATGGACAACGATGTCACGCTCGAAGAGATGAGCAAGATTGCAGAACCCATGTACTAGCAATTTGTCAGAGGACAGCTGCACCTACATGAATTATATGCAACAGACACAATTGGGTCCTTGTTGGGAAACAACAAAGAAGATAATGAAGTTTTCCGACTTCTTCTCATTCTTGATCCAACCAGTCAGTGGCTTAGGGTGCATAAATTACTTCTTCAAGGAATGGAGATAAGAACCTACTTCATCCCAAGAATAATCCGCACATGCATGACCGACTAGAAATGATTCCCGAGGAAACAAGGAAAACTCTACTTGGATTCACGGCGACATCTTTCAGCAAATGCACGTGAACCAGAAGAGGTTACTTCTAACATCCAGAACACATACTTCGTGATGACACAAAGATGGTTCTCAAAAGTTTCCAACATTGTTGCCAAAGGTTCATAATGATCCTCTTCAGACATGGAGGCAATGAGAATGCTATCGATGGGCTCAATAACAAGCTTATTAAGATACTCCAACAAGATGGAATCAAATAACATATGAACAAGGCAAAAATATTGGTCAGACCGAGGACATGAAGATGTAAGCTGGCGAAACACCATAGGTAAAACATCATCAAAGATGGTCCTTGGGACTGAGCTTGATTTGACGATAGCCCAAATCAAATCAAAGATTGAGAAGATAGCAGATCCATTAGGATATACCATCTTGCTTCCGCATGACAGCACAAGTAGAAAGGAGTCTTGCTTATCAAAGCAAAACGATGTGGCCTTAAGAGCGTTGGTAAAACCTAACTCTTTGACCGAGTATGTGCACCAGAACAACGGACTTGGCAGCACAGTCAACTTCACTTAGCGATCGGATAACCAATCACACAAGGAAGGAATCAAATGTCCTTATATGTCAAAGCAATGAAAATTTGCTAAGAATATTTGATAATCACATCAGTACACTCGCCATAGCATTCCGAGCACGAGCAGCTAGGAGAAAAGCGTGAGTAAGGACGTGAAAAGCATCACTGCATCAATAAAGTCATGAGACACATCACGACCCTTTTGATATACAAGATGGTGACACCTTGAGATGGAACAGATTAGAAGCAAACAAAGCATCTTAATCTGCGGACTACAACACTTTGACCTGGTCCTGGAAATGGACGAGGTACGGAAGTTTGTTTCTCCCTAACATCCCGAAGTAGAATGTCACGACGGACCACAAGAGCAACATGCATTAGTACACCAATGCACATTTATCACTTGGATGCCAAGTGGCATACACGGGTCAGAACATGACGGAAGAAAAGAAACATGCTCAGGAAAATCCTGCGATGCAGATGCTCAAGTTAGCATACATATGATAACTTTAACTGATAAGAAAGGTGTGGCAGGGTCACAAACTTAGATGTGAGACTCATAAAGAGCACTCTTGTCGGGATCCTTTTGATTCCATGATATAACCTCTGCCAAAGCTAGTGGAAGGAGTAAACCTTGGATGTCGTAGGTCAATTACGGCAAAACCATAAGCTGGAAGGCTAGCTATAATTGACATTACTAGCCCTTCTGAGGTTGCAAGCATTCCTCAGGGATCAACAAGATGGATCTTGGGTTAAAGGTCAGCCTCATGTACTGATAGAGTGAGCATCACTTGGCTAACAACCAACATGACTCAACACACCACCAACAGCACAATCTGGGACCTTCGGTTCAAGTCCAGAATGAAAAACGAAAGAAGGGGTAACTACCATTCGAGTGTCACAAAGGCACAACGATGTAGTAATCACGAGATAGGTTCAGAGATCAACCATAGCTTCCGAAGTATCAAAGGAAGAAAAAGAGATCTTCAAAGTGAAAGGAATCTGTAACATTGGAATAGAATGATGCAGGGACGACAAGGTTGAGAGATCAAGAGGGAAAGGAATCTCTCATTACAAATGAGAGGAAGACGGATCAAAGATCACACCAGACTCCAGAAAACTTAACACTAGGTCAACTTGGCTGAGAAACGACCTGCACTTGATGCACCTATATTTTGAATGACAAGAGGAGAAGAGAGCAAATGTTTTCAACCAAAACAAGGTAAGATGACCCGGAATTAGAGCGATACCAGATATGGAGTAAAAAGAAGCCTACTTAGATTTTTGGTAAATAGTTTTAGCTTTGAGATATTTTTCACAACCACAAGACTCAACATCGACCAGTAGAAAGGTTTTCCTACAGGCGGTCCTGCTCTGATACCAAAACCTGTAGCACCCCCAAGAGCCAGGCTAGACAAATCCGAGACCTTAATCTGAGATAAGCCTAACAAGGGTCTCGGAAGCCAACAGTTGAAAATCGGTAGCACAACAGAGACCCTATAACATTAGAAAACAATATATTAAGCTCTTAACAGAGCGAAGAAGCAAATATCACGAAAATATGGTCACTGACCTGTCAATCACCAATACAACGGAAGGCAAATTGTGCTATTAGACATAGCAAAACTAGCAAAAGGCCTAAGAGGCCAAAGCATAACGGCGACGTCCCAGTCCAGAGATTCCAGGCTGCCGTCTGGGAACCCCAACCTACTCGTCGATGTCGATGTCCAGAAAACAAACCTATCCAGATAATCGCGCAAGGCTGAGTACAGGAGGTACTCAACAAGACTTATTTAACCTGCTACATATCTGCTCGTTCAGAGAGTATTCATGAATGTCTTTTGCATAAAGCCATCTTTATTTTCAAATTGAGGGAGGAGAGAATCTCGCATCAGTAGACTTTTAAAATGGGGTAAGGGAGTAACACTAGCTTCATCCACATCTTCAATCTCCACCAGATCATCATGAGTTGTACTACCCACCAGAATCACCCCCTCGTTCAACCCGAGGAAGCGATCCTCCCTTAGTTGGCAAGTTTTATAATTAGATTCTTGTTATCTATGATCATCAGACATAAGGTACCAAGTCGTCCATAACCGTGGACACGGCTTTCCTAAAAGTTTTACCCTGCAGGGGGTGTAACTACCCACACACGCCAACCAACCGATACGCCAGCTATTAGCACTCTTCCGGGGAGTGCCGGCAGGAGGGTTGGCCACGACCTTTCCCAAGCTTCGCCTATGTCCATGAGCCACAGCAGTAGATCTGACCACGCGCAGCGGTCTCTAGTGCGGGTTGCCAGGGTCAAGATCAGGGCGTCACACCCTCCTGACCCAAGCCCTAATTTCCTCAACTTATTTTACCGCACACGCAAATGGAACACTCGAACTAGTGGCTTCACGTAGTAGGCTAGACAAGTTGGAGTCGAGGGGGAAATGAATACCCTGTGTGGATGCACGAATAGTCTTGGTTCCGAAGACGAGAACTCAGTTCCTAGGTCGGCAAGAATGGAACAACCCACCACAATCCCTAGGTAAACCCCCCATCCAAGCCTTTAGCATATTAAACGCATCTCACACCATTCCACGTCATCCTTCATAGCTCTGGTTCATCAACCGGATGGAACAGAGTGAAGATCTAAGCAAGGCTAAGCATAGCAGACTCTCGCGATGCAACACTTAGGACAGTCTATACCTCCACTCAAAACAACATTTGAATCGCATGCATAACACCAGAATCAAATACTTTGAAATCTTATATGTGCAGATAAGAGGTTATGCTTGCCTTGCTCTTCGATAACAAGATAGATAGCAGTTGTAGATCTTCGACTTGTGTTGATCAAAATAACCAAAATAACTCTTCATGAATTCCCGCTTGAGTAGGTCGTCGATGATCCATCAAGCCTTCGGTGTTGTCGAACTCCATTTCGGATTCGCATTCTACCGCGAAAAACGAAACACCGGAAAAAAAAACGGGGAACAACATTCAACCATGGCATCAATGCAATGCACACAATGCATGACGTGACAAGTTAAAGGATTAAAAATGTAAATCCTATACATGGAAGGACATTTTAAATGGAGTTGGAATGCCCGAGAGGTGCCATTCGACAAATTCCATATTTCAAAGAAAGGGTGTAATTTGTTCTTCTATTATGAACATGGTTAAAAGTTGCTTAAATATGCATGATTTGGGCATAATTAAATAGATCTTATTTTTCTGTAATTTATGATATATTAATCATATTTTTCTGATTTAAAATGAATTACTTATGAATTTCCAAAGATTAAACAAATTTAAATTAATTTAAAACATTTATGAAATTAAATAAAAGTTGGACCCACATGTCATAAGTTTATTCATTTCTTAAAACATTTTGGAAATGATTAAAATTCTGACAAACAGGGCCCACTTGTCATAGATTTAACAATTTCAGTAAATGAACAAATGATTTTGAGAAGAAAAAAAAAAAGCCCCGCTGACGTCATGATGACGTCAGCAATGGAGCTGAGCTCCCTGCTGCGCACGGGCGCGACGATCCTGGGCGAGAGGGAAGCAGCGGGTGTGCGCGTGGGAAGCGCACGGATGCGGGCGACCGAGGGGTGGCAGCTTTGTGACCAAATGGTCACCGGAGGCGGCGTAGAGCTCGCCGGAGCGGAGGCCGACGGCGGCGCACGGCGGCCGGGCGGACGCGGGCGAGAGGGAGGCGAATAGGGGGTCCAGGAGGAGCAGAAGCTCACCAGGAGCGCGATGGAGAGGTCGGGGAGGCGCGGGGAGGTCGGAGGCGGCCGGAATCAAGCTCGCCGGCGTGGGACCCGAGCGGAGGAAATCGAATGATTTCTCCGAGCTTCGATCTTCCCAGCACGAACGGATGGAGGAGGAGGGGGAGAAGAGCACGGCGGTCCTGTGGAGCGTCTCGCCGGAGCAAGGCGGTGCCCGGAGCGGCCGGGAATCGCCGGCGAAGCCGGAGCTAGTGTTTCGGCCGATGTGAGGAATTGGAGAAGAACGGAAGAGGAGAAGAAGAACTGGGCTTCTCCGGCGGCGGAGGAGGTACTTGTAGGGGTCTCGACGTCGGCGGCGGGGATCTTGGCGCAAGGGAGGGCGGCGGACGGCCTCGCGCGTGACAGCGCTGAGCTCGGGGAGAGAAGGTTGAAGACGACTGCGGTTTTTCTTAAAACCCCCTGAACTTTTGAAGAACCACAAAACCTTTGAAAACAGGCCCCTGCCTTGGAAATTAATTCTTTTGAGGGTCTTTCTGCAAACAGAATTTTTTTACAAAAATACCAGGAGACTCAGAATTTCACAAGGAAGCCATTGGCAACTTTGGATTTTGAAAATTTGGAAATTCTTTTAACACATTATAAAATAACAAGTGGTTTAGGCCACTTAGGGTTTTTCTCTTTTAATTTTTAAACTTAAATTTTGTGCACATTTTAATTAGATGCAAATGATGCTCATGATGCACAAACAAATCCTATTTACCAATTAGCAAATTTGGGGTCGTTACACCCGTGATCATTGTCACGTCGAGACTTCTAGCGGAAGAGGCAGCTTACGGCTCAACCTCCAAGCATTTTTGTCTCTAGAGGTTAAAAGCTCACGGCTTAAACCTCCAAAGCATTTTTGTCTCCTAAGTGAACAAACGCAACCGTGATCATTGTCACGTCGAGACTTCTAGCGGAAGAGGCAGCCTACGGCTCAACCTCCAAGCATTTTTGTATCTAGAGGTTAAAAGCTCACGGCTTAAACCTCCCAAGCATTTTTTGTCTCCTAAGGGAACAAGTGCAACCATGATCATTTTCATGCATGTGATCATTGTCACGTCGAGACTTCAAGCGGAAGAGGCAGCCTACAGCTCAACTTCCAAGCATCTTTGTCTCTAGAGGTTAAAAGCTCACGACTTAAACCTCCAAGCTCCAAAGGCTTCTCTCGAGGGGAAACCTCTGAGCTCTCCATTTAACGAGCCACCTCAGGCCATTGAGAGTCTCTGCCACTAATGGGTGGTCCCCATGCCTCGACATGGTCAAAACATTAACTTGGCAACCCCAAGTATAATGACTCAATTTCGTTCCCAAGTGAACTTAGCGCCTCGGCGCCGTGTATTTGGTGAGTTTAATTTTCGCATTACTCTGTTGAAGTGTGCGCTTATATCTCTCCACATGCGTACCTCGCGAGCGGGCGCTGAGTATGGTGCCAGTGCCTCAAATGACACACCAGCAGCACTGCGAAATCCAAGAGTCCGAGCTCTGGCTGGAGGGCAAGATCCCACAAACATGCCATCTCTACAGAGGACCTTGGTACTTACTCTCCTCGCAAGGAACGCCTGAGGGGACCCATAAGCGCGCGCGAGTCCCTTGTGTCGGGTTATGACTCCCAAGGATCGCGGGTAGTCACTTCCTGAAGAGTGGTTCGTATAGGGGGGTGAACACGGAGGTCTTGACCCTCGAGGGGCTCCGCGACGTTGCTCGCCGGACCCGAAGACGACGCGCCCACGACAGAGATAGACAACAGCCTTTACCCAGGTTCACAACCCTCGTGAGGAGGTAAGACCGCTACTCCTGATTGTCTGTATTAGATGATGGAGTTTACAGTACAGTGGAGTTTGCCGGAGGTCCCCTTGAGGCGGTTCTTGCCTGGGGAGGGAAGCGATGGTCTTCTTCCTCCTCTGGCTCAAGGCTATCCTAACAAGAGTTTCTAGGGTTTACAAGGGTTGTACCACGCCAAGAGCCGACCTCTGCTACCATGGATGTCTTGCCCCTTTTATAGGCCCTTCTAGCGCTCTCCTTCGGCTTGGCCTTCAAGGTGGCTCCCACACGGCAGAGGCACTGTGGAGTTGGATTCCACCGCCTTCCCTTTGTCCAAGGACGCGGTCCATTGCTGAAAAAGGTGGGCGCGGTGGCCGACCGGCGGCCGACCGCGTTGTACCGCTCGCAGAAGGGGCAGTCTCTGAGGTGGAGCCCGCGGTGACGTTCTCCGTTGGAGGGTTGCGCCGTCCACCTGCTTTATCGTCAGAGTAGAAGGTCCTGCCAGTTTTGACGCAGGCGGAGCCACTTTATTGACCCCTTTATCACCAAAACGGCAACGAGGGTGCTTGCGTCACCACGTGGGCGTGGCAGGGGCCATGTGCGTCTTGCCGTACTTCATTGGCCGCGACGTTTCCCTTCACGGGAGGCCTGAGGGGAGTTTTCTGCGGGACTCCCACGAGGCGCGCCCTCGCCTCGGGAGGGTCCCCTGAGGCGAGGGATCCCTTGAGGGCACGCTTCGACTTTAGTCCCTCGACGGGAGTTTCCTCTCGAGGGTCCCGTCAGGCGGTGATGCCTGGTCCTTAGCCGTTTCGTCTGACTGGCCAGTGTGCGAGGCCTGAGGGGGAATGGGCTCTCGCCATACCCCAGTTCCCACTGGGCCGACAGTAGCCGTTGGGCCCATGATGGGCACGGTTGAGCCCATGGGCTCAGGCGAAGTGTCGTGGGCCCTTAGTGCCCAGCCGGCCCGAGCCACGCGGCACTTGGACGAATAACGGCCTCGCACGATCCGGGGTGCAAGTCGTGGGGGGTCCCACCACGTCCTGGTAACTGCTCCTCGAGGTGACATAAAACCCGAGCGAGGCCGCAGGGAGCCGTTACCGTTTCCAATTCTTCTCGCAGAACTTTCTGCTTCCCAGAGCTCTCCGCCTCCGTTCTCTCCTACGAATCTCGCTTCTCCGCCTCCTTCAACCTTCCGCGCCCCCGGCGCTGCTGGGCGTGCGCCTCAACGAGAAAGCGCTCGACAAGGTCTGGTACCTGGTGGCGGACCGGACGAACGAGCATGGCGCCACTGCCCTGAAGCCTACGGCGCACGGGAAGCGTCCGCGCGGGTTCTTCCCGATCTTCCAGCATTATCTTGCTGCGGGACTGGTGCCGCCCTTCTCGCCGTTCCTGGAGGCGGTGCTGGCATTCTACCAGGTGCAGCTGCTGCACCTGCACCCCAACTCCATCCTCATCCTCGCCGTCTTCGCCTACCTCTGCGAGGCGTACCTGGGCCTGGAGCCCACAGTGGGGTTGTTCCGGTGCTTCTACGCGCTCCGGAACATAGCGAAGAACGAGCGGTCTGGGTGCGTCTCGTTCCGCATCGTCGACGGCATGGGGAGCGTCTACATCCCCATGTCTTGGAGCGAGGGCAAGGCCATCACTTCCGTGACGAAGAGGGTAGACGACTTCCGTCAGAAGTGGTTTTTTGTTGGGGTGGAGCGTCCCTGCGCCTTCCTCGAGGTCCCCGACGAGCCCCCGGTGAAGAACTCCAACTGGGGCAAGGCCACCTTCTACGGTGCCAGGAACGTGAGCTTGATGGGGTGCCTGAGCTTCCTCTGTGAGGAGGGCCTCACGGGGCAGATGGTTGTGGCGGACTTCGTGACGCGCCGCATCGTGCCCCTCCAGGCACACTCGGTCCCCATGTGGATGTACTCGGGGCCGAGTGATAAGATGCGGCTCCACGTCGAGGACAACGACAAGGACACCATCGACAACATCCTCTCCGTGCTCTTCGTCAATTCATCGGTGCTTGCCGTGGATGAGCTCCCCGCGGCGCTCCGGCCCCTTCACCAATACAACCTGACGGAGCGTTTGGACCTCCTGGAGGGGATGCCTCTGTTCGTCCCGACAGGCCAGGAGGACTTCAAGGTGCCGACGCCGGCCACGCGGAGAGCGGAGGGGGCCGATTCTCCCTCGGCCTCAGGAGCTGGCCCAGGTGAGGAGGAGGCCGCTGCAGGGGAGGTTTCCTCCTCGAGGGCCAGGCCATTTACTGACGAGATTTGTGATATCTCGTTAGGCGATGAAGACGCCTTCAAGGTGGCGCCCTCGCGCCTCGTGGAGGAGGAGGCTGAGGAGGAGGAGGCCTCTGACGCGGAGGCTTCTCCAGGACGGCGCGGACCCCGCACCACAGCCTCCGTGGACCGCTCGGGGGCGAGGCCGTCTGACGTTCCTTCCAAAAGGAAAGCTGAAGCACCCCCAGCAAGGCTTGCTTCCAAGCCCTTCTCCTCATGGCGCTCGCCAGGCTTGGCGTGGGTCGATGCTGGCACCCCCACTTCAGGGTGAGTTTCCTGATGTTGGATCGTTTGCCTTTTAGCTTTCTCCTTCACTTTGCCCTTCACTGAAGGTCTTTTCTTGGACTCTTGTCAGTGATCTAGTGCGTGCGAAGCGCCGCCGGCTTCGCAAGGCGGCTGGCGTGAAGAGCGCCACGGCAGGGGTCGTGGCTGAAGAGGGCGCGAGGACTGTGGAGACGGCCTTCACGGGCCCTGATGAGGGGGCGCCTCAAGTGGAGGCGGTTGTGCCCCAGGCGGGGGCAGGAGGGCCTCAGGTGGCACGCCCAGAGGGACCTGTACCGCCCTCCAAGACTTTGGTGGTGGAAGGCTCGGAGGACACAACTTCCACGCCGTCTCGCGCTACTACTCCTCCTTGCGCGGCAACGCCTCCACGTGAGGCTACTCCGCCGTGCGAACAAACACCGCCGCGCGCGTTGACGCCTCCGCGCGCGCCTACCCCGCCACCTGCGGCCACTGCTCCCATGCAGCCTGCAGGAGAAACGCGCGAGGCAGCAGCAGGCAAGGGCGGACCTGCAGGGGGAGATGCTTCCTCGCCTCCTCGTCAAGCCTTGGCCGAGGAACGCCCTGCAGCTGCAGGGCCAGAGGAGGATGCCGACACGGGCACAGGCGAGGCGCAGGCTAGCCCCCGGACTTTCCCCGAGGCTGGGCCTACGAGACTCGGCGCCGGCGCCGGGCCCTCCTCGTGACAGGAGCTGGTCCTCCGCGGCTGGGACTGGAGCGCGGGGCGCCGCGAGGTCGCCTTCGGCCTCGTGAGGGAATCCTTGGAGGGCTTGGAGGCGCACCTCGCCCTCGGGGACATATGGCTTGCTCGGCAGCAGGAGGAGCTGACGAAGTCGTTGACATCCTTCCACGCGGCGGTCGAAGCGCGCCGGCTGGAGGATGTGGCGCTGCAAGGCGCGCGTGAGGAGGCCACCCGCTTTGCCAAGGAGGTCCGCGAGGGGGCCATCCGCGACGCCGCAGAGCTCCTCGAGCCCCTCCAAGCGGATCATGACGCTGCAGCGGAGCTCCTGCGCCAGGCCAAGGCGGAGCGCAAGGCGATGGAGGGCTCGCTGGCGCAGAAGCGCCGCGAGTTGGGCCAGCTGGAGACCCAGCTGCTCTCCGCCCATCAGGCCGCGCATGTCGCTCTGGAGGACGACCGCAAGGGCTTTGCCGAGCGTGAGCGGCAGCTGGCCCTGAAGGAGAAGGAGCTACAGCAGCGTGAGGAGGAGCGCCTTCAGGCGGAGAAGGACCTGGCCGCCCAACGCGAGGCCCTTAAGGAGCGCGAAGGAGACCTGGCCAAGGAGACCTTGAAGTACGACAAAAACATCGCTGCCCAGAAGCTAGCTTACGAGCGCTTCGAGCAGCGTTTCGCCGAGAAGAAGAAGGAGACCGACGACGCCCTCGTGGAGCGCGAGAAGCAATTCCGCAAGTCCACCTCTCAGAAGTACCGCGACCTGGCCCAGACGCAGGAGGGCCGCTTCAAGGTCAAGCAGGCCGCGGATGCTCGGCGGATCGCCGAGCTCGAGAGGTCCAATTCCAAGCTGGAGGCTCGCGTCAAGCGCGCCAAGGATGGCCGTCGCCGAGCGGAGGTGGCTCGCACCGAGGCAGTCCACAACCTCAACTCCTTGGCCAAGGATGTGGAGGAGCAGGTGGCCCCGGTGATGGAGCGGGCGGCGGAGCCCTCGGACTCTGCCCAGGCGTCTCGCGCACTCTCGAAGCAGCGTGAGCGTATGTTCGAGGCGCGGATCTCTCATGGCAACGAGCTTGCCACGCAACTTGGCGCGGACACGCCGCACACTGACGTCCGAGGCCGCGGTGACGATGTCGTGTACCTGGTCTTCATTGACCAGCTCTTCGAGGCGCTCGAGGGTCCCGTCGCCGAGCTTTGCGAGATGATCGAGGACGAGAGCCGGCAGCTCCTGGGGGTGGTCGTCGACCGCATCTTCACCATCTCAAGCTCCTCACACCAGGCTTCGACTTCTCCTCCGTGATAGAAGCTGCTCAGGGCGAGGATGCGCAGCGGGTCTCCAGCTCCCTCCGCGAGCAAGTTGATGCCTTCTGCAACCGCTTCAGGCGTGCGGAGGCTGCGGCTGAGGACAGCTAGGAGGAGGCCTGCTCTGCCGAGGCTGAGGAGGGTGCCGCGGAGGAGGTCCAAGGCGGTGCTGCATCCTCTTGAGCCTCTTCTTGTTGCGCCTGCGTGCGCTTGTATCTGAAACAACTGTGTGTTTAGATTTCGTAAGACCTTTTGGCCTGTAATATACTTTTGATTGTTGTTTAATTCGAGCTTGTTTGCCCCTCGTGAGGTCTCTTTGGACTCATCTTCATGTCTATTTGTTATCTGCGTCGGTAGGTCCCATCTCCTCGTGCCATGACTCCGCCACTTTGGTATGCAGGAGCAATGACTCCACCACTTTGGTATGTAGGAGCAATGACTCCGCGAGGCCGGGGGGAGTTTAGGCCTAGGAGAGGTAAGAGCCCTGAGTCGCGATGCTCAAGTGCCCCCCTTAGACGTGCGAGTAGTCCATGAAGCGTAAGGGAGGGCGAAGTCGCTTGAGGGGCAAACGTGCGCTAGGGAGAGGAAACACTCTTAAGGCGTGGGCGCGAGACTTAGCTTCTCGAGGTTTTCGCCTTGCAGAGGCTTTTCGTCCGGCGAGGTTGCCCACTTGAGGGGTCGCTCCCGGGTGCCCCTTTAGGCTCGTGGGGGATTTTTTCCTGCAGATATTAGAGGGGCGAACCCAAACGCTGGAACACGGTTCACGGGACTCGTGTGCGCTTATAGGTCCCCTCAGGAGTAAGTACCAAGGTCCTCTGTAGAGATGGCGTATTTGTGGGATCTTGCCTCCACCCAGAGCTCGGACTCTTGGATTTTGCAGTGCTGCTGGTGTGTCGTTTGAGGCACTGGCACCGTACTCAGCCCCTGCTCGCGAGGTACGCGTGTGGAGAGATATAAGCGCACACTTCAACAGAGTGATGCGAAAATAAAACTCACCAAATACATTTTAAAGCGGCGCCTAGGCGCTAAGTTCACTTGGGAACGAAATTGAGTCATTATGCTTGGGGCTGCCAAGTTAATGTTTTGACCATGTCGAGGCATGGGGACCACCCTTTAGTGGCAGAGACTTTTAACAGCCTGAGGTGGCTCGTTATATGGAGAGCTCGGAGGGTTTCCCCTCGAGGGAAGCCTTTCGAGCTTGGAGGTTTAAGCCGTGAGCTTTTAACCTCTAGAGACAAAGATGCTTGGAGGTTGAGCCGTAAGCTGCCTCTTCCGCTAGAAGTCTCGACGTGACAATGATCACGGTTGCATTTGTTCCATTAGGAGACAAAAATGCTTGTGAGGTTTAAGCCGTGAGGTTTTAACCTCTAGAGACAAAAATGCTTGGAGGTTGAGCCGTAGGCTGCTTCTTCCGCTAGAAGTCTCGACGTGACAATGATCAAGGGTGTGACAATGATCACGGTTGCATTTGTTCCCTTAGGAGATAAAAAATGCTTGGGAGGTTTAAGCCGTGAGCTTTTAACCTCGAGAGACAAAAATGCTTGGAGGTTGAGCCGTAGGCTGCCTCTTCCGCTAGAAGTCTGGACGTGACAATGATCACGGGTGTGACAATGATCACGTTTTTAATTTGTTCCTTGTGGATACAAAGATTTTTGAGGTTTAAGCCTTGAGCTTTTAACCTTTGGAGATAAAAAGTGCTTGGAGGTTGAGCCGTGGGCTGCCTCTTTCGCTAAATGCCTTGACGTGACCATGATCACGGGTAGAACTTGCGTAGGTGCATGATGTTCCATGGATTCTTGACGGGGACGCCGTCTTGCGTCTCGAGGCGAGCCGCGCCAGGCCTGGCGATGTGGGTGACCCTATAGGGGCCTTCCCACATCGGGGACATCTTGTGGAGGCCTTCCCTAGAGAGGATTCGCCTGAGGATGAGATCGCCTGCCTCCAGGGTGCGCGAGCGCACGTTGCGGCTGTGGTAGCGTCTCAGGTTCTGCTGGTATTTGGCCGCCCGGAAGGCGGCGCGGCGTCGTAGCCCTTCAAGGAGCAGCAGGTCGTCGTTGTGGAGGTCCTCTTGCTGGTCCTCGTTAAAGGCAAGGACCCGTGGGGATCCATGCTTTATCTCTGTGGGGAGGACTGCTTCGGCTCCATAGACGAGGGCGAACATTGTTTCCCCGGTGGGCTTGGGTGGCGTGGTACGGATGGACCAGAGCACCGAGGGGAGCTCGTTGATCCAGCCCTTGCCGTGGCCCTTGAGGATATCGAAGGTCCTGGTCTTTAGGCCTTTGAGGACCTCTGCGTTTGCGCGCTCAGCCTGTCCGTTGCTCTGCGATTGGGCGACTGAGGCGAAGCAGAGCTTGATGCCCATTTTTTCACAGTAGGCTCTGAAGATGACACTGGTGAATTGGGAGTCATTGTCGATGATGATGCGGTTAGGCACTCCGAAGCGGCAGACCAGGCCTCTTATGAATTTCACCGCCGCGCCTGCTGTGATTGTGCGCGTCTCCTCCACTTCAGGCCATTTTGTGAAGTTGTCAATGGCCACGAAGAGGCAGCGATATCCACCTTGCGTCGTTGGGAAATGTCCCAGGATGTCCAGCCCCCAGACCACAAACGGCCACGAGAGCGGAATGGTCTGTAATCCCAGCGCTGGTTGGTGGATTTGCTTGGCGTGGAATTGGCAGGCTTCACATGCTTGAATGATGTCCATTGCATCTTGAAGTGCTTGAGGCCAGTAGAAGCCGCTCCTGAAGACTTTGCCTGCGAGGGTGCGGGCGGACGAATGGTGGCCGCATTCTGTAACGCCCCGGGATTTATCCCCTTTTGATTTGTGAGTTTTTATTTTTGCATCGACATGGCATCGCATTGCATCTCATTAATTTAATTGTTGCATTTAAATTTATTTTCCACAATTAAATTCAAATGCTTTTCAAATTAATTAAAAATGTGTTATTTTTAAATCTTTTAAAAATGTTAAAAACTAGTTTATTAAATTGTCTATTTAAAACTAAAAATATTTTGAAAAGGTTTCGTGTTCAAATTATTTTTCTATTTGGTTTTCAAAATATAAATCGGAAAATAATTAAACGGGTGAGAAATAAAAAGCCCACCTAACCCCAAACCCTAGGTTTTGTCCCCTGAAAACTTTTCCCACCCCCTGAAATTTTTGCAGCCGCCCCCTCCATCTTTTTCCTTTTCTCTTTTCCCCCCTCCTTTTCTTTCCTTTTCTCTTTTTTCTTTCCTTTTCTTTTCTTATTTCCTTTTTCCTCTTCTTCTCCTTCCCGACTCATCCCGCACGGGAGAGAGCTCCCGAGCTCCCCGCCCCCGTCGCTCCGGCCCGCCAACCGCCGGCCCGCCGCCAGCCGCCGCGCCCCCCGCAGCTTCTTCCCGCGCCCCAGCGCCTCGCCTCCCCTGAGCGCGCGGCCGCGCCGCCGCCGCCCGGCCGCCTCCCGCGCCCGCGCTGCACGCCGCGCCCGGACGGCCCCCGGCGCCCCTCGCCTCCGGCCTCCTCCACGCCCTGCGCCCCTGCCCCGGCGCCGCCACCTCCGCCTCGCCCCGGCCGAGCTCCCCATGGCCGCCGTCGCTTCCGAGCCCGCACGCACCCGTCGCCCCCACGCCTTCCGCGTCGACCTTGCACACTCTGCCCTGGCCTACTCCGGCCCTGCCTCCGGCCGAGCGCCGTGCCGCTGCCGCTGCCCTGCTCCTTCCCCGCCGCACGCCGCGTCTCCGTCGCCCGTGCGCGCCGCCCCCGCGCGCTCCCGCGTGCTCCCTGCCGCCCGCTCCCCGCGCCTCCCGCAGTGCGTTGTTGCCTCCGGCCGCCCCGCGCGCCTCCACTCGCTCACCACGACCCGATGCCCCGCGTCCCCGTGCGCTCGCCGCCGCCGTGCGTTTCGCCGCGCCGCGTCGCCGTCCCCGCTGCTTCTTCCGGCGTTGTGCACGTCATCTCCGTCCGGTGTCCCCCGCGACCGCCGTGTGCCAGGTGTTCGACAAAATGTCCGCAAGAACTTCGTCGCCACTTTTGTCCGAGTTGTCCACCCTTCGTGGTGTTGCTACGTGCGAGTGCTCCTTTCGGTGCCGCGTTGCCGTGACTGCCCATGTTCGTGTTTCGGTGCCCGCCCGTGCGCGCTTTCTTTCCAGTGTCCGATTGTCGTGCTCCTACGTGCCCCGACTACCCGACCACTTCCACGACACCGACAAACGACGATGCCCCGGTTCCGCGACGACTACTTCCACGACAACGACTACTTCCTCTACGAACCGAAGACGTCGGTTACGAACCCTATCTCTCCCGATCCAACGTGCGAACCCAAACCCTAACCCTACCTATTTTATTAAATGTCATCTATCTTGTGCATATCGCATCATACTTGCATGTGTTGCATCTCTTGGGTTTGGTGGTGTAGCGATTCACCTAAATAATAATTATGGAATGTGTGGGCATTTAATTACTATTGATGCCTATTCCATTTAATTTGACTAGATCATCTTTGCCATGCCTTGCCATCTTAATGGACATTTAATTTGTGGAGTAGATAAATAACTTGCACCTAAGTATTAATTGTTGGAACCCCGGTTCCACTTAATTTGAGCTAAGTGCATCTCAAATCGCATCTCGCCATGCCATGCATCATTCTCATATGATCATGCTGGATCTTTTGCCGTAGTTGTAAAATGCATCTTTTACGCTTTCCAGTGTTTGTTGCTTCTTCGCGGATAAGACGTTGAGATGTGTGAGCGACGACAAGATCTGCTTCCATGCGGGATTTCCAGGCAAGCAAAATTTGCTTGTTTACCTATACATTGTCTTTCATTCCTGCCGTTGATCTCTGCTACCCTAGTTATCGATTCTTGAACTGCGATCCCATCACATGTTTATCCTGCAGCCCATACAGCTTTATCCCCACAACCTAATACCCGTTGCATGTTTATCCGTTGGCCTTGCGAGTCATAGCGCATGCTTAGAGTTGATTGTGCGAGTCGTCTGTTGGTCTTATGTTTCATCTGCTTAGTATGATAGATTCTTCTACCTTAATAAAATGTTGTCTTATATTGGGGTATTATAATTAAAAGATAAGGCACCAGGCGGAAGGCCTTGCGAGGTGCTTTGTTCTGCTCAGTGTCGACCTAGGAACTGAGATTTTGTCCTCGGATCCAATTTTGAGCGCACTAACCACTTGTGGGAGGCCCTATGGAGCCCCCCTCGACTTTGAACGGATCTTCAGCTTGTCCATGTGCCGCAACTAGTTCGGGTTTTCCATTTGCTCATATTCATGTGCATGATGATGATGATGATTGATGAGAGGTTACTTGATACGGGGGGTCATATAGGGGTGGTGCGCGCGAAGCGGACAGTTCCTGCTGTGGTTTGAGCCGCATGGCGTGCAGACACAAACTAATGAGTCCGCAATTGAGATTCGACCGGACTCTTGACGCGGGTAACAACTCATATGGGTGGCACTTGAACTTGCTGTAGTGAAGGAATAAGTCGTGTTGAGAAGCCCTGATGCTTGCTTGGGTTGATCATGCGAGTATGGGTACAGTAGTGCACCCCTGCAGGGTATAATCTTATCGATGAGCCGTGTCCACGGTTATGGACGACTTTGGTGATGATGCTGGCTAACAAGATCTAGACAACTTGCACCTAAATTAAAGTTAATTAAATTGCCTAGTAATATAGAATTACTTTCACAATAAATTATAAATAAAACTGTTCAATGTGTGAGTTTCCCGAATTGCTTCCTCATATTTGGTTGAGGGGGTTAATTCGAGAATGGGTTATGTTTGGTGTTAGTTGTAGTTGGTTACTTAAGCGCTCTCTTATCCCTCTCTGATTAGACGAAAGTTGTAGAGTGTCTCTTTAGGTTGCTAGTGCTGCTGCCGCTAAGTCCACCTACCCCATATTTTGGGAGATGGTGTAGAAAGTAGGCAAGTCGGTTTTGCTTGCCAGGGAGTGCCCTGACCCTCTTTTGGGTTATGCTTTATGTGCAGTCAACAGGTTTGAAGTCTGACGACGTTAGCTTGGGAATCCCTCCGGCTTGGCTGGGCAGGGATATGGCGCCATCGCTTATCTTCAGGACTCTTAGTCCATTTTGCTTCTTATCCGTAGTCGGATACTATTCTGCTTCCGCTGTCATTTGAATCTTTGTATTGTATCATTTGTATCTTGACTCGTTCGAGTCGTTGTTGTAATTTATCTTCTGTTGTATTTGTGGATGTATCGGAACTGTTGTAATGTTATCACAATTCCACCCACATAATGCGCATGTTTCGGCGTGCACATTATGTCTGGTGGGCGACCTAAAATCGTTATTATGAGGATTTCGGCGGGATCGCTTAAATCTACATAGTGCCGATTTTAGGGCGTCACACATTCCCCGCTGTGGATGTCCTTGATCAGCAGTTTGCCTTCTTCAGGAGGGATGCATTTGAGCGCGACGCCGTTTGGGCGCTTGCGATAGAGAATTCCTTCGAGGATTTGGTATGATTTTGCTTGGCGGGCAATTCGCTCCGCTTCAACGTCTTCCTCGGGAAGGACCCCTTTGTGGAGGTCATCTTTGATCTCGTCGATCCATCATGTTTCTTGGTGCACCGCTGTGAGCAACAGACGCTCCCCTGTAGGGGGCCCGCAGCCTGGTGGTGGCGGGAGCGCTTCGTCTGTGCTTGCGGGCAGGGCCTCTTGGGGTTGCTTTATGGATGCCTTGACGAGCCTTTCTTCAAAGACACCTTGCGGCTGAGCTTGCCTCTTCGATGCGCGGTTGGCGATGTCATCCGCATCTTGGTTTTCCTTTCTTGGGATGTGCATGAGCTCCATTCCCCTGAAGTGCTTCTCAAGCCAACGGACCTCTTCAAGGTATGCGGCCATGTGGTCGTCCTTAGGCTTGTAGCTCTTGTTAGAGAAGTTGACGAGCAACTGGGAGTCGCCCTTATGAGTAGATGCTTGACGCCTAGGGCGAATGCGGCGCGTAGGCCGGCAAGCCAGCCTTCATACTCGGCGAGATTGTTGGATATCTTGTCGATTCCGAAGCACAGTCGGACTGCGTAATACAACTTGTCGCCTTTGGGGGAGATCAGGACTACGCCTGCCCCGCTGCGGCGACAAGCGAAAGCTCTATCGGACTTCATGGTCCAGAGGCTGGGCATTGCGGCTCCAGAGGGCTCTTGCTCTTCTCCCCAAGTCTCTTCAGGGGTTGGGTCAGTCCATTCGGCGACGAAGTCAGCCAGCGCTCTTCCTTTGATTACCCTTGTGGTATCGAAGTGCAAATTGAATGGTGGTAGCTCTATGTTCCATCCTGCGACACGATCTGTGGCGTTTGGGTTGTGCAGTATTTGCTCCAGGGGAAAAGAGGTGACCACTGTGATGGGGTGCCCCTGGAAGTAGTGTCGCAGCTTTCTTGAGGCGATGAGGAGTGCGAGGAGAAGCTTCTGCTGCATTGTTTACCGCTCGCGAGCATCACGCAGTACTGTGCTGACAAAGTAGACTGGATGCTCGACGATGGTAGTTCCTATAGCCTCGGCCTCCTTTGCCTGAGGTGGCTCAGCTTGGCCCTCGAGGGGTTTGGCCTGGGCCTCGAGGGGGTTGGCCTCGAGGGAGTTGACCAGGGCCTCGAGGGGGTTGGCCTCGAGGGGCTCCTCGGCAGGATTTCCTTACATCGGTTGGCTTGGGGCGGGCCTCTCTTGGGGCTTTGGGCCTGGCGGTTTGTTTGTGAGGGCTGCCCTTTCGTCGAGCTCCTCATCAGGAGGCTTTTTCTTTGGAGTGGATGCACTCTTATTGTGGAGCACTGACTCTTCTCTTTCCACCACAAGGACATCACTGGCTGTTTGCGGAGTAGCTGATAAGTACAGCTTCAGGTGCTCACCACGGCTTGGGGCGACCATTACTGGTGGGCTGGCCGGATACTTCTCCAAGTCCTCAAATGCTTTTTCAGCTTCAGGGGTCCACTTGAAAGTGCCTGTTCTTTTCATGATCTTGAAGAACGACAAGGCTCTTTCACCGAACTTGGAGATGAATCGACCCAAGCTGGCCATGCAGCCTGCTAGGCGTTGCATGTCCTTGAGCCTGCGTGGAAGTTGCATGTCTTCTATGGCCTTGATTTTGTCTAGGTTTGCCTCTATGCCTCGATGAGACACGAGGAACCCAACAATTTGCCTGAAGGTACTCCAAAGACGCACTTGGCGGGGTTGAGCTTGATGTTCACCTTGCGCAGGCTGGCAAAGGTTTCTTCAAGATCTCCGAGGAGAGTATTTCCTTCTCGTGATTTCACGACGATGTCATCGACATATGCCTCGGCGTTTCGCCCCATTTGCCCGCCAAGGGCTATCCTCATCAACCTCTGGAAAGTGGCTCCGACATTTTTTAGGCCGAAAGGCATGCAGACGTAGCAATACACACCGCACGGGGTGAGGAAAGTCGTCTTCTCCTCGTCCTCCTTAGCCATATTTATGTGATGATAACCAGAGAAGGCATCGAGGAAACAGAGGAGGTCGCAGCCTGCCGTGGAGTCCACAATCTGGTCAATTCTGGGCATGGGTTACGGGTCTTTGGGGCGGGCCTTGTTTACATCGGTGTAGTCGATGTAGAGACGGCTTCCTCCGGCGGGTTTTGGGACTACCACACCGTTGGAGAGCCAAGTGGGGTGCGCGACTTCGCGAACGACTTTTGCCGCTTTGAGCTTCTCGACCTCCTTGACAATGAATGCTTGCTTCTCGGGGGCTTGCTTTCTTACTTTTTGCTTGACGGGGCGCGCGTTTGGGCACATGGCCAAGTGGTGCTCGATCACCTCACTCGGTACACCAGACATATCTGACGGTGTCCAGGCGAACATGTCAGAGTTTGCCTGGAGGAAGGCGACGAGCGCGCTTTCCTATTTGGGAGGCAGCGCGGCGCCAATGGTGACGCTAGCCCCCGAGCCTTCAGCCCCCGAGCTGCTGGAGTTTAGAGAGATCTTCTTTGTAGCAGCTGCCTCTCTTTGTAGCAACTGCTCTAGGTCCTCCTCTGCGGGGAAAGCCATGGCGGAGGTCTTGTAGGCCGTCTCAACGGCGCGCGTAGCGTCCAGAACATGCCCACGGATGGTGATCGTGCCAGCGTTGCCAGGGATCTTGACCATGTTGTAGGCATGGTGCGTGACGGCCATGAACTTCACGAGCGCGGGGTAGCCAAGGATGGCATTGTACGGCAGGCCGATGTGTGCGACATCGAAATCGATGTGCTCGGTGCTGTAATTTTCCTTGCTCCCGAAGGTGACGCAAGCCTGACCTGGCCTAGAGGCTCGATCGAGCCGCTGGTGACCCCCGTGAAGGGCCTCGAGGGCATGAGCCGCTCGTAGTGCACTTGAAGCGCTTCGAACATATCTATGGAGATAACGTTCAGGCCTGCTCCGCCATCGATGAGAGTCTTGGAGACAGCCACGTTGTCGATGGTTGGGCTGTAGACTAGCGGGAGGGTTCCAACTGTCTTGGTGGACTTGGGCTGGTCCTGAGCATTGAAGGCGATGGTGTACTGCGGCCACTTGAGGGGCCTGGAGGATTCCGTGCTTGGGAGGGAGGCGTTGAGCTCGCGGGCGAACTGCTTGAACTGGTTGTTCGACTTCCGCGCCTGCCTCCCCCCCCCCCCCCCCCCCCGAGGATGCAGGCAATGGCGCCTCTCGGGGCTTGGTAGCCGCCATCTTCCTCGTCAGGGAGGTTGCCATTCTTTTCCGCGGCGTTGGCCTGATTTCCAGATGGCTTCTGGGAGCCGCTCTTGCGTCCGCTCCCGCGGTAGCCACGGCCTCGGCCGCGACTACCACTGCCCTCTGCTTGCTCGCGCTCCTTGCTCAACCTTTTGAGGTTGAAGCAGGACTCTGTAGAGTGGCCGCGCCTGTTGTGGTAGATGCAGAAAGGGCGGTGGTCATCTCTTCTCTCTCCAGGCTCGGGGGAGTCCCTGCGAGTACCCTTCGCGTCAGGATCTGTCGCGAGAACCGCGGTGACCTTGCGCTTGGGCTCCTCTTTCTTCTTCTGGCTCTTGGACCCCTCGGCGTGATCGTCCCCTCTCGAGGACATCTTGACGAAGAGGAGTCCCTCTTCAGCCTTGGCGCACTTGTCCGCCAGGTCGAACAGCTTTACCATAGAGGTGAGCTTGTCGTGGATGCCCAGCTTCTCGAGCATCCTGCTGTAAGTGACACCCTCGGGGAACGCGGCGATGACTTGGGTGTCAGGGAGGTTCGGGATCTTGTTGCGCACTTGGCTGAAGCACTGGATGTACTTGCGGAGCGTCTCATCCTTCTTCTGCACTACAGCGCGCAGATCGTTGTGGGTGAGGGCGCGCTCGTATGTCCCCTTGAAGTTGGAGACGAACTGCTTCCAGAGCTCCTCCCAGGAGTTCACGGAGTCTCCAGGGAGGTTCAGGAGCCACGACAGCGCAAAATCGTGAAGCGCGTGGGAGAACCAATTGGCCATGACCTTGTCATCTCCACCCGCAGCTTGGATGGAGGTAGTGTAGAGCTGTAGGAACTCGATGGGGTTCCTGGAGCCGTCGTAGCCCTTGGGGAGAGCCGGCCTGAACTTTGGGGGCCAGACCACGCGACGCAGAGACCGGGTGAACGCCATGCAACCTGAGGCGTACGTGGCGACCCCGTGCTGCAGCGCGCTGCGGTTTTGCTGACCCGCCTGGCCGATCTCTTCCACGAGCCTGTTCTGGCGATTTCGCTGGAGCTCCATCCCCACGCGAGCGTTGGGCGCGGTGCGCTGCACGATCAAGCAATCGTGCGGCGAGGATGCGTGCGAAGCAGCCCTCTGCGCCGCAGCAGGTGCAGGTCCCGGAGGTGGCGGAGGCGCGTTTGTCGCGACCTTGCCCGCGAGAGAGGGGTGCAGGCTGGACTGCGACGGAGCGGGGCGAGTCGTGGCGATGCCGACGAGGTGGTTGAGGCGTTGGAGCCACTGCTCGTGGGCCTCAGCGGTGGGCTGGTAGCGGAGAAGCTCCTGCGCCATGAGCAGCGCGGTGTGAAGCGCAGGGTCTATCCTCCCCGGGCCAGAGCCGCTCGGGTGCTGCGTCGGGTGTGACGACTGCACGTCCTCCTGATGCTCGGAGTCGCGTTCTGGCGCCTCGGCGTGAGGGCCGGAAGGGACGCGCTCTTTGTGGCGGGGTCGTCCACGCCGAGCGCGGGTGTTCGCGGTGCCCGGCGGCGCGCGCGCTCCTTCAGGCGCGCGTTGGTTGACGCGAGCGACGAGGGCGGCGCAGGTGTTCACCATGGCACGAAGACAAACTCGAAGGTTGTTGACGCACCTCAACCCCCTACCTGGCGCGCCAAATGTTGGTTTATGACTCCCAAGGATCGGGGGTACTCACTTCCTGAAGAGTGGTTCGTATAGGGGGTTGAAAACGGAGGTCTAGACCCTTGAGGGGCTCCGCGGCGTTGCTCGCCGTATCCGAAGACGACACGCCCACGACAGAGATAGACACCAGCCTTTACCCAGGTTCACGACCCTCGTGAGGAGGTAATACCGCTACTCCTGCTTGTCTGTATTAGATGATGGAGTTTATAGTACAGTGGAGTTTGTCGGAGGTCCCCTTGAGGCGGTTCTTGCTTGGGGAGGGAAGCGATGGTCTTCTTCCTCCTCCGGCTCAAGGCTATCCTAACAAGAGTTGCTAGGGTTTACAAGGGTTGTAGCACGCCAAGAGCCGACCTCTGCTACCATGGATGTCTTGCCCCTTTTATAGGCCCTTCTAACGCTCTCCTTCGGCTTGGCCTTCAAGGTGGCTCCCACACGGCAGAGGCACCGTGGAGTTGGAGTCCACCGTCGTCCCTTTGTCCATGGACGCGGTCCATTGCTGAAAAAGGTGGGCGTGGTGGCCGACCGGCGGCCGACCGCGCTGTACCGCTCGTAGAAGGGGCAGTCTCTGAGGTGGAGCCCGCGGTGACGTTCTCCGTTGGAGGGTTGCGCCGTCCACCCGCTTTATCGTCAGAGTAGAAGGTCCTGGCAGTTGCGCCGCAGGCGGAGCCGCTTTATTGACCCCTTTATCACCAAAACGGCAACGAGGGTGCTTGCGTCACCACGTGGGCGTGGTAGGGGCCATGTGCGTCTTGCCGTACTTCCTTGGCCGCGACGTTTCCCTTCAGGGGAGGCCTGAGGGGAGTTTTCTGCGGGATTCCCTTGAGGCGCGCCCTCGCCTCGGGAGGGTCCCCTGAGGCGAGGGATCCTTTCAGGGCACGCTTCCACTTTAGTCCCTCGAGGGGAGTTGCCTTTCGAGGGTCCCGTCAGGCGGTGACGCCTGGTCCTTAGCCGTTTCGTCTGACTGGCCAGTGTGCGAGGCCTGAGGGGGAATGGGCTCTCGCCATACCCTAGTTCCCACTGGGCCGACACCTTGAACCGTGTTCCAGCGTTTGGATTCGCCCCTCTAACATCTGCAGGGAAAAATCCCCCCACGAGCCCGAAGAGGCATCCGGGAGCGACCCCTCAAGTGGGCAACCTCGCTAGGCGAAAAGCTTCTGCAAGGCGAGAACCTTACGCTTTAAGAGCGTTTTCTCCCCCTTGCGCACGTTTGCCCCTCAAGCGACTTCGCTTTCCCTTACGCTTCATGGACTACTCGCACGTCTAAGGGGGGCACTTGAGCATCGCGACTCAGGGCTCTTACCTCTCCTAGGCCTAAACTTCCCCCGGCCTTGCGGTGTCATTGCTCCTGCATAACGAAGTGGCAGAGTCATGGCACGAAGAGATGGGACCTACCGACTCAGAGAACAAATAGACATGAAGATGAGTCCAAAGAGACCTCACGGGGGGCAAACAAGCTCGAATCAAACTGCAATAAAGAGTATATTACAGCCCAAAAGGTCTTAAGATATCTAAACACACAGCTGTTTCAGATACAAGCGCTTGCAGGATAGGAGGAGGCTCAGGGGGAAGCAGCGCCGCCTTGGAACTCCTCTGCGACACCCTCTTCAGCCTCGGCAGAGCCGGCTGGCGCTAGAAGGAGGGCCTCCTCCTCGCTATCCTCAGCCACAACCTCCACGCGCCTGAAGCGGTTGCAGAAGGCGCCAACTTGCTCGCGGAGGGAACTGGAGACCCGCTGCGCGTCCTCGCCCTGGGTAGCTTCTGTCACGGAAGAGAGATCGAAGCCTGGTGTGAGGAGCTTGAGGTTGGTGAAGATGCGATCAACAGCCACCCCCAGGAGCTGCCGGCTCTCGTCCTTGATCATCTCGCGGAGTTGGGCGACAGGGCCCTCAAGCGCCGCGAAGAGCCGGTCGAAGTAGGCCAAGTGCGTGGCGGCATCATCGTGGCCTCGGTCCCCGGTGTGCGGCGCATCCGCACCGAGCTGCGCCGCGAGCTCATTGCCGCGCGTGACCAAAGGCTCGAACAAGTGCTCGCACTGCTTCGCGAGCGCGCTGGCCGCCTGGGCCGAGACCGGCGTTTCCGCCACCCGCTCCATCGCCTGAGCCACCTGCTCCTCCATACCCTTGGCCAAGGAGTCGGGGCCGTGGACGGCTTCGTCGCGGGCTTCCTCCGCTCGGCGCCGGCCAGCCTTGGCGTGCTTGAGGCGGCGCTCCAGTTTGGAGTTGGCCTTCTCGAGCTCAGCGAGCTGCTGAGCGTCCACAACATATTTGGCCTTGACGCGGTCTTCCTGCTTCCGGACTTGAGCGCGGTACTTCTGCAAGAGGGACCGACGGAGCTGTTTCTCGTGCTCCACGAGGGCCTTCTCAGCCGCCTTCGTCTTCTTGGCAAAACGCCGCTCTAAGCGCTCATAAGAAATCTTCTGAGCAGCGACATACTTCGAGATCCTCGCGCTGGGCAAAATTCGAGATCGCCTGGGCCAGGCCTCCCTCACGCGCCTCGAGGGCCTCGCGCTGGGCAAACAAGTCCTTCTCCGCCTGAAGGCGTTGTTCCTCGCGGCGTTGTTGCTCTCTCCCCATGAGGGCCAGCTGCCCCTCACGCTCGGCCAAGCCCTTGCGGTTCTCCTCCAGAGCAGCCTGCGCGGCCTGGTGGGCGGAACGCAGCTGGGATTCCAGTTGGCCCAGCCCGCGGCGTTTCTGCGCCAGCGAGCCCTCCATCACCTCACACTCAGTTGTGGCCTCTCGCAAGAGCTCCGCAGCGGCGTCGCGCTTGGCCTGAAGAGGCTCAAGAAGCTCTGCAGCGTCGTGGATGGTCCCCTCGCAAATCTCCTTAGCGAAGCGGGTGGCCTCCTCGCGTGCGTCCTGCAGCGCCGCATCCTCCAGCCGGCGCGCTTCGACCGCCGCATAGAAGGACGCCCACGACCTCGCGAGATCCTCCTGTTGTTGGGCGAGTTTTATGTCTTCGAGGGCGAGGTGAGCCTCCAAGCCCTCCAAGGACTCCCGCACAAGGCCAAAAGCCACCTCGCGGCGTCCCGCGCTCCAATCCCAGCCTAGGAGGACCAGCTCTTGACTAGACGAAGGCCCAACCGCGGCGTCCGGTCCCACGAGCCCGGCCCCAGGTCGAGCTCGGGGGCTAGGCGCAGTTCCGCCTCCGTCCGCGCCTGCCTCTGCCTCAGTGTTCGGGCCGGTGAGGCGCTCATCTTCTCCAGCGGGGCGAGGAGGAGAGGAGAAACCCCCTCCTACAGACGCACTTGCGCCCGCTGGCGCCTCGCTCGTTTCCTCCGTGGGCGGCGCAGGAGCCGTAGGCGTGCACAGTGGAGATGTCGCACGCGTTGGCGTCAATGCACGCGGCGGTGTCGGCTCGCGGGGCGGAGTAGCCCCGCGCGGAGGCGTAGCCGCGCAAAGGGGAGTGGGAACGCGAGGCGGCGTGGAAGCCTTCTCCTCCGCGCTTTCCACCACCCGAGGCTCGAGAGGCGGTGTAGAGGCCCCATGGCGTGGCGTGCCCACCTCGGCTCGAGGCACTGCCACCCCCACCGGGAGCGCCGCCGCCTCTACGTGAGGCGCCCCCTCAGCATGGCCCAAAGTGGCCGTCTCCGCATGCCTCATGTTTTCGTCAGCCACTTCCTCAGCTGTGGCCCTCTTCACGTCTACTGTCTTGCGAAGCCTGCGGCGCTTCGCGGGCACAAGATCGCTGGCAAAAAGCCCAAGAAAAGACATTCAAGAGGGGGCGAAACAGAGGGAAAAACCAAGAGCCAAGAATGACCAGGAACCGTAAATACTCACCCTGAAGGGGAAGCACCGGCATCGACCCACGCCAGGTCTGGAGAACGCCAGGAAGGAATGGCCCTGGCGCCTGATTCCCCCAGAGACGTCTCCGCTTTCCTCTTGGAGGGGACGTCGGAGGGTCTCACCCCAGAGCGATCCACCACGGCCTTGGTGCGAGGCTCACGCCTCCCCAGCGAAGCACCTGTCTCGAGGGCCTTCCCCGCCTCCGTCGCCTCCATCACGGGGCGCGAAGGCGCTACCGCGAAGACGTCGTCGCTACCGGACGAGATGTCGCAAATCTCGTCGGTGAAGGGCTCAAGCCTCACGGGGGACACCCCTCCCATCGCGGCCTCCTCCTCGTCACTCCAGGCACGGGAGGCTGATGGAGAGTCAATACCAACGACTTCATGCACCGATGAGGTGACCACCTCATCCCTCACCCTCGCCAGACCATACGGGCTGAAGTCTGGCATTCCGTCCAAGATGTCCATGCGGTCGCCCAGAGGGAGCTGATGTAGAGGTCGCACGAAGCCGGCGATCTTCCCGGGCACCTCCGGATTGGCAAAGAGGATGTTCAAGATGGTGTTGACAACATCCGAGTCGTGATCCTCAGGGTGAAGCCGCATTGGGTCCGAGGGGCCAGCGTACATCCACATCGGCTGATCATGGGCCTGAAGAGGAGCAATGCGGCGCTGCACAAAGTCCTCCACAACTAGCTGCCCCGTGAGGCCCTCCTCCTGGAGATACTCCAAACGCCCCACCAGGTGTGCGTTGTTTGCGCCGCGAAGGGCAGACTTGCACCAATGAGAGTTCTTCACGGGCGGCGCCTCCGGGACGTCTAGAAACGCGCAGGGCGACTTGACGCCGATGAGCACCCACCTCTGACGAGTCCCCCACCTTCTTGAGCAGGGCCGTGACAGGCTTGTCTCCACTCCATGACATGGGAATGTATACGCTCCCCATGACGTCCGCAATACAGAAAGAGACGCACCCAGTTCGCTCGCCGGCAGCCGTGCACCGCAGCGAATAGAAGTTCCGGAAGAGCGCTACTGAAGGGCGAACACCCAGATAAGCCTCGCAGAGATAGGCGAAGATGGAAAGGATGGGCACGGAGTTTGGGTGAAGATGAAGGAGTTGGATTTGATAGAACTCCAGTACCGCCTCCAGGAAAGGCGAGTACGGCAGCACCAGCCTGGCGGTGATGGCATGGAGAAAAATGGGATAAAACCCCTGGGGGAATCTCCCGAACCGAGCGGCTTGAAGCGCGATGGCGCCGTGCTCGTTGGTCTGCCCCGCAACCAGGTGGTGAATCTTCTCCAACGCCTAAAGATCCATGTGCGCCCCCACGAGAGCCGCGCCCTGACTACCTCTAGGGTTTTTGCCTGGGAGGAAGGCCCAGCAGCGGCTTTGCTCTTGCTCTTGACCATGCCCATCGCGGGTACGGAGGATTGATGGAGATGGAGAATGGAGATTCGCAGGAGAGAGCGAAGGCGGAGAGCTCTGGGAAGCGAAAATCTCTGCGAGAAGAATTGGAAATTGTAACGGCACTCAGCCGCAGCGCTTGGGTTTGCATCCCCTCAAGGAGCAGTTACCGAGGCGTGGTGGACCCCCCACGACTCGCGCCCCGGATCGTGCGAGGACGCTATTCGTCCAGGTGCCGCGTGGCTCGGGCCGGCTGGGCACTAAGGGCCCACGACGCTTCGCCTGAGCCCATGGGCTCAACCGTGCCCATCATGGGCCCGGGGATTACTGTCGGCCCACTGGGAACTGGGGTATGGCGAGAGCCCATTCCCCTCAGGCCTCGCACACTGGCCAGTCAGACGAAACGGCTAAGGACCAGGCATCACCGCCTGGCGGGACCCTCGAGAGGCAACTCCCCTCGAGGGCCTGAAGTGGAAGCGTTGCCCTCAAGGGATCCCTCGCCTCAGGGGACCCTCCCGAGGTGCCAGCTCGCCTCGTGGGAGTCCCGCAGGAATCTCCCCTCAGATCTCCCCGCGCCTGAAGGGAAACGTTGCGGCCAAGGAAGTACGTGAAGACGCACATGGCCCCTGCCACGCCACCATGGTGACGCAAGCACCCCCGTTGCCGTTTTGGTGATAAAGGGGTCAATAAAGCGGCTCCGCCTGCAGCGCAACTGCCAAGACCTTCTACTCTAGCGATAAAGCAGGTGGACGGCGCAACCCTCCAACGGAGAACGTCATTGCGGGCTCCACCTCGGAGACCGCCCTCTCTGCGGGCAGTGCAGCGCGGTCGGCCGCCTGTCGGCTACCGCGCCCACCTTTACCAACAATGGACCGCGTCCATGGACAAATGGACCACGGTGGACTCCTACTCCACCATGCCTCTGCCATGTGGGAGCCACCTTGAAGGCCAAGCCGAAGGAGAGCGCCAGAGAGGCCTATAAAAGGGACAAGACATCCATCGTAGCACGGGTCGGCTCTTTGCGTGCTATAACCCTTGTAAACCCTAGCAACTCTTGTTAGGATAGCCTTTGGAGGAGGAAGAAGACCATCGCTTCTCTCCCCAGGCAAGAACTGCCTCTAGGGGGCATCCGGCAAACTCCACTGTACTGTAACCTCCATCATCTAATACAGACAAGCAGGAGTAGCGGTCTTAACTCCTCACGAGGGCCGTGAACCTGGGTAAAGGCTGGTGTCTATCTCTGTCGTGAGCGTGTCGTCTTCGGATCCGGCGAGCAACGTCGCGGTGCCCCTCGAGGGTCTTGACCTCCGTGTTCAACCCCCTTTACGAACTACTCTTCAGGAAGTGACTACCCCCGATTCTTGGGAGTCATAACCCGACACAACTCTAGCGTGATGGCGGCATGGACAGCCATGAAAACCAACTGGGAAGGAGCCTAGACTACGGCGAGGAAGGTGGTAGGAGAAGAATGGCGAAAGGAGGCCATAGATGGGAGATCACCGACGATGGGGGCTAGGGGGTGGGCGGGGTGCGGGGTGGAGGAGCCATCGCCTGTTTCAACAATCTTTTGAATGACTTCTATTATATGATTGATATTCTCTAGTATACATATGTTAGTGGTCAATGCAAGTTTTGCTGGGGTTCCGACGCTCCGTACGTCCACCACGGCGAAACCCCCCATACTCGCGAAACAAGTCAAAGCTAGCGATCTACCCCTTTGATCGACACCGAGATGGGGGTAGAAGCATGAACTTAATTTTTTGCTTAGTTGTGTTAGTTTGATACATAGGACCATGGGGAACCTCCATTGATCATCTGCTTCGTCGCATGATTCCATATGCCCGGCACCCAAAATGGGAGTGTCCACAACCCTCTAGTGCAGGAATTACTACAAGGTACGTACGTAAGAGGGTGTTTATGAAGCGAGTCGCTCATCGGAGTTGTATCTTGTTTCCCACATAACCTAACCAACAAACTAGGTTACATATGTTAGGGGTCAATGCAAGTTTATGGTGGGGTTCCGACGCTCCATACGGCCACCACGTGAAACCCCCCACACCCGCAAAACAAGTCAAACCTAGCGATCTACCCCTTTGATCGGCACCGAGATGGGGGTAGAAGCATCAACTTAATTTTTTGCTTGGTTGTGTTAGTTTGATACATAAGACCATGGGGAACCACCATTGATCATCTGCTTCATCGCATGATTCCATATCCCCGGCACCCAAAATGGGAGTGTCCGCAACCCTCAAGTGCAGGAATTACTACGGGGTACGTACATAAGAGGGGGTCGATGAAGCGGGTCGCTCGTCGGAGTTGTATCTTGTTTCCCACATAACCTAATCAACAAACTACTATACATATGTTAGGGTTCAACGCAAGTTTTGGTGGGGATCCGACACTCTGTACGGCCACCACGGCGAAACCCCCCAACACCCGCGAAACAAGTCAAACCTAGCGATCTACCCCTTTGATCGGCACCGAGATGGGGGTACAAACATGAACTTAATTTTTTGCTTGGTTGTGTTAGTTTTCCATACAGAGTACCAGTACCCGGAGCAGGCGGCAGCTTCGGAACGAACCAAATTGGTTCCTCGCTACGAACCTCATACTCGTGGACCCTCTTCACAGTCAGCTTTGAGCCAATGGCAGGCCCGCCGCAGACGTGCATGCGGCTCCAGGTAGGTTCTGGCTCACGGTGGAAATGAAAGACGTGCTCGTCTGTAGCAAACACACAATCAGGTTTAAACACTAGCAGGGCAGGTGTGGTAAGGGTGGTGGTAACCCGTCAACAAATGCAGCTTCACGATCAGGTTGTTCTCCATCATCAGCAACAACATCAGTGAATTCCGACTCTTCAGTGTTAGCATAATAGTAAGTAGAGTGAGGGGCCCGAAGGAAAAATGGATAGTTCATCCCAACAAAAGCAGACAGCCCATTCAGACTGTCCACCCTGCTCCAGGCTCCTTCAAGAGGATCATTGTGTTGATTTGCAGGCAGTGAGAAAACATCACAGCGCCGGTTTGGATAAGAGTAGATCTTTGTCCCCATATAGTTAACTCCACCACGAGCCCAGTCTTGTGAGCCATTCATATGGAACCACAGAAGGTTATAACCCTGTGGCGCCAGGAACCATTTTGCATCATCCCCTTCAGCAACATATATAGCCGGGGCCTATATGAGACGCTTATACGTCTCAAACGTATCTATAATTTCTTATGTTGCATGCTTATATTATACCAATTGCTACATGTTTTATAAACATTTTGTGTTGGTTTATGCATTTTCTGTGACTAGCCTATTAAGAAGATGCCACAGTGCCAGTTCCCTGTTTTCTGCTCTTTTTGGTTTCAGAAAACTACTTAAGGAAATATTCTCAGAATTGGACAATTTTTATACCAAATTCCTGATTTTTCACGACACATTCCAGAAGTCCGAAGAGGAGACGAAGGAGGGCACCGAGGCGCCGTCACAAGGTGGGGGCGTGGCTCCCCACCGTACCACGCCAGCACCACGTGACGGGCCATCGGGCCTCCACCGCCTTCGCCCTTTCGCCTACTTAACCCCCCTAAAACCTAAGACCAGGCACCCGAACACTTTTCCAGAAAACCTTACGGAGCCGCCGCCGTCGTCAACCCTAGTTCGGGAGGGTTCAGAAGCTCATCCCGGCACCCTGCCGGAGAGGAGAATCATCACCGGAGGGCTCTACATCACCATGCCCGCCTCCGAACTGATGCGTGAGTAGTTCATCCTTGGACTACGGGTCCATAGCAGTAGTTAGATGGTTGTCTTCTCCTATTGTGCCATCATGTTTAGATCTTGTGAGCTGCCTATCATGAGCAAGATCATCTTTATGTAATGCTACATGTTGTGTTTGCTGCGATCCGATGGATATTGAATACTATGTCATTTGCTTCATAATATATCATGTTGTGTGTTGTTTATGATCTTGCATGCTCTCCGTTGCTAGTAGATGCTCTGGCCAAGTAGATGCTTGTGACTCCAAGAGGGGATATTTATGCTCGATAGTGGGTTCATGTCTCTATTTAATCTAGGGTAGTGACAGCAAGCTCTAAGATTGTAGATGTACTGTTGTTACTAGGGATAAAACAGTAGTACTTTGTCCAAGGATAATGTTATTACTTACATTACACACTTTGCCTAGTTGAATAATCTGTTGCTTGCAACTTAATACTGAAAGGGGTGTGGTTGCTAACCGGAAGGTGTATATTAGTCATAGATGCGGTGTAACGCCCCGGGATTTATCCCCTTTTAGTTTTGTGTGTTTTCTTTTTGCATCAACATGGCATTGCATTTCATCGTATTAAATTTAATTTTTTGCATTTAAATTCAGTCCCCGAAATTAAATTCAAATGCATTTCAAATTAATTAAAAATGTGTTATTTTCAAATCTTTTGCAAATGTTAAAAATTAGTTTATTAAATTGTCTATTTAAAACTAAAAATATTTTATAAAGGTTTCGTGTTCAAATTCTTTTTCTATTTGGTTTTAAAAATATATATCAGAAAATATTTAAAGGGGAGAGAAATAAAAACCCAAAAGCCCACCTAAGCAAACCCTACGTTTTCCCTCCAGAAAATTCTTTCCCACCCCCTGCAATTTTGCAGCCACCCTCCTCCTGTTTCGGATTTTTGCAGAATAATCTTCCCCCCCTTCTTTTTTCCTTTTCCCCCTTCCTTTTCTTTTTCTTTTTCCTTTTTTATTTTTTTTATTTTTCTTTTCCTTCTTCTCTTTCCTCTTCCCGCAGCCCAGCCCGAGCGACCCCGTGCCTCCTCCCGAGCTTCTCGACCACGCGCGCCTCCACCCCGCCTCCGCCCCTGCGCCTCCGTCCGCCGTGCTCGCCGCGCTCTTGCTGCCCGCGCCCCACGCCGCAACTCCGCCGAGCGAGCCGCCGCCGTGCTCCTCCGCCCCGTCGCCACGCTCCCGCCGCCGCCCGCTCGTGCTACAACGCAGCCCTGCTCCGGCCTCCCGCGCCCCGAGCCGCGCCGTCCCCGTCGCCCCCGGCCGCGAGCGCCCCGATCAAGCCGCGCGCCGCCGCTCCCGGCCGCCCCCACGCCATGGCCGCCCGAGCCCGTGCTCCCGCCTCCGCCTCCGGCCTCCTCTGCTCCACTTCTGCCCCGCGCCGCGCGCCTCCCGTGCTCCACCGCCGCCGCCCCGCACGCTCGCATCCGAGCTCGACGCCCCGGCCTCCTCCGCCTCCCGCGCCGCCGCTTGCCGCGTCGCCGCCGCCCCTCACTTCTCTGCGCCGTGCCATGCTGCGCGCCTCCGCCGTCCGCTGCTTCGCCTCGCGTGCGTCTACGCCCGCGCCCCGAGCCGCGCCGTCCCCGTCGCCCCCGGCCGCGAGCGCCCCGAGCAAGCCGCGCGCCGCCGGGCCCGGCCGCCCCCACGCCATGGCCGCCCGAGCCCGTGCTCCCGCCTCCGCCTCCGGCCTCCCTTGGTCCACTTCTGCCCCGCGCCGCGCGCCTCCCGTGCACCATGGCCGCCGGCTGCGCCGCCGTGCTCCACCGCCGCCGCCCCGCACGCCTGCATCCGAGCTCGACGCCCCGGCCTTCTCCGCCTCCCGCGCCGCCGCTTACCGCGTCGCCGCCGCCCCTCACTTCTCTGCTCCGTGCCACGCTGCGCGCCTCCGCCGTCCGCTGCTTCGCCTCGCGTGCGTCTACGCCCGCGCCGCGCCGCCGTCCCCGCTGCCTCCTTTTCCGGACGTGTGCACGCCGCTTCTTTCCGGTGTCCTTCCCGCGTCCGCCGCACGCCGGATGTTTGACGCAATGCCCGCAAGATCCCGACGTCCCTTTTTTTGTTGTCCGATTGTCCACCCTTCGTGGTGTTGCTACGTGCACCGCACGTGACTCTTCCGGTGCCGCGTTGCCGAGACCGCCGTGCCCGTGTCGCGGTGCCCGCCCGTGCGCGCTTTCTTTCCGGTGTCTGTTGTCGTGCTTCTACGTGCCCGCACCCGTCAACAGTGATGACTGAGTACGACTACATCCCCGATCACTTCCACGACACCGACAAACGACGATGCTCCTGTTCCGCGACGGCTACTTCCCCGACGTTGACTACTTCCTCTACCGACCGAAGACTTTGGTTCCGAACCTATCTCTCCCGATCAGACGTACAGACCCAAACCCTAACCCTATACCTATTTTATTAAACGTCATCTATCTTGTGCATATCGCATCATAATTTCCTTTGTTGCATCTCTTGGGTTTGGTGGTGTAGCAAATCACCTCAATAATTCAATATGGAATGTGTGGGGTAATAAACATATAATGCCCTATTCCATTTAATTTAATTAGATCACCCATGCCATGTGTTGCCATGCTAACCATCATTTAATATTGCTGGTAAATAAATAACTTGCACCTAAATATTAATTGTCGGAATCCCGGTTCGGCTTAATTCGGATTAAGTGCATCTCGCAATGCATCTTGCCATGTCTGGCATCATTCTCCCATGATCATGCTGGATCTTTTGCCGTAGTTGTAAAATGCATCTTTACGCTTTCCAGTGTTTGTTGCTTCTTCGCGGATACGACGTTGAGATTTGTGATCAACGACAAGATCTGCTTCCATGCGGGATTCCAGGCAAGCAAAGTTTGCTTGTTTACCTATACATCTTCTTTCATTCCTGCCGTTGATCTCTGCTACCCTAGTATTCGATTCTTATAGCGATCCCATCACATGTTTATCCTGCAGCCCATACAGCTTTATCCCCACATCCCATAACCCGTTGTATGTTTATGTGGTGGCCTTACGAGTCGTAGCGCATGCTTAGAGTTGGTTGTGCAAGTCGTCCGTTGGTCTTATGTTTCATCTGCTTAATATGATAGATTTTCTACCTTAATAAAATGTTGTATTATATTGGGGTATTGTAATTAAAATATAAGGCACACGGCGGAAGGCCTTGCGAGGTGCTTTGTTCTGCTCAGTGTCGACCTAGGAACTGAGATTTTGTCCTCGGATCCAATTTTGAGCGCACTAACCACTTGTGGGTGGCCCGATGGAGCCTCCCTCGACTTTGAACGGATCTTCATCTTGTCCATGTGCCGCAACTAGTTCGGGTTTTCCATTTGCTCATATCCATGTGCATGATGATGATGATTGATGAGAGGTTACATGATACGGGGGGTCATATAGGGGTGGTGCGCGCGAAGCGGACAGTTCCTATTGTGGTTTGAGCCGCATGGCGCGTGGACACAAACTAATGAGTCCGCAATTGAGATTCGGCCGGACTCTTGACGCGGGTAACAACTCATATGGGTGGCACTTGGACTTGCTGTAGTGAAGGAATAGGTCGAGTTGAGAGGCCCTGATGCTTGCTTGGGTTGATCATACGAGTATGGGTACAGTGGTGCACCCCTGCAGGGTATAATCTTATCGATGAGTCGTGTCCACAGTTATGGACGACTTTGGTGATGATGCTGGCTAACAAGATCTAGACAACTTGCACCTAATTAATGTTAATTAATTTGACTAGTAATATAGAATTACTATGACAATAAATGGTAACTAAAATTGTTCAATGTGTGAGTTTCCCGAATTGCTTCCTCATACTTGGTTGAGGGGGTTAATTCGAGAATGGGTTATGTTTGGTGTTAGTTGTAGATATTTACTTTATGCGCTCTCTTACCCCTCTCTAAATAGACGGAAGTTGTAGCTGTCTCTTTAGGTTGCTAGTGTTGCTGCTGCTAAGTCCACCTCCCCTATATTTTGGGAGATGGTGTAGAAAGTAGGGAAGTCGGTTTTGCTTGCCAGGGAGTGCCCTGACCCTCTTTTGGGTTATGCTTTATGTACAGTCAACAGGTTTGAAGTCTGACGACGTTAGCTTGGGAATCCCTCCGGCTTGGCTGGGCAGGGATATGGCGCCATTGCTTATCTTCAGGACTCTTAGTCCAATTTGCATATTATCCGTAGTCGGATACTATTCTGCTTCCGCTGTCATTTGAATCTTTATATTGTATTATTTGTATCTTGACTCGTTCGAGTCGTTGTTGTAATTATATCTTCTGTTGTATTTGTGGATGTATTGGAACTGTTGTAATGTTTTCACAATTCCACCCACGTAATGTGCATGTTTCGGCGTGCACATTATGTCTGGTGGGCGACCTAAAATCGTTATTATGCGGATTTCGGCGTGATCGCTTAAATCTACATAGTACCGATTTTAGGGCGTCACAAAGTGGTATCAGAGCCTTGGTTTCGATCTCCTTGTTGTTTCGATACGAATGGTTATCGAAGCAGCGGGTCCGCAAAAGCCTGTAGGATAACCTCGCTAACGGTCGTTGTTTCTAGAGTGTCGAAAACTATTTGGCTTAAATTATTTTTGAAAAATATCTCACTAGGTTTCTATTTACTCCTTACCTCAATTGTATTTCTCCTCTTACCTTACTTATTTTGGAGTCTCTTCTCTTATCCAACTTTCAAAGTTTTAGGATCCTACGTGTGGGTGGACGATTTCGTGCCTTTATCCTGTTAGGTTCGATCTTTCAGAGTCATCTTCGTCCTGAGCGACAATCCCTTGTTAGTGGTGTCGAGAATTTCAAGGTGGAGCAGCAATCCCTTGTTAGTGGTGTCGAGAAGTTCATCACGAAGCCTGAAGACTCGATAGTTACCCTTCTCTTCTTGTGGTCTCGACGTGGATCGCGGGACGCGATCCCTTGTTAGTGGTGTCGGTTGTAACGCCCCGGGATTTATCCCCTTTTAGTTTTGTGTGTTTTCTTTTTGCATCAACATGGCATTGCATTTCTTCGCATTAAATTTAATTTGTTGCATTTAAATTCAATCCCCGCAATTAAATTCAAATGCATTTCAAATTAATTAAAAATGTGTTATTTTCAAATCTTTTGCAAATGTTAAAAATAAGTTTATTAAATTCTCTATTTAAAACTAAAAATATTTGTAAAGGTTTCGGGTTCAAATTATTTTTCTATTTGGTTTTAAAAATATAAATCAGAAAATATTTAAAGGGGATAGAAATAAAAGCCCAAAAGCCCACCTAAGCACCTAGGTTTTCCCTCCAGAAAATTCTTTCCCACCCCCTGCAATTTTGCAGCCACCCTCCTCCTTTTTCAGATTTTTGCAAAATAATCTTCCCCCCTTCTTTTTTCCTTTCCACCTTCCTTTTCTTTTTCTTTTTCTTTTTCCTTTTTTCTTTTTCTTCTTTTTCTTTTCCTTCTTCTCTTTCCTCTTCCCGCAGCCCAGCCCGAGCGACCCCGTGCCTCCTCCCGAGCTTCTCGACCACACACGCCTCCACCCCGCCTCCGCCCGCCGTGCGCGCGGCGCGCTTGCTGCCCGCGCCCCACGCCGCAGCTGCCCCGAGCGACCCGCCGCCGCGCTCCTCCGCCCCGCCACCCGCGCGTGCTACAGCGCCGCCCTGCTCCGGCCTCCCGCGCCCCGAGCCGCACCATCCCCGTCGCCCCCGGCCACGAGCACCCCGAGCAAGCCGCACGCCGCCGCGCCCGTCCGCCTCCACGCCATGGCCGCCCGAGCCCGTGCTCCCGCCTCCACCTCCGGCCTCCCCTGCTCCACTCCCGCCCCGCGCCGAGCGCCTCCCGTGCGCCATGGCCGCCGGCCGCGCCGCCGTGCTCCACCGCCGCCGCCCCGCACGCCCGCATCCGAGCTCGACGCCCCGGCCTCCTCTGCCTCCCACGCCGCCGCTTGCCGCGTCGCCGCCGCCCCTCACGTCTCTGTGCCGTGCCGCGCTGCGCGCCTCCGCAGTCCGCTGCTCCGCCTCGCGTGCGTCTACGCCCGCGCCGCGCCGCCGTCCGCGCTGCCTCCTTTTCCAGCCGCGTGCACGCCGCTTCTTTCCGGTGTCCTCCCCGCGTCCACCGCACGCCGGATGTTTGACGCAATGCCTGCAAGACCACGGCGTCCCATTTTTTTGTTGTACGATTGTCCACCCTTCGTGGTGTTGCTATGTGCACCGCGCGTGACTCTTCCGGTGCCGCGTTGCCGTTACTGCCGTGCCCGTGTCACGGTGCCCGCCCGTGCGCGCTTTCTTTCCGGTGTCTGTTGCCGTGCTTCTACGTGCCCGCGCCCGTCAACAGTGATGACTGAGTACGACTACTTCCCCGACCATTTCCACGACACCGACAAACGACGATGCCCCTGTTCCGCGACGGCTACTTCCCCGACGTCGACTACTTCCTCTACGGACTGAAGACTTCGGTTCCGAACCTATCTCTCCTGATCCGACGTATGGACCAAACCCTAACCCTATACCTATTTTATTAAACGTCATCTATCTTGTGCATATCGCATCATAATTGCCTGTGTTGCATCTCTTGGGTTTGGTGGTGTAGCAAATCACCTCAATAATTCAATATGGAATGTGTGGGGTAATAAATATATAATGCCCTATTCCATTTAATTTAATTAGATCACCCATGTCATGTGTTGCCATGCTAACCAACATTTAATATTGCTCGTAAATAAATAACTTTCACCTAAATATTAATTGTTGGAATCCCGGTTCCGCTTAATTCGGATTAAGTGCATCTCGCAATGCATCTTGCCATGTGAGGCATCATTCTCCCATGATCATGCTGGATCTTTTGCCGTAGTTGTAAAATGCATCTTTACGCTTTCAAGTGTTTGTTGCTTCTTCGCGGATACGACGTTGAGATGTGTGAGCAACGACAAGATCTGCTTCCATGCGGGATTCCAGGCAAGCAAAGTTTGCTTGTTTACCTATACATCGTCTTTCATTCCTGCCATTGATCTCTGCTACCCTAGTATTCGATTCTTATAGCGATCCCATCACATGTTTATCCTGCAGCCCATACAACTTTATTCCCACATCCCATAACCCCTTGTATGTTTATCAGTTGGCCTTACGAGTCCTAGCGCATGCTTAGAGTTGGTTGTGCGAGTCGTCCGTTGGTCTTATGTTTCATCTGCTTAGTATGATAGATTTTCTACCTTAATAAAATGTTGTATTATATTGGGGTATTATAATTAAAAGATAAGACACCAGGAGGAAGGCCTTGCGAGGTGCTTTGTTCTGCTCAGTGTCGATCTAGGAACTGAGATTTTGTCCTCGGATCCAATTTTGAGCGCTCTAACCACTTGTGGGTGGCCCTATGGAGCCCCCCTCGACTTTGAACGGATCTTCAGCTTGTCCATGTGCCGCAACTAGTTCGGGTTTTCCATTTGCTCATATCCATGTGCATGATGATGATGATTGATGAGAGGTTACATGATACGGGGGGTCATATAGGGGTGGTGCGCGCGAAGCGGACAGTTCCTACTGTGGTTTGAGCCACATGGCGCGTGGACACAAACTAATGAGTCCTCAAGTGAGATTCGGCCGGACTCTTGACGCGGGTAACAACTCATATGGGTGGCACTTGGACTTGCTGTAGTGAAGGAATGGGTCGAGTTGAGAGGCCCAGATGCTTGCTTGGGTTGATCATACGAATATGTGTACAGTAGTGCACCTCTGCAGGGTATAATCTTATCGATGAGCCGTGTCCACGGTTATGGACGACTTTGGTGATGATGCTGGCTAACAAGATCTAGATAACTTGCACCTAATTAATGTTAATAAATTTGACTAGTAATATAGAATTACTTTCACAATAAATGGTAACTAAAATTGTTTAATGTGTGAGTTTCCCGAATTGCTTCCTCATACTTGGTTGAGGGGGTTAATTCGAGAATGAGTTATGTTTGGTGTTAGTTGTAGATGTTTACTTTATGCGCTCTCTTACCCCTCCCTAAATAGACGGAAGTTGTAGCGTGTCTCTTTAGGTTGCTAATGCTGCTGCCGCTAAGTCCACCTCCCCTATATTTTGGGAGATGGTGTAGAAAGAAGGAAGTCGGTTTTGCTTGCCAGGGAGTGCCCTGACCCTCTTTTGGGTTATGCTTTATGTGGAGTCAACAGGTTTGAAGTCTGACGACGTTAGCTTGGGAATCCCTCCGGCTTGGCTGGGTAGGGATATGGCGCCATTGCTTATCTTCAGGACTCTTAGTCCAATTTGCATATTATCCGTAGTCGGATACTATTCTGCTTCCGATGTCATTTGAATCTTTGTATTGTATTATTTGTATCTTGACTCATTCGAGTCGTTGTTGTAATTATATCTTCTGTTGTATTTGTGGATGTATCGGAACTGTTGTAATGTTATCACAATTCCACCCACATAATGTGCATGTTTCGGCGTGCACATTATGTCTGGTGGGCGACCTAAAATCGTTATTATGCGGATTTCGGCATGATCGCTTAAATCTACATAGTACTGATTTTAGGGCGTCACATGCGGTTGGAACGGTCTATGTATATTGTTGTAATGCCCAAATGAATCTCACACTAGATATCATGACATTAGTATATGCATCATTATGCAGCTCTTTATTCTGTCAATTGCCCAGCTGTAATTTGTTTACCCGCATGTATGCTATTATTATTATTATTATTTATGGAGAGACACCACGGGTGAACTGTGGACCTCGGTCCTTTTCTTTAAACTGATATTACAACCAACTGCAAACTGCTACTTTCATTCTCTGCAAATATCATCCTCCACACATACGTTTAATCCTTGTTACAGCAAGCCGGTGAGATTGACAACCTCACAGTTGAGTTGGAGCAAAGTTTCTTGATTGTGTTGTGAAGATTCCACCTTACACGCCAAGCACTTTTCTGCCGCCGGGGAGACCTTCGTTGTGTTCTTCATCTCCTACTGGTTTGATGACCTTGGTTTCATAACTGAGGGAAATTTGCTGCTGCACTACTTCACACCTTCCTCTTGGGGTTTTCCAACTCCTTACACCCGTGAGCATCAGACGCGGTGCTGCGTGTGTACCTGAGAGTTATTTTCAGTTAGGGTGTCACAGGTTCACTGGGAAAATGTTTATATCAAGTCAATTAATACGCGCAAGCTATGACAAAGCAAGAACCATTGTAACAGCAAGAAAATTTGTGAAAGCATGTGACAAAGCATATAACATCTTACCCCATTCGAATGGTTGCCAAACATAAACATCTCCACGCGGTTCAGTAACCGCATATATGCGATCCAGGGTACATCGTTCCGAGCTGGAGTTGCTGCCGATGGCATCCACATATTTAGATGGTCGCAAGTCAGTGTGAGGCAGGATGGTCCAAACAGTCTCACGCGGCCATCGAACAATGGCAATTAGCTTGTCAAACACGGCTATGGTATTGTAACGCCATTCACCATCAGACACAAATGGCCATCCTGCGTGTTGAATCTTCAGCAGATTTATAACTATCCCGTTGAGTTTGAAAGTGAATGGTGCGCTTCGGCAACCATCCATCTACGTAATGAGTTATGCCAACATCCTCCAGAGATGGCATCATGAAATTTATTGACCTGTAGACGTTAGTCAGAGTCAATTTTCCTGGGGGATCATCCCCATGGATATTCACCAACCACTCTCTGTTGCCGCCGACCCAGAATTGTACGCCTTCATATCCTTCCTGGGCTTCCTCCTTCATCCGCACCAATACTGGTGCCATGTTCTTGTCCAGAAGCATGAGTCTACTACCAACGGTCTGAGATAAAACAAAGACACACAGTCACAAAAAACCCTAGAAAAATATTCACATCCTGCATACAACCTTAGAACAACACAGAAATAGGGTGATGACTGCCTTAAATAGATGTACAAGTACACATCTATATAAGTACAGAAAGACAGAGATATATAGAAGTTCAGATTAACTTGTATATAAGTACAGATATAAAAAACCGTGGTTAGTAAGGAATCACATCGGTGTTGCCTCACACACCAAAGCAACCAAATCAAACTAAACTCCACAAACCTGATCTTTGGGACCCCATTGGCTCTCATCCATGTGGAGAAGGCCCGGCATGTGATGCTCACGAGTGTGAGGAGTTGGAAAACCCCAAGAGGAAGGTGTGATGAGTGCAGTAGCAAGTTTCCCTCAGTTATGAAACCAAGGTTATCGACCAGTAGGAGGTGAAGAACACAACGAAGGTCTCTCCGACACCAGAAAAGTGGCATTGAAGGGAGGTGGAATCTCCAACACAATCAGGAAACTTTGCTCCAACACAAGAATTAGGTTGTCAATCTCACCGGCTTGCTGTAACAAAGAATTAAACGTATGGTGTGGAAAATGATGTTTGTAGAGAATAAAAGAAACAGTTTGCAGTTGGTTGTATTATCAGTTTAAAGAAAAAGACCGGGGTCCACAGTTCAGTAGTGGTGTCTCTCCATAAATAATAATAGCATACATGCGGGTAAACAAATTACAGCTGGGCAATTGACAGAACGAAGAACTGCATAGTGATGCATATACTATAGTCATGATGTCTAGTATGAGATTCATTTGGGCATTACAACAATATACATAGACCGTTCCAACCGCATCTATGACTAATAATCCACCTTCCGGTTAGCGTCCGCACCCCTTTCAGTAGTAAGTTGCAAGCAACAGATTATTGCATTAGCCAAAGTGTGTAATGTAAGTAATACAATTATCCTTAGACAAAGCACTCTTAGAGGTTGCTGTCACTCCCCCAGATTAAATAGAGACATGAACGCACTATCGAGCTTAAATACTCCCTCTTGGAGTCACAAGCATCTACTTGGCCAGAGCATCTACTAGCAACGGAGAGCATGCAAGATCATAGACAACACACAACATGATATATTATGAAGCAAATGACATATTTTTAAATATCCATCGGATCCCAGCAAACACAACATGTAGCATTACATAAACTTGATCATGATAGGTAGCTCACAAGATCTAAACGTCAGGGGGTATTTGTAGGCGAAAGGGCGAAGGCGGTGGACGCCCGAGGCCAGGTAGAGGGCCTGGCCGTGCCAGCCTATGGTGTGGGCGTCCCTCGGCCCCACTCCTTCTCGTATTCGGTGTTCTGGAAGCTCCCGACAAAAATAGGCATTTTGGCTTTTGTTTTTTCCAATTCCGAGAATATTTCCTTAACAGGTTTTCTGAAACCAAAAACAGTAGAAAACAGGGAACTGGCACTGTAGCATCTTGTTAATATGTTAGTCCCAGAAAATGCATAAAACCATATAAAATGTATACAAAACATGTAGGCAATTGGTATAATATAAGGATGGAACATAAGAAATTATAGATACGTTTGAGACATATCAAGCATCCCCAAGCTTAGTTCTACTCGTTCTCGAGTAGGTAAAACGATAACAACAATAATTTCTGGAGTGACATGCTTTCACATAATCTTGATCATATAATATTGTAAGGCTCATGTCATGAATGAAGTGACTCAAAGCAATGATCTATATTTTGCTAACAAATAGACAAGGAGTAAACAACAACATCATATAAATAAAAACTTTTCATGAATAGTACTTTCAAACAAGCATCAAAAAGGTTTACATAAGGGTTAACTCATAAAGCAATATTCTCTAAGTAAAAGAGCATTGAAGCAACACAAAGGAAGATATAAGTTTCAGCATTGGCTTTCAACTTTTTGAACATGTATATCATATAGATGGTTGTCAACACAAAGGAATATAACAAGTGCAATAAGTAAGCATATAAGAGTTGTTGCACATAGTTGACAAAAGTGTTTGCTTCGTGGACAGAAAGAAGTAGGTAAACTGACTCAATATAAAGATAGGCCCTTCGTAGAGGGAAGCAGGGATACAAGCATGTGCTAGAGCTTCTTGGTTTTATAGGTTTTTGAAATCATATAGAGAGCATAAAAGTAAGTTTTTGAGTGGTGTTTGTCGTTGTCAACGAATGGTAATGGGCACTCTACCCCCCTTGTCAACCAGACATTCTAAGAGCGGCTCCCATGAAGGACGTTATTTCTACCAGCAAGGTAGATCATCCCTCTTATCTCTTTTGTTTACAAATGTAGTTAAAAACTAGTATCATTACTTGGCTGATTCGATCAGGGAAAAAATGTGAAGAGATTGCAGCGGTTAAAGTTGTAATTAATTGGGACTGGGCACCCCATTTGCCAGCTCTTTTTGCAAAGTTAATGGATAAGCGGATGTATATGCCACTAGTCCGGTTGTGAAAGTCTGTCCAAAAGCAAATGACAAGGTTGATATCCGTAACACCACATACTTCCTCATTAGCTAATAAACATTAAAAAATAAGGGATAGTAAGTTTTGAATTAAAGATAGCACATGAAGTATTTACTTGGAAAGGTAGAAAATACCATGTAGTAGGTAGGTATGGTGGACACAAATGACATGGGTTTTGGCTCAAGGATTTTGGATGCACGAGAAACATTCCCTCTTAGTACAAGGCTTTGGCTAGCAAGGTTGTTTGAAGCAAACACAAGTATAAACTATGACAACAAGACGTATATAAAAACATATTGCAAGTATAATAAAACTCTACATTGTCTTCCTTGTTGCTCAAACACTTTTACTAGAAAATATCTAGACCTTAGAGATACCAAACATGCAAACCAAATTTCAACAAGCTCTACGGTAGTTCTCCATTAATGGGTTTAACTACATGATGTAAAAGCTTAAACATGATCTACTTGAGAACTCAAAACAATTGCCAAGTACCACAACATACAAGATAACAATTCATAAGAGCATGTTTCTTTTCTTTATATCATTTACCACATTTAGCATTTTCTGTTTCCAACCAAACACCAATCAACTTATTTAAACATAAACTCTCCAAGTATTTAACAATGAAGCAAGAGAGTATAACATATGAAAACTAACAGCTCTGAACAAGAGGTGCATGAAAAATAAGAGTTGAAAGTATTGCAGTAGCTATAGAAGAATACTCAACAAATGTAAGTGAAGAATAGGAGTATTCAAATGAAAAAGCAAAGTGTGTCTCTCTCCCACACAAGAATTGTAGGATCCATTTTATTCAGAAAATAAAAATAACAAAGAAAAAATAAAAACAAACAGACGCTCCATGTAAAGCACATAAGATGTGATGGAATTAAAATATTGTTTCACTAGAGATAACCTGATAAGTTGTTGATGAAGAAGGGGATGCCTTGGGCATCCCCAAGATTTGATGCTTGAGTCTTCTTAAAATATGCTTGGGTGACTGTAGTGCCCTTGCTTGAGAAAGCAATGGCACATATGAATAGTGCGGAGGACTTGGATCACATAAGTCTCGCAATTTCCAATAATATGTAATATCACAGTACAATGTCATAATCTATTACAAATCGAGACGAATGATCCAAAAACAAATAATCCTTACAACTTAGCATAGCTAACGCTAGCTGAATAAATAGTTCACACTTTATTTCAGAGTTCAAACGCAAATCTAAGGATAGCATGGAGCTACCTCATCTCCATGAAGCCACTGGCAAATCATGTTGGTTGTAGCTCGAAGACGACCCCCTTACTCCTCATTCGGACATTCTGCAAGGTTTAGTTGCAGCCCAGCTATAAAGGGTCAGCACAATTGAATTGTGGTGGCAAGTGACTTTAATTTCTAATATTCTACTAAGCTATATCTATATGCTTATTTGGCTGGTGGAGCTCAAGGCTATTGCGCAAAGCAAGTTTTCACCTACTTTTGGTAAACAATTTTTTTTGAAACAATATCATCTCTTTATAGACAATCTAGAGACAAATCCATGTCTCCTACCCATGTTCACCCATCAAGTTTTATTAAGAAATTGGGATGAAGAGATTTTCAGAACACAACCTTGTGTAGTTACTCAAATTGTCCGATGCCGGGGACACGGCTAAGATCGTAGGTTTTAACTCTCGAGAGTGTGTGCACTTTCACCATTAGACTCAATCAACCCAAACTATCCTCTACACTCATTTAGTGAGAAGGAAAAGGAGAAGATCAAGACGAGACTTTTCAGAAGTTGCTTTCCCATGATCATACTAAGAGATTACCACCGTCCTATCAACTCTACCACCATCAATCTCTTGACCCAGGTCCACATCAACTTACTCCATCAAGACAGAGCCCATATTGACCAATGGTTGCACGATAAGCAACTAAACTCAGTGTAAACTTAAATCTCATAGCCCTGGGTGGCCTACCACAAGTGAGCAACTCAGGTTAACACCGCATATCATGACCCCAAGTAAGTGGAAACTATCTTGGGCGAAGACAACCATGAAACTTGGCCCTGAGAAGCCACTCAACTTGAAACCTCCTCGATCGACCCAATCCACCCAGGCGTTAAATTAATTTAGTGGGAATTTTCATTTATCACATCAACCATTAAACAATCATTTTTGCAGCAGGTACTTCCACTAAATTATAATAGGGGTCTAACTGGAATTTCTAAGGGGTAACCTAACAGGTTTGCATAGCATACTACAAATCTCCCATAAACCTATCATGCATACTACTTTTGCAAATACTGCTTAAAACACTAGGTATGGAATAGAATAAAATAGTAGGTGTTTTATGAAGTCACTTGCCTGAAGAAAGTTGTCGTTTCTCACACACTCTTGTCCAAGTCAAAAGTTGTTCCCCGTTTCAAACTATATAGTAAAAGGGCATCCAATAAACAAGCAATTCAACAAACACAAAACAAATTGAAACATACAAGCGTAAAGAGTCTTCTCGGGAGGGTTTGGGTCAAAGACGTCACATAATTCAATATACAAAAAAAAATAATGTGATTGGGTTTAGGGTTTCGCCACGGAATTGTCTGGGGTCAAATAAACAATTTCAACTCGAAATGTTGTATGGGTGTTTCCAAGGTTTCTAATGGAATGGTCTTCAAAAGTTTACACAAAGGGACGTCAAGAAGGCTTAAACACAATTTAAAAGCAAGGTTTAAGACTCTAATACCACTATAATTATTTAATTACATTTACCCAAGGTTATGTTTAAAATTAACTTTAACCAAATTCATATTCAAGAATTTCTGAATTTTCTCATATCTAAACATTTTTAATCCCCAACTTAAAAGTTTATATTGTTAATAATAACTTAGTTATTTAAATGATATAATGTTATAAATCACATTTTTAGTAACCCTAAATTAACCAATAACATTTATAAACACCTGTAAATGAACTAAAATCATTTAAAAGGTTTTTAAACAAACTTTCTTATAAAGGTTATGAATTATATTAATAAACATGAATTTGAGCTTTCTCTGGACAAGGACAATTATTTATGTCTTTGGTGCAAGTAACAAATTGTAAGTTAATAAACCTTATAATGTGCTAGAATAAATCAGCTTAAGTCTCATGATCTTTAAATTCATTTTAAATTATTCAAACATTATTTATAACAAAATTTTATAAATGGGGTTAATAGACATAAGGCTTTTAATTAAATGTATAGCAATTGGATTTAATCAAAATAATGTTTGTATTAAAAGTTAGGTCAAATATAGGTCAAACTATTCAACTTAAACATACAACTATTTAATCATCCAAATAATTCTCAAAATTATTTTATAACAGATGCAACATATTACACATTTTATAAAGTTTCTAAAAACAATTTTATTTGCATTTTTTTAATTTACAGATTTAAAGTTATGACAAAAATACTCAAATTCACCATTTGAAATTTGAATATGTTAAACTAAGTCAAAAATGAATTCCAAAATATTCTACATGTCAAGGGCTTTCCAAATATGTAAAAATATTTGAATTTGGATAAGTGGTTAAAAAGTTATGACAGATCTAAGTGGCAGGGGCTTTTCTGCAAAATAGACAATTAAATTCTATTCGGAAATAACACAGAAAAAGATTTGCCACGTGGCGTACTACGATAGGCTGGTTTCTAGGGTTAACAGGGGCCGCAGGAATTAAAGAAGATCGGGCGGTCCAGATCCGTTCGTACCTCTTCGGACTAGATCTAATCTGGGTCGTTGATGGATGATCGAACGGACGGGGAAGGGTGGTGCTCACCGGGTGGCGCGGGGTGGCCGGAGCAGAGGAAGGCGCGGCGGCGCTGCGCTCGGCCTCGATGGGGGAGGCGTTCCGGTGGATCCCGGGCTCGGGGAAGGCCACCTCCAGATGCAGCGCGACACGGCGGGTCGGATGGGGGTGGTGGCCTAGAGTAGTTCGTCCTGGTGCGGCCGGGAGACGAGGTCGGATGCGGCTCGGCACCGGCGAGCTCGGTTCAAGCACGAGTAGCTCATACCACTGCACGAAACAACGATACCAGGTCTTAGGGTAAGCGCACGAGAGCGGGAGAGGTAGAGGACGAGGAACGGGCGGCGGAATCGTACCGTGTCGCCGGAAAATCGAGAAACACGGCGGCGGCACCATGTCTACTCCGGCGAGCTTTTTCGACGGCCTGGCGGCGTGTTTTCGAGGGGAAGGAGAGGGGAAAGATGCGGCGGGGGGTGGAGGGTTTATAGCGTGCACCCGGGGAACAAATCACGGAAACATCGCACCGAATTTTGGAAGGGAATCGGAGATGATTTTCGGGAGAGAAATCCGGCTGGAGGTTAGGGACGATGACGTCACCCGATACTTATTTTCTTTTCTGATTTTTTTCCATTTTATTCATATCTTTTGATTTAAATGTCCAAATGAAGTCAAACAAAATTCTAAAACAATTTGTAAAATTATTATCTTTGTGTTAATCCAGTTGTGGTCATGTTTTGAACATTTTGAAAAATAATATTTTGAAATATTCATTAAAAACCAATTTGATACTTAAAACGAATTTTGAAATTATGACTAAATTAAACTTTCTTTTGGCTCAATAAAATTTGTAAAATACCCAAATTCAATTATGTTTGGAAATAAGTTATTTAAACTCATATTCCATTATTACATAAAATTTAGCTTTAATAGATTATTAAATCACATATTATACCTATTTGAATTAAGCAGAGAAAATGTAATGTAATCATTTTTAATTTAAAGTATTTTGGGCACCATTTTATTTTATAATAAGATAACTCAATTGAAACCTTCATAATTACTTTGGAAAAGACTTTAGATTTAAAATCATAAACTGAAAATCATTTTATGTTTTGAAAATAGATGAAGATCATTTTAAGCTAATGAAATGTATTTGGATAATCCATTTATTATAAAACATATGAAGTTATTAAAGTTATAAACTATAGGTTGTAATTTCAACACTATGTTTTTGTACTTAGTGGAAATAATGAAAAACCATTTGGCAAATGGATCATGTTTTAAATTATTTAAAATAACACTTGTAGATACTATTTTAATTTATGAATAGCTATGGCTAAGTGGTGGAAACAAATACTTATAAGAAAACTTTTTATTATAATGAAATGGTTTGAAATTTTTGTAAAACATTTGTCAAATTACATATTGAGGTTTAATAACTACAATGGATAATAAATTGTTTAACTTGGATCAACTTTTGGAAGTAATGATCCTTCCAAGATATTTGAAATATTAAATCTCTTCAAGATGCTTGAAGTCTTTTATTATTGGTTCTCTTATGCATTTTAATATTTTATTTTAATCAAAACAAAAGTTTTAAATTTTTGTGATTTTTAAACATTCCAAAATATTGGGATGTTACAGACTACCACCATTAAAAGGAATCTCGTCCCCGAGATTTGGAGAGGCTAGAAAGAAAAACAAAAGCTTGAAATGAATCTTATACTCGAGAGGTTTTGAGACATGGAAACTTAAGAACTTATAGGGGGTGATTTTTCTGATTGGGAAGGCTAGAAAGAAGGGTAGTTTGGGATCTCCGGGTTTATGCGGCAGATATTAATTTTATTTGGGTGGCTACCACCCTTAAAAGAAAAGTTTTGTTGATACTCAAAATATTCTAACTTATATAAGAAGATCAATACAAATCATTACAAACAACATCTAACAAGCATCAAGCAACAAGGTTCAAACACGAGCAAACACATACGTGAAAATTTCAAACTTCTTTTGAGAATTCGAACTAATCGTTTATCGAATCGGAACACACCATTGTCCTGGAAAGACAACATTGTTAGTACTGCCATACCATAATTTGATAGGTCAATACATCATCGGATCTCGTTATTCAAATGGTTAGGTGGTCTAATCTATCTTTCTCTTGATGTGCTTCAAGTTCTTGTTCAACTTTCTTGGATATCTTAGAAGTATTGGCCGAATCCTGGTTCTTCAGTGGTCTTCCATGCATGTAGAACTTCATGTTGGATTGAAGCTTTTCCATATGAAGCATTAGAATCAGACTTAGACTATAAGAACATGGTCATCTAGAGTAAGATAAGGTATTTTCAGAAGGTTGATTGTAGATAAGAGTACGAGGAAGATAAAATGAAAAGATTTGTTTATAAAAAGTAAATAGAATAGATTTTCAATCCTAGTGTCCAAACCTATCTCTATCCAATCCTAGGGGTTTCGAGCCTACAGGCAACATTCGTGCTCTGATACCATCTGTAGTGCCCTTGCTTGAGAAAGCAATGGCACATCTGAATAGTGCGGAGGACTTGGATCACATAAGTCTCGCAATTTCCGATAAGATGTAATACCACAGTACAATGTCATAATCTATTACAAATCGAGACGAATGATCCAAAAACAAATAATCCTTACAACTTAGCATACCTAACGCTAGCTGAATAAATAGTTCACACTTTATTTCAGAGTTCAAACGCAAATCTAAGGATAGCATGGAGCTACATCATCTCCATGAAGCCACTGGCAAATCATGTTGGTTGTAGCTCGAAGACGACCCCCTTACTCCTCATTCGGACATTCTGCAAGGTTTAGTTGCAGCCCAGCTATAAAGGGTCAGCACAATTGAATTGTGGTGGCAAGTGACTTTAATTTCTAATATTCTACTAAGCTATATCTATATGCTTATTTGGCTGGTGGAGCTCAAGGCTATTGCGCAAAGCAAGTTTTCACCTACTTTTGGTAAACAATTTTTTTTGAAACAATATCATCTCTTTATAGACAATCTAGAGACAAATCCATGTCTCCTACCCATGTTCACCCATCAAGTTTTATTAAGAAATTGGGATGAAGAGATTTTCAGAACACAACCTTGTATAGTTACTCAAATTTTCCGATGCCGGGGACACGGCTAAGATCGTAGGTTTTAACTCTCGAGAGTGTGTGCACTTTCACCATTAGACTCAATCAACCCAAACTATCCTCTACACTCATTTAGTGAGAAGGAAAAGGAGAAGATCAAGACGAGACTTTTCAGAAGTTGCTTTCCCATGATCATACTAAGAGATTACCACCGTCCTATCAACTCTACCACCATCAATCTCTTGACCCAGGTCCACATCAACTTACTCCATCAATACAGAGCCCATATTGACCAATGGTTGCACGATAAGCAACTAAACTCAGTGTAAACTTAAATCTCATAGCCCTGGGTGGCCTACCACAAGTGAGCAACTCAGGTTAACACCGCATATCATGGCCCCAAGTAAGTGGAAACTATCTTGGGCGAAGACAACCATGAAACTTGGCCCTGAGAAGCCACTCAACTTGAAACCTCCTCGATCGACCCAATCCACCCAGGCGTTAAATTAATTTAGTGGGAATTTTCATTTATCACATCAACCATTAAACAATCATTTTTGCAGCAGGTACTTCCACTAAATTATAATAGGGGTCTAACTGGAATTTCTAAGGGGTAACCTAACAGGTTTGCATAGCATACTACAAATCTCCCAGAAACCTATCATGCATACTACTTTTGCAAATACTTCTTAAAACACTAGGTATGCAATAGAAAAAAATAGTAGGTGTTTTATGAAGTCACTTGCCTGAAGAAAGTCGTCGTTTCTCACACACTCTTGTCCAAGTCAAAAGTTGCTCCCCATTTCAAACTATATAGTAAAAGGGCATCCAATAAACAAGCAATTCAACAAACACAAAACAAATTGAAACATACAAGCGTAAAGAGTCTTCTCGGGAGGGTTTGGGTCAAAGACGTCACATAATTCAATATACAAAAAAAATTAATGTGATTGGGTTTTGGGTTTCGCCACAGAATTGTCTGGGGTCAAATAAACAATTTCAACTCGAAATGTTGTATGGGTGTTTCCAAGGTTTCTAATGGAATGGTCTTCAAAAGTTTACACAAAGGGACGTCAAGAAGGCTTAAACACTATTTAAAAGCAAGGTTTAAGACTCTAATACCACTATAATTATTTAATTACATTTACCCAAGGTTATGTTTAAAATTAACTTTAACCAAATTCATATTCAAGAATTTCTGAATTTTCTCATATCTAAACATTTTTAATCCCCAACTTAAAAGTTTATATTGTTAATAATAACTTAGTTATTTAAATGATATAATGTTATAAATCACATTTTTAGTAACCCTAAATTAACCAATAACATTTATAAACACCTGTAAATGAACTAAAATCATTTAAAAGGCTTTTAAACAAACTTTCTTATTATGGTTATGAATTATATTAATAAACATGAATTTGAGCTTTCTCTGGACAAGGACAATTATGTATGTCTTTGGTGCAAGTAACAAATTTTAAGTTAATAAACCTTATAATGTGCTAGAATAAATCAGCTTAAGTCTCATGAACTTTAAATTCATTTTAAATTATTCAAACATTATTTATAACAAAATTTTATAAATGGGGTTAATAGACAGAAGGCTTTTAATTAAATGTATAGCAATTGGATTTATTCAAAATAATGTTTGTATTAAAAGTTAGGTCAAATATAGGTCAAACTATTCAACTTAAACATACAACTATTTAATCATCCAAATAATTCTCAAAATTATTTTATAACAGATGCAACATATTACACATTTTATAAAGTTTCTAAAACAATTTTATTTGCAATTTTTGAATTTACAGATTTAAAGTTATGACAAAAATACTCAAATTCACCATTTGAAATTTGAATATTTTAAACTAAGTCAAAAATGAATTCCAAAATATTCTACATGTCAAGGGCTTTCCAAATATGTAAAAATATTTGAATTTGGATAAGTGGTTAAAAAGTTATGACAGATCTAAGTGGTAGGGGATTTTCTGCAAAATAGACAATTAAATTATATTCGGAAATAACACAGAAAAAGATTTGCCATGTGGCGTACTACGATAGGCTAGTTTCTAGGGTTAACAGGGGCCGCAGGAATTAAAGAAGATCGGGCGGTCCAGATCCGTTCGTACCTCTTCGGACTAGATCTAATCTGGGTCGTTGATGGATGATCGAACGGACGGGGAAGGGTGGTGCTCACCGGGCGGCGCAGGGTGGCCGGAGCAGAGGAAGGCGCGGCGGCGCTGCACTCGGCCTCGACGGGGGAGGCGTTCCGGTGGATCCCGGGCTCGAGGAAGGCCACCTCCAGATGCAGCGCGGCACGGCGGGTCGGATGGGGGTGGTGGCCTTGAGTAGTTCGTCCTGGTGCGGTCGGGAGACGAGGTCGGAGGAGGCTCGGCACCGGCGAGCTCGGTTCAAGCACGAGTAGCTCAAACCACTGCACGAAACAACGATACCAGGTCTTAGGGGAAGCGCACGAGAGCGGGAGAGGTAGAGGACGAGGAACGGGCGGTGGAATCGTACCGTGTCGCCGGAAAATCGAGAAACACGGCGGCGGCACCATGTCTACTCCGGCGAGCTTTTCCGACGGCCTGGCAGCGTGTTTTCGAGGGGAAGGAGAGGGGAAAGATGCGGCGGGGGGGGTGGAGGGTTTATAGCGTGCACCCGGGGAACAAATCGCGCAAACATCGCACCGAATTTTGGAAGGGAATCGGAGATGATTTTCGGGAGAGAAATCCGGCTGGAGGTTAGGGACGATGACGTCATCGATGACGTCATCCCGATACTTATTTTCTTTTCTGATTTTTTTCCATTTTATTCATATCTTTTGATTTAAATGTCCAAATGAAGTCAAACAAAATTCTAAAAAAAATTGTAAAATTATTATCTTTGTGTTAAATCAGTTGTGGGCATGTTTTGAACATTTTTAAAAATAATATTTTGAAATATTCATTAAAAACCAATTTGATACTTAAAATGAATTTTGAAATTATGACTAAATTAAACTTTCTTTTGGCTCAATAAAATTTGTAAAATACCCAAATTCAATTATGTTTGGAAATAAGTTATTTAAACTCATATTCCATTATTACATAAAATTTAGCTTTAATAGATTATTAAATCACATATTATACCTATTTGAATTAAGCAGAGAAAATGTAATGTAATCATTTTTAATTTAAAGTATTTTGGGCACCATTTTATTTTATAATAAGATAACTCAATTGAAAACTTCATAACCACTTTGGAAAAGACTTTAGATTTAAAATCATAAACTGAAAATCATTTTATGTTTTGAAAATAAATGAAGATCATTTTAAGCTAATGAAATGTATTTGGATAATCCATTTATTATAAAACATATGAAGTTATTAAAGTTATAAACTATAGGTTGTAATTTCAACACTATGTTTTTGTACTTAGTGGAAATAATGAAAAACCATTTAGCAAATGGATCATGTTTTAAATTATTTAAAATAACACTTGTAGATACTATTTTAATTTATGAATAGCTATGGCTAAGTGGTGGAAACAAATACTTATAAGGAAACTTTTTATTATAATGAAATGGTTTGAAATTTTTGTAAAACATTTGTCAAATTACATATTGAGGTTTAATAACTACAATGGATAATAAATTGTTTAACTTGGATCAACTTTTGGAAGTAATGATCCTTCCAAGATATTTGAAATATTAAATCTCTTCAAGATGCTTGAAGTCTTTTATAATTGGTTCTCTTATGCATTTTAATATTTTATTTTAATCAAAACAAAAGTTTTAAATTTTTAACATTCCAAAATATTGGGATGTTACAGAGACCCACCGGGGCATCCCCAAGCTTAGGCTCTTTTCATCTTCCCGATCACATCATATGATCCACTCTCTTGATCCTTGAAAACATCCTCCACACCAAACTCAAAGTAAACTTCATTAGAGGGTTAGTGCATAATCAAAAAAATTCATATTATGTATGGAAAAAACCATTACACATGCTAATGGACATTAGCTACAGTCACTGGTATTTTATGGAACAAAAAGATCCTTTCAAAAACAGCAAATGAGCAATGCAAAATAAATGGCAGAATCTGTCAAAAAGAGAACAGTCCGTAAAGACGAATTTTTTCGAGGCACTTAACTTGCTCAAATCAGAAAACTCAAAACTAGTGACAGTTGCATACATATCTAAGGATCACGCACAAAACATCCCAGGTCATTTTGATTTTTCTATGAATCCTTACGAATTAAACGGTGGACAGCAGAAAACTGTTCCTGCGCAGGAATCCAAATCTAGCATCAACTTTCTACTAGAGGCTTAACTTGACACAACTTTGTAATAAAATAAAGATAAAAATGAATTGCTACAGAGGTAGGCATGTTCCTTGACTCAATAAAAGAAAATAACAGGAATAAAAAGTGGATTGTCTCCCATAAGTGCTTTTCTTTAAGGCCTTTGAGCTTGGCACAGAAAGCAAAACTCAAGTGTTTCCAAGAGAAGAAGCATCAAAATTATAGTTTGTACGTATAATAGAATAAAAAGGTAGCTTCATATTCTTCCTAGGTAAGTGTTCCATACCTTTCTTAAGTGGGAAGCGGTACCTTATATTTCCTTTTTTCATATCAATAATAGCACCAACCGTGCGAAGAAAGGTCTTCCCAGAACAATTGGACAAGAGGGGTTGCACTCAGTATCCAAGACAATAAAATCAACGGGGACAAGGTTATTATTAATCATGATAAGAACATCATTGACTCTCCCCTGAGGTTTCTTCAAGGCATTATCAGCAAGAAAAACATCCAAATAGCAATGTTCCAAAGCTGGCAAGTCAAACATATCATAAAGTTTCTTAGGCATAACAAAAATACTTGCACCAAGGTCACACAAAACATGGCAATCAAAATCATTCACTTTTATTTTAATGATGGGCTCCCAACCATATTCTAACTTCTTAGGGATAGAAGCTTCAAGTTTTAATATGTGTAGTAAAAGCCATATTTAAAGTACTAGCATTAGGACTTGTAGCTAGCTTTTGCAAGAAATTAATAACTTCAGATATATTACAACTATCATATATAAAGTCATTATCATCAAAAGTAATAGGACAATTATCTCCTATGTTCTCAAAAATTTCAGCACTTTTATCAGGCACAGTTTAAGGAGTTTTAGGCAATTTTAAATGTTTGGAAGTAGTAGAAGAAACATTGCCAACACCAATTATGCTACCATTAATAGTAGGAGGCTTACTAGCATGTGGAATAACATTATTTTCAGTAGTAGTAATGGTGCAAACTCTAATAATATTATCATCTTTAGCTAGTTCTTCCTATCTTTCCCATCTAGCATGCAATTCAGACATCATCCTAACATTTTCATCAATTCAAACTTGGATGGCATTAATTTTAGCAAAGGTCTTACTTTCATTTGTATCATTAGTCATGACTTTAGTTTTTATAAGATCAAAATCTAGAGCAAGACTATCTACCTTAGAGACAAGAACATCAATTTTCCCAAGTTTCTCCTCAACACTTTTATTAAAGGTAGTTTGTGTAGTGATAAAATCCTTATGCATGGTTTCAAGTTCAGAGGAAGTATTCCTATTATTGCTATAAGAACTACCATATGAATTACCATAACCACCACTATTATTAGAAGGATAGGGCTTGTAGTTATTGTTACCATAATTATTCCTATAGGCATTGTTGCTGAAATTATTATTTTTAATGAAGTTAACATCAACAAGCTCTTCTTGTGCAACTAAAGAAGCTAAGGGAACATTATTAAGATCCATATGAGATTTACCATTAACAAGCATAGACATGATCATATTAATCTTATCACTCAATGGGAAGGTTTCTTCAACAGAATTTACCTCATTACCTTGAGGAGTCCTTTCAGTATGCCACTCAGAATAAGTAACCATCATATTATCCAGAAGTTCTGTTGTAGCCCCCAAAGTGATAGACATAAAGGTACCTCCGGCAGCTGAATCCAATAAGTTGCTTATAGAAAAATTCAGTCCTCCATAGAAGGTTTGGATGATCATCCAAGCAGTCAGTCCATGGGTTGGGCAATTCTTAACCAGAGATTTCATTCTTTCCCAAGCTTGAGCAACATGTTGATTATAAAATTTCTTAAAGTTCATAATGATACTTCTTAGGAAAATAATCTTATCAGGAGGATAGTACTTTCCAATAAAAGCATCTTTGCATTTAATCCAAGAATCAATACTATTCCTAGGCAATGAAAGCAACCATTCTTTAGCTCTTCCTGTCAAGGAGAAAGGAAATAATTTTCATTTTTATAATGTCACCATCTATATCCTTATATTTTTGCATTTCACAAAGTTCAACAAAATTATTTAGATGGGCAGCAGGATCATCAGAACTAACTCCAAAAAATTGCTCTTTCATGACAAGATTTAACAAAGCAGGTTTAATTTCAAAGAATTCTGCTTTGGAAGCAGGTGGAGCAATGGATTTGCATATAAAATCATTATTGTTGGTGCTAGTGAAGTCACACAACTTAGTATTATCTGCAGTAGTCATTTTAGCAAAATAAAAGGCAAACCGAAATACAAAATTTAATATAAGTAACTAATTTTTTTTGTGTTTTTGATAATAAGAAGCAAACAAGATAATAACAAAGTAAATAAAATGCAAGTAACTTTTCTTTTTGTGTTTTTGATATTTAAAAGAAAACAAAACAGGAAATAAAATTTAACTTAAGCAAGACAAAAACAAAATAAAGATATTGGAAAGTGAGAGACTCCCCTTGCAGATGTGCTTCAATCTCCCCGGCAACATATAGGGGTCATATATCATATCCATGTGCATGATGATGATGATTGATGAGAGGTTACATGATACGGGGGGTCATATAGGGGTGGTGCGCGCGAAGCGGACAGTTCCTACTGTGGTTTGAGCCGCATGGCGCGTGGACACAAACTAATGAGTCCGCAATTGAGATTCGGCCGGACTCTTGACGCGGGTAACAACTCATATGGGTGGTACTTGGACTTGCTGTAGTGAAGGAATGGGTCGAGTTGAGAGGCCCTGATTCTTGCTTGGGTTGATCATACGAGTATGGGTACAGTGGTGTACCCCTGCAGGGTATAATCTTATCGATGAGCCGTGTCCACGGTTATGGACGACTTTGGTGATGATGCTGGCTAACAAGATCTAGACAACTTGCACCTAATTAATGTTACTTAATTTGACTAGTAATATAGAATTACTATCACAATAAATGGTAACTAAAATTGTTCAATGTGTGAGTTTCCCGAATTGCTTCCTCATACTTGGTTGAGGGGGTTAATTCGAGAATGGGTTATGTTTGGTGTTAGTTGTAGATGTTTACTTTATGCGCTCTCTTACCCCTCTCTAAATAGACGGAAGTTGTAGCTGTCTCTTTAGGTTGCTAGTGCTGCTGCTGCTAAGTCCACCTCCCCTATATTTTGGGAGATTGTGTAGAAAGTAGGGAAGTCGGTTTTGCTTGCCAGGGAGTGCCCTGACCCTCTTTTGGGTTATGCTTTATGTGCAGTCAACAGGTTTGAAGTCTGACGATGTTAGCTTGGGAATCCCTCCGGCTTGGCTGGGCAGGGATATGGCGCCATTCCTTATCTTCAGGACTCTTAATCCAATTTGCATCTTATCCGTAGTCGGATACTATTCTGCTTCCGCTGTCATTTGAATCTTTGTATTGTATTATTTGTATCTTGACTCGTTCGAGTCGTTGTTGTAATTACATCTTCTGTTGTATTTGTGGATGTATTGGAACTGTTGTAATGTTATCACAATTCCACCCACATAATGTGCATGTTTCGGCGTGCACATTATGTCTGGTCGGCGACCTAAAATCGTTATTATGCGGATTTCGGCGTGATCGCTTAAATCTACATAGTACCGATTTTAGGGCGTCACAAAGTGGTATCAGAGCCTTGGTTTCGATCTCCTTGTTGTTTCGATACGAATGGTTATCGAAGCAGCGGGTCCGCAAAATCCTGTAGGATAACCTCGCTAACGGTCGTTGTTTCTAGAGTGTCGAAAACTATTTGGCTTAAATTATTTTTGAAAAATATCTCACTAGGTTTCTATTTACTCCTTACCTCAATTGTATTTCTCCTCTTACCTTACTTATTTTGGAGTCTATTCTCTTATCCAACTTTCAAAGTTTTAGGATCCTACGAGTGGGTGGACGATTTCGTGCCTTTATCCTGTTAGGTTCGATCTTTCGGAGTCATCTTCGTCCTGAGCGACAATCCCTTGTTAGTGGTGTCGAGAATTTCAAGGTGGAGCAGCAATCCCTTGTTAGTGGTGTCGAGAAGTTCATCACGGAGCCTGAAGACTCGATAGTTACCCTTCTCTTCTTGTGGTCTCGGCGTGGATCGCGGGACGCGATCCCTTGTTAGTGGTGTCGGTTGTAACGCCCCGAGATTTATCCCCTTTTAGTTTTGTGTGTTTTCTTTTTGCACCAACATGGCATTGCATTTCATCGCATTAAATTTAATTTGTTGCATTTAAATTCAATCCCCGCAATTAAATTCAAATGCATTTCAAATTAATTAAAAATGTGTTATTTTCAAATCTTTTGCAAATGTTAAAAATAAGCTATTAAATTCTCTATCGAAAACTAAAAATATTTTGTAAAGGTTTCGTGTTCAAATTCTTTTTCTATTTGGTTTTAGAAATATAAATCAGAAAATATTTAAAGGGGAGAGAAATAAAAGCCCAAAAGCCCACCTAAGCACCTAGGTTTTCCCTCCAGAAAATTCTTTCCCACCCCCTGCAATTTTGCAGCCACCCTCCTCCTTTTTCGGATTTTTGCAAAATAATCTTCCCCCCTTCTTTTTTCCTTTTCCCCCTTCCTTTTCTTTTTCTTTTTCCTTTTTTCTTTTTCTTCTTTTTCTTTTCCTTCTTCTCTTTCCTCTTCCCGCAGCCCAGCCCGAGCGACCCCGTGCCTCCTCCCGAGCTTCTCGACCACGCACGCCTCCACCCCGCCTCCGCACCTGCACCTCCGCCCGCCGTGCGCGCGGCGCGCTTGCTGCCCGCGCCCCACGCCGCAGCTCCCCCGAGCGACCCGCCGCCGCGCTCCTCCGCCCCGCCGCCCGCGCGTGCTACAGCGCCGCCCTGCTCCGGCCTCCCGCGCCCCGAGCCGCACCATCCCCGTCGCCCCCGGCCACGAGCACCCCGAGCAAGCCGTGCGCCGCCGCGCCCGGCCGCTTCCACGCCATGGCCGCCCGAGCCCGTGCTCCCGCCTCCACCTCCGGCCTCCCCTGCTCCACTTCCGCCCCGCGCCGAGCGCCTCCCGTGCGCCATGGCCGTCGGCCGCGCCGCCGTGCTCCACCGCCGCCGCCCCGCACGCCTGCATCCGAGCTCGACGCCCCGGCCTCCTCTGCCTCCCACGTCGCCGCCGCCCCTCACGTCTCTGCGCCGTGCCGCTGCGCGCCTCCGCCGTCCGCTGCTCCGCCTCGCGTGCGTCTACGCCCGCGCCGCGCCGCCGTCCGCGCTGCCTCCTTTTCCAGCCGCGTGCACGCCGCTTCTTTCCGGTGTCCTCCCCGCATCCGCCGCACGCCGGATGTTTGACGCAATGCCCGCAAGACCCCGGCGTCCCATTTTTTTGTTGTACGATTGTCCACCCTTCGTGGTGTTGCTACATGCACCGCGCATGACTCTTCCGGTGCCGCGTTGCCGTTACCGCCGTGCCCGTGTCACGGTGCCCGCCCGTGCGCGCTTTCTTTCCGGTGTCTGTTGCCGTGCTTCTACGTGCCCGCGCCCGTCAACAATGATGACTGAGTACGACTACTTCCCCGACCATTTCCACGACACCGACAAACGACGATGCCCCTGTTCCGCGACAGGCTACTTCCCCGACGTCGACTACTTCCTCTACGGACTGAAGACTTCGGTTCCGAACCTATCTCTCCCGATCCGACGTATGGACCAAACCCTAACCCTATACCTATTTTATTAAACGTCATCTATCTTGTGCATATCGCATCATAATTGCCTGTGTTGCATCTCTTGGTTTTGGTGGTGTAGCAAATCACCTCAATAATTCAATATGGAATGTGTGGGGTAATAAATATATAATGCCCTATTCCATTTAATTTAATTAGATCACCCATGTCATGTGTTGCCATGCTAACCAACATTTAATATTGCTGGTAAATAAATAACTTGCACCTAAATATTAATTGTCGGAATCCCGGTTCCGCTTAATTCGGATTAAGTGCATCTCGCAATGCATCTTGCCATGTCAGGAATCATTCTCCCATGATCATGCTGGATCTTTTGCCGTAGTTGTAAAATGCATCTTTACGCTTTCCAGTGTTTGTTGCTTCTTCGCGAATACGACGTTGAGATGTGTGAGCAACGACAAGATCTGCTTCCATGCGGGATTCCAGGCAAGCAAAGTTTGCTTGTTTACCTATACATCGTCTTTCATTCCTGCCATTGATCTCTGCTACCCTAGTATTCGATTCTTATAGCGATCCCATCACATGTTTATCCTGCAGCCCATACAGCTTTATTCCCACATCCCATAACCCCTTGTATGTTTATCTGTTGGCCTTACGAGTCCTAGCGCATGCTTAGAGTTGGTTGTGCGAGTCGTCTGTTGGGGATATATCAACTAGGGGTATAACCAACATGGATCAATCCGGCTAGTCCAGGGTGGCCCAAGGGTGGTAAGGCCGAGGCCTGCCGGGCGGTCCAGATAGCTGACGTACAAGGAAGTAGGCGGACGGTTCAAGGAAGGCGGAAGGCCGAAGCCCATCAAGCCACTGAGCCCAGGACGGAAGGCGGCAGCTAAGCCGGCTAGGTCTAGGACTCTGTTTACTTGCCGGCCAAGTACTTACCTTGTAACCCGGGGTCTGGCCGCCTATATAAGCCGGCCACCGGGAGGACTTTAGGGCCAAGCACCGAGACAACTTCAATAGGCATCATACCCATTGTAACCTGTCCACGGCTATTGCCTCATAGTGAATTATAGCAGCACGTAGGATTCCGCCACCGTTGCGGGATCCGAAGCTGGGTAAACTCGCCGTGTTCAATCCCGACCTCGACAACACCAACCTTCTTCCCCACAATCCATACGTAGGCTAGAGGACCCCCGTCTCCTATCAAATATTCCGATACCACAGTAGTTTGCGCCCACCGTGGGGCATAAGGTTCATGGCGTCACGTTCCAGGCGGGAACACTTGGCGGCGTGGGCAAGCAGATCGCCATCGGTCGCGTCACAAGGTATGACGGCCATAGCTACGTCAACTCGGATGAGTCCTGGCTCCCGGCGGACGACTACCTTATCGGATGCGCAATCGTGCCGATCGGAGGGATTGACGTCTTCATCGGGTACACGCCAGAGGCGTACGGCCTACCGCGTTTCTACAACCCCACCCACCAACCCTTCGACCAAGCAGTCGACCGGCAAGATGGATCCGAATCCGCCTTCTCTCAGGAGTCGGCCGAATCTGATTTCCACTTCGTCGGAGTTGTCGGACTGGGATCCGACTCCCAGCCGGAAAACAACGATCCTGAGTCAATCCTCCCTGCTCTACAGGAGGATGCGATGTCAGATGCCGGATCCAGATCTACCGTTCAAGTCAACATAGACTCTGACTCCGATGATGATGCTAGTCTCTTCGAAGAGAAGATCAAAACCCGCTTTTCCAGTGGTAATCCGGCTCCCTCAGAGGGTACAGCGGATACAGACATGCCTGACAAGCTGGCTATGATGGTTGTTGTCGGTCACGAGACAACCCCAGTTACTTCGGAAGCGCAAAACAAGCCGGCGGAAGAAGCCGGGGACACCACCGCCGGCCAGCTCATTGAAAGTTCCGACAAGGTGTGCGCAAAGAAGAAAGCTGGCCTCGAAAAAGGCGGCAGCAGCAAACCCACGGATTTGCTCTCCGGCATCAAAGAAGTAGACGAGATCATGAATACTCCGGTGAACAAAAACACCCCACTCGACGAAGTGGAAGAGCTTAGGCTTAACATGCTTAAGCACTCTGACTTCCTACGAAAAAGAGAGGAGCACGTTGAGAGCCTTGCGAAGAAGATCAAGAAAGAGCAGGAGAAGATGTCGGCCAAAACAAACCGGCAACTCTTCGAGGAGAAAAGGTCATGAAAAAACCACCGTGGAAAAGAGCCGCCTACGCAAGCAACGACAGCGGCTCAAGACCTAGGGTTCGATTGGCGTACGGCACCACAGCGAGTGGATAGAAGGGGGGTGTTGTCTTCTGCACCCCTATCCTCAACGCGGCTGCCGCGCTAGATACCCTGGACGACAACACTTACACGGCGGAAGAAAAGCTGGCCAACGCAAGACACTTCGTGAGCAAGGCCCTAGAACAACAAGCTCGCGCTGATTCCTACGGCCACATGGCGGATGCTCGCGGGGGAGACCTAGAGTCTAAGTCGGGCAAGTGCAAAGCTGCACCCGGCGCCGACCCCGAAGGCCCGTCTGGCTCCAGTAGCCATGGCGACAAAAGGAAGGCAACGCCACCTCCAAAGAAGGCGCCGTCGCCAAAGCCAAGGCGGGACGAGAATTCAAGGACGGGAAGCAGAGGAGACCTACCACCTCAACCTCAGCCAAGACGCGACAATGGCGGTAACCGGAACAACAGGCAACCGCCTAGAAAAGATGGCGGCAACGACCCTCCAAGGAGAGGCCGCAGCCGATCTCCGCAACCCAGCAATGGCAGCAAGAAGAGAGAGGAGGTAGAAGGGCCCAGGCGCAGCATAAGCCGGGCAGCGCAGGACGAGCCAGACGCAAACAGAGGCGCACGGCAGCTCGATCCAAAAGACGCACGACATCGCCTACAAGACATAGCAAGAGGAAAGGAGCCGCTATACTCTGGACCAAAGTGCTTCGGTGACGCCATCCGCAGAGAGCCGTTCCCTAAGGACATGACATCAGTGTCAAAAAACTGTTCTAGGTACAACGGCCTCGTTAAGCCGGACTCATGGCTATCCGATTATGCCATGGCCATCGAGATTGCCGGCGGGAGCAACCATATTGCCGTCCGCTACCTACCTCTCATGTTGGAAGGCATGGCAAGAGCTTGGATCGACAACCTTCCTGAAAAGTCCATCTATAGCTGGTACGACATGGAAAAGGTTTTCTCCCAGCACTTCCAAGGAACATACAAGCGTCCAAATACCTACACGGATTTGCAACGCTGTATCCAAAAGCCGGACGAAACCATGACAGATTTTGTCAGCCGTTGGATATCCGAAAAAGCCAACTGTCATGGTGTTTTGGACGCACAGGCTATCCACACCTTCTACACGGGCCTACAGAAGAAGTCCTTGCTCCGTCATAGGCTCGTCCGCGAGCAAATCACGGACCTTGGTGAGATGCTCAACCTAGCCGCCCAGTACGCGGCGGCGGATGACGACGCCCGGGACGATGACCTAGACGTCAACATCATACCAAAGCGGAACAACAAACGCAAGCAGGCGGCGGATGACAAAGCCGGAACTTCCAATGAGGTAGCCGTAGCGTTCCAAGGAAACGCCGGCAAAAAGAAGTGAAAAAATAAGAAAGATAGTCGCGAAGCCGGCTCAGGGCCTAAGGCGGCGCGAATCACTTATGAACAGGCAAAGCTTTTGCCGTGTCCCATCCACGCCTCATTGGGCAAGGTCAACCACATGCTTGGAGAGTGCCGTTTCATGGACGACTTCAAAAAGGATCCCACAGTCGGCTGGAAGTCAAAGAAGTCAAAGAAGAACGACAAGAAAGACAGCAAGGAGGATGAGGATGACGACGACATGTCTATCTCAAGCGAAGATGACGCAGCCGCCAAGAAAAAGAAGCCGTATCCGAAGGTCAAAGAATCTCTTGTGTGCTTTGTCGGCACGACTTCGGCTAAAGAGGATAAGGCGGAGATGCGCGAACTCAACGCGAAAATGCCAGACGTCCCTCAGTACTTGAACTGGTCGGAGGCAGCAATCACTTGGGACCGGTCCGACCACCCTGATCACGTCCCTCACCCAGGCAAGTACGCCCTTGTCGTCGACCCCATTGTCGACAACTTCAGACTCACAAAGGTACTTATGGATGGCGGCAGCAGCCTCAACATCCTGTACTACGACACACTAAGCCGCATGAACCTATCAGAGGATCAGCTGGATCACAGCAACCTCACCTTTCATGGCATAGTGCCCGGCAGGCAAGCAAAGTCAATGGGAAGCATCAGGCTGAAGGTAACTTTCGGACCAAAAGAGAACTACCGCTCAGAGTTCCTCCGGTTCGAAGTTGTCCCCTTCAAAAGCGCCTATCATGCAATCTTCGGACGACCGGCTTTCGCCAAGTTCATGGCAAGGCCGTGCTACATATACAGCAAGCTTAAAATGCCGGGGGAAAACGGAACCATCATGGTTTCCGGCAACTTCAAGAAAGCCAAGGAGTGCGAGCGTGGCATGGCCGCCTTCGCAGAAGCCGTCATCCACAAGGAAGAACTCGCGCTGCTCGGGGCGGATTCAGACAACTCCATGCCAAAGCCAAAGATGGATGTCAAAAACACTTTCGAAGCTTCAGAAGACACCAAAAAGGCGGACCTCATCCCAGGTGACAAGTCTAAACAAGTTGTCATCGGCTCCAACCTTGACAGCAAATAGGAAGGCGCGCTCGTCGAGTTCCTCCGTGAGAATCGTGAAATCTTTGCATGGTCGCCTTCCGACATGCCTGGTGTACCGAGGGAACTTGTCGAGCACTCGCTCAACGTCATAAAAGGATCCAAGCCGGTGAAGCAAGCAACAAGACGCTTTGGAGATGAGAGACGCAAGGCTATAGGGAAGGAGATAAATAGGCTGAAGGCCGCCAATTTCATAAAAGAAGTTGTACACACCGATTGGGTGGCAAATCCTGTACTTGTTCCAAAGAAGAATAAAGAGCTGAGGATGTGTATCGACTATACTGGTGTTAACAAGTGCTGCCCAAAGGATCCCTTTGCGCTGCCTAGGATCGACCAAGTCGTAGACTCCACAGCAGGCTCCGAGCTGCTCTGTTTTCTGGACGCCTACTCGGGATACCACCAAATCAAGATGAGAGTCAGATCAGCTGAAAACATCTTTCACAACTCCATATGGGACTTTCTGCTACATTACAATGCCTTTTGGCCTGAAGAATGCAGGGGCAACATACCAGCGCTGTATGCAAAATTGCCTGCACGAACAGATCGGCCGCAATGTTCACGTCTATGTAGACGACATCGCGGTAATGTCAAAAAAGAAGGCAGATCTCCTAGAGGACTTGGAAGAAACTTTTCAGAATCTCCGGAGGTATCAGATGAAACTCAATCCCGCCAAGTGCGTTTTCGGCGTTCCAGCCGGCAAACTGCTAGGGTTCATCGTCTCAGAACGAGGGATTGAGGTTAATCCGGAGAAGATCAAGGCCATCCAAAACATATCCAGACCTACTTGTCTGAAGGACGTGCAGCGCCTAGCCGGATCGGCAGCAGCCGTCAGTCGTTTCATAAGCCGCCTAGGGGAAAAGGCAATGCCGCTCTACCGGCTATTGAAGAAATCCGACAACTTCGAGTGGACAGCAGAGGCAGATGCCGCCTTACAACAACTTAAGGAGGCCCTCGCATCTGCTCCAATATTGGCAGCACCTAGATCACAGGAACCAATGCCGCTGTACATCGCGGCAACAGGAGCTGTTGTCAGCGTTGTCTTGGCTGTGGAAAGAAAGGAGAACGAAGCCGCGGCGTGTGAGCAGCGACCGGTCTACTTCATCAGTGAAGTGTTCTCCGCCTCCAAGCAGAGGTATCCACATTACCAAAAGCTAGCTTATGGCGTATTCTTCGCCGCCAGAAAGCTTAGGCATTACTTCCAGGAACACACAGTGACAGTAGTCAGCAAGGCACCGTTGGGAGACATAATCAACAATGCAGAGGCAACGGGTCGAGTTGCCAAGTGGGGCATCGAACTTGCCGCCTTTCATATAGTCTACAAACCACGGACCGCCATTAAGTCTCAAGGGCTTGCCGACTTTGTCGCCGACTGGACAGAGGCCATGGAGGAAACGACACTCCCCGAATCAGAATATTGGGTCATGCACTTTGATGGATCAAAGATGCTCAAAGGCTCGGGGGCTGGTGTCGTTCTACACACGCCTAAAGGTGACAAGCTTAGCTACGTGTTACAAATACACTTCACAGCAACCAACAATGTTGCCGAGTACGAAGCCTTGCTTCATGGGTTACACGTGGCAAACGACCTAGGCGTCAAAAGAATCCTCTGTTATGGCGACTTAGATTTGGTCGCGCAGCAAGTAAGCGGAACATGGGATGCGAAAAGCGCAACAATGGAGGCTTACAGTGCCAAGGTTGATGAATTCGCAAAAAACTTCGTAGGCTACGAAGTCCGGCATGTTCCAAGAGCTGAGAATGAGGCAGCGGACACACTTGCAAGACTTGGATCGGAACGCAAAAAGGTACCAAAAGATATCTTCCTGGAGCAATTGCACAAGCCATCCATTAAAGGCGCCGATTTGATGGACCCTGACGCAGAAGAACCGGTAGAAGCGGCAAGTTTTGCTGTCTACTTAACACAGCCGGATTGGACAGTCCCATATCTCGATTTTCTAATCGACCAAAAGTTGCCGGAGGATGATGAGGTGTTAAAGAGGCAGATCATAAGGCGAGCCAAGGCATTCACGATAATAAAAGGCGAGCTATACAAGCGAAGCACTTGCGGCATCTATCAGCGGTGCATACAGCCGGAAGAAGGCCGGGAAATTCTGAAGGACATACATGTTGGCACCTGCGGGCATCATGCTTCCGCTAGGTCCATTGTATCCAAAGCTTTCCGCCAAGGTTTCTACTGGCTCACCGCCAAAGAAGACGCCGAGAACATCGTAAAGACATGCAAAGGTTGCCAGTTGTACGCTCGTCAACCTCATTTGCCGGCACAGGAGCTTAGGACGATCCCAATCACCTGGCCGTTCGCGGTCTGGGGCTTAGACATGGTGGGTCCCTTCAAAAAGGCGCGCGGTGGGTACACTCACCTATTGGTCGCTGTCGACAAGTTCACCAAATGGGTCGAAGCTAAGCCGATCAGCAAACTTGACGCACGAACAGCCACCAATTTTCTCCGGGGAATTATCTCTCGGTTTGGAGTTCCACACAGCATTATCACCGATAATGGCAGCAATCTGTCTCAAGGCGACATAGAAGAATACTGCAGCGATCTGGGCATCCGGCTTGATTTGGCATCCGTGTCACACCCTCAATCCAATGGACAAGTAGAGCGTACAAACGGCCTAGTCTTATCAGGACTTAAGCCTCGTCTCGAAGCTCCATTACATAGGGCAGCCGGCGCTTGGGCAGATGAGTTACAGTCGGTATTATGGAGTTTGCGCACAACGCCAAACAGGTCTACCGGCTACACTCCTTTCTTCTTAGTATATGGCGCAGAGGCAGTGCTACCTACCGACATGAAGTACGATTCTCCAAGAGTTCAAGCCTACATCGAGCAAGATGTAGAAGGTGCAAGACAGGATAGCCTAGACCTACTAGACGAAGAAAGAGACGTCGCTCTCCATCGCTCCGCCTTGTACCAGCAACAACTTCGCCGCTATCATAGCCGGAGAGTGCGGAAGCGAAGCTTCAGAACAGGTGACCTGGTTCTCCGCCTAATTCAAGACAGAAAAGGCTTGCACAAGTTATCCCCGCCATGGGAAGGACCGTTTATAGTCACAAAGGCGCTGCTCAATGGTTCCTACTACCTAGCCGACATCCGCGACGAAGAAGAAAAGAAAATGCGCAAGAAGGCGGCAGGAAAAAGGGGAACCAAGCGCAAGAGAGGCATTGACGATCCGTTCGAGCAAACAAGACGGCCTTGGAATATTGAGCAGCTACGTCCTTTCTACACTTAGCAATTTATAATTGTAATAAGTTAAATATGATTATGAAATAAAAGTCTATGGTTCCTCATCTGTGTTGAGAAGCATGCCATCTTTTGTCTTTTCTTGCAATCATATTTCCCCTATGTATCTAAGTTACCTATTTTCTAGCTCCGTGCAAAGGTTCAAACTGGTAGATATTTGCAGCTTTCGAGCCAACCCAAAGCAAAAATAAACTTTTTTGCGCCGCCTAATTCCTTTACACCTGATTACTTATATGTGGTTCGCCTAGTAGTATGTCTTTGACACCAATATGTTGGCTTTGGTCTCTGATTCTAAACGTATGGTTTAGCCCTGGTTGTTTCAGCTGAAGTTACCGGCTGAGGTTTCGTCAACATACAAAAAGTCAAGCATATAAGTCAGGGTAAAAATAAGGCGGGCCATATAAATAAAGACAAAATAAAACTTGTCAGCTAGTTTCCGCCCAACAAGGCAACAACAAAAGTATATACAAATATTACAAATGTTGCATTGTTTCAGGGGCCGACAAGTAAGGCTAACAGAAGACAAGGACAGAAAAGATATGGCTCGGGGGAGCGTCTACATCAGGCTTGGGGGCTGACAACTTCAGCCCCGGAACTATCACTCCCCTCCGCCTCGGCCGCGCCGGCAGCTTCAGCTCCCTCTCCGCCAGGCACAGGATGGCGTCGGTAGAAGATTGAAGTGTCCACCATATCGGCAACCCGCGTGGCGTAGCCGGCAACGCTGTCCAGCACAGCGGCCGGCTCAACCTCGCTACCGTCTTCGTATGTTGACGGCATGCCTTCACTGACGGCTTCTATCTCCGCCTCGGGATAGTGCGCCATGAACAACCCAAGGGCAGTCTTGGCTCCACCCCGCGCCACCGACTTCAGCGAGCTTTTGTGCAGCTTGGTCGCCTGCTCCAGGATGGCGGGCACGTCGCTGAACTCGGTCGGCTCCTGGCTGCCGGACGAAGTGAAGAACTTGGCGGCAAACCGCTTGGACGCCGCCAAAGTCTCGGTGATCAGTTCGCCTAGGCGCGCAAGGCGATCCAAGCGGGGGCTGACAACCTTGTCATCGCCTAAACCGGCGGGAACTACATCAAAAATAAAGCCATTAGATTAGCTCAGGCTAAAGCAACATGGCAGCATCAAAAAAGGAGCAAGAAATTACCAAGGACCGAGTTATGGAAAGCGGACAACTCAATCATGTGAGTTGCCAGCGCGTCCTCTGCAGTTTGGGCGCGAGAAGTCTGCTTAGAGATCTCCTCCGCAGCCGTCTTCTCCGCCTCCGCCAACTTGCTGTGCAGGCTTTCCAGCTCACCAGTGAGCTGGCTAGATTCCTGCGCAAACTTGAGTTGCTGGGCCTCCATCTCCTTTTGATGAGCCTCCTTCAACTCCAAGTTGGCGGCCGCCAAGTCGGAAGCTTCATTCATAAGAGCTTGCATATTAGTGGACGCCTTCAGGATATCCTGGGCGTGGTCTAGCAGTTCTACAAATATGGATTTGCTAAGCTAAATGATTGACGGAAACATAAGTCAAAAGCATAGTTGAAGGCGAAAAGGATCAACCCTACCTTCATCTTTTTTGCGGGCCGCCTCCAGTTCGGCAATCCGCAGGTCCTTGGCCTCGCACTCCTTCTTCAGGACGCGGCAGCGCCGATTTATCTCGACTCGCGAGGAGACAAGCTCGACGTTGGCGGAGACAAGGCCCTGCAAGACAAAACAAAGGCATATAACATATTGTCGAATAACCACTAAGCCGGCAGTCCAAATTCCTTTTGACTTGCCATCTAAGTGCTCGGGGGACAGACTATGTATATACCGGAGTGGGAAGAACTTACAGATAAGTCGCCCTCCAAGTCGGCGAAGGCCTGCGAGGCGAAGTTGGAAAAAGCCAAGGTTGACTCCTTGGCCTCCTTCAAGGTAGACCAAGGGTCCCTGACCTTGCCGCCTCCCGCAGTCGGGGCTGCCCTCCGAGACCCGCCGGCAGACGACTCTAGCAACCCTTCGTTGGCGGCGCGCGATTGAGCGGCATCATCGGCCGTAGCCTCAGCCAGCAGAAGGGGAGTTTTGGCCGCACGGTCGGCGGAAGAAGTCCTTGGCGGAGCACCTGAAGCCGGAGCTGGGGGCTCACGACGAGCGTCGCCCATAAAGCTGCCGGCGTGCAGCTGAGGAGTTGGCGGCACGGTAGCCGGCGAGACGCCTTGCGGCCGCTTTCCCTTGCCAAGAAGCCTGGTCGTCAACCGGGATGTTGCGACCCTTTCCCTGTCAATAAAAAGCAAGCACAGTCAATTGGCCAGTATTGAAGAAGTTTTTCGTCTGGTAAAGGCAGAATTGAGTACCTTCGGGGGATGTTAATCCCCGCGTTCTCGCCGATGTTGGCGAGAGTCGGCTCGGTAGCCGACGCGATCCGTTTCTTCCTCTCGGCATTCGCTGTAGAGGAAGCAGCGCCGGACGCCTTGCGCTTCTTCGTCTTCCCGGCCTCCGACTCGTAGAAGTCGGGAGCCAGGTCATCCTCCCCCAACTCGGAGAGCTGAAAAAGAAGACAAGTTAAAGGAACTCAAGCCTAGCCGGCAAAGCTATCAAACAAGGGGCGAAGGAAGAAAATATTCACCTCAAGGGGAGGGTTGTCATGGGTGTGCATGGGCACGCCCTCGGCCGCCTTCACCAGCCCCGCCTTGACGAGGCTGCGGAGCCAGAATGCCAGGTCGACGACCGGCAATATCTCTTCGCTCACGCGAAGAGAAGCTGTGTCAGTAGGCGAATACTGACACATCTTGTGCGGGCTGTACCGCAGGGGGAGGATTTGCCGGCCAAGCCAGCAAATGACGGTGTCGACTCGATCCAGCTGAGGAGGAGCCATCGTCCTCGTGAGGAATTCAATCCGCCTTTGAGTAAGGCGGAGTTCCTCCGTCAACTTGGGCAACGCCTCGTCCCAGCATGGTCGAGGCATGGGTGGCGCATTGACGAATGCCGGGATGCCAACTTGGCGGCCCGGCGCTGCCATGTCTTGGCAGTAGAAGAACGTGGAGGTCCAGCCTTGACGGACTCGAGATATGGTATCTTGGGATACCATTGGCGGCCCTGGCGGCAGTTGAAGGTGATGCTGCCGCAGGTAGCCAGCCCGCCGTCCGGCACCGTCTGTCGCCGGCAACGGAAGCAGTATCTGAAGAAGTCTAAACTAGGCCTAATACCTAGATAGCCTTCGAACAGAGCTGTGAAGCCGGCTAAGACTAATATACTATTGGGTGCAATGTTGTAGGGCTGGAGCCCGTAGTGATCCAAAACCTCGCTAAAAAAGGCGGAAGGCGGAAGCGCCATTCCCCTAACAAGGTGGGAGGTAAGGATTACCCGCTCTCCGGCTTCCGGGGCCGGGACGATGTCTCCGAAGGCGGCCCTCCACCGGCAATACTCCCGAGTGGGGAGGTAGCCGACAGCCTCCAAATCTTGGAGGGCGTCTTCGTCGACGATGGAAGGTAGCTAGTAGCGGGACCCAAGGTCCGCCGCTTCTTCTTCCTCATCGCCGGGGGCGCCCGCCGTCGCCGTCGCCGTGGTGGATGGTGGAGGAGCCGAAGAGCCCGCCGCTGGCGCGCGCGCGGTAGAAGTCCGAGGGACGACGGCGGTGACATTGCCCGCCGTCACCGCCGCCGCAGGGCGGGTTATTGCGCCGCCCATCGACGTTGCGAGCGCGGCCTCGGTCGCCGGACCGCTCGACGCCATCGAGTGAGCTGGGCCGGTGGACATCGCCGCGAGAAAAGGTCGTCGGAGGAGAAGAGTTCGCCGGAGCTCGTTCGGAGGCAAGGAGCGAAGAAGGGGAAGAGGCAAGGGCACACGGAGAGCAAAGGCTGGGTAAAGAAAATGGACCGTTTGGCTATCTATTTATAGGGCCAGGCGTTGCTCCCTGTGCAACGGCATTTTAGTCGGACACGTGTCCCGCATCCGTTGCGGCACACGATTGCACGATCTCCACGCCTCCTCTTTTCCCGCAATTTCTGATCATGGCGAGATTCCCGCCTAACAGTTTTCAAACTGTCGTGAGCTGGCTAGGTGGAAACCGCCAGGAAGGATGCTCGGCAAGATTGCCGAGCAGCCGTATTTTCCCATGATGGATAAAGGCGGCCGCATGTCAACCTCAAGACACGCATGCCTCGTTGATTTTCAGAATGGTTCAAGTCCTGCAGCCGCCAACATTGGCACATGAATAATCAAGAAGAAGCCGGCGCCTGGAGAACTTCAACCTTTCTGGGAGCTAATGTTGGGGATATATCAACTAGGGGTATAACCAACATGGATCAATCCAGCTAGTCCAGGGTGGCCCAAGGGTGGTAAGGCCGAGGCCTGCCGGGCGGCCCAGATAGCTGACGTACAAGGAAGTAGGCGGACGGTTCAAGGAAGGCGGAAGGCCGAAGCCCATCAAGCCACCGAGCCCAAGACGGAAGGCGGCAGCTAAGCCGGCTAGGTCTAGGACTCTGTTTACTTGCCGGCCAAGTACTTACCTTGTAACCCGGGGTCTGGCCGCCTATATAAGCCGGCCACCGGGAGGCCTTTAGGGCCAAGCACCGAGACAACTTCAATAGGCATCATACCCATTGTAACCTGTCCACGGCTATTGCCTCATAGTGAATTATAGCAGCACATAGGATTCCGCCACCGTTGCGGGATCCGAAGCTGGGTTAACTCGCCGTGTTCAATCCCGACCTCGACGACACCAACCTTCTTCCCAATAATCCATACGTAGGCTAGAGGACCCCCGTCTCCTATCAAATATGCCGATACCACGACATCGTCCGTTGGTCTTATGTTACATCTGCTTAGTATGATAAATTTTCTACCTTAATAAAATGTTGTATTATATTGGGGTATTATAATTAAAAGATAAGGCACCAAGCGGAAGGCCTTGCGAGGTGCTTTGTTCTGCTCAGTGTCGATCTAGGAACTGAGATTTTGTCCTCGGATCCAATTTTGAGCGCTCTAACCACTTGTGGGTCGCCCTATGGAGCCCCCCTCGACTTTGAACGGATCTTCAGCTTGTCCATGTGCCGCAACTAGTTCGGGTTTTCCATTTGCTCATATCCATGTGCATGATGATGATGATTGATGAGAGGTTACATGATACGGGGGGTCATATAGGGGTGGTGCGCGCGAAGCGGACAGTTCCTACTGTGGTTTGAGCCACATGGCGCGTGGACACAAACTAATGAGTCCTCAACTGAGATTCGGCCGGACTCTTGACGCGGGTAACAACTCATATGGGTGGCACTTGGACTTGCTGTAGTGAAGGAATGGGTCGAGTTGAGAGGCTCTGATGCTTGCTTGGGTTGATCATACGAATATGTGTACAGTAGTGCACCCCTGCAGGGTATAATCTTATCGATGAGCCGTGTCCACGGTTATGGACGACTTTGGTGATGATGCTGGCTAACAAGATCTAGACAACTTGCACCTAATTAATGTTAATTAATTTGACTAGTAATATAGAATTACTTTTACAATAAATGGTAACTAAAATTGTTTAATGTGTGAGTTTCCCGAATTGCTTCCTCATACTTGGTTGAGGGGGTTAATTCGAGAATGAGTTATGTTTGGTGTTAGTTGTAGATGTTTACTTTATGCGCTCTCTTACCCCTCTCTAAATAGACGGAAGTTGTAGCGTGTCTCTTTAGGTTGCTAGTGCTGCTGCCGCTAAGTCCACCTCCCCTATATTTTGGGAGATGGTGTAGAAAGTAGGAAGTCGGTTTTGCTTGCTAGGGAGTGCCCTGACCCTCTTTTGGGTTATGCTTTATGTGCAGTCAACAAGTTTGAAGTCTAACGACGTTAGCTTGGGAATCCCTCCGGCTTGGCTGGGCAGGGATATGGCGCCATTTCTTATCTTCAGGACTCTTAGTCCATTGCATCTTATCCGTAGTCGGATACTATTCTGCTTCCGATGTCATTTGAATCTTTGTATTGTATTATTTGTATCTTGACTCGTTCGAGTCGTTGTTGTAATTATATCTTCTGTTGTATTTGTGGATGTATCGGAACTGTTGTAATGTTATCACAATTCCACCCACATAATGTGCATGTTTCGGCGTGCACATTATGTCTGGTGGGCGACCTAAAATCGTTATTATGCGGATTTCGGCGTGATCCCTTAAATCTACATAGTACTGATTTTAGGGCGTCACATGCGGTTGGAACGGTCTATGTATATTGTTGTAATGACCAAATGAATCTCACACTAGATATCATGACATTAGTATATGCATCATTATGCAGCTCTTTATTCTGTCAATTGCCCAGCTGTAATTTGTTTACCCGCATGTATGCTATTATTATTATTTATGGAGAGACACCACGGGTGAACTGTGGACCTCGGTCCTTTTCTTTAAACTGATAATACAACCAACTGCAAACTGCTACTTTCATTCTCTGCAAATATCATCCTCCACACATACGTTTAATCCTTGTTACAGCAAGCCGGTGAGATTGACAACCTCACAGTTGAGTTGGATCAAAGTTTCCTGATTGTGTTGTGAAGATTCCACCTTACACGCCAAGCACTTTTCTGGCGCCGGGGAGACCTTCGTTGTGTTCTTCATCTCCTACTGGTTTGATGACCTTGGTTTCATAACTGAGGGAAATTTGCTGCTGCACTACTTCAAACCTTCCTCTTGGGGTTTTCCAACTCCTTACACCCGTGAGCATCAGACGCGGTGATGCGTGTGTACCTGAGAGTTATTTTCAGTTAGGGTGTCACAGGTTCACTGGGAAAATGTTTATATCAAGTCAATTAATACGCGCAAGCTATGACAAAGCAAGAACCATTGTAACAGCAAGAACCTTTGTGAAAGCATGTGACAAAGCATATAACATCTTACCCCATACGAATGGTTGCCAAACATAAACATCTCCACGCGGTTCAGTAACCGCATATATGCGATCCAGGGTACATCGTTCCGAGCTGGAGTTGTTGCCGATGGCATCCACATATTTAGATGGTCGCAAGTCAGTGTGAGGCAGGATGGTCCAAACAGTCTCACGCGGCCATCGAACAATGGCAATTACCTTGTCAAACACGGCTATGGCATTGTAACGCCATTCACCATCAGACACAAATGGCCATCCTGCGTGTTGAATCTTCAGCAGATTTATTACTATCCCGTTGAATTTGAAAGTGAATGGTGCGCTTTGGCAACCATCCATCTACGTAATGAGTTATGCCAACATCCTCCAGAGATGGCATCATGAAATTTATTGACCTGTAGACGTTAGTCAGAGTCAATTTTCCTGGGGGATCATCCCCATGGATATTCACCAACCACTCTCTGTTGCCGCCGACCCAGAATTGTACGCCTTCATATCCTTCCTGGGCTTCCTCCTTCATCCGCACCAATACTGGTGCCATGTTCTTGTCCAGAAGCATGAGTCTACTACCAACGGTCTGAGATAAAACAAAGACACACAGTCACAAAAAACCCTAGAAAAATATTCACATCCTGCATACAACCTTAGAACAACACAGAAATAGGGTGATGACTGCCTTAAATAGATGTACAAGTACACATCTATATAAGTACAGAAAGACAGAGATATATAGAAGTTCAGATTAACTTGTATATAAGTACAGATATAAAAAACCGTGGTTAGTAAGGAATCACATCGGTGTTGCCTCACACACCAAAGCAACCAAATCAAACTAAACTCCACAAACCTGATCTTTGGGACCCCATTGGCTCTCATCCATGTGGAGAAGGCCCGGCGTGTGATGCTCACGAGTGTGAGGAGTTGGAAAACCCCAAGAGGAAGGTGTGATGAGCGCAGTAGCAAGTTTCCCTCAGTTATGAAACCAAGGTTATCGACCAGTAGGAGATGAAGAACACAACGAAGGTCTCCCCGACACCAGAAAAGTGGCGTTGAAGGGAGGTGGAATCTCCAACACAATCAGGAAACTTTGCTCCAACACAACAATTAGGTTGTCAATCTCACCGGCTTGCTGTAACAAAGAATTAAACGTATGGTGTGGAAAATGATGTTTGTAGAGAATAAAAGAAACAGTTTGCAGTTGGTTGTATTATCAGTGTAAAGAAAAAGACCGGGGTCCACAGTTCAGTAGTGGTGTCTCTCCATAAATAATAATAGCATACATGCGGGTAAACAAATTACAGCTGGGCAATTGACAGAACGAAGTACTGCATAGTGATGCATATACTATAGTCATGATGTCTAGTATGAGATTCATTTGGGCATATATGACTAATAATCCACCTTCCGGTTAGCGTCCGCACCCCTTTCAGTAGTAAGTTGCAAGCAACAGAATATTGCATTAGCCAAAGTGTGTAATGTAAGTAATACAATTATCCTTAGACAAAGCACTCTTAGAGGTTGCTGTCACTCCCCAAGATTAAATAGAGACATGAACCCACTATCGAGCATAAATACTCCCTCTTGGAGTCACAAGCATCTACTTGGCCAGAGCATCTACTAGCAACGGAGAGCATGCAAGATCATAGACCACACACAACATGATATATTATGAAGCAAATGACATATTTTTAAATATCCATCGTATCCCAGCAAACACAACATGTAGGATTACATAAACTTGATCATGATAGGTAGCTCACAAGATCTAAACATGATGCCACAAAAGGAGAATACAACCATCTAGCTACTGCTATGGACCCGTAGTCCAGGAATGAACTACTCACGCATAAGTCCGGAGGCGGGCATGGTGATGTAGAGCCCTCCGGTCATGATTCCCCTCTCCGGCAGGGTACCGGGAAGAGGTTATGAACCCTCCCGAACTAGGGTTGACGATGGCGGCGGCTACGTAAGGGTTTCTGGAAAAGTGTTCCGTCTTCTTAGGTTTTCACATCAGGGGGTATTTGTAGGCGAAAGGGCGAAGGCGCTGGAGGCCCAAGGCCAGGTAGAGGGCCTGGCCGTGCCAGCCTATGGTGTGGGCGTCCCTCGGCCCCACTCCTTCTCGTATTCGGTGTTCTGGAAGCTCCCGACAAAAATAGGCATTTTGGCTTTTGTTTTGTCCAATTCCGAGAATATTTCCTTAACAGGTTTTCTGAAACCAAAAACAGTAGAAAACAGGGAACTGGCACTATAACATCTTGTTAATATGTTAGTCCCAGAAAATGCATAAAACCATATCAAATGTATACAAAACATGTAGGCAATTGGTATAATATAAGGATGGAACATAAGAAATTATAGATACGTTTGAGACATATCAAGCATCCCCAAGCTTAGTTCTACTCGTTCTCGAGTAGGTAAAACGATAACAACAATAATTTCTGGAGTGACATGCTTTCACATAATCTTGATCATATAATATTGTAAGGCTCATGTCATGAATGAAGTGACTCAAAGCAATGATCTATATTTTGCTAACAAATAGACAAGGAGTAAACAACAACATCATATAAATAAAAACTTTTCATGAATAGTACTTTCAAACAAGCATCAAAAAGGTTTACATAAGGGTTAACTCATAAAGCAATATTCTCTAAGTAAAAGAGCATTGAAGCAACACAAAGGAAGATATAAGTTTCAGCATTGGCTTTCAACTTTTTGAACATGTATATCATATAGATAGTTGTCAACACAAAGGAATATAACAAGTGCAATAAGTAAGCATATAAGAGTTGTTGCACATAGTTGACAAAAGTGTTTGCTTCGTGGACAGAAAGAAGTAGGTAAACTGACTCAACATAAAGTAAAAGATAGGCCCTTCGCAGAGGGAAGCAGGGATACAAGCATGTGCTAGAGCTTCTGGGTTTTATAGGTTTTTGAAATCATATAGAGAGCATAAAAGTAAGTTTTTGAGTGGTGTTTGTCGTTGTCAACGAATGGTAATGGGCACTCTACCCCCCTTGTCAACCAGACATTCTAAGCGCGGCTCCCATGAAGGACGTTATTTCTATCAGCAAGGTAGATCATCCCTCTTATCTCTTTTGTTTACAAATGTAGTTAAAAACTAGTATCATTACTTGGCTGATTCGATCAGGGAAAAAATGTGAAGAGATTGCAGCGGTTAAAGTTGTAATTAATTGGGACTGGGCACCCCATTTGCCAGCTCTTTTTGCAAAGTTAATGGATAAGCGGATGTATATGCCACTAGTCCGGTTGTGAAAGTCTGTCCAAAAGCAAATGACAAGGTTGATATCCATAACACCACATACTTCCTCATTAGCTAATAAACATTAAAACAAATAAGGGATAGTAAGTTTTGAATTAAAGATAGCACATGAAGTATTTACTTGGAAAGGTAGAAAATACCATGTAGTAGGTAGGTATGGTGGACACAAATGACATGGGTTTTGGCTCAAGGATTTTGGATGCACGAGAAACATTCCCTCTTAGTACAAGGCTTTGGCTAGCAAGGTTGTTTGAAGCAAACACAAGTATAAACTATGACAACAAGACGTATATAAAAACATATTGCAAGTATAATAAAACTCTACATTGTCTTCCTTGTTGCTCAAACAGTTTTAGTAGAAAATATCTAGACCTTAGAGATACCAAACATGCAAACCAAATTTCAACAAGCTCTACGGTAGTTCTCCATTAATGGGTTTAACTACATGATGTAAAAGCTTAACCATTATCTACTTGAGAACTCAAAACAATTGCCAAGTACCACAACATACAAGATAACAATTCATAAGAGCATGTTTCTTTTCTTTATATCATTTACCACATTTAGCATTTTCTGTTTCCAACCAAACACCAATCAACTTATTTAAACATAAACTCTCCAAGTATTTAACAATGAAGCAAGAGAGTATAACATATGAAAACTAACAGCTCTGAACAAGAGGTGCATGAAAAATAAGAGCTGAAAGTATTGCAGTAGCTATAGAAGAATACTCAACAAATGTAAGTGAAGAATAGGAGTATTCAAATGAAAAAGCAAAGCGTGTCTCTCTCCCACACAAGAATTGTAGGATCCATTTTATTCAGAAAATAAAAATAACAAAGAAAAAATAAAAACAAACAGACGCTCCATGTAAAGCACATAAGATGTGATGGAATTAAAATATTGTTTCACTAGAGATAACCTGATAAGTTGTTGATGAAGAAGGGGATGCCTTGGGCATCCCCAAGATTTGATGCTTGAGTCTTCTTAAAATATGCTTGGGTGACTGTAGTGCCCTTGCTTGAGAAAGCAATGGCACATATGAATAGTGCGGAGGACTTGGATCACATAAGTCTCGCAATTTCCAATAATATGTAATATCACAGTACAATGTCATAATCTATTACAAATCGAGACGAATGATCCAAAAACAAATAATCCTTACAACTTAGCATAGCTAACGCTAGCTGAATAAATAGTTCACACTTTATTTCAGAGTTCAAACGCAAATCTAAGGATAGCATGGAGCTACCTCATCTCCATGAAGCCACTGGCAAATCATGTTGGTTGTAGCTCGAAGACGACCCCCTTACTCCTCATTCGGACATTCTGCAAGGTTTAGTTGCAGCCCAGCTATAAAGGGTCAGCACAATTGAAATGTGGTGGCAAGTGACTTTAATTTCTAATATTCTACTAAGTTATATCTATATGCTTATTTGGCTGGTGGAGCTCAAGGCTATTGCGCAAAGCAAGTTTTCACCTAATTTTGGTAAATAATTTTTTTTGAAACAATATCATCTCTTTATAGACAATCTAGAGACATATCCATGTCTCCTACCCATGTTCACCCATCAAGTTTTATTAAGAAATTGGGATGAAGAGATTTTCAGAACACAGCCTTGTGTAGTTACTCAAATTGTCCGATGCCGGGGACACGGCTAAGATCTTAGGTTTTAACTCTCGAGAGTGTGTGCACTTTCACCATTAGACTCAATCAACCCAAACTATCCTCTACACTCATTTAGTGAGAAGGAAAAGGAGAAGATCAAGACGAGACTTTTCAGAAGTTGCTTTCCCATGATCATACTAAGAGATTACCACCGTCCTATAAACTCTACCACCATCAATCTCTTGACCCAGGTCCACATCAACTTACTCCATCAAGACAGAGCCCATATTGACCAATGGTTGCACGATAAGCAACTAAACTCAGTGTAAACTTAAATCTCATAGCCCTGGGTGGCCTACCACAAGTGAGCAACTCAGGTTAACACCGCATATCATGGCCCCAAGTAAGTGGAAACTATCTTGGGCGAAGACAACCATGAAACTTGGCCCTGAGAAGCCACTCAACTTGAAACCTCCTCGATCGACCCAATCCACCCAGGCGTTAAATTAATTTAGTGGGAATTTTCATTTATCACATCAACCATTAAACAATCATTTTTGCAGCAGGTACTTCCACTAAATTATAATAGGGGTCTAACTGGAATTTCTAAGGGGTAACCTAACAGGTTTGCATAGCATACTACAAATCTCCCAGAAACCTATCATGCATACTACTTTTGCAAATACTTCTTAAAACACTAGGTATGCAATAGAAAAAAATAGTAGGTGTTTTATGAAGTCACTTGCCTGAAGAAAGTCGTCGTTTCTCACACACTCTTGTCCAAGTCAAAAGTTGCTCCCCGTTTCAAACTATATAGTAAAAGGGCATCCAATAAACAAGCAATTCAACAAACACAAAACAAATTGAAACATACAAGCGTAAAGAGTCTTCTCGGGAGGGTTTGGGTCAAAGACGTCACATAATTCAATATACAAAAAAAATTAATGTGATTGGGTTTTGGGTTTCGCCACAGAATTGTCTGGGGTCAAATAAACAATTTCAACTCGAAATGTTGTATGGGTGTTTCCAAGGTTTCTAATGGAATGGTCTTCAAAAGTTTACACAAAGGGACGTCAAGAAGGCTTAAACACTATTTAAAAGCAAGGTTTAAGACTCTAATACCACAATAATTATTTAATTACATTTACCCAAGGTTATGTTTAAAATTAACTTTAACCAAATTCATATTCAAGAATTTCTGAATTTTCTCATATCTAAACATTTTTAATCCCCAACTTAAAAGTTTATATTGTTAATAATAACTTAGTTATTTAAATGATATAATGTTATAAATCACACTTTTAGTAACCCTAAATTAACCAATAACATTTATAAACACCTGTAAATGAACTAAAATCATTTAAAAGGCTTTTAAACAAACTTTCTTATTATGGTTATGAATTATATTAATAAACATGAATTTGAGCTTTCTCTGGAGAAGGACAATTATGTATGTCTTTGGTGCAAGTAACAAATTTTAAGTTAATAAACCTTATAATGTGCTAGAATAAATCAGCTTAAGTCTCATGAACTTTAAATTCATTTTAAATTATTCAAACATTATTTATAACAAAATTTTATAAATGGGGTTAATAGACAGAAGGCTTTTAATTAAATGTATAGCAATTGGATTTATTCAAAATAATGTTTGTATTAAAAGTTAGGTCAAATATAGGTCAAACTATTCAACTTAAACATACAACTATTTAATCATCCAAATAATTCTCAAAATTATTTTATAACAGATGCAACACATTACACATTTTATAAAGTTTCTAAAACAATTTTATTTGCAATTTTTGAATTTACAGATTTAAAGTTATGACAAAAATACTCAAATTCACCATTTGAAATTTGAATATTTTAAACTAAGTCAAAAATGAATTCCAAAATATTCTACATGTCAAGGGCTTTCCAAATATGTAAAAATATTTGAATTTGGATAAGTGGTTAAAAAGTTATGACAGATCTAAGTGGTAGGGGATTTTCTGCAAAATAGACAATTAAATTATATTCGGAAATAACACAGAAAAAGATTTGCCATGTGGCGTACTACGATAGGCTAGTTTCTAGGGTTAACAGGGGCCGCAGGAATTAAAGAAGATCGGGCGGTCCAGATCCGTTCGTACCTCTTCGGACTAGATCTAATCTGGGTCGTTGATGGATGATCGAACGGACGGGGAAGGGTGGTGCTCACCGGGCGGCGCAGGGTGGCCGGAGCAGAGGAAGGCGCGGCGGCGCTGCACTCGGCCTCGACGGGGGAGGCGTTCCGGTGGATCCCGGGCTCGGGGAAGGCCACCTCCAGATGCAGCGCGGCACGGCGGGTCGGATGGGGGTGGTGCCCTTGAGTAGTTCGTCCTGGTGCGGCCGGGAGACGAGGTCGGAGGCGGCTCGGCACCAGCGAGCTCGGTTCAAGCACGAGTAGCTCAAACCACTGCACGAAACAACGATACCAGATCTTAGGGGAAGCGCACGAGAGCGGGAGAGGTAGAGGACGAGGAACGGGCGGCGGAATCGTACCGTGTCGCCGGAAAATCGAGAAACACGGCGGCGGCACCATGTCTACTCCGGCGAGCTTTTCTGACGGCCTGGCGGCGTGTTTTCGAGGGGAAGGAAGGGGGAAAGATGCGGCGGGGAGTGGATGGTTTATAGCGTGCACCCGGGGAACAAATCGCGCAAACATCGCACCGAATTTTGGAAGGGAATCGGAGATGATTTTCGGGAGAGAAATCCGGCTGGAGGTTAGGGACGATGACGTCATCGATGACTTCATCCCGATACTTATTTTCTTTTCTGATTTTTTTTTCCATTTTATTCATATCTTTTGATTTAAATGTCCAAATGAAGTCAAAAAAAATTCTAAAAAAATTTGTAAAATTATTATCTTTGTGTTAAACCAGTTGTGAGCATGTTTTGAACATTTTGAAAAATAATATTTTGAAATATTCATTAAAAACCAATTTGATACTTAAAATGAATTTTGAAATTATGACTAAATTAAACTTTCTTTTGGCTCAATAAAATTTGTAAAATACCCAAATTCAATTATGTTTGGAAATAAGTTATTTAAACTCATATTCCATTATTACATAAAATTTAGCTTTAATAGATTATTAAACACATATTATACCTATTTGAATTAAGCAGAGAAAATGTAATGTAATCATTTTAATTTAAAGTATTTTGGGCACCATTTTATTTTATAATAAGATAACTCAGTTGAAAACTTCATTACCACTTTGGAAAAGACTTTAGATTTAAAATCATAAACTGAAAATCATTTTATGTTTTGAAAATAAATGAAGATCATTTTAAGCTAATGAAATGTATTTGGATAATCCATTTATTATAAAACATATGAAGTTATTAAAGTTATAAACTATAGGTTGTAATTTCAACACTATGTTTTTGAACTTAGTGGAAATAATGAAAAACCATTTGGCAAATGGATCATGTTTTAAATTATTTAAAATAACACTTGTAGATACTATTTTAATTTATGAATAGCTATGGCTAAGTGGTGGAAACAAATACTTATAAGGAAACTTTTTATTATAATGAAATGGTTTGAAATTTTTGTAAAACATTTGTCAAATTATATATTGAGGTTTAATAACTACAATGGATAATAAATTGTTTAACTTGGATCAACTTTTGGAAGTAATGATCCTTCCAAGATATTTGAAATATTAAATCTCTTCAAGATGCTTGAAGTCTTTTATAATTGGTTCTCTTATGCATTTTAATATTTTATTTTAATCAAAACAAAAGTTTTAAATTTTTAACATTCCAAAATATTGGGATGTTACAGAGACCCACCGGGGCATCCCCAAGCTTAGTATCTTTTCATCTTCCCAATCACATCATATGATCCACTCTCTTGATCCTTGAAAACATCCTCCACACCAGACTCAAAGTAAACTTCATTAGAGGGTTAGTGCATAATCAAAATATTTCATATTATGTATGGAAAAAACCATTACACATGCTAATGGACATTATCTACAGTCACTGGTATTTTATGGAACAAAAGGATCCATTCAAAAACAGCAAAATGAGCAATGCAAAATAAATGGCAGAATCTGTCAAAAAGAGAACAGTCCGTAAAGACGAATTTTTTCGAGGCACTTAACTTGCTAAAATCAGAAAACTCAAAACTAGTGACAGTTGCATACATATCTAAGGATCACGCACAAAAAATCCCAGGTCATTTTGATTTTTCTATGAATCCTTACGAATTAAACGGTGGACAGCAGAAAACTGTTCCTGCGCAGGAATCCAAATCTAGCATCAACTTTCTACTAGAGGCTTAACTTGACACAACTTTGTAATAAAATAAAGATAAAAAGGAATTGCTACAGAGGTAGGCATGTTCCTTGACTCAATAAAAGAAAATAACAGGAATAAAAAGTGGATTGTCTCCCATAAGTGCTTTTCTTTAAGGCCTTTGAGCTTGGCACAGAAAGCAAAACTCAAGTGTTTCCAAGAGAAGAAGCATCAAAATTATAGTTTGTACGTATAATAGAATAAAAAGGTAGCTTCATATTCTTCCTAGGTAAGTGTTCCATACCTTTCTTAAGTGGGAAGCGGTACCTTATATTTCCTTTTTTCATATCAATAATAGCACCAACCGTGCGAAGAAAGGTCTTCCCAGAACAATTGGACAAGAGGGGTTGCACTCAATATCCAAGACAATAAAATCAACGGGGACAAGGTTATTATTAATCATGATAAGAACATCATTGACTCTCCCCTGAGGTTTCTTCAAGGCATTATCAGCAAGAAAAACATCCAAATAGCAATGTTCCAAAGGTGGCAAGTCAAACATATCATAAAGTTTCTTAGGCATAACAAAAATACTTGCACCAAGGTCACACAAAACATGGCAATCAAAATCATTCACTTTTATTTTAATGATGGGCTCCCAACCATATTCTAACTTCTTAGGGATAGAAGCTTCAAGTTTTAATATGTGTAGTAAAAGCCATATTTAAAGTACTAGCATTAGGACTTGTAGCTAGCTTTTGCAAGAAATTAATAACTTCAGATATATTACAACTATCATATATAAAGTCATTATCATCAAAAGTAATAGGACAATTATCTCCTATGTTCTCAAAAATTTCAGCACTTTTATCAGGCACAGTTTAAGGAGTTTTAGGCAATTTTAAATGTTTGGAAGTAGTAGAAGAAACATTGCCAACACCAATTATGCTACCATTAATAGTAGGAGGCTTACTAGCATGTGGAATAACATTATTTTCAGTAGTAGTAATGGTGCAAACTCTAACAATATTATCATCTTTAGCTAGTTCTTCCTATCTTTCCCATCTAGCATGCAATTCAGACATCATCCTAACATTTTCATCAATTCAAACTTGGATGGCATTAATTTTAGCAAAGGTCTTACTTTCATTTGTATCATTAGTCATGACTTTAGTTTTTATAAGATCAAAATCTAGAGCAAGACTATCTACCTTAGAGACAAGAACATCAATTTTCCCAAGTTTCTCCTCAACACTTTTATTAAAGGTAGTTTGTGTAGTGATAAAATCCTTATGCATGGTTTCAAGTTCAGAGGAAGTATTCCTATTATTGCTATAAGAACTACCATATGAATTACCATAACCACCACTATTATTAGAAGGATAGGGCTTGTAGTCATTGTTACCATAATTATTCCTATAGGCATTGTTGCTGAAATTATTATTTTTAATGAAGTTAACATCAACAAGCTCTTCTTGTGCAACTAAAGAAGCTAAGGTAACATTATTAAGATCCATATGAGATTTACCATTAACAAGCATAGACATGATCATATTAATCTTATCACTCAATGGGAAGGTTTCTTCAACAGAATTTACCTCATTACCTTGAGGAGTCCTTTCAGTATGCCACTCAGAATAAGTAACCATCATATTATCCAGAAGTTCTGTTGTAGCCCCCAAAGTGATAGACATAAAGGTACCTCCGGCAGCTGAATCCCATAAGTTTCTTATAGAAAAATTCAGTCCTGCATAGAAGGTTTGGATGATCATCCAAGCAGTCAGTCCATGGGTTGGGCAATTCTTAACCAGAGATTTCATTCTTTCCCAAGCTTGAGCAACATGTTGATTATAAAATTTCTTAAAGTTCATAATGATACTTCTTAGGGAAATAATCTTATCAGGAGGATAGTACTTTCCAATAAAAGCATCTTTGCATTTAATCCAAGAATCAATACTATTCCTAGGCAATGAAAGCAACCATTCTTTAGCTCTTCCTGTCAAGGAGAAAGGAAATAATTTTCATTTTTATAATGTCACCATCTATATCCTTATATTTTTGCATTTCACAAAGTTCAACAAAATTATTTAGATGGGCAGCAGGATCATCAGAACTAACTCCAGAAAATTGCTCTTTCATGACAAGATTTAACAAAGCAGGTTTAACTTCAAAGAATTCTGCTTTGGAAGCAGGTGGAGCAATGGATTTGCATATAAAATCATTATTGTTGGTGCTAGTGAAGTCACACAACTTAGTATTATCTGCAGTAGTCAGTTTAGCAAAATAAAAGGCAAACCGAAATACAAAATTTAATATAAGTAACTAATTTTTTTTGTGTTTCTGATAATAAGAAGCAAACAAGATAATAACAAAGTAAACAAAATGCAAGTAACTTTTTTTTGTGTTTTTGATATTTAAAAGAAAACAAAACAGGAAATAAAATTTAACTTAAGCAAGACAAAAACAAAATAAAGATATTGGAAAGTGAGAGACTCCCCTTGCAGATGTGCTTCAATCTCCCCGGCAACGACGCCAGAAAAGTGCTTGATGCACACGGGTGTGAGGAGTTGGAAAACCCCAAGAGGAAGGTGTCATGAGCTTAGTAGCAAGTTTCCCTCAGTTATGAAATCAAGGTTATCGAACCAGTAGGAGTTGAAGAACACAACGAAGGTCTCCCAGGCGCCAGAAAAGTGGCATTGAAGGGAGGTGGAATTTGCACAACACAATCAGGAAACTTTGACCAACTCAACAGCGAGGTTGTCAATCTCACCGGCTTGCTGTAACAAAGGATTAAACGTGTGGTGTGGAAAATGATGTTTGCAGAGAATGAAAGAAACAATTTGCAGTTGGTTGTATTATCAGTTTAAAGAAAAGGATCGGGGTCCACAGTTCGCTAGTGGTGTCTCTCCATAAATAATAATAGCATACATGCGGGTAAACAAATTACAGCTGGGCACTTGACAGAATGAAGAACTGCATAATGATGCATATACTATATTCATGATGTTTAGTATGAGATTCATTTGGGCATTACAGCAATATACATAGACCGTTCCAACCGCATCTATGACTAATAATCCACCTTCAGGTTAGCATCCGCACCCCTTTCAGTATTAAGTTGTAAGCAATAGATTATTGCATTAGGCAAAGTGTGTAATATAAGTAATACAATTATCCTTAGACAAAGCACTATTGTTTTATCCCTAGTAGCAACAGTACATCTACAATCTTAGAGGTTGTTGTCACTCCCCCAGATTAAATAGAGACATGAACCCACTATCGAGCATAAATACTCCCTCTTGGAGTCACAAGCATCTACTTGGCCAGAGCATCTACTAGCAACGGAGAGCATGCAAGATCATAAACAACACACAACACGATATACTATGAAGCAAATGACATAGTATTCAATATCCATCGGATCCCAGCAAACACAACATGTAGCATTACATAAAGATGATATTGATCATGATAGGCAGCTCACAAGATCTAAACATGATGGAACAAAAGGAGAAGACAACCATCTTGCTATTGCTATGGACCCGTAGTCCAAGGATGAACTACTCACGCATCAGTCCGGAGGCGGGCATGGTGATGTAGAGCACTTCGGTGATGACTCCCCTCTCCGGCGGGTTGCCGGGAAGAGGTTCTGAACCCTCCCGAACTAGGGTTGACGACAGTGGCGGCTCCGTAAGGGTTTCTGGAAAAGTGTTCCGCCTGTTTAGGTTTTCACGTCGGGGGGTATTTGTAGGAAAAAGGGTGAAGGCGGTGGAGGCCCGAGGGCCCCAAACCTGGTGCTCGCGCGGCAAGGGGGAGCCGCGCCGGCCTATGGTGTGGGTGCCTTGCGGCCCCACTCCGTCTCGTCTTTGGTGTTCTGGAACCTCTCGAGAAAAATAGGCACTTTGGCTTTTGTTTCGTCCAATTCCGATAATATTTCCTTAACTGGTTTTTACAAACCAAAAACAACAGAAAACAGGGATCTGTCACTGTGGCATCTTGCTAATATGGTAGTCCCAGAAAATGCATAAAACCATATAAAATGTATACAAAACATGTAGGCAATTGGTATAATATAAGCATGGAACATAAGAAATTATAGATACGTTTGAGACGTATCAGCGTGCCAAAAGAATGTGTCAGATCCTCGCGCTTCACGGGATGATAGCGGAAGATGCCGCGAGCAAGGTGACAGGTGGTGATGATGTCCATCTCGGCGGTCATCATCTCCACCGTCGCGTCGTGGAGATTATCCCATCCGTACTGCTGGTGGTTCCGTGCAAACTTGCTCGGACCGGCACACAACAGCCATGCGTTTCGGCGTTGGGGTTTTTGTCACAAAGAACGGGGATGAGGGGAGGAATAGATGTGGTAGTCAGTGGAGAAATCTAGCTAGATAAACGGGGACTGATTGATATAGCAGTGAAGGGCGCTTGGGGGAGGAAGTGGGGAAGGGGTGCAAGGTGGAACTGCAATCTCCGAGTCGCCAGGACGAGGGGTTGGCCTCTCTGCGACGGCTAGTGACGATTGATTTCAAGAACGTCACTAAGTTGTGACAATTTTGAGATCGTCACTAAAAAAGCGTCACAAATGGGTTGATTTCTTTTAGTGATTTGTGTGGACCTGGGAGAGGAACAACTCCTACTCAGCCAGATCGGCCTATAAGGCTATGTTCCAGGGCAGGGTGGAATGGGGAGCAGCTGAGAAGATCTGGCACTCCCATGCGCTAGCTAAGTGCAAGGTCTTCCTTTGGCGAGCGCTGCAAGGTCGCTGCTGGATAACGGACAGGCTTAGTCGACGTGGCTTGCCCTACCCTGCAGCTTGCCCACTTTGTGATCAGCAGGCCGAGTCCATCGACCACCTCCTCCTCGGGTACGTAGTGGCCCGTGAGACCTGGGCCTTCTTTTTCCACCGGTGGTGTTGAGAATATAAGCAATTGTTCGATTATATTAATCCAAGTATAAAATAAAATCATGACGTGGATAGTGCTAATGACATACTGATACTTAATGACGTAACCATGTACTAGAAAGATAGTAGAAACATCTACAGAGATTACTAGTATAGAAAACATGGAAATAAGTAGTAGATGGATGAACATATCATACCCTCCAGTAGGCCAGTTGGTTGATGCAGAAGCGGCAACGTCGTCGACAGCCCTCTTGTCAGCGGCAGCCTTCTCAATCTCGGCATCGGTGCTCATGGTGATGACGAAGGCGACGCGGACGTAGTTGAAGTAGTCGAAGTAGCCGACGTAGTGGATGAAGATTGGAGAGTAGTCGCGTAGGAGACGCTCCCCAAAAACCTAATCGCCCCTCTCCCGTACAAGAAACGGAGAGGCGGGGTTTCAGAGGCCTGCTCTCCCGTCGACCATGTTCGCGGCGGACGAGATGGGATCAGCGATGACAGCATCAGCGAGGAGGAACGAAGGTGGTGGCGCGTGGGTAAATGTATCTATTATTCTGTGTCTTCGGCCTCTCCTTTTGTACACAGACGCGGGAGGCAAAGGCCCAGCATAAACACCCGTAATCAATTGCCGTTAAGGCTGAAACGTTTCGGGTCGTTGATATTTTATTCCTGCGTCACAAAAAGAACACATCGGCTCGGCGAGATTCCCGCAACCCGCGGCGCATCGTGACAAGGCGTGGCGAGGCGGGCGGCGGAGGAGGAGGAGCACCCGTGTGTTACACAACCATTCTCCTCATAGCTCACACCAACTCATACTAGTAGGAAAATGGCTCAGTATATAAGCTAATGCACATCTCATCCAACTAGCAGTATGGGACTAAACTCGCACCACATGCCATGACAACATGGGCTTTAGGGATTTTCCAGGAACTGGTAAGTGGGCCAAAAGAAAAAGGCCCAATATTTCAGCAATCCCCCACGAGATCCCAAAGACCCATGATGTTGTCATCCGTTCCAAACATTGTTTTGATATTCCAGTATTTTCTGTGGATACCCGTTAAGGTTGAACATCCACCTAGAGCAATCATCTACACTCCTTCACAACTGACAATGGATTAAGCCTTGAATTGTCAGTTTGGCGTAAAATAGTTTCACCAAATGTCTTACCATTACTACGCTACCAAAGGCTGACCCCTCGGGTGGAGCATATTAGTCGCACTCCTGACATTTTCATGAACTTACTAGAGATCACACAAATCTCATAGACTGTGACCAGCAGTCAGGTTCATATAGGTGTGTTCCTCAAAAGATCGCTCTGTTGGATAGCGTCTTGCTTATGCAAAGCTTTGGAACACATTAAGACAAACGTCAACCTGCCATACAATTACCGAGAGTATTGCATCTCCAACGGAGTGGGTTAGTAAAATTTACTCTCTCTAGTTAACCACTAGCTTGTTTTCCTAGGTCCTACTTCACGGGATCTCCGATCACATAGGTTGGGTTATGATACGTCTCAAACATATCTATAATTTCTTTCGTTCCATGCTTATATTATACCAATTGCTCCATGTTTTATATACACTTTATATCATTTTATGCATTTTCTTGGACTAACCTAATAACAAGATGTCATAGTGCCAGTTCCTGTCTTTCTGCTGTTTTTTGTTTCAGAAAAGTTGTTCTGGAAATATTCTCGGAATTGGACAAAACAAAATCCCAGTGTCCTATTTTTCTCGGAAGGATCCAAAACACAGAAGAGGAGACGGAGGGGGGCCACAGGCTATGTGGTGGCGGGGCAGCCCCCTTGGACGCGCCGTGATGTGGTGTGGGGTCCACGTGCGCCCACCGACGTTGCCCTTTCACCTTTTTAATCTCCCCGACGGAAAAACCCTAAAGACCCGAACACTTTTCCACGAAACATCCCGTAACCGCCGCCATCGTCAACCCTAATTCGGGAGGGTTCACAAGCTCTTCCCGCCACCATGCTTGTAATGCCCCAATCCATGAATTATACAGTGATGCTATGTGTCGGTGGTCATGCTACATAATCGAAGGTTACTGGGGTTACCACTCCCAGGCCGAGTAAACATCGGCAGGCGTGCTCGGCATGGATCATCGGCAACACAACCCTTCGATCATGCCATATCCAAAGCATAGCCCTCAAAGTATAATAAAGAGACTAAGACACCGGAACACCTGGCACATGACAGACCCTACGACTCAAGATAATATAGTTCAACTCTTAGTAGAGAAAGATAGCAAATATTACAATCCAAAGTCTCAGACCCATCAGTACAACAAGCGGAAGCAAATTAAGTTGTTCTAAACAACAAGATCCAAATATGGCCTAAGAGGCCTACAGATAAACAGTCCCGTGCCAGCTGGTTCCTAGTTGCCCCAGGCTGCCACCCGGGAACCCCAGACTACTCGTCGATGTCAACATAGAACCCACCTTCGGGGTAGGTAAAGTCCTCCTCTGAAACAAAAATAAACAAGGGTGAGTTCGACGAACTCAACAAGATTTTGAGCTATTATTGCTCCATGATTGGCTTTCAAGGTTTTATGGCTGTTTTGCGTAAAGCTGATTTTGTTCATAAAATATGACTCCAAGGCATCGACTATCAGAATATTTTCGAAGAGGGGTAAGAAGTAACTCTTTCTCTTTTGATTCACTTTCTCATCCTCTTCCACCACTGTACCTGTTCTTCAAAGGCACCTCCCCGAATCACCCTCGAGGAAGTCAACCTTACAATCTTGAGTGGTACCTTTAGTACCCAGTTTTTAATCATTCCGTTAAAGTTATTCTATGATCCCTGAATTCGTCACCAAGTCGTCCTTAACCGTGGACACGGCTTTTCGAAAAGATTTATCCCTGCAGGGGGTGTACAATGTGAAAGGCGCCAGGTTCCCGAGGGACCTCCCAGCTCCTTATCCATGCGTACCGTCCGGCCCATTGCCTGTACAACTAGCTCTCTTCCGGGGAAAGCCGGCTGGGTGGGAGCGGCTACGACCTTTACCTCGCTTTGGACTAACCTAGGATCATCAGTGACCGTAGGACAAGTTCAGTGCCTCCAACACCCTGCCCCGCGGCCACTCATTTTCCTACCACCATCATCCTCATCTCAGTCTTGGCCACCATCTCAACACACGCGCAAATGGAAAGCCAAACTAGAGGACCCCCGGCTAGTCCGACACAAGTTAGTCGGTCGATGAGGTTCCATATGCCCACGCATGGTAGCACGCTCAACTTGGCTCGAAGGCGAGAACTCGCACCGAGGCGGCGAGAACGAGACAACCCACCACATACCATGTGGCCTCTCATCCCCACCTTTTAGCATTTTATTAATTATTACCACAATTCTCCACCATCATCCGCGGGAATTCCACATCTGATCCCAACATGAATATCCATCGGACCACTAAGCAGTTAACTAAGCAGGGCTAAGCAACAACATAGCATAGTGCCTTATTTCAGGATATCAATACAAACCTATGGATAATAGGAGGGAAACAGGTAATGGCATCGGGAACTTAATGCAACTATAGGATACTCTAATCCAACAAAATTGACATTTGGAACCGCATGCAATATTATAGTGGAGAAAATAATTTGCGGAAAATAGGATAAGATATGCAAGAGGGTGGGGATCACGCTTGCCTTGCTCAGCAGGCGGGTAATACTGATCGTCGGGGTAATGTGGCGAGACCCCGGTTCCTTGATCTATCGATGTTTAAAAACACCTGAAAGAACACAATCAATACAAGCAATTCATATGCAATGCGCAAACACATGATGGTATGACATTTTAATGCACTGCATTATTATAACAATTATATTACATTTAAATGCGATGCTAGGAATATTTCTTCAACGATATAGGAAATATATTTTCCTATTTGTTTTGATGCCCCCTTACCCTTTTAATTTAGGTAACATGCTTGAAATGATTTTGAATGTGTAGAACCAGTGCTTATTAGCATTTTTACTTAGAGGGTACAATTCTAGCAATTTGAGGAATTTATTATGAATTTAAACTACACCTTTTTATTTCTACCCCTTTCTTCATTTTAGCAAAACAGAAAAATATATTAACAGCAATGGAAATGTGAATCAGTCCATTAGATAGCATTTATTTTTCTGAGCATTTTGGTATATTATTTGCTAAATTTGGATAAGTATTTTGAAAGTTATGAATTTTTGAAGTTTGAATCATTTTCTGTCTTTTTATTAAATCGCAGGAAATTTGCCCGGACGTTTTTCACCGAGGCGCATCTAGCCAGAGCCGCTGACGCGCGGGCCAGGGGCCACGCTGGCGTCCACGTCAGCTGCGTGTTTGACCGGAGCGGGACGCGCAGACCGGCGCGGTGGCGCGGCGCCGGCGAGCACCGCTCCGGCGGCTGGGGGCACGCGGGGACGAACGGGAGCGCGCAAACGAGCCTACGGGCGAGTCCCTACCTAACGGAGGCGGCGACGCTGGCTTTTGGTCGCCGGAGCGAGCTCCACGGCGACCCGCGGCGGCGCCCGACGGCGAGGTACAATGACCGGACGATATAGGGGGAGAGGGGACGAGCGGGGATGTCCGTTAGGACCGCAATCTCACCCTCGACGCGTGCGGCTGCTCGGAGGGGAGGGAGGAGGTCGAGGACGGCGGCGAGCTTGCCCGAGGCGCGGTGGCCGGAGTCGGGGAAGAAGCGGACGGCGCGGTCGATTTCGCGTTCCCCGGCACGGGTCCTTCGGCGTGGAGGAAGCTGGAGCTGCGGCGGAGCTCGTGGGGGTCCTGGCTGGTCGCGGGGTGGACTCCAACGACGGCGATGCGGCGGCGGAGCTCCTCTAGGGTTCGGCCATGGCGAGGGGGGAGGGGGAAGCAGAGGGAAAGATCGGGGGAGTGAGCAGAGCACGGTCTCGTGGTGGCCTTATCCACACGCGGCAGCAGAGGAGGAGAGGGGGGGGGTCCGAGCGCCGCGCACGGCATGGCGACGGGGTTCGGCAGCGACGGGCGCGCTCGGTCGCTACAGGGAAGAAGATGAAGTTTTTGCAGAAAACCCCCTGCCCGATTTATTACTCCTCACAAACAGGTCCTTTTTCCTTTCTTTTGAAACCAGTGCACTGTTTTGATTTAATTGAGGCAGTTAAACATTTTATAAAAAATTGAGAAAATTCAGGGAGCCTCCCCATACCATGTAGAGGCACCACAAAAATTGGCTCCTCAAAATAAAATGTTTTGGTGCACTTTTGTTCATAGGTGTTAAAAAGGGCATTTTGTTGATATTTCCATAAGTTGCCACTTTAATGATTTGGAGACAATGCAAATATAATATTTGGAACTCTTGGAACTTCCCTGACAAATATGCCATTATTCAAAATAGTTTGTTCTTAGCAAGTGCAAATATCTCATGTTGAACTCCTGGAACTTCCTTGACAAATATGCCAAATTCAAAGTGTTTGGATGCAATTGACATAATACTTGGCGATTTCTCTGAGTCCACCAGACATACCTGACATACTTGGCGATTTCTCTTTTCATCCGAGTCCACCAGAATAGTGGTCGGAGGTCTTGGTACATTTTGGTACTACCGGGATGAATAGAGAGAGGGGAATCATGCGCTTCTCTGAGGATCAACTCCTTCAGATTCAGCTCCTTTGGCACCACCAGACGGTCACCAAAGTACACGATTCCCGCTTCATTCTCAGAGAAGCATTTGGCCTTTCCACTAGCAATGTTCTTTCTGATATTAAGAATGCCAGTATCTAGTTTCTGCGCCTCCTTTATCTGGTCTATCAGAGTAGATTTGATTTCCAGATTTGCGAGGTAGCCAGCGGGAACAATTTCCAGGTTCAAACGGGCGAACTCTTCATGGAGAGCAGGTTGAGCCTTCTCAACCATCAGGTTGTTGCTATAAGCTTTTCGACTTAGCGCGTCAGCCACGACGTTCGCCTTGCCGGGTTGGTAATTCAGACTCACATCATAGTCTTTAATTAACTCCAACCAACGTCTTTGCCTGAGATTTAGATCCGGCTGAGTGAAAAGGTACTTCAGACTCTTGTGATCCGAGTAAATCTCGCAACGGTTACGAAACAGGTATGGTCTCCATTGCTTCAGAGCATAAACCACTGCGGCAAGCTCTAGATCATGAGTTGGGTAGTTTTGCTCATGAGGCTTCAATTGACGAGAGGCATATGCCACTGCATGGCCATCTTGCATTAACACACAGCCCAAGCCTTGCAGAGAGGCGTCACAGAAGACCACGAAATCCTTGCTTGCCTCTGGCAGGGCAAGCACAGGAGCAGAAGTGAGTTTGGCCTTCAGGGTTTTGAAGCTCTCTTCAGCTTGGTCCGTCCATACGAACCTTGTATCCTTCTTGAGAAGGTTGGTCAGAGGCTTGGCTATTTTGGAGAACCCTTCGATGAATCGGCGGTAGTAACCTGCCAATCCCAGAAAGCTTCGGATGTCCTTGGCACACCGGGGAGTTACCCAATCCATAATAGTTTGAACCTTGTCGGGAACGACAGCCACTCCACTTGCGGAAATCACATGGCCGAGGAAAACGAGATTGTCCAACCAAAACTCACACTTGGAGAACTTGGCATAGAGGCGGTGTTCTCGAAGGCGTGTCAGGATCAAACGAAGATGTTCGGCATGCTCTTCATCGGTTTTGGAGTAGACGAGAATGTCATCGATGTAAATGACAACGAACTTGTCGAGATAATCCATGAAGACGGAGTTCATGAGCCTCATGAACGTCGCAGGGGCATTGGTGAGACCAAAGGACATAACAGTATACTCGTAGGAGCCATAGCGAGTAACAAATGCCGTCTTTGGGATATCCTGCTCTCTGATCTTGATCTGATGGTACCCTGATCTCAGGTCCATCTTGGAGAATACCGTTGCACCAGCTAGTTGATCCAATAGATCATTGATGCGAGGAATAGGGTACTTGTTTTTGATTGTCACCGCATTTAAAGGCCTGTAGTCAGAGACTAGACGAGGCACGGTAGAATCCCTCTTCTTGACGAAGAGTATGGGACAACCCCAAGGTGAACTGCTAGGCCGAATGAACTCTTTCGCTAACAGTTCATCAATTTGCTCCTTTAACAGCGCCAGCTCCTCCACCGGCATACGGTAGGGCTTCTTGGCAATCGGCGCGGTACCGGGAAGCAACTCTATGACAAACTCCACACTTCGATCAGGTGGCATGCCAGGCAATTCCTCCGGGAACACATCCGGGAAGTCACACACAACGTGGATGTCTTGGATTTCAGGAGGGGTTAAGCCTTCCATGCAGCAAAGGAGGAGCTCTGGTGAGTTGGGCATGGATGGAGATGGAGGTCTGGACTGTACAGACCAATACTCCACAATGTCGCCGGAAGATGTGGTCACGGTGATGGTTCTGGCAGCACAGTCGAGGTTAGCCTTGTATTTCCCTAGCCAGTTCATGCCCAGTATGGCATCAAAGCCGGTTGACTTGAAGGCTATCAGAGGAAATGGGAAGGGGAATGAGCCTATCTTAATTTGGACTTCGGGGGTCACCCTTTTGGTTTGCCAACGAGTGCCCGGGCTGGTGACCAGTAACGGTGTTTCTAACTCTTCAAATGGTATATTGTTTTGTTGTGCAAATGCTACCGAAATGAATGAATGTGATGCTCCAGAATCAAACAGTACTGTAGCAAGAATAATTCAAATGTCAGGTACGGAGACTCTAGAGTCAGGAATGAAAGTAGAACTCGGGTAGAGACTAGGCACAGCAAGGAGAATGATCCTGAAAGCAAACATAGGGACGGGAGCCCCAAAAGCTGGTCGCCCCACGCCCTGAAACCCAAAGTGAGTAAGTGTATGACACGTCATGCGCGGCGGAAGCGACACGTGATAAGGCACAAAACAAATAGAGGTAAGATTGCTCCGAGATTAGAGGGTAACCAGATAAGGAGTAAAAAGAATCCTAAGATGGTTTTCACAACTCATTTTTAGGTTAAAAATATTTTTACCAACACTAGACTCAACGTCGACCAGTAGTAAGGGTTTCCTACAGGCGGTACTGCTCTGATACCAAGTTGTAATGCCCCAATCCATGAATTATACAGTGATGCTATGTGTCGGTGGTCATGCTACATAATCGAAGGTTACTGGGGTTACCACTCCCAGGCCGAGTAAACATCGGCAGGCGTGCTCGGCATGGATCATCGGCAACACAACCCTTCGATCATGCCATATCCAAAGCATAGCCCTCAAAGTATAATAAAGAGACTAAGACACCGGAACACCTGGCACATGACAGACCCTACGACTCAAGATAATATAGTTCAACTCTTAGTAGAGAAAGATAGCAAATATTACAATCCAAGGTCTCAGACCCATCAGTACAACAAGCGGAAGCAAATTAAGTTGTTCTAAACAACAAGATCCAAATATGGCCTAAGAGGCCTACAGATAAACAGTCCCGTGCCAGCTGGTTCCTAGTTGCCCCAGGCTGCCACCCGGGAACCCCAGACTACTCGTCGATGTCAACATAGAACCCACCTTCGGGGTAGGTAAAGTCCTCCTCTGAAACAAAAATAAACAAGGGTGAGTTCGACGAACTCAACAAGATTTTGAGCTATTATTGCTCCATGATTGGCTTTCAAGGTTTTATGGCTGTTTTGCGTAAAGCTGATTTTGTTCATAAAATATGACTCCAAGGCATCGACTATCAGAATATTTTCGAAGAGGGGTAAGAAGTAACTCTTTCTCTTTTGATTCACTTTCTCATCCTCTTCCAACACTGTACCTGTTCTTCAAAAGCACCTCCCCGAATCACCCTCGAGGAAGTCAACCTTACAATCTTGAGTGGTACCTTTAGTACCCAGTTTTTAATCATTCCGTTAAAGTTATTCTATGATCCCTGAATTCGTCACCAATTCGTCCTTAACCGTGGACACGACTTTTCGAAAAGATTTATCCCTGCAGGGGGTGTACAATGTGAAAGGCGCCAGGTTCCCGAGGGACCTCCCAGCTCCTTATCCATGCGTACCGTCCGGCCCATTGCCTGTACAACTAGCTCTCTTCCGGGGAAAGCCGGCTGGGTGGGAGCGGCTACGACCTTTACCTCGCTTTGGACTAACCTAGGATCATCAGTGACCGTAGGACAAGTTCAGTGCCTCCAACACCCTGCCCCGCGGCCACTCATTTTCCTACCACCATCATCCTCATCTCAGTCTTGGCCACCATCTCAACACACGCGCAAATGGAAAGCCAAACTAGAGGACCCCCGGCTAGTCCGACACAAGTTAGTCGGTCGATGAGGTTCCATATGCCCACGCATGGTAGCACGCTCAACTTGGCTCGAAGGCGAGAACTCGCACCGAGGCGGCGAGAACGAGACAACCCACCACATACCATGTGGCCTCTCATCCCCACCTTTTAGCATTTTATTAATTATTACCACAATTCTCCACCATCATCCGCGGGAATTCCACATCTGATCCCAACATGAATATCCATCGGACCACTAAGCAGTTAACTAAGCAGGGCTAAGCAACAACATAGCATAGTGCCTTATTTCAGGCTATCAATACAAACCTATGGATAATAGGAGGGAAACAGGTAATGGCATCGGGAACTTAATGCAACTATAGGATACTCTAATCCAACAAAATTGACATTTGGAACCGCATGCAATATTATAGTGGAGAAAATAATTTGCGGAAAATAGGATAAGATGTGCAAGAGGGTGGGGATCACGCTTGCCTTGCTCAGCAGGCGGGTAATACTGATCGTCGGGGTAATGTGGCGAGACCCCGGTTCCTTGATCTATCGATGTTTAAAAACACCGGAAAGAACACAATCAATACAAGCAATTCATATGCAATGCGCAAACACATGATGGTATGACATTTTAATGCACTGCATTATTATAACAATTATATTACATTTAAATGCGATGCTAGGAATATTTCTTCAACGATATAGGAAATATATTTTCCTATTTGTTTTTATGCCCCCTTACCCTTTTAATTTAGGTAACATGCTTGAAATGATTTTGAATGTGTAGAACCAGTGCTTATTAGCATTTTTACTTAGAGGGTACAATTCTAGCAATTTGAGGAATTTATTATGAATTTAAACTACACCTTTTTATTTCTATCCCTTTCTTCATTTTAGCAAAACAGAAAAATATATTAACAGCAATGGAAATGTGAATCAGTCCATTAGATAGCATTTATTTTTCTGAGCATTTTGGTATATTATTTGCTAAATTTGGATAAGTATTTTGAAAGTTATGAATTTTTTAAGTTGGAACCTTTTTCTGTCTTTTTATTAAATCGCAGGAAATTTGCCCGGACGTTTTTCACCGAGGCGCATCTAGCCAGAGCCACTGACGCGCGGGCCAGGGGCCACGCTGGCGTCCACGTCAGCGCCACGTCAGCTGCGCGTTTGACCGGAGCGGGACACGCAGACCGGCGCGGTGGCGCGGCGCCGGCGAGCACGGCTCCGGCGGCTGGGGGCACGCGGGGACGAACGGGAGCGCGCAAACGAGCCTACGGGCGAGTCCCTACCTAACGGAGGCGGCGACGCTGGCTTTTGGTCGCCGGAGCGAGCTCCACGGCGACCCGCGGCGGCGCCCGACGGCGAGGTACAATGACCGGACGATATAGGGGGAGAGGGGACGAGCGGGGATGTCCGTTAGGACCGCAATCTCACCCTCGACGCGTGCGGCTTCTCGGAGGGGAGGGAGGAGGTCGAGGACGGCGGCGAGCTTGCCCGAGGCGCGGTGGCCGGAGTCGGGGAAGAAGCGGACGACGCGGTCGATTTCGCGTTCCCCGGCACTGGTCCTTCGGCGTGGAGGAAGCTGGAGCTGCGGCGGAGCTCGTGGGGGTCCTGGCTGGTCGCGGGGTGGACTCCAATGACGGCGATGCGACGGCGGAGCTCCTCTAGGGTTCAGCCATGGCGGGGGGGGGGGGGGGGGGGGGAAAGCAGAGGGAAAGATCGGGGGGAGTGAGCAGAGCACGGGCTCGTGGTGGCCTTATCCACACGCGGCAGCAGAGGAGGAGATGGGGGGTCCGGGCGCGGCGCACGGCATAGCGACGGGGTTCGGCAGCGACGGGCACGCTCGGTCGCTACAGGGAAGAAGATGAAGTTTTTGCAGAAAACCCCCTGCCCGATTTATTACTCCTCACAAACAGGTCCTTTTTCCTTTCTTTTAAAACCAGTGCACTGTTTTGATTTAATTGAGGCAGTTAAACATTTTATAAAAATTTGAGAAAATTCAGGGAGCCTCCCCATACCATGTAGAGGCACCACAAAAATTGGCTCCTCAAAATAAAATGTTTTGGTGCACTTTTGTTCATAGGTGTTAAAAAGGGCATTTTGTTGATATTTCCATAAGTTGCCACTTTAATGATTTGGAGACAATGAAAATATAATATTTGGAACTCTTGGAACTTCCCTGACAAATATGCCATTATTCAAAATAGTTTGTTCTTAGCAAGTGCAAATATCTCATGTTGAACTCCTGGAACTTCCTTGACAAATATGCCAAATTCAAAGTGTTTGGATGCAATTGACATAATAGTAGCAAGTTGATATGAATGCCATGATGCAATTACACAAAAGTGGAAAAATTACAGAGGTTTTTAGGTTTTAAACCTGGGGCTGTTACAATGCTGGAGAGGGGAATCATCACTGGAGGGCTCTACATCATCACGCCCGCCTCCGGACTGATGCGTGAGTAGTTTATCCTTGGACTATGGGTCCATAGCAATAGCTAGATGGTTGTCTTCTCCACTTGTGCTGTCATGTTTAGATCTAGTGAGCTGCCTATCATGATCAAGATCATCTTATTGTAATGCTACATGTTATGTTTGCTTGGATCCGATGAATATTGACTACTATGTCATTTGCTTCATTATATATCATGTGTATGTTTTTTATAATCTTGCATGCTCTCCGTTACTAGTAAATGCTCTGGCCAAGTAGATGCTTGTAACTACAAGAGGGGGTATTTATGCTCGATAGTGGATTCAGTCTCCATTTAAGTCTCGGGGAGTTACAGCAACCTCTAAGGTTGTGGATGTACTATTGCTACTAGGGATAAAACAGTGATGCTTTGTCTTAGGATAATTGTGTTACTTACATTACGCACTTTACTTAATGCAATAATCTGTTGCTTGCAACTTAATACTGAATGGGGGTGCGGACGCTAACCGGAAGGTGAATTATTAGTCATAGATGCGGTTGGAACGGTCTATGAATATTGTTGTAATGCCCAAATGAATCTCATACGAGACACCATGACAAGTATATGCAACATTATGCAGTTCTTTATTTTGTCAATTGCCCAGATGTAATTGGTTTACCCACATGTATGCTATTATTTATTTATGGAGAGACACTACTAGTGAACTGTGGACCCCGGTCCATTCTTTTACATTGATAATACAACCTACTACAAACACTGTTTCTTTTCATTTTCTGCATCATCTCCCACACTATACGTCTAATCCTTGTTTATAGCAAGCCAGTGAGATTGACAACCTCACTGTTAAGTTGGGGTAAAGTATCTTGGTTGTGTTGTGTGCAGGTTCCACGTCAATTACACGCCACCAAGACTTTCTAGCGCCATTGCTAGGGAGAAGAAGCACATTTGTTCAACTCCCTGCAACTCAGAAGATTGTCTGGCACCGTTGATACCTTCAGAAGCATCTTCATCTCCTACTGGTTCGATAACCTCGGTTTCATAACGGAGGGAAAACTTGCTGCTACACTCTACACACCTTCCTGTTGGGGTTTCCCAACGCTGCTGATAGCATCAGGTTACTACCGTGGCAACTCATGTGGGTTTCATACCCATCTTCCGTGGATGCATTTTCTATCAACACGTAATAGCCCTTTAGTAAAAGGATCTGCCAGATTCTTAGCCGACTGGATATAATCCAACGCTATAACCCCGGAGTTTCTCAATTAATCTCATCTTATGTGTTTGTTGGACTGCATGTTGTCCTTTGAACTCTTAACCTTAACAATCATTGTTTTGTTATCGCAGTTCACAAGGATAACCGGAACTGGCTTCTCAACCACTGGCAAGTCCATCAAATGATCTCGAAGCCATCTTGCTTTGACACCAGATGTGTCCAATGCTGTTAATTCTGCTTCCACTGTCGATCTCGTTAAGATCGTTTGCTTCCAAGACTTCCAGGAAGCAACACCACCTCCAAGGGTAAACACATACCCTGTTGTGGCTTTCATCTCATCAGCATCAGAGATACAATTCGCATCAAAGTACCCTTCAAGAACAGACGGGCTTCCGGTATAGTGAAGTCCGTAGTTCTCAGTACCTTTCAAATAGCGCATGATTGTTTTGACAGCATGCTAGTACACTTCACCCGGATTGGAAACAAACCGGCTCAGCTTGCAAACTGCAAACATGATGTCAGGCCTTGTCGCGCTAGCTAGGTACATGAGGTAACCTACTAATTGAGAGTATCTAAGTTGATCCTGAGCTGTGCCATTGAATTTTCGAATCTGCACACTAGGATCATATGGCGTTGGAGAAGTTTTGCAGTCTGAATATCCAAAGCGGCTCAAAAAATTCTCAACGTAATGGGATTGCAAAAGTGTAATCCCACCCTCATTATCTCTCAGCAGCTTGATGTTGATGCACACGATGGTGTTGTTGGGAAACCCCAAGAGTAAGGTATGAGGTAGTGCAGCAGCAAATTTCTCTCAGTTATCAAAACCAAGGTTATCAATCCAGTAGGAGATGAAGACTCTTCTGAAGGTTGTTAAAGCTGACATTGGAGGGTGCACTACCGGTGTTAACAACGAACGTGGAAACTGCACACAACACAGCCAAGATACTTTGCCCCACCTTAACAGTGAAGTTGTCAATCTCACTGGCTTGTTGTAAACAAAGGATTAGACGTATAGTGTGTGATACATCCATTTTGCATCACTATTTCATATCATAATTTACTGTCATTCATTGATATATTTCATATTTAGGGATGATACTTATGTTATTTCATCTATTTTGCATGTTTGATGATTATTGGAGAATTGATCACCGGAGTCTGAATTCTGCTGGAAAAGGCACCGTCAAGATACAATATTTGCGAAGAACAAAAATCCGAAGTAAAAAGCTGGAAGTTCCTATTTTGCAAGATGCCGGAGGGAGCCAAAAGGGGAGGCCAAGGTGGGCCACAGGGGGCCCACACCATGCCATGGCGCGGCCACCCCCTCTGCCGCGCCGACACATGGTGAGGCCACCTTGGCCCACCTCTGGCCGAGCCCCTTCGCGTACTTCATCCCCCCGAAACCCTAAGACACAGAGGACCATCGAGGAAATATTCCGCCGCATCCACGAGGCAGAAAACACCAGAGAGAGAAAAGCTCTCCGGCAGGGAGAAATCTGGAGGGGAAATTCCCTCCCGGAGGAGGGGGGGGGGGAATCGTCGCCATCGTCACCATCATCGAGCTGCACTTCATCGGGATCATCATCACCACCATCTCCACCGCCAACACCGTCATCTCCATCGTCCCACTCCGTTCCCGCTGTAAAATCTAGGGCTGAATGTTGTCTATTTGATAGGGGAAACTCTCCCGGTGTTGATTACTATTGTTATTGATGCTATTGAGTGAAACCGTTGAATTAAGGTTTATGTTCATATTGTTATCCATCATTATATCACCTCTGATCATGTTCCAAATGATGTGTTGTGAGTAGTTCGTTTTGTTCTTGAGGACATGGGAGAAGTCTAGATGTTAGTAGTGAACTATGTTGAGTAATATTTAATGTTTTGATATTTAAGTTGTGGTGCTATTCTTCTAGTGGTGTCATGTGAACGTCGACTACATGACACTTCACCTTTATCGGCATAGGGGAATGCATTTTGTATTCGAATATTAATTGTGGGGTTGCCGGAGTGACCGAAACCTGAACCCCCGTTGGTATCTCGATGCATGAGGGATGGTAAGATCTCAGAGTTTAAGGTTGTGGCTAGATTTATCTTAATTACTTTCTAGTATTTGCGGATGCTTGCTAGGGGTATAATCACAAGTATGTACTAGTCCTAGGAAGGACGGTACATTAGCATAGATTCACCCACATAACACTTATCGAAACACTAAAGATTAATCATCTATATGAAGGGAAAGCACTAGACAGAATTCCCGTGTGTCCTCAAGAACGTTTGGTCATCATAAGTAAACAAACCGGCTTGTCCATTGCTCTAGAAAGGATTGGGCCACTCGCTGCAATTATTAATATTGCACTTTATTTACTCGCACTTTTTTTATCTGCTATATCAAAAACTTCTGAAAACTTGTCTGCTAGTGTTTACAGTGAAATCCTAATCAAAACCGCTTGTTAGCACCTTCTGCTCCTCGTTGGGTTCGACACTCTTATTTATCGAAAGTACTACGATACACCCCCTATACTTGTGGGTCATCAATGTGGAAAATGATGTTTGTTTGCAAAGAATGAGAGAGAAGAGTGTTTGTAGTAGGTTGTATTATCAATGTGAAATAATGGACCGGGGTCCACAGTTGACTAGTGGTGTCTCTCCATAAATAAATAATAGCATACATGTGGGTAAACAAATTACAGCTGGGTAATTGACAAAATAAAGATATGCATAATGATGCATATACATGTCATGGTGTCTAGTGTGAGATTCATTTGGGCATTACAATAATATACATAGACCGTTCCAACCGCATCTATGACTAATAATCCACATTCCGGTTAACGTCCGTACACCTTTCAGTATTAAGTTGCAAGCAACCGATTATTGCATTAGGCAAAGTGTGTAATGTAAGTAACACAATTATCCTTAGACAAAGCATTAATGTTTTATCCATAGTGGCAACAGTACATCCACAACCTTAGAGGTTGTTGTCACTCCCCTAGACTTAAATGGAGACATGAACCCACTATCGAGCATAAATACCCCCTCTTGGAGTCACAAGCATCTACTTGGCCAGAGCATCTACTAGCAACGGAGAGCATGCAAGATCATAAATAGCACACACATAATATATTATGAAGGAAATGACATAGTACTCAATATTCATCGGATCCCAGCAAACACAACATGTAGTATTACAATAAGATGATCTTGATCATGATAGGCAGCTCACAAGATCTAAATATGATACCACAAGTGGAGGAGACAACCATCAAGCTACTGTTATGGACCCATAGTCCAAGGATGAACTACTCAAGCATCAGTCCGGAGGCGGACATGGTGCTGATTCACCTCTCTGGCAGGGTGCCGGGAAGACCTGCAGAACCGTCCCGAACTAGGGTTGACGACGGCGGCGGCTACGGGATGTTTCGTGGAATTTTGATCGGGTGCTTAGGGTTTTTTCGTCCGGGGCTCATTATAGGCGAAAGGGCGACGTCGGTGGGCACCCAAGGGGCCCACACCACGTCACGGCGCGGTCAAGGAGGCTGTCGCGCCGCCACGTGGTGTGGCCGCCTTGTGGCCCCACTTCGTTTGCTCTTCGGTCTTCCGGATCCTTCCGGAAAAAATAGGGAATTCGGTTTTTGTTTCGTCCAATTCCGAGAATATTTCCAGAACAACTTTTCTGAAACCCAAAACAGCAGAAAACAGGGAACTGGCACTGTGGCATCTTGTTAATAGGTTAGTCCCAGAAAATGCATAAAAATGATATAAAGTGCATATAAAAGATGTAGCAATTGGTATAATATATGCATGGAACGAAAGAAATTTTAGATACGTTTGAGACGTATCAAGCATCCCGAAGCTTAGTTCTACTCGTCCCGAGTAGGTGAAACGATAACGACAAATAATTTTTGTAGTGACATGCTTCACACAATGTTGATCAAATAATATTGTAAGGCTCATGTTATGTATGAAGTGACTCAAGATAATGGTGTATAGTTTGCTAACAAATAGACAAGGAGTAAAAAACTGAATCATATAAGTAAAAACTTTTCATTGATAGTACTTTCAAGACAAGCATCAATTAGTTTTGCATAAGAGTTAACTCATAAAGCAATAGTTTCTAAGTAAAAGAGCATTGAAGAAACACATAGGAAGATTTAAGTTTCAGCATTGGCTTTCAACTTGTAACATGTATATCATATAGATAGTTGTCAACACAAAGAAATATAATAAGTGCAATAAGTAAGCATGTAAGAACTGTTGCACACAAAGTTGACACAAGTGTTTACTTCTAAGGCAGAAAGAAGTAGGTAAACTGACTCAACATAAAGTAAAAGAATGGCCCTTCGCAGAGGGAAGCAGGGATACAAGCATGTGCTAGAGCTTTTTAGGGTTTGCTTGGAATGGCAAATAATACCATGTAGTAGGTAGGTATGGTGGACACAAATGGCATGGGATTTGGCTCAAGGTTTTGGATGCACGAGAAGACTTCTGTCGGCCCAGTGGATTCTTGGGTGTGGAGAGCCCACTCTCCACGGCCCACACACGCACCGATGTTGGCGAGACGACTAAGGACCAAGCGGAACGCTTGGGCAGACCCCCGAGGGGAGAGCCTCCTCGGGGGGACTTGAGGAGGCAGCGAAGGGCCTGAAGGGGCTCCCCCTGAGGCTGCCCCCCGGCAAGGGTTTCTCCCCTGAAGGGGAGTCACCACGACTCCCTCCACAAGGCCTCCAGTGCCCTGTGGAGATACTTTGCTACGAAGCATCCACTGCAGAGCGCACATGGCCTCTACAGCAGCCGCAAAGTGACGTGCGCGTCTGCGCGCGATGACGACGGCGCCACAGTTGCCGTTCTGGTGATAAAAGGAGTCAACTTAGCGCTGTGTCCCCTGCGCCACCAACAAGGCTTTCCTCTTTGTTGATAAAGCAAGTGGTCGGCACAACGCTCCAACGGCGACGTCACCGTGGGCACCCCCACGGTCTCTGCAGTACCAGCTGGCCGTTCTGCAAAGACGGCGGCCGCCCTGCCATGAAGACAGGCCTTGCGACCATGGACCGAGTCCATGGGCAACTCAGCTGCGGTGCACCCCGCTCCGCCATTTCGTCGCCATGTGGGAACCCTTTCACTGCGCAGCCCGCAGGGATGAGGCCCGGGGCGCCTATATAAGCAGCAGGAGCACCACCGTAGCAAGGGACCCCAGATCGATCACTCATCCATTGACACCCCACGGTAGCTTAGCCAAGCCCAGCGAGTCCGAACAGGAAGAAGGCCCGAACCTTCCCCCCTCCGAGCTCTGCGCTGCCTCACGAGGGCCCGCGGCAAGCTCTTTGTACTGTAGCCCCTACTAAGCAATACAGACAAGCAGGAGTAGCGGTTTTACCTCACCCTGAGGGCTGTGAACCTGGGTACGGGCCGGAGTCCATCTATGTCGTGTTGTTCCTCTACAGGCTCGACGAGCACCATCGCCGAGCTGGTTGTGGGTTGTTGACCAACGTGTTCAGTCCCCCTCACGAACTTGTCCCCCGAGAGTGGTTATCCCTGTTCCGTGGGAATCACACCTCGACATTTGGCGCGCAAGGTAGGGGACTAAGGCGCGTCTTCAACCTCCAGCCGGCTTTCCGCCATGGCGGACACCCGGGCGACGCGCGCCAACAGGTGCGCAGATGACAGGGCTCACACCGAGCCCGGAACAGCTCCCACCCGTGGCCGCCGCGGCCGCCCTCGCACTGCTGAGCGCGCTAACACCGGCCCGCACGTGGAGGAGCCTGAGAGCGAAGAGTACCATGACAGCGACCACTGCGGCGACAGGGACTTCCCGCCGGAGCGCAACGACGACGTTGAGTCTTCGCATCCGTCACGGCGCCAAGGCGCGTCCTCTTAGGGACGCCCAGAGCCCACGCCGCACACTGCGCTCCTCATGGCCCAGGAGCTCCTACGCTACCGGCGTAGCACTGAGGCCCACGACCAGTGGTTAGACCGCCTCCACCACCTCGACGACGTCGCCACCACGCGCCCCGCAACGTCGCGCTCCATGGTCCAGCACTCCGGCCGCGCGGGAACGGCCGCACCAGATGCGCCTCCGCTGCTGCCGGGACCGCCTACGGCCGCAGCACAGAGGGCTCCCTCTCACGCCTCCTCGCCGCACGACTGCCAAATCGTGCAGCGCACTGCGCCTGACGCACGTGTGAGCATGAAGCGCCGCAGGGACCTCTAGAACCGCCTCGTCGAGGAGCTCGGCCAGGCCAGGGCAGCAGAAACCGCAGGGCTCTCCAGGGAGGAATCGCCACATACGCCTCTGGCTGCATGGCCTTCACCCGCGCTCTGTGCCGCATGGTCTGGCCACAGAAGTTCAGGCCGGCCCTCCCCGAGGGCTTCGACGGGTCGACCAACACTCTCGAGTTCCTGCAGCTCTACACCACCTCCATCCAGGCTGCAGGGGGAGACGACAAGGTCATGGCAAACTGGTTCTCCCACGCGCTCAGGGACTCTGTGCTGTCCTGGCTCCTCAACCTGCCTGAGGACTCCATTGACTCCTAGGAGGAGCTCTGCAAGCAGTTCGTCGCCAACTTCAAGGGCACGTACGAGCGCGCACTCACACACAACGACCTGCGCGCTGTGGTGCAGAAGAAGGATGAGACCCTCCGCAAGTGAAGGGGATCGCAGGCAGAAAACAAAAAAATTCCTACCAACGATATCCTTAACCTAGCCAAGATCTACACTATGCAGATATAGAAGTACGGCGGAGATCGGAATACATACCCTTGAAGACCGAAAAGCGGGGATTACGCTCCCGCACAAGCGTTGACGACGAAGACGACGTAGCCGACCTCTAGGTCACAAAGAACTCGGCGCGACGAAGACGATGAAGTTGACCTCGAGGTCGGGTGGAGGAAGCCGACCTCCCAGCACCACTAGCGTGGCACCTCGCAGGGCGTCACACAAATACGGTGGAGACAACGGCCTCCGAAGCTCCAGTCCAGGACGAGCAGCAGAAGACTTGGACCGGAACACCAACAGCGCTGCAGCGGGCTATGGTGGAGAGATCCCCTCATCCTCCTCGGCGCAACTCCGACCAACACCGAGTCCATGGGCAACTCAGCTGCGGTGCACCCCGCTCCGCCATTTCGTCGCCATGTGGGAACCCTTTCAGTGCGCAGCCCGCAGGGATGAGGCCCGGGGCGCCTATATAAGCAGCAGGAGCACCACCGTAGCAAATGACCCCAGATCGATCACTCATCCATTGACACCCCACGGTAGCTTAGCCAAGCCCAGCGAGTCCGAACAGGAAGAAGGCCTGAACCTTCCCCCCTCCGAGCTCTGCGCTGCCTCGCGAGGGCCCGCGGCAAGCTCTTTGTACTGTAGCCCCTACTAAGCTATACAGACAAGCAGGAGTAGCGGTTTTACCTCACCCTGAGGGCCGTGAACCTGGGTACGGGCCGGAGTCCATCTCTGTCGTGCTGTTCCTCTACAGGCTCGACGAGCACCATCGCCGAGCTGGTTGTGGGTTGTTGACCAACATGTTCAGTCCCCCTCACGAACTTGTCCCCCGAGAGTGGTTATCCCTGTTCCGTGGGAATCACACCTCGACATTTGGCGCGCAAGGTAGGGGACTAAGGCGCGCCTTCAACCTCCAGCCAGCTTTCCGCCATGGCGGACACCCGGGCGACGCGCGCCAACAGGTGCGCAGATGACAGGGCTCACACCGAGCCCGGAACAGCTCCCACCCGTGGCCGCCGCGGCCACCCTCGCACTGCTGAGCGCGCCAACACCGGCCCGCACGTGGAGGAGCCTGAGAGCGAAGAGTACCATGACAGCGACCACTGCGGCGACAAGAACTTCCCGCCGGAGCGCAACGACGATGTTGAGTCTTCGCATCCGTCACGGCGCCAAGGCGCGTCCTCTTAGGGACGCCCAGAGCCCACGCCGCACACCGCGCTCCTCATGGCCCAGGAGCTCGTACGCTACCGGCGTAGCACTGAGGCCCACGACCAGTGGTTAGACCGCCTCCACCACCTCGACGACGTCGCCACCACGCGCCCCGCACCGTCGCGCTCCATGGTCCAGCACTCCGGCCGTGCGGGAACGGCCGCACCAGATGCGCCTCCGCCGCCGCCGGGACCGCCTCCGGCCGCAGCACAGAGGGCTCCCTCTCACGCCTCCTCGCCGCACGACTGCCAAATCGTGCAGCGCACTGCGCCTGACGCACGTGTGGGCATGAAGCGCCGCAGGGACCTCTAGAACCGCCTCGTCGAGGAGCTCGGCCAGGCCAGGGCAGCAGAAACCGCAGGGCTCTCCAGGGAGGAATCGCCACGTACGCCTCTGGCTGCATGGCCTTCACCCGCGCTCTGTGCCGCGTGGTCTGGCCACAGAAGTTCACGCCGGCCCTCCCCGAGGGCTTCGACGGGTCGACCAACACTCTCGAGTTCCTGCAGCTCTACACCACCTCCATCCAGGCTGCAGGGGGAGACGACAAGGTCATGGCAAACTGGTTCTCCCACGCGCTCAGGGACTCTGTGCTGTCCTGGCTCCTCAACCTGCCTGAGGACTCCATTGACTCCTAGGAGGAGCTCTGCAAGCAGTTCGTCGCCAACTTCAAGGGCACGTACGAGCGCGCACTCACATACAACGACCTGCGCGCTGTGGTGCAGAAGAAGGATGAGACCCTCCGCAAGTGAAGGGGATCGGAGGCAGAAAACAAAAAATTTCCTACCAACGATATCCTTAACCTAGCCAAGATCTACACTATGCAGATATAGAAGTACGGCGGAGATCGGAATACATACCCTTGAAGACCGAAAAGCGGGGATTACGCTCCCGCACAAGCGTTGACGACGAAGACGACGTAGCCGACCTCTAGGTCACAAAGAACTCGGCGCGACGAAGACGATGAAGTTGACCTCGAGGTCGGGTGGAGGAAGCTGACCTCCCAGCACCACTAGCGTGGCACCTCGCAGGGCGTCACACAAATACGGTGGAGACAACGGCCTCCGAAGCTCCAGTCCAGGACGAGCAGCAGAAGACTTGGACCGGAACACCAACAGCGCTGCAGCGGGCTATGGTGGAGAGATCCCCTCATCCTCCTCGGCGCAACTCCGACCAACACCGAGTCCATGGGCAACTCAGCTGCGGTGCACCCCGCTCCGCCATTTCGTCGCCATGTGGGAACCCTTTCAGTGCGCAGCCCGCAGGGATGAGGCCCGGGGCGCCTATATAAGCAGCAGGAGCACCACCGTAGCAAATGACCCCAGATCGATCACTCATCCATTGACACCCCACGGTAGCTTAGCCAAGCCCAGCGAGTCCGAACAGGAAGAAGGCCTGAACCTTCCCCCCTCCGAGCTCTGCGCTGCCTCGCGAGGGCCCGCGGCAAGCTCTTTGTACTGTAGCCCCTACTAAGCTATACAGACAAGCAGGAGTAGCGGTTTTACCTCACCCTGAGGGCCGTGAACCTGGGTACGGGCCGGAGTCCATCTCTGTCGTGCTGTTCCTCTACAGGCTCGACGAGCACCATCGCCGAGCTGGTTGTGGGTTGTTGACCAACATGTTCAGTCCCCCTCACGAACTTGTCCCCCGAGAGTGGTTATCCCTGTTCCGTGGGAATCACACCTCGACATTTGGCGCGCAAGGTAGGGGACTAAGGCGCGCCTTCAACCTCCAGCCAGCTTTCCGCCATGGCGGACACCCGGGCGACGCGCGCCAACAGGTGCGCAGATGATAGGGCTCGCACCGAGCCCGGAACAGCTCCCACCCGTGGCCGCCCCGGCCGCCCTCGCACTGCTGAGCGCGCCAACACCGGCCCGCACGTGGAGGAGCCTGAGAGCGAAGAGTACCATGACAGCGACCACTGCGGCGACAAGAACTTCCCGCCGGAGCGCAACGACGATGTTGAGTCTTCGCATCCGTCACGGCGCCAAGGCGCGTCCTCTTAGGGACGCCCAGAGCCCACGCCGCACACCGCGCTCCTCATGGCCCAGGAGCTCGTACGCTACCGGCGTAGCACTGAGGCCCACGACCAGTGGTTAGACCGCCTCCACCACCTCGACGACGTCGCCACCACGCGCCCCGCACCGTCGCGCTCCATGGTCCAGCACTCCGGCCGTGCGGGAACGGCCGCACCAGATGCGCCTCCGCCGCCGCCGGGACCGCCTCCGGCCGCAGCACAGAGGGCTCCCTCTCACGCCTCCTCGCCGCACGACTGCCAAATCGTGCAGCGCACTGCGCCTGACGCACGTGTGGGCATGAAGCGCCGCAGGGACCTCTAGAACCGCCTCGTCGAGGAGCTCGGCCAGGCCAGGGCAGCAGAAACCGCAGGGCTCTCCAGGGAGGAATCGCCACGTACGCCTCTGGCTGCATGGCCTTCACCCGCGCTCTGTGCCGCGTGGTCTGGCCACAGAAGTTCACGCCGGCCCTCCCCGAGGGCTTCGACGGGTCGACCAACACTCTCGAGTTCCTGCAGTTCTACACCACCTCCATCCAGGCTGCAGGGGGAGACGACAAGGTCATGGCAAACTGGTTCTCCCACGCGCTCAGGGACTCTGTGCTGTCCTGGCTCTTCAACCTTCCTGAGGACTCCATTGACTCCTAGGAGGAGCTCTGCAAGCAGTTCATCGCCAACTTCAAGGGCACGTACGAGCGCGCACTCACACACAACGAAATGCGCGATGTGGTGCAGAAGAAGGATGAGACCCTCCGCAAGTGAAGGGGATCGCAGGCAGAAAACAAAAAATTTCCTACCAACGATATCCTTAAACTAGCCAAGATCTACAATATGCAGATATAGAAGTACGGCGGAGATCGGAATACATACCCTTGAAGACCGAAAAGCGGGGATTACGCTCCCGCACAAGCGTTGACGACGAAGACGACGTAGCCGACCTCTAGGCCACGAAGAACTCGGCGCGACGAAGACGATGAAGTTGACCTCGAGGTCGGGTGGAGGAAGCCGACCTCCCAGCACCACTAGCGTGGCACCTCGCAGGGCGTCACACACATACGGTGGAGACGACGGCCTCCGATGCTCCAGTCCAGGACGAGCAGCGGAAGACTTGGACCGGAACACCAACAGCGCGGCAGCGGGCTATGGTGGAGAGATCCCCTCATCCTCCTCGGTGAAACTCCGACAAAGGGAATCATGAAATCGAGGAGAAATAAGAGAATTAATTGGTCGAATTAAAAGGCCAGGGGTGCCCCTTCTTATATAGGCTCCCGGGGGGAGCCAACCTTGCCAGCCAGGCAATGTGGGACTATCCCCACATGCCTGGTGCGGCTCAAGAGTGTGCGCCGGCCCTAGGTGGGCCCCATTTGGCCCACCTAGGCCGGCCAAGCCTTCCCCCACCGAATTCCCTTGGGGGTTTTCCCCCCATGGGCCTTCTTTCCACCTGAAGGCCCATTTAGGAAAATCAGCCTAAATAAATTCGAAAATAAATATATAAAATCATTTTAAACATTAATTACACTAATTAATATCTAATATATTATATATAATTTATTCTAGCTCCGAAAACTATTTCGTCGCTGCCCGATCTCCATCGGACCATTCCCGGGACGTTCCCGGTGATCTCTTTCTTTTCCGGTTGTCTTGTCGAAACCCCTTAAGTGTGTTACCCTAGCGGTTCGATATAATAACAGGCATGATCGAGACTCCTCTCCGATCAATGACTAACTCGTAGGCTTGGACCCCATGAATTAATCCCTGTGATATAACGAATGACTTTCATCTATCAAACCTAGACATCGAGTCTTAAACCTTTTGCCATAGCGATACTTTAGCGTGTCCGAAACTCATTCATAGATATCTACATACCTAGCATGATCTCGTTACCGACAACACTATCTTCTACTCGTCTATGATATTATGTCAGTCGGTGACCTAGTCACATGTTTGCAAACTCATATGACATAATCTCACCTAGTGGGCCCTACAGTATCTATCCGGCTATACGGACTGACAAATCCCGCTCTTGACCCCTCGTCTTAACTACCCCCTTCCGATACCCAAAAGTATCACCGTTATTGTCACACTATATAAGACATGACGTTTGGTGCGATCAAAGTATCTTCCAGGAATAACAATAAGAGTTGATCTCACGGTCGAAGGCGTAATGACTACGTCCTACAAATTATGGGTAAGTCCATCACATCGTTCCACCTAACGATATGACTCCATTGCCAACAGACGCCATGTCTCATGATCGGGAAACCTCGATCATCAATCGCGCAATGAAACTGGTCTTAGCAGAGGCAACTAGGGACCTAGTTGTTTATCTACCACACCTGTATTAATGTTTCCGCTTAATACAGTTATAGCATGGTATAAAACATATAATGAACAATTGGAATATAACCAATAAACTATCTTTATTAAGTGCCTCTAGGGCATATTCCCTTCAGTCTCCCACTTGCACTAGAGTAACACTTAATCTAGTTTACAACTTGGTAAAGCTCAACACCCATAGCATCTTGGTGCATGCTTGTCTCGTGGAAGAGGAATACAATCAACAGATCTCACACTTTGAGACCTATATGTGTTTTGCAACACTTCTATGTCACCTAGTTTGACATCATCCCGTATCTTATGATGACGGTGAAATATATCCTAGTGGATGGAGTGAGACTCGAACATTCGCAGCATGGGCCTTAAAAGTCTAATAGATCTATTAAGGGGACCACATACGCTCGGAAAACTGCCCAGTCCAATCATACTTGCTACTTCTGAAGTTGCCATATATTTCTATACCTATGTAGATTATGCAACAGTGCATTCATATGCGACTTCGCAAACTAACCATGTCTTTCTTCAAAATAAAGGACATCTCCTATATGAGATTTCTAGTTGTATGGGCCAGTGTAATAACTTGCATCATCGTAACCTCTTTACGGCAAGTTGTCTTTCACTCTTTCCTTTTACCAGAAAACATATCTTCAGTTCTCACAGACAATGAAAAATATACTTGACGTTTGTTCATTATTCCACACAAGGATCACTCTAGAACCCGTTCTTCAACCAAGAACCTGGGTCACACTAAGTCGAGTTTTCAATCTGATAGCATCTATGTCTGATACATAGCGAATGTCGAACATCATTTGCTATCACTGAAAATGCCAAGATAAACTTAATATTTCACCAAGTCATACAAGTAAGAACCATTTTCTTCGCTTGTTCTATTCTGAAACACTTCAGAATCTTAACTTAGGAAATATTCCGACCTAATGTTATTAAGCCCCTTACGATCTATACAATTATAGATTGGATGCCTAATACTCCTAACTTCTTTCATAGAAAACTTAATCACTTAAATAATCCTTTACACTCTACTAGAGGATCTGTGTCATTCAATATGTCCTCACATATAAAATCATGAATGACACCTAGCTCCCACTCAAATATTCCTTCCGCATATAAGATCAAGGAAAGATACTTTGCTCGCACTCACTTCTTTGCAAGTTTCTTCAACTATTTTGGAGAACTCCAAAATCCTTTGATCACATCATCAAAGTGAAGATTCCAGCTCCGATATGCTTGCTTCAGCCCATGAATGGACAACTGAAGTTTACATGCATGTTTAGCATCCTCAGGATCACCAAACCATTATTGTACTTATTATAACTCTTTCTTAATGACACTATTAAGAAACATGGTTGCCTTATCCATCTACCAATTTCTCATTCGAAATTATAGTAATTGCTAAACGACCCAAAATAGATTTAGACTTCGCCACTTGAGACAAAATCTCATTGTGGTCAACATTTGAATCTGTCGGAAATGTTTCACGACAAATCGATCCTAATCAGTGTCTACTCTCTCATAAAATTCCATATTCTGTTAACATCCTAGATGCCATCAAGAAGATCTCCCAAGTTAATACCTGGTAATCGTACATGGATTTTATTTCGGATCATATATGACTCATAGCCATTTCTCGGACTTAGGTCTACCATCTCTTCTTCGTAGTTCGTAGGTCTGTCATATTCCATTAACATGACCTTCATAACAAGATTGTCGTAACACATAGTGTGGAACACAACCTCGTACGCCTACGTTCTTAGTATGAGCTCAGAGCATCATGATCTTGTATCATCAGCTTCTTTCAAGCTGTGGAGCATGACACCGAAAACACTTTCAGTTGCGCCACTCTGATGTCTGGAGAGAAAGTTTCATCAACTTTGTCTTGCTCTACTTTCTTTCTCACTTATACCCTTGGATAAGAAACTATTTCTTTCGCAAGGTATATTCCGGCAACGATTTTTCCTATGTCGTGAGACATGTACCCAATTAACTCTTTAGGTACACTACAAAGATTAATCCATTTTAGGTTTGAGCACATCAAAACACTAAATTGCTGAAACGACAATCTAGGCTAAAGTCATGCCATCACTAATATGATATTGTCTCCATGGATTTAAATGGTTTCCCTATTATCTAACGTGAGTGTTACGTTTCTACCATACGACTCTAATGATCACAATAATTCGGTAAGAGATTTATTTACCACACACTATCTGATAGGGTGCGATTACGACGTTCTAACATACCCTAACACTATGGTGTTCCATGCGACGTAATTTGTGGAACTCTTCTCACAAGTCTTCCAATGACGTACCAACATTATAACTCAAATCTTTATTTCCTTGATCTGTATCGCAGGAATTAGATTTTCTTGTTAAATTTATTTTCTACTCCATTCTGAACTTGTTTGATTGAATCAAGTTTCCAGACTAACATTCGCTGAGTGGATATCCATATATCTACTCGGAATATTCATGAAGTCTATGAAATAAACACTTCCACTTTACGTTAAAGTACTTCATTGATTCACATACACCCATATGCATGATTCTCAACAAGTTATACTCAAAACGTTAAGTGAAGTTTACGAAAAAAAGATCTCCACTACACGTTAATTACTTCATTGATATACATACATCTGTATGCATAAATATCAATAAGTAATATGCCCGCTTTCCAAAAACGGTGTCTTAGTTATCTTGCCATTGTCAAAAGATCAAATCTAAGGACTTGTAGATCCATTTGTATGGAGCTAATTCATTGACTATAACATTGACATGAATTAAACGGTGGTGCCACACGAATGTGGTGTCTCTATTAAGTTTATTTCCTTTGGCATTAATATTATGTATGTGGGAGCTTCTACCATCTAAATTCAAATCGGCATATGATCATTACTTCATAAATATAGGACAACGAATTTGTCACTAACATATATGAACAATTGTCTCGCTAGAGGAGACACACTTATAACGATCATACTAACAGGCGATCATAAAAGAATTTATTCAAATGGTAGATCAAGAGGGAGAGTGTCTATGGCCATCACAACAATTTGTCTGCCATTATCAACATGCAATTGCGCCTCATCCTTCCAAGCTACTCAAGTAGTAAATCTGGTTTTCATAAAACATGACTAGTATCAAAACATAGTCACAACTGCGATTACTTGCTTAGGTAAAGCATTCATAACATGTATATCATATATACACCGTCATCATTGATGACTTCCCGGCGTTATGTTTCATCTTCTTGATACTTCCAACGTAATCAAGAACCATAAAGGTGAACGATTCCCCTTTGCATGACATAGTCTATGACAAAGCATTTGCACCTGGCAACGTCGTCTGTCATCTAGTGATCGAGCTGAGCGAGGCATCTCAATGTCATCAAATATGACCAATGTCATCAAGTATGACTGCCACGTGCTCCTTCAATGTGTGTATTGTCTTCCATCTTGGTTGAGAAGATAATCAGTCAACGTACTGATAAACTGCATCACCCCAACTTTAGGTGTACCCCGAGTTTAGCGATCATCTCATATGTTCGCGATCTAACAACTCGTACACATCGTCGGTTCTCTATGGAGGAGATCATAGCATACACTGGACTATGATGATTTCATCCGCACAAAAACTTGATAATCCAATTTATCCTTTTGTTAGCGGAATCTCCGGGTTTATCTCCTAGCGGGTATTGTATCACAAAGAGCTAATGGTTTAAACAAGGAGTATCCTCAAGCTAAAGTATAAAACTATGAAGTTTGGACCCAACCTTTTAAGTTTCTCAATCGCAGGAATGCACCTAATTTTAAAAGATGCTATTCCATTGGTTAATATCCACAAAGGTTTGCAAAACAGACTTTGTTCATTATATTTTGAGTTCCAGTATTTTAGAAAATAACAATCAGAACTCCCACTCAAACGAACATCCCTCCTTGTCGTTTCAGCGATTACACGACCCCCATCCATTGCGCAACCCCTCATCGTCAGAGCCGGCAACCCAACTTCAAGGGTAGACAACGAATTGTCGATCACAACAACTCTGTGACTCATGCTCGACCTTTCCGCCTCCGTGTTCCGAGCCCATATCTGCATATGCTAGGCTTGCCACAATAACCTCCATGTAACACTTGTGCAACATGGCCTACATCCACTGTATGCGAACGATGATATGTCTGACACCCGATTGTCGGGGGGCTGCCCCCCGGGTAGGGGCAGATCCCGGTATAATTCGATAAGGTGCCAACAGTACCTGACCTTTGGCGAGAGCAAGGGACACCTCCTGCTGTACTGAAAGGGCAGCTTGACCCTTGAGCGCTGGTAGAGGACAAAGTGCCTCCTGGCAGGCGCAAGGTCAGGTCTCGCAGCTATAAATAGACACCCCCGGCCCTCACAATCGCAGCACAAGCATGAGCGGGTGGTTCCTCTAAGAACTAGCTTCTTGAAGATGTCTTTGCTGATAGGCTAAGACATCTTCGGGAGGCTAGGCCTAGAGATACTCATCCTGAGACGAGCTCGGACGTATCCGGAAAGGGTCCCGAGTCTCGGGGTCCGAGGAGACTCCCGGAAGGAGATGTACTCGGTGTTACCGGATAGGTTGTCCGGGTGGGTACTAACCGGAATATATGTCTCGATCTTGATCTTATGCAGAAGAGGCTCACAGTGGCAAGCGAGGAGGTAGCCGGCGTGACGGCTTCCGGTAGGCCGTCAACGGTCCGTAGCAGGCTTTCCCGTCTATTGCAGGCGGAAGTACCATTCCGCCTGACACGGAAGCATTGTCACCTCCCGCCTGACGCGGAAGCATGGTCACCTCCCGCCTGACACGGGAGCGCGTCAGCCGGTATGATCGTGGTACGACAAGACCTGGCATACCTAGCCCAGCAATCCGGAAAAGGCTATCCGGGATGGGCAAAGACATGTCTTGTCTCTGACAGGGGGACAATGATGGTGCAGGACGGCGCCTGCCGTCCTTGTCAAGATGATGACGAAGGGGCTACACCGGATAGCCCGGCGACTAGGTCGCACTAGCCGGTGACGGCATACCGGCTAGGCCTGTCCGGTGGGGCCAAGCCAGTTTAGGGTTTCCGGCCCTCCTGGCCGGAGCTCTATAAAAGGCGCCATAACTGCTCCTGAGAAGGGGAGACCAACTTCAGAGCCAAAGCTATAGTCACATTTACTCTTAAAGCATTCACTCCTTCTCACCTTGAGTTCATCTAGTTCTTTGTACTCCTCCCTTTGAGAGATCTAGCAGCAAGTTGTAGTTCTTGTAACACAAATATATAGAGAGAAAAAGGCAGGAGTAGGGGTGTTACCTCCTCACGAGGGCCCTGAACCTAGGTATATCGTGTGTGTGTTGCGTGCTTTCGTGCATTTGTTCGTGTTTGTTAGATCTTCCCCCTCACGCTTTGTTCTTATTTCTTGTTCCTGGGAGATCTCGGTTTTACCGGGATCCTCCCCGTGTGAGCTCTTCAGTTCGCTATCCCTCCCCGGATCCACCAACGTCCATCGGCCCCACACATTAGCCATCCTATGGCATCTGCCGTGACACCACCACGACAGTTGGCGCCCACCGTGGGGCAGACAGAGGCGTTGGCTGGTGTACACATCCGGACGGGCTCCCCTGTTCACTTCGAGGTTCAGGTTCTCTCTGGCCTGGTCGTAAGGCTAGGGGAGATGGACTTCGTCTGCGACAACGCAGGGTGCTTCCGGAACAGACCGTTTCCGGTGAACGGATGTCTCATTGACTTTGGTGGTTTCACCACCTACATCGCCACAGAGGTTGTCTGTAGCTACCCGGACGTGGTCTTGGAAGCTGAGGACCCCCTGACGAGGTGTTAACTCGACAAGTCCCAGGGTTGTGCACCCCGGGTTGATTGATGGGGAGAGAGATGAGTGCAAGGTGATCACGACGGCTGACAAGCGAGGTTTACCCAGGTTCAGGCTCCCGGAGGATAACACCCTACTCCTGCTTGTATGGTTATTGATGCGAGTAGCGATTACAATGGCGAGATTGCGATCTCGCTAGGGTTCGTCGTAGTGGTTATGAGCGTGTCCTCTAGGACGGGCAACCCTCCTGGCTTTATAGGTAGCCAGGTCTCGGGTGGTTGGTACAGATACGGTAGGTTACAAGACCTAACCGAGTTGGACTAGGATACTAGGTACCCCGAGTGGGCCTTCTGCGGGCCTTTCCATCCTTGGCGCGGCCCAGGTAGCATCATCGTGGGCTACCCGCAAGGTAGCCCCACGTCAGTAGCCCCCGAGTGCTTGGTCGAAGCGCAGAGTCCTACAAAGGACTCCTTCCTCCTGGTCGCGTCGTTGGATTGCTTGATCTTGAGCTTGAACTCGAATTTCTTCAGTCGAACCAGCCACTCCCGATGGGAGTAATATGTGCAGTCGAATTACTTGTCTTCATCTTCTTGTGAGGCTTGCTTCTGCTCAGCCTGTTTTGCCTTACTTGTTGGATGGATTCGGCTGCTCGAGCTTACTTTGTTGCCACCCGAACGGTTTCTGCGGGTGCTCGGATCATTGGCTGATCTTACATTGCTGATTTCAGCTGCGAAGCCTACTACTCGAATGACTTCTTCGAGTTTATTCGGTTGATTTTGGAGCCGTTGGCTTGGTGACGTCATCGATGACGATTTGTTGCACGCCTCTGCGCCCGATGGGACGTGACGTGGCGGGCCCCGCTGTCAGAGCTGACCACAGTCCGCAGTTGTCACGTCTTCGAAGTGGGCGCGAAATTTGCGTGGCACGATGACGAGGCCTCGGTTCCCGTGCGTAGTGGAGGAAGTTTGCGGTGACGGTTGGTTTCTCCGTGCGACACGTGGACGGCTGGATGCTCTCGCTCGGAGCCATTGCTTGATGGACGGTTGAGATGCTGATCCTCGAGGAATAAGTACTGCACTTTGGCTTTTGGGATTTCATCTTCTCCAATCCATTCTTGCCTTTCTTCTCCTCTTGCGCTCTGCCATTTCCGCCGCCATCCCGAGCTCCAAGCAATCCGTCCACGCACCCTGCAGCCTAGGCGATGGGCAAGCCGAAAAGCGCCGCTGGCTCCTCCGCCGCCGCTGACGACGCCGGGGTGATGAAGAAACCCGAGGGCGATTGGCAGGGGTCGTCGACGAAGAAGAGCGATGTGGAGCTGCTCCGCGCGCAGGGCCTGCTGCCGCCCGCCGACCAAGTCCAGGTACGAGTCCCTGGCAAGGAGGTCTTCCCCACTCCTCGCGATGGGGAACGTGTTTGCTTCGCGGACTTCATTCCGCGAGGCTTCGGGTTCCCCATGCACGATTTCGTGCGTGGTCTCCTGTACGCCTATGGGGTTCAGATCTACGATCTGACCCCCAATGGCGTCTTGAGCATCGCGGGCTTTATCGTGCTCTGCGAGTGCTTCTTGGGTGTCGCGCCCCACTGGGCACTGTGGAAGTCGCTCTTCCTCGTTCGTAAGAACGTGGGGAAGAGTGGGCTGACCTTCCCAGTGGGCGGCTTCAGAATCCAGGTACGCGGTGACACCGCGTACTTTCAGATGAAGAAGTCCGACTCCGTCCAAGGGTGGCGCCGGAGATGGTTCTACGTCCAGTAGAACGGCGACGGCCTGGGCGCGTTCGACAGCAAGCGTGGTCTGCGGAAGACTGGCGCCTGGGCGCATCCGCTGTCCGCCGCGGAGAAGGAGGCTGTGCGGCCCCTGCTGGGCCTGCTGCACGAGCTGACTCAGACCCTTGGACGCGATGCGGGTGGCATCTTTCTGATGGCCACCTTCTTCCGTCTTCGGGTGCAGCCGCTCAGCGCCCGGCCTCACCCGATGTGGTCCGCCGAAGGCGTCAGCGCCAAGCCGCTGGAGGACGAGGAGGTGGAGGCCAGCGTCAGGCCCATCACCAACCTCCGAGCCGCGGACACGTGCAATGTCAAGTGCCCAATTTCTCCTTACGGGGCCTCGAACCCCGTTCCTGAGGTAAGTCTTTTATTGTCTTCTCTCTGACCTTGTTCGACTTGAGTCTACCTTTCTTTCTGATTCGACTTGTGTCTATTTGCTTCAGGGCCGAGATCTTTTCGTCAGCTGTCCTCCCCTCCCTGAGAACGGACCCGACGATGAGTCGAGGTTTGTCGAAGAGGATGACGAGGACGAAGAAATTCCCTCCGCGCATTCTCCCCGCGACGAGGTGGAGGAGGAAGATGAGGTGGAGGAACCCGCGAGAAAGAAGCGGAAGCTTCCGAGTCGCGGCGAGTCTGCCGCTGCGTCGTCACCTGCCCGGGGCGTGGACGCTGCTGAGGAGGAGGTCGCTGTGACGTCTCCGGGTGCTCGTTCTTCGGGTGGCTGGGAGGAACCTCTGAACGTTCCCCCAGTCAGCTCCGCGGCGCCACGCTCGTTCGCGCGGATGCCTTCGCCTTCCCTGGAGAGCTACGATGACGCCGGCACCCCCAGGTGAGTTCCTTTGTAATGTGTCCATCTAGTTGTACTTTGCAGTTTGGCCGTTTTTTGATTCGACTGGTGTTCTTGGTTTTGCTGCAGCCATCGTTCGGACGATGTTAGCTCCCCCCTTCGGGACGTAGAGCTCACATCTGCCCCTTCGGCTGGCTTGAGGACGCCAGTGGTGGTGGAGAAGGTGAATGCTGAGCCTGCCGGTATTGCATCTTCTAGCCGCGTGCCTCCTTCGACTGCGGAAGACCTTGAACTCCTGGACCACGTAAGTCTTTGCATGCTTCTTCTTTGTGTTCTTTGATTTTCATCGGGTGCGCGATCAGCGCTCCCGATGGGAGTAGCCCCCGAAGGTGTGGGTGACTAGTATAGTCGGCCGCAACTTTATTGACTTATTGCTTTTATTTCAGCCTTACTATCGCCAACAGCTCGACGCAGCCGCAGCTTATGTTCGCCTGGAGAAAGAGAGGGACCAACTGCGTTCCTCGCTGGACCAGGCTACCGGGCGGGTTGATGAGCTTGAGAAGGCTCTTCGCGAGTCCCAAGAGCGGGAGCTGGCACGGGTCGCCAAGGAGAAGACTCAAGTTGGTCGTCTCCTTTCGCTAGCCGGCGTACTTGGGGGTGAGTTTCGGCTTGACGCCTACTGAGTCTTTTGCTCTTTTTATTGATCTGACTTTGAATTTTTGCGCAGAGACTTGCGGTGGAGCTCCTCCCGAAGATGCGTCGAGTGACACGGTTGACCTGGCAGCCGCTGTTGGCTTCCTTGACCGGGTATGCGCCTACGCTTCGGACGCGCTGAAGAAGTCTTCAGCCGCGCTGCAGAAGTCGACTGGAGCTCTGGCCGTGGTGCACCAAAGCATATTCCCGGGTGACCAGCCGCCGGCGACCGTGGACGCCCTGGCTGCACCGTTTGAGGACGCGACTACCATCGCCGACTTATCGCGGTCGCAGACGGTACGCGGCTCCGAGCTCACCTTCCAGCTCCTATTAGGCCACCAGGTCCCCGGTGACTTCGAGAAGTTCGTCAGCGGTTTTCCTCGCAAACCCGACGGCCGGACCGCGTCGCTGAGTGGCGTGAAGGAGTGCGCCTCGCAGCTGGCTGCGCAGCTTGTGACACTCTTCGAGAGGGCCCTTGCTAAGGCGACTGAGGCGGCAGCTCGGAAGGGCCGTTCCCGGTCGCAGTCCGCGGCCTTAGAGTAGGCATAGTTGTAGGAATGTGACAGTCGCCGTGATCTGTATTTTGACCTTTATGCTTGTAATGAACATTGCCCTGTCGGGTCTTTTGGTCTTCGATATTGATTTTGCTGGTCTTTATTTCTCCTGAGTTGATTTGTGCTTCGCAGTCGTCTGATTGTATTGACTCTGCGTATCCCTAGCAGAGTGCTGCGTGCGATGATGCTCCGCCTTCTCCGGTGGCCGTGCCGAGTGGCGCGGCTTCTTCTTCGGGTGCTCGCCGTCGTCGGGCGGCGCCGGCTCCTCCACGCAGTGCCAACGATCAGCGGATAATCACATTTTTGAAGAACAAGGTGGCGGAGCTTGAGGCGACCCTGAAGAATACGGAGCGGCTGCTACAACATTCTCAGTCGCATCCCACGGCGGAGTTCTCGCGACGTGAGGACTTTTTGCTTGGGGAGATCGACCTGATCAGTCGACAGCTGCAAGGTATGTATCCTCTTTTTGGCGGCTGCCGTCCTTTTGTGGCTTTCCTTCTCGTTCTTAGTTGCATTTTATGTGCGCAGACGTCAATCCCGACTGGGAGGCTGAGCGAGTTCGCGTTGAAGAGCGAGTCACCCGAGAGGCGTCCGGCAGCTCGTACGAAGCTCGGCAGTTCTGGGTGAGCCAGTCGAGGGGGCGCGTCCTTGCCACCATGCTTGATCGCACGTGGCGCGCTTCTTTTCTTCTGGAGAGCTGCCGGAAGACACTTTGGCACATCAATTGTGTGTACTTCCCGCATAATGCGCAGCCGAACGGGTTGTCTGCTTTGCTGGAGAGGTTCCGCGATGGTGAAGGGTTGAAGGAGGTCGTCGACGCCCAACTTGTGGCTGGTGCGAACGCTGCGTTGGCATACGTGCGGATGCACCGGCCACATCTTCCGCTTGAGCGGGTGCTTGAAGGCCTGCCGAGTGATGATGACTTCGACGAGACCCTGGCTGCTGCGCGTCGGATTATCCGGCAGGTTCAGGACCTGAGCGAGCGTCTTGTAGGGCCTCTTGATGCACCGAAGGCTGAACCTGCAGTGTAGAGTAGCTGTCGTCTGGTGTACAGGGTTAGCTATAGGGTGGCAAATGTTACTGTGTAAGTATGACAATTGATTGAATTACTCTGTAATTGTAAGAGTTAATCTTTTTACTCGAAAGTGAGTGCTTGATTTGGGCTTGCGACCTGTTTGGCGCAGTCGCCTAGAATGCTAGGCGGCGACCTAGGTTTCTCAAGTGTGACCTGCATGCCGCAGTCTCTGATTATATCAGGTGGCGACTTAGGATTTCTGCGACTTGACCTGTATGGCGCAGCCCCCGAGTCGCTCGAGTGGTGGCCTAGGATTTTGGCGAAGACCTGTATGGCGCAGCCCCCGGGTAGGTCGAGTGGCGGCCTAGGGTTACAAGTGTTACCTGTTTGGCGCAGCCCCCGAGTATGTCGGGTGGTGACCTAGGATTTGGAACTTGACCTGTGCAGCGCAGCCCCCGAGTAGGTTCGAGTGGCGGCTGAGGATTTTTCTTGGAGGTCCTGTTTGGCGTAGCCCCCGAGTAGGTCGAGTGGTAGCCTAGGGTTACAAGTGTGACCTGTGTGGCGCAGCCCCCGTGTGTGGCGGGCGGCGCCCTAGGATTTTGAACTTGACCTGTATGGCGCAGCCCCCGAGTCGGTCGGGTGGCGGCCTAGGATTTTTTGGCTTGGCACTTGTACGGCGTAGCCCCCGAGTGAGTTGGGTGGCGGCCTAAGCTTTTATTTCAACCTGTGTGGCGCAGCACCCGAGTGGTTCGGGTGGCGACCTAGGATTTTTGATCATGCTTGTATGGCGCAGCCCCCGAGTGGTTCGAGTAGCGGCCTAAGCTTTTATTTCAACCTGTGCGGCGCAGCCCCCGAGTATTTCGAGTGGCGGCCTAGGATTTTTCATCTTCCTCTGAGTGACAGGTAAAGGAGACAGAATTTCTTCAAATCACTTTATTGATTCTTGCGAACAGGCCGCCTCGTTAAAACCCTTCCAGTCCCCTCAGGTACCCTGGTAAGGGAAAGAGTGCGTCTGAAACCTGCCGCGCTGGTTTTCTTTGTACAATGGCTGTTTTTGAGCTAGGCGTAGAACCGGCGGAGTTGTGCTACGTTCCATGGATTGCTGCAGTCTGCTCCTGTCTTCGAGTCCTTTAGGCGGTAAGCTCCATTGCCTATTGCTTCTGTTACGATGTACGGGCCCTCCCATGGGGAGGCGAGCTTGTGCACCTTCTTTTGCTTGAGTCGAAGAACCAGCTCGCCTGCAACGAACGCTCTTGGTCGCAGCCTCCGAGTGTGATAATTGCGCAGGTTCTGCTGGTACACGGCTGATCGTGCCAGGGCGATGTCTCGCGCTTCATCCAGGGTGTCTCTGCTGTCTTCGAGTGCCTCCTCTGCTTCCGACTCGTCGTATGCGACTACTCTTGGTGCGTCGAACTTGATGTCGCAGGGGAGGACCGCTTCTGCACCGTACACCATGAAGAATGGAGTGTACTGGGTGGATCTATTCGGCGTTGTTCGCAGACTCCAGAGGACCGATGGAAGTTCTTCCACCCATGCGCCCGCTGCGCGTCTCAGGGGCACGCGCAGTCGTTTCTTGATGCCGCTACAGACGAGGCCGTTGGCTTTCTCCACTTGTCAGTTGGACTGCGGGTGCGAGACGGGCGCATAGTTGAGTTTGATCCCCTGCTCTGAGCAAAAGTCCTTGAATTCTTCGGCTGTGAAATTCGAGCCGTTGTCTGTGATGATCCCGTTTGGTACCCCAAACCTGAAGATGATTGACCGAATGAAGTTGACCGCTGTGGATGCAGTCGAACTTGTGATGGGCACGACTTCGATCCACTTTGTGACCTTATCGACTGCGACCAGGAGGTGAGTGTGACCTCCGGGTTTGGATTTCTTCAGCGGGCCCACCATGTCCAGACCCCATTGGGCAAAGGGCCAGGCCAACGGTATCGTCCTGAGTTCTGACGCTGGTGCGTGTGGCTTGTTGGCAAATTCCTGGCACCCTGTGCATTTCTTCACCAGCTCCTCGGCGTCCTGCATGGCTGTCAACCATTAGAACCCGGCGCGTAGCGCCTTGGCCACCAGTGCCCGACTGCTGGCGTGATGCCCGCAGATACCCGCGTGGATGTCGAGTAAGATGGCTTGGCCGTCGACTGGATCTATGCACCTTTGCAGGATTCCTGAGATGCTTCTTTTGTAGAGTTCACCATTGATGACGGTGAAACTTTTGGAGCGCCTGATGATGCGCTTTGCTTCGACTGGGTCGACTGGCAGCTTCTGATGTAATATGTATGCCAGGTACGGTCCTGTCCATATGGCTTCGACTAGCATGACCTCCATGGGGACCTTGTCTTGGCTCGGCGGGTTGGCATCGCCTTTCTTTGTTTCTGTGCTTGCTGTACTCTGAGTCTTGATGGATCTCTGCGTGATGCACTCGAGGAAGACGCCGGGTGGGACTGGCACCCTGTCTGAGCCCATGTTAGCGAGGACGTCGGCTTCCTCGTTGCTTTCACGGCCAATGTGGCGCAGCTCGCAGCCGTCGAAGTTTCCTTCCATCTGATTGTAGAGGTCTCTGTAGGCGATCATGTTGTCAGCGACGGCGTCGCAGGACTTCATGGTTTGCTGTACCACCAGATAGGAGTCGCCGTAGATCATGAGGTGCGTGGCGCCGCAGTTCTTGGCCATCCGCAAGCCGTGGATCAGGGCCTCGTATTCGGCTTCGTTGTTGGACGGCTTCGGGAAGTCCATCTGTAAGACATACTTGAGCTTGTCGCCTTTGGGGGAGATGAGCACGACTCCTGCCCCGGCTGACTTGAATTTCTTCGAGCCATCAAAGTACATTGTCCATGCGTTGGACAGGTCGGGGACATTTGGTAGCTGGGCTTCTATCCACTCGGTTGTGAATTCTGGGAGAACTTGGGCCTTGATAGACTTCGGGTGAGCATACTTCAGCCCCCATGGTCCTAGTTCGACAACCCACTTGGCGACTCGTCCTGTCGCGCGCTGGTTTGTGAGAATGTCTGCTAGTCCAGAGGAGCTTACCACCGTGATCGGGTGCTCGGAGAAGTAGTGGACGAACTTCCTGGAGGTCATGAAGACCCCGTATGCCAGCTTCTGGTAATGAGGGTAATTCTGTTTGGACAGGGTGAGTACTTCGCTGAGGTAGTAGACGGGCCTCTGTACCGGGTGACTGTGCCCTTCTTCTTCGCGTTCGACTACGAGCACCGTGCTTACCACCCTGTTCGTTGCTGAGACGTATAGGTACATCGGCTCATTTTCCAGTGGTGCCACGAGGACTGGAGAGGTTGTCAGTGTTTTCTTGAGATGGTCGAACGCGTCCTGCGCCTCTTGTGTCCACACGAACTTGTCTGCCTTCTTCATCAGTTGGTAAAAAGGTAAGGCTTTCTCTCCCAACTTACTAATGAACCGGCTGAGAGCTGCTACTCGGCCAGCTAATCGTTGCACCTCCCTGAGCTTGGTTGGTGCTGGCATTGTGAGGATGTTCTGCACCTTCTCGGGGTTTGCTTCGATTCCTCTTGCAGATACAAGGTACCCTAGTAGCTCTCCGGCTGGTATGCCGAACACGCACTTCTCTGGATTGAGCTTGATCTGATATACGTCCAGCGCAGCGAAGACCCTGCAGAGGTCGTCGACTAGGGTATCCTCCTTTCGGGTAGTGACGACAATGTCGTCGACGTAGACTTGGACAATCTGCCCGATTAGTCCCTTGAGGCATGCTTGCATTGTCCGCTGGTAGGTGGCACCTGCGTTCTTTAACCCGAACGGCATCGTCTGGTTGCAAAAGACGCCGTCGGGTGTGATGAAGGTTGTCTTCTCCTCGTCCTCGACTTTCAGCCTGATCTGCTGGTAGCCTGAGTAGGCATCCAGAAAAGATAGGCGTTCGCAACCTGCAGTCGAGTCGATGATCTGGTCTATCCACGGGAGCGGGAAGTGGTCCTTGGGGCAGCATTTGTTGACTGCGGTGAAGTCAACGCACATGCGCAATTTCTTCGTCTTCTTTTTCTCAACTAGAACCGGGTTAGCGACCCAGTCCGAGTCCTTGATCTCTCGGATGAACTTGGCGTGCAGTAATCTGTCAACTTCCATGGTGATCGCGTCTCGTTTGGGTCCTGAGAAGCGTCGCATGGATTGCTTGACTGGCCTCGCGTCCTTGTGGACTTTTAGAGAGTGCTCGGCGAGTTCCCTGGGTATCCCTGGCATGTCAGAGGGTTGCCATGCAAAGATTTTCCAGTTCTCACGTAGGAACTCGACGAGCGCGCCTTCCTATGTGGGGGTCAGACTCGATGAGACCTTGACCGTCTTTCCACTGTCAGTCGGATGGACTTGGTGGGTGACAGTGTCGTCATTCGTGTTGAACGCTGCGTCTTTGGCACGCTTCCTGCGGGCCGGGAAGATGGTCTTGTCGTTGTCGGCTGATACGGCCTTGAAGTGCTCTTCGACGTCGAAGGACTCGGAGTCTTGGCGAACTCGCGGTCGCAGCTGTTGGAGAGCCCAAAGTCACCGCGGACGGTGATCACTCCTTTCGGCCCGGGTAACTTTATCATCAGGTAGGCGTAGTGGGGTACTGCCATGAACCTGGCAAAGCTTGGGCGTCCGAGGATGGCGTGGTATTGTGACTTCCAGTCGACGACCTCAAATTCTATCGACTCCTTCCTGAAGTGCTCGGGTTTACCGAGGATGACGTCGAGTGTGATTGTTCCCATGGGCGTGATTGCTTGCCCTGGTACTATGCCGTGGTGGTCTCCGATTCCGGCAATTTCTCTGTCGACCTGTTCATTCGTCTGAGGGTATCGGCGAATATGATGTTGATGCCGCTGCCTCCGTCTAGGAATACCTTCTTCAGGCTGTAGTCGCCGATCAAAGCCTCAATCACGAGTGCGGCGTGCCCGGGTCGGACTACCTCCGCTGGGTGATCTGCCCTGGAAAATGTGATTGGTGTCTCCGACCCGCGCAGGTAATCTGGTACCGCGTGCGGGCTGTTGATGGCTTGAAGTACTTGGCGTGTGATGATCTTCTGCCTCCTGTTCGACGGGGGTCCTTTCTGGATCATGTTCAACTGTCCCCGTGCGGCTGGGTACGCGTCGGCTGCTGCCGACGGACCTTGTTGCTGCTGCTGCGGCTGGGGGAACGCTCCTGCCGCCTGCACTTGATTGTTGTTTGCGGGTGCTGCCTGGATGGCTAGCTGTGGTGCCGCTTGTATGGCCTGCACCGGGGCGATGATTTGCTGCATGGCGTGGTAGATCTTTCTTGCTTTGCGGCAATCCTTCAACAGGTGGTTTGAACCCCACTTTCCTGTTGCGGGGTTGCGGAACGAGTGATGCTTACAGGGTTGCATCAGTTCCTCTGCTGGGGTCAGCGGGCGCTTCCACTCGCGCTTCTGACTTCCATCATTGTGGTCGATGCTGCTGCTGCCACGGTTGTACTGACTCGAGCTGGGCTGCCGACTCTGCTCGTATTGTCGGCTGTTGTCACGCTTTTCTTTGCGGGGGGTTTCGTACCCTGCCGCTACTAATTCGATTGAATCGTGGGTGTAACGTGCCTTCTTCTTTTGACGCGCCTCGCGCCAGTTGCTTGTTTCGCCTTCCTTTTTGGGGGAAGTTTCGCGGACATAGTCCTCTCCTTCGGCCCATTGGTTGGCTGTCTTCATGAGTTCTATTGTGGTCTTCGGCTCCAGCCTACCGAATTCCTCCCGGAGGTCGCGGCGAGCGACGCCATGCATGAAAGCGTCCATCACTCGATCCTCTGATACGGGTTCCATGGTATTGCGGAGGAGTGTCCACCTCTGGATGTAAGAGCGGAGCGACTCGTCTTTCCCTTGCTTGCAGGCCTGCAACTCGATGTAGGTCGTCGGCCTGGCGAATGTTCCTGAGAAACTCTTGATGAAGTTATCTTGGAATTCCTCCCATGTCCGGAAAGAATCTTTGGGTTGGCTTGTGAGCCACCCTCGTGCCGAGTCTGTCAGCATGAGCTGGATGTACTGCATGGCTGTAGTCGACGTTCCGCCTTGACACGTGCAAGCGATGAGGTAGTCCTCGAGCCATAGCTTTGGGTCTTGCTTCCCGTCGTATTTTGGTGTGCCCGCCGTCAACTTGAAGCCTTTAGGCATGCGGGTGTCGCGGATGTTGAAGCTAAAGCATGCTGCGCCACACGGCTCGAAGTCGCGGTCGGCGTGGTCGTTTGCGTGTGCCACGCTAGCCGAACGCTCCTTGCGGGTGCGGTCCACCGTCTTCTGTGTCAGGACGTCACGGAGGTCCTTGACTGCTTGTCGCTGCGCCGCTGGGATGCCCGACGTCGTTGGTTCAGTCGCTCTGTTGCTTGGCCCCTTGGCCGCCAGAGCCTCTTCGATTGCCCTTATGGAGGCAATTTGTTGCTTGTGGAGAAGGGAGCGCGCGTCTCCCTCCGGTGGCTGCGTGAGCCGGAGGTATGTCTCGACTGATATCAGGGCGGCATTCGCCGTCTTCGGGACGGGTATCCCATTCTCATCTTCGGTGACGAAGGACGAGTCGAGGTTGCGGGTGAGCCTTGTTCGATCAGCTTCTGCCATGTGGGGGACACGGGCTCTGGTTCGCCGTGCTCCCTGGTTCACCTCTGTGGAGGATGTGAAGGAGAGAGCAGCTCGCCTGGCACTCGATGCATCTGCGTCCCTTTTGCGCCTGAGAAGTTCGGCTTTTTCGGCGCGAATTCGTTCGCCTTCCTTGCGCAGCAAGTACTGGACCGCCAGGTGATCTTCTCGAGGTGCGTTGGGTGGCGGGAACGTGCCTTCGTCCACATGCTTCATGGCTTGGATCGCCATATCGCGCGTGATGACAAGTTTCGTCTGGTCCGGCATGTCCACCTCTAGTGGGTATGCGGGTTCGTCTTCGTCGTCATGCGGCGCTGTGCCGGCCATGAAGACTTGCTTGGGGTAGGCATGGATTGGAGAGTTGGTGCTGCCGCTGCTGCTTCTGTCACCCGCTTCTTGCTCGGGGTCGAAAATTGCTGCAACGTGGCGCGCGGCGCACCCGCTGTCGCGTCTCTTCGCGATTGTCCAGGTGCTCACACTTGCCGGGGCGAGTGCGATTGGCTTGGGGTAGACCTGGGATCTCCACGAAGACGAGGGCGCGCGTGACATGGTTATCGGACGCGGGGCCCTGGTCGGCCGCGCGGGTGCGACGGTGGAGGCGGATCTTGACTTGATCGACCGCACGACCGAGGTTGGTGTAGCGGACTCGATTCGCGCGGTCAAAGCCGAGATTGTCGTTGTAGTTGTCCTCTTCGCGGGTGCAGCTGGCGTGACCCCTGCGGGTACGACAGATGCGATCTTCGCGGGTTCGGCGGTCGCGATCTCCGCGGATGCGGCAGATGCGATCTCTGCGGGTCCTGCGATTGCGATCTCCGCGGGTGCGGCAGATGCGATCTCAGCGGGTCCAGCGGGCGCGACGGTCGGCGATTTTGGAGACGCCGTCGCGCGTAGCGCAGTAGTCGTAGACCTGAGTATACCACGACTATCTATGCAGCAGAATATGGAGCCGAAGGTAATGTGTATACCTTTGTCCAGATCGGCGTACACCGATTGATGAGTTGGCGAGTGGACGACGTACTCGAAGGAGCCGAATCGGATCGACTCCCTGACGGCGGATGCGCCGATCTTCATTGCGGATGGAGCCGGTGCGACCATGATCCTAACACTTGTTGACCTTCCCACAGACGGCGCCAATTGACGAGGTGTTAACTCGACAAGTCCCAGGGTTGTGCACCCCAGGTTGATTGATGGGGAGAGAGATGAGTGCAAGGTGATCACGACGGCTGACAAGCGAGGTTTACCCAGGTTCAGGCTCCCGGAGGATAACACCCTACTCCTGCTTGTCTGGTTATTGATGCGAGTAGCTATTACAATGGCGAGATTGCAATCTCGCTAGGGTTCGTCGTAGTGGTTATGAGCGTGTCCTCTAGGACGGGCAACCCTCCTGGCTTTATAGGTAGCCAGGTCTCCGGTGGTCGGTACAGATACGGTAGGTTACAAGACCTAACCGAGTTGGACTAGGATACTAGGTACCCCGAGTGGGCCTTCTGCGGGCCTTTCCATCCTTGGCGCGGCCCAGGTAGCATCATCGTGGGCTACCCGCAAGGTAGCCCCACGTCACCCCCCCCATGCTCTGCGCTGCTCGGGGTCTGCGTGCCGGTCGCCCCCCGAGTTCCGTCGCAGTGATGATGGTCGGGGCAACCGAGGAGGAGTACCAGGACGCTGACGGAGATACCGACGGCCACCCCCGTTTGGCCAAACCCCCGCAGGAAAGACCTGCGGCCCGAGATGGCGATCCGCAGCCGTCCCAGCCGCGGCGCCGCCCGGATCCCCTCTCGGGGCTGGTGGCCAAGTTGACTGTACCAGTGGCTGCCGAAGCGGATACACAGGCCACTTCGGCTGAGTTGGAGGAGCAGCGGAGGTTGCTACTCGCCGAAGCGCAGGAGATCGCTGAGATCCGTCGCGAGCTCAATGCTAGCCTCCTGGAGTACAATGCAGCTCACGGATTCCTTAAGATAGACTCCCGGGACAAGCGCATTGCGGATCTGCGCAAGAAAGGAAGAATGGTGAATGAGGAGCTGGCTGGTGGAGCCACCACCAGTCACACAGGAAGTCGGACTTCAGCAGGGAAGCCGGTGTACAGCTCACCGGCGAAAAATCTTAGGGCCGCCGAAGCCGCCATGGCCGAATTGGTAGGGTTATCCGGTGAGGCCCTGCGCAAGCAGCAGGAGCGGGTAAACGAGTTGGTGATTGAGGCCAACCGTCAGAATCAGGCCTTCAAGAAGAAGAACCCGGAGCAGGGTCCCAGGTGCACTCAGCCAGACCCAATAGCCAGAAGTCGGACGGGGAGGCCTCTTCCCCACATCCGAGCAGAAGCAAGAGCAAGAGCAAGAGTCGGAGCCGGAGTCGAGGTTCCGGGAAGAACAAGCAGCTACAGACCTATGACCCGGCCTATCCAGCAAGTCGGGCAGGCCGGACAGCGTAACTCGGGGCAGGCGGGAAGTACCCGTGGGGATGGTAACCTGGGTGTAGGAAACAATAACCCGGTTGGCCGTGGTAATCCACCCGGAATCCTCCTCACGTTCAGGGAAACCCCCAGAGGGAGGTCGCCTCTGTTCCCCAGCAGGCCATGATCCCTGTGCAGGACAGGCTCAATGATGGCAACTCGAGGCTGCAGCAGCTCAGGTATCAGCCGGACGAGAACCCTTTGGGATCTCGGATAGGAACGAGGCAGCTGAACCCGGCAGACGCCAGATTCCGGCTCGACCGGATTCACCAATCCGAGTTGGTGGAAGAGCAAGGACCTCCGGGACCTGCCTGCTTTGGACCTCGGATCATGTGGGAACCACCTGTTCGGAACTTTCAGCTCAACAGGGGTGCCAAGACCTATGACGGCAGCAAGAAGCCGGAGGACTGGCTAACCGACTATGTAACTGCAGTAAGCATAGCCGGTGGAAACAGACGATGGGCGGTACGCTATGTGCCGCAGATGTTGGAAGGACCAGCCCGGATCTGGTTGAACAATCTGAGAACTGGCAGCATAGACTGCTGGTTAGATTTCGAGGAGGCATTCATCAGCAACTTCACCAGCACATACAAAAGGCCCAACAGGCCTCAGCAGCTCGCCATCTGTAGGCAAAGGAGCAACGAGACCGACCGGGAGTACCTTACCCGGTGGAGCAATATTCGCAACTCTTGCGAAGGAGTGGTAGAGGCACAGGCCATCTCCTGGTTTGCACAAGGATGCCGGCATGGCTCTATGTTGTGGCAAAAGTTGCAAAGAAAGATGCCAATGACCTTGGCAGAGACCATGCGCATCGCCGATACCTACACGCTTGGAGATCCCATGCAACCCCTGGTGGATGTCGGTGACTCCAACAGGAGGAATGCGGGACCTCAGCGTTCAGGACCGAGCAGGAGCCATGATCGCCAGGAGTTCGGCCACAAGAGGAATCAGCCCGAGTACCACCATGCCGCACAGCACGTCGCAGCAGTGACCCGGGAGCAGGAGGATGCCGGCAACAGCCAGCGTCAAAAGACAAGTGGCCCGGCTTGGGGTCAGAGTCAGGAGGTGCAAAAGACCTGGGTGGAGCAAAAGAAGCCCCTGACATATGAAGAGATGCTGAACAAGCCATGCTGCTACCATACTCTGGAGGCCAACAAGCCCGCAAACCACTCTACTCGGCAGTGCAGTTGGTATCAGCGCACGTTGCAGGAAGGCAGCTCGGGAGCTATTCGGCAGGGTGCTCCGGCATCTCGGCCCAATATCCCGAGACCCCCTCCTCCGACATCGGGGGCCAACGCTGTTCGACTTCCCCCTCCTCCGAGAGGACCCCCGCCTTGCCCGGTGAATGTGGTGCACACCCGGAACGACAACGGTAACCAAGGCGGACAGCAGCAGAGTAACTATTGGGAGGCACATCAGAGCTATGTGGTCTTCGTGACCGAACCCACTGACCGAAAGAGTGTGTGGCAACGTGCACTGGAGGTGAATGCTGTGATCCCGGCGGTGCCCAAATTCTTGCACTGGTCCGAGATGGAGATCACATGGAGCCGGAAGGATCACCCCCGAGTTATGCCTAAGCCGGGGGCGTATGCCTTGGTGGTGGACCCAACTTTTGTCGGACCCAACCTCAACGTCCGCTTCAGCCGAGTTCTGATTGACCATGGCAGTGCCATTAACATCATGTACAAGGACACGATGCTGAAGCTGGGAGTGTCCATGAACACCCTGCGACCTACCGAGACAACCTTCCACGGCATAGTGCCCGGAGTCTCGTGCTCGCCCATGGGAAAGATCTGGGTTGAGGTGCTATTCGGGACTCGAGAGAACTGCCGAACCGAGAGCTTGGAGTTCGAGGTCGTGGATCTCGAGAGCCCGTATCACGCACTGATCGGCAGGCCGGCCCTCGCCAAGTTCATGGTCTCGACTCACGTGGGCTACCTCAAGATGAAGATGCCGGGACCCAGCGGTGTAATCACCATCTCGGGAGACCACAAGCGCTCCATGGAATGTGCCTCGGCGGGGTCGTGCTTGGCTGAGTCTCTGGTGATCGCGGAAGAGAAGAAGTGGATCCAGCAGGTGGTGGCAATGGCCAAGACCTCCCAACTCGGAATGCCCGGGATGGTGAACCCGGAGCAGGGTGCGTCATTTCAGCCCCCCAAGGAGACCAAGAAGGTGTGTGTGGATCCCACCAACCCGGAGCGCCGAGTTATCATCGACAGCAACCTGGACAGCAAATAGGAAGGCGAGCTCGATCTGCAAGGCGTCCCGAGGGAGTTGGCTGAGCACTCTCTATTTGTTAGACCGGATGCGAAGCCGGTGAAGCAGCCGACTAGGCGCCTCTCGGATGAAAGAAGAGCCGCGGTCATGGAGCATCTAGCTATACTGCTGGCCGCTGGATTCATAATGGAGGTGCTGCACCCGGATTGGATATCGAATCCAGTCCTGGTGGAGAAGAAGAAGGATGATCCCCTCCTGCTTAAGGTGTGGCGCATGTGCATCGACTTCACCAATCTCAACAAAGCATGCCCGAAGGACCCATTTCCACTGCCCCGGATAGATCAAGTGATAGACTCCACTGTCGGGAGTGAGCTTTTGACTTTTTTAGATGCATATTCTGGTTTTCGCCAGATACCTTTGAATCCGGATGATCAATTGAAAACTGCTTTCATTACCCCTTATGGGGCTTATTGCTATCGTGTCATGACTTTCGGGTTGAGGAATGCTGGTGCTACATACCAGAGATGCATGCAGAAATGTTTGCATGACCAGATAGGCCGAAATGCCGAGGTCTATGTCGATGACATAGTCATAAAAACAAAAGAAAAAGCCTCACTGATAGATGATCCGAGGGAAACATTTAAGAACTTAAGAAGATTCCGGATGAAGTTGAATCCGGATAAGTGTACATTTGGTGTACCGGCAGGGAAGTTACTCGGCTTCCTCATCTCAAGCCGGGGAATTGAAGTCAATCCGGGTAAAATTCGTGCTATTGAGAGCATGAAATTGCCCGTGCGTCTCAAGGATGTGCAGAAGTTTACCGGGTGTCTTGCATCCCTAAGTCGGTTTGTGAGCCGACTTGGGGAGAAGGCCTTGCCTCTGTACCAGCTGATGAAGAAGAGCAAAACATTTGTTTGGACCCCGCAGGCTGACGCAGCGTTCAACGATTTGAAGAGAATGCTCTCAACAGCACCTGTGTTGGCATCCCCGTTACCCAAGGAACCTATGCTGTTGTATATTGCTGCAACCAACCGAGTAGTCAGTGTGGCAATGGTTGTAGAAAGGGAAGAAGGGGGCAAGCTGATACAGAGGCCGGTGTATTACCTTAGTGAGGTGATCTCGGAGTCCATGCAAAACTACCCGCACTACCAGAAGATGGCGTATGGGGTCTATATGGCAGTAACCAAGCTCAAGCACTACTTTCAGGAACACCCGATCACAGTGGTATGCGAAGCTCCTCTCGCCGAGATCATCGGTTGCAAGGACGCTAGCGGCCGGGTAGCCAAATGGGCCATCCAGTTGTCTCCATACGCTCCGGCGTACGAGAGACGAGATGCCATCAAGTCGCAGGCGCTGCCGGACTTTTTGGTGGACTGGGCCGAGATGCAGTATGAACCTCCGATGCCGGATTACAATTTCTGGAGGATGCATTTCGATGGCTCAAAGGCTAAGATCGGATTGGGTGCAGGAGTGGTCCTCACTTCCCCAAAACAAGATGTACTGAAGTATGTGCTGCAAATTCATTTTCGGGCATCCAACAATGTCGCAGAATATGAGGCCTTGGTTCATGGACTGAACGTCGCCAAGGAGATCGGCATCCGCCGGATAGAGTGTTTCGGTGACTCCGACCTCGTAGTACAACAGGTGTCGGGGAATTGGGATGCCCTCGATGCAAACATGGCCTTATACAGGTTTCATGTGCAGAAAATATCCGGATTTTTTGAAGGATGCGAGTTCAAGCATATAGCCAGAGGAGAAAACGAAGCAGCGGATGTCTTGTCCAAGCTAGGGTCATCTCGGGATGCCATCCCACCCGGGATAGCCCTGGAGCATTTGAGGAAGCCATCTATTCAACCATCACCCGAATCAGATTCTATCTTCATCCCCAAGGAGCCTGGTTCAGATGCAGTACCCATGGAAGTAGATGTCGGGAGCATAACATCGAACCCGGGGACTGCGTCCCAGTGCTCAGAGAGGCAAAGAAAGATGATGATAGAGGTGATGTCGGCAGAGCCAATGGACATAGACGCTCCCATGTTCCCGGTTAGACCTGTCCCGGGATGGGCACAACCCATTATGGTTTACATCTTGGAAGGAACCCTCCCGGAGAATGAAGTGGAAGCCCGGCAGATAATGCGAAGGTCAAAAGCATACACTGTCATCAATCAAGAACTGTATAAAAGGAGTGTCACTGAGGTACTCCAGAGGTGTGTGGAACCGGCAGAAGGACAAGAGATGCTGGTGGAAATACATCAGGGGGAATGCGGACATCATGCATCATCCCGGGCCCTAGTGGCAAAGGTGTTCCGGCATGGGTTCTACTGGCCCACTGCGCTGCAGCAAGCAGAAGATATTGTCCGAAAGTGTGGAGGATGCCAGAGATTTGCTCACCGGATACACATGCCGGCGTCAGCACTAAAAACAATCCCCATCACTTGGCCATTCGCAGTGTGGTGTTTGGATATGGTCGGTCAGTTCAAGCCAGCGAGAGGCAATATGACACATATACTCGTGATGGTGGACAAGTTCACCAAGTGGATAGAGGTCAAGCCAATCCGGAAGTGCGATGGACACACCGCTGTGCAATTCCTGAAAGACATCATATTGAGATACGGATACCCGCACAGCATTATCACGGATAATGGCACCAACTTTGCTGTGGGGGAATTCGCTCGATTTTGTGCTGAGAAGGGAATCCGGCTGGATGTAGCATCAGTCGCACACCCGGAAGCAAATGGGCAAGTCAAGAGAGCAAATGCCTTGGTCTTAGCCGGTATCAAGGCTCGTTTGATCGAACCGTTGTTGAGAACTCCGGGATGCTGGATAGAGGAGTTACCGGCGGTGTTATGGGGTCTCCGGACTACACCGAATAGATCTACCGGCTACACGCCATTCTTCATGGTATACGGTGCTGAGGCAGTACTCCCGACCGACATAAAGTATGACTCCCCGAGAGTGACAATGTTCACCGAGACCGAGGCAAAGGAGGCCCGAGAAGATGATGTAGATTTACTCGAAGAGGCAAGAGAATTGGCACTATCTCGGTCTGCAATTTATCAACAGAATCTCCGTCGCTATCATAGCCGGAAAATACACCCGAGGGTGTTCCGAGAGGGGGATCTGGTGCTGAGGCTCATCCAACGCACGGCCGGAATGCATAAATTATCGCCTCCATGGGAGGGACCTTTTGTGATAAGCAGAGCATTGCACAATGATTCTTATTACCTTGTAGATGCACAGGAGGCTAGGAAAGGAGTAATGGACAAATCCGGTGAGGAAACGAAGCGTCCATGGAATGTAGCTCTACTTCGCCCCTTTTACACATAAAGGGCTCAGTGTATGTTGTATCTCAATTTTCAGTATTAATGAACGAAAGGCATCCCGGGAGGAACCCGGGGACTGCCTGGTTATGTGCATGTCTTATTGTTATTTTTGTCGAGTTCATTTACTGTTTTTCACCGGCATCTCGGGAAGGGACCCGGGGACTGCCGGATAACTGTTCTCTATTTTTATTTTTGTATGCCGGAAAAGTTCCGAGTTCGATTCTCAAAGTCAAAGTAATGTATGTCATGTGAAATCATCTTGTGACTCGACTGACGCACGCCGAAATGGTAGTCAAGAGCAAAGAGAGCGAAGGTGGGAAACACGAAAATGGTCTCGGGGACTCGGAGCAGGAACTTATCCGGCATACCTGTTTTTTACTAACTTAGTTGTTTTTTATGTCGGGAATTCGGTTAGACGGAACTCGAATTGTTCTAAGTAATGTATGCCGTATGTGGAGTTTTGTGACTCGACTGTCGAACGCCGAAATGGTAGACAAGAGCAGAAATTACCTAAGTACGGTAAACATGAAAGGCAAGTCGGGAACTCAAAACAGAATAAATTGACATAAGGTACTCGGATAAATAGTTCAGTACGCAACGAAAATAATATAAGTGTATATTACATATTGCACCCGTCATCCCGGGGATTTGACGAATCTACTCTTAAGTGTTTCAAGCGATAGGAGATGTCGGCTTCTCGACCGAGACACCAGCAGGAGGAGCAGCGTCGGGAGCGGCGTCAGCAGGGGCAGCAGTCTCGGCGGCATCAGCGGGAGCAGCTCTCTCGGGAGACGCAGCAGGAGCAGCTTCGGCTTCAGTTCCGGCAGCGCTACTCGGGGCGTCGAGACGCACCTCGGTCTCGGTGGCCTCGGGTCTCGGCGAAGTCGTTGCGTCCCGGGGAACCACGCAATCGGGCGCGGCACCGGAGGCAGCATCATCTTCTTCCGGGACATCGTCTTCCGCGTCGCCGGTCGCGCCGGTTTCTTCGTCATCCTCGTAATCAGATTCCAAGTCGGAAGGAAGGACGCTGGCGGTGAAGGCACCGATGCTGGACCACGAGGCGATCCGGCGCGCCACCTCCTGTCGCCGCTGAATCTTGGCCGGATCACTCAGCCACGGCGAAGTCGTCCGCAGACGCTGGATCACCTCCAAGTCAAGACCGTCGTACCAGCTAAGTACTTGGGTCAAGACCTGGTCGGCACCAGCCCGCGCACCGGAACGCTTCCACGCGTGAATGCGCCTCCCGGCACACCGCAATGCGCTCGCGAGCTCGGGAACCGAGAGCGTCCCGCGGATACTCGGCCACAGTGCGCCGTGGACATGGACCGCAGCGCTGAGCAGCTCCGTCCCGATAGACCGAAGGGGCACTATCCGGGCCTTCAGGGCAGTGAGGTGATCCTCGATGTCCCAGGCTTCCGAGACAGGGCCCTTCCCGGCGCGCTTCTCTCGGGCGGCAGGAACGGCGAGAACAGCAGCCTCCCGGGAGTGCTCAAATTCCCCTTTAAAAAGAAGAACTATCAAACAGCTAGATCATAAGAAAAGCAACAACGAAGAAAGGAAGCAGCAAGATAAGAGGGATGTCGGTCCACTTACTGTTCAGATCCCGGTTCAATACAGTGAGCTCGGAGAGCCAAGGATCGGACCGTAACCGGAGGAGAGCCAGCTCGGTCTCGGCATTATGCGCGCGCTCATCGGACTGGTCCAAGGTTTCCTTCTGCTTTTTGGTCGCCTCGATGAAGCGCGTCTTCATATCGGTCGCAGCAGCCTTGACCTTCTCCAGCTCGCCGTTGAGCCGCGCGATCTCGGCTTGCGCGGTGGCGAGTGCGGTCTTCTGGTCCACCGAGACCTTGCGCGCCGCATCTCGCTCCTCCCGGAGGCGCCCCTCGGATTTCTTGGACTGGCCGAGCTCAGCAAGAACTCGGTTGAAGATGCTGCAGCGTTTCTTGCTGCACTCCTTAAATCAAGACAAAGAAGGAGGAGTCAGCCGGGAAAAAATGTAAAGAAATCGGGAGAATCCGGGATCTCTAACACATAACAAGTTACCCGGTTGGGAGGATCTCGGGGACTCGATATCCGACTCCTGAATTTTTCTCTAAGATTGGAACCTAGTGATCTGCTATTCGGTGGAATCTAGAGCACTAAGCACCAATCTCGGGGACTAGTGGTTGTGAAGCAAATTTTGAAGCAAGCTACCCGGTTGGGAGGATCTCGGGGACTCGCCTATCCGAGTCCTGGATATTTCTCTAAGATTGGAACCTAGTGATCTGCTATTCGGTGGAATCTAGAGCACTAAGAACCAATCTCGGGGACTAGTGGTTGTGAAGCAAATTTTGAAGCAAGCTACCCGGTTGGGAGGATCTCGGGGACTCGCTATCCGAGTCCTGGATATTTCTCTAAGATTGGAACCTAGTGATCTGCTATTCGGTGGAATCTAGAGCACTAAGCACCAATCTCGGGGACTAGTGGTGGTGGAAGGAACAAGTATTTTTTGAAAGAAATAGAACAAGCTTACCTCGGTCACCCGAGTAACATCCAGCGCGGCCACCTGGAGAGCGTGCAGAGCTTGGGCGTTGCGGCTTGGGCCGGCAGCGTGCAAGTCTCCCGCGGTCTCGGAGGCGTCGACGGCAAGCCAGGCCTGGTTGTATTCGTCAACAACCTGTATGCCGGAGCCGCCGGGCGCGCGGGTAGCAGCAAGATCCCGGGACCCTGAAGGCACAAAGGAGCTAACGGTTGCTCGCAACATCCGCAAGGCGGCAGTAGGGATCTCGGCGGGAGGCGGTGGTAACGATGAAAACGTACCCGTGCGCAGCACCAAGTCCTGGGCCGAGGATGTCGGAGCAGCTGCAGGCTTGGCAGAAGTCGTTTTCTGCCCAGCAATCTTGGGGCGCGACTTCCCGGCAGGTGGATCAGCTGGCTGGGAGGAGACTGCGGGCCGTTTCTCCGGGGCGGCTTTGTCCGAAGCTTGCCGGGAGGGACCGCTTGCCACGGACTATCGGGGAGGGCTCAAGATCTCCGCCTCAAGGCCGGGCACCCGGCGCGGACTTTCCGGAAGGAGAATATCTCCCGAGGTCGTCGTGGCTGGCACCGGAGTCTCGTCGATCGCCAGGCAGGCATCCAGAGTCACAACAGATGCCGGTGCGGCAGCTTCACTTCCTCGAGTAGAGGGGCGAGGAGGAGAAGGCGAAGGCCGGGCAGGACTGGGAGTCCGAGTTCCGGGAGGAGGAGGAATAGCAGGTGACGGGAGGTCGAGCGCGTCCCTGAAAGAAAGTATCTCAGCGATAAGTTATGGAGAAGGCAAAGTCATGTGGAATAAGGCAAGGAAAATGTACCCGGAGTCCACAGTAGGAGGGCCCCTTTGCCGGCGAGGCTTCGGGGCCGTTTGTTTATTCGGCTTGCTCCTCTTGGGGGGGTTGCCGGAGTTCTCGGCAGCCTCGTTGTCGGAAGCCGCGCGCTTCTGGCTCTCGGCACGTTTGGTTCCGGCAGTCGGCTTCGGAACCACTGCTGAGGCCCAATTGAGAGGGAGAGCGTCAATAACATCGAGAATTTGGCAGTCAATCTCATCCTCATCATCCGAAGAAATAGAAACTGTCTCTGAGGTTGAAGGGTTACCCGGAGCTGCAGCCTTGAGCAGAGGGATAGCGAGATGGTCTTCTCCATCGGGGTCCTTTCTCGGCATCTTATCCGGCACCGGGAGGTTCGGCACGAAGTTCCCGTTGGCGTGGACTGCGTCCTCCTCGGCTTGCCGCTCGAATAACTGCGCAAACAGGTCATCACATGATTTCCAAGTAAACGCATGTACGTGGGCGAATGCGCGAAAGACAGACAGGAGCACCTGTTTTAACGGTTTATTCCGGGATCCCCCAATGACACCCCAGGTGTAATCATCCGTCATCTTCGTCCGAGCAATGGCTCGAACGCGTCGGACGATCGCAGCGTGGTCTAACCCGAAAATACTTGTCCTAGTGGGGTCATAGCTCCCGTCCATATGGCACATCTTGTGCACTCGGTTTTGCAGAGGGCAGACGCGCCGAATAATGAAGCAGCGAAGGAGATCGTCGCCGGTCATTTTCTTGTTCAGCGCCTGGAGCACGTCATGCATGCAATTGACCTCTTCGGTATCCGGGAGTCTTTTCCAGAGGTTGAACTTGCGAGGAGGGCCATGGACAAACTCCGGCAGATTTATGAAATCCGGATTCGAGGATCCCGGACCATCTCCCGAGTGCTCCCGGTTCTTCACGTAGAAGAAACTGCGCTGCCACTTCAGGCAGGATTCTAGTCCCTTGACTATGGGGAACCCGGAGTCAGCGCGAGGGATGATGGTGGCCGCTCCGCAGTCGACCAAGTCTTTCTCTTTCTGATCCGGGTTGGGGATGACTTGGCGGCGAAGGATAAAATATTTGGCCCAAAGATCCAGGAAGGGCCACACGCCGAGGTATGCTTCCGCGTAGGTGGTGAAGACCGAGAGCATCATAATGGCGTTGGCCGGAAGGTGATGCGGTTGGAGGCTGTAGGTGTCGAGGAAGTCGCGGAACAAGGGGCTAGCCGGAAGCCCAAACCCACGCTCGAAGTGCGTGAGGAATACAACGTATTCCCCGGGTTGGGGTTCCGGCTCAACCTCGCCCTCTGGGAGACGACTCTCGACTTCTGGCGGAATCCGGTGAGTCCGGTACAGCCAGTCCACGTCCCATTGTTTGGTTTCGGAGCCATCCCAGCATCCCCGGATACTTTCTTCACCCATGTCGGAGAAGACTGCAGGTGTATCCGGGCTATTCTGCAGGCGCAGCGGCGGTTAGTCGGGGTTAGCCTACCGGAAACTAGGATGCCGGAGCACAAACTGCTAAACACAACCGGATTCCTGGGAAGTAAGATCTACCGTCTGCTAGAAAATCAAAACAAAAAGGAGGAAAATAGGCTCGCGCTAGACTCGGGCGAGGCGCAATGCGAGTGAATGACCTACATCCTACCGCGGCGGTACATCACCGCCGTGTGCCTCGTGCGCGCCGCTCAAGTTGTGCTCACCGGCGGCGGCTCAACCGCACTTGTCTTACGGCACGGCCGGAGTCGGGCGGTTGCTCTACCGAAGAAAATCATCGAGACGGAGAGAGCGACTCACCGGTGAAAGAGGAGATCGGTGACGTGCGAGAGGGACGGCGATGTTCGAGCTCCGGCGCACGGCGAGGGCGACGGCGTTCGGGTGACGAGCGCAGCGGCGGCGATGTGCTCGGGACAATGGTGGAGAAGCAAGGAAGAGGAAGAAGGAGAGGAGACCGCTCCGGTCCCCTATTTATGGGGGGGGGGATTCCGGAGCGGTTTCTAGTTTTCCCGCCCACGATCCCCACGATCGTGGGTGGGATCTAATTTGTGCAGCAAGCCACGTGGCGCTATCCGGAGCGTCCGATCCGGCCACACCGAAGGCCACACGGCCCCAACGGTTGGATTCCGGATCGGCTGCGGCTCCCGGCGCGGGAACCCAAGCGACAGCGTCCTCGCGCACGAGCACTCGAGTGCTTCTCTGCTCAGACGAGACGTCGGGTGGGCCCCAGCGCACAATCTCGAGTTCATCAGGAAGCCAACGGTCAAGATTCACTGAGGCTGTGTTATCCGGTTGCAAGCTTCGCCTCCCGGTAAAAATAGTCTCGGTAAGAAGATCTCGGGAAGAACCGACTTCGGCAGATAGGGAAAGGCTGGTGTCATGTGTTCTCGGAAAATAGTTGTTGTTTAAAGCTGATCCCGCACATCATCCGAGGTCGCTGTGCAGCACCAGCTTCGGGGACTAGTGTCGGGGGGCTGCCCCCCGGGTAGGGGCAGATCCCGGTATAATTCGATAAGGTGCCAACAGTACCTGACCTTTGGCGAGAGCAAGGGACACCTCCTGCTGTACTGAAAGGGCAGCTTGACCCTTGAGCGCTGGTAGAGGACAAAGTGCCTCCTGGCAGGCGCAAGGGTCAGGTCTCGCAGCAATAAATAGACACCCCCGGCCCTCACAATCGCAGCACAAGCATGAGCGGGTGGTTCCTCTAAGAACTAGCTTCTCGAAGATGTCTTTGCTGATAGGCTAAGACATCTTCGGGAGGCTAGGCCTAGAGATACTCATCCTGAGACGAGCTCGGACGTACCCGGAAAGGGTCCCGAGTCTCGGGGTCCGAGGAGACTCCCGGAAGGAGATGTACTCGGTTTTACCGGATAGGTTGTCCGGGTGGGTACTAACCGGAATATATGTCTCGATCTTGATCTTATGCAGAAGAGGCTCACAGTGGCAAGCGAGGAGGTAGCCGGCGTGATGGCTTCCGGTAGGCCGTCAACGGTCCGTAGCAGGCTTTCCCGTCTATTGCGGGGGGAAGTACCATTCCGCCTGACACGGAAGCATGGTCACCTCCCGCCTGACGCGGAAGCATGGTCACCTCCCGCCTGACACGGGAGCGCGTCAGCCGGTACGATCGTGGTACGACAAGACCTGGCATACCTAGCCCGGCAATCCGGAAAAGGCTATCCGGGATGGGCAAAGACATGTCTTGTCTCTGACAGGGGGACAATGATGGTGCAGGACGGCGCCTGCCGTCCTTGTCAAGATGATGACGAAGGGGCTACACCGGATAGCCCGGCGACTAGGTCGCACTAGCCGGTGACGGCATACCGGCTAGGCTTGTCCGGTGGGGCCAAGCCAGTTTAGGGTTTCCGGCCCTCCTGGCCGGAGCTCTATAAAAGGCGCCATAACTGCTCCTGAGAGGGGGAGACCAACTTCAGAGCCAAAGCTATAGTCACATTTACTCTTAGAGCATTCACTCCTTCTCACCTTGAGTTCATCTAGTTCTTTGTACTCCTCCCTTTGAGAGATCTAGCAGCAAGTTGTAGTTCTTGTAACACAAATATATAGAGAGGAAAGGCAGGAGTAGGGGTGTTACCTCCTCACGAGGGCCCTGAACCTGGGTATATCGTGTGTGTGTTGCGTGCTTTCGTGCATTTGTTCGTGTTTGTTAGATCTTCCCCCTCGCGCTTTGTTCTTATTTCCTGTTCCTGGGAGACCTCGGTTTTACCGGGATCCTCCCCGTGTGAGCTCTTCAGTTCGCTATCCCTCCCCGGATCCACCAACGTCCATCGGCCCCACACATTAGCCATCCTATGGCATCTGCCGTGACACCACCACGACACCGATCGTCACGGCCTGCATCATAACGTAGAACTTTCTTGGTGGTACTCGTTGGAGGAAGAACACTAGTGGTATTATGAAGGGATCATCTTATATATAACTATCGCCACCTAACTAATATATATACTAATATATATAATCACACAATATAAGATGCACTCAAAACATCAAATGTAATCCGATGTGATATAGTCCATTGCGTCATGGTCTTCTTGGCGCCCGCAGTTCATAAACAATTTAATAAACCTACCTTGACCATATCACATTGCCCCTGCAAAATAACGTTAGACGCTTCTACTTTATCTTTAGCATATTTTACGTGGCTTGGGGCTGTCGTAAAAAGAACCGCTTCTTACCTACGAACTTATGACCACAACAACGATCCAATAATTGCATGTTTAAGCATCCCTTTCGGGCCCTGCATTGAAAATGCAAGACCAACTAAAGAGAGAGAGAGACAGACACCCGCCAGCCACAGATACGGTACAAGCCGTATGTCAGTAGTGGAACCAGTCTCGCGTAAGCGTACGCGTAAAGTCGGTTCGGGCCGCTTCATCAACTCGATGCCGCTGGAATCACAAGTGCACGCTAGAGGGTAGCAAATAACAGGAACGGTGCCCCCGTGCAGAACACGGGTTCTAACAACGTACAACTATATCTACGATAGATCGGCTCTGATACCACTGAAGGGGATCGCAGGCAGAAAACAAAAAATTTCCTTCCAACGATATCCTTAAACTAGCCAAGATCTACACTATGCAGATATAGAAGTTCGACGGAGATCGGAATACATACCCTTGAAGACCGAAAAGCGGGGATTACGCTCCCGCACAAGCGTTGACGACGAAGACGACGTAGCCGACCTCTAGGTCGTGAAGAACTCGGCGCGACGAAGACGATGAAGTTGACCTCGAGATCGGGTGGAGGAAGCCGACCTCCCAGCACCACTAGCCTGGCACCTCGCAGGGCGTCACACACATACGGTGGAGACGACGGCCTCCGAAGCTCCAGTCTAGGACGAGCAGCGGAAGACTTGGACCGGAACACCAACAGCGCGGCAGCGGGCTATGGTGTGGAGATCCCCTCATCCTCCTCGGCGGAACTCCGACAAAGGGAATCATGAAATCGAGGAGAAATAAGAGAATTAATTGGTCGAATTAAAAGGCCAGGGGTGCCCCTTATTATATAGGCTCCCGGGGGGAGCCAACCTTGCCAGCCAGGCAATGTGGGACTATCCCCACATGCCTGGTGCGGCTCAAGAGGGTGCGCCGGCCCTAGGTGGGCCCCATTTGGCCCACCTAGGCCGGCCAAGCCTTCCCCCACCGAATTCCCTTGGGGGTTTTCACCCCCATGGGCCTTCTTTGCACCTGAAGGCCCATTTAGGAAAATCAGACTAAATAAATTCGAAAATAAATATATAAAATCATTTTTAAACATTAACAACACTAATTAATATCTAATATATTATATATAATTTATTCTAGCTCCGAAAACTATTTCGTCGCTGCCCGATGTCCATCGGACCATTCCCGGGACGTTCAAGGTGATCTCTTTCCTTTCCGGTTGTCTTGTCGAAACCGCTTAAGTGTTACCCTAGCGGTTCGATATAATAACAGGCATGATCGAGACTCCTCTCCGATCAATGACTAACTCGTAGGCCTGGACCCCATGAATTAATCCCTGTGATATAACGAATGACTTTCATCTATCAAACCTAGACGTCGAGTCTTAAACCTTTTTCCATAGCGATACTTTAGCGTGTCCGAAACTCATTCATAGATATCTCCATACCTAGCATGATCTCATTACCGACAACACTATCTTCTACACGTCTATGATATTATGTCAGCCGGTGACCTAGTCACATGTTTGCAAACTCATTTGACATAATCTCACCGTGTGGGCCCTAGAGTATCTATCCGGCTATACGGACTGACAAATCCCGCTCTTGACCCCTCGTCTCAACTACCCCCTTCCGATACCCAAAAGTATCACCGTTATTGTCACACTATATAAGACATGACGTTTGGTGCGATCAAAGTATCTACCAGGAATAACAATAAGAGTTGATCTCACGGTCGAAGGCGTAATGACTACGTCCTACAAATTATGGGTAAGTCCATCACATTGTTCCACCTAACGATATGACTCCATTGCCGATAGACGCCATGTCTCATGATCAGGAAACCTCGATCATCAATCGCGCAATGAAACTTGTCTTAGCAGAGGCAACTAGGGACCTGGTTGTTTATCTACCACAAGTGTATTAATGTTTCCGCTTAATACAGTTATAGCACGGTATAAAACATATAATGAACAATTGGAATATAACCAATAAACTATCTTTATTAAGTGCCTCTAGGGCATATTCCCTTCAGCAAGTACATCCAGCGCTTCAGCCAAGTGCGCAACAAGATCCCGAACATCCCTGACACGCAGGTCATCGCCTCCATCAGAGAGGGCGTCAAGAACCGCATGATGCTTGTAGTGTACCTGCACTTAAAATAAGGCAGATACCTGTGTATAGTGCAAATCCCTGGATCGATTCATTTGCACACACAGTTTACGATGTAATATCACAACAAAGCGTCAATTTTATTACATCGATGATCCAGAATTACAAAATATTCATTACAAGTTGCATAGCATAAAGCTAGCTTTGAAATAGTACACAGCGGAAATACAATAGCAGTGAGTCTCTATCACTTCCATGCTGCCACAGGCGAAAACATGTTGGTTGTAGACTCGAAACCTATATACAAAACCTCACTCGTCATCTGAACAATCTGAAATAAGAAAAAATATTGCAACAACGTGGGTCAGATTCCATTAAAAATGGAGTCTGGCAAGTGACACTATGGTGGACACTTAATGGAATAACTCTATGACCTATATGCTTATTTGGCTGGTGGAGCTCAAGGCTATTTTGCAGAAAGCAAGTTTTTCCCTAACCTTTTTGAAAACACTTTTCTTCTATTCGAGACATCCGTGGCATGAAATCCACTATCTCATTCTACCCTTGTTCACCCATCAAGTTTTTAATTTATAAGTTGGAATGGTGGAATCCTCCGTTGACATCCTCGTTCAGCTGCTCAATTGTCCGTTTCCGGGTACACGGCTAAGTACTTAGTTTTACACTCTGCAGAGGTTGTGCACGTTCACCATTGTACCCATTCCACCCAATTTACCCTTTACACACCATCTGTGATAAGGAAAGGAGAAGAATGAGACAAGATCTTTCAGAAACATTTTCCCTCCCACTCTGGCCTGACGCGCTCCTCCTACAAATCCTCTACCACCACCTGTCAGGCCGGGAAGAGTCCACGCAGCTTAGTTCATCAAGCCAGAGCCCATATTGGCAATGGCTGCACGAGAAGCAATCTTCACTTGGAGTTCTTCAGATTCCTTTGCTCCTGGGTGGCCTTCCACAAGTGAATATTCCACAGGTAACACCCCTGGGAACAACACTCAACTCATACAGCCAAGCAACCAATTTCCACCCAGGTGCTTGATTAAAACTTAGTAGACTTATCTTTTCATCAAAATAGTTTTTGCATAGCATCACTTTTCTACTAAGTAATTTCATAGGAACCTAGACACAGGAATAAAGAGATCTATCATGGCTTGCATAGCAATGCTATCCTACACATGCTTATAGAAAATACTCTACTCATGCATAGAAATAATAGGACTTTTATGGGGGTGTGCCACTTGCCTTTGAATGATGTCGTTGTTCACAAACTCTTTTCAACAACAAACGTTTTGCTCTCCGTTCAATCTAGACAATATAATACAACAATCATCAAACAGCACCACCTCAAACATTCATGCACATTCAAAGTGAACCAACAATTTCCAAGGGAAATATGTTATGCGTGATGTGAACTTATTTCTAAGGACTAAAGTCATAAGTTGAACAAAATATTTTGTTTTATATCATCTTGAATAAGCACTCTAATGGCTTAGTTCTGATGTGAAAAATACTTAGAGAAAATACTAACTCTATTCTTCGAGGTGATCAACAATTATTATCAACTCTTTGTAAATTGGATTTTCACTATAGTGAGAGAGACAGACACCCGGCCAGCCACTTAAATTGTGGAACAGGTCTCATGTACGTGGACATGTAAGGTTTGTTCCCAGGCCGCTTCATCTCACTATGCCGCTAGGATCCAACAAACTTCAAGATGGTAATAACAAGATCAAAAACGTTTAGGTCTAAAGTGAAAGATAAGATTAGGAAAGAGGGAAAGGTAGAAAGAAGGTTGTAGTTGGTCTTCTGGGAATCTTCTCCATATTTGTAACTTTCTCATGAACTTCTTCTTGATTTTTCTTCTAAGTGCTTCTACTTCTTGGAGATTCTTCTGGAGTCTTGTTTTGGCTAAGCCCTTCATTGGTCTTCTAGCTCCATGTTTAAAATCCTAAGTGTCTATGTTATAAAACTTTTACCAAAATACTAAGTTTGAAAATATTTCTAACTTAGAGAAAATGGGGGAGGAGTTTTCTTATGGGAAGTGTAACTACAAAATAAAATATGCTATGCATGAAATGCAATATTAAATCACAAGAAACATAATACAAATTTTTGTGATATTTATATAAATATGCATGAATTTATAAATGGAATTTAATTAATTTCTATTTTTGGAAAATATAATAAAAGGAATATTTATAAGATTAAAGTTTTCTATGATTAAATTTTTATAACAAAGTTTCATAATTAGTGTTAATAGACAGGGGGCATTTTAAATTAAATTTATAGCAAATTACTTTAATCAAAATAATATTTTTATTTATAGTTATGTTGATAATACTCAAACTATTCGAATTAAATATATATAACTATGAATTCATTGAAATATTATTCAAAAATATTTTATAACAGAGGCATCACACTACAAATATTCTAAAGTTTCCAAAACAATTTTATTTGAAATTTTTGGATTTATGGATTTAAAGTTATTACAAATATACTCAAATCTTCCATTTGAAATTTGAATATTTTAAACTTTATCAAATTTGAATTTTGGCAGATCTACAATATTCTACATGTCGAGGGCTTTCCAAAAATATAAAAATATTTTAATTTGGATGTGTGAGTAAAACGTTATAAGAAATCTAAGTGGCAGGGGCTTTTCTGCAAAACTGCCAATTTTAATTAAATAAGAAAATCATTTTCCACGTGGCAGCTGACTGGACGCTGACTGGGCTGCTGACGTGGTTAAGTCATTGGATCTGGATCGTCAGATCCAGATCTGACGGTCATGATCTAAATACCGGTTCAGTTTTTGAAAATCTAATCCTACGCGTACAATACTGATCGGACGGTCCAGGAGAGGGGCTCACCGTGGCGGCCCTGGGAGGTCGCCGGAGACGGGGCAGACGGCGGCGGCGGGTCGGTCGTGGACCGTTTCGAGGCTCCGGTGCCTCCCCGGACGCGCGGAGGTGACCGCGACGTTCACCACGGACCGACGAAGACGATGGAGGTGATCCTGGCGTCTCGCACGTGCTCGGGTAGCGGCTGGGCAAGGACGGAATCGCGACGGCGTCGGTGACCCCGAGTCGAGCTTGCTGCGCTCGAATTGGCAGCAGAGTGGAAGAGGGAACGGTGTAGTATGGTGCGCCTTGGTGTTGGGTGGAGGAGGAAGGGGGTCTCGGGCTTGGGCGCTGCTTATCTTTGCCGCACTCGGAGAAATGGCGGCGGCGGAACGACGAACTCCGGCGAGCAAAATGCTCAGCCTGGGGGCACGGTTCAAGGGGAAAAGAGAGGGGAAAGCGAGAGGAGAGCGAGGGCTTTTAAAGGAGAGGTTCGGGGCTCGGGTTAATCGTCTTAATCGCTCGAAAACGGGGAATTAATTTTCGTCCGAAACGGCCGGGCGGGATTGAAGGGAGGTTGAAGACGATGCTGACGTCAGCATGACGTCAGCAATTTTTCTTTTTCTTTTCTGATTTTTTTTCTTTTAATTCATATCTTTTGATTTAAATGTCCAAATGATGTCAAATTAATTTCTATAAATTTGTAAAATTTATATCTATGCTTTAAAACAATAGTAGACATGTTTTGAAACTTTTTGAAAATTAATTATTTTGAAATATTCATAAAATACAAATTTGACACTTTATGTAAAATTTAAAACTAGGGTTTAATAAATTCTATTTTTGGCTAAAAATAGATTCTATGAAATATCCATATTCAAAATGTTTGAATTTAAGTTATTTAAACTCATATTCCAATATTAAATAAATATTAGCTTTAATAGATTATTAAATATCTCATTACAACTATTTGAAATGGAAGGAGAGAATGTAATGTAATCATTCTTAATTCAAATTATTTGTGGACCATTATATTTTATATTAAGATATATCATTTCAAAATTTTATAACAACTTTGGAAAAGGTTTTAGTTTTAATTCATTTCTCATTTAGAATATATTAATCATTTCATGCTTTGAAAATAAATGAAATTCATTTAAGAAAATGAAATGTTTATTTGGATAATTCATTAATTTTAATTTATGAAGTTTTAAAGTTACAAACTATAGGCTTATAATTTCCAAACCATATTTTAAACTTAGTTAAAAGAGTGAAAACTATTTGGCAAATAGATCATGTTTTAAATAGTTTAAAAGAACACTTATAAATATTATTTTAATTTATGAAAATGATTTGAAGGTTTGTAAAACATTTGTCAAATTAGCTATTGAGGTTTTAATAGTTACAATGGATAATAAATTGTTTACTTGATACAACTTTGGAGAAAAAGGTTAAACTGAAATATTTGAAATATTAAACCTTTTTATCATGTTTAAAGTCTTTTGTAGTTGATTTTCTTATGTATTTTAATATTTTCTTTTAATCAAAACAAAAAGTTTTAAATTCTAGTGATTTTTAACATTATAATATGCTGGGATGTTACAGACTACCACCCTTAAAAGGAATCTCGTCCTCGAGATTCGAAGAAGCTAGAAAGACAAAGCAATTACTTGGGGTGATTCTGATAACTCGAGAGGTTTGAGAAATGTAAATGTTTTGACATGGAAACTTGAGAACTAGCAGGGAATGAATTTTCTGATTGGGGAGACCAGAAGGAAAGATGGTTTGGAATCTCTGGGTTTAAGCAACTGGTTTGAATTATCTGGGTAGCTACCACCCTTAAAAGAAATTTTTGTGGTCAATCTAGAAACTTTGTTTAATCTGGCTTACTTTTCTGATGTAGAATGTACTAATATTCAAAATAATATAGTATGTGGTTGAAGGAATGATTAAGGACTTATTATACTTCACATAGTTTTGCATGTCTTCGGTTTAAGACCTTCTTGAAGCTTACTATGGTTTTGATCAATCTTAGGCAGTTGGTCATTGATCAACTTCCATAGCTGAACCTGGTTCCCTAATAGTAGTCGCATTGTTGTGTGCAATTCATTGTTGCTGATATTGGGGTGAGACATATGTTTGGTTTAGAGAATAAATGAGTTGAGTTATATGCATTATGGAGAAATCTTAATTCAATAAATTCAGAACAAGGCAAGCAATCTCTAACACAAACAATCAATCAAGGTTCAAACACAAGCAAACACATACGTGAAAATTTTCCAATTTCTTTTGAGAGTTCGAACTAATCGTTTATCGAACGAAACACACCAATGTCATGGAAAGACAAAATTGATAGTACTGCCATACCACAATTTGATAGGTCAATACATCATCGGATCTCGTTTTTCTAATGGGTAGGTGGTCTAATCTGTCTTTTTCTTGAGTGCTTCGAGTTCCTCTTCCACTTCCTTGAGTTCTTCAAGATACTTCTGGGTGTTGTGAAGCCTATAATGAAGTCTTTCTGCAAGGTACTCAATAGCTCTCCATGCTGCATTTCTTGCTGAATCAAAGAATGATGTGTGAAGGATTTGGTTCGTGAACATGCAGTCACCCTCAGTCTTGTGGTCAGCTTCTTTGCTCATGTATAGATGGACTTGCACCCACCAATACTCTTGACCTTCATCCATGAAAGGAAAACCTTTGTATACTACTTCTCCTTCAAAACCTAAAGTCCTCATGTTATCCTTAAGTGCTCTTGGAAACTCAGTCTCGCATTCCAAGGTCATGGTCATCACTGGTCCTTTCTTAAGTGCTTCAATGAGGGCGGTCATCTAAAGAAACAAGAGAAGAAACTTAGAAAGGGAATAGATAAGATAGTTACAAGAATAATGTTTGAAAAGTTCTTATTTTCAGCAAAATGAATGAAATATATTTTCAATCCTATGGCCAAATCCTATTTCTATCCAAACTTAGGGTTTCGAACCTACAGGCAACACAGTGCTCTGATACCATCTGTAGTGTACCTGCACTTAAAATAAGGCTGATACATGTGTATAGTGCAAATCCCTGGATCGATTCATTTGCACACAAAGTTTACGATGTAATATCACAACAAAGCGTCAATTTTATTACATCGATGATCCATAATTACAAAATATTCATTACAAGTTACATAGCATAAAGCTAGCTTTGAAATAGTACACAACGGAAATACAATAGCAGTGAGTCTCTATCACAGGCGAAAACATGTTGGTTGTAGACTTGAAACCTATATACAAAACCTCACTCGTCATCTGAACAATCTGCAATAAGAAAAAATATTGCAACAACGTGGGTCAGATTCCATTAAAAATGGAGTCTGGCAAGTGACACTATGGTGGACACTTAATGGAATAACTCTATGACCTATATGCTTATTTGGCTGGTGGAGCTCAAGGGCTTTTAAAGGAGAGGTTCGGGGCTCGGGTTAATCATCTTAATCGCTCGGAAACGGGGAATTGATTTTCGGCCGAAACGGCCGGGCGGGATTGACGGGAGGTTGAAGACGATGCTGACGTCAGCATGACATCGGCAATTTTTCTTTTTCTTTTCTGATTTTTTTCTTTTAATTCATATCTTTTGATTTAAATGTCCAAATGATGTCAAATTAATTTCTATAAATTTGTAAAATTTATATCTATGTTTTAAAACAATAGTAGACATGTTTTGAAACTTTTTGAAAATTAATTATTTTGAAATATTCATAAAATAAAAATTTGACACTTTATGTAAAATTTAAAACTAGGGTTTAATAAATTCTATTTTTGGCTAAAAATAGATTCTATGAAATATCCATATTCAAAATGTTTGAATTTAAGTTATTTAAACTCATATTCCAATATTAAATAAATATTAGCTTTAATAGATTATTAAATATCTCATTACAACTATTTGAAATGGAAGGAGAGAATGTAATGTAATCATTCTTAATTCAAATTATTTGTGCACCATTATATTTTATATTAAGATATATCATTTGAAAATTTTATAACAACTTTGGAAAAGGTTTTAGTTTTAATTCATTTCTCATTTAGAATATATTAATCATTTCATGCTTTGAAAATAAAGGAAATTCATTTAAGCAAATGAAATGTTTATTTGGATAATTCATTAATTTTAATTTATGAAGTTTTAAAGTTATAAACTATAGGCTTATAATTTCCAAACCATATTCTAAACTTAGTTAAAAGAGTGAAAACCATTTGGCAAATAGATCATGTTTTAAATAGTTTAAAAGAACACTTATAAATATTATTTTAATATATGAATATGATTTGAAGGTTTGTAAAACATTTGTCAAATTAGCTATTGAGGTTTTAATAGTTACAATGGATAATAAATTGTTTACTTGATACAACTTTGGAGAAAAAGATTAAACTGAAATATTTGAAATATTAAATCTTTTTATCATGTTTAAAGTCTTTTGTAGTTGATTTTCTTATGTATTTTAATATTTTCTTTTAATCAAAACAAAAAGTTTTAAATTCTAGTGATTTTTAACATTATAATATATTGGGATGTTACAATGCTCGAGAAGCTGGGCATTCACGACAAGCTCACCTCTGTGGTGAAGCTATTCGACCTTGCGGACAAATGCGCCAAGGCTGAAGAGGGACTCCTCTTCGTTAAAATGAGCCAGCAAGGGGACGACCAGGCTGAGGGCTCCAAGGGCCATAAGAAGCGCGAGGAGACCAAGCGCAAGACCACTGCTATCCTAGCAGCAGAGCCAGCCACCAAGAACGCCCGCAGAAGCTCCCCCGAGCCTGGCGACAAGGAGGCGGACAACCGTCCGTTCTGCGTCTACCACAACAGGCGTGGCCACGCCACAGATGACTGCTTCGACCTCAATAGGCTGATCAGGGAGCGCGAGCGAGAAGAAGGCAGCGGAAACCACGGCAGAGGCCGCGGCTACCGTAGAGACGGCAGGGGCAGACGCGACGGCGGCTACCAGAAGCCGTCGGGCACTCAAGCCAACGCCGCCGAGAAGAACAACAACCTCCCTGACGAGGAAGATGGAGGCTACCAGGCCCCGAGAGGGGCTATGGCCTGCATCCTCGGCGGGGCTCAGGCGCCCAAGTCGAACAACCAGTTCAAGCAGTTCGCCCGCCAGCTCAACGCCGCGCTCCCGAGCACCGAGACCTCCAGGCCCCTCAAGTTGTAACATCCCTATATTCTGAAATGTTTAAAAATCACTAAAATTTAAAACTTTTGAAAACATTTATGTATTTTGCTTTGAAAAGAAAATTTTAAGCATTGCATTCATGCATACATGCATCTCATCATTCATCATCTGATTAAATCACAAAAAGTTTAAATTAAAAATCCATTTTATTTCATATTACTCTAAAAATATTTATATTCTATTATTCTACTTTTGTGCCAAAATAAAGGTGAATGATTTCAGCAAAATAAGTTAATAATCTAATTTCAAACATATTTGTCTCTGGGTATTTGACAAAATTTATTTTAACCAAAAGCAAATTTAATTAGGTTATAATTTCAAAATTGATATTAAGTATCAAATTTGTATTTAATCAATATTTCAAAATTATTAATTTTGAAAATTGTTCAAAACATTCCTACAACTGGTTTAACACAAAGATAATAATTTTACAATTTTTTAGAAATTTGTTTGACCTCATTTGGAGTTATAAATCAAAAGTTATAAAAGAAATAAATAAAACAGAAAAGAAAATAAGAAAAACCTGACAGTGGGACCCACCTGTCAGGGGGTCGTCTTCAACCTCGCCCCAAATCCCACCCCCGACCTCGCCCGAAACGGCCGGATTCAATCCCCTTCAATTCGAGCGATTAAAGCGAGCAATCAACGCCCCCTCCTCCCCTCTTAATCCCCTACTCCCCCACTCGGATTTCCCCTCTCATCCCACTCGAAACCGTGCCCCCAGGCTGCCGGAAAAGCTCGCCGGAGCTCCGCGGTACACGCCGCCGTTTTCCTTTGTTCCCCGGCGAGGTGAGCCTCCCCCGAGTCCGAGACCACCTCCTTCCTCCTCCCCTCGCCCGTGCGGACCCGCCGGACCTTTCCCTAACTCTCCTCGGCCCCCCTAATCGAGCGGAGCAAAAGCTCACCGGCGGGAGTCCACTGTCCGCACCTCCCCGCCGTTCCAGGAAGAACACGACGACGACGTTGGCCCTTCGTCTTCAACGCGACGCGCCGCACCCGAGGGCTTCATCCGCGCATCTAGGGAGGCGCCGTAGCGACCGGAGCGTCCACGGCCGAGCCGCCGCCGCCGTCTGCCCCGTCTCCGGCGACCACGCCGCGCCGCCACGGTGAGCATCCCTCCTCTGCCGTCCGATCGGCGTTCAACAGTTGAGATTAGAAATTGTAATCGAATCGGTACGGGCCGTTGAGATCCGTCCGATCCAGATCCAACGGTCTGGATCTGTTGACTTATCCACGTCCGCGTGCCTTGTCAGCATCCAGTCAGCATCCAGTCAGCATCCGCGTCAGCAATTATTTTCGTAATTAATTTTAAATTGGCAGTTTTACAGAAAAGACCCTGCAACTTAGATATTTCATAACTTTTTAGCCACTTAACCAAATTCAAATATTTTTATATATTTGGAAAGCCCTTGACATGTAGAATATTTTAGATCTGTTGGATTTCAAATTTGACTTAGTTTTAAATATTCAAATTTCAAATGGTGAATTTGAGTATTTTTGTCATAACTTTAAATCTATAAATCCAAAAATTGCAAATGAAATTGTTTTATAAACTTTGGAATATTTGTAATATGATGCCTCTGCTATAAAATGTTTTTTAATATTATTTTCATGATTTAATAGTTGTATGTTTTAAATTGAATAGTTTGACTATTTTTGACATAACTATTAATAGAAACATTAAATTTGATTAAATGGAACTGCTATAAATTTTAATTAAATGCCTCTGCCCATTAACATTATTTATGAATTTTTATTATAAAAGTTACTTCACATAAAACTTTGATCTTACATCTAATTCCTTTGATTATATTTTCCAAAATTAGGAAATAATTAAATTACATTTATAGCCTAATGCATACTTTATAAATATCACAAATTTTGTATGATGTTTATTATGATTAAAAAGAGAATTGCACGCATAACATATTTTATTATGTGGTTATTCTTCTCATAGGAAAAACTCCTCCATTATTTTCTCTAAGTTAGGAATATTTTCAACTTAGCATTTTTGGTTAAGTGCTATGCACTTAGACACTTAGGATTTTCAACATGGAGCAAGAAGACCAAAGAAGGACTTAGCCAAAACAAGACTCCAGAAGAATCTCCAAGAAGTAGAAGCACTTAGAAGAAAAATCAAGAGGAAGTCCAAGAAGACCAACCCCCTCTATTCTCTAAATCTTTCTTTCTCTTTTTCTTTTCTGCTCTCTAAGACATGGTGATCAAGACATCACTAAGGAGAATACTACAATTCTGGAGATGAAGCCTAGAAGATAACCTACATCATTTTCTTCTATCTTTCCTAATCTTGACTTAAAAAAAAATTTGATCATGTTATTACCATCTTGAAGTTTGTTGGATCCTAGCGGCATAGTGAGATGAAGCGGCCTGGAAACTAACCTTACATGTCCACGTACATCAGACCTGTTCCACAACTTAAGTGGCTGGCCGGGTGTCTGTCTCTCTCACTATAGTGAATATCCAATTTAAAAAGAGTTGTTGATAATTGTCGATCACCATAAATAATAGACTTAGTATTTTCTCTAAGTATTTTGCACATCATGCATAGCATATTTTTGTATTGTTATTTTGTTTTGTATGTTTATGTGTGTTTTGTTTGATGTGTTAGAAAATTCGGAGGGAAACGACAACTATTGCAGCTGCAGTTGCTATTCTTCTTGTTGCCAAGGCAAGTGGCACACCCCCATAAAATTCCTAAGTGTTTTTCTATGCATGACTTAGTTATTTTCCTATGCATGTGTAGGACCTAGTAGATTTGCTATGCAAGACTTTAGAATTTCCTATTCCTTTGTGTCTAGGTACCTATGAAATGACTTAGTAGAATTTTGATGCTATGCAATTGAAGAAAGGTTTTACAAAATCTTAAGTGGCTACTCATGACCAAGTCTATGAGGGTTTTCACCCGAGATAATTTTTACTATACTTAGGATCATAGTATGTGGGGGTTTTCACCTAGGATTGCACATCGCTAAGTTAATGAATCATCTGGGTGGATTGGTTGTTTGGTTTATGTTGAGTGGCTACTCAGGACCATGTCCATTAGGGTTTTCACCTAAGATAGTTTCTACTATACTTAGGATCGTGAACGTGGGGGTTTTCACCTGAGAGCACACTTGTGGAAGGCCACCCAGGAATAAAGGGATGTGAGAATTAAATGGAGAAGATTGTGAAGAACTCAAGGAGAAATATTTCAAGTGAAGACTATAGCTGATCAAGGAACATGGAGGAATCCCAACATTCTAATTTCTTAATAAAATTTTGATAAAGAACAGTTTACTACTCGGGACCATGTTCATGGGGGTTTTCACCTAAGATAGTTTCTACTATACTTAGGACCATTGAATGTGGGGGTTTTCACCTGAGAGTACACCTAAGGACGTGATATCTTTTGGTTACTGAAACTTGCCAGTGTTGCCAATTATGATGTTAAAAAGTTTGTTTTACAAAGAGTTAGGCAAAACTGGCTTTATGCTAAATAGCCTTGAACTCCACCAGCCAAATATACATATAGGATATAGAGTTATTCCACCAAGTGTCCACCATAGTGTCACTTGCCAGACTCCATTTTTAATGGAATCTGACCCACTCTGTTGCAAATTATTATTTGTTGCAGAAATATCTGAAGAAGAATAAGGATTACGTTTTGGGTTTCGAGTCTGCACCAACATGTTTTCGCCTGTGGCGTATCATGAAGATGGAGGCTCATTGAAGATTTATTTCCGCTGCTTTATTGTTTTGAGCTAGCTATAAGCTATGCAAAGATGTATCGAACTATTTATTTTACCAAGTCTGGATTATTCGTGTAATATTGATACAATGTTGTGATATTCATCGTAAACTGTGTGTGCAAATGAATCGATCCAGGGGTTTGCACTATACACATGTACCTGCCATATTTATAAGTGCAGGTACGCTACAGATGGTATCAGAGCACTGTGTTGCCTGTAGGTTCGAAACCCTAGGTTTGGATAGAAATAGGATTTGGCCATAGGATTAAAAATCTATTTCATTCAGTTTCTGAAAATAAGAACTTTTCGAACATCATTCTTGTATCTATCTTAACTATTTCCTTTCTAAGTTTCTTCTCTTGTTTCTTAGATGACCGCCCTCATTGAATCACTCAAGAAAGGACAAGTGATGACCATGACCTTGGAATGTGAGACTGATTTTCCAAGAGCACTTAAGGATAACATGAAGAGCCTGGGATTTGAAGGAGAAGCAATATACAAAGGTTTTCCTTTCATGGGTGAAGGTCAAGAGTACTGGTGGGTGCAACTCCATCTATACAAGAGCAAACAAGATGAACACAAGACCAAGGGCTACTGCATGTTCACCAACCCAATACTCCACACATCATTCTTTGACTCAGCAAGAAGTGCAGCATGCGAAGCCATCGAGAACCTTGGAAGAATACTTCAATTTAGAATTCAAAACACCCAAAAGTATCTTGACGAACTCAAGGAAATAGAAGAGGAACTTGATGCACTCAGGAAGGAGATAGACTAGACCACCTATCTATTAGAGTAAGGAGATACTATTGATGTATTGACCTATCAAATTGTGGTATGGCAGTATCATCGTATGTGTTCTCCATAACCTCGGGTGCTTCGTTACAGAACGATTAGTTCGGTTTCTCAAAACATGTTTGAAAATTTAATGATTGTGGTTGTTTGTGCCAATTGCTTGTATGGGTAGGAATATTTCTCCTAGATTTGTCTATCTTTTACTCATCTATGCTAAAACCCACAGATGTCTCGCCGCCATGCTCCTGAGAACAACAACAACAATGATGCCATGCAGCAACTGATGGCCGCTCAAGCTCAGCTGATGACTATGATGACCCAGTTTATTGCAGCTAGCAACAACAACAATAACAACAACAACAATCCTCCACCACCACCACCTCCCCAAGTGGACATGCTTACCAGATTTCTGAGGCTTAGGCCAAACAAGTTCTCGAATGCAACAGAGCCAATGGTGGCCGATGACTGGCTACGCTCTGCACAAAAGGATCTGGTGACAACTGAATGTGATGACGCTGAGAAAGTTAGGTTTACCGCACACCTACTTGAAGGACCTGCTGCCCAATGGTGGGAAACTTATTAGATTACTCACCCATTGGACACCTTGACCTGGGAGGAATTCAAGGAAGGTTTTCGTAATGCTCATGTCTCCACGGGAATTATGAATCTTAAACGGGAGGAGTTTCACAATCTGCGTCAGGGAAACAGAAGTCTTAAGGAGTATATGGACGACTTCCATTCCTTGTCTCGATATGCGCCTAAGGACATTGACACAGATGCAAAGAGGAAGTCAAAATTTCTCAATGGACTTAGTGATGAGCTAAAGATACCTCTGACTGTTGCTTATGCACCAAACTATTAGATACTTCTGGATCAAGCAATCACCCTTGAAGATAGCATAAAGAAAGCTGAAAATAGGAAGACGAAGATGGACACGCACTCCTCTGAACCCTCATTTAAGAAGCACCTTGTTCATGATGTGAACAGTGGCCACAGACATGGAATCACCATAATGGAGGAAGTCACCACAATCGTCATGATTACCATGGTGGATCCAAGGGAAGCAATGGAGATCATAAAGGAAATGGATTTGCTGGCCACAACCATAACAATGGACACCACCGTCCAAATCCTGAACACAGAGATACTAGTCAGGTTCTTTGTTACAAATGCAAGAACAATGGTCATTACGCCAATGACTGCCCAACAAAGAAGAAGGCCGAAGAAGCTGCTAAGCCAAATCCTTTCGATAAAGGATATGTGAACCACATCACTGTGGAAGAATTGAACGGTACATTCTGAATCAAGTTTTCATATTGAAGTTTCAATACCAACAAAGTTTTCTTTTAAGGGTGGTAGCCCAACCCGATACCCAGACATAACCTTTGCTAGCCTTCTCGAATCTTGAGGACGAGATTCCTTTTAAGGGTTGTAGTCTGTAACATCCCTATATTCTGAAATGTTTAAAAATCACTAAAATTTGAAACTTTTGAAAACATTTATGTATTTTGCTTCGAAAAGAAAATTTTAAGCATTGCATTCATGCATGCATGCATCTCATCATTCATCATCTGATTAAATCACAAAAAGTTTAAATTAAAAATCCATTTTATTTCATATTACTCTAAAAATATCTATATTCTATTATTCTACTTTTGTGCCAAAATAAAGGTGAATGATTTCAGCAAAATAAGTTAATAATCTAATTTCAAACATATTTATCTATGGGTATTTTACAAATTTTAGTTTAACCAAAAGAAAATTTAATTAGGTTATAATTTCAAAATTGATATTAAGTATCAAATTTGTATTTAATCAATATTTCAAATATATTAATTTCGAAAATTGTTCAAAACATTCCTACAACTGGTTTAACACAAAGATAATAATTTTACAAATTTTTAGAAATTTGTTTGACCTCATTTGGAGTTATAAATCAAAAGTTATAAAAGAAATAAATAAAACAGAAAAGAAAATAAGAAAAACCTGACAGTGGGACCCACCTGTCAGGGGGTCGTCTTCAACCTCGCCCCAAATCCCGCCCCCGACCTCGCCCGAAACGGCCGGATTCAATCCTCTTCAATTCGAGCGATTAAAGCGAGCAATCAACGCCCCTCCTCCCCTCTTAATCCCCTACTCCCCCGCTCGGATTTCGCCTCTCATCCCACTCGAAACCGTGCCCCCAGGCTGCCGGAAAAGCTCGCCGGAGCTACGCGGTACCCGCCGCCGTTTTCCTTTGTTCCCCGGCGAGGTGAGCCTCCCCCGAGTCCGAGACCACCTCCTTCCTCTTCCCCTCGCCCGTGCGGACCCGCCGGACCTTTCCCTAACTCTCCTCGGCCCCCCTAATCGAGCGGAGCAAAAGCTCACCGGCGGGAGTCCACGGTCCGCACCTCCCCGCCGTTCCAGGAAGAACACGACGACGACGTTGGCCCCTTCGTCTTCAACACGACGCGCCGCACCCGAGGGCTTCATCCGTGCATCTTGGGAGGCGCCGTAGCGACCGGAGCGTCCACGGCCGAGCCGCCGCCGCCGTCTGCCCCGTCTCCGGCGACCACGCCGCGGCGCCACGGTGAGCATCCCTCCTCTGCCGTCTGATCGGCGTTCAACGGTTGAGATTAGAAATTGTAATCGAATCGGTACGGGCCGTTGAGATCCGTCCGATCCAGATCCAACGGTCTGGATCTGTTGACTTATCCACGTCTGCGTGCCTTGTCAGCATCCAGTCAGCATCCGCGTCAGCAATTATTTTCGTAATTAATTTCAAATTGGCAGTTTTACAGAAAAGACCCTGCAACTTAGATATTTCATAACTTTGTAGCCACTTAACCAAATTCAAATATTTTTATATATTTGGAAAGCACTTGACATGTAGAATATTTTAGATCTGTTGGATTTCAAATTTGACTTAGTTTTAAATATTCAAATTTCAAATGGTGAATTTGAGTATTTTTGTCATAACTTTAAATCTATAAATCCAAAAATTGCAAATGAAATTGTTTTATAAACTTTGGAATATTTGTAATATGATGCCTCTGCTATAAAATGTTTTTTAATATTATTTTCATGATTTAATAATTGTATGTTTTAAATTGAATAGTTTGACTATTTTTGACATAACTACTAATAGAAAGATTAAATTTGATTAAATGCAATTGCTATAAATTTAATTAAATGCCTCTGTCCATTAACACCATTTATAAAACTTTATTATAAAAGTTTAATCACATAAACTTTGATCTTACATCTAATTCCTTTTATTATATTTTCCAAAATTAGGAAATAATTAAATTACATTTATAGCCTAATGCATACTTTATTTTGTATGATGTTTATTATGATTAAAAATAGCATTGCACGCATAACATATTTTATTATATGGTTATTCTTCTCATAGGAAAAACTCCTCCATTATTTTCTCTAAGTTAGGAATATTTTCAACTTAGCATTTTTGGTTAAGTGCTATGCACTTAGACACTTAGGATTTTCAACATGGAGCTAGAAGACCAATGAAGGACTTAGCCAAAACAAGACTCCAGAAGAATCTCCAAGAAGTAGAAGCACTTAGAAGAAAAATCAAGAGGAAGTCCAATAAGACCAACCCCCTCTATTCTCTAAATTCTTTTTCTTTTCTGCTCTCTAAGACATGTTGATCAAGACATCACTAAGGAGGATACTACAAGTCTGGAGATGAAGCCTAGAAGATAACCTACATCATTTTCTTCTCTTTCCTAATCTTGACTTAAAACAATTTTTGATCATGTTATTACCATCTTGAAGTTTGTTGGATCCTAGCGGCATAGTGAGATGAAGCGGCCTGGAAACTAACCTTACATGTCCACGTACATGAGACCTGTTCCACAACTTAAGTGGCTGGCCGGGTGTCTGTCTCTCTCACTATAGTGAATATCCAATTTACAAAGAGTTGTTGATAATTGTCGATCACCTTAAATAATAGACTTAGTATTTTCTCTAAGTATTTTGCACATCATGCATAGCATATTTTTGTATTGTTATTTTGTTTTGTATGTTTATGTGTGTTTTGTTTGATGTGTTAGAAAATTCGGAGGGAAACGACAACTATTGCAGCTGCAGTTGCTATTCTTCTTGTTGCCAAGGCAAGTGGCACACCCCCATAAAATTCCTAAGTATTTTTCTATGCATGACTTAGTTATTTTCCTATGCATGTGTAGGACTTAGTAGATTTGCTATGCAAGACTTTAGAATTTCCTATTCCATTGTGTCTAGGTACCTATGAAATGACTTAGTAGAATTTTGATGCTATGCAATTGAAAAAAGGTTTTACAAAATCTTAAGTGGCTACTCAGGACCATGTCTATGAGGGTTTTCACCTGAGATAGTTTTTACTATACTTAGGATCATAGTATGTGGGGGTTTTCACCTGGGAGTGCACATCGCTAAGTTAATGAATCATCTGGGTGGATTGGTTGTTTGGTTTATGTTGAGTGGCTACTCAGGACCATGTCCATGAGGGTTTTCACCTAAGATAGTTTCTACTATACTTAGGATCGTGAAGGTGGGGGTTTTCACCTGAGAGCACACTTGTGGAAGGCCACCCAGGAACAAAGGGATGTGAGAATTAAATGGAGAAGATTGTGAAGAACTCAAGGAGAAATATTTCAAGTGAAGACTAGAGCTGATCAAGGAACATGGAGGAATCCCAACATTCTAATTTCTTAATAAAATTTTGATAAACAAAAGTGGACTACTCGGGACCATGTTCATGGGGGTTTTCACCTAAGATAGTTTCTTCTATACTTAGGACCATTGAATGTGGGGGTTTTCACCTGAGAGTACACCTAAGGACGTGATATCTTTTGGTTCACTGGAACTTGCCAGTGTTGCCAATTATGATGTTAAAAAGTTTGTTTTACAAAGAGTTAGGAAAAACTGGCTTTATGCAAAATAGCCTTGAACTCCACCAGCCAAATATACATATAGGCTATAGAGTTATTCCAGCAAGTGTCCACCATAGTGTCACTTGCCAGACTCCATTTTTAATGGAATCTGACCCACTCTGTTGCAAATTATTATTTGTTGCAGAAATATCTGACGAAGAGTAAGGATTACGTTTTGGGTTTCGAGTCTGCACCAACATCTTTTCGCCTGTGGCATATCATGAAGATGGAGGCTCATTGAAGATTTATTTCCGCTGCTTTATTGTTTTGAGCTAGCTATAAGCTATGCAAAGATGTATCGAACTATTTATTTTACCAAGTCTTGATTATTCGTGTAATATTGATACAATGTTGTGATATTCATCGTAAACTCTGTGTGCAAATGAATCGATCCAGGGGTTTGCGCTATACACAGGTACCTGCCATATTTATAAGTGCAGGTACGCAACACAAGTGGTCCCAGTAGACCATCGCCTTTGACGCTAAGGACCACCCGAAGTCGACCAAGACTGTGGGAACCCTCCCCCTGGTCTGCTCCCCCACCATCGACAACATCACCGTCTCCAAGATGCTCATAGATGGGGGAGCTGGCCTGAATGTCATCTCTGTCGAGACCTTCGAGATGCTTCAAGTGCCCTACGAGTGGCTTATGCCCTCCAGGCCGTTCACAGGGGTCACCAGCGGTTCCATCGAACCCCTGGGCAAGGTCCGGCTAGCCGTCACCTTCGGCATGCAGAAGAACTATCGCACAGAGCTGATCGACTATGATGTCGCCCACATCGGCCTGCCGTACAACGCCATCCTCGGCTACCCCGCCCCCGCGAAGTTCATGGCCGTCACGCACCATGCCTACAACATGGTCAAGATCCCCGGCAGCACTGGCACCATCGCCATCCATGGTCATATCCTGGACGGTACGCGCGCTGTCGAGAGCGCCTACAAGGTAGCTGCCATGGCATTCCTGGCTGACGAGGACATGGAGCCTATCGAGAGGCCCAAGAAGAAGAAACAAGTGTTCTCTCAGGAGCAAGCTGCCACGAAGAAGGTGTCGCTGGGCACCAGCGACTCGGGGGCTGAAGGCTCGGGGGCTAGCGTCACATAGGCGCTGCCATGCCTCACAAATAGGAAAGCACGCTCGTCGCCTTCCTTCGGGCAAACTCTGACATGTTCGCATGGACTCCATCAGATAGGTCCGGTGTACCAAGGGAGGTGATCGAGCACCACTTAGCCGTGTGTCCAGACGCACGCCCCGTCAAGCAAAAAGCACGCACGCAAGCCCCCGAGAAACAAGCATTCATCGTCAAGGAAGTAGAGAAGCTCAGCGTCAAGATCTGTTTCGCCTCGGTGGCTGACCCACGCAGCAATGGTCAAGCCGAGTGAGCAAACGCAGAAGTCCTCAAGGGCCTCAAAACCAGAAGCTTCAACATCCTCAAGGGGCATGGCAAGGGCTGGATCGATGAGCTCCCATCTGTGCTCTGGTCCATGCGCACAACCGCTTCAAGGCCTACAGGCGAAACGCCGTTCGCCCTTGTCTACGGAGCTGAAGCTGTCCTCCCCGCAGAAATCAAGCATGGATCCCCACGGGTTCTTGCCTTCAACGAGGACATCCAAGAGGGCCTCCACAACGACGACCTACTGTTCCTCGAGGGACTGCGCCTGTAGTGCCCCATCTTTTATTAAAGATAGAACACATGTGTTAAGTGCTAGTCCCTGGATCACTGCCAGCACCACAGTACAAAATTTAAAGTATCATCGCAGAAGTATCAAGTTACTACAACAAGATCCAAAAATAGCCAAGTATAGCTTTATTACAAGTTGCATAACCATGAAGGCTAGCGATAATATTCAGAGTTCACAACAGACACACAAAAGCAATGAGCCTCATCTTCAAGCATGCGCCATAGGCAGACATGTTGGGTGTAGACTCGAGTCCAAACAATTATTCTTCATCTGAAGTACCTGCACATTGGAATATGCAGCACCCGAAGGAGGTCAATACAATAAAGTATTGGCAAGTGACTATGGTGGATATAAAATGACAAGTCTAAACTACATGAGTATTTGGCTTGGTGGAGTTGTAGGCTATTTGCAGAAAGCAAGTTTTCTCCTATCTTTTGTAAAGAACTTTTATTTTCAAAGACTTGGCACCAAGGGATAAAGCCCAAGTGCACCAATAGTTCTTTCCTTAGTCAAAATTTTACTTCATGAAAACGGTGTTGAGATTTTCCGTCCATCCTTATCCAGTTGCTCGAAGTTGTCCATCACCGGGGAGACGGCTAAGTACTCAGATTGTTGACTCTGCATAGGTTGTGCACTTTCACCTTTAGACTCAATTAACCCAGACATCCTATACACGCGGAGTTCATTAAGGAAAGGAGAGAATTGAGACAAGAACTTTCAGAAGAAGAATTCAACCATACTAGCAGGACCCGTTCCACCTATCCAAATTCTACATCTGCTTGTCAAGCTGACAGGTTGAACTCTCACAACTTAGTTGTTCAAGACAGATCCAATTGTCAAAAGGCTGCACGGGAAGCATCTAAACTTGGAGGGACTTAGTAATCTCTTTGTTCCTGGGTGGCAACCACAAGTGCACTTTTGGGTGAAAACCACCATGCTCATGGCCCTAAGTAGAAATAAATTCACCCTAGGCAAAGACAACCACAAGCACAGTCCCAAATAGCCTCTCAACATAAACCATACCAACCAATCCACCCAGGTGTGCATTTTAAGTTTAACACTTAGAAAATTTCCACAACAAAAACATGTAAACATTTTTATAGCATTGCTAAGCATCTAATAAAACTTTTTAAATGGCTGCAATAACATGGTACAGGGTGGCTACACAGTACTAGGAGATTTTGGATAGCATAGCATAAAAACTTAGCATAGTAAAATAATAACGAAACTTTCCTATCATGCATACTACTCAAAAACTCTACTAATGCATATAGGAAAAATAATGGGTGGTTCATGAATGTCACTTGCCTTGGTAACAAGAGGAACAAGCACAGCAAGAATAACAATCACAAGAAAATCCTTCCTCCTCTTCACAATCTAACAACAAACAATTCATAAATAAACACACAAATAGAACACTTAAAATATCAAAAACAAAAACATGTATGCATGCATGACATGCAATGAACTTAACAAAACAAAATTATTAAAATTTTATTTCCTCTGTTATTAATGCATGAAATGCAATGAACAACATTTTATTATTTTATTTAATCATTTAAAATATTGAGCATAATGATAGCAATATTAAGCCCTACAACTAAATTCTGTAATTCTATTATGAAAAGTTTCAAATAAAACTCAAGTTGCACTTTCTGGACAGAGGACATTAATACAATTCTAAAACAATTGGATTTTGTTAAGAAGCGTTTTTATTAATTAAGTTATGGATTTAAATGGCCGAAATACCAATCTGTTAATTACTCGAATTAAATGATACCAAAAGGTAAAACAAAAGCTAAAGAATTAAACTACATGACCAGGGCTATCCGTGGATATAAAATTTGTTAAATTTAGACTTACAGATTGAAAGTTATGATTTTTCCAAGTTTTATATGTTTTCTGTTTTATTTACTAAAATTCTGTCAAAAAGAAAAAAGAAAACAGCCACGCGGCGCTCTGTGATTTGCTCGTACTGCTTCACATCGGATCACGAACGCGAACCGTTGGATCTTCTTAAACAGGATATAAACGAAACAAATCTAAACATACCCCTTCGCCAGATTCAGAGGGAAAGGGCGGGCGGCGCCGGTGTGCCGGAATTCCTCCGGTTGCGGCGGAGCCATTGCCGGCGTCGCGCTCTACCGAAAACAGAAGGGGAGCGGCGGAAGATCTTGTTACCGAACGATGCAAGGGGACGTGGCAAACTTGATGGCTAAGTCGACGGCGTCGCGATGGTTAGCTCCCCTCTGGATTCTTCGCCGGAGTCGGAGAAGCGGACGGCGACGGCGGTCGCGGACGAATACGTCGGTCCGGTGTGTGAAAATAAAGAGAAGCAAGTCAGGGAGCTGCACAAAAGGTAGTTAATAAAAATCAGAGGGAAAGATTACTCGGAGGGTTCGGCCTTCGTCCGAAATGATGGAGTTCTACCGGTAGAAATGGCGGCGGTGGAAGCTCCAATATGGGCAGCCCAGTGGCGAAACGGTTGGGTTTTTGGGGTGTTTTCCGGGGGCAGCGTTGCAGGGTATTTATGGGGCGAGTGAGGGCAAGAAGATTGGCTCGGAATCGGTTTGTATAGATCATGGACGCCAGAGTCGAACTCGGGATAAGATTTGCGTTATGTTGCTTCCTTCGCGCATGGGTTGAAGACGCCGGGGGTGGGGTCCACACGTCAGCGAGGTGAGGAGACGCGGGCTGGAGTTGGGCCACGGGTGGGCCGCAATGCAATGCGCGCGCACTGCGAGATTTAGTTGGACCGGCTCGGTGTGCTCCTTTCTTTTTTTTTGAATCTTTTCTGTTTTTCAAAACCTGATATCAAAATTGATTTTTTAACTAAACCAAAAAAATTCAGAAAAATTCATAAAAATAAGTTTTAGAAATCTTATTAAATTTAGAACTTTTTGATAGCACTTTTGTATATAAAATAATTTAATTAGAATATTTATTATAAGGAGGTTCATATAACAATTTTATGGTATGAAAACCAATTTAAATTTATTAATAACTTTTAAAATAAACCTTATGCAAATTAAATGCTATGACTAGATGATGAATGGTGCATGAATGCAAGGTTTTAAATTTTTGAGATTTTGGGATGTTACAGCGCCGCCACGCCGCCCTCAGAGCGGCGAAGTACCAGCAAGATCTGCGACGCTACCACCGCCGCCATGTGCGCTCGCACACCCTTGAGGCGGGTGACCTCGTCCTCAGGCGAATCCTCTCCAGGGAAGGTCTCCACAAGATCTCGCCGATGTGGAAAGGCCCCTAAAGGATCTCCCACGTCGCCAGGCCTAACGCAGTACGCCTCGAGACCGAAGACGGCATCCCTGTCAAGAACCCGTGGAACATCACACATCTGCGTAAGTTCTACCCGTGATCATAGTCACGCCAGGCATTTTTTGTCTCTAGAGGGAAGCTCACGGCTTCACCTCCAAAGTTCTCAAAGCTTCTCCCAAGGCTCATCCCTCTGAGCTCTCCTGCTAATGAGCCACCGCAGGCCGCAGTGAACCTATGCCACTAATGGGTGGTCCCCATGCCTCGACATGGAAGGAACGTTAGCTTGGCAAACCCAAGTGTAATGAAGCGATTCTCGTTCCAAGTGAACTTTGCGCTCAGGCGCCATTTTCGTTCCAAGTGAACTTTGCGCTCAGGCGCCATTTTCGTTCTAAGTGAACTTTGCGCTCAAGCGTCATTTTCGTTCCAAGTGAACTTTGCGCTCCGGCGCCATTTTCGTTCCAAGTGAACTTTGCGCTCAGGCGCCATTTTCGTTCCAAGTGAACTTTGCGCTCAGGCGCCATTTTCGTTCCAAGTGAACTTTGCGCTCATGCGCCATTCTCGTTCCAAGTGAATTTTGCGCTCAGGCGCCATTTTCGTTCCAAGTGAACTTTGCGCTCAGGCGCCATTTTCGTTCCAAGTGAACTTCGCGCCAAGGCGCCGCTATGTAATATTTCGATGGCAAGTTTTACTTTCATCCTTTACTTTCAAAATGGGCGCTTGTATTCTTCCCATGCGCACCTCGCGAGCGGGGGCTGAGTATGGTGCCTGTGCCCAAGAGCACCCCAGCAGCACTGCAAAACTCAAGGGACCCTGAGCTCTGGCTAAAGGGCATGCTCCCGGATACACGCCACCTCTCCAAAGGACCTTGGTACTCTCTCTCCTCGCGAGGCACCCATGAGGAAACCTATAAGCGCGCATAATTCCTTACTACTATGCTCTAGCATTTTGGTTCGCCTCTCTAACGTCCACAGGGAACGAGAGCCTCTCCAGGCCTATGGAGGAAAAACTCGGCCCCTGAAGGGGAGGACATCTCCAGAGGAATCCCCCGCATGGAGAAAAGCCTCGCAAAGCTAAGTTCCCTGTACACATCAAGAGAACCGTTGCATCTCTCTCACGAGCACTCTGCGTCCCTCGAGTGGTCCTTTCCCTCACTCTCCATGAGCTGCTTGCGCGTCAAAGGAGGGCCCTCAGCATCGCGACTCGAGGGTTCTTACCTCTGTAAGCCTTAAACTCCCCCCGGCCTTGCCGAGTCATTGCTCGAGCATACCGCGGCGGCAAAGTCATAGTGCGAAGAGAAGGGTCCAGCGACACAGAGTGAAACAGACATGGAATTGAAGCAAAGGCCCCTCGAGGGGAGCACACACAAACTTAGCAGCTCTTGTTAAAAAGATAAGAAGTATATTAGAAACTGCTAAACGAAAGTCTTAAAAGCAAATGCCCCTACAGCGCTGCAAGCGCACTACAATGCAGAAGAGGATCTCAAGAGGAAGTTAGGCAGAGGCTTCGCCGTCATCCTGGCCGGATTCTTCTTCTCCAGGCCCGCTCACTTTGCCGTCGTCCTCATCATCCGCTGCGACCCGCTTGAAGCGGCCGCAGAAGTCGTCCACCTGGTCGCGGAAGGAGTTGGAGGCCTTCCACCTTTCCTCCCCCTCGAGGGGCTCGGTCACCGTGGCAAGGTCAAACCCGGGCTGGAGGTGCACGAGGTTGGAGAAGATGCGGTCCAACGCCACCGACAGGAGCTGGCGGCACTCCTCCTCGACGATGCTGCGGAGCTCCGCGGCGGGGCCCTCGAGTGCCGTGAAGATCTGCTCGAAGTATAGGAGGCAGGTGGCGGCGTCGGAATGGCCTTGATCTGGAACAGACGACGCTTCTGCTCCCAACTTCGCAGCGAGCTCGCGGCCCCAGCTCGCCAGGGACAGGAACATACGCTTCCGCTGCTGCGACAGCACCTGTGCAGCCTTGGCGCTCTCGGCTGCCTCCACCGCCTTCTCCACGGTAGGACCCACCTGCTGGTTCATCTCCTGCATGTCCGCCATGAGGGATGTCGGGGGGCTGCCCCCCGGGTAGGGGCAGATCCGGGAATAATTCAGTAAGGTGCCAACAGTACTTGACCTTTGGCGAGAGCAAGGGACACCTCCTGATGTGCTGAAAGGGCAACTTGACCCTTGAGCACTGGTAGAGTGCAAAGTGCCTCCTGGCAGGCGCAAGGGTCAGCTCTAGCAACTATAAATAGACACCCCCGGCCTTCACAATGGCAGCACAAGCATCAGCGGGTGGTTCCTCTAAGAACTAGCTTCTCGAAGATGTCTTTGCTGATAGGCTAAGACATCTTCGGGAGTCTAGGCCTATAGATACTCATCCTGAGACGAGCTCGGGCGCCTCCGGAAAGGATCTCGGATCTCGGGCTCCGAGGAGACTCCCGAAAGGAGGTGTACTCGGTTTTACCGGATAGATGGTCCGGGTAAGTGCTAACCGGAGTGTATGTCTCGGTCTTGATCTTATGTAGGAGAGGCTCACAGTGGCAAGCGAGGAGGTAGCCGGCATGAGGGATCCCGGTAGGCCGTCAACGGTCTATAACAGGCTTTCCCGTCTGTTGCGGGGGGAAGTACCATTCCGCCTAACACGGAAGCATGGTCACCTCCCGCCTGACACGGAAGCATGGTCACCTCCCGCCTGACACGGGAGCGCGTCAGCCGGTACGACAACGGTACGACAAGACCTGACATGCCTAGCCCGGCAATCCGGAAAAGGCTATCCGGGATGTGCCAAGACATGTCTTGTCTCTGACAGGGGGACAATGATGGTTCAGGATGGCGCCTGCTGTCCTTATCGAGATGATGACGAAGGGGCTACGCCGGATAACGCGGCGACTAGGTCGCACTAGCCGGTGACGACATGCCGGTTAGGCCTGTCCGGTGGGGCCAAGCCGGTTTAGGGTTTCCGGCCCTCCTGGCCAGAACTCTATAAAAGGCGCCATAACTGCTTCTGTGGAGACAGGACCAACTTGGGAGCCAAAGCTATAGTTGCATTTACTCCTGGAGCATTTACTTCCTCATACCTTGAGTTTATCTAGTTCTTCGTGTTCTCCCCTTCGAGAGAGCTAGCAGCAAGTTGTAGCCCTTGTACCACACTTATATAGAGAGGAAAGGCAGGAGTAGGGGTGTTACCTCCTCACGAGGGCCCTGAACCTGGGTATATATCGTGTGTGTGTTGCGTGCCTTCGTGCATTTTCTCTTGTTTGTTAGATCTTCCCTCTCGCACTTTGATCTTGTTTCTCGTTCTTGGGAGGTCTCGGTTACACCGGGATCCTCCTCGCGTGGGCTAGTCAGCTCGCTATCCCTCCCCGGATCCACCAACGTCCATCGGCCCCACACATTAGCCATCCTATGGCATCTGCCGTGACACCCGCACGACAAGGGAGGTGAGGTCCTGCGCTATGCGATCGCGCGCCTCTTCAGCAGCGCGGCGACGGTCCACCTCGCGCCGGGCCCTCAGGGTGGTGTTCGCCTTCTCCAGCTCCCTCAGCGCCAGCTGCTCGTCGCGGCGCTCGTCCTCCTCGCGCTCGCCCAGAGTTCGCCCTCTAGGCTCCAAGCTCATGCGGACCTCGTCCAGCGCGGACCGCACCGTCTCGGAGTCGGCGAGAATCTTCGTCTCGAGCGCGACGAGCTCGCTGTGCTTGTCCGCCAGGGAGTGCTCCACGGCCTCCCGCTCTGCCCTGGCCGCGGCCAAGTCTTCAACCGCTGCCCGGCGCTCGGCCTTTAAGGGCTGCAGAAGCTCCTCGGTGTCGCGCATGGCGCCCTCGCGGACCTCCTCGGTGAAGCGCATCGCCTCCTCGCGCTCCTCCTGCAGGGCCAAGTCGCTCTGCCGGCGAGCCTCCACTGCCGCGCGAAAAGTGGCCCAAGCCCTCGCGAGCTCGTCCCGCTGCCGGACAAGCTCCTGGTCCTCCAGGGCGAGATGGGCCTCTAGCCCCTCCAGGGACTCCCGCACCAGGCGGAAGGCAACGTCTCGGCGCCCTCGGCTCCAGTCCCTGCTGCCAAGGGCGAGGGCCTGCGTGGCACGGAACGCCCTGTGCCCGCGTCAAGCTTTGTGAAGGTAGCCTCCGCGTGGGCCTGGGGGCTTGGAGGCAGGACCTCCTCCTCAGCGCCTGCATGCTGCGCCCCGGTGTTGTCCTGCTCGGGTGGCACTTCCTTCCTCGCTTCCGGGACGGAGAAGGTCTGCCCAGTCGCCGTTGCCCCCTCCTCCGCCGTAGGGCTTGGCGGGGGGGGGGGGGGGAGATCCTCCCTGCTGGCCTTAGGATGGCTCGGGGCTGGCGGGTCACCAGCCGCAACGTCAGGTTGTGCTGGAGGGGTGGCCGCGCGGGGCGGAGTGGGTGCCCTCTCCATCTGCCCCTCCGCGTGCTCCTCCTCCGGGGGCGGCATGTGCGCCCACGTCTGGGGCATCTCCTCCTGAGGGCCCATAGGAGTCTCCTCCTCAGGCCGAAAGTCCTCGCCTGCCGCGGTCTCATCCACCTTAGCCTCAGGCGCGGCCTCGGGCGCGGCTCTCTTCACGTCCGCGGCCTTGCGGAGCCTTTGGCGCTTCGCAGGCGCCGGGTCGCTGGCGGAGGGCAATGAAAATTGATCAGGGGAGGAGACAAGAAGAAGGTTGAAGGGAAAAGGCAGAGCTCAAGAGCACTCACCTGGACTTCTTAGCGCGGGTATCAACCTACGCCATACCTGACGTGCGCCACGAGGGTGCGGTCCGAGCTCCTGACCCCTCAGGAGCCGTCTCAGCCTTCCTCTTGAGGAGAGCGCTCGGGGGCTCTCCGGCAGGCCTGTCGTGGGCCGCCTTGGTCGGTGGCTCTTGGCGCCCAGCTTCGGCCTCCTCTCCATCGCTGGACGAGATCTCGTAGACCTCCCCCGTGGGCCGTCAACGGTCTATAGCAGGCTTTCCCGTCTGTTGCGGGGGGAAGTACCATTCCGCCTGACACGGAAGCATGGTCACCTCCCGCCTGACACGGAAGCATGGTCACCTCCCGCCTGACACGGGAGCGCGTCAGCCGGTACGACAACGGTACGACAAGACCTGACATCCCTAGCCCGGCAATCCGGAAAAGGCTATCCGGGATGGGCCAAGACATGTCTTGTCTCTGACAGGGGGACAATGATGGTTCAGGATGGCGCCTGCTGTCCTTATCGAGATGATGACGAAGGGGCTACGCCGGATAACGCGGCGACTAGGTCGCACTAGCCGGTGACGACATGCCGGTTAGGCCTGTCCGGTGGGGCCAAGCCGGTTTAGGGTTTCCGACCCTCCTGGCCGGAACTCTATAAAAGGCGCCATAACTGCTTCTGTGGAGACAGGACCAACTTGGGAGCCAAAGCTATAGTTGCATTTACTCCTGGAGCATTTACTTCCTCATACCTTGAGTTCATCTAGTTCTTCGTGTTCTCCCCTTCGAGAGAGCTAGCAGCAAGTTGTAGCCCTTGTACCACACTTATATAGAGAGGAAAGGCAGGAGTAGGGGTGTTACCTCCTCACGAGGGCCCTGAACCTGGGTATATATCGTGTGTGTGTTGCGTGCCTTCGTGCATTTTCTCTTGTTTGTTAGATCTTCCCTCTCGCACTTTGATCTTGTTTCTCGTTCTTGGGAGGTCTCGGTTACACCGGGATCCTCCTCGCGTGGGCTAGTCAGCTCGCTATCCCTCCCCGGATCCACCAACGTCCATCGGCCCCACACATTAGCCATCCTATGGCATCTGCCGTGACACCACCACGACAAGGGAGGTGAGGTCCTGCGCTATGCGATCGCGCGCCTCTTCAGCAGCGCGGCGACGGTCCACCTCGCGCCGGGCCCTCAGGGTGTTGCTCGCCTTCTCCAGCTCCCTCAGCGCCAGCTGCTCGTCGCGGCGCTCGTCCTCCTCGCGCTCGCCCAGAGTTCGCCCTCTAGGCTCCAAGCTCATGCGGACCTCGTCCAGCGCGGACCGCACCGTCTCGGAATCGGCGAGAATCTTCGTCTCGAGCGCGACGAGCTCGCTGTGCTTGGCCGCCAGGGAGTGCTCCACGGCCTCCCGCTCTGCCCTGGCCGCGGCCAAGTCTTCAACCGCTGCCCGGCGCTCGGCCTTTAAGGGCTGCAGAAGCTCCTCGGTGTCGCGCATGGCGCCCTCGCGGACCTCCTCGGTGAAGCGCATCGCCTCCTCGCGCTCCTCCTGCAGGGCCAAGTCGCTCTGCCGGCGAGCCTCCACAGCCGCGTGAAAAGCGGCCCAAGCCCTCGCGAGCTCGTCCCGCTGCCGGACAAGCTCCTGGTCCTCCAGGGCGAGATGGGCCTCTAGCCCCTCCAGGGACTCCCGCACCAGGCGGAAGGCAACGTCTCGGCGCCCTCGGCTCCAGTCCCAGCTGCCAAGGGCGAGGGCCTGCGTGGCACGGAACGCCCTGTGCCCGCGTCAAGCTTTGTGAAGGTAGCCTCCGCGTGGGCCTGGGGGCTTGGAGGCAGGACCTCCTCCTCAGCGCCTGCATGCTGCGCCCCGGTGTCGTCCTGCTCGGGCGGCACTTCCTTCCTCGCTTCCGGGACGGAGAAGGTCTGCCCAGTCGCCGTTGCCCCCTCCTCCGCCGTAGGGCTTGGCGGGGGGGGGGGGGGGGAGATCCTCCCTGCTGGCCTTAGGATGGCTCGGGGCTGGCGGGTCACCAGCCGCAACGTCAGGTTGTGCTGGAGGGGTGGCCGCGCGGGGCGGAGTGGGTGCCCTCTCCATCTGCCCCTCCGCGTGCTCCTCCTCCGGGGGCGGCATGTGCGCCCACGTCTGGCGCATCTCCTCCTGAGGGCCCATAGGAGTCTCCTCCTCAGGCCGAAAGTCCTCGCCTGCCGTGGTCTCATCCACCTTAGCCTCAGGCGCGGCCTCGGGCGCGGCTCTCTTCACGTCCGCGGCCTTGCGGAGCCTTCGGCGCTTCGCAGGCGCCGGGTCGCTGGCGGAGGGCAATGAAAATTGATCAGGGGAGGAGACAAGAAGAAGGTTGAAGGGAAAAGGCAGAGCTCAAGAGCACTCACCTGGACTTCTTAGCGCGGGTATCAACCTACGCCATACCTGACGTGCGCCACGAGGGTGCGGTCCGAGCTCCTGACCCCTCAGGAGCCGTCTCAGCCTTCCTCTTGAGGAGAGCGCTCGGGGGCTCTCCGGCAGGCCTGTCGTGGGCCGCCTTGGTCGGTGGCTCTTGGCGCCCAGCTTCGGCCTCCTCTCCATCGCTGGACGAGATCTCGTAGACCTCCCCCGTGGGGACGCGGCTCTGGACGAACTTTCTGCGCCTGCGGAGGGCATCGCCTCCGCCTCCGCGTCGCCCTGCTCCGCGTCGCCATGCTCCGCGTCTGACGCGTACGGAGACTCGGCGGCGTCCACATCCTTCGCCATTGTAACATCCCAACATTTTATAATGTTCAAAAATCACTAAAAATTTAAAACTTTTGTTTTGATTGAAATAAAATACTAAAATGCTTAAAGAAACCAACTATCAAAGACTTCAACCAATTTGAAAAAGTCTATTATTCCAAAATTCTCAATGTGTCATTATTTTCAAAAGTTATTTCCAATTAAACATTACATTATCCATTGTATTTCAAACACCTTAATATGTAATTTGACAAATGTTTTATAAGGCACAAACCATTTTATTTTAAGTAAATAGTTTACTTATATATAATTGATTTCAACCACTTAGTCATATCTATTCATAAATTCAAGACTATTTAAAATGGTATATTTTTGCCAAATGGTTTTCATTCATTTAACTAAATTAAAATTAAAGTTTTGGAAATTATAAGTTTATAATTCATAAATTTAAAACTTCATATATTTTATAATTAATGAATTATCCAAATAAACATTTCCTTAGTTTAAATGAATTTCATTTATTTCAAAACATACAATGATTTTCATGAATTTATATCCAGTATAAGAAATAAATTAAATCTAAAATCTATTATAAAGATATGTTATAAAGTTTTCAAATGAATTATCATATTGTGAAACTTAATGGTGCACAAAATAATTTGAATTAAAAATGTTTACATTACATTTTCTCTTTCATTACAAATAGTTGTAATATGTTAAAGCTAAAATTTATTTAATAAGGGAAATGAGTTTAAATAACTTAAATTCAAACATAATTGAATATGGGTATTTCATATAATTTAGTTAACCAAAATTAAAATTAATTAAATACTAGTTTTAAATTAAACATAAAGTGTCAATTTTACATTTAATCAATATTTCGAAATTATTATTTTTGAAAAGTGTCCAAAACATGCCCACAACTGGTTTAACACAAAGATAATAATTTTACAAATTTTTAGAAATTTTTTTGACTTCATTTGGACACTTAAATCAAAAGATATGATTTAAAAGAAAAGTCAGAAAAGAAAAAGAAAATTGATGACGTCAGCGTGACGTCATCGTCTTCAAGCTCCAGCCGGTTTTCACGCCCGAAAACACCCGGCCGTTTCCTCTCTTAAATCCCGACGATTAAGGCAGTGATTCCCTCCTCCGCTTGCTCCTTCAAATAGCCCTCTCCACCCTCTCTGTTTTGCCCCAAATCCTAGCCCCTAAGACGCCCCCAGGCCGCCGCGAGAGCTCGCCGGAGTTCGTCGAAGCCGCCGCCGTTTCTCCTCCGTCCCCGGCGAGGTAATTGCTCCGCGAGCCCGAGACCCACCCCCTCCTTCTCTCCTCGCTCGTGCGCACCTCCCCTGACCATCTCTTCAATGTTTTAGGCAGAGAATCGAGCTGGGCGTGCTCGACCGGAGCTCGCCGCCGTAACCTCGCCTCCGGCCGCAACCCCCTGCCTGTTCGTGAAGAAATCGTAGCCGCCGTCACCTCCATCGTCTCCGCCGCCTCGCGCCGCACCTCGCCGTCGCCTTTCCGAGCCGGGAGAGCCACCGGAGCGACTTCGCCGTCCACGCCCGAGCGGAACGCCGCCGTCTCTTCCATCTCCGGTGAGTCCCGCTGCCGGTTTTTGGTCAACTCTCCTGGACCATCCGATCTAAGTTTAACGGCCACGATTAGAACTTTAACGCGAAGGGGTACGAGTTGATCTGGACCGCTAGATCCAGATCTGACGGCCCAGATCTATCCACTTATCCACGTCAGCGCTGACTCAGCGTGCTTAGTCAGCACCACGTCATGCCTCGTCAGCGTCCGCGTCAGCAATTATTTTTGTAATTAATTTTAGTTGGCAGTTTTGCAGAAAAGACCCTGTACATTAGATTTATCATATCTTTTTCTCTGTTTAAAATTCAAATTTGACTTAATTTAAAATATTCAAATTTCAAATGGACGATTTGAGTATATTTGTCATAACATTAAATCTTGAATTCCAAAAATTGCAAATAAAATTGTTTTAGAAACTTTAGAATAATTGTGAATTAATGCCACTGCTATAAAATAATTTTGAGTAATATTGGAATGAAATCATGATTATATATTTAATTTGAATAGTTTGAGTATTTTCAACATAACTATTAATAGAAATATTATTTTTGATTAAATCAAATTGCAATAAATTTAATTAAATCACCTCTGGCTATTAACGCCATTTATAAAAATTGTGCTATAAAATATAAAATCACATAAAACTTTAATCTATATGTTTTTCTTTTATTATGTTTTGCAAAATTTGAAACTAATTAAATAGCAATTATAACTTTATGCATACTTTATAAATATCACAAAAATTAGTATTATGTTTCTTGTGAGTTAAAAATTGCATTTCATGCATAGCATATTTTATTTTGTAGTTATATTTTCCATAAGAAAACTCCTCCCCCATTTTCTCTAAGTTAGGATTATTTTTAACTTAGCATTTTTGGTAAAATGTTATACACATAGACACTTAGGATTTTCAACTTGGGGCTAGAAGACCAATGAAGGACTTAGCCAAAACAAGACTCCAGAAGAATCTCCAAGAAGTAGAAGCACTTAGAAGAAAAAACAAGAGGAAGTTCATGAAGACCAACCAGAAATATTTTCTAAGTCTTGCTCCCTCTCTTTTTCATTTCTCCTTTCTTCTCTTAGACCTCTTGAAGACTAAGTTAAATCTAAGACCAGACTAGGTGATACAAAAACCATCAAGTCTGAAGATTATTTAAGTCTACCAAGAATTCAATCAAGACATCACCAAGGAGAATATTACAAGTCTGGAGATGAATCCTGGAAGACCAACTACATCTTTCTTCTATCTTTTCCCTCTTTCCTAATCTTGTCTTTCACTTAAGACTTAAAAAGATTTTCATGGCATGACTTGCATCTCTAGTCCTTAGAAATAATTTTCATATCATACATAACATGTTTTCCTTAGAAGTTTTATGAAACTTATTTGTTCACTATGTATGTGCATGTATGTTTGACGATTGTTGTTTGTTGATTGTTGTATTGTTGTTTACTTATATTGTTTAGATTAAACGGAGAGCAAACGTTCGTTGTTGAAAAGAGTTTGTGAACAACGACAACATTCAAAGGCAAGTGGCACACCTCATAAACTTCCTATTATTTCTATATGCATTACTTAGTATTTTTATATGCATGAGTAGGATAGTATTGCTATGCTAAACCTGTGTAGAATTCCCTTACTCCTGTGTCTAGGTTCCTATATCATACTTAGTAGATGTATTGATGCTATGCAATTGATGAAAAGTTTTACAAAATGTTAAGTGACTACTCAGGGCTGTGCTCATGGTTGTCGTCGCCTAGGATGAATGTCTATTCTACTTAGGGCCGTGAGCATGTTGATTTTTAACTGAGAGTGCACATCCACTAAGTTAATGAAACTCCTGGGTGGATTGGTTATATGGCGGCGAAGTTGAGTGGCTGCTCAGGTCCATGTCTATGGTTCCTGGAGTACGTGCACTTGTGGATGGCCACCCAGGGAACAGAGGAATCTGAAGAACTCCGAGTGACGATTGCTTCCCGTGCAGCCTTTTGACAATTGGCTCTTTCTAGAATAATTAAGTTGTGAGGGTGCAACCTGTCAGCTTGACAAGCAGATGTAGGGGGATGATAGGTGGAACGGGTCTTGCTAGAATGGTTGCATTCTTCTTCTGAAAGTTCTTGTCTCAATTCTCTCCTTTCCATAATACACTCCGCGTGTATAGGATTTCTCGGACAAATTGAGTCTAAAGGTGAAAGTGCACAACCTCTACAGAGTGTAAAACTAAGTACTTAGCCGTGTCCCCGGTACGGACAATTTGAGCAGCTGATCACGGACGTCAACGGAGGATTCCACCATTCCAACTTCAGAAATAAAACTTGATGGGTGACCAAGTGAAGATGAGATTTATGGTTTTCATGCCATACTTGTCTTGATTTGAAGAAAGTGTTTTCCAAAAAGATAGGAAAAACTGGCTTTATGCAAAATAGCCTTGAACTCCACCAGCCAAATATGCATATAGGCTTTAGAGTTATTCCATTAAGTGTCCACCATAGTGTCACTTGCCAGACTCCATTTTTAATGGAATCTGACCCACGTTGTTGCAATATTTTTCTTATTGCAGATTGTTCAGATGACGAGTGAGGTTTCGTTTATAGGTTTCGAGTCTACAACCAACATGTTTTCGCCTGTGGCAGCATGAAAGTGATAGAGACTCACTGCTACTGTATTTCCGTTGTGTACTTTTTCAATGCTAGCTTTATGCTATGCAACTTGTATCGAATTTTTTGTAAGACTGGATCATCGATATTATAAAATTGATACTTTGTTGTGATATTACATCGTAAACTGTGTGTGCAAACGAATCGATCCAGGGATTTGCACTATACACAGGTATCTGCCTTATTTAAAGTGCAGGTACGCTACAGATGGTATCAGAGCATTGTGTTGCCTGTAGGTTCGAAACCCTAGGTTTGGATAGAAATAGGATTTGACCATAGGATTGAAAATCTATTTTATTCACTTTTCTAAAAACAAAACTTTTCATTTTATCTTCCTCATACTCTCATCTACTATCAACCTTCTGAAAACAATCTTATCTTTTTTTAGATGACCATGTTCTTATAGTCTAAGTCTGATTCTGCTGCTCATATGGAAAAGCTACGATGCAACATGAAGTTCTACGTACATGGAAGACCAGAACCAGGATTCGAACAACACTTCGAAGATATCCAAGAAAGTTGAACAAGAACTTGAAGCACTCAAGAAAAGGATAGATTAGACCACCTACCCATTAGAATAACGAGATCCGATGATGTATTGACCTATCAAATTGTGGTATGACGGTACTATCAATTTTTTTTCTTTCCATGACACTGGTGTGTTTCGTTCGATAAACGATTTTCGGTTTTTCAAAAGAAGTTTTGAAAATTTTCACGTATGCGTTTGCTTGTGTTTGAACCTTGTTGCTTGATGTTTGTTAGACGTTGATTGATTTTGTTAGGAATTGGTTGCCTTGTTCTAAAATTACTGAATTAATAATTCTCCATAGTACATATAAATTAACTCATTTATTCTCTAAAAACCAGCAGATGTGTCACTTCAATATCAACAACAGTAAATTGTACCCAACTACGCGAATACTGTTAAGGGATCAGAGTCAGAAGGTGATCAATGACCACTCGCCTAAGATTGATCAAAACCATAGGGTTGTTGAAGAGGAACCTGTGACCAAACTAAAGGCATGCAAAACTTGTGGAGAGATAGGACATACGTCCGAAGATTGCTCTGATGAGTGGCCCCATGGTCACATCAGACGTCCAATTAATGGACGCCGCTCCAAACGGATTATTTGCTTCCTGTGTGAAGGAACGACCCATGTTCCAATCCAATGCCCATATTATCCCTTGGTGCAACAAGCTAACCAGCAAGCCAAGGAAGGAATGCAACAGTCTCTCATGAAGACCCTGGAGGAACAAAGACAAAAGAGTGAATCCAAGAAAGATCTTAGCCACTTAACATGCTACAGGTGCAAGGATAAGGGACACTATGCCAGTGGCTGCCCAGAGTGGAAGAGGATTAAATCTCTTCAAGGAGCGAGTGGAAAACGCGAGTGCTCAAACTTCTCGTAGCTACCACCTGTCATTGTATTTCGAATACTTGTACGCTCTACAAAGAGAAATAAAAGGGATTAAACAAAGTTTCTAGACTGATCACAAAATTTTATTTTAAGGGAGGTAGCCACCTAGATAATTCAAACCCAGTCGCTTAAACCCCGAATTCTCAAACTATCTTTCTATCCTCCTAATCAGAAAAATCATTCGCTGCCAAGTTTTCAAGTTTCCATGTCAGAAATTTCATTTCTCAAAACATCTCAAGCTATCAGAATCATTTCAAGCATTTGCTTTGTCTTTCTAGCTTCTTCGAATCTCGAGGACGAGATTCCTTTTAAGGGTGGTAGTCTGTAACATCCCAACATTTTATAATGTTCAAAAATCACTAAAATTTAAACCTTTTGTTTTGATTGAAATAATGTCGTGGTGGTGTCACGGCAGATGCCATAGGATGGCTAATGTGTGGGGCCGATGGACGTTGGTGGATCCGGGGAGGGATAGCGAGCTGAATAGCCCACACGGGGAGGATCCCGGTATAACCGAGATCTCCCAAGAACCAGAAACAAGAGCAGTACGCTAGAGGGAAGATCTAACAAACAAGAACAAATGCACGAAGGCACTCAACACACAGACGATATACCCAGGTTCAGGGCCCTCGTGAGGAGGTAACACCCCTACTCCTGCCTTTCCTCTCTATATAACTGTGGTATAAGGGCTACAACTTGCTCTTAGATCTCTCAAAGTGAAGAACACAAAGAACTAGATGAACTCAAGGTATGAAGAAGTAAATGCTCTAGGAGTAAATGCAACTACAACTTTTGGCTCCCAAGTTGGTCTCTCTCCCACAGAAGAAGTTATGCCGCCTTTTATAGAGTTCCGGCCAGGAGAGCCGGAAACCCTAAACCGGCTTGGCCCCACCGGACAGGCCTAACCGGCATGTCATCACCGGCTAGTGCGACCTAGTCGCCGCGCTATCCGGCGTAGCCCCTTCGTCATCATCTTGGCAAGGACAGCAGGCGCCGTCCTGGAACATCATTGTCCCCCTGTCAGAGACAAGACATGTCTTGGCCCATCCCGGATAGCCTTTTCCGGATTGCCGGGCTAGGCAGGTCGTGTCTTGTCGTACCGGCTGACGCGCTCCCGTGTCAGGCGGGAGGTGACCATGCTTCCGTGTCAGGCGGGAGGTGACCATGCTTCCGTGTCTGGGAAAGGTACTTCCCCCTGCATCATGCGGGAAAGCCTGCTACAGACCGTTGACGGCCTACCGGGGTCCCTCGTGCCGGTTATCTTCTTGCTCGACCTCGTGAGTCCTTCCTGCACAAGTTCAGGACCGAGATAGATGTTCCGGTTAGCACTTACCCGGATTGCCTATCCGGTAAAACCGAAAACATCTCCTTCCAGGAGTCTCCTCGGAGCCCAAGATCCGAGATCCTTTCCGGAGGCATCCGAGTTCGTCTTAGGATGAGTATCTCTAGGCCTAGCCTCCCGAAGATGTCTTAGCCTATCAGCAAAGACATCTTCGAGAAGCTAGTTCTTAGAGGAACCACCCGCTGATGCTTGTGCTGCCATTGTGAAGGCTGGGGGTGTCTATTTATAGTTGCTAGAGCTGACCCTTGCGCCTGCTAGGAGGCACTTTGCACTCTACCAGCGCTCAAGCGTCAAGTTGCCCCTTCAGCACACCAGGAGGTGTCCCTTGCTCTCGCCAAAGGTCAAGTACTGTTGGCACATTATTGAATTATTCCGGGATCTGCCCCTACCCGGGGGGCAGCCCCCCGACACTAGTCCCCGAAGCTGGTGCTGCGCAGCGACCTCGGATGATGTGCAGGATCAGCTTTAATAACAACTATCTTCTGAGAACATACGATATTATCCTCCGCCTAGATGCCGAGATCGGTTTTTTCCGAGATCCTCATACCGAGATCGTTTCAACCGGAAGGCGATGTCTGTAACCGTATAGTGCAGCCTGAGTGAATCTTGACCGTTGGCTCTGCGTTGAACTCGAGACCGCGAGCTGGGTCCCACCCGACGTCCTGTCTGATCAGAAGCGCACTCGAGTGCTTCTGATCGAGCACGCCGCTGCTCGGGTTCTTGCGCCGGGAGCCGCAGCTGATCCGAAGTCCAACCGTGTGGCCCTCGGTGTGGCCGGATCGGGCGCTCCGGTGAGCGCCACGTGCCGCGCTGCACAAAACGGATCCCACCCACGATCGGAGAGATCGTGGGCGGGAAAACTTGAAACCGCTCCGGAATCCCCCCATAAATAGGGGACCGGAACGGTCACCTCTTCTTCTTCCTCTACTTCACACCTCCGTCACCGTCGTCTCGAGCGCGCCGCCGTAGCCGTGTCCGGAGCCCGAACGCCGCCGCTTTCGTTGGTCGTCGGAGCCCGAACGCCGCCGCTCTTCTTGCGCATCACCGGCCTCGCTTTCTCCGGTGAGCTCTTCTCTCCGCCCCGATGAACCTTTCTTCCACGGTAAAAACGCCTCGCGCTCGGTCGTGCCCTAACACACGCGCGGCTGCGCCGCCGCCGGCGAGCACGATTCGCGCGGCGCGCACGGGGCGTGCGGCGGGGATGCATAGTCGATGTAGGACCTAGCCCTTTTGCCCGCACTATGCCCTGTTTGAGTTTAGTCCGAGCCTATTTTCCTCATTTTAGTTTTGATTTACTAGCACGCGGTAGATCTTACTTGCCAGGAACCCGGTTGTTTTTAGGAGTTTGCGATCCGGTATCTTAGCGCCCGGTAGACTAATTTCGACTAACTGCCGCTGCGCCTGCAGAGTAACCCGGATACATCTGCGGACTTCTCCGGCATGGGTGAAGAAAGTATCCGGGGGTGCTGGGATGGATCCGAGACCAAATAGGCGGACCTGGACTTGCGGTACCGGACTCACCGGATTCCGCCAGAAGTTGAGAGCCGTCTCCCGGAGGACGAGGTTCAACCGGAACCCCAACCCGGGGAATACGTTGTATTCCTTACGCACTTCGAGCGCGGGTTTGGGCTTCCGGCTAGCCCATTCTTCCGCAACTTCCTCGACACCTACAGCCTCCAACCCCATCATCTCCCAGCTAACGCCATCATGATGCTTTCGGTCTTCACCACCTACTTGGAAGCATATCTCGGCGTATGGCCATTCCTGGACCTCTGGGCCAGGTACTTTATCCTTCGTCGCCAAGTCATCACCAATCCGGATCAGAAAGTAAAAGACTTGGTCGACTGCGGATCGGCCACCATCATCCCCCGTGCTGACTCCGGATTTCCTATAGTCAAAGGACTAGAATCCTGCCGGAAGTGGCAGCGCAGCTTCTTCTATGTGAAGAATCGGGAGAGCTCGGGAGATGCTCCGGGATCCTCGAATCCGGATTTCATAAATTTGCCGGAGTTCGCCATTGGTCCTCCCCGCAAATTCAACCTCTGGAAACGGTTCCCCGACACCGAGGAGGTCAGGTGTATGCACGACGTCCTTAACGTGCTAACCGACAAGATGACTGGCGATGATCTCCTGCGTTGCTTCATCATTCGCCGCGTTTGCCCCCTCCAAACCCGAGTGCACAAGATGTGCCATATGGCCGGGAACTTAGACCCCACCATGACCAGTATTTTTGGGTTAGACCATGTTGCGGCCGTCCGACGCGTTCGAGCTATTGCTCGGACGAAGATGTCGGATGACTATGCCTGGGGTGCCATCGGGGGATCCCGGAAAAAAACCCTGAAACAGGTGCTCATGTCTGCCTTTCGTAAACTTGCATTCGCACCCGGGTTCTGCTGGAAACCGACATGGTTATCATGTGGTGATTTATTCGCGCAGTTATTCGAGCGGCAAACCGAGGAGGTGCTGACGCTGGCATATGTATCCGGTGAGCAAACCTCTGGCATCCTCCACACTTCCGGACAATGTCTTCTGCCTCTTGCAACACAGTGGGCCAGTAGAACCCATGTCGGAACACTTTTGCCACCAGGGCCCGGGATGATGCATGATGTCCACACTCCCCCTGATGTATTTCCAGGAGCATCTCTTGTCCTTCTGCCGGTTCCACACATCTCTGGAGTACCTCAGTGACACTCCTCTTGTACTGCTCTTGATTGATGACGGTGTATGCTTTCGACCTTCGCATTATCTGCCGGGCTTCCACTTCATTCTCCGGGAGGGTTCCTTCCAAGATGTAAGCCATAATGGGTTGTGCCCATCCCGGGACAGGTCGAACCGGGAACACGGGAGCGTCTATGTCCATTGGCTCTGCCGACATCACCTCCATCATCATCTTTCTTTGCTTCTCTGAGCATAGTGACGCAGTCCCCGGGTTCGATGTGATGCTCCCGACATCTACTTCCATGGGTACGGCATCCGAACTAGGCTCCTTGGGGATGAAGATAGAATCCGACTCAGGTGAGGGTTGAATAGATGGCTTCCTCAAATGCTCAAGAGCGATCCCGGGTGGGATGGCATCCCGAGATGACCCTAGCTTGGACAAGCCATCTATTGCCTCGTTTTCTCCTCTAGGTATGTGCTTGAACTCGCATCCTTCCAAAAATCCGTATATTTTCTGCACATGAAATCTGTACAAGGCCATGTTTGCATCAAGCGCATCCCAATTCCCCGACACCTGTTGCACTACGAGGTCGGATTCACCGAAACACTCTATCCGGCGGATGCCGATCTCCCTGGCGACATTCAGTCCATGAACCAAGGCCTCATATTCCGCGACGTTGTTGGATGCCCGGAAATGGATTTGTAGAACATAGTTCAGCACATCCTGTTTTTGTGAAGTGAGGACCACTCCGGCACCCAACCCGATCTTAGCCTTGGAGCCATCAAAATGCATCCTCCAGAAATTGTAATCCGGCATCGGAGGTTCATATTGCATCTCGGCCCAGTCTACCAAAAAGTCCGGCAGCGCCTGCGACTTGATGGCATCTCGTCTCTCATACGCCGGAGCATATGGAGACAACTGGATGGCCCATTTGGCTACTCGGCCGCTAGCGTCCTTGCAACCGATGATCTCGGCCAGAGGAGCCTCGCACACCACTGTGATCGGGTGCTCTTGAAAGTAGTGCTTGAGCTTGGTCACTGCCATGTATACTCCATACGCCATCTTCCGGTAGTGGGGGTAGTTTTGCTTGGATTCCGAGATCACCTCACTGAGGTAATACACCGGCCTTTGTATCAGCTTACCCCCTTCTTCCCTCTCTACCACCATTGCCACACTGACTACCCGGTTGGTGGCAGCAATATACAGCAGCATAGGTTCCTTGGGTAACGGGGATGCCAACACGGGTGCTGTTGAAAGCATTCTCTTCAAATCGTTGAACGCCGCGTCGGCCTGCGGGGTCCAAACAAATGTTTTGCTTTTCTTCATCAACTGGTATAGGGGCAAGGCCTTCTCTCTAAGTCGACTCACAAACCGACTTAGGGATGCAAGACAACCAGTGAACTTCTGCACATCTTTGAGATGTACGGGCAGTTTCATGCTCTCGATAGCACGAATTTTACCCGGGTTGACCTCAATTGCCCGGCTTGAGATGAGGAAACCGAGTAACTTCGCTGCCGGAACACCGAATGTGCATTTATCCGGGTTCAACTTCATCCGGAATCTTTTTAAGTTCTTAAATGTCTCCCTCAGATCATCTATTAGTGAGGCCTTTTCTTTCGTTTTTATGACTATGTCATCAACATAGACTTCGGCATTCCGGCCTATCTGGTCGTGCAAACACTTTTGCATGCACCTCTGGTATGTAGCACCAGCATTTCTCAAATCGAAAGTCATGACACGATAGCAATAAGCCCCGTAAGGGGTAATAAAAGCAGTTTTCAATTGATCATCCGGATTCAAAGGTATCTGGTGAAAACCAGAATAGGCATCTAAAAAAGTCAAAAGTTCACTCCCGGCAGTGGAATCTATTACTTGATCTATCCGGGGCAGTGGAAAGGGGTCCTTCGGGCATGCTTTGTTGAGGTTGGTGAAGTCGATGCACATGCGCCACACCTTAAGCAGGAGGGGATCATCCTTCTTCTTCTCTACTAGGACCGGATTCGATATCCAATCCGGGTGCAGCACTTCCATTATGAATCCGGCGGCCAGCAGTATAGCCAGATGCTCCATGACGGCAGCTCTTCTTTCATCCGAGAGGCGCCTAGTTGGTTGCTTCACCGGCTTCGCGTCCGGTCTAACAAACAGAGAGTGCTCTGCCAACTCCCTCGGGACACCTTGCAGATCGTCACTTGACCACGCAAAAGCATCCCGATTCTCACGGAGGAAGTCGACGAGCTCGCCTTCCTATTTGCTGTCCAGGTTGCTGCCAATGATTACTTGGCGCTCCGGGTTGCTGGGGTCCACACCCACCTTCTTGGTCTCCTTGGGGGGCTGGAATGATGCACCCTGCTCCGGGTACACCATCCCGGGCATTCCGAGTTGGGAGGTCTTGGCCATCGCCACCACCTGCTGGATCCTCTTCTTTTCTTCCGCGATCACCAGGGACTCAGCTAAGCATGATCCCGCCGAGGCACACTCCATGGAGCGCTTGTGGTCTCCCGAGATGGTGATTACGCCGTTAGGTCCCGGCATCTTCATCTTCAGGTAGCCCATGTGAGTTGAGATCATGAACTTGGCCAGGGCTGGCCTGCCGATCAGTGCGTGATACGGGCTTTCGAGGTCCACGACCTCGAATTCCAAGCTCTCGGTTCGGCAGTTCTCCCGGGTTCCAAATAGCACTTCAACCCAGATTTTACCCATGGGTGAGCAAGAGACTCCGGGCACAATGCCGTGGAAGGTCGTCTCGGTAGGTAACAAGGTGTTCATGGATACCCCTAGCTTCAGCATCGTATCCTTGTACATGATGTTAATGGCACTGCCATTGTCGATCAGAACCTGGCTGAAGCGGACATTGAGGTTTGGTCCGACAAAGGTTGGGTCCACCACCAAGGCATACGCCCCCGGCTTAGGCATAACCCTGGGATGATCCTTCCGACTCCATGTGATCTCCATCTCGGACAAGTGCAAGAACTTGGGCACCGCCGGGATCACCGCGTTCACCTCCAGGGCACGCTGTCGCACACTCCTCCGGTCAGTGGGCTCGGTCACGAAGACCACATAGCTTTGATGTGCCTCCCGGTAGTTGCCCTGCTGCTGTCCGGCTTGGTTACTGGGGCCTGCACCATTGTCGTTCCGGGTGTGCACCACATTCACCGGCCGAGGTAAGGGTCCTCGTTGAGGCTGATTGATTCGGATCGCGTTAGCCCCCGATGTCGGAGGAGGGGGTCTCGGAATGTTGGGCCGAGATGCCGGAGCACTCGGCCGAACAGCTCCCGAGCTGCCCTCCTGCAATGTGCGCTGATACCAGCTGCACTGCCGAGTAGAGTGGTTTGCTGGCTTGTTGGCCTCCAGGGTATGGTAGCAGCATGGCTTGTTCAGCATTTCTTCATACGTCAGGGGCTTCTTTTGTTCCACCCAAGTCTTTTGCACTTCCTGACTCTGACCCCAAGCCGGGCCACTTGTCTTTTGACGCTGACTGTTGTCGGCATCCTCTTGCTCCCGGGTCACTGCTGCGACGTGCTGTGCGGCATGATGGTACTCGGGGTGGTTCCTCTTCTGGCCGAAATCTTGGCGATCATGACTCCTGCTCGATCCCGAACGCAGAGGTCCCGCATTCCTCCTGTTGGAGTCACCGACATCCACCAGGGGTTGCATGGGGTCTCCAAGCGTGTAGGTATCGGCGATGCGCATGGTCTCTGCCAAGGTCGCCGGCATCTTCCTTTGCAATTTCAGCCACAACATCGAGCCATGCCGGCATCCTTGTGCAAACCAGGAGATGGCCTGTGCCTCTACCACTCCTTCGCAAGAATTGCGAATATTGCTCCACCGGGTAAGATACTCCCGGTCAGTCTCGTTACTCCTTTGCCTACAGATGGCGAGCTGTTGAGGCCTGTTTGGCCTTTTGTACGTGCTGGTGAAGTTGCTGATAAATGCCTCCTCGAAATCTAACCAGCAGTCTATGCTGCCAGTTCTCAAGTTGTTCAACCAGATTCGGGCAGGTCCTTCCAACATCTGCGGTACGTAACATACCGCCCAGCGTCTGTTTCCACCGGCTATGCTTACTGCAGTTACATAGTCGGTTAGCCAGTCCTCCGGCTTCTTGCTGTCGTCATAGGTCTTAGCACCCCGGTTGAGCTGAAAATTTCGGACAGGCGGCTCCCGCATGATCCGGGGTCCAAAGCAGGCAGGTCCCGGAGGTCCTTGCTCTTCCACTAGCTCGGATTGGTGAATTCGATCGAGCCGGAATCTGGCATCTGCCGGATTCAGCTGTCTGGTTCCTATCCGAGATCCCAAAGGATTCTCATCGGGCTGGTATCCGAGCTGCTGCAGTCTTGAGTTGCCATCGTTGAGCCGGTCTTGTGCCGGGATCACAGCCTGTTGCGGGACAGAGGCGGCCTCCCTTCGCGGGTTTCCCTGAACATGAGGAGGGTCCCGGGGTGGATTACCACGGCTAGCAGGGTTATTGTTTCCTACACCCAGGTTGCCACCCTCACGGGTACTTCCCGCCTGCCCCGAGTTACGCTGCCCTGCTTGCTGGATGCCGGCAAAGGCCGGATCATAGGCCTGTAACTGCTTGTTCTTCCCGGAACCCCGACTCCGGCTCTGGCTCTTGCTCTTGCTCTTGCTTCTGCTCGGATGCGGGGAAGAGGCCTCTCCGTCCGATTTCTGGCTATTGGGTCTAGCTGAGTGCACTTGGGATCCTGCCCCGGGGTTCTTCTTCTTGAAGGCTTGATTCTGACGGTTGGCCTCGATCACCAACTCGTTCACCCGCTCATGTTGCTTGCGTAAAGCCTCACCGGATAACCCTACCAACTCGGCCATGGCGGCTTCGGCAGCCCTAAGAGTTTTCGCCGGCGAGCTGTACACTGGCTTCCCCGCCGAGATCAGGCTTCCCGTGTGACTGGCTGCGGCTCCACCCGCCAACTCATCATTCACCATTCTTCCTTTCTTGTGCAGTTCCGCGATGCGCTTGTCCCGGGAGTCTATCTTAAGGAATCCGTGATCTGCATTGTACTCCCGGAGGCTAGCATTGAGCTCGCGACGGATCTCGGCGATCTCCTGTGCTTCAGCGAGTAGCAACCTACGCTGCTCCTCCAAATCAGCCGAAGTGGCCTGGGTGTCTGCCTCAGCAGTCACAGGGACAGCCAACTTGGCCACCAGACATGAGAGGGGATCCGGACGATGACGTGGCTGGGACGGTTGTGGATCGTCATCTCGGGCCGCACCTCTTTCCTGAGGAGGTTTGGCCAAACGGACGTGGCCGCTCCCGGTATCGCCGTCAGCGTCTTGGTACTCTTCCTCGGTTGCCCCGACCATCATTACCGCGACGGAACTCGGGGAGTGACCGGCACGCAGACCCCGAGTAGCGCAGAGCATGGGGGGATCCTCAGCTTCCAGGACCACGTCTGGGTAGCTACAGATAACTTCGGTGGCGACGTAGGTGGTGAAACCACCAAAGTCAATGAGGCATCCGTTCACCGGAAAGGGTCTGTCCGGAAGTACCCTGCGTTGTCACTGATGAAGTCCATCTCACCCAGCCTTACGACAAGGCCAGAGAGAACCCGAATGTCGAAGTGAACGGGGGAGCCCGTCCGGATGTGTACACCAGCCAACGCCTCTGTCAGCCCCACGGTGGGCGCCAACTGTCGTGGTGGTGTCACGGCAGATGCCATAGGATGGCCAATGTGTGGGGCCGATGGACGTTGGTGGATCCGGGGAGGGATAGCGAGCTGAATAGCCCACACGGGGAGGATCCCAGTATAACCGAGATCTCCCAAGAACCAGAAACAAGAGCAGTACGCTAGAGGGAAGATCTAACAAACAAGAACAAATGCACGAAGGCACTCAACACACAGACGATATACCCAGGTTCAGGGCCCTCGTGAGGAGGTAACACCCCTACTCCTGCCTTTCCTCTCTATATAACTGTGGTATAAGGGCTACAACTTGCTCTTAGATCTCTCAAAGTGAAGAACACAAAGAACTAGATGAACTCAAGGTATGAAGAAGTAAATACTCTAGGAGTAAATGCAACTACAGCTTTTGGCTCCCAAGTTGGTCTCTCTCCCACAGAAGCAGTTATGGCGCCTTTTATAGAGTTCCGGCCAGGAGAGCCGGAAACCCTAAACCGGCTTGGCCCCACCGGACAGGCCTAACCGGCATGTCGTCACCGGCTAGTGCGACCTAGTCGCCGCGCTATCCGGCGTAGCCCCTTCGTCATCATCTTGGCAAGGACAGCAGGCGCCGTCCTGGAACATCATTGTCCCCCTGTCAGAGACAAGACATGTCTTGGCCCATCCCGGATAGCCTTTTTTGGATTGCCGGGCTAGGCAGTTCGTGTCTTGTCGTACCGTTGTCGTACCGGCTGACGCGCTCCCGTGTCAGGCGGGAGGTGACCATGCTTCCGTGTCAGGCGGGAGGTGACCATGCTTCCGTGTCATACGGAAAGGTACTTCTTCCCGCATCAGGCGGGAAAGCCTGCTACAGACCGTTTACGGCCTACCGGGGTCCCTCGTGCCGGTTATCTTCTTGCTCGACCTCGTGAGTCCTTCCTGCACAAGTTCAGGACCGAGATAGATGTTCCGGTTAGCACTTACCCGGATTGCCTATCCGGTAAAACCGAATACATCTCCTTCCGGGAGTCTCCTCGGAGCCCAAGATCCGAGATCCTTTCCGGAGGCATCCGAGTTCGTCTCAGGATGAGTATCTCTAGGCCTAGCCTCCCGAAGATGTCTTAGCCTATCAGCAAAGACATCTTCGAGAAGCTAGTTCTTAGAGGAACCACCCACTGATGCTTGTGCTGCCATTGTGAAGGCTGGGGGTGTCTATTTATAGTTGCAAGAGCTGACCCTTGCGCCAGCCAGGAGGCACTTTGCACTCTACCAGCGCTCAAGGGTCAAGTTGCCCCTTCAGCACACCAGGAGGTGTCCCTTGCTCTCGCCAAAGGTCAAGTACTGTTGGCACATTATTGAATTATTCCAGGATCTGCCCCTACCCGGGGGGAAGCCCCCCGACAAATAAAATACTAAAATGCTTAAAGAAACCAACTATCAAAGACTTCAACCAATTTGAAAAAGTCTATTATTTCAAAATTCTCAATGTGTCATTATTTTCAAAAGTTATTTCCAATTAAACATTACATTATCGATTGTATTTCAAAAACCTTAATATGTAATTTGACAAATGTTTTATAAGGCACAAACCATTTTATTTTAAGTAAATAGTTTACTTATAAGTAATTGATTTCAACCACTTAGTCATATCTATTCATAAATTCAAGACTATTTAAAATGGTATATTTTTGCCAAATGGTTTTCATTCATTTAACTAAATTCAAATTAAAGTTTTGGAAATTATAAGTTTATAATTCATGAATTATCCAAATAAACATTTCCTTAGTTTAAATGAATTTCATTTATTTCAAAACATAAAATGATTTTCATGAATTTATATCCAGTATAAGAAATAAATTAAATCTAAAATCTATTATAAAGATATGTTTTAAAGTTTTCAAATGAATTATCATATTATGAAACTTAATGGTGCACAAAATAATTTGAATTAAAAATGTTTACATTACATTTTCTCTTTCATTACAAATAGTTGTAATATGTTAAAGCTAAAATTTATTTAATAAGGGAAATGATTTTAAATAACTTAAATTCAAACATAATTGAATATGGGTATTTCATATAATTTATTTAACCAAAATTAAAATTAATTAAATACTAATTTTAAATTAAACATAAAGTGTCAATTTTACATTTAATCAATATTTCGAAATTATTATTTTTGAAAAGTGTCCAAAACATGCCCACAACTGGTTTAACACAAAGATAATAATTTTACAAATTTTTAGAAATTTGTTTGACTTCATTTGGACACTTAAATCAAAAGATATGAATTAAAAGAAAAATCAGAAAAGAAAAAGAAAATTGATGACGTGAGCGTGACGTCATCGTCTTCAAGCTCCAGCCGGTTTTCACGCCCGAAAACAGCCGGCCGTTTCCTCTCTTAAATCCCGGCGATTAAGGCCGTGATTCCCTCCTCCGCTTGCTCCTACAAATAGCACTCTCCACCCTCTCTGTTTCGCCCCAAACCCTAGCCCCTAAGACGCCCCCAGGCCGCCGCGAGAGCTCGCCAGAATTCGTCGAAGCCGCCGCCGTTTCTCCTCCGTCCCAGGCGAGGTAATCGCTCCGCGAGCCCGAGACCCACCCCCTCCTTCTCTCCTCGCTCGTGCGCACCTCCCCTGGCCATCTCTTCAATGTTTTAGGCAGAGAATCGAGCTGGGCGTGCTCGACCGGAGCTCGCCGCCGTAACCTCGCCTCCGGCCGCAACCCCCTGCCTGTTCGTGAAGAAATCGTAGCCGCCGTCACCTCCATCGTCTCCGCCGCCTCGCGCCGCACCTCGCCGTCGCCTTTCCGAGTCGGGAGAGTCACCGGAGCGACTTCGCCGTCCACGCCCGAGCGGAACGCCGCCGTCCCCTCCATCTCCGGTGAGTCCCGCCGCCGGTTTTTGGTCAACTCTCCTGGACCAACCGATCTAAGTTTAACGGCCACGATTAGAACTTTAACGCGAAGGGGTAGGAGTTGATCTGGACCGCCAGATCCAGATCTGACGGCCCCGATCTATCCACTTATCCACATCAGCGCTGACTCAGCGGCTTAGTCAGCACCACGTCGTGCCTCGTCAGCGTCCGCGTCAGCAATTATTTTGGTAATTACTTTTAATTGGCAGTTTTGCAGAAAAGACCCTGTGCATTAGATTTATCATATCTTTTTCTCTGTTTATCCAAATTCAAATATTTTTATATATTTGGAAAGCCCTTGACATGTAGAATATTTTAGATCGGCCAAAATTCAAATTTGACTTATTTAAAATATTCAAATTTCAAATGGAAGATTTGAGTATATTTGTCATAACATTAAATCTAGAATTCCAAAAATTGCAAATAAAATTGTTTTAGAAACTTTAGAATAATTGTGAATTAATGCCACTGCTATAAAATAATTTTGAGTAATATTGGAATGAAATCATTTTTATATATTTAATTTGAATAGTTTGAGTATTTTCAACATAACTATTAATAGAAATATTATTTTTGATTAAATCAAATTGCAATAAATTTAATTAAATCACCTTTGGCTATTAACACCATTTATCAAAATTGTGTTATAAAATATAAATCACATAAAACTTTAATCTATATGTTTTCCTTTTATTATGTTTTGCAAAATTTGAAACTAATTAAATAGCAATTATAACTTTATGCATACTTTATAAATATCACAAAAATTAGTATTATGTTTCTTGTGAGTTAAAATTGCATTTCATGCATAGCATATTTTATTTTGTAGTTATATTTTCCATAAGAAAACTCCTCCCCCATTTTCTCTAAGTTAGGATTATTTTCAACTTAGCATTTTTGGTAAAATGTTATACACATAGACACTTAGGATTTTCAACTTGGGGCTAGAAGACCAATGAAGGACTTAGCCAAAACAAGACTCCAGAAGAATCTCCAAGAAGTAGAAGCAGTTAGAAGAAAAATCAAGAGGAAATTCATGAAGACCAACCAGAAATATTTTCTAAGTCTTGCTCCCTCTCTTTTTCATTTCTCCTTTCTTCTCTTAGACCTATTGAAGACTAAGTTAAATCTAAGACCAGCCTAGATGATACAAAAACCATCAAGTCTGAAGATTATTTAAGTCTACCAAGAATTCAATCAAGACATCACCAAGGAGAATATTACAAGTCTGGAGATGAATCCTGGAAGACCAACTACATCTTTCTTCTATCTTTTCCCTCTTTCCTAATCTTGTCTTTCACTTAAGACTTAAAAAGATTTTCATGGCATGACTTGCATCTCTAGTCCTTAGAAATAATTTGCATATCATACATAACATGTTTTCCTTAGAAGTTTTATGAAACTTATTTGTTCACTATGTATGTGCATGTATGTTTGACGATTGTTGTTTGTTGATTGTTGTATTGTTGTTTACTTATATTGTTTAGATTAAACGGAGAGCAAACGTTCGTTGTTGAAAAGAGTTTGTGAACAACGACAACATTCAAAGGCAAGTGGCAGACCTCATAAACTTCCTATTATTTCTATATGCATTACTTAGTATTTTTATATGCATGAGTAGGATAGTATTGCTATGCTAAACCTGTGTAGAATTCCCTTACTCCTGTGTCTAGGTTCCTATATCATACTTAGTAGATGTATTGATTCTATGCAATTGATGAAAAGTTTTACAAAATGTTAAGTGACTACTCAGGGTTGTGCTCATGGTTGTCGTCGCCTAGGATGAATGTCTATTCTACTTAGGGCCGTGAGCATGGTGATTTTTACCTGAGAGTGCACATCCACTAAGTTAATGAAACTCCTGGGTGGATTGGTTGTATGGCGGCGAAGTTGAGTGGCTGCTCAGGAACATGTCTATGGTTCCTAGAGTACGTGCACTTGTGGATGGCCACCCAGGGAACAGAGGAATCTAAAGAACTCCGAGTGACGATTGCTTCCCGTGCAACCTTTTGACAATGGGCTCTGTCTAGAATAATTAAGTTGTGAGGGTGCAACCTGGTAGCTTGACAAGCAGATGTAGGGGGATGATAGGTGGAACGGGTCTTGCTAGAATGGTTGCATTCTTCTTCTGAAAGTTCTTGTCTCAGTTCTCTCCTTTCCATAATACACTCCGCGTGTATAGGATTTCTCGGACAAATTGAGTCTAAAGGTGAAAGTGCACAACCTCTGCAGAGTGTAAAACTAAGTACTTAGCCGTGTCCCCGGTACGGACAATTTGAGCAGCTGATCACGGACGTCAACGGAGTATTCCACCATTCCAACTTCAGAAATAAAACTTGATGGGTGAACAAGGGAAGATGAGATTTATGGTTTTCATTCCATACTTGTCTTGATTTGAAGAAAGTGTTTTCCAAAAAGATAGGAAAAAATGGCTTTATGCAAAATAGCCTTGAACTCCACCAGCCAAATATGCATATAGGCTTTAGAGTTATTCCATTAAGTGTCCACCATAGTGTCACTTGCCAGACTCCATTTTTAATGGAATCTGACCCACGTTGTTGCAATATTTTTCTTATTGCAGATTGTTCAGATGACGAGTGAGGTTTCGTTTATATGTTTCGAGTCTACAACCAACATGTTTTCGCCTGTGGCAGCATGAAAGTGATAGAGACTCACTGCTACTGTATTTCCGCTATGTACTTTTTCAATGCTAGCTTTATGCTATGCAACTTGTATCGAATTTTTTGTAAGACTGGATCATCGATATAATAAAATTGATACTTTGTTGTGATATTACGTCGTAAACTGTGTGTGCAAACGAATCGATCCAGGGATTTGCACTATACACAGGTATCTGCCTTATTTAAAGTGCAGGTACGCTACAGCCATGGGCAGGGGCCCATCCTCTTCCTCTTCCTCCTCCCCCGCCAGTCCCAGCGCGGTGAATGTGGGCATCAGCTCCAAGATAGCCTGGCGCTGGTCCGGAACCTGGTATAGGGGCCTTATCACCGCGGGGACCGCCGCGGGCACGTCAGGGTTCACAAAGAGGCCGTCCATGATGGTGGCGACGACGGCGGGGCGATGGTCGCAAGGGTGGAGCCCCATCGGGTCCATGAGCCCCGAGTTCGCCCACATCGCCTTCTTGTGCGCCTGAAGGGGGGCGATGCGGCGCCTCACGAACTCCTCCGCAACCATTTGGCCCGTGAGACCGTTCTCCCGAAGCGTCCTCAAGCGGCCCACGAGGCCGGCCACCTGAGGGCCCTTGAGGGCCTGCTTGCCCAGTGGGTGTTTTTCACGGGCGGCGCATCTGGGATGTCGAGGAGGGAGCTCTGCGACGGGACGCCGATGAGGAACCACTTCTGCCTGAAGTCGTCCACCTTCTTCGACACCGCCGTGACAGGTCTCTCACCGCTCCACGACATGGGGATGTAGATGTCCCCCATGCGGTCTGCAATGCAGAAGGACACACACCACGTCCGCTCAGCCTTCGCGTTGTTCCGGAGCGCGTAGAAGCTCCGGAAGAGGGCCACCGAGGGCTGCACCCCCAGATACGCCTCACAGAGGTAGGCGAAGATGGAGAGCATGATTACGGCATTGGGGTGAAGGTGGAGAAGATGGATCTGATAGAACTCCAAGACGGCCTCAAGGAAAGGCGAGTACAGGGGCACAAGCCCAGCGAAGAGAGTTTGGAGGAAGATGGGGTAAAAACCCACAAGAAGGCGGCCGAACCTCGCGGCCTGAATGGCGCTGGCGCCGTGCTCATTGTTCTTACTGGCAACTAGATGCTGGATCTTGTCCAGCGTAGCCGCATTGACGCGAGTCCCGACTAGGGCAGGGCCGAGCGTCTCATCCTCCTGCGCGTCTTGGCGGGCTGAGGTCATCGCCGCCTTGCCTTTGGATACCCCCATTGACGGAGAAGTGTGGGCGCGGAAGAGCGAAAGGAAGGAGAGTGATCGCCGGAGAAGAAAGGAATTCGCCGGAGACGAAGAACTAAGAGGCCGAGAGCTGGAAGTTTGGAGGCGCAGAATGGGAGTAATGACTGCGATTTGAACCGGCGCGCAGCTTTATGCCCTGTCCGAGCAGTTACCAAGGCGTGGTCGTGGGAGTCGTGGTGGGACCCCCCACTACGCACGATCGCCCGAAGAAACCGAGTCTTCGCGAGCTCACCACCAAGTGACGCGTGTCACGGGCAGGCCGGACGTTTTGGACCCACGACGCTTTGTCTGAACCCGATGGGCCTCGCCATGCCCGTCTTGGACCCGGGGGCTACTGTCGGCCCAGTAGATTCTAGGGTGTGCAGAGCCCACTCTCCACGGACCACACACGCGCCGATGTTGGCGAGACGACTAACGACCAAGCAGAACGCTTGGGGAGACCCTCGACGGGAGAGCCCCCTCAGGGGGACTTGAGGAGGCAGCGAAGGGCCTGAAGGGGCTCCCCCTGAGGCTGCCACGCGGCAAGGGTTTCTCCCCTGAAGGGGAGTCACCACGACTCCCTCCACAAGGCCTCCAGGGCCCTGTGGAGATACTTCGCTATGAAGCATCCACCGCAGAGCGCACATAACCTCTACAGCAGCCGCAGAGTGACGTGCGCGTCTGCGCGCGATGACGACGACGCCGCAGTTGCCGTTCTGGTGATAAAAGGAGTCAACAAAGCGCTATGTCCCCTGCGCCACCAACAAGGCTTTCCTCTTTCGTGATAAAGCAGGTGGCCGACACAACGCTCCAACGGCGACGTCACCGTGGGCACCGCCACGGTCTCTGAAGTACCAGCTGGCCGTTCTACAAAGACGGCGGCCGCCCTGCCACGAAGACAGGCCTTGCGACCATGGACCGAGTCCATGGGCAACTTAGTTGCGGTGCACCCCGCTCCGCCATTGGGAACCCTTCCACTTTGCAGCCCGCAGGGATGAGTCCCGGGGCGCCTATATAAGGATCAAGAGCACCACCGTCGCAAGAGACCCCGGATCGATCACTCATCCATTGACACCCCACGGTAGCTTATCCAAGCCCAGCGAGTCCGAAGAGGAAGAAGGCCCGAACCTTCCCCCCTCCGAGCTCTACGCTGCCTCGTGAGGGCCCACGGCAAGCTCTTTGTACTGTAGCCCCTACTAAGCAATACAGACAAGCATCGTCGCCGTGAACCTGGGTACGGGCCGGAGTCCATCTCTGTCGTGCTGTTCCTCTACAGGCTCGACGAGCATCGTCGCCGAGCCGGTTGTGGGTTGTTGACCAACGTGTCTAGTCCCCTTCACGAACTTCTCAACGGAGAGTGGTTATCCCTGTTCCGTGGGAATCACACCTCGACAAATTCCCTCTCAGTATAGAGTTTAGGCTAGAAAGGTTGTTTGCAGCAAACACAAGATGACAACTTGTCGGGTTATGACTCCCAAGAATCGGGGGTAGTCACTTCCTGAAGGGTAGTTCGTGAAGGGGGTTGAACACGGAGGTCAAGACCCTCGAGGGGCTCCGCGACATTGCTCGCCGGACCCAAAGACGACACGCTCACGATAGAGATAGACACCAGTCTTTCCCCAGGTTCACGACCCTCGTGGGGAGGTAAGACCGCTACTCCTGCTAATCTGTATTAGATGATGGAGGTTACAGTACAGTGGAGTTTGCCGGAGGCCCCCTTGAGGCAGTTCTTGCCTGGGGATCGAAGCGATGGTCTTATTCCTCCTCCGGCCCCAGGCTATCCTCACAAGATTTGCTAGGGGTTACAAGGGTTGTAGCACACAAAAAGCCGACCCGTGCTACGATGGATGTCTTGTCCCTTTTATAGGCCCCTCTGGCGCTCTCCTTCGTCTTGGCCTTCAAGGTGGCTCCCACACGGCAGAGGCATGGTGGAGTAGGAGTCCACCGCGCTCCGTTTGTCCATGGACGCGGTCCATTGTTGGTAAAGGTGGGAGCGGTGGCCGACAGGCGGCCGACCACGCTGTACTGCCCACAGAGAGGGCAGTCTCTGAGGTGGAGCCCGCGATGACGGTCTCCGTTGGAGGGTTGCGCCGTCCACCTGCTTTATCGTCAGAGTAGAAGGCCCTGGCAGTTGCACAGCAAGCGGAGCCGCTTTATTGACCCCTTTATCACCAAAACGGCAACGGAGGTGCTTGCGTCACCACGTGGGCGTGGCAGGGGCCATGTGCGTCTTGCCGTACTTCCTTGGCCGCAATGTTTCCCTTCAGGCGCGGGGAGGCCTGTGAGGAGATTCATGCGGGACTCCGTCGAGGCGAGTTGTCACCTCGGGAGGGTCCCTCTGAGGGCAACGCTTCCACTTCAGGCCCTCGAGGGGAGTTGCCTCTCGAGGTTCCCGCCAGGCGGTGATGCCTGGACCTTAGTCGTTTCGTCTGACTGGCCAGTGTGCGAGGCCTGAGGGGGAATGGGCTCTCGTCATACCCCAGTTCCCACTGGGCCGACGGTAGCCCCCGGGCCCATGATGGGCACGGTTGAGCCCATGGGCTCAGGCGAAGCGTCATGGGCCCTTAGTGCCCAGCCGGCCCGAGCCACGCGGCACCTGGACGAATAACGGCCTCGCACGATCCGGGGTGCGAGTCGTGGGGGGTCCCACTACGTCCCGGTAACTGCTACTCGAGGTGACAAAGCCCAAGCGCTGCGGCTGAGTGCCGTTACCGTTTCCAAACCTTCTCGCAGAAGTTTCCGCTTCCCAGAGCTCTCCGCCTCCGCTCTCTCCTGCAATTCTCTCTTCTCCGTCTCCTTCAACCTTCCACGCCCCCGACGATGAGCGCATTCAAGAGCAAGGGCAAGGCTGCCGCGGGGTCTTCCTCCCAGGCGGAGGCCCCTGAGACCGTTGTGGGCGCGGAGCTGATGGGCGTGCGCGTCAACGAGAAAGCGCTCGACAAGGTCCGGTACCTGGTGGCGGACCGGACGAACGAGCATGGCGCCACTGCCCTGAAGCCTGGAGGCGGTGCTGGCATTCTACCAGGTGCAGCTGCTGCACCTACACCCCAACTCCGTCCTCATCCTTGCCGTCTTCGCCTACCTCTACGACGCGTACTTAGGCTTGGAGCCCACGGTGGGGCTGTTCCGGTGGTTCTACGCGCTCCGGAACACGGCGAAGAAGGAGCGCTCTTGGTGCGTCTCGTTCGGCATCGTCGACGGCATGGGGAGCGTCGACATCCCCATGTCTTGGAGCGAGGGCAAGTCCATCACTTCAGTGACGAAGAAGGTAGACGCTTCCGTCAGAAGTGGTTTTTTGTTGGGGTGGAGCGTCCCTGCGCCTTCCTCAAGGTCCCCGACGAGCCCCCGGTGAAGAACTCCCACTGGGGCTAGGCCACCTTCGACGGCGCCAGGAACGTGAGCTTGATGGGGCGCCTGAGCTTCCTCCGCGAGGAGGGCCTCACAGGGCAGATGGTTGTGGCGGACTTCGTGACGCGCCGCATCGCGCCCCTCCAGGCAAACTCGGTCCCCATGTGGATGCACTCTGGGCCGAGCGATAAGATGCGGCTCCACGTCGAGGACAACGACAAGGACACCATCGACAACATCCTCTCCGCGCTCTTCGTTAATCCATCGGTGCTTGCCGTGGATGAGCTCCCCGTGGCGCTCCGGCCCCTTCACCAATACAACCTGGCGGAGTGTTTGGACCTCCTGGAGGGGAGGCCTCCGTTCGTCCCGACAGGCCAGGCGGACTTCGAGGTGATGACGCCAGCCATGCGGGGAGCGGAGGGGGCCGATTCTCCCTCGGCCTCAGGAGCTGGCTCAGGTGAGGAGGAGGCCGCGGCAGGGGAGGTTTCCTCCTCGAGGGCCGGGCCATTTACTGACGAGATTTGTGATATCTCGTCAGGCGATGAAGACGCCTTCGTGGTGGCGCCCTCACGCCTCGTGGAGGAGGAGGCTGAAGAGGAGGAGGCCTCTGACGCGGAGGCTTCTCTGGGAGGGCGCGGGCCCCGCACCAAATCCGCCGTGGACCGCTCGGGGGCGAGGCCGTCTGACGTTCCTTCCAAAAGGAAAGCTGAAGCGCCCCCAGCAAGGCCTGCTTCCAAGCCCTTCCCCTCATGGCGCTCGCCAGGATTGGCGTGGGTCGATGCTGGCGCCCCCCCCTTCAGGGTGAGTTTTCCTGATGTTGGATCGTTTGCATTTTAGCTTTCTCCTTCACTTTACCCTTTACTGAAGGTCTTTTCTTGGACTCTTGTCAGTGATCTAGTGCCCGCGAAGCGCCGCCGGCTTCGTAAGGCGGCTGACGTGAAGAGCGCCACGGCAGGGGCCGTGGCTGAAGAGGCCGCGAGGCCTGTGGAGACGGTCTCCACGGGCCCCCTTGAGAGGGCGCCTCAACCGGAGGCGGCTGTGCCCCAGGCGGGGGCAGCAGGGCCTCAGGTGGAGGAGGGCATGGCACGCCCAGAGGCACCTGCACCGCCCCCCGAGCCTCTGGTGGTGGAAGGCTCGGAGGAAAAAGCTTCTGCGCCGCCTCACGCTCCTACTCCTCCTCGCGCGGCTACGCCTCCACGTGAGGCTACTCCACCGTGCGAACCAACACCACCGCACGTGTTGACGCCTCCACGCGCGTCTAACCCGCCGCTTGCGGCCTCTGCTCCCGCGCAGCCTGCAAGGGAAGCGCGCGAGGCAGCAGCAGGCACAGGCGGACCTGCTGGGGGAGATGCTTCCTCGCCTCCTCGTCAAGCTGTGACCGAGGAACGCCCTGCAGCTGCAGGGCCAGAAGAGGATGCCGGCGCGGGCACAAGCGAGGCCTAGGCTAGCCCCCAAACTTTCCCCGAGGCCGGGCCTGCGAGACTTGGCGCCGGCGTCGGGCCCTCCTTGAGCCAGGAGCTGGTCCTCCACGGCTGGGACTGGAGCGCGGGGCACCGCGAGGTCGCTTTCGGCCTCGTGAGGGAATCCTTGAAGGGCTTGGAGGCGCACCTCGTCCTCAGGGACATATGGCTTGCTCGGCAGCAGGAGGAGCTGACGAGGTCGTGGACATCCTTCCACGCGGCGGTCAAAGCGCCCCGGCTGGAGGATGCGGCGCTGCAAGCCACGCGTGAGGAGGCCACCCGCTTTGCCAAGGAGGTCCGCGAGGGGGCCATCCGCGACGCCGCAGAGCTCCTCGAGTCCCTCCAAGCGGAACGTGACGCCGCAGCGGAGCTCCTGCACCAGGCCAAGGCGGAGCGCGAGGCGATGGAGGGCTCGCTGGTGCAGAAGCGCCGCGAGTTGGGCCAGCTGGAGACCCAGCTGCTCTCCGCCCATCAGGTCGCGCAGGTTGCTTTGGAGGACGACCGCAAGGGCTTTGCCGAGCGTGAGCGGTAGCTGGCCCTCAAGGAGAAGGAGCTGCAGCAGCGTGAGGAGGAGCGCCTTCAGGCGGAGAAGGACCTGGCCGCCCAACGCGAGGCCCTTGAGGAGCGCGAAGGAGACCTGGCCAAGGCGACCTTGAAGTACGACGAAAACATCGCTGCCCAGAAGCTAGCTTACGAGCGCTTCGAGCGGCGTTTCACCGAGAAGAAGAAGGAGGCCGACGACGCCCTCGTGGAGCACGAGAAGCAATTCCGCAAGTCCACCTCTCTGAAGTACCCCGACCGGGCCCAGACGTAGGAGGACCGCTTCAGGGTTAAGCACACCGCGGATGCTCGGCGGATCGCCGAGCTCGAGAGGGCCAACTCCAAGATGGAGGCTCGCCTCAAGCGCGCCAAGGATGGCCGTCGCCGAGCGGAGGAGGCTCGCACCGAGGCAGTCCACAACCTCAACTCCTCGGCCAAGGATGTGGAGGAGCAGGTGGCCCCGGCGATGGAGCGGGCGGCGAAGGCCTCTGACTCTGCCCAGGCGGCTCGTGCGCTCTCGACGCAGCGTGAGCGTATGTTCGAGGCGCTGGTCGCTCGTGGCAACGAGCTTGCCGCACAGCTCGGCGCGGACGCGCCGCATACTGACGTCTGAGGCCGTGGCGACGCTGCCATGTACCTGGTCTACTTCGACCATCTATTCGAGGCGCTCGAGGATCCCATCGCCAAGCTTCGCGAGATGATCGAGGACGAGAGCCGGCAACTCCTGGGGGTGGTTGTTGACCGCATCTTCACCAACCTCAGGCTCCTCACGCCAGGCTTCGACCTCTCCTCTGTAAGACACACCGGCGTCGTCCGGGGTCCCCTCCAATCCCGCGACGGAGTACGTCAGCTCGCCCCCAACCGCGGCTCCGAGGCGCCCGGACTCATCATCATCTCGGTGCCCGCACCCTCCCCGACGTCCTGCGCCCAACCTCTCCAATTTCAGCATCCCGCCCGGCCGGCTACAGTTTTCGTGTATTGCAGGACCTCATGTTTGGCTAAACCGAGTCCTTCCCCAACTCGGTTGACCTGTGTCTCGGTACCACTTCCAGTGATAAGAGGATAAGAAGAAGACCATACGGATCCCGTAGACACGCACATGTGGACAAGGGAAGGTACGCGCGTAGCACGGTCGTATCATCCAGTATGATCCAGACATGACCAACAGGGCTACAGTACCCGGATGTGACAACAGTACGACTTTATGACCTACACCACAGTGCCGACAAGACCCCAGTAGTCATATCGTGAACAGTGTACAGTGAAAAGTACTTCTCTTCTTCTTGTCCCCAGGGGGAGAGGGGGAGAGGGAAAAGGGAGGCCACCACCCCACCACTTCATTTCCCCCCTTCTCATTTGCTCTCAAGACCTCATGGAGGTGTGTCTAGCAGCTCACGGAGCATATTGTAGCCCGGATAATAAGATGAGAAATACACCGAGTAGGCTAGATGCTGCAGTAGGGGTTTTATCTCCTCACGAGATAAAGCAGGGTAGATCCTTGTGTCACCGTGTCGGTTGAGTTTACCTGCGCGCGAATTCATCGCGCAATCCCTCCTAGAGATCCCCTAGCGTCCATCGGCCCCACAAATTAGCCTACCCGTAGGCATCTGTCTGTTCGCCACGACGACAATATTGAAGTACATGGGAGAGAGAGTACCAACTAGCTACAGCCAAGAACCCGTAGTCCATGGGGGAACTAGTCACAAACCATCATGGAGTCGAAGTGGAGGCGGTGGAGTCGATGGAGATGGCTCCGGGGGTCAATCCCCGTCCCGGCAGGGTGCCGGAACAGGAACTTCTGACCCCCGAAACTTGTCGGCGATGGCGGCGGCGCTCGGGACCCGTGGAGGATAATATGAACACATCGTGCTAGGGTTTTTGGTCTGGGGGGTATATGTAGGCGAAAGGGCGAAGTCGTTGGCGCCCCGAGGGGCCCACACCACATGCTCGCGCGGCTCAGAAGCCTGTCGCGCGAGGACCAGGTGACGGTGCCTCGGTCGCCCACTTCGTCTCTTCTTCGGTTTTCTAGAACGTTCCCAAATAAAAACTGACTTCTGAAAAGAAATCGTCCAATTCCGAGAATATTTCCTTAAGTACTTTTCTGAAACCAAAAACAGCAGAAAACAGGGAACTGGCACTGTGGCATCTTGTTAATAGGTTAGTCCCAGAAAATGCATAAAATTATATAAAATGCATATAAAACATGTAATAACTTGGTATAATATAGCATGGAACATAAGAAATTATAGATACGTTGGAGACGTCTCAACATCCCCAAGCTTAGTTCTACTTGTCCCGAGTAGGCAAGAACGATAAAAGAATAATAATTTTTGAAGTGACATGCTTAAACACAATCTTGATCATAATATAATGTAAGGCTCATGTTATGAATGTAGTGACTCAAGGCAATGATCTATAGTTTGCTAAGAAATAGACAAGGAGTAAGCAACTACATCATATAAGTAAAAATTCTTCATGAATAGTACTTTCAAACAAGCATCCATAAGATTTGCATAAGAGTTAACTCATAAAGCAATATTATCTTAGTAAAAGGGCATTGAAGCAACACAAAGGAAGATATAAGTTTCAGCATTGGCTTTCAACTTTGAACATGTATATCATATAGATAGTTGTCAACACAAAGGAATATAACAAGTGCAATAAGTAAGCATATAAGAATTGTTGTACACAGTTGACACAAGTTTTTGCTTCGGGGATAGAAAGAAGTAGGAAAACTGACTCAACATGAAGTAAAAGATAGGCCCTTCGCAGAGGGAAGCAGGGATACAAGCATGTGCTAGAGCTTCTTAGTTTTATAGGTTTTCGAAATTTAGAGCATAAAAGTAAGTTTTGAGCGTTTGTCGTTGTCAACGAATGGTAATGGGCACTCTACCCCCTTGTCAACCAGACTTTCAAGAGCGGCTCCCATGAAGGACGTTATTTCTACCAGCAAGGTAGATCATCCCTCTTATCTCTTTTGTTTACACATATAGTTAAAAACTGTTGTCATTGCTTGACTGATTGGATCAGGGCAAAAATGTGAAGAGATTGCAGCGGTTAAAGTTGTAATTAATTGGAACTGGGCACCCCATTTGCCAGCTCTTTCTGCAAAATTAATGGATAAGCGGTGTATATGCCACTAGTCCGGTTGGTGAAAGCCTGTCTAAAAGCAAACGACAAGGTTGATATCCATAACACCACATACTTCCTCATGAGCTAATAAACATTGACACAAATAAGGGATAATTAGTTTTGAATAAAAGATAGCACATGAAGTATTTGCTTGGAATGGCAGGAAATACCATGTAGTAGGAAGGTATGGTGGACACAAATGGCATGGGTTTTGGCTCAAGGATTTTGGATGCACGAGAAGTATTCCCTCTCAGTATAAGGCTTTGGCTAGCAAGGTTATTTGAAGCAAACACAAGTACAAACTATGACAAGAAGACGTATACACAAAACATATTGCAAGCATTATAAAACTCTACATTGTCTCCTTTGTTGCTCAAACACTTTAACTAGAAAATATCTAGACCTTAGAGATACCAAACATGCAAACCAAATTTCAACTAGTTTTACGGTAGTTCTCCACTAATAGGTTTTAACTTCATGATGCAAAAGATTAAACATGATCTACTTGAGAGCTCAAAACAATTGCCAAGCATCATAAAAAATTCAAGACAATGATCTACAAGAACATGCATATCTTTTCTTTATACCATCTACCACATTTAGCATTTTCTGTTTCCAACCAAACACCAATCCACTTATTTAAAGGATGAACTCTCCAAGTATTTAAACAATGAGATATGAGAGTATAACATATGAGAACTAACAGCTCTGAACAATAGGTGCATGAAAAACGAGAGCTGAAAGTATTGCAGTAGCTAGAAAAGAATAATCAACAAATATAAGTGAACAATATGAGTATTCATAAGAAAAAGCGGAACGTGTCTCTCTCCCAAACAAGAATGCTAGGATCCATTTTATTCAGAGAATGAAAATAAAAAAAACAGAAATAAAAACAAATAGACGCTCCAAGTAAAGAACATAAGATGTGACATAATTAAAAAATAGTTTCACTAGAGATGACCTGATAAGTTGTTAATGAAGAAGGGGATGCCTTGGGCATCCCCAAGCTTTGACGCTTGAGTCTTCTTGAAATATTCTTGGGTGACCCACGGGGCATCCCCAAGCTTAGGCTCCTTCATCTTCTTATCACATCATATCATCCTTCTCTCTTGATCCTTGAAAACTTCCTTCACACCAAACTTCTCATAGACGAGAGCCGGCAACTCCTGGGGGTGGTTGTTGACCGCATCTTCACCAACCTCAGGCTCCTCACGCCAGGCTTCGACCTCTCCTCTGTAAGACACACCGGCGTCGTCCGGGGTCCCCTCCAATCCCGCGACGGAATACGTCAGCTCGCCCCCAACCGCGGCTCCGAGGCGCCCGGACTCATCATCATCTCGGTGCCCGCACCCTCCCCGACGTCCTGCGCCCAACCTCTCCAATTTCAGCATCCCGCCCGGCCGGCTACAGTTTTCGTGTATTGCAGGACCTCATGTTTGGCTAAACCGAGTCCTTCCCCAACTCGGTTGACCTGTGTCTCGGTACCACTTCCAGTGATAAGAGGATAAGAAGAAGACCATACGGATCCCGTAGACACGCACATGTGGACAAGGGAAGGTACGCGCGTAGCACGGTCGTATCATCCAGTATGATCCAGACATGACCAACAGGGCTACAGTACCCGGATGTGACAACAGTACGACTTTATGACCTACACCACAGTGCCGACAAGACCCCAGTAGTCATATCGTGAACAGTGTACAGTGAAAAGTACTTCTCTTCTTCTTGTCCCCAGCTTGTCCCCTGGGCTCTGCTATATAAAGGGCACCAGGGGGAGAGGGAAAAGGGAGGCCACCACCCCACCACTTCATTTCCCCCCTTCTCATTTGCTCTCAAGACCTCATGGAGGCGTGTCTAGCAGCTCACGGAGCATATTGTAGCCCGGATAATAAGATGAGAAATACACCGAGTAGGCTAGATGCTGCAGTAGGGGTTTTATCTCCTCACGAGAGCCCCGAAGCAGGGTAGATCCTTGTGTCACCGTGTCGGTTGAGTTTACCTGCGCGCGAATTCATCGCGCAATCCCTCCCAGAGATCCCCTAGCGTCCATCGGCCCCACAAATTAGCCTACCCGTAGGCATCTGTCTGTTCGCCACGACGACAATATTGAAGTACATGGGAGAGAGAGTACCAACTAGCTACAGCCAAGAACCCGTAGTCCATGGGGGAACTAGTCACAAACCATCATGGAGTCGAAGTGGAGGCGGTGGAGTCGATGGAGATGGCTCCGGGGGTCAATCCCCGTCCCGGCAGGGTGCCGGAACAGGAACTTCTGACCCCCGAAACTTGTCGGCGATGGCGGCGGCGCTCGGGACCCGTGGAGGATAATATGAACACATCGTGCTAGGGTTTTTGGTCTGGGGGGTATATGTAGGCGAAAGGGCGAAGTCGTTGGCGCCCCGAGGGGCCCACACCACATGCTCGCGCGGCTCAGAAGCCTGTCGCGCGAGGACCAGGTGACGGTGCCTCGGTCGCCCACTTCGTCTCTTCTTCGGTTTTCTAGAACGTTCCCAAATAAAAACTGACTTCTGAAAAGAAATCGTCCAATTCCGAGAATATTTCCTTAAGTACTTTTCTGAAACCAAAAACAGCAGAAAACAGGGAACTGGCACTGTGGCATCTTGTTAATAGGTTAGTCCCAGAAAATGCATAAAATTATATAAAATGCATATAAAACATGTAATAACTTGGTATAATATAGCATGGAACATAAGAAATTATAGATACGTTGGAGACGTCTCAACATCCCCAAGCTTAGTTCTACTTGTCCCGAGTAGGCAAGAACGATAAAAGAATAATAATTTTTGAAGTGACATGCTTAAACACAATCTTGATCATAATATAATGTAAGGCTCATGTTATGAATGTAGTGACTCAAGGCAATGATCTATAGTTTGCTAAGAAATAGACAAGGAGTAAGCAACTACATCATATAAGTAAAAATTCTTCATGAATAGTACTTTCAAACAAGCATCCATAAGATTTGCATAAGAGTTAACTCATAAAGCAATATTATCTTAGTAAAAGGGCATTGAAGCAACACAAAGGAAGATATAAGTTTCAGCATTGGCTTTCAACTTTGAACATGTATATCATATAGATAGTTGTCAACACAAAGGAATATAACAAGTGCAATAAGTAAGCATATAAGAATTGTTGTACACAGTTGACACAAGTTTTTGCTTCGGGGATAGAAAGAAGTAGGAAAACTGACTCAACATGAAGTAAAAGATAGGCCCTTCGCAGAGGGAAGCAGGGATACAAGCATGTGCTAGAGCTTCTTAGTTTTATAGGTTTTCGAAATTTAGAGCATAAAAGTAAGTTTTGAGCGTTTGTCGTTGTCAACGAATGGTAATGGGCACTCTACCCCCTTGTCAACCAGACTTTCAAGAGCGGCTCCCATGAAGGACGTTATTTCTACCAGCAAGGTAGATCATCCCTCTTATCTCTTTTGTTTACACATATAGTTAAAAACTGTTGTCATTGCTTGACTGATTGGATCAGGGCAAAAATGTGAAGAGATTGCAGCGGTTAAAGTTGTAATTAATTGGAACTGGGCACCCCATTTGCCAGCTCTTTCTGCAAAATTAATGGATAAGCGGTGTATATGCCACTAGTCCGGTTGGTGAAAGCCTGTCTAAAAGCAAACGACAAGGTTGATATCCATAACACCACATACTTCCTCATGAGCTAATAAACATTGACACAAATAAGGGATAATTAGTTTTGAATAAAAGATAGCACATGAAGTATTTGCTTGGAATGGCAGGAAATACCATGTAGTAGGAAGGTATGGTGGACACAAATGGCATGGGTTTTGGCTCAAGGATTTTGGATGCACGAGAAGTATTCCCTCTCAGTATAAGGCTTTGGCTAGCAAGGTTATTTGAAGCAAACACAAGTACAAACTATGACAAGAAGACGTATACACAAAACATATTGCAAGCATTATAAAACTCTACATTGTCTCCTTTGTTGCTCAAACACTTTAACTAGAAAATATCTAGACCTTAGAGATACCAAACATGCAAACCAAATTTCAACTAGTTTTACGGTAGTTCTCCACTAATAGGTTTTAACTTCATGATGCAAAAGATTAAACATGATCTACTTGAGAGCTCAAAACAATTGCCAAGCATCATAAAAAATTCAAGACAATGATCTACAAGAACATGCATATCTTTTCTTTATACCATCTACCACATTTAGCATTTTCTGTTTCCAACCAAACACCAATCCACTTATTTAAAGGATGAACTCTCCAAGTATTTAAACAATGAGATATGAGAGTATAACATATGAGAACTAACAGCTCTGAACAATAGGTGCATGAAAAACGAGAGCTGAAAGTATTGCAGTAGCTAGAAAAGAATAATCAACAAATATAAGTGAACAATATGAGTATTCATAAGAAAAAGCGGAACGTGTCTCTCTCCCAAACAAGAATGCTAGGATCCATTTTATTCAGAGAATGAAAATAAAAAAAACAGAAATAAAAACAAATAGACGCTCCAAGTAAAGAACATAAGATGTGACATAATTAAAAAATAGTTTCACTAGAGATGACCTGATAAGTTGTTAATGAAGAAGGGGATGCCTTGGGCATCCCCAAGCTTTGACGCTTGAGTCTTCTTGAAATATTCTTGGGTGACCCACGGGGCATCCCCAAGCTTAGGCTCCTTCATCTTCTTATCACATCATATCATCCTTCTCTCTTGATCCTTGAAAACTTCCTTCACACCAAACTTCTCATAGACTTCATTAGAGGGGTTAGTATTCAAAAACATTAATCCACTTCGGTTTTGTTGTGACACATTTCAAGAACTCAATAAAACATTAGCTACATCCCTCAATGATAGAGAACCTTGCTTAAAGTCCACAAGAGACAATGCACAAAAAAGAGACAGAATCTGTCAAAAGAGAACAAGCAGTAAAGATGAATTTTTTTGAGGCACTTAACTTACTCATATCAGAAAACTCAAAACTAGTGAAAGTTGCGTACATATCTGTGGATCACGCTCATAAAATCCCACGTAAGTTCCATTTATCTATAAATAGTTACGAATTTAACGGTGATCAGCAGAATAACTATTTCTGCGCAGAAATCCAAAACTAGTATCAACTTCCTACTAGAGACTTTACTTGGCACAACTATGCAATAAGATAAAGATATAAAGGAGTTGTTACAGACGTAAGCATGCTCCTTGACTCAAATAAGAAAAATAACAGAAATAAAACATGGGTTGTCTCCCACAAGCGCTTTTCTTTAATGCCTTTTAGCTAGGCTTGATAGTTGTAATGATGCTCTCTTGAAAATAGAAAATGAAGCAAAAGGAGCATCAAGAAGCAAATACAAAACACATTTATGTATAACCCACTTCCTATGCATAGGAATCTTTTACACAAATAAATTCACAAAGAACAAAGTGACAAGCATAGGAAGATAAAACAAGAACAACTTCAAAACTTTTAGCATATAGAGAGGTGTTTTAGTACCATGAAAATGTAGCACCCTTGCTTAGGAAAGCAAGAGTGCTTATGAATCATGCAGAAGACTTGGATCATATAAGTCTCGCATTTTCCAATAAGATGTAATATCACAGTACAATGTCAAATTTATTACAACCGAGAACGAATCATCCAAAAACAATATTCCTTACAACTTTGCATAGCTGAAACGCTAGCTAAATAAATAGTTCACAAATTATTTCAGAGTTCATACGTAATTCTAATAATAACATGGAGCTACATCATCTCCATGAAGCCACTGGCAATCATGTTGGTTGTAGCTCGAAGATGACCCCCTTACTCCTCATCCGAACAATTTGCAAGGTTTAGTTGCAGCCGAGCTATAAAGGGTCAGCACAATTGAATTGTGGTGGCAAGTGACTCTAATTTCTAGTATTCTACTAAGCTATATCCATATGCTTATTTGGCTGGTGGAGCTCTAGGCTATTGCGCAAAGCAAGTTTTCTCCTACTTTTGATAAACACTTTTTGAAACAATATCTTCTCTTTATGAGACATCTCGGGACGAATCCATGTCTCCTACCCATGTTCACCCATCAAAGTTTTATTAAGAAATTGGAATGAAGAGATTTTCAGAAGACAGCCTTGTGCGGTCACTCAAATTGTCCGATGCCGGGGACACGGCTAAGATCTTAGGTTTTAACTCTCGAGAGTGTGTGCACTTTCACCATGAGACTCAATCAACCCAAACTATCCTCTACACTCATTTAGTGAGAAGGAAAAGGAGAAGATCAAGACGAGACTTTTCAGAAGTTGCTTTCCCATAATCATACTAAGAGATTACCACCATCCTATCACCCCTAACACCATCAATCTCTTGACCCAGGTCCACATCAACTTACTCCGTCAATACAAAGCCCATATTGACTAATGGTTGCACAATAAGCAACTAAACTCAGTTTAAACTTAAATCTCATAGCCCTGGGTGGCCTTCCACAAGTGGGCAAACTCAGGCCGCCGTAGAACTGCCCCCTGAGTAGCCACTCAACTTGAAACCTCCTCAATCGAACCAATCCACCCAGACGGTAAATTAATTAGTTGAATTTTTCACTTATCAATCTACCATAATGAAGGAGATATTCCCTAGAGGCAATTAATAAAGTGTATTCTTTATCATATCTCGTTTGTTCATAATAGGTTTTTGTGTCATGCTAGAACCGTATTAAGCGGAAACATTAATGCGGGTGTGATACGTAAACAACCAGGTCCCTAGTAGCCTCTACTATGACTAGTTTCGTTGCGCGATTGATGATCGAGGTTTCCCGGTCATGGGGCATGGCACCGGTCGGCAATGAGAGTCATATCGCTAGAGAGCGATCTGATGGACATACCCAGATTTGGAGAACGTAGTCGTTACGCCTTTGACCGTGAGATCAACTCTTATTGATATTCCGGGAAGATACTTTGATTGCACCAAACGTCGAATCTTATTTAGTATGACAATAACGGTGATACTTTTGGGTATCGGAAAGGAGTAGTTGAGACGAGGGGTCAAGAGCGGGATTTGCCAGTCCGCATAGCAGGATAGATACTCTCGGTCCCACTCGGTGAGATCATGTCTAATGAGCTTGCAAGCATGTGACTAGGTCACGGAGACATGAGATCATGAACGAGTAGAAGATAGCGTCGTCGGTAACGAGGTCGGGATTAGGTATGGAGATATCTATGGAACGACGCTCGGACGTGCTAAGTATCGCTATGGCAAAAGGTCTAAGACTTTACGTTCAGGTTTGATAGATGAAAGTCATTCGTTATATCTCAGGGATTAATTCATGGGGTCCAGGCCTACGAGTTAGTCGTTGATCATTGAGGAGTCTTGGTCATACCTGATATTATATCGAACCGCTAGGGTAACACACTTAAGGGGTTTCGACAAGACAACCGGAAAGGAAGGAGATCACCGGGAGCGTCCCGGGAGGGGTCCGATGGAGATCGGGCAGCGCCGAAAGAGTTTTCGGAGCTAGGAAAAATTATATATATTATGTTTGATATTAATTAGTGTTATTAATATGCAAATATGATTTTATATATTTATTTTCGAATTTATTTAGGCTGATTTCCCTAAATGGGCCTTCTGGTCGAAAGAAGGCCCAAGAGGGGGAAAAATCCCTAGGGGATTCGGTGGGGGCCTTGGTGGCCGGCCTGGATGGGCCAAGGGGCCCACCAGGGGGCCGGCGCACCAAGCCTAGCCGCACCAGGCATGTGGGGATAGTCCCACATTGCCTGGCTGGCAAGGTTGGCTCCCCCTAGGAGCCTATATAAGAAGGGGCACCCCCAGCCTTTTAATTCACCAATTAATTCCCGATTTCTCTCTCGATCTCGTGGTTCCCAAGTTGGAGCCGCGCCGAGCAGAGCAAGGGGATCTCCTCCACCATAGCCCGCTGCCGCGCTGCTTGTGTTCCGGTCCAAGTCTTCCGCTGCTCGTCCTGGACTGGAGCTTCGGAGGCGTCGTCTCCACCGTACATGTGCGACTCCCTGCGAGGTGCTGCGCTAGCGGTACTCGGAGGCCTGCTTCCTCTACACGACCTTGAGGTCGGCTTCGTCGGTCTGCATCGACAACGTTTGTGCGGGAACGTAATCCCCGCTTTCGGTCTACAAGGGTACATATTCCGATCTCCGTTCGTACTACTATATCTGCATAGAATAGATCTTGGCATGCTTTTAGGATATCATCGGTAGGAAATTTTTTGTTTTCTGCACACGATCCCCTTCAGTGGTATCAGAGCCGATCTATCGTAGATATAGCTGTACGCTGTTAGAACCCGTGCTCTGCACGGGGGCACCGTTCCTGTTATTTGCTACCCTATAGCGTGCACTTGTGTATTCCAGCGGCATTGAGTTGATGAAGCGGCCCAGACCGACTTTACGCGTACGCTTACGCGAGACTGGTTCCACTACTGACATACGGCTTGTACCGTATATGTGGCTGGCGGGTGACAGTTTCTCTCTCTTTAGTTGGTCTTCGCATTTTCAATGGAGGGCCCGAAAGGGATGCTTAAACATGCAATTATTGGATCGTTGTTGTGGTCATAAGATTCGTAAGTATGAAGCGGTTTTATTTACGAAAGCCCCAAGCCACGTAAAATATGCAAAAGATAAAGTAGAAGCGTCTAACTTTATTTTGCAGGGGCTATGTGATATGGTCAAGGTAGGTTTATTAAATTGTTTATAAACTGCGGGCGCCAAGAAGACCATGGCGCAATGGACTATATCACATTGCATTACATTTGATGTTTTGTGTGCATCTTATTTTTGTGTGATTGTTAGTTACACGGCGGTAGCTGAATAAGATGATCCCTTCAAAATACCACTAGTGTTCTCCCTCCAACGCGCACCACCAAGAAAGTTCTACGTTATGAGGCAGGCCGTGATGATCGGGTGTCATACATCTCGTCGTTCGCATACAGTGGGTGTAAGACATGTTGCACAAGCGTCAGCGTGGAGGTCTTTGGTGGCGAGCCTAGCATACTCAGAGGTATGGCCTCGGAACAGGAAGACCGAAAGGTCGAGCACGAGTCACAAAATTGGTGTGGCGGACGATTTTGTCTACTCTTGAAGTTGTGCCGCCGGCTTTGATGATGAGGGGTGGTGCAATGGATAGGGGTCGTGTAATCACTTAAACGACCAGGAGGGATGTTCGTTTGAGTGGGAGTTATGTTAGTTATTTTCTAAAATACTATAACTCAAAATTATTATGAACAAAGTCTTATGTTGTTGCAAATTCCATTGTAGATGTCTCGCCCCTCGTTTAACCTAGGTCTGTTCCTTGAGAAAGAAAAGCTTAAGACCAATGGGTCAAACTTCATGGCCTGGTTCCGCAACCTGAGGATCCTCCTCACTCCCCATAGGGTGGCCTACGTCATTGAGGCCGCCATAGGTGACCCTCCTGCAGATGATGCCTCTGAGGATGAGAAGAAGGTCTTCCAGACCCGATCGAAGGATTCTGCCTTTGTCCAGAGTGGCATGCTCTACGCCATGGAAGCCGACCTGTAGAAGCGCTTTGAGAAGATGAGCGCCTTTGAGATCATTTCGGATCTTAAGGCTGTCTTCGCGCCGCAGGCTAAGGCTGAGAGATATGAGGCTTCTGAGCTTTTCTTCTCAGCCAAGATGGAAGAGCATAGCAGTGTGAGCGAGCATGTAGTCAAGATGTCTGGCTACGTTCAACGCCTGAATGCTCTGGAATGCAAGATTCCCGATGAGATGGCGATTGACAGGGTGTTGCAATCGTTGCCACCAAGCTACAAAGGCTTCGTCATGAACTACAACATGCAGGGCATGGATAAGTCCCTGGATGAAGTGTTCGTGATGCTCAAGACTGCTGAGGTAGAGATTAAGAAGGAGCACACGCTGTTGATGGTCAACAAGACCGTTGATTTCAAGAAGTCCGGTGGCAAGGGAAAGCAGAGCTGGAGGTCCCGGAGGGAGGCAAAGTTGGCTGCCAAGCCCAGGACTAACAGGTCTGGTCCCAGAGCTTGCGTGGAGTGTTTCTACTTCAAGGGGAAGGGTCACTGGAAGCGCAACTGCCCCAAGTATCTGGAGGATAAGAAGTCTGGCAAGACGGTCGACAAAGAGAAAGGTATATTTGATATACATGTTATAGATGTGTACCTTACATCCGCCCGGAGCAATACATGGGTATTTGAAACTGGTTCTGTTGCTCATATATGTAACTCTCAGGAGGAGTTACGGAATAGAAGGCGGCTGGCGAAGGATGAGGTGACGATGCGCGTCGGCAACGGATCGAGAGTCGACGTGGTGGCTGTCGGCACACTCCCTCTGCATCTACCATCGGGATTAGTTTTGGTTTTAAATAAATGTTATTTTGTGCCATCCTTGAGTGTAAACATTATAAGTGGGTCTTGCCTGTTACAAGACGGTTATTCATTTAAATCAGTGTCAAGAAATTGTGCTATTTATATGAATGATATCTTTTATGTTGATGCTCCCGAGAATAACGGTTTATTCTTGTTGAATCTCGATCGTAGTACTCACATCCATAACATAGAAGCCAAACGGATTAAGTGTAGTGACGATACCGCCATGTTTTTGTGGCATTGCCGTCTTGGTCATATTGGTATAAAGAGCATGAAGCGACTCCACTCCGATGGACTCTTGGACTCGTTGGATTTCGGATCCCTCGATACATGCGAACCATGCCTCATGGGCAAAATGACCAGGACACCGTTCAAAGGTTTCGTTGAACGGGCGTCAGATTTGTTGGGGATCATACATACAGATGTGTGTAGACCGATGAGCGTTTCGACACGCAATGGTTATCGTTACTTCGTCACCTTCACTGATGACTTGAGTAGATACGGTTATATCTATTTGATGAAACACAAGTCTGAAACGTTTGAAAAGTTCAAAGAATTCCAGAGTGAAGTTGAGAATCAGCTTAATAGGAAAATCAAGCATCTCCGGTCCGATCGCGGTGGAGAGTACTTGAGTTTTGAGTTTGGCACACATCTGAAGAGTTGTGGCATAGTGCCCCAACTTACGCCCACCGGAACGCCGCAGCGTAACGGTGTGTCCGAGCGACGTAATCGTACTCTACTGGATAGTGTCCGATCTATGATGTCTCTTACCGATCTGCCAGTGTCCTTCTGGGGTTATGCGTTAGAAACAGCCGCATTCATTTTAAATAGGGCTCCGTCCAAGTCCGTTGAAACGACGCCGTATGAATTATGGTATGGCCAAAAGCCTAAGTTATCGTTTATGAAGGTTTGGGGTTGTGATGCGTACGTTAAGAAACTACAGCCCGACAAACTCGAACCGAAGTCGGAGAAAGTCGTCTTTGTAGGATATCCGTGGGAAACCGTTGGGTACTCCTTCTACAACCAAGCTGAGGGAAAAACTTTTGTCGCGAAGACCGGTACCTTTCTAGAGAAGGAGTTTCTCGCGAAAGGAGTAAGTGGGAGGAAGGTAGACCTCGATGAAATCGTTGATCCTGAACTCGAGATTCCGAGTGGCGCAACGGAAGCAATTCCGGAAACGTCCTCCGTGGAAGGAGTGGGAGAAACTGTCGAGGAAGATGTTCTACCTCGTAGGTCTGGTAGATCTCGGATCCCACCAGAATGGTATGGCAACATGGTTTGCACTGTCATGCTAGTCGAGCAAGACGAACCTACGAACTACAAGGAGGCGATGGAGAGTCTAGAGTCCGAGAAATGGCTTGAAGCCATGAAATCCGAAATAGGATCCATGTATGATAACAAAGTGTGGACTTTGGTGGATATTCCCGAAGGGCGCAAGGCCGTCGAGAATAAGTGGATCTTTAAGAAGAAGACTGATGCTGATGGTAATGTGACCGTCTATAAAGCTCGGCTTGTCGCAAAGGGTTTCCGACAAGTTCATGGAATTGACTACGATGAAACTTTTTCACCGGTAGCGATGCTTAAGTCTATTCGGATTTTGTTAGCGGTAGCTGCCTACTATGATTATGAAATCTGGCAGATGGACGTCAAAACGGCCTTCCTGAATGGAAACATTGAGGAAGAGTTGTACATGGTACAGCCGGAAGGTTTTGTCGATCCAGGAAGTGCTAACAAGGTGTGCAAGCTTCAGCGATCCATCTATGGATTGAAGCAGGCATCTCGGAGCTGGAATCTTCGCTTTGATGAGGTAATCAAAGGTTTTGGATTTATCCAGAATGTGGAAGAGACCTGTATTTACAAGAAAATGAGTGGGAGCTCGGTTGTGTTCTTAGCACTGTATGTTGACGACATATTGCTAATAGGGAATGATGTGGAACTTCTGAATAGCGTGAAGGAATATTTAAACAGTAAGTTTTCCATGAAGGACTTAGGAGAAGCTGCGTATGCTTTAGGCATAAAAATCTATCGTGATAGATCAAGGCGCCTATTAGCACTAAGTCAGAGTACTTATCTTGATAAAATACCGAAGCGTTTTCATATGGAGAAGGCAAAGAAGGGTTCTCTGCCGGTTATCAAGAATAAGATATTGCGTAAGGCGCAGTGTCCGGTGACGGAACTGGGTAAGGCCGAAATGACGAAACATCCTTATGCTTCAGCCATAGGATCGATCATGTATGCAATGTTGAGTACTAGACCGGATGTGGCATTAGCTCTAAGTTTGACAAGCCGGTTCCAGAGTAATCCTGGAATGCCGCATTGGGTAGCTGTTAAGAGCATTCTTGTCGTCGTGGTGAACAGACAGATGCCTACGGGTAGGCTAATTTGTGGGGCCGATGGACGCTAGGGGATCTCGTGGAGGGATTGCGCGATGAACTCGCGCACAGGTAAACTCAACCGACACGGTGACACAAATATTTACCCTGCTTCGGGGCTCTCGTGAGGAGATAAAACCCCTACTGCAGCATCTAGCCTATTCGGTATATTTCTCCTCTTTATATCCGGGCTACAATATGCTCTGCCAGCTGCTAGGTATGCCTCCATGAAGTTTTGGGAGCAAATGGAAAGGGGGGAAATGAAGTGGTGGGGGGCTTTTTCTTTCTCCCTCTCCCCCTGGTGCCCTTTATATAGGAGAGCCCAGGGGACAAGTCAGGGACAAACAGACATAACACACTATTCACTGCGCACTGAAGCCGACATGACCACTGGGGTCTTGTCACACTATTCACTGCGTCATGCAGTGGTACTCTTGTCACATCAGGGGATGGGCTTGACATGTCTTGTCTGTCTTTTGTCCTGTAGCGCTTGGCATGACATCTTCTCCGCGTAACCCGGCACGGGTATGCCGGGTGCCTTGGCGACTCCTCTCCAGGGCAACCCGACATGGATATGCCGGAATCCACCTCTCTTCCCGGCATGAGTATGCCGGATAACCTCCTTCTCCCGAGACCCGACATGGTTATGCCGGATTACCCTTCCTAAACCGCTCTTCCTGCACATAAGAGAAAACGAGAACATAGCAACATACACAAGTCGGTTAGCGCATGTCAGTTAATGCAGACGTCTCGGTCCACCCTCGGACATAGCTTTTACCACATCATGACCCTACCCGGGGGCAATCCCCCGACACTAGTCCCCGAAGCTGGTGCGGTCCTACGGACTTGGACGAAGGGCCGTACCATATTTAAGCAATCAAATCATCTTGACCAACAATCTGATACCCATGTCGGTCCATCTCAAAAAATCTCCAGAGCTCAATCTTCAGCCAATGCCGACATTTACCCACACGCCGGTTCCTCCGACATTGGAAAATATATGCGACGCGGGTGCCCAATGTTGCTATTCGACTAAGCACATCCATGCGCAGCAGGAGATAGCTCCGTGCTAGTCAGCTGACAAGGAAACACCTGGTATGCCAGGCAACCATGCACATAACCGTCATGGAAATCAAAACTACCCTCTCGTCACTCTCTTGTTTTCTTTTCTTCCTTTCCCACGAATCGGATAATATCTCTCTCTCCCTTTTATTTCTCTTTCTCTTTATCGAACCGCCCGGGTCTCCTCTTCCTCCACCCCACAGGCCCTGGCACTCGTCCCACGCGGCAGCTGGCCGGGCCGAGCCGGCGAGCTCCCAAGCAGCCACTCGGGGTGCCGCACCCGGGGATGGGGAAGGCCAAGGACGCAGCCGGACGCAGGGGCCAACCGGCTTTTAGCAGGCGGCGGAGAACCCATGGCGGGGCAGGGGCGTGCTCGGGCGCGTCCGAGGCGAGGCAGGGCGGACCCGCGTCGACATGCGGTCGAGGCGGGATGTCGGTCGTCGAGGGCGCGTCGACGTAGAGGCGAAGGCGATGGTGGCCGGCGCCTAGATGCGGCCGAGGTCGAGGCCGCGCGTGTCGGGGTGGCGAGGTCGCGGACGCGGTCGGAGCTATGTCGGAGACATGATCGAGCTAGGAGATGTCGGGGGCGAGGCGGCGCTGCCGAGATGTAGATGGCGCGGACGAGGTTGGAGAAGCCATGACGCTGCGAAGTCGCAAGAGGCACGGTGCTGGCTCGGGTCGGGGACGTGTCGGCGTCCGTGGAGTCGGGACGCGTCGAAGCCGGACGAGGTCGAGGCCGAGGTCGCCCTCGTGGCGTCAGAGGCGGCGGAGCCCGTCCGTGGTTGGGGAAGACGGGGATGCAGGGGGCGCCGGGATGTCCGTAGTTGGGGGCGAGGCGGCGAAGTCGGAGGCGACGCGGTTGACCAGGCCGAAGTCGCGCCGAGTTGTGGTCGATGCGGGCGCAAATCGGGCGACCGAGGCGCTGCCGAGTTGTGGTCGAGGAGGCGGCGGTGATGTCGGGCGAGCTTGGCGTGGCCATGCCGGTGAGGAAGTCAGGCGCCACTATGTCGAAGGAGGGATGCCGGGCGCAGCGATGTCGGGGGAGGCTGAGGCAAGGTTGCGGTTGCTGGCTTGATCCCGGATAAGGTCTAACTCGGGGGCGCCATAAGAGGAGATGCACCAGGGCGCAACAGGAGTCGGAGAGGACGGGGCTGATGTCGGGCGAGGATGACTCGGCGTGAGGGTACCGGCAATGCCGGCAGCAGCCGTGCCGGAGGCGGTGCAGTGGAAGCGAGGTCGGGGCCGGTCTTGGTGAGGTCGAGACGCATCAGAGGTTGAGGGTAACCTGACCTGGTTGACTTGTGGAACTGCTGAGCGAGATAAGTAATCCCTGGGCCTATCCGGGTTAAACTGGATCCCGGCCCAGCCTTTCCCATCTTGGCATGAGATACCCTTTCTCCTCTTTTCCTTTACCTCTCCTATTTATTGCTGCAATATTAACACAATAAATCCCGTACCTTCAGGGTATCGGGGAAGTACATCCCCGACACTAGTCCCCGAGTCTACGGGGGATTCGTTAGAATCACGCTTAGACTTAAAAAATAAACAACCACAAGTACATCTGCATGCCGAATGTTACACTTTGTAGGAGTCCCGGGGTTTACATCCCCGACACTAGTCCCCGAGGCTGCGGGGGACTCGCAGAGTCGCGCGCAGACTTAGAAAAAATCTCAACCTCATTGTCTTCACTTGCTCCACCGAGTACCTGCAAAAATACAATCATATGCCGGTTCCTTAGCCACTCTGGGCGTTTTACCGACATAGATGTCTTCGGCCACCACCGGTATGACTCAAACACATAACACATGCCGGCGTTTAGCCACTCTGGGCGTATACCGGCACGGACGCCTCATGTGCCGGCTTTTAGCCACTCTGGGCGTATACCGACACAGAGTCTCATGTGCCGGCGTTTAGCCACTCTGGGCGTATACCGACACAGACGCCTACACACACAATGTCACATAAGTATCTCGGGTGTCTCGGTATGTCGGCCCCTCTGGGCATATCACAGGTGTTTCGGTATGTCGGTCCCTCTGGGCACATCACAGGTGTTTCGGTATCTCAGGTGTTGCCTTTGGCGAACTTTGTTACACCGAAACAAATGACGATTTGGAAATATTACCCGATGCCATGATACATTGGCGAACCGAAATAAACGGGGATCTAGAGATATGATATGATGCCAGATATGTTGGCGAACCGACATAAATAGTGATATGGAGATATTGCAGGATGCCATGATATATTGACGAACCGAAATAAACGGCGATCTGGAAATTATGCATGATACCGCGATACGTGGGCCAACTGATACCACAGATCATATGCAATATATCTTGAGAAAATAACCAGGCATAAGATGGGTCCGAGATAATCAGTATAACGACCGGTATCCCCAGAATCTTTGACATGAATATCCTCTCGGCAAGGCGGTTATCCAACATGGGTACCATCTCGGTAAAACCAACATGGACACCATCGCCTTTTAATATTAGCGCAAACAAGTATGTATAACAAATATTTGATGGAAGTGAAAACTTTAAACGATATGCCCAAGAAAATTTAATGCGAGACACAAGAATACAACTACTCGCCGAGGAAGGCGCGGGGATACCGGTTCCACCGAGTCCCCGGGTAAATTTTCAGATATAGCAGGAAGACAAAGGAGCCCGGCAGTCCCCGAGTCCAGTTTCGGGATGCCGGCACACAAATGACATACCAAGAAGCAACATACAACAAGCATATAAATAAATATAAACCGAGTTACTCTACCGACTTAGCATACAAGGCCCAACTGACCGGTGAGCCAGTCCCCGGGTCAAGACATCTTGCTCCCGGGGAAAAATAAACAGACGACAAAGCAGGCACAATAGGGCAGTCCCCGGGTTACGACATGTCGTTCCCGGGTAAAACAAAAATACACACAAGATAGCAAGGCAGTACCCGGGTTACTTTACAGATCTATAGGTAAAAGCAGAATCGACTAGCCGGGTAGTCCTCGAGTTACGACATTTCGTTCCCGGGGAAAACAATTAAGCAGAGTACGAAGGGGCAGTCCCCGAGAGCATTTTGAGATTATTACTTATCATGCAACACAAATATACTATAAGTACTCACGTTGCATTGTCGGCGCGGGTGTATGTCGTTGAAGCGCACGCGATGTTAACGCCGCGGTCGACATGAAGATCAGCCCGCCTGACTGAGACGTGCGTGCCAGCCGGGATCTCGACCTGCCGACACGGAGATGTCGGTCCTTCAGTACACCGGGTCACCGATACTAGAATGCCAGCCCGACAGGAACGTCGGTAAGCCGACATAACCACCTTGGAGCGCACCCGGACGTCGACCAATCGGTAGCCAGAAAATCATTAGCCGGAGCGGATGGTTAACCGATCATTCGGGTATGCGTACCGTCGGAGTGTCCTCAGCTGGCCAGCTAGCCACAGCCGGAAGTGCCCGGACGATCAAGCATGCAGCCGACCAAAGGGACAAAGCATGCAGCAATCACGGTGCTTTCCTTTTCTCTTTTTCCCTTTTTCTTTTCTCTATATAATTTTTTTTCTTTCCTTTGACCGGACCGGTCCTCTCAACTTCTTCCATCGATCTGTCCGGCTCCTTCCTTTTTCCCACAGCGGCTGACCAACGATCAAGCAGCACAGCCTCCCGGCGACAACCCAGCGAGAACCCCACAAATTAGCCTACCCGTAGGCATCTGTCTGTTCACCACGAGGACAATTCTTAAGTATCTCAATAAGACAAAGGAAATGTTCCTTGTGTATGGTGGCTGCGATGAAGAACTTGGCGTAACGGGTTACGTAGATGTAAGTTGCTGCTCAGACCCCGATGACTGTAAGTCACAGACAGGTTACATGTTCAAGGTGAATGGAGGCGCCGTGTGCTGGAGAAGTGGGAAGCAACCCATAGTCGCACAATCTACAATGGAGTCGGAGTACATTGCTGCCTGCGAGGCCGCGAATGAAGCTGTGTGGCTGAGGAAGTTCGTCATCGAACTTGGAGTGTTCCCGAGCGTGCAAGACCCCGTGATCCTCTTCTGCAACAATACGGGTGCCATTGCAAACGCCAAGGAGCCGAGGTCTCACTCCACCGCCAAACACATTCTCCGACGCTTCCATGTGATACGTCAGTACGTACAAGGAGGCGATGTGAAGATTTGCAAAGTGCATACGGATTTGAATGTGGCAGATCCGCTGACGAAGTCTCTCCTGCTTGATAAGCATGAACAACACCAGTTAGCTATGGGTGTTAAGCTTTTACCAAGTTGTAATCTAGATTAAGTTGTACTCTAGTGCAAGTGGAAGACTGAAGGAGATATGCCCTAGAGGCAATTAATAAAGTGTATTCTTTATCATATCTCGTTTGTTCATAATAGGTTTTTGTGTCATGCTAGAACCGTATTAAGCGGAAACATTAATGCGGGTGTGATACGTAAACAACCAGGTCCCTAGTAGCCTCTACTAAGACTAGTTTCGTTGCGCGATTGATGATCGAGGTTTCCCGGTCATGGGGCATGGCGCCGGTCGGCAATGAGAGTCATATCGCTAGAGAGCGATGTGATGGACATACCCAGATTTGGAGAACGTAGTCGTTACGCCTTTGACCGTGAGATCAACTCTTATTGATATTCCCGGAAGATACTTTGATTGCACCAAACGTCGTATCTTATTTAGTATGACAATAACGGTGATACTTTTGGGTATCGGAAAGGATTAGTTGAGACGAGGGGTCAAGAGCGGGATTTGTCAGTCCGCATAGCAGGATAGATACTCTCGGGCCCACTCGGTGAGATCATGTATAATGACCTTGCAAGCATGTGACTAGGTCACGGAGACATGAGATCATGAACGAGTAGAAGATAGCGTCGTCGGTAACGAGGTCGGGATTAGGTATGGAGATATCTATGGAACGACGCTCGGACGTGCTAAGTATCGCTATGGCAAAAGGTCTAAGACTTTACGTTCAGGTTTGATAGATGAAAGTCATTCGTTATATCTCAGGGATTAATTCATGGGGTCCAGACCTACGAGTTAGTCGTTGATCATTGAGGAGTCTTGGTCATACCTGATATTATATCGAACCGCTAGGGTAACACACTTAAGGGGTTTCGACAAGACAACCGGAAAGGAAGGAGATCACCGGGAGCGTCCCGGGAGGGGTCCGATGGAGATCGGGCAGCGCCGAAAGAGTTTTCGGAGCTAGGAAAAATTATATATATTATGTTTGATATTAATTAGTGTTATTAATATGCAAATATGATTTTATATATTTATTTTCGAATTTATTTAGGCTGATTCCCCTAAATGGGCCTTCTGGTCGAAAGAAGGCCCAAGAGGGGGAAAAATCCCTAGGGGATTCGGTGGGGGCCTTGGTGGCCGGCCTGGATGGGCCAAGGGGCCCACCAGGGACCCGGCGCACCAAGCCTAGCCACACCAGGCATGTGGGGATAGTCCCACATTGCCTGGCTGGCAAGGTTGGCTCCCCCTGGGAGCCTATATAAGAAGGGGCACCCCCAGCCTTTTATTTCACCAATTAATTCCCGATTTCTCTCTCGATCTCGTGGTTCCCAAGTTGGAGCTGCGCCGAACAGAGCAAGGGAATCTCCTCCACCATAGCCCGCTGCCGCGCTGCTGGTATTCCGGTCCAATTCTTCCGCTGCTCGTCCTGGACTGGAGCTTCGGAGGCGTCGTCTCCACCGTACGTGTGCGACTCCCTGCGAGGTGCTGCGCTAGCGGTACTCGGAGGCCTGCTTCCTCTACACGACCTTGAGGTCGGCTTCGTCGGTCTGCATCGACAACGTTTGTGCGGGAACGTAATCCCCGCTTTCGGTCTACAAGGGTACGTATTCCGATCTCCGTTCGTACTACTATATCTGCATAGAATAGATCTTGGCATGCTTTTAGGATATCGTCGGTAGGAAAAATTTTGTTTTCTGCACACGATCCCCTTCACATAAAACAACCATTTTTGTAGCATTTAGTTCCACTAAATTGTAATAGGTGTCAAACAGGAATTTCTAAAGGGTAAACTAACAGGTTTGCATTGCATACTACAATTATCCCAATAACCTATCATGCATACTACTTGCAAATACTATTTTAAAATACTAGTAATGCAATAGAATAAAAATTGTGGGTATTTTATGAAGTCACTTGCCTTGACAGTGGTTCTGGTTGGTGCAACTCTCACAATAGGCTTCACACTTTTCGCAATCTAAATCAAACAATAACACCGAAATAAACAACCAACCAACAAACACAATGCAACACAAGAAAAATTATGTATGCATGAAACCATGCATGAGTCACAATTAATAAATTAGATAAAACAATTTTATTTATTCTCTGTTTATTATCAATTGCAATAATGTAATATGATCAATTTTTAATTGCAATCTCTCAGGAGTAATAAAATAGGTTCTTATAGACAGAGAGTTAAAGCTAATTTTATTTAAACAAATATTGACTTAAGTGTAACATTTTCTAAATGGAAATATGCCCAAAAGAAGATTTTAATGAATCTGTAAAAATATTATAATTAAATCACGCAAAAATATACAAACATAATTTTAATAAATTCTACACATTTTTCTGATTCCAGGGAGATAGAGTTTGCCAAAATTGGACGTATGGTTTAAAAGATATGAATTTTCAAAGTTTGCTTTGTTCTCTGGTTTTTAATTCGGCTGGGGGAAAATTAAAAGAAAAATATGGCCACGCGGCACGACGTGATTGGCCGGTACCAGTTCAGGATCGGGTTGGGAGCCGTCCGATCTACTTAAGATGGACGGGCCAGATTAATCGTTCAATATATATAAAAAAAGAAAACACGGGCCGTCCGATCTGGATCTAGCGGTCCAGATCGCACTGACCGGAGGCGAGCGGCGCGAGTCGCCAGAACGCTCGCTGGAGATGACGCACGCGGCGGTGGCACATCGGCAACGGCGTTTTCCGGCGTTCTACAAAGCCCTGGGAGGAGCAGCTCTTACCAAAATGCAGAGGAGGAAGAGGTGAGGTCGATGGCGCGGCGATGGCGTCGGAGTTCCTCCCTTTCCCCTCGTCGGAGTCGCGGACGGCGGCGGTGGTCTCGGTCGCGGACGGACACGACGCCTGGCTGCGGTAGGAGACAAGCGAGGAGGTTCAAAAGGTGCACAAGGATATTGTGAAACGAGGGGGAGGCACAGAAGCGCTCGAGGTGCTCGGCTCTTACCGAATTCGTGCAAAAACGCCCGGCGGCAACGGCGGCGGTGGCGGCTCGATTCCGAGCAGCCCGGCGGTGGTATGGTTAGGGTTTGGGAGGGGTTTTGGAGGCGGCTGCGTGGGGGATAAACAGGAGGACGTCGGGGAAACAAATCACGATGAAAACGGCGCAAATTTTGATCTGATCTCGGATTCGTCTCCGGCGCGATCTCCGAATGGAGGTTGATGACGACTGACAGGTGGGACCCACCTGTCAGCGAGAGAGGAGAGGAGAGCGCGGCTGGAGCGGGCTGCTGGGCCGTTATCTAACACGCGCGCGAGCGATAGTAGTCGGGCCGGCCCGACTGTTCATTCTATCTCGAATTTCTTTTAAATCAATTAATAAACAAAATATTTTTAAACTTTATCAAAACTTTTCAGAAAAATTCCTAAAAATATGTTTTGGAAAGCTTATTAAATTTAGGACTTTTAGACTTTATTCTTGTACACAAATAAATTTAATAAAAGAAATAATATAAGGAGTGCAATTAATAAGCTTTTATGGAAAAACCACCTGTTTAATGTTATAAATAAATTTTAGTTTAATACTTTTTGCGATTCAAATGCCATGTCTATATGATGAATGTGTATGAATGCAAAGTTTCAAATTTTTGAGATTTTGGGATGTTACAAACCTAACCCCCTTAAGATGAATCTCGCCACCGAGATTCGGATTGGCTGGCAAATAGGTGTGGGTGTTCTTCTCAAAGATCATCCTCCCGTTCCCAAGTTGCTTCTTCTTCGGTATGGTGGTTCCACCGGACCTTACAAAATTTTAGTCTTGGTTCATGTAACCCTTTCTGCTGTCTCCAAGATTTTGATTGGCTTCTCCTCGTATGTCAGGTCAGTTTCCAACTGGACCTCTTCTAGTGGCACTGTATCTCGTAGCGGTGTCTCTGCCATCTCTGGGTGACACTTCTTCAACTGACTCACATGAAACACATTGTGTACAGCTGACAGGATCTCTGGAAATTCTAACTCATACACCACTTCTCCCTTGCAAGAAAGAATCTTAAAGGGTCCAATGAATCGAGGTGCAAGTTTGCCTTTGATCCTAAACCTCTTCACACCACGCAACGGTGACACTCGCAGATATGTCCTGTCACCTATCTCATATGTGATCTCTCTCCTTTTTGAATCAGCATAACTTTTCTGTCGGGACTGCACGATGTTCAATCTGTCTTTGATCATTCGAACCTTCTCTTCGGCTTCCTTGATTATATCAGGCCCGAATAAACTACGTTCTCCAACACCGCTCCAAAGCAGCGGTGTGGTGCATTTCCTCCCATAGAGTGCCTCAAATGGTGACATCTCTATGTTGGCTTGGTAACTTTTGTTATAGGAAAATTCCACGTACGGCGAATTATCATCCCAACTAGACTTGTAGTCCTGTTCACATGCCCTTAGCATATCTTCCAGAATCTGGATTACTCTTTCGGTCTGTCCATCCGTTTGAGGATGAAATGGTGTACTGAACTCTAATCTGGTTCCCAACGACTCATGTAGCTGTTTCCAGAAATGCGAGGTAAACTGGGTACCTCTATCAGACACAATCCTCTGGGGAATACCATGCAGACACACTATCCTCTTCATGTATATCTCTGCCAACTTAGCACTTGAGTAGGTAGTCTTTACTGGCACAAAATGGGCCACTTTTGTCAATCGATCCACTATCACCCAGATCGAATCATACCCCGCTCTGGTATGCGGTAATCCTGTGATGAAATCCATTCCGATTTGTTCCCATTTCCAATCTGGTACAGGTAAAGGTTGCAACAAACCTGCTGGCTTCTGATGTTCAGCCTTCACACGACTACACACGTCGCACTTAGCGATATATTCTGCGATGTCTCTCTTCAGATTATTCCACAAAAACCTTTCCTTCACATCCATATACATCTTGGTGTTACCCGGGTGTATGGAATAAGGCGAGTTATGCGCTTCTTGCAGAATCAATTTCCTAAGATCATCATCTTGCGGCACGCAGATGCGTTTCTCAAACCACATGGTGCCTTGTTCATCTTCCCGAAATCCCTTGGCCTTTCCTTCGCTCGGGTTGACCTTGATTTCATCCATTACTTTGTCTCCCTTCTGAGCTTCTCGGATTTTATCCATCAACAAAGGTTGCACTTCCAGTGTTGCTAGAAACCTTTGGGTACTACCTCCAATCTGAGGTCCTTAAATGCCTTACATAAATCCTCGTTCAATTCTCCCGTTGTCAGTCCATTCACATGGACCTTACGACTTAATGCGTCTGCCACCACATTAGCCTTTCCTGGATGGTATTGTAAACTCATATCATAATCCTTAATAAGTTCCAGCCATCTTCTTTGCCTCATATTCAATTCCTTCTGAGTGAAAATGTATTTCAGACTCTTATGATCTGTGAATACCTCACAACGCTTTCCCAACAGATATGGTCTCCACGTCTTTAGAGCATGCACTACTGATGCTAACTCCAGGTCGTGGGTGGGATAGTTGACTTCATGTTTCTTAAGCTATCTAGAAGCATAAGAAACCACTCTCCCTCCTTGCATCAAGACATTTCCTAGTCCATGGTGCGAGGCATCACAATATACTTGGAATTCCTTCTCTATATCTGGCAAACATAAAACAGGTGCTGACACCAGCCGTTTCTTTAGTTCCTGGAAACTTATTTCACATTCTTCAGTCCACAAAAATTTGACTTCCTTCTTCAGTAGTGAGGTTAGTGGTTTCGCAAGTTTGGAGAAGTTCTCAATAAATCTTCTATAATAACCTGCCAGTCCAAGGAAACTACGAATTTCCGCCACATTCTTGGGTACCTCTCACTTTGTCACTGCTGACACCTTTTCTGGGTCTACTGCTATTCCATTCTTCGACACAACGTGTCCTAGAAAACCAACTTCTTTAGCCAGAATTCACACTTACTGAATTTGGCATACAGTTTATGCTCTCTAAGCCTCTGTAATATCAGGCATAAATGTTCTTCATGTTCCTCCTGACTTTTGGAGTAAATCAGAATGTCTTCAATGAACACCACAACAAACTTATCTAGGAAGTCCATAAACACCTTGTTCATCATGTTCATGAAGTACGCCGGTGCATTGGTTAAACCAGACGGCATTACTGTATACTCATACAATCCATATCTGGTAGTGAATGCGGTCTTTGGTTTATCTAGTTCTCTTACTTTCATTTGAAAATATCCCGATCGTAAATCAATCTTAGAGAATACAGAAGCACACTCTAGTTGGTCAAAAAGCTCATTAATTTTGGGTAGCGGGTACTTATTCTTATTGTCACCTCATTGATTGCCCGGTAATCCGTTACTAGCCTTTGAGTACTATCCTTTTTCTCTACAAACAGAACTGGAGCTCCCCAAGGTGAAGAACTTGGGCGGATGAATCCTTTCTGCAGTTGCTCCTCTAGTTGCTTCTTGAGCTCTTTCAATTCAGCTACGACCATTGGGTCTGGTCTCTTAGCTATGGGTCCCGTTCCGGGAACCAAATCTATAAGAAATTCAACATCTCTATCGGGTGGCATTCCCGGTAGTTCTTCGGGAAAAACATCAGGGTATTCCCTTACCACGCGAACGTCTCTCAGGCTAACCCCTTAAGAGAATTTATCTTAACTTTCTTATGTTCAAAATTGGATTTGTATCTAATCTTCTTCTTCTCTGGGGTAGTGAGTGTAATGGATCTATTCGCACAATCTAGTACTCCTTCAAACTTGGCCAACCAATCCATACCGAGTATGACATCTAGACCCTGGGTCTCTAGTATTATCAGATTTACCGGAAACAAGTGTTTGCCAATTTCTAACCTCAAGTTTTGACAATCGGTTTGTGCAAACATTTCTCCCCCTGGGTAACTCACCCTAACCGGATTTAGTAGGCTTGTAGTAGATAGTTTGTGTTTATTAACAAATGCTCTTGAGATGAATGAGTGAGATGCTCCCGTATCAAACAGAACTAATGCTGGAAAGTTATGTAGTAGGAATGTACCAATCACTGCATCTGGTTCATTCTGCACTTCTTCCACATCGACATGATTCACATGTGCCTTCTGGAACGGATTAGGCTTGGAAGCTTCCAGTGCCTTCTTCTTCTCTGGGCAGTCCGTGGAGTAATGTCCCTTGTTCCCACACTTGTAGAAAGTCTCTTGACTAATATCTCGCTTTGGTTCGTTGTTGTGGCGGTGTTGCTCTTTTGCACTGTTGTTCCCATTGATCGAGTGATTGTGTCCATTTCCACCCTGCCCATTTCCTCTATATCCAAAATTTCCTCCTTTATGGATATGGCCATTATGGTTGTGGCCATTTCCATTCTTTTGATTGTTGTGACCCCCACTATTCTCTGGGACATACGGTTTCTTCTGCATCAGATTAGTGTTGTACTTATTGGCGATGAACTTCCTTTTGCTAGTTTCCTCCTTCTTGATGTTGATGTCCAGAGTGATGGCTTGATCTAGCAGGTCCTGGTAATTGGGAGCATAAGCCACAGACAAAGGTATCTTCAGCTCACCATTGAGCCCATTCAGAAACTTATACTTCCTTTTTGCATCAGTGTCTACAACCTATGGAGCATAGCGTGAGACGGATTTGAAGTCCTCCATGTACTCCCTCAGTGCACGATTTCCTTGTCTCAGGGTACGAAACTCATCCCTTTTCAGGTTCATGATCCCAGTTGAGATATGAGCATTAAGGAAGCCTTCTTTAAAAGCTTCCCAAGTGAGTCCATCAAGTGGGTGAGTGATCTAATAAGTCTCCCACCACTGTGCCGCTGGTCCCTCCAGTATGTGAGTAGTGAATCTCACCTTCTCCAAATCAGTACACTCACAAGTAACCAGATCCTTGTTCACGGAGCGTAGCCAATCATCAGCTACGATAGGTTCCGTAGCTGTAGAGAATTTGTTGGGTCTAAGCCTCAAGAACCTAGCAAGGCGATCAACTGGGGGAGGGGTGGTGGTGGCGGCGAGGGTGGGGGTGGTGGCGGATTGTTCTGATTTGCCATGAACTGAGCCATCATGGTCATCAATTGTGTCTGAGCTGCCATCATTTGCTGCATCATTTTGTTGGCATTGTTGTTGTTGTCGGGATCATGACGCGGAGGCATATGTATGGTTTGAACATTGGTAAGCATAGATAGAAAGAGACTAAAGGATAATCTACCCATGCACAACATAGAAACCACAAAAACACACCAAAGAACAACCAATAAACACACTCGAAATATTTTATAAATTCGAATTTTATAGAATTTGAATACCAAGAGAGGACATAGGGTCAAATATTATGCTAACGTACTGTCTCACCACAATTTGGTAGGTCAATACAAACTTCGATACGATAAGGAAATAACTCGCAAAATAAGATAACAGGTGGTCTCTCTAATCAAAGCTTGAAACTATTGATGTATATACGGGTGTTCCCGCACTTGCGCTTCTTGCCATCCGTGGCCTCCTTGGGTGTATCCTCTTCGGGATAGGTTATCAATAGGGGCTCTGGGACATCAGGGGGAGTGTTCTTCTTTGCCTGGAGTTCCATTTGGCTTAGTTGCTCACACAAATGAGCACATTGTGCTTGCAAAGCTAAAATGTGGGCATCCTTCTACGCAATCCTATCGTCTTGTCGCTCAATCTTGGCTTCAAGCTTCTTATTCTCCTCATACAGCAACTGGTTCTCATCACAAAGGATATCCTTCTCTTCCTCTAAGCTCCTTTTAACGTAACGGTGAACACGCCTTAAATCAGCCATGTAGAAAATCTCTTTACCTAGAAGTATATCCAGGTTATGGCAATGAGCTCCGAGATCTCCATGTTGCTTAACCCCTAAGTGGGGGTTGAATGGGTTGTCCAATGCTATCCCGCCTGGCGAAGTGACGAAAGACGGAGTTGGGCTTGATCTCGTCATAGAACTGCTCAATGATGCGGGACAAGGTTTCCAGCATTGCAATCTCCACTCCATTCTTCCAGTTGGGGTACATAGACCGGAAGAGGATTGGCTGCGAACCAGGTGGATCAAGACGAGGAAGAACTTCTGCCTCGATCTTCCAGCGACCTTCAGGATAATCCTCATACATAACTTCTTTGCCCCTGAAGACTGGCGACATCAACTTCAAGGTCTTGGTAATACTAAGGAGCTGGTCACTAAAGTAGTACTGGTCTCCTTTCTGCGGGAACATCTCACGAGTGAAGTCCTTCATCTAAAAAATATTTTGAAGAGGAAAATATTAATGAGATGAAAAGAATAAGTTAAGAATGTACAAGGCAAGGAAAATAATATAAGAAAGGGAAAAGTCTTAATAAATTTTCAAATTCGAAATTTATTGATTTAAATTATTTACTCTTGGGTTTGTATCCAATCCAAGGGGTTTCGAGCCTACAGGCAACATTCGTGCTCTGATACCATCTGTAGCACCCTTGCTTAGGAAAGCAACGGTGCTTATGAATCATGCAGAAGAGTTGGATCATATAAGTCTCGCATTTTCCAATAAGATGTAATATCACAGTACAATGTAAAATTTATTACAACCGAGAACGAATGATCGAAAAACAATATTCCTCACAACTTTGCATAGCTGAAGCGCTAGCTAAATAAATAGTTCACAAATTATTTCAGAGTTCATACGCAATTCTAAGAATAACATGGAGCTACATCATCTCCATGAAGCCACTGGCAATCATGTTGGTTGTAGCTCGAAGACGACCCCCTTACTCCTCATCCGAACAATCTGCAAGGTTTACTTGCAGCCGAGGGTCAGCACAATTGAATTGTGGTGGCAAGTGACTCTAATTTCTAGTATTCTACTAAGCTATATCTATATGCTTATTTGGCTGATGGAGCTCTAGGCTATTGCGCAAAACAAGTTTTCTCCTACTTTTGATAAACACTTTTTTAAACAATATCTTCTCTTTATGAGACATCTCGGGACGAATCCATGTCTCCTACCCATGTTCACCAATCAAAGTTTTATTAAGAAATTGGAATGAAGAGATTTTCTGAAGACAACCTTGTGTGGTGACTCAAATTGTCCGATGCCGGGGACACGGCTAAGATCTAAGGTTTTAACTCTCGAGAGTGTGTGCACTTTCACCATTAGACTCAATCAACCCAAACTATCCTCTACACTCATTTACTGAGAAGGAAAAGGAGAAGATCAAGACGAGAGTTTTCAGAAGTTGCTTTCCCATAATCATACTAAGAGATTACCACCATCCTATCACCCCTACCACCATCAATCTCTTGACCCAGTTCCACATCAACTTACTCCGCCAAGACAAAGCCCGTATTGACCAATGGTTGCACGATAAGCAACTAAACTCAGTGTAAACTTAAATCTCATAGCCCTGGGTGGCCTTCCACAAGTGAGCAAACTCAGGCCGCCGTAGAACTGGCCCCTGAGTAGCCACTCAACTTGAAACCTCCTCAATCGAACCAATCCACCCAGGCGGTAAATTAATTAGTGGATTTTTTCACTTGTTAATCTGCCATAAAACAACCATTTTTGTAGCATTTACTTCCACTAAATTATAATAGGTGTCTAACAGGAATTTCTAAATGGTAAACTAATAGGTTTGCATTTCATACTACAATTCTCACAATAACCAATCATGCATACTACTTGCAAATACTATTTAAAAATACTAGTAATGCAATAAAATAAAAATAGTGGGTATTTTATTAAGTCACTTGCCTTGACAGTGGTTCTGGTTGGTGCAACTCTCACAATAGGCTTCACACTCTTCGCAATCTAAATCAAACAATAACACCGAAATAAACAACCAACCAACAAACACAATGCAACACAAGAAAAATTATGTTATGCATGATATCATGCATGAGTCACAATTAATAAATTGGATAAAACAATTTTATCTATTTTCTGTTTATTATAAATTGCAATGATGTAATATGATCAATTTTTAATGCATCAAATTTTATATGTGAAACGGACTGTATCGACAATTTAAAGATGAGGTTAATTGCAATCTCTTAGGAGTAAGAAAATAGGTTCTTATAGACAGAGAGTTAAAGCTAATTTTATTTAAACAAATATTGACTTAAGTGTAACATTTTCTAAATGGAAATATGCCCAAAACAAGATTTTAATGAATCTGTAAAAATATTATAATTAAATTGTGCAAAAATATACAAACATAATTTTAATAAATTCTACACATTTTTTCTGACTCCAGGGAGATAGAGTTTGCCAAAATTGGACTTATGGTTTAAAAGATATGAATTTTCAAAGTTTGCTTTGTTCTCTGGTTTTTAATTCGGCTAGGGGAAATTAAAAGAAAAATATGGCCACACGGCACGACGTGATTGGCCGGTACCGGTTCGGCCAGGATCGGGCTGGGAGCCGTCTGATTTACTTAAGATGGACGCGCCAGATTAATCGTTCGATATATAAAAAAAAGAAAACGTGGGCCGTCCGATCTGGATCTAGCGGTCCAGATCGCACTGACCGGAAGCGGGCGGCGCGAGTCGCCGGAACGCTCGCCGGAGATGACGCCCGCGGCGGCGGCGCGTCGTAAACGATGTTTTCTGGCGTTCTACGAAGCCCCGGGAGGAGCAGCTCTTACCAAAATGCAGAGGAGGAAGAGGCGAGGTTGATGGCGCAGCGATGGCGTCGGAGTTCCTCCCTTTCCCCTCGTCGGAGTCACAGACGGCGGCCGTGGTCTCCGTCGCGGACGGACACGACGCCTGGCTGCGGTAGGAGACAAGCGAGGAGGTTCAAAAGGTGCGCAAGGATATGGTGAAGCGAGGGGGAGGCACGGAAGCGCTCGAGGTGCTCAGCTCTTACCGAGTTCGTGCAAAAAACGCCCGGCGGCAATGGCGGTGGTGGTGGCCCAATTTCGAGCAGCCCGGCGGCGGTATGGTTAGGGTTTGGGAGGGGTTTTGGAGGCGGCTGCGTGGGGGATAAATAGGAGGAGGTCGGGGAAACAAATCGCGATGAAAACGGCGCAAATTTTGTTCCGGCTTCGGATTCGTCTCCGGCGCGATCTCCGGATGGAGGTTGATGACGACTGACAGGTGGGACCCACCTGTCAGCGAGAGAGGAGAGGAGAGCGCGGCTGGAGCGGGCTGCTGGGCCGTTATCTAACACGCGCGTGAGCGATAGTAGTCGGGCCGGCCCAGCTGTTCATTCTCTCTCGAATTTCTTTTAAATCAATTAATAAACAAAATGTATTTTTAAGCTTTATCAAAACTTTTCAGAAAAATTCCTAAAAATATGTTTTGGAAAGCTTATTAAATTTAGGACTTTTAGACTTTATTCTTGTACACAAATAAATTTAATAAAATAAATAATATAAGGAGTGCAATTAATAAGCTTTCATGGAAAAAACACCTGTTTAATATTATAAATAAAATTTAGTTACTTTTTGCGATTCAAATGCCATGCCTATATGATGAATGTGTATGAATGCAAAGTTTCAAATTTTTGAGATTTTGGGATGTTACAGAAAACTTCTACCACCATATTTTCCTCTCTCATAATAATTTTCAGTAGCATCATGAATAAACTCAATAATATAACTATCACTTGAAGCATGCCTTTCATGATCTACAAACACATAATTTTTATCAAGCTCCATAATAGTGGAATAAAAACTTTCAAACCCACTTTTAACAAATTTATAACAAGATGATTGGTCATTCTCAAGGTACATGGGACTCTTAGATAAAGTCAAGACCTCTCCAATCCCATTTTCAATAGTAGTACAATTAATATTTTCAAGTAACATATGACCATCATCTAGAGCTTTATCTTAAACATTTCTAAGCAAAATTTCTCATTACCATGCATTTCGAAATTAGGAACATATAAAGGATTATCATAAGTTTTAACAAAATAGCATGGATTATCATATATAACAGTAGCATAATTATTTTCACAAGTTTTACTCATAGGGGATATTTCAAGAGAATCCACAGGAACATAACATTCATCCCCCTTTGGAAAGCATGGGGGGACAATCAAATAGTGTAAGGGGTGAAGAATTACTCTCATTAGAAGGTAGGCATGGGTAGCTACTCCATTCTTCCTCCTTTTGTTCTTCACTCTCCTCTTTTTCATCTAATGAGCTTTCAGATTCAGCAATTTCTTCTTCCACAGGCCCCTACTAATTGTGGATACATTCTTGTGCATTAATGAGTCTCTCTTTATAATCAATGATATAATAATTATTGCTGAAATATTCTATGCAATAATTAAGGATAGAAAACGGCATCGCAATTGCCGTTTTGGTGATTAAAGGAGTCAAAAAAGTTGTGTCCTCTGCGCCGAATTATGAGGGTTTCCTCTTTGGTGATAAAGCAGTTGGCCGTCGCTACGCTCCAAGGACGACGTCACCGTGGGCACCCCACGATCGCTGCTGCACCAGCTAGCCGTCCTACGTTGACGTCGGCTTTTCTACGGCAAGGACAGGATTTTGTGACCATGGACCGGGTCCATGGACAACCCAGTTGCGGTGCACCCCGCTCCACCGCTTCGTCGCCATGTGGGAACCCTTCCACTGCGCAGCGCGCAGGGATGAGGCCAGGGGCGCCTATATAAGGATGTTGGAAATAATCCACAACTCTAGTTTGTGTTTGAGTCGGAAACATGTTGTTTCCAAGAGTCGGCTTGCATGCCATATTAGTGTCCTTGTTCAGTTCGTATTTGAGTCCGTGTACGAGTATGTATGAGTTCAAGGAGCGGCTGTTCTGCTCCTATAAATATAATCCAAAAAGACCTATGAGGCTCACGGGCTGAGGCAAAACAAAATCTTATATCTGCTTGTGTATACGGCGACTTGATCCGATTGTGTGACCTAGCTAGTACGTGAATCTCTTTGAGGTGCTTGTTTAGCTTGTACGCGTACTCGTGTATACGGCGGCAGGGTAAGGCCAACAATTGGTATCAGAGCCAAGTTTTGGTGTCGTCAGGTGAACGCTGGGATTGCGTTGAGAAGCGACGATCAAGATCATGGCCGCGAGTGGAGGAATCATGTTTGGCCAGGTCCCGATGCTAACGAAGAGCAACTATTCGATTTGCGCGATTAAGATGAAGGTGTTGATGCGCGGAGCAAAAATCTGGGACGCAGTGGAGCCGGAGGATGTCAAGACCATCGATGAGACGATGGATCAGAGAGCATTGTCGGTTATCTATCAAGGGATCCCAGAAGATATGCTCCCGTTGATCGCTGAGAAGGCAACGTCCGCAGAAGCGTGGGAGACGATCAAGACCAATCGTCTTGGAGATGACCGCATCAAGGAAGTGAGGGTGCAAACCCTCAAGTCCGAGTTTGATAGGCTCCATATGAAGGATACTGATTCAGTTGACGATTTTGCCCTGAGGATGAAGACCATCACCAATGAGATACGCCTGCTTGGAGAGAAGTTCGAAGAATCTAATGTTGTTAGGAAATTTCTTCGAGCTGTCCCGTCAAAGTTTCTCAAGATCTCATCCGCGATAGAGCAATTCTGAGATCTCAAGAACATGACCATGGATGAGGTTACTGGAAGGTTGAAAGCTCATGAAGAACGTCTACGAGGTTCTTCCGATGAAAAAGACGATGAAACTGTTCTCTTGACAAGGTCAGAGTAGATAGCAAGGGAGCGTGGAAAAGGCCGTGCTAAATCCACGGTACAATGCTGGAATTGTCAAGAGTTTGGACACATCAAACGGTACTGCCAAAATCGGAAAAAGGAGCCGAAGTTGGAAGCTAATCTAACCTTGTGTCTTGGTGATGACCCATCGATGATGCTCTGATGGTGAAGTTGCGACAAGGTTAAGGGTCATGTCTTATTGTTTTTTTTAATATGTCAAAAGAGTTTGCATATTGTTTTTTGTTTATAAGTCTAGTCCAGAGGGTCTACGTGTCTCGACGAGAGGATCAACTGCAAGTGTGAAGGGGGCGGTAAACCAGTGAAGGTGAGTCTCTTCAATGAGTCCATGGCTCTACATGAGGCTGGAGTGGATGGTGTAGTCCACAAGTTAGTCGGCGTGTATCACGCTAGGGTGGATGGTGTGGTCCACGAGTGGTGTTTTCCACAAGGTTTCTAGCGTAGCTGGGTAGTCCGGATCATGTTTGAGTTGGTCCGTAAAATTCGCCAAGTCAATATTGGGGAGAGCCAATTTGATTTGTCGTGGTGCGAATCCCTTAAGTAGACAAGTTTGGATTAGGGAGAGATTGTTGGAAATAATCCACAACTCTAGTTTGTGTTTGAGTCGGAAACATGTTGTTTCCAAGAGTCGGCTTGCATGCCATATTAGAGTCCTTGTTCAGTTCGTATTTGAGTCCGTGTACGAGTATGTATGAGTTCAAGGAGCGGCTGTTCTGCTCCTATAAATATAATCCAAAAAGACCTATGAGGCTCGCGGGCTGAGGCAAAACAAAATCTTATATCTGCTTGTGTATCCGGCGACTTGATCCAATTGTGTGACCTAGCTAGTACGTGAATTTCTTTGAGGTGCCTGTTTAGCTTGTACGCGTACTCGTGTATACGGCGGCATGGTAAGGCCAACAAAGGAGAGGGAGCAGCTCCGTAGCAAGGGATCGATCAATCGACCTTTGGCACCTTACCATAGCTTAGCCAAGCCTAGCGAACTCGAGAGGAAGAAGGTGTCGGCCTTCCCTCTCCGAGCTCCGCACTGCTCTCGGCAAGTTCATTGTACTGTACCCCCTACAACGCAATACAGATAAGCAAGAGTAGCGGTTTTACCTCCCCCGGAGGGCCGTGAACCTGGGTACGTGCCTGTGTCCATCACTGTCGTGCTGACCCTCTACATGCACGACGAGCACCGTCGCTGTTGCGGTTGTGGGTTGTTGACCAACGTGTTCAGTCCCCCGCACGAACTACTCTCCCGAGGGTTGTTACCCCTGTTCCGTGGGAATCACACATCGACATTTGGCGCGCCAGGTAGGGGACTGAGCCGCGTCTTCAACCTCCAGCCGGCCTCCGCGCCATGACGGACACCCGCGCGACACGCGCCAACAGGCGCGCTGCTGACAGGGCTCACACCGAGCCCGGCACCGCCGCCACCCGCGGCCGTCCGCGCACGACGGAGCGCGCCAACACCAGCCCACACGTGGAGGAACGTGAGAGCGAGGAGCACCGTGGCAGCGACCACCGCGGCGACAGGGATGCCTCCTCGGAGCACCACGACGATGTTGAGTCTTTGCAGCCGTCTCGGCGCCACAGCGCGTCTTCTTAGGGACGCCCAGAGCCCACGCCGCACACCGCGTTGCTCATGGCCAAGGAGCTCCTCCGCTACCAACCAAGCGCAGAGGCTCACGACCAGTGGCTGGACCGCCTCCACCACCTCGTCGACGTCGCGACTACGCGCCCCGCTCCGTCTCGCTCCCTCGTTCACCACTCCGCCCGCGCTAGAACAGCCGCGCCGGACGCGCCTCTGCCGTCGCCAGGACCACCTCCGGCCGCAGCCCAGAGGGCTCCATCTCATGCCTCCTTGCCGCGCGATTGCCAAATCATGCAGCGCGCCGCGCCAGTCGCGCGGGTGGGGATGGAACGCCTGAGAGACCTCCAGAACCGCCTTGTCGAGGAAATCGACCAGGCGGGGCAGCAGAACCGCAGGGCTCTCCAGGGCGGCACCGCCACATACGCAACCGGCTGCATGGCCTTCACCCGCGCCCTGCGCCGCGTGGTATGGCCGTAGAAGTTCAGGCCAGCCCTCCCCAAGGCCTACGACGGGTCAAGCAACCCCATCGAGTTCCTGCAGCTCTACACCACCTCTATCCAGGCTGCGGGAGGAGACGACAAAGTCATGGCCAACTGCTTCTCCCCCGCCCTCAGAGACTCCGCGCTGTCATGGCTCCATAGAATCGTGGGAGGAGCTCTGCAGGCAATTTGTTGCCAACTTCAAGGGCACCTACGAGCGCGCGCTCACCCACAGCGACCTGCGCGCTATGGTGCAGAAGGATGAGACCCTCCGCAAGTACATTCAACACTTCAGCCAAGTGCGCAACAAGATCCCAAAAATCCCCGACACGCAAGTCATCGCCGCCTTCAGGGAGGGCGTCACAAATCGCCGGATGCTTGAGAAGTTGGGCATTCACGACAAGCTCACCTCTGTGGTGAAGCTGTTTGACCTCGCTGACAAGTGCGCCAAGGCTGAAGAGGGACTCCTCTTCGTCAAGATGAGCCAGCGGACGGACGACCTGGCTGAGGGATCCAAGAGCCACAAGAAGCGTGAGAAGACCAAGCGCAAGACCACCACTGTCCTAGCAGCAGAGCCAACCGCCAAAAGCACCCGCAGAGGCTCTCCTGAGCCTGGCGAAAATGAAGCGGACAACCGTCCGTTCTGCGTCTATCACAACAAGCGCGGCCACGCCACAGACGACTTCTTCGACCTAAAGAGGTTGAGCCGAGAGTGCGGGCGCGAAGAAGGCAACGAGAGCTGCGGCAGAGGCCGTGGCTACCGTAGGGACGGCAGAGGCGGAAGCGGTGGCGGCTATCAGAATCCGCCAGGCACTCAGGCCAACGCCGCCGAGAAAAACAACAACCTCTCTGACGAGGAAGATGGAGGCTACCAGGCCCCAAGGGGGGCAATGGCCTTCATCCTCGGAGGAGCCCAGGCGCCCAAGTCGAACAGCCAGTTCAAGCAGTTCGCCCGCGAGCTCAATACCGCGCTCCCGAGCAACGAGACCTCCAGGCCACTCAAGTAGTCCCAGTACACCATCGCCTTCGACGCCAAGGACCACCCCAAGTCGACCAAGACTGTTGGAACCCTCCCCCTGGTCTGCTCCCCCACCATCGACAACATCACCGTCTTCAAGACGCTCATCGATAGGAGAGCAGGCCTGAACGTCATCTTTGTCGAGACCTTCGAGACTCTCCAGGTGCCTTACGAGTGGCTCATGCCCTTCAGGCCATTCACAGGGGTCACCAGTGGTTCAATCGAACCTCTGGGGCAGGTCCGGCTGGCTATCACCTTCGGCAGGCAGAAGAACTACCACACGGAGCTGATCGACTTCGACGTCGCACTCATTGGCCTGCCGTACAACGCCATCCTCGGCTACCCCGCCCTCGCGAAGTTCATGGCCGTCACGCATCACGCCTACAACATGGTCAAGACCCCCGGTAGCGCTGGCACCATAGCCATCCATGGTCACATCCTGGATGCCACGCGCGCTGTCGAGAGCGCCTACAAGGCAGCTGCCATGGCGTTTCCTGCTGACGAGGACATGGAACCTCTTGAGAGGCCTCAGAAGACGAAACAGATGTTCTCTCAGGAGCAAGCTTCCACGAAGAGGGTGTCGCTGGGCACCAGTGGCTCGGGGGCTGAGGAGACAGGGGCCAGTGTCACCATAGGCGCCGCCGTGCCTCCCAAATAGGAAAGCGCGCTCGTCGCCTTCCTTCAGGCAAACTCTGACATGTTCGCATGGACTCCGTCAGACATGTCTGGTGTACCAAGGGAGGTGATCGAGCACCACTTAGTCGTGTGTCCAGACGCACGCCCCGTCAAGCAAAAAGCACGCAAGCAGGCCCCTGAGAAGCAAGCATTCATCGTTAAGGAAGTAGAGAAGCTAAAAGCGGCAAATGTCATCCGCGAAGTCCCGCACCCCACTTGGCTCTCCAACGGCGTGGTTGTCCCTAAACCCGGTGGAGGAGGCCGACTCTACATCGACTACATAGATGTCAATAAAGCCTGCCCCAAGGACCCATACCCCATGCCGAGGATAGACCAGATCGTGGATTCCACCGCCGGCTGCGACCTGCTCTGTTTTCTGGACGCCTTCTCTGGTTATCACCAGATCAAAATGGCTAAAGAGGACGAGGAGAAGACAACATTCCTCACCCCTTGTGGTGTGTATTGCTACACTTGCATGCCCTTTGGCCTGAAGAACGCCGGCGCCACTTTCCAGAGGCTATTGAGAATAGCTTTGGGGGCACAGATGGGCAGAAATACAGAGGCATATGTCGACGACATCGTGGTCAAGTCTCGCGAGGGGATACCCTCTTGAAGGATCTCGAGGAAGCCTTCGCCAGCCTGCGCAAGGTGAACATGAAGCTGAACCCCGCCAAGTGCGTCTTCGGGGTGCCTTCAGGCAAACTCCTCGGATTCCTCGTGTCCCACCGCGGCATAGAAGCAAACCCTGACAGATCAAGGCCATAGAAGGGATGCAGCCTCCTCGTCGACTCAAGGACATGCAAAGCCTAGCAGGTTGTATGGCTAGCCTGGGCCGCTTCATCTCTAAGTTTGGCGAGAGAGCCCTGCCATTCTTCAAGATCATGAAGAGATCTGACACATTCAAGTGGACACCCGAGGCGGACAAGGCTTTCGAAGACCTGAAGAGATATTTGGCCAGCCCACCAGTCATGGTGTCCCCCAGGACAGGCGAACATCTGAAGCTGTACCTATCAGCCACTTCTGAGACCGCAAGCGCTGTCCTGGTGGTTGAGAGGGAAGAGCCAGTCCTCCCCAAGAAGAGCGCTGGCACTCCAAGCCCAAAGCTGCCCGACAAAGATATCGGCAAAGGAGCAGTCTCCACAAACCCAGTGCCAGGCCCACAGCCTCAAGTCGAGTCTGCCCCTAACACCCTTGCCGAGACCCCTCCATAGGCCAGTCTCGACTATGGCCCTGAAGATCCTCCACAGGAAAATCTCGACAAGGGCCCTGAAGAGCCTCCACAGAGAATCGACGCTGCACGTCCCTCGACAGCCCTTGTCGAGCACCCCGTGTACTTTGTCAGTACGGTACTATGGGATGCTCGGGAGCGGTACCCAATGCGGCAGAAGCTTCTCGACGCTCTCCTCATCGCCTCCAGGAAGCTAAGACATTACTTCCAGGGCCACCCCGTCACGGTGGTCACTTCCTTCCCCCTGGAGCAGATCCTGCGCAATCCCAACGCCACAGACCGTGTCACGGGTTGGAATATAGAGCTACAACCATTCAACTTGCGCTTCGACACCACAAGAGTCATCAAGGGACGAGCGCTGGCAGACTTCGTCGCAGAATGGACTGACCCAAGCCCTGAAGAGCCTTGGGGAGAAGAAGCCGAGCCCTCCGGAGACATAATGCCCAGCCACTGGACCATGCCATTCGATAGAGCCTTTGCCTGCCGCAATGATGTGGCAGGCGTCGTCTTGACCTCGCCCAAAGTTTACAAGCTCTACTACGCTGTCCAGTTGTGCTTCACGATTGACAAGATCTCCAACAACATCGCTGAATATGAGGGCCTCCTCGCCTGCTTAAGGGCCGCCATCGCTCTAGGCGTCAAGCACCTACTCGTCAAGGGCGACTCCCAGTTACTCATCAACTTCTCCAACAAGAGTTACACGCCTAAAGACGACCACATGGCCGCATACCTTGAAGAGGTCCGCAAGCTCAAGAAGCACTAAAGGGGCATGGAGCTCATGCACATCCCAGGGAAAGAATTTCAGGAGGCCGATGACATCGCCAAGCAAGCCTCGCGAAAGCAAGCTCAACAGGAAGGCGCTTTTGAAGAAAGGCTCGCCAAGGCATCCATCAAGCAGCCTCAAGAGGCCACAGCTGCAAGCACAGACGAAGCTCTCCCACCAGCTCCTGTCGCTGGGGCACCCGACTGTGGTCCCCACAGAGGGGAGCGTGTGTTGCTGGCGGCAGCCCACCAAGACACAGGCTGGATTGATGAGATCAAGGACTAATTGGCGAAGGGGATCCTCCCTGAGGAAGATGCGGAAGCAGAGCGGATCGCTCGACAAGCGAAATCCTACTGCATTGTCGAGGGGGACCTATACCGCAAGCGCCCGAATGGGATCGCGCACAAATGCGTCCCTCCCGAGGAAGGCCGAACGCTGATCAAAGACATCCATAGCGGGGAGTGCGGCCACCACTCGTGTGCGCGCACCCTCGCGGGCAAGGTCCTCAGGAGCGGATTCTACTGGCCACAAGTGCTTCAATATGCAGTCACCATCGTCCAAGCTTGCGACGCCTGCCAGTACCATGCCAAGAAAATCGACCACCCGGCGCTGGGGCTCCAGACCATCCCGCTCTCCTGGCCGTTCGCGGTCTAGGGGCTGGACATCCTAGGCCCCTTCCCAAAGTCGCAGGGGGGCTACCGCTTCCTCTTCGTGGTCGTCGACAAGTTCACCAAGTGGGCCGAGGTCTAGCCAGTGCGCACCATTCCAGCCGGAGCTGCGGCGAAATTCATCAGGCGCTTGGTTTGCCGCTTCGGAGTGACTAACCGCATCATCACCGACAATGCCTCGCAATTCACCAGCGGCATCTTCCGAGCCTACTGCGAAAAGCTCGGCGTCAAGATCTGCTTCGCCTCGGTGGCTCATCCACAGAGCAACGGTCAAGCCGAGCGAGCGAACGCAGAAGTCCTCAAGGGTCTCAAGACCAGAAGTTTCAACATCCTCAAGGGTCACAACAAGGGCTGGATCGATGAGCTCCCATCTGTGCTCTGGTCCATGCGCACAACCGCTTCAAGGCCTACGGGCGAAACACCGTTCGCCCTTGTCTACGGAGCTGAAGCTGTCCTCCCCGCAGAAATCAAGCATGGCTCCCCACGGGTCCTTGCTTTCAACGAGGACACCCAGGAGGACCTCCACAACGACGACATGCTGCTTCTCGAGGGACTGCGCCGCTGTGCCGCCCTCAGAGCAGCAAAATACCAGCAAGACCTGCGGCTCCACCACAGCCGCCACGTGCGCTCACGCACTCTTGAGGCGGGCGATCTCGTACTCAGGCGAATCCTCTCCCGAGAAGGCCTGTAGCGTACATGCACTTATAAATATGGCAGGTACCTGTGTATAGTGCAAACCCCTGGATCGATTCATTTGCACACACAGTTTACGATGAATATCACAACATTGTATCAGTATTACACGAATAATCCAGACTTGGTAAAATAAATAGTTCGATACATCTTTGCATAGCTTATAGCTAGCTCAAAACAATAAAGCAGCGGGAATAAATCTTCAATGAGCTTCCATCTTCATGATACGCCACAGGCGAAAACATGTTGGTGCAGACTCGAAACCCAAACGTAGTTCTTACTCTTCGTCAGAAATTTCTGCAACAAATAATAATTTGCAACCGAGTGGGTCAGATTCCATTTAAAAATGGAGTCTGGCAAGTGACACTATGGTGCACACTTACTGGAGTAACTCTATAGCCTATATGCATATTTGGCCGGTGAAGTTCAAGGCTATTTTGCATAAAGCCAATTTTATCCTTATCACTTTATAAAACAGTTTCAACATCATAGTTGGCAACACTGGCAAGTTCCAGTGGACCAAAAGATATCTCGTCCTTAGGTGCACTCTCAGGTGAAAACCCCCACATTCAATGATCCTAAGTATAGTAGAAACTATCTTAGGTGAAAACCCCCATGAACATGGTCCTGAGTAGTCCACTTCTGTTTAACAAAATTTTATTAAGAAATTAGAATGTTGGGATTCCTCCATGTTCCTTGATCAGCTGTAGTCTTTACTTGAAATACTTCTCCTTGCGTCCTTCACAATCGTCTCCATTTATTCCTCACATCCCTTTGTTCCTGGGTGTCCTTCCACAAGTGCACTCTCAAGTGAGAACCCCCACATTCATGATCCTAAGTATAGTAGAAACTATCTTAGGTGAAAACCCTCATGGACATGGTCCTGAGTAGCCACTCAACATAAACCAAACAACCAATCCACCCAGATGATTCATTAACTTAGTGATGTGCACTCCCAGGTGAAAACCCCCACATACTATGATCCTAAGTATAGTAAAGATTATCTCAGGTGAAAACCCTCATAGACATGGTCCTGAGTAGCCACTTAACATTTTATAAAACCTTTCATCAATTGCATAGCATCAAAATCTACTAAGTCATTTCATAGGTACCTAGACACAATGGAATAGGGAATTCTAAAGTCTTGCATAGCAAATCTACTAAGCTCCACTCATGCATAGGAAAATAACTAAGTTATGCATAGAAAATACTTAGGAACTTTATGAGGTGTGCCACTTGCCTTGGCAACAAGAAGAATAGCAACAACAACTGCAACAGTTGTCGTTTCCCTCCGAAATTTCTAACACATCAAACAAAACACACATAAACATACAAACCTAAATAACAATACAAAAATATGCTATGCATGATGTGCAAAATACTTAGAGAAAATACTAAGTCTATTATTTAAGGTGATCGACAATTATCAACAACTCTTTGTAAATTGGATATTCACTATAGTGAGAGAGACAGACACCCAGCCAGCCACTTAACGTTAGTTTCCAGGCCGCTTCATCTCACTATGCCGCTAGGATCCAACAAACTTCAAGATGGTAATAACATGATCAAAAATTTTTTTAAGTCAAGATTAGGAAAGATATAAGAAAATGATGTAGGTTATCTTCCAGGCTTCATCTACAGACTTGTAGTATTCTCCTTAGTGATGTCTTGATCACCATGTCTTAGAGAGCAGAAAAGAAAAAGAGATAGAAAGATTTAGAGAATAGAGGGGGTTGGTCTTCTTGGACTTCCTCTTGATTTTTCTTCTAAGTGCTTCTACTTCTTGGAGATTCTTCTGGAGTCTTGTTTTGGCTAAGTCCTTCATTGGTCTTCTAGCTCCATGTTGAAAATCCTAAGTGTCTAAGTGCATAGAACTTAACCAAAAATGCTAAGTTGAAAATATTCCTAACTTAGAGAAAATAATGGAGGAGTTTTCCTATGAGGAGAATAACTATATAATAAAATATGTTATGCATGCAATGCTGTTTTTAATCATAAGAAACATCATACAATATTTGTGATATTTATAAAGTATGCATTAGGCTATAAATGCAATTTAATTATTTCGTAATTTTGGAAAATATAATAAAAGGAATTACATGTAATATTATAGTTTTATGTGATTAAACTTTTATAATAAAATTTTATAAATGGTGTTAATAGACAGAGGGCATTTAATTAAAATTTATAGCAAAAATAGTTATGTCAAAAATAGTTATGTCAAAAATAGTTATAAATTTTATGTAATCAAAATTAATGTTTCTATTAATAGTTATGTCAAAAATAGTCAAACTATTCAAATTAAAACATACAACTATTAAATCATTCAAAAACATTTTATAACAGAGGCATCATATTACAAATATTCCAAAGTTTATAAAACAATTTTATTTGCAATTTTTGGATTTATAGATTTAAAGTTATGACAAAAATACTCAAATTCACCATTTGAAATTTGAATATTATAAAGTAAGTCAAATTTTAATTTTGGCAATTCTAAAATATTCTACATTTCAAGGGCTTTCCAAATATATAAAAATATTTGAATTTGGCTAAACAGATAAAAAGTAATGATAAAAACAATATGCAGGGGGTTTTCTGTAAAACTGCCATTTAATTCAATTTAAGAAAATCGTAGAAAATCCTTCTGCCTACGTGGATCCGACGTGGCGCTGACTGTGCGCCACACGGCGCTGACGAGGCGTTGACGTGGCGTGCTCTGGTTGGACGATACCGGTTCAGAGAAAGAATTAAAGCGAGCCGGCAGATCTAAATCGGACGGCCTGGATCTGACGACCAAAGGAGAGCGGCGCTAGGTCACCGGTGTATCGCCGGAGACGGTGCCCGCGGCGGCGACGGGGTGTTACTCACGTTCTATTGTTCCCCGGGATGAACGGAACACACCACCGGGTGCAGGAGGGCGTGGCGGGGATGTTGGCGACCTGGCGGTCGTCGAAGCTTCTCGATTATTCTCTAATTGCTCACCGGAGTTGATGCGGGCGGCGGTTTACTCCGGGAGTGCACCGTTACGTCGATCTGGAGCAAAGGAAGAAGCGGGATCGTGTCAAAAACATGCACACGGATTAGGGAAGACGGAAGGGGGAGATGGGAGGGCTCGGGGTTCACGGGTTGTCGCCGGAGTCGCGTTTTTCGCCGGCGGCAACGGCGGGGCTCCGGGGACGCTTGCGGACGGCCTGGTGGCTCTCGGGAGGTGACGTTTGGGGCAAAAGCGAGAGGGGGTCGGGGGCTATTTGAAGGAATAAACGTCACTCGAAACGGTGGTCAAAATCTACGGGTTGAAGAAGAATCAAATCGGCCGTTTCAGCGAGGTCGTGGGCGTGGTCTCCGGACGCACGTTGAAGACGATGACGTGGCCCGACAGGTGGGGTCCACCCGTCTGCGAGAAGAGGCAAAGAACGTGGGCTGGGCTGCGCTGGGCCTCTGCTCGCTGCGCGCGCACGATGGAAGATGCTGGGCTTCGGCCCAGTTGGCTCAGGAATGAGGCCTCGTATATATTTTTTGTTCAAATGATTTTCTGTTTTAAAACTTTTCAATTTGAAATAAATTCATAACTTTATCAAAATTATTCAGAAAAATCCATAAAAATACTTTTTGAAAAGCTTATTAAAAATAGTCCTTTTTGGTAGTATTTCTGTCTGAAATAAAAATTAATAAAGTGGAATATCGCACACCTACACGAGTTCTACTTGTGATCATTGTCATGCCAGGCATTTTTTGTCTCTAGAAGGAAGCTCACGGCTTCACCTCCAAGCTTCTACAAGCTTCTCCCGAGGGTCAGCCCTCCGAGCTCTCCTGCCAATGAGCCACCCCAGGCCGCAGTGAACCTCTGCCACTAATGGGTGGTCCCCATGCCTCGACATGGAAGGAACGTTAGGTTGGCAAACCCAAGTGTAATGAACCATTCGCGTTCCATCTGAACTATGCGCTAAGGCGCCATTTCGTCCCAAGTGAACTATGCGCTCAGGCGCCATTTCGTTCCTAAGCAAACTCTACGCTGAGGCGCCGCTGTGTAATATTTTGATGGCAAGTTTTACCTTCGTCATTTACTTTCACATGTGCGCTTATATTCTTCCCATGCGCACCTCGCGAGCGGGGGCTGAGTACGGTGCCTGTGCCCCAAGAGCACCCCAGCAACACTGCAAAATCCAAGGGACCCTGAGCTCTGGCTAAAGGGCATGCACCCGGATACACGCCACCTCTCCAAAGGACCTTGGTACTCTCTCTCCTCACGAGGCACCCATGAGGAAACCTATAAGCGTGCATGAGTCATTGGTACGCCTCTCTAACGTCCACAGGGAACAAGAGTCTCTCCAGGCCTGTGGAGGAAAAACTCGGCCCCTGAGGAGAAAGACATCACCTTAGGAGTCCTACGCAGGGCAAAAGCCTCGCGAAGCTAAATTCCCTGCCCACACCAGGAGAATCTCTGCGTCTCTCTCACGAGCACTCTGCGTCCCTCGAGCGTCCCTTTTCCCTCACTCTCCATGGACTGCTTGCGCGTCAAAGGGGGGCCCTTGAGCATCGCGCCTAGAGAATTCCTACCTCTCTAAGCCTTAAACACCCCCCGGCCTTGCCGAGTCATTGCTCGAGCATACCGCATCGGCGGAGTCATAGCGCGAGGAGAAGGGTCCTAGCGACGCAGAGCAAAAAAGACATGGAAGTAAAGCAAAAGGCCCTCGAGGGGCGCACACACAAACTTAGCATCACATGCTTAGAAATATGAAGTATATTACAGACTAAAGAGCGGAAGTCTTTAAAACAAACATCCCTACGGCGCTACAAGCGTTTTGCATTTCAGGAAAGAAGTCAGGCAGAGGCATCGCCGTCGTCCTCCCCGGACCCTTCTCCTTCAGGCTCGCCCTCCTCATCGTCTCCCTCCTCGCCGCCAGCATCCTCCGCTGCAGCCCGCTTGAAGCGGCTACAGAAGTCGTCGACCTGGTCGCGGATGGAGTTGGAGATCTTCCACCCTCTCTCCCCCTCGAGAGGCTCGGTCACCGTGGTGAAGTCAAAGCCCGGTTGGAGGTGCTGGAGATTGGTGAAGATGCGGTCGACCGCTACCGCTAGGAGCTGGCGGCACTCCTACTCGACGACGTCGCGGAGCTCCGCGGCAGGGCCCTCGAGCGCTGTGAAGAGCTGCTCGAAGTACACGAGGTAGGCGGCGGCGTCGGAGTTGCCTTGCGAGGGGACGGCTGGCGCTTCCGCTCCCAACTTCGCTGCGAGCTCGTTGCCCCGGCCCACTAGGGACTGGAACATGCGCTCCCGGTGCTGCGAGAGCACCCGCGCCGCCTGGGTGCTCTCAGCGGCCTCCACCGCCTTCTCCATAGCAGGGCCCACATGTTTGTTCATCTCCTCCATGTCCGCCACGAGGGAGGCGAGGTCCTACGCCATGCGGTCGCGAGCGTCTTCGGCAGCGCGGCGACCGTCCGCAGCACACCGCCCCCGGGAGTTCAGCCGGGCGTTCATTTGTTCCAGCTCAAGGATACGACCGGCATCCTCATCCAGCCTCTTCTTGAAGCGGTTCTCTTGCTTTGTGAATTTCTCGGCATAGTCACGGGAGACAGCTGCGCGGTACGCCTTCTCCCGGGCTTGGAACTCCTTCTCAGCCTCCTTCTTCTGCTCGGCGAACTTCATGTTGAAGCGCTCCACATGCCCCTTGTGGGTAGACACCTCGTGTTCATACCTGCGAGAGTCCCGGCAAGGCTCTCTTCGCGACCCTCGAGGGCGGCGCGCTGCCCCGACAGCTCCTGCTCCCTCAACGCCAGCTGTTCGTCGCGGCGGCGCACGTCCTCCTCGCGCTCGCTCAGGCCGCGTGCACTAGCGTCCAAGCTCGTGCGGACCCCCTCCAGGGTGGTCTAAACGGTCTCGGAGTTGGCAAAGATTTTGGCCTCGAGCTCGACAAGCTCGTGGTGCTTGGACGCCAGGGAGTGCTCCACGCCCTCCCACTCTGCCCTAGCCGTGGCCAATTCTTCCGACGCTGCCCGGCGCTCGGCCTTCAAAGGCTGCAGAAGCTCATCGGCGTCGCGCATGGCGCCCTCGCGGACCTCCTCGGCGAAGTGCAGCGCCTCCTCGCGCTCCGCCTGCAAGGCCTGGTTGCTCCGCCGGCGAGCCTCCACAGCTGCGTGGAACGCGGCCCAAGCGTCCGCGAGCTCGTATCGCTGTCGGGCAAGCTCCCGGTCCTCCTGGGCAAGGTGGGCTTCCAGCCCCTCCAGGGACTCCCAAGCGGAAGGCGACATCGCGTCGCCCCCTGCTCCAGTCCCAGCTGCCAAGGGCAAGGGCTTGGGAAGCCCTGCTCGGAGCGGAAGGCCCTGCGCCCGCGTCAAGCTTGGAGCGGGGAGCCTCCGCGCGGACCTAAGGGCTTGGCGGCGTGTCCTCCGCTTCGGTGCCCGCGTTCTGCGCGGCAGCGCTGCCCCCCTCAGGCGGCGGCTCATCTTGTGTTCCCGGGGCAGGAGAGGTCTGCCCCGTAGCCATGGTGCTTGGCGGGGGCAGCGGGAGATCTGCTCACACCGTCTCATTGGCCTTTGGCGAGAGCGGGGCCGCTGTAGTGCCTGCCGCGGCCTCCTGGTGCGCTGGCGGGGTCGCAGCGCGCTAGGAGTAGCCGCTTTCTCCACCTGCTCCTCAGGGTGCTCCTCCTCCAGAGGCGGCACGGTGGCCTCGGCCTGAGGAGCGTCCCCGTGAGGGCCTGCAGGGAATTCCTCCGCAGGGATTTCCTCCGCAGGCCTCGGGGCCTCTTCTGCTGCGGCCTTTTCCGCGGCCTCCAGAGCGGTTCTCTTCACGTCCGACGCTTTGCGGAGCCTGCGGCGCTTCGCAGGCGCCGGGTCGGTGGCAGAGAACAAGAAGATCTGTCAGAGGGAGCACACGAGCAAGGGCCAAAGAAGGAAAACAAAACCAGAAACACTTACCCTGTCTTCTTGCCGCGGGTGTCAAACCACGCCATGCCGGACGAACGCCAAGCAGGCGTGGCCCGGACTTCGGATCCCTCCGGAGCCGCCTCAGCTTTCCTCTTGAGGGGAGCAATCGGGGGCTCCCCAGGCAGGCCTGTTGTGGGCCGCCTTGGTCCGGGGCTCCTGTCGCACCGCCTCGGCCTCCTCATCGTCGCTGGAGGAGAGCTCGAAGACCTCCTCAGGAGGGGGCAAGTCCCTTGACAAGCTTGCCCCGCCTGCAGAGGGAACGGCGCCAGCCGCAGCGTCGCCCAGCTCAGCGTCAGACGCGTACGGCGACTCCGCAGCGTCTTTGTAACATCCCAAATTTCTCAAAAATTTAAAACTTTGCATTCATGCATCATGCATCATAAAAGTATGGCATTGAAATCACATAAGGAGTAAATTGAATTTTAATTATAATGTTAAATAGCATTGTTTTCATTAAAGAGGTTTATTTGAGCTCCTCATACAAATCTGTATTTTATTATTTTATTTATTTAACAAAATGATATCAAAAAGTCATAAATTAAATTAGCTTTTCAAAACATATTTTTATGAATTTTTCTGAAATGTTTTGATAAGTTTTAAAAATCAAATTTGAATTAAAGGTTTTAAATCAGAAAATGTTTTGTTAAAAAAAAAAGGGAGGAGACGACCCAACTGGGCCGAAGCCCACTTCTTTCCCTCGCTATCCGTCGCGCGCGCACGAGCTAACGGCCTGCGACCAGCCCACCTCACTCCCTCTCTCGCTGCCAGCCGGGGCCCGCATGTCATCCCTCTCCCCAAGTCGTGATGAACACGAACTCGACTCACCGAACCCTAGAATCTTTCGGATCAAAATCCGTTGAGAAAATCGCGAGGAAATCGCTCCCTACGCCCCCATATAAACCCCCTCCTCTGCCACCTCCTCCCGAACCCCAAAACCCTAGGAAATAGCCTCCAGGCCGCTCAGAAAAAAAGCTCGCCGCCGTCCGCCATTGCCGCCGCCAAATTCTCGATCTCCGGTGAGTACCGAGCCCCTCGAGTCCTCCCGCGTCTCTCCTCCTCCTCCCAGTGAGCACGCGCACGCCCCTGACATCCTCGCTGTTGTTCTTCTACACCAGATCGTCGCGTACGTGTTTAACCGAAGCAAACCGCCGCCGTTTCCATCTCCGGCGAGCTCTAGGAGGAGAAGGGAAGCACGCCGAAGATTTCTGCCGCGCCAACAGCTCCGCCTCGACCTCCTCTTCATAACGGTATGAGTCGTTCTTGCTCGCACGTCGTAGATCGCCGGAATCGCGTATGCCAATGATGGCGCCGCCGCGGGCACGGGATCGCCGGCAAACCGCGCCGCCCGACCCCCCCTTTAGATCCTGGCCATCGGATCTTGATCCAACGGATCTTGCTCGGGTGGATTTGGCGCGTTAGATTTAAAACAGATCGGACGGTCCGCGTACGCGATCCGCGCGAACCGGTATCGCCCAATCAGAGCACGCCGCGTGGCGTTTTTATTTTCTATTTCGGCAGAGAAATTGTTTTAAAAACAAAAAATAACACAAACTTACAAAAATCATAACTTTTGATCTGTTCATCCGAATTTGATGAATTTTATATCCACGTAAAGCCCTGCTCGTGTAGTTTAATATGGTTTCATTAGTTTATCCTCTTAGTGTATAATAAATTGCGGAATTTAATTGTTTAGCTTTCGGATATTAAATCTATAACTTAATTAATAAAATCTCTTTCCAAATAAATCCAATTGTTTTGAAGAATTATTAATTCCCTCTGTCCAGAGAGTGTAACATGAGTTTTATTTGAAACTTCTTCTAATAGACTTAAAGAAATTGGTTTTAGAATTTAAAACTACTAATATGCTCATTATTTAAATGATGAATTAAAATATTAAAATATTGAGCATTGCATTTTCATGCATGAATAACAGAGAAATTAAAATAGTAATTAATTGGTCTTGTTAAGTTCATTGCATATTAAGCATGCATACATATTTTTGTATTGATATTTTAAGTGCTATGCTTGTGTGTTTATTTAGTTTTATTGCTTGTCTCTAGATTGTGAAGAGGAGGAAGGTCCTTGTGATTGTTATTCTTGCTGTGCTTGTTCCTCTTGTTACCAAGGCAAGTGACATTCATAATCTATCCTATGTTTTCTATATGCATTATTAGTAGAGTTTTGAGTAGTATGCATGATAGGGCAATTTTGATACTATCTTATAATGTTAAGTTAGTTTACACTTTGAAAATATCCTTGTAGTGTGTAGCCATCCCTCCCCATGCAGCCACCAAAAGTTTTATTAGATGCTTAGCTATGCTATAAAGGAGTTTACTTATCATGTTATAGAATTATTGCTAAGTGTTAAAACTTTGAATGCACTTCTGGGTGGAATTGGTTGTTTGGTTTATGTTGAGTGGCTTTTGGGACCATGCTTGTGGTTGTCTTTGCCTAGGATGAATTTCTATTCTACTTAGGGCCATGAGTATGGTGGTTGTCACCCAGAAGTACACTTGTGGACGGCCACCCATGAACAAAGAGATTACTAAGTCCCTCCAAGTTTAGAAGCTTCCCGTGCAGCCTTTTGACAATGGGCTCTGTCTAGAACTACTAAGTTGTGAGAGTGCAACCTGTCAGCTTGACAAGCAGATGTAGAGTTGATAGGTGGAACGGGTCTTGCTAGTATGGTTGCATTCTTCTTCTGAAAGTTCTTGTCTCAATTCTCTCCTTTCCATAATACACTCAGCGTGTATAGGATTTCTCGGACAAATTGAGTCTTAAGGTGAAAGTGCACAACCTCTGCAGCGTCGACAAACTGAGTACTCAGCCGTGTCCCCGGTGATGGACAACTTCGAGCAACTGGACAAGGATGGACGGAAGAATCTCAACATGGTTTTCGTAAAGTAAAATTTGACTAAGGAAAGAATTATTGGTGCACTTGGGCTTCATCCCTTGGTGCCAAGTCTTTGAGATACAAAAGTGTTTACAAAAGATAGGAGAAAACTGGCTTTCTGCAAAATAGCCTACAAACTCCACCAAGCCAAATATGCATATAGAATTAGACTTGTCATAATTTATCCACCATAGTCACTTGCCAATACTTCATTGTATTGACCTCCTTCGGGGGCTGCATATTCAAATGTGCAGGTAATTCTGATGAGGAGTAAGTTTGGACTCGATTCTACACCCAACATGTCTGCTCGTGGCGTATGCTAGGAGAGAAGGCCCATTGCTTTTATTTTCGTTGTGAACTCTGAATATTTTAGCTAGTCTTCATGACTATGCACTTTGTAATAAAGCTATACTTGGCTATTTTTGGATCTCGATGTAGTATTTTGATACTTATGCAATGATACTATATATTTTGTACTGTGGTGCTAGCAGTGATCCAGGGACTAGCACATAACACAGGTGTTCCATCTTTATTTAAAGATGGGGCGCTACAAAATGGTATTAGAGCAAAAGTGTTGCCTGTAGGTTCGAGCCCTTAGGATTGGTTAAGCCTCCTTTTTGATCATAATATTACCATCTTTGAAGTATGTTGGATCCTAACGGCATAGTGGGATGAAGCGGCCCGGGACTAACCTTACATGTCCGCGTACATGAGACCTGTTCCACAATTATAAGTGGCTGGCCGGGTGTCTGTCTCTCTCACTATAGTGAATATCCGACTTACAAAAGAGTTGATAATAGTATTGATCACCGGATAGAAATGAACTTCCTTTTCTCTAAGTACTTAAGTACACCATAATTAGTATATCTTACCTTTGTCTTGTGTTAATAAACTCTACCTTTATCACTTAAGGATGTCGTTCTTCATGTATCAAACCGCGGAGGACTTCAAGGACATGCGCTTTGGAAGATATCTTCTAGAGTTGGTAGAACTGTTGGCACTTCCAACACCCATCATCAAGGCAAGCCAGCTGAAGCACTTCAACAAAGAAGACGTATGGGGAATTCGCCTTTACCAACAAGGGCGCCAGACTGAACCCAAGACCGAAGACATCCAGTACAAGTCGATTAGTGACTCCTTGGAGAAAGGGCTGAATCTCGTCACGCAGGAGCTAATAGGACGTCTTTGCTTGCAATACCAAGAAGAGTTAAAAGACCACTACTTTGCTCACCTTGGCCAACGTGACGAACATGGGATTCCTTACTGTATTAGCGAGGAAGACAAAAACAAACCAGAAGCTTTGTACCCATATCTCCAAGACTTAGAACTTCACCTCTGGCAACTAGAAGAAGATAGACGCAATGAGCTGTTGAAGAATGATGAAATAATGGCACAAGTCAAGGAGACTCAAAAGAAGATTGAAGCCCAAGAAGAGGTGGCCAACGCTCAAGAGGAGAAGTTCCGAGCTCAAGAGAAGAAGTTCCAAAGTCAAGAAAAGAGAATTAGAGATAAGAACAAGGAGATCAGGACCTTGAAGGATGAAATCCAGATCAACGACGTTGAGTTCGAAGCTGATCGAGATTTGATCGAGACTCTATGCCGTGAGAAGAGAATACTACAAGAGAAGATTGAAGTCCTGGAGAAAGAAGCAATCGAGACTCTGCACCGTGAGACGACAATGTTACAGGAGAAGAATGAGGCCTTGGAGAAGGAGGTGAATGACTACAAGGAGATCCTTACGAAGGAAGGCATCACCATCGAGGAAGTGGAGGAAGATGAAGGAGACGTCATGGACGAAGTTTAGACTTAGTAGTTGGACCACCATGTTCTCCCTCGTTTAGTTCGTCGTTCTTTTTAAAACATTGATCTCCAACTTGTGGTGTGACAATGATAGAATTATTTGGTTTGCAGACTCTGTTGTTTTATTAAATCAATTTAGACTACTTGTTTTGTTTGCTAAGTAGACTTGTCTTTTTAAGTTGTCTTATGAGAGTTGTTTGTGTTGACTTGGTTACTTTGTGCATGGGTAGGATTTTTCTTCTCTTAGTTCTGTCTATCTTTCACTCACCTATGCTGAAAAACCCTACAGATGCCTCCTCGTCGTGATACCAGCAACGACGACGTCATGCAACAACTGATGGCCGCTCCAGCTCAGTTGATGAATATGATGACTCAGTTCATTGCAGCAACCAACAACAACAACAACAACCACAACAACAACAACCCGCCACCTCCACCCCCACCCCCAGTGGACAGACTTGCTAGGTTCCTAAGGCTTAGGCCTAATAAGTTCTCCTCTGCTACTGAACCAATAGTGGCGGATGATTGGCTCTGTTCAGTCAACAAGGACTTAGTAACTTGTGAATGTTCTGAGGCAGAAAAGGTGAGGTTCACTGCACACCTGTTGGAAGGACCCGCAGCATTGTGTTGGGAAAATTATCAAGTGACTCATCCTTTGGACGGCATGACTTGGGATGCATTCAAGGAAGGCTTTCGGAATGCTCACATCTCCTCAGGTATAATGAACCTGAAGAAAGATGAATTTCGCAGCTTGAGGCAAGGAGGTAGAACTCTGAAGGACTATATGGATGACTTATGTATGCTATCAAGGTATGCACCAGAGGACATCGATACTGATGCAAAGCGGAAGGAAAAGTTCCTCAATGGACTTAAGGGAGAACTGAAGATACCTTTGTCTGTGGCATATACTCCAAACTATCAAGCTCTGCTGGATCAAGCTATCACCTTGGACAACAACATAAGAAAGGAAGAGAATAGGAAGAGGAAGTTCAGTGCAAGTAAGGTTCATTCTGAAGGGACATATAAGAAACACACCTCTGAAGTCAGTAGTCATAAACCCTGGAATCACTCCAACACTGGTAGTGGCCAAAAACATCATGGTCATAACCACAATGGAGGGAACAAAGGAAGTAATGGAGGATACAATGGAAATAATGTTGGATCCAGGGGAAACCATCATCATGGGAATGGTAATCACCGTCCTAACCATGAAGGGAAGAAAGACTTGTCTCATGTGACCTGCTACAAATGTAAGAAGACAGGACATTATGCAACTGATTGCCCAGAGAAGAAAGCTGATGAAAATTCCAAGCCCAATCCTTTCCAGAAGGGACAAGTGAACCACATCAATGTGGAAGAAGTTCATGATGAACCTGATGCTGTGATTGGTACGTTCTTGCTCAACTCCTTTCCAGCATTAGTTTTATTTGATACTGGAGCATCGCATTCATTCATATCAAGAGCTTTTGTTAACAAACATGGGTTAGCTGAGGAAAGTCTAGGAAAACCTATTAGGGTAAGTTCACCTGGAGGAGAGATGCTAGTAAATTCCGGGTGTAGGCAGTTAGACTTGCAAATTGGAAAACACACCTTCCCAACAGACTTAGTCATCCTAGAAACTCAAGGATTGGATGTTATCATCGGAATGGATTGGATGACTCGTTTTGAAGGAATCATAGATTGTGCGAATAGAGCAATCACCCTCACCACCCCAGAGAAAAGGAAGATTAAGTTCCGATCAACTTTCGAACTTAAGAAGGTTAGGCTAAATTCTCTTAAGGGGGTTAGCCTTGGTGATGTGCTTATCGTCAAGGAATACCCAGATGTTTTTCCGGAGGAACTACCGGGAATGCCACCCGATAGAGATGTAGAGTTTCTCATCGAAGTTAAGCCGGGAACAGGGCCAATAGCAAAAAGACCTTATCCTATGGCCGTCGATGAATTGAAAGAGCTCAAGAAGCAATTAGAGGAACATATCCAGAAAGGATTCATTCGTCCAAGTTCATCGCCATGGGGAGCACCAGTCTTATTTGTTAAAAAGAAGGATCAAACCCAGAGGCTAGTCACGGATTACAGAGATATAAACGAGCAAACTATCAAAAACAAGTACCCGTTACCCAAGATAAATGAACTATTTGATCAACTAGAAGGTGCTTGTGTTTTCTCAAAGATCGATCTTCGATCGGGGTACCTCCAAATGAAAGTTAGAGAAATGGATATACCCAAAACTGTATTTGTTACGAGATATGGCTCTTATGAGTACACAGTAATGCCTTTTGGATTAACCAATGCACCAGCTTATTTCATGAATATGATGAATAAAGTGTTCATGGATTTTCTGGATAAGTTTGTGGTCGTGTTCATAGATGATATTCTAATCTATTCCAAGAGTCACCAAGAACATGAAGAGCACTTGCGTCAGGTATTGCAGAGACTACGTGAACATAAGTTGTATGCCAAGTACAGCAAGTGTGAGTTTTGGTTAGAACAAGTCGGATTTTTAGGCCATGTGGTGTCCAAGGAAGGTATAGCGGTGGATCCTGAAAAGGTTTCAGCTGTAACTAATTGGGAACCGCCGAAGAATGTTGGTGAATTACGAAGTTTTCTGGGTCTAGCAGGATACTACCGACGATTCATTGAAAACTTCTCCAAGATTGCCAAGGCCTTGACGGAATTACTATAGAAGGAGAAGAAATTTGAGTGGACAGAGGCATGCGAAGCCAGTTTTCAGGAGTTGAAGAAACGTCTGGTTTCAGCCCCAGTTCTATGTTTACCTGATTTGGAGAAGGAATTCCAAGTATACTGTGATGCTTCACGCCAAGGCTTGGGCAGTGTGTTGATGCAGGAAGGCAGAGTGGCATCTTATGCCTCTAGACAACTCAAGAAACATGAAGCAAACTATCCAACTCATGATCTCGAGTTAGCATCAGTAGTGCATGCCCTGAAGACTTGGAGACCCTACCTGATGGGAAAAAGATGTGAGGTATTCACGGACCACAAAAGTTTGAAGTACATATTTACACAGAAGGAATTGAATATGAGACAAAGAAGATGGTTGGAACTTATTAAAGATTATGATCTAAGTCTTCAATACCATCCGGGAAAAGCTAATGTGGTAGCAGATGCTCTGAGCCGAAAAGTGAATGTGAATGGCCTTACAGCAGGGGAATTACCCGAGGATTTATGTAAGGCATTTAAGGACCTTAGGTTGGAAGTAGTACCTGAAGGGTTTGTAACCTCATTAGTGGTACAGCCCACTTTGATGGACAAGATACGTGAAGCTCAGAAAGGAGACAAGGAAATAGAAGAGATCAAAGTCAATTTAAGAGCTGGAAAAGCTAAGGGATTTCACGAGGATGAGCAGGGAATTTTGTGGTTTGTAAAACGTGTATGTGTGGCCAATGACCCTGACCTTAGGAAGTTAATTCTGCAAGAAGCTCATGAAACACCTTATTCAATTCATCCGGGAAATACAAAGATGTATATGGATGTGAAAGAGAGATTTTGGTGGAATAATCTGAAGAGAGAAATAGCAGAATACATCGCCAAGTGTGATGTATGTAGTCGAGTAAAGGCAGAACATCAGAAACCAGCAGGACTCTTACAACCTTTGAAAGTACCGGATTGGAAGTGGGATTCAATTGGGATGGACTTCATCACTGGATTACCAAGGACCAGATCGGGTTATGATTCTATTTGGGTTATTGTTTGTCGCCTAACCAAAATAGCTCACTTCATACCCGTGAAGACCACTTATACTAGTGCAAAGCTAGCCGATATTTACATGAAGAGAATTGTGTGCCTTCACGGCGTTCCTAAGAGTATCGTGTCTGATAGAGGGACCCAGTTCACTTCTCATTTTTGGAAGCAGTTGCACGAATCTTTGGGAACCAGATTGGAATTCAGTACGGCTTTCCACCCGCAAACAGATGGTCAGACTGAAAGAGTGAATCAGATTTTAGAAGATATGTTAAGAGCTTGTGCGCTTGACTATGGATCTAGTTGGGATGATAATTTGCCATACGCTGAGTTCTCCTACAACAATAGTTACCAAGTTAGCATTGAGATGGCACCGTTTGAAGCTTTATATGGAAAGAAATGCACAACCCCACTGTTGTGGAGTGGTGTAGGAGAACGGAGTTTCTTTGGGCCTGATATAATACAGGATGCCGAAGAGAAAGTCAGGCTGATTAAGGATAGATTGAAAATAGCACAATCACGCCAGAAAAGCTATGGAGATTCCAAGCGTAGAGAAGTCACCTATGAAGTGGGAGATAGAACCTATTTAAGGGTGTCACCACTTCGGGGTGTGAAAAGGTTTGGAATCAAAGGAAAGTTAGCACCTCGATTCATTGGACCATTCAAAATTCTCTCTCGTAAAGGTGAAGTGGCATATGAGTTAGAACTACCTGAAGTACTGTCTGCTGTTCATAATGTGTTCCATGTCAGTCAGTTGAAGAAATGTCATCCCGAGATGATGGGAGTTCCCTTAAAGGATACTGTACCCCTCGAGGAGGTACGATTGGAGAGTGACCTGACATACGAAGAGAAGCCCATCAAGATATTAAAGACAGCAGAAAGAGTCACCCGTACCAAAACCATCAGGTTTTGCAAGGTCCAGTGGAATCATCACACCGAAGACGAAGCCACCTGGGAACGAGAGGATGACCTCCGAGAAGACCACCCACACCTATTTGCTGACCTTTCCGAAGCTCGAGGGCGAGCTTCTTCTTAAGGGGGTTAGTCTGTAACATCCCAAATTTGTCAAAAATTTAAAACTTTGCATTCATGCATCATGCATCATAAAAGTATGGCATTGAAATCACATAAGGAGTAAACTGAATTTTAATTATAATGTTAAATAGAATTGTTTTCATTAAAGAGGTTTATTTGAGCTCCTCATACAAATCTGTATTTTATTATTTTATTTATTTAACAAAATGATATCAAAAAGTCATAAATTAAATTAGCTTTTCAAAACATATTTTTATGAATTTTTCTGAAATGTTTTGATTAGTTTTAAAAATCAAATTTGAATTAAAGGTTTTAAATTAGAAAATGTTTTGTTAAAAAAAAAAGGGAGGAGACGACCTGTAGCGTACCTGCTCTTAAAATAAGGCAGATACCTGTGTATAGTGCAAATCCCTGGATCGTTTCATTTGCACACACAGTTTACGATGTAATATCACAACAAAGGTCAATTTTATTACATCGATGATCCAGAATTACAAAATATTCTTTACAAATTGCATAGCATAAAGCTAGCTTTGAAAAGTACACAGCGGAATACAATAGCAGTGAGTCTCTAAATAACTTTCATGCTGCCACAGGCGAAAACATGTTTGTTGTAGACTCGAAACCTTTCAACGAAACCTCACTCGTCATCTGCTCAAATCTGCAATAAGAAAAATATTGCAACAACGTGGGTCAGATTCCATTAAAAATGGAGTCTGGCAAGTGACACTATGGTGGACACTTATGGAATAACTCTAAAGCCTATATGAATATTTGGCTGGTGGAACTCAAGGCTAATTTGCATAAAGCCAATTTTTCCTACTCTTTTGAAAACACTTTTCTTGAAATCGACGAGTATGGCATGAAAACCATAAATCTCATCTTCCCTTGTTCACCCATCAGTTTTACTTTTGAAGTTGGAATGGTGGAATCCTCCGTTGACGTCCTTGATCAGCTGCTCAAAATTGTCCGTAACCGGGGACACGGCTAAGTACTTAGTTTTACACTCTGCAGAGGTTGTGCACTTTCACCATTGTACCCATTCAACCCAAGGTATCCTTTACACACCATTTGTGATAAGGAAAAGAGAGAATGAGACGAGATCTTTCAGAAGCATTTTCCCTCCCACCTGGCTTGACCCGTTCCACCTAACATCCCCCTACATCTGCTTGTCAAGCCGGAGAGAGTCCACGCAACATAATTGATCAAGCCAGAGCCCATATGGCAATGGCTGCACTGGAAGCAATCGTCACTCGGAGTTCTTCAGATTCCTCTGTTCCTGGGTGGCCATTCACAAGTGTACATACTCCAGGAACCATAGACATGGACCTGAGTAGCCACTCAACATAACCCATGCAACCACTTACCACCCAGGTGTTTCATTAACTTTGTGGATGTGCACTCTCAGGTAAAAGTCACCATGATCATGGCCCTAAGTAGAATAGAAATTCATCCTAGGCGACGACAACCATGAGCACAGCCCTGAGTAGTCACTTATCATTTTGTAAAACTTCTCATTCATTGCATAGCATCAATATCTTTGCTAAGTATGATATAGGAACCTAGACACAGGAATAAGGGATTCTACAGGTTTAGCATAGCAACACATGCATATAAAAATACACTAAGTAATGCATAAAAATAGGGAGTTTATGAGGTGTGCCACTTGCCTTTGAATGTTGTCGTTGTTCACAAACTCTTTTCAACAACGAACGTTTGCTCTCCGTTTAATCTAAACAATATAAGCAAACAACAATACAACAATCAACAGCAAGCCAAACTCACCATGCATAACAAACACATACTAGAAATAAGTTTTGTAAAACTTTCTAAGGAAAATATGTTTATGCATGATGTGTAAAATATTCCTAAGGCTAGAAATGCTTTTTCATGCCATGGAAATCTTTTAAGTTTATGCAAGGCAAATAGGTTGGTCCAAAAGGACTAAGGACTAAAGTCTTAAGTTGGATACACATACTTTGTTTTATAACTTCTTGAAACAAGCACTCAAATGGCTTAGCCATGATGTGCAAAATACTTAGGGAAAAATACTAAGTCATTTGTTCATGATGATCACAATTATTATCAACTCTTTGTAAATTGGACATTCACTATAGTGAGAGAGACAGACACCCGGCCAGCCACTTAAATTGTGGAACAGGTCTCATGTACGTGGACATGTAAGGTTTGTTTCCAGGCCGCTTCATCCCACTATGCTGCTAGGATCCAACAACTTCAAGATGATAACATCATGATCAAAATTTGTTTAAGTCTAAAAGACAAGATTAGGAAAGAGGGAAAAGATAGAAAGAAAGATGTAGTTGTCCTCCAGGCTTCATCTCCAGACTTGTAACTTTCTTCTGGATGATGTCTTGATTGAAGTTTTGATCTTCAGACTTGGTGATTCTTGAATCCTCGAGGCTGGTCTTGGATTTACTTAGTCTTCATGAAGTCTCAGATGAGGAGAAAAGACAGAGAGAAAGACTTAGAAAATAGAAAGGGGGTTGGCCTTCTTGAACTTCTTCTCACTTTTCTTCTAAGTGCTTGACATCTTGGGGATGCTTCCAGAGTCTGTTTTCTTCTAAGTCCTTCATGATGTCTCAGAGAAAAGAAAGAGAGAGAGAGCAAGACTTGGAAAATATTTCTGGTTGGTCTTTATGATCTTCTTCTTGATTTTCTTCTAAGTGTTTCTTCTCCTTGAAGATACTTCTGAAGTCTTGTTTTTGGCTAAGTCCTTCAATGGTCTTCTAGCTCCATCTTGAAAACTACTAAGTGTCTAATGCATAGCACTTTTTCACAAAATACTGAGTTTGAAAATAATCCTAACTTAGAGAAAACTATTGAAGAGGGGTTTTCCTATGAGAATTATATCTACAATATAACATATGCTATGAATGAAATGCAATTTTTGAATCACAAGAATCATAAAATAACTTTTGTGATTTCTTTAAATATATGCATGAATTTATAAATGCAATTTAAATAAATTCCTAGTTTTGGAAAATAAAATAAAAGGAATCATTATAAGATTAAAGTTTCCTATGATTAAATTTTTATAACAAAATCTTATAATTAATATTAATAGACATGGGGTATTTAATTAAATCTATTGCAATTGGATTTAATTAAAAATAATGTTTCTATTAAAAGTTATTTCAAAATTTGTCAAACTATTCAAATTAAACACACAACTATGAAATCATTCAAAAATTGCTCACAAATATTTTATAGCAGTGGCATTAATTTACAAATATTCTAAGGTTTCTAAAATATATTTATTTGCAATTTTTGGATTTATACATTTAAAGTTATTACAAATATACTCAAATTCACCATTTGAAATTTGAATATTTTATACTAAGTCAATTTTGAATTTTGTCTGATCCAATTTATTCTACACATCCAGAGCTTTCCAGATATATAAAAATTATTAAATTTGGAGTTGTGGTTAAAAAGTTGTGAGAAATCTAAGTTCCAGGGGTGTTTCTGCAAAATTGCCAATTAAAATTAGTTAGGAAATTATTTTCCACGTGGCAGCTGACTGGGCAGTGACGTGGCTGCCACGCGGCGCTGACGTGGTTAAGTGGATGAATCTGGATCGTTAGATCCAGATCCGATGGATCAGATCTATCCGTACCGATTCGTTTTATTGATCTAATCCTAGCCCTTGATCTCAGATCGCACGGTGCTGAGGCGTGGACCTTACCGTGGCGGCGCAGCTCGCCGGAGATGGCGCGGACGACGGCGCCGTGGCTCGGCGTGGACGCTCCGGTTGATTCCTTGCTTCCCCGAATGAACGGAGGGTAGCCCCGAGCGCGGCGCGTCGCGGGGAGGGCGATGGAGGTGGCGGCGTCTTCCCGTTCTTCCTGGAGTAGCGAGGACGCGCAGGCGGAGCGGCACGGTTCCGGCGAGCTCGGTTGCGACGTTCGGCTGCACAAAACTTGGCCCTAAGGCATGAGGAGGTGCGCAACGCAACAGGGGAGACGGGAGGCGCGATCTCGGGCGGGGAGGAGCTCACCTCGACGCGAAATCCGTGGAACACGGCGGCGGACACGGTGGATTCCGACGAGCTTTACAGCGGGATTTAGCTAGGGTTCCAAGGGGGGAAAGATACGGCGGGGTCCGGGGTATAAATAGGAGGCATCGGAGTCCAACTCCCGCACGAATCGGAGGAGATTTCTTTTCCGAATCGATCTCCAGTTTTTGCGTTCGTTCGGTTTGAGGAAGATGAAGATCCGCTGACGTCAGCATGACGTCAGCCAGCATTTTATTTTCTGATTTTATTTCCTTAATTCATATCTTTTGATTTATAACTTCAAATGATGTCAAACAAAATTCTAAAAATTTGTAAAATTAATATCTCTCTGTTAAACCAGTTGTAGGTGTGTTTTAAACATTTTTGAAAATTAATATTTTGAAATATTGCTTAATTACAAATTTGACACTTAAGTCAAATTTGAATTTATTTCTCATTTAAATTTTCCTTTGGCTAAAATAAATTTGTAAAATATCCACATTCCAATATGTTTGAAATTAAGTTATTTAAACTTGTTTTGCTGAATTCATTCATCTTTATCTTTGCATATTATTAAGAACAACATATAAGTAATGTTTTTAGGAAAATGTGAAAGATAAGGTATTCATTTTTAATTGAAAACAATTTGTGCAACATTATAATTTTTGATTATGATAATTCATTTGAAAACTTTATAACAACTTTGGACAAGGTTTCTGTTTTGATTTTATTCTTATTTAAATTCCATTAATCATTTCATGTTCTGAAAATAAATAGATGGAAATCATTTAATTCAATGAAAGGTTTATTTGGCTAATTCATTTATTTAAATTTTATGAAGTTTTAAAGTTATACACTATAGGATTATAATTTCCAAACTATATTTTGAATTTAGTTACAGGAATGAAACCATTTAGTAATTATATACTATTTTGAATAATCTTGTATTTATGAATAGATATGGCTAAGTGATTTAATTCAAATACTTATGAAGAACTAATTTATTTTAAATAAAATGAATTGTAGTTTGTAACATTTTTGTCAAATTATATTTTAAGGTTTTTGAAATACATGAGAATATAGAATATTTTAAACTGTGACATTTGAATTATTAAACCTTGAAGTCTTTTATAGTTGGCTTTCTTATGCATTTCTTATTTTATTTTAATAACAAGAAAAGTTTTAAATTTTAGTGATTTTTGAACATTATAAAATGTTGGGATGTTACAGACTACCACCCTTAAAAGGAATCTCGTCCCCGAGATTCGGAGAAGCTAGAAAAGAAAGCAAGGCTTGAATGATTCTGATAACTCGAGATGTTTTGAGAAATGAAATTTCTGACAAGGAAACTTGAAAAACTTGACAGTGAATGGTTTTTCTGATTAGAAGGATGAAAGGAAAGATAGTTTGAGATTTCTGGGTTTAAGTGACTGTGTTTAAATTTTCTAGGTGGCTACCACCCTTAAAAGAAAAGTTTTGTTGATAATTCAACATCCTAATGCACAACCATAAATCAAGATAATCCATTACAAACATCGTCTAACAAACATCAAGCAACAAAGTTCAAAACAAACAATCAATCTAGTATGGTCATATAGCCAAGTTGATATGATCAATACACTAACACGATATCGTCGTTCTATTTAAGTGGTGGTCAAATCTATCTCCTTCCTGACTGCTTCAATTACTTATTCAACTTTCTTGGATATCTTAGAAGTGTTGGTCGAATCCTGGTTCTTCAGTGGTCTTCCATATATGCAGAACTTCATGATTAATCGTAGCTTTTCCATATGAGCCAGCAGGAGCAGACTTCGACTATAAGAACATGGTCATCTAGAAAAAGGTAAGAGGTTTTTAGAAGGTTGATAGTAGATGAGAGTATGAGAAAGACATAGTGAAAAGATTTGTTTTTTTGAAAAGTGAAGAAAAATAGATTTTCAATCCTAAGGTCAAATCCTATTTCTATCCAAACCTAGGGTTTCGAACCTACAGGCAACACAGTGCTCTGATACCATCTGTAGCGTACCTGCTCTTAAAATAAGGCAGATACCTGTGTATAGTGCAAATCCCTGGATCGTTTCATTTGCACACACAGTTTACGATGTAATATCACAACAAAGGTCAATTTTATTACATCGATGATCCAGAATTACAAAATATTCTTTACAAATTGCATAGCATAAAGCTAGCTTTGAAAAGTACACAGCGGAATACAATAGCAGTGAGTCTCTAAATAACTTTCATGCTGCCACAGGCGAAAACATGTTGGTTGTAGACTCGAAACCTTTCAACGAAACCTCACTCGTCATCTGCTCAAATCTGCAATAAGAAAAATATTGCAACAACGTGGGTCAGATTCCATTAAAAATGGAGTCTGGCAAGTGACACTATGGTGGACACTTATGGAATAACTCTAAAGCCTATATGAATATTTGGCTGGTGGAACTCAAGGCTAATTTGCATAAAGCCAATTTTTCCTACTCTTTTGAAAACACTTTTCTTGAAATCGACGAGTATGGCATGAAAACCATAAATCTCATCTTCCCTTGTTCACCCATCAGTTTTACTTTTGAAGTTGGAATGGTGGAATCCTCCGTTGACGTCCTTGATCAGCTGCTCAAAATTGTCCGTAACCGGGGACACGGCTAAGTACTTAGTTTTACACTCTGCAGAGGTTGTGCACTTTCACCATTGTACCCATTCAACCCAAGGTATCCTTTACACACCATTTGTGATAAGGAAAAGAGAGAATGAGACGAGATCTTTCAGAAGCATTTTCCCTCCCACCTGGCTTGACCCGTTCCACCTAACATCCCCCTACATCTGCTTGTCAAGCCGGAGAGAGTCCACGCAACATAATTGATCAAGCCAGAGCCCATATGGCAATGGCTGCACTGGAAGCAATCGTCACTCGGAGTTCTTCAGATTCCTCTGTTCCTGGGTGGCCATTCACAAGTGTACATACTCCAGGAACCATAGACATGGACCTGAGTAGCCACTCAACATAACCCATGCAACCACTTACCACCCAGGTGTTTCATTAACTTTGTGGATGTGCACTCTCAGGTAAAAGTCACCATGATCATGGCCCTAAGTAGAATAGAAATTCATCCTAGGCGACGACAACCATGAGCACAGCCCTGAGTAGTCACTTATCATTTTGTAAAACTTCTCATTCATTGCATAGCATCAATATATTTGCTAAGTATGATATAGGAACCTAGACACAGGAATAAGGGATTCTACAGGTTTAGCATAGCAACACATGCATATAAAAATACACTAAGTAATGCATAAAAATAGGGAGTTTATGAGGTGTGCCACTTGCCTTTGAATGTTGTCGTTGTTCACAAACTCTTTTCAACAACGAACGTTTGCTCTCCGTTTAATCTAAACAATATAAGCAAACAACAATACAACAATCAACAGCAAGCCAAACTCACCATGCATAACAAACACATACTAGAAATAAGTTTTGTAAAACTTTCTAAGGAAAATATGTTTATGCATGATGTGTAAAATATTCCTAAGGCTAGAAATGCTTTTTCATGCCATGGAAATCTTTTAAGTTTATGCAAGGCAAATAGGTTGGTCCAAAAGGACTAAGGACTAAAGTCTTAAGTTGGATACACATACTTTGTTTTATAACTTCTTGAAACAAGCACTCAAATGGCTTAGCCATGATGTGCAAAATACTTAGGGAAAAATACTAAGTCATTTGTTCATGATGATCACAATTATTATCAACTCTTTGTAAATTGGACATTCACTATAGTGAGAGAGACAGACACCCGGCCAGCCACTTAAATTGTGGAACAGGTCTCATGTACGTGGACATGTAAGGTTTGTTTCCAGGCCGCTTCATCCCACTATGCTGCTAGGATCCAACAACTTCAAGATGATAACATCATGATCAAAATTTGTTTAAGTCTAAAAGACAAGATTAGGAAAGAGGGAAAAGATAGAAAGAAAGATGTAGTTGTCCTCCAGGCTTCATCTCCAGACTTGTAACTTTCTTCTGGATGATTTCTTGATTGAAGTTTTGATCTTCAGACTTGGTGATTCTTGAATCCTCGAGGCTGGTCTTGGATTTACTTAGTCTTCATGAAGTCTCAGATGAGGAGAAAAGACAGAGAGAAAGACTTAGAAAATAGAAAGGGGGTTGGCCTTCTTGAACTTCTTCTCACTTTTCTTCTAAGTGCTTGACATCTTGGGGATGCTTCCAGAGTCTGTTTTCTTCTAAGTCCTTCATGATGTCTCAGAGAAAAGAAAGAGAGAGAGAGCAAGACTTGGAAAATATTTCTGGTTGGTCTTTATGATCTTCTTCTTGATTTTCTTCTAAGTGTTTCTTCTCCTTGAAGATACTTCTGAAGTCTTGTTTTTGGCTAAGTCCTTCAATGGTCTTCTAGCTCCATCTTGAAAACTACTAAGTGTCTAATGCATAGCACTTTTTCACAAAATACTGAGTTTGAAAATAATCCTAACTTAGAGAAAACTATTGAAGAGGGGTTTTCCTATGAGAATTATATCTACAATATAACATATGCTATGAATGAAATGCAATTTTTGAATCACAAGAATCATAAAATAACTTTTGTGATTTCTTTAAATATATGCATGAATTTATAAATGCAATTTAAATAAATTCCTAGTTTTGGAAAATAAAATAAAAGGAATCATTATAAGATTAAAGTTTCCTATGATTAAATTTTTATAACAAAATCTTATAATTAATATTAATAGACATGGGGTATTTAATTAAATCTATTGCAATTGGATTTAATTAAAAATAATGTTTCTATTAAAAGTTATTTCAAAATTTGTCAAACTATTCAAATTAAACACACAACTATGAAATCATTCAAAAATTGCTCACAAATATTTTATAGCAGTGGCATTAATTTACAAATATTCTAAGGTTTCTAAAATATATTTATTTGCAATTTTTGGATTTATACATTTAAAGTTATTACAAATATACTCAAATTCACCATTTGAAATTTGAATATTTTATACTAAGTCAATTTTGAATTTTGTCTGATCCAATTTATTCTACACATCCAGAGCTTTCCAGATATATAAAAATTATTAAATTTGGAGTTGTGGTTAAAAAGTTGTGAGAAATCTAAGTTCCAGGGGTGTTTCTGCAAAATTGCCAATTAAAATTAGTTAGGAAATTATTTTCCACGTGGCAGCTGACTGGGCAGTGACGTGGCTGCCACGCGGCGCTGACGTGGTTAAGTGGATGAATCTGGATCGTTAGATCCAGATCCGATGGATCAGATCTATCCGTACCGATTCGTTTTATTGATCTAATCCTAGCCCTTGATCTCAGATCGCACGGTGCTGAGGCGTGGACCTTACCGTGGCGGCGCAGCTCGCCGGAGATGGCGCGGACGACGGCGCCGTGGCTCGGCGTGGACGCTCCGGTTGATTCCTTGCTTCCCCGAATGAACGGAGGGTAGCCCCGAGCGCGGCGCGTCGCGGGGAGGGCGATGGAGGTGGCGGCGTCTTCCCGTTCTTCCTGGAGTAGCGAGGACGCGCAGGCGGAGCGGCACGGTTCCGGCGAGCTCGGTTGCGACGTTCGGCTGCACAAAACTTGGCCCTAAGGCATGAGGAGGTGCGCAACGCAACAGGGGAGACGGGAGGCGCGATCTCGGGCGGGGAGGAGCTCACCTCGACGCGAAATCCGTGGAACACGGCGGCGGACACGGTGGATTCCGACGAGCTTTACGGCGGGATTTAGCTAGGGTTCCAAGGGGGGAAAGATACGGCGGGGTCCGGGGTATAAATAGGAGGCATCGGAGTCCAACTCCCGCACGAATCGGAGGAGATTTCTTCTCCGAATCGATCTCCAGTTTTTGCGTTCGTTCGGTTTGAGGAAGATGAAGATCCGCTGACGTCAGCATGACGTCAGCCAGCATTTTATTTTCTGATTTTATTTCCTTAATTCATATCTTTTGATTTATAACTTCAAATGATGTCAAACAAAATTCTAAAAATTTGTAAAATTAATATCTCTCTGTTAAACCAGTTGTAGGTGTGTTTTAAACATTTTTGAAAATTAATATTTTGAAATATTGCTTAATTACAAATTTGACACTTAAGTCAAATTTGAATTTATTTCTCATTTAAATTTTCCTTTGGCTAAAATAAATTTGTAAAATATCCACATTCCAATATGTTTGAAATTAAGTTATTTAAACTTGTTTTGCTGAATTCATTCATCTTTATCTTTGCATATTATTAAGAACAACATATAAGTAATGTTTTTAGGAAAATGTGAAAGATAAGGTATTCATTTTTAATTGAAAACAATTTGTGCAACATTATAATTTTTGATTATGATAATTCATTTGAAAACTTTATAACAACTTTGGACAAGGTTTCTGTTTTGATTTTATTCTTATTTAAATTCCATTAATCATTTCATGTTCTGAAAATAAATAGATGGAAATCATTTAATTCAATGAAAGGTTTATTTGGCTAATTCATTAATTTAAATTTTATGAAGTTTTAAAGTTATACACTATAGGATTATAATTTCCAAACTCTATTTTGAATTTAGTTACAGGAATGAAACCATTTAGTAATTATATACTATTTTGAATAATCTTGTATTTATGAATAGATATGGCTAAGTGATTTAATTCAAATACTTATGAAGAACTAATTTATTTTAAATAAAATGAATTGTAGTTTGTAACATTTTTGTCAAATTATATTTTAAGGTTTTTGAAATACATGAGAATATAGAATATTTTAAACTGTGACATTTGAATTATTAAACCTTGAAGTCTTTTATAGTTGGCTTTCTTATGCATTTCTTATTTTATTTTAATAACAAGAAAAGTTTTAAATTTTAGTGATTTTTGAACATTATAAAATGTTGGGATGTTACACGACCCAACTGGGACGAAGCCCACTTCTTTCCCTCGCTATCCGTCGCGCGCGCACGAGCTAACGGCCTGCGACCAGCCCACCTCACTCCCTCTCTCGCTGCCAGCCGGGGCCCGCATGTCATCCCTCTCCCCAAGTCGTGATGAACACGAACTCGACTCACCGAACCCTAGAATCTTTCGGATCAAAATCCGTTGAGAAAATCGCGAGGAAATCGCTCCCTACGTCCCCATATAAACCCCCTCCTCTGCCACCTCCTCCCGAACCCCAAAACCCTAGGAAATAGCCTCCAGGCCGCTCAGAAAAAAAGCTCGCCGCCGTCCGCCATTGCCGCCGCCAAATTCTCGATCTCCGGTGAGTACCGAGCCCCTCGAGTCCTCCCGCGTCTCTCCTCCTCCTCCCAGTGAGCACGCGCACGCCCCTGACATCCTCGCTGTTGTTCTTCTACACCAGATCGTCGCGTACGTGTTTAACCGAAGCAAACCGCCGCCGTTTCCATCTCCGGCGAGCTCTAGGAGGAGAAGGGAAGCACGCCGAAGATTTCTGCCGCGCCAACAGCTCCGCCTCGACCTCCTCTTCATAACGGTATGAGTCGTTCTTGCTCGCACGTCGTAGATCGCTGGAATCGCGTATGCTGATGATGGCGCCGCCGCGGGCACGGGATCGCCGGCAAACCGCGCCGCCCGACCCCCCCTTTAGATCCTGGCCATCGGATCTAGATCCATTGGATCTAGCTCGGGTGGATTTGGCGCGTTAGATTTAAAACAGATCGGACGGTCCACGTACGCGATCCGCGCGAACCGGTATCGCCAAATCAGAGCACGCCGCGTGGCGTTTTTATTTTCTATTTCGGCAGAGAAATTGTTTTAAAAACAAAAATTAACACAAACTTACAAAAATCATAACTTTTGATCTGTTCATCCGAATTTGATGAATTTTATATCCACGTGAAGCTCTGCTCGTGTAGTTTAATATGGTTTCATTAGTTTATCCTCTTAGTGTATAATAAATTGCGGAATTTAATTGTTTAGCTTTCGGATATTAAATCTATAACTTAATTAATAAAATCTCTTTCCAAATAAATCCAATTGTTTTGAAGAATTATTAATTCCCTCTGTCCAGAGAGTGTAACATGAGTTTTATTTGAAACTTCTTTTAATAGACTTAAAGAAATTGGTTTTAGAATTTAAAACTACTAATATGCTCATTATTTAAATGATGAATTAAAATATTAAAATATTGAGCATTGCATTTTCATGCATGAATAACAGAGAAATTAAAATAGTAATTAATTGGTCTTGTTAAGTTCATTGCATATTAAGCATGCATACATATTTTTGTATTGATATTTTAAGTGCTATGCTTGTGTGTTTATTTAGTTTTATTGTTTGTCTCTAGATTGTGAAGAGGAGGAAGGTCCTTGTGATTGTTATTCTTACTGTGCTTGTTCCTCTTGTTACCAAGGCAAGTGACATTCATAATCTATCCTATGTTTTCTATATGCATTATTAGTAGAGTTTTGAGTAGTATGCATGATAGGGAAATTTTGATACTATCTTATAATGTTAAGTTAGTTTACACTTTGAAAATATCCTAGTAGTGTGTAGCCATCCCTCCCCATGCAGCCACCAAAAGTTTTATTAGATGCTTAGCTATGCTATAAAGGAGTTTACTTATCATGTTATAGAATTATTGCTAAGTGTTAAAACTTTGAATGCACTTCTGGTGGAATTGGTTGTTTGGTTTATGTTGAGTGGCTTTTGGGACCATGCTTGTGGTTGTCTTTGCCTAGGATGAATTTCTATTCTACTTAGGGCCATGAGTATGGTGGTTGTCACCCAGAAGTACACTTGTGGACGGCCACCCAGGAACAAAGAGATTACTAAGTCCCTCCAAGTTTAGAAGCTTCCCGTGCAGCCTTTTGACAATGGGCTCTGTCTAGAACTACTAAGTTGTGAGAGTGCAACCTGTCAGCTTGACAAGCAGATGTAGAGTTGATAGGTGGAACGGGTCTTGCTAGTATGGTTGCATTCTTCTTCTGAAAGTTCTTGTCTCAATTCTCTCCTTTCCATAATACACTCAGCGTGTATAGGATTTCTCGGACAAATTGAGTCTTAAGGTGAAAGTGCACAACCTCTGCAGAGTCGACAAACTGAGTACTCAGCCGTGTCCCCGGTGATGGACAACTTCGAGCAACTGGACAAGGATGGACGGAAGAATCTCAACATGGTTTTCGTAAAGTAAAATTTGACTAAGGAAAGAATTATTGGTGCACTTGGGCTTCATCCCTTGGTGCCAAGTCTTTGAGATACAAAAGTGTTTACAAAAGATAGGAGAAAACTGGCTTTCTGCAAAATAGCCTACAAACTCCACCAAGCCAAATATGCATATAGAATTAGACTTTTCATAATTTATCCACCATAGTCACTTGCCAATACTTCATTGTATTGACCTCCTTCGGGGGCTGCATATTCAAATGTGCAGGTAATTCTGATGAGGAGTAAGTTTGGACTCGATTCTACACCCAACATGTCTGCTCGTGGCGTATGCTAGGAGAGAAGGCCCATTGCTTTTATTTTCATTGTGAACTCTGAATATTTTAGCTAGTCTTCATGACTATGCACTTTGTAATAAAGCTATACTTGGCTATTTTTGGATCTCGATGTAGTATTTTGATACTTATGCAATGATACTATATATTTTGTACTGTGGTGCTAGCAGTGATCCAGGGACTAGCACATAACACAGGTGTTCCATCTTTATTTAAAGATGGGGCGCTACAGTCTTGTCCCCTTGCCACGGGCATGGCCCCATCTTCCTCCTCCTCCCCCGCCAGGCCTAGCGCGGTTAAGGAGGACATCCGCTCCATAATCGCCAGGCGCGGAGCCAGGTTCATCTGATGAAGAGGCCTCAGCTCCGCCGCAATCACCACGGACACGTCGGGGTTGATGAAGAGGTCGCCCATGATGGTCTCGATGACGGCAGGGCGGTGGTCGCAGGGATGAAGTCGCATCGGGTCGGAAGGGCCCGAGTACTCCACATTGGCTTCTTGTGCGCATGTAGAGGAGCGATGCGGCGACGCACGAAGTCCTCCGCGATCATCTGGACGGTAAGGCCGTTCTCCCGAAACATCCTCATGCGCGCCACGAGGCCTCCTGTCTGCGGGCCCTGGAAGGCCTGTTTGCCCCAACGGGGGTTCTTCACGGGCGGCGCCTCCGCGACCTCGAGGAAGGAGCTCTGCGACTTGACGCCGATGAGGAACCACTTCTGCCTTAAGTCGTCCACCTTCTTTGACACCGCCGTGACGGGTTTCTCGTCGCTCCACGACATGGGGATGTAGACGTCCAACATGTCGTCCTCAATGCAGAAGGACATGCACCCCGTCCGCTCAGCCTTCGCGGTGTTCCAGAGCGCGTAGAAGCTCCGGAAGAGGGCCACCGAGGGCTTCACCCCCAGATAGGCCTCGCACAGATAGGCGAAGATGGAGAGCACGAGGATGGCGTTGGGGTGTAGGTGGAGAAGGTGGATCTGGTAGAACTCCAGGACGGCCTCGAGGAAAGGCGAATACGGAGACACCAATCCGGCGAAGAGAGTGTGGAGGAAGATGGGGAAAACCCCCACCAGAAAGCGGCCGTGCCTCGCGGCCTGGATGGCGCTGGCGCCATGCTCATTGGTCTTCCCGGCGACCAGGTGCTTGATCTTGTCTAGCGCTGCCGCATCGACGCGCACCCCGACCAGGGCGGGGCCGAGCAGCTCATCCCCCTGGGCGTCCGAGCGGAGCGTGGACATTGCCGCCTTGCCTTTGGGCCCTCCCATTGCCGGAGAAGGAGAAGGGCGCGGAAGGAAAAGGAGAAGGAGGAGGAACGAGTTTGCCGGAGAAGAAGAGTTGGGAGAGCAAGAGCTGGCGGTGGAGCGCAGAAGTGAATAATGACTGTGGTTCGGACCGGCGCGCAGCTTTATACCCATTTGGGCAGTTACCAAGGCGTGGTCATGGTGATCGTGGTGGTACCCCCCCCCCACGACGCATGTTTTTACCGGAGAAACCGAGTCGCCGAAAGTTCATCTCCGAACGACGCGTGTCACGGGCCGGCCGGACATATTGGACCCATGACGCTTCATCTGGACCCGATGGGCCTCGCCGTGCCCGTCATGGGCCCGGGGGCTACTGTCGGCCCAGTGGGATCCAGGGTGTGCAGAGCCCACTCTCCACAGCCCTCACACGCGACAGAGTCGATGAAACGGCTAAGGACCGAGCAAAACACTTGGGGAGACCCTCGAGAGGGAAAGCCCTCGAGAGGGCTGGAGAGGGCAGCGAAGGCCTGACGAGGTCTCTCCCGAGGCTGCTGCTCTACAGGGCCCTCTCCCCTGGAGAGGGGTCAACACAATCCCTCCACAGGGCCACCCCAGCCCTGTGGAGATACTTCGCCCCGAATCAACAACTGCAAGGTGCACATGGCCCCTGCTGCGCCGCAAAGGGACGCGCACGTCTGCGCGCGATGACGACGGCGCCGCAGTTGCCGTTTTGGTGATTAAAGGAGTCAACAAAGTTGTGTCCCCTGCGCCGGCTTACGAGGGTTTCCTCTTTGGTGATAAAGCAGCTGGCCGGCGCTACGCCCCAAGGACGACGTCACCGTGGGCACCCCCACGATCGCTGTTACACCAGCTGGCCGTCCTACGTGGACGGCGGCTTTTCTACGGCAAGGACAAGCTTTTGTGACTATGGACCGGCTCCATGGACAACCCAGCTGCGGTGCACCCCACTCCACCGCTTCGTCGCCATGTGGGAACCCTTCCACTGCGCAGCGCGCAGGGATGAGGCCCGGGGCGCCTATATAAGGAGAGGGAGCACCTCCATATCAAGGGATCGATCAATCGACTTTTGGCACCTTACCATAGTTTAGCCAAGCCTAGCAAACTCCAGGAGGAAGAAGATCTCAGCCTTCCCTCTCCGAGCTCCGCACTGCTCTCGGCAAGTTCATTGTATTGTACCCCCTACAGAGCAATACAGACAAGCAGGAGTAGCGGTTTTACCTCCCCCGGAGGGCCGTGAATCTGGGTACGGGCATGTGTCCATCACTGTCGTGCTGACCCTCTACAAGCACGACGAGCACTGTCATTGTGTCGATTGTGGGTTGTTGACCAACGTGTTCAGTCCCCCGCACGAACTTCTCTCCCGAGGGTGGTTACCCCTGTTCCGTGGGAATCACACATCGACAGGAGTTGACAGGAAAGCAATGATGATGACAGAAGGACCGGGGTTCCGAGCTATCTACACTAGTGGTAACTCTCAAGAACAAGTTTTGGGTGAACAAATTACAGTTGGACAATTGACAGTATTGAAATAGCATTAAGTTAGAATATCCAGATTATTAATTATATAGGCATGTTTTCCATATATAGTTGTGCGTGCTCGCAATGAGAAAGTTGCATAACATCTTTTGTCCTACCAGCCCGTTTGCAGCGGGGCCTCAAGGGAAACTACTGGTAATTAAGGTGCCCCTTTAGTTAAAGCATTAACACTTGGTGAAAACATGTGATCCTCACATCACAACCATCCCCCTCGGCTGCCCCCAATTACTGTCACTTTGGGACCTCGGCTTCCGGACAATGACATGTGCATACAACTTGTAGATACAATCTAAGCAATAAATATAGAGCTCAAATTTAAGATCATGCCACTCGTGCACTAGTGACAAGTATTAAACATAACAAGATTGCAGCAACAATAACTTCACAAACTTATATACATAGACTGATCATAATGTAACAATTCATCGGATCCGAACGAACACAACACGGATTACATCATATGGATCTCAATCATGTAAAGCAGCTCATGAGAACATTGTATTGAAGTACATGGGAGAGAGAGTACCAACTAGCTACAGCCAAGAACCCGTAGTCCATGGGGGAACTACTCACAAACCATCATGGAGTCGAAGTGGAGGCGGTGAAGTCGATGGAGATGGCTCCAGGGGTCAATCCCCGTCCCGGCAGGGTGCCGGAACAGGAACTTTTGACCCCTGAAACTTGTCGGCGATGGCGGCGGTGCTCGGGACCCGTGGAGGAAAATATGAACACCGTGCTATGGTTTTTGGTCTGGGGGGTATATGTAGGCGAAAGGGTGAAGTCGGTGGCGCCCCGAGGTGCCCACACCACGTGCTCACGCGGCTCAGAAGCCTGCCGCGCGAGGACCAGGTGACGGCGCCTCTGTTGCCCACTCCGTCTCGTCTTCGGTTTTCTGGAACATTCCCAAATAAAACTGACTTCTGAAAAGAAATCATCCAATTCCGATAATATTTCCTTAAGAAATCGTCCAAAACCAGCAGAAAACAGGGAACTGGCACTGTGGCATCTTGTTAATAGGTTAGTCCCAGAAAATTCATAAAATTATATAAAATGCATATAAAACATGTAATAACTTGGTATAATATAGCATGGAACATATGAAATTATAGATACGTTGGAGACGTATCACGGGGGGAGCCTCTTCAGGCCTTCGCTGCCCCTTTAAGCCCTCTTGAGGACTTTTTCCCCTCGAGAGTCTCTCCAAGCGTTTGGCTTGGTCCTTATTCATTTCTTCGATACCGCGGGCGCGAGGGCTGTGGAGAGTGGGCCTCGCACACCCTGGTTTCCACTGGGCTGACAATAGCCCCCGGGCCCATGACGGGCACGGCGAAGCCCACCTGGCTCAGACGAAGCGTCGTGGGCCCAAAGTGTCCGGCCAGCCCGAGACACGCGTCGATCAGTTGCGCGTCTGCGATGACACAATCTCCTCGGTGGGGTGTGCGTCGTGGGGGGTCCCTCCACGCCCCGGTAACTGCCCAGACGGGAGTTAAAGCCTGGGCGCCGGCTCGAGCAGCCGTTACTGCTTTCATTCTACGCACCCGACCTTTCGATCTCCCCCTCTGAGCTCCCTCACACCGGCGATCTTCGTCTCCTTCCACGCTTTTCCGCACTTATTCTTTCCCCGACGATGAGTTCAGCGAGGGGAAAGGCGGCGATGGCGAAGCCCCCTATGGACGCGCAGGGGGTAGGGGCGCTTGGCCCCGCCCTGGTCGGGGAGCGCTTCAATGCGGCGGTGCTGGAAAAGATCCGGCATTTGGTCGCCGGGAAGAACAACGAGCACGGTGCCAGTGTCTCCAGACCTTAAAGCTCGGCCGGCTCCCGAAGGTGTTTTCCTCATCTTTGTAGCACCCCCGAGGGCCAGGCTAGACAAATCCCAGATATCCATCTGATATAAGCCTAACCTCGATCTCGAGAGCCAACAGTTGACCATTCGGTAACACAACAGTGACTCTACGACTCAAAGCGATAGTATACAAACTCTTAGCAGAGTGAAGATAGCAAATATTACAAGCAAAGGTCACTGACCCAACAGTACATCAAACAACGAAAGCAAATTATGTTATGCTAATAACAAAAACCAAAAGGCCTAAGAGGCCATAACATAAGCGACGTCCCGCCCATCGATTCCGGGCTGCTGCCCAGGAACCCCGATCTACTCGTCGATGTCCATGTAGAAACCGGCAGTGGAGTAGGAACCTTCACCTGTCCAAAAAGTGCGCAAGGCTGAGTACAAGAGGTACTCAACAAGACTTATTTAACCTATTATATATTTGCCCGTTCAGAGAGTAATCATGAATGTCTTTGCATAAAGCCATCTTTGTTTTCAAATCGAGGGAGGAGAGAATCTCGCTTCAGTAGACTTTTAAAATGAGACAAGGGAACAACACCTCTGACTTCATCCTCCATCTTCTGTAGCCACCGAGATGTCATCGCTTGCACCACCCTCAAGAATCACCCCCTCACTCAACCCGAGGAAGTAACCCTAACCACCCTGAGTTGACAGTTTTATGATTTGTTTGTAAGTTGTCTATGATCACCGAAATAAGGTACCAAGTCGTCCATAACCGTGGACACGGCTTTCCGAAAAGATTTACTCTGCAGGGGGTGTAACTACCCACACGCGCCAACCAAACGATACGCCAGACAATAGCACTCTACCTGGGAGTGCCGACAGGAGGGTTGGCCACGACCTTTCCCAAGCTTCGCCTATGTCCATGAGCCACAGCAGTAGATCTGACCACGCGCAGCGGTCTCTAGTGCGGGTTGCCAGGGTCAACATCTAGACCGCAGCCCTGTTGCCCCAGCCCTAATTATCTTCCATCCTTCATTTCTTTTACCTCACACGCAAATGGAAAACTCGAACTAGTGGCTCCACGTAGTAGGCTAGACAAGTTGGGGTCGAGGGGAAAATGAATGCCCTGTGTGGATGCACGAGTAGTCTTGGTTCCGAACCCAGGAACTCAGTTCCTATTGTCGACGAGAACGAGACAACCCACCTCAATCCCAATGTGGCCTCTCGTTCAAGTCTTTGAGACAATAATAAATAAATCCTGCATACCCATTCCACCTCAATCTTCCCGACTAGAAGAGAAAGAAACAACTTAGCAGATCTAAGCGGCGATGCAACGCAAATGACACTCTATACCTCGACCAAAACATCTTTGAACCGTATGCATAACACAAGAATCAAATACTTTGGAAATCTTATATGTGCAGATATAAGGTTATGCTTGCCTTGCTCTTCAGTAGCTGGGTATTGATCTTCGGAGGCGTTGCAAACACTCTCCGGCTCGAATCCTATCGCGAAGAACCAAATACCGGAAAGGAATGACACAATCAATACAATATTGATGCAATGCACAATCACATGAATGATATGTCATTTTAGAATATCCTAGATGCAAGCATTAATTACATGGGAAAAAAAACATTCCCATAATTAAAATTGGGTTTATTAATGTGAGACTAATAACATTATTTTCCTTGTATGCAGTATGTATGATTAAATTATAATTGAATAGAGTTATTTTTTCTGAACATTTTGATATAAAAATCATATTTTTCTGATTTAAAATGAATTAGTTATGAATTTTCAAAGTTTAAACAATTTAATTCAAATTTAAAATTTATTTAAATAAATTGGCCCCACATGTCATACTTTTAATTATTTCAGAAAATAGTAATGGAAAATATTAAAACTCTGACAACATGGCCCCACATGTCATAATAAAACATTTACAGGAAAAGAAATAAATGATTTTAGGAAATAAAAAAGAGATGATGACGTCAGCTGACGTCATCAACGCCCAAATCTTCCCTGCCGAGCACGAACTGCTCGAATTCGAGCAAATTGTTCGAATTGCCTTGCGGCAATCGCCAGAGGGGGTCGAGGCGGACCATTTGGTGGTGGCGCCGCCCGGAGATGGTCACCGGAGCGCCATACGGCTCGCCGGAGCGGAGGCCGACGGCGGCGCTCGTGTAAAGGCCCTCCTTATTATAAGGTAGCGACCTCCTGTGTATAGTGCTAGTCCCTGGATCGACTTGCTAGCACACACAGTTTAAGATGAAATATCATAACATTGCATCAATATTCATTACACGATGATCCAGAAATAAAAGGGTTCGATACAAGGTGCATAGCCCATGGCTAGCTCAAACCGAAATAAACACACAGCGGAAAGCAAATGGATAAGTGAGCTCCATCTTCATCATGTGCCACAGGCAAGGCATGTTGGTTGGAGACTCGCGACCCTAACAATCCTTACTCTTCGTCAGAGGGTCCTGCAATGGTGAGTTGCAGCCCAAACTATATTGGGTCAGCACAATTGAATTGTGGTGGCAAGATGACACTTTGTAACTAAAATTACTAAGACTATATCTACATGCATATTTGGCTCGGTGGAGTTTCAGGCTGATTTGCATAAAGCCAGTTTTGTCCTATCTTTTATAAAACAACTTTTCATCTTAGACAAAGAGTACCACTGATAGAAAACAGTGAACACCTTTGACAACAAAGAGTACCACCGATAGAAAACGGTGAACAACTTTGAAAACTACTCACAACGAGCACCACCGATAGAAAGCGGTGAGCTCTCCCAATCTCTTGTTCACCCATCAAATTTTATTATAGAAATTGGGATGAGGAGATCTTCAACATCTGCCCTGTCTAGTTGCTCAAATGTCCATAACCGGGGACACGGCTAAGTATACTTAGTTTTTTAACTCTCGAGAGGGTGTGCACTTTCACCACAAGACCCAATCATTCCCTCCTCCATGTCAACCAATTATTAAATGGAAAAGAGAAGACCGAGACGAGACCTTTCCGAAGTAATTCCCCGAGTCACAACGCGTGACCCGAACCAACCTATCATCCCCCTACATCTGCTGGTCACGACGGATCGGGGTCTCACAACATGTATGGTCAAGACAGAGCCCATTTGACAAGTGGTTGCACTAGAAGCTACTAAACAAGGTGCGTCTACAATCTCTTTAAGCCTGGGTGACTTTCCACATTTGTGCGCTTCCACCAAGGGTAATTACCATAGACATGAACCATAGACATGGACCCCCTGAGTAGCCACACACCATGGTTCTCCAACCAGCACCCAGGTAGTTCATTATTTAACTTCATTAATTTTTCACTATCCAACTAGTCAAAACATTTTTCATTTCTTGGCTAAGCATCCTACTAAGTGTTCTTGCTTCTATGCTCAAGGTGGGGGATAGCTAAACACTACATAGGAGCATAGCATAATAAAGTAACCACACACAACTCCTAACATGCATACTACAGAAAAACACTAATATGCATATAGTAAAAATAATAGGTGGTTTATGAGCGACACTTGCCTTTTGGAAGTCGTCGTTTCTCACACTCTTTTCAACGATTAACGTTTCACTCCGTTCAATCTATACGAGGAAAAAGAAATACGATAAACAAACAATTCGAGCAAACATATAACACATAAAAGCATACATCACAATTATACGTTCATCAATAATTGTTTTAGTTCATTTATTTTATGGTCAAGTCGTATCACATAATTCAATTTACAAAAAGGAATTAATGTGGTAGGACTTTAGGGTTTGCCAGTTGTGGTCAAGGGATGGTCTAAACCAAATTTGAATATTTCAAAGCCTAATAGGTTGAAGTATTGTTTCAGTATTGTAATATTTGGTCACGTTCAAAATATTTGCACAATGCTTTTGTCAAAAGGAAATAACACCATCTTCAAACTATGGTTGTGATTTAAGAAGGTCACATATTTTAATCTACTTCACACATTTAAGAATAATATGGACCTAATGAATTTAGTATTGGTTTCTCCAAGCCTATAGTTATTTCAGTGACGTTTTGCAAAAGGTTTCACATTAAAAGGATTTGTGGGTTTTAAGTTATATCTAAATTACACAAATTGAGTCTTTGATTTATAAAACAATATATCATTAGATAAAATTACTTTAAACAAGTTTTATCACATCTATATAAGTTTGTATTTCAAAAGTGGTTGAGTAGGCTTAGTTTTATTACTACTATTCAAAATAAAATACTTGTGTCATTTTTTTGTAAAAGAAAACAATCTATTAAGGTTAATAGAATTTTAAACTATGTTAAAAACATACAAATAGGGCTCCTAATTTTTAAATGGGAATGACATTTTTGAAAATTGATTTTAACAGTGCAACATTATTAGACAGATCCTAAGTTTCCCAAAACTATTTTATTTGAAATTTTTGGACTTATGGATTTGAACCTAGGTCAAATTTACTCAAATCTTCCATTTGAAATTTGAATGAACTAAAACTAGTAAAATTTGAAGTATACCAGTTCCAAAAGATTCTTCATGTCAAGAGCTTTTCAAAAATATAAAGTTTGCTAAATTTGGCTACACTGGTAAAAAGTTATGATAGTTCTAAGATGCAGGGGCTTTTCTGCTAAATTGCCAATTTAATCTAAATAGGAAAATTCTTTTCCACGCGGTCGCTGACTGGGCGCTGACTACGCGCTGACGTAGCAACCACGTGGCATGATTTCATTGGCTCATACCGATTCGGTTATGCATCTAATATCGACCGTAGGATCTAGATCGGATGGCTTACATTGGTTTGACCAAACTCCGGTGGCGGGGCTCGTCGGAAAATGGCGTTGCGGCGGCCGGCGGCTCGGGCGTGGATGGAGACGGCGACGGAGGGTTCTCCGGCCTCGTGGAGGAGACGGGGAGGCGCTGCGCGACGCGGGGAAGGATATGGTGGCGACGAAGTCCAACGGAGCTTCTCGGGACGACGTGGAGGAGTGAACGGAGGGGCTCCGGCGTCGGTGAACTCCGGCCGAAGTCGCTCTCCTATTTTAGGCTGCAGAAAAACCCAAAATAGGGCATGAGGTGAGGCGTACGGAGATGGGGAAGCAGACGAGGAGGCTCTTGACCTCGGGTATTGGCTAACCTCGTCGGAATCCGAGAAACTCGACGGTGGCAGTGGAAAGTCCGGCGAGCTAATGCTCCCGTATGGAGGCACGAACTCTAAGGGTTAGAGAGGGGAAAGGAGGCCAGGGTCGAGGGCTACTTAGGGAGGGTCTCGAGGTTTTCCGAGAACGTGCGAGGCGAGCTAATCGTGCGCGGCATCGTGGGTGTCTTCGCGGTCGTGGGCAGCAGTTGGGGAAGAAGAAGCTGACAGGTGGTCCCCACCTGTCAGTGAGCCATGGAGAAGGAGGAGCGGAGTGGGCTGGTGCTGAGCCGGTGATGGGCCGCTCGGGCTGGCCCGGCTAATCTATATTTTTTTTATTTCTTTTCATTTTTATTTTCTGTTTTTCCTATTTCATTTATATATTTTGTTTTGTTTATCCAATTGACCTCAAACAAAATTCTACAAATTTGTGAAATCCATGTCCTTCATTTAAAACATTAATATACATATTTCCCAAAAAAAAATCAAGTGGTGACATTTTTAAATAATGTATTTCGAAACATTTTGTTAAATTTTAAAATAGAAATCCAATAATAGGATTGGTCTCTTAACAAAATCAAAAGAATAACACAATCATATGTTTAAAATAATCCTTCCAAATCTATTTTACAAATCACACACTTAAATTAAATTTCTATTTTAAAATAGGAAAATGTTCCAAATAGTTTTGTGATTATATAATATTGGTCTAGGGTTTTTTTAAGAGTTCAAAAGCAATGGATTTTGAATTATATAGATTAATCAACAACATTTTAGTAATATCCAAAAATTAAATAACTTAAAATACTTTGCAATATGGTTTTAGGGTTTAATGAATATTTAGAATATTCATTTATAGCTCAACACTCAAGTTTGAAGGTAAAGATTACTTGATTGAATTAATATCATAATACTTTTGAATAAGTCATAATAAAATCTATTTTTAGTTGTCCTTCTTGGATATTAATGATTCTATTTTAATATGCAATTAAAGTTTTAAATTTTAGTGATTTTTAAACATTTCAAAATTTTGGGATGTTACAAACTACCACCCTTAAAAGGAATCTCGTCCCGAGATTCGAAGAGGCTAGAAAGAAAGATAGGTTTGGATATCTAGGGTTAGGGGAAATGGGTGTGCTACCACCCTTAAAAGAAAACTTTCATGGATAGTCTGAACTTTCTTGCTTCAAATAGGTCTTATATGGGTTCATAAATCCTCGTTAGGTAAACTGGAGTTATTGGTTGATGCTTCCTCGTTCCTTACTCCACCAGGCTTGTACTAGCACCTTACCCTGATTGAACCAATTGATACTTGGTACCACTCCTTGGCTTTTGTGATTATCCACTCTTCCCTTCCAATACGTAGGTGTTTCTCATACAACTTGTAGTTTTCCTCAAGATAGTTTGCGTAAAACTTTGATTCATGGCAGAGTTGTGAACAACTGTAAGAAGTCTGCTAAACATCTTTTGACTCGGAAGGGTCACTCATTGGGCATATATGAAGTCCAATATAAGAGGTTTTTACGACATCATCTCATTATTCCTTTGATGTCCTAGGCAGGCTTGCAACTCGTAGTTGACTTTCTTCAGTGTAAACACCAAACTATTTCTATTGATACTCTCATAGTAGGCACAAACTCTCATTCCAGGGTAGCTACAAAACCTTGCTTGTGGTTATCCTCACTTGTCTTAACACGTAGATAGTTTCCATGGACACGAACTAAGGTTCGAAACTCCCACTTATTCTATCTGTATGACAAACCTTACTAATCTATCAACTCTCAAACTATTGGGATAGCGTAACACAAAACCCACTCTAACTGGAAGTTTTCCAAAAACTTCATCGATCCTTCTCCTGATTTATAACCTTTCCAAACTTGTACCAGTATCAAAGTGTTGTGTGGATAAAAGAATTGTTTAGGAACTTACTTTCCGCTGCTCGACCCATTGAGTAACTTATTCTTCATTTTCTCAGGACATCCACTAGCATAGTGCCCTGTATCTTTTCATTTGTAACATATCACATGACTGATGTCTTTCTTGTGGGAGTTGGCGGGGCATTCCTTAAACTTCTTCCCTTGGCAGTTTTGATGTTTCTCCTCTAGGCATTTATCGGTCCAGTGTCCCTTGTGCTTACATTCTGAGCTAGTGACTTCGCAAAAGTCTCGTTTTGTGCAAACACTCTGGTCGCTAGTCTTGGATTTCTCTTCTAGACAATCACTGATGTAATGTCCTTCCTTTTTGCACCCGTAGCAAATGATCTGGTTCAGGTTTCTCTTCTTCTTAGGTCTTTCCAAGGCTAATAGGGTCTTTGTATCCTGCTGATCATATTGTACTATTATGGAATGATGATCATGTTCGCTTGTTGGGGAAATCTCGAGAAAAATGCCCTTCTTCTTCAAATGAATAGCAACATTTGGTGGTGCCTTTGGATGTGCTCGGTTGTCTCTTGATTCTGGCCTTAATCTCATCCTTGGTTTGATCCATAATTCTATTTTGCAATTGATCGGGTTCGATCACATTGCCAACCTTCTTCTCTGGGCAGTAACATGAATATCCTAGTCCTTCGCATTTCTGGTAGTCTACTTGACTAACATCTTGCTTGCGCTTACCCTTCTTTTCTTGTTCTTCAAATACGTTCTTCAAAGTCTGGTGCATTCCCTCCCTGACTTGTCGACTAGCTTGTTGTACTATGGGGTAGAGTTGACACTGAGTTGGAACATGTATGTCTCCTTCACACAAAAAGCATGTAACTTGAGTGGTGTAGTATTTCTCAGCTGCACTGGTTGCATCCAAATGAGGCCACTCATCTTGACATTCTTTGGAAGTGTGTCCGATTTCTCCACAAGTCTTGCAGGCTCTAGGTGTTTCACCACCTCCTCTTGGATCTTGTGGTTTTCATAGTTTATTTCTAGTTGATTGTCGTCATTTGCGTTCATAGTCTGATACATCATCAGTACTATTTGGAGTTTGGCAACACAGCAGCTGCTGCCATCCAGGGGTAATTCCTTTTTGGGGTTGTTGACTTGATTCTGGGCCATCAATTGCATCAACTTATTCTGAGTCTCTAAAAGTGATTGCAATCCTATTGGCATCTCATTGCTTTTGGTAGTTTGGTGAAGCATCTGATTGGGTTTAGCATAGATGAGTAGAGGTAGAAAGGTACTAAGGAAGGATCCTACCCAAACACAGAAGATTCAAGACAATTCATTTTACAATCAACATCTATCAAACATCAAGCAACAAGGTTCAGACACAAACAACAGTCTACTATTGTCATACAACCTGAGTTGGTATGATCAACACACTAACACGATATCGTAGTTCTAATTAAATGGTGGTCTGATCTAAGGAAACAAGGTGATGTACTTCCTTGTCTTCTTATCCTTCATGGACTTAGTGCGAAGATTCTTCAGAGATCAATACTTTTACTTCATTGATGAAATCTGGGTATCCTTGGCCAGCATCTGGTCTTCGTGATAGCATAGTTCAGAATCCACATTCACCATGTCAGCCATCAACTGGTTCACAGGGGCCTTCAAGTCATTGATCTTCTCTATCTCCTTTTTAAGTTCTTCAAGTTCCTTTTCCACATCTTTGAGGTATCCTTGAGTATTGTGCATTCTAAACATAATTCTCCTTGAAAGTTCCTCGATGGCTCTCCAACCTGCTCTTCGTGCGGCATCAAAGAATGATGTTTCCAGTACTTTATTGGTGAACATCCATCGCCCCGTTGTCTTGTGGTCGTCTTCTTTATCCTGATACAAGTGTAATTCTACCCACCAGTATTCTTGGTCTTCATCCATTATAGGGAATCCTTTGTAAACTACTTCTCCATTAAATCCCATGGTTTTCATACTCTCCTTAAGTACTTTTGGGAACTCAGTTTCACATTCCAAAGTCATGGTAAACACTGGTCCTTTCTTGAGTGAGTCTATGAGGCTGGACATCTATAAAATATTTTGGGGAGAAAAAGATTAGATAAGAATATGACATGAAATTTTATGCAAAACTTAATAAAATATGATTTTATTTCCTATGGGCATTCCTAAATACTAATCCAAACCTAGGGTCACGAACCTACAGGCAACACAGTGCTCTGATACCATCTGTAAAGGCCCTCCTTATTATAAGGCAGCGACCTCCTGTGTATAGTGCTAGTCCCTGGATCGACTTGCTAGCACACACAGTTTAAGATGAAATATCATAACATTGCATCAATATTCATTACACGATGATCCGGAAATAAAAGGGTTCGATACAAGGTGTATAGCCCATGGCTAGCTCAAACCGAAATAAACACACAGCGGAAAGCAAATGGATAAGTGAGCTCCATCTTCATCATGTGCCACAGGCAAGGCATGTTGGTTGGAGACTCGCGACCCTAACAATCCTTAATCTTCGTCAGAGGGTCCTGCAATGGTGAGTTGCAGCCCAAACTAAATTGGGTCAGCACAATTGAATTGTGGTGGCAAGATGACACTTTGTAACTAAAATTACTAAGACTATATCTACATGCATATTTGGCTCGGTGGAGTTTCAGGCTGATTTGCATAAAGCCAGTTTTGTCCTATCTTTTATAAAACAACTTTTCATCTTAGACAAAGAGTACCACTGATAGAAAACAGTGAACACCTTTGACAACAAAGAGTACCACCGATAGAAAACGGTGAACAACTTTGAAAACTACTCACAACGAGCAACACCGATAGAAAGCGGTGAGCTCTCCCAATCCCTTGTTCACCCATCAAATTTTATTATAGAAATTGGGATGAGGAGATCTTCAACATCTGCCTTGTCTAGTTGCTCAAATGTCCATAACCGGGGACACGGCTAAGTATACTTAGTTTTTTAACTCTCGAGAGGGTGTGCACTTTCACCACAAGACCCAATCATTCCCTCCTCCATGTCAACCAATTATGAAATGGAAAAGAGAAGACCGAGACGAGACCTTTCCGAAGTAATTCCCCGAGTCACAACGCGTGACCCGAACCAACCTATCATCCCCCTACATCTGCTTGTCATGACGGATCGGGGTCTCACAACATGTATGGTCAAGACAGAGCCCATTTGACAAGTGGTTGCACTAGAAGCTACTAAACAAGGTGCGTCTACAATCTCTTTAAGCCTGGGTGACTTTCCACATTTGTGCGCTTCCACCAAGGGTAATTACCATAGACATGAACCATAGAAATGGACCCCCTGAGTAGCCACCCACCATGGTTCTCCAACCAGCACCCAGGTAGTTCATTATTTAACTTCATTAATTTTTCACTATCCAACTAGTCAAAACATTTTTCATTGCTTGGCTAAGCATCCTACTAAGTGTTCTTGCTTCTATGCTCAAGGTGGGGGATAGCTAAACACTACATAGGAGCATAGCATAATAAAGTAACCACACACAACTCCTAACATGCATACTACAGAAAAACACTACTATGCATATAGTGAAAATAATAGGTGGTTTATGAGCGTCACTTGCCTTTTGGAAGTTGTCGTTTTTCACACTCACACGAGCCAAACTATGTGCTTTCCAGGAGGTATCTTCCGGATGATGATAACATCGCCTCGGTAACTCTATAGATTACTCTGCTCAGTAAGATATCGACCGCAACTAGCTATAGGTCTTTATCCGATCTGGGTGGGCTCTGATGAACTGAGATTGTCTTACCTGACTACTACCCGAGACTGTATATGGTCTCAACGATTAACGTTTCACTCCGTTCAATCTATACGAGGAAAAAGAAATACGATAAACAAACAATTCGAGGAAACATATAACACATAAAAGCATACATCACAATTATACGTTCATCAATAATTGTTTTAGTTCATTTATTTTATGGTCAAGTCGTATCACATAATTCAATTTACAAAAAGGATTTAATGTGGTAGGACTTTAGGATTTGCCATTTGTGGTCAAGGGATGGTCTAAATCAAATTGAATATTTCAAATCCAAATAGGTTGAAGTATTGTTTCAGTATTGTAATATTTGGTCACGTTCAAAATATTTGCACAATGCTTTTGTCAAAAGGAAATAACACCATCTTCAAACTATGGTTGTGATTTAAGAAGGTCACATATTTTAATCTACTTCACACATTTAAGAATAATATGGACCTAATGAATTTAGTATTGGTTTCTCCAAGCCTATAGTTATTTTAGTGACGTTTTGCAAAAGGTTTCACATTAAAAGGATTTGTGGGTTTTAAGTTATATCTAAATTACACAAATTGAGTCTTTGATTTATAAAACAATATATCATTAGATAAAATTACTTTTAACAAGTTTTATCACATCTATATAAGTTTGTATTTCAAAAATGGTTGAGTAGGCTTAGTTTTATTACTACTGTTCAAAATAAAATACTTGTGTCATTTTTTTGTAAAAGAAAACAATCTATTAAGGTTAATAGAATTTTAAACTATGTTAAAAACATACAAATAGGGTTCCTAATTTTTAAATGGGAATGAAATTGTTAAAAATTGATTTTAAAAGTGCAACATTATTAGACAGATCCTAAGTTTCCCAAAACTATTTTATTTGAAATTTTTTGACTTATGGATTTGAACCTAGGTCAAATTTACTCAAATCTTCCATTTGAAATTTGAATGAACTAAAACTAGTAAAATTTGAAGTATACCAGTTCCAAAAGATTCTTCATGTCAAGAGCTTTTCAAAAATATAAAGTTTGCTAATTTTGCTACACTGGTAAAAAGTTATGATAGTTCTAAGATGCAGGGGCTTTTCTGCTAAATTGCCAATTTAATCTAAATAGGAAAATTCTTTTCCACGCGGTCGCTGACTGGGCGCTGACTGTGCGCTGACGTAGCGACCACGTGGCGTGATTTCATTGGCTCATACCGATTCGGGTATGCATCTAATATCAACCGTAGGATCTAGATCAGATGGCTTACATTGGTTTGACCAAACTCCGGTGGCGGGGCTCGTCGGAAAATGGCGTTGCGGCGGCCGGCGGCTCGGGCGTGGATGGAGACGGCGACGGAGGGTTCTCCGGCCTCGTGGAGGAGACGGTCAGGCGCTGCGCGACGCGGGGAAGGATATGGTGGCGACGAAGTCCAGCGGAGCTTCTTGGGACGACGTGGAGGAGTGAACGGAGGGGCTCCGGCGTCGGTGAACTCCGGCTGAAGTCGCTCTCCTATTTTAGGCTGCAGAAAAACCCGAAAGAGGGCATGAGGTGAGGCGTACGGAGATGGGGAAGCAGACGAGGAGGCTCTTGACCTCGGGTATTGGCTAACCTCGTCGGAATCCGAGAAACTCGACGGCGGCAGTGGAATGTCCGGCGAGCTAATGCTCCCGTATGGAGGCACGAACTCTAAGGGTTAGAGAGGGGAAAGGAGGCCAGGGTCGAGGGCTACTTAGGGAGGGCCTCGAGGTTTTCTGAGAACGTGCGAGGCGAGCTAATCGTGCGCGGCATCGTGGGTGTCTTCGCGGTCGTGGGCAGCGGTTGGGGAAGAAGAAGCTGACAGGTTGTCCCCACCTGTCAGTGAGCCGTGGAGAAGGAGGAGCGGAGTGGGCTGGTGTTGAGCCGGTGATGGGCCGCTCGGGCTGGCCCGGCTAATCTATATTTTTTTTATTTCTTTTCATTTTCATTTTCTGTTTTTCCTATTTCATTTATATATTTTTTTTTGTTTATCCAATTGACCTGAAACAAAATTCTACAAATTTGTGAAATCCATGTCCTTCATTTAAAACATTCAGATACATATTTCCCAAAAAAAATCAAGTGGTGAAATTTTTAAATAATGTATTTTGACACATTTTGTTAAATTTTAAAATAGAAATCCAATAATAGGATTGGTCTCTTAACAAAATCAAAAGAATAACACAATCATATGTTTAAAATAATCCTTCCAAATCTATTTTACAAATCACACACTTAAATTAAATTTCTATTTTAAAATAGGAAAATGTTCCAAATAGTTTTGTGATTATATAATATTGGTCTAGGGTTTATTTAAGAGTTCAAAAGCAATGGATTTTGAATTATATAGATTAATCAACAACATTTTAGTAATATCCAAAAATTAAATAACTTAAAATACTTTGCAATATGGATTTAGGGTTTAATGAATATTTAGAATATTCATTTATAGCTCAACACTCAAGTTTGAAGGTAAAGATTACTTGATTGAATTAATATCATAATACTTTTGAATAAGTCATAATAAAATCTATTTTTAGTTGTCCTTCTTGGATATTAATGATTCTATTTTAATATGCAATTAAAGTTTTAAATTTTAGTGATTTTTAAACATTTCAAAATTTTGGGATGTTACAGCTCGGCGGCCTGGCGAACCAGAGGAAGAGGGAGAAGAAGGAGGGCATGGGGAGGACCACGGGGACGACCTGGAGCTCGTGGAAGCGTCGGGGAGGCGAGGGGAGCTCAGGAACGGCCGGAGTTCGAGGTCGACGGCGGCGGACTCGGCGGCGGAAATCGACTGATTTCTCCGGGCTCCGGTCTTCTCGGCACCAACGACTCGGGGAGGAGGAAGAAGCGAACACGGCGCAGCTCCTGAGCTGCTCGCCGGAGCAAGACGTGGCCGGAGTCGCCGGAATTTGTCACCGGCCCCGAAAGCTAGGGTTTGCGTTTTGGGGAAGAAATGGAGGTGAGAAGAGAAGCTAGCGTTTTCCCACGGCGGAGGAGGTCTCCTTGTAGTCCGGGGAAGGGCGGCGGCGCGAATCGCAGCGCAGAGGAGGCAGGGGACGGCGGGGAGCTCGACCCCGGTGCACGGGGAGGTCGGAAGGAAGAAGACGGCAACATTTTCCAGAAAACCCCCTGACAAAATTACTATTTGCTAGTTTTCTTCACAAACAGGCCCCTAGTTGCTTATTTAAAATGTTTGGGGCTTTTCTGTAAAGTGGAAAATTTGCAGAAACATACTAGGAGATTCAAAATTTCACAAGGAAGCCAATGGCAGTCTTGGATTTTGAAATTTTAGAATATTTTGAGTTCACCAAGAATAACAAGAATTTAACCCTTTCTTGCAAAAGCAAACATGTGAATTTTAAATGCAAATTCTTGTCCAAATTAAATGAGATGCATGCAATGCTCAACACACACCTTTTATTTATATTTAGCAAACTTGGGATGTTACAGATCTACCCTCCTTACAAGAATCTCGCCCCGCGATTCCTAGGTTTTAGAAAAGAAGTCGGGATACTCAGATCGGAGACGATCTTCGCGTTCCTAGGTTGCTTCCTCCTCAGAGTGATGGGACCATTGAACTTTGAGGAACTTGATGCTCTGACGTTGAGTTTTACGCTCGGCTTCATCCAGGATATGGATAGGATATTCACGATAAGTTAGATCCTCTTGAAGGTCAAGAGTTTGATGATCAACACCACGAATGGGATTTTTGAAGCAACGCTTCAGCTGGGAAACATGGAAGACGTCATGAACGTTTGGAAATTTTGAGGGTAGTTCCAATTGGTAGGCAAGCTCTCCACGCTTAGCAAGAATGCGAAAGGGACCAACATAGCGAGGAGCCAGTTTGCCTTTAATACCGAAACGACGGACACCCCGAAGAGGAGTGACCCTTAGATAGGCATGCTTGCCAACTTCATAGTGAACATCTTGATGATGGTTGTCATAGTAGCTCTTCTGACGAGACTGAGCTGTTTTGAGACGTTCACGGATGATATTGACTTGATCTTCTGCTTCTTTGATGATATCTGGCCCAAAGAGTGATCTCTCACCAGTTTCGGACCAATTCAAAGGAGTACGACATCTCCTGCCATACAAAGCTTCAAAGGGCGCCATACCAATGCTAGATTGGAAGCTGTTGTTGTAACTGAATTCAGAGAATGGAAGAAACTTCTCCCAATTCTTTCTGAAGGATAGGACACAGGCTCTCAACATGTCCTCAAGAATCTGATTGACCCGTTCTGTCTGGCCACCGGTTTGAGGATGATAAGCAGTGCTAAAGGAAAGATGTGTTCCCATAGCTTGTTGGAAACTAGACCAGAATTTGGAGGTAAACAGACTTCCACGGTCAGAGATGATCTTCTTCGGAATACCATGAAGAGCAACTATCCGGGAGACATACAGATCTGCTAGCTGAATAGCGGTAATATCTTCTCGAACAGGAAGGAAGTGAGCAACTTTAGAAAGGCGGTCCACGACTACCCAGATAGCATTGTTTCCCTTTTGAGTCTTTGGAAGACCAGTGATGAAATCCATACCAACTTGATCCCACTTCCAGACAGGAATAGAAAGGGGTTGAAGGGTACCAGTTGGCCTTTGATGTTCAGCTTTAACGCGACGAAAAACATCACATTCTGCCACAAACTTAGCAATTTCTCGCTTCATCCGGGACCACCAGAATCTCTGACGAAGATCCCTATACATTTTAGTGCCACCAGGATGGATAGAAAGAGGTGACTCATGAGCTTCCCGAAGGATTAGTGCTTTCAACTTTTGATGGCTCGGCACCACTAGACGGTCACCAAAGTAGACGGTACCTTTATCATCAAGGGAGAAACATTTATCCACTCCGCTAACAATGTTCTCTTTTATCTGGATAACTTCAGAGTCTAGCTTCTGAGCAGCCCTGATCTTGTCCTCAAGAGAGGGTTTCACCTCTAGATTCGCGAGAAATCCACTAGGAACAACTTGAAGGTTGAGTCGTGCAAACTCCTCATAGAGGGAGGGTTGAGCTTTCTTAAGTATCAGATTGTTGCAGTAAGACTTCCGGCTTAGCGCGTCGGCGACAACATCGCCTTGCCGTGTTGGTAGTTGAGACCCAAATCATAGTCTTTGATGAGTTCCAACCATCTTCTCTGTCTGAGATTCAGATCCGGCTGGGTGAATAGATACTTCAGACTTTGATGTCTGAATAGATCTCACAACGATTACCGAAGAGATAATGCCGCCATTGCTTTAGAGCATGTACAACAGCAGACAACTCTAGATCATGAGTTGGATAGTTTAGCTCATGTGGTTTCAACTGTCGAGAGGCGTAGGCCACGACATGACCATCTTGCATTAGCACACATCCGAGCCCTTGAAGAGAAGCATCACAGAAAACAACAAAGTCCTTGCTCGTGTCAGGAAGAACAAGAACTGGAGCAGTAGTCAACTTAGTTTTCAAAATCTGAAAGCTTTCTTCGGCCTTTTCTGACCATTCAAACTTCTTTCCTTTCTTGAGAAGATCAGTGAGGGGCTTTGCAATCTTGGAGAAGTTCTCAATAAAGCGATAGTAATAACCAGCAAGTCCGAGAAAACTCCGAATCTCCTTAGCTGATTTAGGTGTCTCCCAATCCAAAACAGCTTGAACTTTCTCAGGGATGACGGTAACACCGTCGGCTGACACAACATGGCCAACAAAGATGAGCTCTTTCAACCAGAATTCACACTTGGAGAACTTGGCGTAGAGACGATGCTCACGAAGCTTAGTCAACACCAAACGCAGATGATCTGCGTGTTCTTCCTCGGTTTTGGAATAGATTAGGATATCATCGATGTAGATCACAACAAACTTGTCGAGGTACTCCATGAATACTGAGTTCATCAGCCGCATAAAAGTGGCTGGAGCATTGGTAAGACCAAAGGACATCACGGTATACTCATAGAGACCATAACGAGTCTGAAATGTCGTCTTTGGAATGTCACCCTCCCGGATTTTGATTTGATGATAACCAGACCTCAGATCCATCTTGGAGAAGACAGTAGCACCAGATAGTTGGTCAAATAGATCATTGATCCTAGGAAGAGGGTACTTGTTCTTTATTGTCACGACATTCAACGGTCGATAGTCAACCACCAGTCGAGGAATATTGGTGTCCCGCTTCTTAACAAAGAGTGCAGGGCATCCCCAAGAAGAGGTGCTAGGTTGTATAAATCCCTTTCCTCCCATCTCCTCTAGCTGTCTCTTTAACTCAACCAACTCTTCCTTAGGCATGCGGTAAGGTCTTTTGGAGACTGGAGCAGTTCCAGGAACCAACTCAATAACAAACTCCACACTTCGATCAGGTGGCATACCAGGCAACTCCTCAGGAAAAACATCTGGAAAATCACAAACCACCTGAATGTAGCACCCCCGAGAGCCAGGCTAGACAAATCCCAGATATCCATCTGATATAAGCCTAACCTCGATCTCGAGAGCCAACAGTTGAACATTCGGTAACACAACAGTGACTCTACGACTCAAAGCAATAATATACAAACTCTTGGCAGAGTGAAGATATCAAATATTACAAGCAGAGGTCACTGACCCAACAAACATCAAACAACGAAAGCAAAATTGTGTTATGCTACATAACAAGAACCAAAAGGCCTAAGAGGCCATAACATAAGCGACGTCCCGCCCATCGATTCCAGGCTGCTGCCCGGGAACCCCGATTTACTCGTCGATGTCCATGTAGAAACCGGCAGTGGAGTTGGAACCTTCACCTGTCCAAAAAGTGCGCAAGGCTGAGTACAGGAGGTACTCAACAAGACTTAATTAACCTTTTACATATCTGCCCGTTCAGAGAGTATTCATGAATGTCTTTGCATAGAGCCATCTTTGTTTTCAAATCGAGGGAGGAGAGAGAGTCTCGCATCAGTAGACTTTTAAAATGGGATAAGGGAACAACACCTCTGACTCCATCCTCCATCTTCTGCAGTCACCGGAACGTCATCGCTTGCACCACCCTCAGGAATCACCCCCTCGCTCAACCCGAGGAAGTAACCCTAACCACCCTTAGTTGACAGTTTTATGATTGATTTAAGTTGTCTATGATCACCGAAATAAGGTACCAAGTCGTCCATAACCGTGGACACGGCTTTCCGAAAAGATTTACCCTGCAGGGGGTGTAACTACCCACACGCGCCAACCAACCGATACGCCAGACATTAGCACTCTACCTGGGAGTGCCGGCTGGAGGGTTGGCCACGACCTTTCCCAAGCTTCGCCTATGTTCATGAGCCACAGCAGTAGGTCAGACCGCCATCTCAGCGATCCCTAGTGCGGGTTGCCAGGGTCAAGATCAGAGTGTCACACTCTCCTGACCCAAGCCCTAAATTTTCTCCTCAAATCATTTTACCGCACACGCAAATGGAACACTCGAACTAATGGCTTCACGTAGTAGGCTAGGCAAGTTGGAGTCGAGGGGGAAATGAATACCCCGTGTGGATGCACGAATAGTCTTGGTTCCGAACCCAGGAACTCAGTTCCTAATGTCGACGAGAACGAGACAATCCACCACAATCCCAATGTGGCCTCTCGTCCAAGTCTTTAACAATAAATAAATCATGTACACCCGTTCCAACCAACCTTTCCAACGGAATGGAGTAAGGAACAACTAAGCATGTCTAAGCGGCAATGCAACGCAAGTGACACTCTATACCTTGACCAAAACATCTTTGAACCGTATGCATAACACAAGAATCAAATACTTTGGAAATCTTATATGTGCGGATATAAGGTTATGCTTGCCTTGCTCTTCAGTAGCTGGGTATTGGTCTTCGGAGGCGTTGCAAACACTCTCAGGCTCGAATCCTACCGCGAAGAATCAAATACCGGAAAGGAATGGCACAATCAATACAATATTGATGCAATGCGCAATCACATGAATGATATGTCATTTTAGAATTTCCTAGATGCAAGCATCAAATTAAATGGGTGAACAGGACATACCCATAATTTAAATGAGGGTTTATTAAGGTGAGACTAATAACATTATTTTTCTTGTATGGAATATGTATGATTAAATTATAATTGAATAGATTTTATTTTTCTGAATATTTTGATATAAAAATCATATTTTTCTGATTTAAAATGAATTAGTTATGAATTTTCAAAGTTTAAACAATTTAATTCAAATTTCAAATTTATTTAAATAAGTTGACCCCACATGTCATAATTTTAATCATTTCAGAAAATAATAATGGAAAAAGATTTAAAACTCTGACAACATGGTCCCACATGTCATTTAATTAAATGATTACAGAAAAGAATTAATAATTTTCAGAAATAAAAAGGAGATGATGACGTCAGCTGACGTCATCAGCGCCCAAATCCTCTCTGCCGAGCACGAACTGCTCAAATTCGAGCAATTTGAGCAAATTTCTTTGCGACAGTCGCTAGAGGAGATCGAGGCGGACCGAGCGGTGGCGGTATTGTGACCAAATGGTCACCGGAGTTGCCATACGGCTCGCCGGAGCGGAGGCCGACGGCGGCGCTCGGCGGCCGGGCTAACCAGAGGGAGAGGGAGAGAACGGAGGGCACGGGGAGGACCGCAGGAACCACCTGGAGCTCGTGGAAGTGTCGGGGAGGCGAGGGGAGCTCGGGGATGGCCGGAAATCATGGTCGACGGCGGCGGACCAGCGGAGGGAATCGGTCGATTTCTCCGGCTTCGCGGCTTCCTGGCACGAGCAACTCAAGGGGGAGGAAGAGAGGAGCGCGGCGGTGCTCCTGGGATGCTCGACGGAGCAAGAGGTGGCCGGAGTTCGAAGCAATCGCCGGCGACCTGTGGAGGTCTTCGTGGCTAGGGTTTGCAGGAAAGGGGAAGAAGCAGAGGAAATGGGGATGGATTAGGGTTCCTCCGGCGGCGGCGAGCTTCTTGTAGTCCCTCGACGAAGCGGCGGCGCGAATCGCGGCGCAGGGAGGCAGGGAACGGCGGAGCGTGCGCCACGGCACGGCGGCGACGCGAGAAGGAAGAGGACGGCTCCATTTTCTGGAAAACCCCCTGGAAGATTTACTATTTGCCAGTTTCTTTCACAAACAGGCCCCTGGTTCCTTATTTAAAAGGTTTGGGCTTTTCTGTAAAGAGAAAAATTTGCAGAAAAATACTAGGAGATTCAAAATTTCACAAGGAAGCCATTGGAAGTCTTGGATTTTGAAAATTTAGAATTTTTTGAGTTCACAAAGAATAGCAAGAGTTTAACCCTTTCTTTCAAAAGCAAACATGTGAATTTTAAATGCAAATTCTTGTCCAAATTAAAAGAGATGCATGCAATGCTCAAAACACACCTTATGTTTCCATTTAGCAACTTGGGATGTTACAGATCTACCCTCTTACAAGAATCTCGCCCCGAGATTCCTAGGTTTTAGGAAAGAAGTCGGGATACTCAGATCGGAGGCGATCTTCGCGTTCCCAGGTTGCTTCCTCCTCAGAGTGATGAGACCACTGAACTTTGAGGAACTTGATGCTCTGACGACGAGTTTTACGCTCGGCTTCATCAAGGATACGGATAGGATATTCACGATAAGTTAGATCCTCTTGAAGGTCAAGAGTCTCATGATCAACACCACGAATGGGATTTTTGAAGCAACGCTTCAACTGGGAAACATGGAAGACGTCATGGACGTCTGGAAATTTTGAGGGTAGTTCCAATTGGTAGGCAAGCTTTCCACGCTTAGCAAGGATGCGAAAGGGACCAACATAGCGAGGAGCCAGTTTGCCTTTGATACCGAATCGACGGATACCCCGAAGAGGAGTGACTCTTAGATAGGCATACTCGCCAACTTCGTAGTGAACATCTTGATGATGGCTGTCATAGTAGCTCTTCTGACGAGACTGAGCTGTTTTGAGTCGCTCACGGATGATATTGACTTGATCTTCTACTTCTCTGATGATATCTGGCCCAAAGAGTGATCTTTCACCGGTTTCGGACCAATTCAAAGGAGTACGACATCTCCTGCCATATAAAGCTTCAAAGGGTGCCATACCAATGCTAGATTGGAAGCTGTTGTTGTAACTGAATTCAGCGAATGGAAGACACTTCTCCCAATTCTTTCCGAAGGATATAGCACAGGCTCTTAACATGTCCTCAAGAATCTGATTGACTCGTTCTGTCTGACCACCGGTTTGAGGATGATAAGCTGTGCTAAAGGAAAGATGTGTTCCCATGGCTTGCTGGAAACTAGACCAGAACTTGGAGGTAAACAGACTTCCACGGTCAGAGATGATCTTCTTTGGAATACCATGAAGAGCAACTATCCGGGAGACATACAGATCTGCTAGCTGAATAGCGGTAATATCTTCTCGAACAGGAAGGAAGTGAGCAACCTTAGAAAGGCGGTCCACGACTACCCAGATAGCATTGTTTCCCTTTTGAGTTTTTGGAAGACCAGTGATGAAATCCATACCAACTTCATCCCACTTCCAGACAGGAATAGAAAGGGGTTGAAGGGTACCAGCTGGCCTTTGATGTTCAGCTTTAACGCGACGACAAACGTCGCATTCTGCCACAAACTTAGCAATTTCCCGCTTCATCCGGGACCACCAGAATCTTTGACGAAGGTCCCTATACATCTTAGTGCCACCAGGATGGATAGAGAGAGGTGACTCATGAGCTTCCCGGAGGATTAGGGCTTTCAACTTCTGATGGTTTGGTACCACTAGACGGTCACCGAAGTAGACAATACCTTTATCATCAAGGGAGAAACATTTACCCACTCCGCTAACAATGTTCTCTTTTATCTGGATAACTTCAGAGTCTAGCTTCTGAGCAGCCCTGATCTTGTCCTCAAGAGAGGGTTTCACCTCTAGATTCGCGAGAAATCCACTAGGAACAACTTCAAGGTTGAGTCGTGCAAACTCCTCATAGAGGGAGGGTTGAGCTTTCTTAAGTATCAGATTGTTGCAGTAAGACTTCCGACTTAGCGCGTCGGCGACAACATTCGCCTTGCCGGGTTGGTAGTTGAGACCCAAATCATAATCTTTGATGAGTTCCAACCATCTTCTCTGTCTGAGATTCAGATCCGGCTGGGTGAATAGATACTTCAGACTTTGATGATCTGAATAGACCTCGCAGCGATTACCAAAGAGATAATGCCGCCATTGCTTTAGAGCATGTACAACAGCAGACAGCTCTAGATCATGGGTTGGATAGTTCAGCTCATGTGGTTTCAGCTGCCGAGAGGCATAGGCCACAACATGACCATCTTGCATCAACACACATCCGAGCCCCTGAAGAGAAGCATCACAGAAAACAACGAAATCCTTGCTCGTATCAGGAAGAACAAGAACTGGAGCAGTAGTCAACTTGGTTTTCAAAATCTGGAAGCTTTCTTTTACCTTTTCTGACCATTCAAACTTCTTTCCTTTCTTGAGAAGATCAGTCAGGGGCTTGGCAATTTTGGAGAAGTTCTCAATAAAGCGACGGTAATAACCAGCAAGTCCGAGAAAACTCCGAAATTCTTTAGCTGATTTAGGTGTCTCCCAATCCAAAACAGCTTGAACTTTCTCCGGAATGACGGTAACACCATCGGCTGACACAACATGACCAAGAAAGATAAGCTCCTTCAACCAGAATTCACACTTAGAGAACTTGGCATAGAGACGATGCTCACGAAGCTTGTTCAACACCAAACGCAGATGCTCTGCGTGTTCTTCTTCGGTTTTGGAGTAGATTAGGATATCATCGATGTAGATCACGACGAACTTGTCAAGATACTCCATGAATACTGAGTTCATAAGCCGCATAAAAGTGGCTGGAGCATTGGTAAGACCAAAGGACATAACGGTATACTCATAGAGACCATAACGAGTTTGAAATGCCGTCTTTGGAATGTCATCCTCCCGGATTTTGATTTGATGATAACCAGACCTCAGATCCATCTTGGAGAAGACAGTAGCACCAGCTAGTTGGTCAAATAGATCATTGATCCGAGGAAGGGGGTACTTGTTCTTGATTGTCACAGCATTCAACGGTCGATAGTCAACCACCAGTCGAGGAATGTTGGTGTCCCGCTTCTTAACAAAGAGTGCAGGGCATCCCCAAGAAGAGGTGCTAGGTTGGATAAATCCCTTTCCTTCCATCTCCTCTAACTGTCTCTTTAATTCTACCAACTCTTCCTTAGGCATGCGGTAAGGTCTTTTGGAGACTGGAGCGGTTCCAGGAACCAACTCAATAACAAACTCAACACTTCGATCAGGTGGCATACCAGGCAACTCCTCAGGAAAAACATCTGGAAATTCACGAACCATCTGAACGTCTTGAATCTCAAGGGTAGGTGTGGCGTCCATGGCACACAACTCTGAGCTTGGAAAAGATGTTGCCGAGGAAGGTACTGAGGAAGGAGACCAGTACCGAACAGTTTCACCGGAGGGATGGGTCATATTTACAGATCTGGCTGCACAGTCGATAACGGCCTTGTACCGTACCAGCCAATCCATGCCCAAAATGACGTCAAGGTCAGTGGACTTTAGGGCAATGAGGGAAACGGGATAAGATAAAGAGCCTATAACAATGTTGGGCTCAGGGGCAGTCCAGATTGCCCGCCAACGAGATCCCGGGGTATTAATCTCCATAGAGATAGGCATTTCCTCTAGAAGGATACCATGCTTTTGAGCAAATCCTTGCGAAATGAATGAATGCGATGCTCCGGAATCAAACAAAACTGTAGCTGGAATTGAGTTGAGATGAAGCGTACCAAGAATGACGCTTGGATCTTCTTCAGCAGCCTCAGCAGTGACATGGGTCAGACGACCACGTCCAGCACCAGATGGTTTGGCATCCTTCTTTGGCGGAGGAGTTCCACCACCAATGTTCCTTTGAGGACATCCCCAAGCATAGTGTCCGGGTTGACCACAGGTGTAGCAGATAAGTCCGGCTGGAGCAACGCCTGAGGGACGATAACCTTGCCCACCACCATGAGTCGAGGTAGAATGGGGTGCAGTTGGGCGAGGAGCATAACCAGCAGGCTTGGGTGCATATGGGGCTCTTGGAACAGCGCTATATGGAATGAACACACGGCGCTTCTTGGAGCCGGAGCCAGATGCACGAGGATCCCCGGAGACAGACTTCATAGCAGAATCCATTTCTTTCCTTCCATTCTCAAGGGTGATGGCCTGGTTGTACAGATCTTGGAAGGTTTGGAACATAAAGGGTAACAACTCATACCGAAGTGCTGGGTTCAGGCCCTTGCGGAATAGCTCTTGTTTATCCGCATCATCGGTAACATCACGAGGGGCATAGCGAGCGAGACGAGTGAACTCACGCCCGTAAGCCTCGATATTCAGCCTTCCCTGGGACAGTTCCAGAAACTCCTTTCTTTTGATGTCCATTACTGCCTTAGGGATATAGGCAGCACGGAAAGCAGTACGGAATTCTTCCCAGGTGACCTCATGTCCCGGCGCCTGCAACGCCAAGAAACCTTCCCACCAAGCGCCAGCTGCACCCTCTAGCTGGTAGGTGGCGAAGTTCACACGGTCATTGGCTTGAACGTGGAGAGCAGCAAACTTACGCTCAATTGTACGGATCCAGTCATCAGCTTCAAGGGGCTCCTTGTATTCAGCAAAGGTAGGAGGCTGAGCTTTAAGGAAATCTCCAAGTGTAGCACAGACATTGGGACGACGTTCTGTGTTCTGGGCCACTCGCTCAAGGAGATGTTCAGTCCGCACGCGATTGTTCTCGATGTTCTGAAGAACCTGCGCCATTGTGGGAGGTGGCGGCAGTTCATCATCATCACCATGGTGACGACCACCACGGCCCTGGCCACGAGTACCACTTGACATCCTGATAGCATAGAACAGAGACCACGAAGGTTAGATCCACCGGTAAACAGGATAGGTGAAAAGACGTGGAAAGTAACAGGATATCAATGATAAGAGATGGTCAAGCAGTAGAATTCAAGATTGGAAGAAGAAAGATACATGCTTCAGCGGAGTTGAAGCATATAGAACACTCTGAGAACCGCAACCGGAAATAGGTACGGAAGAACACTACCCAACCTCCGAAATCCTAAGCTTTTGAAATATGGGATGAGATGGTAAACCTTTAGAAATCAAATCAAGAAAAGAGGCTCCAAGAATAGAATCATGGATAAGGAGAAAAAGCATCCTATCAAGATTTTTGTAAATAGTTTTTAGCTTTCAAATAGTTTTTACAAACACTAAACTCAACATCGACCAACAAAAAGGGTTTCCTACAGGCAGTCCTGCTCTGATACCAAAACCTGTAGCACCCCCAAGAGCCAGGCTAGACAAATACCAGATATCCATCTGATATAAGCCTAACCTCGATCTCGAGAGCCAACAGTTGAACATTCGGTAACACAACAGTGACTCTACGACTCAAAGCAATAATATACAAACTCTTGGCAGAGTGAAGATATCAAATATTACAAGCAGAGGTCACTGACCCAACAAACATCAAACAACGAAAGCGAAATTGTGTTATGCTACATAACAAGAACCAAAAGGCCTAAGAGGCCATAGCATAAGCGACGTCCCGCCCATCGATTCCAGGCTGCTGCCCGGGAACCCCGATTTACTCGTCGATGTCCATGTAGAAACCGGCAGTGGAGTTGGAACCTTCACCTGTCCAAAAAGTGCGCAAGGCTGAGTACAGGAGGTACTCGACAAGACTTAATTAACCTTTTACATATCTGCCCGTTTAGAGAGTATTCATGAATGTCTTTGCATAAAGCCATCTTTGTTTTCAAATCGAGGGAGGAGACAGAGTCTCGCATCAGTAGACTTTTAAAATGGGATAAGGGAACAACACCTCTGACTCCATCCTCCATCTTCTACAGTCACCGGAACATCATCGCTTGCACCACCCTCAGGAATCACCCCCTCGCTCAACCCGAGGAAGTAACCCTAACCACCCTTAGTTGACAGTTTTATGATTGATTTAAGTTGTCTATGATCACCGAAATAAGGTACCAAGTCGTCCATAACCGTGGACACGGCTTTCCGAAAAGATTTACCCTGCAGGGGGTGTAACTACCCACACGCGCCAACCAACCGATACGCCAGACATTAGCACTCTACCTGGGAGTGCCGGCTGGAGGGTTGGCCACGACCTTTCCCAAGCTTCGCCTATGTTCATGAGCCACAGCAGTAGGTCAGACCGCCATCTCAGCGATCCCTAGTGCGGGTTGCCAGGGTCAAGATCAGAGTGTCACACTCTCCTGACCCAAGCCCTAAATTTTCTCCTCAAATCATTTTACCGCACACGCAAATGGAACACTCGAACTAATGGCTTCACGTAGTAGGCTAGGCAAGTTGGAGTCGAGGGGGAAATGAATACCCCGTGTGGATGCACGAATAGTCTTGGTTCCGAACCCAGGAACTCAGTTCCTAATGTCGACGAGAACGAGACAATCCACCACAATCCCAATGTGGCCTCTCGTCCAAGTCTTTAACAATAAATAAATCATGTACACCCGTTCCAACCAACCTTTCCAACGGAATGGAGTAAGGAACAACTAAGCATGTCTAAGCGGCAATGCAACGCAAGTGACACTCTATACCTTGACCAAAACATCTTTGAACCGTATGCATAACACAAGAATCAAATACTTTGGAAATCTTATATGTGCGGATATAAGGTTATGCTTGCCTTGCTCTTTAGTAGCTGGGTATTGGTCTTCGGAGGCGTTGCAAACACTCTCGGGCTCGAATCCTACCGCGAAGAATCAAATACCGGAAAGGAATGGCACAATCAATACAATATTGATGCAATGCGCAATCACATGAATGATATGTTATTTTAGAATTTCCTAGATGCAAGCATCAAATTAAATGGGTGAACAGGACATACCCATAATTTAAATTAGGGTTTATTAAGGTGAGACTAATAACATTATTTTTCTTGTATGGAATATGTATGATTAAATTATAATTGAATAGATTTTATTTTTCTGAATATTTTGATATAAAAATCATATTTTTCTGATTTAAAATAAATTAGTTATGAATTTTCAAAGTTTAAACTATTTAATTCAAATTTCAAATTTATTTAAATAAGTTGACCCCACATGTCATAATTTTAATCATTTCAGAAAATAATAATGGAAAAAGATTTAAAACTCTGACAACATGGTCCCACATGTCATTTAATTAAATGATTACAGAAAAGAATTAATAATTTTCAGAAATAAAAAGGAGATGATGACGTCAGCTGACGTCATCAGCGCCCAAATCCTCTCTGCCGAGCACGAACTGCTCAAATTCGAGCAATTTGAGCAAATTTCTTTGCGGCAGTCGCTAGAGGAGATCGAGGCGGACCGAGCGGTGGCGGTATTGTGACCAAATGGTCACCGGAGTTGCCATACGGCTCGCCGGAGCGGAGGCCGACGGCGGCGCTCGGCGGCCGGGCTAACCAGAGGGAGAGGGAGAGAACGGAGGGCACGGGGAGGACCGCAGGAACCACCTGGAGCTCGTGGAAGTGTCGGGGAGGCGAGGGGAGCTCGGGGATGGCCGGAAATCGTGGTCGACGACGGCGGACCAGCGGAGGGAATCGGTCGATTTCTCCGGCTTCGCGGCTTCGCGGCTTCCTGGCACGAGCAACTCAAGGGGGAGGAAGAGAGGAGCGCGGCGGTGCTCCTGGGATGCTCGACGGAGCAAGAGGTGGCCGGAGTTCGAAGCAATCGCCGGCGACCTGTGGAGGTCTTCGTGGCTAGGGTTTGCAGGAAAGGGGAAGAAGCAGAGGAAATGGGGATGGATTAGGGTTCCTCCGGCGGCGGCGAGCTTCTTGTAGTCCCTCGACGAAGCGGCGGCGCGAATCGCGGCGCAGGGAGGCAGGGAACGGCGGAGCGCGCGCCACGGCACGGCGGCGACGCGAGAAGGAAGAGGACAGCTCCATTTTCTGGAAAACCCCCTGGAAGATTTACTATTTGCCAGTTTCTTTCACAAACAGGCCCCTGGTTCCTTATTTAAAAGGTTTGGGCTTTTCTGTAAAGAGAAAAATTTGCAGAAAAATACTAGGAGATTCAAAATTTCACAAGGAAGCCATTGGAAGTCTTGGATTTTGAAAATTTAGAATGTTTTGAGTTCACCAAGAATAGCAAGAGTTTAACCCTTTCTTTCAAAATCAAACATGTGAATTTTAAATGCAAATTCTTGTCCAAATTAAAAGAGATGCATGCAATGCTCAAAACACACCTTATGTTTCCATTTAGCAACTTGGGATGTTACACTGAACATCTTGAATTTCAAGGGTAGGTGAGGCATCCATGGCACACAACTCTGAGCTTGGAAAAGATGTTGCCGAGGAAGGTACCGAGGAAGGAGACCAGTACCGAACAGTTTCACCAGAGGGATGGGTCATATCCACAGATCTGGCTGCACAGTCAATAATGGCCTTTTACCGTACCAGCCAATCCATGCCCAAGATGACGTCAAGGTCTGTTGACTTGAGGGCAATGAGAGAAATGGGATAAGATAAAGAGGCTATAACAATGTTGGGCTCAGGGGCAGTCCAGATTGCCCGCCAACGGGATCCCGGGGTATTAATCTCCATAGAGATAGACATTTCCTCTAAAAGGATACCATGCTTTTGAGCAAATCCTTGCGAAATGAATGAATGCGATGCTCCGGAATCAAACAAAACTGTAGCTGGAATTGAGTTGAGATGAAGCGTACCAAGAATGACGCTTGGATCTTCTTCAGCAACCTCAGCAGTGACATGGGTCAGACGACCACGTCCAGCACCTGACGGTTTGGCACCTTTCTTGGGTGGAGGAGCTCCACCTTTAGCAGCATTCTGTGGGCACCCATAAGAGAAGTGGCCGGGCTGACCACAAGTGTAACAGATAAGTCCAGCTGGAGCAGTACCTGAGGGACGATAACCTTGCCCGCCAACATAGGTCGAGGTAGCATGGGGTGCAGTTGGGCGAGGAGCGTAACCAGAAGGCTTGGGTGCATATGGGGCTCTTGGAACAGCGCTATATGGAATGAACACACGACGCTTCTTGAAGCCAGAGCCAGATGCACGAGGATCCCCGGAGACAGACTTCATAGCAGAATCCATTTCCTTCCTTCCATTCTCAAGGGTGATAGCCTGGTTGTACAGATCCTGGAAGGTTTGGAACTTAAAGGGTAACAACTCATACCGAAGTGCTGGGTTCAGGCCCTTGCGCAATAGCTCTTGTTTATCCGCATCATCAGTAACATCTCGAGGGGCATAGCGAGCGAGACGAGTGAACTCACGCCCGTAAACCTCAATATTCAGCCTTCCCTGGGACAGTTCCAGGAACTCCTTTCTCTTGATGTCCATTACTGCCTTAGGGATATAGGCAGCACGGAAAGCAGTACGGAATTCTTCCCAAGTGATCTCATGTCCCGGCGCCTGCAACGCCAAGAAACCTTCCCACCAAGCGCCAGCTGCACCCTCTAGCTGGTAGGTGGCGAAGTTCACACGGTCATTGGCTTGAACGTGGAGAGCAGCAAACTTACGCTCAATTGTACGGATCCAGTCATCAGCTTCAAGGGGCTCCTTGTATTCACCAAAGGTAGGAGGCTGAGCTTTAAGGAAATCTCCAAGTGTAGCGCAGACATTGGGACGACATTCTGTGTTCTGGGCCACACGCTCAAGGAGGCGTTCAGTATTCACACGATTGTTCTCGATGTTCTGAAGAACCTGTGCCATTGTGGGAGGTGGCGGTAGTTCATCATCACCATGGTGACGACCACCACGGCCCTGGCCACGAGTACCACTTGACATCCTGATAGAATAGAACAGAGACCACGAAGGTTAGATCCACCGGTAACAGGATAGATGAAAGGATGTGGAAAAGTAGCATGATAACAATGATAAGAGATGGACAAGCAGTAGAACTCAAGATTGGAAGAAGAAAGATACATGCTTCAGCGGAGTTCAAGCATATAGAGCACTCTGAGAATCGCAACCGAGGATAGGTACGAAAGAACACTACCCAACCTTCGAAATCCTAAAATTTTGAAAAAAAATAGATAAGATAGTAAACCTTTGGAAATCAAATCAAGATAAGAGGCTCCAAGAATAGATTCATGGATAAGGAGAAAAAGCATCCTATCAAGATTTTTGTACTTAATTTTTAGCTTTCAAATAGTTTTCACAAGCTCTAAACTCAACATCGACCAACAAAAAGGGTTTCCTACAGGCAGTCCTGCTCTGATACCATAACCTGTAGCACCCCCGAGGGCCAGGCTAGACAAATCCCAGATATCCATCTGATATAATCCTAACCTCGATCTCGAGAGCCAACAGTTGACCATTCGGTAACACAACAGTGACTCTACGACTCAAAGCGATATTATACAAACTCTTAGCAGAGTGAAGATAGCAAATATTACAAGCAAAGGTCACTGACCCAACAGTACATCAAACAACGAAAGCAAATTATGTTATGCTAATAACAAAAAAAAAAGGCCTAAGAGGCCATAACATAAGCGACGTCCCGCCCATCGATTCCATGCTGCTGCCCGGGAACCCCGATCTACTCGTCGATGTCCATGTAGAAACCGACAGTGGAGTAGGAACCTTCACCTGTCCAAAAAGTGCGCAAGGCTGAGTACAAGAGGTACTCAACAAGACTAACCTATTATATATCTGCCCGTTCAGAGAGTAATCATGAATGTCTTTGCATAAAGCCATCTTTGTTTTCAAATCGAGGGAGGAGAGAATCTCACTTCAGTAGACTTTTAAAATGAGATAAGGGAACAACACCTCTGACTTCATCCTCCATCTTCTGTAGCCACCGAGATGTCATCGCTTGCACCACCCTCAAGAATCACCCCCTCACTCAACCCGAGGAAGTAACCCTAACCACCCTTAGTTGACAGTTTTATGATTAGTTTTTAAGTTGTCTATGATCACCGAAATAAGGTACCAAGTCGTCCATAACCGTGGACACGACTTTCCGAAAAGATTTACCCTGCAGGGGGTGTAACTACCCACACGCGCCAACCAACCGATACGCCAGACATTAGCACTCTACCTGGGAGTGCCGGCAGGAGGGTTGGCCACGACCTTTCCCAAGCTTCGCCTATGTCCATGAGCCACAGCAGTAGATCTGACCACGCGCAGCGGTCTCTAGTGCGGGTTGCCAGGGTCAACATCTGGACCGCAGCCCTGTTGCCCCAGCCCTAATTATCTTCCATCGTTCTTTTCTTTTACCTCACACGCAAATGGAAAACTCGAACTAGTGGCTCCACGTAGTAGGCTAGACAAGTTGGGGTCGAGGGGAAAATGAATGCCCTGTGTGGATGCACGAGTAGTCTTGGTTCCGAACCCAGGAACTCAGTTCCTATTGTCGACGAGAACGAGACAACCCACCACAATCCCAATGTGGCCTCTCGTCCAAGTCTTTGAGACAATAATAAATAAATCCTGCATACCCATTCCACCTCAATCTTCTCGACTAGAAGAGAAAGAAACAACTAAGCAGATCTAAGCGGCGATGCAACGCAAATGACACTCTATACCTCGACCAAAACATCTTTGAACCGTATGCATAACACAAGAATCAAATACTTTGGAAATCTTATATGTGAAGATATAAGGTTATGCTTGCCTTGCTCTTCAGTAGCTGGGTATTGATCTTCGGAGGCGTTGCAAACACTCTCAGGCTCGAATCCTATCGCGAAGAACCAAATACCGGAAAGGAATGACACAATCAATACAATATTGATGCAATGCACAATAAAATGAATGATATGTCATTTTAGAATATCCTAGATGCAAGCATTAATTACATGGGTAAAAAAAACATTCCCATAATTAAAATTGTGTTTATTAATGTGAGACTAATAACATTATTTTCCTTGTATATAGTATGTATGAATAAATTATAATTGAATAAAATTCATTTTTCTGAACATTTTGATATAAAAATCATATTTTTCTGATTTAAAATGAATTAGTTATGAATTTTCAAAGTTTAAACAATTTAATTCAAATTTAAAATTTATTTAAATAAATTGGCCCCACATGTCATACTTTTAATTATTTCAGAAAATAGTAATGGAAAATATTAAAACTCTGACAACATGGCCCCACATGTCATAATAAAACATTTACAGAAAAGAAATAAATGATTTTAGGAAATTAAAAAGAGATGATGACGTCAGCTGACGTCATCAACGCCCAAATCTTCCCTGCCGAGCACGAACTGCTCGAATTCGAGCAAATTTTTCGAATTGCCTTACGGCAATCGCCAGAGGGGGTCGAGGCGGACCATTTGGTGGTGGCGCCGCCCGGAGATGGTCACCGGAGCGCCATACGGCTCGCCAGAGCGGAGGCCGACGGCGGCGCTCGGCGGCCTGGCAAACCAGCGGAAGAGGGAGAAGAAGGAGGGCATGGGGAGGACCACGGGGACGACCTGGAGCTCGTGGAAGCGTCGGGGAGGCGAGGGGAGCTCGGGAACGGCCGGAGTTCGAGGTCGACGGCGGCGGACTCGGCGGAGGAAATCGACTGATTTCTCCGGGCTCCGGTCTTCTCGGCACCAACGACTCGGGGAGGAGGAAGAAGCGAACACGGCGCAGCTCCTGAGCTGCTCGCCGGAGCAAGATGTGGCCGGAGTCGCCGGAATTTGTCACCGGCCCCGAAAGCTAGGGTTTGCGTTTTGGGGAAGAAATGGAGGTGAGAAGAGAAGCTAGGGTTTTCCCACGGCGGAGGAGGTCTCCTTGTAGTCCAGGGAAGGGCGGCGGCGCGAATCGCAGCGCAGAGGAGGCAGGGGACGGCGGGGAGCTCGACACCGGCGCACGGGGAGGTCGGAAGGAAGAAGACGGCAACATTTTCCAGAAAACCCCCTGACAAAATTACTATTTGCTAGTTTTCTTCACAAACAGGCCCCTGGTTGCTTATTTAAAAAGTTTCGGGCTTTTCTGTAAAGAGGAAAATTTGCAGAAAAATACTAGGAGATTCAAAATTTCACAAGGAAGCCAATGGCAGTCTTGGATTTTGAAAATTTAGAATATTGAGTTCACCAAGAATAACAAGAATTTAACCCTTTCTTGCAAAAGCAAACATGTGAATTTTAAATGCAAATTCTTGTCCAAATTAAATGAGATGCATGCAATGCTCAACACACACCTTTTATTTCTATTTAGCAAACTTGGGATGTTACAATCTTCCTCCACACCATCTACGCCGGGTTGGTGCCTCCCTACTCGCCCTTCCTGGAGGCGATTATGGAGTTCTACCAGATCCATCTTTTCCATCTGCATCCCAACTCCGTCTAGATCCTCTCCATCTGCGCCTACCTGTGCGAGGCTTACTTGGGGGTGCAGCCTTTTGTGGCCCTTTTCCAGAGCTTCTACGCGCTCCGGAGCTCCGCAAACCTCGAGCGGACAGGGTGCGTCTCCTTCCGCATCGTGGACGGCATGGGGGATGTCTGCATCCCCATGTCGTGGAACGGCGAGAAGCCTGTCACGGCGGTGGTGAAGAAGGTGGATGACTTCAGGCAGAAGTGGCTCCTTATCGCCATCAAGTCACTGAGCTCCTTCCTCGACGTCCCGGAGGCGCCGCCCGTGAAGAACACCCACTGGGGCAAGATGGTCTTCCGGAGCCCGCAGATCGCGGACCTGGTGGGCCGCATGAAGCTTATTTGGGATAATGGCCTCACCGGTCAGATGATTGCGGAGGACTTCGTGAGGCGCCGCATCGCTCCGCTTCAGGCGCACAAGAAGCCGATGTGGATGTACTCGGGCCTCACGGACCTGATGCGGCTCCACTACTGCGACCACCGCCCCAAAGCCGTCTCCACCATCATGGGCGTCCTCTTCATCAACTCGGACATGCCTGTGGTGGTTGCTGAGGTTCTGAGGCCTCTCCACCAACTCTCCATGAACACGCGCATGGCGATCCTGGAGCGGATGCCGACGTTCACCCCGCTTGGCTTGGTGGGGGAGGAGAAGGACGAGGTGGCCATGCCCGTAGCGAAGGAGGCAGGAGCCGCGAATTCGCACTCCGCATCAGACGTCGAGCTAGGCGGCAAGGTAGCAAGGGTGAACCCCTCGATCAGCGGGGCGAGCTCGTCAAGGGCTGCGCCCCCTATCGAGGAAATCTTCGAGGTCTCGTCCGGTGACGACGAGCCCTTCTGGGTGGCCCCTTCACGCTCTGCTACGGAGGGGGAAGGTAGCAATGATGATGAGACAGCGGCGGGGCGACGAGAGCCCTGATCCAAGGCGGCCCATGACAGGCCTGCTAGGGAGCCAATGGGCGCTCCCCTCAAGAGGAAAGCGGAGGCGCCTCCCGAGGGGTCTGGAGCCAGGACCACGCCTTCATGGCGCTCTCCTGGCATGGCGTGGGTTGACACCCACGCCAAGAAAGCTGGGTAAGTATCTTGATCTTGGTTTTCTCTTCCTCAATCTCTGCTTGCCCGTTCTCTTCTGACGGTTTTTCTTGCTCCTTGGCAGCGACCTGATGCCTGCGAAGCGTCGAATTCTTCGCAAGGCCGCGGAGGTGAAGAGAGCTGCGCCAGAGGCCGCGGCTGACGAGGCCTCGAGGCCAGTGGTGGTGGATACCGCATGCCGTGCCAAGGACGCGCCTCAGGCTGAGGCGACTGCACCGCCTTTCGAGGGGAGGCGCCTTGAGGAGCAAGCAGAGAGGGCGCCTACTCCGTCTCGCGCTGCCACTCCTCCGGCGCAGCAGGACGCCGAGGCGGACACGACGCCAATCCAGAGCCCGCTAAGGCCCGACGAGACGGAAGGGGAAGCTCCTCCGCCGCCCCCGCCAAACCCTGCAGCGGAGGCAGATACAGTGGCTACGGGGCAGGCTTCTCCGGCCCATGAGGCTCATGATGAGGTGCCGCTTGAGTGTAGCGACACCGGTGCGCGGAGCGTAGGTGCGGAGGAGGAGAGCTCACCGCGAAGCCCCCATGCCCGCGACGCTGCAGGGCCCCGCACAGAGGCCCCCTTCTTCAAGCTCGACGCAGGTGTTCGGATCTCCGCGCCGCGCGGGGCTTCACAAGACCTGGCCCTCAGCGGCTGGGACTGAAGCAGAGGACAGGCTTGCAGAGGCCTGGGCCGCCTTTCAAGCAGGCGTGGAGGTTCGCCGGTAGAGCGATCTGGCTCTGCAGAGGGAGCGCGAGGAGGCTTTGCGCTTTCCCAAGGAGGTCCGTGAGGGCGCCGTGCATGAAGCCGAGGAAATCCTGGAGCCCCTCCAAGCCGAGCGCCAGGCGGCGGCGGAGGACTTGCCCGCGGCCAGGGCGAAGCGGGAGACGGTGGAGTCCTCGCTGGCAGACAAGCATCACGAGCTTCTCCAGCTTGAGGCCAAGATCCTCGCCGACTCTGAGGTCGTGCGGACCTCTCTGTAGGCGGTCCGCGCGGCCTCGGATGCCAGGGGGCAAAGGCTGGGTTAACGCGAGAATGACGTGCGTCCGCGCGACGAGCAGCTGCTGCAGACGGAGCAGGAGCTGTCGGTGCAGCGCATCGACCTTGAGGCCCGGGAAGGGAATCTGGCCGAAGCCCTCGACAAGTTCAACCGTGAAGTGGCTACCCACAAGAAGCATGTGGAGCGCTTCAATGCAAAGTTCGCGGAGCGGAAGGATGAGGCGGAGAAGGAGTTCCAAGCCCGGGAGAAGGCGTACCGCGCCGCCGTCTCTCGAGACTACAACGAGAAGTTCAAGAAGTAGGAGAATCGCCTCAGGAAGAGGCGCGCCGAGGATGAAGCCCGGATCCGTGAGCTGGAGCATACGAACCCCAGGCTGAACTCCCGGGCGAGGCGTGCTGCGGATGGGCGCCGCCTTGCCGAAGAGGCCCGCGAGCGCATGTCGCAGGACCTCGTACCCTTATGGCGGACATGGAGGAGATGAACAAGCAGGTGGGCCCTGCGGTAGATCGAGCGGTGGAGGCTGCCGAGATCACTCAAGCGGCGCGGGTGCTGTCGCAGCAGCGGGAGCGTATGTCCCTGTCCTTGGTGGCCCGGGGCAACGATCTCGCGGCGAAGCTGGGAGTGGAGGCGCCGCACGTCCCTGCTCAGGGCAACACCGACGCCGCCACATACCTCGCCTACTTTGACAAGCTCTTCACGGTGCTCGAGGTCCCTACCGCGGAGCTCCACGACGTCGTCGAGGAGGAATGCCGCCAACTCTTGGCGGTGGCAGTCGACCGCATCTTCACCAACCTCCAGCATCTCCAGCCCGGCTTCGACTACACATCCGTGACCGAGCCTCTCGAGGGGGAGGAAGGGTGGAAGATCTCCAACTCCGTCCGAGACCAGGTCGATGACTTCTGCAGCCGCTTCAAGCGGGCTGAGGCGAGGGAGGACGACAGCGAGGAGGCAGGCTCCGAGGGCGAGCCTGGAGAGGAAAGGTCTACGGAGGAGGGCGACGAAGCTTCTGCCTAATCCTCTCATGTATAATGATGCGCTTCTAGCGTCGTTAAAAGACTTGGCTTAGAGTCTTTTGCTCCGCAGTCCGTAATATATTTTTAAGTAGATGCTATTAAGTTCGCACCTGTGCCCCTCGAAGCGCCTTTTGCTTCAACTGCATGTCTTTGTTCGCTCTGCGTCGCTAGGACCTTTCTCCTTGCGCTATGACTCCACCGCTGCGGTATGCCTGAGCAATGACTCGGCAAGGCCGGGGGGAGTTTAAGGCTTAGAGAGGTAGAGTCCTCGAGGCGCGATGCTCAAGGGCCCCCCCTTTGACGTGCAAGCAGTCCATGGAGTGTGAGGGAAAAGAATCACTCGAGGGACGACGAGTGCTCGTGAGAGAGAAGAGATTCTCGAGGCGTGAGCGCTGAACTTAGGTTTGTGAGGCTTTTGCTCTGCGTAGGCTTTCCCTAGCGATGCGCTCTCCTCTAGGGGCCGAGTTTTGCCTCCACGAGCTTGGAGGGACTTTTGTTCCCTGCGGATGTTAGAGAGGCAAACCCAAACGCTAATGCATGATAGTAAGGACTCATGTGCGCTTATAGGTTTTCTCAGGTGTATCTCACGAGGAGAGTAAGTACCAAGGTCCCTTGGAGAGGTGGCGTGTTCTTGGGAGCATGCCCTTTAGCCAGAGCTCGGATCCCTTGGATTTTGCAGTACTGTTGGGGTGCTCTTAAGGCAGAGACACCGTACTTAGCCCCTGCTCTCGAGGTGCGCATTGGAAGAATATAAGCGCACATGGAAAGGATAATGATGAAAGTAAACTCACCACCAAAATATTACATAGAGGCAACTTAGCGCATAGTTCACTTAGGAACGAAATGGTTCGTTACACTTGGGGTTGCCAAGGTAACGTTCTTTCCATGTTGAGGCATGGAGACCACCAATTAGTGGCTGAGACTCTCTGCGGCCTGCGGTGGCTCGTTACAAGGAGAGCTCGGAGGGCTGGACCTCAGGAGAACCTTTGTGAAGCTTGGAGGTGAAGTCGTGAGCTTCCCTCTAGAGACAAAAAATGCCTGACGTGACAATGATCACGGGCGTGACTATGATCACGGGTAGAACTTGCGTAGATGCGCGATGTTCCACGAGTTCTTTATGGGGATGCCGTCTTTAGTCTCGAGGCGCGCAGCGCCAGGCCTGGCGATGTGAGAGACCCTGTAGGGGCCTTCCCACATAGGCGAGAGCTTGTGGAGACCTTCTCTAGAGAGGATTCGTCTGAGGACGAGGTCGCCCGCCTCCAGAGTGCGTGAGCGCACGTGGCGGCTGTGGTAGCGTCGTAGGTCTTGCTGGTACTTTGCCGCTCTGAGGGCGGCACGGCGGCGTAATCCCTCGAGAAGCAGCAGGTCATTGTTGTGGAGGTCCTGTTGGGTGTCCTCATTGAAGGCAAGGACCCGTGGGGATCCATGCTTGATTTCTGTGGGGAGGACTGCTTCGGCTCCATAGACGAGGGCGAACGGAGTTTCACCAGTGGGCTTTGAGGGAGTTGTGCGTATGGACAAGAGCACAGATGGGAGCTCGTCGATCCAGCCCTTGACGTGGCCCTTGAGGATGTTGAAGCTTCTTGTCTTGAGGCCCTTCAGGACTTCCGCATTTGCTCGCTCGGCTTGACCATTGCTCTGTGGATGAGTCACCGAGGCAAAGCAGAGCTTGAAGCCGAGTTTTTCGCAGTAAGACCGGAAGATGCCATTGGTAAACTGCGAGCCATTGTCGGTGATGATGCGATTAGGCACTCCGAAGCGGCAGACCAGGCTCCTGATGAATTTCACCGCTGCCCCGACAGGTATACTGCGCGCCGGTTCGACCTCTGCCCACTTGGTGAACTTGTCGACGGCCACGAAGAGAAAACGGTAGTTTCCTTGCGATTTCGGGAAGGGGCCCAAAATGTCCAGCCCCCAGACCGCGAACGGCCAGGAGAGCGGGATGGTCTGGAGCCCCAGCGTCGGCTGATGGATCTGCTTGGCGTGGTACTGGCAGTCGTCGCAAGCTTGGACGATGGTGACCGCATCTTGAAGCTCTTGCGGCCAGTAGACGCCGCACTCTCCGCAATGGATGTATTTGATCAGTATTCGTCCTTCTTCAGGAGGGACGCATTTGAGCGCGATCCCATTCGGGCGGTTGTGTTACAGGTCTCCCTCGAGGATGTAGTAGGATTTTGCCTGTCGAGCGATTCGCTCTGCTTCGCATCTTCTTCGGGGAGGACTCCCTTCATCAGGTAGTCTTTGAGCTCGTCAATCCAGCCTGTTTCTTGATGTGCCGCTGTTAGCAGCAGACGCTCCTCTGTGTGAGGACCACAATCGGGTGTCCCAGCTTCAGGAGGTAGTGGGAGTGCTTCGTCCGTGCTTGCGGCCGTAGCTTCTTGTGGCTGCTTTATGGATGCCTTGGTGAGCCTTTCTTCAAAGACTCCTGCCTGCTGGGCTTGTGTTCACGAGGCTCGCTTGGCGATGTCGTCGGCCTCCTGGTTCTCTTTCCTCGGGATGTGCATGAGCTCCATGCCTCTGAAGTGCTACTCGAGCTTGCGGACCTCTTCAAGATATGCGGCCATGTGGTCGTTGACGAGGGTATAACTCGACAAATCGCAGGGTTGTCCACCCCGGGTTGATTGAGGGGAGAGAGAGAAGCGTTGGTGATCACGACGGCTGACAAGCGGGGCGATTTACCCAGGTTCAGGCTCCCGGAGGATAACACCCTACTTCCTGCTTGTCTGATATTTATGGCGAGTAGCGATTACAATGGTGAGATTGCGATCTCGCTATGGTTTTGTGGTGGCGGCTATGAGCGTGTCCCTTTGGACGAGCAACCCTCCTGGCCTTTATAGGTAGGCCAGGTCTCGGGTGGACGGTGCCGATGGCAATTACAGATATGGCATGCTATGTGACCTAACCAACTAGGACTGGGTCACATGATACCGCTAGTGGGCCTTCTGTGGGCCTCCATGAACTTGGCGTGGCCCAGGTAGCCTCTTCGTGGGGGAGTCGAAGAGTAGCCCCACGTCAGTAGCCCCCGAGTGCTTGGTCGAATCGTAGAGTCGGGCAAAGGACTTCTTCCTCTTGGGCGCGCCGCTTGTTTGCTTGTTCTTGAGTTTGAACTCGTTTTCTTCACTCGAAGAGGACGCTCCCGATGGGAGTATTTTCTGCAGTCGAATTACTTCGGCTTTGTCTTGTATGAATCTTGCTTATATTCGGCCTGGTGGCTTACTTGTGGATTGATTCAGCCTTCTGAGCTTACTTCATTTTCTTTGCCACCCGAACGATTGATTCGGGTTCTCGGATCAGTAGCATGTATTGTTTGCGTTCAGCTGTGCTGCTTACTACTCGAACCGTGCATTCGAGTTGTCCCGCTGCTCTGCGTCTTGTCCAGAGCCATTGTCTTGCCGACGTCAGCGGTGACGCTTCGTGGCACGCCTCTGCGCCCGATGGGACGTGACGTAGCGGGCCCCACTGTCAGTGTTGACTGTGGTCAGCAATTGTCACATCTCTCTGAACTGGGCGCAAAAATTTCGCGGCACGATGATGACGCCTTGATTCCCGTGCGTAGTGGACGGATTGGGCGGCGATGGTTAGCCTCTCCGCATGACATGTGGATGGCTGGATGCGCTTGTGCGGCGCAGTATCTTCGCGGACGGCTGAGATAGATTGTGCACGGCATAAGTACTGCGCGATGGTGCGAGGGCAGGTCATCTTCTCCAATCGTCCGCGCCTCCATTCCGTGCTCCTTGCCATTCTTCCCTCCAAAAGCTCCATTCCATTTGTCCTCCCACCTTCTGCGATCCATCGATGACATGGGCAAGTCGAAGATCGCCGGAAGCGCCGCCGCCGCCGAAGCCGGGGTGATGAAGAAACCCGAGGGTGATTGGCAGAGGTCCACAGTGAAGAAGACGGACTTCGAGCTCCTGCGCGCGCAGGGTCTCCTGCCCTCGACGGATGAGGCCACGGTACGTGCTCCTGGCAAGGAGGTGTATCCCGCTCCTCGCAAGGGGGAACGTGTGTGCTTCGTGGGTTTCCTTCCACGGGGCTTCGGGTTCCCTCTCCACGATTTCGTTCGTGTCTTCTGTACGCCTATGGGGTTCAGATCCATGATCTGACCCCCAATGGCGTCTTAAGCATCGCGAGCTTCATCGTGCTCTGCGAGTGCTTCTTGGGGATCGCACCCCACTGGGCTCTATGGAAGTCGCTCTTCCTTGTTCGCAAGAACGTTGGGAAGAGCGGGTTGACATACCCAGTGGGCGACTTCGGCATCCAGGTGCGCGGCGACACCGCATTCTTTCAGATGAAGAAGTCGGACTCCGTACAGGGGTGGCAGAAGAGGTGGTTCTACATCCAGTGCGACCAGGATGGTTTGGCGGCCTTTGACGGTGAACGCGGCTTGCGGAACACCCTCGCCTGGGCGCACCCGCTCGCTGAAGAGGAGAAGGAGTACGCAAGACCACTGCTGAGCCTGTTGCGCAACCTCCTCCGGACCCTGGGGCGCGAGTCGGGTGGTGTCTTCTTGATGGCCACCATCTTCCGGCTGCACGTCCATCTGCTACGCGCTCGCCCCCACCCGATGTGGGCAGTCGAGAGCGTCAGCGACCAGCCCCTTGACGACGATGAAGTGGAGACCAGGGTGAGGGGCATTACTAGCCTCCGAGCCGCGGACCCTTGCAACGTCAAGTGTCCAGTCGCTACGTACGGAGCAGCGAACCCTGTTCCTGAGGTAAACTATTGCTTGAATCATTTCCTTTGCTTACTTTCTTGATCTTTCGTTTATTGATTCGACTTGGCTTTGCTTGCCACAGGGTCGTTCTCTCCTGGTTAGCCTTCCTCCTCTCCCAGAAAACGGACCTCACGATGAGTCAAAGTTTGTGGAGGAGGAGGGTGACAACGAAGAAATCACGTCCGCTATCTCTCCTAGCGAAGAGGTGGATGATGATGACGAAGAGGAGGAACCCGCGCGGAAGAGGCTGAAGCGGTGAAGTGGTGGCGATTCTGCGACTGCTTCGTCGCCGGCGAAGGATGCGGGTGTTGACATGGAGGAAGCCGGCATGTCCTCGTCGGGTGCCCGGGACGACTGGGACGAGGCCTTGCATCATGTCCCTCCTGTCAGCTCTGCGCCACCGCGCGGGTTTTCGCGGATGCCATCCCTCTCCTTGCGGAGTGATGATGGCTTCGAGACCACCAGGTGAGTTCCTCTTTCTTCTTACTTCGTCGAGTTTTGTTTTTGAGTTTCGATCTTCAATTGAGTTTTGTCTTGATTTTGTTCCAGCAACCGCGCTGGCGGCGCCAGTTCCCCTCGTCGCGAAGTGGAGCACACCTCTGCTCCCTCGACAGAGCTGGTGACGCAGGTGGTGGTCGAAGAGCGTGCGTCGACTGGCGGCTTCACGGCGCCGAGTTCTGCTCCCCCAACGACTTCGGAGGATGTCGACCTCCTTGACCACGTAAGTCATTGTTCTTGTTCTTGTAATCTTGAAATCTCATCGGGTGCGCGAACAGCGCTCCCGATGGGAGTAGCCCCCGAAGGTGTGGGTGACTAGTATAGTCGCCCACAACTTTATAACCTCGTGTTGTCTTTTGCAGCCGTACTACCGCTAGCAAATCGAGGCAGCCGCTGCCTATGTTCGCTGGAGAAGGAGAGGGACCAGCTTCGCGCCTCTCTGGACCAGGCTACTAAGCGAGCTACGGAGCTAGAGCTGAAGCTTCGTACTCAGGAGGAGCTTGAAAAGGCACTGCACGAGTCTCAAGAGCGTGAGCGTGTGCGGGTCGAACAGGAGAAGACCGAGGTCGATCGTCTGCTCTCACTCGCCGGTGCCCTCGGAGCTGAGTTTTCGACTTAGCGCCTACTTTTGTTTTTGCTTGACTTGCTTTTTGTTGACTGCTGACCCTTTGTCCAGAGAGATGCGGTGGCGCTCCTCCGGAAAGTTCGTCTAGTGATAACCTCGACTTGGCGACCGCGTTCGGCTTCCTTGATCGCGTCTGCGCGTATGCATCCGCTACGCTGCAGAAGTCGACGGCGGCGCTGCAGAAGTCGACTGGAGCGCTTAACATTGTGCATCAGAGCATTTTTCCTAGCGACCCACCGCCGACTGCCGTCGATGCCCTCACGGCGCCGTTTGAAGACGAAGCGACCACCCTCGCTGACTTCACTCGGGCGCAGACGGTACGCGGCTCCGAGCTCACCTTCCAGCTTCTGCTAGGCCATGAGGTTGTTGGCGACTTCGAGAAGGTTGTCAGCGGCTTGCCTCGAAAGCCCGATGGCAGGACCGCGTCCCTTAGCAGGGTTAAGGCGCAGGCTGCACAGTTGGGTGTGAAGCTTGTGGCCACCTTCGAGAGGGCGCTTGCCAAGGCGACTGAGGCGGCCTCTCGGAAGAGTCGCTCCCGGTCGGAGTCAGTAGCATAGGAACCTCGTAGTTTAAGATTTGGCCTTCGTAATAGGCATTGCTTTTAATGACTTCTATTTTGTCGGGACTTCTGGCCTTGAACTACCTTTTGTGCTGAAATATATTTTCCCTCGACTGTGCTTTGGCTGAGTAGTCTTCTTCCTGTATTGACACTGCATATTCGTGACATAATGACACGCACGAGGCCACTTCTGCTGCTGCGATGACTCGCGCGAGTGGCGAGGGAGGTTCTCGCTCGACTGCGGCTGGGCGCCGTCGCGGATCGACACCCGTTCCTCAGCGAAGCACGAATGACCAGCGGTTGATCACTTATATGAGAAATAAGGTGGTTGACCTTGAAGCGAGTCTGAAGCTTGCTGAGTTGGAGCTGGAGCGATCCAAGTCTCGTCCTTCTGCCGGAGTCTCCCAGCGCGAAGAATTCTTGCTCGGTGAAATTGACCTAATCAGTCGACAACTGCAAGGTTGGTAGCTTTTGTTGACGACTTCCTCCTTGAGATTTGCTGGTTGTAACTTGTAATTTATGTATGCAGATGTGAACCCAGACTGGCAGGCTGAGAAGGCTCGTGTTGAAGAGCGGGTCACCCGGGAGGCGACTGGCGATTCGTACGAGGCTCGCCACTTCTGGTCGAACAAGTCAAGAGGGCAAATCCTTGCGTGCATGCTTGATCGAACTTGGCGGGCTGCCTTTCTCCTTGAAGATTGCCGGAAGACCCTCTGGCACATTCACCGTGTATATTTCCCACACAATGGGCAGCCGCACGGGTTGGCCGGCCTGTTGGAGAGGTTCTGTGAGGGTGACGCGCTGAAGGAGGTAGTCAACGCGCAACTCGTCGCCGGGGCGAATGTAGCGCTGGAGTACGTCCGACTGCACCGGCCGAACCTTCCTCTGGAAAGGTTGCTGGGTGGTCTTCCCGGGGACGATGACTACACCGACACCTTGGCGGCTACGCGCCAAATGATTGATCAGGTCCAAAAGCTGAGTGAGCGCCTTGTTGGGCCACTCGACGCGCCAAAGGATGAGCCTGTAGATTAGGGGTAGCAGTCTTCTGTTGTACAGGGTTAGTTATAGGAGGCGAAGTTGCCAATGTAAATGAAAATGTATGAATTTAAGGGAGTTCTCGAGTAATCAAAATGAAATTGTTTGCATTATTGTGCGAGTATCTGCTGTCGTGAACCTGTGTTGCGCAGCCCCCGAGTTCTTCGAGTGGTGTCCTAGGATTTCAAGTGGGACCTGTATAGCGCAGTCCCTGGGTGTGTCGGGCGATGGCTTAGGGTTTAGAACTTGACCTGTATGGCGCAGCCCCCGAGTGGTTCGAGTGGTGGCCTAGGGTTTTGGTAGTAGGGTCTTTATGGCGCAGCCCCCGAGTGATTCGAGTGACGGGCTAGGACTTTCAAGTGATACCTGTGAGGCGCAGCCCCTGAGTGCGTCGGGCGGCGGCCTAGGATTTTAGGACTTGACACGTATGGCGCAGCATCCGAGTGGTTCGAGCGGCGGCCTAGGGTTTTAGGAGTAGGGCCTGCACTGCGCAGTTCTCTAGTGATTCGAGTGGCGGCCTAGGGCTTTCAAGTTATACCTGTGAGGCGCAGCCCCCGAGTGCGTCGGGCGGCGGCCTAGGATTTTAGGATTTGACCTGTATGGCGCAACCTCCGAGTGGTTCGGGCGGCGGCCTAGGATTTTGCAAGTAGTGCCTGTATGGCGCAGCCCCCGAGTGATCCGGGTGGCGGCCTAGGCTTTTCTTTCAACCTGTACGGCGCAGCCCCCGAGTTTGTTCGAGTGGCGGCCTAGGATTTTTGATTGCCTTGACTGAGAAGGTAAATTCTCAAGAACAAGAACAAGCATCAGCTCCTCTGCTGGGGTATTCGAGTATTCGAGTGATCACCAGAAATCTCATCGTGTCCCCACGTCAGTAGCCCACGAGTGCTTGGTCGAATCGTAGAGTCGGGCAAAGGACTTCTTCCTCTTCATCAAGTATTCGAGTGATGCTTGCAAGGTTGCATCAGCTCCTCTGCTGGGGTCAGCGCGCGCTTCCACTCGCATTTCTGGCCTCCGTCGTTGCGGCTAATGCTGTCGCTGCTGCGGTTATACTGTCCTGGGTCGGACTGTCGACCTTTATCGCTGTTTCGACTGTATTGGCGACCTTCATCATAGTTGCGACTGTTATCGCGTGCATCATCACGGGGGGTTTAATATCCCGCTGCTACTAGCTCGATCAAGTCGAGGTTGGTGAAACGTTGTTTCTTCTTTTGGCGTCCATCTCGCCAGTTACTTGTTCCGGCTTTGTTCTTTGGAGAGGTGTCGCGGACGTAGTCCTCTCCGTCGGCCCATTGGTTGGCTATCTTCATGAGCTCGATCGTGGTCTTCGGCTGGAACCTACCGAACTCTTCGCGGAGGTCGCGACGAGCGACGCCATGCATGAATGCGTCCATCACCCGGTCTTCTGAGACGGGTTCCATGTTGTTGCAGAGGAGTGTCCACCGTTGGATGTATGACCGAAGCGACTCATCTCTTCCTTGCTTACAGGCTTGCAACTCGATGTAGGTCGTCCGCCTTGCATACGTTCCAGAGAAACTTTTGATAAAGGTATCTTGGAATTCTTCCCAGGTCTTGAAAGAGTCCTTGGGTTGGCTGGTGAGCCATCCGCGTGCTGAGTCCGTGAGCATGAACTGGACGTACTGGATTGCCGTGGTCGAAGTCCCACCTTGTCAGGTACAGGCGATGAGGTAGTCTGCTAGCTTGAAGCCCTTCGGCATGTGGGTGTCGCGAATGTTGAACCTGAAGCATGCGGCGCCGCATGGCTCGAAGTTGCGATCGGCCTGATCTTCTAGGTTCATCGTGTCAGCCGAACGTTGGCTGCGGTTGCGGTCTACCGCCCTCTGCGTGATGACGTTGCGAAGGTCTTCGCCCGGCTGTGGCTGTCGCAGTGGATGTGCTGCAGGGACATCTGGTGCTGCCGGATCGTGGGCTTGGTGTTCTTGTTCTTCACGTGCCCGGTTGCTTGGCACCCTGTTCGCCAGGTGTAACGCCCCGGGATTTTTTTCCCAATTAGAAAATTGTTTGTTTTTCTTTTTGCATCAACATGACATCATCATGCATCATTTGCATTTGTCAATCTTAATTTAAATTATTGCATTTAAATTCAACTCTATTTAAATTATTTTCCACTTTTAAATCTAAATGCAAATCAATTTAATTTAAATGTGATATTTAATTTCTTTTCAAATATTCAAATTTATATATTAATTGTGTACTTTTGAAACTATAAATATTGTTCAAAAGTCTATACATATATTCTTTTCTATTTTGTTTTAAAATACTAAAACATAAAAGAATGAACAAAAGAAATAAAAATAAAACCAGTAGAAAAAAAAACCCTGGCCCATCTCTGAGGCCCATCTCTCCTCTGAGCCCAGCCCACCTCCTTTTCTCCTTCCTCCGTACAGCACGAGGAGATCGTGACCCTCCTCCACCGTGGCTTCCATGGCCCCACCCTCACCTGCTCCTCCCTTTCCCCCTCTCTTAAAGCCGACCCCGACCCTCCTCCAAACCCTAGCCGCACCCCTCCTTCCTCCCTCTCCATCCTCCGCTGCGACTCTCCCCTCTCCTCCCTGTTTTTCCTTCTCCACGAAAAAGCCCACCGGAGCACCTCACGGTCGTGCCGATGCTCGGGGGCTGTCGAAGGAGCGCAGAAGAGCCCTGGCGCACCGCGTCGTCGCCGTCAACCTCCTCCCCGGTAGGAATAGCGCCGGGCACCCGAGAGAGAGACGAGCTCCTCTCCGTCTTCCCCAACACCGGCGACGGCCGCCGCTCGAATTCGACGCCTCCCGACCTCCCCGGCAAGAAAAAATACGTCGAGCCCCCTCCCGGTGAGGTCCTTTCCGATTCCCCCTCTCCCCCACTCTTTTTTCCGTCGGCTTCCTCGACTTGGTCCACGACTCCCTCCGCCCCCACCATGGATGAGCAGCGAAGCTCGGCTCCAACTGCAGTGTTGCGTTGCTGCCTTGTCCTCGCCTCTGCACACACGCTCCAACCGAGCCGCACCGCACCTGCACCGGCACCCTCTCCCTAGACAGCCGCCTTCGCGCGGAACGTCGTGGTCGCCACCGGTCTTGCCCCGCCATGCCCTCTATCTCCGGCATCGGTCAGTTTTGTCCGAGAAAAACAGCTGCTTTTTGATGTTAAAAGAAAACCGAACCCTAACCTAACACCAGCACTGATCCGTCTTAGTGGCTAGCAAAGCCATTCCGTTCCCTCCGTTCGCTGCGCGCGTCGCTGGTTCGAACTCCCCCGGGCGCGTTGAATAAGCCCCTTTTTGTTGCGCGCCGCTGACAGGGCGGGCCCACCGGTCAGTGACCGTGGTGCCCGCAGCGCGTGGTCAGCGCCACGCTAGCGCCAGGGCGCGCTGGGCAGCATCTCTGGCTAGTGCCCGGCTAGGTGAGAAAAGCCCGAGGCGCATGTAAATTCCACCGAGCCCCCCTGGAGTTCTCTGTTTGCACAGAGAACCTCCTCTGCTAATTTTCTATCATGGACAGGTCCCTGGAATTTGCAGAAACACCCCTGGATTTATAAATGCAATAACTTTAATTCTATAACTCCAATTAAAATAATCTCTATATGTTTTATTATCAGAAAATGCAATAAATATTAATATTTCATTCATATGCCATTTTGTATATTTGATTTAATTGCTTAGTGTAATATAATTGTTGCACCTAAATAATTAAATATGGGATGTGTGGGGTAATAAATATATAATTCCCTATTCCATTTAATTTAATTAGATCACCCATGCCATGTGTTACCATGTTAACCAACATTTAATATTGTTGAGTAAATAAATAACTTGCACCTACATATTAATTGCAGGGGTTGCTCTCCCGCTTAATTTGGATTACCTGCATTGTATTGCATCTTGCCATGCCATGCATCATTCTTGTATGATCATGCTGAATCTTTTGCGTAGTTGTAAAATGCATCCTCTACGCTTTCCACTGGTTGTTGCTTCTTCGCGGATACGACGTTGAGAATTGTGAGCAACGACAAGATCTGCTTCCATGCGGGATTCCAGGCAAGCAAAGTTTGCTTGTTTACCTATACATTGTCTTTCATTCCTGCCGTTGATCTCTGCTACCCTAGTATTCGATTCTTTATCGCGATCCCATCACGTGTTTATCCTGCAGCCCATACAGCTTTATCCCCACATCCTAATACTTGTTGCACGTTTATCTGTTGGCCTTGCGAGTCGTAGCGCATGCTTAGAGTTGCTTGTGCGAGTCGTCTGTATGTCTTATTTAATTGCACCTGCTTAGCATGATAGGTTATTCTACCTTAATAAAATGTTGTCTTATATTGGGGTATTATAATTAAAAGATAAGGCACCGGTGGAAGGCCTTGCGATGTGCTCTGTTATGCTAAGTGTCGATCTAGGAACTCAGTTCATGTCCTCGGATCCAATTTTGAGCGCACTAACCGCTTGTCGGAGGCCCTATGGAGCCCCCCGCGGCTTTGATCTAATCCGCTTCTTATCCAGTGCGCTGCAAGTAGTTCGGGCTTTCCATATTATGCATGCATATGGTTACCTAACGATCTCATGATGATCAAGTAGTCGATTCTCATATAGGGTGGCACGTTCTTAGAGTGCTATGAAGGTCGATCCCGCGGGCACCGGACCTGATTAGCCGTGCACACAATCATGCGGTTCCCTGGATGGGTTGTAGAGAAGAGATTTGCCGTGTTGAGATGCCCTACCTTCTGGTTTGCATTTTTGGGGTTGATCGAACGAGTACGGGTCCACGGTTATGGACGACTTTGGTGATGATGTTGGCTAACAAGATCTAGACAACTTGCACCTAATTAATGTTAATTAATTGGACTAGTAGAATATAATTACTTTCACAATAAATGGTAACTAAAATTGTTCAATGTGTGAGTTTCCCGAATTGCTTCCTCATACTTGGTTGAGGGGGTTAATTCGAGAATGGGTTATGTTTGGTGTTAGTTGTAGATGTTTACTTATGCGCTCTCTTACCCCTCTCTAAATAGACGGAAGTTGTAGCGTGTCTCTTTAGGTTGCTAGTGCTGCTGCCGCTAAGTCCACCTCCCCTATATTTTGGGAGATGGTGTAGAAAGTAGGCAAGTCGGTTTTGCTTGCCAGGGAGTGCCCTGACCCTGTTTTGGGATGTGCTTTATGTGCAGTCAACTGGTTTAAAGTCTGACGACGTTAGCTTGGGAATCCCTCCGGCTTGGCTGGGCAGGGATATGGCGCCATCACTTATCTTCAGGACTCTTAGTCCAATTTGTATCTTATGCGCAGTCAGATACTATTTTTGCTTCCGTCGTTTGAATCTTTGTATTGTTTCATTTGTATCTTGACTCGTTCGAGTCGTTGTTGTAATTATATCTTTTGTTGTTTCGTGGATGTATCGGAACTGTTGTAATGTTATCACAATTCCACCCACATAATGCGCATGTTTCGGCGTGCACATTATGTCCGATGGGCTACCAAAAATCGTTATAATGCGGATTTCGGCGGGATCGCTTAAATCTACATAGTATCGATTTTCGGGCGTCACACCAGGCCTTCTTCGATTGCCTTCATGGACATGATCTGTTGCTTGTGGAGAAGGGCTCGTGCGTCTCCCTCCGGTGGCTGTGTGAGCCGAAGGTACGTTTCAGCTGCCATGATGCAAGCGTTCGCTGCTTTTGGGACGGGTATCCGTTTTCGTCCTCAGTGACGAAGGATGAGTCAAGGTTGCGGGTAATCCTGGCTCGATCAACTTCCGTCATGAGGGGAACGCGGGCTCTACGCCGCCGTCCTCCTTGGCTGACCTCGGTGGAGGAAGTAAACGAGTAGGCAGCCCTTCTTGCGCTTGACGCGTCCGCATCCCTCTTGCGCCGGATAAGTTCGGCTTTTTGGGCGCGTAGTCGTTCGCCCTCCTTGCGTAGCAAGTACTGGACTGCAAGCGGATCCTCCCGAGGTGCGTCGGGTGGTGGAAACGTGCCGTCGTCGACGTGTTTCATGGCCATGATCGCCATGTCGCGCGTGATGGTGAGTCGAGTCGTCTGGTCGGGCATGACCACCTCCAGTGGGTATGCGGGTTCGTCGCTGCCTTCTTGGGGTGCTGTGCCGGCCATGAAGACTTGTGCGGGGTAAACTTGGGTAGGGCTGTTTACGCTGCCGTTGCTGCTTCCGTCGTCCGAATCTTGCTCTGGATAAAAAATTGCTGCCACGTGGCGGGCGGCTCAGCCGTTGTTGCGTCTTCTTGCGATCTTTACGGGGGTCGTGGAAGGAGATTTCGCAGCCGCCGAGGCGAGTGCGATCGGCTTGGGGTAGACTTGATGAGTCCATGAGGATGCGGGCGACGTGGCTGTCGGCAGCGCGTCCTTGGTCACGCGTGTGGGTGCGATCGATGCAGTCGTGGTTGAGGTAGATCTTGGTTTTGCCGGCTGCGCGATCGAGGTGGTCGAAGTAGACTCGATCTGCATGGCCGCTGTCAAAGCAGTCGGTGTAGTCGAAGTAGATGCGATCCTCACAGTTCTGGCAGATGCGGCTCCCGCGGTAGACGACGGCGGGCACGGCGCGAGGGTGGTCGATGCGGGTGTCACAGCCGCGCGTGGCGTGGTCGCCGTAGACCTGAATATTCCCCGACTGTCGACGAAACAGTATATGGAGCCAAAGGTGATGTGTATACCTTTGTACAGATCGGCGTACACCGAGCGGTGGGCCGGCGGGTGGAAGGCGTACTCGAGAGCCGAACAGATGGGCTCCCTGGTGGTGCAGACGTCGATCTTCCTTGCGGATGGAGCCGGTGCGACCATGATTCCAACGCTTGTTCTTTCCCACAGATGGCGCCAATTGACGAGGGTATAACTCGACAAATCCTAGGGTTGTACACCCCGGGTTGATTGAGGGGAGAGAGAGAAGCGTTGGTGATCACGACGGCTGACAAGCGGGGCGATTTACCCAGGTTCAGGCTCACGGAGGATAAAACCCTACTTCCTGCTTGTCTGATATTGATGGCGAGTAGCGATTACAATGGTGAGATTGCGATCTCGCTAGGGTTCTGTGGTGGCGACTATGAGCGTGACCCTTTGGACGAGCAACCCTCCTGGCCTTTATAGGTAGGCCAGGTCTCGGGTGGACGGTGCCGATGGCAATTACAGATATGGCAAGCTATGCGACCTAACCGGCTAGGACTGGGTCACATGATACCGCTAGTGGGCCTTCTGTGGGCCTTCATGAACTTGGTGCGGCCCAGGTAGCCTCGCCGTGGGGGAGTTGAAGAGTAGCCCCACGTCAGTCATCCTTAGGCGTGTAGCTTTTGTTGGAGAAGTTGACAAGCAACTGGGAGTCGCCCTTGACGAGTAAGTGCTTGACGCCTAGAGCGATGGCGGCCCGTAAGCCGGCGAGGAGGCCCTCGTATTCAGCGATGTTGTTGGAGATCTTGTCAATTGTGAAGCACAGCCGGACAGCGTAGTAGAGTTTGTCGCCTTTGGGCGAGGTCAAGACGACGCCTGCCCAGCCATTGCGGCAGGCGAAGGCTCCATCGAAGTGCATGGTCCAGTGGCTGGGCATCGTGTCTCCAAAGAGCTCGGCCTCTTCTCCCCGAGGCTCTTCAGGGCTTGGATCAGTCCATTCGGCGACGAAGTCCGTCAGCGCTCTTCCCTTGAAGACTCTTGTGGTGTCGAAGCGCAAATTGAATGGCTGCAGCTCAATGTTCCATCCCGGGACACGATCTGTGGCCTTGGGGTTGCGCAGGATCTGCTCCAGGGGGAAGAAAGTGACCACCGTGATGGGGTGGCCCTGGAAGTAGTTTTGCAGCTTCCTGGAGGCGATGAGGAGCGCGACGAGAAGCTTCTGCTGCATTGGGTACCGTTCCCGAGCGTCCCGCAATTCTGTACTGACAAAGTAGACGGGGTGCTCGACAAGGGTTGTCAATGGAGGTGCAGCGTCCGCTCTCTGCGGAGGCTCTTCAGGGCCCTTTTTGAGATCCGCCTGTGGAGGGGTCTTGGCAAGGGTGCTCGGAGCAGACTCGACTTGAGACTGTGGGCCTGGCGGTGGGTCTGTGGAGACTGCTCCTTCGGCGAGATCTTTGTTGGGCGGCACTGGACTTGGAGTGGCAGCGCTTTTCTTGGGGAGGACTGGCTCTTCCCTTTCGGCCACTAGGACGGCGCTTGCGGTCTGAGGAGTGGCTGATAGGTACAGCTTCAGATGTTCGCCTGTCTTGGGGGCTACCATGACTGGTGGGCTGGCCAAATACCTCTTTACGTCTTCAAAAGATTTGTCTGCTTCAGGGGTCCACCTGAATGTGCCGGACTTCTTCATGATCTTGAAGAATGGTAGGCCTCTCTCGCCGAATTTGGAGATGAAACGGCCCAGTCTGGCCATACAGCCTGCTAAGTGCTGCATGTCCTTGAGCCAGCGTGGAGGCTGCATTCCTTCTATGGCCTTTATCTTGCCAGGGTTTGCTTCTATGTCGCGGTGAGACGCGAGAAATCCGAGGAGTCTGCCTGAAGGTACCCCGAAGACGCACTTGGCGGGGTTCAGCTTGATGATCACCTTGCGCAGTCCTGCGAAGGTTTCCTAGAGATCCTTCAAGAGAGTGTCTCCCTCGCAAGACTTGACCACAATGTTGTCGACATAAGCTTCTGCGTTTCTGCCCATCTGCGTGAAGGGGTTACGGGGCAGAAAACAATAAATTTTCTAGCGGACGAAACCCTAACTAGCCAGGATCTATCTATCTAGTACATGCGATAACGGTGGCGGAACGGGTTACATTACCTCCATGTAGACCGATAGCGGGGATTACGCTCCCGCACAAGCGTTGACGATAAAGTCGTACGTAGCCGACCTCAAGGTCGCGGAGAACTTGCCGCGATGATGAAGTCGGTGACGTCGGGGTGTCAACGATGATCTGCGTCGACGGGCGTCGGGCGGAAGAAGGCGGGGCGCCGGCACCAGGGGGTGCGCTGGCGGCAGAGAGGGGGGGCGGCACGGCGGTTGCAGGGGGGAGACGACGTCGCCGAGGCTCCTCAAAAGAGTTACCTCCGAGCACTCACAAACATACGGAGCTTAGCGACAACCCCCGGTCATTCAGATCCAGCTGAAATCGCAGGGGTAGATCTTATCTGGAATCCCGCAGGGCAACGGTGCCCGACGGTATAGCTTAGGTGGAGAGAGGGGGCAAAATGGGCGGAGAAACAGCTCGGCCGGCCTGCAATACAATTAATTGTATTTTCCAATCAATTAATCCAATTAATATGCCTTGGTATATAAAGGGGGAAGGGGGTGTGCAAACCCCTTGGCTCCCCCATGTGGGACTAAAGGAAGAGAGGGGAGGGGGGGGGGTTCGGCCGAACCCCCCTTGGGCTTGTCCCACTCCTAGTCCAACTCGGACTAGGGGGACCAAGCCTCCCCTTCCTTAGGTGGTGCGGCTCCCCCTTCTTGAGCCCTCTTAGGGCCCATGTAGGTGGGAGCCCCCTTTTTCCTTTATTTAATTAATATTAAATTAATATAAAAATCCCATTAATTCATAATTAATATACTTATATATAATTCAATGTCCCACGACTCCGAAACAATTTCAGAACCACCCGAACAACTTTCGGACATTCCTGGAACCATTCCAGACCTACCCGGAACTCCTTCCGGACCACCGGAACTCTTTCCGGATCATTTATCTCTCTCCAACAAACACCTATATTATTCCAGAACTTATCTCCTAGTGTCGCTAAGACCTTAAGTTTGTTACGCTACGGTTCGAGAACACTCCAGACATGGTTGAGACACTCCGCTCACCAATGACCGTCAGGGATACCTGGAAGTATATGACGACCCCTGTGCATTCTACGAATATCGTCGTTGAACCATAAATATGATATTCATTCCCTTTGTCTCTGCGATACTACCTTGTCCGAGATATGACCGTAGACACACCGATGTCTTTGTTGTATCTCGTTACCGACGAAGGTTATTAACTCGTCTGCGATATTACATCTCCATGACCTTGTCATAAGCTGCGCAGCTATATATAGATGCAATATCACCGAGTGGGCCCAGAGTATCTTTCCATTACAAGAATGAACAAATCCCGCTCTTGATCCTTATGTCTCGATGCTCTTTCGGAATACCCAAGATGGACACCGTTATTGTCATGCTATATAAGACACACCGTTTGATGCTCTCAAAGCACCCCTACGAAGCATCAATAAGTACGGTCTCACGGTCTAAGGAATAAGCTATCATATTCTCATCTATTGCAAATAACAAACATCGTAATACGATCTTATTGCAATACTTTGCGTATGTCCATCACCTTATTCAACTAACAAGATGACCCCATTGTCAACCGACGTCATTGTCCTTGATCGGGAATCTCGATCAACTGTTGCCCAATGGACTAGCTCATATAGAGGCTTGCTAGGGACCTGGTTGTCTATGTATCACACGTGTATCAATAATTCCAATTAATACAGTTATAGCATAATACACAAACCTATTATAAACTTATGAGATAATGCAATAAATACTACTTATTTTTTTGCCTCTAGGACATATCTCCTTCAGTCTCCCACTTGCACTAGAGTACAAATAAACTAGCTGCATTTTACTTTATCGGAATCCCTTATCAAATAAGAATCATTTGATAATGCTTGCTTGTGGAAGAGTGTTACTGCACAATCCATGATTGTATATGCTCTTGCGATTCACTGACATCAACTTGCTTGATATCACCATGTTGTTCAACAACATATATGCAAATACCGTAACTAAGTGAGACTTCTGTTTCCCAGCGCTTAATCTGATTATACTAACCAGATAACTGCCCTGAAAAACACACTCAGCCATAGAGAGCCCCTTGTAACAATTACAAACTCACGATATCTACATACTTTCACACCAATGTAGAAAACTTGACATTCTAATGTCAATCCAACAACTAACACACCTCTACTTCCAGTAAATTGTAAATTTACTTTTATAACTGCTCTTCTTCCAAGAACATCGGTTATATTTCATCGAGCAGATAATATGGTTTATGTATGATGTCTAATATTACATAATAGACTCACATGTCATACAACCATTACTTTCATGCATCATTACTCTTAATGATCATTTGGATTTCAAAGGACTATCCTTTTGATTCTATTCTGACTCCTCGGATATAATCCAAAACAACTCGACTAACTATTTAAAATTCCCGTTCTCTTTCAAAATAGACAACAACTTTCAAATAGTTTCACAACTTCATCCTATTCTATTGGTACAGTTTCACAATGTGTTAATTACACAAGATGAATTCGACTCCCACGCAAAACATGTTTCCACATATTTGAGAACACGAGCTCCCACTCAAAAACATGTTATCCACATATTTGAGTTCCTAAGCTCCCACTCAAAAATATGTTCTTTACATATTCTACCTGAATAAACTAACATTGACTCGCACTTAAATCGACATTTTGGTCAAACCAAAATCATTGATCTATTATCAATTCGAGTTTAATACAAACTATAGTATTACATTAATACAAATCCCTCAGACTTCAAGCATGTCTACACAAATGTAGTCAACAAATTTGATCTTGTCCAAGACACATTTCTTGACAAGACATGCTACCGCGTCTTTCTTATAGTCACATTTCTCATATAACACTTTATATGACGATTAAACAATCTTATTCCTCTAATAAGAATTGCAGCAACAATTACTCTCTTAATCCTTTCAAATGTAACTTGGATTTCCAGGCTCAAAAACCTTTGTTCGTACTCTGATATTTTCTCAACTTTCTTTGTATTCATATAGTGCACCTTGATCTGTCAACAAGATCTGAAACACTTAATACAGTGCTGTGACTTGACAGCAATATTAAATATAACAGCACTTTATTTAGAAGTTTCTTTCATGAAAGTGTTATGATCTTTATGAAGAGGATTGCAAGCAGAAAAAAAATTTCTAGTCTCCCTCACTCTCAATCACCAAATTTTCATTAGCAGACATATACTCTTTGGAACACCTTCCAACATAGGTCTGACACCTTATTTCAATCTTCTAATTCCAAACCATAAACCAAAATTCGAAAAATCATATTTTCCTCGGAATTACATAGACAACAAATTAAGTTTTGTTTCTATTTGGTTTTGGAATGCACTCTCATCCAATGCGAGCAATCTACAAAGAACCACCCATGTATATTCCGAATTATCGCATAATCATATACATGTCGACACTACTGTCGATCCTACGAATTCTCGTTAAGAAAAATATCTATTTTCTAAAGTGGACATCGACTATAATGTTTCGAACATATTAGGAGTTTCTAAGACTGATTCTGACAGACCACACTTTATTTAAAATAGAGCATGATTATAGTTCCCCACATATCACCATATATGACATTATAATATTGTGAAACAAATTTCCACACGTCTTTTTGTGTTGAAACCATAATTCAAAAATATTGTCCTTTGATCGAATTTTATGAATACAATATTCACTAATCTTTCTTCTGAAAAACCCCATTTGATCTATTATCAAATTAATTTCAGACTCCACAATTTAGCGGGCAAATACTCCTATTTACCAAAATCATGGAAAAATTCGGATCATGCAATAACACCATTGATTAATCATTAAAAATGACTCTCAGTCAATTTCCTCTAGTATTGCAACTTCAATACTGCATTTCAAACTTAATCAATTTTGGCACTCGAAATACTTAAATGGACCAAAATTATCCATTACTTCTTTCATTGCCTTTATGACTAAATTCGATGGTGTTTGTTCTAGTAATAGAACTTTTATTCATAGGACACACTATTTCATCATTTCTACAATTATGAATACTTATCATACAATCAATGTAACTGAGATGTGGAATATTTATTCATAATATAAAACAACTGACTTGTTCCATAACATAAAACAACTGAACTTGTCTTATTACATGAATAACTTTGTCTTGCAACAATCAAGACACACACACTCGCTCACTATTACAAAAGATCTTATCAAAAACTATTAATGATAACTATGATAACTTGAGGACGTGAACACCAAAAGGCCATCAACTCCTTGATTACCAGCTTCAGCGCCAGGTCACATCAAATTGCGCCGCATATATGTGATAATTAGGACCTGTTTCACAAACAGAACAAGTATCAAATACTTCATCATATATCAAGAGGCGAATTCATAATTCTGTATATATCAAATATATACCTGTAGCATCGAAGATCTCCCCTTCAATGGAATCAACTTTCAGAGATTTGAATTCAGACACAAACTTGTAGAAGTTCATATCATCGGCCTTCAAATGTACTTGCGCACATGCTTCTCATAGCTAGGAGGTAGAGATATCAGGACAGTCCGAATGGCACAAGAATCTGCCATCCAGTAATCAAAGACCATCGTCAGCTGGAAGTAGATGTCATACAATCTCTTCAAATGTGTCTTCAGACAGGTATGCTCCTCCATGTGAATGGTCTGGAACATTCTAAGCTGCCTGAATTGCTCACGCTTTAATGCATCCCCGAAGTGTGTCTTTATCGCATCAATCATGACGCTCGGCTCCTTGCGTCGAAACAACTCTTTCAACTCGGGTGCCAGGCATACGTTCATGGTGATCTCCACTTCAATGAATACGTCTCGACGCCTACGGAAATCATCTTCCTCCTCCTCACTAGCAGAATCTCCTTGTCCTTCTCCTAACGGTTCATCGAGAACATATAGAATGTTGTTGTGTTCGAGAATGTTTCTAAAACCCCTGTACCATCTGATCAAGTTGGACCCGTCGGTTTCTAAGGTAGCATCCGGGCTCTTGAGGAAGTAACCGAAGTATAGTTGCGTAGTCTACAGATGTGATCGCAAAAGAGGTAAGGTAAAGTTTATAATATGTAGGTGAGTTTTAGTTTTATAATCTCATTATTTAAAACACACCACACCAAGATTATTATCCCTAAAAATAATAAGGCGATTACACGACCCTCATCCACCACACCACCCCCGATCATCACGGTCGGCAGCACAGCTTCAAAGGTGGACATAAAATGTCGATCACAACAACTCTGTGACTCGTGCTCGATCTTTCGATCTTCCCGTGTTCCGAGGCCATATTTCTGGATATGCTAGGCTCGCCAATCAAACCTCGAAGACCCTGCGCGTGCAACATGGCTTACACCCACTGTATGCGAACGACGAGATGTGTGACACCCGATCATCACGGCCTGCCTCATAACGTAGAACTTTCTTGGTGGTGCGCAACGAGGGAGAACACAATTTTGGTATTTGTTAGGGATCATCCTATTTATGATGCTACCGTTGTATATCTAGCATAAAAGCAATCAATAGGATGCACACACAACATCACACAATAATGATGCAATGAAGTGCAATGTGACATGGTCGATGCGCCTGGACCTTAATGGCGCCATGTGCCTGGCCCCCGGCGCCCCGGCATGGCTCCAAGTCTACAGATCCCTCAAATGCCTCCGACAGTACGAGTAATATCAAAACTTACCGTAACCGTGTCACATAAAATAACGCCTCTACAAAACAAAGTTAGATGCCTCGAGCTTTATTTAGTTTTGCAAGTTTTACGTGGCAAATAGGCTTATTCGTAAGAGAATCGCTTCCCTACCTACGAACTTTGTACCACAACGTCGATCATATAATTGCATGTTTAAGCATCCCTTTCGGGCCCTCCATTGGAAATGCTTTGCCGACTAGAGAGAGAGAGACAGACACCCGCCAGCCACAGATACGGTGCAAGCCGTTGACGTGGGGCTACCTTGCGGGTAGCCCACGATGATGCTACCTGGGCCGCGCCAAGGATGGAAAGGCCCGCGGAAGGCCCACTCGGGGTACCTTGTGCCCTAGTCCAACTCGGTTAGGTCTTGTAACCTACCGTATCTGTATCAACCACCCGAGACCTGGCTACCTATAAATACAGGAGGGTTGCCCGTCCTAGAGGACACGTTCACGACCACTACGACAAACCCTAGCGAGATCACAATCTCGCCATTGTAATCGCTACTCGCATCAATAACCAGACAAGCAGGAGTAGGGTGTTATCCTCCGGGAGCCTGAACCTGGGTAAACCTCGCTTGTCAGCCGTCGTGATCACCTTGCACTCTTCTCTCTCCCCATCAATCAACCCAGGGTGCACAACCCTGGGACTTGTCGAGTTAGCACCTCGTCAATTGGCGCCGTCTGTGGGAAGTTCAACAAGTGTTAGGATGATGGTCGCACCGGCTCCATCGGCAATGAAGATCGGCGCATCCGCCGTCAGGGAGTCGATCCGATTCGGCTCCTTCGAGTACGTCGTCCACTCGCCAACTCATCAATCGGTATACGCCGATCTGGACAAAGGTATACACATTACCTTCGGCTCCATATTCTGCTGCATAGATAGTCGTGGTATACTCAGGTCTACGACTACTGCGCTACGCGCGACGGCGTCCCCAAAATCGCCGACCATCGCGCCCGCTGGACCCGTTGAGATCGTATCTGCCGCACCCGCGGAGATCGCGACCGCTGGACCCGCTGGGATCGCATCTGCCGCACCTGCGGAGATCGCGACCGCAGCACCCGCAGAGATCGCATCTGCCGAACCCGCGAAGATCGCATCTGTCGCACCCGCAGAGGTCGCGCCAGTTGCACCCGCGAAGAGGACATCTACAACGACAATCTCGGCAACGACCGCGCGAATCGAGTCCGCTACACCAACCTCGGTCGTGCGGTCGATCAAGTCAAGATCCACCCCCACCGTCGCACCCGCGCGGCCAACCAGGGGCCCGCGCCCGACAACCATGTCACGCGCGCCCCCGTCTTCATGGAAATACCAGGTCTACCCCAAGCCAATCGCACTCGCCCCGGCAAGTGTGAGCACTTGGACAATCGCGAAGAGACGCGGCAGCGGGTCCGCCGCGCGCCACGTTGCAGCAATTTTCGACCCCGAGCAAGAAGCGGGTGACAGAAGTAGCAGCGGCAGCACCAACTCTCCAATCCATGCCTACCCCAAGCAAGTCTTCATGGCCGGCACACCGCCGCATGACGACGAAGACGAACCCGCATACCCACTGGATGTGGACATGCCGGACCAGACAAAACTTGTCATCACGCGCGATATGGCGATCCAAGCCATGAAGCATGTGGACGAGGGCACGTTCCCGCCACCCAACGCACCTCATGATCTACGGCGACTCCTATCTGGTGGTACAGCAAACCATGAAGTCCTGCGACGCCGTCGCTGACAACATGATCGCCTACAGAGACCTCTACAATCAGATGGAAGGAAACTTCGACGGCTGCGAGCTGCGCCACATCGGCCGTGAAAGCAACGAGGAAGCCGACGTCCTCGCTAACATGGGCTCAGACAGGGTGCCAGTCCCACCCGGCGTCTTCCTCGAGTGCATCACGCAGAGATCCATCAAGACTCAGAGTACAGCAAGCACAGAAACAAAGAAAGGCGATGCTAACCCGCCGAGCCAAGACAAGGTCCCCATGGAGGTCATGCTAGTCGAAGCCATATGGACAGGACCGTACCTGGCATACATATTACATCAGAAGCTGCCAGCAGATCAAGTCGAAGCAAAGCGCATCATTAGGCGCTCCAAAAGTTTCACCGTCATCAGCGGAGAACTCTACAAAAGAAGCATCTCAGGCATCCTACAAAGGTGTATAGATCCAGTCGACGGCCAAGCCATCTTACTCGACATCCACGCGGGTATCTGCGGGCATCACGCCAGCAGTCGGGCACTGGTGGCCAAGGCGCTACGCGCCGGGTTCTACTGGTTGACAGCCATGCAGGACGCTGAGGAGCTGGTGAAGAAATGCACAGGGTGCCAAGATTTCGCCAACAAGCCACACGCACCAGCGTCAGAACTCAAGACGATACCGTTGGCCTGGCCCTTTGCTCAATGGGGTCTGGACATGGTGGGCCCGCTGAAGAAATCCTCACCCGGAGGTCACACTCACCTCCTGGTCGCAGTCGATAAGTTCACAAAGTGGATCGAAGCCGTGCCCATCACAAGTTCGACTGCATCCACAGCGTTCAACTTCATCAGGTCAATTATCTTCAGGTTTGGGGTACCAAACGGGATCATCACCGACAACGGCTCAAACTTCACAGCCGAAGAATTCAAGGACTTTTGCTCAGAGCAGGGGATCAAACTCAACTATGCGTCCGTCTCGCACCCGCAGTCCAACGGACAAGTGGAGAAAGCCAACGGCCTCGTCTGTAGCGGCATCAAGAAACGACTGCGCGTGCCCCTGAGACGCGCAGCAGGTGCATGGGTGGAAGAACTTCCATCGGTCCTCTGGAGTCTGCGAACAACACCGAATAGATCCACCCAGTACACCCCATTCTTCATGGTGTACGGTGCAGAAGCGGTCCTCCCCTGCGACATCAAGTTCGACGCACCAAGAGTAGTCGCCTACGACGAGTCTACAACACATACTAGATGAATAAATAAGTTTTATAAACTTTCTAAGGAAAATATGTTCATGCATGATGTGCAACATACTTAGAGAAAAATACTAAGTCATTGGTTCAAGATGATCACAATTATTATCAACTCTTTGTAAGTTGGACATTCACTATAGTGAGAGAGACAGACACCCGGCCAGCCACTTAAATTGTGGAACAGGTCTCATGTACGTGGACATGTAAGGTTTGTTTCCAGGCCGCTTCATCCCACTATGCTGCTAGGATCCAATAACATCAAGATGATAACATCATGATCAAATTTTGTTTAAGTCTAGAAGACAAGATTAGGAAAGAGGGAAAAGATAGAAAGAAAGATGTAGTTGTCCTCCAGGCTTCATCTCCAGACTTGTAACTTTCTTCTGGATGATGTCTTGATTGAGCTCTTGGTAGTCTTGTTGAATCTTCAGACTTGATGATTCTTGTATCCTCGAGGCTGGTCTTGGATTTACTTAGTCTTCATGAAGTCTAACAGAAGAAGAAGGGAGAAAGAAGAAAGAGGGAGAAAGACTTAGAAATATTTCTGGTTGGTCTTCATGAACTTCTTCTTGATATTTCTTCTAAGTGTTTCCTCCTTGAAGATACTTCTGAAGTCTTGTTTTTGGCTAAGTCCTTTAATGGTCTTCTAGCTCCATCTTGAAAAACTACTAAGTGTCTAAGTGTATAGCACTTTTCACAGAATACTAAGTTTGAAAATAATCCTAACTTAGAGAAAACTATTGAAGAGGGGTTTTCCTATGAGAATAATGTATGCTATGAATGAAATGAAATCTTAAATCACCAGAAACATAAAAATAAATTTTGTGTTTTTATTTATAAATATGCATGAATTCATAAATGCAATTTAAATAAATTCCTAGTTTTGGAAAATAAAATTAAAAGGAATAATTATAATATTAAAGTTTTCCTATGATTAAATTTCTATAACAAAATGTTATAATTTGTGTTAATAGACAGAGATCATTTAATTAAATCTATTGCAATTGGATTTAATCAAAAATAATGTTTCTATTAAAAGTTATTTCAAAATTAGTCAAACTATTCAATTTATACACACAACTATGAAATCATTCAAAAATTGCTCAAAAATATTTTATAGCAGTGGCATTAATTTACACATATTCTAAAGTTTCTAAAACATATTTATTTGCAATTTTTGGATTTATAGATTTAAAGTTATTACAAATCTACTCAAATTCACCATTTGAAATTTGAATATTTTATACTAAGTCAAATTTGAATTTTGTCTGATCCAAATTATTCTACACATCCAGAGCTTTCCAAATATATAAAAATTATTAAATTTGGAGTTGTGGTTAAAAAGTTATGGATATTTTAATTACAGGGACTAATCTGCAAATTTTCCAATTAAAATAAAATAGAAAAATGTTTTACACGCTGGCGCTGACGTGGCTGCTGACTGTGCTGTCCACGTGGCGCTGACGTGGTTAAGTGATTGATCTGGGCCGTCAGATCTGGATCTGACGGTCCAGATCAGAGCGTACCCGTTCGTCCTCGGCTTCTAATCTCAGCCGTGGAGATCAAATCGGACGGGCGAGATCGATTGCAATAGAGGAGCGGCGCTAGGTCGCCGGAGATGGAGCGCGCGGCGGCGCCACGATCGGAAAATCGCGTTCCCGATGATCTTCCGCCCTAGAGGACAAGCGGAGCATACCGTGCTGTAGAGGAGGTCCGGGCGAGGTCGATGGCGCGCTCGTGGTCGTTGGAGCTTCCTCGTTCTTCGGCTACACCTCGTCGGAGCTGCGCATGGCGGCGGGGAGATTCGGTGGAGCACGGATGGCTCGTTCTGCTGCGAAATTCGCTACCGCGTCAAGTCAGGGAGATGCAGAGGATCGAGGGGAAGCTAAGGGGGTGGAGGGGAGAGCCTGGGTCGATCGAATCTCACCGGAAAACCTCGAAGATGCCGACGGCAATGGCGGCACGGCGGCGGCGATTTCGGGCAGCCTGGGGGCGATCTGAGCTAGGGTTCAAGAGGGAAAAGTGGCGGCGGGTTCTGGGGTTTAAGTAGGGGGCATCGGAGACCAAATCCCGCACGAATCGGAGGAGATATCGTCTCCGATTCGATCTCCTTCTCCTGCGACTCGTTCTGTTAGAGGAAGAAGAAGATCCGCTGACGTCAGCATGACGTCAGCCAGCATTTTATTTTCTGATTTTATTTCCTTAATTCATATCTTTTGATTTATACCTCCAATTGATGTCAAATAAATTTCTAAAAATTTGTAAAATGATTATCTTTCAGTTAAACCAATTGTGGGCATGTTTGAATTTTTTTGAAAATTAATATATTGGAATATTGCTTAATTACAGATTTGACACTTAAAGTCAAATTTGAATTTCTATCTTATTTAGATTTTCTTTTGGCTAAATAAAATTTGTAAAATACCCACATTTCAATCTGTTTGAATTTAAGTTATTTAAACTCATTTTTGCTGAAATCTTTTATCTTTATTTTGGCATAATATTAAAGAACACATATAACAATGTTTTAGGAAATATGAAATATAGGGTATTCATTTTTTTAATTCAAAATAATTTTTGCAACAATATATTTTAATTATGATAATTCATTTGAAAACTTTATAACAACTTTGGAAAGGATTTTTGTTTTAATTCTATTCTTCTTTAGAAAATATTACTCATTTCATGTTTTGAACATAGATAAAATTCCTTTAAGCAAAAGAAATGTTTATTTGGCTAATTCATTAATTTACAATCTATGAAGTTTTAAAGTTATACACTATAGGATTTAATTTCCAACTATATTTGAACTTAGTTAAAGGAATGAAACCCATTTAGTAATTATATAATCCTTTTGAATAATCTTGTAATTAAGTGGTTTAATTTAAATACTTATAGAGAACTAATTTTATTTAAAATAAAATGAATTGTAGTTTGTACCATATTTATCAAATTGTATTTTAAGGTTTTGAAATACATGGGATAATAAAATGTTTTAAACTGTGACATTTGACATATTAAACTTTGAAGTCTTTTATAGTTGGTTTCTTTATGCATTTAATATTTTATTTTAATAAAGGAAAAGTTTTAAATTTAAGTGATTTTTGAACATTCCAAAAAGTTGGGATGTTACAGACTACCACCCTTAAAAGGAATCTCGTCCCCGAGATTCGGAGAAGCTAGAAAAGAAAGCAAGGCTTGAATGATTTTAATAACTCGAGATGTTTTGGGAAATGAATTTTCTGACATGGAAACTTGAAAACTGGACAGGGAATGGTTTTTCTGATTAGGAAGATGGAGAGAAGATAGTTTGAGATTTCTGGGTTTAAGAGACTGGGTTTGAATTTGCTAGGTGGCTACCACCCTTAAAAGTTTTGTTGATAATTCAACATCCTAATGCACAACAAACAATCAAGATAATCCACTTCAAACATCATCTATCAAACATCAAGCAACAAAGTTCAACACAAGCAACACTAACGTAATATTTCAAATTTCTTTTGAGAAATCGAACTAATCGTTTATCGAAGGAAGTCGGGGAAAAACAACTGCATCAGTACTGCCATACCACAATTTGATAGGTCAATACACTAAATCGATACGATAAGCTAATAACATAAATGGTGGTCCCTCTAACATGGTTTTGATTTGCTACACTTATTCTTCCTAAACACTACGCTTGCGTTTTATTGCGTGGTTATTTGCCACAGGCGTGACTTCCTCCTCAGTTAATTCTTCAAACAGCACCTCTTCGGGGTCTTCTTCCACTGGTCCTTCCTCCTTCGTAGCTGCAGATACAGTCACATCTCCAGTGCCTTGGTCACCTCCTTCTTCAGCTACTGGCGGTGGTGGAGGTGGAATGAGTTGAGCCTCAAGCATGGCAATTTGCTGATCCTTACCAAGGTTCTCCAAATGTAGGTCATGGATGAGTTCCTCCAACTGACCAATAAGATTTTCAGAAGCCTGGAGTTCTTGGGTCTTTGCGTGTATGACAGCTTGTGCATGATCTGCGACGTCCTGAGTCTGTTGGACTCTCCTGGTCAGACAGTTGATGAGGTAATCCAGATCTTCAAACGTCTTGTTAACAAGGGGCACGTCCAGGCGATTTCCCGTGTGAGCCATCGAGAGACCATGTGCATTCCTCTTCCCAAGGGCACGGAAGGGCGATCCTGGTGCTAACTTGAATCGATACTTGTAACACAAACGAGCCATTAAGTCCACCATAGCTATGTTTACTCCCTCAATCCAATCTGGGTAGTAGGTGACATAGTCCACGGGCTCGAAGTCTGGCATCGTAGGATCCGGGGTCATGATGGTGCGTATTTCCCAACGTATCCCATGGGGTATGTCGGTCTCCTCCTTCCTTCCTCGGAAATAGGGTGGTGGTAGCTTCAATACACTCGTCAACCTAGACAGCTGCCTCCCAAAGATGAAGCCCGACAAAACTCCAGCATACGCAGTCTCAGTGTACTCTCCCATCTAAAATTTTGAACAGGTAAGAGTATTAGAATTTAAAAGAAAAGGGAAAGATGCAAGACAAAATAAATAATGTAAAACAATATTAAAGGAAATTTCAAAATTTACTCATATTTTGGAAACCTAGTTTATTTAACTATTTAACCTTTGGGGTCTCAGTCCAATCCTAGGGGTTTCGAACCTACAGGCAACACAGTGCTCTGATACCATCTGTAACGTACCTGCACTTTAAATAAGGCAGATACCTGTGTATAGTGCAAATCCCTGGATCGATTCATTTGCACACACAATTTACGATGTAATATCACAACAAAGGTCAATTTTATTACATCCATGATCCAGAATTACAAAATATTCTTTACAAATTGCATAGCATAAAGCTAGCATTGACAAAGTACACAGCGGACATACAATAGCATTGAGCCTCTAACTTTCATGCTGCCACAGGCGAAAACATGTTGGTTGTAAACTCGAAACCTTTAAACGAAACCTCACTCGTCATCTGATCAATCTGCAATAAGAAAAATATTGCAACAACGTGGGTCAGATTCCATTAAAAATGGAGTCTGGCAAGTGACACTATGGTGGACACTTATGGAATAACTCTAAAGCCTATATGAATATTTGGCTGGTGGAGCTCAAGGCTAATTTGCATAAAGCCAATTTTTCCTATCTTTTTGGAAAACACTTTTCTTGAAATCGACGAGTATGGCATGAAAACCATAAATCTCATCTTCCCTTGTTCACCCATCAACTTTTATTTCTGAAATTGGAATGATGGAATCCTCCGTTGACGTCCTTGATCAGCTGCTCAAAATTGTCCGTAACCGGGGACACGGCTAAGTACTTAGTTTTACACTCTGCAGAGGTTGTGCACTTTCACCTTAAGACTCAATTTGTCCGAGATATCCTATACACGCGGAGTGTATTATGGAAAGGAGAGAATTGAGACAAGAACTTTCAGAAGAAGAATGCAACCATACTAGCAAGACCCGTTCCACCTATCATACCTCTACATCTGCTTGTCAAGCTGACAGGTTGCACCCTCACAACTTAATTATTCTAGACAGAGCCCATTGTCAAAAGGCTGCACAGGAAGCAATCGTCACTTGGAGTTCCTTCAGATTCCTCTGTTCCTGGGTGGCCGTCCACAAGTGCACTTCTGGGTGAAAACCACCATACTCATGGCCCTAAGTAGAATAGAAATTCATCCTAGGCGAAGACAACCACAAGCATAGTCCCAAAAGCCACTCAACATAAACCAAACAACCAATTCCACCCAGAAGTTTCATTAACTTAGTGGATGTGCACTCCCAGGTGAAAATCACCATGCTCACAGCCCTAAGTAGAATAGAAATTCATCCTAGGCGAAGACAGCCATGAGCACGGTCCTGAGTAGTCACTTAACTTTTTGTAAAAATCTTTCATCAATTGCATAGCATCAATATTTCTGCTAAGTATGATATAGGAACCTAGACCCAGGAATAAGGGATTCTACGCAGGTTTAGCATAGCAACACATGCATATAAAAATACACTAAGTAATGCATATAAAAATAGGAAGTTTATGGGGTGTGCCACTTGCCTTTGAATGTTGTCGTTGTTCACGACTCTTTTCAACAACGAACGTTTGCTCTCCGTTTAATCTAAACAATATAAGCAAACAACAATCCAACAATCAACAGCAAGCAAAACTCACAATGCATACAACACATACTAGATGAATAAATAAGTTTTATAAACTTTCTAAGGAAAATATGTTTATGCATGATGTGCAACATACTTAGAGAAAAATACTAAGTCATTGGTTCAAGATGATCACAATTATTATCAACTCTTTGTAAGTTGGACATTCACTATAGTGAGAGAGACAGACACCCGGCCAGCCACTTAAATTGTGGAACAGGTCTCATGTACGTGGACATGTAAGGTTTGTTTCCAGGCCGCTTCATCCCACTATGCTGGTAGGATCCAATAACATCAAGATGATAACATCATGATCAAATTTTGTTTAAGTCTAGAAGACAAGATTAGGAAAGAGGGAAAAGATAGAAAGAAAGATGTAGTTGTCCTCCAGGCTTCATCTCCAGACTTGTAACTTTCTTCTGGATGATGTCTTGATTGAGCTCTTGGTAGTCTTGTTGAATCTTCAGACTTGATGATTCTTGTATCCTCGAGGCTGGTCTTGGATTTACTTAGTCTTCATGAAGTCTAACAGAAGAAGAAGGGAGAAAGAAGAAAGAGGGAGAAAGACTTAGAAATATTTCTGGTTGGTCTTCATGAACTTCTTCTTGATATTTCTTCTAAGTGTTTCCTCCTTGAAGATACTTCTGAAGTCTTGTTTTTGGCTAAGTCCTTTAATGGTCTTCTAGCTCCATCTTGAAAAACTACTAAGTGTCTAAGTGTATAGCACTTTTCACAGAATACTAAGTTTGAAAATAATCCTAACTTAGAGAAAACTATTGAAGAGGGGTTTTCCTATGAGAATAATGTATGCTATGAATGAAATGAAATCTTAAATCACCAGAAACATAAAAATAACTTTTGTGTTTTTATTTATAAATATGCATGAATTCATAAATGCAATTTAAATAAATTCCTAGTTTTGGAAAATAAAATTAAAAGGAATAATTATAATATTAAAGTTTTCCTATGATTAAATTTCTATAACAAAATGTTATAATTTGTGTTAATAGACAGAGATCATTTAATTAAATCTATTGCAATTGGATTTAATCAAAAATAATGTTTCTATTAAAAGTTATTTCAAAATTAGTCAAACTATTCAATTTATACACACAACTATGAAATCATTCAAAAATTGCTCAAAAATATTTTATAGCAGTGGCATTAATTTACACATATTCTAAAGTTTCTAAAACATATTTATTTGCAATTTTTGGATTTATAGATTTAAAGTTATTACAAATCTACTCAAATTCACCATTTGAAATTTGAATATTTTATACTAAGTCAAATTTGAATTTTGTCTGATCCAAATTATTCTACACATCCAGAGCTTTCCAAATATATAAAAATTATTAAATTTGGAGTTGTGGTTAAAAAGTTATGGATATTTTAATTACAGGGACTAATCTGCAAATTTTCCAATTAAAATAAAATAGAAAAATGTTTTACACGCTGGCGCTGACGTGGCTGCTGACTGTGCTGTCCACGTGGCGCTGACGTGGTTAAGTGATTGATCTGGGCCGTCAGATCTGGATCTGACGGTCCAGATCAGAGCGTACCCGTTCGTCCTCGGCTTCTAATCTCAGCCGTGGAGATCAAATCGGACGGGCGAGATCGATTGCAATAGAGGAGCGGCGCTAGGTCGCCGGAGATGGAGCGCGCGGCGGCGCCACGATCGGAAAATCGCGTTCCCGATGATCTACCGCCCTAGAGGACAAACGGAGCATACCGTGCTGTAGAGGAGGTCCGGGCGAGGTCGATGGCGCGCTCGTGGTCGTTGGAGCTTCCTCGTTCTTCGGCTACACCTCGTCGGAGCTGCGCATGGCGGCGGGGAGATTCGGTGGAGCACGGATGGCTCGTTCTGCTGCAAAATTCGCTACCGCGTCAAGTCAGGGAGATGCAGAGGATCGAGGGGAAGCTAAGGGGGTGGAGGGGAGAGCCTGGGTCGATCGAATCTCACCGGAAAACCTCGAAGATGCCGACGGCAATGGCGGCACGGCGGCGGCGATTTCGGGCAGCCTGGGGGCGATCTGAGCTAGGGTTCAAGAGGGAAAAGTGGCGGCGGGTTCTGGGGTTTAAGTAGGGGGCATCGGAGACCAAATCCCGCACGAATCGGAGGAGATATCGTCTCCGATTCGATCTCCTTCTCCTGCGACTCGTTCTGTTAGAGGAAGAAGAAGATCCGCTGACGTCAGCATGACGTCAGCCAGCATTTTATTTTCTGATTTTATTTCCTTAATTCATATCTTTTGATTTATACCTCCAATTGATGTCAAATAAATTTCTAAAAATTTGTAAAATGATTATCTTTCAGTTAAACCAATTGTGGGCATGTTTGAATTTTTTTGAAAATTAATATATTGGAATATTGCTTAATTACAGATTTGACACTTAAAGTCAAATTTGAATTTCTATCTTATTTAGATTTTCTTTTGGCTAAATAAAATTTGTAAAATACCCACATTTCAATCTGTTTGAATTTAAGTTATTTAAACTCATTTTTGCTGAAATCTTTTATCTTTATTTTGGCATAATATTAAAGAACACATATAACAATGTTTTAGGAAATATGAAATATAGGGTATTCATTTTTTTAATTCAAAATAATTTGTGCAACAATATATTTTAATTATGATAATTCATTTGAAAACTTTATAACAACTTTGGAAAGGATTTTTGTTTTAATTCTATTCTTCTTTAGAAAATATTACTTATTTCATGTTTTGAACATAGATAAAATTCCTTTAAGCAAGATAAATGTTTATTTGGCTAATTCATTAATTTACAATCTATGAAGTTTTAAAGTTATACACTATAGGATTTAATTTCCAACTATATTTGAACTTAGTTAAAGGAATGAAACCCATTTAGTAATTATATAATCCTTTTGAATAATCTTGTAATTAAGTGGTTTAATTTAAATACTTATAAAGAACTAATTTTATTTAAAATAAAATGAATTGTAGTTTGTACCATATTTATCAAATTGTATTTTAAGGTTTTGAAATACATGGGATAATAAAATGTTTTAAACTGTGACATTTGACATATTAAACTTTGAAGTCTTTTATAGTTGGTTTCTTTATGCATTTAATATTTTATTTTAATAAAGGAAAAGTTTTAAATTTTAGTGATTTTTGAACATTCCAAAAAGTTGGGATGTTACAGTCGCCTACGACGAGTCGGAAGCAGAGGAGGCACTCGAAGACAGCAGAGACACCCTGGATGAAGCACGAGACATCGCCCTAGCACGATCAGCCGTGTACCAGCAAGACCTGCGCAATTACCACCCTCGGAGGTTGCGACCAAGAGCGTTCGTTGCAGGCGACCTGGTTCTTCGACTCAAGCAAAAGAAGGTGCACAAGCTCGCCTCCCCATGGGAGGGCCCATACATCGTAACAGAGGCAATAGGCAATGGAGCTTACCGCCTAAAGGACTCGAAGACAGGAGCAGATTGCAGCAATCCATGGAACGTAGCACAACTCCGCCGGTTCTATGCCTAGTTCAAAACAACCATTGTACAAAGAAAACCAGCGCGGCAGGTTTCAGACGCACTCTTTCCCTTACCAGGGTACCTAAGGGGACTGGAAGGGTTTTAACGAGGCGGCCTGTTCGCAAGAATCAATAAAGTGATTTGAAGAAATTCTGTCTCCTTTACCTGTCACTCAGAGGAAGGTGAAAAATCCTAGGCCGCCACTCGAAATACTCGGGAGCTGCGCCGCACAGGTTGAAATAAAAGCTTAGGCCGCTACTCGAACCACTCGGGGGCTGCGCCATACAAGCATGATCAAAAATCCTAGGTCGCCACCCGAACCACTCGGGGGCTGCGCCACACAGGTTGAAATAAAAGCTTAGGCCGCCACCCAACCCACTCGGGGGCTACGCCGTACAAGTGCCAAGCCAAAAAATCCTAGGCCGCCACCTGACCGACTCGGGGGCTGCGCCATACAGGTCAAGTCCAAAATCCTAAGGCGCCGCCCGCCACACACGGGGGCTGCGCCACACAGGTCACACTTGTAACCCTAGGCTACCACCCGACTTACTCGGGGGCTACGCCAAACAGGAACTCCAAGAAAAATCCTCAGCCGCCACTCGAACCTACTCGGGGGCCGCGCTGCACAGGTCAAGTTCCAAATCCTAGGTCACCACCCGACATACTCGGGGGCTGCGCCAAACAGGTAACACTTGTAACCCTAGGCCGCCACTCGGCCTACCCGGGGGCTGCGCCATACAGGTCTTCGCTGAAATCCTAGGCCACCACTCGAGCGACTCGAGGGCTGCGCCATACAGGTCAAGTCGCAGAAATCCTAAGTCGCCACCTGATATAATCAGAGACTGCGGCATGCAGGTCACACTTGAGAAACCTAGGTCGCCGCCTAGCACTCTAGGCGACTGCGCCAAACAGGTCACAAGCCCAAATCAAGCACTCACTTTCGATTAAAATAGATTACCTCTTACAATTCCAGAGTATTTCAATCAATTGTCATACTTACACAGTAACATTTGCCACCCTATAGCTAACCCTGTACACCAGACGACAGCCACTCTACAATGCAGGTTCAGCCTTCGGTGCATCAAGAGGCCCTACAAGACGCTCGCTCAGGTCCTGAACCTGCCGGATAATCCGACGCACCTCGTCAGCCGTATGTCAGTAGTGGAACCAGTCTCGCGTAAGCGTACGCGTAAAGTCGGTCCGGGCCGCTTCATCAACTCAATACCGAAGGCATCGCAAGTGCACGCTAGAGGGTAGAAAATATCAGAAAGACGCCCTCATTCAACATGAGTTCTAACCGTACCAGCAGTACTACGCATAGATCGGCTCTGATACCACTGAAAGGGTTACGGGGCAGAAAACAATAAATTTCCTAGCGGACGAAACCCTAACTAGACAGGATCTATCTATCTAGTACATGCGATAACGGTGGCGGAACGGGTTACATTACCTCCATGTAGACCGATAGCGGGGATGACGCTCCCGCACAAGCGTTGACGATGAAGTCGTACGTAGCCGACCTCAAGGTCGCGGAGAACTTGCCGCGATGATGAAGTCGATGACGCCGGGGTGTCGACGATGATCTGCGTCGACGGGCGTCGGGCGGAAGAAGGCGGGGCGCCGGCACCAGGGGGGGTGTACCGGCGGCAGAGAGGGGGGCGGCGCGGCGGTTGCAGGGGGGAGATGACGTCGCCCAGGCTCCTCAAAGGAGTTACCTCCGAGCACTCACAAACATACAGAGCTTAGCGACAACCCCCGGTCATTCAGATCCACCTGAAATCGCAGGGGTAGATCTTATCTGGAATACCGCAGGGCAAGTGCCCAGCGGTATAGCTTAGGTGGAGAGAGGGGGCAAAACGGGCGGAGAAACAGCTCGGCCGGCCTGCAATACAATTAATTGTATTTTCCAATCAATTAATCCAATTAATATGCCTTGGTATATAAAGGGGGAAGGGGGTGTGCAAACCCCTTGGCTCCCCCATGTGGGACTAAAGGAAGAGAGGGGAGGGGGGGATTCGGCCGAACCCCCCTTGGGCTTGTCCCACTCCTAGTCCAACTCGGACTAGGGGGCCCAAGCCTCCCCTTCCTTAGGTGGTGCGGCTCCCCCTTCTTGGGCCCTCTTAGGGCCCATGTAGGTGGGAGCCCCCTTTTTCCTTTATTTAATTAATATTAAATTAATATAAAAATCCCATTAATTCATAATTAATATATTTATATATAATTCAATATCCCATGATTCCGAAACAATTTCGGAACCACCCGAACAACTTTCGGACATTCCTGGAACCATTTCAGACCTACCCAGAACTCTTTCCGGATGATTTCTCTCTCTCCAACAAACACCTATATTATTCCAGAACTTATCTCCTAGTGTCGCTAAGACCTTAAGTTTGTTACGCTACGGTTCGAGAACACTCCAGACATGGTTGAGACACTCCGCTCACCAATGATCGTCAGGGATACCTGGAAGTATATGACGACCCCTGTGCATTATACGAATATCGTCGTTGAACCATAAATATGATATTCATTCCCTTTGTCTCTGCAATACTACCTTGTCCGAGATATGATCGTAGACACACCGATGTCTTTGTTGTATCTCGTTACCGACGAAGGTTATTAACTCGTCTGCGATATTACATCTCCATGACCTAGTCATAAGCTGCGCAGCTATATATAGATGCAATATCACCGAGTGGGCCCAGAGTATCTTTCCATTACAAGAATGAACAAATCCCGCTCTTGATCCTTACGTCTCGATGCTCTTTCGAAATACCCAAGATGGACACCGTTATTGTCATGCTATATAAGACACAACGTTTGATGCTCTCAAAGCCCCCCTACGAATCATCAATAAGTACGGTCTCACGGTCTAAGGAATAAGCTATCATATTCTCATATATTGCAAATGACAAACATCGTAATACGATCTTATTGCAATACTCTGCGTATGTCCATCACCTTATTCAACTAACAAGATGACCCCATTGTCAACCGACGTCATTGTCCTTGATCGGGAATCTCGATCAACTGTTGCCCAATGGACTAGCTCATATAGAGGCTTGCTAGGGATGGTTGTCTATGTATCACACGTGTATCAATAATTCCGATTAATACAGTGTAAGCATAATACACAAACCTATTATAAACTTATGAGATAATGCAATAAATACTACTTATTTATTTTCCTCTAGGGCATATCTCCTTCACTAGGCCCCCAAGGCTATCCTCGTCTATCCTTGGCATGGGGTATGGGTCCTTGGGGCAGGCCTTATTGACGTATGTGTAGTCGATGCAGAGTGGGCCTCCTCCAGCAGGTTTAGGGACAACCACGCCGTTGGAGAGCCAAGTGGGGTGCGCGACTTCGCGGACGACATTTGTTGCTTTTAACTTTTCTACTTCCTTGAGGATGAATGCTTGCTTCTCGGGGGCTTGCTTCCATGCCTTTTGCTTGACGGGGCGTGCGTCTGGACACACGGCTAAGTGGTGATTGATCACCTCCCTTGGTACACAGGACATATCTGACATAGTCCATGCGAACATGTCAGAGTTTGCCCGAAGGAAGGCGACGAGCGCGCCTTCCTATTTGGGAGGCAAGGCAGCGCCTATGGTGACGCTGGCCCCGGAGCCCTCAGCCCCCGAGCCACTGGTGCTCAGCGACACCTTCTTCGTGGAAGCTTTCTCTTGAGAGAACATCCGTATCTTCTTCTTGGGCCTCTCGAGAAGCTCCATGCCCTCGTCAGCCGGGAACGCCAAGGCGGCTGCCTTGTAGGCGCTCTCGACAGTGCGCGTGGCATCCAGGATAGGACCATGGATGGCGATAGTGCCAGCGCTGCCGGGGATCTTGACCATGTTGTAGGCGTGATGCGTGACGGCCATGAACTTCGCGAGGGCGGGGTAGCCGAGGATGGCATTATACGGCAGGCCAATGTGTGCGACGTCGAAGTCGATCAGCTCAGTGCAGTAGGTCTTCTGCGTGCCGAAGGTGACGGCCAACCGGACCTGCCCCAGAGGTGCGATTGAACCACGGGTGACCCTTGTGAATGGCCTGGAGGGCATGAGACACTCGTAAGGCACTTGAAGCGTCTCGAAGGTCTCGACAAAGATGACGTTCAGGCAAGCGCCCCCATCAATGAGCGTCTTGGTGACGACAATGTTGTTGATGGTGGGGGACCAGACCAGGGGGGGGGTTCCAACAGTCTTGGTCGACATGGGGTGGTCCTTGGCATAGAAGGCGATGGTGTACTGAGACCACTTGAGGGGCCTGGAGGTCTCGACACTTGGGAGTGCGGTGTTGAGCTCGCGGGCAAACTGCTTGAACTGGTTGTTAGACTTGGGCGCCTGAGCTCCGCCGAGGATGCAAGCCATAGCCCCCCTTGGGGCCTGGTAGCCTCCATCTTCCTCGTCGGGGAGGTTATTGTTCTTCTCGACGACGTTGGCTTGAGTGCCCGGCGGCTTCTGGTAGCTGGCCTTGCGTCCGCCTCTGCGGTAGCTGCGGCCTCTACCGCGGCCCCCGCTGCCCTCTTCTGGCTCACGCTCCCTGCTCCGCCTCTTGAGGTCTAAGCAGTTCTCTGTAGCGTGGCCGCGCTTGTTGTGGTAGACGCAGAACGGACGGTTGCCCTCCATTTTGTTGCCAGGCTCAGGAAGCTCTGCGGGCGTACTTGGCATCTGGCTCAGCCGCTAGGACAGCGGTGGTTTTGCGCTTGGTTTCTTCCCGCTTCTTGTGACTCTTGGATCCCTTGGCCTGGTCGTCTACCCGCTGGCTCATCTTGACGAAGAGGAGTCCCTCTTCAGCCTTGGCGCATTTGTCAGCGAGGTCGAAAAGCTTTACCACAGAGATGAGCTTGTCGTGAATAACCAGCTTTTCGAGCATCCTGCGGTTTGTGATGCCCTCTCTGAAGGCGGCAATGACTTGTGTGTCGAGGATGTTCCGGATCTTGTTGCGCACTTGGCTAAAGCGCTGGATGTACTTGCGGAGGGTCTCATCTTTCCTCTACACCACAGCGTGCAGGTCATTGTGGGTGAGCGCGCGCTCATATGTGCCCTTGAAGTTGGCGATGAACTGCCTGCAGAGCTCCTCCCACGAGCCGACGGAGTCTTCAGGCAGGTTGAGGAGCCATGACAGCGCGGAATCCCTAAGCGCGTGAGAGAACCATTTGTCCATGACCTTGTCGTCCCCTCCTGCAGCTTGGATGAAGGTGGTGTAGAGCTGCAAGAATTCGATGGGGTTGCTTGACCCGTCGTAGCCCTTGGGAAGGGCAGGCCTGAGCATCTGTGGCCAGACCACGTGGCGCAGAGCGCGGGTGAAGGCCATGCAGTCGGTGGCGTGCGTGGCGGTTCCGCCTTGGACAGCCCTGCGGTTCTGCTGCCCCGCCTGGACGATTTCCTCGACGAGCCGGTTCTAGAGGTCCCTCTGGCGCTCCATCCCCACCCGCGCGTCAGGCGCGGTACGCTGCACGATTTGGCAGTCGTGCAGCGAGGACGCATGGGAGGCAACCCTTTGTGCCGCGGCCGGAGGTGGTCCCGGTGGTGGCGGAGGCGCCTCCGGCGCAACCTTTCCGGCGTGAGTAGTGTGTGGATAGGGCTCTGGACGTCCCTGAGAGGACGCGCTCTGGCGCCGAGACGGACCAAGGACTCAGCATCCTCGTGGTGCTCGGAGAAGTCCTCGTCATCGCGGCGGTCGCCGCCGCGGTGATCCTCGCGCTCGGGTTCCTCCACGCGGGTCCTGGTGTTAGCGCGCTCCGCCGTGCGAGGGCGGCCGCGGCGGCCGCGAGTGGTGGTGGTGCCAGGCTGAGTATGAGCCCTGTCAGCTGCGCGCCTGTTGGCGCGTGTCGTGCGGGTGTCCGTCATGGCGCGGAGGCTGGTCGAAGGTTGAAGACGCGCCTCAGCCCCCTACCTGGCGCGCCAAATGTCCGAGACTGACTCCCAAGATACAGGGGTGGTCACACTCTGAAGAGTTTGTCCGAAGGGGGGCTGAACGCGGAGGTCAAACAACCCTCAATCGGCACGGCGACGGTGCTCGTCGAGCCTGGGGAGGGACATCACGACAGAGACAGACACCAGCCCGTACCCAGGTTCACGGCCCTCGGGAGGAGGTAACACCGCTACTCCTGCTTGTCTGTATTGCGCTGCAGAGGGTACAGTACAATGAGCTTGCGGAGGGCTCTCTTATGGCAGTGTGGAGCTCAAGGAGGGAACACTAAGGTCTTCTTCCTCCTCGAGTGAGTTCGACTAGGCTACGCTATGGTAGAGTGCTCAAGGTTCGATTGATCGATACTTTGCTACGGAGGTACTCCCTCTCCTTTTATAGGCGCCCCGGGCCTCATCCCCACGTCCTACGCGGTGGAAGGGTTCCCACATGGCGACGAAATGGAGGAGTGGGGTGCACCGCAACCGGGTTGTCCATGGACTCGGCAGGAAAGCCACCGTCTGCGCAGGACGGCCAGCTGGTGCCGCAGAGATCGTGGGGGTACCCACGGTGACGTCGTCGTTGGAGCATAGCGCCGGCCATCCGCTTTATCACCAAAGGGGAAAGCTTCGTAGTCCGGCGCGGGGGCCACAGCTTTGCTGACCCCTTTAATAACCAGAATGGCAACTGCGGCGTCGTGGTCACCGCGCGCAGGCGTGCGCGTCACTCTTTGACCGCTGCAGAGGCCATGAGCGTTCTGCGGCGGTTGCTTCACAGCAAAGTATCTCTACAAGGCCTGAGCGGCCCTGTGGAGGGATTTGCGTTGACTCCTCTCCAGGGGAGAGAGCCTTGTAGAGGGGTAGTCGCGGGGGGAGCATCTTCAGGCCTTCGCTGCCCCTTTAAGCCCTCTCGAGGACTTTTTCCCCTCGAGAGTCTCTCCAAGGTTTTGGCTTGGTCCTTAGTCATTTCTTCGATACCGTCGCGCGCGAGGGCTGTGGAGAGTGGGCCCCGCACACCCTGGTTTCCACTGGGCCGACAAAAGCGTGTAATGTAAGTAGCACAATTATTCTTAGACAAAGAACTACTTTTTTATCCCTAGTAGCAACAATACATTCAAAATCTTAGAGGTTGCTGTCACTCCACCAGATTAAATGAAGACATGAACCCACTATCGAGCATAAATACCCCCTCTTGGAGTCACAAGCATCTACTTGGCCAGAGCATCTACTAGTAACAGAGAGCATGCAAGATCATAAATAATGCACTCACATAATATATAATGAAGCAAATGACATAGTACTCAATATTCATCGGATCCTAGCAAACACAACATGTAGCATTACATAAAGATGATCTTGATCATGATAGCCAGCTCACAAGATCTAAACATGATAGCATAAGTGGAGAAGACAATCATCTAGCTACTGCTATGGACATGTAGTCCAAGGATGAACTACTCACGCATCAGTCCGGAGCCGGGCATGGTCATGTAGAGCCCTCCGGTTATGATTCCCCTCTCCGGCAGGGTGCCAGGAAGAGCTTCTGAACCCTCCCGAACTAGGGTTGACGAGGGCGGCGGCTCCGTAATGTTTCGTGGAAAAGTGCTCGGGTGTTAGGTCTTATTTCGTCGGGGGGTATTTATAGGCGAAAGGGCGAAGGAGGTGGAGCCCTGAGGGGCCCTCATCATGTGGTGGTGCCGCCAGAGGTGGGGCCGTGCCACCACATGGTGAGGCCGCCTCAGTCTCCGTCTTCTCCTCCTTATCGGTGTTCTGGATGGTTCCGAGAAAAACAGGGACTTCGGCTTTTGTTTCATCCAATTCCGAGAATATTTCCTTAACAACTCTTCTGAAACCAAAAACAACAGATAACAGAGAACTAGCACTATGGCATCGTGTTAATAGGTTAGTCCCAGAAAATGCATAAAAATGCTATAAAGTGTATATAAAACATGTAGCAATTTGTATAATATAAGCATGGAACATAAGAAATTACAGATACGTTGGAGATATATCAAGCTTCCCCAAGCTTAGTTCTACTCGCCCCGAGTAGCTAAAACGATAACAAGAATAATTTCTGAAGTGACATGCTTTCACACAATCTTGATCATATAATAATGTAATGCATGTAAAATGAGATCAAATGAATAAGAGATGTAGTTTATATTGATATCAGATGAGTAATGTATAAACAAGTAGAAGAACAAAGTAAGACTTAAAATGAATCAGTACTAAAGAACAATCAACCACGCATAGTAGATATTAAAAATGATTTAAACTTAAAGAACAACAATATAATCATCTAATTGAGCAAACACTCATGACAACTTTATGTTAGGATCAAGTCAAGCAATAACAGTATGCACGTAGACAATCATCTCTCTATTTGTTCACTTAAAAACAAGCAAGCGTTGAGCGTTGATTCCTGGCACCAGGATGGTGTGGATAAAAGAACATTAAGCGGGGTTTGGAAGGCCAACTGAAAAAGTCTCACACAGCTGAAAGTGATCATTAGACAAGAGGAAGTCTTATAATCGAAGCTATGCAAGGAGTAGTGATTGCCACACAACGGATGCAAATAGAGCTATAAGTGTATGAAAGCTCTCCAATGGAACTAGTGGGGGTGCATCCAACTTGCTTGCTCATAAAGACCTAGAGCACTTTTGAAGAGGCTCGTCATTGGAATGTACAAGCCAAGTTCTATAATGTGATGTTCCCCACATAGTTATGCAAGTAAAAAATGAAAACTCTCTCATATGGAGTAAAGGTGCTAAACATGAGCACAAATGATGACTATGAATACTGCAGGTGCTAAAACTTGAGCACAAGTGTGGATAAAGAATAGTAATGTTGCCCCCTTTTTTATTTTTCTTTCTTTTCTCTTTTTTCTATTTTTTTCTCTTTTCTGTTTCTCTTTTCGATGGCCACCATGGCTCTTTTCACTTTAAGGGGCAAACATTCTAATATGACATCATACTTTTGGTACAAATAACTCATAATGGATAAAACATAATGTATGAAACGGTGCCTCTGCCAGTGTAGCAGGATATGCAATGATCTAGCATAACATGGGTGAAACTGCACATCAGCTGTATAGAATCATGCAAGGCAATATATAAATGATAAATGACAGCAAGTCATGTAATGTAAGATGAAAGTTGCATGGTAATATATCTCGGAACAGCTATACAAATATTGTGGTAGGTAGGTATGGTGGATGTTTTTAGGAAGATGTTTGGCTTATGTGTAGGAGAACATGATGAAGATCTCCAACGAGTTTTAGATGTACCCGTGAAGTATGCACCAACTCTCAATGTGAGAAAGGGCAATCCAAAGTACCGAAGAGGCTAGCAAATATGGTGGTGGAATTGCCATGAAAACTGCAGCTTAGAACTCACAAGTAAAAAAGATTCCAACTAGAAATATGATCTTACAAGGCATAATGAAAATTACTCCATGAGGGACTGTGGCAAATGAACAAGTCATTGTTGGGACCCCGACCGTATAGCATAACACAAAGTCATTACAGTTGATTTTAACATTAGAAGTTATGTATCATTATGCTATCAATTGGATGTTTAAGTGTGGCATAGCTTCAAGTTTTCTAGACCAAACAGTCATCATTTTACTTTAGTAAACCATCAATTTTACCATTAAGCATATTAATATCTCAAAACAACATCAATGATTCAAATGAAACAATTTAATGATCTACAAGATTATGTATCCTTTCATTATACCATCTACCGCAACTAACATTTTCTATTCCTAACCAAACACCAATCAACTTATTTAAACATAAACTCTCCAAGTATTTATCAATGAAACAAGAGAGTATAACCTAACCGCTGAGCCTTTTAGCTTTCGCCATAAACATAAAACAATAAGTGTTGCGTCTTTCAGCTTTCGCCATAAACTTAAAAGATAATTGTTGATGCTTTCAGCTTTCGTCATAAACATAAAATAATGGTAGGATCCAATTTATTCAGAAAATTAAAATTAAAAAGAAAAAATAAAAGCAAACATACGCTTCAAGTAAAGCACATAAGATGTGAAGTAATTAAAATATAGTTTCACTAGAGATGACCTGATAGTTAGTTGATAAAGAAGGGGATGCCTTGGGCATCCCCAAGTTTAGACGCTTGAGTCTTCTTGAAATATGCTTGGGTGACCCACGGGGGCATCACCAAGCTTAGGCTCTTTCATCTTCTTTATCACATCATATCATCCTCTCTCTTGATTCTTGAAAACTTCCTCCACACCAAACTCAAAGTAGACTTCATTAGAGGGTTAGTGAATAATCAAAAGATCTCATATTCTGCATGGACAAATCATTACACATTATACTGGACATTAGCTACAGCCACTGGTATTTTGTGGAGCAAAAAGATCCACTCAAAAACAGCAAATGGAGCAATGCAAAATAAATGGCAGAATCTTTTTAAAACAAAACAGTCGACGAATTTTTTTCGAGGCACTTAACTTGCTCAAATCAGAAAACTCAAAACTAATGAAAGTTGAGTACATATCTGAGGATCACGCACAGAAAATATCAGATTTTTTGGATTTTTCTGTAAGGAGCTATGAATTAAACGGTGGACAGCAGAAAACTATTCCTGCGTAGAAATTCAAATCTAGCATCACCTTTCTACTAGAGGCTTAACTTGACACAACAATGTGATAAAATAAAGATACAAAGTAATTTCTACAGAGGTAGACATGTTCCTTGACTCAATATAAAATAAAATAACAGGAATAAAAAGGTGGGTTGTCTCCCATAAGCGCTTTTCTTTAACGTCTTTCAGCTAGGCACAGAAAGTGTAACTCAAGTGGCATCCAAATCAAGAACAGAAATCCTCTCAACTATGCATTGTATTTTATTTATATAAGGTTCAGAGGTTCCTCTTTCATTACTTTTAGGTTTACTACATTCATCAAATAACCGGACAATCCAATCAAAATTTTCTTCCAAGGCTTCATGCATAGCTACAAGTTCAACAAGTATTGGTACATTAATTTCTTCCCCCTTTGTAGGTTTGGTTTTCCCCAATTTTTAAAGTGCATTAATAACATCTACACATGAGCCTAGCATATTAAAACGATCAAATATTTTCCTAGCTTCTATAGCCTCTAATATGTGAACTAAAGAAGCTGTAGCAGTTTCATAATTTGGAGCAAGTTCTGCTATGGATCTGTCCTCAAGATCTTTATGCTTACTAACATGATTAAAGAATTCTTCAATGTTCTCTTTTCCAATTATAAAACCACTACCTACTGACAGGTCTTCCATGGTGTACTTAGGGAGCGACATTTTAGCAAAATTAAAACCAAACCGAAATAAAAATATAAATGCAAGTAACTAATTTTTTTGTATTTTTTAGAATAAGCAAACAAGACAGTAATAAAAATAAACTAAGCAAGACAATAACAAAATAAAAAGATTGGAAGTGAGAGACTCACCTCGCAGAAGAGCTTGATCTCCCAGGCAACGGCACCAGAAAAAGTGCTGGCGTCGAAGGGGAGGTTGAAGCCTACTAAATCGAAGTGCCTTGATCTCCCCGGAAATGGCGCCAGAAAAAGTGCTTGATGATTGAGTTGAAGATCTTCTTCTCAACAGTTGGGAAACCCCAAGAGGAAGGTGTGAAGCAGTGCAGCAGCAAGTTTTCCTCAGTTATGAAACCAAGGTTATCGAACCAGTAGGAGATGAATGTTCTTCTAAAGATGTCAACGGCGCTAGAAAAGTCTTGTGGCGTGTAGCTAACGTGGACCCTGCACACAACAGAACCAAGATACTTTGCTCCAACTTAACAGTGAGGTTGTCAATCTCACTGGCTTGCTGTAACAAAGGATTCGACGTATAGTGTGGAAAATGGTGTTTGTTTGTAGAGAATGAAAGAATAGTTCACTAGTGGTGTCTCTCCATAAATAATAATAGCATACATGAGGGTAAACAAATTACAGCTGTGCAATTGGCAAAATAAAGAACTGCATAATAATGCATGTACAAGTCATGGTGTCTAGTGCGAGAGTCATTTGGGCATTACAACATGATACATAGACCGTTATGAACCTTCATCTATGACTAATAATCCACCTTCCGTATAGCATCCGCACCCCTTTCAGTATTAAGTTGCAAGCAACACATTATTGCATTAAGCAAAGCGTGTAATGTAAGTAGCACAATTATCCTTAGACAAAGAACTACTTTTTTATCCCTAGTAGCAACAATACATTCACAGTCTTAGAGGTTGCTGTCACTCCACCAGATTAAATGAAGACATGAACCCACTATCGATCATAAATACCCCCTCTTGGAGTCACAAGCATCTACTTGGCCAGAGCATCTACTAGTAACGGAGAGCATGCAAGATCATAAATAACGCACTCACATAATATATAATGAAGCAAATGACATAGTACTCAATATTTATCGGATCCCAGCAAACACAACATGTAGCATTACATAAAGATGATCTTGATCATGATAGGCAGCTCACAAGATCTAAACATGATAGCACACGTGGAGAAGACAACCATCTAGCTACTACTATGGACCTGTAGTGCAAGGATGAACTACTCATGCATAAGCCCGGAGGCGGGCATGGTGATGTAGAGCCCTCTGGTGATGATTCCCCTTTCCGGCAGGGTGCCGGGAAGAGCTTTTGAACCCTCCCGAACTAGGGTTGACGACATGGTGAGGCCGCCTCGGTCTCCGTCTTCTCCCCCTCTTCGGTGTTCTGGATGCATAAAAATGTGGGTTAATAGGTTAGTCCCAGAAAATGCATAAAAATGCTATAAAGCGTATATAAAACATGTAGCAATTGGTATAATATAAGCATGGAACGTAAGAAATTATAGATATGTTGGAGATGTATCACCCACCCCTTTTGGTCCTCGGCCTTCCACTTTTTCTCTTCCTTCGCTTCTAAGCCTTGTTCCTTCCAAAAAATGATCCCGGTGGAATATTAGGTCATTTGCACGTTGTTTGGGTCCCTGAAACATCAAAATATAGAAAAACGGGTTTTTTGACAGTGCAAGGTTAATTCCAAATAAATAGGGAAAGTGTGAAATATTCCCAAAATCATTATAAAGCATTAATATAACCCTTATATGATGCAAATATGGATGAAATATGAGTAATACAATGCAAAGCTCATGTATGCATTTTACATGCATCAACATCCCCAAGCTTAACCTATACTCGTCCTCGAGTATGAAGGTGATAAAACTAAACATGGACTTGGCATTTTATTACTTAACAAAGGATATCAAAGATGATTGCTACATAGAGTCAAATGATTCATTCTTTAATAAAGAGTAGCAACATACAAGACATATTATAAAGAGATATCAAATATTCAAGGTAAAGATGTTCAGTGATAATTCACAAAGTGTAACATGAAAGAAAAGTTCTATGGAACAAATGAATGCATAAATGAAAAGTAAAAGATATCCAAGGTTGGTCATAGAGTATTGTTATAGAAATCTGTATATAAAAGCTGGACACTTTGGAAAGATGGATAAATAACTAGAGGAATAACATGCAAGAGTATCATCTAGCTTCCAAATGCTTCAACTTAAGCTAATGTTTGCCATGTAGTGCCCATTGGTGTGAAGTTCTCATTACCCCTATCATAGCATCTTTAGTGATTAATAGTTGAAAGTGAAAGCATATGACTTATGTGCTTGACAAAGTATGGGTCAAAAGCCTCATGCCCGTTGAAAACAAAAACCTCTCCGACTGGCTACTCAACTTGGCCCACAAAGCAAGTGAAGGTTACAGTCATCGTGAATAAAATTAGAGTCATAGAGAGTATCACCCCGGGTACCCTTTGCCCCAAGACATGGAAATGGGCACGTGTCCAAATGACAAAGCAAGCAAACAGTGGACATCTCTACATCTCTTTCTTTACTCATGCTTTTTTTTGTGAGATGTGTCATAGATTCCTCCACTATGGTTATGTTGAAAATTTCCACCATGAACCACATGACTTAGGTTAGCCGCCACAGGTGTCTCTCTAGCCAATAATACCACTCGCCCAAACTTACTAAGTTTCCATCTTCATTTCACGCAATGTTAGGCATCCATCACCAAAGGATCATGATATCAACTTATATAAAGAATAAAGTGTAATGTTGAAAGCTTTCCACGTGTCAGCACGTATGAGCTAGCTCCCAACCAAAGACCTTTGTCAAGCCCAAAACATCATAATATTAAGGTCAAGTTTATTAAGTGCATACAAAGTAATGTGTGCATCAAGTTCGTGAGAGATTTTAAACCAACTTAACCCGTGACAATCCCAATAACGTAAGCATCTTAATTTGGAAGCATAGATAAAACAATATAACATGGTAAACATACTTGTAATAGCATATTAGCTAATAGGTAGATATGGTGGACACACTGGAAAAACATGGTTGAAGGTGTTGGAAAACAAGCTTTTTTACTTGTTGGAGTTCATGGGCTAGCAAGAGGGAGAAAATTGACCATCTAAATGCATGCATAAGTGTCCATAGAGCTAACAATTTCAAGTTAAACAAAGTAAAGCATCATTCAGCATATAAAACATGAATAAGAAATAACTCTAGACAAGACACTTGCATATTAATATTCATCAACAAAGCACATGAATCATGCAACTATATGTATTGTTTTAAATCAACTCAAACATTCTATTCCCAATATTTTTATAGAATACAACTTAATTCAACCCAAACTTCCAGTATCTCTCTCATAACATAAATAAAAAGTGGTGGTCTCAAACAAAAAACCAAACCGAAATAACAAAAAGAACAAAAACTCTCCAAGTTTATGCGATAAAGTGCAATGATCGAAAAACAGAAGTTAGACGTGTGCAAACCGAGAGTATGTAGGTTCAGTGGGGGTGTATTCACATCCCCAAGCTTATGGTCTTCACCATCCTTGGAGAGCTCTTGGTGCATCTACTCTAATCCCTGTGAAAAAACATAAAAACATCGTTTCTCCCATTTCTTTTCCGTGGGATGACATTAGTAGGCACAAAACAATAGAATTGCTTGCTGTATGAAATCCTTATAGAAACATACGAAACATGTCAAGAAAGTGTACAATGTTGTACTCATTCTAATAAGCTCAATTGGATAAAAAATATTCAACTTAAAAGCTTAAAGAATGCATAAAACAAAATGGGACAGAATCTGTCCAGAAAAACAGCAGCAGCAAAACGTATTTTTTTACCCCACTTAAATATGTCGAAAAAATATGAAAAAATTCACTCTTACAGAGGATGAAAATTTGAAACTACAGTTCACATTTCAGCTCATTAGGAGTTACATAATAGGAAATAAAAATCATATCATGCACAGATTCGTGCTGGAATAAAATCTCTGAATGGAAAAAGCAACTTTCAAAGCCCAAATGGGTAAAAGTTGGCACTTTATTAAAAATTCCAGAACCTAAAATAAAAACAAATTCTCTTTATACAGCAAGACAACTCAAATAAAATCTCAAATAAAAACAATCGGTTGTCTCCCGTAAAGCGTTTTCTTTATAGCCATTTAGCTAGGCTTACTTACTTGATATTTATAGTTGACGAAGCTCATGAGGGAGCTTGAACTTTGGTGTGTCCATTACTTGGAAAGTGCTCCATGCACTTCTTGTGTGAGAACTGAAACTTCACGTTCCCCTCCTTCGAATCAATTATAGCACCTGTAGTACGAAGAAAAGGTCTTCCCAAAATGATAGGACTAGAGGTTTTATTCCCCATGTCCATTATTAAAAATTCAACAGGCACAAAAGTCATGTGTAACTCTACCATAACATCACTTACTTTTCCTAAAGCATATTTAATGGAATCATCAGCAAGTGAAAGTTCAATACAGCATTTTTCAATATTCTTTAATTCAAGTATTTCATATAGTTCCTTAGACATGACAGAGACACTAGATCCTAGATCTAATATGGCATGATGTGTCTCTTTTCCAATTGTTACTAATACCTTGGGGACCCAAATATCCCCAAGCTTAGGTGGTGTCATGGCTTCCTAATTATACCTATTAATTTTCTCATTTAAAACATGGCTAGCAATAAAAGAACCAAAACCAGCTTGATTAATATTAATAGAAGGATCACTAGACATAAGTTCATGCAAGCTACCACTCTCTAAGTCAAGTAGTGGTTCCTTGACTTCACTAAGCATCTTAACTTCTTCAACTTTTTTCTTTCTACTATATAGATTATATATTTCATGACGGTCATCAAAAACATCTTCAGGTATTTGGGCTTTTTCAAGACTTTCTTTAATTTTCACTTCCAAAAGTAAACCATCAAGAAAAATATGAGTATTAACACCATGCGTATTCATAAAAGGGCCCATACATTCATTATCCAAAAAGATTCTAGAGGTTTCAGACAATCCCCTATAAAATATATGCATAAGCATCCAATCCCTTAGACCATGTTACATTCCAAAAGCTATTCCTCTAAACCTTTCCCAAGTTTCTACCAAAGGTTCTTCTTCCTCTTGTTTGAAGGCAAGAACTATCTGTCTAAGATTAGATATAGTTTCAGTAGAACAAAATGTTTCAATAAATGCAGCTTTTAATTAAACCAAGTGTTAAAATTACCAGGAGGCCATCTTAATATCCAATATACACTAGTAGAAAAAGGCCTATCAATGGCGCACCAAAAAGCCTTTTTGTGGCGCACCAATTGGGCATGGTTGGTGCGCCACAGAATTCTCGCCACTAAAATATAATTCTGTGGCGCACCCCGCCGGTGCGCCATAGAAAAATCCAAGAATTCTGTGGCGCACCCATCACCATGCGCCACAGAATTATTTCAGTGGTGCACCCCACGTCGGTGCGCCAAAAAATTATTATTTTGAATTAAAAAAAGGCGGCTAGATCCAGATCTGGATCTGGTGGCTGTCGGAGAGTGACTCCCACGATACAGGGGTGATCACACTCTGAAGAGTTGTTCGATGGGGGGCTGAACGCGTTGGTCAAACAACCCTCAACCGGCACGGTGACGGTGCTCGTCGAGCCTGAGGAGGGACATCACGACAGAGACAGACACTAGCCCGTACCCCGGTTCACGTCCCTCGGAAGGAGGTAACACCGCTACTCCTGCTTGTCTGTATTGCGTTGTCGAGGGTAGAGTACAATGAGCTTGCCGAGGGCTCTCTTATGGCAATGTGGAGCACAAGGAGGGAACACTAAGGTCTTCTTCCTCCTCGAGTGTGTTCGGCTAGGCTATGCTATGGTAGAGTGCCAAAGGTCCGATCTATGCGAATCGAGGATCCGGGCGTCCGGGGCTCGATCCCCTGCTACGGAGGTGCTCCCTCTCCTTTTATAGGCGCCCCGGGCCTCATCCCTGCGTCCTGTGCGGTGGAAGGGTTCCCATATGCCGACGAACTGGAGGGGCGGGGTGCACCGCAGCTGGGTTGTCCATGGACTCAGCCCATGGTCGTAAAGCCTGCGCTTGAGGCAGGAAGACCACCATCCGCTCAGGACAGCCAGCCAGTGCCGGAGAGATCGTGGGGGCGCCCACGGTGACGTCGTCGTTGGAGCGTAGTGCCAGCCATCCGCTTTATCACCAAAGGGGAAAGCTTCGTAGTCCGGTGCGGGGGGCACAACTTTGTTGACCCCTTTAATCACCATAATGACAACTGCGGCATCGTCATCACCGCGCGCAGGCGCGCGCGTCACTCTGCGGCCGAGACAAAGGCCATGTGCGCTCTGCGGCGGTTGCTTCACTGCGAAGTATCTCTACAAGGTTTGAGCGGCCTTGTGGAGGGATTTGCATTGACTTCTCTCCAAGGGAGAGAGCCTTGTAGAGGGGCAGTCGCTGGGGGAGCCTCTTCAGGCCTTCGCTGCCCTTCAAGCCCTCTCGAGGACTTCTCCCCTCGAGAGTCTCTCCCAGTGTTTGGTTGGGTCCTTAGGCATTCTTCGATACCGTCGCGTGCGAGGGTTGTGGAGAGTGGGCCCTGCACACCTGGATTCCACTGGGCCGACAGTAGCCCCCGGTCCCATGAAGGGCACGGGGAAGCCCACCAGGCTCAGACAAGCGTCGTGGGCCCAAAGTGTCCGGCCGGCCCAAGACACGCGTCGATCAGTTGCAAGTCTGCGACGACACAATTTCTTTGGTGGGGCGTGCGTCGTGGGGGGTCCCACCACGCCCAGGTAACTGCCCAGATGGGAGATATAGCCTGCGCGCCGGCTCGAGCAGCCGTTATTGCTTTCATTTTGCGCGCCCGACCTTTCGACCTCACCCTCTAATCTTCCTCACACCGACAATCTTCTGCTTCCTCCGCGCTTTTTCGCACTTCTCCTTTTCCCGACGATGAGTCCAGCGAAGGGCATGGCGGCGATGGAAAAGCAACCTGTGGACGCGCAGGGGGAAGGGGTGCTTGGCCCCGCCCTGGTCGGGGAGCGCTTCAACGAGGCGGCGCTAGACAAGATCTGGCATTTGGTCGCCGGGAAGACCAACGAGCACGGCGCCAGTGCTCTACAGGCTGCAAAGCTCGGCCGGCTCCCGAAGGGGTTTTTCCCCATCTTCCTCCACACCATCTACGCCGGGCTGGTGCCTCCCTACTCGCCCTTCCTGGAGGCGATTCTGGAGTTCTACCTGATCCATCTTCTCCACCTGCATCCCAACTCTGTCTTGATCCTCTCCATCTTCGCCTACCTGTGCGAAGCTTACTTGGGGGTGTAGCCTTCTGTGGCCCTCTTCCGGAGCTTCTACGCGCTCCGGAGCTCCGCAATACTCGAGCGGATGGGGTGTGTCTCCTTCTGCATCGTGGACGGCATGGGGGATGTCTTTATCCCCATGTCATGGAACAGCGAGAAGCTTGTCACGGCGGTGGTGAAGAAGGTGGATGACTTTCGGCAGCGGTGGTTCCTCATCGGCGTCAAGTCGTTGAGCTCCTTCATCGACATCCCCGAGGCGCCGCCCGTGAAGAACACCCACTGGGGCAAGCTGGTCTTCCGGTGCCCGCAGATCGCGGACCTGGTGGGCCGCATGAAGCTTCTTTGGGATAATGGCCTCACCGGTCAGATGACTGCGGAGGACTTCGTGAGGCGCCGCATCGCTCCGCTTCAGGCGCACAAGAAGCCGATGTGGATGTACTCGGGCCTCACGGACCCGATGCGGCTGCACTGCTGCGACCACCGCCCCGAAGCTGTCTCCTCCATCATGGGCGTCCTCTTCATCAACCCGGACATGCCAGTGGCGGTTGCTGATGTGTTGAGGCCTCTCCACCAACTCTCCATGAACACGCGCCTGGCGATTCTGGAGCGGATGCCGACGTTCACCCCACTTGGCTTGGCGGGGGAGGAGAAGGACGAGGTGGCCATGCCTGTAGCGAAGGAGCCAGGAGCCGCGGAGTCGCCCTCCGCATCGAACGTCGAGCTAGGCGGCGAGGTGGCAAGGGCGAACCCCTCGACCGCCGGGGCAAGCTCATCAAGGGCTACGCCCTCTGTCGAGGAAATCTTCGAGGTCTCGTTCGGCGACGACGAGCCCTTCAGGGTGGCCCCTCCGCGCCCTGTTACGGAGGGGGAAGGTAGCGACGGCGATGAGACTGCGGCGGGGCGACGAGAGCCCCGGAACAAGGCGGCCCATGACATGCCTGCTGGGAAGCCAATGGGCGCTCCCCTCAAGAGGAAAGCAGAGGAGCCTCCCGTTGGGTCTGGAGCCAGGACCACGCCTTCATGGCGTTCTCCTGGCATGGCGTGGGTTGATACCCGCGCCAAGAAAACTGGGTAAGTATCTTGATCTTGGTTTTCTCTAACTCAATCTCTGCTTGCCCGTTCTCTTCTGACAGGTTTTCTTGCTCCTTGCCAGCGACCTGGTTCCTGCGAAGCGTCGAAGGCTTCGCAAGGCCGCTGAGGTGAAGGGGACCGTGCCAGAGGCCGCGGCGGACGAGGCCTCGAGGCCTGTGGTGGAGGATACCGCAGGCCCTGCCAAGGGTGCGCCTCAGGCTGAGGCGACTGCGCCGCCTCTCGAGAGGAGGCGCCCTGAGGAGCAAGCGGACAGGGCGCCTACTCCGCCTCACGCTGCCACTCCTCCGGCACAGCAGGAGGCCGAGGCAGACACGACGCTAATCCAGAGCCCGCCAAGGGCCGATGAGATGGAGGGGGAAGCTCCTTCGCCGCCCCCGCCAAGCTTTGCAGCGGAGGCAGACACAGTGACTACGGGGCAAGCCTCTCCTGCCCCTGAAGCTCATGATGAGGTGCCGCTTGAGGGCGGCGACACCGGCGCACGGAGCGCAGGTGCTGAAGAAGAGAACTCGCCGCCAAGCTCCTAGGCCCGCGACGCTGCAGGGCCCCGCGCAGAGGCCCCTTTCTTCAAGCTCGACGTAGGTTCTGGGACCTCCGCGCCGCGTGGGGCTTCACAAGACCTGGCCCTCAGCGGCTGGGACTGGAGCAGGGGATGCCGCAGCGTCGCCTTCCGCCTGGTGCGGGAGTCCCTGGATGGGTTGGAGACCCACCTCGCCCTTGAGGACGCGGAGATCGCCCGGCGGCAGGGCGGGCTTGTGGAGGCCTGGGCCGCCTTTCACGCAACTGTGGAGGTTCACCGGCAGAGCGATCTGGCTCTGCAGGCAGATCGTGAGGAGGCACTGCGCTTTTCCAAGGAGGTCCGCGAGGGTGCCGTGCGCAACGCCGAGGAGATCTTGGAGCCCCTCCAGGCCGAGCGCCAGGCGGCGACGGATGACTTGGCCGTGGCCAGGGTGGAGTGGGAGGCAGTGGAGTCCTCGCTGGCGGACAAGCATCGCGAGCTTGTCCAGCTTGAGGACAAGATCCTCGCCGACTCTGAGGTCGTGCGGACCTCTCTAGAGGCGGTCCGCGCGGCCTTGGATGCCAGGGGCAAAGGCTGAATGAGCGCGAGAATGACGTGCGTCGGCGCGATGAGCAGCTACTGCAGGCAGAGCAGGAGCTGTCGGTGCAACGCGTCGACCTTGAGGCCCGGGAGGGGAATCTGGCCGAAGCCCTCGGCAAATTCTACCGTGAAGTGGCTACCCACAAGAAGCACGTGGAGCGCTTCAACGCAAGGTTTGCCGAGCGGAAGGAGGAGGCAGAGAAGGACTTCCAAGCCCGGGAGAAGGAGTACCGTGCCGCCATCTCTCGAGACTACAATGAGAAATTCAAGAAGAAAGAGAATCGCTTCAGGAAGAGGCGCGCCGATGATGACGCCCGGATCCGTGAGCTGGAGCAAATGAACGCCATGCTGAGCTCCCGGGCGAGGTGTGCTGCGGATGGTCGCCGCCTCGCCGAACAGGCTCGCGAGCGCATGTCGCAGGACCTCGCCGCCCTTATGGCGGACATGGAGGAGATTAACAAGCAGGTGGGCCCTGCCGTGGAGCGAGCGGTGGAGGCTGTCGAGAGCGCTCAAGCGGCGCGGGTGCTGTCGCAGCAGCGGGAGCGTATGTTCTAGTCCTTGGTGGCTCTGGGCAATGATCTCGCGGCGAAGCTGGGATCGGAGGCGCCGCATGTCCCTGCTCAGGGCAACGCCGACGCCGCCGCGTACCTCGCCTACTTCGACAAGCTCTTCACGGCGCTCGAGGGCCCTGCCGCGGAGCTCCATGACGTCGTCGAGGAGGAATGCCGCCAACTCCTGGCGGTGGCAGTTGACCGCATCTTCACCAACCTCCAGCACGGCTTCGACTACACATTGGTGGCCGAGCCTCTCGAGGGGGAGGAAGGGTGGCAAATCTCCAACTCAGTCCGAGACCAGGTCGACGACTTCTGCAGCCGCTTCAAGCGGGCTGAGGCTAGGGAGGACGATGGCGAGGAGGCAGGCTCCGAGGGCGAGCCTGGAGAGGAAAGGTCTGCGGAGGAGGGCGACGAAGCTTCTGCCGGATCCTCTCCTGTATTATGATGCGCTTGTAGCGCTGTTAAAACACTTGGCTTAGAGACTTTTGCTCCACAATCTATAATATATTTTTAAGTAGATGCTATTAAGTTCGCACGTGTGCCCCTCGAAGGGCCTTTTGCTTCAACTTCATGTCTTTGTTCGCTCTGTGTCGCTAGGACCCTTTTCCTTGGGTTATGACTCCGCCGCTGCGGTATACCTGAGCAATGACTCGGCAAGGACGGGGGGAGTTTAAGGCTTAGAGAGGTAAGAGTCCTCGAGGCGCGATGCTCAAGGGCCCCCCTTTGACGTGCAAGCAGTCCATGGAGTTTGAGGGAAAAGAATCGCTCGAGGGACGACGAGTGCTCGTGAGAGAGATGAAGAGATTCTCGAGGCGTGAGCGCTGAACTTAGCTTTGCGAGGCTTTTGCTCTACGTAGGCTTTCCCTGGCGATGTGCTCTCCTCTAGGGGCCGAGTTTTGCCTCCACGAGCTTGGAGGGACTCTTGTTCCCTGCGGATGTTAGAGAGGCGAACTGAAACGCTAGTGCATGGTAGTAAGGACTCATGTGCGCTTGTAGGTTTCCTCATGTGTATCTCACGAGGAGAGTAAGTACCAAGGTCCTTTGGAGAGGTGGCGTGTTTTGGGAGCATGCCCTTTAGCCAGAGCTCGGATCCCTTTGGTTTTGCAGTGCTGCTGGGGTGCTCTTGAGGCATAGGCACCGTACTCATCCCCCGCTCGCGAGGTGCGCATGGGAGGAATATAAGCGCACATGGAAAGGCAAATGATGAAAGTAAACTCACCACCAAAATATTACACAGCGGCGCCTCAGCGCATAGTTTCACTTGGGAACGTAATGGTTCATTACACTTGGGGTTGCCAAGCTAACGTTCTTTCCATGTCGATGCATGGGGACCACCCATTAGTGGCTGAGACTCTCTACGGCCTGCGGTGGCTCGTTACCAGGAGAGCTCGGAGGGCTGGCCCTCAGGAGAAGCTTTGTGAAGCTTGGAGGTGAAGCCGTGAGCTTCCCTCTAGAGACAAAAAAATGCCTGACGTGACGATGATCACGGGTAGAACTTGCGTAGATGCGCGATGTTCCACGGGTTCTTGACGGGGATGCCGTCTTTAGTCTCGAGGCGCACAGCGCCAGGCCTGGCGATGTGAGAGACCCTGTAGGGGCCTTCCCACATAGGCAAGAGCTTGTGGAGACCTTCTCTAGAGAGGATTTGTCTGAGGATGAGGAAGCCCGACTCCAGAGTGCACGAGCGCACATTGCGGCTGTGGTAGCATCGCAGGTCTTGTTGGTACTTTGCTGCTCTGAGGGCGGCATGACGGCGCAATCCCTCAAGAAGCAGCAGGTCGTCGTTGTGGAGGTCCTCTTGGGTGTCCTCATTGAAGGCAAGGGCACGTGGGGATCCGTGTTTAATTTCTGTGGGGAGGACTGCTTCGGCTCCATAGACGAGGGCGAACGGTCACCATTGGGCTTTGAGGGAGTCGTGCGTATGGACCAGAGCACAGATGGGAGCTCGTCGATCCAGCCCTTGCCGTAGCCCTTGAGGATGTTGAAGCTTCTAGTCTTGAGGCCCTTGAGGACTTCCTTATTTGCTCGCTCGGCTTGACCATTGCTCTGTGGATACGCCACCGAGGCGAAGCAGAGCTTGATGCCGAGTTTTTTTTTGAACACCATTACCGTAGGGAAAAATCCCTACGGTTACTTTTCCATATATATAACCCTCAGAAAACAAGTATTACAAGGAATTGTTCAAGGGGGCTGAAAGCTAAGAGGGAAATACATGAGAACAGTGGTGTTCAAAAATTAAGTAAGGTTGCCTATCCACAAGAGAAGTGTGGAAACCTCGCTCTCCTTAATCCTGAATTGATGCAACGCTAAGTCTGATAAGAATCTAACTCTCCACCTGCTAAAAGAGATATCTATGTTATTGAAGATAAAATCGTTCCTGCTCTTCCAAATATTCCATGTCACACAAGCAATAACCTCCAAAAAACAAGGTCCTGAGAAGGAAGTGCTGGCCGCACTAAGCCCGCTGTATAATGATCCATTAGGCTGCCAAATTAGTCCCACAAATCTCCAGCAAGCAATCGCAAATGGACAATCAAAAAATAAGTGATCCCTGGTTTCCGGATTCATCCCTGTGCACATAGCACAATCAGTCCCGTCATCAGTGTGCCAATTTTTACGTGCCATGAGCTCTTTGGTGTTTAATCTATCCGAGAAGAGTAGCCACATAAACACTCTCAATTTAGGCAGACATTTAGATTTCCAAATCTCCTTGAGATGCAGATCGCATGTGAGATGTGAGAACATGAAATGATACAGCTTTGCCGATGAGTAGGTTGCGTCCCCCCACACAAAAATCCTTGCGTCATTGAGTTGAGTATCCGGTTCATAATCAGGCATCAAATGGGAATTAGATTCAGTTCCTCATGTGCTTCGATCGATAGCGGTAATGCATAATGATCCCCGGGAGAAGAGCTCTGAAGCATGATGGCCACCGAAGTATCCTCCTCCAATACATAAGAGTATAGATGTGGTAACGAATTACATAGAAGTGTATCTTGAAACCAGAGGTCCTTTCAGAACAAAGTATCCTTTCCATTATGAATGGAGATGCGTGTAATACTCCTGTATAAATCCATGAGGCTGAAGACATCTTTCCACCAAAAAGATCCACGCGTAGTTTGAGCCTGCGGGGGGCTATCATCATAGAGTGACCAAATTAATCGCACCCAGGGCGTATCAGCTCTAGTGAAGAATTTGTGTAAGTGCTTAATCAATAAAGCTTTATTCTGTAGCTCGAGATTAGTCACGCCCAGACCCCCTTGCTGCTTAGGTCTACAGACAATGTTCCATGCCGCCAGAGAACGTGGGGTAGAATTACGATCTTCTTTAGCCCATAGACAGTGTCGTCTTGCTCTATCGAACTTCTTGATGAAACCTTTAGGTAGCTTTAGAGAGCTAAGGTAATGAATAGGAAGCGAGGATAGCACTGATTGTACCATGGTTAATCGTCCGCCGTAGTCCAGGACACGAGAGCAAGCATTCATTCGCCGCTCGACCTGATCACAGAGAGGTGTCAGATCCATGATCGTCGGTCTTGTGGTGCCTAGAGGGAGTCCAAGGTACGGGAAGGGCAAGGTGCCCATCGCACATCCAAATAATCCTGCTAGTTCCGCCAATCTATCATCAGAGATATTAATCGGCATCATGCTAGTTTTGTCATAGTTGATTGATAATCCTGTCACCGAAGCAAAGGTAATGAGTAGGTTTTTCAGATTCTGTAACTGCAGTGGACAAGCTTGCATAATAACCAGTGTGTCATCCGCATATTGCACGATCGAGAAGTCCGTGTTGGGTATGGGTAATGGGGCAGTAAAAAATCCTCGAGAGGCCATTAAATTAATCATTGATTGCAAGAGATCGACACCTTCAACGAACAATATGGGCGATAAAGGATCGCCCTGTCGAACCCCTCGACGGCATGCAAATTTCTTGCCAGGAACCCCATTGAGCAGAACCGCTAATGTCCCGGTGTCAAAAATCTCTGAAATCCATCCTATCCATCTGTTGTCAAATCCAGAGGCCCGAAGGATGTTTATGATAGCTTTGTGTTCGATTGTATCGAAAGCTTTAGCAAAATCTAATTTTAGGACGATGGCAGCTTGTCCAGTTTGCTTGACCTGATGAATATACTCATAAGCCTATGCCACACAGTCTTGTATCGTGCGAGTTTTCAAGAAGCCATACTGATTTGCATGAACAATGCCCAGGATCTTGTTTTGCAATCTATTGGCCAGAAGTTTAGTGAGGATCTTGAAACAAGAATTCAGCAATGAAATGGGTCTGTAATCATTTGGGCTCTCAGGGGCATTTGTCTTGGGGATGAGGGTAATAAAAGTGTCATTGATGCTCTGGAGATTGATATTGCCATGCCAGAATTCAGCACATAAACAATAGAAATCCATTTTTATAATGTCCCAACAGGTTTTGATGAAGTGGCCATTGAAACCGTCAGGTCCTGGGGCTTTATCCGTAGGTAATTCAGTCACCACTCTCTCAATCTCATCACATGTGAAAGGCCTCGATAGATCCTCTAAGTTGTCTTGCCGTGGGATGAACTCTCTAAAGTTGAAGTTATTGTCAATGGGCACAGTGACTCCGAGACGATCCTTGAATACTTGTCTGAGCAGACCTGCTTTTTCAATATGATTTGTGACAGTGGTACCATCCGATAATGTTAAGGATCCAATAGAATTGTTCCTATACCGAATGGTAGCCATGGAATGAAAATAAGAGGTGTTTTCACTTCCAATTTTTGCCCATTTGGCAGTGCATCTTTTCTGCCAATATTCCTGCTTACATTTTAATAAGTGAACTAGCTGATCTTTGACAATGTTTCGGAAGTTCCATTCAGTATCATGGAGGCAGCGCAATTCTTCCACCTCATCAAAGTGGAAGATAATTGAATTACAATTAGAAATGATTTGGTATAGCACTGAGATTCTAGTACTCCATTTTTTCAATCCTTTTCTGAGCAGTTTAAACTTAGCGGAAATGCTCTTAGCAGCATCTCCATGGCAATGCACCTCCCAAATGGATTTGACAATATCCATAAAACCTGGCATGCGAGTCCAATGATTTTCAAAGCGAAAAACCTGAGCCTTAGGGATATCTGTCCCAGTAGAGATGACACAAGGGGTATGATCGGATGTGGGTCTAGCCAACGGATTAACCACTGTGTTGGGGAATTTGATAGTCCAAGCAATTGACGTGAAAAACCAGTCTAATTGTGTTAAAAGAGGTTTAGCTTGCATATTACTCCACGTGAAAGCCCTACCTTTGATAGGGAGTTCAATTAATCCGAGATAACTTATCACTTCGTTAAAAGTTTCAATATCTTCAAAATTGGCACCAGGTCTGTTCCTACTATCAGCATATCGATAGAAGTTAAAATCGCCAATAATCAGCCAATGATCATCCAAGCTAAAATCAAGGCTGAAAAGCCAGGCAATAAAATTTTCTCGAGGTACACCCTCACAAGGGCCATAGACATTAACCAGGGTAAATTTATCCAAAGTAGATTTCACCGTAAATTCAAGAGCAAGACCAAAGATTTCTTGATGCTTAACTTGGGCAGTAAATATGTTGCCAGCCCATATAGTAAGAATGCCTCCCTAAGCCCCATCCGATTGCACATATGAAAAGCTATCAAATCTTTTTGGTACAAATTTCCTGATGAATTGAAGATCAATTTCTCCTTTTTTTGTTTCCTGGAAACATAGAATACATGCCATGCTTTCTTCAATTTTGTTATAAATAAGTGGCCATTTTCCATAATTGTTCCGACCTCTTATATTCCAACATAATATTTTCCACATCCGATTTAGGCGCAACATAAATGATAATACAAACTGATTTCCTGAAAGTGCGAGGCCACATGAACAGGCCAACAAGCAGACATAAGTAAACTCCAGGTTCCAACAATCCAAAAACTAGAAATCCAGACCACACAGATAAGATCCATCATTACAAAGAGATCAACTGACACAAAGGTTCGTTGATTGATGATAAAGCAGCCAAAATAACTGATACTCATTGCAGCTCTAGGTCGTGCGTTTGCGGCGTAGACGCGCTTCCGATAAATCTTCAGGCGCTATGTTGCAAAGCTCCACTCCCAAGCGTTGCATCTCCTGCACTTGCATCACCTCAGGGGGGGTCGCGGGTGGAGCTGATGAGCAGCGGCGTTGAGATTTGCCATCTGACAAAGAGGAATGCATAAGACCTGCGTTAGTATTCCTGGGGCTTCGGCGAACTTGTGTAAAAACAATAGGAGTATCAGATTTGCGTACACGAGCACGCGCCCTAGTGATCGGCCCAGCTGGTCCAGAAGGATGCAGCGGTGCTGTCCCCCTTGTAATCACAATAGCCTGATCAGTCCTAGCAGTCTCCAACTGCAAATGAGGCAAACATATAGCATTTTCATCTGAATCAATCACAAAGCCCAGATTAAAATCAATTAATGATTCAACAGCCGGCAGTCTAACCTCAGAGTTCAATTCCACAGTCGGTAGCAATAGCCCAGAGCTCACATGTAGTTCTAGAGCTGATGAATGTATAGCGGACCCAGCTAAAAAATCCACACCGAAGAACTGAATGGGTGTCCAACCAAACCTAAACCAACCGAGCATACCCATATAGATGGCTCTAGCAGATTCAGAAAGAAATTGGTAGATTGGTTCAGAGTGGAAATTGTCACTAGCCGGCAGAATGGAGCGAGTATAGGTCTGGCGAAGCATCCACCCTAGGAACTAAAAGAAACAAGAAAAAGGTGGGATCTCTAGGGTAGAATCTCTCCCTCCCGCACGAACAAAGGTCAAATCCCCAGCATGAGTGCCCAATATAAGATTATCAGCAGCATGTTCTACCTCCATGACGTGTTCATGCCAAGCATCAAGGGGATCTTCAGATGACATATCATAATTTTCGACACCGTCCATCATAGATGGGCCGTCGTATCCATATAATTCTCTCATGTTTATACCCCGGAATTGCTGCGGAACTACAGGACATTCACCCCAGCCATTTTGTCTACGAGGAGGAGGGGCTCCATTCCAGCGAGCATCAACTTGCTGTTGGTTAAAGCGTTCAAGATCCAAGCGATGTTGTTGCATGACAGTGAGGTAAGGCAGAGCGAGAGGATGTGGCCTAGCATTTAGAGGGGGGACTGGGTCCTCATTATCAATCAGACCAACTCTAGTTTCATGCACGTTCAAGATGTAGACCGGGACCGACCAAGACATGCCGTGCCCCGCAAGAGTTGTAACCCTGGTGACCACAATGCTACGGGGAACGAGGGCAGTATTTTTGAGTAAAGTCCTGACTAAAACCCTGGAATTGCTCTCGTTCGGACGGTGCCACAGAATGAGCTTGCCGAAGAGTGAGACAGCTTTGTTCACATAATGTTCAGTGAGATAATCAGGAGGAAAAGCTAAGAACAGGATCCAAGCCTCATAAGAGAAAACTGGTGTACGCATGTTGAGACCCTCGTCATGCTTAACAAAGGAAAAGGTGGATTCGTCATCAATATGGTGAGGACTTTCCCGAACTAACATATCTCTGACCTCAGGCGAAGAACAAGTGACTAGACCAACTCCCAGGATAGAAATCTCAGAATCAGTGATGAGTACCATACCAGCTTCTTCATTGACCAATCCAACGATCTCTTCAAGGGTGGAGGAGCGAAGGTTGTCAGAGATCGGAGGATGTACCGTGAGAATCGCACACTCCTCGTCGGAGAGCGGTGGGTCGCCGACCACCATCATGCACCTCTGTGGGCGGTTCGACGGCCCGTCGTCGATGATCGAGTGCGCCGAAACGAAATGATATGGGCGAACTGAGAAGTTCGCCATTGTTGAGCTTTGAGGGGTGGTGGGGTGTGACAGGACCGGGGTGGAAAGTGGAGGAGGTCTCGAGGCGTCGGGAGGAGTCTGTAAAAAAGGCTCATGACAAGACAAATCAGGTAGGGAATCCGGAGCCGAAGCGGCAGCCTCATTTAATACCATATTATGGTTCGCAGTAACTTTTTTAATCCAGACTTGCCGTTGATTGCAGTTTGCATAATGATGGCCGAAATTAGAGCATCTGCCGCAACGGATTTGATGGCAGTCAATCAATCTGTGCCCAAGTTGATTACAGAATTTATATCGTTGGTTAATAGGGCATTGCTTAGCATAATGACCCCAACCAAAGCATTCTAGGCACTTAACATCATTAGGGAAAATCCTACGTATATGGCCTAGCTCCAAACATCTGTAGCAGCAGCTGAGAGGACCAGAAAGGCTGGCATCAGAAAATAGGTCTACATGAGTAGTATTAGCAGAGGAGTTGGCCACGGGCTGGGGTAAACCTTCCAATTCATTGTGGCACGTCTCTGTTTGGGGTGAGTCATCACAATCAACACATTTAAAACCCAATATTTAACAGTGTGGGCAAACACCTGGGCAGGCCGCAGTATCATGATCCTTTAGAGAGCAAACAACACATCGTCCTAAAAATTCATAAACCATCTGTTTAGGCGGGATCACTAGGATAACCAAATTTTCCATAATATCCTGATGCAGCTCTCAAGTCTTCAAGATGCTCCAAATCATGAACCGCAATAGACGCACATAGATTCCTTAAATAGTAGTCATTATGATACAACCTTTTGAATTTGAAATCCGAAATTGTGGGGATCTGCGTACTGAAACTGCCAAAAATAATCGTCACCGGTTGTGAACCAGTGATCGCCGGCGAGAAAGGCGCCGTTGAATCAACCACCAGAGGGAACGATCCAAACTGAAGAGTGGGGGGCAAATTATTGCTTGCCAAAGGTGTAAAACCAAATTTCACTAGCTCTGGACCAGCAGAATGATCAGTCCTTGCGCTTTTCTTGAGAAAATGGAGATTAGGGCGCAAATTAGTAGGAGACCTCTGAGAAAGTTCCAAAATTTCTGTCGAAGAATTCCAGGCCTCCTTGTGATGAAAACCAGATATAGATGGATGCACGCCTCTGAATAAACTGAAATGACAGATGAAATCCGGCCAAACACGGTCGCGGAGACCGTAGATGAAATGTCCCACTTCATTGGACGCCAGTGAAAACCGGAACCGCCGATCAGAGAGTTGGTATACATTAAAACCCTTACTAGAACCACCAATACAAGATTCAAGAGCGAGACCAACAGATTCCTCAGTGAGTGAGAAGGAGGCCGAAGAGAAGGTGGCCACAAGAAAGAATTCCTTGGACCGAGAGGAAGGAGAGTAATGAACCGAAGACCCAAACCGTTTACGAACCTGTGCCTCGACCGCAAGGCCGGGGGAGAAGTCCCAATGCAGAAGAGCGTCCATGGATCATATCCGAGCTTCATTGGTGGCAGCTACGGTGGATTGGTGGGGAGCGGTGGTGGGGGAGACGGTGGGGAGGTGGGAGAGCTCCATGGATGATACTTTACTGATGTCGAGTTTTTCGCAGTAAGACCGGAAGATGCCACTGGTAAACCTCGAGCCATTGTCGGTGATGATGCGACTAGGCACTCCGAAGCGGCAGACCAGGCTCCTGATGAATTTCACCGCTGCCCCGGCTGGTATGCTGCGCGCCGGTTCGACCTCGGCCCACTTGGTGAACTTGCCGATGGCCACGAAGAGAAAACGGTAGCCCTCTTGCGATTTCGGGAAGGGGCCCAAAATGTCCAGCCCTCAGACCGCGAATGGCCAGGAGAGCGGGATGGTTTGGAGCCCCAGCGCTGGCTAATGGATTTTCTTGGCGTGGTACTGGCAGGCGTCGCAAGCTTGGAGGATGGTGACCGCATCTTGAAGCGCTTGCGGCCAGTAGAAGCCGCTCCTGAAGACCTTGCATGCGAGGGTGCGCGCGCACAAGTGGTGGCCGCACTCTCCTCTATGAATGTCTTTGATCAGCATTCGGCCTTCTTCGGGAGGGACGCATTTGAGCGCGATCCCATTTGGGTGCTTGCGGTACAGGTCTCCCTCGAGGATGTAGTAGGATTTTGCCTGTCGAGCGATTCGGTCTGCTTCTGCATCTTCTTTGGGGAGGACCCATTTCATCAGGTAGTCTTTGAGCTCGTCAATCCAGCCTGTTTCTTGATGTGCCGCTGTCAGCAACAGACGCTCCCCTGTGTGAGGACCACAATCGGGTGCCCCAGCTTCAGGATCTTGTTGTGCACTTGGCTAAAGCGCTGGATGTACTTGAGGAGGGTCTCATCTTTCTTCTGCACCACAGCGCGCAGGTCATTGTGGGTGAGCGCGCGCTCATATGTGCCCTTGAAGTTGGCGACGAACTGCCTGCAGAGTTCATCCCACGAGACGATGGAGTCTTTAGGTAGGTTGAGGAGCCATGACAGCGCGGAATCCCTAAGCGCGTGGGAGAACCAGTTGGCCATGACCTTGTCGTCCCCTCCTGCAGCTTGGATAGAGGTGGTGTAGAGCTGCAGGAACTCGATGGGGTGCTTGACCCGTCGTAGCCCTTGGGAAGGGCAGGCCTTAACTTCTGTGGCCAGACCACGCGGGTACGCTTTGCCCCAGGACATGGAAATGGTACCCTTTGCCCCAGGACATGGAAATGGGCACGTGTCCAAATGACAAAGCAAGCAAACAGTGGACATCTCTACATCTCTTTCTTTACTCATGCTTTTTTTTGTGAGATGTGTCATAGATTCCTCCACTATGGTTATGTTGCAAATTTCCACCATGAACCACATTACTTAGGTTAGCCGCCACAGGTGTCTCTCTAGCCAATAATACCACTCGCCCAAACTTACTAAGTTTCCATCTTCATTTCACGCAATGTTAGGCATCCATCACCAAAGGATCATGATATCAACTTATATAAAGAATAAAGTGTAATGTTGAAAGCTTTCCACGTGTCAGCACGTATGAGCTAGCTCCCAACCAAAGACATTTGTCAAGCCCAAAACATCATAATATTAATCACAATGGTCAAGTTTATTAAGTGCATACAAAGTAATGTGTGCATCAAGTTCGTGAGAGATTTTAAACCAACTTAACCCGTGACAATCCCAATAACGTAAGCATCTTAATTTGGAAGCATAGATAAAACAATATAACATGGTAAACATACTTGTAATAGCATATTAGCTAATAGGTAGATATGGTGGACACACTGGAAAAACATGGTTGAAGGTGTTGGAAAACAAGCTTTTTTACTTGTTGGAGTTCATGGGCTAGCAAGAGGGAGAAAATTGACCATCTAAATGCATGCATAAGTGTCCATAGAGCTAACAATTTCAAGTTAAACAAAGTAAAGCATAATTCAGCATATAAAACATGAATACGAAATAACTCTAGACAAGACACTTGCATATTAATATTCATCAACAAAGCACATGAATCATGCAACTATATGTATTGTTTTAAATCAACTCAAACATTCTATTCCCAATATTTTTATAGAATACAACTTAATTCAACCCATACTTCCAGTATCTCTCTCATAACATAAATAAAAAGTGGTGGTCTCAAACAAAAAACCAAACCGAAATAACAAAAAGAACAAAAACTCTCCAAGTTTATGCGATAAAGTGCAATGAACGAAAAACAGAAGTTAGACGTGTGCAAACCGAGAGTATGTAGGTTCAGTGGGGTTGTCTTCACATCCCCAAGATTATGGTCTTCACCATCCTTGGAGAGCTCTTGGTGCATCTACTCTAATCCCTGTGAAAAAACTTAAAAACATCGTTTCTCCCATTTCTTTTCCGGGGATGACATTAGTAGGCACAAAACAATAGAATTGCTTGCTGTATGAAATCCTTATAAAAACATAAGAAACATGTCAAGAAAGTGTATAATGTTGTACTCATTCTAATAAGCTCAATTGGATAAAAAATATTCAACTTAAAAGCTTAAAGAATGCATAAAACAAAATGGGACAGAATCTGTCCAGAAAAACAGCAGCAGCAAAACGTATTTTTTTACCCCACTTAAATATGTCGAAAAAATATGAAACAATTCACTCTTACAGAGGATGCAAATTTGAAACTACAGTTCAAATTTCAGCTCATTCGGAGTTACATAATAGGAACTAAAAATCATATCATGCACAGATTCGTGCTGGAATAAAATCTCTGAATGGAAAAAGCAACTTTCAAAGCCCAAATGGGTAAAAGTTGGCACTTTATTAAAAATTCCAGAACCTAAAATAAAAACAAATTATCTTTATACAGCAAGAGAACTCAAATAAAATCTCAAATAAAAACAATCGGTTGTCTCCCGTAAAGCGTTTTCTTTATAGCCATTTAGCTAGGCTTACTTACTTGATATTTATAGTTGACGAAGCTCATGAGGGAGCTTGAACTTTGGTGTGTCCCTCTTACTTGGAAAGTGCTCCATGCACTTCTTGTGTGAGAACTGAAACTTCACGTTCCCCTCCTTCGAATCAATTATAGCACCTATAGTACGAAGAAAAGGTCTTCCCAAAATGATAGGACTAGAGGTTTTATTCCCCATGTCCATTATTAAAAATTCAACAGGAACAAAAGTCATGTGTAACTCTACCATAACATCACTTACTTTTCCTAAAGCATATTTAATGGAATCATCAGCAAGTGAAAGTTCAATACAGCATTTTTCGAGATTCTTTAATTCAAGTATTTCATATAGTTCCTTAGACATGACAGAGACACTAGATCCTAGATCTAATATGGCATGATGTGTCTCTTTTCCAATTGTTACTAATACCTTGGGGACCCAAATATCCCCAAGCTTAGGTGGTGTCATGGCTTCCTAATTATACCTATTAATTTTCTCATTTAAAACATGGCTAGCAATAAAAGAACCAAAACCAGCTTGATTAATATTAATAGAAGGATCACTAGACATAAGTTCATGCAAGCTACCACTCTCTAAGTCAAGTAGTGGTTCCTTGACTTCACTAAGCATCTTAACTTCTTCAACTTTTTTCTTTCTACTATATAGATTATATATTTCATGACAGTCATCAAAAACATCTTCAGGTATTTGGGCTTTTTCAAGACTTTCTTTAATGTTCACTTCCAAAAGTAAACCATCAAGACAAATATGAGTATTAACACCATGCGTATTCATAAAAGAGCCCATACATTCATTATCCAAAAAGATTCTAGAGGTTTCAGACAATCCCCTATAAAATATATGCATAAGCATCCAATCCCTTAGACCATGTTACATTCCAAAAGCTATTCCTCTAAACCTTTCCCAAGTTTCTACCAAAGGTTCTTCTTCCTCTTGTTTGAAGGAAAGAACTATCTATCTAAGATTAGATATAGTTTCAGTAGAACAAAATGTTTCAATAAATTCAGCTTTTAATTAAACCAAGTGTTAAAATTACCAGGAGGCCATCTTAATATCCAATATACACTAGTAGAAAAAGGCCTATCAATGGCGCACCAAAAAGCCTTTTTGTGGCGCACCAATTGGGCATGGTTGGTGCGCCACAGAATTCTCGCCACTAAAATATAATTCTGTGGCGCACCCCGCCGGTGCGCCATAGAAAAATCCGAGAATTCTGTGGCGCACCCATCACCATGCGCCACAGAATTATTTCAGTGGTGCACCCCACGTCGGTGCGCCACAAAATTATTATTTTGAATTAAAAAAAGGCGGCCAGATCCAGATCTGGATCTGGTGGCTGTCGGAGAGTGACTCCCACGATATAGGGGTGATCACACTCTGAAGAGTTGTTCGATGGGGGGCTGAACGCGTTGGTCAAACAACCCTCAACCGGCACGGTGACGGTGCTCATCGAGCCTGAGGAGGGACATCACGACAGAGACAGACACTAGCCCGTACCCCGGTTCACGTCCCTCGGAAGGAGGTAACACCGCTACTCCTGCTTGTCTGTATTGCGCTGTCGAGGGCACAGTACAATGAGCTTGCCGAGGGCTCTCTTATGGCAATGTGGAGCACAAGGAGGGAACACTAAGGTCTTCTTCCTCCTCGAGTGTGTTCGGCTAGGCTATGCTATGGTAGAGTGCCAAAGGTCCGATCTATGTGAATCGGGGATCCGGGCGTCCGGGGCTCGATCCCCTGCTACGGAGGTGCTCCCTCTCCTTTTATAGGCGCCCCGGGCCTCATCCCTGCGTCCTGTGCGGTGGAAGGGTTCCCATATGGCGACGAACTGGAGGGGCGGGGTGCACCGCAGCTGGGTTGTCCATGGACTCAGTCCATGGTCGTAAAGCCTGCGCTTGAGGCAAGAAGACCACCATCCGCTCAGGACAGCCAGCCAGTGCCGCAGAGATCGTGGGGGCGCCCACAGTGACGTCGTCGTTGGAGCGTAGTGCCAGCCATCCGCTTTATCACCAAAGGGGAAACCTTCGTAGTCCGGTGCGGGGGGCACAGCTTTGTTGACCCCTTTAATCACCATAATGACAATTGCGGCATCGTCATCACCGCGCGCAGGCGCGCGCGTCACTCTGCGGCCGCGGCAAAGGCCATGTGCGCTCTGCGGCGGTTGCTTCACTGCGAAGTATCTCTACAAGGTTTGAGCGGCCTTGTGGAGGTATTTGCATTGACTTCTCTCCAAGGGAGAGAGCCTTGTAGAGGGGCAGTCGCTGGGGGAGCCTCTTCAGGCCTTCGCTGCCCTTCAAGCCCTCTCGAGGACTTCTCCCCTCGAGAGTCTCTCCCAGTGTTTGGTTGGGTCCTTAGGCATTCTTCGATACCGTCGCGTGCGAGGGCTGTGGAGAGTGGGCCCTGCACACCCTGGATTCCACTGGGCCGACAGTAGCCCCCGGGCCCATGAAGGGCACGGGGAAGCCCACCAGGCTCAGACAAGCGTCGTGGGCCCAAAGTGTCCGGCCGGCCCAAGACACGCGTCGATCAGTTGCAAGTCTGCGACGACACGATTTCTTCGGTGGGGCGTGCGTCGTGGGGGGTCCCACCACGCCCAGGTAACTGCCCAGATGGGAGATAAAGCCTGCGCACCGGCTCGAGCAGCCGTTATTGCTTTCATTTTGCGCGCCCGGCCTTTCGACCTCACCCTCTAAGCTTCCTCACACCGACAATCTTCTGCTTCCTCCGCGCTTTTTCGCACTTCTCCTTTTCCCGACGATGAGTCCAGCGAAGGGCATGGCGGCGATGGAAAAGCAACCTGTGGACGCGCAGGGGGAAGGGGTGCTTGGCCCCGCCCTGGTCGGGGAGCGCTTCAACGAGGCGGCGCTAGACAAGATCTGGCATTTGGTCGCCGGGAAGACCAACGAGCACGGCGCCAGTGCTCTCCAGGCTGCAAAGCTCGGCCGGCTCCCGAAGGGGTTTTTCCCCATCTTCCTCCACACCATCTACGCCGGGCTGGTGCCTCCCTACTCGCCCTTCCTGGAGGCGATTCTGGAGTTCTACCTGATCCATCTTCTCCACCTGCATCCCAACTCTGTCTTGATCCTCTCCATCTTCGCCTACCTGTGCGAAGCTTACTTGGGGGTGTAGCCTTCTGTGGCCCTCTTCCGGAGCTTCTACGCGCTCCGGAGCTCCGCAATACTCGAGCGGATGGGGTGTGTCTCCTTCCGCATCATGGACGGCATGGGGGATGTCTTTATCCACATGTCATGGAACAGCGAGAAGCCTGTCACGGCGGTGGTGAAGAAGGTGGATGACTTTCGGCAGCGGTGGTTCCTCATCGGCGTCAAGTCGTTGAGCTCCTTCATCGACATCCCCGAGGCGCCGCCCGTGAAGAACACCCACTGGGGCAAGCTGGTCTTCCGGTGCCCGCAGATCGCGGACCTGGTGGGCCGCATGAAGCTTCTTTGGGATAATGGCCTCACCGGTCAAAGGATTGCGGAGGACTTCGTGAGGCGCCGCATCGCTCCGCTTCAGGCGCACAAGAAGCCGATGTGGATGTACTCGGGCCTCACGGACCCGATGCGGCTCCACTGCTGCGACCACCGCCCCGAAGCTGTCTCCTCCATCATGGGCGTCCTCTTCATCAACCCGAACATGCCAGTGGCGGTTGCTGATGTGTTGAGGCCTCTCCACCAACTCTCCAAGAACACGCGCCTGGCGATTCTGGAGCGGATGCCGACGTTCACCCCACTTGGCTTGGCGGGGGAGGAGAAGGACGAGGTGGCCATGCCTGTAGCGAAGGAGCCAGGAGCCGCGGAGTCGCCCTCCGCATCGAACGTCGAGCTAGGCGGCGAGGTGGCAAGGGCGAACCCCTCAACCGGCGGGGCAAGCTCATCAAGTGCTACGCCCTCTGTCGAGGAAATCTTCGAGGTCTCGTTCGGCGACGACGAGCCCTTCAGGGTGGCCCCTTCCCGCCCTGTTACGGAGGGGGAAGGTAGCGACGGCGATGAGACTGCGGCGGGGCGACGAGAGCCCCGGAACAAGGCGGCCCATGACATGCCTGCTGGGGAGCCAATGGGCGCTCCCCTCAAGAGGAAAGCAGAGGAGCCTCCCGTTGGGTCTGGAGCCAGGACCACGCCTTCATGGCGTTCGCCTGGCATGGCATGGGTTGATACCCGCGCCAAGAAAACTGGGTAAGTATCTTGATCTTGGTTTTCTCTTCCTCAATCGCTGCTTGCCCGTTCTCTTCTGACAGGTTTTCTTGCTCCTTGCCAGCGACCTGGTTCCTGCGAAGCGTCGAAGGCTTCGCAAGGCCGCTGAGGTGAAGGGGACCGTGCCAGAGGCCGCGGCGAACGAGGCCTCGAGGCCTGTGGTGGAGGATACCGCAGGCCCTGCCAAGGGTGCGCCTCAGGCTGAGGCGACTGCGCCGCCTCTCGAGAGGAGGCGCCCTGAGGAGCAAGCGGACAGGGCGCCTACTCCGCCTCACGCTGCCACTCCTCCGGCACAGCAGGAGGCCGAGGCAGACACGACGCTAATCCAGAGCCCGCCAAGGGCCGATGAGATGGAGGGGGAAGCTCCTTCGCCGCCCCCGCCAAGCTTTGCAGCGGAGGCAGACACAGTGACTACGGGGCAAGCCTCTCCTGCCCCTGAAGCTCATGATGAGGTGCCGCTTGAGGGCGGCGACACCGGCGCACGGAGCGCAGGTGCTGAAGAAGAGAACTCGCCGCCAAGCTCCTAGGCCCGCGACGCTGCAGGGCCCCGCGCAGAGGCCCCTTTCTGGGACCTCCGCGCCGCGTGGGGCTTCACAAGACCTGGCCCTCAGCGGCTGGGACTGGAGCAGGGGATGCCGCAGCGTCGCCTTCCGCCTGGTGCGGGAGTCCCTGGATGGGTTGGAGACCCACCTCGCCCTTGAGGACGCGGAGATCGCCCGGCGGCAGGGCGGGCTTGTGGAGGCCTGGGCCGCCTTTCACGCAACTGTGGAGGTTCACCGGCAGAGCGATCTGGCTCTGCAGGCAGATCGTGAGGAGGCACTGCGCTTTTCCAAGGAGGTCCGCGAGGGTGCCGTGCGCAACGCCGAGGAGATCTTGGAGCCCCTCCAGGCCGAGCGCCAGGCGGCGACGGATGACTTGGCCGTGGCCAGGGTGGAGTGGGAGGCAGTGGAGTCCTCGCTGGCGGACAAGCATCGCGAGCTTGTCCAGCTTGAGGACAAGATCCTCGCCGACTCTGAGGTCGTGCGGACCTCTCTAGAGGCGGTCCGCGCGGCCTTGGATGCCAGGGGCAAAGGCTGAATGAGCGCGAGAATGACGTGCGTCGGCGCGACGAGCAGCTACTGCAGGCAGAGCAGGAGCTGTCGGTGCAACGCGGCGACCTTGAGGCCCGGGAGGGGAATCTGGCCGAAGCCCTCGGCAAATTCAACCGTGAAGTGGCTACCCACAAGAAGCACGTGGAGCGCTTCAACGCAAGGTTTGCCGAGCGGAAGGAGGAGGCAGAGAAGGACTTCCAAGCCCGGGAGAAGGAGTACCGTGCCGCCATCTCTCGAGACTACAATGAGAAATTCAAGAAGCAAGAGAATCGCTTCAGGAAGAGGCGCGCCGATGATGATGCCCGGATCCGTGAGCTGGAGCAAATGAACGCCATGCTGAGCTCCCGGGCGAGGTGTGCTGCGGATGGTCGCCGCCTCGCCGAACAGGCTCGCGAGCGCATGTCGCAGGACCTCGCCGCCCTTATGGAGGACATGGAGGAGATTAACAAGCAGGTGGGCCCTGCCGTGGAGCGAGCGGTGGAGGCTGTCGAGAGCGCTCAAGCGGCGCGGGTGCTGTCGCAGCAGCGGGAGCGTATGTTCTAGTCCTTGGTGGCTCTGGGCAATGATCTCGCGGCGAAGCTGGGAGCGGAGGCCCCGCATGTCCCTGCTCAGGGCAACGCCGACGCCGCCGCGTACCTCGCCTACTTCGACAAGCTCTTCACGGCGCTCGAGGGCCCTTCCGCGGAGCTCCACGACGTCGTCGAGGAGGAATGCCGCCAACTCCTGGCGGTGGCAGTTGACCGCATCTTCACCAACCTCCAGCACCTCCAGCCCGGCTTCGACTGCACATTGGTGGCCGAGCCTCTCGAGGGGGAGGAAGGGTGGCAAATCTCCAACTCAGTCCGAGACCAGGTCGACGACTTCTACAGCCGCTTCAAGCGGGCTGAGGCTAGGGAGGACGATGGCGAGGAGGCAGGCTCCGAGGGCGAGCCTGGAGAGGAAAGTTCTACGGAGGAGGGCGACGAAGCTTCTGCCGGATCCTCTCCTGTATTATGATGCGCTTGTAGCGCTGTTAAAACACTTGGCCTAGAGACTTTTGCTCCACAATCTATAATATATTTTTAAGTAGATGCTATTAAGTTCGCACGTGTGCCCCTCGAAGGGCCTTTTGCTTCAACTTCATGTCTTTGTTCGCTCTGTGTCGCTAGGACCCTTTTCCTTGGGTTATGACTCCGCCGCTGCGGTATACCTGAGCAATGACTCGGCAAGGACGGGGGGAGTTTAAGGCTTAGAGAGGTAAGAGTCCTCGAGGCGCGATGCTCAAGGGCCCCCCTTTGACGTGCAAGCAGTCCATGGAGTTTGAGGGAAAAGAATCGCTCGAGGGACGACGAGTGCTCGTGAGAGAGATGAAGAGATTCTCGAGGCATGAGCGCTGAACTTAGCTTTGCGAGGCTTTTGCTCTACGTAGGCTTTCCCTGGCGATGTGCTCTCCTCTAGGGGCCGAGTTTTGCCTCCACGAGCTTGGAGGGACTCTTGTTCCCTGCGGATGTTAGAGAGGCGAACTGAAACGCTAGTGCATGGTAGTAAGGACTCATGTGCGCTTGTAGGTTTCCTCATGTGTATCTCGCGAGGAGAGTAAGTACCAAGGTCCTTTGGAGAGGTGGCGTGTTTTGGGAGCATGCCCTTTAGCCAGAGCTCGGATCCCTTGGGTTTTGCAGTGCTGCTGGGGTGCTCTTGAGGCATAGGCACCATACTCAGCCCCCGCTCGCGAGGTGCACATGGGAGGAATATAAGTGCACATGGAAAGGCAAATGATGAAAGTAAACTCACCACCAAAATATTACACAGCGGCGCCTCAGCGCATAGTTTCACTTGGGAACGTAATGGTTCATTACACTTGGGGTTGCCAAGCTAACGTTTTTTCCATGTCGATGCATGGGGACCACCCATTAGTGGCTGAGACTCTCTACGGCCTGCAGTGGCTCGTTACCAGGAGAGCTCGGAGGGCTGGCCCTCAGGAGAAGCTTTGTGAAGCTTGGAGGTGAAGCCGTGAGCTTCCCTCTAGAGACAAAAAATGCCTGACGTGATGATGATCACGGTTAGAACTTGCGTAGATGCGCGATGTTCCACGGGTTCTTGACGGGGATGCCATATTTAGTCTCGAGGCGCACAGCGCCAGGCCTGGCGATGTGAGAGACCCTGTAGGGGCCTTCCCACATAGGCGAGAGCTTGTGGAGACCTTCTCTAGAGAGGATTTGTCTGAGGATGAGGTCGCCCGACCCCAGAGTGCGCGAGCGCACATTGCGGCTGTGGTAGCATCGCAGGTCTTGTTGGTACTTTGCTGCTCTGAGGGCGGCATGACGGCGCAATCCCTCAAGAAGTAGCAGGTCGTCGTTGTGGAGGTCCTCTTGGGTGTCCTCATTGAAGGCAAGGGCACGTGGGGATCCGTGTTTAATTTCTGTGGGGAGGACTGCTTCGGCTCCATAGACGAGGGCGAACGGTCACCATTGGGCTTTGAGGGAGTCGTGCGTATGGACCAGAGCACAGATGGGAGCTCGTCGATCCAGCCCTTGCCGTAGCCCTTGAGGATGTTGAAGCTTCTAGTCTTGAGGCCCTTGAGGACTTCCTTATTTGCTCGGTCGGCTTGACCATTGCTCTGTGGATACGCCACCGAGGCGAAGCAGAGCTTGATGCCGAGTTTTTTTTTGAACACCATTACCGTAGGGAAAAATCCCTACGGTTACTTTTCCATATATATAACCCTCAGAAAACAAGTATTACAAGGAATTGTTCAAGGGGGCTGAAAGCTAAGAGGGAAATACATGAGAACAGTGGTGTTCAAAAATTAAGTAAGGTTGCCTATCCACAAGAGAAGTGTGGAAACCTCGCTCTCCTTAATCCTGAATTGATGCAACGCTAAGTCTGATAAGAATCTAACTCTCCACCTGCTAAAAGAGATATCTATGTTATTGAAGATAAAATCGTTCCTGCTCTTCCAAATATTCCATGTCACACAAGCAATAACCTCCAAAAAACAAGGTCCTGAGAAGGAAGTGCTGGCCGCACTAAGCCCGCTGTATAATGATCCATTAGGCTGCCAAATTAGTCCCACAAATCTCCAGCAAGCAATCGCAAATGGACAATCAAAAAATAAGTGATCCCTGGTTTCCGGATTCATCCCTGTGCACATAGCACAATCAGTCCCGTCATCAGTGTGCCAATTTTTACGTGCCATGAGCTCTTTGGTGTTTAATCTATCCGAGAAGAGTAGCCACATAAACACTCTCAATTTAGGCAGACATTTAGATTTCCAAATCTCCTTGAGATGCAGATCGCATGTGAGATGTGAGAACATGAAATGATACAGCTTTGCCGATGAGTAGGTTGCGTCCCCCCACACAAAAATCCTTGCGTCATTGAGTTGAGTATCCGGTTCATAATCAGGCATCAAATGGGAATTAGATTCAGTTCCTCATGTGCTTCGATCGATAGCGGTAATGCATAATGATCCCCAGGAGAAGAGCTCTGAAGCATGATGGCCACCGAAGTATCCTCCTCCAATACATAAGAGTATAGATGTGGTAACGAATTACATAGAAGTGTATCTTGATACCAGAGGTCCTTCCAGAACAAAGTATCCTTTCCATTATGAATGGAGATGCGTGTAATACTCCTGTATAAATCCATGAGGCTGAAGACATCTTTCCACCAAAAAGATCCACGCGTAGTTTGAGCCTGCGGGGGGCTATCATCGTAGAGTGACCAAATTAATCGCACCCAGGGCGTATCAGCTCTAGTGAAGAATTTGTGTAAGTGCTTAATCAATAAAGCTTTATTCTGTAGCTCGAGATTAGTCACGCCCAGACCCCCTTGCTGCTTAGGTCTACAGACAATGTTCCATGCCGCCAGAGAACATGGGGTAGAATTACGATCTTCTTTAGCCCATAGACAGTGTCGTCTTGCTCTATCGAACTTCTTGATGAAACCTTTAGGAAGATTTAGAGAGCTAAGGTAATGAATAGGAAGCGAGGATAGCACTGATTGTACCATGGTTAATCGTCCGCCGTAGTCCAGGAAACGAGAGCAAGCATTCATTCGCCGCTCGTCCTGATCGCAGAGAGGTGTCAGATCCATGATCGTCGGTCTTGTGGTGCCTAGAGGGAGTCCAAGGTACGGGAAGGGCAAGGTGCCCATCGCACATCCAAATAATCCTGCTAGTTCCGCCAATCTATCATCAGAGATATTAATCGGCATCATACTAGTTTTGTCATAGTTGATTGATAATCCTGTCACCGAAGCAAAGGTAATGAGTAGGTTTTTCAGATTCTGTAACTGCAGTGGACAAGCTTGCATAATAACCAGTGTGTCATCCGCATATTGCATGATCGAGAAGTCCGTGTTGGGTATGGGTAATGGGGCAGTAAAAAATCCTTGAGAGGCCATTAAATTAATCATTGATTGCAAGAGATCGGCACCTTCAACGAACAATATGGGCGATAAAGGATCGCCCTGTCGAACCCCTCGACGGCATGCAAATTTCTTGCCAGGAACCCCATTGAGCAGAACCGCTAATGTCCCGGTGTCAAAAATCTCTGAAATCCATCCTATCCATCTGTTGTCAAATCCAGAGGCCCGAAGGATGTTTATGATAGCTTTGTGTTCGATTGTATCGAAAGCTTTAGCAAAATCTAATTTTAGGACGATGGCAGCTTGTCCAGTTTGCTTGACCTGATAAATATACTCATAAGCCTATGCCACACAGTCTTGTATCGTGCGAGTTTTCAAGAAGCCATACTGATTTGCATGAACAATGCCCAGGATCTTGTTTTGCAATCTATTGGCCAGAAGTTTAGTGAGGAGCTTGAAACAAGAATTCAGCAATGAAATGGGTTTGTAATCATTTGGGCTCTCAGGGGCATTTGTCTTGGGGATGAGGGTAATAAAAGTGTCATTGATGCTCTGGAGATTGATATTGCCATGCCAGAATTCAGCACATAAACAATAGAAATCCATTTTTATAATGTCCCAACAGGTTTTGATGAAGTGGCCATTGAAACCGTCAGGTCCTGGGGCTTTATCCGTAGGTAATTCAGTCACCACTCTCTCAATCTCATCACATGTGAAAGGCCTCGATAGATCCTCTAAGTTGTCTTGCCGTGGGATGAACTCTCTGAAGTTGAAGTTATTGTCAATGGGCACAGTGACTCCGAGACGATCCTTGAATACTTGTCTGAGCAGACCTGCTTTTTCAATATGATTTGTGAAAGTGGTACCATCCGATAATGTTAAGGATCCAATAGAATTGTTCCTATACCGAATGGTAGCCATGGAATGAAAATAAGAGGTGTTTTCACTTCCAAATTTTGCCCATTTGGCAGTGCATCTTTTCTGCCAATATTCCTGCTTACATTTTAATAAGTGAACTAGCTGATCTTTGACGATGTTTCGGAAGTTCCATTCAGTATCATGGAGGCAGCGCAATTCTTCAACCTCATCAAAGTGGAAGATAATTGAATTACAATTAGAAATGATTTGGTTTAGCACTGAGATTCTAGTACTCCATTTTTTCAATCCTTTTCTGAGCAGTTTAAACTTAGCGGAAATGCTCTTAGCAGCATCTCCATGGCAATGCACCTCCCAAATGGATTTGACAATATCCATAAAAACTGGCATGCGAGTCCAATGATTTTCAAAGCGAAAAACCTGAGCCTTAGGGATATCTGTCCCAGTAGAGATGACACAAGGGGTATGATCGGATGTGGGTCTAGCCAACGGATTAACCACTGTGTTGGGGAATTTGATAGTCCAAGCAATTGACGTGAAAAACCAGTCTAATTGTGTTAAAAGAGGTTCAGCTTGCATATTACTCCACGTGAAAGCCCTACCTTTGATAGGGAGTTCAATTAATCCGAGATAACTTATCACTTCGTTAAAAGTTTCAATATCTTCAAAATTGGCACCAGGTCTGTTCCTACTATCAGCATATCGATAGAAGTTAAAATCGCCAATAATCAGCCAATGATCATCCAAGCTAAAATCAAGGCTGAAAAGCCAGGCAATAAAATTTTCTCGAGGTACACCCTCACAATGGCCATAAACATTAACCAGGGTAAATTTATCCAAAGTAGCTTTCACCGTAAATTCAAGAGCAAGACCAAAGATTTCTTGATGCTTAACTTGGGCAGTAAATATGTTGCCAGCCCATATAGTAAGAATGCCTCCCGAAGCCCCATCCGATTCTACATATGAAAAGCTATCAAATCTTTTCGGTACAAATTTCCTGATGAATTGAAGATCAATATCTCCTTTTTTTGTTTCCTGGAAACATAGAATACATGCCATGCTTTCTTCAATTTTGTTATAAATAAGTGGCCATTTTCCATAATTGTTCCGACCTCTTATATTCCAACATAATATTTTCCACATCCGATTTAGGCGCAACATAAATGATAATACAAACTGATTTCCTGAAAGTGTGAGGCCACATGAACAGGCCAACAAGCAGACATAAGTAAACTCCAGGTTCCAACAATCCAAAAACTAGAAATCCAGACCACACAGATAAGATCCATCATTACAAAGAGATCAACTGACACAAAGGTTCGTTGATTGATGATAAAGCAGCCAAAATAACTGATACTCATTGCAGCTCTAGGTCGTGCGTTTGCGGCGTAGACGCGCTTCCGATAAATCTTCAGGCGCTATGTTGCAAAGCTCCACTCCCAAGCGTTGCATCTCCTGCACTTGCATCACCTCAGGGGGGGGGTCGCGGGTGGAGCTGATGAGCAGCGGCGTTGAGATTTGCCATCTGACAAAGAGGAATGCATAAGACCTGCGTTAGTATTCCTGGGGCTTCGGCGAACTTGTGTAACAACAATACGAGTATAAGATTTTCGTACACGAGCACGCGCCCTAGTGATCGGCCCAGCTGGTCCAGAAGGATGCAGCGGTGCTGTCCCCCTTGTAATCACAATAGCCTGATCAGTCCTAGCAGTCTCCAACTGCAAATGAGGCAAACATATAGCATTTTCATCTGAATCAATCACAAATCCCAGATTAAAATCAATTAATGATTCAACAGCCGGCAGTCTAACCTCAGAGTTCAATTCCACAGTCGGTAGCAATAGCCCAGAGTTCACATGTAGTTCTAGAGCTGATGAATGTATAGCGGACCCAGCTAAAAAATCCACACCGAAGAAGTGAATGGGTGTCCAACCAAACCTAAACCAACCGAGCATACCCATATAGATGGCTCTAGCAGATTCAGAAAGAAATTGGTAGATTGTTCCAGAGTGGAAATTGTCACTAGCCGGCAGAATGGAGCGAGTATAGGTCTGGCGAAGCATCCACCCTAGGAACTACAAGAAGCAAGAATAAGGTGGGATCTCTAGGGTAGAATCTCTCCCTCCCGCACGAACAAAGGTCAAATCCCCAGCATGAGTGCCCAATATAAGATTATCAGCAGCATGTTCTACCTCCATGACGTGTTCATGCCAAGCATCAAGGGGATCTTCAGATGACATATCATAATTTTCGACACCGTCCATCATAGATGGGCCGTCGTATCCATATAATTCTCTCATGTTTATACCCCGGAATTGCTGCGGAACTACAGGACATTCACCCCAGCCATTTTGTCTACGAGGAGGAGGGGCTCCATTCCAGCGAGCATCAACTTGGTGTTGGTTAAATCGTTCAAGATCCAAGCGATGTTGTTGCATGACAGTGAGGTAAGGCAGAGCGAGAGGATGTGGCCTAGCATTTAGAGGGGGGACTGGGTCCTCATTATCAATCAGACCAACTCTAGTTTCATGCACGTTCAAGATGTAGACCGGGACCGACCAAGACATGCCGTGCCCCGCAAGAGTTGTAACCCTGGTGACCACAATGCTACGGGGAACGAGGGCAGTATTTTTGAGTAAAGTCCTGACTAAAACCCTGGAATTGCTCTCGTTCGGACGGTGCCACAGAATGAGCTTGCCGAAGAGTGAGACAGCTTTGTTCACATAATGTTCAGTGAGATAATCAGGAGGAAAAGCTAAGAACAGGATCCAAGCCTCATAAGAGAAAACTGGTGTACGCATGTTGAGACCCTCGTCATGCTTACCAAAGGAAAAGGTGGATTCATCATCAGTATGGTGAGGACTTTCCCGAACTAACATATCTCTGACCTCAGGCGAAGAACAATTGACTAGACCAACTCCCAGGATAGAAATCTCAGAATCAGTGATGAGTACCATACCAGCTTCTTCATTGACCAATCCAACGATCTCTTCAAGGGTGGAGGAGCGAAGGTTGTCAGAGATCGGAGGATGTACCGTGAGAATCGCACACTCCTCGTGCGAGAGCGGTGGGTCGCCGACCACCATCATGCACCTCTGTGGGTGGTTCGACGGCCCGTCGTCGATGATCGAGTGCGCCGAAACGAAAGGATATGGGCGAACTGGGAAGTTCGCCATTGTTGAGCTTTGAGGGGTGGTGGGGTGTGACAGGACCGGGGTGGAAAGTGAAGGAGGTCTCGAGGCGTCGGGAGGAATCTGTAAAAAAGGCTCATGACAAGACAAATCAGGTAGGGAATCCGGAGCCGAAGCGGCAGCCTCATTTAATACCATATTATGGTTCGCAGTAACTTTTTTAATCCAGACTTGCCATTGATTGCAGTTTGCATAATGATGGCCGAAATTAGAGCATCTGCCGCAACGGATTTGATGGCAGTCAATCAATCTGTGCCCAAGTTGATTACAGAAGTTATATCGTTGGTTAATAGGGCATTGCTTAGCATAATGACCCCAACCAAAGCATTCTAGGCACTTAACATCATTAGGGCAAATCCTACGTATATGGCCTAGCTCCAAACATCTGTAGCAGCAGCTGAGAGGACCAGAAAGGCTGGCATCAGAAAATAGGTCTACATGAGTAGTATTAGCAGAGGAGTTGGCCACGGGCTGGGGTAAACCTTCCAATTCATTGTGCCACGTCTCTGTTTGGGGTGAGTCATCACAATCAACACATTTGAAACCCAATATTTGACAGTGTGGGCAAACACCTGGGCAGGCCGCAGTATCATGATCCTTTAGAGAGCAAACAACACATCGTCCTAAAAATTCATAAACCATCTGTTTAGGCGGGATCACTAGGATAACCAAATTTTCCATAATATCCTGATGCAGCTCTCAAGTCTACAAGATGCTCCAAATCATGAACCGCAATAGACGCACATAGATTCCTTAAATAGCAGTCATTATGATACAACCTTTTGAATTTGAAATCCGAAATTGTGGGGATCTGCGTACTGAAACTGCCAAAAATAATCGTCACCGGTTGTGAACCAGTGATCGCCGGCGAGAAAGGCGCCGTTGAATCAACCACCAGAGGGAACGATCCAAACTGAAGAGTGGGGGGCAAATTATTGCTTGCCAAAGGTGTAAAACCAAATTTCACTAGCTCTGGACCAGCAGAATGATCAGTCCTTGCGCTTTTCTTGAGAAAATGGAGATTAGGGCGCAAATTAGTAGGAGACCTCTGAGAAAGTTCCAAAATTTCTGTCGAAGAATTCCAGGCCTCCTTGTGATGAAAACCAGATATAGATGGATGCACGCCTCTGAATAAACTGAAATGACAGATGAAATCCGGCCAAACACGGTCGCGGAGACCGTAGATGAAATGTCCCACTTCATTGGACGCCAGTGAAAACCGGAACCGCCGATCAGAGAGTTGGTATACATTAAAACCCTTACTAGAACCACCAATACAAGATTCAAGAGCGAGACCAACAGATTCCTCAGTGAGTGAGAAGGAGGCCGAAGAGAAGGTGGCCACAAGAAAGAATTCCTTGGACCGAGAGGAAGGAGAGTAATGAACCGAAGACCCAAACCGTTTACGAACCTGTGCCTCGACCGCAAGGCCGGGGGAGAAGTCCCAATGCAGAAGAGCGTCCATGGATCATATCCGAGCTTCATTGGTGGCAGCTACGGTGGATTGGTGGGGAGCGGTGGTGGGGGAGACGGTGGGGAGGTGGGAGAGCTCCATGGATGATACTTTACTGATGTCGAGTTTTTCGCAGTAAGACCGGAAGATGCCACTGGTAAACCTCGAGCCATTGTCGGTGATGATGCGACTAGGCACTCCGAAGCGGCAGACCAGGCTCCTGATGAATTTCACCGCTGCCCCGGCTGGTATGCTGCGCGCCGGTTCGACCTCGGCCCACTTGGTGAACTTGCCGATGGCCACGAAGAGAAAACGGTAGCCCTCTTGCGATTTCGGGAAGGGGCCCAAAATGTCCAGCCCTCAGACCGCGAATGGCCAGGAGAGCGGGATGGTTTGGAGCCCCAGCGCTGGCTAATGGATTTTCTTGGCGTGGTACTGGCAGGCGTCGCAAGCTTGGAGGATGGTGACCGCATCTTGAAGCGCTTGCGGCCAGTAGAAGCCGCTCCTGAAGACCTTGCATGCGAGGGTGCGCGCGCACAAGTGGTGGCCGCACTCTCCTCTATGAATGTCTTTGATCAGCATTCGGCCTTCTTCGGGAGGGACGCATTTGAGCGCGATCCCATTTGGGTGCTTGCGGTACAGGTCTCCCTCGAGGATGTAGTAGGATTTTGCCTGTCGAGCGATTCGGTCTGCTTCTGCATCTTCTTCGGGGAGGACCCCCTTCATCAGGTAGTCTTTGAGCTCGTCAATCCAGCCTGTTTCTTGATGTGCCGTTGTCAGCAACAGACGCTCCCCTGTGTGAGGACCACAATCGGGTGCCCCAGCTTCAGGATCTTGTTGCGCACTTGGCTAAAGCGCTGGATGTACTTGAGGAGGGTCTCATCTTTCTTCTACACCACAGCGCGCAGGTCATTGTGGGTGAGCGCGCGCTCATATGTGCCCTTGAAGTTGGCGACGAACTGCCTGCAGAGTTCATCCCACGAGACGATGGAGTCTTTAGGTAGGTTGAGGAGCCATGACAGCGCGGAATCCCTAAGCGCGTGGGAGAACCAGTTGGCCATGACCTTGCCGTCCCCTCCTGCAGCTTGGATAGAGGTGGTGTAGAGCTGCAGGAACTCGATGGGGTGCTTAACCCGTCGTAGCCCTTGGGAAGGGCAGGCCTTAACTTCTGTGGCCAGACCACGCGGCGCAGAGCGTGGGTGAAGGCCATGCAGCCGGTGGCGTACGTGGTGGTTCCGCCCTGGAGAGCCCTGCGGTTCTGCTGCCCCGCCTGGCCGATTTCCTCGACGAGGCGGTTCTGGAGGTCCCTCTGGCGCTCCATCCCCACCCGCGCGTCAGGCGCGTTGCGCTGCTCGATTTGGCAGTCGCGCAACGAGGACGCGTGAGAGGCAACCCTCTCCGCCACAACCGGAGGTGGTCCCGGTGGGGGCGGAGGCACACCCGGCGCAGCCGTTCCTGCGCGGCCAGAGTGGTGAACCAGCAAGCGGGACGAAGCGGGACGAAGCGGGGCGCGTCATCGCGATGTCGACGAGGTGGTGGAGGCGGTCGAGCCAGTGTTCGTGGGCCTCCGGATTGGGCCGGTAGCGGAGAAGCTCCTGAGCCATGAGCAGCGCAGTGTGTGGATTGGGCTCTGGACGTCCCTGAGAGGACGCGCTTTGGCTCCGAGACGGATGCGAGGACTCAGCGTCCTCGTGGTGCTCGGGGAAGACGTCCTCGTCGTCGCGGCGGTCGCTGTCGGGCGATCCCCGCTCTCGGGCTCCTCCACGTGTGGGCCGGTGTTGGCGCGCTCCGCCGTGCGGCTCCCGCGAGGGCGGCCGCGCCAGCCGGGAGTGGTGGCGGCACCGGGCTCAGTATCAGCCCTCTCAGTTATGCACCTGTTGGCGCGTGTCGTGCGAGTGTCCATCATGGCGCGGAGGCTGGTCGAAGGTTGAAGACGCGCCTCAGCTCCCCCTACCTGGCGCGCCAAATGTCAGAGAGTGACTCTCACGATATAGGGGTGATCACACTCTAAAGAGTTGTTCGATGGGGGGCTGAACGCGTTGGTCAAACAACCCTCAACCGGCACAGCGACGGTGCTCGTCGAGACTGAGGAGGGACATCACGACAGGGACAGACACCAGCCCGTACTTAGATTCACAGCCCTCGGAAGGAGGTAACACTGCTACTCCTGCTTGTCTGTATTGCGCTGTAGAGGGTACAATACAATGAGCTTGCCGAGGGCTCTCTTATGGAAGTGTGAAGCTCAAGAAGGGAACACTAAGGTCTTCTTCCTCCTCGAGTGTGTTCGGCTAGGCTACGCTATGGTAGAGTGCCAAAGGTCCGATCGATGCGAATAGGGGATCCGGGCGTCCGGGGCTCGATCCCCTGCTGCGGAGGTGCTCCCTCTCCTTTTATAGGCGCCTCGGGCATCATCCCTGCGTCCTGCGCGGTGGAAGGGTTCCCACATGGCGACGAAATGGACGGGTGGGGTGCACCGCAGCTGGGTTGTCCATGGACTTGGTCCATGGTCGTAAAGCCTTCGCTCGAGGTAGGAAGACCACCGTCCGTGCATGACGGCCATCTGGTGCAGCAGAGATCGTGGGGGCGCCCACGGTGACGTTGTCGTTGGAGCGTAGCGCCTGCCATCCGCTTTATCACCAAAGGGGAAAGCTTCGTAGTCCGGTGCGGGGGGCACGGCTTTGTTGACCCCTTTAATCACTAGAATGGCAACTGTGGCGTCGTCGTCACAACGCGCAAGCGCGCGCATCACTCTGCGGCCGCGGCAGAGGCCATGTGCGCTTTGCGGCGGTTGCTTCACAACGAAGTATCTCTACAAGGCCTGAGCGGCCTTGTGGAGGGATTTGCGTTCACTCCTCTGCAAGGGAGAGAGCCTTGTAGAGGGGCAGTCGCGGGGGGAGCCTCTTCAGGCCTTCGCTGCCCTTCAAGCCCTCTCGAGGACTTCTCCCCTCGAGAGTCTCTCCCAGTGTTTGGCTTGGTCCTTAGTCATTTTTCGATACCGTCGCGTACGAGGGCTGCGGAGAGTGGGCCCCGCACACCCTGGATTCCACTGGGCCGACACGGCGCCGCCCATTTTTCGCCGGAATTTTGTCGGAGCCTGTGTTCGGAGGAGGAGGTCTTCATCAGAAGTGGGTGGAGGAGGGGATCACCGGAGGTGGGTGGAAGAGGAGGAGGAGGTCGCCGGAGGTGGGTGGAAGAGGAGGAGGAGGTCACTGGAGGAACTCGCCGGAGGAGGAGGAGGAGGAGTTCATCGTAGGAGGTCGCTGGAGGAGGAGGTGGATGTGGTTGCCGGAGGAGGTGGTCGCGGTTGCCGGAGTAGTAGGAGGTGTTCGCCGGAGTAGGAGGTGGAGGTGGTCGCCGGACTAGTAGGAGGAGGAGGTTGAAGTCGCCGGAGTTGGTGGAGGAGAAGGAGGTCGCCGGAGTTTGTTGAGAAGGACGAGGGAGGAGAAGGGGAGAGGTGAAGTGAGGAGAGGAGGAAATGAGAGAAGAGGAGAGGAAAAGTGGAGAAGAAGAGAGGACGAAATGGGAGAAGGGTAGAGGATAAGGGGAGCCAGCCTCGGGATTTCAAATTTTGAATGCCGCCAAAATAATTCTGAAATTTTTTTCTTTTTTTTGATTTTGCTGAAAAAAACAATCTTTTTTAAATAACTTTTTTTCCTTTTAGAATTTGGGGAATCTGAAAAGGCCTAACCGGGCAAGCCCTGGTGTGGGCAATTTTCTTATTTTATTGAACCTTTTTTCATTTTCTTCTTTTTGCCGCAAAACTGAATAGGCGATCCACGGGGGGGGGGGGGGGGGGGGGTGGGATCTGAAGGCTGAAAGTTTTTCTGTGGCGCACCCCACCTAATGCGCCACAGAAAGTCTACTTTCTGTGGCGCACCCGATCCCATGCGCCACAGAAAGTCTTTCTGTGGTGCATCCGTCCCCATGCGCCACAGAAAGTCACATTTATGTGGCGCATTCAGAAAAATGCGCCCCAAAAATGCTTTTCTGTGGCGCATGGGATTTGGTGCGCCACAAAAAGAGCATTACCTATAAGACTTTTGCTACTAGTGCTAAGGCTTTCCCAGCAAGAGAGTAGGGGAAAAGCTTAACTTTAATCACATTAACATTAGCATGTTTTAAGTTTAACACTTTGCATCTTTCATTAAACTTCTTAAGATGTTGCACAGGATCTTCTTTAGGTTTACCATGAAAATGATGTTCATAGATTACATTAGTGATATTGTGATCAACTTCAAATTCTTCAACAGGAATATTCATATCTTGAGGAAAGTTCTTAACAAATGGCCAAAAAGTTCTCTTTTCCATTATAGCAAGTTTTTATGTGTTTTAAATTTTTTAATGCAAAACTGAAAATAAAATGACACTAAATAATTAAACTGAAATGATAAAAGTAAAATAAAATGCAAAACTGAAATAAGATACCAAACCGAAATATAAAAATGACAAAAACAAAACAAAATAAAATGCTTTGAAGGTAAAGATGGACGAGATGATGCTCACGTAGGTGCAACCTCCCCAAGCCTAGGTGTTTGCACACGTTGGTGATGTTTACTTTGTTGTGAGATAACCTTCCTCTAGCTCCTCGGCAATGGCCCAGAATACAGTCTTGGTGGGCGTAAAGATAATACGCTTAGGTTGAGCTCCAAGTGAAAAGTTTTTATATGTGGAAGACTTGTTTTGCCCACAAGGGTGACTCGAGGGTTTATATCGAACTCTCGGGGAACTGTGTGTAGAAGACTTACCCTCTTGCCGTTCTCTTGATTACCTGCAAAACAAAACAAGATGTTTTGTGCCCTCAACCTCACCAAGTGGTTGTCAAGCACAAGGTGTAAGTAAAAGATATAGAAATAACAAATGCAAAACAGAAATAAATATGCAATGGTGGTAAATAAAAGTGCAAGGATGGTATAAATGATAGTGGATGATGTTTTTGTGATTTTGTATGGTGTTTGCAAGATGTAAAAGTGTTTTTGTATTTTTGGATTTTTAAATGGCAGAAAATGTAAAGTTCTTATAAAGTGTTGGAAAGGTGTTTCTTATGATTAAAAATGGACTGGGTTCATGGTTTCACAAATGAACTCTCTCTTTTATATAGTGGTAGATAATGGAATATAGGAATTGACATATGAGATTGCAACAAGACAAGCTATTAATAATATGGGCATCTGATATGTCTCAAACGTGTCTATAATTTCTTATGTTCCATGCTTATATTATATCCATTGCTACAAGTTTTATACACTTTGGTTTTTATGCATTTTCTGGGACTAACCTATTAACAAGATGCCACAGTGCCAGTTCCCTATTTTCTGTTGTTTTTCGTTTCAAAAAAGTTGTTAAGGAAATGTTCTCGAAATTGCACGAAACAAAAGCCAAAGTCCCTATTTTTCCCGGAACCATCTAGAACACCGAAGAGGAAACGGAGGGGGGCCACGAGGCGGCCACACCTGGTGGAGGCGCGGCTCCCCCTGGCCGTGCCACCACATGGTGTGAGCCCCTCGGGGCACCACTGCCTTCGCCCTTTCGCCTACAAATAGCCCGCGACGAATTAAGACCTGGGCCCGAACACTTGTCCACGAAACATTACGGAGCTGCCGCCGTCGTCAACCCTAGTTCGGGAGGGTTTAGAAGCTCTTCCCGGCACCCTGCCGGAGAGGGGAATCATCACCGGAGGGCTCTACATCACCATGCATGCCTCTAGACTGATGCGTGAGTAGTTCATCCTTGGACTACGGGTCCATAGATGTAGCTAGATGATTGTCTTCTCCTATTGTGCCATCATGTTTAGATCTTGTGAGCTGCCTATCATGATCAAGATCATCTTTATGTAATGCTACATGTTGTGTTTGCTGGGATCCGATGAATATTGAGTACTATGTCATTTGCCTCATAATATATTATGTGTGTGTTATTTATGATCTTGCATGCTCTCCGTTGCTAGTATATGCTCTAGCCAAGTAGATGCTTGTGACTCCAAGAGGGGATATTTATGCTCGATAGCGGGTTCATATCTTCATTTAATCTGGGGGAGTGACAGCAACCTCTAAGATTGTGAATGTACTGTTGCTACTTGATGCCCACGGGTGTGAGGAGTTGGAAAACCCCAAGAGGAAGGTGTGATGAGCGTAGTAGCAAGTTTCCCTCAGTTATGAAACCAAGGTTATCGAACAAGTAGGAGCTGAAGAACACAACGAAGGTCTCCCCGGCGCCAGAAAAGTGCTTGCGCGTGGTTGACGAGGGAGGTGGAATCTGCACAACACAATCAATAAACTTTGCTCCAACTCAATAGTGAGGTTGTCAATCTCACCGGCTTGTTGTAACAAGGATTAAATGTAGTGTGTGGAAGATGATGTTTGCAGAGAATGAAAGAAAGCAGTTTGCAGTTGGTTGTATTATCACTTTAAAGAAAATGACCGGGGCCCACAGTTCACTAGTGGTGTCTCTCCATAAATAATAATAATAGCATACATGTGGGTAAACAAATTACATCTGGGTAATTGATAGAATAAAGAGCTGCATAATGATGCATATACTAATGTGATGATGTCTAGTATGAGATTCATTTGGGCATTACAACAATATACATACATCGTTCCAACCGCATCTATGACTAATATTCCACCTTCCGGTTAGTGTCCGCGCCCCTTTCAGTATTAAGTTGCAAGCAACAGATTATTGCATTAGGCAAAGTGTGTAATGTAAGTAATACAATTATCCTTATACAAAGTACTACTGTTTTATCCCTAGTAGCAACAGTACATCTACAATCTTAGAGCTTGCTGTCACTACCCCAGATTAAATACAGACATGAACCCACTATCAAGCATAAATACTCCCTCTTGGAGTCACAAGCATATACTTTGCCAGAGCATCTACTAGCAACCGAGAGCATGCAAGATCATAAACAACACACAACATGATATATTATGAAGCAAATGACATAGTATTCAATATCCATCGGATCCCATCAAACAAAACATGTGGCATTACATAAAGATGATCTTGATCATGATAGGCAGCTCACAAGATCTAAACATGATGGCACAATAGGAGAAGACAACCATCTAGCTACTGCTATGGACCCGTAGTCCAAGGATGAACTACTCACGCATTAGTCCGGAGGCGGGCATGGTGATGTAGAGCCCTCCGGTTATGATTCCCCTCTAAGGCAGGGTGCCGGGGAGAGCTTTTGAACCCTCGTGAACTAGGGTTGACGACGGCGGCGGCTCGGTTAGGTTTTATGGAAAAGTGTTCGGCCCTTAGGTATTGTATTGTCCGGGGCTTTAAATAGGCAAAAGGCGAAGGCGGTGGAGGGCCGAGGCTCCCTCCTCAGGTGCTGGTGCGGCATGAGGTGGGGCCGCGTCTACACCTCTTCTGGGGGCCTTGTGGCCCCTCTCCATTAGGTCTTCGGTGTTATGGAACCTCCCGTGAAAAATAGGGACTTTGGTATTAAATTCGTCCAATTCCGAGAATATTTTCTTAAGTGGTTTTCTGAAACCAAAAACAGCAGAAAACAGGGAACTGGCACTGTTGCATCTTGTTAATAGGTTAGTCCCTGAAAATGCATAAAACACACAAAGTGTATATAAAACATGTAGCAATTGGTATAATATAAGCATGGAACATAAGAAATTATAGATACGTTTGAGACGTATCAAGCATCCCCAAGCTTAGTTCTACTCGTCCTCGAGTAGCTAAAACAATAACAAGAATAATTTCTGAAGTGACATGCTTTCACACAATCTTGATCATATAATAATGTAATGCATGTAAACTGAGATCAAATGAATAAAAGCTGTAGTTTATGTTGATATCAAATGAGTAATGAATAAACAACTAGGAAGAACAAAGCAAAACTTTCAATGAATTAGTACTAGAGAACAATCAACCGTGCAAAGTAGATATTAAAGATGATTTAAGCTTCAAGAATAACAATATAATCATCTAATGCATCCAACACTCATGACAACTTTGTGAAAGGATCAAGTCAAGCAATAACAATATGCACGTAGAAAATCATCTCTCTATTTTTTTCACTTCAAAACAAACAAGCGTTCAACGTTGGTTCCTGGCGCCAGGATGTTGTGGCTAAAAGAATAATAATGGGGGTTTGGAAGGCCAGCGAAAGAAAGTGTGACAAAGCTGAAAGTGATCATTAGACAAGAGGAAGTCTTATAATCGAAGCTATGCAATGAGTAGTGATTGCCACACAACGGATGCACATAGAGCTATAAGTGTATGAAAGCTCTCTAATGGAACTAGTGGGGGTGCATCTAACTTGCTTGCTCATGAAGACCTAGAGCACTTTTGAGGAGGCTAATCATTGGAATATACAAGCCAAGTTCTATAATGTAAAGTTCCCCACATAGTTATGCAAGTAAAACATGAAATTCTCTCATATGGAGTAAAGGTGCTAAACATGAGCACAAATTATGACTATGAATACTACATGTGCTATAACATGAGCACAAGTATGGATAAAGAATAGTAATGTTGCCCCTTTTTTTCTTTTTTCTTTTTTTTTTAATATTTTCTGTTTCTCTTTTCGATGGCCTCCATGGCTCTTTTCACTTTTAGGGGCAAACATTCTAATATGACAACACTCTTTTGGTACAAATATATCATAATGAATAAAACATAATGTATGAACCGATGCCTCTGCTAGTGTAGCAGGATATGCAATGATCTAGCGTAACATGGGTAAAACCGCACATCAGCTATATAGAATCAAGCAAAGCAATATATAAATGATAAATGACAACAAGTCATGTAATGTAAGATGGAAGTTGCATGGCAATATATCTCGGAACAGCTATGGAAATGCTGTAGTAGGTTGGTATGATGGATGTTTTGAGGAAGATATTTGGCTTATGTGTAGGAGAACATGATGAAGATCTCCCACGAGTTTTGGATGTACCCGCTAAGTATGCACCAACTCTCAATGTGAGAAAAGGCAATGCAAAGTACCGAAGAGGCTAGCAAATATGGTGGTGGAAGTGCCATGAAAACCGCAGCTTGGAACTCACAAGCAAAAAGATTCCAACTAGAAATATGATCTTACAAGGCATAATGAAAATTACTCCATGAGGGACTGTGGCAAATGAAGAAGTCATTGTTGGGACCCCGACCGTAGCGCATAACACAAAGTCATTACGGTTGTTTTTAACATTACAAGTCATATATCATTATGCTATCAACTGGATATTTAAGTGTGGCACAGCTTCAAGTTTTGTAGACCAACCATTAATCATTCCATTTTACTAAACAATCATGTTTACCATTAAGCATATTAATACCTCAAAACAACATCAATGATTCAAGTGACACAATTTAATGATCTACAAGATTATGTATCATTTAGTTATACCATCTACCACTTTTAACATTTTCTGTTCTTAACCAAACACCAATCAACTTATTTAAAACATAAACTCTCCAAGTATTTAACAATAAAGCAAGAGAGTATAACCTATGAGAACTAACAGCTCTGAAAAAGAGGTGCATGAAAAATAAGAGCTGAAAGTATTACAGTAGCTATAGAAGAATACTCAACAAGTATAAGTGAAGAATAGGAGTATTCAAATGAAAAAGCGGAGCGTGTCTCTCTCCCACACAAGAATGCTAGGATCCATTTATTCAGAAAACAAAAATAATAAAAGGAAAAATAAAAACAAACAGACGCTCCAAGTAAAACCCATAAGATGTGGCGGAATTAAAATATAGTTTCACTAGAGATAACCTGAAAAGTTGTTGATGAAGAAGGGGATGCCTTGGGCATCCCCAAGATTTGACGCTTGAGTCTTTTTGAAATATGCTTGGGTGACCCACGGGGCATCTCCAAGCTTAGCCTCTTTCATCTTCTTGATCACATCATATCATCCTCTCTCTTGATACTTGAAAACTTTCTCCACACCAAACTCAAAGTAGACTTCATTAGAGGGTTAGTGCATAATAAAAAATTCTCATATTCTGTAGGGAGACAATCATTATCATGGTACTGGACATTAGCTACAGCCACTGGAATTTTATGGAACAAAAAGATCCATTCAAAAACAGCAAAAGAAGCAATGCAAAATAAATGGCAGAATCTGTCAAAAACAGAACAGTCTGTAAAGACGAATTTTTGCAAGGCACTTAAATTGCTCAAATAAGAAAACTCAAAACTAATGAAAGTTGCATAGATATCTGAGGATCACGCACAAAAATTACCAGGTCATTTTGATATTTCTGTGAATTCTAACGAATTAAACGGTGGACAGTAGAAAACTGTTCCTGCGCAGGAATCTAAATCTAGCATCAACTTTCTACTAGAGTCTTAACTTGACACAACTTTGCAATAAATTAAAGATAAAAAGGAATAACTACAGAGGTAGGCATGTTCCTTGACTCAAGAAAATAAAATAACAGGAATAAAAATCGGGTTGTCTCCCATAAGCGTTTTTCTTTAACGCCTTTGAGCTAGGCACAGAAAGCAAAACTCAAGTATTTCCAAGAGAAGAAGCATCAACATTAATAATTTCTTTTAAAACATGGCTTGTTCCATTAGGTACTTTAGGTATCCATGAAGATGTACTAACAGGTTTATCAACGTTAAGCACGTTGGGGGGTTTGGGTTTAGGTAGCTTAGGGATATAAATGAATTTCTGCTCTTTTCCCACTAAAGCATTTTCTTTCTTAGTTTGGAGATAGGAAAAAGTTGAAACTAAAGTTTCCATAGCTTCCTCTAACTCACCAATGCTATTTTTTTGAGTATCGTAGGTGTTGCTAGCTTCTAAAACAATGATTCTATCATTAGTATCCTCTATTGATTCATTAACCTTGCTAGCATTATCAATGAAGTTTGCTAAATTTCCCTCCATAGAGTCCAATTTTTTAATAACATCTTTAAGAGTGATCTCAGTTTTAATATCTTTAGTAGGTGATGGTGATCCTACCAAACTTTCAATTAAATTGCCAGCTTCCAAAGTAGGAGTACCCAGAAAGTTACCTCCTGTAAGAGTGTCAAGAACGTACCTATACCAACTAGTGATACCAAAATAAAAATTACTAAGAAGGATTAAGGCGGAATATTTCTTAGTGCACCTATGATGAGCATCATTTGTCCTATACCAAGCATCTTTCAAATTCTCTCATCCTTGTGGCCTAAACGAACATACTTCAACTTCAGGACTTCCCATTTTAGCAATATTAAGGCAAAACCGAAATATAAATATTAATGCAAGTAGCTAATTTTTTTATGTTTTTGATAATAAGAGGCAAACAAGATAATAACAAAGTAAATAAAATGCAGGTAACTAATTTTTTTGTGTTTTTGATATTTAATAGCAAACAAAACAGGAAATAAAATTTAACTAAGCAAGACAAAAACAAAGTAAAGAGATTGGGAGGTGAGAGACTCCCCTTGCAGATGTGTCTTGATCTCCCCGGCAACGGCGACAGAAAAGTGGTTGATGCTCACGAGTGTGAGGAGTTGGAAAACCCCAAGAGGAAGGTGTGATGAGCATAGTAGCAAGTTTCCCTCAGTTATGAAACCAAGGTTATCGAACCAGTACGAGATGAAGAACACAACGAAGGTCTCCCCGGTGCCAGAAAAGTGCTTGCGCGTGGTTGACGAGGGAGGTGGAATCTGCACAACACAATCAAGAAACTTTGCTCCAACTCAACCGTGAGGTTGTCAATCTCACCGGCTTGATGTAACAAGGATTAAATATATGGTGTGGAAGATGATGTTTGCAGAGAATGAAAGAAAGCAGTTTGCAGTTGGTTGTATTATCAGTTTAAAGAAAATGACCGGGGTCCACAGTTCACTAGTGGTGTCTCTCCATAAATAATAATAATAGCATACATGTGGGTATCAAATTACAGCTAGGCAATTGACAAAATAAAGAGCTGCATAATGATGCATATACTAATGTCATGATGTCTAGTATGAGATTCATTTGGGCATTACAACAATATACATAGTCCGTTCCAACCGCATCTATGACTAATAATCCACTTTCCGGTTAGCGTCTGCACCCCTTTTAGTATTAAGTTGCAAGCAACAGATTATTGCATTAGGCAAAGTGTGTAATGTAAGTAATACAATTATCTTTAGACAAAGTACTACTGTTTTATCCCTAGTAGCAACAGTACATCTACAATCTTAGAGCTTGTTGTCACTACCCCAGATTAAATAGAGACATGAACCCACTATCGAGCATAAATACTCCTACTTGGAGTCACAAGCATTTACTTGACCAGAGCATCTACTAGCAGCTCTTTATTCTATCAATTGCCCAGCTGTAATTTGTTTACCCACATGTATGATGTTATTATTATTATGGAGAGAAACCACTAGTGAACTGTGGACCCCGGTCCTTTTCTTTAAATTGATAATACAACCAACTGCAAACTGTTACTTTCATTCTCTGGAAACAAACATCATTTTCCACACCATACGGTTAATCTCTTTGTTACAGCAAGCCGATGAGATTGACAACCTCACTGTTGAGTTGGGGCAAAGTTTCTTGATTGTGTTGTGCAGGTTCCGCCTCCACCAAGCAATTTTTGGCGCCATTGCAAGGGGGAGACCTTCAGACGTGTTCTTCATCTCCTACTGGTTCGATAACCTTGGTTTCATAACTGAGGGAAATTTGCTGCTGTACTACTTCACACCTTTCTCTTGGGGTTTTCCAACTACACACCCGTGAGTGCATCAAAGAATTTCTGGCGCCGTTGCTGTCAGCCCAGTGAGATCTGGGGTGTGCAGAGCCCACTCTCCACAGCCCTCGCACGCGACAGTATCGACGAAATGACAAAGGACCAAGCAGAACGCTTGGAGAGACCCTCGAGAGGAAAGGTCTCTCGACAGGACTGGAGGGAGCAGCGAAGGCCTGAAGAGGCTCCTCCCGAGGCTGCCCCTCTACAAGACCCTCTCCCCTAGAGAGGAGTCAGCGCACATCCCTCCACAAGGCCGCCCAAGCGTCTGTGCGCGATGACGACGGCGCCGCCGTTGCCATTCTGGTGATTAAAGGAGTCAATAAAGTTGTGTTCCCCGCGCCGGACTACGAAGCTTACCCCTTTGGTAATAAAGCGGATGGCCGGCGCTACGCTCCAAGGACGACGTGACCATGGGCGCCCCCACGATCTCTGCTGCGCCGGCTGGCCGTCCTGCGTGGACGGTGGCTTTCCTGCATCACAGGCAGGCTTTACGACCGTGGACCGGGTCCATGGAGAACCCAGCTGCGGTGCACCCTGCTCATCCGTTTCGTCGTCATGTGGGGACCCTTCCGCCGCGCAGTGCGCCAGGATGAGGCCCGGGACGCCTATAAAAGGAGAGGCAACACCACCGTAGCGAGGGATCGCGCGATCGATCTCGGAGAACTTGGACACCCTACAGTAGCATAGTCTAAGTCAGACTAGCTCGAGGAGGAAGAAGAACTTAGCGTTCCCTTCTTGAGCTCCACTCCGCCATAAGGGAGCCCTCGGCAAGCTCATTGTAATGTAACCTCTGCAGTGCAATACAGACAAGCAGGAGTAGCGGTGTTACCTCCTTCCGAAGGCCGTGAACCTGGGTACGGGCCGTTGTCCATCTCTGCCGTGTTGTCCCTCCTCGGGCACGATAAACACCGCCAGCCGTGCCGGTTGAGGGTTGTAGACCAACGTGTTCAGTCCCCTTCTCGAACTACTCTTCAGAGTGTGACTATCCATGTCTCGTGGGAATCACTCGCCGACATTTGGCGCGCCAGGTAGGGGGCTGAGGCGCGTCTTCTGTAGCACCCCCAAGAGCCACGCTAGACAAAACTGAGACCTTAATCTGAGATAAGCCTAACATAGATCTTGGAAGCCGACAGTTGAAATCGGTAACACAACAAAAACCCTACAACACAGAAAGCAATAGGTTAAGCTCTTTAAGGAGCTAAGAAGCAAATACCACGAAAATAAGGTCACTGACCTGTCAATCACCAATACAACGGAAGGCAAATTATGCTATTAGACATAGCAAAAGTAGCAAAAGGCCTAAGAGGCCAAAGCATAACGGCGACGTCCCAGTCCATAGATTCCAGGCTGCCGTCTGGGAACCCCAACCTACTCGTCGATGTCCAGAAGACACACCTGTCCAAATAATTGCGCAGGGCTGAGTACAGGAGGTACTCAACAAGACTTATTTAACCTGCTAAATATCTGCTCGTTCAGAGAGTATTCATGAATGTCTTTTGCATAAAGCCATCTTTGTTTTCAAATCGAGGGAGGAGAGAATCACGCATTGGTAGACTTTTAAAATGGGGTAAGGGAGTAACACTAGCTCCATCCACATCTTCAATCTCCACCAGATCATCATGAGTTGTACCACCCACCAGAATCACCCCCTCGCTCAACCCGAGGAAGCGATCCGCCCTTAGTTGGCAAGTTTTATACTTAGATTATAGTTGTCTATGATCACCGAAATAAGGTACCAAGTCGTCCATAACCGTGGGCACGGCTTTCCGAAAAGATTTACCCTGCAGGGGGTGTAACTACCCACACACGCCAACCAACCGATGCGCCAGCTATTAGCACTCTTCCGGGGAGTGCCGGCAGAAGGGTTGGCCACGACCTTTCCCAAGCTTCGCCTATGTCCATGAGCCACAACAGTAGGTCAGACCGCCATCTCAGCGATCCCTAGTGCGGGTTGCCAGGGTCAAGATCAGAGCGTCACACTCTCTTGACCCGAGCCCTAATTTCCTCAACTCATTTTACCGCACACGCAAATGGAACACTCGAACTAGTGGCTTCACGTAGTAGGCTAGGCAAGTTGGAGCCGAGGGGAAAATGAATGCCCTCTGTGGATGCACTACTAATCTTGGTTCCGCACCCAGGAACTCAGTTCCTAAGATCGACAAGAATGAGACAACCCACCACAATTCCTATGTGGCCTCCCATCCAAGCCCTTAGCATATTAAACACATCTCTCACCATTCCACGTCATCCTTCCCAGCTCCGATTCATCAACCGGATCGAACAGAGGGAAGATCTAAGCAGGGCTAAGCATAGAAGACTCTCGCGATGCAACACTTAAGACAATCTAAACCTCAACTCAAAACCACATTTGAATCGCATGCATAATACCAGAATCAAATACTTTGAAATCTTATATGTGCAGATAAGAGGTTATGCTTGCCTTGTTCTTCGATAACAAGATATGACGCTTTTGGAAATATTCGGCTTCACTTGATCGGGATAACCAAAAATAACCCTTCATGAATTCCCGCTTGAGTATGTCGTCGATGATCCAGCACTGTCCTTCGATATTGTCAATCTCCACTTCGGATTTGTATTCTACCGCGGAAAGCGAAACACCGGAAAAGAAACGGAAAACAACATTCAACCATGGCATCGATGTAATGCGCACAATGCATGACATCACAAGTTAAAGGATTGAAATGTAAATCCTACACATGGGAGGACATTTTAAATGGAGTGCGGATGCCCGAGAGGTGCCATTCGACAATTCCATATTTGAAAGAAAGGGTGTAATTTGTTCTTCTATTATGAACATGGTTCAAGGTTGCTTAGATATGCATGATTTGGAGATAATTAAATAGATCTTATTTTTCTGCAAATTTTGATATAAAAATCATATTTTCTGAATTAAAATGAATTAGTAATGAATTTCCAAAGATTAAACAATTTTAATTCAATTTAAACCATTTGTTAATTCCATTTTAAACATTTCTGAATTTAAATAAAAGTTGGACCCACATGTCATAAGTTTATTAATTTCAGAAATCATTTTTAGAAATGATTAAACTTCTGACAAGAGGACCCACATGTCAGATTTTTAACAATTACATAAAACATTTTGGAAATGATTAAATCCCTGACATCAGGGACCCACCTGTCATATAATTAAATAATTACAGAAAAGAATTAAATTTCAGAAAAGAAAAGGAAAAGGAGCTGATGACGTCAGCTGACGTCATCTATGGAGCAATCCTCCCAGCCGAGCACCGATTGCTCGATTCTGAGCAAATTGGTTCGATTGCCTTGCGGCAATCGAAAGAGGACGGCGGGGCGAACCAGAAGGTGGCGGCGCCGCTGGCAGATGGTCGCCGGGGACGGCGGGATGGTCGCCGGAGCGGAGCACGACGGCGGCGCATGTCGGCCCGAGGAACTAGAGGGAGAGGGAGCGAGCTGACGGATCCCTGAGGACCGTAGGCTCACCCTGGTGCTTGTGGAGGCGTCGAGGAAGCGCGGGGAGGCCCGAGTTCGCCGGAATAGAGCTCGCCGGCGTCGGACCGAGGTTGAAGAAGATGGAAGAAATCCTCGTCTTTCCGGCTTCCCTGCACGAACAGATGGAGGAGGAGGGAGAGAAGATCACGGCGGTCCTGCGGAGCGTCTCGCCGGAGCGAGGAGTAGTCCGGAGCGGCGGAAATTCGAGAAACGGCCGAGGCTAGGGTTCCGGGTGATGCGGCGCAATGGGAAAGAAATGGGCCTAGGGTTTGCTTCCGGCGGCGGCGGGGGAGGTTTACACGCCGGGGAGGGCGGCGGCGAGGATCTTGGCGTAGGGCTCCGGCGGGGATCGGCGGAAGAGACGTCACGTCTCTGGCGTCCTTCTATCGAAGGAGGAAGAAGAGAAAAGAAAAGAAGATTTTTCGAATAACCCCCTGGAGTTTTAATAAATAGCGAAACCTTTGCAATCATGCCCCTAGTTTGGAAGATAAGGCTTTTGAGGGCCTTTTTGTAAACAGAAAATTTGTACAAAAATACCAGGAGACTCAAAATTTCACAAGGAAGCCATTGGAAACTTCAGATTTGGAAAATTTTGAACTTCTTTTAACACATTTAAAATAACAAGTGGTTTAGCCACTTTAGGGTTTTTTTTCTCTTTTATTTTAAAACTCGAATTTTGTGCATTTTTAAAATAGATGCAAATGATGCTCATGATGCACAAATAAATCTTAATTACCAATTAGCAAATTTGGGGACGTTACAAATCTATCCCCCTTACAACAATCTTGTCCCCGAGATTCCTTGGGTAGGAAAAGATATATGGAGAGGAAGGCTACACCGGTCTTGGATGATCTTATCGATCCCACAACGATCTTGTTTAACGAAGAGGTTGATCCTTTACTTAAGGGATGATTTGAACACTTCATATCTCGTCGGACTGTTCTTCAACTGCACTAAAGGGAAGAGGGAAATAACTCTAGAGCGAGGATCTTCAAAAAGATCGAGTATCTCATGGTCAACTCAAGGGTGGAGTGTGCAAAATAACTCTTGAGCTAACTAGCATGAAACACATCAAGGTAACAGATGGGAAAGAAGAAGTTTCAAGGTGGTAAACAACTATTCTTCGAAAGGATTAGAATATGAGCTTTGCACAAGGCCAAGATGGATAGATAACGAGATCTTGATACAACAAAAGGAAGAACCCCTTTTAGATTTCAACCATTGGGCTTACAAGATGTTTGCCCCATGATTAAAAGTCCAGGGCCCTAAGATGACTGACAAATTCACACAATGTGAGAGTTGAAAAGAATTTCAAGTACAAGCAAAAGGACGGAAGAAAACAAATCAACCGAATGTTGAAGATCAGCACGGAAAGAAACTTCAAAGGATGGATATGTATTCAAAAGATAAGAAAAGGATCAAGAGGATCAATTGAGAGACATTCAGAATCTCCGAGATCATCGGAGGAGGGAACTTCTTCTTGATGTTCTAGATACCCATTTCAAGCTCATGATAAGCCTTTAATAGGTGAGGAGGTGAACATCGGGCTTTGGAAAGAGAAATACCATAAGGGGCAACTTTTAGAATAAGCCGCACAACAATCCTCATGGGGAGTGGTTATTCTTGAAGATTCCAGGGAATTCGGCGATAGGCCTTCCGACTAAGTGTGTCAACCGCAACATCAATCTTGTCGGAGTTACAGAAAGACCTATGGCAAAATCCTTGTCGAACACCAACCATCGTTGCTGCTTGAGATTCAGCTCTGGTTAAATGTGACGATAGTCCTGACTCGGAATGTTCAAAAGGAAAGTTCACAAGGAATACCACAGAGGCAAGGTGGAGTGATTCTCAAGATATGGACAACAATGTCAAGCTCGAAAAGAGGAGCGAGGTTGCAGAACCCATGTATTAGCAATTTGTCAGAGGATAGCTGCACCTACATGAATTATATGCAACAAACACAATTGAGTCCTTATGGGGAAAACAATAAAGAAGATAATGAAGTTTTTAGACTTCTTCTCATTCTTGATCCAATCAGTCAGTGGCTTGGTGTGCATATATGACTTCTTCAAGGAATGGAGGTAACAACCTGTCATCCCATGAATAATCCGCACATGCATGACCGACTAGAGATGATTCCCGAGGGATCAAAGAGGAACTCTACTTGGATTCGCGGCGACATCCTTCAACAAATGCACGTGAACCAGAAGAGGTTACTTCCAGCATCCAGAACACATGCTTCGTGATGACACAAAGACGGTTCTTAAAAGTTTCCAACATTATTGCCAAAGTTTCATAATGATCCTCTTCAAACATGGAGGCAATAAGAATGTTATCGATGGGCTCAACAACAAGCTTATTAAGATACTCCAACAAGATGGAATCATCTGATACATGAACAAGACAAAAATATTTGTCAGACCAAGGACATGAGGATGTAAGCTGGCGAAATACCATAGGTAAAACATCATCAAAGATGGTCCTTGGGACTGAGTTTGATTTGACGATAGCCCAAATCAAATCAAAGATTCAGAAGATAGCAGATCCATTAGGATATACCATCTTGCTTCCGCATGACGACACAGGTAGGAAGGAGTCTTGCTTATCAAAGCAAAACGATGTGGCCTTAAGAGCGTCGGTAAGACCTAACTCTTTGACCGAGTATGTGCACCGGAACAAACGGACTTGGTAGCACAGTCAACTTCACTTAGCGATCGGATAACCAATCACACAAGGAAGAGATCAAATGTCCTTATATGTCAAAGCAATGCAAATTGCTAAGAATATCTGATAGCCACATCAATACACACACCATAGCATTCCCAAGCACGAGCAGCTAGGAGAAGAGCGTGAGTAAGGACGTGAAAGCATCACTTCATCAATAAAGCCATGATACACCACACGACCTTTTGATATACAAGAGGGTGATACTTTGGCATGGATCAGATTAGAAGCAAACAAAACTTCTTGATCTACGAACTACAACACTTTGACCTGGTCCTGGAAATGGACGAGGTATGGGAGTTTATTTCTCCCTGACATCCCGAAGTGGAATGTGACGACGGACCACAGGAGCAACATGCATTAGTACACCAATGCACATTTACAACTTGGATGTCAAGTGGCATACACTGGTCGGAACATGACGGAAGAAAAGAAACATGCTCAGGAAAATCCTGAGATGATGATGATCAAGTTAGCATACATCTGATAACTTGTTCAGATAAGAAAGGTGTGGCAGAGTCACCAACTTAGAGGTGAGACTCATAAAGAGCACTCTTGTCGTGATCCTTTTGGTTCCATGACAGAACCTCTGCCAAAGCTAGTGGAAGGAGCAAACCTTGGATGTCGCGAGTCAATCACGACAAAACCACGAGCTGGAAGGCTAGCTATAACTGACATTACTAGCCCTTCTGAGGTAGCAAGCATTCCTCAGGGAGCAACATAATGGATCTTGGGTTAAAGGTCAGCATCATGTACTGATAGAGTGAGCATCACATGGCTAGCAACCCATATGACTGAACACACCACCAACAGCACAATCTGGGACCTTCGGTTCAAGTCCAAGGGTGAGAACCCAAAGAAAGAGTAACTACCATTCGAGTGTCACAAAGGGCACAACGATGTAGTAATCACGGAATAGCTTCAGAGACCAATCATAGCTTCCGAAGTATCAAAAGAAGTAAAGGAAATCTTCAAGGGAAAGAAACCTCAAAGACTAGAATAGAATGAGGTGAAACCGACAAGTTGAGAGATCATGAAGGAAGGAATCTCTCATGTCCAATAAGAAAAGAAAGATCAGAGAACACACCACACTCTACAGCACTTAACACTAGGTCAACTTGGCTGAGAAACGACCTGCACTTGATGCACCTATATTTTGAATGACCAAGAGAAAGAGGGAGCAAAGCGTTTTACCCAAAACAAGGTAAGGTGACCCAGAATTAGAGCGATACTAGATAAGGAGTAATAAGAAGCCTACTCAGATTTTTTGCAAATAGTTTTAGCTTTAGAATAGTTTCACAATTACTAGACTCAACATCGACCAATAGAAATGTTTTCCTACAGGCGGTCCTGCTCTGATACCAAAACCTGTAGCACCCCCAAGAGCCACGCTAGACAAAACTGAGACCTTAATCTGAGATAAGCCTAACATAGATCGTGGAAGCCGACAGTTGAAATCGGTAACTCAACAAAAACCCTACAACACAGAAAGCAATAGGTTAAGCTCTTTAAGGAGCTAAGAAGCAAATACCACGAAAATAAGGTCACTGACCTGTCAATAACCAATACAACGGAAGGCAAATTATGCTATTAGACATAGCAAAACTAGCAAAAGGCCTAAGAGGCCAAAGCATAACGGCGACGTCCCAGTCCATAGATTCCAGGCTGCCGTCTAGGAACCCCAACCTACTCGCCGATGTCGATGTCCAGAAGACACACATGTCCAAATAATTGCGCAAGGCTGAGTACAGGAGGTACTCAACAAGACTTATCTAACCTGCTAAATATCTGCTCGTTCAGAGAGTATTCATGAATGTCTTTTGCATAAAGCCATCTTTGTTTTCAAATCGAGGGAGGAGAGAATCCCGCATGAGTAGACTTTTAAAATGGGGTAAGGGAGTAACACTAGCTCCATCCACATCTTCAATCTCCACCAGATCATCATGAGTTGTACCACCCACCAGAATCACCCCCTCGCTCAACCCGAGGAAGCGATCTGCCCTTAGTTGGGAAGTTCTATACTTAGATTATAGTTGTCTATGATCACCGAAATAAGGTACCAAGTCGTCCATAACCGTGGACACGGCTTTCCGAAAAGATTTACCCTGCAGGGGGTGTAACTACCCACACACGCCAACCAACCGATGCGCCAGCTATTAGCACTCTTCCGGGGAGTGCCGGCAGAAGGGTTGGCCACGACCTTTCCCAAGCTTCGCCTATGTCCATGAGCCACAACAGTAGGTCAGACCGCCATTTCAGTGATCCCTAGTGCGGGTTGCCAGGGTCAAGATCAGAGCGTCACACTCTCCTGACCCGAGCCCTAATTTCCTCAACTCATTTTACCGCACACGCAAATGGAACACTCGAACTAGTGGCTTCACGTAGTAGGCTAGGCAAGTTGGAGCCGAGGGGAAAATGAGTGCCTTGTCTGGATGCACGACTAATCTTGGTTCCGAACCCAGGAACTCAGTTCCTAAGATCGACAAGAATGAGACAACCCACCACAATTCCTATGTGGCCTCCCATCCAAGCCTTTAGCATATTAAACACATCTCTCACCATTCCACGTCATCCTTCCCAGCTCTAATTCATCAACCGGATCGAATAGAGGGAAGATCTAAGCAGGGCTAAGCATAGCAGACTCTCGCGATGCAACACTTAAGACAATCTAAACCTCAACTCAAAACCACATTTGAATCGCATGCATAATACCATAATCAAATACTTTGAAATCTTATATGTGCAGATAAGAGGTTATGCTTGCCTTGTTCTTCGATAACAAGATATGACGCTTTTGGAAATATTCGGCTTCACTTGATCGGGATAACCAAAAATAACCCTTCATGAATTCCCGCTTGAGTATGTCGTCGATGATCCAGCACTGTCCTTCGATATTGTCAATCTCCACTTCGGATTCGCATTCTACCGCGGAAAGCGGAACACCGGAAAAGAAACGGAAAACAACATTCAACCATGGCATCGATGTAATGCGCACAATGCATGACATGACAAGTTAAAGGATTGAAATGTAAATCCTACACATGGGAGGACATTTTAAATGGAGTGCGAATGCCCGAGAGGTGCCATTCGACAATTCCATATTTGAAAGAAAGGGTGTAATTTGTTCTTCTATTATGAACATGGTTCAAAGTAGCTTAGATATGCATGATTTGGAGATAATTAAATAGATCTTATTTTTCTGCAAATTTTGATATAAAAATCATATTTTCTGAATTAAAATGAATTAGTAATGAATTTCCAAAGATTAAATTATTTTAATTCAATTTAAACCATTTGTTAATTGCATTTTAAACATTTATGAATTTAAATAAAAGTTGGACCCACATGTCATAAGTTTATTAATTTTAGAAATAATTTTTAGAAATGATTAAACTTCTGACAAGAGGACCCACATGTCAAATTTTTAACAATTACATAAAACATTTTGGAAATGATTAAATCCCTGACATCAGGGACCCACCTGTCATATAATTAAATAATTACAGAAAATAATTAAATTTCAGAAAAGAAAAGGAAAAGGAGTTGATGACGTCAGCTGACGTCATCCATGGAGCAATCCTCCCAGCCGAGCACCGATTGATCGATTCTGAGCAAATTGGTTCGATTGCCTTGCGGCAATCGAAAGAGGTCGGCGGGACGAACCAGAAGGTGGCGGCGCCGACGGCGGGATGGTCGCCGGAGCGGAGCACGACGGCGGCGCATGTCGGCCCGAGGAACCAGAGGGAGAGGGAGCGAGCTGAGGGATCCCTGAGGACCGTAGGCTCACCCTGGTGCTTGTGGAGGCGTCGAGGAAGCGCGGGGAGGCCGGAGTTCGCCGGAATCGAGCTCGCCGACGTCGGACCGAGGTTGAAAAGATGGAAGAAATCCTCGTCTTTCCGGCTTCCCTGCACGAACAGATGGAGGAGGAGGGAGAGAAGATCACGGCGGTCCTGCGGAGCGTCTCGCCGGAGCGAGGAGTAGTCCGGAGCGGCGGCAATTCGAGAAACGGCCGAGGCTAGGGTTTCGGGTGATGCGGAGAAATGGGAAATAAATGGGCCTAGGGTTTGCTTCCGGCGGCGGCGGGGGAGGTTTATACGCGGGGGAGGGCGGCGGCGAGGATCTTGGCGCAGGGCTCCGGCGGGGATCGGCGGAAGAGACGTCACGTCTCTGGCGTCCTTCTGTCGAAGGAGGAAGAAGAGAAAAGAAAAGAAGATTTTTCGAATAACCCCCTGGAGTTTTAATAAATAGCGAAACCTTTGCAAACATGCCCCTAGTTTGGAAGATAAAGCTTTTGAGGGCCTTTTTGTAAACAGAAAATTTGTACAAAAATACCAGGAGACTCAAAATTTCACAAGGAAGCCATTGGAAACTTCAGATTTGGAAAATTTTGAACTTCTTTTAACACATTTAAAATAACAAGTGGTTTAGCCACTTTAGGGTTTTTTTTCTTTTATTTTAAAACTCAAATTTTGTGCATTTTTAAAATAGATGAAAATGATGCTCATGATGCACAAATAAATCTTAATTACCAATTACCACCGCGATGACAGGGACGCCTCCCCGGAGCAGCACGACGATGCCGAGTCCTCGCATCCGTCTCGGCACCAAAGCGCGTCTTCTCAGGGACGCCCGGAGCCCACGCCGCACACCGTGCTCCTCATGGCCCAGGAGTTCCTCCGCTACCGGCCTAGCATGGAGGCCCACGACCAGTGGCTGAACCGCCTTCACCACCTCGTCGATGTCGCGACGACGCGCCCCGCTCCGTTGCGTTCCCTCGTCCACCACTCTGCCCGCGCTGGAACTGCCGCGCCGGCCACGCCTCCACCACCGCCGGGACCACCTCCGGCTGCAGAACAGAGGGCTCCCTCTCATGCGTACTCACCGCGCGACTGTCAAATCATGCAGCGCGCCGCGCCTGACGCGCGAGTGGGGATGGAGCGCCGGAGGGACCTCCAGAACTGCCTCGTTGAGGAAATCGGCCAGGCGGGACAGCAGAACCGCAGGGCTCTCCAGGGCGGGACCGCCACATACGCCACCGGCTGCATGGCCTTCACCCGTGCTCTGCGCCGCGTGGTATGGCCGCAAAAGTTCAGGCCTGCCCTCCCCAAGGGCTACGACGGGTCAAGCAACCCCATCGAGTTCCTGCAGCTCTACACCACCTCTATCCAGGCTGCAGGAGGAGACGACAAAGTCATGGCTAACTGGTTCTCCCACGCCCTCAGAGACTCCGCGCTGTCATGGCTCCTCGACTTGCCTGAGGACTCCATCGACTCATGGGAGGAGCTCTGCAGGCAGTTCGTCGCCAACTTCAAGGGCACCTACGAGCGCGCGCTCACCCACAACGACATGCGCGTTGTGGTGCAGAGGAAAGACGAGACCCTCCGCAAGTATATCCAGCGCTTCAGCCAAGTGCGCAACAAGATCCCGAACATCCCCGACACGCAAGTCATTGCCGCCTTCAGGGAGGGCGTCACAGATCGCAGGATGCTCGAGAAGCTAGGCATTCACGACAAGCTCACCTTGGTGGTGAAGCTGTTCGACCTCGCTGACAAGTGCGCCATGGCTGAAGAGGGGCTCCTCTACGTCAAGATGAGCCAGCGGACAGATGACTTGGCCGAAGGGTCCAAGAGCCACAAAAAGCGGGAGGAAACCAAGCTCAAGACCACTGCTGTCCTAGCGGCTGAGCCGGCCGCCAAGCAAGCCCGCAGGAACTCCCCTGAGCCTGGCGACAAAGAGGCGGACAACCGTCCGTTCTGCGTCTACCACAACAGGCGCGGTCACGCCACAGAGAACTGCTTCGATCTCAAGAGGCTGAGCCGGGAGCACAAGCGAAGAGGCTAGCGGGAGCCGCGACAGAGGACGCAGCTACCGCAGGGACGGCAGAGTCGGACGCGGTGGCGGCTATCAGAAGCCGCCTGGCACTCAAGCCAATGCCGCCGAGAAGAACAACAACCTCCCTGACGAGGAAGATGGAGGCTACCAGGCCCCAAGGGGAGCTATGGCCTGCATCCTCGGCGGAGCTCAGGCGCCCAAGTCTAACAACCAGTTCAAGCAGTTCGCCCGCGAGTTCAATGCTGCGCTCCCGAGCGCCGAGACCTCCAGGCGCCTCAAGTGGTCTCACTACACCATCGCCTTCGACGCCAAGGACCATTCCAAGTCGACCAAGACTGTCGGAACCCTCCCCCTGGTCTGCGCCCCCACCATCAACAACATCGCCGTCTCCAAGACGCTCATCGATGGGGGTGCAGGCCTGAACGTCATCTATGTCGAGACCTTCGAGACTCTTCAGGTGCCTTACGGGTGGCTCATGCCCTCCAGGCCATTCACAGGGGTCACTAGTGGTTCGATCGAACCTCTGTGGCAGGTCCGGCTGGTCGTCACCTTCGGCACGCAGAAGAACTACCGCACCAAGCTGATCGACTTCGACGTCGCACACATTGGTCTGCCGTACAACGCCATCCTCGGCTACCCCGCCCTCGCGAAGTTCATGGCCGTCACGCATCACGCCTACAACATGGTCAAGATCCCCGGCAGCTGGCACCATCTCCCTCCATGGTCATATCCTGGATGCCACACGCGCTGTCGAGAGCGCCTACAAAGCGGCTGCCCTGGCCTTCCCGGCAGACGAGGACGTGGAGCCTCTCGAGAGGCCTCAGAAGAAGAAACAGATGTTCTCTTAAGAGCAAGCTTACACGAAGAGGGTGTCGCTGGTCACCAGTGGCTCGGGGGCTGACGGGTCAGGGGCTAGCGTCACCATAGGCGCTGCCCTGCCTCCCAAATTGGAAAGCGGGCTCGTCGCCTTCCTTCGGGCAAACTCTGACATGTTCGCGTGGACTCCGTCAGATATGTCCGGCGTACCAAGGGAGGTGATCGAGCACCACTTAGCCGTGTTTCCAGACGCACACCCCATCAAGCAAAAAGCACGCAAGCAAGCCCCCGAGAAGCAAGCATTCATCGTCAAGGAAGTAGAGAAGCTAAAAGCGGCAAATGTCATCCGCGAAGTAGCGCACCCCACTTGGCTCTCCAACGGCGTGGTTGTCCCTAAACCCGCTGGAGGAGGCCGACTCTGCATCGACTACACATATGTCAATAAGCCTGCCCCAAGGACCCATACCCTATGCTGAGGATAGATCAGATCATGGACTCCACCACCGGCTACGACCTCCTCTGTTTTCTGGACGCCTTCTCTGGTTATCACCTGATCAAAATGGCTAAAGAGGACGAGGAGAAAACAGCATTCCTCACCCCTTGTGGTGTGTATTGCTACACTTGCATGCCTTTCGGCCTGAAGAACACCGGCGCCACTTTCCAGAGGTTCATGAGGATAGCCTTGGGAGCACAGATCGGCAAAAACACAGAAGTATACGTCGACGACATTGTTGTCAAGTCTCGCGAGGGGGACACTCTCTTGAAGGATCTCGAGGAAACCTTCGCCAGCCTACGCAAGGTGAACATCAAGCTGAACCCCGCCAAGTGCGTCTTTGGGGTACCTTCAGGAAAACTCCTCGGATTCCTAGTGTCCCACCGCGGCATAGAAGCAAACCCTGACAAGATCAAGGCCATAGCAGGGATGCAGCCTCCTTGCCGGCTCAAGGACATGCAGCGCCTAGTAGGCTGTATGGCTAGCCTGGTGCGCTTCATCTCCAAGTTCGGCGAGAGAGTCCTGCCATTTTTCAAGATCATGAAGAGATCTGGCACATTCAAATGGACCCCTGAAGCGGACAAGGCTTTCGAAGACTTGAAGAGGTATTTGGCCAGCCCACCAGTCATGGTGGCCCCCAGGACAGGCGAACATCGGAAGTTGTACCTCTCAGCCACTCCTAAGACCGCAAGCGCCGACCCTGGTGGTCGAGAGGGAAGAGCTAGTCCTCCTCAATAAAACCGCTGCCACTCCAAGCCCAAAGCCGCCCGACAAAGACCTTGGCGAAGGAGCAGTCTCCACAGACCCACGGCCAGGCCCGTAGCCTCAAGTCGAGTCCGCTCCAAACACCCTTGACGAGACCCCTCCACAGGCGGATCTCGACAAGGGCCCTGAAGAGCCTCCACAGAGAGCCGACGCTGCACCTCCCTCGACAACCCTTGTCGAGCACCCCATCTACTTCGTCAGTCCAACACTACGGGGTGCTCGGGAGTGGTACCCAATGCAGTAGAAGCTTCTCATTGCTCTCCTCATCGCCTCCAGGAAGCTGAGACATTACTTCCAGGGCCACCCCATCACGGTGGTCACTTCCTTCTCCCTGGAGCAGATCCTGCGCAACCCCAACGCCACAGATCGTGTCGCAGGATGGAACATCGAGCTGCAGCCATTCAATTTGCGCTTCGACACCACAAGAGTCATCAAGGGAAGAGCATTGGCGGACTTTGTCGCCAAGTGGACTGAATCAAGCCCTGAAGAGCCTCGGGAAGAAGAGGTTGAGCCCTCTGGAGATACTATGCCCGGCCACTGGACCATGCACTTCGATGGAGCCTTCGCCTGCCGCAATGGCGGGGTAGGCGTCGTCTTGACCTCACCCAAAGGCGACAAACTGTACTACGCTCTCCAGCTGTGCTTCACGATTGACAAGATCTCCAACAACATCGCTGAATACGAGGGCCTCCTCGCCGGCTTAAGGGCCGCCATCGCTCTGAGCGTCAAGCACTTACTCGTCAAGGGCGACTCCTAGTTGCTTGTCAACTTCTCCGACAATGGCTCACGGTTTACCAGTGGCATCTTCCGCTCTTACTGCGAAAAACTCGGCATCAAGCTCTGCTTCGCCTCAGTGGCTCATCCACGAAGCAATGGTCAAGCCGAGCGAGCAAATGCAGAAGTCCTTAAGGGCCTCAAGACCAGAAGCTTCAACATCCTCAAGGGTCACGGCAAGGGCTGGATCGACGAGCTCCCATATGTGCTCTGGTCCATGCGCACAACCTCTTTAAGACCCACGGGTGAAACGCCGTTCGCCCTTGTCTACGGAGCCAAAGCGGTCCTCCCCGCAGAAATCAAGCACGGATCACCACGGGTCCTTGCCTTCAACGAGGACACCCAAGAGGACCTCCACAATGACAACTTGCTACTTCTCGAGGGACTGCGCCGCCGTGCCGCCCTCAGAGCGGCAAAGTACCAGCAAGACCTGCGACGCTACCACAGCCGGCATGTGCGCTCACGCACCCTCGAGGCGGGCGACCTTGTCCTCGGGCGAATCCTCTCCAGAGAAGGCCTCCACAAGCTCTCGCCGATGTGGGAAGGCCCCTACAGGGTCTCTCACATCGACAGGCATGGCGTCGTACGCCTCGAGACGTAAGACGACATCCCCGTCAAGAACCCGTAGAACATCACGCATCTACGCAAGTTCTACCCGTGATCATAGTCACGCCCGTGATCATTGTCACGTTAGACATTGTTTGTCTCTAGAGGAAAGCTCACGGCTTCACCTCCAAGCTTCTCAAAGCTTCTCCTGAGGGCCAGCCCTCCGAGCTCTCCTGCTAACGAGCCACCGCAGGCCACAGTGAACCTTAGCCACTAATGGGTGGTCCCCATGCCTCGACATGGAAGGAACGTTAGCTTGGCAAACCCAAGTGTAATGAACCATTTCGTTCCTAAGTGAACTATGCGCTACGGCGCCATTTCAGTCCCAAGTGAACTACGCGTTGAGGCGCCGCTATGTAATATTTCGACGGCAAGTTTATTTTCGTCATTTACTTTTCCATGTGCGCTTATATTCTTCCCATGCGCACCTCGCGAGCGGGGGCTGAGTACGGTGCCTGTGCCTCAACAGCACCCCAGCAGCACTGCAAAATCCAAGAGATCCGAGCTCTGGCTAAAGGGCATGCTCCCGGATACACGCCACCTCTCCAAAGGACCTTGGTACTTTCTCTCCTCGCGAGATACCCATGGGGAAACCTATAAGCGCGCATGAGTCGTTACTACCATGATCTAGCGTCTGGGCTTGCCTCTCTAACCTCCACAGGGAACAAAAGCCTCTCTAGGTTCGTGGAGGAAAAACTCCGCCGCTGAAGGAAAACGCATTGCCAAGGAAAGCCTACGCAGAGCGAAAACCTCGCGAAGCTAAGTTCCCTGCTCGCACCAAGAGAGTCTCTTCATCCCTCTCACGAGCACCTTTTGTCCCTCGAGCGTTTCTTTTCCCTCACTCTCCATGGACTGCTTGCACGTCAAAGGGGGGGCCCTTGAGCATCGCGCCTCAAGGACTCCTACTTCTCTAAGCCTTAAACTCCCCCCGGCATTGCCGAGTCATTGCTCGAGCATACCGCAACGGCGGAGTCATAGCGCAAGGGGCGGGGCCCTAGCGACGCAGAGCGGAAAAAGGCATGGAGTTGAAATAAAAGGCCCTCGAGGGGCATGCACACGAACTTAGCAGCATAGGCATAAGAAGTATATTACGAACCATGGAGCAAAAGTCTCTAAGCCAAACATCTCGACAAGCGCCGCAAGCGCATCACATTTTAGGGGAAGGTTAAGCAGAGGCCCCGTCGCTGTCCTCGCAGTCCTCTCCAGGCTTGTCCTCGGAGCCTGCCTCCTCGCCGTCGTCCTCCCCCACGTCGGCCCGCTTGAAGGGGTTGCATAAGTCGTCGACTTGGTCGCGGACCGAGTTGGACATCTTCCACCCCTTCTCCCCCTCGAGAGTCTCGGTCACCGTCGAGTGGTCGAAGCCGGGCTGGAGGTGCTGGAAGTTGGTGAAGATGTGGTCGACCGCCACCGCTAGGAGTTGGCGGCATTCCTCCTCGACGACGTCGCGGAGCTCCGCGGCAGGGCCCTCGAGGGCTGTGAAGAGCTGCTCAAAGTACGCGAGGTACGCGGCGGTGTCGGCGTTGCCCTGTGCGGAGAGGGCGGCGCATCCGCACCTAGCTTCGCAGCGAGCTCGTTGCCCCGAGTCACCAAGGACAAGAACATGCGCTCCCGCTGCAGGGATAGCACCCGCGCGGCTTGGGCGTTCTCGACAGCCTCCACCGCCTTCTCCACAGTAGGGCCCACCTGCTGGTTCATCTCCTCCATGTCCGCCATGAGGGAGGCGAGGTCCTGCGCCATGCGCTCGCGAGCCTCTTCGGCAGCGGGGCGACCATCTGTTGCACGCCTCGCCCGAGAGTTCAGATTAGCGTTCATCTCCTCCAGCTGGTGGATGCGAGCGGCATTCTCATCGCGCCTCCTCTTGAAACGGCCCTCCTGCTTCTTGAACTTCTCGGCATAGTCACGGGAGACAGCGGTGCGGTAAGCCTTCTCCCGGGCTTGGAATTCCTTCTCAGCCTCCTCCTTCAGCTCGGCGAACTTCGCGTTGAAGCACTCCACATGCCTCTTGTGGGTAGCCACTTCATGCTCGTGCTTGCCGAGGGCTCGGCCAGGCTCTCTTCACGGGCCTCGAGGGCTGCGCGCTGTCCCGACAGCTCCTGCTCTGCCAGCGCCAGCTGCTCGTCACGCCGGCGCACGTCGCTCTCGCGCTCGCCCAGACTCTGCCCCCTAGCTTCCAAGCTCGCGCGAACCGCCTACAGAGAGGTCCGCACGGTCTCCGAGTCAGTGAGGATCTTGGCCTCGAGCTGGACGAGCTCGCGGTGCTAGTCCGCCATCGAGTGCTTGTAAAGGCCCCCCTTTTATTATAAGGTAGCGACCACCTGTGCATTGTACTAGTCCCTGGATCGACTTGCTAGCACATACAGTTTAAGATGAAATACCATAACATTGCATCAATATTCAGTACACGATGATCCAGAAATAAAAGGTTCGATACAAGGTGCATAGCGCAAGGCTAGCTCAAACCGAAATAAACACACAGCGGAAAGCAAATGGATAAAGTGAGCTCCATCTTCATCATGTGCCACAGGCAAGACATGTTGGTTGGAGACTCGCGAACCTATCAATCCTTACTCCTCGTCAGAGGGTCCTGCAATGGTGAGTTGCAGCCCAAACTATATTGGGTCAGCACAATTGAATTGTGGTGGCAAGTGATACTAGTGGATATAAATGGCATCCTATCTTCTACATGCATATTTGGCTTGGTGGAGTTTGAGTCTGATTTGCATAAAGCTAGTTTATCCTATATTTTCAATAAATATTTTATCCTTCAATTAATATCATGTGGGTTTCCTGTGTCATACTGGTTGGCATCACCGCTTTATGTGTAACTAATCATTTGTGGGTTTCTTGTGCAACCCTTACAGGTTAGCATCACCACTAATTATTTAACTATCCATTTGTGGGTTTCCTGTGCCACCTTACAGGTTAGCATCACCACTGAATATGATCATGTGGGTTTCCTGTGCCACCTTACAGGTTGGCATCATCACAACTGTCATATTTAACCCTTGTTCAACCCATCAAATTTTATTTAGAAATTGGAGTGATGAGATCCTCTGTCAGTTCTTTGTCCATCTTATCAAATTGTCCATAACCGGGGACACGGCTAAGTACTTAGTTTTTGACTCTCGAGAGTTTGTGCACTTTCACCACAAGACCCAATCATTCCCTCGTCCATGTCACCCAATTATAAAATGGAAAAGAGAAGACCGAGACGAGACCTTTCAGAAGTAATTCCCCAAAATCATACTGCGAAACCATCCCCACTTATCATCCCTACATCTGCTGGTCACGCGGATTTCGGGGCCTCACAACTTATATGGTCAAGACCGAGCCCATATGACATATGGTTGCACTGAAAGCAATCTAAACCTGGAGTAACTTCGAATCTCTTTGATCCTGGGTGGCTTTCCTCACTTGTAATCCATCCTCCCATCCTGGGGTTACCCCGGGGGATCACCGTTTCCAACTTTCCACCAACACTCAGGTAGTTCATTAGACTTAGTTGTTTTTCCTTACTCAACTACTAAAAACATTTTCCATAGCATAACCAAGTATCAACTAAGTTTAGTGGCTCACTAAGCCTAGAGGGGGTGTAAGTGGATGGCTATTCTAAATAGGATTCCTATAGCATAGCATATTATACCAAATCTGGTAGTAAACCTATCATGCATACTACTGAAAACACTAAATGCAATAAATTAAAAATAGTAGGACATTTATGAGTGAGCATCAATTGCCTTGGTCACAGGAAGGGTTGGTACAGTAGTCACAAACAGCTAGGCACTCCACACAATCTAAAATTAGTACAAATAAAACATTCATCACAACCCACACATATGACAATACAAAAACAATGTTATGCATGTTTGTATGCAATGTGTTAACACAAATTAATCATATTATGTTCCCTTAATATTTCTCTATTTGATGATTTAATGTATGATGCCATGATTAATTGAATGCAATTATTCTTTTGTTTTCAACTATGTATTTGATGCCTTTTTAAACTTGTTATCAAAATTATTATACTTTTGTAGTTCAATAATCTATAAAATTTAGATTTTAACTTCTCTGGACAGAGGGTGTACATGACACCATTTAGCAAAAGGTTTCACTTTAAAATTATTTTTAGAAAACAATTTATGGATTAAATGGCCGAAATGCTTCTCTGCAGAATATTCAATTTTATCAGATGCAAAATGGAAAACTAATGATGCCAAAATAATCTACATGAGAAGGGCTTTCCAGGGACATAAAATTTACTTAATTTGGAGTTGGTGTTCGAAAGTTATGAATTGTTTAAGTTTATATTGTTTTATGTTTATTTAAACAAATTTTAAAGATTTTAGATAACACTGAGGCGACGTGGCGCATTCCGATTGGCCGGTACCGGTTCGGATAGGAGATAAACAGGAGCCGTTGGATCGAGATCTAACGGCCCTAGTCCTATTGACCTAAAACGGGCGGCGCGGCTCACCAGAGTTACTCCGGCCGCGGTTGCGCCATGGCCGGCGTGCTCGGGTGCGACAAAAGGGAGGGGCCGGGGCCGTGTGTTTGATACCTGAGGACAGAGGAGGTCGAGGCGGAGTGGTCGGGGATGGCGGGGGTGGTGTCCTCCTCCGGCAAGTGCTCGCCGGTGTTGAAGCTGTGGGTGGCGAACTCGGGCGGTGACGCTGCCGTCGATGCGGTCCTCTAGGGAGGGGAGCGCAAGGTCAAAAAGCTGCGCAAGGACGAGCGAAAGGAAAAGGAAGAAACGAGAGGGAAAGGGGACTACCGAGCTCGCCGGAATCGGAGGTGGACGGCGGCGACCAATGGCGGATCGGCGAGCTCGCGCTGCAGCCCTGCGGCGTGGTTGGGGTGCGTGTGGTGGGCGAAGGTAGAGGAGGGGATTTAAAGGGGCGTGTCAGCGCGCCGTTGCGGCTCGGGAGAGTGGGGATGGTGGTCGACGTGTGCGACGTCATCGCGTCGTGGGCGTGCGCTCTGCGTCTTCAGTTGGAGACGAAGGCGCTGACAGGTGGGGCCCGCGCGTCAGGGAGAGGGGAGGGGTGCAGGTACTCAGGTTGTTGTTGGGCTGGCGATGGGACGCTTCGCATCGCCTCGCGCGGAAGAAAAAGGGGCTGGGCCGGCTCGGGCTGGCCCAGTTAAATCTTTTTTTTTGTTTCTTTTCCTTTTCTCTTTTCTTTATTTCTTTTATATCTTTTGTTTTATTTATCCAAATGGCCTCAAACTAATTTCCAAAAATTTGTAAAATTAATGTAATTCTCTTAAAACAATCAAACCCATGTTTGTAATACATTTCAAAATATGATATTTTCAAATTATGAAATTTAACACTTTTTGCCAAATTTAAATTAGAGTTTCAATAAGACAATTCATGTCTTCACAAAATCAAGGAAAACATCCAAATGCACAAGTTCAAAATAAATCATTCTAAACCCATTTTTAGAATCAAACACTTGAATCAAATTTATATTTTAAAATTAGAGGATATTCCAAATAGTTTTGTATTGACCTAGGGTTTATTATGAATCCAAATATAATGTTTTCGAATTGAATAATTTTATCCAAAACATTTCTGAAATAGACATCCTTTAAATAATACTACCTCTGTTTATAATTATAAGACGTTTTGGATAGTGTGTAGGTTGGCTAGATACACACTTAAATGAATGTACATACACGCTAAAACATGTCTACATACATGGACATATATATGAATCTAATCAAATGCTAAAACATTTTATATTAAAAAACGAAGCGAGTATAAGAAGGGAGTATAAGGTAAATAAGTATTTTAGAATATTTATTTATAGCTCATCACTCAAGTTTGAAAACAAAGTTTACTAGATTCAATTAATGTCATAAATCTTTTGTATAATTCAATAAAATCCTTTTTGTTTAGTTTTCTTGGCAATTGATGATTTTATTTTTAATAAGAAATATAAGTTTTAAATTTTAGTGATTTTAAACATTCCAAAAATTTGGGATGTTACAGTGCTCCACTGCCTCCCGCTCCGCCCTGGCTGCGCCCAGCGCATCCTCTGCTGCCTAGCGCTCGGCCTGGAGGGGCCCCAGGATCTCCTCGGCCTCGCGCACGGCGCCCTCGCGGACCTCCTTGGCGAAGCGTTGTGCCTCCTCACGCTCCGCCTGCAGAGCCAGGTCGCTCTGCCGACGAGCTTCCACAGTCACGTGGAAAGCGGCCCAGGCCCCCGCAAGCTCATCCCGCTGCTGGGCGAGCTCCCCGTCCTCGAGGGCGAGGTGAGCGGACTCACTCACCAAGCGGAAGGCGACGTCACGGAGGCCCTTGCTCCAGTCCCAGCTACCGGGGACACGAGCCTGAGAAGTCCCGCGCGCCGCGGAGGGCCCTACGCCGAACTCGAGCTTGGAAGAGGAGGCCTCCGCGCGGGCCTGGGGTCTCGGCGGCGAGTCCTCCGCCTCAGCGCCCGCGTTCTGCGTGCCAGCATCGCCCCGCTCAAGCGGCGCCTCGTTAGGGGTTTCCGGGGCAGGAGAGGCCTGCCCCACAGCCCCTGCCTCCTCCTCCGCCGTTGTGCTTGGCGGGGACGGCGGAAGGTCTTCTCCCACCGTCTCGTCGACCTTTGGTGGGCTCGGGGTCGGTGTAGTGCCAGCCGCGGCATCCTGCTGCGCTGGCGGAGTCACAGCACATGGCGGGGTGGGCGCCCTTTCCGCCTGCTCCTCAGGGCGCTCCTCCTCCGGAGGCGGCACCGTCGCCTCAGCCTGAGGCGCATCCTCGTGAGGGCCTGCAGGGACATCCTCCGCAGGCCTCGAGGCCTCGTCTGCTGCGGCCTCTGGCGTGGCCTCCGGCGCGGTTTTCTTCACGTCTGCCGCCTTGCAAAGCCTTCGGCGCTTTGCAGGCGCCGGGTCGCTGGCAGAGAGCAAGGAGACTTGTCAGAGGGGAGCAGACGAGCAACGATTGATGAAGAAAAGCCAAGTCAAAAACACTTACCCAGTCTTCTTGGCGCGGGTGTCAACCCACGCCATGCCAGACGAACGCCAGGAAGGCGTGGTCCGGGCCCCGGATCCTTCAGGAGCCGTATCGGCTTTCCTCTTCAGGGGAGCGCTCATGGGCTCCCCGCCAGGCATGGGCCACCTTGGACCGAGGCTCCTATCGCCCTGCCTCGGCCTCCTCGTCGTCGCTGGACGAGAGCTCGAAGCTCCTCAGTTGGGGGCGCGGCCTTTGACGAGCTCGCCCCGCCTGCTGAGGGAAACCACCCGCCGCCACGTCGCCTTGCTCGGCGTCTGACGCGTAGGGCGACTCCACGGCGTCTGGCCCCTTCGCCATGGGCATGGGCCCCTCGTCCTCCTCCTCCCCCGCCAGGCCAAGCGGGGTGAACATGGGCATCTGCTCCAGCACCGCCAGGCGCGTGGCTAGGTTGAGCTGGTGGAGAGGCCTCATTACCGCTGTAACCGCCACGGGCACGTCCGGGTTGATGAAGAGGCCGCCCATTATGGTGGAGACGACAGTGGGGCGATGGTCTCAGGGGTGGAGTCGCATCGGGTCGGAGGGGCCCGAGTACATCCCCATCGGCTTCTTGTGCGCCTGCAGAGGAGCGATGCGACGGCTCACGAAGTCCTCTGCGATCATCTGGCCGGTGAGGCCGTTCTCCCAAAACAGCCTCATGCGCCCCACGAGGTCTCCTATTTGCGGGCCCTGGAAGACCTGCTTGCCCCCAATGGGTATTCTTCACGGGCGGCGCCTCCAGGGTGTCGAGGAAGGAGCTATGCGATTTGATGCCGATGAGGAACCACTTCTGCCTGAAGTCGTCCACTTTCTTCACCACCGCCGTGATGGGCTTCTCGCCGTTCCACGACATGGGGATGTAGACGTCCCACATGCCGTCCACGATGCGGAAGGATACGCATCCCGTCCGCTCGAGCTTCGCGGAGTTCCGGAGCGCGTAGAAGCTGCTGAAGAGGGCCACCGAAGGCTGCACCCCCTAGTAGGCTTCGCCCAAATAGGCGAAGATGGAGAGAATCAGGATGGAGTTGGGATGAAGGTGGAGAAGATGAATCTGGTAGAACTCCAGAACCGCCTCCAGGAAGGGCGAGTATGGAGGAACCAGTCCGGCGTAAACGGTGTGGAGGAAAATGGGGAAAAAAACCCGCCGGAAGGCGGCCGAACTTGGCGTCCTGGATGGCGCTGGCGCCGTGTTCATTGGTCTTCCCGGCAACCAGGTGTCGGATCTTGTCCAGCGCCGTCGCATTGACGCGCTCCCCGACAAGGGCGGGGCCGAGCACCTCTTCGCCCTGCGCGTCTGAGGGGAGCGTCCCCATCGCCACCTTGCCTTTCGATCCTCCCATCGTCGGGGAAGGAGTGGAAAGCGGAAGGTCGAGGAAGAAGAAGGAGTTCGTCGGTGAGGGAAAGCTAGGAGGACGAGAGCGAGAAGGCAGGGTGCACGGAATGGGAGCGGTAACTGCTGTTCGGACCGGCGTGCAGGCTTTATGCCCCATCTGGGCAGTTACCAAGGCATGGTCATGGTGGGACCCCCCACGACGCACGTTCTGCCAGAGAAACCGAGTCGCCGCAAACTCACCACCGATCGACGCGTGTCTCGGGCCGGCCGGACATTTTGGACCCACGACGCTTCGTCTGGGCCCGATAGGCCTCGCCGTGCCCGTCATGGGCCCGGGGGCTACTGTCGGCCCAGTGGGATCCAGGGTGTGCAGAGCCCACTCTCCACAGCCCTCGCACGCGACAGTATCGACGAAACGACTAAGGACCAAGCAGAACGCTTGGAGAGATCCTCGAGAGGACTGGAGGGAGCTGCTAAGGCCTGAAGAGGCTCCTCCCGAGGCTGCCCCTCTACAAGGCCCTCTCCCCTGGAGAGGAGTCAGCGCACATCCCTCCACAAGGCCGCCCAGGTCCTGTGGAGACACTTCGCGACGAAGCAATCACCGCAGAGCGCACATGGCCTCTGCCGCGGCCGCAGAGTGACGCGCGCTTTGCGCGCGATGACGACGGTGCCGCAGTTGCCATTATGGTGATTACAGGAGTCTACAAAGCTGTGTCCCCCGCGCCAGACTACGAAGCTTACCCCTTTGGTGATAAAGCGGATGGCCGGCGCTACGCTCTAAGGACGACGTCACCGTGGGCGCCCCCACGATCTCTGCGGCACCGGCTGACCGTCCTGCGTGGACGGTGGTTTTCTTCCGTCGCAGGCAGGCTTTACGACCGTGGACTGGGTCCATGGAGAACCCTGCAGCGGTGCACCCCGCTCATCCGTTTCGTCGTCATGTGGGGACCCTTCCACCAGACAGTGCGCCAGGATGAGGCCCGGGACACCTATAAAAGGGGAGGCAGCACCACCGCAGCGAGGGATCGCGCGATCGATCTCGGAGAACTTGGACACCCTACAGTAGCATAGTCTAAGTCGGACCAGCTCGAGGAGGAAGAAGACCTTAGCGTTACCTCCTTGAGCTCCACTCCGCCATAAGGGAGCCCTCGGCAAGCTCATTGTACTGTAACCTCTGCAGTGTAATACAGACAAGCAGGAGTAGCGGTGTTACCTCCTCCCGAGGGCCGTGAACCTGGGTACGGGCCGCTGTCCATCTCTGCCTGTTGTCCCTCCTCGGGCTCGACGAGCACCGTCGCCGTGCCGGTTGAGGGTTGTAGACCAATGTGTTCAGTCCCCTTCTCGAACTACTCTTCAGAGTGTGACTATCCCTGTCTCGTGGGAATCACTCTCCGACTGTTGCCGGGGAGCTGAAGCACATCTGCAAGGGGAGGACAAGACAAATCACACTTGGGAGATCTTTGCTAAAACTCTTGGTAGCAGTAATTGATGTGAGAAAAGGTACTATGAGCTTCACTTCATCTCCGGGACGCGGGCAAACATTCCCTACGAGTAAAGGTAAGAAAAATGGTAAGAGAAATAAACGTAGGGCACCTCGTACCCATAATTTGGATGCTTCTTCTATTGGAAACACTTTAGTTTTGCTTTCTGTGCCTACCTGAAAGGCGTTAAAGAAAAGCGCTTATGGGAGACAATCCAATTTTTATTTCTGTTATTTTATTTTATTTTATTGAGTCAAGGAACATGCTTACCTCTGTAGAAAATCGTTTGTATCTTTACTTTATTGCATTGTTGTGCCAAGTTAAGCCTCTAGTAGAAAGTTGATGCTAGATTTAAATTGCAGTGTTGAAACAGTTTTCTGCTGTCCACCGTTAAATTCATAAATATTCAAAGAAAAAACGGATGGACCTGGGATGTTTTGTGCGTGATCCTCGGATATATATGCAACTTTCATGAGTTTTGAGTTTTCTGCTTTGAGCAAGTTAAGTGCCTCGAAAAAATTCATCTTTAGGGATTGTTCTGTTTTTGACAGATTCTATCATTTATTTTGCAATGCCTCTTTTACTATTTTGAATGGATATTTTTGTTCCATAAAGTATCAGTGGCTGTAGCTAATTTCCAGTAGCATTGGTAGCAATTGTTTCATGCATAATATAAGAATTTTTGATTATGCACCAACCCTCTAATGAAGTTTACTTTGAGTTTGGTGTGGAGAAATTTTCAAGTATCAAGAGAGAGGATGATATGATGTGACCAAGAAGATGAAAGTGTCTAAGCTTGGGGATTCCCCCGTGGGTCACCCAAGCATATTTCAAGAAAACTCAAGCGTCAAAGCTTGGGGATGCCCGAGGCATCCCCTTCTTCATCAACAACATATCAGGCTATCTTTAGTGAAACTATATTTTAATTCCGACACATCTTATGTGCTTTACTTGGAGCGTATGTTTGTTTTTATTTTTTCTTTTGTTACTTTTGTTCTCTGAATAAAATGGATCGTAGCATTCTTGTGTGGGAGAGAGACACGCTCCGCCTTTTCATTTGAATACTCCTATTCTTCACTTATATTTGTTGAGTATTCTTCTATAGCTACTGTAATACTTTCAGCTCTTGTTTTTCATGCATCTCTTGTTCGGAGCTGTTAGTTCTCATATGTTACACTCTCGTATCTCATTGTTACATACTTGGAGAGTTTATCTTTAAATAAGTTGATTGGTGTTTGGTTGGAAACAGAAAATGCTAAATGTGATAGATGGTATAATGAAAAAGGTATACATGCTCATATGGATTGTTATCTTGTATGTTGTGGTGCTTGGCAATTGTTTTGAGCTCTCAAGTAGATCATGTTTAAGCTTTTACATCATGTACTTAAAACCTATTAATGAAGAACTACCGTAAAGCTTGTTGAAATTTGGTTTGCATGTTTGGCATCTCTAAGGTCTAGATATTTTCTAGTAAAGGTGTTTGAACAACAAGGAAGACAATGTAGAGTTTCATAATGCTTGCAATAGGCAGCGTCGTCGACAGCCCTCTTGTCAGCGGCAGCCTTCTCGGTCTCGGCATCGGTGCTCATGGTGATGACGAAGGCGACGCGGACGTAGTTGAAGTAGTCGAAGTAGCCGACGTAGTGGATGAAGATTGGCGGCAGTCGCGTAGGAGACGCTCCCCAAAAACTTAATCGCCCCTATCCCGTACAGTAAATGGAGAGGCGGGGTTTCGGAGGCCGGAGGCAAAGGCCCAACAGAAACTCAATTGTCGTTAAGGCTGAAACGTACGTACTTAAGACATAACGTTTCAGCTAGCAATCACTCTCCATTAACACAAAACGTTTCGGGCCGTTGACAGTTTATTCCTGCGTGACAAAAAGAACACATCGGCTCGGCGAGATTCCCGCAACCCGCGGCGCGGCGCGTCGTGACGTGGCGTGGCGTCGATGCGGGCGGCGGAGGAGGAGTGAGCGTGTGGTACACAACCATTCTCCTCATACCTCACAGCAACTCGTACTAGTAGGAAAATGGCTCAGTATATAAGGTGATGCACATCTCATCCAACTAGAAGTATGGGACTAAACTCCCACCACATGCCATGCCAAAATGGGCTTTAGGGATTTTCCAGGAATTGTTAAGTGGGCCAAAAGCAAAAGGACCAATATTTCAGCAGGTGGGAGATAGATGCTGAGACCCCAGTCGGGAATGACCTCCTGGTAGATTGGTTGCCCGCCAGGGTGACAGAGACGTGTAGACCGCCATTGCCCTCATCACTTGGTGCATTTGGCTTCACGTGGTGTTCGAGGGTGAACCCCCGTCCGTGGTGACAATTAGGAGGAAGATACTAGAAGAAGCAGATAACTGGAGGACGGCTCGACTCTTCAGGGGTAGACTAGCTTCGGTAGATAGGTGGAGGGTAGGAGAGTGATCCGTTCTCTTTTGTTCGGTGGAGCGAGCTTGGCGCCTGTGCCAACCGCGTTGTAATTGGCCGTTTGGCCTCTCCTTCTTGAAACCTGATATTCCCGCTTGGGTGTGTCCTTGAAAAAATATCATGTTCAACCAAATGATGGCAGCCCTTGCAGCCGACGTTTTAGGATAAGAGGAAAGTGTTCATGAAAATCTTGCATGGTGTGCCTGACTATGATGACTATTTAGATCTGAAAACGGATTGCATGGGGCTTCTTGATTCTCATCCATTCATGACTTGCATATGGAGTTCCTAAAGATTTTATTGGATGACTACCATCGTATATCTAAGTCCACGGCTGTTGAAACCACATATAGGTTCTCCAAGGAGGTGGTGGCAGTGTTTGGACCCAACAATCTAAGAGCACCAAATACAGCTAATACATCTCGACTCATGGTACAAGGCCAAATGAGAGGATTTCCTTAGGAGTAGGACTGATATGTAGATACCCCTTACTCAACCAATGAAGGCGGGTAGGGCTTTTATTTCTTTTGTTTAGGATTGATGACAAGAGGATGGTTGCATCGGCTTCAAAGTACTGGTTCAGGGCTACCAATTAGGGCATACAACAAGGCTTCCAAATTCCATGAACTAGGGAGGAGAAGGGGCAAGTTCTACTAGTTTTAGCTTACCACTAAGTGTAGAGCAAGCAATTTCTTATTACAAGTCATTTTTTTATTGACCGTAATATAGATAATTTTCTCATAATTCATGTCCTCCATTGGTGCACAAAAGAATGAATCCCTTCAACCCCCGGGTATCGGCACACGGCTTAGTCCCGATCACATCCTTTTGGAGGAACTGCGTTGTCGTATGCGAGGTTGTGACAGGTTATGATATGTGGATTTGGCACACATTTTTTGGAACGCCGGTTCTCACTGTTAGGTTACGGGTGGAAAAACAAAAAAATCCTAACAACCACAACACCTTTTCCCAGTAATCTATCTAAATAGTAATACGGTAATGATCGTTGCATCGGTAACATACCTCTCGTAGACCGATCGCGGGGATTACACCCCCGCACAGGTATCGACGATGAAGACGAACGTACCCGACCTCAAGTTCGCTAATGCATGTAAAATGCATATATGAACTTTGCACTTTATTACTTGTTATTCCATCATATTTGCATCATACATGAGTTATATTTCTGTTTTATAATGATTTTAGGGGATAATTCACACTTTCCCCATTTATTTGGAGCTAACCCTGCAGAACCAGAAACCCCTTTTCCATCTTTTTAATTTTCAGTGACCCAAACAACGTCCTAATGACCTAAGATTTTACGGGATCAGTTTTTGGAAAAAATAAAGCGTACGAGCCAAGGAAGAGCAACAAAGAAAGTTCGAGCAGTAAAAGGGTAGGAACCACGACCAACGCCGCTGCCCATCCGAAACCGACGCCTGCCGCTGACAGAAGTAGCCGAGATGCCAGTTCCACGGTGCAGCACCCCCGAGAGCCAGGCTAGACAAATCCCAGGTATCCATCTGATATAAGCCTAACCTCGATCTCGAGAGCCAACAGCTGAACATTCGATAACACAGCAGTGGCTCTACGACTCAAAGCAATATTATACAAACTCTTAGCAGAGTGAAGATAGCAAATATTACAAGCAGAGGTCACTGACCCAACCACACATCAAACAGCGAAAGCGAATTATGTTATGCTACATAACAAGAACCAAAGGCCTAAGAGGCCATAACATAAGCGACGTCCCGTCCATCGATTCCAGGCTGCTGCCCGGGAACCCCGATCTACTCGTCGATGTCCAAGTAGAAACCAGCAGTGGAGTTGGAACCTTCACCTGTCCAAAAGTGCGCAAGGCTGAGTACAGGAGGTACTCAACAAGACTTAATTAACCTATTAAATATCTGCCCGTTCAGAGAGTATTCATGAATGTCTTTGCATAAAGCCATCTTTGTTTTCAAATCGAGAGAGGAGAGAATCTCGCATCAGTAGACCGTTAAAATGGGATAAGGAAACAACACTTCTGACTTCATCCTCCATCTTCTGCAGCCACCGAGATGTCATCGCTTGCACCACCCTCAAGAATCACCCCCTCGCTCAACCCGAGGAAGTAACCCTAACCATCCTTAGTTGACAGTTCTATGATTAATTTTAAGTTGTCTATGATCACCGAAATAAGGTACCAAGTCGTCCATAACCGTGGACACGGCTTTCCGAAAAGATTTACCCTGCAGGGGGTGTAACTACCCACACGCGCCAACCAACCGATACGCCAGACATTAGCACTCTACCTGGGAGTGCCGGCTGGAGAGTTGGCCACGACCTTTCCCAAGCTTCGCCTATGTCCATGAGCCACAGCAGTAGATCTGACCACGCGCAGCGGTCTCTAGTGCGGGTTGCCAGGGTCAACATGTGGACCGCAGCCCTGTTGCCCCAGCCCTAATCATCTTCCATCCTTATTTTCTTTTACCTAACATGCAAATGGAAAACTCGAACTAGTGGCTTCACGTAGTAGGCTAGACAAGTTGGAGTCGAGGGGGAAATGAATACCCCGTGTGGATGCACGAATAGTCTTGGTTCCGAACCCAGGAACTCAGTTCCTATTTGTCGACGAGAACGAGACAATCCACCACAATCCCAATGTGGCCTCCCGTCCAAGTCTTTAACAATAAATAAATCATGTGTACTTATTCCATCCCAATCCTCTCAACTGGATGGAGAAAGGAACAACTAAGCAAGCCTAAGCGGCGATGCAACGCAAGGAACAATCTATACCTTGACCAAAACATCTTTGAACCGTATGCATAACACCAGAATCAAATACTTTGGAAATCTTATGTGTGCAGATATAAGGTTATGCTTGCCTTGCTCTTCAGTAGCTGGGTATTGGTCTTCGGAGGCGTTGCAAACACTCTCGGGCTCAAATCCTATCGCGAAGAACCAAATACCGGAAAGGAATGACACAATCAATACAGTATTGATGCAATGCGCAATCACATGAATGATATGTCATTTTATAATTTCCTAGATGCAAGCACCAAATTAAATGGATGAATATAACACACCCATAACTTAAATTAGGGTTTATTAAGGTGAGACTAATAACACCATTTTTTTCTTGTATGGAATATGTATGATTAAATTATAATTGAATAGATTTTATTTTTCTGAATATTTTGATATAAGAATCATATTTTTCTGATTTAAAATGAATTAGTTATGAATTTTCAAAGTTTAAACAATTTAATTCAAATTTCAAATTTATTTAAATAAATTGACCCCACATGTCATAATTCTAATTATTTCAGAAAATAGAAATGGAAATTATTAAAACTCTGACAACATGGCCCCACATGTCATAATTAAAACAATTACAGAAAAGAAATAATGATTTTATGAGATTTAAAAGGGATGATGACGTCATCGATGCCCAAATCCCCTCTGCTGATCACGATTCTCTCGAACCAGAGAGAATTGGGGCGATTGAGTACCAGCAGTAGGAAGAGGAGGCCGAGGCGGACCAGAAAGTGGCGGCGCCGCTCGGAAATGGTCACCGGAGCGCGGCCACGGCGCGGCGGAGCGGCGGCCGAAGCTCGGGTTCGTCGGCCGCAAGAACCAGAGCGAACGGAAGGAGGAGAGAAGGTCCATGAGGACCAGTAGCTCACCCTGGTGCTCGTGGGAGTGTCGGGGAGGCGAGGGGAGGTCGGGTTTCGCCGGAATGGAGCTCGCCGGCGTCGGACCCGAGCGGAGGGAATCGACGTTTCCCGCGGCTTCGCGGCTTCCCAGCACGAACCGCTCGAGGAGGAGGAAGAGGAGAGCGAGGCGGTGCTTCTGAGCTGCTCACCGGAGCAGGAGATGGCCGGAGTTCGCCGGGGTTTCTCGCCGGACGTAGCTAGGGTTTCGGGCGAGCTGAGGAAGGAGAAGACGAAATGGGAATGGCTTAGGGTTTTCTCCGGCGGCAGGCGTGCTTCTTGTAGTCCAGGGAAGGGCGGCGGCGCGAATCGCAGCGCGGGGAGGCGAGGAACGGCGGAGCGCACGCCAGCGCACGGCGGCGCCGTCGGAAGGAGGAAGACGGCTCCATTTTCTGAAAACCCCCCTGAGGAAAATAAGAATCTCCAGTTTCTTTCACAAACAGGCCCCTGGTTCCTTATTTAAAAGGTTTGGGCTTTTCTGTAAAGAGAAAAATTTGCAGAAAAATACTAGGAGATTCAAAATTTCACAAGGAAGCCATTGGAAGTCTTGGATTTTGAAATTTTGGAATATTTTGAGTTCACCAAGAATAACAAGAATTTAACCCTTTCTTTCAAAAGCAAACATGTGAATTTTAAATGCAAATTCTTGTCCAACTTAAATGAGATGCATGAAATGCTCAAAACACACCTTTATTTCTATTTAGCAAACTTGGGTTGTTACACACGGCTGCCGCCGCCGCCCATCCGGAGTCGCCGCATGTCGCCACCCCGACCAAAAAACCGCCCTGGTCGCCGTGCGCCGCGACCCCCCGAGGCACCCCAATTGCGCAATTGATGATTTCCGAATAATGTGAGAGATCCACTTTGCTTACAACAAAGAGATTTAATCCAACGGTTCAATCTTTGTCCGGATATTTTGAGTTTGTATAAAAGGAGTTGGCTAGATTCTACATGGCTAAAGTCTCCATTCCAAGCATCATCGACGACATCCATGATATCTGAATACAAAAGTGATTGAAACAAAAGGTTTGGGTCTCTTATGTCCTCTTTCACTTGTAAGAAGAGGTCGAGAGGAATGGACGAACAAAGATGAAGAAAGGACGTGGAGTGATTCTGTTGGATAAGGTGATGTGTCGTTGATGGTTGGGCAGTGTTGTTCGTTGCTCTAATTAAGTGAATTATCGACTTTAAAGATGGATTTTCCTAAAGTCACAAGAATTGAGAGTGTTGCTTAAGTTCAAATTGCCACGACTCTTTTTCTTAGTAAATACTACTCCTATCTCCGTTCCACAATAGTAGACTTTCACTTACTTAAAAAAAATAAAAAATAGAAGACTTTCACTCATGGTTGGCCCTAATAGTTGAGGGGCCCAGTGCAAGACATAAATGGGGGCCCTGCATCAAGCCTCTGTTGTCAGAGTGCTGAGTTCCAGTCACCGGCCTAGACGACTTGCGCTCGGATAGCCGGCAAATCACCAATCCGCTTCCCCTTCTTCAAACTTTCTTCTCTTTGACAAATCTGTATGTGTACAATAACGGACCGCACGAGTAAACCTAGTGGAGATATAGTAGAGGATTGTACAAACCCCTGCGGGCTGACGAGGAAGCTGTTGCATCTCAGCAACTCAGGATCTTCAGTCTGTCCAGGCGGCTAGAAAACAACAACAAATCATGATCTTCATTTCGTCTAAACGGTTAGAAATCGCAATGGGAGCCACGGTCGCCGTGATTGGGGTCGGTGAGTCAGGAAGAAAACGAGGAGCCGAGGGAGAGGACGTCGAGTGATGCGTTACATGAGTGCTCCGCTGTCCTCTAGCTCGATCGATATTTTTTGCCAAAGGAATAAGTTGATTTATTGGGATTCTTAGACACATGTACATGGGTATGACTATTCATTTCGTTCGTGGCCCATGTGCGGCTGCAACTCCCGCAATTGCTTAGGGTACCCTCATTTTATTTATTAAAAAATGAATGTATCTAAATTTAAAATATGTCTAGATACTTTTATTTTTAGATAAATAAAAGTCATCTAATTTAGAATGATGGAAGTATTTAATAAATTACTAACTTTGTACTCCCTGTGTTTTTATATATAAGTTTTTCTAGATTTGTTTATGTGAACCTTACAATAAAACATGTATATAGATATATCTGTACAGAAAAAGTAGAAATAATTACATTCATGAACTGAGGAAGTAGATAACAAATCTGCCTTAGAGGTAATTCGTTAAGATCACCCGTAAAGAGCCACCGTATCGGTGCAAGTATCATTCTTCACGAATTTTTGAAGTTACCTAAAGTTCAAGCATCGCCACTCTTTTCTTTTCAGTAAAGAGAACACTTTTCTTCAAACATCTGCATCTTTGCGGTTAACTTATTTTCTGGACTCCTGCAAAAGAAATTATTTTTTTAGAGTCTCTGTCTCGCAGTATTTTTTGGAGCAGGCTAGTGCCCAGAACCAACGAAGTGACAATACTACCCTCCGCTCGCCCACCCACCGTTTTCCCCTCCCAATCTCTCGCACCCAACACATCTCCCCGCCGCCGTCCTCCTCTTCCCCTCGCTCTCGATCTCCACCCACCTCACCGCCTCCTCTCCTTTCCCCGACGTTTCGCCAAGGTACTTCCCCACTCCAAAACCCTAGCGCCCTCCCATCAGACCAACCAAGCGGCCTAATCCAGCACTAGATCCGCCCAGCCAGATCTGCCGCATCCAATTTGACCTGTTTTCGCGCGTGCATCATAGGTTCCGGCGGCCATGGCGGCGAGGCTCGCGCAGCTGCGGACCAAGGCGGCGCAGGCGGCCGAGTTCGCGTCCAAGCACGGCGGCGCCTACTACAAAGAGGCCATGGAGAAGAACAAGCAGTACGTCGTGCAGCCTGCCACCGTGGAGAAGTGCCAGGAGCTCTCCAAGCAGCTCTTCTACACGCGCCTCGCGAGGTGATGCCCCTCTACCCGACGATGATCTGTCCAACCGTCTGTACATTTGGCGTGGTTCCAAACGGGGCCTGTTGCACAGTTTTATTTGATCTCCTTGCTAGTGCTTGTAGCAACGAGGGTGCTCAGGGTATGTGTTCCAGTGGGTAACATGTGAGGTTTTCCCCACAGTTGCCTAATTTCTGTGTTCCTGCTTGCATTTATTCAGCTACCCTAGCTCAACGTGAGCTTACTATGAGGCGATCCACTCTTGGCTGGCAATGTGTAGGTTTCAAGTTGAGTATTTGATGTAGCAACTAGCAAGAAGATATAAAGTTTCTTTTTTCTTCTCTTTTCGCAAGTAGATGTAAAGTGTTTGACGTCTGAGACTACCGGATAATACAGCTATTTATTTTGTGTGCTATAATTGTTTTTTGTAAGCATATCTTGTTTAGAGGTTCATTGGGAAATGACTCCTACCACTTGTGATTGAGTGATTGAGCTAGCATAGTTCTTCACATGCTGCACTATTTATGATTTGTAATTTACTGCATTTGAGAACTTTGGAGATCTCTGTCTGTAGCTGAAATCTGAGTGTTCAGGGCTGGGCGCTAATTGGGTGGAAGACCAACACTAAAACTGTAATTAGGTGAGCCTTATGCTACGTGAGGCAGGGACTAAGCTTGTTCTTCACATGAGGCTTGTGGTAGGTAGGTGCCAGGGCTGCATAGTTCAGCTAGGTGTGCGTGTGTTGCATACTCCTAGCTATACAGCCGTCATGTACTACACTATTTATGATTACAAAACCTTCTACGTGGATAGAAATGTGCCATGTGATTCTTGAGAAAATGATAAGCGCCACTTCAGTAACAAGATATCTTTGGTATCAATAACTCGGTGCTAAGGGACAAATCACAATTCTATAATACCTGTATGCGAGTGAATCCGTCTAGTCATGCTGTTTAGGTAAAAGCTTGAGAATTGAACACCTTGGCAGGCTGGCATAGTCTCTTGTGAAGTCGGTATATCATGATATAGAAGTGAGTATAATTTGTATTGTTCAAGCAATGGATCTTAGCACATACAGCTTCCTGTATATTTTGCAAAGAAATTGATCCAACTCTTGTCTTAAAACATTTCAGTATAATATCATCCCTATCTGAGTTATTGCCAGTAAACATTATAGGATATTTACATGTATAACCATGTTTGACCGGCATAGTAAAAATCAAGTATATTTTCTTATTGATTTGTTAGCTTTGTGTATATTTTGAGTCTTTGGCTTCACACTAGCTACTTTGCGCACATAGTGCAAACCTTGACCTAGAACATCCATATTGTTATGTGTTGCTGTTTGTTTTACATTAGGTGGTAGCCTCAATGTAGTTATACAATCGAGAAAATTCCATGTGGTCTTTCTACGAATTATAAGAAATTTAGCTTTTTAGCTTGATATATAGGATGGGATGGACACTTGACCTTGTCATAACCTCGTATTCTTATTAAACCAGCTGACTTAATTTTCAAGCAGACTTATATCAGCAGTTGAGTCATGACAATATTAATCCTTCAGGATGGCATAACCAGCGGTTTAGTTGACATTTACTAGTGATAATCACATTTTTTTTAGTTTGAACCAAGCGTCTGTTAGCTAGTGGCATGAGTTCATAGCCAGCCCACCCACGTGGCAACGTACATGGGCGCGTGGCCTCCAGCCTTCCACAGCAGTGCTTGGGATTGTCTTCATCTTCAATACGAAGTCACAGGAGCTAGTTCCCATAGGTCTGGTATTATATTGGTGTATTTTTACGTATTAGCTATATCTTCAAATCAAATGGGATGCATCACTGTATGTTTCAAGAGTCATACTTGATTATGCACATCTATACTTATCATCGCAAGTGTTATTTCCTACCATGGCTCTATGCTTCTAATGTTGTCTTTTGTGATGTTAAGTTTTTCATTTGTAATGGCTTTGGAATCTGATATGGTTTCTCTATATTGCTGTATTCCTCAGTCTACCAGGCCGCTATGAATCATTCTGGAAGGAGCTTGATGGTGTGAAGCAGGTATGGAAGAACAGGAAGGACCTCAGGGTGGAAGACCTTGGAGTTGCGACATTGTTTGGGGTTGAGCTTTATGCATGGTTCTGCGTAGGCGAGATTGCTGGCAGAGGATTCACCTTTACCGGCTATAAGGTCTGAGTTAGTTCTCCTGGCTAAGACCTGCCTTATAATATACCTTTAGCTGATGCTTGTCGAAATGACAACGGTACCTGTCTTCTTTCACAATTTTGTTTCTGAAAAGTTTCTAGTGCTGAATGTCAGCAAGACGAGCTCACCATTGCGACAGTACCTCAATAATTTGCTCGCTCAATTGTCCATTTCTGTGTTCTGGAGCTTGTTCCCATGACACCAGTTGCATCACCCTTGTGTTCTTTGCAAGAAATCAGTCCATTTCTCGTTGCAGATGAATGTGACTTGATAAGCATTTCTTATGTTCCTCTGCAGACCGTGTTGTATAATGAGCCAATTTCTTGTTGCAGATGGATGTGACTTGATAATCATTTCTTATGTTCCTCTGCAGACCGTGTTGTATTTTTCATAGCGTCTTTCTCTGCTTACTGTTCTTAATATTGAATGTAGAAAGCGTCGTCTTCCTATTGCACAGTATATTTTGCTTCAAAAATGAAACTCATGGATGAAGTACCGGTTGTCCCGTGTGGTGGTATTTTATTTCTTAAAACAACACTAGCAAGTACTACCGCAGGGGAGACGACCAGTCTACTCTGGAGAATTATCATACCTCATAATAATCTAAAGCCACAACAAATTAACATCAGAACTAGCTCCCGAAGTGATTATTGCCAGTGAATCTCAGCTGTAAAGCAGCACAATGAGTGTGGTGAGGCTGCTGGCCGCCAGCACCAGCATCCACCCTCTCCCTGCCCTCTCCTCGGCGTCCGCCTCGCCTCCTTGCTGGAGAAGAGCAACAGCAGGCGGTCGCACATCAGCTTGAAGAGGGCGAGTCACGCGAAGAAGATGCTAATGGACAGCACCGCCAGCTCTTTGTTCTGGAGAGTCTCCTGGATGCTCCTCGTCTCCTCCACGTCCCACCTGCACGCGCCAGTCCATTCATGTTAAAATATCCGGACCTTGCGAATCATTTCATGGGTTTCTAATACTTGCCTCATCTGTGTTTCTCAAAAAAAAAAAACTTGCCTCATCGCCTTGTTCCCCCTGACCAGATCATCTAGTTTTCCCGAGAGGCTTGATTTCCAGTCCTTCAGCTCTCCCAGATCACTCGCCTGATCAACAATGCAACTTTTAGCTGCTTCAAATTGTATTGTTACGAAAAGAGAACTGAGACGTGGTTGATATACAGGTACGGACCACGTCGTCCCTCCACTCGACAAGGTCCTTCACGTCGGCCTTCATCTTCTCCAGCGCCTTGGCCGTCTGCGACATCCCGTTCTGCAGGTCCGGCAGCTTGCTGCCGTACCTCTGGTTGAGCATCCTAGTGTACTCCTCCAGCGTCGAGAGCCCCACCTCCAGGGACCTCGTCTTCTGCATCAGGATCTTCAGAACCGCGTCGCCATGTATTCGCGACGACGTCGTTGGCTGCTTCACCGGCTCCTTGGCCTGCGCCGGCTTCACGTCGGCCACGCTGTTGGCGTTGTTCTTGGCCATGCCGCAGGTGCTGTCGTTCTGCCCCGCGCCGTCCACCTGCTTGACGTGGATCTCCCGCGCCTGGGTGCCGGCGGTGTCGTTGCGACCACCGCTGTCCTTTCGGGCGTCGGCGGCGGCCTTTGCAGTGTCGGCGTCGGGGATGTGGCTGGCGATGAAGTCCTGCAGCATTTGCTCCACGGCGTCGATGCCGTACACCTCGAGGTAGCCGAGGATGCAGTAGAAACCGGAGCCGCAGTGGCTGACGAGGCGCAGGCGGAGGTACCGCGTCCACCTGGGCTCCGGCAGCACGAAGCGCTGCGCGTGCTTGGCGTTGTCCGCCGTGAAGCGGCCCAGCAGCTCCCACGACGCCTCCGCCGGGTAGCTCAGGCTGCCGTGGAGCTCGATGTCTTTGAAGTTGGAGGAGTAGTGCTCCAGGTTGGCGAGCGCTATGGTGTGGACAAGCGTCTCCTCGGAGAGCTCAACCACGACGAACTTGCCGTCCGCCGAGCAGGGGTTGCAGAGGTACCGGTCCTTGTCGCCGTCGAGGATGTTGGCGGCGCCCTTGGCCTCGTTGTGGGCGAGCACCTTGGCGCCCTTGGACGCCGCGGCGTAGTTGTACTCCGCGCCGGTGGGCTCGAGCCGGTGCGTGGCGCCGTCTGTGACACGCTGGTGGTGCCTGTCGGTGTCATTGTCGGCCTTACCCTGCAGAATGCGGCTCCGGAACTCGTCGAGCTCCACGAAAGCCGCCTCAGCCGAAGAGTTGCCGCCGGTGGCGTTGGACGGTGGTAGCGCCTCGTGGTGGTGGTGCGGCGAGGAGGGGGATTGGCACGAGACGTTGTCGGCGGGGAATATGTATGCTTCCAGTGGCATCACCTTGCAGTAGTTGTCGCGCTCGATGTACAAATCTGCGTCCACCGATCCATCGAGATGCTGAACTCGAAACGCATGCATGATCCCGATCGATCCGACTTACAATACAAGGAGATGATCGTTGGTGGTGGTTACCTGAAGGGTCGGTCTGGGTCTGGCTGTGAAGGAACTGAGAGCGGAGGAGAAAAAGGAGGCACCAGACCAAAAACCATAAACTAGACGGCCGTTCGGGTACCGGGCCTATCTACCCCGTTCACATGCTTCAAGATCTGTGCGAGTCAACGCACCTCACCGCGCGTCCAACCCGTGTTAAGCCTACCTATTTTTTCTGTCAAACTGAAAACACGCGTGCTTCTCTCACCATTATTGAGCCCCCTTTCTCACTCCCCCACACCCTCCGCCGCGGAGTTCATTCTCTCGCGCTCCCTTTCACCATTCCCGCCTCCTCGCGCCTCGCCGTTCTCAGCCGCTGCACTCTTTCATCCATTGAAGCAGCGCCACACCTCGGCGATGGATCTGCGTGCGGGATTTCTCTCCCCTTCCCGGGTCGTTCTTGGAGGGACTGAGGACTAAGGGAGCCTGAAGCTAGAAGTGGTCTTCGTGTTCCTGCCGACTGGGGTCTGCAATGGGGAGGAGCGGCCATACCTGCTCCGTTCTTGGGTCACTGCTAGTGCTGTTGTTACTGTCGCTGGGCTCGGCCCCTTGCAGAAGGGCTCAACCTGGAAGACGTTGAGTGGTTTATTCGCCTCACTTCCGTGTGGGGAGAATTGATTATAACCCCCCCTGGTTGTGAGGCACGGCAACATAAGCCTCCTTGTTTGTCTTGCTTCCTTCTAGCCCCCAGTTCGGCTAATTCATGGCTAATGACCCCCTTTTGCTTTGTTAGGTCATCATCAAGTTAATTAATCGACTAGCTCAAGTCTAAAATGACTAGACTGTCCTTGTCTATTTCACGCACGCGGAGCCTGGAGTTGTTGTTTTCCCCGCAACTCGCCGCCCCGGCCAATGGCCTTGCCGTTGCCGTGGCCGCTCGTCGCCGGGCCTCGCCCTCCTCACGCCTGGCCGTACGACCGCCGGTGCTCGCCCTCCTCGCTCCTGGACGCCCAGCCACCGGGCCTAGCACACGGTGGCTCGGAGCATCATCCGCGATTCAAAATTGGATTAGGCCTTGATGCCACAATCGAGACGAGCGTGGTACTATGGGCTGCTGCGGCCGAGTCCTGCTCAAAACTAGTGTGGAGTTCCACCTTGAGCATGCCCGCGACATGCTATTCTTCTTCGTGCGCTTGATGAAGTGGTACATGGAGATTGCCGTCCCGAGCCACCGTGCTCTGTAGCGTCCAGGGGCTCCGGCGACGAGCCCGCAGCTCTGGCGGCAACCGGCGAATGAGCGTCAAGAGGCTCCGGCGGCGAGCCCGCAGGTCCGACGGCAAGGTCGCGAATAGGGCGAGCAAAAGCGACGAGCCTGTTGGTGCGACTTGAAGAAATAGGATTTATCATTTTAAATGATAATTAGACTAATAGTTTTGATTATTGCCTAAACCAGGAGACAAATACTCATACTCTAAAAGGGGCCAGCAGCAAAAATTAGACAGGACATGGGGCCTGGAAGGGAGGGCAACAAACAAGGGGGCTTATGTTGTCGTAGCTAACAAACAGGGGGGGTTATAATCAATTCTCCCCTTCCCTGTGTTCCTTGTTTATTTGCTTGGTTTGTGCGTCCGCGATATGATTCTAATCTGGGCTGATTTCGTTGCGATTTTAGCTCGTAATGTTTTGATTATGTTTCAGTTTATGTGTTGGATCTTTCATCTGTGGATTCAGGTCATAATTAAATTTAGCGATGTTTCAAGGCTTGAGATTCCTGATTAGAAGCTTGGGGTTGGGGCCCGGCCATGATGACTCCTTTTTTAGGCATATTTTGCACATTTGCTTGTTTGCTTTGCTTTGCTTAGGAAAATTGTTTAGGAGTAGCTCATGTTATATGCAAATTCACCTGTTTTATTTTGCTGGAGTTTATGTGCTCTTATCACACGCAAGAGTATGAGGCTGTGGAGGAGGAGTCTGCGGAGCTTGTTCTTGAAGACACTGCATTCTTTTCATCGCCAGGACATCTTCGCGACTCTGTAGAAACCAAAGTGTCCATTCTGTTCATCGCCGGGACATCTTGCAAACTTTATATCCCCCCTGAATTTTGGAGAAGATTTGACCTCTGTGGGAAACCAATTGTTTTGTACCTGCTCCTTTTATGCCTAACTACTAAGTATTTTATGCCTCTGTGGTCACCTCTTTTTCTGATACTCTATGAAAATGTGCAACATATTATCGGGTGCGATTCTTTTGCTACTTATGGCTATTACTTTGACTTTACACCTCTATAGAAATAAAGTATCCATTTTGTCGGGGGACATCGCACCTCTATAGAAACCAAAGTGTCCATTCTTTTAATGGCCTTTTTGGATGCAAACTTCCTCTTTTCCCTGCATTTTGGGGGAAAGAATGTTATATGATCTTTTTAAAGCCATAATTGCTCATGGTATTAAACAAAAATCTGTTCTAACTTGAGATGCATGGTGTTCTTGGTCAGGACTCAGAAGTAATGGCAAGCGAAACAAAGGAGACGTTTGGTGAGGAGAACGACAAGATAGAAGGCATGGACGTGGTGAAGGATGACGACAACAAGACCTTCATCTCAGACGACACTCACGGAGACGCCGGACAACGGCGCGAGACGAAGAGGAGAAGCTTCATCTGGAGGTGCTGCCAAATGGGCAAGCAGAGCTACCGTTTTCTTTACTGCTTTTATAGTTCGAAATATTATAGAAGCATGTATGAAATTTGACAAATTATTTTTGGATATTATGTGAAATCTGTATGAACAATTTTTTGGCATGAAAATGTTGTATTAAATTTGTATGAATCTGAGATACACTTCTAGAAATTTGGATTCAAACTTTCCTTTCGACGGAAAGAAAACATATTTTCCATTAATCAGTACCCTAACAACAGAAGGACACCTTTTTTTTTCTCTTTTTTAGTATTTGATACACATCTCCAATGGAAAAAGACTGTACCGCCAAGATCCAGTGTTAGCTTAATAATGCAAATTAAGTACTCCAAATGCACAAGCACAAGGTACTGTTACTGTAAGGCTCTTTCTACTGCTCCAAGGATTTTGTAAAATTCAGGAAGCATAATCACTTACAACACCTGTGCAAGGAATTCTACTAAATCAAATACATGCACTACACTACACTGCTCCACTGCGAGCATACAGTCAGAGAGGAAACTAGTTTAAGATTTCAGTACACAAGATCAAAAAATCTTACTACAAGTTGAAGATCAAGCAAGCACTGCAAATAATTTCAGTTCATTTAAACTGCAAAGAATGCACTAGTGCACTACTACATTAGTAGTGCACTAATTGGAGTAGTGAACATTGCAATCACTAAACGACTGAAACTTCCAAGCAAACTGAAATTTGCAAGCAATAATGTAAACTTCAGTCAATCTGACCAAGAACACCATGCATCTTAGTGAAAACGGATTTTTACTTCGGATCATGAGCAGCATGGCTATTAAAAAGACCATCAACAAATTTTCCCCAAAATCTTGGGAAAACAGGAAGCTTGCATTTGAAAAAAAGCAAGCACAGTGTAAACATTTTTTGGTTTCTATAGAGGTGCAAAGATGTCTCGGCCATGAACATAATGAACAGAAAATAGACCATGAACAAAATATCTGTAGAGGTGCAAAAGATCTTCCGCCGTGAACATAATGGACACAAAATAAAGCACGACAAAAAAATCTCCCCAAATCCAGGGAGAACAGGAAGAATGGATCCAAAACCACCTTAATCACATCCGTATTCATCATCCTGCGCCCCCATCCCCATTCATATAGGGAAGAACATTGCCGCCGGCGGAGCGCCAGCTGCATCTCGCATCACACCGGCAAAATCGCAGCAAGCCGCCGCGTACTGCTCTCCAGAATGTTCCTGTGCTCGGTCACCGTCACCATCATAATCATCCGGCGCGTAGCCGTCCGATGTCGAGTCTAGGCACACAATGTCATCTTCCTCCTCTAAATCTTCATCCTCCACCCCGGAACTGAGATGGATACGGATAAGGAACTTAGTGGCGCGAAGTCAAGCGAGAATACGGCGAATAACAAACCCACACCGTGAACTATTCTCGCCGTCGAGGTCGCAATCGGCCCGGACGCCCTCAAACGAGGAACATCCTGCGCCACCGTCGCCCCATCCTTGCATCCCGCGCCACCGTCGCCCCATTCCTGCACCCCCGTGGATCTGAGGGGAGGATGAGCACAGAGAGAACAATCAACAAAGGAACACATATGCCCAAAAAATGCCGTCAGATGCGGGATCCCGCACTGGATCTAGCTCTCACCTTATGCTTCCGGGGGCGCTGAAGCCAGCGAGGTCCGTGTAGCTCTCCGCCCTGTCCATGGCGCCCAAGAGCCGCGAGAAAAGCTCGAACGGGAGAGAGCTGAGATGGGCCGGCCGCCCGGAGAGCGCGGCAGGGACAAGTACAAGCCCCCCACGGCCACACCTCACGCCTAACACGATTCTGTACGGCTTCACTTAGGAAGATTCTTGCGATTAGCTGCAGCGTCCCACTCGTCCCGCTTATTCCGGATCTGCGACGACGAACGGCCAGGATAGGCCCGGTACCCGAGCAACCGTCTGGAAAAACCGCACTCGCACCAGACGGAGAAGATGACCGATACCGACACCTCGCGGAGGCCGCCGTCCATGGACAGCGCATCCGTCACCGCCGTCGGGCTCCCCCTCTGGTGATTGTCCCCTCCCCCACCTCCTTTTCTTCCGCCGCCTCCTTCTCTCCTCTTCTTGCTCATGCATGCACCGCCTTCCCCGCGTGCCCACGGTGATCACGAATGAATGGGTCGATCGTCGTTCTCGCTCGTCCTTCTCTTCCCACGCACCACCACCACGTACGGTGCCACGGTAGGTTGTCGCCGTGAGAGCATGCAGCTACGCCGCCGGCCGGGGCGTCAATCGGAAACGCGCGCGCGAGGGAGACGATGGAGAGGGCGAGAAGTCAGGAACGGGTTGAGAGCAAGAGATGGAGCGGCAACTTAGAAGGCGACCCAGTGCGGAGTGGCTGGTGACGATGGTCGATGCGCCCGCCGACGGCATCGGCAGAGAGACACAACGCATCTGTCCCTAAGATAAGAAAATGGAAGTCTTCGCAAAGATCTCTTTTGCGCGCGAGTGCTCCCTTATCCCGCCACGTGGCCGTACGAAGAACCAACTGCTTTCGCACCGGGGGAACCAGATCCAGAGCAAGGACCCTAAGAATTTGGAAAATATCTCGAGAAAAGCACCGGGTACATGGCTTTCATTTCGGAGAGCTACTCGAGTGTTCTGGGCCTTAAAGACGAACCCATTCGGTGATTTTCGCGGTCGCCCTCACTGAACCAACTTGGATCTGAACAAGTGAAACAGGCATTCCTAGGTTGGGGTTACCATAGGATTGACCCTCAGTCAGGCCTCCGATTCCAAGGAGTTTATTCAGCAAGTTCCCCGCGCTACCCCGCGGGAAGTTTTTTTTTTTTAGGTTTGTATTGTTTCTCGAATTGGTAGGTTTCTCGAAGGAACGCGGGTCCGCCCCACACAACACTATGTACAAACAAGTACAACTACACAGATATGGTTGTATGTACAACTACACACATCGCGTTGTACAAATCAGGTCGTACAACTATACAGATAAGGTTATACAGATCAGGTAGAACGTACAACTATACGTATCAGGTTGTACAGATCAGGTCGTACAACTATACATATCAGGTTGTACAGATCAGGGTTGAACGTACAACTACACAAATCAGTTTATAACGATCAGGTCGTACGTATAACTACACTCAGGTTCAGTGGGACGTACAACTACGCATATCAGGTTGTACGAACTATACACAATCCGATGTATAAAAAAAGTTCGCCGAACCTATCAACATGGGATCTACTTTTGAAGATCTCGACGCGAGGAGTTTAAAAGTGAAAACGGTTCGTAATTCGGATAAACGGTTATCAAGATATTTCATTTTGAAAAAACAAATATCAAAATAAATGCACGTACAACCCTTTGCGCACCACCAGGAAGCCGCCACTTGTCACGCGCGAAGGAAAGGTGGAGAGTGAAAGCGAATGAAATTGCGACACCGCCGGCAGCGGAGCACGTGGGGAGAGACATTCGCGAAGAGAACCCTTTTTCTAAAAATTTCGGCCGCATCTCTGTGAGCAATGTTCTCTTCATCATGGGCTTAGGCTATTATGTTTCTTTTAGGTTGGGCCTTGGATGACATTTCATTTGTAGTGGGAAATACTGAACAAATAGAAGGAGTCATGGTTGGGTCCTGCTCCAACGGTCATATTTCTAAAAAGAGTCTTGAAAAAACTAGATTATTTTCGGTCATTTTTTTTGATAAGGGGATAGTGAGAAACGAAAGTACCGCTTGCCTAAGTGGAGTGTGGTTTGCCGACCTAATAACCAAGGAGGTCTTAGTATTCATGACCTAGAGGTAAAGAACAGAGCCTTAATTGGTAAATAGTTATTCAAACTTCTAACTAACGAATGGGTTTTGCAAACCCTCTTAAGAAGGAAATATGTGGGCTCTCAAGTCCTGTCCCAAGTGTTTTGGAAATCGGGTGGTCCCACTTTTTGGTGGGTCATATGGTCACTAAGAAATTCTTTTCTTCATATGGTTCTTTCGATATTAAGGATGGATCTGAAATTAGATTCTAGGAGGATATTTAGATAGGTAATACCACGCTCCGAGAACAATTTCCGGCCTTATACAACATGATACGACACAAAAGCGACACGAACGCTACGGTGACGGAAACTTTCCTACCAAATGTGTAGTTCAGGAGAACTTTATTTGGCCCAAGACAAACATCTTGGACTGTTTTGTTACAATGTCTTGAATCAGTTCAATTGACCCAATGGTCTGATTAATTTCGTTGGAATCTAAATGTGAATGGGAAATCCACTGTGGATTCAATGTATAAGGTGCTCCTGCTGTTACAGTTAATAGTAATAAGAAAATTTGGAAGATGGAGATCCCGCTGAAAATAAAAGTATTTGCGTGGTAACTTCGTCGAGGTGTAATCATTACAAAGGACAACCTTGCAAAGTGAATTTGGTTTCTATCATCATGATGAGAGTATAAAACACCATTTCTTTCAATGTAATTTTGGGAGATCTTTATGGTTAGTCATTCAGATAGCATCAAACTTGTATCCACCATGCGCGTTGCAAATATTTTTGGCAGCTAGCTAAATGGGTTGGACTCTAGATTTAAAATATTAATCAGGGTGGGAGTGATTACCATTTATTGATCGCTATGGCTATGTAGAAATGACAAGGTTTTAATGATAAAAATTCGTCTCTTATGCAAGTTATCTACCAATCCACAGCTATCACTCCGTTCATGGGCACCTATCTAGCGTGTGGGGCACCATGACCTGTTCACTGAGGTGTGTACGCGATTGGAGTATTCGGTGAGGGAGTTTTTCTCCCAGCATGGATGGCGGCATAATTTGAGGATTGGACCTCCCCTCCTTAGGCTTTTTCTTACACTTTCTCATTCTGATATGTAATTCGCCTTTTTTTTGTTCTTGAGACTTGAACTTGGAGACTTCCGAACTTGTGGTGTTGTATGTATCTTAGTTATGTAGAGTCCGGATGTAATGCTTAAACTCTTAATAAATAAAATCTCTTTATCAAAAAAATTAAGTTAATTGTTTTCTTACTAATCTATCGAGGTGGGACTCAAAAATTGAGTTTCACCCTCCGTGCACTGCTGTATGCGACCGTTGGCCAGAACCACTTGTCTGTAATGCTTGTCTGTAGTGGGTCCCTAGTCATCATGAGTGGAGGCATGCACCTGGCCGTTCACCTGCGTCAATTTCTTCTGGTGGCAAAATGCGTGCACACACATGTCGTGATGGGCCGCATGCATGCCATAGATGAGACCCATATATGTGAAACGAGGAGAACAAATAATTAGACAAATGGGAACATAAACAACTTCATAAGGAACAAAAAAATTGCAAGAATAAAAATTGAAAATTAGTTTTGTAGAGTAATAGGAACATTTTTTTCTCAATGAAGGAACAAGTACTTCTACACACGGAACGGAAAAAACATCATATGGAACAAAAAAATCGGGAACAAAATTAGAAAAAACTTATTTTGTAGTGTAAAAGAAACAAGTTTTTCTACATGAAGGATTAAATAATTAAACACGTGGGAACAAAAAAGACCGCTGGGAAAAAAAATCAGGGACAAAAACTGAAAATAATTTTATAAAAAAATGGAACACATTTTTCTGGATGGAAGGAACAAATAATTAGACATATGGAGAAAAAAACATCACATGAAACAAAAAAAATACAGAACAAAAATTGAAACTAATTTTTATAGAGTTAGTGGAACAAATTTCTAAATGAAAGAACGAATATTATGCACATTTGAACAAATAATACATAAATAAAAATTGAGAAAAACAACTTTTTAGAGTAGGTGCAACAACTGTTTCTGAAAGAAGAAATAAATAATTATACACATGGGAAAAACATACTTTGAGCAAAATACATCCATAAACAAAATAAATGCGGAACTAATTTATAAAATAGGAGGAACAAATCTTGTATATGGAGAAATATTTATACACCGGGGAACAAAAAAATTAAACCACATGAAACAAAAATTACATTCGGTAACAAAATTTTGTGAGATTAATTATGTATACTAAGAGGAACAAATTTTCTAGAGAAAGGGAAAAAATATTGATACACTGTGAACAAAATAAATACACCTTAGGGAGTAAAAGGTACATCTAGTAATAATTTTTTCTGTAATTAATATACTAAGAGTAACACATTTATGGATAAAGGGAACAAATAATTATACACCCGAGAACAAGAAAAGTACACCATAGAGAACAAAAAGTAAAAATTACTTAAAAATAAAAATAGGGGAAAGGAACAAAAGCTGAAAGAAACATATGAAAGAAAAAACTTAAATGAAAAATCTGATTGGAAACATACACGTACACACCATGAACGATTTAAAACATTGTTGACGCCTTTCTCTAACGTCTTACATGCATGTTTTGCAGACCGACGAGGGGAAATGCACACTGCTATTGGAGGTGAACAATTAGTTCAATTATGTGGAAAAGGCACGCATCGTGAGATTGATGTCTGGGTGCTCCACAACTTGCCTATGCCCAATAACATGTTTAGAGTTGCACTGTCTCAGGTGTTACCGGGTTGTGAAAATTTGGATCCTCCGTATCAACCACCCAATGTCAATAGCGAGTTAAACCTCAAACAATGCTTGATCCATCTCTTGACATGGCCAAAAGTAGTGATTCGTGTTGACCCTCCTATAAACACCCCATAGCCAGCACCGATCGAGGAGGACCCCGCGGAAGATCACAATAATGACGGTGATGGCCTCGATGACTTCCTAGATCAACCCGACCGTGATCTAATGCGTACACCCGTGCAAGCTGGTCTACGAGACAAATATCAATGCACAAAGCTTCTGTGATGTTCTCAAGATACGCCAGAAGTCGCCCCCTTGATCGCAGATGCAACTGGTCTAAGCCAGGACATACTGATGCATGTAAAATGCATACATTAACTTTACATTTTATTGCTTGATATTTCCCTTATTTGCATCATATATGGGTTATATTTATGTTATATAATGATTTTGGGGGATAATTCACACTTTCCCCATTTATTTGGAATTAACCCTGCAGAACCAGAAACCCCTGTTTTCATGTTTTTGACTTTCAGGGAGCATACGACGTCCAAATGACCTGAAACTTCACGAACATCAGTTTTTGGAAGGAATAAAGCGTAGGAGTGAAGGAAGCGCAAAAGTGGAAACCCGAGGAGGAAAAGAGGGGGTCCCACGCGGCTAGATTCCTTGCCCGTGTGGACCCACCTCTTTTGGCCCTCGTGGCTCCGATGCCGTCCGTTTTCGTCTCCGTGGTTTCGTCTTGACCTAAAAACGTCTATAACAATAGTTCCCCGAAGAGTTTCGAGAGGAGGCGGAGGAGAAACACGAAACCAAGAAACAAAGAGTCAGAAGGCTGTTGCCGGAGAAGATTGGAGGGTGGAAAACGCCGTCGGACCACCTCCAGAAGGCTCCTCCATCCCCTCTCCGGAGTCTACATCAACACCACCGTCAAGACCAGCACTATCTCCATCACCATCTTCGTGATCCACTTCATCCCCCTCATAGTTTGAGATTGTTCGAACCCTAGCTATTGTCTAAGTACTGTTCTACATGTGTGTGAATTGCTACTTGTCATTATTTTGTGGGGAGATTATATTTTCAGATTGTGTTGTACCACTTATGCCATTGAATCATATCACGTCTTTGCGTTTTGAGTAGTTCTCTCATGTTCCTGGGGGCATAGGATGGATTGGCAATGATTTCACTATTCATGTTTGAGTATTTGGTCAAGTCTTTATCTTTGATGATTGTCTTGTTGTACAATATATGAGTGCACACATATGTTGAGGAATGCATGAGGTGATCACACTATGTAATGGATTGGGTAGGACCTGGGAGTTGACAACTAAACCTATGGTCTAATACATGAAGTTCCATTAGAAGTGGATTAATATCGGGGACCTTAGAGTGTAATGCTATGGTGGGACTTTTATGTCTTAATAACTCTTGTGTAGTCATTTACTTGGCCACATGATCCATCATAAGAGGGTTTAGTCTATTTATTTAGCTTTACCTTATCTATGGCTCCGTCCAAAGAAGATTAAAACTTGACAAAATATTTACCTTGTTGTTCTATAAATATCTATGCCATGAAATCCATGTAGCCCTTGGGAACGTTTTCCACACATAAGAAACACACACTTAAGCTTGTCCTCTTGCTGCATAGAGGATTGGGCTTTCTCTCTTTGAGAGCTTTCACTTGTCATATTTTATTTTCAGCCTTTTACTTTACTTGCAAAGTCTACACCAAAAACCCAAAACAACTTGCATCATTTTACTTTGTCTAGTGCATAGATAATAAGAATAGTGACACTCTTATTTGAAAGGATAAACACGTGTACCTTCTACTCCTCGTGGGATCGATACTTTACTTACACATCAAAAATTTCAACGATCCCCTATACTTGTGGGTATCACATACTCCAAGAGGCACTCAACCAAGGGTTAGGGAAGGATCCTAAGAAGACGGGACAAAAATATATCCGAAGAAACGTAATTTAGAATCCAACAGCCAGCTGGTGTTGGAGACTAAGTCGAAGCCGAGACGAGTTCAGGACAAGGTACCCTGATACGTCCAAAACGTATCTACTTTCCCGAACACTTTTGCTATTGTTTTGCATCTAATTTATGTGTTTTGAATACAACTAACACGGACTAACGCTGTTTTCAAGAGAATTGCCCTGGTGTCTTGTTTTTCCACAGAAAATCAATTTTCGGGAAAAACACCAGAAAAGATCACAAAGCCCCTATTTTACGAGAAGATGCACGAAGCCAGAAGATGAGACGGAGTCGAGCCACGAGGGGCCCACACCACATGGTGCCCCCCCGGCCGCGCCACCACATTGTGTGGCCAATGATGACCCACAAGTATAGGGGGTGTATCGTAGTACTTTCGATAAATAAGAGTGTCGAACCCAACGAGGAGCAGAAGGTGCTGACAAGCGGTTTTGATGAGGATTTCACTTTAACACTAGCAGACAAGTTTTTAAGAGTTTTTGATATAACAGATAAATAAAGTGCGAGTAAATAAAGCGTAACAATTATAATTGCAGCGAGTGGCCCAATCCTTTCTAGAGCAAAGGACAAGCCGGTTTGTTTACTTATGATGACCAAGCGTTCCTGAGGACACACGGGGTTTCTGTCTAGTGCTTTCGCTTTATATAGATGATTAACCTTTAGTGTTTCGATAAGTGTTGTGTGGGTGAACCTATGCTAATGCACCGCCCTTCCTGGGACTAATACATACTTGTGATTATACCCCTAGTAAGAATCCGCAAATACTAGAAAGTAATTAAGATAAATCTAACCACAGCCTTAAACTCTGAGATCCTACCATCCCTCATGCATCGAGATACCAACGGGGGTTTAGATTTTTGTCACTCCGGCAACCCCACAATTAATATTCGAATACACAATACATTCCCCTAGGCCCATAAAGGTGAAGTGTCATGTAGTCGACGTTCACACGACGCCACTAGAAGAATAGCACCACAACTTAAATATCAAAACATTAAATATTACTCAACATAGTTCACTACTAACATCTAGACTTCTCCCATGTCCTCAAGAACTAAACGAACTACTCACAACACATAATTTGGAACATGATCGGAGGTGATATAATGATGGGTAACAATCTGAACATAAACCTTAATTCAACGGTTTCACTCAATAGCATCAATAACAATAGTAATCAACACCGGGAGAGTTTCCCCTATCAAATAGACAATATTCAGCCCTAGATGTTACAGCGGGAACAAAGTGGACCGATGGAGATGACGGTGTCGGTGGTGGAGATTGTGGTGATGATGATCCCGATGAAGTGCAGCTCGATGACGGTGACGATGGTGACGATTTCCCCCCTCTGGGAATGAATTTCCCCGGTAGATTTCTCCCTGCCGGAGAGCTTTTCTCTCTCTGGTGTTTTCCGCCTCGTGGAGGCGGTGGAATAATTCTTCGTGCCTCCCCTAGGTCTTAGGTTTTCGGGGGGATGAAGTACGCGAAGGGGCGGCGCCAGAGGTGGGCCAGGGCCCCCTCACCATGTGCCGGCGCGGCAACAAGGGGGGTCGCGCCACGACATGGTGTGGGTCCCCTGGGCCCCACCTCGGGCCCCCCTTTTGGCCTCCTCCATAGTCTGACAAAATAGGAATTTCCGTCTTCTTGGTTTCGTTTTCTGAGCTTCACAAATATTGTATCTTGATGCTGCTTTTTCCAGCAAAATTCAGACTCCGATGATCCATTCTCCAATAATCATCAAACATGCAAAATAGATGAAATAACATAAGTATCATCTCCAAATATGAAATATATCAATGAATAGTAGTAAATTATGATATAAAATAGTGATGCAAAATGGACGTATCAACTCCCCCCAAGATTAGACCTCGCTTGTCCCCAAGCGAACGCTGAACTCAGTAAACATGACCACATGTTTATGGAGTGGAGTGTCGATAAAGAATATACGGACAAGAAGCATCACATCTATTAATACACAAGTCATCTTACATAAAAAATCCATTTATATAACTCAACTTGTAACAAGTAAAGGGAAATCACAATAAGGTGCATAGGGACAATCAAATTGGTGTTGGCAAACTTCGTTCTTGGTCAGAGAACAATGAACAGATTGAACTTACTCTTCAAAACAGCCCTCTTACAGTAGTTGCTAACTTTCAAGATTATATCTATGAGATAACAACATTGTGCTAAACATGGGAGAAATAAAGACATGATTAATAAGTATAGATGGTTGAATCACAACGACTCGGATGCTTGCTTAAGACAGAGGGAAATAGGTTTACTGACTCAACATGAAAGTAAAAGATAGGCCCTTCGCAGAGAGAAGCAGAGATACAAACATGTGCTAGAGCTTTAAGTTTTGAAATCATATAGAGAGTATGAAATAAGTTTTAAGCTATATATGTCATTGTCAACGAATGATAGTGAATGAAAACTATATTTACCATGTTATCTAGACTTTCAAGAGCGGCTCCCATTGAATGACGTTATTTCTACCCAAGGGTAGATCATCCCTCTTCTCTTTTGTTTACACATGCACACTTTTTATAAATCGGTTTGGCACTCCTCCCCACCATTGCTTACACAATCCATGGCTAACCGAATCCTCGGGTGCCTTCCAATCTATCTCAAACCTTGGAGGAGTGCCTATTTTTGAACAATGTAACACTTTGGAACTTTCCTTTTTGATAACTCATTGAAAACCATGTGAAGAGAATTGAACAATTAATTACTTGGGACTGGGCACCCCATTTGCCAGCTCATTTGAAAGTCTATCTAACAAGTTAAACATAGAGTAACCCATATACTTCCTCATGAGCTAATAAACAGTGACACAAATAAGGGATAATAATTTTGAATAAAGATAGCACACGAAGTATTTACTTGGAGTGGTGCGAAATACCACATAATAGGTAGTTATGGTGGACACAGATGGCAAAGGTTTTGGCTCATGGTTTGGATGTATGAGAAGCATTCCCTCTCCATACAAAGCTTTGGCTAATAAGGTTGGGTAGCAAGCATAAGAGTCGATGGATACAAACAAATATACACGTAGTAAGAACAATCATGCAAGCTTCCTTGGAAGCACAAACAATTTTAATTTGTGAATACTAAGCTTATGAGCTACAAGTGAGAAAGATCATTGAATAATATATCTACATGTACTTATTTTCTCCACTTAAGTCTTAAAGTATTGTAGCTACTGACCAATGCTAATTTTGCCAAAACCAAAATATTTACTATATGCTCCCAAAGTGATACCAATACTAATGGCAAGATTAATCATATATAATAGAAGTTGCAAACTAAAATAAGCTGTGCAGAAAGTAAATGATAAAACTTCTCATTGATATTCCATATCGGCAACTCACACCAAGGGATACATAGATAACCCACTAAAAGAGAGATACTTCCACATTGCAAACTATCCTATAAGATAACTTCCCTACTCATGATATGACTCTACTAAAAAGGTAAAAGATGAAAGATAATGGTGTGATACCGCGGCACTCCCCCAAGCTTGGAACATGCCAAGGGGATGCCAATACCGATGATGAATTACTCCTTTGGCGGTGATGGGTGATCCTTAATAAGCTTCATGACCAGCTCCTTCAACTCATCAATTCTGTAGGTGAGGTTGCGAATCATCTCCGTGTTGTGCTCAATAAGGTTCATAAATATATCAGACAGTGAATCTCAGCTCTTGGAGTTGTTTCCCCACTCCTTATCAGGTTTGAAGCTCTCCTCCTGCATTGTTAGAACGATCCATATTCCAACCACTGGGCATCTTGCCCTTAGGGATCTTTTCAGTTTGGGACTTATGGATTAGAGTGTGGTAAGGGTTGTCGTTGCCTGGAGAAGATGTCCGTGGAGCTATAAAGTGATGTGGAACCTTCCCTCCGGTGCTCATCCGTGCGCCCATCTTGCGATTGGAGGGGTTTGCCACCACTACAATGCTCGCAACGGTGGCACGAGGGTTTTGACGCGGATCTTCTTCCACCTCTTCTTTATCTTCACTCTTGACCTCCTCCTCTAGCTTGGGATCTTGGAGATCATCCTCCAAAGGCTTCTTGCCATTGTCGTTGGCGGAGACCATGGTGCTTCCAAAACTAAAAATAATTCCTGGCAGAAACATCTTAAAACAAAAACACGTCGAAAACACGATATACGGACCTCGAGGGATCCGGGGGATTATATAGCTAAAATTTACAGAACAAAAGTAAGGGTACGGGAGGAAACCGAGTAGGAGACGAGCTCCGAGGCGCGCACACCATACGGTGGCGCGGCCAACATGGGGCCCGCGCCACCACATGGTGACGGCACCTCGTGCTCCGTGTCCCACTCGTTTTTGTCTCGTAATTTTCCATATTTTCTAAAAACTAATATAGTATCTTCCAAAATTAAAACGTGAACTTTTTCTGACCAAAACTTTCACTTATCGAATTCAGCTTCTACAGACTCCGAAAATTGCTCTTTAATAAAAACTTCCGGAGTAATCACTTGAATAATATCAACATCTTCATTATAAGAATCTCTAGAAATATAATGTTTGAGTCTTTGTCCATTTACCACTTGTGTAGTATCATCCTTGAGTGAAGCAATTTTAATCGCACCAGAACGATATACTTCTACAATAACATAAGGTCCTTTCAATTTGGAGACTAGTTTTCCTACAAAAATATATAAGACGAGAACGATACAATAGAACTTTCTCACCAACATGAAACTCTCTCTTAAGAATTCTCCTATCATGCCATTTCTTAACTTTCTCTTTAAAGAGTCTAGCATTTTCATAAGCCAAACTTCTCCATCCATCTAAAGAACTCAATTCTAGCAACCTCTTCTCACCAGCAAGTTTAAAATCTCTATTAAGTTCTCTCACTTCCCAATAAGCTTTGTGTTCTAATTCTAAAGGCAAGTGACAAGCTTTTCCATAAACTATTTTATAAGGAGACATACCCATATGATTTTTATAAGCAGTTCTATAAGCCCATAAACCATCATTTAATTTGTTAGCCCAATTTTTCCTAGTTCTATTAACATTCTTTTGCAAGATAGATTTTATTTCTCTATTTGATAATTCTACTTGCCCACTAGTTTGAGGATGATAGGCTGAAGCAATTCTACGATTAACACCATATTTAGCAAGAAGTTTTCTAAAACCACCATGAATAAAATGAGAACTTCCATCAGTCATAAGATCTCTAGGCACACCAAACCTAGGGAAAATAATATCTTGAAGCATTTTTAACGATGTCTCACCATCAGCACTTTTTGTAGGTATAGCTTCTACCCATTTAGTAACATAATCAACAGCAACAAGTATATGAGTATAACCCTTTGAAGGAGGAAAAGGACCCATAAAGTCAAATCCCCAACAATCAAATGGCTCAATAACAAGAGTATAATTCATAGGCATTTCATTACGTCTAGAGATATTACCAGTTCTTTGGCACTCATCACAAGATAAAATAAACCTTCTTGCATCTTTAAAAAGAGTAGGCCAAGAAAAACTTGATTGTCGAACCTTTTGTGCAGTTCTATCTCCAACATTATGTCCTCCATAAGCACTACTATGGCATTTTCTCAATATCTCTTTCTGTTCATGTTCCGGAACACATCTTCGCATAATACCATCCACTCCTTCTTTATATAAGTGTGGGTCATCCCAAAAATAATGCCTCAAGTCATAAAAGAATTTTCTTCTTTCTTGAGTTGAAAAGGTTGGAGGCAAATACTTCGAAACAATAAAGTTAGCATAATCAGCATACCAAGGACTATCTTGTGAACTCACCCTTATTGCAGCCAATTGTTCATTTGGAAAACTATCAATAACATGAATATGATCATAAGCAATGTTTTCCAATCTAGACAAATTATCAGCAACAGAATTTTCAACACCTTTCCTATCTACAATATGCAAATCGAATTCTTGCAAAAGCAACACCCATCTAATAAGCCTAGGCTTAGCATCTTTCTTTTCCATAAGATATCTAATAGCAGCATGATCAATATGAATAATAATTTTAGAATCAACAATATAAGGTCTAAACTTATCACAAGCAAAGACATCAACAAGAAATTCTTTTTCAGTTGTAGCATAATTCTTTCGTGCAGAATCAAGAGTCTTACTAGCATAATGAATAACATTCAACTTCTTATCTACTCGCTGTTTACCCACAAGTATAGGGGGTGTATCGTAGTACTTTCGATAAATAAAAGTGTCGAACCCAAAAAGGAGCAGAAGGTGCTGACAAGCGGTTTTGATGAGGATTCCACTGTAAACACTAGCAGACAATTTTTTAGGAGTTTTTGATATAACAGATAAATAATGTGCGAGTAAATAAAGCGCAACAATTATAATTGCAGCGAGTGGCCAGTCCTTTCTAGAGCAAAGGACAAGCCGGTTTGTTTACTTATGATGACAAAACGTTCCCGAGGACGCACGAGATTTCTGTCTAGTGCTTTCGCTTCATATAGATGATTAATCTTTAGTGTTTCGATAAGTGTTGTGTGGGTGAACCTATGCTAATGCGCCACCCTTCGTAGGACTAATACATACTTGTGATTATACCCCTAGTAAGCATCCGCAAATACTAGAAAGTAAATAAGATAAATCTAACCACAGACTTAAACTCTGAGATCCTACCATCCCTCGTGCATCGAGATACTAACGGGGGTTTAGGTTTCTATTACTCCGGCAACCCCACAATTAATATTCGAATACACAATGCATTCCCCTAGGCCCATAAAGGTGAAGTGTCATGTAGTCGACATTCACACGACACCAGTAGAAGAATAGCACCACAACTTAAATATCAAAACATTAAATATTACTCAACATAGTTCACTACTAACATCTAGACTTCTCCCATGTCCTCAAGAACTAAACGAACTACTCACAACACATCATTTGGGACATGATCATAGGTGATATAATGATGGGTAACAATCTGAACATAAACCTTTATTCAACGGTTTCACTCAATAGCATCAATAACAAAAGTAATCAACACCGGGAGAGTTTCCCCTATCAAACACACAAGATTCAGCCCTAAATGTTATAGCGGGAATGGAGTGGACCGATGGAGATGACGGTGTTGGCGGTGGAGATGGAGGTGATGATGATCTGGATGAAGTGCAGCTTGATGACGGTGACGATGGCGATGATTTCCCCCCTCCGGGAAGGGATTTCCCCGGCAGATTTTTCCCTGCCGGAGAGCTTTTCTCTCTCTGGTGTTTTCCGCCTCGTGGAGGCGGCGGAATAGTTTCTTGTCCATCCCCCAGGTCTTAGGTTTTCGGGGGGATGAAGTACGCGAAAGGGCGGCGCCAGAGGTGGGCCAGGACCCCCTCACCATCTGCCAGCGCGGCAGGCATGAGGGCCACGCCACGGCATGGTGTGGGCCCCCTGGGCCCCACCTCGGGCTCTCCTTTTGGCCTCCTCCGTGATCTGGTAAAATAGTAACTTCTGCCTGGTTGGATGATATAAAATAGTGATGCAAAATGGACATATCAGCTGTCCAAGAACAACACCAACAACAAAATCACTAGCATCACACATAATTTCAAATGGTAAATTCCAATCAGGTGGTTGAACAATAGGAGCACTTATTAAAGCCTTTTTCAAAGTTTCAAATGCTTCCTTACAATCATCATAAAAAAAAGGTACATCTTTTTGTAGAAGATTAGTAAGAAGTTTTGATATTTTAGAGAAAACTTTGTTAAACCTTCTATAGAAACCAGCATGACCAAGAATACTACGAATACCTTTAACATCTCTGGGGCAAGGCATTGTCTCAATTGCCTCCACTTAAGAACAAGGTTAGTTTGTACACATCTCTGCAAAACTTTATCAAGGTTGTGCAAACAATTATCAAAAGAAGTTCCATAGATGGAAAAATCGTCCATGAATACTTCCACAATCTCCTCACAAAAACCATGAAAAATAGCAGACATGCATCTTTGAAAAGTAGCATGACCATTACATAAACCAAAAGGCATACGTCTATAAGCATAAGTACCATAAGGACAGGTAAAGGTGGTCTTCTCTTGATCTTGCGTTTTAACAAAAAATTGAGAGAAATCAGAATAACCATCAAGAAAGCAAATGAGTTTTCTTAGCTAATCTCTCTAACATTTGATCAATAAAGGGTAATGGATAATGATCTTTCTTAGTAAATTTATTAACCTTTCGAAAATCAATGCACATTCTACAACCAATGTAACATCCCTATATTTTGGAATGTTAAAAATCACTAGAATTTAAAACTTTTGAAAACATTTATGTATTTTGCTTTGAAAAGAAAATTTAAGCATTGCATTCATGCATACATGCATCTCATCTTTCATCATCTTATTAAATAACAAAAGGTTTAAATTAAAAATCCATTATATTTCATATTACTCTAAAAATATTTATATTCTATCATTCTACTATTATGCCAAAATAAAGGTGAATGATTTCAGCAAATGAGTTTAAATAATTTAAATTCAAACAAATTTGAATATGGATATTTTACAAATTTTATTTAGCCAAAAGAAAATTTAATTAAGCTATAATTTCAAAATTGATATTAAGTATCAAATTGTATTAAACTAATATTTCAAATTATTATTTTTAAAAAGTTTTCAAAACATGCCCACTAATGTTTTAAAACATAGATATGAATATTACAAATTTTTAGAAATTTATTTGACTTCATTTGGACATTTAAATCAAAACATATAAATAAAATGGAAAATCAGAAAAAGAAAAAAGAAAAATCGCTGACGTCATGCTGACGTCAGCATCGTCTTCAACCTCCCGCCGGGAATCATCCCCGAAACCGCTGGCCGTAACTTCGCATCAATGAGGGCGATGAAGACCCGGATTCGTCGCCTCGAACATGCCTATAAGTAGCCCTCTCCCTCCTCTCTCTTTTCCCCGAAGAACCCTAGCCCGAGCGTCCCCAGGCTGTCCATAAACCCTCGCCAGAGTTCGTCCGAGCCGCCGGCCCTCTTTTCCTTTTCCGGCGAGATAACCACCCTCCCCGAGCACCTAGAGCCCCCCTCTTCCTCCCCGCGCCGTGCGCACCCCCTCGAACCGTCCTCGCATCTCCTCCACGTCTAAATCGTGAGGGGCAAGCACCTCCGAAGCTCGCCGCCGTCCGAGCACCTCCGGCCGCACGCCCGGGCCATCCCCAGACGCGCGCGGGCTCAGCGTCACCAGCATGCCACAGCTCTCCGTGGTATCCTCGAGGCCGGGGAGGCACCGCAACGCCGGCGCCGTCCTCGTCCGAGAGCACCGCCGCCGTCGCCTCCGTCTCCGGCGAGTCGCCCCGCCAGCTGCTGGCCAAAGCGAGGTGAGCCGTCCGATCTTGATTCCACGGCCACGAATAGAAGTTTATAGCGAAGAGTTATTTTCCTTTTGCAACCGTTAGATCTAGATCGTGCGGTATAAGATCGAATCACTTATCCATGTCAGCGCCCAGTCAGCGGCCACGTCACTGTCCAGTCAGCACACACGTGGAAAATGAATTGTTTTAATTTGATTGAATGGCAGTTTTATAGAAAAGCCCCTGCTTATTAAAATTGTTATAACTTTTTACTCACATATCCAAATTCAAATATTTTTTTATATTTGGAAAGCCCTTGACATGTAGAATAATTTAGATGTGTTAAATTGAAATTTGACTTATTTTAAATATTAAAATTTCAAATGGATGATTTGAGTATATTTGTAATAACTTTAAATCTATAAATCCAAAATTTGTAAATAAAATTGTTTTAGAAACTTTAGAATATTTGTCACTTGATGCCTCTGTTATAAAATATTTTGAGTATTAGTTTTGATTATTTAATACTTGTATGTTTAAATTAAATAGTTTGAATAATTTTGACATAACTCTTGATAGAAAAATCATTTTTGAATAAATCCAATTGCTATAAATTTAATTAAATCCCTTCTATCTATTAACACCATTTATAAGAAAATTGTGCTATGAAAATTAATTCACATAAAACTTTAATGTATATGTTTTCCTTTTATTATGTTTTGCAAAAATAGAAATTAATTAAATTGTTTTTATAGCCTCATGCATACTTTATAGATATCACAAATTTTCTATGATGTTTATTATGATTAAAAAGTGCATTGCATGCATGAAGTATTTTATTATATAGTTATACTCCTCATAGGAAAACCTCTTTATTATTTTCTCTAAGTTAGGATTATTTTCAAACTTAGTATTTTGGTAAAAGTGCTATGCACTAGACACTTAAGATTTTCAACATGGAGCTAGAAGGCCAATGAAGGACTTAGCCAAAACAAGACTCCAGAAGAATCTTCAAGAAGTAGAAGCACTTAGAAGAAAAATCAAGAGGAAGTCCAAGAAGACCAACCCCCTCTATTCTCTAAGTCTTTCTTTCTCGTTTTCTTTTCTTCTCTCTAAGACATGATGACTAAGTTAAACCCAAGACCAACCTCGATGATACAAGATTCATCAAGTCTACCAGGAATTCAATCAAGACATCACTAAGGAGAATACTACAAGTCTGGAGATGAAGCCTGGAATATAACCTACATCATTTTCTTCCATCTTTCCTAAAATTGACTTAAACAATTTTTGATCATGTTATTACCATCTTGAAGTTGTTGGATCCTAGCAGCATAGTGAGATGAAGCGGCCTGTAGACTAACCTTACATGTCCACGTACATGAGACCTATTCCACAACTTAAGTGGCTGGCCGGGTGTCTGTCTCTCTCACTATAGTGAATATCCAATTTACAAAGAGTTGTTGATAATTGTCGATCATCTGGAAGAATAGACTTAGTATTTTCTCTAAGTATTTTACGCATCATGCATAACATATTTTTGTATTGTTACTTTGTTAGTATGTTTATGTGTGTTTTGTTTGATGTGTTAGAAATTTCGGAGGGAAACGACAACAATTGCAGTTGCTGTTGCTATTCTTCTTGTTGCCAAGGCAAGTGGCACACCCCTATAAAATTCCTAAGTATTTTCTATGCATAACTTAGTTATTTTCCTATGCATGTGTAGAACGTAGTAGTATTGCTATGCAAGACATGTTTAGAATCCCCTATTCCATTGTGTCTAGGTACCTATGAAATGACTTAGTAGAATTTTGATGCTATGCAATTTATGAAAGGTTTTATAAAATGTTAAGTGGCTACTCAGGACCATGTCTATGAGGGTTTTCACCTGAGATAGTCTCTACTATACTTAGGATCATAGTATGTGGGGGTTTTCACCTGGAAGTGCACATCCACTAAGTTGATGAATCATCTGGATGGATTGGTTGTTGGTTTATGTTGAGTGGCTACTCAGGACCATGTCCATGAGGGTTTTCACCTAAGATAGTTTCTACTATACTTAGGATTAGAACGTGGGGGTTTTCACCTGAGAGCACACTTGTGGAAGGCCACCCAGGAACAAAGGGATATGAGGAATAAAGGGAGAAGAAAGTGAAGAACTCAAGGAGAAGTTTTCCAAGAGAAGACTGAGCTAATCAAGGACAGCGGAGGAATCCCATCATTCTAATTTCTTAATAAAATTTTGATAGGTGAACAATTGTGAACTTCTCAGCACCATGTTCATGGGGGTTTTCACCTAAGATAGTTTCTAGTATACTTAGGACCATGTTATGTGGGGGTTTTACCTGAGGGTACACTTAGATGGGTGAGCTACTCAGGACCATGTCTATGGGGGTTTTCACCTAAGATAGTTTTCACTATACTTAGGACCATAGTATGTGGGTTTTTTTTTACCTGAGAGTGCACTCAGGATTGGGCCATATTTTGGTTCTCTGGAATTTACCAGTGTTACCAATTATGATGTTGAATTTGTTTTTATAAAGTGATAGGATAAAACTGGCTTTATGCAAAATTGCCTTGAACTCCACCAGCCAAATATGCATACAGATTATAGAGTTATTCCATTAAGTGTCCACCATAGTGTCACTTGCCAGACTCCATTTTTAATGGAATCTGACCCACGTTGTTGCAATATTTTTCTTATTGCAGATTGATCAGATGACGAGTGAGGTTTCGTTTAAATGTTTCGAGTCTACAACCAACATGTTTTCGCCTGTGGCAACATGAAAGTGATGGAGACATACTGCTATTGTATTTCCGTTGTTTACTCTTCTAAAGCTAGCCTTATGCTATGCAACTTGTATTGAATATTTTGTAAGTCTGGATCATCGATGTAATAAAATTGATACTCTGTTGTGATATTACATCGTAAACTGTGTGTGCAAACGAGTCGACCCAGGGATTTGCACTATACACAGGTATCTGCCTTATTTAAAGTGCAGGTACGCTACAACCAACAACTACTCTTTGAGGAATAAGTTCACCATTTTCATTAGGCACAACAGTAATTCCTCCTTTCTTAGGGACGCAGTGCACAGGACTTACCCATCCACTATCAGCAATAGGATAAATTATACCAGCATCAAGAAGCTTTAATACCTCATTTGTTACAACTTCCTTCATCTTGGGTATTAAACGACGTTGATGTTCAACCACTGGCTTTGCATCAGGCTCCATATTAATAGAATGTTGACATATAGTAGGAGAAATCCCTTTTAAATCATCAAGAGTATAACCCATAGCTCCACGGTGTTTCTGATGCCCACAAGTATAGGGAACCGATGAAATCTTTGTTGGGAAGTATTACCCAAATTTATAGTTCGACTCAAAGGGAACACAAGAATACCAATAAGACTTTAGCAATTGAGACGTCACTCTCAACCACACCTGTATATCAATGAAATTGCAGCAACAATAGTGATAGCAGTGATATGGTTCAAGTAAGCAAAATATAACAACAGTAGTAATAAAAGGGTTTCCAAGTTTTCACCGGAAAAGTGAAGGTGTAACTAAGAGATTTAAAACGTAGGCATGAGGTGACAGCGTGGTGTTGCATGAATACGATTGATCATATAATAAGATATAAATAGCAATGGGACTTATCTCTAACTTTGATATATGTAGTTATGTGTTCCATAAATAGTTGTGCGTACTAACCAAGAGAATTTGCACAACATCTATTGTTATACCTACCCATTTCACCGGGGCCAACTTGGAACAACAGGTAATTAAGATCTACCCTTTTGAGTAGACCGGAACAATGCATTAACATTTCATGAACACAAAGAATCCTCAAACTAGAACATATCCCCTTTGTTTTCCCTTTATGTCACTTTTAGGGTTCGCAGGTTCAACATAATAGCAGGCAATACACTTTGCAGATAGATACCAAACTCAATTATATGATGGGGAAAAATAAGTTCAGTACTGAAATCATGCCACTTGGGCCCTAGTAGCAAGCATTAAACATAGCATAAGTGCATCAACACAATACAAAAGTATCCTCAAGGTAAACCCCTAAGATCTCGAACAACGGGTATCATTACATGATCAATCTCATCCAATCCCCATCCACCTCATATGCCTACAGCGGTCTACTCACACATGGTGATGGTGGAGGAGCTCATGGTCGATGGAGATAAAGGCGGTGAAGATGGCGGTGAAGACGGCCTCCAAATCCCTCCTCCGTGGGAGAAATCCTGGATCAATCTGTCTCCGAAAACGAAGATCGTGGTAGTGGCGGCGCTCTGTTTCGTGAAAAGACCTCCTCTTCTAGGTCATCTGGTTTTTCGTATATATGGAGGGGTACGCCAAAGATGAGGCCGAGGGGACGCTCGATGCGTCAGATAGGTGTGCCCACGCGGCCAAGGAATCTGGCCGCGTGGGGCCCCCTCTTTTGAGCCTCGGGCACTCCCTCGTGTCCATCTTCTTCTCGATGTCCCACTTTTTCCATAAAACTTCACGTGCTATTTTTCCCCGATTTAATTTCCTGCAAAAATAGACATAAACAAGACTTTGCTAAAAACAACATCAGATTCAGTAGTTTTAGTCAAGTATGGGGAGATTCCGGGACAAATAATGAAGCAAAGTGATTGGAAAAGTAGATGCATTTTAGGTGCATCATTTCTTCAATACTTCCAACAATCTTTCCTCTTCTTGACCTGAAAGGTTAGCACTAATAATAACAGGATATATTTTCTTATCATCAATATGAGCATACTTAAGATTATCAGGCAAAGGTTTTAAATCGAAGACAGGATCCTCTTTAGGTGGGAGTGTTTTACCCAAGTCTTCCACCTTTAAATTGTGTTTCAAGATAGGTTGACGAAGAAATATTTCATCAAGCTCATCCCTTTCTTCTCTAAAGACTTCTCTTTCATGATCTTCCATAAATTGCTGCAAAACATTGTTAGGAGCAAGAGAAATAGAGGCAAGCTCTTCAACTTTAAAGTCTTCATTAGGCAATTCGGTTTCGTAAGGGACTTTAGCAAATTTCGAAAAATTGAATTCATACGAATCACCAGCAAACTTAGTAAAGATTTTCTCCATCTTACAATCTATAATAGCACCACAAACGTTCAGAAAAAGTCTACCAAAAATGATAGCACAAGTCTTACTGGCAACTGAACCAAGTACGAGAAAATCAGCAGGATATTTAATCTTACCACATAAAACTTCAACATCTCTAACAATACCAATTGGAGAGATAGTTTCTCTATTAGCAAGTTGAATTGCCACATCAATTTCTTCAAGTTCACAAGGACCTATCTCATGCATAATTTCTTTGTAAAGCTCATAGGGAATGGCACTAGAACTTGCACCAATATCACATAAACCATAATAGCAATGATCACCAGTTCGAACTGATAACACATGCACACTAGTTTTCTTTGAACTTTTAGGATGAGAAACAACATTAGAAGCATCATCACAAAATATAATATACTCATCTCCAACATTTTTAGTAACAAGATCTTTTACTATAGCCACAGGTGGTTCAATTTTAATTTGTTCATCAGGTTCTATAGCTTTCTTAGCACTTTTGTTAACAACACTAGCCGTAACAGAATGTTCCTTCATTTTAACAGGAAAATGAATTTTTTTCAATATAAGGCTCAGGAATAATATGATCAACAGTATTAACTTCAATGCTTTTAGTTATAGGTGCAATTGACTTATCTTTATAAGGCTCATGATATTTTTTAAAGCCCTCCTTAGGTAAACCGAAATAAGAAGCAAACGCTTTATAATAATTTGCAACAACTTGAGAATCAAGACATAAGCATTATTAATATTTTGAAATGCATCAGTATCCATGAAATTTTTAATGAAGGGGATCGTTTGCAGAAAACAAATTTTTTTCTAGCAACGTTATCCTTAAACTAACCAAGATCTACACTATGCAGATATAGAAGTACGGCGGAGATCGGAATACATACCCTCGTAGACCGAATAGCGGGGATTACGCTCCCGCACAAGCGTTGACAACGAAGACGACGTAGCCGACCTCTAGGTCGCGGAGAACTCGGCGTGACGAAGACGACGAGATGACCCCGAGGTCGGGTGGAGGAAGTAGGCCTCCGAGTACCGCTAGCGCAGCACCTCGCAGGGCGTTACACACATACGGTGGAGACGACGGCCTCCGAAGCTCCAGTCCAGGACGAGCAGCAGAAGACTTGGACCGGAACACCAGCAGTGCGGCAGCGGGCTATGGTGGAAGAGACCCCCCTCCTCTACTCAGCGCGACTCCGACAAAGGGAATCACGAGATCGAGAGAGAATTAGGGAATTAATTGGTGAATTAAAAAGCCAGGGGTGCGCCTTCTTATATAGACACCCAGGGGGAGCCAACCTTGCCAGCCAGGCAATGTGGGACTATCCCCCATTGCCTGCTGCGGCTAGGGCAGTGCGCCGGCCCTAGGTGGGCCCCATTTGGCCCACCTAGGCCGGCCCTCCCTCAATCCGAAGCCCTGGGGGGACTTTCCCCCCCTCATGGACCTTCTTTCCACCAGAAGGCCCATTTAGTGAAACCAGCCTTTAAAAATTCGAAAATAAATATATAAAATCATATTTAAACATTAATTACACTAATTAATATAAAACATATTTTATATAATTTATTCTAGCTCCGAAAACTCTTTCGTCGCTGCCCGATCTCCATCGGACCATTCCCGGGACGTTCCCGGTGATCTCTTTCCTTTCCGGTTGTCTTGTCGAAACCCCTTAAGTGTGTTACCCTAGCGGTTCGATATAATAACAGGTACGATCAAGACTACTCTATGATCAACGACTAACTCGTAGGCCTGGACCCCATGAATTAATCCCTGTGATATAACGAATGACTTTCATCTATCAAACCTGGACGTCTAGTCTTAAACCCTTTGTCATGGCGATACTTAGCGTATCCGAGCATCATTCTCAGATATCTCCATACCTAGCATGATCTCCTTACCGACATCGCTATCTTCTACTCGTCTATGATATTATGTCAGCTGGTGACCTAGTCACATGTTTGCAAACTCATTTGACATAATCTCACCGAGTGGACCCTAGAGTATCTATCCGGCTATGCGGACTTACAAATCCCGCTGTTGACCCCTCGTCTCAACTACCCCTTTCCGATACCCAAAAGTATCACCTATTATTTTCACACTATATAAGATATGACGTTTGGTGCGATCAAAGTATCTTCCAGGGATAACAATAAGAGTTGGTCTCACGGTCTTAAGGCGTAATGACTATGTCCTATAAATACTAGGTATGTCCATCACATCGTTACACCTAACGATATGACTTCCTTTTCCGACCAGCGCCATACCCTATGATCGGAAAACCTCGATCATCAATCGCGCAACGAAACTAGTCATAGTAGAGGCTACTAGGGACCTGGTTGTTTATCTACCACACCTGTATTAATGTTTCCGCTTAATACAGTTATAGCATGGTATAAAAAATATAATGAACAATTGGGATATTGCCAATAAACTATGTTTATTAAGTGCCTCTAGGGCATATTCCCTTCAGTCTTCCACTTGCACTAGAGTAACACTTAATCTAGTTTACAACTTGGTAAAAGCTCAACACCCATAGCATCTTGGTGCCTGCTCGCCTTGTGGAAGAGGTCAATAGATCTCACACATTGAGACCTATATGTGCTTTGCAACACTACTATGTCATCTAGTTTGACATCATCCTGTATCTTACGATGACGGTGAAATATATCCTAGTGGATGGAGTGAGACTCGAGCATTCGCGTAGCTTGGGCCTTAAAAGTCTAAGAGATCTATTAAGGTGACCACCTACGTTCGGAAAACTGCTCAGTCCAATCACACTTGCTACTTCTAAAGTCATGATATATTTCTATACCTATGTAGATTATGCGACAGTGCATTCATATGCGACTTCGCAAACTAACCATGTCTATTTTCAAATAAAGGACATCTCCTATATGAGATTTCTAGTCGTATGGGTCAGTGTCATAACTTGCATCATCGTAACCGCTTTACGGCAAGTTGTCTTTCCACTCTTACCCTTTACTAGAAAACATATCTTCAGTTCTCATAGACACTGAAGACTAAACTTAACGTTTGTTCATTGATCCACACAAGGATCACTTTAGAACCTGTTCTTCAGCCAAGAACTCGGGTCACACCAAGTCGAGCTTTCAGTCTGATAGCATCTATACATAGATAATGTTGAACATCATTTGCTATTACTGAAAATGCCAAGATAAACTTAATATTTTACATAGTCATACAAGCAAGAACCACTTTCTTTGCTTGTCCTATCACTACAAGAGAATTGGCTTGTAGAGACACTATTTTGGTCTTGTGGAGACACTTATATTGTCCTTACATAATTGTAGAGGCATTGTACACATTGTGTCATAAGTGTCACTACGGGCAGTGTCTCTTAGACTATAGAGTCGTTTAGCAAATTGTCTATATGTGACATAAGGTCACTTCATATGGACAACAGGTTGTGTATCTACACACCGAGAGGCGTTTTAAAGATACACTTGAAATATGTATGTATGTCCATAGAGACACTTTATGAGACAATTAAGGTTGCCTCTAACAGTAGTGTAGGCATTGTATTGCGGCAATGTATCCACTTCTAGAAATATGGACACAATTAAGTGAAGCATTTTATTTGATTTCTCTAAATATAAAGGCGTCACATATGTAATGTTACGTAGAGGCTGCGTGTCATGATATCAGAAGCATTTTGTACTTCTTTTCTTCTATAAAACTTTTGCTCTCAAGAACAGAGACAATGTCAAGCTTGAATAATTAAGATCATACACTTACTAGTATTATGACATCAGAAACACATATAACTGGATAATTTCATGGAAGAAGTCAATATATACATTGACGTTCCATTAACTGTATATAAAATAGGAGTATGAAACTTCAAATTGACACCAGAATGCATCAGCTAGATGCACAATAAGAAGAAAAAATTCTTAAAAATACTACACACCACTAGACTGAACAACCAAGCACCTAAGAGTTGTCTTCCAAGCTCTCGTTATCAGCCACCACATATGGAGTACTCAAATATACACCCTGCAATCACCGAACAAGTTGAGTGAGATAAAATAATTAACAAATTGAGTGAGATAAATAATTAACATGTCACAACAAATATAATGATGTAATATTTTCTTAGGTCATTTAATCACGATTTGGTTGAACCAAATCACCAAGAAGAGTTGACTTGGGGGAGTATTAAGCCAAACAACTTCCCTTTCTGGCTACCCTTAATTGACTAATAATTACACATGCTTAGATTAGATAATTAAAATGGGAAGGTACTTTGCAGGCTTAATTATGCGTGCACGAGTAAACTATTGAATGAACACAATACAAGATAAATTCATTAATTGGATGTATATACATTTGGGATAATTTAAAGGAGAACTAGTTTAAGGAACCGAATAAAGACACAAAATAATAGCTGCAGTGATAGAGGGCGGTGGGCTCATACCATGATCTACAGCATAAATCTTATTAATAATCTGTACCACTTTGCTTGCTTCGGCCACCACCCAACATGAACATGCTGCCGCCCCGCTTACAGATTTCACTAAGGATAGAAAAAAACCATCACTTGCCATGGGCCTATGGCCATCAATTCTTGTCTGACAAAATAACAACGATAAGTTCAAATGATTATCTTGATGTAGGATCATAGCTGTGTCTGTTAGCGCAGAGAGTATAACTCAACAGAATTTCAAATTCCTCTATCTTGATCATACAAGAAGGTAATGTGCAGATTATACTAGGCAATAGCACAAAGCCCATATATGTGACCAGGAACTAGATTGTGGACGATGTTCAGCTTAGGAAGGAGGGAAAGAGAGGATAACCTGTTCGTTATGGCGCTGGGTAGTGGCATGGCTCCCGCTCCCCCCAATAGATCCATCGTAGAGCTCCATCAGATCGGTACCCTTGGCGTTGTCAACTGGCTAGCAGCGGTTGGGACAAGATGGGCAGGGGACGTGGCCGGAGGCCACGAGCTGCGGCGGATCGACAGAGTATATGCATCAACATGAGGCTACACCAGCCCAACAGGGGAGACATAGCCCAGACCAACAAGTGGGCACGCCGCCCAGATGTGGCATCGCCATCGACCTCCTGGTAAAGGATTCCTCACCATAGAGTTGTTGCAGCCGGTGCCACAACCATGATAGCGGCCGAGCGAGGAGCGCGACGTCAAAGAGGGTGGGGAGCGCGTACATATCTGGGTGAATCGGAGCACCCGTTTGACCTTCTCCTCTCTTCCACGGTAGGGATTGGTAGTGGGGTGGTGGCGAGCAGAAGTGGGGGGCGGACAGACGAGATTTACGGATGAGGGGGGAGTGGGGAAGAAAGGGGTCGGTTCTGGTTGAAATTCTCCTCCGCCTCGCGCGCGCTCTCAAGGGCCAAAGCACTACTCCCATGATGTAATTTGAAGATTCGTTTTTTCCATCATAGTCCTTAATGATGGTGTTATACTTATTAGTTTTCCAGCATTCTCCACTTTATCTCACATCATAAAATTAAGAGACCACATAGAGTCTCTAGAGAATGATTGTATTGTTGAGACATCCACAAAACTGCCTCTCTTAGCGTCTTTAGAGTTGCTAAGAGACATAATGATGGATGTCTCTAATGAGATGTCTCTATTGTTAAGGCATTGTCAAGAATTTCTCATACAATGTCTTTATGGGCAGACTAAGAGACATTGTGGAGGATGTATCTAGGTAGATGTCTCTACCGCTAAGACATTGCCTAAAGTGTCTCTCTAAATGCCTCTATAGTAAACTCGATCAAGATTTCAGAGGCACAATGGAGAGTGTCTCTATAAAAATGTCTCTACTGCACAGTTTTGTTGTAGTGTATTCTGAAACACTTCAGAATCTTGACTTAGGAAATATTCCGACTTAATGTTATTAAGCCCCTTACGATCTATACAATTATAAATCGGATGCCTAATACTCCTAACTTCATTTCATAGAAAATTTAATCACTTAAATAATCCTTTACACTCTATTAGAGGATCTGTGTCATTCAATATGTCGTTACATACAAAATCACGAATGACACCTAGCTCCCACTCAAATATGCCTTCCGCATATAAGATCAAGGAAAAGCTACTTAGCTCCCACTCAAATATGCCTTCCGCATATAAGATCAAGGAAAGGTACTTTGCTCTCACTCACTTCTTTGCAAATGTAGGTTTCTTCAACTATTTTGGACAACTCCAAAATCATTTGATCACATTATCAAAGTGAAGATTCCAGCTCCGATATGCTTGCTTCAGCCCATGAATGGACCAATTGAAGTTTGCATACATGTTTAGCATCCTCAAGATGACCAACTCTTTCTTAATGATACTATTAAGAAACATGGTTTCCTTATCCATCTATCAATTTCTCATTCGAAATTATAGCGATTGCTAAACGACCCAGAATAGATTTAGGCTTCGCCACTTGAGACAAACTCTCATGTGGTCAACTTTGAATCTGTCGGAACCGTTTCACGACAAATCGATCCTTCTCAATGTCTATTCTCTCATAAAATTCCATATACTATTAACATCCTAGATGCCATCAAGATCTCCCAAGTCATTACCTGGTAATCGTATATGGATTTTATTTCGGATCATATATGACTCATAGCCATTTCTCGGACCTAGGTCCACCATCTCTTCTTCGTAGTTTGTAGGTCTATCATATTCCATTAATATGACCTTCATAACAAGATTGTCGTAACACAAAGTGTGGAACACAACCTCGTATGCCTACGCTCTTAGTATGAGCTCAGAACATCATGATCTTGAATCATCAGCTTTTTCAAGCTATGGAGCCTGACACCGAAAACACTTTCGGTTGCGCCACTCTGATGTCTGGAGAAGAAGTTCACCAACTTCGTCTTGCTCTACTTTCTTTCTCACTTATACCCTCGGACAAGAAATTATTTCTTTCGCAAGGTATATCCCGGCAACTGTTTTGCCTATGTCGTGAGACATGTACCCAACTAACTCTTTAGGTAGGGTATACTACAAAGATTAATCCATTTTAGGTTTGATCACATCGGAACACTAAATTGCTGAAACGACAATCCAGGCTAAAAGCCATGCCATCACTCGTATTGTATTGTCTCCATGGATTCAAATGGTTTCCCTATTTGCTAACGTGAGTGTTTACGTTTCTACCATATGACTCTAATGATCACAATAATTCGGTAAGAGATTTATTTACCACACACTATCCGATAGGGTGTAATTACGACGTCCTAACACACCATAACACTATGGTGTTCCATGCGACGTAATTTGTGGAACTCTTCTCACAAGTCTTTCAATGATATGCCAACATTATAACTCAAATCTTCATTTCCTCGACCTGCATCGCGGGAATTTGATTTTCTTGTTAAGTTTATTTCCTACTTCATTCTGAACTTGATTGATCGAATCAAAATTTCAGACTAACATTCCCCGGAGTGGATATCCATATATCTACTCGGAATATTCATGAAGTATATGAAATAAAGACTTCCACTACACGTCAAAGTACTTCATTGATTCACATACACCCATATGCACGATTCTCAACAAGCTATACTCAAAACGTTCAGTGAAGTTCACGAAATAAAGGTCTCCACTACCCGTCAATTACTTCATTGAACCACATACATCTCTATGTATGACTATCAATAAGTTATATGCCCGCTTTCGGAAAATGGTGTCACAGTTATTTTGCAAGTGTCAAAAGATCAAATCTTAGGACTTGTAGATCCATCCGGTATGGACCTAATGCATTGACTATAACATTGACATGACTAAACGGTAGTGCCAGACATATGTGGTGTCTTTATTAAGTTTGTATCATTTGGCATTAATATTATGAATGTGGGAGCTTCTACCATCTAAATTCAAATCGGCATATGATCATTACTTCATAAATATAGGACAACAAATTTGTCACTATCATGTATGAACAAGTGTCTCGCTAGAGGAGACACACTTGTAACGATCATACTAACGGGCGATCATAAAGAATTTATTCAAATGGTAGATCTATAGGGAGAGTGTCTATGGCCATCACAACAACATGACTGCCATTATCAACACGCAATGTCGCCTCATCCTTTCAAGCTACTCAAGCAGTAAACCTGGTTTTCACAAAACATGACTAGTTCAAACCTTAGTCACTACTGCGAGTACTTGCTTAGCTAAAACATTCATAACATGTATATCATATATAAACCATCATCATTGATGACTTCCGACGATCTGTTTCATTTTCTTGATACTTCCACCGTAATCAAGAACCATGAAGGTGAACGATTCCCCTTGCATGACATAGTCTATGACAGAGGATTTGCACTTGGCAATGATGTCTGTCATCTAGTGATTGAGCTGAGCGAGGCGTCTAAATGTTCATTAAGTATGAACATATGTCATTAAGTATGACCGCCACGTGCTCCCTCAATGTGTGTATTCTCTTACATCTTGGTTGAGAAGACAATCAGTCAACGTACTGATAAACTTCATCAACCCAACGTTTGGGGTACCCCGAGTTTAGCGACCATATCATATGTTCGCGATCTAAAACCTCGTACCCACTGTTGGTTCTCTATGGCAGAGATCATAGCATACACTGGACTATGATGATATCATCCGCACAAAATCTGATAATCCAAATTATCTTTTGTTAGCGGAATCTCCGGGTTTATCTCCTCGCGGGTATTGTAACACAAAGAGCTAATGGTTTAAACAAGGAGTATCCTCAAGCTAAAGCATAAAACTATGAAGTTTGGACCCAACATTTTATGTTTCTCAATCGCAGGAATGCGCCTAATTTGAAAAGATGCTATCACAATGGTTAATATCTACAAAGGTTTGCAAAACAGAATCTGTTCATTATATTCTGAGTTCTAGTATTTTAGAAAATAACTATCTGAACTCCCACTCAAACGAACATCCCTCCTGGTTGTTTAAGCGATTACACGACCCCCATCCATTGCACCACCCCTCATCATCAGAGTCGGCGGCACAACTTCAAGAGTAGACAATTGTCCGCCACACCAATTTTGGGACTCGTGCTTGACCTTTCGGTCTCCCTGTTCCGAGGCCATATTTCTGAATATGATAGGCTCGCCACCAAAAACCTCCACGCTGACGCTTGTGCAACATGGCTTACACCCACTATATGCGAACGACGAGATGTCTGGCACCCGATCATCACAGCCTGCCTCAGAACGTAGAACTTTCTTGGTGGTGCGCGTTGGAGGGAGAACACTAGTGGTATTTTGAAGGGATCATCTTATATAGCTACCGCCGTGCAACTAATATATACTATATATATAATCACACAATATAAGATGCACACAAAACATCAAATGTAATGCAATGTGATATAGTCCATTGCGCCATGGTCTTCTTGGCGCCCACAGTTTATAAACAATTTAATAAATCTACCTTGACCATATCACATAGCCCCTGCAAAATAAAGTAAGACACTTCTACTTTATCTTTTACATATTTTACGTGGCTCGGGGCTTTCGTAAATAGAACCGCTTCATACATACGAACCTTATGACCACAACAACGATCCAATAATTGCATGTTTAAGCATCCCTTTCAGGCCCTCCATTGAAAATGCAAAGCCAACTAAAGAGAGAGAAACATGCATCCGCCAGCCACAGATACGGTACAAGCCGTATGTCAGTAGTGGAACCAGTCTCGCGTAAGCGTACGCGTAAAGTCGGTCCGGGCCGCTTCATCAACTCGATGCCGCTGGAATCACAAGTGCACGCTAGAGGGTAGCAAATAACAGGAACGGTGCCCCCGTGCAGAACACGGGTTCTAACATCGTACAACTATATCTACGATAGATCGGCTCTGATACCACTGAAGGGGATCGTGTGCAGAAAACATAATTTTTCCTAGCAACGATATCCTTAACCTAACCAAGATCTACACTATGCAGATATAGAAGTACGGCAGAGATCGGAATACATACCCTCGTAGACCGAATAGCGGGGATTACGCTCCTGCACAAGCGTTGACGACGAAGACGACGTAGCCGACCTCTAGGTCGCGGAGAACTCGGCGCGACGAAGACGACGAAGATGACCCCGAGGTCGGGTGGAGGAAGTAGGCCTCCGAGTACCGCTAGCACAACACCTCGCAGGACGTTACACACATACGGTGGAGACGACGGCCTCCGAAGCTCCAGTCCAGGACGAGCAGCAGAATACTTGGACCGGAACACCAGCAGTGCGGCAGCGGGCTATGATGGAAGAGATCACCCTCCTCTACTCGGCGCGACTCCGACAAAGGGAATCACGAGATCGAGAGAGAATTAGGGAATTAATTGGTGAATTAAAAGGCCAGGAGTGCCCCTTCTTATATAGGCTCCCAGGGGGAGCCAACCTTGCCAGCCAGGCAATGTGGGACTATCCCCCATTGCCTGGTGCGGCTAGGGCAGTTCGCAGGCCCTAGGTGGGCCCCATTTGGCCCACCTAGGCCGGCCCTCCCTCAATCCGAAGCCCTGGGGGGACTTTCCCCCCCTCATGGGCCTTCTTTCCACCAGAAGGCCCATTTAGGGAAACCAGCCTTTAAAATTCGAAAATAAATATATAAAATCATATTTAAACATTAATTACACTAATTAATATAAAACATATTTTATATAATTTATTCTAGCTCCGAAAACTCTTTCGGCGCTGCTCTCCATCGGACCATTCCCGGAACGTTCCCGGTGATCTCTTTCCTTTCCGGTTGTCTTGTCGAAACCCCTTAAGTGTGTTACCCTAGCGGTTCGATATAATAACAGGTACGATCAAGACTCCTCTATGATCAACGACTAACTCGTAGGCCAGGACCCCATGAATTAATCCCTGTGATATAATGAATGACTTTCATCTATCAAACCTAGACGTCTAGTCTTAAACCCTTTGTCATGGCGATACTTAGCGTGTCCGAGCATCATTCTCAGATATCTCCATACCTAGCATGATCTCGTTACCGACATCGCTATCTTCTACTCGTCTATGATATTATGTCAGCTGGTGACCTAGTCACATGTTTGCAAACTCATTTGACATAATCTCACCGAGTGGGCCCTAGAGTATCTATCAGGTTATGCGGACTGACAAATCCCGCTGTTGACCCCTCGTTTCAACTACCCCTTTCCGATACCCAAAAGTATCACCTATCGTTGTCACACTATATAAGATATGACGTTTGGTGCGATCAAAGTATCTTCCAGGGATAACAATAAGTGTTGGTCTCACGGTCTTAAGGCGTAATGACTATGTCCTATAAATACTGGGTATGTCCATCACATCGTTACACCTAACGATATGACTTCCATTGCCGACCGGCGCCATGCCCTAGTATCAGAAAACCTTGATCATCAATCGCGCAACGAAACTAGTCATAGTAGAGGCTACTAGGGACCTGGTTGTTTATCTACCACACCTGTATTAATGTTTCCACTTAATACAGTTATAGCATGGTATAAAACATATAATGAACAATTGGGATATTGCCAATAAACTATGTTTATTAAGTGCCTCTAGGGCATATTCCTGCATTCGAAGTCATATTTCATACCTGACTCCCTACCTTTGTCGTTCTCCCATGCTTCAGTATTCTGTTCAATACGGTCAAGAAGATCCCATTTAAAACCTTCTTTATTACGCATGAATGATCCAGCACAAGAAGTATTCAATGATGTTTTATCTTCCAAGGAGAGTCTTGCATTGAAGTTATCAACAATAATATTCCCAGGAAGCTCATGAATGGGGCATTTGAGCATTAGTGACTTCAATCTCCCCCAAGCTTGGGCAATACTTTCTCCTTCGTGAGGCCAGAAATTATATATAGAATTCTGATCTTGGTGAATTTCACTTGGAGGATAAAATTTAGTATAAAAGAGAGGTACAATTTCCTCCCATCCAAGAGAATCCCCATTCTTCACCAATTTATACCAATGCGAAGCTCTTCCACCAAGTGATATAGAGAATAATTTCTTCCTTTCTTTGTCCATTGAAATACCTGCACACTTGAACAACTCGCATAATTCATGTAAAAATAGCAAATGATCACCGGGATGGACATCTCCATCCCCTACATAGAGGTTATTCATAACACGATCAATAATTTTCATAGGTATTTTAAATGGCACTATTTCTTCAGGTGGCGCCTCCTCTTCTACCTCAGCAGTGGTAGAAGCTCTTCCAAACAGGAAGGCATTAGATCCTCTCTCCATAATTAAGCAAATTAGGAGACAAAAATAAAAACAACACTTACAGCTAAAGTTTTCCTTACTAATTCCACTCACCAATAGCGCTTCACTCCCGGCAACGGCGCCAAAAATAGTATTGATGACCCACAAGTATAGGGGATGTATCGTAGTACTTTCGATAAATAAGAGTGTCGAACCCAACGAGGAGCAGAAGGTGCTGACAAGCAATTTTGATGACGATTTCATTATAAACACTAGCAGACAAGATTTTAGGAGTTTTTGATATAACAGATAAATAAAGTGCGGGTAAATAAAGCGCAACAATTATAATTGCAGCGAGTGGCCCAATCATTTCTAGAACAAAGGACAAGCCGGTTTGTTTACTTATGATGACCAAGCGTTTCTGAGGACACACGGGATTTCTGTCTAGTGCTTTCGCTTCATATAGATGATTAATCTTTAGTGTTTCGATAAGTGATGTGTGGGTGAACCTACGATAATGCACCGCCCTTCCTAGGACTAATACATACTTGTGATTATACCCCTAGTAAGCATCCGCAAATACCAGAAAGTAATTAAGATAAATCTAACCACAGCCTTAAACTCTGAGATCCTACCATCCCTCATGCATTTAAATACCAACGGGGGTTTAGGTTTCAGTCACTCCGGCAACCCCATAATTAATATTCGAATACACAATGCATTCCCCTAGGCCCATAAAGGCGAAGTGTCATGTTGTCGACGTTCACATGACACCACTAGAAGAATTGCACCACAACTTAAAAATCAAAACATTAAATATTACTCAACATAGTTCACTACTAACATCTAGACTTCTCCCATGTCCTCAAGAACTAAACAAACTACTCACAACACATCATTTGGAACATGATCAGAGGTGATATAATGATGGGTAACAATCTGAACATAAACCTTAATTCAACGGTTTCACTCAATAGCATCAATAACAATAGTAATCAACACCGGGAGAGTTTCCCTTATCAAATAGACAAAATTCCGCCCTAGATGTTACAGCGGGAATAGAGTGGAACGATGGAGATGTCGGTGTCGGCGGTGGAGATGGTGGTGATCATGATCCCGATGAAGTGCAGCTCGATGACCGTGACGATGGCGACGATTTCTCCTCTCCGGGAAGGAATTTCCGCGGCAGATTTCTCCCTGCCGGAGAGCTTTTCTCTCTGGTATTTTCCGCCTCGTGGAGGCGCGGAATAATTCTTCGTGCCTCCCCTCGGTTTTAGGTTTTCGGGGGGATGAAGTACGCGAAGGGGCGGCGCCATAGGTGGGCCAGGGCCCCATCACCATGTGCCGGCGCGGCAGCAAGGGGGTCCGCGCCACGGCATGGTGTGGGCCCCACCTCGGGCTCACCTTTTCGCCTCCTCCATGATCTGACAAAATAGGAATTTCCATCTTCTTGATTTTGTTTTCTGAACTTCGCAAATATTGTATCTTGACGGTGCTTTTTCCAGCAGAATTCAGACTCCGGCGATCCATTCTCCAATAATCATCAAACATGGAAAATAGATGAAATAACATAAGTATCATCTCCAAATATGAAATATATCAATGAATAATAGTAAATTATGATATAAAATAGTGATGCAAAATGGACGTATCATCAGGTTATTGATCTCTGTGTTACAAGGTGGCTACAACGGCGTCCCGGCGAGTCGGAGGCTCGATAGGGTTTCTGGCTATTAGACTGCATGATCTCTATTGTCCCCCTCCTGGCCTTTATATAGGAGGCTAGATCCCAGGAGTTTGAATACAAGTCGGTTTACAGATAAGGTAAGTTCTAAGTCGGTACGATAGATCCTGCCTTGAGTCGCACTCCATCTTCATTGGGCCGCATTGCGACTTCTCTATGATATTTTGTTCATGGGCCACTGGGTGGGCCTTTCGGTATATCGGGCTTTATTATAGTCGGGTGGGTATACCCGTTGGGTATATCCACATCACATGGCATTTCAAACCATTCAAGTAAATTTTCATGTGCTACCTTTAAAACATTCAAATTGCTTCTCATTTTGTGACAATGTTTGTAGCTCATGAGGAAGTAGTAGTTGGGTTTGTTATATTCCATACTAATTAAGTAACCTTCGACTTGCATGCTTCATCTGCTCGTCATTAATATTGCACAGAGCTGGTTAGACCGCTATAACATCAAAAACATAATAAAGAAAGTAAAATAGACACTCCTCCATAGTATCTGATTGTTTGGTAGGCACCCGAGGATTCGGTTAGCCATGGCTTGTGTGAGCAAAGGTTGGGAGGAGTTTCACATTATATATAAAATGTAGATGCTATAAATGCCTAATATTAAATATCTCGGAACCGCTCTCAACTTGTTTAGTATGGAAGATAATATAAACTCTATTGCCATTCGTTTACAGGAACAACCACCTCCCAAAACAATTTTACTTCTCTTTTCAATAAAATAAAAAGCTCTAGCACATGTTAATCCCTTCTTCCCTCCGCGAAGGGCCAATCTTTTATTTTTATGTTGAGTCACCATCCTTTCTTTGAGCACCTTCTCGAGAGCATAGTTGTCATTCTTAGTGTAATGTGCTTGTCCCATAATGCGGTTAACTGTAACATAACTTTGATGCTTTTATCTTTGATGTCTTTATTTCTAGTCTTCCCTTGAATTTCGGAGGTGCCCGGGCATTTATGTTTTGCTGTACAAATACGGGCAATCGAGATACCACCTTATCATGTCTTCTTATGAGCATTGCAATCCTGCAAATTGATATGTTTCATGTTGTTCATTATTAGCATGTTGGTATCTCTTCATAGTTTACATTACTATTAGGTGACATTATTTACATACATCTTATTATGAATAGACCAAGTACTTGATCAGATAACAAGAATATTTACATCATATGAAGCAAATGTGTTCGTTAAAGTTTCTTTTATCGCACTCAGTTGTTAAATGAATTGCTTTAGGACAAGCAATAATCTAAGCTTGGGGGGAGTTGATACGTCCAAAACGTATCAACTTTCCCGAATACTTTTGCTATTGTTTTGCCTCTAGTTTATATGTTTTGAATACAACTAACACGGACTAACGCTGTTTTTATCAGAATTGCCCTGGTGTCTTGTTTTTGTGCAGAAAATCAACTTTTGGAAAAAACACCAGATAAGATCACAAAGCCCCTATTTTAAGAGAAGCTGCACGGAGCCAGAAGATGAGACGGAGTCGAGGCACGAGGGGCCCACACCACATGGTCGCTAGGGTTTCTAGCTATTAGACCGCGTGATCTCTATCGTCCCCCTTTTGGACTTTATATAGGAGGCCGAGTCCCAGGAGTTTGAATACAAGTCGGTTTACAGATAATGTAAGTTCTAAGTCGGTACGATAGATCCTGCCTTGAGTCGCACTCCATCTTCATCGGGCCGCATTGTGACTTCTCTATGATATCTTGTTCGTGGGCCACTGGGTGGGCCTTCCGGTATATCGGGCTTTATTATAGTCGGGTGGGTATACCCGTAGGGTATATCCACATCAATACCGCCCGAGTGCCTATTCGACTCCGAAGGATCGTGTTGGGTATCCTTACTCAATATTCCTTCGAGTGACTTCTGAAGATACTTTAACCTGTTTATAAAGATACGAGACAAAATTCCAGTCAACACAAAGTTATTATATATTTTTTCGCCTTATGTGTGATGGATGGCATAGTAGGCCTGCTCAACCGACGGATCGGGGTCAAGTGAATTCGTGACTCGGGCGAAATACCTTTCTAGTCTACACAGATTCGACTCCCTTGGCTCGAACCCGGTACGACCGTTTAAGTTCGACTCACGCCTGTCTGGACTTACTGGTCAGAACCCGGTCATAATTAGAGTACCCTTGGCGCGTGCGAAGGGATTTTGCATCATGCCTGCTGGCATGGAAGTTACCAGGTCCACATAGCTTGTATGGGCCACCCAGCCTTATTCAGGTCTTAGCTTTGCGCTTCTTCCACAACATCCGAGGACCAGCAGCTGGAACATCCCAGGAATTATTGCTTTTATACTTGAATATGGTCTGGGAGTTACTCGACCGGATTTCGACTGTATAAATAGGATTCTCACTCCATATATTCTTCGGGTGATCCCGATCTGTTTAATATGCTTCATCTTCGACTGACGCTGATCGTCATCTTAATTCATCGGGTGTGCGACAGCGCTCCCGGTGGGAGTAGCCCCCGAGATTGAGTGCAATTGCTTGTAATTGTGCTAAATCTAAAATAAAGATCAAGAAATAATCATAAAAAAAAAAACACGCTCCCAATGGCAGTGCAATTACTGAAGGATAGTGCTGACAAGGAAAATTGCCGATTGGATTGAAAGGACATTGTCTTTGCATTTTGTATACCCTTCGACTGAATACCGCAGTCGCAACCATGTCTGTTTCTTGCTACTGACTAAAAACGTCATTGGTGACATCTCCGGTAGATGCTCTGTCCAGACGTCGGGCAAGACTTGACCAGGGTGGGCCCGTTTTGTCAGGGCTGACCTCTGCCGGCCGGTTTGATTTGACCGCACGATGTGCGTGAGAAACGGGGCGTGATGATGGCCTCCTCGTTTTTCGGGCGTAGTGGGGTTGTTACTGCGCCGCTTCCGCTTCGTGGCCACGCTCCGATGCATGCCACGTGGCCACGATTTGAAGTGAACAGAGGGTATTGCCCGTGGAAATTGTATAAACGCACCAGGGCTTGCTCCTTTTTCCTTTTACCGTTCTCACTTGCGCCGCCTCCCTCTGCTCTCCTTCATCTTCCTTGCGCGCTCTGCCATTGCCGCTCATCTTCGAGAATCCCCTGCACAACGCACAGTAGCAATGGGGAAACCAACCAGCACCAAGAACAAGGAACCCACCGCTCCGGAGAGCTCTGAAAGGAGCGGCTGGCGTCGGTCGGTGCTCAAGGCCACGCAACTGGATGACCTTCGCAATGTCGGCATGCTTCCCAAGGCCAAGGACTTCACGTGCCTTCCAGGCGACGAGATCCAGCCTGCACCCGCCACCGGCGAGCGGGTATGTTTTTACGACCATCTGCCGCGGGGACTTTCCTTCCATGTGCATTTGTTTCTGCTCGTGCTTCTTTGCGTGTACGTAGCGCAGCTGCACGACCTGCCTCCGAACGCGCTCGTCCACATCGCCTGCTTCATAACTCTATGCGAGTGCTTCCTTGGGATAGCACCGCACTGGGGTTTATTTCGCCTTTGCTTCAATGTGAAGAAGCAAGGCTCTGGCACTAGCCCTGGAGGGATCCAGGCCCGTCCCGAGTCTGGCTACTTTAAGATCCCTGATTGAGTCCATGCAGAACTGGCGCGACCGCTGGTTCTATATGAAGGACAATTCAAGCGTCGGTTTCTCGACTGGATTATCCCCATTCATCAGAGAAGTCGACATCCAGCGGAAACTGTCTTGGTCCAACTCCCTGACCGAGACTGAAGAGGTGGAAGCCCAGCTGCTGCTGAAAAAAGATGTTGAACTTCAGGCGACAAAAGGGCGAGTGCTAAAAGGAATTCATATTGTAGTCGCCTTCCACCGCCGCCTGATACAACCTCTGCAACTTCGCCCTCACCCAATGTGGCAGTACGGTGGCTCCACCGACTCGACAAGGATGACTGCCGAGCAGTTGTCATCTGCCGAGTTGATTAATGTGACCAAAGGACTTACTGGCGTGAAGGCTCCAATTGGGGAGCTGACCTCACCTGTTGCAGCTTACAGCGCTGAAAACAAACTTCCCGAGGTAACATACTTATCGACCTTCTTTTCCTTGTAATCATAATGCTAACTTCTCGCAAATACCACACGCGGGATCACCCACAGGCTGTGTCCGAGCCGACGATCCCGCCGGACGAAGTTGAAGAGAACGTGACTCGGGAACAAGCCTCGGCCCCGTCATTCGCCACTGCGCACTCGGAAGGCGATCAAGCTGACAAAACCGCCAGCTTGAAAAGCGGTCGTTCCCCCACCGAGAGTTCTGGCGATTCGTAGGAGAGAAGAAAACGTGCCGCGACTGACGCACCGCAAAACGATGTTGACTTATCTTCGGGAGCGGTGTCAACGTCAGGGAATATCGAAGCTATCCCTTTGTCATTCATCCCTCCTCCTATCAAGGATGCTCGAGTGGCAGGTGATGCACTCGGTGGTGTTGTTAGGAAACCCCAAGAGGAAGGTGTGAAGTAGTGCAACAACAAATTTCGCTCAATTATGAAACCAAGGTTATCGAACCAGTAGGAGATGGAGAACACGTCTAAAGGTCTCCCTGGCAATGACGCCAGAAAACAGCTTGTTGGAAAGGGAGGTGGAACCTGCATAACACAATAAAACTACTTTGCCCCAATGAAACAGTGAGGTTGTCGATCTCACCGGCTTGTTGTAACAAAGGATTAAACGTATGTGTGGAGGATGATGTTTGCAGAGAATGAAAGTAACAGTTTACAGTTGGTTGTATTATCAGTTTAAAGAAAAGGACCGGGGTCCACAGTTCACTAGTGGTGTCTGTCCATAAATAATAATAATAATAATAATAGCATACATGTGGGTAAACAAATTACAGCTGGGCAATTGACAGAATAAAGAGCTGCATAATGATGCATATACTAATGTCATGATGTCTAGTGTGAGATTCATTTGGGCATTACAACAATATACATAGACCGTTCCAACCGCATCTATGACTAATAATCCGCCTTCCGTTTAGCGTCCGCACCCCTTACAGTATTAAGTTGCAAGCGACAGATTATTGCATTAGGCAAAGTGTGTAATGTAAGTAATAACAATATCCTTAGACAAAGTACTACTGTTTATCCCTAGTAGCAACAGTACATCTACAATCTTAAAACTTGCTGTCACTACCCCAGATTAAATAAAGACATGAAACCACTATCGAGCAAAAATACCCCCTCTTGGAGTGACAAGCATCTACTTGGCCAAAGCATCTACTAGCAACGAGAGCATGCAAGATCATAAACAACACACAACACGATATATTATAAAGCAAATGACATAGTATTCAATATCCATCGGATCCCAGCAAACACAACATGTAACATTACATAAAGATGATCTTGATCATGATAGGCAGCTCACAAGATCTAAACTTGATGGCACAATAGGAGAAAACAAGGATGAACTACTCACGCATCAGTCCGGAGGCGGGCATGGTGATCTAGAGCCCTCCGGTGATGATTCCCCTCTCCGGCAGGGTGCCAGGAAGAGTTTCTGAACCCTCCCGAACTAGGGTTGACGACGGCGGCGGCTCCGTAAGGGTTTCTGGAAAAGTGTTCCGCCTTCTTAGGTTTTCACGTCGGGGGGTATTTGTAGGCGAAAGGGCGAAGGCGGTGGAGGCTCGAGGCCACGTCACATGGTGTTGGCGCGGCAGGGGGGAGCCACGCCCCCACCTCATGACGGCGCCTCGGTGCCCTTCTTCGTTTCCTCTTCGGACTTGTAGAACGTGTCGGAAAAAAATAGGGAATTTGGCATAAAAATCATCCAATTCCGAGAATATTTCCTTAAGTGGTTTTCTAAAACCAAAAACAGCCAAAAACTGGTAACTGGCACTGTGGCATCTTGTTAATAGGTTAGTCCCAGAAAATGCATAAAACAACACAAAGTTTATATAAAACATGTAGCAATTGGTATAATATAAGCATGGAACATAAGAAATTATAGATACGTTTGAGACGTATCAAGCATCCCCAAGGTTAGTTCTACTCGTCCTCGAGTAGGTAAAATGATAATAAAAATAATTTCTGAAGTGACATGCTTTCACACAATCTTGATCATATAATAATGTAATGCATGTAAATTGAGATCAAATGAATAAGAGATGTAGTTTATATTGATATCAAATGAGTAATGAATAAACAAGTAGGAAGAACAAAGCAAAACTTTCAATGAATTAGTACTAGAGAACAATCAACCGTGCAAAGTAGATATGAAAGATGATTTAAGCTTAAGGAACAACAATATAATCATCTAATGAATCAAACACTCATGACAACTTTGTAAAAGGATCAAGTCAAGCAATAACAATATGCACGTAGAAGATCATCTCTCTATTTGTTCACTCAAAAACAAGCAAGTGTTCAGCGTTGGTTCCTGACACCCGGACGTTGTGGCTAAAAGAATAATAAGTGGGGTTTGGAAAGCCAACGGAAGAAAGTCTCACACAACTGAAAGTGATCATTAGACAAGAGGAAGTCTTACAATCGAAGCTATGCAAGGAGTAGTGATTGCCACACAACGGATGCACATAGAGCTATAAGTGAATGAAAGCTCTCCAATGGAACCACCCGGGGTGCATCTAACTTGCTTGCTCATGAAGACCTAGAGCACTTTTAAGGAGGCTCATCATTGTAATATACAAGCCAAGTTCTATAATGTAAAGTTCCCCACATAGTTATGCAAGTAAAACATAAAAACTCTCACATATGGAGTAAAGCTAAACATGAGCACAAATGATGACTATGAATTATACAGGTGCTATAACATGAGCACAAGTGTGGATAAAGAGTAGTAATGTTGCCCCCTTTTTTTCTTTCTTTTTTCTATTTTCCATTTTTTTGTATTTTTCTGTTTCTCTTTTCGATCGCCTCCATGGCTCTTTGCACTTTTAGGGGCAAACATTCTAATATGACAACACACTTTTGATACAAGGATATCATAAGGGATAAAACATGGTGTATGAAACGGTGCCTCTCCCAGTGTAGCAGGATATGCAATGATCTAGCGTAACATGGGTAAAACCACACATCAGCTATATAGAATCAGGCAAAACAATATATAGATGATAAATGACAACAAGTCATGTAATGTAAGATGAAAGTTGCATGGCAATATATATCGGAACAGCTATGGAAATGCTGTAGTAGGTAGGTATGGTGGATGTTTTGAGGAAGATATTTGTCTTATGTGTAGGAGAACATGATGAAGATCTCCCACGAGTTTTGGATGTACCCGCGAAGTATGCATAATCTCTCACTGTGAGAAAGGACAATGCAAAGTACCGAAGAGGCTAGCAAATATCGTGGTGGAAGTGCCATGAAAACCACAACTTTAGAACTCACAAGCAAAAAGATTCCAACTAGAAATATGATCTTACAAGGCATAATGAAAATCACTCCATGAGGGACTGTGGCAAATGAACAAGTCACTATTGGGACCCCGACCGTAGCGCATAACACAAAGTCATTATGGTTGTTTTTTACATTAGAAGTCATATATCATTATGCTATCAACTTGATATTTAAGTGTGGCACAGTGATACGTCTCCAAGGTATCTAAAATTTCTTATGTTCCATGCTATATTATACCAAGTTATTATATGTTTTATATGCATTTTATATAGTTTTATGCATTTTCTGGGACTAACCTATTAACAAATGCCACAGTGCCAGTTCCCTGTTTTCTGCTGTTTTTGGTTTCAGAAAAGTACTTTAGGAAATATTCTCGGAATTGGACGATTTCTTTTCTGAAGTCAGTTTTTCATCGGGAACGTTCCAGAAAGCCGAACACGAGACGAAGTGGGCCACCGAGGCAGCTCCACCACGTGCTCGTGTGGCAACACCCCTGGCCGCGCGAGGACCAGGTGTGGGCCCCTCGGGGCGCCACCGACTTCGCCCTTTCGCCTACAAATACGCCCCAAACTAAAAACCCTAACACGGTGTTCATATTTTCCTCCACGGGTCCCGACCGTCGCCGTCGTCAACACAAATTCAGGGGAGATCAGAACTTCTCCCCGGCACCCTGCCGGGAGGGGGAATCGTCACCGGAGGCCTCTACGTCGCCATGACCGCCTCCGGACTGATGCGTGAGTAGTCTACCCTTGGATTACGGGTCCATAGCTGTAGCTAGATGGTTGTATTATCCTATTGTGCTATCATGTTTAGATCTTGTGAGCTGCCTATCATGATCACGATCACCGTTATGTAATACTTCATGTTGTGTTTGTTGGGATCCGGTGAATATTGAGTACTAAAGTTATTGCTTCATAATATATCATGTGTGTGCTATTTAATGATCTTGTATGCTCTCCGTTACTTGTGTATGCTCTGGCCAAGTAGATGCTTGTGACACCAAGAGGGGGTATTTACGCTCGATAGTAGGTTCATGTCTCTATTAAATCAGGGGTGGTGACAGCTAGCTCTAAGGATGTGGATGTACTGTTGCTACTAGTGATAAAACATTAGTACTTTGTCTAAGGATGATGTTACTTACTTACTTTACACAGAGTGCTTAAGGAGATAATCTATTGCATGCAACTTAATACTGAAAGGGGTGCGTACGTTAACCGGAAGGTGGATTATTAGTCATAGATGCGGTTGGAACGGTCTATGTATATTGTTGTAATGCCCGAAAGAATCTCACACTAGACATCATAACATTGGTATATGCATTGCTTTGCTCATCATTATTCTATCAGTTGCCCAGCTGTAATTTGTTTACCCGCATGAATGTTATTATTATTTATGGAGAGACACCACTAGTGAACTGTGGACCCCGGTCCTTCTCTTTAATCTGATAAACCACAAACCGCAAACCTGTTACTTTCTGCAAACAAACATCTTTCTTCCACACATACGTTTAATCCTTTGTTATAGCAAGCTGGTTAGATTGACAACCTCACCGTTAAGTTGGGGCAAAGTATCTTGATTGCGTTGTGTGCAGGTTCCACGTCACCTACGTCCCAGGAAGCATATTCTGGCGCCCTTACGTCGCAGATTTATCTGGCGCCGTTGACACCTCAGGGGAATTCATTATTTCCTACTGGTTCGATAACCTTTGTTTCACAACTGAGGGAAACTTGCTGCTGCACTACTTCATACCTTCCTCTTGGGGTCTCCCAGTGTCGGCCCAGTGGGAACTGGGGCATCAAGAGCCCATTCCCCCAGGGCCACGCACGCGGGCCAGTCAGACGAAACGACTAAGGACCAGGCGTCAACGCCTGGCGGGACCCTCGTGAGGCGATTCCCCTCGAGGGCCTGAAGAGGAAACGAGGGCCTCAAGGGACCCCTCGCCTCAAGGGACCCCTCGCCTCAGGGGACCCCCCGCCCCAAGGCACGAACCCGCCTGAGGGGAGTCCAACAGGAATCTCCCCTCAGGTCTGGAGGGAAACGTCGCGGCCAAGGAAGCACGACAGAGCGCACGTGACCTCTGCCACGCTCATGCAGTGCCGCGCACACCCCCTTCGCTGTCCCTGGCGATAAAGTGGTCAACAAAGCTGCTCCGCCTGCTGCGCAGCTGTAAGGACCTTCTACTCTGACGATAAAGCAGGTGGACGCCGCAACCCTCCAACGGAGATCGTCATCGCGGGCTCCACCTCAGATACAGCCCGCTCTGCTGATAGTACCGCGCGGTCGGCCGCCTGTCGGCCACGGCGCCACCTTTATCAACAATGGACCGAGTCCATGGACGAATGGAGCGCGGTGGACTCGTGCTCCGCCCTGCCACTGGCAAGTGGGAGCCACCTTGAAGGCCAAGCCGAAGGACAAGGCCCGAGGCGCCTATAAAAGAGAGAATACATCCATCGTAGCAAGGGTCGGCCCTTTGCGTGAAAAACACCCTTGTAAACCCTAGCAACACTGGTTAGGTTAGCCTCTGGCTGGAGGAGGAAGAAGATCATCGCTTCCCTCCCCAGGCAAGAACTGCCTCAAGGGGGCTTTCGGCCAACTCCATTGTACTGTAATCCTCCGCATATAATACAGACAGGCAGGAGTAGCGGTCTTACCTCCTCACGAGGGCCGTGAACCTGTGTAAAGGACGGTGTCTTCCTTGGTCGGGTGTGCGTCTTCTTCGGGTCCGGCGAGCAACGTCGCGGAGCCACTTGAGGGTTTAGACCTCCGCGTTCAATCCCCTTTCGAACTACACTTCAGGAAGTGACTACCCCCGATTCCTGGGAGTCATAACCCGACATTTGGCGCGTCAGGTAGGGGACTGAGGCGCGTCAACAACCTTCGAGTTCGTCTCCGCGCCATGGTGAACACGCGCGCCACCCGCGTCGCCCGAGTCAACCGACGTGCGCCCGCGGGAGCACGCGCGCCCCCGGGTGCCGCGACCACCCGCGCACGGCGGGGCCGGCCACGCCACGAGGAGCATGTCCCTTCTGGCCCTCACGCGGAGGCACCAGAGCACGACGCCGAGCACCAGGAGGATGCGCAGTCGTCGCACCCGACGCAGCGCCCGAGCGGCTCGGGCCCGGGGAGGACAGACCCTGCGCCCTACACCGCGCTGCTCATGGCGTAGGAGCTGCTCCGCTACCAGCCCACCGCTGAGGCCCACGAGCAGTGGCTCCAACGCCTCAACCACCTCGTCGGCATCGCCACGACGCGCCCCGCTCCGTCGCAGTCCAACATGCACCCCTCTCTCGCGGGCACGGTCGCAACAAATGTGCCTCCGCCACCTCCGGGGCCTGCATCGGCTGCGGCACAAAGGGCTGCTTCGCACCGCGCCCGACGCTCGTGTGGGGATGGAGCTACAGCGAGACCGCCAGAACAGGCTCGCGGAGGAGCTCGGCCAGGCGGGACAGCAGAACCGTGGCGCGCTTCTGCACGGGGTCACTACATACACCTCAGGCTGCATGGCGTTCACTCGCTCTCTGCGTCGCGTGGTCTGGCCGCAGAAGTTGAGGCCGGCTCTTCCCAAGTGTTACGACGGCTCCAGCAACCCCGTCGAGTTCCTGCAGCTCTACACCACCTCCATCCAAGCTGCAGGGGGAGACGACAAGGTCATGGCCAACTGGTTCTCTCACGCGCTACGCGATTCTGCGCTGTCGTGGCTCCTGAACCTCCCAGAAGACTCTGTGAACTCCTGGGAGGAGCTCTGCAAGCAGTTCGTCTCCAACTTCAAGGGGACGTACGAGCGCACCCTCACCCACAACGATCTGCGCGCTGTGGTGCAGAGGAAGGATGAAATGCTCCGCAAGTATATCCAGCGCTTCAGCCAAGTGCGCAACAAGATCCCGAACATCCCTGACACTCAAGTCATCGCCGCTTTCCGCGAGGGCGTCACAAACAGCAGGATGCTCGAGAAGCTAGGCATCCACGACAAGCTCACCTCTGTGGTCAAGCTGTTCGACATGGCGGACAAGTGCGCCAAGGCTGAAGAAGGACTCCTCTTCGTGAAGATGTCCTTGAGAGGGGACGATCATGCTGAGGGGTCCAAGAGCCAGAAGAAGAGGGAGGAGCCCAAGCGCAAGGCCACCGCAGTTCTCGCGGCAGTGCCTGACACAAAAGGCACCCACAGGGACTCCCCCGAGGCTGGAGAGAGGAAAGATGATCACCGCCCTTTCTGCATCTACCACAACAGGCGTGGCCACTCTACGGAGTCCTGCTACGACCTCAAAAGGTTGAGCAAGGAGCGCGAGACCGCGGAAGCGGACGCAAGGGCGGCTACTAGAAACCATCTGGAAATCAGGCCAACGCCACAGAAAAGAACGGCAACCTCCCTGACAAGGAAGATGGCGGCTACCAAGCCCCGAAGGGCGCCATTGCCTGCATCCTCCGGGGGGGGGGGGGGGGGGGGGGCGCAGGCGCCGAAGTCGAACAACCAGTTCAAGCAGTTCGCCCGCGAGCTCAACGCGCCCTCCCAAGTACGGAAACCTCCAGGCCCCTCATGTGGTCGCAGTACACCATCGCCTTCGACGCTCAGGACCACCCCAAGTCCACTAAGACTGTTGGAACCCTCCCGCTGGTCTGCACCCCCACCATCGACAATGTGGCTGTCTCCAAGACGCTCATTGATGGCGGAGCAGGCCTGAACGTTATCTCCATAGATACGTTCGAAGCGCTTCAAGTGCCCTACGAGCGGCTTATGCCCTCGAGGCCCTTCACGGGGGTCACCAGCGGCTCGATCGAGCCTCTAGGCCAGGTCAGGCTTGCCGTCACCTTCGGGAGCTAGGAAAATTACCACACCGAGCACATCGACTTCGATGTTGCGCACATCGGCTTGCCGTACAACGCCATCCTCGGCTACCCCGCGCCCGCGAATTTCACGCACCATGCGTACAACATGGTCAAGATCCCCGGCAGCGCCGGCACGATCACCATACGTGGGCGGCGGCCAGCTCGTTGCCACGAGCAACCAGCGCCTCGAACATGCGCTCGCGCTGCTTCGTGAGAGCCCGAGCCGCGTTGGCAGAGTCCGAGGCCTCTGCCGCCCGCTGCATCGCCGGGGCCACCTGCTCCTCCACGTCCTTGGCCAAGGAGTTGAGGTTGTGGACAGCCTCGGTGCGAGCCTCCTCCGCTCGGCGGCGGCCATCCTTAGCGCGAGTGTGGCGGGCCTCCAGCTTGGAGTTGGCCTTCTCGAGCTCGACGATCTTCCGAGCGTCCGTGGCGTGCTTGGCCTTGAAGCGGTCCTCCTGCGACTGGGCCATGTCGCGGTACTTCTGAGAAGTGGACTTGCCGAACTGCTTCTCACGCTCCGCGAGGGCGTCTTCGGCCTCTTTCTTCTTCTCGGCGAAGCGCCGCTCGAAGCGCTCGTAAGCCAGCTTCTGGGCAGCGACGTTCTCGTCGTACCTCAGGGTCGCCTGGGCCAACTCGCCCTCTCCCTCCTCGAGGGCCTCGCGCTGAGCAACAAGGTCTTTCTCCGCCTGGAGGCGCTGCTCCTCGCGCTGCTGCAGCTTTTCCTCCTTGAGGACCAGCTGCTGCTCACGCTCGGCGAAGACCTTGCGGTCCTTCTCCAGAGCAGCCGATGCGGCCTGGTGGGCGGAGAGCAGCTGGGCCTCCAAGTGGCCCAGCTCGCGGCGCTTCTACGCCAGCGCTCCATCGCCTCGCGCTCCGCCCTGACCTAGCGCAGGAGCTCCGCCGCAGCGTCGCGTTCCGCCGTGATGGGGTTGAGCAGCTCTGCAGCGTCGCGGATAGCCCCCTCGCGGATTTCCTTGGCGAAGCTGATGGCCTCGTCGCGGGTGGCCTGCAGCGCCAAATCTTCCAGCCGGTTGCCTCGACCGCCGGGTGGAAGGACGCCCACGACATCGCCAGCTCCTCCTGCTGCCGAGCGAGCCAGATGTCCCCAAGGGCGAGGTGCGCCTCCAAGCCCTCCAGGGACTCCCTCACGAGGCCAAAGGCGACCTCGCGGGGCCCCGCGCTCCAGTCCCAGCCACGGAGCACCAGTTCTTGGCTCGTAGAAGGCCCGACCTCGGCATCGAGTCCCGCGGGTCCGGCCTCGGGGAGAACTCGGGGGCTAGCTTGAGCCCCGCCTGAGCCCGTGCCCGCGCCCCCTTCAGGCCATGCAGCCGCGAGGCGCTCCTCGCCTCCGACCTAGCGGGGAGGAGAGGAAGAACCGTCCCCGGCAGACGCGCCCGCGCCTGCCGGTGCCTCCCAAGTCTCTGTCGCGGGCTGCGCAGAAGCGGTGGGCGCAGGCGACGCAGCAGGCACACTCGGAGGCGTCGACGCGTGCGGCGGCGTTGGCTCGCGTGGCGGAGTGGCCTCGCGCGGAGGCGTAGCCGCACGAGGTGGGGTAGCAGCGCGAGGTGGCGCAGAAGTTCTCGCCTCCGAGCCCTCCACCGCCAGAGGCTCGCGGGGCGCTGCAGGTGCATCTGGGCCCGCGGCGCCCTCCTTCACATGAGGACCAGCCGCCCCCGCGAGGGGCGCAGTCACCTCTACTTGAGGCGCCTCCTCAAGGGGGACCGCTGGGGCTGCCTCCACAGGCCTCACAACCTCGTCAGCCACGGCTCCTGCCGTGGCGCTCTTCACCTCGGACGCCTTGCGGAGCCGGCGGCGCTTAGCAGGCGCAGGACCGCTGGCAAGAGCCCAAGAAAAACTTCAGCAAAGGATGAGGTGGAAAAAGAAACCAAGAGGCAAACGACCCAACGTCATATAAACTCACCCTGGAGGGGGAGCGCCAGCATCGACCCACGCCAGGCCTGGCGAGCGCCATGAGGGGAAGGGCTTGGGAGTAGGCCTCGCGGGGGGCGCCTCCGCTTTCCTCTTGGAAGGGACGTCTGACGGCCTCGCCCCTGTGTGGTCCACGGCGACCTTGGTGCGAGGCCCGCACCATCCTAGGGAGCCCCCCGCGTCCGAGGCCTCCCCTTCCTCAGCTTCCTCCTCCACGGGGCGCGAGGGCGCCACCACGAAGGCGTTTTCGTCGCCTGACGAGATATCACAAATCTCGTCAGTAAACGGCCCAGCTCTAGAAGAGGAGACCTCCCCAGCTGTGGCTTCCTCCTCACCTAGGCCAGCTCCTGAAGCCGAGGGAGAATCGGCCCCCTCCGCTCCCCGCGGGGCCGGCACCGGCACATCAGAGTCCGCCGGGCCTGTCGGGGTGAACGAAGGAATCCCTTCCAGGAGGGCCATGCGCTCCGTCAAGTTGTACTGGTGAAGGGGCCGGAGCGCCGCGCGGAGCTCATCCACGGGGAGCACAGAGGGGTTGACGAAGAGCGCGGAGAGGATGTTGTCGACGACGTCCTTGTCGTTGTCCTCGACGTGGAGCCGCATCTTGTCGTTCGGCCCTGAGTACATCCACATGGGGACCGAATGAGCTTGGAGGGGCGCGATGCGGCGAGTCACGAAGTACGCCACGACCATCTGCCCTGTGAGGCCCTCCTCGCGAAGGAAGCTCAGGCGCCCCATAAGGCCCACATTCTTGGCGCCGTTGAAGGTAGCCTTGCCCCAATGGGAGTTCTTCACCGGAGGCTCGTCGGGGACCTCGAGGAAGGCGCAGGGACGCTCCACCCCGACGAAGAACCACTTCTGGTGGAAGTCGTCTACTTTCTTCGTCACGAACGTGATGGCCTTGCCCTCGCTCCAGGACATGGGAATGTAGACGCCCCCCATGCCGTCGACGATGCGGAATGAGACGCACCCGGAGCGCTCGTTCTTCGTCGTATTCCGGAGCGCGTAGAAGCACCAGAATATCCCCACCGTGGGCTTCAGGCCCAGGTACGCCTCGCAGAGGTAGGCGAAGACGGCGAGGATGAGGATGGAGTTGGGGTGCAGGTGCAGCAGTTGCACCTGGTAGAACGCCAACACCGCCTCCAGGAACGGCGAGAAGGGCGGCACCAGTCCCGCGGCCAGGCAGTGCTGGAAGACCGGGGAAAACCCCCGCGGGCGCTTCCCGTGCGCCGTAGGCTTCAGGGCGGTGGCGCCGTGCTCGTTCGTCCGGACCGCCACCAGGTATCGGACCTTGGAGAGCGCTTTCTCGTTGACGCGCACGCCAAGCAGCGCCACGCCCATCACGGTCTCCGTGGCTTCCGCCTGGGAGGAAGACCCCGCGGCGGCCTTGCCCTTGCTCTTGAGAGCCGAGGCGGAGAGCTCTGTGGAGCGGAATTTTCTGCGAAGAATGGGAAACGGTAACGGCTCCCTGCCGCAGTGCTCGGGCTTTATGTCCCCTCCAGGAGCAGTTATCGGGGTGTGGTGGGACCCCCCACGACTCACGCCCCGATCGTGCGAGGCCGTTAATCGTCCAAGTGCCGCGTGGCTCGGGCCGGCTGGGCACTAAGGGCCCACGACGCTTCGCCTAAGCCCATGGGCTCAGTCGTGCCCATCAGGGGCCCGGGGGCTAGTGTCGGCCCAGTGGGAACTGGGGTATCAAGAGCCCATTCCCCCCAAACCACGCACGCGGGCCAGTCAGACGAAACGACAAAGGACCTGGCGTCACCCTCGAGGCGATTCCCCCGAGGGCCTGAAGAGGAAACGAGGGCCTCAAGGGACCCCTCGCCTCAAGGGACCCCTCGCCTCAGGGTACCCCCCCCAAGGCACCAACCCGCCTGAGGGGAGTCCAACAGGAATCTCCCCTCAGGCCTGGAAGGAAACGTCGCGGCCAAGGAAGCACGACAGAGCGCAAGTGACCTCTGCCACGCTCATGCAGTGGCGCGCACACCCCCGTCGCTGTCCCTGGCGATAAAGTGGTCAACAAAGCTGCTCCGCCTGCTGCGCAGCTGTAAGGACCTTCTACTCTGACGATAAAGCAGGTGGACGGCGCAACCCTCCAACGGAGATCGTCATCGCGGGCTCCACCTCAGAGACTGCCCGCTCTGCTGATAGTACCGCGCGGTCGGCCGCCTGTCGGACACGGCGCAACCTTTATCAACAATGTACCGAGTCCATGGACGAATGGAGCGCGGTGGACTCGTGCTCCGCCCTGCCACTGGCAAGTGGGAGCCACCTTGAAGGTCAAGCCGAAGGAGAAGGCCCGAGGCGCCTATAAAAGAGAGAAGACATCCATCGTAGCAAGGGTCGTCCCTTTGCGTGAAAAACACCCTTGTAAACCCTATCAACACTGGTTAGGTTAGCCTCTGGCCGGAGGAGGAAGAAGATCATCGCTTCCCTCCCCAGGCAAGAACTGCCTCAAGGGGGCTTCCGGCCAACTCCATTGTATTGTAATCCTCCGCATATAATACAGACAGGCAGGAGTAGCAGTCTTACCTCCTCATGAGGGCCGTGAACCTGGGTAAAGGATGGTGTCTTCCTTGGTCGGGTGTGCGTCTTCTTCGGGTCCGGCGAGCAACGTCGCGAAGCCACTTGAGGGTTTAGACCTCCGCGTTCAATCCCCTTTCGATCTACACTTCAGGAAGTGACTACCCCCGATTCCTGGGAGTCATAACCCGACACCCAACAACACACCCACCGTGTGCATCAAGAATTTTTCTAGCGCCGTTGCCGAGGAGATAAGAATTCCTTTGAAGACCTGCACACTCCTCCGTCAACTTTGTTGCCGGTGATTTGAAGATTCTTCTACGAGGGGAGTTTTCGCACTTCCAATCTTTTTATTTTGTTATTGTCTTGCTTAGTTTATTTTTATTACTGTCTCGTTTGCTTAATATCAAAAATACAAAAAATAGTTACTTGCATTACTTTGTTTATTTTGGTTTGCTATTTTATTTTTTCAGTTTTTGTTATTTTGGTTATTTCGGTTTGATATTTAAGTTGCTGAAAATGGGTAGTCCTGAAGTTGAAGTTCGTTCGTTTAAACAACACGGAGGAGAAAGTTTAAAAGATGTTTGTTATAGGATAAATGATGCTCATAAAAAATGCACTAAAAAACACTCTACTTTAATCCTCCTTTGGAATTTTTATGTTGGTATCTCTAGTTGGTATAGGTATGTTCTTGATACTCTTACGGGGGGTGACTTTCTTGGTACACCTGCTTTTGAAGCCTGCAATTTAATTGAAAGTTTGGTAGGGGCACCACCCCTTACTAAAGAAGTTAAAACTGAGATCACTTTGGTAGATATTATTAAAAGGTTGGATTCTATGGAGAAATTTTTTCTTGAATACTAGCAAGGGTAATGAAACAATAGATGACATTAATGGAAGAATCACTGCTTTAGAAACTAGCAACACCCTTGATACTCATAATCATAGAATTGATGAATTAGAAGATGCTATGGAGACCTTAAGTTCAACATTTGCCTCTATTAAAACTAAGAAAGATAAGGCTTTTGTAGGAAGTGAGCAAAAGTTTATTTATATTCCCAAACCCAAACCTTCCAATATGCCTCAAAGTGATGGTTTACATAATAGGACACACTCATGGATACCAAAAACACCTATTACAACCAACCATGTTTTGGAGGAAATTATTGGTGTTGATGCTTCATCTCTTGATAATACTTGAGTTTTGCTTTCTGTGCCTAGCTGAAAGGCGTTAAACAAAAGCGCTTATGGGAGACAACCCACTTTTATTTCCTGTTATTTTATTTTGTTTGGGTCAAGGACTTGTGCTACCTCTGTAGCAATTCATTTGTATCTTTATTTTATTGCATTGTTGTGTCAAGATAAGCCTCTAGTTGAAAGTTCATGCTAAATTTGGATTCCTACGCAGAAACAGTTTTCTGTTGTCCACCATTTAATTTATAACTCCTCACAAAAAAATCCAAATAATCTTCCTGTTAAGTGCCTCGAAAAAATTTGTCCTTACGGACTGTTCTGTTTTTCACAGATTCTGCCATTTTTTTGCAATGCCTCTTTTGTTATTTTGATAGGATCTCTTTATCCTATGAAGTATCAGTGGCTGTAGCTAATGTTCAGTAGCATTGGTAGCAGTTGTGTTCCTACAGAATATCATAATTTTTCATGCACTAACCTTCTAGTGAAGTTTACTCTAAGTTTGGTGTGGAGGAAGTTTTCAAGGATCAAGAGAGAAGGATGATATGATGTGATCAAGAGGATAATAAAGCCAAAGCTTGGGGATGCCACGGTGGTTCATCCCCAACATATTTCAAGAATACTTAAGCGTCAAAGCTTGGGGATGCCCAAGGCATCCCCTTCTTCATCAACAAACTATCAGGTCCTTTCTTGTGAAACTATATTTTAATTTCGCCACTTCTTATGTGCTTTTATTGAAGCGTCGTTTTTTTTTTGTTATTTTCATTCTCTGAATAAAATGGATCCTAGCATTCCTTTGTGGGAGAGAGACACGCTCCGCTTTTTCTTACGAATACTCGTATTCTTCACTTATCTATTGAGTATTCTTCTGTGTTACTTCAATGCTTTCTAGCTCTTGTTTTTCATGCATCTCTTGCTAGAGTTGTTAGCTTTATTATATCATACTGTCATATCTCATTGTTTAATTACTTGGAGAGTTTATCTTTTAAATAAGTTGATTGGTGTTTGGTTGAGAACAGAAAATGCTAAATGTGGTAGATGGTATAAAGAAAGATATACATGCTCTTATGGATTGTTATCTTGCGTGCTGTGGTGCTTCGCAATTGTTTTGAGCTCTCAAGTAGAACATGTTAAAGCTTTTACATCATGTAGTTAAAACCTATTAGTGAGGAACTACTGTAAAACTTGCTGAAACTTGGTTTGCATGTTTGGTATCATTAAGGTCCAGATATTTTCTAGTTAAAGTGTTTGAACAACAAGTAGAGTTTTATAATGCTTGCAATATGTTTTTATATACGTCTTGTTTTCATAGTTTATACTTGTGTTTGTTTCAAACAACCTTGCTAGCCAAAGCATTGTAGTGAGAGGGAATGCTTCTCGTGCATCCATAATCCTTGAGCCAAAACCTATGCCATTTGTGTCCACCATACCTACCTACTACATAGTATTTCCTACCATTCCGAGTAAATACTTCATGTGCTACCTTTTATTCAAAATTTATTATCCCTCATTTGTGTCAGTGTTTATTAGCTCATGAGGAAGTATGTGGTGTTACGGATATCAACCTTGTCATTTGCTTTTAGACAGACTTTCACCAACCGGACTAGTGGCATATACACCGCTTATCCATTAACTTTGCAAAAAGAGCTGACAAATATGGTGCCCAATCCCAATTAATTACAACTTTAACCGCTGCATTCTCTTCACATTTTTGCACTGATCTAATCATCCAAGCAATGATACTAGTTCTAAACTACATGTGTAAACAAAAGAGAAAGGAGGGATGATCTGCCCTTGGGTAGAAATAACGTCCTTCATGGGAGCCGCTCTTAAGAAAGTCTGGTTGACAAGGGGGTAGAGTGCCCATTACCATTAGTTCACAACGACAAACACCGCTCAAAACTTACTTTTATGCTCTCTATATGATTTCAAAAACCTATAAAACTAAGAAGCTCTAGCACATGCTTGTATCCCTGCTTCCCTCTGCGAAGGGCCTATCTTTTACTTTATGTTGAGTCAGTTTACCTACTTCTTTCTATCCCCGAAGCAAACACTTGTGTTAACTGTGTGCAACAATTCTTATATGCTTACTTATTGGACTTGTTATATTTCTTTGTGTTGACAACTATCTATATGATATACATGTTCAAAAGTTGAAAGCCAATGCTGAAACTTATATCTTCCTTTGTGTTGCTGCAATGCTCTTTTGCTTAGATAATATTTCTTTATGAGTTAACTCTTATGCAAATCTTCTTTATGCTTGTTTGAAAGTACTATTCATGAAAAGTTTTACTTATATGATGTAGTTGTTTACTCCTTGTCTATTTGTTAGCAAACTATAGATCATTGCCTTGAGTCACTTCATTCATAACATGAGCCTTACATTATATTATGATCAAATTGTGTTTAAGCATGTCACTTCAGAAATTATTCTTCTTTTATCATTCTTGCCTACTCGGGACGAGTAGAACTAAGCTTGGGGATGTTGATACGTCTCCAACGTATCTATAATTTCTTATGTTCCATGCTATATTATACCAAGTTATTACATGTTTTATATGCATTTTATATAGTTTTATGCATTTTCTGGGACTAACCTATTAACAAGATGCCATAGTGCTAGTTCCCTGTTTTCTGCTGTTTTTGGTTTCAGAAAAGTACTTAAGAAAATATTCTTGGAATTGGACGATTTCTTTTCTGAACTCAGTTTTTCATCGGGAACGTTCCAGAAGCCCGAACACGAGATGAAGTGGGCCACCGAGGCGACGTCACCACGTGCTCGCGCGGCAGCACCCCTGGCCGCGCGAGGACCAGGTGTGGGCCCCTCGGGGCGCTACCGACTTCTCCCTTTCGCCTACAAATACCCCCCAGACTAAAAACCCTAACACGGTGTTCATATTTTCCTCCACGGGTCCCGAGCCGCCGCCGTCTTCAACACCAATTCGGGAGAGATCAGAACTTCTCCCCGGCACCCTGCCGGGAGGGGGAATCGTCACCGGAGGCCTCTACGTCGCCATGACCGCCTCCGGACTAATGCGTGAGTAGTCTACCCTTGGACTACGGGTCTGTAGCAGTAGCTAGATGGTTGTCTTCTCCTCTTGTGCTATCATGTGTAGATCTTGTGAGCTGCCTATCATGATCAAGATCACCGTTATGTAATACTTCATGTTGGGTTTGCTGGGATCCGATGAATATTGAGTACTAAAGTTATTACTTCATAATATATCATGTGTGTGCTATTAATGATCTTGCATGCTCTTTGTTACTTGTGTATGCTCTGGCAAAGTAGATGCTTGTGACTCCAAGAGGGGGTATTTATGCTCGATAGTAGGTTCCTGTCTCTATTAAATCTGGGGTGGTGACAGCTAGCTCTAAGGTTGTAGATGTACTGCTGCTACTAGGGATAAAACAGTAGTACTTTGTTTAAGGATGATGTTACTTACTTACTTTACACAGAGTGCTTAAGGCGATAATCTGTTGCATGCAACTTAATACTGAAAGGGGTGCAGATGCTAACCGGAAGTTGGATTATTAGTCATAGATGCGGTTGGAACGGTCTATGTATATTGTTGTAATGCCCGAATGAATCTCACACTAGACATCATAACATTGGTATATGCATTGGTTTGCTCATCATTATTCTATCAATTGCCCAGCTGTAATTTGTTTACCCGCATATATGTATTGGTTTGCTCATCATTATGCATTGGTTTGCTCATCATTATTCCATAATTATTTATGGAGAGACACCACTAGTGAACTGTGGACCCCGGTCCTTCTCTTTAATCTGATAAACCACGAACTGTAAACCTGTTACTTTCTGCAAACAAACATATTTCTTCCACACATACGTTTAATCCTTTGTTACAGCAAGCCGGTGAGATTGACAACCTCACCGTTAAGTTGGGGCAAAGTATCTTGATTGTGTTGTGTGCAGGTTCCATGTCACCTATGTCCCAGGAAGCATATTCTGGCGCCCTTACGTCGCATATTTTTCTGGCGCCGTTGACACCTCGGGGGAAGTCATTATTTCCTACTGGTTCTATAACCTTGGTTTCACAACTGAGGGAAACTTGCTGCTGACAACTTCATACCTTCCTCTTGGGGTCTCCCAACAACACACCCACCGTGTGCATCGCACAACTTCAAGTTTTCCTAGACCAACCATTAATCATTCCACTTTACTAAACCATCATGTTTACCATTAAGCATATTAATATCTCAAAACAACATCAATGATTCAAGTGACACAATTTAATGATCTACAAGATTATGTATCATTTAGTTATACCATCTACCACATTTAACATTTTCTGTTCATAACGAAACACCAATCAACTTATTTCAAAACATAAACTCTCCAAGTATTTAACAATGAAGCAAGAGAGTATAACATATGAGAACTAACAGCTCTGAACAACATGTGCATGAAAAATAAGAGCTGAAAGTATTGCAGTAGCTATAGAAGAATACTCAACAAATATAAGTGAAAAATATGAGCACTCAAATGAAAAAGGCGGAGCGTGTCTCTCTCCCACACAGGAATGCTAGGATCCATTTTATTCAGAAAACAAAAATAATAAAAGCAAAAATAAAAACAAACAGACGCTCCAAGTAAAGCGCATAAGATGTGGCGGAATTAAAATATTGTTTCACTAGAGATGACCTGATAAGTTTTTGATGAAGAAGGGGATGCCCAGCCTTGGGCATCCCCAAGCTTTGACGCTCTAGTCTTCATGAAGTATGCTTGGGTGACCCATGGGGGCATCCCCAAGATTAGGCTCTTTCATCTTCTTGATCATATCATTCATCCTCTCTCTTGATCCTTGAAAACTTTCTCCACACCAAACTCAAAGTAAATTTCATTAGAGGGTTAGTGCATAATCAAAAATTCTCATATTCTACATGGAGACAATCATTATCATGGTACTGGACATTAGCTACAGACACTGGAATTTTATGGAACAAAAAGATCCATTCAAAAACAGCAAAAGAACCAATGCAAAATAAATGACAGAATCTGTCAAAAACAGAACAGTCCGTAAAGACGATTTTTTTGAGTCACTTAACTTGCTCAAATCAGAAAACTCAAATGTAATGAAAGTTGCGTACATATATGAGGATCACGCTCAGAAAATATGAGGTCATTCCGACGTTTATGTAAAGAGTTATGATTTTAACGGTGAACAACAGAAAAACTGTTCCTGCGCAGAAATCCAAATCTAGCATCAACTTTCTACTAGACACTCAACTTGGCAAAACTATGCAATAAAATAAAGATACAAAGGAATTTCTACAGAGGTAGGCATGTTCCTTGACTAAAGCTGAAAATAAAAGATAATGGTTTACCTCCCAAAATCGCTTTCTTTAATGCCTTTTAGCTAGGCTTGAAAGTTCTAATGATGCTCTCATGAAGATAGAAAATGAAGCAAAAGGAGCATCAAGAAGCAAATTCAAAACACATTTAAGTCTAACCCACTTCCTATGCATAGTAATCATGTACACAAATAAATTCACAAAGAACAACGTGACAAGCATAGGAAGATAAAACAAGAGTAACTTCAAAACTTTTAGCATATAGAGACGTGTTTTAGTACCATGAAAACTTCTACAACCATATTCTCCTCTCTCATAATAATTTTCAGTAGTAGAAATAAATTCAACCATATAACCACAAGAATCATTCTTAGATAATATAGGCACATAAAGAGGATCATTAAATTTATTTTGGAATTCATTAGCATGCTTCCCTCTTTCAAAATAGTTACTAAGATCAATATCAAGTTTAAGATCATGGTTGCAACATAGATTTGGAACTAGAGACAATTGCAAACCACATAAGTATCTTTCAACATAAGAAAATTTCTCCTCCATGGAGTAATTAGGAGAATTCAAGAACAAAGTAGGACTCTCACGAGTAAGAGTACCATTACAAGCAACAATTATATCATTTTTATCCTCACATAAATAAGTAATAACTTCTATACAGAGAGGATTATTGATAAGCATAGGACCGTCATCTAAAGCAGTATCATATATAACATTAGGGACCACATTTTTTATTTCTGTTATTTCCATTTTATTTGAGTCAAGGAACATGCTTTTTTCAAATTTATCAAAAGTAGATATTTTAATAGATTCATGACATTTAACAATATAGCACACTTCCTCCTTAGGTACGCATGGAGGGCAATCAAATAATGTAAGAGTTAAAGAGTTACTATCTTTAGGAGGTAGATCCTCCTTTTGTTTTTCACTCTCCTCCTCTTTTTCATCTAATCAGTTTTCAGGTTCAGCAATTTCTTCTTCTACAGGTTCCTGCAAGACAACGGTTTCTTCTATTTGAGGATGTCTTTTCTCAAGAAATTCAGCAATATAATGATTATCATTATAATACTCAAGACAGTAACCAAGTATAGCATAATTCTCAGTTGTACAAGGAGCATCATCATTTTGAATATAACTAGTAATTTCATAGGCACCCTTAAAAACAACAAATTCTTCAATTTGTTCAAGATTACCAAAGTCATAGTTTCCTTTAGCATAAGCAGCCAAGGTTTCATTATCATTATAATCACATTGGAAAGGTTGGTGTTTGTGCCTTCTAGAACAAAGAGATTCATTAAAGAAGTAGGATTCATCATATGTAGAACACAAGTTCTTAGCAAAATTATTCAATCTACTTATTTGTTCCCATAAATATTTCCCTTTTTGTGACAAGCGGTATTCCTTATAATAATTTTGTTGTTCCTTCGTGAACTCACTTAGCTAATAAGATTTTGTTTCAAAGAGAGTAGACATTGATAACAAGTAAAGAACTAGACATAATAATAAACCGAAATAACAAATGCAACACAAAATGCAAAACTGAAAATAAAATATGCAAACCGAAATATAAAAATAAATGCAAGTGACTATTTTTTTTGTGTTTTTGATAATAAGAAGCAAACAAGATAATAACAAAGTAAATAAAATGCAAGTAACTAATTTTTTGTGTTTTTGATATTTAAAAGCAAACTAAACACGAAATAAAATTTAACTAAGCAAGACAAAAACAAACTAAAGAGATTGGGAAGTGAGAGACTCCCCTTGCAGATGTGCTTCAGCTCCCCGACAACGGCGCCAGAAATTACTTGATGCACTCGGTGGTGTTGTTGGGAAACCCCAAGAGGAAGGTGTGAAGTAGTGCAGTAGCAAATTTCCCTCAGTTATGAAACCAAGGTTATCAAACCAGTAGGAGATGAAGAACACGTCGGAAGGTCTCCCTGGCAATGACGCCAGAAAACAGCTTGTTGGAAAGGGAGGTAGAAGCTGCACAACACAATCAAACTACTTTGCCCCAACGAAACAGTGAGGTTGTCAATCTCACTGTCTTGTTGTAACAAAGGATTAAATGTATGTGTGAAGGATAATGTTTGTAGAGAATGAAAGTAACCGTTTGCAGTTGGTTGTATTATCAGTTTAAAGAAAAGGACCGGGGTCAACAGCTTAGTAGTGGTGTCTCTCCATAAATAATAATAGTAATAATAATAGCATACATGTGGGTAAACAAATTACAGCTGGGCAATTAATAGAACAAAGAGCTGCATAATGATGCATATACCGATGTCATGATGTCTAGTGTGAGATTCATTTGGGCATTACAACAATATACATATACCGTTCCAACCGCATCTATGACTAATAATCCACCTTCCGGTTAGCGTCCGCACCCCTTTCAGTATTAAGTTGCAAGCAACAGATTATTGCATTAGGCAAAGTGTGTAATGTAAGTAATAACATTATCCTTAGACAAAGTACTACTCTTTAATCCCTAGTAGCAACAGTACATCTACAATCTTAGAGCTTGCTGTCACTCCCCCAGATTAAATGAAGATATGAACCCGTTATCGACCATAAATACCCCCTCTTGGAGTCACAAGCATCTACTTGGACAGAGCATATACTAGCAACGGAGAGCATGCAAGATCATAAATAACACACACATAATATATTATGAGGCAAATGACATAGTACTCAATATTCATCGGATCCCAGCAAACACAACATGTAGCATTACATAAAGATGATCTTGATCATGATAGGCAGCTCATAAGATCTAAACATGATGGCACAATAGGAGAAGACAACCATCTAGGTACTGCTATGGACCCATAGTCCAAGGATAAACTACTCACGCATCAGTCCGGAGGCGGGCATGGTGATGTAGAGCCCTCCGGTGATGATTCCCCTCTCCGGCAGGGTGTCGGGAAGAGCTTCCAAACCCTCCCGAACTAGGGTTGACGATGTCGGCGGCTCGGTAAGGGTTTCTGGAAAAGTGTTCCGCTTTCTTAGGTTTTCACGTCGGGGGGTATTTGTAGGCGAAAGGGCGAAGGCGGTGGAGGCCCGAGGCCATGTCACGTGGTGTTCGCGCGGCAGGGGGGAGCCGCGCCCCCACCTCATGACGGCGCCTCCGTGCCCTCCTTCGTTTCCTCTTCGGACTTCTGGAACGTGTTGGGAAAAATAGGGACTTTGGCATAAAAATCATCCAATTCCGAGAGTATTTCTTTAAGTGGTTTTCTGAAACCAAAAACAACAGAAAACATGGAACTGACACTATGGCATCTTGTTAATAGGTTAGTCCCAGAAAATGCATAAAAAAAAACAAAGTGTATATAAAACATGTAGCAATTGGTATAATATAAGCATGGAACATAAGAAATTATAGATACGTTTGAGACGTATCAGCAGGTACCCTTCTTCCTTGGGAAGCTTGGTACGGCTTCCAAGCTTGCATTGTACTAAACTTTCTCCATATACTTGCACTGTACTTATTTTGACCTAACTTTCCTGTCTTATTTCCCAGCTCCCCGAGCGAAGAAGACAACGAAGACTCAGAAACGAGGACTATCACGATTTCGCCTCCTGAACAAACATCTACCCTGATGGTAAACGAGGAAAAGATCGTTGAGGAGAACTCGCCAGTCATAGTTGCTTCGACGGTGCTGACCACCAAAGACGCAACTGCGCAAACATCGACTCCAGGGGCATCGACTCCGGCTCCTGAGCACGTAGGACGCAATTTCCCACTTTACTCAACCTTTATGCATCTGATTGTCCTTTATCTGCTGCCAAACTCATCGGGTGCGCGACAGCACTCCCGATGGGAGTAGCCCCCGAGCTTGTGGCTAATTACTCATAATTGGTCGCAGGCTCAAGATTATGTATTTGTTTCTCTTTCATATTTGCTTTTATGTAATGCGATGTGCCTGGAACCCTTTGTTCGCCGACTACTAGAAGTTGGCGACGAATATCTGCAGCTAGAGTCGAAGAACCTCGAACTTCAGGACCAGCTGAAAAAATGCAAAGGTATCTGCACTGACCTTCCTGACAATACATAAAGAATGTTGCTCTCTAACTCCTGAAACGTTCATTATGCAGACGCTCTTGACGAGGCTATCCACGAGCGGGATCATGCTCGCTGTCTGGCCAAGGATCTGAAGGATGTGTTGGCCCGAATGACCAAAGATCTGCCTGGCCAACTCAATGCTGCTAAGGCTAAGGCTGCGAAGGAGATAGAAGACCGACTGGCTAGCGAGCGCATTGAGAAGTACAACACACTGGCTAGACGCCTTCTCGCCCTTGGAAATTCTCTAGCTAGTAAGTTTTCGCCATAACTGACTTGACTTGTTTACCTAGTAATATGTATCAGTCTTGAACGTCTTTTCTTTTTTTTGATATTTTTATTTGTGCTGCCACAGGGGCTAGGTTTGTTGGCAGAACAGTACACACCTCCAACGGAGATGGCACTCAACACTGCCATCGACTCGGCTGAGAACTTTGCAAACCGCATGACTGGTGTACTCGCAGCCTCCGCGGCTGCGCTGACTGCCCTTCATCGTCTGGTTCTGCATAAGCAAGAGCCTCCGAAGGATCTGGCGACTCTAGCAGAGACCTTCCGCCCTGAAGGCGACTCCTTCCCTAAGTTCCTTCGCGAGCAGACGGTACGTGGATCTGCTACTACTTTCCAGATGCTGCTAGGACACGGGGTGGCGTTTGACCTGAGCGCGGTCGCATCAACGTTCCCTCTCGACTCGGCTGGCAAGAAAATTTCTCTAAACCCTAGCTCTCTTCTCCCCACAGAGCCGCCGCCTCTATTCTTCCCCTCCTTTCTCCCTCTGTTTCCTTTCTCCACCAAAGCCACCTCCATGGCTGTAGCTTGGAGCTCACCGAGCCATCGCCATGGTCGCCCTCATCCCCTCATGAGTGCGGGAATGGAACCTCCTTGCCGTCGCCTTCCTTTACGCAGAAGATCGGAGCCGGAGAAGGCTTGGAGCGACGCCAAGATCGTCGTCACCGTCGTCGTCTACGTCTGACCGCGGGAGCCGCCACGTCTTCTTCCTCTACTTCCTGTCTTCGTCATCGCCCCGAGCCATACGGCCACCCCGAGCCTCCCCAAAGTGAACCGCACTCCGTCCCCTTCCTCTTCCGCTTGCTCTGAGGCCCGCCTTTGCGCGACATCGCTGGAATCGCTGCCTACGTCGTCGTCGTCTGCGTCCGAACAGGAAGTCTGAAACTTTCCCGTGAGTTCAGTTAACCTCGCCTTATCAGGTTACTTCGTGTGGGGTTCCCATCATACCAACAAACCAAGTCTAGCCCATTGGCTGCGCTCCTTCTCCCAGCCTTGTAGGTCCCGAGTTCTAATCATCTTACCGCAGCCTAAAGCCACACCTTTTGGTTTTCGCTCTTTTATTATTCAGATCTGGTAGAGCCTACTTTATCTTACACCAGATGCATATAATAACATCAATCCGAGCCATATCCCAGTGGATGTGCCCCTGGTCTCCACGCTCTGCTACCCAAGTTCGAATCCCGTGCCTGCACCAAGTCCACCTGTTTTTGTTATTCTTTTTCTTTCATGTTATTCCATTTTACAAATCTTGTATATATCATATCTTTTGTTTTACCAATTCAATTAATACAAAGTTCCTATCTATTTTTATCAATAAAATGCAATGAACATTAATTTGACATCCATGCTCATGTTTGCATCTTTTTAAGTGGTGCTTAGATAATTCATCTAATTAATTAAATATGGAATGTGTTGGGTATTTAATTTGTTGCCCCATTCTAATTAATTTGACTAGATCATCTATACCACGTCTTGCCATGTTAGTGAACATTTAACCTTTTTTATTAGTATGAACATTTAACATTGATGGTTAGATAAATAAATTGAACCTAAATACTAATTGTGGGAATCCCGGTTCCGCTTAAATTGGATTAAGTGCATCTCGCATTACATCTTGCTATGCCATGCATCATTCTCATGATCATGCTGGATCTTTTGTCGTAGTTGTAAGATGCATCTTTTACACTTTCCAGTATGTGTTGCTTCTTCGCGGATAAGACGTTGAGATGATGTGAGCAACGACGAGATCTTCTTCCATGCGGGATTCCAGGCAAGCAAAGTTTGCTTTTTTACCTATACATTGTCTTTCATTCCTATCGTTGATCTCTGCTAGCATAGTATTCGATTCTTGTGTCGCGATCCTATCACATGTTTATCCTGCAGCCTGATACAGCTTTACCCGCACCATCTATTACATGTTGCATGTTTATCTGTTGGCCTTGCGAGTCGTAGTGCATGCTTAGAGTTGGTTGTGCGAGTCGTTTGTCGGTCTTATGTTTCACATGCTTAGTATGATAGATTGTTCTATTTTAATAAAATGCTATCTTGTGTTGGGTATTATCACTAAATGATAAGGCACCGGCGGAAGGCCTTTCGAGGAACTTTGTTCTGTTAAGTGTCGTCCTACGAACTCAGTTCTTGTCCTCTAATCCAAGTACGAGCATACTAACCACTCGTGGGAGGTCTCATGGAGCCCCCTCGAATTTGAACGGATCTTTAGCTTGTCCAGGTGCTATAAGTAGTTCAGGCTTTCCATTTGCTCATATGCATGTGCACGATGATGATGAGGATGAGAGGTTATGTGATATGGGGGGTCATATAGGGGCGGTATGACGCGAAGCTGTAGCGTACCTGCACTTATAATAAGGCAGATACCTGTGTATAGTGCAAATCCCTGGATCGATTCATTTGCACACACAGTTTACGATGTAATATCACAACAAAGCATCAATTATATTACATCGATGATCCAGAATTACACAATATTTGTTACAAGTTGCATAGCGTAAAGCTAGCATTGACAAAGTACACAGCGGAAAATACAATAGCAGTGAGCCTCTATAACTTTCATGCTGCCACAGGCGAAAACATGTTGGTTGCAGACTCGAAACCTTTACGAAACCTCACTCGTCATCTGATCAATCTGCAATAAGAAAAATATTGCAACAACGTGGGTCAGATTCCATTAAAAATGGAGTCTGGAAAGTGACACTATGGTGGACACTTAAGGAATAACTCTAAGGCCTATATGAATATTTGGCTGGTGGAGCTCAAGGCTAATTTGCATAAAGCCAATTTTTCCTACTCTTTTGAAAACACTTTTCTTGAAATCGACGAGTATGGCATGAAAACCATAAATCTCATCTTCCCTTGTTCACCCATCAACTTTTAACTTAGAAATTGGAATGATGGAATCCTCCGTTGACGTCCTTGACCAGCTGCTCAAAATTGTCCGTAACCGGGGACACGGCTAAGTACTTAGTTTTACACTCTGCAGAGGTTGTGCACTTTCACCATTGTATCCATTCAACCCAAGGTATCCTTTACACACCATTTGTGATAAGGAAAGGAGAGAATGAGACGAGATCTTTCAGAAGCATTTTCCCTCCCCATGCTGGCTTGACCCGTTCCACCTAACATCCCCCTACATCTGCTTGTCAAGCCGGAGAGAGTCCACGCAACATAATTGATCAAGCCAGAGCCCATATGGCAATGGCTGCACTGGAAGCAATCGTCACTTGGAGTTCCTTCAGATTCCTCTGTTCCTGGGTGGCCGTTCTCAAGTGTACATACTCTTTAGGAACCATAGAAATGGACCGAGTAGCCACTCAACATAAACCATCCGACCAATTACCACCCAGGTGTTTCATTAACTTAAGTGGATGTGCACTCTCAGGTAAAAATCACCATGCTCACAGCCCTAAGTAGAATAGAAATTCATCCTAGGCGAAGACAGCCATGAGCACAGTCCTGAGTAGTCACTTAACATTTTGTAAAAACCTTTCATCAATTGCATAGCATCGATATTTCTGCTAAGTATGATATAGGAACCTAGACACAGGAATAAGGGATTCTACACAGGTTTAGCATAGCAACACATGCATTTAAAAATACACTAAGTAATGCATAAAAATAGGAAGTTTATGAGGTGTGCCACTTGCCTTTGAATGTTGTCGTTGTTCACAACTCTTTTCAACAACGAACGTTTGCTCTCCGTTTAATCTAAACAATATAAGCAACACAATACAACAATCAACAGCAAGCAAAACTCACAATGCATACAAACACATACTAGATGGATAAATAAGTTTTATAAAACTTTCTAAGGAAAATATGTTTATGCATGATGTGCAAAATATTCCTAAGGCTAGAAATGCTTTTTCATGCCATGAAAATCTGTTAAGTTAATGCAAGGCAAATAGGTGGGTCAAGAATGACTAAGGACTAAGGTCCTACGTTGGGTAAACTTACTTTGTTTTATATCTTCTTGAAACAAGCACTCTAATGGCTTAGCCATGATGTGCAAAATACTTAGAGAGAAAATACTAAGTCATTTGTTCAAAATGATCAACAATTATTATCAACTCTTTGTAAATTGGACATTCACTATAGTGAGAGAGACAGACACCCGGCCAGCCACTTAAATTGTGGAACAGGTCTCATGTATGTGGACATGTAAGGTTTGTTTCCAGGCCGCTTCATCCCACTATGCTGCTAGGATCCAACAACTTCAAGATGATAACATCATGATCAAATTTTGTTTAAGTCCAAAAGACAAGATTAGGAAAGAGGGATAAGATAGAAAGAAAGATGTAGTTGTCCTCCAGGCTTCATCTCCAGACTTGTAATATTCTCCTTGATGATGTCTTGATTGATTTCTGGGTAGTCCTGATGAATCTCCAGACTTGATGATTCTTGTATCCTCGAAGCTGGTCTTGGATTTACTTAGTCTTCATGAAGTCTTAGAGGAGAAGAAAAGACAGAGAGAAATACTTAGAGAATAGAAAGGGGGTTGGCCTTCTTGAACTTCTTCTCACTTTTCTTCTAAGTGCTTGACATCTTGAGGATGCTTCCAGAGTCTGTTTTCTTCTAAGTCCTTCATGAACTTCTTCTTGATTTTCTTCTAAGTGTTTCCTCCTTGAAGATGCTTCTGAAGTCTTGTTTTTGGCTAAGTCCTTCAATGGTCTTCTAGCTCCATCTTGAAACTACTAAGTGTCTAGTGCATAGCACTTTTCACAAAATACTAAGTTTGAAAATAATCCTAACTTAGAGAAATTGGTGAGGAGTATTCCTTATGGAAATTATAACTATAGAATATGCTATGCATGAAATGCAATTTTAAATCACAAGCAACATAACACTAATTTTTGTGAAGTTTATAAAATATGCATGAATTTTATAAATGTAATTTAATTAATTTCTAGTTTTGAAAAATATAATAAAAGGAATAATTATAAGATTAAAGTTTCCTATGATTAAACTTTTATAACAAAATTTTATAATTTAGTGTTAATAGATAGAGATCTTTTAATTAAATCTATTGCAATTGGATTTAATCAAAAATAATGTTTCTATTAAAAGTTATTTCAAAATTAGTCAAACTATTCAAATTAAACACACAACTATGAAATCATTCAAAATTACTCAAAATTATTTTATAGCAGTAGCATTAATTTACAAATATTCTAAAGTTTCTAAAACATATTTATTTGCAATTTTTGGATTTATAGATTTAAAGTTATTACAAATATACTCAAATTCACCATTTGGAATTTGAATATTTTATACTAAGTCAAATTTGAATTTTGTCTGATCCAATTTATTCTACACATCCAGAGCTTTCCAAATATAAAAATTATTAAATTTTGAGTTGTGGTTAAAAAGTTGTGAGAGATCTAAGTGACAGGGGTGTTTCTGCAAAACTGCCGATTAAATTTAATTAATAAAATAGTTTTCCACGTGGCAGCTGACTGGGCAGTGACGTGGTGCTGATGTGGCTAGCTGACGTGGATAAGTTATAGATCTGGGCCGTCAGATCTGGATCTGACGGTCCAGATCGGAGCGTACCGCTTCGTCCTCGACCAACTAATCTAAGCCGTAGAGATCTAATCGGACGGCGCAGGAAGCTTGGACCATACCGTGGCGGCGCAACGGTCACCGGCGACGAAGGAGACGGCGGCGCGGCTCGGGATCGGACGGCCTCGACGCTGGAGTTGCTCCCCGGACGAACGGCGGTGTCGACGACGTGCAGCTCGTCGCGGCGATGCAGATGGTGGCTACGGCGTCGTCTTTCCCTTCCTGGCGCGGCCGGTTGCGGCAGATGGAGTGCGGCGGCGCTCCGGGCGATCCGGTCGAGCACGGGGCGCTCGGCTTGCTGCACGAAATAACCGAACTCGGGGCTTAGGAGGTGCGCACGGCGAGGGGGAAGCGAAGGGGGGGAAATGAGAGAGCTTTGGCGGCTCGGGGCTCACCGGAAACCGCAGAGGACGGCGGCGGAGGAGGGAACTCCGGCGAGCTCGAGCGGCGGCCTGGCGGCGTCCTTGGGCTAGGGTTTTTGGGGCAAAAGACGCGGCGGGGTCCGGGGATTAAATAGGGGCTGCAGGAGGTCGAATCCCGCACGATTCGGAAAAGATTTGGACTCCGATTCGATCTCCTTTTCCTGCGCTTCTTTCGGTTAGAGGTAGGAGATGATCTGCTGACGTCCGCATGACGTCAGCCAATATTTTCTTTTCTGATTTTATTTCTTTAATTCATATCTTTTGATTTAAATGTCCAAATGATGTCAAATAAATTTCTAAAAATTTGTAATATTATTATCTTTCTGTTAAACCAATTGTGGGAGTGTTTTGAACACTTTTCAAAAATAGTAAATTTGAAATATTGATTAAATGTAAAATTGACACTTTATGTTTAATTTAAAACTAGGGTTTAAATAAATTTTAATTTTGGCTAAATAAATTGTATGAAATACCCATATTCAATCATGTTTGAATTTAAGTTATTAAACTCATTTTCAACTTCTAAATTCATTTTTGGCTTTGGTATAACTATTAATGATATAACACAACTATATGAAAATGGAAAAGAGAAGATATAATGTATTCATTTTTAATTGAAAATAATTTGTGCAACATTATATTTTATGCATTTGAAACTTCATATCAACTTTGGAAAGGATTTTTGTTTTAATTCTATCCTTATTTAGAATATTTTAATCATTTCATGCTTTAAAAATAGATGAATTCCTTTAAGCAAATGAAATGTTTATTTGGCTAATTCAGTAATTTAAATTCTATGAAGTTGTAAAGTTATACACTATAGGTTTATAATTTCCAAACTATATTTTGAACTTAGTTAAAGGAATGAAAACCATTTAGTAATTATATTCTATTTTGAATAATCTTATATTTATGAATAGATATGGCTAAGTGATTTAATTCAAATACAACTATTTACTTAAAATAAAATGAATTGTAGTTTGTAACATTTTTGTCAAATTATATTTCAAGGTTTTGAATTACATGGAATAATAAAATGTTTTAAACTGTGACATTGGAAATATTAAACTTTGAAGTCCTTTATAGTTGGTTTTCTCATACATTTAATATTGTATTTTAATAAAAAGAAAAGTTTTAAATTTTAGTGATTTTTGAACATCATAAAATGTTGGGATGTTACAGAAGCGGACAGTTCCTATTGTGGTTTGAGCCGCATAGCGAGTAGCAACGTTGAAAAAAGCGCCGCTTAATCGCCGCTTCAGCAGAAAATTGATGGTAATCTGCGCAACTTAGCTCTGAGCGCATAGTTAAGCGCGCGAGCGTTTAAGCGCCCGTTTAATCAGAGAGCAAGCGATTAGGCGACGCAGAAGCGACGCTCAGTCATCAATGCGGCGGTTGAGCGCTGAGCATCCCCGAGTGGGATTTCTCAATTTTTGGGACGAAGAGAGGGGGAAAGATGCAAGCGAGCATAAGGCAGCCGCGACAGACGCGAGCGAGAGGGAGTTAGGGTTAGCGCGACAGACACGAGGCTCTCTGCCGCCGCCAGCGCCAGCGCAGCTCCGACCTCCACCGCCGCCAGCGCAGACCATGACCTCCTCGTCCCTGCTGCGCCTCTCCGTCGTGTTCCGTGAAGCTTGTCCTCCGCCGCCGAGCTTCATTCCCGCGCCCCTCTCCGTCCTTAAGCAAGATCAGGTAAGGCTCTGCTCTCAATCTCTCCAGTCTCCAGTGCTGCTTCCTAATGGGATATATCTATTATTTGAGTCCAAGGAAGAGGATGTGCTTGAAGAGGAGGATGAAATTGAGTATGAGGATGATAATGAGTATTGATCATACCATCATAGAGAGATGCCTTGGAGTCTTGGAGATATGATGGCATCATGCTACCATATGTGCTTAATTCGTTTGGTTATGTTGTGTGGAACTATGGAATTTGGAACCTATTTAATTTCTTGTAATGTTGATTATTGTGTGAACTTATTCTTCTTACAATTGCAGCAAAATTACTACATTTTATAGTCTGTTTGAGTGTTTGTACGCTTCCCAGCTATTATATTGTCTTCCCAGCTCATGTTTCGACGCTTTTACCCTGAACGCTTAAGTGGAGCCGCTTAAGCTGTAGTTCCTCTAAGCGGAGCCTCACCGCTTGCTTAGCGCTCAGCGCTTTTTTGAACCTTGGCGAGTAGACGCAAACTAATGAGTCCGCAATTGAGGTATTGGCCGGACTCTTGACGCGGGTAACAACTCATATTGGTGGCACCCTGGACTTGCTGTAGTGAAGGAATGAGTCGTGTTGAGAAGCCCCCTAATGTTTTTAACAGGGTTGATCGAACGTGTATGGGTACGGTCAGTGGCGGAGCTAGAGCAAATTCAATCAGGGTGCACTACTATGCAATTTGTACTGATTAAGCTCACCAGGGTGCACTAATAGTTGATTATAGGGGTGCACGCACTGATTTTTGGCTAATTACAAGGCAGAAAAGAAAAACTACCCGGGTGCCTGTGCGCACCCGGCTGGTTCCATGTGGCTCCGCCACGGGGTACAGTAGTGCATCCATTCAGGGTATAATCTTATCGATAAGCCGCGTCTGCGGTTATGGACAACTTGGTGTAGATGCTGGCTAACAAGATCTAGACAAATTACACCTAATGATATTAATTAACTTGATTAGTAATATGGAATTACTTCCACAATAACTGATAATTAAAACGGCCAACTGTGTGAGTTTTCTTCTGATTGCTTAATCATACTTTGTTGAGGGGGTTAATTCGGGAATGGGTTATGTTTGGTGTTAGCAAGTAGTTGGTTCCTTTGCCCTCTCTTATCCCTCTCTAATTAGACGGAAGTTGTAGCGTGTTAATAGATTGCTAGTGCTGCTGCCGCTAAGTCCACCTACCCTATATTTAGGGGGAACTTGTAGAAAGTAAACAAGTTGATTTTGCTTGCCAGGGAGTGTCCTGCCCCATCTTTGGGCTGTACTTTTATGTGCAGTCAGCAGGTTTGAAGTCTGACGACGTTAGCTTGGGAATCCCTCCGGCTTGGCTTTGCAGGGATATGGTGCCATCGTTTATCTTGAGAACTCTTAGTCCAATTTGCATTTTATCCTTAGTTGGATACTATTTCGCTTCTGCTACGCTTTGTATCTTTGTAATGTATCTTATGTATTCTTGACTCGTTGGAGTCGTGTTGTATATGTATCTTTTGTTGTTGTGGAGCTTTCGGAACTATTGTAATGTTATCATAATTTCACCCACATAACGTGCATGTTTCGGCGTGTAGATTATGTCTGGTGGGCGACCTAAGATCGTTATTATGCGGATTTCGGCGGAACCGCTTAAATCTACATAGTACCGATTTTGGGGCGTCACACTCGAGTCCTTATATTAAGCCATGATCGTTATCTTTGAATTTTTCGTGTTTCGGTTCATTGTAACGTGTTGTCTTCGCGCCCGTTTGTGTATATGCAGTCTGCTGGTACATCGACTTCTAGCGTTGTGCCGCAGTCCAATCCTCGGATGAGTACTTGTACAACATGGTGAAAATCCGCTGCGAACACGTGGAACAGGAACTGAAAGTGACCAAGGGGACTTTGGCTATTCTTCAGTCGAAACAACCCCGACCCATAGAGAGGGAGTTGGTGTTGATGAAAGAGGTTGAGGATGCAAACGATGGACTGCTGTGTGAGTCGCCCGATGAGTCCCCAAGTTCTATTGTTTTCTTTATCTTCATGTGCATCGAAAACCATTGAGCCCTTACTGGACCAAACTGTAATATGTAGGCGTACAAACTGATGCTGCAGCCGAACAAAATCGGGTTCGGTCCTGACTTGTTGACGTTATGACCGAACATGGTTGTGACGCATCTTCAATCTGGTCATTGCGAAGTAGAACAACGGCGCTGCTCACCCTTCAAGACTGAGTTGCTCAAGTTGGGGATCTTATCAAAGCTTTGCTCTACCACCCTTGACCTGATCGATGAAGCTATATTCCCTCTGAACGATCAACCGCATGGACTGGCCGGTCTGATGCGGAAATTTTGCCAAGGGGCAGCTATCCGCGACTTCGTTCGCCGTCAACTTGTTGCAGGAGCGACTACAGCTTTTGATGTGCTGCGACTTCACTATCCACAAGTTGACCTGGCAAAGGTAGGAGCTGGACCCCCTGTAGGTATGGGAACTATCCCCATGAGTGACCATTACGAAGCTGCTGAAGGGCCTGCCAGCTGCGTGATTGTGTTGATGGAACCTGAGACTGCTAAGGAGCTAGATAGACGACGACTGGAAAGGGAGGTGAAGCGAGAGCCGTTGTAGACAAGCGTAAATGTCAGCGATATAAAATTCTGGAAATACATACTTGTGCATAGTTAAGTTGTGTTGTAGCAACGTTGTGCCCGTTCGTTGCAGCCCCCGAGCGTTGAGTGCGACTGGGGTGGTTCTTAGTTTGATTGTCTTGTAGACAAACTTCGTTCCAGCCCCCGAGCGTTACTCGCTTTGGAGTAACTGGATTTGTCCTATAATTATTAAGGTTCACAGCCCCCGAGTGCTGCTCACTCGAAGGTTGATGTGCTTGTAGTGTAAAACTGAACTCGACAGCCCCCGAGCGTTATGTGCTCCAAGGCGGAATGTTTGAATTGTGCAATGTTTTCTACACCCCCCGGAGTGTCGGGTGAGGCTGGAAAGTATGTTTGTAGCATGTAAAGAAATCACTGAAAGAATATAGAGGAACACTGTACTTTATTGCTAATCAATATGCTAATGACTGATACAAGTATGACTGAATGCAGTCTTTTCTTATGACTAAGATATATGGGCCGAGATGAAAATCTACTAGGCACAAAAGCGACGCAGGTGAGCTGCGTTCCATGGATTGTGATAGAGTTCTATTGACCCGGCGTGCTTTAGTCGATAGGCTCTGTTGCCGATGACTTCTGTTATGATAAAAGGTCCTTCCCAAGGCGACGCGAGCTTGTGGACCTTCTTTTGCTTCAGTCAAAGTACCGGGTCGCCTACCGCGAAGGATCGTGGTCGCAGGCGGCGACTGTGTTAGTTTCGGAGGCTTTGCTGATATACTGTACTGGCGAGTGCCATGTCACGTGCTTCTTCCAAGGTATCGATGTCGTCCTCGAGTGCTGCATCGGAGTCTTGCTCGTTGTAGATGACCACTCGAGGTGCGTCAAACTTTAGGTCATATGGCATGACTGCTTCCGCTCCGTGCACGAGGAAGAAAGGTGTGTACAACGTGGACCTGTTAGGAGTCGTGCGCATGCTCCAAAGTACGGCAGGTAACTCCTCAGCCCAGGCGCGTGTTGCGCGCTTGAGTGGTACCAAGAGTCTTTTCTTCAAGCCGTTGCAAACTAAGCCGTTGGCCTTCTCGACTTGCCCGTTGGATTGCGGGTGCTTGACGGAGGCGTACTTGAGTTTGATTCCTTGATCTTTGCAGAAATCGCGAAACTATTTGGCCGTGAAGTTGGTCCCGTAATCGGTGATTATGCTGTTGGGCACTCCGAAGCGGAAGATGATAGACTTGATGGAATTGATTGCCGATGTTGTTGTAGCGTTTGTGACGGGCAATGCCTCGATCCACTTGGTGAACTTGTCGAATGCAACTAGGAGGAAAGTCTGACCTCCTCGTAATGACTTCTTCAAAGGCCCAACCATGTCGACTCCCCACTGAGCGAAGGGTCAGGCCAATGGAATGGTCTTGAGTTCGTACGATGAGGTGTGTGTCCTAGTCGCATACTTCTTGCAGCCAAGGCACTTCTTTACTATGTCCTCTGCGTCTTGCATAGCTGTGGGCCAGTAGAAACCGGCTCGCAAGGCCTTTGCTACGAGTGCTCTGTTGCACGCGTGGTGTCCACAAGTCCCCGCATGGCTGTCTAGAAGTATTGCTCTTCCATCATTGGGTGCGATGCATCGCTGCAAGACTCTCGAGATGCTTTGTTTGTACAGCTCCTTGTTGATCACCGTGAAGGCCTTGGAACGCCGAGCGACTTGCTTTGCTTCGACTGGATCTGAAGGCACTCCTTCATTGTTTGCTGTCATGGTATCTGCATTGGCGTCGCACTCCTTCATTGTTTGCTGTACCACGAGGTTTGAGTCGACGTATATCATTGGTCGAGTTGCTTCGCAAGCCTTGGCCATGCGCATGCCGTGCAGCAAAGCCTCGTACTCAGCCTCGTTGTTCGAAGCTCTCTTCAAATCCATCTTTAGAACATAACATAGCTTGTCGCCTTTGGGTGATGTGAGGATGACGCCGGCTCACGCCCCGTCGTGTCTCTTGGACCCGTCAAATTACATTGTCCAGGAGATGGACAAGTCAGAGACATGCGGGAGCTGTGCTTCGATCCACTCAGTCGTGAAGTTTGGAGGACCTGAGCCATGATGGCTTTCGGGTGCCTATAAGTGATGTCTCTGGGTCCAAGCTCGATGCTCCACTTGGCGACTCGCCCGGTTGCCATGGAGTTGTTGAGGATATCGGCCAGTGGGGCGCTGCTCACCACCACTATGGGGTGCTCCGTGAAGTAGTGCACGACCTTGCGGCTTGCCATGAACACGTCGAGCTTCTGATAGTGCGGGTATCGCTCCTTAGAAGGAGAGAGTACCTCGCTGAGGTAATAAACAGGTCGTTGTACGGGTCTCTCGACCACAAGTACCGAGCTAACCACCCTGTTGGTGGCTGCTATGTTAAGGTACAGAGTCTCGTTCTCCCGAGGCACCACGAGTATAGGTGGATTAGTAAGAACACGCTTTAGTTCGACGAAAGTTGTCTGTGCTTTGACTGTCCACTCGAACTTGTCTGTTTTCTTCATCAGCTGATAGAACGGCAGGTCCTTCTCGCCCATTCGACTGATGAATCTGCTTAGCGCTGCTACTCGTCCTGCTAATCCTTGGACTTCACGAAGCTTTGTCGGCTCAGGCATCTGCAGGATCGCCTGGATTTTCTCCGGATTAGCTTCGATGCCCCTAGCGGACACAATGTAACCTAATATTTGCCCTGATGGCACGCCAAACACGCACTTGGTAGGGTTAAGCTTGATGCGGTATTTGTTGAGTGCGAGGAAGGTTTCGCGTAAATCATCGATTAGTGTATCCACTTTGCGAGTCTTAACGACGATGTCGTTGATGTAGACATGAATGTTGCGGCCGATCTCGTCCTACAAGTAGTTCTACATCATGCACTGGTAAGTCGCACCCACGTTCTTCAGCCTAAAGGTCATCTTTGTATAGAAATATACGCCGTGAGGGATGATGAATGCGGTTTTCTCCTCGTCTTATTTTTTCATCTGAATCTGCTGGTATCCCGAGTATGCGTCCAGGAATGAGAGGCGCTCGCATCCTGCAATCGAATCTACTGTCTGATCTATCGACGGCAGCGGAAAGTGATCCTTGGGGCAACACTTGTTGAGTGATGTGAAGTCAATGCACATGCGAGCGTTCTTGACCCCCTTCTTTGGCAGGAGTACTGGGTTTGCGACCCAGTCAGACTTCTAGAGTTCTCAAATGAACTTAGCATCTAACAACCTGTCAACTTCTCTCCCGACTGCCAATCGCTTTGGTTCAAATAACCGTCGCATTGTCAGCTTTACTGGCTTCGTGCCTGGATAAATTTGTAAGGATTGCTCGGCGAGTTCCCTGGGTACACCTGGTATATCAGTGGGATTCTAGGAGAAAACCTCCCAGTGCTCACGGAGGAACTCGACGAGCGCGCCTTCCTATGATTTAGTTAAACTTGATGACATGAGGGGTGTTTTCTTCGCATCCGTCGGGTGCACCTGATGTGCTCTCGTGTCGTTCTTCGCATTGAAAGAATTTTCGAGTGCGGGTTTCTTGTTTTCGGGGAACAAGGTGTGATCGTTGTCTAGAGCTATTTTTGCAAGCTGCTCTTGCGCGCCGAAAGATTCAGATATCTTGTTGAACTCTTTGTCGCAATTATCTGACATGCGGAAGTCGCCACGGACAGTTATCCCTTGGGTCCGGGCAGTTTGAGCATTAGGTACGCATAATGTGGTGTTGTCATAAAGAGCGCAAACACTGGACGCCCGAGGATGACGTGGTACTGAGATCTCCAGTCGACGACCTCGAACTCGATATTCTCTTTCCTGAAGTGAGCCTCACCAAAAATGACCTCGAGCAATATGGTACCCTAAGGATATATTGCTTTGCCCGGCACTATGCCGTGGAAGGTGTTATCTGATGGTTTCAGGTTGGTGATTGATAGGTTCATGTTACGTAACGTGTCTGCGAAGATGATGTTGATGCCACTGCCCCCGTCCATGAAGACCTTGCTCATCCTGAAACCTCCGACCAGAGCGTGTAGGACCAGAGGAGCATGTCTCGGCCGCAGTACTTGTGGAGGGTGGTCCTCACGAGTGAAACTGATGGGTGTCTCTGACCCCTTGAGGTACTCTGGGGCGGCAGGTGGTACCATGGTGGCTAAGTGAACCTGTCGACTGATTAATTTCTGGCACCGATTTGAAGGGTGTCCCTTCTGTATCATGTACATGGACCCTCTGGTTTGTGGATACTGATCTTGTATCGCAGCTGAATCCTCCTGTCGCTGGTTTAGCTGGATTAGTCATGCGATGTGCCCTGCTGGCGGTGGAGGTGGACCCTCGGGTGATGGCAGACCGAGTGGTAGGCATGCGTTTCTGCGCAACTTGGCTTGGATTGCAATGAAATCGCGACAATCCTTAAGAAGGTGGGTTGCCATTAGTTTGCTGTTGTCTCCCCTAAATTAATGCATCTTGTATGGGTCGTTGAGTTGTTCAGCCGGGGTTCGATATGGACGTTGCTCTCTTCGGGTCCCCGTTGGGCTTCCACTCGCGTCTTTGATTCCCTTCGTCGCGGTTTCTGTCATCGCGGGTTCTATCAATGCGGTCGTCACGTTGAACGTCCCCTTGTTGGCCGTTACTGCGACTGCGGTTGTCCTGAAAATCAGCCGTGACTTGCTCGACTCCGTCCAACTCGCCATAAGGTCGCTGCCTATTGCGCTTGTCATTCCGGCTGCGGCGTCCGCAATTGCCCTACTGGCGGTCCGCGTGAGGTGATGGTAGCTTGTCAGACCTGACAGAGTCCTCTCTATCGGCCCACTTGTTAGCTATTTCCACGAGGTGTGCGATTGTCTTGGGGTTCTCGCGACCGAGCGCCTCCTAGAGGTCGTTGCGCTTGACTCCCTGGATGAAGGAAAATATGGCATTGTCCTCTGATATGTTTGCACCTAAGTTTTTCATAGTAGTCCATCGCTGAATATACTCGCGGAGGGACTCGCCAGTCTTTTGCTTGCATACTCTGAGTTGTTGGAACGATGCAGGTCGCGTAAAAGTAGACAAAAAGTTTATTTTGAAATCACTTCAAAAAGAATCCCATGTTCCATAAGAGCTGCGAGGCAAACTTCTGAGCCAAGCTCGAGCTGATCCCGTGAGCATCAACTGCATATACTTCATGGCAGTCGTTGTGTTTCCCCTCTGGTAGGCTACTGTTGTTCAGTAATCCTCCAACCAAGACGACGGTTCTTGACTACCATCATACTTGGGAGTTTCTGATGTTCAGTTGAATCGCTTAGGCATGCGCGTCTCCCGGACGGCAGTCGTGTAAGACATGGCTCCACAAGCCTCGACCTCCGACTCTGTGTACGAGCTGCTTCGACTAGAGCCTGGGGTGCGACCGTGATGCCTTCGCTGGTGCCTTCGCCTGTTCATTGTTCGCTCAGTAATGATATCTCACGCGTCGACACCTTCTTCCACGTAGTCGTGTTGGAAACTTGCGGCGCGCATTTGCTGGCGGCGATCCTCTCTATCGAGTCGGCGTTCTTCTCTCTCGTGACGGCATCGAGTGGCTCGTTCTTCTTCTGTCTCATCCCTGCTGCGATGACGCTGCCTGGACCTGCTTTCTTCCGGCTCGTCTCTGTCGCGTTCTTCGAGGTGACGTCGTCTGGATCTGCTCCCTTCTGGCTCCTCTCGATCACGATCTTTGTGATGTTGAGTGCCATCGTGCGCATCCTCTCTACTAGGGGTGGGCATGTCCCTTGGCCTGTTGCCGTTTGTTCGAGTGCCAGTGTTTGGCGGGTTCCGCCCAGGGCTGGTCCCAGGGCGACTCGATGTAATAGCGGTTGGTATCAACGCGGTCCCCACATTTCCTAAGGCGTCGATCTGCGTCCGGTGCAAACCATAACGCAGGTCATCCATGAGAGGCAGTGTAGATCGGAGGTAAGTCGCGACTGAAGCGACTGCCGCTGCGGTCGTCTGTGGCACTGGTATGCCGTCGTCTCCAATCGTCATGAACCTCTGTTTGATGTTTGTGGGTCCGAAGCCGGCTTGTGGTATCCGTGCTTGAGTTCTTACGTGCTCCGTTGTTCGCGGTTCTTCTCTTGTCGATTGAGACGAAGAGTTTGACACCCTTCTTGCGCTGGCCGAATCAGCTCTCAACAGCCTTTCGTCGAGTTCGCGCTGCATATGAGTCAACTCCTGATTTTTCTTGCGCAGCAAATACTGATATGCTAGCAAGTCGTCCCTTGGGAGTCCTTATTGTGCCGTTGTTGACAATGTCTTGAATTCTGATCGCCATCTCCTCTGTGATGCTAAGCTCCGTGTAGGGGCTGAACCGGATTACTACTGGATATTAGATCGGCTGCAGCTCCCTGCGCTGTGGCGATGTTGTAAAGGCACCTGGTGTGCCGTTTTGTGCTACCATACATACTTGACTGGATGGTCGGTTGCGCGCGTTGCGGCCCTCATCGTGACGGTCGCCTTCATCACTCGACGAAGAGTCGACACCGCGCAGAACGGCGGCCACCTGAAAGATGGCGCAGTAGGAGCAGTAGCATGTGACATCGGAGCCCTAGGCCGATGTGTCGATGAAAACCGGAGTCGAAGGAGACTTGCTGTCGGAGATGCGCGAAACTGGCAAAGTTGCTGAGGCGACGACATCCAGAGTCGATGGAGGCGCGCGGTCGATGGTGTTTGGCGCGGATGCGATCGTGATTTCCGACCCCGGAGATCGGGGAGGACTCGACACGTCGAGCCCCACTGGTTGACAAGGAAACGAAAACCGCCAAATGTCAGATCCATACCTGAGTGTATCTCTGCGAACGCTGGTCGCTTAGATGCCGAGTGCGGGGCGAAGTCGAAGGTTCCAAGGGTGTATGGCTTTCGTAGATTCGGCGATTCCGAGTCGAAGAAGATGCTTAAGATGAAGTCGATGAGGCCGCCGAAACCATAGATCCAACGCTTGTTCTTCCCACAGACGGGGCCAATTGACGAGGTATAAACTCGGCAAATCCCATGGTAAGATACCCTGGGTTGTATCGAGTGGAAGATTGTATGGACGTTGGTGATTCCGGACGGCTGACAAGCAAGGTTTTACCCAGGTTCAGGCTCCCGGGGGATAATACCCTTCTCCTGCTTGTCTTGTTATTGATCTGTGTGTTACAAGGTGGCTAGAATGGCGTCCCGGCGAGTCAGAGGTTCGCTAGGGTTACTGGCTATTAGAATGCGTGATCTCCATCGTCCTCCTCCTGGCCTTTCTATAGGAGGCAAGGTCCCAGGAGTTTGAATACAAGCCGGTTTACATATAAGGTAAGTTCTAAGTCAGTACGATAGATCCTGCCTTGAGTCGCACTCCATCTTCATCGGGCCGCATTGCGACTTCTCTATGATATATTGTTCATGGGCCACTGGGTGGGCCTTTCGGTATATCGGGCTTTATTATAGTCGGGTGGGTATACCCGTTGGGTATTTCCACATCACATGACATTTCAAACCATTCAAGTAAATTTTCATGTGCTACCTTTAAAACATTCAAATGGCTTCTCATTTTGTGACACTGTTTGTAGCTCATGAGGAAGTAGTAGTTGGGTTTGTTATATTCCATACTAATTAAGTGACCTTCGACTTGCATGCTTCATCTACTCGTCATTAATTTTGCACAAAGTTGGTTAGACCGCTATAACATCAAATACATAATAAAGAAAGTAAAATAGACACTCCTCCATGGTATGTGATTGTTTGGTAGGCACCCGAGGATTCGGTTAGCCATGGCTTGTGTGAGCAAAGGTTGGGAGGAGTGTCACATTATATATAAAAAGTGCATGTTATAAATGCCTAATATTAAATATCTCGGAACCGCTCTCAACTTTTTTAGTATGGAAGATAACAGAAACTCTATTACCATTCGTTGACAGGAACAACTACCTCCCAAAACAATTTTACTTATGTTTTCAATAAATAAAAAGCTCTAGCACATGTTAATCCCTGCTTCCCTCCGTGAAGGGCCAATCTTTTTTTTATGTTGAGTCACCATCCTTTGTTTGAGCACCTTATCGAGAGCATAGTTGTTATTCTTAGTGTAATGTGCTTGTCCCAGAATGCGGTTAATTGTGATATAAATTTGATGCTATTATCTTTGACATCTTTATTTCTAGTCTTCCCTTGAACTTCAGAGGTGTCCGGGCATTTATGATTTGTTGTACAAATACGGGCAAGGGAGATACCACCTTATCATGTCTTCTTATGAGCATTGCAATCCTGCAAATTGATATGTTTCATGTTGTTCATTATTAGCATGTTGGTATCTCTTCATAGTTTACATAACTATTAGGTGACATTATTTACATACATCTTATTATGAATAGACCAGGTACTTGATCAGATAATAAGAATATTTACATCATATGAAGCAAATGTGTTTGTTAAAGTTTCTTTTATCGCACTCAGTTGTTAACTGAATTGCTTTAGGACAAGCTATAATCTAAGCTTGGGGGGAGTTGATACGTCCAAAACGTATCTACTTTCCCGAACACTTTTGCTATTGTTTTGCCTCTAATTTGTGTGTTTTGAATACAACTAAAACGGACTAACGCTATTTTCTGCAGAATTGCCCTGGTGTCTTGTTTTTGTTCAGAAAATCAACTTTCAGAAAAACACCAGAAAAGATCACAAAGCCCCTATTTTATGAGGATGCACGGAGCGAGAAGACGAGATAGAGTCGAGCCACGAGGGGCCCACACCACATGGTGGCGCCCCCCTGGCCGCACCACCACATGGTATGGCCGCCTTGGGCACCCCCTCGCGTCGCCCTTTCGCATACTTAACCCATCTGACCTAAAAACGTTGGGGGGTTTGTCATATTCCAAAGAAACAGACCCGAGCGCCGCCGCCTCCTCGAAACTCAATTCGAGGAACAGAAGTTCATGTTCTAGCACCCTACCGGGACGGGGATTCGAAGGAGATCATCGCCATCGTCATCACCAACACCACTCCATCAACCATCCATGTTTCCCCCCATCCATGTGTGAGTAATTCCCCGCTGTAGATCAAAGGGGATGGTAGGGATTAGATGAGATCATTCATGTAATAGATATAAGATCATTAGGTCATGGTTCCTAGTATCTGTTGTTAGTACTTTACGTCATTGTTGGAAATTGTTATGCTTTAGAGACAATTGCTTCTGTGCCCTGGTTGGCTCTAGTTTATCCGTTTGTGCCATACCCGCGTAGTTTCTCTCATCTATGCCCCGTATGGCTCGGAAATCGGCCTAACGCTCTGTTTCCCTCTAGTCAACCGTCACTTGGCCTGACTGGTGGGGTCGGCCTGGCGCGGCTCGGTTGGAATTTCCTGGGTCGGCTTGTGTGCGGCTCGGTTGGGAATTCCTGGGGTCGGCGTGTGGGGTCGGCGTGGGGTCGACGCGGGGTCAGCGTGGGGTCGGCGCGGGGTCAGCGTGGGGTCAGTTAGGGTTTCCCTCGCCGTAGAAACGCCCATTTGCTCTCCCTCTCTCTCCCCCTCCCTTCCTCAAAAATGTGGTGGAGCACGCCCTCGCCGGAGAGCCCCTACTCGATGATGCCGGACTCGGAGCTCTACGCGCCTCAGGAATTGCACGAGATGCAGGAGATGGAGCGAGAGGAGGAGTAGGAGAGGCTAGCGGAGAAGAAACTTCGCCGGAAGCGGAAAGGGCTCTCCCCCTGTGCTAGAAGAAATAGCAACCATACGAAGTTTGGCATGGAGATCTTCCGCTGCAATCCCCAGTCTACGAGTACGGGGCATCGGAGTCCTCGGACGAGACCTACTCCGACGAGGAGCACGGGCCTGCTGTCGTGGACCAACTGCCCGCGCCTGTCTTCATTGCGCCCATTGCCGAGCCCAATCTTGTCATCGAGGAGATCCCTGGCGAGGGAACTCGGACGATGAAGATGACTCTGACGCCTCCGATTCCGACGAAGAGGAAAAATCCGACGCCTCTAATGTCACCGTCAGTCCACCGCGGCACCCATGAAGAAGAAGAAGAAGAAGAAGAAGTAGAAGTAGTAGTATTAGTAGTAGTTCTTGTTTTAAGGTAGTAACTGATTGTGTTATATGGAGATAATCGTTTGTTTCTATGGAGTAAATCTTTATTCTGATCGTCTATCTTGTTTGACAAATGCATTTACACCGTGATTGGACATGACGGCTAGGCTAGGCTAGCGGTGGTGAGGAGAAAGCAGTTCTGCGACGCATTCAATGACCATGCCTATCCGTGCACGCTCCATAGACGGCAGGTTGGACTACGGCATTCCACTCACGAATTCAATGTGCACGCAGTGCCACGAACTGGAAGGCTCTCAGATGTGTCTCATTGTACGACTCGTAAAAAATTGATTTGCTTTGGATTCTTCATGTCACGCTTGAACGGATAAACATGAAGGTAACCCAAACATGAACGGATATGTGCCGCTCGTTCTGCCCTATGGCCAATGTAGATATAAATTTACGCAGACTGGCGTGAGCGATCGAGCTGAAATGCAAGTACACGATGGGAAAGCGACCGACATAGCTATACCTAGTACAGTATATGAAAACTTGACCAAAAATATTTCTTAAATAATTCTGATCGATGATCTTAGTTAAACAAACAGTAGACAATATATGAAAAAATTGGTGTAGTAAATTAGTAGACCCAAATCTAAAGTAGACAGTAGTTCATAAGTAGCCAATAGACAGTAGTTCATAAGTAGACAGTACATAGTAGTTCATACATATTTTTAGTAGACCCAAATCTAAACTAAAGCGGCAACGAGACCATCTGCGGGCGCAACCCCGCTACTCACTATCGGAGGTGGCGAAGGCCTGGTTGAGCCGCTGGCGGCGGCGCACCTCCTCCCACTACCGCGCACGAGCGGTGTGCTCAGCGTCCTGTCGCAAGCCCTGCTCCAGACGCACCTCGTTCATCACCTCCTCGAACTTGGCATCCACACGGCGAAGCTTCTCCGCGCGGCGCTGTGAAAGCACTTACTTGGCGAAAACACGCGCATCCAGCTCGACTTGGTCGACGATCTTGAGGAGGTCCTCGCCGTCGTCGGTCGAGGGCGATTCGAGACTTGAGTAGGAATCTTCGTCGTCGCTGGACTCGGTAAAGGGTGCTGGCGGCGGTGGCGGCGGTGGGGTCTCCGAATAAAAGCGCTGCGGCTCGCGAGGCCCGGGAAGACTCAAACTCCCCATCGTGACATCGCTGCGGTGGGCGTCGACCGCGCACCGTACAGTCGGCGCTCCCCCTCCTCTGAGCTACGTTCCTCCTCCTCGCTGCAATGACATTCAATTGACGGCGGCGGCGCTCCGCCGGGTCGTAGTCGCTATCGGATGGGGATGACATGACGGTGAGAACGGAGATGGGTGGCGAGAAGGTGGATGGAAGGGTTTAAATGGCCGCGTAGTAGGCGGGAAATGCTACACATATGGTGTGCAACGCGAAACTAGCACCTAGATTCCAGCGAGCACGTACATTCCAGCGAGTACGCGAAACTGTCAAACTTGGTCAAAAAAGAGCGAAAAATGAATGGTACAAATGAACGGGTTTCAAGCTGAGTTACGCAAACTTCTGATTTTTTTGAAAAGTCGTATGAACACATTTTTCAGCGAGTCCACTGTTTTGCTTAGAAATTTGGCCGTTTACCCTACCTTTGGAGTTCACTTGGAACACATTTTGCAGCGAGTCCACTGTTTTTGCTTAGAAATGGGGCCGTTTACCCTACCTTTGGAGCTCATTTGTAACACATTTTCCAGCGAGTCCACCATTTTTGGTTTAGAAATGGGGCCGTTTACCCTACCTTTGGAGCTCATTTGGAACACATTTTTCAGCGAGTCCACCATTTTTTTGCATAGAAATAAGACCGAAATGTGAAATAACAATAAAAAATTAAAAAATCATCGAAAAATTGAAAAACCGACGCACATACTCTTCATATGTCATATACTAACGACTCAAGTTGAAAAACATGGTCTACATACATTTAAAAGGAGAAAGGCATGGATCTCATGTGATATTGCATAACTCAAACAATGAGATCTAAGGTTGAAGAGAAGTGGTTTTGGAATTGCAACATGAAATTTTCAAATAGTCGGGGTGCATTCACTTTGAAACACATTTGTCGAGGTGTTGCTCCCACGGAACAGGGACGGTCACCCTCGAGGGAAGTTCGTGAAGGGGAAATGGACACGTTAGCCAACAACCCTCAACCGGCCCGGCGATGGTGCTCGTCGTGCCTCTAGAGGGAAAACACGACAGAGATGGACTCAAGCCCGTACCCATGTTCACGGCCCTCAGAAGGAGGTAAGATCACTACTCGTGCTTGTTTGTATTGCTCTGTAGGGGTTACAGCACAATGAGCTCGCCGAGAGCAGTGCGGACCTCGGAGAAAGAGAGATTCTCTTCCTCCTTCAGTCCGCTAAGCTAGGCTAAGCTATGGTAGGACCTCTAAGGTTGATTGATCGGTCGATTCGTCGATCCGCTGCTACGGTGGAACTCCCTCTCCTTATATAGGCGTCCCGGGCCTCATCCCTGCGTGCTGCGCAGCGGAAGGGTTCCCACATGGCGAAGAAACGGTGGAGAGGGGTGCACTGCAGCTGGGTTGTCCATGGACTCGGTCCATGGTCGTAAAGTCTGCCTTCGAGAGAGAAAAGCCGTCGTCTTCGCTGGGCGGCTAGCTTGTGCAGCAGTGATCGTGGGGGTGCCCACGGTGACGTCGTCCTTAAAGCGTAGCGCCGGCCAACTGCTTTATCACCAAAGGGGAAACCCTCGTAAGCTGGCGCAGGGGACATAACTTTGTTGACTCCTTTATTCACCAAAACGGCGACTGCGGCGCCGTCGTCATCGCGCGCAGACGCGCGCGTCACTCTGCGGTGCGGCAGTGGCCATGTGCGCCCTGAAGGAGATATGCCCTAGAGGCAAATAAATAAGTAGTATTTATTGCATTATCTCATGAGTTTATAATAGGTTTGTGTATTATGCTATAACTGTATTAATCAGAATTATTAATACACGTGTGATACAAAGACAACCAGGTCCCTAGCAAGCCTCTATATGAGCTAGTCCATTGGGCAACAGTTGATCGAGATTCCCGATCAAGGACATACGCAAAGTATTGCAATAAGGTGATCTTGTTGACAATGGGGTCATCTTGTTAGTTGAATAAGGTGATGGACATACGCAAAGTATTGCAATAAGATCGTATTACGATGTTTGTCATTTGCAATAGATAAGAGTATGATAGCTTATTCCTTAGACCGTGAGACCGTGCTTATTAATGCTTCGTAGGGATGCTTTGAGAGCATCAAACGTTGTGTCTTATATAGCATGACAATAACGGTGTCCATCTTGGGTATTCCGGAAGAGCATCGAGACGTAAGGATCAAGAGCGGAATTTGTTCATTCTTGTAATGGAAAGATACTCTGGGCCCACTCGGTGATATTGCATCTATATAGCTACGCAGCTTATGACTAGGTCATGGAGATGTACTATCGCAGACGAGTTAATGACCTTCGTCGGTAACGAGATACAACAAAGGCATCGGTGTGTCTACGATCATATCTCGGACAAGGTAGTATCGCAGAGACAAAGGGAATGAATATCATATTTATGGTTCAACGACGATATTCGTAGAATGCACAGGGGTCGTCATATATTTCCAGGTATCCCTGACGATCATTGGTGAGCGGAGTGTCTCGACCATGTATGGAGTGTTCTCGAACCGTAGCGTAACAAACTTAAGGTCTTAGCGACACCAGGAGATAGGTTCTGGAATATTATAGGAATTTGTTGGAGAGAGAGAAATGATCCGGAAATAGTTCAGGTGGTCCGGAAGGAGTTCCGGAGAGGTCTGGAATGGTTCCAGGAATGTCCAAAAGTTGTTCGGGTGGTCCGAAAGAGTTTTCGGAGTCACGGGATATTGAATTATATATAAATATATTAATTATGAATTAATGGGATTTTTATATTAATTTAATATTAATTAAATAAATGAAAAAGGGGGCTCCCACCTACATGGGCCCTAAGAGGGCCCAAGAGGGGGAGCCGCACCAAGCAAGGGGGTGGGCCCCATGGGGGTTGGCCAGCCCATGGTGGGGGCGCACCACCCCCCTCCTCCTTTGTTTAGTCCCACATGGGGGAGCCAAGGGGTTTGCACACCCCCTTCCCCCTTTATATACCAAGGCATATTAATTGGATTAATTCATTGGAAAATACAATTAATTCCCGATTTCTCTCTCGATCTCGTGGTTCCCAAGTTGGAGCCGCGCCGAGCTGAGAAAGGGGGAATCTCTCTCCACCCAAGCTATACCGCAGAGCGCCGTTGCTCTGCGGGATTCCAGATAAGATCTACTCCTACGATTTCAGCTGGATCTGAATGATCAGGAGTTGTCGCTAAGCTCCGTATGTTTGTGAGTGCTCGGAGGCAACTCTTTTGAGGAGCTTGGGCGACGTCGTCTCGCCCCCTGCAGCAGCCGCGCCTCCCTCCCCTCTGCTGCCGGCGCACCATCCCTGGTGCTGGCGCTCTGCCTTCTTCCGCCCGACGCCCGTCGACGCAGATCATCATCGACACCCCGGCGTCATCTACTTCGACATCGCGGCAAGATCTTCGCGACCTCGAGGTCGGCTACGTACGACTCCATCGTCAACGCTTGTGCGGAAGCGTAATCCCCGCTATCGGTCTACATGGAGGTAATGTAACCCGTTCCGCCACCGTTATCGCATGTACTAGATAGATAGATCCTGGCTAGTTAGGGTTTCGTTCGCTAGAAAAATTATTGTTTTCTGCACCGTAACCCCTTCAGTGGTATCAGAGCCGATCTATGCGTAGTACTGCTGGTACGGTTAGAACTCATGTTCAATGAGGGCGTCTTTCTTATATTTGCTACCCTCTAGCGTGCACTTGCGATGCCTTCGGCATTGAGTTGATGAAGCGGCCCGGACCGACTTTACGCGTACGCTTACGCGAGACTGGTTCCACTACTGACATACGGCTTGCACCGTATCTGTGGCTGGCGGGTGTCTGTCTCTCTCTCTCTCTAGTCGGCAAAGCATTTTCAATGGAGGGCCCGAAAGGGATGCTTAAACATGCAATTATACGATCGACGTTGTGGTACAAAGTTCGTAGGTAGGGAAGCGATTCTCTTACGAATAAGCCTACATGCCACGTAAAACTTGTAAAACTAAATAAAGCTAGAGGCGTCTAACTTTGTTTTGCAGAGGCGTTATTTTATGTGACATGGTTACGGTAAGTTTTGATATTACTCGTACTGTCGAAGGCAAAGGAGGGCTCTGTAGACTCGGAGCCATGCCGGGGCGCCGGGGGCCAGGCACATGGCGCCATGAAGGTCCAGGCGCATCGACCATGTCACATCGCACTTCATTGCATCATTATTGTGTGCTGTTGTGTGTGCATCCTATTGATTGCTTATATGCTAGATATACAACGGTAGCGTCATAAATAGGATGATCCCTAACAAATACCAAAATTGTGTTCTCCCTCGTTGCGCACCACCAAGAAAGTTCTACGTTATGAGGCAGGCCGTGATGATCGGGTGTCACACATCTCGTCGTTCGCATACAGTGGGTGTAAGCCATGTTGCACGCGCAGGGTCTTCGAGGTTTGATTGGCGAGCCTAGCATACTCAGAGGTATGGCATCAGAACACGGGAAGATCGAAAGATCGAGCACGAGTCACAGAGTTGTTGTGATCGACATGTTATGTCCACCTTTGAAGCTGTGCTGCCGGCCGTGATGATCGGGGGTAGTGTGGTGGATGAGGGTCGTGTAATCGCCATTATTATTTTTAGGGATAATAATCTTGGTGTGGTGTGTTTTTGATAATGAGATTATAGAACTAAAACTCACCTATATATTATAAACTTATCTTACCTCTTTTGCGATCACATCTGGAGACTACGGAACTACACTTCGGTTGCTTCCTCAAGAGCTCGGATTCTACCTTAGAAGCCGACGGGTCCAACTTCATCAGCTGGTACATTGGTTTTAGAAACATTCTCCAAACACAACAAACATCCTATATGTGCTAGAACATTAGTTAGAAGTTAGACCAGATGATTCTGATAGCAAGGAGAAAGATGATGAGTTCCGTAAGCATCATGATATTTTCATGGAAGTGAAGGTCGTCATGAGCGTATGCCTAGAACCAGAGTTGAAAGTTGTATTCAACACCTGGAGCCATATGTTGTGATTGATGCGATCAAAGGTCACTTCAAAGATGAATTGAGTCTTGAGAAGTTCAGACAGCTTAGAAAGTTCCGGACCATTCACATGGGGAGCATACCTGTCTGGAGACTCAGTTGAAGAAGTTGTGTGACATCTACTTCAGGCTTACGAATATCTACGATTTCTAGATAGCGAACTCCAGTGCAATAGAGATTGCGCTTTACCTCCTAGCTGTGAATAGCATGTGCGTGAATATGCTATAGAGACACGGTGAGCTTCTTCACGTTCGTGAACAAGTTCAAATCTCTAAAAGTTGATTCATCGAAGAAGAGTTCTTCGATGCTATGGGTATATTTGATATACGAAGATATAAATGTATTCTTCTCATACTTGATGAAAAGTGTTTGATAATTGTTCTGTTTGTGAAACAGTCCCTGATTATCACAAGTATGTGGCAAAGGGTGACGTGACAGTGCACAAGTGATGGCAAGTTAATGGCCAGTAGTGCTCACGCCCTTGAGATATCATATTAGTTATCATCAATAGTTTTTGATAAGACATTTTGTAATAGTGAGAATGTGATCTAGTTTGGTGTCTTGAATGTTACAAGACATAATTATTCATATAGAACACATCAGTTGTTTTATGTTATGGAACAAAGCAGTTGTTTCATGTTATGAGTAATTTGCATCACATCTCAATTACATTATGCGTATGATATACATTTATAATAGCAGGAATGATAAAATTATGTGTCCAAAGAACAAACACCATCGAATTTAGTCATAAAGGCAATGAAAGAAGTAATGGATATTTTTGGTCCATTTAAGTATTTCGAGTGCCAAAATTGATTAAAGTTTGAAATGCAGTATTGAAGTTGCAATACTAGAGGAAATTTATTGAGAGTCATTTTTAATGATTAATCAATGGTGTTATTGCATGATCCGAATTCTTCCATGATTTTGGTAAATAGGAGTATTTGCCCGATAAATTATGGAGTCTGAAGTTAATTTGACAATAGATCAAATGGGGTTTTTCAGAAGAAAGATTAGTGAATATTGTATTCACAAGATTCGATCAAAGGACAATATTTTTGAATTATGGTTTCAACACAAAAGACTTGTGGAAATTTGTTTCACAAATATTATAATGTCATATATAGTGATATGTGGGGAATTATAATCATGCTCTATTTTAAATAAAGTGTGGTCTGTCAGAATCAGTCTTAGAATCTCCTAATATGTTCGAAACATTATAGTCGATGTCCACTTTAGAAAATAGATATTTTTCTCAACGAGAATTCGTAGGATCGACAGTAGTGTTGACATGTATATGATTACACGATAATTCGGTATATACATGAATAGTTCTTTGTAGAATACTCGCATTGAATGGGAGTGTATTCCAAAACCAATTAGAAACAAAGTTCAGTTTGTTGTCTATGTAATTCCGAGAAAAAGATGATTTTTCGAATTATGGTTTATGGATTGGAATTATAAGTTTGGAATAAAGTGTCAGACCTATGTTGGAAGGTGTTCCAAAGAGTATATGTCTGCTAATGAAAGTTTAGTGATTAAGAGTGAGGGAGACTAGAAAATTGTTTTCTGCTTGCAATCCTCTTTATAAAGATCATAATATTTTCATGAAAGAAACTTCTAAATAAAGTGTTGTTATATTTAATATTGCTGTCAGGTCACAGCACTGTATTAAGTATTTCAGATCTTGTTGACAGATCAAGGTGCACTTTATGAATACAAAGAAAGTTGAGAAAATATCGGAATACGAACAAAGGCTTTTTCAGCCTGGAAATCCAAGTTACATTTAAAAGGATTAAGAGAGTAATTGTTGCTGCAATTCTTATTAGAGGAATAAGATTGTTTAATCGTCATATAAAGTGTTATATGAAAATGTGACTATAAGAAAGACGCGGGAGCATGTCTTGTCAAGAAATGTGTCTTGCACAAGATCAAATTTGTTGACTACATTTATGTAGACATGCTTGAAGTCTGAGGGATTTGTATTAATGTAATACTGGAGTTTGTATTGAATTCGAATTGATAATAGATCAATGATTTTGGTTAGACCAAAATGTCGTTTTAAGTGGGAGTCAAAGTTAGTTTACTCATGTGGAATATGTACAGAACATATTTTTGAGTGGGAGCTCAGGAACTCAAATATGTGGATGACACGTTTTTGAGTGGGAGCGTGTGTTCTCAAATATGTGGAGACATAATTTGAGTGGGAGCCGAATTCATCTTGTGTAAATGACACATTGTGAAATTGTACCAGTAGAATAGATAAGAAGGATGAAGTTGTGAAACTATTTGAAAGCCAGTGTCTATTTTGAAATAGAACGGGAATTTTAAATAGTTATTCGAGTTGTTTTGGATTATATCTGAGGAGTCAGATTAGAATCAAAAGGATGGTCCTTTGGAATCCAATTGATCATTAAGAGTAATGATGCATGAAAGTAATGGTTGTATGACATGTGGGTCTATTATGCAATATTAGACATCATACAGAAACCATATTATCTGCTCGATGAAATATAACCGATGTTCTTGGAATAAGAGCAGTTATGAAAGTAAATTTGGAATTTACTAGAAGTAGAAATGCGTTAGTTAAGGGATTGACATTTGAATGTCAAGTTTTCTACATTGGTGTGAAAGTATGTAGATATCACGAGTTTGTAATTGTTACAAGGGGCTCTGCATGGCTGAGTGTGTTTTTCAGGGCAGTTATCTGGTTAGTATAATCAGAGTAAGCGCTGGGAAACAGAAGTCTCACTTAGTTACGGTATTTGCATATATGTTGCTGCACAACATGGTGATATCAAGCTAGTTGATATCAGTGAATCGCAAAAGTTTGCACAAATCGTGTGTTGTGCAGATTGTCAGAGTAACACTCTTCCACAAGCAAGCATCATCGAAAAATGCAGCTGGTTTATTTGTACTCTAGTGCAAGTGGGAGACTGAAGGAGATATGCCCTAGAGGCAAATAAATAAGTAGTATTTATTGCATTATCTTATAAGTTTATAATAGGTTTGTGTATTATGCTATAACTGTATTAATCGGAATTATTAATACACGTGTGATACATAGACAACCAGGTCCCTAGCAAGCCTCTATATGAGCTAGTCCATTGGGCAACAGTTGATCGAGATTCCCGATCAAGGACAATGACGTCGGTTGACAATGGGGTCATCTTGTTAGTTGAATAAGGTGATGGACATACGCAAAGTATTGCAATAAGATCGTATTACGATGTTTGTCATTTGCAATAGATAAGAGTATGATAGCTTATTCCTTAGACCGTGAGACCGTACTTATTAATGCTTCGTAGGGATGCTTTGAGAGCATCAAACGTTGTGTCTTATATAGCATGACAATAACGGTGTCCATCTTGGGTATTCCGAAAGAGCATCGAGACGTAAGGATCAAGAGCGGGATTTGTTCATTCTTGTAATGGAAAGATACTCTGGGCCCACTCGGTGATATTGCATCTATATAGCTGCGCAGCTTATGACTAGGTCATGGAGATGTACTATCGCAGACGAGTTAATGACCTTCGTCGGTAACGAGATACAACAAAGGCATCGGTGTGTCTACGATCATATCTCGGACAAGGTAGTATCGCAGAGACAAAGGGAATGAATATCAAATTTATGGTTCAACGACGATATTCGTAGAATGCACAGGGGTCGTCATATATTTCCAGGTATCCCTGACGATCATTGGTGAGCGGAGTGTCTCGACCATGTCTGGAGTGTTCTCGAACCATAGCGTAACAAACTTAAGGTCTTAGCGACACCAGGAGATAGGTTCTGGAATATTATAGGAATTTGTTGGAGAGAGAGAAATGATCCGGAAAGAGTTCCGGTGGTCCGGAAGGAGTTCCGGAGAGGTCTGGAATGGTTCCAGGAATGTCCGAAAGTTGTTCGGGTGGTCCGAAAGAGTTTTCGGAGTCACGGGATATTGAATTATATATAAATATATTAATTATGAATTAATGGGATTTTTATATTAATTTAATATTAATTAAATAAAGGAAAAAGGGGGCTCCCACCAACATGGGCCCTAAGAGGGCCCAAGAGGGGGAGCCGCACCAAGCAAGGGGGTGGGCCCCATGGGGGTTCGGCCAGCCCATGGTGGGGGCGCACCACCCCCCTCCTCCTTTGTTTAGTCCCACATGGGGGAGCCAAGGGGTTTGCACACCCCCTTCCCCCTTTATATACCAAGGCATATTAATTGGATTAATTAATTGGAAAATACAATTAATTCCCAATTTCTCTCTCGATCTCGTGGTTCCCAAGTTGGAGCCGCGCCGAGCTGAGAAAGGGGGAATCTCTCTCCACCCAAGCTATACCGCAGAGCGCCGTTGCTCTGCGGGATTCCAGATAAGATCTACTCCGGCGATTTCAGCTGGATCTGAATGATCAGGAGTTGTCGCTAAGCTCTGTATGTTTGTGAGTGCTCGGAGGCAACTCTTTTGAGGAGCTTGGGCGACGTCGTCTCGCCCCCTGCAGCAGCCGCGCCTCCCTCCCCTCTGTTGCCGGCGCACCAGCCCTGGTGCTGGCGCTCTGCCTTCTTCCGTCCGACGCCCGTCGACGCAGATCATCATCGACACCCCGGCGTCATCGACTTCGACATAACGGCAAGATCTTCGCGACCTCGAGGTCGGCTACGTACGACTTCATCGTCAACGCTTGTGCGGGAGCGTAATCCCCGCTATCGGTCTACATGGAGGTAATGTAACCCGTTCCGCCACCGTTATCGCATGTACTAGATAGATAGATCCTGTCTAGTTAGGGTTTCGTTCGCTAGAAAAATTATTGTATTCTGCACCGTAACCCCTTCACGCCCTGCAACGGTTGCTTCGGAGCGAAGCGTCTCCCCAGGGTCTAGACGGCTCTGTGGAGGGATTTGTGTTGACCCCTCCCCAGGGGAGGCGGCCCTGTAGAGTTGCAGCCTCAGGAGGGGCCTCGTCGGGCCTTTGCTGCCCTCTTCAGCCCTCTCGAGGGATTTTCCTCGCGAGGGTCTCTCCAAGCGTTTTGCTCGGCCCTTAGCTGTTTCATCGACTCTGTCGCGTGTGAGGGCTGTGGAGAGTGGGCTCTGCACACCCTTGATCCCACTGGGCCGACAGTAGCCCCCGGGCCCATGACGGGCATGACGAGGCCCATCGGGTCCAAGTGAAGCGTCGTGGGCCCAATACGTCTGGCCGGCCCGTGACACGGGTCTCTTGGAGATGAACTTGCAACGACTCGGTTTCTCCGGTAGAAACGTGCGTCGTGGGGGGTCCCACCATGATCATCACGACCGCACCTTGGTAACTGCCCAACTGCGGTATAAAGCTGCGCGTTGGTCGGAACCGCAGCCATTACTCCCATTCCGTGCCTCCAGTCTTCCAACTCTCGACCTCCTAGCTTTCCAACTTCGGCGAACTCCTTCCTCCTCCGGTGAACTCTGCTTCCTTCTCCGGTGCCCCGCTTCTTGCACCTCCCTTGACAATGGGCGGACAAAAAGGCAAGGTGGTGATGGGAGCGTTCCCTGCTGATGCGCAGGGCGAGGAGGCGCTTGGGCCCGCTCTGATTGGCGTGCGCGTCGATGAGGCGGCGCTGGGCAAGATTCAGCACCTGGTCACCGGGAAAACCAATGAGCATGGCGCCAGCGCCATCCAGGCCGCGAGGCACGGCCGCATTCTGACGGGGTTTTTCCCCATTTTCCTCCACACTCTCTTCGCCGGACTGGTGCCTCCGTATTCGCCTTTCCTCGAGGCCGTCCTGGAGTTCTACGAGATCCACCTTCTCCACCTGCACCCCAACGCCGTCCTCGTGCTCTCCATCTTCGCCTTCCTGTGTGAGGCGTATCTGGGTGTGCAGCCCTCGGTGGCTCTCTTCCGGAGCTTCTACACGCTCCGGAACACCGCGAAGGCCGAGCGGATGGGGTGTGTGTCCTTCCGCATTGCAGACGGCATGGGGGACGTCTACATCCGCATGTAGTTGAGCAACGAGAAACCCGTCACGGAGGTGTCGAAGAAGGTGGACGACTTCAGGCAGAAGAGGTTCCTCATCGGCGTCAAGTCGCAGAGCTCCTTCCTCGAGGTTCTGGAGGCGCCTCCCGTGAAGAACACCCATTGGGGGAAGCAGGCCTTCCAGGGCCCGAAGATCGGGGGCCTCGTGGCACACATGAGGGCGCTTCGGGAGAACGTCCTCACCGGCCAGATGATCGTGGAGGACTTCGTGCGCCGCCGCATCGCGCCTCTATAGGCACATAAGAAGCCGATGTGGATGTATGCGGGTCCCCCCGACTCGATGCGACTCCACCCCTGCGACCATCTCCCCGTCGTCGTCGAGACCATCATGGGCGGCCTCTTCATCAACCCCGACGTGTCTGTGGCGGTTGCGGCGGAGCTGAGGCCTCTTCACCACATAAACCTGGCCTCGCGCCTGGCGATTCTGGAGCAGATGCCCACCTTCACCCCACTAGGCCTGGCGGGGAAGAGGAGGAAGATGGGCCCATGCCAGTGGCGAGGGGACAAGACGCTGCGGAGTCGCCGTACGCGTCTAACGCCGAGCAGGGCGACGATGCGGCTAGGGCCGTCCCCTCTTCAGGCAGGGCGAGCTCGTCAAGGGCCTCGCGCCCTCCTGTGGAGGTCTTTGAGCTCTCCTCCAGCGACGATGAGGAGGCCGAGGCGGGGCGACAGGAGCCCCGAACCAAGGCGGCCCACGATAGGCTTGTCGGGGAGCCCCCAAACACTTCCCTCAAGAGGAAAGCTGAGGCGGCTCCTGAGGGATCCGGAGTCCGGGCCACACCTTCTTGGCGTTTGTCCGAAATGGCGTAGGTTGACACCCGCGCCAAGAAGACAGGGTAAGTTTTTTTGGATTCGATTTCCTCCTTCGGTCTTTGCTTGTTTGCTCTCTCTGACAGATTTTCTCAATCTCTGCCAGCGACCCGGCGCCTGCAAAGCGCCGTAGGCTCCGCAAGGCCGCGGACGTGAAGAAGGCCGCGGCAGAGGCCGCCACCGAAGAGGCCTCAAGGCCTGCGGAGGAAACCCCCGCAGGCCCTCACGGGGACGTTCCCCTGGCCAAGGCCTCTGCGCCGCCTCTGGAGGAAAAACGCCCTGAGGAGTAGGTGGAGAAGGCAGCCACACCGCCGCGCGCTGCGACCCTGCCAGCACTGCAGGAGGCCGCGGTGGACACTACTTCGGCCCCGAGCAAGCCGAGGGTCGATAAGGCAGTGGCGGCTGAACTCCCACCGTCCCCGCCAAGCACCTAGGTGGAGGTTGAAGCGGCAGCTGCAGAGCAGGCCTTTCCTGCCCCGGGGGCCCACGGCGAGGTACCGCCTGAGGGGGGCAACGCCGGCGCGTAGGACGCGGGCGCTGAAGCGGAGGACACGCCTCCGAGCCCGCGTAGAGACTCCCCACTCCAAGCTTGGCGCGGGAGCAGGGCCCTCCGCCCCGAGCGAGGCCTCTTGGTCCCTTGTCTTCGGAGGCTGGGACTAGAGCAGGGGGCGCCGCGACGTTGCCTTCCGCTCGGTGCGGCAGTCCCTGGAGGGGCTGGAGGCCCACCTTGCCCAGGAGGACCGGGAGCTCGCCCGGCAGCGAGATGAGCTCGCAGAGGCCTGGGCCGCGTTCCACGTGGCTGTGGAGGCTCGTCGGCGGAGCAATCAGGCCTTGCAGGCGGAGCGCGAGGTGGCGCAGAGCTTCGCCGAGGAGGTCCGTGAGGGCGCCATGTGCGACGCCGAGGAGCTTCTGCAGCCCTTGAAGGCCGAGCGGCGGGCAGCGGCGGAGGACCTGGCCGCGGCCAGGGCAGAGCGGGAGGCCGTGGAGCACTCCCTGGCGGCCAAGCACCACGAGCTTGTCGATCTTGAGGCTAAAATCCTCACCGACTCTGAGACCATGCGGACCGCCCTGGAGGTGGTCCGCGCGAGCTTGGACGCCAGGGGGCGGGGCCTGGGCGAGCGCGAGGAGGACGTGCGCCGCCGAGACAAACAGCTGGCGTTGAGGGAGCAGGAGCTGTCAGGGCAGCGCCGCCCTTGAGGCCCACGAGGAGAGCCTGGCCGCGGCCCTTGGCAGGTATGAACGCGAGGTGGCTACCCACAAGGCGCATGTGGAGCGCTTCAACACGCGATTCGCCGAGCAGAAGGCGGAGGCCGAGAAAGAGTTCCAAACCCGGGAGAAGGGGTACCGCGCTGCTGTCTCAAGAAGAAGCTTGGCGAGAGCGGCGCCCGGATCCACCAGCTCGAGAACATGAACGCTACCCTCGTCTCCAAGGTGAAGCGTGAAACGGATTGCCGCCGCGTCGCTGAGGAGGTCCGCAAGCGCACGGAGCAGGACCTCACCTCCCTCATGGCCGATATGGAGGAGATGAACCAGCAAGTGGGCCCTGCTGTGGAGAAAGCGGTGGAGGTGGCCCAGAGCGCCAAGGCGGCGCATGTGCTGTTGCAGCAGCGGGAGCGCATGTTCCAGTCCTTGGTGGGCCGGGGCCGCGAGCTCGCCGCAAAGCTAGGAGTGGATGCACCGACCGTCCCCCTTCAAGGCAACTCCGACGCCGCCACTTACCTCATGTACTTCGAGCAACTCTTCTCAGCGCTCGAGGGCCATGTTGCCGAGCTCCACGACGTCGTTGACGAGGAGTGCCGCCAGTTCCTGGCGGTGGCGGTTGACCGCATATTCACCAACCTCCAGAACCTCTAGCCTGGCTTCGACTTCACTACGGTGACCGAGCCTCTCGAGGGGTAGAAAGGGTGGACGATCTCCAACACCATCCGCGACCAGGTCAATGACTTATGCAGCCGCTTCAAGCGGGCCGCGGCGGAGGGAGAGGAGGACGACGATGAGGATGGCAAGCCTGGAGAAGAAGACGACGGCGAGGCCTCCGCTTGATTCCTTCCTAAGGCTTCCTCCTGTAACACGCTTGTAGCGCCACGGGGGTGGTTGCTTTAAAGACTTTTGCTTTGCAGTTTGTAATGTACTTCGTACTTTTAAATAGGTGCTGCTAAGCCTGTGTGTGTGCCACCTCGAGGGCCTTTTGCTTTACTTCCATGTCTTTTTCGCTCTACGTCGGTAGGACCCTTCTCCTCGCGCTATGACTCTGCCGCTGCGGTAAGCTTGAGCAATGACTCGGCGAGGCCGGGGGAGTTTAAGGCTTAGAGAGGTAAGAGCCTTCGAGTCGCGATGCTCAGGGCTCCACTTTGACGCGCAAGCAGCCCATGGAGGGAAGGAAAGAAACGCTCGAGGGACGCGGAGTGCTCGTGAGAGAGATACGAAGATTCTCCTGGTGTGAGTAGGGAACTTAGCTTCGCGAGGCTTTTCGTCATGCGTAGGACTCCTCTGGCGACGCCTTTCCCTCCAGGGGCCGAGTTTTTCCTCCACAGGGCCTGGAGAGACTCCTGTTCCCTTTGGACGTTAGAAAGGCGTACCAAAACGCTAGAGCATATCAGCAAGGACTCATGCGCGCTTATAGGTTTCCTCATGGGTGCCTCGCGAGGAGAGAGAGTACCAAGGTCCTTTGGAGAGGTGGCGTGTATCCGGGAGCATTTCCTTTAGCCAGAGCTCAGGGCCCCTTTGGTTTTGCTGTGCTGCTGGGGTGCTCTTGGGCACGGGCACCGTACTCAGCCCCCGCTCGCGAGGAGCGCATGGGAAGATTATAAGCGCACGTGTGAAAGTAAACGACGAAAGTAAAACTTGCCATCGAGATATTACACAGCGGCGCCTCAGTGCAAAGTTCACTTGGGAACGACCCGGCGCCGTAGCTCAAAGTTCACTTGGAACGACACGGCACCGTAGCACAAAGTTCACTTGGAACGAAAATCGGTTCATTACACTTGGGTTTGCCAAGCTAACGTTCCTTCCATGTCAAGGCATAGGGACCACCCATTAGTGGCAGATGTTCACTGCGGCCTGCGGTGGCTCATTAGCAGGAGAGCTCGGAGGGCTGACCCTCAGGAGGAGCTTGGAGGGCTGACCCCCAGGAGGAGCTTGCAGAAGCTTGGAAGTGTAGCCGTGAGCTTCCCTCTAGAGACAAAAAATGCCTAGCGTGACCATGATCACAGGTAAAACTTGCATAGATGTGCGATGTTCCACGGGTTCTTGACGGGGATGCCGTCCTCGGTCTCGAGGCGTACTGCGCCAGGCCTGGAGATGTGGGAGACCCTGTAGGGGCCTTCCCACATCGGCGAGAGTTTGTGGAGGCCTTCTCTAGAGAGGATTCGCCTGAGGACGAGGTCACCCGCCTCAAGAGTGCGTGAGAGTATTTGGCGGTTGTGGTAGCGTCGCAGATCTTGCTGGTACTTTGCCGCTCTGAGGGCGGCACGGCGGCGCAGGCCCTCGAGGAGTAGCAGGTCGTCGTTGTGGAGGCCCTCTTGGGTGTCCTCGTTGAAGTCAAGGACCCGTGGAGATCCATGCTTGATTTCTGCGGGGAGGACAGCTTCAGCTCCGTAGACAAGGGCGAACGGCATTTCGCCCATAGGCCTTGAAACGGTTGTGCGCATGGACCAGAGCACAGAGGGGAGCTCATCGATCCAACCCTTCCCATGACCCTTGAGGATGTTGAAATTTCTGGTCTTGAGGCCCTTGAGGACTTCTGTGTTCGCTCGCTCGGCTTGACTATTGCTGCGTGGATGAGCCACCGAGGCGAAGCTGATCCTAACGCAGAGCTTTTCGCAATAAGCTCGGAAGATGCCGCTGGTGAATTGCTAGCCATTGTCGGTGATGATGCTGTTAGGCACTCCGAAGCAGCTGACCAAGCTCCTGATGAATTTCACCGCGGCTCCGGCTGGTATGGTGCGCACTGGTTCCACTTCGGCCCACTTGGTGAACTTGTCGATGGCCACGAAGAGGAAGCGATAGCCCCGCTGCAACTTCGGGAAGGGGCCCAGAATGTCCAGCCCCCAGGCGGCGAACGGACAGGAGAGAGGGATGGTCTAGAGCCCCAGCGCCGGCTGATGAATTTGCTTGGCGTGGAACTGGCAGGCGTCGCAGGCTTGGACGATGGTGACCGCATCTTGAAGCACTTGTGGCCAGTAGAATCCGCTCCTGAAGACCTTGCCCGCGAGGGTGCGCGAACACGAGTGGTGGCCGCACTCCCCCCTATGGATGTCCTTTATCAGCGTTCGGGCTTCCTCGGGAGGGACACATTTGAGCGCGATGCCATTCAGGCGCTTGCGGTATAGGTTTCCCTCGAGGATGCAGTAAGATTTAGCTTGTCGAGCGATCCGCTCTGCTTCCGCATCTTCCTCGAGGAGGATCCCCTTTACCACGTAGTCCTTGAGCTCGTCAATCCAGCCTGTGTCCTAGTGGGCTGCCGTCAGCAACAGACGCTCCCCGGTGTGGGGGCCACAGTCGGGTGCCCCAGCAACGGGAGCTGGTGGGAGTGCTTCATCTGTGCTTGCAGCTGTGGCCTCTTGAGGCTGCTTGATGGATGCCTTGGCGAGCCTTTCCTCAAAGACGCCGACCTGCTGGGGTTGCCTTCTCGAGGCTCGCTTGGCGATGTCGTCAGCCTCCTGGTTCTCTTTCCTCGGGATATGCATAAGCTCCATGCCCCTGAAGTGCTTCTCGAGCTTACGGACCTCTTCTAGGTATGCGGCCATGTGGTCGTCTTTAGGCGTGTATCTCTTGTTGGAGAAGTTGACGAGCAACTGGGAGCCTCCCTTGACGAGTAGGTGCTTGATACCAAGAAAAATGGCGGCCCTTAAGCCAGCGAGGAGGCCCTCGTACTCAGCGATGTTGTTGGAGATCTTGTCAATCGTGAAGCACATTTGGACAGCGTAGTAGAGCTTTTCGCCCTTGGGCGAGGTCAAGACGACGCCTGCCCTGCCATTGCGGCAGGCGAAGGCTCCGTCGAAGTGCATGGTCCAGTGGCTGGGCATTATGTCTCCGGAGGGCTCGGCCTCTTCTCCCCGAGGCTCTTCAGGGCTTGGGTCGGTCCATTCTGCGACGAAGTCTGCCAGCGCTCGTCCCTTGATGACTCTTGTGGTGTTGAAGCGCAAGTTAAATGGCTGCAGCTCTATATTCCAACCCGCGACACGGTCTATGGCGTTGGGATTGCGCAGGATCTGCTCCAGGGGGAAGGAAGTGACCACCGTGACGGGGTAGCCCTGGAAGTAGTGTCTCAGCTTCCTGGAGGCGAAGAGGAGAGCGACGAGAAGCTTCTGCTGCATTGGGTACCGCTCCCGAGCATCCCGCAGTACCGTACTGACAAAGTACACGGGGTGCTCGACAAGGGCTGTCGAGGGAGGTGCAGCGTCGATTCTCTGTGGAGGCTCTTCGGGACCCTTGTCGATATTTTCCTGCGGGGGCTCTTCAGGACCCTTGTCGAGAGGGGTCTTGGAGTGGCAGCGCTCTTCTTGGGGAGGACTGGCTCTTCCCTCTCGACCACCAGGACAACGCTTGCGGTCTGAGGAGTGGCTGATAGGTACAACTTTAGATGTTCGCCTGTCCTGGGGGCCACCATGACTGGTGAGCTGGCCAGATATTTCTTCAGGTCTTCGAAAGCCTTGTCCGCCTCGGGGGTCCATTTGAATGTGCCGGATCTTTTCATGATCTTGAAGAATAGCAGGGCTCTCTCGCCGAATTTAGAGATGAAGCGGCCCAGGCTAGCCATACAGCCTGCTAGGTGCTGCATGTCCTTGAGTCGACGAGGAGCCTGCATCCCTTTTATGGCCTTGATTTTGTCAGGGTTTGCTTCTATGCCGCGGTGGGACACGAGGAATCTGAGCAGTTTGCCTGAAGGCACCCCGAAGACGCACTTGGCGGGGTTCAGCTTGATGTTCACCTTGCGCAGGCTGGCGAAGGTTTCCTCGAGATCCTTCAAGAGGGTATCTCCCTCGCGATACTTGACCACCATGTCGTCGACATATGCCTCTGCATTTCTACCCATCTGTGCCCCCGAGGCTATTCTCATGAGCCTCTGGAAAGTGGCGCCGACGTTCTTCAGGCGGAAAGGCATGCAAGTGTAGCAGTACACACCGCAAGGGGTGAGGAATGCTGTCTTCTCCTCGTCCTCTTTAGCCATTTTGATCTGGTGATAAACAGAGAAGGCGTCCAGAAAACAGAGGTCGCAGCCAGCGGTGGAGTCCACGATCTGGTCTATCCTCGGCATGGGGTATGGGTCCTTGGGGCTAGCCTTGTTGACGTCGGTGTAGTTGATGCAGAGTTGGCCTCCTACAGCGGGTTTTGGGACAACCACGCCGTTGGAGAGCCAGGTGGGATGCACGACTTCACGCACGACATTTGCCGCGTTTAGCTTCTCTACTTCCTTGATGATGAATGCTTGCTTCTCGGGGGCTTGCTTGCGTGCTTTTTGCTTGACGGGGTGTGACGCCCTATAATCGATACTATGTAGATTTAAGCACTCCCGCCGAAATCCGCATAATAACGATTTTAGGTCGCCCACCAGACATAATGTGCACGCCGAAACATGCACATTATGTGGGTAGAATTGTGATAACATTACAACAGTTCCGATACATCCACAAATACAATAGAAGATATATAAATACAACAACGACTCGAACGAGTCAAGATACAAATGTTACAATACAAAGATACAAATGACAGTGGAAGCAAAATAGTATCCGACTACGGATAAGAAGTAAATTGGACAAAGAGTCCTGAAGATAAGCAATGGCGCCATATCCCTGCCCAGCCAAGCCGGAGGGATTCCCAAGCTAACATCGTCTGACTTCAAACTTGTTGACTGCACATAAAGCACAACCCAAAAGAGGGTCAGGGCACTCCCTGGCAAGCAAAACCGACTTGCCTACTTTCTACACCATCTCCCAAAATATAGGGGAGGTGGACTTAGCGGTAGCAGCACTAGCAACCTAAAGTGACACGCTACAACTTCCGTCTAATTAGAGAGGGATAAGAGAGCGCATAAGTAAACAACTACAACTAACACCAACATAACCCATTCTCGAATTAACCCCCTCAACCAAATATGAGGAAGCAATTCGGGAAACTCACTCGTTGAACAGTTTTAATTACCATTTATTGTGTAAGTAATTCTATATTACTAGTCAGGTTAATTAACAATGATTAGGTGTAAGTTGTCTAGATCTTGTTAGCCAGCATCATCACCAAGTCGTCCAAAACCGTGGACACGGCTCATCGATAAGATTATACCCTTCAGGGGTGCACTACTGGAGCCATACTCGTATGATCAACCCAGTCAAAAACATTAGGGCCTTTCAACCCAACTCTTTTCCTTCACCGCAACAAGTCCAGGAGCCACGGGAGCTATGCTGGTCCCGGCCAAAAGGGTGCGGACTCCCGCAGGACACACCCCTCCGCACCAACAGGCCGCGCCCTATATGCATGTAACAAGGGACACCGCCAAAGTAAAATACTACACTAGTATCGATGCATATGAGGCAAATGGAAAACCCGAACTAGGTGCAGCTCCCGGACAAGTCGAAGTTCCAGTCAAAGTCGAGGGGGCTCCATAGGGCCTCCCACAAGTGGTTAGTGCGCCCAAAATTGGATCCGAGGACAAAATCTCAGTTACTAGGTCGACACTTAGCAGAACAAAGCACCTCACAAGACCTTCCGCCGGTGCTTTATCTTTTAATTATATTACCCCAATATAATATAACATTTTATTAAGGTAGAATAATCTATCAAGCTAAGCATATGAAATAAAAGACCAACTGACGACTCGCACAACCAATTCTAAGCATGCACTACGACTCGCAAAGCTAACAGATAAACACACAACAGGTGATGGGATGTGGGGATAAAGCTGTATCGGCTGCAGGATAACATGTGATGGGATTGCGATAAAGAATCGAATACTAGGGTAGCAGAGATCAACGGCAGGAATGAAAGACAATGTATAGGTAAACAAGCAAACTTTGCTTGCCTGTAATCGCGCATGGAAGCAGATCTTGTCGTTGCGCACACATCTCAACGTCTTATCCGCGAAGAAGCAACAAAAACTGGAAAGCGTAAAAGATGCATTTTACAACTACGGAAAAAGATTCAGCATGATCATACGAGAATGATGCATGGCATGGCAAAATGCAATACAATGCAGGTAATCCAAATTAAGCGGGAAAGCAACCCCGACAATTAATATTTAGGTGCAAGTTATTTATTTACCAGCAATATTAAATATTGGTTAGCATGGCAACACATGGCATGGGTGATGTAATTAAATTAAATGGAATAGGGCATTAATTAAATAAAGCCCAACGCATTCCATATTTAATTTATTTAGTTGCAATTAACAAATTACACTAAGCAATTAAATAACAGATGCAAAATGACATACAAATGGAATATTAATATTCCTTGCATTTTTCTGATAAATAAACATATAAAGATTATTTAATTTGGATTTATAGATTAAAAGATATTAACATAACAAGTTTAGGGTTGTTTCTGAAATTGTGCAGGGACTCATCCGTGGTAGAAAAGTAACAGGAGAGGTCCTCTGTGCAAAAACTGGGAACTAGGGGCTCCGGTGCAAAATTACAGCGCTCCAGAACTTTTCTCACCGAAGGGCGACCCACCTCGGAGGCTGCGTGCGGGCCCGGTTGACCTCGCTGGCGCGGGTGTGTTGTGCGGGCTCCCGCGGTCGCTGACCAGCGGGGCCCGCCGGTCAGTGCGCGAGCACAAAGAAAAAAAGGGGGGTTTAATCGTCCGAGCTGAGTATCGAACTCGCGCGCGCGCGCGCAGGCTGGGGATGGAACAGATCGGTGGTGTTAACCAGTGGATCTGGTGCGTGCTGGTGCTAGGCAAGGGGTGGTCTTTGGTTTTGAACCAAAAACGCCTACCGTTCTACTGTCGAAACTGATAGCGCCCGATACAGATGCAGCGCCGGTGACAAACAGAAACGGAACTCTTGCGTGTGTCCGCAGGCGTGAGCGAGCGTGAGCGTGCGTGGATGCGGTTGGGTGCATGGTGCGACCAGAGAGGCGAGAGCCGCAGCGGCGCAGCACAGAGGGAAAAAAGAAGACCTTGCACGTCTCGGTCATCCATGGCGGAGGCAGAGGGGGTCGAGGACGAGGTCGTCGATTCCGCCAGCAAAAAGAGAGGGGTAAGGCGGGGTTGGAACCGGAGCTCACCGTGGGGGTTACCGGAGTTGAGTAACGGGCACGAGGATGACCGGAGGGGAGGAATTGCGGCGGCGCGCTCCGCCGGCCGCGGTGGAGACGAGGACGAGGCCGACTGCCACGAGCGCTCCCGGCTCGATTCCTGCGGGGGAGAGGGAGGTGACGACGATGCGGAGCTCCGGTAGTGATCCCCGGTCCTTCGACGGCGGCGCTGCAACGGCGAGGTTCTTCGTGGCTTCGGTGGGGGAAAGGGCAGAGAAGAGGGGGAAGAAGAAGGGGGCGGCGGCGGCGCAGAGGAGGGAGAAAAGGAGGAGGCTAGGGTTTGGGGAAGAGGAGGAGGGGCCGGGTATGTAGGAGGGGAAAGGTAGAGGGAGTGGGGGCCATGGTGGGGAGCCATGGTCGCTTTTCTCCTCTGCTCTGTGTACGGGGAAGAAAGGGACAGGGGTGGTGGGCTGGGCTAGAAGAAGAGGGAGATGGGCCAGGAGAGAGAGAAAGGCCCAGGTAGTATTTTTTCTCTGGAGTCTTTTTTTTATTTCTTTTAATACTTTTATGTTTTCTATTTTTAAAACAAAATAGAAAAGGAAAATGTATTAGGAGATTTTAAAAATAGTTTTAGTTTAAAATAGGCAATTTAATAAACTAGTTTTATAACATTTTTAAAAGATTTGAAAATAGCACATTTTTAATTAATTTGAATAGCATTTGAATTTAATTATGGAAATTTAATTTAAATGCAACAAATTAAATTAATGCGATGCGATGCCATGTCGATGAGAAAAGAAAACACACAAAACTTAAAGGGGATAAAATCCCGGGGCGTTACAATCGACACCACTAACAAGGGATCGCGTCCCGCGATCCACGCCGAGACCACAAGAAGAGAGGGGTAACTATCGAGTCTTCACGCTCCGGGATGAACTTCTCGACACCACTAACAAGGGATTGTTGCTCCACCTTGAAATCTCGACACCACTAACAAGAGGAGTTGGTCACGTTGAAGACGACTCCGAAGATCGAACCTAATAGGATAAAAGGTAAGAAATCGTCCACCCACACGTAGGATCCTAAAAAATTTGAAAGTTGGATAAGAGAAGAGACTCAAAACAAGTAAGGTAAGAGGAGAAATAGAATTGAGTTAAGGAGTAAAAAGAAACCTATTGAGATATTTTTCAAAAATAATTTAAGTCAAATAGTTTTGACACTCTAGAAACAACGACCGTTAGCGAGGTTATCCTACAGGCTTTTGCGGACCCGCTGCTTCGATAACCAATCGTATCGAAACAACAAGAAAATCGAAACCAAGGCTCTGATACCACTTTGTGACGCCCTATAATCGATACTATGTAGATTTAAGCGCTCCCGCCGAAATCCGCATAATAACGAATTTAGGTCGCCCACCAGACATAATGTGCACGCCGAAACATGCACATTATGTAGGTGGAATTGTGATAACATTACAACAGTTCCGATACATCCACAAATACAACAGAAGATATATAAATACAACAACGACTCGAACGAGTCAAGATACAAATGTTACAATACAAAGATACAAATGACAGCGGAAGCAAAATAGTATCCGACTACGGATAAGAAGCAAATTGGACTAAGAGTCCTGAAGATAAGCAATGGCGCCATATCCCTGCCCAGCCAAGCCGGAGGGATTCCCAAGCGAACGTCGGCCGGTGACAAACCTGTTGACTGCACATAAAGCACAACCCAAAAGAGGGTCAGGGCACTCCCTGGCAAGCAAAACCGACTTGCCTACTTTCTACACCATCTCCCAAAATATAGGGGAGGTGGAGTTAGCGGCAGCAGCACTAGCAACCTAAAGTGACACGCTACAACTTCCGTCCAATTAGAGAGGGATAAGAGAGCGCATAAGTAAACAACTACAACTAACACCAAACATAACCCATTCTCGAATTAACCCCCTCAACCAAATATGAGGAAGCAATTCGGGAAACTCACTCGTTGAACAGTTTTAATTACCATTTATTGTGTAAGTAATTCTATATTACTAGTCAGGTTAATTAACAATGATTAGGTGTAAGTTGTCTAGATCTTGTTAGCCAGCATCATCACCAAGTCGTCCATAACCGTGGACACGGCACATCGATAAGATTATACCCTGCAGGGGTGCACTACTGGACCCATACTCGCATGATCAACCCAGTCAAAAACATTAGGGCCTTTCAACCCAACTCTTTTCCTTCACCGCAACAAGTCCAGGAGCCACAGGAGCTATGCTGGTCCCGGCCAAAAGGGTGCGGACTCCCGCAGGACACACCCCTCCGCACCAACAGGCCGCGCCCTATATGCATGTAACAAGGCACACCGCCAAAGTAAAATACTACACTAGTATCGATGCATATGAGGCAAATGGAAAACCCGAACTAGGTGCAGCTCCCGGACAAGTCGAAGTTCCAGTCAAAGTCGAAGGAGGCTCCATAGGGCCTCCCACAAGTGGTTAGTGCGCTCAAAATTGGATCCGAGGACAAAATCTCAGTTCCTAGGTCGACACTTAGCAGAACAAAGCACCTCGCAAGGCCTTCCGCCGGTGCCTTATCTTTTAGTTATATTACCCCAATATAATATAACATTTTATTAAGGTAGAATAATCTATCAAGCTAAGCATATGAAATAAAAGACCAACTGACGACTCGCACAACCAATTCTAAGCATGCACTACGAATCGCAAGGCTAACAGATAAACATACAACAGGTGATGGGATGTGGAGATAAAGCTGTATCGGCTGCAGGATAACATGTGATGGGATCGCGATAAAGAATCGAATACTAGGGTAGCAGAGATCAACGGCAGGAATGAAAGACAATGTATAGGTAAACAAGCAAACTTTGCTTGCCTGGAATCCCGCATGGAAGAAGGTCTTGTCATTGCTCACACATCTCAACGTCTTATCCGCGAAGAAGCAACAAACACTGGAAAGCGTAAAAGATGCATTTTACAACTACGGAAAAAGATTCAGCATGATCATACGAGAATGATGCATGGCATGGCAAAATGCAATACAATGCAGGTAATCCAAATTAAGCGGGAAAGCAACCCCGGCAATTAATATTTAGGTGCAAGTTATTTATTTACCAGCAATATTAAATATTGGTTAGCATGGCAACACATGGCATGGGTGATGTAATTAAATTAAATGGAATAGGGCATTAATTAAATAAAGCCCAATCGCATTCCATATTTAATTTATTTAGTTGCAATTAACAAATTACACTAAGCAATTAAATAACATATGCAAAATGACATACAAATGGCATATTAATATTCCTTGCATTTTTCTGATAAATAAACATATAAAGATTATTTAATTTGGATTTATAGATTAAAAGATATTAACATAACAAGTTTAGGGTTGTTTCTGAAATTGTGCAGGGACTCATCCGTGGTAGAAAAGTAACAGGAGAGGTCCTCTGTGCAAAAACTGGGAACTAGGGGCTCCGGTGCAAAATTACAGCGCTCCAGAACTTTTCTCACCGAAGGGCGACCCACCTCGGAGGCTGCGTGCGGGCCCGGTTGACCTCGCTGGCGCGGGTGTGTTGTGCGGGCTCCCGCGGTCGCTGACCAGCGGGGCCCGCCGGTCAGTGCGCGAGCACAAAGAAAAAAAGGGGGGTTTAATCGTCCGAGCTGAGTATCGAACTCGCGCGCGCGCGCGCAGGCTGGGGATGGAACAGATCGGTGGTGTTAACCAGTGGATCTGGTGCGTGCTGGTGCTAGGCAAGGGGTGGTCTTTGGTTTTGAACCAAAAACGCCTACCGTTCTACTGTCGAAACTGATAGCGCCCGATACAGATGCAGCGCCGGTGACAAACAGAAACGGAACTCTTGCGTGTGTCCGCAGGCGTGAGCGAGCGTGAGCGTGCGTGGATGCGGTTGGGTGCATGGTGCGACCAGAGAGGCGAGAGCCGCAGCGGCGCAGCACAGAGGGAAAAAAGAAGACCTTGCACGTCTCGGTCATCCATGGCGGAGGCAGAGGGGGTCGAGGACGAGGTCGTCGATTCCGCCAGCAAAAAGAGAGGGGTAAGGCGGGGTTGGAACCGGAGCTCACCGTGGGGGTTACCGGAGTTGAGTAACGGGCACGAGGATGACCGGAGGGGAGGAATTGCGGCGGCGCGCTCCGCCGGCCGCGGTGGAGACGAGGACGAGGCCGACTGCCACGAGCGCTCCCGGCTCGATTCCTGCGGGGGAGAGGGAGGTGACGACGATGCGGAGCTCCGGTAGTGATCCCCGGTCCTTCGACGGCGGCGCTGCAACGGCGAGGTTCTTCGTGGCTTCGGTGGGGGAAAGGGCAAAGAAGAGGGGGAAGAAGAAGGGGGCGGCGGCGGCGCAGAGGAGGGAGAAAAGGAGGAGGCTAGGGTTTGGGGAAGAGGAGGAGGGGCCGGGTATGTAGGAGGGGAAAGGTAGAGGGAGTGGGGGCCATGGTGGGGAGCCATGGTCGCTTTTCTCCTCTGCTCTGTGTACGGGGAAGAAAGGGACAGGGGTGGTGGGCTGGGCTAGAAGAAGAGGGAGATGGGCCAGGAGAGAGAGAAAGGCCCAGGTAGTATTTTTTCTCTGGAGTCTTTTTTTTATTTCTTTTAATACTTTTATGTTTTCTATTTTTAAAACAAAATAGAAAAGGAAAATGTATTAGGAGATTTTAAAAATAGTTTTAGTTTAAAATAGGCAATTTAATAAACTAGTTTTATAACATTTTTAAAAGATTTGAAAATAGCACATTTTTAATTAATTTGAATAGCATTTGAATTTAATTATGGAAATTTAATTTAAATGCAACAAATTAAATTAATGCGATGCGATGCCATGTCGATGAGAAAAGAAAACACACAAAACTTAAAGGGGATAAAATCCCGGGGCGTTACAATCGACACCACTAACAAGGGATCGCGTCCCGCGATCCACGCCGAGACCACAAGAAGAGAGGGGTAACTATCGAGTCTTCACGCTCCGGGATGAACTTCTCGACACCACTAACAAGGGATTGTTGCTCCACCTTGAAATCTCGACACCACTAACAAGAGGAGTTGGTCACGTTGAAGACGACTCCGAAGATCGAACCTAATAGGATAAAAGGTAAGAAATCGTCCACCCACACGTAGGATCCTAAAAAATTTGAAAGTTGGATAAGAGAAGAGACTCAAAACAAGTAAGGTAAGAGGAGAAATAGAATTGAGTTAAGGAGTAAAAAGAAACCTATTGAGATATTTTTCAAAAATAATTTAAGTCAAATAGTTTTGACACTCTAGAAACAACGACCGTTAGCGAGGTTATCCTACAGGCTTTTGCGGACCCGCTGCTTCGATAACCAATCGTATCGAAACAACAAGAAAATCGAAACCAAGGCTCTGATACCACTTTGTGACGCCCTATAATCGATACTATGTAGATTTAAGCGCTCCCGCCGAAATCCGCATAATAACGAATTTAGGTCGCCCACCAGACATAATGTGCACGCCGAAACATGCACATTATGTAGGTGGAATTGTGATAACATTACAACAGTTCCGATACATCCACAAATACAACAGAAGATATATAAATATAACAACGACTCGAACGAGTCAAGATACAAATGTTACAATACAAAGATACAAATGACAGCGGAAGCAAAATAGTATCCGACTACGGATAAGAAGCAAATTGGACTAAGAGTCCTGAAGATAAGCAATGGCGCCATATCCCTGCCCAGCCAAGCCGGAGGGATTCCCAAGCGAACGTCGGCCGGTGACAAACCTGTTGACTGCACATAAAGCACAACCCAAAAGAGGGTCAGGGCACTCCCTGGCAAGCAAAACCGACTTGCCTACTTTCTACACCATCTCCCAAAATATAGGGGAGGTGGAGTTAGCGGCAGCAGCACTAGCAACCTAAAGTGACACGCTACAACTTCCGTCCAATTAGAGAGGGATAAGAGAGCGCATAAGTAAACAACTACAACTAACACCAAACATAACCCATTCTCGAATTAACCCCCTCAACCAAATATGAGGAAGCAATTCGGGAAACTCACTCGTTGAACAGTTTTAATTACCATTTATTGTGTAAGTAATTCTATATTACTAGTCAGGTTAATTAACAATGATTAGGTGTAAGTTGTCTAGATCTTGTTAGCCAGCATCATCACCAAGTCGTCCATAACCGTGGACACGGCACATCGATAAGATTATACCCTGCAGGGGTGCACTACTGGACCCATACTCGCATGATCAACCCAGTCAAAAACATTAGGGCCTTTCAACCCAACTCTTTTCCTTCACCGCAACAAGTCCAGGAGCCACAGGAGCTATGCTGGTCCCGGCCAAAAGGGTGCGGACTCCCGCAGGACACACCCCTCCGCACCAACAGGCCGCGCCCTATATGCATGTAACAAGGCACACCGCCAAAGTAAAATACTACACTAGTATCGATGCATATGAGGCAAATGGAAAACCCGAACTAGGTGCAGCTCCCGGACAAGTCGAAGTTCCAGTCAAAGTCGAAGGAGGCTCCATAGGGCCTCCCACAAGTGGTTAGTGCGCTCAAAATTGGATCCGAGGACAAAATCTCAGTTCCTAGGTCGACACTTAGCAGAACAAAGCACCTCGCAAGGCCTTCCGCCGGTGCCTTATCTTTTAGTTATATTACCCCAATATAATATAACATTTTATTAAGGTAGAATAATCTATCAAGCTAAGCATATGAAATAAAAGACCAACTGACGACTCGCACAACCAATTCTAAGCATGCACTACGAATCGCAAGGCTAACAGATAAACATACAACAGGTGATGGGATGTGGAGATAAAGCTGTATCGGCTGCAGGATAACATGTGATGGGATCGCGATAAAGAATCGAATACTAGGGTAGCAGAGATCAACGGCAGGAATGAAAGACAATGTATAGGTAAACAAGCAAACTTTGCTTGCCTGGAATCCCGCATGGAAGAAGGTCTTGTCATTGCTCACACATCTCAACGTCTTATCCGCGAAGAAGCAACAAACACTGGAAAGCGTAAAAGATGCATTTTACAACTACGGAAAAAGATTCAGCATGATCATACGAGAATGATGCATGGCATGGCAAAATGCAATACAATGCAGGTAATCCAAATTAAGCGGGAAAGCAACCCCGGCAATTAATATTTAGGTGCAAGTTATTTATTTACCAGCAATATTAAATATTGGTTAGCATGGCAACACATGGCATGGGTGATGTAATTAAATTAAATGGAATAGGGCATTAATTAAATAAAGCCCAATCGCATTCCATATTTAATTTATTTAGTTGCAATTAACAAATTACACTAAGCAATTAAATAACATATGCAAAATGACATACAAATGGCATATTAATATTCCTTGCATTTTTCTGATAAATAAACATATAAAGATTATTTAATTTGGATTTATAGATTAAAAGATATTAACATAACAAGTTTAGGGTTGTTTCTGAAATTGTGCAGGGACTCATCCGTGATAGAAAAGTAACAGGAGAGGTCCTCTGTGCAAAAACTGGGAACTAGGGGCTCCGGTGCAAAATTACAGCGCTCCAGAACTTTTCTCACCGAAGGGCGACCCACCTCGGAGGCTGCCGTGCGGGCCCGGTTGACCTCGCTGGCGCGGGTGTGTTGTGCGGGCTCCCGCGGTCGCTGACCAGCGGGGCCCGCCGGTTAGTGCGCGAGCACAAAGAAAAAAAGGGGGGTTTAATCGGCCGAGCTGAGTATCAAACTCGCGCGCGCGCGCAGGCTGGGGATGGAACAGATCGGTGGTGTTAACCAATGGATCTGGTGCGTGCTGGTGCTAGGCAAGGGGTGGTCTTTGTTTTTGAACCAAAAACGCCTACCGTTCTACTGTCGAAACTGACAGCGCCCGATACAGATGCGGCGCCGGTGACGAACAGAAACGGAACTCTTGCGTGTGTCCGCAGGCGTGAGCGAGCGTGAGCGTGCGTGGATGCGGTTGGGTGCATGGTGCGGCCAGAGAGGCGAGAGCCGCAGCGACGCAGCACAGAGGGAAAAAAGAAGACCTTGCACGTCTCGGTCATCCATGGCGGAGGCAGAGGGGGTCGAGGACGAGGTCGTCGATTCCGCCAGCAAAAAGAGAGGGGTAAGGCGGGGATGGAACCGGAGCTCACCGTGGGGGTTACCGGAGTGGAGTAACGGGCACGAGGATGACCGGAGGGGAGGAATTGCGGCGGCGCGCTCCGCCGGCCGCGGTGGAGACGAGGACGAGGCCGACTGCCACGAGCGCTCCCGGCTCGATTCCTGCGGGGGAGAGGGAGGTGACGACGATGCGGAGCTCCGGTAGTGATCCCCGGTCCTTCGACGGCGGCGCTGCAACGGCGAGGTTCTTCGGTGTCTTCGGTGGGGGAAAGGGCAGAGAAGAGGGGGAAGAAGAAGGGGGCGGCGGCGGCGCAGAGGAGGGAGAAAAGGAGGAGGCTAGGGTTTGGGGAAGAGGAGGAGGGGCCGGGTATGTAGGAGGGGAAAGGTAGAGGGACTGGGGGCCATGGTGGGGAGCCATGGTCGCTTTTCTCCTCTGCTCTGTGTACGGGGAAGAAAGGAACAGGGGTGGTGGGCTGGGCTAGAAGAAGAGGGAGATGGGCCAGGAGAGAGAGAAAGGCCCAGGTAGTATTTTTTCTGTAGAGTCTTTTTTTTTTCTTTTAATACTTTTCTGTTTTCTATTTTAAAACAAAATAGAAAAGGAAAATGTATTAGGAGATTTTAAAAATAGTTTTAGTTTAAAATAGGCAATTTAATAAACTAGTTTTATAACATTTTTAAAAGATTTGAAAATAGCACATTTTTAATTAATTTGAAAAGCATTTGAATTTAATTATGGAAATTTAATTTAAATGCAACAAATTAAATTAATGCGATGCGATGCCATGTCGATGCAAAAAGTAAACACACAAAACTTAAAGGGGATAAAATCCCGGGACGTTACACGGGGCGTGCGTCTGGACACACGCCTAAGTGGTGCTCGATCACCTCCCTTGGTACACCGGACATATCTGACGGAGTCCATGCGAACATGTCAGAGTTTGCCCGGAGGAAGGCGACGAGCATGCTTTCCTATTTGGGAGGCAGGGCAGCGCCTACGGTGACGCTGGCCCTGGAGCCCTCAGCCCCCGAGACACTGGTGTCCAGCGACACCTTCTTCGTGGCAGCTTGCTCCTGGGAGAACACTTGCTTCTTCTTCTTGGGCCTCTCGAGAGGCTCCATGTCCTCGTCAGCCGGGAATGCCATGGCGGCGGCCTTGTAGGCGCTCTCGACAGCGCGCGTGGTGTCCAGGATATGACCATGGATGGCGATAGTGCCAGCGCTGTCGGGGATCTTGACCATGTTGTAGGCATGGTGCGTGACGGCCATGAACTTCGCGAGGGCGGGATAGCCGAGGATGGTGTTGTACGGCCGACCGATGTGGGCGATGTCGAAGTCGATCAGCTCCGTGCGGTAGTTCTTCTGCGTGCCGAAGGTGACGGCCAGCCAGACCTGCCCCAGGCGTTCGATTGAACCACTAGTGACCCATATGAATGGCCTGGAGGGCATGAGCCACTCGTAAGGCACCTGGAGAGTCTTGAAGGTCTCGACAGAGATGACGTTCAGGCCTGCTCCTCCATCAATGAGCGTCTTGGAGACGGTGATGTTGTTGATGGTGGGGAAGCAGACCAGGGGGAGGGTTCCCACAGTCTTGGTCGACTTGGGGTGGTCCTTGGCGTCAAAGGCGATGGTGTACTGGGACCAGTTGAGGGGCCAGGAGGTTTCGGTGCTTGGGAGCGTGGCATTGAGCTCGCGGGCGAACTGCTTGAACTGGTTGTTCGATTTGGGTGTCTGGGCTCCTTCGAGGATGCGGGCCATAGCCCCCCTTGGGGCCTGGTAGCCTCCATCTTCCTCGTCAGGGAGGTTGTTGTTCTTCTCGACTGCGTTGGCTTGAGAGCCTGGCGGCTTCTGATAGCCGCCACTGCGTCCGTCTCAGCCGTCCCTAGGGTAGCCACGGCCTCTGCCGTGGCTCCCGTTGCCTTCTTCGCGCCCGCGCGCTCGGCTCAACCTCTTAAGGTTGACGCAGTCGTCCGTGGCGTGGCCGCGCCTGTTGTGGAAGACGCAGAACGGATGGTTGTCCGCTTCCTTGTCGCCAGGCTCAGGAGAGCCTCTGCGGGCGCTTTTGGTGGCTGGCTCTGCTGCCAGGACAGCGGTGGTCTTCCGCTTGGTCTCCTCGCGCTTCTTGTGGTTCTTGGACCCCTCAGCCAGGTCATCCGTCCGCTGACTCATCTTGAGCGCACTTGGCTGAAGCGCTGGATGTACTTGCGGAGAGTCTCATCCTTCTTCTACACCACAGCGCGCAGGTCGTTGTGGGTGAGCGCACGCTCGTAGGTGCCCTTGAAGTTGGCAACGAATTGCCTGCAGAGCTCCTCCCACGAATCTATGGAGTCCTCAGGCAAGTTGAGGAGCCACGACAGCGTGGAGTCCCTGAGGGCGTGGGAGAACCAGTTGGCCATGAGTTTGTCGTCTCCTCCTGCAGCCTGGATGGTGGTGGTGTAGAGCTGCAGGAACTCGAGAGGGTTGGTCGAGCCGTCGAAGCCCTTGGGAAGGGCTGGCCTGAACTTCTGCGGCCAGACCACACGGCGTAGGGTGCGGGTGAATACCATGCAGCCAGAGGCGTACGTGGCGTTCCTCCTTGGAGAGCCCTGCGGTTCTGCTATCCCGCTTGGCTGAGCTCCTCGACGAGGCACTTTTGGAGGTCCCTGCGGCGCTCCATGCCTACTCGCGCGTCAGGCGCAGTGCGTCGCACGATCTGGCAGTCGTGTGGTGAGGAAGCATGAGAGGGAGCCCTCTGCGCTGCGGCCGGAGGCGGACCCGGCGGCAGCGGAGGCGCATCTGGTGCAGCCGTTCCCGCGTGGCCAGAGTGATGGACCATGGAGCACGATGGAGCGGGGCGCATGGTCGCGACGTTGACGAGGTGGTGGAGGCGGTCCAGCCACTGGTCGTGGGCCTCCGCGCTAGGCCGGTAGCGTAGGAGCTCCTGGGCTATGAGCAGCGCGGTGTGCGGCGTGGGCTCCGGGCATCCCAGAGAGGACGCGCTTTGGCGCCGAGACGGATGTGAAGACTCCGCATCGTCGTGGTGCTCCGGGGAAGCATCCCTGTCGCCGCGGTGGTCGCTACCACGGTGGTCCTCGCTCTCAGGTACCTCCACGTGTGGGCCGATGTTGGCGCGCTCCGTCGTGCGAGGACGGCCGCGGCGGCCGCGGGTGGCGGCGGTGCCGGGCTCGGTGTGAGCCCTGTCAGCTGCACGCATGTTGACGCATGTCGCGCGGGTGTCTGTCATGGCGCGGAGACGGCTGGAGGTTGAAGACGCGCCTCAGTCCCCCTACCTGGCGCGCCAAATGTCGAGGTGTTGCTCCCACGGAACAGGGACAGTCACCCTCGAGGGAAGTTCGTGAAGGGGGAATAAACACGTTAGCCAACAACCCTCAACCGGCTCGGCGACGGTGCTCGTCGTGCCTGTAGAGGGATAACACGACAGAGATGCACTCAAGCCCGTACCCAGGTTCACGACCCTCAGGAGGAGGTAAGACCGCTACTCCTGCTTGTCTGTATTGCTCTGTAGGGGTTACAGCACAATGAGCTCGCCGAGAGCAGTGCGGAGCTCGGAGGGGGAAAGAGAGATTCTCTTCCTCCTTCTGTCTGCTAAGCTCGGCTAAGCTATAGAAAGACCTCTAAGGTCGATTGATCGGTCGATTCGTCGATCCCCTGCTACGGTGGCGCTCCCTCTCCTTATATAGGCGTACCGGGCCTCATCCCTGTGTGCTGCGCAGTGGAAGGGTTCCCACATGGCGACGAAACGATGGAGAGGGGTGCACTGCAGCTGGGCTGTCCATGGACTCGGTCCATGGTCGTAAAGTTTGCCTTCGAGACATCAAAGCCGTCGTCTTTGCTGGGCGGCCAGCTTGTGCAGCAGCGATCGTGGGGGTGCCCACGGTGACGTCGTCCTTGGAGGGTAGCGCCGGCCAATTTCTTTATCACCAAAGGGGAAACCCTCGTAAGCCGGCGCAGGGGACACAACTTTGTTGACTCCTTTATTCACCAAAACGACAACTGTGGCGCCGTCGTCATCGTGCGCAGACGCGCGCGTCACTCTGCGGCGCGGCAGTGGCCATGTGCGCCCTGCAGCGGTTGCTTCGGAGCGAAGCGTCTCCCCAGGGTCTGGACGGCCCTGTGGAGGGATTTGTGTTGACCCCTCCCCAGGGGAGGGGGCCGTGTAGAGTTGCAGCCTCTGGAGGGACCGCGTCAGGCCTTTGCTGCCCTCTTCAGCTTTCTCGAGGGATTTTTCACCTCGAGGGTCTCTCCAAGCATTTTGCTCGGTCCTTAGCCGTTTCATCGACTCTGTCGCGTGTGAGTCTATGGAGAGTGGGCTCTGCACACCCTAGATACCACTGGGCCGACAACATTTTTCAGCGAGTCCAAACTCATTTGAAAATTCATATGGATTCAAGCTAGATTTGAGCAAGCTCATGGCTATCCCCATTTGGTTTGCCAAAATCCCCATTTAAATTACGATGACGGGTAACAGCCAAAATCCGCATTTGGTGTGCCAAAATACCCATTTTATGTCACTGAGACAAATGGGGGTGGGCGAGCCAAAATCCCCGTTGGGTCCACCGTGGTCCACTCGTCAGCGGGTGTACAGCCCTTGTCCTTCGCGCGCGTCCAATCAAATCGCAGAATGAGCTTCTCGCGGACCGCTCCGAGTCCGCGTGTAGATTCCTTCTAGAAGAAATCGGGCGGCTGCAGTTTAACCGACATTTGAAATGAGCTTCAAATATTCAAAAAAAAACAAAAAAAGGAAAATCATGCGCACATAGTCGTATTATGTAATATACTAACGACTCAAGTTGAAAAACATGGTCTACATACATTCAAAAGGAGAAGGGCATGGATCTCATGTGATATTGCATAACTCAAAATATGAGGTCTAAGGTTAGAGAGAAGTGGTTTTGGAATTGCAACATGAAATTTTCAAAAACATCACAAAAGCTTTATTTTGGAGTGACTAAGAAGGATCCATGCTTAGTTTTTCATTTTCATGTTTAAAACTTGTTTAAATGTTGGTCAAACTTAGGTTTGTCCGAATTTGAAATAACCATAATAAATTCAAAAATTATCGAAAAATTTAAAAACCCGACGCTCATAGTCTTCATATGTCATACACTAACGACTCAATTTGAAAAAATTGGTGTACGTACATTCGAAATTAGAAGGGCATGTATCTCATGTGATATCGCAAAACTCAAATGATGAGGTCTAAGGTTGAAGAGAAGTAGTTTTGGAATTGCAACATGGTAATTTCAAAATACTCACGAAAGTATCATTTTGGAGTGACTAAGAATGGTCTAGGCATAGTTCTCGCCCAAATTTTACACAAATGTGCTCTAGAGCACGCCGTGTCGCGCTCTGAGCACGGCATGGCGCGTCTAGAGTGCGCACTTAAGGTGTTCGACAGAAGTACAATAGCAAATATTAAAAATTTCTTCAAATGTTCACAGCTTTGACTTGCTCCTTGTGCGATTACAAGGACCTAAGGTGACCTTGCTCCGGGTGTTCCTTGCTGGATTTGGAACAGTTGGGTCCACGACCCCCCCCCTTCTCGTGCTTCTTGGCTCGTTTTTTCTTTGTTGTTGTTGATGCTCATGCTGATGTTGATGCTTCTACTGCTGCTGAAACTCGTGATGCTGGTGATGCTGGTGATGCTCCTGCTGCTGGTGAGGCTGGAACCCGGGTACTTCTAGTGGCCGAAACTGGTGGTCTCGGACGCGAAGCTACAAATGGCTCTTCCATTCCAGCACATGCTGCCGATACAAATTCATCTTCTTCAGGATCGGGAACAGAAGCTTCTCGTTCCATAGCTTTTTTTCCTTGAGCAGCTCTTTTCCTTGCACGAGTCTTTTTCTGCCAGTGGTCTTTAGTTTTACCATTCTTTCTTGTCTTTTCCATGGCATTCGAAATTCAAGTGAAATAGATATTAACAAATATGGAAAATATGTTTACTAGTGAATACGACAACCATTCTAGACACACATACCTTTCATCAAACTCTCTTGCTACGGCTTGTGCTAATGCGGCTGCTTCTGCTGTTATGGCTGCTTCTTCTGCTGCTTCTGCTGCTTCATCTGCGCCCCATCCTTGATCTGTTACAAGTATAGAGGGGGTTGCATTGTTGCATAGCCTTTGAATGTGCCCCACTATTCCACATCTTTTGCACGGACGCCTCTTTACGGCTGCACCCTTTGCACCTGGTGTTAGTCTGTTTACCCTTGGCCTTCCAGGTGCTCTATGTAGCGCCGGAGGATGCAGTTTGAATATTGGATTATACTCATCCCATTGTTCTCTTCCCAATAAAGCAGGCATGTTATCAGCATATGCTAACTTAAACTTGTCAACAGAGAAATATTCAGACACATATGGATCAACTTTGCCTGTTTCGCCTCCGATGTAGTTCAGGAAGTAGAGGGCATGTATACATGGCTTCCTAGTGATCTCCCATCGCTTACAACTACAAAACTTTGTACTCAATATGCCTGCGCCTGAAGCGCTTTTGATATGTAACTTTTGTTTTTGCACTGAAACTTTGAACTTGGGGGTGGAAGAGATTTATGTCCCAGCCCCCGATGTAACGCCCCAGGATTTTCCCCATTTGCATCATCGTGACATCAACATGCATCATTCTCACCTTGCATGTTTTCCTAAATCAATTAAAATGTTATTTGTGCAAACTATTTTACTTTTGCAAATCCTTGCCGCTCTTTGGTTCCTCTCTTCTCGAATTATTTTCCCTCTTCTCTAAATCTTTATCCCTCTTTTCTTTACCCCTTTTCTATCTCCTTTTATCCCCCTTTTAATTCTGGGTAAGAGAGAATTTGGTAGCAACTTCGTTTGGCCAGGAGAGCTTTTGTTGGCCCATCTCCTTCAGCCCAAAAGCAGCTAGAGCCAAGAACGGCCGGGAGAACTTGCCACCCTGTACAAAACCACCCCAGCTCCTCTGCCCTAAAGCCTAGCTCTCTTCTCCCCACAGAGCCGCCGCCTCTACTCTTCCCCTCCTTCCTCCCTATGTTTCCTTTCTCCACCAAAGCCACCTCCATGGCTGTAGCTTGGAGCTCACCGAGCCATCGCCATGGTCGCCCCCATCCCCTCATGAGTGCGGGAATTGAACCTCCTCGCCGTCGCCTTCCTATACGCAGAAGATCGGAGCCGGAGAAGGCCTGGAGCGACGCCAAGATCGTCGTCACCGTCCTCGTCTACGTCTGACCGCGGGAGCCGCCACGTCTTCTTCCTCTACTTCCTGTCTTCGTTGTCGCCCCGAGCCATACGGCCCCCCCGAGCCTCCCCAAAGTGAACCACACTCCGTCCCCTTCCTCTTCCCCTTTCTCTGAGGCCCGCCTTCGCACGACATCGCTGGAATCGCTGCCTAAGTCATCGTCGTCTGCGTCAGAACAGGAAGTCTGAAACTTTCCCGTGAGTTCAGTTAACCTCGCCTTATCAGATTACTTCGTGTGGGGTTCAGATCATACCAACAAACCGAGTCCAGCCCATTTGCTGCGATCCTTCTCCCAGCCTTGGAGGTCCCGAGTTCAAATCCTCCTACCGCAGCCTAAAGCAACACCTTTTGCTTTTCGCTCTTTTATTGTTCAGATCTGGTCGAGCCTATACTTCATGTCACACCGGATGCATATAATAACATCTATCCGAGCTATATCCCAGTGGCTGTGCCCCTGGTCTCCACGCTCTGCTACCCAAGTTCGAATCCGGTGCCTGCACCAAGTCCACCCGTTGTTGTTATTCTTTTTCTTTCATGTTATTCTATTTTACAAATCTTGTATATATCATATCATTTGTTTTACCAATTCAATTAATACAAAGTTCCTATCTATTTTTATCAATAAAATGCAATGAACATTAATTTGACATACATGCTCATGTTTGCATCTTTTTAAGTGGTGCTTAGATAATTCATCTAATTAATTAAATATGGAATGTGTTGGGTATTTAATTTGTTGCCCCATCCTAATTAATTTGACTAGATCATCTATACCACGTCTTGCCATGTTAGTGAACATTTAACTTTTTTTTTTAAGTATGAACATTTAACATTGATGGTTAGATAAATAACTTGAACCAAAATACTAATTGTCGGAATCCCGGTTCCGCTTAAATTGGATTAAGTGCATCTCGCATTGCATCTTGCCATGCCATGCATCATTCTCATGATCATGATGTATCTTTTGTCGTAGTTGTAAGATGCATCTTTTACGCTTTCCGGTATATGTTGCTTCTTCGCGGATAAGACGTTCAGATGATGTGAGCAACGACGAGATCTTCTTCCATGCGGGATTGCAGGCAAGCAAAGTTTGCTTTTTTACCTATACATTGTCTTTCATTCCTGCCGTTGATCTCTGCTAGCATAGTATTCGATTCTTGTGTCGCGATCCTATCACATGTTTATCCTGCAGCCTGATACAGCTTTACCCCCACCACCTATTACATGTTGCATGTTTATCTGTTGGCCTTGCGAGTCGTAGTGCATGCTTAGAGTTGGTTGTGCGAGTCGTTTGTTTGTCTTATGTTTCACATTCTTAGTATGATAGATTGTTCTATTTTAATAAAATGCTATCTTGTGTTGGGTATTATAACTAAATGATAAGGCACCGGCGGACGGCCTTTCGAGGTGCTTTGTTCTGTTAAGTGTCGTCCTAGGAACTCAGTTCTTGTCCTCTAATCCAAGTACGAGCATACTAACCACTCGTGGGAGGTCTCATGGAGCCCCCTCGACTTTGAACGGATCTTTAGCTTATCCAGGTGCTACAAGTAGTTCAGGCTTTCCATTTGCTCATATGCATGTGCACGATGATGATGAGGATGAGAGGTTATGTGATATGGGGGGGTCATATAGGGGCGGTATGACGCGAAGCGGACAGTTCCTATTGTGGTTTGAGCCGCATAGCGAGTAGCAACGTTCAAAAAAGCGCCGCTTAATCGCCGCTTCAGCAGAAAATTGATGGTAATCTGCGCAACTTAGCTCTGAGCGCAGAGTTAAGCGCGTGAGCGTTTAAGCGCCCGCTTAATCAGAGAGCATGCGACTAGGCGACGCGGAAGCGATGCTCAGTCATCAATCCGGCGGCTGAGCGCTGAACATCCCCGAGTGGGATTTCTCAATTTTTGGGGAGAAAAGAGGGGGAAAGACGCAAGCGAGCATAAGGCAGCCGCGACAGACACGAGCGAGAGGGAGTTAGGGTTAGCGCGACAGACGCGAGGCTCTCTGCCGCCGCCAGCGCAGCTCCGACCTCTGCCGCCAGCGCCAGCGCAGCTCCGACCTCCGCTGCCGCCAGCGCAGCTCCGACTTCCGCCGCCGCCAGCGCAGACCACGACCTCCTCGCCCCTGCTGCGCCTCTTCGTCGTGTTCCGTGAAGCTTGTCCTCCGCCGCCGAGCTTCATTCCCGCGCCCCTCTCTGTCCTGAAGCAAGATTAGGTAAGGCTCTGCTCTCAATTTCTCCAGTCTCCAATGCTGCTTCCTAATGGGCTATAGCTGTTATTTGAGTCCGAGGAAGAGGATGTGCTTGAAGAGGAGGATGAAATTGAGTATGAGGATGATAATGAGTATTGATCATACCATCATAGAGAGATGCCTTGGAGTCTTGGAGATATGATGGCATCATGCTACCATTTGTGCTTAATTCGTTTGGTTATGTTGTGTGGAACTATGGAATTTGGAACCTATTTAATTTCTTGTAATGTTGATTGTTGTGTGAGACTATGTCACTAATATGTTGTGTACTTGTGTGACCGTGTGGGTCTTAATGTCTTGTTTGTTAGTTGTTTGATAATTGAATACTTGAATAGTATTGCTTATTTGGTTGCAACTTTTAAAATCGCTTGAGAAATGCTAATATATTCTTGCTTTATGCTTCTAGATTCCGAAGAAAGGACTTGGAGAACAAGAAAGAGGGGAAAATTCATGCCAAATCAAGGTACATAATCCATATCCTCTATTCTTCTTACAATTGCAGCAAAATTACAACATTTTATAGTCTGTTTGAGTGTTTGTACGCTTTCCAGCTATTATATTGTCTTCCCAGCTTTACCCCGAACGCTTAAGTGGAGCCGCTTAAGCTGTAGTTCCTCTAAGCGGAGCCTCACCGCTTGCTTAGCGCTCAGCGCTTTTTTGAACCTTGGCGAGTAGACGCAAACTAATGAGTCCGCGATTTAGGTATTGGCCGGACTCCTGACGCGGGTAACAACTCATATGGGTGGCACCCTGGACTTGCTGTAGTGAAGGAATGAGTCGTGTTGAGAAGCCCCCAGATGTTTTTAACAGGGTTGATCGAACGTGTATGGGTACGTTCAGTGGCGGAGCTAGAGCAAATTCAATCAGGGTGCACTACTATGTAATTTGTACTGATTAAGCTCACCAGGGTGCACTAATAGTTGACTATAGGGGTGCACGCACTGATTTTTGGCTAATTACAAGGCAGGAAAGAAAAACTACCCGGGTGCCTGTGCGCATCCGGCTGGTTCCATGTGGCTCCGCCACTGGGTACTGTAATGCATCCCTTCAGGGTATAATCTTATCGATAAGCCGCGTCCGCGGTTATGGACAACTTGGTGTAGATGTTGGCTAACAAGATCTAGACAAATTACACCTAATGATATTAATTAACTTGATTAGTAATATGGAATTACTTCCATAATAACTAATAATTAAAACGGCCAACTGTGTGAGTTTTCTTCTGATTGCTTAATCATACTTTGTTGAGGGGGTTAATTCGGGAATGGGTTATGTTTGGTGTTAGCAAGTAGTTGGTTCCTTTGCCCTCTCTTATCCCTCTCTAATTAGATGGAAGTTGTAGCGCGTTAATAGATTGCTAGTGCTGCTGCCGCTAAGTCCACCTACCCTATATTTAGGGGGAACTTGTAGAAGTAAACAAGTTGATTTTGCTTGCCAGGGAGTGTCCTGACCCATCTTTGGGATGTGCTTTTATGTGCAGTCAGCAGGTTTGAAGTCTGACGACGTTAGCTTGGGAATCCCTCTGGCTTGGCTTCGCAAGGATATGGTGCCATCGTTTATCTTCAGAACTCTTAGTCCAATTTGCATCTTATCCTTAGTTGGATACTATTTCGCTTCCGCTACGCTTTGTATCTTTGTAATGTATCTTATGTATTCTTGACTCGTTGGAGTCGTGTTTTATATGTATCTTTTGTTTTTGTGGATCTTTCGGAACTATTGTAATGTTATCATAATTTCACCCACATAACGTGCATGTTTCGGCGTGTAGATTATGTCTGGTGGGCGACCTAAGATCGTTATTATGCGGATTTCGGCGGAACCGCTTAAATCTATATAGTACCGATTTTGGGGCGTCACACTCGAGTCCTTATATTAAGCCATGATCGTTATCTTTGAATTTGTCGTGTTTTGGTTGAGTGTAACGTGTTGTCTTCGCGCCCGTTTGTGTATATGCAGTCTGCTGGTACATCGACTTCTGGCGTTGTGCCGCAGTCCAATCCTCGGATGAGTACTTGTACAACATGGTAAAAATCCGCTGCGAACACGCGGAACAGGAATTGAAAGTGACCAAGGGGACTTTGGCTATTCTTCAGTCGAAACAACCCCGACCCATAGAGAGGGAGTTGGTGTTGATGAAAGAGGTTGAGGATGCAAACGCTGGACTGCTGTGTGAGTCGCCCGATGAGTCCCCAAGTTCTATTGTTTTCTTTATCTTCATGTGCATTGAACACCATTGAGCCCTTACTGGACCGAACTGTAATATGTAGGCGTACAAACTGATGCTGCAGCCGAACAAAATCGGGTTCGGTCCTGACTTGTTGACGTTATGACCGAACATGGTTGTGACGCATCTTCAATCTGGTCATTGCGAAGTAGAACAACGGCGTTGCTCACCCTTTGCCTACCAAGTTGCTCAAGTTGGGGATCTTATCAAAGCTTTGCTCTACCACCCTTTGCCTGATGGATGAAGCTATGTTCCCTCTGAACGATCAACCGCATGGACTGGCCGGTCTGATGCGGAAATTTTGCCAAGGGGCAGCTATTCGCGACTTCGTTCACCGTCAACTTGTTGCAGGAGCGACTACAGCTTTTGCTGTATTGCGACTTCACTATCCACAAGTTGACCTGGCAAAGGTAGGAGCTGGACCCCCTGCAGGTATGGGAACTATCCCCATGAGTGACCATTACGAAGCTGCTGAAGGGCCTGCCAGCTGCGTGATTGTGTTGATGGAACCTGAGACTGCTAAGGAGCTAGATAGACGACGACTGGAAAGGGAGGTGAAGCAAGAGCCGTTGTAGACAAGCGTAAATGTCAGCGATATAAAATTCTGGAAATACATACTTGTGCATAGTTAAGTTGTGTTGTAGCAACGTTGTGCCCGTTCGTTGCAGCCCCCAAGCGTTGAGTGCGACTGGGGTGGTTCTTAGTTTGATTGTCTTGTAGACAAACTTCGTTCCAGCCCCCGAGCGTTACTCGCTTTGGAGTAACTGGATTTGTCATGTAATTATTAAGGTTCACAGCCCCCGAGTGCTGCTCACTCGAAGGTTGCTGTGCTTGTAGTGAAAACTGAACTCGACAGCTGTAACGCCCCGGGATTTATCCCCTTTTGTTTTGTGTGTTTTTCTTTTTGCATCGACATGGCATCGCATCGCATTAATTTGATTTGTTACATTTAAATTAAATTTCCATAATTAAATTCAAATGCATTTCAAATTAATTAAAAATGTGTTATTTTCAAATCTTTTAAAAATGTTATAAACTAGTTTATTAAATAGCCTATTTTAAACTAAAACTATTTTTTAAAAATCTCCTAATACATTTTCCTTTTCTATTTTGTTTTAAAAATAGAAAACAGAAAAGTATTAAAAGAAATAAAAAAAAGACTCCAGAGAAAAAATACTACCTGGGCCTTTCTCTCTCTCCTGGCCCATCTCCCTCTTCTTCTAGCCCAGCCCACCACCCCTGTCCCTTTCTTCCCCGTACACAGAGTGAAGGAGATATGCCCTAGAGGCAAATAAATAAGTAGTATTTATTGCAGTATCTCATAAGTTTATAATAGGTTTGTGTATTATGCTATAACTGTATTAATCGGAATTATTAATACACGTGTGATACATAGACAACCAGGTCCCTAGCAAGCCTCTATATGAGCTAGTCCATTGGGCAACAGTTGATCGAGATTCCCGATCAAGGACAATGACGTCGGTTGACAATGGGGTCATCTTGTTGGTAGAATAAGGTGGTGGACATACGCAAAGTATTGCAATAAGATCGTATTACGATGCTTGTCATTTGCAATAGATAAGAGTGTGATAGCTTATTCCTTAGACCGTGAGACCGTACTTATTGTTGCTTCGTAGGAGTGCTTTGAGAGCATCAAACGTTGTGTCTTATATAGCATGACAATAACGGTGTCCATCTTGGGTATTCCGAAAGAGCATCAAGACGTAAGGATCAAGAGCGGGATTTGTTCATTCTTGTAATGGAAAGATACTCTGGGCCCACTCGGTGATATTGCATCTATATAGCTGCGCAGCTTATGACTAGGTCATGGAGATGTAATATCGCAGACGAGTTAATAACCTTCGTCGGTAACGAGATACAGCAAAGGCATCGGTGTGTCTACGATCATATCTCGGACAAGGTAGTATCGCAGAGACAAAGGGAATGAATATCATACTTATGGTTCAACGACGATATTCGTGGAATGCACAGGGGTCGTTATATATTTCCAGGTATCCCTGACGATCATTGGTGAGCGGAGTGTCTCGACCATGTCTGGAGTGTTCCCGAACCGTAGCGTAACAAACTTAAGGTCTTAGCGACGCTTTGAGATAGGTTCTGGAATTTTATAGGTTTTTGTTGGAGAGAAAGAAATGATCCGGAAAGAGTTCCGGTGGTCCGGAAGGAGTTCCGGAGAGCTATGGAAGGGTTCCGAGAATGTCCGAAAGTTGTTCGGGTGGTTCCGAAATAGTTTCGGAGTCATGGGATATTGAATTATATATAAATATATTAATTATGAATTAATGGTATTTTTATATTAATTTAATATTAATTAATAAAAGGAAAAAGGGGGCTCCCACCTAAATGGGCCCTAAGAGGGCCCATAAGGGGGGAGCCGAACCAAGCAAGGAAAGGGGGGGCTTGGGCCCCTAGTCCAACTCGGACTAGGAGGGTGCACCGGCCTCCCCCCCCCTTTCCTCCTTTTAGTCCCACATGGGGGAGCCAAGGGGGTTGGCACACCCCTTCCCCCTTTATATAGCAAGGCATATTAATTGATTTAATTCATAGGAAATTCAGTTAATTCCCAATTTCTCTCTCGATCCCGTGGTTCCCAAGTTGGAGCCGCGCCGAGCTGAGGAAGGGGGTCTCTCTCCACCTAAGCCATACCGCAGAGCGCCGTTGCTCTGCGGGATTCCAGATAAGATCTACTCCTGCGATTTCAGCTGGATCTGAATGACCGGGAGTTGTCGCTAGGCTCCGTATGTTTGCGAGTGCTCGGAGGCTACTCTATTGAGGAGCTTGGGCGACGTCGTCTCGCCCCCTGCAGCCGCCGCGCCTTCCCCCTCTGCTGCCGGCGCGCCAGCCCCTGGTGCTGGCGCTCTGCCTTCTTCCGCCCGACGCCCATCGACGCAGATCATCGTCGACACCCCGGCGTCATCGACTCCGACATCGCGGCAAGTTCTCCGCGACCTCGAGGTCGGCTACGTACGACTTCATCGTCAACGCTTGTGCGGGAGCGTAATCCCCGCTATCGGTCTACATGGAGGTAATGTAACCTGTTCCGCCACCGTTATCGCATGTACTAGATAGATAGATCCTGGCTAGTTAGGGATTCGTTCGCTAGAAAATTATTGTTTTCTGCCCCCGTAACCCCTTCACAGAGCAGAGGAGAAAAGCGACCATGGCTCCCCACCATGGCCCCCACTCCCTCTACCTTTTCCCCTCCTACTTAGCCTCCCTCTCCCCCCTCGGCCAAACCCTAGTCTCCACTTCTCCTCCCTCCGCGCCGCCGCCATTTTTCCCCTCCATCCCCTCTGTTCTTCTCACACGTTTTTCCACCGGAGACCACCTCCCCGCCTCGCCGCCGCTCCGGCACCGTCGAAGGAGCTCCCTCGAGCCCCGAAGTTGCGCCTCGACGTCCTCGTCGCTTTCCCCGAACGGATCAAGAAGAGACATCCCCAGCGCGTTGCCCTCGTCCACTCTTCCCCGACGCCGACGAAGCGCCGCCACCGCGATTCGCCGCCTCCGGTCGACCTCGCGCATGAACGCCTACACCACCCCCCTCCCGGTGAGCTACATGTCTGATTCCACTGGTCATCTTCTCAATTTCGTGCGGGATTCGACGAATTCGTCCTCGACTTTTTCCCGGTCCGCCGTTGACGGAGGAAGAAGTTCGCCCATGTGCTTCTCCTCCTCTGTACCTCGCCCCCTCCACTGCTCCTTCCCAGCACCACCCGTACACACGCACACACACCAGCAAACGCACCAGCACCCACACGTTCCGCAGCCCCGCGACCACGCACGCCCACAGGAACGGTCGGAGCGTTGCTGCTCCCCTCCGTCACGCCATCTGAAAAATCTGAACTTGACTGTCAATAGTTCAGACTACGTTGCATGCTCTCTTCATAAGCGTATATTCGATATCCATAGCACCAACACCAACCTATCCTAGAGGCTAGCGCAGCCGACTCGCTCGCTCGCCGCGCGCGCGCGATTTCGACCCCCGCCCCCGTGGAATAAAAGGGCCTTTTTTCGGGTTTATTTTTCGGCGCACTGACAGCAGTGGCCCATCGGTCAGCGACCGTGGCGCCACACACACACGCGCCCACGCCAGCATGGCGTTTGGACCCACTCGTGCAAGTTCACCTTCGGTGAGAAAAGTCCAGAGGGACTGGAATTTGCACTCAGACCCCCTGCGGTCTCTGTTTTCTGCACAGAGCCTCCCTAGTACTGTTCCCTCACAGATAGGTCCCTGTATTTTACAGAAAGAACCCTAAAACTAAATTGTTAATAACTTTTAATCTATAACTCTAAATAAAATAATCTTTATATGTTTATTTATCAGAATAATGCAATGAATATTAATATGCCATTTGTATGTATTTTTGCATCTGTTATCTTAATTGCTTAGTATAATTTATTAATTGCAACTAAATAATTAAATATGGAATGTTATGGGTAATAAATATATAATGCCCTATTCCATTTAATTTGATTAGATCACCCATGCCATGTGTTGCCATGTTAACCAACATTTAATATTGCTGGTAAATAAATAACTTGCACGTAAATATTTATTGTCGGGGTTGCTTTCCCGCTTAATTTGGATTACCTGCATTGTATTGCATCTTGCCATGACATGCATCATTCTCGTATGATCATGCTGAATCTTTTGCCGTAGTTGTAAAATGCATCTTTTACGCTTTCCAGTGTTTGTTGCTTCTTCGCGGATAAGACGTTGAGATGTGTGAGCAACGACAAGATCTGCTTCCATGCGGGATTCCAGGCAAGCAAAGTTTGCTTGTTTACCTATACATTGTCTTTCATTTCTGCCGGTGATCTCTGCTACCCTAGTATTCGATTCTTTATCGCGATCCCATCACATGTTATCCTGCAGCCGATACAGCTTTATTCCCACATCCCATCACCTGTTGTATGTTTATCTGTTAGCCTTGCGAGTCGTAGTGCATGCTTAGAATTGGTTGTGCGAGTCGTCAGTTGGTCTTTTATTTCATATGCTTAGCTTGATAGATTATTCTACCTTAATAAAATATTATATTATATTGGGGTAATATAATTAAAAGATAAGGCACCGGCGGAAGGCCTTGCGAGGTGCTTTGTTCTGCTAAGTGTCAACCTAGGAGCTGAGATCTTGCTCCCCTAATCCAAGACTGAGCGCACTAACCACTTGTGGGAGGCCCTATGGAGCCCCCCTCGACTTTGACTGGAACTTCAACTTGTCCGGGAGCCACACCTAGTTCGGGTTTTCCATTTGTCTCATATGCATTGATGATACTAGTGTAGTATTTTACTTTGGCGGTGTGCCTTGTTACATGCATATAGGGCGCGGCCTGTTGGTGCGGAGGGGTGTGTCCTGCGGGAGTCCGCACCATTTTGGCCGGGACCAGCATAGCTCTCGTGGCTCCTGGACTTGTTGCAGTGAAGGAAAAGAGTTGGGTTGAAAGGCCCTAATGTTTTTGACTGGGTTTATCATGCGAGTATGGGTCCAGTAGTGCACCCCTGCAGGGTATAATCTTATCGATGAGCCGCGTTCGCGGTTATGGACAACTTGGTGCGTTGCCGACTAATGAGATCTAGACAATTTACACCTAAATAATGTTAATTAATTTGACTAGTAATATATAATTACTTTCACAGTGAATGGTAACTAAAATTGGTCAATGTGTGAGTTTCCCGAATTGCTTCCTCATATTTGGTTGAGGGGGTTAATTCGAGAATGGGTTATGTTTGGTGTTAGTTGTAGCTGTTTACTTATGCGCTCTCTTATCCCTCTTTGTTTAGACGGAAGTTGTAGCGTCTCTCTTTAGGTTGCTAGTGCTGCTGCCGCTAAGTCCACCTCCCCTATATTTTGGGAGATGGTGTAGAAAGTAGGCAAGTCGGTTTTGCTTGCCAGAGAGTGCCCTGACCCTCTTTTGGGTTGTGCTTTATGTGCAGTCAACAGGTTTGAAGTGAGACGACGTTAGCTTGGGAATCCCTCCGGCTTGGCTGGGCAGGGATATGGCGCCATCGCTTATCTTCAGGACTCTTAGTCCAATTTGCTTCTTATCCGTAGTCGGATACTATTTTTTTGCTTCCGTTGTCATTTGTATCTTTGTATTGTAACATCTGTATCTTCACTCGTTCGAGTCGTTGTTGTATTTATATCTTATGTTGTATTTGTGGATGTATCGGAACTGTTGTAATGATATCACAATTCCACCCACATAATGCGCATGTTTCGGCGTGCACATTATGTCTGGTGGGCGACCTAAAATCGTTATTATTCGGATTTCAGCGGGAGCGCTTAAATCTACATAGTATCGATTTTCGGGCGTCACAACAGCCCCCGAGCGTTATGTGCTCCAAGGCGGAGTGCTTGAATTGTGCAATGTTTTCAACACCCCTTGGAGTGTCGGGTGAGGCTAGAAAGTATGTTTGTAGCATGTAAAGAAATCACTGAAAGAATATAGAGGAACATTGTACTTTATTGCTAATCAATATGCTAATGCCTGATACAAGTATGACTGAATGCAGTCTTTTCTTATGACTAAGATATATGAGCCGAGATGAAAATCTACTAGGCACAAAAGCGACGCAGGTGAGCTGCGTTCCATGGATTGTGAGAGAGTTCTCTTGACTCGGCGTGCTTTAGTCGATAGGCTCTGTTGCCGATGACTTCTGTTATGATAAAAGGTCCGTCCCAAGGAGACGCGAGCTTGTGGACCTTCTTTTGCTTCAGTCAAAGTACCGGGTCGCCTACCGCGAAGGATCGTGGTCACAGGCGGCGACTGTGTTAGTTTCGGAGGCTTTGCTGATATACTGTTCAGGCGAGTGCCATGTCACGTGCTTCGTCCAAGGTGTCGATGTCGTCCTCGAGTGCTGCATTGGAGTCTTGCTCGTCGTAGATGACCACTCGAGGTGCGTCGAACTTTAGGGCATATGGCATGACTTCTTCCGCTCCGTGCACCAGGAAGAAAGGTGTGTACAACGTGGACCTGTTAGGAGTCGTGCGCAGGCTCCAAAGTACGGCAGGTAACTCCTCAGCCCAGGTGCGTGCTGCGCACTTGAGTGGTACCAAGAGTCTTTTCTTCAAGCCGTTGCAAACTAAGCCGTTGGCCTTCTCGACTTGCCCGTTGGACTGCGGGTGCACGACGGAGGCGTACTTGAGTTTGATTCCTTGATCTTTGCAGAAATCGCGAAACTATTTGTCCGTGAAGTTGGTCCCGTAATCGGTGATTATGCTGTTGGGCACTCCGAAGTGGAAGATGATGGACTTGATGGAATTGACTGCCGATGTTGTTGTAGCGTTTGTGACGGGCACTGCCTCGATCCACTTGGTGAACTTGTCGAATGCAACTAGGAGGAAAGTCTGACCCCCTCGTAATGACTTCTTCAAAGGCCCAACCATGTCGAGCCCCCACTGAGCGAAGGGTCAGGCCAATGGAATGGTCTTGAGTTCGGACTCTGAGGTGTGTGGCCTAGTCGCATACTTCTTGCAGCCAAGGCACTTCTTTACTACGTCCTCTACGTCTTGCATAGCTGTGGGCCAGTAGAAACCGGCTCGCAAGGCCTTTGCTACGAGTGCTCTGTTGCACGCGTGGTGTCCACAAGTCCCCGCATGGCTGTCTAGAAGTATTGCTCTTCCATCATTGGGTGCGATGCATCGCTGCAAGACTCTCGAGATGATTTGTTTGTACAGCTCCTTATTGATCACCGTGAAGGCCTTGGAACGCCGAGCGACTTGCTTTGCTTCGACTGGATCTGAAGGCACCTCCTGGCAAAGGAGGTAGGCTAGGAAAGGCTTCGTCCAGTAGGGATCTATGAAGAAAACTTTGACTGGGGGAGTTGTGGCCAGTGCGTTGCCGGGCTGCTGCTCAGCCGGGGTTTTGGCGTCTTGGTCGGTTGAAGAATCGACTTCAGCTGCAGTTGTGGCTGGCGTTTTTATCTTGACTGATCTTTCCTTGATACGCTCGAGGAAAACTCCTGACGGGATCGGTTCTTTCTTTGATCCGATGTTGGCTAAGATATCTGCCTCCTTGTTGCTTTTTCGGCCAACATGTCGTAGTTCGCAGCCATCGAAACTTCCATCCATGATGGTGTACATGTCGCGATACGCCGTCATGGTATCTGCGTTGGCGTCGCACTCCTTCATTGTTTGTTGTACCACGAGGTTTTAGTCGCCGTATATCATTGGTCGAGTCGCTTCACAAGCCTTGGCCATGCGCATGCCGTGCAGCAAAGCCTCGTACTCAGCCTCGTTGTTCGACGCTCTCTTGAAATCCATCTTTAGAACATAACATAGCTTGTCGCCTTTGGGTGATGTGAGGATGACGTCGGCTCCCGCCCCGTCGTGTCTCTTGGACCCATCAAATTACATTGTCCAGGAGTTGGACAAGTCAGAGACGTGCGGGAGCTGTGCTTCGATCCACTCAGTCGTGAAGTTTGGAGGACCTGAGCCTTGATGGCTTTCGGGTGCCTATAAGTGATGTCTCTGGGTCCAAGCTCGATGCTCCACTTGGCGACTCGCCCGGTTGCCATGGAGTTGTTGAGGATACCGGCCAGTGGGGCGCTGCTCACCACCACTATGGGGTGCTCCGTGAAGTAGTGCACGACCTTGCGGCTTGCCATGAACACGTCGAACTTCTGATAGTGCGGGTATCGCTCCTTAGAAGGAGAGAGTACCTCGCTGAGGTAATAAACAGGTCGCTGTACGGGTCTCTCGACCACAAGTACCGAGCTAACCACCCTGTTGGTGGCTGCTATGTAAAGGTACAGAGTCTCGTTCTCCCGAGGCACCACGAGTATAGGTGGATTAGTAAGAACACGCTTTAGTTCGACGAAAGTTGTCCTTGCTTTGACTGTCCACTCGAACTTGTCTGTTTTCTTCATCAGCTGGTAGAACGGCAGGTCCTTCTCGCCCATTCGACTGATGAATCTGCTTAGCGTTGCTACTCTTACTGCTAATCCTTGGACTTCACGAAACTTTGTCGACTCAGGCATCTGCAGGATCGCCTGGATTTTCTCCGGATTAGCTTCGATGCCCCTGGCGGACACAATGTAACCCAATATTTTCCCTCATGGCACGTCAAACACGCACTTGGTAGGGTTAAGCTTGATGCGGTATTTGTTGAGTGCGAGGAAGGTCTCGCGTAAATCATCGATTAGTGTATCCACTCCTGCAATCGAATCTACTGTCTGATCTATCCACGGCAGTGGAAAGTGATCCTTGGGGCAACACTTGTTGAGTGACGTGAAGTCAATGCACATGCGAGCGTTCTTGACCCCCTTCTTTGGCAAGAGTACTGGGTTTGCGACCCAGTCAGACTTCTTGAGTTCTCAAATGAACTTAGCATCTAACAACCCGTCAACTTCTCTCCCGACTGCCAATCGCTTTGGTTTGGATAACCGTCGCATTGTCTGCTTTGCTGGCTTCGTGCCTGGATAAATTTGTAAGGATTGCTCGGCGAGTTCCCTGGGTACACCTAGCATATCAGTGGGATTCTAGGCGAAAACCTCCTAGTGCTCACGGAGGAACTCGACGAGCGCGCCTTCCTATGCTTTAGTTAAACTTGATGACATGAGGGGTGTTTTGTTCGCATCCGTCGGGTGCACCTGATGTGCTCTCGTGTCATTCTTCGCATTGAAAGAATTTTCGAGTGCGGGTTTCTTGTTTTCGGGGAACAAGGTGCGATTGTTGTCTAGAGCTATTTCTGCAAGCTGCTCTTGCGCGCCGAAAGATTCAGATATCTTGCTGAACTCTTTGTCGCAATTATCTGACTTGCGGAAGTCGCCACGGACAGTTATCCCTTGGGTCCGGGCAGTTTAAGCATTAGGTACGCATAATGTGGTGCTGTCATAAAGAGCGCAAACACTGGACGCTCGAGGATGACGTGGTACTGAGATCTCCAGTCGACGACCTCGAACTCGCTATTCTCTTTCCTAAAGTGAGCCTCACCAAAAATGACCTCGAGTAATATGGTACCCAAAGGATATATTGCTTTGCCCGGCACTATGCCGTGGAAGGTGTTATCTGATGGTTTCAGGTTGGTGATTGATAGGTTCATGTTACGTAACGTGTCTGCGAAGATGATGTTGATGCCACTGCCCCCGTCCATGAAGACCTTGCTCATCCTGAAACCTCCGACCAGAGCGTGTAGGACCAGAGGAGCATGTCCTGGCCGCGGTACTCGCGGAGGGTGGTCCTCACAAGTGAAACTTATGGGTGTCTCTGACCCCTTGAGGTACTCTGGGGCGGCAGGTGGTACCATGGTGGCTAAGTGAACCTGTCGACTGATTAATTTCTGGCACCGATTTGAAGGGTGTCCCTTCTCTATCATGTACATGGACCCTCTGGTTTGTGGATACTGATCTTGTATCGAAGATGAATCCTCTTGTGGCTGGTTTAGCTAGATTGCTCATGCGATGTGCCCTGCTGGCGGTGGAGGTGGTCCCTCGGGTGCTGGCAGACCGAGTGGTAGGCATGCGTTTCTGCGCAACTCGGCTTGGATTGCAATGAAATCGCGACAATTCTTAAGAAGGTGGGTCGCCATTAGTTTGGTGTTGTCTCCCCTAAATTAATGCATCTTGTATGGGTCGTTGAGTTGTTCAGCCGGGGTTCGATATGGACGTTGCTCTCTTCGGGTCCCCGTTGGGCTTCCACTCGCGTCTTAGATTCCCTTCGTCTCGGTTTCTGTCATCACGGGTTCTATCAATGCGGTCGTCATGTTGAACGTCCCCTTGTTGGGCGTTACTGCGACTGCGGTTTTCCTGAAAATCAGCCGCGACTTGCTCGACTCCGTCCAACTCGCCATAAGGTCGCTGCCTATTGCGCGTGTCATTCCGGACGCGGTGTCCCCAATTTTCCTACTGGCGGTCCGCGTCAGGTGATGGTAGCCTGGCAGGCCTGACAGAGTCCGTCCAACTCGCCATAAGGTCGCTGCCTATTGTTAGCTATTTCCATGAGGTGTGCGATTGTCTTGGGGTTCTCGCGACCGAGCGCCTCCTAGAGGTCGTTGCGCTTGACTCCCTGGATGAAGGAAAATATGGCATTGTCCTCTGATATGTTTGCACCTAAGTTTTTCATAGTAGTCCATCGCTGAATATACTCGCGGAGGGACTCGCCAGTCTTTTGCTTGCATACTCTGAGTTGTTGGAACGATGCAGGTCGCGTAAAAGTAGACAAAAAGTTTATTTTGAAATCACTTCAAAAAGAATCCCATGTTCCATAAGAGCTGCGAGGCAAACTTCTGAGCCAAGCTCGAGCTGATCCCGCGAGCATCAACTGCATATACTTCATGGCAGTCGTTGTGTTTCCCCTCTGGTAGGCTACTGTTGTTCAGTAATCCTCCAACCAAGACGACGGTTCTTGACTACCATCATACTTGGGAGTTTCTGATGTTCACTTGAATCGCTTAGGCATGCGCGTCTCCCGGACGGCAGTCGTGTAAGACATGGCTCCACAAGGCTCGACCTCCGACTCTGTGTACGAGCTGCTTCGACTAGAGCCTGGGGTGCGACCGCGATGCCTTCGCTGGTGCCTTCGCCTGTTCATTGTTCGCTCAGTAATGATATCTCGTGCGTCGACACCTTCTTCCACGTAGTCGTGTTGGAAACCTGCGGCGCGCATTTGCTGGCGGCGATCCTCTCTATCGAGCCGGTGTTCTGCACTCTCGTGACGGCGTCGAGTGGCTCGTTCTTCTTCTTTCTCATCCCTGCTGCGATGACGCTGGCTGGACCTGCTTCCTTCCGGCTCGTCTCTATCGCGTTCGTCGCGGTGACGTCGTCTAGATCTGCTCCCTTCTGGCTCCTCTCGATCACGATCTTCGTGATGTTGAGTGCCATTGTGTGCATCCTCTCTACTAGGGGTGGGCATGTCCCTTGGCCTGTTGCCGTTTGTTCGAGTGTCGGTGTTTGGCGGGTTCCACCCAGGGCTGGTCCCAGGGCGACTCGATGTATTAGCGGTTGGGATCAACGCGGTCCCCACATTTCCTAAGGCGTCGATCTGCGTCCGGTGCAAACCATAACGCGGGTCATCCATGAGAGGCAGTGTAGATCGCAGGTAAGTGGCGACTCAAGCGACTGCCGCTGCAGTCGTCTGTGGCACTGGTATGCCGTCGTCTCGTCATGAACCTCTGTTTGATGTATGTGAAGGAGATATGCCCTAGAGGCAATTAATAAAGTGTATTCTTTATCATATCTCGTTTGTTCATAATAGGTTTTTGTGTCATGCTAGAACCGTATTAAGCGGAAACATTAATGCGGGTGTGATACGTAAACAACCAGGTCCCTAGTAACCTCTACTAAGACTAGTTTCGTTGCGCGATTGATGATCGAGGTTTCCCGGTCATGGGGCATGGCGCCGGTCGGCAATGAGAGTCATATCGCTGGAGAGCGATGTGATGGACATACCCAGATTTGGAGAACGTAGTCGTTACGCCTTTGACCGTGAGATACACTCTTACTGATGTTCCCGGAAGATACTTTGATTGCACCAAACGTCGTATCTTATTTAGTATGACAATAACGGTGATACTTTTGGGTATCGGAAAGGATTAGTTGAGACGAGGGGTCAAGAGCGGGATTTGCCAGTCCGCATAGCAGGATAGATACTCTCGGGCCCACTCGGTGAGATCATGTCTAATGAGCTTGCAAGCATGTGACTAGGTCATGGAGACATGAGATCATGAACGAGTATAAGATAGCGTCGTCGGTAACGAGGTCGGGATTAGGTATGGAGATATCTATGGAATGACCCTCGGACGTGCTAAGTATCGCTATGGCAAAAGGTCTAAGACTTTACGTTCAGGTTTGATAGATGAAAGTCATTCGTTATATTTCAGGGATTAATTCATGGGGTCCAGGCCTACGAGTTAGTCGTTGATCATTGAGGAGTCTTGATCATACCTGATGTTATATCGAACCGCTAGGGTAACACACTTAAGGGGTTTCGACAAGACAACCGGAAAGGAAGGAGATCACCGGGAGCGTCCCGGGAGAGGTCCGATGGAGATCGGGCAGCGCCGAAAGAGTTTTCGGAGCTAGGAATAATTATATATATTATATGCAAATATGATTTTATATATTTATTTTCGAATTTATTAAGGCAGATTTCCCTAAATGGGCCTTCCGGGCGAAAGAAGGCCCAAGAGGGGAAAATTCCCAAGGGGATTTCGGTGGGGGCCAGGAGGGGCTGCCCCAAGTGAGCCAAGGGCCCACCAGGGGGACGGCGCACCTCCCTAGCCGCACCAGGCTATGTGGGGATAGTCCCACATTGCCTGGCTGGCAAGGTAGGCTCCCCTTGGGAGCCTATATAAGAAGGGGCACCCCCAGCCTTTTAATTCACCAATTAATTCCCGATTTCTCTCTCGATCTCGTGGTTCCCAAGTCGGAGCCGCACCGAGCTGAGGAAGAGGGGATCTCCTCCACCATAGCCCGCTGCCGCGCTGCTGGTGTTCCGGTCCAAGTCTTCCGCTGCTCGTCCTGGACTGGAGCTTCGGAGGCGTCGTCTCCACCGTACGTGTGCGACTCCCTGCGAGGTGCTGCGCTAGCGGTACTCGGAGGCCTGCTTCCTCTACACGACCTTGAGGTCGGCTTCGTCGGTCTTCATCGACAACGTTTGTGCGGGAACGTAATCCCCGCTTTCGGTCTACAAGGGTGTGTATTCCGATCTCCGTTCGTACTACTATATCTGCATAGAATAGATCTTGGCATGCTTTTAGGATATCGTTGGTAGGAAAAATTTTGTTTTCTGCACACGATCCCCTTCAGTTTGTGGGTCCGCAGCCGGCTTGTGGTATCCGTGCTCGAGTTCTTACGTGCTCCGCTGTTCGCGGTTCTTCTCTTGTCGATTGAGACGAAGAGTTTGACACCCTTCTTGCGCTGGCCGAATCAGCTCTCAACAGCCTTTCGTCGAGTTCGCGCTGCATATGAGTCAACTCCTGATTTTTCTTGCGCAGCAAATACTGATATGCTAGCAAGTCGTCCCTTGGGAGTCCTTATTGTATCAGAGCCGATCTATCGTAGATATAGCTGTACGCTGTTAGAACCCGTGCTCTGCACGGGGCACCGTTCCTGTTATTTGCTACCCTCTAGCGTGCACTTGTGTATTCCAGCGGCATTGAGTTGATGAAGCGGCCCGGACCGACTTTACGCGTACGCTTACGCGAGACTGGTTCCACTACTGACATACGGCTTGTACCGTATATGTGGCTGGCGGGTGTCAGTTTCTCTCTCTTTAGTTGGTCTTCGCATTTTCAATGGAGGGCCCGAAAGGGATGCTTAAACATGCAATTATTGGATCGATGTTGTGGTCATTAGATTCGTAGGTATGAAGCGGTTCTATTTACGAAAGCCCCAAGCCACGTAAAACATGCAAAAGATAAAGTAGAAGCGTCTAACTTTATTTTGCAGGGGCTATGTGATATGGTCAAGGTAGGTTTATTAAATTGTTTATAAACTGCGGGCGCCAAGAAGACCATGGCGCAATGGACTATATCACATTGCATTACATTTGATGTTTTGTGTGCATCTTATTTTTGTGTGATTGTGTGTATAGTATACATTAGTTACACGGCGGTAGCTGAATAAGATGATCCCTTCAAAATACCACTAGTGTTCTCCCTCCAACGCGCACCACCAAGAAAGTTCTACGTTATGAGGCAGGCCGTGATGATCGGGTGTCACACATCTCGTCGTTCGCATACAGTGGGTGTAAGCCATGTTGCACACGCGTCAGCGTGGAGGTCTTTGGTGGCGAGCCTAGCATACTCAGAGGTATGGCCTCGGAACAGGAAGACCGAAAGGTCGAGCTCGAGTCACAAAATTGGTGTGGCGGACGATTTTGTCTACTCTTGAAGTTGTGCCACCGGCTTTGATGATGAGGGGTGGTGCAATGGATGGGGGTCGTGTAATCGCTTAAACGACCAGGAGGGATGTTCGTTTGAGTGGGAGTTATGTTAGTTATTTTCTAAAATACTATAACTCAAAATTATTATGAACAAAGTCTTATGTTGTTGCAAATTCCAATAAAGATGTCTCGCCCCTCGTTTAACCTAGTTCTATTCCTTGAGAAAGAAAAGCTTAAGACCAATGGGTCAAACTTCATGGCCTGGTTCCGCAACCTGAGGATCCTCCTCACTCCCCATAGGGTTGCCTACGTCATTGAGGCCGCCATAGGTGACCCTCCTGCAGATGATGCCTCTGAGGATGAGAAGAAGGTCTTCCAGACCCGATCGGAGGATTCTGCCTTTGTCCAGAGTGGCATGCTCTACGCCATGGAAGCCGACCTGCAGAAGCGCTTTGAGAAGATGAGCGCCTTTGAGATCATTTCGGATCTTAAGGTTGTCTTCGCGCCGCAGGCTAAGGCTGAGAGATATGAGGCTTCTGAGCTTTTCTTCTCAGCCAAGATGGAAGAGCATAGCAGTGTGAGCGAGCATGTAGTCAAGATGGCTGGCTATGTTCAACGCCTGAATGCTCTAGAATGCAAGATTCCCGATGAGCTGGCGATTGACAGGGTGTTGCAATCGTTGCCGCCAAGCTACAAAGGCTTCGTCATGAACTACAACATGCAGGGCATGGCTAAGTCCCTGGGTGAAGTGTTCGTGATGCTCAAAACTGCTGAGGTAGAGATTAAGAAGGAGCACACGCTGTTGATGATCAACAAGACCGTTGATTTCAAGAAGTCCGGTGGCAAGGGAAAGCAGAGCTCGAAGTCCTGGAGGGAGGCAAAGTTGGCTGCCAAGCCCAGGACTAACAGGTCTGGTCCCAGAGCTAGCGTGGAGTGTTTCTACTGCAAGGGGAAGGGTCACTGGAAGCGCAACTGCCCCAAGTATCTGGAGGATAGGAAGTCTGGCAAGACGGTCGACAAAGAGCAAGGTATATTTGATATACATGTTATAGATGTGTACCTTACATCCGCCCGGAGCAATACGTGGGTATTTGATACTGGTTCTGTTGCTCATATATGTAACTCTCAGGAGGAGTTACAGAATAGAAGGCGGCTGGCGAAGGATGAGGTGACGATGTGCGTCGGCAACGGATCGAGAGTCAACGTGGTGGCTGTCGGCACGCTCCCTCTGCATCTACCATCGGGATTAGTTTTGGTTTTAAATAAATGTTATTTTGTGCCATCCTTGAGTGTAAACATTATAAGTGGGTCTTGCCTGTTACAAGACGGTTATTCATTTAAATCGGACGGCTCTCATCCACGATCCGCGCGAACCGTTTTCGTCCAATAGGATCGCGCCACGTAGCCCCTGATTTTCTTTTTCGCAGGAATTTTATAAATAAAACAGAAAAATATGCAAAACTTAGAAAATTCATAACTTATGTTCTGTAAGTCCAAATTCAATGAACTTTATATCCACGGATAGCCCTGCTAGAGTAGTTTAATTCTACATCATTTGTTTTTGCTTTTGTTAAATAATAATTCATGAGATCATCCGAGGAGTAATTTGGCTATTAAATCCATAACTTAAATAATAAAAATGTTTTTCAAATAAACTCAATTGTTTTAGGTTTAGGTTAACAACATCTGTCCAGGAATATTAATATATGTCTTATTTGAAAAATTTCTTAAAACAATAAAAGTTGTAATGTTATAATCTAAGTTTTGGTTATTTTGTTTTCAATTAATAAATTGTTAAGTGAATTGAGAAATTTCTAGAAATTGCATCTCATGCATCTAATGCCAGAGAATATAAATCATGGATAAGTGTGTCTAATTCTACACATGGCATACCATGCATGCATACATCTTTTATTTGGTGTGTGAGATTTTTGTGGATATTTATTTGTATGTATTGCTTGTGCTAGATTGTGAAGGAGAGGAAGGACCTGCTTGTGATTGCTATTCTTGTTGTGCCTGCCCCTCCTGCTGCCAAGGAAAGTGACTTCATAAAACACCTACTATTTTATTTTATTGCATATCTATTGTTTTCAAACAGAATTTGCAAAAGTAGTATGCATGATAGGTTTTGGGAGATTGTAGTATGCCATGCAAACCTTTTAGGTTTCCCCTTAGAAATTCCAGATTAGACCCCTATTATAATTTAGTGGAAGCAGCTGCTGCAAAAATGATTGTTTTATGGTTGATGTGATAAATGAAAATTTCCACTAAATTAATTTAACGCCTGGGTGGATTGGGTCGATCGAGGAGGTTTCAAGTTGAGTGGTTTCTCAGGGCCTAGTGTCATGGTTGTCTTCGCCCAGGGTAGTTTCTACTTACCTGGGGCCATGATATGCGGTGTTAACCTGAGTTGCTCACTTGTGGTAGGCCACCCAGGGCTATGAGATTTAAGTCTACACTGAGTCTAGTTGCTTATCGTGCAACCATTGGTCAATATGGGCTCTGTCTTGATGGAGTAAGTTGTTGTGGACCTGGGTCAAGAGATTGATGGTGGTAGAGTTGATAGGATGGTGGTAATCTCTTAGTATGATCATGGGAAAGCAACTTCTGAAAAGTCTCGTCTTGATCTTCTCCTTTTCCTTCTCACTAAAGGAGTGTAGAGGATAGTTTGGGTTGATTGAGTCTAATGGTGAAAGTGCACACCCTCTCGAGAGTTAAAACCTAAGATCTTAGCCGTGTTCCCGGCATCGGACAAATTGAGTAATTACACAAGGCGGTGTTCTGAAAATCTCCTCATCTCAAATTTCTTAATAAAACTTTGTTGGGTAAACATGGGTAGGAGACATGGACTTGTCTCGAGATTTATCTCTGAAGGAGAAGATTTTGATTTAAGAAAATTGTTTATCAAAAGTAGGAGAAAATTTTCTTTGCGCAATAGCCTTGAGCTCCACCAGCCAAAATAAGCATATAGTTATAGCTTATTAGAACATTAGGAATTAAAGTCACTTGCCACCACAATTCAATTGTGCTGACCCTTTATAGCTGGGCTGCAACTAAACCTTGCAGAATGTCCAAATGAGGAGTAAGGGGGTCGTCTTCGAGCTACAACCAACATGATTTGCCAGTGGCTTCATGGAGAAGATGTAGCTCCATGCTACCTTTAGGATTGCGTTTGAACTCTGAAATAAAGTGTGAACTATTTATTCAGCTAGCATTTCCGCTATGCTAAGTTGTAAGGATATTTGTTTTTGGATCATTCGTCTCGTTCTGTAATAAATTATGACATTGTACTGTGATATTACATCTTATTTGGAGAATGTGAGACTTATGTGATCCAAGTCTTTACATTATTCATTGTGCCATTGCTTTCATAAGCATGGGCACTACAGATGGTATCAGAGCCAGGTTGTTGCCTGTAGGCTCGAAACCCCTAGGATTGGATACAAACCCTAAAATAAATATTTGTAATTAATGAAATTCGACATACCATACTTCTTTCCTTATAATATGTTCCTTACCTTCTTCATTCTTATTTCGTTTTATCTCCTTATTTCTTATCCCTTCAAAATAATTGTAGATGAAGAATTTCACCCAAGAGTTATCCCCGCAGAAAGGAGACCAGTACTACTTCAGTGACCAGCTCCTCGGTATATCCAGGACCCTGAGGTTAACGCCGCCAGTCTTCAGGGGCAAAGAAATTATGTCAGAAGATTACCCTGAAGGACGCTGGAAGATCGAGTCAGAAGTTCTCCCTCGTCTTGATCCTCCTGGATCGTAGCTGATCCGTTTCCGATCTAGATACCCCACCTGGAAGAATGGAGTGGAGATGGCAATGCTGGAGACCCTGTCCCGCATCATTGAGCAATTCTATGACGAGATCAAGCCCAACTCCGTCTTTCGACACTTTGCCAGGAGGGATAGCATTGGACAACCCGTTCAACCCTCACTTAGGGGTATGAACGAGAAGCATCATGGAGACCTTGGAGCTCATTGCCATAATTTTGATATACTTCTGGGACAAGAGATCTTCTACAGGGCAGATTTAAGGCGCGTCCACCGTCACGTTAAGGAAAGCTTAGAAGAAGAGAAGGATATTCTTCGTGTAGAAGTTCAGGTGCTAACGAAGGAGAACAAGGAACTGGAACACAAGATTTACCTGCAAGATGTTAGGGTTGCGCAGGGGGATGCCCACATTTTGGCATTGCAGGCTCAGTGTGCTCATTTGTGTGAACAACTAAGCCAAATGGAACTTCAGGCAGAGAAGAATCATTTCCCTGACGCCCCAGAGCCCCTAGTGTTAACCTACCCCGATGAGGACACTCCCAAGGAAGCCACAGGTGTCAAGAAGCGCAAGTGTGGGAACACCCGCAAATACATAAAGAGTTTTAAAATTTGATTAGTAAGACCACCAGTTATCCTTACCTTACGAGTATTTCTCCTTACCCCATCGAAGTTGTATTGACCCACCAATTTGTGGTGAGGCAGTACCCTGAAGACCATGTCCTAGCTTGGTTTGCAAGTCTCTAAAATATCGAATTTATAAAATACATCGGGTGTGCCTGTTTACTTGTTGTTTGTTATGTTTCTGTGAAGTGTGTTGATGTGCATGGGTAGATGTTTTTGTAGTCTCTTTCTATCACTACTTACCTATGCCCACACCATACAGATGCCTCCACGTCGTGATCCTGACAACAACAATGCCAACGAAATGATGCACCAAATGATGGCAGCCCAGACACAGTTGATGACCATGATGGCTCAGTTCATGGCAAACCAAAACAATCCACCACCCCCTCCACCGCCGCCACCACCACCCCCACCCCAAGTTGACCGCCTTGCTAGGTTCTTGAGGCTCAGACCCAACAAATTCTCCACAGCTTCTGAACCAATCGTAGCCGATGATTGGCTACGCTCTGTGAACAAGGATCTGGTTACTTGCGAGTGTACGGAATTGGAGAAAATAAGGTTCACTTCCCATCTACTGGAGGGACCAGCGGCACAATGGTGGGAAACATATCAGATCACTCACCCACTTGAAGGACTTACCTGGGAAATCTTTAAAGAAGGTTTCCGCAATGCACACATCTCTTCTGGGATCATGAATCTGAAAAGGGATGAGTTCCGCACTCTGAGACAGGGAAATCGTGCTCTGAGGGAGTACATGGAGGACTTCAATTCCCTCTCACGCTATGCCCCAGAGGATGTAGACACCGATGCTAAGAGGAAGTACAAGTTTCTGAATGGACTCAATGGTGAGCTGAAAATACCATTGTCTGTAGCCTATGCTCCCAATTATCAGGACCTTCCTGATCAGGCCATTACTCTGGACAGCAACATGAAGAAGGAGGAGAATAGAAAGAGGAAGTTCAGCGCCAATAAGTACAACACTAATCTGATGCAGAAGAAACCATACGTACCTGAGAACAGTGGAGGTCACCATAGTCACAAGAGTGGAAGTGGCCACAACCATAATGGTCATATCCATAAAGTAGGAAATTCCGGATACAGAGGAAATGGACAGGGTGGTAGTGGACACAACCACCCGTTCAATGGGAACAATAGTGGAAAAGAGCAACACCGCCACAACAATGAACCAAAACGAGATATAAGTCAAGTCACTTGCTACAAGTGTGGGAACAAGGGACATTACTCAACAGACTGCCCAGAGAAGAAGAAGGCGCCGGAAGCATCAAAGCCTAATCCTTTCCAGAAGGCACAGGTGAATCATCTTGATGTGGAAGAAGTGCAGAATGAACCGGATGCAGTGATTGGTACGTTTCTACTACAAACCTTTCCAACATTAGTCTTGTTCGATACTGGAGCATCCCACTCATTCATCTCAAGAGCTTTTGTTAATAAAAACAAACTGACTACTACAAGCCTGCTAAATCCGGTTAGGGTGAGTTCCCCAGGGAGGGAAATGCTCGCACAAACCAATTGTCAAAACTTGAGTTTAGAAATTGGTAAACACTCCTTTCCGGTAAACCTGATAATATTAGAGACCCAGGGTCTGGATGTTATACTCGGTATGGATTGGTTGGCCAAGTTTGAAGGAGTTTTGGATTATGCGAATAGATCCATTACACTCACCACTCCCGAGAATAAGAAGATCAGATACAAATCCAAATATGAATTTAAGAAAGTTAAGATAAATTCTCTTAAGGGGGTTAGCCTGGGAGACGTTCGTGTGGTAAGAGATTACCCTGATGTTTTCCCCGAAGAACTACCGGGAATGCCGCCCGATAGGGATGTGGAATTTCTCATAGATTTGGTTCCCGGAACGGGACCCATAGCCAAGAGGCCATATCCAATGGCCGTAGCTGAATTGAAAGAACTCAAGAAGCAGTTAGAGGAGCAACTGCAGAAAGGATTCATCCGCCCAAGTTCATCACCTTGGGGAGCACCCATTCTGTTCGTAGAGAAAAAGGATAGTACTCAAAGGCTAGTCACGGATTATCGAGCAATCAACGAGGTGACGATCAAGAACAAGTACCCGCTACCGAAAATTAACGAGCTTTTCGACCAGCTATAGGGTGCTTCGGTATTCTCTAAGATCGATTTGCGATCAGGATACTTTCAAATGAAAGTAAGAGAACTAGATATACCAAAAACTGCCTTCACTACTAGATATGGATTATATGAGTACACCGTAATGCCGTTTGGTTTAACCAATGCACCGGCATACTTCATGAACATGATGAACAAAGTGTTTATGGACTTTTTGGATAAGTTTGTTGTGGTGTTCATTGATGACATCCTGATTTACTCCAAAAGTCAGGAGGAACATGAAGAACACTTGCACATGATATTACAGAGACTTAGAAAACATAACCTGTATGCCAAATTTAGCAAGTGTGAATTCTGGCTAGAAGAAGTTGGTTTTCTAGGACACGTTGTGTCGAAAAATGGAATAGCAGTAGACCCAGAAAAGGTGTCAGCAGTGACAAAATGGGAAGTACCCAAGAATGTGGCAGACATCCGTAGTTTCCTTGGACTGGCAGGTTATTATAGAAGATTTATTGAGAACTTCTCCAAACTTGCCAAACCATTGACTTCACTACTGAAAAAGGAAGTCAAATTCAAGTGGACTGAAGAATGTGAAATAAGTTTCCAGGAACTGAAGAAACGGCTGGTGTCAGCACCTGTTTTATGTTTGCCAGATATAGAGAAGGAATTCCAAGTATATTGTGATGCCTCGCACCATGGACTAGGAAGTGTCCTAATGCAAGAAGGGAAAGTGGTTTCATATGCTTCTAGACAGCTTAAGAAACATGAGGTCAACTATCCCACTCACGATCTGGAGTTAGCATCAGTAGTGCATGCGTTAAAGACGTGGAGACCCTATCTTTTGGGAAAGCGTTGTGAAGTATTCACGGATCACAAGAGCCTGAAATATATTTTCACCCAGAAGGAATTGAATATGAGGCAAAGAAGATGGCTGGAACTCATTAAGGACTATGATATGAGTCTGCAATATCACCCAGGAAAGGCTAATGTGGTGGCTGACGCTTTGAGCCGTAAGGTCCATGTAAATGGACTGACAGCGGGAGAATTGCCCGAGGATTTAAGTAGAGCATTTAAGGACCTCAGATTAGAGGTAGTACCCGAAGGATTCCTCGCAACACTGGACGTACAACCGTTGTTAATGGATAAGATTCGGGAAGGCCAGAAGGGAGACAAAATAATGGATGAAATCAAGGTCAACCTGAGCGAAGGAAAGGCCAAGGGTTTTCGAATGGATGAGCAAGGCACCTTGTGGTTTGAGAAACGCATCTGCGTGCCGCAAGATGAGGATCTTAGAAAGTTGATTCTGCAAGAAGCGCATAACTCGCCTTATTCCATACACCCGGGAAACACCAAGATGTACATGGATGTAAAGGAAAGATTTTGGTGGAATAACCTGAAGAGAGACATCGCGGAATTTATAGCTAAGTGCGATGTATGTAGTCGAGTAAAGGCGGAGCATCAGAAGCCAGCAGGATTGTTGCAACCTTTACCTATACCGGATTGGAAATGGGAACAGATAGGTATGGATTTCATTACTGGGTTACCGCGTACCAGATCGGGATATGATTCGATCTGGGTAATAGTGGATCGTTTGACAAAGGTGGCCCATTTTGTGCCAGTAAAGACTACCTACTCAAGTGCTAAGTTGGCAGAGATTTACATGAGGAGAATTGTATGCCTTCATGGTATTCCCCAGAGGATTGTGTCTGACAGAGGCACCCAGTTTACCTCGCATTTCTGGAAACAATTACATGAATCATTGGGTACGAGATTAGAGTTCAGTACAGCATTTCATCCACAAACGGATGGACAGACGGAAAGAGTAAACCAAATTTTAGAAGATATGCTGAGGGCTTGTGCCTTGGACTACAAGTCTAGTTGGGATGATAATTTGCCATACGCAGAATTTTCCTATAACAACAGCTACCAAGAAAGTATAGAGATGTCGCCGTTTGAGGCACTTTATGGTAGGAAATGCACCACACCACTACTCTGGAACGGTGTGGGAGAGCGAAGTTTATTTGGACCTGATATAATCCAGGAAGCTGAAGAGAAGGTTCGAATAATCAAGGACAGATTGAAGATCGCGCAGTCCAGGCAGAAAAGCTATGCAGATTCCAAAATGAGAGAAATCACATATGAGATAGGTGACAGGGCTTATTTAAGAGTGTCACCAATGCGTGGTGTGAAGAGGTTCGGGATCAAGGGTAAACTTGCACCTCGATTCATCGGCCCCTTTAAGATTCTTTCCCGCAAGGGAGAAGTAGCATATGAGTTAGAATTACCGGAAGTTCTGTCAGCAGTTCACAATGTCTTCCATGTGAGCCAATTGAAGAAGTGTCACCCAGAGATGACAGAAACCCCACTACGGGATGCAGTGCCATTAGAAGAAGTTCAGTTGGAAAGTGACCTGACGTATGAAGAGAAGCCAATCAAAATCTTGGAGATGGCAGAAAGGATCACACGAACCAAGACTATCAAATTTTGTAAGGTCCAGTGGAACCACCATACCGAAGAAGAAGCGACTTGGGAACGGGAGGATGATCTTCGGGAAGAACACCCACATCTTTTTGAAGGCCAAACCGAATCTCGAGGACGAGATTCATCTTAAGGGGGTTAGGTTTGTAACATCCCAATTTTGCTAAAATTTAAAACTTTGCATTCATACATCATTCATCATATAGGATTAACTTTTAATCACATAGATACTAAATATTATTTAAACTTACTTAATAAATATAATTTTTCCAAATTATATAATGGGTAAGTGTATTATTAAAAATTGCTAATTTAAATAACCTTTCCAAAATATATTTTTATGAATTTTTCTGAATAGGTTTAAAAATCATTTAGTAAATCAGATTTGAAAAACAGTTTTTATTTAATTTTAAAAGAATTGTTTCCGGGCCGGCCCAGACGCTATCCACCGCGCGCGCGTTCGATAACAGCCCATCGGCCCGCTCCCGCGCGCGCGTCGCTCCCCTCTCGCTGACAGGTGGGCCCCACCTGTCAGCCGTCTTCCACCTCCGTCCGGAGATCACGCCGGAGATGGAGACCGAGTCCGAGCCGTTTCCGGCCGTTTCCCGTCGCGTCTAGCGCCCCTGCCCCCTCCTATTTATACCCCTCGAGGCCGCCTCCGAACCCCCCCCCCCCCCAAAACCCTACCTCTCCGCCGTCGGGCTGCTCGGAATCGAGCTTGTCGTCGCCGCCATTGCCGCCGGACTTCTTCGCGAGTGCGGTAAGCTCCGAGCTCCTCGAGCGCCACCGAGGCTCCCCCTCGCTTCCCCATTCCCTTGCGCACCCGTTGAGCCCCCTCGCTCGTTCTATTTCGCAGCCGAACGCCGAAACCGTCTTCGACCCGAGGCCGTCGCCGCCGTCCTCGACTCCGACGAGGAAAGGAGAGGTTTTCGGACGCCGCCGTCGCGCCATCGACCTCGCCATCTCCTCTGCATCGTTTTGGTAAGACCCACTCTTCTCGGGGCCTCGTTTTAACGCCGGAAACGTCGAGGCCGACGCGCCGCCGCCGCGGACGCCATCGTCGGCGAGCATTTCTGGCGACCCGCGCGCCGCTCGGTCCGGCCGGACGTCCCACGCCGTTGGATCTAGATCCAACGGATCTAGATTCAAACGATCCCGTGCGTCCAATCTCATTTAAATCGGACGGCTCTCGTCCACGATCCGCGCGAACCGTTTCCGTCCAATATGATCGCGCCACGTAGCCCCAGATTTTCTTTTTCGCAGGAATTTTATAAATAAAACAAAAAAATATGCAAAACTTAGAAAATTCATAACTTATGTTATGTAAGTCCAAATTCAATGAACTTTATATCCACGGATAGCCCTGCTAGAGTAGTTTAATTCTACATCATTTGTTTTTGCTTTTGTTAAATTATAATTCATGAGATCATCCGAGGAGTAATTCGGCTATTAAATCCATAACTTAAATAATAAAAATGTTTTACAAATAAACTCAATTGTTTTAGGTTTAGGTTAACAACATCTGTCCAGAAATATTAATATATGTCTTATTTGAAAACCTTCTTAGAACAATAAAAGTTGTAATGTTATAATCTAAGTTTTGGTTATTTTGTTTTCAATTAATAAATTGTTAAGTGAATTGAGAAATTTCTAGAAATTGCATCTCATGCATCTAATGCCAGAGAATATAAATCATGGATAAGTGTGTCTAATTCTACACATGGCATAACATGCATGCATACATCTTTTATTTGGTGTGTGAGATTTTTGTGGATATTTATTTGTATGTATTGCTTGTGCTAGATTGTGAAGGAGAGGAAGGACCTGCTTGTGATTGCTATTCTTGTTGTGCCTGCCCCTCCTGCTGCCAAGGAAAGTGACTTCATAAAACACCTACTATTTTATTTTATTGCATATCTATTGTTTTCAAACAGAATTTGCAAAAGTAGTATGCATGATAGGTTTTGGGAGATTGTAGTATGCCATGCAAACCTTTTAGGTTTCCCCTTAGAAATTCCAGATTAGACCCCTATTATAATTTAGTGGAAGCAACTGCTGCAAAAATGATTGTTTTATGGTTGATGTGATAAATGAAAATTTCCACTAAATTAATTTAACGCGGTGTTAACCTGAGGATAGTTTGGGTTGATTGAGTCTAATGGTGAAAGTGCACACCCTCTCGAGAGTTAAAACCTAAGATCTTAGCCGTGTCCCCGGCATCGAACAGATTGAGTAATTACACAAGGCTGTGTTCTGAAAATCTCCTCATCTCAAATTTCTTAATAAAACTTTGTTGGGTAAACATGGGTAGGAGACATGGACTTGTCTCGAGATTTGTCTCTGAAGGAGAAGATTTTGATTTAAGAAAATTGATTATCAAAAGTAGGAGAAAATTTGTTTTGCGCAATAGCCTTGAGCTCCACCAGCCAAAATAAGCATATAGTTATAGCTTATTAGAACATTAGGAATTAAAGTCACTTGCCACCACAATTCAATTGTGCTGACCCTTTATAGCTGGGCTGCAACTAAACCTTGCAGAATGTCCAAATGAGGAGTAAGGGGGTCGTCTTCGAGCTACAACCAACATGATTTGCCAGTGGCTTCATGGAGAAGATGTAGCTCCATGCTACCTTTAGGATTGCGTTTGAACTCTGAAATAAAGTGTGAACTATTTATTCAGCTAGCATTTCCGCTATGCTAAGTTGTAAGGATATTTGTTTTTGGATCATTCGTCTCGTTCTGTAATAAATTATGACATTGTACTGTGATATTACATCTTATTTGGAGAATGTGAGACTTATGTGATCCAAGTCTTTACATTATTCATTGTGCCATTGCTTTCATAAGAATGGGCACTACAGAGGCGATGGAGAGTCTAGAGTCCGAGAAATGGCTTGACGCCATGAAATCCGAAATAGGATCCATGTACGATAACAAAGTATGGACTTTGGTGGATATTCCCGAAGGGCGCAAGGCCGTCGAGAATAAGTGGATCTTTAAGAAGAAGACTGATGCTGATGGTAATGTGACCGTCTATAAAGCTCGGCTTGTCGCAAAGGGTTTCCGACAAGTTCATGGAATTGACTACGATGAAACTTTTTCACCGGTAGCGATGCTTAAGTCTATTCGGATTTTGTTAGCGGTAGCTGCCTACTACGATTATGAAATCTGGCAGATGGACGTCAAAACGGCCTTCCTGAATGGAAACATTGAGGAAGAGTTGTACATGGTACAGCCGGAAGGTTTTGTCGATTTAGGAAGTGCTAACAAGGTGTGCAAGCTTCAGCGATCCATCTATGGACTGAAGCAGGCATCTCGGAGCTGGAATCTTCGCTTTGATGAGGTAATCAAAGGTTTTGGATTTATCCAGAATGTGGAAGAGACCTGTATTTACAAGAAAATGAGTGGGAGCTCGGTTGTGTTCTTAGCACTGTATGTTGACGACATATTGCTAATAGGGAATGATGTGGAACTTCTGAATAGCGTGAAGGAATATTTAAACAGTAAGTTTTCCATGAAGGACTTAGGAGAAGCTGCGTATGTGTTAGGCATAAAAATCTACCGTGATAGATCAAGGCGCCTATTAGCACTAAGTAAAAGTACTTATCTTGATAAAATACTGAAACATTTTCATATGGAGAAGGCAAAGAAGGGTTCTCTGCCGGTTGTCAAGAATAAGATATTGCGTAAGGCGCAGTGTCCGGTGACGGAACTGGGTAAGGCCGAAATGACGAAACATCCTTATGCTTTAGCCATAGGATCGATCATGTATGCAATGTTGAGTACTAGACCGGATGTGGCATTAGCTCTAAGTTTGACAAGCCGGTTCCAGAGTAATCCTGGAATGCCGCATTGGGTAGCTGTTAAGAGCATTCTTAAGTATCTCAATAAGACAAAGGAAATGTTCCTTGTGTATGGTGGCTGCGATGAAGAACTTGGCGTAACGGGTTACGTAGACGCAAGTTTCTGCTCAGACGCCGATGACTGTAAGTCACAGACAGGTTACGTGTTCAAGGTGAATGGAGGCGCCGTGTGCTGGAGAAGTGGGAAGCAACCCATAGTCGCACAATCTACAATGGAGTCGGAGTACATTGCTGCCTGCGAGGCCGCGAATGAAGCTGTGTGGCTGAGGAAGTTCGTCATCGAACTTGGAGTGTTCCCGAGCGTGCAAGACCCCGTGATCCTCTTCTGCGACAATACGGGTGCCATTGCGAACGCCAAGGAGCCGAGGTCTCACTCCACCGCCAAACACATTCTCCGACGCTTCCATGTGGTACGTCAGTACGTACAAGGAGGCGATGTGAATATTTGCAAAGTGCATACGGATCTGAATGTGGCAGATCCGCTGACGAAGCCTCTCCCGCTTGATAAGCATGAACAGCACCAGTTAGCTATGGGTGTTAAGCTTTTACCAAGTTGTAATCTAGATTAAGTTGTACTCTAGTGCAAGTGGGAGACTGAAGGAGATATGCCCTAGAGGCAATTAATAAAGTGTATTCTTTATCATATCTCGTTTGTTCATAATAGGTTTTTGTGTCATGCTAGAACCGTATTAAGCGGAAACATTAATGCGGGTGTGATACGTAAACAACCAGGTCCCTAGTAGCTTCTACTAAGACTAGTTTTGTTGCGCGATTGATGATCGAGGTTTTCAGGTCATGGGGCATGGCGCCGGTCGGCAATGAGAGTCATATCGCTGGAGAGGGATGTGATGGACATACCCAGATTTGGAGAATGTAGTCGTTACGCCTTTGACCGTGAGATCAACTCTTATTGATATTCCCGGAAGATACTTTGATTGCACCAAATGTCATATCTTATTTAGTATGACAATAACGGTGATACTTTTGGGTATCGGAAAGGAGTAGTTGAGACGAGGGGTCAAGAGCGGGATTTGCCAGTCCGCATAGCAGGATAGATACTCTCGGGCCCACTCGGTGAGATCATGTCTAATGAGCTTGCAAGCATGTGACTAGGTCACGGAGACATGAGATCATAAACGAGTAGAAGATAGCGTCGTCGGTAACGAGGTCGGGATTAGGTATGGAGATATCTATGGAACGACGCTCGGACGTGCTAAGTATCGCTATGGCAAAAGGTCTAAGACTTTACGTTCAGGTTTGATAGATGAAAGTCATTCGTTATATCTCAGGGATTAATTCATGGGGTCCAGGCCTACGAGTTAGTCGTTGATCATTGAGGAGTCTTGATCATACCTGATATTATATCGAACCGCTAGGGTAACACACTTAAGGGGTTTCGACAAGACAACCGGAAAGGAAGGAGATCACCGGGAGCGTCCCGGGAGAGGTCCGATGGAGATCGGGCAGCGCCGAAAGAGTTTTCGGAGCTAGGAATAATTATATATATTATGTTTGATATTAATTAGTGTTATTAATATGCAAATATGATTTTATATATTTATTTTCGTATTTATTAAGCCAGATTTCCCTAAATGGGCCTTCCGGACGAAAGAAGGCCCAAGAGGGGAAAATTCCCAAGGGGAATTCGGTGGGGGCCAGGAGGGGCTGCCCCAAGTGGGCCAAGGGCCCACCAGGGGGGCCGGCGCACCTCCCTAGCCGCACCAGGCTATGTGGGGATAGTCCCACATTGCCTGGCTGGCAAGGTAGGCTCCCCCTGGGAGCCTATATAAGAAGGGGCACCCCCAGCCTTTTAATTCACCAATTAATTCCCGATTTCTCTCTCGATCTCGTGGTTCCCAAGTCGGAGCCGCGCCGAGCTGAGGAAGAGGGGATCTCCTCCACCATAGCCCGCTGCGGCGCTGCTGGTGTTCCGGTCCAAGTCTTCCGCTGCTCGTCCTGGATTGGAGCTTCGGAGGCGTCGTCTCCACCGTACGTGTGCGACTCCCTGCGAGGTGCTGCGCTAGCGGTACTCGGAGGCCTGCTTCCTCTACACAACCTTGAGGTCGGCTTCGTCGGTCTTCATCGACAACGTTTGTGCGGGAACGTAATCCCCGCTTTCGGTCTACAAGGGTACGTATTCCGATCTCCGTTCGTACTACTATATCTGCATAGAATAGATCTTGGCATGCTTTTAGGATATCGTTGGTAGGAATTTTTTTGTTTTCTGCACACGATCCCCTTCAGTTTGTGGGTCCGAAGCCAGCTTGTGGTATCCGTGCTCGAGTTCTTACGTGCTCCGCTGTTCGCGGTTCTTCTCTTGTCGATTGAGACGAAGAGTTTGACACCCTTCTTGCGCTGGCCGAATCAGCTCTCAACAGCCTTTCGTCGAGTTCGCGCTGCATATGAGTCAACTCCTGATTTTTCTTGCGCAGCAAATACTGATATGCTAGCAAGTCGTCCCTTGGGAGTCCTTATTGTGCCGTTGTTGACAATGTCTTGAATTCTGATCGCCGTCTCCTCTGTGATGCTAAGCTCCGTGTCGGGGCTGAACCGGAATACTATTGGATATTAGATCGGCTGCAGCTCCCTGCGCTGCGGCGGTGTTGTAAAGGCACCTGGTGTGCCGTTTTGTGCTACCATACATACTTGACTGGATGGTCGGTTGCGCGCGTTGCGGCCCTCATCGTGACGGTCGCCTTCATCACTCGACGAAGAGTCGACACCGCGCAGAACGGCGGCCACCTGAAAGATGGCGCAGTAGGAGCAGTAGCATGTGACATCGGAGCCCTAGGCCGATGTGTCGATGAAAACCGGAGTCGAAGGAGACTTGCTGTCGGAGATGCGCGAAACTGGCGAAGTTGCTGAGGCGACGACATCCAGAGTCGATGGAGGCGCGCGGTCGATGGTGTTTGGCGCGGATGCGATCGTGATTTCCGACCCCGGAGATCGGGGAGGACTCTACACGTCGAGCGTGCCCCACTGGTTGACAAGGGAACGAAAACCGCCAAATGTCGGATCCATACCTGAGTGTATCTCTGCGAACGCTGGTCGCTTAGATGCCGAGTGCGGGGCGAAGTCGAAGGTGCCAAGGGTGTATGGCTTCCGTAGATTCGGCGAGTTCCGAGTCGAAGAAGATGCTGAAGATGAAGTCGATGAGGCCGCCGAAACCATAGATCCAACGCTTACTCGTCCCACAGACGGCGCCAATTGACGAGGTATGAACTCGGCAAATCCCATGGTAAGATACCCTGGGTTGTATCGGGTGGAAGATTGTATGGACGTTGGTGATTCCGAATGGCTGACAAGCAAGGTTTTACCCAGGTTCAGGCTCCCGGGGGATAATATCCTTCTCCTGCTTGTGTGGTTATTGATCTGTATGTTACAAGGTGGCTAGAATGGCGTCCCGGCGAGTCGGAGGTTCGCTAGGGTTTCTCGCTATTAGACTGCGTGATCTCCAGCGTCCTCCTCCTGGCCTTTCTATAGGAGGCAAGGTCCCAGGAGTTTGAATACAAGTCGGTTTACATATAAGGTAAGTTCTAAGTCAGTACGATAGATCCTGCCTTGAGTCGCACTCCATCTTCATCGGGCCGCATTGCGACTTCTCTATGATATCTTGTTCATGGGCCACTGGGTGGGCCTTTGGGTATATCGGGCTTTATTATAGTCGGGTGGGTATACCCGTTGGGTATTTCCACATCACATGACATTTCAAACCATTCAAGTAAATTTTCATGTGCTACCTTTAAAAAATTCAAATAGCTTCTCATTTTGTGACACTGTTTGTAGCTCATGAGAAAGTAGTAGTTGGGTTTGTTATATTCCATACTAATTAAGTAACCTTCGACTTGCATGATTCATCTACTCGTCATTAATTTTGCACAAAGTTGGTTAGACCGCTATAACATCAAAAACATAATAAAGAAAGTAAAATAGACACTCCTCCATGGTATGTGATTGTTTGGTAGGCACCCGAGGATTCGGTTAGCCATGGCTTGTGTGAGCAAAGGTTGGGAGGAGTGTCACGTTATATATAAAAAGTGCATGTTATAAATGCCTAATATTAAATATCTCGGAACCGCTCTGAACTTGTTTAGTATGGAAGATAATAGAAACTCTATTACCATTCGTTGACAGGAACAACTACCTCCCAAAACAATTTTACTTCTGTTTTCAATAAAATAAAAAGCTCTAGCACATGTTAATCCCTGCTTCCCTCCGTGAAGGGCCAATCTTTTTTTTAATGTTGAGTCACCATCCTTTGTTTGAGCACCTTCTCGAGAGCATAGTTGTTATTCTTAGTGTAATGTGCTTGTCCCAGAATGCGGTTAATTGTGATATAAATTTGATGCTATTATCTTTGACATATTTATTTCTAGTCTTCCCTTGAACTTCAGAGGTGTCCTGGCATTTTTGATTTGTTGTACAAATACGGGCAAGGGAGATACCACCTTATCATGTCTTCTTATGAGCATTGCAATCCTGCAAATTGATATGTTTCATGTTGTTCATTATTAGCATGTTGGTATCTCTTCATAGTTTACATAACTATTAGGTGACATTATTTACATACATCTTATTATGAATAGACCAAGCACTTGATCAGATAACAAGAATATTTACATCATATGAAGCAAATGTGTTCGTTAAAGTTTCTTTTATCGCACTCAGTTGTTATCTGAATTGCTTTAGGACAAGCAATAAGCTAAGCTTGGGGGGAGTTGATACGTCCAAAACATATCTACTTTCCCGAACACTTTTGCTATTGTTTTGCCTCTAATTTGTGTGTTTTGAATACAACTAAAACGGACTAACGCTATTTTCTACAGAATTGCCCTGGTGTCTTGTTTTTGTGCAGAAAATCAACTTTCGGGAAAACACCAGAAAAGATCACAAAGCCCATATTTTCCGAGGATGCACGGAGCCAGAAGACGAGACAGAGTCGAGCCACGAGGGGCCCACACCACATGGTGTGGCCGCCTCGGGCACCCCCTCGCGTCGCCCTTTTGCATACTTAACCCATCGGACCTAAAAACGTCGGGGGGTTCGTCATATTCCAAAGAAACAGACCCGAGCGCCGCCGCCTCCTCGAAACTCAATTCGGGGAACAGAAGTTCCTGTTCTAGCACCCTGACGGGACGGGGATTCGAAGGAGATCATCGCCATTGTCATCACCACCACCACTCCATCAACCATCCATGTTTCCCCCCATCCATGTGTGAGTAATTCCCCGCTGTAGGTCAAAGGGGATGGTAGGGATTAGATGAGATCATTCATGTAATAGATATAAGATCATTAGGGCATGGTTCCTAGTATATGTTGTTAGTACTTTACGACATTGTTGGAACTTGTTATGCTTAAGGGACAATTGCTTATGTGTCCTGGTTGGCTCTAGTTTATCCGTTTGTGCCATACCCACGTAGTTTCTCTCGTCTATGCCCCGTATGGCTTGGAAATCGGCCAAACGCTCTGTTGCCCTCTAGTCAACCGTCACTTGGCCTGACTGGTGGGGTCGGCCTGGCGCGGCTCGGTTGGAATTTCCTGGGTCGGCGTGGGGTCGGCGCGGGGTCGGCATGGGGTCGGCGCGTGGGGTCGGCGTGGGGTCAGCGTGGGGTCAGTTAGGGTTTCCCCACCCACCCCGCCGCGACTAATAAAAGGGGGCCGCCCTCGCCGGAGAAACGCCCATTTCCTCTCCCTCTCTCTCCCCCTGCCTTCCTCGAAAATGTGGTGGAGCACGCCCTCGCCGGAGAGCCCCTACTCGATGATGCCAGACTCGGAGCTCTACTCGCCTCATGCAGGAGATGGGGCTAGAGGAGGAGGAGAGGCTAGCGGAGAAGAAACTTCGCCGGAAGTGGAAAGGCTCTCCCCCTGTGCTAGAAGAAATAGCAACCATACGAAGTGTGGCGTGGAGATCTTCTGCTGCAATCCCTAGTCTACGTGTACGGGGCATCGGATTCCTCGAACGAGACCTACTCCGACGAGGATCGCGGGCCTGCTGTCGTGGACCAACCACCCGCGCATGTCTTCATTGCGCCCATTGCCGAGCCCAATGTTGCCATCGAGGAGATCCCTGGCGAGGGGAACTCGGACGATGAGGATGACTCTGACGCCTCCGACTCCGACGAAGAGGACAAATCCGACGCCTCCAACGCCTCTGATGTCACCGTCAGTCCACCGCAGCACCCATGAAGAAGAAGAAGTAGAAGTAGTAGTATTAGTAGTAGTTCTTGTTTTCAAGTAGTAACTGATTGTGTTATATGGAGATAATCGTTTGTTTCTATGGAGTAAATCTTTATTCTGATCGTCTATCTTGTTTAACAAATGCATTTACACCGTGATTGGACATGACGGCTAGGCTAGGCTAGCGGTGGTGAGGAGAAAGCAGTTCTGCGACGCATTCAATGACCATGCCTATCCGTGCACGCTCCATAGACGGTAGGGTGGACTACGGCATGCCACTCACGTATTCAATGTGCACGCAGTGCCACGAACTGGAAGGCTCTCAGATGTGTCTCATCGTACGACTCGTAAAAAATTGATTTGCCTCGGATTCTTCATTTCACGCTTGAACGGATAAACATGAAGGTAACCCAAACATGAACGGATATGTGTCGCTCGTTCTGCCCTATGGCCAATGTAGACATAAATTTACGCAGACTGGCGCGAGCGATCGAGCTGTAATGCAAGTACACGATGGGAACGCGACCGACATAGCTATACCTAGTACAGTATATAAAAACTTGACCAAAAATATTGCTTAAATGATTCTGATCGATGATCTTAGTTAATCAAACAGTAGACAATATATGAAAAAATTGGTGTACTAAATTAGTAGACCCAAATCTAAAGTAGACAGTAGTTCATAAGTAGACAGTAGTTCATAAGTAGACAATAGACAGTAGTTCATAAGTAGACAGTACACAGTAGTTCATACATATTTTTAGTAGACCAAAATCTAAACTAAAGTGGCAACCAGACCATCTGCGGCCGCAACCCCGCAACTCACTATCAGAGGTGGCGAAGGCCTGGTTGAGCCGCTGGCGGCGGCGCACCTCCTCCCACTACCGCGCACGAGCGGTGTGCTCAGCGTCCTGTCGCAGACTCTGCTCCAGACGCACCTCGTTCATCACCTCCTCGAACTTGGCATCCACACGGCGACGCTTCTCCGCGCGGCGCTCTGAAAGCACGTACTTGGCGAAAACACGCGCATCCAGCTCGACTTGGTCGACGATCTTGAGGAGGTCCTCGCTGTCGTTGGTGGAGGACGATTCGAGACTTGAGTAGGAATCGTCGTCGTCGCTGGATTCGTTAAAGGGTGCTGGCGGCGGCGGCGGTGGGGTCTCCAAATAAAAGCGTTGCGGCTCGCGAGGCCCGCGAAGACTCAAACTCCCCATCGTGACATCGCTGCGGTGGGCGTCGACCATGCACCACGCGCGCAGTCAGCGCTCCCCCTCCTCTAAGCTACGCTCCTCCTCCTCGCTGCAATGACATTCAATTGACGGCGGCGGCGCTCCGCCGGGTCGTAGTCGCTATCGGATGGGGATGACATGGCGGTGAGAACGGAGATGGGTGGCGAGAAGGTGGATGGAAGGGTTTAAATGGCCGCGTAGTAGGCGGGAAATGCTACACATATGGCGGGAAATGCTACGCATATGGCGTGCAACGCGAAACTAGCACCTAGATTCCAGCGAGCACGTACATTCCAGCGAGTACGCGAAACTGTCAAACTTGGTCAAAAAAGAGCGAAAATGAATGGTACAAATGAACGGGTTTCAAGCTGAGTTACGCAAACTTCTGATTTTTTTGAAAAGTACGTATGAACACATTTTTCATCGAGTCCACTGTTTTGCTTAGAAATGGGGTCGTTTACCCTACCTTTGGAGCTCACTTGGAACACATTTTTCAGCGAGTCCACTGTTTTTGCTTAGAAATGGGGTCGTTTACCCTACCTTTGGAGCTCATTTGTAACACATTTTCCAGCGAGTCCACCATTTTTGGTTTAGAAATGGGGCCGTTTACCCTACCTTTGGAGCTCATTTGGAACACATTTTTCAGCGAGTCCACCATTTTTTGCTTAGAAATAAGACCGAAATGTGAAATAACCATAAAAAATTCAAAAATTATCAAAAAATTGAAAAACCGATGCACATACTCTTCATATGTCTTATACTAACGACTCAAGTTGAAAAACATGGTCTACATACATTTAAAAGGAGAAGAGCATGGATCTCATCTGACATCGCATAACTCAAACAATGAGATACAAGGTTGAAGAGAAGTGGTTTTGGAATTGCAACATGAAATTTTCAAATAGTCGGGGTGCATTCACTTTGAAACACATTTGTCGAGGTGTTGCTCCCACGGAACAGGGACGGTCACCCTCGAGGGAAGTTCGTGAAGGGGGAATGGACACGTTAGCCAACAACCCTCAACCGGCCCGGCGACGGTGCTCGTCGTGCCTCTAGAGGGATAACACGACAGAGATGGACTCAAGCCCGTACCCAGGTTCACGGCCCTCAGAAGGAGGTAAGACCGCTACTCCTGCTTGTCTGTATTGCTCTGTAGGCGTTACAGCACAATGAGCTCGCCGAGAGCAGTGCGGAGCTCGGAGAAAGAGAGATTCTCTTCCTCCTTCAGTCCGCTAAGCTCGGCTAAGCTATGGTAAGACATCTAAGGTGTATTGATCAATCGATTCGTCGATCCGCTCCTACGGTGGCGCTCCCTCTCCTTATATAGGCGTCCCGGGCCTCATCCCTGCGTGCTGCGGAGTTGGGTGGTGGAGAGGGGTGCACTGCAGCTGGGTTGTCCATGGACTCGGTCCATGGTCGTAAAGTCTGCCTTCGAGAGAGAAAAGCCGCCGTCTCTGCGATCGTGGGGGTGCCCACGGTGACGTCGTCCTTGGGGCGTAGCGCCGGCCAACTGCTTTATCACCAAAGGGGAAACCCTCGTAAGCTGGCGCAGGGGACACAACTTTGTTGACTCCTTTATTCACCAAAACGGCGACTGCGGCGCCATCGTCATCGCACGCAGACGCGCGGGTCACTCTACGGCGCGGCAGTGGCCATGTGCGCCCTGCAACGGTTGCTTCGGAGCGAAGCGTCTCCCCAGGGTCTGGACGGCGCTGTGGAGGGATTTGTGTTGACCCCTCCCCAGCGGAGGGGGCCCTGTAGATTTGCAGCCTCAGGAGGGGCCTTGTCAGGCCTTTGCTGCCCTCTTCAGCCCTCTCGAGGGATTTTCCTCTCGAGGGTCTCTCCAAGCGTTTTTCTCGGTCCTTAGCTGTTTCATCGACTCTGTGGGCTGTGGAGAGTAGGCTCTGCACACCCTAGATCCCACTGGGCCGACAGTAGCCCTCGGGTCCATGACGGGCATGACGAGGCCCATCGGGTCCAAGCGAAGCGTCCTGGGCCCAATACGTCCGGCCGACCCGTGGCACGGGTCGTTTGGAGATGAACTTGCAACGACTCGGTTTCTCCGGTAGAAACGTGCGTCGTGGGGGGTCCCACCATGATCATCACGACCGCGCCTTGGTAACTGCCCAACTGCGGTATAAAGTTGTGCGCTAGTCGGAACCGCAGCCATTACTCCCATTCCGCGCCTCCAGTCTTCCAACTCTCGACCTCCTAGCTTTCCAACTTCGGCGAACTCCTTCCTCCTCCGGTGAACTCTGCTTCCTTCTCCGGTGCCCCGCTTCTTGCACCTCCCTTGACAATGGGCGGACAAAAAGGCAAGGTGGTGATGGGAGAATTCCCTGCTGATGCGCATGGCGAGGAGGCGCTTGGCCCCGCTCTGATTGGCGTGCGCGTCGATGAGGCGGCGCTGGGCAAGATTCAGCACCTGGTCGCCGGGAAGACCAATGAGCATGGCGCCAGCGCCATCCAGGCCGCGAGGCACGGCCGCCTTCTGACGGGGTTTTTCCCCATTTTCCTCCACACTCTCTTCGCCGGACTGGTGCCTCCGTATTCGCCTTTCCTCGAGGCCGTCCTGGAGTTCTACGACATCCACCTTCTCCACCTACACCCCAATGCCGTCCTCGTGCTCTCCATCTTATCCTTCCTGTGTGAGGCGTATCTGGGTGTGTAGCCCTCGGTGGCTCTCTTCCGGAGCTTCTACGCGCTCCGGAACACCGGGAAGGCCGAGCGGATGGGGTGCGTGTCCTTCCGCATTGCAGACGGCATGGGGGACGTCTACATCCGCATGTCGTTGAGCGACGAGAAACCCGTCACGGAGGTGTCGAAGAAGGTGGACGACTTCAGGCAGAAGTGGTTCATCATCGGCGTCAAGTCGCAGAGCTCCTTCCTCGAGGTCCCGGAGGCGCCTCCCGTGAAGAACACCCATTGGGGGCAGCAGGCCTTCCAGGGCCCGAAGATCGGAGGCCTCGTGGCACGCATGAGGGCGCTTCGGGAGAACGTCCTCACCGGCCAGATGATCGTGGAGGACTTCGTGCGCCGCCGCATCACGCCTCTACAGCACATAAGAAGCCGATGTGGATGTATGCGGGTCCTCCTGACTCAATGCGACTCCACCCCCGCGACCATCTCCCCGCCGTCGTCGAGACCATCATGGGCGGCCTCTTCATCAACCCCGACGTGTCCGTGGCGGTTGCGGCGGAGCTGAGGCCTCTTCACCACATAAACCTGGCCTCGCGCCTGGCGATTCTGGAGCAGATGCCCACCTTCACCCAAACCAAGGCGGCCCACGATAGGCCTGCCGGGGAGCCCCCAAGCGCTTCCCTCAAGCGGAAAGCTGAGGCGGCTCCTGAGGGATCCGGAGTCCGGGCCACGCCTTCTTGGCGTTCGTCCGGCATGGCGTAGGTTGACACCCGCGCCAAGAAGACAGGGTAAGTGTTTTTGGTTTCGATTTCCTCCTTCGGTCTTTGCTTGTTTGCTCTCTCTGACAGATTTTCTCAATCTCTGCCAGCGACCCGGCGCCTGCAAAGCGCCGTAGGCTCCGCAAGGCCGCGGACGTGAAGAAGGCTGCTCCAGAGGACGCAGCAGAGGCCGCCACCGAAGAGGCCTCGAGGCCTGCGGAGGAAACCCCCGTAGGCCCTCACGGGGACGCTCGCCAGGCCAAGGCCACTGCACCGCCTCTGGAGGAAAAACGCCCTGCGGAGCAGGTGGAGAAGGCGGCCACACCGCCGCGCGCTGCGACCCCGCCAGCACAGCCGGAGGCCGCGGCGGACACTACTTCGGCCCCGAGCCAGCCAAGGGTCGACGAGGCAGTGGGGGCTGAACTCCCACCGTCCCTGCGGAGCAGGCCTTTCCTGCCCCGGGGGCCCACGGCGAGGTACCGCCTGAGCGGGGCAACGTCGGCGCACAGGACGCGGACGCCAAAGGGGAGGACGCGCCTCCGAGCCCCCGAGCCCACGTAGAGACTCCCCGCTCCATGCTTGGCGTGGGAGCAGGGCCCTCCGCCCCGAGCGAGGCCTCTTGGTCCCTTGTCCTCAGAAGCTGGGACTGCATCAGGGGGCGCCGTGACGTCGCCTTCCGCCTTGTGTGGGAGCCATGTGCGACGCCGAGGAGCCTATGCAGCCCTTGAAGGCCGAGCGGCGGGCAGCGGCGGAAGACCTGGCCGCGGCCAGGGCAGAGCGGGAGGCCGTGGAGCACTCCCTGGCGGCCAAGCACCACCAGCTTGTCGAGCTTGAGGCTAAAATCCAGGCCGACTCTGAGACCGTGCGGACCGCCCTGGAGGGAGTCCGCGCGAGCTTGGACGCCAGGGGGCGGGGCCTGGGTGAGCGCGAGGAGGACGTGCGCCGCCGCGACAAACAGCTCGCGTTGAGGGAGCAGGAGCTGTCAGGGCAGCGCACCCTTGAGGCCCACGAGGAGAGCCTGGCCGCGGCCCTCGGCAGGTATGAACGCGAGGTGGCTACCCACAAGGCGCATGTGGAGCGCTTCAACACGCGGTTCGCCGAGCAGAAGGCGGAGGCCGAGAAAGAGTTCCAAACCCGGGAGAAGGCGTACCGCGCCGCTGTCTCCCGCGACTACGCTGAAAAATTCACCAAGCAGGAGACCCGCTTCAAGAAAAAGCTTGGCGAGAGCGGCGCCCGGATCCACCAGCTCGAGAACATGAACGCTACCCTCGTCTCCAAGGTGAAGCGTGAAACGTATTGCCGCCGCATCGCTGAGGAGGCCCGCAAGCGCACGGAGCAGGACCTCACCTCCCTCATGGCCGATATGGAGGAGATGAACCAGCAAGTGGGCCCTGCTGTGGAGAAAGCGGTGGAGGCGGCCCAGAGCGCCAAGGCGGCGCATGTGCTGTCGCAGCAGCGGGAGCGCATGTTCCAATCCTTGGTGGGCCGGGGCCGCGAGCTCGCCCCGCAAAGCTGGGAGTGGATGCGCCGACCGTCCCCCTTCAAGGCAACTCCGACGCCACCACTTACCTCATGTACTTCAAGCAACTCTTCTCACCGCTCGAGGGCGCTGTTGCCGAGCTCCGCGACGTCGTTGACGAGGAGTGCCGCCAGCTCCTGGAGGTGGCGGTTGACCGCATCTTCACCAACCTCCAGAACCTCCAGCCTGGCTTCGACTTCACCACGGTGACCGAGCCTCTCGAGGGGGAGAAAGGGTGGAAGATCTCCAACGCCATCCGTGACCAGGTCAATGACTTATGCAGCCGCTTCAAGCGGGCCGCGGCGGAGGGAGAGGAGGACGACGATGAGGATGGCGAGCCTAGAGAAGAAGACGACGGCGAGGCCTCCGCTTGATTCCTTCCTAAGGCTTCCTCCTGTAACACGCTTGTAGCGCCGCGGGGCCTTTTGCTTTACTTCCATGTCTTTTTCGCTCTACGTCGGTAGGACCCTTCTCCTCGTGCTATGACTCCGCCGCTGCGGTATGCTCGAGCAATGACTCGGCGAGGCCGGGGGGAGTTTAAGGCTTAGAGAGGTAAGAGCCTTCGAGACGCGATGCTCAGGGCTCCCCTTTGACGCGCAAGCAGCCCATGGAGAGTGAAGGAAAGAAACGCTCGAGGGACGCGGAGTGCTCGTGAGAGAGATACGAAGATTCTCCTGGTGTGAGTAGGGAACTTAGCTTCGCGAGGCTTTTCATCCTGCATAGGACTCCTCTGGCGATGCCTTTCCCTCCAGGGGCCGAGTTTTTCCTCCACATGGCCTGGAGAGACTCCCATTCCCTATGGACGTTAGAGAGGCGTACCAAAGCGCTATAGCATAGCAGCAAGGACTCATGCACGCTTATAGGTTTCCTCATGGGTGCCTCGCGAGGAGAGAGAGAGTACCAAGGTCCTTTGGAGAGGTGGCGTGTATCCGGGAGCATGCCCTTTAGCCAGAGCTCAGGGCCCCTTGGGTTTTGCAGTGCTGCTGGGGTGCTCTTGGGCACGGGCACCGTACTCAGCCCCCGCTCGCGAGGAGCGCATGGGAAGATTACAAGCGCACGTGTGAAAGTAAACGACGAAAGTAAAACTTGCCATCGAGATATTACACAGCGGCGCCTCAGCGCAAAGTTCACTTGGGAACGACCCGGCGCCGTAGCGCAAAGTTCACTTGGAACGACACGGCGTCGTAGCGCAAAGTTCACTTAGAACGAAAATCAGTTCATTACACTTGGGTTTGCCAAGCTAACGTTCCTTCCATGTCGAGGCATGGGGACCACCCATTAGTGGCAGAGGTTCACTTGGGCCTGCGGTGGCTCATTAGTAGGAGAGCTTGGAGGGCTGACCCTCAGGAGGAGCTTGGAGAAGCTTGAAGGGCTGACCCCCAGGAGGAGCTTGGAGAAGCTTGGAGGTGTAGCCGTGAGCTTCCCTCTAGAGACAAAAAATGCCTAGCGTATCACGGGTAAAACTTGCGTAGATGTGCGATGTTCCACGGGTTCTTGACGGGGATGCCGTCTTCGGTCTCGAGGCGTACTGCGCCAGGCCTGGCGATGTTGGAGACCCTGTAGGGGCCTTCCCACATCGGCGAGAGTTTGTGGAGGCCTTCTCTGGAGAGGATTCGCCTGAGGACGAGGTCGCCCGCCTCAAGAGTGCGTGAGCGTATATGGCGGTTGTGGTAGCGTGGCAGATCTTGCTGGTAATTTGCCGCTCTGAGGGCGGCACGGCGGTGCAGGCCCTCGTTGTGGAGGCCCTCTTGGGTGTCCTCGTTGAAGTCAAGGACCCGTGGAGATCCATGCTTGATTTCTGCGGGGAGGACAGCTTCAGCTCCGTAGACAAGGGCGAACGACATTTCGCCCATAGGCCTTGAAACGGTTGTGCGCATGGACCAGAGCACAGATGGGAGCTCATCGATCCAGCCCTTCCCGTGACCCTTGAGGATGTTGAAATTTCTGGTCTTGAGGCCCTTGAGGACTTCTGCGTTCGCTCGCTCGGCTTGATTGTTGCTGCGTGGATGAGCCACCGAGGCGAGCAGATCCTAACGCCGAGCTTTTCGCAATTGGCTCGGAAGATGCCGCTGGTGAATTGCGAGCCATTGTCGGTGATGATGGGGTTAGGCACTCCGAAGCAGCTGACCAAGCTCCTGATGAATTTCACCGCGGCTCCGGCTGGTATGGTGCGCACTGGTTCCACTTCGGCCCACTTGGTGAACTTGTCGATGGCCACGAAGAGGAAGCGATAGCCCCCCTGCAACTTCGGGAAGGGGCCCAGAATGTCCAGCCCCCAGGCGACGAACGGCCAGGAGAGCGGGATGGTCTAGAGCCCCAGGGCCGGCTGATGAATTTTCTTGGCGTGTGTGACGCCCGAAAATCGGTACTATGTAGATTTAAGCGTTCCCGCCGAAATCCGCATAATAATGATTTTAGGTCGCCCACCAGACATAATGTGCACGCCGAAACATGCGCATTATGTGGGTGGAATTGTGATAACATTACAACAGTTCCGATACATCCACAAATACAACAGAAGATAAAATACAACAACGACTCGAACGAGTCAAGAGACAAATGATGCAATACAAAGATTCAAATGACAGCGGAAGCAGAATAGTATCCGACTACCGATAAGAAGCAAACTGGACTAAGAGTCCTGAAGATAAGCGATGGCGCCATATCCCTGCCCAGCCAAGCCGGAGGGATTCCCAAGCTAACGTCGTCAGACTTCAAACCTGTTAACTGCACATAAAGCACATCCCAAAAGAGGGTCAGGGCACTCCCTGGCAAGCAAAACCGACTTGCCTACTTTCTACACCATCTCCCAAAATATAAGGGAGGTGGACGTAGCGGCAGCAGCACTAGCAACCTAGAGAGACACGATATAACTTCCGTCTAATCAGAGAGGGATAAGAGAGCGCATAAGATAACCAACTACTACTAACACCAAACATAACCCATTCTCGAACTAACCCCCTCAACCAAGTATGAGGAAGCAATTCGGGAAACTCACACGTTGAACAGTTTTAATTACCATTTATTGTGAAAGTAATTCTATATTACTAGTCAAGTTAATTAACAATTATTAGGTGTAAGTTGTTGAAAGAGCATTTTCCCTCATGTGTGGTTTTGGTAATTGAATGACAATCTCTATGGACTAATGTTTGCTTTTGAGATATCATTATAGATCATGTCCATGGAATTGTGGAGTTCATGTGTTGGACTCTTGAAGCTTATTGCAAGTATGTCTTGAAGATTCAAGACATCATCTTAGTGAAGAAAAGATGAGTTGTGCAAGACCAAGATAAGCTTTCTCGAAAAGATCCCATGCTTGGTGCTTGCAATGGATACATGAAGACGAAGCTTAGCGAGACTCTCCCATTGTGAGCATGGGGGAGTATTTGGAGAAGTCTTCATCAAGCAAGTGTTTGGACGCGCAATCAAGAAAGATGATCCACTTGAAGAGATCAAGATAGTCATCATCCAACTCAAGTGGAATGCTCAAGGCAAAGGTATGATCTTGATAGGGCTATAGGATAGATAGGCGTACTATCAAGAGGGGCTCTCAAGTTGGTAACTTGATCGCATTCTTGTGGAGAGCTCAAACCTTTGCATACTTGGCATATCATGTTTCTTGGTTCTTATTTGGCTTTTATGTTGGTGAGGAATTAGAGCTTGGTTCATCTCCATGTCAAGCTCTTGTTCCTCGAAATCGGTTTTACTTTGGACAACTTGTTGCGTTTTCGGTGGCGGAAATATTGTCGGTTCTTCCGTGAGGAAAGTCCCACACCTTGCCATGTGTGGTGATTTTACTCTATTTATGGGATGCAATATTTCCAACAAAATTGGTCTCACCTCATTTGGAGTTCATTTGCAAAAGTTATAGCAGTTTTCGTTTCGATGTTCTGCTGATTCGGATTATTGGGGCCGGATATTCCGCCCTACCGGAATTTCCGGTTCCCCAGCTCATCCAAGAAAACGGCTAAGGAAAGGAGAAAAAGGGTTCTGACTCCAGTCGGAAATTGTGCTCGGAAATTTCCATATACCGGAATTTCCGAGTGCCCCCAGAAAAGTCCTCCAGAAATGGCTAAGGAAAAGTTTGGTTTTGCTTCTGACTCCAGCCGGAATTTCCGAGCTCTCTAAGACCGGAATTTCCGGGTCTCTCTAGACCGGAATTTCCGGATGACCGGAATTTCCGAGTCTCACTTATACCGGAATTTCCGGGTGTCAAAACAGCCAACGGCTATATTTCCTGGAGGGGTATAAATACCCCTCCTCTTCTTCTTCCTCAGTCAATCCAAGGCAGCACGACTTTCCCCTCTCTCCTACTCCATTGTTGACCTTGGAAAGCTCACTTCCCTCTCAATCCCTCCATTGAATCTTCCATATTCTTTAGGGAAAGTTGAGAGGAGATCTAGATCTACAATCCTACCAATCCATCTCTCCTCTAAGTGAGGGGAACTTAGTGGATCTAGTTCTTGGAGTTCCTTTGTGGTTCTTCTTCTTTGTTCTTCCTCTCTTCTCCCCCCATAAGCATTAGTTGCTTTTGGTGGGATTTGGGAGTGAAGGATTTGACTCCTTTGTGGTTTCCTTTGTTCTTCCTCTCTTATTCCCCCATAAACATTTGTTGTTGTGTTGGAATTTGAGAGTGAAGGACTTGAGCACTTCGTGTGCTCTTGCCATTGCATTTGCATCGGTTTGAGCCCTCCACGAGGATTCGTGGTGGTGATACTTGTGAGCTTGTTACTCTTGGGTCTTTGGACCCTAGACGCCTTTTGTGGCCGGCCTTTTGTGGCCAAGACCTTTTGTGGTCAAGACCTTTTGTGGTCACTTGAGAGCCCCCAATTAAGTTGTGGGTGTGTGCCTCAAGACTTGGGAGCCCCCAATTAAGTTGTGGGTGTGTGCCTCAAGAGTTGTACGGGATTCGATCTCCGCCCCAAAGGAGATCAATAGTGGAAGGTGAACTCGAACCTTTTGTGGTTGAGTTCATCAGGAGAAGAAGGTGAGCCTTTGTGGCGTTGCGGCTAACCTGTTGTGGTTGCGCACACCTCTCCAAACGAGACGTACACCTTTGGGTGGAACTCGGGAATACATCCTCGTCTCCGCGTGCCTCGGTTATTTCTATACCCGAGCTCTTTACTTATGCACTTTACATTGTGATAGCCTTCGTGCTTGAAGTCATATATCTTGCTATCATCTTGTTACTTGTATTGCTTAGCTTAAGTTGTTGGTGCACATAGGTGAGCCTAGTTTATATATCTAGGTTGTATGCTTGTTAAAGTAAACCTCTAGTTTTATTCTGCCTTTATCAAGCTTACCGGAATTTCCGGGTCATTGTGGACCGGATATTCCGGCTACTCGGAATTTCCGGGTCACTCTTGGACCGGATATTCCGGCTCCTCAAAAAAGTTTTTAAATCGCCTATTCACCCCCCCCCCCCTCTAGGCGACGTCTATCCGTTCAGTTGTCTAGATCTTGTTAGCCAGCATCATCACCAAAACGTCCATAACCGTGGACACGGCTCATCGATAAGATTATACCCTGCAGGGGTGCACTACTGGACCCATACTCGCATGATCAACCCAGTCAAAAACATTAGGGCCTTTCAACCCAACTCTTTTCCTTCACCGCAACAAGTCTAGGAGCCACGGGAGCTATGCTGGTCCCGGCCAAAAGGGTGCGGACTCCCGCAGGACACACCCCTCCGCACCAACAGGCCGCGCCCTATATGCATGTAACAAGGCACACCGCCAAAGTAAAATACTACACTAGTATCGATGCATATGAGACAAATGGAAAACCCAAACTAGGTGCGGCTCCCGGACAAGTCGAAGTTCCAGTCAAAGTCGAGGGGGGCTCCATTGGGCCTCCCACAAGTGGTTAGTGCGCTCAAAATTGGATCCGAGGACAAAATCTCAGTTCCTAGGTCGACACTTAGCAGAACAAAGCAACTCGCAAGGCCTTCCGCCGGTGCCTTATCTTTTAATTATAATACCCCAATATAATACAACATTTTCTTAAGGTAGAATAATCTATCCAGCTAAGCATATGAAATAAAAGACCGACAGATGACTCGCACAACCAACTCTAAGCATGCACTACGACTCGCAAGGCTAACAGATAAACATACAACAGGTGATGGGATGTGGGGATAAAGCTGTATAGGCTGCTGGATAAACATGTGATGGGATCGCAATAAAGAATCGAATACTAGGGTAGCAGAGATCAACGGCAGGAATGAAAGACAATGTATAGGTAAACAAGCAAACTTTGCTTGCCTGGAATCCCGCATGGAAGCAGATCTTGTCGTTGCTCACACATCTCAACGTCGTATCCGTGAAGAAGCAACAAACACTGGAAAGCGTAAAAGATGCATTTTACAACTACGGCAAAAGATCCAACATGATCATGAGAATGACGCATGACATGGCAAGATGCAATAAAATTCAGGTAATTCAAATTAAGCGGGAAAGCAACCCGGCAATAAATATTTAGGTGCAAGTTATTTATTTACCAGCAATATTAAATGTTGGTTAACATGGCAACACATGGCATGGGTGATCTAATTAAATTAAATGGAATAGGGCATTAATTAAATATTTGCCCAACACATTCCATATTTATTTATTAAGTTGCATTTGTTAATTTAAACAAATCAATAAAATTACATGATGCAAAATGGCATATGAATGTCATATTAATATTCCTTGCATTTTTCTGATATTAAAACATATAAAAATTATTAAATTTGGAATTATAGATTAAAAGTTATTAACATATTAAAGTTAGGGGGTTTTCTGCAAAAGGCCAGGGGCTTGTTGTAGTGCCCATGCTTATGATATCAATGACACATTTGAATAATGTAAAGACTTGGATCACATAAGTCTCACATTCTCCAATAAGATGTAATATCACAGTACAATGTCATAATTTATTACAGAATGAGACAAATGATCCAAAAACAAATATCCTTACAACTTAGCATAGCGGAAATGCTAGCTGAATAAATAGTTCACACTTTATTTCAGAGTTCAAACGCAATCCTAAAGGTAGCATGGAGCTACATCTTCTCCATGAAGCCACTGGCAAATCATGTTGGTTGTAGCTCGAAGACGACCCCCTTACTCCTCATTTGGACATTCTGCAAGGTTTAGTTGCAGCCCAGCTATAAAGGGTCAGCACAATTGAATTGTGGTGGCAAGTGACTTTAATTCCTAATGTTCTATTATACTAATACTATATGCTTAATTTGGCTGGTGGAGCTCAAGGCTATTGCGCAAAGCAAATTTTCTCCTACTTTAGATAAACAGTTTTCTTAAATCAATAATCTTCTCCTTTAGAGACAAAAACTCGAGACAAGTCCATGTCTCCTACCCATGTTCATCCAACAAAGTTTTATTAAGAAATTAGAGATGAGGAGATTTTCAGAACACAGCCTTGTGTAGTTACTCAAATGTCCGATGCCGGGGACACGGCTAAGATCTTAGGTTTTAACTCTCGAGAGGGTGTGCACTTTCACCATTAGACTCAATCAACCCAAACTATCCTCTACACTCCTTTAGTGAGAAGGAAAAGGAGAAGATCAAGACGAGACTTTTCAGAAGTTGCTTTCCCATGATCATACTAAGAGATTACCACCATCCTATCAATTCTACCACCATCAATCTCTTGACCCAGGTCCACAACAACTTACTCCATCAAGACAGAGCCCATATTGACCAATGGTTGCACGATAAGCAACTAGACTCTGTGTAAACTTAAATCTCATAGCCCTGGGTGGCCTACCACAAGTGAGCAACTCAGGTTAACACCGCATATCATGGCCCCAGGTAAGTAGAAACTACCCTGGGCGAAGACAACCATGACACTAGGCCCTGAGAAGCCACTCAACTTGAAACCTCCTCGATCGACCCAATCCACCCAGGCGTTAAATTTATTTAGTGGAAATTTTCATTTATCACATCAACCATAAAACAATCATTTTTGCAGCAGTTGCTTCCACTAAATCATAATAGGGGTCTAATCTGGAATTTCTAAGGGAAAACCTAAAAGGTTTGCATAGCATACTACAATCTCCCAAAAACCTATCATGCATACTACTTTTGCAAATACTGTTTGAAAACACTAGATATGCAATAGAATAAAATAGTAGGTGTTTTATGAAGTCACTTGCCTTGGCAGCAGGAGGGGCAGGCACAACAAGAATAGCAATCACAAGCAGGTCCTTCCTCTCCTTCACAATCTAGCACAAGCAATACATACAAATAAATATTCCACACAAAATCTCACACGCCAAATAAAAGATGTATGCATGCATAGTATGCCACGTGTAGAATTAGACACACTCATCCATAATTTATATTCTCTGTTATTAAATGCATGAGATGCAATTTCTAGTAATTTCTCATTTCACCTAACAATATAAAAATTGAAAGTAATATAGCAAAACCTAGATTATACCATTACAACTTTTATTGTTCTAAGAAAGTTTTCCAATAAGATACATACTAATATTCCTGGACAGAGGGAAATTATACAATCTCAAAACAATTACTTTTATTTCTAAATCATTTTTATTATTTAAGTTATTTATTTAATGGTCGAAATACTCCTCTGATAATTAGTCAATTTATAATTTGTCAAAGGGAAAAACAAATGATGTAGAATTAAACTACATGAGCAGAGCTTTCCAATGACATAAAGTTTATTAAATTTGGATTTACACATTAAAAGTTATGAATTTTGCAAGTTTCATCTATTTTCTGTTTTATTTATAAAATTTCCTGCGAAAAAGAAAATCAGAGGGCGACGTGGCACGATCCTATTGGACGGTACCGCTTCGGCGCGGATCGGCAGCGCGGCCGTCCGATCTACTTTAAAACGGACGCTCGGGATTAAACGGATCTAGATCCGGTGGATCTAGATCCAACGGTTCGCATCCAGAGCCTCGGGGCGGGCGGCGTGAGTCCGCCGGAGGTCCTCCGACCGCGGCGGCGCCACGGCCGGCGTCGTGCGCGTTTCGCGTCCTAGCGGTCTAGGGGACGAACGAGTCATACCGTTACGTAGAGGACGACGAGACGGGGTCGGTGGCGAGTTGCGGTTCTTCGGTGCGTCGCCGTTCCTCGGGAAAACCTCGCCGGAGTTGGTGCTTGCGGCCGGTGGCGGAGTTCGCGGATGGGGACGACGTTCCGCTGCGAATTAGAACGAACGAGGGTGCTCAACAGGTGCGCAAGGAAAAGGGGAAGCCAGGGGAAGCCTCGGTGGCGCTCGAGGAGCTCGGAGCTTACCGCACTCGCGAGAAAGTCCGGCGGCAATGGCGACGACGGCGAGCTCGATTCCGAGCAGCCCGACGGCGGAGGGGTAGGGTTTTTGGGGGGTTTTTGGAGGCGGTCTCGCGGGGTTTAAATAGGAGGGGGCAGGGGCGCGAGACGCGGCGGGAAACGGCCGGAAACGGCTCGGACTCGGTCTCCATCCCCGGCGTGATCTCCGGACGGAGGTGGAAGACGGCTGACAGGTGGGGCCCACCTGTCAGCGAGAGGGGAGCGACGCACGCGCGGGAGTGGGCCGATGGGCTGTTATCGAACGCGCGCGCGGTGGATAGCGTCTGGGCCGGCCCGGAAACAATTCCTTTAAAATTAAATAAAAATTGTTTTTCAAATCTGATTTACTAAATGATTTTTAAACCTATTAAAAACTTTTTAGAAAAATTCATAAAAATATATTTTGGAAAGGTTATTTAAATTAGCAATTTTTAATAATACACTTACCCATTATAAAATTTGGAAAAATTATATTTATTAAGTAAGTTTAAATAAACACTTTGTGGGATTAAATAATATTTAAACTCATAATTGAATTTTTATTTAGTATTTATGTGATAAAAAGTTAATCCTATATGATGAATGATGTATGAATGCAAGGTTTTAAATTTTAGCAAAATTGGGATGTTACAAACCTAACCCCCTTAAGATGAATCTCGTCCTCGAGATTCGGTTTGGCCTTCAAAAAGATGTGGGTGTTCTTCCCGAAGATCATCCTCCCGTTCCCAAGTCGCTTCTTCTTCTGTATGGTGGTTCCACTGGACCTTACAAAATTTGATGGTCTTGGTTCGTGTGATCCTTTCTGCCATCTCCAAGATTTTGATTGGCTTCTCTTCATACGTCAGGTCACTTTCCAACTGAACTTCTTCTAATGGCACTGCATCCCGTAGTGGGGTTTCTGTCATCTCTGGGTGACACTTCAATTGGCTCACATGGAAGACATTGTGAACTGCTGACAGAACTTCCGGTAATTCTAACTCATATGCTACTTCTCCCTTGCGGGAAAGAATCTTAAAGGGGCCGATGAATCGAGGTGCAAGTTTACCCTTGATCCCGAACCTCTTCACACCACGCATTGGTGACACTCTTAAATAAGCCCTGTCACCTATCTCATATGTGATTTCTCTCCTTTTGGAATCTGCATAGCTTTTCTGCCTGGACTGCGCGATCTTCAATCTGTCCTTGATTATTCGAACCTTCTCTTCAGCTTCCTGGATTATATCAGGTCCAAATAAACTTCGCTCTCCCACACCGTTCCAGAGTAGTGGTGTGGTGCATTTCCTACCATAAAGTGCCTCAAACGGCGACATCTCTATACTTGCCTTGTAGCTGTTGTTATAGGAAAATTCTGCGTATGGCAAATTATCATCCCAACTAGACTTGTAGTCCAAGGCACAAGCCCTCAGCATATCTTCTAAAATTTGGTTTACTCTTTCCGTCTGTCCATCCGTTTGTGGATGAAATGCTGTACTGAACTCTAATCTCGTACCCAATGATTCATGTAATTGTTTCCAGAAATGCGAGGTAAACTGGGTACCTCTGTCAGACACAATCCTCTGGGGAATACCATGAAGGCATACAATTCTCCTCATGTAAATCTCTGCCAACTTTGCACTTGAGTAGGTAGTCTTTACTGGCACAAAATGGGCCACCTTTGTCAAACGATCCACTATTACCCAGATCGAATCATATCCCGATCTGGTACGCGGTAACCCAGTAATGAAATCCATACCTATCTGTTCCCATTTCCAATCCGGTATAGGTAAAGGTTGCAACAATCCTGCTGGCTTCTGATGCTCCGCTTTTACTCGACTACATACATCGCACTTAGCTATAAATTCCGCGATGTCTCTCTTCAAGTTATTCCACCAAAATCTTTCCTTTACATCCATATACATCTTGGTGTTTCCCGGGTGTATGGAATAAGGCGAGTTATGCGCTTCTTGCAGAATCAACTTTCTAAGATCCTCATCTTGCGGCACGCAGATGCGTTTCTCAAACCACAAGGTGCCTTGCTCATCCATTCGAAAACCCTTGGCCTTTCCTTCGCTCAGGTTGACCTTGAGTTCATCCATTATTTTGTCTCCCTTCTGGCCTTCCCGAATCTTATCCATCAACAATGGTTGTACGTCCAGTGTTGCGAGGAGTCCTTCGGGTACTACCTCTAATCTGAGGTCCTTAAATCCTTTACTTAATTCTTCGGGCAATTCTCCCGCTGTCAGTCCATTTACATGGACCTTACGGCTCAAAGCGTCAGCCACCACATTAGCCTTTCCTGGGTGATATTGCAGACTCATATCGTAGTCCTTAATGAGTTCCAGCCATCTTCTTTGCCTCATATTCAATTCCTTCTGGGTGAAAATATATTTCAGGCTCTTGTGATCCGTGAATACTTCACAACGCTTTCCCAAAAGATAGGGTCTCCACGTCTTTAACGCATGCACTACTGATGCTAACTCCAGATCGTGAGTGGGATAGTTGACCTCATGTTTCTTAAGCTGTCTAGAAGCATATGAAACCACTTTCCCTTCTTGCATTAGGACACTTCCTAGTCCATGGTGCGAGGCGTCACAATATACTTGGAATTCCTTCTCTATATCTGGCAAACATAAAACAGGTGCTGACACCAGCCGTTTCTTCAGTTCCTGGAAACTTATTTCACATTCTTCAGTCCACTTGAATTTGACCTCCTTTTTCAGAAGTGAAGTCAATGGTTTGGCAAGTTTGGAGAAGTTCTCAATAAATCTTCTATAATAACCTGCCAGTCCAAGGAAACTGCGGATGTCTGCCACATTCTTGGGTACTTCCCACTTCGTCACTGCTGACACCTTTTCTGGGTCTACTGCTATTCCATTTTTCGACACAACGTGTCCTAGAAAACCAACTTCTTCTAGCCAGAATTCACACTTGCTAAATTTGGCATACAGCTTATGTTCTCTAAGTCTCTGTAGTATCATGTGCAAGTGTTCCTCATGCTCCTCCTGACTTTTGGAGTAAATCAGGATGTCATCAATGAACACCACCACAAACTTATCCAAAAAGTCAATAAATACTTTGTTCATCATGTTCATGAAGTATGTCGGTGCATTGGTTAAACCAAACGGCATTACGGTGTACTCATATAATCCATATCTAGTAGTGAAGGCAGTTTTTGGTATATCTAGTTCTCTTACTTTCATTTGAAAGTATCCTGATCGCAAATCGATCTTAGAGAATACCGATGCACCCTCTAGCTGGTCGAAAAGCTCGTTAATTTTCGGTAGCGGGTACTTGTTCTTGATCGTCACCTCGTTGATTGCTCGATAATCCGTGACTAGCCTTTGAGTACAATCCTTTTTCTCTACGAACAGAATGGGTGCTCCCCAAGGTGATGAACTTGGGCGGATGAATCCTTTCTGCAGTTGCTCCTCTAACTGCTTCTTGAGTTCTTTCAATTCAGCTACGGCCATTGGATATGGCCTCTTGGCTATGGGTCCCGTTCCGGGAACCAAATCTATGAGAAATTCCACATCCCTATCGGGCGGCATTCCCGGTAGTTCTTCGGGGAAAACATCAGGGTAATCTCTTACCACACGAACGTCTCCCAGGCTAACCCCCTTAAGAGAATTTAGCTTAACTTTCTTAAAATCATATTTGGATTTGTATCTGATCTTCTTATTCTCAGGAGTGGTGAGTGTAATTGATCTATTCGCACAATCCAAAACTCCTTCAAACTTGGCCAACCAATCCATACCGAGTATAACATCCAGACCCTGGGTCTCTAATATTATCAGGTTTACCGGAAAGGAGTGTTTACCAATTTCTAAACTCAAGTTTTGACAATTGGTTTGTGCGAGCATTTCCCCCCCGGGGGAACTCACCCTAACCGGATTTAGCAGGCTTGTAGTAGTCAGTTTGTTTTTATTAACAAAAGCTCTTGAGATGAATGAGTGGGATGCTCCAGTATCGAACAAGACAAATGCTGGAAAGGTATGTAGTAGAAACGTACCAATCACTGCATCCGGTTCATTCTGCACTTCTTCCACATCAAGATGATTCACCTGTGCCTTCTGGAAAGGATTTGGCTTTGATGCTTCCGGCGTCTTCTTTTTCTCTGGGCAGTCTGTTGAGTAATGTCCCTTGTTCCCACACTTGTAGCAAGTCACTTGACTTATATCTCGTTTTGGTTCATTGTTGTGGCGGTGTTGCTCTTTTCCACTATTGTTCCCATTGAACGGGTGGTTGTGTCCTCATCCACCTTGTCCATTTCCTCTGTATCCGGAATTTCCTACTTTATGGATATGACCATTATGGTTGTGGCCACTTCCACTCTTGTGACTATGGTGACCTCCACTGTTCTCAGGTACGTATGGTTTCTTCTGCATCAGATTAGTGTTGTACTTATTTGCGCTGAACTTCCTCTTTCTATTTTCCTCCTTCTTCATGTTGCTCTCCAGAGTAATGGCCTGATCCAGAAGGTCCTGATAATTGGGAGCATAGGCTACAGACAATGGTATTTTCAGCTCACCATTGAGTCCATTCAGAAACTTGTACTTCCTCTTTGCATCGGTGTCTACATCCTCTGGGGCATAGCGTGAGAGGGAATTGAAGTCCTCCATGTACTCCCTCAGAGCACGATTTCCCTGTCTCAGAGTGCGGAACTCATCCCTTTTCAGATTCATGATCCCAGAAGAGATGTGTGCATTGCGGAAACCTTCTTTAAAGATTTCCCAGGTAAGTCCTTCAAGTGGGTGAGTGATCTGATATGTTTCCCACCATTGTGCCGCTGGTCCCTCCAGTAGATGGGAAGTGAACCTTATCTTCTCCAATTCCGTACACTCGCAAGTAACCAGATCCTTGTTCACAGAGCGTAGCCAATCATCGGCTACAATTGGTTCAGAAGCTGTGGCGAATTTGTTGGGTCTGAGCCTCAAGAACCTAGCAAGGCGGTCAACTTGGGGTGGGGGTGATGGTGGCGGCGGTGGAGGGGGTGGTGGATTGTTTTGGTTTGCCATGAACTGAGCCATCATGGTCATCAACTGTGTCTGGGCTGCCATCATTTGTTGCATCATTTCGTTGGCATTGTTGTTGTCAGGATCACGACGTGGAGGCATCTGTATGGTGTGGGCATAGGTAAGTAGTGATAGAAAGAAACTACAAAAACATCTACCCATGCACATCAACACACTTCACAGAAACATAACAAACAACAAGTAAACAGGCACACCCGATGTATTTTTAAATTCGATATTTTAGAGATTTGCAACCAAGCTAGGACATGGTTTTCAGGGTACTGCCTCACCACAAATTGGTGGGTCAATACTACTTCGATGGGGTAAGGAGAAATACTCGTAAGGTAAGGATAACTGGTGGTCTTACTAATCAAATTTTAAAACTCTTTATGTATTTGCGGGTGTTCCCACACTTGCGCTTCTTGACACCTGTGGCTTCCTTGGGAGTGTCCTCATCGGAGTAGGTTAACACTAGGGGCTCTGGGGCGTCAGGGAAATGATTCTTCTCTGCCTGAAGTTCCATTTGGCTTAGTTGTTCACACAAATGAGCACATTGAGCCTGCAATGCCAAAATGTGGGCATCCTTCTGCGCAATCCTATCATCTTGCAGGTAAATCTTGTGTTCCAGCTCCTTGTTCTCCTTCGTTAGCACCTGAACTTCTACACGAAGAATATCCTTCTCCTCTTCTAAGCTTTCCTTAACGTGACGGTGGACGCGCCTTAAATCTGCCATGTAGAAGATCTCTTGTCCCAGAAGTATATCCAAGTTATGGCAATGAGCTCCAAGGTCTTCATGATGCTTCTCGTTCATACCCCTAAGTGAGGGTTGAACGGGTTGTCCAATGCTATCCCTCCTGGCAAAGTGTCGAAAGATGGAGTTGGGCTTGATCTCGTCATAGAATTGTTCAATGATGCGGGACAAGGTCTCCAGCATCGCCATCTCCACCCCATTCTTCCAGGTGGGGTATCTAGATCGGAAACGGATCAGCTGCGATCCAGGAGGATCACGACGAGGGAGAACTTCTGACTCGATCTTCCAGCGTCCTTCAGGGTAATCTTCTGACATAATTTCCTTGCCCCTGAAGACTGGCGGCGTCAACCTCAGTGTTCTGGAAAGGCTGAGGAGCTGGTCACTGAAGTAGTACTGGTCTCCTTTCTGAGGGGAATACTCTTGGGTGAAGTTCTTCATCTACAAGAATTTTGAAGGGGTAAGAAATAAGGAGATAAAACATATTATAAGGAAAGAAGTATGGTATTTCGAATTTTATTTATTATAAATATTAATTTTAGGGTCTGTATCCAATCCTAGGGGTTTCGAGCCTATAGCCAACATTCGTGCTCTGATACCATTTGTAGTGCCCATGCTTATGATAGCAATGACACATATGAATAATGTAAAGACTTGGATCACATAAGTCTCACATTCTCCAATAAGATGTAATATCACAGTACAATGTCATAATTTATTACGCTGCGAATTAGAACGAACGAGGGTGCTCAACGGGTGCGCAAGGAAAAGGGGAAGCGAGGGGAAGCCTCGGTGGCGCTCGAGGAGCTCGGAGCTTACCGCACTCGCGAGAAAGTCCGGCGGCAATGGCGACGACGGCGAGCTCGATTCCGAGCAGCCCGACGGCGGAGGGGTAGGGTTTTTGGGGGGGTTTTGGAGGCGGTCTCGCGGGGTTTAAATAGGAGGGGGCAGGGGCGCGAGACGCGGCGGGAAACGGCCGGAAACGGCTCGGACTCGGTCTCCATCCCCGGCGTGATCTCCGGACGGAGGTGGAAGACGGCTGACAGGTGGGGCCCACCTGTCAGCGAGAGGGGAGCGACGCGCGCGCGGGAGTGGGCCGATGGGCTGTTATCGAACGCGCGCGCGGTGGATAGCGTCTGGGCCGGCCCGGAAACAATTCCTTTAAAATTAAATAAAAACTGTTTTCCAAATCTGATTTATTAAATGATTTTTAAACCTATTCAAAACTTTTCAGAAAAAATCATAAAAATATTTTTTGGAAAGGTTATTTAAATTAGCAATTTTCAATAATACACTTACCCATTATAAAATTTGGAAAATTTATATTTATTAAGTAAGTTTAAATAAACACTTAATGGGATTAAATAATATTTAAACTCATAATTGAATTTTTATTTAGTATTTATGTGATAACAAGTTAATCCTATATGATGAATGATGTATGAATGCAAGGTTTTAAATTTTAGCAAAATTGGGATGTTACACTTGTCTGTGATGAAACATGTTCTGTTAGGGTTCTCTGTGCAAAACAGAAAGAACAGGGGGCTCGGTGTAAGAAGTCCAGTCCCTCTGGACTTTTCTCACCGGAGAAGAACTCACCCGTGAGGCTGTCAAGTGGGTCCGAGCGCCACGGTGGCGTGGGTGGGTGTAGTGCGGGCTCCCGCGGTCACTGACCAGCGGGGCCCGCCTGTCAGTGGGACGCAAGCAGTAAAAAGGTTGGGCTTTTAATCCACGCGCCCGAGGACTCGAACCAGCGATCTCGCGCAGGGACGAGCGAGCATCTGCGCTAGCCAGTAGGGTGGGGTGGGTGATGTTGAGAGAGTAAGCAATGCGCTGTTTTTAACGTGTGAAGACTCTGATGTTTCTCTGACGAACTGAAAGTAGAGGCAGTGACAGAGAGCCCGACATACAGAACGGAGCCACCGGCAACGACCTCGATCGGGAGGCGCTGGGGCGGTTGTGCGTGCTGTGGTGCGGGGATGGTGTGTGCTCTGGTGCGGGGTGTGGTGTGTCAGGTTGTGCAGGGCAGGGGGAAGCAGTGGAGTGGCGAGCTCTTCTGTTGCCATGACCATGGTGGACCGGAGAGGGAGGCGGGGACGGACTCGACCCACCTGATAACGAATCGAAGGGGGAGAGGGGGAAAGGAACGAGAAGCTCACGTGGAGGTCGTCGGAGTGGTTGCTCGGCTCGAGGAGGTCCGGAACGCCAGAATTCCGGCGGCGCGAATCGCCGGCCGTGACGGAGGCGGAGACGGGCTCGTCGCCCGCGGTGGCCCTTGGTCCAATAGCTTGCGCGTAGAGGAAGAAGACGGGAGGGCGCAGCTACGGGACGCCTCTGCGGTTCTTCGTCCGCGTCGACACGGCGGTGCATCGTGGAGGCTCTCCGGTGATGTTTAACGGGGAAGGGAAAAGGGAAACAGAGGTGGAGGAGGAGGAGGAAGAAGGGGGCGGCGGCGGCTGAGAGGGAGGAGTGGGGGTAGGGTTAGGGTTCGGCAGAGGAGGGGCTAAGTAGGAGGGGACGGGGTGGTTGAGGTGGGGGCAGCCATGGTCGAGCTGGAAAGGTGCCCTCTCCTCTCTGTCTCCGTACGAAGAAGAAAGAGACAGGGGAGATGGGCTTAGGTGGTAAGTGGGCTTCGGCCCAAGTTTTAATTTTTTTCTCTGTTTTTGCTTTTTACCTTTTTAATTCTTTTATGTTTTTGCATTTAAAACAAAATAGAAAATAATTTGTATAAAGAAACTTTACAAAATAGTTTTAGTTTAAAATGGGCAATTTAATAAACTAGTTTTTTTATAATATTTGCAAAAGATTTAAAATACACATTTTAATTAATTTGAAATGTATTTGAAAGCAAATTGTGTGATTTAAAATTTAAATGCAAAAATTAAATGAAGTGACAAATGCATGACGATGTGATGACATGATGATGCAAGGGGAAAAACAAGAAAAACTAATTGGGGATAAATCCCGGGGCGTTACAACCGACACCACTAACAAGGGATCGCGTCCCGCGATCCACGCCGAGACCACAAGAAGAGAGGGGTAACTATCGGGTCTTCAGGCTCCATGAAGAACTTCTCGACACCACTAACAAGGGATTGTTGCTGCACCTTGAAATTATCGACACCACTAACAAGGGATTGTTGCTCACGATGAAGACGACTCCGATAGATCGAACCTAATAGGGTAAAAGGCAAGAAATCGTCCACCTACACGTAGGATCCTAAAATTTTGAAAATTGGATAAGAGAAGAGACTCCAAAACAAATAAGATAAGAGGAGAAGTAGAATTGAGGTAAGGAGTAAATACAAACCTATTGAGATATTTTTCAAATATAATTTAAGTTAAATAGTTTTCGACACTCTAGAAACAACGACCGTTAGCGAGGTTATCCTACAGGCTTTTGCGGACCCGCTGCTTCGATAACCTTTCGTATCGAAACAACAAGGAGATCGAAACCTTGGCTCTGATACCACTTTGTGACGCCCGAAAATCGGTACTATGTAGATTTAAGCGTTCCCGCCAAAATCCGCATAATAACGATTTTAGGTCGCCCACCAGACATAATGTGCACGCCAAAACATGCGCATTATGTGGGTGGAATTGTGATAACATTACAACAGTTCCGATACATCCACAAATACAACAGAAGATAAAATACAACAACGACTCGAACGAGTCAAGAGACAAATGATGCAATACAAAGATTCAAATGACAGCGGAAGCAGAATAGTATCCGACTACGGATAAGAAGCAAACTGGACTAAGAGTTCTGAAGATAAGCGATGGCGCCATATCCCTGCCCAGCCAAGACGGAGGGATTCCCAAGCTAACGTCATCAGACTTCAAACCTGTTAACTGCACATAAAGCACATCCCAAAAGAGGGTCAGGGCACTCCCTGGCAAGCAAAACCGACTTGCCTACTTTCTACACCATCTCCCAAAATATAAGGGAGGTGGACGTAGCGGCAGCAGCACTAGCAACCTAGAGAGACACGATATAACTTCCGTCAAATCAGAGAGGGATAAGAGAGCGCATAAGATAACCAACTACTACTAACACCAAACATAACCCATTCTCGAATTAACCCCCTCAACCAAGTATGAGGAAGCAATTCGGGAAACTCACACGTTGAACAGTTTTAATTACCATTTATTGTGAAAGTAATTCTATATTACTAGTCAGGTTAATTAACAATATTAGGTGTAAGTTGTCTAGATCTTGTTAGCCAGCATCATCACCAAAACGTCCATAACCGTGGACACGGCTCATCGATAAGATTATACCCTGCAGGGGTGCACTACTGGACCCATACTCGCATGATCAACCCAGTCAAAAACATTAGGGCCTTTCAACCCAACTCTTTTCCTTCACCGCAACAAGTCTAGGAGCCACGGGAGCTATGCTGGTCCCGGCCAAAAGGGTGCGGACTCCCGCAGGACACACCCCTCCGCACCAACAGGCCGCGCCCTATATGCATGTAACAAGGCACACCGCCAAAGTAAAATACTACACTAGTATCGATGCATATGAGACAAATGGAAAACCCGAACTAGGTGCGGCTCCCGGACAAGTCGAAGTTCCAGTCAAAGTCGAGGGGGGCTCCATTGGGCCTCCCACAAGTGGTTAGTGCGCTCAAAATTGGATCCGAGGACAAAATCTCAGTTCCTAGGTCGACACTTAGCAGAACAAAGCACCTCGCAAGGCCTTCCGCCGGTTCCTTATCTTTTAATTATAATACCCCAATATAATACAACATTTTCTTAAGGTAGAATAATCTATCCAGCTAAGCATATGAAATAAAAGACCGATAGATGACTCGCACAACCAACTCTAAGCATGCACTACGACTCGCAAGGCTAACAGATAAACATACAACAGGTGATGGGATGTGGGGATAAAGCTGTATAGGCTGCAGGATAAACATGTGATGGGATCGCAATAAAGAATCGAATACTAGGGTAGCAGAGATCAACGGCGGGAATGAAAGACAATGTATAGGTAAACAAGCAAACTTTGCTTGCCTGGAATCCCGCATGGAAGCAGATCTCGTCGTTGCTCACACATCTCAACATTGTATCCGCGAAGAAGCAACAAACACTGGAAAGCGTAAAAGATGCATTTTACAACTACGGCAAAAGATCCAGCATGATCATGAGAATGATGCATGACATGGCAAGATGCAATAAAATTCAGGTAATTCAAATTAAGCGGGCAAGCAACCCGGCAATAAATATTTAGGTGCAAGTTATTTATTTACCAGCAATATTAAAAGTTGGTTAACATGGCAACACATGGCATGGGTGATCTAATTAAATTAAATGGAATAGGGCATTAATTAAATATTTGCCCAACACATTCCATATTTAATTATTTAGTTGCATTTGTTAATTTAAACAAAGCAATAAAATTACATGATGCAAAATGGCATATGAATGTCATATTAATATTCCTTGCATTTTTCTGATATTAAAACATATAAAAATTATTAAATTTGGAATTATAGATTAAAAGTTATTAACGTATTAAAGTTAGGGGGTTTTCTGCAAAAGGCCAGGGGCTTGTCTGTGATGAAACATGTTCTGTTAGGGTTCTCTGTGCAAAACAGAAAGAACAGGGGGCTCGGTGTAAGAAGTCCAGTCCCTCTGGACTTTTCTCACCGGAGAAGAACTCACCCGTGAGGCTGTCCAGTGGGTCCGAGCGCCACGGTGGCGTGGGTGGGTGTATTGCGGGCTCCCGCGGTCACTGACCATCGGGGCCCGCCTGTCAGTGGGACGCAAGCAGTAAAAAGGTTGGGCTTTTAATCCACGCGCCCGAGGACTCGAACCAGCGATCTCGCGCAGGGACGAGCGAGCGTCTGCGCTAGCCAGTAGGGTGGGGTGGGTGATGTTGAGAGAGGAAGCAATGCGCTGTTTTTAACGTGTGAAGACTCTGATGTTTCTCTGACGAACTGAAAGTTGAGGCAGGGACAGAGAGCCCGACATACAGAAAGGAGCCACCGGCGACGACCTCGATCGGGAGGCGCTGGGGCGGCTGTGCGTGCTGTGGTGCGGGGATGGTGTGTGCTCTGGTGCGGGGTGTGGTGTGTCAGGTTGTGCAGGGCAGGGGGAAGCAGTGGAGGGGCGAGCTCTTCTGTTGCCATGACCATGGCGGACCGGAGAGGGAGGCGGGGACGGACTCGACCCACCTGATAACGAATCGAAGGGGGGAGAGGGGGAAAGGAACGAGAAGCTCACGTGGAGGTCGTCGGAGTGGTTGCTCGGCTCGAGGAGGTCCGGAACCCCGGAATTCCGGCGGCGCGAATCGCCGGCCGTGACGGAGGCGGAGACGGGCTCGTCGCCCGCAGTGGCCCTTGGTCCAATAGCTTGCGCATAGAGGAAGAAGACGGGAGGGCGCAGCTACGGGACGCCTCTGCGGTTCTTCGTCGGCGTCGACACGGCGGTGCATCGTGGAGGCTCTCCGGTGATGTTTAACGGGGAAGGGAAAAAGGAAACAGAGGTGGAGGAGGAAGAAGGGGGCGGCGGCGACTGAGAGGGAGGAGTGGGGGTAGGGTTAGGGTTCAGCGGAGGAGGGGCTAAGTAGGAGGGGACGGGGTGGTTGAGGTGGGGGCAGCCATGGTCGAGCTGGAAAGGTGCCCCCTCCTCTCTGTCTCCGTACGAAGAAGAAAGAGACAGGGGAGATGGGCTTAGGTGGTAAGTGGGCTTCGGCCCAAGTTTTATTTTTTTTCTCTGTTTTTGCTTTTTTCCTTTTTAATTCTTTTATGTTTTTGCATTTAAAACAAAATAGAAAAGAATTTGTATAAAGAAACTTTACAAAATAGTTTTAGTTTAAAATGGGCAATTTAATAAACTAGTTTTTTTATAATATTTGCAAAAGATTTAAAATACACATTTTAATTAATTTGAAATGTATTTGAAATCAAATTGTGTGATTAAAGTTTAAATGCAAAAATTAAATGAAGTGACAAATGCATGACGATGTGATGACATGATGATGCAAGGGGAAAAACAAGAAAAACTAATTGGGGGTAAATCCCGGGGCGTTACAGCGTGGAACTGGCAGGCGTCGCAGGCTTGGACGATGGTGACCGCATCTTGAAGCACTTGTGGCCAGTAGAATCCGCTCCTGAAGACCTTGCCCGCGAGGGTGCGCGCACACGAGTGGTGGCCGCACTCCCCGCTATGGATGTCCTTGATCAGCGTTCGGCCTTCCTCGGGAGCGACACATTTGAGCGCGATGCCATTCGGGCGCTTGCGGTATAGGTTTCCCTCGAGGATGCAGTAAGATTTCACTTGTCGAGCGATCCGCTCTGCTTCCTCATCTTCCTCGAGGAGGATCCCCTTTACCAAGTAGTCCTTGAGCTCGTCAATCCAGCCTGTGTCCTGGTGGGCTGCCGTCAGCAACAGACGCTCCCCGGTGTGGGGGCCACAGTCGGGTGCCCCAACAACAAGAGCTGGTGGGAGTGCTTCGTCTATGCTTGCAGCTGTGGCCTCTTGAGGTTGCTTGATGGATGCCTTGGCGAGCCTTTCCTCAAAGACGCCGACCTGCTGGGGTTGCCTTCTCGAGGCTCGCTTTGCGATGCCGTCGGCCTCCTGGTTCTCTTTCCTCGGGATATGCATAAGCTCCATGCCCCTGAAGTGCTTCGCGAGCTTACGAACCTCTTCTAGGTATGCGGCCATGTGGTCGTCTTTAGGCGTGTAGCTCTTGTTGGAGAAGTTGACGAGCAACCGGGAGTCTCCCTTGACGAGTAGGTGCTTGACGCCAAGAGCGATGGCGGCCCTTAAGCCAGCGAGGAGGCCCTCGTACTCAGCGATGTTGTTGGAGATCTTGTCAATCGTGAAGCACAATTGGACAGCGTAGTAGAGCTTTTCGCCCTTGGGCGACGTCAAGACGACGCATGCCCTGCCATTGCGGCAGGCGAAGGCTCCGTCGAAGTGCATGGTCCAGTGGCTAGGCATTATGTCTCCGGAAGGCTCGGCCTCTTCTCCCCGAGGCTCTTTAGGGCTTGGGTCGGTCCATTCTGCGACGAAGTCTGCCAGCGCTCGTCCCTTGATGACTCTTGTGGTGTCGAAGTGCAAGTTAAATGGCTGCAGCTCTATATTCCAACCCGCGACACGTTCTGTGGCGTTGGGATTGCGCAGGATCTGCTCCAGGGGGGAGGAAGTGACCACCGTGATGGGGTAGCCCTGAAAGTAGTGTCTCAGCTTCCTGGAGGCGATGAGGAGAGCGACGAGAAGCTTCTGCTGCATTGGGTACCGCTCCCGAGCAACCCGCAGTACCGTACTGACAGAGTACACGGGGTGCTCGACAAGGGCTGTCGAGGGAGGTGCAGCGTCGAATTTCTGTGGAGGCTCTTCGGGACCCTTGTCGATATTTGCCTGCGGGGGCTCTTCGGGACCCTTGTCGATATTTGCCTGCGGAGGGGTCTCGGCAAGGGTGTTGGGAGCAGACTCGACTTGAGGTTGTCGGCCTGGCGGTGGGTCTGTGGAGACTGCTCCTTCGCCGATACCTTTGTCGGGTGGCTTCGAACTTGGAGTGGCAGCGCTCTTCTTGGGGAGGACTGGCTCTTCCCTCTCGACCACCAGGACAGCGCTTGCGGTCAGAGGAGTGGCTGATAGGTACAACTTTAGATGTTCGCCTGTCCTGGGGGCCACCATGACTGGTGGGCTGGCCAAATATTTCTTCAGATCTTCGAAAGCCTTGTCCGCCTCGGGGGTCCATTTGAATGTGCCGGATCTTTTCATGATCTTGAAGAATAGCAGGGCTCTCTCGCCGAATTTAGAGATGAAGCGGCCCAGGCTAGCCATACAGCCTGCTAGGCGCTGCATGTCCTTGAGTCGACGAGGAGCCTGCATCCCTTATATGGCCTTGATTTTGTCAGGGTTTGCTTCTATGCCGCGGTGGGACACGAGGAATCCGAGGAGTTTGCCTGAAGGCACCCCGAAGACGCACTTGGCGGGGTTCAGCTTGATGTTCACCTTGTGCAGGCTGGCGAAGGTTTCCTCGAGATCCTTCAAGAGGGTATCTCCCTCGCAAGACTTGACCACCATGTCGTCGACATATGCCTCTGCATTTCTACCCATCTGTGCCCCCAAGGCTATTCTCATGAGCCTCTGGAAAGTGGCGCCGACGTTCTTCAGGCCGAAAGGCATGCAAGTGTAGCAGTACACACCACAAGGGGTGAGGAATGTTGTCTTCTCCTCGTCCTCTTTAGCCATTTTGATCTGGTGATAACCAGAGAAGGCGTCCAGAAAACAGAGGAGGTCACAGCCAGCGGTGGAGTCCATGATCTGGTCTATCCTCGGCACGGGGTATGGGTCCTTGGGGCAAGCCTTGTAGACGTCGGTGTAGTTGATGCAGAGTCGGCCTCCTACAGCGGGTTTTGGGACAACCACGCCGTTGGAGAGCCAGGTGGGATGCGCGACTTCACGGACGACATTTGCCTCTTTTACCGTCTCTACTTCCTTGACGATGAATGCTTGCTTCTCGGGGGCTTGCTTGCGTGCTTTTTGCTTCTCTGGACGGCCCTGTAGAGTTGCAGCCACTAGAGGGGCCGCGCCAGGCCTTTGCTACCCTCTTCAGCCCTCTCGAGGGATTTTTCCTCTCGAGGGTCTCTCCAAGCATTTTGCTCGGTCCTTAGCCGTTTCATCGACTCTGTCGCGTGTGAGTCTATGGAGAGTGGGCTCTGCACACCCTAGATCCCACTGGGCCGACAACATTTTTCAGCGAGTCCAAGCTCATTTGAAAATTTATATGGATTCAAGCTAGATTTGAGCAAGCTCATGGCTATCCCCATTTGGTTTGCCAAAATCCCCATTTAAATTACGATGACGGGTAACAGCCAAAATCCGCATTTGGTGTGCCAAAATACCCATTTCGTGTCACTGAGGCAAATGGGGGTGGGCGAGCCAAAATCCCCGTTGGGTCCGCCGTGGTCCACTCGTCAGCGGGTGTACAGCCCTTGTCCTACGCGCGCGTCCAATCAGATCGCAGAATGAGCTTCTCACGGATCGCCCCGAGTCTGCGTGCAGATTCCTTCTAGAGGAAATCGGACGGATGCAGTTTAACCGACATTTGAAATGAGCTTCAAATATTAAAAAAAAATCAAAAAAAGGAAAATCATGCGCACATAGTCGTATTATGTAATATACTAACGACTCAAGTTGAAAAACATGGTCTACATACATTCAAAAGGAGAAGGGCATGGATCTCATGTGATATTGCATAACTCAAACTATGAGGTCTAAGGTTCAATGTTGGGGATATCGCTTATCGGAAACTTATCGGTCGACCTATGATAAGGGCTAAATCGGCCGATTTATCGGCATATCGGCCGACTTATCGGCCAATTTATCATATCGGTCAGACAATGATAAGCGATAAATCGGCTGATAAATCGGGATATCGGCCGATATCTTGAACAGTGCTAAGGTTAGAGAGAAGTGGTTTTGGAATTGCAACATGAAATTTTCAAAAACCTCACAAAAGCTTCATTTTGGAGTGACTAAGAAGAATCCATGCTTAGTTTTTCATTTTCATGTTTAAAACTTGTTTAAATGTTGGTCAAACTTAGGTTTGTCCGAATTTGAAATAACCATAATAAATTCAAAAATTATCGAAAAATTGAAAAACCCGACGCTCATAGTCTTCATATGTCATACACTAACGACTCAATTTGAAAAAATTGGTGTACGTACATTCAAAATTAGAAGGGCATGTATCTCATGTGATATCGCAAAACTCAAATGATGAGGTCTAAGGTTGAAGAGAAGTAGTTTTGGAATTGCAACATGGTAATTTCAAAATACTCACGAAAGTATCATTTTGGAGTGACTAAGAATGGTCTAGGCATAGTTCTCGCCCAAATTTTACACAAATGTGCTCTAGAGCACGCCGTGTCGCGCTCTGAGCACGGCATGGCGCGTCCAGAGTGCGCACTTAAGGTGTTCGACAGAAGTACAATAACAAATATAAAAAATTTCTTTCACAGCTTTGACTTGCTCCTTGTGCGATTACAAGGACCTAAGGTGACCTTACTATGGGTGTTCCTTGCTGGATTTGGACCAGTTGGGTCCACGCCCCCCCCCCCCCCCCCCCCCCCCTTCTCTTTCTTCTTGGCTCGTTTGTTCTTTGTTGATGTTGATGCTCGTGCTGCTGTTGATGCTTCTACTGCTGCTGAAACTCGTGATGCTGGTGAGGCTGGAACCCGGGTACTTCTAGTAGCCGAAACTGGTGATCTCGGAGGCGAAGCTACAAATGGCTCTTCCATTCCAGCACATGCTGCCGATACAAATGCATCTTCTTCAGGATCGGGAACAGAAGCTTCTCGTTCCATAGCTTCTGTTGCCGGCCCCCATTCTTCTTGAGCAGCTCTTTTCCTTGCACGAGTCCTTTTCTGCCAGTGGTCTTTAGTTTTACCCTTCTTTCTTGTCTTTTCCATGGCATTCGAAATTCAAGTGAAACAGATATTAACAAATATGGAAAATATATTTACTAGTGAATACGACAACCATTCTAGACACACATACCTTTCATCAAACTCTCTTGCTACGGCTTGTGCTAATGCGGTTGATCTGCTGCTATGGCTGCTTCTTCTGCTGCTTCTGCTCCTTCATCTGCGCCCCATCCTTGATCTGTTACAACTATAGAGGGGGCTGCATTGTTGCATAGCCTTTGAATGTGCCCCACTATTCCACATCTTTTGCACGGACGCCTCTTTACGGCTGCACCCTCTGCACCTGGTCTTAGTATGTTTACCCTTGGCCTTCCAGGTGCTCTATGTAGTGCCGGAGGGTACAGTTTGAATCCTGGATTATACTCACCCCATTGTTCTCTTCCCAATAAAGCAAGCATGTTATCAGCATATGCTAACTTAAACTTGTCAACAGAGAAATATTCAGACACATATGGATCAACTTTGCATGTTTCGCCTCCGATGTAGTTCAGGAAGTAGAGGGCATGTATACATGGCTTGCCAGTGATCTCCCATCGCTTACAACTACATTTCTTCTTTCCCAAATTTATTGGATACCTCCAAACACGGTCTCGGAAGACATATGTCAGCTTAGCCTCTATGGCGTTTACTCTTAGCAGAGTCATATCACCCTGCATATTTCTTCCTCGCGCATGGAAATTCTTGATCACACTTGGGATGATGAGATGGCCATCATATGAGTGTCCAATTCTATTGCGCAATATCATCTTCTCCATTATCAACTGCCTGATGTTTTCTGTAACATCCCAACATTTTATAACGTTCAAAAATCACTAAAATTTAAAACTTTTCTTTTTATTAAAATAAAATATTAAATGCATAAGGAAACCAACTATAAAAGAATTCAAACTTATTGAAAGAGTTTAATATTTCAAATGTCACAGTTTAAACATTTTATTATCCACTGTATTTCAAAAACCTTAAAATGTAATTTGACAAATATTTTACATCTACAATCCATTTTATTTTAAGTAAATAGTTTACTTATAAGAAATTGATATCAACCACTTAGCCATATCTATCCATAAATTTTCAAATTAATTAAAATTGGTGTTAGTTGCCAAATGGTTTTCATTCTCTCAACTAAATTCAAAACATGGTGTTAAAATTTAAATTCTGTAATTTATAACTATAAACTTTATAGATTTTAAATTAATGAATTAGCCAAATAAACATTTCATTTGCTCAAATGAATTTCATCTATTTTCAAAGCATGAAATGATTAATATATTCTAAATAAGAATAAAATTAAAACAAAATTCTTGTCCAAAGTTGTTATGAAGTTTTCAAATGAATTATCATAAAATAAAATATAATGGTGCACAAAGTATTTTCAATTAAAAAAATGAATACCTTATATTTCACATTTCCTAAACATTATTTATATTTTGTTCTTTAATATTATGCCAAAATAAAGAAAATGATTTCAGCAAAACAAGTTTAAATAACTGAAATCCAAACATAATTGAATATGGGTATTTCATATAAATTATTTAGCCAACATTAAAATTAATTAAACCCTAGTTTTAAATTAAACATAAAGTGTCAATTTTACATTTAATCAATATTTCGAAATTATTATTTTTTAAAAGTGTTCAAAACACTCCCACAATTGGTTTAACAGAAAGATAATAATATTACAAATTTTTAGAAATTTATTTGACATCATTTGGAGTTATAAATCAAAAGATATAAATAAAATAGAAAAATCAGAAAAGAAAATACCTGTGACGTCATGCTGACGTCAGCAGATCTTCTTCAACCTCCAGCCGAGATTTCCGCCGGCGATATCCTTCCAAAATCGAGCGAGATTGTCGCGGATTCGTTTTCCCCCTTCGGCCTATATAAACCCCACGACTCCGTCTTCCTTTTGCCCCAAACCCTAGCATCTAACACGCCGCCAGGCCGTCCAATCTCATCGCTGGAGTAGCCATTGCCGCCGCCGCGTTTTTCTTCAACTCCCGGTGAGATGAGCCCCCTCCTGCGACCGAGACCCTCCCCTCTGCTACCCGCTTCCGTACGCGTCCCCTGAGGCCTTCAGGCGATCTTCTCCTGCAGATTTTTGCGGAGGACAAGCACGCCGGAGAACTCACCGACGCCCCGCACGGATTCGCCACCGAGGTCGTCGTAGAAGGAGCGTCGCGCTACACCGACGCGACCCTCGTCTCCACCGCATCCGTACGCGCACTTTCGAGGTCTTCGCGCGTCCGGGGAAGCTCTAGGGCGACTGGAGCGTCCACGCCCGAGCCGCCGGCGCCGTCGTCCGCTCCAACTCCGGCGACCTGCGCCGCCCAGGTATGGTCAATTGCCCGGAGCCGTCCGATCTAGTTTTTACGGCCCAGATTAGAAGTCTCAGACGAATCGGTACGATCCAGATCTGACGGCCCAGATCTGTTGACTTATCCAGTCAGCGCCCGCGTGGCAGCCACGTCAGCGCCACGTCGTGCACAGTCAGCGCCGCGTCAGCGCCAGCGTGTAATTCTTTTTCTATTTTATTTTTAATTGGAAGTTTTGCAGAATAGTCCCTGTAATTAAAACATCTATAACTTTTTAACCACAACTCCAAATTTAATAATTTTTATATATTTGAAAAGCTCTTGACATGTAGATTATTTTAGATCGGCCAAAATTCAAATTTGACTTAGTATAAAATATTCAAATTTCAAATGGTGAATTTGAGTATATTTGTAATAACTTTAAATCTATAAATCCAAAAATTGCAAATAAAATTGTTTTAGAAACTTTAGAATATTTGTAAATTAATGCCACTGCTATAAAATATTTTTGAGTAATTTTTTAATGAATTCATAGTTATATATTTAATTTGAATAGTTTGAATATTTTCAACATAACTATTAATAGAAATATTATTTTTGATTAAATCACATTGCATTAAATATAATTAAACCACCTCTGGCTATTAACACCATTTATAAAAAAATTGTGTTATAAAATATAAATCACATAAAACTTTAATCTATATGTTTCCTTTTATTATGTTTTGCAAATTAGTAACTAATTAAATTGCAATTATAACTTTATGCATATTTTATAACATTCACAAAAATTAGTATTATGTTTCTTGTGATTTAAAATTGCATTTCATGCATAGCATATTTTATAGTTATATTTTCCATAAGGAAAACTCCTCCCCATTTTCTCTAAGTTAGGGTTATTTTCAAACTTAGTATTTTGGGAAAAGTGCTATGCACTAGACACTTAGGATTTTCAACATGGAGCTGGAAGACCAATGAAGGACTTAGCCAAAAACAAGACTTCAGAAGTATCTTCAAGGAGAAGAAGCACTTAGAAGAAAATCAAGAAGAAGTTCATGAAGGACTTAGAAGAAAACAGACTCTGGAAGCATCCCAAAGATGTCAAGCACTTGGAAGAAAAGTGAGAAGAAGTTCAAGAAGGCGAACCCCCTTTTATTCTCTAAGTCTTTCTCTCTATCCTTTCTTCTCCTCTGAGACTTCATGAAGACTAAGTAAATCCAAGACTAGCCTCGAGGATACAAGAACCATCAAGTCTGAAGATTCATCAAGACTACCAAGAACTCAATCAAGACATCATCCAGAAGAAAGTTACAAGTCTGGAGATGAAGCCTGGAGGACAACTACATCCTTCCTTCCATCTTTTCCCTCTTTCCTAATCTTGTCTTTAGACTTAAACAAAGTTTGATCATGAGGTTATCATCTTTGAAGTTTGTTGGATCCTAACGGCATAGTGAGATGAAGCGGCCTGGAGACAAACCTTACATGTCCACGTACATGAGACCTGTTCCACAATTTAAGTGGCTGGCCGGGTGTCTGTCTCTCGTCCAATTTACAAAGAGTTGATAATAATTGTTGATCATCTTGAACAAATGACTTAGTATTTACTCTAAATATTTCTACACATCAGGACTAAGCCATTAGAGTGCTTATTCAAGATGATATAAAACAAAATATTTTATTCAACTTATGACCTTAGCCCTTAGTCCTTTTGGACCAACCTATTTGCCTGGCATTAACTTAAAAGATTTTCATGGCATGAAAAAGCATTTCTAGCCCTTAGGAATATTTTGCACATCATGCCTAAACATATTTTCCTTAGAAAGTTATATAAAATTTATTTATTCATCTAGTATGTGTTTGTATGCATTGTGGAGTTGTGCTTGCTGTTGATTGTTGTATTGTTGCTTGTTTATACTGTTAGATTGAACGGAGAGTCCCGAGTATCGCTGAAAAGAGTTGTGAACAACGACAACATTCAAAGGCAAGTGGCACACCTCATAAACTTCCTATTATTTCTATATGCATTACTTAGTGTATTTATGCATGAGTAGGATAGTATTGCTATGCTAAACCTGTGTAGAATTCCTTATTCCCGTGTCTAGGTTCCTATGCAATACTTAGTAGAATTATTGATGCTATGCAAATGTTGTTTTGTGAAAATCTAAATTCTACTAAGTTAAGAATGAAACACCTGGGTGGTAAGTGGTTGTATGGTTTATGTTGAGTGGCTACTCAGGTCCATGTCTATGGTTCCTGGAGTGTGCACACTTGTGAATGGCCACCCAGGAACAGAGGAATCTGAAGAACTCCGAGTGACGATTGCTTCCAGTGCAGCCATTGCCATATGGGCTCTGGCTTGATCAATTACGTTGCGTGGACTCTCTCCGTCTTGACAAGCAGATGTAGGGGATGTTAGGTGGAACGGGTCAAGCCAGAGTGGGAGGGAAAATGCTTCTGAAAGATCTCGTCCCATTCTCTCCTTTCCTATTCACAAATGGTGTGTAAAGGATAGTTTGGGTTGAATGGGTACAATGGTGAACGTGCACAACCTCTGCAGAGTGTAAAACTAAGTACTTAGCCGTGTCCCCGGTACGGACAATTTGAGCAGCTGATCACGGACGTCAACGGAGGATTCCACCATTCCAACTTCAGAAATAAAACTTGATGGGTGAACAAGGGAAGATGAGAGTTATGGTTTTCATGCCATACTCGTCTTGATTTCAAGAAAAGTGTTTTTCAAAAGAGTAGGAAAATTTGGCTTTATGCAAATTAGCCTTGAACTCCACCAGCCAAATATGCATATAGGCTTTAGAGTTATTCCATTAAGTGTCCACCATAGTGTCACTTGCCAGACTCCATTTTTAATGGAATTTGACCCACGTTGTTGCAATATTTTTCTTATTGCAGATTTGATCAGATGACGAGTGAGGTTTCGTTTAAAGGTTTCGAGTCTACAACCAACATGTTTTCGCCTGTGGCGGCATGAAAGTTATAGAGACTCACTGCTATTGTATTTCCGCTGTGTACTTTTCAATGCTAGCTTTATGCTATGCAACTTGTATCGAATATTTTGTAATTCTGGATCATCGATGTAATAAAATTGACGCTTTATTGTGATATTACATCGTAAACTGTGTGTGCAAATGAATCGATCCAGGGATTTGCACTATACACAGGTATCTGCCTTATTTAAAGTGCAGGTACGCTACAGATGGTATCAAAGCACTGTGTTGCCTGTAGGTTCGAAACCCTAGGTTTGGATAGAAATAGGTTTGACCATAGGATTGAAAATCTATTTTTCTTCACTTTTCTAAAAACAAATCTTTTCACTATGTCTTTCTCGTATTCTCATCTACTATCAACCTTCTAAAAACCTCTTATCTTTTTATAGATGACCATGTTCGTATAGTCTAAGTCTGATTCTGCTGGCTCATATGGAAAAGCTACGATTAATCATGAAGTTCTGCATGCATGGAAGACCACTGAAGAACCAGGTTTCGACCAACACTTCTAAGATATCCAAGAAAGTTGAACAAGAACTTGAAGCAGTCATGAAGGAGGTAGATTTGACCACCACCAAAAATAGAATGACGATATCGTGTTAGTGTATTGATCATATCAACTTGGCTATATGACAATATTAGATTGTTTGTTTGTTGTGAACCTTGTTGCTTGATGTTTGTTAGATGTTGATTGATTATGTTATAGATTGGTTGCCTTGTTTTGTTTTCTTGAACTAGGATTCCTCCATAGTACAAATAATTCAACTCATTGCTTTCTAAACCAAACAGATGTCTCACCCCAATACCAACACCAGTGATTTGCATACAACTATGCGACTACTATTAGAGAACCAGAGTCAGCTGTTGAAGATGATCAATGAGCAACTGCCTAAGATTGATCAAAACCATAGTGATTTTGAGAAGAACCTTATGACCAAACTAAAGGCATGCAAAACCTGTGGAGAGATAGGACATACGTCCCAAGAATGCACTGATGAGTGGCCCCATGGTCATACCGGACATCCAGTTAGGGAATGCCCCACAAGTCAGATTTCTTGTTGTTTGTATGAAGCAACAAATCACGTTCCAACGCAATGTCAACTCTACCCCGTGGTGCAAGAAGTCAGTCAGCAAGCCAAAAAGGGGATGCAACAAAATCTCATGAAGTATGTGGAAGTACAAGAAAACAAGGAGGAACACAAAAGAGATACTAGCCATATAACATGTTTTACCTGTGGAGAACTAGGACATTATTCATGGGACTGCAAAGAGAAAAGGACTGGTCAGGATACTGAACCAAATCTTCATCAAAATGAGACTGTGGGTCATACTAAGGTGAAGAATGAAATAAGAGAAAGGTCACTTCCGAAGATATCCAAAAGTACCTCCAAGTGTTGCTATAAATGTGAAGGAGATCACCTAGCTCGAAATTGTCACATCAAACGAGACTGGACTTCTTTAATTGAGATAGAATATAGCAAACAAGATTTGAAAGAACTGTTAGCCCTGGAAACACCAAAGAAGAAGAGGAACTTAAGTGACGTAATTTGCTACAAATGTAAAGGCAAAGGACATTATGCTGATAAGTGCCCAGTAAAGATGAAGGAGAAATGCCTTACCCGCTCACACAAGGAAATCATCAGTCCCGTGACATGTCGCAGATGCGGAGCAACAGGACACTATGTCAGTGGCTGCCCTGAGTGGAAGAAGAATAAATCTCTCCAAGGACCGAGTGGAAAGCGTGAGTGCTAAAAACTTTCTGTATCCACCACATGCCATTGTATTTTGAACACTTGTACGCTCTACATCAGAGGAATAAACAAGATTACACAAAGTTTCTAGACTGACCACAAAAATTTCTTTTAAGGGTGGTAGCCACCTAGATAATTCAAACCCAGTCGCTTAAACCCAGAGATCTCAAACTATCTTTCTTTTCATCCTCCTAATCAGAAAAATCATTCGCTGCCAAGTTTTCAAGTTTCCATGTCAGAAATTTCATTTCCCAAAACATCCCGAGTTATCAGAATCAATCAAGCATTTGCTTTGTCTTTCTAGCTTCTCCGAATCTCGGGGACGAGATTCCTTTTAAGGGTGGTAGTCTGTAACATCCGAACATTTTATAATGTTCAAAAATCACTAAAATTTAAAACTTTTCTTTTTATTAAAATAAAATATTAAATGCATAAGGAAACCAACTATAAAAGACTTCAAACTTATTGAAAGAGTTTAATATTTCAAATGTCACAGTTTAAACATTTTATTATCCACTGTATTTCAAAAACCTTAAAATGTAATTTGACAAATATTTTACATCTACAATCCATTTTATTTTAAGTAAATAGTTTACTTATAAGAAATTGATTTCAACCACTTAGCCATATCTATCCATAAATTTTCAAATTAATTAAAATTGGTGTTAGTTGCCAAATGGTTTTCATTCTCTCAACTAAATTCAAAACATGGTGTTAAAATTTAAATTCTGTAATTTATAACTATAAACTTTATAGATTTTAAATTAACGAATTAGCCAAATAAACATTTCATTTGCTCAAATGAATTTCATCTATTTTCAAAGCATGAAATGATTAATATATTCTAAATAAGAATAAAATTAAAACAAAATTCTTGTCCAAAGTTGTTATGAAGTTTTCAAATGAATTATCATAAAATAAAATATAATGGTGCACAAAGTATTTTCAATTAAAAAAATGAATACCTTATATTTCACATTTCCTAAACATTATTTATATTTTGTTCTTTAATATTATGCCAAAATAAAGAAAATGATTTCAGCAAAACAAGTTTAAATAACTGAAATCCAAACATAATTGAATATGGGTATTTCATATAAATTATTTAGCCAACATTAAAATTAATTAAACCCTAGTTTTAATTTAAACATAAAGTGTCAATTTTACATTTAATCAATATTTCGAAATTATTATTTTTGAAAAGTGTTCAAAACACTCCCACAATTGGTTTAATAGAAAGATAATAATATTACAAATTTTTAGAAATTTATTTGACATCATTTGGAGTTATAAATCAAAAGATATAAATAAAATAGAAAAATCAGAAAAGAAAATACCTGTGACGTCATGCTGACGTCAGCAGATCTTCTTCAACCTCCAGCCGAGATTTCCGCCGGCGATCTCCTTCCAAAATCGAGCGAGATTGTCGCGGATTCGTTTTCCCCCTTCGGCCTATATAAACCCCACGACTACGTCTTCCTTTTGCCCCAAACCCTAGCATCTAACACGCCGCCAGGCCGTCCAATCTCATCGCCGGAGTAGCCATTGCCGCCGCCGCGTTTTTCTTCAACTCCCGGTGAGATGAGCCCCCTCCTGCGACCGAGACCCTCCCCTCTGCTACCCGCTTCCGTACGCGTCCCCTGAGGCCTTCGGGCGATCTTCTCCTGCAGATTTTTGCGGAGGACAAGCACGCCGGAGAACTCACCGACGCCCCGCACGGATTCGCCACCGAGGTCGTCGTAGAAGGAGCGTCGCGCTACACCGACGCGACCCTCGTCTCCACCGCATCCGTACGCGCACTTTCGAGGTCTTCGCGCGTCCGGGGAAGCTCTAGGGCGACTGGAGCGTCCACGCCCGAGCCGCCGGCGCCGTCGTCCGCTCCAACTCCGGCGACCTGCGCCGCCCAGGTATGGTCAATCGCCCGGAGCCGTCCGATCTAGTTTTTACGGCCCAGATTAGAAGTCTCAGACGAATCGGTACGATCCAGATCTGACGGCCCAGATCTGTTGACTTATCCAGTCAGCGCCCGCGTGGCAGCCACGTCAGCGCCGCGTCAGCGCCAGCGTGTAATTCTTTTTCTATTTTATTTTTAATTGGAAGTTTTGCAGAATAGTCCCTGTAATTAAAACATCTATAACTTTTTAACCACAACTCCAAATTTAATAATTTTTATATATTTGGAAAGCTCTTGACATGTAGATTATTTTAGATCGGCCAAAATTCAAATTTGACTTAGTATAAAATATTCAAATTTCAAATGGTGAATTTGAGTATATTTGTAATAACTTTAAATCTATAAATCCAAAAATTGCAAATAAAATTGTTTTAGAAACTTTAGAATATTTGTAAATTAATGCCACTGCTATAAAATATTTTTGAGTAATTTTTTAATGAATTCATAGTTATATATTTAATTTGAATAGTTTGAATATTTTCAACATAACTATTAATAGAAATATTATTTTTGATTAAATCACATTGCATTAAATATAATTAAACCACCTATGGCTATTAACACCATTTATAAAAAAATTGTGTTATAAAATATAAATCACGTAAAACTTTAATCTATATGTTTCCTTTTATTATGTTTTGCAAATTAGAAACTAATTAAATTGCAATTATAACTTTATGCATATTTTATAACATTCACAAAAATTAGTATTATGTTTCTTGTGATTTAAAATTGCATTTCATGCATAGCATATTTTATAGTTATATTTTCCATAAGGAAAACTCCTCCCCATTTTCTCTAAGTTAGGGTTATTTTCAAACTTAGTATTTTGGGAAAAGTGCTATGCACTAGACACTTAGGATTTTCAACATGGAGCTGGAAGACCAATGAAGGACTTAGCCAAAAACAAGACTTCAGAAGTATCTTCAAGGAGAAGAAGCACTTAGAAGAAAATCAAGAAGAAGTTCATGAAGGACTTAGAAGAAAACAGACTCTGGAAGCATCCCAAAGATGTCAAGCACTTGGAAGAAAAGTGAGAAGAAGTTCAAGAAGGCCAACCCCCTTTTATTCTCTAAGTCTTTCTCTCTGTCCTTTCTTCTCCTCTGAGACTTCATGAAGACTAAGTAAATCCAAGACCAGCCTCGAGGATACAAGAACCATCAAGTCTGAAGATTCATCAAGACTACCAAGAACTCAATCAAGACATCATCCAGAAGAAAGTTACAAGTCTGGAGATGAAGCCTGGAGGACAACTACATCCTTCCTTCTATCTTTTCCCTCTTTCCTAATCTGGTCTTTAGACTTAAACAAAGTTTGATCATGAGGTTATCATCTTTGAAGTTTGTTGGATCCTAACGGCATAGTGAGATGAAGCGGCCTGGAGACAAACCTTACATGTCCACGTACATGAGACCTGTTCCACAATTTAAGTGGTTGCTGGGTGTCTGTCTCTCTCACTATAGTGAATGTCCAATTTACAAAGAGTTGATAATAATTGTTGATCATCTTGAACAAATGACTTAGTATTTACTCTAAATATTTTGACACATCAGGACTAAGCCATTAGAGTGCTTATTCAAGATGATATAAAACAAAATATTTTATTCAACTTATGACCTTAGCCCTTAGTCCTTTTGGACCAACCTATTTGCCTGGCATTAACTTAAAAGATTTTCATGGCATGAAAAAGCATTTCTAGCCCTTAGGAATATTTTGCACATCATGCCTAAACATATTTTCCTTAGAAAGTTTTATAAAATTTATTTATTCATCTAGTATGTGTTTGTATGCATTGTGGAGTTGTGCTTGCTGTTGATTGTTGTATTGTTGCTTGTTTATACTGTTAGATTGAACGGAGAGTCCCGAGTATCGCTGAAAAGAGTTGTGAACAACGACAACATTCAAGGCAAGTGGCACACCTCATAAACTTCCTATTATTTCTATATGCATTACTTAGTGTATTTATGCATGTGTAGGATAGTATTGCTATGCTAAACCTGTGTAGAATTCCTTATTCCCGTGTCTAGGTTCCTATGCAATACTTAGTAGAATTATTGATGCTATGCAAATGTTGTTTTGTGAAAATCTAAATTCTACTAAGTTAAGAATGAAACACCTGGGTGGTAAGTTGTTGTATGGTTTATGTTGAGTGGCTACTCAGGTCCATGTCTATGGTTCCTGGAGTGTGCACACTTGTGAATGGCCACCCAGGAACAGAGGAATCTGAAGAACTCCGAGTGACGATTGCTTCCAGTGCAGCCATTGCCATATGGGCTCTGGCTTGATCAATTACGTTGCGTGCACTCTCTCCGGCTTGACAAGCAGATGTAGGGGATGTTAGGTGGAACGGGTCAAGCCAGAGTGGGAGGGAAAATGCTTCTGAAAGATCTCGTCTCATTCTCTCCTTTCCTATTCACAAATGGTGTGTAAAGGATAGTTTGGGTTGAATGGGCACAATGGTGAACGTGCACAACCTCTACAGAGTGTAAAACTAAGTACTTAGCCGTGTCCCCGGTACGGACAATTTGAGCAGCTGATCACGGACGTCAACGGAGGATTCCACCATTCCAACTTCAGAAATAAAACTTGATGGGTGAACAAGGGAAGATGAGAGTTATGGTTTTCATGCCATACTCGTCTTGATTTCAAGAAAAGTGTTTTTCAAAAGAGTAGGAAAATTTGGCTTTATGCAAATTAGCCTTGAACTCCACCAGCAAAATATGCATATAGGATTTAGAGTTATTCCATTAAGTGTCCACCATAGTGTCACTTGCCAGACTCCATTTTTAATGGAATCTGACCCACGGTGTTGCAATATTTTTCTTATTGCAGATTTGATCAGATGACGAGTGAGGTTTCGTTTAAAGGTTTCGAGTCTACAACCAACATGGTTTCGCCTATGGCAGCATGAAAGTTATAGAGACTCACTGCTATTGTATTTCCGCTGTGTACTTTTCAATGCTAGCTTTATGCTATGCAACTTGTATCAAATATTTTGTAATTCTGGATCATCGATGTAATAAAATTGACACTTTGTTGTGATATTACATCGTAAACTGTGTGTGCAAATGAATCGATCCAGGGATTTGCACTATACACAGGTATCTGCCTTATTTAAAGTGCAGGTACGCTACATTTTCAAATATTTCCCACACCATTATACCTTTCAGGTGCTTAATCTTTGTGTTGAAACTTTCAGCAATGTTGCTTGTCACATAGTCGACCTTGCACAATGTTCCAAATAAGCTTCTTGTCCACAGCTTTCCGTGATGTGTTTCCATGTATGTTTTGACACAAGCATTTTCAGCGTACATGGTGTTCAAGTGGTGTTTATACTTCTTCTTGCTGCATGTGTACGCTGCTGGCCAAAGGTTTGCATCAAATACTTTCCCCCTTAAAATGCTTCTTCAAATTAGCAACAAGATGTCTCATTCATTCCTTGTGCTCTACTTCAGGAAACACAATTTCTATAGCATTCTCCAAACCCTTGCAAGCATCTGTATGGATAACCAATCCAGCAGGGTCCCCTGTAACCTTGTGTAAATTCTCCAGAAACCACCTCCAGCTAAGCTCGTTCTCCGACTCCACCACACCGAAAGCAACTGGAAAAAGCTAGTTGTGTCCATCAACTGCACAAGCAGCTACCAACTGTCCTTTCCATCTTCCAGTTTGAGCAGTTGCATCCACAGCCAAATATGGCATGCAACCTTTACGAAACCCTTGATGGCAAGCCTTGAAAGAGACAAAAGCCCTCCTGAAGATATTTCTTTCAACCATTTTTCCTCTCACTTTGGACTACACAGCCACATGATCGATTTCTACCACACTACCTGGACTTGCCTTCTCCACCTCAGCTTTGAATGCGTACAACAAGTGAAAGCTATCTGCCCACGCAATACCTTTTATGTTCTTCAGGGCCTATTCTCTAGCGTTCTGTAGCTTCGTGTAAGATATCTTCGTCTCAAACTTATATTTATCCCTGATCATTTTCCCGAGGGTAGTTGCTCCTAATCTTTGGTTCTGTCTTAGCAATGGAGTCATCACCTCTGTCAGCCACCCTTTGCTGGCTAAGTGTGTTTTCTACCAGGCCACCTTAGATGGACAAGTGTGCTCATGCTCGTTATACCTTATCTCTATCATGTCTTTCTCGTCATGATTGTCACGAATCTTCTTTGGCACAAGAGTGCCATGCAACTTCCACTTGCACCTCTCATCTGGGCAGTGAACCGTATACCTATCTGTCTAACTCTTCTCAATGGAGAAAATATTGTTGCTGAGGATGTTGGACGTTGTAAGTGCTTTCCGAAGTTCATTCACATTTTTGAATCTTGTCCCTGCAGCAAGCTTAGGAGCATTCCTATCCCAATCAAGCTCTGGCATTTCATCGCCATCGTATTCATCTTCAATCAACATGTCAGGTTCTCCTCCTCCTCTTCAGGACTATCTTGTACAAGCTGAGCGACAGGGGCCCTATGGCCCAATTCATGCACAACTTCAGGAAATATTTTCTCATCTTCATCGTCGTTCCATGACACAGGATCGTCGGGCACCACTTCATCGTCTGAATTAATATTATCAACATTGGGCTGACTTGCACTACCACTGGTGGGCTGGCTCGTACTTCCACAGGGTTGACTTGTATTACCACTGGTTCGCTTTCCCTTTCCCTTTGTCTTTCGTGATTCATGATCAAGTCGTTTCCGAGCCACCTCAAGCCTAATTTTACCGAATCGCTCGGTCGCGCTCTGAGCAAATAAGCATCCAGCTGCAGTGTCATCGGGCAGTGGGATGAAAGAGCCCTCCAACATATCCCAGTATTTGATCACGACAGTATCAATTGTCCGCCAGCTGAATTTGTCACGGCAAGCTTTAAGCAAATCCTTTAACGAATAAGTCGTTTCTACCACCAACTGATACCAAAAAGGAGGGCGAACTAGAGATCCGGCTGCCAGCGAGTGACCATTTCGACTGACAAGCGAAAAGCAGTATTCGGATTCATCCTTTTGAACAATTCATGGCGATAAGGTCAAATTGAAGCCGTATTCAACTACATACATCACGAAATTGAGACAATCGATAGATTAATCGAAACAATTGAGAGATTATGTACTTACTTCCTCATCCAAGTGTTATCTGAATCTGATTTCACCCAGTCCTTGCCGTTATAAGCATAAGGCGGATCGGGCGGAACGGCGGGGTCTGGAACAGCCGCTATGGATGCGTCTTGCAAGCAGAGGTGAAGTGCACCACAAGCGGACGGGGACGGGCGCTAGGGCGGTGGCACGGGGCGGGGCGGCGTGTCAGATCGGGACTTGGGGGGAAGACGATGATTGAAACCTACCAACGTTCTAATTCGAAATGAGCCGACCCCACGGGCCGACCACAGGAAATCCCAACCGAGCCGCATACTAGCCGACCCCAGGAAATCCCAACCGAGCAGCGCCAGGCTGACCCCACTAGTCGGGACAAGTGACACTTGACCAGAGGGCAAAGGGAGCGTTTGGCCGATTTCCGAGCCAAACAGGGCACAGACGAGAGTAACTACGCGGGTATGGCACAAACGGATAAACTAGAGAGAACCGGGGCACAGAAGCTATTGTCCCTATGCTTAATGCTTGTCACTAGGGCCCGAGTGGCATGATTTCAGATCTGAACATGTTATTGTATCATGAGGATAATCATTGTTTTAGATCATATCTTCAAGATGTATACACATATTATTGTCTGGAACCCGAGGCCCCAAAGTGACAGCAATTGGGATAACCGGAGGGGATGGCTGTGATGTGAGGATCACATGTGTTCACAGGGTGTTAATGCTTTGCTCCTGTGCTCTATTAAAAGGGGTACCTTAATTACCAGTAGTTTCCCTTGAGACCCCGCTGCAAACGGGCTGGTAGTACAAAATATGTTGTGCAAATTTCTCATTGCGAGCACGCACGACTAAATACGAAACACATGCCTATGGTTACTTAGTACTTGGATGCTTTATCATATTTACCTACAAATGACTTTGTCTTGATTATTATATGAAGTATCTTATCCATGCAACGCCCGTTCATCCGTCCCTATGCCTACAGTATTTTAATCTTGATGTCTACTACAATCACTATTGCTGCTATTATTTCACTACTGCTGCTATAAAATTGTTGCTATTGATAATCTCTATCGAGCAAGTCTATTTCCAGGTGCAGCTGAACTGAGAATTTATTTGTTAAGGCTTATAAATATTCTTTGCCTCCCCTTGTGTCGAATCAATGAATTTGGGTTTTACTTCCCTCGAAAACTGTTGCGCTGCTGGGTAAATCCTCGACTGGCATACAATCCATGAGTTGGGTAAACCGATGCTGTCGCCGAGCTGGGCCGAACTATTGACTGGGGATATGAGGAGCCTCTATGAAGGTGTTCTTTATTGTGAGGGCAATCTTTTCCGCGAGAAAATCCAACATACCCAATATTCTTTGCAAGGGTACCAGAGGGATTGAGTTTCATTGAAGATCTTGGGGACGTGTTCTTCGTAAGATTTAATGACATCTTCAGCATGTACCACATAGACACACTCAACCCATCAATGGTCCGCTTGGTTGCACTCAGTATGGAGCACCATATCGCAAAAGGACAATACCCCGGACATGACAATAATTGACCCCTACTACATGCAAGAGAAGTTCGTGAACCTATCTTACTGCTGGCGGACGCTTTTATTCGCCAAGAGTAGCCCTTACCAATGGCGTAGATCTACTGGCGTAGGCGTGTTCGCCAGCACTAACCAAATTTTGTCCACCAGCAGTAGCCTATTTTGTACTAGTGCCAGAATGACGACGTTCGCCACCCAACCCTCCGGTAGGGTGATGTCGTCGTCCAATGGGATGTGATGGCGGCTGGACAGCAATGTGTCCTCCACCGTCATCACGTAGCGTGGCGCGTTGACTCCCTCCTCTGTTGGGTTTTCGCCCACAAGATCGATCTCATACGAAGATCCAAAGACACGCGCTCAAGAAAGATTTAGCCAAGGGCACGTATCGCGCCCGTGTTTCCCTCTCTATTTCTCTTAATTTTCTTGGTGTTTAAAACTCAATGCCTGGACTGTTTATATAGGAGCAGTTAGGACCCAGCAGTTGACTCCTACACGGACAGGAACCCAATACAACTAGGAAACCAAACCCGACTCTAGTTAAGCTTTCCTATCAGCTAGCTATACTAATAGCACACACGGACAACACCGGTTTGGCATGCAAGCCAACCACGTGTATGAAACTTACCTAATTTGACTAATATATGATTAAGAAAAGATTATTTTTCAACAATCTCCTCCTAATCTTGACTTGGCCATCTCCTCGTACTCCTCCCGATCTCGATTCGTCACAGCTTCACGCACACCTTGATCGTCCTTTCCGTACATTAAGTATGACCACGCAGTAAACATGCAGCCCACCTTTGGTCTGTCATGTTTTGCCACCGCCATTGCTCGGCCCCTGCCTGCACTCGGTTCGCACCTCTTGTGCCACCGCCATTGCTAGGCATCCTCGCACTCGGTTCGCACCATACTTCTTTGTACTTGCTTGCAGTAGCTTCTTTTTCTACTGGTCGCACACATCCTCGCTTTACGGTAGCATACTACTACTACCGTCCGCCTTCGACATCGCATCGAATCCACACTGGCCGCAACCAGGACGCTCCACGAGGACATGAACACAACTCACGGAACACCGTGCACACCTCATCCATGACGGGCTTCAACTGCAACAATCTTTCACCAAGACGAGCACTTGGACACAACCACGACTGCCAACTCGCACGTCTACGATTCCTTGACTCATTTAACTCCTCCTGCGACGATCTCCCCAGATGATGATCTTGACGAGACTCCCAGCACCGCACCTCGACACCACCACTCCCATCTTGCTGACGACAGCCCTCTGTCGTCCCTTCGTGTCGCTCCGCTGAACGACAATCGCCTGCCGCCTCGATGACGACATCATGCCCTCTGTCTCTACACGGTCGCCCGCCCCGAGGCGCTAGTCGGGTCGCCTCCCCGGGGAAAGCGCGACTTCAAATATTCAAACCTGGCGGCTCTGGTACCAATTGTTGGGTTTTCGCCCGCAAGATCGATCTCATACGAAGATCCGAAGACACACGCTCAAGAAAGATTTAGCCAAGGGCACATATCGGCGCCCATGTTTCCCTCTCTATTTCTCTAAATTTTCTTGGTGTTTACAACTCAACGTTTGGGCTGTTTATATAGGAGCAGCTAGGACCCAGCAGTTGATTCCTACACGAACAGGAACCCAATACAACTAGGAAACCAAACCCAAGTCTATTTAAGCTTTCGTATCAGCTAGTACTAATAGCACACACGGACAACACTTTCCTACAAGCTATGACTCACGTACATGAAACCTAACCGGTTTGGCATGCAAACCAACCACAGGTATGAAACTTACCTAATCTCTCCTATCTAAAAGAAGAATTTCTCCGTTTCCTGCCCCGCGGCGGTCCGCTTCGTCCATCGTCACGCGTTTTGTTTCGCTTCGTACATCATCCCATCCTCTTTCCGCAGATTTCTCCGTAATAATCGCAGTCGCAGAGCACCCTTCTGCGCCGTCGTCTCTCTCCTCGCGCCGACAAAAATTCCAAATCGCCGCCCTTCCTCCCCGAGTCTGCTCCCAGTCTCCTACACCCTCCTCTCCATTCGTCTCCAGGTTGCGATTCTCGAGTTTTGTGGGCTGGCGGCCGCAGTCGTGAAACCTGAGCCAGGATATCAAGCACAAGTCTTTATGAGGCGGGAGTGCGAGGCCCAGCTCCGGGCACCTACTGCTCCTTCATCTACATCGTCAAGATCAAGCTCGTTCTAAGTTTGCCGATGCCCAGCTCAGGGTCTTTATCCAGGCGTGAGTGCTGCACCTCCCCTCTCCTGCTACCTCCGCCGTCGGCAGCGGAGACCGCAAGCGTCGTCCTCCTCACCTGTGCGGCGATGTCCCCCCAGCTCCCTACGTCAGATCTGACCGTCGTGCTGCCGTTCGTCCCTTCTCCTACCTCATTTACTCAATTACTCTGCAGCAAAGTCATCATGTACCTAGCAGTCGTGGTTTCCTGTGCTGCTCGTTAGAACAATTGACATATGATCTACTGTATGAGTAGTGGGAGCTTCGGTGTTCTATTTCCCCAAATAATTGCTTGTGCTTATTTTGCTGTGTCTCGTTTGTTAATTGGTACGGTCAATCTGATATCCTTTGTGTACTTGATGAACCAGTAGTAATCGACATCTATGTTTAGTGTCCAAAAAGAAGTCTCCTTATATGATCCGTGTGATGGGAACTTGTTGTTTGATGGTTCGAGAAAGACTTGCTTCTGATGTGTTCGTTTCAGGATATTTTATTACGACTGATTTTGATGGAGTGGATGATCTTATGCAGTTGAGTTATCTAAATGAACCATCCATGCTCTACAACTTGCAGTGCGGATATTCTCAAGAGACATGACAATTGTGTGAGGATATATTAATAACTTTGTCTTTTCTTATAGACTTTGTTGGCTTTCTTAGTGCTATATTATTACATTGTATACTAAACCAGGTCCAGTTTGGTGGCTGTCAACCCTTTTCGATGACATGCACCGCTACGAGGCTTTTGCACGGCGGAGCAGGAGGAAGATGTTTAGGATTAGGCATTCCACTGCTTCAAATAGGTTTATTTACATTTGGATTGTGCATGAGAGTTTAGTAATTAAAGGTATGCTCGCTTCAAGATAAATGTTGGATTTTGACTACAAGCTTTTGCAATATTAACCGTACATTTTGTTTCAGTGATTTCTCACTTATTTTATTATTCTGATTATACAGAGGAGGGATGCATGTGGAGCTTGGGAAAAATATGTTGGGTTGGAGTCTTGGATCATACTGATACTACTCCAAAAAAGGCAAAGCAGGGCTTACACAACGAATCAGGTATGTATTATCTTTCTAGGAAGTGAATTTAGCAGAGTTACCAATGTCAACTTTTACCTTATTCATCTTTGGGTGTAGGTATGATGTACCCATACTTTGTTATTTTTGTACAAGAGCTTCGCCTACGCCAAATTAGGCATTTCTAATTTTCTTATCTTATTTTCAGATGCTTCTTATTGTGGATTGCAACCATTCACTGATATGCCTTTGTTTGTGTACTGAAGCAAACTTGTAAGAACCTGTCTCAAAAAGGATACATAAGTTTCTGTGTTACTTGTAGAGAAGAATTTTCTATTGAACTATTGAAGACAACAATGTGTCAGTTCTTCAGATAACTGAAGACGAGGCAACACAAGATAATGAAGCAGCATAGACGCTTCAACATAATGTAGAGGAGTTGCAAATGGCGACGTGAAATAAGGTTAATGAGTGTTAGAGTGTGGCAGGTTACGTGTAGATATTAGTACAAAACGTATGGTATTGATTTATGTGGGTAAGCTATTGGAAATGCATTCGTTGGCTAAGGAGAAAAACGATGAGATCAGAAAACTCAAAGATAGAGGAACCTGAGGATCATGACTAGTGATGGAGCATCCCGAATTGAAAGAGGATGATGGTGAGAATACACGAGGGAGGGACGAAGGGGGCCGAAATTATAACTGTCTTTTACTCAAAAAGCACGATGTGAAATAATATTATGCCTTTGCTCAAAACTTGACAATGATGCTTGATGGGATACGAGAATCCTAAAATTACATGGTTGACATGATTAGTTTGGAATCATAAGAAATCATGTTATTCCATTGCAACACAGGTGCAATTAACTATTTTATGAAAAGTGCAATTATATCACTGAATTGCTTTATGTTCAGTTAAGCATTAGGTCAAAATATATTTGTTACCAGATTTATTGGCACCATCATGAGTTGATGTTATATGGAAGAGATCTACACTATATTTTCTAGCGAGAGTTTTATAACGTGGCAATGTTGTTGTTGTGCCATGATATCACAAGATACCAGGGAAAGTTCATAACTTACGATGAGTTGTGTGTGGGATCCTTGATGAGTATAACCATCCGAGGCACTAATATGGGAGTTCAAGAAGTAAGCGTGGAGCTCATGACCTTTGCAACTAATGATATTTATGTGCATGAGAATTTTAGATAATCATCAATAATGTAAAACCATTAGAAGTTTTTTATCCCGTTGCAACGTACGGGTAATTTGCTAGTTTGACTAATATATGATTAAGAAAAGATTATTTTCCAACATCCTCGCATCACATCTCGTAGTGCCACGTCTTGGCCATCTGCACCTACTCGGTGCGGCGGCGTTCCTCGAGTTGCTCGCGTCGTTGCTGGTCATGACACTCGTCACATCGACGTGCTTGTTCCGCCGAGAGGAAGTCGTGGTGAAGCCAAAGCTTACGCTCCTCCGGTGTCTCGCGGCTGCCCACCATGCTGGACGGTGGCTCTCCACTAGGGAGAGAAGAGTTGGGAGAGGGCGAGGGATTGGTGTGGAGAGGATAGGTGTGTCGCGCCTTGCTTTAAACGCGGCCGAAGGAGCGGGGTGATGCACTCACGGTGTAGTTGGAAAACCCCAAGAGGAAGGTGTGAAGTAGTGCAGCAGCAAATTTCCCTCAGTTATGAAATCAAGGTTATCAAACCAGTAGGAGATGAAGAACATCTCCCCCTTGCAATGGCGCCAGCAATTGCTTGGTGGAGGTGGAACCTGCACAACACAATCAAGAAACTTTGCCCCAACTTAACAATGAGGTTGTTAATCTCACCGGCTTGTTGTAACAAAGAGATTAATTGTATGGTGTGGAAAATGATGTTTGTTTGCAGAGAATGAAAGTAACAATATGCATTTGGTTGTATTATCACTTTAGAGAAAAGGACCGGGGTCCACAGTTCACTTGTAACATCCCAATATTTTGGAATGTTTAAAAAACTAAAAATTTAAACTTCTGTTTTTGATTAAGATAAAACATTAAAAATATAAGAAAACCAACTATAAAAGAGTTCATAGCATCTTCCAAATTGTTTATTATTTCAAATATCTCAAGTAATCACTATTTTCAAAACTTGTTTCAAGTTAAACATTTTACTATCCATTGTTTTTCTTAAACCTCAATATATAATTTGACAATTGGTTTACAACGTTTCAAACCATTTTCTTGTAATAAAAAGTTTATTTATAATTATTTGATTTCAACCACTTAGTCATAGCTATTCATAAATTAAAATAATATTTAAAATGTTCTTTTAAACTATTTAAAACATGGTATATTTGCCAAATGGTTTTCATTCTTTTACCTGAGTTCAAAACATAGTTTTGGAAATTACAAGCCTATAGTTTATATCTTTAAAACTTCATGGATTTTAAAATTAATGATTTATCCAAATAGTCATTTCAATAACTTAAATTATTTTCATCAATTTGCAAAACATAAAATGATTTTCAAGAATAATTTCAACATAAGAAATGAAATAAAGATATATTGTTTTCCAAATGTACTATAGGGAGTTTTCAAATGACTTATTATAATATAAAACTTAATGGTGCACAAAATATTTTGAATTAAAATAAATTCATTATATTTCCCTTTTCATTTCAAATAGTGGTGTTATTTTATTTAATATTGTACTCAAGCCAAAAATGATTTAATATTGGAAAATGAGTTTAGTTAACTTAATTTCAAACTTATATAGGTTTTGTATTTTATAAATTTTATTTAGCCAAAAATAAAATTCTTTAAACCATATATTAAAATTTGACATAAAGTGTCAAATTTGTATTTAATCAATATTTCAAAATTTTGATTTTTGAAAAGTGTCCAAAACATGCTCACAACTGGTTTAACACAGAGATATGGTTTTTACGAATTTTTAGAAATTTATTTGACTTCATTTGAACACTTAAAATAAAAGATATGAAATAAATAGGAAAAATCAGAAAAAGAAAAAGAAAAACGGCTGACGTCAGCGTCGTCTTCAAGGTCCAGACGAAAACACGCATGATTTTCAGTTTCTCTTCCCGAATTGATTCTGGGCGTTTTACTCAACCATTTGATGCACCGTTTCTTCAAGACCTCCTCCTTCATTCCCCACCAAAAGTCCTCTCCGAAACATCCCCAAACTGACGAATTTGTCGCCGTAGTTCGTCCGTGACCGGAAACGGCCGTTTCACTCTCCGATTAATTGCGGGAGTTTTAATGCATCATTCATCGCGCCGTTTGTTGCTACTTGTAGCCCCCGACCACCTCTTCATTTCCTCTCTCACCCCGTCTGAATCGTGTCCCAGGCCGCTTAATTTGGTCGCTGGAGTTCTACACGTCCACGGCCAATTTCTTCGATTCCGGCAAGGTGAGGCAACCCCCGAGCCCTAGACTCCTCTCTTCTTACTACCCATCCCCTTGTGCACCTCGTGACCCTTCCCCGCTTCTCCCTTGCAGCAAATCGTGCGCAGCGAGCTTGACCCGAAGGTCATCGACGCTACTGCCACTCCGGCCACGCCTCCACGCCGCTCCAGGACGCACGAGTCAATGACGTCGCCTCCATCTCCTCCGTCGCCACGCGCTGCACACCCCGTCGACTCATCCCCGGACCAAGACGACCTCCGCAGCACCGTCAACATCCTCGCTCGAGCCCGCCGCCGTGTTGCTCCAGCTCCAGCCGCGCCTCCACGCCACTCTCGGACGACCGAGAAAACACCGACGCCACCATCTTCTTCACCACGATGCGACGCGCCTCTACGTCGCCTCGTCGAGCCCAGGACGTGACCGGAGCGTCATTCTCGTCGAACCCGAGCGCCGGCGCCGCCGTCTCCTACCTCTCCTCAAGCTCGGGAAGACCCGCAACACCGACGACGTCCAAGCCGAGGCCGCGCCGCCGCCACCGTACATACATAAGTTCTCCCTACGACAAATCAACCTCACGGTGAGCTGATGTATTGCCTTGTATGTCGTTCCATACAGAACATCAGCACCTGATGAAGGGATAGCAGCCAATAGAAAATCTCCATGTGTAATCTATTTTTCCATTTTCGTTTTCCTGCCTATTTTAGATATAGAACTTCCAAAATTCATATCTTATGAACCGTTTGGTCAAATTTAACAAACTTTATATCCACGGATTCAAAAAATGAGAAGAATTTAATGAAATCATAGACGTGCAATTTTACATCTTGCATCATCATTATTTTTGCAGAACTTTATAAACTTTATTTTGTGTATAAAAGTATTTTGTGTAGCTTTATTTTTATAGTGTTTTGAAAAAGTTACACTTACACACACTTGGGATTCTCAACATGGAGTTAGAAGGCCAACGAAGGACTTAGCCAATAAAACAGACTCTGGAAACATCTCCAAGAAGTAAAAGCACTTAGAAGAAATCAAGAAGAACTTCATGAAGACCAAACAGCTGCATTTTCTAAGTCTTGCTTCCTTTCTCTCTTTTCTCCCTTCTTCTCTTAGACCTTATGTTGACTAAGTTATATTCAAGATCAACCTGGATGTTGTCAACACCTTCAAGTCTTCAGAACCATCAACTCTACAAATTGCAATGAAGTCATCACATCAAGGAGAAAAGGAAGCAAGGAGAAGATTCCTGGAAGACCAACTACATCCTTCTTTCTATCTTTTCCCTCTTTCCTAATTTTGTCTTTCACTTTAGACATAAACCACATTTTTTGATCATGATATTACCACCTTTGAAGTATCCTAGCGGCATAGTGAGATGAAGCGGCCTGGAGACTAATTTTACATGTCCATGTACATGAGACCTGTTCCACAATCATAAGTGGCTGGCCGGGTGTCTGTCTCTCTCACTATAGTGAATATCCGATTTACAAAGGGTTGTTAATAATTGTTGATCACCTTAAAGAATAGACTTAGTATTTTTCTCTAAGAATTTATGCACATCATGACTAAGTCCTTAGAAAAAGGGGTATCAACTTCTTAGAAATTATTTTGGCTTGATGTATTAGCATCTAGTCCTTAGTTAAAATTCGACCCCAGTTGTTATGACTTTGGTCCTTAGTCATTTTTTACCAAATTCTTGCCTTGCACTTAACTTAGAATATTTTCATGGCATGACATGCATCTCTAGCACTTAGAAATATTTTGCACATCATACATAACATATTTTCCTTAGAAGTTTTATGAAATTGTATGTTCATTATGTATTGTGTTGTTGTGTGATTGTTTATGATTGATATGTATAGATTGAACGGAGAGCTCCGAGTATCGCTAAAAAGAGTTTGTGAGCAAAGACGACTTCCAAAGGCAAGTGGCACGACTTAGTAGAATTATTGATGCTATGCAAAAGTTGTTTTATGAAAATCTAAATTCTACTAAGTTAAGAAAGAACCTCCTGGGTGGATTGGTTGGATATGGAGGCGAAGTTAGTGGCCACTCAGACCCATTTCTATGGTTCCTGAGTATGTGCACTTGTGGATGGCCACCCAGGGAACAAAGGGATCTGCAGAACTCCAAGTGAAGATTGCTTCCAGTGTAGCCATTGCCAATATGGGCTTTGGCTTGATCAACTAAGTTGCATGGACTCGCCCCGGCTTGACAAGCAGATGTAGAGGGTGTTAGGTGGAACGGGTCAAGCCAGTATGGGGAGGGAAAATGCTTCTGAAAGATCTCGTCTCATTCTTCTCCTTTTCCTTATCACTTCCAGAGTGTAGAGGATAGTTTGGGCTGAATGGGTACAATGGTGAACATGCACAACCTCTGCGGAGTGTACAAATCTAAGTACCTAGCCGTGTCCCCGGTACGGACAATTTGAGCAGCTGATCAAGGACGTCAACGGAGGATCCCACCATTCCAATTTATAAGTTAAAACTTGATGGGTGAACAAGGGTAGAATGAGACAGTGGATTTCATGCCACGGATGTCTCTAATAGAAGAGAAGTGTTTTACAAAGAGTTAGGAAAAATTGGCTTTATGCAAAATAGCCTTGAACTCCACCAGCCAAATATGCATACAAGTTATTAGAGTTTTTCCACTAAGTGTCCACCATAGTGTCACGTGCCAGATCCATTTTTAATGGAATCTGACCCACGTTGTTGCAATATACTTTTTTTATTGTAGATTGTTCAGATGATTAGTGAGATTTCGTTAAGGGATTTCGAGTCTACAACCAACATCTTTTCGCCTGTGGCAACATGAATATGATGGAGACTCACTACTACGTTTTTCCGCTGCTTTACTCTTTCAAAAATAGCTTTATGCTATGCAATTTGTAATGAATATTTTGTAAGTCTGGATCATCGATTTAATAAAATTGATACTTTGTTGTGATATTACATCGTAAACTGTGTGTGCAAACGAATCGATCCAGTGATTTGCACTATACAGAGGGACTTGCCATTTTCTAAGTGCAGGTCTGTTACATCACTAGTGGTGTCTCTCCATAATAATAATAATAGCATACAAGCGGGTAAACAAATTACAGCTGGGCAACTTATAGAGTAAAGAGCTGCATAATGATGCATATACTAATGACATGATGTCTAGTGTGCGATTCATTTGGGCATTACAACAATATATATAGACCGTTCCAACCGCATCTATGACTAATAATCCACCTTCCGGTTAGCGTCCGCACCCCTTTCAGTATTAAGTTGTAAGCAACAGATTATTGCATTAGGCAAAGTGTTTAATGTAAGTAATAACATCATCCTTAGATAAAGTACTGTTGTTTTATCCCTAAAAGCAACAGTACATCTACAAGCTTAGAGCTTTCTGTCACTTCCCCAGATTAAATAGAGACATGAACCCACTATCGAGCATAAATACCCCCTCTTGGAGTCACAATCATTTACTTTGCCAGAGCAACTACTAGCAACGGAGAGCATGCAAGATCATAAACAACACACAACATGATATATTATGAAGTAATGATAAAGTATTCAATATCCATCGGATCCCAGCAAACACAACATGTATCATTACATAAAGATGATCTTGATCATGATAGGCAGCTCACAAGATCTAAACATGATGGCACAAAAGGAGAAGACAACCATCTAGCTACTGCTATGGACCCGTATTCCAAGGATGAACTACTCACGCATCAGTCCGGAGGCGGGCATGGTGATGTAGAGCCCTCTGGTGATGATTCCCCTCTCCGGCAGGGTGCCGGTAGCAGGTTCTGAACCCTCCCGAACTAGGGTTGACGACGGCGGCGGCTCCGTGAGGAAAAGTGGAAAAGTGTTCGGGTTGTTTGCCTTAGGTTTTCGAGGGGATTAAATAGGCGAAGGGGCGAAGGCGGTGGAGCCCTGAGGGCCCCACCTCAGGTCCTGGCGTGGCCAAGGAGGCTGCCGCGCCACCCCTTGAGGTGGGCGCCTCGGTGCCCGTCTCCTTTTCTCCCTCGGACTTCTGGAACGTGTCTGGAATTCTAAGATCTTCAGTATAAAAATTGTCCAATTTCGAGAATATTTTCTTAAATGGATTTCTGAAACCAAAAATAGCAGAAAACAGGGAACTGGCAATGTGGCATCTTGTCAATAGGTTAGTTTCAGAAAATGCATAAAACAATATAAAATGTGTATAAAACATGTAGGCAATTGGTATAACATAAGGTTGTAACATAAGAAATTATAGATACGTTTGTAACGTATCATGGGGTTGGGTGGCGCCCATTAACGGCAAGCACCGATTTGCCCGACACACATTGACGCCAACAACGTGTGTGCATGACGCCGCCTGTAGAGCCGTCCCGACGTCAAAACATGGACGATGCTGGTTGACCCATGGCATCGTCTCTGCGCTAGCCGATGACACCTCATTTCTGTGAGAGGCGTTATTGTAAGGCGTGCAGGCAAACAAACGATGATACCTCGTCTCCTCGCCATTAATCGGTCGGAACGCCTCTCTGCGCAGCCTAATTAATCAATGGGCGTGGTTTGTGCACCCATGTCGAAGGGTCTCTCGAACTCATGTACGACACCTCTCACTAGTAGAAAACGGGGCTTTGGTTCACCCCTTTAGCCCACATTTAAAAAGGAACCGAGACTAAATGGTGCAAGCCACCGGATTGAATTTCGGAGGGACCTTCAATCCCGGTTCGTGACACGAACCGGGACTAAAGGGTCACCACACGCGGCCGCAGAGGCGGGGCCCAGTGTGTGACCCTTTAGTCCCGGTTCGTGGCACCAACCTGGACTAAAGGGTCTACGGTAGGCTACTTTTTTACCGTGAAAAAACAACGTCTAAATAAATTTAAAAAATGAAAAAAACTTCAAATTTAAAAATCCTTTGACGTGCCGGTACCTATCACAACCTACTATTAGAGAAAATTTTAATTTTTGATTTTTAATATTTTTTGCAAAAAAAGTGATCTCAATTTAAAAAAGTATAACTTTTGCGTACGAATTCGGAAAACATTGTGTATATTTGAAAAACTATCTACGCAAAGAAAAAACTCATGCCTGGGGATCATCCATCATATGTGCACCACTCTTAGTGAAAATTAGTTGGGTGCCATTTGGATTCATATTTTATGTACTTCCTTCACAAAAAACCCTCTTTTTTCCACTTAAAAAAAGGAAAATGATATTTATGAAAATAATTTGAAGAATCCCTTTGGCAAGATTGTTTAATATACCAATATGCACCTATGTGTGGAGTATGAGATCTTTATCACAAACTATGTTGTCGAAATGACCATAACTTGGTCATTCGGCTTGAAACTTATAGATGTTCATACATGATAGACCTTTTTGTGAAGACTTTTTCTGCAAATGTTGGCAAAAATCTAGTTTATCATTTTTCATAGCTACTAGTACACATATAAGGATCCCATGCCAAAGGATTTGATTTTTTTAGGTGTTTATCACTTTATTACATTTTTTCTTAAAAACGATCAAAACGGTCGCTATGACTAATCATCGGAAGAGGTGATATTTTCTAGAACTATCAATGTTTTTGTGATATAACCACTAGTTGCGTACCTTAAAATAATTTTTCCAAAAGTTTCAGACCAAACTATCAAACAGTTGTAGTTCAAATTTGAATTACTTTCGATAAATCAACATAAACTTAATTAACTAGCGGAAATTGGTTAGAATTCAAAGAAAAAAATCATACATGTGGATAATCCATCATATGTGCACCACTCTTAGTGAAAATTAGTTGGGTGCCATTTGGATTCATATTTTCTGTACTTCCTTCACAAAAAAACCTCTTTTTCCACTTAAAAAAAGGAAAATAATATTTATGAAAATAATTTGAAGAATCCATTTGGCATGATTTTTTAGTATACCAATCCGCACCTATTTGTGAAATATGAGACCTTTATCACAAACTATGCCGTGAAAATGACCATGAATTGATCATTTGGCTTGGAACTTATAGATGTTTATAGATGATAGTTCTTTTTGTGAAGACTTTCTTTTTCAAATTTTGTGAAAAATCAAGTTTTTCATTTGTCATACCACCTAGTACACATATAAGGACCCCATTTCAAAGGATATCCTTTTTTGAGTTGTTTATCGTTTTATTTCATTTTTTCGTAAAAAAGATCGAAATGGTCACCATGGCTATCGATGTTTCTATAATGCAAAATATGATTTGGATGTCATATTTGAATTCCTCTAATTGTTTTGATCAATTTAGACATTTTATTTGTTGAATTCCGATTTAAGGATTTAAAGATACGGATTATTCCATACTATATAAAAAGGCAAAAGTAAATTAATGTTTATTTTATCATTATTTATTTCAATATTTTATTGTATTATCATTTTTATTTATTCAACTAAAATTTTATAATACACGCAATGGAAAAAATATATCATCATGACCGAGTGGTAATATGATAGATAAGACAGTTATATCAGTAAGTTTTCTGTTCTCTCTTAGTATCTAATTTGAATAGAACCTAAATGTTAAGCGTGCTTGGGGTGGAGTAGTGTGAGGATGGGTGACCGAGCGGGAAGTTTGACCGTAGGTATGCACTTTGACTTGAGAATAGGGGTAAATATAAATTAATTGGTAAAATAATTGAGATCAAAAACAATTTGAATATACAAAATAAAAAAATCTGAAAAAAATATAAAATAGTTGATTTTTTTGAAAAAAATGAATTTTTGCTAAAAACCTTTAGTCCCGGTTCGTAACACGAACCGGGACTAAAGGGTTCGCCCCCGCGCGCCCCTGGCCCCTCCACGTGTGGAGCTCTAATTGGTGGGGTCTCTAGTTCCGGTTCGTATTGAACCGAGACTAATGGGTGGGGGGTCTCTAGTCCCGGCCAGACAGTCCCGGTTGCTACACCGGGACTAAAGCCCCTCTAGAACCGGGACTAGTGCCATTTTTTCCACTAGTGTCTGAGACGGCCTATAAATTTTGAGACCCTTTCGGGATGCCGAACACGAAATGACTCAGAGCTAAGCTTTAGGGGGCGCTGTTAGGGGCTTTTTTTCTCGTTCAGATCCATAATGGGCGTTTGGAGGATCATTGGAGGCCCCAATGGAGATGCTGTCACAAAGTTGTAGTAGCTACGCCGATTCCATACTCCCTAGCACTGGCACAAAGCAAGAATCATCACCATACTTGCATGCCATCTCCACGAGGATGGTCTACAACAGGAAACGGTAGATTCACCTTGGCTCGGGCCAGGCAGCCAACAATAGTCTTATTTATGTAACTTCTGCCGGATCCGCCACCGAGCATCGTCATCCATCATGGAAAACAACGAAGCAACCGATGTAGAGCTCTTCCAACATTGCCCGGGGACATGACAGAGCAGAGCGACCTAGACATGACGCTACACGCCATGTAGGATTTAACCCTAACAGAAAACCTAGCTAGTAATATACATATGGTCTGGCCTCCTCCCTCCCGCTATCGCCGGACAACAAAGCTGTGGGACGGAGGGAGGGAGGGTTGTCTCGTCGATATAATATACACTATATATGAAAGTGTGTCAAATTTGTGTCCAAATCTGGCATCCACGTCCTCCAGATTGTTCGGGCTGTCCGATCCATGCAGTGAACGGTCGAGATGTGTCCGCACCCACCCTCCAAATGCGATTTACTGTAGCTCCGGTCTCTCCACCAATAGCATCGCGCCACGTCGTCCGGTCACCAGCCAGTCGGAGCCGGTTCCCACCGATCACCGCGTCTTGTTTCCGAAAACCCCTTCGCAGATCGACGTAGTGCCCGGCAGTCCATATTTTTACGTACTGAAGGACTTACTCGCAAATATGTCAAACATTAGATGCTTTCTGTAACATTGCAATCTCATTTCCCCTCCTCCGTTCCTCTCTCCAACCCGTCCCTGCCGCCCCTCCCAGCCCAGCGCAGCGTGTGCCGCTGCCGCTGCCTCCTCGACGCTGTTCCGCCTCCTCCTCCGTTCCTCCGCCGCCGCACCTCCTTCCACCGCGCCGCCGCAGCCGCGCCTCCTCCCATGCTGCTGCTCCCCCCGCGTCATTCATGTCCTTCCTCTCCTCTCCCCCTCCCCCGCGCATCCCGCCCCGGCCGCCGCTGCCCAGCTCCCACTGCCACGCCTCCTCAGCCCAAGCCTGACGGCTCCCCGTTTGGTCGACGAGGCCACCAGGGAAGTCGGCGCAAGGGAGCGCGACCTTGCCGCTGACGAGGCAGGGGCCCCTCACGCCCAGGTCGCCGCGCGGCCTCACTCAGCTGCGACACCACCCCGTCCCTCCTCCACGACCTCCTTCCCAGTTACCAGCCGCCGCCTCGGCCTCCTCCTCTCTCTAGCTCAAGAAGCCTCGAGGACTGCGGGATCTGCGTGCAGGCATGGAGAGGCGACCGTTCAGGCTGCCGGCGGCCGGGAAAGGTTTCTATTATAGGGAAAGACACTATCAGATTCTGTCGGAAAACAAGTCGATTTCCTATCTAAATTTCTCCTCTCTGTCTTTATTCAGATTCGTCCATCCAGAAATGGAGACAGTGCCACTGAAGGATTTATCGCCTCAGAAAAGAGTGCGATATGTGGCAGTAAAACTTATACAAATTTGGGAAAATTGGAGCCAAGCCAAAGAAATGTATGAACTGGGTTTACTGTTTCTGGACTATCAGGTACACATTCCTCTGCCTTAATTATTTAACTCACCATTCCAAAGCAAATAAAACTGACGGTACATAATGTTGACATGATATGCTGATTTAATACATTTCAAACTTCCTGTTAAGTGATTACAGAAAGATCGTTTACTTCCAACACGAAATTCATGAAAATGATTCTTGCTTATCTATTTCAGGGCAACACAATTGAAGGTTGTAAAGGAAAAGATCGAGTAGCTATGTTCAAAAAGCAGCTAAAGAAGGACAAGATCTACAAAATCGAGCAGTTTATGGTTGTTGGACAGGAGACAAGACTAAAGATAGTAGACCATCCATATAGAATCAGGCTTGCTAAGTATACCAAAATCATCGAAATATGTCCGCAACCCCAAGATTTCCCGTTCTACACATACAATATCAAATGGTTCAGCGAACTAGACGACCATATTGGGAAAAATGCCTACGTATCAGGTATTATCAACAAATACTAACTACTTTCTTTCCTTCCCTGATATACTTTCGAACACAATATTTATGCTACATCGTCTAAGTTTACAGATATAATAGGAGTAGCTATACAACAGACTGATATCATCCCATCTAAAAGCAATAACGATCCAAGGAGGCAAATTTGCATAAAAAATAGCAGGTACAAGCAGCAACAGTTCAGAAAATGTTGTACCATTCATATACTATTATACTAATGCACATTCTTCTCAAAAAAAGTGGTAGGGTTGCTATAGTGACGCTATGGGGCAAACATGCAAAACAGTTTGGAGCAGAAATCCTCTATCAGAAATCAGTGGAAGCCACAATATGGTTATCCTTTTCACAGGAATGATTGTTTCCTATTTCTCAGGCATATATATTCTACATAACTAAAGAGTGCACACCTATCCGCGTATTTTGACTGCTAAATTGTTGCATTATAGGACTGCTAGCATTTCTGAGCACCTCTATCACTCGCTGGCACTTCAATCCACCGATTCCAGAAATAGAGAATCTTCAAAACTGGTCAGCCGGTCTACAAGTACATACATAAATATTTTATAGATGCTATACATTTCATATATACAGTTTGTATATAACAACCACACAAATATGATGCAGCTTCCAAAATCAACACTGCCTGGTTGAATGGGATGGACACACCGGTACAACCACGGAGGCTACAGAGACAATACTTGCTGCATTAGGCCAACAACATCTTCCTGACATTGTTGTAAGGCTTACACCTGGCTAACATAGTTGTCCACTACAGCCAACAAAGTTTCGTACAAGTGCTGCTATAATATTTTCATTCTTTTTGTGATAGGGCAACAAATTCAAGCTTAACATAACTATCACAGAAGTGAATCAACCACATGACTGGTGGTTCTATTCTTGCAAAAATTGTTTCTGTGGTATGAAGATGCAGGATGGTAAGCGTCAATGTCGCAAATGCTCTGGATCAGAGTGTACTCAAAGGTAAAATTTATATCGGTTACACACACTGCGGATATTCATCTAGCCAACTACGGCATGTTAAACATACTCTATATTTGATAAATACATGTACAAGCTTTCAGTCAACGGTATAGATGCCGAAGTACCCACAGAAACCGAAATAATAAAAGGCAAGTTCATGTTCTATGGCGAAACTGCAGGTGCAGTCATTAGCGCTCTACTTCTTGCACAAGCAAATGGCAGGCGCGGTTTTATTCCACCTGCTATCACAAACACAATGGGCAAAAAGTACAACATCATAGCTGAAGTAAGATAGGACACCTACGATGTTGAGGAAGAAGGCCTCGTCATGTTCGAGGTAAAAAGGGCTGAAATAATCAACGAGGCCTCCATAGCAGAAACTTCATCCAGCCAGTCAACAGCACATGAACTTCCTCTAATATGTACACCTGTAGAGGCCACTACTGACCAGATAAGCTCTCAAACAAATGAGGTGAATATACATATTCAACTTCCATCTCTCCATCTATCCCCTTACACCGTTCAACTATATTTTAATGTTTCTACCATGCAGGAACCTACTGTTCAGCCAAAAAAAATTAAAAGAAAATCCCAGACAGCACCACCTACTCAAACGAAAACAACAAGGTATTTCCCAGGTCAGATCGCTATATTTTATTACTTTACATACTCCATCTGATAACAGCAATATCTGAAAAAACCAGGAATGAGAGGAACAAGGAGGGCCAAGCGAAGAGACATCTTGACTTCACCAGGTATATTCCTTAAACAAATTATACTACGTTTATACACGACCACTGGTAGACTTAAATTTATTCACTGACCACTTTTCAGCACCAACGAATAGAGTTGGATGGACAGAAGCATAGTATTTCTATTAAGCACTAGACGAACAAAAAATGTTGTCCTCTATCCGACACTACGTATCCCAGATCGTACCTAAATATTATCCTGTCTAATTAGTACGCAGACTTCCTTATAATAATATGTATATCAGCACTTGAACATATATTACTGTTTCATCTTTTGTAAGAAACAAGTGGCACTACTTTTCTAAAACAACCAGTTACCACTTACGTCACTAAATATCTGTGATGCATGATTTCTGTTTTCCAACTAAGACCATCGAGTCTTCTTATTTAATCTGAACAAAAATTACGATGCCCAAAGAACAACAATGACTCCGAAAAACAAAACTTCAGAATTTCCACATTTTAATAACATTATGTCCTGCTAAAAATCATCGTCCAAACAAGCCACAGGTACGGCGTATCGCCGCGCCTTTTTGCCTAGTATTATTCATGGGATACGCCACACCTTTTTGCCTAGTATTATTCATGGGTTGATGCTCACATATGTTCATTCCGCCTGCAACGGGTGTTGAATGGGATATCTTGCAGAGCTTCTTGGCACCGCAGTAGTGTTTAGTTGCAATATGTTTTTGTGTTTTCCGCTAAGTGATTCACGTATCGATCCGTGATTTGCATAAATTTCCGAATTGACTATGCAATGAAGGGGTTTATTCCCATTTCGAAAAAAGAAACATTCCTTCCAGTTTTGTAAGAGCATCGTCACCGGGGCCTCTAAAGGACCCTCTAAAGGCCCTTTGGGACCGGACACCAAAAACGTGCACCAACGGTACCCCCAAAGCCTCGCCCTGAGCAATTTTATGTCCGGCACCCCCTATTGGGACTCTATACTTGGAGGCCCTCCTGGGTTCCGGACATCGACTCGCGCATGGTCCTGACACCGCTGGCCCGCCCGTCATACACACACGTGCATCTCCCCGTGTTAACGAACGCTGTGCAGGAGGCCGTTGCGCCGCGTTTAATGTCGAGACGACTAGACGGCGCCACGCCTGTCATCACGCGCCGCAGACTGAAGCGACGCCTCGCAATAACGCGGCGTCGCTTCAAACGCCGCAAACGGAAGCGACGCGTGCTGGAGTCGCAGCAGCGGCGCCCTGCAGACGCTTCAATGCGCGGCCAGGCGAAGCGGTGGCCGCGTTAATGCAGGACACCCAACCCCGCTACTCCGGCCGCTTTAAAACCCGATGCCGCAGCCTTCATCTTCACACAAACACTTCTCCCTCTCTCCCTCTCCCCTAAGAACATAGGCCACCATGGCGGGCAGCATCGCCACGAGCAGCTAGAGGAACTCCGGCGTCGTAACGAGGAGGCAGAGATGGCCAAGGCGTTCCAGCGAGTCTTGTGGCGCGAGGAGGCCGAGAATGGGCCTTCGTACGTGCTCTCGCCGGAAACCGTACGGCTGAGCAGCCGCCACCAGCTGCCGGTGTCCGACGACGACACCCTTCTGGACGGCTGGGTGAGGAGCGCTGCCAACATTCCGGTGGCGCCGCGCCTCAGCGGTCAGGACTGCATCGAGTTCGTCAGCCGCAAGTGGACGGAGATGCCGTACGAGCAAAAGCTCGACGCCAAGTACTCCATCTCGACGCCCTACTGGCACGCCGTGGTGGACAAGGAGTACGAGACGTGTCGTAGTGATCGACGAGAGTTGCCCGATCTGCCTCTACAAACAACGACGCCATCAACAGCGTCGCAGTCACCGAAGAAAGGCGCCAGCGACGAGCTGCTAGCATCTTGGTCAGCAGCGTCGCCGTCACCAAAGAAAGGGGCGCTGAAAGCCGAAGAGGCTTCCCATCAAACGCCCCGCCGCATGTCACGGAGGTGAATCGAACACGCCGCCCGCGAGGCCAGAAGCCTCGGCCGGCTCAGTCGAGGCTACGGGACCGTTTCTAAAGGTTGTAGCCGATGGGAACGGTGATGAGCAATGGGCAGAAGTGAAGCGTCGTTGCTTCCCTGGCTTGGTTCGCATCTTCTCCCCCTCGCCGGCCACGAAGCGGCATCTCTTCTCCTCGCCGGCGCGTGTGGCACATCATAGGCCTTCTCTCTCGCATCTTTTAGGTCTAGTTTGTTAAATCTCGTTTAGATTCAAAATTATAAGTTTGTTAAATCTCGTTTAAATGACGTTTATGTTGTTCATCGTCATTTGTGTTCATCGTTTGTGTCGTCATCGGCGGCGGTTCATGCGCCCGCAAGTTGTTCGACAGTTTCCTCACGTTTGGGTGGGCCTTTGGTGAGTGCCGCTGTGGGCGGGCTCTAAATTTTGACCGGAGACATGTCCGGTACCCTCAAATGAGGAGAAAGTTGCAAATAACCACCACAATTGTGCCTAGGGTTTCAAAAAACCACCATGTCTTCATTTTTTAGCAAAAAATATTCTTTTCCGGTCTTTCTGCGTCCTAATTAAAATTCTGACCAGCAGACCCCATTGTCAGGCTGACATGGCATGTCTATTTTACAAAAAGGTCCTTCACAATTTTTCCTTTTCTTTTTACACAACATTGACCCAATCTCCTCATGACAAATCCACGCATGGCCGCTCCGGCCATATCAAGTTACCGCCGTCAGCTAACCTACACTGCTCCGGCCATCGTCCCCGTGCTCCGGCCGTCGTCCTCGTAACCTCCCGGTCCGCGCCGTGCGCCTGTTCGCCCTCATCGCATCGGCTCGCCCTCGCCGCATCGCCGGCCATCCCCACCGCCTGGTCGCCGCACCGGCTCGCCCTCACGGCGCCCTACGCCAAGCTCCTCGCCCTCGAGGCGGCTGGCCTGGCGCGCCACTACCCGGACGAGCCCTACTCCCGCGCCGCCTTCGCCGCGGGCGCCAGGGCCGCCGTCGATGTCGCTGTCGCAGCCGGGGTGCTCGCCTGGGACCACGCGCGCAGGTGCGGCAGACCGAGGAGTGCGTGCGCGGGAGGGCAACCACGCCGCTGGATCTGTGCTCGTCTTCCCCGCGCCATGCGGCTGCGCCAAGGGCAGGATGGAGGTCTGGGGCGCCATCTGCTGCCTCGTGCTTCACGGCGGCGCAGCACATGCGGATGGAGGTGATCCATCGCGGCGTGCTCACCTAAGCACTCCACACCATTCACCGAGCAGGTGGGTTGGCGCAGCCAGCGAGGGCGGCGATGGGCGCGGCCGAGGCGAGCAGGCGGGCATGCGCGTCCGCCGAGCGCGGCGACCGGGCACGTCCGTGGTGCGGAGTCATGGCAAGCTGGCGGGAAGTCAACGCGCGTGGGGCCATGGAAAGCAGGAGCGTAGAGCGGGCCATGGCGAACATGCACGCGGCGCGCGGCCGACGTGCACTACGACGTGGCGCAGACGAGGTGCAAAGGCTGGCGCAGCGAGCACGGGGCCGGCCCCAGGCGTGCACGCGCGGCTAGCGGGCGCGGTGCCACGACGCGGACGAGGCATGGATGGCGAGCACATGAGCGCTGCGGGGGCGAGCAGACTTGGGACAGCAGACGCGGCGCGGTGTGCTGGTGCGAGCACGGGGCCGGCGAGCAGGAGTGCGCACACAGCTTGCGAGCGCGCCCGGCGGATCGAGCAGGCATTGGAGGCGGCTGAGGTGCGGAGCGCGGCGACCTGGAGCCGGCTCGCGAGCTCTCCGGCGCGAGAGGAGAAGCTTTGATCGGCAATGGTTGCTCAGTGGGGAATTTTTTCTTTTCTATGTACTCCCTCCGTTTAGGATTGTTAGTCCCCTCACGCTATGCAGCGCGACCAACGTTCAAGATGATTGGCTCTCATGTTCTCTCCAGCTCGTACAGAATCGCCTAATCACATAGCAGAAAACAGAAAGAATTAAATAGATGCGTAATGAGGAAAATGAAACGACGTCGCGGCCCACCTCCGAAAAAAACCCGTTCTGCATGCGCGCGTGGGAGAGAACTTCCCGCTGATATCGCTGCATGCGATCGATCTCCCTCCAAAGTTTTCCTTCCATGGCGCGAAAGTTTGGCAGCTCTTCCCAAAATTTTCGCCAAATCGATCTTACTCCAGAGGTTTCCATCCATGGCGGCAAATCAATTCGATTTCCAAAACAACCGCGCAAAATCCATCGTTAAATAAAAACATGCCTCCTTCATCTTCTCGATCCAATCCATCCGCGGCCGTCTCTTAGTTTCCATCCATGGCGCCAGGGCAACAAAGCAGCGCGCGGCCTCCGCCGCCTCTAGGGTTAGTCGGCCTACGTGCTTCGCCGTACGCACCTCCGCTCGGGCAGCGGGACGTGGGGCGGTCCGTCGTGACTCCGACGAACCCTGTGCGCCGCGTTGGTCTTTCCCGACCGCACGGTTCATCCCTCGTCGGCGTCATCGGGAGCGTCTTCTCGAGCGGAAGCGCTGGCGCCGGAAGTTCCAGCGGCAGACGCGCTCGCGACGAGGCATCATCAAGCCAGAACGGCACTGGTGCTGGCGGCGTGATCGGGAACGGCAGCAACAACGAGAGGAAGCATCGCCGTACAGCACAACGCGTCGTCACCGCGCCTGTTTCGCTGAAACTTGGTGCTGGATTCCATATTGACACCACGTCTGCATTCTTCGAACTGAACACTGGTAATTATCTGATCTTCCATGCCGTTCTGATCATAGCGTATGGCGGTGTATCCTGGTTATGCTGAACTTGCTTGTAGTCACCGTAAACTGCACCTGTGGAATTTTGTTAACTTGCTTAGTTGTTCTTTTGTGGTTCATTTTGTTAGATGTTGAGGCCACTAGCAACAATCCGTCCGATGTTGGGTACCGTGGAATTGGATATAACCCAAATTTTGAAAACGCCGATGAGTACCCTCCTAGTCAAGAACATCGTCAAGCTAATCAGGCTCCATCCATCGACTTGAGTAAGCTAATCAGGCTCCATCCATCCCAAATTTATCAGCAGTTTTTTTTGCACATAGCACTTGTGTTAACTATGGTTTTATATTCTGTTTGTAGATGCTCTTGCAAATAAAACCACTCGGAGGGAGTATAGTACAGATGAGAAGCGTCAAATATATGATTGGATTATGCAGCGCAATGGACCGTCCTGAACAATGAAGCGTGGAGTTACAGCAGCGGTTGCACAAATGGCAAAATGTCCAGCGAGGGTGGTCAGGAGGATATGGAGGCAAGTGCTAAATGGAGGTGGCATAAACAGCGTCAAGTGTGATCGGCGGTTGAAGTGTGGAAGGAAGAAGAAAAATCTGAACATTGAAGCATTAGAGGCAATTCCTACTACCGAGCGGACTACCCTTCGACAAGTCGCTGCAGCTATGGACATGCCATTGTCCACTGTTTTCCAAAGGTGATCTACATTACTTTTTCTATGAAAATAGTTTCTTTTTTTGATGATTTTGTATGTCACATTGTAAACAGTTGTCCTACTGAATTGTAGGTTAAAGGAGAAGCAAATGAGGAGGGTCACAAGTGAACTCAAACCTATGTTGACAGAAGCAAACATGAAGTCTCGTGTGTGTCGTACTCTCTTAATAATGTTGAACCTTCAACCTTGCATGACGATCCCACATTCAACGGTGGGTACATGGTATCACGTCTAGATGAGAAGTGGTTCTATAGAATCAGGAGAAAAGAAAATGTGTACTTAAGCAATAGGGAGGAAGCCCCTAAGCGAGAGACTAAAAATAAAGGTCACATAGAAAAAATAATGTTTCTTTCGGCTATGGCTAGACCAAGATATGATGCTGAAGGGAATTGTATTTTTGATGGGAAGATTGGAGTATGGGCCTATTTTGAATGGGTTCAAGCGCTAAAGACAAGCGACAACAGGTAATGTTTCAGCTTGATCATCCTTGATTTCTTGATTTCTTGTGCAGCAATAGAAACTAATTAATCATCGTTCCAGGAAAAAAGGAACGTGGGAGATCAAGCCTTGCACCGAAGTAGACAGGACTAAAAGCAGGGAGTACTTGCTTAACTTTGTGCTACCGGCTATAAAAGCAAAGTGGCCGGCTAGTGATAGGGGAAAGACAATATATATTCAGCAAGATAACGCTAGGACACATATTCAACATGGTGATCAAGCGTTCGAGGCAGAAGCTGCTAAAGGTGATTGGGATATTAGGATGATGTTTCAGCAAGCAAATTCACCGGACACAAATGTTGTAGACCTTGGTTGGTTTGCTTCCATACAAGCTATGTTTGCAAAAAAAATGCCGAAGAATCTTGCCGAGATACTAGCTAAAGTGAACCAATCTTTAGCGGAATATCCACATGAAAAACTTAATAGGTTAGTCACATGTTCAACATATTTTACATGTTCATTATCTATCATGTCGAGCTAACATATGATATGACTTGGCTGATACTTGTAGGATTTTCTTGAGCCACCAAGCTTGCATGCGGGAGATCATACGGAGGAAGGGCTCCATCACTATGATGTACCTCATTTGAAGAAAAAGGTTCTTGAGAGAGAAGGACGATTACCAATCCGTTTGAAGGTTGAGAAGGAGTACGTAGAAGAAGCAATTGATTGGCTCAACTCAAGTCCTACATGAAGCATGGCAGAATTTTCAATAAGCAATTTTTTCTTGTTAACACTTTGTTATTGTTTAATCTGAAGCAATGCATACGATGATGTAATATCTGGACTTTGTTCTTGTTTAATCTGATGATCTGAAATGCATATTGTATCCGCTAAGAAAAGAAACAAGTTGTTGCCCCATGACTAAATTGGATAGATTGATATTAGAACGACTTGACATTACATAGATCCATTACAAAATCCAAATACTCAACTTGATATTAGAACGACACAAACTCATGCATATATGATCTAGTTGAGCTCGGTATCGGGGATAAACTCCACATGTTCTTCTTCATCCAGAAAGGTGTTGCGACCGCAAGCAATGCATACACCGTCTTCACCAATCCCGACCTTTGTCGCACAGTCTTTGCACCAGTACTTGTCACAAACAAGTGGGTTCCCGCATATGAAATGCAACCGGGCTAACCTTACGTCTTGACGTTCAAACATGCGATCAAGTCTCGCGAATAGCACTGCGATGTTTGCAAACCTCATATCCATATCCTTCTCCAGATCAAACATGTCGTCTTGATTCTCCAGCTCGCCATGGTTCTCCACGACACCTACCATCTCCAGCTCGCCATGGAACTCAAGCTGGGCATGGTTCTCCACCACGTCTTCCATCTCCAGCTCGCCATGCACCATGGCCACGGCTTGGACAGTCTCCGTGGCCACGGCATGGTTATCCTACCCCACCACGCCTTCCATCTCTACCAGCTCGCCATGCACCATGGCCACGGCTGGGTTCTCCTGCCCCACCACGCAATGGATGAGCTGCTCGCCACCCTCCATGGCCACGACATGGATAGCCTCCGTGGCCATGGCTGGGTTCTCCTCTTTCATAGCCTGCGCCCAGCTCTTTACCACGGGATCAAGGTTGCTGATCCACCTCTTGTCGCTTGGCCAGTGCCAACCTTCCATCACTCTTGTTGTTCATGGACATGAGTCTCGGCGTTCTTATAGAAGGAGGAGGCAACGACACTGCATGCAAATTTGAAACAAGGAAGAGGAGGCAAGCCAACGGCACTCATGCATCGATGGAAACCGGTAGTATGTTTTCACACGATCAGAATCTCAAACGTTTGCCCATGCGAAACAACTTGTTGTCCATCATTACTCGAGGGAGAGAGAGTAATTAGTACTGGGCATTAACTCTAACGGTCCTTATTTGCCCATCGTTTCTGCACAAATATTTTTTGGTGAGGGGACTAACAATCCTAAACGGAGGGAGTAGACGAGAGAGCGGGGCATTGACAACTTCGGCAATTTTACTTTTCTCAACAAAAAAAACTTCTGCACTTTTACAGAATACCCCAGAATTAGAATCTCTATAACGTGAGTGTCCTTTAGCTTTTCAGACGGGTGCCACGTAAGCTTAATCATGGGGTACACCGGTCAGTTTCCTTATTACAACAAGCTGACAGACATATTAGTGTTTCTTATGACCATCAGACCGAAAAGAGTATTTTTTGATAAAAAAAATAAAAACACGGTGGTTTTTAAAAACCCTAGCTATAATTATGGTGATTATTTACAATTAATTTCTCAAATGAGGCCTAAATGGAGGGTGTCGGACACACATTCAGATGTCCATGCTAGCAAGGTTGATCAGATATTCAGATGTGCAACGTTCCGGTTTTGGAGGTGTAGGAAAAGGAAACGGTCCACTTTCATCTCGCGTCGGGGTGTTGTGGAACGGCCCGTGTCCCCTGCTCCCATGTGCCATTATTTACACCCCGCGAACCCGGTCGGCCACCACCTCCTCTTCCTCCTAGGCCGTGCTCGTATCAGCAGCAGCAGTAGCTGACGCTGGTCCAAATTAACAATTCGGGAGGACTGCAATGCATGGGGTAGGTGACAGCGACGAACAGAGCCAAAAGGAGAGCACAGTGCTCTATGCGGAGGGGCCCGCTCAAAACAAAGTAAGGGGAAAGCACCTACGTTTCCTTTCGGCCGGGATAATTTGCTTGCTACTCCACATGCAGCGTAACCCCACTGACAACGTCTCGTTGATGAGTACACTTCTTGTCACCGTTAGAGACCCTTCCAAATGACGCCGCTCCCCTCCGGACGGAGTAGAGTTGACGAGCAAGCAAATACTCAGTACAGCAGGTGAAATTTCACAAAAATAATCTTTTAGACAAAGTTTAACAAAAAATAATCTCTTTTCAAAACTATTTTGAAATCTAACCCTTTTTGGTAGCGTTCAACGATGCGGCGCTACCCTCTGTGTGGTAGCGCCACAGCCTAGGGTAGTGTCATAGCCTTCGGCTAGGCTAAATCAGGGAGGATAGCGCCATGGGCTTGGAGCTAACCTTAAGCCACATGGCGCTAAGAGGGTAGCTCCAAGCGGCATGACGCTACCATGCCGCTACCCTCCGAAGGGTTAGATTTTAAAATAGTTTTAAAAATGGGTTATTTTTTACTAAACTTTTTCCAAAAGATTATTTTTCTGAAATTTCATATACAGCAGCAGCTACCGACCGCGTAAGGAAAATGTAGTATAATAATATTGCGTGAAAAACATGAGACGATATACTAGCTAGCTAGCCTGCTTTTTAACCGTCACTTTTACATCGAAACACCTTATCCTCAGCTCAAAGCACACCAGACAAGTGTGGGCTGCACCGCCAGGGCTTTACAGCATCCAAAGCTCACCTTAATAACTAAAACCCCCTCGTAATAATTAAATTATGACTACTCGTAAAACACGAAGCCGCTCCCACATTCATCCGCTAATTAAGCGCTCATTGTTTGTTAATCAGCATCCCTTGGGCACGAAGCCGACGCGCTGGTTGTCGCCGTCGAACACCACCCGGAAGCCCTGCTGCTGGATGTTGCCGATGATGGACACGCCGCCGTCCGTGCCGGCGAAGGCGAAGCAGAAGGTGCCCTTGGAGTCCACGGGGATGAGGTAGTTCTCGGGGGGCAGTTCCGCCTCGGCGCCGCCCGCGAAGTGCATCGACACCGTCGGCACCTTCACCACCTTGCGCCCGCTCAGGTCGTAGCACGTGTCGAACAGCGAGAACCCGCCGGGGGACAGCCGGAGGCCCGCGGCGGCGGCGCGGAACGCGTCGCGGAGGGCGGAGTAGGCGGGGCGGGCCAGGCGTGTCACGGAGGTGCCGGAGTCCACGATGACGCCGCCGCGGCCGGACGACGGGTCCAGACGGAGGTCGGAGTTCGCCACGCCCGGGACACGCGCGCCGCCCACGCTGATGCCGGCGAGCTGCACGTAGTAGAAGGTCTCCATCCGAGGGTTCTTCACCATCGGGGTGAAGGAGGAGGCGACCGTCGAGCCCAGCGCGCCCGAGCCGAAGGTCACGGTGGAGGAGTGGGACGCCGGGTTGGCCGACGAGGTGCGGTCCACGAGGCAGTACGAGAAGCTCCGCCCGTAGCGGCGGGAGATCTGGGCCGGGAAGGAGAGGCTGCCGCGGCCAAGCCCCAGGAGCCCCGCCGCCGCAACGAAGAGGCCCTCGTTGTCGTGGCCGCAACCCAGGGCGACGCGCGCCACGCGGGCGCCGCCGGCGAACGTGAGGGTCTCGGTGGCGAAGTCCCCAGCGGTGACGGATCCGTCGCCGTAGGCGACCTGGTAGAGGCACGCCCTGCGGCGCAGGTCGCAGCCGCCGGAGTCGAGCCTGCGGCAGAGCGGCGAGGCGCAGTCGACGGCGCCGTAGGAGCCCGAGCGGCGCGGGTCGAACACCGGGCCGGACTGCTCGTAGCAGCGCCTGCACGGCGCGCACTGCAGCCACACCACGTCGCTGCCGGTGTCGAGCACCATGAGCGCCGGCGTCGCCGGCGTACCCACGCCGATCTTGGTGAAGTACTCCCCGCTACCCTGCGCCAGCCCGGACACCACCGGGGCTACGACTCCGCCGCTGCCACCACCACGCGTCGCGTTGGCCGCGCCCTTCGCGGCCGCCAAGATCCGCGCCGCCCTCTTCCCGTCCCGCTGTAGCCGGTGCGCGAGCAGCTCGGCCGCGGTGGCGTTCGTCGCGAAGTCGTCGCGGTGGACCACGCTGAAACGGACTGTCGAAGCGGCGGCGTCCTCGGCAGCAGCGAGGTTACCGGCGAAGAGGTCCTTATCGCCGTCGCGAGCTAGTTCCGAAGAAGGGTCGGGCGAGAGAGGGGTGGCGAGGAGGGACTGGGTCTGCACGGGCTTGGCAGCGGCATTGGAGGCGGCGGCGGCGGCGAGCAGGAAGAGGAGCAGCACGGAGAGCGAGAAGATGCGCGGAGGCGCCATGAGCATGTGAAGAGGTGTGAAGTGGGGCGGCGCGGTACTGGAGTGTGGAGCGGAGCGGTGGTATAAGAAGGGGATAGCCATTGCCATCACCAGGAGATTTGATTAAATTAAGATGATGCCTCTAATTAATGTGAGATTAGATGTGAGGCCATTTAATGAGTGAGATGCTAGTTCTTGTGGGGATGTTTCGGTTGGCAGCGGCGGTGCGGTGCGGCGGGAGAGGGATAAATGTCGCTCTGCGTTGCGGTGTGGACACTGGTTTCTTGTACTAGTCCTTTTTGTTGACAATTTTGACCATGCCACGACCCCGGTCACCCGCTGGTGTGGACACGTCCGCTGTTTAGTGTCGGCGTACGGCGCTCGAGTGTGATTTGCTTTGCACGGCATACCCAAACGGAGGTGAAGGAGGAGCCGTCGTCGGTCTACCACGAGCCATTGCCCCTGCCGACGGTGCATGACGGGGAATCCTCCCAGTGCTACAGTTTTTTTTGAGAGAGAGTGGACAAAAGCTTTATCTATTCGATTAATTAACAGTGAGTTATTATAAAGAAGAAAAAAAACAGTATACGGCATGGGACTACTCTCCGGTATAATATCACTCAAACGTTTTGCCTCCACAATTACTCACAACCTAGCTTCCTGATGTTAACAATGACGAGAGGAGGCGTAAGTTACCCCGCAAAAAAAAGAAAAAAAAAGAGGAGGCGTAAGTTTATTTTGAACGACCCTCGCATTCCTAGCCACCTGGTTAGGGATAACCACTTTTTCTGTTTCGTTGAGAATATGGGATGAACTAGTTTTTTGTTTGGTTGAAAGAGTGATATGTGGTTGGGGGTTGATGAACAGGAGTGTATAGACTGTTTGTGGTGACCTTTTTGGTAGTATGGTGAGATTACCCCGGTAACTTGATTGTTTCAAAACATATCTCACAATAGAACAAAGGTCAAAATAACTTCAAAATCAGGAAGAAATCATCTCCGTACAATTTAATTCTAGCAAATAAAATATCATTACAAACTTCATTGCCACTAATGTTGGATTGCATAGAGAAGATGTAATCTATATCACTAATTAAAGTGAAGAAAATCCACACAAGTATTCCACGCAGATATGCTCGTTCAGCTACTTCCTGTGCAAACAAGAGAGAACAACAGAGACGAGAGCTGAGCATCACAGGCCATTGCCCCATCTGTCGTCACCCATCTCAGGCTACCTTGTGGAGCTCAGATGAGAGAGAGAGCGAGGCAGGGCGAGCTGAGCCATTACATCGCCGCCCCTCCGCAATCTGTTCTTCCATCACATCTCGGCAATCCTCCGACACTGACCGATACAGAGCCGAGCTAGGCGAGTGCAGCCTGTCTCCGACCAAGGAAATTGAGGGCATACGAACGTATGTACCTGCCGCTGCCGTCCGGAGTATAGCTCTACATCTGATCTCCCGGCGCCGCCTCGATTTATGCCGCCATCGCCTCTGCTTCGTCAGAAGGAGTGAGGATAGTTCCTGCCGCCGCCGCCCATCCGTGAACCAAGGAAAATATACGGGAGATGGAGGGAGTTTCTGCCGCCTCCTGCGCCTTTGGTCTCCCAGCGCCGCGTCAATTTCTTGTCGTCGCCGCCTTGCTGGTTCAGGAACGGGAGGGAGAACGAGGGGAGACGAGGGAAATAGATAGGTGAGCGAGCGAATCGGCACGTAAATTCTTTTCGGGGTGAGGCTAGCCGCGGGAGCAGAAGTGGTTGGCTTCAACCGCGACATTTGGAGGGACGAGGCGAGCCACCGTTTCGACCGAATATTCACGAAATCTGGTTGCCTCTACCGCTTCCATCCTTTTAACCAAACGGATGGCAACCACTAAAAAAATGGCTACCACTACCACTTGAGGGATACCCCCTTAACCAAACACACCCTAAGACAAGGAAGGCTATTGCTTTTCGGTTTGGAGCCAGGTCGATAGCGATGTTTTGCCAACATGCCTTGAGAGGGAGGGTCGGTCAACTGGTGAGGTCGAGCGCGTGAAGTCTCATCCAATCCTTGGCAAGGCCCCAAACGTAAATGGTGAACCGGCAATTGACAAGAAAGTGGTTGATCGATTCCGACACATTTGTAAAAACGGGCAAGGGCCAAAGTTCGGCCAACCTCTCTCACTCAAACGGTTGGCTGCCCACACTCGGTTTTTGCCATGCAAAGAACTTCACTTTTGGAGAGGCCCAAATCTTCCAAATCACCTTAGTTATGTTAGAAGTGGTTAGGCATATAGATTGAGCCTTCTAAGAGGAAGTCGCCGAGTACTCAAGATTTGCCGAAAGCTTCCATGAAAAATTGTCCTCCATATCCTCATCAAGATGCACGTCCCTAAGTTGAAGCCAAAGATCAATGAATTTGTTAGCATGGTCCATTGAACCCCCCCCCCCCCTCCACACGATGACCTTGCGTATACATGCGTCATCTTTAAGAGCTTGCTTAACACTCCATTTTATCCTCTTTGAGGCCTTGAGGCGCTATATTTTTATGGTTGAGACCATTAAGCCAAGGAACCTCCCAAAACGGTGTCTTGCAACCATTGCCAATAGTGATTGAAGTGACGGCGTATAAGAAGTTCATACCCTCGACGGTGCATTGGTTGCCCATTCCCGCCCAAATTTTGGTGGGGTCTTTCCACTCCAACCAAGGGCATCTCAACCTTAGCGCCGTAGCGAATTTGTCAATGTTGAGCACACTGGGATCTCCGTAAATTTTCGGTCCACAAACTGTCTCCCAATTAATTTTGCATTTGTTTCCCGTGGTCGTATCCTTGGCGGACCAAAGGAATGCCCGCTCCAACTTGTTTGAGGAACTTGATCGATGGTGGTTGGGTGCACTTGGAACGATGTCAAGTGTTAAATTGCTTGAGAAGAGAGAATCGATTTGACAAGGGAGGTGCAGCCAAGCGAGCTTCTCGGTCACCTTGTCCTCTAGGTGTTGAAAATCAAACCTCCTTAGGCGCCAAACGAAAAGCAGGAGGCCTAAGTATTTCATGGGAAAGGATGTTCTTGTCACCGACAAGTCTTGTACCAAATCAACAAGATTGATATTAGCATAAAGAATGCAAACCACGGAGCTATTTTAAAATTTAGTGCAAAGCCCGGTCACCTCACAAAAACTCTTGAGGATGGACGAAAGGTTTTTCATATCCTCTTTGATGGGTGCCACAAAAACCGCCGCATCATCTGCGCAAAGCGAGGTTCTCAAGGTAGTGCCACTGTCGTGAAGCTTGTGAAGTACACCATGCCTAGTTGCAATATCAAGTATTTGTGAGATAGGATCAATGGCAAGCACAAAAAGGAGGGGCGATAGTGGGTCTCCTTGCCGAAAGCCACTTCCATGAATTATTGCGTGGCCGGCCACACCATTTAGATGGATCCGCAAAGCAGAGGTTGGAAGCAAATCGGCGATCCAATTGCAAAATCTACTAGTGAACCCTCTCCGATGAAGGAGGTCAATGATGTACTCCCACCTCATGGAGTCAAACGCCTTCCAGATGTCAAGCTTGAATAACAAGGCGGGTTTTTTTCCTTTATGGAGCCTTCTTGCGTAGTTTTTTACGTAGAGAAAGTTGTCATGGATGCCCCTCTTCTTGTTGAAAACGCTTTGGGCGTTACAGACGAGGCTATTCATTAACGACCCAAGGCGAAGAGCGAGAAATTTGGCGAGAATCTTGGCAATGTAGTGAATGAGGCTAATGGGTATAAAATCGAGATGTCTTCAGCACCATCCTTTTTGGGCAAGAGGGCAACATTGGCAGAGTTGAGCCAATGAAATTTGGTCGTGTGCAAGTTTCCAAATTTGTAGATCACTTTCATGACAATGCCCCAATTCTTGAACAAAGCCCGTGTATAGCCATCCGGACCGGAAGATTTGTCCCCCGTCATTTCAAAAACCGCTCCTTTGACCTCCTCCTCGGAGAAGGGGGCCGCAAGGTCGTGCAAGTCCAGATTTTCGAAGCCGGGCACCTCTCCTAGCAACTAGTTGACTCGTTGCCTCAACCTCGCAACGAGGATCCTGGGCGCATGGGAGAGACTAGTCGCGTCTGCTGTTAGCACCACCCGCAGCGACAGGGGGAACCTCTCCTGTAAGGGGGAGATGCGTTGATAGAGGAAGGAGATAATCACTTGGCGACCAACGAGACCAGCCGCCCTCAGTTGCAAAATCCGGTCGCAGATCGGGTGGAGCTGGGCTCTCCGTCAAGTTGCTTTGCCGCTCCGTTGTGGTGGAGAGTTCGACGAGCACTGGATGGAAAGCGCATATAGATCCATGTGCTTCGCCATTACTCCGACTTCTTCTCTCACATATGGATTAAGCCACCCGCAGCACCGGGGCAGAGACGGAAGGTGACTGCTCCATAGATGCATTCTCCAGCCTCGAAGTACGGGTCGAAGTAAAGTAATGGTGGAAGGGCTCCACCGACGACATCACCCCCATAAATGCCTTACACAGGAACTGGAATAATGCAAGTGCCAGGACGACGTTAGGCTGAAGTTGCGTGAGGTAGAGGTTGTACTCGCAGAAGAAGGCTGGCAATGGCGAGAACAACCCCGTTAGCACGAAGCACTCAAAGACCTTGGCATCCCTTGGGGTCAAGATGCTTGTAGGGACAGGGGCGACATGGATGATGGTGAGGTCGTGCTCGTTGTCCGACGAGGCTGCGGCGGCTCTCAGCACCTCCCCGGAAAGAGCGCCCGGTTGGTCCTCATCGATTTCAACTCGAGATCCATGAAACAAGAGGGTGCATCGCTCGTGCTCTTACCTCTCTTTGCTCCAATGACGAAGAGGCGGCGGGTGTTAAACATGAAGGGAGAGACACAAGGGCAATAAGAAGCTACTACTATAAGGGGAGTCGGGTGGCGTGCTTTGAAAGTAAGAGGAGGAAACTACCACTGACGATTTCCCTCCCCACTCACCACACACCGCCGTACGATCTCCCAAACATGGTCGCCTCATTCCCTTGAAGTGTTTCTCGCCTGGAGCTTCGTACAAGTCAAGACGCAAAGGACTAGACCTGACACCTCGGGCTCCAGGCCACTCGAGTGTCTGCGCCGCGTCCGATCCAATCACCTCAAGATTACCTACCGCCAGAGATCTTGTCCCCCCGCCCCCCACACCTAGCTAGGGCGTAGCACCCAGCAGTCAGAGGCCACCTCCTGTCGGGCCATGCCCATGGGATACTCTAGACACCCACCTTATACGTCTCAAACGTATCTATAATTTCTTACGTTCCATGCTTATATTATACCCATTGCTACATGTTTTATATATACTTTATATGGTTTTTATGCATTTTCTGGGACTAACCTATTAACAAGATGCCACAGTGTCAGTTCCCTGTTTTCTGCTGTTTTTGGTTTCAGAAAAGTTGTTCTGAAAATATTCTCGGAATCGGACAAAGCAAAAGCCAAAACTCCTATTTTTCTCGGAAGGATCCAGAAGAACGAAGAGCTAACGACGAGGGTCCACAGGGCGCCCACAACTGGTGGAGGCGCGGCTCCCCCTTCCGTCTCGCCACCACGTGGTGTGGGGCCTACAGCCCTCCACCGACGTTGCCATTTCGCCTATTTATTCTCCCCGACGAGAAAACCCTCGGGACCCGATCAGAAATCCACGAAAAGTTCTAGAGCCGCCGTCGTCGTCAAAACTAGTTTGGGAGGGGTCAGAAGCTCTTCCCGGCACCCTGCCGGAGAGGGGAATCATCACCGGAGGGCTCTACATCACCATGCCCGCCTCCGGACTGATGTGTGAGTAGTTCATTGTTGGACTACGGGTCCATAGCAGTAGCTAGATGGTTGTCTTCTCCAATTGTGCTGCCATGTTTAGATCATGTGAGCTGCCTATCATGATCAAGATCATCTTTATGTAATGCTACATGTTGTGTTTGCAGGGATCCGATGAATATTGAGTATTATGTCATTTGTTCATTATATATTATGTGAGTGTGTTATTTATGATCTTGCATGCTCTCCGTTACTAGTAGATGCTCTGGCCAAGCAGATGCTTGTGACTCCAAGAGGGAGTATTTATGCTCGATAGTGGGTTCATGTCTTCATTTAATCTGGGGGAGTGACAACAACCTCTAAGATTGTGAATGTACTGTTGCTACTAGGGATAAAACATTAGTTCTTTGTCTAAGGATAATTGTGCTACTTACATTACACACTTTGCTTAAAGCAATAATCTGTTGCTTGCAACTTGATACTGAAAGGTGTGTGGATGCTATCCGGAAGGTGGATTATTAGTCATAGATGCAGTTGGATAACGGTCTATGTATCATGTTGTAATACCCAAATGAATCTCACGCTAGACACCATGACTAGTATATGCATTATTATGCAGTTCTTTATTTTTTCAATTGCCCAGCTGTAATTTGTTTACCCTCATGTATACTGTTATTATTTATGGAGAGACACAACTAGTGAATTGTGAACCCCGGTCCTTTTTCTTTAAATTGATAATACAATCTACTGCAATCCTGTTCTTTCACTCTCTGCAAACAAACATCATTTTCCATACCATACGTTTAATCCTTTGTTACAGCAAGCCAGTGAGATTCACAACCTCACTATCAAGTTGGGGCAAAATAGTTTGATTGTGTTGTGGGCAGGTTCCACCTTCGTGGTTGACACCGGTAGTGCGCCCTACCAAGGTCAACCGCGGCAACCTTCAGAAGAATCTTCATCTCCTGCTGGATTGATAAGCTGGTTTCGTAACTGAGGGAAATTTGCTGCTACACTGCTTCACACCTTCCTCTTGGGGTTTCCCAACTGCCGAGAAGAAGATCTTCGACTCAGTCATCACTACCACACGGGGGTGTGATGTGTAGGGAGGTTATCTTCTCCTTGCGGTTGGGAAACCCCAAGAGTAAGGTATGAAGAGTGCAGCACCAAGTTTTCTCTCAGTATGAAATCGAGGTTATCGAACCAGTAGGAGATGAAGAGGCTCCTGAAGGTGAGGTGGCTGACTTTGGCAGGACGCATGATACCCACAAGTATAGGGGATCGTTGAAATTTTCGATGTGTAGGTAAAGTATCGATACCACGAGGAGTAGAAGGTATAAGTGTTTATCCTTTCAGATAAGAGTGTCACTATTCTTATTATCTATGCACTAGACAAAGTAAAATGATGCAAGTGTTTTTGGGTTTTTGGTGTAGAGTTTGCACTAAACTAAAAACTGAAAATAAAATATGACAAGTGAAAGCTCTCAAAGAGAGAAAGCCCAATCCCCTATGCAGCAAGAGGACAAGCTTAAGTGTGTGTTTCTTATGTGTGGAAAACGTTCCCAAGGGCTACATGGATTTCATGGCATAGATATTTCTAGAACAACAAGATACATATTTTATCAAGTTTTAATCTTGTTTGGACGGAGCCATAGTTTAGATAAAGCTAAAAAATAGACTAAACCCTCTTACGATGGATCATGTGGCCAAGTAAATGACTACATAAGAGTTATTAAAACATAACAGTCCCACCATAACATTACACTCTGAGGTCCCCGATATTAATCCCCTCCTAATTGAACTTCATGTATTAGACCATAGGTTAGTTGTCAATTCCCAGGTCCTACCCAATCCATTCCGTAGTGTGATCACCTCATGCATTCCTCAACATATGCGTGCACTCATATATTGTACAACAAGACAATCATCAAAGATAAAGACTTGACCAAATACTCAAACATGAATAGTGAAATCATTGCCAGTCCATCCTATGCCCCCGGGAACATGAGAGAACTACTCACAACTCAAAGACATGATATGATTCAATGGCATAAGTGGTACAAGACAATATGAAAATATAATCTCCCCACAAAACAATGACAAGTAGCAATTCACACACATGTAGAACAGTACTTAGACAATAGCTAGGGTTCGAATAATCTCAAACTATGCGGGGGGTGAAGTGGATCAAGAAGATGGTGATGGAGATGGTGCTGGTCATGACGGTGGTGTTGATGGAGACTCTGGAGGGGGGGGGGGGGGGTGGAGAAGCCTTCCGGAGGTGATCCGGCGGCGTTTCCCCCCTCCAATCTTCTCCGGGGGCAGCCTTCTAACTCTCTGTTTCTTGGTTTCGTGTTTCTCCGCCGCCTCCTCTCGAAACTACTCTGGGGACTATTTTTATAGACGTTTTTAGGTCAAGACGAAGCCACGAAGATGAAAACGGACGCCATCGGAGCCACGAGGGGGAAAATAGGTTATCCCACACGGCCAAGGAATCTAGCCACGTGGGACCCCCTATTTTCCTCCTCGGGTTTCCACTTTTGCGCTTCCTTCGCTCCTACGATTTGTTCCTTCCAAAAACTAATGTTCGCGAAGTTTCAGGTCATTTGGACGTTGTATGCTCTCTGAAAGTCAAAAACATGGAAAAAGGGGGTTTTCTGGTTCTGCAGGGTTAATTCCAAATAAATGGGGAAAGTGTGAATTATCCCCCAAAATCATTATATAACATAAATATAACCCATGTATGATGCAAATAAGTTGGAATATCACGTAATAAAATGTAAAGTTCATGTATGCATTTTACATGCATCAATATCCCCAAGCTTAACCTATACTGTTTCTCGAGTATGAAGGTGATAAAACTAAACATGGACTTGGCATTTTATTACTTAGCAAAGGATATCAAAGATGATTGCTACATAGAGTCAAATGATTCATTCTTTAATAAAGAGTAGCAACATACAAGGCATATTATCAAGAGATATTAAATATTCAAGGTAAAGATGTTCAATGATAATTCACAAAGTGTAACATGAAAGAAAAGTTCTATGGACCAAATGAATGCATAAATGAAAAGTAAAAGATATCCTAGGTTGGTCATAGAGTATTGTTATAGAAATCTGAATATAAAAGGTGGACACTTTGGAAAGATAGATAAATAAGTAGAGGAATAACATGCAAGAGTATCATCTAGCTTCCAAATGCTTCAACTTAAGCTAATGTTTGCCATGTAGTGATCATTGGTGTGAAGTTCTCATTGCCCCTATCAGAGCATGTTTAGTGATTAATAGTTGAAATTGAAAGCAAATATGAGTTATTTGCTTGACAAAGTATGTGTCATAAAGCCTCATGCCCGTTGAAAAAGAAACTCTCCGACTGGCTACTCAACTTGGGCCACAAAGCAAGTGAAGGTTACAGTCATCATGAATAAAAGTGGCATCATAGAGAATTTAACCCCGGGTACCCTTTGCCCCAGGACATGGAAGTGGGCACATGTCCAAATGACAAAGTAAGCAAAAAGTGGATATCTCAACATCTCTTTCTTTTACCAATGTTTTTTTTCTTGTAAATGTTTTTTCTGTTTGTGAGATGTGTCATAGATTCCTCCACTATAGGTATGTTGCAAATTTCCACCATGGACCACAGGGCTTAGGTTAGCCTCCACATGTGTCTCTCTAGCCAATAATACCACTCGCCCGAACTTACTAAGTTTCCATCTTTATTTCATGCAATGTTAGGCATCCATCACCAAAGGAACATGATATCAACTTTTATAGATAATAAAGTGCATGTTGAAAACTTGCCACATGTCAGCACGTATGAGCCAGCTGTCAACCAAAGACCTTTGTCAAGCCCAAAACATCATAATTTTAATCACAATGGGTCAAGTTTATTAAGTGCAATAGAAGTAATGTGTGCATCAAGTTTGCGAGAGCTTTTAAACCTACTTTACCCATAACAATCCCAATAACATAAGCATCTTAATTTGGAAGCATAGATAAAACAATATAACATGGTAAACATACTTGAAATAACATATTAGCTAATAGGTAGATATGGTGGACTCAGTGGAAAAACTTGGTTGAAGGTGTTGGAAAACAAGCTTTTTACTTGTTGAAAGTTTTGGGCTAACCATTTCACGTTAAACAAAGTAAAGCATCATTCAACACATAAAACATGAATAAGATATAACTCTTGAAAAAACACTTGCATATTAATACTCATTAACAAAGCACATGAATCATGCAACTATATGTATATTTTTAAATCAACTCAAACATTCTCTTCCCAATATTTCTAATAGCATCCAACTTAATTCAACTAAAGTTTCCAGCACCTCTCTCATAACATAAATGATAATGATGATCTTATTAAAAACAAAACAAACATAAAAACAATAAAAAGATGCTCCAAGTTTATACGATAGTAATGCGTTGATAGAAAACATAAAATAGACGTGTGAAAACCGAAAGTGTTTGGTCCAGTGGGGTGCCTTGACATCCCCAAGATTATGATCTTCACCATCCTTAGATATCTCTTGGTGCATCTCCTCTACTCCCTGTGAAAACTTTCAACATTAAATTTTCTCCCATCTCTTTTCTGTGGGGTGACATTAGTAGGCACAAAACAATTGAATTGCTTGCTGCATGAAATCCTTAAACAAAAGTGTAAAACATGTCCAAAAAGTGTATAATGTTGTATTCCTTCTCATAAACTCAATTGGATAAAAAAGATTCAACTTAAAATTTCAAAGAATGCATAAAACAAAATGGGACAGAATCTGTCCAGAAAACCAGCAGCAGCAAAACACATTTTTTTACCCCACTTAAATATGTCGAAAAAATCTTAAAACATTCACGCTTACAGAGGATGAAAAGTTGAAACTACAGTTCAAATTTCAGCTCATTCGGAGTTACATAATAGGAATGAAAAATCATATCGTGCACATATTCGTGTTGGAATAAAATCTCCGAATACAAAAGCAACTTTTTCAAGACAAAATGGGTAAAACTTGGCACTTTATTAAAAACTACAGAAACATAACTAAAAACTAAGTCTCTTGTTACAGCAAGAGGACACAAAGAAAATCAAAAATAAAAACAACCGGGTTGCCTCCCGTAAAGCGCTTCCTTTATAGCCATATAGCTAGACTTACTTAGTTGGTATCAAGATGGTTGGAGTGAGGTGGTGATGCACCGGGTGGTGGTGTTGTTGGGAAACCCCAAGAGGAAGGTGTGAAGTAGTGCAGCAGCAAATTTCACTCAGTGATGAAACCAAGGTTATCGAAACAGTAGGAGATGAAGAACACGTCTGAAGGTCTCCCCTTTGCAATGGCGCCAGAAATTGCTTGGTGCCGTGTAGTTGACGAGGGAGGTGGAACCTGCACAACACAATCAAGAAACCTTGCCCCAACAAAACAGTGAGGTTGTCAATCTCACTGGCTTGCTGTAACAAAGGATTAAACGTATGTGTGGAAGATGATGTTTGCAGAGAATCAAAGTAACAATTTGCAGTTGGTTGTATTATCAGTTTAAAGAAAAGGACCGGGGTCCACAGTTCACTAGTGGTGTCTCTCCATAATAATAATAATAATAATAATAATAATAGCATACATTTGGGTAAACAAATTACAGCTGGGCAATTGATAGAATAAAGAGCTGCATAATGATGCATATACTAATGACATGATGTCTAGTGTGAGATTCATTTGGGCATTACAACAATATACATAGACCGTTCCAACCGCATCTATGACTAATAATCCACCTTCCGGTTAGCGGCCGCTTCCCTTTCAGTATTAAGTTGCAAGCAATAGATTATTCCATTAAGCAAAGTGTGTAAAGTAAGTAAGTAACATCATCCTTTGATAAAGTACTAATGTTTTATCCCTAGTAGCAACAGTACATCTACAACCTTAGAGCTTTATGTCACTGCCCCAGATTAAATAGAGACTTGAACCCACTATCGAGCATAAATACCTCCTCTTGGAGTCACAACCATTTACTTAGCCAGAGCAACTACTAGCAACGGAAAGCATGCAAGATCATAAACAACACACAACATGATATATTATGAAGTAATGAGAAAGTATTCAATATTCATTGGATACCAGCAAACACAACATGTAGCATTACATAAAGATGATCTCTATCATGATAGGCAGCTCACAAGATCTAAACATGATGGCACAAAACGAGAAGACAACCATCTAGCTACTGCTATGGACCCGTAGTCCAAGGATGAACTACTCACGCATCAGTCCGGAGGTGGGCATGGTGATGTAGAGACCTCCGGTGATGGTTCCCCTCTCCGGCAGGGTGCCGGGAGCAGGTTCTGAACCCTCCCGATCTAGGGTTGACGACGGCGGCGGCTCCGTGAGGAAAAGTGGAAAAGTGTTCGGGTTATTTGCCTTAGGTTTTCGGGGGGGGGGGGGGGGGGATTAAATAGGCGAAGGGGCAAAGGCGGTGGAGCCCCGAGGGCCCCGCCTCAGGTGCCCGCGCGGCCAAGGAAGCTGCCGCGCCACCCCTTGAGGTGGGCGCCTCGGTGCCCGTCTCCTTTTCCCCCTCGGACTTCTGGAACGTGTCTGGAATTCTAAGATCTTTGGTATAAAAATTGTCCAATTCCAAGAATATTTCCTTCAGTGGATTTCTGAAACCAAAAACAGCAGAAAAAAGGTAACTGGCACTGTGGCATCTTGTCAATAGGTTAGTTCCAGAAAATGCATAAAACAATATAAAATGTGTATAAAACATGTAGGCAATTGGTATAATATAAGCATGGAACATAAGAAATTATAGATACGTTTGAGACGTATCAAGCATCCCCGAGCTGAGTTCTACTCGTCCTCGAGTAGGTAAAACGATAACAAATAATTTCTGGAGTGACATGGTTTCACACAATCTTGATCAAATAATAATGTAATGCATGTAAGTTGAGATCAAATGAATAAAAGCTGTAGTTTATATTGATATCAAATGAGTAATGAATAAACATGTAGGCATAACAAAGCAAAACTTTCAATGAATCAGTAATAGAGAACAATCAATTGTGCAAAGTAGATATTAAAGATGATTTAAGCTTCAAGCACAACAATATAATCATCTAATGAATCAAACAATCATGACAACTTTGTGAAAGCATCAAGTCAAGTAATAGCAATATGCACATAGAAGATCATTTCTCTATTTGTTCACACAAAAACAAGCAAGTGTTCAGCGTTGGTTCCTGGCACCAGGATGTTGTGGCTAAGAGAATGTTAATGGGGGTTTGGAAGGCCAACGGAAGAAAGTCTCACAAAGCTAAAAGTGATCATTAGACAAGAGGAAGTCTTATAATCGAAGCTATGCAAGGAGTAGTGATTGCCACACAATGGATGCACATAAAGCTATAAGTGTATGAAAGCTCTCCAATGGAACTAGTGGGGGTGCATCTAACTTGCTTGCTCATGAAGACCTAGAGCACTTTTGAGGAGGCTCAACATTGGAATATACAAGCCAAGTTCTATAGTGTAAAGTTCCCACATAGTTATGCAAGTAAAACATGAAAACTCTCTCATATTGAGTATTGGTGCTAAACATGAGCACAAATGATGACTATGAATAATATGGGTGCTATAACATGAGTAAAAGTGCGGATAAAGAGTAGTAATGTTGCCCCCTTTTTTTATTCTTTCTTTTTTCTCCTTTTTCTAGTTTTTTTGTATTTTTTTGTTTCTCTTTTCGATGGCCTCCATGGCTCTTTTCACTTTAAGGGGCAAACATCCTAATATGATAATATGACAACACACTTTTTGGTACAAATATCTCATGATGAATAAAACATAATGTATGAAACGGTGCCTTTGCCAGTGTAGCAGGATATGCAATGATCTAGCATAACATGGGCAGTAAAGAATCATGCAAAGCAATATATATGATAAATGACAACAAGTCATGTAATGTAAGATGAAAGTTGCATGGCAATATATCTCAGAACAGCTATGGAAATGCTGTAGTAGGTAGGTATGGTGGATGTTTTGAGTAAGATATTTGGCTTATGTGTAGGAGAACACGATGAAGATCTCCCACGAGTTTTGGATGTACCCGCAAAGTATGTACCAGCTCTCAATGTGAGAAAGGGCAATGCAAAGTACCGAAGAGACTAGCAAATATGGAGGTGGAAGTGCCATGAAAACCGCAACGTTAGAACTCACAAGAAAAAGGGTTCCAAATAGAAATATGATCTTACAAGGCATAATGAAAATCACTCCACGATGGACAGTGGCAAATGAACAAGTCACTATTGGGACCCCGACCGTAGCGCATAACACAAAGTCATTACGGTTGCTTTTAACATTAGGAGTCATATTTCATTATGCTATCAACTGGAAATTTAAGTGTGGCACAACTTCAAGTTTTCTAGACCAACCATTAATCATTCCACCTTACTAAACCATCATGTTTACCATTAAGCATATTAATATCTCAAAACAATATCAATGATTCAAGTGACACAGTTTAATGATCTACAACATTATGTATCATTTAGTTATACCATCTACCACATTTAACATTTTCTGTTCCTAACCAAACACCAATCAACTTATTTAAACGTAAACTCTCCAAGTATTTAACAATGAAGCAAGAGAGTATAACATATGAGAACTAGCTCTGAACAAGAGATGCATGAAAAACAAGAGTTGAAAGTATTGCAGTAGCTATAGAAGAATACTCAACAAGTATAAGTGAAGAATAGGAGTATTCGAATGAAAAAACCGGAGCGTGTCTCTCTCCCACACAAGAATGCTAGGATCCATTTTATTCATAAAACAAAAATAACAAAAGCAAAAACGAAAACAAACAGACGCTCCAAGTAAAGCACATAAGATGTGGCCGAATTAAAATATAGTTTCACTAGATATAACCTGATAAGTTGTTGATGAAGAAGGGGATGCCTTGGGCATCCCCAAGCTTTGACGCTTGAGTCTTATTTAAATGCTTGATGCACCGGGTGGGGTGTGTTGTTGGGAAACCCCAAGAGGAAGGTGTGAAGTAGTGCAGCAATAAATTTCCCTCAGTGATGAAACCAAGGTTATCGAACCAGTAGGAGATGAAGAACACGTCTGAAGGTCTCTCCTTTGCAATGGCGCCAGAAATTGCTTGGTGCCGTGTAGTTGATGAGGGAGGTGGAACCTTCACAACACAATCAAGAAACCTTGCCCCCAACGAAATAGTGAGGTTGTCAATCTCATTGGCTTGCTGTACCAAAGGATTAAACATATGTGTGGAAGATGATGTTTGTAGAGAATCAAAGTAACAGTTTGCAGTTGGTTGTATTATCAGTTTAAAGAAAAGGACCGGTGTCCACAGTTCACTAGTGGTGTCTCTCCATAATAATAATAATAATAGCATACATGCGGGTAAACAAATTACAACTGGGCAATTGATAGAATAAAGAGCTGCATAATGATGCATATACTAATGACATGATGTCTAGTGTGAGATTCATTTGGGCATTACAACAATATACATAGACCGTTCCAACCGCATCTATGACTAATAATCCATCTTCCGGTTAGCGTCTGCACCCCTTTTAGTATTAAGTTGCAAGCAACAGATTATTGCATTAAGCAAAGTGTGGAAAGTAAGTAAGTAACATCATCCTTAGATAAAGTACTACTGTTTTATCCCTAGTAGCACCAGTACATCTACAACCTTAGAGCTTTCTGTCACTGCCCCAGATTAAATAGAGACATGAACCCACTATCGAGCATAAATACCCCCTCCTGGAGTCACAAGCATTTACTTGGACAGAGAAACTACTAGCAACGGAGAGCATGCAAGATCACAAACAACACACAACATGATATATTATGAAGTAATGACAAAGTATTCAATATTCATCGGATCCCAGCAAACACAACATGTAGCATTATATAAAGATGATCTTGATCATGATAGGCAGCTGACAAGATCTAAACATGATGGCACAAAAGGAGAAGACAACCATCTAGCTACTGCTATGGACACGTAGTCCAAGGATGAACTACTCACGCATCGGTCCGGAGGCGGGCATGGTGATGTAGAGCCCTCCGGTGATGCTTCCCCTCTCCGGCAGGGTGCCGGGAGCAGGTTCTGAACCCTCCCGAACTAGGGTTGACGACGACGGCGGCTCCGTGAGGTAAAGTGGGAAAGTGTTCGGGTTATTTGCCTTAGGTTTTCGGGGGATTAAATAGACGAAGGGGCGAAGGCGGTGGAGCCCGAGGGCCCCACCTCAGGTGCCCGCGCGGACAAGAAAGCTGCCGCGCCACCCCTTGAGGTGGGCGCCTCGGTGTCTGTCTACTTTCCCCCCTCGAACTTCTGGAACGTGTCTGGAATTCTAAGATCTTCGGTATAAAAATTGTCCAATTCCGAGAATATTTCCTTAAGTGGATTTCTGAAACTAAAAACAGCAGAAAACAGGGAACTGACACTATGGCATCTTGTCAATAGGTTAGTTCCAAAAAAATGCATAAAACATTATAAAATGTGTATAAAACATGTAGGCAATTGGAATAATATAAGCATGGAACATAAGAAATTATAGATACGTTTGAGACGTATCAATTGGCTTGGCATCCCCAAGCTTGAATTCTTGCACTTACTTGATATATGTAGGGTGAACCTAGGGGATGCATCCCCAAGCTTGAGTGTTTGTCCCTCTTGATCTTTGTTCATCTCCCTCAACTCTTCCACTTGAAAATTCTCTTTACACAAAACTCATCATAAAACTTGATTATAGGGGTTAGTATCTCCATAAATTAAATCCACATAGCTACAACAAAGACATATCATGAGTTGATTCTAAGCATTAGCTACGGTTACTACGGTTGTGCATTGCTCATTGATCAAAACAACCACACAAAACACAAGTAATGAGAGCAATGCAAAATAAAGACAAAATATGTCAAAAACTGGACAGCCTGTAAAGAGTGAATTTTTAGAGGAACTTAAGTTGCTCAAATCTGAAAACTTTGAACTAATGAAATGTGCAATAATAACTGAATATTGCTTTCGTAAAAGATCAGCGCAAAATTCCTTTTATGTGATTTTTAAAAAAAATCGCAGTGAAGATCAGGAATCTGTTTTCTGGACAGCCATGATAGTTTTAATGATGCTCACATAGGAATAATAATTTAAACGCAAAAGAGAGCTTCAACGGGGAAAATATGAAACATATTTGAGTCTAAACCACTTCCTATGCATTGGGATCTTGTAATAAAATAAATCATTGGAACACAAAGCAAGTAGCATAGGAAGATAAAACAAGAACAATTTCAATACTTTCAATTTAAAGAGAGGTGACGTAATAATATTGAAATGTTTAGAATAATGGTTTCCCCTCTCATAATAATTGCAAGAAGCACCATAAACATGGTGGTTGTGGGTGGAATGGTTATTAGTGCAAGATAATTCCAGCCCACAGAAGTATTTTTCAACATATAAAAACTTCTCCTCCATGGTGTGAATAGGAGAACTCAAAGATAAAGTAGGACTCTCATGAGTGAGAGTATTGTCACAAGAAGCAAGTATATCATTTTTATCCTCACATAAAGTAGTAACAACTAAACATGGAGGATCATTAATAAGCATAGGACCATCATCTAAAGCATTATCATAAAGCATATTTAAGCAACACTCCTCATTATCATCCATAAGTTCACTAGTAGCATTATTAAAAAGTAAAGGAGCATTATTAGTTTTATCATAATAGCATGGGTTATCATATAGGATCATAGAATTTCCAGTTTCACACTCACCATAACATGGGTTCTCATAAATAACAACATATTTTTCGGTTTCAGTGTTACTATCATAAAACATGTCTAAACCATATTCCTCATCATCTTTAAAATTATTAACAATAATCTTTTTATTAGGCATAGGTTCATATTCCTCATCATCATCATCATCAGAATCACAAAAGCAAAGTGTATCATCAGCAATATATTGAGTGTTACCCTCATCCATAGGTGGTGAAGGTGGTGGTTCCTTCTCTTCATTCTCTAGTTGTTCATCATTTTCATCATCTTCTTGGGGTTGCATGGGCATCCCCAAGCTTAGGTTTTTATCCTCTTCTTCACATTCTTCCTCTTTCAAGCTCATGTTTTCATCACCTTCTTCCTGCAAAACATCAGTACTCTCTTAGGGAGCAGTGTTCCTCTCTCTGTAGTCAACAAGATAAATATTTTTAGAGAAATTGACTCTATAATAATCTAGAATAGAAGCAACCTCTTGTTGAAATTTTATAACTATAGGGCTAGTTTCATTTTCAAGAGCAAAGAGAGCCAATTCAAAAGATGCATAATTAGCAACAAATTCCTCTACTTATTCCATCCCTAAATGAGCATAATCATTTCTATTGTAAGATGCTATGACACGTTCTTCATGGAACTTACATTGAAAAAAGAAGTGTCGTTTTCTATGTTTAAAGCAACAAGTTATTTTATAATGGAACCAAAGCCACTTTTCAACAATATAATCTAATATTTCCATGAAACCTTTTAGTATTATCCCTTCTTTTGACTCTCTAAATTCCTTAGTAATATAATAAGCTTCATTGTACCTAGATAGGTAATTATCCATCCATTCCTTACTAGTTTTGGTATTTTAAATTTTATAATTTTTGTGTGTTTTTGATATATATAACTGAAAGTAAAAGTAAACTAAATACAAAACTGAAAGTAAACTAGAGTATATGCAAAACTGAAAATAAATATCTAGTACAAACAAGAATAAAAACTTAAGCGGTACACTCCCTGGCAACGGTGGCAGAAAATGTCTTGATACCCACAAGTATAGGGGATCGTTGAAATCTTCGATGTGTAAGTAAAGTATCGATCTCACGAGGAGTAGAAGGTATGAGTGTTTATCCTTTCAAATAAGAGTGTCACTATTCTTACTATCTATACACTAGACAAAGTAAAATGATGCAAGTGTTTTGGCGTTTTTGGTGTAGAGTTTGCACTAAAGTACAAACTGAAAATAAAATATGACAAGTGAAAGCTCTCAAAGAGAGAAAGCCCAATCCCCTATGCATCAAGAGGACAAGCTTAAGTGTGTGTTTCTTATGTGTGGAAAACGTTCCCAATGGCTACATGGATTCATGGCATAGATATTTCTAGAACAAGATAAATATTTTGTCAAGTTTTAATCTTGTTTGGACGGAGACATAGTTTAGGTAAAGCTCAATAAATAGACTAAACCCTCTTATGATGGATCATGTGGCCAAGTAAATGACTACACAAGAGTTATTAAGACATAAAAGTCCCACCATAGCATTACACTCTGAGGTCCCCGATATTAATCCCCTCCTAATGGAACTTCATGTATTAGACCATAGGTTTAGTTGTCAACTCCCAGGTCCTACCCAATCCATTACATAGTGTGATCACCTCATGCATTCCTCAACATATGCGTGCACTCATATATTGTACAACAAGACAATCATCAAAGATAAAGACTTGACCAAATACTCAAACATGAATAGTGAAATCATTGCCAATCCATCCTATGCCCCCGGGAACATGTGAGAACTACTCACAACTCAAAGACATGATATGATTTAATGGCATAAGTGGTACAACCCAATCTGAAAATATAATCTCCCCACAAAACAATGACAAGTAGCAATTCACACACATGTAGAACGGTACTTAGATAATAGCTAGGGTTCGAACAATCTCAAACTATGAGGGGGATGAAGTGGATCACGAAGATGGTGATGGAGATGGTGCTGGTTTTGACGGTGGTGTTGATGGAGACTGCGGAGGGGGATGGAGAAGCCTTCCGGAGGTGATCCGGCGTCGTTTCCCCCCTCCAATCTTCTCCGGCGGCAGCCTTCTGACTCTCTGTTTCTTCGTTTCATGTTTCTCCGCCGCCTCCTCTCGAAACTCCTCGGGGGACTATTTTTATAGACGTTTTTAGGTCAAGACGAAGCCACGGAGATGAAAACGGATGACATCGGAGCCACGAGGGGGAAAAGAGGTTATCCCACATGGCCAAGGAATCTAGCCGCGTGGGACACCCTATTTTCCTCCTCGGGTTTCCACTTTTGCGCTTCCTTCGATCCTACGCTGTGTTCCTTCTAAAAACTAATGTACGCGAAGTTTCAGGTCATTTGGACGTCGTATGCTCCCTGAAAGTCAAAAACATGGAAAAAGGGGTATTTCTGGTTCTGCAGGGTTAATTCCAAATAAATGGGGAAACTGTGAATTATCCCCAAAATCATTATATAACATAAATATATCCCATATATGATGCAAATAAGTTGGATATCAAGTAATAAAATATAAAGTTCATGTATGCATTTTACATGCATCAGCGCACTAAATCATAACACCTTAGTAATTAAGATAAACAAAGTATAACTTTAAGTTCAATGACATGAAGTTTAAATAAGAACATGCTAGATCTAGTCATGGTGATAGTGGCAATGTCACCCACATATCGCCGGTAGCATGGTATTTCCTTTATCCCTCGTGAAGCAACAAAGTAAAGTAAAAACCCAAGTGGATCACGGTATTGCTGTAAACTTACCATAAAACCCCCCGTTACACTGATTAATGCACACGTTCCCCCTCACACGCCCTCATACACATGTTGGATCAAAACACATAGACAAGAACGGGGTACATAATATGCGTCTACTTTCACAACAAAGACATAATAATGGCAATCGTCATAACATATATCAACTTAAGAGATCCACCACAAAGGTATTACATATATGACCATAATCATGTTCGAAAGCTCACATGGCACTAATTAGTGAAGCTTAAGAGATAGGAGAGATACATAAGTTACTTCCACAAACCCATAGTCCAGGGGTGGACTACTCCCTCTTCATCATGGAGACGGTGGAGAAGTCGTTGGAGAAGGTGGAGACCACACCGGCAGCGCCCCGGAAGAGTTTCCCCCCTCCAATCTGCAGCTCCATGTCTCTGTTTCGTGGATTCTGTGTTTCTGCGGCGCTCCCTCTGAAAGGGCTCGGGAGACTATTTTTATAGGCATTTTTAGGTCAAGACGAAGCCACGGAGACGAAGATCGACGACATCGAAGGCTCGAGGCTCAAGATGGGGTGCCCCACGCGGCCAAGGAATGTGGCAGTGTGGGCCCACCTCTTTTGGTCCTCGGCCTTCCACTTTTGCTCTTCCTTCGCTCCTACGCTTTGTTCTTTCCAAAAATAGATGTTCGCAAAGTTTCAGGTCAGTTGAAAGTCGTTTGGGTCCCTGAAACATCAAAATATAGAAAAATGGGTTTTCTGACAGCGCAGGGTTAATTCCAAATAAATAGGAAAACTGTGAAATATTCCCTAAAAAATTATAAAACGTTGATATAACCCTTATATGATGCAAATATGGATGGAATATGAGTAATACAATGCAAAGTTCATGTATGCATTTTACATGCATCAACATCCCCAAGCTAAACCTATACTCGTCCTCGAGTATGAAGGTGATAAAACTAAACATGGACTTGGCATTTTATTACTTAACAAAGGATATCAAAGGTTATCGCTACATAGAGTCAAATGATTCATTTTTTAATAAAGAGTAGCAACATACAAGACATATTATCAAGAGATATCAAATAATTAAGGTAAAGATGTTCAATGATAATTCACAAAGTGTAACATGAAAGAAAAGTTCTATGGACCAAATGAATGCATAAATGAAAAGAAAAATATATTCTAGGTTGGTCATACATTATTGTTATGGAAATATGAATATAAAAAGTGGACACTTTGGAAAGATATATAAATAAGTAGAGGAATAACATGCAAGAGTATTATCTAGCTTCCAAATGCTTCAACTTAAGCTAATGTTTGCCATGTAGTGCCCATTGGTGTGAAGTTCTCATTACCCCTATAGTAGCATCTTTAGTGATTAATAGTTGAAAGTGAAAGCAAATATGAGTTATGTGCTTGACAAAGTATGGGTCAAAAGCCTCATGCTCGTTGAAAACAAAAACCTCTCCGACTGGCTACTCAACTTGGGCCACAAAGCAAGTGAAGGTTACAGTCATCGTGAATCAAAGTGGTGTCATGGAGAGTATCACCCCGGGTACCCTTTGCCCCACGACATGGAAGTGGGCACATGTCCAAATGACAAAGCAAGCAAACATTGGACATCTCTACATCTCTTTCTTTACTCGTGCTTTTTTTTTCTTGTAAATGCTTTTTCTGTTGTGAGATGTGTCATAGATTCCTCCAATATGGTTATGTTGCAAATTTCCACCATGAACCACATGGCTAAGGTTAGCCGCCACAGGTGTCTCTCTAGCCAAAAATACCACTCGCCCGAACTTACTAAGATTCCATCTTCATTTCACGCAATGTTATGCATCCATCACCACAAGAACATGATATCAACTTTCATAAAGAATAGAGTGCAATGTTGAAAGCTTTCCATGTGTCAGCACGTATGAGCTAGCTCCCAACCAAAGACCTTTGTCAAGCCCAAAACATCATAATATTAATCACAATGGGTCAAGTTTATTAAGTGCATAAAAAGTAATGTGTGCATCAAGTTCGTGAGAGCTTTTAAACCAACTTAACCCATGACAATCCCAATAACATAAGCATCTTAATTTGGAAGCATAGATAAAACAATATAACATGGTAAACGTACTTGGAATAGCATATTACCTAATAGGTAGATATGGTGGACTCGCTGGAAAAATTTGGTTGAAGGTGTTGGAAAACAAGCTTTTTTATTGTAGGAGTTTTTGGGCTAGCAAGAGGGAGAAAGTTGACCATCTAAATGCATGCATAAGTGTCCATAGAGCTAACCATTTCATGTTAAACAAAGTAAAGCATCATTCAGCATATAAAACATGAATAAGAAATAACTCTAGACAAGACGCTTGCATATTAATATTCATTAACAAAGCACATGAATCATGCAACTATATGTATTCTTTTAAATCAACTCAAACATCCTCTTCCCAATGTTTTTATAGCATCCAACTTAATTCAACCCAAACTTCCAGTAGCTCTCTCATAAGATAAATAAAATTCGTGGTCTCAAACTAAAAACCAAACCGAAATAACAAAAAGAACAAAAACGCTCCAAGTTTATGCGATAAAGTGCAATGAACGAAAAACAGAAGTTACACGTGTGTAAACCGAGAGTATGTAGGTTCAGTGGGGTTGACTTCACGTCCTTAATCTTATGGTTTTCACCATACTTGGATAGCTCTTGGTGCATCTCCTCTAATCCCTGTGAAAAAACTTCAAAACACCGTTTCTCTCATTTCTTTTCTATGGGGGTGACATTAGTAGACACAAAACAATAGAATTGCTTGTTGTATGAAATCATTAGACAAACATAAGAAACATGTCCAGAAAGTGTATAGTGTTGTATTCCTTCTAATAAACTCAATTGGATAAAAAAGATTCAAGTTAAAAGCTTAAAGAATGCATAAAACAAAATGGGACAAAATCTATCCAGAAAAACAGCAGTAGCAAAATGTATTTTTTCACCCCACTTAAATATGTCAAAAAAATCTGAAATATTCACGCTTACAGAGGATGAAAATTTGCAACTACAGTTCAAATTTCAGCTCATTTAGAGTTACCAAATAGGAATTAATAATCAGAATGTGCATAGATTCGTGCTGGAATAAAATCTCCGAATGAAAAAAGCAACTTTCAAAGGCCAAATGGGTAAAACTTGGCACTTTATTAAAAATTCCAGAACCTAAACTAAAAACAAAGTCTCTTGATACAGCAAGAGGACTCAAAGAAAATTTCAAATAAAAACAACCGGGTTGCCTCCCGTAAAGCGCTTTCTTTATAGCCATTTAGCTAGGCTTCTTACTTGATATTTATAGTGGACAAAGCTCATGAGGGAGCTTGAACTTTGGTGTGTCCCTCTTCCTTGGAAAGTGCTCCATTCAAAGAGGGAGAGAGATCGGATACTTGGTTGATGCCAAGGAAAAATACCACTTTGTAACCAATTCGTACATTTCAATCCGATATCAGACAAGCAAGAAGTAGAGTTTTTTACATCTCCGAATGGCCTGAACTTGGTCAAATTCTCCGTGTGTTCGATCCTTTGGATCAATCCCATCTGCGTCATAGCTCAGAGAACTCCCGTGTCCATCCCACCGAACTACATAAAGGGAAGTCGATGTCGTCTCCGTGGTTTCCGCGTTTCGACACGCGACACCGACGAGCTCCCCGCACCGCACATGACCCCCATCCGCACCCCCAATATAAGTTTCTTCATCACCTACGCCGGCGGCACCGCGGCAATCCGCGTCGTCCCCTTCACCGGTGAGGTCCAAGGTCCGGCGGTAGGAGCTAGTGCTGCTTGAAGGGCACCTGATAATGGGCCGACCCATTCGGCGAGTCTTGTTTTCTTACTTTACTTTTATGTTTTTTCTTCTTTAATTTTTTGCTTATTAGGATTTGAGAAAATCGTTTAGTTTGAAAAAAAATATCAGATTTGGAGAATGTTTCGATGAAATTTTTTCAGATTAAAAAACTATTAAAAAAATCACATTCGAGGATTATTCAAATTAAAAAATATTCAGATTGGAAAATTGTTCAAATTTGAAAATGTTCAAATTCAAAAAAATCCCTTTCAAAAGTTATTCAAATTTTAAAATGTTTAGATTCAAAAATTGTTTCCACCAAAAAATTGTTCAAATTCTAAAAAATTTCAAATAGGAATGTTCACAAATTAACCAAATTTTAAAAAATTTATATTAAAAAATTGTGCACATTCAAAATTTGCTCAAATTCATAAAATGTTTAGATTTAAAATTGTTCAAAATAAAAATTTCCATTAATTTTAAAATTTGATTTATTTGAAATCATATAAAGTTAAAAATAATAATATAATAAAAAAGTAAACCGAAAAGAAAATGAAAAATAATCAGGGAAGAAGAAAAACAGAAAAAGGAAAATCCGTTGAAATTAACCCCACAAAATAAGTAACACTTTTTATGGATCGGAGGGAGTATAGCATTCATCAGGCTGTGCTGCTAGCGCGGGGTCCCCCCCCCCCCCTAGCGCCCGCGCGATCCGCAGCTGCCAGTTCGCTCAAGAACAGGGTTGGGCCGTTAATCTACAGGTCCATTAACATTTTGCTGGCAACGTGCGCATGAGAAGTCGGCAGGTCTACCTCACGCTTTCTGCTAACTAACGAGCGCGGGTATTTAAGCTGGTGATTCTCCTTACCAACTGGCGAGGTGGGACTAATCAATATACATGCGTACCGGTTATTAAAGCGAGACCACACCGCGAATAGTAGGAACAGAGATACTGCCACATGGACATATTGTAACGTTGTGCGCCTCGGCCTTGGAGTCAAAGTAATTATTTTGTCTTTATAACTCGTTGGGTGCACCGTGCAAATGTACATGAGCATGCACAACATTTTATACGTGCACTCACACTTACAGAAACAAAGAAAAAAGACATGCATCTGCGTGATGTAAGTGTACATCCGTGAACCTAATATACGTAAAAAAGGACAGACATATGGTAAAAAATTTATGGAACTTATTACGTATGTGGAAGAAATCTTTTAAGTGACTGGACAGAAAGGAATCTACAAACAAAAATTTGTGGAGTTAATTTTGAATAGTAAGTCGAATAAATCCATCTGAATGAAGAAGGCGATAAGTATACACTAGGACCAAAAAAACTTCATAGGACGTCGAGGAACAAAAAGATTGTGGAACTAATTTTCCTTAAAAAAGAGGAACAAATCTTTCTGAAGGAAGGAACAAATAATTATACATTGACTAGGGAACAAACAATTATACACCAAGGAACAAAAGATGAAATAAAAGTCTGGATTACTCCGGGAACAAGAAAATGTTTGGAACAAACTTTTTTCTCAAATGGAACAAAAAATATCCATACATAAAATAAATGTTTGAACAAACTTTTATCACAAATGGAACAACAAAAATCAGATGGAACAAAAATATCAAACAATGGAAGAAATAATTATACTCTGGGAAACAAAGGAACAAATAGTTATATGCTGAGGAACAAAAAAAGAACTTCACTGGAAACAGAAATTAGAAATGATTTGTGGAACTAATTTATTTAAATGGAGGAACAAATGTTTCTACACGAAGGAACAAATAATTATGCACAGGGGAACAAAAAAATCACTAGACATCCGGGAACAAAAAAATCGATTACCTTTAAAACAAGAAAAAATAATATTTGGAACAAACTATAATCACCAATGGAACAAAATTATAATCTTACGAAAATAGAAATCATGGATAACCATGAGTTCAAAAAGAATTTTTGAACCAATTTTCTTTTAAAGTATGAACAAATTTCCGAACAAAGGAACAAAATAGTTATACGTGATGGAACAAAAGGAACATCATTGTTCATACAGGAACAAAAAATCTCGGTCCATTGGAACAAGAAATAAGACTATATGGAACAACTATTATCACCAGTGAAACAAAAATATAATGGTACAAACCAAAAATATAGAAATCAAGTTAAACCATGATTTAAGTTTTGCTTTCTGGAAATATGTTCTATACAAATTGGAACAAGTCTTTGTGAATGAAGGAACAACAAATAATACACTGTGGGAAAAAAGGAACATCAAGGAACAAAAATCTTGATTACCGTGGGAACAAAAAAGTAAGCCTTGGAACAAACCTTTATCACCCATGGAACAAAAATATAATGATACAAAATAGAAATTACGAAAAGACATGATTTTAAAAATGGATTGGTGAAAAAAATTGTAAGAAGAGAACGGGTATTTCTAAACCAAAGAACACAACATCTGAACATGCAGAAACAAAAAAACAAAACAGTACGTGTCTAAACAGTTCGTGCCGAATCAACGTATCGACGAACTAGGCAATTGAACTATTAATGGGCCGGCCCACAGACACTCATGTGCGGGCGATTCCATGTACGAATCACCCGAGAGCGATATAGAGTGAAATCCGCTGGCGCCAGATATGGTTTACCCCGTAAAAGTCCGGTACTCCACGAAATGAGCTGTAGCCATTCTCGGATCTTGCCCAGCCCAATATCAGTAACGGACCCGGATCTTCTCCTTCTTCATCGGTTTTCTTCCGTTCCTCTTCTCTCTCTTTGCATTTCCCCGAAAATACCCCAAATCCCTAGCTAAACCCTCGCCGGCTCCCAGTGCTCCGTGGCCGCCATGGCGCTCTCCAAGCCCTTTTTCTCCCGCCTCCTCCCCCTCTCCCTCCGCCTTCCTATCCGGCCCCAACACCGCCTCCTCTGCCTGGCCACCCCCACCGATCTCCCGGATGGCCCCACCGACGCCGCCGCCGAACGCCGCCGCCGCAAGCGCCGCCTCCGCGTGGAGCCGCCGTCCTCCCGCGGACCCGTTCCCCAGCGCACCCCCGGCGCCCCCCGCCCGGGATCCAACCGCAACGCCCTTAAGCTACCCGAGCCCGCGTCTGTCCTCTCCGGCAAGCGCCTCGACCTCCATCGCCGCATCCTCACGCTCGTCCGCGAGAACGACCTCGACGAGGCCGCGCTCCTCACCCGCCACTCCATCTACTCCAACTGCCGCCCCACCGTATTCACCTGCAACACGGTTCTCGCTGCGCTCCTCCGCCAGGCGCGCTACGCCGACTTCCTGTCCCTCCACCGCTTCGTCACCCAGGCCTCCGTCGCTCCCACCGTAGCCACTCACAACCTCTTCATCCAGGCCTACTGCGACTGCCGTCGCCCTGAAACCGCGCTTGAGCACTTCCGTCTACTACTCAAGGACGAATCCCCTGTCCTCCCCTCTCCCACCACATATCGCATCCTCGCCCGCTCCCTCGCCGAGAACGGCAAGCTCGACCTGGCGCTCGAGCTCAAGGACGGCATGCTCGAGCGTGGCCTTATCGCTCCCGACCCCCAGGTCTATGCGTTCGTCATGGGTGGTTTTGTGAACGCCGGGGATGGTGACACGGCGGTCTCACTGTATGATGAGCTTAAGGAGAAGCTTGGCAGCGGGCAAATCCTTGATGGTGTGGTGTACGGGAACCTTATGAAGGGCTACTTTCTAAAGGGCATGGAGAAGGAGGCCATGGATTGCTACACTGAGGTGCTTGGAGAGGGATCCATGGTGAAATTTGGGGCTGTTAGCTACAATATGGTGCTTGATGCGCTCGGGAGGAACGGGAAATTGGATGATGCAGTCCAGTTGTTTGATAGAATGTGCAAGGAGCATCACCCACCCAGGACGATTTCTGTGAATCTTGGTAGTTTTAATGTGATGGTTGATGCCTATTGCCGCGTGGAAAGGTTCCAGGATGCAATTGAGGTGTTCGGCAAAATGGGTGAGAAGAGGTGTGCACCAGATGCACTCTCGTACAATAGTCTTATTGACTGGCTGGGGAAGAATGAACTTGTTGGTGAGGCAGAAGAGCTCTATAAGGAGATGGGAGAGCGTGGTATTAACCCTGACGAATACACCTATGTACTGCTCATTGAGTCCTGCTTCAGGATTGATAAGGTGGATGATGCTGTTGGTTACTTTAATAAGATGTTTGATGCTGGTCTCAGGCCCAATGCCAACGCATTTAACAAAGTTATAGATGGCTTGGTTAAGGTTGATAGGATTGATGAGGCACAGGGGTTCTTTGATCTGATGCCTGAAAAAGAGGTCAAGCCAAACATTGCTAGCTATGAATTGCTGTTGAGAGCATACACCAATGCTGCAAAGTTGGATGATGCAATTAAGATGGCCAAGGGTATTCTCTTGGATGAGAGTGTTTTATTTACTGATGAATTGAAGGCACTTCTAGAGGGGGCACTGGAGAAAGAGGGGAGAAACATGGATATGGCAAAGTTGTATGAAGATGTTGAGACGGAGAAAGCAGAGGCAGCAGCACGTGCAGCTGAAGAGAAGGCTAGAGCAGAGGCTCTTGCTAAAGAAGAAGAGGAGAAGAAGAAGGCTGAGGCGAAGGCTAAGGAAGAATCTGCTGCAAGAGCCAGTCGAGCAGCTATTGATGCGGTGCTGGGTCGCAAGAGGGAAGCAGAAAATGATGAATCGTCTCAGGGAACAAATATTGAGGAAGCACAGGTTGTTGAATCCCACAGTGACACTGTTGGTACTGTGGGAGAAGGGAATGAAGGTGACAACCAGAAGAAAGAGTCTGGTGATGAATCGTCGCAGGTCACAGCTTCATCTTCTTGAGGTTCTTTGTTGTGCCTCAGTAATGATTAGTTTCATTTCAATAGCACAAAAAATGATTATAAGAACTTCTACGAGATGATTATGTTGATGGTTTGGATGGAATTAACATGTTATGAGAGCTCCACTGATTGTATGCTGGAACCTTTATGTACCACATCTCTCATTTCGAAGATAGTACACTCTATATCCTTGTGATCACAAATTTTATCATTTCATGATCATTCATTAGATAAATTCTCCTTTTCACAATCTTTGTTCCACAAGCGTAAATTGGTCATCCTTTCGTTTATTGAATTTTAGTATTGCTTATTATTGTGCCAGTAATCTGCACTTTCACCATTTTCCTGTTCAGCAAAGAAAGAGATGTATATTTTGGCAGTTCAACATTTTAAGTGCTTCCAGTGATTAACGTATGAAACATATTATACATTATGTAAAGAATATTTCTGGTGAGCTGATAGATAATTTGTCTTCAGTGAGGCAAGTAAGGGAGCTTGCTGGTTTTATATTCTTCCTATTGGAATTTTGTTCCATAGTCCAACTGAAATGCAGGTAAGCCAACAATTCCCTCTGATCTAACTTGACCATGTCAGGAATTACGATGTTTTGGACTTGATGTTGGTACACCATTATCTGAACAATGCGTGGTTGCACATGTACTCATCACGGCCACCATCCTCGTCTTCTTTGTTCTTTTTGACTGTTGGATCGAAATATATTCTTGTCCTGGCTGTTCAGGGTTGTTTACTGTTTGCTGGCAAATGTTGCTGTCACCTGTGCCAGTCCCTGTCAGCATGTAGAACAGTAGCAGTGCCCTTGGGGATAGAAAATATATGTGGTTTTCATATGTTGTGCAGATTTGAGATTGCCGACTGTTTGTATTTCACCTTTCTTTGATATGTTAACCATGAGAGGGGTTGGCTCAGTTTCAATGCTATCGATTGGTTCCTCAACGAAGAGTGTGCATCATTATGGTTAAAAGCATGAGGCTGATTGAGGCATATAAGGGACCTTCTGGGTCGTTCAATCTTTGTCGGATGACTACGTGCTGCCTGGTTTCCTCTGCTGCTTAGGCGGGGTTGGTTGGCCTCGTTTATTTTTTCTTATGCCCTTCGTATGGCTGCTATTCTCCGTACCACACCCACACGCAGTTCACATTCACAGATCCACATTGACACTAGAAGCGTAAAAAGAAAATAGTTCACATGTCTAATTACTCTTGATGGCCTCATTACTTTGCATTGGTGTATGATGAAATTAAACCTTCAGAGGTTGAAGCTTAGATTGAGTTTAAAATCCTAGCATCTATAGAACTCTCGGGCTGTGGCTATCATACCCAGATTGTCGACACCGCTGCTAAGTGGTGAACTGGTGATGAACCATGGGAAGGAATCCAGTGAGCTAGTGATGGAGATCAAGCTAACTATACCACATGGTAACCTCCATTGCCGTTCACCGCACTGTGCTGCATGCCCACTGAGGCAGCTGGCTTCATCATTGACAGGTACTTCATTATCATCTTTAACGATTGACACCTCCTTTAACATGGTTAAAAAACCCTAACTGCTGATTCCGACATGTATCTTTACTTATCCATGCGATTTGTGAATGATATGGGTGTTATCTTTCTTGTTCTGGTGGTGATGGTCATAGGGCCTGTGGTTGTGAAGGTGATTTAAAAAAAACGAGAATATACCACCTAACAGTCAATTCCAACAAGCCTTCTTTATTTATCTATGTGATTTGTGAATGGTTTGGGTGTTGCCATTCTTGTTCTGTTGGTTGGTGATTACTGGGCCTGTGATTGTGAAGTTGACCTTTACAACAGAGGAGATAACCATATACCTCCATAGAGATCATGTGTGATAATCCTATTTAAATTCCTCCTTTTCTTTCTTCTCTTCTACTCGAAGCAGGTGCGTGATTTTATTTTATTCTCACTATGATCATGGCTATCCAGATAGCATGTGAACCCAAAGCAGTGTCTGTTGGACAAAAGGATTTGCCATTTGCCTAGAAATTATCTCACTCTGTTGCTTGTGCAAGTTACCCTGTGAATGCACCACAAAGCTCTGGTAGTTTCTCCAGCTTACAACAGTTCAGTATTGACTATTGAACAAGGCTAGAAGAACACAATTCCAAGCACTTGTTTCTTGCTTTGAACTGTGGAATTTCTAGTATGGTAGTTCAGGCCTTACAAGGGTATAAAGATGAGGATCCTAGCCCTTGAACTCTGTCCATATTGCATTCTTTGCCCACTCATCTTCACTGCATTCATGACTCACTTGATTTGATAGGAACATCTTAATACAAAACGCCTTCTCATTTTCTATGACTAACTCCCTTTTATGCTAACGGCATATGAATTATTTTTGTACTATTTACTTTCTGATGGTATCCTCTGCACTGCAGTTAAAAAGGTTGTCTGAATAAATTTTCTTTGTTACTTACAGAATTATATAGTTCACTTATTGCTCCGGATAAGTGAGAGACTCAATTGTTCACTGCTCTTTCCTCCGGAGAAGGGAGTGACATGGGGTGAAAGCATAATGGATCCATAATTATTTATCTTGATTTATGTTAGAAGCCTTTTCGCTCTACTTAGTGGTTAGAAGACACTTCTTAATCCATATTCTGTTTATGTGATCTGCCCATCCGAATGAAATAGCTAAAACACTCCCATCCACTATGTGATAATTTAGAAGATTATTAGAATATATACTCAGTGTTGCACATATTTTGGCTATGCGATGTTTCCATCCAATGAAAACTACCTATACTCTGTCAGTAGACACACCTAATTTATCAGGTCACGGCTGCTAATTTGAAGTGTTGATTATATGGTCTTTGGTCACCGCTTACTGAACTTTGGAGCCTTGCTGGAGTTCCTTTTTTGATGAATGGGACAGATCTATCAAATTAGGGAAAAATACAAGGTTAGTTCCATCATACAGGTAGGAGCTGCACCTTTTAACACGAACTCACAGTTCTCCCTAGCTAACTTTGCCAGACCATGTGTCACAGAGTTGCTGGTTCTCGTAACATAGGCCACATTACACTCCTGCACACTAGTCTGCACCTGTCTAGCTTCATGATAAAGATACCAGCAGTTTGATTTGTTCTCTTCCGATGAGTTTATGGTTACTATTTATACAATACAGCGTTCCTCGGTATGGTAAGGAGCTAACCGGATGCCCTTGACGCAAGCAACAGCCTCAGTCTCTTCCACTGAATCACATCGGCCGGTACGTCCAAGCTGACATCAAGATGGGACGACAGCTCCCAAGTTAGCTTCACCATTCGTTGTGTTCAAACTTGCACACAGCATTTACTTTTATCTTTCTGTAGTTCTGTTAAAGACTACTCCCTCTGTTTTTAAATAGAAGAGGTTTTAGCTTTTGACTAGTGTATCTAGAGTTCTAGGCATGCACACTAAAAACAGAGGGAGATATCTACATGTATCTAGACATGTTTTAGTGTGCATGTTCACTCATTCAAATGTGTACCTATTCAACATGTGTAATGTCTAAAACATCTTATATTAAAAACGGAGGGAGTAGAACTTAGTGAGAGCATTCCTGCCTGCAAGTTTGAATGTTGATAATTTAGCTTGAAGCTAAACTAGCTTGGTGAAAAAAAAATCCTTCTGACAATTCTTATGCATACCATTGCTGGCTTAGATCTGGTGTAGATGTTTAATTGTTCTCTCGTGGTACTATCTCAAAATTCTGGATGTCACATGTGCAGATCACAGGAAGTTCTCTTGCCTACAGCGCGAAGATAATGGATTGTGTTAACAAGCCTAATACACCTTGTTGCTGGGTAAAACACGATGGTTGAGAGGTTAGTCCAAAACCCCTCGTTTGTATAGATTGTGGGACTCCGAGTAGTAGATCATTACAAACTACAAACTTGATTTTTATCGTTTGTTACCAATTCTTAATCACTTATAATGCACACAGTGGCTTGAGCTATTCTCTCGATTTCCAGAATATATATAGATTACAAATACTTGCCAAAAGTACTATCATTAGCTCATAGCCCCTTAATACTAGTTTCCTCACAAAATCCTCTAATGGTGTTAGTTTATCTCATACATGCTTCTCTGGAATCCTCTGATAATGTTTCTTTATAAAAACACAAATCATGTTATCGGCTGTATTAGAGTACAGGCTTTTTACTCTGCGAGCTGTATATCTTGTCATTCAGCGACAATGAAATTCAGATAAGTTGGCTGCTTCAGCTTTTGCACACCAGAAATGTAGCGCATATCGCTTCTACTTATTCATGCACAGGACTTTCTGTGATCTGTATACATACACAACCCTATATTGTGATTTGCAATTTGTGGATCTATTTTACTCTTCTTCCTCCTGGTACTTTTGTTGCACTACACCCAAAATCTTAACACTTCATATTCCAAACTGCAGGGATTATCAAATTCCTCTGGAATCTTTTGGCCTCTAGATAGTACTGTGCTCGCTCGGTGTACGAGGCTTTCTTCACCGGCATGGTCGAATCCCTGCAACGGTGCACCATTTGTGATCAATGCATGGTTTTTGCATGGCCGTGTCAGATCAGTTTGCCTCACCCGCCAGTGTGCTTGCTTTGCGACCAAATGGCAAATGGTGGGGATAATGCTGCATCTACTCTGAATACGTCTTTACCAGGCAGGTAAGTGCCAGGCCAATTCTCGCTTCAGTCAATCTGTCCGCAACCTGAAGGAGATGTTTCCGTCAATTGGCTGGAGACGACTGCCGATTGCGCCGGTGCCGATAAAATCAAAGGTGTGCGCTTGCTGCTTTAGCTCACAATGTGATGTATCTGGTGGCCTCACAACGATTGCGGCTTTGACAGACCCAACCCTAATTTGACTGCGCTGGTAGACTATCCTTTCAGAGGCAAAACTTTGGATGCTCGCGGTTACGAGAGCTCTCAGGAGGCTGACACAACATGCTCGGCAACCAGACGCTGTTCAGTAGCCCTCCTTTCCTTTTGTTTCTTCCAGTTTTACCATTTTTATTTTTGGCTGTAATATTATCTGTATGCTGACATTTTCCTACTAATACAAAATGATGCACACTTTTAGTGTGTATTTGTAAAAAAAGGTACATAGTCGATATTGTTCCCACAGTATAGACAGATCGGTAGGCCCCCCCATTGCTTCTCCCTCTGTGGAACAGTATAAGATGTTGTAGGTGTTGTGCATATTGTTTAGATTCACACTAAAATATGTCTAGATACATATGTGTACATGTGAATGTGGAAAAAGACTAAAACATCTTATATCTTATATATTGTGAACGGAGTGAGTACGTCTCATGTGTACTGAATTATGGTTTTGCACTAGATACATCAGCGGTTGTTCCTGCATTTACAATTCATACGCTCATCATAAGTCAGAAGTCTCACAGACAACCCACTGTAAGCCAATCGGTGCCCTGTCCACCCATCATACCTGACCATTGGTGAGTGTAGTGCTTGTATTGTATCTGACCTTGGTACAAAGTATTTCAGAAGAAAGCAGAGGCAGATGAACATATTGGAGGTGCCGATTCTTTAGTAGAAAGAGAAGAAACATTGCTAAACTTTCTCAAAATTACATTACGGATCTTCTCAATGAAACAAACAAATGGGGGTGGAAAATCATTTCACTGTCCGAATGTGCCTATAATCTGGTGCACGGAGGTGTAAGTGCCTACAACAGCGACACACACTCCGATCACGAGTATGCCGATGATGGCGGCAACCTCGCAACGGTGGATTCCTGATATGGGCATGTAGATCTTAAGGTAGCTCAGGCACGGGAATAGGACGGCGACGATGATATTGAGCGAGGATCCTGTGAAGGACATGAGGTATCCGAAGAAGGGCACGGTGGAGGCGACCACCACTGTGCTGGCGAGCACGGCGGTGCTGATGACCACCCTGGTGAGGCGCCTCTCGGCGAGTGGCAGCTTCGCCTCGATCGCCTCCGCGATGGGCTGGATGACGAGGGCATACTTGGCCAGTGGGTTGATCAGGGTCGTCAGGATGGCGACCTTGGTGTACATCTTCCCCGTGGGTAGGTTCAGCGTCACCTGTGCCTGCACGTCGTTGCCGTATAACAGGTAGCCCAGGATCGCCGTCAGTGCGTAGTTCAGGCTACACAACACAGAAGAGATCAACAGGACCTGCACATTGGGATCAAACCAACTACATTAAGGCGTCAGTTATCACTGTCTGTACGCATTAGTTAGTTAGCTCGATGGCTTCAGTTGATACCTTGGGGAAATCCCTCTTTTTCTTCATGGAAGAGTACACCGTGGGGAAGACGCCGTGGCCGGAGAAGCAGACGAAGTAGAGGCTGAGGGAGGTGGGCAAGCCTCTCATGTTCAACACGGTGCTGGCTTTTGTTGCGTGGAAGCCATGCTCGGATGCTACCGCGGCCCAGGCTAGGGACGCCGTCAGGGCTGCCGAGGCGACGAGCCCGACCGCCGACACGTAGGCGAGCATGCTGAGATCCTTGAGCCATGTCGTGGGGAGGATGGCGGAGGCCGCCAGGATCACGAACAGCTGCTTCCCTTGCACCCGGTAGCCCGCCAGGTCGAAGCTCGCGCCAGGGAAGAGCTTGTCCAGGTTGTCGCCCTCGAGGATGAGGAAGCTGATGGCGACGAGGTAGAGCTCGATGTACATGATGACGCCGATGGTTCTCCGGCCGTGGGACCCGAAGGCGAGCTGCCCAATGTCGGGATAGCTCCTGACGGAGTCGTCCGCGCGCATGCAGCGGTCGATCAGCTTGCCGGTGTAGTAGCAGATTGCGCCGACGAGGACGAAGAGCCCCAGGCTGAGCCACCCACCCTGCGAGAGCGCGTATGACACGGACAGCATCCCGATGCCTACAAGGAAGAAGACGAGATATACCAATGCGTTGGAGGGGAAAAAAATGGAAGAACATTGGGTAATTGGGTTGGAGCGTGCCTGAAATTACATTGCTGAGGTTGAGGCAGCTCCTCCAGAACGACGTGCCGGAAATGCGAAGAGGGAGGAGTTGCGCCTCCTTGTCGTCGTCGTCTTGTAGACTCCATTGCTCATCTTTGCCCGGGAGCAGGGGCTCGGCCTCGGCTGGAGAGCTCTCCTGCGCCGCCATTTGTCGGCGTGGGCTCTAGGGTAAAATAGGGTCTGCGGATTTTATGACTGGTCGTTCGGCATGCCGTTGCGATTCCTAGTACGCCTATAATCAAGCTTTGAGTACGTTGTAGAAAAAAACTATTGAAAATTATAAAACTACGTAGATATAATATGAAAATACATTTCATTATATATTTAAAGATATTGATTTGATATTATTGATGTTAGTAGTTTTTCTATTAACTTAGTCAATCTTTTATATTGTATGACTTTCTCCAAACATTATATGTCTTATATCAAAAAATATAGGGAGTACACAAATAATTATTAAGATTAGGAAATAAACCTACACGTCAATATGTTAGTCTTTTAAACCTTTAAAAATGAGCAGTGCTAGCCATCAGCAAATCGACCGACATCCCATAGAGTTACTAGGTAGATCTGGGTCTATAGTCCTTGACAACAAAACACCTACTCCCACTTCAAAAAAAAAACACTGTTGCATAATAGTCGTAACATTTTTACAAAAAGATATTACAGCACTGCAAATAAGATTCATAGCCTTTCAAAAATAGAAATACAGCAAAAGGGTGCTTATGCAAAAAGAAAACAATCACCGCCCGAAGCAAAACCATCAGTGGAAGCAAAACCATTAGGACATCTCTAGCGGCCCGACACAAACTGCAACCAAATCGTGTCCAATTTGGTCCGTTTTGCGTCGGGTCACGGACACAAAAGGGACTCTGTCCGCTCTAATGTCCGTTTGGGTCGCGCCCCAGCCCAGCCCGGCCCGACGCATATTTTTTGAACTTCCATATATTAATAATAGATATATTACATTTTAGGATGTGAATTTAAAGACAGAAATTTAAAAAAGGAAATTATAATAAAAACACCTTAGTCTAGGACTCGCCGCCGGCGCCTACTCCTCGTCGGAGTCACCGGTGAGGTCATAGAAGGCTGGCGGGGCCCATGGGAAGGGCCATTCCACCGCCGGCACCGCCTGCGGCGGAGGAGGAGGTGGTGCCTGGGAGGAGCTCGCCGCCTCGGGCGAGGGATCCCACCGCTCCAGCTTTGGCGGCGGCAGCGGCGGTCCGCGGCTGCTAGACGCGGTGCCCGTCAAGAAGGCGGAGGCCCTCAGCATTGTGTTGAGGCCCTCCCAGCGCCCGAGTTCGTCGAGCTCGGACTGCTCCATCGCAGCCGCGATGGCCTCCTCCTCCGTGAGGTTCGGTGGCTGGAACAGCCACCGGAACCTCGTATTCCGGCTCCTGTTCCTGCTGCTCCTCGTCGTCGGGCTCATCGTCGTCGGGCTCATCGTCCTCGGGCTCCTCGTCCACCGGCGGCGGCGGAACCCAGTCCCCGACGTCGCTGCCGTAGTTGTACTAGGCGTCCCCGAGGAGGGCAGAGCGCCTCCTCGGGCCAGGCTCCTGCCCGGGATGATCCCACCACGGCGAGGCCGGGTGGAATTGATCGTCCTCCCGAAGGGCGATCAGCAGGAGACGGCGACGACGACGTATTTCGATGAAGCCCTCCTCGCCACCAGCAGGACCGGCGGCACAGGGACCCGCCGGGCGTTTGAGTTGCCACCCGTCAGGTAGGTGGACGTCATCGACGGGCACCGGCTTGTTCTGGTTGAACAAGGCATGTGCCAAAGAGACCGCCATGTACGGGCGCTCCCTCTTCTTCATCGATGGCGGGCGGTCCCTCTTCTTCTTCGATGGCGGCTGACGAGGGTTGTCCCCGTCAATATCCTCGACTGATAGCCTAGGGTTAGAGTTATGTGGTAGAGAACGCATAGTGTTAGTGGATTCGTCGGCTGACAAGCGGGAGTTTCCAAGGTTCAGGGCCCTCGACTGAGGTAACACCCATACTTCCTGCCTGTCTGTATTGATTGTGGAATATGCGGCGATTACAATGTCCAGCGAGATATCGATCCCGCTAGGGTTTGGTGGTTCTGGATAAGCGTGTCCTTGATCGGTCGCCTTCCTGGCCCTTATATGGGGGGCCAGGCCTCGGGTATGTAACCGACTAGGATTACAGATATGGAAACTATAACCGACTATGCCTAACTTGGAAAGCAATCTATGTCTTGGGCCTTCTTTGATGGGCTTCGTCAGTCTATTGACAATTGGGGTTTAGTCATTACGTGCACCAGATACCCACACGATGGGGTGCCCATTTGGTATAACCTCGTCATAAGCCCCCGAGTGCTTCGCTAATTCGGAGAATCAGTCATGGACTCACTCAATAGTGCACGTCTCACGTTTTATGCTTTATGCCGTATGTTTTGTACTGTCTTTCGACTATGAGTTTTGACAAAGGATTTTGACCTAGTAGGCCTGGATTTACTCGATGAATCGAGACCAGTTAACTACGCATTTGGCAAAAACCTTACTAGTCTTCAATCAAGTTCAAGTCCTTGGGCTCGAACCTGAAACATACTGGACAAACTCGACTCAGGCCATTGTGGTCTTACTAATTCGTTCTGCATTCTCAACTTTGCTACCCAACGCGTCCGTCGGGATTTTCATCGCGTCTGTTGACACGGAAAGAATATTGACTTAGCAGTGCCGGAGTGGTCCTCAGCCCAGCTCGACTGATCGGCGGGTCTTACCTTTGCATTTCACGCATGCAGCATCCGAAGTGCCTTCGACTGACTTAATTCGGGAATTCTTTTGAACTTTTACTTTCGACTGAGGCGAGTCTCTTTATCGACTACCTTTTTTGCTTTTTGAATCTATCGGGTGCGCGACAGCGCTCCCGATGGGAGTAGCCCCCAAGATTGTGCTTTATTGCTTGTAACAGAGGATAATCTCAAATTTGCTTTTTCATTAGCCATGTCAGTCGAAGACATTTTTATCCGCTCCCGATGGGAGTAAACTCGACCATTCGTGTTGCGCTTGCTTTTATGACTTAGTCGAGAGACTTTTGCAAGTTTGTGTATGTCTGGCCAGTCGACCAGCTGTCAACTGTGATCTTATAACTCTGCTGCTTCTGCTAGCTTGGGTGACGTCACGCATGACGTCTTTAGCGTGTGTGCAGAGCCTGTGACAAGACATGTCATTGTGGGCCCATTTGTTTGACCGCGGGAGACGCCGGTTCAGTTTTGATTTGATTGGGCGTGGCGTATTTTCAGTGGGCGTGATCATAACCTCCTCGTCTTACGTGCGAAGTGGGCGGCGTGGGCAGTGACGGTTGCCCTTTGATCATGACACGTGGTACGCCGCGAGCGCGCGGACGGCCAAGATTGAATCATGGGTTGCGGTAAATACAGATCTCGCCGCTGGAATGTTTTTTACCCTTTCAATTGCCTCCTCTGCTTCCGTTCGTCTTCCTCCTTGCGCGCTTGTTTCCTCTGCTGCCTTGTCCACCTTGCGCCATGGCTTCTAAGAGAAAAAAGCGCTGCTGCTGCATCTTCTGCCGCCGACGCCGGCTAGAAAGGGAAGGCGATTGCGGCAGCCCCGGTGGCGGATTCCTCCATCGCTTTGAAGAATGTCTCTGGTGACTGGATCAAGTCCGCAGTTACTAAGAAGAAGATGTCGGCATTCCGCCAGGCTGGATTACTCCCACCAGCGGACAAGCTTGCAGCCCGCGCTCCGTCGAACAAGGAGATTCTTCCCGAGCCTCGTGCCGGCAACCGGGTATGTTTTGCTGAGTTCTTGCCTCGCGGCTTTGCCTTCCCGTTGCATGATTTCGTGCGCGGTCTCCTTTATGCCTACGAGGTGCAGATCCACGATCTCACCCCCAATAGTATCTTGCACATTGACTGTTTCATGGTATTGTGCGAGTGCTTTTTGGGGGTGTCCCCTAGCTGGGCACTCTGGAAGTCTATCTTCTAGGTGCGTCATATGTGCCGCGACGGGCGCGTATGTCCGACTGGTGGCGTCGGCATCCAAGTTTGCAGCGACCGCCACTACTTCAACCTCAAGGCAGTCGATTCTGCCCAAGGATGGAGGAGCAAGTGGTTTTACGTCCCAGTCGACAAGGACGTGCGCCCAGCGTTCTCGACTGTGACAACCCCTTTGAAGACGAAGGCGTGGGAGCACTCTCTCTCGACTGAAGAGAGGGAGGAGGCTGCTCCCCTTATGGATAAGATCAGCAAGCTCCTGGGTACCGTTCCCGGTGTCCAGTTGATGAGCACCTTCATCAAGCCTCGAGTGTGGCCCCTGCAGCAACGCGCCCACCCTATGTGGCGATACAAAGGGCCACTCGATGCTACCAGGATGAGCGACGTGGATCTGTCGCCTAATGAGCTCAGGTCACATGTGAAATATATCACCAGCATCAAGGCTGATGAACTCATCGACTTCAACTTCACCGTCACTCCGTTTTGTGCTGAGAATACTCTTCCCGATGTAATCATGTTAAACCTTGCTCGATATTTGAAGTTGCTTGATTTCCGCCGTTTGTAGTGTGTATTCATTGTGCTTATTCTGCTTCTTTTCTTGATTAGGGGCATTCGACTGCGTCCTCTCTTCCCCCCCTTCCTGAGGCTGGTCCTGTTGATGAGGCGACTGTGTTGGATGAGGGGAAGAAGGCCACTGACTCCCTTCGTGCGGCCAATTCCTCGTCTTCAGAGGGAACTGAAGTTGAGGAGGGGTAACTGAAAGGAAAGACGTCGCCTAGGGGGGGGGGGGTGAATAGGCGAGGAGCACTTTTTACAATTTAGGCTTGATAAATGCGGAATAAAACTTAGTGTTTAACTTATCAATGTCACAACCTAAATATACTAGGTTCACCTATGTGCACTAACAACTTAAGCTATGCAAGACAAACAACAAAAGGATAGCAAGGTAAAGAACTTCAAGCACGATGGCTATCACAAAGTAAAGTGCATAAGTAAAGAGCTCGGTTATAGGGATAACCGAGGCACGCGGAGACGATGATGTATTCCCGAGTTCCACCACAAAAGGTGTACGTCTCGTTGGAGAGGTGTGAGCAACCACAACAGGTTTGCTCAACGCCACAAAGGCTTCACCTTCTTCTCCGATGAACTCGACCACAAAGGTCCGAGTCCACCTTCCACTATGAACTCCTTTGGGGCGGAGAACAATCCCGTACAACAACCTTGGGCCACACACCCACAACCGAATTGGGGGCTCCCAAATGACCACAAGAGGTCTTGACCACAAAGGTCCCAACTAGCCACAAAGGCCTTGACCACAAAAGGTCCTATGCCACAAAGGCGGGAACTTAGCCGTCTAGGGTCCAAGACCCAAGAGTAACAAGCTCACGAATTTCACCACCACGAATCCTCGTGGAGGGCTCAAACCGATGCAAGATGCAATGGCAAGAACACACAAAGTGCTCAAGTCCTTCACTCTCAAATTCCAACAAAGCAACAAATGCTTATGGGGGAATAAGAGAGGAAGAACCAAGAAACCACAAAGGAGACAAATTCTACACTCCCAAATCCCACCACAAGCAACTAATGCTTATGGGGGGATAAGAGAGAGCAAGAACAAAGGGGGAGAACCACAAAGGAACTCAAAGATCTAGATCCACTATGTTCCCCTCACTTAGAGGAGAGATGGATTGGTAGAATTGTAGATCTAGATCTCCTCTCTCTTTTCCCTCAAAGATATGCAAGAATCATGGGAGGATTTGAGATGGGGCAAGCTTTCCCAAGGTCAACAATGGCAAGAGAGAGAGGGGAAAGTCGTAAGCTCAAGGAAGAAGAAGGGGAGGGGTATTTATAACCCCTCCCTGATTTCTAGCCGTTGGGAATCTCCAGTCCGGAAATTTCCGGACTGAGGGCCGGAGATTTCCGGACCCAGGAAATCTCCGGTAGGAATTCTGACGCGAGCTGAGAAAAGATCAGTGCTGAAGGAAAATAAGACTTGGCGAAAAACTGCAACTTGTGACCGGAAATATCCGAACCAGTGCCGGAGATTTCTGGACCCCGGAAATCTCCGGTAGAAAATCCGATGGAAAGCTGAACTGAGTCAGTACGCAATTGAGTTCTAGACTTGGCAAAAATATTCCGTCGCTCCGAGATCTCCGGACTGGGGCTCGGAAATCTCCGAGCACCGGAAATCACCGAGCAAGGTCCGGACATTTCCGACCCTTAAAAAAACTGCAGAAACAACAGAACTGAAATAACTTTTGCAAATGAACTCCGAATGATTTGAGACCAACTCCGTTGGAAAGGCACTGACAAGGAGAGGGCTACCAAATATTGCAAACCATAAATAGAGCAAAGTCCCCACACATGTGAAGGTGTGGAACTTTCCTCAAGGTTGAACCGGTAATATTTCCACACCGAAAACGCAACGAGTTTTCCAAACTAAAACCGTTTTCGAAGAACTTGGTCTTGTTATGAAGATCACGACAAGAACCAAAAACCAACAAGGAGAAAAGCCAAATAAGAACCAAGAAAGATGATATGCCAAGCATGCAAAGGTTTGAGCTCTCCACAAAGATACGATCAAGTTACTCACTCAAGAGCCCCTCTTGATAGTACGCCTATCTATCCTATAGCCCTATCAAGATCATATCTTTGCCTTGAGCTATCCACTTGAGCTAGAAGATGACGATCCTGATCTCTTTAAGTGGACCACCTTTCTTGATTGTGCTTGCTATCACATGCTTGATGAAGACTCCTCCATATACTCCCCCATACTCCATCATGGGAGAGTCTCGCTTAGCTTCGTCTTCATGTCTCCGGCAGCTTCCCTTGTTCTAGCACTAGTCAACCTTTGCCTTGAGCAATCCACTTGAGCTAGATGATGACGATCTTGGCATGACATCATCCTCCATGAGCTATATGGATTGATCTTATTGTTGCAAGCTCATGGAAGATACCATCTTTCTTCATATAGGTGATGGCTTGACAACTTCAAGCCATACTTGCAATATGCTCAAAACACACATTAGTCCTTAGGGATTGTCATTAATTACCAAAACCATACATGAGGGCACATGCCCTTTCAGTAACCAGTTCCGAGGGATGGCGAGTCTGCCACCGCACCAGCCAACAAGCGTCCCCGCACGCTTCGTCAGGAAGCTTTGAGCTCTCAGTCGGGATATGCGGGGCACAAAGAGCGGGCGGATTCTGGCGCTTCTTCGCCTGTGAAGGATGTATCTCCTCTGGCTCGGCGTTCGCAGCTGCCCTTGACTGGGTTTACTACTTTTGGAGGTCCGTGCCTCGATGCTTCTTCCTCCTCTAGTGACAGGTACCCGTTTTGATTTGATTTTTGTTTTCTACTTTTTTGTTTCCTCACCTGACTTCTGTTAGTATAATACTAACAGCGCCAGTGCCGAGATGTTTCTTCCTCCTCTAGTCGTGGAAAAAACGACTATGGCTTCCCCCCGAGCTGACATTGAAATCGTGGAGACCACCTTGGTGGTTGAAGTGACCACTGCGGGTAAGACGTCGCCTGCTACTGCTCCAGCTGACGACCCTTCCACTTCTGCGTCTCCTCTGTGGACCAAGCACGTAAGTTCTGTCCGTATATTTTGCCTGTGTATGAGTTGATCATTGTGCTAATAAGTGGCGACTGTCTCTCTACAGCCTGTCGTTAGTGGTCTTGTGGCGGCTGGCAAAGCTTTTGTCCAGGCAGAGGAGGAGCGAGCCACTCTTCGCTCCAATCTTGAAGAAATGAGCCGTAAGTTTAGGCGAGAAGAGTGCTATGATGAAGCGACTGACGGATCTTGAGCATAAGCTCAACGACCAACAGGTGCTTATGAAGGATGAACTCGAAAAGGCTCAGTTCTCAGCCGCCACCCGAGAGGGAAAATATGCCAGGCAGCTACTAAGCCTTGTGCATACTATGGAAGGTCAGTAGAATCTTGTTTTGCTTAAGCCCTTCTTTGCTTGCTATTTGGCCGATATGTTTAGATTTTCTCCTTTGTTGAATCTGTGAAGGTTCGGCCGCCTCTTCTGCTCCCGAAGATACAGCGAGTGACGACTTGTTACTTGACCGCGTAGTCGAGAAGCTGGGTGCCGCCATTCAACACACCAAGAGTTTGTTGGATACTTCCACTCGGACCCTTGGGCATGTGTACAAGGAGGTGCTGCCTGCGGCTGACGTTCCTGCCACCGCACAAGGTTTTTCAGATGTGCTGGGACCTGGCTCGTCAACCATGTCCGCCTTCGTGCGTGACTTGACAGTACGCGGCTCGGAGACCACCCTCAAGATCCTTCTTGCTAATGGCGTGATTGCTGAGTATGAGGCTGCCCTATCCGACTTCCCTAGGAAGCCAGATGGGAGACCCTTAGCTTTGAGGGGTGTAGCTGAGAACGCCGCACGCTTGGCCAAAGTGAGCATCTGTACTATGGAGCGCAGAGCGGCCGCAGTCGCTGCTATGCCCAAGTTGCGTAGGGATAGATCTGAGTCTGTATCCCACAACTAGTTTATTTTGTTTGTAATCTTGTAATCTGAACTTCCGCACGATATGTCAGCTTTTGCTTCTTGTCCTTTGAAGATGTAACTTCCACGATGTGCTTGCTTCTGTGTATCAGCCTTTTGTTACTTTGCTTTACCTTGTTTTCATATCTGAGATTTAAGATTATGTCTTTGACAGTCCGTTGATACCGTCCCGAATGAAGCGCAACAGTCGGGAATAGATACCTTTACATCCGCCAAGGTAAAGAATGATGCCAAATTGTTGGCTTATGCAAAGAATCGAGTGGTGGCGTTGGAAAAGGAGTTAAAAACTGCTCAGACTGAGTTGAAAATACTCAAGGCCAAGCCAGCTCTTGCCACCCAGCGGGAAGAATATGTACTTGGTGAGATCGAACTTTCGAATAGACAACTCGAAGGTATTTCACCAATCGAATGTCTGTGTGATATTCTTTCTACCCTCTTTTGCCTATCCTCTTTTGATATTTTCTTGACTGCAGTTTTCGTTCACAATTTTGATGAAGAAGAGGAACGGGTAACAGAGCGTCTAGTCAACGCGACTGATAACGCCGTCACCGGTTCTCAGCATTTTTGGGCGGACGGGTATCATGCCGCCAAGCTCGCCACCCTGAAGGATCGAGTGTTTCGCGGCGCTATATTACTCGAGCGTTGCCGAGTGGCGCTTATGCGTGTGAGCCACTGCCACTAGGAATCCATGCCCTTGTTGATTTGTTCCAGTCGACAGACGTGATCCCGGAAGAAATAACTCAAAGAGTTGCGCTTGGGGCCAACGCTGCCATGGGGTATATCCGCAGTCAGCATCCTGCTTTGCGTTTTTCTTCACCTGTAGCTGGCTCGCGTCTGGAGCAAAGATACTTGGGCTGCGGCTTCAGCGAAAATTCTTGTGGATCGTATGTATGAACTACTTATAGGTTCTAATCTACACATGAAAGATGAGTCTGAATAATTTGTATCATTTTTGTACAGCCCCCGAGTCCATCAGGTGGGTGTATTGTATAAAAAATGTATGTGTACTTGTGTAATGGCCCAGCCCCCGAGTCTATCAGGTGGGTGTATGTACGAAAATTACTTCATGTATGACCATGAATAAACGAATTGTGTTTGCAAGCATGTTTTGTGATCCAGACCCCGAGCCTGTTGAGTGGGTTGTATGAAAATTACTTCATGTATATTTATGAAGAAACAAATTGCGTTTTGCAAGTATACTTTGTAGTTGATTGAGCTTTGAGATCCAGCCCCGGAGAGTGGCTTATGAATTTACTGTAATGTAAAGTATGCGAAGATATGTATGGAGAAACATCTTCTTTATTACAGATACTGACCAACAAGCCGCCTTATTAAAAACTTTCCAGTCCCGTTAGGTATCCTGGTAAGGAAAATAGCGCATCTGAAACCTGCTTGCCACTTTGACATTTATGCTCTTATTGCATTGATCGTTTACAACTTCTAAGCATGAGGGTGCCGCAGATGGGCCACATCCTCCTGTTTTGCGTCGTCTCCTCAGGTTTAATGTTCTCCAGTCGGTATGCGCCGCGGTCGGCATTCCTTATTATGATGAACAGCTTGTGTCCTGTAGGTGCGGGCCTGTATTTTCTCTTTTGTTGTACTCGAAGTATCAGGCTTCCTTCTCGCGACAATCTTGTTCATGGACGTTGCACGTGGCCTTTGTGTAGGTGCTCTACCGGCAGTACTGCCTTTGCATCGTGAGTCGTAGGGTGTGGTGTGACTTGGATTGGGGCACTCGGAGCCTGTTTGCATGGGTCTAACTTGTGCGTGAGGCCTGTGTCGAGGATGTCATCGGCTTTTTTGTTGTGTCCGTTGGACTGTGCCTGTCCAGCCGATAGATAGTCGAGCGTGATGCTCCACTCTGCGAAAGATGACCTGATCGTCTCAACTATGGCATTGATTGCTGTGGCAGCAGTCGAGTTTGTGATTGGTGGCACCAGATAGCTTTGGCTTGAGGTTGTCTCACGTGGTGGATCATCCTGGTCGGGTTTTTTGCTTCTGGTAATGGTGATTGGAGCAGGCAATGGGTGCCACTTTTTAATCGGCCTATACTTAACTTGTTTGAAGAGAGCGTGTAACGCACCGGGAATTTTTCCCAATTAGAAAATTGTTTATTTTTTATATTTTACATCAGCATGACATCATCATGCATCATTTGCATTTGTCAATCTTAATTTAAAATTATTGCATTTAAATTCAACTTCATTTAATTTATTTTCGACTTTTAAATCTAAATGCAAATCAAATTAATTTAAATGTGATATTTAAATTCTTTTCAAATATTCAAATCAATATATTAATTTGTGTATTGGAAATAATAATTAAATTGCCTATTTTAAAATAAAAACTATTTTGTAAAGTTTCTCTATACAAATTCTTTTTCTATTTTGTTTTAAAATACAAAAACAGAAAAAAATTAAATAAAAGAAATAAAACCAGAGAGAAAAACTCACCTCGGCCGAAACTCAACTTAGGCCCAAACCCTAGCCCACCTCAGCTTTCTTCTCCGTACAGTCGCACGAGACGAACCCCCCCTCCTTTCCACCGTGGCCATGGTGTCCCCCACCATGTGCTCCCTCCACCCACTCCCCCTTCCTTTTAGCCGGCCTCCTGCTCCCCCAAACCCTAGCCTTCCCTCCATCTTCTTTCCTCGCCGCCGCCACCTCCCCTCGGTCCCTCTCTTCTCTGTTCTTCTCCCCCCAAAAGCCACAGAGAACCTCGTCGTCCCCCGCAGCTCCGGCGCCGACGAGGACAAGCAGAGGAGCCTCGGATCAGCGCCGCTTCGTCGTCCACCTCTCCGTGCAAGGAATCGTGCCGGGAGTCGCCGTATCCGAAGCCCTCGTCCTCTTCTTCCTCAACTCCGGCGGTCTTCCGTCGCGAATTCCCGGCGTCGCGGCCCTCCTCGCACACGAACCGCTACGTCGACGAACCTCCCCGTGAGCATCTCACCCGTTCCCTCTCTTCCCCACTCTTTTTGTTGACGGTAGAGTCTCGTCCGTCCTCGCCTTGCTCCTACCCGCCATGGCCGTGCCCGACGAGCTCAAGCTCACGGCTTTGGCCTCCTCCTTCTCCCTCTACACGAGTTCCACGCCCCTCTACACCGCACCATGCCCCAACCCCACGCACGCATCCGACAGCCGCGGCGCCGCCCGTTCGTGGTCACCGGCGGCGGTTTCGCCTCCGTTCTGCTCTGTGTCTCTGGTGAATTTCAGATCCGTCAGTAGTCCTTGCTCCCGTTTCCTGTTATAAAGTAATTCGTTGTATACTTGTTCAACAACCCGACTGAGACTTTGTGGCTAGCACCACCGAACCTGTCCCGCACGCAGGAGATCGCGGGATCAAATTCCCTTCACGCATCCTCTATTTTTTTCCTTTCGTTTTCCCAGATCCAGCGTCAAAGTTACACAATAATAGAGGTACGGTTCAGCTACAAACAACAAACACCACAACAGTCCAGTGGCTGCGTTCCATCCGTGCTATCGGAGATCGTGAGATCGAATCCTCGGCCTGTGGAATAAAATGCCCACAATTTATTTCTTTTCTCCGACTGACAAGTGGGTCCCTCCTGTCATTGACTCCCAAAGAGAGAAAGGCGATGTAACCTTGCACCAGAGCCCCCTTTTCTCTCTGTTTTCACCACAGAACCCTCAGCAGAACTTTTCTATCACGAACAGGTCCCTGCTTTTTACAGAAATAACCCTAAAACTTGTATTGGTAATAACTTTAATTCTATAACTCCAAATTAAATAATCTTTATATGTTTTTATATCATACAAATGTAATGAATGTTAATATGCCATTTGTATGCCATTTTGCATCTGTTATTTTAATTGCTTAGTGTAATTTGTTAATTGCAACTAAATAATTAAATGTGGAATGTGTGGGGTAATAATTATTTAATGCCCTATTCCATTTAATCCAATTAGGTCACCCATGCCATGTGTTGACATGTTAACCAACATTTAATATTGCTGGTAAATAAATAACTTGCACCTAAATATTAATTGCCGGGGTTGTTTTCCCGTTTAATTTGGAGTACCTGCATTGTATTGCATCTTGCCATGCCATGCATCATTCTCGTATGATCATGCTGGATCTTTTGCCGTAGTTGTAAAATGCATCCTTTACGCTTTTCAGTGTTTGTTGCTTCTTCGCGGATAAGACGTTGAGATGTGTGAGCAACGACAAGATCTGCTTCATGCGGGATTCCAGGCAAGCAAAGTTTGCTTGTTTACCTATACATTGTCTTTCATTCCTGCCGTTGATCTCTGCTACCCTAGTATTCGATTCTTTATCGCGATCCCATCACATGTTTATCCTGCAGCCCATACAGCTTTATCCCCACATCCTAATACATGTTGCATGTTTATCTGTTGGCCTTGCGAGTCGTAGCGCATGCTTAGAGTTGTTTGTGCGAGTCGCCTGTATGTCTTATTTATTTCACCTGCTTAGCATGATAGGTTATTCTACCTTAATAAAATGTTGTCTTATATTGGGGTATTATAGTTAAAAGATAAGGCACCGTCGGAAGGCCTTGCGAGGTGCTTTGTTCTGCTAAGTGTCGACCTAGGAACGCAGTTCTTGTCCTCGGATACAATTTTGAGCGCACTAACCGCTTGTGGGAGGCCCTATGGAGCCCCCCGCGACTTTGATCTAATCCGCCTCTTATCCAGGGCGCCGCAAGTAGTTCGGGCTTTCCATTTGATGCATGCATATGGTTACCTAACGATCTCATGATGATGGAGTAGTCGATTCTCATATAAGGTGGCACGTTCTTAGAGTGCTATGAAGGTCGATCCCGCGGGCACTGGACCTGATTAGCCGTGCACACAATCATGCGGTTCCCTGGATGGGTATTAGAGAAGATATTTGCCGTGTTGAGATGCCCTACCTTCTGGCTTGCTTTTTGGGTTGATCGAACGAGTACGGGTCCAGTAGTGCACACCTGCAGGGTATAATCTTATTGATGAGTCGTGTCCACGGTTATGGACGACTTGGTGATGATGCTGGCTAACAAGATCATAGACAACTTACACCTAATCATTGTTAATTAACCTGACTAGTATTATAGAATTACTTTCACAATAACTGGTAACTAAAATTGTTCAATGTGTGAGTATTCCCGAATTGCTTCCTCATATTTGGTTGAGGGGGTTAATCCGAGAATGGGTTATGATTGGTGTTAGTTGTAGATGGTTATCTTATGCGCTCTCTTATCCCTCTCTGATTAGACGGAAGTTGTAGCGTGTCTCTTTACGTTGCTAGTGCTGCTGCCGCTAAGTACACCTCCCCTATATTTTGGGAGATGGTGTAGAAAGTAGGCAAGTCGGTTTTGCTTGCCAGGGAGTGCCCTGACCCTCTTTTGGGATGTGCTTTATGTGCAGTCAACAGGTTTGAAGTCTGACGACGTTAACTTGGGAATCCCTCCGGCTTGGCTGGGCAGGGATATGGCGCCATTGCTTATCTTCAGGACTCTTAGTCCAATTTGCATCTTATCCGTAGTCGGATACTATTTTGCTCTCGCTGTCATTTGAATCTTTGTATTGTATCATTTGTATCTTGACTCGTTCGAGTCGTTGTTGTATATTATTTATCTTCTGTTGTATTTGTGGATGTATCGGAACTGTTGTAACGTTATCACAATTCCACCCACATAATGCGCATGTTTCGGCGTGCACATTATGTCTGGTGGGCGACCAAAAATCGTTATTATGCGGATTTTGGCGGGATCGCTTAAATCTACATAGTACCGATTTTCGGGCGTCACAAAGTGGTATCAGAGCCTTGGTTTTGATCTCCTTGTTGTTTCGATACGATTGGTTATCGAAGCAGCGGGTCCGCAAAAGCCTGTAGGATAACCTCGCTAACGGTCGTTGTTTTCTAGAGTGTCGAAACTATTTGACTAAAAATATTTTGAAAATATCTCATTAGGTTTCTTTTTACTCCTTACCTCTATTCTACTTCTCCTCTTATCTTATTTGTTTTGGAGTCTCTTCTCTTATCCACTTTTCAAAGTTTTAGGATCCTACGTGTGGGTAGACGATCTCTTGCCTTTTGTCCTATTAGGTTCGATCTTCGGAAATCGTCATCGACATGATCAACTCTTCTTGTTAGTGGTGTCGACAACTTGAAGGTGGAGTTAGAACTTCTTGTTAGTGGTGTCGAGAATTTCTGGGTGGAGCAACAATCCCTTGTTAGTGGTGTCGAGAAGTTCTTCACGGAGCCCGAAGACTCGATAGTTACCCCTGTCTTCTGTTGGTCTCGGCGTGGATCGCGGGACGCGATTCCTTGTTAGTGGTGTCGGTTGTAACGCCCCGGGAATTTTTCCCAATTAGAGAATTGTTTGTTTTTTTTCTTTTGCATCAACATGACATCATCTTGCATCATTTGTATTTGTCAATCTTAATTTAAAATTATTGCATTTAAATTCAACTCCATTTAATTTATTTTCCACTTTTAAATCTAAATGCAAATCAAATTAATTTAAATGTGATGTTTAAATTCTTTTCAAATATTCAAATCAATATATTAATTTGTGTATTGTATACAATAATTAAATTGCCTATTTTAAAACAAAAACTATTTTGTAAAGTTTCTCTATACAAATTCTTTTTCTATTTTGTTTTAAAATACAAAAACAGAAAAATAAATAAATAAAAGAAATAAAACCAGAGAGAAAAACTCACCTGGGCCGAAACTCAACTTAGGCCCAAACCCTAGCCCACCTCAGCTTTCTTCTCCGTACAGTCGCACGAGACGAACCCCCCCTCCTTTCCACCGTGGCCATGGTGTCCCCCACCATGTGCTCCCTCCACCCACTCCCCCTTCCTTTTAGCCGGCCTCCTGCTCCCCCAAACCCTAGCCTTCCCTCCATCTTCTTTCCTCGCCGCCGCCACCTCCCCTCGGTCCCTCTCTTCTCTGTTCTTCTTCCCCCAAAAGCCACAGAGAACCTCGTCATCCCCCGCAGCTCCGGCGCCGACGAGGACAAGCAGAGGAGCCTCGGATCAGCGCCGCTTCGTCGTCCACCTCTCCGTGCAAGGAATCGTGCCGGGAGTCGCCGTATCCGAAGCCCTCGTCCTCTTCTTCCTCAACTCCGGCGGTCTTCCGTCGCGAATTCCCGGCGTCGCGGCCCTCCTCGCACACGAACCGCTACGCCGACGAACCTCCCCGTGAGCATCTCACCCGTTCCCTCTCTTCCCCACTCTTTTTGTTGACGGTAGAGTCTCGTCCGTCCTCGCCTTGCTCCTACCCGCCATGGCCGTGCCCGACGAGCTCAAGCTCACGGCTTTGGCCTCCTCCTTCTCCCTCTACACGAGTTCCACGCCCCTCTACACCACACCATGCCCCAACCCCACGCACGCATCCGACAGCCGCGGCGCCGCCCGTTCGTGGTCACCGGCGGCGGTTTCGCCTCCGTTCTGCTCTGTGTCTCTCGTGAATTTCAGATCCGTCAGTAGTCCTTGCTCCCGTTTCCTGTTATAAAGTAATTCGTTGTATACTTGTTCAACAACCCGACTGAGACTTTGTGGCTAGCACCACCGAACCTGTCCCGCACGCAGGAGATCGCGGGATCAAATTCCCTTCACGCATCCTCTATTTTTTTCCTTTCGTTTTCCCAGATCCAGCGTCAAAGTTACACAATAATAAAGGTACGGTTCAGCTACAAACAACAAACACCACAGCAGTCCAGTGGCTGCGTTCCATCCGTGCTATCCGGAGATCGTGAGATCGAATCCTCGGCCTGTGGAATAAAATGCCCACAATTTATTTCTTTTCTCCGACTGACAAGTTGGTCCCTCCTGTCATTGACTCCCAACGAGAGAAAGGCGATGTAACCTTGCACCATAGCCCCCTTTTCTCTCTGTTTTCACCACAGAACCCTCAGCAGAACTTTTCTATCACGAACAGGTCCCTGCTTTTTACAGAAATAACCCTAAAACTTGTATTGGTAATAACTTTAATTCTATAACTCCAAATTAAATAATCTTTATATGTTTTTATATCATAAAAATGCAATAAATATTAATATGCCATTTGTATGCCATTTTGCATCTGTTATTTTAATTTCTTAGTGTAATTTGTTATTTGCAACTAAATAATTAAATGTGGAATGTGTGGGGTAATAAATATTTAATGCCCCATTCCATTTAATCCAATTAGGTCACCCATGCCATGTGTTGCCATGTTAACCAACATTTAATATTGCTGGTAAATAAATAACTTGCACCTAAATATTAATTGTCGGGGTTGTTTTCCCGTTTAATTTGGATTACCTGCATTGTATTGCATCTTGCCATGCCATGCATCATTCTCGTATGATCATGCTGGATCTTTTGCCGTAGTTGTAAAATGCATCTTTTACGCTTTTCAGTGTTTGTTGCTTCTTCGCGGATAAGACGTTGAGATGTGTGAGCAACGACAAGATCTGCTTCCATGCGGGATTCCAGGCAAGCAAAGTTTGCTTGTTTACCTTTATATTGTCTTTCATTCCTGCCGTTGATCTCTGCTACCCTAGTATTCGATTCTTTATCGCGATCTCATCACATGTTTATCCTGCAGCCCATACAACTTTATCCCCACATCATAATACCTGTTGCATGTTTATCTGTTGGCCTTGCGAGTCGTAGCGCATGCTTAGAGTTGTTTGTGCGAGTCGCCTGTATGTCTTATTTTATTTCACCTGCTTAGCATGATAGGTTATTCTACCTTAATAAAATGTTGTCTTATATTGGGGTATTATAGTTAAAAGATAAGGCACCGGCGGAAGGCCTTGCGAGGTGCTTTGTTCTGCTAAGTGTCGACCTAGGAACTCAGTTCTTGTCCTCGGATCCAATTTTGAGCGCACTAACCGCTTGTGGGAGGCCCTATGGAGCCCCCCCCCCCCCCCGCGACTTCGATCTAATCCGCCTCTTATCCAGGGCGCCGCAAGTAGTTCGGGCTTTCCATTTGATGCATGCATATGGTTACCTAACGATCTCATGATGATGGAGTAGTCGATTCTCATATAGGGTGGAACGTTCTTAGAGTGCTATGAAGGTCGATCCCGCGGGCACTGGACCTGATTAGCCGTGCACACAATCATGCGGTTCCCTGGATGTGTTGTAGAGAAGAGATTTGCCGTGTTGAGATGCCCTACCTTCTGGCTTGCTTTTGGGGTTGATCGAACGAGTACGGGTCCAGTAGTGCACCCCTACAGGGTATAATCTTATCGATGAGCCGTGTCCACGGTTATGGACGACTTGGTGATGATGCTGGCTAACAAGATCATAGACAACTTACACCTAATCATTGTTAATTAACCTGACTAGTATTATAGAATTACTTTCACAATAACTGGTAACTAAAATTGTTCAATGTGTGAGTATTCCCGAATTGCTTCCTCATATTTGGTTGAGGGGGTTAATCCGAGAATGGGTTATGATTGGTGTTAGTTGTAGATGGTTATCTTATGCGCTCTCTTATCCCTCTCTGATTAGACAGAAGTTGTAGCGTGTCTCTTTACGTTGCTAGTGCTGCTGCCGCTAAGTCCATCTCCCCTATATTTTAGGAGATGGTGTAGAAAGTAGGCAAGTCGGTTTTGCTTGCCAGGGAGTGCCCTGACCCTCTTTTGGGATGTGCTTTATGTGCAGTCAACAGGTTTGAAGTCTGACGACGTTAGCTTGGGAATCCCTCCGGCTTGGCTGGGCAGAGATATGACGCCATTGCTTAACTTCAGGACTCTTAGTCCAATTTGCATCTTATCCGTAGTCGGATACTATTTTGCTTCCGCTGTCATTTGAATCTTTGTATTGTATCATTTGTATCTTGACTCGTTCGAGTCGTTGTTGTATATTATTTATCTTCTGTTGTATTTGTGGATGTATCGGAACTATTGTAACGTTATCACAATTCCACCCACATAATGCGCATGTTTCGGTGTGCACATTATGTCTGGTGGGCGACCAAAAATCGTTATTATGCGGATTTTGGCGGGATCGCTTAAATCTACATAATACCGATTTTCGGGCGTCACAGAGCGCCTGGCGGAACTTGCGCCCTTTCTGATCCGATGTGGACAATCTATTTGCTTTTTTGTTGCTTGTTCTACCCACATGTTGTAGCTCGCATCTGTTGAATCTTTCTTTTAGTGTGCTGTAAAGATCTTGGTATGCGGCTGCATTGTCAGTCTTGGCTCTGTAAGTTGTTATTGTGTTTTGTACAATTATGTTGGAGTTTCCATGGACCACCAATTCAACTGCTCCCAACGCTTTGGCCACTCGCATGCCGTGGGATAGACCTGTCGGGGGGCTGCCCCCCGGGTAGGGGCAGATCCCGGACTAATTCAATAAGGTGCCAACAGTACTTGACTTTTGGCGAGAGCAAGGGACACCTCCTGGTGTGCTGAAGGGGCAACTTGACCCTTGAGCGCTGGTAGAGTGCAAAGTGCCTCCTGGCAGGCGCAAGGGTCAGCTCTAGCAACTATAAATAGACACCCCCAGCCTTCACAATGGCAGCGCAAGCATCAGCGGGTGGTTGCTCTAAGAACTAGCTTCTGGAAGATGTCTAAGCTGATAGGCTAAGACATCTTCGGGAGGCTAGGCCTAGAGATACTCATCCGGGGACGAACTCGGACGCCTCCGGAAAGGATCTCGGATCTTGGGCTCCGAGGAGACTCCCGGAGGGAGGTGTGTTCGGTTTTGCCGGATAGATAATCCGGGTAAGTGCTAACCGGAACGTCTATCTCGGTCTTGATCTTGTGCAGGAAAGACTCACGGGGGCGAGGAAGGAGATAACCGGCACGAGGGACCCCGGTAGGCCGTCAACGGTCTGTAGCAGGCTTTCCCGTCTGTTGCGGGGGGAAGTACCATTCCGCCTGACACGGAAGCATGGTCACCTCCCGCCTGACACGGAAGCATGGTCACCTCCCGCCTGACACGGGAGCGCGTCAGCCAGTACGACAACGGTACGACAAGACAGGACGTGCCTAGCCCGGCAATCCGGAAAAGGCTATCCGGGATGGGCAAAGACATGTCCTGTCTCTGACAAGGGGACAATGATGTTCCAGGATGGCGCCTGCTGTCCTTACCAAGATGATGACGAGGGGGCTACGCCGGATAGCGCGGCGACTAGGTCGCACTAGCCGGTGACGACATGCCGGTTAGGCCTGTCCGGTGGGGCCAAGCCGGATTAGGGTTTCCGGCCCTCCTGGCCGGAACTCTATAAAAGGTGTCATAACTGCTCCTGTGGAGGAGAGACCAACTTGGGAGCCAAAGCTGTAGTTGCATTTACTCCTAGAGCATTTACTTCTTCATACCTTGAGTTCATCTAGTTCTTCGTGTTCTTCACTTTGAGAGATCTAAGAGCAAGTTGTAGCCCTTGTACCACGGTTATATAGAGAGGAAAGACAGGAGTAGGGGTGTTACCTCCTCACGAGGGCCCTGAACCTGGGTATATCGTTTGTGTGTTGTGTGCCTTCGTGCATTTGTTCTTGTTTGTTAGATCTTCCATCTAGCGTGCTGCTCTTGTTTCTAGTTCTTGGGAGATCTCGGTTATACCGGGATCCTCCCCGTGTGGGATATTCAGCTCGCTATCCCTCCCCGGATCCACCAACGCCCATCGGCCCCACACATTAGCCATCCTATGGCATCTGCCGTGACACCACCACGACAGTTGGCGCCCACCGTGGGGCTGACAGAGGCGTTGGCTGGTGTACACATCCGGACGGGCTCCCCCGTTCATTTCGACATTCGGGTTCTCTCTGGCCTTGTCGTAAGGCTAGGGGAGATGGACTACGTCAGCGACAATGCAGGATGCTTCCGGAATAGACCCTTTCCGGTGAACGGATGCCTCATTGACTTTGGTGGTTTCATCACCTACGTCGCCACCGAAGTTATCTGTAGCTACCCGGACGTGGTCCTGGAAGCTGAGGATCCTCCCATGCTCTGTGCTACTCGGGGTCTGCGTGCCGGTCGCCCCCCGAGTTCCGTCGCGGTGATGATGGTCGGGGCAACCGAGGAGGAGTACCAAGACGCTGACGGCGATGCCGGGAGCGGCAACATCCGTTTGGCCAAACCTCCTCAGGAAAGAGGTGCGGCCCGAGATGACGATCCACAACCGTCCCAGCCACGACGTCGTCCGGATCCCCTCTCGGGTCTGGTGGCCAAATTGGCTGTCCCTGTAACTGCTGAAGCAGACACCCATGCCACTTCGGCTGACTTGGAGGAGCAGCGGAGGTTGCTACTCGCTGAAGCACAGGAGATCGCCGAGATCCGTCGCGAGCTCAATGCTAGCCTCCGGGAGTACAATGCAGCTCACGGATTCCTTAAGATAGACTCACGGGACAAGCACATCGCGGAACTGCGCAAGAAAGGAAGAATGGTGAATGATGAGTTGGCGGGTGGAGCCGCAACCAGTCACACGGGAAGCCTGATCTCGGCGGGGAAGCCAGTGTACAGCTCGCCGGCGAAAACTCTTAGGGCTGCCGAAGCCGCCATGGCCGAGTTGGTAGGGTTATCCGGTGAGGCTCTACGCAAGCAGCATGAGCGGGTGAACGAGTTGGTGATCGAGGCCAACCGTCAGAATCAGGCCTTCAAGAAGAAGAACCCCGGGGCAGGATCCCAAGTGCACTCAGCTAGACCCAATAGCCAGAAATCGGACGGAGAGGCCTCTTCCCCGCATCCGAGCAGAAGCAAGAGCAAGAGCCGGAGCCGGAGTCGAGGTTCCGGGAAGAACAAGCAGTTACAGGCCTATGATCCGGCCTTCGCCGGCATCCAGCAAGCCGGGCAGCGTAACTCGGGGCAGGCGAGATGTACCCGTGAAGGTGGCAACCTGGGTGTAGGAAACAATAACCCAGCTAGCCGTGGTAATCCACCCCGGGACCCTCCTCATGTTCAGGGAAACCCGCGAAGGGAGGCCGCCTCTATCCTGCGGCAGGCTATGATCCCGGCACAAGACCGGCTCAACGATGGCAACTCAAGGCTGCAGCAGCTCGGATACCAGCCTGATGAGAATCCTTTGGGATCTCGGATAGGAACCAGACAGCTGAATCCGGCAGATGCCAGATTTCGGCTCGATCGAATTCACCAATCCGAACTAGTGGAAGAGCAAGGACCTCCGGGACCTGCCTGCTTTGGACCCCGGATCATGCGGGAGCCACCTGTCCGGAATTTTCAGCTCAACCGGGGTGCTAAGACCTATGACGGCAGCAAGAAGCCGGAGGACTTGCTAACCGACTATGTAACTGCAGTAAGCATAGCCGGTGGGAACAGACGATGGGCGGTACGATACGTACCGTAGATGTTGGAAGGACCTGCCCGGATTTGGTTGAACAACTTGAGAACTGGCAGCATAGACGGCTGGTTAGATTTCGACGAGGCCTTTATCAGCAACTTTACCAACACGTACAAAAGGCCAAACATGCCTCAACAGCTCGCCATTTGTAGGCAAAGGAGTAACGAGACTGACCGGGAGTATCTTACCCGGTGGAGCAATATTCGCAATTCTTGCGAAGGAGTGGTTGAGGCACAGGCCATCTCCTGGTTTGCACAAGGATGCCGGCATGGCTCAATGCTGTGGCAGAAGTTGCAAAGAAAGATGCCGGCGACCTTGGCAGAGACCATGCGCATCGCCGATACCTACACGCTTGGAGACCCCATGCAACCCCTGGTGGATGTCGGTGACTCCAACAGGAGGAATGCGGGACCTCAGCGTTCGGGACCGAGCAGGAGCCATGATCGCCAGGATTTTGGCCAGAAAAGGAATCAACCCGAGTACCACCATGCCGCACATCACGTCGCAGCAGTGACCCGGGAGCAAGAGGATGCCGGCAACAGTCAGCGTCAAAAGACAAGTGGCCTGGCTTGGGGTCAGAGTCAGGAAGTGCAAAAAACTTGGGTGGAACAAAAGAAGCCCCTGACGTATGAGGAAATGCTGAACAAGCCATGCTGCTACCATACTCTGGAGGCCAACAAGCCCGCGAACCACTCTACTCGGCAGTGCAACTGGTATCAGCGCACATTGCAGGAAGGCAGCTCGGGAGCTGTTCGGCCGAGTGCTCCGGCGTCTCGGCCCAACATTCCGAGACCTCCTCCTCCGACATCGGGGGCCAACGCGATCCGGATCAATCAGCCTCAGCGAGGACCCCCACCTCGGCCAGTGAATATGGTGCACACCCGGAACGACAACGGTGCAGGCCCCAGTAACCAAGCCGGACAGCAGCAGGGCAACTACCGGGAGGCATATCAAAGCTATGTGGTCTTCGTGACCGAGCCCATTGACCTGAGGAGCGTGCGGCAGCGTGCCCTGGAGGTGAACGCCGTGATCCCGGCGGTGCCCAAGTTCTTGCACTGGTCCGAGATGGAGATCACGTGGAGCCGGAAGGATCACCCCAGGGTTATGCCTAAGCCGGGGGCGTACGCCTTGGTGGTGGACCCACAATTTGTCGGACCAAGCCTCAATGTCCGCTTCAGCCGGGTTCTGATCGACAATGGCAGTGCCATTAACATCATGTACAAGGACACGATGCTGAAGCTGGGGGTGTCCATGAATACCTTGTTGCCTACCGAGACGACCTTCCACGGCATTGTGCCCGGAGTCTCTTGCTCACCCATGGGAAAAATCTGGGTTGAAGTGCTATTCGAAACCCGCGAGAAGTGCCGAACCGAGAGCTTGGAATTCGAGGTCGTGGACCTCGAAAGCCCGTATCACGCACTGATCGGCAGGCCAGCCCTGGCCAAGTTCATGATCTCAACTCACATGGGCTACCTGAAGATGAAGATGTCGGGACCTAACGGCGTAATCACCATCTCGGGAGACCACAAGCGCTCCATGGAGTGTGCCTCGGCGGAGTCATGCTTAGCTGAGTCCCTGGTGATTGCGGAAGAAAAGAAGAGGATCCAGCAGGTGGTGGCAATGGCCAAGACATCCCAACTCGGAATGCCCGGGATGGTGAACCCGGAACAGGGTGCATCATTCCAGCCCCCCAAGGAGACCAAGAAGGTGGGTGTGGACCCCAACAACCCGGAGCGCCAAGTTATCATTGGCAGCAACCTGGACAGCAAATAGGAAGGCGAGCTCGTCGACTTCCTCCGTGAGAATCGGGATGCTTTTGCGTGGTCGAGTGACGATCTGCAAGGTGTCCCGAGGGAGTTGGCTGAGCACTCACTGTTTGTTAGACCGGACGCGAAGCCGGTGAAGCAACCAACTAGGCGCCTCTCGGATGAAAGAAGAGATGCCGTCATGGAGCATTTGGCTATACTGCTGGCCGCCGGATTCATAATGGAAGTGCTGCACCCGGATTGGATATCGAATCCGGCCCTAGTAGAGAAGAAGAAGGATGATCCACTCCTGCTTAAGGTGTGGCGCATGTGCATCGACTTCACCAACCTCAACAAAGCATGCCCGAAGGACCCCTTTCAACTGCCCCGGATAGATCAAGTGATAGATTCCACCGCCGGGAGTGAACTTTTGACTTTTTTAGATGCCTATTCTGGTATTCACCAGATACCTTTGAATCCGGATGATCAATTGAAAACTGCTTTTATTACCCCTTATGGGGCTTATTGCTATCGTGTCATGACTTTCGGTTTGAGAAATGCTGGTGCTACATACCAGAGGTGCATGCAAAAGTGTTTGCACGACCAGATAGGCCGAAATGCCGAAGTCTATGTCGATGACATAGTCATAAAAACGAAAGAAAAGGCCTCACTGATAGATGATTTGAGGGAGACATTTAAGAACTTAAGAAGATTCCAGATGAAATTGAACCCGGATAAGTGCACATTTGGTGTTCCGGCGGGGAAGTTACTCGGTTTCCTCATCTCAATCCGGGGAATCGAGGTCAACCCGGGTAAAATTCGTGCTATCGAGAGCATGAAATTGCCCGTACGTCTCAAAGATGTGCAGAAGTTCACTGGTTGTCTTGCATCCTTAAGTCGGTTTGTGAGTCGACTTGGAGAGAAGGCCTTGCCCCTGTACCAGTTGATGAAGAAAAGCAAAACATTTGTTTGGACCCCGCAGGCCGACGCGGCGTTCAATGATTTGAAGAGAATGCTTTCAACAGCACCCGTGCTGGCATCCCCGTTACCCAGGAACCTATGCCGTTGTATATTGCTGCCACCAACCGGGTAGTCGGTGTGGCAATGGTGGTAGAGAGGGAAGAAGGGGGCAAGCTGATACAAAGGCCGGTCTATTACCTCAGTGAGGTGATCTCGGAATCCAAGCAGAACTACCCGCACTACCAGAAGATGGCGTACGGAGTGTACATGGCAGTAACCAAGCTCAAACATTACTTTCAAAAGCACCCGATCACAGTGGTGTGCGAGGCTCCTCTGGCCGAGATCATCGGTTGCAAGGACGCTAGAGGCCGGGTAGCCAAATGGGCCATCTAGTTGTCTCCATACGCTCCGGCGTATGAGAGACGAGATGCCATCAAGTCGCAGGCGCTGCCGGACTTTTTGGTAGACTGGGCCGAGATGCAGTATGAACCTCCAATGCCGGATTACAATTTCTGGAGGATGGATTTCGATGGCTCCAAGGCTAAGATCGGGTTGGGTGCCGGAGTGGTCCTCACTTCACCAAAACAGGATGTGCTGAGGTATGTTCTGCAAATCCATTTCCGGGCATCTAACAACGTCGCGGAATATGAGGCCTTGGTTCATGGACTGAATGTCGCCAGGGAGATCGGCATCCGCCGGATAGAATGTTTTGGTGATTCCGATCTCGTAGTGCAGCAGGTGTCGGGGAATTGGGATGCGCCTGATGCAAACATGGCCTTATACAGGTTTCATGTGCAGAAAATATCCGGATTTTTCGAAGGATGCGAGTTCAAGCACATACCCAGAGGAGAAAACGAGGCAGCGGATGTCTTGTCCAAGCTAGGGTCATCTCGGGATGCCATCCCACCCGGGATAGCTCTTGAGCATTTGAGGAAGCCATCTATTCAACCCTCACCCGAGTCGGATTCTATCTTCATCCCCAAGGAGCCTGGTTCGGAAGCTGTACCCATGGAAGTGGAAGTCGGGAGCATCGCATCGAACCCAGGGACTGCATCACAGTGCTCAGAGAGGCAAAGAAAGATGATGGAGGTGATGTCGGCAGAGCCAATGGACATAGATATTCCCATATTCCCGGTTCGACCAGTCCCGGGATGGGCACATCCCATGATGGTTTACATCTTGGAAGGAACTCTCCCAGAAAACGAAGTGGAAGCCCGGCAGATAGTGCGAAGGTCAAAAGCATACACCGTCATCAATCAAGAGCTATATAAGAGGAGTGTCACCGAGGTACTCCAGAGGTGTGTGGAACCGGAAGAAGGCCAAGAGATGCCGTTGGAAATACATCAGGGGGAATGTGGACATCATGCATCATCCCGGGCCCTGGTGGCGAAAGTGTTCCGGCATGGGTTCTACTGGCCCACTGCGTTACAGCAAGCAGAAGACATTGTCCGGAAGTGTGGAGGATGCCAGAGGTTTGCTCACCGGATACATATGCCGGCGTCGGCACTGAAGACAATCCCTATCACTTGGCCATTCGCAGTATGGTGTGCGGACATGGTCGGGCAGTTCAAGCCGGCAAGAGGCAATATGACACACATACTGGTCATGGTGGACAAATTCACCAAGTGGATAGAGGTCAAGCCAATCCGGAAGTGTGATGGACACACCGTTGTGCAATTCCTGAAAGACATCATCTTGAGATACGGATACCCGCACAACATTATCACGGATAATGGCACCAATTTTGCTGTGGGGGAATTCGCTCGATTTTGTGCTGACAAGAGAATCCGGCTGGATGTAGCATCAGTTGCACACCCGGAAGCAAACGGGCAAGTCGAAAGAGCAAATGCTTTGGTCTTGGCCGGCATCAAAGCTCACTTGATCGAGCCACTGTTGAGAACTCCGGGATGCTGGATAGAGGAGTTACCGGCGGTTTTGTGGGGTCTCCGGACTACACCGAATAGATCTACCGGGTATACACCATTCTTCATGGTGTACGGTGCCGAGGCAGTACTCCCAACCGACATACATTATGATTCACCGAGAGTGACAATGTTCACTGAGACCGAAGCAAGGGAGGCCCGGGAAAATGATGTTGATTTACTTGAGGAGGCAAGAGAATTGGCACTTTCTCGGTCTGCAATTTACCAGCAAAATCTCCGCCGCTATCATAGCCGGAAGGTGCACCCGAGAGTGTTCCGAGAAGGAGATCTTGTGCTAAGGCTCATCCAACGCACGGCCGGAATGTATAAGTTGTCACCTCCATGGGAGGAACCTTTTGTGAATATCAGGGCATTGCACAATGATTCTTATTACCTTGTAGATGCACAGGAGGCTAGGAAAGGTGTAATGGACAAATCCGGTGAGGAAACCAAGCGTCCATGGAATGTAGCCCTGCTTCGACCCTTTTACACGTAAAGGGCACAATGTATGTTGTATTTCGGTTTTTGTCTATTAATGAAAGTTCGGCAACCCGGGAGGAACCCGGGGACTGCCTCGTTGCATGCCCATTTACTTTGTTCCGTTTATTTATTATTTCATACCGGCATCTCGGGAAGGAACCCGGGGACTGCCGAGTACCTATTTTTTATGTTATTTGTATGCCGGGAAAGTTCCGAATTCGATTCTCAAAGTCAGAGTAATGTATGTCATGTGAAATCATCTTGTGACTCGACTGACGCACGCCGAAATGGTAGTCAAGAGCAAAGAGAATCAAATGTGGGGAACACGAAAATAGTCTCGGGGACTCGGAGCAGGAACTTATCCGGCATACCTATTCTTGCTAACCCAGTTATTTTTTATGTCGGGAATTCGGTTAGCCAGAACTCGGATTGTCTTAAGTAATGTATGCCGTATATGGAGTTTTGTGACTCGACTGTCGAACGCCGAAATGGTAGACAAGAGCAGAAATTGCCTAAGTATTGTAAACATGAAAAGCAACTCGGGGACTCGTGACAGAATAAACCGACATAACTTGTTCGGATAAATAATTCAGTACAGAACATAAATGTTAAATAGTATATATTACATTTTGCACCCGGCATCCCGGGGATTTGACAGTTCTACTCTTAAATATTTCTAAGTAGTAGGGGAAGCCGGCTTCTCGGCGGTGGCAGCAGCGGGAGCAGCAGTGGCGGTGTCTTCAGAACCGGCAACGGTACTCGGGGCATCTGGGCGCACCTCGGCCTGGGAGGCCTCGGGTGGCGGAGGAGTTGTAGCATCCCGGGGAACCACGGTCTCGGTCGCAGCACCAGAGGCAGCGTCATCCTCCTCCGAGATCTCACCGTCCACATCGCCGGTCGCGCCGGTTTCATCGTCATCCTCGTAGTCGGATTCGGAGTCAGAAGCAACGACGCTGGCGGTGAAGGCGCGAATATTGGACCAGGAGGCGATGCGATGCGCCACTTCTTGTCGCCGCTGGACCTTAGCCGGATCGCTGCACCACGGCGAGATGGTGCGCAGGCGCTGGATCACCTCCAAGTCGAGACCTTCGTACCAACTCAGTACTTGGGTCATGACCTGATCGGCAGCAGCCCGCGCACCGGAGCGTTTCCAAGCATGGACACGCCTCCCGGCACATCGGAGTGCGCTCGCATGTTCGCCGACCGAGAGCGTCGCGCTGACACCCGGCCACAGTGCGCCATGAACGTGGATCGCGGCGCTGAGCAACTCCGTCCCGATCGACCGGAGAGGCACTATCCGGGCCTTCAGGGCAGTGAGATGATCCTCAATGTCCCAAGCATCCGAGACAGGGCCCTTCCCGGCACGCTTCTCCCGGGCGGCAGCAACCGCAAGGGCGGCAGCCTCGCGGGAGTGCTCGAATTCCCCTTTAAAAAGAAGAGCTGTCAAGCGGCTAGGTCATAAGAAAAGCAACAACAAAGAAAGAGAGCAGCGAAAAAAGGGGGATGTCGGTCCACTTACTGTTAAGATCCCGGTTCAGTACAGTTAGCTCGGAGAGCCAAGTATCGGACCGTGACCGGAGAAGAGCCAGCCCGGTCTCGGCGAGATGCGCGCGCTCCTCGGACTGATCCAAGGTCTCCTTTTGCTTCTTTGTCGCCTCCACGAAGCGCGTCTTCATGTCGGTCGCAGCAGATCTGGCCTTTTCAAGCTCGCCATTGAGCCGCGCGATCTCGGCCTGCGCGGTAGCAAGTGCGGCCTTCTGATCCACCGAGATTTTGCTCGCGGCATCTCGCTCCTCCCGGAGGCGCCCCTCGCACTTCTTGGACTGACCGAGGTCAGCAAGAACCCGGTTGAAGATGCTGCTGCGTTTCTTGCTGCACTCCTGAAATCAAGACAAAGAAGGATGAGTCAATCTTGGAAAAGATTTAAGGGACTCGAGAGACTCCGAGATCGGTAACAATTACAAACTACCCGGTTGCGAGGATCTCGGGGACTCTGTTTCCGAGTCCTGAAATTTTCTCTAAGATTGGAGCATAGTGGTCTACTATTCGGTGGAATCTAGAGCACTAAGCACCAATCTCGGGGACTAGTGGAGATGGAACAATTTTTGAAACAAGCTACCCGGTTGGGAGGATCTCGGGGACTCGGTTTCCGAGTCCTGAAATTTTCTCTAAGATTGGAGCATAGTGGTCTGCTATTCGGTGGAATCTAGAGCACTAAGCACCAATCTCGGGGACTAGTGGAGATGGAACAATTTTTGTAACAAGCTACCCGGTTGGGAGGATCTCGGGGACTCGGTTTCCGAGTCCTGAAATTTTCTCTAAGATTGGAGCATAGTGGTCTGCTATTCGGTGGAATCTAGAGCACTAAGCACCAATCTCGGGGACTAGTGGAGATGGAACAATTTTTGAAACAAGCTACCCGGTTGGGAGGATCTCGGAGACTCGGTTTCCGAGTCCTGAAATTTTCTCTAAGATTGGAACATAGTGGTCTGCTATTCGGTGGAATCTAGAACACTAAGCACCAATCTCGGGGACTAGTGGGGAAGGAACAAATATTTATTGGAGAAGGAAAGGGAACAAACTTACCTCGGTCACCCGAGTAACATCCAACGCGGCCACCTGGAGAGCGTGCAGAGATTGAGCGTTGCGGCTAGGGCCGGCAGCGTGCACGTCCCCCACGGTCTCGGAGGTGTCAGCGGCAATCCAGGCCTGGTTGTATTCGTCAACAACGTGTATGCCGGAGCCGCCGGGCGCGCGAGCAGCAACAACTTCCCGGGATCCTGAAGGCACAAAGGAGCTTACGGTTGCTCGCAGCGTCCGCAGGGCGGCAGTAGGGATCTCGGCGGGAGGTGGTGGTAACGGTGAAAACTTACCCGTGCGTAGGGCCAAGTCTTGGGCCGAGGATGTCGGAGCAGCAGTAGGTTTGGCATAAGTTTTTTTCTGCCCGGCAACCTTGGCGCGCGCTTTCGCGGCAGGTTGATCAGATTGCCGGGAAGAAGCTGCGGGCTGTTTCCTCGGGGCGGTCTTGTTCGCAGCTTGTCGGGAGGGACCGCTTGGCACGAGCTGCCGGGGAGGGCTCATGATCTCCGCCTCGAGCCCGGGCACCCTGCACAGACTATCCGGAAGAAGAATGTCTTCCGATGTAGTCGTGGCCTGGACCGGAGTCTCGTCGACCACCGGACGAGTATCCGGAGCCGCGGCAGCAGTCGGTGCGGTACCAGAAGCAGGAGGCTCGCTTCTTCGGGCGGAAGGACGAGGTGGAGAAGAGGCAGCCCGAGGCGGGCTGGGAGTCCGGGATCCAGGAGGAGGGGAGACAAAGGATGACGGGAGGTCGAGGGCGTCCCTGAAAGAAATATCTCAGTAATAATTTCAGGAGAAGACATGGTCATGTAGCATGAAGCAAAGAAAATGTTCCCGGAATCCACAGTGGGAGGACCCTTCCTCCGACGTCGAGGCTTCTCGGCCGTTTGTTTGTTCGGCTTGCTCCTCTTGGGGGGGTTGCCGGAATCATCGGCGGCATCGGTGTCGGATGCCACACGCTTCCGGCTCTCGGCACATTTGGTCGTGGCCGTAGGTTTCAGAACCACTGCTGAAGCCCAGTTGAGGGGGAGAGCGTCAATCACATCGAGAATTTGACAGTCAATCTCATCCTCTTCATCCGAAGAAATCGAAATAGCCTCTGAGGTAGAAGGGTTACCCGGGGCGGCAGCTTTCACTAGAGGAACGGCAAGATGCTCCTCACCATCGGGATCCACTCTCGGCATCTTAGCCGGTACCGGGCTGTTCGGCGCGAAATTCCCGTTGGCGTGGATCGCGTCCTCCTCGGCTTGCCGCTCGAATAACTGCGCAAATAAATCACCACATGATAACCATGTCGGTTTCCAGCAGAACCCGGGTGCGAATGCAAGTGTGCGAAAGACAGACAGGAGCACCCGTTTCAATGGTTTTTTCCGGGATCCCCCAATGACACCCCAAACATACTCATCCGACATCTTCGTCCGAGCAATAGCTCGAACGCGTCGGACGACCGCGGGACGATCCAACCCAAAAATACTGGTCCTGGTGGGATCATAGGTACCATCCATATGGCACATCTTGTGCACTCGGGTTTGTAGAGGGCAGACGCGGCGGATAATAAAATAGCGCAGGAGATCGTCGCTGGTCATCTTGTTGGTCAGCACCGCGAGGACGTCGTGCATACACCTGACCTCCTCGGTGTCGGGGAACCGTTTCCAGAGGTTGAATTTGCGGGGAGGACCAATGACGAACTCCGGCAAGTTTATGAAGTCCGGATTCGAGGATCCCGGAGCATCTCCCGAGCTCTCCCGATTCTTCACATAGAAGAAGCTGCGCTGCCACTTCCGGCAGGATTCTAGTCCTTTGACTATAGGAAATCCGGAGTCAGCACGGGGGATGATGGTGGCCGCTCCGCAGTCGACCAAATCTTTTACTTTCTGATCCGGATTGGGGATGACTTGGCGACGAAGGATGAAGTACCTGGCCCAGAGATCCAGGAATGGCCATACGCCGAGATATGCTTCCGTGTAGGTGGTGAAGACCGAAAGCATCATGATGGCGTTAGCTGGGAGATGATGGGGATGGAGGCTGTAGGTGTCGAGGAAGTCGCGGAAGAAGGGGTTAGCCGGAAGCCCAAACCCGCGCTCGAAGTGCGTGAGGAATACAACGTATTCCCCGGGTTGGGGTTCCGGTTGAACCTCGTCCTCCGGAAGACGGCTCTCAACTTCTGGCGGAATCCGGTGAGTCCGGTACAGCCAGTCCAGGTCCTTCTGTTTGGTCTCGGATCCATCCCAGCACCCCCGGATACTTTCTTCACCCATGCCGGAGAAGTCCGCAGATGTATCCGGGCTACTCTGCAGGCGCAGCGGCAGTTAGTCGGAATTAGTCTACCGGGAGCTAAGATGCCGGATCGCAAACTCCTCAACACAACCGAGTTCCTGGCAAGTAAGATCTACCGCGTGCTGGTAAATCAAAACTAAAATGAGGAAAATAGGCTCGGACTAAACTCAAACAAGGCATAGTGCGGGCAAAAGGGCTAGGTCCTACAGAGACTGTGCATCCCCGCCGCGCGCCCCGTGCGCGCCGCTCGAATCGTGCTCGCCGGCGGCGGCGCAGCCGCGCATGTGTTAGGGCAAGACCGAGCGCGAAGCATTGTCCCCGTGGAAGAAAGCTTCATCGGGGCGGAGAGAAGAGCTTACCGGAGAAAGCAAGGCCGGTGATGCGCAAGAAGAGCGGCGGCGTTCGGGCTCCGACGACCAGCGAGAGCGGCGGCGTTCGGGCTACGGACACAGCTACGGCGGTGCGCTCGAGACGACGGTGACGGAGGAGTGAAGGAGAGGAAGAAGAAGAGGTGACCGTTCCGGTCCCCTATTTATGGGGGGATTCCGGAGCGGTTTCCGATTTTCCCGCACACGATCTCTCCGATCGTGGGTGGGATCCGTTCTGTGCATCGCGGCACGTGGCGCTCACCGGAGCGCCCGATCCGGCCACACCGAGGGCCACACGGCCCCAACGGTTGGACTTCGGATCGGCTGCGGCTCCCGCCGCGCGAACCCGAGCGACGGCGTGCTCGGTCAGAAGCACTCGAGTGCGCTTCTGATCAGACAGGACGTCGGGTGGGACCCAGCTCGCGATCTCGAATTCAATGCAGAGCCAACGGTCAAGATTCACTAAGGCTGCAGTATCCGGTTACAGGCATCGCCTTCCGGTTGAAACAATCTCGGTATGAGGATCTCGGCAAAAAACCGATCTCGGCATCTAGTCGAAGGATAGTATCATATGTTCTCAAGAGATAGTTGTTATTAAAGCTGATCCTGCACATCATCCGAGGTCGCTGTGCAGCACCAGCTTCGGGGACTAGTGTCGGGGGGCTGCCCCCGGGTAGGGGCAGATCCCGGAATAATTCAATAAGGTGCCAACAGTACTTGACCTTTGGCGAGAGCAAGGGACACCTCCTGGTGTGCTGAAGGGGCAACTTGACCCTTGAGCGCTGGTAGAGTGCAAAGTGCCTCCTGGCAGGTGCAAGGGTCAGCTCTAGCAACTATAAATAGACACCCCCAGCCTTCACAATGGCAGCGCAAGCATCAGCGGGTGGTTGCTCTAAGAACTAGCTTCTGGAAGATGTCTTTGCTGATAGGCTAAGACATCTTCGGGAGGCTAGGCCTAGAGATACTCATCCGGGGACGAACTCGGACGCCTCCGGAAAGGATCTCAGATCTTGGGCTCCGAGGAGACTCCCGGAGAGAGGTGTGTTCGGTTTTGCCGGATAGACAATCCGGGTAAGTGCTAACCGGAACGTCTATCTCGGTCTTGATCTTGTGCAGGAAAGACTCACGGGGGCGAGCAAGGAGATAACCGGCACGAGGGACCCCGGTAGGCCGTCAACGGTCTGTAGCAGGCTTTCCCGTCTGTTGCGGGGGGAAGTACCATTCCGCCTGACACGGAAGCATGGTCACCTCCCGCCTGACACGGAAGCATGGTCACCTCCCGCCTGACACGGGAGCGCGTCAGCCGGTACGACAACGGTACGACAAGACAGAACGTGCCTAGCCCGGCAATCCGGAAAAGGCTATCCGGGATGGGCAAAGACATGTCCTATCTCTGACAGGGGGACAATGATGTTCCAGGACGGCGCCTGCTGTCCTTACCAAGATGATGACGAGGGGGCTACGCCGGATAGCGCGGCGACTAGGTCGCACTATCCGGTGACGACATGCCGGTTAGGCCTGTCCGGTGGGGCCAAGCCGGATTAGGGTTTCCGGCCCTCCTGGCCGGAACTCTATAAAAGGTGTCATAACTGCTCCTGTGGAGGAGAGACCAACTTGGGAGCCAAAGCTGTAGTTGCATTTACTCCTAGAGCATTTACTTCTTCATACCTTGAGTTCATCTAGTTCTTCGTGTTCTTCACTTTGAGAGATCTAAGAGCAAGTTGTAGCCCTTGTACCACGGTTATATAGAGAGGAAAGACAGGAGTAGGGGTGTTACCTCCTCACGAGGGCCCTGAACCTGGGTATATCGTTTGTGTGTTGTGTGCCTTCGTGCATTTGTTCTTGTTTGTTAGATCTTCCATCTAGCGTCCTGCTCTTGTTTCTAGTTCTTGGGAGATCTCGGTTATACCGGGATCCTCCCCGTGTGGGCTATTCAGCTCGCTATCCCTCCCCGGATCCACCAACGCCCATCGGCCCCACACATTAGCCATCCTATGGCATCTGCCGTGACACCACCACGATAGTTGGCGCCCACCGTGGGGCTGACAGAGGCGTTGGCTGGTGTACACATCCGGACGGGCTCCCCCGTTCATTTCGACATTCGGGTTCTCTCTGGCCTTGTCGTAAGGCTAGGGGAGATGGACTTCGTCAGCGACAACGCAGGATGCTTCCGGAACAGACCCTTTCCGGTGAACGGATGCCTCATTGACTTTGGTGGTTTCACCACCTACGTCGCCACCGAAGTTATCTGTAGCTACCCGGACGTGGTCCTGGAAGCTGAGGATCCTCCCATGCTCTGCGCTACTCGGGGTCTGCGTGCCGGTCGCCCCCCGAGTTCCGTCGCGGTGATGATGGTCGGGGCAACCGAGGAGGAGTACCAAGACGCTGACGGCGATGCCGGGAGCGGCCACATCCGTTTGGCCAAACCTCCTCAGGAAAGAGGTGCGGCCCGAGATGACGACCCACAACTGTCCCAGCCACGACGTCGTCTGGATCCCCTCTCGGGTCTGGTGGCCAAATTGGCTGTCCCTGTAACTGCTGAAGCAGACACCCAGGCCACTTCGGCTGACTTGGAGGAGCAGCGGAGGTTGCTACTCGCTGAAGCACAGGAGATCGCCGAGATCCGTCGCGAGCTCAATGCTAGCCTCCGGGAGTACAATGCAGCTCACGGATTCCTTAAGATAGACTCCCGGGACAAGCGCATCGCGGAACTGCGCAAGAAAGGAAGAATGGTGAATGATGAGTTGGCGGGTGGAGCCGCAACCAGTCACACGGGAAGCCAGATCTCGGCGGGGACGCCAGTGTACAGCTCGCCGGCGAAAACTCTTAGGGCTACCGAAGCCGCCATGGCCGAGTTGGTAGGGTTATCCGGTGAGGCTCTACGCAAGCAGCAGGAGCGGGTGAATGAGTTGGTGATCGAGGCCAACCATCAGAATCAGGCCTTCAAGAAGAAGAACCCCGGGGCAGGATCCCAAGTGCACTCAGCTAGACCCAATAGCCAGAAATCGGACGGAGAGGCCTCTTCCCCGCATCCGAGCAGAAGCAAGAGCAAGAGCAAGAGCCGGAGTCGAGGTTCCGGGAAGAACAAGCAGTTACAGGCCTATGATCCGGCCTTCGCCGGCATCCAGCAAGCCAGGCAGCGTAACTCGGGGCAGGCGGGAAGTACCCGTGAAGGTGGCAACCTGGGTGTAGGAAACAATAACCCGGCTAGCCGTGGTAATCCACCCCGGGACCCTCCTCATGTTCAGGGAAACCCGCGGAGGGAGGCCGCCTCTGTCCCGTGGTAGGCTATGATCCCGGCACAAGACCGGCTCAACGATGGCAACTCAAGGCTGCAGCAGCTCGGATACCAGCCCGATGAGAATCCTTTGGGATCTCGGATAGGAACCAGACAACTGAATCCGGCAGATGCCAGATTTCGGCTCGATCGAATTCACCAATCCGAACTAGTGGAAGAGCAAGGACCTCCGGGACCTGCCTGCTTTGGACCCCGGATCATGTGGGAGCCACCTGTCCGGAATTTTCAGCTCAACTGGGGTGCTAAGACCTATGACGGCAGCAAGAAGCCGGAGGACTGGTTAACCGACTATGTAACTGCAGTAAGCATAGCCGGTGGAAACAGACGATGGGCGGTACGATACGTACCGCAGATGTTGGAAGGACCTGCCCGGATTTGGTTGAACAACTTGAGAACTGGCAGCATAGACTGCTGGTTAGATTTCGAGGAGGCATTTATCAGCAACTTTACCAGCACGTACAAAAGGCCAAACATGCCTCAACAGCTCGCCATCTGTAGGCAAAGGAGTAACGAGACTGACCGGGAGTATCTTACCCGGTGGAGCAATATTCGCAATTCTTGCGAAGGAGTGGTAGAGGCACAGGCCATCTCCTGGTTTGCACAAGGATGCCAGCATGGCTCAATGCTGTGGCAGAAGTTGCAAAGAAAGATGCCGGCGACCTTGGCAGAGACCATGTGCATCGCCGATACCTACACGCTTGGAGACCCCATGCAACCCCTGGTGGATGTCGGTGACACCAACAGGAGGAATGCGGGACCTCAGCGTTCGGGATCAAGCAGGAGCCATGATCGCCAGGATTTTGGCCAGAAAAGGAATCAGCCCGAGTACCACCATGCCGCACAGCACGTCGCAGCAGTGACCCGGGAGCAAGAGGATGCCGGCAACTGTCAGCGTCAAAAGACAAGTGGCCCGGCTTGGGGTCAGAGTCAGGAAGTGCAAAAAACTTGGTTGGAACAAAAGAAGCCCCTGACGTATGAGGAAATGCTGAACAAGCCATGCTGCTACCATACTCTGGAGGCCAACAAGCCCGCGAACCCACTCTACTCGGCAGTGCAGCTGGTATCAGCGCACATTGCAGGAAGGCAGCTCGGGAGCTGTTCGGCCGAGTGCTCCGGCGTCTCGGCCCAACATTCCGAGACCCCCTCCTCCGACATCGGGGGCCAACGCGATCCGGATCAATCAGCCTCAGCGAGGACCCCCACCTCGGCCAGTGAATATGGTGCACACCCGGAACGACAACGGTGCAGGCCCCAGTAACCAAGCCGGACAACAGCAGGGCAACTACCGGGAGGCACATCAAAGCTATGTGGTCTTCGTGACCGAGCCCACTAACCGGAGGAGCGTGCGGCAGCGTGCCCTGGAGGTGAACGCCGTGATCCCGGCGGTGCCGAAGTTCTTGCACTGGTCCGAGATGGAGATCACGTGGAGCCGGAAGGATCACCCCAGGGTTATGCCTAAGCCGGGGGCGTACGCCTTGGTGGTGGACCCAACATTTGTCGGACCAAGCCTCAATGTCCGCTTCAGCCGGGTTCTGATCGATAATGGCAGTGCCATTAACATCATGTACAAGGACACGATGCTGAAGCTGGGGGTGTCCATGAATACCTTGTTGCCTACCGAGACGACCTTCCACGGCATTGTGCCCGGAGTCTCTTGCTCAACCATGGGAAAAATCTGGGTTGAAGTGCTATTCGGAACCCGCGAGAACTGCCGAACCGAGAGCTTGGAATTCGAGGTCGTGGACCTCGAAAGCCCGTATCACGCACTGATCGGCAGGCCAGCCCTGGCCAAGTTCATGATCTCAACTCACATGGGCTACCTGAAGATGAAGATGCCGGGACCTAACGGCGTAATCACCATCTCGGGAGACCACAAGCGCTCCATGGAGTGTGCCTCGGCGGGGTCATGCTTAGCTGAGTCCCTGGTGATTGCGGAAGAAAAGAAGAGGATCCAGCAGGTGGTGGCAATGGCCAAGACATCCCAACTCGGAATGCCCGGGATGGTGAACCCGGAACAGGGTGCATCATTCCAGCCCCCCAAGGAGACCAAGAAGGTGGGTGTGGACCCCAACAACCCGGAGTGCCAAGTTATCATTGGCAGCAACCTGGACAGCAAATAGGAAGGCAAGCTCGTCGACTTCCTCCGTGAGAATCGGGATGCTTTTGCGTGGTCGAGTGACGATCTGCAAGGTGTCCCGAGGGAGTTGGCTGAGCACTCACTGTTTGTTAGACCGGACGCGAAGCCGGTGAAGCAACCAACTAGGCGCCTCTCGGATGAAAGAAGAGCTGCCGTCATGGAGCATTTGGCTATACTGCTGGCCGCCGGATTCATAATGGAAGTGCTGCACCTGGATTGGATATCGAATCCGGTCCTAGTAGAGAAGAAGAAGGATGATCCACTCCTGCTTAAGGTGTGGCGCATGTGCATCGACTTCACCAACCTCAACAAAGCATGCCCGAAGGACCCCTTTCCACTGCCCCGGATAGATCAAGTGATAGATTCCACTGCCGGGAGTGAACTTTTGACTTTTTTAGATGCCTATTCTGGTTTTCACCAGATACCTTTGAATCCGGATGATCAATTGAAAACTGCTTTTATTACCCCTTATGGGGCTTATTGCTATCGTGTCATGACTTTCGGTTTGAGAAATGCTGGTGCTACATACCAGAGGTGCATGCAAAAGTGTTTGCACGACCAGATAGGCCAAAATGCCGAAGTCTATGTCGATGACATAGTCATAAAAACGAAAGAAAAGGCCTCACTGATAGATGATTTGAGGGAGACATTTAAGAACTTAAGAAGATTCCGGATGAAATTGAACCCGGATAAGTGCACATTTGGTGTTCCGGCGGGGAAGTTACTCGGTTTCCTCATCTCAATCCGGGGAATCGAGGTCAACCCGGGTAAAATTCGTGCTATCGAGAGCATGAAATTGCCCGTACGTCTCAAAGATGTGCAGAAGTTCACTGGTTGTCTTGCATCCTTAAGTCGGTTTGTGAGTCGACTTGGAGAGAAGGCCTTGCCCCTGTACCAGTTGATGAAGAAAAGCAAAACATTTGTTTGGACCCCGCAGGCCGACGCGGCGTTCAATGATTTGAAGAGAATGCTTTCAACAGCACCCGTGCTGGCATCCCCGTTACCCAGGAACCTATGCCGTTGTATATTGCTGCCACCAACCGGGTAGTCGGTGTGGCAATGGTGGTAGAGAGGGAAGAAGGGGGCAAGCTGATACAAAGGCCGGTCTATTACCTCAGTGAGGTGATCTCGGAATCCAAGCAGAACTACCCGCACTACCAGAAGATGGCGTACGGAGTGTACATGGCAGTAACCAAGCTCAAACATTACTTTCAAAAGCACCCGATCACAGTGGTGTGCGAGGCTCCTCTGGCCGAGATCATCGGTTGCAAGGACGCTAGAGGCCGGGTAGCCAAATGGGCCATCTAGTTGTCTCCATACGCTCCGGCGTATGAGAGACGAGATGCCATCAAGTCGCAGGCGCTGCCGGACTTTTTGGTAGACTGGGCCGAGATGCAGTATGAACCTCCAATGCCGGATTACAATTTCTGGAGGATGGATTTCGATGGCTCCAAGGCTAAGATCGGGTTGGGTGCCGGAGTGGTCCTCACTTCACCAAAACAGGATGTGCTGAGGTATGTTCTGCAAATCCATTTCCGGGCATCTAACAACGTCGCGGAATATGAGGCCTTGGTTCATGGACTGAATGTCGCCAGGGAGATCGGCATCCGCCGGATAGAATGTTTTGGTGATTCCGATCTCGTAGTGCAGCAGGTGTCGGGGAATTGGGATGCGCCTGATGCAAACATGGCCTTATACAGGTTTCATGTGCAGAAAATATCCGGATTTTTCGAAGGATGCGAGTTCAAGCACATACCCAGAGGAGAAAACGAGGCAGCGGATGTCTTGTCCAAGCTAGGGTCATCTCGGGATGCCATCCCACCCGGGATAGCTCTTGAGCATTTGAGGAAGCCATCTATTCAACCCTCACCCGAGTCGGATTCTATCTTCATCCCCAAGGAGCCTGGTTCGGAAGCTGTACCCATGGAAGTGGAAGTCGGGAGCATCGCATCGAACCCAGGGACTGCATCACAGTGCTCAGAGAGGCAAAGAAAGATGATGGAGGTGATGTCGGCAGAGCCAATGGACATAGATATTCCCATATTCCCGGTTCGACCAGTCCCGGGATGGGCACATCCCATGATGGTTTACATCTTGGAAGGAACTCTCCCAGAAAACGAAGTGGAAGCCCGGCAGATAGTGCGAAGGTCAAAAGCATACACCGTCATCAATCAAGAGCTATATAAGAGGAGTGTCACCGAGGTACTCCAGAGGTGTGTGGAACCGGAAGAAGGCCAAGAGATGCCGTTGGAAATACATCAGGGGGAATGTGGACATCATGCATCATCCCGGGCCCTGGTGGCGAAAGTGTTCCGGCATGGGTTCTACTGGCCCACTGCGTTACAGCAAGCAGAAGACATTGTCCGGAAGTGTGGAGGATGCCAGAGGTTTGCTCACCGGATACATATGCCGGCGTCGGCACTGAAGACAATCCCTATCACTTGGCCATTCGCAGTATGGTGTGCGGACATGGTCGGGCAGTTCAAGCCGGCAAGAGGCAATATGACACACATACTGGTCATGGTGGACAAATTCACCAAGTGGATAGAGGTCAAGCCAATCCGGAAGTGTGATGGACACACCGCTGTGCAATTCCTGAAAGACATCATCTTGAGATACGGATACCCGCACAGCATTATCACGGATAATGGCACCAATTTTGCTGTGGGGGAATTCGCTCGATTTTGTGCTGACAAGAGAATCCGGCTGGATGTAGCATCAGTTGCACACCCGGAAGCAAACGGGCAAGTCGAAAGAGCAAATGCTTTGGTCTTGGCCGGCATCAAAGCTCGCTTGATCGAGCCACTGTTGAGAACTCCGGGATGCTGGATAGAGGAGTTACCGGCGGTTTTGTGGGGTCTCCGGACTACACCGAATAGATCTACCGGGTATACACCATTCTTCATGGTGTACGGTGCCGAGGCAGTACTCCCAACCGACATACAATATGATTCACCGAGAGTGACAATGTTCACTGAGACCGAAGCAAGGGAGGCCCGGGAAAATTATGTTGATTTACTTGAGGAGGCAAGAGAATTGGCACTTTCTCGGTCTGCAATTTACCAGCAAAACCTCCGCCGCTATCATAGCCGGAAGGTGCACCCGAGAGTGTTCCGAGAAGGAGATCTTGTGCTAAGGCTCATTCAATAAGGTGCCAACAGTACTTGACCTTTGGCGAGAGAAAGGGACACCTCCTGGTGTGCTGAAGGGGCAACTTGACCCTTGAGCGCTGGTAGAGTGCAAAGTGCCTCCTGGCAGGTGCAAGGGTCAGCTCTAGCAACTATAAATAGACACCCCCAGCCTTCACAATGGCAGCGCAAGCATCAGCGGGTGGTTGCTCTAAGAACTAGCTTCTGGAAGATGTCTTTGCTGATAGGCTAAGACATCTTCGGGAGGCTAGGCCTAGAGATACTCATCCGGGGACGAAATCGGACGCCTCCGGAAAGGATCTCGGATCTTGGGCTCCGAGGAGACTCCCGGAGGGAGGTGTGTTCGGTTTTGCTGGATAGACAATCCGGGTAAGTGCTAACCGGAACGTCTATCTCGGTCTTGATCTTGTGCAGGAAAGACTCACGGGGGCGAGCAAGGAGATAACCGGCACGAGGGACCCCGGTAGGCCGTCAACGGTCTGTAGCAGGCTTTCCCGTCTGTTGCGGGGGGAAGTACCATTCCGCCTGACACGGAAGCATGGTCACCTCCCGCCTGACACGGAAGCAAGGTCACCTCCTGCCTGACACGGGAGCGCGTCAGCCGGTACGACAACGGTACGACAAGACAGGACGTGCCTAGCCCGGCAATCCGGAAAAGGCTATCCGGGATGGGCAAAGACATGTCCTGTCTCTGACAAGGGGACAATGATGTTCCAGGACGGCGCCTGCTGTCCTTACCAAGATGATGACGAGGGGGCTATGCCGGATAGCGCGGCGACTAGGTCGCACTAGCCAGTGAGGACATGCCGGTTAGGCCTGTCCGGTGGGCCAAGCCGGATTAGGGTTTCCGGCCCTCCTGGCCGGAACTCTATAAAAGGTGCCATAACTGCTCCTGTGGAGGGGAGACCAACTTGGGAGCCAAATCTGTAGTTGCATTTACTCCTAGAGCATTTACTTCTTCATACCTTGAGTTCATCTAGTTCTTCGTGTTCTTCACTTTGAGAGATCTAAGAGCAAGTTGTAGCCCTTGTACCACGGTTATATAGAGAGGAAAGACAGGAGTAGGGGTGTTACCTCCTCACGAGGGCCCTGAACCTGGGTATATCGTTTGTGTGTTGTGTGCCTTCGTGCATTTGTTCTTGTTTGTTAGATCTTCCATCTAGCGTGCTGCTCTTGTTTCTAGTTCTTGGGAGATCTCGGTTATACCGGGATCCTCCCCGTGTGGGCTATTCAGCTCGCTATCCCTCCCCGGATCCACCAACGCCCATCGGCCCCACACATTAGCCATCCTATGGCATCTGCCGTGACACCACCATGACAGTTGGCGCCCACCGTGGGGCTGACAGAGGCGTTGGCTGGTGTACACATCCGGACGGGCTCCCCCGTTCATTTCGACATTCGGGTTCTCTCTGGCCTTGTCGTAAGGCTAGGGGAGATGGACTTCGTCAGCGACAACGCAAGATGCTTCCGGAACAGACCCTTTTCGGTGAACGGATGCCTCATTGACTTTGGTGGTTTCACCACCTACGTCGCCACCGAAGTTATCTGTAGCTACCCGGACGTGGTCCTGGAAGCTGAGGATCCTCCCATGCTCTGCGCTACTCGGGGTCTGCGTGCCGGTCGCCCCCGGAGTTCCGTCGCGGTGATGATGGTCGGGGCAACCGAGGAGGAGTACCAAGACGCTGACGGCGATGCCGGGAGCGGCCACATCCGTTTGGCCAAACCTCCTCAGGAAAGAGGTGCGGCCCGAGATGACGATCCACAACCGTCCCAGCCACGACGTCGTCCGGATCCCCTCTCGGGTCTGGTGGCCAAATTGGCTGTCCCTGTAACTGCTGAAGCAGACACCCAGGCCACTTCGGCTGACTTGGAGGAGCAGCGGAGGTTGCTACTCGCTGAAGCACAGGAGATCGCCGAGATCCGTCGCGAGCTCAATGCTAGCCTCCGGGAGTACAATGCAGCTCACGGATTCCTTAAGATAGACTCCCGGGACAAGCGCATCGCGGAACTGCGCAAGAAAGGAAGAATGGTGAATGATGAGTTGGCGGGTGGAGCCGCAACCAGTCACACGGCTTTCTGATCCGATGTGGCCAATCTATTTGCTTTTTTGTTGCTTGTTCTACCCACATGTTGTAGCTCGCATCTGTTGAATCTTTCTTTTAGTGTGTTGTAAAGATCTTGGTATGCGGCTGTATTGTCAGTCTTGGCTCTGTAAGTTGTTATTGTGTTTTGTACAATTATGCTGGAGTTTCCATGGACCACCAATTCAACTGCTCCCAACGCTTTGGCCACTCGCATGCCGTGGAATAGACCTTCGTAGTCTGCTTCCTCATTGGACGGGGATGTAAAGTCTATCTGCAAGACGTAACTAAGCCGGTCACCGTTGGGTGATGTGAGCGTAATGCCTGCGCCTACGTCTTTTCTTTTCTTCGACCCACCGAAGTACATTGTCCAAGGGTTAGGCACGCCAAGAATTTCTGGCGGTTGATTTTCTCTTTCTTCCATGTGTTCGACTACCCAGACTGCATTTACCACTTGAGTGGTGGCTGTGATTGCTTGCTTTTTGCGTTCTGACTTAAATGTGGGATTATTGGTGAGCGAGAGCTCTTCGATTGTTTGCTCCGTGCCGAACATCTCAGAGATCTTGCTGAAGTCGCGGTCGCAAGCATCTGACCTTTGAAAGTTTCCGTTGACTGTGATGATTCCTTTGGGCCCTGGCATCTTCAATTTGAGGTATGCGTAGTGTGGCACTGCCATGAACCTGGCGAACGCGGGACGTCCTAGTATGGCGTGGTACTGTGACTTCCAGTCGAATACTTCGAACTCAATCGTTTCCGTTCGGAAGTGCTTTGCGTCACCAAATGTGACGTCAAGTTGTATCGTGCCTTCTGGGAGAATGGCTTTGCCTAGAACAATGCCATGGAAAGTGCTTGTAGACTGGGGTAAGTTCTCGACTGACCTGTTCATCCTACAAAGTGTGTCAGCGAAGATGATGTTGATGCCGCTGCCTCCGTCCATGAAGACCTTGGTCATGGCGTATCCGCCAATTTGAGCATCGAGTACCAGAACAGCGTGGCCTGGCCGATAGACGGATGGTGGGTGATCTTCTCGACTGAACGTGATTGCTGTTTTGGAACCTCGCAAGAAGTCGGGTATGGCTGGTGGCGCCATAACCGTCATGTTAACATGTCGAGTGTGAACTTTTTGCTGCCTGTTGGAAGGACGTCCTTTCTGGATCATGTACATTTGTCCTTGAGGCTTTGGATACTGCTCGTCTGCAGCTTGCGGTATGTGATTTATGGCTCCTACAATTTGAATACCTGCATTATATGGTGGTGGGGGTAGGAGTGCCGCGACTGGCTGTACTGGTGGTGGTGGTGGCGTAGTGTATGCTGGCAGGGTAGTCGGGAGTGCATTCCTTCTGAGTTGTCTCGTGTAGTCTGGCACAATTTGTTCGAACTCGTGGCAATTTCCCATGGTATGGTTGGAGGTTAGTCTTCCGGTAGCTGGATCTTTGAATAGGTGTAGTCTGCACAGATTCTCCATGTTTTCTTGGAACGACTTAACTAGTTTTGCAGCTGATCGCTTACACCATTCCTGCCTTCGGTAGCCGCTACCTCGTTGGTCGTGGTATCGACTGTCACGGCGATCATATGATCTGCTGTCGTGGCGGTCGTCGCCTTGATTGTCACGGGGATTGTCACGTCGCCTATCCTCCCGGACGTGATCGTCTTGTGAAAAACCAGCTGCGACAAATTTTACCTTGTCTTTGTCGCCGTAGTTGCTCCTACGTCGTCGCCTTTTATCGTCTCTGTCGCGACGATCTCGACTATCGTGTCGATCTTCTTGGTCATGTGGGGAAAGCGGGCATTTGGTCCTGACGGCGCCTTCTCCGTCTACCCACTCAGTCGCTATTTTCATGAGTTATGCCATGGATTTTGGTTTCTGGCGACCCAGTGTCTCTCTGAAGTCGTTTCTGTAAACTCCCGTGGTGAAAGCATACATGGCTCTATCTTCAGAGATTGTGCCTACTGAGTTGCGGATAGCAGTCCACCTTCTGATATATGCTCGGATCGTTTCGTCTGACATTTGCTTGCAAGCTTGTAATTCTTCAAATGTTTTGGGTCGCTCGCACAAGGGGTCGAAGTATTTGATGAAGTCCTCCTTGAAGTGCTCCCAAGAGTCGTAAGATCCTTCGGGTAATGCTTTAAGCCAGTCGCGGGCTGTGCCTTCGAGCATCAGTTGTATGTATTGTATCGCCGTTGTGGTCGTTCCTCTTTGGCATATTACCGCCAGCTTGTAGTCCTCGAGCCGCTCTTGCTTGCAGTTGAATTTCGATGTCATTGGAAGGCCAAATCTTTTGGGCATTCTGGCCTCACGAATTCGTCTGGTGAGACATCGCGCCCCGCAAGGTCCTCCATCGTGATTATCTCCGAGCTGTTACTTCTGGATCCACTCCTTGATCTGTAGCAACTTGAGCTTCTTCTCGCACTACTTCTGTGGGGACTGTGACTGCGGCGATCTCTCGATATATGTCGTGAGCGACTTCTGCTACGTCTCCTCCTGCTCCCCTGTAACGCCCCGGGATTTTTCTCAATTAGAAAATTGTTTGTTTTTCTTTTTGCATTAACATGACATCATCATGCATCATTTGCATTTGTCAATCTTAATTTAAATTATTGCATTTAAATTCAACTCCATTTAAATTCTTTTCCACTTTTAAATCTAATTGCAAATCAAATTAATTTAAATGTGGTATTTAAATTCTTTTTCAAAATATTCAAACTAATATAGTAAATTGTATATTTTTGAAACTATTTAATTTTGCTAAATGTTTCTATCTCTCTTATTTTCTATTTTTCTTAAAAACACTAAAACAGAAAATAAATAAATAAAGGAATTAAAACTAGAGAGAAAAACTTACCTGGGTCGCTTCTCTCTCCTGACCCATCTCCTCCAGGCCCAAAAAGCCCACTCCTCGCTTCCCCTACCTTCGTACGGTCTCACACAGAGGAGATGCACATGGATGACGCCATGGCAGCCCCCACCTGCTCCCTCCACCTTTCCCCTCCTACATAGCCAGCTCTCTCTCCCCCTACTCCTACCCGAAACCCTAACCCTCTCCTCCGTCCACCGCCGCAACTCTCCCCTCTTCCTCTGTCCCTCGTTTCCTCTTTGTTTCTTCCACTGCTAAGCACCACCGTAGCCACCTCACCGTAGAGCTGTTGATAGGGTGCCGTCGAAGGGGATCCTCCAGCACCAGGAGCTGCGCGGATTCGTCGTCAACCCCTCCGTGCAAAGGATCTCGCTAGGGGACACCGAAGCCGACGGGTCCTTCTCCATCTTCCCCAACACCAGCGACGACCGCCGCTCAAATTTCGCCGCCTCCGGTCGACCCCGAGCAAGAACCACTACACCGTCCCCCTCTACGTGAGCCCCTCTGTCAATTTCCCCTCTCCTCCGCGTCGAGCGCGTCCTGTATGTGTCATCCCGTGGCGCCTTCGTGCTCGCCGCCATTGCCGAGCGCAAGTTCGAGTTTTGGCCTCCTCTGTCTCCCTCTACACGAGATCCTCCTCCTCCGTACCACACGCGTTAGTCCTTTCCCTCCCGCACACCCGCACGCCCGCGCCCTAGCACCACCAGCCCGTGGTCGCCGCCGGCGTACGAATTCAGTCCGCCGTGCATCTGTCACCGGTGATGTTCTGTTCGTCAGGTTTTGGTGGCTGTTAGGAAAGTTTAAAAACTGTGCTTTGCATAGCTTGTCAACAACACTCACAGGGATCTCTGGCCAGCATCGCCGGCCGATTCCTCCGTCCGCGCGGCGCGAGTTCGATTCCCAGCCTCGCCGATTTAAAAACCCCCCATTTTTCCAATTTTTGCTTGCGCACTGACAGGCGGGCCCCACGGGTTCAGTGACCGTGGGAGCCCGCACCACACACACACGCGCCAGCGTGGCGCCTGGCCCGCACGACAGCCATTCGGGTTGGCCTGGCCCCGGTGAGAAAAGGCCAGATCCAGATCTGGATCTGGATCTTTGCGCCTAGCCCCCTAGATCTCTGGTTTTTGCACAGGAACCCCCAGAAACACTTTTTTATCACGAACAAGTCCCTAGAATTTGCAGAAACACCCCTGGACTTATAAATGCAATAACTTTAAATCTATAACTCCAATTAAAATAATCTTTATATGTTTATTTATCAGAAAAATGCAATAAATATTAATATGCCATTTGTATGTCATTTTGCATCTGTTATTTTAATTGCTTAGTATAATTTGTTAATTGCAACTAAATAATTAAATATGGAATGTTAGGGGTAATAAATATATGATGCCCTATTCCATTTAATTTAATTAGATCACCCATGCCATGTGTACCATGTTAACTAACATTTAATATTGCTGGTAAATAAATAACTTGCACATAAATATTAATTTCGGGGGTTGCTTTCCCGCTTAATTTGGATTACCTGCATTGTATTGTATATTGCCATGCCATGCATCATCCCCGTATGATCATGTTGAATCTTTTGCCGTAGATATAAAATGCATCAGTTACACTTTCCAGTGTTTGTTGCTTCTTCGCGGATAAGACGTTGAGATGTGTGAGCAACGACAAGATCTGCTTCCATGCGGGATTTCCAGGCAAGCAAAGTTTGCTTGTTTACCTATACATTGTCTTTCATTCCTGCCGTTGATCTCTGCTACCCTAGTATTCGATTCTTTATTGCGATCCCATCACATGTTTATCCTGCAGCCTATTCAGCTTTATCCCCACATCCCATCACCTGTTGAATGCTTATCTGTTAGCCTTGCGAGTCGTAGCGCATGCTTAGAGTTGGTTTTGCGAGTCCTCTGTTGGTCGTTTATTTCATATGCTTAGCTTGATAGATTATTCTACCTTAATAAAATGTTGTATTATATTTGGGGTATTATAATTAAATGATAAGGCACCGGCGGAAGGCCTTGCGAGGTGCTTTGTTCTGCTAAGTGTCGACCTAGGAACTGAGATTTTGTCCTCGGATCCAATTTTGAGCGCACTAACCACTTGTGGGAGGCCCAATGGAGCCCCCCTCGACTTTGACTGGAACTTCGACTTGTCCGGGAGCTGCACCTAGTTCGGGTTTTCCATTTGTCTCATATGCATCGATACTAGTGTAGTATTTTACTTTGGCGGTGTGCCTTGTTACATGCATATAGTGCGCGGCCTGTTGGTGCGGAGGGGTGTGTCCTGCGGGAGTCCGCACCCTTTTGGCCGGGACCAACATAGCTCCCGTGGCTCCTGGACTTGTTGCGGTGAAGGAAAAGAGTTGGGTTGAAAGGCCCTAATGTTTTTGACTGGGTTGATCATGCGAGTATGGGTCCAGTAGTGAACCCCTGCAGGGTATAATCTTATCGATGAGCCGTGTCCACGGTTATGGACGTTTTGGTGATGATGCTGGCTAGTAAGATCTAGACAACTTACACCTAATCATTTTTAATTAACCTGACTAGCAATATAGAAATTATTTTCACAATAAATGGTAACTAAAACTGTTTAACTTGTGAGTTTCCCGAATTGCTTCCTCATACTTGGTTGAGGGGGTTAATCCGAGAATGGGTTATGTTTGGTGTTAGTAGTAGTTGGTTACTTATGCGCTCTCTTATCCCTCTCTGATTAGACGGAAGTTATAGCGTGTCTCTTTAGGTTGCTAGTGCTGCTGCCGCTAAGTCCACCTCCCCTATATTTTGGGAGATGGTGTAGAAAGTAGGCAAGTCGGTTTTTCTTGCCAGGGAGTGCCCTGACCCTCTTTTGGGTTGTGCTTTATGTGCATTCAACAGGTTTGAAGTCTGACGACGTTAGCTTGGGAATCCCTCCGGCTTGGCTGGGCAGGGATATGGCGCCATCGCTTATCTTCAGGACTCTTAGTCCAATTTACTTCTTATCCGTAGTCGGATACTATTTTTGCTTCCGCCGTCATTTGTATCTTTGTATTGTAACATTTGTATCTTGACTCGTTCGAGTCGTTGTTGTAATTATATCTTCTGTTGTACTTGTGGATGTATCGGAACTGTTGTAATGTTATCACAATTCCACCCACATAATGCGCATGTTTCGGCGTGCACATTATGTCTGGTGGGCGACCAAAAATCGTTATTATGCGGATTTCAGCGGGATCGCTTAAATCTACATAGTACCGATTTTAGGGCGTCACATCCCTGATTGGAGTCATGTTGCTGTCAACGCGAGTGCTTTGAGCCGTTGGTGATGTAGCTCTGCGGCTGGATCATCTGCCGGAGGTGTTGTTGCCTTGAGGTATGCTCCAAGTGATATTGCTCGGTATTGCTTCAATCGCATTGTTTCTTGCCAGTTGAAATAGTTATATGTCATCATCTCATCGTGGGTTGCGTCTGTTGGCATCATCGTGTCGTCCGTGATGATTTTTTCCACTTTTGCCACCATCTCCGCCGTGATGTTTAACTTTGTTATACCATCTGGCAATGTGACTTCACAGGGAAATTCAGTGGGCCTTCGACTGGCAGCAGTCAGTGAGGTTTCTGCGAAATAAACCTGCCGTGGTGTGATCAGAGGGGATGTGTTTGTGTTGTCGATGCTAGTTATGGATTGAACTTCATCGTCCAAGCTCATGTCGGAGTTATTGCTTTTACCGATCTGAGCGTTGATATTGACGTATGTCTCGAGTGCTGGATCGGGATGATCGTCGCAGTCAGAGAAGTAATCATGATCCGCTTGGATCTCTGGCCCGGTGAAGTCGGTGAGGTAGATGCTGTCCTCCGCATCATCTGGTTGTATATGATTGGGTGCAGTGTCGAGTGGGGTGATACATTCGACTGTGTTGACTTGAAAGTCAGACTGTACCTCATCCTCTAGCTGCTCCTGTGGCACGAGATCATTGAATTCTTGGGTTGTCATGGAGTCGATTGGAGACCCTATCGTTGAGATCGAGTTGATCTGTGATTGAGTTGCTCCCATGCTGTTTGGTGATGTAGCCTCAGTAGGTGGTTCTTCGACTGCCTTGCCCTGAAAGGTGGACCGACCCTCATCATCTGGAAACTCTTCTGCCATGAGTTTGTTAAACTCTTGTGTCGACATGGAGGAGATTGGGGACTCGGGCGATGGGATCGAGTCGATCTGTGATGAGTTAGCTTCTTTGTCTGCTGAAGATGTGATCGTGGTCGACTGCTCCTTGTCCACCTCAGTCGCGATCGAATCGGTCAAGTCCTGGACACCAAACTTATCGATGAAAAAGTTATGTTCCCCGATAGTTAGATCAAAACCTGAGTCAAGACTAGAGAAGATTTCTTGTGCGCTTGGCGAGTGTGGCTTGATCCTCCTTGGCGAGGTTGCTTGTGAAGTTGGCGAGTGTTCGCCTGCTGATTTGATGCCAGTCGAGATTGCCGGTGTGTGGCCGTTTGCAGATGATATCGGCGAGTTGCCGTTTGAAGCTAAAACCGATGAATCCATGGGTCCAACACTATCATTTCCCACAGACGGTGCCAATTGACGAGGGGTGTCCCCGTCAATACCCTCGAATGATAGCCTAGGGTTAGAGTTATGTGGTAGAGAACGAATAGTATTAGTAGATTCGTCGGCTGACAAGCGGGAGTTACCCAGGTTCAGGGCCCTCGACTAAGGTAACACCCCTACTTCATGCCTGTCTGTATTGATTGTGGAATATGCGGCGATTACAATGTCCAACGAGATGTCGATCCCGCTAGGGTATGGTGGTTCTGGATCAGTGTGTCCTTGATCGGTCGCCCTCCTGGCCCTTATATGGGGGGCCAGGTCTCGGGTACGTAACCGACTAGGATTACAGATATGGAAACTATAACCGACTATGCCTAACTTGGAAAGCAATCTTCGTCTTGGGCCTTATTTGATGGGCTTCGTCAGTCTATTGACAATTGGGTTTTAGTCATTACGTGCACCAGGTACCCACACGACGGGGTACCCATTTGGTATAACCTCGTCAGCGTCGAACGGCGACGTGTTGAGGAGGAAGAGCCGTCGCCGCAGTCCTTCTTGCGATTCTTGAACGGCCACGGTACCATGGTTTTTGGTGGAGAGGGACGGGGGGAGAATGGAGTGTGGGCGTGGTGGCTGGCCGCACATCCTTTTAACGGAGGTTGTGGATGCGGTCTTTCACGACATTAATGGTGGGCGCTGAAGCGGTAGGCGGTGGCGCGATGGTGCGTCGCCATTGTTGGCGGCGCAGGCGCTGAAGCGGCGGCGCAGCCTTTCCTCGAGTCTTCGCGGCCTCAGGAAACGAAGCAGTGGCCACGGTCGCTGACGCGCGGGGCCAGGTCAAAGGGGTGACGACACGCGTGGACACAGCGGACCGTCCGCGGTGACGCAAACCGAACCCAAATTTGGGCCACGTTTGCGTCACCGCGGACAGCTCGGACATTTTACGTCGGGCCGTTGGGCAGGGTTTTTCCTAGCCCCGGAGATTTCCGGACGAAAACGGACCGCGGAAGTCCGTTTGCGTCGCGCCGCTGGAGATGCCCTTAGTAAGACCATCTCCACCGAGGCCTTCAAAAGGACCCTCCAAGGGCGCATTGAGGGCCAGGACGCCAAAAAACGCCCCCAACAGCAACCCCCAAAGCTCGGCCCCAAGCCATTTCCTGTTTTTGAGGCCCTTTCGGGGGTGCCGAACATGAGTTCGAGAGGCCCTCCGATAGGGGCGGCCCGCCCGTCATACAAACAAATTGCGCCTAGTGATTCACTTGCCCCCACCTTGTCTTTCTTTTTCCTTTCACCGACGAATCGCACCATCGCCGCCACCCTTGTCGTTGCGAACTTAAATCGCACCTCTGGGGCCAAGCCACAACGACCACACCGGCTTCTTGCCGCCGCTCCCCGCTAGTTTCCAACCTTGTCTTGCGCCGACGCAGCTAATTGAGCCGGGTTAAGCCTCTTCCTCCCTCCTGCCTCGCAAGCAAGGTGTTCGACCATTCATGCATAGACTTTTTGATAATTTATTTTGTCCAGTAGGCTATGGTCTGCGACGACAAGTTCATGTTTTACCAAATGATGGGGGTCGATGCCGCCCTTGCGGCCGACGAAGACGAGACCGAGAAGGTCATGGCTGCTATTCTAGATGCGGGAGTCCAGGCAGAGCCTATGCCGAAGCATGGAGGATCAACGAAAGGGTGGCATGCCAACAAGAATCGTCATAGAGCAATTGAACACATGCTCTTGTTCAACGACTACTCAGCATTTTCGTCGACGCTTTAGGATGAGCAGGGACGTGTTCAGGAGGATCGTGCATGGCACTTGGGAATATGATAACTACTTTGAGCTAAAGAGAAATTGCACCAGCCTCATTGGATTTTCATCTGTTCAGAAATGCACATCTTCATACGGTCCCTTGTTTACGGAGTTCCCGCCGATTTATTGAATGACTGTCTCCGTATGTCCGAGTTCACCGCCATCAAAGCCACCTACAAATTTTGCATGGTAGTTGTGACAATGTTTGGACAGGAATATCTAAGGTCACCAAATGCGGCAGACACAACTCAGCAAGAGGATTTTTGAGTGTTTGGAAGCATCAATTGCATGCATTGGAACGGGAAGAACTGCCCATTTGATTGGCACTACATCATGAAAAGTGTCATACTTGAGCCCGTACATATTATGATCTTTATTTGCCATGCATATTTCGTCACGGGGTGCGGCCAATGATCTCAATGTGCTGCATGTTTCTCAAACTTTGTCAAGGCTTGACTTAACCATACAATTACTTGATCAATGGTCATGATTACGACAACGGGTACTACCTTACATATGACATCTGTCCTAGGTGGTCAACATTTGTGAAGACTATCTGTAACCCTCTTCGGTGAGGAAAATTGTCATTGTGCATACATGCAAGAGACGGTCCCCAAAAATGTGGAGCGGGCGTTCCGTGTGCTCTGGGTCAGGTTTGCCATCGTCCGCTACCCTTGTCTTTTTGCTAGATCATGAACGCTTGCTTGCGTTATCATGCATAACATGATCATCGAGAATAAACATGATATAAGGAGGACATTGATCAACGAGATGTTCGAATTCAAGGGGCCTATGGCCATACCATATCCAGGCCATCACAGTATGCATAATTTTTGTCGTACAACAGCAAATTCATGATGGTACAAGGCACAACCAGCTGCACGATGACCTGATGACACACTTGTGGACGATCAAAACAAATAATGTCCCCAATCAGACGATGAGAAATTTTAATGTGTTGTTTAAAATTGAATTTGTATTTAAACTTTTTATGTGTTTTTTAAACTTGAATTTGTATTTAAACTTTGCATTTGAATTGAACTTGTGTCGTAATAATTTATATATTTTCTATATTTAAATTTGTATCAAACGTAACAAATGATTTTGTTTATACTTTGTAAAGATCACCGCCGCATGTTAAAAGTAAAAAAATAGGGGTTTGGTTTGAGATTTCATTGTGCGCTACGGCCTCCATTTAACCGAACATCTGTCTAGCTCCCTCCAATACTACTATATATAAAAGGGCGTCTGGATCTGCTATCCACGTCGCGCGGTGAACGACAGCCGTCCGATCGTGTCGATGGACGGCCCAGATGCACTCAAACCACACCCCAAATCACGTGGTACTGTAGCACTTGCCTCTCGTCCGACACGTTGCCCGGTGACCAGCCGGTCATCCCCGGTTTGAGCGGTCACCGTAGCTGTTTTGCAGAAAAACCACAGACAGATCGAAGCGTGCCCCGCAGTCCAAATTTTAACGCATAGAGGAATCTGTTCGCAATTTCACCAAACCTAATGGACTTTTCTACAAAATCATCCCGCACAACCACCACACCTCCTTTCTCTCCGCGGAAGTCGCTATCGCCGCCGACGCGCGCCGCCGCCACTACGCGCCTCCCGGTCAAATCTACGGAGGCGGGAGCTCCATCGTCGCGCCCGCTCCATATTCTCCGACTTTCGCGTGTCGGAACGCCGCGCTCGGCGTCCACCGCCGTTCTACATCTTCACCGCGTCCTTGCCCGCGCTCAAGCTGCGTGCGTCCCCACGGGCCGCCCCGCCGCTTGGCCGGTCGCCGCAAGCCGGCCTCCCTTCGCAGCGCCACGCCCCTGATCTGCTGTGCCCGGAATCGTCCTCGGAAGGCCGTGAGCAAGAGAAGGAGCTGCGGGATTGCATCTGGAATTGGAAGATGCGGTGGCGGTTGGGCTCACCCACGCTCTCCATCCACGAGACCATCCCGACGCGGAACTCCTTCAAGTCGTGGCTGCTCGCCGTATTAGAGATATGTTCGGTTTGGTTTAGATATCCCACATATGGGATTGTGTTTATATAGCTGGCCAAGATCGTTATGATCTCATGTATGCCTTGCCGTGTACGGTATAGCTGGCCAAGATCGTTATGATCTCATGTATGCCTTGCCATGTACGTTGTACCTCCTCTTGTGTATATAAAGAGAGCTCCCCACGCTGGGAAGATTACGGCAAATATTTCCTTTGACTTGGTATCAGAGCGCGTTCTGATTCTAGGGTTCCTCCGAGCCGCCGCGATGAACATCTCCGCAATGCAGCTCTCCATCCCCGCCGTCGTGACCAGCACTCTCCCGACCTTCCAACCAGCTACTCCAACACCATCACGGTCAGCATAGACCGCACCAACTACCTCCTATGGCGGACACAGATTGTTCCTCATATTGCTGGCCAAGGCTGGTACGGTTTCCTCGACGGGAGCCTCGTCGCCCCGCCGCAGACCATCACCACCGGCGAAGGCGTCACCTCTGTCACTCAGCCCAACCCGCAGTACGCGGTATGGTGGCACTTGGACCAACGGGTTCTTAGCATCCTCCTTGGCAACATGACCCCGGAGATCCTCGGCCAGATGGTTGGCCGCCACACTTCCGCCGCCGTGTGGGAGTGCCTCACCTCCATGTTCGCCGCCCAAAATCAGGCCGGCGTGCGCCAAATCCGGCGCCAGCTCGCTACGGTGAAGAAGCGAGATCTCTCCGCCGCCGAGTACTTCAACAAGATGAAGGGCTTCGCCGACGCCATGGCCATGGTCGGCAACCCCATCTCCGACGACGAGCTCATCGACTACATCGTCGTCGGCCTCGGCTCGCAGTTTGAGTCGCTGCAGTCCTCAGCGCTGCCGGCCACTCTCTTGCTTTGCCTGACTTTTATGCTATGTTGCTGTCTTGTGAATCCATGCGTGAGCAGAACAACGAGACCGGCGACTACGCTTCCTCGGCAAACTCCGCTGCTCGGCAAGGCGATGTCGGTCGCGGCGGTGGCCGCCCCTTCGACAACAACCATCGCAACGGTGGCAAGCCCAATGGCGCCCAGCAAGGAGGCGGTGGTGGACAGCAAGGCTACCAAGGCAACCGCAATGGCGGCGGTGGCCAAGGTAATGGAGGTGGCGGCGGTGGTTACGGCCACAGAGGCGGTGGCAATGGCGGTCGCGGAGGCGGCGGCCGTCGGTTCCGCCCACGCTGCCAGCTCTGCGGAAACTAGGGGCACGACGCCCTCGCATGCCGCAAGTATACTCACGGTCAGTAATCCGATGATCGTCGGTCCGATGAGCGGCGGGCCGGAAACTCTGCCACCACGCACCACGATGATCATCTGTGGGTTCTCGACACCGGCGCTACTGATCACCTCACCAGCGACATGGATCGACTTAGCACGCAGGAGCGCTACCATGGCAGGGATCAAGTCCACGTCGAAAACGGTAAAGGTTTGTCCATTGCGCATATTGGTCATTCTCGTTTAGCTGGTTCTTCGCAATCCCTTGTTCTGAAAAATATTCTTCATGTTCCTGATATTAGGCAAAATTTGTTTTCCGTTTATCGTCTTGTTTCTGATAATAACATCTTCATTGAGTTTCATAAACATTCTTTTTTTTGTTCAGGACAAGGCAACGAAGAGCATCCTCATTCATGGTAGAAGTCGTGGAGGTCTCTATCCGCTTCCCTTCGGTCGTGTTCCCTCTCATGAGCGGCAAGCATCTTCCGGCGTCAAGCTTTCGTCGAGTCAGTGGCACCATCGCTTAGGTCATCCGTCCAATAATATTGTTCAAACCATAGTTAGGTCAAACAATTTGTCTTGTTCTCCAAAGTCATAGTCATCGGTGTGTGATGCATGTCAATGAGCTAAGAGTCATCAGTTACCTTATAATTATTCTTCTCGTGTTTCGGATTCCCCTCTTGAACTTATTCATACTGATGTTTGGGGGCCTGCATTACCTTCTTCCGGAGGTTTTAAGTACTATGTTAGCTTCATTGATGATTACAGTCGCCATTGTTGGATATATTTAATCAAGCATAAATCTGATGTTGAGAGCATTTTCTATACTTTTCAAAAACATGTTGAGCGTCTTCTCAAGGCACAAATCCGTAGCGTGCAATCCGACTGGGGTGGTGAGTATCATCGCCTTCATGCTTATTTCCAACGCACGGGTATCTCTCATCGTGTTTCTTGCCCTCATACCTCCCAACAAAATGGCATAGCCGAACGCAAACATAGACATCTAGTTGAAACGGGGCTCGCTCTTTTAGCTCATTCATCTCTCCCTCTCAAGTTTTGGGATGAAGCTTTTCTCACCGCTTGCTATCTCATAAATCGCATGCCCTCCCCTATCATTCACAATGTCACACCTATTTTTCACCTCCTTAACATAGCACCCGATTATTCCTTCCTCCGCACTTTTGGTTGTGCGTGTTGGCCGAGCCTTCGCAAGTATAACTCCAAAAAATTAGAGTTTCGTTCCAAAATGTGCGTCTTCCTCGGGTATAGCTCCATGCATAAAGGCTATAAGTGTCTCGACCGTAGTACTGGTCGCGTCTACATCTCTCATGATGTTATTTTCGACGAGAAAATGTTTCTGTTGGCCACTCCTGGTGTCACCGTTGATTTATCTAATCTCCAGCTTGTTTCCTTTCCTTTGCATGAACCAGCTATTCAGAATACCGGTACGCGTACTTATGACATAACCTTGTTACCCATTGACGTGCCTGGTATTTCTTCTAGTGCTGATGTGCAGAAACAACCGGCTGTGATCACCGTCCCCGCTCCTTCTGCAGTGATCGACGTGCATGCCTCGTCGTCCGCGCCTGGCCATGATGGGCCATATGTGGCCAGCCCGCCCGCCTCCCCGCCACGAACCTCTGGTGGGCCGGCCTTCGACGCCTCGTCGTCCGTTGCTTCGTCGCCTGCTGCCTCTGCTTCGTCATCGCCTGCTGCCTCACCGTCGCTCGCTGCGTCCACACCACCTCCGGCTGATCCCGCGTCGACATCTCCTGCTGCGCCGTCGAGCTCACCTGCGCCTGCTGCATCGTCCTCTCGAGCTCTTGTTGCTGATCCGGCGCAACATAGCATGATCACGCGCCGGCGCGCTGGCGTGCATCGACCACTTGTTCCTACCGACGGCACGGTCTGCTGCAATCCGTATCGCCGATGTCGTGGTGCATTCCTCGCCATCCTCTCATCTCACCAAACTGCCTTGACCGAGCCTGCATGGAGGACTGCTATGGAAGAGGAATTTGATGATCTTATGCGCAATGAGACTTGGTCGCTCGTTCCTCGCCCTCCTTGTACTAATATTGTCCGCAGTAAGTGGATCTTCAAAACAAAGTTTCGCCCGGATGGCTCTGTGGATAAACACAAGGCTCAGTTGGTCGCGCGTGGTTTCACTCAGCAGCACGGCATCGATTATCATGATACTTTTAGTCCAGTGGTGAAGCCGGTCACTGTCCGTCTTGTTCTCTCCTTGGCTGTGTCTCGCGGATGGTCTCTTCGTCAGATTGATGTCAGCAATGCCTTCCTCCATGGTTTCCTTGAGGAGGATGTCTATATGCAGCAGCCGCCTGGATTTGAGGATTCTCACCATCCTAACCATGTTTGCAAGCTTCAGCGCACCCTTTATGGACTCAAGCAGTCTCCCCGCGCCGCTCGTCTTAGCGGTCGATTGCTTCAACTTGGTTTTGTTTCCAGCAAGGCGGACACCTCTCTCTTCATTTATCATCGCCATGGTGTCACCATTTATATGCTTGTGTACGTTGATGATATTGTGATAACTGGCTCCTCTACTGCTGCCGTTGAGCGTTTGGTTCAGACTCTGTCCAGTACGTTTCCTATCAAGGATCTTGGACGGCTAGAGTATTTTTTGGGTATTGAGGCTGCCTATGAGTCTGATGGTATGGTGCTTACTCAGCTTAAGTATGCATTGGATTTACTACATCGAGCAGAGATGGACAATTGTCGGCCGGTTCCCACCCCTATGTCCGCCACTGACAAGTTATCTCGTGCACTTGGTGACCCTCTTGGTACTAACGATACTTTCCGGTACAGGAGTCTTGTTGGCGGTCTTCAGTATCTCACATTAACGCGGCCAGATCTGTCCTTTGCTGTGAACAAAGTCTGTCAATACTTGTCTCAGCCCACCACGGTTCACTATGAAGCCGTCAAACGCATTCTGCGATATGTCCAAGGCACAGTCTCCACTGGTCTTCGAATCCAGCAATCGACCTCTTTGGTGCTTAACATCTACACTGATGCTGATTGGGCGGGCTGCTCAGATGATCGTCGCTCTACCGGTGGTTTTGCTATCTTCTTTGGACATAATCTCATCTCCTGGAGTTCTCGCAAGCAACCCACGATCACCCGTTCCAGTACTGAGGCTGAGTATAAGGCGTTGGCAAATGGCACGGCCGAGGCGATTTGGATTCTGTCCCTTCTTACGGAGCTTGGCGTTACTCCTCAGTCTCGACCTCCTGTTCTTTGGTGTGATAACCTTGGCGCCACCTATCTGTCAGCCAACCCAGTTTTCCATGCTCGCACCAAGCATATCAAGATCGATTTTCATTTTGTTCGGGAGAGAGTCGCTGCCGGTGCCCTCGATGTGCGCTTCATCCCTTCTGGCGACCAACTTGCTGATGTTTTCACCAAACCAGTTACACAACCTGTGCTCCGTCATTTTAGTTCCAATCTTAACCTTGTACACGTCGGTTTAGATTGAGGGGGAGTATTAGAGATATGTTCGGTTTGGTTTAGATATCCCACATATGGGATTGTGTTTATCTGTATAGCTGGCCAAGATCGTTATGATCTCATGTATGCCTTGCCGTGTACGGTATAGCTGGCCAAGATCGTTATGATCTCATGTATGCCTTGCCATGTACGTTGTACCTCCTCTTGTGTATATAAAGAGAGCTCCCCACGCTGGGAAGATTACGGCAAATATTTCCTTTGACTCGCCGCCGTCGCCGGCACGGAGCCGCCGCACGCCATCCTCGTGGTGTCCGGTCACTAGGAGATGACTACGTCGAAAGTCAACGTCATCTACGGCAGCAACAAATCCATCTACGACTTCTACGGCTTCCCAAAATCCACGTACCAGTCTGTTCTTGCTTTCCTGGTTTTGGTTCGATTGATATGAGGTGCTAGCTGATGCGTCGTTGTCTGGTTTACCCAGCGAGCTCTTGATTTGGCCTCCTCCTCTGTCGCTGTTCTCGTGAATTTCTACATTTCCTTCCCCGTATCTGGTCGTGCGGTTCAGTTTTGCTCTATGGTCGATGTGCTTGTCATACCTGCCACTCTTTCATCAGCATCAAGTATTGTTCCCCATGATATTTGCTTGCCATTGTCTTAATTTCTATGTTCTTATGTTGCTCATCTTAGATTTTCTCTTGCGGTCAGCCCCTATTCATGTTTGCTGGGCATGAACATGGTCCTGTACAGCTATACTCATGTCGCGTCCTGCCTGAGGAGTTCAGGATTTCCAAGCAAAGTCTTTTCACTTGATGGAAACAAGGTATGTACTATCTACTGACAATCGTCGTACTCGCGTATTCCAAGTGCATCATGTATGGAAATTTTGTAGTCATGGAGACACAGACTCACGGAGAGGTTGCCCCTTGGTCGTATGCAATATCTTGTTAGGAGTCTTACCTGAAAAGGAAGAGGTCATAAAACTATGCATCAGATGGATATTGTTTGCATACACGAGTTTGTTTGCTAATCGCAAAACAAAAATCTATATATAATCTTGTGACCACCATGTTGCGATTACCAAATTTTATTACTATTAATAATCCCAGTTAAGTAGTTCTCTTATGAGAGTTAACATGTCATGGACAAAAACTGACGCTTCAATAATTTTTGTGGTTTTAAATGTCCGAAGCTATTACCATATGACCAAGATTACTGATTCTATAATTGTACTGAAGGTATTTCATTGTCACTGACCATTTCTACTGTACTTCCTTGTTGGTTCTACTGTAGGTGTGCAATTCTTGTCGGTACTTTTCACTGTATTTAGTTGATGAATATGCTTGAGAGAATATTTTGTTCCCTTGGTATATACTGAAATGAAACAATTTACTTACATTTTAGAAGATGTCTTGGCCAATTGTTATATGGATTTGTCCAGCTGCTTGCTTTTCCCTCTTGGTTCATAAATTTCCTTCTTGCTTGCATTTTCTTTTGCTGTTTTCCTACTGTTGGGACACCCATTCATTTAGTTTATTGGTTTTCATGAAACACTCGCAAAAGCTATTATTTACGATTGATTATGCAAGCGTCCAATTTACTTGATATTTAATATGTGTTTACATGGTTTTGTACTCAGGACAGTGGACTTCCTGAAAGGAGCTTTCATTCAGTTAGCCATTACTGTTGATTCATGTTCTTATTTTTCTTAGGTGTGTCCGGGAATATGTCATATACTCAATAGGTCTCGCTTATATAAAATTATGGAGTATCTTTTGCATATGCAACATGATTATTTCATAGGCCCTGGTATTGTAAATCTCATTCGCTCCCTATCCATTGGTTAGTTATACACATTGGATTTTGATTCTCATCCTAGATTGCATAGATGTACAGTGTTTCTTATGCAAATTGGGAATGCCTTCTATCTTTATTTTTTCATTAAAAAAATAGTGCATTTCACATTTATTCCCCTGAACATTTGTGCATCTTACGTCATTCTTTCATGTAAACTTGAGCTAATTATGTTTTCAACAAACATGAATCAGATAAAATTTCCACATACATGTAACCCTTCAGTTAGTACTTGTGTATCTGTAATCTAATTGACTGGTTATATTTTACGAATACTTTAATCAATAGAACACTGCCTCCAGTAAACAAAGATTGATGTATTCAGAGTCTTTATTTCATATTGATTTTTTTTTATATTAAAAAACGAGAATCAGATACTTTTCTTAAGTGTGATACTCTCAAGTGTTTATAGGTCCATAAGTGGTCGCTTGCAAGCATGGGCTTTGCTTCAGAGTGCAGTTTGAATCAAGAAATCGGAAGGCATCTTCTGGTGAACACATTAGGTTTGTCCTAATATTCAGTTGTTCTTACAAATGTTTATTTTCTATTCAAGTGCTTGCAAATTAGTTAAGAATTCCCTTGGACAGTTACTTTGAGTAGCATTTTCCGAGAATGAGATGTTGTGAGTAAATGCTACATGGCATCTCCTTTTCATGCATTTTGGTAACATACACCTATGCGGGACATATGCATGGGCAAAGTAAGTAAGGTACACAGTGACACATCAAACTATAACTAATAAGAGAGTGCTTTCTCCAGTAATATTGAAAAGACAAATGGAAAAATCCCATTTAGTTTAGTTTGATAGAACAACAAAGTTGGACTGATGGCTAGCAAATTCTTATCGGAATCGTCTTCCTGTGTTTCCAAAGGATTGCGCTCTAAGTCCATTACGACAAAAAAAATATAGCCACGATTTTGGAGACAAGTGTTAAGGGTGAACACATTGCTTCAACACTGAGATATATGGCTTTCGAGGTAAGACCATCATTTTGGTTAGATGGCCTCTCTCCCCTTGGAAAACATATTTTTAAACAGGCTAGCTCTTCTATCCAACATAAACAATGTCCTATCTGTTGATGGTTTTACTTTTGTTTTGTTAGGTAATATATCTTAACAAATTATCTTATAATTTATACGGTTTCACTACTTTCCTATGCGTTTAGTTTGATATGACTTATTTTCTGAATTTCTGTTCATATGGTCATATTTGCCCCGACAAAGGAGCTATGTAAAAAATCTACCCAGTGAGATGTGTAAAACTCGGTCTTCGAAAACTTCAAACAAGCTCTTGAGAAGAGTTTTGACTATTGAGGTATCAGGAGGAGCGAGGAACTAAAATATCTTATCAACCTATATTGAGTTTGAGCCTCTGAGAGTTATCTCATATCTCTTCAATACGGAATACTTGATGTTGAAAGTACTATTGAACTTCCGACACAAGCAATTACTAATTCAGTTTTTATGTATCACACACAGTAACTGTGTGTACCTCTTAGTTGCACAAGGTCCTAGCATTTGAGCTCCATTGTAAACTAGTGTGTAACTTGTGCATAACCGCTGGACCCCTGTGTGAAGTGAACCTGAAAAATCAAGCAACATTGTTCACATGTTACTCCAACGCTAAACGGAAAAGAAACACGTTCTAGATGTGTATCCGGGTTATATGTGATATGTGTGGTGTTCTTTGTCCTTTAATTCAGCAGGGGCTGTTAGCAGCGAGCCTTGTGTCGATTCCGTAGAAAATTTCCTAACAATAACAGTTTTAACATAATTATTCCGTGAATTCATATGTTGTCTTTCATCGGCATTTTTCAACGGTACAAAAACATTGATGTTCAGCAGATGAGTTAGCTTAAATGGCGCGGCGTGTCGTCGCGCTAAATTGCCTAGTTAGGTCTAAATTGGAAGATGTCAGACAGACACGAATTTCAAGATCCAGGTCCCTAAATTCTAGCCCTGGCTCCCAAAACTCAGCTACACCGGACGCGCTATTTTGTCGTGCCATTTTCTTGTTTAGCATGCGCGGTAAAAAAATCAGATTTACCGGACACGCTATTTTGTCGCGTGCTAAAACAGCGCTCCACCGGACGCTGTATTTTGCAGCGCGTGCTATCGCAATAAACAGCAAACGCACGCGCAGCATCAGATTTAAATATCAAACATGCGCCAAAAAATCAAAGTTAAATGACACAAAAAATGCTAGATAGGACACCCGGGAGTAGAAAGCTTCTAGTTAACGCCGTTCCGTCCACATCCTCACCTGATTTTAGAAGCAAAAAACACCACCCACGGACCACCCCCACCACCTGCACACAACCACGCGCATCACTCCAAGTATCCAATCCCCACACCTCCACCAGCCCCAACCCCGTCCCGGTTTCTTCAAACACGACGGCGGCCCAACGCCCAGGCCCTCCCCCAAGATTCCTCCGGCAGATCCGTACCGCCTGCAAGACTCCTCGTGCCTCCAAAGCCACCCCGTTCCCGATTTCTACCACCGTGCCTGCCTGGTCTTCTTCCGTCGAGGACATGGAGAACAAACGCATCCATGATGCCGTCGCCACCGCGCGGATTCAGTCCACCGACGTCCCTTTGTGATTTCGGTTGATCCGCCATGGTCGGGCTTCTGCTGATGCGCAAATGGTTTTCCTCACCATATGCGGGCCTGCCCCCAATCCCGCAGCAAGCGCATGGTCCTCCGCGGTTTTTTCCGATCTAGATTTGGTTAGCTCTCTTTTTTCCGATCTGCTAAATTAGCGGGAGTAGTATTTGCTACAACGCTCATGGGAGTACAATTTTCTGATTCAGATCCCACCTGCTATGAAGTAAAGGGAAAAATTTACGAGTGAAAGGCTACATGCCGTCTCTTGCAACGAGCCGCATGCAAGAAGAAGACGCGGTCGTCCCTTGCGTCCAGGAGGCGGCGGAGATCCTAGGCCGCATGCGTGATGATGATTTGCTTTTTTATTTTCTTCAATCTGATTTTGCTTCTCCGTTCAAGGGAACCAATGTTAATAGATGCTGAGTTTATGATTCAGATCTGCATTCAAATGTCTTCTGTTTCCAATCGCTCCGATCAATATTCCATGATTTTTTTGCGAGTGAAAAGTTCTTCCTATAGTAATATTTTTCTATCCAAATCCCATGTTTGAGGTTAATTTTGTTTGCTGACTTCACAGATGGATTAGTCAATTCTGTAAATGTTTGGAGCGATCGTGATGGATTTGTGCCGAAATGAAATTCTATGATTCTGTAGATCCACGGGAGGATTATTTTGTTATGAAACCAACGAAGGCTTTCTTGGTGAAATCAAAGGTTTTTTTTCGACCGCGGATGTACAGCTTTCTTTTTAATAATTAAATCTGCGACACCGTTACTCTTTTACTCAAGGATGCAGATCTTGTACATCTATCTCACTCGATTTTGCTTTTCCAAACAAACCACCCGCAACAAAATGGTTAAGAAAGCAAATCACGTTGATTGGTGAGGAAAGAAAATCATGTTTCATTGATCGAATCGAATAAAAAATGTTGCTAGCATCGGACATACCAAGTTGAAAACAGTTTTTCAGCTGAGCATGTTGCATTTTTTTTTATCAGTGGCAGCAAAAGCTGTTTTGTTTTGCCGAGGCAAGGGAACAACTCAAAACCCACAGGATATGGTAAACGGGCGTGACCATCAGCAAACGGTAGCACGAATCATAAGACAACATCTAAGGGTCAAAAGGGCATGCACAACTACCACCCATGGTAGCAAATCCGCGTTGAGATCACACGATATATTTCGATGTCATACACGACAATATTCTCATGGTGATCATACAAAACAAACTCCGCAAGAACTAAACTGAGGTTAGCATCAAAATCTGACGAGAGAATCAATGAACTGCTCATGCAGTGCTGATGATTTCTTACCAAAAAAAAACTCGCAAGAACTAAACTGAGGTTAGCATATCCGCAAGAACTAAACTGAGGACGATAAACCAAGACGAAATAAGTTATCGTCAGTGGGAATCAATGAAGTGCTCATGCACTGCTGATGATATCTGCTTCGATCTTCCCCGCGACAACCAGCGGCACCAGCGCCGTAGTGACCGTGACCGTCGCCTCCCCACTGTTTCGCGCCACGGTGGCTGCCAGGACGGGCACGCCGTGCCGGTGGAACACCTCGATCACGCGCGTCAGCGCGCCCGGCCTCGCCGCAGGCAGCCGGACGGCGAAGCACGACGTGTCTCCGGACGCGACCACCTCAGCGACGCCGTCGACGCGCGCGCGGCTGCGCCCGGCCGCCACCGCCCTATACGCCTCGAGCTCGGCGGCCGTGTCCTCGAGCGCCCTGACGTACGCGATGGCCTCGCCGACGATGTCGGCCCTGGTCGCCTGCTGCGGCGTGATTAATTTTGCGGCATGAGCTCGATGCGTCGATCAGCCGGAACGAACGCCGAAAACTAACTAAAAGGTAAGGAGTAAGAGATCGCCAAGAACGGAGGACGAACCCGAGGCGGGATGTAGGGGAGCAGCGCGGTCAGCTCGTCGTAGAGCCCGGACATGGTACGCCGGCGTGCGCGCTCCGAGTGAGTTGACGCCACCGTACGAGCCACCTGCACGGCCGTCGTCCCCGGCAAGCTGTTGGTGTTTGCCAGAGCCAGAGCCAGCGCCGAAAAGTGCTCCTCGTCAGCCATGGTAGCTGGTGGGGATCAGAATCAGATGATCAATCTCGTAGGAACAATCGATGCGAACGATCTCTGCTTTTGTGACCTGCGTGGTGCTACGGTCGATTTTTTTTTAAATAATACTTTTTTTATTGGAAATTCGGAAAATATTGCGCAGATTTAGAAATTTTTAAAAATAATGCGGACTCGGCCCGGAGGAGGCCGACCAGGGCTCGTCGGCACAGAGCAGGCCGACCGGGAGAGAGGTCACGGGCCGGCCGAGTGTCTGATCGGCACCGAGTGGCTCGGCTTCGGCCACGTCACGGCCGAAGGGCTCGTCGGCCACCTCTGAGCCGACAAGGTGCCTTGAAGACCCGCGGCTTCCTCTTTCTCGCGTCGCCGGCTCTCTCCTCTCTCTCTCTCTCCTGTTCTTCCTAACCCGGAAAATGAGCACCGTTTTCCCCACGATTTCTTCCATCTAGCCACAAGAAAATAATTTTAGGGTGTTCCTAATGCTGTGGGGTGGCTCATCTACGATGGGTAGGCTGTGGAGGCGATTTGGTGGCGTTTGGAGGTGCGGATTTGGAGGTGTTCGTGCTCGTGGTGGTGCTTTGTTGGTGCTCCGGTGGAGGCACGAGGTGCTGCGGTGGTGCGCTGCTCCGTCTGGTGCGGTTGTGCTGCTGTCACGCTTCATGGGTAAGACTTGTTTCTATATTAGGGTTAGGGTTTGTGTTATATGTACATTAGGATTTAGTTTGCAGGTAGGGTGTAGTTAGTCCGGATGGATTTGTAGTTAGTATGGTAGTACTGGTAGTTGATAAATGCAGACTAGTGTGTAGTTACCGTCGCCATAGTTTCATGCATTAGGGTTAGGGTTTGTGTATAACTTGGATTAGTCTTAACGTTCGTGTTTACGTAATCTGATAAAATTAATTCCATGTATTTTAATTATGTAGTAGTTTCGGTAGAATTTTAGGTACGATGTGATATTAATATTTGATGCGTTATAATATTTTTTAGGTGAGCAATTGTGTCGAACATAGTAAATTTTGTTTTGTACTACGGTGTCGGTTCAGTAAAGCAAAATGAGTATGGGATGGACCTGAGTGAGTTTGAGCACGTCGAGTTGGATCTGACTGGCCCTGAAAATTGGTCTGTTAGTCAGTTAAAAGATTGGTTGGCACAGTGTTTGAGATTAAATGCAGAAACACACACTGTCGGGGTGCACGCGTTATGGTCCAGGTCCAGTAAAAAAAATTGGTACACTCTGATGCCGATTGATCGGAATTCTGAGTGGGTGAACTGGTTGCAAGGTTGCGAAAACAGGGGAAGCCACCCAGTTACCTTGTTGCTTCCTGTCGTTAAGGAGGTAAATGTCAATCCTCCTGAAGGCGAGGGTGGGCACGATCCAGGGCAGAGCAGTGCAGCAACCATGGAAATTGAACATAATGACAGCCATGATTATGATTGAGGCAGTGGTTATGAATCAGGGCAGAGTAGTATGGCTGGAGGGCATGATGACGGTGAAAATGTGGAGGCAGATGAGGATGAGGAAGATGGCCGAATGCAGTTCGGTCTGCGTCAGATGTCGGTTCCCCCGCCTATTGATGCGCCTCTACCAGACATCTTCCACCGGTACGTCCATTTCTTAACCACACAGTTTTGTTTTAACACTTGTCATCCACAATTATGCACATGTTTCTTGTCTTGTAGATGGAGCAGGAAGGGAACTAACAGGACTGCGACACAATGGTTGCAAAGAGTGCAACCTTACGTGGCCGAGTGGGTTGATGCGCTGACTCGTCTCTGGGTCGAGGTGCAACCCTTCGATCCGGCGGAGTACAACGAGTACCTACAGTGGTACATCAGTTTCATAAGGGTTTCTCTCGTTCATCACGCCCAGCCGGATGTGATGCCGGCCCCTGCTACGTGGGATATGTACCCCAGCCAGTCTATGTCCGGCTCACGGCAACACGCGGTACAAATAATTAACTTATCTAGAATCATTTACTTTTTTTTATATTGTCCTTCATTTCCTAAATGTCTATACCACTTTCAGGCTGAGTTGACGTGGGATCTTGGGAATGATATAGACCAGTTAGACCGTTCACTTTCGACCGGGCCTTTTCTTACACGCGAAGAGCATCGGTCTTGGTTGCAGTCCGCTGCCCAGAGAGTGTGACGGATCTACGAGGCTATCACGTGTGTCCGCTCGTCTGACTTTCTCCCACATGCTGCACGACGGCCACCACATCCGTCCACGCAGCTGCCTCAACGGCGGGCACGGCGTAACGTGCAGCCACCTCCGGAGGCACACCGACAGCACCCGCGTCCACGTGTCGCACCACCTCCACCTGACCAGCCTGGAGGTTCGGGCTGGCAGCAGCAGAGTTACCACCAGGGGGGCTATCAGCAGAGCCGCGCTGGGGGCTACCAGCAGGAGGCCTACCAGCAGAGCCCCACTGGGGGCTACCAGCAGCGACCCTCTTCGGAGTACCAGCAGAGCCCCTGGACCGGCTTCCAGCCTCGTCCACCACACGGTATGTCGATTCGTACTACTACATTCTCATGTATTCAAACTATTTACAAAATAACATGTTACATAAAATTTCTCGATTCTAGCACAATTCGACTTCGACTTGGGGCCTATTATCTCCGAGCATTACTCGGGTGCGTCGGGTTGGGCGAGTCAGCCGGACGTGTTTCCCGGTGCGGATGCGGACACCTAGTGGCTCAACATGTACAACACTCCTCCTCCACCCCCCACACATGATACACAGCAGGCAGATGACGGGTCCTTGGTTCCTCCACGAGTCACCCGCCCACCCCATCGGTTTGGATGGAGCACTCCTCAGCCACATCCGCCACGTCGTGGCAGAGGCGATGACTGAGACTCTACTTATGTATCAGAGACATATGTTCGCTATTTCCCATGTACCGTAAGACCTATGTATGAGACATATGTATGCTACTTCTTTCCCTCGAGGCGCGAAACGGTGGCCAGAGAAGACATTATGTATCGTTATGTACTAGACTTATTAGTACGATCTATGTAGCAATATTTGATATGTCCGTAACCGGTATACATTGGTATGTAAGATAAGATACAACAAACCTTGATTACATACCGATCACACCACACAACAATAGTAAATGAAGGTACAACTGCTAATTAATCGATACTCAAAGAAAGATACAACATAACTCAAATTAAGATTCTACCTATCTCCTATCAATGCAGCCTGCACCATCCACAGATTTAGCACCCTTGCCATTTGACGATGATTCAGGCTTCTTTCCCGCACCCTTGCTCGATGTTTCTGCCTTCTTCTCCTTGCCCTTACGCAGTGCTTCAACCCCCCATTCCTTTGACGATGGCATGAAGTCGTCGTCATGATCGCTGGAGTATACTCAGAGAAAGGAACAACCGTACCTCTCACGTATGTCTTGAGTTCGATGAATCGGCTCATTGGTAACATGCCGATCGAACTTATCCGCAAGGCTCAAGATTTCAGCACGGATTTGTTTTGTGGTCCTATACGGAAACCCATCTCGGCATAGTCTCGCCCCTAGCAAAGCGAGATGTCTCTCACTACCAATAATTTCTTCAAGTGGAACTTCCCTACCATCTACCTTCAAATAGGTGATAATCTTAGCTAGATGCTCGGATGCGGCTATATGAAAGCCGGACACACACTTCTCACAAGGTACAATACACACCATGTTGCCGCTCTTTGAGAGTACCCGCTTAGTCTAGAGTGGTTTTTATAGGACAATTGTGGCGGGAGGAACATGCGAGAAACGGTGGCGGGAGAAACGGGCGGGAAACGTTGGCGGGAGAAATAGGCGGGAACGGCTTGCGGGAGAAACGGGCGGGAAACGGTGGCGGGAGAAAAAGGCGGGAAAAATCGGTGGCGGAAGAAATAGGTGGATGAGAAATGGCTACATGCAGCCCTCGGCTTTCCCTGTGCCGACAGGGTCTGGTCGGCCACCTCTCAGCCGACCAGGTCCATGCCAGATCCATGCAGGCCGTGCAGATGCGACCGAAGACCTGGTCGGCCTGCTTTGGGCCGACGAGCCCTGGTCGGCCTGCTCTGGGCCGACGCGGCCGTTTCGGCCTCCTCCGGACCAAGGTCGCATTATTTTTAAAAATTTCGAAATCTGCACAATATTTTTCGAATTTTCAATAAAAAAATGTATTATTCAAAAAAAATCAGCTGGTGCTACTACCTGTAAGTAGCGTGCGGTAAATTGGTGTTGGGCAGCACATGCGAGGCGTCAGCTTTTGATTTGGTGATATCTGGTCAGGAAGGGAAACAGAGCTGGGTTGGTACGTTCACGGCAGGGGCAAAGCGATACCAGAAATGTTTATTGTCAGTTTTTTTAGCTTAAAGACTCACCATGTATGGAGAAGAGGTCATCTTCACTGTCAGGTTGTCAGGATACAGCTAATCCAAGTACTGAAGCATCAAAATTCTTTTTTGGTTTTAGCCGGATACAAACGGGCAAGGTAGGAAGGTTTTGCCAGGGAACTGCACAAACCATCATTTACTAACTAGTCAACTTGGCGTGGCGACGGGCCGTGCACTTCCTGTTAACTCGCCTATTGTGGTTAAATAATATTGGCTGGAAATTATTGTGGCGACAAGTTTTGGCATCAAGATTTTTTTTTAAACGAGGCAAAAGTTTTCATATTGATAAAAAAGAAGAACAACAAGTTTGATGGTTTATAAGCAAAACCGTCTAAAACCATACAACATAGCACACCATGCCGGGCCAAGGCCACGCTCCAAAATCTAGTCGACGATCATGTTACACTAACAACCATGTCCGACACCAACACGGAAAATTTTTAGACGACCTCAACGCAAGGAGAAAATCCGGAGCCGCCGCTCCGACATCCACATCGGCCCAAGGCCACTGTCGACGTGTGATTCCCACGGAACAGGGATAACCACTCTCGGGGCAGAAGTTCGTGAAGGGGACTGAACACGTTGGTCAACAACCTACGGCCGGCTCGGTGACGGTGCTCGTCGAGCCTATAGAGTAATAGCACGACAGAGATGGACTCTGTCCCGTACCCAGGTTCACGGCCCTCAGGGTGAGGTAAAACCGCTACTCCTGCTTGTCTGTATTGCTCAGTAGAGGGTGAGTACAACGAGCTTGCCGCGGGCCCTCGCGAGGCAGGGTGGAGCTTGGAGGGGGAAGGTTCGGGCCTTCTTCCTCCTTGGGCTCGCTCGGCTTGGCTAAGCTACTGTGGGGTGTCTATGGATGAGTGATCGATCGATCGGGCAGTCCGTCCTCCCCCCTCCGCTACGGTGGCGCTCCTGCTCCTTATATAGGCGCCCCGGGCCTCATCCCTGCGTGCTGCGCAGTGGAAGGGTTCCCACATGGCGACGAAATGGTGGAGCGGGGTGCACCGCAGCTGAGGTGCTCATGGACTCGGTTCATGGTCGCAAGGCCTGCCTTCGTGGCAGGGCAGCCGCTGACGTGGGGCTACCTTTCGACTAGACCACGATGAGTCTACCTGGGCCGCACCAAGCTGGAGAAGGCCCACAGAAGGCCCAGTCGGGGTACCGTATAACCTAGTCCAAATCGGTTAGATCCCGTAACTTGCCATATTTGTAACTACCATCGATATCGACCACCCGAGACCTGGCTACCTATAAAGCCAGGAGGGTTGCTCGTCCCAGAGGACACGCCAATAGCCACCACCACAAACCCTAGCGAGATCGCAGTCTCGCCGCCATTGTAATCACAACTCGCCATCAATAACAGACAAGCAGGAGTAGGGTGTTTGAACCTGGGTAAAATCCCCGCTTGTCAGCCGTCGTGATCACCAACGCTCTTCTCTCCCCCTCAATCAACCCGGGGTGCACAACCCTGGGATTTGTCGAGCTACACCCTCGTCAGCCGCCGTCTTTGCAGAGCGGCCAGCTGGTACTGCAGAGACCGTGGAGGCGCCCATGGTGACGTATCCGTTTGGAGCGTTGCGCCGGCCACCTGCTTTATCACCAAAGAGGAAAGCCTAGGTGGCGGCGCAGGGGACACAGCGCTTTGTTGACTCCTTTTATCACCCGAACGGCAACTGTGGCGTCGTCGTCATCGCGCGCAGACGCGCGCGTCACTCTGCAGCTGTTGTAGAGGCCATGTGTGCTCTGCATCGATTGTTTCATATAGAAGTATCTCCACAGGGGCCTGGAGGCCTTGTGGAGGGAGTTGTGCTGACTCCCCCTCAGGGGAGAAAAGCCTTGCCGGGGGGCGGCCTCAGGGGGAGCCTCTTCAGGCCCTTCGCAGCCCCCTCATGTCCCCTCGAGAGAGCTCTCCCCTCGGAGGCCTCCTCAAGCGTTCCGCTTGGTCCTTAGTTGTTTCATCTGCATCGACGCGTGTGAGGGCCGTGGAGATTGGGCTCTACACACCCTAGAATCCACTAGGCCGACAGTAGCCCCCGGGCCCACGACGGGCACGGCGAGGCCCATCGGGCCCATACGAAGCGTCGCGGGTCTAAAACGTCCGGCCTGCCCGTGACACGCGTCACTTGGTGGTGACTTTGTGACGACTCGGTTTCTCCGGACGGCCGTGCGTAGTGGGGGGTCCCACCACGTCCACCACGATCACGCCTTGGTAACTGCTCGGACGGGGCATAAAGCTGCGCGCCGGTCTGAATCGCAGTCATTACTCCCATTCCGCGCCTCCAAACTTCCAGCTCTCGAGCTCTTAGTTCTCCAATCTTGGGCGAACTCCTTTCCTCCCAGGCGCTCTGCCTTAAGCATCCTCCCGGACAATGGGCGGACCCAAAGGCAAGGCCGCGATGTCCACGCTCCCCTCCGATGCGCAAGTCGACGAAGCGCTTGGACCCGCCCTTATTGGGGTGCGTGTCGATGCGGCGGCGCTGGGCAAGATCCAACACTTGGTGGCTGGGAAGACCAATGGACATGGCGACAGCGCCATTCTGGCCGCGAGGCACGGCCGCCTTCCGACGGGTTTTTCCCCCATTTTCCTCCACACTCTCTTCGCCGGACTGGTGCCTCTGTACTCGCCTTTTCTCGAGTCCGTCCTGGAGTTCTAACAGATCCACCTTCTCCACCTTCACCCCAACGCCGTCCTCATCCTCTCCATCTTCGCCTACCTGTGTGAGGCGTATCTAGGGGTGCAGCCCTCGGTGGCCCTCTTCCGGAGCTTCTACGCGCTCCGGAACACCGCGAAGGCCGAGCGGACGGGGTGTGTGTCCTTCCGCATTGTGGACGGCATGGGGGACGTCTACATCCCCATGTCATGGAGCGACGACAAACCCGTCACGGCGGTGTCAAAGAAAGTGGACGACTTCCGGCAGTAGTGGTTCCTCATCGGCGTGAAGTCGTAGAGCTCCTTTCTCGAGGTCCCAGAGGCGCCGCCCGTGAAGAACACCCATTGGGGGAAGCAGGCCTTCCTGGGGCCCAAGATCGGAGGCCTCGTGGCGCACATGAGGACACTTCGGGAGAACGGCCTCACCGGTCAGATGATCGCAGAGGACTTCGTGCGCCGCCGCATCGCTCCTCTGCAGGCGCACAAGAAGCCGATGTGGATGTACGCGGGTCCCTCCGACTCGATGAGACTCCACCCTTGCGACCACATCCCCGCCGTCGTCGAGACCATCATGGGCGGCCTCTTCATCAACCCCGACGTTTTCGTGGCGGTTGCGGCGGAGCTGAGGCCTCTTCATCAGATAAACCTGGCCTCGCGCCTGGCGATTCTGGAGCGGATGCCCAGCTTCACTCCACAAGGCCTGGCGGGGGAAGAAGCGGAAGAGGGCCCTATGCCTGTGGCGAGGGGGCAGGATGCTGCGGATTCGCCGTACGCGTCTGACGACGAGCAGGGCGACGATGTGGCTCGTGTCGTCCCCTCTGCAGGCGGGGCGAGCTCGTCAAGGCCTCGCCCCTTCCTGAGGAGGTCTTCAAGCTCTCCTCCAGCAACGATGAGGAGGCCGAGGCGGGGCGACGGGAGCCCCGAACCAAGGCGGCCCACGACCGACCTGCCGGGGAGCCCCCAAGCGCTTCCCTCAAGAGGAAAACTGAGGCGACTCCTGAGGGACCCAGAGCTCGGGCCACGCCTTCTTGGCGTTCGTCCGGCATGGCGTGGGTTGACACCCGTGCCAAGAAGACTGGGTACGTGTTCTTGGTCCCGATTTTCTTCTTCAGCCTTTTGCTTGTTTCCTCCCCCTGACCGATTTCCTTGTCTTCTGCAAGTGACTCGGCGCCTGCAAAACGCCGTAGGCTCCGCAAGGCCGCGGATGTGAAGAAGGCCGTTCCAGAGGCCGCCAGAGAGGAGGCCTCGAGGCCCCCCCGCAGGCCCTCACGGGGACACTCCCCATGCCGAGGCCAGCGCGCCGCCTCTAGAGGAAAAATGCCCCGAAGAGCAGGTTGAGAAGGCGGTCACTCCGCCGCGCGCTACGACCGCGCCCGCACGGCAGGAGGCCGCGGCAGGTGCTATCCCGGCCCCGAGCCCGCCGAAGGTCGACGAGGTAGTGGAGGCTGAACCCCCAACTGCCCCCGCCAAACACTACGGCGGAGGAGGAAGTGGCGGCTGCGGAGCAGGCTTCTTCTGCCCCGGGGGCCCGCGGCGAGGTGCCGCCTGAGGGGGGCAATGCCGGCGCGTAGGACGCGGGCGCCGGAGCGGAGGACGCGCCTCCGAGCCCCTGAGCCCGCACAGAGAATCCTCGCTCCAAGCTTGACGCGGGAGCAGAGCCCTCCGCCCCGAGCGAAGCCTCCCGGGCCCTTGTCCTCGGGAGTTGGGACTGGAGAAAGGGGCAACGCGACGTCGCCTTCCGCATGGTGCGGGAGTCTATGGAGGGGCTGGAGGCTCACCTCGCCCAGGAGGACGGAGAGCTCGCCCGGCAGAGGGACGAGCTCGCAGGGGCTTGGGCCGCGTTCCACGCAGCCGTGGAGACTCGCCGACGGAGCGACCAGGCTCTGCAGTCGGAGCGCGAGTAGGCGCTGTGTTTCGCAGAGGAGATCTGCGAGGGCGCCATGCGCGACGCCGAAGAGCTTTTGCAGCCCTTGAAGGCCGAGCGCCGAGCAGCGGCGGAAGACTTGGCCGTGGCTAGGGCGGAGCGGGAGGCCGTGGAGCGCTCCCTGGCGGCCAAGCACCACGGGCTCGTCGAGCTTGAGGCTAAGATCCTCGCCGACTCTGAGATTGTGCGGACCGCCCTGGAGGGGGTTCGTGCGAGCTTGGACGCCAGGGGCCGGAGCCTGGGTGAGCGTGAGGAGGACGTGCGCCGTCGCGACGAACAGCTGGCGCTGAGGGAGTAGGAGCTGTCAGGGCAGCGCGCCGCCCTCGAGGCCCGTGAAGAGAGCCTGGCGGCGGCTCTCGTCAGGTATGAACGCGAGGTGGCTACCCACAAGGTGCACGTAGAGCGGTTCAACAAAAGGTTCGGCGAGCAGAAGGCGGAGGCCGAGGAGGAGTTCCAGGCCTGGGAGAAGGCGTACCGCGCCGCCGTCTCCCGGGACTACGCCGACAAATTCACCAAGCAGGAGACCCGCTTCAAGAAGAGGCTTGGCGAGAGCGGCGCCCGGATCCACCAGCTCGAGAATATGAACGCTACCCTTGTCGCCAAGGTGAAGCGCGAAACGGATCTCCGCCGCGTCGTTGAGGAGGCCCGCAAGCGCACAGAGCAAGACCTTGCCTCCCTCATGGCCGACATGGAGGAAATGAACCAGCAGGTGGGTCCTGCCGTGGAGAAGGCGGTGGAGGCGGCCGAGAGCGCCAAGGCGGCGCAGGTGCTGTCGCAGCAGCGGGAGCGCATGTTCCTGTCCCTGGCGGGCCGGGGGCGCGAGCTCGCTGCGAATTTGGGAGCAGAAGAGCCGTCCATCCCCGCTCAAGGCCATTCCGATGCCGCCACCTTCCTCCTATACTTCGAGCAGCTCTTCACAGCGCTCGAGGGGCCCGCCGCGGAGCTCCGTGACGTCGTTGAGGAGGAGTGCCGCCAGCTCCTGGCGGTGGCGGTGGACCGCATCTTCACCAACCTCGTGCACCTCCAGCCCGGGTTCGACCTCGCCACGGTGACCGAACCCCTTGAGGGGGAGGCAAGGTGGAAGGCCTCCAACTCCGTCCGCGACCAGGTGGACGACTTCTGGAGCCGCTTCAAGCGGGCCGCGGCGGAGTATGAGGACGACGACGAGGAGAGCGGGCCTGAAGGAGAAGAATACGGCCAAGGCGACGGCGAGGCCTCTGCCTAACTTCCTCCTGAGATCCTCTCCTGCCATGTAGTGCGCTGGCAGCGCTGAAGGGGCATTTGCTTTAAAGGCTTTCGTTTAGCAGTTTGTAATATACTTTTTACTGACTTTAACAAGTGCTGCCAAGTCTATATGTGCTCCCCTCGAGGGGCCTTTGCTTGAATTCCATGTCTTTTTCACTCTACGTCGCTGGACCCTTCTCTTTGCACTATGACTCCGCCGCTGCGGTATGCTCGAGCAATGACTCGGCAAGGCCGGGGGGGAGTTTAAGGCTTAGAGAGGTAAGAGCCCTCGAGTCGCGATGCTGAGGGGCCCCCTTTGACGCGCAAGCAGCCCATGGAGATTGAGGGAAAGGACCACTCGAGGGACGCAGAGTGCTCGTGAGAGAGATTCAAGGGTTCTCTTGATGTGAACAGGGAACTTAGCTTCGCGAGGCTTTTCGCCCTGCGGGGGATACCTCTGGCGATGTCCTTCCCTTCAAGGGCCGAATTTTTCCTCCACATGCCTGGAGAGGCTCTCGTTCCCTAAGGGCGTTAGAGAGGCGAACCAAAACGCTAGAGCATAGTAGTAAGGACTTATCCGCGCTTATAGGTTTCCTCATGGGTGCCTCGCGAGGATAGAGAGTACCAAGGTCCTTTGGGGAGGTGGCGTGTATCCGGGAGCATGCCCTTTAGCCAGAGCTCAGGATCCCATCGATTTTGCAGTGCTGCTGGGGTGCTCTTAGGCACAGGCACCATACTCAGCCCCTGCTCGCGAGGTGCGCATGGGAAGAATATAAGCGCACATTTGAGAGTAAGGGATAAAAGTAAAACTTGCCATCGAAATATTACATAGCGGCGCCTTGGCGCAAAGTTCACTTGGAACGAAAACGGCGCCTGAGCGCAAAGTTCACTTGGAACGAAAATGGCGCCTGGGCGCAAAGTTCACTTGGAACGAGAATCGGTTCATTACACTTTATTCTTGGGTTTGTCAAGCTAACGTTCCTTCCATGTAGAGGCATGGGGACCACCCATTAGTGGCAGAGGTTCACTGCGGCCTGCGGTGGCTCATTTGCAGGAGAGCTCAGAGGGCTGAGCCTCGGGAGAAGCTTTGAGAAGCTTGGAGGTGAAGCCGTGAGCTTCCCTCTACAGACAAAAAATGCCTGGCGTGACTATGATCACGGGTAGAACTTGCGCAGATCCGTGATGTTCCACGGGTTCTTGACGGGGATGTCGTCTTCGGTCTCGAGGCGTACTGCGCCAGGCCTGGCGATGTGGGAGACCCTGTAGGGGCCTTCCCACATCGGCGAGAGCTTGTGGAGGCCTTCCCTAGAGAGGATTCACCTGAGGACGAGGTCGCCCGCCTCGAGGGTGCGCGAGCGCACATGGTGGCTGTGGTAGTGTCGCAGATCTTGCTGGTACTTCGCTGCCCTGAGGGCGGCGTGGCGGCGCAGTCCGTCGAGGAACAGTATGTCGTCCTTGTGGAGGCCCTCTTGGATGTCCTCGTTGAAGGCAAGGAACCGTGGGGATCCATGCTTGATTTCTTTGGGGAGGACAGCTTCGGCTCCGTAGACGGAGCCAAGGGCAAACGATGTTTCGCCTGTAGGCCTTGAAGCGGTTGTGCGCATGGACCAGAGCACGGACGGGAGCTCATCGATCCAGCCCTTGTCGTGCCCTTTGAGGACGTTGAAGCTTCTGGTCTTGAGGCTCTTGAGGACTTCTGCGTTTGCTCGCTCGCCTTGACCATTGCTGCGTGGGTGAGCCACCGAGGCGAAGCAGACCTTGACGCCGAGCTTGTCGCAGTAGGCTCGGAAGATGCCGCTGGTGAATTGCGAGCCATTATCGGTGATGATGCGGTTGGGTACCCCGAAGCGGCAGACCAGGCTCCTGATGAATTTCACACCGCGGCTCCGACTGGAATGGTGCGCACTGGCTCTACCTCGGCCCACTTGGTGAACTTGTCGACGGCCACGAAGAGGAAGCGATAGCCTCCCTGCGACCTAGGGAAGGGGCCCAAGATGTCCAGCCCCCAGACCACGAACGGCCAGGAGAGCGGGATGGTTTGGAGTTCCAGTGTCGGCTGATGAATTTGCTTGGCGTGGAACTGGCAGGCGCCGCAGTCTTGCACGATGGCGACTGCATCTTGAAGCACTAGTGGCCAGTAGAAACCGCTCCTGAAGACCTTGCCTGTGAGGGTGCGCGCGCACGAGTGGTGGCCGCACTCCCCGCTGTGGATGTCCTAGATCAACGTTCGGCCTTCCTCGGGGGGGGGGGGGGGGGGTACGCATTTGAGCGTGATGCCGTTCGGGCGGTTGCGATAGAGGTCTCCCTCAAGGATGCAGTAAGATTTCCCCTGTCGAGCGATTCGCTCTGCTTCTGCATCTTCTTCAGGGAGGATCCCCTTCACCAAGTAGTCCTTGAGCTTGTCAATCCAGCATGTGGCTTGGTGGGCTGCCGTCAGCAACAGACGCTCCCCTGTGCCGGGGCCGCAATCGGGGGCCCCAGAATCAGGAGGTGGTGGGAGCGCTTCATCTGTGCTTACGGCTGTGGCCTCTTAAGGCTGCTTGATGGATGCCTTGGCGAGCCTTTCCACAAAGACGACGGACTGCTGGGGTTGCCTTCGCGAGGCTCACTTGGCGATATCATCGGCCTCCTGGTTTTCTTTCCTTGGGATATGCATGGTTCCATGCCCCTGAAGTGCTTCTCGAGCTTGCGGACCTCTTCAAGGTATGCCACCAGGTGGCCATCTTTAGGCGTGTAGCTCTTGTTGGAGAAGTTGATGAGCAACTGGGAGTCGCCCTTGATGAGTAGGTGCTTGACGCCTAGAGCGATGGCGGCCCTTAAGCCGGCGAGGAGGCCCTCGTATTCAGCGATGTTGTTGGAGATCTTGTCAATCTTGAAGCATAATTGGACAGCGTAGTAGAGCATGTCGCCTTTGGGCGAAGTCAGGACGACGCCTGCCCCGCCATTTCGGCAGGCAAAGGCTCCGTCGAAGTGCATGGTCCAGTGGCTGGGCATTCTGTCTCCAGCGGGCTCAGCCTCTTCCCCCCGAGGCTCTTCAGGGCTTGCGTCAGTCCATTCGGCGACGAAATCAGCCAGCGCTCGCCCCTTGATGACTCTTGTGGTGTCGAAGTGCAAGTTGAATGGCTGCAGCTGTATGTTCCATCCCGCGACACGATATGTGGCGTTGGGGTTGCGCAGGATCTGCTCCAGGGGGAAAGCAGTGACCACCGTGATGGGGTGGCCCTGGAAGTAGTGTTTCAGCTTCCTGGAGGCGATGAGGAGAGCGACGAGAAGCTTCTGCTGCATCGGGTACCGCTCCTGGGCATCCCGCAGCACCGTGCTGACGAAGTAGACGGGGTGCTCGACAAGGGTTGTCGGTGGGGTTGCAGCGTCAACCCTCTGTGGAGGCTCCTCAGGGCCCTTGTCGAGATCCGCCTGCACGGGGGTCTCGACAGGGGTGCCGGGAACATGCTCGACCTGAGGCTGTGGGCCTGGCAGTGGGTCTGTGGAGGCTGCTCCTTCGACGAGATCCTTGTCGGGGGGCTTTGGGCTTGGAGTGGCAGTGCTCTTCATGGGGAGGACATGCTCTTCCCTCTCGGCCATCAGGACGGCGCTTGCGGTCTGAGGAGTGGCTGAAAGATACAGGTTCAGATGTTCGCCTGTCCTGGGGGCCACCAAGACTGGTGGGCTGGCCAAATACTTCTCTAAGTCCTCAAAGGCCTTGCCCGCCTCAGGAGTCCACTTGAATGTGTCGGATCTCTTCATGATCTTGAAAAATGGCAGGGCTCTCTCGCCGAACTTGGAGATGAATCGGCCCAGGCTAGCCATGCAGCCTGCTAAGCGCTGCATTTCCTTGAGCCGGCGAGGAGGTTGCATTCCTTCTATGGCCTTGATCTTGTCAGGGTTTGCTTCTATGCCCCGGTGGGACACCAGGAATCCGAGGAGCTTGCCTGAAGGGACCCCGAAGACGCACTTGGCGGGGTTCAGCTTGATGTTTACCTTGCGCAGGCTGGCGAAGGTTTCCTCGAGATCCTCCAAGAGGGTGTCTCCCTCTCGAGACTTGACCACTATGTCATCAACGTAGGCTTCTACGTTCCTGCCCATCTGTGCCCCCAAGGCTATCCTCATGAGCCTCTGGAAAGTGGCGCCGGCATTCTTCAGGGCGAAAGGCATGCACGTGTAGCAATACACGCCACAGGGGGTGAGGAATGTTTTCTTCTCCTCGTCCTCTTTAGCCATTTTGATCTGGTGGTAACCAGAGAAGGAGTCTAGAAAATAGAGGAGGTCGCAGCCCGCAGTAGAGTCCACGATCTGGTCTATCCTCGGCATGGGGTATGGGTCCTTGGGGCAGGCCTTGTTGACGTCGGTGTAGTCGATGCAGAGTCGGCCTCTTCCAGCGGGTTTAGGGACAAACACGCTGTTGGAGAGCCAAGTGGGGTGCGCGACTTCGCGGACGACTTTCGCCGCCTTTAGCTTCTCTACTTCCTTAACGATGAAAGCTTGCTTCTCGGGGGCTTGCTTGCGTGCTTTTTGCTTGACGGGGCGTGCGTCCGGACACACGGCTAAGTGGTGCTCGATCACCTCCCTTGGTACACCAGACATATCTGACAGAGTCCATGCGAACATGTAAGAGTTTGCCTGAAGGAAGGCGACGAGCGCGCTTTCCTATTTAGGAGGCAGGGCAGCGCCTTTGGTGACGCTAGCCCCCGAGCCTTCGGCCCCGAGCCACTGGTGCCCAGTGGCACCTTCTTCGCGGCAGATTGCTCCAGAGAGAACACTTGTTTCTTCTTCTTGGGCCTCTCGAGAGGCTCAATGTCCTCGTTGGCCGGGAATGCCATGGCAGCTGCCTTGTAGGCGCTCTCGACAGAGCACGTGGTGTCTAGGATATGATCATGGATGGCGTTGGTGCCAGCGCTGCCGGGGATCTTGACCATGTTCTAGGCATGGTGCGTGACGGCCATGAATTTCGCGAGAGCGGGGTAGCCGAGGATGGCATTGTACGACAGGTCTATGTGGGCGACGTCGAAGTCGATCAGCTCTATGCGATAGTTCTTCTGCGTGCCGAAAGTGACGGCGAGCCGGACCTGGCCCAGGGGTTCGATGGAACCACTGGTGACCCCGGTGAGCGGCCTGGAGGGCATAAGCCATTCGTAGGGCACTTGAAGCGTCTCGAAGGTCTCGACAGAGATGACGTTCAGGCCAGTTGCCCCATCAATGAGCGTCTTGGAGATGGTGATGTTGTTGATGGTGGGGGGGCAGACCAGGGGGAGGGTCCCCACCGTCTTGGTCGACTTGGGGTGGTCCTTGGCGTCGAAAGCGATGGTGTACTGGTACCACTTGAGGGGACTGGAGGTCTCGGTGCTCGGGAGCACGGCGTTGAGCTCGCGGGCGAACTGCTTGAACTGGTTGTTCGACTTGGGCGCCTGAGCCCCGTCGAGGATGCAGGCCATAGCCCCTCTCGGGGCCTGGTAGCCCCCATCCTCCTCGTCAGGGAGGTTGTAGTTCTTCTCGGCGACGTTGGTTTGAGTTCCCGACGGCTTCTGGTAGCCGCCATCGCGCCTACCCCTGCCGTCTCTACGGTAGCCGCGACCTCTGCCACGGCTTCTGCTGCCTTCTCCTCGCTCGCGCTCCCTGCTCAGCCTCTTGAGGTCGAAGCAGTCGTCTGTGGCGTGTCCATGCCTGTTGTGGTAGACGCAGAACGGCGGTGGTCCGCCTCCTTGTCGCCAGGCTTCTGCGGGCGTTCTTGGTGGCTGGCTCTGCCACTAGGACAGCAGTGGTCTTGCGCTTGGTCTCCTCGCGCTTCTTGTGGCTCTTGGAGCCCTCAGCCTGGTCGTCCCCTCGCTGCTCATCTTGACGAAGAGGAGTCCTTCTTCTTCCTTGGCGCATTTGTCTGCGAGGTCGAACAGCTTCACCATCGAGGTGAGCTTGTCGTGAATGTCCAGCTTCTCGAGCATCCTGCGGTTCATGACACCCTCTCTGAAGGCGGCGATGACCTGTGTGTCAGGGATGTTCGGGATCTTGTTGCGCACTTGGCTGAAGCGCTGGATGTACTTGCGGAGGGTCTCATCCTTCTTCTGCACCACATCGCGCAGGTCGTTGTGGGTGAGTGCGCGCTCGTACGTGCCCTTGAAGTTGGCGACGAACTGCTTGCAGAGCTCCTCCCAGGAGTCGATGGACTCCTCAGGCAGGTTGAGGAGCCAGGACAGCGCGGAGTCCCTGAGCGCGTGGGAGAACCAGTTTGCCATGACCTTGTTGTCTCTCCCTGCAGCCTGGATGGAGGTGGTGTAGAGCTGCAGGAACTCGAGAGGGTTGGTCGACCCGTCGAAGCCCTTGGGAAGGGCCGGCCTGAACTTCTGTGGCCAGACCACGCGGCGCAGAGCGCGGGTGAAGGCCATGCAGCCAGAGGCATACGTGGCGATTCCTCCCTGGAGAACCCTGCGGTTCTGCTGCCCTGCCTGGCCGAGCTCCTCAACGAGGCGATTCTGGAGGTCCCTGCGGCGCTCCATGCCCACCCGCGCTTCAGGCGAGGTGCGCTGCATGATCTGGCAGTCGTGCGGCGAGGAGGCGTGAGAGGGAGCCCTCTGCGCTGCGGCCGGAGGCGGTCCTGGCGACGGCGAAGGCGCATCTGGTGTAGCCGTTCCCGCGCGGCCGGAGTGCTGGACCATGGAGCGCGACGGGACGGGGCGCGTAGTGGCGACGTCGACGAGGTGGTGGACGCGGTCCAACCACTGGTCGTGGGCCTCAGCGCTAGGCCGGTAGCGTAGGAGCTCCTGGGCCATGAGGAGCGCGGCGTGGGCTCTGGGCGTCCCTGAGAGGACGCACCTTGGCACCACGACGGATGCGAAGACTCGGCATCGTCGTTGCGCTCCGGGGGGCCGCGGCCGTCAGCGCGGTGGCCGCTGTCCTTGTACTCTTCGCTCTCAGGCTCCTCCACATGCGGGCCGGTGTTGGCGCGCTCGGCAGCGCGAGGGCGGCCGCGACGGCCACGGGTGGGAGCTGTGTCGGGCTCGGTGTGAGCCCTGTCAGCTGCGCGCCTGTTGGCGCGCGTCGTGCGGGTGTCCGTAATGGCGAAAAGCCGGCTGGGGGTTGAAGACGCGCCTCAGTCCCCTACCTGGCGCGCCAAATGTCGATGTGTGATTCCCACGGAACAGGGATAACCACTCTCGGGGGAGAAGTTCGTGAAGGGGACTGAACACGTTGGTCAACAACCTACGGCCGGCTCGGCGACGGTGATCATCGAGCCTGTGGAGGAACAACACGACAAAGATGGACTCTGGCCCGTACCCAGGTTCACGGCCCTCAGCGTGAGGTAAAACCGCTACTCCTACTTGTCTGTATTACTCAGTAGAGGGTGAGTACAACGAGCTTGCCGCGGGCCCTCGCGAGGCAGGGCGGAGCTTGGAGGGGGAAGGTTCGGGCCTTCTTCCTCCTTGGGCTCGCTCGGCTTGGCTAAGCTACTGTGGGGTGTCTATGGATGAGTGATCGATCGATCGGCCAGTCCGTCCTCCCCCCTCCGCTACGGTGGCGCTCCTGCTCCTTATATAGGCGCCCCGGGCCTAATGGTCGCAAGGCCTACCTTCATGGCAGGGCAGCCGCCGTCTTTGCAGAGCGGCCAGCTGGTACTGCAGAGACCGTGGGGGTGCCCATGGTGACGTCGCCGTATGGAGCGTTGCGCCGGCCACCTGCTTTATCACCAAAGAGGAAAGCCTTGGTGGCGGCGCAGGGGACACAACGCTTTGTTGACTCCTTTTATCACCAGAACGGCAACTGTGGCGCCATCGTCACGCGCGCAGACGCGCGCGTCACTCTGCCGCTGCTGCAGAGGCCATGTGCGCTCTGCAGCGATTGATTCGTGGAGAAGTATCTCCACAGGGCCCTGGAGGCATTGTGGAGGGAGTTGTGCTGACTCCCCCTCAGGGGAGAAAAGCCTTGTCGGGGGGCAGCCTCAGGGGGAGCCCCTTCAGGCCCTTCGCTGCCCCCTCATGTCCCCTCGAGAGAGCTCTCCCTTCGGGGGTCTCCTCAAGCGTTCCGCTTGGTCCTTAGTTGTTTCATCGGCATCGACGCGTGTGAGGGCCATGGAGAGTGGGCTCTGCACACCCTAGAATCCACTGGGCCGACAGCCACGGCCCCAAAACGAGTCGACTACCATGTTTCCCTAGCAATCACAGCCGACACTAAACGGCGGAGGCGACCTCAACACAAGACGATATCCGGTGTCGCCGCTCTGACATCCACGCCGGCCCCAGAGCCACGCACCACCTAGCCGAAAACAAAAGCTCGTCGCCGCCGACCACCAACTGCCTCCACTAGTCCCCTGGCCGATGGAACATCCAAAACGAGGCCCCAAGCGGCAAGCAACGTAGCAGCGCCGCCCTCGCCAGATCCCACGAGAGATCTAGGGTTTTCCCTCGGAAAACCCGGCGTGAAGAAGCAACAACACTAGCTCGACGACGCCTTCAAGAAGGACGCCACACCCGAGGGCGTCGCCATCGTTGGCCCTGGCCAAAAACCGGGGCAGGGCTTTCACTCGATGATGTATCGCAGACCCCGCCACTGCCCATCGAGGACCGGCCAGTCCACCAACGCCGCAAGCAGAAACCACCGCGTCAACTCACGCCACGGTAGTCACTGCGCCAACCAAGCTCTGGGGCTGCTGCCCCGACATCCTCTCATCCGGCTTCGAACAACCGGAGATGCAGACAACCCTGCCACATCACTCCTAAGTCGGAGGCGACGAAACCATCGATCTTGCACCCGAAGCTCCGCACCGCGCGGAGATAAAAACGAACGGCACCTTCGAGCACCTCGCCGAGAGGAGTGCGGACACCTCCAACCCTGAGCGCCACACCGCTCCATAGCAGCCGCGCCGACCGCCACACGCTCGCACGCCCACCGCACCGCTGCAGCCGCGTCGAAAAGAGGAGTGAATCATATCATGTCTTCGCGTTGTGAGTAGTTCTCTCATGTTCCTAGGGGCATAGGATGAATTAGCAATGATTTATATATGACATGTGTTGGTATTTTGTGTATTTTTTCTTTTATGTAATTCTATGAAGGTGTTGTGCGAACGTCGACTGCACACTGCTTCACCTATATGGGCTCATAGGAGAACACCGGTAATGTAATGGAGTGAGGGAGACTTGGGGGGACATGTAAACCTGAGACCGAGTCATGAAATTACTTTATTGGGGTATTAGTATCGGGGATCTTAGAGTGTAATGCTATGGTGGGATTTTATGTCTTAGTAACTCTTGTGGAGTCAGTTATTTGGCCACAAGATCCATCATAATGGGTTTAGTTTATTTATTTAGCTACACCTAATTATGGCTCCGTCCAAAGAAGATTAAAACCTGCCAAAATATTTATCTTGTTGTTCTAGAAATATTTATGCCATGAAGTCTATGTTGCCCTTGGGAACTTTTTTCCACACAGAAGTCACACACCACTCAAGCTTGTCCTCTTGCTGATAAAGGATTGGGCTTTCTCTCTTTGAGAGCATTCACTCATCATATTTTATTTTCAGCATTTTATTTTATTGCAAACTCTACACAAAAACCCAAAAACACTTGCATCATTTTAGTTTGTCTAGTGCATAGATAATAAGAATAGTGACACTCTTATTTGAAAAGATAAACAATTATACTTTCTACTCCTCGTGGGATCCATACTAATACTTACACATCGAAGGTTTCAACAATCCCCTATACTTGTGGGCATCAGACATTTTCTGGCGCCGTTACCGGGGAGTGTAGCGCTTAAGTTTTTATTCTTGTTTGCACTAGATATTTATTTTCAGTTTTGCATATACTCAAGTTTACTTTCACTTTTACATTTAGTTTAGTTTTACTTTCAGCGATATATATCAAAAACACAAAAAAAATATAAAATGGAAAACAACAAAAATATTAGAGAACTTTATAATTCCTATCTTGAGTTAGGACATGAAGTGTTTGAGGTGAAAATTAAAAAATATATGGAAATTTATTTGCATAATAATCATGTGAGTGGTAATATTATTGGTATGAATTCTTTGAACACCTTTATTGATAATGCTATGGAAAACCTTAAGCTTGGGTAAGTTTGTTTTGATGAATATGATATTTTTAGTCCCCCAAGTTTGGAAGAGAAATTTTATTTTGATGATACTATGTCTCCTATTTATGATGATTACAATGATGAAGATGATATTTTCAGTCCACCTACTATTGAGGATAAAGTTTATTATGATTATGATACGCCCCCTATATATGATGATTACAATGATGGTTATGAATGTTTTACTCCCACTATCACTAATAAGAAGGATTTTACTTCTGTGGAGAGTATTAATACTTTTATGCTTATAGATCATGAAAGACATGCTCCTCTATGTGATAGTTATATTGTTGGATTTATTCATGATGCTACTGAAAGTTATTATGAGAAGGGAAAACATGGTTCTAAATATTTTAATATTATTACATTCCCTCTCTTTAAGTTGAAAGTCTTGAAATTGCTCTTGTTTTATCTTCCTATGCTACTTGATTTGTGTTTTAATAATGTATTTTCTTACAAGATCCCAATGCATAGGAAGTGGGTTAGACTTAAATATGTTTCATATTTTTCTTTTGATGCTCTGTTTTACGTTTCAATTCTTATTCATATGTGAGCATAATTAAAACAATCATGGCTGTCCAGAAAACAGATTCCTGAGCTTCACCGAGAAAAATGTTAAAAATCACAACTGCAATATTCAGTTATTATTGCACATTTCATTAGTTCAACGTTTTCTGATTTCACTAGTACCTCACGTTGTTGGACGACGTGGCTACATCTTGTCCATCGATCGTGCAGAATGAATGGCCAAAAAAGGGGGTGGCGTGGCCCCAGATTAGACCGTAGATATGTCTGGCTTTTATATATTGTTATAATTTGCTGATTTCACATAAAACACCGTTGTTGGCAAAACACCATAGTGACATATGAATCGAAAACATATGAATCGAATAAACACAGAAATTTGATAGGATTATAGATGCAAAACAGAGGATTACAAAATATAAGAAAACTGCAGAAATTGTCATTTGGATAGAACACAGGAAAAACACTGGAAACGTGCCTCGATCCGAATGAGTATAAAAAAGAGTTTAGATTGCATGTTGAAATTCCTATGGGATTGGCGTGTAGGAATGTAATTCATAGTAATTTTAGAAGTGTCAATGCTTTAACCTAAAGGGATTCTTTAGAAACAAATCCTAAATATTAAAATCCTTCAATATTTCTACAAAAATCCTACAATCTAAAGAGACCCTAATCTAGTGTTATGTTGACACGATTCGGACAAATAAGGTCCAGCTTGTAAGTGCACTCGTGTCAGCGAAAACAAATAATTGGCCACAAGCCCACAACTACGTGGTCCGAAATAAGTGTCGAGAGCTCTATTACTCCCTCCGTTTATAAAACGAACAAACTTGTGACATCCAATAAATTGTATTGACGAAGTAGTACCACCGTGACATTTTAATCGTACCGGAGGTAGTACTTCCTTTGTTCAACAAAGGATATCTCACTTTTGATCAAATTTGGATGTATCTATATATTAAGTCATGTCTAGATACATCCAATTTTTTATCAAGTTGAGACATTTTTTGTTGGACGGAGGGAGTAGTATCTTTCAAACCTCTAGTCCAATTGTGTTGAGATTTTCCCAAAGTTTGACAAAAAACTAGTATCTACTAAATCGTCTGTCAAATGAACAACAGTTTTTTCACAGAATAGTAGCAAACACATGTTCATTTTTTGTTCTAATTTTTTAACGTGCCAATATAGGAAGCTTTTCGACCCTGACATGTTCAGCTGCGCACAAATTTGTGTTTTGTGCGCAACCAACCAACATCGAGTAAGTGCTTCCTGCAAAAATCAGCATCAATAAGTGGTGGTTTGTGAAATTCTCTAATACAGCATCTAGATACTGGGAAGGACTTAGGGCATCTCGGCATGTGCACCGTTTAGACTTGAGTCCACTTTGGCGCCCGCCCCCTCCTCCAACCTACTTCCACCTCTAACCGCCGACGCATGGAGAGGTCAGACCTCCGGCCTACGACGGCTGCAACGAGGACAGCCATCATTGGCCTCCATCCTCCTTTGTGTTTGTCCACAATATTTGTGCTTTATGCTGCCAGATATGTTCTATTCCAGAAATCAGGGAACTAATATTGTATTTTTTTTTTGATACGTGATGCTCAGATCCGTAAGTATACTGTACTTATTTTAATGTGTGATCTGTTCTGGGATCACTGAACTTTTTTTGATACGTGATATTCATATCCAAAAATCAGGGAGTCGTTGATCTGCATCAAAAAAATTGTTATTATATTAATTCTTGATCTCCATCCGAAAATGGTTCAAAAGTCAAAAGTTGTTCTCAAAATTCTGAAAAGATTCCTTCTGTAATGTAATTTTTGTTGATGTTTTGATTAAAAAGATTCGTTATGTGCATTCCTATAAAAGATCTTGTTTATGCATTGATGGAAATTTTCTTCTTTTGGAATGAAACAATGATTCATTCCAAATGATCTTATATTATTAATTCTTGATCTCCATCCGAAAATGGTGCAAGAGTGGGAAGTTGTTATCAAAATTCTGAAAAGATTCCTTCTGTAATGTAATTTTGTTGATGCTTTGATTAACAAGATTCGTTATGTACATTCCTAAAAAAGATCTTGTTTATGCATTGATGGAAATTTTCTTTAAGAATGAAAAAATGATTCTTTGATTTGAAGCTCTGATTTGCTTCTGGATTGCAGATTTGGATCGGGCTCTGCACTGGGACCTGTGTTTTTTTGTTAATCCATTGATACAAAATACTTTTGTTAATACATGGATCCCAAAAGATTTATGTTAATGAATCTATCGCATGGAGAAAAAATGGATTCATTTTTCCAACAATTTGTAATACTACTGCATTGATCCTTAAAAGTTTCTTGGTATTATTAAATCCCTAGAACTGTTAGTACATGATTCCCAAAAAATTATGTTAATGCATGATCCGAAAATTAATCTGTGGCCATTTTTCTGAATGTTTTCTCATGGGAGAATGGTTCTCAATCCGCTTATAGTGGCAATAATGTTGTTTCATTCATCAAGATATTTTTTGTGCATGCGATTGTTATTTGATGCATCAAATCCATTTTTTCATACATATATCTAGAAAAAAAAGCCAGACTGAAAGATAGTGCAAATATCTAGATTTGTTAATCCATAGATCCAAAAGGATTTCCGTTAATTTCCTTAATTTGTTCTTACAAAATCATGTGAATAAGGTGCTCTTGTGTAATATATACTGGAAGTAAGAAGCGAGCTCAGCTCACTTGGCTAGTGGAGTGGATGTACAACCCAGCCACCCAGGTTCAAGTCCTCACGGGCGCGAATTTGAGTTCTTATTATTTTTAAAAAACTTGCGGTGGGCTTCCCCACCGCTTTCCTTTCAAAATATATATATATATATATACCGGAAGTGCATCCGTTGAATTTTAATGCACTATTTCAATGCATGATCATGATTATTACATAGTCTCTCAATTTCTTGGTACTGAATAAACAAAAAAATACTATTAATGCATAAATATTCTTTCTGAAATTCTTGTTAGTACAGAATCAAAAACAATTTTAATGCACTAGTAATTGTGCATGTGCAATGCATATGTAATATTGGGATATATTTTCTCCATCAAAATTAGGTGATGAGTTAAAAGTCAAGACGCTTTCATATGCTTAGTTTACCATGGCAACATTTTAACTCGTGAAACCTATTCACAGTTTTGATATATCTACTTGTCTGTTGTGACATTGGTGGTTGTAAATTTAAATGTTTTGCGAACAAAAGTTCAATAAAGGAATAATGATAAATAATGAAACAACTTGTTACATATATATTAAATATTGTAAAATGAAAATCAGAGAAAAAATAATATCACTCAAGACACATATGACACACTCCATATATTAATATAGATTAGTAACTCTAGTTTTGATTTATCAGTATTCTAAATTGCATATCTAATCTAACTCGGAGGGAATAAAATCGAGTAAAATATTACTTTTTATGGATCGGAGGGAGTAGAACATATTGGTGTGTTAAAAATCTTCAATACCTATTATTTCTTTTAAACCTCGCATACTGCATCAGTCCATCTACACACAAACATCATTTAGCTGCAATATCAATAACCCAGAGCATTATTTTTTTAGTGCCAGGGAAGGAATGAAACAGGCAACTGCGTTAGAAATACGTTTTCTGTTGATTAAATTAGTCTATGAGGAAAAGCCCTTTCATACATCCATCCAACTTCTGATCAGCTAGCCTACCTTACAATACATATGAATACAGCTAAAAACAGAAAACGCCAATGAACCTTTTGGTCATGTCAAAATCATCACCAGTCCATAACTTGAAAATATTTGTTCCGATGGAGCTATTAATAGCTTTGCATTTCCCCCTTTTCAATCAGCATGCATCTCATGTAAGCTTTCCTAATGCACAACTTTCCCTTCGACAATCTACTAATTGTCTGTTTCTTCCTTAGCAATCTGAACATCATAAGATTGGTTGTGTATGAATTTTGTGTAAAAGAGCAGACTTGTAATTTGTCTGGTCATATTTTACATAAATCTGCAGAGGTGGTCCTAACAGTTTGTTTATTCATTGCAGTTCCTGATCCAGGATAAGCAAACAACAAAATCAAAATGAAAAGGTGTAACATGGTAGGGCAAAAAATAATTTGACATGCACTGAAAGTGTGCAGAATTAAATCATCAATCTTTTAGACAACATCCGGCTCTGAACTTTATGACATTCTAGATAGAAATAAGATATATATACTCAGACAATAAGATCTGTTTTCAATGTAACCCATCATTCTAGTCAACCTGATTCGGATGGATCAAGACTAATCACATGCTTTGCTTCCAATAAAAAACCGATGTGTAATAAAAAGGGCATTACCTCTGTGTTGAGTTCTGTCAGACAACGATAGAGACTCATTTTCCGCATATTGATTCGTCAGTATCAACGGATACAGCCTGCGGTAGGGGAGGATGGCGTCCGGGCGGCTGGCCTTGTATCTTGGACCGGCGTGAGCGCGACCAGTGTTGAAGGAGCGTCAGCAGTTCACGATGGTTGGAAGCCGGAGGGGATGGAAGGGGCGACTGCGCTCATGGAGGGCGTCGTCGGCGTTAATGGAGGCAACCTGCGGTGATGTTGGGCGTGGTGGTGGCACTGATGTAGGGTGTTGACGGAGGCGCGACCTGCAGTGATGGAGGTCGTCACTCGTCGCGGCGTTGATGTAGGGCGCGGCAGCGATGATGTTGTACGCTAGTGGGGTGATGGAGGGCGCCGGTGTAGGGGATGGAGGGCGCGACGACGGGTATGAACGGTTCCAGCAGCGGGGATTGAGGACGCCGCGTCGGGATGGAGGGCGCCGGCGGCGGGCTTAGGAAGGCGGTGGTGATATTGGCGTGCGATTAGGAGTAAGAGATTTTTTTTCTATTAGATTAGTGTGACGCCCGAAAATCGGTACTATGTAGATTTAAGCGATCCCGCCGAAATCCGCATAATAACGATTTTTGGTCGCCCACCAGACATAATGTGCACGCCGAAACATGCGCATTATGTGGGTGGAATTGTGATAACATTACAACAGTTCCGATACATCCACAAATACAACAGAAGATAAAATTACAACAACGACTCGAACGAGTCAAGATACAAATGATACAATACAAAGATTCAAATGACAGCGGAAGCAAAATAGTATCCGACTACGGATAAGATGCAAATTGGACTAAGAGTGCTGAAGATAAGCAATGGCGCCATATCCCTGCCCAGCCAAGCCGGAGGGATTCCCAAGCTAACGTCGTCACACTTCAAACCTGTTAACTGCACATAAAGCATAACCCAAAAGAGGGTCAGGGCACTCCCTGGCAAGCAAAACCGACTTACCTACTTTCTACACCATCTCCCAAAATATAGGGGAGGTGGACTTAGCGGCAGCAGCACTAGCAACTTAAAGAGACACGCTACAACATCCGGCTAATCAGAGAGGGATAAGAGAGCGCATAAAGTAAACAGCAACTACTAACACCAAACATAACCCATTCTGGAATGAACCCCCTCAACCAAGTATGAGGAAGCAATTCGGTAAACTCACACATTAAACAGTTTTAGTTACCATTTATTGTGAAAGTAATTTCTATATTACTAGTCAGGTTAATTAACAATGATTAGGTGTAAGTTTTCTAGATCTTGTTAGCCAGCATCATCACCAAGTAGTCCATAACCGTGGACACGGCTCATCGATAAGATTATACCCTGCAGGGGTGCACTACTGGACCCATACTCGCATGATCAACCCAGTCAAAAACATTAGGGCCTTTCAACCCAACTCTTTTCCTTCACCGCAACAAGTCCAGGAGCCACGGGAGCTATGTTGGTCCCGGCCAAAAGGGTGCGGACTCCCGCAGGACACACCCCTCCGCACCAACAGGCCGCGCCCTATATGCATGTAACAAGGCACACCGCCAAAGTAAAATACTACACTAGTATCATCAATGCATATGAGACAAATGGAAAATCCGAACTAGGTGTAGCTCCCGGTCAAGTCGAAGTTCCAGTCAGAGTCGAGGGGGGCTCCATAGGGCCTCCCACAAGTGGTTAGTGCGCTCAAAATTGGATCCGAGGACAAAATCTCAGTTCCTAGGTCGACACTTAGCAGAACAAAACACCTCGAAAGGCCTTCCGCCGGTGCCTTATCTTTTAATTATAATACCCCAATATAATACAACATTTTATTAAGGTAGAATAATCTATCATACTAAGCATATGAAATAAACGACCAACAGAGGACTCGCACAACCAACTCTAAGCATGCGCTACGACTCGCAAGGCTAATAGATAAACATTCAACAGGTGATGGGATGTGGGGATAAAGCTGTATAGGCTGCAGGATAAACATGTGATGGGATCGCAATGAAGAATCGAATACTAGGGTAGCAGAGATCAACGGCAGGAATGAAAGACAATGTATAGGTAAACAAGCAAACTTTGCTTGCCTGAAATCCCGCATGGAAGTAGATCTTGTCGTTGCTCACACATCTCAACGTCTTATCCGCGAAGAGGCGACAAACACTGGAAAGCGTAAAAGATGCATTTTACAACTACGGCAAAAGATCCAGCATGATCATATGAGAAATGATGCATGGCATGGCAAGAAGCAATACAATGCAGGTAATCCAAATTAAGCGGGAAAGCAACCCCGGCAATTAATATTTAGGTGCAAGTTATTTATTTACTCAACAATATTAAATATTGATTAACATGGTAACACATGGCATGGGTGACATAATTAAATTAAATGGAATAGTGCGTTATATATTTATTACCCCTAACATTCCATATTTAATTATTTAGTTGCAATTAACAAATTATACTAAGCAAATAAAATAACAGATGCAAAATGACATACAAATGGCATATTAATATTCCTTGCATTTGTCTGATAAATAAACATATAAATATTATTTTAATTGGAGTTATAGAATTAAAGTTATTGCATAATTAAGTTTAGGGGTGTTTCTGAAAAGTGTAGGGACCCATCCGTGGTGGAAAAGTGCTGGCGAGGTTCTCTGTGCAGAAAACAGGAAGAGTAGGGGGCTGAGCGCAAAGATCCAGATCCAGATCTGGATCTGGCGTTTTGTTACCGAGCGGGTGGATAGCCAAAGCGACTGACGCGCGGGCCCAGCGCCACATGGGTGCAAACTGGGCGCGGGTGTGCTGTGCGGGCTCCCGCGGTCACTGACCAGCGGGGCCCGCCTGTCAGTGCGCGAAAACGAGGGAAAAAGGGTGGCTTTAATCCACAGAGCCGGGGTTCGAACTCGCACGCGCGCAAGGACGGATTGTTCAGTGCTGGTAGCCGGTAGGTTCGATGTGTGAAGTTGTATGATACCGCGACGCACCGGAATTAATACGACCAAATTGAAACGGCTCAAACAAGATAAGCTTGACGAAACTGAAACTCGCCCGAGACGAGGCGCTGCGAAATTGCTGGCGACGACCCGTTCTGGGCTGCGCTACGGCGTGCGGGGGGTGTGGAGGCGTGCATGAGTGCGAAGGGGCGCTGGTGGTGCGCGCCGGAGAGGGGAAACAGCCGAGGAGGGCAGCACCTCGAGCTCGGGTTCGCGGATGCGTCCATGGCGGAAGGACAGTGGGAGTCGGCGACGGAAATCCTCCACTCGAACACGAAAACGATAAGGGGAGCGAGGGAAACGGGAGACGAGCTCACAGGGAGGTTGCGGGTGTAGCCGTTCGTGCTTGGGAAGACCGTCGGCGGCGAATTCCGGCGGCGTGGCTCGCCGGTGCCGAAGAAGACGGAGATGAGCTCATCTGATTCCTGCGGCGCCAGCTCGATTCCTCCGGAGGAGACGAAGCCAATGACGAGGCGCAACTCCGGGGCTACTCGGCGGGCCTTCGACCTCACCGGAGCGGCGGCGCTGCGTGAGGGCCTCCGGTGGAGAAGAAAACTAAAGGGAAGAAGAGGGGAGAAGAATAGAGGGAAGTGGCGGCGGCGGCTCGAGGGAGGAAGGAGGAGAGGCTAGGGTTTGGGGGGGGGGAGCAGGTGGTGCGGCTTAAGAGGAGGGGAGCAGGTGGAGGTGCACATGGTGGGGATCACCATTGCCTCGGTGTAAAGGAGAGCACGACCTCCTCGAGCCGTACGGAGGAAGAAGAAATGGGCCTGGGGCTGTTGTCGAAGAGGTAAGTGGGCCGAAGGAGAGAGGGATGATGGGCCAAGGTAAGTATTTTTCTTCTCTGCCATTTTTATTTCTTTTATTTATTTCATTTCTGTTTTATTTTTTTAAAATAAAATAGAAGAAGAAAAGATATATAACTTTTGGCAAAACATTATAGTTTCAAAAATACACAATTTTAATATATTAGTTTGAATATTTGAAAAGAATTTAAATATCACCTTTAAATTAATTTGATTTGCATTTAGATTTAAAAGTGGAAAAGAATTTAAATGGAGTTTAATTTAAATGCAATAATTTAAATTAAGATTGACAAAAAATGCAAATGATGCATGATGATGTCATGTTGATGCAAAAAGAAAAACAAACAATTTTCTAATTGGGAAAAATCCCGGGGCGTTACAATCGACACCACTAACAAGGGATCGCGTCCCGCGATCCACGCCGAGACCACACGAAGAGAGGGGTAACTTCACGCTCCGGGATGAACTTCTCGACACCACTAACAAGGGATTGTTGCTCCACCTCGAGATTCTCGACACCACTAACAAGGGATTGTCGCTCACGACGAAGACGACTCCGAAAGATCGAACCTAATAGGGTAAAAGGCAAGAAATCGTCCACCCACACGTAGGATCCTAAAACTTTGAAAGTTGGATAAGAGAAGAGACTCAAAACAAGTAAGGTAAGAGGAGAAATAGAATAGAGGTAAGGAGTAAATAGATACCTATTGAGATATTTTTCAAAAATAATGTAGGTCAAATAGTTTCGACACTCTAGGAACAACGACCGTTAGCGTGGTTATCCTACAGGCTTTTGCGGACCCGCTGCTTCGATAACCATTCGTATCGAAACAACAAGGAGATCGAAACCAAGACTCTGATACCACTTTGTGACGCCCGAAAATCGGTACTATGTAGATTTAAGTGATCCCGCTGAAATCCGCATAATAACGATTTTTGGTCGCCCACCAGACATAATGTGCACGCTGAAACATGCGCATTATGTGGGTGGAATTGTGATAACATTACATAGTTCCGATACATCCACAAATACAACAGAAGATAAAATTACAACAACGACTCGAACGAGTCAAGATACAAATGATACAATACAAAGATTCAAATGACAGCGGAAACAAAATAGTGTCCGACTACGGATAAGATGCCAATTGGACTAAGAGTCCTGAAGATAAGCAATGGCGCCATATCCCTGCCCAGCCAAGCCGGAGGGATTCCCAAGCTAACGTCGTCACACTTCAAACCTGTTAACTGCACATAAAGCATAACCCCAAAAGAGGGTCAGGGCACTCCCTGGCAAGCAAAACCGACTTGCCTACTTTCTACACCATCTCCCAAAATATAGGGGAGGTGGACTTAGCTGCAGCAGCACTAGCAACCTAAAGAGACACGCTACAACTTCCGTGTAATCAGAGAGGGATAAGAGAGCGCATAAAGTAAACAGCTACTACTAACACCAAACATAACCCATTCTCGAATGAACCCCCTCAACCAAGTATGAGGAAGCAATACGGGAAACTCATACGTTAAACAGTTTTAGTTACCATTTATTGTGAAAGTAATTTCTATATTACTAGTCAGGTTAATTAACAATGATTAGGTGTAAGTTGTCTAGATCTTGTTAGCCAGCATCATCACCAAGTCGTCCATAACCGTGGACACGGCTCATCGATAAGATTACACCCTGCAGGGGTGCACTACTGGACCCATACTCGCATGATCAACCCAGTCAAAAACATTAGGGACTTTCAACCCAACTCTTTTCCTTCACCGCAACAAGTCCAGGAGCCACGGGAGCTATGCTGGTCCCGGCCAAAAGGGTGCGGACTCCCGCAGGACACACCCCTCCGCACCAACAGGCCGCGCCCTATATGCATGTAACAAGGCACACCGCCAAAGTAAAATACTACACTAGTATCATCAATGCATATGAGACAAATGGAAAACCCGAACTAGGTGTAGCTCCCGGACAAGTCGAAGTTCCAGTCAGAGTCGAGGGGGGCTCCATAGGGCCTCCCACAAGTGGTTAGTGCGCTCAAAATTGGATCCGAGGACAAAATATTAGTTCCTAGGTCGACACTTAGCAGAACAAAACACCTCGCAAGGCCTTCCGCCGGTGCCTTATCTTTTAATTATAATACCCCAATATAATACAACATTTTATTAAGGTAGAATAATCTATCATACTAAGCATATGAAATAAACGACCAACAGAGGACTCGCACAACCAACTCTAAGCATGCGCTACGACTCGCAAGGCTAACAGATAAACATTCAACAGGTGATGGGATGTGGGGATAAAGCTGTATAGGCTGCAGGATAAACATGTGATGGGATCGCAATGAAGAATCGAATACTAGGGTAGCAGAGATCAACGGCAGGAATGAAAGACAATGTATAGGTAAACAAGAAAATTTTGCTTGCCTGAAATCCCGCATGGAAGTAGATCTTGTCGTTGCTCACACATCTCAACGTCTTATCCGCGAAGAGGCGACAAACACTGGAAAGCGTAAAAGATGCATTTTACAACTATGGCAAAAGATCCAGCATGATCATATGAGAAATGATGCATGGCATGGCAAGATGCAATACAATGCAGGTAATCCAAATTAAGCGGGAAAGCAACCCCGGCAATTAATATTTAGGTGCAAGTTATTTATTTACTCAACAATATTAAATGTTGATTAACATGGTAACACATGGCATGGGTGACATAATTAAATTAAATGGAATAGTGCGTTATATATTTATTACCCCTAACATTACATATTTAATTATTTAGTTGCAATTAACAAATTATACTAAGAAATTAAAATAACAGATGCAAAATGACACACAAATGGCTAATATTCCTTGCATTTTTCTGATAAATAAACATATAAAGATTATTTTAATTGGAGTTATAGAATTAAAGTTATTGCATAATTAAGTTTAGGGGTGTTTCTGAAAAGTGTAGGGACCCATCCGTGGTGGAAAAGTGCTGGCGAGGTTCTCTGTACAGAAAACAGGAAGAGTAGGGGGCTGAGCGCAAAGATCCAGATCCAGATCTGGATCTGGCGTTTTGTTACCGAGCGGGTGGATAGCCAAAGCGACTGAAGCGCGGGCCCAGCGCCACGTGGGTGCAAACTGGGCGCGGGTGTGCTGTGCGGGCTCCCGCGGTCACTGACCAGCGGGGCCCGCCTGTCAGTGCGCGAAAACGAGGGAAAAAGGGTGGCTTTAATCCACAGAGCCGGGGTTCGAACTCGCACGCGCGCGAGGACGGATCGTTCAGTGCTGGTAGCCGGTAGGTTCGATGTGTGAAGTTGTATGATACCGCGACGCACCGGAATTAATACGACCAAATTGAAACGGCTCAAACGAGATAAGCCTGACGAAACTGAAACTCGCCCGAGACGAGGCGCTGCGAAATTGCTGGCGACGACCCGTTCTGGGCTGCGCTACGGCGTGCGGGGGGTGTGGAGGCGTGCATGAGTGCGTCGGGCCGCTGGTGGTGCGCGCCGGAGAGGGGAAACAGCCGAGGAGGGCAGCACCTCGAGCTCGGGTTCGCGGATGCGTCCATGGCGGAAGGACAGTGGGAGTCGGCGACGGAAATCCTATACTCGAACACGAAAACGATAAGGGAAGCGAGGGAAACGGGAGACGAGCTCACAGGGAGGTTGCGGGTGTAGCCGTTCGTGCTTGGGAAGACCGTCGGCGGCGAATTCCGGCGGCGTGGCTCGCCGGTGCCGAAGAAGACGGAGATGAGCTCATCTGATTCCTGCGGCGCCAGCTCGATTCCTCCGGAGGAGACGAAGCCGACGACGAGGCGCAACTCCGGGGCTACTCGGCGGGCCTTCGACCTCACCGGAGTGGCGGCGCTGCATGAGGGCCTCCGGTGGAGAAGAAAACTAAAGGGAAGAAGAGGGGAGAAGAATAGAGGGAAGTGGCGGCGGCGGCTCGAGGGAGGAAGGAGGAGAGGCTAGGGTTTGGGGGGGAGCAGGTGGTGCGGCTTAAGAGGAGGGGAGCATGTGGAGGTGCACATGGTGGGGATCACCATTGCCTCGGTGTAAAGGAGAGCACGACCTCCTCGAGCCGTACGGAGGAAGAAGAAATGGGCCTGGGGCTGTTGTCGAAGAGGTAAGTGGGCCGAAGGAGAGAGGGATGATGGGCCAAGGTAAGTATTTTTCTTCTCTGCCATTTTTATTTCTTTTATTTATTTCATTTCTGTTTTATGTTTTTAAAATAAAATAGAAGAAGAAAAGATATATAACTTTTGGCAAAACATTATAGTTTCAAAAATACACAAATTTAATATATTAGTTTGAATATTTGAAAAGAATTTAAATATCACCTTTAAATTAATTTGATTTGCATTTAGATTTAAAAGTGGAAAAGAATTTAAATGGAGTTTAATTTAAATGCAATAATTTAAATTAAGATTGACAAAAAATGCAAATGATGCATGATGATGTCATGTTGATGCAAAAATAAAAACAAACAATTTTCTAATTGGGAAAAATCCCGACGCGTTACAATTAGTGAAGAGGTAAGTTTGTCAGTGCCTAGTCAGTCCAGCTAATAACCGTCGGATGAAATGGAGTGTGGCTGAGATGATTTGGATCACCCCTGTCTGTGCCTTTTTTATATTAGTGGTGATAAATCTTAAAAAGTGCATAATCAAAAATATTATTAAGGCATAGTCGGAAATCATTACGAGTTAACATAATATGAGAAAAGTCTTTGTTAATATATAATTTGAGAAATTTATGTTATAACATAATACTATCTCCGATTTACATAAAGTGTCGGAATAAAGCAACGTGCTGCATACAACTGTTGTGTATAGCTGGCGAAAGATTTTTCGGATTGGAGGGAGTATGAGAAGTTATTGCTTCTGCACAATTAAGTTTCTTGTAAATGTTTCCAAGATTTTTTTCCTGAAAAAGTTTGGAAGGTATTTTGGGCACTCCGCAGGGCGGTGAAGGTGGTTTTAGGATCAGAGGAATTTTAGAGTGATTACGTTTTTCTGGAAGGTGAATAAACGGTCTAGATGGTTAGTGGATATCCTCGTAGTTATGGAATCTGCGCATCCCAATAGATATTATTATATAAATATACAGTGATACTTTTTTTTGAGATAAATATACAGTGATACTTAATCACTTGCTGGTGCGGCTCACTTTCTGTTGATGTCAGACTGAGTTGTATTTGTTCTAATATTGACTAATCCAGCTACTTGATCTGTCATGTTTGGTTTTGTACGAATACAACTTCATGTTAATTCCTACAGTACCATTTTGTCTTCCTCAGGTCCTGCAGCTGCAGGACAAGTACGGTGGGTCAGCCCCGATTCGTGTAAAGTACCTGAAAATGCTCATTCACCTCGCTACAATCACTGAATAAATTATGAACATGATTCTTCAAGTGCCTGTAGTACATCAGCCTTTGACCACAGTCTTCCGTGAAGTTCTTGCATAGCCGCTGACACGGTGAATTCCGTTGCCATGTCTTACACGTCCTGCATCTTCTCCATGATCACGGCACAAGCAGCGCCTGCGCGTACGTACGCTGCGTCGAGCCACACCACACCGCTACAGAATATTCATAAATACCAAAAATCATGTCAAATGCATCTGATTACATTGATATTTTTCAGAGTTGTGTTTTACCTCCCGCCATCATCAAGCAGACATAGATATTCCGTCATATCAACAAGCAGGCATGTAGACATGCATCCCCGGCAAAAAGAAAAAAGCGAACATAGGTACGTACAAAATTGTTGCGTGCCAGGCCACATATAGATGAGAGCATGTATAGTTGAGTCACAGCCAAAAACAAGTTTAGCCAGCTAGGAAATTCCATGGCAGAGTTGCAGATTTCCCCCACTCACAAAAAAAAAAATACACGATCAAAGCAAGAGTTTTCTTGCTTAGCTGCTCCTACTCCAACGCTCTCCATCTCCTTTCATGCCTTGCCGGAAATGGGTCACTCAGAGAAAAATCACACGCTCTGTCGTAGCTCCAAGAACCTTTTGGAGGTGCAAACATGATCAACTCACACTTGTCGCTGGCAAACTTTGCGGCAGCCCGCAGCGACGCCAGTTTGCGCATGGCCTGTGTAACCTCCCTGGAAGTCATCCCACTGTTGAGCACAAGCACCGCGCGCTCCAGCATCTCTGCCCTCCCGAGCACTAACTCGAGGAATCCAAGCTCGTTGACACCCCAGCTGAACTGATCCAGCAATACCTTGGTCAGGCGCGACGCCACGCACCCGATCGGGCCGACTTCCGCCCAGAACTTGGAACCGAGATCGCCACTGTCTTCAGTCGCGTCTTCTTCGACGGTCCACTGCAAAAAGCAAGATTAAAGCAAGCGCGTGTGTGATTCAGTGAAATATAGTGGAATCTGCAGCAAAGCAAATTTAGTTGCGGTGCTTGTGAATTGTGATAGATAAAATAACTGTGTGGGTCCAGCGAGATCATGCTTACAAACTCACCATCATCCTCTTATGGACCATAACGTGTAGCGTCTCGACATGGGGAAAGCATCTCAGGAACGCGAGCAACGTCTTCACTTCCTTTGCTACTCTGAAACACACGTTCACCGCTAACACCCTGACACTCGGAACAATAGCATCCAGGCTCACGTTCTTCATCCCGGCCTGCAAATCAACGTACAACAATGCATGCGCAAAGATTAATTTGAAGTCAATGAAAATCGAACCATATGCATCGTGCATGATAATACAGGATGAGGGAAATTCGAGCGCAACAAACAATACCGTGATGATGGTGTTGCCGATCTGAAGAACGTGGCTCGACGTGTCCAGGTAGCCGAGCACGGTGAGTTCAGGAGCATACCCAATCTTGACAGTCGTGGTGCCGTTTGGTCCAGGTTTACCGCCGTACAGGATGAGCCGCTGCAGCCGCGGGGCCGTCACCACGGCGAGCTCCTCAGCCGTAGAGAACCAGAGGAGCACGCAGAGGAGGCTGTCGCTGTTGATAAGGACGCGCGAGGGGAAGCCGTAGCTCTCGATGAGGCCCAAGATCTTTAGCTCAGGGCTGCAGGCGAGCAGGAACTCGAGGTCGCGCTCCTCCAAGATGGCGTGGCAGATGCCGAGCTCTTGGAGGCGGGGGAAGACGTCGGGGCCGCGAGGGTGGCCCGTTGTGTCGGGGAACCGCCAGAGTCCTAGGTAGAGGAGGCGGAGCGAGGAGCAGCGGAGGATGGTCGCCGGTAGGAGCACGTCTAGGGGCCAGGGGCGGTTGACGAGGACGAGGGTCTCGATGCCCTTGTCGGCGAAGAGGCGGAGCCACTCTGCGAGCGCTCTCTGGTGGTTGTCCAGGAAGTTCCAAGAGAGGTGTACCCAGCGGAAGGGGCCCGGGTGGTGGTCGAGGACGCGCGAGACGAGCGCGGCGAGGCCGCTGCCGTCTCGCAGGGCGGCCGAGCTGATGAGGTGGCGATCTTGGAGGACGAGCGGGGTGGAGCGCCAGAGGCCACGCCAGCGGGGGGAGAGCACCGCGGTTCGGGCCGCGTCCCTGAGCGGGAGGTGGCAGACGACGATGCGCAGGAGGTCGTCGGGGAGGGCGCTGATGCGGTCCTCGCCGGCGTGGGACGGATCGGTGGCGGAGAGGAAGGAGCCCGCAGGCAACGGGGTTTTCGGGAGGCAGGAGTAGATTTCATCTAGGGTGGAATCGATCCCCATGGCGACGGCGACGACGGTGGGAGATAGCGAGAACGAAAACGAAAATGGGGAGTAGGCGTTGGTTCAATTCCTGATCGATCGATCGAGAGTCTAGAATCTGCCTGATCAGACGAGGGTTTGGTTCTCAGGGCCTTTGGTACTCGTGGGCCAGATTCAGAAACCAGCTCGGCCGACAGTGTTCTCCGGGTGCGCCTAGCCGGCCCATATGCTGCAGTGTGCTATTATTTCAGTTTTCGTTTTTCTAAATATGCTAAGAATTTACAAGTTTTTTTATAAAGTGAACAAAAATGGTATTTGAACGAAAATTATTTTTGAACAATTTATAAAAAGTGCATAGAAAAAAGTCTATAAACGAAAAAATATTGTTAAACATTTTTCAAAATTGAACAAAAAGGGTATTTGAACGAAAACTAGTTTTGAACAAAATTTATGTTTAAACTTTTTTAAATTTTGAACGTTTTAAAATTAAAAAAAGTTGAACATTTTTCAAAAATATACTTCCTCTGTCCAACAAAAGATGTCACACTTTCTATCAAATTTGGATATATCTATACACTAAGTCATGTCTAGATACATCCAATTTTTGATCAAGTTGAGACATCCTTTATTGGATGGAGGGAGTGTAAGATATTACTAAAATTTAAAATATTTTCGAAAACTGAACAATTTTTAGTTTTAAACAAATTTATGTTTTAAACATTTTAAAATCTAAACATTTTAAATAGATCCACAAAAAAACAGAAAGAAAAATGAAAAAGAAACTAAGAAGAAAAAAGAAACAACCAAAAAAAAAAGAAACGAAAAAGGAAAAAGAAAAGCAAACAGAAAAAGACACAAAAAGGAAAAAAAAACACAAGGGCGAATCTAGCTGAAGAAGCCCTTATTGGGCCAGCCCGTTCCGCCCGGGGGTGCGCGGAGGACGTCGTGCTCCGCTGCTCTGCTCCCGTGGGCTATGTAGACCTACCCACAAAGCGCTCCTTCCCCAATTTTTTTCTATTTTTTTTTCCATTTTTTAAAAAAAATAACAAGATGAAAAAGAGAAAAACAAAAAAATGTTTTTAAGAAGTAATTCACGTATGAACATTTTTAAAATATTTTTTGAATTTGGAAGATATTCATGTATGAATAATTTTTTAATGTGAACATTTTTTTTGAATTTGAACAGTTTTTTGTTTGAATAATTTTTGAATGAGACGAATATTTGAATGTGAATTTTTTTTAATGTGAGCTAAAAAATTCTATGAACGGAAAAAGTCTATGAACATAAACAATAGAAGATAAAAGAACTAAAATATCATAAAGAAGGATGGTAATTTAAACAAAAATAAGAAATGTTTTAAAATAAAGCAGAAAGAATAATGAAAAAACATCCAAAAAATATAAAAACGAAAAAGAAATAGAAAAAAGAAATCAAAACGGGAAAAAAAGGGAAAAGGAAAAAAAGTCAGGCCAAAGCTATTGGGCCGGCCCACGTCGCCCGGGAGGGGTGTGCGTGATGGAATAGTCTCCGACTTGGTCGTCAAATAGGATTTGCCGAATCATTAGGAGGAGCGCTTTAATTTCGCTGAGCTGCTCGGATGGCTCGGCTCGTTATAACACATTAAGACTCAGATCGTTAAGAATCTTTACTATTAAATGGAAATGAAAGTTATTACCGCTTTAATTGCTCGAGTTTTTATAAAGGCGCGTGCTAGGGGTAGGTTGCCCTAGACCGCCCTCTTTTATGTCCCTCTGCTCACTGTGGATCTCCATCCCACATTCAGAAATCAGGTCGTCGGACTTTTATATATTAGTCCCTCAGTTTTCCGGAACTCAAAACAAATGGGTATATGGCGTTGCCCCCAAACTTGTAGGTATTTACAACACAAATGGCACCACGGTGATTATTTCAGTGTTTTTCAACGAACTTTAGACTATTACAACAACAACAAAATCACCCGGTGTACAAAAAAAAACACTCCCTCCATTCCTTGATATAAGGTGTATAGTTTTTTGAAGAAAAATACATAATATAAGATGTATTTGCTATTGATGAATATTTGACCCATCAAAAAATAGATCTAGTCTCGAACGAAGGATTTTACAGATTGTATTTTATTTAGTCATTTCTTATACACCTTACATTCAGGAACGTAGGGAGTATAGCATTGAAACAAATTGTTGCAACATTTTAGAAACTAGTAATTCTATTAAAAGTGTTTACCAAACATTCTTTTTTCTGCATATAGCTTTGCAACAAAAAGCGTCAACAATTTCAACGAAAAAGGCAAAATATTACAAGAAAAACCATGTGTTTGTAGAAATTAAAAAAGTTGGCAATTGTTGTTGATGATCCATTTGCAACAAAAATCACCAATATTTCAACAAAACTTACCGATTATTACAACAAAAAACCATGTATTTATAGAAATTCAAAAGTAGGTAAACACCAAATGTTTTACCAAAAATTCGTTTGCAACAAAAATCACCACCTATTTCAACAAAAAAGAAAATCTATTACAACCGAAAAATCACTTATTTTGCAACATATTAACACACTAAAAAAGTGACTTAGCAACCAAAAAAGTTGTTGCATATTTATTTGAAAACAAATCATCACTTATTTCAGTAAAAAAACAATGATGTCAACAAAAAAAATGTTTACAACCATCAAAAAGTCACGTAAAAGAAAATCATCACAGGAACACACATAAATTGACGCTCTAAAAATATTTATTAAACCCACAAAAACAGCATACGAGACAAACCTTGTGAGCTAACTGGGTTTTTGGCCTCTTTCGCGTAGCACAAATGGGCTGAAATTAGCTAATGGGCTGAAAAGAGGAAGCAACGCAGGCGGATCGCTAGCGACAACACGCGTGGAAGGGAGTGACCTACGCTTGCGCGCCTAGGTCGGCCTAACCAAAGTGTTTTTCATTTTATAAATCAACCCGCAATCCATATTCATAGACAAACAATGCTGAGCCATTCTTTTTTCCTAGAAACACTGCATCTTTCTAACCCTTTGAACGGGAATCCGACACCTAAAGGGGGTGAATAGGTGCTACTTCAAATTTTATTTCCTTTTTAATTTAAGGCTTGAAAATTCTCTAGATATGCAACTATGGTGAATTTAGCTATATGACAAGCATGTAAGTAGATACACAAGTAAACACAAGGCAAGATACAATAAGTGCGATACAAGTAAGAGAGCTAAGTTTAGGGAAACCAAAGTAGAAGGGCGTGGAGACAACGATGTAATCCCAAGTTTCACCACAAAGGGTGTACGTCTCGTTGGAGAGGTGTGTACCACCACTACAAGTTGGTCACAATGCCACAAAGGCTCACCTTTTTCTCCGATGAACTCAACCACAAAGGTTTGACTTCACCTTCCACTATTGATCCCGTTTTGGGCAGAGATCAAATCTCGTATAACAAACTTGAGGCACACACTCACACGGTGTTTAATAGTTTACTTTTTTATGTTATTATATTATTATTTTAGTTTTACTAATTCAAAACCTTGTGCTTGACAACCACACGGTGGAGTTGGGGGCACAAGACAGAATATTTATTTTGTAGGTTGCTTGAATAAGCAAGGAAAAAGACATTTTCAAGCAAATCCCCGAGAGTTCGATTTAAACCCTCAAGTCACCCTCGTGGGGAAAATACCCTTGCTACCACACTCTCCTCTTTGAGTCCCAACGCATAAAAGGTATTTTCTGGCGCTGTTGTCGAGGAATGAAGAAGCAACACTGCAACATCGATTCCCGTCACCTCCACCATCAGGCATGTGGCCTCAAATTAGTTTACTTTGTATTTTTCTAAACTATGCACTAAAAGGGTTGTGTTTCGATGCATCACAACCCTTTTAACACTAGGGCTGGGCCATAAAAGTAGAGATATCACAAAGAGACCAATAGAGTACAGCCCAACAGAGGAGGATATCACCAGCAGCCCAACAGAAGGGTGGACGCCCAGGAAAAAATAGCGACTGGGGGTAGGTCCTACGTGTAAGTGAATTCAAGCCAGTTGGTTGGAGTGACACGTCGCATGCGAGTGGGACCGAAACAAGACACGTAGGCAGGCGAGTGGGACCGAAGCAGTTTATTATTACGCGGAAGGCTTAACAACGATCTTGAAATCGTCGTAATCCATCCAGATAACCATTTCATGGGGTTTTCCTCTCTCCAACGACTAGTGATGATTAATTTAAAAAACATCATAAAGTTATGACGATCTCAGAAACGTCAATTAAAAAAGTTACAAGTGGGCTGATTTCTTGTAGTGCAGAGGTCTGAGCTTCATCCCCCATTTCGAAATCCATGACACAATGTGGCATACCAAGTGAAATGTAGAATTTTTATATGATAGAGATTCTCTCTTGGTGTCTGGGTGTCGCAAAACTTAACAACGCCTTACCATGTTTCGAGAATTTGGTCGAGCAAGACACATATAATTTGTACTCCCTCCATCCATAAAAATATGTCTCAACTTTGTCAAAATTTGTTTGTATCTACATACTAAAACATGTTTAGATACATGCAAATTTAGATAAAGTTGTGACATCCTTTTATGGACGGACGGTGTATGTTGCTAGTTTGTCTACCAGCATGTGAACATTAACAAGAAAGTTAATCAGTGCAAATCATATGGAGAAACCTATGAATATTGGTTAATTATCATGGATAATTGCATAGATAGTACATTTCTTCGTTGACAGAGATACATGCTAATAATAATCTCCTGTGATGTACTTTTTCAGTTGTTTTACTTCTTGATGTTGTTGGTCAACAATTGTTCTGACAACATCACCAACTGAGATCATACCAACTACCTTCTCGTCAAAAACTGGTACGTGTCGAATGTGCTCATCTGAAATAAATTCAAAATTAAATAGGGTAATCAAGGGATTCCAAGTTTGCCCCAGATTTCCTTGTTGGTTGCACGTACGCTAGGATCATGTGATAGTCAAATAATATACCAAGTTGAATGCTCCATTACCTGTCATTAGCTCCATTGCACGTAGAATATTTGTATTGCTGGTTACAGTGATTAGCTTGTCCTGTAACACAGTAAAGAAAATTATGAGGACTAAAGAAACGTGTGATGATATTCTCTCTATTAGAGGTTTTCTTTTCCATTTATATGTCCGTTCACCTCTTCTGTCATGACATCTTCAACTCTTGTTTCCTCCGATGATCGCCCAGGTAAGAGGATTTTCCTAGCGAAATCTGTATCGGATCAGGATAGTTTGTAGAAGGATTTCAAAGGTTAGTGTATGTAGTGCTATTAACTGATTTTCTTTCTACTGAATCATGTCAAGTGGGTTTATAACACGATGATTTCCAGTTTCTACTGAATATTACACCTTACGTTTCCTGTATTAAGCTAGATCGACACATAAATAAAGATATTTTCAAGATTTTTTAAGATTATTACTGTTTTTTCTACTTTTTTTAGACATAAGGCACGTTTCCCGGCTTTAAATTAACAAAGCCCCAAAGTTTTTTCTAACAGGTTGGTTTCAGATGTTACCAGATATATATAGAATTTTTCTTACCTATCTGACACACTAACATAAGTTGTCGCTATTTTTTCTAATTTGTATGAGAGGTTTTACTGGGGGGAACAATCATCGTCATTTTTCTCTCGTGGAGCAGAGTTGTTTTTCATACCAGTTGGTCGACACCCAATTACTTGATTTGTCCTTACCTCTTTCGGTTACAATTCCTGCAAGCTGCTTCGCATCCCCTGACTTGAGCACGACTAAAGCTCCGACATTATGGGCAGTCATCTACAGATTTAAGCACGATACGTAGTTCTTAGTTGTACATTTTAGAAGGGAGTTCGGTCAATCAGTCTTGTAAATGTGAACACTTACATGCTTGACGGCTTCATGCACCAGATGGCTGGTGCTGCACCAGTAGACTGCTCCAGCTTCAGCCTCCCCCTTCGCCTTGAGAATTTCCCGGACTGTAATGTTCTCCAGCCCCATGTGAGGTATAATTACGCCCGGAGATTCACTTTGTATCCGCGAGATCAGGGTGGCCCAAGAGAAGATCCCTTTGTTCATATGCTGCAGAACTGTGAGCTTTAGCTGCTTCCCGTGTAAGCCCAGCGCCTTGGCAATTCCTTGCATCTTGTATTCTTGTATATATCTGCTGGAGCAACATGAGAATTACTACCTCCTTGATTTACATTACCATTTTTTTGCTCAAATGAGTCACGAAACACCATACCTTAACAATTGTGGTGCTGAAGATAAGATTGCAGCTAGCAGCCGGCCCCTCGTGCCTGGAACGGGTCGCTGAAGATGATGTTTCCGTTTTTCGAGTTCAGGGATGGGATGCAGAGCATTGTTGCCTCTTATATCATGCACATCTGCACATCGATCGCCTGGCTGGCACACAAGAACCGGTACTTTCCTTTGCTATTTGAGTGAAGCAAGGAATCTCCAAGTTCATACAATTCAGGTACAGTAGGTATTTCGAATGTTAACTCTCTTCCTTTCGAGACGCTAACTTTAGCTTGTCGGTGTGGACAAAACAAAATAGCGAGGGACAGCTTCAATCTTCACCCTCGGACGAATTAAGTTTCGCGGACGGCCGGCGAATACGGCGTGGCTCCAGTAGGGGCGGCCGACCAGGACGGCACGGCTCCAGCGGGAGCGTGCGGTCGGCCGGCGACCGGCGAGGAGGCTCACGGTCTGTCGCCGAGGGCTCCTTCCTGCGATCTTCCCAGGTGAGGTGCGCCGTCGCGTCGCCACGCTCCGGTTATATTCTGTGCCCGCGGTCAACTTAAACTTAGCAGATCAATTCCCAGGTTAGGCATTTGCGTTAAAGTATATTTCTGGCAAGCTTTTCAACCTCAATGGTAGACTGAATTCTGCTTGTTTTGCTGGAGGGCTTGCGCGTATACCAGCATAGTTAATTTTCAATTTTAGTAGGCTACATGCAGAGAGACCAGCAGCCGGATCGAACCCAAGCACCTGCGTTGTAAAAATAATTACTGCCTGCTAATGATCAGCTCACGTTTTGGGTCGACCCAACATGCCCATTGGGCCAGCAAGTCCACGGTCACTTTTGGATGGGTCAGCCCATGCCCCTCAAGTTGGCCTTGAGGCATAGGGGCCAGGTCCAAGGCCAGATCCGGACCGACCCATTCCCATCATGACTTGAAACCATAAATATGTAGACAAAAATAAAATAGGCCGGTAAGAAGAAGCGCCGAAACAAACAAGGCTCATCTTCGTGTCGGCTCTCTGTCGGCCCTCCTCGAGTGAGAATTATGTTAGAGCTCACTCATATGCACCTTAATTCGTGTGGGATGTGAGTTGCATATAGTTGTATTTGTATATGAGTTGTAACTAAGATTACACATGAGTTAAAACTAAAATTTATCAGTTGCACATGAATTACATATGAGTTACATATGCAACTGGATGATGTCATCTGAGTAAGAACTAACTTAATTCTCACTCGAGTAAGCCCTAGTCATTTCCAAAACATAATAAACAATAGATTTTTTTTAGTTTCATCTTTTGTAACCAGAATCCTTAAATATATGGTGGGACTGATAGTTGCTAAGAGATCATCTCTTATCAAATACTACCTCTGTCTTTTAATATAGGACTTTTAACTTTTTTTCCACATTCATGAGGCTAAACCTATATCTAGACGTTGTTTTAGTGTCCATATTCACTCATTTTGATGTGTATCTAAACAACATGTGTAATAGCTAAATCATCTTATATTATTATTTTTAAAGTACAAGGTATTTTTTTTTCTGTTTCTCTCTCTTCCAACTCATCGGTTACCTACGGGTGGAGGCTTAATATCACCATCGTACATGGCCTCAGAGCCAGGTCACAACCGATTCACCTGTATGAATTCTCGAGCTTGATATCCATGTGCACCACTTCCATCTTCATGACCGCATCGCCAACTCACTTGCTTGGGGAACTCCTAACCACCGCATTAAGCGGGACAGGAGGGAGCCCCACTCCCACAAAGATAATGAGACCAATTAGGCGATTTAAATTTTATTTTATTGCTTCGAATAGATAAATACCCATAAAATCAAATTCAGTTGTTTTAAAATTTTCATAAGCCATTTGTATCAAAAAAATCTTCATCCGCGAAAGAAATCATGATTGCCAAATAAAAATATGCATTATGTAAACTACGATTGATCTAATGAAAAATTTGACATTTATGACATGAAACTATTGTACAACCTGCTAGTTATATATGCTATATTTATTTGTGAAAAGGGGAACTGATGATCCACAAGTATAGGGGGTGTATCGTAGTACTTTCGATAAATAATAGTGTCAAACCCAACGAGTAGCAGAAGGGGTACTGACACTAACAGACAGGTTTTCAGGAGTTTTTGATATAACAGATGAGTAAATAAAGCGTAACAATAATAATTACAGTGATTGGCCCAATCCTTTATAGAGCAAAGGATAAGCCGGTTTGTTTACTTATGATGACCAAGCGTTCTTGAGGACACACGGGATTTATGTCTAGTGCTTTTGCTTCATATAGATGATTATTCTTTAGTGTTTTGATAAGTGTCGTGTGGGTGAACCTATGCTAATGCACCGCCCTTTGTAGGACTTATACATACTTGTGATTATACCCCTTGCAAGCATCCGCAAATACAAGAAAGTAATTAAGATAAATCTAACCACAGTCTTAAACTTTGAGATACTACCATCCCTCATGCATCGAGATATTAATGGGGGTTTAGGTTTCTGTCACTCCGGCAACCCTACCATTAATATTTGAATACACAATGCATTCCCCTAGACCATGAAGGTGAAGTGTCATGTAGTCGACGTTCACATGACACCACTAGAAGAATAGCACCACAACTTAAATATCAAACCATTAAATATTACTCAACATAGTTCACTTTTAACATCTAGACTTCACCCATGTCCTCAAGAACTAAGCGAACTACTCAAAACACATCATTTGGAACATGATCTGAGATGATATAATGATGGGTAAGAATCTGAACATAAACCTTAATTCAACGGTTTCACCCAATAGCATCAATAACAATAGTAATTAACACCGGGAGAGTTTCCCCTATCAAACACACAAGATTTAGCCCTAGATGTTACAACGGGAACAAAGTGGAAGGGTGGAGATGACGGTGACGGCGGTGGAGATGATGGTGATGACGATCCCGATGAAGTGCAGCTCGATGACGGTGACGATGGCGACAATTTCCCCCCTTCGGGAAGGGATTTCCCCGGTAGATTTCTCCCTGCCGGAGAGCTTTCTTCTCTCTGGTGTTTTCTGCCTCGTGGCGGCGGCGGAATAACTCTAACTCGCCGTCCAAGGTCTTAGATTTTCGGGAGGATGAAGTACGTGAAGGGGCTCGGCCAGAGGTGGGCCAGGGCGGCTGTTGGGGATATATCGACTAGGGGTATAACCAGCATGGATCAATCCGGCTAGTCCAGGGTGGCCCAAGGGTGGTAAGGCCAAGGCCTGCCGGGCGGCCCAGATAGCTGACGAGCAAGGAAGTAGGCGGACGGTCCAAGGAAGGCGGAAGGCCTAAGCCCATCAAGCCACCGAGCCCAAGACGGAAGGCGGCAACTAAGCCGGCTAGGTCTAGGACTCTGATTACTTGCCGGACAAGCACTTACCTTGTACCCTGGGGTCTGGCCGCCTATATAAGCCGGCCACCAGGGAGCCTTTAGGGCAGACGCTTCAATACGCATCAAACACATTGTAACCTGTTCACGGCTATTGCCTCATAGTGAATTATAGCAGCACGTAGGATCCCGCCACCGCTGTGGGATCCGAAGCTGGGTAAACTCGCCGTGTTCAATCCCGTCCTCGACGACACCAACCTTCTTCCCCACAATCCATACGTAGGCTAGAGGACCCCCGTCTCCTATCAATTATGCCGATACCACGACAGTTGGCGCCCACCGTGGGGCCTAAGGTTCCTGGCGTCACGTTCCAGGCGGGAACACTTGGCGGCGTGGGCAAGCAGATCGCCGTCGGTCGCGTCACAAGGTTTGACGGCCATAGCTACGTCAACTCGGACGAGTCCTGGCTCCCGGCGGACGACTACCTTATCGGATGCGCAATCGTGCCGATCGGAGGGATCGACGTCTTCATCGGGTACACGCCAGAGGCGTACGGCCTACCGCGTTTCTACAACCCCACCCACCAACCCTTCGACCAAGCAGTCGACCGGCAAGATGGATCTAAATCCGCCTTCTCCCAGGAGTCGGCCGAATCTGATTCCCACTTCGTCGGAGTTGTCGGACTGGGATCCGACTCCCAGCCGGAAAACAACGATCCTGAATCAATCCTCCCTGCTCTGCAGGAGGATGCGATGTCAGATGCCGGATCCAGATCTACTGTTCAAGTCAACATAGACTCTGACTCTGATGATGATGCTAGTCTCTTCGAAGAGAAGATCAAAACCCGCTTTTCCAGTGGAAATCCGGCTCCCTCAGAGGGTACAACGGATACAGACATGCCTGACAAGCTGGCTATGATGGTTGTTGTCGGTCACGAGACAACCCCAGTTACTTCGGAAGCACAAATCAAGCCGGCGGAAGAAGCCGGAGACACCACTGCCGGCCAACTCATTGAAAGTTCCGACAAGGTGTGCGCAAAGAAGAAAATTGGCCTCGAGAAAGGCGGCAGCAGCAAACCCACGGATTTGCTCTCCGTCATCAAAGAAGTAGACGAAATCATGAATACTCCGGTAAACAAAAACACCCCACTAGACGAATTGGAAGAGCTTAGGCTTAACATGCTTCAGCACTCTGACTTTCTGCGAAAAAGAGAGGAGCACGTTGAGAGCCTTGCGAAGAAGATCAAGAAAGAGCAGGAGAAGATGTCGGCCAATACAAACCGGCAACTCTTCGAGGAGAAAAGGTCATCAAAAAGTCGCCGTGGAAAAGAGCCGCCTACGCAAGCAACGACAGCGGCTCAAGACCTAGGATTCGATTGGCGTACGGCACCACAGCGAGTGGATAGAAGGGGGGATGTTGTCTTCTGCACCCCTATCCTCAACGCGGCTGCCGCGCTAGACACCCTGGATGACGACACTTACACGGCGGAAGAGAAGTTGGCCAACGCAAGACACTTCGTAAGCAAGGCCCTAGAACAACAAGCTCGCGCTGATTCCTACGGCCACATGGCGGATGCCCGCGGGGGAGACCTAGAGTCCAAGTCGGGCAAGTGCAAAGCTGCACCAGGTGCCGACCCCGAAGGCCCGTCTGGCTCCAGTAGCCATGGCGACAAAAGGAAGGCAACGCCACCTCCAAAGAAGGCACCGCCGCCAAAACAAAGGCGGGACGAGAATTCAAGGACGGGAAGCAGAGGAGACCTACCGCCTCCACCACAGCCAAGACGCGACAATGGCGGTAGCCGGAACAACAGGCAGCCGCCTAGAAAAGATGCCGGCAACGACCCTCCAAGGAGAGGCCGCAGCCGGTCTCCTCAGCGTAGCACTGGCAGCAAGAGGAGAGAGGAGGTAGAAGGGCCCAGGCGCAGTATAAGCCGGGCGGCGCAGGACGAGCCGGACGCAAACAGAGGCGCACGGCAGCTCGACCCAAAAGACGCACGACACCGCCTACAAGACATAGCAAGAGGAAAGGAGCCGCTATATTCTGGACCAAAATGCTTCGGCGACGCCATCCGCAAAGAGCCGTTCCCCAAGGACATGACATCAGTGTCAAAAAACTGTTCTAGGTACAACGGCCTTGTTAAGCCGGACTCATGGCTTTCCGACTACGCCATGGCCATAGAGATTGCCGGCGGGAGCAGCCATATTGCCGTCCGCTACCTACCTCTCATGTTGGAAGGCACGGCAAGAGCTTGGATCGACAACCTCCCTGAAAAGTCCATCCATAGCTGGTACGACATGGAAAAGGTTTTCTCCCAGCACTTCCAAGGAACATACAAGCGTCCAAATACCTACACGGATTTGCAACGCTGTATCCAAAAGCCGGACGAAACCATGACAGATTTTGTCAGCCGTTGGATATCCGAAAAGGCCAACTGTCATGGTGTTTCGGACGCACAGGCTATCCATGCCTTCTACACGGGCCTACAGAAGAAGTCCTTGCTCCGTCATAGGCTCGTCCGCGAGCAAATCACAGACCTTGGTGAGATGCTCAACCTAGCCGCCCAATACGCAGCGGCGGATGACGACGCCCGGGACGATGACCCAGACGTCAACATCATACCAAAGCGGAACAACAAGCGCAAACAGGCGGCGGATGACAAAGCCGGTCCTTCCAATGAGGTAGCCGTAGCGTTCCAAGGAAACGCCGGCAAAAAGAAGTGGAAAAATAAGAAAGATAATCGCGAAGCCTGCTCAGGGCCTAAGGCGGCGCGAATCACTTACGAACAGGCAAAGCTATTGCCGTGTCCCATCCATGCCTCATTGGGCAAGGTCAACCACATGCTTGGAGAGTGCCGTTTCATGGACGACTTCAAAAAGGATCCCACAGTCGGCTGGAAGTCAAAGAAGTCAAAGAAGAACGACAAGAAAGACAGCAAGGAGGATGAGGATGACGACGACATGTCTATCTCAAGCGAAGAGGACGCAACCGCCAAGAAAAAGAAGCCGTATCCGAAGGTCAAAGAATCTCTTGTGTGCTTTGTCGGCACGCCTTTGGCTAAAGCAGACAAGGCGGAGATGCGCGAACTCAACGCGACAATGCCGGACGTCCCTCAGTACTTGAACTGGTCGGAGACAACAATCACTTGGGACCGGTCCGACCACCCTGATCACGTCCCTCACCCAGGCAAGTACGCCCTTGTCGTCGACCCCATTGTCGACAACTTTAGACTCACAAAGGTACTCATGGATGGCGGCAGCAGCCTCAACATCCTGTACTACGACACGCTAAGCCGCATGAACCTATCAGAGAACCAGCTGGATCACAGCAACCTCACATTTCATGGCATAGTGCCCGGCAGGCAAGCAAAGTCAATGGGAAGCATCAGGCTGAAAGTAACTTTCGGACCAAAAGAGAACTACCGCTCAGAGTTCCTCCGGTTCGAAGTTGTCCCCTTCAAAAGCGCCTATCATGCAATCTTCGGACGACCGGCTTTCGCCAAGTTCATGGCAAGGCCGTGCTACATATACAGCAAGCTTAAAATGCCGGGGGAAAACGGAACCATCACGGTTTCCGGCAACTTCAAGAAAGCCAAGGAGTGCGAGCGTGGCATGGCCGCCTTCGCAGAAGCCGTCATCCACAAGGAAGAACTCGCGCTGCTCGGGGCGGACTCAGACAACTCCATGCCAAAGCCAAAGATGGACGTCAAGAAGACTTTCGAAGCTTCAGAAGACACCAAAAAGGCGGACCTCATCCCAGGTGACAAGTCTAAGCAAGTTGTCATCGGCTCCAACCTTGACAGCAAATAGGAAGGCGCGCTCGTCGAGTTCCTCCGTGAGAATCGTGACATCTTTGCATGGTCGCCTTCCGACATGCCCGGTGTACCGAGGGAACTTGCCGAGCACTCGCTCAACGTCATAAAAGGTTCCAAGCCGGTGAAGCAAGCAACAAGACGCTTTGGAGATGAGAGACGCAAGGCTATAGGGAAGGAGATAAATAGGCTGAAGGCCGCCAATTTCATAAAAGAAGTTGTACACACCGATTGAGTGGCAAATCCTGTACTTGTCCCAAAGAAGAATAAAGAGCTGAGGATGTGTATCGACTATACTGGTGTTAACAAGTGCTGCCCAAAGGATCCCTTTGCGCTGCCTAGGATTGACCAAGTCGTAGACTCCACAGCAGGCTCCGAGCTGCTTTGTTTTCTGGACGCCTACTCAGGATACCACCAAATCAAGATGAGAGAGTCAGATCAACTGAAAACATCTTTCACAACTCCATATGGGACTTTCTGCTACATTACCATGCCTTTTGGCCTGAAGAATGCAGGGGCAACATACCTGCGCTGTATGCAAAATTGCCTGCACGAACAGATGAGTCGCAATGTTCACGTCTATGTAGACGACATCGCAGTAATGTCAAAAAAGAAGGCAGATCTCCTAGAGGACTTGGAAGAAACTTTTCAGAACCTCCGGAAGTATCAGATGAAGCTCAATCCCGCCAAGTGCGTTTTCGGCGTCCCAGCCGGCAAACTCCTCGGTTTCATCGTCTCAGAACGAGGGATCGAGGTTAACCCGGAGAAGATCAAGGCCATACAAAACATATCCAGACCTACTTGTCTGAAGGACGTGCAACGCCTAGCCGGATCGGCGGCAGCCGTCAGTCGTTTCATAAGCCGCCTAGGGGAAAAGGCAATGCCTCTCTACCGGCTACTGAAGAAATCCGACAACTTCGAGTGGACAGCAGAGGCAGACGCCGCCTTGCAACAACTTAAGGAGGCCCTCATGTCTGCTCCGATATTGGCAGCACCTCGATCGCAGGAACCAATGCTGCTGTACATCGCGGCAACAGGAGCTGTTGTCAGCGTTGTCTTGGCTGTGGAAAGAAAGGAGAGCGAAGCCGCGGTGTGTGAGCAGCGACCGGTCTACTTCATCAGTGAAGTGTTCTCCGCCTCCAAGCAGAGGTATCCGCATTACCAAAAGCTGGCTTATGGTGTATTCTTCGCCGCCAGAAAGCTTAGGCATTACTTCCAGGAACACACAGTGACAGTAGTCAGCAAGGCACCATTGGGAGACATAATCAACAATGCAGAGGCAACAGGTCGAGTCGCCAAGTGGGGCATCGAACTTGCCGCTTTTGATATAGTCTATAAACCACGGACCGCCATCAAATCTCAAGCACTTGCAGACTTTGTCGCCGACTGGACAGAGGTTATGGAGGAAACAGCACTCCCCGAGTCAGAATATTGGGTCATGCACTTTGACGGATCAAAGATGCTCAAAGGCTCGGGGGCTGGAGTCGTTCTACGTAAGCCTAAAGGTGACAAGCTTAGCTACGTGTTACAAATCCACTTCACAGCAACCAACAATGTTGCCGAGTACGAAGCTTTGCTTCATGGGTTACACGTGGCAAACGACCTAGGCGTCAAAAGAATCCTCTGTTACGGCGACTCAGATTTGGTCGCACAGCAAGTAAGCGGAACATGGGATGCGAAAAGCGCAACAATGGCGGCTTATAGAGCCAAAGTTGACGAATCTGCAAAAAACTTCGTAGGCTACGAAGTCCGACATGTTCCAAGAGCTGAGAATGAGGCGGCAGACACACTTGCCAGACTGGGATCAGAACGCAAAAAGGTACCAAAAGATATATTCCTGGAGCAATTGCACAAGCCATCCATTAAAGGCGCCGATTTGATGGACCCCGACTCAGAAGAACCGGTAGAAGCGGCAAGTCTCGCTGTCTACTTAACACTGCCGGATTGGACAGTCCCATATCTCGATTTTCTAATCGACCAAAAGTTGCCGGAGGACGATGAGGTGCTAAAAAGGCAGATCATAAGGCGAGCCAAAGCATTCACGATAATAAAAGGCGAGCTATACAAGCGAAGCACATGTGGCATCTATCAGCGGTGCATACAGCCGGAGGAAGGCCGGGAAATTCTGAAGGACATACATATTGGCGCCTGCGGGCATCATGCTTCCGCTAGATCCATTGTATCCAAAGCTTTCCGCCAAGGTTTCTACTGGCTCACCGCCAAAGAAGATGCCGATAACATCGTTAAAACATGCAAAGGTTGCCAGTTGTACGCCCGTCAACCTCACTTGCCGGCACAGGAGCTAAGGACGATCCCAATCACCTGGCCGTTCGCGGTCTGGGGCTTAGACATGGTGGGTCCCTTCAAAAAGGCGCGCGGTGGGTACACTCACCTATTGGTCGCTGTCGACAAGTTCACCAAATGGGTCGAGGCCAAACCGATCAGAAAACTTGACGCACGAACAGCCACCAACTTTCTCTGGGGAATTATCTCTCGGTTTCCGATAATGGCAGCAATTTGTCTCAAGGCGACATAGAAGAATACTGCAATGATCTGGGCATACGGCTTGATTTGGCATCTGTGTCACACCCTTAATCCAATGGGCAAGTAGAGCGTACAAACGGCCTAGTCCTATCAGGACTTAAGCCTCGTCTCGAAGCTCCATTACATAGGGCAGCCGGTGCTTGGGCAGATGAGTTACAGTCGGTATTATGGAGTTTGCGCACAACGCCAAACAGATCCACCGCCTACACTCCTTTCTTCTTAGTATATGGCGCAGAGGCAGTGCTACCTACCGACATGAAGTACGATTCCCCAAGAGTTCAAGCCTACATCGAGCAAGACGTAGAAGGTGCAAGACAGGATAGCCTAGACCTGCTAGACGAAGAAAGAGACGTCGCTCTCCATCGCTCCGCCTTGTACCAGCAACAACTCCGCCGCTATCATAGCCGGAGAGTGCGGAAGCGAAGCTTCAGAACAGGTGACCTGGTTCTCCGCCTAATTCAAGATAGAAAAGGCTTGCACAAGTTATCCCCGCCATGGGAAGGACCGTTTATAGTCACAAAGGCGCTGCTCAATGGTTCCTACTACCTAGCCGACATCCGCGACGAAGAAGAAAAGAAAATGCGAAAGAAGGCGGCAGGAAAAAGGGGAACCAAGCGCAAGAGAGGCATTGACGACCCGTTCGAGCAAACAAAACGGCCTTGGAATATTGAGCAGGTAAGTCCTTTCTACACTTAGCAATTTATAATTGTAATAAGTTAAATATGATTGTGAAATAAAAGTCTATGGTTCCTCATCTGTGTTGAGATGCATGCCATCTTTTATCTTTTCCTGCAATCATATTTCCCCTATGTATCTAAGTTACCTATTTTCTAGCTCCGTGCAAAGGTTCAAACTGGTAGATACTTGCAGCTTTCGAGCCAACCCAAAGCAAAAACAAAACTTTTTGCGCTGCCTAATTCCTTTGCCTCTGATTACTTATATGTGGTTCGCCTAGTAGTATGTCTTTGACACCAACATGTTGGCTTTGGTCTCTGATTCTAAACAAATGGTCTAGCCCTGGTTGTTTCAGCTAAAGTTACCGGCTGAGGTTTCGTCAACATACAAAAAGTCAAGCATATAAGTCAGGGTAAAATTAAGGTGGGCCATATAAATAAAGACAAAGTAAAACTTGTCAGCTAGTTTCCGCCTAACAAGGCAACAGCAAAAGTATATACAAAATATTACAAATGTTGCATTGTTTCAGGGGCCGACAAAGTAAGGCTGGTAGAAGGCAAGGACAGGAAAAATATGGCTCGGGGGAGCGTCTACATCAGGCTTGGGGGCTGACAACTTCAGCCCCGGAACTATCACTCCCCTCCGCCTCGGCCGTGCCGGCAGCTTCAGCTCCCTCTCCGCCAGGCACAGGATGGCGCCGGTAGAAGATTGAGGTATCCACCATGTCGGCGACTCGCGTGGCGTAGCCGGCAACGCTGTCCAGCACAGCGACCGGCTCAACCTCGCTACCGTCTTTGTACGTCGACGGCATGCCTTCAGTGACGGCTTCTATCTCCGCCTCGGGGTAGTGCGCCATGAACAACCCAAGGGCCGTCTTGGCTCCACCCCGCGCCGCCGACTTCAGCGAGATTTTGTGCAATTTGGTCGCCTGCTCCAGGATGGCGGGCACGTCGCTGAATTCGGTCGGCTCCTGACTACCAGACGAAGTGAAGAACTTGGCGGCAAACCGTTTGGACGCCGCCAAAGTCTCGGCGATCAGCTCGCCCAGACGCGCAAGGCGATCCAGGCGGGGGCTGACAACCTTGTCATCGCCTAAACCGGCGGGAACTGCATCAAAAATAAAGCCATAAGTTTGGCTCAGGCTAAAAACAACGTGGCAGTATCAAAAAAGGAGCGAGAAATTACCAAGGACGGAGTTATGGAAAGCCGACAACTCAATCATATGAGTTGCCAGAGCGTCCTCTGCAGTTTGGGCGCGAGAAGTCTGCTTGGATATCTCTTCAGCAGCCATCTTCTCCGCCTCCGACAACTTGTTGTGCAGGCTTTCCAGCTCACCAGTGAGCTGGCTGGATTCCTGCGCAAACTTGAGTTGTTGGGCCTCCATCTCTTTTTGATGAGCCGCTTTCAACTCCAAGTTGGCGGCCGCCAAGTCTGAAGCTTCATTCATAAGAGCTTGCATATCAGTGGACGCCTTCAGGATATCCTGAGCGTGGTCTAGCAGTTCTACAAATATGGATTCGCCAAGCTAAAATGATTGACGGAAACATAGCTCAAAAGTATAGTTGGAGAAAGGGATCCACCCTACCTTCATCTTTTTTGCGGGCCGCCTCCAGCTCGGCGATCCGCCTGTCCTTGGCCTCGCACTCCTTCTTCAGGTCGCGGTGGCGCCGGTTTATCTCGACTCGGGAGGAGACGAGCTCGACGTTGGCGGACACAAGGTCCTGCAAGAAAAACCAAAGGCATATAACATATTGTCGAATAACCACTAAGCCGACAGTCAAAGTTTCTTTTGACTAGCCATCTAAGTGCTCGGGGGAAAGACTATGTATATGCCGGAGGGGTAGAAACTTACAGATAGGTCGCCCTCCAAGTCATCGAATGCCTGCGAGGCAAAGGCGGCAAAAGCCAAAGTTGACTCCTTGGCCTCCTTGAAGGTAGACCAAGGGTCTCTGACTTTGCCGCCTCCCGCAGTCGGGGCTGCCCTCCGGGACCCGCCGGCAGTCGACTCCAGCAACCCTTCGTTGGCGGCGCGCGATTGCGCGGCATCATCGGCCGTAGCCTCAGCCAGCAGAAGGGGAGTTTTGGGCGCGCGGTCGGCAGAAGGGGCCCTTGGCGGAGCACCTGAGGCCGGCGCTGGAGGTTGGCGCCGAGCGTCAGCCATGAAGCTGCCGGCTTGGAGCGGGGGAGTTGGTGGCACGGTGGCCGGCGAGCCGCCTTGCGGCCGCTTTCCTTTGCCAAGGAGCCTGGTCGTCAACCGGGAGGTTGCGACCCTTTCCCTGTCAAACAAAGAGCAAGCAAAATAAGTCAGCCAATGTTCAAAAGGTTCGCCATCTGGAAAAGGCAAAGTTGAGTACCTTCGGGGGATGTTAATCCCCGCATTCTCGCCAATGTTGGCGAGAGTCGGCTCGGTAGCCGATGCGATCCGTTTTTTCCTCTCGGCGTTCGCCGTGGAGGAAGCAGCGCCGGACGCCTTGCGCTTCTTCGTCTTCCCGGCTTCCGACTCGTAGAAGTCGGGAGCCAGGTCATCCTCCCTCAACTCGGAGAGCTGAAAAAGAAGGCATGTTAAAGGAACTCAATCCTAGCCGGCAAAGCTGTCAAACAAGGGGTAAAGGAAGAAAATATTCACCTCGAGGGGAGGATTGTCGTGGGTGTGCATGGGCACGCCCTCGACCGCCTTCAACGACCCCGCCTTGACGAGGCTGCGGAGCCGGAATGCCAGGTCGGCGACCGGCAATATCTCTTCGCTCACGCGAAGAGAGGCTGTGTCAGTAGGCGAATACTGACACATCTTGTGTGGGCTGTACCGCAGGGGGAGGATTTGCCAGCCGAGCCAGCAAATGACGGTGTCGACCCCATCCAACTGGGGGGGAGCCATCGTCCTCGTGAGGAACTCGATCCGCCTTTGAATAAGGCGGAGTTCCTCCGTCAACTTGGGCACCGCCTCGTCCCAGCATGGGCGAGGCAGGGGCGGCGCGTTGACGAACGCCGGAATGCCGATTTGACGGCCCGGCGCTGCCATGTCTTGGCAGTAGAAGAAGGTGGAGGTCCAGCCCTTGACGGACTCGAGGTATGGTATCTTAGGATACCATTGGCGGCCCTGGCGCCAGTTGAAGGTGACGCTGCCGCAAGTCGCCAACCCGCCGTCCGGCACCGTCTGTCGCCGGCAACGGAAACAATATCTAAAGAAGTCTAAACTAGGCCTAATACCTAGATAGCCTTCGAAAAGGGCTGTGAAGCCGGCTAAGACTAATATGCTATTGGGTGCGATATTATGGGGCTGGAGCCCGTAGTGATCTAAGACCTCACTAAAGAAGGCGGAAGGCGGAAGCGCCATTCCCCTGACCAAGTGGGAGGTGAGGATTACCCGTTCTCCGGCTTCCGGAGCCGGGATGATGTCTCCCAAGGCGGCCCTCCACCGGCAATCCTCTCGAGTGGGGAGGTAGCCGACAGCCTCCAAATCTTGGAGGGCGTCTTCGTCGACGATAGAAGGCAGCCAGTAGCGGGACCCGAGGTCCGCCGCTTCTTCTTCCTCGTCGCCGGGGGCGTTCGCCGTCGCCGTTGCCGTGGTGGTCGGTGGAGGAGCCGAGGAGCCCGCCGCAGGAGCGCGCGCGGAGGAAGTCCGATGGACGACGGCGGAGACATTGCCCGCCGTCGCCGCCGCCGCGGGACGAGTAATGGCGCCGCCCATCGGCGTCGCAAGCGCGGCCTCGGTCGCCGGGCCGCTCGACGCCGTCGAGTGAGCGGGACCGGTGGACATCGCCGCGAGGAAAGGTAGCCGGAGGAGAAGAGCTCGCCGGAGTTCGTTCGGAGGCGAGGAGCGAGGAAGTGTAAGAGACAAGGGCGCACGGAGAGCAAAGGCAGGGTAAAGAAAATGGACCGTTTGGCTACCTATTTATAGGGCAGGCGTTGCTCCCTGTGCAACGGCATTTTAGTCGGACACGTGTCCCACGTCCGTTGCGGCACACGATTGCACGATCTCCACGCCTCCTCTTTTCCCGCAACTTGTGATCATGGCGAGATTCCCGCCTAGGCTGTTTTCAAACTGTCGAGAAGCCGGCTAGGTGGAAACCGCCAAGAAGAATGCTCGGCAAAGATTGCCGAGTAGCCGTCTTTTCCCATGATGGACAAAGGCGGTCGCCTGTCAACATCAAGACACGCATGCCTCTTTGATTTTCAGAATGGTTCAAGTCCTGCAGCCGCCAACCTTGGCAGATGGAGAATCAAGGAGAAGCCGGCGCCTGGAGAACTTCAACCTTTCTGGGGGCTAATGTTGGGGATATATCGACTAGGGGTATAACCAGCATGGATCAATCCGGCTAGTCCAGGGTGGCCCAAGGGTGGTAAGGCCAAGGCCTGCCGGGCGGCCCAGATAGCTGACGAGCAAGGAAGTAGGCGGACGGTCCAAGGAAGGCGGAAGGCCTAAGCCCATCAAGCCACCGAGCCCAAGACGGAAGGCGGCAACTAAGCCGGCTAGGTCTAGGACTCTGATTACTTGCCGGACAAGCACTTACCTTGTACCCTGGGGTCTGGCCGCCTATATAAGCCGGCCACCAGGGAGCCTTTAGGGCAGACGCTTCAATACGCATCAAACACATTGTAACCTGTTCACGGCTATTGCCTCATAGTGAATTATAGCAGCACGTAGGATCCCGCCACCGCTGTGGGATCCGAAGCTGGGTAAACTCGCCGTGTTCAATCCCGTCCTCGACGACACCAACCTTCTTCCCCACAATCCATACGTAGGCTAGAGGACCCCCGTCTCCTATCAATTATGCCGATACCACGACAGCGGCCACACCCCGTGCCCGCGCGGATCCAGGCCCTGCCGCGCGTGGACATGGTGTGGGCCCCCTGGGCCCCACCTTGGCATCCCCTTTTGGCCTCCTTTATGATCTGGTAAAATAGGAAATTCTACGGTCTTCGTTTTGTTTTCTGAGCTTTGCAAATAATGTATCTTGACGGTGCTTTTTCCAGTAGTTTCCAGACTCCGGTGATTAACTCTCCAATAATCATCAAACATGCAAAATAGATGAAATAACATAAGTATCATCTCTAAATATGAAATATATTAATAAATAACAGAAAATTATGATATAAAATAGTGATGCAAAATGGACGTATCAACTCCCCCCAAGCTTAGACCTCGCTTGTCCCCAAGCGAAAGCTGAACTCAGTAAACATGACCACAAATTTATAGAGTGAAGTGTCGATAAAGAATATACGGACAAGAAGCATCACATTTAATAATACACAAGTGATCTTAGATATCAACACCGTTCATATAACTCAACTTGTAATAAGTAAAGGTAAATCACAATAAAGTGCATAGAGAAAACCATAGTTGGTGTTGGCAAACTTCGTTCTTGGTCAGAGAACAATGAACATATTGAGCTTACTTCTATTAAACATCCCCTCTTAAATAGTTGCTAACTCCCAATAGTTGCTAACTCCCGTATGGAGTGGTGAAAGATGTTTTCAGCTGATCCGACTCCCTCATCTTGATTTGATGGAATCCTGAGCAGGCGTCCAAAAAACAAAGTAGCTCGGAGCCCGCTGTGGAGTCTACGACTTGGTCGATTCTAGGCAGCGCAAAGGGATCCTTTGGGCAACACTTGTTAACACCGGTATAGTCAATACACATCCTCAGCTCTTTATTCTTCTTTTGGAACTAGTACATGATTTGCCACCCAATCAGTGTGTACAACTTCTTTTATGAAATTGGCGGCCTTCAGCCTATTTATCTCCTTTCCTATAGCCTTGCGTCTCTTGTCTCCAAAGCGTCTTGTTGCTTGCTTCACCGGCTTGGATCCTTTTATGACGTTGAGTGAGTGCTCGGCAAGTTCCCTCGGTACACCAGACATGTCGGAAGGCGACCATGCAAAGATGTCGCGAATATCACGGAGGAACTCGACGAGCGCGCCTTCCTATTTGCTGTCAAGGTTGGAGCCGATGACGACTTGCTTAGACTTATCGCCTGGGATGAGGTCCGCCTTTTTGGTGTCTTCTGAAGCTTCAAAGGTCTTCTTGACACCAATCTTTGGCTTGGGCATGGAGTTGTCTGGGTCCGCCTCAAGTAGTGCGAGTTCTTCCTTGTGGATGACGGCTTCTGCGAAGGTGGCCATGCCACGATCACACTCCTTGGCTTTCTTGAAGTTGCCGGAAATCATGATGGTTCCGTTTTCCCCCGGCATTTTGAGCTTGATGTATATGTAGCACGACCTTGCCATGAATTTGGCGAAACCCGGTCGTCCGAATATTGCATGATAGGCGCTTTTGAAGGGGACAACTTCGAACCGGAGGAACTCTGAGCGGTAGTTCTCCTTTGGTCCAAAAGTTACCTTCAGCCTAATGCTCCCCATTGACTTTGCTTGTCTGCCGGACACTATGCCATGAAAAGTGAGGTTGTTGTGATCAAGCTGATCCTCTGACAGGTTCATGCGGCTTAGTGTGTCATAGTACAGGATGTTGAGGCTGCTGCCGCCATCCATGAGTACCTTTGTGAGTCTGAAGTTGTCGACAATGGGATCGACGACAAGGGCGTACTTGCCTGGGTGAGGAACGTGATCAGGGTGGTCGACCGATCCCAGGTGATCGCCGCCTCAGACCAGTTCAAATACTGAGGAACGTCCGGCATTGTCGCGTTAAGTTCGCGCATCTCCGCCTTTTCCACCTTAGCCGAAGGCGTGCCGACAAAACACACGCGAGATTCTTTGACCTTCGGATATGGTTTCTTTTTCTTGGCGGCCGCGTCATCCTCGCTTGAGATTGACATGTCGTCGTCATCCTCGTCATCCTTGTTGTCTTTCTTGTCGTACTTCTTTGACTTCTTTGACTTCCAGCCAACTGTGGGGTCCTTTTTGAAGTCGTCCATGAAACGACACTCGCTAAGCATATGGTTGACCTTGCCAAGTGAGGCGTGGATAGGGCATGGCAAAAGTTTTGCCTGCTCGTAAGTGATACGCGCCGCCTTAGGGCCTGAGCCGGCGTCGCGATTGTCTTTCTTATTCTTTCACTTCTTTTTGCCGGCATTCCCTTGGAACGCGACAGGTACCTCGTTGGAAGGTCCGGCTTTGTCATCCGTCGCCTGCTTGCGTTTGTTGTTCCGTTTTGGCACGATGCTGACGTCTGGATCATCGTCGCGTGCGTCGTCATCCGCCGCCGCGTATTGGGCGGCTAGGTTAAGCATCTCGCCAAGGTCCGTGATTTGCTAGCGGACGAGCCGATGACGGAGCAAGGACTTCTTCTGCAGGCCCGTGTAGAAGGCATGGATAGCCTGTGCGTCCAAAACACCATGACAGTTGGCCTTTTCGAAGATCCAACGGCTGACAAAGTCTGTCATGGTTTCGTCCGGCTTTTGGATACAGCGTTGCAAATCCGTGTAGGTATTTGGACGCTTGTATGTTCCTTGGAAGTGCTGAGAGAAAACCTTTTCCATGTCGTACCAGCTATGGATAGACTTTTCCGGAAGGTTGTCAATCCAAGCCCTTGCCGTGCCTTCCAACATGAGAGGTAGGTAACGGACGGCAATGTAACTGCTTCCGCCGATAATTTCTATGGCCATGGCATAATCGGCTAGCCATGAATCCGGCTTAACGAGGCCATTGTACCTAGAACAATTTTTAGACACTGATGTCATGTCCTTAGGGAACGGCTCTCTGCGGATGGCGTCGCCAAAGCACTTTGGTCCAGAATATAGCGGCTCCTTTCGTCTTGCTATGTCTTGTAGGCGGTGTCGCGCGTCTTTTGGATCGAGCTGTTGTGCGCCTCTGTTTGCGTTTGGCTCGTCTTGCGCTGCCCGGCTTACGCTGCGCCTGGGCCCTTCTGCCGCCTCCTTCCTCTTGCTGCCGGTGCTAAGCTGCGGAGACCGGCTTCGACCTCTCCTGGGAGGGTCGTTACCGGCATCTTTTCTAGGCGGATGTCCATTATCCCGGCTACCGCCATTGTCGCGCATTGGCTGGGATGGAGGTGGCAGGTCTCCTCTGCTTCCTGTCCTTGAATTCTTGTCCCGCCTTGGTTTTGGCGGTGGCGTCTTCTTTGGAGGTGGCGTTGCTTTCCTTTTGTCGCCATGGCTACTGGAGCCGGACGGGCCTTCGGGGTCAGCGCCAGGTGCGGCTTTGTACTTTCCTGACTTGGATTCTAGGTCTCCCCCGCGGGCATCCGCCATGTGGCCATAGGAGTCAGCGCGAGCTTGTTGTTCGAGGGCCTTGCTCACGAAGTGTCTTGCATTGGCCAGCTTTTCCTCCGCTGTGTAAGTTTTGTCGTCTAGGGTATCTAGCGCGGCAGCGGCGTTAAGGATTGGGGGTGCAGAAGACAACATCCCCCCTTATGTCTACGCGATGTGGTGCCGTGCGCCAATCGAACCCAAGATCCTGAGCCGCTGTTGTTGCACGTGTTGGCGGTTCCTTATCACGGCGGTTTTTTGATGGCCTTTTTTCCTCGAAGAGCTGCCGGCTTGTTTTAGTCGACATCTTTTCCTGTTCTTTCTCGATCTTCTTTGCAAGGCTCTCAACATGCTCCTCTCTTTTGCGCAGGAAGTCAGAGTGCTTAAGCATGTTAATCCTAAGCTCTTCCACTTCGTCGAGTGGGGTATCCTTGTTCACCGGAGTGTGCATAATCTCTTCTACTTCCTTGATGACGGAGAGCAAATCCGTGGGTTTGCTGCTGCCGCCTTTCTCGAGGCCGGTTTTCTTCTTTGCGCGCATCTTGTCGGAACTTTCAATGAGTTGACCGGCAGTGGTGTCGCCGGCATCTTCCACCGGCTTGTTTTGCGTTTCAGAAGCAACTGGGGTTGACTCGTGACCAACGACAACCATCATAGCCAACTTGTCAGGCATATCAGTATCTGTTGTGCCCTCTGAAGGAGCCGGATTATCACTGGAAAAGCGGCTTTTGATCTTCTCTTCGAAGAGACTAGCATCATCATCAGAGTCAAGTCTACGTTGACTTGAACAGTAGATCTGGATCCGACATCGCATCCTCCTGAGAGCAGGAAGGATTGATTCAGGATCGTTGTTTTCCGGCTGGGAGTCGGATCCCAGTCCGACAACTCCGACAAAGTGGAAATCAGATTCGGCTAACTCTTGGGAGAAGGCGGATTCAGATCCATCTTGTCGGTCGACTGCTTGGTCGAAGGGTTGGTGGGTGGGGTTGTAGAAGCGCGGTAGGCCATACGCCTCTGGCGTGTACCCGATGAAGACGTCGATCCCTCCGATCGGTACGATTGCGCATCCGATAAGGTAGTCGTCCGCTGGGAGCCAGGACTCATCCGAGTTGACGTAGCTGTGGTCGCCATACCTTGTGACGCGGCCGACGGCGATCTGCTTGCCCACGCCGCCAAGTGTTCCCGCCTGGAACGTGACGCCAGGAACCTTATGCCCCACGGTGGGCGCCAACTGTCGTGGTATCAGCATAGTTGATAGGTGACGGGGGTCCTCTAGCCTACGTATGGATTGTGGGGAAGAAGGTTGGTGTCGTCGAGGACGGGATTGAACACGACGAGTTTACCCTGATTCAGATCCCGCAACGGTGGCGAGATCCTACGTGCTGCTATAATTCACTATGAGGCAGTAGCCGTGACCAGGTTACAATGTGTATGATGCGTATTGAAGCGTGCCCTAAAGGCTTCCTGGTGGCCGGCTTATATAGGCGGCCAGACCCCAGGATACAAGGCAAGTACTTGTCCGGCAAGTAATCAGAGTCGTAGACCTAGCCGGCTTAATTGCCGCCTTCCGTCTAGGGCTTGGTGGCTTGATGGGCTTCGGCCTTCCCCCTTCCTTGGACCGTCCGCCTACTTCCTTGTACGTCAGCTATCTGGGCCGCCTGGCAGGCTTCAGCCTTACCACCCTTGGGCCTCCCTGGACTAGCCGGATTGATCCATGTTGGAGATACCCCTAGTTGATATATCCCCAACAAGGGGACTTGAGGGGGCAGCGAAGGGCCTGAAGGGGCTGCCCCTGAGGCCGCCCCCGCCAAGGCTTTCCTCCCCTGAAGGGGCGTCAACACAACTCCCTCCACAAGGCCTCCAGGGCCCTGTGGAGATACTTCGATACGAAGCAACCGCTGCAGAGCGCACATGGCCTCTGCAACAGCCGCAGAGTGACGCGCGCGTCTGCGCACAATGACGATGGCGCCGCAGTTGCTGTTATGGTGATAAAAGGAGTCAACAAAGCGTTGTGTCCCCTGCGCCGCCAACAAGGCTTTCCTCTTTGGTGATAAAGCAGGTGGCCGGCGCAACGCTCCAACGGCGACGTCACCGTGTGACGTGGGGCTACTCTTCGACTACCCCACGATGAGGCTACCTGGGCCACACCAAGGTTACGGAGGCCCATAGAAGGCCCACTAGGGGTATCGTGTGACCTAGTTCTAGCCGGTTAGGTCATACGACTTACCATATCTGTAAATGCCATCGACACCGTTCACCCGGGACCTGGCCTACCTATAAAGGCCAGGAGGGTTGCTCGTCCAAAGGACACGCTCATAGCCGCCACCAAAAACCCTAGCGAGATCGATATCTCGCCATTGTAACGTCAACTCGCAATCAATACCAGACAAGCCGGAATTAGCGTGTTATCCTCCGGTAGCCTGAACCTGGGTAAACGCCTCGCTTGTCAGCCGTCGTGATCACCAACGCTCCTCTCTCCTCCTCAATCAACCCGGGGTGGACAACCTTGGGATTTGTCGAGTTACACCCTCGTCAATTGGTGCCGTCTGTGGGAAAAAACGAGCGTTGGAATCATGGTCGCACCGGCTCCATCCGTGAAGAAGACCGACGTCTGCATCACCCAGGAGCCAATCCGGTTCGGCTCCTTCGAGTACGCCTTCCACCCGCCGGCCCGCCGCTCGTTGTACGCCGATCTGTATGAAGGTATACGCATCACCTTTGGTTCCATACATTGCTTCGTGGACAATCGTGGAATATTCAGGTCCACGGCGACCGCGCCACGCGAGGTGGTGACACCCGCATCGGCTATCATCGCTCCGCACTCGTCGTCGCCTACCAAGGAGGCCGCGCCAGCCACAAGTGTGAAGATCGCGTCTCCGACCGATCAACCCGCTTCTACCTCGACTACGTCAACCACTTCGACAGCGGCCATGCAGATCGAGTCTACTTCGACCATCTTGATCGCACGGCTGGCGAAACCAAGATCTACTCCAACTTCGACTGCGGCAATCTGAACGGAAGTTGACCACCTAGAGGAAGGGGGGGGGGGGGTGAATAGGTGGTGACCAATTTTTATCTCTTTTTCAGTTTTTAGGCTAGCGGAAAGTAAATTGTCTAGATGTGCAACTAGATGATTCAAGTGACAACCTACAAAGAACTAGGCAAGTACAGGAAATAAAGAGCGGTAAAGGAGAGTGGAACGAAACAACCGTAGGGACTCGAAGACCAAGGTTTTATCCCGAGTTCCACCACATAGGTGTACGTCTCGTTGGAGAGGTGTGAGCTACCACAAAGGTTTGCTCAACGCCACAAAGGCCTCACCCTATTCTCCTGTGAATTCGACCACAAAGGTGCGAATCCACACTTCCACTAAGGACTCCTTTAAGGGCGGAGAAAGTCCCGTACAAATGCGTGAGGCACACACCCACAACTGAATTGGGGGCTCTCACAACGACCACAACAGGTCACTTCCACAAAGGAATCCACAAAGGATCAAACTACACAAAGAATGAACCTAGCTATCCACAAAGGAACCCTAGATTCGTTGCCCCTCAAGCTATAGAGGGGGAAAGTCAAATCGCTTCGGTGGAGATGTAGATCGGTGGCTTCTCCCTCAGATCCCCAAGTATCAACGGATTTGAGTGGTTGGATTGAGAGATCCGGGAGAAACGAGCTTCAGCACCAATGAAGGAGAGAGAAAATCTGGAAGCTAAGGAGCTGGAGGTAGGTGGAGGGGTATTTATACCCCTCCTCAAAATCTGCCTGTTGCACAGCCGCCAGCTCGGAAATCTCCGGGTTGAGGACCGGAAATTTCCGGACTCCGGAAATTTCCGGGCGAAATTCCGGTAGAACTTTGACCTTGGATCAGTACTGGTTGGATTTCTTGACTTGGTCGAAATTCCTCTGACACTCGGAGATCTCCGGATTGGGGCTCGGAAATCTCCGAGCGCCGGAAATCTCCGGGAGGATTTCCGGCTAAAAATGATCTGGAGTCAGTACGCAATATGAGTTCAGACTTAGCGAAAAAAGAGTTTGGCTCGGAAATCTCCGGTCAGTGGACCGGAAATTTCCGGGCCCCGGAAATCTCCTGACAGAATTCCTGAACAATAACCAGGTGTAATTGAACTGATAATTCTCTTTGACAGTCAACCTGTAAAGTAGCCTGCATGCTTCATCACAAACATTAGAACTTTTTGTGTTGTCATTAGTCACCAAAACTTAGGAGTACATAGAATGTACTTTCAATCTCCCCCTTTTTGGCGAATGATGACAACACAAAAAAGAGTGGATTTGCAAAATATAGACGGAGCTCCCCCTAGGTGAGTGCACTAATTAAGAATGTCTTTGGAATACAAAGTGCACATTCCTTAGGATCAACACTCCCCCTAGATTTTACAAAGCACACACAAACACAATAGAAGCAACAAACTTAGATAAAAAGTTATTACAATAGAGAATTTAACAGTACTCATGTCTCACACACATGACGAAACAAACATAGTCACGAAATAAGAGAGCACTGAAGAAAGCAAAGCGAAAAGAAAGAAGTGCTCTCAGCCCATGCAAATCCCGAGAGTCCTAGAGATACTTCTCCCCCTTTGGCATCAAGATACCAAAAAGGGAGGAGGTTCCACTAACGTCCCATGACTCAAGAGTCGGAACCCGCGTCCTGATCATCTTCCTCTTCCTCCTCCGTGTCAGCATTCTCAAGATCGCTGTCCTCTGGCACAACATCATCCCAATCAAAAGTGAGACCATCTGCATTCCAATCTTTGAAGGGAACCCGAGGCTTCAAAGGTTGCTTCGGAGCAGGCATCTTCATGTGAGCCATCATTGCTTCTTGGCGCTGCATAATGCGATGGTTCTGAGAGTAGATGGAGTAGTTCTCACTGTGAATGCAACAGTTCATGTTCATGATTTTCTCAATAGCTCGAACTACCCAGGGGCGACTTTTCTTGGGAGCTTTCTTGATGTTGGGATCGGAGGGAACCCGAGATGGACCACCAAAAATGTCATCCTCATTGATATCATGCATGGTGGCTTGTTGTTGAACCAGGTGAGAAGATTTCTGGACAAGCAGTGCTGGCCTGTGAGGCTGAGTGGCAAAAGCTGCATCAAAGTCATCACCGTCTTGCTCAGTCAGCTGGTAGAGGCTCTTGATGAGCATCATAATATAAGGAGCATATGGAGGAACTTTCCTCTCAAAGACTGCTAGGGACATCTCCTGGAAAATAAAGTCCATGACATCCACCTTATAGACCTCCTTCTCAACTGCATACTCCCCAAGATAGGCATCATGAGCTTTCCGCATCAAGTTTACTAGAGCCCCGACAATATTATCTGCATTGCCGGCAATGGGAGCAATGGTCCAACGGAACATGCGCAGCAGGATATCATAAGTGGGCAGAAGGCCATTCTGAGAGCCAATCCTCCCTCCAGGCTGGTATAGATCAGTCATGACGTGTTTGTTGTAGGACACGCCATGCACATGCATGCGGGCACCAGCTGCAGTAGAAAGACCACGGAATGGGCAACCAAGAATCTGAGCAAACTCTCTGAAGGAAGAAGTCAAGCGCTGCCTGCCAGACATCCAAGTCATCCCAATATCCTCTGAGGAGTCAAACACCATAGTGGCATAGAACTGATGTATAAGAGAGACGCTGTAGTTGCACTCAGTTCTCATCAAAGGCTCCAAACCCAAAAGACCACACACCTTCACAGCACCACCAAAATAATCTGCCTTCTTCATTAACTTGTCAAAGTCAATCCACTTCATGGGGCAGATTGGCTTGTCAATGGAGAAGTTCTGATACACTTCCCTGTAGATCCATGCCATCTCAGTGCAAAAGTAAGTGGGATCATCAGACTCCACATCATAGGATAGTTCACTTCGCCACTTGCGAAAACTTCCTTTGTTGAAGTCTTCAAGGCGGAGCTCGGTCTTCTTCTTCTTATTAGCACCAATAGGTCTCCTGAGGAAGGCTGAGTGCTCAGTTTGTGAGTTGTCTTCACTGGAGGACCCACTGGGAGGGCGTGAGTGAACAGGTTTGGCTCTTCCACGAGTAGAAATTTGCTTAAAGCGGCCACGAGGATTGGAACCTGCAGGTACACAGCATAGAGTGGATGGAAAGCATATGGGGTAAGCACTCATGTCCAAGATTGAAAAAGGAACATACTAGAAAAGTTTTGACAAACACAGTTTCTGGACTTAGCTGTTTTGATTCTGCGCAGGCCGGAGATTTCCGGGTCTGACTCGGAGATCTCCGGGGTCCGGAGATTTCCGAGTGAGGACCGGAAATTTCCGGTCTGCACGAAATTTTAACAGATCTGAACAAAATCTATGGATGAAAAACAGATCGGTGCATATGGAAGGTAGAACATGCCTAGTGGAGCAATTCTACCAAAGGAAACAACCAACAACCTTCTAAATCTGCTAGGTTAAACCAAAACAAGTTTCGTCCTAGATTTGAAATAAGAGGAGTTACCGGAGGACATTGCGAAAAGTGTGCGGATGGAAACGAAGCCCTTGACGAGGAGAAGCAGATCCCCGAAGCACGCAAGAAACCCTCGAACGATCCACCCGCAGCGAGGAAAGGAAGATTTGGAGATTTTCAGAGGAGAGAGAGGATTAGGGCACGGGGTGGATGAACTGGCCGAACCGGCCGGTCCACCCGTGCCCTTTTATAGACAGGAAAATTTGAACCGGAAATTTCCGGACTGAGGCTCGGAAATTTCCGGGTGCCGGAGATTTCCGGGGCTATTTCCGGATAGGACTTAGCCCTGGAAAACTTTTGGCACACTCGGAGATTTTCGGACATCGGACCGGAGATTTCCGGACCCCGGAGATTTCCGGCTCTAAATCCGATTCAGCTTCGCCTGAGGTCAGTGCCGAAATTGAAAAAGACTTAGGTGCCAGAAATCGCAGGGGCCGGAGATTTCCGAGTCTCAGCTCGGAAATTTCCGGACGCCGGAAATTTCCGGGACTATTTCCTGTCAAAAATCAACACAGGTCAGTGCTGATTTTTGAAGGGACTTAGTCTCGATATTTTCTGGTGGCCCGGAGATTTCCGAGTAAGGCTCGGAGATTTCCGTTCAAACCCAAAAACTCTAGGAACAAGATACCAAAAAGGGACATGAGTGGGGAAAATCATGTTTACAGGATAGTGAAAGGCTTAGGATAGATACTCAAACTGAAAGGAAGACACACTCAAGTTGAAAAAACCATAAAACACACGAGAAGACCAACAAGAGTGTGTTTTCCCAAAAGAGCCAAAGACAATGCAAGTGAGAATAAGAAAAATAAAACCAAATGGAATCCAAAGAGAAAAAGAGTTGGTGGCCGAGGCCACCGTGTATGAGTTGTAGCATGGTACCGCGAAGATATATCTTGAGTCCATAACTCCATCTCAACATTGAAGCTCACAAATTAGATTCAATTTGAAGTTTTAGCAATGATATGTCACTATATGCATAATAGGGGGAGGAAGAGTCCAATTTATTAGGAAAACACTCCCCCTAAGTCCATGCGTACCTCTAGGTCTTATAACACCTTAAACGTTGGAGTGTGTGTACGATGCTCAAGCCAAGGCCCGAGAATCTATGATATTGAGCTCATTCCTCAAGTAGCAAAAACGGCCTTCATCAAGGGGTTTCGTGAAGATATCCGCCAATTGATCCCTTGTACCAACATATGATAGATCAATATCTCCTCGTGCCACGTGATCACGGATGAAGTGATGACGAATCTCAATGTGCCTGGTCCTTGAATGTTGCACCGGATTGTACGCAATTTTGATGGCACTCTCATTGTCACATAAAAGCGGCACTTTATCCAAGAGGACACCGTAATCCTTTAAAGTTTGCCGCATCCAAAGAAGTTGAGTACATCCGCTTGCGGCAGCAACATACTCGGCCTCCGCCGTGGATAATGAGATACAATTTTGTTTCTTCGAGGACCAACTCACCAAAGATCTTCCAAGAAATTGACACGTTCCGGATGTGGACTTCCTATCATCAATGTCGCCCGCCCAATCGGAGTCCGTATATCCACAAAGAGACAATGTGCCATCTTTGGGATACCACAACCCAAAGCAAGGGGTATGAACCAAATATCTGAAGATTCTCTTTACGGCCATCAAGTGACTTTCCTTAGGCGCGGCTTGATAACGAGCACACACTCCCACGCTTAAAACGATATCGGGCCTAGAGGCACACAAATAAAGAAGAGACCCAATCATAGAACGATACTCCTTTTGGTCTACCTCTTTACCGTCGGGGTTGAGTTGGAGGTGGCACTTGGTTTGCATAGGAGTCGTCACACCGTTAAGTCCAAGCAATTTGAATTTCTTGATCATCTCTTGAATATACTTGGCTTGACAAATGAAAGTCCCTTCCCTCAATTGCTTTATCTCAAAGCCAAGAAAGAACTTGAGTTCACCCATCATGGACATCTCGAACTTGTCGGTCATTAGCTTGGAAAACTCATCATTGAACACACGGTTAGTAGAACCGAAGATAATGTCATCGACATATAGTTGACAAATGAAGAGTTCACCATTAACCTTTTTAGTGAAAAGAGTGGGATCGATTACCCCAACCTCAAATCCACGGTCTACCAAGAACTCTCTCAAGTGCTCGTACCATGCACGGGGGGCTTGTTTAAGGCCATAGAGAGCTTTGTCCAAGACATAGACGTGGTGAGGATGGTTGGGGTTTTCAAAACCCGGGGGTTGTTTAACATAAACAAGTTCTTGCAATGGACATAAGAAAAGCAGATTTTACATCCATTTGTTGCAATTTGAAACCATGGTGAGAAGCAAAAGCGATGAGAATACGTATCGATTCGAGTCTTGTGACCGGCGCGAAAGTTTCTCCAAAATCGATGCCTTCGACTTGAGAGAATCCTTGAGCCACCAACCGCGCCTTGTTCCTCACAACGATACCATGTTCATCTTGCTTGTTCTTGAAGATCCACTTAGTGCCAATAACATTGCGGCAATCTTTAGGCTTCTCAACTAGACGCCACACTTTGTTGCGCTCGAAGTTGTTAAGTTCTTCATGCATAGCCCCTAGCCAATCGGGATCTTCAAGAGCATCAAAGACTTTCTTGGGCTCGACCATGGAAATGTGTGCTTGATGCTCACTAAAGTGAGCTAATTGACTTCGTGTGGAGACCCTTGCTCGAATATCACCAATGAACTTGTCGAGAGATAATGCTCTAAGTTCCAAAGACTTTGCAAAACGAGCTTCACGACGAGTTTCAATTGCCGCCCTTGCGGTGGGGACAATTTCTTGACCATCTTAATCCTTTGCATCCTCGTCTTGACCTTCTTGTGGGCCTTGATCATCATGAGAAGTCTTTTCATGAGGTGGAGAAGGATGATCTTTCCCTTGAGTAGAACTTGGAGAAGCGGAGTTGGCTTCGATAATCTTGGTGGAGGAGGCATGATCTTTTTGTTGATGAAGATCTTGTTGAGGTTCATCATGAGCTTCATCTTGAGAGGAAATAGCATGCCCTTGTTGAGGAGGATCTTGAGATTGTTCTTGAGGGGAATCATCATTTTCTGTGGGTGAGCCACCTTGTGGTTCTTGTGATGGTGAGGTTTCCTTGATGGGAGAACTTGAATCATCTTGAACAACTTCTTCATGGACTTCAATTGGGCGTAGAAAGCCCACCCCCATCTTCTTAATAGCATCAAAAGGTTGTTCATCACCTACATCACAAACACCAACTTGCTCCACTTGGGAGCCATCATTTTCATCGAATTCCACACTACAAGACTCTATGATAATCCGGGAGGATTTATCAAAGACTCTATAAGTGTGGGACTCGCTACCATAACCGACAAAGATCCCCTCAAGAGACTTAGAGTGAAACTTACCCAACCGGACACCCTTTACTAGATAATAGCACTTACATCCAAACACTCGGAAGTAGCCAATGTTGGGTTTATTGCCGGTGAGGATCTCATATGGAGTCTTCTTCAAACCTTTGCGGAAGTAGAGGCGATTAGATGAGTGACAAGCGGTGGAAATAGCATCCGCCCAAAAGTTGATGGGAGACTTGAACTCCGCCAACATAGATCTCGCCATATCAATGAGAGTCCGGTTATTTCTTTCGGCAACGCCATTTTGTTGAGGAGTGTAAGCAGCGGAATATTGATGACGAATGCCTTCTTCACTAAGAAAGTCGTTAAGAGTGTAGTTCTTGAATTCCGACCCATTGTCACTACGAATAACCAAAATGGGAAGGTCATATTGGCGTTGAACTTCCTTTGAGAAGTCGATGAAGACTTGTTGAGTTTCATCCTTGGTCTTGAAGAAATAGACCCAAGTATATCTTGAATAGTCATCAACAATCACGAGGCAATATTTCTTGCCACCAAGACTTATCTCCGGAATTGGTCCAAATAGATCAACATGAAGGAGTTCCAAAATCCGGGATGACGATATGATGATCTTGCTTGGATGAGGAATGTCATGCATCTTGCCTTCCACACAAGCTCTACAAATTCGATCCCTTGAAAAGGAAACATGATCTTTTAGTCCAAGAATGTGGCCACCCTTGTGAAGACTTTGCAAAGTACGCATGTTTACGTGAGCTAGTCGGCGATGCCAAAGCCAACCCACGTCGGCTTTTCCGAAGAGACACATGGCTTGAGAAGTGGTGGCTCCGGAGAAGTCCACCACATAGAGCTCATGCTCCACGTGTCCCACGAAAGCCACTCTTAGCGACTTGCTCCACAAGAGGACCACAATGTCCTTATCAAAGAAGGGAGAGATCCCCATATTTGTTAAGGCACGAACCGATAACAAATTATAGCCAAGAGATTCAACAAGCATGACATTGACAAGAGAAATGTCGGGGGCAACTACCACTTTGCCAAACCCGGTTACCTTAGACCTTGATAAGTCACCAAAAGTTACGGTTACTTGATCTTCATTAGGTTTCAACTCCGTAACAAGTTCTTTGCTCCCGGTCATATGACTTGTACATCCACTATCAATTATCCATTTTGAACCACCGGGAGCAAGATCCTACAAGAGATTAATTCTTGCATTTAGCAACCCATTGCTTCACAATGGGTGCTTTATGGTTAGCGACAAGAGATTTAGGAACCCAAATAGCATATGAAATAAAACCATAGTAGGGTCCAATGTAACGAGCACAAACATTCCCATAATAATCGACATATAAAGCATAGTTAGGGTTGTTGTCCCCGGCGTGATCTTTACGAGTAGGCTTGCCCCTTGTGACATTCCTACTCGCAAGACCTTCCTTGGATTGAATGGAGTCGGCCTTCTTGGCTTGGATGGGGTTGATGCTATTGGGAATGCCCTTCTTGGCATTCATCTTGATGGGAGGCACATATTCAAGACCTTCCTTTCCTTGTCGAGTGTGAGGCTCCACGATGGGAGTCTCAACAACTTATTTACCTTTAAGAAGGATGATCTTGGATGTGGCGGCCTTAGTCATCTCACTCTTCAACCTAGCATTCTCCTTCACAAGATTAGCATTATCACAAGAACACTTAGAGGTAGAGATGCTAAGAGAATCAAGGTTAGTTAGCCGAGTTTGAAGTTGGGCATACGACTCTTTTAGAAGAGCATGTTCACTCTCCAAAGCTTTGTGAGCTATGACGAGCTTTTCCATGTCCTCAATGAGTCGAACATGCCCAACCGCAAATTCGGCTTTATCTTGTTGAGCCACCTTGAATTTAGCAAATTACATATCACGATCCTTAATGAGCTTAGCATGTGAGGAGTTATGAGTTTCCTCAATAGTTTCAAGTTGCTCCTCAAGACGAGCATGAGACTCTTCAATCTCCTCAAGAGAGGACTTCAAATAAGATAGAGAAATAGCGTCTTCTCTTTCTATCTTACCCTTCTCTTCATTGAGATGCTCTAGCTCACCAATTCGAACCATGAGGGCACCAACATGTTTCTTGCTATCACCTTGCAAGTTAGTGATAAAGGAGTCGAACGCCACAAGCTCTTGCTTGATTTGAAAGCTAGAGGCATCATCAAGCTCATTCATTTCATTCATGACAGAGGAGGAGGATGAAGGTACCTCCGACGCCTTTGCCATAAGACACTTTGAGCTCTTGGTGATGGAGTTCTCATTAGGCGATGTAAATAGAGACGATGAAGAGCTTGTCGTAGTCGAAGGAGTTCTTGTCGTTGATGGAGAGATGATAGTTGTCGAGGTGGTGGCAAGGGCCGCCACTTCATTTGGGGTTTCTTCCTCCGACTCTTCATCATCGGTGGGATACTCCTCTTGAGTCAACAACATGATGCGAGGCTTCTTGTTAAAAGGCCTCTTCTTTCCATAGGCCTTCTTGGGAGGCATCTTGGTTTTGTCCTTGAGCACTAGACGTCCACCATGCTCTTCTCTTTTCTCATAAGGGCACTCGGCAACGAAATGGAACTTGTCTTGACAATTGTAACATGTCCTTGACTTGGAGGGTGAGACCCTATCGGCTTGAGGTGCATTCTTGTCAAAACACATCTTGCCTCTTGAGGGATTGTTCCAAATGGTGCGAGCCGCAAGTGCGAGATGGTCATTGTAAGCAATCTTGAGTGCTTCCTCGGACATGGCGGCAAAGCTTCCAAGATCATCATCATCGTTGTATTCCTCAACGGTAGCCTTCAAAGCAAGGTTGGTTGTGCCTCTTTGCATTCCAAGAGCCCTTGCCCTTGCATCTTGAGCATTCTTAGTGGCCACCTTGTATGCGGCCATCTCTTGCATAACCTCATTAGATGTCATGAGATGATAGTTGTGTCTTCCTTGAAGACTCTTGACGTCGGTAGGCTCACAAGCCATCATAGAGCTAACATACTTCCTTTTGATCCAAGCATCATCAATGTGAGAGGCACCCACTTCTCGAAAGTTTGTGGCTATGGTCACCAATCTTTGATACATCATCTCATGGTCTTCACCATCAAGCTTGAAAAAGCCCTCGGCTTCATTGCTCAAAGAGTCATAGCGGTTCCTTCTCATGCTATCATTTCCAACGAACAACTCGGATAGACCATCCCATGTCTCCTTGGCGGTGGTGAGATGTTGAATGCGAGCCATGTCCTTGTTCCCAACCGCCTTTTGGATCATGTAGAGAGCGGTGGCATCAAGTTGAGCCTCCACCACTTCTCTTCTTGTTAGGTTGGTCGGATCATGCGGCTTGTATCCAACTTGAATGATGCGCCACAACTCGATTGAAGAGCTGCAAACATGAGACTTCATCATGTATTGCCATTGAGGAAAGGTATAATCTTTAAGCAATGGGGGATCACCCCTATGAGAAACTTGCGGATGAGGAATAATGGGATCGGGGGTATGGTATTGGGATGGGGGAGGAGTGGCGTTGTAGCCTTTAGGCACTTCATCATTGGATGATGGAGTGTTTTGATGGGTTGAGGAACTACTAGCATCACCCTTCCCATCCAAAGGCAATTGCTTTCCCTTTATCAATTCGGGGTCCACATCAAGAGTAATGCCCGGAGTTCAGACTTAGCGAAAAAAGAGTTTGGCTCGGAAATCTCCGGTCAGTGGACCGGAAATTTCCGGGCCCCAGAAATCTCCTGACAGAATTCCTGAACAATAACCAGGTGTAATTGAACTGATAATTCTCTTTGACAGTCAACCTGTAAAGTAGCCTGCATGCTTCATCACAAATTAGAACTTTTTGTGTTGTCATTAGTCACCAAAACTTAGGAGTACATAGAATGTACTTTCACAATCGCACCCACGCGTGCGACCGAGATCGTGCTGCCGACAGCCGCGTCGTGCACATCTTCATGGACCGATCAATTCTTCCCCAAGCCAATCATGCTCGCTCTGGCGACTGCGAAATCATCCTCCACGACTGCGATAAAGATCGCGAGAAGGCGCAATGCCGGCTATTTTGCCTATCACGTGGCAGCAATTTTCGCTCGGATGACGGAAGCAGCAGCTGCAACGTAAACACCCCCACCCAAGTTTACCCCGCGCAAGTCTTCATGGTTGGCACAGTGCCTCCAGAAGGCAATGATGAACCCGCATATCCATTGGAGGTGGTCATGCCTGACCAGGTGACGCGGCTCACCATCACGCGCGACATGGCGATCAGGGCTATGAAGCACGTCGATGACGGCACGTTTCCACCACCCGACGCACCTCGAGACGATCAGCTGGCAGTCCAGTACTTGCTACGCAAGGAAGGCGAGCGACTTCGTGCCGAAAAAGCCGAGCTCCTCCAGCGCAAGAGGGAGGCCGATGCGTCAAGCGCCAGACGGGCTGCCTACTCATTTACTTCCTCCACCGAAGTCAACCAAGGAGGACGAAGACACAGAGCTCGCGTTCCCCTTATGACGGAAGCAGATCGAGCCAGGGTCACCCACAATCTCGACTCTTCCTTCATAACCGAGGACGATAACGGGATACCCGTCCCCAAAACGGCGAATGCTGCTATCATGGCAGTCAAAACATACCTTCGGCTCACTCAACCACCAGAGGGAGACGCGCGCGCCCTTCTCCACAAACAGCAGATCATGTCCATGAAGGCAATCGAGGACGCCTTGTCGAACAAGGCGCCAAGCAGCCGGGCACGTGAGGAGGAAGAACATCAAGCACGAGAACCGGCAGCTCCTGATGGCCCTGCATCAAGGCCACTATGACAAGCACAACCAGGCGAAGACCTTCGCAACGTCATCGTGCAAAGGACGGTGGACCGCAACCGCGCCCAGCGTTCGACTGACACGACGAACCCGGACGACCAAGCCGATCGCAACTTCGAGCCGTGCGGTGCCGCATGCTTCAGCTTCAACATCCGCGACACCGCATACCCAAAGGCTTCAAGCTGGCAGCAGGAACACCCAAGTACGATGGGAAACAAGACCCGCGCCTCTGGCTCGAAGACTACCTCATCGCCTGCACCTATCAAGGCGGAACATCGACCACGGCGATGCAATACATCCAGCTCATGCTCACGGATTCAGCACGCGGGTGGCTCACCAGCCAACCCAAGGACTCCTTCAAGACCTGGGAAGAGTTCCAAGATACCTTTATCAAAAGTTTCCTTGGAACATACGCGAGGCCGGCGAACTACATCGAGTTGCAAGCCTGTAAGCAAGGAAGAGATGAGTCGCTCCGATCATACATCCAACGGTGGACACTTCTCCGCAACACCATGGAAGTCGTCTCAGAAGACCGGGTGATGGATGTGTTCATGCATGGCGTCGCTCGCCGCGACCTCCGCGAAGAGTTCGGTAGGCTCCAGCCGAAGACCACGATCGAGCTCATGAAGATAGCCAACCAGTGGGCCGAAGGAGAGGACTACGTCCGCGACACCTCTCCGAAGAACGAAGCCGGAACAAGTAACTGGCGGGATGGACGCCAGAAGAAGAAACCACGTTTCACCAACCTCGACTCGATCGAGCTAGTAGCGGCGGGATATCAAACCCTCCGTGATGATGCGCGCGATAGCAATCGCCACTATGATCAAGGTCGCCAATACAGTCGCAGCAGCGATCACGGTCGATAGTCCGACCCAGGACAGTACAACCGCAGCGGCGGTAGCATCAACCACAACGACGGAGGCCAGAAACGCAACTGGAGACGCGCGTTGACACCAGCCGAGGAATTGGCGCAACCTTGCAAGCATCACATGTTCCGCAACCCGGAGTCGGGCAAGTGGGGCGCCAACCACCTGTTGAAGGATTGCCGCAAAGCACGCAAGATCTACGAGGCCATGCAGCATATCATCACTCCTGTGCCGGCGCTGCAGCCAGCCCCACAGCTTGCTATTCAGGAAGCACCCGCGAACAACAACCTGACACAGGCAGCAGGAGCCTTCCCCCAACAGCAGCAGCAAGAAGCCCAGCCAATGGCACACGACGCGTACCCAGCCGCACGGGGACAGCTCAACATGATACAGAAGGGACGCCCTTCAAACAGGCGCAGAAGCACATCACCCGCCAAGTCCTTCAGGCCATCACCTGCCCACGCGCAGTACCAAACTACCTGAGGGGGTCAGAGACACCAATCACATTCTCCAGGGCAAACCACCCGTCAGATGTACCTCGACCCGGGTACGCCGCCCTAGCTGTTGAAGCCCTGATCGGAGATTACAACCTGAATAAGGTTTTCATGGATGGAGGCAGTGTCATCAACATCATATTCGCCGACACCCTGAGAAGGATGAACAAGTCGACAGAGAAGTTGCCAGAGTCTGAGATCACCTTCCATGGCATAGTACCAGGGCAAGCAATCACACAATGGGAACGATCACACTCGACGTCATACTTGGCACACCCGAGCACTTCAGGAAAGAGTCGATTGACTTTGAGGTCGTCGACTGGAAGTCACAATATCATGCCATACTTGGGCGCCCATCCTTCGCCAGGTTCATGGCAGTACCGCACTACGCCTACCTGATGATCAAGTTGCCTGGACCCAAAGGAGTAATCACGGTGCGCGGCGACTTCGACCGCTCTAACAGCTGCGACCGTGAGTTCAGCAGGATCTCTGAGTTCTTCGGGGTCAAAGAGCACTTCAAGGCCATATCAGCCGACAATGACAAGACCGTCTTTCCACCCCATAAGAAGCCAGCCAAGGATGTCGCCTTCAACACGAACGATGACACAACAACCCACCAAGTCCATCCGAGTGACAGCTGCAAGACGGTCAAAGTATCATCAAGCTTGACTCCCGCATAGGAAAGCGCGCTCGTCGAGTTTCTACGTGAGAACTGGAAAATCTTTGCATGGCAACCCTCTGACATGCCAGGAATACCCAGGAATCTCGCCGAGCACTCCTTAAAAGTTAACAAGGACGCCAGGCCCGTCAAACAAGCCATGCGACGCTTCTCCGGGCCCAAACGGGACGCGATCACCATGGAAATCGACCGACTGCTGCACGCCAAATTCATCCCAGAAATTAAAGATTTGGACTGTTTCGCTAACCCTGTCCTAGTAGAGAAGAAAAGGACGAAGAAACTACGCATGTGCGTCGACTTCACCGCCGTCAACAAATGCTGCCCCAAGGATCACTTCCCGCTCCCGTGGATAGACCAGATCATCGACTCGACAGCAGGCTGCGAGCGCCTGTCTTTTCTGGATGCCTACTCAGGTTACCAACAGATCAGACTAAAGGTCGACGACAAAGAAAAAACTACATTCATCACACCCGACGGCGTCTTTTGTTACCAGACAATGCCCTTCGGGTTAAAGAACGCTGGCGCCACATACCAGCGTACAATGCAAGCATGCCTCAAGGGGCTCATCGGGAAAATTGTCCAAGTCTACCTCGATGACATCGTCGTCACGACCCGAAAGGAAGACACCCTAGTCGCCAACCTCCGCAAGGTCTTCGCGGCGCTGGATGAATATTAGATCAAGCTGAACCCAGAGAAGTGCGTCTTCGGCGTGCCAGCCGGAGAACTTCTGGGGTACCTCGTCTCTGCAAGAGGAATTGAAGCAAACCCTGAGAAGGTGCAGAACATACTCACAATGCCAGCACCAACCAAACTCCGTGAGGTACAACGACTAGCTGGCCGAGTTGCAGCTCTCAGCCGGTTCATAAGTAAGTTGGGTGAGAAGGCCCTGCCCTTCTACCAACTGATGAAGAAGACGGACAAGTTCGAGTGGAGAGAAGAAGCGCAAGAGGCATTCGACCAGCTCAAGAAGACCCTGACGACTTCCCCAGTCCTGGTAGCACCACTGGAGAACGAGCCGCTATACCTGTATGTCTCAGCAACCAACAGGGTGGTGAGCACCGTACTCGTAGTGGAGCGAGAAGAAGAAGGGCACAATCACCCTGTCCAAAGACCAGTCTACTACCTCGGCGAGGTCCTAACATTGTCCAAGAAAAACTACCCGCACTACCAAAAACTGGCCTACGGGGTCTTCATGACTTCTAGAAAGGTCGTCCACTACTTCTCCGAGCACCCGATCACGGTGGTAAGCTCCTCTGGGCTAGAAGACATCCTCACGAACCAGCAAGCGACAGGACGAGTCGCCAAGTGGGTTGTCGAACTAGGACCCTGGGGGCTGAAGTATGCTGACCTGAAGTCGATCAAGGCCCAAGTCCTTCCAGAATTCACCACCGAGTGGATAGAAGCCCAGCTACCAGATGTCCCAGACTTGTCCAACGCATGGACAATGTACTTCGACAACTCCAAGAAGTTCAAAGCGGCAGGGGCCAGAGTCGTCCTCATCTCCCCCAAAGGCGACAAACTGAAATATGTTATGCAGATGGACTTCCCAACACCCTCCAACAACGAAGCAGAGTACGAGGCCCTGATCCACGGCATGCGGATGGCCAAGAACTGAGGCGCCACTCACCTCATGATCTACGGAGACTCTTACCTCGTTGTACAGCAAACCATGAAGTCCTGCGACGCCATCGCCGACAACATGATCGCCTACAAAGACCTGTACAACCAGCTAGAGGGAACATTTGACGGCTGTGAGCTGCGGCACATTGGCCGCGACAGCAACGAGGAAGCCGACACCCTCGCCAACATGGGATCAGACAAAGTACCAGTTCCACCCGGCGTCTTCCTCGAGCGCATCACGCAGAGGTTCATTAAGACTCGATCCGCAACAATCCCCTCCACACCGGCAACGAGCACTGCCAACCCGCCGAGCAAGGAAAAGGAACCCATGGAAGTCATGCTGGTCGAAGCCACATGGACGGGACCATATCTAGCTTACATGCTGCACCAAAGGCTGCCAACCGATCCAGTCGAAGCCAAGCGCATCATTCGGCGCTCCAAAAGTTTCACCGTCATCAATGGTGAGCTATACAAGAGAAGCATCTCAGGAATCCTTCAAAGGTGCGTAGATCCAGTCGACGGCCAAGCTATCCTACTCGACATTCACGCCGACGTCTGCAGGCATCACGCCAGCAGTCGGGCCTTGGTGGCCAAAGCGCTACGAGCCGAGTTCTACTGGCCAACAGCTATGCAAGACGCAGAAGACCTAGTAAGGAAGTGTCCCGGATGCCAGAAATTCGCCAACAAGCCACACGCACCGGCGTCCGCGCTAAAAACAATAGCACTAGCCTGGTCCTTCGCCCAATGGGGGCTGGACATGGTAGGCCCGCTGAAGAAATCCTCACCCGGAGGACACACTCACCTCCTGGTTGCAGTCTACAAGTTCACCAAGTGGATCGAAGCCGTGCCTATCACGAGTTCGACTGCAGCGTCAGCAGTCAACTTCATCAGATCCATCATCTTCAGATTCGGCGTACCAAACGGCATCATCACGGACAACAACTCGAACTTTACAGCCGAAGAATTCAAGGACTTCTGCTCGGATCAAGGCATCAAGCTCAACTATACATCCGTCTCACACCCGCAGTCCAATGGGCATGTCGAGAAAGCCAACGGTCTAGTCTGCAACGGCATCAAGAAGCGCCTGCGAGTACCGCTGAGACGCGCCGCGGGTGCATGGGTCGAAGAACTGCCATCAGTACTCTGGAGCCTGTGAACCATGCCCAACAGGTCCACCCAGTACACTCCATTATTCATGGTGTATGGTGCAGAGGCGGTACTGCCGTGCGACATCAAGTTTGACGCACTACGGGTGGTTGCCTACAACGAGTCAGATGCAGAAGAAGCACTCAAAGACAACATGGACATCCTGGACGAAGCCCGCGACATCGCCCTGGCACGATCAGCCGTGTATCAGCAAGACCTGCGCAACTACCACGGACGGAGGCTGCGGCCAAGGGCATTCGTCGCAGGCGACCTAGTCCTCCGACTCAAGCAGAATAAGGTGCACAAACTTGCCTCCCCATGGGAGGGACCGTACATTGTGACAGAAGCAATTGGCAACGGAGCCTACCGCCTAAAGGACTCGAAGACGGGAGCAGCTTGCAGCAACCCGTGGAACGTCGCACAGCTTCGTCGTTTCTACGCCTAGTCGACTCAATCATTGTACCAAAGAAAGCATGTCAAGGCGGCAGGTTTCAGAGGCACTCTTTCCCTTACCAGGGTACCTAAGGGGACTGGAAGGGTTTTAACGAGGCGGCCTGCTCGCAAGAATCAATAAAGTGATTTATGGAACAAGCTCTCCCCTTTACTTTTTCAGTCAAGGCAACACATAACCTAGGCCGCCACTCGAACCACTCGGGGGCAGCGCCATACAGGTCAAGTCAAAAGCCTAGGCCGTCACTCGAACTACTCGGGGGCTGCGCCATACATGCCTTACTAGCAAAATCCTAGGCCGCTACCCAATCTGCTCGGGAGCCGCGCCATACAGGTCAAGTCAACAATCCTAGGCCGCCGCCCGACACACTCGGGGGCTGCGCCTTACAGGTATCACTTGAAATCCTAGGCCGCCACTCGAACTACTCGGGGGCTGCGCCATACAAGCCCTACCAGTAAAATCCTAGGCCACCACCCGAACCACTCGGGGGCTGCGCCGCACAAGTCAAGTCAAAAAATCCTTGGCCGCCGCCGGATACACTCGGGGGCTGCGCCTTACAGGTATCACTTGAAATCCTAGGCCGCCACTCGAAATACTTGGGGGCTGCGCCATACAGGTCCACGACAAAGACCTAGGCCGCCACCCAATACACTCGGGGGCTGCGCCACACAGGTCAAGACTCGCGCTCGATGCACTCGAGCCACGTCGCACAAAGACTAGGCCTAAGTCGCACTAAGTCCAATCGAGGGTGCAAAACAGATACTCGCACAATAAGGAAAACAGTTTCAACTTGCTTACTCGGGGGCTCCCTCAACCTCATACATTGATATTTACATTTGGCAAATTCGCCTTCCATAGCTAACCATGTACAACAGAAGATTGCTACCCCTAATCCACAGGCTCGTCCTTTGGCGCATCGAGTGGCCCTACGAGGCGCTCACTCAGCTTTTGGACCTGCTGAATCATCTGGCGCGCAGCTGGCAAGGTATCGGCATAATCGTCATGCCCAGGCAGGCCACCTAACAACCTCTCTAGAGGAAGATTTGGCCGGTGCAGTCGGATATACGCCAGCGCCACGTTCGCCCCAGCGACGAGTTGGGCGTCGACAACCTCCTTCAACGCGTCACCTTCGCGGAACCTCTCCAGCAACGTGGCCAACTCGTGGGGCTGTCCATTGTACGGGAAGTACACGCAATGGATGTGCCAGAGGGTCTTCCGGCAACCTTCCAGGAGAAAAGCAGCCCGCCAGGTACGATCAAACATACACGCGAGGATACGCCCTCTCGATCTGTTCGACCTGAAGTGGCACGCCTCGTGTGAATCGCCAGTTGCCTCCCGGGTGACCCGCTCTTTGACCCGAGCCTGCTCAGCTTGCCAATCAGGGTTCACATCTGCATCGAGAAACTGCTAGCGTTACAATCCACAAATTGCAAGGAGGAAGTCAAAGACAAAATGCTACCAACCTTGCAGCTGTCGACAGATCAAATCAATCTCGCCAAGCAAGATGTCCTCACGTTGAGAGAACTCCGCGACAGGGCGCGACTTAGAGCGCTCCAGCTCCAACTCGACACGCTTCAGACTCGCCTCGAGGTCGACCACCTTGTTCCTCATGTAGGTGATCAACCGTTGGTCGTCCGTGCTCCGCTGAAGAACTGGTGTTGATCGACGGCGGCGCACAGCCGCAGTCGAGCGAGAACCTCCCTCGCCACTCGCGCCAGTCGTCGCAGCAATGGAAGAGGTATCGCGCATGTCAGTCTGTCACAAATATGTAGTGTCAATACAGAAAAGGCGACTTCTCAGCCAAAGCAAAGTTGAAGTGAAGGAACATATAATCCAGCACAAAAGATGGTTCAAGGCCAGAAGACCCGACAAAATATAAGTCATTACAAGCACAGACTACTACGGGTGCCAAGTATTACACTACAAGGTTCCTATGTTATTGACTCCGACCGGGAGCGACTCCTCCGAGCAGCAGCCGCCTCGGTTGCCTTGGGGATCCACCTCTCGAAGGTGGCCACAAGCTTCACAGCCAGCTGTGTAGCCTGAGCCTTCACCCCGCTAAGGGACGCGGTCTTGCCGTCAGACCTTCGAGGGAAGCCGCTAGCAACTTTCTCGAAGTCGCCAGCGACCTGGTGACCAAGCAGAAGCTGGAAGGTGAGCTCGGAGCCGCGTACCGTCTGCGCCCGAGTGAAGTCCGCGTGGGTGGTCGCGTCGTCTTCAAACGGCGCCGCGAGGGCGCGCTGGGAAAGATACTTTGATGCACAGTCGCCAGCGCTCCGGTCAACTTCTGCAACGCCGCCGTCGACTTCTGCAGCGCAGCGGAGGCATACGAAGACACGATCAAGAAACCCGACCGCGGTGGCCAAGTCGACGTCGTCACTGGACGAGCCCTCAGGAGGAACGCCTCCGCATTTCTCTGGACAAAAGGTCAGAAATCAACACAAGGCAAATCAAGAAAAGACAAAAGTAGGCGTTAAGCCGAAAAGCTCACCTCCAAGGGCGCCGGCGAGTGCGAGCAGGCGGTCGACTTGGGTCTTCTCCTGGACGACCCGCACACGCTCGCGCTCCTGCGACTCATGCAGCGCTTTATCCAGCTCAGCCTGAGCCTGAAGCTTCAACTCCAGCTCTACATTCCGCCTAGCGGCCTGGTCCAAGGAGGTGCGCAGCTGATCCCTCTCCTTCTCCAGGCAAACGTAGGCAGCGGCTGTCTCAAGCTGCTGGCGGTAGTATGGCTGCAAAACAAGCAAGAAATTATCAAGTTGTGGGCGACTATCCTAGCCACCCATACATTCGGGGGCTACTCCCATCGGGAGCGCTGTTCGCGCACCCGATGTAACTACAGAAGAACAAGAACAAGAAAAGGAACTTACGTGGTCCAGGAGGTCGGCATCCGCCGAAGTCGCCGGGGCAGCGCCACTCGACGCCACGGAGCCACCAGTCTGCGCACGCTCCTCGATCGCCACCCGCCTAACTAGCTCGGTCGAGGGAGCAGACGTGTGCTCCACTTCGCGTGGAGGGGAGCTGACGCCGCCAGAACGGTAACTGACACAAGATTCAGAGAAAATCAACTCGAAGCCTGAATCTCACGAAGGCAACTCGACGCAACAAAAATGAAAGAACAACTTACCTGGTGGTCTCGAGGTCATCGTCGCTCCCCAGGGAGACGGACGACATCCGAGCGAACTCGCGTGGTGGCGCAGAGCTGACAGGAGGAGCAGCCAAGGGCTCGTCCCAGTTCTCCTAGGACCGCGCACCCGAAGAAGACATGGCAGCCTCCTCCAAGTCAGCAGCCGCATCCTTCGCATGCGACGAAGCAGTCGCAGAGTCGCCGCCACTCCGCATCTTCTGCTTCTTCCACGCGGGCTCCTCTTCCTATTCTTCATCCGCCTCGTCACTCGGAGATACGGCGGGTGGAATGTCTTCATCATCACCCTCCTCCTCCACATACGCCGCCTCGTTGTGAGGTCTGTTTTCAGGGAGTGGAGGAAGGCTGACAAGAAAAGAGCGGCCCTGTAGCAAATAAGGACAAGCCGAATCAAGGAACAGGAGATCAATAAACCAAGACAAGAAAATAAGGAAAAAGCAGAAGCTTACCTCAGGAACAGGGTTCGCCGCTCCGTACACGGCGACATGACACCCAACGTTGCAGGGGTCTGCGGCTCAGAGGCTAGTGATGCCCCTCACCTTGGTCTCCACCTCCTCGTCGTCAAGTGGCGGGTCGCCGGCGCCCTCGAATGCCCACATCGGGTAGGGACGAGCGCGGAGCGGCTGGACTCGCAGCCTGAAGAAAGTGGCCATGAGGTGGACGCCGCCCGACTCGCGTCCCAAGGACTTGAGCAGATTGCGCAATAGGCTCAGCAACGGCCTCACAGACTCCTTTTCCTCCTCAGCGAGCGGGTGCGCCCTAGCGTGCGTCTTCCGCAACTCGCGATCGCCGTTGAAGCCTGAAAGACCCTCCTGGTCGCACCTGATGTAGAACCACCGCTTCCGCCACCTCTGGACGGAGTCCGACTTCTTTATCTGGAAGTACGCGGTGTCGCCGCGCACTTGGATGCCGAAGCCGCCCACCGGTTATGTCAACCTTGTCGTGGTGGTGTCACGGCAGATGCCATAGGATGGCTAATTTGTGGGGCCGATGGACGTTGGTGGATCCGGGGAGGGATAGCGAGCTGAAGAGCTCACACGGGGAGGATCCCGGTAAAACCGAGATCTCCCAAGAACAAGGAATAAGATCAAAGAGCAAAGGGGAAGATCTAACAAACACAAACAAATGCACGAAGGCACACAGCACACACAGGATATACCCAGGTGCAGGGCCCTCGTGAGGAGGTAACACCCCTACTCCTGCCTTTCCTCTGTATATATTGGTGGTATAAGGACTACAACTTGCTACAAGATCTCTCAAAGGGAGGAGTACAAGGAACTAGATGAACTCAAGGTGAGAAGGAGAAAATGCTCTAAGAGTAAATGTGACTATAGCTTTGGCTCTGAAGTTGGTCTCTCCCCCTCAGGAGCAGTTATGGCGCCTTTTATAGAGCTCCGACCAGGAGGGCCGGAAACCCTAACTTGGCTTGGCCCCACCGGACAAGCCTAGCCGGCATGCCGTCACCGGCTAGTGCGACCTAGTCGCCGGGCTATCCGGTGTAGCCCCTTCGTCATCATCTCGTTAAGGACGGCAGGCGCCGTCCTGCATCATCATTGTCCCCTTGTCAGAGACAAGACATGTCTTTGCCCATCCCGGATAGCCTTTTCCGGATTGTCGGGCTAGGCATGTCAGGTCTTGTCGTACCACGATCGTACCGGTTGACGCGCTCCCGTGTCAGGCGGGAGGTGACCATGCTTCCGTGTCAGGCGGAACGGTACTTCCCCCCGCGACAGAAGGGAAAGCCTGCTCTATACCGTTGACGGCCTACCGGAAGCCCTCACGCCGGCTACCTCCTCGCTTGCCACTGTGACCCTCTTCTGCATAAGATCAACACCGAGACATACATTCCGGTTAGTACCCACCGGACAACCTATCCGGTAAAACCGAGTACACCTCCTTCCGGGAGTCTCCTTGGACCACGAGATCCGGGACCCTTTCCGGATACGTCCGAGCTCGTCCCAGGATGAGTATCTCTAGGCCTAGCCTCCCGAAGATGTCTTAGCCTATCAGCAAAGACATCTTCGAGAAGCTAGTTCTTATAGGAACCACCCGCTCATGCTTGTGCTGCGATTGTGAGGGCCGGGGGTGTCTATTTATAGCTGCCAGAGCTGACCCTTGTGGCTGCCAGGAGGCACTTTGCCGTCTTCCAGTGCCCAAGGGTTAAGCTGCCCTTTCAGCACACCAGGAGGTGTCCCTTGCTGTCGCCAAAGGTCAAGTACTGTTGGCACCTTACTGGATTATACCGGGATCTGCCCCTACCCGGGGGGCAGCCCCCCGACACTAGTCCCCGAAGCTGGTGCTGCACAGCGACCTCGTATGATGTGCGGGATCAGCTTTAAACAACAACTATCTTCCGAGAACACATGCCACCAGCCTTTCCCTTTCTGCCGAAGTCGGTTCTTCCGAGACCTTCTTACCGAGACTATGTTTACCGGGAGGCGAAGCCTGCAACCGGATAACACCTCCTCGGTGAATCTCGACCGTTGGCCTCCTGATCAATTCGAGACTGTGAGCCAGGGCCCACCCGACGTCCCGTCTGAGCAGAGGTGCACTCGAGTGCTCCTGCGCGAGCACGCCGTCGCTTGGGTTCCCGCGTCGGGGAGCCGCAGCCGATCCGGAATCCAACCGTTGGGGCCGTGTGGCCCTCGGTGTGGCCGGATCGGGCGCTCCGGATAGCGCCACGTGGCTAGCTGCACAAAACAGATCCCACCCACGATCGTGGAGATCGTGGGCGGGAAAATCGGAAACCGCTCCGGAATCCCCCCCCCCCCATAAATAGGGGACCGGAACGGTTTCCCCTTCTTCTTCCTCTCCTTCGCACTTTCCTCCCTCGCTGTCTCGAGCGCCCCGCTGCTGCTGCGTTCGTCGCCGTTCGCCGGAGCCCGGGCACCGTCGCCCTCGCCGTTCGCAGGAGCCCGGACACCGTCGCCCTCGCCGACCTTCTCTTCTCCGGTGAGTTCCTCTTCTCCGCTCCGGTGATTTTCTTCGGTAGATCAACCGCCCGACCCCGGCCGTGCCATAGCACAAGTGCGGTTGAGCCGCCGCCGGTGAGCACAACCTGGGCGGCGCGCACGAGGTGCACGGCGGTGATGTACCGTGGCGGTAGGTTGTAGATCATTCACCCGTACTGCGCCTTGCCCGAGCCTAGCGCGAGCCTTTTCTACTCCCTTTAGTCTTGATTATTTAGCTCACGGTAGATCTTGTTTCCCAGGTACTCGGTAGTGTTTAGCAGTTTGTGCTCCGGCATCCTAGTTTCCGGTAGACTAACTCCGACTAACCGCCGCTGCGCATGCAGAGTAGCTCGGATACCCCTGCATACTTCTCCGACATGGGCGAAGAACGTACCCGGGGGTGCTGGGATGGGTCCGAGACCAAGCAGTCAGATCTGGACTGGCTGTATCGGACTCACCGGATTCCTCCGAAAGTCGAGAGCCGTCTCCCGGAGGGGGAGGTTGCACCGGAACCCCAACCCGGGGAATACGTGGTATTCCTCGCGCACTTCGAGCTCGGGTTTGGGCTTCCGGTTAGCCCCTTCTTCCGCGACTTCCTCGACACCTACGACCTCCAACCTCACCATCTTCCCGCCAACGCCATTATGATGCTCTCGGTCTTCACCACCTACGCGGAGGCATACCTCGGCATATGGCCATTTTTGGATCTCTAGGCCAAGTATTTCATTCTTCGCCGCCAAGCCATCCCCAATCCGGATAAGAAGATTAAAGACTTAGTCGATTGCGGAGCGGCCACCATCATCCCTCGCGCGGACTCCGGATTCCCTATAGTCAAGGGACTAGAGTCCTGCCGGAAGTGGCAGCGCAGCTTCTTCTACGTGAAGAACCGGGAGCACTCGGGAGACGGTCCGGGATCCTCGAATCCGGACTTCATCAATCTGCCGGAGTTCGTTATTGGTCCTCCGCGCGAATTCCTTCTCTGGAAGCAGCTTCCCGATAACGACGAGGTCAATTGCATGCACGACGTTCTGAACGTGCTAAATGAGAAGATGACCGGGGATGATCTCCTGCGTTGCTTCATTGTTCGCCGGGTCTGCCCCCTTCAAAACCGAGTGCACAAGATGTGCCACATGGCTGGGAACTATGACCCCACTAGGACCAGTATCTTTGGGCTAGATCACGCAGGGGTCGTCCGTCGCGTTCGAGCTATTGCCCGGACGGAGATGACGGATGACTACTCTTGGGGTGTCATTGGGGGATCCCGGAAAAAACCATGCGACCAGGTGCTCATATCTGTCTTTCGGGCATTCGCCTTCGTACATGCGTTCACCTGGACACCGACACGGCCTAATTTGTTTGCGCAGTTGTTCGAGCGTCAACTCGAAGAAGACGCTGTCCACGCCAACGGGAATTACGCGCCGAACTTCCCGAGACCGGACGTGATGCCGAGAGAGGACCCCGACGGCGAGGACCATCTCGCCATTCCTTTCGTCAAGGCTGCTGCCCCGGGTAATCCTTCAACCCCAGAGGCAGTTTTCATTTCTTCGGATGAGATTGACTGCCAGATTCTCGATGTTATTGACGCTCTCCCTCTGAATTGGGCCTCAGCAGTGGTTCCGAAACCGACAACCGGGACCAAACGTGCCGAGAGCCGGAAGCGCGCGGCTTCCGACACCGAGGGGGCCGATAACTCCGGCAACCCCCCCAAGAGGAGCAAACCGAGTAAGCAAACGACCGAGAAGCCTGCTCGGCGCCGGAAAAGGGGTCCTCCCATTGTGGATTCCGGGTATGTTTTCCTTGCATTATGTTATCTGACTTTGTTTTCTCCACAACTATTTCTAAGACACTTCCTCTCAGGGATGCGCTCGAGCTCCCGTCACCTGCAGTTCCTCCTCCTCCCGGGACTCGGACTCCCAGTCCGGCTCGGGCTTCTCCTTCACCTCCTCGCCCTTCTACCCGAGGAAGTGGGCCTGCTGCCTCCGGTGCCGCACCGGCCACCGTTGTGACCCCGGATGCACATCCGGTGATCGACGAGACCCCGGTGCCGGCCACGACCACCTCGGGAGAAGTTCTTCTTCCGGAGAGTCCGCGCCGGGTGCCCGGGCTTGAGGCAGAGATCCTTAGCCCTCGCCGGCAACCTGCGGCAAGCGGCCCCTCTCGGCCAGCCGCGACCAAGACCATCTCGGAGAAGCAGCCCACAGCCTCCTCCCGGCCAGCTGACCATCCTCCCGTGAAGTCTCGCGCCAAGGTTGCCGGACAGAAAATACCCTCTGCGCCGCCTGCAGCTGCCCCGACATCCTCGGCCCGCGACTTGGTGCTGCGCACGGGTACGTTTTCATCGTTACCACCGCCTCCCGCCGAGATCCCTACTGCTGCCTTGCGGATGTTGCGAGCAACCGTCAGTTCCTTTGTACCTTCAGGATCCCGGGACGGTGTTGCTACTCGCGCTGCCGGCGGCTCCGGCATACAGGTTGTTGACGAATACAACCAGGCCTGGCTTGCCGCCGACGCCTCCGAGACTGCAGGAGACTTGCACGCTGCAGGCCCAAGCCGCAACGCCCAAGCCCTGCATGCTCTCCAGGTGGCCGCGTTGGATGTTACTCGGGTGACCGAGGTAAGCTTGGTCTCTTTCTTTTATCAAAAAATACTTGTTCCTTCCACCACCACTAGTCCCCGAGATTGGTGCTTAGTGCTCTAGATTCCACCGAATAGCAGATCACTAGGTTCCAATCTTAGAGAAAAATTCAGGACTCGGACACCGAGTCCCCGAGATCCTCCCAACCGGGTAGGTTGCTTCAAAATTTGCTCCATCACCACTAGTCCCCGAGATTGGTGCTTAGTGCTCTAGATTCCACCGAATAGCAGATCACTAGGCTCCAATCTTAGAGAAAACTACAGGGCTCGGACACCGAGTCCCCGAGATCCTCCCAACCGGGTTCCTTACACCTTTTCCAGAGTAACTCCTTTGTCTTGATTTCAGGAGTGCAGCCAGAAACGTCGCAACATCTTCAACCGGGTTCTTGCTGACCTCGGTCAGTCCAAGAAATCCGAAGGACGCCTCCGGGAGGAGCGCAACGCCGCGCGCAAGGTCTCGGTTGACCAGAAGACCGCACTTGCTACCGCGCAAGCCGAGATCACGCGGCTCAGCGGCGAGCTCGAAAAGGTCAAGGCTGCTACGGCCGACATGAAGACGCGCTTCATCGAGGCGACCAAGAAGCAGAAAGAGACCTTGGACCAGTCCGAGGAGCGCGCGCATACTGCCGAGACCGAGCTTGCTCTTCTCCGGTCCCGGTCTGATACTTGGCTCTCGGAGCTCACTGTATTGAACCGGGATCTGAACAGTAAGTGGACCGACATCCCTCTTGTCTTCTCTCTGCCTTCTTTCTTGTTGTGACCCTTATGACTTAGTCGTTTGACAGCTCTTCTTTTTAAAGGAGAGTTCGAGCACTCCCGCGAGGCTGCCGCCCTTGCTGTTGCCGCCTCCCGAGAGAAGCGCGCCGGGAAGGGTCCCATTTCGGATGCCTGGGACATCGAGGATCACCTGACCGCCCTGAAGGCCCGGATAGTACCCCTCCGGTCTATCGGGACGGAGCTACTCAGCGCTGCGGTCCACGTTCACGGCGCATTGTGGCCGAGTATCCGCGGGACGCTCTCTATCCCCGAGCTCGCGAGCGCACTTCGGGGTGCCGGGAGGCGCATCCACGCCTGGAAGCGTTCCGATGCGCGGGCTGGCGCCGACCAGGTCTTGACCCAAGTACTTAGCTGGTACGAAGGTCTTGACCTGGGGGTGATCCTGCGCCTGCGGACGGTTTCTCCGTGGGTCACCGATCCGGAAAAGGTCCAGCGCCGACAAGAGGTGTCGCACCGCATCGCTACGTGGGCAAGCATCCGCGCCTTCACCTCTAGCGTCCTCCCTTCCGACTCGGAATCAGATTACGAGGACGACGAAGAAAGCGGCGCGAGCGGCGACGTGGAAGACGAGGCCCCGGAAGATGACGCTGCTTCCGATGCCGCGCCCGAGAAGGTGGTTCCCCGGGACGCAGCGTCTTCGCCAAGACCCGAGGCCCCCGAGATCGAGGTGCGTCCCGAGGCCCCGAGTAGCGCTGCCGGAACTGAAGCCGAAGTCGCTCCCGCTACTGCTCTTGCTGCTTCTGCTGCTGCTGCTCCCGAGGCTGCTGCTCCCGAGGTCTCCGTCGAGAAGCCGAATTCCCCTACCGCTTGAAAAAACTTAAGAGTAGATTCGTTAAATCCCCGGGATGCCGGGTGCCATATGTAATATTCACATACTATTTTCGCTCCGTACTGAACCACTTATGTCAATTTATTCTGCTTTGAGTTCCCAAATTGCCTTTCATGTTTACCGTACTTAGGTAATTTCTGCTCTTGTCTACCATTTCGGCGTTCGACAGTCGAGTCACAAAACTCCTCATACGGCATACATTACTTAAAACAATCTGAGTTCCTACTAACCAAATTCCCGACATAAAAAGCAACTAAGTTAATAAAAAACAGGTATGCCGGATAAGTTCCTGCTCCGAGTCCCCGAGACCATTTTCGTGTTTCCCACCTTCCCTCTCTTTGCTCTTGACTACCATTTCGGCGTGCGTCAGTCGAGTCACAAGATGATTTTACATGACATACATTACTTTGACTTTGAGAGTCGAACTCGGAACTTTCCCGGCATACAAAAGAAAAGTAGATAACAGTTATCCGGCAGTCCCCGGGTTCCTTCCCGAGATGCCGGTAAAAAATAGTAAATGAATTTGACAAAAATAACACCAAGACAAGCTCATAACCAGGCAGTCCCCGGGTTCCTCCCGGGGTGCCTTACTTCCATTAATACTGAAAATTGAGATACAACATACACTGAACCTTTTATGTGTAAAAGGGTCGAAGTAGAGCTACATTCCATAGACGGTTGGTTTCCTCACCGGATTTGTCCATTACACCTTTCCTAGCCTCCTGTGCATCTACAAGGTAATAAGAATCATTGTGCAACGCCCTGCTTATCACGAAAGGTCCCTCCCATGGAGGTGACAACTTATGCATTCCGGCCGTGCGTTGGATGAGCCTCAGCACCAAATCCCCTTCTCGGAACACCCTCGGGTGTACTTTCCGGCTATGATAGCGACGGAGATTTTGTTGATAAATTGCAGACCGAGATAGTGCCAATTCTCTTGCCTCTTCGAGTAAATCTATATCATCTTCCCGGGCCTCCTTTAACTCGGTCTCGGTGAACATTGTCACTCTCGGAGAATCATACTGTATGTCGGTCGGGAGTACTGCGTCAGCACCGTATACCATGAAGAATGGCGTGTAGCCGGTAGATCTGTTCGGTGTAGTCCGGAGACCCCATAACACTGCCGGTAACTCCTCTATCCAGCATCCCGGAGTTCTCAATAGTGGTTCGATCAAACGAGCTTTGATGCCGGCCAAGATTAAGGCATTTGCTCTTTCGACTTGCCCATTTGCTTCCGGGTGTGCAACTGATGCTACATCCAGCCGGATTCCCTTCTCAGCACAAAATCGAGCGAATTCCCCCACAGCAAAGTTGGTTCCATTATCTGTGATAATGCTGTGTGGGTATCCGTATCTCAAGATGATGTCTTTCAGGAATTGCACAGCGGTGTGTCCATCGCACTTCCGGATTGGCTTGACCTCTATCCACTTAGTGAACTTGTCCACCATAACCAGTATGTGTGTCATATTGCCTCTCGCCGGCTTGAACTGACCGACCATATCCAAACACCACACTGCGAATGGCCAAGTGATGGGGATTGTTTTCAGTGCCGACGCCGGCATGTGTATCCGGTGAGCAAATCTCTGACACCCTCCACATTTCTGGACAATATCTTCTGCTTGTTGCAATGCCGTGGGCCAGTAGAACCCATGCCGGAACACCTTTGCCACCAGTGCCCGGGATGATGCATGATGTCCACACTCTCCCTGATGTATTTCCACTAGCATTTCTTGTCCCTCTGCCGGTTCCACACACCTCTGGAGTACCTCAGTGACACTTCTCTTGTACAGCTCTTGATTGATGACAGTGTATGCTTTTGATCTTCGCAGTATTTGTCGGGCTTCCACTTCATTCTCCGGGAGAGTCCCTTCCAAGATATAAGCCATAATGGGCTGTGCCCATTCCGGGACAGGTCTAACCGGGAACATGGGAGCGTCTATGTCCATTGGCTCTGCCGACATCACCTCTATCATCATCTTTATTTGCCTCTCCGAGCACTGTGCCGCAGTCCCCGGGTTCGATGTGATGCTTCCGACATCTACTTCCATGGGTACTGCATCTACACCAGGTTCCTTCGGGATGAAGATAGAATCCGATTCGGGTGAGGGTTGAATAGATGGCTTCCTCAAATGCTCCAGAGCTATTCCGGGTGGGATTGCATCCCGGGATGATCCTAGCTTGGACAAGACATCCGCTGCCTCGTTTTCTCCTCTGGGTATGTGCTTGAACTCGCATCCTTCAAAAAATCCGGAAATTTTCTGCACATGAAACCTGTATAAGGCCATGTTTGCATCAAGGGCATCCCAATTCCCCGACACCTGTTGTACTACGAGGTCCGAGTCACCAAAGCATTCTATCCGGCGGATGCCGATCTCCTTGGCGACGTTCAGTCCATGAACCAAGGCCTCATATTCTGCGACATTGTTGGATGCCCGAAAATGGATCTGCAGCACATACTTCAGTACATCTTGCTTTGGGGAAGTGAGGACCACTCCGGCACCCAATCCGATCTTAGCCTTCGAGCCATCGAAATGCATCCTCCAGAAATTGTAATCCGGCATCGGAGGTTCATACTGCATCTCGGCCCAGCCTACCAAAAAGTCCGGCAGCGCCTGCGACTTGATGGCATCTCGTCTCTCGTATGCCGGAGCGTACGGAGACAACTGGATGGCCCATTTGGCTACCCGGCCGCTAGCATCCTTGCAACCGATGATCTCGGCGAGAGGAGCTTCGCATACCACTATGATCGGGTGTTCCTGAAAGTAGTGCTTGAGCTTGGTCACTGCCATGTACACCCCATATGCCATCTTCTGGTAGTGAGGGTAGTTCTGCTTGGATTCCGAGATCACCTCACTGAGGTAATACACCGGTCTCTGTATCAGTTTGCCCCCTTCTTCCCTTTCTACTACCATCGCCGCACTGACTACCCGGTTGGTTGCGGCAATATACAGCAGCATAGGTTCCTTGGGTAACGGGGATGCCAACACAGGTGTTGTTGAGAGCATTCTCTTCAGATCGTTGAACGCCGCATCAGCTTGCGGGGTCCAAACAAATGTCTTGCTCTTCTTCATCAGTTGATACAGAGGCAAGGCCTTCTCCCCAAGTCGGCTCACAAACCGACTTAGGGATGCCAGACACCCGGTAAACTTCTGCACATCCTTGAGGCGCACGGGCAACTTCATGCTCTCAATAGCGCGAATTTTGCCCGGGTTGACCTCGATTCCTCGGCTTGAGATGAGGAAACCGAGTAACTTTCCTGCCGGAACACCAAATGTGCACTTATCCGGGTTCAACCTCATCCGGAATCTTCTTAGGTTCTTAAATATTTCCCGCAGATCATCAATTAGTGAGGCTTTTTCTTTTGTTTTTATGACTATGTCATCTACATAGACCTCGGCATTTCGGCCTATCTGGTCATGCAAGCATTTCTGCATGCATCTCTGGTATGTAGCACCAGCATTCCTCAAACCGAAAGTCATGACACGATAGCAATAAGCCCCATAAGGGGTAATGAAAGCAGTTTTCAATTGATCATCCGGATTCAAAGGTATTTGGTGAAAACCAGAATAAGCATCTAGAAAAGTTAAAAGATCACTCCCAGCAGTGGAGTCTATCACTTGATCTATCCGGGGCAGTGGAAAGGGGTCTTTCGGGCATGCTTTGTTGAGGTTGGTGAAGTCGATGCACATGTGCCACACCTTAAGCAGGAGGGGATCATCCTTCTTCTTCTCCACCAGGACCGGATTCGATATCCAATCCGGGTGCAACGCCTCCATTATGAATCCAGCGGCCAGCAGTATAGCCAGATGCTCCATGACCGCGGCTCTTCTTTCATCCGAGAGGCACCTAGTCGGTTGCTTCACCAGCTTCGCATCCGGTCGAACAAACAGAGAGTGCTCAGCCAACTCCCTCGGGACGCCTTGCAGATCGTCACTCGACCACGCAAAGGCATCCCGATTCTCACGGAGGAAGTCGACGAGCTCGCCTTCCTATTTGCTGTCCAGGTTGCTGCCAATGATGACTTGGTGCTCCGGGTTGCTGGGGTCCACACACACCTTCTTGGTCTCCTTGGGGGGTTGAAATGACGCACCCTGCTCCGGGTTCACCATCCCGGGCATTCCGAGTTGGGAGGTCTTGGCCATCGCCACCACCTGCTGGATCCTCTTCTTCTCTTCCGCGATCACCAGAGACTCAGCCAAGCACGATCCCGCCGAGGCACATTCCATGGAACGCTTGTGGTCTCCCGAGATGGTGATTACGCCGTTAGGTCCCGGCATCTTCATCTTGAGGTAGCCCATGTGAGTCGAGATCATGAACTTGGCGAGGGCCGGTTTGCCGATCAGGGCGTGATACGGGCTCTCGAGGTGCACGACCTCGAACTCCAAGCTCTCGGTTCGGCAGTTCTCCCGAGTTCCGAATAGCACCTCAACCCAGATCTTTCCCATGGGCGAGCAAGAGACACCGGGCACAATGCCGTGGAAGGTTGTCTCGGTAGGCAGCAGGGTGTTCATGGATACTCCCAGCTTCAGCATCGTGTCCTTGTACATGATGTTAATGGCACTGCCATTGTCAATCAGAACCCGGCTGAAGCGGACGTTGAGGTTGGGTCCGACAAAAGTTGGGTCCACCACCAAGGCATACGCTCCCGGCTTGGGCATAACCCGGGGGTGATCCTTCCGGCTCCAGGTGATCTCCATCTCGGACCAGTGCAAGAATTTGGGCACCGCCGGGATCACAGCATTCACCTCCAGGGCACGCTGCCGCACACTCTTTCGGTCAGTGGGTTCGGTCACAAAGACCACATAGCTCTGATGAGCCTCCCGGTAGTTGCTCTGCTGGTGTCCGGCTTGGTTACCGTTGTCGTTCCGGGTATGCACCACATTCACTGGGCGAGGTGGGGGTCCTCTCGGAGGAGGGGGAAGTCGAACAGCGTTGGCCCCCGATGTCGGAGGAGGGGGTCTCGGGATATTGGGCCGAGATGCCGGAGCACTCTGCCGAATAGCTCCTGAGCTTCCTTCCTGCAACGTGCGCTGATACCAGCTGCACTGCCTAGTAGAGTGGTTTGCGGACTTGTTGGCCTCCAGAGTGTGGTAGCAGCATGGCTTGTTCAGCATTCCCTCATATGTCAGGGGCTTCTTTTGCTCCACCCAGGTCTTTTGCACCTCCTGACTCTGACCCCAAGCCGGGCCACTTGTCTTCTGACGCTGGATGTTGCCGGCATCCTCCTGCTCCCGGGTCACTGATGCGACGTGCTATGCGGCATGGTGGTACTCGGGCTGATTCCTCTTGTGGCCGAACTCCTGGCGATCATGGCTCCTGCTCGGCCCTGAACGCTGAGGTCCCGCATTCCTCCTGTTGGAGTCACCGACATCCACCAGGGGTTGCATGGGATCTCCAAGCGTGTAGGTATCGGCGATGCGCATGGTCTCTGCCAAAGTCGTTGGCATCTTTCTCTGCAACTTCTGCCACAGCATAGAGCCATGCCGGCATCCTTGCGCAAACCAGGAGATGGCCTGTGCCTCCACCACCCCTTCGCAAGAGTTGCGAATATTGCTCCACCGGGTAAGGTACTCCCGGTCTGTCTCATTGCTCCTCTGCCTACAGATGGCGAGCTGTTGAGGCCTGTTGGGCCTTTTGTACGTGCTGGTGAAGTTGCTGATGAATGCCTCTTCAAAGTCTAACCAGCAATCTATACTGCCAGTTCTCAGATTGTTCAACCAGATCCGGGCTGGTCCCTCCAACATCTGTGGTACATAGCGTACCGCCCATCGTCTGTTTCCACCAGCTATGCTTACTGCAGTTACATAGTCGGTTAGCCAGTCCTCCGGCTTCTTGCTACCGTCATAGGTCTTGGCCCCTCTGTTGAGCTGAAAGTTCCGAACAGGTGGTTCCCGCATGATCCGAGGTCCGAAGCAGGCAGGTCCCGGAGGTCCTTGCTCTTCCACCAACTCGGATTGATGAATCCGGTCGAGCCGGAATCTGGCATCTGCCGGGTTCAGCTGCCTGGTTCCTATCCGAGATCCCAAAGGGTTCTCGTCTGGCTGATATCCGAGCTGCTGCAACCTCGAGTTGCCATCGTTGAGCCTGTCATGTGCAGGGACCAGGGCCTGCTGGGGAACGGAGACGACCTCCCTCTGCGGGTTTCCCTGAACGTGAGGAGGATTCTGGGGTGGATTACCACGGCCAACCGGGTTATTGTTTCCTACACCCAGGTTACCATCTCCACGGGTACTTCCCGCCTGTCCCGAGTTACGTTGTCCGGCCTGCCCGGCTTGCTGGATACCGGCGAAGGCCGGATCATAGGTCTGTAGCTGCTTGTTCTTCCCGGAACCTCGACTCCGGCTCCGGCTCTTGCTCTTGCTCTTGCTTCTGCTCGGATGCGGGGAAGAGGCCTCCCCATCCGACTTCTGGCTGTTGGGTCTGGCTGAGTGCACCTGGGATCCTGCCCCGGGGTTCTTCTTCTTGAAGGCCAGATTCTGACGATTGGCTTCAATCACCAACTCGTTTACCCTCTCCTGCTGCTTGCGTAGGGCTTCACCGGTTAACCTCACCAACTCGGCCATGGCAGCTTCGGCGGCCCTAAGGGTTTTCGCCGGTGAGCAGTACACCGGCTTCCCTGCCGAAATCCGACTTCCAGTGTTACTGGTGGTGGCTCCACCAGCCAGCTCCTCATTCACCATTCTTCCTTTCTTGCGCAGATCTGCAATGCGCTTCTCCCGGGAGTCTATCTTAGGGAATCCGTGAGCTGCATTGTACTCCCGGAGGCTAGCGCTGAGCTCGCGGCGGATCTCGGCGATCTCCTGTGCTTCAGCGAGTAGCAACTTCCGCTGCTCCTCTAACTCAGCCGAAGTGGCCTGGGCATCTGCTCCGGCAGCTACCGGTACAGCCAACTTGGCCACGAGTCCCGAGAGGGGATCCGGACGACGTCGCGGCTGGGATGACTGCGGATCACCATCTCGGGCCGCAGGCCTCTCCTGCGGGGGTTTGGCCAAACGGGGGTGGCCGTCGGTATCACCGTCAGCGTCTTGAAACTTCTCCTCGGTTGCCCCGACCATCATCACCGCGACGGAACTCGGGGGGCGACCGGCACGCAGACCCCGAGCAGCGCAGAGCATGGGAGGGTCCTCAGCTTCCAGGACCACGTCCGGGTAGCTACAGACAACCTCGGTGGCCACGTAGGTGGTGAAACCACCAAAGTCAATGAGACATCCGTTCACCGGAAACGGTCTGTTCCGGAAGCACCCTGCATTGTCGCAGACGAAGTCCATCTCCCCTAGCCTTACGACTAGGCCAGAGAGAACCCGAACGTCGAAATGAACGGGGGAGCCCGTCCGGATGTGTACACCAGCCAACGCCTCTGTCAGCCCCACGGTGGGCGCCAACTGTCGTGGTGGTGTCACGGCAGATGACATAGGATGGCTAATTTGTGGGGCCGATGGACGTTGGTGGATCCGGGGAGGGATAGCGAGCTGAAGAGCTCACACGGGGAGGATCCCGGTAAAACCGAGATCTCCCAAGAACAAGGAATAAGATCAAAGAGCAAAGGGGAAGATCTAACAAACATAAACAAATGCACGAAGGCACACAACACACACAGGATATACCCAGGTTCAGAGCCCTCGTGAGGAGGTAACACCCCTACTCCTGCCTTTCCTCTGTATATATTGGTGGTATAAGGACTACAACTTGCTACAAGATCTCTCAAAGGGAGGAGTACAAGGAACTAGATGAACTCAAGGTGAGAAGGAGTAAATGCTCTAAGAGTAAATGTGACTATAGCTTTGGCTCTGAAGTTGGTCTCTCCCCCTCAGGAGCAGTTATGGCGCCTTTTATAGAGCTCCGTCCAGGAGGGCCGGAAACCCTAACTTGGCTTGGCCCACCGGACAGGCCTAGCCGGCATGCCGTCACCGGCTAGTGCGACCTAGTCGCCGGGCTATCCGGTGTAGCCCCTTCGTCATCATCTCGTTAAGGACGGCAGGCGCCGTCCTGCATCATCATTGTCCCCTTGTCAGAGACAAGACATGTCTTTGCCCATCCCGGATAGCCTTTTCCGGATTGCCGGGCTAGGCATGTCAGGTCTTGGCTTACCACGATCATACCGGCTGACGCGCTCCCGTGTCAGGCGGGAGGTGACCATGCTTCCGTGTCAGGCGGAACGGTACTTCCCCCCGCGACAGACGGGAAAGCCTGCTCTAGACCGTTGACGGCCTACCGTAAGCCCTCACGCCGGCTACCTCCTCGCTTGCCACTGTGAGCCTCTTCTGCATAAGATCAACACCGAGACATACATTCTGGCTAGTACCCACCGGACAACCTATCCGGTAAAACCGAGTACACCTCCTTCCGGGAGTCTCCTTGGACCACGAGATTCGGGACCCTTTCCGGATACGTCCGAGCTCGTCCCAAGATGAGTATCTCTAGGCCTAGCCTCCCGAAGATGTCTTAGCCTATCAGCAAAGACATCTTCGAGAAGCTAGTTCTTAGAGGAACCACCCGCTCATGCTTGTGCTGCGATTGTGAGGGCCGGGGGTGTCTATTTATAGCTGCCAGAGCTGACCCTTGTCGCTGCCAGGAGGCACTTTTCCCTCTTCCAGTGCCCAAGGGTTAAGCTGCCCTTTCAGCACACCAGGAGGTGTCCCTTGCTGTCGCCAAAGGTCAAGTACTGTTGGCACCTTACTGGATTATACCGGGATCTGCCCCTACCCGGGGGGCAGCCCCCCGACAAACCTGCTCTTCCCCACGTTCTTCCGAACAAGGAAGAGCGACTTCCATAAAGCCCAGTGGGGAGCGATCCCCATAAAGCACTCGCAGAGCACAATAAAACTCGCGATGCTTAAGACGCCATTGGGGGTCAGATCGTGGATCTGAACCCCATAGGCGTACAGAAGACCACGAACAAAATCGTAGAGAGGGAACCCGAAGCCCCGTGGAAGGAAATCCACGAAGCAAACGCGCTCCCCCTCGCGAGGAGCAGGGTAGACCTCCTTACTAGGGACACGTACCGTGGCATGGTTCGTCGGGGGCAGCAGGCCCTGCGTGCGCAGGAGCTCGAGATCGGCCTTCTTCACCGACGACTTCTGCCAGTCGCCGTCAGGCTTCTTCATCACCCCTGCTTCGGCGGCGGCGGCGGCGCTGGCGGTAGCCTTCGACTTCCCCATCAAGATTGGAAGCTCACGGAAGGTGAGACGACAAATGGCAAAGATCTCGGATGAGGGCAAGAATGGCGCAAGGAATGGAGGCAAGGACGATTGGAGAAGATGACTTGCTGTTGCGCCGCGGCGTGGTACTTATGCCGTGCAGGGCAGTTCATCTCAGCCGTTCGCGAAGAAACCGTTCCCAGCGAAAGCATCCAGCCGTCCACGTGTCATACGGAGAGACTAATCGTCGCCCCCACTCCATCCACTACGCATGGGGATCAAGGCACTATCATCACGCCGCGAAAATTTTGCGCCCAAAACCAAAGATAAGCGGCAACTGCTGATTAGAGTCAACACTGACAGTGGGGCCCGCCCCGTCACGTCCCATCAGGCGCAGAGGCGTGCTACGATGCGTCATCAATGACGTCAGCAAGGCAACTGCTCTGCTGGCGACTCAGACTCTGCTGAGGAAGAACTCGAGCGCATGATTCGACTAGTAAGCTTTACAGCTGAAAATAAACCAGACATGGTGCTGATCCGAGAACTCGAAGCATTCAACCGAGTGACAAAGAAAAAACAGTAAGCCCAGCCGGCTGAATCAACAGATAGTAAGCCAGCAGGCCGAATAGAAGCAAGTTCCATACAGGCCAAGACAAAGTAATTCGACTGCACAATTTACTCCCATCGGGAGCGTGCTCTTCGACTGAAGAAAGCGAGTCCAAACTCAAGCACAAGCAACCTGGTGGCGTGCCCAGAAGGAAGAAGTCCTTTGCCCGACTCTACGATTCGACCAAGCACAAGGGGGCTACTAACGTGGGGCTACTCTTCGACTACCCCACGATGAGGCTACCTGGGCCACGCCAAGGTTACGGAGGCCCATAGAAGGCCTACTAGGGGTATCGTGTGACCTAGTTCTAGCCGGTTAGGTCATACGACTTACCATATCTGTAAATGCCATCGGCACCGTTCACCCGGGACCTGGCCTACCTATAAAGGCCAGGAGGGTTTCTCGTCCAAAGGACACGCTCATAGCCGCCCACAAAAACCCTAGCGAGATCGACATCTCGCCATTGTAACCTCAACTCGCAATCAATACCAGACAAGCAGGAAGTAGGGTGTTATCCTCCGGGAGCCTGAACCTGGGTAAACGCCTCGCTTGTCAGCCGTCGTGATCACCAACGCTCCTCTCTCCTCCTCAATCAACCCGGGGTGGACAACCCTAGGATTTGTGAGTTACACCCTCGTCACCGTGGGCACCCCCACGGTCTCTGCAGTACCAGCTGGCCGCTCTGCAAAGACGGCGGCTGCCTGTCGCGTACCTGCACTTTTAATAAGGCAGATACCTGTGTATAGTGCAAATCCCTGGATCGATTCATTTGCACACATAGTTTACGATGTAATATCACAACAAAGCATCAATTATATTACATCGATGATCCAGAATTACAAAATATTTGTTACAAGTTGCATAGCGTAACGCTAGCATTGACAAAGTACACAGCGGAAAATACAATAACAGTGAGCCTCTATAACTTTCATGCTGCCACAGGCGAAAACATGTTGGTTGTAGACTCGAAACCTTTAACGAAACCTCACTCGTCATCTGATCACATCTGCAATAAGAAAAATATAGCAACAACGTGGGTCAGATTCCATTAAAAATGGAGTCTGGCAAGTGACACTATGGTGGACACTTAAGGAAATAACTCTAAGCCTATATGAATATTTGGCTGGTGGAGCTCAAGGCTAATTTGCATAAAGCCAATTTTTCCTACTCTTTTGAAAACACTTTTCTTCTATTCGAGACATCCGTGGCATGAAATCCACTGTCTCATTCTACCCTTGTTCACCCATCAAGTTTTATTTCTAAAGTTGGAATGGTGGAATCCTCCGTTGACGTCCTTGATCAGCTGCTCAAAATTGTCCGTAACCGGGGACACGGCTAAGTACTTAGTTTTACACTCTGCAGAGGTTGTGCACTTTCACCATTGTACCCATTCAACCCAAGGTATCCTTTACACACCATTTGTGATAAGGAAAGGAGAGAATGAGACGAGATCTTTCAGAAGCATTTTCCCTCCCCATACTGGCTTGACCCGTTCCACCTAACATCCCCCTACATCTGCTTGTCAAGCCGGAGAGAGTCCACGCAACATAATTGATCAAGCCAGAGCCCATATGGCAATGGCTGCACTGGAAGCAATCGTCACTTGGAGTTCCTTCAGATTCCTCTGTTCCTGGGTGGCCGTTCTCAAGTGTACATACTCTTTAGGAACCATAGAAATGGACCGAGTAGCCACTCAACATAAACCATCCGACCAATTACCACCCAGGTGTTTCATTAACTTAAGTGGATGTGCACTCTCAGGTAAAAATCACCATGCTCACAGCCCTAAGTAGAATAGAAATTCATCCTAGGCGAAGACAGCCATGAGCACAGTCCTGGGTAGTCACTTAACATTTTGTAAAAAAAACCTTTCATCAATTGCATAGCATCAATATTTCTGCTAAGTATGATATAGGAACCTAGACACAGGAATAAGGGATTCTACACAGGTTTAGCATAGCAACACATGCATATAAAAATACACTAAGTAATGCATAAAAATAGGAAGTTTATGAGGTGTGCCACTTGCCTTTAAATGTTGTCGTTGTTCACAACTCTTTTCAACAACGAACGTTTGCTCTCCGTTTAATCTAAACAATATAAGCAAGCAACAATACAACAATCAACAGCAAGCACAAATCCACAATGCAAACAAACACATACTAGATGAATAAATAAGTTTTATAAAACTTTCTAAGGAAAATATGTTTATGCATGATATGCAAAAATATTCCTAAGGCTAGAAATGCTTTTTCATGCCATGAAATTCTTTTAAGTTATTGTAAGGCAAATAGGTTGGTCAAAAGGACTAAGTACTAAAGTCTTAAGTTGGATATACATACTTTGTTTTATATCTCTTTGAAACAAGCACTCTAATGGCTTAGCCATGATGTGCAAAATACTTAGAGAAAAATACTAAGTCATTTGTTCAAGATGATCACAATTATTATCAACTCTTTGTAAGTTGGACATTCACTATAGTGAGAGAGACAGACACCCGGCCAGCCACTTAAATTGTGGAACAGGTCTCATGTACGTGGACATGTAAGGTTTGTTTCCAGGCCGCTTCATCCCACTATGCTGCTAGGATCCAACAACTTCAAGATGATAACATCATGATCAAAATTTTTTTAAGTCTAAAAGACAAGATTAGGAAAGAGGGAAAGGATAGAAAGAAAGATGTAGTTGTCCTCCAGGCTTCATCTCCAGACTTGTAACTTTCTTCTGGATGATGTCTTGATTGAGTTCTGGGTAGTCTTGATGAATCTTCAGACTTGGTGATTCTTGTATCCTCGAGGCTGGTCTTGGATTTACTTAGTCTTCATGAAGTCTCAGAGGAAAAGAAAAGACAGAGAGAAAGACTTAGAGAATAAAAGGGGGTTGGCCTTCTTGAACTTCTTCTCACTTTTCTTCTAAGTGCTTGACATCTTGGGGATGCTTCCAGAGTCTGTTTTCTTCTAAGTCCTTCATGAACTTCTTCTTGATTTTCTTCTAAGTGTTTCCTCCTTGAAGATACTTCTGAAGTCTTGTTTTTGGCTAAGTCCTTCAATGGTCTTCTAGCTCCATCTTGAAAATTACTAAGTATCTAAGTGCATAGCACTTTTCCCAAAATACTAAGTTTGAAAATAATCCTAACTTAGAGAAACTAAAGAAGAGGGGTTTTCCTATGAGAATGAAATATGCTATGAAATGAAATTTTAAATCACAAGAAACATCCAAATAACTTTTGTGTTTTATTTATAAATATGCATGAATTATAAATGCAATTTAATTAATTTCTAATTTTGGAAAATATACTAAAAGGAATAATTATAAGAATAAAGTTTCCTATGACTAAATTTTTATAACAAAATTTTATAATAAATGTTAGTAGACAGAGAGCATTTAATTAAATCTATTGCAATTGGATTTAATCAAAATAATATTTCTATTAAAGTTATTTCAGAATTAGTCAAACTATTCAAATTAAACACACAACTATGAAATCATTCAAAAATTACCCAAAAATATTTTATAGCAGTGGTATTAATTTACAAATATTCTAAGGTTTCTAAAACATATTTATTTGCAATTTTTGGATTTATAGATTTAAAGTTATTACAAATATACTCAAATTTCCATTTGAATTTTGAATATTTTATACCAAGTCAAATTTGAATTTTGTCAGATCCAAATTATTCTACACATCCAGAGCTTTCCAAATATATAAAAATTATTAAATTTGGAGTTGTGGTTGAAAAGTTGTGAGAGATCTAAGTGACAGGGGTGTTTCTGCAAAACTGCCGATTAAATTTAATTACGAAATTGATTATACACGTCAGCGCTGACTGTGCGCTGACGGGGCTTGCCACGTAGGTGCTGACGTGGTTAAGTTATCTGATATGGGCCGTCAGATCTGGATCTGACGGTCCAGATCGGAGCGTACCGCTTCGTGAGCAGGATCTAATCTAGGCCGCAGAAAAACAATCGGACGGGCGAGATCTAACGGCAACCGAGGAGCGGCGCTAGGTCGCCGGAGACCTCACCGGAGATGCTTTGCGCGGTGGCGCCGCGTCGGCAACGTAAGTTCTACGTGATCTAGGTGGTCTTAGGAGAAACAGCTCGTACCAGGACGTGCGGGAGGCCGTGGCGATCTTGGTGGCGAAGTCTACGATTCTGGGGGGCACGGATGCGCCGGAGGATGCTCGCCGGAGTTGCTCCCGCGGGCGGTTTCTTTCGGGCGATGAAGAACGTGGCGTTCTGGCACACAAATACAACAACGAAGATGTCTAGCAGATGCGCACGTGGACAGGGAGTCGAGAGGGAATCGCGGGAAGCTTCGAGGGGCTTGGTACTCACTGGTTCTTGAAGAACACGGCGGCGGCAATGTCGCGGAGGCGGCGGAGGTTTTCGAGCGGCCCTGTGGCGATGCGCTAGGGTTTTTGGGTGCAGGGGAAACGGCGGAGGTAGGTTTATATGGGGGGGCGTCGGGAAAAACCTTTCCCTGCGAGAATCGCGCAAGATCGTATCCGGATCGAACTCCGTTCGGCTCTATTCGTTGCGATAGGGGAAGGAGAGGGATGACGCGTGGGTCCCGCGCGTCAGAGAGAGAGCGCGTGGCGCGGACGGAGCTGGGCCGCTGCTGGGCCAGGCGAGCTGCGCGCGTGGGAGAGAAGGAATGGGCTTCGGCCCACTGGCTCGGCTGCTTTCTCTTTTTTTTTTTTGACAATTCAATTTCTATTTTCTGTATTTTAAAATAGCTTTTAAAATATAACTCCAATTCAACTCAAATTAAATTCTAAAAATTTGTAAAATCATTATCTCTCTGTTAAACCAGTTGTAGAAGTGTTTTGCACATTTTTCAAAATATTAATTTCAAACTATTGCTTAAAAGTAGAATTAGACACTTTATGTTTAATTTAAACTAGGGCTAATTATTATATGAAATACCCATATTCAATTATGTTTGAAATTAAGTTATTTAAACTCATTTTCAAATTCTAAATTTATTTTTGGCTTTAGTATAACTATTAATGATATAACACAACTATATGAAAATGGAAAAGAGAAGATATATTGTATTCATTTTTATTTGATAATAATTTGTGCAACATTATATTTTATAATATGATAATGCACTTGATACAACCTAACAACTTTGGGCAAGACCTTTGTATTAATTCTATTCTTCTTTAGAAAATATTAATCATTTCATGTTTTGAAAATAGATGAAATTCATTTAAGCAAATGAAAGGTTTATTTGGCTAATTTCATTATTTTACAATCTATGAAGTTTTAAAGTTATACACTATAGGCTTTAACTTCCAAACTATATTTGAACTTAGTTACAGGAATGAAACCCATTTAGTAATTATATAACTTTTTGAATAATCTTGTAATTAAGTGGTTTAATTCAAATACTAATAAAGAACTAATTTATTTAAAATAAAATGAATTGTAGTTTGTACAATATTTATCAAATTGTATTTTAAGGTTTTGAAATACATGGGATAATAAAATGTTTTAAACTGTGACATTTGAAATATTAAACTTTGAAGTCCTTTATAGTTGGTTTCCTCATGCATTTAATATTTTCTTTTAATAAAAAGAAAAGTTTTAAATTTTAGTGATTTTTGAACATTATAAAATGTTGGGATGTTACACTGCCCTGCCACGAAGGAAGGCTTTTCACCATGGACCGATTCCATGGGCACCTCAGCTGCGGTGCACCCTGCTCCACCATTTTGTCGCCATGTGGGAACCCTTCCACTGAGCGGCACGCAGGGATGAGGCCCGGGGCGCCTATATAAGGAGCAGGAGCGCCACCGTAGTGAGGGACCGGCCGATCGATCAACCACTCATCCGTGTACACCCTACCATAGCCTAGCCAAGCTTAGCAAGCTCGAGGAGGAAGAAGGCCCGAACCTTCCCCCTCCAAGCTCCGGGCCGCCTCCCGAGGGCCCGCGGCAAGCTCATTGTACTCGCCCTCTACTGAGCAATACAGACAAGCAGGAGTAGCGGTTTTACCTCACCCTGAGGGCCGTGAACCTGGGTACGTGCCGGAGTCCATCTATGTCGTGTTGTTCCTCTACATGCTCGACGAGCACCGTCGCCGAGCCGGCCGTAGGTTGTTGACCAACGTGTTCAGTCCCCTTCACGAACTTCTCCCCCGAGAGTGGTTATCCCTGTTCCGTGGGAATCACACCTCGACAAATATATTGTCTAAATTTATCACAAGCAAAAACAACAGCTAGATATTTTTTCTTTAGTTGTAGCATAATTCTTTTGAGCAGGATCAAGAGTTTTACCAACATAATGAATAACATTTAACTTCTTATCTATTCTTTGTCCAAGAACAGCACCAACAGCAAAATCACTAGAATCACACATAATTTCAAATGAAATTCCAATCAGGTGGTTGAACAATAGGAGCACTTATTAGAGCTTGCTTAAGAGTCTCAAAAGCTTCCTTACCATCATCATAAAAAAACAAATGGTACATCTTTTTGCAAGAGATTAGTAAGAGGCTTTGATACCTTGGAAAAATATTTAATAAACCTTCTATAGAAACCAGCATGACCAAGAATATTACGAATACCTTTAACATCTCTGGGGCAAGGCATTTTAGAACAAGTAGGTGATTAACCTTTAGGGTTTAGGGTTTAGGGTTTAGGGTTTAGGGTTTAGGGTTTAGGGTTTAGGGTTTAGGGTTTAGGGTTTAGGGTTTAGGGTTTAGGGTTTAGGGTTTAGGGTTTACGAATACCTTTAATATTATAGAAACCTTCTACGAATACCTTCTATAGAATGACCAAGTGTTTTTTAGAACACACGAGATTTATGTCTAGTGCTTTCGCTTCATATAGATGATTAATCTTTAGTGTTTTGATAAGTGTCGTGTGGGTGAACCTTGATGCTCTCGAAGCATTGGGCTACCCCAAGAGGAAGGTGTGATGATGCAGAAGCAGCAAGTTTTCTCTCAGTTTGTGAAACCAAGGTTATCGAACCAGTAGGAAACTAGAGTTCTCCCGGAGGTGTCAATGGCGCCAGAAATTCTTGTGGCGTGTTGCTAACGTGGAACCTGCACACAACACAATCAAGATACTTTTCCCCAACTTAACAGTGAGGTTGTCAATCTCACTGGCTTGTTGTAACAAAGGATTAAACATATGTGTGAAAAATGATGTTTGCTTGCAGAGAATGAAAGTAGCAGGATTTCAGTAGATTGTTTTATCAGTTTAAAGAAAAGGACCGGGGTCCACAATTCACTAGTGGTGTCTCTCCATAAATAATAATAACATACATACGGGTAAACAAATTATAGATGGGCAATTGACAGAATAAAGAAGTGCATAATGATGCATATACTATAGTTATGATTTCTAGTGTGAGATACATTTGGGCATTACAACAATATACATAGACCGTTTCAACCGCATCTATGACTAATAATTCACCTTCCGGTTAGCGTCTGCACCCCTTTCAGTATTAAGTTGCAAGCAACATATTATTGCATTAGGCAATGTGTGTAATGTAAGTAATACAAATACCCTAAGATAAAGTACTACTGTTTTATCCCTAGTGGCAACAGTACATCTACAATATTAGAGCTGGCTGTCACCACCCCAGATTAAATAGAGACATGAACCCACTATCGAGCATAAATACCCCCTCTTGGAGTCACAAGCATCTACTTGGCCAGAGCATCTACTAGCAACGGAGAGCATGCTAGATCATAAATAACGCACTCACAAGATATATTATGAAGCAATAACATAGTACTCAATATTCATCGGATCCCAGCAAACACAACACGTAGCATTACATACAGATGATCTTGATCATGTTAGGCAGCTCACAAGATCTAAACATGGTAGCACAAGAGGAGAAGACAACCATCTAGCTACTGCTATGGACCCGTAGTCCAAGGATGAACTACTCACGCATCAGTCCGAAGGCGGGCATGGTGATGTAGAGCCCTCCGGTGATGATTCCCCTCTCCGGCAGGGTGCCGGAAAGAGCTTCTGAACCCTCCCGGTCTAGGGTTGATGACGGCGGCGGCTATGGACTTCGTGGAGGAAAAAGGTGCGCGTCCTAGGTCTTAGATTTCTGGGGAGTATTTGCAGGCGAAAGGGCAAAGGCGGTGGAGGTTTGAGGGCCCCACACCCTGTCCCCACGCGGCAAGGGGGGACCCATATCGGGAGGGTGCGTGGGCCCCTCGGGGCTCCCCTCCGTGTACTCTTCGGTGTTCTGGAACCTCCCGGAAAAAATAGGAACTTTGACGTTTCGTTTGTCCAATTCCGAGAATATTTCCTTAACAACTTTTCTGAAACCAAAAACAGCAGAAAACAGGGAACTGGCACTGTGGCATCTTGTTAATAGGTTAGTCCTAGCAAATGCATAAAATGCTATAAAAGTGTGTCTAAAACATGTAGCAAGTGGCATAATATAAGCATGGAACATAAGAAATTATAGATACGTTGGAGACGTATCAAACCTATGCTAATGCACCGCCCTTCCTAGGACTAATACATACTTGTGATTATACCCCTTGCTGGCATCCGCAAATACAAGAAAGTAATTAAGAGAAATCTAACCACAGCCTTAAACTTTGAGATCCTACCTTCCCTCATGCATCGAGACATTAACGGGGGTTTAGGTTTCTGTCACACCGGCAACCCCACAATTAATATTCGAATACACAATGCATTCCCCTAGGCCATAAAGGTAAAGTGTCATGTACATGACACCACTAGAAGAATAGCACCACAACTTAAATATCAAACCATTAAATATTTCTCAACATAGTTCACAACTAACATCTAGACTTCACCCATGTACTCAAGAACTAAACGAACTACTCACAAAACATCATTTGGAACATGATCAGAGATGATATAATGATGTGCAACAATCTGAACATAAACCTTAATTCAACGGTTCCACCCAATAGCATCAATAACAATAGTAATTAACACCGGGAGAGTTTCCCCTATCAAACACACAAGATTTAGCCCTAGATGTTACAGCGGGAACGGAGTGGAGCGGTGGAGATGACGGTGACGGCAGTGGAGATGATGGTGATGACGATCCCGGTGAAGTGCAGCTCGATGACGGTGACTATGGCGACGATTTCCCTCCTCCGTGAAGGGATTTCTCCCTGTCGGAGAGCTTTCTTCTCTCTGGTGTTTTCCGTCTCGTGGCGGCGGCAGAATAACTCTAACTCGCCGTCCAAGGTCTTAGGTTTTCGGGAGGATGAAGTGCGCGAAGGGGCTCGGCCAGAGGTGGGCCAGGGCGGCCACACCCCGTCCCCGTGCGGGTCCAGGCCCTGCCGCACGTGGACATGGTGTGGGTCCCCTGGGCCCCACCTTGGCCTCCCGTTTTGGCCTCCTCCATGATCTGGTAAAATAGGAACTTCTACGGTCTTCGTTTTGTTTTCTGAGCTTTGCAAATAATGTATCTTGACGGTGCTTTTTCCAGCAGTTTCCAGACTCCGGTGATCAACTCTCCAATAATCATCAAACATGCAAAATAGATGAAATAACATAAGTATCATCTCTAAATATGAAATATATCAATGAATAACAGCAAATTATGATATAGAATAGTGATGCAAACTGGACGTATCAGGAACATAGCTTCGGAATCCGTATCCATCGATGCAGGCAATCATTTATTGCACATAACAATTATGATTCATAACCTCGTGAATGTTGGTATTCTCATGATCTTATCCATGCCAAAGCCGCGTCATCTTTCGGTTGCTAAACCTGCACCAAATCGGCTATGCTGCCATCCCTAATTTGTAGTCGTGTCTCTCTAATAAGAAAACATCTCGTGTATGGAAATAGTATATTCACCTGTACCTAATAGCGACTAAAGCTTCTGCATCTTGCACGTATTCGGTATCCGTGGGAATACCGTATGTAAAATTGTTCATTTCCCATGTAATACGCGTCACCGGCTTTAACTGCACAATCTAAGGGCCCCTCTGATTCAAAGGAATGGCAACAAAATTTTGAAGCATTAGTTCGTATTGGAAATGTTCCTATGGAAGTTGTTTGATTCATATCATAACATTCTCACATTCTATAGGAATTAATCCCATTGGTATCTTATAGTTTAAATCCTATAACAAAAGCATGAGGTTCAACCTCATGAAAAGGTCCTTGGCCACAATCAAGAGAATATGTCTCCCCATAGAATTCAATTAGACATAGTGTGTCGGGGAAGCGGCTGATGCAGTCCTCGCTGGCGCCGGGGAAGTGGTAGGAGAAGTCGGCGGAGAGGCAGTCGTCGGAAGCGGAGGATGGTGCGTCGGGGATGCCGGAGGAGATGGCCTTCATGATGCCTTCCATGGTGTCTGCCATCGTCGCCGGCCACGTCGGAAGAGACGAAGGAGAGGTTTTTCAAGAGTGGTGGTGGGTGTGGGAGAGTGGTGGATGAAGGCCGCTCCGTTTAGTCGTTTTGTACTACTACTAGGCAACAAGAGGGTTTGATCGATCGCCTAGCCTGCTCGGTCAAATGTCCCGGAGCGTGTATATCCTTGGCCCATCAAACGATTTCTCTATTATCTGTCGGGAAAACGGGCACCAAAGTTTTTTTTATATATAAATGGATGTCACTACTAGGCACTAGTAGAAAACAGGATAGCAGTACCGGTTGGTAAGGCCTTTTGTCCCAGTTTACAAACCATGACAGCGGAATCGGGACTAAAAGCCACCCCCTTTAGTCGCGGTTGTGTCTGCAACCGGGACAAATAGCATCCACGTGGGCTCGCAGGCGAGCTGCTCAGGTGATGACCTTTTGTCCCGGTTTGTCTTACAAATCGGGACTAAGAAGTTCGAGCGGTTTTAGGTTTTCTATTTTGTTTTCTGTTTTTATTTATGATTTAAACTATTATTCGTATGCTACAATTACACACATCGATGCATATATTATATGACGAGTATAAATTAAGCATACATACATATATAATATAACGAGTCAGTCGTACGAGCATATATACATCGATCATATATACACGAGTGTCTTCCGAACACGAGAATTACATGAATATCACTAAGGATGGTATTCTCCTATTGAGGCTATGACCTTGTCAAGCAAAAATCCAGCAATTTCCTCTTTAATTTCTCTTATGCGTTGCTTTGGTGGGAGTTGCGACCGCAAAGCCACATTCTGTATCAAATAGAAGGTCGATATGAATATATAAATTGTCATTAACAAAAGTAAACTCTGAATATATATATTAATGTTTAACGTACATGTGGAGAAGTCCGCGCACTGACACACGTGCGAACGTACTCGCAAATGAAGTATCCACATAGATTAGTCGCCGGTGACTGTTTCTCGCACTTAACGAAAATAGAGTTGAATCAAATAATAATGAAACAGGACAATCCGATATTAAAACTAGAATTAAAATGAGTACTATACTTACGGGGATTTCTTTAAAGGTCAGCTCCGATTTAAATTGACCACTGGCAGATCTTGTGAACCACTTCCATACCATACAAATAAAATGAATAAAGAAGATATTAATAACTAGAACACAGGAAAATAAAGTGGTCGATATAGTGTAATAACGATTGAAATTACTTTTGGAGCATATCAGTAATGCTTGCGTAATACTCCAAGGTATGCGCTATTAAGTCCTCGATCTCAACTATACCACGGTAATTTGAATGTTCAAGAGAATCCCGTGGTAGCTGCACATGTTCATCAACATTTAGTCAGAGCGATAGTTAATGTGTACAAGACAGTAATAACACTCTCATCTGAAGTTGTAAGGAAACAAAATCACATCTTTATAATTTTGTTGCTCCAATGCATTGAACAAGTTGTTCTCTGTTTCCTCTGGAAAACTCTGTAGGTTATGTACATGTACTCGATCTAGGTCAACGAACCCAACTTGATAATTAGGCATCCTCTTACATTCGAGAATCTTCTTTCTGCATAATAGCATACAAACAAATGTATGTAGTGAGCACAATTATAGGCAAAATGATGAGCTTAATTAGCTAGAGACTTAATTAATAACAGAAATAAATTAATCACTTACAGAAAATAGCAGCTCATGATACATTTGTCGAGGGCTTCCATATTGAATAACTGCCACAATTCATCAAAATCAATATGGATTGTTTGTTCTCCGATGAAGTAATTCTCTTCTTTATATGTAAGAGCCATCATTGTCTGGCCGTCTTTTGTGGCCTCCATGTACCACTTATGTAATTCCCGCATTCTTCGAGGTAGCAGTGCCAACTCCGCCTCTGTGACCAGTTCCTTCCCCATGACAAATTGTCTTGCCAGGGGAGCCATGGGGGCTTCAACTCAGCCTAGAATTTCATCTATCGTCAGACCAGGAATTTCTTCAATAATATCGGCTTCTTCTAATACAAATGGGGATGCCACCTTCAACGGAACGATCGATTGTTTTTTCTGTTGTCCAAGCTGGGCAACGTCGGCTCTTTGCTGCCTCTTATTCTCCGTGGGACGACCCTTGGGGACCCTTGGAAGCAGTGACACTTTCTCCTTGGTAGGTGGAGTCGGGCACTTCCGCTTAATCCAATGTACTGAGTGGGCGGCGCCGAAGATCGAGTCCGCTGATGCAGCGTGGAAGATGAGGGAGCCTTAGGCGCAGATCGAGGCAGCGATGGTTGAGGTGGAGGTGAGGTAGCCTTAGGCGTAGATCGAGGATGGTTGAGGTGGAGGTGAGGGAGCCTTAGGCGGCAATGATCGAGGTGGAGGTGCCTGAAGGAGATACGCCCTAGAGGCAAATAAATAAGTAGTATTTATTGCATTATCTCATAAGTTTATAATAGGTTTGTGTATTATGCTATAACTGTATTAATCGGAATTATTAATACACGTGTGATACATAGACAACCAGGTCCCTAGTTAGCCTCTATACGAACTAGTCCATTGGGCAACAGTTGATCGAGATTCCCGATCAAGGACAATGACGTCGGTTGACAATGGGGTCATCTTATTAGTTGAATAAGGTGATGGACATACGCAAAGTATTGCAATAAGATCGTATTACGATGTTGTCATTTGCAATAAAATAGAATATGATAGCTTATTCCTTAGACCGTGAGACCGTACTTATTGATGCTTCGTAGGGGTGCTTCGAGAGCATCAAACGTTGTGTCTTATATAGCATGACAATAACGGTGTCCATCTTGGGTATCCTGAAAGAGCATCGAGACGTAAGGATCAAGAGCGGGATTTGTTCATTCTTGTAATGGAAAGATACTCTGGGCCCACTCGGTGAGATTACATCTATATAGTTGCGCAGCTTATGACTAGGTCATGGAGATGTAATATCACAGACGAGTTAATAACCTATGTCGGTAATGAGATACAGCAAAGACATCGGATGTCTACGATCATATCTCGTACAAGGTAGTATCGCAGAACCAAAGGGAATGAAAATCATATTTATGGTTCAACGACGATATTCGTAGAATGCACAGAGGCCGTCATATACATCTAGGTATCCCTGACGGTCATTGGTGAGCGGAGTGTCTCGACCATGTCTGGAGTGTTCTCGAACCGTAGCGTAACAAACTTAAGGTCTTAACGACACCAGGAGATAGGTTCTGGAATAATATAGGATTTTGTTGGAGAGAGAGAAATGATCCGGAAAGAGTTCCGGTGGTCCGGAAGGAGTTCCGGGAAGGTCTGGAATGGTTCCACGGATGTCCGAAAGTTGTTCGGGTGGTTCAGAAATTGTTTCGGAGTCACGGGATATTAAATAGTATTTAAATATATTAATTATGAATTAATTATATTTTATATTAATTTAATTATTAAATAATAAAGGAAAAAGGGGGCAGCCCACCTAAGTGGGCCAATTGTGGCCCACTAAGATGAGCCGCACCAAGCAAGGAAGGGGAGGCTTCGGCCCCTAGTCCGAATTGGACTAGGAGGGTTCGGCCGGCCTCCCCCCCCCCCCCCCCCCCCCCCCTCCTCTCCTTTAGTCCCACATGGGGGAGGCAAGGTGTTTGCACACCCCCTCCCCCCTTTATATAGCAAGGCATATTAATTGGATTAATTCACAGAAAAAACAATTAATTGTATAGCAGGCCGGCCCAGTTGCTTCTCCGCCCGTTTTGCCCCCTCTCTCCACCTAAGCTATACCGCCGGGCGTCGTTGCCCTACGGGATTCCAGATAAGTTCTACCCCTGTGATTTTAGCTGGATCTGAATGACCGGGGGTTGTCGTTAAGCTCCGTATGTTTGCGAGTGCTTGGAGGCGAATCTTTTGAGGAGCCTGGGCGACATCGTCTCGCCCCCCTGCAGCTGCCGCGCCGCCTCCCCCACCTGCCGTCTGCGCACCCCCCAGCCGCCGGTGCCTCGCCATCTTCCGCCCGACGCCCGTTGACGCAGGTCATCGTCGACACCCCGACGTCATTGTCTACGTCATCGCGACAAGTTCTCCGCGACCTCGAGGTCGGCTACGTACGGCTTCATCGTCAACGCTTGTGCGGGAGCGTAATCCCCGCTATCGGTCTACATGGAGGTAATGTAACCCGTTCCGCCACCGTTATCACATATACTAGATAGATAGATCATGGCTAGTAAGGGTTTCATTCGCTAGAAATATTATTGTTTTCTGCACCGGAACCCCTTTTGTGGTATCAGAGCCGATCTATGCGTAGTACTGCTGGTACGGTTAGAACTCATGTTCAATGAGGACGTCTTTCTTATATTTGCTACCCTCTAGCATGCACTTGCGATGCCTTCGGTATTGAGTTGATGAAGCGGCCTGGACCGACTTTACATGTACGCTTACGCGAGACTGGTTCCACTACTGACATACGGCTTGCACCGTATCTGTGGCTGGCGGGTGTCTGTTTCTCTCTCTCTAGTCGGCAAAGCAATTTCAATGGAGGGCCCGAAAGGGATGCTTAAACATGCAATTATACGATCGACGTTGTGGTACAAAGTTCGTAGGCAGGGAAGTGATTCTCTTACGAATAAGCCTATATGCCACGTAAAACTTGCAAAACTAAATAAAGCTAGAGGCGTCTAACTTTGTTTTGAAGAGGCGTTATTTTATGTGACATGGTTACGGTAAGTTTGATATTACTCGTACTATTGGAGGCAATGGAGAGCTACGTAGACTCGGAGCCATGCCGGGGCGCCGGGGGCCAGGCACATGGCGTCATGAAGGTCCAGGCACATCGACCATGTCACATCGCACTTCATTGCATCATTAGTGTGTTGTTGTGTGTGCATCCTATTGATTGCTTATATGCTAGATATACAACGGTAGCATCATGAATAGGATGATCCCTGACAAATACCAAAATTGTGTTCTCCCTCGTTGCGCACCACCAAGAAAGTTATACGTTATGAGGCAGGCCGTGATGATCGGGTGTCAGACATATCGTCGTTCGCATACAGTGGGTGTAAGCCATGTTGCACGCGCAGGGTCTTCGAGATTTGATTGGCGAGCCTAGCATATGCAGATATGGCCTCGGAACACGGGAAGATCGAACGATCGAGCATGAGTCACAGAGTTGTTGTGATCGACATTTTATGTCCACCTTTGAAGCTGTGCTGCCGGCCGTGATGATCGGGGGTAGTATGGTGGATGAGGGTCGTGTAATCGCCGTTATTATTTTAGGGATAATAATTTTGGTGTGGTGTGTTTTGATAATATGATTATAAACTAAAAATCACCTATATATTATAAACTTTACCTTACCTCTTTTGCGATCACATCTGTAGACTACGCAACTATACTTTGGTTACTTCCTCAAGAGCCCGGATTCTACCTTAGAAGCCGACGGGTCCAACTTCATCAGCTGGTACAAGGGTTTTAGAAACATCCTCGAACACAACAACATCTTGTATGTTCTCGATGAAGCATTACGAGAAAGACCAGGAGATTCTGCAAGCGAGGAGGAGGAGGATGATTTCCGTAGGCATCGAGACATATTCATCGAAGTGGAGATCACCATGACCGTATGCCTAGCACCTGAGTTGAAAGAGTTATTTCGACGCAAGGAGCCATGCGTCATGATTGATGCGATAAAGACACACTTCCGAGATGAATTGAAGCGTGAGCAGTTCAGGCAGCTTAGAATGTTACAGACCATTCATATGGAGGAGCATACCTGTCTGGAGACTCATTTGAAGAGATTGTATGACATCTACTTCCAGCTGACGATGGTCTTCGATTACTGGATGGCAGATTCCTGTGCCATTCAGACTGTCCTGATATCTCTGCCTCCAAGCTATGAGAAGCATGTTGCGCAAGTACATTTTGAAGGCCGACAATATGAACTTCTACAAGTTCGTGTCTGAATTCAAATCTCTGAAAGTTGATTCCATCGAAGGAGAGATCTTTGATGCTACAGGTATATATTTGAAATATACAGAATTATGAATTCGCCTCTTGATATATGATAAAGTATTTGATACTTGTTTTGTTTGTGAAATAGGTCCTGATTTATCACATATATGCGGTGAAGTATGATGTGACCTGGCGCTGAAGATGGTGATCAAGGAGTTGATGGCCATTTGGTGTTCACGTCCTCAAGTTATCATAGTTATCATTAATAGTTTTTTATAAGATCTTTTTTAATAGTGAGAAAGCGTGTTCAGTGTATTGATTGTTGCAAGACATAGTTATTCATGTAATAAGACAAGTTCAGTTGTTTTATGTTATGGAACAAGCCAGTTGTTTTATATTATGAATAAAGCTTTCAGATCTCAATTACATCAATTGTATGATAACGTTCATAATTGAAGAAATGAAAAAAAATAGCATGTCCAATGAATAAAAGTTTTATTACTAGAACAAACACCATCGAATTTAGTCATAAAGGCAATAAAAGAAGTAATGGATATTTTGGTCCATTTAAGTATTTCGAGTGCCGAATTGATTAAGTTTGAAAAATAGTATTGAAGTGTCAATACAAGAGAAAATTAATTAAGAGTCATTTTAAATGATTATTAAATTAATTAATGGTGTTTTTGTTTGATCCAAATTCTTCTATGATTATTGGTGAATAAGAGTATTTGCCTGATAAATCATAAGTCTGAAATTAATTTGATAAGAGATCAAATGGGGTTTTTCAGAAGAAAGATTAGTGAATATTGTATTCACAAGATTCGATCAAAGGACAATATTTTTGAATTATGGTTTCAACACAAAAGACTTGTGGAAATTCGTTTCATAATATTATAATGTCATATATGGTGATATGTGGGGTATTATAATCATGCTCTATTTTAAATAAAGTATGGTCTGTCAGAATCTGTCTTAGAATCTCTTAATATGTTCGAGACATTATAGTCGATGTCCACTTTAGAAAATAGATATTTCTCTCAACGAAAATTCGTATGATTGACAATAGTGTCGTCATGTATATGATTATATGATAATTCGGAATATACATGAATAGTTCTTTGTAGATTACTCGCATTCAATGGGAGTGTATTCCAAAACCAGATAGAAACAAAACTTGGTTTGTTGTCTATGTAATTCCGAGGAAAATATGATTTTTCGAATTATGGTTTATGGATTGAAATTAGAAGCTTGAAATAAGGTGTCAGACCTATATTCATAAAAGTAGAATATTGGAAGGTGTTCCAAAGGATATATGTCTACGAATGAAAATTTAGTGATTAAGAGTGAGGGAGACTAGAAAATTATTTTCTGCTTGCAATCCTCTTCATAAATATCATAATATTTTCATGAAAGAAGCTTCTGAATAAAGTGTTGTTATATTTAATATTGTTGTCAGGTCACAGCACAATATTAAGTGTTTCAGATCTTTTTGATAGATCAAGGTGCACTTTATGAATACAAAGAAAGTTGAGAAAATATCAGAATACGAACAAAGACTTTTTCAGCCTAGAAATCCAAGTTACATTTGAGAGGATTAAAATAGTAATTGTTGCTACAATTCTTATTAGAGGAATAAGATTGTTTAATCATCATATAAAGGGTTATATGAGAAATGTGACTATAAGAAAGACGTGGAAGCATGTTTTATCAAGAAATGTGTCTTGGACAAGATCAAATTTGTTGACTACATTTATGTAGACATACTTGAAGTCTGAAGGATTTGTATTAATGTAATACTGTAGTTTGTATTGAATTCGAATTGATAATAGATTAATGATTTTGGTTTGACCAAAATGTCGATTTTAAGTGGGAGTCAAAGTTAGTTCACTCAGGTGGAATATGTGAAGAACATATTTTTGAGTGGGAGCTCGTGTTCTCAAATGTGTGGAGACATATTTTGAGTGGGAGCTCGTGTTCTCAAATGTGTGGAGACATAATTTGAGTGGGAGCCGAATTCATCTTGTGTAAATGACACATTGTGATATTGTACCAGTAGAATATATGAGAAGGATGAAGTTGTGAAAATATTTGAAAGTTAGTGTCTATTTGGAATAGAACGGGAATTTCAAATAGTTAGTCGAGTCGTTTTGGATTATATCTGAGGAGTCAGAATAGAATCAAAAGGATGGTCCTTGGAAATCCAATTGATCATTAAAAGTAATGATGCAAGGTAGTAATGGTTGTATGACATGTTGGTCTATTATGTAATATTAGACATCATACAGAAACCATATTATCTGGTCGATGAAATATAACCGATGTTCTTAGAAGAAGAGCAGTTATAAAAGTAAATTTAGAATTTACTGGAAGAGGAAGTACGTACGTCAAGTTTTCTACATTGGTGTGAAAGTGTGTAGATATCGCGAGTTTGTAATTGTTACAAGGGGCTCTTTATGACTGAGTGTGTTTTTCAAGGCAGTTCTCTGGTTAGCATAATCAGAGTAAGCGCTGGGAAACAGAAGTCTCACTTAGTTACGTTATTTGCATATATGTTATTAGATAACATGGTGATATAAAGAAAGTTGATATCAATGAATCGCAAAAGTACGCACAATTATGTATTGTACAGATTGTCAGAGTAACACTCTTCCACAAGCAAGCATTATCAAATGAAGCTTATTTGATAAGGCATTTTGATAAACTAAAATGCAGCTAGTTTATTTGTACTCTAGTGCAAGTGAGAGACTGAAGGAGATATGTCCTAGAGGCAAATAAATAAGTAGTATTTATTGCATTATCTCATAAGTTTATAATAGGTTTGTGTATTATGCTATAACTGTATTAATCGGAATTATTAATACACGTGTGATACATAGACAACCAGGTCCCTAGTTAGCCTCTATATGAACTAGTCCATTGGGCAACAGTTGATCGAGATTCCCGATCAAGGACTATGACGTCGGTTGACAATGGGGTCATCTTATTAGTTGAATAAGGTGATGGACATACGCAAAGTATTGCAATAAGATCGTATTACGATGTTTGTCATTTGCAATAAAATAGAATATGATACCTTATTCCTTAGACGGTGAGACCGTACTTATTGATGCTTCGTAGGGGTGCTTTGAGAGCATCAAACGTTGTGTCTTATATAGCATGACAATAACGGTGTCCATCTTGGGTATCCCGAAAGAGCATCGAGACGTAAGGATCAAGAGCGGGATTTGTTCATTCTTGTAATGGAAAGATACTCTGGGCCCACTCGGTGAGATTACATCTATATAGCTGCGCAGCTTATGACTAGGTCATGGAGATGTAATATCACAGACGAGTTAATAACCTTTGTCGGTAACGAGATACAAGAAAGACATCGGATGTCTACGATCATATCTCGGACAAGGTAGTATCGCAGAACCAAAGGGAATGAAAATCATATTTATGGTTCAACGACGATATTCATAGAATGCACAGGGGCTGTCATATACATCCAGGTATCCCTGACGGTCATTGGTGAGCGGAGTGTCTCGACCATGTCTGGAGTGTTCTCGAACCGTAGCGTAACAAACTTAAGGTCTTAACGACACCAGGATATAGGTTCTGGAATAATATAGGATTTTGTTGGAGAGAGAGAAATGATCCGGAAAGAGTTCCGGTGGTCCGGAAGGAGTTCCGGGAAGGTCTATAATGGTTCCAGGGATGTCCGAAAGTTGTTCCGGTGGTTCAGAAATTGTTTCGGAGTCACGGGATATTAAATAGTATTTAAATATATTAATTATGAATTAATTATATTTTATATAAATTAAATTATTAAGTAATAAAGGAAAAAGGGGGCAGCCCACCTAAGTGGGCCAATTGTGGCCCACTAAGGTGAGCCACACCAAGCAAGAAAGGGGAGGCTTGGGCCCCTAGTCCGAATTGGACTAGGAGGGTTCGGCCGGCCTCCCCCCTCCTCTCCTTTAGTCCCACATGGGGGAGGCAAGGTGTTTGCACACCCCCTCCCCCCTTTATATAGCAAGGCATATTAATTGGATTAATTCACAGAAAAATACAATTAATTGTATAGAAGGCCGACCGAGTTGCTTCTCCGCCTGTTTTGCCCCCTCTCTCCACCTAAGCTATACCGCCGGGCGCCGTTGCCCTGCGTGATTCCAGATAAGTTCTACCCCTACGATTTTAGCTGGATCTGAATGACCGGGGGTTGTCGTTAAGCTCCATATGTTTGTGAGTGCTTGGAGGCGACTCTTTTGAGGAGCCTGGGCGACGTCGTCTCGCCCCCCTGCAGCTGCCGCGCCGCCTCCCCCTGCCGTCGGCGCACCCCCCAGCCGCCGACGCCTCGCCATCTTCCGCCCGACGCCCGTCGACGCAGGTCATCGTCGACACCCCAGCGTCATCGTCTACGTCATCGCGACAAGTTCTCCGCGACATCGAGGTCGGCTACGTACGACTTCATCGTCAACGCTTGTGCGGGAGTATAATCCCCGCTATCGGTCTACATGGAGGTAATGTAATCCGTTCCGCCACCGTTATCACATGTACTAGATAGATAGATCCTGGCTAGTTAGGGTTTCATACGCTAGAAATATTATTGTTTTATGCACCGGAACCCCTTCAGTGCCTTAGGCGTAGATCAAGGCGGCGATGATCGTGGTGGAGGTGATGGAGCATTAGACGGCGATGATCGAGGTGGAGGTGAGGGAGCCTTAGGCGTTTGCTTCGAGCCTGGCAATATGATGTATTTCTTTTTCCATAAAATGACTCCATGCAAGACTTCGCCCAGGGTCGACTCTCCTTCAGGGCCAGCGAAGTCAATCTCCAATGTCTCACATCCGGGTAGAATTTCATCCACCCCGACACGAGCATACCCAGCTGGAATCTCGCGGCAATGCCAACGCGCTGCAGGATCAACTTTAAAAGCATACTTGACGGCCACCTTCATGGATATATTCTTCATTGGCTGGTATAGCTCACAATCAGTCATCTCTTCGATATTGTCTACGGGGTAGCGCTCCATCTGTGACGCATCAACATGTGCATCATCAACGCTGACATGCAACGCCGTGGAAGCCATGCTGCTTCTCCGGCAGCCGGGTGCGGGATCTATGTACATCTGATCTCCCTCTGTACGGCTTGATATTTGCTCCTTCATCTGAGAATACATCGCAAATATCTGCTCGTTCGTTTCTTCCACCTTCTTTAGTCGGTCTGCCGCCTGCTGCTCCCTCCTCTTCTGTGCTCTTGCTCGGCTTCTATAAGTGCTTAAGTTCTCATGAAACCCTATCTTCCAAGAAACACCTCCATAGCCTTGTACGCATCCTCCGTGCTCAGGCTTTTTGAGTGCCTTTGTCAGTTCGTCATTCTCTCTATCGGGAATGAACGTTCCCGCCTCCACCTCGGCTATTGTTGTTTTAAGTTCCATGAGGGGAGTCAACACTACTTTCTTCGTCGGATCACGAAGAACCAACTCCCCTGTTTCATATCCAACGTCATACCATGCGCCGTTAGGAAATTTCCTCTATCGGGCACTTTCTCTGTAGCTGGAGAAAGCCCTTTTGACTTAATTTCATCCTTAAGTTCATCCCACTTAGGCATGGCAGTCCTGTAGCCACCTGTTCCTAGATTATGATGATATACCTTCAGCACGGCATTATCCGCATTCTTTTTTGACCTAGCTTTAGCTTCTTCCGATTCCTTGTACGTCTTGAAATCATCCCATTGAGAACGTAACCTCTCTTGAGTTCCCTTGAACTCCGGAGTTTTATTCCCGCTATTTACATAATTCGCCCACAATCTTTTCTTGTGGTTACAGAATTGTATGGCCATCTTCTTAAGGATCCACGCCTTCACTTTTCCGTCATGGCCTTTGTTTTCTCCGAGGTGTCCATCTTCGGCAGAGAGAAATGTGATATCAGCTTCTCCCAAATAGATTTTGTTATCTCGTCAGAGACAAAACTTATTTCGTCGGCTCTTGCTGCCTTATTCCATTCTCGACAGGTGATTGGGATCATATCCCTAACTAGAACTCCTGCTTGATTTGTAAATGTTTTCAAGCTCTTTGTGGGCTCCAAAGGGATCCCATCGGCACTGACTACATCAATCCTCATGTGCATATTCTCGTCCCACTTTTTGATCGAGCCCCTTGGAGTGGAGGATTTGTTCGATTTCGAGGTCTACAAAAAACATTCGTTAAATATATGCTTAATGTGTGAAGGTCTAACTAGTGATATATATCATGACAAAGACTTAAATATTTACATCGGAGGACTTCCAGGTTGAGGGCTCAGCGCTAGTATCGACATCAATACTTGTTTGCGGGTTGTCTCCTTGTAACAGATCATCCAACAAGCAATACCCATCTTCCTTTAAATATTGTGAGCCGTCATCTAGAAAGTTCTCTAGATCTTCTGGTCGGCTTTCCCCTATCATGTTCAACAACGCATCTTCCTGAGGATCTCTACCGGTACCGTTGTGGTCCATAGCTTTAACTATAAAGAAGAAGGATTAAATAAAGATTAAAAGTAGTAGCAATAACAACAAAGAGGGACAATGAAAGTAGTAGTAGCAATAACATCAATTAGTTACAAGTCATAGTAATATATATCGCATCCATAATACATCATGCTAATCAAAATGGACATCGAACCGGCGGAAACATGCCGCGGGCGGTGAAAACCCAAAGTGAAGGAACCAAAACAGGATCATAATTAATGTGGGATCCTTGAAGATGCTGCCAAGTGTTGGACGGAAGGACGTCCAACGCGACCATGTACCGACGGACGTGCTCGTCCTCCACCCTGACACGACGACGTACCAACTCCTCAGGGACCGACACCCTCTGTACCCATCGTGGCCCACGTGACCGCCACCAAAGAAGCTCCGGGTCGACGATGGTTCCCTCATTCCTCACCAATCTGCACACACCGGAAGGTAGGACCTCCCAGTGCCAACCCGGCGGAGCCCAGTCCCGGACATCCATAGTCCCGTCCATCTCGAAACTATGAATCTTTACATTAACTCTTAAAATTCAAAGACATTGTATAAAACATTGTAAAATTCAAAGACATTGTATAAAATTCCAATATAGTGCTAAATTTTAAATTCAACTACTAAGACCTAAAACAATAGTTCTAAATTCTGAACAGAAGACCTAAATCAACTAAATTCCTATTACTAAGAAATAACAATTTAAACAACAAGTTGCTAAGACACTAAAATACTATAACAATTTGCTAACAATTTGCTAAGACACTAAATTCCTAAATCAACTAAATTCAACTAAGTCCTAAATCAACTTAATTCCTAAATCAACTAAATTCCTAATTCAACTAAATTCCTAAATCAATTAAATTCCTAATTCAACAAAATTCCTAAATCAACTTAATTCCTAAATCAACTTAATTCCTAATTCAACTAAATTCCTAAATCAATTAAATTCCTAATTCAACTAAATTCCTAAATCAACTAAATTACTAAAACAACTTCACTAAATCAACTAAAACTAACCCTAACCCTAACAATTTAAACAACAACTAAATCAACTAACACTAACCCTAACCCTAATACTAAGTGAGGGGAGAGGAATGCTCACCCGCTCCGATGACGACGGCGAGCTCGGCGGGGAGGGGTACGCGAGCTCGGCAGCCCGGCGTTGAGGGAGACGAAGAGGAAGCAGGGACGACGAGCTCGGCAGCGGCGTTGACGGACGGCGGCGCTCGGCAGCGGACCGCGGCGAGGCGGCGCGCGGCAGCAGACGGCGGCGAGGCGGCGCGCTCGATTTGGGCAGCCTGGCGGCATCCTGGGTGGTTCCTTAGAGTTGTCCCGATTCGTGGATTGAACCGGGATTGTGAAGACGAAGTATATATACCTTAGACCTTTAGTTGCGGTTTGTGGCTCCAACCGCGACTAAAGGGGTACCTTTAGTCGCGGTTGGAGCCACGAACCGCGACCTACTAAATTTTTGGCCGCTCAGTTTTCGCGCACGGTGCCACCCTTTAGTCGCGGTTCGTAAAACCAACCGCGACTAAAGGGGTGTTTTTGCGCCAAAAATCAAATATTTTTCATTTTGCAATTTCAAAAGAGGTTGAACATACATTTGAATAACTTCTGACTACATATTTGGATTCTGACAAAACTTTGAACATGAAGAGTGTTTCAATTTGAATAACTAATATAAAACCATTTTCTGATTCTTAAAATAATTATTTTAGCTATTAAAATAATAACCATTTTGCCATTTTCAATTAAATATGAGGTAAACTCAGATCTTTTGCATTATATTTTATAATTAAACTAATAATAGCTTGAAATAAGGCGGCGTGATGGCGTGGAATACATTATTACAGCCTCTGACACATACTGTTACATAAAAGGTTTAATACATTATTACACATCACCATCTAGTGTTTCGCTTTCTTATATGCGTTGTGTAACCATGGAGAATCTTCATTGTTTAACCTGATACTTGGGTCAATGTTGACTTTGAAGGGTGGAATTTCATCAAACTTACTGTAATCTTCTGACATGTCTGTCTTGTCCTCCACTCCCACGATGTTTCTTTTCCCTGAAAGAACTATGTGGCGCTTTGTATCACGGATAATGTTTTGTCTTGCTTTTCTTTTCTTTTATTCAGTCTAGTAGACATATCCTTCACATAAAAAACTTGAGCCACATCATTGGCTAGGACGAATGGTTCATTTAGGTACCCAAGATTCTGGAGATCCACCGTTGTCATTCCGTACTGGGTATCTACATGTACCCCTGTCATCTTGATCCATTTGCACCGAAACAAAGGGATCTTAAAAGAAGGTACATAGTCAAGTTCCCATATCTCCTCTTTCAAACCATAATATGTGTCCTTACTTCCATTGTCGTTTGTTGCATCAAAGCGGACACCACTATTTTGCTTGGTGCTCTTTTTATCTTGTGTCATCGTGTAAAATGTATTCTCATTTATCTCGTACCCTTGGAAAGTTGATATGGTCGAAGATGGTCCGCTGGCCAAGTCGTACAACTCCATGTCAACAGCGTTGTTATTCATGAGATGTGCTTGCAACCAACCGCTGAAATTCGCCGTGTGTGCTTCTTTTATCGAGGAGTCATCCATCTCCGGGTTTTTGGACCGTACAATATTCATGTGTTCCTCAATATAAGGATCCACAAAGGTGGAATTCTTCAGAACTGTATAATGTGCTTCAGTTAAAGAATGACCGTCCATACAGATCATTGTTTTCCGTCCGAGAGTGCCTTTTCCACTCAATCTCCCCTCATGCCGCGATTCAGGAACACCAATCGGCTTAAAATCAGGAATAAAGTCCACACAAAACCCAATGACCTCCTCTGTTCCAAAGCCGTTGGAGACGCTTCCTTCAGGCCTAGCACGGTTATGAACATATTTCTTTAAGACTCCCATGAATCTCTCAAAGGGGAACATATTGTGTAGAAATACAGGACCGAGGATGGAAATCTCTTCGACTAGGTGAACTATCAGGTGCGTCATAATATCGAAGAAGTATGGTGGGAACACCAACTCGAAACTGACAAGACATTGAACCACATCAATCTGTAAGCTATGCAGACTCACTGGATCGATTACCTTCTGAGATATTGCATTCTGGAATGCACATAACTTCACAATGGGTAGTCGAAAACTTTCTGGTAGAAGCCCCCTCAATGCAACCGGAAGCAATTGGGCCATAAGCACGTGGCAGTCATGAGACTTTAGGTTTTGGAATTTTTTCTCAGCCATATATATTATTCGCTTTATATTCGATGAGAATCCGGATGGGACCTTCATACTACTCAGACTCTCAAAAAATATGTCCTTCTCTTCTTTCGTAAGAGTATGACAGGACCTTCAAACGGCTCTTGATGGATGTCGTCCTTTTCTCTCAAATGTTGCTGGTCCTATCGAGCTCCCGGTGTATCTTTTTTATTCTTCCCATACACACCCAAGTGGGCTAGAAGGTTCAAGCAAAGATTCTTAGTCACGTGCATCACATCGATACAAGAGCAGACCTCTAGGATTTCCCAATAGGGTAGCTCCCAAAATATAGATTTATTTTTCCACATGGGTGTGTGTCCGTTAGCGTCATTCGGAACTTTTAGGCTGCCAGGACCCTTTCCAAAGATTACTTTCAAATCCTTAACCATATCAAATACATCAGCACCAGAACGAAGGGTAGACTTCTTCCCTTTTTCCGCCTCACAAAAATGCTTGCCTTTTTTTCTTAAGGGATGATTGGGTGGAAGAAAACGACCATGCCTAGAGTACACATGCTTCCCCCCGTTACCCAAATATACACTATCAATTTTATCTAAACAGTATGTGCATGCATGATATCCCTTGGTTGTCTGTCCTGAACGGTTACTAAGAGCAGGCCAATCATTGATGGTTACGAACAACAACGCTCATAGGTCAAATTTCTCCTGTTTGTACTCATCTCATACACGTACACATTCTTCCTGCCACAACTGTAAAAATTCCTCAACTAATGGCCTGAGGTACACATCAAGGTTGTTGTCGGGTTGCTTCGGTCCTTGGATGAGCAATGGCATCATAATGAACTTCCGTTTCATGCACAACCACGGTGGAAGGTTATAGATACATAGAGTCACGGGCCAGGTGCTACGACTGCTGCTCTGCTCCCCAAAAGGATTGAAACCATATGTTCTTAGACAAAACCTTAAGTTCCTTACTTCATTTGCAAAGTCGGGAAACGTTCTATCAATTTTTCTCCACTGCAACCCATCAGCGGGGTGTCTCAACATCTCGTCTTTCTTACGGTCTTCCTTGTGCCATCGCATCAACTTGGCATGCTCTTTGTTTCTGAACAAATGTTTCAACCGTGGTATTACAGGAGCATACCACATCACCTTGGCAGGAACCCTGTTCCTGGTGCCCTTGCCCTCAACACCTTCAGGGTCATCTCGTCTGATCTTGTACCGCAATGAAGTGCATACCGGGCATGCAACCAAATTCTCATACTCATTTGGACATGTGTGTATCTTCTCCACTTCTAATCCTAGAGGGCAAACAACATTCTTTGTTTCGTATGTACTGACGGGCAATTCGTTATCCTCTGAAAGTTTCTTTTTCATAATTTTTAGCAACTTTTCAAATCCCTTATCGGTCACGTCGTTCTCTGCCTTCCATCTCAGCAATTCTAGCGTGGTATCCAGCTTTTTCTGGTCATTTTTGCAAGTTGGGTACAACAATTTTTTGTGATCCTCTAACATCTGCCCGAACTTCAGCCTCTCCTTTTCACTTTCGCAGTTTCGCTTCGCATCAGCAATGACCCGACGAAGATCATCAACAGGCTCATCTAGTGCTTCAGCTTCTTCTTCTTCATTTTCGACATTTTCTGTCTCACACTGTTCAGGGAACATAGGATAGTCGTCATTATTATCTTCTTCTTCGTCGTCTTCCATCATGACCCCTATTTCTCCATGCTTGGTCCAACATTTATAGTCGGGCATGAAACCGGACGTATAGAGGCGGATGTGAATATCCCGTGAGTCGGGGAAATCCCTCTCGTTCCGACACTCACAACATGGACAACACATAAAACTATTATGCGTGATTGCCTCAGCAACCTCGACAAATTCCCGCACGCCTTGCATGAACTCATTCGATCGCCGGTCACTGTACATCCATTATCGTCTTATCTACACATAATTATATATAGACAGAATAAGTGCTCAAATTAATATAGTTGCATCACAATACAAGCGCAATCACAATGCTAACAATAATTCTGAGTCCCAACACAGTGCGACAACACTAGTTTGCACACTTTAAAAAACCATACATGGTGATTATAATCGCGACTAGGAGAACAATGACACCGAATGAGTAATGTAGGAACATTTCATTTCGGAGAGCTGCCTCATTTCGGAGAGCTACCTTTTTCATCTTATTAATCTTCAACCTCGTTCTTTCCCTAGTTTCACGAGTCTGGATCATGTGTCCATTGATGATATCCGCCAAATCCAACTCTGTTTTCCCCTACTTTTCCACAACCATGTCTCTTTTTTCGTTTACAGTTTTTAAATCTTGCTTCATCTTGTGGATTGTATCATGAGCTAGCCTTAGCTTCTCTTCGTTCCTACTCAAATTTTCATCGGTCTTTCTCTTCTCCTCCCTTGTAAAATTTAATTCTTTTAGCAGAATGACTTTTCCTTGTAGACAATGTTGAAACTGGACACATCCATCATGAATGCCGCACTCACATACTGATTCCTAATTAATATTTATAATTGAAAAAAATTAAATTAGAAAATTCTCACCCTAAATTAAAAAATATTTTATATTAGAGAGACGACATGAAATCTAGATGTGCTAATAATACCTCATCCGAAAAGGAGGAGTTGTTCACGACGCCGTAGGGGACCTCGCTGTTGTCGACCATCGTATACGGCTGCGTGCCTCGGATATGCGACATATTATTATATACATAAATAACTAAGTTGAGTTATGTTGAGCTAAGTTGACCACATCTTCACACATAGGCAAACTAGGTAGCTAAAATTTGAGCTCACACTTCCCACAAAATTACTCCTAAAGCTAAATCCACCAATCTCTATACTTCTAAAGCATGAAATGAGCAAAAAAAATAGCAATAAGAGATAATAGGATACAATGGCTAACCTTTTAGAAGTAAGGAAGCTTCAAATCTTCAGAAATCGACGGCAACGCTGATGAACTCGAGCTCCACGCGAAGAACACAAAGAACAGCTCTCGAGCTAGCTTCTCCACGCTCTGATCCAGAAAATGCAACGGCTGGGCGAGCGGGGACGAAGCATATATAAAATGGAACTTTTAGTCCCGGTTTGTTACACGAACCGCGACTAAAACCTTTTGTCGCGGTTCGTATATCAAACCGGGACTAAATGTTTGGCTGGAACCGGGACTAGAGTGTTTCGACCTCGAGATGTCATCCTAGCCGTTGGAACCGGGACTAAAGGTAGCATTAGTCCGGGTTCCAGGCAGGACCGGGACTAAAGGGTCTCAGGGCTCAAAACCGAAGCCCCGTTTTCTACTAGCGAGGGTAGTATCCCATAAAAAAGGGAGTAATTACTATACAACTTCGACATAAGACCAGCAACTATCTGAATAACCCAATCTAAGGCCCTCTTTAAATTATAGGATTTTCATAAAAATATTGGAGGATTTAATTCTAGAGATTTTTCTAAGGCTCCCTTGGATTAAAAGACCGGCACCTCCAAAATTTCTATGGATTGATTTCCTATACTCCAATTTCATATGAATCTTAACATCCACTCTAACCTCTTTTTTACACTCATTCGTGTAGGATCGAATCATATTTTCTGTGTTATTCATGTGTATCATCCAAATGATCATTTATGTAGTTTTGCTCTTTTTTGCACCTGCAATCCTATCAAATTCATGTGTTTATCTAATTACTCTATTTTTTAATCCTATGATCAAGACCTAAAATGCACAGCTTGTTATGATTCCCTGCTTAGGCCCTGTTTGATTTTAAGGATTTCTATGGGAAAAGTACATGATTCCTCTTCTTGTAGGAATTGACACAATAGCATCGTTTGACACTGTACCGTCGTTTGGAATGCAGGATTGAGGCGTAGAAAAAATGAAGGAATATTTCTTTTGATGTAGCTTTCACGTGAAGATCGCAGGAAACAAAACATTGGCTCTGACCTCTTTCTTCCATTCCTATGTTTTTCCTATTCCTGTGATTTTCCTATCCTGCGTTTCAAACATGTCCTAGAGAATCCGTTCGGCTTCAAACTTCAAAAAGGAGTAGCAAATAAGTAGACCTTGCTGTGGAGTGTGGACGGTGTCAATCTTCTACCTCTCAGAAGTCAGAATTGATTAGGTCTGCACCAAGCATTCGTGTACCTGTTTCAAGTTTGATATTTTCTTGAGGTTTCAACTTGCCAGTCCCATCCTCTTATCAAGCCAAGAACCACAAAATGAAAACAAAAACTACAGTTACACATAACAAACCCTGAACGCTTTTAATTATGGAGAGCGGGAATAATTTGAGTTAAAACACACAAGGAGAATGGATAGAGTAAACCAAAACGAAATCCATCACAGTACAAGACAACAGTACACACAGTACATGGTTCACAAATCGAGATTGAACTGACTCTAAACAAAGATCAAGCTCCTGATTATTTCACTAAGGCCTTCATCTAGATGTTCCCAGCTGAACAAAGATTGTCCTTGTGGTAGCAGTCTTCTATCACAAGTGGAAGATGAGCACCTCTGCACCTAAAACATGGCATATGTCACAAGTGTGAAATCTGGCAAATTATTCGAAATCAAGCAGGCAACAAAACATATTTTCTTGAACAAAAAAAATCACCTGATTTCACAACACAAAAAGGAGATGAACATGTACAAGACAAACATGGTATGTTTCCTTAAGGTACTTCAATTTCCAAAAAGTACAGCTACAGTATATTCACTATTCAGAATTGGTGAGCGCATCAGATCCAGAAATTATAGCTTAGAGTGCCAGAAGAAGTTTGCAAAAGTGAGGGCAGTGGATAAAACATGCTTGATGAAATTGTGAGCTACACAGGATGCACCACTCCGCATGAAGATTATAAAGCAAAGGGAGTTCATCTGCCATCCACTACCAGAATGGTTACACACACCAGACTGCAGGTGCCAATACCAACATGTGGAATCTTACTGTAGCTGATAAAATGCAGTGGTCTGAGTGAAGTCATAGGTGAGGACTCCAGGCCATTGCCAAGATAATGGGTGTCATATGTTTGTCTGATACATGGCTGCTAGGCTTATGCAGTATTAATTATTAAACAACGAGCATTTCTAGGTGTGTACTTTGTTACATCCCGAACAGGCTCCATTGACTAACATATATGACTTATAAATGCCAAATTGTATAAATACAAAATTCACCGATCAATGGTTCTCATGAGCCATGAGCATAGTGTAGGAACTCTATTGCATTAAGCCACTAACTAAACTAATGACAGCATGAAGGATGCAGACACCATCATTTTCTTGCTACTTATAGAAATTCAAAATTATGATGATGAATTGTCAGAAGCAAAAATCACAGACATATTATGTAGTAAGTACTGAACCTACAAGGTAAAATCAATACCACATATCATTTTTTGAATGTTATAACTAACATGTCTCCCATTCCTATACTTGCGATCACAATAATGGATGTTGTGCACACCACACATCAATTTCACGGTGAAAGTTTTTTTTAAATCAAATAGCTGGATCATTTGACACCAATAAACACATTTCTAGTCCACCATATCAGAACAAACACAGATCACGAAACTTTATGAAACATGGAAAGCCAACTGAGCATAGCATAGCTGGCGAACAGTCATAGACGGTAGATAGTAGTAGTATATATAATATATATCAAAGCAGATGATTGCAAGGCTTTATTTATTGTAAACCAAATATAAATAGTAAAGTTTCATTGTATGTCCTGATCAAATGTGATATATTGTCATGATTGCAAACGAGACAACCATCAAAACATGACTCAAAAGTAGGGAATAGAGTGTACAAACAACAGAGTAAGTCCTGAGAGTACCTCGAAATTCAGCGATCAAAGGGGTCACATCGTGACATATCATTAGCTCTTTGGAAGCTCCAAGCATTGGACACGTCTTGTCTCTCCACCGCCACACTAGCGTCTGCAGACACACACCCTTCTGAAGATAAACGACTTAGCACAACATCTCTAGAGAAACAATCATCCACGAGAACACGTATCTCCTCCAACATTTGGGCTCTTTCCATGATAAACTTTACAAATCCCAGCTCAGTATCCTCTCCTCGGGCATCTTCGAAGACAAACTTCTTGATATGTGAATTAACACATTCAATGTAGCCTAGTTGTTCCCAGAAGTCCACATCAACATTGCTTGGTGATTCAGAAGGAGACGACTGTATTTCAAGCAAGTGAACTAATGAACTCAAAATGCGCAAACACAAACAAACAAACAAACATAAGAATGATGAAGTGGCCAGGAACCGATACCTTGATATATAAGGTTTCTAGGCATGGGAAGCATTTAAGCAAGAGGGTCACTAGCTTGACTTGCTCCTCGATTCCAAACTGCACCTTCAATGCCAATGTTCTTAGGGTCCGAACCATAGCATTTGGCTTCACCTTTATCCCTATTGCATCCTATAATACATCGAAAAGGAATAATGTAACGCAGCACCATCAAATTGTAAGAAATAAGATGATGTGAGAAGAACAAGTCAGGACACCTTGATGACAGTGGGGCCAATCTTGAGCTGATGTAGTCCAACGTCAAAGTAGCCAAAAACTTTGAGCCTCGGTGCATTGATAATCTTGACGTGAGTAGATGCACTAGTGATCGGTTCCAACAGCAGCCGCTCCAGGTTTGGGGCATCATCTAGGTGCACCTCTCTGACCATAGACTTCCACACAACAACGGACTGGAGGCTCCCTGACCAGACGTGGATGTACCTTGGGTAGTTCAGTGTCAGCACGATCGCGAGGCTCTCAAGCTCGGGGCAGCGCGGGAGCATAGCGTGGAGCTCGCGGTCCTGCACGGAGCAATGCACAATCCCGAGCTCCTGCAGATTGACGAAGGCCGGAGCGAGGCCGGAGGTATCCGGGAAGTGGCAGAGGCCGAGCCAGAGGCGGCGGAGGGCGGCGCATCCGAGGAGGCCAGGGGGAGGACGCCACTCACATTCCTCGGACCAGGATCCGTTGACGACGACGAGGTCCTCGACATTCTTGGCTGCGAGGGAGGCGACCCAGGAGTCGATGACGTCGGGTTCGAGGGAAGCGAGGTGCTCGGAGGAGAGGCGGGCGGAGGCGACCGGGCCCGGGTGGGAGTTCAGAGCGGCTGCGACGGCGGCAGGAGAGATTCCAGCGTCGTCGAGGCGGAGCGGGGTGGAGGCCCAGAGGCTGCGCCAGCGGGAGGAGAAGGCGGTGGTGCGGGCAGCGTCCTTGGTGGGGAGGCGGGAGATGATGTTGCGGAGGAGCGCGTCGGGGAGGCGGCTGATGCGGTCCTCGTCATCGGCAGCGGCGGCGGCGGCGGCGGAGCAGGGCAAGGATGCGGCGGGGGAGATCGGAGCAGGCTGGATATAGGAAAGGACGGTGGCGAGGGTTCCCATGACGGAGGTTCAGACGACGGAGTGAGGCTGCGGTGGCCGGTGGGGAATGGGGAGATCTGGCGGAAACACTATAATCGTTTAAACATATACTGTCTGTAATACCGTGCCATGTCACATCTGGTATTCACTACAGACACCTTTTCCAATGATCGGTCTGGTTAGTTATCTATATAATCCTTAAAAATCGGAGAAGATAAACTGAAAATAAATCCCATGATTTATTTTAGACCACGATCTAGTCTCGGGCTGAAAGAGAAAAAACTGCCAGTTATAGACACCCTCGTACAGTGGGGAAATTGCCGTCGTTAGGTAGCAACTTTTACGGGATTCGACCGTCTGCAATCTTGTAGACAGACTGCTCGTTTAACGATACTCTCTTTCCTCCACCTAGATTAACATCCAACGTGGCCAACGTTCTAGACGGCTGATTAGATGCCGCTGTACATGCCCTAATAGGACTCGCCACACTAGTACAGATTTCAAATCTACGAGTGACGTGTATGTCGTCCGCTACTGGTATTTGTTACTACTAGTACCATGCAAGTCGCAGCACTAGTAAACAAAATACATAAAAACGTTCCCGTAACTCTCGGAAACCTCTCCTGAGGCGACTAGGGTTTTGTGGAGAAGAGGCGGCGCACGCGGATCCTGATCGGCGGGGCGAGTTGATCTCTGGCGAGGATGGCTACGTCGGAGAGAGGCAAGGAGAAGGAAATTGCTGCCCTATCGCCTCGGGCGGCGAGGGCGAGGTTGGAGGAAGATCTGGGAAAATTGGACATCACCGATAAGGAGGCGACTCCGTTGGTGGTTGATGATTGTGAGGATGATGCTGTGAGGAAGTGGTTGCTGGCTGGTAAGATCTTGCACCGCAATGTGTTTCATATCCAAACCATCACCAGCGCATTGCGACCAGCGTGGGGAAATCCAAAGGGCTTGGTCTTCAGATCGGTTGGGGAGAACATGTTCGTCGCAGAGTTTGCGACACAGCGTGATCGTGATCGCATTTGGGATGGATCGCCATGGCATGTGAGTAGAAACGCTGTGATTCTGTCGGAATTCGAGGAGTGTATGAAACCCTCGGAATTGAAGTTTGATAGGCTTCATCTATGGGCTAGGGTTGTTAACCTAGCGTTCAATCTGCGAGACAAGAAGTGGTGGCTGCCTCTTGCGCACCAAATTGATGAGAAGGCTACTGTGGCTGAGTTTGATCACGTTGGTGGTTTCCTCAGGACAAGAGTTGCTATTAATGTTGCTGAACCGCTGCAGAGATGGATTCTTATTGAATCTGCAAGAAGGAAGTGTGTGGATCGATATGATGTGCAGTATGAATATGTCCCTCACTTCTGTTTTTCGTGTGGCCGGATTGGGCATTCTGATCTTCTCTGCAGCACACCTGGTACTCGGGACGTGAATGGAGCTTTACCTTTTGGTAAGGACTTGAGAGCACCAGATGATCGTAGGAGACCCCTGTTTAGCGAGCACTCGGCTGGGGAACCTAGCTTCATGCCAAACAATAAGGCTGAGACTCGTGGTACAACTAATGTTGCTGGTAATGGGGAGGTTTCTTCTCCTCTACAAAAGAATGCTCCAAAGCGAAAAGCTGGGGATACTCCACATGGTCAGAATCAAGTCTATAGGAAGGTGGAGAAACCTCTGCCGTTGATGGATGCATCCATGCCTGTAGTGGATGGGGCAACGTTGTTGGGTGTGGAGAATGGAGGGAGTAATGGTGGTGATGTAGCCCATATTCCTAAGAAGAAGAAACCCACACCAACGAACTCGGACAATTTGGCAGCGGCTGCGGGTCAGCCCTGCCCGGATCAATGAGTTGTATGAGTTTTAATGGTCGGGGGCTTGGGAACCAGCCGACCATTAGAGAACTACGCACGATTGTGCGGCAAGAGCGCCCGTGTCTCTTGTTTGTGATGGAGACGAAGATTTCGAAGGAAAGAGTGGAAAGCTTGAAAACTACTTTGGGGTTTGCTGGCTGTTTTGCTGTTGACAGTGAGGGTCTGAAAGGTGGTGTTGGCCTGTTTTGGTCAGCGGATGTTTCAGTTGATCTCAAGAATTTTAGTTCCTGCCATATTGATGTTTTGGTGAGGATGAACAACCGAGGTGCGAAGGAATGGAGGCTGACAGGGTTTTATGGTGCCCCTAGAGTTGAGGATAGACACCATAGCTGGCGGTTTCTTCGCACGCTGGCAGCAATCAAGCACTCAGCCTGGATTTGTCTCGGGGATTTTAATGAGACATTATATGCTACTGAGCATTTTTCGAGAGCAACAAGGCCTGAGTGGCAAATGAGAGCCTTTCGCGAGGCTATTGATGATTGTTCACTCCTTGATCTTGGGTGGTCAGGAGTGGAGTACACATGGGATAATGGGCAAAGAGGAGCGTCCAATGTCAAAGCCAGGCTCGACAGAGCGTTTGGCAATGCAGAGTTTCTTGGCCTGTTTGAGCATACTACAGTTCGGCATATCGCGTCAACGGAGTCTGATCATTGTGTTGTTATGGTGGAGCTTCGGATGCATATGGCTGAAAATAATAGAGGGGGAGGTAGACAGTTTCGGTATGAAAATGTATGGCAAACCCATGCAGACTATGACCAATTGGTTTTGGATAAATGGAGGAAAGGTGCTGGGGCGGAGGGGCTCAATGGTGTAATCCAAGCCCTGAACTCTATGCAAATTTGTTTAAGTACGTGGGGAGCTAAGGAATTTGGCTGCCTTGCACGGAAAGGTCGCAAATTAAGAGAAAAGCTGGATCGGCTGCGCTGCCGATCGGTTGGTAATGGGCCTAGTATGGAGGAAAAAGCTATAGTTAAACAACTTCGAGAAACACTCCGTCAAGAGGAAATTTGGATACGTCAGAGATCCAGAGTTCAATGGTTGCGAGAAGGCGATAGAAATACGGCGTATTTTCACTCCCAAGCAGCTCATCGAAAACGCATTAACAAAATTGTTGGCCTTGAACGAGCGGATGGAAGCATGTGTGCTTCTTGGGAGGAAGACCGAGAGGAGGTCCAAGGCTTCTACCAGAACATGTATACTTCTCAAGGGTTTAAGCCTATGGATGAGTTATTAGCTCTTGTCCCAATTCGGGTGACACCAGAGATGAATACAGATTTTGACAACCTGTTTACTGCTGAAGATGTCAAGAGAGCTTTGTTTCTGATGGCGCCTTCCAAAGCGCCGGGTATTGATGGGTTTACGGCGGGGTTTTTCCAGCGACATTGGTTGCTGCTGGAGAATGATATTGTTGCTGCTGTGCTGGACTTTCTTAATGGAGGTGAACTACCAATGGGTATAAATGACACGTCGATCACTCTAATACCCAAGGTACGGCACCCACAGCGTATTTCACAATATAGACCTATTTCCTTATGCTCTGTCCTGTACAAGATTGCTTCCAAATGTATTGCAAATAGAGTGAGGACTCATCTTGGTGATATAATAGGTGAAGAGCAAAGTGCGTTTGTCCCTGGGCGCCTTATCACTGATAATATTTTAATTGCATATGAAAGTGTGCATGCAATGAAAAAACGGAAGAAAGGGAGAAATTTTGCGAGTGCAGTTAAGCTAGATATGATGAAGGCTTATGATCGTGTTGAATGGCATTATTTGCAGTCCATCATGTTAGCTCTTGGGTTCAGTGGTAATTTCGTGAGATTGGTCATGAAGTGTGTCTCCTCGGTTCGGTTTTCTGTTAAAGCTAACGGGGAACTTCTACCTTTCTTCACACCGACACGGGGTCTCCGCCAAGGGGATCCTATTTCGCCATATTTATTCCTCTTATGTGGAGAGGGTTTCACTACACTCCTCAACTCATTTGGTGGACATCAGATTGACCGAGGTTTACGAGTAAGCCCACGGTCGCCCTGGATAAATCACTTTCTTTTTGCGGATGACAGCTTAATATTCATGAAAGCAAAGGTGGAGAGTGCTCAGCGTTTAAATAATATTCTGAGAATATATGAGGATTGCTCCGGACAGTGTGTTAATAGAGAGAAGAGCTCGATTTATTTCAGCCCCAATACGCCACAATCAACTAGGCTTGCTCTCAAGAATTTGTTGGGCATTTCCTCGGAGGCTTTTAGTGAGAGATATTTGGGCCTTCCCACGGCTGTTGGTCGCATCACTAGTGGAACTTTTGATCACCTTGGTGAACGAATTAGATGCAAAATGCAAGGTGGGTCAGAAAGGTTGGTTTCATGTGCGGGAAGGGAGGTCTTTATTAAATCCGTTATTCAGGCAATACCAACCTTCAGCATGTGCTGTTTTTTGCTGAACAAGACAATATGCCGTCAATTGATTTCCTATATGGCGAGATACTGGTGGAGTAGTTCCTTGGATCGTAGAACTGTGCATTGGGTTGCATGGGAGTCACTTACGATGCCAAAATGTAAAGGAGGCATGGGATTTCGAGACCTGCAGATGTTTAACATTGCTCTCCTTGGAAAACATGGATGGAGGTTCTTTACTCATCATGATTCCTTATGCTCCAGGGTGCTTAAATCTAAATATTTTCCGGAAACAGATTTCTTACATGCGGTCACCCCGAGAGGGTGCTCGGCGACTTGGCGTGCCATTGTGGCAGGTCGGCAGGCTCTGGACTGTGGGCTTATGAAGCGTATTGGCGATGGACAGTCAGTGTCTATATGGACAGATAAATGGATTCCGGGGACAGTGAGGATGGTACCCATGGCTCATGTAGGTGAGGATGATATTCATTCCGTTTCCCAGCTGATTGATACTGATATCTGGAAGTGGAAAGTGGATCTTATTAGGAGAAACTTTACTGGTATTGATGCAGACGCAATTCTGAATATTCCTCTCCGTTCTGGAGGAGGCGATGATGTTTGGGCTTGGGGTTTGGAGAAGGCTGGGATGTATTCTGTTAAATCGGCGTACCGTGCTCTAATGACGCGTAACGAGCTTCGTACTCTAGCGGAAGGGACGTGTACAGATTCTTCATCTGACGAACAACAGATATGGGCTCGGCTCTGGAGACTACAAGTAGTGCCAAGGGTAAGGGTCTTTTGGTGGCGGGTGATGAGAGGTATTTTGCCTGTTGAGGCTACCCTTAATTATCGTCACATTGTATCCCTGGCACGCTGCCGGGTTTGTTTGGCAGCGGATGAAGACGTGATGCATGTTATGCTGAATTGCTCTCATGCGAAAAATTTCTGGAGGGAGGCGAATTGGAGTCTGGATGTTAAACTCCCAGACTTACATCCGCGGACGTGGGCAAAAGATATTTTATGTGACTCGATGTTTGCTGATAGTGACCGAGCCAAAATTATAACAGTGATGTGGGCTATCTGGACATCTAGAAACAATATTGTGCATGACAAGAATGGCCTGAATCCTCAACAAACGATGAAGCTAACAAGAGAAGCTCTATCGGTGGTGGAGTTACCCAGGTCACATACAATGATAATGCCAGGACATGGTTGGCGTCCACCCGAGGATGATTGGGTGAAAATCAATACTGATGCAAGCATTTGTGGGGATGTGTTGAGAGGTGGAGCGGGTGGTATTGCCCGATCTTCATCAGGTTTCTTGGGAGCTTGGAGCAAACCGCTTCCTGGCGTAACAGATCCCATGATTGCAGAGGCGTTGGCGCTACGAGAAGGGGTGATCTTTGCCAAGCTCAGAGGTTTTTCGCGAGTGGTGATGGAAGTGGACTGCTTGGAGGTTGTACACCTCTGGGACTCGCGCGCGGTATCTCGCTCAGTAGTAGCACCTGTTTTCTTAGAGATTGAGGGACTTGCTTCTTTTTTCTCTTCCTTTGTTATTCAACATGTAAACAGATTAGCCAATATGCCTGCTCACCTGTGTGCCAAGCTAGCTAGCACGCAGGATGAGACTGGATGTTGGCTGGAGCGTATCCCTAACTTCTTAGTTACCAGTTGTTTGGCTGATAACGAGGGAGCTATAATGTCTGAATAAAGCCTGCAGTTTTTTCAAAAAAAAAATAATAGGACTCGCCCGTTACGGTCGGCGGTATGGACCGGCCCAGTTCATTCCTTTCCTCAGTTTCCTTTTCGTCTTTCCTGTTTCTTTTCTTCTTTTCTCTGTCTTATTTTTTTTTCTCAGTTTTCTTTCCTTCCTTTGTTTCATATTTTAAATGTGATCATTTTCGTACTTTATTTTTCAAAACTGGAACCATTTTCAAGTTCATTTTTTAAATGGTTCCGATTAAGAATTTTTTTATTTTCAAAATCATTTATTTTTAAAATGTTTATTTTTAAAAAATGGTTCCAATTTTGAAATATGTTTATTTTTTTAAAAAGGTTTCGATTTTGAAAAAACTTCATTTTAAAAATGGTTCATTTTAAAAAAATTATGATATTGAAAAGGTTCATTTTTTAAATGGTTTATTTTGAAAAAAATGAAAATGGTTTATTTTTTGATAATGTTCATTTTGAAAATGGTTCAGAAAAAGAAACGGTAACCGAAATTTGAAAAATATTCATATTAAGAATTATTCAGATTTAAAATGGTTCCATTTAGAAAAACTTAAATTGGGAAATAAAGGGAAGCTACCTATAGGCGGCCCGCGTTGTGGTGTGCTATGCGCGTAACAAGATGTTGGGCCAGAGGTCCATCTAGCGCGAGAGCTTTCGACTCGCAACGAGCCATATGTAGGGAACCCGATACCTCGGGAGCGAGGATGGAGTAAAAGATAGGGCCATCTGAAGGTTAATGGGCTAATGAGCCGGATGTCATCTTTTCATTAGGCTAGATTAGAAATTTTGCCATCAAATTTTGAGAAATGCATTCTCCCCCATATTACGAAGTTGAGGTTATTGCACAACACATTAAAACAATAGGCATAAATACACACAAAATATAAGGTGGGACCATCTTTTTTCTATTGGGATGTCCAAAGAAACTTGTATGTGTCTGTTGGCATCATTGTTCTGCTCAGATGCCAACAGATCATTGTACCTCTAGCCCCTATTCCATACCTTCAAAAGCTCTTGCATTTCCTATATAATCCTGAACTCTCGATCTTCCCACGATCCCCCTCCAACCTCGGTTCACTCGCTCACGCATTAACCTCTTTACAATATTGGTCTTCCTCGCTAGAGATTTTGGTAGCCCCATCTCTGCATCCCTCACATTTTCCTAAAGTCCGGGTTGCTTGCTGATGCCCACAAGTACAGGGGATCCCTGAAATCTTCGTTGGGAAGTATTACCCAAATTTATAGTTCAACTCAAGGGGAACACAAGAATACCAATAAGACTTTAGCAATTGAGGCGTCACTCCCAACCACAAATGTATATCAATAAATTTGCAGCAGTGATAGTAATGGCAGTGATATGATTCAAGTAAGCAAAATAAAACAATAGTAGTAGCAAAAAGGTTTCCCAGTTTTCACCGGAAAAAGTGAAAGTGTAACTCAGAGATTTAAAACGTAGGCATGAGGTGACAGCGGGGTGTTGCATGAATAAGATTGATCATATAATAAGATAATAGCAATGGGACTTATCTCTAACTCCGATATATGTAGATATGTGTTCCATAAATAGTTGTGCGTACTAACAAAGAGAATTTGCACAACATCTATTGTCCTACCTGCTCATTTCACCGGGGGCAACTTGGAACTACAGGTAATTAAGGTCTAACCTTTCGAGTAGACTGGAACAATGCATTAACACTTCATGAACACATAGAATACTCAAACTAAAACATCTCCCCCTTGTTTTCGCTATATGTCACTTTTAAGGTTCGCAGGTTCAACATAATAGCAGATGATACACTTTGCAGATAAATACCGAATTCAATTATATGATGGGGCAAAATAATTTCAGTACTGAAATCATGCCACTCGGGCCCTAGTAGCAAGCATTTAATATAGCATAAGTGCATCAACACAATACAAAAATATCCTCAAGATAAACCCCTAAGATCTCGGACAACGGGTATTATTACATGATCAATCTCATCCAATCCCCATCCACCTCATATGCCTACAGCGGACTACTCACACATGGTGATGGTGATGGGAGCTCATGGTCGATGGAGATGAAGGCGGTGAAGATGGCGGTGAAGACGCCCTCCGGATCCCTCCTCCGGGGGAGAAATCCTGGATGAATTTGTCTCTGAAAATGAAGATCATGGTGGTGGCGGCGCTTTGTTTCGTGAAAGCTCCTCGCCTTCTAGGTCATCTGGTTTTTCGTATATATGGAGGGGTACGCGAAAGCCGACGGAGAGGCCGCGCTCGAGGCTCCAGATGGGTGGGCCCACGCAGCCAAGGAATCATGCCCCTTTTGGGTCTCGGGCACCTCCTCGTGTCCATCCTTTGCACATACTTCTTATTTTCTTTAAAAATGTGCATGGTATTTATCCCCGATTTTATTTCATGCAAAAATAGACAGAAATGAGACTTTGCTAAAAACAGCGTCATATTCTGCAGTTTTAATCAATTATGGGAAGACTCTGAAGCAAATAATGAAGCAAAGTGATTGAAAAAATAGATGCATTTTAGGTGCATCACTTGCTATACTCGTCCTTGTGAAGTTGTCCCCATTGTTCCTGTCCACGCCTAGCCTCATAAATTCTCAACTCCACTACAATCCATCCTAGCGGTTCAATTAGTGTAAGTTGTTACCTAAGAAACTTAGCAAAATATGTACTCCCTTCGTCCTAAAATAATTGTCTTAAGTTTAGCTAAAATTTGATATATCTTGTCTAAATATATCCAATTTTAACGAAATTTAAGACAATTATTTTAGGACGAGTAGTTCATGATTGCCAAGTCCGCAGGGTAAAGGTTTTTGTGCCATAGTATGCTGGGGCAGATGTTGCGTAGTGATCACTCGTGTCGTTGTCCTTACCCCATTGGTCAGAAAGTTTGCCCATTTCTCCCTTCAATCTACTACAAAAAAAACTCCCCCTCTCCCCCCCTCCCCCCGCGCGTCACCCACCTCTGGCGACCCGGGGAAAACCCTACCCGCACCGCCACTCCGGCCTCCCCCTACCCTCCTCCCGCTTCGTCGCTGCCGGAGGGGGCGCCGGCAAAGCCGTGCGCGCCCATGGGAAGGTGGTGGCAGGGCACTTTTTTCTTCGGCTTTGCCGACGTCGGGGAAGGATGGCATGTTGGCGGTGGTCCTGTGGAGCGAATTCGGAGATGTTGGGCGCGGTGGCGGCGATTGGGAGGTTGGTGGGGAGGCGGCGGCACCTTGGCGCGGCGCTGGGGGCTCGAACTGCATATGGGCTCGAGCGGGCCGGCTTTGGGCTTCTCCGCGGCGGGGTGGAGGCGCAATTCCCGACGGCGCAGTAGGTCCCTTGGCGTGGTGGACGTGCCCGTGGTGGCAGGATGCTGGGCAGGCGTGCTCCCGAGGGCGTGGTAGCCGCTGCAGGCCAGTTGGAGGCTCTGTGGTTGCCACAACCGTACCTTGCCTGGCTTGGTGCTCCCCGCGCTTTGCGGACGGATCGAACTCTGGGAGAAAGCCTTGCGCCAACTTGGTCGGGGCCGACGACGGCGGTGTCTCCGGGCGTCGCTTCCTTCTTGATTGTGTCATTTGTGGAGTTTCGGTGTCATCCGACATGAGCGGTTGCCGCATATCCGGGTGAAAACCTAAGCCTCCTTGGAGTGGGCGGTGGCGACGGACGCATCGCTACCTTCTTGAAGGCGTCGCCTTGGAGTTGCTGGCCTTCACGGCGCATTGGGTTGGCGATGGTCGAGCGGGTCAGGGTTGTGGTCGGGGAGGTGGACGTCGGGGCGGCGGCTCCGGACGGTGGTGTTTCGTCGAGGCGGCGGCCTTGACCTCCCTTGCAGCGGCGGCCCTTTGAGGCAGGGACTCGGTCTTGCATGGTTTTTGGGTGGTGACCTGGTATTGTGGGGACAACGAGATCGCCGACTCGTCTAGATCTCCTTCGGGTAATGCGAAGGTCGATTTGGTTGCTATGCGGGGGCGGTGGTTTTGGGTGGTGTCCTAGTGTTGTGTGGACGAGCCAACAGGCTCGTCGACCCTGACTGGTTTGGCTTCGGACGATGCGGAGTTTCGTACTGGTTGCTACGTCGGGGCGGTGGCCCCGAAACAGGTGGTGTGTGTTTGGTCCACTTGTATCGTGTAGGCGGCGGGTCGTCTTGCTTGTTTGCTTTTTGGCCCTGTTTTTCTGATAAACAGAGCATTAGTTTATATAGTTTTGAACTCGGTTTTTCTTATAAACTGAATCATCTATTCTATCTATTCGAACCAGTGATGGATTAGGCGGCGCCTAGGCAGCACTTAAGCACCCTTAGGCACTAGGCGATGCACAAACGGTTCGCCTAGGTCATAAACGAAACTCTAGGCAACCCAACTATGAAATGATCTTCTCTAGTAAGAAATTCATTCCTTATTGCACTTAGAAATCAGATAGACCATAATCAATGCCAATTGTTGTTAGTTTGATCCTTTATATGCACTAAATTACTATGTATAGATATATAGTAACTCGAATATACACTTTATGGCAAAAACTATATACCGCCTAGGTCATACTTGGTGCGCTTAAGCATCGTTTAGGCGCTAGGCGAATGCCAACCGCCTCGCTTACGCCTAGCGGCTTTTCCAACCTTAATTTGAACTGTGAATACGATCACCTTTTAACATAAAAAAAAAGTTTACTCCGCACATTGGTGGCGCGGAAACGTGCTTGGACAGCCGTCGTGAAGGATTTTGAACTTCTTCATAAAGCAAAGTTGTACTCCCTCCTAGCGACAAGGTAGTGCGTGCCAGATTTTTTTTAGCCAAACCGTATAAACTACTCTCTGTTCTTAAATAATGGTCTCAAATTCACCTAAAAATAGATATATTTAGACATAAAACATATCTACATGCATCTTTGTAAAGATAATTATTTTGGTACGAACGGAGTACGACATTTTGCATACGATTTGCTTACGACACTGCAAATCAATATGTCCGATATGCCACCAAAGGTGGAGCAGCCAACGGTGGATGAATATGTTGGATATTGAATATGATCCGAATCCTACATAGAGCATCTCCACCGGGGGCTCTAAATGTGTGTCCGGCATCCCCAATTGGGACTTCTTTGGGGTGTCGGACATGTGTCCGGTCAACATTTAGAGGCCGTCCACAGCGGTACTCCCTAAAGGCCCACCATCCAAATGCGCGCAAACGGTCGAAAAACTTGCAGGCGTGTGAACCGCCGACGACAACCGCCGCGTCGCTCCGGCAATCTGTAGGTGGCTTCTACGGCTGTGGACTCAGAAATAGGGAGATAGTCGTTCAGAGCATTCGCGGGTAACCCGTAAGCTAGGCACCGTATGGCCGCCGTGCATTTCTGAATAGACGAGAACCCAAGCTTGCCGGTGCAGTCTCTCTTCAGCTCAACGTAGTCGTCATAGTCCCGAACTTTGTGCAAGATCCTCCAAAACAAGGTTCTGCTCATCCTAAAGCGCCGGCAAAATTCATGAGGCAAGTTCGTCGGGTTCTCGGCAAAGTAGTACTGCAACAACAGAGCTTGGCCAGTTTCTCGGTTGCGGTCCTTGTTGGGCCGCCGCCACTTCGATGATCCTCCAAATTTCGACGCCGCGGCTTCCTCGACTTCGGCTTCTAGAAGTGCGGCCATGATCATCTCATTCTACTCTGCGTCGGCCAAAAGTGCGGCATCCTCCACCATCATTTCAAAAAACATGACCTCGTCATCGCTGGCCATTGCCTGTTTGATGAATTCAGCCTATCAACCAATGGTCGAACAGCTTGCGTGCGGGGTTGGAGGGAAGAGGAGGCGTGCCCGAGCTCGAACTAGATGCGCCGGCGCTAGACGAGGTCGGAAACGAGCGGCGCGAGACGGTCCCTAGCGCTGTGCCAAGGTCCCCTAGGTGCGAACCAAGCAGGCGGCGCCGAGAGTAGCGGCGATGGTGCGAATCGCCGGCGAGAGGGCTGTGGGGGGACGAATGACTCACGGCCGAGGCATGTCCTGTGAATGACGGGTGGGACAGCGCTGTCAGGACCAAGCGTGAGTCGATATCCGGCACCCTCAGGAGGGCCTCCAAGTATAGAGACCTGACAGGGGGTGACGGACATAAAATCGCTCAGGGCGAGACTTTGGGGGTGCCGCTGGTGCACGTTTTTGGTGTCCGACCCCCAAAGAGTCTTTAGGGGGTCCTTTAGAGGCCCCCGGTGGAGATGCTCTTAGCTGTTGTACTAGAGTCCAACCGAATTATGGCATGTCAACCGTGCAGACAGATCACATCTATCAACTTTGTTTCCTGTCCGCTCACTGCGCAGATACTCAAACGGTGTATTTCGGATATATGTGCCCAAGCTTTGAAATCAAACATCTAAAACAAGAAGAATTAAGATCAGCGAACACGGGTTAACTTATCCATTCCAAATCACACGCCATGCTAGGTATTCCACGGTTCCGGTGGATAAAGCTTCGCTGAAAACAGAAGAAAACCAACAATATTTAATCCACGATCGATCAATACTAATGCAACATATACATACAGCAATAAACCAAACTAAAGATCCAAACAAAGAAAGCTGACAAATTAATGTTCCTACAGGATTGGAAACCCAAATTGGAAACCCAAATGCACAAACAAGCAAAAGGGATGGCAATGTGTACCTATTATCTGCGTACCCTGCGGGTAATTTGGAAAAACAAAATACCCATGGGTATATAAATGAAAAAATCTTATACCCGTAGGGTGGAGAGGGTAGGGGTAAGAACCCATACACGCATACCCATATACCCTTCTAATAACTATTGTAATTATTATTATGTGGCTTTGTGTACGTCAAAAGTACTATGTACTTTGTTGTGAGTTTGTTTAACATAAAGTGTATGATATGTATTGTTTTTTATGATGATGTGTTGATGTTTATCATTAAAATATATTTTTGTTTATATGTGATGTTATTTACATGTGTTTCTTATCTGCAAGTGTTGTTGTTATAAGTATATGCACTTTTGTTTACAATGTGTTGCTTTTGACCATGAGTTGTCATTTATTTAAGGGAAAAGCTAGTGTGAAACGCCGCAAGTAGATGCTCCACATGCGGCGGCTAACTTGCATGCCTTTTCCCCTACAGGGAGAGCACATGCATGTGCATGCATTAATTACCAAATTCAAAATTTTAAAATGATGTATCTTCTAAACCGTTATTCCGATTAGCCATCTGTTTATACCGTTAAATTTTTCTCGACAAGGGTTTTTAAACTAAATTCATTGTTAATATGTTTAGATGAAAATAAAAATTCTACTCAGTTACCAGATTGCAGTACTATGGCTATCAGATTAACACAAACAATTATCAGATAATTATACATCGTTATTAGGACACATCTACAGTCATGTGTGATGAACTTTTCCCATCCCATCAATTATCAGATTAAACGCTATATTTATCATATTAGTATTAAAAAGTTATCATGGTAATTATACATGGTTATCACATATTTTTTAGATGTTTTTACATATTGTAATGATATGTATTGCTAATTAGTAAGAGTTTCAATGTTTTTAAGATCCAAGAAATGATACCGTTTAACATAAAGTAGTATCATTCGACCCTATATGGGTGTAGAATGGTCTATAGAAACCTGATAGCCAAATTATTATAATGTGATAAGCTAGTTATAATAATCTGGTAATTACTGAAGAAAAGAAAAGTGTTTAAAACATGGCAACACAGGATCTAGTTTTGTAGATTTAATCATGACTAAACCAACGGTGAAAACAGATTTTAAATCAGACTAATCATTTGAGAGATAAATTATTTTTAATCCATACAATAAAGGGAATCTAAACGATGTCATGTGTGACGTCACTGCATGTATGTATGGAAAGGAGCCGCGACACGAAAGGGAGAATTGCGGCGCCACCGTGTAGTATTGTCCTTCATTTAATTCTATGTTGTGGTTTAAAATGTGCTGTTGATTAAAGGTATATGTTTATACAATGTATTTAATAATTATTTTCTACTTTTGTGATGCAAAAGAGGATATTTTTATCCACAGGTAACCCTTTACCCTCGGGTGAAGGGTATAGTAAAAAGTTATAACCGCACAAAGATATGTGTACGGGTGACGGATAATGTTAAAAGCGACGGGTAAGGATATGGGGTGATTCCACCCTTACCTTTACCCTACGGGTGCCATCCCTTATTCATTCCAAATTGCACGTCACGCTTGCGCGGTTCGGGTGGATAAAGCTTCGCTGAAAATAGAAAAAAACTAGCATCGTGCTCCGTTCAATACTTAATCCACGATCGATCAATACTAATGCAACATATACATACAGCAGCAAACCTAAAGCTCCAATCAAAAAAAGCCGACGAATTAATGTTCCTACGGGATTGGAAATCCAAATGCACAAACAAGCAAAGAGTGAACCAGAACAAATGAAGTCAAGATCAGCACACGCACATACACAAATTTAACCTCCAACTTTGACCACCATGTTAGGATTAGTTTTAGTGTCCAAGTGCCGTACGGACGCCTGTGTCCGTACGGTCACGACTTTTCGCTCATACGGAGGCAACCATCCAATGCTATGTCGGTTCCTGCTCTTGTATATATACCCAATTCATCAATAAAGAGATCACAAGTTTTCCTCTAAATTCTTCCGAGTTGTAACACGTTATCAGCACGCGCTCTGCCGAGAGCGAACTCCGGCGATCGCCGGAAAAAGAAGAACGAGCAAAAGAAGGTGAGAAATAGAACAATGCATCGAGGTATGATGTCTCCGTTTCTTCACCTTCAACGCGACCACGGCCGTCGCCGCTGCTTCGCGGGTTCCAGCGTCGCCAGCGCGACCTCCGCCGCTTCCGGCGTGGAGATTGGAACCAACAGCGCCGCCACCGTCGGTTACCGACTTCTACGCAGCCGCACCGCGCCTGCCGTCCCCGCCGCCAGTTCCTCCGACTTCACCGTGCCCGAGGGTTCGTCGTCGCCTCTTGGCCCTCGACGTCACGCTGGCGAGCTCGCCGCCGACCGGCCGCTCCGGCCCACGGAGTCTCGCGGTGCTCGGGCTCGCGAACGGCGCCTCCAACGGCGTCGCGTCCAGCCATGCCACCTCCTTCACCGCGCGCAAGCGCTCGCCGCCGCCTTCTGGCCCTCGGCCTCCCGCAGTCCCGCTGGCCAGCCCGTCGGCGGCCTCGCCAACTAGCAGCCGCGGCCACCGCACCGGCACCTGGAGCCCGGCCACGCTCGAGCTCGCAGACGGCGCCCCGGGGACCCTGCTCCCTGGAGGATCCTCCGACGAGGAAGAGGGCGGCCGGAACACCCGTAGCCGGTGATGCGGCCGGCCAGCCTCGTGCTCTCCGCTCTGTTCGGTCGAGGCTATGGGGATGAGTTGCTGGGGATTTGTTTTCCTGGTCTCTCCCTTATCCTTTGCTTTGACCGATGCACTATAGTCTGGACTCTAGAGAGTGAAGAGTGCGTGCGGCTGAGTACTGACAATGTGCATGCTGCCTTTGGGGAACCTAGTGACTTGCTGTTTGCTGTTTACTGATTGCTGTTTCAGTACAGTACTCGTAACTATTTGTTTGCTGCGGTAGTAGTACACTAGTTCAGCATTTTAACAGATTATTCGTAATTTTAAAATTACAGTATTTAAATTCTAGTACTTTAAATCTGTATAGTACTATATATTTCAGATGTGATGTAATATATTTCCATGCTTATAAATGTTGAGATTTATTATATCTTTATTTGCAACGATTTTCAATTTTGCGAATAAGATCAATTCTCATCGTTTTAATTGATCCTTTTTGGTTTGATACGAGCATGAATTAAAATGCAAAATTTAAAGTGACTTCTTCCAATTGATGTTTTGAAATCACGAGGTAGTGTGTAGATTTGTCTACACCTACTATTTAAGCCTACATTTTGTCATTTTGACATTATGATTGCCCATGTGATCTCCCAAATATTTAATTAAGTTATGACATAAGGCATTCGAAGCGTGAATGTCGGGGGGCTGCCCCCGGGTAGGGGCAGATCCCGGTATAATATAGTAAGGTGCCAACAGTACTTGACCTTTGGCGACAGCAAGGGACACCTCCTGGTGTGCTGAAAGGGCAGCTTGACCCTTGGGCACTGGAAGAGAGCAAAGTGCCTCCTGACGGCCGCAAGGGTCAGCTCTGGCAGCTATAAATAGACACCCCCGGCCCTCACAATCGCAACACAAGCATGAGCGGGTGGTTCCTATAAGAACTAGCTTCTCGAAGATGTCTTTGCTGATAGGCTAAGACATCTTCGGGAGGATAGGCCTAGAGATACTCATCCTGAGACGAGCTCGGACGTATCCGGAAAGGGTCCCGAGTCTCGTGGTCCAAGGAGACTCCCGGAAGGAGGTGTACTCGGTTTTACCGGATAGGTTGTCCGGTAGGTACTAACCGGAATGTATGTCTCGGTGTTGATCTTATGCAGAAGAAGCTCACAGTGGCAAGCGAGGAGGTAGCCGGCGTGAGGGCTTCCGGTAGGCCGTCAACGGTCTAGAGCAGGCTTTCCCGTCTGTCGCGGGAGGAAGTACCGTTCCGCCTGACACGGAAGCATGGTCACCTCCCGCCTGACACGGAAGCATGGTCACCTCCCGCCTGACACGGGAGCGCGTCAGCCGGTACGATCGTGGTACGACAAGCCCTGACATGCCTAGCCCGGCAATCCGGAAAAGGCTATCCGGGATGGGCAAAGACATGTCTTGTCTCTGACAAGGGGACAATGATGATGCAGGACGGCGCCTGCCGTCCTTAAGGAGATGATGACGAAGGGGCTACACCGGATAGCCCGGCGACTAGGTCGCACTAGCCGGTGACGGCATGCCGGCTAGGCCTGTCCGGTGGGGCCAAGCCAAGTTAGGGTTTCCGGCCCTCCTGGCCGGAACTCTATAAAAGGCGCCATAACTGCTCCTGAGAGGCAGAGACCAACTTCAGAGCCAAAGCTATAGTCACATTTACTCTTAGAGCAGTTACTCTTTCTCACCTTGAGTTCATCTAGTTCTTTGTACTCCTTCCTTTGACAGATCTTGTAGCAAGTTGTAGTCCTTATACCACCAATATATAGAGAGGAAAGGCAGGAGTAGGGGTGTTACCTCCTCACGAGGGCCCTGAACCTAGGTATATCGTGTGTGTGCTGTGTGTCTTCATGCATTTGTTTGTGTTTGTTAGATCTTCCCCTTTGCCCTTTGATCTTATTCCTTGTTCTTGGGAGATCTCGGTTTTGCCGGGATCCTCCCCGTGTGAGCTCTTCAGCTTGCTGTCCCTCCCCGGATCCACCAACGTCCATCGGCCCCACAAATTAGCCATCCTATGGCATCTGCCGTGACACCACCACGACAGTTGGCGCCCACCGTGGGGCAGACAGAGGCGTTGGCTGGTGTACACATCCGGACGGGCTCCCCCGTTCATTTCAACGTTCGAGTTCTCTCTAGTCTAGTCGTAAGGCTAGGGGAGATGGAATTCGTCTGCGACAACGCAGGGTGCTTCCGGAACAGACCGTTTCCGATGAACGGATGTCTCATTGACTTTGGTGGTTTCACCACCTACGTGGCCACCGAGGTTATCTGTAGCTACCCGGACGATGTCCTGGAAGCTGAGGACCCTCCCATGCTCCGCGCTGCTCGGGATCGGCGTGCGGGTCGCCCCCCGAGTTCCGTCGCAGTGATGATGGTCGGGGCAACCGAGGAGGAGTATCAAGATGCTGACGGCGATACCGACGACCACCCCCGTTTGGCCAAACCCCCGCAGGAGAGGCCTGCGGCCCGAGTCCTGGATTTTTCTCTAAGATTGGAACCTAGTGATCTGCTATTCGGGGGAATCTAGAGCACTAAGCACCAATCTCGGGGACTAGTGGCAGTGGAAGGAACAAGTATTTTTTGATAAAAGAAAGAGAACAAGCTTACCTCAGTCACCCGAGTAACATCCAGTGCGGCCACTTGGAGAGCGTGCAGAGCTTGGGCGTTGCGGCTTGGGCCCGCAGCGTGCAAGTCTCCCGCGGTCTCGGAGGCAAGCCAGGCATGGTTGTATTCGTCAACAACCCGTATGCCGGAGCCGTCGGGCGCGCGAGTAGCGGCAACATCCCGGGATCCTGAAGGTACAAAGGAACTGACGGTTGCTCGCAACATCCGCAAGGCAGCAGTAGGGATCTCGGCGGGAGGTGGTGGTAAAGATGAAAACGTACCCGTGCGCGGCACCAAGTCGCGGGCCGAGGATGTCGGGGCAGCTGCGGGTGGGGCAGAAGGTGTTTTCTGCCCAGCAATCTTGCCGCGAGACTTGGGAAGTTGATCTGCTGGCCGGGAGGAGGCTGTAGGCTGCTTCTCCGGGATGGTCTTGGTCGCGACTGGCCGAGAGGGGCCACTTGCCGCAGGTTGCCGGCGAGGGCTAACGATCTCTGCCTCAAGCCCGGGCACCCGACGCGGACTCTCCGGAAGAAGAACTTCTCCCGAGGTGGTCGTGGCCTGCACCGGGGTCTCCTCGATCACCGGATGTGCATCCGGGGTCGCAACGGTAGCCGGTGCGGCACCGGAGGCCGCAGGCTCACTTCCTCGAGTAGAAGGGCGAGGAGGTGAAGGAGAAGCCCGAGCCGGGCTGGGAGTCCGAGTCCCGGGAGGAGGAACAACAGGTGACGGGAGCTCGAGTGCATCCCTGAAAGGAAGTCTCTTAGTAATAGTTATGGAGAAAACAAAGTCAGATAACATAAGGCAAGGAAGACGTACCCGGAATCCACAAGGGGAGGACCCCTTTGCTGGCGCCGAGCAGGCTTCTCGGTTGTTAGTTACTCGGTTTGCTCCTCTTGGGGGGGTTGCCGGAGTTATCGGCCCCCTCGGTGTCGGAAGCCGCGCGCTTCCGGCTCTCGGCACGTTTGGTCCCGGTTGTCGGTTTCGGAACCACTGCTGAGGCCCAATTCAGAGGGAGAGCGTCAATAACATCGAGAATCTGGCAATCAATCTCATCCTCATCATCCGAAGAAATGAAAACTGCCTCTGGAGTTGAAGGATTACCCGGGGCCTTAACGAAAGGGATGGCGAGATGGTCCTCGCCGTCGGGATCCTCTCTCGGCATCACGTCCGGTCTCGGGAAGTCCGGCGCGTAATTCCCGTTGACGTGGACAGCGTCTTCTTCGTGTTGACGCTCGAACAACTGCGCAAACAGATTAGGCCGTGTCGGTGTCCAGGTGAACGCATGTACGAAGGCGAATGCACGAAAGACAGATATGAGCACCTGGTCGCATGGTTTTTTCCGAGATCCCCCAATGACACCCCAAGAGTAGTCCTCCGTCATCTCCGTCCGGGCAATAGCTCGAACGCGACGGACGACCCCGGCGTGGTTTAGCCCAAAGATACTGGTCCTAGTGGGGTCAAAGTTCCCAGACATGTGGCACATCTTGTGCACTCGGTTTTGAAGGGGGCACACACGGCGAACAATGAAACAACGCAGGAGATCATCCCCGGTCATCTTCTGATTTAGCACGTGCAGAACGTCGTGCATGCAGTTGACCTCATCGTTATCCGGAAGCGTCTTCCAGAGACGGAATTCGCGCGGAGGACCAATAACGAACTCCGGCAGATTGATGAAGTCCGGATTCGAGGATCCCGGACCATCTCCCGAGTGCTCCCGGTTCTTCACATAGAAGAAGCTGCGCTGCCACTTCCGGCAGGACTCTAGTCCCTTGACTATAGGAAATCCGGAGTCCGCACGAGGGATGACGGTGGCCGCTCCGCAATCGACTAAGTCCTTTATCTTCTTATCCGGATTGGGGATGGCTTGGCGCCGAAGGATGAAATACTTGGCCCAGAGATCCAAGAATGGCCATATGCCGAGGTAGGCCTCCGCGTATGTGGTGAAGACCGAGAGCATCATTATGGCGTTGGCGGGAAGATGGTGAGGTTGGAGGTTGTAGAGGTCGAGGAAGTCGCGGAAGAAGGGGCTTGCCGGAAGCCCAAACCCACGCTCTAAGTGCGCGAGGAATACCACGTATTCCCCGGGTTGGGGTTCCGGTGCAACCTCCCCCGCCGGGAGGCGGCTCTCGACTTCCGGAGGAATCCGGTGAGTCCGGTAGAGCCTGTCCAGATCTGACTGCTTGGTCTCGGACCCATCCCAGCATCCCCGGGTACGTTCTTCGCCCATGTCGAAGAAGTACGCAGGGGTATCCGAGCTACTCTGCAGGCGCAGCGGCGGTTAGTCGGAGTTAGTCTATCGGAAACTAGGATGCCGGAACACAAACTGCTAAACACTACCGGATTCCTGGGAAGCAAGATCTACCGTGTGCTAAATAATCAAGAATAAAGGAAGGAAAAAAGGCTCGCGCTAGGCTCGGGCGAGGCGCAATGCAAGTAAAGAACTTGCATCCTACCGCGACGGTACTACACCGCCGTGCGCCTCATGCGCGCCGCCCAGGTTGTGCTCACTGGCGGCGGCTCTACCGGACTTGCGCTATGGCACGGCCGGGGTCGGGCAGTTGCTCTACCGAAGAAAAACATCGGGGCGGAGAAGAGGAACTAACCGGTGAAGGAGGAGATCGGCGACGAGCAAGGCGGACGGCGACGTTCGAGCTCCGGCGCGCGGCGAGGGCGACGGCGTTCGGCGACAAGCGTAGCGGCAGCGATGCGCTCGAGACAGTAGTGGAAGAAGAGCGAGGAAGAAGAAGAAGGGGAGGAGACCGTTCCGGTCCCCTATTTATGGGGGGGATTCCGGAGCGGTTTCCGATTTTCCCGCCCACGATCTCCACGATCGTGGGTGGGATCTGTTTTGTGCCGCGAGCCACGTGGCACTATCCGGAGCGCCCGATCCGGCCACACCGAGGGCCACACGGCTCCAACGGTTGGATTCCGGATCGGCTGCGGCTCCCCGGCGCGGGAACCCAAGCGACGCCGTGCGTGCGCAGAAGCACTCGAGTGCGTCTCTGCTCAGACGGGACGTCGGGTGGGCCCTGGCTAACTGTCTCGAATTCATCGGGAGGCCAACGGTCGGATTCACTGAGATGGTGCTACCCGGTCGCAGGCTTCGCCTCCCGGTTAAGACAGTCTCGGTGGGAAGATCTCGGTAAGAAGATCTCGGGAAGAATCGATCTCGACATGGAATAAAAGGATGGTGTCATGTGTTCTCGGAAGATGGTTGTTATTAAAGCTGATCCCGCACATCATCCGAGGTCGCTGTGCAGCACCAGCTTCGGGGACTAGTGTCGGGGGGCTGCCCCCCGGGTAGGGGCAGATCCCGGTATAATATAGTAAGGTGCCAACAGTACTTGACCTTTGGCGACAGCAAGGGACACCTCCTGGTGTGCTGAAAGGGCAGCTTGACCCTTGGGCACTGGAAGAGAGCAAAGTGCCTCCTGACGGCCGCAAGGGTCAGCTCTGGCAGCTATAAATAGACACCCTCGGCCCTCACAATCGCAGCACAAGCATGAGAGGGTGGTTCCTCTAAGAACTAGCTTCTCGAAGATGTCTTTGCTGATAGGCTAAGACATCTTCGGGAGGCTAGGCCTAGAGATACTCATCCTGAGACGAGCTCGGACGTATCCGGAAAGGGTCCCGAGTCACGTGGTCCAAGGAGACTCCCGGAAGGAGGTGTACTCGGTTTTACCGGATAGGTTGTCCGGTAGGTACTAACCGGAATGTATGTCTCGGTGTTGATCTTATGCAGAAGAAGCTCACAGTGGCAAGCGAGGAGGTAGCCGGCGTGAGGGCTTCCGGTAGGCCGTCAACGGTCTAGAGCAGGCTTTCCCGTCTGTCGCGGGAGGAAGTACCGTTCCGCCTGACACGGAAGCATGGTCACCTCCCGCCTGACACGGAAGCATGGTCACCTCCCGCCTGACACGGGAGCGCGTCAGCCGGTACGATCGTGGTACGACAAGACCTGACATGCCTAGCCCGGCAATCAGGAAAAGGCTATCCGGGATGGGCAAAGACATGTCTTGTCTCTTACAAGGGGACAATGATGATGCAGGACGGCGCCTGCCGTCCTTAACGAGATGATGATGAAGGGGCTACACCGGATAGCCCGGCGACTAGGTCGCACTAGCCGGTGACGTCATGCCGGCTAGGCCTGTCCGGTGGGGCCAAGCCAAGTTAGGGTTTCCGGCCCTCCTGGCCGGAACTCTATAAAAGGCGCCATAACTGCTCCTGAGAGGCAGAGACCAACTTCAGAGCCAAAGCTATAGTCACATTTACTCTTAGAGCAGTTACTCTTTCTCACCTTGAGTTCATCTAGTTCTTTGTACTCCTTCCTTTGACAGATCTTGTAGCAAGTTGTAGTCCTTATACCACCAATATATAGAGAGGAAAGGCAGGAGTAGGGGTGTTACCTCCTCACGAGGGTCCTGAACCTGGGTATATCGTGTGTGTGTTGTGTGTCTTCGTGCATTTGTTTGTGTTTGTTAGATCTTCCCCTTTGCCCTTTGATCTTATTCCTTGTTCTTGGGAGATCTCGGTTTTGCCAGGATCCTCCCCGTGTGAGCTCTTCAGCTCGCTGTCCCTCCCCGGATCCACCAACGTCCATCGGCCCCACAAATTAGCCATCCTATGGCATCTGCCGTGACACCACCACGACAATGAATATATACTCCGCTAATGCTGCTAGATCTACTCCCAAATTTATTTATTTTTGGAGATTATCTACAATGTGTCAGACTTAACAATTTGAGATCCACACTAATGAGTTCAAGTCTACTTCTTGAAACCTCATTGATTTTGCAAATTTATTACAACATAACCATGATGATTTTAATTTACATACAAGTAAATTTACAAATCTCTGGTCCTCTTTTATGTAGGACAAAATGACCGTCAAAGAATTTGAAGAGCTTGCGCTCGACGGACATAACTACCCTACATGGGCTATGGATGTTAAAGTTAGTCTTTCATCCCGTGGAATTGCAGCTGCACTCATAGCACCTGAGGATATTCCTCTGCAGGGAGTTGCACAATTAACCGAACCACAAAAATATGGTGCTTTATACATTATAAGGAGCCATATTCACCCAGATCTGAAATCTGAATATTTAATGGAGGAATCTCCAAGCAACATGTGGCGATCACTCAAAACTAGATATGAACATCAAAAGGCAGTTATACTACCTGAAGCTAGTCATGAATGGACCCATTTGAGACTCCAGGATTTCAAATCCATTGGAGCTTATAATCATGAGGTTCATAAGATTTGTTCAAAGTTGCGTTTTTGCGATAAGGAACCTTCAGAAGTGGAGAAGATAGAAAAGACTCTATCAACTATGCTCCCCGCTGATAGGATCCTACAACAACAATATCGTGCCAGGAATTACCAAGTTTATTCTGAACTTATACATATACTTTTCCAGGCAGAGAAACACGATGAACTTCTTTTAAAGAATAGTCATCAACGCCCGGTTGGGGCTGCCCCTCTACCTGAAGTACATGCATATTTTCAGAAAAATACTGAATTCAATGGCCAAACCAAGAACTTCAATGGTCAACGCAACCTCAACAAGTCGAACATGCCACATAATTTAGACAAGAGGAAGGGCATAGCAAGGAACAAGTTTGAGAAAACAAATCTTTGCCAAAAGTGTGGATGCTACAAGCATATCACCAAAAAATGCCGCACCCCAAAACATCTGGTAAAACTCTACCTGCCATCCATGGGAAGTAACAGACCCGCCCAAGGAGAAAGATATGAAGCACACTTCAATCTTCAACCTGATAATAACATGGAAGTTGGATGTTCACGAGATGTTGAAGGAATACCAAGCAACACTAAGGAATTCCATCTACCACAGGACTCCATGGCCACGGAGAATATGATGACCGAATACGCCTCCAGCGACGTATTTGGAGACTTTGACTAGTCCATCAACTCCATCAGATATTATACTTGATTACATCCATCAGATTGTTGTAATAAAAACATATTATTGTTGTTGTTTTCATTACCCTGTAATGTAAGGCACAATATATATTCTATCAACACATTGATATCAATCTATTTGTATGTGTTCTATATGTCCGATAAAGATTTTTCACAAAAAAAATCTTCAAATCCATATATAGAACTATATGAGCGTCATGCAGTTTTACACCCTGCTGACTTAATTCAACTGCAACATACTACATATCATAGTACTCCCCCAATAAAATTAGTATGTTCGAATAAAAGAAATTCCCATCTGCGATAATTCGGTAATATACCGATATCACCACCGCGGCATACATATGACCCCTCCCAGAAAAATTGGGATCTATGTGAGGAATAACTGCATTTCCGTCAATATAAATACCTCATGCCCTTGTCAGGGGGAATTATTCAAGGCTAGTATGCTCAGTGAGGAAAATTTCCAAGCATTAGGGAGAGATTTAAGTACCAAAAAGAATGTCAGGAAATCAATTGAAATGTTCAACACATTTCTGCCTCAAATCCACGTACTCAAAATATTGAACTTCACGTTAACAAATTTATTAATTTGCAACATATTTCCGATAACTTGTCTCAAAGGCGGTACAAATCATCTATTTACGTAGTTGATAGATGTAGTGACTACATATATTCATGTGTCACTTGATTTGGACATATAGGTTCCCATGGGAATCCCAATTCTAAATCTAAATACAAATCCCAACATACATAGTGTAACCTCAGTATGTCACATCATGACTTACAATAGTCGGAACAAAATTGGTACAACTGACTTATTGAATTCCTTATACAAAAGGATTACTCTAACAATGATGATTGCTCACATGTCTTCATCAAGAATTCCTCATTAGGATATACATTAAATAAGTGTATGTTGATGATTATAACATCACCCGCAACACACACGATATTGATGATGCTCATAGTCATCTAGACGGAATTTTAGATGAAGGAAACAAGCAAAAATAAATTTTTCTTTAGCTACAACTCGAGCACCTTCACTCAAGAAATACGGTACACCATTTGCCTATACCCAGAAATTGTTGGAGAAATTCAAATATGGGCAACTCATATCCATCTAAAATCTATGGTTATTCAATCTCTAGACATAGAGAAACATATATTCATACCATGGAAATGGATAAGAGATGTTGGGTCATAATGTTCCAAACCTTAGTGTCAGGGAACCTAACACTAGTAATAGGAACAAGAGTATCCTTCGATATCTCTAAGGCACCAAATATCTTATCCTATTTGTTATTTCAGATTATTCTAAACTCCAATATTATCGGATGCATTGATACTAGCAACTAATATGATCCCACCAAGCTATATCACGTAAGGGATTCATGTACCTACGGTGGACTCGTCATTTCATTGATGTCTTTCAAACACACTCTAATGGCTACAACCACCTTTCATTCTGAAATACAAGGCTTTACACTAGTAAGCTTGAGGATTTACGGAATGATAAACCACGTTCAACATCCATGTTGTATTGGTTCTATTGAATCACCAACTATTATCTACAAAGATAATAATACTTGTGTTGCTAAGATGCAAATAGGTTATACAAAAGCAATATCACTAAGCATATTGCCCCTAAAATTGTAAGCATCAGGGGGAGTCTCTCCTGAATTATAACCTATTCAAACATTATATTACACTCTTTTTCCCTTTATGAGTTTACTCTCATGGTTCTCATTAAGGTTTTTAATGAGGTAATATCAATACAAGAATATATGTCATACCTCCTATTTTCCCCACCGGGGTTTTTAATGGGTGTATACAAGACATATCAATTGTTCTCTAAACTTTCCACTTAGTTTTATCCTTTCGAGGTTTTCTAATACAAGTTATCAAAGAGACAATGACCAATACATGTTGTGCCATTTTCTCCGTATTTTCCCACCGGGTTTAAAGGAGTTTTCACAACATATCAAACACTATTCTCCTCACATTTTTCCCAAAGGGGTTTTGGGGGAGAAAATATCAACTTCATATGTCATACTTCCCATTTCCCCACCGGGTTTTAAAGGAAGTATGCAAGGCATATTTATTGTTCTCTAAACTCAATTATGGGTTTTTACTTTCTAAGGTTTTCTCATATGAGTTACCAAAGAGGCAATAAACATTATATGTTGCATCTTTTTTTCTTTTTTTCCCACTGGGTTTTAAGGAGTTTTTAGCAACATATCATACACACGACTCTCCTCATATTTTTCCCACAGAGTTTTTGGAGGAGATATTCAAGATGGATTATGCTTGTGAACAAGAAGATTTGCAAGATCAATAGTGTTATGATACAAGACACGACGTTGTACAAGGGGGAGTGTTAGGATTAGTTTTAGTGTCCAAGCGTACGGACGCCTGTGTCCGTACGGTCGCGACTTTTCGCTCATACGGACGCAATCATCCAATCCTATGTCGGTTCCTCCTTATGTCGGTTCCTGCTCTTGTATATATACCCAATTCATCAATAAAGAGATTACAAGTTTTCCTCTCAATCTATTATATACTAAAAGCAAAATGAGTTAGTTTTTCGAGCCACCACGTTAAGCCACATAGGTTAGAAATATATAATCCGTTGATTTTGGGTGTGGCGGTTGAGATTAAAAGATCAATAAGTTACGTACAATATAAATCAGGTACAAACAAGTTGTTTTAACCACGTGATATGTCACGTTCCATTATCTTTATCTACCGAGTCTGGTACAAAATTAGAGAGATGTAGCACGGCAGGTTTCAGTTGAGAAGATTACCTTGATAGAGTCCAGGCTGGATACAACTAACTTTATGAAGTCCTCCCAAAAAAAAATGTACAAGCCGAAAGTTTCCGCTTCGTAATGTACCAGCTGATCGATTTTTTTTTTAAAAAAAGTGTTTCCAAATTTAAAAACAACAAAGCTGATGTGAACAACTACTAGCTAAAACACACCAAAAAAATATATGAAAAAAGCTGGTCGGAGTGATCAGCTATTACTAGCTAACGCACACATATGTACATGTCAAAAACAATAATACTACAATAGAACAATGTGGCGACATGTAAATGTAATATGATTTGTACGGGAAAAGTTAATTTGGAGATGTTGGAATATATGCTTCTGCCACTGGAAAAATATTTTAAAATGCCAAAAAAATTGAACAATCATTTGACGCATATCTCTCGACATTCTATGTGTGCATGTCAAGGTTCGTGGGAACCGACATTTTTTATGGCGTCTATAATTATAAAAAAGGTTTCATGAAAAACATTTTTTTACCACCGACCTATGTTTTTTACAAACAACGTAAAAGAAATCGGTTTGTGTGAGATGACTTTGTTAGCTTAGAGAATGTCAGACATGTAAACGGGAATTGTTTTGTCCAAATTATTGGATATCTCACATAACATTTAATATGCATTTTATAGCCAACTGCATACATATGTTTCTTCGAGTGTCAGAATGTCATCCTGATCTACACAAAATACGAATAAATATAACTAAATACATATATTGCAAAATATAAAATAAACAGGGAGATTCTCATTGTTGTTGGCAAAACCGTGTTGATAATGAAAATACCATACATACATAGTCGGAGCATAGTTTAAGTTAGGTGGGCCCACTGCGGTCCGGTTTAGACCATAAATTTAGTATTTTCCCAACCCAAGCACCACGATGATCCACATCATTCAAATTATTTTAATGGTTAGATGTAAAATTTATGGCCACCATTTAATTAAAAATTAGCCATAACATGTACCATACCGTCATGTTTCATGCAACTCATTTTTTTGGTCTATATGTAAACCGTACGTGTCAAAGAGAAAAGACAACACTGATAAAACATTTTTTTACCTTGGGCATGAGCTTTATGTAAACACCGTCCGTATGGATAGTCGGAATAGTCCGTGTCTTCCGGCCAACCGTTAAAACGGAAGTCCATGTTACGTTTCAAAAAAGAAGACTTCAAGTGAATCAAGAAGATGGAAAGAAAATCATGTAGCTACTTTTTCTTAGAAAAAACAAAGGAAATCTGGAATTACACAGAAGAGATATTTGGTCTGTAGATACTGGTAAGTGTCTACTCCTACTAGAGAATACAAAATAATAGGACTTCGTACATAAAAAGGGAAAATTACATACAATTTTTTGAAAGAAGGTTTATTTATTTTTCTCCTGTTGTACGTCTTATTCTTTTGAGAGAGTGGGAGAGAGATTGAATTTCAATAGTGATATAAGTAATATGTTTAACAAGTATCAACATTATGTAGAAATAAAGATTATAATTATAAATGTCTGGCAATCTTTTATGCCTTACATTAATCATTCGTATGATAAGAGATTCTTTGTGTCTATTCACTTCAAGCAAGTTGCAAAAGAAAGGCGAGCAGTGCTATGCGTAAGAAGATGAATACGTCGTTGTTACAAACTACGAGGATAATTAAGAAACAATCTTATTTCCTTTTAAAAGTAGCTTCACATTGGCACTTGATTGAAATAATATTCATAAATATTTAGAACAAAATATGCATGGAGGTGAAAGTTATCAGCCAGAATTTTCCAAAACCAAATGCAGATTTTCTAAAAGCAAGTGCATGTGTGTTGGTTCCACGTCTCAACTTTAAAATATCAATGTAGACTAAAACTGGGAATCATAGCATATTTCTCTCAAACATAATAGTTGCTAAAAAAGTTGGTTGACTTTACAATAATTTTGGAGCTACACTGCCGTTTACTTCTCTAGCAACATTAGCCATAATTTAAATGTTACAATGTAGTCATTGTGCATGTAAGATTTCACTTTTTTTTGCAGCTAAGACCATGATATAAACCGCCAAAACTTTGTATCATATAAACTATATACATGCTAGGCGGAATTTCTAAAGCCATACTCAAAGTTTAAGCTATGTATTTTGAAATGGATAGCAAAAGCTTTGCGTATACAGTAGACGGAAAATTACATACAATTTTTTGAAAGATGGTTTATTTATTTTTCTCCTGTTGTACTTCTTATTCTTTTGAGAGAGTGGGAGAGAGATTGAATTTCAATAGTGATATAAGTAATATGTTTTACAAGTATCAACATTGTGTAGAAATAAAGATTATAATTATAAATGTCTGGCAATCTTTTATGCCTTACATTAATCATTCGTATGATAAGGGATTCTTTGTGTCTATTCACTTCAAGCAAGTTGCAAAAGAAAGGCGAGCAGTGCTATGCGTAAGAAGATGAATACGTCGTTGTTACAAACTACGAGGATAATTAAGAAACAATATTATTTCCTTTTAAAAGTAGCTTCACATTGGCACTTGATTGAAATAATTTTCATAAATATTTAGAACAAAATATGCATGGAGGTGAAAGTTATCAGCCAGAATTTTCCAAAACCAAATGCAGATTTTCTAAAAGCAAGTGCATGTGTGTTGGTTCCACGTCTCAACTTTAAAATATCAATGTAGACTAAAACTGGGAATCATGGCATATTTCTCTCAAACATAATAGTTGCTAAAAAAGTTGGTTGACTTTACAATAATTTTGGAGCTACACTGCCGTTTACTTCTCTAGCAACATTATCCATAATTTAAATGTTACAATGTAGTCATTGTGCATGTAAGATTTCACTTTTTTTTGCAGCTAAGACCATAATATAAACCGCCAAAACTTTGTATCATATAAACTATATACATGCTAGGCGGAATTTCTAAACCCATACTCAAAGTTTAAGCTATGTATTTTGAAATGGATAGCAAAAGCTTTGCGTATACAGTAAACCAGAGTAAATGGGGGAAAGAAAATGTGGAGGAGGTAAAAAATTCTCATTATTTGTTTCTCCTACCTATTATGTGTTGTGTTTTAGATGTCATGTTCCACATGGCAGGATATGTTGACCCCATATAAGATCAACCAAAAGGAAATTCAAGGATGCACATAGACATAGCCAATTAATTCAAGAAAAAAAAAGAGAACTTATTGTCCATTCATTGAGAGCATCAAAATGAATCAATGATCTTCAACGGAAAAAACCTTCATTAACAACGTCCAAGTAACACAGTGGTTCTTAGAAAAAAGGTTGCCTCACATGAACACACACTTTGTTGTTGCATCCAAAAACTGAAGAGCATATCAAGGGATAACACTGAGTGTTGCAGCTATATAACCGTATTTGTGTTCTCATGTTCGTAAATATATTTGAAACTATGAACTTAATTTTCAAATATACAAAAGTGATGCCCTCGCATTTGCGAGGGCCGCCATGCTAGTTCTTCCGAGTTGTAACACACCACATAGAGTATATTTGGTGTGGTGGTGCTACGACATCGCGACGGCGTCGACATCCACATCCCCGTTCACCTCCGCCTCCGCGAGGCTCCGCTCAATGCTTCTCCTCCTCTCTTCCCCGCCGCTGCCAAGCACGGCGTCGAGAATCCTGAGCATCTCCTCGGGCGCGACGAGCTGCGGGAAGTGGCCGACCGACTCGATGATCTCCAGGGCGGCGCTGGCGCAGCGCTTCATGCGGCCCTGCATGTACTGGCCAACGGACGGCGGCGCGGCGAAGTCCCCGGACACGTGCACCATGGTGCACGGCACGACCACGCGGTCCAGCACCTCCCGCTGGTCGCCCAGGAAGAGCATGCGCGCCAGGCCGTGCGCCACGCGCGGGTCCATGGCGAAGAAGCTCCGCGCCAGCGGCTCCACGGCCGACGGGTCGGCGGTGCCGACGGCGAGCGCGACGAAGCCCTTCGCCCAGGACTGGAAGTCTGACGAGATGCTTGTGAGCATCTCGTCGATGTCCGACTTGTCGAACCCGCCCTCGTAGTCCTCCGAGTTCATGTACCTGAATATTCATACGAGGACAGTCTTTAATCAGATTTCAGAAAAATATAGTCTTCACTCCATGATTTTTAAGACTGTAGCTTCCTAACTCCCACTAGGCGATGAAAGTTCTTGGATTGTTGAAAAATGTATAGTCTTGCCGGGTAACTTTGTTTTTAAATTTTTTATTACCCATGCATCCAGGCACAAGCTTTGTGTTTTCCTTGGAAAAAAGCCTCAACGATAACATAATGATGGCACGGTCCAAAAGTTTGAACATTTTGAATTTTCAGATGCTGAATTTGTTTTCGGAAATTTCTAATTAGATTTCTCGGTGGTTGATCTTTCGTCATTGAGGCCATAGTGGTCTTTCTCGTGCCGGTTCACCATCCGTAAGACTGCATTGGATTGTGGGTTACAAAATTTTCAGCCTCAGATTGGGGACAAGTCATGAAAGCTTTGCTTCTCATGCTTGTCTCGTGGGAAATTTGAATAACATAAACACTAGAGATTTTCATATCATCTCTACCTTGATGTTAAGTCGTGGGGTTTGGCAGGTGCTAAGCACTTGGGCCGGCTCTTGTAGATCTTGTGAAGTGCCTTAATGGCATGTTTAGTAATTTCAGTGATGTAACAAACAATTTTTTTCTAACTTAATGAAACAATGCAACTTTTCCCTCCATTAAAAAAAGAATAAGTGTGCATTCCTTTCTGTGCCTATTTTCTATGTGTGGATGGAAGATGCTCTACATATGAACAACAAATAAAGGATAAGATCAAGGAACAAATCAAAGGAGGTATATTTCTACTATTTCAACTGTCTAGAGTGGCTTTTCATAAACACGAGGGTCGACTCTTAGCATCTCCATCGATTTGGGCACAAAGATCCATCTAAAGTACGCTGAATCCCTTCAGTAATTTCATGATATTAGTTGTAAGACTATATGGTTACTGCATGTTATAACAAAAAAATTGCAAGGAAATAATATAGAAATGCAGCTTAAATTCCAAACACAATCACTAAAACATGAAAAAAATGTACCAGTAGCATATGTCAAACCATAACACAAAAGGTACTTCGAACTACATTTTTGACAATTCTCCTTGAAAAAGATCCCACGTTACCCATATAGGTGAACTACTCCCTCTCCCTTTCAAATTAACTGAAGTCTGACTTTGTCCTCATTTAGACTGAATCAGGTTTGACCAAGTCTACACAAGACATATCAATATCTAGAACACCAAGTTAGTTTTTAATAGATTCACCATATAATGTATTTTTGTACTAAACTTATTGATGTTATGGGCATTAGCATACGTCTCTATATGATTGGTTGATCATGATAAAGTTTGACTTAAGATAAAGGTAAATTTTAATATTAATTTGGAACGGAAGGAGTACGCCACATATTTTTTATCCAACATAAATATTTTTGCTGTGACGCATAATTAACGTGTTAACTAAAGAAAGATGAGCTAGCAGTAAAAGTCCATCAATAGGTATGCTTGCAGTTTGAACCGAGGAAGGGAAAAATCTTGGAAGCTGCTACTTAGTCTGATATCCACCATATGGTGGTACATGGAGGCATATGGATCAGGCCTGTCAACCAAACCGAAGGATTCCATTCCATTGACACTTAATCATGGAAATAACCCTGAACGTTTATCTTATTTATGCTTCAATCCCTATAATAATTTAAGAGAACAAGCCGGCAGTACCAGTGGAGATGCATGGAGAAGGACGGCCGTGCACGAACCTCGGGGAAGCGCCGACAAGCACGAGATGGGTGAAGAGGTCGGGCCGTCTGACAGACGCAATGCACCCGACCATGCCTGCCATGGAGTGTCCAATATACACCGCGCCTTTGAGCTTCACCTCGTCCATGAGCGCCACCAGCTCGTCGGCGAACCTGGAGAACGTGTAGCGCTCCTCCTCGTCGGCGGCGCCGCCGGAGAAGTCCCAGTCAAAGAGGAGCACCTGGGCACCGTAATAAGTTCCTTCATACAAATATAATATATATACTAATTCTTGTCAAGGTAGATATGCATGTTAAGAGTACGTACCTTGTTGCTCTTTGACAGGTGAGGCAGCACCTTCTCCCAGATGGCTTGGCTCCCTCCATAGCCATGGGACATAACCAGGGTCCTCTCCCCGCACCCAACGATTCTTGTATTCACGTACATGGCTTCTCTGTTCTCTAGACTTCTAGAGAGAGGTGGAGAGTTTCCTTGATCTTGCTCGATCTATAGGTTGTATTTATAGAAGCAATACGTGTTGTGTCAGTTATCCACTTTTTCCTATGTACTCCCTCCGTTTTAAAATGTAAGTATTTGTTCCACACTTTCTAAACCTTTCAAACCAACTAATTTAGCGCTTGTTAGAAAAAGGTTTACATTTAGGAACGGAGTTAGGACTTACTTGATCAGTAGACTTTAGTACCGATGGCCATTGTGAGTCGCTTTGCTATGTGACAATTAATCGCATATATAAATGTAGATATGTAAATTCCTTTAATTTATAAATATTGCAGTGGGATTTACCCCCTAAAAAGTATATAACCTTTACATACATGGCTGATAGCTAAGTATGTGGGTCTTCAAAGTTGCCTCAAACAGGGGACAATATGAAAAGGACGTCTAGATATACTGCTCTATGCTAAATTCAGTGTAAATGTTTCTTTCTCCGGTCAATTTTTCTGTACGTCTCTCTCTTTCATTTGATTTTTAGTGTGACTTTTCCCGTGTGAAAAATCAGTTAGTCGTCGAGCCCTATGTGAGTGGTCGCAGAAAACGGTGATCATATTGTTCTGTCTCTGTCACTTGTTCTAGAGAGTGTCATGGAAAAGTGTTAGTTTGTCGTGTGGCTGGGAAGGCGTCGACTGCACGAGTCTAAGGTTCATTAGAGAAGAATCAATCTGGTCACATGATTATTGATCATCTATACTCTGGCGTAACAGCCTCAGCCAACAACCTCTTGCATATAAGTACGTGATAGTTCAGGACTGTGGACTCTATAGTAATCATAGATCAGGATTCAGGATCTACACCGAAACATCTAGCCAGGACGCATGTTACTCTTGTGTGGTCGAGATCAGCTCTTAATTTAATTAGGGCAACAAAGTACGAGCTTCAAAGTGCCACGTCGATTTGGTGCTAGTTTACAACGAGACCGTAGTACTTAATAATTATGTACTCCCTCCGATCCGAAATACATGTCGCAGCTTATGCATAGAAATTGTACATGTTCAGTTGAATTCCTGCGACCCCTAAAACAGAACGGAGGGAGTAGTACGCTGGTTGTTGGTCAAACAATCGATCATCTTGTACCAAGAGTGTTTATAGAAATCTCCCCAAAAGGAGGAGACATATGGCTACTAATTAGTCACTTGACCCAGATTTTGCAAAATCTTAGTAACAAGTTGGGTTCCAACCGATCTCCAACACAACTCCTTCAGTATGATCAATAATAATCCCTACCCTCCGCATTTTCTTGGCCCTGTCATGAGCCGCCATTGACCGTGAACGTATATATCTAACTATGCATATGTTGTTTCGGATTTTCAAAAGCTGGTAATGTATGTTCTTCAAATCTCAGTGAAATATTCGTGATTCAGGATGAGGGCAACTTTTTGACATAAGTTTTACTCCCTTCGTTGCTAAATGTAAAATATTTAAGCATTTTTTTTGGCTCACACGTTTCAAGACGTGTATAATGCAAGATTCATGTGAATCTTACTTTCTTATTAAGAAAGTAAGCAGATGATAATATTATTTTATTAAAAAATTACATGGATAAGCACATTTCAACTTAATATTTATATGCGTGGTTCTTTATATATTTTACAAAAATTACAAGTCTACTTTGATGAACAGTCCATATCGTGGTTTGTCAGACTGGTACGAACATTGATTCTTTTATCGTCGCATGTCCTAAAGCTTCATATAATCCCGTTTTAATCGGCCCGTTATACGCGCACCACAACCCCCATCAGTATTTTCTTGTATGTCTCTTAACACCATTGTGTCACCCGTATTCCTTTCCACCGTGTCACTCCTCTCCCAATCCTTGGTTTGGGTTCACCAGCGGCGGCATATTGTTGTTGCAGGTTGCAGCGTGCATCGGCTCTTCTGTGTAGGATACCATAATACACGCCTCACGCCTTCCACTGCCCATACCTACTGGTTTTTCTGTTTTTCTTGTTAAATTCGGAATTTTACTCACGACTGAGACTTTAGTCCAGACGTCCCTAGAACCGGATAAGCAGTTTCCATACACATATGTGGACCTACCTAGTTGGTCCAATAATTGACAAGGTATTTTTCATCGATTTTTTTGCCTTCTCAAGCTACAGTTATTTTTTTTTAAGAAGGGCTAAAAGCTTTGTCTCATTCTATTAATGAAGGAGTTATAAGAGAGTAAGTTTATCGGATCCAATTCTTACAACACGATTACTCTTGTGGCAGTAGATTGTCCAAACATTTGGCACCGCAAGAACCACAACCTCATTTTTTTATTCTATTTAAGATCACTAGCAGAAACGTGGTCTTGTTGTTAAAGACTCGTGCATTACGCTCGATCCAAATCTCCCAAGTGGTGAGCAAAGTGAGGGTGGAGATTGTTCGTCGGCTCGGATAGGTGTTCGTCATCACGAGCCACCATTCGTTGAAGGAGAGATGAGTCTAATATTGCTGCAGAATAGAGTGGTGGCCTAACCAACCCTTGAGAAGTTCACAAATTCTTGTACTTCCTCCGATCCATATTAATGGACTCAACTTTGTCTAGATTCGTATGTATCTAGTTAAGTGTTTAAACTAGATGCATTCGTATCTAGACAAAGTTGAGTCCATTAATATGGATCGGAGGGAGTAGTTATTTGCCTATCTCATGATTTCCAGACAAGATCCGCATCAAAGATTTTCTGGTATATATTACATTTTGCGTGTGCTGTTCCGATGGCCTAATTGGCCCGTAAAGGTCGTCGACAGCACCACATTACCTAACCCAAGGAGGAGAGACTTAGAGGTTGCAACGACAAGGACTAGAGGAACCATCTTTCACGTGTACTGGTGGCCAAGCTCTTCTCCATACTGCACATGCGTCCGAAATTCAACTTTTCGCGAGGACATTAATTAGAAGTTTATTCGGAACAATGCCGACGTTCGATTGTCAAAGCTGTATAAGTCATTATGCACAGCTCGTGACCATGAGACAGCTCATTATGCACAATATTTGATTACATATTCTCCAATATATAGAAAATCAGTACCAAACGTCCACAAAACATCTTTATCCGAAAATAGTACTAATGTAGAAATTTATATACTGAAAACTTAGCAAAGTCAAATCATCAGCCAGTTGAACACGGACGGAGTAATAATTTATGACGAGTGAGACATCTCTAAACTACGGACGTCATGATCATCGACCGACACTGTCGACCGAGTAATCATGACATGACACACTGAGTTCTCCATAGGGCATCTCCAAGGGTGAGCTACCGAATGGGCATACCATTTGATCCTTTGGCAGTCCGTGAGACAAGATAGTACGCGCAAAGTTACTACACTCCTAGTGAGCTACCATTTGTTCGTCTACAAAAATATTCACAGCCTGATTTTTATTCATAATCTGACATTTAGGAACTACTTTTTCTGATAAGGGTGTTTTTATTAATCTAATAAGTTAGCATTAAGCTGATATAATTCCAAGAAGGTCACACGTGACCTCTACATTGTTTTGATGCACACATCTGTATTCAAGAACTAATTGTTCAACAATATCAATCGAATATAATACTTCGGTGCAAATCAACTCAACAATAAGTCAAGTTATTAAATTTACATAGTTCAAAACTTAAATTCATAAAGCTAGAGGTGGTACTGTTGGTTGCCTTTAAGAATCCACAAGTGCTCAACTTGGCCATTTTGTAGTGTTTATGCACATCTCCGTCATGAATTTGCCAGTGCATATCCATAAAATCTTTGAGTTTGTCTATTGCATGCACTGGTCGACAAGAGGTCCCATGAAATCAAAGTAAATTTTGCCAAGTTGATCATGATGATCCCTTACAATAATTTTGGGTTCTTTCCGGATGGCGAGTCTGGTGAGTATGGAGCACCAAATGGCTTCCTCCAACATTTTTTTGTTGGCCAGGGAAATTTTTCTTTGTTACCTTCCGTCTTGCAGATAGCATTCAAAAAATATCTCCTGCTGAGGGTTAGATAGCTTGTGCTAGGTAGTATTCCTGTCGTAGTGGTGACCATTGGTTTCATACTTGCATCTAGAGCATTTTCTTCAGCAAGCCTTGCAAACAGTGGAGATCATTGAAGCACGTTGATGTCATTGTGAGATTCTATCATGTCGAGAAAAGAGTGCCAAATCAAGAGATCTATGATGTCAGGGCTTCAAGTATCATTGTTTGTCTCAGCAACTTGACCTTTGTATTACCCCTGCCAAGAAAATGGATAACTCTCCGTTCCTAGTTCATGAAATCAAGGCTTACAAGCATCCCCGGGAAGCCTCTAACATCTCGATTATCCATCAATTGTGATGTGTCCTGAGCATAGGGTTTTGTGAAGTTTATTTTACAAACACCGCCACAACTTCCATAAAAAAATGGTGTACATGCCATGCATGTCACTATAGGAGAACAAAGTTTTGGTAACACAATGATGTAACATATGATAATATATGTTATAGATAATTTGGTAGTAACACTTCAGTGTGTGTTACCGAGTTAGACGGTAACACATACGACAGAAGGTCCAAAATTGCGCTACAGCTAGAACACATAAATATGTGTTGGTGAGGTAGTGTTACAAAACCTCATATTTGGTAACACATGTGTATTTGTTACTACAGAGTGTTACCAGCCATATGTACCCAACACTCCTGAAACAAGGTAGGGAAAAAATAAGGCTAAATACTATATTTAGTGTACTTGCGAGATGTGTATTTGTTACTACAGAGTGTTACCGGCCATATGTCTCCTATCGCTCCCGAAACAGGACCGGAAAAAAGAGAGGTCAAATACTATGTACACGAGAGGAGAGGGCAAGATAGGGCTGAACTCGAAACCTCTTACTACTTCTGCATGCCATTGGGACTAACTTACAAACATATTTGTGGTTGTGAAGTCTATCTACTACTTTGCTGAGCTGCAATCTTAATGAGGATGATATCAAACTGCTTGTGTAAATATAAATTCTACCATCTTAAATTGATCTAAATTTCTGTTGTAAATACAGACTTTACCCTGCTATTATTCTTAATTAACTTAGCAACAAAGTGCTTAATATTTCTTGATTTTTCTTCTGAGATGCTGACTGCTTCACCGTAATTCAGATGTTTCCCTTGTACACACATACATTCCAAACGGGAAATGGGCTAGCTATAACCAACCGAGACATCGCAAGTCACATGACAATAATACGTCATTCCCCTTAGCCACCATTGGTTACGGATGATTTTCACACAGCCATGGATTAAGTAACATGTCTGATACACATCCATTACATGTATTAGTATCACACAACCAAGACTACACGTTCGGAAATCTGGAATCTTTAGCTTCAGCAAATTAAATGAACAACTCATCATACACTTGATCTAATACCCCAGGTTTAAACCCTACCTAAGATGCTATCACACTAAAACAAGATCTACCAAGAAATGAGATTATTAGAAATTCTGACAGAGTTTTCCTTGGATAAACGGACATGCACGACATGCAGTTAGAGTAAGAGTGTAGATGACGACATTAAAGCTTGAAAGAAACATCCACGTGATTCCCAAAATATTAGAAAGTCGCTAGACGCAATAATACACGACAGTCCATCAAAACTTGTACAAAATTATAGGTGTCCACGATTATGTGATGTTCCAAATGATGTAGAGGTGCTACGCCCACATCCCAGGCATGCATGCCGCTTATATAGTACCTGAAAACCAAATGAAAACGCAAGGATGAGTACAAAAGTACTCAACGAGTACAACGTGGAACCATAAATACATTAGCAATGAACATCACTAGAATTTCACTCAGGATCGCGCAATTCTTCTGAAGACATTAAGCAATAAACAGGGTAGGCTTCTAACAAAAACTCCGCTGCGCATCTCAGGGATTAAATTTCCAAGAGTTTATTTATTAAAAGCTAGTTATACAACCAAATAGCCTGAACCAAAACACTTAACATTCAGCAACCATTTACATAGCAGCAACCAGTAGAGTTGAGGCTACTAGTACCAGAATCGATGCATTTTTTTAATTTGCTTAAGAATATGGTTCAGCAAGAACTGCAAGAGTATATGCACAAACAAGTACAAGCTAGTCCAAGGCCTCTAGAACTATACGTGAGCAAGCTAGATCATCTACTGGTACATAGGCAGATTCTCGTCCGAACCAATGGCATCTTCCTTAATTAGGATTTCAGTTTGTAGTTTATCTTAATCTCGTCTGAAATATATTGTGAAAGAGTAAATTTTAGGGGTGTGGCTGTAACTTCTAGAGTTATTCAGTAGTATAATGTCTGAAATAAATTTTATTGGTAACTTGTAATAGTTTGATTTCTATTTTTATTTGTCTGTGGGATGGTGATGGACATGTTGACTATATACCTGCATTATGAAGATGGAAATCAAGGGGTCAAAACTCTACAGAGATCGATGATGAGGCGTCATGTCTCATATTATGATTTAATCTTGATGATCAAGGAAATCGGCTTCCATGCATGGTAATGTCATACATGGTTGTACCATTGCTAGTTACTTGAAACCTATGTACTGATATTTCAGTTTCCAGAGAGTTCAATGCAATGAACCTGTTGAAGCACGCTCGTCTATGCAACATGACATGATTGACGAAAATAATTTACTACTTTCATGCAAAAAGGTTATACTGCATTCTTACTCATGTCACAGATATATATAGAATATTCAGTAATGATTTTCTTATCTTGTTGTGTCATGGAACTAGAATGCCGACCATGATAATGTGAATTCATTACTGATTCAACACAATTCATCATCAACACAAGACCTTTTTATCATTTCTGTGCCAGAGGTATATTTGTGTGCTTTTAACTTTTAAGTTTCAGCCTTTTGAAACTCCTGGATATAAATATCATTCCATGTACCATTATTGTCTCTTTCTAGGAGAGGGAAAAGATAGATCACACTGGTGAACTTTCTTCAAGACTAGAGCAACAATGGACTATAAATCAACATCAATGCTCAAATTCTACAAAAACAAGGCGTACTTCTTCACTGAAGCTAAAAATCCACTTAAGGCCTTACAGTGTATCTACAACCAATTTTTTGTTTATCATTTCACATATATTCTGCATACTGTGTACAAGTGTTAGCACATTATAGAATTATTATGGTTAAATATTAATATTGATCTAAAATAAATTGGTTCCGAAGTAGTTCTAAAGACTTCAACATATCCCAACAAGAGGAATGTTGCATATGCAACTATCCGAAGTACTAATTCTAAATCTAAGGCTTCTGGAAATGAGTTAGGTGCCGAATTTGCACTTGTGCATATAAATGACACTATTCTGGACAATGAGGAGTTAGTGAGAGAAGTAGGTGATTGCAAGACAGTTGGTGATGTTTTGGCTTCAGGGTTATTAATTGCTTGGCCTTCAGTTTTTGTAAGTTAAATTAAAAAATTCTTCAATTTTCCTAGAATCATATTTATGTAAATTTGATTGTAAATATATGTTAATTTTCTTTGCATATCTGAAAAAAGGATGGCTAAGTTACAACTGAATTCTCTGGCTAGATGAAGAAGCAAATAAATTGCATTGATTTTACTTATCAATAATTGTAGTTTTACATGGATGGAGCGAAAATGTAATATTATTCAGTTAATGTTCTTTGGTCGAACTGAAAGATGATATGGTGTAATACTTTTCGCGAAGGTGTTTTCCTGTAATTAAATTATGATGTTGCGAGTGTAATTTTGTTATTTATTTATTGCAATGCAATATGATTCTACAATATTGTATGCTCGAGATATCTTGATATATTAAATTTCTCAATGCGTCATTCTTCATCTTTATTTCATGGTGCTAGCGCCCAATAAATTATTACATTGAACATGTGCAATTATTATTTATAATTAAGATATAAATAATAATTGGAATATACCCAATTTATGTTTATTAATTAAAAATACATTAATTATCTTCCCATACATAGTGATACTGCTGGTGTTAGATAAGTACACAAACATGTTACTGTAGTAATTGACTAAATTGAAGATTGTGTTCCAACATTTGGATATTATGTTACTAGTTGTATTCTTAGGCTGTTTTTTTAACAAGTGTGTTGCTGTACTTATGAAAAGATGTTACTAGCAATTTTTACATGATGAAAATAAGTTACTACTTGTGTTACCGTAGTTAAAAATCTGTGTTACTACTGTGTTTGGTAACACATAATATGTGTGTTACTATACCAAAATTGTAACATAATTTTTTACTTGTGCTAACAATTATTATATGTGATAGTGGGAGCAAATAGTAACACGGCCTAATGGAATACATTTTAAATTGTGTTACTGCCTGACATAGTAACACTCTTTTGGACTTGTAGTAACACAAGTCTGTGTTTACCAAAGGTCTGTCCTGTTGTAGCGTGTGCACTCGCCGATACAAATGTACGCATCAGTCTTATCACGTGTAGCTCCATGTGCAAGCATCCGAATAGCAGCAGAATAGAACATAACCCAAGTAATTAAGTGTGATGTCTCTTTAACTTGAAGTAGTCATCATAGTTATTCACACCTTCGACAAGACGGTTGAACTCATGCCTGACCATCCTAAAATAATGTTGAAAAATATTTGAAGAAATATTGCATTTATCTTGAAGTAGTGGAAGTGCATGGTTCCCCCAACATGCAGGTCGGAGAAATGCATGACATGCATAAACTTCGGTTTGACAATATCCAAAAAAGATTTTAGAAGGCTCCGATGAAACCATCGAGACCGAGGGCCATCTCACTATAAGATCAAGGTGGCCGCTTTGATATCTTCCTCAAAGAAATATCCATCGATGCTTGCAAGGTCACAATCCAGAGTAGTAATAGAAGCCTAATTGAGGTCAATGGATCAATGAGCTCCTCTTTTAACTATCGATGAGAAGTGGTTTTGTCTGATTTATTTTCGGGCTTCATGGTTGGTGACAATGCGGTGTTGTAACTGAGGCGGTGGATGATATTTTTATGCACCTAGAATATATTCGAATATGTAAATATTTAGTGTTGGCATCTCCCTCTTTCAAGTTTGCAATTCTCGAAGCTTGCATTTTCCTTGCTCTCCTTGCTACCACCATTCCAATGACTTCTCTATAGTAGCTTTTTCAAGTCTTTCTCATCGGGGCTAAAGAGATCTAGATTCTTGATTGATATAAACCTGATGACCTATAAATCCATGTGGATTGGACCTTGGTGTTCGAAAACAATTTCTTGCTCCATTGGCTCTCTATTTGGGAAACTCTCTTGAACTTGTGAAAACGTAGTTCGCATGGCTCAATGTGGCCGAAGTGCTAATCCCAAACATGTCGACAACCTCTTTGAATCTTACATTTTGATCCAAAAATTTCCTACCGGAATGTTTTGGGGCGGCGAGGACCAGAATCGCTAGCAAGGAGAAGAGAGCAATGGTCTGAAGAGAGGGCGTAGATGATGTGTGAGGGGAACTTGATGTCCCATTCTTCATTGCAAAACAAAAGGTCTCAAGCTTGCTAAAGGCTGGGTCCTCTCGTTCTTTGCTCCAACTATACCTCCTATTTTGAAGGTGTACTTCTTTCAATTCACATTCATTTAAATTGTTGTGGAAGCGCACCATTCTACTACGATTGGAATTTCCACTGTTCTTGTCACGGTTAATTCGGTTGAAGTTTCATGTCACCAGCCATTTGGTCCTGGGAGCCAGCTTGCCATCGACAAGTTATTGAGAAAAGGCATCCTTAAGATTTCATGAGCTAGCTAACAACCGCACTAGGAATAGATGGTGTCACTTCCATAATTAGTTCTTCCCTCCAAGGTTTCCAATCAATTCTCGGTCACAATTGTAGTATCATGACATCTAAGACTAAGATGGTATGTGGAATAAAAGAGGTATATACACTTGTGGTACTACAACTTGCATCGGACATGCAATTTAGTCCCTGATCTTGTAAAACGAGCACCAGTGGTACCACATCTTGTCTGGTATGTGCAAAATTAGTCCAAATGAATATGGTGCTGACATGTGGCGATGTCTTTTTTGCAAAAAAGAACCTCAAATAATTTCCGTCTACCGCTTGAGGCCTTAGGTACCTTAATAATATTAGACCCACCTGTCAGTGGCGAATTTAAAAAAAAATAGACAGCGGCACGAATCGAACCTTCGACCCGATGGCAAAGCCCTCACGGGCAACCCAAGACGAACCACCATAGCAGTCATGGCTATCTTACCTTTGGAAAGACCGTGTCAATTTAAATGCGTTTGGGAGAGCCCGGTCCACTCACTTTCGCTCCAGCGCTGAACTCTACTCCAGTTTTAGACTACTTTGGTAGGATACACTCGATCGGATATTGGTCAATGTTTTATAACTTTCAGACTGAATTCCACTAAAGAGCAAGTAACCGGACTGGTCATTCACGATATACTCAATCTGATATTAGCCAATGTTTAGTTAAGAGGATCGTAATGTTGCTCTCGCACCGACTCTTTCGTGAGACATTAGGCGTGGTATATTCAGTGGTTTGATGGGGTCGTTGGTTTCTTGAGGAATTATCCATTTTTTCGTCAAAGGGTAATTAATTTATGGCGTAGGATGCGTACGTGGACGCTCTTGGTACGACAATTGTTTCACTCGATATGCGTTGACAAGATGCATTCCAAGACATTTTGATGATACTTTTTGGCTGCTTTTACAGGAAATATGTAAAAGAAAATAGTCTCACATATGAATTTAAATGAAATAGTAGTAGTTGCACATGAACTGAATATCAAATCTGTAGCTTTTTGGTTTGACAGCTATATATGACAACATCCATGAAAAATAGCAACTAAATTGTGCAAAACAGTTAAATGTCATCCGTTGGTGGCGCATACGCCCACCTGAACCCTACGAACCCCCCCCCCCCCCCCCCCCCCCGAGAGGGAAAATTAGCCATATTGTACTCCGGCGGGTCTTCGTGGTACTCGCAGTAGCGCATGTCCGGCGACAACTTAAGGAACGAGCACGCCGTCACCTCAAAGTGCTCGACGTGGTTTTGATACTCACGGCGAAAAGCACGAACTGCATGACGAACAGGAAAGGAAAGCAGAGAAAATGCCGGGATTTCCTTCCGTCAAATCTTAAACACGACAAATTTTTGTATGAGTGGACAGGACTCTCCCAAACACATTTAAATTGACACGGTCTTTCCAAAGTTAATGTAGCTATGACTGCTGTTCTCGATCATCCTGATGCTCTGTGTGAAGGCTTTGCCATTGCGTCGCTGGTTCGATTCTTGCCGCTGCCTAAATTTTTTAATTAAATTTACCACTGACAGGTGGGTCCAATATTAATAAGGTACCTAAAGCCTCAAGCGGTAGACAAAAATTATATAAGGTTCTTTTTGCAAAAAGACGTCACCATGTGTCAGTACCATATTCATCAGTTAAACTAATTTTGCACATACCAGACAAGATGTGGTATCACTAGTGCTGGTTTTACAATATGTGGGACTAAATTGCACGTTCAATGCAAGTTGTGGTCGCAAGTGTATATACCTCGGAATAAAAAGTACTAGACGGAGTACCAGACAAGGGCACAAGTCATGCTTGCAATGTCATGGTGCCTACATGAGTTATTAACACTTTTGGTACCACAAGTTGCACGGCACGAACGTTTTAGTCCCACAAGTTGTAAACTGGACAATTAGGTAGCTAAACTTGTTTAGCACGGATTTATTAGTCCCAATTCGCTCTCCTGCCGACACGTGTTAAGACGGGGTGGCCGAAGACATGCAGAAACCCCCCTGAATTGTGTCAGTATTTGTAGGAGTAGTCTTAGCAATTTAGAGGAATAAAGGCAGGAAATCCCGTGATTTGTTTCCTTATTCTGGCCGGTTTCCTTTAGAGCAGCTCGACAGTCCCGATCGCCGCCGGAGAACCTACTCGTGCCCTCACGCGGAGGACGGAGACGGGGCTCGATCGCCGCCGGAGATGCACTACCACGAGCACGGCGAAGATCCACTGGAGTATGGTATGTGTTCTTGAGTTGTGTGTTTCCTTCTTTCCTGTAGATTGCCGCTGCTGCGTACGATTAGCCGGCCTTGCGGCGGCAAAAGGATTAGGACGTCCCCCATGCTAAGGTTCCCTGCGGTCCGGCCGCTGGGTATCGTGGTATGATTGTCCATCGTTGATTCACTGATTTTTGGCGAGAAACTGGTTAGGAATTAGCGTTAGTATATTTTGGGCTATGTTTTATTGCTCGAAATCATACGGATTATGGTCAATTTTGTCGGATGCCCTGTTCTGTGCCGACTGTACAGTATAATGTGAACTGTGTCAAGAAGAATGGATATAACGTGGGCTTGGTGCTGGTAGATTCCTTTATAATTTGTGTGAAATTTAATTCTGACAGTTTTTCTACAATTTTCAATCCAGGAGAAGAGAGCAATTTGTTCACAGTTGCAGTAAACCACAATGGTTTTTTTTTGCGGTTTAAGGGACGACTTGGATTATATTTCGTCATCAACGGGATTCTTTGATAACTGCACTGTTGATACTTGGTCAATTCCACGGATTGATGAAATTTTGCATATTCTGGGCTACATCAGAGATGCGAGACTTCATGTCTATTGGTGTTTGCCGGGGAAGGAAATATCAAATGGCTTAGTACTTATTGAGAATCATGCGCACATTGTTCAGATGACCAAACGTATCAAGTCACACAGGACACTTATCTTATATGTTGATCATACAAATTTCCTCCAGATCTTGAGACCAGATGTAATAGTCCGAGATATTACGGTACCCACTGTCATTTCTCACTCCAAAATTCCACCAGAAGCTGAACCATCTAGATCATCTACTATGGTAGCAGTAGAGAAGGGTAAAGCTCCTATTTCAGAGAGTGTTGAGTCAGATGGTAGTGATGACACCGACAGTGACTTCGAGCTGTACGACAGCGATTACAATGTTGAAGAGGGTGATGACGATCTATTTGCCGAGAATGTTGATAAATCTGTCAATGATAATAATGAGGAGGAAATGTGTGAGGAACATGAAGATGAGGATGCCCTCGAGGGTGATGATCTAAATCTTGCAGAAGGAGATAGAAAACATTTGAAGAATAAGTGTAGGCCATTTAATCCTGAGGTGGACATGGACAATCCTTCTTTCAAACTTGGGATGGTGTTTAGTGATGTTGAGGAAGGTCGTGACAACATACAGTATAAGGAATAGGGTGAAAGTGAAGAAGACCAAGAATGATAAAAGAAGGTTAAAAGTTGTGTGTGCTCCTGGTTGTTCTTGGTTTCTGAAATCATCAAATGATAGAAGAAGGACAGGTGGATTTGTAATAACTTCATATGAAGGGACTCACACATGTGAGGGGGCCTGGCCACTTGAAGCAATTACTACCAAAATTTTGACAGAAAAGTTCATGCATGAGTTTGTAGACAACCAGAAGTTAGACATACAATCTTTTTCTGCAAAGGTATTACGAGAATTTAAAATGTGCCCAGACAGGTGGAAGCTAAGAAGAGCACGAAACGCTGCATTGCTGAAAATACATGGTGATGAGGAGGCACAGTTTAGGTTGTTGATGGATTATGGTCAAGAGCTTAGGTCGAGAAATCCTGGTTCTAAGTTCTTCCTAACAACAAATTCAGTAAATGATCCTGAAAGTCCATACCATAAGCAGCATATGGCCACTGTTTATTGGAGTTATGATGCTTGTAAACGGGGTTTTCTTGCTGGATGTAGGCCTTTGATATGTCTAGATGGGTGTTTCATCAAAACAAGGTATAAAGGCCAACTATTGACAGCGGTGGGAATTGACCCGAATGATTGCATATTTCCCATTGCATTTGGAGTAGTAGAAGTTGAATGTACTAGCTCTTGGGAATGGTTCCTCGCCAATTTGAGGGAAGACCTGAACATCACCAACACATCTCCTTGGACAATTATGAGTGATAAGCAAAAGGTACGGTTTATACATTTATTAGTCAAATTACACAATTTATTTCACATAGTAAATACTTTCCTATATTTTCTTACACAATTTCAGGGGCTCATTAATGCTGCTCAAAAAGTGTTCCCAAATGCGGAGCATAGATTTTGTGTGAGGCATATGATCCAGAACTTCCAAAGGGCTGGACATATAGGAGAGACATTGATGTGACGCCCGAAAATCGGTACTATGTAGATTTAAGCGTTCCCGCCGAAATCCGCATAATAACGATTTTAGGTCGCCCACCAGACATAAGGTGCACGTCGTAACATGCGCATTATGTGGGTGGAATTGTGATAACATTACAACAGTTCCGATACATCCACAAATACAACAGAAGCTAAATTACAGCAACGACTCGAACGAGTCAAGATACAAATGATACAATACAAAGATTCAAATGACAGCGGAAGCAAAATAGTATCCGGCTACGGATAAGATGCAAATTGGACTAAGAGTTCTGAAGATAAGCGATGGCGCCATATCCCTGCCCAGCCAAGCCGGAGGGATTCCCAAGCTAACGTCGTCGGACTTCAAACCTGTTGACAACACATAAAGCACATCCCAAAAGAAGGTCAGGGCACTCCCTCGCAAGCAAAACCGACTTGCCTACTTTCTACACCATCTCCCAAAATATAGGGGAGGTGGACTTAGCGGCAGCAACACTAGCAACCTAGAGAGACACGCTATAACTTCCGTCTAATCAGAGAGGGATAAGAGAGCGCATAAGATAACCAACTACTACTAACACCAAACATAACCCATTCTCGAATTAACCCCCTCAACCAAGTATGAGGAAGCAATCCGGGAAACTCACACGTTGAACAGTTTTAATTACCATTTATTGTGAAAGTAATTCTATATTACTAGTCAGGTTAATTAACAAAGATTAGGTGTAAGTTGTCTAGATCTTGTTAGCCAGCATCATCACCAAAACGTCCATAACCGTGGACACGGCTCATCGATAAGATTATACCCTGCAGGGGTGCACTACTGGACCCATACTCGCATGATCAACCCAGTCAAAAACATTAGGGCCTTTCAACCCAACTCTTTTCCTTCACCGCAACAAGTCCAGGAGCCACGGAAGCTATGCTGGTCCCGGCCAAAAGGGTGCGGACTCCCGCAGGACACACCCCTCCGCACCAACAGGCCGCGCCCTATATGCATGTAACAAGGCACACCGCCAAAGTAAAATACTACACTAGTATCGATGCATATAAGACAAATGGAAAACCCGAACTAGTTGCAGCTCCGACAAGTCGAAGTTCCAGTCAAAGTCGAGGGGGGCTCCATTGGGCCTCCCACAAGTGGTTAGTGCGCTCAAAATTGGATCCGAGGACAAAATCTCAGTTCCTAGGTCGACACTTAGCAGAACAAAGCACCTCGCAAGGCCTTCCGCCTGGTGCCTTATCTTTTAATTATAATACCCCAATATAATACAACATTTTATTAAGGTAGAATAATCTATCATACTAAGCATATGAAATAAACGACCAACAGAGGACTCGCACAACCAACTCTAAGCATGCGCTACGACTCGCAAGGCTAACAGATAAACATTCAACAGGTGATGGGATGTGGGGATAAAGCTGTATAGGCTGCAGGATAAACATGTGATGGGATCGCAATAAAGAATCGAGTACTAGGGTAGCAGAGATCAACGGCAGGAATGAAAGACAATGTATAGGTAAACAAGCAAACTTTGCTTGCCTGGAATCCCGCATGGAAGCAGATCTTGACGTTGCTCACACATCTCAACGTTGTATCCGCGAAGAAGCAACAAACACTGGAAGCACAAAAGATGCATTTTACAACTACGACAGAAGATCCAGCATGATCATGGAAGAATGATGCATGGCATGGCAAGATGCATTGCGAGATGCACTTAATCCAAATTAAGCGGAAACCGGGATTCCGACAATTAATATTTAGGTGCAAGTTATTTATTTACCAGCAATATTAAATGTTGGTTAGCATGGCAACACATGGCATGGGTGATCTAATTAAATTAAATGGAATATGGCAATATATATTTATTACCCCACAAACTCCATAATTATTATTTAGGTGAATTGCTACACCCGCAAACCCAAGAGATGCAACACAGGCAATTATGATGCGATATGCACAAGATAGATGACATTTAATAAAATAGGTGTAGGGTTAGGGCTTGGGTCCGTACGTCGGATCGGGTGAACTAGGGTTCGAAACCGACGTCTTCGGTCCGTAGAGGAAGTAGTCGTCGCGGAACCGGGGCATCGTCGTTTGTTGATGTCGTGGGAGTGGTCGGAGAAGTACGTCCAGGTGGTCGTTGTTCGGAGCACCAGGATCGGGGTCGGTGGCGCACTTGTCGTATCCAGTCTTCGGGGCCACGACAACGGACACCGGAAGGAAACGCGCACGGGCGGGCGCCGAAACGCGAACATGGACAGTCACGGGAACGCAGCACCGGAAGACGACGCGCACGCGCACGGGCAGCACCACGAAGGGTGGACAGACACGGACAACAAAGCGACGTCGGGGTCTTGCAGGCATTGTGTCGAACACCTGGCGGGCGGCGAACGAGAGGAGGCCACCAGACGTAGAACCGGCGCAGCGGAGCGGAGGCACGGGGTCGCGCGGGGCGGAGGTGCGCGGCGGCAGCGAGGAGTCCGGGGGCGCGGCGGCACGCGCGGGAGGCGGAGCAGGGGAGGACGCGCGCGGACGGTGGCGTGTGCTGCGGCGGCGGAGGAGGGCGCGCGGCAGCGAGCGCAAGGGGCGACGGTGACGCGTGCGGCGCGCGGCGGAGGCGGCGGCATCGAGCGGCGGCGTGGGGCGGGCGGCGCGGAGGCGGAGGAGGAGCTCGGGGGCGCGCGGCCGGGAGGGCGCAGAGGCGAGCGGGAGGAGCAGGGGGAGAGAGAGGACGGCGGCCGGCGGCGGCACGGCGGCGGCCGGAGCGGAGCAGGGGGCGACGACGGCGGGGCGTGGCAGCCAGCGGCGCAGGGCTGGCGCGGCGCGCGGGCGACCGAAGGGCGCGCGGTCGAAGGGCGACGGCGGCGGGGCTCCGGGCGGCGCAGGCGGCGGCGGGCCGGAGGCGCTCTGGGCGCGACGCGCTGCGGGAGGAGCGGCGGCGGCGGCCGGGGGAGTAGAGGATCGGGCGCGCGGCGCGGCAGGGTGCGGCGGAGCGAGCAGCGCGGCGCAGGGGAGGCGGCGGCCGGGGACGGCGGCGCAGGCGCAGGGCGCGCGGGCGCTGGGGAAGGCGAGCAGGACGGAGGGCGGGGTGCGCGGCGCGGAAGGGGAGTGGCGGCGGTCGGGCGCGGGGTGCGGGAAACTTTCTCCCGTGCGTGGCGACCTCGGGAAGGAAGGAGAGAGGAAGAGAAAAAAAGGAAAGAAGAGAGAAAAGGAAGGAAAAGAAAAAAGAGGGAGGGGGGAAAAGAGAAAAAAGGAAAAGGAGAAAGAGGAGGGGGGCGGCTGCAAAGTCTCCAGGGGGTGGGAAGAAATTTCTGGAGGGGAAAAACCTAGGGTTTGGCTTAGGTGGGCTTTGGGCCTTATTGTCTCCTTTTAATGTTTTCTGTTTTATATTTTTTTTAAAAAAATCTAAAAGGAATTTGAATACGAAAACTATACAAAATATTTTTAGTTTTAAATAGAAAATTTAATAAACTAGTTTTTACCATTTGCAAAAGATTTTTAAATAACACATTTTTAATTAATTTGAAAAACATTCGGATTTAATTGTGAAAATTTAATTTAAATGCAACAAATTAAATTAATGAGATGCAATGCGATGTCATGTCGATGCAAAAAAAGAAAACTCACAAAACAAAAGGGGATAAAATCCCGGGGCGTTACAATCGACACCACTAACAAGGGATCGCGTCCCGAGATCCGCGCCGAGACCACAAGAAGAGAGGGGTAACTATCGAGTCTTCACGCTCCGGGATGAACTTCTCGACACCACTAACAAGGGATTGTTGCTCCACCTTGAAATTCTCGACACCACTAACAAGGGATTGTTGCTCACGACGAAGACGACTCCAAAAGATCGAACCTAATAGGGTAAAAGGCAAGAAATCGTCCACCCACACGTAGGATCCTAAAACTTTGAAAGTTGGATAAGAGAAGAGACTCCAAAACAAGTAAGGTAAGAGGAGAAATAGAATTGAGGTAAGGAATAAAAAGAATCATATTTAGATATTTCCAAAATAATTTTTAGTCAAATAGTTTTCGACACTCTAAAAACAACGACCGTTAGCGAGGTTATCCTACAGGCTTTTGCGGACCCGCTGCTTCGATAACCATTCGTATCGAAACAACAAGGAGATCGAAACCAAGGCTCTGATACCACTTTGTGACGCCCTAAAATCGGTACTATGTAGATTTAAGCGTTCCCGCCGAAATCCGCATAATAACGATTTTAGGTCGCCCACCAGACATAAGGTGCACGTCGTAACATGCGCATTATGTTGGTGGAATTGTGATAACATTACAACAGTTCCGATACATTCACAAATACAACAGAAGATAAATTACAGCAACGACTCGAACGAGTCAAGATACAAATGATACAATACAAAGATTCAAATAACAGCGGAAGCAAAATAGTATCCGGCTACGTATAAGATGCAAATTGGACTAAGAGTCCTGAAGATAAGCGATGGCGCCATATCCCTGCCCAGCCAAGCCGGAGGGATTCCCAAGCTAACGTCGTCGGACTTCAAACCTGTTGACAGCACATAAAGCACATCCCAAAAGAGGGTCAGGGCACTCCCTCGCAAGCAAAACCGACTTGCCTACTTTCTACACCATCTCCCAAAATATAGGGGAGGTGGACTTAGCGGCAGCAGCACTAGCAACCTAGAGAGACACGCTATAACTTCCGTCTAATCAGAGAGGAATAAGAGAGCGCATAAGATAACCAACTACTACTAACACCAAACATAACCCATTCTCGAATTAACCCCCTCAACCAAGTATGAGGAAGCAATCCGGGAAACTCACACGTTGAACAGTTTTAATTACCATTTATTGTGAAAGTAATTCTATATTACTAGTCAGGTTAATTAACAAAGATTAGGTGTAAGTTGTCTAGATCTTGTTAGCCAGCATCATCACCAAAACGTCCATAAACGTGGACACGGCTCATCGATAAGATTATACCCTGCAGGGGTGCACTACTGGACCCATACTCGCATGATCAACCCAGTCAAAAACATTAGGGCATTTCAACCCAACTCTTTTCCTTCACCGCAACAAGTTCAGGAGCCACGGGAGCTATGCTGGTCCCGGCCAAAAGGGTGCGGACTCCCGCAGGACACACCCCTCCGCACCAACAGGCCGCGCCCTATATGCATGTAACAAGGCACACCGCCAAAGTAAAATACTACACTAGTATCGATGCATATGAGACAAATGGAAAACCCGAACTAGTTGCAGCTCCCGGACAAGTCGAAGTTCCAGTCAAAGTCGAGGGGGGCTCCATTGGGCCTCCCACAAGTGGTTAGTGCGCTCAAAATTGGATCCGAGGACAAAATCTCAGTTCCTAGGTCGACACTTAGCAGAACAAAGCACCTCGCAAGGCCTTCCGCCTGGTGCCTTATATTTTAATTATAATACCCCAATATAATACAACATTTTATTAAGGTAGAATAATCTATCATACTAAGCATATGAAATAAACGACCAACAGAGGACTCGCACAACCAACTCTAAGCATGCGCTACGACTCGCAAGGCTAACAGATAAACATTCAACAGGTGATGGGATGTGGGGATAAAGCTGTATAGGCTGCAGGATAAACATGTGATGGGATCGCAATAAAGAATCGAGTACTAGGGTAGCAGAGATCAACGGCAGGAATGAAAGACAATGTATAGGTAAACAAGCAAACTTTGCTTGCCTGGAATCCCGCATGGAAGCAGATCTTGTCGTTGCTCACACATCTCAACGTTGTATCCGCGAAGAAGCAACAAACACTGGAAGCACAAAAGATGCATTTTACAACTACGACAGAAGATCCAGCATGATCATGGAAGAATGACGCATGGCATGGCAAGATGCATTGCGAGATGCACTTAATCCAAATTAAGCGGAAACCGGGATTCCGACAATTAATATTTAGGTGCAAGTTATTTATTTACCAGCAATATTAAATGTTGGTTAGCATGGCAACACATGGCATGGGTGATCTAATTAAATTAAATGGAATATGGCAATATATATTTATTACCCCACAAACTCCATAATTATTATTTAGGTGAATTGCTACACCCGCAAACCCAAGAGATGCAACACAGGCAATTATGATGCGATATGCACAAGATAGATGACATTTAATAAAATAGGTGTAGGGTTAGGGCTTGGGTCCGTACGTCGGATCGGGTGAACTAGGGTTCGAAACCGACGTCTTCGGTCTGTAGAGGAAGTAGTCGTCGCGGAACCGGGGCATCGTCGTTTGTTGATGTCGTGGGAGTGGTCGGAGAAGTACGTCCAGGTGGTCGTTGTTCGGAGCACCAGGATCGGGGTCGGTGGCGCACTTGTCGTATCCAGTCTTCGGAGCCACGACAACGGACACCGGAAGGAAACGCGCACGGGCGGGCGCCGAAACGCGAACATGGACAGTCACGGGAACGCAGCCCCGGAAGACGACGCGCACGCGCACGGGCAGCACCACGAAGGGTGGACAGACACGGACAACAAAGCAACGCCGGGGTCTTGCAGGCATTGTGTCGAACACCTGGCGGGCGGCGAACGAGAGGAGGCCACCAGACGTAGAACCGGCGCAGCGGAGCGGAGCGGAGGCACGGGGTCGCGCGGGGCGGGGGTGCGCGGCGGCAGCGAGGAGTCCGGGGGCGCGGCGGCACGCGCGGGAGGCGGAGCAGGGGAGGACGCGCGCGGACGGTGGCGTGTGCTGCGGCGGCGGCGGAGGGCGCGCGGCAGCGAGCGCAAGGGGCGAAGGCGACGCGTGCGGCGCGCGGCGGAGGCGGCGGCAGCGAGCGGCGGCGTGGGGCGGCCGGCGCGGAGGCGGAGGAGGAGCTCGGGGGCGCGCTGCCGGGAGGGCGCAGAGGCGAGCGGGAGGAGCAGGGGGGAGAGAGGACGGCGGCCGGCGGCGGCACGGCGGCGGCCGGAGCGGAGCAGGGGGCGACGACGGCGGGGCGTGGCAGCCGGCGGCGCAGGGCTGCCGCTGGCGCGGCGCGCGGGCGATCGAAGGGCGCGCGGTCGAAGGGCGACGGCGGCGCAGGCGGCGGCGGGCCGGAGGCGCTCTGGGCGCGACGCGCTGCGGGAGGAGCGGCGGCGGCGGCCGGGGGAGTAGAGGATCGGGCGCGCGGCGCGGCAGGGTGCGGCGGAGCGAGCAGCGCGGCGCGGGGGAGGCGGCGGCCGGGGACGGCGGCGCAGGCGCAGGGCGCGCGGGCGCTGGGGAAGGCTAGCAGGGCGGAGGGCGGGGTGCGCGGCGCGGAAGGGGAGTGGCGGCGGTCGAGCGCGGGGTGCGGGAAACTTTCTCCCGTGTGTGGCGACCTCGGGAAGGAAGGAGAGAGGAAGAGAAAAAAAAGGAAAGAAGAGAGAAAAGGAAGGAAAAGAAAAAAGAGGGAGGGGGAAAAGAGAAAAAAGGAAAAGGAGAAAGAGGAGGGGGCGGCTGCAAAGTCTCCAGGGGGTGGGAAGAAATTTCTGGAGGGGAAAAACCTAGGGTTTGGCTTAGGTGGGCTTTGGGCCTTATTGTCTCCTTTTAATGTTTTCTGTTTTATATTTTTTAAAACAAAATCTAAAAGAAATTTGAATACGAAAACTATACAAAATATTTTTAGTTTTAAATAGACAATTTAATAAACTAGTTTTTACCATTTGCAAAAGATTTTTAAATAACACATTTTTAATTAATTTGAAAAACATTCGGATTTAATTGTGGAATTTTAATTTAAATGCAACAAATTAAATTAATGAGATGCAATGCGATGTCATGTCGATGCAAAAAAAGAAAACTCACAAAACAAAAGGGGATAAAATCCCGGGGCGTTACAATTGAAGAATGATGTTTGGTCCATTGCAAGATCAACAAGTATCCCCAAGTGGCAGAAAAGCGTTGACAAATTGCAAGTTGACAGTGAAGAAGCTTTTCGATGGATTGAACAACTAGTGCCTAATACATGGATAAAGGCTTTTTTTAGTGAATTTCCCAAATGTGACATGCTTTTAAACAATCATTCAGAGGTGTTCAATAGGTAGAAATACATTAATGTACTCATGATTCTAATTTCCTACTCCAATTATCATGTTCTGATATATTTTCTTTCCTTTCATATGAAATCAGCTACATCCTAGATGCCAGGGAGATGCCTTTCTTATCCATGTTGGAAACAATATTTTACAAGCTTCTCAGAAGGATTGAGAGTAAACAACGAGAGTCTGAGAAGTGGACTGGTAGAATTTGTCCCAAGATTAAGAAGAAGTTGGACAAATTCACAGAATGGAGTGGTAATTGCTCTGTCAAACCTGCTGGTAATTACCTGTACGCTGTCAGTAGCCATGAGATGGAGAAACACTACAGCGTAGATTTCAAAGCAAAAACATGTGATTGTAAGAGGTGGCAACTATCTGGAATTCCATGTCACCATGTCATTGCCTGTTGTATGCTAGATAGAATTAATCCAGAAAATTTAGTGCACAGTTGCTACACCGTTGATACATTCAACAAAGCTTATGCATACACCTTGGCACCACTGAGAGGAAGAGTATTTTGGGAAAAAATGAATGTAGTGCCTATTCATCCACCTTTGTTCACCAAAGTTATGGGCAGGCCTCCGAAAAATAGAAAGAAGGCACCTGAGGAGAAACTGAAAAAGGGAGTAAAAATATTTACAAAATCAGGAGCGACGATGCACTGCTCTAAATGTGGGAAATCTGATCACAACAAGAAGGGTCATGACAAATATGTTGGAAGGCAAAAAGAGTTAATGCATACACATAATCTTGGGGAGGATGGAGAAATAGATATTCCATCTATTCTTGAGGTGCATTTTACTCCAGACCCGCGTCATGCGTCAATAATTTTTTGGTGCAACTAATATTTGTGCTTACCGTTGTCATGTGTGCAGCATGTCATACCACATACTCCAGACCCGCGTCGTGAACCTACACATCTGGAGGACAGCATGGTGTACAGAATGCAACACGAGGTTAATATATTACTTATTGTTCAAAAAGTTTGACTTGGTGTTCATTGATTTTACTTACCGTTCATAATACTGCACTTGTTTTCATATGGCAGGCTAGAGAAAATGTGTCAATTGATAGGGTGCTTGGCCCTTTGCCAGAAAGTGCTTTTGTGGTAGCAGCTAGGGAGAGCATTCCACAACATAGCGCGAGAGTGACAACTGCTTCAACTCGAGGAACTCCTAGAGGAAGAGGCCGTGGAAGGAATACTGCACCAAGGGAACCAGCAAGACCAACTGTTGCAGCAGAACAAGGAAACATCAGTACATGCCGAAGGAAAAGCAAAAAAAGATCCGGAGAAGCTTCTACAAGTGGAACTACACATGTTGCTGATGTAGTACCTCTTGGCAGAGCTAGAACATCAAGGCGAGTATCATATAACACAGGTCGTGGTAGTGCTCACTACTTATTGTTTGGTGATGAACAACAGAGAGGACCTACAGACATCCCAGATTTAAATGATACAGTCATTTCAGATCTTGAGGCGCAAGAGGTTCCTCTTACTCAGAATGCACCACAAGCTGATGACATGTAGCTGTTTTGCATGATTTATTTGCTATTTTCCACGGACGGTATGATATATAGCTGTCAAACCAAATTGCTACAGAATTTCGTTTCAGTTACATACACTTTTTTCAGTTTAATTCATATGTGAGACTATATTCATTTCAATATATGTGTGAGACTATTTTCAGTTAATTCTTGTATTGATGATTTGTAAGACTATATTCATATCAGTTCATATGTGCGACTATTTGGCCTAGTTGTTTGGTTCATGTCTAGTACCTAGATACCAAAACCTGGAACTTGTGTTGTACTAAAATTGTAATTTATGTCCAAAACAACCAGTGCAAAGTACAAGTGCATACAGCACTACAGATTCATCACTACACACCACAAAAGCCATGATAATCAAGGCAACATAGGCATACATCACTACACAATCTGGTACTACACAACCATAATCATCATTCCTTCCTAGCTCTGTTCTCTATCTTCTCCCCTATGATTTTTCAGCATTTTCTTCTTTGCCTTCGTTTTCTTTGGCTCTAGGTCCACTTCAGCAACCTTCCTCAGCAGCTACTAAAATTCTTCTCCTTCGGTACTGTCAAATCAGCCAACTATGACAAAACGGAACAGACTGTCAGAAACAACAAGAGGAGTGAAGAGCTGAGCTGAATTAATATAGAAAAAAGGTGCACTGCCGAGCTTTTTATTGCTAAAAAGACACAGGACAACAAGGTTCATTTGTTACAGAGAAGGCTGGGATCCACCAGATATGATCAAAATAAAGCTCAGCAACAGTATGATCCTGGACTACCCCAGGTTAGTAACGAAAGCTGAAAGGAAAACTCCTCCCTACTGTAAAAGCTCCCAGCAATCTACATGCATAAAGCTGGAATGCAAAACGTTGCAAGCTAAATGGAATAAGCAAGGATCTGTACCAGCGACAGGATTAGGTCGCGACAGAGGCGTCCGGAGCTAGAGGACGAGGTCAGGGACGCGGATGCTGGAGCAGCTCGTAGGAGGAAGACGGGGACGCCACCGGATGATTTCGGCTTGGGACGAGGCGGCGACCTCATGGGGTGTCGCGAGGAGGAGCAAAGTCATGGAGCGGTGGCGGCGCCGCCGGCCGACCGGCAGCGATAGGTTTTTTTTTTTTTTTTGAAATTGGCAGCGATAGGGTTAATCGCGTGAGGAACCTGACGACTTCCATCTAACGTTCCTCTAAATTGCTAAGACCTCCTACAAATACTGACACAATTCAGGGGGGTTTCTGCAAATCTTCGGCCACCCTGTCTTAACACGTGTCAGTAGGAGAGCGAACTGGGACTAATAAATCCGTGCTAAACAAGTTTAGGTACCTAATTGTCCAGTTTACAACTCGTGGGACTAAAACGTTCGTGCCTGCAACTTGTGGTACCAAAAGTGTTAATAACTCTGCCTACATACGTTTGCTGGTTGTTGACTCTTCAATCGGTGCCCTATGACAAGCCGAGTCCAGTGAACAGGGTCAAATCATTGTTAACGTACCAAAGAACATATAACAAAATCTGTTGCGAAAAGCGACGACAATGTCAAACAAAGGTTGGATAATACTAGCTTGCTAACAAAAGGTTAGCCGATACTAGCGGTAAAAAAGGTCTATGGTTTGTCTTAAGCCAACCGTTCTAAAGTTTGACAAATTTTAGAGAGAAAATATCAACATTTGTAATACCAAACCGACACGGCACGAAAATATATTTCAAATGTTATTGAAATATTACGAATGTTGGTATTTTTTCCCTATAAACATTGTCAAATTTTATACAGATTAAAAAGAATCAGATGGAGTACTATATACGGGCAAGGGAAAGAGAACCATGTATTCAAGTGGGATGCTGCATGTGAACACTCGGTGCTTTTTTTTGGAAAAGGGAAAACCCGGCCTCTACATCAAGCGATACACACAACTATTTATTGCCAAGTTTGATAGTTTGCAAAGTGCCAGTATTACATCTTAAGATAGAGAGATCAAAGACTCAACCAACCAGGACACGGAAATAAGGGCATGTACAATGGGTGACATCAGCCTTCTCTTAGCGTTGACACGTAGGATAATTGTCTAGGTGGCGGAGAGAGAATGAAGAAAGTGAAGGTTGTCTTCCCTTAGTTAAGGGATGATCTCTTATGAAATAAGAGAAGACTAATTTCACCATTGTACCACTTGTCTTCCCTTAAAACTTTAATTTCTTACCAAAATATAATTAATTCTCATTAATTGCTAGGGATGGCAATAAGAGATGATGCATTGTATAACTTCTAATTTTGTCTTCCCTAAATGACGTGGATGGCTAAGTGAAAGCGTGCCTTCTCTACCATTGTACATGCCCTAAAAGGGGACTACCAGAGTCTACTCATATGCTTGCCACGTAGGTCTGAAGAAAAAATATTGTGCTGCTGCCAGTAGTTGCGTGCACCCAGGAGAAAAAATATTGTGCCGCTGCTAGTAGTTGCGTGCACCCAGACACCATAAGATCCTGATGGTCCGAAGGAAAAAGGAAAGCCCATAGTTGTATCCAGTGTGCCGCTGAGTGGATAACTTGTAAGACATGAAAAGTTTCTTTCTTGTTAAAAATATGATCATTTCTACGTAGCCAAATGGACCAACAAATAGCGGAAACGCCGATACGAATCCTAGTTTTGGTCATCTTATCAATCTCATTTAACCAATTCCCAAACATATTAGAAACACTAGTAGGGAGAGTAGGGGAGGTATATTATATGTATACAAAACCACACGCCAAATGAGTTTTACAAACGGCAATCAATAAACAAATGATTACTTGTTTTAGGTAACCCACAAAAACTACAATGCTTGTCACCATGCCAATTTCGCTTTGCGAGGTTATCTTTGGTTAGTAGAATCTTTCTATCAAGGAACCACATAAAAACTTTAATTTTTAATGATATTTTTTACTTCCACAAGTAAGTTTTAAGAAATCTTGTATGTCCATTCATTAAATCCTCATGCGTCGATTTCACTGAAAAAATACCATTCTGAGTGAGCTTCCAACGAAATGAGTATGTAAGGTCAGTCAAAATAATATCCATCAAACTCACCACGAGATCAGACCACATGTCCCATTTATTCCCCGTGAGTGTCCTCCTAAAACTCAGAGATAACATGATGCATCATGCAACACATTATGCACCGAAATATGTTTATATTGCACAGTATTATATAATGATGGATATTGATCTTTTAACATAGTATTTCCTAAACAGATATCCTCCCAAAACCTTGTTGTGACGCCATTACAATTTGAAAAAAACCTCGATCAAAGAACTCCTCTTTGACCCTCTTGAGACCTTTCCAAAATGTAGAATCATTTGATTACATCTCAACCTGAGCTAGAGTAGTGATATGAAGGTATTTGTTCTGTAACAATTCCCGTCAAACTCCTTCCTCATTTAAAAGTTTAAACAACCATTTGCTGAGGAAACACTTATTTTGAGTTTTGACATTTCCACTCCCAGCCCTCCTTGATCATTTGGACAACAAATGATAATGATATTCCACTTAGTTAACCTATACTTCGCTTATTTTCATCGCTTTGCCAAAAGAACCATAATCTGTAGAAATCTAATCTTTTTTCTTACCCCTTTTAGTATCTCCAAAAAATATAACATGAACATCAGTAAACTCGTTAACACTGAATTAACAAGTACTAAACGATCTCCATATGAAACCATCTTCCCTCTCCAGCATCCACATATTTTCATCTAATTTATAGGATGTTTTTCCATAGAAATAAGGAGACTACCAGTACATGCATACAGTGGTATGGTGACAAGCATGTCCACAAACAGATGGGGACAGTTATCGTCCAAGAGACGTCGGCACCACAAGTCGTATACTCCCTCCGTACTTAAAAGAGTGTAAATCTAACTTTTGTGCTAAGTCTATGTTTTAATATTTTGACCAAATTTATAGAAAAATATAACAATATGTATGACATCAAATTCATATATTTTGAAACTTCATTTTAACACGAATCTAGTGATACTAATTCACGTCGGCACCACAAGTCGTATACTCCCTCCGTACTTGAAAGAGTGTAAATCTAACTTTTGTGCTAAGTCTATGTTTTAATATTTTGACCAAATTTATAGAAAAATATAACAATATGTATGACATCAAATTCATATATTTTGAAACTTCATTTTAACACGAATCTAGTGATACTAATTTAGTATCATAAATGTTGGCACGTTTTTCTATAAATCTATTATATACTAAAAGCAAAATGAGTTAGTTTTTCGAGCCACCACGTTAAGCCACATAGGTTAGAAATATATAATCCGTTGATTTTGGGTGTGGCGGTTGAGATTAAAAGATCAATAAGTTACGTACAATATAAATCAGGTACAAACAAGTTGTTTTAACCACGTGATATGTCACGTTCCATTATCTTTATCTACCGAGTCTGGTACAAAATTAGAGAGATGTAGCACGGCAGGTTTCAGTTGAGAAGATTACCTTGATAGAGTCCAGGCTGGATACAACTAACTTTATGAAGTCCTCCCAAAAAAAAATGTACAAGCCGAAAGTTTCCGCTTCGTAATATACCAGCTGATCGATTTTTTTTTAAAAAAAAGTGTTTCCAAATTTAAAAACAACAAAGCTGATGTGAACAACTACTAGCTAAAACACACCAAAAAAATATATGAAAAAAGCTGGTCGGAGTGATCAGCTATTACTAGCTAACGCACACATATGTACATGTCAAAAACAATAATACTACAATAGAACAATGTGGCGACATGTAAATGTAATATGATTTGTACGGGAAAAGTTAATTTGGAGATGTTGGAATATATGCTTCTGCCACTGGAAAAATATTTTAAAATGCCAAAAAAATTGAACAATCATTTGACGCATATCTCTCGACATTCTATGTGTGCATGTCAAGGTTCGTGGGAACCGACATTTTTTATGGCGTCTATAATTATAAAAAAGGTTTCATGAAAAACATTTTTTTACCACCGACCTATGTTTTTTACAAACAACGTAAAAGAAATCGGTTTGTGTGAGATGACTTTGTTAGCTTAGAGAATGTCAGACATGTAAACGGGAATTGTTTTGTCCAAATTATTGGATATCTCACATAACATTTAATATGCATTTTATAGCCAACTGCATACATATGTTTCTTCGAGTGTCAGAATGTCATCCTGATCTACACAAAATACGAATAAATATAACTAAATACATATATTGCAAAATATAAAATAAACAGGGAGATTCTCATTGTTGTTGGCAAAACCGTGTTGATAATGAAAATACCATACATACATAGTCGGAGCATAGTTTAAGTTAGGTGGGCCCACTGCGGTCCGGTTTAGACCATAAATTTAGTATTTTCCCAACCCAAGCACCACGATGATCCACATCATTCAAATTATTTTAATGGTTAGATGTAAAATTTATGGCCACCATTTAATTAAAAATTAGCCATAACATGTACCATACCGTCATGTTTCATGCAACTCATTTTTTTGGTCTATATGTAAACCGAACGTGTCAAAGAGAAAAGACAACACTGATAAAACATTTTTTTACCTTGGGCATGAGCTTTATGTAAACACCGTCCGTATGGATAGTCGGAATAGTCCGTGTCTTCCGGCCAACCGTTAAAACGGAAGTCCATGTTACGTTTCAAAAAAGAAGACTTCAAGTGAATCAAGAAGATGGAAAGAAAATCATGTAGCTACTTTTTCTTAGAAAAAACAAAGGAAATCTGGAATTACACAGAAGAGATATTTGGTCTGTAGATACTGGTAAGTGTCTACTCCTACTAGAGAATACAAAATAATAGGACTTCGTGCATAAAAAGGGAAAATTACATACAATTTTTTGAAAGAAGGTTTATTTATTTTTCTCCTGTTGTACGTCTTATTCTTTTGAGAGAGTGGGAGAGAGATTGAATTTCAATAGTGATATAAGTAATATGTTTAACAAGTATCAACATTATGTAGAAATAAAGATTATAATTATAAATGTCTGGCAATCTTTTATGCCTTACATTAATCATTCGTATGATAAGAGATTCTTTGTGTCTATTCACTTCAAGCAAGTTGCAAAAGAAAGGCGAGCAGTGCTATGCGTAAGAAGATGAATACGTCGTTGTTACAAACTACGAGGATAATTAAGAAACAATCTTATTTCCTTTTAAAAGTAGCTTCACATTGGCACTTGATTGAAATAATATTCATAAATATTTATAACAAAATATGCATGGAGGTGAAAGTTATCAGCCAGAATTTTCCAAAACCAAATGCAGATTTTCTAAAAGCAAGTGCATGTGTGTTGGTTCCACGTCTCAACTTTAAAATATCAATGTAGACTAAAACTGGGAATCATGGCATATTTCTCTCAAACATAATAGTTGCTAAAAAACTTGGTTGACTTTACAATAATTTTGAAGCTACACTCCCGTTTACTTCTCTAGCAACATTATCCATAATTTAGATATTACAATGTAGTCATTGTGCATGTAAGATTCCACTTTTTTTTTGCAGCTAAGACCATATATAAACCGCCAAAACGTTGTAACATATAAACTATATACATGCTAGGCGGAATTTCTAAACCCATACTCAAAGTTTAAGCTATGTATTTTGAAATGGATAGCAAAAGCTTTGCGTATACAGTAGACGGAAAATTACATACAATTTTTTGAAAGATGGTTTATTTATTTTTCTCTTGTTGTACGTCTTATTCTTTTGAGAGAGTGGGAGAGAGATTGAATTTCAATAGTGATATAAGTAATATGTTTTACAAGTATCAACATTATGTAGAAATAAAGATTATAATTATAAATGTCTGGCAATCTTTTATGCCTTACATTAATCATTCGTATGATAAGGGATTCTTTGTGTCTATTCACTTCAAGCAAGTTGCAAAAGAAAGGCGAGGTGCTATGCGTAAGAAGATGAATACGTCGTTGTTACAAACTACGAGGATAATTAAGAAACAATCTTATTTCCTTTTAAAAGTAGCTTCACATTGGCACTTGATTGAAATAATATTCATAAATATTTAGAACAAAATATGCATGGAGGTGAAAGTTATCAGCCAGAATTTTCCAAAACCAAATGCAGATTTTCTAAAAGCAAGTGCATGTGTGTTGGTTCCACGTCTCAACTTTAAAATATCAGTGTAGACTAAAACTGGGAATCATGGCATATTTCTCTCAAACATAATAGTTGCTAAAATAGTTGGTTGACTTTACAATAATTTTGGAGCTACACTGCCGTTTACTTCTCTAGCAACATTATCCATAATTTAAATGTTACAATGTAGTCATTGTGCATGTAAGATTTCACTTTTTTTTGCAGGTAAGACCATATATAAACCGCCAAAACTTTGTATCATATAAACTATATACATGCTAGGCGGAATTTCTAAACCCATACTCAAAGTTTAATCTATGTATTTTGAAATGGATAGCAAAAGCTTTGCGTATATAGTAGACGGAAAATTACATACAATTTTTTGAAAGATGGTTTATTTATTTTTCTCCTGTTGTACGTCTTATTCTTTTGAGAGAGTGGGAGAGAGATTGAATTTCAATAGTGATATAAGTAATATGTTTTACAAGTATCAACATTATGTAGAAATAAAGATTATAATTATAAATGTCTGGCAATCTTTTATGCCTTACATTAATCATTCGTATGATAAGAGATTCTTTGTGTCTATTCACTTCAAGCAAGTTGCAAAAGAAAGGCGAGCAGTGCTATGCGTAAGAAGATGAATACGTCGTTGTTACAAACTACGAGGATAATTAAGAAACAATCTTATTTCCTTTTAAAAGTAGCTTCACATTGGCACTTGATTGAAATAATATTCATAAATATTTAGAACAAAATATGCATGGAGGTGAAAGTTATCAGCCAGAATTTTCCAAAACCAAATGCAGATTTTCTAAAAGCAAGTGCATGTGTGTTGGTTCCACGTCTCAACTTTAAAATATCAATGTAGACTAAAACTGGGAATCATAGCATATTTCTCTCAAACATAATAGTTGCTAAAAAAGTTGGTTGACTTTACAATAATTTTGGAGCTACACTGCCGTTTACTTCTCTAGCAACATTAGCCATAATTTAAATGTTACAATGTAGTCATTGTGCATGTAAGATTTCACTTTTTTTTGCAGCTAAGACCATGATATAAACCGCCAAAACTTTGTATCATATAAACTATATACATGCTAGGCGGAATTTCTAAAGCCATACTCAAAGTTTAAGCTATGTATTTTGAAATGGATAGCAAAAGCTTTGCGTATACAGTAGACGGAAAATTACATACAATTTTTTGAAAGATGGTTTATTTATTTTTCTCCTGTTGTACTTCTTATTCTTTTGAGAGAGTGGGAGAGAGATTGAATTTCAATAGTGATATAAGTAATATGTTTTACAAGTATCAACATTGTGTAGAAATAAAGATTATAATTATAAATGTCTGGCAATCTTTTATGCCTTACATTAATCATTCGTATGATAAGGGATTCTTTGTGTCTATTCACTTCAAGCAAGTTGCAAAAGAAAGGCGAGCAGTGCTATGCGTAAGAAGATGAATACGTCGTTGTTACAAACTACGAGGATAATTAAGAAACAATATTATTTCCTTTTAAAAGTAGCTTCACATTGGCACTTGATTGAAATAATTTTCATAAATATTTAGAACAAAATATGCATGGAGGTGAAAGTTATCAGCCAGAATTTTCCAAAACCAAATGCAGATTTTCTAAAAGCAAGTGCATGTGTGTTGGTTCCACGTCTCAACTTTAAAATATCAATGTAGACTAAAACTGGGAATCATGGCATATTTCTCTCAAACATAATAGTTGCTAAAAAAGTTGGTTGACTTTACAATAATTTTGGAGCTACACTGCCGTTTACTTCTCTAGCAACATTATCCATAATTTAAATGTTACAATGTAGTCATTGTGCATGTAAGATTTCACTTTTTTTTGCAGCTAAGACCATAATATAAACCGCCAAAACTTTGTATCATATAAACTATATACATGCTAGGCGGAATTTCTAAACCCATACTCAAAGTTTAAGCTATGTATTTTGAAATGGATAGCAAAAGCTTTGCGTATACAGTAAACCAGAGTAAATGGGGGAAAGAAAATGTGGAGGAGGTAAAAAATTCTCATTATTTGTTTCTCCTACCTATTATGTGTTGTGTTTTAGATGTCATGTTCCACATGGCAGGATATGTTGACCCCATATAAGATCAACCAAAAGGAAATTCAAGGATGCACATAGACATAGCCAATTAATTCAAGAAAAAAAAAGAGAACTTATTGTCCATTCATTGAGAGCATCAAAATGAATCAATGATCTTCAACGGAAAAAACCTTCATTAACAACGTCCAAGTAACACAGTGGTTCTTAGAAAAAAGGTTGCCTCACATGAACACACACTTTGTTGTTGCATCCAAAAACTGAAGAGCATATCAAGGGATAACACTGAGTGTTGCAGCTATATAACCGTATTTGTGTTCTCATGTTCGTAAATATATTTGAAACTATGAACTTAATTTTCAAATATACAAAAGTGATGCCCTCGCATTTGCGAGGGCCGCCATGCTAGTTTAGTCAAATATTAATAAGTTTGACTTAAAAGGTATATGCACACTCTTTCAAATACGGAGGGGTATATTACAAGCTGAAACAACAACAGTTACCAGTTCACCGGACTATGGCAACGATCCATCCCGCATTCACCGAAAACAAGAAGTGTTACATTATTGCACTTTCTGGAGTGGTCCGCTTAGCGATCCAGACTTATACAAGTAATTTTACATAACGCATAGAGATTAAAAACTATCATAGTGTTTGATTTCGAGGTGGCTTGATCATGCCAATATCCTGAGACATGCAAGGGTGCCTGCAGGCGAGAGGCAACACTTCAGCGTTTAACAAAACAAAATCAGATGATACAAGATCAAGCAGGCAACAGTCACTTTTGCACCAACCGACTAGCTCCTAAGTATCTGAGATCAACACACACACTAGTAGAAGCGAGTTCTCGATTTACAAACAAGACAAACACCACAAGCAACAATTAACCTACAATATCAGAAGTGACCTCGTAAGTTAGTCCAAGATCTTCACACCTGATGTTAATGCAAATTTACAGGCCATTCGGTAGTCTATGATATCGTTTCGACATACTCCAAAAATATGATCTCTGATGATGTCTTAATGCTACATGAATAGGCAGTAGATTTTCTTTCCTCCCATGCCCACGGATGATTTGGCATTTATCTCTAATCACTCAGCCTGATTAAATCTTAAATGGTTGACTAGTTAAAGGTTCAAATGACTAGATGCAAGTCAGAAAGCATCAGCTTGCTAGATTTTATTTTGCCACTCGTGGCCTTCTGATGGAAACTTACATGGTGCCGGCCTAGCCATAACGATATTACATCCTGTAAGAGCTAAACATATCTCCCACAAAGAGTATCCACTCACCCCCTCATCCGTTACAAAAGTGTAAGTTGCATAGTAGTTTAGTCAAGTCGATGTGCTACTCTATCCTTGAACCCTACCAGAACAAGTTTCTAGTTTATTGTAGAATAAAATCTTCGAGCTAAACAAATTCCAACCTTCCAAACTATGAAAGAGATAAAATAACTATAATACAACCATGCATTAAAATCTGGCAATTCATAAAACATAATAGGCATGTCCATGATCACTGCAAATAAAAACTGATTGTATCCAGCCCCAAACCAGGTATTGTAACAGGTTCTCTTTCACCAAAATCTGTACAGGTGACATAAATAAAACGAGATACAAGGGCCTAGCACCCAGGACTTATCTTTATAGGAGAGCCACCTGGATGAGGCACCAGAAATTCGATCCTGATGGGATTCGAACCCTGGGCGCAGGGTTCACCACTGTGCCCCTTACCACTAGGCTCAGGTGACATAAGGAGGTAGTGGGAGTGGAAAACTAGTTGAGAGGCTATCCAGCAGCAACCAAACTTGTTTACCAGCGAGCAAATCTCATTAATGAACTAACTATAGTTTTTTTTTACGACATGATGACTCTCAATGGTACTTCGGGTTTGAGAAATTGCTATCTTATTCTGCTGCTCAGTCCTATCATCAGAGACTACTTGTGCCTCCATTGTACTTAAATCTGTGCCAGCATACAACAAATGTGAACTTTTACAAAATAAGAAAACATCTTGAGTACTAGTAGACAACAAACAAACAGAAGCATTATAATGGCAAATAAACATGGTCAAATCAAAGTGAAACCACGTGAGAAAGTATAATTCTGATCATATTATGCCGGTCTCGCATTTGTGGGTAGAATTTTAGAAGGACGTTCAAGTGGATTGCAAAATTCCTACGTTTTTCCTTTGGATTGAGATCAAATGAAATTTTCCTGTGTTTGGACGATTACTGCAGGAAGATTTCCCATTCATATGTTATTCCTCCATTTTTCCTTTGAACAAAAAAAAACTAAATAAGCAAGTAAGAACAAAAAGACTGATTGGTAAGTAGGCTTTTTGATTCAAAGGATTCTCAAAACATGTTGTTTTTTGTGTGTCGAATATTATGTTACGTGAACTTGGTGTTGTAATAGGTGTGGATAGGGTACGGTAGTGTTATTGTTGAACACGTGTATCCTAGGGCCTCTCATATAATGAGTAGGCACCACAAGTTGTAACCCGATGGCGACTTGATAGCAGCAGGCGCACAAGGGGAGCCGGCGGCTTGCAAGGCGGCCGGTGCAGCAGTATTGTGGGGAGGAGCGCCCATAGTCATGCCCTGCAGATGTAGGCGAGTTCGCCAAACTGCGTGAACAAATCCCGGTGTCATCGTCATCCTGTGATTGCTTGTCTCGCGGTAGATCAATTAGGCGCCTACGATTTACAACAAGTGGTATCAGAGCCAGGTTTTCGGAGGATGCGGTATGTTTGGTCTAGAGGAGTTGAGAAATTGATCAGACGATATGGACTCACGTTCCGGCGAGTTCTTCCGCAGATCGGCAAGGATCGGAATTTTTCCGGTGAGATGAAAAGCAATCAGATTGATTGATTTCAGAAAGGTAACAGCAGACTTATTTGGGCAAGAGAGCAGTACATGCTGGGCCAAGGGCAGGGACTTGCATGCATGCAAGCTAGCTCTATACGACAGGGAATAAATCAGCAAATAGGAACCGGATTTGTTTTGGAAACAAAAGGGACCGGGTCCCAGGTGGAGACGTACGAGTCGTGCTCTCCTCAAGCTCGTATTAGAGACGGAGTCCTGCGCCCTTAAAAGCTAAAGCAGGGCAGGGTCGGGGATAGAGCCGAGCAAATCGATTCAGCGGATTAGTTCATCGAGGGATACAGGCGGCGCGCGGTACACATCGGAAGTAGCAGGCAAGATCAAGGCAACAACTAGCATCGATCGGAAGTTGAGCCAAGGGAGCAGCAGCACGTGAGGCATAGGCAAAAGGAGTTCCAATTGCTACGTGCACACCGGGACAGCAACTCGGTAATTTTCTTCGCAGGGTCAGCCGTACAAGAAATCATGGCGCCACAGGGTACCAGATTTGAGGTGCAAAAGTTCAACGGAACAGGAAACTTCGCGTTATGGCAGATAAGGGTGAAGGATTTGTTGGCACAACAGGAATGCTTGAAGGCGTTGCGGGATAGCAAGCCAGCTAAGATGGATGATGATGACTGGGAAGAGTTGCAGATTCAAGCAGCCGGAACCATACGGTTGTTGTAACGCCCCGGGATTTATCCCCTTTTTGTTTTTGTGTGTTTTCTTTTTGCATCGTCATGACATCGCATTGCATCGCATTAAATTTAATCTGTTGCATTTAATTTCAATTTCCACAATTAAATTCAAATGCAATTCAAATTAATTAAAAAATGTGTTATTTTCAAATCTTTTAAAAATGCTAAAAACTAGTTTATTAAATTGTCCTTTGAAAACTTAAAATATTTTGTAAAGGTTTCGTGTTCAAATTCGTTTTCTATTTTGTTTTAAAAATATAAAACAGAAAAAGAATAACGGGAGAGAAATAAAGCCCAAGCCCATCTAACCCCAAACCCTAGGTTTTGTCCCCCTGAAAACTTTTCCCACCCCCTGGGAATTTTGCAGCCGCCCCCCTCCACTCTTTCCTTTTTCCTTTTTCCACTTTCCCCCTCCTTTTCTTTCTTTTCTTCTTTTCTTTTCTTTTCCTTCCTTTTCTCTTTTTTTTCTCTCCTTCCCTCCCGCATCGAGCCCGCACGGGAGAACCTCATCCCGCAGCCCCAAGCTCCCGAGCGAGCACCCCGCGCCGGCCTCCTCCTCCACCCGACGCCGCCCCGGCCACCTCCAGCGCCGCCCGCCGGCCGGCCGCACCCCCTGCTCCAGCCGCCTGCGCCCCCGTCGACCCCGCACGCCACGCCGCCAGCAGCCCCGAGCGCCCCGCCTGAGCTCCCCGTCCCAGGCGCCCCGCGCCGCCGCGCCACCGCGCCGCGCTCTGGCCGCACCCAGCGCCGGCCGCGCCGTGCTCCGCCGTCGCGCCGCCGCCCCGCGCGTCCTCCGCCACGCCCGCGCCTCTCCATCGCGCGCCGCCGCCCGGCCGTCTCCAGCCGCATCTGCGCGTCGCCCCCGGCCGCCTGTCCGCGACGCACGACGCCGCTACCTCTGCCCCGCCTCCGGCCGCTCGTCGCCCCGCCCTGCGCCGCCTCCAACTCGAGCTCCTCCTCCGCCTCCGCGCCGGCCGCCCCGCGCCGCCGCTCGCTGCCGCCGCCTCCGCCGCGCGCCGCACGCGTCGTCGTCGCCCTTGCGCTCGCTACCGCGCGCCGCCGTCCGCGCGCGTTCTCTCCTGCTCCGCCTCCCGTGCGTACCCGGACCGCCTCCCCGACCTCCTCGCGTCCACCGCCCGCAAGGTGTTCGGTGGTTTGCCTGCAAGAACTTCGGCGTCGCTTTTGTGTCCGAGTTGTCCATCCATCGAGGTGTTGCCGAATGCGCGTGCGCGTGCCTCTTTCGGTGATGCGTTGTCGTGACCGCCCGTGTCCGTGTCGCGGTGCCCGCCCGTGCGCGCTTTTCCTTCCGGTGTCCATTTGCCGTGTTCTACGTGCCGCGCTTCCCCGACCACTTCCACGATACCGACAAACGACGATGCCCCTGTTCCACGACGACTACTTCCCCGACGGCGACTACTTCATCTATGTTCCGAAGACGTCGGTTCCGAACCCTAGTTCACCCGATCCGACGTGCGAACCCAAACCCTAACCCTACCTTCTTTTATTAAATGTCATCTATATTGCGCATATCGCATCATACTTGCATGTGTTGCATCTCTTGGGTTTGGTGGTGTAGCGATTCACCTAAACAATAATTATGGAATGTGTGGGCATTTAATTACTATTGTTGCCTATTCCATTTAATTTGACTAGATCATCTTTACCATGCCTTGCCATCTTAATGGACATTTAATTTGTGGGGTAGATAAATAACTTTAACATTGATATTAATTGTCGGAATCCCGATTCCACTTAATTTGGATTAAGTGCATCTTGCCATGCCATACATCATTCTCATATGATCATGCTGGATCTTTTGCCGTAGTTGTAAAATGCATCTTTACGCTTTCCAGTGTTTGTTGCTTCTTCGCGGATACGACGTTGAGATGTGTGAGCAACGACAAGATCTGCTTCCATGCGGGATTCCAGGCAAGCAAAATTTGCTTGTTTACCTATACATTGTCTTTCATTCCTGCTGTTGATCTCTGCTACCCTAGTTATCGATTCTTATCGCGATCCCATCACATGTTTATCCTGCAGCCCATACAGCTTTATCCCCACAACCTAATACCCGTTGCATGTTTATCTGTTGGCCTTGCGAGTCGTAGCGCATGCTTAGAGTTGTTTGTGCGAGTCGTCTGTTGGTCTTATGTTTCATCTGCTTAGTATGATAGATCTTTCTACCTTAATAAAATGTTGTATTATTTTGGGGTTCTATAATTAAAAGATAAGGCACCAGGCGGAAGGCCTTGCGAGGTGTTTTGTTCTGCTCAGTGTCGACCTAGGAACTGAGATTTTGTCCTCGGATCCAATTTTGAGCGCACTAACCACTTGTGGGTGGCCCAATGGAGCCCCCCTCGACTTTGAACGGATCCGCAGCTCGTCCATGTGCCGCAAATAGTTCGGGTTTTCCATTCGCTCATATGCATGTGCATGATGATGATGATGATCGATGAGAGGTTACTTGATACGGGGGGTCATATAGGGGTGGTGCGTGCGAAGCGGACAGTTCCTACTGTGGTTTGAGCCGCATGGCGCGTGGACACAAACTAATGAGTCCGCAATTGAGATTCGGCCGGACTCCTGACGCGGGTAACAACTCATATGGGTGGCACTTGGACTTGCTGTAGTGAAGGAATGAGTCTTGTTGAGAGGCCCTCACGGGTTGATCATGCGAGTATGGGTACTGTAGTGCACCCCTGCAGGGTATAATCTTATCGATGAGCCGTGTCCACGGTTATGGACGACTTTGGTGATGATGCTGGCTAACAAGATCTAGACAACTTGCACCTATTTAATGTTAATTAAATTGACTAGTAATATAGAATTACTTTCACAATAAATTATAACTAAAACTGTTCAACGTGTGAGTTTCCCGGATTGCTTCCTCATACTTGGTTGAGGGGGTTAATTTGAGAATGGGTTATGTTTGGTGTTAGTTGTAGATGTTTATTTTATGCGCTCTCTTATCCCTCTCTGATTAGACGGAAGTTGTAGCGTGTCTCTTTAGGTTGCTAGTGCTGCTGCCGCTAAGTCCACCTACCCCATATTTTGGGAGATGGTGTAGAAAGTAGGCAAGTCGGTTTTGCTTGCCAGGGAGTGCCCTGACCCTCTTTTGGGATGTGCTTTATGTGCAGTTAACAGGTTTGAAGTCTGACGACGTTAGCTTGGTAATCCCTCCGGCTTGGCTGGGCAGGGATATGGCGGCATTGCTTATCTTCAGGACTCTTAGTCCAATTTGCATCTTATCCGTAGTCGGATACTATTTTGCTTCCGCTGTCATTTGAATCTTTGTATAGTATATTTGTATTTTGACTCGTTCGAGTCGTTGTTGTATTTTATCTTCTGTTGTATTTGTGGATGTATCGAAACTGTTGTAATGTTATCACAATTCCACCCACATAATGCGCATGTTTCGGCGTGCACATTATGTCTGGTGGGCGACCTAAAATCGTTATTATGCGGATTTCGGCGGGAACGCTTAAATCTACATAGTACCGATTTTAGGGCGTCACAGTTGTGTTTATCGGACCAGGTCATGTATCATGTGATGGATGAGAATTCGCCGAAGAAGGTTTGGGAGAAGCTGGAGATTCAGTTTATGTCCAAGACTGGGACGACCAAGGTGTATTTGAAGCAAAAGTTATACAGGCTTAAGATGTAGGAAGGGTCGGATTTTGTGGAGCACATGAATGCCTTTAATCAGGTTGTCACAGATCTAGCACATCTGAGTGTGAAGATTGACGACGAGGATATGGCGATTCTTCTTTTATGTTCGTTGCCACAGTCCTATGAGCATTTGATCACTACGTTGACGTACGGCAAGGAGACCATCAAGGTTGAGGATGTCACTGCGGCGTTATTATCCTATGATATGAGGAAGAAGAACACCGTAGAGGAAGTCACTCATGGGGAAGGTTTTCTGGTCAATGGTGCGCAAGGCAAGAAAGGATACGAGGCATGGAAGAGCAAGAAAAAGAAGGTGCAATGCCACAAGTGCAAGCAGTAGGGACATATCAAGAAAGACTGTCCAGATCTCAGTAATGGGTCAAGTGCTAATGTAACTACTCATGGAGATAGCTCGGACGACAGTGGTGATGTTCTCTTAGTGTCAGATAGACGGTCAACCAAAGGTGAAGCGTGGATGTTGGATTCAGCTAGCTCATTTCATGCGACACCCAATAGGGAGTGGTTCTTTTCGTATAAGTCTGGTGAGCTTGATACAGCCTATGTGGGCGATGACACGGGACACCGTGTTGCTGGAGTAGGCGACATCAAAATCAAGATGTTTGACGGAAAAGAGCGGGTGCTTCAGGGAGTCAGGCGGCCGGTGCAGCAGTATCGTGGGGAGGAGCGCCCATAGTCATGCCCCGCAGATGTAGGCAAGTTCGCCGAACTACGTGAACAAATCCCGGTGTCATCGTCATCCTGTGATTGCTTGTCTCGCGGTAGATCAATTAGGCGCCTACGATTTACCAGTTGAATCCTACAGGAATTTTCGTCATGTTTGAATCATTGAATCACAGGAAAAACAAAGGGATTGTAACATGAGGTTTGAGTGGATGAAACTTTTTCCTCCAAAACATGGTGCAATGCAATCCTGTGCAAAACAAAATCATGAAGATCTAATCCTACAAGTAAAACGACTTTGAATCAAAGTTCCTAAGGATCAAAATCCTCCAAAATTCCCATGGGATCCCTTTGAATCAAAGGAGAAACGGTAAGCTGCAATCATACAAAAAAAAACAATTAAGCATGCAGAGATAATGCACTGCAGTGGTAAACAAGCAATTGTCGGATTTCTCAACTATGTGGCTACTGACACTAGTTTAAAGGCGAAACAGTTGGCACTACAACAATTAGAACTAGCATCAATAACATGCAGCCTTGAAATGGTCATATCTCATGGTTTTGAATCTTCAAACAGACAGCATTTTGTTCATCACACTTCCATAAATAACAGCTTCCCCGAAGAACAAAACAATGAAATAACTCCAACCTATTAAACAATGATTACGTTTATGCAGATGCCGGGTGTAATGCTTAATTCTCTTTAAGTAATAAAACTCCCTTTTTCGAAAATATATATGAACACGTAGAAACTGCACTCCACCGAATACCAAACGAGCAACCCAGAAAACAATTAAGGCGCAGTATATCAGTAAAATAGCTCTACCTTGGTCAGGTGTACTAAGAGTCGGCCTTGGCGGGGCATTCGAGGCTGGCGTTGAAGTGGCGAGCGGGGAACTTGGCGGAGACGGAGCCGACCTCAAAGACGAGCTCGTCTCCATCGGCGCGGATCCCGGTGATTGTCCACCAGCGGAAGAAGGCCTTGACGCTGATGCCACTGAGGCCGGAGATACGGCCGTCGTTCAGGTGGCCGGTGAGGCGGTCGTTGAAGTTGGCGAGGTAGCTACCCGCGGGCAGCACGATGCGGCAGCTGGAGACGAGATCCACGGCGAAGTCCCCCGAGCCTGCGTCGAGCGTGTAGCCCCGGACGTTGGCCGGGAGCAGGCCGCGCGGGAAGCCGCGGAGGCGGAGCTCGTCGTACGCGGTGGTGGTGGATCCGGCGTCGGCGTTGGCGTCGGAGCGGGCGAGCGGGAGGAGGAGGGCCGCGGCGAGGAGGGCCGCGACGGGGAGGAGGAGGAGGACGCGGGATTGGGAGGGTTTCGCCATTTTCGTGAGTCCAAGCTAGGGGAGGGAGACGTGGAATGGTGGAAGAGTGTGGAGTCGAGTCGGAAAGAGTGGCTGACTTTTAACCAACTTGCGGGTTCCTTCCTTCGTCACTCCTCCTCGAGTTTCCTCCTGTCTATCTCGTGCACACGAATACTACCTCCCTTAAAAAAAGGCAAGAGGCATATATTTTTAATCAAAAGTCAAAATAGTCTATCTTTAACCAATCTTATAGATAAAAACATGAACGTTTATAAAGTTTAGAACATATTCTATGTTGACTCTATTAATGTTGATTTGATAAAAAATATTCATGTTTTCTATCAGTAAAGCGGTTATATTTACACTATATTGACTGTTGACTCATAATATATGCATTACTTTAAGGAAATTAGGGAGTACTCGAATGTCGTCTTTTTTTAGCGAATTTAAATACCTAAATGTTGTTTGGTTGTTTTCGGCTCTCTTCACGCACGAGTTAACTGGCTAAATCTGCCACAAGACAGACTTATCTTTAAATCTACCATGTAATTAGTTTTGGCAATAAAACCATGATGTATAATGAGTTATCTTTTAGTTTTATCTCGGATGATCAGATATCACTAAATATGTGGTGTCAAATAGTGTTGCTAAGAGTGCCCAAACTCTTTTCCATTTTCTCTCTAACTCCACTTCAGCATTCATCCTACGTGGCAGTCGTGACTGAGTCATCCTTCGGACCCATTCCGAGGGAGCGTTGGCGGTTCACATCACTAGTGGAAAACGGCTCTTTAGTATCGGTCGGGGAGGAGCATCAGTACCGGTTTCGCAATCGGTACTGCGCAATCGGGACTGATGCCCCCCAGTATCAGTACTGGTTTCTTATCGTCCGGTACTAAAAGGGCCCCCACGTGGGCGTGGGGCTCGGGCTCGGGCTGAGAACTTTTAGTATCGGTCGGTAACACCGGCCGGTACTAAAGGGTTTAGGTTTTAAGGGTTTTGCAAATTATTTTTCGTTTCCTTTTTTTTCTGTTATCTGTTTTCTTTTCTTCACTGCAATTTTATTTTATGTTTTCTTTTTCATCTACTGTTATATATTCATACGGTATTATATATATACACGGTACACGTTGATGCATACATAATATACTTACATATATGTATTCTACGCTAGTACATACGGTAAACGTTGATATATAATATAATTTAGATATAGGACATATTCATACTACGTTATTACATACATATATACATATATACAATCCGGTGTATAGAGATCGCAATAATGCCATACATTCTCCTCTTTCATATGGCATAGCTATATTTAGGATTATGGTATTCTCCCTTTGGATTCATGACCTCCTCAAGGATAAATCCCGCTATCTCCTCTTGAATTGCTTCTACGCGCTGATGTGGTAGGATGGCGTTCCGCTTGTCGTTAAGCTTTAAACGAGATCAATATGAATATATTAGTTGTGTGTGTATATATATATCAAATCATAATAAGATTGAAATATAGTATAAGACAGTCACACTCACATCCATTCTTTTTTCACGCGACGCCTGCTCAACGCTCAAGTTCCTCATGAACTCGCAGACGTAGAATCCACATAATTAATTTCCCGGAAGCTGCTTCATGGTCTTTACGAGAATATAACTTAATTAAATAATAATTCAAAATGATGATGAATTAAAGAGACTATGTTTAATAGTAGCACACTTACATCAATATGTTTAATAGTCAGCTCTGGTTTCCATTCACCCCTCTCTCTCTTGATGAACATTTTCCAAACCCTACTCACAAAAGCAAATGAATAAATGTGTTATGATTACTTGATATCATGAAATGGGGTTAATGGTTGAAATTACCTCTGAAGCATGTCAATCAAGTCCTGGTAGTATGATTGTGGTTTGCGTAATGAGTCAAATACTTCAACTCATCTCCAGTAGAATCCAATGGAAGCTGCACACGTTTATATAGTGAGACATGAATATAACTCATCAGTTAAACTTAATATCTAGTCATTAGCAATATAGAAATGTGTTGAAGACAGTCACGCTCATTTGAAGTTGTAAGGAAGAAGTATAGCTGCCGCGTGTGTTTGGCTCAATAGCAACCTCAACAATGCCTCCTCGCAGTCCCCGGGCTTCCGCTCTAAGTTTTTGCAGTTAACGATAGATGGGTCAATGAACCCAACTTCCCAGAGTCTTTTCCTTTTGCACTCGATAAGCATCCACCTGCATATATAATAGCATACGAAAGAATATAGTGCAAATAATTACAGGCTCAATTAGTGAGGATAATTACATGCTCAGCTAGACATTTAGAAAAAACACTTACAGAACATAGCAACTCATGATAGTTGCGTCGAGAGCACGCCGGTTGTATAACTGCCATAATTCATCAAATTCGATACATATCTCGTGGTTGACGAAGAATTGGTCTTCTCGGTATGTCACGTAAAACACGAGTTGCTTGCCCTTTGCAACCTTCATGTACCAGTCATGCAATCTCCGCATTTGAAAAGCTAGACGCACCATCTCATCACTAGGGAGAAGATCTTTCCCGTAGACAAACGTCCGTGCTATCTCAGTCGACTTGGGGAAAAATGCATCATCGTCCATGTAGTCAGTAACAGGAACATTTGTCCCAACGTTGGGACTCTTGTCTGTCTCAACCTTCAGCGGGGCGACCGACTATACTTTCTGTTCTCTGAGCTGGGGAACCTTTTTCCCTTCTTCTTCTTCTGTGCAGCGACCCTTTTCTTTTTATTGTCCTCTTGCGTGTCAAAACTCTTCGGGATAGAGCGTTCATAGTTATCAGGCAAAGTTCTACGGTCAGGATCACAGACGATGTCTAAAAAGTGTTTAACACCCTTAGGGTTTAGTACCTGTTTTGGCTCGGGCACTTTCTTCGCAAAGTGTGCGGCATTGTGAGCTTTGACCAAGTGAGCATTCTCCTCAACGGTCCGGTGGTAAGTTAACACCGGAAGATCCTTCAACGACGGCCCGTACTTGTAGGTGTCCTTTGGAGCACCACTCGACGCACCAGCAAGCATCTTCTGCCTCATTGAGAAGGTCCTATTGCCGGTGGGCGGACTCTTTGCAAGCTCCGGGGTGGACTCCCGCTGGAGTGGACTCTTTGCAAGTTCCGGGGTGGACTCCCGCTGGAGTGGACTCTTTGCACGCTCCGGCGTGGACTCCCGCTGGAGTGGACTCTTTGCATGCTCCGGGGTGGACTCCCGCTGGGTTGGACTCGCGCACCGGGGAGATGGAGTCGCGCTGGGTTCCCTCTCGGTGTCCATATTTTCAATGCGGGGTGGACTTGGAGGTTGATTGCTACTCGGAGGGGTTGGTGGCCTACGCGTCGATTCTCCAGGAAACACGATGTGTTCCTTTCTCCATAGAATGATTCCGCGCAACACTTCTCCCAGTGTCGTCTCCCCTTCAGCTCCAGGAAAGTCAAGCTCTAGGTCCTCGAATCAGTTCATAATTTCGTCCACCCTGAATTGCGCGTAGCCAGCTGGAATCTGACCGCCATGAAGGGTTGCTCCGGGTATATTCTCTAATGCAAAGCCGCCCGCCACCTTTATGGATAGGTTCCTCATCTTGATGTGCAGCTCACAGTTTGTTCGCCCCTGAATCTGATCCATGGGGTATGTTGCGTCATCAGGCTGGACATTTTGTGTGGAAGCCACGCTGCTTTTCCGCTGAGATGCCATATCAAGTTGGTCCTCCTGCGGCTCACATGCCTTTTTCTGCCTCATTTCATGCCGCAGGACTATTATCATGTCTTCCAACCGCTGATATTTCTCTGCCTCCTGTTTCTTCTTCCTGTCGCGACACCTGTAGGTGTCCCTATGCTCGGGGAACCCAACCTTCCAAGGGACGACGCCCACGCCTCGTACTCGCCCAGTGTGTTCAGGATTCCCGAGGGCGAGTGACAGATCGTCCTTCTCTCTACTGGGCGCGAACCTTCCCTCCCGAGCGGCAACTACTGCATCATCAAGTTCTTTGGCTTTATTCCGAATTTTTTCTCTTTCGTGCTCTCCCTCGGGGTCTGGTTTAACCTTTTCCTTCAACACAAGAAGGCATATCTTTGGGTCGGGCTCCAGCCCGACGTTGAACGTCCAATGTCTCGCCCTTGCGGGGTAGCTTGATGCACATGGAGTGACCCCGGCAGCAATTAACTTGGCGTCCCTTTCTTCCCACTTAGGAATGGCGGTCTTATAGCCACCTGGCCCCAAACGTTGGAAATATTGCTTTTTGTCGGCATTCAACTTATTTTTCGCCGACTTTTCCAGAGCTTCTTCTGATTCCTTTTAGTCCTTGAATTCTTGCCACTGATCTCTTATCCTCCTGTACTGTACGTCTTGAAAATTAAGGGTTTTCTTTGTCTTGATGAATTGCTGGCATAACCTTTTCTTGTAGTTCATGAATTGTTTGGCCATTTTCTTTAGAGTCCACTGGAAGACTTTCTTTTTCTCGGCATCTCCGAGGCCTGTCGGTAGGGCGAAATTGTGGAAAACGGACTTCAGAAGTTCCCTCTTGCAAATATCTGACACAAAACTCTCTCCTCCACCCTTCGGCTTGTGCCAATGTTGTCCCGAACAATAACTCCGCACTGACTCACAAATTTACGTGCGTGCTCTTTCGGAGCAATCGGTCCGCCAATTTCAGAGATTTCTTCGATATCAAATCTTTCTTCTTTTAAGTTTTTGGTCGGGCCTCGTTTTCTTTTAACAGACTTGCTCGATCCCGATCCGGAGGGCTAAAAGAAGAAATTTTATGTTAAAACATGTATATGTACACATATCAAATCATTAATTTATCACCAGAAGCTATGTATACCTCGTCGGTATTCTGCGCTACATTCTCATCGGCATTATTGTTCGAGGCGGATGGAGGAGCTTCTAAGTTATAAATCTCCTCGTCCTCCATTTCACCACCGGACATGTTAAGATATTGCGATCCATCGTCTTCACCATCTCTGATGATGTCGAACAATTGATCTTCCCCTGCTCTGCCGTCCATAGCTTAACTAATACAAAAAAAGATAGAACAATTTAGTGCTAAATCGGGCGGCGGCATTATTGTAAAGAAATAACATGTGCGCACGGTAGAGGCTCACCGCGGGGGAGGGCACGAGGGGATGCTCGGGAACGACGGTGAGGCGCGGGATCAACGAGACTCGGGAAGGTCACAGACAGGACGACGGTGAGGCGAGGGATAGACGGCGAGATTCCTACATGATGTCAAGTTATAACGGTGAGGCGAGGGATCGACGAAATCAAGTACTTTGCATTGGGGAAATTGTGGTTGCATTCCTCGCGCGTTGCCGCGGAAAATTGTGGTTGCATTTTCACAATACTATTTCACAAATTCTGACACTTACATTGTAGCATTTTAATCTTTGCATCAAATAAAATTACATAGTAGCATCCATAAATTTACCCTAAATTACACAAGTACTTTGCACAACTACTTTGCATCCACTCTATTAATCCAAATTTACAAACTTCCTAACATTGCAAAACAGACAGCAAGGCCTCATATAGAATTGCTTCAGGGATGGTGTCAGCGAACAACGTAGAATGAACATTACATATATGTTCAGACAACATGGTTCACTCACACCTCCCTGAAGATGCAACGTGCAACCATCTAATCATCGGCCAAAATTTAGAAACTTCCTAAAACAGTAGCAAAAATTGCAAGTACTTTGCATCAAATAAAATTGCATAAGTACTTTGCATCAAATAAAATTGCATAAGTTATTTGCATCAAATAAAATTGCTCTTTGAATTCACAAGTATATTAGTGCTAACACTTGAATTCTAAAACTATTACACTACCCTTTGCACATTTCACAAATATTAATCAACACATTGCACAAATATTAATCAACTAAATAGTACTAAAGCAGTAGCAATTCATCTAAAACAGTAGCATTTCCTATAGCAATTTAAAAACGGTAGCATTTCTATCAATTTCCTACCAATTCCTAGCAATTCTAAAATGATTAACTAAACAAATTCACATTTAAACATCTTCTCATTTACATTCCTAGCAACTTAATTGATATTTGAACTAGGAATTAGAAAATAGTAGGATTTGAACTAATTTCAATGAATCTAAACAGTAGCATTTGAACCCTAATTCAAAGAATACCTAATTTTTTCTCCTAACTCGAAAAATAGCCTAACTATCTAACGATGACGTCACCACGTCGTCACGGCCACCACACCACGGCCGGTGTCGCGCGCACGGCTCCGGCGACCACGGCTTCGGTGAGGAGCTGCTCATGGTCGCCCGCGACCAAACCGTAGCGGCGCCGCCCTGAAATGGACGCGCAACATCTCCAGCGACGATCTCGGGCAACGGCCTAAGAGGGGAACACCGCAGCCCGGACAACTACACCAAGAGGAGGAGAAAGGAGGGGGTCCAGGAGGACCAGTGTGCTCACCTGAATATGCCGGAGGGGTCGGGGACGCTCGGCGAGGTCGGAGATGGCCGGAATCAATGGAGGCGCCGCGGCGGACTCGAGGGAGAAGACAGAAACAATGGGCGGCGTGGCACGGCGGCGCGGCGTCGGGGAGCGACGTCGGGGAGCGGCGCTTCGATTCGTCAAGGAGCTGCACGGCGTCAGGCTGGCACGGCGGCGATGCGTCGTCATCGTCGTCGAGGGTTCAGGGTACATCTGTGTGTGGGAGATGAACTGCCCGATCTGGGCAAGTCTTGCATTTAAGGCACACACCTTTAGTACCGGTCTATGGCACGGACCGATACTAAAGCTCCTTCAGTACCGGCTGGTAGCACGGCCCGGTACTAAAGGTATGTCCTTTGGGCGCCCAGAAAACTGGCGCGAAACGAAAACCTTTAGTACTGGCTGTTAGAACGGCCCGATACTGAAGATCTTTTTCATTTTATTTCTCTTTTCTCCTTTCTGTTTTTTTATATCTACCGATGTAATTGTTTAATTAGTTTGTAATAATTACTAAAAATCATGTCTATATTGAAGAACATGTTTTCAATAAATTACAAAAATTAGATATTAAAAATGTAACATTTAAAATAAAGGGAATTGATAATCCCCATTTTAAATCAAGACTTTTTTTGTGAACAAAGTACCAAAAATATGATGCAAAATGGCATCCATTTAATTTTCATGGAAACTAGTCCACATATGATAGATAATCCCCAAGTAGTAGTTTTTTCTTTGATTTCTACCTAATTTTTCCTAGTTAATTTAGTTTATGTCGATTTTTCGAAAGTAATTCAACTTTGAACTACACAACTAGTGGTTATATCACAGAAACATTGATAGTTCTAGAAACTTGATTTCTGGCAAAATTTGCAAAAAAAAGTCTTAACAAAAAGTTATATCATGTATGAATATCTAGAAGTTTCAAGACAAATGACCAAGTTATGCTCATTTCAACAACATAGTTTGTGATAAAGGCCTCATATTTCATAAATATCATTCCTGGATTACACATCACCAACATTCCCATCTGTTGTATTATTCCTCCTTTTCTTCGATTGCTTAACTTTGCACCGGAACCATGGAGAATCTTCATTACTTAACGTGATGCTTGGGTCAGTGTTGACTTTGAAGGGCGGAATTTCATCAAACTTATCATAATCTTCTGACATGTCTGTCTTGTCCTCCACTCCCACGATGTTTCTTTTCCCTGAAAGAACTATGTGGCGTTTTGCCTCGTCTGATGTATTCGCTTCCATATTTTTTCTTTTCTTCGGTTTGGTATACATGTATTTCACGTAGAAAACTTGAGCTACATCATTTGCTAGGACGAACGGTTCGTCTTTATAATCAAGATTGTTCAGATCCACCGTTGTCATTCCGTACATCCGGTCTACCTTTACCCCGCCTGCATTCAGCTTGACCCATTTGCACTGAAACAAAGGGACCTTAAAAGAAGGTCCATACTCAAGTTCCCATATCTTCTCCACGTAACCATAATATGTGTCCTTTTGCCCATTGATGTTTGTTGCGTCAAATCGGACACCACTGTTTTGGTTGGTGCTCTTTTTATCTTGAGCGATCGTGTAAAATGTATTCCATTTATCTCGTACCCTTCGAAAGTGACTATAGTCGAAGATGGTGTCCTGGCCAACAAGTACAGCTCAACATCAACTTCGGTGTTACTCATGAGATGTGTTTGCAACCAACCGCTGAATTTCACCGTGTGTTGATCTTTAATCCAGAACTCATCCTCCACCGGGTTCTCAGATCGTAAAATATTCATGTGTTCCTCGATATACGGAGCTGCCAATGAGGAATTTTGTAGAACTGTGTAGTGCGCTTGACTGAAAGAAGGTCCGTCCCTACATACAAATACTTTTTCCCCTAGAGTGCCTTTTCCACTCAGTCTCCCCTCATGTCGCGACTGTGGAATACCAATCGGATTAATGTCAGGAATAAAGTCAACACAGAACTCAATGACCTCCTCGGTTCCATAGCCCTTGGAGATGCTTCCTTCTGGCCTAGCACGGTTATGAACATATTTCTTTAAGACTCCCATGAACCTCTTGAAGGAGATATGCCCTAGAGTCAATTAATAAAGTGTATTCTTTATCATATCTCGTTTGTTCATAATATGTTTTTTGTGTCATGCTAGAACCGTATTAAGCGGAAACATTAATGCGGGTGTGATTCGTAAACAACCAGGTCCCTAGTAGCCTCTACTAAGACTAGTTTCGTTGCGCGATTGATGATCGAGGTTTCCCGGTCATGGGGCATGGCGCCGGTCGGCAATGAGAGTCATATCGCTGGAGAGTGATGTGATGGACATACCCAGATTTGGAGAACATAGTCATTACACCTTTGACCGTGAGATCAACTCTTATTGATATTCCCCGAAGATACTTTGATTGCACCAAACGTCGTATCTTATTTAGTATGACAATAACGGTGATACTTTTGGGTATTGGAAAGGAGTATTGAGACGAGGGGTCAAGAGCGGGATTTGCCAGTCCGCGTAGCAGGATAGATACTCTCGGGCCCACTCGGTGAGATCTTGTCTAATGAGCTTGCAAGCATGTGACTAGGTCACGGAGACATGAGATCATGAACGAGTAGAAGATGGCATCGTCGGTAACGAGGTCGGGATTAGGTATGGAGATATCTATGGAATGACACTCGGACGTGCTAAGTATCGCTATGGCAAAAGGTCTAAGACTTCACGTTCAGGTTTGATAGATGAAAGTCATTCGTTATATCTCAGGGATTAATTCAGGGGGTCCAGGCCTACGAGTTAGTCGTTGATCATTGAGGAGTCTTGATCATACCTGATATTATATCGAACCGCTAGGGTAACACACTTAAGGGGTTTCGACAAGACAACCGGAAAGGAAGGAGATCACCGGGAGCGTCCCGGGAGAGGTCCGATGGAGATCGGGCAGCGCCGAAAGAGTTTTCGGAGCTAGGAAATATTATATATATTGTGTTTGATATTAATTAGTGTTATTAATATGCAAATATGATTTTATATATTTATTTTCGAATTTATTAAGGCAGATTTCCCTAAATGGGCCTTCCGGACGAAAGAAGGCCCAAGAGGGGAGAATTCCCTAGGGGAATTCGGTGGGGGCCAGGAGGGCCGGCCTAGGTGGGCCACAAGGGGCCCACCAGGGGGCCGGCGCACTCCATAGCCGAACCAGGCTATGTGGGGATAGTCCCACATTGCCTGGCTGGCAAGGTTGGCTCCCCTTGGGAGCCTATATAAGAAAGGGCACCCCCAGCCTTTTAATTCACCAATTAATTCCTGATTTCTCTCTCGATCTCGTGGTTCCCAAGTTGGAGCCGCGCCGAGCAAGAGGAGTCGGGGATCTCCTCCACCATAGCCCGCTGCCGCGCTGCTGGTGTTCCGGTCCAAGTCTTCCGCTGCTCGTCCTGGACTGGAGCTTCGGAGGCGTCGTCTCCACCGTACGTGTGCGACTCCCTGCGAGGTGATGCGCTAGCGGTACTCGGAGGCCTGCTTCCTCTACACGACCTTGAGGTCGGCTTCGTCGGTCTTCATCGACAACGTTTGTGCGGGAACGTAATCCCCGCTTTCGGTCTACAAGGGTATGTATTCCGATCTCCGTTCGTACTACTATATCTGCATAGAATAGATCTTGGCTAGTTTAAGGATATCGTTGCTAGGAAAATTATTGTTTTCTGCCCACGATCCCCTTCAGTGGTATCAGAGCCGATCTATCGTAAGATATAGCTGTACGCTGTTAGAACCCGTGCTCTGCACGGGGGCACCGTTCCTGTTATTTGCTACCCTCTAGCGTGCACTTGTGTATTCCAGCGGCATTGAGTTGATGAAGCGGCCCGGACCGACTTTACGCGTACGCCTACGCGAGACTGGTTCCACTACTGACATACGGCTTGTACCGTATCTGTGGCTGGCGGGTGACAGTTTCTCTCTCTTTAGTTGGTCTTCGCATTTTCAATGGAGGGCCCGAAAGGGATGCTTAAACATGCAATTATTGGATCGTTGTTGTGGTCATAAGATTCGTAGGTATGAAGCGGTTCTATTTACGAAAGCCCCAAGCCACGTAAAATATGCAAAAGATAAAGTAGAAGCGTCTAACTTTATTTTGCAGGGGCTATGTGATATGGTCAAGGTAGGTTTATTAAATTGTTTATAAACTGCGGGCGCCAAGAAGACCATGGCGCGATGGACTATATCACATTGCATTACATTTGATGTTTTGTGTGCATCTTATTTTGTGTGATTGTGTGTTACACGGCGGTAGCTGAATAAGATGATCCCTTCAAAATACCACTAGTGTTCTCCCTCCAACGCGCACCACCAATAAAGTTCTACGTTATGAGGCAGGCCGTGATGATCGGGTGTCAGACATATCTTCGTTCGCATACGGTGGGTGTAAGCCATGTTGCACAAGCGTCAGCGTGGAGGTTTTTGGTGGCGAGCCTAGCATACTCAGAAGTATGGCCTCGGAACAGGAAGACCGAAAGGTCGAGCACGAGTCACAAAATTGGTGTGACGGACGATTTTGTCTACTCTTGAAGTTGTGCCGCCGGCTTTGATGATGAGGGGTGGTGCAATGGATGGGGGTCGTGTAATCGCTTAAACGACCAGGAGGGATGTTCGTTTGAGTGGGAGTTATGTTAGTTATTTTCTAAAATACTATAACTCAAAATTATTATGAACAAAGTCTTATGTTGTTGCAAATTCCATTGTAGATGTCTCACCCCTCCTTTAACCTGAACCTGTTCATTGAGAAAGAGAAGCTTAAGACCAATGGGTCTAACTTCGTGTCCTGGTTCCGTGATCTGAAGTCCATCCTTGAAACCCACAAGGTGGCCTACATCCTTGATACCCCCTTAGGTGATCTTCCTAGCACCGCCCCGGAAATCGATAGGATTGTCCATGGGGTAAAGGCGGAGATTTCTTCTTATGTCCAGAGTGGCATGCTCTTTGCCATGGAGGCTGACCTGCAAAACCGTTTCATGAACAAGGGTGCTTATGATATAATCACTGAACTCATGGTTGTTTTTGCACGACAAGTCGAGGCTGATACATACGAGGCAACTGTGCTTCTCTTCTCAGCCTAGATGGAAGAGCACGGCAATATCAGTGAGCACTTGGCCAAGTTGTTTGGCTGCGCTCGACTTCTGAGTGATCTGGGAAGTGTGATCCCAGAGGAGTTGGTTATTGATAGGGCGCTGATCTCTCTGCCCCCTAGCTATAAGAACGCCATAGTGGACTACGGCATGAAAGGGACGTCAAAATCCCTGTCGGAAATCCTGAAGATGCTCGAAGTGGCCGAATTAGAAATCAAGCTGCAGAAGATGGTGGTGACCATCGGATCACCTGAGCGCAACTGCCCCAAGTATCTGGAGGATAGGAAGTCTGGCAAGACGGTCGACAAAGAGAAAGGTATATTTGATATACCTGTTATAGATGTGTACCTTACATCAGCCCGGAGCAATACGTGGGTATTTGATACTGGTTCTGTTGCTCATATATGTAACTCTCAGGAGGAGTTACGGAATAGAAGGCGGCTGGCGAAGGATGAGGTGACGATGCGCGTCGGCAACGGATCGAGAGTCGACGTGGTGGCTGTCGGCATGCTCCCTCTGCATCTACCATCGGGATTAGTTTTGGTTTTAAATAAGTGTTATTTTGTGCCATCCTTGAGTGTAAACATTATAAGTGGGTCTTGCCTGTTACAAGACGGTTATTCATTTAAATCAGTGTCAAGCAATTGTGCTATTTATATGAATGATATCTTTTATGTTGATGCTCCCGAGAGTAATGGTTTATTCTTGTTGAATCTCGATCGTAGTACTCACATCCATAACATAGAAGCCAAACGAATTAAGTGTAGTGACGATACCGCCATGTTTTTATGGCATTGTCGTCTTGGTCATATTGGTATAAAGCGCATGAAGCGACTCCACTCCGATGGACTCTTGGACTCGTTGGATTTCGGATCCCTCGATACATGTGAACCATGCCTCATGGGCAAAATGACCAGGACACCGTTCAAAGGTTTCGTTGAACGGGCGTCGGATTTGTTGGGGATCATACATACAGACGTATGTGGACCAATGAGCGTTTCGACACGCAATGGTTATCGTTACTTCGTCACCTTCACTGATGACTTGAGTAGATACGGTTATATCTATTTGATGAAACACAAGTCTGAAACGTTTGAAAAGTTCAAAGAATTCCAGAGTGAAGTTGAGAATCAGCTTAATAGGAAAATCAAGCATCTCCGGTCCGATCGCGGTGGAGAGTACTTGAGTTTTGAGTTTGGCACACATCTGAAGAGTTGTGGCATAGTGCCCCAACTTACGCCCGCCGGAACACCACAGCGTAACGGTGTGTCCGAGCGACGTAATCGTACTCTACTGGATAGTGTCCGATCTATGATGTCTCTTACCGATCTGCCAGTGTCCTTCTGGGGTTATGCGTTAGAAACAGCCGCATTCATTTTAAATAGGGCTCCGTCCAAGTCCGTTGAAACGACGCCGTATGAATTATGGTATGGCCATAAGCCTAAGTTATCGTTTCTGAAGGTTTGGGGTTGTGAGGCGTACGTTAAGAAACTACAGCCCGACAAACTCGAACCGAAGTCGGAGAAAGTCGTCTTTGTAGGATATCTGCGGGAAACCGTTGGGTACACCTTCTACAACCAAGCTGAGGGCAAAACTTTTGTCGCGAAGACCGGTGCCTTTCTAGAGAAGGAATTTCTCGCGAAAGGAGTAAGTGGGAGGAAGGTTGACCTCGATGAAATCGTTGATCCTGAACTCGAGATTCCGAGTGGCGCAACGGAAGCAATTCCGGAAACGTCCTCCGTGGAAGGAGTGGGAGAAACTGTCGAGGAAGATGTTCTACCTCGTAGGTCTGGTAGATCTCGGATCCCGCCAGAATGGTATGGCAATATGGTTTGCACCGTCATGCTAGTCGAGCAAGACGAACCTACGAACTACAAGGAGGCGATGGAGAGTCTAGAGTCCGAGAAATGGCTTGAAGCCATGAAATCCGAAATAGGATCCATGTATGATAACCAAGTGTGGACCTTGGTGGATATTCCCGAAGGGCGCAAGGCCGTCGAGAATAAGTGGATCTTTAAGAAGAAGACTGATGCTGATGGTAATGTGACCGTCTATAAAGCTCGGCTTGTCGCAAAGGGTTTCCGACAAGTTCATGGAATTGACTACGATGAAACTTTTTCACCGGTAGCGATGCTTAAGTCTATTCGGATTTTGTTAGCGGTAGCTGCCTACTATGATTATGAAATCTGGCAGATGGATGTCAAAACGGCCTTCCTGAATGGAAACATTGAGGAAGAGTTGTACATGGTACAGCCGGAAGGTTTTGTCGATCCAGGAAGTGCTAACAAGGTGTGCAAGCTTCAGCGATCCATCTATGGATTGAAGCAGGCATCTCGGAGCTGGAATCTTCGCTTTGATGAGGTAATCAAAGGTTTTGGATTTATCCAGAATGTGGAAGAGACCTGTATTTACAAGAAAATGAGTGGGAGCTCAGTTGTGTTCTTAACACTGTATGTTGACGACATATTGCTAATAGGGAATGATGTGGAACTTCTGAATAGCGTGAAGGAATATTTAAACAGTAAGTTTTCCATGAAGGACTTAGGAGAAGCTGCGTATGTTTTAGGCATAAAAATCTACCGTGATAGATCAAGGCGCCTATTAGCACTAAGTCAGAGTACTTATCTTGATAAAATATTGAAGCGTTTTCATATGGAGAAGGCAAAGAAGGGTTCTCTGCCGGTTATCAAGAATAAGATATTGCGTAAGGCGCAGTGTCCGGTGACGGAACTGGGTAAGGCCGAAATGACGAAACGTCCTTATGCTTCAGCCATAGGATCGATCATGTATGCAATGTTGAGTACTAGACCAGATGTGGCATTAGCTCTAAGTTTGACCAGCCGGTTCCAGAGTAATCCTGGAATGCGGCATTGGGTAGCTGTTAAGAGCATTCATAAGTATCTCAATAAGACAAAGGAAATGTTCCTTGTGTATGGTGGCTGCGATGAGGAACTTGGCGTAACGGGTTACGTAGATGCAAGTTTCTGCTCAGACCCCGATGACTGTAAGTCACAGACAGGTTACGTGTTCAAGGTGAATGGAGGCGCCGTGTGCTGGAGAAGTGGGAAGCAACCCATAGTCGCACAATCTACAATGGAGTCGGAGTACATTGCTGCCTGCGAGGCCGCGAATGAAGCTGTGTGGCTGAGGAAGTTCGTCATCGAACTTGGAGTGTTCCCGAGCGTGCAAGACCCTGTGGTCCTCTTCTGCGACAATACGGGTGCCATTGCGAACGCCAACGAGCCAAGGTCTCACTCCACCGCCAAACACATTCTCCGACGCTTCCACGTGATACGTCAGTACGTACAAGAAGGCGATGTGAAGATTTGCAAAGTGCATACGGATCTGAATGTGGCAGATCCGCCGACGAAGCCTCTCCCGCTTGATAAGCATGAACAACACCAGTTAGCTATGGGTGTTAGGCTTTTACCAAGTTGTAATCTAGATTAAATTGTACTCTAGTGCAAGTGGGAGACTGAAGGAGATATGCCCTAGAGGCAATTAATAAAGTGTATTCTTTATCATATCTCGTTTGTTCATAATATGTTTTTTGTGTCATGCTAGAACCGTATTAAGCGGAAACATTTATGCGGGTGTGATACGTAAACAACCAGGTCCCTAGTAGCCTCTACTAAGACTAGTTTCGTTGCGCGATTGATGATCGAGGTTTCCCGGTCATGGGGCATGGCGCCGGTCGGCAATGAGAGTCATATCGCTGGAGAGTGATGTGATGGACATACCCAGATTTGGAGAACATAGTCATTACACCTTTGACCGTGAGATCAACTCTTATTGATATTCCCCGAAGATACTTTGATTGCACCAAACGTCGTATCTTATTTAGTATGACAATAACGGTGATACTTTTGGGTATTAGAAAGGAGTATTGAGACGAGGGGTCAAGAGCGGGATTTGCCAGTCCGCGTAGCAGGATAGATACTCTCGGGCCAACTCGGTGAGATCTTGTCTAATGAGCTTGCAAGCATGTGACTAGGTCACGGAGACATGAGATCATGAACGAGTAGAAGATGGCATCGTCGGTAACGAGGTCGGGATTAGGTATGGAGATATCTATGGAACGACACTCGGACGTGCTAAGTATCGCTATGGCAAAAGGTCTAAGACTTCACGTTCAGGTTTGATAGATGAAAGTCATTCGTTATATCTCAGGGATTAATTCAGGGGGTCCAGGCCTACGAGTTAGTCGTTGATCATTGAGGAGTCTTGATCATACCTGATATTATATCGAACCGCTAGGGTAACACACTTAAGGGGTTTCGACAAGACAACCGGAAAGGAAGGAGATCACCGGGAGCGTCCCGGGAGAGGTCCGATGGAGATCGGGCAGCGCCGAAAGAGTTTTCGGAGCTAGGAAATATTATATATATTGTGTTTGATATTAATTAGTGTTATTAATATGCAAATATGATTTTATATATTTATTTTCGAATTTATTAAGGCAGATTTCCCTAAATGGGCCTTCCGGACGAAAGAAGGCCCAAGAGGGGAGAATTCCCTAGGGGAATTCGGTGGGGGCCAGGAGGGCCGGCCTAGGTGGGCCACAAGGGGCCCACCAGGGGGCCGACGCACTCCATAGCCGAACCAGGCTATGTGGGGATAGTCCCACATTGCCTGGCTGGCAAGGTTGGCTCCCCTTGGGAGCCTATATAAGAAAGGGCACCCCCAGCCTTTTAATTCACCAATTAATTCCTGATTTCTCTCTCGATCTCGTGGTTCCCAAGTTGGAGCCGCGCCGAGCAAGAGGAGTCGGGGATCTCCTCCACCATAGCCCGCTGCCGCGCTGCTGGTGTTCCGGTCCAAGTCTTCCGCTGCTCGTCCTGGACTGGAGCTTCGGAGGGGTCGTCTCCACCGTACGTGTGCGACTCCCTGCGAGGTGCTGCGCTAGCGGTACTCGGAGGCCTGCTTCCTCTACACGACCTTGAGGTCGGCTTCGTCGGTCTTCATTGACAACGTTTGTGCGGGAACGTAATCCCCGCTTTCGGTCTACAAGGGTATGTATTCCGATCTCCGTTCGTACTACTATATCTGCATAGAATAGATCTTGGCTAGTTTAAGGATATCGTTGCTAGGAAAATTATTGTTTTCTGCCCACGATCCCCTTCACCTCTCAAATGGGAACATATTGTGTAGAAATACGGGACCGAGAATTTGACTCTCTTCGACTAGGTGAACCAAGACATGCGTTATAACATCGAAAAAGGATGGGGGAACACCAACTCAAAGCTGACAAGACACTGGACCACATCATTCTATAGTCTTGGTAGGAGCATTGGATCGATTAACTTCTGAGATATTGCATTGAGAAATGCACAAAGCTTCACAATGGGTACTCAAACATTTTCCGGTAGAAGCCCCCTCAATGCAATCGGAAGCAATTGCGTCATAATCACATGGCATTCATGAGACTTTAGGTTTTGAAATTTTTGTTGTGCCACATTTATTATTCCCTTTATATTCGACGAGAAGCCAGACGGGACCTTGATCCCGCTCAGACATTCAAAAAATATCACTTTTTCTTGTTTGGTTAGAGCATAGCTGGCAGGACCGTCATAATGTTCTGGAAGCAGGCCGTCTCGTTCTTTCAAACGTTTCTGGTCCTCCCGTGCTGCCGTTGTGTTTTTTTTCTTCCCATACACGTCCAAATGGCCTAGCAGGTTCACACAAATATTCTTTGTCACGTGCATCACGTCGATTGCAGATCGGACCTCTAGGACTTTCCAATATGGTAGCTCCCAAAATATAGATTTCTTCTTCCACATGGGTGCGTGTCCGTTTGTGTCATCCGGAACCTTTAGTCCTCTAGGACCCTTTCCAAAGATTACTTTTAGATCCTTGACCATATCAAATATTTGTTCACCAGTACGGTCCATAGGCCTCCTACGATGATCTGCCTCACCTTTGAAATGCTTTCCTTGCTTCCGGACGTTATGCCTGACCGGAAGAAATCGACGAGCATCCAAACAGTGTGTGCATGCATGGTATCCCTTAGTTGTCTGTCCTGAGATGTTACTAAGAGCATGTCAATCATTGATCGTTACGAAAAGCAACCCTTGAAGGTCAAAATCCTCTTGTTTGTGCTCATCCCACACACGTACACCTTCTTCCCGCCACAACTCTAAAAGTTCGTCAACTAATGGCTTGAGGTACACATCAAGCTTGCTCCTTGGTTGCTTCGGTCCTTGGTTGAGCACTGGCATCATAATGAACTTTCACTTCATGCACAGCCAAGGAGGAAGGTTGTAAATACATAGAGTAACAGGCCAGGTGCTATGATTGTTGCTTTGCTCTCCAAAAGGATTGAAGACGTCCGTACTTAGACCAAATCTTAAGTTTCTTGCGTCATCTGCAAAGTCCGGGAACTCTCTCTCGATTTTTCTCCACTGGGATCCATCAGCGGGGTGTTTGAACATCGCGTCTTTCTTCCGGTCCTCTTTGTGCCATCGCAACATCTTGGCATGCTCTCTGTTGCTGAACAAATGTTTCAACCATGGTATTATAGGAGCATACCACATCACCTTGACAGGAACTCTCTTTCTGGGGCGCTCGCCCTCAACTTCACCAGGGTCATCTCGCCTGATCTTATACCGCAATGCACCGCATACCGGGCATGCATTCAGATTCTCGTACTCCTCACCGCGGTAGAGTATGCAGTCATTAATGCATGCATGTATCTTTTGCACCTCTAATCCTAGAGGACAGACGATCTTCTTTGCCTCGTACGTACTGTCGGGCAATTCGTTATCCTTTGGAGGCATCTTCTTTATCTTTTTCAACAACTTTTCAAACCCCATTCTCAGCCTTCCATTGCAGCAAATCCAACGTCGTACCCAGCTTTTTCTGGTCATCTTCGACACATGGGTACAATTTTTTTTGTGATCCTCCAACATGCGCTCCAACTTGACCCACTCCCTCTGATTTACGCTGTTTCTCTGTGCATCAGCAATGGCCCGAGAAAGATCATCAGCGGGCTCATCCGACGCCTCTTCGTCAGGCGCGTCTTCTCCAGTTTCCCCCATTGTAGTACCGTCGTATTCAGGAAACTCAGGATAGTTGTCATCGTCCTCTTCTTATTCATTGTCTTCCATTATGACCCCTGTTTCCCCTGTTTGGTCCAACAGTTATAGCCGGACATGAAACCGGACTGAAACAGGTGGATGTGAATGGTTTTTGAGTTGGAGTAACTCCTGATATTCTTACAACCACAACATGGACAATACATAAAACCATCCCGCTTATTTGCCTCAGCAACACGGATAAAATCCAGCACGCCGGTCATGAACTCCGGAGTGCGTCGGTCAACGTACTACCATTGTCGATTCATCTGCATTATGTAAATATATACAAAACCATTACACAATAGTTATATATATATATACCATGAATAGATAGATACGTGACCAATTCATTAATACAAGTTCACCATATTTAAACAAATCTAATACATAGTTCTCATAAAACATTCATTAATTGAAACTAACATGGAACTAGCTAAAGAATTTCAATCCAACGACAAATGCGATCAAAATCGCAACTAAGTTAATTATTGAACCAACAACATAATGATACCAAGCCTCTTGACTAATGACATATTTTCTAAACTTTTTAAGCTTCAAGCGCATTGCATTCATCTTGATCTTGTGATCCAAACGCATTGCCTGCATCTTGATCTCGTTATCATCGACGACATCGGCAATCTTCAACTTCCATTTCATCTTTTCTTCGAGACGAAGATCTTCACTTCTTTTCAATTTAGCTTTCAAATCATTGTTTTCTTCTACTAAAAACTCGAAAATAGGGTCGGGCTCATTTTCCGGTTCAACTACCTCCTAGATAAAAATATACCTACGTTAAGTTGGTCGGTATAATTTTTGTAAACACGAAATTAAACAAACATATTCTTATAACAAACAATCGTACCACATCCGAATAATAGAGCGGGCGAGAGCCAGTGTGGAAAGATGTCAAAACCATGACACTATATATAACAAAAAGTTACACAAATAAGAAAATTATACAAGTAATAATTCTATAAACAATTAATTATGTAATTATAGCATAAAATGAGCTAAACTAGGACTAAATGAGCTAAACTAGGACAAAATTAGCTAAACTAGCACAAAGTAAATGATGAAACTAGCACTAAATAAGCTACATTTGTAGATTTTTCTAAATTTTTCTATCTAGGTCAAACTAACAATATATTTCTAGATTTTCCTACATTTTTCTATCTAGGTCAAACTAACACTAAATGAGCTCAAACTAGCACTAAATGAACTGAAATTTCCAATTAAATGTAAGAGAAACAAGTTTCTAACCTTTTTTACCAAAAATGGTGCCACCAAATTGGACAAATCGCCGGATCACCACCGAGCTCGAGCAACAACAGAGAGAAATAAATGAGGAGGCAGAGAGTGAACTGAGCTCGGGCTGGAGGAAGTAGATGGAATTTATAGCGAAATGTTTTAGTACCGGTTTGTAACACAAACCGGTACTAAATGTCCATCTTTAGTACCGGTTTGTAACACAGAGCGATACTAAAGGTTCTCGGCGTGGGACCCGCTGCTGCAACGCTAGCCCAAATCCCTTAGTTTCGGTTGGTTACACCGTACGAAGGTTGCTTACCGACCGATACTGCTGTCGTTCGCCTGTCCGGCCGCTTGGATCGGTACTAATGTTATATTAGTACCGGCCGCAAATTGGTGCGGGACTAAAAGTCTGGACGTCATAATTAAGCAGTTGCAAGCGACTGAAAACAAGCAGGTGCTTTCTTTTCTTTCTCACTGACGCTTCCATGCCTGCTAAGCGCACGGGTTTCTTCAGCTGCTGCTACAGTCTATGTCTTTTATTTGTCCTCTCTTACTGGCGTATAACTCCGTACGTAGTACAGTAGTATTAGACTAGTGGATAATGATTTGGTGCACTTGTCTGAGCAGATGATTAAACGAGGTTTATGTCTAGTTACAGTTAAGAACCAAAGTTTTTGTAGATAGGTGAGATGGTCGAGTTGCCTCCCCCAATGACAGCTTATGATTTCTCTTTTCAAGATTCATATCGACTCTAAAGAAAGAGAGATAGTAGTGCTCATCATTTTTACAAGTGCATGCAATCACCACACACACACACACACACACACACACACACAGGACCTCTGGAGGCATCGGCCAGGAAGCTGCATCGCTGCTGCTGGTTAGGGCGCCGGCAGGATGTGCGCATACTTGATCACCTTGGAGACGGCCTCCAGGACTTCCATGGGGGTCACGTTCCCGACCACGGTCACCGTCTTGATTCCCAGCTCTATCTTGACGGACACAACTCCTGCAAAAGTTCGTGACCCATCATCCAGTTAGAGCGATTGCTTAGTTCGTCGATCACCAGAAAGAAGCAAATCGGGCAGAGTTGATGCTTTGCTAGGTGCTAGCTATATATATTTCACTCCATGGCCTACCTTCCAGCTTGGAGATCTGCTTCTGGACCTTCCTCGCACAGCCATGGCAGTGCATCGACACCTTCAGTGCCACGGTCTGCGGCCGCCATGCCAATGCAAGATATAGGACCACGACACGAGTATATTCACAGTTAAATCTCCGCTTGGATTTCAGAAAATGCATCGGAAAATCAGCACGCTTGCGAGTTCACGGTTCACCTTGGGCTCCGCTGCCTTGGGTTGCTCATCGACGAAATCCGTGACCGGCACGATCCGATTCTGATCCCGGTGGCTCCTCAGCAGCCCGTTCCTCTCGTTGATGTTCTCGTCTTGCTCCGGGCCGGAGGCTGCAGAGGAACGCGGCAACCAACGCAGAGCTCTCTTCAAACCCATCGTTGAAGCCATATCCTCACTCGCACGCATACATAAACGCCTAGCAGTTAACCAGAGCCATCAGGCTAAAAGCAACCCCACATGGCCACATATATATATAGTTGTAGTAATACCTGGCTGTGAGGTCTCTCTCCTTTTATTTTGTGTGCAGGCAGATAGCTGTGAGATCAGCCACCAAGGAACAAAGATTCTTACAAAGTCGCTGGTTGATCCATCCGTAGTCTAACTACTAGTCCAAGCGATCAGACCACCCTCTGTGCTAGCTACTATCACAAGTTGGATGGCGTTGGGTGACCTATAGAACAGTCATGATAGCTAGCTAGGCAAGAATCTGATGGTCATGGCAAAAAGGTGCAGATATGCAACCAAAAATAACTTGTCTTGCAGGCTTCAAAGGAGTAGTAAAAACTCGAAGCAAACATAACCTTATTGCTAGTACTTCCCTACTTAAATTGCACTCCCAAGAGCACAGGTTCAATGGATAACCAAGCGGACACAGGAAAGTTATGCGGACGAAACAAAACCAAACTAACTCGACACTCATTCAAGCTCAAGACTGTCGCAAATCTCGCTCACATTTCCACATATTCAAAGAGATACAAACTGCAGCAACACAGCCACTTGTTCTTGCCAATACTGCTATAAGAGGGGAGTAAGTACATCAGACTCGAATCAACAGGAGTCACTAACAAAATGTACTTACTAAAAACCCAAACATCATCAATCATCGCAGATCATTATTCAAAGCTCTCTACAGGAACCGCCCATATCTTCACACGCCACCAACGAATATGCCGTTTCCAGACGCATCAGGATCGAGCAACATCTAAAATTCCACGACTATGTTTTGTTAGTCACAATACTTGTCTTGCAGGCTTCAAAGGAGTAGGAAAAAATCGAAGCAAACATACCGTGATTGCCAGTAGTTCACTACTTAAATTGCACTCCCGAGACACACAAGTTCAATGGATAACCAAGCGGACGCAGACGAAACAAAACCAAACTAACTTGACACTCGTTCAAGCTCAAGACTGTCGCAAATCTCGCTCACATTTCCACATATTCAAAGAGATACAAACTAGGCTAAAAAAAAGATACAAACTGCAGCAACAAAGCCGCTTGTTCTTGTCAATACTGCTATAAGAGGGGAGTAGGTACATCTGTCTCGCATCAACATGAGTCACTAACAAAATGTACTAAAAACCCAAACATGATCAATCATCGCAGATCATTATTCAAAGCTCTCTTCAGGAACCGCCCATATCTTCACGCCACCAATGATTGTGCCATTTCCAGACACATCAGGACCGAGCAACATCTAAAATTCCACAATTATGTTTTGTTAGTCGCAATACTGTCAAAACTGAAAGCACACATCCTCAAGTGTTGATTGTTTCGTACCACAACTCAAGCAACAAATGTCACCCCTGCTCTGCTGTCAAGTGACGTAACTCGCAGCACGAGCAGGCATTTATAAGACCTGCCAAGGGAATACCGCAGACCATAGTTAAGGCAAGAGGCAGATCATAATTACAGCACGGGCAGACACACCGCATGCACAAGGTAGTATCGGTTTACATCAGTATTCTACATAGGCTAAAATGACAAAGAAAACAGACTGGAACAAGCTAGCAAAATAGCTCCATTGATGTCAGACATAACAATTTGTGAGAAGACCCTTGTAGGGTTTAATGATCAACATAATAACCTGAAAAATAAATAACACACAATGGAAAGGAAAATAGCATGATATATACTATTCATAAAAATGTGGAACATGCTAACGTTGCATTTACAAAAAAATTGCATTGCTCACTCAAAATATGTCTTGGAAAGTCGAGGATTCTAAAATGCTAGAATAGAAAAGTACCTAATATAATTTAGGACACAAAGCCACCCAAAGTGCTCCAGGTCATAGCTAGAGATCACAACGGGCCTAAAATACAGCCTGCATAAGCATGAAATGCCACGGTGAGTTTACAGAGAAGAGAAATAATATCAGAAACAATAATGTGTAACTGACCATTAGAAGCTTATTCAGATGCAACTCGCCTTACATGGTGCTTCACTGACTGAAGTTCATCTCTGAGTATCTGCAATATAAGAGTCATACATAAGCAGAAAGTTCTTGTGCAAAAAAGGTCCAGAATGCTTTTTTGAGTCAAAATAGTACTAGAGAATATCTTGCCTTCTAGGCTTGTTCTGGCGCTGGTCAAGCTCTTCAGTCACAATATCTGCATTACAATATATAGACAATGGAAGGCAACTTATAAATTGTAACACATGCTAATAGTTTTTAGCAGTATGGCCTAACAGTGGAGCACACAATTTACCATTTCCCGGAGGAGATTTAGCCCCTTTGTTAACAATAGTTTCCCTGAAAAAATAATAAATAGTGTTAATCCCCTTAATGCTTGAAACCTTCATTGATGATTCAATAAATATATAATCAATTAATTAGGTTATACAATCAGGTAGGGGACAGAAAAGAATTGTCAACACTCCAGGTAAAAAATAACTACATGTTTACACAGCTTAGCCGAAGTGATTTCAACTTGTTCTAACAGTGATTGATTTATCTTAACTGACATTAGTATTACCTGGATGGAATGGACGATGACGTCTGTCCTGAAGACCTGGAATAAAAGCTGGGATCAAGGGTAATGTAAGGTGGATACGATCCTCCAAAAGCCCCAGCTGCACCAGCCAATAGTGGCAACCTATTAACATGCAAAAAAATAACAGGGGTTCTCAGAAAATAGAAGATGTCATCTCAGAGTAAAAGGAAAAATACATTATTTTTTCTTTTTTCTTGGATACAGAAAAATAAATGACGAGTCCAATATGATCATGAATAATACAGTAAGGAAGAACATATGAATCCAATGGACAAAGAAAAGAAGCAATTTCAGCGAATAATTATCCCCTCTCTAACATCTTCTAAGTACAAAGAAAGTAGAATCACTCTTAGCAACACTCTTTATGTCACAGTTTAATGAAATAAAAATGTAATTTAAGAAGCATGTGGTCAGTGGTGACTAGTGAAAACAACAATACATATGGATTCAGTGCAAACAATTTGGGGCTTAATCCATTTTGTCTTATGAATTCCTTGAACAACGTCAATGTCGTCGCACGTGTTGAATCTAACAAAAAAGAACTGCAAATCTAGCAAGACATACCATGCCATTTCATTATTGGCCATTCCCAGCTGCTGTTGAGCCACATAGCCAGGGAGGGCCATACCAACACCAAGTCCACCTGGATGCTGGCCGCCGAACTGCATAACTGCATAAAAATAGATAGAAATGAATGGTATATGTGATTCCAGCAGATAAAGAAAAACAATAAATTGTTACAAACGGAGTACAGTGGATGTGAAATCAAACCTGGCAGAAGAGCTGGAGTGCCAGGAAAATTATTTTGCTCGCCCTGGGCAAGACCACCGGCTCCAGCAGAACCAATAATCTGAGCTCCACCATACATGAAGGAACCCTGTCCAGTTTCTTTATTGGTTTTTTCCACATCAGCTGATATAATATTGGGTTGGTTTGGACTACGATAGGAACCATCCTCGCCACTTTCAGTTGACCTAGAAGGTAGACGCTGAGCGGTTTGTGAAGGATTGCTCCGATGGCTCAACTGCTGAGTTGGAATCCTGGTTGCAGATTGAGTAGGTACTTGGCCTGACTTCTGGTACATAACTGAGGTCTGATTTTGCTGTTGTGCCAAAATCCTAGACGTTTGGTGAAATGACGACTGGTTATGTGAACGAACCCCGATGCTTGAATTCCCCCCTTGAGCCCTGGAAGTAGGGGATTGGCCAGCAACTGACGATGTTCCAGCAGTTCTTGCAGGAGATGGTCTAGCATGACCCTCAGCATGAAACCTATCGCGTCCAACATAACCTGTGGTTCCTCTACCTCTAACTACTGGACCAGATTGTAGCTTCACGTGGTCGTCCATCTTCGTGGAAGATGGAAAACCCTTGTTCGAACCTCCTGCTTGTATGTCCCTTTTCTGACCTCCCACGTTGTTGGATGCGCCAGAGGGATAAAATGGTGGTGACGCAGAATTTAAGCTTGAATTGACAACATTGTTTTTGGTAGGAACTGAATCCGAATATGCATTTGAAATTTGGCCAGACTCTCTGTCCATTGCAGAATGAGCAGCAGATTCACGAGATCTTGTTGGTCTGAACAAGCAACAAGACAACTTAATGAGAGAAACATCACTTGCTGCTTACTGAAAACAAGCAAAGCTACAGTACTGACGAGACTTATTTGCATTCAAGTGTCCCAAAAATTTATCAACTTACTGTTTACGTTGGTATCCAACAACCTCTCGGCTATTCTTTGTGATCGCGTCGTAACGTCTGGGTCCTCTCCCTCGGACAACCTTTTGTGGTTGGTTTTGGTTGTCACCAAGGTTTTGGTTGTCACCATCGTCATGATAACTGCGGTACCTCCCTCCTCTGGAAGACCCACGAGCAGTGCCTCGGGTCCTACCTCCACCACCACGACCTCTAAAACGACCTCTTGAGACTCGCTTATCCTACAATGCAGAGATTTTACCTCAATATTGGCCAAAAAAATGTTCTTACACATCAATGGTAATTAGTAATTACTTCATAGCGCTCCTCAAATCTGTCATGCACGTTCATCTCCTCAAATTTGTCGTGCATCCAAGCTTGATCATCTTTAACATCCCATAATTTCCCTCGCCCACCAAGCATTCGCCTAGTTTAAAAAGAAAATATCAGCATATGTGTATTATCTAGTAATTCAAAACACTGGTGTGCTAACAAATCTGTAAGCTTAAGATTGATTAAACATAAACTGCAAACACCTAATCAAAACTATGACAATAAGTAGATATGTTGATAACAGGTGCTTTTAGTCTGTTAACCCTCCTGACCAAGGGATCAGGTAGCAGCAGGAACTGTAAAACTATATTTCGCGAGGAAGCTGGAAGCATGTAGTGACAGAACAAGGTGTGCTGACCATATCCATCTCCAGTTGCCATTGCACTGCGAGCCATTTGCAGAACAAGGCGTAATTCTGCCAGAAAGAGTTGGGAGAAACTGTGTGCTCAATGAAGCGGAGAGAACAACTGACACTGACAGTTACAAGGTTTTAACATTGTACGCCCAATAATTATTCTGACATAATAAAATATATAATTTTACTGAAACCCATGTCGTAAAGAATGTAATGCCTACGGCAACCTTAATGACCCTCTCTCAAGGCACGCAATGAAGTCAGCATTTCCCTAAGATTGTTAAATCCCCCCCATGGACTACTACAAATATGTGTTGAGTACTTAGAATTGAACATTCTATTGTTGATCCTCTAAATATTATGGCTAAACAAACACTTATTCCCTAATTTAGTCAAATCCCCCCATGGAATGCTACAAATGTGTGTTGAGTACTTAGAATCAAACATTCTATCGTTGATCCTCTGAATACTATAGCTAAACAAACACTTACTCTACCGCTAATAGCTACTACCATCCAAGCATCTTCATTCTTCAGAAACAACAATAAATGAAAACTTTCAGGCAATTATCAGAAAGAAAAACAGTAAACGTGTATACAAGAACCTAGCCGGTGCATCACCACCTAGTAGACAACAAGTGTGCAGCAGCAAGTCTGCATTATAATGCTTAGAGTTATACAATTATTTTGTTTATGACTACGGATGACTTTGTTCTTCAGTGGTCCTTTCTTGTGGACGAACTCTCTTGTGACCTATTCAAATTATGTGATTGCTCGGTATTCCTGATTTATTATCCTCTACATGTCAGTCTCAATAACGATTTGCCGTCTCGAGCAGACCCATCCATCATGAAAAAAAACGCATTGATCAATAGAGTTTAGATCTCTGTTTTGCCAAAGCTGAAGTCTGATTTTACGCTATAGTCTTTGTTTGCGATGAACTACAAAATAAACGAACTCATCAACATTGGCACCTAGATTTCTTGACTAAGTTTCAGTTTGCCTCAAATGAAGGAGGTCGGGCATAGGCATACTAGACAACACTGTTCGTCTTAAATGACGTACAAAGATACGAACTCATGAACATTAGCACCAACTCCTCTGTTTTTAAATATGAGATGTTTTAGGTCTTTTCCATATTCGTATGTATCTAGACACATTTTAGTGTGTATATTCACTCATTTCAGTCAGCAACTAGTCAACATGTGGAATGCCTAAAACATCTTATATTTAGAAACTGAGGGAGTAGATCTCTTGACTAAGTTTTAGTTTGCCACAATTTAAGGAAGCCGGGCACAGACATACTAGACAATACAAGAAAATGTTTGCAAGCCTAGGGAAACTGTGTGCCACTATTGCAAGTTCTACAGAAACGGAAGAAAGGCACACCTGCGTCCTCCTCCGCGGCCGTTCTCGGCGAAGCGGTCATCATGCATGTAAAAGGCGCCCGAGGTTGGCACAGCGAATGGCTCCTGCTCCTTCTTCTCTTCCCCATCAGCCTGTTCTCCCTCCTCCCCAGCCTGCTCGCCCTCCTCCCCCTGGCCGGCGGCTACCTCCTTGGGCGGCACCGCGCGAGCATCGTAATCCTCCTCCAGCCCCTCGCCGACCTCTTCCTCCAACAAATCATCGTAGTACTCCTCCCCCTCATCCTCTTCCACCTCGCCCTCGTAATCCTCAGGGGCGCCCTGGCCGTCGTCGTCGTGGTCAGGGTCGATCCGCGCCCTGGGCGGGGGCCTCCCCTCCTCGGAACCCTCGTCGTCGCTGGCCTCCCGGCGACGCATCTCCGGGAGAGCATCGTCGGGGTCGCTCACGTACTCCTCGTCCACCTCTGACTCCACCTCCTGCTCCTCCGCCTCCGCCGCATCCTCAGGCTCGGCCGTCAGCGGCGCCGTGGGGGGCTTCTCGGCGGCGAGTGGCAGCTCTGGCTGTGCCTCTGGGGGCGGCGGGTCGGCCATGGGCAGAGCGAGCGAAGCAACCCTAGATTTGAGTCGTGGTGTGGTGAGATTTTTTTTTTTGTCTCTCTCCCTCGAGGGAGAATTGATTATCACCCCCCAAGTTCATGCGCCACGACAACTTAAGCCCCTCTGTTGGTCTTCCTCCCTTCTGACCCCCCCAGTTCGATCGTTCTGTAGCTAATGTGCCCCTCTGCCCTGTTTAACAAATTTTTTAATATATAAACTACAATTAGGCATACGAATAGACAGAACTACCCTTCAAAATGAATAGAAGTATTTCCTATTTTGCTTCAAACGAAAAACCTGATGTATAGTTTCACAAGGATATCAGGAAGAAGCAAGCAAAATTGACAAAAATGAAGGGACCAATCTTGCCCTGCCTTTAGGCAGCAGGACAACGGGGAGATGCATCGGCCGGCCGGCCGGCGGGAGGATGCAGCGGCTGGCGGCGGAAGGATTCAGCGGCGGACAGTGGCGAGATGCGTTAGCGGCGGGACGATGCAGCGGCGTATGGCGACAAGGTGAATCGACGGGCGGCATACTGCAGGTGGCGGCGACCAGGGGCGATTGAGGCCGGCAGCTCTGCTCACGAGCGGAGGAAACGAGAGGACTCCTCTGCCTAGCTCGTGCGACTTGCAAAGGAGATAAGGGGTAGACTTGTCATTACTGATTATGATTAGATTTTAGTATTTATTAATAGCTTAATAAGTCATCAAAGGGGGCCAGAAGAGAGGAAGACCAACTAAGGGGCTTAAGTGGTCATGGCGCACGAACTCGGGGGGTGATAATCAATTCTCCCCTCCCTCGATGGGTTTGGTTTCAGAGGAGAGTTCGAATCGAAGAGACGAGGGACGACAAAGGGAAAGGGGTGCGACTCGTGGAACGGAAACGGGATGGATTACGGTACGGATCAGGATGGTCACAGTTTATTCGTTGGGAAAATTTTGTTTTTGCTCAGTTTTTGTCTATTTTGATTTTGTCACTCTAAATTTTAACATTTTGATTTCGTCCTCTTAATTTCTGATAATACATCACCAAAATGAAAATGGTAAAAAAATATTTTGTATCTACTACTCTAGTTTTTGCCCATTTTACTTGTCCCAACTGTTGTTGTTTTGTTTTCGTTTTTACCTCTTAAAAGGGAAAAAGCAAAATGTCAAATTTTAGAGTGGCAAAAGTAAAATGGACAAAAACTACAATGGCAAAAACAAATTTTTCACTTAGTACAGGTGTGTATAGCCAGAGTCCAAGGGTTTTCACTTTTCAGAAACCATGTTGGATTAACAACCATTCTATAGGTGAAATCCAATATGACACCCGGTGCATATGTACCAGCTACTCCCTCTAGCCCATTATAATTGTCGGAAGAAAACAACTGAGTATGCACAATCTGTTAGCACAAGTGACGACCTTTTTTAGGATCGGAGGGAGTATTTAAAATTGAAGGGGATCGTGTGCAGAAAACAAAAAATTTCCTACCAACGATATCATTAAACTAGCCAAGATTTACACTATGCGGATATAGTAGTACGGCGGAGATCAGAATACATACCCTCGTAGACCGAATAGCGGGGATTACGCTCCCGCACAAGCGTTGACGACGAAGACGACGTAGCAGACCTCTAGGTCGCGAAGAACTCGGCGCGACTGACGTGGGGCTACCTTTCGACTAGCCCACAATGAGACTACCTGGGCCGCGCCAACCATGGAGAAGCCCACAGAAGGCCCACTCGGTGTACCACGTATCCTAGTCCAACTCGGTTAGGTTTCATAACCTGCCATATCTATAATCACCATCGATACCGACCACCCGAGACCTGGCTACCTATAAAGCCAGGAGGGTTGCCCGTCCTAAAGGACACGCCAATAGCCACCACCACAAACCCTAGCGAGATCGCAATCTCGCCGCCATTGTAATCGCAACTCGCCATCAATAACAGACAAGTAGGAGTAGGGTGTTATCCTCCGGGAGCCTGAACCTGGGTAAAACCTTGCTTGTCAGCCGTCGTGATCACCAACGCTCCTCTCTCTCCCCCTCAATCAACCCGGGGTGCACAACCCTGGGATTTGCCAAGTTACACCCTCGTCAATTGGCGTCGTCTATGGGAAAGACATCAAGCGTTGGAATCATGGTCGCACCGGCTCCATCCGCAATGAAGATCGGGATCGATGTTACTCGGGAGCCCATCCGCTTCGGCTCCTTCGAGTACGTCCTCCACCCGCTGGCCCATCGCCCGGTGTACGCCAATCTGCGCAAAGGTATACATATCACCTTCGGCTCCATATACTGTTTCGTCGACAGTCGTGGCATGTTCAGGTCTGCGACAGTCGCGCCACACGTGGCCACAGCACCCGCATCTGTTACCCGTGTGCCACCATCGACATCACCCGCCGCGGGAGCTGCGCCTGCCACATCTACGAAGATCGTACCTGCATCGACTACATCGTCGACCTCGGCGACCGCCGCGCTGATCGAGTCTACTCCGACCATATCGACCGCACGGTCGACAAGGCCAAGATCTACCTCAACTACAACTGCACCAGCGCGTGCGACCAAGGGCGTACCGTCGACTGCCGCGTCGCACGCAACCTCGTGGGACCATCAAGTCTACCCCAAGCCAATCGCACTCGCCCCTGCGACTGTGAAACCTCTGTCCGCGACCACGGTGACGATCCTCCGAAGACGCAACGGCGACTACGCTGCCCACGTAGCAGCAATTTTTGACCCCGAGCAAGATTCGGATCAAGGAAGCAGCAGCGGCAGCGTAAACACTCCTACTGAAGTTTTCCCCCAGCAAGTCTTCATGGCCAACACCGAGCCTCCAGAAGGTAACGAGGAACCCACATACCCACTGGAGTTGGTCATGCCTGACCAGACATGGCTCACCATCACACGAGACATGGGAATCAGAGCCCTGAAGCATGTTGACGACGACACTTTCCCTGCACCCGACGCGCCTAGAGAAGACCACCTGGCGGTCCAGTACTTGCTACGCAAGGAAGGAGAGCGACTTCGTGCCGAAAAGGCCGAACTGCTCAGGCGCAAGAGGGACGCAGACGCGTCGAGTGCCAGACGGGCCGCGATCTCGTTCACTTCCTCCACAGAAGTTAACCAAGGAGGACGGCGACACAGAGCTCGCGTTCCCAACATGACAGATGTGGATCGAGCAAGGGTCGCCCGCAATCTCGACTCATCCTTCATCACCGAGGACGAGAACGGGATACCAGTCCCCAAGACAGCGAACACGGCCATCATGTCAGTCGAGACATATCTCCGGCTCACGCAACCACCGGAGGGAGATCCACGCGCCCTTCTCCACAAGCAGCAGATCATGTCCATGAAGGCAATCGAGGAAGCCTTGGCGACTGGAGCACCCAACAACCGGGCACGTGAAGAACGGGATCGCCAAGCCCGCGAGCCAGCAACATCAGGGACACTGGCAGGGCAGCCGCTGAGACAAGCCCAACCAGGTGAAGATCTCCGCAACGTTATCACACAAAGGACAGTAGACCGGAATCGCAGCCAGCGCTCGGCTGACGCGATGAACCTGGATGATTCGGCCGACCGCAACTTCGAGCCGTGCGGCGCGGCATGCTTCAGCTTCAACATCCGCAACACCCGCATGCCTAAGGGTTTCAAGCTGACGGCAGGCACCCCCAAGTATGACGGAAAGCAAGACCCGCGCCTATGGCTCGAAGATTACCTCATCGCCTGCACCTGTCAAGGCGGGACGTAGACTACGGCAATGCAGTATATCCAGCTCATGCTCACGGACTCAGCCCGTGGGTGGCTCACCAGCCAGCCCAAAGACTCCTTCAAGACCTGGGAAGAATTTCAAGATACTTTCATAAAAAGTTTCTCTGGAACATTCGCAAGGCCGACAACATACATCGAGTTGCAAGCCTGCAAGCAAGGAAAGGATGAGTCGCTCCGCGCGTACATCCAGCGATGGACACTCCTCCGAAATACTATGGAACCCATCTCAGAGGACAAGGTGATGGATGCTTTCATGCACGGCGTCGCTCGCCGTGATCTCCGTGAAGAATTTGGTAGGCTCCAGCCGAAGACTACGATCGAGCTCATGAAGGTAGCCAACCAGTGGGCCGAAGGAGAGGACTACGTCCGCGACACCTCCCCAAAGAAGGAAGCCGAGACAAACAACTGGCGAGACGGACGCCAGAAAGAGAAGCAACGTTTCACCCACTGAGACACCATCGAGCTAGTAGCGGCAGGATATCAAACCCCCCGTGATGACACACGAGATAACAGTCGACAGCATGATCAGAGTCGGCAGTCCAGCTCGGGGCAGTACAATCGCAGCAGCGGCAGCATTAGCCACAACGACGGAAGCCAGAAACGCGAGTGGAAGCGTCCATTGACTCCAGCCGAAGAGCGGATGCAACCTTGCAAGCATCACTCGTTCCGCAACCCGGAGACAGGCAAGTGGGGCTCCAATCACCTGTTGAAGGATTGTCGCAAGGCTCGGAAGATTTACCAGGCTATGCAGTAGATCATTATTCCCGTCCAAGCATTGACGACGACTCCACAGCTCTCTATTCAGGCAGCACCCGCAAACAACAACACAACACAAGCGGCTAGAACCTTCCCCCAGCAACAGCCGCAGCATGACACCCAGATGGTGGCACACGAAACATACCCAACTACGCGAGGACAAATCAACATGATTCAAAAATGACGTCCTTCGAACAGGGTCCAGAAGCTCATCACCCGCCAGGTACTCCAGGCTACCACCAGCACGCGCGCAGTACCGGAAAACCTGAGAGGCTCAGAGACACCAATCACATTCTCCAGGACAGACCACCCGTCGGAGGTGCCTCGACCCGGTCACGCTGCTCTGGTTATCGAAGCCCTAATTGGAGACTACAGCCTGAAGAAAGTATTCATGGACGGAGGCAGTGGCATCAACATCATATTCGCCGACACCCTAAGAAGAATGAACAAGTCGACAGAGAAGTTGCCAGAGTCGGAGACCACCTTCCACGGCATAGTACCAGGGCAAGCAATCACGCCCATGGGAAAAATCACACTCGACGCCATCCTCGGCACACCCGAACACTTCAGGAAGGAGTCGATCGACTTCGAAGTTGTCGACTGGAAATCACAGTATGAACGGGAATCCGGCACCTAGAGGGGGGGGGTGAATAGGTGCTATTACAAATTTTAGGTCTTTTCAAATTTAGGCTCAACGCAAAGGTAAATTCTCTAGATATGCAACTACGGTGAATTTACCTAAATGATAATCTAAGCAATAGTAAGATAAGCAAGTAAGGGAGCAAAGGTAAAGGGAACCAAGTGAAGCACGCGGAGACGAAGATGTAATCCCGAGTTCCACCCAAGGGTGTACGTCTCGTTTGGAGAGGTGTGCGCTACCACAACAGGTTAGCCGCAACGCCACAAAGGCTCACCTTCTTCTCCGATGAACTCAATCACAAAGGTTTCGAGTCCACCTTCCACTATTGATCCCCTTTTAGGGCGGAGATCGAATCCCTTACAAACGCTTGAGGCACACACCCACAACTGAATTGGGGGCTCCCAAGAAGACCACAAAAGGTCAAGGACCACAAAAGGTCAAGGTAACACCAAGAGTACAACAATGGTGAACTAGGTTTTCCCACCGGAAACCCTAGCCACGAAATCCCCAAGTGAATGGGGGAGAAATGCAAATCCCTTCGGTGAGAATGTAGATCCGGGCCTTCTCCTCCAATCCTCCAAAGATCAATGAATTTGGGTGGGGGGATTGAGAGATCTTGATGATTTGAGTTTTCAAGAATGGTAGGAGAGAGAAAATCTGAGAGCTGACTGTTCTTGAGTGAGTGAGGGGGTATTTATACTCCACCTCAAAATCTGGCCGTTGGCTGTCTTGGGCACCCGGAAATTCCGGTTTAAGTAACACCGGAAATTCCGGTAACCCGGAATATCCGGGTCTTTGAAAATATCCGAGCTGAATTTCCGGTTGAGATCAGAACCAATTCTGAACTTGACTTAGCCGATTTTCTGAGGTTGACTCGGAATATCCGAGTCCTTGAAATTTCCGAGCTGAATTTCCGATTGGAGTCAGTACCACTTCTGAATCTTGACTTAGCCAATTTTTCTGGGGTTGACTCGGAATATCCGGGTTGGGGAACCGGAATATCCGAGTCCTTGAAATTTCCGAGCTGATTTTCCGATTGGAGTCAGTACCACTTCTGAATCTTGACTTAGCCAATTTTCCTGGGGTTGACTCGGAATATCCGGGTTGGGGAACCGGAATATCCGAGTCCTTGAAATTTCCGAGCTGATTTTCCGATTAGAGTCAGTAGTACTTCTGAACTTGACTTAGCCAATTTTCTGGGGTTGACTCGGAATATCCGAGTTGGGGAACCGGAATATCCGAGTCTGGGAAGAATTCCATAAACTCTTTTTCTCTACAATTTGGCTTTAGAATTTGTGATATGAGTTTCACCCAAACTGAAATGCTTAGCAATAGGATTAGTATATCATTGGTATTGTTAACTAACACACAAAACACTAGGGATTAAGAAATGTTCTTTCAATCTCCCCCTTTTTGGTCTTAGATGACAATACCAAGATTTGCATAGAAACAAAAGGCAATATCATGTTTTTGGCAGAAAATGGCTCCCCCTAAATAAATGCAAGTAAGCAACACAAAATGACAAAGGATAGGAGCAATTTTATAACAACAACCACAAGATATCACAAAGGAGAAACGAGACAAAATGTAAGATTATGGTAGCAATTGAGACTAGATAGATTTTCATACCTTGTGTATATAGAATATGAAGAGAATACCAACACAATCAATTCGGAGTCTCAACCATAAGATAATGATAGCATCAAACCATTGTCTCAATACATAGTTATCACATAATGAAATAAAAAAGAGTTCACAAATAACTTAAAACACGATAAATGGACACAAGCGCAAATAAATGATAAACGCATAAGCTTGTGCCCGGCCCTTTGCAAATCCCCGAAGAAGTCCTAGTAGAGCAACTTCTCCCCCTTTGGCATCGAAACGCCAAAAAGGAAGAAGAGCGATGCTACGTCCCATGGAAGTCTTCAGTCCGAGGGGTCCTCCTCATCATCATCATCACCAGCATCCTCATCATCATCATCATCCTCTTCATACTCCTCAGACTCTGCCTCCTCATCATCATCTTCCTCCTCATCATCATAGTCATAGCCAGTGGTGTACGAGCTGCCGCCAAGGTCCTGGTCAATCAGTGTCCACGGAGCCAAGGAACCCTGGTTCCACTGAGCAAAGGTCAGGGGCTCAGACAGAGCAGCAGGAGCAGGAGAGCCAGAAGCATGGTGAAGGATCAAGTCCTGCTTGTAATCCAGCTGACGGCGATCCTTGTAGGCATTGTATTGCTCTTTGCGGATGTCCACATTCATGCAAAGGATGTTGCGCTGGAACCAGTTCAGCTTCTTGACATGCGCATGAGTGGTAGGAACTTGAGTAGAGGCAGCAGCAGCCCTCCTAGCATCACCCATGAAAGATCCACCTGTAGCTGATGTAGTAGAAGGCCTAGGAGGGGGCTTGACCACAGTCTTCTTCACATAAAGCTTCTTGAAGTCATGTGGCACCAAATCACTGCTGCTGAAGTTGTAGTCAGGGAACTTAAACTGGAGGAGCTTCATTGGGGTAACCATGTTGTCGTTGTTGCCACCACTCGGTGCAATGTTCTCACGCAGGATGCGCACAAGAACATCACACAATGGAAGCAAGTCACGAGAGAATCCAGGGGTTGCTCCCACACCATATAAGTGAGTTGTCTCCTTCTTGTTGAGCTTGTAGGGGGTGTGCATGCAAGTGCCTTGGGGATTGTCACCATCAAACCTGTAGCCCAGTACCTTGGCAAACTCCTCGAAGTTGGACTCACAGTATGATTCCCCAGTCATCCACTTCATGGTCTTCTTCGAGTCACCCTTGATCACTAGGGTGGCAAAGAATTGCATTACAAGCTGCGCGTTGTAGGGACAACGGATGAGCACCAACCTCTCCAAACCATGGTCTTGACAATGTGGATGGCCTCAGCAAATGCGGTTTTCTTCTGCAGAGATGCAAAGTCAAACGGGTGCATGGGTCGAATGGGCTTCGACAGTGAGAGATAGAGATCCACGAATATGTGCTCTTGCGCTTGGCACCAAAAGCTGCGATCAGCGAGAGAGTTGTCTCTTGCGCTGAGGTACCAGTCCCCCTGCCTCAGCTGAGAGTAATCCACAGAATGCATATTGGAGTAGTTCTGACGTTGGGGACTAGGGGCATTCTTTCTCTTCTTGGATGAGGGCTTGCTGGCAACAGCTTTCTTCTTCCTCTGAGTTGCAGGGCCCTTTCCCTTGTTGACTGGTTGCTTGTGGACAGGTGCTCTACCTGTGTTCCTTGATCCCCCTGCGGACGGAGTTCCACCTGAACCTGGGAATTTGAGCATAGAGGGTAGCATAAGGTAAGTGCACACAAGTCAGGAGATAATACATACATTAGATAGGCATTTGATGAATCATATGTAGTTAAACATGAGTTAATCTTAACACTGCAGTGTTTGACTCAGAAATTCCGGTTCAGACATGATCGGAAATTCCGGGGGACCGGAAATTCCGAGTCAGTCTGAGCCGGATATTCCGAGTCAGACAGAAACTGCAGATCTGAGATTGACTCGGTCTAAAACTAGATCGATCCAACATAATGCAAACCTAATGTATGTAGATGGCAGGGAATAGTCCTAGGAACAATCTCTACCAAGCAACATTGAAACAAATAACTCCACATCAAGATCCAAGTGCAAGCGCATAAGGAAGAAGAAAAGTGAAGTTACCCTCATCCATTGAGGCCATTGCTTGGAGGAGTGAGTTCCCGGGGCGGAGGAGGAGCAGATCCGGCCGAGAAAGAGGTTCCCCGGCGGTCGGAGAGCTCCGGAGGGACCTTGGAGCAGCAGGGGCGGCGGCTGGAGGAGAGGGAGGTCGGGGGTGGAAGAAGGGCACTAATGAGCCCTTCACCCCGAGTCTGCCCTTATATTTCTGGACAAACCATCAGACCGGATATTCCGGGTGTGACTTACACCGGATATTCCGAGTCACCGGATATTCCGGTTCAAAATGAACCGGATATTCCGACCTTCTGAACCAAAATCCCAGTTTTCAAATGGATGACTTGCGTGCAATAGAGAGAAATGTTTTCAGGGGAAAGTAGGCTTGGGATAGATTTCCAAACTGATATTGGTACACCATACTCAACTCACAACAACCAAATCGAAACAAAAGAGCCAAGTTGAGTAGGTTTCCCACATGCATGAAAAGGAGGGCAAATACTAACAATAAGCTCCAAATAAAATCAACTCTTCAAGGAGAGGAGGTCGGTGGCCGAGGCCACCATGTAGGAGTGTATGGCATGTTACCGCGAAGATGTATCTTGGGTACATAACCAATACTCGTCGTTTTAGCTCATTAGTCATAAGAAAGAATATAGAGATAAAAGAACACTTGCTATCGGCATAATGGGGGGAGGGATGGTCCAATGTATTAGGACCGCACTCCCCCTATTTCCATGCCTACATCTAAACTAGATAATATGCGATTACGCCCTAGGTGAGTGTGCAAGCGATCAAGCTAAGGACCTCGAATCAATGATATTGAGCTCATTCCTCAAAAAGCAAAACCTTCCTTCCTCAAGGGGCTTCGTGAAGATATCCGCCAATTGATCCCTTGTGCCCACATATGATAAGTCAATGTCTCCACGGGCCACATGATCTCTTATGAAATGATGGCGGATCTCAGTATGCTTGGTTCTTGAATGTTGCACCGGGTTGTAGGCAATCTTGATGGCACTTTCGTTGTCACATAAAAGAGGCACTTTGTCGCAATCGACTCCGTACTCCTTTAAAGTTTGCCTCATCCATAGCAACTGAGTGTAACAACTTGCGGCGGCAACATACTCGACTTCGGCGGTGGAGAGAGATATACAATTTTGCTTCTTAGAAGACCAACTCACCAAGGACCTCCCAATAAATTGACAAGCGCCGGAGGTTGACTTCCTATCATCATGATCTCCTGCCCAATCGGAATCCGTGTACCCACATAATGAGAAATTTGCATCCTTGGGGTACCACAATCCATAAGTTGGGGTATAAGCCAAATATCTAAAAATTCTCTTGACCGCCACATCATGGCTTTCTTTAGGAGCCGCTTGATATCTTGCACACACTCCTACGGCTAGCACTATATCCGGTCTAGATGCACAAAGGTAGAGGAGAGATCCAATCATGGAGCGGTATACCTTTTGATCCACATCCTTACCCTTCGGGTTGAGCTCAAGGTGGCATTTGGTTTGCATTGGAGTAGAGGCACCCTTGAGATCAAGCAACTCGTACTTCTTGAGCATGTCTTGAATGTACTTTGCTTGGTTGATGAACGTTCCTTCCCTCAATTGTTTGATCTCAAATCCGAGGAAGAACTTCATCTCGCCCATCATAGACATCTCAAACATGTCAGTCATAAGCTTAGAGAATTCTTCGTTAAATGCTTTGTTAGTCGATCCAAGTATAATGTCATCCACATATAATTGACAAATGAAAAGCTCTCCATTAACTTTCTTAGTGAAAAGTGTGGGGTCGATTTCCCCAACTTGGAATCCACGGTCTACAAGTAGTTCTCTAAGGTGCTCGTACCACGCCCGTGTGGCTTGTTTAAGGCCATAGAGTGTCTTATCCAACTTGTAGACATGGTTCGGATACTTGAGGTCCTCGAACCCCGGTGGTTGCTTAACATAAACAAGTTCATTTAGTGGACCATTTAGAAAAGCGGATTTAACATCCATTTGTTGTAACTTAAAGTTATGGTGAGAGACATAGGCAAGAAGAATACGGATTGACTCAAGTCGAGCCACGGGCGCGTAGGTTTCTCCAAAGTCAATACCTTCAATTTGAGAGTAACCTTGAGCCACCAATCTTGCCTTGTTCCCCACCACCATGCCATGTTCATCTTGCTTGTTCTTGAATATCCACTTGGTGCCGATAACATTGCGGCAATCTTTGGGTCTTTCCACCAACTTCCATACTTTGTTGCGCTCGAAGTTGTTGAGCTCTTCATGCATAGCATCAAGCCAATATTTATCTTCAAGAGCTTCAAAGACCTTCTTGGGTTCCACCATGGAGATGTGAGCTTGATGTTCACTAAAGCTTGCGAGTTGTCTTCGGGTAGAGACCTTGCTTCTCACATCACCAAGCACCTTGTCAAGAGATAGAGCTCTTAATTCTTGTGAGGTGCCAACCCTATTCAAGCGGCGGATCTCGATTTCCCTCCGAGTGGTGGGAGGAATCGCTTGATCATCTTGATCATTCATGTCTCCGCCTTGACTGACTTGATGGCCTTGATCAACCATTGGAGTGGTGTCCATTGGTGAGGGAGAGGGTTGATCTTGGCCTTGCGAACTGCCACCGGGAATGTCAGCAGGACCGGATATTCCGGGTTCAGGGACCGGAAATTCCGAACCACCGGAATTTCCGAGTCCATCTTGAACCGGATTTTCCGGTCCTCCGGAAATTCCAGGAGCAGCTGTAGAATCTTGTTCTTCTTCTTGGCTAGGTGCATTGGGCACGGTGTTGTCGATGGGTGTTTCTTGTGTTGGGGTGGTCACCACTTGTGAAGAACTTGGTCCTTGTTGATCAACCTCATAATAGAGTTCAACGGGGCGGTGGACTCCCAACCCCATTCTTCGGATAGCATCTTGAGGTTCATCATCACCTACACCGGAAACACCACTTTGCTCCACGAGGGAGCCGTCATTATCCTCGAACACCACACTACAAGTTTCTATGATTATGCGCGAGGCCTTATCATAGACTCTATAAGTGTGGGATTCAGATCCGTAGCCCACAAATGTCCCTTCAAGAGACTTAGAATCAAACTTGCCCAAACGAACACCTTTGATGAGATAAAAACACTTACAACCAAATACTCGGAAGTAGGAGATATTGGGCTTGTTCCCGGTAAGCACTTCATAAGGTGTCTTCATGAGTCCTTTGCGAAAGAAGAGCCGGTTGGATGAATGGCAAGCGGTGTTGACGGCTTCGGCCCAAAAGTTGTGAGGGGACTTGAACTCGGCCATCATCGACCTTGCCATCTCAATAAGTGTGCGGTTCTTCCTTTCGGCTACACCATTTTGTTGGGGAGTATAAGCGGCGGAATATTGATGACGAATCCCTTCTTCACTAAGGAACTCGTTTAAGGTGTAGTTCTTAAACTCGAACCCATTGTCACTTCGTATCACCAAGATAGGGACATTGTGTTGACGTTGAGCTTCATTGGAGAAGTCGATGATGGTTTGTTGAGTCTCCATCTTCGTCTTGAAGAAGAAAACCCATGTGTATCTAGAATAGTCATCAACAATCACCAAGCAATATTTCTTGCCACCAAGACTAGCTTCCGGAATGGGACCAAAGAGGTCAACATGGAGAAGCTCCAAAACCCTCTTTGAATAAATGATGGTCTTGCTTGGATGGTAGATGTCATGCATTTTTCCTTCAACACACGCCCTACACATTCGATCCTTCGAGAAAGAAACATGGTCTTTTAGTCCTAGGATATGGCCACCCTTGTGGAGACTTTGCAAAGTCCTCATGTTGACATAGGCTAGTCGGCGATGCCATAGCCAACCCAAGTCCGCCTTTGCGAATAGGCACATTGTATGGGAAGTGGTGACTCCGGAGAAGTCAACCACATAGAGCCCATTCTCAATGTACCCAACGAAAGACACATTGAGAGACTTGCTCCGCAAGAGAATGACCATTTCCTTTTCGAAGACAACGGTATAACCCAAACAAGTTAAGGAATGGACAGAGATCAAGTTGAAACCTAGGGACTCGACAAGCAAGACATTCACAAGTGTGATGTCCGGTGCCACTACCACCTTGCCGAGCCCTATTACCTTAGACTTAGAATTATCACCATATGTAACGGTCATTTGATCATCATTGGGCTTCAACTCCGTTACAATATACTTGCTTCCGGTCATATGACTAGTGCACCCACTATCAATTATCCATTTCGATCCTCCGGAAGCAAGGCCCTACACACAATCAATTCTTTGGTTTAGGTACCCATTTTGCAATGGGTGCCTTTTGGTTAGCAACAAGGGTCTTTGGAACCCAAATAGCATATTCAATGTAACCATCAAAAGGACCAATGTATCTAGCATAGACATCCCCATAATAATCAACATATAAAGCATAGTTGGGGTTAGATATGCCCGCAAAGTCATTACGAGTGGGAGTGCCCCTTGTGGCATTTCCACTCGCAATCTCATCCTTCTTGGCTTGTGCGGACTTGGTCTTCTTCTTGATCTTCTTCTTCTCCTTAGCAACATAGCCTAGACCTTCCTTACCCTTGTGGGGCACTCGCTCATGAAGAGGAGTAGTGAGTGTCCCCTTACCTTTATCAAGATAGGTCTTGGGCTTGGTTGCCATGGAGGGAACAAACACAACCCTAGCAATATCCTTCACAACATTTGCATTAGCATTCAAAGGAGTAGAGGTGCTAGGTTTCTCAAGAGTAGATATCCGAGATTGGAGTTGATCACGAGACTTGAGAAGACGTTCGTGATCACTCGTCAACACCTTGTGAGCATTGTCAAGTGACTCGAAGTCTTCGCAAAGTCTAGCATGAGCAATTACAAGCTCGGACTTTTCATTTTGCACAATTTTACATTTAGCAAAGTAGAGATCACGATCCTTAGTGATCTTGGCTAGTTGCTCCTTAAGGAGAGCATGAGCTTCTTGTTCATCTTCGAGAGAGGATTGGAGAGACACCTTTGCGTGTGCATCCTCTCTCTCAACCTCACCTTTTAGTTCAAGCTCATCCTCAAGCTCACCTATACGACTCATGATTGAGCCAAAGTGTTTCTTTCCTTCTCCTTGCAAGTTAGTCATGAATTTATCAAAAGCAATGATTTCTTCCTTGACTTCTAAGCTCATAGCATCATCAATGTCATGTGATATGGAGTTGGGGGATAATTGTACCTCGGATGTCTTTGCCATAAGACATCTTGCATTCTTGACGATGGGGCTCTCGTTTGGTGAGGAGAAGAGTGATGGAGGTGTGGAAGAGATGGCTAGTGCGGCCACTTGCGTTGGAGTATCCTCCTTGTCACTATCTTCATCATCGGTGGGATATTGCTCTTGAGTCACCAAGACAATCTTTTGGTTCTTCTTGAAGAAAGGCTTCTTCATGGGCATGGGCCCCTTGCCCTTCGTCTTGGCCACGAGCCTCCCACCATGATCCTCTCTTCCCTCCCATGGGCAATCGGCAACAAAGTGGCCCTTGTCATCGCAGTTATAGCAAAGCCTCACTTTGTTGAATGGCTTTCCTCCGTTGGGGGGAAACTTCTTGTCAATCCTTGCTTTGGCCCTTCCGGGGTTCTTCCAAAAGGTTCTTGCCGCAAGACCCATGTGTTGAGTGAGAGTGCTTGAGAGAGCTTCACTAGATAGCTCGACTTGATCATCACACTCCTCTTCATCCTCTTCTTCAACGGTGGCCTTCAAAGCAATTGAGGCATGCTTGTGCATCCCTATGGCTCTAGCTCTTGCATCTTGTGCAATCTTGGAGGCCACCTTGTATGCGGTCATCTCTTGCATAACTTCATTTGATGTCATCGTTGCAAAGTTATGTCTCCCTTGGAGTGTCTTCAAATTCGTTTCCTCAAAGGGCAAGAGAGCGGTCACAAACTTCCTCTTGATCCAAGCATCATTAATGTACTCCGCCCCGAGGTTCTTGAAGGAGTTGGCAACCAACACCAACCTCCGGTACATGTCCTCGTGGATTTCTCCATACAACTTGTAGAACCCTTCCACCTCATTGCATAAGGCATCATACCGGTTCTTCTTCATGCTCTCATTCCCAACGAAGATGTCGGAAAGAGAATTCCAAACTTCCTTGGCGGTGGAGAATTGTTTAATGAGCGCCACGTCCTTCTCTCCAACGGCCATTTGGAGTTGATGAAGAGCGGTGGCGTTGAGTTGGCTATCAACCACCTCTCTTCTTGTCAAGTTGGTTGGATCATGGGGCTTGTATCCTTCTTCAATGATGCGCCAAAGCTCAATGGAGGCACTACATAGATGAGACTTCATTAGAAACATCCATTGAGAGAAATGAGTAGGTTTAAGCTTAGGAGGATCACTTCTAAAGTTTACATGAGGGTGAGGGATAGGAGGGTTAGGAGAGTAATTATGGTTGACATTATGAAATTCCTCTCCTTTGGGGGTGTTAGAGGAGCTAGGTGGTTCATCCTTTTCCGCCTTCTCGGGAACACTTGAGGTAACATCTTTGGACCCATCCGAAGATGACTCCTTAGAGTTCCCCGCATGTTCCTTAGGAGGAGGAGAGGGAGAAGTAGCCTCGGGCTCCTTAGACTTCAAGAGTGCCATGAGCATCACATTCGTCTTGAGGAGTTGGGCCTCCAAGGACGATCTCATATCAATAAGATCGACCATGGTTGCCCCTTTGGCTAACGCCTCCTTCTCCGCCTCTAATTTTTCACGGGCGGCCCTCTCGGCATCGAATTCCGTCATCGTTGCACTTAGGCGGTTAAGCCCTTAAAAGTGAACCTGGCTCTGATACCAATTGAACGGGAATCCGGCACCTAGAGGGGGGGGTGAATAGGTGTTATTACAAATTTTAGGTCTTTTCAAATTTAGGCTCAACACAAAGGTAAATTCTCTAGATATGCAACTACGGTGAATTTACCTAAATGATAATCTAAGCAATAATAAGATAAGCAAGTAAGGGAGCAAAGGTAAAGGGAACCAAGTGAAGCACGCGGAGACGAAGATGTAATCCCGAGTTCCACCCAAGGGTGTACGTCTCGTTTGGAGAGGTGTGCGCTACCACAACAGGTTAGCCGCAACGCCACAAAGGCTCACCTTCTTCTCCGATGAACTCAACCACAAAGGTTTTGAGTCCACCTTCCACTATTGATCCCCTTTTAGGGCGGAGATCGAATCCCTTACAAACGCTTGAGGCACACACCCACAACTGAATTGGGGGCTCCCAAGAAGACCACAAAAGGTCAAGGTAACACCAAGAGTACAACAATGGTGAACTAGGTTTTCCCACCGGAAACCCTAGCCACGAAATCCCCAAGTGAATGGGGGAGAAATGCAAATCCCTTCGGTGAGGATGTAGATCCGGGCCTTCTCCTCCAATCCTCCAAAGATCAATGAATTTGGGTGGGGGGATTGGGAGATCTTGATGATTTGAGCTTTCAAGAATGGTAGGAGAGAGAAAATCTGAGAGCTGACTGTTCTTGAGTGAGTGAGGGGGTATTTATACTCCCCCTCAAAATCTGGCCGTTGGCTGTCTTGGGCACCCGGAAATTCCGGTTTAAGTAACACCGGAAATTCCGGTAACCCGGAATATCCGGAGCTTTGAAAATATCCGAGCTGAATTTCCGGTTGAGATCAGAACCAATTCTGAACTTGACTTAGCCGATTTTCTGAGGTTGACTCGGAATATCCGAGTCCTTGAAATTTCCGATTGGAGTCAGTACCACTTCTGAATCTTGACTTAGCCATTTTTTCTGGGGTTGACTCGGAATATCCGGGTTGGGGAACCGGAATATCCGAGTCCTTGAAATTTCCGAGTTGATTTTCCGATTGAAGTCAGTACCACTTCTGAATCTTGACTTAGCCAATTTTCCTGGGGTTGACTCGGAATATCCGGGTTGGGGAACCGGAATATCCGAGTCCTTGAAATTTCCGAGCTGATTTTCCGATTGGAGTCAGTAGTACTTCTGAACTTGACTTAGCCAATTTTCTGGGGTTGACTCAGAATATCCGAGTTGGGGAACCGGAATATCCGAGTCTGGAAAGAATTCCAGAAACTCTTTTTCTCTACAATTTGGCTTTAGGATTTGTGATATGAGTTTCACCCAAACTGAAATACTTAGCAATAGGATTAGTATATCATTGGTATTGTTAACTAACACACAAAACACTAGGGATTAAGAAATGTTCTTTCACAGTATCACGCCATACTTGGGCGCCCAACTTTTGCCAGGTTCATGGCCATACCTCATTATGCATACCTGATGATCAAGTTGCCCGGACCCAAAGGAGTAATCACTGTGCGTGGCGACTTCGACCGCTCGAACAGCTGCGACCGGGAGTTCAGCAGGATCTCGGAGTTCTTCGGGGTCGAAGAACACTTCAAGGCCATATCAGCCAACAACGACAAGACCATCTTTCCACCTTGCAAGAAGCCAGCCAAGGACGCAACATTCAACACGAACGACGACACTGTCACCCACCAAGTCCATCCGACTGACAGCAGCAAGACGGTCAAAGTATCGTCAAGCTTGACCCCCGCATAGGAAAGCGCGCTCGTCGAGTTCCTGCGTGAGAACTGGAAGATCTTTGCATGGCAACCTTATGACATGCCAGGAATACCCAGGGAACTCGCCGAGCACTCTTTAAAAGTCCACAAGGACGCAAGACCAGTCAAGCAAGCCATGCGACGATTCTCAGGTCCCAAACGCGACGCAATCACCGCAGAAATCGACCGACTGCTGCACGCCAAGTTCATCCGAGAAATCAAGGAATAGGACTGGGTCGCCAACCCCGTCCTGGTGGAAAAGAACAAGACGAAGAAACTGTGCATGTGTGTAGACTCCACAGCAGTCAGCAAATGTTGTCCAAAGGATCACTTCGACAGCAGGCTGCGAGCGCCTATCTTTCCTGGACGCCTACTCAGGTTACCAGCAGATCAGGCTGAAAGTCGAAGACGAAGAGAAAATAGCATTCATCACACCCGACGACGTTTTTTGCCACCAGACGATGCCCTTCGGGGTAAAGAACGATGGCGCCACATATCAACGCACCATGCAGGCAAGCCTTAAGGGGCTTATCGGGCAAATTGTCCAGGTCTACGTCGATGACATCGTTGTCACGACCCGGAAGGTGGACACCCTAGTCGACGACCTTCGCAAGGTCTTCGCAGCACTCGACGCATATCAGATCAAACTCAACCCAGAGAAGTGCGTATTCGGCGTGCCAGCCGGGGAATTACTGGGTTATCTTTTCTCCGCAAGAGGAATCGAAGCAAATCCTGAGAAGGTGCAAACCAAACTCACGATGCCAGCACCCACCAAGCTCAGGGAAGTGCAACGACTAGCCGGCCGAGTCGCAGCTCTCAGCCGGTTCATATGTAAGTTGGGCGAGAAGGCCTTACCCTTCTACCAACTGATGAAGAAGACGGACAAATTCGAATGGACACAGGAGGCGCAGGAGGCGTTCGACCATCTCAAAAAGACCCTGACGACTTCCCCAGTCCTAGTGGCACCACTGGAGAACGAGCCACTATACCTATACGTCTCAGCGACAAACAGGGTGGTGAGCACGGTACTCGTGGTTGAGCGAGAATAAGAAGGGCACCCTCATCCTGTCCAGAGGCCAGTTTACTAGCTCAGCAAAGTCCTCACACTGTCCAAGAAAAACTTCCCGCACTACCAAAAGCTGGCGTACGGGGTCTTCATGACCTCACGAAAAGTTGTCCACTTCTTCTCAGAGCCCCCGATCACGGTGGTAAGCTCCTCCGGCCTGGCAGACATCCTCACCAATCAGTGCGCGATAGGACGAGTCGCCAAGTGGGTTGTCGACCTAGGACCCTGGGGGCTGAAATATGCCCACCCGAAGTCCATCAAGGCCCAAGTCCTTCCGGAATTCACTACCGAGTGGATAGAAGCCCAGCTACCTAACATCCCCGACTTGTCAAATGCATGGACCATGTACTTCGACGGCTCCAAGAAATTCACGGCGGCTGGGGCAGGAGTTGTGCTCATCTCCCCCAAAGGCGACAAGCTGAAGTACGTCCTGCAGATGGATTTCCCAACACCCTCCAACAACGAAGCCGAATACGAGGCCCTGATCCACGGCATGCGGATGGCCAAGAACTGCGGCGCCACACACCTTATGATCTACGGCGACTCCTACCTGGTTGTGCAGCAAACCATGAACTCATGCGACGCCATCGCCGACAACATGATCGCTTACAGAGACCTGTACAACCAGCTGGAGGGCAACTTCGACGGCTGCGAGCTACGACACATCGGCCGCGACAGCAACGAGGAAGCCGACATCCTCGCCAACATGGGGTCAGATAGGGTACCAGTACCACCTGGCGTCTTCCTCGAGCGCATCACGCAAAGGTCCATCAAGACTCGACCCGCAGCAAAACCCTCCACGGCGGCAACAAGCACCGCGAACAAGCCCAGCCAAGCAAAGGAGCCCATGGAAGTGATGCTAGTCGAAGCTACCTGGACAGGACCGTACCTGACATACATACTGCACCAGAGGTTGCCAGCAGACCCAGTCGAAGCAAAGCGCATCATCAGGCGCTCCAAAAGTTTTACCGTCATCAACGGAGAACTCTACAAGAGAAGGATCTCAGGCATCCTGCAAAGGTGCATAGATCCAGTCGACGGCCAGGCCATACTACTCGACATCCACGCGGGCATCTGCCGGCATCACGCCAGCAGTCGAGCACTGGTGGCCAAAGCACTACGAGCAGGGTTCTACTTGCTAACAGCTATGCAAGACGCAGAAGATCTAGTAAAGAAATGTACCGGCTGCCAGGAGTTCGCCAACAAGCCGCACGCGCCGGCCTCCGAGTTGAAGACAATACCACTGGCCTGGCCCTTTGCCCAATGGGGACTGGACATGGTAGGACCGCTGAAGAAATCCTCACCCGGCGGACACACTCACCTCTTGGTCGCAGTCGACAAGTTCACCAAGTGGATTGAGGCCGCACCCATCACAAGTTCGACTGCGTCTTCAGCGGTCAACTTCATCAGGTCCATCATCTTCAGGTTTGGAGTGCCGAACGGGATCATCACAGACAATGGCTCGAATTTCACAGCCGAAGAATTCAAGGACTTCTGCTCAGATCAAGGTATCAAGCTCAACTATGCGTCTGTCTCGCACCCACAATCCAATGGACAGGTGGAGAAGGCCAACGGTCTAGTCTGCAGCGGCATCAAGAAAAGAATGCGTGTGCCACTCAGGCGCACAGCGGGTGCATGGGTCAAAGAACTGCCGTCAGTCCTCTGGAGTTTGCGGACCACGCCCAACAGATCCACCCAGTACACTCCATTCTTCATGGTGTACGGTGTAGAAGCAGTCCTACCCTGCGACATCAAGTTTGACGCACCACGGGTGGTCGCCTACGACGAATCAAATGCAGAAGAGGCACTCGAAGACAGCAAAGACATATTGGACAAAGCACGTGACATCGCCCTGGCGCGATCAGCCGTATACCAGCAATACCTGCGCAACTATCATGGACGAAGATTGCGACCAAGAGCTTTCGTCGTAGGTGACCTGGTCCTTCGCCTCAAGCAGAAAAAAGTGCACAAGCTCGCCTCCCCATGGGAGGGTCCGTACATTGTTACAGAAGCAATTGGCAACAGAGCATATCGCCTAAAGGACTCAAAGACAGGAGCAGCCTGCAGCAACCCGTGGAACGTCGCACAACTCAGGCGGTTCTATGCTTAGTCGACTCAACCATTGTAACAAGGATAGCATGTCAAAGCGGCAGGTTTCAGACGCACTCTTTCCCTTACCAGGGTACCTAAGGGGACTGGAAGGGTTTTAATGAGGCGGCATGTTCGCAGCAATCAATAAAGTGATTTGAAGAAAATGCTGTTCACTCTACCTTCTCAGTCAAGGCAAACAAAAAATCCTAGGCCGCCACTCGATTCACTCGGGGGCTGCGCCACACAGGTTGAAAGAAAGGCCTAGGCCGCTACTCGAACCACTCGAGGGCTGCGCCAAACAGGCGCAACTCAAAAATCCTAGGCCTCTACCCGACTTACTCGGGACGTGCGCGGCACAGGTCAAGTCAAAAATCCTAGGTCGCCACCCGACGCACTCGGGGGCTGCACCTCACAGGTCACACTTGAAAATCCCTAGGCCGCCACTCGAACTACTCGGGGGCTGCGCCATACAGGCTGCACCGGAAAAATCCTAGGCCACCACCCGAGCCGCTCGGGGGCTGCGCCATACGAGTCAAGTCCAAAACCCTAAATCGCCACCCGATACAGTCGGAAGCCGCGGTACACAGGTCTCACTTGAAAAAAATCCTAGGACGCCACTCGACTCACTCGGGGGCTGCGTCACACAGGTTCACAACGCAGGCTTAGGTCGTCACCCAAGGTACTCGGGGGCTGCGCCACGCAAGTCAAAGACAAAGCAAATACTCGCACAATAATGCAAACAATCTCACTCGTTACCCGAGAAATCTTTCAACTTCATATACTGTCATTTACATTGGCATATTCGCCACATCCAACTAACCCTGTACAGCAGAAGAAATCTACTCCTAGTCTGCAGGCTCGGCCTTCGGCGCCCCGAGTGGGCCTACAAGGCGCTCACTATGCTTCCGCACCTGCTCAATCATCTGGCGCGCAGCCGCCAGGGTATCAGCGTACTCGGCGTCGCCAGGCAGTCCACCCATCAGCCTCTCCAACGGAAGGTTCGGCCGATGCAGCCGGACGTACGCCAGAGCCGCATTCGCCCCGGCGACAAGCTGAGCGTGGACGATCTCCTTCAGAGCATCACCATCACGGAACCTCTCTAGCAAGGTGGCCAGCCCATGCGGCTGCCCATTGTGCGGGAAGTAAACACGATGGATATGCCACAGGGTCTTCCGGCAATTCTCCAAAACGAAAGCCGCACGCCAAGTTCGATCAAGCATGCGAGCAAGAATGCGCCCTCTCGACTTGTTCACCCAGAATTTGCGAGCTTCGTGAGAGTCGCCAGACGCCTCCCGGGTAACACGCTCTTCAACGCGATCCCGCTCAGCCTCCCAATCCGGGTTCACATCTGCGCACACAAGATAGAAGTCAGAATCAACAAGTTTTCACAAGGAAAAGCAGCCGTAGAGGATACCAACCTTGAAGTTGTCGACTGATCACATCGATCTCCCCGATCAGAAAATCTTCACGCTGGGAGAAACCCGCGGTATGATGCGACCGGGATCGATGCAGCAGCTCGGTATTTTTCAAGTTCGCCTCAAGCTCGACCACCTTATTCTTCAAGTATGTGATGATCCGCTGGTCGTTCGCGCTTCGTGGGGGAGCTAGCGCCGCCCGACGACGGCGAGCACCCGACGAAGATCCCTCGCCGCTCGGACCAGCCTCAGAAGCAGAAGAAGTGCCGCCGCGCACGCCAGCCTGCCATAAGTTTGCAGAGTCAATACAGATGTGAGACTGCTCAGCGCTTGAAAATACAATTGAAGACATACTCAATTTCAGCACAAAATATTGTTCAAGGTCAGAATACCAAACAGAATATCAGTCATTACAAGCAAAAGGTACAAATACACGCCACGGCGACTGCCGAATCCCTACAACACTACTACTCCGGAGCAGCAGACTCCGAACGTGAGCGGGTCTTCCGGGAAGCAGCCGCCTCAGACGCCTTGGCGAGCGCCCTCTCAAAGGTGGCCACAAGCTTCACAGCTAGCTGCTTAGCCTGCGCCTTCACTCCGCCAAGCGACGCGGTCCGGCCATCAGCCCTTTGAGGGAAGCCACTGATAATCTTCTCGAAGTCGCCCTCAATCTAGTGACCTCGAATGAGCTGGAAGGTGAGCTCGGAGCCGCGTACCGTCTGCGTCCGAGTGAAGTCCGCAAGGGTGGTCACATCGTCCTTGAACGGAGCGGCAAGAGCGTCGACGGTAGTCGGCGGCGCATCACTCGGGAAGATGCTCCGGTGCACCGTCGTTAGTGCGCCAGTCGACTGCTGCAGCGCAGCCGCCGACTTCCTCAGCGCATCGGACGCATACGCGCAGACACGGTCGAGGAAGCCGATAGCGGTCGCCAAGTCAACGGTGTCACTCGACGAGCCCTCCGGAGGAGCTCCACCGCAGTCATCTAAACAACAGATCTAATGTCAGACAAGGGAAAAGCACAAGAAACAGTAGGCGCCAAGCCAAAACCTACCTCCAAGAACACCGGCGAGCGCGAGGAGACGGTCGACTTGAGTCTTCTCTTGGACGACCCGCACCCGCTCCTGGAACTCGTGGAGAGCTTTCTCAAGCTCACCCTGAGTCTGAATCTTCAACTCGAGCTCCGCAACCCGCTTATCAGCCTGGTCAAGAGAAGCACGAAGCTGATCCCTCTCCTTCTCCAGACGAACGTAAGCCGCGGCTGCATCAAGCTGCTGGCGGTAATATGGCTGAAACACAAGTAAGGAATTAATAAAGTTGCGGGCGACTATACTAGTCACCCACACCTTCGGGGGCTACTCCCATCGGGAGCGCTGATCGCGCACCCGATGAAACTGCAGTACTACAAGCTCAAGTACAAAGGACTTACGTGGTCCAAGAGGTCGACATCTTCAGAAGACGGCGGAGGAGCGCGACTTGAAGACGCGATGACAGCAGGTTGCGTGCGCTCCTCGACTGCCACCCGGGTCACCAGCTCGGTCGAAGGGGCGGACGTGTGCTCCACTTCACGATGAGGGGAGTGGACATCGCCAGAACAACGGCTGAAGCAAAACATTACAGTGACCAATTAAAAGATTGGAACTACAAAAGATAACTCGAAGCCAACAACATACTAACCTGGTGGTCTCGAGTTCGTCATCGCTCCCCAAGGAGACAGATGCCAGCCGCGCAAACGCGCGTGGTGGCGCGGAGCTGACCGGGGGAACAACCAGGGGCTCGATCTAGCCACCTGGAGACCGCGCACTCGACGACGTCGTGACGACCTCCTCTGGATCAGCCTCCGCACCCCTAGCGGGCGACGAAGCGGTCGCAGAGTCACCGCCACTCCGACGCTTCTGCCTCTTCCGTGCGGGTTCCTCGTCGTCATCATCATCCTCCACTTTGTCGTTGGGAGAGATAGCGGACGAGAGCTCATCGTCGTCGTCATCCTCCTCCACAACCTTCGACTCGTCGTCGGATCCATTCTCAGGGAGAGGAGGAAGGCTGATCAACAGAGATCGACCCTGAAGCAAGTAGACGCAAGTCAAATTAAGAAGCAGGATCTCAAGAAAATAAGAAACAAAGAGAACAAGTCATGAACATTACCTCAGGAACGGGGTTCGTCGCCCCGTATGCAGCAACACTTGACGTTGCAGATGTCCGCGACTCGGAGGTTGGTGATGGACCTCACCTTGGCTTCCACCTCCTTGTCGTCAAGTGGCTCGGTGCTGACGCCCTCGACGGCCCACATCGGGTGGGGCCGAGCACCAAGCGGCCGCACCCGAAGACGGAAGAAAGTGGCCATCAAGAAGACGCCACCCGCCTCGCGCCCAAGGGTCTTGGTGAGGTCGCGTAGCAGACCCAGCAGCGGCCGCGCGGCTTCCTTCTCCTCCACGGCCAGCGGGTGCGACCAGGCGAGAGTCTTCCGCAGCCCGCGCCCGCTGTCGAATGCCGCCAGGCCGTCCTGGCCCGACTGGACGTAGAACCACTTCTTGCGCCACCCCTGGACGGAGTCCTACTTCTTCATCTGGAAGTACGCGGTATCACCGCGCACTTGGATTCCGAAGCCGCCCACGGGGAATGGTAACCCGCTCTTCCCGACGTTCTTGCGAACGAGGAAGAGCGACTTCCATAGCGCCCAGTGGGGCGCGACACCCAGGAAGCACTCGTAGAGCACAATAAAGCCCGCGATGCTCAAGACGCCATTGGGGGTCAGATCGTGGATCTGAACCCCATAGGCATACAAGAGACCGCGCACAAAATCGTGCAAAGGGAACCCGAAGCCCTGCGGAAGGAAATGCACGAAGGTACGCGTTCCCCCTCACGGGGTGTGGGATAGACTTCTTTGCCAGGAGCGCGTACCTGGACTTGATCAGCAGGAGGAAGGAGGCCTTGAGCGCGGAGGAGTTCGACCTCCGCCTTCTTCACGGACGACCTTTGCCAGTCGCCGTCGGGCTTCTTCATCAGCCCGGCTTCGTCGGCGGCGGCGGAGATGCCGGTGGCGGTCTTCGGCTTGCCCATGGCTCTGCAGGGCAGCGCAAGGTGCGAGGACAAATAGCACAGAGCTCTGATGAGGAAGAGAATGGCAGAAGGCAGAGGAAAGGAGGCGCGGACGATTGGAGAAGACGATGCCCTCGCGCTGCGGCGCGGTACTTATGCCTCAGTGAAATCAATCTCAGCCCTCCGTCTTGCAACGGTTCCGAGCATCTTCATCCCGCCATCCACGTGTCAAGCAAAGAGGCCAACCGTCGCCGCCCACTTCCTCCACTATGCACGAGAATCGAGGCGTCATCATCGTGCGCGAAAATTTCGCGCCCAGTTCGGAGACGTGACAACTGCTGACCACGGTCAGCGCTGCCAGTGGGCCCCGCCACGTCACGTCCCATCGGGCGCAGAGGCGTGCAAGGAAACGTCAGCAGCGACGTCATCAAGCCAACGGCTCCAAGCAAGTGAAACAGCGCGACAACTCGAGCGCAAGATTCGAGTGGTAAGCTTCAAAGCTAAAACAACTTAAGACAGTGTGCTGGTCAGAGAACCCGAAACATCCATTCGGGTGGCAAGGAAAGTCGAGTAAGCTCGAGCAGCCGAATCAAATCTACATGTAAGCCAACAGGCCAAATAGAAGCAAGCTTCACATGAAGAACAAGACAAAGAAATTTGACTGAAGATATTACTCCCATCGGGAGTGTCCTCTTCGACTGAAGAAAACGAGTACAAACTCGAGATCAAGCAATCCAATGGCGCGTCCAGGAAGAGGAAGTCCTTTGCCCGACGCTGCGCTTCGACCAAGCACTCGGGGGCTACTGACGTGGGGCTACCTTTCTACTAGCCCATAATGAGGCTACCTGGGCCAGGCCAAGCATGGAGAAGCCCACAGAAGGCCCACTCGGGGTACCACGTATCCTAGTCCAACTCGGTTAGGTTTCATAACCTGCCATATCTGTAATCACCATCGATACCGACCACCCGAGACCTGGCTACCTATAAAGTCAGGAGGGTTGCCCGTCCTAAAGGACACGCCAATAGCCACCACCACAAACCCTAGCGAGATCGCAATCTCGCCGCCATTGTAATCACAACTCGCCATCCATAACAGACAAGCAGGAGTAGGGTGTTATCCTCCGGGAGCCTGAACCTGGGTAAAACCTTGCTTGTGAGCCGTCGTGATCACCAACGCTCCTCTCTCTCCCCCTCAATCAACCCGGGGTGCACAACCCTGGGATTTGCCGAGTTACACCCTCGTCAGCGACGAAGACAACGAAGATGACCCCGAGGTCGGGTGGAGGAAGCAGGCCTCCGAGCACCGCTAGCGCAGCACCTCGCAGGGCATTACACACATACGGTGGAGACGACGGCCTCCGAAGCTCCAATCTAGGACGAGCAGCGGAAGACTTGGACCGGAACACCAGCAGCGCGACAGTGGGCTATGGTGGAAGAGATTCCTATACTCTACTCGGCGCGACTCTGACAACGGGAATCACGAGATCGAGAGAGAATTAGGGAATTTATTGGTGAATTAAAAGGCCAAGGGTGCCCCTTCTTATATAGGCTCCCGGGGGGAGCCAACCTTGCCAGCCAGGCAATGTGGGACTATCCCCACATGCCTGGTGCGGCTCAAGAGGGTGCGCCGGCCGTGTCCTCAAGATTGTTCACTAGTAAATATTACTCAACATTGTTCACTAGTAACATCTAGACTTCACCCATGTCCTCAAGAACTAAACGAACTACTCACAACACATCATTTGGAACATGATCAGAGATGATATAATGATGGTTAACAATCTGAACATAAACCTTAATTCAACGGTTCCACCCAATAGCATCAATAACAATAATAATTAACATTGGGAGAGTTTCCCCTATCAAACACACAAGATTCAGCCCTAGATGTTACAGCGGGAACGGGGTGGAGCGGTGGAGATGACGGTGACGGCGGTGGATACAATGGTGATGATGCTCCCGATGAAGTGCAGCTCGATGACGGTGACGATGGCGACGATTTCCCCCCTCCGGGAAGGGATTTCCCCGGCAGATTTCTGCCTGCCGGAGAGCTTTCTTCTCTCTGTGGTTTTCCGCCTCGTGGCGGCGGAATAATTCTAACTCTCCGTAGAAGGTCTTAGGTTTTAGGGGGGATAAAGTACGCGAAGGGGCACGGCAAGTGGTGGGCCAGGGCGGCCAGACCACCTGCTCGCGCGGCTCCAGGCTTGGCCGCGCGAGGGGGGGTGTGGGCCCCCTGGCCCCACCTTGGCCTCTCCTCGTGTCTCCCTCCATGATTTGGCAAAATAATTTTTCCACGGTCTTCGTTTTGTATTTTGATCTTCGCAAATAATGTATCCTGACGGTGCTTTTTCCAGCTGTTTCCAGACTCCGGTGAACAATTCTCCAATAATCATCAAACATGCAAAATAGATGAAATAACATAAGTATCATCTCTAAATATAAAATATATCAATGAATAACAGCAAATTATGATATAAAATAGTGATGCAAAATGGGCGTATCAACTCCCCCCAAGCTTAGACCTCGCTTGTCCCCAAGCGAAAGCTGAGCTCAGTAAACATGACCACAGGTTTATGGAGTGAAGTGTCGATAAAGAATATACGGACAAGAAGCATCACATTTAATAATACACAAGTCATTTTAGATATCAGCTCCATTCATATAAATCAACTTGTAACAAGTAAGGGTAAATCACAATAAAGTGCATAGAGAAAATCATAGTTGGTGTTGGCAAACTTCGTTCTTGGTCAGAGAACAATGAACATATTGATGTTACTCTACAAAACAGCCCTCTTAAATAGTTGCTAACTCTCAAGGTCATATTTATCAAATAACAGCAACGTGCCAAACAAGAAAGAATAAGAGACATGATTAACAATACGAATGTATAAATAGTTGAATCGCAATCAACTCAAATGCTTGCTTAAGGCAGAAAGAGATAGGTTTACTGACTCAACATAAAGTAGAAGATAGGCCCTTCACAGAGGGAAGCAGAGATACAAGCATGTGCTAGAGCTTTTTAGTTTTAAAATCATATAGAGAGCATAAAAGTAAGTTTTGAGCGGTGTTTGTTGTTGTCAACGAATGGTAATAGAGTTTTTTTCATCTTCCATACTAAGCAAGTTGAGAGCGTTCCGATTATTTTAAAACAAGCCTTTATAGTAAACAACTATTTTGATAACTTTGACACTCCTCCCAACCTTTGTTTACACAAGCCATGGCTAACCGAATCCTTAAACTAGCCAAGATCTACACTATGCAGATATAGTAGTACGGCGGAGATCGGAATACATACCCTCGTAGACCGAATAGCGGGGATTACGCTCCCGCACAAGCGTTGACGACGAAGACGACGTAGCCGACCTCTAGGTCGCGGAGAACTTGGCGCGACGAAGATGACGAAGATGACCCCGAGGTCGGGTGAAGGAAGTAGGCCTCCGAGTACCGCTAGCGCAGCACCTCGCAGGGCGTCACACACATACGGTGGAGACGACGACCTCCGAAGCTCCAGTCCAGGACGAGCAGCGGAAGACTTGGACCGGAACACCAGCAGCGCGGCAGCGGGCTATGGTGAAAGAGATTCCCCTCCTCTACTTGGCGCGACTCCGAGAACGGGAATCACGAGATCGAGAGAGAATTAGGGAATTAATTGGTGAATTAAAAGGCCAGGGGTGCCCCTTCTTATATAGGCTCCCGGGGGGAGCCAACCTTGCCAGCCAGGCAATGTGGGACTATCCACACATGCCTGGTGCGGCTCAAGAGGGTGCGCCGGCCCTAGTGGGCTGGCCGAACCAGCCCCTTCCCTTGGGGGGAAGCTTCCCCCCCTCATGAGCCTTCTTTCCAGTAGAAGGCCCATTTAGGGAAATCTGCTTTTAAAAATTCGAAAATAAATGTATAAAATCATATTTAAACATGAATTACACTAATTAATATCAAACATATTTGATATAATTTATTCTAGCTCCGAAAACTCTTTCGTCGCTGCCCGATCTCCATCGGACCATTCCCGGGACGTTCCCGGTGATCTCTTTCCTTTCCGGTTGTCTTGTCGAAACCCCTTAAGTGTGTTACCCTAGCGGTTCGATATAATAACAGGTACGATCAAGACTAATCTATGATCGACGACTAACTCGTAGGCCTGGACCCCATGAATTAAATCCCTGTGATATAACGAATGACTTTCATCTATCAAACCTGGACGTATAGTCTTAAACCCTTTGTCATGCCGATACTTAGCGTGTCCGAGCATCATTCTCAGATATCTCCATACCTAGCATGATCTCGTTACCGACATCGCTATCTTCTACTCGTCTACAAGTGGTGACCTAGTCACATGTTTGCAAATCATTTGACATAATCTCACCGAGTGGGCCCTAGAGTATCTATCCGGCTATGCGGACTTACAAATCCCGCTGTTGACCCCTCGTCTCAACTACCCCCTTCCGATACCCAAAAGTATCACCGTTATTGTCACACTATATAAGATATGACGTTTGGTGCGATCAAAGTATCTTCCAGGGATAACAATAAGAGTTGATCTCACGGTCTTAAGGCGTAATGACTATGTCCTATAAATACTGGGTATGTCCATCACATCGTTACACCCACCGATATGACTTCCATTGCCGACTGGCGCCATGCCCTATGATCGGAAAACCTCGATCATCAATCGTGCAACGAAACTAGTTTTAGTAGAGGCTACTAGGGACCTGGTTGTTTATCTACCACACCTGTATTAATGTTTTCGCTTAATACAGTTATAGCATGGTATAAAACATATAATGAAGCGATTGGGATATTGCCAATAAACTATATTTATTAAGTGCCTCTAGGGCATATTCTCTTCAGTCTCCCACTTGCACTAGAGTAACACTTAATCTAGTTTACAACTTGGTAAAAGCTCAACACCCATAGCATCTTGGTGCATGCTCGCCTCGTGGAAGAGGAATACAGTCAATAGATCTCACACATTGAGACCTATATGTGCTTTGCAACACTTCTATGTCACCTAGTTTGACATCATCCTGTATCTTACGATGACGGTGAAATATATCCAAGTGGATGGAGTGAGACTCGAGCATTCGCGTAGCATGCGCCTTAAAAGTCTAAGAGATCTATTAAGGGGACCACCTACGCTCGGAAAACTGCTCAGTCCAATCACACTTGGTACTTCTGAAGTCGCAATATATTTCTATACCTATGTAGATTATGCGACAGTGCATTCATATGCGACTTCGCAAACTAACCATGTCTATCTTCAAAATAAAGGACATCTCCTATATGAGATTTCTAGTCGTATGGGTCAGTGTCATAACTTGCATCATCGTAACCGCTTTACGGCAAGTTGTGTTTCCACTCCTATCCTTTACTAGAAAACATATCTTCAGTTCTCATAGACACTGAAGAATAAACTTAACGTTTGTTCATTGATCCACACAAGGATCATTCTAGAACATGTTCTTCAACCAAGAACTCGGGTCACACCAAGTCGAGATTTCAGTCTGATAGCATCTATGTCTGATACATAGATAATGTCGAACATCATTTGCTATTACTGAAAAAGCCAAGATAAACTTAATATTTTACCTAGTCATACAAGCAAGAACTCTTGCTTCGCTTGTCCTATTCTGAAACACTTCCGAATCTTGACTTAGGAAATATTCCGACTTAATGTTATTAAGCCCCTTACGATCTATACAATTATAAATCGGATGCCTAATACTCCTAACTTCATTTCATAGAAAGTTTAATCACTTAAATAATCCTTTACACTCTACTAGAGGATCTGTGTCATTTAGTATGTCGTTACATACAAAATCACGAATGACACCTAGCTCCCACTCAAATATGCCTTTCGCATATAAGATCAAGGAAAAGCTACTTAGCTCCCACTCAAATCTTTACAAATGTAGGTTTCTTCAACTATTTTGGACAACTCCAAAATCCTTTGATCACATTATCAAAGTGAAGATTCTAGCTCCGATATGCTTGCTTCAGCCCATGAATGGACCACTGAAGTTTGCATACATGTTTAGCATACTCAGGATTACAAACCATTCTTAATGACACTATTAAGAACCATGGTTTTCTCATCCATCTATCAATTTCTCATTCGAAATTATAGTAATTGCTAAACAACCCAGAATAGATTTAGGCTTCGCCACTTGAGACAAACTCTCATGTGGTCAACTTTTGAATCTGTCAGAACTGTTTCACGACAAATCGATCCTTCTCAATGTCTATTCTCTCATAAAATTCCATATACTATTAACATCCTAGATGCCATCAAGAAGATCTCCCAAGTCATTACCTGGTAATCGTATATGGATTTTATTTCGGATCATCTATGACTCATAGCCATTTCTCGGACTTAGGTCCACCATCTCTTTTTCGTAGTTCGTAGGTCTATCATATTCCATTAATATGACCTTCATCACAAGATTGTCGTAACACACAGTGTGGAACACATCCTCGTATGCCTACGCTCTTAGTATGAGCTCAGAACATCATGATCTCGAATCATCAGCTTTTTCAAGCTGTGGAGCCTGACACCGAAAACACTTTCGGTTGCGCCACTCTGATGTCTGGAGAAGAAGTTCACCAACTTCGTCTTGCTCTACTTTCTTTCTCACTTATACCCTCGGACAAGAAACTATTTCTTTCGCAAGGTATATCCCGGCAAAGATTTTGCCTATGTCGTGAGACATGTACCCGACTAACTCTTTAGGTACGGTACACTACAAAGATTAATCCATTTTAGGTCTGATCGCATCGAAACACTAAATTGCTGAAACGACAATCCAGCCTAAAAGCCATGCCATCACTCGTATGGTATTGTCTCCATGGATTCAAATGGTTGAAGGGGATCGTGTGCAGAAAACAAAAAATTCCTACCATCGATATCCTTAAACTAGCCAAGATCTACACTATGCAGATATAGTAGTACGGCGGAGATCGGAATACATACCCTCGTAGACCGAATAGCGGGGATTACGCTCCCGCACAAGCGTTGACGACGAAGACGACGTAGCCGACCTCTAGGTCGCGGAGAACTCGGTGCGACGAAGATGACCCCGAGGTCGAGTGGAGGAAGTAGGCCTCCGAGTACCGCTAGCGCAGCACCTCGCAGGGCGTCACACACATACGGTGGAGACGACGGCCTCCGAAGCTCCGGTCCAGGACGAGCAGCGGAAGACTTGGACCGGAACACCAGCAGCGCGACAGCGGGCTATGGTGGAAGAGATCCCCCTCCTCTACTCGGCGCGGCTCCGACAAGGGAACCACGAGATCGAGAGAGAAATTGGGAATTAATTGGTGAATTAAAAGGCCAGGGGTGCCCCTTCTTATATAGGCTCCCGTGGGAGCCAACCTCCCTAGCCAGGCAATGTGGGACTATCCCACAGCCATGGTGCGGCTAGGGATGGTGCGCCGGCCCTAGGTGGGTCCCATTTGGCCCACCTAGGCCGGCCAAGCCTCCCCCACAAAATTCCCTTGAGGGTTTTACCCCCCATGGGCCTTCTTTCGACCAGAGGGCCCATTTAGGGAAATCAGCCTAAATAAATTCGAAAATAAATATATAAAATAACATTTGCATATTAATTACACTAATTAATATCAAACATAATATATATAATTTTTTCTAGCTCCGAAAACTCTTTCGGCGCTGCCCGATCTCCATCGGACCCCTCCCGGGACGTTCCCGGTGATCTCTTTCCTTTCCGTTTGTTTTGTCGAAACCCCTTAAGTGTGTTACCCTAGCGGTTCGATATAATAACAGGTACGATCAAGACTCCTCTATGATCGACGACTAACTCGTAGGCCTGGACCCCATGAATTAATCTCTGTGATATAACGAATGACTTTCATCTATCAAACCTGGACGTATAGTCTTAAACCCTTTGTCATGGCGATACTTAGCGTGTCCGAGCATCATTCTCAGATATCTCCATACCTAGCATGATCTCGTTACCGACATTGCTATCTTTTACTCGTCTATGATATTATGTCAGCTGGTGACCTAGTCACATGTTTGCAAACTCATTTGACATAATCTCACCGAGTGGGCCCTAGAGTATCTATCCGGCTATGCGGACTGACAAATCCCGTTGTTGACCCCTCGTCTCAACTACCCCTTTCCGATACCCAAAAGTATCACTGTTATTGTCACACTAGATAAGATATGACGTTTGGTGCGATCAAAGTATCTTCCAGGGATAACAATAAGAGTTGATCACACGGTCTTAAGGCGTAATGACTATGTCCTACAAATACTGGGTATGTCCATCACATCGTTACACCTAACGATATGACTTCCATTGCCGACCGGCGCCATGCCCTATGATCGGAAAACCTCGATCATCAATCGCGCAACGAAACTAGTCTTAGTAGAGGCTACTAGGGACCTGGTTTTTATCTACCACACCTGTATTAATGTTTTCGCTTAATAGCATGGTGTAAAACATATAATGAACAATTGGGATATTGCCAATAAACTATGTTTATTAAGTGCCTCTAGGGCATATTCCTTTCAGTCTCCCACTTGCACTAGAGTAACACTTAATCTAGTTTACAACTTGGTAAAATCTCAACACCCATAGCATCTTGGTGCCTGCTCGCCTCGTGGAAGAGGAATACAGTCAATAGATCTCACACATTGAGACCTATATGTGCTTTTTAACACTTCTATGTCACCTAGTTTGACATAATCCCGTATCTTACGATGACGGTGAAATATATCCCAGTGGATGGAGTGAGACTCGAGCATTCGCGTAGCATGCGCCTTAAAAGTCTAAGAGATCTATTAAGGGGACCACCTACGCTCGGAAAACTGCTCAGTCCAATCACACTTGCTACTTCTGAAGTCGCGATATATTTCTATACCTATGTAGATTATACGACAGTGCATTCATATGCGACTTCGCAAACTAACCATGTCTATCTTCAAAATAAAGGACAAATCCTATATGAGATTTCTAGTCGTATGGGTCAGTGTAATAACTTGCATCATCGTAACCGCTTTACGGCAAGTTGCCATTCCACTCTTACCCTTTACTTGAAAACCTATCTTCAGTTCTCATAGACACTGAAGAATAAACTTAACATTTGTTCATTGATCCACACAAGGATCACTCTAGAACATGTTCTACAACCAAGAACTCGGGTCACACCAAGTCGAGCTTTCAGCCTGATAGACTCTATGTCTGATACATAGAGAATGTCGAACATCATTTTCTATCACTGAAAAAGCCAAGATTAACTTAATCTTTTACCTAGTCATACAAGCAAGAACCTCTTTCTTCGCTTGTCCTTTTCTGAAACACTTCAGAATCCTGACTTAGGAAATACTCCGACTTAATGTTATTAAGCCCCTTCTGATCTATACAATTATAAATCGGATGCCAAATACTCCTAACTTCATTTCATAGAAAATTTAATCACTTAAATAATCCTTTACACTCTACTAGAGGATCTGTGTCATTCAAGATGTCGTTACATACAAAATCACGAATGACACCTAGCTCCCACTCAAATATGCCTTCCGCATATAAGATCAAGGAAAAGCTACTTAGCTCCCACTCAAATATGCCTTCCGCATATAAGATCAAGGAAAGCTACTTTGCTCCCACTCACTTCTTTTGCAAATGTAGGTTTCTTCAACTATTTTGGACAACTCCAAAATCCTTTGATCACATTATCAAAGTGAAGATTCCAGCTCCGATATGCTTGCTTCTGCCCATGAATGGACAACCGAAGTTTGCACACATGTTCAGCATCCTCAGGATTACAAACCATTCTTAATTACACTATTAAGAACCATGGTTTTCTCATCCATCTATCAATTTCTCATTCGAAATTATAGTAATTGCTAAACGACCCAGAATAGATTTAGGCTTCGCCACTTGAGACAAACTCTCAGGTGGTCTGTCGGAACTGTTTCACGACAAATCGAATCTGCTCAATGTTTATTCTCTCATAAAATTCCATATACTATTAACATCCTAGATGCCATCAAGAAGATCTCCCAAGTCAATACCTGGTAATCGTATATGGATTTTATTTCGGATCATAAATGACTCATAGCCATTTCTCGGACTTAGGTCCACCATCTCTTCTTCGTAGTTCGTAGGTCTATCATATTCCATTAATATGACCTTCATAACAAGATTGTCGTAACACACAGTGTGGAACACAACCTCGAATGCCTACGCTCTTAGTATGAGCTCAGAACATCATGATTTTGAATCATCAGCTTTTTCAAGCTGTGGAGCTTGACACCGAAAACACTTTCGATTGCGCCACTCTGATGTCTAGAGAGGAATTTCTCCAACTTCGTCTTGCTCAACTTTCTTTCTCACTTATACCCTCGGACAAGAAACTATTTCTTTCGCAAGGTATATCCCGGCAATGATTTTGCCTATGTCGTGAGACATGTACCCAACTAACTCTTTAGGTAGGGTATACTACAAAGATTAATCCATTTTAGGTTCGACTACATCGAAACACTAAATTGCTGAAACGACAATCCAGGCTCAAAATCCATGCCATCACTCGTATGGTATTGTCTCCATGGATTCAAATGGTTTCCCTATTTGCTAAAGTGAGTGTTTACGTTTCTACCATATGACTCTAATGATCACAATAATTCGGTAAGAGATTTATTTACCACACACTATCCGATAGGGTGCAATTACGACGTCCTAACACACCATGACACTATGGTGTTCCATGCGACTGTGGAACTCTTCTCACAAGTCTTTCAATGATGTGCCAACATTATAACTCAAATCTTCATTTCCTCGACCTACATCGCGGGAATTTGATTTTCTTGTTAAGTTTATTTCCTACTTCATTCTGAACTTGATTGATCGAATCAAAATTTCAGACTAACATTCCCCGGAGTGGATATCCATATATCTGCTCGGAATATTCATGAAGTCTATGAAATAAAGACTTCCACTACACGTTAAAGTACTTCATTGATTCACATACACCCATATGCACGATTCTCAACAAGCTATACTCAAAACGTTCAGTGAAGTTCACGAAATAAAGGTCTCCACTACCCGTCAATTACTTCATTGAACCACATACATCTCTACGTATGACTATCAATAAGTTATATGCCCGCTTTCCGAAAACGGTGTCACAATTATTTTGCAAGTGTCAAAAGATCAAATCTTAGGACTTGTAGGTCCATCCAGTGTGGAGCTAATGCATATAACATTGACATGACTAAATGGTAGTGCCACACATATGTGGTGTCTTTATTAAGTTTGTATCCTTTGGCAGTAATATTATGAATGTGGGAGCTTCTACCATCTAAATTCAAACCGGCATATGATCATTACTTCATAAATATAGGACACCAATTTGTCACTATCATGTATGAACAAGTGTCTCGCTAGAGGAGACACACTCGTAACGATCATACCAACAGCCGATCATAAAGAATTTATTCAAATGGTAGATCTAGAGGGAGAGTGTCTATGGCCATCACAACAACTTGATTGCCATTATCAACACGCAATGTCGCCTCATCCTTTCAAGTTACTCAAGCAGTAAACCTGGTTTTTCACAAAACATGACTAGTTCAAAACTTAGTCACTACTGCGAGTTCTTGCTTAGCTAAAACATTCATAACATGTATATCGTATATACACCATCATCATTGATGACTTCCGGCGATCTGTTTCATTTTCTTGATACTTCCACCGTAATCAAGAACCATGAAGGTGAACGATTCCCCTTGCATGACATAGTCTATGACAGAGGATTTGCACTTGGCAACGATGTCTGTCATCCAGTGATTGAGCTGAGCGAGGCGTCTCAATGTTCATTAAGTATGAACATATGTCATTAAGTATGACCGCCACGTGCTCCCTCAATGTGTGTATTCTCTTCCATCTTCGTTGAGAAGACAATCAGTCAACGTAGTGATAAACTTCATCAACCCAACGTTTGGGGTACCCCGAGTTTAGCAACCATATCATATGTTCGCGATCTAAAAACTCGTACCCACCGTTGGTTCTCTATGGCAGAGATCATAGCATACACTGGACTATGATGATATCATCCGCACAAAATCTGATAATCCAAATTATCTTTTGTCAGCGGAATCTCCGGGTTTATCTCCTAGCGGGTATTGTAACACAAAGAGCTAACGGTTTAAACAAGGAGTATCCTCAAGCTAAAGTATAAAACTATGAAGTTTGGACCCAACCTTTTAAGTTTCTCAATCGCAGGAATGCGCCTAATTTGAAAAGATGCTATCACAATGGTTAATATCTACAAAGGTTTGCAAAACAGACTCTGTTCATTATATTCTGAGTTCTAGTATTTTAGAAAATAATTATCTGAACTCCCACTCAAACGAACATCCCTCCTGGTCGTTTAAGCGATTACACGACCCCCATCCATTGCACCACCCCTCATCATCAGAGCCGGCGGCACAACTTCAAGAGTAGACAAATGTTCGCCACACCAATTTTGTGACTCGTGCTCGACCTTTCGGTCTTCCTGTTCCGAGGCCATATTTCTGAATATGCTAGGCTCGACACCAAAAACCTCCACGCTGACGCTTGTGCAACATGGCTTACACCCACTGTATGCGAACGACGAGATGTCTGACACCCGATCATCACGGCCTGACTCATAACGTAGAACTTTCTTGGTGGTGGGCGTTGGAGGGAGAACACTAGTGGTATTTTGAAGGGATCATCTTATATAGCTACCGCCGTGTAACTAATGTATACTATACACACAATCACACAATATAAGATGCACACAAAACATCAAATGTAATGCAATGTGATATAATCCATTGCGCCATGGTCTTCTTAGCGCCCGCAGTTTATAAACAATTTAATAAACCTACCTTGACCATATCACATAGCCCCTGCAAAATAAAGTTAGACGCTTCTACTTTATCTTTTGCATATTTTACGTGGCTTGGGGCTTTCGTAAATAGAACCGCTTCATACCTACGAACCTTATGACTACAAAAACGATCCAATAATTGCATGTTTAAGCATCCCTTTCGGGCCCTCCATTGAAAATGCAAAGCCAACTAAAGAGAGAGAAACAGGCACCCGCCAGCCAAAGATACGGTACAAGCCGTATGTCAGTAGTGGAACCAGTCTCGCGTAAGCGTACGCGTAAAGTCGGTCTGGGGCGCTTCATCAACTCGATGCCGCTGGAATCACAAGTGCACGCTAGAGGGTAGAAAATAACAGGAACGGTGCCCCCATGCAGAACACGGGTTCTAACAACGTACAGATATATCTACGATAGATCGGCTCTGATACCACTGAAGGGGATCGTGTGCAGAAAACAAAAAAAATCCTACCAACGATATCCTTAAACTAGCCAAGATCTACACTATGCAGATATAGTAGTACGGCGGAGATCGGAATACATACCCTCGTAGACCGAATAGCGGGGATTACGCTCCCGCACAAGCGTTGACGACGAAGACGACGTAGCCGACCTCTAGGTCGCGGAGAACTCGGCGCGACGAAGACGACCCCGAGGTCGGGTGGAGGAAGTAGGCCTCCGAGTACCGCTAGCGCAGCACCTCGCAGGGCGTCACACACATACGGTGGAGACGACGGCCTCCGAAGCTCCAGTCCAGGACGAGCAGCGGAAGACCTGGACCGGAACACCAGCAGCGCGGAAGCGGGCTATGGTGGAAGAGATCCCCCTCCTCTACTCGGCGCGGCTCTGACAAGGGAACCACGAGATCGAGAGAGAAATTGAGAATTAATTGGTGAATTAAAAGGCCAGGGGTGCCCCTTCTTATATAGGCTCCCGGGGGGAGCCAACCTCCCTAGCCAGGCAATGTGGGACTATCCCACAGCCATGGTGCGGCTAGGGATGGTGCGCCGGCCCTAGGTGGGCCCCATTTGGCCCACCTAGGCCGGCCAAGCCTCCCCCACAAAATTCCCTTGAGGGTTTTACCCCCCATGGGCCTTCTTTCGACCAGAAGGCCCATTTAGGGAAATCAGCCTAAATAAATTCGAAAATAAATATATAAAATCATATTTGCATATTAATTACACTAATTAATATCAAACATAATATATATAATTTTTCCTAGCTCCGAAAACTCTTTCGGCGCTGCCCGATCTCCATCGGACCCCTCCCGGGACGTTCCCGGTGATCTCTTTCCTTTCCGGTTGTCTTGTCGAAACCCCTTAAGTGTATTACCCTAGCGGTTCGATATAATAACAGGTATGATCAAGACTCCTCTATGATCGACGACTAACTCGTAGGCCTGGACCCCATGAATTAATCCCTGTGATATAACGAATGACTTTCATCTATCAAACCTGGACGTATAGTCTTAAACCCTTTGTCATGGCGATACTTAGCGTGTCCGAACATCATTCTCAGATATCTCCATACCTAGCATGATCTCGTTACCGACATCGCTATCTTCTACTCGTCTATGATATTATGTCAGCTGGTGACCTAGTCACATGTTTGCAAACTCATTTAACATAATCTCACCGAGTGGGCCCTAGAGTATCTATCCGGCTATGCGGACTGACAAATCCCGCTGTTGACCCCTCGTCTCAACTACCCCTTTCCGATACCCAAAAGTATCACCGTTATTGTCACACTAGATAAGATATGACGTTTGGTGCGATCAAAGTATCTTCCAGGGATAACAATAAGAGTTGATCTCACGGTCTTAAGGCGTAATGACTATGTCCTACAAATACTGGGTATGTCCATCACATCGTTACACCTAACGATATGACTTCCATTGCCGACCGGCGCCATGCCCTATGATCGGAAAACCTCGATCATCAATTGCACAACGAAACTAGTCTTAGTAGAGGCTACTAGGGACCTGGTTTTTATCTACCACACCTGTATTAATGTTTTCGCTTAATACAGTTACAGCATGGTGTAAAACATATAATGAACAATTGGGATATTGCCAATAAACTATGTTTATTAAGTGCCTCTAGGGCATATTCCCTTCAATGGTTTCCCTATTTGCTAACGTGAGTGTTTACGTTTCTACCATATGACTCTAATGATCACAATAATTCGGTAAGAGATTCATTTACCACACACTATCCGATAGGGTGCAATTACGACGTCCTAACACACCATAACACTATGGTGTTCCATGCGACGTAATTTGTGGAACTCTTCTCACAAGTCTTCTAATGATGTGCCAACATTATAACTCAAATCTTCATTTCCTCGATCTACATCGCGGGAATTTGATTTTCTTGTTAAGTTTATTTCCTACTTCATTCTGAACTTTGTTTGATCGAATCAAAATTTCAGACTAACATTCCCCGGAGTGGATATCCATATATCTACTCGGAATATTCATGAAGTCTATGAAATAAAGACTTGCACTACACGTTAAAGTACTTCATTGATTCACATACACCCATATGCACGATTCTCAACAAGCTATACTCAAAACGTTCAGTGAAGTTCACGAAATAAAGGTCTCCACTACCCGTCAATTACTTCATTGAACCACATACATCTCTACGTATGACTATCAATAAGTTATATGCCCGCTTTCCGAAAACGGTGTCACAGTTATTTTGCAAGTTTCAAAAGATCAAATCTTAGGACTTGTAGGTCCATCCGGTATGGAGCTAATGCATTGACTATAACATTGACATGACTAAACGGTAGTACCACACATATGTGGTGTCTTTATTAAGTTTGTATCCTTTGGCATTAATGTTATGAATGTGGGAGCTTCTACCATCTAAATTCAAATCGGCATATGATCATTACTTCATAAATATAGGACACCAAATTTGTCACTATCATGTATAAACAAGTGTCTCGCTAGAGGAGACACATTTGTAACGATCATACTAACAGGCGATCATAAAGAATTTATTCAAATGGTAGATCTAGAGGGAGAGTGTCTATGGCCATCACAACAACTTGACTGCCATTATCAACACGCAATGTCGCCTCATCCTTTCAAGCTACTCAAGCAGTAAACCTGGTTTTCACAAAACATGACTAGTTCAAAACTTAGTCACTACTGCGAGTACTTGCTTAGCTAAAACATTCATAACATGTATATCGTATATACACCATCATCATTGATGACTTCCGGCGATCTGTTTCATTTTCTTGATACTTCCACCGTAATCAAGAACCATGAAGGTGAACGATTCCCCTTGCATGACATAGTCTATGACAGAGGATTTGCACTTGGCAACGATGTCTGTCATCCAGTGATTGAGCTGAGCGAGGCGTCTCAATGTTCATTAAGTATGAACATATGTCATTAAGTATGACCGCCACGTGCTCCCTCAATGTGTGTATTCTCTTCCATCTTGGTTGAGAAGACAATCAGTCAACGTACTGATAAACTTCATCAACCCAACGTTTGGGGTACCCTGAGTTTAGCAACCATATCATATGTTCGCGATCTAAAAACTCGTACCCACCGTTGGTTCTCTATGGCAGAGATCATAGCATACACTGAACTATGATGATATCATCCGCACAAAATCTGATAATCCAAATTATCTTTTGTCAGCGGAATCTCCGGGTTTATCTCCTAGCGGGTATTGTAACACAAAGAGCTAACGGTTTAAAACAAGGAGTATCCTCAAGCTAAAGCATAAAACTATGATGATATCATCCGATCATAGCATACACTGGACTATGATGATATCATCCGCACAAAATCTGATAATCCAAATTATCTTTTGTCAGCGGAATCTCCGGGTTTATATCCTAGCGGGTATTGTAACACAAAGAGCTAACGGTTTAAAACAAGGAGTATCCTCAAGCTAAAGCATAAAACTATGAAGTTTGGACCCAACCTTTTAAGTTTCTGAATCGCAGGAATGCGCCTAATTTGAAATGATGTTATCACAATGGAATTTGCAACAACATAAGACTTTGTTCATAATATTTTTGAGTTATAGTATTTTTAGAAAATAACTAACATAACTCCCACTCAAACGAACATCCCTCCTGCTCGTTTAAGCGATTACACGACCCCCATCCATTGCACCACCCCTCATCATCAGAGCCGGCGGCACAACTTCAAGAGTAGACAAATGTCCGCCACACCAATTTTGTGACTCGTGCTCGACCTTTCGGTCTCCCTGTTCCGAGGCCATATTTCTGCATATGCTAGGCTCGCCACCAAAAACCTCCACGCTGACGCTTGTGCAACATGGCATACACCCACTGTATGCGAACGACGAGATGTCTGACACCCGATCATCACGGCCTGCCTCATAACGTAGAACTTTCTTGGTGGTGCGCGGATGAGGGAGAACACTAGTGGTATTTTGAAGGGATCATCTTATATAACTACCGCCGTGTAACTAATATATACTATATATACAATCACACAATATAAGATGCACACAAAACATCAAATGTAATGCAATGTGATATAGTCCATTGCGACATGGTCTTCCTGGCGCCCGCAGTTTATAAACAATTTAATAAACCTAGCTTGACCATATCACATAGCCCCTGCAAAATAAAGTTGGACGCTTCTACTTTATCTTTTGCATATTTTACGTGGCTTGGGGCTTTCGTAAATAGAACCGCTTCATACCTACGAACCTTATGACCACAACAACGATCCAATAATTGCATGTTTAAGCATCCCTTTCGGGCCCTCCATTGAAAATGCAAGACCAACTAAAAAGAGAGAAACAGGCGCCCGCCAGCCATAGATACGGTACAAGCCGTATATCAGTAGTGGAACCAGTCTCGCGTAAGCGTACGCGTAAAGTCGGTCCGGGCCGCTTCATCAACTCGATGCCGCTGGAATCACAAGTGCACGCTAGAGGGTAGCAAATAACAAGAACGGTGCCCCCGTGCAGAACACGGGTTCTAACATCGTACAGCTATATCTACGATAGATCGGCTCTGATACCACTGAAGGGGATCGTGTGTAGAAAACAAAAAATTTCCTAGCAACGATATCCTTAAACTAGCCAAGATCTACACTATGCAGATATAGTAGTACGGCGGAGATCGAAATACATACCCTCGTAGACCGAATAGCGGGGATTACGCTCCCGCACAAGCGTTGACGACGAAGACGACGTAGCCGACCTCTAGGTCGCGGAGAACTTGGCGCGACGAAGATGACCCCGAGGTCGGGTGGAGGAAGTAGGCCTCCGAGCACCGCTAGCGCAGCACCTCGCAGGGCATTACACACATACGGTGGAGACGACGGCCTCCGAAGCTCCAGTCCAGGACGAGCAGCGGAAGACTTGGACCGGAACACCAGCAGCGCGACAGCGGGCTATGGTGGAAGAGATTCCTCTACTCTACTCGGCGCGACTCTGACAACGGGAATCACGAGATCGAGAGAGAATTAGGGAATTTATTGGTGAATTAAAAGGCCAGGGGTGCCCCTTCTTATATAGGCTCCCGGGGGGAGCCAACCTTGCCAGCCAGGCAATGTGGGACTATCCCCACATGCCTGGTGCGGCTCAAGAGGGTGCGCCGGCCCTAGTGGGCCCCTTGTGGCCCACTAGGGGTTGGCCGAACCAGCCCCCTTCCCTTGGGGGTAAGCTTCCCCCCTCATGGGCTTTCTTTCCACTAGAAGGCCCATTTAGGGAAATCTGCCTTTAAAAATTCAAAAATAAATATAAAAAATCATATTTAAACATTAATTATACTAATTAATATCAAACATATTTTATTTAATTTATTCTAGCTCCGAAAACTCTTTCGTCGCTGCCCGATCTCCATCGGACCATTCTCGGGACGTTCCCTGTGATGTGTTACCCTAGCGGTTCGATATAATAACAGGTATGATCAAGACTCCTCTATGATCGACGACTAACTCGTAGGCCTGGACCCCATGAATTAAATCCCTGTGATATAACGGATGACTTTCATCTATCAAACCTGAATGTGTAGTCTTAAACCCTTTGTCATGCCGATACTTAGCGTGTCCGAGCATCGTTCTCAGATATCTCCATACCTAGCATGATCTCGTTACCGACATCGCTATTTTCTACTCGTCTATGATATTATGTCAGCTGGTGACCTAGTCACATGTTTGCAAACTCATTTGACATAATCTCACCGAGTGGGCCCTAGAATATCTATCCGGCTATGTGGACTGACAAATCCCGATGTCGACCCCTCGTCTCAACTACCCCCTTCCGATACTGTAACATCCCAATTTTGCTAAAATTTAAAACCTTGCACTCATACATCATTCATCATATAGGATTAACTTTTTATCACATAAATACTAAATAAAAATTCAATTATGAGTTTAAATATTATTTAATCCCATTAAGTGTTTATTTAAACTTACTTAATAAATATAATTTTCCCAAATTATATAATGGGTAAGTGTATTATTAAAAAATGCTAATTTAAATAACCTTTCCAAAATATATTTTTATGAATTTTTCTGAAAAGTTTTGAATAGGTTTAAAAATCATTTAGTAAATCAGATTTGAAAAACAGTTTTTATTTAATTTTTAAAGGATTTGTTTCCGGGCCGGCCCAGACGCTATCCACCGCGCGCGCGTTCGATAACAGCCCATCGGCCCGCTCCCGCGCGCGCGTCGCTCCCCTCTCGCTGACAGGTGGGCCCCACCTGTCAGCCGTCTTCCACCTCCGTCCGGAGATCACGCCGGGGATGGAGACCGAGTCCGAGCCGTTTCCGGCCGTTTCCCGCCGCGTCTCGCGCCCCTGCCCCCTCCTATTTAAACCCCGTGAGACCGCCTCCGAAACCCCCCCAAAAACCCTACCCCTCCGCCGTCGGGCTGCTCGGAATCGAGCTCGCCGTCGTCGCCATTGCCGCCGGACTTTCTCGCGAGTGCGGTAAGCTCCGAGCTCCTCGAGCGCCACCGAGGCTTCCCCTCGCTTCCCCTTTTCCTTGCGCACCCGTTGAGCACCCTCGTTCGTTCTAATTCGCAGCCGAACGTCGAAACCATCTTCGACCCGAGGCCGTCGCCGCCGTCCTCGACTTCGACGAGGAAAGGAGAGGTTTTCGGACGCCGCCGTCGCGCCATCGACCTCGCCATCTCCTCTGCGTCATTTTGGTAAGACCCACTCTTCTCGGGGCCTCGTTTTAACGCCGGAAACGTCGAGGTCGCCGCGCCGCCGCCGCGGACGCCATCGCCGGCGAGCTCTTCCGGCGACCCGCGCGCCGCTCGGTCCGGCCGGACGTCCCACGCCGTTGGATCTAGATCCAACGGATCTAGATCCGTTTAATCCCGAGCGTCCGTTTTAAAGTAGATCGGACGGGCGCGCTGCCGATCCGCGCCGAAGCGGTACCGTCCAATAGGATCGTGCCACGTCGCCCTCTGATTTTCTTTTTCGCAGGAAATTTTATAAATAAAACAGAAAATAGATAAAACTTGCAAAATTCATAACTTTTAATCTGTAAGTCCAAATTTAATAAACTTTATGTCATTGGAAAGCTCTGCTCATGTAGTTTAATTCTACATCATTTGTTTTTCCCTTTGACAAATTATAAATTGAATAATTATCAGAGGAGTATTTCGGCCATTAAATAAATAACTTAAATAATAAAAATGATTTAGAAATAAAAGTAAATATTTTGAGATTGTATAATTTCCCTCTGTCCAGGAATATTAATATTTATCTTATTGGAAAACTTTCTTAGAACAATAAAAGTTGTAATGGTATAATCTATGTTTTGCTATTTTACTTTCAATTTTTAGATTGTTAGGTGAAATGAGAAATTACTAGAAATTGCATCTCATGCATTTAATAACAGAGAATATAAATTATGGATGAGTGTGTCTAATTCTACACGTGGCATACTATGCATGCATACATCTTTTATTTGGTGTGTGAGATTTTGTGTGGAATATTTATTTGTATGTATTGCTTGTGCTAGATTGTGAAGGAGAGGAAGGACCTGCTTGTGATTGCTATTCTTGTTGTGCCTGCCCCTCCTGCTGCCAAGGCAAGTGACTTCATAAAACACCTACTATTTTATTCTATTGCATATCTAGTGTTTTCAAACAGTATTTGCAAAAGTAGTATGCATGATAGGTTTTTGGGAGATTGTAGTATGCTATGCAAACCTTTTAGGTTTCCCCTTAGAAATTCCAGATTAGACCCCTATTATAATTTAGTGGAAGCAACTGCTGCAAAAATGATTGTTTTATGGTTGATGTGATAAATGAAAATTTCCACTAAATTAATTTAACGCCTGGGTGGATTGGGTCGATCGAGGAGGTTTCAAGTTGAGTGGCTTCTCAGGGCCAAGTGTCATGGTTGTCTTCGCCCAGGGTAGTTTCTACTTACTTGGGGCCATGATATGCGGTGTTAACCTGAGTTGCTCACTTGTGGAGGCCACCCAGGGCTATGAGATTTAAGTTTACACTGAGTCTAGTTGCTTATCGTGCAACCATTGGTCAATATGGGCTCTGTCTTGATGGAGTAAGTTGATGTGGACCTGGGTCAAGAGATTGATGGTGGTAGAGTTGATAGGATGGTGGTAATCTCTTAGTATGATCATGGGAAAGCAACTTCTGAAAAGTCTCGTCTTGATCTTCTCCTTTTCCTTCTCACTAAAGGAGTGTAGAGGATAGTTCGGGTTGATTGAGTCTAATGGTGAAAGTGCACACCCTCTCGAGAGTTAAAAACCTAAGATCTTAGCCGTGTCCCCGGCATCGGACAAATTGAGTAACTACACAAGGTTGTGTTCTGAAAATCTCCTCATCTCAAATTTCTAAATAAAACTTTGTTGGATGAACATGGGTAGGAGACATGGACTTGTCTCGAGAATTGTCTCTGAAGGAGAAGGTTATTGATTTAAGAAAACTGTTTATCAAAAGTAGGAGAAAATTTGCTTTGCGCAATAGCCTTGAGCTCCACCAGCCATAATAAGCATATAGTTATAGCTTAATAGAACATTAGGAATTAAAGTCACTTGCCACCACAATTCAATTGTGTTGACCCTTTATAGCTGGGCTGCAACTAAACCTTGCAGAATGTCCGAATGAGGAGTAAGGGGGTCGTCTTCGAGCTATAACCAACATGATTTGCCAGTGGCTTCATGGAGAAGATGTAGCTCCATGCTACTTTTAGGATTGCGTTTGAACTCTGAAATAAAGTGTGAACTATTTATTCAGCTAGCATTTCCGCTATGCTAAGATGTAAGGATATTTGTTTTTGGATCATTTGTCTCGTTCTGTAATAAATTATGACATTGTACTGTGATATTAAATCTTATTGGAGAATGTGAGACTTATGTGATCCAAGTCTTTACATTATTCATATGTGCCATTGCTTTCATAAGCATGGGCACTACAGATGGTATCAGAGCACGAATGTTGCCTGTAGGCTCGAAACCCCTAGGATTGGATATAAACCCTATAATTAATATTTATAATAAATAAAAATTCGAAAATACCATACTTCTTTCCTTATAATATGTTTTATCTCCTTATTTCTTACCCCTTCAAAATTCTTGTAGATGAAGAACTTCACCCAAGAGTATTCCCCTCAGAAAGGAGACCAGTACTACTTCAGTGACCAGCTCCTCAGCCTTTCCAGGACCCTGAGGTTGACGCCGCCAGTCTTCAGGGGCAAGGAAATTATGTCAGAAGATTTCCCTGAAGGACGCTGTAAGATCGAGTCAGAAGTTCTCCCTCGTCGTGATCCTCCCGGATCGCAACTGATCCGTTTCCGATCTAGATACCCCACCTGGAAGAATGGAGTGGAGATGGCGATGCTGGAGACCTGGTCCGCATCATTGAACAATTCTATGACGAGATCAAGCCCAACTCCATCTTTCGACACTTTGCCAGGAGGGATAGCATTGGACAACCCGTTCAACCCTCACTTAGGGGTATGAACGAGAAGCATCATGAAGACCTTGGAGCTCATTGCCATAACTTGGATATACTTCTGGGACAAGAGATCTTCTACAGGGCAGATTTAAGGCGCGTCCACCGTCACGTTAAGGAAAGCTTAGAAGAGGAGAAGGATATTCTTCGTGTAGAAGTTCAGGTGCTAACGAAGGAGAACAAGGAACTGGAACACAAGATTTACCTGCAAGATGATAGGATTGCGCAGAAGGATGCCCACATTTTGAAGGGGTTACGGTGCAGAAAACAATAATTTTTCTAGCGAACGGAACCCTAACTAGCCAGGATCTATCTATCTAGTACATGCGATAACGGTGGCGGAACGGGTTACATTACCTCCATGTAGACCGATAGCGGGGATTACGCTCCCGCACAAGCGTTGACGATGAAGTCGTACGTTGCCGACCTCGAGGTCGCGGAGAACTTGCCGCGATGTCGGAGTCGATGACGCCAGGGTGTCGACGATGATCTGCGTCGACGGGCGTCGGGCGGAAGAAGGCAGAGCGCCAGCACTGGGGCTGGTGCGCCGGCAGCAGAGGGGGGAGGCGCGGCGGCTGCAGGGGGCGAGACGACGTCGCCCAAGCTCCTCGCAAACATACGGAGCCTAGCGACAACTCCCGGCCATTCAGATCCAGCTGAAATCGCAGGAGTAGATCTTATCTGGAATCCCGCAGAGCAACGGCGCTCTGCGGTATGGCTTAGGTGGAGAGAGACCCCCTTCCTCAGCTCGGCGCGGCTCCAACTTGGGAACCACGGGATCGAGAGAGAAATTGGGAATTAATTGAATTTCCTGTGTATTAAATCAATTAATATGCCTTGCTATATAAAGGGGGAAGGGGGCGTGCAAACCCCTTGGCTCCCCCATGTGGGACTAAACAAAGGACATGGGAGGGGGGGTTCGGCCCCCACATGGGCTGGCCGAACCAGCCAATGGGGCCCACCCCCCTTTGAGGTGCGGCTCCCCCTCTTGGGCCCTCTTAGGGCCCATATAGGTGGGAGCCCCCTTTTTCCTTTATTTAATTAATATTAAATTAATATAAAAATCCCATTAATTCAGAATTAATATATTTATATATAATTCAATATCCCGTGACTCCGAAAACTCTTTCGGACCACCCGAACAACTTTCGGACATTCCTGGAACCATTCCAGACCTCTCCGGAACCCCTTCCGGACCACCGGAACTCTTTCCGGATCATTTCTCTCTCTCCAACAAAAACCTATAAAATTCCAGAACCTATCTCCTAGCGTCGCTAAGACCTTAAGTTTGTTACGCTACGGTTCGGGAACACTCCAGACATGGTCGAGACACTCCGCTCACCAATGATCGTCAGGGATACCTGGAAATATATGATGACCCTTGTGCATTCCACGAATATCGTCGTTGAACCATAAGTATGATATTCATTCCCTTTGTCTCTGCGATACTACCTTGTCCGAGATATGATCGTAGACACACCGATGCCTTTGCTGCATCTCGTTACCGACGAAGGTTATTAACTCGTCTGCGATATTACATCTCCATGACCTAGTCATAAGCTGCAGCTATATAGATGCAATATCACCGAGTGGGCCCAGAGTATCTTTCCATTACAAGAATGAACAAATCCCGCTCTTGATCCTTACGTCTCGATGCTCTTTCGGAATACCCAAGATGGACACCGTTATTGTCATGCTATATAAGACACAACGTTTGATGCTCTCAAAGCACTCCTACGAAGCAACAATAAGTACGGTCTCACGGTCTAAGGAATAAGCTATCACACTCTTATCTATTGCAAATGACAAACATCGTAATACGATCTTATTGCAATACTTTGCATATGTCCACCACCTTATTCAACTAACAAGATGACCCCATTGTCAACCGACGTCATTGTCCTTGATCGGGAATCTCGATCAACTATTGCCCAATGGACTAGCTTATATAGAGGCTTGCTAGGGACCTGGTTGTCTATGTATCACACGTGTATTAATAATTCTGATTAATACAGTTATAGCATAATACACAAACCTATTATAAACTTATGAGATAATGCAATAAATACTACTTATTTATTTGCCTCTAGGGCATATCTCCTTCAGTCTCCCACTTGCACTAGAGTACAAATAAACTAGCTGCATTTTACTTTATCAGAATCCCTTATCAAATAAGAATCATTTGATAATGCTTGCTCGTGGAAAAGTGTTACTGCACAATCCATGATTTACATGCTTTTGCGATTCACTGGCATCAACTTGTTTGATATCACCATGTTGTCTAACAACATATATGCAAATATCGTAACTAAGTGAGACTTCTGCTTCCCAGCGCTTACTCTGATTATACTAACCAGATAACTGCCCTGAAAAACACACTCAGCCATGCAGAGCCCCTTGTAACAATTACAAACTCGCGATATCTACATACTTTCACACCTATGTAGAAAACTTGACATTCAAATGTCAATCCCTTTACTAACGCACTTCTACTTCCAGTAAATTCCAAATTTACTTTCATAACTGCTCTTTATTCCAAGAACATCGGTTATATTTCATCGAGCAGATAATAAGGTTTCTGTATGATGTCTAATATTACATAATAGACCCACATGTCATACAACCATTACTTTCACGCATCATTACTCTTAATGATCAATTGGATTCCAAAGGACCATCCTTTTGATTCTAATCTGACTCCTCAGATCTAATCCAAAACAACTCGACTAACTATTTTAAAATTCCCGTTCTATTTCAAAATAGACACTGACTTTCAAATAGTTTCACAACTTCATCCTTCTTATCTATTCTACTGATACAATTTCACAATGTGTCATTTACACAAGATGAATTCGGCTCCCACTCAAAATTATGTCTCCACATATTTGAGAACACATGCTCCCACTCAAAAACGTGTCATCCACATATTTGAGTTCCTGAGCTCCCACTCAAAAATATGTTCTGTACATATTCCACCTAAGTAAACTAACTTTGACTCCCACTTAAAACGACATTTTGGTCTAACCAAAATCATTGATCTATTATCAATTCGAATTCAATACAAACTCCAGTATTACATTAATACAAATCCCTCAGACTTCAAGCATGTCTACATAAATGTAGTCAACAAATTTGATCTTGTCTAAGACACATTTCTTGACAAGACATGCTCCCGCGTCTTTCTTATAGTCACATTTCCATATAACACTTTATATGACGATTAAACAATCTTATTCCTCTAATAAGAATTGCAGCAACAATTACTCTCTTAATCCTTTTAAACGTAACTTGGATTTCCAGGCTGAAAAAGCCTTTGTTCGTATTCTGATATTTTCTCAACTTTCTTTTTATTCATAAAGTGCACCTTGATCTGTCAACAAGATCTGAAATACTTAATACAGTGTTGTGACCTGACAGCAATATTAAATATAACAACACTTTATTTAGAAGTTTCTTTCATGAAAATATTATGATCTTTATGAAGAGGATTGCAAGCAGAAAACAATTTTCTAGTCTCCCTCACTCTCAATCACTAAACTTTCATTAGCAGACATATACTCTTTGGACCATCTTCCAACATAAGTCTGACACTTTATTCCAAACTTCTAATTTCAATCCATAAACCATAATTCGAAAAGTCATCTTTTCTCGGAATTACATAGACAACAAACTGAACTTTGTTTCTAATTGATTCTGGAATACACTCTCGTCCAATGCGAGCAATCTACAAAGAACTACTCATGTATATTCCGAATTATCGCATAATCATATACACGTCGACATTACTGTCGATCCTATGAATTCTTGTTGAGAAAAATATCTATTTTCTAAAGTGGACATCGACTATAATGTTTTGAACATATTAGGAGATTCTAAGACTGATTCTAACAGACCACACTTTATTGATTTAAAATAGAGCATAATTATAATTCCCCACATATCACCATTTATGACATTATAATATTGTGAAAACAAATTTCCACAAGTCTTTTGTGTTGAAACCATGATTCAAAAATATTGTCCTTTGATCGAATCTTGTGAATACAATATTCACTAATCTTTCTTCTGAAAAACCCCATTTGATCTATTATCAAATTAATTTCAGACTCCATAATTTATCAGGCAAATACTCCTATTTACCAAAATCATAGAAGAATTTGGATCAAGCAAAACACCATTGATTAATCATTAAAAATGACTCTCAATCAATTTCCTCTAGTATTGCAACTTCAATACTGCATTTCAAACTTAATCAATTTTGGCACTCGAAATACTTAAATGGACCAAAATATCCATTACTTCTTTCATTGCCTTTATGACTAAATTCGATGGTGTTTGTTCTTTGGACACACAATTTTATCAATCCCGCTATTATAAATGTATATCATACGCATAATGTAATTGAGATGTGATGCAAATTACGCATAACATGAAACAACTGCTTTGTTTCATAACATAAAACAACTGATGTGTTCTATATGAATAATTATGTCTTGTAACATTCAAGACACCAAACTAGATCACATTCTCACTATTACAAAATGTCTTATCAAAAACTATTGATGATAACTAATATGATATCTCGAGGGCGTGAGCACCACTGGCCATGAACTTGCCATCACTCGTGCACTGTCACGTCACCCTTCGCCACATACTTGTGATAATCAGGGACTGTTTCACAAACAGAACAATTATCAAACACTTTTCATCAAGTATGAGAAGAATACATTTATATCTTCGTATATCAAATATACCCATAGCGTCGAAGAACTCTTCTTCGATGAATCAACTTTTAGAGATTTGAACTTGTTCACGAACGTGAAGAAGCTCACCGTGTCTCTATAGCATATTCACGCACATGCTATTCACAGCTAGGAGGTAAAGCGCAATCTCTATTGCACTGGAGTTCGCTATCTAGAAATCGTAGATATTCGTAAGCCTGAAGTAGATGTCACACAACTTCTTCAACTGAGTCTCCAGACAGGTATGCTCCCCATGTGAATGGTCCGGAACTTTCTAAGCTGTCTGAACCGCTCAAGACTCAGTTCATCTTTGAAGTGACCTCTGATCGCATCGATCACGACATATGGCTCCATGTGTTGAAACAACTTTCAACTCAGGTGCTAGGCATACGCTCATGACGATCGTCACTTCCATGAACATGTCATGATGCTTACGGAACTCATCATCTTGCTCCTTGCTATCAGAATCATCTGGTCTAACTCCTAACTAATGTTCTAGCACATATAGGATGTTTGTTGTGTTTGGAGAATGTTTCTAAAACCAATGCACCAGCTGATGAAGTTGGACCCGTCGGCTTCCAAGGTAGAATCCGAGCTCTTGAAGAAGTAACCGAAGCGTAGTTCCGTAGTCTCCAGATGTGATCGCAAAAGAGGTAAGATAAGTTTATAATATATAGGTGAGTTTTAGTTCTATAATCTCATTATCAAAAACACACCACACCAAGATTATTATCCCTAAAATAATAATGGTGATTACACGACCCTCATCCACCACACTACCCCTGATCATCACGGCCGGCAGCACAGCTTCAAAGGTGGACATAACATGTCGATCACAACAATTCTGTGACTCGTGCTCGATCTTTCGATCTTCCCGTGTTCCGAGGCCATACCTCTGAGTATGCTAGGCTCGCCAATCAAACCTCGAAGACCCTGCGCGTGCAACATGGCTTACACCCACTGTATGCGAACGACGAGATGTGTGACACCCGATCATCACGGCCTGCCTCATAACGTAGAACTTTCTTGGTGGCGCGCAACGAGGGAGAACACAATTTTGGTATTTGTTAGGGATCATCCTATTTATGATGCTACCGTTGTATATCTAGCATATAAGAATCAATAGGATGCACACACAACAGCACACAATAATGATGCAATGAAGTGCGATGTGACATGGTCGATGCGCCTGGACCTTCATGGCGCCATGTGCCTGGCCCCCGGCGCCCCGGCATGGCTCCGAGTCTACAGAGCCCTCCTTTGCCTCCGACAGTACGAGTAATATCAAAACTTACCGTAACCATGTCACATAAAATAACGCCTCTGCAAAACAAAGTTAGACGCCTCTAGCTTTATTTAGTTTTGCAAGTTTTACGTGGCATATAGGCTTAATCGTAAGAGAATCGCTTCCCTACCTACGAACTTTGTACCACAACGTCGATCGTATAATTGCATGTTTAAGCATCCCTTTCGGGCCCTCCATTGAAAATGCTTTGCCGACTAGAGAGAGAGAAACAGACACCCGCCAGCCACAGATACGGTGCAAGCCGTATGTCAGTAGTGGAACCAGTCTCGCGTAAGCGTACGCGTAAAGTCGGTCCGGGCCGCTTCATCAACTCAATACCGAAGGCATCGCAAGTGCACGCTAGAGGGTAGCAAATATAAGAAAGACGCCCTCATTCAACATGAGTTCTAACCATACCAGCAGTACTACGCATAGATCGGCTCTGATACCACTGAAGGGGTTACGGTGCAGAAAACAATAATTTTTCTAGCGAACGGAACCCTAACTAGCCAGGATCTATCTATCTAGTACATGCGATAACGGTGGCGGAACGGGTTACATTACCTCCATGTAGACCGATAGCGGAGATTACGCTCCCGCACAAGCGTTGACGATGAAGTCGTACGTAGCCGACCTCGAGGTCGTGGAGAACTTGCCGCGATGTCGGAGTCGATGACGCCGGGGTGTCGACGATGATCTGCGTCGACAGGCGTCGGGCGGAAGAAGGCAGAGCGCCAGCACCGGGGCTGGTGCGCCGGCAGCAGAGGGGGGAGGCGCGGCGGCTGCAGGGGGCGAGACGACGTCGCCCAAGCTCCTCGCAAACATACGGAGCCTAGCGACAACTCCCGGTCATTCAGATCCAGCTGAAATCGCAGGAGTAGATCTTATCTGGAATCCCGCAGAGCAACGACGCTCTGCGGTATGGCTTAGGTGGAGACAGACCCCCTTCCTCAGCTCGGCGCGGCTCCAACTTGGGAACCACGGGATCGAGAGAGAAATTGGAAATTAATTGAATTTCCTGTGTATTAAATCAATTAATATGCCTTGCTATATAAAGGGGGAAGGGGGTGTGCAAACCCCTTGGCTCCCCCATGTGGGACTAAACAAAGGACATGGGAGGGGGGGTTCGGCCCCCACATGGGCTGGCCGAACCAGCCAATGGGGCCCACCCCCCTTTGAGGTGCGGCTCCCCCTCTTGGGCCCTCTTAGGGCCCATATAGGTGGGAGCCCCCTTTTTCCTTTATTTAATTAATATTAAATTAATATAAAAATCCTATTAATTCAGAATTAATATATTTATATATAATTCAATATCCCGTGACTCCGAAAACTCTTTCGGACCACCCGAACAACTTTCGGACATTCCTGGAACCATTCCAGACCTCTCCGGAACCCCTTCCGGACCACCGGAACTCTTTCCGGATCATTTCTCTCTCTCCAACAAAAACCTATAAAATTCCAGAACCTGTCTCCAAGCGTCGCTAAGACCTTAAGTTTGTTACGCTACGGTTCGGGAACACTCCAGACATGGTCGAGACACTCCGCTCACCAATGATCGTCAGGGATACCTGGAAATATATGACGACCCCTGTGCATTCCACGAATATCGTCGTTGAACCATAAGTATGCTATTCATTCCCTTTGTCTCTGCGATACTACCTTGTCCGAGATATGATCGTAGACACACCGATGCCTTTGCTGTATCTCGTTACCGACGAAGGTTATTAACTCGTCTGCGATATTACATCTCCATGACCTAGTCATAAGCTGCAGCTATATAGATGCAATATCACCGAGTGGGCCCAGAGTATCTTTCCATTACAAGAATGAACAAATCCCGCTCTTGATCCTTACGTCTCGATGCTCTTTCGGAATACCCAAGATGGACACCGTTATTGTCATGCTATATAAGACACAACGTTTGATGCTCTCAAAGCACTCCTACGAAGCAACAATAAGTACGGTCTCACGGTCTAAGTAATAAGCTATCACACTCTTATCTATTGCAAATGACAAACATCGTAATACGATCTTATTGCAATACTTTGCGTATGTCCACCACCTTATTCAACTAACAAGATGACCCCATTGTCAACCGACGTCATTGTCCTTGATCGGGAATCTCGATCAACTGTTGCCCAATGGACTAGCTTATATAGAGGCTTGCTAGGGACCTGGTTGTCTATGTATCACACGTGTATTAATAATTCCGATTAATACAGTTATAGCATAATACACAAACCTATTATAAACTTATGAGATAATGCAATAAATACTACTTATTTATTTGCCTCTAGGGCATATCTCCTTCAATTTTGGCATTGCAGGCTCAGTGTGCTCATTTGTGTGAACAACTAAGCCAAATGGAACTTCAGGCAGAGAAGAATCGTTTCCCTGACGCCCCAGAGCCCCTAGTGTTAACCTACTCCGATGAGGACACTCCCAAGGAAGCCACAGGTGTCAAGAAGCGCAAGTGTGGGAACACCCGCAAATACATAAAGAGTTTTAGAATTTGATTAGTAAGACCACCAGTTATCCTTACCTTACGAGTATTTCTCCTTACCCCATCGAAGTAGTATTGACCCACCAATTTGTGGTGAGGCAGTACCCTGAGAACCATGTCCTAGCTTGGTTGCAAATCTCTAAAATATCGAATTTATAAAATACATCGGGTGTGCCTGTTTACTTGTTGTTTGTTATGTTTCTGTGAAGTGTGTTGATGTGCATGGGTAGATGTTTTTGTAGTTTCTTTCTATCACTACTTACCTATGCCCACACCATACATATGCCTCCACGTCGTGATCCTGACAACAACAATGCCAATGAAATGATGCAACAAATGATGGCAGCCCAGACACAGTTGATGACCATGATGGCTCAGTTCATGGCAAACCAAAACAATCCACCACCCCCTCCACCACCGCCACCACCACCCCCACCCCAAGTTGACCGCCTTGCTAGGTTCTTGAGGCTTAGACCCAACAAATTCGCCACAGCTTCTGAACCAATTGTAGCCGATGATTGGCTACGCTCTGTGAACAAGGATCTGGTTACTTGCGAGTGTACGGAATTGGAGAAGATAAGGTTCACTTCCCATCTACTGGAGGGACCAGCGGCACAATGGTGGGAAACATATCAGATCACTCACCCACTTGAAGGACTTACCTGGGAAATCTTTAAAGAAGGTTTCCGCAATGCACACATCTCTTCTGGGATCATGAATCTAAAAAGGGATGAGTTCCGCACTCTGAGACAGGGAAATCGTGCTCTGAGGGAGTACATGGAGGACTTCAATTCCCTCTCACGCTATGCCCCAGAGGATGTAGACACCGATGCAAAGAGGAAGTACAAGTTTCTGAATGGGCTCAATGGTGAGCTGAAAATACCATTGTCTGTAGCCTATGCTCCCAATTATCAGGACCTTCTTGATCAGGCCATTACTCTGGACAACAACATGAAGAAGGAGGAGAATAGAAAGAGGAAGTTCAGCGCAAATAAGTACAACACTAATCTGATGCAGAAGAAACCATACGTACCTGAGAACAGTGGAGGTCACCATAGTCACAAGAGTGGAAGTGGCCACAACCATAATGGTCATATCCATAAAGTAGGAAATTCCGGATACAGAGGAAATGGACAAGGTGGTAGTGGACACAACCACCCGTTCAATGGGAACAATAGTGGAAAAGAGCAACACCGCCACAACAATGAACCAAAACGATATATAAGTCAAGTGACTTGCTACAAGTGTGGGAACAAGGGACATTACTCAACAGACTGCCCAGAGAAGAAGAAGACGCTAGAAGCATCAAAGCCTAATCCTTTCCAGAAGGCACAGGTGAATCATCTTGATGTGGAAGAAGTGTAGAATGAACCGGATGCAGTGATTGGTACGTTTCTTCTACATACCTTTCCAGCATTAGTCTTGTTCGATACTGGAGCATCCCACTCATTCATCTCAAGAGCTTTTGTTAATAAAAACAAACTGACTACTACAAGCCTGCTAAATCCGGTTAGAGTGAGTTCCCCCGGGGGGGAAATGCTCGCACAAACCAATTGCCAAAACTTGAGTTTAGAAATTGGTAAACACTCCTTTCCGGTAAACCTGATAATATTAGAGACCCAGGGTCTGGATGTTATACTCGGTATGGATTGGTTGGCCAAGTTTGAAGGAGTTTTGGATTGTGCGAATAGATCAATTACACTCACCACTCCCGAGAATAAGAAGATCAGATACAAATCCAAATATGATTTTAAGAAAGTTAAGCTAAATTCTCTTAAGGGGGTTAGCCTGGGAGACGTTCGTGTGGTAAGAGATTACCCTGATGTTTTCCCGAAGAACTACTGGGAATGCCGCCCGATAGGGATGTGGAATTTCTCATATATTTGGTTCCCGGAACAGGACCCATAGCCAAGAGGCCATATCCAATGGCCGTAGCTGAATTGAAAGAACTCAAGAAGCAGTTAGAGGAGCAACTGCAGAAAGGATTCATCCGCCCAAGTTCATCACCTTGGGGAGCACCCATTCTGTTCGTAGAGAAAAAGGATTGTACTCAAAGGCTAGTCACGGATTATCGAGCAATCAACGAGGTGACGATCAAGAACAAGTACCCGCTACCGAAAATTAACGAGCTTTTCGACCAGCTAGAGGGTGCTTCGGTATTCTCTAAGATCGATTTGCGATCAGGATACTTTCAAATGAAAGTAAGAGAACTAGATATACCAAAAACTGCCTTCACTACTAGATATGGATTATATGAGTACACCGTAATGCCGTTTGGTTTAACCAATGCACCGGCATACTTCATGAACATGATGAACAAAGTGTTTATGGACTTTTTGGATAAGTTTGTGGTGGTGTTCATTGATGACATCCTGATTTACTCCAAAAGTCAGGAGGAGCATGAGGAACACTTGCACATGATATTACAGAGACTTAGAGAACATAAGCTGTATGCCAAATTTAGCAAGTGTGAATTCTGGCTAGAAGAAGTTGGTTTTCTAGGACACGTTGTGTCGAAAAATGGAATAACAGTAGACCCAGAAAAGGTTTCAGCAGTGACGAAGTGGGAAGTACCCAAGAATGTGGCAGACATCCGCAGTTTCCTTGGACTGGCAGGTTATTATAGAAGATTTATTGAGAACTTCTCCAAACTTGCCAAACCATTGACTTCACTACTGAAAAAGGAAGTCAAATTCAAGTGGATTGAAGAATGTGAAATAAGTTTCCAGGAACTGAAGAAACGGCTGGTGTCAGCACCTGTTTTATGTTTGCCGGATATAGAGAAGGAATTCCAAGTATATTGTGACGCCTCGCACCATGGACTAGGAAGTGTCCTAATGCAAGAAGGGAAAGTGGTTTCATATGCTTCTAGACAGCTTAAGAAACATGAGGTCAACTATCCCACTCACGATCTGGAGTTAGCATCAGTAGTGCATGCGTTAAAGACGTGGAGACCCTATCTTTTGGGAAAGCGTTGTGAAGTATTCACGGATCACAAGACCCTGAAATATATTTTCACCCAGAAGGAATTGAATATGAGGCAAAGAAGATGGCTGGAACTCATTAAGGACTATGATATGAGTCTGCAATATCACCCAGGAAAGGCTAATGTGGTGGCTGACACTTTGAGCCGTAAGGTCCATGTAAATGGACTGACAGCGGGAGAATTGCCCGAAGAATTAAGTAAAGCATTTAGGGACCTCAGATTAGAGGTAGTACCCGAAGGATTCCTCGCAACACTGGACGTACAACCGTTGTTGATGGATAAGATTCGGGAAGGCCAGAAGGGAGACAAAATAATGGATGAAATCAAGGTCAACCTGAGCGAAGGAAAGGCCAAGGGTTTTCGAATGGATGAGCAAGGCACCTTGTGGTTTGAGAAACGCATCTGCGTGCCGCAAGATGAGGATCTTAGAAAGTTGATTCTGCAAGAAGCGCATAACTCGCCTTATTCCATACACCCGGGAAACACCAAGATGTACATGGATGTAAAGGAAAGATTTTGGTGGAATAACTTGAAGAGAGACATCGCGGAATTTATAGCTAAGTGCGATGTATGTAGTCAAGTAAAAGCGGAGCATCAGAAGCCAGCAGGATTGTTGCAACCTTTACCTATACCGGATTGGAAATGGGAACAAATAGGTATGGATTTCATTACTGGGTTACCGCGTACCATATCGGGATATGATTCGATCTGGGTAATAGTGGATCGTTTGACAAAGGTGGCCCATTTTGTGCCAGTAAAGACTACCTACTCAAGTGCAAAGTTGGCAGAAATTTACATGAGGAGAATTGTATGCCTTCATGGTATTCCCCAGAGGATTGTGTCTGACAGAGGTACCCAGTTTACCTCGCATTTCTGGAAACAATTACATGAATCATTGGGTACGAGATTAGAGTTCAGTACAGCATTTTATCCCCAAACGGATGGACAGACGGAAAGAGTAAACCAAATTTTAGAAGATATGCTGAGGGCTTGTGCCTTGGACTACAAGTCTAGTTGGGATGATAATTTGCCATACGCAGAATTTTCCTATAACAACAGCTACCAAGCAAGTATAGAGATGTCGCCGTTTGAGGCACTTTATGGTAGGAAATGCACCACACCACTACTCTGGAACGGTGTGGGAGAGCGAAGTTTATTTGGACCTGATATAATCCAGGAAGCTGAAGAGAAGGTTCGAATAATCAAGGACAGATTGAAGATCGCGCAGTCCAGGCAGAAAAGCTATGCAGATTCCAAAAGGAGAGAAATCACATATGAGATAGGTGACAGGACTTATTTAAGAGTGTCACCAATGCGTGGTGTGACGAGGTTCGGGATCAAGGGTAAACTTGCACCTCGATTCATCGGCCCCTTTAAGATTCTTTCCCGCAAGGGAGAAGTAGCATATGAGTTAGAATTACCGGAAGTTCTGTCAGCAGTTCACAATGTCTTCCATGTGAGCCAATTGAAGAAGTGTCACCCAGAGATGACAGAAACCCCACTACGGGATGCAGTGCCATTAGAAGAAGTACAGTTGGAAAGTGACCTGACGTATCAAGAGAAGCCAATCAAAATCTTGGAGATGGCAGAAAGGATCACACGAACCAAGACTATCAAATTTTGTAAGGTCCAGTGGAACCACCATACAGAAGAAGAAGCAACTTGGGAACAGGAGGATGATCTTCGGGAAGAACACCCACATCTTTTTGAAGGCCAAACCGAATCTCGAGGACGAGATTCATCTTAAGGGGGTTAGGTTTGTAACATCCCAATTTTGCTAAAATTTAAAACCTTGCACTCATACATCATTCATCATATAGGATTAACTTTTTATCACATAAATACTAAATAAAAATTCAATTATGAGTTTAAATATTATTTAATCCCATTAAGTGTTTATTTAAACTTACTTAATAAATATAATTTTCCCAAATTATATAATGGGTAAGTGTATTATTAAAAATTGCTAATTTAAATAACCTTTCCAAAATATATTTTTATGAATTTTTCTGAAAAGTTTTGAATAGGTTTAAAAATCATTTAGTAAATCAGATTTGAAAAACAGTTTTTATTTAATTTTTAAAGGATTTGTTTTCGGGCCGGCCCAGACGCTATCCACCGCGCGCGCGTTCGATAACAGCCCATCGGCCCGCTCCCACGCGCGCGTCGCTCCCCTCTCGCTGACAGGTGGGCCCCACCTGTCAGCCGTCTTCCACCTCCGTCCGGAGATCACGCCGGGGATGGAGACCGAGTCCGAGCCGTTTCCGGCCGTTTCCCACCGCGTCTCGCGCCCCTGCCCCCTCCTATTTAAACCCCGCGAGACCGCCTCCGACCCCCCCCCCCCAAAACCCTACCCCTCCGCCGTCGGGCTGCTCGGAATCGAGCTCGCCGTCGTCGCCATTGCCGCCGGACTTTCTCGCGAGTGCGGTAAGCTCCGAGCTCCTCGAGCGCCACCGAGGCTTCCCCTCGCTTCCCCTTTTCCTTGCGCACCCGTTGAGAACCCTCGTTCGTTCTAATTCGCAGCCGAACGTCGAAACCATCTTCGACCCGAGGCCGTCGCCGCCGTCCTCGACTCCGACGAGGAAAGGAGAGGTTTTCGGACGCCGCCGTCGCGCCATCGACCTCGCCATCTCCTCTGCGTCATTTTGGTAAGACCCACTCTTCTCGGGGCCTCGTTTTAACGCCGAAAACGTCGAGGCCGCCGCGCCGCCGCCGCGGACGCCATCGCCGGCGAGCTCTTCCGGCGACCCGCGCGCCGCTCGGTCCGGCCGGACGTCCCACGCCGTTGGATCTAGATCCAACGGATCTAGATCCGTTTAATCCCGAGCGTCCGTTTTAAAGTAGATCGGACGGCCGCGCTGCCGATCCGCGCCGAAGCGGTACCGTCCAATAGGATCGTGCCACGTCGCCCTCTGATTTTCTTTTTCGCAGGAAATTTTATAAATAAAACAGAAAATAGATAAAACTTGCAAAATTCATAACTTTTAATATGTAAGTCCAAATTTAATAAACTTTATGTCATTGGAAAGCTCTGCTCATGTAGTTTAATTATATATCATTTGTTTTTCCCTTTGACAAATTATAAATTGAATAATTATCAGAGGAGTATTTCGGCCATTAAATAAATAACTTAAATAATAAAAATGATTTAGAAATAAAAGTAAATATTTTGAGATTGTATAATTTCCCTCTGTCCAGGAATATTAATATGTGTCTTATTGGAAAACTTTCTTAGAACAATAAAAGTTGTAATGGTATAATCTATGTTTTGCTATTTTACTTTCAATTTTTATATTGTTAGGTGAAATGAGAAATTCCTAGAAATTGCATCTCATGCATTTAATAACAGAGAATATAAATTATGGATGAGTGCGTCTAATTCTACACGTGGCATACTATGCATGCATACAACTTTTATTTGGTGTGTGAGATTTTGTGTGGAAGATTTATTTATATGTATTGCTTGTGCTAGATTGTGAAGGAGAGGAAGGACCTGCTTGTGATTGCTATTCTTGTTGTGCCTGCCCCTCCTGCTGCCAAGGCAAGTGACTTCATAAAACACCTACTATTTTATTCTATTGCATATCTAGTGTTTTCAAACAGTATTTGCAAAAGTAGTACGCATGATAGGTTTTTGGGAGATTGTAGTATGCTATGCAAACCTTTTAGGTTTCCCCTTAGAAATTCCAGATTAGACCCCTATTATAATTTAGTGGAAGCAACTGCTGCAAAAATGATTGTTTTATGGTTGATGTGATAAATAAAAATTTCCACTAAATTAATTTAACGCCTGGGTGGATTGGGTCGATCGAGGAGGTTTCAAGTTGAGTGGCTTCTCAGGGCCAAGTGTCATGGTTGTCTTCGCCCAGGGTAGTTTCTACTTACTTGGGGCCATGATATGCGGTGTTAACCTGAGTTGCTCACTTGTGGAGGCCACCCAGGGCTATGAGATTTAAGTTTACACTAAGTCTAGTTGCTTATCGTGCAACCATTGGTCAATATGGGCTCTGTCTTGATGGAGTAAGTTGATGTGGACCTGGGTCAAGAGATTGATGGTGGTAAAGTTGATAGGATGGTGATAATCTCTTAGTATGATCATGGGAAAGCAACTTCTGAAAAGTCTCGTCTTGATCTTCTCCTTTTCCTTCTCACTAAAGGAGTGTAGAGGATAGTTTGGGTCGATTGAGTCTAATGGTGAAAGTGCACACCCTCTCGAGAGTTAAAACCTAAGATCTTAGCCGTGTCCCCGGCATCGGACAAATTGAGTAACTACACAAGGCTGTGTTCTGAAAATCTCCTCATCTCAAATTTCTAAATAAAACTTTGTTGGATGAACATGGGTAGGAGACATGGACTTGTCTCGAGAATTGTCTCTGAAGGAGAAGGTTATTGATTTAAGAAAACTGTTTATCAAAAGTAGGAGAAAATTTGCTTTGCACAATAGCCTTGAGCTCCACCAGCCATAATAAGCATATAGTTATAGCTTAATAGAACATTAGGAATTAAAGTCACTTGCCACCACAATTCAATTGTGCTGACCCTTTATAGCTGGGCTGCAACTAAACCTTGCAGAATGTCCGAATGAGGAGTAAGGGGGTCGTCTTGGAGCTACAACCAACATGATTTGCCAGTGGCTTCATGGAGAAGATGTAGCTCCATGCTACTTTTAGGATTGCGTTTGAACTCTGAAATAAAGTGTGAACTATTTATTCAGCTAGCATTTCCGCTATGCTAAGATGTAAGGATATTTGTTTTTGGATCATTTGTCTCGTTCTGTAATAAATTATGACATTGTACTGTGATATTACATCTTATTGGAGAATGTGAGACTTATGTGATCCAAGTCTTTACATTATTCATATGTGCCATTGCTTTCATAAGCATGGGCACTACAGATACCTAAAAGTATCACCGTTATTGTCACACTATATAAGATATGACGTTTGGTGCGATCAAAGTATCTTCCAGGGATAACAATAAGAGTTGATCTCACGGTCTTAAGGCGTAATGACTATGTCCTATAAATACTAGGTATGTCCATCACATCGTTACACCTAACGATATGACTTCCATTGCCGACCGGCACCATGCCCTATGATCGGAAAACCTCGATCATCAATCGCGCAACGAAACTAGTCTTAGTAGAGGCTACTAGGGACCTGGTTGTTTATCTACCACACTTGTATTAATGTTTTCGCTTAATACAGTTATAGCATGGTATAAAACATATAATGAACGATTGGGATATTGCCAATAAACTATGTTTATTAAGTGCCTCTAGGGCATACTCCCTTCAAAAATATGGTATGTTGTTTATGTTTTTTGTCATGTCGCCAAGTAGTGCCCCAACTATTTGGGGCAACCCTACATTTTTTGCCCCTAACCGCTATAAATTTGGAGCACGCGTATGGTTGTGATGACCCACAAGTATAGTGGGTGTATCGTAGTACTTTCTATAAATAAGAGCGTCGAACCCAACGAGGAGCAGAAGGTGCTGACAAACAGTTTTCATGAGGATTTCATTGTAAACACTATTAGACAGGTTTTCAGGAGTTTTTGATATAACAGATAAATAAAGTGCGAGTAAATAAAGCGCAACAATAATAATTGCAGTGAGGGGTCCAATCCTTCCTAGAGCAGAGTACAAGCCGGTTTGTTTACTTATGATGACCAAGCGTTCTTAAGGACACACAGGATTTATGTCTAGTGCTTTCGCTTCATATAGATGATTAATTTTTAGTGTTTTGATAAGTGTCGTGTCGGTCAACCTATGCTAATGCACCGCCCTTTCTAGGACTAATACATACTTGTGATTATACCCCTTGCAAGCATCCGCAAATACAAGAAAGTAATTAAGATAAATCTAACCACAGTTTTAAACTCTAAAATCCTGCTATCCCTCGTGGATCGAGATATCAACGGGGGTTTAGATTTCTGTCGCTCCGGCAACCCCACAATTAATATTCGAATACACAATGCATTCCACTAGGACCATAAAGGTGAAGTGTAATGTAGTCGACGTTCACATGACACCACTAGAAGAATAGCACCACAACTTAAATATCAAACCATTAAATATTACTCAACATTGTTCACTAGTAACATCTAGACTTCACCCATGTCCTCAAGAACTAAACGAACTACTCACAACACTTCATTTGGAACATGATCAGAGATGATATAATGATGGTTAACAATCTGAACATAAACCTTATTTCAACGGTTCCACCCAATAGCATCAATAACAATAATAATTAACATCGGGAGAGTTTCCCCTATCAAACACACAAGATTCAGCCCTAGATGTTACAGCGGGAACGGGGTGGAGCGGTGGAGATGACAGTGACGGCGGTGGATATGATGGTGATGATGCTCCCGATGAAGTGCAGCTCGATGACGGTGACGATTTCCCCCCTCCGGGAAGGGATTTCCCCGGCAGATTTCTGCCTGCCGGAGAGCTTTCTTCTCTCTGTGGTTTTCCGCCTCGTGGCGGCGGAATAATTCTAACTCTCCGTAGAAGGTCTTAGGTTTTAGAGGGATGAAGTACGCGAAGGGGCACAGCAAGTGGTGGGCCAGGGCGGCCAGACCACCTGCTCGCGCGGCTCCAGGCTTGGCCGCGCGAGGGGGGGTGTGGGCCCCCTGGCCCCACCTTGGCCTCTCCTCGTGTCTCCCTCCATGATTTGGCAAAATAATATTTTCCACGGTCTTCGTTTTGTATTTTGATCTTCGCAAATAATGTATCCTGACGGTGCTTTTTCCAGCTGTTTCCAGACTCCGGTGAACAATTCTCCAATAATCATCAAACATGCAAAATAGATGAAATAACATAAGTATCATCTCTAAATATAATATATATCAATGAATAACAGCAAATTATGATATAAAATAGTGATGCAAAATGGGCGTATCAACTCCCCCCAAGCTTAGACCTCGCTTGTCCCCAAGCGAAAGCTGAGCTCAGTAAACATGACCACAGGTTTATGGAGTGAAGTGTCGATAAAGAATATACGGACAAGAAGCATCACATTTAATAATACACAAGTCATTTTAGATATCAACTCCATTTATATAAATCAACTTGTAACAAGTAAGGGTAAATCACAATAAAGTGCATAGAGAAAATCATAGTTGGTGTTGGCAAACTTCGTTCTTGGTCAGAGAACAATGAACATATTGATGTTACTCTACAAAACAGCCCTCTTAAATAGTTGCTAACTCTCAAGGTCATATTTATCAAATAACAGCAATGTGCCAAACAAGAAAGAATAAGAGACATGATTAACAATACGAATGTATAAATAGTTGAATCGCAATCAACTCAAATGCTTGCTTAAGGCAGAAAGAGATAGGTTTACTGACTCAACATAAAGTAGAAGATAGGCCCTTCACAGAGGGAAGCAGAGATACAAGCATGTGCTAGAGCTTTTTAGTTTTAAAATCATATAGAGAGCATAAAAGTAAGTTTTGAGCGGTGTTTGTTGTTGTCAACGAATGGTAATAGAGTTTTTGTCATCTTCCATACTAAGCAAGTTGAGAGCGTTCCGATTATTTTAAAACAAACCTTTATAATAAACAACTATTTTGATAACTTTGACACTCCTCCCAACCTTTGTTTACACAAGCCATGGCTAACCGAATCCTCGGGTGCCTACCAATCAATCTCAAACCATGGAGGAGTGTTTATTTTTAACTTTCTCAGCCTTTTGATATTATAGTGGTCTAACCAGCCCTTTGCAATATTAGTGACGAGCAAATGAAGCATGCAAGTCAAGGGTTACTTAATTAGTATGGAAGATAACAAACTCAACTATTATTTCCTCATGAGCTAATAAACATTGACACAAATAAGGGATAGTAGTTTTGAATACAGATAGCACATGAAGTATTTACTTAGAGTGACGCAAAATACCACATAATAGGTAGGTATGGTGGACACAAGTGGCAAGGGTTTTGGCTCAAGGTTTGGAAGTATGAGAAGCATTCCTTCTCAATACCGGTCTTTGGCTAGCAAGGTTTGGTAGCAAGCATAAGAGTTGATGGATACAAACAAATATACATGTAGTAAAGACAATCATGCAATTCTTACTTGGAGGCACAAACAATTTTAAATTATGAATACTAAGCTTATTATCTACAAGTGAGAAAGATCATTGAAAACTATATCTACATGTAATTCTTTTCTCCATTTAAGTCTCAAAGTATTGTAGCTACCGACCAATGCTAAGTTTGTCAAAACCAAAAGATTTACTATATGTTCCCAAAGTGATAACAATACTAATGACAAGATCAATCATATGTGATAGAAGTTGCAAACTAAAATAAGGTGTGCAGAAAATGAATGATAAAACTTCTCATTAATATTCCATAACGACAACTCACACCAAGGGATACATAGATAGATAACCAACTAAAAGGGAGATACTTCCACATTGCAAACCATCATATAAGATAACTTCCCTACTCATGATATGACACTACTAAAAGATAAAAGGTAAAATATGATGGTGTGATACCGCGACACTCCCCCCAAGCTTGGAACAACTAAGGAAGATGCCAATACTGATGATGAATTACTCCTTCGGTGGTGATGGTGTAAAGTCCTATTCATCAAACTTCCAAGGTAGGGGCTCTCCATCAACAAATGATGACTTGGTCTCGAGTATCCTGAAACTTGCAGCAACACTTATGCGTTTAAACCAGGTTTCATACTCACAGTTCTGATTCTGAACATCATAGAGTTGCGCGTGCAGATTGTTGGTAGTCTTGTGGAGTGAGAAGATGTCCTCCCAGAGCTTTGCGATCTCCTTCTCATGCTTGGTAATAAGTTCAGCCACGATACGGTGAACGATATCCACCTCACGTTCCGCCATCTTCTTATATTTGAAGACCTCCTGCTCCAGACTCTTCATCCTCTCCTCCATGCTCCCCTCGCCTTGAGGACCTTGAACATCATCCACCTGCACCTTCCCACCTTTCAACGTCAACTCCTTCGGGTGCATCCTCAACTCGTGCATGTACGGGTTGACGACGTTCACGAAGAAACTATCCTTGGAAGGCTCGGGCGAAGACATGATGACTCTAGATCCAAGGATGAAATATGGCAGAAACAGCTCGAAACAAAAACACTTCGAAAACACGTTATACGGACCTCGGGGGTTCTGGGAGATTATATAGGAAAAATTTACATGACAAAAGGAAGGCAACGGGACGAGATCGAGTAGGAGACGGACACCGAGGCGTCTAGACCCCCTGCTCGCACGGCCAGGATGGGGCCCGCGCGAGCACGTGGTGTCGGCGCCTCGTGCTCCGTGTCCTGCTCGTTTTCGTCTTGTATTTTTCCATATTTTCTGAAAATAATTTCTATGTCTTCCAAAATTAAAAACACGAACTTTTTCTTACCGAAACTGTACCTTTTCGAATTCAGCTTCTGCAGACTCAGAAAAATTCTCTTGATAAAAGTCTCCGGAGCAATAACTTGAATAATATCAACATCTTCATTATAAGCTCCAGAAATATAATGTTTGAGTCTTTGCCCATTCACCACCTGTGTAGAGTCGTCTTTGAGTGAAGCAATTTTAATTGCACCCGAACGAAACACCTCAACAATAACATATGGTCCTTCCTACTTGGAGAGGAATTTCCCTGCAAAGAATCTAAGACGAGAGCTATACAATAAAACCTTTTCACCAACATGAAACTCTCTATTAAGGATTCTCCTATCATGCCATTTCTTAACCTTCTCTTTAAAGAATTTAGCATTTTCATAAGCTTCACTTCTCCATTCATCTGAAGAACTCAAATCAAGTAATCTTTTCTCACCAGCAAGTTTAAAATCTCTATTTAGTTCTCTCACTGCCCAATAAGCTTTGTGTTCTAATTCTAAAGGCAAGTGACATGCTTTTCCATAAACCATTTTATAAGGAGACATACCCATGGGATTTTTATAAGCAGTTCTATAAACCCACAATGCATCATTTAATTTATCAGCCCAATTCTTACTCGTTCTATTAACAGTCTTTTGCAAGATAGATTTAATTTCTCTATTGATAATTCTACTTGCCCACTAGTTTGAGGATGATAAGCTGAACCAATTCTATGATTAACACCATATTTAGCAAGAACTTTTATAAAACCACCATGAATAAAATGAGAACCTCCATCAGTCATGAGATATCTAGTAACACCAAACCTAGGAAAAATAATATCTTGAAGCATTTTTAATGATGGCTCACCATCAGTACTTTTAGTAGGTATAGCTTCTACCCATTTAGTAACATAATCAACAGCAATAAGTATATGAGTATAACGGAGGAAAAGGACCCATAAAGTCAAATCCCCAACAATCAAATGGCTCAATAACAACAGAATAATTCATAGGCATTTAATTACGTATAAAGATATTACCAATTCTTTGACATTGCTCACAAGATAAAATAAACTTTCTTGCATCTTTAAAAAGAGTAGGCCAATAAAAACCTGATTCTAAAACCTTTTGTGCGCCTCTATCTCCAGCGTGATGCCCTCCATAAGCACTACTATGGCATTTTCTCAATATCTCTTGTTGTTCATATTCCGGAACACATCTTCGTATAATACCATCCACTCCTTCTTTATATAAGTGTGGGTCATCCCAGAAATAATATCTCAAATCATAAAAGGATTTTCTTTTTTGTTGAGCTGAAAACATTGGAGGCAAATACTTCGAAATAATAAAGTTAGCATCTAAAAAAGATATACATGGGTAGTCACCGCGCTTCCCCAGCGATTTGGAGTTCTCGGCCGTCCGATCTTCACCGCGGATTCATCACGGCCGTCCATTTTACTTTTGACATTTGACTACGATTTTTGGTCCCATCAGTCATCCTCTACGCGGCTCGAAATTCGTGTGTAACTAAACGTGCAGACGAAACGAGTGGACGAGAGACGACCCCGCACCCACACCTTCTCCTCGCGTGCGTCTCCTCCCCACTTCCTCAGCTTTTCCAGCGCCCGTGCCTCCGTGAGGAAACCCTAGCCGCAGCTAGCACCCAATCCCCTCCCACGGCTCTCCTTCTCCAATCCTCTCCCTTCTACCATCGTCATCGCCGTTCTTCTCACCCGCCGTCCGGCTCTCCGTCCCTCATGGCGCAGCCCTACTCTGACCGAGCTCCTCCAATCCCCTCGCGATCTCACTGCATCTCCATCGATGTGCCGCCGCCGGATGCTCCTCTCCCCCGAGCTCTTTGTCGCGCCGCCGGATTAGCCGCCACACCTCGTGCTAGGTGTGTCTCTCTACTCCACCTCTGCTCTCTCCTTTTCCCGTCTCACATCCTCTCGGTCGCTCTCTCTCAGCCGTCGACGACAGCGGCGACGATGAGGCGGCTAGCATGAGGAGCTCGACCTCCACTGGCACGTCCATGACCCCATGTCGACCGGCTGACATTCTCCATCCTCCGTGCTCCGCGACGATGAGCTCGACCTGAGTCGCCGCAATTCGCATCTGCCAGCCCGACAAGCTCGATCTGCACCATGGGAGAGGCCAAGAATGTGAGCTTTTTATTTCTCGGTTGAAATTTGTAGGAACAATTTTCTCTAGATTTTGAGTCTATTGTCTCTTTCTTTATTTCTTGCCGTGTTCAGTTGTTTGGGTGATTCGGGTCTGCCATTGAGAGTGGGGATGAATAACGACGGAGACCTAGATGGAGATGGAAAGCTGAATACACTGCAAACGGATGGATAGCTCCGCTTCCAGGTAGACTACTGGTCTGCGTTCGCATGTGGTCTGAATACTGTAAATCTGCCATTCAGTTCCGCTTCCAAGTAGACTACAGCCAACTTATTAGTTTTCGATGGATAGCTCCTCACTCTGATGCAAGATGGAAAGCAAATATTTACGATTTAGTAATTAAGTAGAAATACTTCATTTGCTGCTTGCATATCAGACAATGCATGTTTTGTTGTTCGTTTTAGATATTTATTTCAGTTTTTTGTGTAGGTCGTGGTAGAAATGCACCAAAATGCAGCAGATATTTTGTTTTCTGGTCCATTTAGCATATTATTCACTACTGCTCTCTGATGTGATTCAATAAGGTTATTACTTCTGTCCAGTAATACCATTTTGGCTTATCCTGTTTTGCAGCCATCATTATCCTCAACCCACGCTCACAAGGCATCATTTCAGATAATAGAGCAAATCCAAGGAATGAACGAGCCAACTTGCAATTGTAATGTGTCGACATGCTCAAGTAATCCATTTTCTATGTGCATTCTTTACGTATGCTCAGGTAATCAGTTCATAGATGATCTGTCTGCCCCTACCTATAACATTGCTTCATGACATGCACTAGGTTCCAAATCCTTTTCCTATTTTGTTTATGCATTCTTAACATGAATATCAAATCAGGTGGTACACCAATTAAGATTATTTGATCTTCGCAGAGCATGCTTATTTATGTCGCAAGAACGACTTGTTCCATTGTTTAGATGAATATATATTAGGGAGTGTATGATGTTGGTGGTGATCATGCTAGCTACAAAACATTTGCCGGAAGATATCTCATTAATTACTTTAAAATTGCTAGCGCGTATCAAACCAGTAGAAAGAAATAATTCTCTGGTAATAAATCAAGTTACTAAAAAGGGTAATTTCTTAGTTGTCGTAGTGGTATTGACTTTTAAGTTTTCTCCTGAAATCATATTACTTGCCTCCTTATTGTCTATTTTCAGTATTTCATGTGCTTAACTATTTTTCAATTCTGTCAAATTTCTGGATAGCAGTGTTAGGTTGAGTGTTTTGCAAAAATAATCATAAATTTAGTGTTCACCAATTATTACTTGGCACATGGAGGGGCTTGCCTTTTCTCCCCTATTCATCTTTGTTTGTGATTTTGTTCTATTAATCCGTGATAGCACGGTGTTTTTAATGCAGGTGCTGATGTGATCTGCCCTTCGGTTGGATCAGGGGATTTTCAGTCACGCTGGTTTAAGTCTACTACATAAAAGGGAGGCAATTTCACCTCACAATCTCCTCAGTTCATCGGTTCATTTTTGCCTCAATTTCTTCTGTACAGGTCATAATCCAATTTAGTTATTTAATTGAGTTCCGCTCCCTGTCGTTTGTCTGGTCCGAAAATTAGACGAGTATGAAACTCTTAGTGGTTGCTATGAATTGTTCCATCTAGAAATTGATTGTTCTGTGCCAAATCTTCTGTTTAATTATGGTCATGATGTAAAGCTCAAATGTCTTATGCTCGGTTATTTTTTATTATGTGTTTACCTTGCATAGTCCTGAATTTTCTTATCTAAAGGATATTGAAACTGTAGATATTCAGTTTTTCGTTGAGAACGATGATGTTGGTTTCAAAACAATTGATGCTGGTGTGGTGTAATACATGCCTCTGAATTTTCCTTTTTCCAAGTGTATTTTGGTATATCTACCAACACCGCCATTCATATTGCCCTCGATTGTTGTGCAGGGTTCCCAACAGCCATGAGACATGGAATGGGGTTGTCGAGGCAGCACTAATGCTTAGTGTTGTGGCCACTGACATGCGGGGAAGGGCGCAATCAGTGCTAGAGGCCAATGACGATATTTTTAGCAGCCTGCCCGGATGAAGGTCCTGTGACTTTGTACTTTTTTTGGTTTCTGCATCTCCATGTCAGTAATCATCTCCCCATTACGAGTTTCATGTTTTTTTTCCTCCATTTGCAATGCAACACGTAATGAACAATCTCTTCAGCCCACTAATACTACCGCCACTCCTCAGCTAATTAATTCTTCATATGTATGTAATATTTCAAAAGGGATTGAAATTGCAGATTTTTTGTGTTTTCATTCAGTAAATATCTGATTTTTCAGGTGTGTTTGGTATTTTCTACAGATTACTGCTCGGCCACATGCCACTGAAAGTGAGGCAAGCTTTCTGAATTATAACTTGGTTGTAATGTACATTATATGATACTAGATTTTGGAATCAAAATGGCTTGCATATGACCTTTCTCAATTATATGAATTGAATTGACAGTATTGACTTCCATATGTAAGCTATTAATTGCTAGATAGATTGAGTGGTTCATGTGAAAATATATTTGTCATTGGTTGTTTGAGACAGATGCACCAGATTCTCATGTTAATAAGGTGTTGAAATTTGTAGTCATGTTGTTGTTAAATTTTCTTTCAGAGTTTTCTGATTAGTGATTACCTTCTTCACCTCCAGATGGACAGGTGCAGGCTGGCGACCGAGGGGTGAGGGAGGTCGGTGCCCAAGGGCACTGGACAACCAGTGGTAGGAGGATGCGATTTGCGTCCGGGAGCATTGCGGTTGCGGCATGAGGGAGGCTGGTGTGTAGGAGTGTTGAGTGGCCAGAAAGGTGTGCGAGGCTCCGCGAACGCGCCGTGGCGCGAAGGCTGATTCGTGTCTGTCTAGGATGGACGTCGGGTGACGAACAACAAGATGAAGCAATTTAGTTCCATTGAATCGGGCCGCAGGCAGAAGGTATGCTTCAGATCTTTGATTCAAAGGGGTTGAAATTACCTTCCGATTCATGTATTTCTACCAGCTCCGTTGGATTGATTGGAATGAGCAGTGTAGGTATCACACAAAATTAGGAAACACAGTATATCTGAAGTTGGATTCACGCTGTCATTTAAAGATTTTGAAACCTATTGCGCAAGCGAACAACAGCATAGATTATTTGTAGCAAATATTGAGTTTACAACAAATTTAATTAGCCGACACACGAAATAACAAATATATCTAAAGAGCTTCAGCTTGGCTAGAGATGTTGATCACCATGGTTATACATCTGTAGCTTTGTGTCTGCAGACTAAGTTGGAACACTACGGTATTCTGGCTCTGCAGATATAATATAATTCTTATTAGGGAAATTTACAGTAGAACTTCAAATTAAACGAGAGTATTTCAGATAAGTAGTGAAAATTCAGTGAAGAAAGGTCAGGCGAAAATGAAACTGCGTTCATTTCAGTTTAGTTCTTGAAATAGAGCTATTTGTTTGGTTCAATAGTTCAGGCGTCTGGCAGTAAATGGTTTGCTGCATATCCAAGTGTTTAGTTAGCACTTTCCTGTTATTACAAATTAACAGGCAAGCGCACGATTATTTATAGAATACCATATGCATATGCACCAGGAATTATATATACACTACTAGGAATTGCGTTTTCTCCACTTTTCAAATTGTAGGAGTAGCATATTCATATTGTCCAGATTGTAGGAGAAAACCAGATCATGAATTGTATATAGATATATTACAAATCCTCACAATACATGGAAATCAAGTGAAAATGCAAGGAATGTTCAAAACTAACTCGCATTCTTATTCCAATATCAATTTCATGCAAAATTACATAGATCACACATAACCTCTCTGATCAAAGCACAACACAGACATACATCAGTACACCCACATAATAATAATTTCCTTTTTATCTCCATTTCTCATTTCTTTTCTTTTTAGTCACAGATTCTTTTTTGCTTGGGCTACTGTTTTAGATGGCCAATTCTTAGTCCATGTTAAGGTAGAAATTTGTTTTGCGTATCTTCTCTAAATTTGTCCGGCCAGACTAGAATATCACCTCGGTATATATGCTAGATCTCAATGATGTGTTTAACTTGCTGCAGATTATATATTTTCTTTGGAATAGATGACCATGATCAAATAGCCTTTGCTGTAGGTTAAATATTGCACGGTTACGGAAAAAATCGTGTCAGAGCTTTACTATTTTGTGACAAAAAATAGACAGGAATTGTTTGCTTATAATAGTAAGTATACATAGATGGTTCATTTTTGTGTAACATCGGAAGTACAAGCTGTGGATTATCTAGCAATAGACGTTGCATTACTCAAAGTATCAATAAATTAGAGATGATGCCCTCTGGTAAGGTGGCTTAGCTGGCAGGTTTGGTTTCTAAAACTCTAATTCCAGGTTACATGTTTATTTGGCAGGTCTTTTTGGTGATCCTCGAATTTATATGTGCTTCAATATAGGTTGCTACCTCTTTACTTAATCCTCCATAATGTTTCTAAGGCATCTTGGTCATCTAATGTGCCCTGGAACAGTGGGCAGCAAAATTGTAAATATATGTGTTGAAGGTTCACGATGCATCTTGCAACTTCACAGCCTCCTAGACATCGATTGGATCATCCATTCTCTTGAATAGAACAATAGCATTGACCTTACTGCAATAGCAAGGTAGGTGTGTGCAATTTTTCCTACAGATTTGTCGCATTCTCTCTTCCACTACTCTCTTTTGGTTTAACCCACTAATCTTGCATCTATGTTCGTCCAGATTCCTTTTAATTTTTCCAACAAGTTATTTGATGAAAAAGCAAGTCGGCTGCAAGGGAAGGTTTATTATTGTTTGTCGGTTCTGTGCGAGAGTTGCCATTGGTCAGCGGGTGAGTGGTAGAGTTTTTGCTTCATGTTTGTATACATGTCTTCTTTATCCCTGCTGTTCTTATTCTATATATCTGCCTAATGATGTCTTTTGTCAGGAAAGAGTTTCGGACGCTTCATTGTTGTTGATTGTTGCTTTCTCATCCACCTCAACTCAGCCTTCCAGTTCTTAAGGGGTCATTGTTTGTATTCTAACTCTCTGGTTTGCCTCCCTTTTTCTTGATTATCCGGAATTTTACAAAAAAATGTTTTAGTGATGCTTGCCTCAGTGGGAGCACTGGACTATGGATTTGCATGCTAGAATTATTAGGATCCAAATCTAGAAGTACTAATTTGCCCCATTCTTAATTTTTATTGGACAGTGGATGTATGCAGGGGCAGCTGCAAGTTGTGATTTTTTCTTGCGCTCTTTGATCTGCACATTTTCACTCGGTATGTAGGTTAGCTTCTTCCTTCATGCTCATTTTGACCTGGCCAAAATGACCATGACATTTATGTTTATGCAGATCTGGGCGCCCGGTCATGGAGAAGCTTCCTGACTGATATGAGCTTCCTCACCGATATTCTCTTATTTTCTTGCATTGATTCATGGTGCTTGGTTGTTGTCACAGCAGATAATTATTATTTATTTGTTTTTGTTGATTTCTCAGCTATGGTATCCTCTGAATGTTTTTTCCAGGTTCTATTGCCTGAAGACCTGGAGTGCTGGGAGCTGCATTTCGTCTTTTTCAGTCAAAGCTAAGATGGATTTATTGGCTGGGTTGTGTTTAGCTCATGGGTAAGTGTGATATGGAGCATGTTTTCTATTGTTAATGTGTACTGGCCATCTTAAAACCTTACTGGACACTTACCATGTACACTGCCCATGTGTCTTTTGTACTAGAATAATCTAATTATTGGACGTCACTAGAACAATGTGTGATTTAATTATAGATGTTATCTATTTTCAGTACAGTCTGAATGAGTCGTGGTTTATGAAATTGCATATTCTTATTTCCGGAGGAATCTATTGCTCTAATTTGAATATTTCTATTGAGCTAGGCTTAATTGACTGTTCAGAATGAGTCACTGAGCGTGTTGCTTTGATAAATGGTTATGGTGAACGGTATTCTTATTTATGGGGAATCTATTGCTTTAATTAGAATATTTCTATTGCTCAGAATGGTTATGTATTGGATATCCAATTCACATAAAACCTCATCATAAGGTGAACGATATGAACGTTGGTGTCCTGCAGGTTATGGTGTAACTTAAATTTTAAAATATAGTTTGAGTTTTTTGAGGGTAGGCATCATCTATTGAAATATTTGTTCTCAAGGTTGTGAGGCACAACAATGCTTGGTGTAGGTGGATTTGTAGGGAAGTTTGTGCTTGGTTATTTAATCTAGAATTATATACGTAGGTAAAATATTTGAGTGAGTTATTTGATCCTGATTCATGCTCATATCCCCCGCCCATAGCGTTCTTTTACTTTGTGAATTTAGATACTACGTTCTCTTAGTTTTTATTACCCGGAATTCAGCTGGCATGCAAGATAGAAAAGTTTGCGCAGATAATTATGTGCCTTTTTGTACAGCTATTTGTAAGCTAGGCACTAAACATTAATGCTTTTCTGTCGTTTTTCTAAATTGACAGGAGTGTACACGTTGAGATATTTCTACATAGCAGTTCTTAGTGTCAAAAATTCTATAATCTCTTATTTTATAGTTACAATATCACATAGGTAGTAATATAAGAAGGGTCATCTAAAGACTGAGTGCACCTACCACTGAATGGGGCTTCCATTGCACTTCTTAGGGCAACTTTTTGTCTAACGGGTACTGACTAAAAGGTGCAATCTGCTTAAAACTATGGATTGTTTAGGAAGACCAGTACTTTCACTCATTTGTATATGATGATTATTCCTTATCTGTCACAATTGTGTCTAACAAATTGCTAATATGGTACGACCTATATCAGGTTTGTCTCATTTAAGTTGGTTTTCGTGGTTTTCAGATATTTATTGTGGCTGGGCTTGATTATATGAGTTACAGATGACATACTTTTATATGTTGATATCAAGTCCTAAGATGTGTGTTTTCTGTTTTACTATTTTATTGATGTCCAAAGGTTGTTTTGATTTGTGTCCAGTTCGTAATTCTATACATGTAGTTTACTTTTTTAGAAACGAGTATAATGGGATTTCATTGGGCTTGCAGATTCTACGAGTTGCACTAATATTCTCTGTATAATGCGTGGGTTATACACTATATTAATTCTTTGATCAACTGACTCTTACTGGTGCCAAGCTATTGTGGCCTGCAAAGGTATTTTGTCGTGCTTATCGGCTTATTCACATGGCCTATTATAGAAGCTTTTGTCATTGGAACATTTAACTTGAAACAAGTAGTTACATGCATTGTGTGAATTAAATTTAAGGTGATGGTAAAGAAAGGTTTTTTGGGATGTAATTTTTGTTATTGTTTTTACATGTACTAGATGATCAATTTTTTAATAGCTTGAGTAGTGTTCTCTTTACATGGATTTTCCTTATGTTTTCCATGTAAAGAGGAACACAATAGGTATACTGATTTGTTATTTTGTGTAAGGGCTAACCTTGATAAATAAGATCTACCCGAAAGTTGCCCTAACAAAAATGAATCATTTTAATTTGTAAACCTGTGACAGTGAACTAAGTTTGTCTATGCCATTTGTTGTTTGTGTGCTCTACCATTGAGGTAGTGGCCTGGCTGAACCATATTTTGCTTTTTCTGGACTGTCAGATTTTGTTGATATAGGTTGCAAGTGAATGTTCTTTCTCTGTTTGCATTCCCTGCACTCTGAAGATAGTGTTTCTCCTTTTCGTAGTTGCCCTATAAATAGGAACTAGGTGTACACTAGGACGACACTCCTACGTATCTTCTTTGGCTGCTCCTTCTACTATTATGTGGTGCTTGTTGTATATGCTATCTGGTTCGTCTTGATATCAGTTGTTTAGTTAATCATGTTGTTGGGCTCTTGATTCACTGCCATTATATGGTTAACTGTAGACCTGGTTTTACTTATGCTTGCTATACGTAGTTTTGTTAGGTCGTCGGTTTTGCCTTCAAGTGTTCATTTTTCGGAAAAAGAACTATACTTTGCCCCTTGACTTATATCAGAGAAATAACAACGCTTTGGACTAGAAATTTCTTGTGTTCCTTTTGGTTGATGTGCATACCACCACTTGGCGTAGATTCGATTAGACAATGAGTATTATTACGTTTATATTATAAGACATGTAAATACTAATAATGTTTCATATAGTGTTTTGTTTTACCCATCGCCTATTATGTCTTTAGGTTAGTGTATCTGACTGATTTTGATGTATTGGTAAACATAATCCATCGGTAATGCTTACCTGATGACGATCGATGCACTTTCCGATGTTTATACTGCTTGAAGTAGGTATTGTCTACCTATTTGTGCTCATAGTGCTCAAGCTGATGAACCCCATGTTTGACCCTTAAGATGAAACATTGTAGGCTGTAAGAGCTTGTTAATCCTTCTGTCATCTATCTTATGTAATAGACTAAGACAATATTTGCTACATGATTCGCTATCCATATAAATATCTATAATAAGATGTGAATCTAACTTATCTACCTTCTATGTGCTGGCATTTAAATATTTGTACATGTCTGTCCATGTTGTCATATATATCTATTGGGTTCGTCTTTAAGACTATTTATTTCAATGTTGTCAATATTAATAATAACAAAATAAATACTACAACTAACAATATTTCCTTCTATTTTAAAATTGCCACAACGGTGCCTAACAATACCGTCTAAGCAAATGACGATGAAAAGGGTGTTAGACCTGTGCTTACAAATTATTTAAAACCAGGTGGCGCGCGGCAAGCCGCGCCCCAAATCTAGTCTAAAAGATATATTGGTGGCTATGCACCGTGAGCTCACAGAGGTTTGGCGCTCTGGGCCGTTGGATCTGCACCTCAGGATGATCTCCACCGTCCGATCGGTCATTGACTCTTTCTTCCTAAATTTTGGCCCACCGGTCATTGGCTTAATGGGCGGCAAGTTCGGTACGTGCAGCATTCTCCTCAGCGACTGGGTTCTCCGAACCGTTCGATACGAGAGCTCGCGTCCGCAACGATCCAGCCGTCCAATCGATACTCCCCGCAGGAAATCTAAACGATATATTGGTGGCTATGCACCGCGAGCTCACAGAGATTTGGCGCTCTGGGCCGTTGGATCTGCACCCCAGGATGATCTCCACCCTCCGATCGGTCATTGACTTTTTCTTCCTAAATTTTGGCCCACCGGTCATTGGCGGCAAGTTCGGTACGTGCAACATTCTCCTCAGCGACTGGGTTCTCCGAACCGTTCGATACGAGAGCTCGCGTCCGCAGCAATCCAGCCGTCCCATGTTCAGTTCTACTTGGTTGTTCTTTATAGTTTATATTGTGCAAATGCTGAGAAAACAAGTTTCATTTTGTATGTTCCTTTCATAAATTGTATGTTCGTTTCATAAATGGTTACTTCCAGCAATGGCTAGATATACATATATTATCATGGTTTCTTTTGTACGATGAAGAGGATCATCTCAAGTTTGGTCGAAAGGCTAGCCTCCTATTATTGATGTAAGTATTACAACTATTAATCGGTTTTATCATGTCCAAGTGTGAACTATTTTCCAGGTAGAAATCAAATAGTATGAATTATTAATATTATACATGAGATTGAATCTTCAATTAGTATGGTATTCTAACAAGGACCTGCTTTCTTACATCAGTGAACTTCACAGGCCGGTTAGAATTAAAGTTGAGTGCTCCTGGATTATTGATGCTTATATCCTTCAATTTTTATTGATATTTTTTGTAATGTTGTTGGGTTAGTGTACCTGACTGGAGAAAATGTCTTGCTGGATTAATGAACCACATGAAGCGGGTGGTGTCTGGCTGTTTGTGCTCGAGCTAATGAACCACATCTGATTGATGAAACTATGTTGGCTGCAATAACCTGCTGATCCTTAAACTATGCACCGCGAGCTCACAGAGATTTGGCGCTCTGGGCCGTTGGATCTGCACCCCAGGATGATCTCCACCGTCCGATCGGTCATTGACTTTTTCTTCCTAAATTTTGGCCCACCGGTCATTGGCTTAATGGGCGGCAAGTTCGGTACGTGCAGCATTCTCCTCAGCGACTGGGTTCTCCGAACCGTTCGATACGAGAGCTCGCGTCCGCAGCGATCCAGCCGTCCAATCGATACTCCCCGCAGGAAACCCTAGCCACCGTCCTTTCGCTCGCTCTCCTCTCGCCTATCCATCGCATTTGTCTCCCGTCGCCGTCGCTTCCAAACCCTAGCCCTCCACCTCCTCACCCCACTCCAAACCTACTCGCCAGTGCTCCAAGTCGCGGCGGCGGCTCGCGATTCAGGCGTCCCCACATTGCACTCCGCGCTCCAGATTCAACCGCCGCCAGGGCGAGAGATCCGGTAGACGGAGCCCGCGGCGCCCGAGGACGCGCCGCCGGCCCAGCCACAGCCCGCGGTGGAGGAAGACGGGATGCTCTCTGCCACAGTAGCCATGGCGCGAGATGCCTCTGTGCTGTTCCATAGCCGCCGGTACGCAGAGTGCGCCGAGATGGTGGCGCAGCTCCTGCTCAAGAAAGAGGGTGACCCCAAGGTGAGCGATTCGAGCTCTGACTTCTGCTTTCCTACGCGTTGTCGTGAGGAGCGGCTGCGCTTAGGTACTCTCTCTCTCTGGAAACACCAGCGTTGGTGTGCATAGCCTCAAAAATTATTTCCTGTTAATTTATCTGCCTCAATGAGTTATTTCCTCTGATTGCTTCAAATCCATGTCTCAATGACATTGCTGGTACTGGATCTCGTGAGGAGGTTGCTGGCGTCATCTCCAATGGCGTGGAGCTCACTCTCTTCCTCTCAACAGGGCAACTTAGCTCTTCTACCGATTCACCATTATTTTTGTGGCATGTTTGAGGTTCGCCTATGAGTATGTCTCTTGTTAGATTTTTATTTGGATATAGGGAACTTTTATGAGAAATTAAAAGGACTGGTTGAAATTTTCAAGCATATATTTTAAATAGATTTTTTAACCATACATATATTTCAGCATGTAAACAAAATAAGTCTACCTGCGCTTTCATGTTGATATGTATTGCAACCAGGTTTAGAACTTCTGCTCAGAGTTGATGGGATTGGAGCTAGGAAATGAAGAAGGAATCTATCAAGCCGGTCCACATTGAAGTACTCCCCTCTCCAGGGATGAATATAAAGGTGACCGTATGACTAGCTACTCATATGTTGAATAAATCACTCCTTTTGCAAGAAACACGAAGTTGGTGGTCCAAAATGTTTTGTCTATTAGAAGAAATGGTATGTGTTATTAATATATAAGAAACCATGTTATTTATACCCATGGATGGTGAGATGACTTATATTTCCCCCCAATATACACAAATTCTATTCTAATATGATGGGGTCATTGATCACACATAACTGATTCATATAAATCAGAATTCAGAGTTAATATACTGATATTTGTATTCCCAAACTAATAGTGTAGCGTGTTCGTTTGGAACTCCACCCCCGTGCTCCGCGACGACAAGCTCGATCTAGGACGCCATCGATTTGCCTCTGCCAGTCCTGCCCTTCTCCACCCGCCGTGCTCCACGACGAGCCCGGTCTGCACCACGGGAGAGGCCAAAATGTGAGTTCTTTATTTCCCGATTGGAAGTTTTTGGCGCAATTTTGTCTAGATTTTGAGCCTGTTTTTACTTTCTTTATTTCTTGCCGCGTTCAGTTGTTGTTTTGGTGATTCGTGCCTGCCAGTGAGAGTGGGGGATGAATAATAAGGAGGCACAGATGGAGATGGAAAGTGAAGACTGCCAACCGAAGATGCAAGATTCCTGGTAGTTGACTAGACCCAACTTATTTAACTCCGATGGTGTAAATGTGTATGAGTATGATTGGAATTGCTCCTTCGCTATCACTGTTTAGATTTGACGCTTCATATGATGGCACATCCTGTGATTATCTGATTAAGCAACAAAGTTTTTTATACTAATCCGGAGAATTTGTTTGTATTATAGGTTTTTAGAAACGCAGTTGTAGAGAACTCACAATTTTTCCCCTTGAATATGCTTACTGTCTGTCAAGCTGAGAGCCATTGCAGTTGTTTTTTTATTGTACATGTCGAGCGAGGTTGAGGCGAGAGATAATTTCTAGCTTTGTTTCCCCACGAGTATATGCTGATTCGTGTTTTGCCAGTGTTATTTGGTTCGTTCTTTTGCTGATTCACCAATTTTGTCCTTGCAGGTTCGATTTTTCTTAGGTGTGTTCTATCTGATATGCAGCTTCTGTATTATTAGGTATGTGATTAATGAAAACCATCCTTATTTCCAGTTTGCAGGCTAGGTTTTTCTTAGGTGTGTACGATCTGGCATGCAACTATGTTCTTAGATTCTTTTCATAGATTGATATGCAAGCATTAATACTTGATTATTTGCTTAGACTTGATTGTGTGTTTTGTTTAGCTGATTTGAACACTTAGATTCTTTGCTAAACGGTACAGTTTTGGGCTGGATGTGTTTCAGGGGTGTTTTATTTTGCACGACTTATAATCTTTTTCCCCTTTTCCGGTTGATTGAGCTTGATCGTAGCCTTCTTTTCTCCGCAGTTGTCACTGTGAATTGCTCTTAGGTTGGATCTGGTGCTCAATTGGAAATGCTGGTTTGAGGTGCGTGCAAGAAATAAATTTTTTATTTTGCTTTCAGTTGGCTATGCATTGAGATGGATGCAGTTTGTAAATTCTTTGTCCTGTCCAGTTAGAAATCTTTGTTGTTTTCCTATCGGTTGGTTGTGTGTAGAGGTAGATGTAATATCTAGGTTCTTTAGATTTCCAATTTAGTTATAGCAGTTATGCTTGCTGTCCTCCTTCTCCCCCCTACCTCGGTTCTTTGTTCCTCACCTTGACCTCCATGTAAGCAGGTGGTCATGCTAAAGGAGACCTTGCCTTGATCTGAAGTTGGGTTTTGCTTGGATACTGAAGGTTCGCATGGACATGCACTTGTCATTTCCCCTCTTCCTATTTTCTTTGCTTTCTTGCAAATTGATTTTTCCTTATTATGAGCACCCAATTGTTTTGTTGTGGACCTGCAGGAACTACATAAGTCCTTTGTCTTCTTGCACCATTCTTCTATTTGTCTCTAAGTTCGTTTTCTGCAAGTAAACAACCATTACTTTTATACTTCCGTTTCATAATTCTTTTGTGAAACAAACCTAAAAGCACAACAAAGTGTTTTGTTAGAAAGCCATGACATGTCATGTTAACCTGGACCTAGCCGAGGAGAAAATCAAAGAAAGTAAATAACTTTAAAGGACTTTGATCAGCAGGCATAAATGGATCGTTTCCCCAACTGACCATGAACAACCAGCAGAAAAAAGAACAAATAATATAACCTGCAGTTATACTGTTACAAATCTCAAAACCGTTGGCAGTGTATTGAATATGAACATGAACTCTACAAAAATAGATGGCATCTAAGATATGACCAAATCAAAGTAGTGTAATCAGCAGATGCATATATCTCAGTGTTATTAATTTGTATGGTGTTTAGTAACCAATTTACAAATCTCAAAATTGAGGGCAGTGTATCTAATATGGAAAATAAGCTCTGTGTATCCAACCAAGAAATTCATCTTCCTGGCCTTGTTCATTGGTTCATTGAAAGCTCACGTAGACACACGGGGAGCACAAGTTCAGTACATGGCCATACAAATTAATAACACTGAGATATATGCATCTGCTGGTCTCACTACTTTGGTTTGGTCATATCTTAGATGCCATCTTTTTTTGTGGAGTTCATGTTCATATTCAATACACTGTCAACGGTTTTGAGATTTGTAACAGTATAACTCCAGGTTATATTATTTGTTCTTTTTTCTGCTGGGTGTTCATGGCCAGTTGGGGAAACGATCCATTTATGCCTGCTGATCAAAGTCCTTTAAAGTTATTTACTTTCTTTGATTTTCTCCTCGGCTAACATGACATGTCGTGACTTTCTAACAAAACACTTTGTTGTGCTTTTAGGTTTGTTAGGTGCAGAATCTGCTGCTTATAGGATTTATTGGTGAGATCATGGACGACGCCGACCAGCGGCACTGACACGGCTCTGCTACATCTCTTCTCCCATGGTTACCGGATTCTTTAATAAGGTACATCTGTTTATTATATTCGTCGCACCTTGCAAAGTTAGTTGCATCTCCTCCTTAAATAATCTGTGGGGAATATGCACAATTTTTTTTTTAAATCATGTATGAATCTGCTGTGAGCAAAGGGAGCATGCTGATGCTTATTATACCAACCATTAAACCATTTCCATCAGTGGTGACGGCAGGAATTCTCTCATGTGTATTCATTGCAAAGAAAAACGTAAACCATATATAAGTATTGTCGCCATGCTTGCATAACGGAAATATATAAATGCTATATCCAGATAAAAATGATCGAAGCAGGCGATGTGTATGGATGTATGCTGCTCTGCGCTTAGCAGCAGCTAACCGGATGCAGGTCTCTCCTAGCAGCAGCTAACCAAACACAGGATACATCTCCATTCTCAATTTATCCATTGTGGAGGGTGTGCCACTGGGGAAACTGAACCGTGACGTTAAGGCAAAACATAAGAAGCTCGCAGAACGAAAACAAACAGTACATATTTGTTTGGATAAATATTGGGTATTCACGTGAATACACCTGCATACCCATGGCGCCGCCACTGGTTTCCATTAGCTTGCTTTAAAATTCTGAGTTATTTCATACATACGGACGAAGCAGACTATAAAACCTGCAAGGATCTTCAGATTTTAAACACCCATCCCACACTTGCCTATATATAGGTCATCTACATATATATTTTTTGTTTATGGTTATTTTATTGGAAGATTCTTTTCTTCTAAAACTGTTTTGGGACTTGGATAAGATTAGACACTTATATTGATTATGAACTAATGCCTGTTGCAATCAGTTCCAAATTAAGAGGCATGATAATTTCTTTTGGCCGTATTGTTCCTAAATTTGGTCATTTCTGAACAGCTACCATCTCTCCTTCAAGACATAAGTGAATGAAACGGCTAGCCGTGTAAAATTGATTAGCTCGCTTTGCCTTGAAATAGCTGACATGTGAAATTCTACTTTGTACAATGGCATGTTATTTACAATATACAATACTATGGTCCCATGTTCAGTTCTACTTGGTTGTTCTTTATAGTTTATATTGTGCAAATGCTGAGGAAACAAGTTTCATTTTGTATGTTCCTTTCATAAATTGTATGTTCGTTTCATAAATGGTTACTTCCAGCAATGGCTAGATATACATATATTATCATGGTTTCTTTTGTACGATGAAGAGGATCATCTCAAGTTTGGTCGAAAGGCTAGCCTCCTATTATTGATGTAAGTATTACAACTATTAATCGGTTTTATCATGTCCAAGTGAACTATTTTCCAGGTAGAAATCAAATAGTATGAATTATTAATATTATACATGAGATTGAATCTTCAATTAGTATGGTATTCTAACAAGGACCTGCTTTCTTACATCAGTGAACTTCACAGGCCGGATAGAATTAAAGTTGAGTGCTCCTGGATTGTCGATGCTTATATCCTTCAAATTTTATTGATATTTTTTTGTAATGTTGTTGGGTTAGTGTACCTGACTGGAGAAAATGTCTTGCTGGATTAATGAACCACATGAAGCTGGTGGTGTCTGGCTGTTTGTGCTCGAGCTAATGAACCACATCTGATTGATGAAACTATGTTGGCTGCAATAACCTGCTGATCCTTAGACTAGGCTGCCTATGACTTCCGTCAACAATGTTCTCTAATAGACCAGGTCAAATTTAGTGCTACAATAACAGTAACTGCTTTTGTCTTTCCATGTTACATGATGTGGTAAGACATGAATTTAACTTCTATTGTTTAGCTATTTGTCAATGTTGCCAGCTGTATATATATTGGATCATTCTTTGAAACAATTTTATTTTGACAGTTGTCATTGTAATTCATCTTAGGCTAAATATTACACAATCAATATATGATAACTTGCTATGTTTCGCCCATGTTTATCAATTGTTTTGCATTCGGTCATTGACAATTTTATGGTTTTGAGTCTTGATTAATTCTTAGCCTATTATGTCTTTAGGTTAATGTGCTCAAGCTGATGAAACCCATCCAATGTTTGACCCTTAAGATGAAACGATATAGGCTGTAAGAGCGTGTTAGTCTTTTTTGTCATCTATCTTATGTAATATACAAAGACAATATTTGCTACATAATTTCACTATCCATGTAAAATCTATGATAGGACATGAATCTAATTTATTTACCATCTATGTGTTTGTACTTAAATATTTGAACTTGTTTGTCCATGTTGCTATTTATATCTATTGAGTTAGTCTTTAAAACTACTATTTGTTTTCATGTTGTTAATATCTCCAATAACAAAATAAATATTGCAGCTAACAATATTTTCTCCCCTTTAACATTACCACAACAGTGTCCACATAGTACCGTACATGAAAAGGGCGTTAGACTTGGGTTCATAAATTATTTGAAACCAGGTGGCGCGTGGCAAGCCGCACCTCAAATCTAGTAATCAGCATACCAAGACTATCTCGTGGACTCACCCTTATTGCAACTAATTGTTCATTTGGAAAACTATCATTAACAATAATAGGATCATAGTCAATGTTTTCCAATCTGGACAAATTATCAGCAACAGGATTTTCAGCACCTTTCCTATCTATAATATGCAAATCAAATTCTTGCAAAAGTAATACCCATCTAATAAGACTAGGCTTTGCATCTTTCTTTTCCATAAGGTACCTAATTGCAGCATGATCAGTATGAATAATAACTTTAGATTCAACAATATATTGTCTAAATTTATCACAAGCAAAAATAATAGCTATAAATTCTTTTTCAGTTGTAGCATAATTTTTTGAGCAGGATCAAGAGTCTTACTAGCATAATGAATGACATTTAACTTTTTATCTACTCTTTGTACAAAAACAGCACCAACAACAAAATCACTAGCATCACACATAATTTCAAATGGTAAATTCCAATCAGGTGGTTGAACAATAAGAGCATTTATTAAAACTTGCTTAAGAGTCTTAAAAGCTACCTTACAATCATCATTAAAGACAAATGGTATCTCTTTTTGCAAGAGATTACTAAGAGACTTTGATAGCTTAGCAAAATCTTTGATAAACCTTCTATAGAAACCAGCATGACCAAGAATACTATTAATACCTTTGACATCTCGGGGGCAAGGCATTTTCTCAATTGCCTCCACTTTAGCTCTATCAACTTCAATACCTCTTTCAGAAATCTTATGTCCAAGGACAATTCCTTCATTAACCATAAAGTGGCACTTCTCCCAATTAAGAACAAGATTAGTTTTTTCACATCTCTGCAAAACCTTATCAATATTGTGCAAACAATTATCAAAAGAAGTTCCATAGACAGAAAAATCGTCCATGAATACCTTCACAATTTCCTCACAAAAACCATAAAAGATAGCAGACATACATCTTTGAAAAGTAGCAGGAGCATTACATAAACCAAAAGGCATACGTCTATAAGCATAAGCAGGGACGGAGCCAGCCCCCAAGCTTGGAGGGGGCAGAGCTTTGTTGGAGGGGGCGAACAAGGATTAAAATCCTCATTAGAAGCATGTTTAGTAGGGGATTTACAAAGAAAATCTGAAAGTTAGGGGGGGCTTAGCCCCTGCTCGTCCCCCCCTTCCTCCGTCCCTGAGCATAAGTATCACAAGGACAAGGAAATGTGGTTTTCTTGATCTTGAGCTTTAACAGCAATTTGAGAGAAACCAGAATAACCATCAAGAAAGCAAAATGAGTTTTATTAGCTAACCTCTCCAACATTTGATCAATAAAGGAATAAAGGGTAATGGATAATGATCCTTCTTAGTAACTTTATTAACCTTTCTAAAATCAATGCACATTCTATATAACCAACTACTACTCCTTGAGGAATAAGCCCATCATTATCATTGGGCACAACAGTAATTCCACCTTTCTTAGAGACACAATGCACAGGACTAACCCATCTACTATCAGCAATAGGATAAATAATACCAGCATCAAGAAGTTTTAATACCTCATTTCTTACCACTTCCTTCATTTTGGGTATTAAACAGCGTTGATGTTCAATAACTGGCTTTGCATCGGGCTCCATATTAATATAATGTTGACTTATAGTAGGTGAAATCTCTTTTAAATCATCCAAAGTATAACCCATTGATCCACGGTGTTTCTTCAATACTTCCAATCATCTTTCCTCTTCTTTACCTGAAAGGTTAGCACTAATAATAACAGGATATATTTTCTTATCATCAATATGAGCATACTTCAGATTATCAGGCAAAGGTTTTAAATCAAAGACATGATCCTCTTTAGGTAGAAGTGTTTTACCCAAGCCTTCCACCTTCAAATTGTGTTTCAAGATAGGTTGACGAAGAAATATTTCATCAAGTTCATTACTTTCTTCCATAAAGACTTCACTTTCATGATCTTCCATAAATTGCTGCAAAACGTTGTTAGGAGCAAGAGCAATAGAGGCAAGCCGTTCTACTTTAAAATCCTCATTAGGCAATTCGGTTTCATAAGGAACTTTGGCAAATTTCGAAAAATTGAATTCATACGAATCACCAGCAAATTTAGTAAAGATTTTATCTTTCTTACAATCTATAACAGCACCACAAGTATTTAGAAAAGGTCTACCAAAAATGATAGGAAAAGTTTTACTAGCAGCAACACCAAGTACGAGAAAATCAGCAGGATATTTAGTCTTACCACATAAAACTTCAACATATCTAACAATACCAATCGGAGAGATAGTTTCTCTATTATCATGTTGAAGGACCACATCAATTTCTTCAAGTTCACCAGGACCAATCTCATGCATAATTTCCCTGTAAAGCTCGTAGGAAATAACACTAGAACTCGCACCAATATCACATAAACCATAATAGCAATGATCACCAATTTTAACAGATAACACAGAAACACTAGTTTTGCTTGAAACCGAATATTTTAGGATGAGAAACAACATTAGAAGCATCCTCACAAAATATAATGTACTCATCTCCAACATTTTTAGTAACAAGATCTTTAACTATAGCAACAGGAGGTTCAATTTTAATTTGTTCATCAGGTTGTATAGCTTTCTTTTCACTTTTGTTAACAACACTAGCCATAACAGAATGTTCTTTCACCTTAACAGGAAAAGAAACCTTTTTAATATAGGGCTCAGGAATAATATGATCAACAACGTTAACTTCAATGCTTTTAGTTATAAGAGTAACAGATTTATCTTTATATGGTTCATGATATTTTTCAAAACCCTCCTTGGGCAAACCGAAATAAGAAGCAAAGGATTTATAATAATTTGCAATAACTTGAGAGTCAAGACCATATGCATTATTAATATTTCAAAATGTATCAGTATTCATGAAAGTTTTAATGCATTCGAAGTCATATTTTATACCTGATTCCCTACCTTTGTCGTTCTCCCATGCTTTAGTATTCTCTTCAATACGATCAAGAAGATCCCATTTAAACTCCTCCTTATTACGCGTGAATGATCCAGCACAAGAAGTATCCAATAATATTTTATCTTCAAAGTAGAGTCTTGCATAAAAGTTATCAACAACAATACTATCAGGAAGCTCATGAATGGAGCATTTGAGCATTAATGACTTCAATCTCCCCTAAGCGTGGGCAATACTTTCTCCATCATGAGGCTAGAAATTATATCTTGGTGAATCTCACTTGTAGGATAAAATTTAGAATAAAAGAGAGGTACAATTTCCTCCCATCCAAGAGAATTTATGTTCTTCAACAATTTATACCAATGAGCAGCTCTCCCACTAAGTGATATGGAGAATAATTTCTTTCTGACCTTGTCCATTGTAATACCTGCACACTTGAACAACTCGCATAATTTATGTAAAAACAGTAAATGATCACCGGGGTGGACAGTTCCATCCCCTTCATAGCGGTTATCCATAACACGATCAGTAATTTTCATAGGTATTTTAAATGGCACTATTTCTTTAGGTGACGCCTCATTTTTTACCTCAGCTGTGGTAGAAGCCTTTCCAAACAGGAAAGCAATAGTTCCTCTCTCCATAATTAAGCAAATTAGGAGATAGAAATAAAAACAGCACTTACAGCCAAAGTTTTCCTTAACAATAGAGCTTCACTCCCCGGCAACGGCACCAGAAAATAGTCTTGACGACCCACAAGTATAGGGGGTGTATCGTAGTACTTTCGATAAATAAGAGTGTCAAACCCAACGAGGAGCAGAAGCTGCTGACAAGCAGTTTTGATGAGGATTTCACTGTAAACACTAGCAGACAGGTTTTTAGTAGTTTTTGATATAACAGATAAATAAAGTGCGAGTAAATAAATCGCAACAATAATAATTGCTGCGAGGGGCCCAATCCTTTCTAGAGAAAAGGACATGCCGGTTTGTTTACTTATGATGACCAAGAGTTCTTGAGCACACATGGGATTTATGTCTAGTGCTTTAGCTTCATATAGATGATTAATCTTTAGTGTTTTGATAAGTGTCGTGTGGGTGAACCTATGCTAATGCACCGCCCTTACTAGGACTAATACATACTTGTGATTATACCCCTTGCAAGCATCCGCATATACAAGAAATTAATTAAGATAAATCTAACCACAACTTTAAACTCTAAGATCCTGCTTTCCCTCATGCATCGAGATATCAACGGGGGTTTAGGTTTTTGTCACTCCGACAACCCCATAATTAATATTCGAATACAAAATGCATTCCCCTAGGCCCATAAAGGTGAAGTGTCATGTAGTCGACGTTCACATGACACCACTAGAAGAATAGCACCACCACTTAAATATCAAACCATTAAATATTACTCAACATAGTTCACTACTAACATCTAGACTTCACCCATGTCCTCAAGAACTAAACGAACTACTCACAACACATCATTGGAACATGATCAGAGATGATATAATGATGGGTAACAATCTGAACATAAACCTTAATTCAATGGTTCCAGCCCTAGATGTTACAGCGGGAATGGAGTGGAGCGGTGGAGATGACGGTGACGGCGGTGGAGATGATGGTGATGATGCTCCCGATGAAGTGCAGCACGATGACGGTGACGATGGCGACGATTTCCCCCTTCCGGGAAGGGATTTCCCGGCAGATTTCTGCCTGCCGGAGATATTTCTTCTCTCTGTGGTTTTCCGCCTCGTGGCGGTGGCGGAATAATTCTAACTCTCCGTAGAAGGTCTTAGGTTTTTGGGGGGATGAAGTACACGAAGGGGCACGGCAAGTGGTGAGCCAGGGCGGCCAGACCACCTGCTCGCGCGGCTCCAGGCTTGGCCACGCGAGGGGGGGGGGGGGGGGGGGGTTGTGGGCCTCCTGGGCCCCACCTTGGCCTCTCCTCGTGGCTCCCTCCATGATCTGCCAAAATAATATTTTCCACGGTCTTCATTTTGTATTTTGATCTTCGCAAATAATGTATCCTCTCGGTGCTTTTTCCAGCTGTTTCCAGACTTCGGTGATCAATTCTCCAATAATCATCAAACATGCAAAATAGATGAAATAACATAAATATCATCTCTAAATATGAAATATATCAATGCATAAGCAAATTATGATATAAAATAGTGATGCAAAATGGACGTATCAGGTTGCCACAAAACAAATTTTGTGTCGTGTGCAATCTAACCGCCTGACAAAAAAAGAAGGGAATTTCCATTCCTCGCCATTGCCGCACTCACTTCTCCCCCGACCGTCGGTGACAGAATACCGCTCTCCCAAATGTAGGTGAGAACCCTTTTCAATAGTATCATCATAAATACCCACTCCGCTCAAAATCAGTGTTTTTGATTTGTCTAAATATGGACGTATGTAGATGTGTTTCATGTATAGATACATTCATATTTAGGCAAATATAAGACACTTATTTTAGTAGAGGGAGTATAAAGTCTGGGTATAAATGTTGACAATAGGTCTATGCGGCTATATCCCTTACTTTTACAACTCACCTGTCACCTCCTAATTGCATTCAACTATTTATCATAGTATGATTTTTATGGACTTGAACAACTTTGAATTTAGTATGAGTGTTATGAACATGTCATATGGCAAGTACTATTGTTCGCTTAACTCGCCAATAGGCTAGCACCAACATGGAGGGGTCTGATTTGTTTGGGACCATTTGATATGCAATTTTTTTCTTCTTCTTTATCTTATAGTTTAACCTTTTAATTTTAATTTGCCCTATATGTTTATTTGTTTTTACGTGACTTATTTATTTTCCAAACTGTTCCGTGTTTGTTAAAAATATATTTTTTGTTAGATGTCATGCTCTAAAAAAGGCTACATTTTGAGAAATGTTGATTTTTTTTTTAAAATATGTTCTTGAGTTCAAAAAAAAAGTGTGTCGTTGGCTTAAAAAAAATTCAATGTTTGAAGACTTGTTTACTGATTAAAAAATTTCAGGGTCCAGACAAAATATTAGTCCCTCGAGTCTGAAATAGTTTTCGTGGATGCTAGTACTAAATAATTGCTGATCAGTTTGTGGATGCGTCAATTAAATCCGGCCGGAGGTAGTACACGGTTCCAAATAATGTTAACGGTGCAAAAATATTTTTTCCATTATTAAACTGACTTCGTAAAATAAAAAATACAATTGATATATTCTTAGTAAAAACAATACATTTCTTTTGAAAGCAAGAAAAATGTACTCTTAATATATTTCTGTTAGGCTGCATTTGGTGCGTGCCATGAAACGTTCCATCGGTGCGGAGCTCTTGTAAAACGGAGATTTTGTGTCATCTGCTCTGTTCGTGGGTCCTGGGCCCGTATTGGTCCCGCGTCAGGCAACTTAGGCCATCATCCCCGTTGTAAAAACAATACATTTCTTTTGTAAGCAAGAAAAAAGTACTCTTAATATATTTCTGTTAGGCTGCATTTGGTGCGTGCCATGAAACGCGGTTTTTCCTATTTCACGACCAAGTCGTGCACTATTACTGCACGACCAATAATGTCTGCGCACGCTTCTATTCTCGTAGACAGTGTTGGGCCTCCAAGAGCAGAGTTTTGTATAACAGTAACAATTTTCCCTTAAGTGAATCACCCAAGTTATATCGAACTCAGCAAGGTAGAGGTCAAAGATACCCCTCTCAAGCAACCCTGCAATTAAGATATAAGAAGTCTCTTGTGTCCCCAACACACCCAATACACTTGTCAGATATATAGGTGCACTAGTTAGGTGAAGAGATAGTGAAATACAAGTAATATGGATGATTATAAGTAGTAATTGCAATCTATAATAAAAATGGCAGCAAGCAAACATGTAGCAGAACTTGTTGGAAACGGTGTTTCAATGCTTAGAAACAAGGTCTAGGGATCATACTTTCACTAGTGGACAATGGAAGAAACTTGAGTGAATTCCTCTCTTTCACTAATAAGCTCAAAACACAAATTAGTCCTGTCATACTTTGGTAAAGTCTCATCCTTTATAATATTTTATATGTAGGTGTTAGCATGGCAATCATTAACACAATAGAGATAACACCCATGCAACAAATCATTCATATCAATATCACTCATATTTAACAAATAAGTTTTCCTTGATAACTCTTCACACCCCAAAAATAATGTAAGTTCATTATGTTGATTAGGAGTGATCGTGTTATCAAAAAAGGCTCCTACAATATCCTTATTAGAACCTGAGCATTGAAATTCGAAATGACCTTCTTCATAGCAAAGTTCACAAATAAAAGGATAGGTGGCACAAATCGTTTTACCAAGATCTCTTAAAGACTTGTACCAAGCTCTAGTTTTTTCATTCCTATGGTGGATACAATATTCATCTTCAATTTGATTAATTCCACAAGGTCTATGTATTCCACAAAAATTAACATGCTTATAATACATAGTATTTTCAGGAGTTTGAGAATGTTTATTGCAATCATTAACAACAATTTCATTTTCTATGCAAGTGTCTTTGAAAGGTTCATGACACATGTCCCAATTTTCTTTAGGAACATTAATATGAGAAGCAAAGGTTCTAAAGTATAATCAACAATAATATGAGAATCAAGACCATATTTAGCACTAAGCTCTTGAAAACCAGCAGTTTCTACGAAAGACTTAATGCAATCATATTCATAGTTTATACCTGATTCTTTACCTTTGTCATTCTACCAATTTTCAGCATTGTTTCGAATTGTTTCAAGAAGATCCCATCTAGCTTCAGGCTTCTTACTTGTGAAAGAGCCCCCTGAACAGGAATCTATATAATCCTTGCAATGTCCTGAAAGTCTTGCATACAAATTATTAACAATTATTTTATCAGGAAGCTCATGGTTAGGACATTTGAGTATTAGTGTTTTCAGCCTTCCCCAGGCTTGAGCAATGCTTTCTCCTTCATGAGGCCTGAAATTATATATAGAATTCTGATCTTGGTGAATCTCACTTGGAGGATAAAATTTAGAATAAAAGAGAGATACAATTTCCTCCCATCCAAGAGAGGGCCTATTCTTCAACAATTTATAGCAATGCACAGCTCTTCCACCAAGTGATATAGAAAATAATTTCTTCTTAACTTTGTCCATTGAAATACCTACACACTTGAATAACTCGCATAATTCATGTAAAAATAGCAAATGATCACCAGGATGGACAGTTCCATCCCCTACATAGCGGTTATCCATAACACGATCAATAATTTTCATAGGTATTTTAAACAACACTATTTCTTCAGGTGGCTTTAGAATATCACAAGCATCATTAAAATTATCACATATTGGAGGCAAAGCATTATCAAGGCACAATAATTCCTCCAAAGCTGAGGAGTAAAAAGGATTATTTTTATTTAAACTAGCTTCTCCAAGCTTAGGCTTTTCCATAGCCTTAGCAATAATGGTGTCCAAAGAATTTATACTAATAACATTACTACCATTATTATGCAAACAAACTTCTATAGGTATTTTAATTTTTTCTTCAAAAGTATCATGTCCTAATGCAATATAAACTTCATAGAGATCTCTAATTTTTTTGTTCTTTTCCATTTAGCCTAACTAGTGAAAAATAAAAACAAGAAACAAAAAGTAATAACTGCAGGATCTAGAGGAGATACTTTCCAACGCTTACCTCCCCGGCAACGGCGCCAGAAAATAGCTTGATGTCTACGCACGCTTCTATTCTCGTAGACAGTGTTGGGCCTCCAAGAGCACAGGTTTGTAGAACAACAACAAGTTTCTCTTAAGTGAATCACCCAAGGTATATCGAACTCAGGGAGGTAGAGGTCAAAGATACCCCTCTCAAACAACCCTGCAATTAAGATATACGAAGTCTCTTGTGTCCCCAACACACCCAATACACTTGTCAGATGTATAGGTGCACTAGTTAGGTGAAGAGATAGTGAAATACAAGTAATATGGATGGTTATAAGTAGCAATTGCAATCTGTAATAAAAACGGCAGTAAGCAAACATGTAGCAAAACTTGTTGGAAATGGTGTTTCAATGCTTAGAAACAAGGCCTAGGGATCATACTTTCACTAGTGGACATTCTCAACAATGACATCAAAGTTGAATAATAAATACTACTCTCAAACACTATCTTGTTGGATGATAAACAACATTCATTGCGTAGGGCTATAACAACACCCTCAAAGTATGAGTAAACACACACCACACCGTCATAAAGGAGTCACACACGGTGCGCTAACTGTCACCTTCACAACCGTGAATAACCCCGGAGTTAATATTAAAGTAACATCTAGAGTGCATAATAGATAAAGAGTAGAATCACATATTCAACTATATTACAAAGCTCATGATCACATAAAGATCACACCATGGGAGAGAGAGATAAACCACATAGCTACCGGTAGAGCCCGCAGCCCCGGGGGAGAACTACTCACTCCTCATCATAGGAGTCAACAACGGCGATGGAGACGGCGATGAAGTCGATGAAGATGGCTCCGGGGGAAATTCCCCGTCCCGGCAGGGTGCCGAAACAGAGACTTCTGTCCCCCGAATTAGGGTGTTTGGTGGCGGCGGCGCAGCGGAACTCTTCTATGGAAAATGACTCCGTAGTAGGTCTTATTTTGTCGGGGGCAATATATAGGCGAAAGGGCGGCGCAAGGGGGTGGACGAGTCGCCCAAACCACGTGGTGGCGCCACCCCCTGGCCGCGCGAGGACGTGGTGAGGAGGCCGTGGGCCTCCGCTGGACTTGCCCTTCTGGCTCTGTGAGTCTTCTGGCAAAATAGAATTTCAGTTTTTTTTTTTTGGAATTTTCCGAGCACTTTGGTTTTCGGGCCTTTTCTGCAACATACAGACAGAATAAACAGAAAGGCACTGTGACATCTTGTTAATAGGTTAGTCCAATAAATGTCATAATATGATATAAAGTGTATATAAAACATGTTGCAATTGGTATAATATAAGCATGGAACATAAGAAATTATTGGACGTATCAACCACCCCTTCGTGGGCCGGACCATTTAAAATGACCTTCACTTTTTGGCCTTTTTAGCTGTTTTCTTTTTTCTGGTCGTTTTGTTTTTTGTTTTTTTTTCTTTTCAATTTTTAAAAGATGTTAAGATTTTAGATTGTTTTTTTGAAATTCAAAATATGTTTATTCTTTGAAAATTGTTCAAATCCAAAAATGTTTCAGTTTAAAAGATATTTGCATCCAAAAATTATTCACTGACTAATTTGTTCAAATTTAAAAATTGTTCACATTCGAAAATTGTTCACATTTAGAAATTACTCAATTTAAAATTGTTCACATTCAAAAATTGTTCACATTAAAAATTATTCAAATAAAAATTGTTCAGATTCAATTTTTTTAAAAAATTTGTTCATATTCGCAAATTTATTCACATGCAAATATTTTTTTGTTCTTCTTTTTTCTGTAAAAACTGAAAAGAAAAAATAGAAGAGAAAAAAGCAGGGGGAAGGAGTGGTTCTTTGTGCCGGCCTACTTAGCTGGAAGGGGGTGGGCGGGAGCCAATCCCGCGCGACCTGGTCGTGAAACAGAACCTCTCATGAAACGCTCCATCGGTGCGGAGCTCTTGTAAAAGGAGATTTTGTGTCATCTGCTCTGTTCGTGGGTCCTGGGCCCCGTATTGGTCCTGCGTCAGGCAAGTTAGGCCATCATCCCCGTTGTTTAGGCGCAGGCCCATGTCGTAGCAGCGAATTTCTAACCGGGTAACTGAATTTTGCGTCTGAGAGTTGTTCAAGGTTGCTTCCTCCACCAACGGCGGCGGTCACACTCAATACATGAGCGGACGAGCTGCCGCCGCCGCTCCCCGCACGGAACCACCCACATTCTAGAGACTAGAGCGGCTGGCCAACCACTGGCGCGCTCCATTTGTTCGCATAAACCGACGACCCAACCTTCTCAAAGCAAAACTCAGTCTAGGAAGAATCCATCCCTGCCGTGTCTCTGCGATTGCTATGGAGACCGGCACGGGCGGCGGCATGCGACGTGCCGTGGCGGTCTTGGTCCTCGTCGGATCGGTGGTGATCGCCGCCGCCGCCGTTGGCAGGCCCTGCTTCGACGCGTGCTTCGACCAGTGCCTGCCGCGCGAAGAGTTCTGGTTCTGCCAGTACTCCTGCTACCACAGGTGCTCCGGCGGCCGTGCAGCGGTGGTGACGGAGAAGTCTCGCGAAGGAGGAGACTGCGAGCACTCGTGCGTCCTGTCCATGTGCGGCCAGCTCCACCCGGACAGCAAGATGATGGCAGTGTGCCGGGACACGTGCCGAAAGAGCTATGTGGCGGACAGATGCAGGCGGCCGAGCAGAACTAGAGCAAGTTCGGCAATGTGATCCTGAATTGCTGATGCTAAGCTAGCCTTTAGGCTTTAGCTCAGGCATTGAGTGTTTGAAATTGTTTTTCTCTTCTAGTAGTAGAATATAGAGATAGACTCGTGAAAGGCCGGATCACCAACTAAATAGAAATTCAGAGATACTTCATCAGAGATTGTCGGTTTTGTATCAAAGGGTATACCGAATTATATCATGCATGGCTATCCTTACTGTGATATCAATCCAGTTTTGCGTGGTTTCGAAGTACAAATTTGATCCGTTTCTAGCACATTCGACATTTCGACTGTCTCGGACCTGCGCATGGGCATGGCACGCCGAGCTAGCAACGGTGCACCACCACGACGATTAGCTACAGAGACGAACCTACAGGATCGTGGCTTCGTACTCCACGTCTGACGAACTGGTAGCTGAAGCCAACATTGATCGTGTCCAGTAGGAAGCATGAGCTCAGTGAAGGGTTGGCCTTGTATTTGGGAAACGGAATGAGAAGAGAAAATGTAGAAATGTACATGCAGAATTGAAAGGATGCCTCTGCCAAGTTACGAAAACATTTACATTCCAACATATATATATATATATAGAGAGAGAAATAAGGGTTTGTTTAAGTCTCGGTCGACTGAGAATTTCTTAAATCTCAGTCGATTTAAGTGCAATTGAAACGAGTTGCACTTTTTTATAGAAAAATGCAATCGCACATTTCTATCAGAAAAGTGCAATTCATGCACATTTGTATCTGAAAAGTCCAACTTATGCACATTTTTTTGGGTAAGTGAGACTTAAAAAATTCCCAGACGGCGCCCAAGGATTAGCAAAACCATAGAAATAACATCACCTTCCAAGCAACGAATTCCTCTACTTTCTCTCGAAATTTCCTTAACAAAAGTGTTGTTCTTCTAAAGAGGCCTTCCTGTTTTGTATTTTATGCTTGGATCTTAAAGATCGAAAGCGTAAAGTTAAATGTTGAAGATGTTAAAAAGGAACCTATACATACTGAAGGCTGATCCATTATCTGGAAAATTCGTGGATTCAGGAAGCAAGCACGCATGTTTTGCTGCTGCTTCGTTTTAGTACTACAGTAGAAGGGAATTTGTGTTAGTCATGTTCTTGCTGCTAGAGCTAGCATATGAAATGTTATTTTTAGAGAGAGAGAGCATATGAAATGTTGAGAGAAGGAAAGTCCATCGATCTGTATTACTACCAGTAATGCACTGTACCGGAAGGGGTCTTAATAGAACGTTCCATTTTATACCTAGCTACGGAGTACCTAGTAATACTGTAATAGAGATTCTTCGAGGCCCATGACTGACGTCTACAGCAAGAATGCAAGGTAGCTAACTGATTTATCGAGCGGTTGAAGCCGCGGGAAGTTACTTCTGGTGACGATCGAGCAGACAAACCATATGCATTCATGCGCGACGCATGGGAAGCAGGCGCGCGAGCAAATTAAGCATGGAGGTGCGTAGTTGCCGGACGCGTGCTGCATCTCCAGGTCGCGCACCAACTGATTCAGTTCGCACTGTCTCGCGCACTCGTTCTGCGTGCATGACGACGACACTGCTCGCGAACCGCAGCTAGCAGAGAGAACATAGATCCTATATATACCACCGTTCTTCTGCAAAGCCAGCCACACTCCATCCATCGACCTACACACACCTCACAGGGGAAACATGGTCTCCATGGCGGCGGCGGCGGCCAAGATCGCCGTCCTCCTGGTTGTGGCGGCGCTCTTCGCCGCGGCTGGGGCGGACGACCCGCAAGCCGCAAAGGAAGGAGCGTGCTGGCAGTGCTACGACAAATGCATGCACAAGTGCGACGGCTACCCCGACGCCCCTGCAGGCTCCGCCAACCGCACTCAACCTGCCGTCTACATCGCCGTCGATGATGGTGCAGCGGCCGCCTCCATCGGCCCCGTCAACTACACCGATCCTACCACGGGCACCGTCCACTCGGCGGAAGGAGCCGTCGCCCACGTCGCCGACGGCTACGACGACAAAGGTGATGATGAGGACGAGGACGAAGACAAAGACAAGGATAAAGACAAGGGCAAGGACGACGGGAAGAAGGATGATGACGACGAAGATGAGGACGAGGACGAAGACGACGACGAGGACGACGATGACAGCCGCCGCCACAGCAGCGGCAAAGACTACTTCACATGCAAGAAGACGTGCATCGTAGACTGCTACAAGGACCTACCGCCGGTGTGCTACAAGATGTGTGTCTCAGAGACCTGCCTCAAGCTGCCACCATGTACGTACGGCTGCAACATGCATGCGCCCCTCTTACTTACTCGTATCATCGTACTTCGATTTACATAACCAGCACCACGCTGCCTTTGATTTACAGATAAACAGGGGGAATGCTTCAAAGCATGCGGGCACAAATGCTTCCACAAACACCCTGGGCCAAAGCCGAAGCCGAAGCCACCAAGCCCGAAGCCACCCAGTCCGAAGCCACCCAGTCCGAAGCCACCCAGCCCGAAGCCACCAAGCCCGAAGCCACCCAGTCCGCCGAAGAAGCCCCAGCCCTGCCCACCCAAGAAGCCGACGCCGCCGAAGCCCTGCCCACCCAAGAAGCCGACGCCGCCGAAGCCGTGCCCCCCGCCGAAGCCCAAGCCGCCGTGCCCGCCAGCGGCAACCAACACCGGCAACAGCAACAACTGATGGGCATACGCGACGACGTCTTCTTAATTAGTAGAGCTCGCTGAGATATACAGCACAAAAGTATATGCAGACCGAGTATGGTTGCTACACAAGAACATAGATTAATCTATGTCAGTACTCCACACATATAGATCATATATATATGCACGATACTATGCAAGCACCATGTAATGAGATAATATGGGAGTATATACTGCTTTCTTATACGTTCAGCTGTTTATTCTATCTCTACTATATAATATCTCTTAAGGTGAGGCGTCGTACGTCATACGACTTTTTCAATTTAGTCCCTGGAAAACATTGATATTAACCCGCAGTCCAACTAAGGTCAACTTACCGGTTTGATTTTTCCTTTTACCACCTCCCCTGCCTCACGCCTTTTCCCCCTTCGCTGCTCTGAATCCTCTCCCGTCCCTCTTCTTCCATCTCCACCTTCCCCATCTAGATCCAGCGATGCCTTCCATCGCTCCCTCTCCCGGTACGACCCAGCCTCGCGGAGCAGACGAGGAGAGCATCAAGTCCCGCTCCCTGACTCCCACCTCGAATCCCTCACTAACAAGCGGGGCCTGGCGCCTCCCTCTCCCCCAGGTTGGCTGATCCCGCCAACAGAGGGCCTCACGGAGCTCTGCGCCGCCATGGCCTCTACGGCCTTCCTCAACTTCGTCGTCGAGCGCCTTGCCAATCGATTTCTTGCGAGATGATGATTTTCATGTTAACCCACGGTATTTTCTATTGGTGTTTGCTATGTTGCCAATTGGTTTCAGATGAACCTATCTTGGAGCCTCTCCTCTCTTTCTTGATTGTTCTCCATTGAACCTAAGATCTGGCCACGTCTCTCTCCGTACATGGATTGTTATCAATGTGTTCCTATATTAACAAGGTGTTGTGCTACAGAATTTTAGAACTATTCGAGATACTACAAAAATACTAATATATGGACCAACAGAGCTTACACAATTCCGCTTACTTTTGTACTTCTCTTAGATCAGGGATCCGTTATTGGGCTAGGCAAAATTGAATCGGTAGTCACATGTACGTAGTTAGTGAAATTGCCCTGTAATGAAATTTGGTTGCTTCACCTTTTTTTATTTTCTTGTTACTTCGATTCTTTTTGGTTGAGCTTTTAATGGGTAAGAAGTTTTGACAATGAGTCGAGCTGACTTGCGTGCATCAGGTCATATAACTACATTATGCTTAAAATCATGTTATTAGGAAGTCAAGACAAACCTTTCACTTCCCTGCCACTCAAATCCATTTGGTAATATTGTCATAATGTGTCCTCAACGGATCAGGATTTTAATCCAGTTTATGAATACAAATGAGACTAGGATGGATGAAGGAACTTGACAGTCAAGACAATAAGTGAACTACTTAATTTCTTAATGATTTATTGGAACAACGGCGGTGAAGGCTTTTGAATTTCAGGAAATGTTATAGATAACTGTTGGCCACCAATTTCCACATCATCCTGTCCTCAAGCAGGGAAACATTCATCTGAATTTTCCAACTAAGGTCAACTTACCGGTTTGATTTTTCCTTTTACCACCTCCCCTGCCTCACGCCTTTTCCCCCTTCGCTGCTCTGAATCCTCTCCCGTCCCTCTTCTTCCATCTCCACCTTCCCCATCTAGATCCAGCGATGCCTTCCATCGCTCCCTCTCCCGGTACGACCCAGCCTCGCGGAGCAGACGAGGAGAGCATCAAGTCCCGCTCCCTGACTCCCACCTCGAATCCCTCACTAACAAGCGGGGCCCGGCACCTCCCTCTCCCCCAGGTTGGCTGATCCCGCCAACAGAGGGCCTCACGGAGCTCTGCGCCGCCATGGCCTCTGCGGCCTTCCTCAACTTCGTCGTCGAGCGCCTTGCCAATCGATTTCTTGCGAGATGATGATTTTCATGTTAACCCACGGTATTTGCTATTGGTGTTTGCTATGTTGCCAATTGGTTTCAGATGAACCTATCTTGGAGCCTCTCCTCTCTTTCTTGATTGTTCTCCATTGAACCTAAGATCTGGCCACGTCTCTCTCCGTACATGGATTGTTATCAATGTGTTCCTATATTAACAAGGTGTTGTGCTACAGAATTTTAGAACTATTCGAGATACTACAAAAATACTAATATATGGACCAACAAAGCTTACACAATTCCGCTTACTTTTGTACTTCTCTTAGATCAGGGATCCGTTATTGGGCTAGGCAAAATTGAATCGGTAGTCACATGTACGTAGTTAGTGAAATTGCCCTGTAATGAAATTTGGTTGCTTCACCTTTTTTTATTTTCTTGTTACTTCGGTTCTTTTTGGTTGAGCATTTAGTGGGTACGAAGTTTTGACAATGAGTCGAGCTGACTTGCGTGCATCAGGTCATATAACTACATTATGCTTAAAATCATGTTATTAGGAAGTCAAGACAAACCTTTCACTTCCCTGCCACTCAAATCCATTTGGTAATATTGTCATAATGTGTCCTCAACGGATCAGGATTTTAATCCAGTTTATGAATACAAATGAGACTAGGATGGATGAAGGAACTTGACAGTCAAGACAATAAGTGACCTACTTAATTTCTTAATGATTTATTGGAACAACGGCGGTGAAGGCTTTTGAATTTCAGGAAATGTTATAGATAACTGTTGGCCACCAGGAGTCTGAGGAGAATCTGGCAGTGTCTTCTGATGCCTGATAGATGTGTTCAGCCTAACCAAAGTGTAGCAATTTCAGAAGAAACACCAACGACAGAGTTTTGATTCATGAGTGTCTAACGTTACGACACTGTGTGCAGATTGTCGGGGACGATTGTGGCGCCGGCGAGACCCGACGAGTGGGCGTGGCAAGTTGACAAGGCGCGAGATGGATGTCTGATTGGGGGATTGCTGCCTTGCTGGTTGTTAGATGCGTCGCCACAATTTCCACATCATCCTGTCCTCAAGCAGGGAAACATTCATCTGAATTTTTCCCTTCCTGAGCCTATCATGAATGAAGAAACAATGATGCCTGATAGATGTGTTGAGCCTAACCAAAGTGCAGTAATTTCAGAAGAGACAAGGTTGCAGGAAGATAAACTGTGTTTCAAGGATGACGCCCCAAGTGATGACATGGAAGCTATATCCAGGGATGATTAGATTGAGCTTTCAGAAGGTCATGGTGAGGAAGAAGCTCAAACCAAGGATATTCAAATTGTATTGTCAGAATCTGAGGAAGAAGCTCGAATCAAGGATGATTAGATTATCGTTGTGTCAGTTCTATTGTTCACAACGTGCAAATTAATACTGTCTGGTGATCATGAGAGTCCACCGCTGGCCACAAATCCGTTTTTTCTTGGTTGAAGAGCTGCACTTTCTGGTTAAAGCAATTTGAATCACTCTCTGGTTTACTTTGAAGAATTCTGTGACATCTTTAGCTTTTTTATAATCATATCAGGAAAGGCTTACCTACAGAAATTGGTGTTGGACTTTAGTAACTTCCAATCTGTAGGCTTTAGGATCGCTAGATAATTGCATTCAAACTATTTCATGGTGATTTTTTTCACGCCGCAGCCACTAATCAGCATAGAACTGCTTACAAATGACATTTATATTACGTCAAATTTCTCTGTCTCCTGATGCTATTTTGGAGTCTGGCATGAATTTCATTTTAACTCAATGTAAGCATGCTGATAGTCTCTAGATGAAAAAGTTTAACATGAACAAACATTAATTTGGAAGTATAAAAAGACATGTTTATTGATATGTAGGGTGCTTGTATTGCCGATATCTATCTTTATTGATATGTATAGCTGCTTTGTTGTATTACACTTTATGAGATGTATGCATTTGCACATGAACTACCGGAAACACGGTGACCTTAATCTTACCATGAAATCAGAGAGTCATTTTGTATGAAAAGTAAAAATAATAATTATTTTATCCGCCCGTAGCAACGCACGGGTATTTTACTAGTAATATTTAATTTTTGTTCTGATACTATTAAATTCTGCTCATGTATGTACGCGGCACTTGCTTAAAAGCACTGCTCTTTCGTCAAAAAAGATTGTCTTTTTCATTCGCGACGAGAGAGATTTATATTGATCATCCATATCAAAGTAAGATGACATGATCGTGTCGTTCTAGGACCAAGTGCCCTCGTCGCCTCTTTTCATGATGTGGTAGGCTGAAACATGCCAAACGAGCAATTCATGTATAGGCCTATCTCTTGACTGTGCCGAGGAATGTCACATGACCTCCATTAGTGCTGACCCCACCTTGGTCTTTTCTTTAAGAAACACAGTACAACGCAGGCGCTCATATACACGCGCACACACTCATCCCTATGAACGCACGCACGTACATCCTACCCCTATGAGCACCTCCGAAAGACTGAGCCGGCGGGACAGGTCTTGAGATTGACGAAGTCACCACAGACGCCTCGCTGTCGACGGGAACGTCGCCTCCCACTGAAGAATATTCCGACTAAATGAGAAACACCAGCGTCAAACCTGGGGTTTGAACTCTGGTGGGCTCGGGGTACAACCACCCTCCTAGCCATCTTGCCACAGGCAAGTTCTCACCCCACCTTGGTCTTTGAGCACATACTGACTCTCTTTTCTAGCCTTCACTTCATTGTGTCGATTGAAGCTGAATTGCTCATGTTGGTTATGAAGGATATGCTCTTCTAGACCCCCCCCCCCCCCCCCGCACCCCCCCCCGCTTCACCATATCCTAGCACCGATTCATGCCTAGTTCAAAGACTGGGTCGACCAACATTGCCTGTCAACGGATTGCATCTAAGGTTCTAGCTAATTGTTTAAAAGTGATTTTAAAGGTGGTGGTCACCATCACCAAAGTGCCTTTGTCCCTGTAATATTAATTATTGATAATTCCTTGATTGCATATGAATGTACTCGCACGGTCATGAAGAAGAAAACAAAAAGACATATTTTGCGCTAAAGATTGATATAATTAATTCTTATGACCGTATTGAGTGGGATGAACGGGATGAACTTCACCACTGTCTTTGGAGGTTTGGGTTTTTCCCTAGAGTGAATCGTCGTGGTTATGATATGCTACTCATGTTTGATACAAATTTTGGGTCGGTGGAGAACTTACTTCCTCAACTATTCCTTTGAAGGAAATCAAACAAGGGGGTCCCATTACTTTGTACCTCTTACCGCCTTGTACAAATGATTCGTTAATTCATTTATTTCACAAGGATAATGTGGGGGTATATTACAAGGAATTCATACACATCACACATATTTTTCACCTCTTTTTTAAAATATGATTAGCATCTTCCTCATATGAAGTGATTCGAGGAGTTTGTAAGCTTAAAAAAACCATTTTTCTATATTGTCATGGCTTGGGCCAAAACATCAATATTGATGAATCATGTATTTTCTACGGTCTCCAATGTGATAATGCGGTTAAGTTGGATGTGATGAATCAACTGGGATTGGCTATTGAGCTCTACTTAAAAACTATTTTGGCATGCCTACGGAGTGTTGCCACCAGGTGTTTCAGGCATATCTTTGAAAAGGCCTGCAAGTATATGAATATTTGATCCAACCATCCCATGTGGAGGATAGGGAAAGAAACAATGCTCAAAAGGGTAATTCAAGTCATTTCAAAATATATTGTGAGTTGTTTTCATATTCCTAGCTCTGGTCACAATTCCCTTCAGAAGACCATTGCTGATTATTTGTGGGGTTTTGAAGAGGGTAGGAAGAAGATGTATTGAAGGTGTAGGGAGCGGTTGTCTGCCTAGGTGATTTGGGCTTCCTGGATTTTGTACTCTTCAATCATGCTATGCTTGGCTCCCATTGCTAGAGGTTGCTCACATATCCATCTTTGTTGTGTGCTAGGGTTTGGAAGGCCAGGTGTTTTCTGCATTATGATTTTTGGGATGCTCCATTGCTCCTTAACTCCAAACTTCATCTTTCACCTGGAGAAGCATATGACATGTCATGCAACTAGTTAGGTTTGAAGCATCCTTCACCTTGAGCGACGGTGATTGATACGTCTCCAACGTATCCATAATTTCTTTTGTTCCATGATTATATTATACCAATTGCAACATGTTTTATACACACTTTATATCATTTTTATGCATTTCTGGGACTAACCTATTAACAAGATGCCACAGTACCCCTGTTTTCTGCTGTTTTTTGTGTCAGAAAAGTTGTTCTGAAAATATTCTCGGAATTGGACGAAAGAAAAGCCAAAACTCATATTTTCCTGGAAGGATCCAGAAGAACGAAGAGGATACAAAGTGGGGCCACGAGGCGGCCACACCTGGTGGCAGCCCCCCACCCCCTCTGACCGCGCCACCATGTGGTGTGGGCCCATCGGGCGCCCACTTTTGCACGAAACACCCCATAGCCGCCGCCGTCGTCAACCCTAGTTCGGGAGGGTTCTGAAGCTCTTCCCGGCACCCTGCCGAAGAGGGGAATCATCACCGGAGGGCTCTAGATCACCATGCCCGCCTCCGGACTGATGCGTGAGTAGTTCATCCTTGGACTATGGGTCCATAGTAGTAGCTAGATGGTTGTCTTCTCCACTTGTGCTATCATGTTTAGATCTTGTGAGTTGCCTATCATGATCAAGATCATCTTATTGTAATGCTACATGTTGTGTTTGCTGGGATCCGATGAATATTGAATACTATGTCATTTGCTTCATTATATATCATGTGTATGTTGTTTATGATCTTGCATGCTCTCCGTTACTAGTAGATGTTCTGGCCAAGTAGATGTTTGTGACTCCAAGAGGGGGTATTTATGCTCGATAGTGGGTTCAGTCTCCATTTAATCTGGGGGAGTGACAACAACCTCTAAGGTTGTGGATGTACTGTTGCTACTAGGGATAAAACAATGATGCTTTGTCTAAGGATAATTGTGTTACTTACATTACACACTTTACTTAATGTAATAATCTGTTGCTTGCAATTTAATACTGAATGGGGTGCAAACGCTAACCGAAAGGTGGATTATTAGTCATAGATGCGGTTGGAACAGTCTATGAATCTTGTTGTAATGCCCAAATGAATCTCATACTAGACACCATGACAAGTATATGCATAATTATGCAGTTCTTTATTTTTTCAATTGCCCAACTGTAAATGGTTTACCCACATGTATGCTATTATTTATTATGGAGAGACACCACTAGTCTAGTGAACTATGGACCCCGGTCCATTCTTTTACATTGATAATACAACCTACTGCAAACAATGTTCTCTTTCATTCTCTACAAGCAAACATCATTTTCCACACTATACGTCTAATCCTTTGTTTACAGCAAGTCAGTGAGATTGACAACCTCACTGTTAAGTTGGGGCAAAGTATCTTGGTTGTGTTGTGTGCAGGTTCCACGTTCGTTGTTGACACCGGTAGTGCGCCCTGCCAACGTCAGCTTCAACAACCTTCAGAAGCGTCTTCATCTCCTACTGGTTCGATAAACCTTGGTTTCATACTGAGGGAAAACAAGCTGCTTCACTCATCATACCTTACTCTTGGGGTCTCCCAATGAACGTGTGTCTTCACGTCATCAGTGATGAAGACAATATTAATTTACGTCCTGATAATTGAATACCACATGTCAAATATGGGATCCTACGGACTTCGACACTAATCCATAACATCACATCATGGCCTTCTTTCTCAATGAGGACCATATTTCGTGGGATTTTGATGTTGTCCGTTCCATTTTATAAGAAGGGTTTTGCTAACACTCCAACCGGAAAGAAATTGCACCTCATGTGTTTCTTTTCTGCCAATTTACAAGGAGGTGTGACGTGAGATCAAGCCGACATATGGTTTCAAATGCATGGAGGTCTTTGAGTTTTTGATAAGATCTACTGTCAAAGAGTGTATGGTGTATTGGTGTTGGGTGTTGTTACATGTCACTAGTGGCTGGCTTGAAATGGGGTGATGAACAGTGAACCCATGAGACATCCACATATTGTCATCGAGCAATGGAAATCTAATGTCGAAATGACCGAGTTACATCTATTCAAGCTGGATTCTTCCTCTAAGCTTCAGGCTTCATATTCTTTTTTTAATATCACCAAGAAATGGAAGAATTTCCATTTTCATTAATATGGAAGAAGTTTCAAGAGTTTGTAAAGTTTAAATGCCTAGACAAAACCTAGTACCCAAGTTTCAGAGGTGCCCATGTTTTCCAAACCACTCGGTTCATGTTGGTGGAAATTAGTCCCTCAAATTGCATCTTGTAGATCGAGGAGGCGGAATAAATTCCATCATTGGTGAACTTCCAACGAATGGAGTCGGGTGTGTCGGGGTTAAGAGTGACATTAGAAAGCATCTCCCAAAGAGTGAGTAATTTTTTGAGATGGTCCAAACCGAATCCATCATGGGTATCAAGTTGCTTCACACAAGGTTTGTCTTCAAGTGAGATCTTGTAGAGCATGGTGGCAATGTATTTTGGACGTTCGCCCATCAACCATGGAGTGGCTTTCAATCCATCTCCAATTATGACAACCGTAGCCGCCGCAAAAAAGGTCTCTATCATTGTCACTGTAAGGATTTCCTAATTTGATCCAGTCTTTTGTGTCATCCACCTAATGTAGCCAAATCCAACGCAATCGGAGAGCCGAAGCAAATTTATTAAGATGTAGGATCCCAAGTCCTCCAAGTCACACCTGGCCCAAAGGTATGTACGTAGTAGAGAGACAATCCGCTTAATGACGTTTATCGGGAGGTCAAGCGAGGTGAGGTAATATATATCTTGCATGGTGAGGACCCTCTGAACGGGAATCCGGCACCTACAGGGGGGGGGGGGGGGGTGAATAGGTGCTATTACAAATTTTAGGTCTTTTCAAATTTAGGCTCAACACAAAGGTAAATTCTCTAGATATGCAACTACGGTGAATTTACCTAAATGAGAATCTAAGCAATAACAAGATACACAAGCTAACAAGACAAGCAAGTAAGGGAGCAAAGATAAGGGGAACCAAGCGAAGCACGCGGAGACGAAGATGTAATCCCGAGTTCCACCCAAGGGTGTACGTCTCGTTTGGAGAGGTGTGCGCTACCACAACAGGTTAGCCGCAACGCCACAAAGGCTCACCTTCTTCTCCGATGAACTCAACCACAAAGGTTGCGAGTCCACCTTCCACTATTGATCCCCTTTTAGGGCGGAGATCGAATCCCTTACAAACGCTTGAGGCACGCACCCACAACTTAATTGGGGGCTCTCAAGAAGACCACAAAAGGTCAAGGACCACAAAAGGTCAAGGCAACACCAAGATTACAACAATGGTGAACTAGGTTTTCCCACCGGAAACCCTAGCCACGAAATCCCCAAGTGAATGGGGAGGAAATGCAAATCCCTTCGGTGAAGATGTAGATCCGAGCCTTCTCCTCCAATCCTCCAAAGATCAATGAATTTGGGTGGAGGGATTGGGAGATCTTGTTGATTTGAGCTTTCAATAATGGTAGGAGGGAGAATATCTGAGAGCTAGCTGTTCTTGAGTGAGTGAGGGGGCCCCCTCTCAAAATCTAGCCGTTGGCTGCTTCGGGGACCCGGAAATTCCGGTATAAGTGACACCGGAAATTCCGAGTCATCCGGAATATCCGGGTCAATGAAATTTCCGAGTTGAATTTCCGGTTGAGATCAGAACCACTTTGACATCTTGACTTAGCCAATTTTCTGAGGGTCACTCGGAAATTCCGAGTCAGTGAAATTTCCGAGCTGAATTTCCGGTTGAAGTCAGAACCACTTTCTGAACTTGACTTAGCCAATTTTCTGAGGGTGACTCGGAAATTCCGAGTTAGTGAAATTTCCGAGCTGAATTTCCGGTTGAAGTCAGAACCACTTTCTGAACTTGACTTAGCCAATTTTCTAAGGGTGACTCGGAAATTCCGAGTCAGTGAGATTTCCGAGCTGAATTTCCGATTGAAGTCAGAACCACTTTCTGAACTTGACTTAGCCAATTTTCTGTTATGTATAGAAGACCCGGAATTTCCGATCCTGGAAATTTCCGGTTCCAATAATCCGATTCTGGAAGAATTCCAGAAACTCTTTTTCTCTATATTTTGGCTTTGGGATATGTGATATGAAACTCACACAAACTGAAATACTTAGCAAATAGGATTAGTACATCGTTGGTATTGTTAACTAACACTCAAAACACTAGGGATTAAGAAATGTTCTTTCAATCTCCCCCTTTTTGGTGTTAGATGACAATACCAAGATTTGCAAAGAAACAAAATGTAATATCATGTTTTTGACAGAAAATGGCTCCCCCTAAATAAGTGCATGTAAGCAACACAATATGACAAACGATAGGAGCAATTTTATAACAACAAACACAAGATATCACATAGGAGAAAAGAGACACAATGTAAGGTTATGGTAGCATTTGAGACTAGATAGATTTTCATACCTTGTGTATATAGGATATGAAGAGAATACCAACACAATAAATTTGAAGTCTCAACCATAGTAGAATGATAGCATAACATTGTCGTCTCAATACACATAGTCATCACACATAGAGAATAAAAGAGTTTAACAAATAACTTCAAACAAATAAATGGACACAAGCGCAAATAAATGGTAAACGCATATGCTTGTGCCCGAACCCTTGCAAATCCCCGAACCCTACTAGAGCAACTTCTCCCCCTTTGGCATCTAAACGCCAAAAAGGAAGAAGAGCGATGCTACATCCCATGGAGGTCTTCAGTCCGAGGGGGTCTCCTCATCATCATCCTCAGCATCATCATCTTCGTCATCCTCATCATCCTCCTCATCCTCCTCATACTCTGCCTCCTCATACTCATCTTCCTCCTCATCATCCTAGTCATGTCCAGTGGTGTATGAGCTGCCGCCAAGGTCATGGTCAATCTGAGTCCACGGAGCCAAGGAACCCTGGTTCCACTGAGCAAAGGTCAGGGGATCAGACAGTTCAGCAGGAGCAGGAGAGCCAGATGCATGGTGAAGGATCAAGTCTTGCTTGTAGGCCAGCTGACGGCGATCCTTGTAGGCAGTGTATTGCTCCTTGCGGATGTCCACATTCATGCATAGGACATTGCGTTGGAACCAATTCAGCTTCTTTACCTTCGCATGAGTGGCTGGGACATGAGTGGGAGCAGCAGCCCTCCTAGCATCACCCATGAAAGATCCACCCTGAGCTGAGCTAGTAGAAGGCCTAGGAGGGGGTTTGACCACTGTCTTCTTCTCATACAGCTTCTTGAAGTCATGCGGCTCCATATCATCATTGCTGAAGTTATAGTCAGGGAACTTGAACTTGAGGAGCTTCATGATGTAAGGAGCATAGGGAACAGTGACCCTGGTGGTCATGGCTTCATACATCTCATTGTAGATGCAATCCATAACATCTACACTCCAGTCAGCATCAGAACCAGTGTCCTCCACGATGCGGTTGGCATGAAGGAGCAGGTTGCATAGAGGGGTCACCACGTTGTCGTTGTTGCCACCACTTGGTGCAATGTTCTCACGCAGGATGCGCACAAGAACATCATAAAGTGAAAGCAAGTCACGAGAATTGCCAGGGTGGCTCCCTCACCATATAAGTGCGATGTTTGCTTCTTGTTGAGCTTGTAAGGGTTGTGCATGCGAAAGCCTTGAGGATTGTCACCATCAAACCTGTAACCCAAAACCTTGGCAAACTCCTCAAAGTTGGACTCACAGAACGATTCCCCAGTCATCCACTTCATAGTCTTCTTCGAGTCACCCTTGATCACTAGGGTGGCAAAGAACTGCATCACAAGCTGGGCGTTGTAAGGACAACGGGTGAGCACCAGCCTCTCCAAGCCCATGGTCTTGACAATATGAATAGACTCAACAAAGGAGGCTTTCTTCTGCAGAGTTGCAAGATCAAACGGATGCATGGGTCGAATGGGCTTCGACAGAGAGAGGTAGAGATCCACGAGTATGTGCTCTTGCTCTTGGCACCAATAGCTGCGATCGTCCAGAGAGTTGTCCCTTGGCCTAAGGTACCAATCCCCCTGTCTAAGCTGAGAATAATCCACTGAGTTCATCTTTGAGTAGTTCTGACGTTGAGGAATAGGGGCATTCTTCCTTTTCTTGGATGGTGGCTTGCTGACAACAGCTTTATTCGGCCTTTGAATTGCAGGACCCTTTCCCTTTTTGACTGGGTTCTTGTGGACATGTGCTCTTCCTGTGTTCCTTGATGCCCCAGCGGACGGACTCCCACTAGAACCTGTGAATTTGAGCATAGAGGGTAGCATAAGGTAAGTGCACACAAGTCAGGAGATTATACACACATTAGGTAGACATTTGATGAATCATATGTAGTTAAACATGAGTTAATCTTAAAACTGCAGTGTTTGACTCGGAAATTCCGATTCATACATGACCGGAAATTCCGGGGGACCGGAAATTCCGAGTCAGACTGAGTCGGAAATTCCGAGTCAGACAGAAACTGCAGATCTGAGATTGACTCGGTCTAAAACTAGATCGATCCAACACAATGCAAAACTAATGTATGTAGATGGCAGGGAATAGTGCTAGGAACAATCTCTACCAAGCAATATTGAAACAAATAACTCCACATCAAGATCCAAGTGCAAGCACATAAGGAAGAAGAAAAGTGAAGTTACCCTCATCCATTGAGGCCATTGCTTGGAAGAGTGAGTTCCCGGGGCGGAGGAGGAGCAGATCCGGCCGAGAAAGAGGTTCCCCGGCGGTCGGAGTGCTCCGGAGGGACCTTGGAGAAGCAGGGGCGACGGCAGGAGGAGAGGGAGGTCGGGGGTGGAAGAAGGGCACTAATGAGCCCTTCACCCCGAGCCTGCCCTTATATTTTTGGACAAACCGCCCGACCGGATATTCCGAGTGTAACTTACACCGGATATTCCGAGTCACCGGATATTCCGGTTCATAAATGAACCGGATATTCCGACCTGCTGAACCAAAATCCCAGTTTTCAAATGGATGACTTGTGTGCAATAGAGAGAAATGTTTTCAGGGGGAAGTAGGCTTGGGATAGATTTCCAAACTGTCATTGGTACACCATACTCAACTCACAACTATCAAATCGAAACATAAAGCGCCAAGTTGAGTAGGTTTCCCACATGCATGAAATGGAGGGCAAATAGCAATAATAAGCTCCAAATAAAATCAACTCTTCAAAGAGAAGAGGTCGGTGGCCGAGGCCACCATGTAGGAGTGTATGGCATGTTACCGCGAAGATGTATCTTGGGTACATAACCAATACTCGTCGTTTTAGCCCATTAGTCATAAGAATGAATATAGAGATAAAAGAACACTTGCTATCGGCATAATGGGGGGAGGGATGGTCCAATGTATTATGACCACACTCCCCCTATTTCCATGCCTACATCTAAACAAGATAAGATGCAATTACGCCCTAGGTGAGTGTGCAAGCGATCAAGCTAAGGACCTCGAATCAATGATATTTAGCTCATTCCTCAAAAATCAAAACCTTCCTTCCTCAAGGGGCTTCGTGAAGATATCCGCCAATTGATCCCTTGTGCCCACATATGATAAGTCAATGTCTCCTCGGGCCACATGATCTCTTATGAAATGATGGCGGATCTCAATATGATTGGTTCTTGAATGTTGCACCGGGTTGTAAGAAATCTTGATGGCACTTTCGTTGTCACATAGAAGAGGCACTTTGTCGCAATCGACTCCGTACTCCTTTAAAGTTTGCCTCATCCATAGCAACTGGGTGCAACAACTTGCGGCGGCAACATACTCGGCTTCGGCGGTGGAGAGAGATATACAATTTTGCTTCTTAGAAGACCAACTTACCAAGGACCTCCCAATAAATTGACAAGCGCCGGAGGTTGACTTCCTATCATCATGATCTCCCGCCCAATCGGAATCCGTGTACCCACATAATGAGAAATTTGCATCCTTGGGGTACCACAATCCAAAGGTTGGGGTATAAGTCAAATATCTAAAGATTCTCCTGACCGCCATATCATGGCTTTCTTTAGGAGCCGCTTGATATCTTGCACACACTCCTACGGCTAGCACTATATCCGGTCTAGATGCACAAAGGTAGAGGAGAGATCCAATCATGGAGCGGTATACCTTTTGATCCACATTCTTACCCTTCGGGTTGAGCTCAAGGTGGCATTTGGTTTGCATTAGGGTAGAGGCACCCTTGAGATCAAGCAACTCGGACTTCTTGAGCATGTCTTGAATGTACTTTGCTTGGTTGATAAACGTTCCTTCCCTCAATTGTTTGATCTCAAATCCGAGGAAGAACTTCATCTCGCCCATCATAGACATCTCAAACCTGTCAGTCATAAGCTTAGAGAATTCTTCGTTAAATGCTTTGTTAGTCGATCCAAATATAATGTCATCCACATATAATTGACAAATGAAAAGCTCTCCATTAACTTTCTTAGTGAAAAGTGTGGGGTCGATTTCCCCAACTTGGAATCCACGGTCTACAAGTAGTTCTCTAAGGTGCTCGTACCACGCTCGTGGGGCTTGTTTAAGGCCATAGAGTGCCATATCCAACTTGTAGACATGGTTCGGATACTTGAGGTCCTCGAACCCCGGTGGTTGCTTAACATAAACAAGTTCATTTAGTGGACCATTTAGAAAAGCGGATTTGACATCCATTTGTTGCAACTTAAAGTTATGATGAGAGGCATAAGCAAGAAGAATACGAATAGACTCAAGTCGAGCCACAGGCGCATAGGTTTCTCCAAAGTCAATGCCTTCAATTTGGGAGTAACCTTGAGCCACCAATCTTGCCTTGTTCCTCTTGCTTGTTCTTAAAAATCCACTTGGTGCCGATAACATTGCGGCAATCTTTGGGTCTTTCCACCAACTTCCACACCTTGTTGCACTCGAAATTGTTGAGCTCTTCATGCATAGCATCAAGCCAATCTTTATCTTCAAGAGCTTCAAAGACCTTCTTGGGTTCCACCATGGAGATGTGATCTTGATGTTCACTAAATCTTGCAAGTTGTCTTCGGGTAGAGACCTTGCTTCTCACATCACCAAGCACCTTGTCAAGAGATAGATCTCTTAATTCTTGTGAGGTGCCAACCCTATTCAAGCGGCGGATCTCGATTTCCCTCCGAGTGGTGGGGGGAATCGATTGATCATCTTGATCATTCATGTCTCCGCCTTGACAGATTTGATGGCCTTCATCAACCATTGGAGTGATGTCCATCGGTGGAGGAGAGGGTTGATCTTGGCCTTGCGAGCTGCCACCGGGAATGTCAGCAGGACCGGATATTCCGGGTTCATGGACCGGAAATTACGAATCACCGGAATTTCCGACTCCAGTTTGAACCGGATTTTCCGGCCCTCCGGAAATTCCAGGAGCAGCTGGAGAATCTTGTGCTTCTTCTTGTCTAGGCGTATTGGGCACGGTGTTGTCGATGGGTGTTTCTTGTGTTGGGGTGGCCACCACTTGTGAAGAACTTGATCCTTGTTGAGCAACCTCATAATAGAGTTCAACGGGGCGGTGGACTCCCAACCCCATTCTTCGGATAGCATCTTGAGGTTGATCATCACCTACAATGGAAACACCACTTTGCTCCACAAGGGAGCCGTCATTCTCCTCGAACACCACACTACAAGTTTCTATGATTATGCACGAGGCCTTATCATAGACTCTATAAGTGTGGGATTCGGATCCGTAGCCCACAAATGTCCCTTCAAGAGACTTAGATTCAAACTTGCCTAAACGAACACCTTTGATGAGATAAAAACACTTACAACCAAAAACTCGGAAGTAAGAGATATTGGGCTTGTTCCCGGTAAGCACTTCATAGGGGGTCTTCGTGAGTCCTTTGCGGAAGAAGAGTCGGTTGGATGAATGGCAAGCGGTGTTGACGGCTTCGGCCCAAAAGTTGTGAGGGGACTTGAACTCGGCCATCATTGACCTTGCCATCTCAATAAGAGTGCGATTCTTCATTTCGGCTATACCATTTTGTTGGGGAGTGTAAGCAGCGGAATATTGATGACGAATCCCTTCTTCACTAAGGAACTCGTTTAAGGTGCAGTTCTTGAACTCGGACCCGTTGTCACTTCTTATCACCAAGATAGGGACATTGTGTTGACGTTGAGCCTCATTGGAGAAGTCGATGATAGTTTGTTGAGTCTCCATCTTCGTCTTGAAGAAGAAAACCCACGTGTATCTTGAATAGTCATCAACAATCACCAAGCAATATTTCTTGCCACCAAGACTAGCTTCCGGAATGGGACCAAAGAGGTCAACATGGAGAAGCTCCAAAACCCTTTTTGAAGAAATGATGGTCTTGCTTGGATGGTAGATGTCATGCATTTTTCCTTCAACACACGCCCTACACATTCGATCCTTCGAGAAAGAAACATGGTCTTTTAGTCCTATGATATGGCCACCCTTGTGGAGACTTTGCAAAGTCCTCATGTTGACATGGGCTAGTCGGCGATGCCATAGCCAACCCAAGTCCGCCTTTACGAATAGGCAAATTGTATGGGAAGTGGTGACTCCGGAGAAGTCAACCACATAGAGCCCATTCTCAATGTACCCAAGGAAAGACACATTGAGAGACTTGCTCCACAAGAGAATGACCATTTCCTTTTCAAAGACAACGGTATAACCCAAACAAGTTAAGGAATGGACGGAGATCAAGTTGAAACCTAGGGACTCGACAAGCAAGACATTCACAAGTGTGATGTCCGGTGCCACTACCACCTTGCCGAGGCCTATTACCTTAGACTTTGAATTGTCACCATATGTAACGGTCATTTGATCATCATTGGGCTTCAACTCCGTTACAATCTCCTTGCTTCCGGTCATATGACTAGTGCACCCACTATCAATTATCCATTTCGATCCTCCGGAAGCAAAGACCTACACACAATCAATTCTTTGGTTTAGGTACCCATTTTGCAATGGGTGCCTTTTGGTTAGCAACAAGGGTCTTTGGAACGCAAATAGCATATTCAATATAACCATCAAAAGGACCAATGTATCTAGCATAGACATCCCCATAATAATCAACATATAAAACATAGTTGGGGTTAGATATGCCCGCAAAGTCATCACGAGTGGGAGTGCCCCTTGTGGCATTTCCACTCGCAATGTCATCTTTCTTGTCTTGTGCGGGCTTGGTCTTCTTCTTGATCTTCTTCTTCTCCTTAGCAACATAGTCAAGACCTTCCTTACCCTTGTGGGGCACTCGCTCATGAAGAGGAATAGTGAGTGTCCCCTTACCTTTATCAAGGGAGGTCTTGGACTCGGTTGTCATGGAGGGAACAAACAAGATCTTAGCTTTATCCTTGACAACATTTGCATTAGTATTCAAAGGAGTAGAAGTACTAGGTTTCTCAAGAATAGATATCCGAGTTTGGAGTTGATCACGAGACTTGAGGAGACGTTCGTGATCACTTGTCAATACCTTGTGAGTATTTTCAAGTGACTCGAGGTCTTCGGAAAGTCTAGCATGAGCAACCACAAGCTCGGACTTTTCATTTTGCACAATTTTACATTTAGCAAAGTAGAGATCACGATCCTTAGTGATCTTAGCAAGTTGCTCCTTCAGGAGAGCATGAGATTCTTGTTCATCTTCGAGAGAGGATTGGAGGGACACCTTAGCGTGTGCATCCTCTCTCTCAATCTCACCTTTTAATTCAAGCTCATCCTCAAGCTCACCTATACGACTCATGATTGAGCCAAAGTGTTTCTTTCCTTCTCCTTACAAGTTAGTCACGAATTTATCAAACGCATTAATTTCTTCCTTGACTTCTAGGCTCATACCATCATCAATGTCATGGGATATGGAGGTGGGGGACAATTGTACCTCGGATGTCTTTGCCATGAGACATCTTGGATTCTTGATGATGGGGCTCTCGTTTGGTGAGGAGAAGAGTGACGGAGGTGTGGAAGAAATGGCTAGTGCGGCCACTTGCGTTGGAGTATCCTCCTTGTCACTATCTTCAATTCTTCATCATCGGTGGGATATTGCTCTTGAGTTACCAAGACAATCTTTTGGTTCTTCTTGAAGAAGGGATTCTTCATGGGCATGGGCCCCTTGCCCTTCGTCTTGGCCACGAGCCTCCCACCATGATCCTATCTTCTCTCCCATGGGCAATCTGCAACAAAGTGGCTTTTGTCATCACAGTTATAGCAAAGCCTCACCTTGTTGAATGGCTTTCCTCCATTGGATGGGAACTTCTTGTCAATCCTCGCTTTGGCCCTTCCGGGGTTCTTCCAAAACGTTCTTGCCGCAAGACCCATGTGTTGAGTAAGAGTACTTGAGAGGGTCTCACTAGATAGCTCAACTTGATCATCATACTCCTCTTCATCCTCTTCTTCAACGGTGGCCTTCAAAACAATTGAGGCATGCTTGTGCATCCCTATGGCTCTAGCTCTTGCATCTTGTGCAATCTTGGAGGCCACCTTGTATGCGGTCATCTCTTGCATGACTTCATTGGATGTCATCTTTGCGAAGTCATGTCTCCCTTGGAGTGTCTTCAAATCCGTTTCCTCAAAGGGCAAGAGAGCGGTCACAAACTTCCTCTTGATCCAAGCATCATCAATGTACACCGCCCCGAGGTTCTTGAAGGAGTTGGCAACCAACACCAACCTCCGGTACATGTCCTCGTGGCTTTCTCCATCCAACTTGTAGAACCCTTCCACCTCATTGCATAAGGCATCATACCAGTTCTTCTTAATGCTCTCATTCCCGACGAAGATGTCGGAAAGAGCATTCCAAACTTCTTTGGCGGTGGAGAATTGTTGGATGAGCGCCATGTCCTTCTCTCCAACGGCCATTTGGAGTTGATGAAGAGCGGTGGCGTTGAGTTGGCTATCAACCACCTCTCTTCTTGTCAAGTTGGTTGGATCATGGGGCTTGTATCCTTCTTCAATGATGCGCCATAGCTCAATGGAGGCACTACATAGATGAGACTTCATTAGAAATTGCCATGTAGAGAAATGAGTAGGTTTAAGCTTAGGAGGATCACTTCTAAAGTTTACATGAGGGTGAGGGATAGGAGGGTTAGGAGAGTAATTATGGTTGACATTATGAAATTCCTCTCCTTTGAGGGTGTTAGAGGAGCTAGGTGATTCATCTTTTTCCGCATTCCCGAGGGGAACACTTGAAGTAACATCTTTGGACCCATCCGAAGATGACTCCTTAGAGTTCTCCGCATGCTCCTTAAGAGGAGGAGAGGGTGAAGTAGCCTCGGGCTCCTTAGACTTCAAGAGTGCCATGAGCATCTCATTCATCTTGAGGAGTTGAGCCTCCAAGGATGATCTCATATCAATAAGATCGGCCATGGTTGCCCCTTTGGCTAACGCCTCCTTCTCCGCCTCTAATTTCTCACGGGCGGCCCTCTCGGCATCGGATTCCGTCATCGTTGCACTTAGGCGGTTAAGCCCTTAAAAGTGAACCTAGCTCTGATACCAATTGAACGGGAATCCGGCACCTAGAGGGGGGGGGGGTGAATAGGTGCTATTACAAATTTTAGGTCTTTTCAAATTTTGGCTTAACACAAAGGTAAATTCTCTAGATATGCAACTACGGTGAATTTACCTAAATGAGAATCTAAGCAATAACAAGATACACAAGCTAACAAGACAAGCAAGTAAGGGAGCAAAGATAAGGGGAACCAAGCGAAGCACGCGGAGACGAAGATGTAATCCCGAGTTCCACCCAAGGGTGTACGTCTCGTTTGGAGAGGTGTGCGCTACCACAACAGGTTAGCCGCAACGCCACAAAGGCTCACCTTCTTCTCCGATGAACTCAACCACAAAGGTTGCAAGTCCACCTTCCACTATTGATCCCCTTTTAGGGCGGAGATCGAATCCCTTACAAACGCTTGAGGCACGCACCCACAACTTAATTGGGGGCTCTCAAGAAGACCACAAAAGGTCAAGGACCACAAAAGGTCAAGGCAACACCAAGATTGCAACAATGGTGAACTAGGTTTTCCCACCGGAAACCCTAGCCACGAAATCCCCAAGTGAATGGGGAGGAAATGCAAATCCCTTCGGTGAAGATGTAGATTCGGGCCTTCTCCTCCAATCCTCCAAAGATCAATGAATTTGGGTGGAGGGATTGGGAGATCTTGTTGATTTGAGCTTTCAAGAATGGTAGGAGAGAGAATATCTGAGAGCTAGCTGTTCTTGAGTGAGTGAGGGGGTATTTATACCCCCTCTCAAATCTGGCCGTTGGCTGCTTCGGGGACCCGGAAATTCCGGTATAAGTGACACCGGAAATTCCGAGTCATCCGGAATATCCGGGTCAATGAAATTTCCGAGTTGAATTTCCGGTTGAGATCAGAACCACTTTGACATCTTGACTTAGCCAATTTTCTGAGGGTGACTCGGAAATTCCGAGTCAGTGAAATTTCCGAGCTGAATTTCCGGTTGAAGTTAGAACCACTTTCTGAACTTGACTTAGCCAATTTTCTGAGGGTGACTCGGAAATTCCGAGTCAGTGAAATTTCCGAGCTGAATTTCCGGTTGAAGTCAGAACCACTTTCTGAACTTGACTTAGCCAATTTTCTGAGGGTGACTCGGAAATTCCGAGTCAGTGAGATTTCCGAGCTGAATTTCCGATTGAAGTCAGAACCACTTTCTGAACTTGACTTAGCCAATTTTCTGTTATATATAGAAGACCCGGAATTTTCGATCCTGGAAATTTCCGGTTCCAATAATCCGATTCTGGGAAGAATTCCAGAAACTCTTTTTCTCTACATTTTGGCTTTGGGATATGTGATATGAAACTCACACAAACTGAAATACTTAGCAAATAGGATTAGTACATCATTGGTATTGTTAACTAACACTCAAAACACTAGGGATTAAGAAATATTCTTTCTCCCTCCCAAACAAGGACTCGACGGCCGACCAAATTAACATTCTGTGAATTTCCCATATAAATATTTCCGGCAATTTTATCTTCAAGCGGTTGTTTGTCATTCTTGCATAGGCAGTATATGCTAGGAGGCAGCCCCAAATATCTCATTGTGAATGTGGTGTGTGTCGTCGGAAAGGAAGCAAGGATGTCATTGAGGTCAATATTGTGGCACCTAACTGGAGCAACCAAGCTTTTCTCACAATTTGCGGATAGTACGGAAGCCTCACCAAAGGAGACTAGAGTGGTGGCATGGAATTGCATATCTTCCTTGATGGGTCCTATAAACACCACGACATCATCGACATGTAATGAGGTTCTCGCAATGGTCCTATCCCTTGTAAAGGGCGGAGATGTCCTATGGCCCGTTGTATGTGGTTGGTGGGGTCAATAGCCAAGTCAAAAAGTTGTCAGAAAGAGAGTCTCCTTGTCTTGATCCACGTCCATACTTGATAGGGTTGGTGGGCACCTCATTTAAGAGGACCTGTGAGGAGGAGGTGGAGACAATAGCCCAACCTCATTTGCAAAATCTTGGGCGTAAGCCATTATGCTTGAGAGCATCCATGAGATGGTCCCACCTAACATAATCAAAAGCCCTACGTTTTTATGTCAAACTTGAGGAGGAAGCATGGCATTTTGGAGCGATGAAATTTTCTTGCAAGGTCGGGGCATACATGAAATTATCATGCATGCAACGTTTCTTGATGAAAACGCTTTGTGTGTTGGAGACTTCATATTCAATGCTTGATTAGTCTCCAAATGCCTTAAGGAACGGTTCAAATCAATGTTGTGTTGACTTTTCTTACCCCTTCTCGCCAAGTCGCCATACGGAAATTAGCGCCATGATCCGAAATCACAGAGTTGAATGCTCTGCTGCCTGCAGCGAGGTTGCCCAGGAGGTTACGGCTTCAGAAGTTGCTGAAGCCTGGACTCTCCGTCACACTATGTCCCTTGCCGGAGATGAAGGTTTTGACAGGTTGGTCATGGCTTGTTGTTCTCTGTCTTTTATTCAGCATCGATCTCTTTGGCCGTTGCTCTCGTGGACGTTGATCTAGTTGAAGAGCGGCAGATTTTTTCGTCTGGATTTGGGAGGGGAACAACACCTACTCGGTCAGATCAGCCTACAAGGCACAGGATTTTTTCTCCCGACATACGTGGCAACATATTAGTAGACTTTTGTAGTTGCTGTTTTTGTTTCTATGGTTGGTTGAGCTTCGTCTCAGTATCTAGGTGATTCGTGAGATGTAAACCTTTGTTACTTGTGGATTTGGATTTGGTAATAAATGGCTGTATGCATCACTCGATGCAGAGGCCGGGACACCCCTTTTCTTAAAAAAAAATCAGCCTACAAGGCTATGTTCCAGGTTAGAGTGGAGTGGGGGCCCGATGAGAAAATCTGGTGCTCCCACACATAGCAAAGTGCAAAGTTTTCCTGTGGCTTGCACTGCGGGGACGTTGCTGGACGGCCGACAGGTTGAGCCGCCACGGTTTACCACACCCTGTTGTGTGTCCGCTTTTGCGACGAGCAGCCCGAGTCCATTAACCACCTTCTCCTTGGTTGCGTGGTGTCCCGAGAGATTTGGATCTTCTTCCTCCATCGGTGGGAGTTGGACTCGAAGATTCCGGGAGCGGATGCGCACCTGGTTGACTGGCTCCCCCCAGACAAGGGGCCAAAGATGTGTGGACCGCCATCGCACTCATTACATGGTGCACATGGTAGCACCAGAGCGATGTGGTTTTCGAAGGTGAATCCCCCTCCGTGTAGACACCCAAGCGGAAGATCTTGGGCGAGCGGAAAACTGGTGGCTAGCACGTCTCTTTCGAGGTAGCTTAGTTACGGTGGATAGGTGGATGGTAGGAGAGTGATCGATTTCTTCTTTTTTCTTCGGTGGAGCGAGCTTGGCGTTTATGCCATCCACGTTGTATAAGGCGGCCAATCGCCTCTCCTTTCTAAAAACCTGATATACCCGATCCTTGAAAAATATTCAGCATCTATCTCAATGCTTGGGAGATTGGTCGTAGCCAAATTGGTGTGGAGCCGTGGAGGTTCAGAACATCAAGGGTCCTACTCCAGATTGTACGTGGCAGACAATTTGCTATGATCGATAAAGCGTCATTTTATCCTCAAAAATAATAAAGCGTCATATATTCTGTAAACAAAAATAGAAACTTGCTTTTTCGAGGACGCTCCTCGCGCTGGTTGGCAAGAATCCTAACGTTACACTCACTTGGTTTGAACGGCAGCGCTCACAGTCACACCTTCCGCCCCTGCAAACCGCTGCCGGCCTGAATCCAGACAACGGCAGCAGCCAGAGACAGTAACCGCAACATCACTCTACTTACACGCATCCACCTCTGTTGCAGATCATGAACTCGCTTTCCTGCACGCATGCTTGCAGCCACTCATGCATCCGGCGTGACGATCGACCGAATCTCGCCATAAGACCACCGCCCGCGCGCGCGTTTGATCATCCATCCACCGCGTGTTCCCACAAATCCATACAGTAGCAGCGAATGGCGGGTGGCCTTAACGTGGTGGCGGCCGTGGCGCCGCTCCTCCTTCTCGCCGGTGTGGCACGCGCCAACTGCTTCAAGTACTGCTTCAAGAACTGCATCGCCAACGACAAGTCCATGACCGACTACTGCAACTACGCCTGTGACAAGACCTGCGACCCAGGCGCGCCCCAACGACCCTTGGCGGCGGCCGGCGGCGACATGGGTTGCCAGCTCTCCTGCGCCAGGGCTTCCTGCAACCGTCTGGCTGAAGGTAACCAAACGAAGCGAGCATTATTCATGCGCACCACCTTGGAAATCCATCGAGGTCCATGATTGGTGATTTCGTTTGCAGATTGCAAGGCCGTAGAGAACTGCTTCGGGAGTTGCTACGACGGCTGCACGACCAAGCCCCTGCCAAGGCCTCTCCGCGCCGGCACCGGCACCAGCATGTCCACCGGGTCAGGCCCGATCTTTCCTTCATCGGAGCCGGACCGGGATGACGCCGCAACCGAGAAGAACCCTTTCCATGAGAAGCAGGACGGCACTGGCGCCAGCGTGTCTACCACGTCAGGCCCGATATATCCTTCATCCGAGCCGGACAGGGATGACGCCGCAACCGAGAAGAACCCTTTCCACGAGAAGCAGGACGGTGCCGGCGCCAGCGTGTCCACCACGTCAGGCCCGATCTTTCCTTCATCCGAGCCGGACCGGGATGACGCGGCAACCAAGAAGAACCCTTTCCATGAGAAGCAGGACGGCGCCGGCGCCAGCATGTCTACCACGTCAGGACCGATCTTTCCTTCATCCGAGCCGGACAAGGATGACGCCGTAGCCGAGAAGAACCCTTTCCATGAGAAGCAGGGCGACGCCGGCGCCAGGGTGTCCACCACGTCTGGCCCGGTCTTTCCTTCATCCGAGCCGGACCGGGATGATGCCGCAACCGGGAAGCACCCTTTCCACGAGAAGCAGGACAGCGTCCGGCCGTCGTCGGAGGAGCCCGACCCGGACTGCCTAGGCCATCCGGGAAGCCTGAACTGCAATTTCCACGAGAAGCAGGACGGCGTCCAGCCCACGTCAGAGCAGCAAGTCACTCCGTTTTCGGAAATCCATGCTGCTCCTCCCGCGTCTACGTAACAGCAAAAGCAACCTTCGCCGATCGACTAAACGCTGATATATCCTACTCCTATCCTATGTACGTACTATTGTACTATTTTCCCGTAAGTCTAGCATTTCCGAATATGTATCGCCCATGCATGAAACTCCTCGTATGTATACTCCCGCTAGATAAAGTGCGGGAGCATGGCTTCGACCTGTCTGAACTCTGAACAAATCTATACCTAAAGCAGGAGCGTTTCTCTCTTCGTGCGTTGGTATCCCCTAGCATAAAGTGCGGTATAAAGTAAGCTCCCTGGAAATACTGAGCTATGGAGCATCCCACGTGTCATTATGTGGTTCGTTGCGTCCAGTTCTGTTGTCCCGCGTGGACAGGTTGGTTGTGTGGGGGCCGTCTTTGGGTCGGTTCGTCGATTTTTTTTTGACACGGACGGAGAGCTCGGAGTTGGGGTCGATGTGGAGGTTCTTGGAGGCGACCCGTCGGCGGGGGAGAATGCCGGGTTGGCGGGCGTCGCGGCCTCGTCTGCGCGGCAGGAGACCCCGAAGGCGTAGGCGTCGGGGGTGGGGGATGGGGAGAAGGAGGAGGCGGCGAGGGACTGGAGGCTGTGGCGTAGGAGGAGCTTGAAGAAGACAGATGGATCTGCAGGTTGTCCATCGCGCTTCCTTTCCCGGTTTGTGCTTCTTCGGCTAGATTCACTTTTAGGTCTGATTTGTTTCGGGGCTTTGTTGTCGTGGGACGGGGAATGTCGGGCAGTCGAGGATTTTGGTGGCGCTTCGTCCTCATCGCTGGTCGTCTTTCATGGGCTGGTGCCTGGGTCTGCCTCTTCTTTCGATTTCCCGCCGCTGCCTCGACCTTTTGCTCACATGCCGCCTCTGTGGTGAACCCTAGTGGCCAGCAGCTGTCCAGACGGTTTAGCAGCTGTCCAGCGGCCGTAAGCTCGCCTCCCGTGGGCATCCGACTTCCAGTTATCTCCTTCGCGTAGGCTCCTTGACTTTAGTTCCTGTGATTGATCCTGTTTGACGTATTTTCCATTGATTCGCCCTTCTTCAAATCGTGGCTTTCTGACGGTGTCGTGCGGCATGGATTGCTGGTCGATTTGGATTGTTCTAGGGTTATACTGGGCCAGCAGGTACGCCATGTTTCGGTAGGTGATTTGGTCCCTTTGTGCTTTGTGCAGGCGTTGTAGTGATTATCATCCATACTTACATACTCGAGCATTAAGATTCCAATAATCTGATAGTGATTGGATATATACAGCTACGGACATGGCTGGCACTGGCAAGAATCTCGATTCAGGCATATACAGCTACGGCCTATAGGCACGGCTGGCATCGGCAAGAATCTAAATTCAAGTACCATATGTCTTAGTCTTTGAAATGTTAACTACCACATGATTATGTCTTGTATGGCTAGAAATCTGGTAAACCAAGTAGGAATGTCTTTGAATTATATATAGAAATCTGGGCCGCAATACAGAATTTTATTAGATAAAATGGAACTTGGTTGTTGATTTCTGATTTCATTTGGAATGATGCACACTCTTTTGCCCTATAAAAGTGTGCAAACTTAGTAGATGGATTTACCATCAATTTGGACATACAAAATGTGTTCCTTTTGTTCTTGGTCCTAACCTTGTTCTTCAAATGATTACTAGAGTATGAGGCTGGAGAAATTCTGAATGATTAGATGTGCATTTGGAGAAAAATTTGATAATCTTATAAGGATAGTGATAAGACGTTGCCACAAGCCGGATGTACCCAACACTAGCGCATGTTATTCCTTTAGATGCTGACTTAGACGTGTAGTAGGCAAATTGACTTCCTTTTCTAGCTGTACAATGTGAAAGACCTACGTAGTGAAGTTTTCAATGCTTTTCTTATCCTTGTTACTAGCGAGATTCGCTTTACTCTCAAGTCTCGAGTATTCATGTTGCATTATCACTATCTGATAAGCACTCTTGTGCAGGTCAGGACAATGTGCCAGAAAACTAAAGCGATATCAAAGGAGGAAAGCTTTCTTAGGTTTGTCATTGTTCTTCAACATTAAATTAGCATGACAAACTTGTGAATAGTGAATTCATAACCATGGATATCTGTCATAGTAACACGTGTGTCTTTCTACATATCCGTGTGAACATAAATTTTCCTGGTGTTCTTTTACTTTGTTCATTTGATGGGATATACTTTTGTTTTTTTTTATGGGATGTACTTTTGGTGCAAGCAGATATATTACTCTCGCCGATGATGTGATACCAATAAATAATTTTCAAGTAGTTTATGGCTAGAAATATTGTTGTGCTCGCTGGGTGCTATTGGAAGGTAAACTCCAATTGCGTATGAGTGGGCAATATCTGTACCGTGCCATGGATACTGAGCCATAACTAACAAGGTTTGAAGTCTTCTCATTTACTAGAGAGGGATAGTCACATGAGGTAAAGATGTATAGGAGAAACAAAGCCATTAGTTCTTACGTACTTAGTTTCAAGAGAGCCAGTTAATATGACTTCTAGATAATCTTGGTTTCAAATAATACCATTGAGGTATTTCAAAATAAAACCTTTGAGAAGCATCTGATAGTGAAGCATTCCTTCATTTGTCACTCGCGTTTCTACATTTCGCATCTGCAATCATGAACAAAAGACTTGTGAATTCCATTTATCCACCTCGATATCGATGAGGACTTGTCAAAAGTGAAACCGCGAAAGCTTCAAGTTCAACTGGACTGCACATGCATAGTTACATTTTTCCAGGTCGATATATTTATGAGAACAAAATGTTAGTTTTCCTTCGTACTTAGTTTTATGATGTTAGTTTTTTTGCCTTCATAGTAGGTGAGAACCATCCTATAAGTTTACATACACCCTGGGGAAAATATATGTTTCTTACAAGACTGTTATATAAATGTGAAATTCTATGTTCAAAAGCATGTTGCAAATGCTGTGAGTAGTGCTGAAAATATTTTTTGATGAGGTCGGCGAGGCTTTAGGTCTAAATTTTGTCTCATTGCATGCCATACATCGAGAAGTGCTCAGCGGGACAATGTCTGTGCGGCAATGGCTACAAGATACTTACTGTCAGTAGTATGCCTTAGTTATTGATTTGTTGATTGCTGCAAGATTTCATTTTATAGCCAATTACCCGCCCTTTTGAGATGGCGAACTTTGAGGTACCGTCGGCACCTGTATCAATGGATTTTTGCTTAGTTAAGCTAGCTATTTTCCATGATTCTGCCAGGTAGGCAGACTTGCTTAGTCTTTAGCATCTTGTTTGTTCTATTGACTATGGCTGGTAGTTGTCACTACACGTCCGAAATTGGTTATGTTGTCCATACATGTTGATATTTTAAGGCTCTCTAAACTACTATGCTATATTCATTCACTTTCTCTAATTTGGTCCGTTCTCATATCAATTTGTCCATCAATAAGGAGGTGCTTATACTGTGTCTCATGTTGTTTATATGGATAGAAGGACCCACAATTAATATATCATATACCATCATGTCTGGAGCATAAATTTATTACAAAAGCACCAGCTATTGTGAAGGTTCATTTTATAGGTGGAAGATGTGAGGTACAATCTTTATCTTTTTATCAAGTTGTGTGTATCTTTATGTCTTGTTTTACAACTTAAAGCATATATGTTTGCACTTTTGCAAGAGTCTGGTACAGGTTGCTGCTGGTTATAGCCATACTCTTGCATGGTTCTTTTTTTCATTATGGAGCAGATTTCAGTAGATTGTTGTTTTGAAATTGAAAGACATCTCGCACAATCCATTGGACAGTCTGTAGACGACACGCATCTTTTTTAGTTCTGTTTTGATCATAACTCTAAAATAAGTATCGTGGATCAGATGCATCATATTCAGCTCACAGTTTGTTGTTGCTTTCCATTTCATTTACTAACATATGTCTGTTGCAGGAATGCTTTGGAGTTAGCTATAAAATAATTTGCTTCATAGTTTTTTCCTTTACTTGACTTTTGTAAAATATTGATACAGCTGGTGAACCACTGGGATTGAATCTATCAAAAACAAGTTTATCATCTCTCTTCTTTTTCCCTTTCCTTTAAGCTAGGGTTCAGATTTGAGCTTGGTGACTTGGTCGTCGGAGGCAGTAATGACTGGGTGACTTGTGGAGTTGGTGCAGATTACACTGATGCTTCTACAAATTAAAAAACACAGAGGATGGATGATCTGTAGAGTAATAGAGTATGGAAAAAACATAGGAAATGTCTGCTTGCAGCCAAGCTCAACTTCGTTTATGTGTTCAAAGTAAATTGCTGTTAGTGGAATTCTCGCTACTGTTCATTAACCTGTGTCACTGATTTAGTCCTTTGTCTGAAACCAATGTTGGAGATTAGTTCTACATAAACTTAGTCCAGCTTTATTTGATTAACCGATTTTCAGCAGCTGAAGCAGCGTACTAGATCTCTTGGTGTCAGCAAAATTTTAAAGGCTGGTCTGTTTAATTTTTTGCTAAACATGCACATTGCCATGACTAAAATTTTGTTGCGCATACTATGACTTGAGAATAAACCTTCAGTCTGGATGCCTAAGTTTCGTTGTTGACAAGACTATATGGTGTCAGGACAGGAGCTGATTGTTTTTGTTCCAGGATTAGTTGATGTTTCTTTATAACCGCTATACATATCAGGTAGCAGTACATTTTGGCTTCTCAAATACAGACATTTTTTATGGGTTCCGAAAATATGTTACCATTATATAGTTCTGGCCTAACGTATTAGAAGCGTATCTAAATCTGGGAATAAAGTATAGCTAGAATGCATGCTCTCTCAAGTAGATACAACTTTATCTATTATTATGAATGATCATGGATAAATAAGAAAGCAACGCAGCTCTTTTGTGTATAGCACACAAACTTGACTAATGATAGAAAACTCATAGTACAATCAACTGAGTATCGTTTCAGATATTGGATAGGCTTAACTAAAATGTGTGTATCCAAACTATTTTTAGAAAACAGGTACAATCTACTGAGCATTTTAGAGGATGATTAAAATGCTCCGTAGAGTATACTTGTTTTCTAAAAATAATCACATTAGGATTCGGACTATGCTGGACTTTGGACGGAGTATGGTGTTTGATTGTTGTAGTTTCTTTTTTAGCCATATAGATACATATCTATGCTTGCGTAGTTGTAGTATGCGTATATAAGGGGGAAATGGTATATTTAAGAGGAAAAACAAACTGCAACCATAAGAAAAACAAAGGAGATTTATTAACTAAGTGAGTTAAAACGGCGCAGCAAAGCCCGCCCTATTACGTCCTCATCCGCCATCGCTATACCTCTTCGTCCGTCGTCTGGGAGCTTTTCCTTCGACTAGATGACCTGTTGCGCGACTGCCTGATGCAAAAACTATATTGTTGTCGTGCACTTTCTTTAATGTGCTTACTATAATTTAGTTGCATATGTGTGTGCATATACATAGCAATAGAAAGGATATAGCAAAGATGACAACAGTTAAAAACTATTGCATATCCTCTTTAAAGTAAATGAATGAATGATTTTTTGAGAAAGAATAAGATTAATGGCTGAGCAATTCCAGTTTACAATTCTCAATTCTACACTAACACAAATAGAACTAAAGCAACCTCAAAGACAAATGCAAAATCCTAAGAAAACGGAACCAACTGATGACCTAAAGGCTAGCACCCTATACATCATGTGAAGTACCACACTTAAATGAACCATGACCAAGCCGGACTGAAATTGCAGAGATGCGACAAATCCGATGTCCATTACTGCATCACCTGATATCACTGAAAAATATTTAACAACAGAAGCAATGAACTTTAAAGTGATTATTCACACAAAACATTTACCAGAAAATGTGGCAAAAATTACATTCCTTTGTCACTGTGATTGATCATTATTAGTGCAGGATAAGTAAATGCATTCCTTACCTCCACTCTATACAAATTTTTCTGTATTTCGTATGACAGAACTAATTTATTATTAACCAGACCAAAGTGCTACAACAAAAACTTGGGGGACATATACTGTTCTGGCAATTCTTCAAGTCAAATAAACATCTTAGTATACATGATCCCATAGGATAAACTCACCTAAAATAAACAACTTTCAATAAAATCATAACATCTATTATATTACCTTGAGGAGACATCCAAAATATGTTCTACCCCCATTATTCCGATTGATGACTCTCTCAACATCAATGTGGATAATGAACCATCACAGATACTGTTCTGGGATTCTTCATATCTCTTTCTTTGCATCCTCCTCCCTGTATGCTGTTAATGAGGACGTCGTGGTAGATTTGGCTTAGCTGAAATAGACACACACAAAAGGAACATGCGCAATCCAAGCAATTGTTCTGCTATGCATAATGCAAGATTTAGTAAAAATGGACCAAATTTATTCGATTCTACAAAGCGAATACTGCTATATGTCATGCAAATCACATACCTCAGTATACCGAAACAGATCACTAAAATACATGGCATTCAAAATTATATTTTCGAGTCTGCTTGGGATTAGTTTAATATTCAGATCAACACTGCCCCAAAGATAATCTCAATGAATTTAACCTAGGCAGGGTTAATTCTCACCATCCAAAGAACCAATCCGGTGGATAAAATAATTGTTCTTGAGAAAATTTTGTGGTCATGAGCTCAGCTTGGTCAAACCTAAGCAAATGTCCATATCAGTCAGGGACTCTTAAGGCGTGTCCTCGAAACAATAAGCAAAGAAGCTACTAAACTTTTTCAAGATTGTCCTGGAACACATAAATGAAGAGATACTAAACAAACTAAACAAAGAATTTTCAAAATAAGAGAAGAAAAGAAGCTACAGAGCATCCACCCCTCACTAATCACATTAATTATAATACAAATATATTTACAAAATTAGGAACAGAAAAGGCCATGGTCTCTCAATAATTTCTCATGTTTCTACCATATTATAAAGTCATGTCATTTAAACAAAAAACATCAGACATAAGCTAAAGAATTTAAGAATGCCCCAGATATCACAGAGAAGATGGCCATGAACAAATGAATTAAAGAATGTCCAAAAGAAAGAGAAGTAATGAGGCTACAGAAGATCCACTGATCACAAACAACAATATGGTCAGAAGAAGTGGCTACGAAGCAATAAGGTATTGAAGATTGAATTATACAAATACCTTAAGAACAGTTCAAAAAATGTGTATTTCCCGGGTAATATTAATATCACTCATCTTGCATCAAGGATAACTCACCATTTATCATCTGTGATAAAAAAAATTCAACCCAGAAATGAGTAATTTAGTTAAAACACGGAAATGGCCATCATCAATCATACAGGAACACAAGAATTATCAGGATTAAGTAAGGTAACCCATAATGCTATATTGATTAGATGACATAAGTTCCTTGTAAGATTTACCAATAAAACACAAAAATGAGTTACTCCTTTGGGGGATGGATCCTAAAGAGTTCACCTATCCCAATAACAAAGAAACCAGACTTAAATGATCATGTATTAAGAGCTAAATTAGCTAAAGGGATGGGACATAATTATTACGGGGAACCTGCATGGCCCAACGATCTTTTATATATTTTCCAGTAGTAATTCTAGGTACTATTGCATGTAATGTAGGTTTAGCGGTTCTCGAGCCATCAATGATTGGTGAACCGGCGGATCCGTTTGCAACTCCTTTGAAAATATTACCTTTTTAAAAGAAACTCAATGTACATATCATGACAAATAAATCTCTGGAAAACAGGCACCAAAGCTTACATCATATCTAGCTTCATTAGATTATCAATACAAAATATGTTCATGGAAATATTATTTGTAGTCAAAGCACAAAATCCCATCGACCAAAAAAATTCAAGTGCATGGATCTGTGAAAACAATTACACAGATTGAGACTAATTAAGAAATCAAATTTCCACTTAAACCGTTTATAGCATCTGCTCCCAAAGTAAGTTAGTCTACCATATTAGAATAAATTTGACCATAACGATTGGCAGGAACCACAAACCCAATCAAATACAAAACATGGACCAATATTTGCATTTACCTTCTAAAGTGTATCCAAGTACTGCATCCTACTTCCAGATGAACCTGCAAGTTGATAGTTAACCACGCCATTCTTCTAGCAGCTCGTCAATCTTCTGTATAAGTTCATCTTCTTCTTCAATAACACAACCGAACCAAAAAACAGAAATGAATGACAATCCTGCACCAATAAATTAGTAGGCATGAGAACAAAGTACATTCCACGACAGATTGGGTATTACCAAAGGTAATTTTCCCTATTCTTCAGTCATAGCCCACAAAATGACAGATAATATAGTGCTATATTCATATCCACAAATGACAGATAATATAGCACCTGAGAATAGATCAGTAATGCATTACGATAGAACCTGGCATATTGTGCAAACATATGTTAAAATAATAATTACCATACAGAGAAGATAACCAATCTCCAGATAGTCAACTACTCCCTCCGATCCTGGAGGTAAGGTCTATATTTTTTCAAAAGTCAAACAATGCAAGTTTTACCAAGTTTTCAAAAAAAACATGAACATCTACAATACGAAATAGACCTTTTTCAGAACATTAATACCACATATATCTTTAGAAATATCGTGAAATATATTTTCACATGGACATGATATCTATAAAGTATATTTTCACATGGACATGATATCTATAAAGTATTGTAATTTTGGGTCATTTTTCAAAAAACTTGTCAAACTTTACATTGTTTGAATTATGAAAAAAATCTAGGCCTTATTTTCAGGAATAGAGGGAGTATATATTAGTTGTTACTTGTAACACATTTGTAATGAAATCATGAACTTCACATCCCACCAAAAAATAAAAATAAATACATTGGCTATACTATTATAAAACTGAAAGTTATCTTAAGGCGCATAGATGTTTTCACCTGCTTGCATCTAACAACAGATTTACCAAACTCTACAATTGTTTCAGCTGGAATCACAAGTTATAACACAAACAGACAGTAAACTTAGTTGACACCTCCTGAAAATCTGAATCTATCTTCCCAATTGGATCCGTACCGGCTCCATAAAATATGCTCAATCTTAGAATGAAACTGATGTGTTTCCTTGAAAAAGTCATTATACCTGCAAACAAAACAAAGGGAACCCCAACCAATTAACGGAACGCTAAGATTTACCAAACCACAATTACAAACAAAGCAACACCCACTTGAGCTTGCAACCCTCCAAGATCTTACACAGCCTAACCTGGGAGCTCTCCTCCTTCGTCCCCTTCAGCCTAGCCGCGATGTACAACACAAAAGCGTAGCAAAGCCTCCTCTCCACATCCTCGAGCTGCAGAGATCCAAACTTAGCACCATCTCGCAAGAGAATCGAGAACTTCCGCGCAAAATACAGCACTCCTTACCGATTTGGTCCCAAACAAGGACAACGTGAGAAGAGCGCCCTTCCCCTCCTCCAGCAACGCCGCGACAGCTGGGAGAGAGAGGGAGAGCAAGCAAGAGGAGGTGAGACGGGGGGAGAGAGACAAAAATCTGGAGGTGGAGGAGTGGGAGAAACCTGACCCGTCGTCCTCGTGCGCTCTTCTCTGTCGTTGCTATCGGGGGTAGCTGGCGGCCGTCACACGCGAAAGGGAATCGGAGGAGCGGAGGCCGGAGAGGATGAGTGAGCGAACGTTGACGTTGTCCTTGGCGAGGTCGGCGAGGCAGCCAAACATCCTCAGCGCGAGCGCCCTGGCCTGCGCGCTCCCCACCGCCGCGCCGTGCGCCGCCACGACCTTCCGGGGATCTTGCTCGGACGCTTTTCTATTCCCTGCCGCCGCCGGCGACCCGACCACCTCTCTCAACCTGACTGCGGATCCGGCCGTCTACGCCTTGATGCGCGGCGGCGCTCGGCCTTCATGAGCGAGAGAGGAGGTGACAGAGAGCGCAGGGAGCGGAGCGTCTGCTCCTCCGAGGTCCTGCGCGGCTAGGGTTTCACCTCGTGTAGATGGGAAAGGAGGGAGGGAATTGGAGAGGGAGAGCTGAATGGGGATAGCGGATAGGGTTTCACCCCGGGCACAGCCGCACGGGCTTTCTCTCGCCGCGGGCGCGGGCAAAAGGAGTGAGACGCGGACGAGTCAATTCCACCCTCTGATTTGTGGACGATCTGTTACTGTTTACCAAATGGGTGAAAAAAGTTTTTACCATATCCAATGGCCACAAGTCAGACACGCATGCATTTTTCTGCCATATGGCGGGTACTCCCACAGCCTTTATAGTAGTAATTCGTTCGTCCAATTTTTCCGCACTCCCACGTCACCGTGATTAGTCAAGGTGGTACTAATTTTGTCCAGCTTATCACCAACGCCGTGCTCGTTCTAGTTGTCCTGTGGGCCGCTTCCTTTTTTTCCTGGTCCAAACGATCTCCGTGGTTGCATATGGGCTATTATTTCTATGGACCGCTGGCTCTTTTTCCTGGTCCAAACCTACTCTATCTCCTCATCGATCTGTCTACGGATAGGTCGCATGATCAACCGTGTACGACAATTGTTTTATCCGTCAGCCTGCACCTAAGCCATGATCAGTGACGATACATACTCGTCGGGCGAAGGAAATCAGATCAGAATTTCGGAATGTCAAGAAACGTAGTCCGTCACCATGCACTATATGTCACCGTCGTCGCAAAGTGGAGGCCCCATAGCATTTTCGATAGCGATCTCAAGTCATGGTAGAACTATCCAGCCAGCCTCCATGGTAGAACTATCTTCAGAAGTGCATTGCATGCGTCGGTAATTCTAGACAACTATCTAACATTGCTCATGTTTAATTATTTCTTCACATTGACATATACATTATGCTCTTATTTGCACACCGCAAAAGAACAATTCCCACACAACACCGTCATTGGCGGACGCAGGGGGAGGGCCGGTGGGGCCGCGGCCCACCCAGAATCCTGGGAAAACGTTTATATACCCCCAACTTCATGTGCCCATGACTGAATACGGATGGGCCTTACCTTCTGTTCGATGTACAGATCGACCAATTGATCGAACCAGCGTGTCCTGGCCGCGTCTCCCTCCTCCAGCTTCTGTTCGACCTCTACGGAAACTTAGGCGGGGCGGCCGCTGCTCCCTTCGCCTCCCCCCGCCCCCGGACCCCCCCAGACCCCTCGTCCGCTCGCCGGACGCTGCTGCCCTTGCCCTTCCGTGCTGCCTGCCCTCTCCCCGGCCGCTGCTGGCTGCTGCCGTGCTGCCTGCCTCCATTTAGTCCAGGTCCAGCAGGCATCAGCAGTTCATCACCAGGCAGCAGCTTTTCCCATTCAGTTTCAACATTTAGGATTTTAGGTACGAGTATTCATTTATCTTTGCCCTTTTAGTCCATTACCAAACTGAACGAAATTTGTATTGGTATTGGTATTGTCTATAATTTTTGATTTTGTTTATATATGTCAACCAATTGTCTAATTTGTTATATGTTACTATCTGTAATTGTAGAATTGATTATGAAGATGAATAACAATATAAATTATTTTACAATTTATGTTGTTTTTTTTACAATTTTAATTGTTCCATGAATATATTTTTTAAGTGTGCCCACCCTCTAATTTTTTCCTGCGTCCGCCACTGTTACACCGTATACCGCACAAGGCGCTGCACGGGCGCCATGTTAAATCTTTGTTTGTAGACAAAAAAAAATTCATCTGATCAAGCGGCGTAACATGGACATGTTAAATAATTTGTATTTAGACAAGATATACTTTTAAATTGGAAATACTGAACTTCGTGCCAATCATAATCAGCTAATCTCAATATTAGTTTCATTTATACTATGCAACCTCTCATACAGGCAAGCATTTTCGATAGCGATCATTATCGATGAAAAAAGAAGGAAACACAAAAAAAACGTCGTGAAGCTTATAAGCAAAACAAAGAAATTAGAAAGGCGAAGAAATATGCCGATTTAGAGCCGAAACAAAGGACAATGCAATGCGCACAAAAGAAGCAGAACCACAAGAAGTCAGTATATCTACCTTCAATGTGTACCAAGATGTCAAATTATGTAAATTATATCAAGTTATCACACCGTGATAGAATGTATAAACAAATTCTTTGACCTTTAGAGCAATTTTTGTGTTAGAAAACTAAGACTATTCTATGAGGGTCAATTAAAATTTGAGAGTTGCCAACGTTTTATACAATTCTTTTCAACTCCCGGTGCAACGCACGGGCATCTTTACTAGTCAAGAATAATTGCAAGAGCAGTATTCCGCAAGCTGCAGAACAGAGATTGAATCCGTGGACGAAACCTATAACTAGTGCATGACAACAAAATTAAGGAGGGAACTGCACAAACCACCACTCATTGGTTCAGATTCAGATTTGTGGCACAAAGCACTAGTTATAGGGGTTATCAGATGCATCTAGGTCTCGGGGTGAGACCGGAAGGAGAAGAGCCCCTCGGTTTTGCATTAAGAGAATTGTGCTTACGACACCGGATGGAGTGCGGAGACTCGAACCCGGGTGGGCTAGGACGGGCTAGGACGCATCGGCCCGTCCCAACCACCGGGTTAAGCTTGGGTCCAAGATGCATGTAGGTCTAATCCAGCGTCTATGTAACTTAGACGTGATTCTCGACAATTGGGTCTCGACTGTAAGTGTTGGTGTCAAAGATAACCGGGGAATGTCATCCAACGCCACAAGACATTTTTGTTATTGGCCACTCAAAAGTTTGACACAACATTCAACAATTTCAAAATATGCGAAAATCAAGTAAATTGCACGATCTATCCAGTACTATTCTGGAAAAATGCAACTCGTTTGGGTCGATGGTTTTATAGATACTATAATTTTTAGTTATTTCACTCAAGTTCAAAAATTAAAATAATAATTAAAAACAATCCCAGTAAACCATAAATGTATCCATCAACGACGATGTAAGAAAACTTCAATTCAACTGGCCTAGATATTTATAATTTTAATTTGGATTCTTCGCCCACATCGTGCACTGAAAAGCTAGGCTACTTATGAGTATGTCATGTACACAAAAGACTGATTAGGGCTAGTTGCAACTGATTACCTCAACAAGTGGCATTCTATGCAACAAACCGGTATTGTAAGTGATTTGTGGAAAATCAGCCCTAATGTGTGGTGGTTTATGTAATTTCCTCCAAAATTAAAGGACGCTACGACGTCATCGAAAGTAACAGGTGTCGGTGGGCTTCATTACGTGTCCAGCTATTTAACCTCGTTTAGAATTTATACATTGTAGTAGAATTGTTGTTGGTATAGAAGGTTTGAGAAAAAATAGTATTGAAATGATATTGTTGAAGAATGGATAGCACCTACCTGAAAGATTCCCTCTCTATGCTTACTAGGTGCATACATGGACAAAAGTCAAGCAAGTTCAAGTCAATACTAGTCAACAAGAACCCATGATCATGGCATGGTCAACAAGCTAAAGATCAGGACAAGAGTTAAAAGATAAGGTTAAAGATGAAGCCCATCCCATAAGTTAGAGTCCTAGTTGGGCTAGTTTACCATAACCATGGATCATCTCCTCGAGAACTTAGTGTACCAAACATTACAACTGTAGTGCGCACTTACCATATGAATGACATACCTCATTCATTACAAAACCTCCCAAGGAGGTGGAGAGCACATTCATTCCTCATTCAATAAAAAAAGGTCAGAGAGAGAAAGATAGCTAGGGTTACATGCCGTGTTTAACAAGCTTAGTTTTGGATCCAAGGAACCTGGTATGACTCACACCGACGTTGTCTAGGACCTTGACTTCGCCTCCGGGAATCCTTGCTCGGCCCGAGTCTATGCTCAAACCTTTCGACGCTTTCCTAACATAGTACTAAGCCACACTGCAACGAGGTGGCCCAACCTACCCAAGAAATATCGTTATGTCAATTCACACATAGTGTAGGACGACCTTCGTCAAAAGACCGACGTTGTTCAACTACCTCACTCGAGGCACCCCCTAATCACCCCTTGTTCAGTTTCCTACAAAACATGTTTGGTTCATAGGATCATATACCATAGATACTAATCCCATAAGAATGTTGTAGTGCAAGTTTTATGGGAAAATGCAGTATGTTAGAGCTACTAAAAATTCTAAAAATAAAGATAATTCCTCATCACGGAAGATTCAAATGGACATGACATCTATTTCTATATTTCTCCTATCCTATAAATCAAAGGAGCACTATAAATATAATCCCACGAATCAAACTACATACATATATAGAAAGAATGCAATAAGATCAAAATTCTTCAAAATAAAATCTAAGGAGCCTTACGTTGCCTACATATATGCTCCGAGTCTAATTAGATCGAATAACACGATTACTGATTATGATTGAATTCTTACATGCATATACACTGCAAGGACCGAGGGAGAGAGTGCGGTAGTTACCGGTAGCAAGGATTTGGTTATCATATTGAAAACAATAACGGAGGGGGATGGGATTTCTGTTGGTGTTACATCTGTCAGTTTTAACAGACAAAGACATAGTCAAATAAACGTTACAACAAGGAAAAGAAAGAAAAGAAAGGAAGAAAAGGAGAGGCCCACGAACCAATGTTCATTGCTTTTCTGTTGTAACAGAACGACCTTATTGGGGGCACCCTAACCGACTAATGGTTCTGACCCCCCGCTTGCGTGCGCACAATATAAGGGGGGGGAGTCCGGCGGCTGGTTATTCTACCCTTGTTAGTTTCCAGCCCGCAACTCCCCTAAATTTATATCCACTCCGATCGTGGCCTGCGCATAGCAACGAGAAGAGATGGAACCCCAGCGTGCCGTCCCCGGACAGTGCCGCTGGAGACCGGAGGGGATCCGCACCTTCCCGCAACCTTCGTCGACCTCTGCTACAACTACTTCCACTACGTCAACACTCAACCTCGCCTGCACCGAGCAAGCGACGATGTCTTCGATGGCTGGAGCTCGTAATGATCTCCAAACCCTCTCTGTTTTAATCCGTTTTGGTGTTCTAGATTGTTGTCATGTTCATCTAGCTGTTCCTAGATGGTTTTAAGTTCTAACATTGGTATCAGCCGCCAAATTTAATAGCTATAGAACCCTAAACATGACCTGTAGATCAAATTTGAGTTAATTTTGTTCATGTCTTAGGCAATTAACATGTTGATTAAGTTTCGGTTAATCTAATTGCTTCTTAAACAAATGTAATTGGTCAATTTTAATTAACACTCTCCGTTAATTTGGAAAATTTAGTCTTGGTTAACTAAATTTGATCTCCTGTTAGTCATGAAGCAATTAGAAGGAAGGTAGTAGGCAAATTGTGCACAAAAATAAGAAAATCCCCTTCTGCCGAACCAAACCCTAGAAAAAATCCCCAATTCGGCAATGCAAGATTTTGCAAAAGAGTGGATCGGCAACTAACCGAGAACGACGCCGGACCGCCGCCTCCACCCTTCGGGTCCGTGCAGCATCACCGCTGCACGAGGGCGCTGGCCCCGCGATGCCGTTCCCTCCAATCAGAGAGGACGCGCGGTAGACGCGCTTGACGTGGAAGGGGCCACTGCGCCGTCGACTTTGTCGCCCTGAACGGCCGCCGCTCTCCGGCGCTCACCACCTCTCCGCCACCCCGAATGAACACGACTCCGGCCGCCATGCTCTACGGGAGAAAGCGCGGGCTCTCGCCCAACGCACGCTCCTCCGCTGAGCACAACATCTGCGTCGGAAAGAATCAGGGGGAGGGCAATGCGACGCCGTGGCGGTCGTCACGGGCGAGCTAGACGCCGTCGCGGTTGTCACGGGCGAGCTACGGACGCCGTCGCTTGTTTCTGTCTTTGGAACAGAGAGAGTCACGAGAGAGTGAGAAGAATGGGGAATTTAGGGTTAGGGTTGACTTGGTCCAGCTTTAGTTCGACCGGAGCACATCTCAGACGTTCGTTCAGATCGGACGGTGCGGACAGCTCCGGGGAGTTTTTTGGGCCTAGGTCAGTTTGTGGGCTTCCGAGATGGGCTGCGGTCCAGGAATTTTTTCCCTGGGTTGTGTTTTTTGTCCGATTCCCTGTTTAGTTTCTGTTTTTTATTTCAGTGCATTAGAAGTTTTATTATTCAGTTTCATGCATTGTTTTAAATACATAAAGTTATTGCCTAAAATATGAATTGAAATATGTTATTATTCTGAATGAAAATGAACCAACGGGGGAATTTTTGTTTAGAATATTTAGCATGTTTAAATGATGAATTATCAAATTAGACATCATATGAAGTTTTATCCTTTAAGTTTAAATTTGATGTTTAATTTGAGAAGATTTATGACAGTAAAATTAAATCTGACCAACGTTGTTTTAATTTTACAAGTCATTCCCTAAAGTGTTTTCTAATTTTATGTCATTACTGCCCAATGGTTGTTTTGACATAGAATTGGAATTTTATAATGTTGGCATGTTTATGTAGTTTTATCAACGTAAATTTTATATTCATGCCATACTTATGAGCGTCCATTTAAATTTTAGCTTACGCTCCGTTTAGACCAGATACTGTCGAATACTTGACAGGAAGTAACTTCCCTCGTTGGAATAATGCTATGGAACTCTGCTTAGCTTTCAATGAATTTGATTACGCCTTGCGGGAGGACAAACCTGTGGCACCACCTGTCGGTGCCACGGGGTATGACGAAGCAAAGAAATCCTATGATTCCAAACTGGAAAAATGGGAAAAGACAAATGACGTGGGCATACCCTCCGGGCACCCCACTATTGGTATACCTTGTTCAGCCCAGTCGAAGGCCCACTGGCTGGCCCAACAAAGACCAAGAAGCTGTTAAGGAAATTACTTGAAGCAGAAGACAAGGGCTCTTATTCCGTAGTCTACTAGGACTCTTGTAAACCCTCCCTGGCTCCCTATATAAAGCCAGGCAGGGGCACCCCCATAGACAGATCACGACATCACATATCACAACATCGGAGGCCACAACATAGACACAATTAGACATAGCACAGAGAGATCGCCTCTCATCATATCGCCCTTGCGGCCACCATGTACCTCATATATCATCATAATCAGACAGGCAGGAGTAGGTCTTTACCTCACAATGAGGGGCCAAACCTGGATAAATCCTTGCTTGTCAGCCGTCCGGAACTACCAGCGCGCACATCTTCTCCCTCAAAATCTACCTAGGGTCTTCGACTCTGGGATTGCCGAGGACATACTTCGTCAATTGGCGCCGTGTATGGGAAGAACGCGTGCTGGATCGCGTTTTCGGCGGCTCAATCGTCTTCATCGTCAAATATTCATAGACAAAAGCGACCAGATCGCATCTACCGGCGGCGTTCCGTGCATAGTAGATCAATCTAAGTCACATCACAGGCGACGCGACCAGTCAACAACTTCGTCAGTCGACAACTTCGTCAGTCGATAACTTCATCAGTCGATAACTTTGTCAGTCGACAACTCCTCATGTGGCGGCGACGTTCCGAGCATAATAGATCTCATCTACATCACATCGCAGGTGACGCGACCAGTCAACAACTTCGTCAGTCGACAACTTCGTCAGTCCATAACTTCGTCAGTCGACAACTTCATCATGTGGCGACGGCGTTCCGAGCATAATAGATCTCATCTACATCACATCGCAGGCGATGCGACCAGTCAACAACTTCGTCAGTCGATAACTTCGTCAGTCGACAACTTCGTCTGTCGATAACTTCATCAGTCGACAACTTCATCATGTGGCAGCGGCGTTCCGAGCATAATAGATCTCATCTACATCACATCACAGGCGACACGGCCAGTCAACAACTTCATCAGTCAATAACTTCGTCAGTCGACAACTTCGTCAGCCGATAACTTCGTCAGTCGACAACTTCATCACGTGGCGGCGGCGTTCCGAGCATAATAGATCTCATCTACATCACATCGCAGGTGACGCGACCAGTCAACAACTTCGTCAGTCGACAACTTCGTCAGTCGATAACTTCGTCAGTCGACAACTTCGTCAGCCGATAACTTCGTCAGTCGACAACTTCATCATGTGGCGGCGGCGTTCCGAGCATAATAGATCTCATCTACATCACATCGCAGGCGACGCGACCAGTCAACAACTTCGTCAGTCGACAACTTCGTCAGTTGATAACTTCGTCAGTCGACAACTTCGTCAGTCGATAACTTCTTCAGTCGACAACTTCATCATGTGGCGGCGGCGTTCCGAGCATAATAGATCTCATCTACATCACATCGCAGGCGACGCGACCAGTCAACAACTTCGTCAGTCGATAACTCCTCATGTGGCGGCAAAGCAGTCGACAACTTCGTCAGTCGATAACTCCTCATGTGGCGGCAAAGCAATCGACAACTTTGTCAGTCGATAACTCCTCATGTGGCGGCAAAGCAGGCGACAACTTCGTCATTCGATAACTCCTCATGTGGCGGCAAAGCAGTCGACAACTCCTCATGTGGTGGTGGCGTTCCGAGCATAACAGATCTCATCTACGTCACATCGCAGGCGACGCGACCAGTCAACAACTTCGTCGGTCGACAACTTTGTCAGTCGATAACTTCGTCACGTGGCGGCAAAGCAGTCAACAACTTCGACAGTCGACAACTTCGCCAGTCGACAACTTCGTCAGTCGACAACTTCGTCACGTGGCGGCGAAGCAGTCAACAACTTCGTCAGGTGGCGGCGGCGTTCCGAGCATAACATATCTCATCTACGTCACATCGCAGGCGACGCGACCAGTCAACAACTTTGTCAGTCAACAACTTCGTCAGTCGACAACTTCATCAGTTGACAACTTCGTCAGTCGACAACTTCGTCACGTGGCGGCGAAGCAGTCAATAACTTCGTCAGGTGGCGGCGGCGTTCCAAGCATAGCGGATCTCATCCACGTCACATCGTAGGAGACGCGACCGAATCCATCTTCAGCGACGCAGTCGACAACTTCGTCGGGTGGCGGCGGCAATCAGCATCGGTGGAATAAGCACACAACACCAGCTCCTTGGAAGGGCACTATGTACCCTCGGGGACTGGCACTCGACATCAACAATGACATAAGCTTCAATTACTCATACCCGACAGACCGTCGACTGGGGAAGAGGATGTCACAAGCACACGTGCGCCCGAGGCTCGGGAGCTGGCGATTCAACGTCGACAGCAACAACAACAACAAGTTCATCGACTCGGGAACATGGCGACACCCGTGAATTCCTCGACTCCACCACAAAACCCTCGGGGGCTAGCGTTTTGACATCAAGAACAAGAAGCAACTTCACAGCTACACCCGACAAGCGATTCTAGTGACTTATTCGACTCAACTTCGCCGTCTCTGGACTGCCGCGTCGACACCCTATACCTTCATCGACTTCGCCTCCGATGCTCGGGGGCTGGCGCTTCATCATCAGCAACAAACAACATATTCGTTGCTCCATGCGAAAAGGTGACTCCAACATCTTCAACAACTCTGCCGCGTCGACTCTGCTCCGCCGCGTCGAACTCTTCGCCGCACACTACGCCGCGTCGACTCCGGTCCGCCGCGTCGAACTCTTCGCCGCACACTACGCCGCGTCAACTCCGGTCTGCCGCGTCAATTTCTTTCGACTGAACACTGCAAGACTTGGCCGTCCCCAATGCTCGGGGGTTGTGCTGTGCAGGATATCTACTCGAAGAAGTCTCAGACTCACTCGACAAATAAGGAGGGCACTCGCCATCCGCTCATGTGCCGCGCACCCGGCAAATATCTATGTCAGAAGATGCAAAGAGTGGAACACTGACAAAAGTACTCGACAAATAGCAAGATGAAGACAAAATGAGCCTACGCCCAACTATAAATAGTTGCACATAGCCTCGGGGGCTACTCCCATCGGGAGCGCTGTCACGCACCCGATATATTCTAAAAGCAAAAAAGGCAGTCGATTAAGAGACTCATCTCAGTCAAAAAGCAAAAACTCAAAAGAATTCCCGAGTAACGGCAATCGATGGCGTTTCGGATGCTGCATGCGTAAAATGCAAAGGTAAGACCCATCGATCAGTCGAGTTGGGCTGAGGACCACTCCGGCAGTGCTAAGTCCTTAAAATTTTCCGTGTCAGCAGACGCGATGAAAATCCCGGCGGACGCGCTGGGTAGCAAAGTTCAAACTGCGTAACGATTCAGTAAGACCTCAACGGCCTGAATCGGGTATGTCCAGTATGTTCCAGGTTCGAGCCCGGGGACTCGAACTTGATTGAAGACTAGCAAGGTTTCGCCCAAATGTGCGGTTAGCTGGTCTCGACTCATCGAGTAAAACCAGGCCTACTAAGTCATACTCCCTAAGCAAAATAAACAAAGCATTACTCGACGTGTTTCCGACTCAGCATGCATAATCGAGACATTCTCGACTCAAAAGTACATAGCAAAGTTCATGCAAAATATCGGTCGACGACTTACCGACTCGCTAAAAGCACAATAGAGACAACCACGACTCAAAATGCATATAGCCAAATGAGCAAAGAATCAAATGGTAAAATACAACTGCAAATGAGTTCCTGCCCGATTCTTCGAATCGACCAGGCACTCGGGAGCTACTCCCATGAGGAGCGTTGAGTGCGCACCCGATGAACTACATGACAACACAACAACAAATAACATAAAAGCTGCGCACCTGCTTGGACAGTGCAAAATTCATCGACTAACTCCCATCGGGAGGGTACTCGCCATCGGCTCGAGTGACACTACGGATTTTTATCAAAGTTGGGTTCTCTATAACCCGCACGGATTTTTAAAGTCGGGTTTTCTAATAACCCGCATGTATTTATCAAAGTCGGGTTCTCTATAGCTCCCACGGATTTATCAAAGTCGGGTTCCCTATAGCCTGCATGGATTTATCAAAGTCGGGTTCTCTATAGCCCGCACCGGATTTATTATTATTATTGGATTTCATACACATATACAGGATTTCTCATAAATGATTTAGGCTCACGAAGAATGGATAATACAGTCATCATATGGACATTGATTACACCTACTCGACATACTGTTTTGAGTCTCTACCCGATTCTTCGAATCGACCAGACACTCGGGGGCTAGTGACGTGGGCATACCCTCCGGTCACCCCACTATTGGTATACCTTGTTCAGCCCATTCGAAGGCCCACTGGCTGGCCCAACAAAGACCAAGAAGCTGTTAAGGAAATTACTTGAAGCACAAGACAAGAGCTCTTATTTCGTAGTCTACTAGGACTCTTGTAAACCCTCCCTGGCTCCCTATATAAAGCCAGGCAGGGGCACCCCCATAGACAGATCACGACATCACAGATCACAACATCGGAGGCCACAACATAGACACAATTAGACATAGCACAGAGAGATCGCCTCTCATCATATCGCCCTTGCGGCCACCATGTACCTCATATATCATCATAATCAGACATGCAGGAGTAGGTCTTTACCTCACAATGAGGGGCCAAACCTGGGTAAATCCTTGCTTGCCAGCCATCCGGAACTACCAGCGCGCACATCTTCTCCCTCAAAATCTACCTAGGGTCTTAGACTCTGGGATTGCCGAGGGCATACTTACGTCAACAAATCACGTTGCAATGCTCGTGATGAAGTCGTCGATATCTCCAGATATCATTGGGGCTCTCCCCAAGAAAGACAATGCCAAGGAGTTCATGGCAGCTTTGGAGGAGCAGTTCAAGGGCTCCGAAAAAGTTTATGCACAAGAGCTGTTTCATAAGCTCCTTGTAAAATATAATAATGATGGAGATGTTAGGTCTCATATTCTGAGGATGGTGAATGCTTCCAACAAACTGAAAGCTTTACACTGTGAGCTTAGTGATAGCCTCCTTCTGATTATGATACTAGAGTTCCTCCCTTCAGAGTATGAGCAGTTTAAGATAAACTACAACTCTCTCAAAGAAAAATGGTCACTCACTGAGTTATCCCCACGGCTCGTTGAGGAAGAAGAGAGGATTAAGAGGCAAAACAAGGATCAAGTCTTTCATGTTGGATCTGCCAAGAGAAAACATGATGAACCAAGTTCCTCCAAGCCTGCAAAGAAGCCTTTCAAGAACAACGCACCAAAGTCAGTTAAGGGAAAGGACAAGGTTCCTGATGAGTCTTTCGACAACAAGTGTCTCTTCTGTTCAAAAGAAGGGCATTTTAAGAAGGACTACCCCGATTTCCTGAGATGGCTCAATAAGAGAGGTACAGATGAATTAACATTTGTTGATGAAAGTTTTTATGTTAATATCTCTAGTACCAAATGGTGAATTGATTCAGGTGCAACTGCTCATGTTGCTAATTCCATGCAGGGATTAAGTATGATCCAAACTATAAGAGAGGGGGCAAGAAGACTTAAAGTCACGAATGGAGTTGAAGTCGATGTCGAAGCAATAGGGTCACTCATCTTGGAGCTCCACACCGGCTTCCGGCTTCATTTGAATAATTTTCTTTATGTACCTACTTTAAGTAGGAATATGATTTAAGTTTCTTGCCTAGATGATAACATGTTTGAGTGCAAGTTTGGCAACATACAATTTGAGTTAAGTTTTTGTAATAAGAATGTTGGCCTCGGTGTCAGACGAGGCAAATTATATATGTTATCAATGAATGATTCAATTCTGCATGTGAGTGATGTTTCTAAAGATGAGAAGAAATGGAAGGGTGCTAGTACTTCTTCGAAATTGTGGCACCGTCGTTTGGGCCACATTTCGAGGGGGGAGAATAGAAAGACTCATTTAAAATGGCGTACTTCTTCCATTAGACTTCTCTGATGCAGACAAATGTATTGACTGCATCAAAGGAAAATACGCAAAAATGATTAAGAAAGGAGCAGTAAGATCTACGGGTGTCCTAGAACTTATTCATACTTGAAGGAGATATGCCCTAGAGGCAAATAAATAAGTAGTATTTATTGCAGTATCTCATAAGTTTATAATAGGTTTGTGTATTATGCTATAACTGTATTAATCGGAATTATTAATACACGTGTGATACATAGACAACCAGGTCCCTAGCAAGCCTCTATATGAGCTAGTCCATTGGGCAACAGTTGATCGAGATTCCCGATCAAGGACAATGACGTCGGTTGACAATGGGGTCATCTTGTTGGTAGAATAAGGTGGTGGACATACGCAAAGTATTACAATAAGATCGTATTACGATGCTTGTCATTTGCAATAGATAAGAGTGTGATAGCTTATTCCTTAGACCGTGAGACCGTACTTATTGTTGCTTCGTAGGAGTGCTTTGAGAGCATCAAACGTTGTGTCTTATATAGCATGACAATAACGGTGTCCATCTTGGGTATTCCGAAAGAGCATCAAGACGTAAGGATCAAGAGCGGGATTTGTTCATTCTTGTAATGGAAAGATACTCTGGTCCCACTCGGTGATATTGCATCTATATAGTTGCGCAGCTTATGACTAGGTCATGGAGATGTAATATCGCAGACGAGTTAATAACCTTCGTCGGTAACGAGATACAGCAAAGGCATCGGTGTGTCTACGATCATATCTCGGACAAGGTAGTATCGCAGAGACAAAGGGAATGAATATCATACTTATGGTTCAACGACGATATTCGTGGAATGCACAGGGGTCGTTATATATTTCCAGGTATCCCTAACGATCATTGGTGAGCGGAGTGTCTCGACCATGTCTGGAGTGTTCCCGAACCGTAGCGTAACAAACTTAAGGTCTTAGCGACGCTTTGAGATAGGTTCTGGAATTTTATAGGTTTTTGTTGGAGAGAAAGAAATGATCCGGAAAGAGTTCCGGTGGTCCGGAAGGAGTTCCGGAGAGCTATGGAAGGGTTCCGAGAATGTCCGAAAGTTGTTCGGGTGGTTCCGAAATAGTTTCGGAGTCATGGGATATTGAATTATATATAAATATATTAATTATGAATTAATGGGATTTTTATATTAATTTAATATTATGTAAATAAAGGAAAAAGGGGGCTCCCACCTATATGGGCCCTAAGAGGGCCCAAGAAGGGGGAGCCGCACCCCACAAAGGGGGGTGGGCCCCAAGGGGGTTCGGCCGGCCCAAGGGGGGGCGCACCAACCCCCCCAACCTTTAGTCCCACATGGGGGAGCCAAGGGGGTTGGCACACCCCTTCCCCCTTTATATAGCAAGGCATATTAATTGATTTAATTCATAGGAAATTCAGTTAATTCCCAATTTCTCTCTCGATCTCGTGGTTCCCAAGTTGGAGCCGCGCCGAGCTGAGGAAGGGGGTCTCTCTCCACCTAAGCCATACCGCAGAGCGCCGTTGCTCTGCGGGATTCCAGATAAGATCTACTCCTGCGATTTCAGCTGGATCTGAATGACCGGGAGTTGTCGCTAGGCTCCGTATGTTTGCGAGTGCTCGGAGGCTACTCTATTGAGGAGCTTGGGCGACGTCGTCTCACCCCCTGCAGCCGCCGCGCCTCCCCCCTCTGCTGCCGGCGCGCCAGCCCCTGGTGCTGGCGCTCTGCCTTCTTCCGCCCGACGCCCGTCGACGCAGATCATCGTCGACACCCCGGCGTCATCGACTCCGACATCGCGGCAAGTTCTCCGCGACCTCGAGGTCGGCTACGTACGACTTCATCGTCAACGCTTGTGCGGGAGCGTAATCCCCGCTATCGGTCTACATGGAGGTAATGTAACCCGTTCCGCCACCGTTATCGCATGTACTAGATAGATAGATCCTGGCTAGTTAGGGTTTCGTTCGCTAGAAAATTCTTGTTTTCTGCCACCGTAACCCCTTCAGTGGTATCTGAGCCGATCTATGCGTAGTACTGCTGGTACGGTTAGAACTCATGTTGAATGAGGGCGTCTTTCTTATATTTGCTACCCTCTAGCGTGCACTTGCGATGCCTTCGGTATTGAGTTGATGAAGCGGCCCGGACCGACTTTACGCGTACGCTTACGCGAGACTGGTTCCACTACTGACATACGGCTTGCTCCGTATCTGTGGCTGGCGGGTGTCTGTTTCTCTCTCTCTAGTCGGCAAAGCATTTTCAATGGAGGGCCCGAAAGGGATGCTCAAACATGCAATTATACGATCGACGTTGTGGTACAAAGTTCGTAGGTAGGGAAGCGATTCTCTTACGAATAAGCCTATTTGCCACGTAAAACTTGCAAAACTAGATAAAGCTAGAGGCGTCTAACTTTGTTTTGCAGAGGCGTTATTTCATGTGACATGGTTACGGTAAGTTTTGATCTTACTCGTACTGTCGGAGGCAATGGAGGGCTCTGTAGACTCGGGGTCATGCCAGGGCGCCGGGGGCCAGGCACATGGCGCCATGAAGGTCCAGGCGCATCAACCATGTCACATCGCACTTCATTGCATCATCGTTGTGTGCTGTTGTGTGTGCATCCTATTGATTGCTTATATGCTAGATATACAACGGTAGCGTCATAAATAGGATGATCCCTAACAAATACCAAAATTGTGTTCTCCCTCGTTGCGCACCACCAAGAAAGTTCTACGTTATGAGGCAGGCCGTGATGATCGGGTGTCACACATCTCGTCGTTCGCATACAGTGGGTGTAAGCCATGTTGCACGCGCAGGTCTTCGAGGTTTGATTGGCGAGCCTAGCATACTCAGAGGTATGGCCTCGGAACACGGGAAGATTGAAAGATCGAGCACGAGTCACAGAGTTGTTGTGATCGACATGTTATGTCCACCTTTGAAGCTGTGCTGCCGGCCGTGATGATCGGGGGTAGTGTGGTGGATGAGGGTCGTGTAGTCGCCATTATTATTTTTAGGGATAATAATCTTGGTGTGGTGTGTTTTTGATAATGAGATTATAGAACTAAAACTCACCTATATATTATAAACTTATCTTACCTCTTTTGCGATCACATCTGGAGACTACGGAACTACACTTCGGTTGCTTCCTCAAGAGCTCGGATTCTACCTTAGAATCCGACGGGTCCAACTTCATCAGCTGGTGCATTGGTTTTAGAAACATTCTCCAAACACAACAAACATCCTATATGTGCTAGAACATTAGTTAGGAGTTAGACCAGATGATTCTGATAGCAAGGAGCAAGATGATGAGTTCCGTAAGCATCATGACATGTTCATGGAAGTGACGATCGTCATGAGCGTATGCCTAGCACCTGAGTTGAAAGTTGTTTCAACACATGGAGCCATATGTCGTGATTGATGCGATCAGAGGTCACTTCAAAGATGAATTGAGTCTTGAGAAGTTCAGACAACTTAGAAAGTTCCGGACCATTCACATGGGGAGCATACCTGTCTGGAGACTCAGTTGAAGAAGTTGTGTGACATCTACTTCAGGCTTACGAATATCTACGATTTCTAGATAGCGAACTCCAGTGCAATAGAGATTGCGCTTTACCTCCTAGCTGTGAATAGCATGTGCGTGAATATGCTATAGAGACACGGTGGGCTTCTTCACGTTCGTGAACAAGTTCAAATCTCTAAAAGTTGATTCATCGAAGAAGAGTTCTTCGACGCTATGGGTATATTTGATATACGAAGATATAAATGTATTCTTCTCATACTTGATGAAAAGTGTTTGATAATTGTTCTGTTTGTGAAACAGTCCCTGATTATCACAAGTATGTGGCGAAGGGTGACGTGACAGTGCACGAGTGATGGCATGTTCATGGCCAGTAGTGCTCACGCCCTCGAGATATCATATTAGTTATCATCAATAGTTTTTGATGAGACATTTTGTAATAGTGAGAATGTGATCTAGTTTGGTGTCTTGAATGTTACAAGACATAATTATTCATATAGAACACATCAGTTGTTTTATGTTATGAAACAAAGCAGTTGTTTCATGTTATGAGTAATTTGCATCACATCTCAATTACATTATGCGTATGATATACATTTATAATAGCGGGAATGATAAAATTATGTGTCCAAAGAACAAACACCATCGAATTTAGTCATAAAGGCAATGAAAGAAGTAATGGATATTTTTTGGTCCATTTAAGTATTTCGAGTGCCAAAATTGATTAAGTTTGAAATGCAGTATTAAAGTTGCAATACTAGAGGAAATTGATTGAGAGTCATTTTTTAATGATTAATCAATGGTGTTTTGCTTGATCCGAATTCCTCTATGATTTTGGTAAATAGGAGTATTTGCCCGATAAATTATGGAGTCTGAAATTAATTTGATAATAGATCAAATGGGGTTTTTCAGAAGAAAGATTAGAGAATGTTGTATTCATAAAATTCGATCAAAGGACAATATTTTTTGAATTATGGTTTCAACACAAAAGACTTGTGGAAATTCGTTTCACAATATTATAATATCATATATGGTGATATATGGGGAATTATAATCATGCTCTATTTTAAATAAAGTGTGGTCTTTCAGAATCTGTCTTAGAATCTCCTAATATGTTCGAAACATTATAGTCGATGTCCACTTTAGAAAATAGATATTTTTCTCAACGAGAATTCGTGAGATCGACAGTAGTGTCGACATGTATATGATTATACGATAATTCGGAGTATACATGAATAGTTCTTTGTAGATTACTCACGTAGGATGAGAGTCTATTCCAAAACCAAATAGAAACAAAACTCAGTTTGTTGTCTATGTAATTCCGAGGAAAATATGAATTTTCGAATTACGGTTTATGGATTGGAATTAGAAGTTTGGAATAAAGTGTCAGACCTATGTTGGAAGGTGTTCCAAAGAGTATATGTCTGCTAATGAAAATTTGGTGATTAAGAGTGAGGGAGACTAGAAAATTGTTTTCTGCTTGCAATCCTCTTCATAAAGATCATAATATTTTCATGAAAGAAACTTCTAAATAAAGTGCTGATACATTTAATATTGCTGTGGGGTCACCGCACTGTATTAAGTATTTCAGATCTTGTTGACAGATCAAGGTGCACCTTATGACTACAAAGAAAGTTGAGAAAATATCGGAATACGAACGAAGGCTCTTCAGCCTGGAAATCCAAGTTACGTTTAAAAGGATTAAGAGAGTAATTGTTGCTGCAATTCTTATTAGAGGAATAAGATTGTTTAATCGTCATATAAGGTGTTATATGATAAATGTGACTATAAGAAAGACGCGGTAGCATGTCTTGTCAAGAAATGTGTCTTGGACAAGATCAAATTTGTTGACTACATTTATGTAGACATGCTTGAAGTCTGAGGGATTTGTATTAATGTAATACTGTAGTTTGTATTAAATTCGAATTGATAGCAGATCAATGATTTTGGTTTGACTAAAATGTCGATTTAAGTGGGAGTCGTAGTTAGTTCACTCAGGAGAAATATGTGAGGAACATATTTTTGAGTGGGAGCTCAGGAACTCAAATGTGTGGATAACACGTTTTGAGTGGGAGCATGTGTTGTCAAACATGTGGAGACATAATTTGAGTGGGAGTCGAATTCATCTTGTGTAGTTAACACATTGTGAAACTGTACCAATAGAATATGATGAAGTTGTGAAACTTTTTAAAAGTTAGTGTCTATTTTGAAATAGAACGGGAATTTTAAATAGTTAGTCGAGTTGTGTTGGATTATATCTGAGGAGTCAGAATAGAATCAAAAGGATGGTCATTTGGAATCCAATTGGTCATTAAGAGTAATGATGCATGAAGGTAATGGTTGTATGACATGTGGGTCTATTATGTATATATTAGACATCATACAGAAACCATATTATCTGCTCGATAAAATATAACCGATGTTCTTGGAATAAGAGCAGTTATGAAAGTAAATTTGAAATTTACTGGAAGTAGAAGTGCGTTAGTTAAGGGATTGACATTTGAATGTCAAGTTTTCTACATTGGTGTGAAAGTATGTAGATATCGCGAGTTTGTAATTGTTACAAGGGGCTCTGCATGGCTGAGTGTGTTTTTCAGGGCAGTTATCTGGTTAGTATAATCAGAGTAAGCGCTGGGAAGCAGAAGTCTCACTTAGTTACGGTATTTGCATATATGTTGTTAGACAACATGGTGATATCAAGCAAGTTGATGCCAGTGAATCGCAAAAGCGTGTACAATCATGGATTGTGCAGTAACACTTTTCCACAAGCAAGCATTATCAAATGATTCTTATTTGATAAGGGATTCTGATAAAGTAAAATGCAGCTAGTTTATTTGTACTCTAGTGCAAGTGGGAGACTGAAGGAGATATGCCCTAGAGGCAAATAAATAAGTAGTATTTATTGCAGTATCTCATAAGTTTATAATAGGTTTGTGTATTATGCTATAACTGTATTAATCGGAATTATTAATACACGTGTGATACATAGACAACCAGGTCCCTAGCAAGCCTCTATATGAGCTAGTCCATTGGGCAACAGTTGATCGAGATTCCCGATCAAGGACAATGACGTCGGTTGACAATGGGGTCATCTTGTTGGTAGAATAAGGTGGTGGACATACGCAAAGTATTGCAATAAGATCGTATTACGATGCTTGTCATTTGCAATAGATAATAGTGTGATAGCTTATTCCTTAGACCGTGAGACCGTACTTATTGTTGCTTCGTAGGAGTGCTTTGAGAGCATCAAACGTTGTGTCTTATATAGCATGACAATAACGGTGTCCATCTTGGGTATTCCGAAAGAGCATCAAGACGTAAGGATCAAGAGCGGGATTTGTTCATTCTTGTAATGGAAAGATACTCTGGGCCCACTCGGTGATATTGCATCTATATAGCTGCGCAGCTTATGACTAGGTCATGGAGATGTAATATCGCAGACGAGTTAATAACCTTCGTCGGTAACGAGATACAGCAAAGGCATCGGTGTGTCTACGATCATATCTCGGAGAAGGTAGTATCGCAGAGACAAAGGGAATGAATATCATACTTATGGTTCAACGACGATATTCGTGGAATGCACAGGGGTCGTTATATATTTCCAGGTATCCCTGACGATCATTGGTGAGCGGAGTGTCTCGACCATGTCTGGAGTGTTCCCGAACCGTAGCGTAACAAACTTAAGGTCTTAGCGACGCTTTGAGATAGGTTCTGGAATTTTATAGGTTTTTGTTGGAGAGAAAGAAATGATCCGGAAAGAGTTCCGGTGGTCCGGAAGGAGTTCCGGAGAGCTATGGAAGGGTTCCGAGAATGTCCGAAAGTTGTTCGGGTGGTTCCGAAATAGTTTCGGAGTCATGGGATATTGAATTATATATAAATATATTAATTATGAATTAATGGGATTTTTATATTAATTTAATATTAATTAAATAAAGGAAAAACGGGGCTCCCACCTATATGGGCCCTAAGAGGGCCCAAGAAGGGGGAGCCGCACCCCACAAAGGGGGGTGGGCCCCAAGGGGGTTCGGCCGGCCCAAGGGGGGGCGCACCAACCCCCCCAACCTTTAGTCCCACATGGGGGAGCCAAGGGGGTTGGCACACCCCTTCCCCCTTTATATAGCAAGGCATATTAATTGATTTAATTCATAGGAAATTCAGTTAATTCCCAATTTCTCTCTCGATCCCGTGGTTCCCAAGTTGGAGCCGCGCCGAGCTGAGGAAGGGGGTCTCTCTCCACCTAAGCCATACCGCAGAGCGCCGTTGCTCTGCGGGATTCCAGATAAGATCTACTCCTGCGATTTCAGCTGGATCTGAATGACCGGGAGTTGTCGCTAGGCTCCGTATGTTTGCGAGTGCTCGGAGGCTACTCTATTGAGGAGCTTGGGCGACGTCGTCTCACCCCCTGCAGCCGCCGCGCCTCCCCCCTCTGCTGCCGGCGCGCCAGCCCCTGGTGCTGGCGCTCTGCCTTCTTCCGCCCGACGCCCGTCGACGCAGATCATCGTCGACACCCCGGCGTCATCGACTCCGACATCGCGGCAAGTTCTCCGCGACCTCGAGGTCGGCTACGTACGACTTCATCGTCAACGCTTGTGCGGGAGCGTAATCCCCGCTATCGGTCTACATGGAGGTAATGTAACCCGTTCCGCCACCGTTATCGCATGTACTAGATAGATAGATCCTGGCTAGTTAGGGTTTCGTTCGCTAGAAAATTATTGTTTTCTGCCACCGTAACCCCTTCAATACTGACATATGTGGACCCCTTAACGTTAAGTCTATAGATGGTTTTGATTCATTCATCACTTTTACAGATGGCTTTTCCTGATACTGGTATATTTACCGATACGTGATCGTTCGGAAGCTTTGGAAAATTCAAAATATTCAAAGCCGAAGTTGAGAACCAACTGAATGTTAAAATAAAAGTAGTATGATCTGATCGCAAGGGAGAGTATTATGGTAGACATGCTCCTTATGGGCAAATTACAGAACCTTTTGCCAAGTTCCTAGCTGAGAATGGAATTGTTGCCCAATATTCAACGCCTAGCGAACCTCAGCAAAATGGCGTGGCTGAGCGTCGAAATCGCACACTTATGGACATGGTGCGAAGTATGCTTAGTCATGCAAGTTTGCCAGTAAGCCTATGGATGGAGACATTAAAGACAGCCGCACATATTATAAATCTTGCTCCTACTAAGTCAGCACCGAGCACACCTTACGAGATGTGGACGGAAAGAAAACTGAGCTTGAATTATTTGCGTGTATGGGGTTGTCGTGTTGAAGCTAGAATATTCAATCCACAACTTAAGAAATTAGATCCAAAAACAGCAAGTTGTTTCTTTATTGGATACCCTCATAGGGGATAGGGATATCGCTTTTATTGTCCGAATCATACCACCAAGTTTGTGGAGACTAGACAAGCGATTTATTTTGAGGATAATGAATTCACCGAATTAAGAAAGATCGACCTTGAGGAAAAATTGGTGTGTGTTTCATTCCCAACTCCGATTGAGCTCGTTCTGCCAACACGAAGAAAGGTGACTCGTAGTTTTGGTTCTGAATCTTTTGGTTCAGATCCTGAGCCCAATGTTGATCCCAAAAATAATGATGAAAATCCAGAAACTGAAGAGGATCACCATACAGAGAATGAAATAGATCATCAAAATAATGATGTTCCTCCGCCTCCTGTGAGAAGATCACAGCGAGACAAAAAGAAAGCCATTTCAGACGACTGTATATGTCACTTACATTGAGGATATAAATGACGTAGGAGAGGTGGATGATCCAACCTCATATAAAGAAGCCATTAGAAGTGAGAATTCGTCCAAGTGGCAAGTTGCCATGGAAGACAAGTTAAAATCTATGTGCTCAAATAATGTTTGAGACTTAGTAGAAATTCCCAAAGGTGCTAAAAGAGTAGGCTGCAAATGGGTCTACAAAACCAAGTTCGATTCCAAAGGGAATATCGAAAGGTTCAAAGCGAGACTTGTGGCGAAAGGCTTCACGCAGAGAGAAGGAATCGATTATAATGAGACATTTTCTCCTGTGTCCAGTAAAGATTCTTTTAGGATCGTCATGGCTCTAGTAGCTCATTTTGACCTAGAGTTACACCAAATGGACGTTAAAACGACATTTCTAAATGGTGACCTTAATGAAAATGTTTACATGACTCAGCCGGAAGGTTTTGTCGTGGAAGGAAAGGAACATTTAGCGTGTCGGTTGAACAAATCCATCTATAGCTTGAAGCAAGCTTCAAGACAGTGGTACCTCAAGTTTGATAAAATTATTCGAGTTTTTGGTTTTGAAGAGAATGTGAAGGACAACTGCATTTATGTTATATTTTAAGGCATTAGGTTCACAATTTTAGTCCTATATGTGGATGACATATTGTTGGCCAGCAGCGATAAGGATATATTGCATGAGACCAAGAATTTTCTGTCTTCAAATTTTGATATGGAGGATCTCGGTGAAGCCTCGTATGTTCTTGGCATTGAGATTTATCAAGATAGGTCTAAGGGGGTGTTAGAACCATCCCAAAATTCATACTGTGAGAGAGTGTTGAAGAAATACAATTTGCATAAGTGCTCTTCCACACATGCTCCTATAGTTAAGGGCGATAATTCGGACATTTCAATGTCCGAGGAACCAAATAGAAACTGATCAGATGAAGTCGGTTCCTTATGCTTCAGCTGTCGGAAGCATCATGTATGCATAAGTGTGTACACGCCCTGACTTATCTTTTGTAACAGGAATGCTTGGCAGATTCCAATCAAATCCAGGAAAAGACCACTGGAATGCCGCAAAGAAAGTCTTGCGTTATATGCAAGGTACAAAAGATTACATGCTTACGTATAGAAGGTCTAATAACCTCGAAGTTGTAGGTTATTCAGATGCTGATTATGCTGGCTGTGTGGATAGTACGAAATCCACATCAGGTTATATATTCACACTGGCCGAAGGAGCTATATCGTGAAAAAGCTCCAAACAAACGATAACTGCTTCGTCTACGATGCAAGCAGAATTTATAGCATGTTTTGAGGCCACTGGGCAAGCTGTATGGCTAAAGAATTTCATTCCCGGGCTAAACGTGGTTGACAGCATTTTAAAACCACTTTTGCTATACTGCGATAATGAACCCGCAGTTTTCTATACGAGTAACAACAAGTCAAGTGCTGCTGCCAAGCACATTGATATTAAGTTCAGTGTTGTGAAAGATAGAATCCAGGATCAAACAATTGAAGTAAAGCATATAATTACGACACGTATGCTTACGGATCCGCTAACGAAAGGCTTACCACCCAGTATTTTCCAAAAGCATGTTGTCGGCATGGGTTTATTGGGAGCGTTATGATTCTGGAATAAGAGGACCACAATAAAGAACCACTCCCATTAAGAAGAATGTTTTCCATTTCGAAATAGGTTGTGTACTATAATTGTTGGGTTTCAACGACATTTCATTGGTTGTTGTAATGCCTCACTTTGGTATATTATTCCTATGGAGAATGGGCGTAAGAAGTTAAACCTAACGATCTAGGGGAGAATGTTGGTGTTAGATCTGTCAGTTTTGACAGACAAAGTCAGAGTCAAATAAACGTTACAACAAGGAAAAGAAAGAAAGAAAAGGAGAGGCCCACGAACCACGTTCGTTGCTTTTTCTATTGCTTTTCTGTTGTAACAGAACGCCCTGATCGGGGGCACCCTAACCGACTAATGGTTCTGGCCCCCCGCTTACGTGCGCACAATATAAGGGGGGGGGGGAGTCCGGCGGCTGGTTATTCTACCCTCGTTAGTTTCCAGCCCGCAGCTCCCCTAAATTTCTATCCACTCCGATCGTGGCCTGCGCATAGCAACGGGAAGAGCTTGAACCCCGGCATGCTGTCCCCGGACAGTGCTGCTAGAGACCGGAGGGGATTCGCACCTTCCCGCAACCGTCGTCGACCTCAGCTACAACTCCTTCCACTACGTCAACACTCATCCTCGCCTGCACCGAGCAGGCGACGATGTCTTCGATGGCTGGAGCTCGTAATGATCTCCAAACCCTCTATGTTTTAATCCGTTTTGGTGTTCTAGATTGATGTCATGTTCATCTAGCTGTTCCTAGATGGTTTTAAGATCTAACAATTTCCAGTAACCACTGGTACCGGAAAATTACTGGCCGCTTACGGGACCGAGATTTCTTGTGACAAATTGAAATTCAACCGGTAACCAAAAAATCCATGACTGGTGGTAGTATACTAGGTAAATCTGGCGCAGCGTGACGCCGCGCCCTTGGCGTGATATTAGGGTATTTCGTAATATCGTTGTAAAGAAGCGTGAACTTACTCATAGATATATGTCCTGTAAAAATGTTTCACTTTGAAAATTGGATCTCATTGGACATGACTACTGGCGTGGAATTAGGACTCAACGCTTATTCCGACTGGCAGCGTGTGATCGGCCGATCACGCTGACAACTAAAGGACAACGGTAAAACATATTAAGAGAACTATAGAAGTAGAATAATACACTGAATTCTTGAATGAAGAAAAATTGAACAAATGACTCAATTGAGCAAGATAATAGTCTAAAGCCTATATCCATTTACATGTATTGTGCAAGGTGAATCTGTGCATTGGTTGCAATAGAAAACTATTTTCAGGGGGAGCAAAGGAAAATTAAAACAGATGGCTGAACTACCTTAACCAATTTTAGAAATTATGAAATTTCAACAGCCAAGATATTCATGTTGTGCACTATCTAGTTAAAAAGCTTATCGTTTTACTGATACGTGAGATAAAGAAAATTCCATCTGGTAAATAAGATTCGAATTAAGTAACTTGAATATTTCGGAGTAATTATTTGGATTCTCTCATACTTTCTTTGCTGGATATGTGAAAGGTATTAATTATCCATAGTTAATTTTTTGCTGAAATTCTCTACATTGACACCAAATTAGAAATTTTAAAATGGTGTTACAGTAGGCCATAAGCAATTATTTTAGTAGGCCATAAGTAGTTATTTTTCTTGTGGTCAATTTGTTCATTTTTTTCAGATGATGTTGCTGAATATGTTTGAAGGTATTTGCTTTACTAGGCCATAAGTAATTATTTTTCTTGTGGTCAATTTGGTCATTTTTTTCACACTATTTTGCTGAATATGTTTGAAGGTATTTACTTTAAATAGTACTTACTTTAAATAGTTAACATTTTGTTGTTAACATTTAATTGTTTTTTTGTCCAAATTTAATCAAATAGAAACTTTTCAAATGCCTTGCGCTGTGCCATAAATAGGCAGGGATTTTTTTTGTGGTAAGCTTGATACTTATGTTTGAAGACTTTTATGTAGTATTCACTTTAAATCGTTAATATTTTGTTTTTTTTCTAAATCTAGTCAAATTTTAAATTTTACAAATGTGTTGCATTGTGCCATAAATAGTTAGGATTTTTTGGTGGTCATTATGATATTTTTTTGAAATTTTCTGGTGGATAAATTTGGAGATATTAATTTTTCAAATATTAATCATTTCCGGGATTTTTTTTACTAAAATCGGGAGCCACTGACAGGCCTGGCCCACCGTGACGTCGTGCTGACGTCATCGGTGGGTGGATCTGGCCGCGGCGGCGATGTCAACGCCGACGACGAATCCCGGCGAGACAGGCCCCCGTAGCGGTGGGGCCGCCGCTTATTGGTCGCCGGAGCGCTAATTGCGGCGTGCCGACGCAGCGGTGGTCGCCGAGCGCGGCGCGGTCAATCCCGGCATGGAGGCGGCATCCTGGCGCCCGACTTTCGGCGAGGAGGCAGAGGACGCGGGGGCGCTTCCCCCGTCCCCGTAGATCTGACCGGGGAGGCGCGTACCGACGACGGCGCGCGGCAGCGGTGGCGGCGACGTGGAGGTCGCGGGAGAGAGAGAAGAGGGAGGGCGGAATATGGTACACTTTTGCACAGAAGTCCGTAAGGTTTTGCGGATTAGCGTTCAGGTCCTTCTACGCGTTAAAATTTGGACCGCGGGGCACGGGCTCGCTCTTTCGGAAGCTTTTGTGCGAAACAGGCTCGGGACCGTCGGATGACCGTCTGATCGGGAATCGACGGCGCGGATCGAAGCGCTGCATGGTTACTGTTCTAACCGTGTCCGACTTTCATATATAGGATGATAGGATGATGCCCGAGGCCACATGGGGCATGCACACGCATGTGTACGTACGGTCGAGCTGATAGAATAGTCGGTAGCATAAATTTGTACTACCTTTGAAACGGAGACACTGTGGTAGCGATTTAACGTACGCACATGTAAAACCTCAGCAGCCTTCCCAAATCGAAAAGCTGACCGAGACCATGTCAAAGTAATACATACAGTATATATATATACAGCACGGCGCGCTCCCCAACAATCGCGCGCGCGGCCTGTGCTCTATAAAGTCAGAGCAAACACAAGAAATCTAGAATAGGCAGCGGAAGCGGACCCTGCACATGCACGCCCCGGCCATCGCGGGCTAGTTAACCACTTGACGATGAACCTAAAGAAAAAAATCCTAACCACTTGTTCTTCTTCCCCCTCCATCCGTTCACCAAATTTGATTTTGTGCCTGTAGAGAATAGCGATTCCTCCTCCTCTCAGGTAAACAACGTGCAGTGCATACTGCAGTCTGCAGTTCAGGGTTTGTTCCATTCCCACGCCAGTGTTTTTGAATGTTCTGTCTTGTGTGCACGTCGATCGGTCGTGTTCGTGCAGAGGGCGATTGTTTACTCTGTGTAGCCAGCGCAGCGCAAGACGTGGGTAAAGTCAAGAGGCAGCCTGCAGGTTAAGCTATTTGAATTCAGGAGGACTAGAAGGAATTGGCGCGTCTTGCCGCGCCCATTTGTACACTGGTAAAAAAACAATATACATGCCTCAAAGTTCTTTACCACTAAAAGACAATAACTCTTATGGACTTATTGTCAAAATGAGACTTCAAAAATTAATAAATTAAACAATTCAAAAAATGAAATCGTTCCAAATGTGATAATTTACTACCGATGTCACATTTGACAACCTATTGTTTGGTGCTTGTATACTCAGTCGTACCTTCCCTTACACGAATCTCCCACTATGTAGATTGAATTTTCCCAAGATACAGAACTCCAAGTTATCGATTTATTCATTCATTCTACTCTCTTAGCCATAAGACCACCATGCTCCTCAGGTGGTATTATTTACTTATGTGCAAGATGGCCCACCCAGGTTCAGCTCTCTGTAACCAAAAAAGCTCAGGGTTCTTCCTCTATTGGTCATGTTAATGGGTATGTCATGGATCTAATATGTACAACACAGAAAGGTAACAAAATTGAATAAAAAGGCAAAAGTATATGGTTATCAATTATCATTGAGTAGACAATATTTGTATTGTAACAAAGAAGAGTGACACTTTGTGTACCACAAAATCTTAACATAAAATGCATGACAGTAACCCGAAAATAAATATGGCTAAGAAACTACTCACTCGGGCTTGATTCACAATACCCCATCATAAAATGAAAATCCATAAAAATTGGAAACTAAATTACCATCAAAATTTTTTAAAGCCGGAAACAACTTTGTAATATGAAAAGAGTTGCCTTTGAGTTTTTGTGAAAAAGAGACTACCTCACGGAGTTTTGGAGGTATTTTTATTTCAGATGTTTGGATCCCCAAGCTGGGACTATTCGGACATATTTCCAAACTCCAAGCTTGAGTTTGGAAGTATTTTTATTTAAGATGTGAAAAAAGACTAACTCTACGACCATATTATAAAGTTTTGGCGGTTACGAGAGATGTAGGAAGACTTTCACCTCACTGGCGTTGGATGGCCACAAAAGTATGCATCGAAGGAGAGCACACATGACTTGCAAGTTAATAATAGACTTGAGAGGCGACATTGGAGATGGATGTGCCCCGTAATCCAAGAGGCTAATGGAGCCAGAGCCGTGTGTGGAGAGATGGACAAAATTTGCAGCGGAACAGATGTTTTTGGTGGTATACGGATAGAGGGAAGCAAAGGGAGAGAAATGGTGTTGTGTGGCTTAATCGGCGTGACACTATGGTGGCTGCGGCAAAGAAAGGATAAGCGAGAGAGTTGATGTAAAGTGCATTTAGTTTTGAGCTCACCATATTTTCTTTTTTTTTTACAAAATTGAAACGACGTGTTTAGGTTTCAATATTTGGCCAATAAAGTATACAACTACGTGTATGCATTATACGTTATCTTGAAGTTTTGTAAGCATTTTGCATTTTATGCTACACAAAAAGGAATTTTTTTAGGGGAAATATAGCTATTTTTGTTTTTCACAGACACAATTTTCTTTTTTTTTGTTTAGCTAGCAATACCCGTTATTCACCGAAAATTTAACAAATATATAAAAAATGTATGTATCCAACATATTTTGTTGTTGTGAACTATAGATGAGGTACACGGTCCACCATGGTATAGTCTAAAACTTAATATTTAACTAAATGATATCTTAGTAGGGTTAATCTTAACGTGAATATGTGAAGTAATGAGAAGGAAAGAATCTTAGACAGGCTTGTATTTTAAAAAAAGGAAATTTTAAAAGGAAATATTGCTATTTTTGTTTTTCATAGTGACAATTTTCTTTTTTATGTAGCTGAGAATATAAAAAAATTGTCAAAAAATTAGCAAATATATACAAAATATGTGTATGTATACAACATATTTTGTGTGTAGTTGTGAACTATAGTTGGGGTCCATGGTCCACCATGGTGTAGTGTATATCTTAGTATTTAGCTAAATAATATTTAAGTGGGGTCCAGCTTGATGTGGACATGTGAAATAAGTAGAATGCAAGAATCCTACGGAGTTTAGTTATTGTAGAGAATTTAGCTAAATAATATTTAAGTGGGGCCAGCTTAATATAGGAGCTCTTTTATGGTACCCTATAGTGAATACATGCCGTCCATCTCTGTAGATCTAACGTTGTGTATGAATCTATACCATCTCTGTAGATCTAACGTTGTGTATGAATCTATACTGTTAGAATTGGGCCAGCTATTAGGCTAACAGTATGACCAGCACTGCTCGCTCACCTTCGAGCAGTAATTAATCATTCAGTAATTCTGCTCGTCCGTGCAACCTGTTTGTTGTTCCGGTAGACGGCATCGCGCGTCCGACTGCAGCCTCCCTACGACTCCGTGTCCTCGGCCGCCTAGAATCCAGTTCCCCAAGATCCAATACAGCGTCAGATGTAGACCTTAGTTGTTCTATGCAGCTATTACTTCCATGGTTCGTGGGCAGATTTGTTAATGACAGAAACTGTACAATATATTTTTCTTGAGAATCATACAGAAAATTATGAATTTTAGCAATTGTATATGTTGCTGAAATTTGTGGGCATATTTCCTTAGGTTGATGTAAGCTTGGCAATGGAGTTTCTTCATTTTCAGTTTTTTCTGAACTCCATGTCTACAGATGGATCGGGAATTCAGGAACTATCTCTAGCTTCATGCATTCACGATCCGTTTAGATCCATTATCTTTCGTGTGATGGTGGGAGAGTAATCTGGGTGACTCGGCAGTTCTTAAGTGGCGGCGATGGGCATGAGACCAGCTAGGGCGGCGTCAACAAGAACGACGACATAATCGCGGCGGTAGAGAGGGATGCAGTGGCGTGGTCGGCTCCGGCGCGCAGCGGCAGGCAAGGCAATAGCTGGAAGCAACATGTCTTATCATTTTTAGAGCGTGAAATATCTAAATGACCCAAAGAAATCAACGGTTGGATGGTAGTATACTGCTCGCTATCCCTAGCAGTATAGGGTACCGTAAAAAAGCTCTAATATAGATATGTGAAGTAAGGAGAATGCAAAAATTTATTGTAGAGATACGGACCCGGCCGGCCGGAGATAGCGCGCGGCTAATTATTTTGGGTATACTATCAAGCTAGCTAGCTATCCGTCAAAAGAAATGGCAGCCAGCGTCCGAGATGCGCATTCCAAGGCAGAAATCTTTTGTGGTCGACGCGACGCGACTTCTTGTTAATCTCCGGCTGACTTTCTTGGGTAGTGGGCGTCACGATGCGTTGCCAACAACTTGCTTGTTCAGATGCTCGTCAGGCAGCTCAGGTCACGGTCTCCGCCGCGCCGTCTCCAAACACGTTTTGGAGTCTTCACAATCTTAGCTGGGCAAAGGTTAGTTCCAGTGAAGCAAGCATGCAGTGATTGATCTGCTCCTCCTGTCGCCTTCTTAATCGGTGGTGGAGTGTCCCCCTAATTAATCATGCATACCGTTTGCTGTTTGCATAGGCGATTCCATGAGCTCCAATAGTTTAGCTACTAAGCCAAAGTGGAGAACAATGTCGAGAAAACGCTAGTAGCAGCAGATAATTAATTACAGTTTCCCAAGCCTCTACTATATATCTTTGAATCTCAATGTGTACGTAGTGCAGATCAGTCAAGAAATGCCGTTGCCGATGATGAGTATAACGGACCTCGTTCATTATCGATCTTCTATATTTCATTCACAAATTAGGAAAACAAGAACAAATTAATAGGTGGAGAGAAGAAGGAAAAAATGTACTGTAGTATAAATTACACACAAAAGACAACCTCTGACGGCATTTTTTACCACGTACAACAAACGTGTATGATCAATCATAATGTATGAAAAAATCCCCGAAAAGAATCAACTTTAGGTGGCCGGCGGCGGCGGCGACGAGTAGTCGTACGCCGGCAGCTTCCACATCGTCGTTGGTGGGGGCGCCGAGGAGTCGTACCCGGGCACGTCGTAGTGGGGCGGCGTTGTCGGCTCTTCGTCGTCGTAGGGCGGAGGTGGCGCGTCGTCGTGGTAAGGCGCCGGGGGTGGCGGCGAGTGGTACCGGTCCTCCGGTGAGACCTCGTAGTATGGGGGAGATGGAACGTCGTAGTGGGGCGGGGTTGTCGGTTCTTGGTGTGGTGGAGGTGGCGGAGAGAGGTACCTTTCCTCAGGTGAGACCTCGTAGTACGGAGGTGGGGGTGATGGAGACGGCGGGGGAGGGGATGGGGTTGGTGGAGGGGGTGACGGTGGAGGAGGAGACGGCGGCGGTGGTGGCGGGGACGGCAGCACGAACTTCTTGCACTTGAAGGCGTCGCAGTTGACATTGTTGCCGTTGTAGAATTTGCACTGCTCGGGTGACCTCTGGTCGGGGCGGTAGGGGATGCAGTTCCGGCGGTCGTCCAGCGCCTTGACGTGCAGGCACACCGGCGGCTCGCCCGTGATGTAGTTGAAGGAGTAGGTGAAGTTCTTGAGTTGCGGCAGGTGGCAGATAGCCTCCGGGACCTCACCGACGAGGCGGTTGTAGCCGAGGTCGAGCTGCTCGATGCTCTTGAGGTTGGCGAGCTCGGCGGGGATGGGTCCCATGAGCTGGTTGTGGCTGACGTCGAGCACGGTGAGTGCGGTGAGCATGCCGAGCTCCTTGGGCACGCAGGACTTGAGCCCCGTGTTCATGAGTATGATCTCGTTGAGGGTGCCGGACATGTTGGCGACGGAGGCCGGGAGGCATCCGCCGAAGTCGTTGTTGGCGAGCACGAGGACGGATGCCGGCGAGTTGCCGACGTTGTCGGGGATCTTGAAGCGGAATCGGTTGGAGTTGATGAAGATGGCGTCGAGCGGGCGGTCGAAGAGCTCGCTGGGCACGGGTCCCTCGAACTCGTTGTATCGGAGGTCGAGGAACCTGAGGGACGGGAGGCGGAGCACGACGTCCGGGAAGGCGCCGACGAAGCGGTTGTTGCTGAGGTCGAGCTCGTGGAGGAGGTGCATGGCGTGGAATGAGTCCGGCACGAGGCCGCAGAAGCGGTTGGAGTTGACGTGGAAGACGGCGAGGTCGGTGAGCATGCCGAGCGCCTCTGGGAGGTGTCCCGCGAGGTCGGCGTGGTTGAGGTCGAGGCCGGCGACGACGGTGACGTACTCGTCCGACTCGGACGGCGCGCAGAAGACGCCGTAGTAGGCGCACACGTCGGGGCCGGACCAGGAGCCGGTGACGTTGCGCGGGTCGGAGAGGATGGCGCGCTTCCAGGCCTGCAGCGCCACGTAGGCGTCGCGCAGGTGCTGGTTCTCGAACTCGTAGGACGGGTCCACGTACACGTCGCTGCCGTCGTCGGCATGGCTGTGGGAGGAGGAGTAGGCGGCGGCGGCGAGGTGCGGGGCGAGGAGGAGGGCGAGGAAGAGGAGCGGCGAGGTCATCGTCGACATTGCAGAGCCCACGGTGGGGCTGTGTGTGTCTGTCTGGTGTGTGGAGGATCACGGGTTGGGGTGGGATGGGTTGATATGGGAAGCGGGAGAAGGGGGAGATCGAATAGAATATTGCGGGATGGACGGCTGCGATGGTTAGTTGCGTGTCCGCGTGGTGGACCAACGCTCCTTTCTTTCTGTTGACGAACTGGCTGGCAGCTGTTTCTCTTCTTCTCGCCTGGGAAAAAAAAGAGGTCGAGCTGATGCATGATTGATTGATGATCAATGTGCCTTGTGTCTTTTGCTTGGTTGATTGAGAAATTCTCGATAATTCTGTTCGGTAGCTGCAGCTGCTGCTAATTAAGGGTTAGTAGTACACTTAGTTTAGGATTGTGGACTTGCAGCGTATATCTCTTCGACAAGGGTTCTGTTCCGGTGCTACCCCCGTTAAATATTCTAACTCGAACGGGCAATCTGACAAGAACGCATCAGTCAGTAGTTGTTGTTTTCCCTTGCGGGTAAAGCATCACTAGTTCAGTTGTAGAGTAATTTTGGATTCATTCATCACCGATTTGGATTCCAGTTATGTCAGACCCCGGGGGAAGACTTGCGTTCGTCACTGTGGGTGCCTTGCTGGATGGGTCCGAAACTTGAGACCAAATCCTGCAGCGCCTGTGAGTCGTCAAACAAATGAGCTGCGGCGTGCTGTGCTGTTCTCTTCTCTTCTTCCGTTCATGGTTAGTGAGGTCCCCGTCCGTCGCAACGTGCTGAGCATCCATCCACTCCGATGACGACGACGCTCTTAGTGGGAATCCACACCTGGAGTAGCTGTTAGTATTAGGAGTAGCTCTCAGCCAGAACTTAATTTGTTTCCCCTTCCTCTCCTCCTAAATACAATTGCTAACTATTTCCACGCACAGCTAAGAGAATTGAACAATTATTCATTTTCGCCGACCGGCTAGGCGCCTAATCATGAATTCATGATGATACTAATTTCGGTTCTTCAGACTGTTTCGTTCGTTTGTTGTGATCATTAAGGCACAAAGTAATACTAGAATGAGTATAGCTATAGTCCTACGACGCGTTGAGTCCATTTTTAGGCTGGCTGTCCCGCCATGAAACACGGGGAGGAGCTTGTCCCTCCTCTGAAGAATTCTGACTCATTGCGTGCCAGTAGTGTTTTGACGGCTCGTTCGTTGGGCTAGCTGCATCGGTACCCCCACATCGAATCGTGGATGGATTTTTTTTTTAGAAAAAGATGGTGTGGATGCACAGAGCTATACGCACTTATTGATTTCAACCAGATTTACAAAGTACAATGATGAAATTAACCTCTCGGCAACAAGGGTCGCTACCACTATGATGGGGGTGACTAAAACCAACACACATCGTCTAAAACTGGAGTACCAGTTCAGCTAAACACTCAACGCACACCGACATGTACGCTTTAGTTGCTGCCGCCGTCTTCCACAAAACCATTTTCAGAAAGGATCAACACCATGACCTCGGTCTGCCGTCGACATCGCCACGATGCCAGACAGCACCACCATGCGTGAGTCCATCCACCCGAAATCGAGACCCCGCAGCGTCACGCCGCCGAGACACACCGACATCGACGTGGCAGATGAAACACCGCTCCGCCAGCTGACCCCCTCCAGGTAGTCCGTGTTCCAAAAACGATGCCCTCAAGAGGGTGAACGACACCGTAGGTGACGCCATCGTCCGATCTGGACAACCAGATCTGGGGTTTCCCCCGGAACAAAACGGTTCAGGGCAGAGCAACGATGCCTTCAACAAGGTGATGACGCCCGGGGACGCCACCATCGTCGGCTCCAAAAACGGAGCCTGGTTCTCGCCGGCCAGCCCGCCCCACACGCCATCGATCTACCCGAAGAAGAGCCCAAGTCGTCCGTTGCGCCTACTCCAACGAAGGAGGAGGCCACCAAAGCCTTCCATGCTGGATAAGCTCGACCCCGGCCCGTCGACAAGCAGATCGGAGCCAGATCTAGAGAGGAGAACCTCCCCGGCCCAGCCGCCGGACCAGCCATCTTGCTGCCTTGGCACCCACCAGCCGGCCGAAGCCACACCGGAAGGAGGGCATGGAGCAGCGCCGCCAGATCCCAAACGCCGGAAGCCCGGCGGAGGAGAAACGGGGAGGCTCGCCGCCAAATCCACAGCAGGACGGTCGCACACCACGTTGTAGCCGCAGACCCACCGCCGGAGTCGTCGCGAATTCGAGCGAAGAAAAGCTTCGTCGCCGCACAGACTCGCCATGAATCTTGGGTGAAAACGCCGCTGCGTGCCGCGCCGCCGCCATCCGTGGCATGGGAGGTAGCCCAGCCGCATCCTCCGGCGACGACGAGGGAAGAGTGAGGGGCGGCGGTGGTGGTGGCGGCTAGGGTTCCCCCGAGCCGCCCCTGAGAGCAGCGTGAGGGACCTGTTATCTTCTCTGTACCTCCAATCGTGGATGGATGGTGTCGTATTAGTCCAAGTTGCTCGATACGCAATGTAAGCACGTCAACAGGACGGTTAAATCGTTTACCAGCTGCAGCGCGTTGGTCCAGTGGTGATGCGGACATCGGCGGTTGGGATGGCGGAGGCTATGGCCTTCGTTCTCGGGGGGAAGGGAGGTGGATTGCGCGGGCTGCGGAGATTGCTTGTTGTCTCCACGGCAGCGGTATAGGTAGTTTGTGAGGTGGTGTTATCCTAGGCCCAAACCCGTGGGGCTCGCCCCACACCTAGTTTTGGATGTGGGTTTTCTGTTGTTGTCGGTGAAAACCTTGCTCCGGCAGACGACGGCATTTTTAGGTATCATTATCTTTTTGAAAGCATCGTCGTTGCAGTCTTCGTCTTCTTGTCGGGTTGCTCCGATAGAAACCGTAAATCTTGGTCTCCTAGATCGGACGATGACTACATCTTAATTGGTGTCGCTTTCCTGAGGTCATCGTTTTGGAGCAAGTGCCGGAGCCAAAAGATAGGAGGAGGAGGAGCGGTGTTGCATCTATAGTGTTGATGTTGGTGGGTCTCAACGGAATGACATAATGGGGTCTTAGCGATGGATGTGACTCCCTCTGGAATGTAAAATATATCTCTTCTCACCATCCATATAGTGTATGAGACAAATGTATGCATTTCAATTAGGGTCGTATTCTATGGTTACGGTTCTAGCAGATATGTCTTTTTGATTCCGTCTAAAATCTATTTTACGGTAGGTCCGACAAGATCTCGACGGTGACTTTTAAAGCGTGTATTGGTGCACGTCAAGAGTAGGATGTACCGGTTGTTCTCCTTGCTCCAAACTAGGATCGGAAACATGTGGAAGTTATAAAAAGATGGAAGAAAAGAGATTGCGGCCGGATCCGAAACCAGACAATGCATGTTGCCGTTGGTGAGGATGATGATTGGGAAATAACAACAAGGATTTGCGAGTCGGTTTAAGGTTTCCGACCCCTGCTTCACGGTACACGTCATACAGCAAGAGGCGAGAGGTCTGCATGTGAGCGGGGCCCACACACGCCTAACGCGGCCGGCTCATCCTTCCTTTGTCAATCTAATCATCCGCCCGGGAACCAACCCGAACGAACCAAAACAATTCAATATGCGGATGCGATTCATGGGAACCGGAAAAGGATAGGAGATGTGGCCCATGGCCAGCGACCAATCACAACTAGTGCAACATTCGCTGGCAGCCTGGCGCCTTCATCTCAGGTGGATGCGGGTCGGCCGGCCGGCCTAATTGTGGTCTAGACTAGTCATAATGAGGAGTAACTTTAATTAGTAACATATACATGTTTCTAAACTATGTTACTATCCTCACTATGCAAAGTAACATAAAGATAGTGTCATATGTAGTCTCATTTATTACTCTATACACATATTTTGTTTTGAAAACTGTGATGTGATGGTAACTAGATATGTTACTACATTTGCCTCTCTCCTCATTAATTACATGTCACATCATATTTTTTACCTATGTGACACTTATGTTACTACGATGTTACTACCCATTATGACTAGTCTTAGTTCCTCCGCCAAATTCCTCTTCGGGCCAGACGTGTGACATCTTTTACGACATGCAGTGCATAGTGCATAGTGCTGGAGGGCTTGACAGCTCCGCTAGAGTACCCGCACACATGTCAGCAGCACACATAAATTGGCGCCTCCTCCTTACCGAGAGACGTCGTGCCTAGTACCCGCGACGATAGACATTATGCTCCGTTGGGATGTTCTCTTTCAGCCATATATCGGATATTTGGGATATTCAGCCCCGAATATCTCTAATATCACCGTTTGGATGTTCGTGCCATTGAACCGTGACATTTGAACTTGATATCGAGCCAACCCGAGCGAAGGCAAAACGGTACCCATCGAATGTCGAGCTCCAACCCTGGAGATTGGCTCTGTATTCGCGAGCGAGGCCTTCATACATGTTCGCGAGCGAGTGAAACATAACCACTGCTGTCCGACGGCCTTTCTGCCACCCTTTCTCCCCGCTGCTGCTTTCTCTCCCTCTCAGCGCTCTCTCCCTCCCCTCTCATCTTGGCAGGTCGGGACAGATCGAGCGCTCCCACCCTTTCTGCTGTTCCAGTGCAGGTCGGGACAGATCGAGGGAGACCCGAGGCCGACGCATCTCATCTCTGGCTCCGGCGACCGGCGCATCTCATATACAGCGCCGACGACCGACACCAGATTGATCCCGAGCTCGGCCCGGCTCCGGCGTTGACCGGCGCATCTCATCTGCATGCTTGTTTGCTCCTGCGCTGTGATGCTAGGCGGCGGCTGCTGATCGTGAGCACCGCAGGCCATGAGACACCTCTGATCGCGATGTGATGTTAGGCGGCGGTGCTGATCGATGTGATTTGGTAGCTGCCGAGGAGATTGATTTATGACGCTGGTGCGGAGATAAACCAGCTGTAGTGGGTAGCCGGACACCCGGACTGGATGGGCATCGCTACAGTGTCTGAAAATTTATGGCAATTCTCTAGCATATAATTACATAAATATCTTCAAATTATAGAAAATATGTGGTTGTTATGCACATTTTGTCATGAATATAACAGTACAATGATCAATGTCTCGAAAAACTGCTTTTATAACCTCCAAACATCATTTGATATTCAAACTCAATATCTTGTCTAGGTCTGAATATCTAACACATCCAAACATAAGATATTGACATTCAGACTCAATATCAATATCCCATGGTATTCATATTCAACACAATATCAATATGGAGCTGCAATGCGAACATCCGAACGGAGCATTACATGATTCCTTCGGGAAAGTGATTGTGTGTAGCACCTGCCAAACAGGATCAAACCCGATCCGAAAATGGAGGGGCTATACCCACCAGCCTCCTCCAATGGCGACGGGTGATTAGAGAAAGAGGGGTAGGGACGGTCGTGGCTAGGGTTCACTCGAGCAGTCCCAGGTAGCGCCGTGGCATTGCTCCCGAGGAGACAAATGGATTAATGATTTGGTGATCTGATGGCAACTGAGAATCCGACGAGTTCATGAATTGACTAAACCAATTGGTATTGATTGAGGGTCCGTTTGAAACAAAGAGAAATCGTGAATTTTAGTTGACAAGACTTTATAGGAAAATTTATTATGGTGCCGTTTAGAATTTAGGGTTTGGAAATCTCAGAATAATTTGAATACCTACAGAAATTCCATAGCGATTTTGGAGGGGAAAAACATGAGATTTTCACGTGATTTTTCATCTCCGCTTGATTACAATTACTGTTCTTTTTCCCGCGTGACATCCGAACAACACTTTGAAAAAATCGGGGGCTTTAGTTCATGTAACAATTTACGAAACATGACGTCTTAATTGTTGCATTTTTCATATTTTTATGTTTCTAATTCATGTGTTCCAAGCGGCACATGGAGTTACAATTGGACAGTAAACCATTTTGGTTTTCGGCCATTCCGTTTATCAACTCATGGACAATGTAAATGTGTTACGTTTGTGTTTGCATTGCCATTCTCGAAACAAACATGTCCTTTGTCTTATGCTCTTTGTTTGCCCTGGATTTTCCATTTTGATTATAGGGTTTTTTCTTTACGTGTGCGTTTGTTTTGGCCGGCTCAGCGTTGATCTTAGGGCTTGTCTTTCTTGCCCTTTTGGTACAGTGCCGGCTGAAGGCAAGCCATATGAACAGTGAAAAGAAAACGCATGCCCTCCCAAAGTGATCATTTGTTTCGTCAACTCATGGCTCTGCGGGTATACCACATTCATAACTCCTATGGGTGAAGTGAATATCATCGGGAGAGGGGGTACTCCTTCACCTCTATAAGACTCGAGCATATGCTTCAATTGTTTCAGGGGTCGACGAAATTATTATCAAGTGCTAAAGTTCACATGAAGTTGCAGTTACTTTTATCCTTCGTGCAATAACGTCAGAAAGACAAAAAAATCCTATATGCAAAGTTTTAAACAGTCATGCCGGGGGTCAGAATTCAGCCGTCACCAACTGAAGGAGAAAACCCCAAGTATAGTGTTGCAAGATACAGGTAGCATGAATCAAACTGTGGGATAAAATTTGCATTATCAATCCGCTAAACAATAATTTCAAGGTATCGTTATCTAGTCATACAAATCGTCAATGAGCAAGCTTTTTTTCCTGTCACGGTCGATAGAAGGGGGAAGGTACATGCCATAAAACTGAGCTGCCATCCCACTCTACCGGTGGTTCAGAAGCCTCGCTTGCAATGTCATTATCTCTGGTGGATCTACTGAGAAATCATGCATCACTACAGCAAAATATTTGCAGGATTGAACAGTATTCTTGTACATGCATCGCGGATCTCTGTATTTCTAAGCAAAGATATTAACAAGCATCCCTTTGAGGGTAACAACAGTTGGAAGCCACCTATACTCCTTTAGTCTCTGAGATTAAACACCTGAAGAAAGGATGAAATAATTAGCAAAGTATTATGTTGTGACAGGAGAAGATACAAAACAGTGATTCGATAGAGGAAAAGGTACCACTGTACTGAGTTCCATTCCAAGTACAAAATTTTGTTACTTAATCTCCGTGTCATTGTTCTCTTGTTCAGGAATCTAAACAGTGCTGACATGTTATTTACAGCTGATGTTTGTTAAACAACAAAGAAAAAACTATATCTCTTCACTCAAGGAAATTGGTCATGCTGAAAAACGCAGGAATATAATTAGATAAGTTGGGTCAAATATAACATTTATTTGCATGCCACATGTTCCCATACTACTTCAATCCATAAAATGCTGTAGTTGTTCTCAGTGACATTTTTGTCTGGAAGCATATGCCAACCCTACCCCAGCTGAACTAATGACCAGTAAGTCTTTGTACTACACAGCGAAAAACAAATTTTGAGCCCTCAAACTTTTCTGATTCCACCTCTGGGAAGTGAAAGCAGCTACATAGGTTTTCGGTACCCAGTGAGCCCAGACTGAACTAGAGTTCTACTGAGTTCTCTATTAGTCAGACACTACTGGACCTCATTTGGCATGCTCTTAAGTCAGACCACTGAATCTACAGACAGGACCCAGGATTACGAGTCGCTTGACAAGTCGCGATAAGTCGAGCGGGTTGTGTACCTGTCGCAACCTGTATGTCGACAACAGAGAACGACTCAACAAGTTCAAGTTATCAATCGAAAACTTAACTTGTCTACGACTAATCGCGACAAGCCCACGTAGATGAGTCAAGCGATAAGAAAAAAGGCCCATTCCGTGAAACCTAACTACCCCTCGCCCAGCCCAGCCGCCTTCAGAAAGAAATTGAGTAAACAGATCGAGCATTCCCCGCGCCTCTCCCTGGGCGCCTCACCCCTGGTCACCGGCTGCCGGCGGTGCTGCCGCCGCCGCCACCGCCTCACACCTGGCCTCCTCCCCTCCTCGCCTCCTCATGATATTCTTCACGCCGGCGCTCCTTTGCCTGGGTCTTTGCTCCACCGACAGCTGCAGCTGCACCAACTCCAAGACCAGTCACCATCGGTGATTTCCCAAGTGGTTTCTGCAGCTCGAACATCAGCTGAACTTGATGAGCAGTACGACCCATCCGAGGAACCTAAAGGAAACCAACAAGGTCCATGGACCCGGGATGGAAGTATGCATTCTGGCCAGATCTTCAGTATTTACAGCTAGACTACATATCGACAAGTCTATGACTAGTCGCGACTAGTCACGAATTGTCTACTTATCGGTAACCCAGCGACAAGTTGCGACAGGTCGACTCGTAATCCTTGGAGAGGACTAGGTAATGCAGCTTAGTCAGAACTTACGCTAGGTTGACATGTGGTTTTTCAACTACTGTATGTGAAAAACATTCTACAATAATTGCGGTTAAACTCACCACCATTGCCCTATAAGATTATGTGGATAATAGAGTTCAGCTAAGCACGTTGGGAGAAGGAAGCGACGGTCAACTTATTAACACTGGTAGATTTCATGATTAGATGTCAGAATTGAATTACCAAGATGCAGCAACCAGTGACTGAACAAGAACTTGGTCCAAGCCAGCAATCATTGCTCGAACTAAGTTTATGGTTTACCATCTGCTGAGACTACAACATGAAACATGAAATTTCCGTAACTGGAACTCACGTTGGATGTTGCTGTATTTTCATGATTATGTTCACTTCTTTCATTTATTGACATAGAGTTCACTCAGTATATAGCTGTTCTTTCTGTTAATGAGTATTAGTATTGGTCTAGGAGTATTAGACTAGATTTACTTTCATGTCCTCCAAGTTATGTATACTATATATTTGCCTATTGGGCTATGAGTAAAGACAAGTTGCTTATTCCTAACATGGTATCAGAGCTTAGGTTTAGGGTTTTCTTCGGGCGCGCAACTCGTCCTATTCTCCCGATCCATTCCTAGAGCGCTGCTGCAGCTGCTCTCCGGCCGGCTGGCCGCCGGCTCTCTGTCCGCCGGTGCTTCCGATATCCTCTTCCGCTATGGATCCAATCTGGATTGTTTTCTGTTTCTCTCCCCAATTCGTTATGGATCTCCCGTTTCAATGTGCTCTCACGATAAGATCTGCTGCTACAGGTTGTCAGGTTGGTCAGATTGAGCGTGTGCCGGCTGCCCCTGTCCCCGCTGCTGCCTCCAAGTCGCATTACCGCGTCCTCCATCCCGGGTCCGTGGACCTTGTTGGTTTCCTTTAGGTTGGTCAGATTGAGCGTGTTCTCTGCCGGCCGACCGTGTGCAACTGCCTGGTCGCATGCTTCTCATGCCTCTGATCGCTCTAGTTGGTGCTCGCTGCTAGCCTGCTCGCGTGCGTCCAAGTGCTAGTTGATTGTGCTAATTGCTAGTTACGCGTTCTTTGCTACTAGTTGCTGTCCGTTGCATTAGACATCAGTTAAAAATAAAATAGTGTCATATGTGGTTATCCAGCACCGTCTCTCGTCCTCACTCTCGGGTGATTTTCGACGGTGTGTCGTATGTTTTCCCTTGTGTTTTCCGCTGCGTCCACCAAAATCGTTGCTCTTTTGTGTCTCGTGTCATGCGAGTCCACTACCTTTTTCTTGTCGGCCTTCTTTTCTTTACTGGTCCTGGTCCTTTTATAGGATTTCTGTGGCCTGTCTTTGCATTGTGGATCTATGCCCATTCGCTTGCCGCCGTGCTTGTTTTGCCGCCGGTTTTCTTGGGCTATGATTTTGTGCGCAATGCTTGATTCTCTTGATGTGCCATCTTTTAACAACCCATCTTTTGCATTGTCATTACCACATTCTTTGCCATTGGGCTTCTTGTGCCATGATCTTTTGTGACATGCTCTTGTTCTGATCGTCTCGGTCTGTGTCAGTCTCCTCCTTCGATCAATTGTGGCTTGACTCAATAGGTTATTGAAGACTCTTCATGCTGCGACGACACTCTCAAGACGCGGATTTTGGATATCATTTGTTTTTCTATTTTACACTTCTTCAAATGCAATGCTATTGCATACGCTTTGCATTTGAGGGGGGATGTTAAGGAGTATTAGTATTGGTCTAGGAGTCCGTATTAGACTAGATTTACTTTTGTGTCCCCCAAGTTATGTGTACTATATATTTGCCAATTGGGATATGAGTAAAGACAAGTTGCTTATTCCTAACACTTTCATCGTCCTTTAGTAGCAACGGTTGGCGTTGAATTCATAATTTTTTATCACATCACGCATAAGAGTTGTGATACACCTCCCCTGTCTCAAAGTAATCCGCGACTCGCTGAAGGAATTATCCAAACAAAGAGCATATTATTATGTGTATATATGTGCTGAAACTTGTTTCATATTTGTATCTTTCTAGTTGAACTAGCGCAGTTTAACCTCCCTGGGATTATCATAAGTGGACAGCACAAGCATACCAAAAAACTACTCCTCTGATCCATAAAGAGTGAGGCAGTCATACCTAAAGTTGTACGTGACTAGCACGTTTCTGGCGACACAAATATCGGATCAGAGGGAGTATCAAAATGTGGGCATTCATGATGACACACGATTTCAGTTGGTACTAACGGTATATTAATTTTTTAGTATAGTTGGTACTAACTATAGTTAACTTCAAGGCTCATAAGGAATTAAGGACCACCAAAACTCATAAGGGTCACATATGGACACAGTAGGTACCCAGTGGAAACATTAGTTTTTTTTTAGAATCATGCAGGAGGATTGCAACCAAAAAATTAGGATATTACAAATTTGCAGACTTATCCTAACAATATGATGTGCTATCCATTGCTTCAAAGTTCATTAGCAGCATGTATTAAAAACTTAGTCACTCTACTATCCGAGCTTACACAAGGCTCTTTGTGTAAGCAGACTTCAGTAAGAGAGCTCCATATGGAAGCAACAAATTGTACAGGACTCCTTACACAAAAAAACATCTAAAGGAAAATGAAACAAGACAGAGTTGCTTACTTGCACGAATCCGTACTGGAATATCTTGTAGTTCTCGCCTGATGCATAGGTATTCACCAAGGAGGGACATAATTGCCAAACCGACAATATTAACAACCCACCATGTAACTGAAGCTGGCCATCCACAATAAATGATGCAAATAAACAGATGAATGATGTAGAGGGTGGCTGCAAAGTCCAGGCACTTCTTGGCTCTCTCTATCACATAAAGCATGAATCCGGCACTGCGCAAGGAAACCATGGTAGCAAAGTCAATACTGGACCATTTATTGCACAAAACATTTACGGGACAGTTAGACAACTGAAAAAAGGCTAAAGCAACATCAATCAAGCTTATTCTCTTCATAGCTAAATAAAGGACAATTTTTTTTCGAAAGTCATAAGGGAATGTTTATCATTGGTAGCATGGTCTCAGTTTCTGGAGTTAATCATGACAAGTACAGTGTGGAACTAGAGGTCAAATCCTTAGCGCTAGCATTAACCTACTGCAAGGTAGGGCGTTCGATTTAGATGGTTACTTGAGAAGGACTAAAGATACAGGAAAACACAACACATGTTAATGTGAACTGCAGAAAGTTTTCATTTGAAAATGGCTTGAGCAGCAAAAGCTGATTCATTATTTTCTTTCTTCTGTATAAGTTCAGAGATTTCAGTAAGCACTTTCCTCACAGTATCCACATAACATGCAACAGTGTAGCATGACAATGAAATTTTTGCCTTCTCTAAGAAATTATAGGGATTGATTAATTTCCCTATCTGGCTGCAATTAGAATACCTAGCTCCGAGATTAAGGGTATGTTTGATTTATACCACGGCTCACCCTACCAAAACATTGCTCATGCTAAATGTTCTGACTCTTATTTGGTTCATTGCCAATTTTTTGGCTGACTATGAATCCTTTATGGTTGCCTTCACAAATCAATGCCAAATATTTGGCCAAACCAGGGCAGAGGAATCCACCGCCAAATAATTGGCGAGCCAATGTTGGTAGGCAGCTACAGGCCTAATCCAAACGTACCCTAAGCCCTTCTTGGTTGATTTGGAGAATGAAGATGGGAAGTGAAATCTTTCTGGATCAAGACAGGAATTCCACTCAATAGTTTACTGGTTGTCTACGCCCTATGCAATCCATGACAACAGGAACAAGGGCCATCAATGACACTGTACTAAGAACCTTCCAATGTAAACAAGTAGTAAGCCGATGTCAGCTTGCTTCTATGTTACATGGAAGATTTGGCTCTACACTTCAGATAATTCGCAGCTCCAGCAACTACAAGTATGCAACGAGACCCCTCTCCAGCCTTAACATACCAGCAAAATCTTGAGTCGCTTAACTACTGGTTCAAGAAATGTCTATTGCATTCCGCACATTTAGCAGCTTAGAATAGCAATACCTGACTTAAACGCACGGACAGATCTGGAAATATACACGCAGTTGAACTGGCAATTTAAACTCGTTGCAGCTAGAAGCAGTTAGCAGCTACAGCCATTGCTCTTGTAACAAGTAGCAATTACCACCAGGCTCAGGGCTCTACTCCAGTCGACCTATTACGTGTCCTACACAAGAACCCGGCGCTGCTAAATCTTGCACGAGTAGGTTGCAGCTTGGACGAGCCCAAGTGTTGGTTTGCCTGCTGGAATGAGGAATGAGGAATGGGAATGCTGTTACCGTACCCTGCGATGGCGGCGAGGAGGAAGGAGGCGATGGCGCACCAGCCGGTGGTGGTGCGCGGTGTGAGGATGGCGAAGTCAAAGAGGTAGAGGAGCGTGAGGCGCGGGACGCGGGTGCCGACGAGGAGCGCCATGAAGGTGCCGAGGCCGAGGTAGTAGAGGCACTGCAGGCACACGATCTGCGAGACGATCAGCCAGGGATCCCACACCATCGCCCCATAGAACATCTTCGCTTCCAAATCAACCCGCCCTCCGCCTCCACCTCCACCGCCGCCGCAGACGAGATCTGAGGTCGCCGGAGAGGCGGGCGAAGAGGGACGCGGTGGTTGGGTTTGGGGGATTCGGCGGGATCTCTCTTTCTCGCGGCTGGATGGATGTTAGGTTGCTTCTCTCTACTGGAATATGCTTCCTTTCTCTGTGTTTTCCTTCGCTGGAAATTTGGGGGCTGATTCTCTCTCTGGAGCCTGGGTCCAGGGGGGTGGCGACGTGGAGGGTTTCAAAACAAGATTGATAAGATCAGTTAATGCAGCAGAGTATTATCTAAAATATGAATGCAGTGGCGACTGGCGTGTGTCGGTGTGTGGATGAATGAGACCATGTACTAATCGATTATCCTTTTTCAGATGTCAATAATTCTATATTACTCCCTCTGTTTCTTCGTAGAGTACTTTGAGTCTAATTTTGACCATTGAATGGACCAACGCAAACGCAAGTTATATGCCACGAAACTGATGTCACTGGATTCACATTTGAAAGAAAATTTTGGTCAGAAATGTTTGTCGTAGAAACAACACAATGATGCTACAAAAATTATACAACACTCAGGACAACCAATACTGAGCGGAGGAAGTATGCTTTTGGTGGCGCTAGTTCATACTTTGCTTATCAAATTATTAGTGGCTTTATCAAGAGCAGTTTTATCTCGAACGTTGTCATTCTTTTACATGAAACAATTAGGACTCAACATGTTTGATAATTTGATCTGTTAATTTTCTCTTGTGAATACCCTTAAAAACATTTTTTTTTACAAAGAACGTGATACTTGATTTTGCTCTCCCTTAGGTAGGACATATAAGTGCTTTTACGTTGTCTTAGCCCTTACCCGGAGTTCGCGCAAGTGTGCCCACAAGGAATCCATTCTCACAAAGGGAGCAACTCTTTCTGCATTGTCTACCAATCAAAAAGCCCTGAGTTCTACCATGTACTAACTAATTTTTCCTTTTTGAGATGTTAATAATCATTTACTACTCCCTCTGCTTAATCGTACTCTGAGTCCAATTTTGATCATTAAATTGATCAATGAATTGCAAGTTATATGTCACAAAACTTATGTCATTGGACTAACATTTGAAAAAAAACAATGATATGCTTTTGGTGCCATACAGTTCATAGCTTGTTGGTCAAATTTATTTCATAGCTTATATAAGTAGCAACTTTGTCTTGACCGTCAACTTATTCTTCTATAGGAAATGGTTTGGTTAACGTGTTTAAGAATTTTAACCATTAATTTTCATTTCTGTATAGCCTTAAAATTGGATTTACGATCAACGAACAACACAGGTTCTTTATAAAGGACATTATAATTTGATTTTTTTGCTCTTCCTTAGATAGGATAAATGCTCTAACGCCATCTTGACATTGGTAATATTTGCACTCATGGCAGGAGCAAAAACTTGACATCAACTAACTAATCGCCCCCTCTTATGTGTGAAAATAATGGATATGGACAAAACACAATGAAGAAACATTACAAAGCTGATGATTTTTCGTTAAAACATACTGTATGAAATAATGAAAGTACAAACACAAGAACTTCCCTGGCTTAATGTATTAAGCCGTAGGCAAGACACGTCTTTTAAGGGAGACAACATGTTGAATACGCTACATGACGTTCATAAAGCTGATTTCGGGTTTGAGATTATACAATGAATACAATAATCAAGAAATATTTATCATTCTTAAATCCTTGCACGGTTGAGTATAAAATGAATTACTTGCATTGAAAAATTCGATGGAACAAAAATGAATGTCCCTGGAAAATATGATTGTAAACATGAGAAAATATATCGAGGTGCACACTCAATTCAACCAATTATGACCCAAGATTACCGGTTACATAACCCATAGAAAGCCCTAAACCATCACCTTCTCTTCCACATTCGAGGCAAAACCTAGTTGCCGCGTACCGCGGAGCTAACACAGCTCCGCGCACCCTACGCGCGCAATGGGCTGGCCCAATAAGGGCACATCCAGCCAGATTTAGCTCTTGTTTTTTCTGTTTGTTTTTCTTTTTTGTTTTTCTTTTTTACCTATTTTTTTTTATTTTTCCATTTTTCTTTCTATTTTTAGATATATTTAAAATGTTTAAATTTAAAAATGTTTTAACATAAATTAGTTCAACACTAAAAAATATTCAGTTTTTTAAAATATTTATAATTTAGTAACGTCTTTATATTTTTGAAAATATTCAACTTTCCCAAATTTAAAATGTTCAAACAGTAATTTGTTCAAAACTAAAAAAATCGGTTTTCGAAAAAATAATTTGAATTTTTTAAGTTAAAAAATTTTCAGTTTAATTTTTTTTTCATAACTAAAAAATATGCGAAATTCAAAAAATATTTAAAATAAAAAATGTTCAGAATTTGGAAATGAGATGCTATTGTGGCAGCCGGAACTGGGCCGAGAAACGCGGCCCACTAGCGTACTGCGGGAACTAGGCGCTCCCCACATTCCACACTCCCGAACCCACCACCGCGGCGTTCTTCTTCCCACCCCCAAAAACCCTACACCCCTCGACGACCAACCGGCGGCCGCCATGCTTCTCCGGCGATCGCTCCAGACCCTCACTCTCCCCCTCCTACGCCGCCACCTCTCGACCTCCGCCGCAGCGGTTTCTGCCCCAGATCTCAACATCGCCGAACTCCTGTCGCCGCCGTTCCAGTACCTCCCGGGCCACCCGCGTCCGGACGCGAAGCACGATGAAGTGATCTTCGCCGTGCCGAGGAACTCCTCCGGGAGGCACTTCGCGGCGAAAGAGCGCAAGGCCGGGCGGGTGCCGGCCATCGTCTTCGAGCAGGAGAATGGCCAGGAGGGTGGCAACAAGCGCCTTGTCTCGGTGCAGTCCAAGCAGATCCGCAAGCTCGTAGACCACCTCGGACGGTCCTTCTTCCTCTCCCAACTCTTCCAACTCCAGGTCTGGTCCGAGCACGCCGGGCAGGGGGACCTCGTCGAGAGCGTACGCGTCCTGCCGCGCAAGGTGGGTTCTCTTAATGGTTAGTGATCCCTTGTTTGTTGTGTGTAGACATTATCCAATTATTAGCCTCGTGATTGTGCTGTGCATGATCTGAAGTCTTGGAGATTTTCGTAGCTGAGATTAGCATTTCGAATTTAAAATAGTGTGTTTTGACGTTATGTTTGCTTCAGTTTGAGGTGGCAATTTTAATTTGTCTATGGACAAAATAATCTGTGAACAAATAACTGGATTGATGATCATAAAATGCTCATTCGATTGAAAAGTTGGAATTGCCCTGTAATCTAATTAGTTACGTCATCTGTAAGGTCTATTCCGGCAAATTTAAGCTTTGTATTTCTTACCTCAAGTCAACGCAAAAAAATTTGAAATTTCCTGGATATCGTTTATTTTTTCTGCTGTTGTTGTTAGTAGAAGTAGGATTTTGACCTAGTCTGTGAACTAGTTGTAAGAGGATTAAAGGGAAATGGACTTGCAGCCTTGCAGGTTTAGTTTCTATGTTTCATTACTTGGATATTCTAATGGACGATCACTGCAGTAAATGGACTGTGTGTGTTACACTTACTATTTGGTGGGTCGTAGGATATTTATATGTCAGAAAATGGGCACTGGGTGAACCCTGCAACATGGGAAGTTCGGTGCTCAATGCCTTCATTGTCTTGCAGGACTAGTCAGCTTCTTATTTAAGGGTAAAATGGAGCGCTTCCATCTCTATTCGGAAGCTCTTGACAAAGTAACACAGAGTGTTTATCTTATATACCCAGGATGATTCATTTATATGGTCCAGCGTGCAAGAAATTGCAATTTATTCTCCTTTTGTTGCTCTTGGTGATCATTAGAATCAATTTTTGCTTGGCTGTCTACTTCACTACTTGCCTTACCACACTAACACAGTTAATTTGTTGACCATGTGTAATCCCTTAGATTGTGTATGAGGTATAGACTTTCCCTAGTAGTGGTAGGAGAATCCAATGACTTCCAGAAATGGGTGGTTTTGAAAACATTATGAGAGTCACTGTCTCCGACGGTGTCAGTGGCAAACACCATCCTACTAATATGGAGCTGATTCCTTCAATAATGAATTATACATGATGGCTTTTCCTAGCTCACTGCAAAAAACCATGTTAGAATGACTGGTGCAGTTATGGAGTTTTTTAATCGATGAAATGTAGTACTGAGAATCAATTGTATGAGACATTGATTGACTTTTGTGAACTATATTTTCAGGTGCATTTGCACGCAGGCACTGATGAACCTCTGAATGTGACATTCATGAGAGCTCCTTCTTCGGCGCTGCTCAAAATTGATGTCCCTTTGATGTACATTGGAGATGATGCCTCACCTGGTATCCGGAAAGGTATGTAGCATGTAATCCAATGGTGTATCTTACGTAAAACTAAATTGGAACAGTGAAATAAAATATTCTCTAGATTTTCCACATTAAAATTTGGCCCGGACCTGAGATCTTAGACACAATTTCTTCATCGTGTTTGTTGTCTTACATTGAACAGTATTATAATATGTAGGCTTACTTAGAATAGTCTATCCTGAACTATGCCAGTGAAAGGCCTCATTTCTCTGGATCAACACTAACCAGTTAAGTGCCATCTAATGGCTTGTTACACGAGGTGATTGGATTACTAATTCAGCATACACTGAACTTCTCACTTGGAAACTCTGGCCTGTGTTCACATTGCTTTCATTTATGTAGAGCTCTAGGATTAGTTCATTAATTCCTTGTCCATGTGCACCCCTGTTGTACTATGTTCAACGGTGGATCTAGGCTAATGTGATTATGTTCGCAATCATGCAGGAGCTTACTTCAACACCATAAAACGAACAGTCAAGTTTCTTTGCCCTGCTGACATAGTTCCACCATACATCGAAGTGGACCTAAGTGAGTTGGATGTGGGGCAGAAACTGTTGATGCGCGATCTGGTAGTCCACCCAGCCCTGAAGTTGATTCAGTCGCCAGACCAACCCATCTGTAGCATTATAGGGTCAAGAGGCGCCCCTGAGCAGAAGAAGGAGAAAGAGAAATCAAAATAACTCGTTCCGTTGTATTAACTATTTGCAGCAGAATAAACTTCCTTTTTTGCTGTTCATGCTCGAGCTATTCAGTTCTTTATTATCCCATCTAGAACGAATGCTAGGATGAGTTGTAGCCAGAGACCACTGTTTTGCTTGAGGAATGAATGTCTTGAGAAGCCAGATGCGTACATTATACTGTAGAAGTATAGTATGGTTATTTGAGGCTGTTCACAGAAACGTTCACTGTGATGTAATGTATGTTGTCATAAAAGCTTTTACGTGTTGAGAATCTGTATGCTCTGCTTGCTGGCGTTGCCATGTACTCCCCTTGTTGGGCTATGCACTTGCAGTCTTGCACACAGAAATAACAACTTTGCCTCACTGTGGTGGTCCGTGTGTGGGAACAGATTGTTTAGTTTGCGCTTTGCAGCCCAATGGCAAAACCCCCAACATTCTCAAACGCTCGTCTTCTCCCCTCCGCTCCTCCTCCACCGGAGCTAGATATATTTTCCACATCTTGGGTTTGTATGTTCTTAGTTGTGCATCAAGTTTGCTCAAGAAATATTTTCCATTCTTCACATGGAGTGACGCATTATGGTGCATTCTCATCTGTGACATGGACATCTCTGTTGCTCATGCTTTTTCTGTTGATGTTAGTTCTGATGGAAATGAACAATCAGAATGGCTTGTTGTGAACAATCAGAACGTAAATGATCCTTCAGGAAGCTGTTCCTCAGAATCGACAGGAGGAGCTGCATTATCTCAATCTCTTGAAAGGACGTGCAAAGTTCTAACAGATTATATAGCAGCAATTCACAAGTCTGCTTTGAGAGATCAGATTTCTTCTTCTAGTCAAGATCACGTTCTCCTGATCAAAAACATGATTCTTCTTCTGGTCAACTGGAGAAGTTCTCTTGTCTTGGACTCTGGCTACGTGTAACAAAAAAGCAGCTAAAGGCATCAGCAGTAAGAGAACTCTTAAAGAGAGTAGATCAGTGATGGCATTTCTTGAATCTTCTTGTAGCACTTCGAAATGCACATTAAAGATGGCAAGAGGCCTAAAATCATCCACGGCATTTTCAACTATGCCTCTTTTTAATCCATCCTTTAAAACGTTGCCAACAAGGGAATGATCCCTCCCTTGGTTATACGTTGTTATTTAGGTGAGATGCCCGGTTTATTTGAGTATGCGCGCAGCTGGGACTCGAACCCGGGCCGGCTGGTTCTTCACTAGGAGCCTCAGCCCCCTCAGCCCCAACAGTGGTTTCAAGTAGGCCAGTTTCTTCTGTTAACCACTCTTGTAGGTTATCATCTACTGGGAAAACAGTAACTAAGGAACAAACTAAACCTTTTGGCCTCATACATTTTTCTCTCCAAATACTCCGGCAAATGGCTTTGAATTTGAATTCTCATATGATGGGATGCGAACCACTTGGGTTCCAAAAGATAGGAACGAGGAGCTCGCTCTAGCTCTAATTAGACGTTTGGGAGAGCTGAAGCTGGAAGTTTGGGCGACCTTTTCTTGCATCTCTCAGATAGGAAAAGGAGAAGTCTGAGGCCCCGTTTGGATCACAAAAAGTGAAAACGTAGGAATAGGAAAAACATAAGAATTGAGTTGTCATATTTCTTAAATTCCTACAGGAACCAAAACCACCGGAAATTTTCCAAAGTGTCGTTTGGATGTCACACATGAAAAACACAAGAATTGTAGACATAGGAAGATTAAAACATGAGGTGAGACCTCATGTTTAATTTTCTCTAAAACTCCATAGTCTATCCCATAGGAATTTCAAAGAAATCTCAGTTTCCTATTCCTTTGTTCCAAACAGCAACATAGGAAATTTTCCTGTAAGATTCCTATCCTCTAAAGTTTCTATGAAATTTCTTTGTTCCAAACGGGGTCTGAGTGTGGTGTGCTTATACAAAAGTCAATATGTGATATTTCAGTAGAGCTTGATCGTGCAGATTCTCTAGAACTGAACCTTACTGATAAAATTAAACTTTCTATGCGTGAAAGAGATTCTGCCAAGTTACAGGAGGACCAATCAGCGACAACATCTGCTGACATTTTGAGGAAGGAAAATGAATCCTGTGTCAAACTGAAGTCTATTGAAACAGAGAAGATTCTTTTGCAAGAGGAGCTTGCTGCTCAAAGGAGTAACTTATGTAGGCTACTGGAAAATCTTGAGCAAGCTGAAGGATATAAATATGTATTGAAGGTATGCGATTTCACCCACGTTTTGCTTCAATTGATGCACGCTAGGATTAGTTTTAAAGCAAGAATGACAGCAAGTATGATAGGCCAACTATCATATTCTTCGAATGTATTTCTGGTGCATGATATGTTGCTCTGTATGGAGAAAGAAGGCCCGTTTATCATTGAAATATGCATGACTTTTCCTTTTTCCGAATTGATGTTAACTAGAATTAGATTAATGTTCAATATTTTCTGTTTGTTTGTAAAAACTTGTCATGTATATCTTAGTTGCCACGTGCTGGTGCGGGTATTGCATACGGGCAGATGATTCAGAATCACATTCATGCATCATTAAGCTTGTAGACTATCTTAGTACCAAATATCAGCTTACTCGTGCTCTGGAGTTTATTTGTTACCTAAATATTTTGTTGGAGCTACCTGTGTTCATTTAGATGTATAGCTAATCTATGTATTTGCTTAGAGAATGTATCGTATTCTTGCTTTGAACTATGTTATCGTTAAATTCGACGGAAGAGAGAAAATGATGGATGAAGCTATGAGGAAGGTTGACCTTGGAAGAAACGAACTTTAGTGGATCACTATATCAGCAAGACCACCTCTCAAGCTATATATCCTCTCACGGTCTTGGCACCTCAAAAGAGCACTTTGACCGCAATGCGCAAAATTGAGAGAGGGTTCCTTCGGACCAGTGGCGTAGCTAGGAATTCTAAAATAGGTATGCGGAGAGATTTTAGCACAATAGGCATGAAATTAAACTTCATAACATCATTTTATGTATAAGGGAAGACATAATACATATATTTTATAAAAATATTGGGTATTCATTGCATACCCTTGAATAGATCTAGCTACGCCCCTGCTTCGGACGGCCGCGAAAAAAGCTTCCCGAGGAAAGTGTAAGGTGCGGTGGGACTTTGTTTGTCGGTCTAAGGATAGAGGAGGGCTTGGGGTCATCGACCTTGAGAAGTTTGGTAGAGCATTGAGACTCTGTTGGCCTTGGCTAGAGTGGACCGAGCCAAACCAGACGTGGGTAGGCTTGGGGAACCCTTGTGACTCCAAGGACATGGATCTTTTCTATTCCTCCATCACGATAGCCATTGGCAACGGAGAGATTGACAACTTTTGGCATGCACCTTGGCTAGACGGATTAAAACCGAAAGAGATGGCGCCCTCCATTTTTTCCATCTCAAAAAAGAAGAACTTCACCGTGCACAAGGCTTTAAATCATGACTTTTGGATAAAAAAACCTCTCCTTCGAGGATGGTATTTCGTTGATGCACAGCCAAGAATTCTTCGGTCTTATGGAGAAGATTCAAGATATCCACCTTGTCCAAGATTCCTTGGACACGATTAAGTGGAAGCTCACCAACTCCAACATTTACTCCGCGGCCTCGGCATATTTGGGACAATTGGGCACCGCCAGAATGCAAATTCTTTGTTTGGCTAATCATACAAAACAAGGCGTGGACGGCGGATCGACTACAACGAAGGGTGTGGAAAAATTGTGATTTATGACAACTTTGTAAGAGGGTACCGGAGACCGAGACCGCGACGCACCTAATGATTCATTGCAGGTACTCCATTTGCATATGGAGAGGTCTTGTGGAGTGGCTCGGTGTGGATAGCTTGGACTTGGATAATTGGAGTAACTACAACTCCATCCACGATTGGTGGTGCGCAATAACGGGGGTCAATGGGCAACGGAGAAAGGACCTATCTTCCTTGCTCGTACTCACCGCTTGGGAGATATAGAACGAGAGGGATGCACGAGTCTTCAAAAAATTCTCAACGATGTCCAATAATGCTCTCTTATCGATCAAGAAGAATGCCGTCTGGGGCATTGCGGGTGCGAAACATTTGAGTGCATTAATGCGGCGAGAGTAATCCTTTTGTTGTATAAGAGCAATTTTTCTCTTTTGTAACTTGCCTTAACTCTCTTTAATTGATGAAATAGGCAAAGCTTTTGCCTTGTTTTAAAAAAGATTCAGCAAGAACGGAGTCTAACAATGTACTGGTGAGTGGAGAAAATGAAAAGTACTGGTGAAAAGAAAAGGTTGCAAACCAGCGCTAAGGAACTCCGCCAACACATAAGAGGGTTGGAAATCTCAAAAAAAAAAAGAAAAAAAAAGAGGGTTGGAGTTTGATCTGGCTTGTGGTAGGCCGCAGAGGGTTGCCATGTTTATGGGTCCTCCAGGGTTTCGGCCTGATTCCGTACAGCAGGAGCGTGAAGCCGTGAATGTCAAAGTGCATGGACGAGGACGTTTCAGTAGTTTTCCTCCCATATGGGCATCAGATTGTCTGCATAAGCTGCAATCAACTTCACCAAGATAAAGGTGCGCCATACTGCCCATTCTACAGATCGCCCATCCAACAGAGAATACATGCTCGATTTTCTGACAATTAGGGACGTGGTCGAACATTTGAGAGAACCATAACAGATAAAAGGAATATTGAGGTCCTCGCTGATCCAAAAGGAAAATGTCCGATTCAGTCGGAACCTGAAGATGAGACCTTGGGGCATAAAGAAAATCATGTCGCCTGGACTAGACCAGAGGTGGGCTGGGCAAAACTTAATTAGGATGCAAGCTTTTGGGAACATGAAAACAGAGGAGGTTGGGGTGCTGTTCTTAGAAATGATATGGGTAAAGTTTTGCTGACTGCTTGGGGGGAAATTGAAAATTGTCCAAATGCTGAAATGGCAGAAACCATAGCGTGCCTCCAAAGTGTTAAGGCGATCTTACCAAGATTTGCGGGTTTGGTTCATTTAGAAAATGACTGCTCCTCTCTTATCTCAGAACTGAAAGGTGAAGGCAGTAGCAAATCGGTGACTTCTGGATTTGTCATGGATATTAGACGTTTACTAGAGTCTCTTCATGGTTATAAGGTGACAAAGATTAACAGATCTGGTAACGGAGTTGCCCATCAGCTTGCTAGAATGTTTAAGCAGGGAGTAGGTGTTGGTGTCTTAGTGGGGTCAGCGCCGCCCTGCGTGGTGAGCATGATCGATCATGATTGTAATGAACTTTACTCGTTTTCTTAATTTATAAATCTTAAAAATTCAAAATAAATAAATAACAGATACTAGGAGCTTCTGGGCGGTCATGTCTGGTATAATCTTCTGTTTTGAAAACCCCTAGCTCTGCCTGTTGATCAGTGGTTCATTGAGCTATAAAACAAGTGTACATGGTGTATGGTAACTCAAAGCGTGTACCAACATTATTACATAGATTTTGAACTGACATCCATACGGTGCCATGATCTCGACTGTTCTTATCATCTGATCATCTCAGTTACTTGCAATAAACTTACTAAATTCTGGATAACTCTAGTTGACACCTGACACCGCGGGATTGCGAATGAAGAGGTCAAACTCATGTGAAAGTAACCTGCACACACATATGTGCTCAACTATCAAACACACACAAACCACCTTAATAAAAAATTCTGAAAGCAGACCCGGAGAAAAGGAAAGACTGAAAAAAACCCAGCTCTCTAACCTGCGACAACAGGCCCTCCTGACGTAGCATAAACGCTGAAGACAGCGATCTCAGCCACAGTATTACACTTGTCAGTAGTAGCGACTCCAAAGGAAATTAAGTGGTCTAGTCTAGTATTGATTGCAACTGAAGTTTCAGCAAGTTCAGTGCAGGTCTGGGTGAACTATGCAGCAACCTGAAAGCAACTTGTAACATGTCATTGTACCAGTCATGAGCGTAGAAATTGCACAGCCGCAGATAGACACAGGAACTAGACAGTTCTTGCCAAATAATAAGAATTCTAATCATCAAATTCAGACTCATACATGGAAAGGAAGTTGAACAAGTTAGTATACTTGAATATTATTACTGCGTGCCACATGCTTTGTGAAAATACAAGCAGAAGCTTAGGTTCAGATACATGACATGATAATCAAAGGCGTCAAACAAAATGACGTCCGATTGAATATGAGGTTCGAGCAAACACAAGTTCGAACACACGCACACGCCCTTTCCGATCAAAATAATAATATGACCGGAAGCAAAGTCATCATTCAGGCTCCTCCAAAAATTCGAGGATCCAGTTAAGGAAAACAAAGAAATCAATACTTAGGGGTAAATTCATCAGTGCAGCAGCCGACAAAATCTTCAGGGGAAAACTTGATGAACATGGTCACATCCATGGCTGCAGCTTATTAACCTCAGACAGCGCTTCAGATACGACCACATCAAGTTCTTTACTGATGCTCATTCACTGGATCAGTTGGAAAATGCGACCGTCTTCAAAGGACAGGCCTCTAGGATCAGTGTAATCTATCGCAGGTTCACCTTCAGTCTCATCTTCCATAAAGTTCTCCCTGCACTCCTCGCTGCAGAAAGCTTTGTCACCCCTACGATTGAAAGACATGATACCAAACATTATTAAAAAGCATGAACCAACAACAAAAACACCATAAACGAAATAACCTATTAACAGCTTCACTGGAACACTTACTGGTAGATATAGATGTCTTCATCTTCTTTGAGCTTCTCACTGCAAAAACAACAGAAGCTCATGGTATCCCCTTTCAGAGGAGGGACCAAACTCTCCTCAGATCCACCCTGATCAGGAATCAGCTGCTCACCTTGAAGCTCAAAAACACGATCTCCAAAAATGTGGGTGGTTCTAGGGTTAGCACCACGAGAAACAACACAGGTGTAATCCTCTGAATTGACAATGTCATCAAGGGACATGAAACTACTGTTCAGTCCATCACTCATGTTCTCATCCTTGAGTTGAACCACTCCAGGTTGAATAGGAGCAGTAGAGCTGTTCTTGGGGGTTAAGTTGTCAGTAATCCTCATCTCAGATCCAAGAAGAAGCTTCCTGCAGCCCAAGGGTGAGGGGTTCTCATCACTGAGAGAATCCACCAGTCCAAGCCCAACCCTGTCCCCGAGCAAGATCTTTTGGTTCTGGCTGGCGGCGCTGCAATCAAGGAAAGATGACCTGGGTGATTTGGTAGCAAGGCCTGTGAACAACTTGAGGTCGAGGGGCGATGTTGGACTGCGGACGGCATCCAGCTCAATCAGACATTTGGTGCTCAGCTTGACAAGAAGGTCAGGGACTCTGAAGAAGCCCATCTTCTGAGCAACCGATTCAGCAGAGGAGGTTGTTTGTGGAAGAGAAGACTCAGCTGCCATTTGATCACCTCACTAGTTTTCTTCCAACTGCAATTTCTTTCCGGGTGTCAGTTATTTGATTTTATCAGTTCATCCTTTCTGTACTAGAGCAAGTTACAAGGATCTAACTGATTCAGTTAACATGCAGCATCAGATGGAGAGTTTTTCTTAGTATGCAAAATCAATCACTAGTTCACTACACAAGAAATAACTGCTAGGAGTAAAATACAACCAAGAGCTAAACGAAAATATTTTCATATTGGAGTGTGGGACAAGACAATGCGTTTTCTACAGATTCCTTAGCTTGCAAGCATATACAAACATTGATTAAAGGCACAACGACAGCGTCGTCATACGGAGAAGACGAACAAAACAAAAAGATAAAGACATGGGTGATTAATCAATCATCATCATTCTCACCTTTGCTTTCACAACTGTGGTTGCCTCACGAGATTGTTTCCTCGCAGCAGCAGCAGCAGCTCCCTCATAAAAAAAAGCCAAGTCTCCTGGAAAAGTTGAGAAGAACATGAAAACACATGGTCAGTAATCGCTGAAAAATTGTGAGAAGAGACAGAAGAAAATCGACAACACAAGTAGTACGAGCGGGGATTAAACCCCGAAAAATCTTCGAAAAAAGTGAATCAAGAAAAGCGGGGAGAAAATAAAAAATCAAACGCGGTACCGATCGGAAAGCCCACAAGAGAACCCCGAGGAACTAGAGAGATTAAGAACCCCTGGCGAAGGCGTTCAAATCTATTCCCCATGGGCGGAAATGCAGGCCGAATAAATCCCTAAACAACGAAACGCAAAACCGCCAAGGATCAAGGAGGTGCCCTACCTCGGTCTCCTGATGACTCCCCTCAGACTGCAGCGCGCAACATCGAGTGGGGCAAGGCGAGGAGGAAGAGGGGACTCGAGGCCGGCGGTGCAGAGTGACAGAAAGATAAGACGACGAAGAAGAAGAAATAGGGGAGGAGAGGGAGAGAAAGGTTTATGTGAGAACTTTTGGTTGTTGGACCCAGGGGTACTCCACCCCCTTTCCCTTTCTCTCTCTGAAACTTTCTCTTTCTAGGGCTCTGTTCTCTCTGTAGTACTACTCTACTTAACTCTGAAGAAGGCTATTTTATAATGGAGGCAGAGAATAATGTGGGGTCCAACTGGCAAAAGATGTTGATTTGGTTTAATGGTGGTTGATTAATGTAATAAATATTTAATGGAAAAGGTGATGTAAAGTTTGGAAGGGTGTTAAGACTATGATGTCATGTGTGTCTTTGATTGTCATGTTGATAGCCAGCACAAGAGGGGATGGATTATAGAGGGCAAAGTGGATGGAGTACTATTATTACTTGTGGACTCTTGTTTGTGGGCCTGAATTTGTTTTTCATCTATCACACAGGTGGAATGTGGTGGAGTTACCAAGGAAGTACCCTGTCAAATCAGTTTTTTTGACCTGGCTTGGGCTAGGAATTTTTCCCATAAAAAGTAACGAAAATGCTTTGGTATGACGATTCATGTTCGAACTTTGTACGACGCTCTCCCTCCACTTATCGTTTCCTTGCCCAAATCCAGCCAAACCCACCTCGTTGAATTCCTCTTAGATAGGTTAACAGGAGACAATTCCAGAAAAGAAAAAGAAACCCAACACAATTGCGCTACTGTATAGCAACGTCTGTTAGAATACACCTAATTATGGTGTCATCATAATACAAATTCCGATGATTCTGCTTAGAGCATCTCGACTCCCCACTAGCCGCGCCTAACTAAAAAATTGTGAACTTAAACCAATAGATATCATTCAAATTATAAGAAATTTTATAAAATTCAATGAAATTTAAAAAATTAAACCTAAAGTAATATAACAGTAGCGGCGGTAGCCTTGACGTTGTGGCCGCTGGGCCCTGTTCCGCCGCCATCCTTTTCGTCCTCCTCCTTGACGCCGCTTTGCGTTGCACCGTTGAGGAAGGGGACTTTGGTCACTGTGATGTGTTGTGCAAGCCATGTCATCCTGGGTTGGTGAGCCCCTTTTAAGATTGCTCGAGCGCGGTGGCATAAGCGTCGCTACCCTCGAAAAGACGTGCCATATTGACGTCACCGGTACAGCGACCGGCATCGAAAAACCAGCGACCGACATCGAAAAGATATTTCTATTTGCCGCCACGCGCATAAAAACCCGCCACTAGTGCAGATCCTTGCCGCCGCCACAGATCTCTACGTCGCCTCCCTTTTGATTTGTTTGGTAGAAGATGGGAGCGAGGGATCTCACACGCGTCCTACGTACCTGCTTGGCATCCTGCGTGGCGGGTGTCGATAGCGGCCGCACATAAAATGTAAGATACTACAACCAAAAAAATTGTGCAATTGTTTTTTTGGAAGTTTCGTGTGTAGTAATGGCTGATAAAATATTCTGTCCAAGCATGAGCAAAAAGAATTATAAGGAAAAAAAGTTTAAGAAGAATGTATTATTTAAGAGGTGGGCGTAGAGCTGGTCAGATCCATGTGATGTCTAAGCACAAACTCGATCAGGAATTACTAGCAAGCTCGCTAGAACGCTGGTCGCTACCATGCAGGGATCGTATGGGTATCGGACGAAAAACGTCGTACGCATAGTAGCGCCGCAAAAAGTAAAGGCTGTGCATGCAAGTCCACTTGCCAGAATTTTTTTGTGCACCACCGGTTTCGTTTCTTGGATACGGTACACGGAGGATCTTTCCATTCCTATGAGAAGAGGGGTTCGCCACTTCAAAAAAATTTAGCTTACTTAATTAAGGTAGGCCTAATCCATTAAAAGAATATAGTTGAAGTGATTTATAAGAAAAATGGGTTTAAGACAAAAAAAGACCTAAAACGCACTATTAAATAATTTATATATGTATGCAAATAAACAATATTAAATAATTTATATTCTAGGCTGAGCAAAGATGACAAATGGGTTGATGTGTGTGTGATGAACAATACACATTTTAAATATATGAAACTTTGTTAGCTTTTGCATTTTTTGTAGTATAGAATATAAACTCATTGGCGAAATTATCTACATATAGGATAATTGTTGGATTTTTTAACTTTGAAATGGAATTTATTTTATATAAAAAATCACGCTCCGTGGAGTCCAGGCTCCCTTAGCACTTTTCGCAGGACCATCACATTAAGAGAAAAACGATTGAACTAGTTTCCATACAAAATCGGATAAAAAACCATACATAACATTATTTATGAGAAAAGTCCGACAAAACCGCAAAAACGAGAAAATCCCATCGCCAATCTGATACTTGGTCACCAAGAGAGTGTAGATAATGGCACAAGAGAGGAATTACGACTTTAAAGTGTGGGTGATGGTTTAAAAAGAATTCAGATGAAATCTTGACTTGGTCATAAATTTTATTAATATCCATCAATAAACTTTGTGGAGATTTGGCGTTCAATATCGTCCCTTCGACATGAAGGCAAGTTAACATACACACAAACAATCCCCTGGATATCCGCTAAAATGTCCAATGCTTGCTCCAAGTGTACATCACGGCCTTGGCCCCATTTTTTTTAGATCTCTCCGGTTGTCCGGGGAACATTGAGTCCCATTAGCGTAATCTTTTCCTGACATCTCTCCGGTTTTCCGGGAAACATCAAGCCCTTTTGTTTTATCTTTTCCCGAGATCTCTCCGGTTGTCAGGAAAACGGCGAGTCCCTTTTACCATATCTTTTCATGAGATCTCTCTAGATGTCGAGAAATGTTGAGTCCCTCATTCATTAACTTTTCCCGAGATTCCTCCTGATGTCTTGTCAGTTCAAGTGTTTGCTCCATGTGTACAATGATGTCACGACTCCCTTACTCTTGCCTTATCCATTCTCTCGGCACAACCCATTTACTCCGGCCTTATCCATTCTCTTGACACAACCCATTTTACTCCCTCCTTATCCACTCTCTCATCACAACCCATTTTACTCCTGCCTTATTCATTCTTGAATTCGGCAAAACCCATCTTACTCTGGCCTTATCCATTCTTGAACTTGGCACAACCCATTTTATTGCTACCTTATCCATTCTCAAGCTCTCTCCAAGTGTTTGAGAAAGCATTTTGTTAGACGCAACGTGCTTGCATTGTCCATTCATGAAATATCTACATTCTCGCATGTGTCTCCTCTACTGCCCAATTATTCTTCTCTCCTCCTTTCTCGTTTAGCAAAATGAGAGGGGTCTTGCGGTACCAGTCAGTGATGGTAGTGTAGTAGCACTCATGTGAAGGAAAAATGGCGTGCTCATGTGATCACACTAGATGTGTTAGGTTGAGACTCTAAGAACAAAGTGTATAGTATGGGAACCTTTTTTCCCCACGAGGGTGACTCGAGGGTATTTTCGAACTCTCGGAGAATTGTGTGTAAAGGATTTATGTCATGTTTTCCTTCTCTTATAACACTAGTAGGGAAAAGCCTACTGGCGAACACATTTTGTTTACCGCTGGCGAACAGCTGTTCACCAGTGGTGCTTCGCCAGTGGTAGCACTTAGCGCTGGCAAACAAGTGTTCGCCAGCGGTATGGTAGGTTACAGCTGGCGCACAAAACAATCTACGCGCCACTAGCAGGGAATTACCGATGGTAGTAATGGCGCACTCCCTGGTGTGTTCGCCAGTAGTAAAATTTGGAGAACAAAAACATTTTAAAACGCACCAGCACAAATTCGTACATTTTATTTCATGTACACACGCTACATGTATTACATGGTAGGTACATAGGTTGTGTATACAGTCAATCATACAGAATCTATATACAATACATGACGTCGTTGTGTCGAGGGCATCGACACCGCAGTCGTGGTCGATGTGGTCGCTGACTCAACCTCATGTTGATGTTGTCGCCGTCGCCGGGGCAGCAGCCCCTTGTCGTTGTCGCCGTCGCCACCACAACCCCTTGTCGATGTCGTCGTTGCCACCACCACAGCCTCGTGTCGATGTCCTCATCGCCGCAACCCCTTGTCAATGTCGTTGTTGCCGCCAAAACCAGCTATCACATTCGTATGGTGTCATCATCCTACACATGTAGAAAATTGGTGTTCTTATCAGTCTATACCCAGGAACTAAAACACCTAAGATAATCAAATATAAGTATATAATACATCTGTTTTTATTAGTTTCCACAACCAGACATGTCTAGAGATAGATCTACAAATTACTATAGCACAAGTTTACGCAATAATCATGCATATGTTGATGGACAACAACTAGTTCATGTCTAGAAACTTATCAATCACTCATGCGCATCCAAAATAATTTTTGTCCATCTACAGCTTGAGAACCAACAAGAAAATCATACATACCACCTAAAACAGCAAGCAAAAATGTTAATCTAAGTTATTTTACCAAGTACCAGATCTGAAATATCCAAACAGATGTGGGGTATCTTCAGTTTCATCAGTTTTAAGCTACGACAAGTATCATAGATACTTAAATGAATGAATCATCCAAACAGGAGCATCACACGACACAAACAGCACCACTAGATCGACCAGAGCATCACCACATTCATCGGCACAGCCGGTCATAGAAAAAATGCTCACTCGAGTATTCTCTAGCGGAGGCAGAGCTTGGGGAAGGTGGGGGGTTGAGGCATTAGCGAAGGAGGCGACACAAGGGTTGAAGTCACTGCCATACCACCAGCGCCATCCGTATTGGCGTTGTGGACATAGAAGCACGGCGGTGACTGCGGTCACGACCTCACCACCACCACACCAGTTAAAACATTGGTTGCTCCATTCTGTTCTGTGCACAATAAGAAATGTAATTACTTTATAACTAATTCCCAAAATAACAGAAAAGAATTAAACTGTTAAATGACTAGAAGATGCCAAACTCAAAGCATTCATGTTTTTGCACGAATAAACATGGAGGTAAATATATATAACATGGAGGTAAATGACTAGAACATGGAGGTAAATATATAACACGGAGGTAAATTGCACAACGGTCAACTTAGCTAGCGGGAGCAGGAACAGTAAAGGTGGTGTGATATGACTGGAAACGAAAATGACACATTTAATTAAGCTACGTTATAACCTTATAACCTTCAGTTTGTAAAAATATAAGTCTATCAACACACAATGTGTCCATGTTTTGATGCATATGTACTAGACACCTGTAAGTTATCAATTATATCAATTATACTACAAAGTGGCCACTTTAATAGTTAATACAGTAGCATGTTTGTCACTAGAATATGCACAATCATCTACACATCAGTTAGGAAACTTAGTTGTTACGGATTTTGCTACAATCTTCGTTTACCGTGGGGTCATCTAAACATGTAGAAAATCATCTGCACATTCTCAATCATCTAATTAGTCCTAAAAAATCATCATATTTTCCAAACTGGACAACACGAACCTTCTCTATCGCCGGCGTGCTCATCATGCACAGGAGGAAGGAGGGCTTCGGCACACGGCGTGTGTTCAGATGGAGGCGGAGACGTGCTGGGGTTGGAAGTGTTGGTCGGCCGGTGGTCGGGATCGAGGTCTGGCCGGTGCGGAACTCGAGCTCCAAACACGCAGCAGCTCCTAGGCGCCTCGGTCGAGATCGAGTTGGTAGCAGCTCGGTGGTAGGCGGGAGTGGAAGCTGCTGAAGGGAATATGCCCTAGAGGCACTTAATAAACATAGTTTATTGGCAATATCCCAATCGTTCATTATATGTTTTATACCATGCTATAACTGTATTAAGCGGAAACATTAATACATGTGTGGTAGATAAACAACCAGGTCCCTAGTAGCCTCTACTATGACTAGTTTCATTACGCGATTGTTGATCGAGGTTTTCCGATCATAGGGCATGGCGCCGGTCGGCAAGGGAAGTCATATCGTTAGGAGTAACGATGTGATGGACATACCCAGTATTTATAGGACATAGTCGTTACGCCTTAAGACCGTGATATCAACTCTTATTGGTATTCCTGGAAGATACTTTGATCGCACCAAACGTCGTATCTTATTTAGTATGACAATAACGGTGATACTTTTGGGTATCGGAAAGGAGTAGTTGAGACGAGGGGTCAACAGCGGGATTTGTCAGTCCGTATAGCCGGATAGATACTCTAGGGCCCACTCGGTGAGATTATGTCAAATGAGTTTGCAAACATGTGACTAGGTCACCAGCTGACATAATATCATAGACGAGTAGAAGATAGCGATGTCGGTAAAGAGATCATGCTAGGTATGGAGATATCTGAGAATGATGCTCGGACACGCTAAGTATCGCCATGACAAAGGGTTTAAGACTAGACGTCCAGGTTTGATAGATGAAAGTCATTCGTTATATCTCAGGGGTTAACTCATGGGGTCCAGGCCTACGAGTTAGTCGTTGATCATACCTGATATTATATCGAACCGCTAGGGTAACACACTTAAGGGGTTTCGACAAGACAACCGGAAAGGAAAGAGATCACCGGGAATGTCCCGGGAGGGGTCCGATGGAGATCGGGCAGCGACGAAAGAGTTTTCGGAGCTAGGAAAAATTATATATATTATGTTTGATATTAATTAGTGTAATTAATATGCAAATGTGATTTTATATATTTATTTTTGAATTTATTTAGGCTGATTTCCCTAAATGGGCCTTCTGGTCGAAAGAAGGCCCATGGGGGGGGGGGAGGGAAACCCTCAAGGGAATTTTGTGGGGAGGCTTGGCCGGCCTAGGTGGGCCAAATGGGGCCCACCTAGGGCCGGCGCATCAGCCTTGGCCGAACCAGGCATGTGGGATAGTCCCACATTGCCTGGCTGGCAAGGTTGGCTCCCCCTGGGAGCCTATATAAGAAGGGGCACCCCTGGCCTTTTAATTCACCAATTAATTCCCAATTTCTCTCTCGATCTCGTGGTTCCCTTGACGGAACCGCGCCGAGTAGAGGAGGGGGATCTCTTCCACCATAGTCCGCTGCCGCGCTGCTGGTGTTCCGGTCCAAGTCTTCCGCTGCTCGTCCTGGACTGGAGCTTCGGAGGCCGTCGTCTCCACCGTATGTGTGCGACTCCCTGCGAGGTGCTGCGCTAGCGGTACTCGGAGGCCTACTTCCTCCACCCGACCTCGGGGTCATCTTCGTCGTCTTCGTCGCGCCGAGTTCTCCGCGACCTAGAGGTCGGCTACGGCGTCTTCATCGTCAACGCTTGTGCGGGAGTGTAATCCCCGCTATTCGGTCTACGAGGGTATGTATTCCGATCTCCGTCGTACTTCTATATCTGCATAGTGTAGATCTTGGCTAGTTTAAGGATATCGTTGCTAGGAATTTTTTTGTTTTCTGCACACGATCCCCTTCAGTGGTATCAGAGCCGATCTATCGTAGATATATATGTACGCTGTTAGAACCCGTGTTCTACACGGGGGCACCGTTCCTGTTATTTGCTACCCTCTAGCGTGCACTTGTGATTCCAGCGGCATCGAGTTGATGAAGCGGCCCGGACCGACTTTACGCGTACGCTTACGCGAGACTGGTTCCACTACTGACATACGGCTTGTACCGTATCTGTGGCTGGCGGGTGCCTGTTTCTCTCTCTTTAGTTGGCTTTGCATTTTCAATGGAGGGCCCGAAAGGGATGCTTAAACATGCAATTATTGGATCGTTGTTGTGGTTATAAGGTTCGTAGGTATGAAGCGGTTCTATTTACGAAAGCCCCGAGCCACGTAAAATATGCAAAAGATAAAGTAGAAGCGTCTAACTTTATTTTGCAGGGGCTATGTGATATGGTCAAGGTAGGTTTATTAAATTGTTTATAAACTGCGGGCGCCAAGAAGACCATGGCGCGATGGACTATATCACATTGCATTACATTTGATGTTTTGTGTGCATCTTATATTGTGTGATTGTGTGTATAGTATACATTAGTTACACGGCGGTAGATATATAAGATGATCCCTTCAAAATACCACTAGTGTTCTCGCTCCAACGCGCACCACCAAGAAAGTTCTACGTTATGAGGCAGGCCGTGATGATCGGGTGTCAGACATATCTTCGTTCGCATACGGTGGGTGTAAGCCATGTTGCACAAGCGTCAGCTTGGAGGTTTTTGGTGGCGAGCCTAGCATATTCAGAAATATGGCCTCGGAACAGGGAGACCGAAAGGTCGAGCACGAGTCACAAAATTGGTGTGGCGGACTTTTGTCTACTCTTAAAGTTGTGCCGCCGGCTCTGATGATGAGGGGTGGTGCAATGGATGGGGTTCGTGTAATCGCTTAAACGACCAGGAGGGATGTTCGTTTGAGTGGGAGTTCGGATAGTTATTTTCTAAAATACTAGAACTCAGAATATAATGAACAGAGTCTGTTTTGCAAACCTTTGTAGATATTAACCAATGTGATAGCATCTTTTCAAATTAGGCGCATTCCTGCGATTTGAGAAACTTAAAAGGTTGGGTCCAAACTTCATAGTTTTATACTTTAGCTTGAGGATACTCCTTGTTTAAACCGTTAGCTCTTTGTGTTACAATACCCGCTAGGAGATAAACCCGGAGATTCCGCTAACAAAAGATAATTTTGATTATCAGATTTTATGCGGATGATATCATCATAGTCCAGTGTATGCTATGATCTCTGCCATAAAGAACCAACGATGGGTACGAGTTTTTAGATCGCGAACATATGATATGGTCGCTAAACTCGGGGTACCCCAAACGTTGGGTTGATGAAGTTTATCAGTACGTTGACTGATTGTCTTCTCAACCAAGATGGAAGAGAATACACATATTGAGGGAGCACGTGGCGGTCATACTTAATGACATATGTTCATGATTAATGAACATTGAGACGCCTCGCTCAGCTCAATTACTGGATGACAGACATCGTTGCCAAGTGCAAATTCTCTGTCATAGACTATGTCATGCAAGGGGAATCGTTCACCTTCATGGTTCTTGATTACGGTGGAAGTATCAAGAAGATCAAACAGATCGCCGGAAGTCATCAATGATGATGGTGTATATATGATATACATGTTATGAATGTTTTAGCTAAGCAAGTGCTCACAGTAGTGACTAAGTCTTGAACTAGTCATGTTTTGTGAAAAACCAGGTTTACTGCTTGAGTAGCTTGAAAGGATGAGGCGACATTGCATGTTGATAACGGCAGTCAAGTTGTTGTGACGGCCATAGACACTCTCCCTCTAGATCTACCATTTGAATAAATTCTTTATGATCGGGTGTTGGTATGATCGTTACGAGTGTGTCTCCTCTAGCGAGACACTTGTTCATACATGATAGTGACAAATTTGTGTCCTATATTTATGGAGTAATGATCATATGCCGATTTGAATTTAGATGGTAGAAGCTCCCACATTCATAATATTAATGCCAAAGGATACAAACTTAATAAAGACACCACATATGTGTGGCACTACCGTTTAGTCATGTCAATGTTATATGCATTAGCTCCACACTGGATGGACCTACAAGTCCTAAGATTTGATCTTTTGACACTTGCAAAATAACTGTGACAGAGTTTTCGGAAAACGGGCATATAACTTATTGATAGTCATACATGGAGATGTATGTGGTTCAATGAAGTAATTGACGGGTAGTGGAGATCTTTATTTCGTGAACTTCACTGAACGTTTTGAGTATAGCTTGTTGAGAATCATGCATATGGGTGTATGTGAATCAATGAAGTACTTTAACGTGTAGTGGAAGTCTTTATTTCATAGACTTCATGAATATTCCGAGTAGATATATGGATATCCACTCCGGGGAATGTTAGTCTGAATTTTTGATTCGATCAAACGAAGTTCAGAATGAAGTAGGAAATAAACTTAACAAGAAAATCAAATTCCCGCGATGCAAATCGAGGAATGAAGATTTGAGTTATAATGTTGGCACATCATTGGAAGACTTGTGAGAAGAGTTCCACAAATTACGTCGCATGGAACACCATAGTGTTATGGTGTGTTAGGGCGTCGTAATCGCACCCTATCGTATAGTGTGTGGTAAATAAATCTCTTACCGAATTATTGTGATCATTAGAGTCATATGGTAGAAACGTAAACACTCACGTTAGCAAATAGGTAAACCATTTGAATCCATGGAGACAATGCCATATGAGTAATGGTGTGGCTTTTAGCCTGAATTGTCGTTTCAGCAATTTAGTGTTTCGATGTAATCGAACCTAAAATGGATTAATCTTTGTACTATACCCTACCTAAAGAGTTAGTTGGGTACATGTCTCACGACATAGGCAAAATCTTTGCCGGGATATACCTTGCGTAAGAAATAGTTTCTTGTCCGAGGGTATAAGTGAGAAAGAAAGTAGAGCAAGACGAAGTTGGTGAACTTCCTCTCCAAACATCAGAGTGGCGCAATCGAAAGTGTTTTCGGTGTCAGGCTCCACAGCTTGAAAAAGCTGATGATTCAAAATGATGATGTTCTGAGCTCTTACTAAGAGCGTAGGCATACGAGGTTGTGTTCCACACTGTGTGTTACGACAATCTTGTTATGAAGGTCATATTAATGGAATATGATAGACCTACGAACTACGAAGAAGAGATGGTGGACCTAAGTCTGAGAAATGGCTATGAGTCATTTATGATCCGAAATAAAATCCATATACGATTACCAGGTAATGACTTGGGAGATCTTCTTGATGGCATCTAGGATGTTGATAGTATATGGAGTTTTATGAGAGAGTAGATATTAAGCAGATTCGATTTGTCGTGAAATAGTTCCGACAGACCACATGAGAGTTTGTCTCAAGTGGCGAAGCCTAAATCTATTCTGGGTCGTTTAGCAATTACTATAATTTCGAATGAAAAATTGATAGATGGATGAGAAAACCATGGTTCTTAATAGTGTAATTAAGAATGGTTTGTAATCCTGAGGATGCTAAACATGTATGCAAACTTCGGTTGTCCATTCATGGGCAGAAGTAAGCATATCGGAGCTGGAATCTTCACTTTGATAATGTGATCAAAGGATTTTGGAGTTGTCCAAAATAGTTGAAGAAACCTACATTTGCAAAGAAGTGAGTGGGAGCAAAGTAGTTTTTCCTTGATCTTATATGCGGAAGGCATATTTGAGTGGGAGCTAAGTAGCTTTTCCTTGATCTTATATGCGGAAGGCATATTTGAGTGGGAGCTAGGTGTCATTTGTGATTCTGTATGTAACGACATATTGAATGACACAGATCCTCTAGTAGAGTGTAAAGGATTGTTTAAGTGATTAAATTTTCTATGAAATGAAGTTAGGAGTATTAGGCATCCGATTTATAATTGTATAGATCAGAAGGGGCTTAATAACATTAAGTCGGAGTATTTCCTAAGTCAGGATTCTGAAGTGTTTCAGAAAAGGACAAGCGAAGAAAGAGGTTCTTGCTTGTATGACTAGGTAAAAGATTAAGTTAATCTTGGCTTTTTCAGTGATAGAAAATGATGTTCGACATTCTCTATGTATCAGACATAGAGTCTATCAGGCTGAAAGCTCGACTTGGTGTGACCCGAGTTCTTGGTTGAAGAACAGGTTCTAGAGTGATCCTTGTGTGGATCAATGAACAAACGCTAACTTTATTCTTCAGTGTCTATGAGAACTGAAGATAGGTTTTCTAATAACGGGTAAGAGTGGAATGGCAACTTGCCGTAAAGCGGTTACGATGATGCAAGTTATTACACTGACCCATAAGACTAGAAATCTCGTATAGGAGATGTCCTTTGTTTTGAAGATAGACATGGTTAGTTTGCGAAGTCGCATATGAATGCACTGTCGCATAATCTACATAGGTATAGAAATATATCGTGACTTTAGAAGTAGCAAGTGTGATTGGACTGAGCAGTTTTCCGAGCGTAGGTGGTCCCCTTAATAGATCTCTTAGACTTTTAAGGCGCATGCTACGCGAATGCTCGAGTCTCACTCCATCCACTGGGATATATTTCACCGTCATCGTAAGATACGGGGTTATGTCAAACTAGGTGACATAGAAGTGTTGCAAAGCACATATAGATCTCAATGTGTGAGATCTATTGACTGTATTCCTTTTCCACAAGGCGAGCATGCACCAAGATGCTATGGGTGTTGAGCTTTTACCAGGTTGTAAACTAGATTAAGTGTTACTCTAGTGCAAGTGGGAGACTGAAAGGAATATGCCCTAGAGGCACTTAATAAACATAGTTTATTGGCAATATCCCAATCGTTCATTATATGTTTTATACCATGCTATAACTGTATTAAGCGGAAACATTAATACATGTGTGGTATATAAACAACCAGGTCCCTAGTAGCCTCTACTATGACTAGTTTCATTGCGCGATTGATGATCCAGGTTTTCCGATCATAGGGCATGGCGCCGGTCGGCAACGGAAGTCATATCGTTAGGAGTAACGATGTGATGGACATACCCAGTATTTATAGGACATAGTCGTTACGCCTTAATACCGTGAGATCAACTCTTATTGGTATTCCTAGAAGATACTTTGATCGCACCAAACGTCGTATCTTATTTAGTATGACAATAACGGTGATACTTTTGGGTATCGGAAAGGAGTAGTTGAGACGAGGGGTCAATAGCGGGATTTGTCAGTCCGCATAGCCGGATAGATACTCTAGGGCCCACTCGGTGAGATTATGTCAAATGAGTTTGCAAACATGTGACTAGGTCATCAGCTGACATAATATCATAGACGAGTAGAAGATAGCGATGTCGGTAACGAGATCATGCTAGGTATGGAGATATCTGAGAATGATGCTCGGACACGCTAAGTATCGCCATGACAAAGGGTTTAAGACTAGACGTCCATGTTTGATAGATGAAAGTCATTCGTTATATCTCAGGGGTTAATTCATGGGGTCCAGGCCTACGAGTTAGTCGTTGATCATTGAGGAGTCTTGATCATACCTGATATTATATCGAACCGCTAGGGTAACACACTTAAGGGGTTTCGACAAGACAACCGGAAAGGAAAGAGATCACCGGGAACGTCCCGGGAGGGGTCCGATGGAGATCGGGCAGCAACGAAAGAGTTTTCGGAGCTAGGAAAAATTATATATATTATGTTTGATATTAATTAGTGTAATTAATATGCAAATGTGATTTTATATATTTATTTTCGAATTTATTTAGGCTGATTTCCCTAAATGGGCCTTCTGGTCGAAAGAAGGCCCATGGGTGGGGGGGGGGGGGGGGGGGAAACCCTCAAGGGAATTTTGTGGGGAAGCTTGGCCGGCCTAGGTGGGCCAAATGGGGCCCACCTAGGGCCGGCGCATCAGCCTTGGCCGAACCAGGCATGTGGGATAGTCCCACATTGCCTGGCTGGCAAGGTTGGCTCCCCCTGGGAGCCTATATAAGAAGGGGCACCCCTGGCCTTTTAATTCACCAATTAATTCCCAATTTCTCTCTCGATCTCGTGGTTCCCTTGACGGAGCCGCGCCGAGTAGAGGAGGGGGATCTCTTCCACCATAGTCCGCTGCCGCGCTGCTGGTGTTCCGGTCCAAGTCTTCCGCTGCTCGTCCTGGACTGGAGCTTCGGAGGCCGTCGTCTCCACCGTATGTGTGCGACTCCCTGCGAGGTGCTGCGCTAGCGGTACTCGGAGGCCTACTTCCTACACCCGACCTCGGGGTCATCTTCGTCGTCTTCGTCGCGCCGAGTTCTCCGTGACCTAGAGGTCGGCTACGGCGTCTTCATCGTCAACGCTTGTGCGGGAGTGTAATCCCCGCTATTCGGTCTACGAGGGTATGTATTCCGATCTCCGTCGTACTTCTATATCTGCATAGTGTAGATCTTGGCTAGTTTAAGGATATCGTTGCTAGGAAATTTTTTGTTTTCTGCACACGATCCCCTTCAGTTGCTGCGGGATGCGACCTGACGGCGGGGAACTCTATGCAGGGAAGGAGGTGGCAGAGCCGCATCGGCCTCGAGGGAAACATGGGCGAGCTGGTTAGCTAGGGTTTGGGGGCGAGCTTGAAGGACGAGGCGGCCGGGGGCCTCGGATTCGTCCGTGTCGGCGTGGAAGCGGCGGGAGGAAGCTGCGGACGAATGGAGGCGGCGGCGGCTGCGGAAGTCGAGGGCGCGGCGGGGTAGGAAAGGGGATCGAGGTGCGCTGGAGATCGGGGAAGGAGGTGCTGGGTGCGCTGGAGAGAAAGGGGACCGGGGAAGGAGGAGAAGAAAGGAAAAAATAAAGGGGATCATGGGAGGCGGGCGGGTTTTGTTAGCGTCGTGATCCTACCGCTGCCGCCGAGTTTCATGTTCGCCAGAAGTAATAATTCTACTGCTGGCAACCAAAACGTTTCGTTCGCCAGCGGTAAGCTCAGGATACAACCGTCCCCATCCAGACTCTACCGCTGGCGCACATCTCTGGTTGTCCGCCAGCGGTAGCACTTTTACCGCTGGCAGGCAAACTATTATGTTCGCCAGCAGTATATTTACTGGCGCACGAAAAACATTGTTCGCCAGCAGTATTGGGGTGGCTATAAGGCTTTTCCTACTAGTGTAACCTGCAAAACAAAATAAATTGCTTTGTGCGCTCAACCTCACCAAGTGATTGCCAAGCACAAGGTGTGAGCAAAGTATAATGATAATAAATAAATGCATAACAAGAAATAAATATGCATTGATGTAAATAAATATGCAAGGATGGTAAAAATGAGTGGTGATTATGTTTTTAGGTTTTGGTTTATAATTGCAAGAAATAAAAGTGTTTTTGTATTTTCGAATTTTTTAATGGCTGAAAATGAAAGGTGATATAAATGCATTGGAAAGGTGTTTCTTATGATTAAAATTGGACCGGGATTTATGGTTTTAGAAGTGCACTCTCTCTTTTAAGTGGTGGTGGACAATGGAACACTAGAATCGACATATTTGATTGCAACAATATTTATGTAAAGAAGATCCTAACATAGAGATGTTTTGGTTATTCATCTCTCTCATACTCCATTAGGATGGGAAAATAAATCTAGCACCCTAGTATTAAGATAAATCAGAGTATAGCCTTAAGTTTAATATCATGAAGTTAAAATAAGAACATGCTAGATCTAGTCATGGAGAAGCAGAAAGGTCACACCAAATCCCTGGTAGCATGATATTTTCTTTACTAGTGAGACAACAAAGTAACACCCAAGTGGATCACGAGATTAAGTTGTCAACTTCTCGTTAGCCACCCCCCGTTACTTCAACAAATGCACACGTTCCCCCTCACACACCCTCATGAACATGCTTGATCAAAACAAGTAAACAAGAACAAGGTATATAATATGCATCTACTCTTATAACTGAAACTTAAAACAATTGCAATCTCATATATTAACTCATAAAAAGATCCACCATGAAGGGTAATACAACGATGACCGTAATCATGTTAGGCAGCTCATACGGTGTTAATACAAATGACCGTAATCATGTGCAGGGTTTATTCGAGAAAAATAGGGAAACTATGAATTATTCTCATAAATCAATATAAAACATGAATATAACTCATATATGATGCAAATATGATGAAATGACAAGTAATAAAGTGTAAAGTTCATGTATGCATTTTACATGCATCATCATGCTGTCCCAATGTGGTGTTCTCGTTCCTCGTGTTTTAATTTGACCACTATTGTAATATATGCATCAATTGTTATAAAAATTACACCATTAAAAGCCTTTTTAGAATACAAATTTAGTGACGTAACTTCATAAGATATACTCCCTCCGTTTAGGTTTATAAATCCTCTACGTATCCCTAGGTTGTTAATTTAACCAATATAATTTAAAGTTTATAATACAAAAATTATACCATTAGAAAATATGAAGTCTGAATTTTGGTTCCTAGAGATCTGTATGATGTTTGGATATAAGGAGAACTTTTGACTCTACTAACACGAAGAGCGGGCCTGGCGCTATGATGAAGTACTCCTAAGTTGTACCAAGAGGTCCTGAGTACGACTCACCCTCTCTTCATTGCACTCTGTAGGGGTAAGCTTGACTCATATGATCCTTTCCCAGACCCCGGGTCTGTACTAATACAAATTTTGACCAACAATAACCATAACCATAGTCAATCAATATGTTAGAAGCAGTTTAAAATGGCTTTGTGATTTTTCCTGGCATGAAAAAGACTTGTACTGCTACTCTATTACTAGGACAAGAGCTGCAGGAGCACTAGCACTATGATGTCTGTATTGATGGCACATACACCAGAGTATCCACCACAAAACCCTATGAAGATCTACTCAAAGAAAGCGCTGTGAATTTCCCAGCTGCTCGAATTTATTGCTGCGTTGTATGTCGTCATGCTTCCTTGTTCCGTAGCTGGGGGTATTCGCATTCATTTTCCTTCTTTATTGGAGCAGCTCGACCATTAACCCGCAGGTCACGAGACTTGATTGCAAGCTAAACCGACCAGTTGAAAGATTTCGCTATTCAACGCACTAGTAGAAAACAGGCTAAAGGACCAAACTACAAAACTCCATCTGTCCCGGTCGTACTGCAAACCGGGACAGATGGGTCATAAAACGCGCCGAGCAGTTCAGGCGACACTCATTTGTCCCGGTTCGTGGCTGGAACCAGGACAAATGAGGTAGCACCCGCCGAGCAGTTCAGGCGACACCCATTTGTCCCGGTTCCAGTCATGAACCGGGACAAATGTCATGGTTTCAGTTACGCGCCCGAGCCACCGTCGCGCTTTTTCGACGCGCACGGAAGACGAGCGGAAATACGGCGCCGCCGGCGATTCCTCTGCCCTCCGGCGATTCCTCTGCCCTCCGCTGGCGATTCATCTTCCTCTCCGGCGCTATAAAATGCACTGCACAGTACGACTCCTCCACACACCATTTCTCCGGCCATCTCTCCTCTCTTTTCTCCGTCCCTATGGAGCCACTCGTGCCTCGGTCCGATGAGTTTTACGACTACGAGAAGGAAGGCATGCGGTTCAAGGTGTGGGTCACCCTTCGTGCATGGCGCGTGGAGAAGTGGATCGGCGACGTGAAGAACAACTTCCTCGACGCCGCTCCGATCAAAGCCGTTGGACTCGATTGCGAGTTCACCGACCCTCGACGGAAGGATACTCCGCAGTGCGCCGCCGTCCTTCAACTCTCGGTGGCGACCGAGACTCTTGTCTTCCAAATTTGCAAAGCTGATCGGGTGCCACAGGTCCTCGTGGATTTCTTAGGTGACGAGACAATCAAATTCTACGGCGTGGCAATCCATAATGACATGAAGATGCTAGCCTACTACGGAATTATTATTCGGTCCGCGGTCGACCTGCAGAGGGATCACCGAAACCCTACCGGAAATTTTACTCCTAGTCTATATGCTCTCTCTAATGCGGTCATTGGGACAAATCTTGAGAAGAAGAAGAAATACAAGAAGAGGAAGTACACGGACGACGACAAGGAAGACACGTTACAAAAAGACCTAATTTTCGGATGGGGCAACGTTCCATTGAGCTACGATCAAGTCGTATATGCTGCTTTAGACGCTCGCCTTGGCTTCGAGATTGCACGGAAGTGGGATAGTCTACACGGCTATAATACGGACAATGATCATCTTAATGTCGTTGATGAGTAGACTATCTATGTATTCCGTTACGCAAATATTCTGTGTGCGCGTGTTCTCTTGTATTGAGCGAAATATATCTAAAGTTTGCAAAAGTGTTTTCAAATTCCAAAGTTTGCAAAAGTTATTTAAAACAGAGAACAGAAAATGGTTTTGTATTAGTTAGTCAAATTCAAACATTTTTCATATTCATAGTTTTTCAAAATTCAAAGTTTGCAAAAGTTATTTGAAACATAAAACAGAAAACAGAAAAAGAAAATAAAAAAAATGAAAAAACCTCCATCTGTCCCGGTTTCAGTCACAAACCGGGACAAATGGCCTCCTTGTTGTCCCGGTTTGTGACTGAAACCGGGAAAAATGGGGGGTGCTTATATATACTGATCAGCAGCCCCCTCCCAAAACCATTGGAGGCATTTTTTTTTGAAATGGAAGGAGGGGGTGTGTGCTAGTCTGTTTTTTTGTATGCATGCAAGGTGTTTGATGAAATGCCCGAGAGAGTTCACGAATTGATTTGATGTACACTTAAAGAAGTTTATTCTTCTTTTCGATCAAGGTTAATTTTTCTCTCATTTCATTTGTAATTAACTGATGCCGTGCATGTTCAGTGTTTATTTGTCGATGTTCTGTAATGGTTATTGATGTAGTTCATTATATAATGCAGATGGACCGACAATGGATGTATGGTGACCGACGCACTGCCGAGTACATGACAGGTTTGAGGAAATTTCTAGAGAAAGCCCAGGCCCACAGTACGAATGGTTTCATGTGTTGTCCATGTGTCAACTGTCAGAATAAGACAGATCACCCAAACGTGAGAACCTTTCAAAGTCATCTTATTCGGCATGGTTTCATGCCCAACTATAATTGTTGGACGAAGCACGGAGAAAAAGGTGTTATGATAGAAGACAATGAAGAAGAGGAAGATGATGATAACTATCCTATGTTCCCGGAGTACGGAGATTCTGCAACGGGGGAAGCTGAAGCTGAAGAGGCACCAGATGAACCCACCAAATACAAACTTTTTATCAAAATGTTCATAATTTTTTTTATATTATCATAAATTATTTGAAAACTTCATAACATATCTTTAGAATAGATTTTACATTTAATTCTTTTCTTATATAGAATATATATTCATGAAAATCATTTTGTGTTTTGAAAATAAATGAAGATCATTTTAAGCTAATGAAATGTTCATTTGGATACATTTATTATAAAATATATGAAGTTATTAAAGTTATTTAGTTGTATGACATATCGGTAAAGTTATTTAGATGTTGAGTTATTAAAATTATTTAAATGGATTGAAATCTCTTGCAGAAACTATGGACACCCGTAGAAATCTTCAACAAGAAGAGGACATGTTCGGCATCATTCGCGAAGGTGATGAATTGGACCCCGGCAGAAACCATGAACAAGAAGAGGAACACGTAGACGATTTCACCGGGCAATTTATGAACGAGTCCGGTGATGGACTGGAGGGGCATTCAGACGGAATAGACGTCACCAACAGTTCATCTCACCGACAGTTCACCGACTCTACTGTTGGAAAGTCGGCCGCCGAGGTAGATATATGCCCTCAGGTTTTTGTCTCCGTTGAAAAGATTTGTGTGTATATATTAACTATCACTTTTTCTTGTTTTTAGCCGTCGGCGGGCCATGAACCGGGACCAAGCAAAAAAGCAGCGGTGAAACGAGGCGGGCCACGGACCGGGACCAAAAAGCTCCAAGGGAAACAGAAGTACCACATCGAGGAGATCAATGAAAAAGGAAAACCGATTGCTCCCGCTAACCACGCAAGGAAATTTGTAGCTCAGTGCGGAGTCATCGTTCGGGACAGACTGTCCATCAGGGCTCAAGAATGGTATAAGCCAAAGGTGCCAAAAGAGGGGGTTATTTATGTCTCGAATGCAGACAAACAACTCCTTTGGGACGAGCTCATGCAGAATTTCACTTTACCGGAAGAGGAGGATGTAGAGGAGCCGGTTATAGAGAATCGATGCAAGGCCTGGACTTATATTGAGATGGGTGAATTGTTCCGCAGCTGGAAGAAAAGGCTTAACAAGTTCATAAAAGAAGGTAAAACTCCAGAATTTGTCGGAGTCTATGAAAAGATAGAAGATGAGTGGCCCGAATTTAAGGCGTACAAGCAATCGGAAGCCGCTAAGGCCATGTCAGATAGAAATAAGAAAAATGCAGACAAAAAGATATATCACCATAACATGGGGTCAGGTGGCTACCTGACGGCCCTGCCTAAGTTTCTGAAAATGGAGGAAGAGTTTTTGGCTAAAGGTATACAGATCGAGACATTTGACTGGTCAGACCGGCTTAAGGCTTGGTTCTATGGGCATGGTGGAAAGTTAGACCCTGAAACAGGTGACTGTCTTTTTACCAAGGAGCACGGACCTGACCCTATTAAAGCTCTCAGAGAGGTATGGAAGGAGGTCACGGAAGGCAGGTTCCACCCTAACAGAGAGAAGGACGAGCTATCGCGAGCCCTTAAGAATCCTGAACACAGTGGACGAACAAGAGGAACCGTCGGCTCTGTACCGTGGATACTTGGGTTTCCCAAAGATGTTGGCACTTATAGAAGCCGATCGAGAAAGAAGAAAGAGATTGCCGACCGGGCCCAGTGGATGGAAAATAAATTACTACAGCATGAGAAGGAGATAGCAGAGCTGAAGGCAGCGCAGACTCGACGGATGCCCTGCGAATCTGAGACGCCCGAAGACCCTTCTCATGATCCAAAATCAATGCGGAGAAGCAGCGTGGCTTCGACGGAGCTCGATCGCCACAATGATATGTCGGGCCCTCGTCACCCCGTGGATAATATCGTGCAGCGGGAACTTTGCGACCTACATGTGCCATGCTTGAACATAACCGTGAAGGTGGCGCACGGCTTTTCCCTACCGCCTAGACCAAATGGAACTTACCATTGTCGCCCTATTTCAGATGGCTATGTTGTTGTCGGGGTTGATGAGGTTATCAAGACATATGAGGGAATTAAGCTGGAATTCCCTACGGGTGAAGACGAGGTTGAGTTGAGATTTGCCCTCAAGAGTACCTGCTTATGGAAAAAAGAATACATCGTGTTCCCACACATGCAGCTAAATCGCCCTCCCAGTCCACAAGCCAGTCCACATAACTACAACAACGACAACCAATGCGCTAGTCCAGACACCCCCCACAACGACAACCAAGGCGCTAGTCCATCTCCGCCGTCGCGTGAGCGTACTCCGCCGCGTGAGCGTACTCCGCCGCGTCAACGGACTCCATCGCCTCCGCAAAAGAAGCGGAAGTGCACCGCTGCGTCGACTAGTACTCAGAAAAGGGAAACGGCGGGGAAGTCTCGCTTTGTGAACTCTCGCAAAGATGTCGATACATGGGTCGAGGAGATCCAGACTTCCCAGAGAAACAAGGCAAAAAAGATGTCTTTGCCTGTTCCGGTTTATTCTTCGAAAGCGATACGGTGGGCCATAGAATTTCTTACGCATCCGTCGCAATATGAACTAAATATGGACGATGACTACACACGCGTTCTGGTGCGTACATCTAAGAGAGTGCGGGAAGAACAAAAATCTGCTGCCACCCAGAAGAGAGATGTTCCACAGCTCGGAATGCAGGCGGGACAATCGGCCCCTCCACTCATATTGGCGCCTTACAACCGGAACCCGGTCGATGATGTACTTTCGCAGCAAGCTAGAGATATGGGTATAACTCTGGCAGAGCTTAAGGCATTGCAAGCTGGCGAGAGTGTCACCATACATGAGGTGGTGCGGACATATGTGAGAGGAGAAGATCTTGTCGACCCTGCAATGGTGCGCACTCTACCAGCTAGGTTGCACCAACTAAATGCATGGTACTTGTGTACCACGAAAAGTCAAGACGGAGACTGGCTCTATGGGAAAATTCCAAACGATTTTTTTGGCCCAGGTGATGATGAGGTTCAAATCGAGTATTGCGAATTATGGCAGTTATTCAATTTTGACGCGCTCGACAAATCTATCATCAGTGCCTTTTGCATGTAAGTAATTAAATTATGTATATATGTCAGTAATTCTCTAGCTCTACTTATTTTTCATTGCTTGTAATTATCCTTATCACTATATTACTTTTGTACTCTATTATTCAGGCTGAAAATTATACAATCTCGAAAGCTGGGACTCAATCACAAGATTGGATTCATTGACCCTAATCGAGTTCATCATCATGGTTTGTTACATTACCCAGATGAAACGGAGGAGCTTTTGCTTACTTATTTGATGGCGCAACATTACAAAAGCACCATAATTTTCCCGTTCAACTTCGAGTGAGTTGTTTACTTTCTTACACATACTCGATGTTAATTAAGTATATGTAATTGATGATTTAGTTATTAACAAATATAAACATATGGCAGATTTCACTGAGTATTATTTGAGATTGATGTTGAAAAGGCAATCGTTGATGTCTTGGACCCATTATCGAAACCTGAAGAAAAGTTCGACGACACGAAACAGATGCTCCAGAGGTAATTTCGTTCATTATCACAATCGACCTCGTCTTTTCTAATAATATATAGTAATTAGTTAACTTCTTTACTATTTTTTCATACCGTAAACTTCAGGGTTTGGGACAAGTTCACCGGTTTCCACAAGGATGTCGGTATATCTAAGAACCTCACTTTTAAATGGCGAGAGGTAAGACGTACTAGCTAGGTTCCACATACGCATATTCTTAATTTCAGTCTCACAATACCATTTTTTCAATATTTTTGATTATTTTTTATTAATTTCTTATCTTATTCTATCATAAAGTGCGCGAAGCAGCAACAAGGCACCAATTTGTGTGGATTCTATGTCTACGAGTTCATCCGAATTCACTTCAATGAGGGTGCAGACTGGAATAGGGTACGTTAACAATTCATTCAAACTTGTTCACTTTTCAAATTTAATTATTTTCATAATGGTTGATATATTGGTGTTGATCTCTCCTTTTTAGTTTGAGACGATCCGGAACAGGCTTGATGCAAAAGACCGCCTACTACCAATCGCGGAGGAAATTGCGGGCTTTCTGCTTGACTATGTCATAAAGCCAGGCGCAGAATGCAGTATAATCCGGCCGCCAAAAAAGACCATCCCGAGGAAAAAATAGGGTCTAATGCTTCTCTGTCATGTAATGATCTCTGTTTGTAAATATTTATACATGATCTTCCGGTTGTAAGTATTTGTTTGGGAGAACTCGTGTACTAGTAGTATTCATGACTATATCCCGAGGAAAAAATCGTGTATTCATGATATATATTACGTATAATATGCAACTAGATCTTGTTTGAAATGAAACATAAATGAAAACACAAACACAAAAGAATCAGTAACATAAATAGAAAACATAAACAAAAATAGAAAACAGGAAACAAAACAAAAGAAACAAAAAAAGAAAACAAAAAATCATATATACTGTCCCGGTTCGTATTACGAACCGGGACAAATGAGTGGGAGCCAGAGGCTGTCTGGTTTGGCCACGTGACCCCCCTACTGGTCCCGGACCGTGGCGTGCCCGGGACAAATAGGGGAGGCTATTTGTGCCGAACACGCTGTCACGGGCGCGTGACCGGGACAAAAAGCCCTCCCAGCCCGGGACCAGTGGCCTGTTTTGCTCTAGTGACGCATACGACCATGGAAGTAAAAATCAAGAGCATGGCATGCTAGTTTTTTCTTCTCAAGAACAAAGACCCAGGAGCACGTAGATTATATTGTACTACAATTGTACATGAATTCGGGAGGACTTAGATTGAAAACTACTGCTAAAGGCTTCTTTGGTTCAAAGTAAATTAGACATGAATTTCGGAGGATCCCGATTCTTAGTACTACTCCCTCTGTCCAACAAAAGATGTCACACTTTCTATCAAATTTGGATGTAGCTATACACTAAGTCATGCCTAGATACATCTAATTTTTTATCAAGTTGAGACATACTTAATTGGACGGAGGGAGTACCTTAAATATCCTAGGCAACTAATTTGGTTTGCACGAATGGAGTGTTTAGGAAAAAATCTAAGAATTTTCGTTTAATTTAGAGGAAAATTTTCTATCCACTCAAAAATCTTGCTACAATAAGTATGTTTTTCATGTGATATTAAACACTTTTAATCTAGTTTCATATAGCTTTCTAATCATATTAAACACAAGAGGACATTGCCACCTCAACCATGATTTTCATCACCTTTCGATTTTGTGTTTTGAGAATCATGAGAATAAAAAACCCCTCATACCTTACAACCAGCTAAAATAAGAATTGCGTGCACATCCTTGACTCCTTGTAAAATGTATAAATTATAAAGTTATGATGTTGTTAAGGGAGAAGACTCTATCACGAACAACATGCATCCATAATTTAGTTAGATTTCCAACAACGTTTTTGCATAAAACCATAAGAAATGCGACAGTTGTTTAAGATGATGTTTTTTTGTCACAGCGCACAGACTCCTTGCTAGGCACATATAAATTTGGAGATTAGGAGAATTTTGTTTAAAACTAAGGGTTATTGTGAGCACTTAACATGAGTTTCTCCCACTTAGACCAAGCTCCTCCCCTTGACGTTGTAACTTCTAAGTGCTACGTTGCATTACACAACCCTCAATAAAGCTAAGAAAATTGTCCTTAATATCGCGGCCTTCCCAACGTTTTAGGTCTTCTTTGGATCATAGGATTAGAAAACAGAGGAATTCGAAAACATAGGAATTTGATAGGATTGGAGGTGCAAACCAGAGGATTGCAAAATAGAGGAAAACTACAGGAATAGTCATTTGGATGATACACAAGAAAAACATAGGAAAAGTGTCTCGATCCTACGCGAATGAGTGTGAAAAAGAGCTTAGAATGGATGTTGAAATTCCTATGGAATTGGGGTGTAGGAATCCAATCCATAGGAATTTTAGAGGTGTCATTCCTATAAAGCAAGGGCATTCCATAGGAAAAAATCCTAAGGATTGAGATCCTATGAAATTTCTTTGAAAATCCCTCAATCCAAAGAGGTCCTAGGGTTGTCAACTTGTTATTAACACTCTTAGTTAGCATATATCTACTGCCGCATTAAATCATTTGTTCTTCATTTTCTGTTACCAATCATCAAAAACACATTAGATGACCACTAATACACAATTCTTGAAACTAAAAAATAGTCCACTCAGAAAAGAAACTAAAACATAGTGTATTACACTAATCATCCTCTTATAATTATCTAGAATACAACAAATATCCTAAGAACTCGGTCACATTGCCCTATGTGACACTCTAGTGCATTTTGTTCACAAATAGGCATGAAAAGACCTTTTTACCCCTTGTGCATAATGTGACAAAATTCGGTACGGGACAATGGCTGCAGTTTTATTACATATTTGGTAGGCATAGCTTAACATCATGTTATTAAATCAATTGTTTCTTGAGAAAATTATTAAATCAATTGTTTCAGCATGTATATTAGAAGAACTGCTATGTAGATTGCTTTCTCAATGCAACATTATAGCATCTGCTCGGAAACAAATGTGATGCACGCAAATAAATAAAGGCAGAATATAATTCATTATCCAACATGTTCTGAAATTAATTTCTATGCACGCAACATCTACAACTTACTCAACACAATAGCACTAGTTATTAAAATAGATTTTGCAAACTTTCATGTGATGTACAAAATCTAGAGGCATGATAATACCCGTAAAGTACCACCGTGAGATCAATCAAGCAAAAGGCACGACAAGGGCCTTTGGCAATCAACTGGATTCAGCGTGCGAACGTGTTGTGCTTGCTACCGGCAATTGATCAGTTGCTAGCTAGCCTAGCTGGTTTGTAGGTACACACTGCGTCAGAAAAATCGTGTGAAATTTCACAAAAATAACCCTTTGGTCAAACTTCAGGCAAAACTAACCCCTTTTCGAAACTATTTCAAAATCTAACCCTTTTTGGTAGCGCCCAACAACGTGGCGCTACCCTCTCTGCGGTAGCGCCACGGGCTTCGGCGCTACCCTCGTGACAGCGTGGCACGGCGGGCCCCGCGAGGTGGACGTGCAACGCCGAGGCCCGCGGCGTTGCCCTTCAGAGGGTAGCGCCACGCGCCCTGGCGCTACCCTCCGCGACTTAAGGCCCAGCGCACGCGTCCGAACGGTTCTTCCTCTCCATTCGACCCCAACAGCTCTTCTCTCCCTTTCTCTCCTTGTACTCACCCCCCCCCCACAAATCCCTCCATATTGGTTCGATTTGGCCGTGGATTTGGGCTCCCCTGCGTTGAGAGAGGTAATCTCCTCCATCCCCCATGTTTTTGTCCAACCAAATTGTTGCAATTTTGTGGCATTATGTTTAGATCTTGGAAACCCTAGAAATGTCATATGAGGGTGTAATATTTCGTTTTTGTGGATAATAGTGGGCAATGTGTGTGTGTATGCTTCTATTTGCCCATTGTATGTTAGGGTTAGGGTTAGTGTTGATTTGGACACATTGTATGTTAGTGTTAGGGTTAGTGTTGATTAATTTAGCTTTAGGTTAGTTTAATTTTGCTTTAGGATTTAATTTGCTATATCATGTTATTATAGTATTATCAAATAATTTGTTCTCTACAAATTATTTGTTTTTAGATGGAGAGAATGGTTAGTGTGCATCATGTGGATAAAGAAGCATTTTTTAAAGGCAACGTTGAGCATGACCCGGAGGAGAAGGTTGTGGTGTTTGACCGTAGTCCGAACTATGCCGAGGTTGTTGCTAAAGTGAGGATTGCATTGAATTGGACGGACCTAAATGATATAGTTTGTTTGGAGGGAAGACACAATGTTGGGTTCGGTCCTCACTCCCGTTGGAAGATCATGCCTATCAACTCCGAGTTGTGTTGGAGTGCATATAAGGAAATGGTTGTCGCATCTCAAGACAAGTCTCTCGAGTTATTTGCCACCCAAACATTTGACTTGAACCGGGGTGCCGCCCAAGGTGAAGTTGGGGTTCAAAATGAGTTATCCAATGAACAAGAAGTGTACGAAGAAACGTGGAGCCAACCTCCGATGACCCAACATGAACCTAGCCAACCTCCAAGCCCGATGCAATTTGACCGCTATGAACTATCGGAGGAGGATACCGATGAGTTGGAGGACGAGCTTCATAACACTTGTATTGGTGACGTTGAGAGAACTTGTAGGCAAGAGGACATGGACCATGACATCCCTTATAGCCGAGGCTACGCATCGGACTCGGAGGATGACGGACCGGACGAAGAAGTGGATGAGGATGGGTTCACGGCTAAAGAATCGGAAGTGTTCAAGAAGATAGTGGGGCAGGACCATCGGATATCGTTGTTCCGTGATCTTAGTCTCGCGGATACAACCGTGGTTGATGGAGGCTCATGTAAATTGCTTGAAGCAAGGCCGAGTTCGAAGAGGGATACCAATGCCAACAATTATGGTATTGCCGAGGGATTGAAGTTTGAAAGCTTCTTGGAGTTGAAGACTTGGATCAAGGAGTATGAGGTTAGGTATTTTAGACCGTTCAAAGTTGTTCACTCCAATGTCCGAAAGCGGTACACGGTAAAGTGTGAGGACGCGACAAATGGGTGTCCATGGGTTGTGCGTGCAAGACCATGGAAAGGTGGTCCTCAATGGATTCTAACGAAATGTGTTTCCTCTCACATGTGTAGTGGGAAAGGTGATGATCACAAGGATGTGGATGACGTACACCGTCAACTCACCTCCGAATTCATTGGTTCTAGGCTTTCCAATTCCATAGAGGCATTCCCGACGTTCACGGTGAAGTCTATCCAGGGCACGGTGAAAGAAATCTTTGGTTACTCCGTAAAGTATGGCAAGGCATGGAAGGCAAAGCAAGCGGCATTCCAGATGTTGTATGGTGATTGGGAGCAAGCATACAACCGACTTCCTAGACTATTGGGAGCTATGGCCGCTACCAATCCGGGCATGATTACCGTAGTGGAGCCATTTGGTCAAAAGACTAGAGAGTACAAAGGTGCAACCGTCCGTGTTTTTGGTCATGCTTTTTGGGCTTTCGGGCAATGCATAAAGGCTTTCAAGCATTGTAGGCCGGTTGTCTCTATGGATGGCACATTCTTGACCGGTCAATTCAGGGGCACTATTTTGATAGCTGTAGCTCATGATGCAAACGACTGGTTGCTTCCATTGGCCTTTGCTTTGGTCACGGCGGAGAACAACGACAATTGGGAGTGGTTCATGGGGCTATTGAGAACCATGGTCTTCGAGCCTCAAAGAGAAGTTTGTATCATCTCGGACCGGCACCAGGGCATACTCAACGCGGTGGAGATAGATATTCCCGGGCATGCTCCAGTACATCATCGCTGGTGTATGAGGCATTTTGTGTCCAACATCTATAGGGCATGTGGGAATAAGGAGTTGTCCGATGATCTAAAAGATTGTTGTCTTGCTTTCACCGAGCGGCATTTCGCGAGATTGTACAACCGATTGCTCACGCTTACAACATCAGCTGGGGGTAAAGAGTTCTTGCATAGGCATGAGGCACTTACACACAAGTGGGCTAGAGCATTTGATCCGGACGGTCGGAGGTATGGTGACATGACAAGCAACATGGCAGAGTGTTTCAACAATGTGCTCAAGGGTGTGCGTGCGTTGCCCGTGACAGCAATCGTGCAATATACATTTGACAAGTTGAATGAGTATCTCATGAAATACAGTGAGGAAACAGATGATCAGATTGAAGGGAGGAACAAGGATAACAAGAAGTATAACTATCCACCCGAAGTTGACAAGTGGATGTTGTACCAGTCTCGAAAAGCGGACGCTAGTACGGCTCAGTGTTTTGACCAAAATGATTGGACTTACCAAGTCAACGAGCCAGGAGGCACTACGTTAGGTGGTGTGCAACATGGAGGGAGGGCGCGCAAAGTTTTACTTAAGCAATGTTTGTGCTCATGCCAGAGGCCTCAGTTGCTTCACCTCCCATGCTCCCACTTGCGGACGGCGTCACTCGCTCGGAAAGTGGGATACACCGATCCCGTGAGGTTGTCTGAGTACTCTATCGAGGCTACAAGGGATACATGGGCTCAGCGATTTGAGCCTTATTTCGACCAATCGCAATGGCCTGAATACCATGGCATTCAAATGTGGCCTGATCCAGCATTGAAAGTGACGAAACGGGGAAGACGGAAGACAAAGCGTTTCCGAAATGACATGGACGCTTGGGGTGGGGGAGGCCTTAGAGAATGGGGCAACCAACATTTTCAAGAGCCTCGAGCGAGTGGCCGTTGTGGAGATTGCAATGAAGTTGGGCACAACACAAGAGGTTGTAGCCAAAACAAGAGATCCAAGGGCAATGATGGAAGCACTAGTCGTGGAGGAAGGGGAGGTGGTGCTAGAGGCGGTGGGGGTGGGGGTGGAGGTGATGGGGGAGGTGGTGGTGGGTTTGTAGGTGGTGGTGATGGGGGGGGTGGTGGTGGGGGTGTGGGTGGTGGTGGTAGCCGTGGTGGTGGTGGTAGACGAGATGGTGGTGGTGGTACCCGTGGTGGTGGTGGTGATGGTGGTAGCACAAGTGGATACGGGGGTACACGAGTTCGAATGTTTGACGAGCTTAGAGGGGGTAGCGGTTCGAGGCGTAGAGGTGGTAGCCGTAGATGATTGGTACGACTACAAATTATTTGGTTGTTCTCTTTTATTTATTATATTGTTTATTTGATCATGCAAATATCAAATGCTTTTCATTTTGTAGGGTATGGGGTCCGATGATTGGATGTCGAGGCCGTGGGCATGGAGGGTGGCGTCTACCAAGCCCGAGGAGGAGGCACCAAATTGTTTTTGTCAAGACATTTGCAAGGCCAAACAGTCAGATGATTGGGATGAGACAAGAGGACGACGGTTTTGGTTGTGTCCCAACTATTGTAGGGACAAGGAAGAACCCAAGTCCGCTTATGATCGTCCCAAGGTATGTCTCCTCTTACGCATGCAAATTTAAATAAATTTGTGTACTAATATCTAATGCTCCTTCTCTCTTTTGTAGTCACCGCCGCCCCTTTGTGTCTTTATCAAATGGATAGACTTCTTCCAAGATAGGTACTTCAAGAACGAGGTCGAATGGGAGCGAGAGACTGCAGAACGGCGCATGAGGGAGAGGAAAAAGGATGAGGAGAGGGAGGAGAGGTTGAGGTTGAAGAAGGAGAAGGAACGTAAGGAGAAAGCAAAGAAGAAGCGTGAAGAGGCCAAGGCTCGTGAGGCCGAGAGGGAGAAGAAACGTGCAAAAGCTCGCCGTGCCATGGAGGATGAAGCATCGGGAAAACGCCGGGACAAGTACCCGCGTTGGACTCAATAGAGCCTCCAACATCGCTGTCTCCCATCTCGTAGGCTTTGTTATGAACCATGTAATATTGTGAACCATTTGATGCTCTTTGAACCTTGTAATGTGCTCCTATCGATGGGTTTATTTTGAACCTTCCAAATATTTTGTTCTCAATATTTTGTGAACTGGCATAGTACTGTTATTTTGTTCTCAATATTTTGTTTGTGTTCAGGGAGGCTCATAATTAAAACAAAATCTTCTGTTTTCAGGACGGTAGCGCCAAGGGCCGTGGCGCTACCCTCCATATGGTAGCTCCGAGCCCCGTGGCGCTACCCTAGTTAAAAAAATTACCAGATGGAGTCTGGGAGGGTAGCGCCGCAAGGCACGGAGTTACCGTATGCAGGGTAGCGCCACAGAGCGTGGCGCTACCCTAGGTAAAAAAAATTCCAGAGAGCTTCCTTTCCATGCCAGCGCTAGCGCTATGAAAACGACTAAGTCTGGGAGGGTAGCACCGCAGGGCTCGGAGTTACCCTCTGAAGGGTAGCGCCAGGGAGCGTGGCGCTACCCTAGTTAAAAAAATTTCCAGCGAACCTGCTTCCATGCCTTTGCTAGCGCGTCGAAACGACTAAGTCTGGGAGGGTAGCGCCGCAGTGCTCGGAGTTACCGTATGTAGGGTAGCGCCATAGAGCTCGGCGCTACCCTAGTTAAAAAAAATTCCAGAGAGCTTGCTTTCCATGCCAGCGCGAGGTCGTCGAAAACGACTAAGTCTGGGAGGGTAGCGCCGCAGGGCTCGGCGCTACCGTATGGAGGGTAGCGCCACGTACTGTGGTGCTACCATCCTGAAAACTAGCAACGAACTAAGTCTAGGAGGGTAGCGCCACAGGGCTCGGCGCTACCGTATGGAGGGTAGCGCCACGTACTGTGGCGCTACCATCCTGAAAACAACAGTTTTTTATTTTAAACAACAGCCATGGACACAAATCTATAGCCACGGTTATAAGAACAGTTTATATATCAGGACACAAATATATAGAGTTACAGGACACAACAAAACAAAACACAGCGTATGCATAACAAGTTACAAGAACACAAGTGCGTTGCCATATCAACTCCAGGATGATACAAGTTATAAGAACACTAGTGCATGATAAAGAAGTGCAAGTAGAACACCACATCTACTTCCTTCCCCGCCTCCTCCTAGGACCTAGCACAACCTGATCCGCATCTCCATCGTTCCTCAACCTCCTCAATGCCGAGTTGGGGATCGGCGCGTTCGACGCATTCTTCATTCTAGGCCTCCTCCTCTCCGGCTCAATGTTTTCCTCAAATGGCACGTTAGTGGAAACCTTCATTACTGGTCTCCTCCTTGGAGGAAGCTTTTGCGGTCTCGAGGGTGGCTCATGCTCTGACTCGGTCTCGGCGAGTTCTATCTCCTCCGATTCAGCTGTCGGCGGATCGGACTCCTCCGACTCAGCTCTAGACGGCTCCGACTCCTCTGACTCAATCTCTTTGCCCTTTGCTTGCTGAGCCCACTGGCTAGGTGTGAATCGGGTGAACTCGCGCCTCGACCGTAGGTTAAATGACCGCCTCTGGCTGACTGGAAAATCGTCCAAGGTCATGTCGTCGGGAATCTAAAACAACACAAATGGATGCGGTTAGAAAGTGAAGACACGACTATTGTGTATGGATGAAGCTAAAAAAAATCCGTACCTCGTCATATTGCGGATTGGAGCTAGAGGCACCACCATGACAAAGAGGAGTGGAGCACGACGTCGGCTCTGTGGGCATGGTGTCATCGGTGGTACGACAACCAAGCAGTAGAGCTAGTGAACGTAGCCGTTGGGCGCTTTTCTGTGACATTATGGATGCAACATAGGTCTAAGAATAACATTCATATAACTACCTTACTAGGATGCACAATATCGACTTACCTTCGCAAACTCTCTAACGGCACTGTCGCCCTTCTTGGTCCGAGGATAAGCGGCTGCTTCCTCGGCCTCATCGGCTTGCTGCGAGATCTCCTTGCGCTATAACAATATAGAGATATGTCAACACACAATTTATATTTATGACAACGTGAGGTACAAGAGAATTGTATTACCATGAAGTTGAGCAATGGAGCAAACTTGGTTTGTGTGCCATCTCTCACAAGCTTGTTGTAACCAAGCGTCCGGAAATTTGTATCGGTGGGCGGGTCCTCAAGTATGGTAGAATCAAAAGCCGGCGCGCATAGCTCCACACGACTGTTCGAAAGGGACCAAGCTAGATAGTTGTCGAAAGCACCTTGGTCATATTGACGGTAATGTGAGAGGGTTTTCGGATGCGCCTTCGCCGCCGCCAACACCTGATGCCACTTAGCAACGTAGTCCTCGTGATGCACGTCCCACTTGAATACCTTCTTCTACCTTTTGCGCTCCAACCTGCAAATTAAAGTTCAATTGTACCGTCAACCACAACCAAGTTCAATATGAATAGAAGGACTGAGCGAGGTGAACAATGATCTCACTCGTGGAGCGCTAAGCCCGTGTTCACCCACTCCGGCGGTGTACTCTGAAATAGCCCAAATTGGGTCATCACTCGTTGCGGCAAGTGAAACTCGACCGCCCACAAGCATATGAGCGGCGTCTCCATCAACCAAAGATGTTGTTCCGCCATGCATATAGGGTTGAGCTCGAATTCACCCGTGACTCCCAACCTATGGCCATGACCATATGGATCCCATACCACCTACAACATAATAGTGGGCTCATTTCACATGGTGCAATATAGACAAAAGAAGAGTTAACAAAAAAAAGACATCCATTACCTGCTCGGGCGTTAGCGCGTCGAACTCGTTTGTGTACCTCTCGTACTCCTTTTCACCGTCGCCATAGAACGGGGGAATCACGTCCCACTTGTACGCCCAAGTTGGCAGACGGTCCTCGTCGCCGCCATTATCCCAAGGCAGCCAATGCCCGGGGGTCGGCCGACCAACGGAGAAGCGCTCCCACTTCCAAACAGAAAGCAGGAGTAACGGGCCACCTATCCCGGACTGACCTTCTCCCCGACGGCAGGCATCGTCTAGCTGCAAGTGTAGGGTAAGCATTGTGATAAGTAATGACTTCATGAGATGTTAGATGCACAAACAAACTCAATTTGAGAGACGGTACAAGTATGCCAAAGCCGCAGAACCCCAACTCCAGTTTGTGTCCCAACCGCTTAACGCCTTGAGCCACATCCACGGACACGTCCTGCCGCTACCATCCGCAAACAACGCCCGTGAGATCACGTACCACACGTACGCACGGGCGTACATCTGAACCACAATGTCATCCGCATCGGCAGGCGGTGGTCTACCAAAGGTTGCACGGACCCAATGAAAGGACGCTCCAGAAGGCATTCTATTCTTTTTCGGTTCTGGATGCGGTTCAGGAGACCTCCCAATTAGACCTTCCATATTTGCTCTCCAACCATCTGAACTTGTGCTAAAACACAAGGGCCTTCCATCGATAGGGAGCCCTAGGATCATCGCCGTGTCCTGGAGAGTGACGGTCATCTCACCCGTGCGGAGGTGAAAAGTGTGCGTCTACGGCCTCCATCGATCAACGAGAGCGGTGATAGCAGAAGGGTTCAAGTTCACCGTTGACCGGGTGACAAGGTGGATGAATGGCAGTAGACGCAGCCTGCGGATGTATGGGGTATACCTCTCGTCGTATTGCATCTTATCGGGGTCTGATACCTCATGAGAGCGAAGACGAAGAGGTTTAAAAACCTACAAAAATTAAACACAAGTTAAATACATATAATCCATCTCAAGAATATTTTACAAGTTATGTCACAAAAAAGTAGTACCTTACTCCCTTCCGCAATGAATCGGGCACGATGCACTCGGTCATATGCCTCATTAAGTAATTCCATCCTACGCATTTACATATAAAGATACAAGTAAGATGTAGCCCATATTTGTAGAAATCCAAAATTTAGCATGTGAGCAACTACATAAATCGGAGAAGTATTGAACTATACAATCGGAGGAGCATTGAACTATACATTTGCTAAAAGAAACTATAATAGATAGCTTAGTTCAAAATAGGTGTAGTATTCATCTACAAATTGGAGGAGTATTCCACAAATCTATTCTAAATAAATCTAAAAAATAGCACAACGACCTACACGTATTGGCAAACGATTTCACCCCAATAAAACTCACAAGATTTCACCTAGACTAGCCCTAATTTCGAATCTAGCAAGAACTAGGGTTTCACCTGCCATAGCAAACATCCAGCAAGAACTAGGGTTTCTATGGATGAAATTCAGGGGGGAGGAGGAGAATACCTAGGGGAACGAGATGGAGACGGATTCCTCACAGTTTTGCTTCGGTTCCGGCCGGATTCGTTGAAGATTTAGAAGAGAGGAGAGAGGAACAGCTCGGGCGCCATGGGGAACAGAGAAGAAACAGAGAGAAGAGAGAAGAGGGCAGCGATTTTGGGCTCGGTCGCTGGGCGCAGCGCTTAAGTCGCGGAGGGTAGCGCCACGGCGTGTGGCGCTACCCTCTGAAGGGTAGCGCCAGGGCGTGTGGCGCTACCCTCTAAAGGGCAGCGCCGCGGGCCTCGGCGTTACGCGTCCACCTCGCGGGGCCCGCCGTGCCACGCTGTCACGAGGATAGCGCCGAAGCCCGTGGCGCTACCGCAGAGAGGGTAGCGCCACGTTGTTGGGCGCTACCAAAAAGGGTTAGATTTTAAAATAGTTTTAAAAAGGGGTTAGTTTTGGTTAAAGTTTGACCTAAGGGTTATTTTTGTGAAATTCCACAAAAATCATAGGTACATTGCGCGTGTCGTCAGAAGCTCGTCGTTGTCGTGCAGAAAAGTACTCAGTGCGTGGGGCTGGGCTAAAAATTGGTATCGGTCCTTCCAGGTGGACAGTTCTGACAAGATGGCAAATGAATAGGAATGCGCTTCAGTCATATAAGTGATTGCCAAGGTAGCAAAGAAAACTTCGAGATGAAATACCTGATGTTACTACGAGTACCCGATGGTAATTTGGGTCACCATACTGACAAGCTAAGCAGGTTCATCAGGTTCACCATACTGAGGCCATATAGGTTTTTTTTCACCCATATCAAATAAAGAATATGATTTTAAGGAAATGTCATATAAGGACTTTTTCTTTCATTTGGGTTGGGGGAGACGTGATGTCCAATCCACGAATACACTCCGGAAAACCAGCTTTAGTTGCGCTTCCACCAACGGAAGGATAGTGTGTCAGTGCTGAAGCAACATGATGAGTTACGACTCTACTTTTATTAGAGAAGTAACTTTGACAAGCAAAAGATTGGGGTAGCTTTGTTTGGCTTATACCAGGGGGAGGCGGAGGAATCATGAGTATCATTATTTTACTGTATTTTTTTCTCCGGGGAAGAATCATCACAGGTTTAGCGCCCGCGCAGATGACAGAAGAAAACAAACCAACAAGAAAGGCATCGATCAATCAATCAGAGCAAAAGGCTGCGAGTATACTATATTTTATAGTGTAATCAAATCAAATCATGTTTATTGTTGTCCTCCTCGGTGACGGTGCAACGTAGGGGGACATAGTGCAATGGAAGAAACAATAAAGTAGGGACAGAAGGGCTTTTATATTAGGAAATGGTCCTTCTTGGTTGTACGCTTGCGACGGTGCGAGACAGAGGAGAGGGGAGCAGATGGGAAGACATTTGGAGACGTGATGGCGACCGGCGGCCAGTTTGCGCGTCCGCTAGTGGCGGGATCCATCTCTCGCGCTTGGGTTGGTTGGGACCTACTCTACTCCTACCTAAACCTCTAACCGCCGGCCGGACGCCTCTTCTCTTTTCTTTCACCTGCAGCAGCCGTACCACGCGTCTATCCGTCCCTGTGGCTGCCAATGTCGGTGGTGTCTTCACCTGCTCCGTTTAATGGCCTGCTCCAACGCATGCATCGATCGTAGGTTTCCAGCTTCACAAATTAATCCGACACTCTTCAAGTTGTGTCTCAGCACCCGCATCCAATAAAAATGCTGTCATCGATCGGGTAGGTTTCCAGCATTACAAATTAGTCCGACACTTTTCAAACTGTGTCCCATCACAGACATCCAACAAAAATATGGTCGATTTTTTAAAAATGCACTTGGGACCCGTTTGTAAGAGGCCTAGCCGTCGCCTCCAACCTCCGTTCTCCTCCTCCGGTCAGCCTCACCGATGTCGGGAGGGGTGACGAATCCGATCTATAAGTGAAGTTTTTAATAAAATTGATGTTTCTCATGAGATTGGATTAGAGTTTTGGTAGCCGTAAATTGAAATAGTTTCGTCTATAATAAGTAATCTTCGTCTTTCGTCAACGATGAGATGATCTTTCCAATGTCAATGGTGGTGTTGAAAGATTATATATTTATCTAGGTATGGTTATTCAGTTCTTGATTCGTCAGATCGACTTTGGATTTTTCGCATGGTTGTCGTGAAGAGAATTGTCCTCGTAGTATGATGATGCGTTCTCTCGGCTCCTACCGACATCGATCAAGTTGTTTAATTGTTTTTCCTGTAATATAAGTGTCGGTACTCTTATCGATGTCGGTTGATAACGTGTCATCGGTTGATTATTTTAATGCATGCGTGGGTGATGAGGCCATTGTGTTGGTTAGTTGACATGCTACGACATATTTAAATGACATGTTTTTTTAGAGAGTACGCAATTGCGTATCAAGACATAAGTTTGAGTACAAGAAAATTGACAGTTCGTTGCGCACAACGCTGTCAAAACACCACTCTACTTCGGCTAGTCCGACACACACAACACAAGTAAAAGCCCATCCTAAACTAAGAGCAATGCCACGTCTCAACCGAAACCATCGTCTTCGAGGAAGAACAACTCCATCTTGACTTCCCTTGTCAACGCACCATCCTAAAAGAGGAGGATGGCGGGACTCGGTCCATCCCTACAAAGGGGTCGTCTTGAACCCGTTAGCAATGGTGTGCATAGTGCCCAGGGACGGAGCCAAGATGTTAGCTTAAGGGGGGCGGAACTAGATTGATTAGTGCTTGTGATGTGTATGAGGGGGGCTAAACTAGCTAAAACACCATAATCGAGGAGCAAACATGGCTAGTTTTCTTAAGAAAATCATGGTCATAGGGGGGGGGGGTAGTGATAGTTCTCAACCTTACATAGCGGCGAGCATAGGAAGAGAATAACCTTCAAGTCGTGTCTCCAAACGCAATGCTCTCACCAGAGGGACGACAACGAGACACCGCAATCGCGTCGATCGAACTCCAAACCTAGGCTTTCGACCGGAGACATGTACCAGACCAAGACGAGGGCGAGGGACGTGGCAACACACCTCGGCAACACCTCCAAGAAGTGGAACAACACCCACAAGCGTCGTTGTCGCGGGCACCAACCAAAGTTGGGCACGACTTTCATCCGAATTGCCGCACACCTTCCTCCCTGCCCACAACACTAGAAAAAATGTCCATATCACACCGTCGCCGCCACAACCTTCACCAACGTAGCCGCAACGCCAAGGACCACCGACGACTTGCACGGACGAGGCCACGCCTAACAATCTAAGGTAGTGTTAACTAGGCATGTGTGCCAAGTCTAAAGTAGAACCTGTCATGGGTCGGTTTGTATTAGTCAGAGTCCAACTAGGTTAGTTGTGTTAGGTTTGGTTGGGGTTTGTCCAACCGACTAGTTGATTGGCCTACTATATAAAGGAGCCAACAACTAGGGTTTTAGAGGAGTTGAAAATTTTATAGAACATTGTGTTCAATGTATCCTCCGTCCCAAGGGACCGGCATATGACGACGTATGTTCGTTAGTTATCCAATAAATAGAGGCACGAGTGTTTTTAAATCTGTCAAGAGTTATCGTGCATGGCGAGAAGGTCGTTGAATCTGTCAAGGATTATCGAGCTTGGCGTGAGGCTGGTGTTCAACACCTCATTGCTTGTCGTCGTATTCATCTCTCGTTTTTCAGGTTGCTTGGATTGTTCCCGTGATTGGAAGAATAGTTGTCTCGATAATTCTTGCGGGTCAGACAAACATCCACATCAGTGTATGCACAAAGCATTGACATTGCGGCTCAGAATTAAAATTATGGGACAATCTTTGTTGGTATTCACATTTCGATATCTATTTCATTTTTCTACGGATGCCTTCAGAAAAGTACAAAATTATGTCATGCAAGAAAAAAAAACTGGAAATCTCGAAGATTTGCTCGTTTCTTTTAATCTTTATTTTGTAATCGCTGCACTGTCTGTTACTATAATATATATGGAACTGATTGTCGAAAAAATACAGTAGAATAATTAATTCGAAGAAACTAATAAAAGGTGCAAATTTCATTCAAAATGCACTTCTTATAACGCAGAATTGGAACATATTTGCCTAGATGAAACCCTAGCTAGCCTCCAGTCACCATCAGAGATGCAGATAGGTTGTCGCCGTACGGTACCGGATGCTGCAATGACCCTGCCTCCTACTGCTCCATGACGTGGTTGATTGGCTATGACTTCATGACGAGGAGCGACTGTTGATTCGCCTCGGCCTGCTGCTACACCGAGGCGTGCATAGCCGGGTAGAGGCCCGGACAGTCCTCCGGGTCGAGCAGGTGGCCCAACGCTCTAGAGCAGGCCCTAACTGTGTAGGCCCTCTGGTGCCGGATAAAAATTAAATCGGCCAGAGACTGCACATTATCACACATTTGGAGAATGCATTGAAAGGTACCGGTGAAGAATGCATTGAGAGGCATTTGCTATTTGACTCGTTTCGAATTCAAAAGATCTTACATGTACTGTTTTTTGTGTGAGAGAGTTCACTAGATGCTCCCCTCCTCCCCACCATCGATTCCAGGCAAAAAAGGCCGGCTGATCCATCTGCCGTGAGGTGAAACTCACCCATAGCGAGCAGGCAAGCATGAACGTGGCGAAACACCATGGCCCGTACCACATGGAACCACACTATGCTGCTCTGTTCTCACGCGCCCGTCGGTGCGATGCGGCCGCGCGGGCACGCACGCAGGGTACCACCCAAAAGAAAACAGCTTAGGACATCTCTGATCAATTCCGGACCGATTTGGTTCAGATTTTATCCGTTTGATCAGCCGTGGGCGTGTCCGCACATACTGGAGCCATGCGCCCTATGGGGCTGCTCATTTAGTTGCCCGGGCTAGTTTTTTTTCCAAATTTTCAAATATAAATATTTTTAAAATAAAATTCAAACATAAATATAATTCAAACATAAATATTGTTCAAACATAATTCAAACTCTACTGGTGTCATACGAAGTTCCAGATGTGCTGAACCAAATCATCCTGAAGTGCAATGTGGGTTTCCGCATCACGCAGCTCGTACGCGAAATCGATGAACCGCTGGAAATTTGGCACTCCTGGCTGGGGCTCCACATTCTCACCCTGAAACAACCAGTTCTCGTCGTACACGTTGTCATCGCGCTCATCCTCTATGATCATGTTGTGCATGATCACACAAGCAGTCATCACCGACCACATAATCTCCGGGCTCCATGTTCTAACAGGGTGCCGAACAATAGCCCATCGAGACTGAAGCGCACCAAAAGCATGCTCCACATCCTTCCGGGCACTCTCCTGCTATTGGGCAAATCGTTTCCTCATCTCACCTTGAGGAGCGGAAATGGTCTTCACAAAAGTAGCCCACGTGGGGTAGATACCATCAGCCAGATAATATCCCTTTGTGTAGTGGTGGCCATTGACATCGTAGCTCACCTCCGGAGAGTTGACTATGGCAAGTCTACCAAACACTGGAGAGTGCTGGAGCACGTTGATATCATTGTGTGAACCTGCCATGCCAAAGAACGAGTGCCAAATCCACAGATCATGCGAGGCAACTGTCTCGAGAATAACAGTGCACTCACCAACATGGCCCTTGTACTGCCCCAGCCAGCCAAATGGGTAGTTCTTCCACTCCCAGTGCATACAATCGATGCTTCCAAGCATCCCAGGCCAACCTCTGCTCTCGTTGATCGACAAAAGCCGCTGAGTGTCAGCAACAGTTGATTCCCTCAAGTACTCCGGGCCAAAGACCTGAACCACAGCTGCACAAAACTTGTACATGGACTCAAGGCATATGGTCTCACTCATGCGCAAGTACTCATCAACCAGATCACCAGCTACTCCATATGCTAGCATTTGGACTGCCGCGGTGCATTTCTGATAAGAAGAGAAGCCAAGCTTACCAGTGGCATCCGGCTTGCACTTGAACCATTCATCATAATCCAGCACCCCAAGTCGAATGCGGTTGAACAGGTCCCTTTTCATCCGGAAACGGCGCCGGAATAGCTTCGCCGTGAACACCAGATTGGTTGGATGGAAGTAGTCCTTGTACAGCCGGGCATGCCCACCATCTCTGTCCCTCTCCAAGGCTGCGGCATGGCCGGGCAGGGAACCTCGGAACAACGGCCGCTGACATGCAATGTGGTGATTGACCACGGCCGTGGCAACGAGGACGTCGCTCTCGTCGTCTGTCTCCGAGTCCGACGACGACGAGTACATGATCACGTTGTTGAAGAAGAACTCGTCGCCGCTGTCCGTCATTTTTTCCCTCCCGAGGTCGGGCAGAGCAATGGACAAACACCTTGTGTGCGTCCCGTCGGGTGGGGAGGTGGGAGTTGCACCGGGCGGTGGTTGGCCGGCGAAACGACTCCGGGAGCGGCGGCGGGAGGGGATAGAGGTGGGGGGTGCTCGCGGTGGCCGGACGGCGGCGGGGGGTGGCCGGGGTGGGTCGCGGTGGAACGGGGTGGGCGCGAGGTGGGAGGAGAGGTCTCTGTGCGGTGGGGTAGTGTGGGCAAAAGAGGACACTTTTGGTGTCCACTCGGTGTCCGGGGGCTGCTCAAATCTGGACCAAATTTGGTCCAGGTTTGAGCAGTCCCGGACAAAAAAACGGACCGCTGTCCGTTTAGGCAGCCGAGTAGGGGCTTGGTTTTGTCCGGTGCTGCTCAAATTTGGCCGGTCCGGGGCAATTGAGCAGCCCCGTAGGAGATGTCCTTATACGCTCGTTCTAGAACAAGGAAAGCCTCGTGCCTTTTTGTTTTTGATTGAACGCCTACGGAGAAAGAAAGGGTAAGCAAGCAAGCAAAAATGGGCTCTGGTTTTCCGTGTTTAGTCTTCTGAGACAGGTAGTGGCTAATGAGTGCGATCGCCACCGTTCGTATGGTAGTGGCGCACTAGCGGGCCGGAGGCAACTAGGCCGAGGCAACACCTAACAAAAACGGATACTACCCTCAGTTTCATATTAGATGACTTCATTTTATCAAAAAATGGATGTATCTAGATTTATATCATATCTAGATATATCCACTTTTGTCCAAATAGAAATCATCTAATTTAAAACAGAGTGAGTATTTTCGTTGCTCGGCCAACACAACAGGTTACAACATCTCTAAGACCATCTTCACCGGGCTCTAAATAAATGTCTGCCACCCTTCAACTATACCCTGGTTGGGGTGGGTCCGGACGCTATTGGAGAAGTGTCCACATCGACGCATTCCAAAAGGTCTACCATGTAGTACCTTAGCAATGGCTCCCGCTTCCCAACCCGCTGCTGTGGCCACCCCAACCTCGCCGGTGACGCCTAGCTCGGCGGCGACCACCATAGCGACGCCTCCCACTCCGGGCTCGTCGGCCACTGCCCGTTCCCTGGTTACCCCTTCCCAGCGGTGGGCTCCGCCCGGCGCAGCGGGGTTTGCTGCCTCTTGGATGCGCTCCTCCATCCCGCAGGACCCGGTGCTCACGCCTGCGGCCTCGGCGTCCTCGGCTGCTGCGCCGGCGTGGAGTAATGATGCTGCGGCGTCCCTGCGACGCCTTGATGCGGGGTTTCCGAGCGGCCAGGTGCGCTCCCCCCCACTTCAGGTATGGAGCCTTCAAGATCTGCGCCGGCCTCGGCTAGGCGCCTGCGCTCTACGGTCTACGTGCCTTCAAGCCTCTCTCTTCGGACCTCTGGGTCTTCGCATGCGCGCGCTGCCTCCTCTTCTAGCGCTGCACCCGCCATTACTGCTATCGTGGCTGTTGACCGCACTTGCCTTGCTTGGCAAGTCGTTCACCTGAGGCGCCGGCGGCGTGCACCGCCCGTACCTCCTTTGGACGGCATGGTAATGGCGCCTCTGCGCGCCCTCACCCTGTTGTGGCCGCGGACCCCTTATCTCTCACCTTTGGGGATGTTGCCTTCGCTGCCTCGCTACTGACCACCGCGCCGCTCAGTGTCACGACCTTGTCCCCTGCGTCTTTTGCCTGCGTTTTGGTCACCGTGCTCACCATTGCCGCAAGCGCCGCCTGCCGCCCTCTTTGTGCGCTCCCATCACCTCGCTCCACCCCCCTCCCCCCCCGCCGCCTCCACCCCCTCCTGCTCCGGCAATGGCGTACCGCCCGGGCGAGCCGTCGCAACGTCCTGGCAGGGGCTCCACGTTTTCCTTCGCAACCGAGGACGTCGCCGGCCTGCTCTGCTTCTCCGCGGTCCTCGTCACCATGTCCGAACAACGCCGCAACATCAGTCCGCACATGGTGGGACCCGTTCGACCGGATGCACGTCTCGCGCCACTCCCCGGAGCCCTTCCTCGTTCGCTTCGAGGTGACTCGGCACCGTGACATCCTCCTGGCGGCCGGGAGGGCCGCATGCCGCGACATGATGTTGTCCATGGCGCCCTGGACGCCGGCTGTGGGTGGACATCAGCAGGTCTAGCACTACTACTGCCGCCTCGCCATCGAGCGCCTCCCGCTCCAGTGCTGGAGCAAGGAGAAGATCCAGGATGCGGTGGGCCGCTCCTACGTTATCGACGGGCGGGAGAGGCATACCCTTACCTTCTCTAACACCTCCTGCGCCTACGCCTGGGCCTGGTCGTGCAACCCGGACGGCATCCCGATGTCAAACGACTACTCCGTCCTCGACGCGCCCGTCGATGCTCACGTTCGCTCGACGGCGGAGGGCTCGCCGAGTGCCGAGGGGTTGCAGGGGCCGGTCTTCCCCATCCTGATCCACCTCGACACCACCAAGGACTTCGCGCCCCTGCCGAAGGGCAGCTCGGCGGCCTGGCCGCTGCTGGAGCGCTTCCACTGGGAGCTGACTCTCGATGAGAACATGCGGGGCCAGGGCGCCCCTCGTCGCCGTTTCCAGGTGCACGATCGCATTAGGCCGGCGCGCCGTGATGACGATGCCGACGACGACGCTTAGGGTGGTGCGGCGCGCCGCCGTCGCCATTCACGTGGATCCCGCCGTGCTGGACTCATGGGGTGCTGAGCCGATGACGCGCCCCGTGAACCTTTGCAACGCAGGTGGCAGGAGGGCGCTGAGGCCGGTGGCAGTGGAGGGCGGCGTCGCGACGCGGGTGCCCGTGACTCCTCTACTAGCTCTGACCACGGTCTGGGCGACGGCCACGAGCGTGGCCGGTCTCGTGTGCGCGGCCCTAGCTCATCCCGTGGTCGCTCCCAGGAGGGGGACAGTGCGGAGTCCTGCCATGCTGCGGGCGTCCTCGAGCCCGTGACGGTGCTGTCGTCTTACAACAAGCCTGACATGCTGCTTCCCCGCTCAGATTTGGAGTCTTTCTGGCAGGAGCTCACACGGGTTGACCCGCTCCTGCTGGTAGCGAACACTGATCAAGAATTCAGCAAGCTGGGCCAGGTCTGGGCCTCACCGCCTGCCAGCTCTGCGTGGGCCGTTGATGGACCGGCCGCTGACCACTGGTCGGGCCTTGCGAGTTCGCCGCCCCCGACCCTGCAGATCGACTTGCCCTCGGACCTGGGTCTTCCTCTGGCTGCTTGGGAGGCCCCTGACGGGCCACTGCGGCCATGGCCCAACATGGGATACCTGGGCCCTAACGTTTTTTATGGGAGGCTGCAGCGCAGCGTGCCCTCCCCAACCGTTCTGCTCCAACTTGATACGACGATGACCGTGGAGCTCCTCGCCGGCAAGATGCAGGGCCATGAGGTGGATGGCTGCACCTCCTTCCTCTCCAAGGTCTTCAACATGCTGCCTCCTTCCGTCATGGGCGCCCCGCCAGTCTTCGCTCCCTTCCCGGCCGTGGAGACTCCCGCGGCGGCCGTCGGCAACATGCTGCCCCAGCCCGTTGCTCCAACACCTCGACGTTCCAGTGCTCGCATCGCCAAGGCGCGGGCCAGGCACACCCAGGAGGAGGCGGGGCAAGCCAAGCTGGCGCAGGAGCTTGATCTCATCGCCAAGCCATCCTAGTTCAACGACGAGGTCCGCTCCAAGTATAAGTCCCACTTCGGGACTCCGCTCGGCAAGCTGATGTCCAGGTTGACGGGCGAGGAGCTGGCGCCGTTCGCTGACGAGGCGTTCCACCCGTCCGCCTGACACCCTGTTGATGTTTGCCTAGGCTTGATCGTTCCTTATGTTAGGACAACCCCTATGTGTTCGCTGCTGTTCGGTCCGGTTGGCCGTTGTCTGCTCGTTGCTGGTTAGTTGTGCTGCGCCTGCCTCCGGATTACTCCTGGAGAAGCGCTTTGTGTTTGTGTTTTGCTTTCGGCGCCTAGGCCGGGCGCCCGTTGTCTGTTCGGGCCACGTTGTATGCTCCTTGTGCTCTAAAGTGGTACAACTTGCTATTCAAGCTGCTGCCGTGTTCTGTTATGCCCTGTTGCTTGCCGTGGTTGAACTGGGATTCCCGAGTTTGCCTTATGGATAAGTCGTTCTCCATCTTGAATTGGAACCCCCGCGGTCTTAACGCCAAGCCGCGGCGGCTGGCCGTGTGCTCCCTTGTCGAGCAGGTCCGGTGCTCCATTCTTTGTCTCCAGGAAACAAAGATTGCTGCTTTCTCGCCCGAGGCCCTGCGGGAAACGCTTGGGCCCTCCTTGGATGGCTCTGCTTTCCTGCCAGCGGTCGAAACCAGGGGTGGTGTCCTGCTTGCATGGAGCTCATCCATGTTCAACGTCGACTGTATTGAGGTCTCCGTCTTTGCGGTCTCTGCGTGTTTTTCTCCCACCTCCGGAGGTGCCCCTTGGTTCATCACCACTGTGTACGGCCCTTCGGACGACGCTCTGAAGCCCCACTTCCTCCAAGAACTTGTGGCGTTGCGTGGTCGCATCCCTGGGCCATGGTTGATTTTGGGTGACTTCAACCTAATTTATGAGGCCCGTGACAAGAATAACTCCAACCTTGACCGCGGTATGATGTCGCGATTCAGATCGGCCCTCAATGACAGTGAGCTCAAGGAGATAAAGCTGAGTGGGCGACGCTTCACCTGGTCCAATGAGAAAAGCTCGCCGACGCTTTGCCGCCTTGATCGGGCTTTCTGCGATGCCGACTGGGATTGTGCCTTTCCATCTTCCCGCCTGCTCCCTCACACGCCTCGTCCATGTCTGACCATTGCCCGCTAATCCTCACCTGCGAGTCTTCCATTCGTCGGCCGCACCGTTTCCGTTTTGAGGCCTTTTGGGTGCACTTCGACGGATTCAAGGAGGTTGTGGCTCAGGCTTGGGCTGCGCCGTGCACGGCAACTTGCGCAGTTGGCAATACAAAGATGCGGTTGCTCATGGCCCAAGACACTGTTTTGCTTCTGGATGCGGCCCAGGAAAGTCGTCTGTTGTCGCCTGATGAGTTGGCCTTGCGCAAGGCTCTTAAGTCCCGCATCCTGGGATTGGTGGTGATCGAGCGCATTAGGATGAAGCAGCGGGCGCGCGTTAACTGGTTGCGCGCTGGCGACGCCAACACCAGATTTTTCCACCTAAAGGGCCAATGCTCGAAGGCGGAAAAACTTCATCCCTTCGCTCGCCGGCATCCATGGGGTGGCGACCGAGCACCGCCACAAAGCTGTCGTCATCAAGGAGTTCTTCGGGAAGCTGCTTGGTACGACAGCAGCCTCTGAGCACACTTTTGATTGGGACTCGCTGGGCTTGCCTGCGCTGGACTTGTCCGAGCTTGATGTTCCTTTCTCTCTGGACGAGATCCTTGCCGCCATCGCTGACCTGCCGGCGGATCGTGCGCCTGGCCCCGATGGCTTCTCGGGCTCGTTCTACAAAGCTGTTGGCCGATCATCATTCAGGACCTCCAGCTCGCCTTTGGCCAGCTTTTCCAGCTGCATAGGGGCTCATTGCATCGGCTCAATGATGCTCATGTGGTGCTGCTGCCTAAATGTGATGGGGCAGCTTCGATCGGTGATTTCCGGCCAATTAGTTTGCTAAACAGCTCTGCCAAGCTGTTTATGACGGTGTTGTCTTCTAGGCTGGCCAAGCGCATCGACGACCTTGCCGGTCTGGCGCAGAGCGCTTTTATTCGAGGGCGCTGCATTCAGGACAACTTCCTTCTTGTCCAGGGCCAGGTGCGGCGACTGCACCGTGCCAAGTGCCCATCGATGCTCGTCAAACTCGACATTGCGAAGGCGTTTGACAGTGTCTCTTGGGTCTACCTTCTAGACATGCTCAAGGCCCGGGGTTTCAGTGCGCGTTGGTGCGAGTGGATAACCCTCCTGTTGTCCACTGCATCTCTCCACGTCCTGCTCAACGGAATTGCGGGCGAAAGGATACGACACCGGCGGGGACTGCGACAGGGGGATCCCCTGTCCCCATATCTCTTCATCCTTGCAATGGAGCCTCTGCACCGCATCATCGCTATGGCCGTTGACAATGGGGTGCTCTCCCGCCTCCGTGGAAATGCTAATAGTGTGCGGACCTCCCTCTACGCCGACGATGATGTGTTGTTTCTCAATCCTGTCCGGGCGGAGTTTGCAGCTTTGCACTCTATCCTGCACCGCTTCGGCGAGGTCACCGGGTTGCATGCCAACTTTGCCAAGACATGTGTTATCCAGATCCGCTGCGATGCCCTTGACCCTGCGCACATTGTATCGCCCCTGGGAGCTCAGATCGGTGGCCTCCCGTGCAAGTTTCTGGGACTGCCGTTGAGTCTGTAAAAGCTGCGGAAGGTTGACTTCCAGCCTCTGCTCGATAAGATTGCTAGCCGGCTAGCCTGCTGGAAGGCTAAGCTGCTTTCGGCTGCCGGCCGCCTAGTCCTGCTCAACGATGTGCTGTCAGCTCTATCGGTCTATTGGATCTCCGTCCACTCCCTTTCGGTCTAGGTGCGGAAATTCATCGACAAGCTCAGGCGTGCGTGGCTCTGGCGGGGCGACGATACTTGTAATGGCGGGCACTGCAAGGTTGCTTGGTCCAAGATTTGTCGACCGCGCGACCTCGCGCGGTGGTCTTGGAGTCGTGAACCTTGACCGCTTTGGGACTGCGCAGCGTCTGAAGTGGCTATGGCTTGAGCGTGTCTCGCCGCACAAGGCTTGGATTGGACTGCCGGTACCATGCACCCTGGACGACAAGAGGATCTTCGCCTCCGCGACGAATGCCACCCTCGGTGATGAGAAAATCGCCCGCTTCTGGTATGACAACTGGACGGGCTTTAGGGGGCCCTTCATGTTGTTTCCGACACTCTTTGCGGCCGCCCGCCGGAAGCAGCGCTGCGTGGCGGATGCGACCCACGATCAACGATGGGTTAGTGACCTCCGTGGTCGTGTCACGACTGACTCCCTGCCGGATTTCGTCCGTCTCTGGGCGGCAGCCGCCTCCTTGCACCTCGTTGTGGATACGACGGACGTTTTCGCGTGGCTCCCTTCCGAGTCAGGTGTCTACTCGGCGTCCTCTGCGTACCGGTTGCTCCTCCTGGGATCCACGTCTTCCCCCTTCAGGCCACAGTGTGGCAGGCATGGGCCCCTGCTAAGTGCATGCTCCTTGCCTGGCTTATAGTTCAGAACAGCGTCCTCACGGCGGACCGCCTGATGGCTCGTCAGTGGCCCAACTCCTACTTCTGCCCTCTGTGCATGCAGAACCTGGAGACGGCTGAGCACCTTCTTGTGGAGTGCCCTTGGTCGCGCGCCCTTTGGTGTCGGACTGCGGACAAGTTTGGCGTCTCGTCCCTTGCACCCGGCTCGTGGGGAATGGATCGCACTACCCCCTGACAGAATGCTCGCACGGCTTTCTGCAACTTCGGCGGCGCAGATCAAGACGGCCAAATCGCTGGCCCTGCTTGTCATCTGGTTCATTTGGCGGGAGCGGAACGCCGGAATATTCCGCGGCGTCTCCCTGCACCCGGACGCGGCGGCATTAGCTTTGTTCGATGAGGCGACGACTTGGTCGTTAGCTGGTTGTAGTCACCTGCCGCGAGTAGTCCGTTTTGGCTGCTTTTCCATGTGGACTTCCGCATGGTCTAGCCTTTTTTTACTTTGGTTCTCAGTTCCTTGTAACTCCTCTATGAAAACGCAGCTCTCCTGCGCCTTTTCAAAAAAAAAAGTCTACCATTCAAATAGCCAGAAATTTGTCCAACAGCTCGTGGGCGGTGAAATCAAATTTTGATTAAAACTTAAATTAGAACATCGGCATAATAAAATTCAATTAAAATATAAGCTAAACTTTAATCTAAACATCGTTGCTAGGGCTAGTCTCGTCGTCGTGCGCCCTCTGGGCTACGCGCGAGCACACGCGTCTCTCCTACCGCAGGCGCTCGCCGTCTGACGTATCGCATCCTGCTCTGTTGTCGCCACTGCAGCCGCCCTCACCGCGTTGCTGGGAGGCCGCATGCTCAAGCTCCCCCGCCTGGGTGATGAGTTGTTGCTGCTCGGCCGTCGCCTCCTGGTTATTGAGATGCGCGTACACAGCCTACTCGACCATGAAGCGATGGTCGCGCTTGTTCCGCTCGGCGCTCTCGATCGATGCCTGGATGATGTCGTCCTCCTCCACAATGGCGGCGGCCTGCAGGCCGCCCATGACCTGGTGGTAGTCCTCCCCGTTGCGCCATTTGGTGAATGAATTGGCGACAACCACCTGGTCAGACCACCGCGGCGGCTTCTGCTCCAGCCGGCGACTCATGACCGAGGTAAGGCACCTCCAGCGGCGGCTCCTGCTCCTCCACATCGGGCACCTCCGTTCAATGGAAGTGTTCCTCATGCTCAGCCGAGAGAGCGGCTGGCTCCTCGTGCTCAGCCGGTAGTGGGTTAGCGCGGTGTGAAGTCTGGGTGAGGGTGAACCATGAGGTGGCGAGTCATAGTATCTTCAGTGGTGCCGCCCGCGAGTAGGGCTGATGAGCCAGCCAAATAGCAACGTGCCGCTCTGGACAAGAAAGTCAAAAAAGTACTCCAAAGTTTTCTGGAGCTCCTTATTAAAAAATAAATCAAACACCTTATTTTTTTTAAAAAATAATCTGTAAAAAATACACATGTATATACATTTGCCTGGTATGCACGTTTTTGTCTAAATATATTTGAACCACACACAAAATAAAATCTTTTTAAAAAAATGTGGTGGAGGAAGCCCACATAACGAGTTTTTAAAATAATGAGAACCTAAATTCACGTGTCCATGAGGAATTGAATCTGGATGACTGGGTTGTACCTACTGCACTAGCCAAGTGACCTCAGTTTTTCATAAAATATAATCTAGTGATTAAATCAAGTTTTTTTCTCTTTTGAACCACTTTTTTTTGCACGACCCAAACTATACAGTATACTTAGAGCATCTCTAACAGACCCCTCAAACAACCCGAAACCCTTAAAACTCCGACGAGTTAACGGACCGAGGCCTTTTTTAGGTCATAGCAGAGCCCATAAACTTCGTGCGGCCGTAAACACGATAAGGGCGCCCGTAGATTTCTTCCGCCGACCGATATATATGCTGGGATCTCCACATTTCACAGTTCGAAACCCTTATCCACCGCAGCCGCCGACGAGCAATTTGTCCCCCGCGTTCGTCTTCTCCGACGAGAAATCCGCCGCAGCCGGAGAACCGCCACCGCATCCACGAGATGGCACGCAAGCGCGAGAGCTCCACCCCGCCGCGGGATGGCGACCCATTCGACGGCGACTACTCCAAGGAGCATCGCGCGGAAGCAGTGGCTAGCGACGCCGGGCGGAAGCTCGTAGCGCGCAGGTTCAGCAACCGCAACATGCCGGTCCCGAGGGGGTTCTGGCGGCGCGAGGTCGAGGAGTTCGACCGGCTCCGCGCCGAGGAGTGCCAGGCCCACCGCCGCCGCACGATGCTTAACGGCGAGGGAAGCTCACGCGGCGGCGCGAGCACCTCCTCCGCGCTCCAGGCTTTTCCTCCGGTGAAGGAATACGACGACGCCGCCTACGGGTCCTCCGTGGCGCCAGAGGATTTCGTCGCCGACGAGGCGCTTGAGTCCATAACGGCTCAAGTGTTGCTCTGTTCGGTGCGTGAGGCAGAGGAGAGGAAGGCGCAGCTCTCCCGCGATGCGGAGATCGAGGAGATCCTCCTCCACCAAGGGCTCGAGGCAGACCGGCTCGCTGGGGAGAGGAAGGCCTTTTGAGAGGTTGACGCGGAGGACGTCATCAACCTCGTCTCCGACGAGGACTGAAGGCGGCGCATCCGAGGAGTTCGACCTCGTCACCGCCGCATCCGAGGCTCCGGTGAGCCGAATTTTGGCACTAAGGTTAGGGCGGCGACGAGATAGATTTAGTTTAGCTTTTGGATTAGTGTAAGATTATGTAAATTATGTGTGGATCAGTGATGAACGCATCTGTGAAATGAATTGGGACAAACACTAGTTTGTTTCCCGCCAAAATTATAAAATTTACAGTTCCATGCGTCGCTCGTTGATCCGTGAAGAATTCTTAAAACCTTAGAAAAAACTTGAGGTTCCGATACTTGAGGTTCCGAGTTTGAGGGATCTATTAGAGATGCTAACAAATACGGAGACGGAGATCACATTCTGCATATCCACATAATTTACGTTGAAATTTTAAAATACTACATCCGGTCACAAAATACTACTCAACCTCGCGACAATTTTTATGGATCCAAGGAGTAACATTTTCAACTTTTTAAAAATCCAAGCTCAATGGAGGCCGAAGTCAAATTGACACTCTACTCCAACTATATTCGTATCCCTACTCGCTTGATCAGTTCCACAAGCCAGCTTGTTAGCACTCCCGCCCTTCCCTAGTTTTCTTTGCTAACCTCATGCAACCCTCTCTATCTAGCCCACCATATCTCAAACTTAGAGGTTGGTTTCTCAAAGTGTGATCATGTCCAATAGAACACATACATGGTCAATCCCAACTTCAGAGTAAACAATCTAAGACGAGGACCGGATGCTGAAATTATTTCTTTACCTTCTTTCCATGCGATAAAATCATTAACTCACAGCTGCTGCTTCAGATGGCACAGTACATGTATAACTATTTTGCTATACAATTATGTATCAAGGTTTATTTAAATTACTGAACATATGACAACTCAAAAGAAAAGGGATTAAGGTTCAGCCAAAACTTCCCCTGCAAAAAAAAGGAACATCTAAAACTTTATACAACAAACGTTGACTAAAGCAGGCACTAACTTTTTTCTGGGTTGCCAACCCCTCAATGGAACTACAAAATTTACACCACAGATCAAACATGCATGCACTCCCAAGTGCGAATGAATCAAGAGCCACTCACAAGAACATATATACACAAACGCATCAGCGTGCGCACATGGTACATGCGCTGATACGATGAAGAATTGTACGCCTTGGCCTTTTTTGCTCCTCATTCTGAATTTGCTCTCTGTACAAACATTGGTAGGCCCAAAAATTACGTTCACTGGGGTCAACGTTTTCTTTTCTTCGCTATCATCAAAATCCTTTCTCAGCATCCATGGGTCAGAACACTTTAGTTACATGTACTGAGCCAACCATTGCTTGCACATATCAAGAACCGGCAATGCATTTGCATGTAATGCCTGTGAAAGATAAGCAAAAATCAGGAAACAGAACAAACTATAGTGCAGAGGGCGACGGAGTAATGGTTTCAGTTACATTGATTCAGTCGTGTGGGGTTGTTATATGTCAAATGTCTTCCTTTTTAGTCCCTCGGGTTTAAGGGTCACATCCTTTATATGCCATAAACTTTTCAGGATACAGTTCGACTTGAAGGTCATTAAGGGACCAAACCAGTAAGTTCCTATTTATTTACTGAATTGACCTCTGGTTTTAATGGACGGATGCAAAGGAACACATATAAATTTGATCATCAGTAGAATGCATATGTAGATCTGCCAAGATAACTGACCTGATGAGCAACATACTGAACATCAGCTACACTTCCACTTCGTGAGGCTATTTGGAATGCACTTTTTAGACGACCGCAGACAACGCACGCAAGCACTTTCCTGTAAAAATCACGAACAATTTAGAAGGGTGAGAAAGAGTTGTTCCAGTACAGGGGGGACACTGTTGTTTGTATTCCCCGTACAGCACCATTAACATACCCTACTTGAGGAACAAATTACATGATAACACTAAGAAAGCAAGAGGATATAGTCCAATCGCTGATAAACACTGAATTCATAGTTCAACACTTTAACTGCAATTGCTGATCATAGCCAGTAAGATGTATATGAAAAAAATACACCAACACTGGTACCTGTGGTTGCTGATTAGCATGTCAATAAGTCGATCTGGCCTTTCCTTGTGCTTGTTAGCATAAACATTTATAGCAGCGCCCAGAACCTATTAGAACCAAGTGAACAAAACATCAGCAGAGCTCTCATACAGTAATTTCAACCAAAAAAAGGATCTTGCACAGTTTTTGTATACTGGTATATTGATACAGCACATCTGTTTTCCTATTGGAAAAGAAAATCTAGAGCATCATCTACACATTTTTCAATGGTAATGACTTACTGAATTTCCTGAATGACCAATGAAGCATGCTGGAACATAGGAATGTAATTGGATATACAAAATGACATTTGACACTTCAGATAAGTAGTGAACTCCAGAGTCAAAGAATGTCATATGAACATAGTGTATATTTATATAGCTTACAGATCTAACAGCTTGTTTGGCAATCTTAGGTCAAGAGAATGGGAGCCTAACTCTAATTCCCTTGTCCTCATCTCAATTACCAGCCCCTCACACCCCCCAGGTAAGTGATTTGAGGGAGTTTAATACGTGAATCCCCTTGGCTATTCCTCTTTAACTCCCATAACCCCCAAGCAAACAAGGGATTAAATCTCTCTACACCCATAACTCCTATCCCCCACGCCCAACTCCCTCCAACCAAACAAGCTGTAAGCACTTTGGACAAGATGATAATTCCAGAGTCAAATAATATTGCATCAACATAGTGCATATGTATATAGGTCTAAATATTAGCTCAGCATCTGATCAGGTAATTAATAACAAGGAGAACTCGAACTTCCAAAATATCTTCCCATTAAAGTACAAACAACTGCAAAAATATAAGCAAAGCTGAAGGCTGCAAAAAAATCATAGTACACATCACCTGATCCCATTCATCATCTTCTATAGTTCCTCTTATGTTCTTCAAGAACTCCGTTAATTGGCCACCTTTTTTCCTCTCTGCAAGGGATGCTGCTACACCGGCATAGATACCAACAACTGAAGAATTGGGCAGTCAGTAATTCAGAGTATAGAAATCCTATTTCCAAACATTGTTCCCAAATAAGAATCATTATTTATATCAAAATCCGCAAATTTAAGAGCAAATAGAATGAAATATTAGTAACCTGGAAGATCAAACTCGTGAAGCATTCTATAAGCCAAGTCAAAATGTTTTTCAGCCAGAGTTTCCACAACCATGCACCTTCGCCTGCAAACAATGCTAGCTTATATTACAATAAATAAGAACATCAGAAATAAGAAATGGACTAGTCAACTACTGGTGCAACCGAAAAGGAGAAATCGGTAATGTTTCAGATAAAAAGATAAAAAAAATGCGAAGTAATAGTCACTGCAAGTGTCAACGTATATCTCTTCACCGACAATTGAAATAGCTTAATAAACGTACATTTAAAGCTAGACACAAGAAATGTGAACTGGACATCACCATGGGATAATAGGGAACGTCCAGGAGACACGTATCTTTCAGACAGCAATATGATAAGCTGTGTAGCCTCTCATAAGATCATTTAAAGAAAATTTACCTTAAAAAGAAAGAGTGGTACAAACCTCAGAGTCTCAGGGTCAGTTGGATTCCCAAATAGGGAGGTTTTCCACTGAGGACCATCTACACTGTTCAGGGCCTTCACTACATCCATCTACAATGTCAATATATGCAACTGGATTAGCCTTTAAATTATAAAACTGCAGACATCAAATTATTGCACAGCTAAAAAGTCTTCATGCATGTTGGTCTACAACTGATATCCAGCTGGCTCCCAGAGAACCAGCCTCAAACATGCTACAAAAAAAATGATAAAAGGGAATAAGTCATTTTAGCCAGAAATTTATCTGCTTCGCGAATTTACTAACCTGATAGGAGACACGAGTAGAAAATTTCATTATCATTTCTCTAGTTAGTTTTTCTGATGCACTCTTATTGCGAGCAGTCCGTGATACCAATTTTGTAGCCTCAATCGTTCTATCTCGTACAGATAAGGCTTCCTCAAAATGTGTCTGCATTCAGAAGAAGCTGAGCATAAGAAACACCACAAACCATTATATTTATTAAAAGTATTATCATCATGTAAAAAGTACCATGCAGAATAGTTAGGCACAGTCAGTTCCAAATGTATGTACTAACGATTAGACTTTGGCTTAAACAACATGAGTACACAAAGTAGTCAAAGTAGAGATGTGCCATGGGAGTATTTCATTGTGAAATAAGTTTATGCGAGTTATACCAAGATATTACAATATTAACTTCGGTATATAGACTAGTCAAAGAAAAATACGGGGGTATTTTGGTACTTACTTATACTGAACTATTTTGTCAATGACTAGTGCATTATTAAAAACTAACAATGAAATCATGGATACCTTGGCATGTCCCAAATGTTTCAAAGATTCCTCTTGAGACATTGAATTCACGAATAGCTGAAGGCAGCAAAGGCCAGAAGCAACATGGTCACCTTTTAGAGCCTGTACACAATGTTTCATTGCAAATTTTAATTGGCGCAAAAACAGACTTCAAAGGAATGTACAAAGAAAAAATTGATGACAGTACCAGAAAGCTGTAAAGATAATTAAAGTGCCGATGTGTTTCACAATAGTTACAAATGCGAGTGAGCACAGCATTCATGTACTGAATCACAGCTGTGTCATGATATGTTGGTGATTGAGTTACTGCCAATATTGTATCCACCAATACAGACATAGCGCCATATCCAAGACATAGATCACACAAGTCATCAATTGTCCCATAATCAGTTGTTAAGGGATCACTTCGTGGAATTGAAGACAAAGATGTTTCCCCTTCTTCAGTCGGCTTATCGGATGGGAAGAATAGAGAGCATGCTTCCGCATAATGACCATGCCTGAACATGAAAGCAAGCATTTGTGGACGAGCATACTGCAAGTACAAAAAAACATTATTTACTAAAGAATTGTTGAATCAGATGATCCAGTGGCTGAAAATAAATTCAAAAGGACATGAAAACTGAAGGGGTTCAATTGGCTTTAATTGCCACTGTAAGAAATTGCAGAATGCCCCAGGAATTAGGTGTCTACAATTACAACAGCAGTGGAACTGCAGAGTCTAGAAAGTGAAAACAAAACTCTTGAGCTATTAAGGAAACATAGGAGCACTTTTGAAGGAGAAATCTTACTTCTTGCAAGTAGTGAACACACTCTGCATACCGGATGCTATCAAGATTGCTGCGTGGTCCATCTTCAAGGTACGAGCTAGCAGATGAAATCTGGCTATCTAGAGAATCTCTGGATTGCCTGGACCTCTCAGACCGTGGGAATGTGGATGGCATATATAAAACATTAAGGTAAGAATCGGCAGAAAGGGAATCATCAAAGATGGTTGCCGCACTTTTTACTAAATGTTCATACCTGCAGTGCAAGTTCGGTAGCAGTTATTTTAAAAACAATGTCCGAATCAACAAACTAACTTTACAAGAAGAAAATCACATTTCATTTGACTAAAGTAACTATGCTAGGTGACTTGCAAATAAGTTCTCATTTCAGGGGTGATATGATCAACCACTTCTGTACCTTAAACATTAAAACAGATAAATGATACCAGAGCTAAGGTTAACTGCTTGGATAATACTAATATGGAATGAATATAACTGTAATAACTTCTTCAATTGTTTTTTCCTGTGACAGAATGACTTCGAGTAAATATTCAAAAACATGTAAACCAATTTATGTTAATCCCTTACATAGAGCGGACAGAAGAAACATCGACAGGAGGACCTCCTTCAATTGTGTTAATGATATCAAGGACAACAGGAGGTGCATCGCCTTTGAACTGTTGAAGAGCTTGCCTGTGTAATATATAACGAAAAGTATCACCTCAGTTAGCAAGTTAGAAAACATAATCAATCTAACATAAAGCAAAGACTCAGTGTTCCCTCAGTCAGCCTTTGCAAACTCCTATCTGACAGTCTGCATGTATGAAATATCAATTCCTACAAAATTTCCAATGCTCCATCTGACTGCAACAGTTTTAGCCTGCTAATCTCCCTGACCAATGGAGTACAGTTAACCTATTTTATCATATTGTTAGTGAAAAAGGCCGATAGCAGAAGGAAAGGTGTAAATTAATGTAAAAGATGTTTAATTAACCACTGGGCTTCACATATCCTTTGACAGTTATACTAAGCGGACATACTAGAGGGCATATGTTATGGTTGCTATGGTTTGAGGGGGGAAGGGAGAGAGAGCTGAGGGCGCGCTGGATTGCCGGCCGCGGGGATCCTGTCCCACGGCCGGGCAAGAGGGAGGGTTTTCCTCTGAATTCTTGCTTGATTAGATTGATACATCTCCCCTCCTTATATAGAGGGGTTTCCTTGACTCCCAAGCAAGGCTTACTTGACCCCTAAGTAAACCCTTAAGACTAATGGGCCCAGGCCCATTACTTACTCTAACACTACACCCCACCTGGACACGCAGCTCGTCCTTGAGCTGCAACCTAACAAGACTCCGACTCTTATATTGACCTAAGCCTTTTACATCTCGGCTTAGTGGATGGACCTGAAATAAGCTAACCCGAATGAGACTCCGACTCTTTATTTTTGACTCCAAACGATGTGGCAAGAATCCTCCGCGCGCCGAAATTGTGCGTGTGCAGCCCCCTGGATCCCAAGGACGTCATCGGGACCAAGGGAGCCCTCGCGGCGGCCGGCGGCGGAATGCCGTGGCACTACGCGGTGCGCTCCCGTCTGTGACACCATGTCTTCTCCCCGCTGGCTGACTGTCGAAGTCTTAGACGTGGAGGTCGCTGTCCGCGGAGAAAACAGCGTGCCCGCCGCCCGTGGGGAAAATCGAGTGCCCAAGATCTCCCACACAGCGGACGAGAACGAGGTCCCGTGCGCCGTGAAGCGCAACTTGGAGGCGCTGCAGCTGGAAATCACGCATCTCCCGCACATGCCGACGCGCTAGGAGGCCGCGCGCAGCAGCCTGCAGTCTCACCGCCGCTGACACGTGGTGGGCAGCAGTCGAGGACGGCGGCGCCGTGGTGACCGGCGCCGTGGTCGCGGCCGAGCGCGACAGCGATGCTGTGGGAGGGTTTTCCTCTGAATTCTTGCTTGATTAGATTGATACATCTCCCCTCCTTATATAGAGGGGTTTCCTTGACTCCCAAGCAAGGCTTACTTGACCCCTAAGTAAACCCTTAAGACTAATGGGCCCAGGCTCATTACTTACTCTAACAGCATACCACTCCATCTGAGCCATGTATAGATTTAGAAACAAGTGTGAGATCACTGCTAAATTAGAAACTTAAAAGAACTAATGATGAGAACAATTATTAGCTCGTCAACCCTCTGAATTATTTATTTCTAAATACAGAATTTGTGTGTGTTTGATTTTCTTGATTTCTTTTGCGCTTTGAACCAAAATTTCCTTTCTTCTGCACGCAGGAAATTACAAGAGAAACAACAGAAAAGTGGTTTCCCTTACTTAAATTTCACACGGGCTTGAGCGTAGTGCTCCATTCGAACTAGAGCATGGCCCCATGCAACCCACACTGGAAAAGGATCAATCTGAAAATGATCACGTCATTAAATTACCAGTCACTTTTATGGCAGAATATGAAGAATAAAACAGATACAAGCTGTAACACTCAGTACCTTGCACTTCTTAGAAGTATATACAGCCATGCTGTATCGCTCATCGCTGACCAGCCTATCACGCAGACTAGTTGAAGATTCTTTGTCAGCGATATCATCAAGTGATGCAATAATACCTGATCCCAGCAGGCTTTGAAGAAGCTCGGCACGCCCTAGCCACATATCTGCTTGAGCAAGGAGATCAAACAGCTCATCTTGATGTTGGCTCCCAGTGCTTGAACTACCAGCATCCACAGATATATCATCAGCGTCTCTACTTCTTTCAGAACCACTTGACAAATCACTACTCCCCATGAGCCTTTTTAGTAGATTTTTTGCATAAGAGATTGCCTGATAAAATGTCAATAATATTAATTAACCAAGTTATGATACTCAAAAGTGCCATACTGCTACTCCTTTTTCATACCTGCACATAAGTTTCTGTCGCATGATAAGCCCGGGCTACGTTGTCCATAGATGCATTCAGAGGCAATTGTACAGAGCTTAATACAACCTTCATCTGACTCATACATAGTTCAAGTGCACCTTTTCCAGCTACTAACCCATCGGTGCACAGTGAAAGCAATGCCTAGAAATGATTGGCAAAGAATTTACACAAAAGGAAAACAGGAAGTTGAAACTATCTCTTGTATACAATTCATAAGTTGAACCATTTATAAGATTTGCTAGTAAAAACACTGAAAACGCATCCATTCTTCTCACTTTATCAATATGTCTGAAAAATGAAGTATATCAGAGATTGCTGAATCATCTTGTCTAAAGAACAATAGTCACATCATAGGCCAGACATGATAACAGTCCATATGGACAAGAGAATTAGTACACGAGTCAGAAAAAAACACACTACAATATTAGCATGTATATCAGTGGGTCACTATCTTGCCCAGTTTGACATCCCACTAACAAAGGAGTGGAAATTCTGGATTTCATTTTAAAGCACTAAAGATGTTCAATTATTTGCTGGCAATTAGGCTCAGCACTCAAGATTCCCTACAACTTTATCCCCCTATGTTATTGTTACATATTAATGAATATCTTTACTGCTGAAACAATACTTTACCCCAGGGCTGGACAAACCATCAATTTTGCTGGGGACATAAAATGCTACTACCACCGTTTCAAAATATAAGATGTTTTGTTAGCCTGGTAGGCCATTTTTACCCTACCAAAATGTCTTATATTTCTGAACAGAAGTGAGAAAAAACAAAGTACTAAATTCTAATTAGCTATTAAGAACGGCATTTAGAAATCAGCAAAACACAACTGAGCATGACACCGACAACCTATCTGAACAAACATAGGCCCAACACATATATACTGAGTTCAAGTTTATTTTAATGCTTATTATCACTTCAGCTTTTTGCCCTAGTATCACTTGCATCAAACTAATATTTTGACCACACCATATGAATCTTATGAAAACTAAAACAAACATCAAGGTCCAAATTAGATAAATCATATTTTCTCAGGAAAAACATAAATGGACAAAATTGAACTATACCATGCTAAATAATACAGGCACGGCTGGACATTGACCAAACATAAATGCAGGAATAAGTTCGATTTTTCTAAATAATAATGTTAATCTAAAACATTTTTTAACAATATTAATCTAAAACTAAGTTCAACTTAGCAAAATTCCAATTCAACTGCTAAAACTTGTTAGTAATATGCAACTTGTAACGCATCGTGAGATCGATTCGATCTGTACATGAATTGGACGAGGGCGTCTGGCCAGACGCATCGTGCTGGACGTGCAGCACCAACAGGAGGCCAACGGGCTGACTTAGACACGGAATCGATCTAGCACAACATGAAATTGAGGCAGCGGGTAGCAGCGGAAGCCGATCCAGATGATCACGCCGAAGCAAAGAAGACGAGATTGGATCGGTAGTATGAGTTGCGCGTGCGTGAGAAAAAACAAGCCTTAAGCTCTGATACCATGTTAGGAATATGCAACTTGTTTTATCAGGGGGCCAACGGCCACAATATATAGTACATCCAACTTGGGGGACACGAAAGTAAATCTAGTCTAATACCGACTCCTAGACCAATACTAATACTCCTTAACAAAACTAACCCACCAAGAAATATGGATAGTTCCATCATGATTCAAGGTACCAGCTAGCAAGGCCATTGACTCATAGAACGGGAAAAGAGCTACTACAAACAAGAACTTGAAAATGCGTTCACGGAATATTAAGCCTGATTCTGGAAATGGTGCACAAATGACAAACCTTGAATAGTGTGATATCTGGAGAGGATTCATATCTATGGCATGCACGGGTTGTGTTATCCCTGTCAGGTTCTCCGGTAAGCACCCACTCCTCAGGAGCAGAAACAAAAGGGAGTCTATCTTGTCCTTCAGATGGGTATGTAGGTGTCTGCTCCTCCTGTACAACAGGCATTGCTTCCCAGGACGATCTATCACCCCCTGAACCTGAGCTCTTCCTTTTCCGGGGACTATCTTTTGGGGGTGTTTTGCCACCACCATCACGGGGCACCCATGAGAATGCTTTGCGTGCCTCTCTCTGAAAGTTGCCAAAACTCTCTACGAAATTTGTTTTAGCTGGTGCGGCAATCTTTTTTTGTTTTGCTCGTGATGCAGAGATGGTTAGTCGAGTTTCCCTAGTAGCAGGATCAACATTGATGGAGATTGCTTTCTTAGCATAAGCAATAATTAATTTGTCATCCCTCAAGGATGGAAATTCTTTCAAAACCTGGATTTACAAAGAAAAAATTCCATTAGTGTAGGTTAAGCATGTCAGCAAAGGCAAAATGCAAGTATATAGCAGCAGCTATAATGAGCTTATTACAGATATGGAAGAATCATTTTTGTTCACCCAAGGTTTTCAAGAGATGAGAGTCGACAAGCAAAAATTTAGTTGAGAAAGAATACCGAAGAAGCAGACTCGAGTTGCTTCATCATTAATAGTACTTCCACAATCAACTGAGGATGTTCATGCAGAGAAGAGCAACGCTGTTGTGATGGTAATGGCAATAAGGAAAGAACACGGAGACCTAACGCCCATGAATTAAGTCGAGCAATATCAGGATCTGATAAATTTCCAACTGTACGTTTGAGAAAAAAATGCACCTGAAATACAACTAATTAGTATTATTTTCATACTTGTGAGGAAAGCTATAGTACAACTAACTCATGTTGTCAGATCTGGCAACATACAAGAAGCTGCTTTGAACGCAAGTCAGGTAATAACTTCATGGCGCCAATGGCAACAGGAAGAGCATCATTCGAATCTCGTAAGGTTGACAGAAACCGTGATGCTGCAGCTGGGCCTCCACCATTAAGTGGATCGGTGGTAAGAAGTTTGACAAGCTGTCGGCCTTGCAGTTCTCTCCGCAAATCAATTGACAGAGAGGCACTTTCAGCGACTTGTAGAGCAGCAGATACAGCTCCTTTGGCAGCAAGCCTAAGTGCTAAGCCCTCTGGATCATCTTCGCAAGCGCTTTCGACCTAGTAAGATTATCATCAGTCTTCCAACATGGAAAAGTTAATTGAAACATACTTTTAGGGAACACAGTTGAAGCCTGTCTTATCACAAAATCAAGAATTGTGGGAGGGAGGGTTGACCTGAACCAATCAAAATTATATGCCATCCATTGGCTTACCTCTTGCCATCTGGTGTAACGGTCATCAGCACTCATAATATGACCATACCGCTGTAGAGATTGCTTCATGTGCAGGACCTGTTACAAAATGACACAAGAAAAAACTGATGGATACTTATAGAAATATGATTAAGAACAAGAGGCACCGAAATTTGAGTTGAACAGGGCTGGGAATTGGTGGTGGGATTGAACGTAACAAACCAAGAAATGCTAGACTAGGTTGTAAATGCTATGTCTTGAGAAGTTAAACATGTTGCATGGCGTAATGGCGCACGAACGTAAGCACTCAAGAACATATGGTTACAATTAAACATTATGTAGCAACACAAGCCAGCAAGCCCTGCATAGTGTTGGCTTGGATGGTGATATCTTTTAGGTTACTTGCATAAACGAAACTAAAGTTTTTGTTAAGACCAAGTAAAGTCATGGCTTGACCAAGCACACAATAACAAATGACCTTTCAAGATACTATATGAACTTCAAATGTAAATGGATGCAAGTCAAGCTACCTTACTCCGTGCAGGATCATCGTCAGGTAAGTGGCAGATGCACATCGTTAGAACATTAGTTGCAGCATCAAGGTCCCAACTGTGAAGGTACCTAGAAATGATCATATGCGCTCGGTAACTCAATATGCCTATCCGGAGAACAAACCATTGTGATGCAGATGTTATAAAACTGAATGAATCCCTTAGCTATGCAAAACAAAAGGCTTATCATACTAATAAAAGGCTGAACTGAAATTGCTTGACGTACTTCAGAGCAAGCTGAGCTGCAAGGCTTTTGTCCCTCAGTCTCAAGCAATACTGCCAAGTATTACTCCCCAAATTACGGGAACCATATGAGCAAAATTGTCCTGTGCCAAGACTTCTTTCCTCCCTTTGATCAATGAGCAATTGAAGCAATTTATCAGACGCTCCATTGCGTAAACAGCGGTCGGATACAGCAAGAGCATCAGTTAGTTTTCCTTCATTAATTAACCTACAAAGACAAAGCAGATACAATTATCACAATGGACCAGCGCGAGCAAGAAACTCTTAATATATGTAGAGAAAAGCATGGTAGAGAACAGTAAGATCCTGCTACCTCTCAACGGCTTTCTCATATGGTCCTTCATTCTGCCAGTCAAATGAAATAAAAGCTGTTGGCTCTAGTTTAGCATCATCGTGTTTAGGGGATTCTAGTGCACTTGGAGCGGCATTTACATTTATGACAACATCTTCAAGCTCTGATTCAGCATCACTGTCAGGTTCACGACCTCGCTTGATAGAAATCCTTCCTTTGGGTAGATGCACTGTGACTTCATTTTCAGTTTTAACTGCCACGGCAGACTCAGATACCCGATGAAGGTTAGACTGCATCTGTATCCACCGGTTCAAGGTTGGATATCTGCAAATAACTTAGATAATAAAAAAACTGAAGTTGGTTGTGCATGATGGGATAAAAAAACATCCATTACCTTTCTGATTGCTCAAGAGCAAATTCATAGAATGACCTCTCAACTTCGGTTGCTTGCATCGCATCTTTCACATAAGTAGGACATGATTCATTGTCGCTAGATAATATGCTACTTCCAAAAACACATGCCAAAACTGCCCGTACTGATGATAACTGGGCCAAATGCTTCACTAAATTTAACTGGAGAGGGTAGAGGGGATCCTGACGAGAAGAAAATGATGAATCACATGGAACTGCTGATCTGTTTTCCGTACTAGTATTGGAAAGGGTGGTTAAAATGGGAATGCAAGCCCATCCTTGTCCTGTTCGTGGAGGAAGAACTGGTGGTACACAAGCTGATATTATCTCGTGCACAAAATCGACGCCCATGGTGTCAGCTACCTTCGCAGCTGCGTCAGTGCTTCCATGCTCAAAAACTAAACGAGTTAAAAGCTGCATGACAGACAATCATCATATGAGTCCTGCGCAATTATGGAACTAGTGTGGAATGACAATAACAGATATTAGCAGTGACGTTTAGAATGGTATAAGAAATAAAGAAACTGGATGTACAAAATATTCCATAGCTGTGAATAGGAACACTGACGATAATAATCGTGTGTTCCTAAAAGGGGTTCAATTGATAAAAATGATGATGTACTCTGTGTCTTCACCATTATAATGTACTCCCTCCGTTTCACAATGTAAGGCGTATAGTGTTTCGGACAAAAATCCAAAATATAGGGTGTATTGCGATTTATGGGCAATTTTACACATTTTAAAATAAATTTCAATCCATAACGGAGATAATTAAACGATTGTTTTCAATTTGTGATTGTTAGGAAGTCCTCTCTTCCAAAAAAAATCATGGGAAAATGAGTTCACCGTATGCAAAACTCTCCCGTCTTAATATTCGTGCAAAAAACTATACGCCTTACATTCAGGAACGGAGGGAGTATCAGTGACTCTTTTTCCCTCCTTTCAGATACTTTTAAGACAATGTTTTAAATGATGTTCAACTAAACAATATGCACTGTGATGATAGACAATACTGCACTTTGATACATAAAAGTTCACGTTGGAGCCAAAATCATAAAGAAAGGCAGTCTGTAGGGAACAACCGAACATACAAGTGAAAAAAAAACAGAGATACAACGCAACAACCACTACATATATGATCTAAGGCCCTGAAGCACCTTTCATTTTCCAGTAAAAAAGCTCCTCTCGAGCCATACACCATGTCCTGAATGTCTACTTACAGTGTGAATTGAGGGTTCGTATCAGAGTATTATTGTTGTTGAAGAAATTGTCGTATTCAGCAGAGCTGGACATTGCCAAGGTAGACTAACATGTGCTCCAAGTGTTTCACCACATATACAAAAATTCCCAGAGATACCTAACTCATATTTATTTAGTTTGTTGGAACGTCAGGTTCGTGTATTCCCTGGACCCTACATGTCATTCTCATGTTGGATGAATATGTATATCATATACCTACTTGTAACAGAATCAAGCTAATTTTATCATTAAGAAAATAAAAAATTGCACATAACTAGGTAATCAGGGAGCGCCCATGTGATTTAGTGGCAAGGTGACAAGATTGTTGTTGCTGAGCACTTGGGTGCCAGTCCTAATAATAGGGGAATGAGTTCCGAGAGTGTGGTGTATTAGGCTTCTGAATTATACAAACCTCTAGGTGGAGTGAATTTTCTAAAGTAGAGCTTTGTTTTAGGCAAGTACAAATATAACCAGCACTGTGTTTCCAAATAGAAGTAGTAAACGTCATTCTAAAGAGGATAACTGTTAAGGTCTTTCATGTCAAGTTTTCAGTACTAGAAAAAAGTTACATATTTGAGCTGACTTGTGAAGAGCTTACATCTTTTGGCCGTTCATACACCAATGAGAAGTAGTTGAAATCATGAGTCGTGTCAGCTCCATCAACTATGTCACCAATGGTTGCAACATATATTATGAAGTTTGATAAATATGTCGATGGCTTGGTAGATACAGGGCCCAAGTATCTATTTGTGGAACCTTTGTGTTCTGCACTGCTTTCGGGAACAGATGAAGCTGTTGGGTCAGTCCTGGATGCTTGTTTCAGGATTCTTAGTCCATGACCAAGGACTAAACCTTTTTCAGATATCAGAACATCCTTCTTTTCTAACTTGATACCTTCTTTCGAGTAAGTTTTATCTGAATCCTCATCAACAATAGCTCTTGCAACATTGTGAAGCTTACCTGAAATACAAATGTTCAGAACACTGTGGCAACAACAATTTACAATTCACCTGAATAAATTATGCATTACCATTTAAGAATTGTGTTTTTCCTTTGAAGGCATCATCAATCATCTGATGCAGGAGTCCAAGTGGACGTTGCTTTTGTCCAACTCTGTTAGATTCAGTTGACAAAGAGGCACTCACTTCGGTAAAAACTACTTGAAGATATGGATGACCTTCCTAGATGAGACCAAAAAGTATGACATTCTTGGTATTAAGAAATATATAGTTGTTTTTTCTTCGTTAAACATGGAGCAGTAGGGACATCATAATCACACATTTCTTGCTTTCGTGCGACCATCAGAATAAAATATACCAAAATAAATAAATAATGCTGTTCTTTTAAGAAAAAGTCTGACATTGGATTGTCCTATTAAACATGTAAATATCTGAGAGAGGGTTTTCACACATCCTCTGGTGCCGATATTTTAAGTCAAAATTTGTAAATACCAGGGAAATAAACGAAGGTAAACAAGGTGAAGTTCAATAGTAAAGTGATCTGAGCATGGTTTACATGGGCACAAGCAAAATAAAAGCTCACCAGGTCCAAGATGCCACTCAGGCGCTGAAGGATGCGCTTGATTACTGATATGATAGCAACTTCTTGAATCTGATCCCAATAGGTGGGACCTATTTTTGGGGAGCTTCCAGGAAATATTTCAGATAACAAACTTGTGGCCTGTACATGAGAAGAAAACGTCATCTTACATACTTTCTTTCCGAGATTGACAGTTCACACACACTACTAATAGCGATAAGTTATGTAACTGAACCTGGCTAGCTTGTACAACTAGAACTGACATAGATGGCATAAACATTTCTGGTAGCAAGAACTGAGATGCCAGATTAAAACAGACAAAACATGCAGACAGACGAATAATCTTCTGGCCAGTCACCAGGCAGGTCGAGAAAAGGGTTCATGTGACGTCATAGCGGGTGGCTACGAATGTGGACTGCAGGGGGTTGTGTTCTTACGGTGAAAGTTCAGAAAAGCAGTATGTGACTCGATCTGGCTTGTAACCAACAAAAAGCTGAACTCAGAAGTCGCTACGCAACAAAAACAAGGAAAATTGATAGGAGAGCCTATCGGTCCACTAAAAATATTTCCAGGAAGCTTCCCAAAAATGTATCAGTGGTAAACGATCTGTCCACTAGATATTCTACAACAGAAGGGAGCGGAGATATATGCACAACAAATTAGATACTGTGCAAAAAGTGTGAGTCTTCAAGACGTAGGAACGCTTACCTCATCAAGAAGAAATCGACACATATCTCCTGACCTAGCAGAAGTTGCAGCGACATCAATGCAAAGCAGAATCTGAAAGTTCAGATTTATTGTCAGGTCAAATACCATGAATGAATATCATGAACAACATCTAATGTAGATCATAATTAGAAATCCTCACTGTAGTTAGAGGACCAAGCTGAGCACGGAATGACAAAATATCTGATTCATGTGCAACATTTGTGTTGTCTGTGGCCCTATTTACAGCATCCTCAACCTGGAGGAAACCAAAAGTATTTCTTTAGCTTCAGCAGCATCAAACAAAGAAAAGAAACAAACAATTAAGGCACAACTGAAAATATTTATATCATCAAACATCATTGATTGTTCTGAAGCAGCAAAAAATGAGGCAAAGGTGCTGCATAGAACCGTTTTGTCATTTTGCCTTCCGTCGTGCCACGATCATATTCACCCGAGGCGATTGATTACAGATCACAAGATAATATATCAAGAAGGTGCAAAATAGTGTAATTGTTCGGTTAAAGAAAAATTGACATCCTAGAACATGTGTAGTCAAACATTTAGGTTGGTCATATGACTACTTGAGTAGGTCTGTTTTTGAGGGTACTCTTGTATATTTCAACAGAATGTTGAAGTCACTAGTTTTTTTTATGACTGGTGGTAGTATATGGCACTTCAAAATCAAAAACTTCTGTCACTTCCACATTTTCCATTCCCTTGCGTCTCATTCCCTCTGGGTCGCTACTTTTTTACCGACGGCAGGTAGTATAGAGAAGTGTAACAGTATGTGAGTTGCTTCCACACTTTCCTGCTGAGAGAGAGAGAGAGAGAGCATAGAGAAGTGTAACAGTATGTGCCAATGTGCATGGACATAAAGGGGGTCAAGCCATAGGCATACCAATGCTCTTCTGTATGCACCAGCTACCCATTCAGCTAATTCAAGAGAAGCTTTATCCTCAGCAGGCAATGAAAATCGTTGTACAGCTTCCTCTCCTATACCATAATTTGCCCTTTGCATGCACCTGTCAAGAAATAAAATGATAAACTCATCATCAGAGAGAAGAGTTTGCTAGAAGTGTCTATGTATGTTATTACATTAGATCCATCGCCCTCTCCTTCTCCCTCTCTCTTGAGAAAGAGAAGAGAACAATAACTGCATAAGTTTCAAAAGAAAGCAAAGAAAATAACTAGCAACATTTACCACCATGCGACCTTAATATAGTGAATAAAGATGTAGTAAGATGCTAATGTACATGCGTTGATATTTCTAGCAAAAACTAATCCTGCAATTTATGTCGGGTAATGTGCACAGAGCCCACATTAATGCCTGGTCTTCAGGATGCATAAATGAATTTACAGGGTGAAATAAAGCAAGAAACCAATGTGCCATGTAGAGATAGAAAACTCACACGTTCAATAATTTAGAAGGAGCAGCACGTAAAACAACTAAGGCCTCCTTCCAACTCCATTGTCGTCCAGACAGAGGTGGGAGGCGTTGTAGAACAGATAGGCGCCAATCCATGTCTTCAATAGAATGTCTAGCATGTTTGAATCTCCACTCTAATGCTTGCCTGCCAGCAGGTGACAAACCAGTACTTGACAGCTGATCCATATCAGGACCTTTTAATTGGACATTTTGACGAAGAACGTCAAGTAGAAGCCCAACAAAAGATATCACCATGTTCTTCCCTTCAGATTCAGTATTACTATCACAGTAGTCATGACTAATAGAACACTCTGAAGGAGCAGCTTGCGGCAACTTGATACTGTCGTCCATATGTAACAATGATAGTACAATGCTGCCCATGAAAATCTGCAGAGGGTAGCCAAAAAAAGGTTAACTATTTAAGGAATTGACAACTCTCTGAAGCGTTCAAGAGTCAAGACTAGCATTTTAGCACGAGGCCTGAAAATATCAATACGACAAACAACAGCCAACCTTTCTGGAAGTACTTTTGATAGCCTCCATAAAATTCTGCATCTCCTTCAAATATGAAAGAGCTATGTGATAATGGTGCTCACTCCCATCACCACACTTCTCCATCTCTCCTAAAGCAAGGGCAACTGACTGAAGAGCATATCGCATGTGCATAAGCTCGATATCATGCACCCTGTCACAAGTACAATAAGGCTACATGAAGCAAACTGCTCATGAGAAAAATTATGCCAGTACATCAGAATGATAAACAGAACCCAAGCATTTTCTTGTGTTTATTGGTATAGTAGTGTTAAGAAATCTTCTAACAAGGATTAAGGCATCAGCAAAGTAGCAGAAGGCAGCGAAAGAATACTATGGTCAGAAACTAAAGAGGAAAAGACCTTATGCAGTGGGAAGCACTAAGCAGGAAAGTAACGAATACAACATAGGAGTTGAAATGTGATGCCATTGATGGTTGTGAAGGACACTTTCACAACCATCGTCGAGCAGTGCAACTGCAAGAACACTCTGAAATCCTGAAGCTTGGCTGGGCTAGAGAGATAAGTGGTTTTCGGTTGTAGGAGCGTTTCTTAGGAGTGGTCGCTTCTTCTCTCATGTTTTGTGTAATGTGTTTTCATTGTAGTTCTGTTAGAACTAGTTGCCGGTCATTCCCCTTGGGTGTCAGACCTTTTTTCTATCTTACTATATACTCCCTCCGTATCTTAATGTAAGACGTTTTGGTAGCTCAAATTTAGCTACCAAAACGTCTTATATTTAGTTATAGAGGAAGTATGTCTTTACATTAAAAAAATTATGCTTCATGCACAAATAGTCACGTTGATGTTGACCCGTGACGGAAAAATTGGCGTAAGAAACGCAAGATATGAGTCATGGAAATGTAAACTTCACAAACACAGAATAAATATATGTATTTTAGGAACGTCATGTGAATAATTTTGTTACGTTATGTTCATATTTTCTTAGTTCTTCTCGACTTCCGACGTAAGACAAAATTGACTTGACGTAAAGAAATTGCCCCTCTCTCTCTCTCTGCACGCCTCATGCATGCTTTCAAGAAAAAGAAGGTTGTGAACCTCTTCGAAGCTGCAGTTGTCGAAGAAAGTGGTTGCATACCAACAAGCTCAATTGCATCTTGAAACTTTATTCCTGGGACCACATCAAACAGCACCTGCAAGTAAAAAAAGAATATACGAAGAGCGTCAAGCTATCAACAAGAAAACGAAATCTTACTTGTAAACCCAAAATGGGAGACCGAAAATGCGTATTAAAGAATTGCAAAAGGTGCAGAGGACTGATAAAATAGGCCACATGTAGCATGGAGAAATGAGAACACAAAGTTCAGATATTAGGGAGCTCACTCTCATGGGAGTCTGAACAGCTAACCGCTCAAGTATCATGTTCTCAACAAAAGGGTCTAATGTTTCTGCACTAACGACTGAATCTTGCTCTTGTTGGGAGAACAACAATGAATTCCTCAAGTTCCAGGGGTGTCCAGAATTCACACTGGAAATGAAACATGCAAGATCCAGATGAAAGCATAAAAGATCACACAAGTATTCCTCGCAGGATATCTGCGAAAGGGCAAGTCAAAATAATTCACATATTTCTGCTAAACAGTACCACATAAGCAAGATGATTCAAGAGCCAAGAAAGTACCTCATCTGTCTCTGTACGATAATGTGAATATTCTTGTAGTCGTAAAGCTTGGGATTTGCTTGTCCAGAACAACTGCATTAGCTTTCTCCGCAGTGCTGTCTTACTCTTCAGGATATCCCAACCCAAAACAGCAACCAATGGCTGGAGAAGGGGAAATAAAGAAACAACCTGCAGAAAGCGACTTGCCAGAAAATATTAGTGTGGCAGAAAACTAGCGGAATTTGTTATGCAGTGATTATAAGAGATCCAAACATAAATTAATGTCAGTATCCCGTTGCAAAATGATGACATACATTTACAGCTTCTTGAAGTTGTTCTCTCTTGATTAATGACAGAGCAGTTTCCATAAGAACTTCAAGGACATGTTTTCCAGAGAGTCGAGAATAATGGTACAGATCTTTCTTGCAGGATATGGTAGCTTCAGTCAAGATGGTCCTGTCATCTGAATCAGCATGCCTATCCAACCACAATGTTTCCAGAAACTTCTTGAAAGGAACAGGCATCCAATGAGCATCAGAGACACTGTGATCTTCAAATTCTTCAGAAAGAATGCCATCCAGGACAGTCTGGTAACAGTAGCAAACAAAATATTAGCACCAGATACCACCATCTAAAACCAAATAGTACGTATGATAAATTAATGTTAAGTACTTTCAATATGTTAGAGCATCCGCATCAGGTTGTCCTAAGTAGAATCTAAAGGATAAATAGATTAGTTATCATCGATACCAAAGATGGGAGGGCAGAAGCTAAAGCAAAAAAAAGCTTAGTGCCAGTGCTGCTTCTTATTTCTCTGAATTATTTCTAATAATCAGATTTGAAATATTAAGCGTCACCTCGGCATCTATATAAGTGGTGCCAAGGCAGGTGGTATAACTTAAATGTTATTACAAGAGGGTTGATGTGTCCACCTTAGCACCTAAATTAAGTGATGAGAGATGTGGATGTTCATGGGGGAAATGGAGAAGGAAAAAACATGGGAAGGTACAAAGGGCCACCACCATCTATTTATTGTTCGCCTAAAGCACAAAATAATCACAACAAAGGGATAAAAACTCGGAATATGGGATTCAGAGAGTTAAATGGTCCAGCATCTCTGGGCAGCACAAAAGTAAGTCAAGTTTCCCTTGCGTAGGTTACATCTTATCAACAAGAAAGGAAAGTATGATCGAAATTGAAAGGGCAGCTAAGTTCATAGTAAGCTAGTTTAATAGAAAAACCATACCAGTAAGAAATGACAATTTTGGAATTACCTGAACTAGTTGAATAAGCTGGGGACTGCTAGACTGAAGAGCTGCTCCATATATTTTAAGAATTCTGTTACGTGATCCAAACCATGTTCCACAATAATTTGATGCTTTTTCCCAGCCCTTCTTGACAAGGTATCCTACAACAACCCTGTACAAAGCAATCATATTCAAAGTTTGTTGAACATTTGGGCATAACCAGATCTATCACCAAACAAAATGTGACCAACGGTGTTTTTTGTGAGAACCGAGACCAACAGCTCATCACTTAAACATGTTAACCGAAACTACAACCGCAAATATGGTGATTCCACATTAAAAATCAACAACTTTGCTTTGCGTAACACCTGGTGGCTAACACTTCACTAAACACAGCATACTATGGCATGTTACTTCCAAGGTTTTTATTACATGCGCGCCCATTGAACTGTGATGATGACTAACTATAATCAAGCATGTTTAAGAATAAAATGCTTGAAATTTGCAAACTTCAGTAGAAACATAGACTGCAACCAGAGTAGAGGGGCTCACTGATTTCATCAAGATAATAATATGGAATGGAACTACTACAGAGTGTCCATGACATAGACATACACATGTTATCTAGCTCGATGTTTCATGCAACTCTTAAATAATAACCAGGATGTTCACGCTATTTTTTCCAATTAAAGGACCCCACGGGCCCCCAATTTCTATTAAGAAATTGAAGAGTTTGTTACACCAGCGATGTTTTTTTAGCCGGGAATCACCTCCCAGGTCCAGAACCATAGACAGCATACAGGACTGTTTCCTGTCAAAAAACATCTAAACCTCCCAGGAAAAAAACATAAAGGTTCTACAGATGTATCTAAAGCTACAACTGCTGACCACACATATGTTGACAACTTGAGATTCACATCAATTCTGAGCTTGCAACTTAAGTTAACATATACTGTATGTTGAGACGCCCATGGAAAATGTTGACCGGATTCACATTTAGAATTTTACTAAAGTTGCTGAAATAGAGCTCACTTATAATTGTCCTCCTCGACACCATTCTCCAAGCAGAGAAAACGGAGATGCCCGGTAGCACTTTCGAAATCACCAGCCAGGACAAGCGCCTTCATGGCGTCCAAGTGGGCGAGCTGCACGCTACGTCGCAGCCACATGAGCACATTTGCACCAGAACCCCCGTCTAGTCCAATCTGCCTGGAAACGCCCGCACACAGAGCATCAAACATCTCGGCATTATCGAGGACCAACCCCCACAGCCCCCTCAGATCCTCCTCGGAGACCAGGACCTCCTCGACAGCGACCGTCGCTTCCCCGCGGCTCTCAACCTCGCGCTGCAGCCTCGCCACGCCCAAATCCAGCAGCTTCGCGAGCGTCCCCCGGGCCTCGGCGCCGATGCCGGGGTCATCAGCGATGGGCTGGAGAAGGAGGAGAAACTCAGCCTTGAGGCGGAGCGCCTCGGGGTTGCGGGTGGAGGGGAGGGCAGCGAGCTCAAGCGCGGCGAGCCAGGCGAGGTGGGAGGGAGAGGGGCACGCGGGGGGCGCCGACCAGAGCACGCCAGGGACGCGCCCCCCGGAGGCGACGACCGCGCGGAGGAAATCTGCGGCGAGATCGGGGTCGGCGCGGCGGCGGAGGCTGACCAGAGCCGCGCGCAGGGGCTCGAACTGCGCGAGGAAGAGGTGGTTCGCGGCCACGCGGGCGAGGAGTGCGGCCTCCCGCTCCGACGCCGCCATGGCGAACTCGGGGTGCAGACTTAGGGGCTATGAATCACCAGGTGGTGGTGAGCATGGTGCGGCAATTGGAGCGCGGGGCGGGGTGCGGAGAGTTGAGTTCTGTGAAGGGTTTGCTGATGTTCGCCGGTTTGGAGGAAGAAGGAAGAAGAAGACGAGAGCAGCAGCGGAAGGGGGCAAAACGGGTGAAAAATCACATACTCCCTCACGTCCAAACTTAGATCAAAGATATATACAACATAATATACACACTAGTAAAATGCCCCGTGCGGTTGCTACGGGCTATCATTTATAAATACTACTATATATAAAGGGTGGTCAGATTCACCCCCAGATCTGCTATCCACGTCACCCATAAAACGTGAGCCGTCCGATCGACGCGTCGGACGGCCAGGATCGGCCCAAAAACAACCCCAAACGCGCATTACTGTAGCTCGGCATTCTAAGCCAATCACGTTACGCCACGTCGCTCGGTCACCAACCGCGACATTTTACAGAAAAGTAACTGCCAAACAAAGAAATTAAACCCGCAGTCCATCTTCACCAACTACGAAGGACCTCGCCGCAATTTCAGGAAACATCAAATGCTTTTCTGTAAAACTGCCAGCGCATTTCCCCCATCGTCTTCCTTCCTCACGATCTCCGGAGATCGCCGCCGCCGCCGCTCCGCGCCCCCTGGACCAGATCGAAGGCGACAACGAGGTCCGCCGCCGCTCGCTCTGTCAGGTCGCCAAAGATCGGGCGGCGGAACGCCACGGCGGGGCGGCGCTGGAATCCTCCGCGCTCCTCCGACGACGCTCCGGCGACGTATAGCCAGCGCCGCCGCCATCTTACGGTACTACACGACCTCGGTACTACACGGCCTCGCGCATCCAGCGCTCCATTTCCTGCGCACCCGGTCGCTTGGGATGGACGCTAGCAGCCACCGCGCCGCCGCGGCCGACGCAGGGACGCAGAGCAGCGCTGGACGTCGATGACGTCAGCGTGACGTCCCCGTGGGTCCCACCTGGCAGCTTCCTATTTTTTCCCAGCGAAAAAACAAAAATGGTCATCTCTAATATAACAATAACTTTAAATATATACGGCCGAAAATTATGAAAAAAATGTCAAAATGCCCATAAAAATAAAAGCTATATGCCTACGCCAAAATGCAAAACATTTCCAAAGTTTCAAAAAGGTTAAATTTAGAGACATTTCAAATCAATTCTTACAAATTTTGATACGTTAACAACTTTAAACATACCGATCAAATAATTATGTAAAATAGAAATAAAAATGACGACACTAAAAAGGTCTAATTACTTATGGGAGAATGCAAAACATTTGGAAGATTCGAGGCGGTATAAATTTAGCCAAATTTGAATCCATTTCTCCTAACTACGTATTTACCATGACAAAAAAATTACAAAACAAACTTACAATACTACGTCAGAAATTATGCAAAAAAAGTCAAAATGAGCCTAAAAAAAACTAAATGCTTATGCCAAAATGCAAAACATTTTGAAAGTTCGAAAAAAGTTTTAATTTACAGAGATTTTAAATGAATTTCTTACAAATTATGATTATTCCACGGACGCGGCATGCCGCGCTTACCTTCACTAGTTTAATACAACAGGGCTTGAAAAATTCGTTGTTTTGAACATTGTTTTCTCCAAATTGTAGGCAACTATTATAGATTCTAATAAGTTGCCCTAATTTTTTTAATATTTTAGGTAAACACAAATACATATTTGCTTCTTTGATGCGATAAGGGTAATTTTTAGTTACATGTGAAACACAAACCCATCTCAACATTTTTCTAAACATCATCAAAACACTCAAAACTTGCGACAGAAGACACACTAAAACAGAGAACATCGGGTGGGAGAGTCTTCACACCGATGTACTGGTGCGTGTCGGTGCCAAAGGCCAGGTAGTTTCGCATGTACACCAAGTCCTCCGTGCGATCCTCCGAGAAGAACCGCTCGTTGAGCTTCGAGCTCCTCCGACGAGGTGAACCCATGGAACGACGTCCTTTTCTACCTTTTAAAAGGAGTGGTGATGGTACTTTGGTATTCCCTACAAGTTAGTTTGTAGGTGTCTATTTCTACGTCGAAGGGAGCACGAGGGTGCCATTGGGCACCGTATTCCACTCTCTCAGTTTGAATGACTCACCGGCCATGTGTGGCACCAGCGTCGTCACGGCCAATACCATACCACCTCGCGCGCCACCGCCTGTGTATACTCATCTCCTGGATCTTCTCGGTGGTCATGACCTCGCCGAACTTCGGCGATAGACCTCGGCCACCTTGGCGCGGACGCGGACGTGCACATCCGACTTGGACTCCAAGGCGGAGACTGCTCAGCAGAGGGAGGAGGTGGACGCGTCCTGCGCGTTGAATAGAAAGTCGAACAAGAAGTTCCCGAGATATTTATAATCGGTGTTATCTGACGGCAGCTATCCCGCCGCATATAATCCTCGCCCAGGGGAGAAGACACTCATGAACACAAAGGTAGAAGAAGAACACACGGAGTTTTTTGGCACCGCACAAACTTGTGCCTCTTTTCTTGTTCAACTTCTCCCTAGACAAACTCACGCGACTAACACACATCCACTAACCCACTAACTAACAGGCACCCATGCACGCACATGTACATCTGCGAGCATACACACGGTCAATGCCTAAATAACTGATCCACGAATCACTCACTTACATATGTTTGAGTCCCTTGCAAGTTTTCCAAACATCAGCTCACACGGCGCATATGCCGCAGCTTGGCCGTTGCTGTCTTCACGCGTGTCTCGGCCGCTCAGACTCTGTTTCTAACTAATAAGCTGAAAACTGATACTAACAAGGTTAGTTCCAAGTTCAAATACCGCCGCGGCCTCGCACAATTTCCTGCATCCAGTAGTCCAAGAAGCACTCCGGTTCACGCATGCGCGCCTTGCTCTCCCGCGTGCACTCCGCGAGCATCTGCGACAGCCTTGACACCCTACGGTCAGCCTTGAGCGCTGGAACGCAAACCTGGGCATGGCCATGACGCCGATGTTTTTTTTTTGACGGGACCATGACGCCGATGTTGAATAGGTCGTTTCTTCCCCGCAACTCTCCCCGGCCTTTTCGGTGAGGTACGGCCCTACGAACACAGTCTGCGAGGTCTCCAGGTTCATGTCGTGGCAGGGCACCCGTAGCGACATGGCCCCGCCGGCTACAATGCTCTGGCCGAGCCACCTCCGGATGTGGGCGAGGATGACGCGCTGCTGAAGGGCGGCGTAGGTGAAGAGCGCGCGCGGCGTAAAGTGCGTCAGGTCGCTGACCATCTGCACGAAGCTGCTGAAGAACGGCACGACGAGCGGCGGGCCTAGGAGGGGGCCGTACATCTGCTCGACCAGGAAGTAGAGCGCCAACGCAGCCGCCACGAACGACGCCGTCGTGCTCAGGTCTGATGCTCGCGTGCCTCCCCAAACTCATTGCCCATAGCGCCACCACCCGAGGCTTCCCCGTGAGGCTACCGCCGCCGCCGCCCATCCCATCCGCGCACTGGAATCGAACACGCAGGGAGGAGGGGATGCGACATCTGGGAAATAAGGCGCCGGTTAAGCGGGAGGCAAGGAAAGGGCGAGGCGCCGGTTACGCGGGAGGCAAGGAAGGGGCAGCGTGGCAAGCTCGATGCAAGGGATTGGAGGGCAGCGTCGGTGGACTTGAGCCAACGATTGGAGGGCTTGCCGGGTCTGTGGAAGGGAGGTCGTATGTGCCTGTCCCGACACCGCTCGGGAGCGTGCGCGGCGGTGGATCTTTCCGGCTCAGCGTAACGGAGGAGGATTCGTCCTCTCGCCACCGTCCTGGAGGTGGCCGTGGAAGGAGAAGCGCGGGTTGGCTGAGGCGGCGCAAGGGGGTTGGGGAACGACGATGACGCCAACGTGGGGTTGGTGGAAGGGCCAAACTGCAAAACACCCGACGGACAAACAAAATTGTGCACTTGTAGACTGCAGGTTGATTCTCCAAAAGCTGAAGGACTAAACTGAAAAACGGGCATGACGTACGACGCCTCACCTTATGCCGTATTATATAGTAGAGATAGAGGTAGGCACTGTTTTTGTGAAGCTTCTCGTCCGTCCCAGGAGTGACGGTGAGGGTGTGTTTGGTAGCCCGGCTGAGCTCAGAAAATCTCACCCCACTCAATTTTTGGGTGTTTGGTAGCCCGGTCACGCCCACCTCATACAAAAAAAGCCTCTCAGGCATGCCCACATGAGAAGTAGGAATCGAGCTTCCCGAGAATTTTTGGGTGTTTGGTAGCCCGGTCACGCCCACCTCATACAAAAAAAGCCTCTCAGGCATGCCCACATGAGAAGTAGGAATCGAGCTTCACACTCGGGCAGGCCGAGCTCATACAGAAAACCCCACGCATGGGTCCCACCCGCGAGCCTCGCGAGGGTCGCGTCGCCCACCCGCGAGTCATTTGCCTAGGCGGCTCGTCCGTTCTCTTCTACCCGAAAAAATCGCTAGAGCAACGATGGGCGCGCCGCCACCGAGCGCCGGCCAACCCCGCTCCCCAGCGCCGCCCACCGCCGCCTCCAAGAACGGTCGAGCTCCTTCAGCCCTCACCTTACTCCCCCAGCGCCGCCGCCTCCCATCGCCCGGAGGAGCCCCAGCGCTGAAGCGTGCCTCACGCCGCCGAGCTCCTCAGCCCTCACCATGGCCGCCGAGCTCCTCGCTCCGCCTCGTGCCTCACGCCGCCGAGCTCCTCTAGCCCCGCAACGGCCGTCGAGCTCCTCTAGCCCCGCAACGGCCGCCGAGCTCCTTCAGCCCTCACCATGGCCGCATGAGCCCCGAGCCCAGTTTCGCGCGTCCATGGCTGAAAAGCACCGCGGCCCAAGACCCGAGACACGGAGGACCTCCATAGCAGCCTCCTCGATCCGCGCCGGAGCAACTCATGCCGGAGACAAGCATCACCGCCCGTCTTCCTCGTCTCCATGAGGACTCCGGCCGGCCAGCACTCCATGAGGACTTGATTGCCTTTTATGTTTCTTTGCAGGGCCTTTGTGTCTGATTTTGGACTTATTTGTAATTTCAGCCTGTCTCTACACATACAAGCTAGCAAACAACATCTTAACTCAGCATGGTTCAACACATACGGGCCACCAAACATATAACAAAATCTCAAGACAGCCAGTATAATGTGAGCTTGGCCTAGTTGGGAAACACATGTTGGACTGACCCAGGCTACCAAACACACCCTGAGTGTCTGGCGTCTTGGTTAGCGATCAGGATCTAGGCTTCCCTCTTCGTCCTGATTTGCTCCTCGGTGGTTGTAGATCGAATCCCCGTCTCGTTTCCGTCTTTCCCCCATCTCAGCATTCCCTAAGCTCTGCTCCTTCCTGTTTGGCCTAGCTCTCGCGTGATCGGCAGGAGTGGGGAACGCCAAAAAAACAAACAAATCCCACCACTAAATCAACAACCTTTTGTGCGTTTTCTGGGGCGCGCGATCGTAATACACCCTACCCAGGTTCCTCTTGGTGTGATTCGTGTGGAGGCAGCAAGGATGGACAAGGTCGAGGGCTTGATGAAGAAGATGCAGCTGTCAGATGCAGAGAAGAAGAGTTTGAAGATTCCAGGGACAGGCAGCGGCAAGTTGGGGGCGTATGAACCTCAGGCGTTGGGAAAGCTCCTCTCGGAGAAACCAGCCCCTGCTAATGGAATTGCGAATGCTTTGGGAATAATCTGGTGTCCACTCCGTGGCATTGAGTGTAAGAGTATGGGTGAGAACATATTTCTGTTCACGTTCTTTCAAGCTAGTGGGAAAAGAAAAGCCTTAGAAGAAGGACCATGGATGTTTGGGAATGATCTGCTTGTGATGGAGGATTATGATGCAAGCAAAACAGTGGATGAGTATAGGTTTGCCAGCATTCCTATTTGGGTAGACATTTTTAATCTCCCTCTAGGCATGATGAATAAATACACAGGAGAAGCTCTAGGGGCCGTGATTGGGGAGTTTGTGGAAGTAGATGCTGGAGAAGATGGGATGGGTGTAGGTAAATTCCTAAGGGTGAAAGTAAGGCTGTCGCTAGATAGACCTATTATGAGGGGTAAGATGGTGCAAATTGACGAGTCTGGCAGTGAGAAGTGGTGCGCTTTCGAGTATGAGTTCTTGCCTGACTTCTGCTTTACTTGTGGCATTATTGGACATATAGACAAGAACTGCTCAATCAAACTAAAAAAAGGTGAAGTCCAACAGTATGGTAAATGGCTCAAACGAGTTCCCAACCAAAGAGGAGCAAGTGGTTTTGATAAAGACCACTGGAGTAACTCCCGCAGCTCAGATTCACGTCGAACGGGTAGTTATGGAAGCAGGGGAAGTGGATCAGGTAGTGATAGCCTAAGCTGGCGAAAGGAGGGAGGTGTGAATATGACCAAGCTCTTAGACAAAAAGTGTGATGAAACACAAGTAACAAGTCCAACGAAGCTAACAGATGGTTCAGAGAAGGCAAAGGAGGACAACAGCAGCAGGAGGAAACTTTTGTTTGCCACCAATGAAAAAGTGGAAGAACTAGACAAGAATCCAAGTGGGCTATGTGATACTACTCATGGGCAGAAGGAGGAAGTAGGTAATCAGGCACCCAAAAATCAAACAGTAATGCAGCTGCTGAAAGGGGTGACAGAGATAGAGGAAGATGCACAAAAAGGGTCTAGCTCCCACGAGACCCTCCCAATGGCCCTAGGTGAAGGGTAGAGCAAGCCGGAGGCATTGGTGCAAGGATCCTACATTACAAAGCCGGTGACTGGTAAGGGGGCCGGGGTAAAACCTTGTACCTACAAGAAGAGGGGGAGGAATTTATCACATGTCAACAACAATGCTGGTGTGATAGCTGGGGAGAAAAGAACTGCAATAGAAGAGGACATGGAAATTGATGTCGAGGTGGAAACCAAAAAACAGAGGATGGCTATTAGTGGGGTCGCTGATGGAACTGAGGAAGCGGGGCTGTCGGAACAGCCCCGCGGGAACCAATGAAGATCGGCGACTGGAATTGTCGGGGTTTGGGGAATGACCCAGCAATTCGTGGTCTTCTGGACTTCCAGAAGAAGGAGGACCCCGATATTCTCTTCTTATCCGAAACAAAACTTGATGAGAGGAGATTGGAATGGTTATGGTGGAAAATGGGAATGACAAACATGGTCGTCAAAAATTGTGAGGGACAAAGTGGTGGCCTAGCTTTGTTCTGGAAAAATGAGGTCAACTTGGAGGCGGGTCTCAAATCCCGGTACCACATTGATGCTATAATCACACAAGAGGATGGGCAAAAGTGGAGATTCACAGGCATATATGGAGAACCGAAAGCAGAGAAAAGGGAGGCTACTTGGAAGTTGCTGCGAACCATAAAGCACCACAGCCAGCTTTCGTGGATGTGTGCTGGGGATTTTAACGAAATACTTTTTGAGTGGGAAAAAGAAGGTGGGGCACCTCGGCCCAAAATTCAAATGGAAAACTTTCGGGAAGCTCTGGAAGATGCTGGCTTGCATGATCTGGGATACATGGGAGATCCGTTCACTTGGAGAAATCACAACCATCTGCAGGAGAACTATGTCAAAGAAAGGTTAGACAGAGCGGTGGCAACACAGGAGTGGTGCTCCCTATTCCCAGACTACAAGGTGGTTAATGGTGATCCTCGGCATTCCGATCACCGCCCCATTATTATTACTTTTGGAGAAGAACCTAATCCTGCTAGAAGCTCACAAACTCAGGGGCTTTTCCACTTTGAGTCTAAGTGGCTAGAAGAGGAGAATTGTGCGACGATCGTGCAGAATGCCTGGGTGAATGCAGAAAGAAATGGAAGCAACAACGTGGCTGAAAACTTAAAAGGGATAGCTTCTGACCTAAGAGACTAGAGTAAACATTCGCTAGGAGATCTGGAGAAGCGTATAGCGCACGTTAAAAAGGACCTGGAAGCTTGCCGAAGGCGCAACATATCACAACAGCAGGTCAACCGAGAGCAGCTATTAAGATACAAACTTGATAAACTGGAAAATCAACGGGACGTGTACTGGAAGCAGCGTGCCCATGTAAATTGGCTTCAGAAGGGAGACAAAAACACCTCGTACTTCCAGTCGTACGCGTCCCACAGGCAAAAAAAAATAAGATCAAGAGGCTAAAAAAAGATAATGGGGATGTGGTGGAAGGAGAGGCGGAGATGGCGGCGGTTGTCACCCAATACTTCAATGAGCTATTCTCCTCTAGTGTAGGTACCCGAGTTGATGAATTGCTGGAACATGTCGTTCATCGGGTTACACCGGAAATGAATGAGATGCTCCTGCAAGAGTTCACTAGAGAGGAGGTTCGTGCAGCTCTTGATAGCATTGGAGACCTCAAGGCCCCTGGCCCAGATGGGATGCCGGCGATCTTCTACAAGAGATTCTAGGAGCTGGTGGGTGATTGTGTGACCACTGAGGTGCTCCAAGTACTAAATGGTGGCGACATCCCTTCCGGCTGGAACGATACAAATGTGGCGCTCATCCCTAAGGTAAAAAACCCTGAACAAATGAAAGATCTAAGGCCGATAAGCCTCTGTAATGTCATTTATAAACTTATTTCGAAAGCTCTTGCCAATAGACTAAAGCTCATCCTTGAGGAGATTATTGCCCCTAACCAAAGCGCCTTTGTGCCGGGCCGGTTAATCACTGACAACATCCTGCTAGCCTATGAGGTCAACCATTTTATGCAAAATAAGAGAAGAGGTGCTGCAGGTTACGCTGCTTTGAAATTAGACATGAGCAAAGCCTATGACAGGGTGGAGTGGCATTTCTTGGAGGCTATGATGCGGAAAATGGGGTTTGCCGACAAGTGGATCCAACTCATCATGAAATGCTGCTCGACAGTTAAGTACCGGTTTAAGCTAAATGGGGCATTGACTGAAGAAATAACTCCGAAAAGAGGGCTCGGGCAGGGAGACCCTATCTCACCGTACCTCTTTCTATTATGTGCTGAAGCTTTCTCAAGCATGTTAAACAAAGCAGACCAAGATGGAAATTTTGAAGGAATAAAAGTGTGCAATGGTGCCCCGAGTTTCAACCATCTATTGTTTGCTGATGACTCCTTAATTCTTCTGAAAGTTTCAGAGGAAAGTGCACATCATCTGCAACATATTCTGAACCTGTATGAGGTTTGCTCGGGGCAAACAATCAACATGGACAAATCTTCAATTGTCTTCAGCAAAAACACCCGAAGAGAAGATAAAAGGAAGATGATGGACATCCTGGGAGTCAAGTGTGAAGGGAGGAACGGAAAATATCTAGGACTACCAGTTTATGTGGGAAGATCGAAGGCGAAGACCTTCGCGTACATTAAGGCAAGGATCTGGAACAAAATCCAAGGCTGGAAGGAGAAGATGTTGTCTAAAGCAGGTAAAGAAATTTTGATCAAAGCATGTGCCCAGGCCATTCCCACGTTTGCCATGAGCTGCTTTGATCTCACAAAAGGTCTATGTGAGGAAATCAATAGCATGATCAGCCGCTATTTCTGGGCACATCAAGACAAGGACAACAAAATCCACTGGATCAGCTGTGAAAAACTGACTCAGGCCAAGAAGGAAGGGGGTTTGGGATACAAAGACTTGTATGCGTTTAACCTGGCAATGTTAGCAAAGCAGGGGTGGAGATTACTTACCAACCCAAACTCACTCTGTGCTCGTGTCTTGAAGGCAAAGTACTTCCCCCAATGCTCTGTCCTGGAAGCTGAAGTCAAAGATGGTATCTCCTATGCATGGCGCAACATTCTCAAAGGAATTGATCTCTTGCGAAAAGGAATAATAAAAAGAGTGGGAAATGGGACTACGGTGGATGTTTGGCGTGATCCTTGGCTACCTAGGCTCTCGTCTCGATTACCGATTACTCCAAAGGGCTACAATATTATTACAAGAGCTAGTGAACTGATTGATCCGTCAACAGGAAGTTGGGATGCTGAGTTAGTCAAGCAGACCTTCTGGCTGCAAGACGTTCATTTGATCATGTCACTCCGTATTTTTGATGGCATGGAGGATGAATGGGCTTGGCACTTTGAAGAGAAGGGGATGTTCACAGTAAAGTCTGCTTATAGACTTCAGCGCCAACTAGAGGATGTAATGAGGCATCGCCAGGAGGGATCACATTCAGCTGGACAAAACTTTGAGTGGAATACCATTTGAAAGATGGAGTGCCCAACAAAAATAAAGCATTTTCTTTGGAGAATTGCCCACACTAGTCTCCCACCGTATAAACTTGAAGAGGAGAGGTATGGAGGTGGATCCAATCTGCCCCATGTGTAAAAGGCAAAATGAAGATGGAGCTCATCTCTTCCTAAAATGCAAATTTGTTAGAGCACTGTGGAGATATCTAAATTTGGAGCACACCCGAGAGAAACTTCTCCAATGTGAAGGACCCATGGGTTTCATCAAAGGTATAACACAGCTGACGCAAGATCAAAAACTCCTAACCATTGCCTTGCTATGGAGATGGTGGCATAATAGAAACAATACTGCTGCAGGGGAGAGGCAAAAATCACAGGGCGCCATGGTCTGCCTCGTTAGAAGATCAACATGGGATTTTGAGCAGTTTTTCGCCAAGAAAAAGCAATCGAAGCAGCAACAGACACAATCCTGGATACCTCCAACTGGCGATGAGCTAAAAATTAACATCGATGGCAGCTTTAATGCTGAGAGTAAATCGGGAGGTTGGGGCTTTATTATTAGAAATTCTAATGGTGAACCGGTTGGTGCAGGTGCAGGCCATATCTCTCAAGCACATGACGCTCTACAAACTGAAGCTCTGGCTTGCCTGTCAGGACTGCATTGGGCAAGCAGATGGGGAATGGCGAGAATTCAAGTGGAAACAGACTCCCAAAAGCTCCACCAGGGTATCTCTAATCAAGCGCAAGACCTGGCGTTTAATGGCCAGATTTTTAGAGAGATTAAATACTTTGCTAGCCTAAATTTTAGTTCGTTCTCTATCAACTATTGCCCACGGGCATGTAATAGTGTAGCGGACACTCTTGCTAGCTTTGGCGCCAAGTCGATGTCTGATTCTCATGTTATTTGGCCTGAAGGTGCACCAGACTTTGTAACAGAATTTGTGGCCAGCGATTTCGCTGTGCACACCAGTTAATAAACTCTGTCCATAAAAAAAAACTTAGATCAAAGATAGTAGAGTACATGGTATTCCAAAAATAACACAATTCTATTTTTTCTCAAATATGTAATTACATTAAAAAAAACTACAATTCGATGATATATGTAAGGACATATAAAATTTGTGAAAAGTCAAATCATGTAAAGTTAATCAAAACTTTTGAGAAAACTATCAACTTCTTATTACATATTACATTAGAAGTATTTTTAGAATATATCTTTTTATGTAAATTTGGTCAAAATTTATATTGTTTGGCTTGAAGAAAACTTATACCCTAGGTTTAACTTCGGAAAAACTTACACTCGTATAAATATCTCTTGTTGACTAAGATTTTACCTCACTCATATCATGGTGGCGACTTGAATTCATAATTCTCATACACATCACCCATATGTTGTACAAGCTCATGACCTAGTCTTATTCTCTTATGTGCCTGAAAGTAATTTAAGAATGAATGTTGTATCTAAGTTTTAGTGAAATACTCGTACATAGAATAGTAATACGATTTGAGTCAGACCTTGAAAAACTCGGCACGAACAAATTCAAGCATATTCCAAAATTTTGACGTTTTAGACCATGTTGTGTGAGATACTCAAGCTTGTTCCCGCTTCATCCTACTCTGGTAGCAACTGCGTGTCCTTCTAGATCTTCCTTTACAACACCTTTTACCTTCCCAAAGATAAGAAACAAACATTGTGTTTCGGCACATTTTAAACAAATTTCAGAATGTTAAAAAATCGGATAATATATTTCACGTGTACATGTCGACATTCAATGTGTTCATAAAGTTGTTTCACGGAAAACTGACATTTTTTGTTTTGTGTGTACAAAGACAAAATTCTATGCTTAAAGGATTTTCACGCAATATTTTTTGTCTTTTTACCTGGGCAACAAAATTTTGTTCAGAATTGTAACATTTTCCCAAATATTTTTTCCGTTCAGAACATCATATGCTCACATGTGCCACAGTGAATTTGCCAACTACAGAGTACAAAAATAGCATTATTTCATTTAGATAAATGCTTTAGTTCTGGAAAAGAATGAGTAACAAATATTTTACCAGTGCTAGGGTACTATAATGTTCATGGCAATTACGGTTGCCTTATTCAGCCATATTGTATCCTTTTCATATGACAATTGCATATCTACAGTAATATAATAGAAGGAAAATATGAGCACGCCAAGTGGTAGATAAAAGTCTGATGGAATATGGTACACCACATCTTCTCATGTTCTGTATAATTTTTCGGTGGATTTTTCTCATACATAGTGTAGATCAACCCCTAAAAGGAGAAAAGCTTCCAACGAGTAGTGAAATTTGAAGTACATTTACCACGGAAGAGCACTCTATTTATTTGTAGCAAGATCCAAGAGGTGAAATAATTCTGAATTAAGTAGAGAAAAAATAAAGAAGAATGTGTCATGGTAACTTGAATGATATATTCCACTTAACTCAAAGAAACCGCCTTTCAAACTAAGTAAAGTGGGACGGTATCACATTTATAATGCAGAGAACTAAAATAGAACACTATGGCAAGTTCATCATCAGCAAGAGATCTAATGACAGTTCCTAGCGCTCAATAGATTACACAAGACTAACAATTTAGCCATTCCACCTACCTTAAAAGAACCATGGACAGACAGCTTGCTGAACAAACTACATCACTCTTCTGCATCGACACAGTCTCTACAGGCGAGAGGGGTAGCCCTCCGGGTAAGATGGCTATGGCAAGCGTGGAATGACAGAAACAAGCCATGGCAAGGGCTACCGCTACCAATCGATAAGAGGGTGCGTGATATCTTCAACGCCTCTGTCACCTTCAAATTGGGCAATGGCAAGACAATTAAATTCTGGACGGATCCATGGCTGCATGGAGAGTGCCTGAAGAACTCTGCGCCACTGCTATTTTAAGCGTGCACTCGGCGCAACGTCACTGTGGCGCAGGCCTTAAATGACAGCAGATGGACTCGGCACTTCAGATATGAGCTGGAACCTGCTGCTCTCATCCAAGCGGTGCATCTTGGGGAGCGTCTCCAACACATGCACCTGCAGGCCGAGACTGCTGACTGTGTAACCTGGCGGTGGAACGCAAATGGCATATATTCAGCCAGCTCGGCGTACCTGGTGCAGTTCCAGGGAGCGATGAGAACAAACTATAGAGAAGTTATTTGGGCCTCCGACGCGCCTCTGCGATGTCGCATCTTCGCCTGGCTAGCGGTTCAAGGAAGGTGCAACACTGGAGACATCCTAGCCAAGAAAGGGTGGCCTCATGAAGATAGCTGCGTCTTCTGCCCCAGCACACCCGAGACGGCAAATCACCTCCTTGCGCAGTGCCCGTTTATCATGCAACTCTGGTCTCAGTTGTTGCCTGTAGCTAGCAGACCTCCATGCTTCATGCCACAGCAGGGGCAGTCCCTATTGGAGGGGCTAACACAGACAAGGCATTGGACGGAGAAGCACAGGAGAAAAGAATGGACTGCAGTGGTGCAGTTAGTCTGGTGGTCGACTTGGAAAGAAAGAAACGCTCGGATTTTTAACAGACATGCAAAGAATTTGAATGAAATAAAGCTGGACATCCTCCAGGAAGCGAGCCTCTGGAGAACAGCAGGCAGACCGAGGGCAGCTAGCTTGCTCCAGAGACCTAGAGAACCTGATTAGGACCCTTTCTGTTCTTTTAGTGTTTAGGTTGAAACAACCTTTTTTCTCTTTTTGTACATCTTATCTGTACACTTTTTACTTCTTCTACTATCAATGAAATAGCAGACTGGACTGCTCTTTCCGTCAAAAAACAGTCTCACAATATCTTAGAGTTTGCCATTCGACATCACAAGAGGATGGAACATACATACAGTCTATAAATATGAATCTTACACCCCTATCGACCAATAAATCACCAAGGGCAGCTACTGATGGAATGCACCCTGCAGCCACAATGCTGCAGGTTGTACTATCATACCACACATATCATTACTCAGGCTGCATTATAAATCACACCATTTTATGCATACAGAGAATGACATCAGACACTTGTACACACAGCACAATGAGAGATTCACCTGAAGGTTATTAAAAGTGGGAGATTTAGAAGATCCGGTAACAAATATTGAAACAATATCATAATGCTTGTCTGCTCTCGCAGTGTCATTGCTCAATAGATACCAAGCATCCAAGTATTCATCCACAGTTCCACACAAATGTTGAGACACTGCATGGATTCATAAAAAATAATCAAATGTATGCACTAATAAAAAGTTTAGTAATCTAACGTAATGACACAAAACTTTATAAAAATAATCAATGTCAAATATGCCTTGCTGCATCCTCTCTAGAATAAGAAATTAAGACAGCTTCAGAAAATAATTTGGTCGGCTAACCTTCTTTTGAAACTGGTATGTCCTAATTTCATGTAGAACATCACACAAATATAATAGTTATCCGATCACTGGTCTAGCTCTAGTACAAGCTGATCAGGGTCTCAGGAAAAACATTTCATACACAAGACATTTGCTCATGGCCTTTACACTGTCTCTCTTTTACAACCTATCTCGTACTAAACAACCAGTTGCGAGTTTATTTCTTGCATACTTATCAGATATGATAGCATCACATCAGTGTGATGTTCCTGACATCTAAGACAATGCCATCTTGCGATCACATGAACGTATAAAAGCTGCACCAAATTGAACAAAATTTCTTTCTCTATGCTATGCACCAGAATTGTTTAAGTATGATACGAAGTATTAAACATGAAGCAGCAGACAACAGTTGTGATTTGACGTTATGTTTGTTGTTTGGATGTCATCACCAACTTCTGAATTCATGTTGGATGTACCTGTTCTGCAGAATCCCAACAATGAATGCAAGGTTAGAGAAATGAACAAGGCAAAGGGAAGTCTTGAATATACATGTTTAGTCTTTACGCTCTGCTGGTCATACCTTTGAACCTAATAACATATATCTGAAACTCTGAAGGATGCCAGTGAAACGTCACCATGCATGAAATATGTACATGAAGTTGGCAGCTAGTGGTACAGTGGACTGAATAAAAAAATAGTCAACCTTTCACAGTATGTACCGAGCAAACATTTCTGTCTTTCTTATCTTAAGAGAAAAGTTCATAAGGCCCCGTCTTTTCTTATATAGAAAGGAACCTTTTGTATTGCATGAAACATGTTTTAGATTCAAACCGACATGAATGAAAACTAACAGACACTCTAAGCATCCAAAACTACTCAGATAGATGAACTTACGAGACTGAGGATAAATTTCTCTTGCAACCTGATGTATTTCACATGCACTGAAACATGGCAAACATTTACCTCCAGGTCCATACACGAGAATCTGCTCCAATTAATCAGGTTCAAAATCTAAAAAATATATACGTGGGTTGTCACCGCGCTCTCCCGTTTGTTTGGAGTCTGGACCGTTAGATCGTCGCCCCAGCGTAATCTCAGCCGTCAGTTTTACTTTTGACCTTTGACTTCGATTTTTCGGCCCACCGGTCATTGCCTCACTGGGTGGAGAACTTGGTACACACAGGTTTCTCCTCTGAGATTGGTCACTCCGAACCGTTCGATCGGAGTAGCCTGCTCCGCGTTGATCTGGACCGTTGGTTGGTCAGACAAAATAACCCCGCTGGAAACCCTAGCCGCCACCCGCGTCGCTCCTCTCCCTCGCGTACGTCTCCTCCCAATCCCCTACTGCCCGTCGCTACCGCCGCCGCGCCTCGCTCCGCTGCGGCGTCTCCTCCCAATCCCTCTCCCTCGCTCGACACGCTTGCGCCGCCGGAGCCCCTCTCTCCGTGAGCCACTGCGCTTGTCCCTCCTACAGGTTCTCCGTGAGCCACTGCGCCTGGAATCTTGGCTCGATTTGGGCATGGGGGAGAGGAGCTAACCGCTGTTTGTGTCGCGCATGCCGACGAGGGAGCTCCTATCCTCGCCTTCTTCAGGAGCAACTCATGTCGCCGCCATCGCTGGATGAAGTTGAAGGCCGCAGCTGCATCATGACGATGCAAGATGATGCTGGATTTTTGGCCCTCACCCTGATTTGCCGCCGCCTAGAGTTGCATGCCGCCCCGTGGTTGGGAGGTAGGGTAGCATTTATCATTAGGTAAAGCAAGCTACAATCCAACTTCTTTACCTTTTTTGAATTTTCATGCATATGTGTTATGTCTATCTCAAACTGTAATACTATTGTATGATGTATTATACATATAGCACATCGATTTTGAATATTAATGACCGCTCAATTATTCATGACTTGGAAAGAGAGATGGACGCAACAAATGTGGAAGTTTTTTTTATCTTTGCTTGTGGTGTGTATATATTAGTGAGACTATGCATAAGTACAGTCCAGACTTTATTTAGACCTCACCATACAAAAAATGTTTAGAAGAGCACATAGGTAATATGAGAAAGCATACATACGAAAGATCGCATTTTTCTAGCATGGTAGATGGTACTGAAAATTGTTTTACCACATGGCATAATGGAACATCTCTCGATAAGCAATAAGTTCATATAAATTTCGGCTTAATTATGTTCTCTACCAATGATTTGTGTGATTTGCAAAAGTAGCATTGCTATTATTTGGTGCGAGTTCATTCTTTTTGAAGATTAATTTGGTTACAGTCGTGGATTTACCTTCGTCGACCACGAAGATAGCTGGCTCCCCTTCCACTCTAGCAAAGGTTTTCCTCCAGCTTATCGCTTTGTACTGGTTTATATGGTATATGGGCCTCCTGTTAATGATGATTTACCAATGCTAATTTATTTGGTTTCTATCTCTGTTTAGCAGGATATCATTTTCGTGGTCTTCTTTCCAGGCTTCTTTGAGGCTAAAATCGTTAGGTATATATTTTTATTCCGTGTCCATGTATATGTATATGTATGTGTTGTTGTGTACCAATAAGAAAGTTCATATACATGAGTGTTGGATTAGACGATATCTTACATGTGATAATTAATTACAAGAAAAGCGATAGTTCTAATGTATCTCTTTTGCTACGAACATATATTCAGTTCCTGTCTTTCAGAACAGAGATAATTACTCCCTCCGGTCCACGAAAAAGTGTCGGTGAAACTTAACTAGCTTAGTACAAAATATATAAAGACTGGCGACACAAAATTTGGATCCGAGGGAGTAGAATGTATCTCTTTTTATGAGAATAATACTTTTTTTTAGATCTTTGACGCCACCTTTCTTTTCTGCTATTAAGTACAGATATATGCCTTATGCCATATGTGAACATTTGCTTTACTGCAGGCTTTAATCAGTTTAAGATGGAGATTTCGGGAAATATCTAGGCCATGCATATTGAGCCTGAAACTTTTATCCAATGGTGTGATGTTCTTTCCCTTGGGCTCGACAGTGACATAGAGCTTCAACACCTGATTCATCTTTTTCCCGCAACTCAGTTGAGATTTGTCTCCGAGCATCCGTATTATTCTAGATTTCCTAGCGTGTTGATTCTTCCTGTGGAAATTAAGATGTCAAGCTGCAGTATGTAAAGCATATAGATTTTGCATCATTTAAACTAAAATAATTTGCCTCTAATCATTTTGTGTAGGCAGGGGTTTGCTGCCAGGTTCAGATCTTTGGCTCGTGTCAGTTGCTCCTTGCAGGTTGTTTTGTGGATTTGACAACTTCCTCGCATTGATGTTGTTTATTTTCTTCCCCACCCATCCACTGCAGTGCATGTTTCTTTTGTGGATTTTCCTTTACTTACTTCTATTTGTTGAAGTGGGAGAGCTCATTTGGGCCTTCTCTTCTCTGTCTCTGCATCCATTTGAGGCTTTGAAAGGTTTGAATTGAGCGTTCGTAGGCTCATGTTGTTCATCTTAGATGTTTTTTGTTTTATTTTTTATCTGCGTGTTAGATTACTCATATGACCCTCTATATACTTATGATAAATGCACAACTTAGAATCTGCCTAATAGTTTCTCTTTCTCTTGCTTTGTTTCTTCTAGATTGTGTTGTCCGTGCTCTACCGCTTCTCTCCATTCTCTTCAAGGCTTCTGGCTTCCTCTCCAGTCCTCATAGGAAAGGTTTGTCCTTTCCCTGGTTCCTATATATGTATCGCATGAGTGCATGACTGGAATCTGTGTATATCACATGTTTACATTTGTTAGGAATTAGTAGAGCAAGCGCGACTTACAGTACTCGATTTCATTCGTTGGATATTCAAAGGATTTCTGACAGGTAGTTCAACCAACTATTAGTTTTGCATTGTCTTGCTTTAGGTTTAGGTTCAGATTCTGTACCAAACATAACCGAATAAAATGAGGATTGTATTTAATTTTCAAGGAAAAAGATCGCAAAGGTTCTGTGTGGATCAGATGAGGCAAGTTTCAGGTTCTCTTATGCCTTAATATCTATTGTCGCAATGTGTGATCCAATTATGCTATTGAAAAGTGATATTATCTTATTCGTCATTTCACCCTATTAGACTGCAAGTTTCATTCCCACATTATTGCCGATCTCAACTGATCAATACTTGACATCAAAAAAGTACTAGATATTTGTGTGTGAGTTCGAGAAAAATGTGGTAGCAAAAAATGCACCTTATTAACCATCATTAGTTGTAATCCAGAGTTATCTCATTAACCAGACTTATCTTTTTTGTTTTCCCGGAAGCTATTATCAACCTGGATTACCATAAGTAGACGCATTGCGGTACATCAGTGCATAAATCATGTACTATATCACATTCTTCTAGGAACTTGAGTAGTGGACAAGCCTTTCTTTTTGACCCAAAAAAAAGACAAGAAAATGGTTGGTCCCCTTCTTTCTAGATTCTTTTTGAAAGAAACAACATGTTCCATAAATATTTATTATGCAGCGGCCATTTTCATTCTCATATAGACTCCTTTTTTGGTTCTTTTTTTTCCACAGTACATCCGTTCAACATTCATAGAAAGTTCAACTTTACGAGTTTTCTAAATATCGTTATATTTCTGATGTTTTTGGTTTCAGTCTAGGTTGAATTCCGCTAGATCCGCTAGATCTCTGTGTGACCTGAGTAAATCAAGTGTCCCTCAAGTGAGAGCACCTAACTTGATTATGGTTCAGGTATTTGACCAGTGTAAAACATCCACTAGATTGATTATGGTTCAGGTATTTATGGATCGTTGAATATGCAAGCAGTTTGACTAGAGTCAGCATGTATTTTTTTTGCCGTATAAGAAAGATCAGTCATTCATTCTCCACCCCTTTATGACATGCATTCTGCTAAAGTTGAACTATGTTTTCCTGTGGCCTCTAAGGCTGATAGAGCTATCTCTTTCTTTCCTGATATGGCTTGGTGCTAACTGCCAATATTTATCTAAGAAATTTATTCCCATGTTTTCCAAACTAAAATTTCCTAACGTCTGTGCTTTTAGCCTAAATAAGGTGATTACCATGCATTACTATCACATTTATTATGTGGTATAGTTTTTTTGATCCTTGCTCGCATTATGAAAAATCGTGATTGTAAATTGCTAACGTGAAAGAAATGTACTTAGGCTATATTTTGATTTTGACCTTATTTTCCTTTTCCGTAGTAAGATGGAAGCATTGACTGAGCTGAGATTATGATGAAAGCTTTAGGACATTATTTTCTGTAGTTGGATGGAAGCATTGATTGAACCGAGATTTTGACCTTATTTTCCTTTCACTATTCGGACTACCCTCCTTGTGTTAAGGTGAACTGAAACTGCCTTAGTGCCTTATTTTTGTTTTCAAATGCACACCATCTGCTTGATGATATTTTCTAAAGGTTTTTTTTTGTTATAGGCCAAGCGCCCCTTTAAGTCTATATGATTGAGAAGTGGACTTTAAGCAACGCGCCATCAGTTGTTGATGCATCTTTCTCTTTGGGAGGTGCTATTTAATGTCCTTCCTTTGCGTTGCGATGAATTGGATACTCCTATACATATCAAGATAATTGGCTCCTCTCTTTGCGTTGTGATGAATTACAGGCTGTCATTATCATTTCTGTTTACAAATATGAAAGTTTAAGATTGTCATGTACATTCACTATTTGGCAAGTAATTGTGTCCCGAAGTTATTTTGTTCTCATCAGTTAGAACATTGTATTGGATGATTCTCATAAAAAAAATTAAATAATGGTTCCTTAGACGCCATTTTACTTTGTACACTGAATTTTATTTCTCCTTGTGATATTACTCATTTGCTCACACCTTTCGTACATATTTGTTTGTAAATATGAGTTAAATCAAGCCCAACTGTGAGTTCTTCTGTCATATGTTCAAAGTTCTATTTTGCTTGCTATACTAATAGTCTTCTTTGTCCATGTTGTCATCTATGTCTATTCGATTAGTCTTAAAGACTATTTATTTTGATGTTATCAATATGAAAATAACAAGATAAAAATTACAGTTGATAATATTTACTTACCATTTAACATTACCACACCAGTTTCTATACAGTATCGTCTATGCAAACGATGATGAAAAAGGTGTTAGACCTGCGATAATAAATTATTTTAAATCAGGTGGCGCGGGCAAGCCACGCCTTAAATCTAGTTGTAATCTATTCATACACGAGAATCACTCACTCTGGCGTCGTAGTCCACAAGCAGGCGGGCCAGCAGCGGCAGCCCACAGGAGGGCCATCAGCTGTTCAACCGCACCGAGCACATGGCCTCCCGTGTCTTGATCCTCCAGAAATAATTATCTAAACAGAAAATAAAAAATCAGGGCTTCAGGCAGAACACCACACCATACACATCGATTAACTTTGAAGCTTAAAACCATATATGCAAAAGAGGGCACGTCTTGTGATGTGTCATTAACTCTGAAGGCTGACTGAATGGTTACAAAACCCAGCCAGCAGATTCGGATTTTGGCATGGTCTTCATCCATAGGTTCAGACTTCTACAAAGGTATCCTAAGCCACAATTTAAGAAAGAAACAGAGAAAATAAAAGTAGATTCCTGAAAGATGGAATTGGAGAAGGAGGACGGTACCTGCATATTGGTCAAGCCTTGCAAAATTTTATCACAAGTCTAGCATAATTGGCACAGGAGAACGCATGCCTGCAAGGAAATGCGCCACAATTCACCTCTGTGTAGATTACTCATTTACATGCTGCACCAGCTAATTAGTTATGTGTAAAACCAATTGATCAATTTGACGCTTAGTGAATGGACACGGAAGGAGCCACGTGACGCCCAGGCATATCTCCTGCTTGAGTGCAAGCTCCGATTCCGAGCTGGTCATTGATACGTCTCAAACGTATCTATAATTTATTATGTTACATGGTTATATTATATCAATTGCCTACATGTTTTGTATATATTTTATATGGTTTTTATGCATTTTCTAAGACTATGCCACAATGTCAGTTTCCTGTTTTTTGTTTTATAAAACCTGTTAAGGAAATATTCTCGGAATTGGACGAAACAAAACCCAAAGTGCCTATTTTTCTCGGGAGGTCCCAGAACACCGAAAACGAGACGGAGTGGGGCCGCGAGGCGCCCACACCATAGGCTGGCGCGGCTTCCCCCTTGCCGCATGAGCACCAAGTGTGGGGCCCTCGGGCCTTCACCGCCTTCGCCCTTTCGCCTACAAATACCCCTGACGTGAAAACCTAAACAACTCGGACACTTTTCCAAAAACCCTTACGGAGCCGCCGCCGTCATCAACCCTAGTTCGGGAGGGTTCAGAACCTCTTCCTGGCACCCTGCCTGAGAGGGGAATCATCACCGGAGGGTTCTACATCACCATGCCCACCTCCGGACTAATGCGTGAGAAGTTCATCCTTGGACTACGGGTCCATAGCAGTAGCTAGATGGTTGTCTTCTCCTTTTGTGCCATCATGTTTAGATCTTGTGAGCTGCCTATCATGATCAAGATCATCTTTATGTAATGCTACATGTTGTGTTTGATGGGATCCGATGGATGTTGAATACTATGTCATTTACTTCATAATATATCATGTTGTGTGTTGTTTATGATCTTGCATGCTCTCTGTTGTTAGTAGATGCTCTGGCCAAGTAGATGCTTGTGACTCCAAGAGGGAGTATTTATGGTCCATAGTGGGTTCATATCTCTATTTAATCTGGGAGAGTGACAGCAACCTCTAAGATTGTAGATGTACTGTTGCTAATAGGGATAAAACAATAGTGATTTGTCTAAGGATAATTGTATTACTTACATTACACACTTTGCCTAATGCAATAATCTATTGCTTGCAACTTAATACTGAAAGGGGTGCGGACGCTAACCGGAAGGTGTATTATTAGTCATACATGCGGTTGGAACGGTCTATGTTTATTGTTGTAATGTCCAAATGAATCTCATACTAGACATCATGACTATAGTATATGCATCATTATGCAGTTCTTCATTCTGTCAATTGCCCAGCTGTAATTTGTTTACCCGCATGTATGCTATTATTATTTATGGAGAGACACCACTAGTGAACTGTGGACCCCGGTCCTTTTCTTTAAACTGATAATACAACCAACAGCAACTGTTTCTTTCATTCTCTGTAAACATAATTTTCCACACCATACGTTTAATCCTTTGTTACAGCAAGCCGATGAGATTGACAACCTCACTGTTGAGTTGGAGCAAAGTTTCCTGATTGTGTTTTGCAGATTCCACCTCCCTTCAACGCCACTTTTCCGTTGCCGGGGAGACCTTCATTGTGTTCTTCATCTCCTACTGGTTCGATAACCTTTGTCGGAGAGTGATTCCCACGAGACAGGGATAGTCACACTCTGAAGACTAGTTCGAGAAGAGGACTGAACACGTTGGTCTACAACCCTCGACCGGCACGGCGACGGTGCTTGTCGAGCCCGAGGAGGGACAACACGACAGAGATGGACAGCGGCCCATACCCAGGTTCACAACCCTCAGGAGGAGGTAAAACCGCTACTCCTGCTTGTCTGTATTGCACTGTAGAGGTCACAGTACAATGAGCTTGCCGAGGGCTCCCTTATGGCGGAGTGGAGCTCAAGGAGGGAACGCTAAGATCTTCTTCCTCCTCGAGCTGGTTCGACTTAGACTAAGTTACTGTAGGGTGTCCAAGTTCCCAGAGATCGATCCCTTGCTACGGAGGTGCCCCCTCCCCTTTTATAGGCGCCCAGGGCGTCATCTTTGCGCACTGGACCAACACCTATCTCCACCAAGAAGGAATCGCTTACGCAGTTCAGTTGGTGAATGCGCAGCGGAAGGGTCCCCACATGGCGACGAAACGGAGGAGCGGGGTGCACCGCTGCCGGGATATCCATGGACCTGGTCCATGGTCGTAAAGCCTGCCCGTGACGTAGGAAAGCCACCGTCCACGCAGGACGGCCAGCCGGTGCCGCTGAGATCGTGGGGGGGTGCCCACGGTGACGTCGTCCTTGGAGCATAGCGCCGGCTATCCGCTTTATCACAAAGGGGAAAGCTTCATAGTCCGGCGCGGGGGACACAACTTTGTTGACCACTTTAATCAACAGAATGGTAACTGCGGCGCCGTCGTCATCGCGCGCAGACGCGCGCGTCACTCTGCGGCCGCGGCAGAGGCCATGTGCGCCCTTCGGCGATTGCTTCGTAGCGAAGCATCTCCATAGGGCCTGGGCGGCCTTGTGGAGGGATTTGCGTTGACCCCTCTCCAGGGGAGAGGGCCCTGTAGAGGGGCAGCCTCGGGAGGAGCCTCTTCAGGCCTTCGCTGCTCCCTCCAGTCCTCTCGAGAGACCTTTCCTCTCGAGGGTCTCTCCAAGCGTTCTGCTTGGTCCTTAGTCCTTTCGTCGACACTGTCGCGTGCGAGTGCTGTGGAGAGTGGGCTTTGCACACCCTGGAACCTACTGGGCCGACAGTAGCCCCCAGGCACATGACAGGCACGGCGAGGCCCACTGGGCCCAGACGAACCGTCGTGGGTCCAAAATGTCCGGCCGGCTCGAGACACGCGTCGATCGGTGGTGAGTTTGCGGCGACTCGGTTTCTCCGGCAGAACGTGCGTCGTGGGGGTCCCACCACGACCACGCCTTGGTAACTGCCCAGATGGGGCATAAAGCCTGCGCGCCGGTCCGAACAACAGTTACCGCTCCCATTCCGCGCATCCAGCCTTCTTGCTCTCGCCCTCCTAGCTTTTTCTCACCGGCGAACTCCTTCTTCTTCTTCTTCTTCTTCTTCTTCTTCTTCTTCTTCTTCTTCTTCTTCTTCTTCTTCTTCTTCTTCTTCTTCTTCTTCTTCTTCTTCTTCTTCTTCTTCTTCTTCTTCTTCTTCGTCCTTCTGCTTTCTTCTCCTTCCCCGACGATGGGTGGACCGAAAGGCAAGGCGGCGATGGGGACGCTCCCCTCCGACGCGCAGGGGGAGGAGGCGCTCGGCCCCGCTGAAAGGACACAGATGTTGCCTAGAGGGGGGGGTGAATAGGCGATTTAAATTAATACAGTTTAATGCTTGAATAGATGCGAAATAAAACTAATGTTTAATCTATCAAGCAAGAAACCTAAACAAACTAGGTTTACCTATGTGCACCAACAACTTATGCTAAACAAGATAATCAACAATGTGATAGCTAGATATATTACTTCAAGCTCGATGGCTATCACAAAGTAACTTGCATAAGTAGAAGCTCGGGTATAGAAATACCGAGGCACTTGGAGACGATGATTTATCCCGAAGTTCACTTCCCAATGGAAGCTACGTCTCCGTTGGAGTGGTGCGGAGTCACAAAGTGATCCCTGAGTAGCCGTCAATGGCACACCGTAATCTTCTTCGTGCCTCCACCAATGTGGAGTACCACGAACCACTATGTGACACTTGAGGTGGTCACCGAACCCGTACAAGGATGAGGCACACTCCACAACTTAATTGGAGGCTCCCAACAATCCCGCGAGCCACCAAAACTCCGAGATAAACTACAACCGTCTAGGGTCCCCAAGTACCCAAGAGGAACAAGCTCTAGGGCACCCAAGCACCCAAGAGTAATAAGCTTCTCAACTTCAATCACCACGTATCACCGGGAGAACTCAAACCGATGCAACCGATGCAATGGGCAAGAACACAAGAAGTGCTCAAAATACTTCACTCTCAAATCCCACCAAAGCAACTAATGCTATGTGGGGAGAGGAGAGGAAGAACAAAGAAGAGCTCAACAAATGGAACTCCAAGATCTAGATCAAAAGGCTTCCCCTCACTTAGAGGAGGAATGGATTGGTGGAATAAAAGATCTAGATCTCCTCTCTCTTTTCCTCAAGAAATAGCAAGAATCATTGGAGGGATAGAGAGTTAGAAGATCTTGGGAAGGTCAACAATGGTGGTCAAATTCGTGCTCGGTCTCTTTGGGGAAGAAGACCCCTTATATAGGCCACCCAAATGAGTGACCGTTGGCCCCAGATTCGTCGCCGGCCGGTACTACCGAACCCGGTCCGGTACTACCGGTCCAAATTGGCTGAGATAGTCAGTACACATCCGCATAACCGGTACTACCAAATTTGGGCCGGTACTACCGACCATCACAAAAACTGCTGAAAAATCAAACACGAAAACGAGCATATCTTGATCGTCTGGACTCCGTTTTCGATGTTTTTGGTCTCGTTGAAATCGTTACAACGAGCACTACAAGATCATACACAGAAACATCATAGTCCATCATAGTAGTAAAAACCAAATGATGAAAGGTGTTAACTCTCAATTAAAGAACAATCCGTAAAAACTCCAACACCAAAAACGCAAGAAGTTTTCCATAGGAAATCCTTTTCGGTGAACTTGGGCTTGCCATGTAGAACACGTCAAGTACCAAAACCTCACAAGGAGAAAATCCAAATAAGAACCAAGAGAGATGGTGATGGCAAGTATGCAAAGGTGTGAGCTCTCTCCGATAGATACGATAGAGCTTAGTTGAGAGCCCCTCTTGATAGTACGGTATCTAACCTATACATCTATCTAGATCATACCTTCGCCTTGAGTATTCCACTTGATCTAGATGATGACGATCTTGATCTCTTCAAGTGGATCACCTATCTTGATTGCGCTTCGCTTGGTGAAGACTCACATTTTGCTCCCCCATACTCCACTATGGGAGAGCCTAGTTTAGGCACATCTCCACATGACATTTTCTCCAAATGGGTTGCAAGATTCAAGCATAAGATTTATTTGAGATGCTTCTCTTGAACTTGCACTTCAACCTTGATGACGATCCCCACTTGACGTCATCCTTCATAGGCTATATGAATCTTCATTTGATGTAAGCCCATAGAAATATACCTAACCCCACATAGACAAACCACACACATAGATCATGGGTTAGTTCACAAAGCTATATGGACAAGTGCTTACCACACCAAGTGATAAATGATCCCACTTGGTACATCTTGTAGCTTTGTGTGTTGATCAAACATCTTGATCAACCTTGTATATTTTCTTCTCTCTTGATTAGATGATGTCTTGAAGATAACCATAATAATCACCTAATCCTTTTCTTAAAGACATACTTGCAATATGCTCCATATGAGAGAGAGCAAGCTTTAGCTGAATGGGGAAGATGGCCCCCTTTTATACCCCTCATCAATAAGTGGTCGTTGGGCACAGAATTCGTGCCAGTCGGTACTACCGATTAGGAATCGGTACTACCGGCCAGTCGGTACTACCGGAGGGGTACCGGGTAACTAAGTAGAAGTGGCAGGAGGTTTCAGTGCCGAGCAGAGGCTAGTCGCTACTACCGGCGGATGCGCCGGTACTACCGACTGAGTCCCCGGTCGGTACCACCGGTTAGGTACCGGGAAACTAAGTGAAAACGACAGGAGGTAGTCAGTGCTGATTGTGCTAATCGGTATTACTGGTCATGGCTGGCCGGTACTACCGATTGGCACAACCAACACTGAGGCTAGGTATATGGCATCAACCTTGAATCCAACATATGGATATCAAGCAAGGCCTGTGACCAAATACTGCAAGTATAACTCAATGTAGTCATTAGTACATAGGGATTGTCATTAATTAGCAAAACCATACATGGGGGCGCCATGCCCTTTCACCCGCCCTGATCGGGGAGCGCGTCAATGAGGCGGCGCTGGACAAGATCCGACACCTGGTCGCCGGGAAGTCCAATGAACACGGCGCCAGCGCCATCCGGGCCGCCAAGCTCGGCCGTCTTCCAGCGTTTTTTTTCCTATTTTCCTCCATACCATTTACGTCGGGTTGGTACCCCCCTACTCTCCCTTCTTGGAGGCCATCCTTGAGTTCTACCAGATCCACCTCCTCAAGCTTTACCCCAATTCCATCTTGATCCTCTCCATCTTTGCCTATCTGTGCGAGCCTATTTGGGGGTGCAGCCCTCGGTGGCCCTCTTCCGGAGCTTCTACGCGCTCCGGCACTCTGCAAGCGGCGAGCGGACGGGGTGCGTCTCCTTCCGCATCGTGGATGGCATGGGGGACATCTACATCCCCATTCGTGGAGCGGCGAGAAGGCGATCACGGCGGTGGTGAAGAAGGTGGACGACTTCCGGCAGAAGTGGTTCCTCATCGGCGTCAAGTCGCAGAGCTCCTTCGTCGACGTCCCGGAGGCGCCACCCGTGAAGAACACCCACTGGGTCAAGCAGGCCTTCAGGAACCCGCAGATCGTGGAGCTGGTGGGCCGCATGAAGCTTCTCCGGGAGAACGGCCTCACCAGACAGATTATCGCGGAGGACTTCGTGAGCCACCATAGCGCTCCTCTACAGGCGCACAAGAAGCCGATGAGGATGTACTCGGGCCTCTCGGACCCGATGTGACTCCACCCCTGCGACCATCGCCCCGCCGTTGTCTCAACCATCATGGGCGGCCTCTTCATCAACCCGGACGTGCCCGTGGCGGTTGCTGCGGTGCTGAGGCCTCTCCACCAGCTCAACCTGGCCGCGCGCCTGGCGGTGCTGGAGCAGATGCCCACGTTCACCCCGCTTGGCCTGGCGGGGGAGGAGGAAGACGAGGGGCCTAGGCCTGTGGCGAAGGGGCCGGACGCCGCGGAGTCGCCCTACACGTCAGACGCCGAGCAAGGCGGCAGAGGCGATCCCCTCAGCAGGCGGGGCAAGCGTGTCAAAGGCCGCGCCCCCTACTGAGGAGGTCCTCGAGCTCTCGTCCAGTCATGACTAGGAGGCCGAGGCGAGGTGACAGGAGCCTCGGACCAAAGCGGCCCACGACAGGCCTGCCGGGGACCCCACGAGCGCTCCCCTCAAGAGGAAAGCCGAGACGGCTTCGGAGGGATCCAGAGCCCGAACCACGCCTTCTTGACGTTCGTCTGGCATGGCGTGGGTTGACACCCGCGCCAAGAAGACTGGGTAAGTGTTTTTAACTTTGTTTTTCTTCTTCAATCTTTGCTTGCCTACTCCCATCTAACAAGTCTTCTCATTCTCTGCTAGCGACCCGACGCCTGCGAAGCGCCGAAGGCTTCACAAGGCGGCGGATGTGAAGAAAACCGCGCCCGAGGCCGTGCCAGAGGCCGCAGCAGACGAGGCCTCGAGCCTGCAGAGGAGGCCCCTGCAGGCCCTCACGCGGATGCGTCTCAGGCTGAGGCGACCACGCCGCCTCCGGAGGAGGAGCGCCTTGAGGAGCGGGCGGAAAAGGCGCCCACTCCGCCGCGTGCTGCGACTCCGCCAGCGCAGGAGGAGGCCGCATCCGACACTACACCGACCCCGAGCCCGCCAAAGGCCGACGAGACGGTGGGAGAAGACCTTCTGCCGCCCCCGCCAAGCACCGCGGCGAAGGAGGAGGCAGCGGCTACAGGGCAGGCCTCTCCCGCCCCGGAAACCCATGACGAGGTGCCGCTTGAGCGGGGCGACGCCGGCACGCAGAACGCGGGCGCCGAGGCGGAGGACTCGCCGCCGAGCCCCCAGGCCCGCGCGGAGGCCTCCTCTTCCAAGCTCGACGCAGGCGCAGGGCCCTCCGCGCCGCGCGGGACTTCTCAGGCTCTTGTCCCCGGCAGCTGGGACGTCGCCTTCCGCCTGGTGCGGGAGTCCCTGGACGGACTGGAGGCTCACCTCGCCCTCGAGGACGGGGAGCTCGCCCGACAGCGAGATGAGCTTGCGGGGGCCTGGGCCGCTTTCCACGCAGCTGTGGAGGCTCGCCGGCAGAGCGACCTGGCTCTGCAGGCGGAGCGCGAGGAGGCACTGCGCTTCGCCAATGTGGTCCGCGAGGGCGCCGTGCGCGAGGCCGAGGAGATCCTGGGGCTCCTCCAGGCCGAGCGCCAGGCAGCGGAGGATTCTATGGACGCGGCCAGGGTGGAGCGGGAGGCAGTGGAGCACTCACTGGCGGACAAGCACCACGAGCTCGTCCAGCTCGAGGCAAGATCCTCGCCGACTCGAAAACCATGCGGACCTCTCTAGAGGCGGCCCATGCGAGCTTGGAAGCCAGGGGGAAGAGTTTGGGCGAGCGCGAGAGCGACGTGCGCCGGCGCGACGAGCAGCTGGCGCTGGCGGAGCAGGAGCTGTCAGGGCAGCGCGCCGCCCTCGAGGCCCGCGAAGAGATCCTGGCCGAGTCCCTCGGCAAGCACGAGCGTGAAGTGGCCACCCACAAGAGGCATGTGGAGCGCTTCAACGCGAAGTTCGCTGAGCTGAAGGAGGAGGCTGAGAAGGAATTCCAAGCCCGCGAGAAGGCGTACCGCACCGGTGTCTCCCGCGACTACGCCGAGAAGTTCACGAAGCAGGAGGGCCGCTTCAAGAAGAGGCGCGACGAGGATGCCGCTCGGATCCGCCAGCTGGAGGGGATGAACGCCAACTTGAACTCCCGGGTGAGGCGCGCAACAGATGGTCGCCGTGCCGCCGAGGAAGCTCACGAGCGCATGGCGTAGGACCTTGCCTCCCTCATGGCGGACATGGAGGAGATGAACCAACAGTTGGGCCGTGCTGTGGAGAAGGCGGTGGAGGCTGCCGAGAACGCCCAAGCCGCGCGGGTGCTATCGCAGCAGTGGGAGCGCATGTTCCAGTCCTTGGTGACTCGGGGCAACGAGCTCGCTACGAAGCTGGGTGCGTATGCGCCGCCCGTCCCCGCACAGGGCAACGCCGACGCCGCCGCGTACCTCGCCTACTTTGAGCAGCTCTTCACAGCCCTCGAGGGCCCTGCCGCGGAGCTCCGCGACGTCGTAGAGGAGGAATGCCGCCAATTCCTGGCGGTGGTAGTCGACCGCATCTTCACCAACCTCCAGCAACTCCAGCCCGGCTTCGACTACTCGACGGTGACCGAGCCTCTCGAGGGGGAGAAGGGGTGGAAGATCTCCAACTCGGTCCGCGACCAAGTCAACAACTTCTGCAGCCGCTTCAAGCGTGTCGAGGTGGGGGAGGACGACGGCGAGGAGGCAGGCCTAGGAGGGCAGCGCGCTTGGGATGCGGAGGAGCACAAGCCTGGAGAGGACGACGGCGAGGATAGCGACGGGGCCTCTGCTTAATCTTCCCCAGAAATGTAATGCGCTTGTAGCGCTTGTCGAGATGTTTGGCTTAGAGACTGATATTCCAGAGTTTGTAATATACTTCTTATGCGTATGCTGCTAAGTTTGTGTGCGTGTCCCTCGAGGGCCTTTTACTTCAACTCCATGCCTTTTTTCGCTCTGCGTCGCTAGGGCCCTGCTCCTTGCGCTATGACTCCGCCGCCATGGTATGATCGAGCAATGACTCGGCAAGGCCGGGGGGAGTTTAAGGCTTAGAGAGGTAGGAGTCCTCGAGGCGTGATGCTCAAGGGCCCCCCTTTGACGTGCAAGCAGTCCATGGAGAGTGAGGGAAAAGAAACGCTCGAGGGACAAAAGGTGCTCGTGAGAGGGATGAAGAGATTCTCTTGGTGCGAGCAGGGAACTTAGCTTCGCGAGGCTTTTGCTCTGCGTAGGCTTTCCTTGGCGATGCGTTTTCCTCCAGGGGCGGAGTTTTTCCTCCACGAGCCTGGAGAGGCTTTTGTTCCCTGTAGAGGTTAGAGAGGCAAACCAGACGCTAGATCATGGTAGTAACGACTCTTGCACGCTTATAGGTTTCCTCATGGGTATCTCGCGAGGAGAGAAAGTACCAAGGTCCTTTGGAGAGGTGGCGTGTATCCGGGAGCATGCCCTTTAGCCAGAGCTCGGATCCCTTGGATTTTGCAGTGCTGCTGGGGTGCTCTTGAGGCACATGCACCGTACTCAACCCCCGCTCGCGAGGTGCGCATGGGAAGAATATAAGCGCACATGGAAAAGTAAATGACTAAAGTAAACTTGCCGTCGAAATATTACATAGCGGCGCCGTAGCGCATAGTTCACTTGGGAACGAAATGGCGTCGTAGCGCATAGTTCACTTAGGAACGAAATGCTTCATTACACTTGGGTTTGCCAAGCTAACGTTCCTTCCATGTCGAGGCATGGGGACCACCCATTAGTGGCTGAGATTCACTGTGGCCTGCGGTGGCTCGTTAGTACGAGAGCTCGGAGGGCAGGCCCTCAGGAGAAGCTTTGAGAAGCTTGGGGTGAAGCCGTGAGCTTTCCTCTAGAGACAAAAATGTCTGACGTAACAATGATCACGGGTAGAACTTGCATAGATGCGCGATGTTCCACGGGTTCTTGACGGGGATGCCGTCTTCAGTCTCGAGGCGTACGGCACCAGGCCTGGCGATGTGGGAGACCCTGTAGAGGCCTTCCCACATCGACGAGAGTTTGTGGAGGCCTTCTCTGGAGAGGATTCGTGTGAAGACGAGGTCGCCCGCCTCAAGAGTGCATGAGCGCACATGGCGGCTGTGGTAGCGTCGCATGTCTTGCTGGTACTTTGCCGCTCTGAGGGCGGCACGGCGGCGCAGTCCCTCGAGAAGCAGCATGTCGTCGTTGTGGAGGTCCTCTTGGGTGTCCTCGTTGAAGCAAGGACCCGTGGTGATATGTGCTTGATTTTTGCAGGGAGGACTACTTCGGCTCCGTAGACAAGGGCGAACGGTGTTTCACCCGTGGACCTTGAAGAGGTTGTGCGCATGGACCAGAGCACAGATGGGAGCTCATCGATCCAGCCCTTGCCTGAAGGGAATATGCCTTAGAGGCACTTAATAAACATAGTTTATTGGCAATATCCCAATCGTTCATTATATGTTTTATACCATGCTATAACTATATTAAGCGAAAACATTAATACAGGTGTGGTAGATAAACAACCAGGTCCCTAGTAGCCTCTACTAAGACTAGTTTCGTTGCGCGATTGATGATCGAGGTTTTCCGATCGTAGGGCGTGGCGCCGGTCGGCAATGGAAGTCATATCGTTAGGTGTAACGATGTGATGGACATACCCAGTATTTATAGGACATAGTCATTACGCCTTAAGACCGTGAGATCAACTCTTATTGTTATCCCTGGAAGATACTTTGATCGCACCAAACGTCATATCTTATATAGTGTGACAGTGATAGGTGATACTTTTGGGTATCGGAAGGGGGTAGTTGAGACGAGGGGTCAACACCAGGATTTGTCAGTCCGCATAGCCGGATAGATACTCTAGGGCCCACTCGGTGAGATTATGTCAAATGAGTTTGCTAACATGTGACTAGGTCACCAGCTAACATAATATCATAGACGAGTAGAAGATAGCGATGTCGGTAACGAGATCATGCTAGGTATGGAGATATCTGAGAATGATGCTCGGACACGCTAAGTATCGCCATGACAAAGGGTTTAAGACTATACGTCCAGATTTGATAGATGAAAGTCATTCGTTATATCACAGGGATTAATTCATGGGGTCCAGGCCTACGAGTTAGTCGTTGATCATAGAGGAGTCTTGATCGTACCTGTTATTATATCGAACCGCTAGGGTAACACACTTAAGGGGTTTCGACAAGACAACTGGAAAGGAAAGAGATCTCGGGAACGTCCCGAGAATGGTCCGATGGAGATCGGGCAGCGACGAAAGAGTTTTCGGAGCTAGAATAAATTCTATAAAAATATGTTTGATATTAATTAGTGTAATTAATGATTAAATATGATTTTATATATTTATTTTCAAATTTTTAAAGGCTGGTTTCCCTAAATGGGCCTTCTGGTGGAAAGAAGGCCCATGAGGGGGGGGGGGGGAAGTCCCTCCAGGGCTTCGGATTGAGGGAGGGCCGGCCTAGGTGGGCCAAATGGGGCCCACCTAGGGCCGGCGCACCATCCTAGCCGCACCAGGCAATGGGGGATAGTCCCACATTGCCTGGCTGGCAAGGTTGGCTCCCCCCGGGAGCCTTTATATAGAGGGGCACCCCTGGCCTTTTAATTTGCCAATTACTTCTCTTATTTCTCGTCGATCTCGCGATTCCCTTTATCGGAGTTGCGCCGAGGAGGATGAGGCGATCTCTTCCACCATAGCCCGCTGCCGCGCTGCTGGTGTTCCGGTCCAAGTCTTCCGCTGCTCGTCCTGGACTGGAGCTTCAGAGGCCGTCGTCTCCACCGTATGTGTGTGACGCCCTGCGAGGTGCTGCGCTAGCGGTACTCGGAGGCCTACTTCCTCCACCCGACCTTGAGGTCATCTTTGTCGCGCCGAGTTCTCCGCGACCTAGAGGTCGGCTACGGCGTCTTCATCGTCAACGCTTGTGCGGGAGCGTAATCCCCGCTATTCGGTCTACGAGGGTATGTATTCCGATCTCCGCCGTATTACTATATCTGCATAGTGTAGATCTTGGCTACTTTAAGGATATCGTTGCTAGGAAATTTTTTGTTTTCTGCACACGATCCCCTTCAGTGGTATCAGAGCCGATCTATCGTAGATATAGCTGTACGCTGTTAGAACCCGTGTTCTACACGGGGGCACCGTTCCTGTTATTTGCTACCCTCTAGCGTGCACTTGTGATTCCAGCGGCATCGAGTTGATGAAGCGGCCCGGACCGACTTTACGCGTACGCTTACTAGTGACATACGGCTTGTACCGTATCTGTGGCTGGCGGGTGCTTGTTTCTCTCTCTTTAGTTGGTCTTGCATTTTCAATGGAGGGCCCGAAAGGGATGCTTAAATATGCAATTATTGGATCGTTGTTGTGGTCATAAGGTTTGTAGGTATGAAGCGGTTCTATTTACGAAAGCTCCAAGCCACGTAAAATATGCAAAACATAAAGTAGAAGCGTCTAACTTTATTTTGCAGGGGCTATGTGATATGGTCAAGGTAGGTTTATTAAATTGTTTATAAACTGCGGGCGCCAAGAAGACCATGGCGCAATGGACTATATCACATTGCATTACATTTGATGTTTTATGTGCATATTATATTGTGTGATTGTATATATAGTATATATTAGTTACATGGCGGTAGCTATATAAGATGATCCCTTCAAAATACCACTAGTGTTCTCCCTCCAACGCGCACCACCAAGAAAGTTCTACGTTATGAGGCAGGCCGTGATGATCGGGTGTCAGACATCTCGTTGTTCGCATACAGTGGGTGTAAGCCATGTTGCACAAGCGTCAGCGTGGAGGTTTTTGGTGGCGAGCCTAGCATATACAAAAATATGGCCTCGGAACAGGGAGACCGAAAGGTCGAGCACGAGTCACAAAATTGGTGTGGCGGACAATTGTCTACTCTTGAAGTTGTGCCGCCGGCTCTGATGATGAGGGGTGGTGCAATGGATGGGGGTCGTGTAATCGCTTAAACGACCAGGAGGGATGTTCGTTTGAGTGAGAGTTCAGATAGTTATTTTCTAAAATATAGAACTCAGAATATAATGAATTGAGTCTGTTTTGCAAACCTTCGTAGATATTAACCATTGTGATAGCATTTTTTCAAATTAGGCACATTCCTGCGATTGAGAAACTTAAAAGGTTGGGTCCAAACTTCATAGTTTTATGCTTTAGCTTGAGGATACTCCTTGTTTAAACCGTTAGCTCTTTGTGTTACAATACCCGCTAGGAGATAACCCCGGACATTCCGCTGACAAAAGATAATTTGGATTATCAGATTTTGTGCGGATGATATCATCATAGTCCAGTGTATGCTATGATCTCTGCCCTAGAGAACCAACGGTGGGTGCGAGTTTTTAGATCGCGAACATATGATATGGTCGCTGAACTCGGGGTACCCCAAACGTTGGGTTGATGAAGTTTATCAGTACGTTGACTGATTGTCTTCTCAACCAAGATGGAAGAGAATACACACATTGAGGGAGCATGTGGCGGTCATACTTAATGACATATGTTCATACTTAATGAACATTGAGACGCCTCGCTCAGCTCAATCACTAGATGACAGACATCGTTGCCAAGTGCAAATCCTCTGTCATAGACTATGTCATGCAAGGGGAATCGTTCACCTTCTTGGTTCTTGATTACGGTGGAAGTATCAAGAAGATCAAACAGATCGCCGGAAGTCATCAATGATGATGGTGTATATATGATATACATGTTATGAATGTTTTAGCTAAGCAAGTGCTCACAGTAGTGACTAAGTCTTGAACTAGTCATGTTTTGTGAAAAACCAGGTTTACTGCTTGAGTAGCTTGAAAGGATGAGGCGACATTGCGTGTTGATAACGGCAGTCAAGTTGTTGTGACGGCCATAGACACTCTCCCTCTAGATCTACCATTTGAATAAATTCTTTATGATCGCCTGTTAGTATGACCGTTACAAGTGTGTCTCCTCTAGCGAGACACTTGTTCATACATGATAGTGACAAATTTGGTGTCCTATATTTATGAAGTAATGACCATATGTCGATTTGAATTTAGATGGTAGAAGCTCCCACATTCATAATATTAATGCCAAATGATACAAACTTAATAAAGACGCCACATATGTGTGGCACTACCGTTTAGTCATGTCAATGTTATAGTCAATGCATTAGCTCCATACCGGATGGACCTACAAGTCCTAAGATTTGATCTTTTGACACTTGCAAAATAACTGTGACACCGTTTTCGGAAAGCGGGCATATAACTTATTGATAGTCATACATAGAGATGTATGTGGTTCAATGAAGTAATTGACGGATAGTGGAGACCTTTATTTCGTGAACTTCACTGAACGTTTTGAGTATAGCTTGTTGAGAATCGTGCATATGGGTGTATGTGAATCAATGAAGTACTTTAACGTGTAGTGGAAGTCTTTATTTCATAGACTTCATGAATATTCCGAGTAGATATATGGATATCCACTCCGGGAAATGTTAGTCTGAAATTTTGATTCGATCAAACAAAGTTCATAATGAAGTAGGAAATAAACTTAACAAGAAAATCAAATTCCCGCGATGCAGATCGAGGAAATAAAGATTTGAGTTATAATGTTGGCACATCATTGGAAGACTTGTGAGAAGAGTTCCACAAATTACGTCGCATGGAACACCATAGTGTTATGGTGTGTTAGGACGTCGTAATTACACCCTATCGGATAGTGTGTGGTAAATAAATCTCTTACCGAATTATTGTGATCATTAGAGTCATATGGTAGAAACGTAAACACTCACGTTAGCAAATAGGGAAACCATTTGAATCCATGGAGATAATACCATACGAGTGATGGCATGGCTTTTGAGCCTGGATTGTCGTTTCAGCAATTTAGTGTTTCGATGTAATCGAACCTAAAATGAATTAATCTTTGTAGTATACCCTACCTAAAGAGTTAGTTGGGTACATGTCTCAGGACATAGGCAAAATCTTTGCCAGGATATACCTTGCGAAAGGAATAATTTCTTGTCCAAGGGTATAAGTGAGAAATAAAGTAGAGCAAGACGAAGTTGGTGAACTTCCTCTCCAGACATCAGAGTGGCGCAACCGAAAGTGTTTTCGGTGTCAGGCTCCACAGCTTGAAAAAGCTGATGATTCAAGATCATGATGTTCTGAGCTCATACTAAGAGCGTAGGCATACGAGGTTGTGTTCCACACTGTGTGTTACGACAATCTTGTTATGAAGGTCATATTAATGGAATATGATAGACCTACGAACTACGAAGAAGAGATGGTGGACCTAAGTCCGAGAAATGGCTATGAGTCATTTATGATCCGAAATAAAATCCATATACGATTACCAGGTAATGACTTGGGAGATCTTCTTGATGGCATCTAGGATGTTAATAGTATATGGAATTTTATGAGAGAGTAGACATTGAGCAGATTCGATTTGTCGTGAAACAGTTCCGACAGATTCAAAAGTTGACCACATGAGAGTTTGTCTCAAGTGGCGAAGCTTAAATCTATTCTGGGTCGTTTAGCAATTACTATAATTTCGAATGAGAAATTGATAGATGGATAAGAAAACCATGTTTCTTAATAGTGTCATTAAGAATGGTTTGTAATCCTGAGGATGCTAAACATGTATGCAAACTTCGGTGGTCCATTCATGGGCTGAAGCAAGCATATCTGAGCTGGAATCTTCACTTTGATAATGTGATCAAAGGATTTTGGAGTTGTCCAAAATAGTTGAAGAAACCTACATTTGCAAAGAAGTGAGTGGGAGAAAAGTAGCTTTCCTTGATCTTATATGCGAAAGGCATATTTGAGTGGGAGCTAAGTAGTTTTCCTTGATCTTATATGCGGAAGGCATATTTGAGTGGGAGCTAGGTGTCATTTGTAATTTTGTATGTAACGACATATTGAATGACACAGATCCTCTAGTAGAGTGTAAAGGATTATTTAAGTGATTAAATTTTCTATGAAATGAAGTTAGGAGTATTAGGCATCCGATTTATAATTGTATAGATCGTAAGGGGCTTAATAACATTAAGTCAGAATATTTCCTTAGTCAAGATTCTGAAGTGTTTCAGAATAGGACAAGCAAAGAGAGAGGTTCTTGCTTGTATGACTAGGTAAAATATTAAGTTTATATTGGCATTTTCAGTTATAGCAAATGATGTTCGACATTATCTATATATCTGTCATAGATGCTATCAGATTGAAAGCTCGACTTAGTGTGACCCGATTTCTTGGTTGAAGAACAGGTTCTAGAGTGATCCTTGTGTGGATCAATGAACAAATGTTAAGTTTATTCTTCAGTGTCTATGAGAACTGAAGATATGTTTTCTAGTAAAGAGTAAGAGTGGAAAGACAACTTGCCGTAAAGCGGTTACGATGATGCAAGTTATGACACTGACCCATACAACTAGAAATCTCATATAGGAGATGTCCTTTATTTTGAAGATAGACATGGTTAGTTTGCAAAGTCGCATATGAATTCACTGTCGCATAATCTACATAGGTATAGAAATATATCACGACTTCAGAAGTAGCAAGTGTGATTGGACTAAGCAGTTTTCGGGGCGTATGTGGTCTCCTTAATAGATCTCTTAGACTTTTAAGGCCCATGCTACGCGAATGTTCGAGTCTCACTCCATCCACTAGGATATATTTCGCCGCCATCGTAAAGAAACGGGATGATGTCAAACTAGGTGACATAGAAGTGTTGCAAAGCACATATAGGTCTCAATGTGTGAGATCTATTGACTGTATTCCTCTTCCACGAGGGGAGCAGGCACCAAGATGCTATGGGTGTTGAGCTTTTACCAAGTTGTAAACTAGATTAAGTGTTACTCTAGTGGAAGAGGGAGACTGAAGGGAATATGCCCTAGAGGCACTTAATAAACATAGTTTATTGGCAATATCCCAATCGTTCATTATATGTTTTATACCATGCTATAACTGTATTAAGCGAAAACATTAATACAGGTGTGGTAGATAAACAACCAGGTCCCTAGTAGCCTCTACTAAGACTAGTTTCGTTGCGCGATTGATGATCGAGGTTTTCCGATCATAGGGCATGGCGCCGGTCGGCAATGGAAGTCATATCGTTAGGTGTAACGATGTGATGGACATACCCAGTATTTATAGGACATAGTCATTACGCCTTAAGACCGTGAGATCAACTCTTATTGTTATCCCTGAAAGATACTTTGATCGCACCAAACGTCATATCTTATATAGTGTGACAATGATAGGTGATACTTTTGGGTATCAGAAGGGGGTAGTTGAGACGAGGGGTCAACAACGGGTTTTTTCAGTCCGCATAGCCGGATAGATACTCTAGGGCCCACTCGGTGAGATTATGTCAAATGAGTTTGCAAACATGTGACTAGGTCACCATCTAACATAATATCATAGACGAGTAGAAGATAGCGATGTCGGTAACGGGATCATGCTAGGTATGGAGATATCTGAGAATGATGCTCGGACATGCTAAGTATCGCCATGACAAAGGGTTTAAGACTATACGTCCAGGTTTGATAGATGAAAGTCATTCGTTATATCACAGGGATTAATTCATGGGGTACATGCCTACGAGTTAGTCGTTGATCATAGAGGAGTCTTGATCGTACCTGTTATTATATCGAACCGCTAGGGTAACACACTTAAGGGGTTTCGACAAGACAACTGGAAAGGAAAGAGATCACCGGGAACGTCCCGGGAATGGTCCGATGGAGATTGGGCAGCGACGAAAGAGTTTTTGGAGCTAGAATAAATTCTATAAAATATGTTTGATATTAATTAGTGTAACTAATGATTAAATATGATTTTATATATTTATTTTCGAATTTTTAAATGCTGGTTTCCCTAAATGGGCCTTCTGGTGGAAAGAAGGCCCATGAGGGGGGGAAGTCCCCCCGGGCTTCGGATTGAGGGAGGGCCGGCCTAGGTGGGCCAAATGGGGCCCACCTAGGGCCTGCGCACCATCCTAGCCGCACCAGGCAATGGGGGATAGTCCCACATTGCCTGGCTGGCAAGGTTGGCTCCCCCCGGGAGCCTTTATATAGAGGGGCACCCCTGGCCTTTTAATTCACCAATTAATTCTCTTATTTCTCCTCGATCTCATGATTCCCTTTGTCGAAGTTGCGCAGAGGAGGATGAGGGGATCTCTTCCACCATAGCCCGCTGCCGCGCTGCTGGTGTTCCGGTCCAAGTCTTCCGCTGCTCGTCCTGGACTGGAGCTCCGGAGGCCGTCGTCTCCACCGTATGTGTGTGACGCCCTGCGAGGTGCTGCGCTAGCGGTACTCGGAGGCCTACTTCCTCCACCCGACCTTGAGGTCATCTTCGTCGCGCCGAGTTCTCCGCGACCTAGAGGTCGGCTACGGCGTCTTCATCGTCAACGCTTGTGCGGGAGCGTAATCCCCGCTATTCGGTCTACGAGGGTATGTATTCCGATCTCTGTCGTATTACTATATATGCATAGTGTAGATCTTGGCTAGTTTAAGGATATCGTTGCTAGGAATTTTTTTGTTTTCTGCACACGACCCCCTTCATTGCCATGACCCTTGAGGATGTTGAAGCTTCTGGTCTTGAGGCCCTTAAGGACCTTTGCATTTGCTCGCTCGGCTTGACCATTGCTCCATGGATGAGCCACCGAGGCGAAGCAGAGCTTGATGCCGAGTTTTTCACAGTAAGATCTGAAGATGCCGCCGGTAAACTGTGAGCTATTGTCGGTGATGATGCGATTAGGCACTCCGAAGTGGTAGACCAGGCTCCTGATGAATTTCACCGCTGCCCCGACTCGTATGGTGCGCACTGGTTTGACCTCGGCCCACTCAGCGAACTTGTCGACAGCCACGAGGAGGAAGCGGTAGCCCCCCCGCGACTTCGGGAAGGGGCCCAAAATGTCCAGCCCCCAGACCGCGAACGGCCAGGAGAGCGGGATGGTCTGAAGTCCCAGCGCCGGCTGATGGATTTGCTTGGCATGGTACTGGCAGGCGTCGCAAGATTGGACGATGGTGAGTGCATCTTGAAGCACTTGCGGCCAGTAGAAACCACTCCTGAACTCCTTGCCGGCGAGGGTGCGCGCACACGAGTGGTGGCCGCACTCTCCGCTATGGATATCCTTGATCAGCATTCGGCCTTCCTTGGGAGGGACGCATTTGAGTGCGATGTCATTTGGGCACTTGCGGTATAGGTCTCCCTCGAGGATGCAGTAGGATTTTGCCTGTCGAGCGATTCGCTCTGCTTCCGCATCTTCTTCAGGGAGGATCCCCTTCACCAAGTAGTCTTTGAGCTCGTCAATCCAGCCTGTTTCTTGGTGAGCCGCCGTCAGCAACAGACGCTCCCCTGTGTGAGGACCATAGTCGGGTGCCCCAGCTTCAGGAGGTGGTGGGAGTGCTTCGACCGTGCATGCGGCTGTAGTCTCTTAAGCCTGCTTTATGGACGCCTTGGAGAGTCTTTCTTCAAAGACGCCAGCCTGATGGGCTTGCCTTCGCGAGGCTCGCTTGGCGATGTCGTCGGCCTCCTGGTTCTCTTTCCTCGGGATGTGCATGAGCTCCATGCCCCTGAAGTGGTTCTCGAGCTTGCGGACCTCTTCAAGGTACGTGACCATGAGGTCGTCTTTAGGCGTTTAGCTTTTGTTGGAGAAGTTGACAAGCAACTGGGAGTCGCCTTTGACGAGTAAGTGCTTGACGCCTAGAGCGATGGCAGCCCTTAAGCCGGCGAGGAGGCCCTCGTATTCAGCAATGTTGTTGGAGATCTTGTCAATCGTGAAGCACAGCTGGACAACGTAGTAGAGTTTGTCGCCTTTGGGTGAGGTCAAGGCGACGCCTGCCCCGCCATTGCGGCAGGCAAAGGCTCCATCGAAGTGCATGGTCCAGTGGCTGGGCATAGTATCTCCAAAGGGCTCGGCCTCTTCTTCCCGAGGCTCTCCAGGGCTTGGGCCAGTCCACTCGGCGACAAAGTCTGCCAGCGCTCGTCCCTTGATGACTCTTGTGGTGTCGAAGCGCAGATTGAATGGCTGCAGCTCGATGTTCCATCCCGCGACACGATCTGTGGCGTTGGGGTTGCGCAGGATCTACTCCAGGGGGAAGGAAGTGACCACCGTGATGGGGTGGCCCTGGAAATAATGTCTCAGCTTCCTGGAGGCGATGAGGAGAGCGACGAGAAGCTTCTGCTGCATTGGGTACCGCTCCAGAGCATCCCGAAGTACTGTACTGACGAAGTAGACGGGGTGATCGACAAGGGTTGTCGAGGGAGGTGCAGCGTCGGCTCTCTGTGGAGGCTCTTCAGGGCCCTTGTCAAGATCCGCCTATGGAGGGGTCTCGACAAGGGTGTTCTGAGCAGACTCGACTTGAGGCTGTGGGCCTGGCAGTGGGTCTATGGAGACTGCTCCTTTGCCGAGATCTTTGTCGGGCGGCTTTGGGCTTGGAGTGGCAGCGCTTTTCTTGGGGAGGACTGGCTCTTCCCTCTCGACCACCAGGACGACGCTTGCGGTCTGAGGAGTGGCTGATAGGTACAGCTTCAGATGTTCGCCTCTCCTGGTGGCCACCATGACTGGTGGGCTGGCCAAATATCTCTTTATGTCCTCAAAAGCCTTGTCCGCTTCAGGGGTCCATTTGAATGTGCCGGATCTCTTCATGATCTTGAAAAATGGAAGGGCTCTCTCACCGAACTTGGAGATGAAGCGGCCCATGCTAGCCATACAGTCTGCTAAGCGCCGCATGTCCTTGAGCCGGCGAGGAGGCTGCATCCCTTCTATGGCCTTGATCTTGTTAGGGTTTGCTTCTATGCCGCGGTGGGACACGAGGAATCCGAGGAGTTCGCCTGAAGGTACCCCGAAGACGCACTTGGCGGGGTTCAGCTTGATGTTCACCTTGCGCAAGCTGGCGAAGGTTTCCTCGAGATCCCTCAAGAGAGTGTCCCACTCGCGAGACTTGACCACAATGTCGTCGAAATATGCTTCTGCGTTTCTGCCCATCTGTGCCCCCAAGGCTATCCTCATGAGCCTCTGGAAAGTGGCGCCGGCGTTCTTTAGGCCAAATGGCATGCAAGTGTAGCAATACACACCACAAGGGGTGAGGAATGCTGTTTTCTCCTCGTCCTCTTTAGCCATTTTGATCTGGTGATAACTAGAGAAGGCGTCCAGAAAACAGAGGAGGTCGCAGCCGGCGGCGGAGTCCACGATCTGGTCTATCCTTCGCATAGGGTTTGGGTCCTTGGGGCAGGCCTTGTTGACGTCGGTGTAGTCGATGCAGAGTCGGCCTCATCCAGCGGGTTTAGGGACAACCACGCCGTTGGAGAGCCAAGTGGGGTGCGCGACTTCGAGGACGACATTTGTCGCTTTTAGCTTCTCTACTTCCTTGACGATGAATGCTTGCTTCTCGGGGCTTGCTTGCGTCCTTTTTGCTTGAGGGGGCGTGCGTCTGGACACACGGCTAAGTGGTCTCGATCACCTCCCTTGGTACACCGGACATATCTGACAGAGTCCACGTGAACATGTCAGAGTTTGCCCGAAGGAAGGCGACGAGCACGCTTTCCTATTTGGGAGGCAGGGCAGCGCCTATGGTGATGCTAGCCCCAGCGCCCTCAGCCCCCAGCCACTTGTGCTCAACGACACCTTCTTCGTGGAAGCTTGCTCTTGAGAGAACATCTGTTTCTTCTTCTTGGGCCTCTCGAGAGGCTCCATGTCCTCGTCAGCCGGGAATGCCATGGCGGCCGCCTTGTAGGCGCTCTCGACAGCGCGCGTGGCATCCAGGACATGACCATGGATGGCGATAGTGCCAGCGCTGCCGGGGATCTTGACCATGTTGTAGGCGTGATGCGTGAGGGCCATGAACTTCGCGAGGGCGGGGTAGCCGAGGATGGTGTTGTACGGCAGGCCAATGTGTGCGACGTCGAAGTCGATCAGCTCAGTGCGGTAGTTCTTCTGCGTGCCAAAGGGTACGACCAGCCGGTCCTGTCCAAGAGGTTCGATCGAACCACTGGTGACCCTCGTGAATGGCCTGGAGGGCATGAGCCACCCGTAAGGCACTTGAAGCGTCTCGAAGGTCTCGATAGAGATGATGTTCAGACCAGCTCCCCCATCGATGAGCGTCTTGGAGAGGGTGATGTTGTTGATGGTGGGGGAGCAGACCAGGGGGAGGGTTCCGACAGTCTTGGTCGACTTGGGGTGGTCCTTGGCGTCGAAGGCGATGGTGTACTGAGACCACTTGAGGGGCCTGGAGGTCTTGGCTCTTGGGAGCACGGCGTTGAGTTCGCGGGCGAACTGCTTGAACTGGTTGTTGGACTTGGGCGCCTGAGCTCCGCCGAGGATGCAGGCCATAGCTCCCCTCGGGGCCTGATAGCCTCCATCTTCCTCGTTAGGGAGGTTGTTGTTCTTCTCGGCGGCGTTGGCATGAGTGCCTGGCGGCTTCTGATAGCCACCACCGCGTCCGCCTCTGCCGTCCCTGCGGTAGCTGCGGCCTCTGCCGCGGCTCGCGCTGCCTTCTTCGCGCCCTCGCTCTCGGCTCAACCTCTTGAGGTCGAAGCAGTTCTCTGTGGTGTGGCCGCGCCTGTTGTGGTAGACGCAGAACAAACGGTTGTCCGCCTCTTTGTCGCCAGGCTCACGGGAGTTTCTGCGGGCGTTCTTGGCGGCTGGTTCCGCCGCTAGGACAGCGGTGGTTTTGTGCTTGGTTTCCTCGCGCTTCTTGTGGCTCTTGGACCCCTCGGCAGGGTCGTCCACCCGCTGGCTCATCTTGACAAAGAGGAGCCCCTCTTCAGCCTTGGCGCACTTGTCAGCGAGGTCGAACAGCTTCACCATAGAGGTGAGCTTGTCGTGAATGCCCAGTTTCTCGAGCATCCTGCGGTTTGTGACGCCCTCCCTGAAGGCGGCGATGACCTGCGTGTCGGGGATGTTCGGGATCTTGTTGCGCACTTGGCTGAAGCGCTGGATGTACTTGCGGAGGGTCTCATCCTTCCTCTGCACCACAACGTGCAGGTCGTTGTGGGTGAGCGCGCGCTCGTAGGTGCCCTTGAAGTTGGTGATGAACTGCCTGCAGAGCTCCTCCCATGAGTCGATGGAGTCCTCAGGCAAGTTGAGGAGCCATGACAGCGCGGAGTCTCTGATGGCGTGGGAGAACCAGTTGGCCATGACTTTGTCGTCTCCTCCTGCAGCCTGGATAGAGGTGGTGTAGAGCTACAGGAACTCGATGGGGTTGCTTGACCCGTCGTAGCCCTTGGGGAGGGCATGCCTGAACTTCTGCGGCCATACCACGCGGCGCAGGGCACGAGTCAAGGCCATGCAGCCGGTGGCGTACGTGGCGCTCCCACCCTGGAGAGCCCTGTGGTTCTACTGCCCCGCCTTGCCGATTTCCTCGACAAGGCGGTTCTGAAGGTCCCTCCGGCGTTCCATCCCCACTCGCGCGTCGGGCGTGGCGCTGCACAATTTGGCAGTCGCGCGGCAAGGACGCATGAGAGGGAGTCCTCTACGCTGCGGCCAGAGGTGGTCCCGGCGGTGGCGGAGGCGCATCCGGCGCGGCAGTCCCAGCGCGGGCAGAGTGGTGAACGAGAGAGCGCGACGGAGCGGGGCGCGTCGTCGCGACGTCGAAGAGGTGGTGGAGGCAGTCAAGCCACTGGTCGTGGGCCTCTGTGCTAGGCCGGTAGCGGAGGAGCTCCCGGGCCATGAGAAGCGCGGTGTGCGGCGTGGGCTCCGGGCGTCCCTGAGAAGACGCGCTTTGGTGCCGAGACGGACGCGAGGACTCGACATCACCCTGGTGCTCCGGGGAGGCATCCCTGTCGTCCCGGTGGTCATAATCACGGTGATCCTCGCTCTCGGGCTCCTCCACGTGCGGGCCGGTATTGGCGCGCTCCGTCGTGCGAGGACGGTGTCGTAGTATCGGCATAATTGATAGGAGACGGGGGTCCTCTAGCCTACGTATGGATTGTGGGGAAGAAGGTTGGTGTCGTCAAGGACGGGATTGAACACGGTGAGTTTACCCAGTTTCGGATCCCACGGCGGTGGCGAGATCCTACGTGCTGCTATAATTCACTATGAGGCAATAGCCGTGAACAGGTTACAATGTGTCTGATACGTATTGAAGCGTGCCCTAAAGGCTCCCTGGTGGCCGGCTTATATAGGCGGCCAGACCCCAGGGTACAAGGCAAGTACTTGTCCGGCAAGTAAACAGAGTCCTAGACCTAGCCAGCTTAGTTGCCGCCTTCCGTCTTGGGCTTGATGGGCTTCGGCCTTCCGCCTTCCTTGGACCGTCCGCCTACTTCCTTGTACGTCAGCTATCTGGGCCGCCCGGCAGGCTTCAGCCTTACCACCCTTGGGCCACCCTGGACTAGCCGGATTGATCCATGTTGGTGATACCCCTAGTTGATATATCCCCAACATTAGCCCCCAGAAAGGTTGAAGTTCTCCAGGCGCCGGCTTCTTCTTGATTCTTCATCTGTCAATGTTGGCGGCTGCAGGACTTGAACCATTCTGAAAATCGACGAGACATGCATGTCTTCATATTGACACGCGGCCGCCTTATCCAACATGGGAAAAGACAGCTATTTCGCAATCTCACCGGGCATTCCTCTTGACGGATCCCACTTAGCCGGCTCACGACAGTTTGAAAACAGCCTAGGCGGGAATCTCGCCATGATCACAAATCGCGGGAAAAGAGGAGGCGTGGAGATCGTGCGATCATGCACCGCAGCGGATGCTAGACACGTGCCCGACTAAAAGCGCCGTTTGCACAGGGAGCAACACCGGGACCTATAAATAGGGACCCGAACGGTTCATTTTTGCTCCCCTGCCTTTGCTCTCCTCGACCTCTTGCCCTTCCACTTCTCCGCTTCTTTCTTCCGAGCGAACTCCGGCGAGCACATCTCCTCCGACGACCTCCGCGCACGGCGATGTCCACTGGCCAAGACCTTCCTTCCACGGCGTCCAGCGGTCCGGCGACCGAAACCGCGCCCGCGACAGCGATGGGCGGCGCGATATCTCGCCCCGCGACGGCGGCGATGGGCAATGTCGCCACCGTCGCCTCTCGGATTCCTACCACGCGTGCGTCGGCGACGGTCTCCTCGGCTCCTCCATCTTCCACCGTGGCGACGACGGCGAGAGGCGCTCCCGTCGACGAGGAAGAGGAAGCGGCGGACCTCAGGTCCCGCTACTGGCTTCCTTCCATAGTCGACGAAGATGCCCTCCAAGACTTGGAGGCCGTCGGCTACCTCCCCACTCGAGAAGACTGCCAGTGGAGATCCGCCTTGGGAGATGTCATCCCGGCTCCGAAAGCTGGGGAACGGGTAATCCTCACCTCCCATCTAGTTAGGGGAATGGCTCTGCCGCCTTCCGCCTTTTTTAGCGAGGTCTTAGATCACTATGGGCTCCAGCCCCACAACATAGCACCCAATAGCATCTTAGTCTTAGCCGGCTTCACAAATCTGTTCGAAGGCTACCTAGGTATTAGGCCTAGTTTAGACTTCTTCAGATACTGTTTCCTTTGCCGGCGTCAGACCGTGCCGGACGGCGGACTGGCAACCTGTGGAAGTGTCACTTTCAACTGCCGCCAGGGCCGCCAATGGTATCCTAAGATACCATATCTTGAATCCGTCAAGGGCTGGACCTCCACATTCTTTTACTGCCAAGATATGGCAGCCCCGGGCCGCCAATTTGGCATCCCGGAATTCTTCAACGTGCCGCCTATGCCCAGGCCATGTTGGGACGAGGCGGTGCCCAAGCTGACGGAGGAACTCCGCCTTTTTCAAAGGCGGATTGAATTCCTCACACGGACGATGGCTCCCCCTCTGCTGGATGGGGTCGACACCGTCATCTGCTGGCTCGGTCGGCAGATTCTCCCCCTGCGGTACAACCCGCACAAAATGTGTCAGTATTCGCCTACTGCCACGGCCTCTCTCCGCGTAAGCGAAGAGAGGCCGGTTGCCGACCTGGCGTTCCGGCTCCGCAGCCTCGTCAAGGCGGGGCTGGTGAAGACGGTGGAGAGCGTGCCCATGCACACCCACGACAACCCTCCCCTCGAGGTAGATATCTTGCTCCTTGCCCCTTTTTGATGCCCTCGCCGGCTAATCTTGAGTTCCATTAACAATTGTCTTCTTTTTCAGCTCTCCGACTTGGGGGAGGATGACCTGGCTCCCGACTTTTACGAGCCGGAAGCTGGGAAGACTAAGAAGCGCAAAGCATCCGGCGCCGCTTCCTCCATGGCGATCGCCGAGAGGAAGAAACGGATCGCAACGGCTACCGAGCCGAATCTCGTCAACACTGACGAGAACGCGGGGATTAACATCCCCCGAAGGTACTCAATTTTGCCTTTAACTGTTGACGACAAGCTTCTTTAATACCGGCACCCAATTGACTGTGCTTGCTGTTTATTGACAGGGAAAGGGTCGCAACTTCCCGGTTGACGACCAGGCTCCTTTCCAAGGGTAAGCGGCGTCAAGGCAGCTCGCCCGCTACCGTGCCGCCAACTCCTCAGCCCCGGGCCGGCAACTTTTGAAGGAGATATGCCCTAGAGGCAAATAAATAAGTAGTATTTATTGCAGTATCTCATAAGTTTATAATAGGTTTATGTATTGTGCTATAACTATATTAATCGGAATTATTAATACACGTGCGATACATAGACAACCAGGTCCCTAGCAAGCCTCTATATGAGCTAGTCCATTGGGCAACAGTTGATCGAGATTCCCGATCAAGGACAATGACGTCGGTTGACAATGGGGTCATCTTGTTGGTAGAATAAGGTGGTGGACATACGCAAAGTATTGCAATAAGATCGTATTACGATGCTTGTCATTTGCAATAGATAAGAGTGTGATAGCTTATTCCTTAGACCGTGAGACCGTACTTATTGTTGCTTCGTAGGAGTGCTTTGAGAGCATCAAACGTTGTGTCTTATATAGCATGACAATAACGGTGTCCATCTTGGGTATTCCGAAAGAGCATCAAGACGTAAGGATCAAGAGCGGGATTTGTTCATTCTTGTAATGGAAAGATACTCTGGGCCCACTCGGTGATATTGCATCTATATAGCTGCGCAGCTTATGACTAGGTCATGGAGATGTAATATCGCAGACGAGTTAATAACCTTCGTCGGTAACGAGATACAGCAAAGTCATCGGTGTGTCTACGATCATATCTCGGACAAGGTAGTATCGCAGAGACAAAGGGAATGAATATCATACTTATGGTTCAACGACGATATTCGTGGAATGCACAGGGGTCGTTATATATTTCCAGGTATCCCTGACGATCATTGGTGAGCGGAGTGTCTCGACCATGTCTGGAGTGTTCCCGAACCGTAGCGTAACAAACTTAAGGTCTTAGCGACGCTTTGAGATAGGTTCTGGAATTTTATAGGTTTTTGTTGGAGAGAAAGAAATGATCCGGAAAGAGTTCCGGTGGTCCGGAAGGAGTTCCGGGGAGCTATGGAAGGGTTCCGAGAATGTCCGAAAGTTGTTCGGGTGGTTCCGAAATAGTTTCGGAGTCATGGGATATTGAATTATATATAAATATATTAATTATGAATTAATGAGATTTTTATATTAATTTAATATTAATTAAATAAAGGAAAAAGGGGGCTCCCACCTATATGGGCCCTAAGAGGGCCCAAGAGGGGGGAGCCGCACCCCACAAGGGAGGGTGGGCCCCAAGGGGGTTCGGCCGGCCCAAGGGGGGGCGCACCAACCCCCCCAAACCTTTAGTCCCACATGGGGGAGCCAAGGGGGTTGGCACACCCCTTCCCCCTTTATATAGCAAGGCATATTAATTGATTTAATTCATAGGAAATTCAGTTAATTCCCAATTTCTCTCTCGATCCCGTGGTTCCCAAGTTGGAGCCGCGCCGAGCTGAGGAAGGGGGTCTCTCTCCACCTAAGCCATACCGCAGAGCGCCGTTGCTCTGCGGATTCCAGATAAGATCTACTCCTGCGATTTCAGATGGATCTGAATGACCGGGAGTTGTCGCTAGGCTCCGTATGTTTGCGAGTGCTCGGAGGCTACTCTATTGAGGAGCTTGGGCGACGTCGTCTCGCCCCCTGCAGCCGCCGCGCCTTCCCCCCCTGCTGCCGGCGCGCCAGCCCCTGGTGCTGGCGCTCTGCCTTCTTCCGCCCGACGCCCGTCGACGCAGATCATCGTCGACACCCCGGCGTCATCGACTCCGACATCGCGGCAAGTTCTCCGCGACCTCGAGGTCGGCTACGTACGACTTCATCGTCAACGCTTGTGCGGGAGCGTAATCCCCGCTATCGGTCTACATGGAGGTAATGTAACCTGTTCCGCCACCGTTATCGCATGTACTAGATAGATAGATCCTGGCTAGTTAGGGTTTCGTTCGCTAGAAAATTATTGTTTTCTGCCCCCGTAACCCCTTCAACTTTATGGGCGATGCTCGTCGCCAGCCCCCGGCTCTGGCTCCTGGCGCGCCGCCAAGGGTTTCCTCTGCCAACCGCGCACCCACGACTCCACTCCTTTTGGCTGAGGCTACGGCCGATGAAGCCGCTCAATCCCGCGCCGCCAAGGAAGGGTTTATGGAGGTGGCTGCCGGTGGGTCCCAGAGGGCAGCCCCGACTGCAGGAGGCGGCAAAGTTAGGGATCCTTGGTCCACCTTCACGAAGGCCAAGGAGTCAGCCTTAGCCTTTGCCAACTTCACCTCCCAGGCTTTCGCCGACTTGGAGGGCGACCTGTCTGTAAGTTTTTACAACTCCGGCATATACATAGTCTTTCCCCCGAGCACTTAGATGGCAGGTCAAATAAATTTGACTGCCGGCTTAGTGGTTATTCTCCAATATGTTTTATGCCTTTGCTTTTTCCTGCAGGGCCTTGTGTCCGCCAACGTTGAGCTTGTCTCCTCCCGAGTCGAGATAAACCAGCGGTGTCGTGACCTGAAGAAGGATTGCGAGGCCAAGGACTTGCGGATTGCCGAGTTGGAGGCGGCCCGCCAAAAAGATGAAGGTAGGGTTGATCCTTTTTGCCTTCAGCTATATTTTCGACTTATGTTGCCATCAATCATTTAGTTAGCGAATCCATATTTGTTGAACTGCTAGACCATGCCCAGGATATACTGAAGGCGTCCACTGATATGCAAGCTCTTATGAATGAAGCTTCCGATTTGGCAGCCGCCAACTTGGCGATGAAGGAGGATCACCGGAAGGAGATGGAGGCCCAGCAGCTCAAATTTGCGCAGGAATCGAGCCAGCTCACTGGTGAGCTGGAAAACCTGCGCAAGAAGTTGGCGGAGGCGGAGAAGACGGCTACCGAGGAAATCTCCAAGCATACTTCTCGCGCTCAAACTGCTGAGGATGCGTTGGCGGCTCACGCTGTCCGCTTTCCATAACTCGGTCCTTGGTAATTTTTCACTCCTTACTTTGATTTTGCCATTTTGCTTAGCCTGAGCCAAACTGATGGTTTTATTTTTGATGTAGTTCCCGCCGGTTTGGGCGACGACAAGGTTGTTAGCCCCCGCCTAGATCGCTTTGCGCGTCTATGCGAGCTGATCACCGAGACTTTGGCGGCGTCCAAGCGGTTTGCCGCCAAGTTCTTCATCTCCTCTGGCAGCCAGGAACCGACCGAATTCAGCGACGTGCCCACTATGTTGGATCAGGCTACCAAACTGTACAAGAGCTCGCCGAAGTCGGCGGCGCGGGGTGGTGCCAAGACTGCACTTGGGCTAAGCATGGCGCACTACCCCGAGGCGGAGATAGAAGCCGTCACCGAAGGCATGCCGTCTACATATGAAGACGGCAGCGAGGTCGAGCCGGCCGCTGTTCTGGACAGCGTTGCTGGCTACGCCACACATGTTGCCGATATGGTGGATACTTCAATCTTCTACCGGCGCCATCCTGTGCCTGCCGGAGGGGAAGCTGGAGCTGCCGGCACGGCCGAGGCGGAGGGGAGTGACAGTTCCGGGGCTGAAGTTGTCAGCCCCCAAGCCTGATGTAGACTCTCCCCCGAGCCATAGTTTTCTTTCCTTGCCTCCTTCGAACATGATTTGTCAGCCCCTGAAAACAATGCAACTTTGACTTGTAATATTTGTATATAATTTTGTTGTTGCTTTGCTAGGCGGAAACTAGCTGACAAGTTTTATTTTGCCTTATTTATATGGCCCGCCTTAATTTTACCCTGACCTATATGTTTGACTTTTTGTATGTTGACGAACCTCAGCCGGTAACTTTAGCTGAAACAACCAGGGCTAAACCATGCGTTTAGGATCAGAGACCAAATCCAACATGTTGGTGTCAAAGACATACTACTAGGCGAACCACATATAAGTAATCAGAGGTAAAGGAATTAGGCGGCGCAAAAAGTTTATTTTTGCTTTAGGTTGGCTCGAAAGCTGCAAGTATCTACCAGTTTGAACCTTTGCACGAAGCTAGAAAAATAGGTAACTTAGATACATAGGGGAAATATGATTGCAATAAAAGACAAAAGATGACATGCTTCTCAACACAGATGAGGAACCATAGACTTTTATTTCATAATCATATTTAACTTATTACAATTATAAATTGCTAAGTGTAGAAAGGACGTAGCTGCTCAATATTCCAAGGCCGTCTTGTTTGTTCGAACGGGTCGTCAATGCCTCTTTTGCGCTTGGTTCCCCTTTTTCCCGCCGCCTTCTTGCGCCTCTTCTTTTCGTCTTCGTCGCGGATGTCGGCCAGGTAGTAGGAACCATTGAGCAGCGCCTTTGTGACTATTAACGGTCCTTCCCATGGCGGGGATAACTTGTGCAAGCCTTTTCTGTCTTGAACTAGGCGGAGAACCAGGTCACCTGTTCTGAAGCTTCCCTTCCGCACTCTCCGGCTATGATAGCGGCGAAGTTGTTGCTGGTACAAGGCGGAGCGATGTAGAGCGATGTCTCTTTCTTCTTCTAGCAGGTCTAGGCTGTCCTGTCTTGCACCTTCTACATCTTGCTCGATGTAGGCTTGAACTCTTGGGGAGTCGTATTTCATGTCGGTAGGTAGCACCGCCTCAGCGCCATATACTAAGAAGAAAGGAGTGTAGCCGGTAGATCTGTTTGGCGTTGTGCGCAAACTCCATAGTACCGACTGTAACTCATCTGCCCAAGCGCCGGCTGCCCTATGTAATGGAGCTTCGAGACGAGGCTTAAGTCCTGATAAGACTAGGACGTTTGTACGCTCTACTTGTCCATTGGATTGAGGGTATGACACGGATGCCAAATCAAGCCGGATACCCAGATCACTGCAGTATTCTTCTATGTCGCCTTGAGATAGGTTGCTGCCATTATCAGTGATAATGCTGTGTGGAACTCCAAACCGAGAGATAATTCCCCAGAGGAAATTGGTGGCTGTTCGTGCGTCAAGTTTGCTGATCGGCTTAGCCTCGACCCATTTGGTGAACTTGTCGACAGCGACCAATAGGTGGGTGTACCCACCACACGCCTTTTTGAAGGGACCCACCATGTCTAAGCCCCAGACCGCGAACGGCCAGGTGATTGGAATCGTCCTCAGTTCTTGTGCCGGCAAGTGAGGTTGACGAGCGTACAACTAGCAGCCTTTGCATGTCTTTATGATGTTCTCGGCGTCTTCTTTGGCGGTAAGCCAGTAGAAACCTTGGCGGAAAGCTTTGGATACAATGGACCTGGCGGAAGCATGATGCCCGCAGGTGCCAATATGTATGTCCTTCAGAATTTCCCGGCCTTCTTCCGGCTGTATGCACCGCTGATAGATGCCGCACGTGCTTCGCTTATATAGCTCGCCTTTTATTATTGTGAATGCCTTGGCTCGCCTTATGATCTGCCTTTTTAGCACCTCATCGTCCTCCGGCAACTTTCTGTCGATTAGGAAATTGAGATATGGGACTGTCCAATCCGGCTGTGTCAAGTAGACAGCGAGACTTGCCGCTTCTACCGGTTCTTCTGCCGGTAGAGAGGCATTGCCTTTTCCCCTAGGCGGCTTATGAAACGACTGACGGCCGCCGCCGATCCGGCTAGGCGTTGTACTTCCTTAAGACAAGTAGGTCTGGATATGTTTTGGATGGCCTTGATCTTCTCCGGATTAACCTCGATCCCTCGCTCTGAGACAATGAACCCGAGCAGCTTGCCGGCTGGAACGCCGACACACTTGGCGGGATTGAGTTTCATCTGATATCTCCGGAGATTCCGAAAAGTTTCTTCCAAATCTTCTAGGAGATCTGCCTTCTTTTTTGACATCACCGCGATGTCGTCTACGTAGACGTGAACATTGCGGCCGATCTGTTCGTGCAGGCAATTTTGCATACAGCGCTGGTATGTTGTCCCTGCATTCTTCAGGCCAAAAGGCATCGTGATGTAGCAGAAAGTCCCGTATGGAGTGGTGAAATATGTTTTCAGTTGATCCGACTCTCTCATCTCGATTTGATGGTATCCTGTGTAGGCGTCCAAAAAGCAAAGCAGCTCGGAGCCTGCTGTGGAGTCTATGACTTGGTCAATTCTAGGCAGCGCAAAGGGATCCTTTGGGCAGCACTTGTTAACACCGGTATAGTCAATACACATCCTCAAATCTTTATTCTTCTTTGGAACAAGTACATGATTTGCCACCCAATCGGTGTGTACAACTTCTTTTATGAAATTGGCGGCCTTCAGCCTATTTATCTCCTTTCCTATAGCCTTGCGTCTCTCATCTCCAAAGCGTCTTGTTGCTTGCTTCACCGGCTTGGATCCTTTTATGACGTTTAGTGAGTGCTCGGCAAGTTCCCTCGGTACACCAGGCATGTCGGAAGGCGACCATGCGAAGATGTCACGATTCTCACGGAGGAACTCGACGAGCGCGCCTTCCTATTTGCTGTCAAGGTTGGAGCCGATGACGACTTGCTTGGACTTGTCGCCTGGGATGAGGTCCGCCTTTTTGGTGTCTTCTGAAGCTTCAAAGGTCTTCTTGACATCAGTTTTTGGCTTAGGCATGGAGTTGTCTGAATCCGCCCCGAGCAGCGCGAGTTCTTCCTTGTGGATGACGGCTTCTGCGAAGGCGGCCATGCCACGCTCACACTCCTTGGCTTTCTTGAAGTTGCCGGAAATCGCGATGGTTCCGTTTTCCCCCGGCATTTTAAGCTTGATGTATATGTAGCACGGCCTTGCCATAAATTTGGCGAAAGCCGGTCGTCCGAAGATGGCATGATAGGCGCTTTTGAAGGGGACAACTTCGAACCGGAGGAACTCTGAGCGGTAGTTCTCTTTTGGTCCGAAAGTTACCTTCAGCCTAATGCTCCCCATGGACTTTGCTTGCCTGCCGGGCAATATGCCGTGAAAAGTGAGGTTGCTGTGGTCCAGCTGATCCTCTGACAAGTTCATGCGGCTTAGTGTGTCGTAGTACAGGATGTTGAGGCTGCTGCCGCCATCCATGAGTACCTTTGCGAGTCTGAAGTTGTCGACAATGGGATCGACGACGAGGGCGTACTTGCCTGGGTGAGGAACATGATCAGGGTGGTCGGACCGGTCCCAAGTGATCGTTGCTTCCGACCAGTTCAAATACTGAGGGACGTCCGACATTGTCGCATTGAGCTCGCGCATCTCCGCCTTATCCGCCTTAGCCGAAGGTGTGCCGACAAAGCATACAAGAGATTCTTTGACCTTCGGATATGGTTTCTTTTTCTTGGCGGCTGCGTCATCCTCGCTTGAGATAGACATGTCGTCGTCATCCTCATCCTCCTTGTTGTCTTTCTTGTCGTTCTTCTTTGACTTCCAGCCGACTGTGGGGTCCTTTTTGAAGTCGTCCATGAAACGACACTCGCCAAGCATATGGTTGACCTTGCCAAGTGAGGCGTGGATGGGGCAAGGCAAAAGTTTTTCCTGCTCATAAGTGATTCACGCCGCCTTAGGCCCTGAGCCGGCGTCGCGACTATCTTTCTTATTTTTCCACTTCTTTTTGCCGGCGTTCCCTTGGAACACGACAGCTACCTCGTTGGAGGGTCCGACTTTGTCATCCGCCGCCTGCTTGCGCTTGTTGTTCCGTTTTGGTATGATGTTGACGTCTGGGTCATCGTCCCGGGCGTCATCATCCGCCGCCGTGTATTGGCGGCAAAGTTGAGCATCTCACCAAGGTCCATGATTTGCTCGCGGACGAGGCGATGACGGAGCAAGGACTTCTTCTGCAGGCCCGTGTAGAAGGCGTGGATAGCATGTGCGTCCGAAACACCATGACAGTTGGCTTTTTCGGATATCCAACGACTGACAAAGTCTGTCATGTTTTCGTCCGGCTTTTGGATACAGCGTTGCAAATCCGTGTAGGTATTTGGACGCTTGTATGTTCCTTGGAAGTGCTGGGAGAAAACCTTTTCCATGTCGTACCAGCTATGGATAGACTTTTCGGGAAGGTTGTCGATCCAAGCTCTTGCCGTGCCTTCCAACATGAGAGGTAGGTAACGTACGGCAATATAGCTGCTCCCGCCGGCAATTTCTATGGCCATGGCATAGTCGGATAGCCATGAATCCGGCTTAACGAGGCCGTTGTACCTAGAACAGTTTTTTGACACTGATGTCATGTCCTTAGGGAACGGCTCTCTGCGGATGGCGTCGCCGAAGCACTTTGGTCCAGAATATAGCGGTTCCTTTCCTCTTGCTATGTCTTGTAGGCGGTGTCGTGCGTCTTTTGGATCGAGCTGTCGTACGCCTCTGTTTGCGTCTGGCTCGTCCTGCGCTGCCCGACTTATGCTGCGCCTGGGTCCTTCTGCCTCCTCTTTCCTCTTGCTGCCGGTGCTACGCTGCGGAGACCGGCTTCGACCTCTCCTGGGAGGGTCGTTACCGGCATCTTTCCTAGGCGGCAGCCTATTGTTCCGGCTATCGCCATGTCGCGTCTTGGCTGGGATGGAGGTGGCAGGTCTCCCCTGCTTCCTGTCCTTGAATTTTCGTCCCGCCTTGGCTTTGGCGGTGGCGTCTTCTTTGGAGGTGGCGTTGCCTTCCTTTTGTCGCCATGGCTACTGGAGCCAGACAGGCCTTCGGGGTCGCCGCCAGGTGCAGCTTTGCACTTTCCTGACTTAGACTCTAGGTCTCCCCCGCGAGCATCCGCCATGTGGCCGTAGGAATCAGCGCGAGCTTGTTGTTCTAGGGCCTTGCTCACGAAGTGTCTTGCATTGGCCAGCTTTTCTTCCGCCGTGTAAGTGTTGTCGTCCAGGGTATCTAGCGCGGCAGCCGCGTTGAGGACGGGGGTGCAGAGGACAACATCTCCCCTTCTGTCCACGCGATGTGGTGCCGTACGCCAGTCGAACCCGAGATCTTGAGCCGTTGTCGTTGCCCGTGTTGGCGGCTCCTTGCCACGGCGGTTTTTTGATGACCTTTTTTCCTCAAAGAGTTGTCGGCTTGTTTTGGCCGACATCTTCTCCTGTTCTTTCTCGATCTTCTTCGCAAGGCTCTTAACGTGCTCCTCTCTTTTTCGCAGGAAGTCAGAGTGCTTAAGCATGTTAAGCCTAAGCTCTTCCACTTCGTCGAGTGGGGTGTCTTTATTCACCGGAGTATTCATGATCTCGTCTACTTCTTTGATGACGGAGAGCAAATCCGTGGGTTTGCTGCTGCCGCCTTTCTCGAGGCCAGTTTTCTTCTTTGCGCGCACCTTGTCGGAACTTTCAATGAGTTGACCGGCAGTGGTGTCACCGACGTCTTCCACCGGCTTGTTTTGCGCTTCTGAAGCAACTGGGGTTGTCTCGTGACCGACAACAACCATCATAGCCAGCTTGTCAGGCATGTCAGTATCCGCTGTGCCCTCTGAAGGAGCCGGATTACCACTGGAAAAGCGGGTTTTGATCTTCTCTTCGAAGAGACTAGCATCAACATCAGATTCAGAGTCTACGTTGACTTGAACGGTAGATCTGGATCCGGCATCTGACATCGCATCCTCTTGGAGAGCAGGGAGGATTGACTCAGGATCGTTGTTTTCCGGCTGGGAGTCTGATCCCAGTCCGACAACTCCGACGAAGTGGAAATCAGATTCGGCCGACTCCTGGGAGAAGGCGGATTCAGATCCGTCTTGTCGGTCGACTGCTTGGTCGAAGGGTTGGTGGGTGGGGTTGTAGAAGCGCGGTAGGCCGTATGCCTCTGGCGTATACCCGATGAAGACGTCGATCCCTCCGATCGGTACGATTGCGCATCCGATAAGGTAGTCGTCCGCCGGGAGCCAGGACTCATCCGAGTTGACGTAGCTGTGGCCGCCATACCTTGGGACGCGGCCGACGGCGATCTGCTTGCCCACGCCGCCAAGTGTTCCCGCCTGGAACGTGACGGCAAGAACCTTATGCCCCACGGTGGGCGCCAACTGTCGTAGTATCGGCATAATTGATAGGAGACGGGGGTCCTCTAGCCTACGTATGGATTGTGGGGAAGAAGGTTGGTGTCGTCAAGGACGGGATTGAACACGGCGAGTTTACCCAGCTTCGGATCCCACGGCGGTGGCGAGATCCTACGTGCTGCTATAATTCACTATGAGGCAATAGCTGTGAACAGGTTACAATGTGTCTGATGCGTATTGAATCGTGCCCTAAAGGCTCCTTGGTGGCCGGATTATATAGGCGACCAGACCCCAGGGTACAAGGCAAGTACTTGTCCGGCAAGTAAACAGAGTCCTAGACCTAGCCGGCTTAGTTGCCGCCTTCCGTCTTGGGCTTGGTGGCTTGATGGGCTTCGGCCTTCCGCCTTCCTTGGACCGTCCGCCTACTTCCTTGTACGTCAGCTATCTGGGCCGCCTGGCAGGCTTCAGCCTTACCACCCTTGGGCCACCCTGTACTAGCCGGATTGATCCATGTTGGTGATACCCCTAGTTGATATATCCCCAACAAACGGCTGCGGCAGCCGCGAGTGGGGGCGGTGCCGGGCTCTGTATGAGCCCTGTCCGCTGCGCGTGTGTCCGTCAAGGCGCGGAAGCCGACCGAAGGTTGAAGACGCGCCTCAGTCCCCTACCTGGCGCGCCAAATGTCGGAGAGTGATTCCCACAAGACAGGGATAGTCACACTCTCAAGAGTAGTTCGAGAAGGGGACTGAACACGTTGGTCTACAACCCTCGACCGGCACGGCGACGGTGCTCGTCGAGCCCGAGGAGGAACAACACGGCAGAGATGGACAGCGGCCCGTACCTAGGTTCACGGCCCTCGGGAGGAGGTAAAACCGCTACTCCTGCTTGTCTGTATTGCACTGTAGAGGTCACATTACAATGAGCTTGCCGAAGGCTCCCTTATGGCGGAGTGGAGCTCAAGGAGGGAACTCTAAGATCTTCTTCCTCCTCGAGCTGGTTCGACTTAGACTATGCTACTGTAGGGTGTCCAAGTTCTCAGAGATCGATCCCTTGCTACGGAGGTGCCCCCTCCCCTTTTATAGGCGCCCTGGGCGTCATCCTTGCGCACCGCGCAGCGGAAGGGTCCCCACATGGCGACGAAACGGATGAGCGGGGTGCACCGCTGCCGGGATGTCCATGGACCCGGTCCATGGTCGTAAAGCCTGCCCGTGACGCAGGAAAGCCACCGTCCACGCAGGACGGCCAGCCGGTGCCGCAGAGATCGGGGGGGGGGGGGGGGGGGGGGGGTTGACCACGGTGACGTCGTCCTTGGAGCGTAGCGCCACCCATCCGCTTTATCACCAAAGGGGAAAGCTTCGTAGTCCGGCGCGGGGGGCACGACTTTGTTGACCACTTTAATCATCAGAATGGCAACTGCGGCGCCGTCGTCATCGCGCGCAGACGCGCGCGTCACTCTGCGGCCGCGGCAGAGGCCATGTGCGCCCTGCGGCGATTGCTTCGTAGCGAAGCATCTCCACAGGGCCTGGGCGGCCTTGTGGAGGGATTTGCGTTGACCCCTCTCCAGGGGAGAGGGCCTTGTAGAGGGGCAGCCTCGGGAGGAGCCTCTTTAGGCCTTCGCTGCTCCCTCCAGTCCTCTCGAGAGACCTTTCCTCTCGAGGGTCTCTCCAAGCGTTCTGCTTGGTCCTTAGTCGTTTCGTCGACACTGTCGCGTGCGAGGGCTGTGGAGAGTGGGCTCTGCACACCCTGGATCCTACTGGGCCGACAATCTTGGTTTCATAACTGAGGGAAACTTGCTACTATGCTCATTACACCTTCCTCTTGGGGTTTTCCAACTCCTCACACCCGTGAGCATCAAGCACTTTTCTGGCGCCGTTGCCGGGGAGATCAAGACACTTTTGTTTAGAAGGCTTCAACTTCCCCTTCGACGCCATAAGACTTTTCTGGCGCCGTTGCCGGGGAAATTGAAGCACATCTGCAATGGGAGTCTCTCACTTCCCAATCTCTTTACTTTGTTTTTGTCTTGCTTAGTTAAATTTTATTTCCTGGTTTGTTTGCTTTTAAATATCAAAAACACAAAAAATTAGTTACTTGCATTTTATTTACTTTATTATTATCTTGTTTGCTTCTTATTATCAAAAATACAAAAAATATAGTTTCGATTACGTCTAGTTTATTTTCAGTCTATCATCATTTCTAGCCCTATTACTGTCACTATGCCACCCGAGGAATCAATCTTAACTTTTAAACAAAAGAGTGAAGAAACTTTTGGAGAAGCTTGGTATAGAATTTTTGAAACTTATGGTGAAACCGAACCAAGAATGACATTGAGCATGTTTCTTAGTAGCTTCTATTTTCGACTTGTTCTTTGCTATAGATATGCTTTGGATGTTGTAGTAGGAGGAGATTTTCTTAAATGTGATGGAGATCAAGCTTTTAATGCAATAAAGAAATTAATCACATCATCTTCAATCAACAAATGTGATACAAGCCTTGGGAATATTCATACTAGGTTAAACACCCTTGAATCACATATATCTTGTTTAAAAGAAGGGTATACTGAGATTCGCGAATATTATGATTATGTTCCTGTCAACTTTGAACCTTCATCGTGGCTCCCTATAATTAAAATTTCTATTTGCAGTGAAACCTTCCATGCTTGTTGTGATATTATGTCTGAGTTTTTCCTTATGCCTAAGTATATTTATGCATCTTTATATCTTTGGGGACTTACTGGAGGGGGAGAAGGAATAACTCTTACGAATAATGCAATTATAAAACCCATTGGGATAGCTGAAGGAGTGTTTACAACATTTTTGGGAAGAACGGTATCCACTGATTATCTTGTTATTGAATGTGTAGGGACAAGACAAATTACACTTGGTAGGTCCTTGCTGAAACTCTTGGGAGCAGTTATAGATGTTGGGAAAGGTACTATGAATTTCACCTCCTCTCCGGGATGTGGTCAGGTACTCCCTAGAACCAAGAGTAAGAAAAATAGGCGAAGAGCCCTTCGTACAAAATATAATTTTGATGCTTCTTCTCTTGGAAACACTTGAGTTTTGCTTTCTGTGCCTAGCTCAAAGGCGTTAAAGAAAAGCGCTTATGGGAGACAACCCACTTTTTATTTCTGTTATTTTATTTTATTGAGTCAAGGAACATGCCTACCTCTATAGCAATTCCTTTGTATCTTTATTTTATTGCAAATTTGTGTCAAGTTAAGCCTCTAGTAGAAAGTAATGCTAGATTTGGATTCCTGCGCAGGAACAGTTTTCTGATGTCCACCGTTTAATTCGTAAGAATTCACAGAAAAATCAAAATGACCTGAGATTTTTTGTGAGTGATCCTCAGATATATATGCTACTCTCATTAGTTTTGAGTTTTCTGATTTGAGCAAGTTTAGTTCCTCGAAATATTTTGTCTTTACAAACTGTTCTGTTTTTGACAGATTCTGCCATTTATTTTGCATTGGTTCTTTTGCTGTTTTTTAGTGGATTTTTTGTTCCACAAAATTCCAATGGCTGTAGCTAATGGCCAGTACCATGATAATGATTGTCTCCATGCAGAGTATGAGAATTTTTTGATTATGCACTAACCCTCTAATGAAGTTTACTTTGAGTTTGGTGTGGACTAAGTTTTCAAGGATCAAGAGAGTGGATGATATGATGTGATCAAGAAGATGAAAAGAGCCCAAGCTTGGGGATGCCCCCGTGGGTCACCCAAGCATATTTTAAAAAGACTCAAGCATCAAAGCTTGGGGATGCCCAAGGCATCCCCTTCTCATCAACAACTTATCAGTTTATCTCTAGTGAAACTATATTTTAATTCTGTCACATCTTATGTGCTTTACTTGGAGCGTCTTTTTTTTTTGCTTTGTTATATTTGTTTTCTGAATAAATTTGGATCCTAACATTCTAGTTTGGGAGAGAGACACGCTCCACTTTTTCATTTGAATACTCCTATTCTTCAATTATATTTGTTGAGTATTCTTCTATAGCTACTGCAATACTTTCAGCTCTTATTTTTCATGCACCTCTTGTTCAGAGCTGTTAGTTTTCATATGTTATACTCTCTTGCTTCATTATTAAATACTTAGAGAGTTTATGTTTAAATAAGTTGATTGGTGTTTGGTTGGAAACAGAAAATGCTAAATGTGGTAAATGGTATAAAGAAAAGAAACATGCTCTTATGAATTGTTATCTTGTATGTTGTGGTACTTGGCAATTGTTTTGATCTCTCAAGTAGATCATGTTTAAGCTTTTACATCATGTAGTTAAAACCCATTAATGGAGAACTACTGTAGAGCTTGTTGAAATTTGGTTTGCATGTTTCGTATCTATAAGGTCTAGATATTTTCTAGTAAAAGTGTTTGAGCAACAAGGAAGACAATGTAGAGTTTAATAATACTTGCAATATGTTTTTATATACGTCTTGTTGTCATAGTTTATACTTGTGTTTGCTTCAAACAACCTTGCTAGCCAAAGCCTTGTACTGAGAGGGAATGCTTCTCGTGCATCCAAAATCCTTGAGCCAAAATCCATGTCATTTGTGTCCACCATACGTACCCACAACATGATATTTTCTATCATTCCAAGTAAATACTTCATGTGCTACCTTTAATTCAAAACTTACTATCCCTTATTTGTGTCAATGTTTATTAGCTCATGAGGAAGTATGTGGTGTTACGGATATCTACCTTGTCATTTTCTTTTAGACAGACTTTCACAACCGGACTAGTGGCATATACATCCGCTTATCCATTAACTTTGCAAAAAGAGCTGGCAAATGGGGTGCCCAGTCCCAATTAATTACAACTTTAACCGCTGCAATCTCTTCACATTTTTGCCTTGGTCTAATCAGCCAATCAATGATACTAGTTTTTAACTACATTTGTAAACAAAAGAGATAAGAGGGATGATCTACCTTGCTAGAGAAATAACGTCCTTCATGGGAGCCGCTCTTAGAAAGTCTGGTTGACAAGGGGGGTAGAGTGCCCATTACCATTCGTTGACAACGACAAACAACACTCAAAAACTTACTTTTATGCTCTCTATATGATTTCGAAAACCTATATAACCAAGAAGCTCTAGCACATTCTTGTATCCCTGCTTCCCTCTGCGAAGGGCCTATCTTTTACTTTATGTTGAGTCAGTTTACCTACTTATTTTTGTCCCCAAAGCAAACACTTGTGCCAACTGTGTGCAACAACTCTTATATGCTTACTTATTGCACTTTTTATATTCCTTTGTGTTGACAACTATCTATATGATATACATTTTCAAAAATTTGAAAGCCAATGCTGAAACTTATATCTTCCTTTGTGTTGCTTCAATGCTCTTTTACGTAGAGAATATTGCTTTATGAGTTAACTCTTATGTAAATCTTTTTGATGCTTGTTTGAAAGTACTATTCATGAAAAGTTTTTACTTATATGATGTAGTTGTTTACTCCTTGTCTATTTGTTAGCGAACTATAGATCATTGCTTTGAGTCACTTCATTCATGACATGAGCCTTACAATATTATATGATCAAGATTATGTGAACGCATGTCACTCAAGAAATTATTGCTGTTATCGTTTTACCTTCTCGAGGACGAGTAGAACTAAGCTTGGGGATGCTTGATACGTCTCAAACGTATCTGTAATTTCTTATGTTCCATGCTTATATTATACCAATTGTCTACATGTTTTGTATACATTTTATATGGTTTTTATGCATTTTCTGGGACTAACATATTAACAAGACGCCACAGTACCAGTTCCATGTTTTCTGCTGTTTTTTGTTTCAGAAAACCTGTTAAGGAAATATTATCGGAATTGGACGAAGCAAAAGCCAAAGTGCCTATTTTTCTCGGGAGGTTCCAGAACACTGAAGACGAGACAGAGTGGGCCGCGAGGCGCCCACACCATAGGCTGGCGCGGCTTCCCCCCTGCCGCGCGAGCACTAGGTGTGGGGCCCTCGGGCCTCCACCGCCTTCGCCTACAAATACCCCCCGACGTGAAAACCTAAACAACCCGAACACTTTTCCAGAAACCCTTACGGAGCTGCCGCCGTCATCAACCTTAGTTCGGAATGGTTCAGAACCTCTTCCCGGCACCCTGCCGGAGAGGGGAATCATCTCCGGAGGGCTCTACATCATCATGCCTGCCTCCGGACTGATGTGTGAGAAGTTCATCCTTGGACTGCGGGTCCATAGCAGTAGCTAGATGATTGTCTTCTCCTTTTGTGCCATCATGTTTAGATCTTGTGAGCTGCCTATCATGATCAAGATCATTTTTATGTAATGCTACATGTTGTGTTTGCTGGGATCCGATGGATATTGAATACTATGTCATTTGCTTCATAATATATCATGTTGTGTGTTGTTTATGATCTTGCATGCTCTATGTTGCTAGTAGATGCTCTGGCCAAGTAGATGCTTGTGACTCCAAAAGGGAGTATTTATGCTCCATAGTGGGTTCATGTCTCTATTTAATATGGGGGAGTGACAGCAACCTCTAAGATTGTAGATGTACTGTTGCTAATAGGGATAAAATAGTAGTGCTCTGTCTAAGGATAATTGTATTACTTACATTACACACTTTGCCTAATGCAATGATCTGTTACTTGCAACTTAATACTGAAAGGGGTGCGGACCGGAAGGTTGATTATTAGTCATAGATGCGGTTGGAACGGTCTATGTATATTGTTGTAATGCCCAAATGAATCTCATACTAGACATCATGACTATAATATATGCATCATTATGCAGTTCTTCATTCTGTCAATTGCCCAGCTGTAATTTGTTTACCCGCATGTATGCTATTATTATTTATGGAGAGACACCACTAGTGAACTGTGGACCCGGGTCCTTTTCTTTAAACTGATAATACAACCAACTGCAAACTGTTTCTTTCACTCTCTGCAAACATCATTTTCCACTCCATACGTTTAATCCTTTGTTACAGCAAGCCAGTGAGATTGACAACCTCACTTTTGAGTTGGAGCAAAGTTTCCTGATTGTGTTGTGCAGATTCCACGTCCCTTCAATGCCACCTTGCCATTGCCCGGGAGACCTTCATTGTGTTCTTCATCTCCTACTGGTTCGATAACCTTGCTTTCATAACTGAGGGAAACTTGCTACTACGCTCATCACACCTTCCTCTTGGGGTTTTCAAACTCTTCACACCCGTGAGCATCAGTCATCCTCTGAATCCAAATCAATCCGGTGATCCTCCCAACGTTGTGACTTCTCCAATGAGATAGCCGGAGGACGAGGTCCGATGCAGCCACCGGCAGGACGACGCCGGGGCGTGTGCCGACATGGTTGAAGGTTCTCGGCCTCGCGGCCTCCTCGAGGCGAGGCTGGGGGGAGCTGTGGGCGCTGGATTCAGGCGCTAGTTTCAATGGAAGCAGGAGGAGCAGGCTGAGCCATGCGATGGAGGCACAGACGCACAGTGATGCAGCGTCGGCAAGGGAAATCAAGAAGGGTCGCGTATTCGGGGCAACGCCGGCAAGCGGCTATGTTGGGGTGGCCCGTGACCGGTACCGAGCGGCAGTGATACGTCTCAAACGTATCTATAATTTCTTATGTTCCATGCTTATATTATGCCAACTGCTACATGTTTTGTATACACTTTTATATTGTTTTAGGCATTTTCTGGAACTAACCTATTAACAAGATGCCACAGTGCCAGTTGCCTGTTTTCAACAGTTTTTGGTTTCAGAAAAGTTGTTAAGGAAATATTCTCAGAATTGGACAAACGAAACGTTAAAGCGCTTATTTTCCCCGAGAGGTTCCAGAACACCGAAGACGACACGGAGCGGGACCCCGAGGGGCCCACACTCCCTCCCGGCGCAGCCCCCCTTCTGCCGCGCGAGGACAGGGTGTGGGACCCTCGAGCCTCCACCGCCTTCGCCCTTTCGCCTATTTATACCCCCCCCAGATTTCTAAGACCTACCACGGAGTCGTTTTCCAGAGAAGAGTTCCGTTGTGCCGCCATCACCAAAAGCACTAATTCGGGGGACATAATTCTCTGTTTCGGCACCCTGCCGGGACGGGGAATTGCCCCTGGAGCCATCTCCATCAACTCCATCGCCGTTGCTGACTCCAACGATGAGGAGTGAGTAGTTCTCCCCCCCGGGGCTGCGGGCTCTACCGGTAGCTATGTGGTTTATCTCTCTCTCCCATGGTGTGATCTTTATGTGATCATGAACTTTGTAATCTAGTTGAATATATGATGCTACTCTTTATTTGTTATACACTCTAGAGGTTACTTTAGTATAAACTCCGGAGTTATTCATGGTTGTAAAGGTGACAGTATGTGCACCGTGTGTGATTCCTTTATGACGTTGTGGTGTATTTATTATTCAACTATGTGGTCATTGTTGAGGATGTCCACTAGTGAAAGTATGATCCCTAGGCCTTGTTTCTAAGCATTGAAACACCGTTTCCAACAAGTTATGCTACATGTTTGCTTGCTGCCATTTTTATTTCAGATTGTAATTACTACTTATAATCATCCATATTACTTGTATTTCACTATCTCTTCGCCGAACTAGTGCACCTATACATCTGACAAGTGTATTGGGTGTGTTGGGGACACAAGAGACTTCTTGTATCTTAATTGCAGGGTTGCTTGAGAGGGATATCTTTGACCTCTACCTCCCTGAGTTCGATAAACCTGGGGTGATTCACTTAAGGGAAACTTGCTGCTGTCCTACAAATCTCGGTTCTTGGAGGCCCAACACTGTCTACGAGAATATATGTGTGCGTAGACATCAGGCAGCACAGGCGGCGAGGTCTGAACATAGAGAAAGCTCGAGGGAGGTAAGAGGGGCGGCGGCAGCAGAGTAACCTAACCCATTTCGTTCATCCTTTGCGTTAAAGAAAGGCGAAATTATTGTCGAGGAAGTGGACGAAGCAAAGCGAAACGCTGCGGGATGCAGGCTACGGATCCAATCGTGATTTTTAGATAGGAGAGAAACCGGTGTTCACTTGTAACAAGTGTCAGAGCAGCGTAATTAGACATATTTTTGTTTATGAACCGGTATCTTCACTTATAGGTAGCAGAGCAGCGTAATTACTATGAAGTTTGAGGGTAATTGAAGTGTGACACCATACCATGCATTCTGTTTTAATAGTAAAGATATCCAATTTTTGATGAAGTTAGACATCCTTTGTTGGACAGAGGTAGTATTTAACCTGTTGACATACTTAAGTAAAAAGTAACCTTTTTCAAAACTATTTCTAAACATAATCTTTTTCTTGCTAGCGCCTAAGAAGCAGCAAAAGCGAAAAAAGTGAAAATTACATATATATATATATATATATAACCTTTTGACGAACTTAAGTAAAAGATAACCTGCAATTATTACCCTTTTTAGTAGGGCTTACACTCTGAAAAATAGTCTCTCGGTTCGTTGTTATTCGTTATTATGCTTCTGTCAATGTCGCACGGTGGGGCCTTAGGTCTCGAATGGTAGCGCCCCAGCATATAGCGCTATGCAGTTTAGGGTAGCCCTGGACTATGATGCTACCCTATAATTTTTTTTACCCGAGCACAGAGAGCACGGTTTGCTAAAGGCATCGAAAATTGGCCAAGTCACGGAATAGTGCCCGTTTTAAGGCCATATGATGTAGAGGTACCATCCACGCATTTTGCGTTATACTGATAATTCCCAAGAGCAGGAAATCATTGGAGAACAATTCGATAAGTATAGTATTTGAGTGTCAAACCCACGAGGCGCCGAAAGTAAACTATCTATTCTCTAAACCCTATAACCCCCTTATATGGCATTTTATGCAAAGCAATAAATTGAAGGTAGCACCTACACATTTAGCGTTATACTGATAATTCCCAAGAGCAGAGAATCACTAGCGCACAGTTTGATAAGTATTTGAGTGTCGAACCCACGAGGAGCTGAAGGTAAACTATCTATTCTCTGAAACCTTGTAACCCTCTTATATGGCTTTTTATGCAAAGCAATAAATTAAAGTGTGTAAGTTACTTTTTACTACTAACTAGGAAATGGAAAATTACTAAAAAATAAAGCTGCAAGTAAACTAATATAACCAAGTTAGACAAGTTTAAGTGATGTGAGAACAAGTTTCGAAAGTAACAAGTTTCTCAATCAACTTCTAAACAAGCAAGTTTAGATTTATCAAAGCATGTTTCTATGTGAATACATGAACTTTACATTTTTAATAAGTGGCTCAGATCACTGGGTGGTTGCACACTGATGCATGTAAAATGGATAGAATTTTGCATTTTACTACTTGATATTCCTACATATTTGCAACTTATTTGATGCTATATTCATGTTTCATAATGATTTAGGTGGTTTTCTAAACAATCCCTCTATTTTGATTCTAACTTTGTTTTCCAGAAAACGTCTTTTTTAGTTTTGGACTTTCCGGAGTTTCGGGACTCCAAAAAGGGAAAGGCCAAAGAGCACAGTTTAGAATTTTTGAGACGAACGCAATGGGATACAAATGGAGACCAGAAGCCAGCCATCTGCAAATGGGAAGGGTTAGGGTGGCCTCCTTCCTAGGCTGCGTGAGCTACGCGCGTTTGGCTGTCGGATCTCTGGTTCGCCTCATCTTTTCGCCAACCGACTATATATAGCCCCTTTCGGCGATCCTCGAAACACACAGAGGTGGAGATCGAAAACACGGAAATAGAGAGTCAGAAGGTTGCCGTCGGAGAAGATCGGAGGGGGAAACGCCGTTGGGATCGTCTCCGGAAGGCTCCACCCCCCTCCGCCGTGTTCATCATCAACGTATACAACAACATCCTCTCCAACTCCCCATTGTAATCTCTCGGCAAACATGATGTATGACGCAATATACTCTTTCCCTATGATTTATTGTGCCTCCCCGTCTATGTTTGAGTAGTGATTTGTTTATGGCAAAAGTTAAATAGTGATACGTGCATTTTATATCATCATTTATACAACTTATATCATCATATTAGAATGTTACTGGAACTATTATATTAATGTTTTACATGTGTTTGATGATTTTGGGGACTTTCATACAAAGTCCCTATTTTGGTATTTAATATCTGGGAGGCAGAAAACCCCCTTTTTTCTTGTTTTTATTGTTTCAGGAGCTACAGGAACCCAAATGGAAAAAGGAAAGTTGCACAGTCGTTTTTGCATCAGGAGAACCAGAGGGGGCAAAATATCGAAGAGGGAAGAGCCACGAGGCCCAAAAGGGGGGCCCACGCGGCCAGATTCCTTGGCCGCGTGGGGCCCACTAAGTGGAGCCTCGGGCACTTCCTCGCCTGGGGCTTTTTACCACGAACCCCGTCTCCTCCGAAAATCTACGCCCTAATTTTCCCCCAGACCATCCGAGGCCGCGGCGGCAGTGAAACTCCTAATTCCCTCCGAGGAGGGTCAGATCCTGTTGTTCCAGAGCTTCGGAGAAGGGGGAAATCATCGTCACCGTCATCACCTCTCCGCCTTGGCGTGGGAGGAGGCCTCTCCATCATCACCATCACCAAGACCAGCACCATCTCCATCATCATCTCCGTGATCCACCCCGTTCCCCTCGTAGTTTGAGAGTTGCTATTCCCTAGATACTTGTTTTGTGCTACTATTCATGTTTGTGATTGAGCACTTGTCATTATGTGGTGGTGAAGTTATATTGTCAGATTGTGTTGTACCACTTATGCCACTGAATATGATCATGTTTGCACGTTGTGAGTAGTTCCCGTATGTTCCTGAGGGCATAGGATGAATTGGCAATGATTTATATATGACATGATTTGACGTTCGCACAACACCATCATAGAATCACATAAAAAGATAAACACTAGACAAAATACCAACACATGTCTAATGACAAGTGCTCAATCACAAACATGAATAGTAGCACAAAACAAGTATCTAGGGTATATCAACTCTCAAACTACGAGGGGAACGGAGTGGATCACGGAGATGATGATGGAGATGGTGCTGGTCTTGGTGATGGTGATGATGGAGAGGCCTCCTCCCACGCCAAGGAGGAGAGGTGATGACGGTGACGATGATTTCCCCCTTCTCCGGAGCCTTGGAGCAGTAGGATCTGACCCCCCTCGGAGGGAATCAGGAGTTTCGCCGCCGCCGCGACCTCGAATCGTCTGGGGAAAAATTAGGGCATAGGTATTCGGAGGAGACAGAGGTCGTGGTAAAAAGCCCTACGCGAGGAAGTGCCCAAGGCTCCACTTAGTGGTCCCCACGCGGCCAAGGAATCTGGCCGCGTGGGACCCCCTCTTTTGGGCCTCGTGGCTCTTCCCGCTTCGACCTTTTGCCCCCTCTGGTTCTCCTGATGCAAAAACGACTGTGCAACTTTCCTTTTTCCATTTGGGTTCCTGTAGCTCCTGAAACAATAAAAACAAGAAAAAGGGGGTTTTCTGCCTCCCAGATATTAAATACCAAAATAGGGACTTTGTATGAATGTCCCCAAAATCATATAAAACATGTAAAACATTGATATAATAGTTCCAATAACATTCTAATATGATGGTATAAGTTGTATAAATGATGATATAAAATGCACGTATCAACTCCCCAAACTTAAACCTTTACTCGTCCTCGAGTAAGTAAGGACATAGATCATTACATGCATCAATGGACTTATGGTTGATAAATAAATAGGGGCATAATATCATCATCAGTTCAGTTGTAAATTAAGATAAATGGAACCAAAACTCATACACATGTGGGCAATGTAAGTAGAAGCTCTAGCAATCGCCCCTTACTTTTGAACATAGAAAACCATTGTATGTTGGACAATTGAACTAAACTCTTATTCATACTCTTTTACCAATGCATTTGCTCTCATTTGCAAGCATTATACTCTTTTATGCTTTGCTGAAATTTAAAGACAAGATAAACTCTCATGGGATAAATAGTTAGAGGAAGACAAATGAAAGGATAAATATGATATTACTTATCACCTTGCCTCTGTAGTGACTAGTACAAACGTAAGTCATGGATATTCTAATCAAGTTCTTATGCTCAACACAACCTTTGTCTAACACTTTCCATGGCTAACCGAATCCTCGGGTGCCCACCTTTTCATTCACTTTTCAAGAGCATAAGTATTGAAACATCCATGATCATTAATTTGCTAAAAAGATACTAAAGTCCAGCAAGAGTGTTTCATATTTCCTTTCATTGACCTTCCTAAATATTTATTCTACAAGACCACATCTTCACTTTAAAATTTTATACTTCATGTCATATTGACTTATTCTTTCACTTATTCTATTGATGAGATAATTCTAAAAGTGTCCAACATACTCAAGTTAACCAAGTTCAAAGCAAGATGTGACTGAAACTTCTAAATATACCACGCACATTTGCATGAGTGTTACCCATAGATCTCCAAAAACAAGAGATCCATGAATGACACCATACTTTAATATTCATTGATAAACCACAGGGGATACATGATAATGCTCAATGAGCTCACACAAGCCTAAGAGAGATTGATAACTAAACGATAAAAAGCAAAGCACACCATGACTAGATAGATATGATAAACTAGTAAAGATAAAGAATAGGTTGAACTCCCCCAAGCTTGAGGTTCTGCCAATGCCTTTATTTCTCCTCTTTCTTGACTTCATAGTAGTTGTCTTCAAGTTCTCCAATAACACTCATCATAAGATTGTAGGCTTGCTCAAACTGGTTTGTGGCATCTCCCAGCTTTTCCATGTGACTCTTCTTCCTCGACTCCTTGCTAGGCTTCCATTCCTGGCTTGGTACCTTGGTGTTTGGGATCTTGCGGTCCCACTCACCAAGATAGTTATCCGATGTAACCTTCGGAAATTCCCTGTCAATAAGAGTAGAAACCACGTTTCTGCTTGCAAGAGCATGCCTAGGAGCCTTCCCTCCGGTGCTCATGTGAGCGGTCTGTCTCTTCTTCGGAAGAGACATGTTCACTCTAACGGCAGCAACAAGGATAGAAGCAGGTGGCGAAGGTGGTGCTGACACGAGGTGGACGAAGGGCTTGTATTCTCCATCTTCTTCTTCTTCCTCCTCCATCTTCTCTACGTCGGGCTTGACGTCCTCATCATCCGAGTAGTCCTTCCTCTTCCTGTTCCTCCTCCGCATGGACGTGGGGTTGTTCCCCTAAAGCTCATCATCATCGTCCACGGAGGAGCATTGGAAAGAGTCTCCCGAAGACATGGCAAAAACCCTGACAGACAGAAACAAAGAAAACAAAGATCGCTCGAGAACGCTCGGTGCGGGATCAGATTGACAAAAGGCGGTATATATTGACGGTTTTTAGGGTAAGAGGGGGCGTCAGAGTCCAAAACGAGACGAAACGGAACTCCGAGGGGCAAACGGAGTGGGCCCACGCGGCCAAGGAATCTAGCCACGTGGGACCCCCTCTTTCCTCCCTCGGGGCTCCGTTCCTTCCTAGTTTCTTGTCCTGTATGCTAATTTTCATAAAAAATGATCTCCGTAAAATATTATGCAATTCCGAGAAACTTCCCAACACAAAAGTTACCAATTATTGATTCTGGGTTTCCAAAACAGCAGAGTTCCTCCGGTGTCTTTAAGTCCATTTCTTCCACCATTCCGATGAAGCTTTTTCCTGCTATATAGTGTTTAAGGCGTTGTCCATTGACCACATGAGGTTTACCTTTCATGTCACCGTGAAGACGAATGGCTCCTAAACGATACACCTCCTGTATCACCAATGGTCCCTGTCATTTTGAAGCTAACTTTCCTGCAAAAAACTTGAAACAAGAGTTGTATAATAAAACTTGATCACCTACTTTGAATTCTTTCTTCTTAATTTTCTTTTCATGCTAAATTTTAACTTTCTCTTTAAATAGGCTAGCACTTTCATAAGCTTCATATCTCCACTCATCAAGTAGGTTTAAATCAAGAATTCTCTTCTCTCCAATAGTTTTTAAATCAAAGTTAAGTTGTTCAATGGCCCATCTAGCTTTATGTTCTAATTCAACAGCTAAATGACAAGCTTTTCCATAAACCATTATGTAAGGAGACATTTTATAAGAAGTTCTATAAGCCCATAGTGCAGCATTAATCTTAAGTGGCCAATCGGACATAGATCTATTAACGTTCTTTTCCAAAATGAGTTTATTTTCCATATTACTTAATTCAACTTGTCCACTTGTTTGATGATGATAAGGAGATGCAGTTCTATGATTAACATCATATTTTGCTAATGTTTTCCTAAGAATACCATGCAAGAAATGAGAACCACCATCAGTAATTAAAAACCTTGGAACACCAAACCTGAGGAAAATTATGTCCTTCGGCATCTTCATTGTTGTGGCATGATATGCACTTTTGGTTGGAATTGCTTCCACCCACTTTGTAACATAATCCACTAAGACCAAAATGTGAGTTTGCTTTGCCTTTGAGGTTGGGAAAGGTCCCATAAAGTCAAAACCCCACACATCAAAAGGCTCAAGTGGTAAAGAATAATTCATAGGCATTTCATTTCTCCTACCAATATTTCCTACTCTTCGACATTTATCACAAGTTTTAATATATTCAGCACAACCCTTAAATAAAGTAGGCCAATAAAAACCAGATTGTAATACATTTGCTCTTGTGCGATCTCCTCCATGATGCCCTCTATAAGGACTATCATGACATTATTTTATAATAGCTTGTTGTTCATGCTCAGGTACACAACGTCTAATAATACCATCTACACTCTTCTTATAAAGGAAAGGATCATCCAAAAAATAATGTCTAAGATCATAAAAGAACTTATTTCTTTGTTCAAGAGTAAAGTGTGGTGGCAAAACTTTGCCAACAATAAAATTTGCATAACTAGCAAACCATGGAGATTCAACTTTAGCCATAGAAACATTAATGTTTGCAAGTTGTTCATTAGCAAAACTATCATTAATAGCAATAGAATCATCATGTATATTTTCCATTCTAGAAAGATGATCAGCTACTTGATTATCTTCCCCTTTCATATCAACAATATGTAAATCAAATTCTTGCAGCAAAAGTACCCATCTTATTAATCTAGGCTTAGCATCTTTCTTATTCATTAGATATTTAATAGCACAATGATCAGAATGCACAATGACTTTTGGATCAATAATATAAGGTCTAAACTTATCACATGCAAATATCACTGCTAAAAGTTCTTTCTGAGTTGTGGCATAGTTTCTTTGGGCACCATCAAGTTTCTTACTAACATAGTAAATAACATTAAGCTTCTTATCAACTCTTTGGCCCAAAACAGCCCAACTGCATAATCACTAGCATCACACATAATTTCAAAAGGTAAGTTCCAATCAGGAGGTTGAATAATAGGAGCACTTATTAAAGCATTCTTCAAAATATTAAAGGATTCAATACAATCATCATTAAAAGAGAAAGGAACATCCTTTTGCAAAAGATTGGTTAGAGGCTTTGATATTTTGGAGAAATCTTTAATGAACCTACGATAAAAACCTGCATGTCCAAGAAAGCTTCTTATACCTTTGATATCCCTTGGGTATGGTAACCTCTCAATAGCTTCTATCTTTGCTGGATCAACTTCTATTCCTCTTCCAGAAATACGATGTCCAAGAACAATATTTTCATTAACCATAAAGTGACACTTTTCCCAATTAAGGACTAGGTTTTGATCTTCACATCTCTGCAAAACTTTGTTAAGGTTGAACAAGCAATTATAGAATGAAGTTCCATAAACAGAGAAATCATCCATAAAGACTTCCATTATCTTTTCAATATAATCAGCAAATATAGCATTCATGCATCTTTGAAAAGTAGCAGGAGCATTAGACAAACCGAATGGCATTCTCCTATAAGCAAATGTACCATAAGGGCAAGTAAAAGTGGTCTTTTCTTGATCATATTTGTGAACAGGAATTTGTGAGAAACCTGAATAACAATCTAAATAACAAAAGTGAGAGTGTTTAGATAACCTTTCTAACATTTGATCAATGAATGGCAATGGATAATGATCTTTACGAGTTGCTTTATTTAACTTTCTGAAATCAATACACATCCTATAACCAACAACAGTACGTTGAGCCACAAGTTCATCTTCATCATTTGGAACAACGGTCATTCCACCCTTTTTAGGAACACAATGAACATGACTCACCCACTTCCTATCAGCTATGGGATAAATAATACCAGCTTCAATAAGTTTTATTACCTCTTTCCTTACCACTTCTTTCATTTTTGGGTGAAGACGGCGTTGAAAATCAACAACATGCTTTGCATCTTCCTCCAAATTAATTTTATGCATACATAGAGCTGGGCTTATACCTTTTAAATCATCAAGAGAATATCCAATGGCTTCTCGGTGAGCTTTCAATACATCAAGTAATTTCTCTTCTTCTTCAGCTGAAAGGTTAGCACTAATAATAACAGGATATATGCTCTTCTCATCCAAATATGCATACTTAAGATTTTCAGGCAAAGGTTTTAACTCAAAACTAGGATCCCCTTTAGGTGGTGGTAACACTCCTAAATTATCAGTTGGAATATGCAATTGTAATTGTGGTGGTTGTTGCCATAATATTTGTTCTAGAGCATCCTTTTCTTCATCATTAAATGGTTCATCTTGAATAAGCATATAACGTTCTACCACATCCGTTGAAGCTACAAGTATATGAGCAAGAGTTTCAACTACATTCGTAGCAAATGGTTCTTTCTTTAAATGTTTATCAGCAAATTTAGAAAAGTTAAAATCAAGTTTTTCTCCAGCACACTTAATAAACACTTTCTCTTTAACCAAATTAATTTCAGAACCAACAATATGTAAGAAAGGGCTACCAAAAATGACAGGACAAAATGAATCTTGAGGACAACCAAGCACAATAAAATTAGTAGGATATTTTATCTTCCCAACAAGTACTTCAACATCTCTAACAATTCCAAGAGGACTAATATAATCTTTATTGGCAAGTTGAATTGTCATACCTGTCTCTTCCATAACAATAGGATCAATGTCAGGCTTGAATTCAAGATAAAGAGAACATGGAATAACACTAATACTTGATCCACTATCACATATCCCATGATAGCACGAAATCCCAATAGCACATGATATACCAGGCTTACCAACCTTGGCCGAATTGCCTTTGATAACCTTAGAAGCATCTTCACATAAATAAACATCAACATGATCTTCTTCATTTAATTGTTTGATAACAGAAATTTGACTTTTAACTTCCCCCTGTTCATAAGACTCGGAATATTTTCTGTTACTCTTGTTAGTAACAGCAATAAGCAAGTTCTCCTTAATTTTATTTGGGTAAGTAGGTGTTTCAACATACTCTTCAATTGTCACAGATGACACTGGTTCCACCTGTTTAATAACTTTAGGGACAACAATAGATTGTTTAACAGGTTCAACATATACTTCAAAACCAGTTTTAGGAACACACATATGCTTAACAAAACCTTTAGATATTTCTACCATAATATAAGGATCAAGACCAAAATTATCACTCAGATTTTTAAATAAAGTAGAAGTAGAGAAGTGCTCTACACATGAATATTCATAGTCCATATATGGTTCATTACCTTTGTCAAGATCCCAGTGACTAGTGTTCTCAGCAATAGTCTCCAATAAATTCCATGCTTCTTCTTCAGTATTATTTGTAAAACTTCCACCAGACGAGTTATCCATAGTTTCCTTCAGATGCTTAGGCAGCCTCACATAAAAGTTTATGAGAATAATTTTCCTTGTAAGATCATGACAAGGATTCTTGCGAAGGAGCTCCTTTAATCTCCCCCAAGCTTGAGTAATACTCTCTCCCAGATGTGGCCAGAATTTAAAATATAGCAGCGGTTATCATAAGCTTCTTTAGGAGTAAAATATTTAAGAAAGAAAACCTTCCTCAGCACATTCCAATCTTCTTTAACTCCTTCATCCAAAGACCTGTACCAAATACGAGCATTACCAGATAAAGACAAATATAACAGCTTCCTTTTTACCTGATCATTAGAAATATCAGTGAGTCTAAATAACCCACATATGTCTTCAATGTGTTCAATATGGTCCCGTGCAGACTTAGCTCCATCCCCTAAGAACGGATCCTTCATAACTCTCTTAACATGACTAACGGGAATTTTATATCCCACTCTAGGTCTCTCAGGCACAACAGTTTCCACCACTTTTGGAGTGGCATAAGCACTTTCATATAAAGCAAGTTGCAAATCATGACAATTCATAAAAGCCATAGTAACAATAAGATAACAGCAGCAGTTAAAATTCAGCTTCCAAGCTTCCTTACCAAACTTCTTACCAATAGCACAACGCTCCCCGACAACGGCGCTGGAAAAGTGTCTTGATGGCTCCCAAGTGCAGGAGATCAATTGTAGTACCTTCCGAATAGAAAAGGTTGTCGAACCCACGAGAATCTGAAGGTATTGGTTAGTAAGAATGATAGATAAAACAATGAAAGATGCAAGTGGTTTGGGGGTTTGTGGTTGTATGGTTGCAAATAAAGTAAAAGTGCAGAAAGTAAATAGTAACAGTTGAAAGCTCTCAATGAGAGAAAAGCTCAATCCTCTATGTGGCAAGAGGGCAAGCTCAAGTGACGTGTGTATTATATTTGGAAAACGTTCCCGAGGGCGGCATGTATATAACTAGGCATATAGATTTATTAAACAACACATTGAATATCTTGTCAAGTTTTAATCTTGTTTAGGATGGAGCCACAACTTAGGTAAAGCTAAACAAATAAACTAAACCCTCTTATGATGGATCATGTGGCCAAGGAAATGACTGCACAAGAATTATTAAGACATAATGTCCCACCATAGCATTACACTCTAAGGTCCCCGATATTAATACCCCATAATAATAACTTCATGACTCATTCTCAGGTTTCTTGTCCTCCCAAGTCTTCCTCATTTCATTATACTGCGGTGTTCTCCTATGAGCCTATATATGTGAAGTGTTGTGCAGTCGACGTTCACACAACACCATCATAGAATCACATAAAAAGATAAACACTAGACAAAATACCAACACATGTCATATATAAATCATTGCCAATTCATCCTATGCCCTCAGGAACATACGGGAACTACTCACAACGTGCAAAAATGATCATATTCAGTGGCATAAGTGCTACAACACAATCTGAAAATATAACTTCACCACCAAATAATGACAAGTGCTCAATCACAAACATGAATAGTAGCACAACACAAGTATCTAGGGTATAGCAACTCTCAAACTACGAGGGAAACGGAGTGGATCACGGAGATGATGATGGAGATGGTGCTGGTCTTGGTGATGGTGATGATGGAGAGGCCTCCTCCCACGCCAAGCAGGAGAGGTGATGACGGTGACGATGATTTCCCCCTTCTCCGGAGCTCCGGAGCAGCAGGATCTGACCCCCCTCGGAGGGAATCAGGAGTTTTGCCGCCGCCGTGGCCTCGAATCGCCTGGGAAAAATGAGGGCGTAGGTTTTCGGAGGAGACGGAGGTCGAGGTAAAAAGCCACAGGCGAGGAAGTGCCCGAGGCTCCACTTAGTGGGCCCCACGCGGCCAAGGAATCTGGCCGCGTGGGCCCCCCTCTTTTGGGCCTCGTGCCTCTTCCCTCTTCGATCTTTTGCCCCCTCTGGTTCTCCTGATGCAAAAACTGTTGTGCAACTTTCCTTTTTTCAATTGGGTTCCTGTAACTCCTGCAACAATAAAAACAAGAAAAGGGGGGTTTTCTGCCTCCCAGATATTAAATACCAAAATAGGGACTTTGTATGAAAGTCCCCAAAATCATCTAAAACATGTAAAACATTGATATAATAGTTCCAATAACATTCTAATATGATGATATAAGTTGTATAAATGATGATATAAAATGCACGTATCAATCTCCTGCACTTGGGAGTCATCAAGTAGTTCATTGATTGGTTGCATACAAGTGTTTTATCTTTTATGATTGTCTTGATGTAGAATGTATGAGTGCACACATATGTTGGGGAATGCATGTAAGATGATCATCGTAGTGTAATGAATTGAGGAGGATGCGACGAGTCGACTGAAACCGGTGTCTGAGACTTTGAGTTACACTGGGGGATATATATATAGGGGGCCCTAGAACTAAAGGCTATGGTGGGACATTTATGTCTAAATAACTCCTTTGATTGCTCATGTACATGGCATTAGGACCCATCATAAGAGTTGTGTAATTTGCACATTTACTAGGCTACACCTACTTATGGCTCCTTCTTGGAAGAAATAATAAACAAACAAACGAATTAAATAACAATTGCTAGAACAATTACTCCCTTAGATGAACTTGCTACTTGAGATATTTGCTACTTGATATACTTGCTACTTTGAGATACTTCGTACTTTAAGGAGAACTACAGAGAGAAACTTGCTTGCGAAAACTGTTGTGAGAAACTTGCTTAAGAAACGTGACACTTGGGAAACTTGTCCCCACATCACTGAACCTTTCTAACTTGGTTATATTAGTTTACTTGTAGTTTTAGTAATTTATAATTTTCTAGTTAATAGTAAAAAGTTCCTTTCACATTTAAATTTATTACTTTGCATAGAAGGCCATATAAGAGGGTTATAGGGCTTTAGAGAATAGATAGTTTATCTTCAGCTCCTCGTGTGGGTTCAACACTCAAATACGTATCGAATTGTGGTACATTGATTCCTTCCTCTTGGGGATTATCACACACCCAGCAAATCAGTCGCCCCCCCCCTTCTCCTCTCTTCCTTTCTCTCCTTGTACACACTCCCTCACAAATCCTTCGTCTTTGTTCGATTTGACCGTGGCTCTCAAGTGCAGGAGATCAATTGTAGTACCTTTCAATTAAAAAAGGTTGTCGAACCCACGAGGAGATGAATGTACTGGTTAGCAAGAGGGATAAATAAAAACAAGAAAAGTTGCAAGTGTTTTTGGGTTTTTTGGTGTATAGTTGCAAGAAAGTAAATTGCTGAAGATAAAATGTAGCAAGTAAAATCTCTTTGAAAGAGAAAGCTCAATCCTCTATGTAGCAAAAGTACAATCTCGTGAATGTGTTTCTTATCTATGGAAGACGTTCCCGAGGGCGGTAGGGATTTACTAGGCATAGAGATTTCTAAAATAACATGGTGCATATTTTGTGAAGTTTTTATCTTCTTTGGACGGAACCTTAATTAGGTGCAGCCAACTAAATAAACTAAACCCCTTATGATGGATCTCATGGCCATGTTAATGAGAAACATAAGAATTATTAAGACATAAAAGTCTCACCATAGCTATAAACTCTAGGGTGCCCAATATAAATCCCCCCTAACGCAGCTTTACGTATGAGGCCAAGGTTTTCTGTCCTCGGAGGTCCTACCCACTCCATTACACTACGGTGTTACCCTATGAGCCCATAAAGGTGAAGTGATGTGCAGTCGAAGTTCGCACATCACCATCATAGAACAACATAAAAGATAAAAACTGGATCAAATATCAACACATGTTATATCAAAATCATTGCCAATTCATCCTATGCCCTCGGGAACATACGAGAACTACTCACAACGTGCAAACATGATCATATCCAGTGGTATAAGTGGTACAATACAATTTGAAAATATAATTTCTCCACGAAATAAAGAAAAGTGCCCAATCACACACATGAATAATAACACTTAAACAATATCTAGGGTTTGATAACTTTCAAACTATATATTATCTAAAGCCCTATAACCCTCTTATATGCCTTTTTATGCTTGGGGACGAATTCCTTGAATATCCGCTTCGAATCTATAGCCGGATTCGGTGGAAATTTAGGAGGAGGGAGAGAGGAGGGCCGCCGCCATTGGAGGAAACAAAGGCTCGGTTCGACTGAGTGTGGCTTCGAGCGTGTCGCGGTACGTTATTACCAGGCGAAGGGTAGCACCACACGACGGGTCGCTATGCTCTGAAGGGTAGAGACTTGTGTCCCGGCACTATACTTTGGGCACGCGGCCCCGCCATGCCATGCTGGCACCATCATAGCTGAAAGGAATATGCCCGAGAGGCAATAATAAAGTGGTTATTATCTTATTCCATGTTTCTGATAAATGTTTATTTCTCATGCTAGAATTGTATTAATCGGAAACGTTAATACATGTGTGACTAATGAACAAATAAGAGTTCCTAGTAACGCCTCTCGTTTAACTAGCTCGTTGAATAACTGATGATTAAGGTTTCCTGATCATGAACATTGCATGTTGTTAATAACGGGATCACGTCATTAGGAGAATGATGTGATGAACACACACCCAAATTAAGTATAGCAGTGCGATCAAGTCATTAATTTTACATTGTTGTATTAAGCATATGAAATAACCTTAATCCTTAGACCATGAGATCATGTCAATCACTAACAATGGAAGAATGCTTTGATGACATCAAACGTCACACCGTAACAGGGTGACAATAAAGGTGGCGTTGGGTATTCTGAAAGTATTAGTTGAGGCTCATGGATCAAGAAGTGGGATTTGTACATCCAGATGACGGACAGATATACTCTAGGCCCTCTCGGTGATATCACATCGACCCTGCTTGCAAGCACGTGACTAGGTCACAGGGATGTCATATCACAGAACGAGTAAAGAGTACTTGTCGGGAACGAGATAGAACTAGGTATAGATGATACCAATGATCGGATCTCGGACAAGTAAAATATCACGAGACAAAAGGAATTGGTTATGACGTTTTTGGTTCACACGATCACAAGATTCATCATCGAATATGTAGGAGTCATTACGGATCTCCAGATCCCGCTGTTGACTATAGATCGGAGAGGGGTCTCAGTCGTGTCTACGTTACTCATGAACCGTAGGGTGAAACACTTAAGGTTTGGCGACGCTTTTGGGTAGACACGGAATTTCGGAGAAAAGTTTGGACAGCACCGAAATTGTTTCGGGCAATATTGAAATAGTTCAAGGGGTTAATTGTCAATGGTTGCCAATGGTTTTTAATAGAATTAATAAATGAACCAAGGGAATAAGTGTTAATGTTTGTTAATAGAATTAACAAAAATGAAATTGTTTTATTTAATAAAGAAAAACCCTTGGGATTTTTTAGTGGAGTTTTAAAGAGAGTGAGTGGGCATGAGTGGATGCTCCACTCACATGAAGAGGAAGGGGTGGAGGCTCTTGAGCCGCACCACACCCTTGGGCTGCCCCCTTCTCCTATATAAGGAGATGTGGAGCTCCCTCTTATCTCACACACTTGATCCTCTCTCCCTCCTCCCGCTCCTCCACCTCTCGGCCATCCGCTTGGCGAAGCCATGGCCGTTTAGTTCTCTACCACACCACGTCGTCGTGCTGTTGGAGTTCCTTGGTGGTTCTACTACTTCCGCTGCCCCGCTGGATTGAGGGAACGGAGGTCATCATCAAGCCGTACGTGTGACCGAGTACGGAGGCGCCGCCGGTTGCGGCGTACATCTTCACGATCTTGAGATCGGCAAGTGTTCTACTACATCGTCCACGAGAATACCTCTCGAAACGCTTTTGGTCTTCGAGGGTGAGTTCTCTTGGAACATGTTCCACCCGTTACGAGCATCTCCTAGATTAGATCTTGGCACGTTGGTTGTTCCCTCCGTAGGAATTTTTTTGTTTTCTATGCTATCAGAGCCAACTCTATGCGTAGATGCTTTTGTACGGGTAGAACAAATATGTGTATGTGGGCGTTGATGATCATGTTATGTAACATCCCCACATTTTATAATGTTCAAAAATCACAAAAAATTAAAACTTTCCTTTTATTAAAATAAAATATTAAATGCATAAGAAAACCAACTATGAAAGACTTCAAACATATTGAAAAAGTTTAATATTTCAAATATCTTAGTTTATCTTTATTTTCAAAAGTTGTTTCAAGTTAAAAGATTTATTATCCATTGTAATTATTAAAAGCTCAATATCTAATTTGACAAATGTTTTTACAAACCTTCAAACCATATTCATGAAATAAAAGGTTTCTTTATAAGTATTTGATTTTCAACCACTTAGCAATAGCAATTCATAAATTAAAATAATAAGTACAAGTGTTATTTTAAACTATTGAAAACATTGTATATTTGCCAAAAGATTATTATTCATTTACCCAAGTTCAAAACATAGTTTTATATATTATAAACCTATAGTTTAAAACCTTAAAACTTCATAGATTTTATAACTAATGAATTATTCAAATAAGCATTTCAATAACTTAAATTATTTTTTTACCAATTTTCAATACATAAAATGATTTCATGAATATATTCAAAATAAGCAATAAATTAAATGTAGAGCATTCTACAAAGATAAGATATGAAGTTTTCAAATAATTTATCATAATATAAAAACTTATGGTGCACAAAATATTTTGAATAAAAAAATGATTTCATTTTATTTTCTCCTTTCATTACAAATAGTTGTAATATGTTATTTAATAATCTACTAAAGCTAAAATTTATTTAATATTGGAAATGTGAGTTTAAATAACTTAATTTCAAACCTATTTGAATATGGGTATTTTACAAAATTTTATTTAGCCAGAAGAAAATATAATTAAGTTATAATTTCAAAATTGATATTTAGTATCAAATGGGTATTTAATGAATATTTCAAAATATTATTTTTCAAAATGTTCAAAACATGCCCACAACTGGTTTAACACAAAGATAATACTTTTACAAATTTTTAGAAATTTATTTGACTTGATTTGGAGTCTTAAATCAAAAGATATGAATTAAATGGAAATTAAGAAAAAGAAAAGGAAAAATGATGACGTCAGCGTGACGTCATCGTCTTCAACCTCCCGCCGGAAATCATGCCCAAAACTGCCGGCCGTAACTACGCATCAACGCGGGCGTTTAAGGCCTGGATTCAACGCCCCTGCCTGCCCTATTTGTAGCCCCAACGCTCCTCTCTCTTTCCCCTCTTGTCCCTCTCCGAATCGTGCCCCGAGGCTGCCGTAGTTCATCGACGGAGCCGCCCGGCCGCCGTCGCGTTTTTCCTTCGATTCCGTCAAGGTAACCGGACCCCCTCGCCCGAGACCCCCTCCACCTGACTCGCCATGGACGTGCGCATCCTCCTGACCCCTCCTTTGATTTCTGTGGCTACCAGAACGTCGAGGACGAACATGAGCCGAAGATCGCCGGCGTCCGTGCTTCTTCAATCGCCCGAGGTCGCAACTCCAAGACGAACGACACGAAACCGGCCTCGCCATCGCCTCCGGAACGTGGTGTCGAGCGTCTCCGTCGTCTCCCCGAGGCCGGGGGAGCCCCGCAGCGTCGTCGCGGTCCAAACCGAGCCGCCGGCGCCGTCTTCGCCTCCAACTCCGGTGAGTTCCACCGCCCGTTTCTGGTCAACGCTCCAGGACCGTCCGATCTATCTCCAACGGTTAGGATTAGACCACTTAAAACGAATCGGTATGAATCTTTTCTGGCCGTTAGATCTGGATTTGACGATCCAGATCGTTTCACTTATCCACGTCAGCGACCCAGTCAGCAGCCACGTCAGGCCCAGTCAACGCACACGTGGAAAATGATTTCTTTTAATTAGATTAAATGGCAGTTTTGCAGAAAAGCCCCTACCACTTAGATTTATCATAACTTTTTAACCCTTGACCCAAATTGGACAAATTTTATATCAAATTAAAGCCCTCGACAAGTAGAATCTGCTGGAACATTTAAATTTCAAATTTGACCTAGTTTAAAATATTCAAATTTCAAATGGATGATTTGAGTATTTTTGTAATAACTTTAAATCTACCAATTCAAAAATTGCAAATAAAATATTTTTGAAGAGCTTAAGATATATAGAATAATTTTCCATTCTTATAAATAATGTTTGAACAATTTAAAATGAATTTAAAGATCAGAGACTTATTTTGATTTACTTTAGCACATTATAAGGTTTATTAAATTAAAATTTATTTCTTTGCACCAAAGACATAAATAATTGTCCTTGTCCAGAGGAAGCTCAAATTCCTGTTTATTAATTTATTTCATAACATTAATAAGTAAGTTTTGTTTAAACCCCTTTAAATGATTTTAGCTCATTTTACAAGTGTTATAAATGTTATTGGATAATTAGATGTTACTAAAAATGTTTAGATATGAGAAAATTCAGAAATTCTTGAATATGATTTTGGTCAAATTTAATCTTAAACATAATCTTGGGTAAATGTAATTAAATATTTATAGTTGTATTAAAGCTTTAAACCTTGCTTTTAAATTGTGATTAAAAACTCTTGATATCCCTTTGTGTAAACTTTTGAAGATCATTCCATTAGAAACTGTGGAAACACCCATACAACCTTTTTGAGTTGAAAGATTTGACTCCAGACCACCCCTTGACGAAACCCTAAACCCAAACACATTTATTCTTTTTGTATATTGAATTATGTGACACCTTTGACCAAACCCTTCCGAGAAGACTCGTTACGCTTGTATGTTTCAATATGTTTTGTGCTTGTTGAATTCTTGTTTATTGGATATCCTTTTACTATATAGTTTGAAACGGGGAGCAACTAATGACTTGGACAAGAGTGTGTGTGAAACGACAACTTTGATAAGGCAAGTGACTTCATAAAACACCTACTATTTTATTCTATTGCATATCTTGTGTTTTCAAACAGTATTTGCAAAAGTAGTATGCATGATAGGTTTTTGGGAGATTGTAGTATGTTATGCAAACCTTTTAGGCTTCCCCTTAGAAATTCCAGATTAGACCCCTATTATAATTTAGTGGAAGCAACTGCTGCAAAAATGATTGTTTTATGGTTGATGTGATAAATGAAAATTTCCACTAAATTAATTTAACGCCTGGGTGGATTGGGTCGATCGAGGAGGTTTCAAGTTGAGTGGCTTCTCAGGGCCAAGTGTCATGGTTGTCTTCGCCCAGGGTAGTTTCTACTTACTTGGGGCCATGATATGCGGTGATAACCTGAGTTGCTCACTTGTGGAGGCCACCCAGGGCTATGAGATTTAAGTTTACACTGAGTCTAGTTGCTTATCGTGCAACCATTGGTCAATATGGGCTCTGTCTTGATGGAGTAAGTTGTTGTGGACCTGGGTCAAGAGATTGATGGTGGTAGAGTTGATAGGATGGTGGTAATCTCTTAGTATGATCATGGGAAAGCAACTTCTGAAAAGTCTCGTCTTGATCTTCTCCTTTTCCTTCTCACTAAAGGAGTGTAGAGGATAGTTTGGGTTGATTGAGTCTAATGGTGAAAGTGCACACCCTCTCGAGAGTTAAAACCTAAGATCTTAGCCGTGTCCCCGGCATCGGACAATTTGAGTAACTACACAAGGCTGTGTTCTGAAAATCTCCTCATCTCAAATTTCGTAATAAAACTTTGTTGGATGAACATGGGTAGGAGACATGGACTTGTCTCGAGAATTGTCTCTGAAGGGGAAGATATTGATTTAAGAAAACTGTTTATCAAAAATAGGAGAAAATTTGCTTTGCGCAATAGCCTTGAGCTCCACCAGCCAAAATAAGCATATAGTTATAGTATAATAGAACATTAGGAATTAAAGTCACTTGCCACCACAATTCAATTGTGCTGACCCTTTATAGCTGGGCTGCAACTAAACCTTGCAGATTTGACAGACGACGAGTGAGCATTCGATAGGATTTCGAGCCTACAACCAACATGCTATGCCTGTGGCACATGAAGATGATGAGGCTCATTGTATCTATTGTTTTCCGCTGCTGCTCTTTGATTTTTTCTAGCCTTTACAGGTTATGCAAGTTGTAAGAGATATTTGTAACACTGGATCATGCGATTTAATAAAGTATTTGACACTTTTGCATGATATACATCTTAAACTGTGGTGCTAGCATTTGATCCAGGGACTAGCACATTAACACAGGGACTTCCACCTTATAATAAGAGGTGAGGTCACTACATGTTATTGCTTCCTTTGTATATTTTGTATCTTAGTGGCATAGTGGGATGAAGCGGCCCGGACTAACCTTACATGTCCACGCACATGAGACTTGTTCCACAACTGACATGCAACTTGTTTTGCATAAGTGGCTTTGCGGGTGTTTGTCTCTCCCACTATAATTATGATATAAAATAGAACGGGTTGCTAATAATTTTTTCATCACCGTTGTCGTTTCATGTTCGTAGGCAAGAACGGTTCTATATTCGAAAGCCATAAGCCACGTAAAAATATGCAAAAATAAATTAGAGGACGTCTAACTTGTTTTTACAGAGCATGTGATGTCTTATGGTCAAAGTTACAAATTTGATGTATGAGATGATACCTTTTGTAAATCATGACAAACCGGCAGGATCCAAATGGTTGTCTTTTAATTTTATGGCATGTGTGCTAAATATCATATCGATATGATATGTTGTAAATTTGGAGGACAATCAAGAAGGAGGCGCCATGGACCTTGGTGCCACGCCGGTGGAATGATGGAGATCATGCCAAGATGCTCAAGATGGAGATCAAGTGTAAGAAGGACCATATCATATCACATTATCCATGCATGTGATGTTAATCCTTTTATGCATCTTATTTTGCTTAGATCTTTTCTAAGATCGTGACGGTAGCATAATAAGATGATCCCCCTCACAGTTAATATCAAGATAATAATGTGTTCTTCCTTAGTATGCACCGTTAAGAAAGTTTGTCGTTTCGAAGCACCACGTGATGATCGGGTGTGATAGACTCAACGTTCGCATACAACGGGTGTAAGCCAGATTTACGCACGGTTCTACTTGGCGAGCCTAACATGTACAGACATGGTCTCGGAACAAGTAACCGAAAGGTAAAGCATGAGTCATATGGATGATATGATGAACATGTCGATGTTCGCCTTTGCAGCTGCACCGTCTCTCGTGATGATCGGTTATTGGTGTAGTGAATTTGGTTCGTGTAATCACTAAAACGACTAGAGGGATGTTGTTTTTGAGTGGGAGTTGACGTAATAATTTAGAATTAGTTTAACTCCGTATATCTATCATAAACATAGTCTTAAATTGTCTTTGCATGAATATTTGTAGTATTGGCATCTGAAGTCCACTACGCACTAGCCTTGTTAGTTGAGATCAAAACTGTTCAAAACTCTGATACTTACTCTATGGACTGGTACCATATTGTAAGTAAGTAATTATGTATAGAAAAGTTTTAAAGTTCTATTGCAACCTTCCGGTAACTCTAAATTTGCTCCATGTGATTTGGAATCTAAAATGAGCAACAATTCTTATTGGTGTCTAAATTCATTCTTGTCTCCGTGAAACTCAATTTTCGAATTTGTTTGATAATTGAGGAGAACCATGGAGCTGAAAATTTGTTTTCAGAAATGAATGAGGTATGAGATATGACTGATTCCTAGGACCTTGTTTTGGTTACAAGTTTTTATGAATTTTCAGTGGGAGTACCTGAGCTCATATTGCATGAGTATGTACTACAATATAAAAGATGCTAGGCATCTCGATATCCAAAATTAGTTTGGCACTGATTCATATCCAATCTAATTGAGCCATGGTAGCTTCATCATGATAGGATTCAAGATGGGATGGATAAATAGTGTAAGTGAATTTGTTCATTGCATTAAAAGACCACTAATAGTGAAATCCAGAAGAACACTTTTCATATGATGATCAACTTCAACGTAAAACTCCAAAGGGTGTTAGTACTGACTATTCATGCCTAGGATTTTGATCCAATTTGATTGACACAAATGTTGATGTTAAATGCTTCTTCCGCATAGAGAGGAAAAACCGAAAGAGGAACTGCAAAAGTATTTGGCAGAAAAGAAAAGACTAGAAAATCTAGTTCAGGTGTATATGGTTGATATACATGTTATAGATATTTTTCCTATTAGTCACATACTGTAATTCTTGGGTATTTGTACTAGATTGGTTGGTATGAACTGCCATATAACTCAACAGAAGAATACAGTGGCCTAAGTGACTTGCGAGTAATGTGGTAACAATACGCAATGAAAATATGATAATTTGTTATTATGTTCGTAGTTGGTATTATACCTAGCCGCGAGATTTATTCTAAAAGAACTTAATAAATTTGTTATTTTGTTCTGGTCTAAATAAAACAAGTAGTTTTTCAAATTTTTACCATGATCCATAGAAAATGGATAAGTTATTATAAATATTGTTGGTAAAACATATATCTATAATACTAACGCTAAACGCCGCAAGGCTAATGATTTCAATTCCACATAATTGTGGAACCGCCATTTAAGTCATATTAGAAATAATTGCGTGAAGAAACTCAATGTTGTTGAATTTCAGAGTCACTTGATTTTGAACCATTTGGCGCTTGCAACACGTTCTAAAAGGAAAATGACTTGAAATTCGTTCGAGAGGCCGAAGATTGAACGAATGGCTAAACATGTTGGAAATCACACATGATTGATGTATGTGATCCATTGGGTGTAGCCATGAGCGGTAGATTCATCTACTTCGTTGATGAGTTGAATAGATATATTTGAATTTACCTATTTAATGAGAAAGAAGTCTGAAACATTTGACTATGTTCAAAGAATTTCAGCATGCCGTAGAAAATCATTGTAACAATAATATCTATGATGAGTTCATAGAAGGGATTATTTGAGTTACCAGTTTAGCACAAGACATCTAAATGTTGCGGAATTAATTCCACAAATTATGCGTCCCTAAAACACCACAGAAGTATGGTGCGTTCGAGAGACATCATCAGACTGTGTTTTGACATGGAATATCAAAGATGTAAATTGAAATTGCCATTATATTTTTAAAGAGACATGCTTTAGAGACTACCGCTTTTAAACTTAAAATAGTACCATCATATATGATCCATTGAATTGACAACCATAAGAGATATGGGACAGCAAGTTACCCAACGGTCTTTTCTACATTTTTGGTATGCAAATGAGTTTCCAACCAAAATGGATAAATATCTTTGTAGGTTATCCCAAGGAAGAATTGGGAATTCTTTCCACTTTAATCCAAAGACAAAGTGTTGTTGTCGCTGAAAATGGCTTATTTCGAGAAGGATGTTCTCTTGAAAGTTTTAAGTGGGCCGACAATAGAATTCAATAACTGAGATGAGCAGAGTGGCGCAACACCAGAATTTGTTCTGGAAGCGGCCATGTCGCCCATGACACCCACAACTACAAGTTGTTGTAGCTCCGGAGATTGAATTATATATTGAACCTCACTAGTCGGGTACGCTTTCGTAATCGAATAATAAGGATTTGAGAATGAAGTATTATTGTAGGACAATAATAAACCGATTATATACAAGGAAGCGATGATGGGCCCTTAACTCCGTTAAAAATGGTTGAACGCCATAAAATCCAAGATAGTATTCATATATGAAATCAAGTTTGGAACTTGGTAAAATAAAAATGAGTCTATAAACAGAAGTGGATGTCACATCCTTAAAAGGTTCGAGTTGTCAAAAATTGTTTACAACAAAGTTCAAGAAGTTGACTACGTTAAGATTTGGATCTTCCGTAGCGAAACCTTAAATCTGAATGGATTATTCTAGCAATCGCTGCATATGAGTTATGCCGGGTAACAAAGTTGTGTTCCTTCCTTGGAGTACTAACCAAGGACATATAGCTGATAAATCTGAGGGTGTTGTTGATCCCGAGATAGCTAGAAAGGGGAATGCAAACTTCCATGATAGAAGTATGCATCACGGAGATGATATCTTCATTGAATGAAATAGTCAAATGAATTTTTAATTTCATTATAAACAGTGAAGATGCTTGCTTTTGCAAGAAATTAAGTGGGAGCGCTAAGACATATTCATGATACTTTATGTAGATGACATATCTTTGACTAAAAGATCATGTATATTTACTTGACATAATTAAAAGTTTCACTGAAAATAGTTTTCACTAAAAGGACTTAGACCAAAAACCATGTTAGGCATCTAAGATTCATGGAGATGAATTGATGCGCTTAAAAGGTTGGGTCAAAGTACATAAAAGAGATACCAAAGTAGTTCGATATGGAAACATCAAGAAGTGTTCTTGTTACATGGCATGTTAACAAGGCTTGAGTGTATTCGACACTTGATGAGTTTAGAAAGATGATTATTTTTTATCAATCATAAACGCCATGATATAACACAACCAGATATCCTATGCTATAATATAGTTACAAGCATTTACCAGAGTGATTCATGTGATGATCACTGGACAACAGCAAGATATTCTTTGGTGCTTTGAAAGAACGAAGAATATATTTTGGGTACGAAAGTGACCAACATATCTCTGTAATATGTCACACCGATAGGTGTTGTGTCACACATCCGAATAAAATTAATTTTGATCTCAATAAGGCTATGTGTGTGTTCAATGAAAGTGGCACAATAGGATGGAAGGAAGTTCCATGTTGGTTTTGGATGAGTTCCAAACTTCAACAATATGACGGATTCTACAAATGAGGATAAACGTACTGTCGTTGTGACAAACGGCATACAACAACCTAAGGATAAATATATCATTGCTATGACTAGAAAACGATAGCTAAGTATATCGTTGTTTTGACAACAAATTTTGAGTCAAGAAGTTCTTGCAAACTTGGTGTAGTTCCATGTGTGTCAGATCTATGAAGCTATATTGTTATGACAATATTAGTAAGGTGATTCAGACCGATGAACTAAAGGTTCCACCATGTGACCAAAGCTATACAAACTCATGCCTAATCTCATTCGGAATGAGTGGTGCGTAGAGACGCAAAAGATACGCAATATACATACGGACCTGAAACGTTCAAGGGTCGTTGACTAAAACCTCTTCCATGAGCTAAATATGATCATCACCAGAAGGCCATTGGTGTTGGATCTTTACAAGTGTTAACTAGATTATTGACTCTAGTGTAAGTGGGAGACTGAAAGGAATATGCCCGAGAGGCAATAATAAAGTGGTTATTATCTTATTCCATGTTTATGATAAATGTTTATTTCTCATGCTAGAATTGTATTAATCCAAAACGTTAATACATGTGTGACTAATGAACAAATAAGAGTTCCTAGTAACGCCTCTCATTTAACTAGCTCGTTGATTAACTGATGATTAAGGTTTCCTGATCATGAACATTTCATGTTGTTAATAACGGGATCACGTCATTAGGAGAATGATGTGATGAACACACACCCAAATTAAGTATAGCAATGCGATCAAGTCATTAAGTTTGCATTGTTGTATTAAGCATACAAAATAACCTTAATCCTTAGACCATGAGATTATGTCAATCACTAACACCGGAAGAATGCTTTGATGACATCAAACGTCACAACGTAACAGGGTGACTATAAAGGCGGCGTTGGGTATGCCGAAAGTATTAGTTGAGGCTCATGGATCAAGAAGTGGGATTTGTCCATCCAGATGACGGAGAGATATACTTTAGGCCCTCTCGGTGATATCACATCGACACCGCTTGCAAGCACGTGACTAGGTCACAAGGATGTCATATCATAGAACAAATAAAGAGTACTTGTCGGGAACGAGATCTAACTAGGTATAGATGATACCAATGATCGGATCTCGGACAAGTAAAATATCGCGAGACAAAAGGAATTGGTTATGACGTTTTTGGTTCACGCGATCACAAGGTTCATCGTCGAATATGTAGGAGTCATTACGGATCTCCAGATCCCGCTGTTGACTATTGATCGGAGAGGGGTCTCAGTCATGTCTACATTATTCATGAACCGTAGGGTGACACACTTAAGGTTTGTCGACGCTTTTGGGTAGACACGGAATTTCGGAGAAAAGTTTGGACAACACCGAAATTGTTTCGGGCAATATTGAAATAGTTCAAGGGGTTAATTGTCAATGGTTGCCAATGGTTGTTAATAGAATTAACAAATGAACCAAGGGGATAAGTGTTAATGTTTGTTAATAGAATTAACAAATATTAAAAAGAAATGAAATTGTTTTATTTAATAAAGAAAAACCCTTGGGATTTTTTAGTGGTGTTTTAAAGAGAATGAGTGGGCATGAGTGGATGCTCCATTCACATGAAGAGGAAGGGGTGGAGGCTCTTGAGCCGCACCACACCCTTGGGCTGCCCCCTTCTCCTATATAAGGAGACTAGTTGAATTCGTCGCGGCGACACCCCGCGCCCTTTTGTGAGACTTTTTAAAGCTTTGTAAACGTTGGTTGTCACCTGTAGTAGATTGTATTGTCTAAATATAAGTACCGGTGATGTATAATCTATAAAGCCAGCATGTAACTTTATAAGAAATAACAGGATGATGGCAATACTTTTATAGCCATAGAAGAAGATATAGAGGCAACACCGTTGCCAATTGGAGCAAATACATGAACTGGCAGTTAAAATTAGAACCACTCTAGTACAGGATTCAAGCACTTTCCATTGACAGAAAACACAACATATATATACACGGTTAGGAAAAATTCGAACCATACAACAAAAGATACATGAAACAACATATAAGCATACAATGTATCTAAAAAACATTTTAGATTTGAAACTGTTGAAGGTGGTATCGAAAACCCAAAAATCCAAAAGAGTACTTGCAAAATAAACATCAGGCATAAACACTGCCTAAACACTGGCTACAATACATGACACACTATATTCCTAGTTTCAATAGTTGGCCCTCCATCTTCATCAAGAGCAAGTACTTTTAGCCGCTCCCTTGAAGTCACCCACGATATAGTGACGTGGAAAATTTGAAAGGTCAATCTTTTGCAACAACTCTGGAGGATACAGTAAATCTGCATTCACAAGATGGTTCAAGGTCTTGCAAATAGCATCACAGCTTTCAGATATCCAAGTACATAACTAAAAAGCACATTATTAATTGAATCAGCGACTATATTAGTAGGACAAACAATTGCACACCGGGCCAAGTAAGACGCTAGAAAAGTTGTCCTCAAAAGCCTCATGTTTTAACGTTTTCTGTACTACATATACTCTCTAAACCATTGTCATTAATTTCCGAAAATGGCAGCAACATTTAATGTATAAAGTCTAAATCAGTACCTTGCAAAATATTTAGAGAGAACTTGGATAAAAAGCCAGACAAAGTAACAACATATTATATTAATATATCCACAACAGAGTGGACAATAAGATACCAACCTTAAAGGCAAACCAAGTGATGACATGACCAGCAAGCTCAAGTTTGAAGCAAACCCTACAACCAGCACAAGGAAAAGTTCGCTTAAGCTAGAAGGTGACGGTGCAAACAAAAAACACAACGACTATATAAACATGTGAATACATGAATTCAGTAATAAACTTGTCAAGAAGCGATATGAAGAGCGTTGAAGGGCATCTTATGACTTTTGATAGGAGCTGACATTAACTTCTGGGAGAACTGGCAATATTTTGACTCCATTTAAAAGAGCATATGACCTTGAGGAAATAAACAACACAAAAGCTAATTTAAAAAAAACATTTCGAAAAAAACAACAACACAAAAGCTACTAACTGAACTGAAGCATCAAGAGGACCAAGTAAATCAATCAAACTATTACCTAAACATACATATCCAAACTTTGTTATTACAGGTAACTACCTTGCTGTCAACAATGGCCATTGAACATCCTTCCAAAGGTAAGGGCAGCTTATGACTACAAATTCACATAAAAGCTTTGCTTTCAGCGGCTCAAACAACTCTAGTGGAACACTTCTGACAGGGACAGGTTTGTGCATGCACTCAACAGTAGTAGGTGAGTGCTGGGGTGTGCCTATGTATCAACTTGTAATATGACCTTTTTCTGAGCCTGTGTTAATGACTGACAAAAAAGGAGCGATGGTGTCTTCTATACCAATGATAATAGCTGACAAAAACGCTAACACTTTTCATATCAAGACAGAAAAATAAAACGGAGGAAACCAGATGGAGAGAAAAATTCCCATTTCCAATGGTAGTAAGCAGGAGGTAAAACTCTAAAATACTGCAAAGTAGTAATTTTCAATCTAAATTACTACCCGTAGTTGTTGCTCTTGGAAGTGCACAGAATATTGTTAAAATGGGAGGAAGATAATAATACTCACCAGTTAATTTGAAGTTAATGATTTTAAAAAAGAAAAGGACACACCGGTTTTCAGACGAAGCCTGCTTACTGCTTGCATTTCTCCGAGCAATCAGCAGTTCCTGCTTAGTCGCACACCATTATGCATTAGTACTAATATCCAGGGTTCAACTCTATCCAGGTAAATGCGATGCACATGTCGTGGCTCAGCAAACACATGACATAAATAATTAGTTCACAACCAAAGATATCCATGGCTTCTCTATTGGTTGTCCTGAACTTTTCATACAATCAAACTGACAACATGAGTGAATCTGCAAAGGTTTTTGCAAATAAAATAAAATCTGGCATATCAAGAACATCAGATATCCATCCAGTTTGTTTGTAGTTCTAGGTATATAATTTTCGGACCAATCTCACCAAGAAAAAGGTAATTAAAATTTCATGCACCATGGTCTATGAAATCACAGAAAAGTTGATGAGTACAACCACTTCTCTTTCGCGTGAAACAAAAAGGAAAGACATCCCATAATATCATACATATCCGACCTTTGTTATTACAGGTAACTACCTTGCTGTCAACAATGGCCATTGAACATCCTTCCAAAGCTAAGGTCAGCTTATGACTACAAATTCACATAAAAGATTTACTTTCAGGGGCTCAAACAACTCTAGAGGAACACTTCTTACAGGGACAGGTTTGTGCAAGCACTCAGCGGTAGTAGGTGAGTGCTGGGGTGTGCCTATGTATCAACTTGTAATATGACCTTTTTTCTGAGCCCGTGTTAAAAAAAGGAGCGATGGTATCCTACGAAGCACCGATACGGCGACACGGATACGGCGATACGGGTGCGGCGATACGTGATATGGCAATTTCAAAAAACAGCAATACGGCGATACGGCGAGTATATGTGTAAAAATAATAATAATAATAATAAAGGCAGAAAATATCAATGTGTGAGATAGTGAAATACTGAGATGATGAGATGATAATACACCCCATTTGTTGCATTTTCATGTCCTTCCTGGCTGGATGATCATCATTCATCAATTCCAGAATGCTTATGGAGTTTGGTGCTTGCAAAATACATCATATGCTAATATTAGAATTTAAGATAGACATGAAGGGCAAACTGAAAATAGTAAAAAAAAATGTTGCAGCTTGCTTACCTAATGAGGGCTCGTGACTCAATCAACGTCTATGGAATTGCTTTGCTTGCACTTGTACCACTGCCTGATGCCATGCCAAAATCTCACTCCCTACCATGGCCCAGCAATCGATTCAAAGCATCAGCCCTCAGCACTCAGCATGCAGCAGCAAAACAGCAAGCGCATCTAGGCGGAGAACACACCAAAACGGACCAGAGAAAGCAAGGCAGAATCATTACCTTGCTGCTAGCGAGGGGCGGCTGCAGAGGCAAGCCCAAGCGTTCGGGAGGAGCGAATCCAGGCGGAGGCGGAACGATTCCAGTGGGTGGCGGATTGATTCCGGTCGGCGGCGGCGAGATTCCGGCCGCTGGCGGACCGAATCGGGGTGGACGCGCGTGTGACTCCAGCGGCGGCAGCGGCGAGATTCCGGCCGCTGGCGGACCGAATCAGGGCGGACGTGCGTGAGACTCCAGCGGCGGCAGTGGCTGAGCCTGGAAAAGAATGGAGAGAAAGAGATAGAGAGGGCGCTGGGAGTTAGGGTTAGTATCGCTTCGATTTGGCTCTCCCGTGTCGCCAGACGTATCGCCGGCCGTATCGCCGCCGTCCTGGCAGCTCGCAATGGATATGGCGGAAGAGGGCGGGCCAGCGGCGGCGGCCGCCGCATCGGGGAGGAGGCGTTGGTGGGGCAAATGGGAAGGATTGGCCCAGGAGCTGGGCAGCGGCGGTGGAGGCGCTAAGGTTAGTGCCGCAAGCGGCATAGTGAATGAGGCGAGAGGAGAAGGGAGGCCTGTGGTGGGGGATGTGTGGGTGGAGGCGAGCGCGTCGGGAGGAGCCGGGTGGGCGAAGGACGGCGAGGGAGGAGGGCGCGTGGGCGGCGGCGGCGGGCCGGTGGCAGCTGTGGAGGTCGCGTGAGAGAGAGAAAGGGGAGGAAGGGGCTGTATTGCGGTGTTGTTTTTGCAGAAAAGGCCGTGGTTTTCTGCGGAATTGCGACCAGGTCCTTCAGCGACTGTTCATCATGTTCACAATGAACAGTGAATCGATCGCTCCCAGCGCGAGAATATCTCCGGCCTTAATATATAGTGTAATGTGGAGCTCCCTCTTATCTCACACACTTGATCCTCTCTCCCTCCTCCCGCTGCTCCACCTCTCGGCCATCCGCTTGGCGAAGTCTTGGCCGTTTAGTTCTCCACCACACCACGCCGTCGTGCTGTTGGAGTTGCTTGGTGGTTCTACTACTTCCGCTGCCCCGCTGGATCGAGTGAACGGAGGTCATCATCAAGCCGTACGTGTGACCGAGTACTGAGGCGCCGCCGGTTGCGGCGTACATCTTCACGATCTTGAGATCGGCAAGTGTTCCACTACATCGTCCACGAGAATCCCTCTCGAAACGCTTTCGGTCTTCGAGGGTGAGTTCTCTTGGAACATGTTCCACCCATAACGAGCATCTGCTAGATTAGATCTTGGCTTGTTGGTTGTTTCCTCCATAGGAAATTTTTGTTTTCTATGCTACGAACCCATCAGTAGCAACTTCGCGCACGGCGCTATGGCGAAGTGGGTAGCCCCGTCCTATTGGGCACTACCAAAAAGAGTTATTTTCTGAAATAGTTTTGGAAAAGGGTTATCTTTCGCTGAAATTTTCCAAAACGGTTAAATATGTGATTTAATTCACAACAACAAAAAAATGTCTCAGTTTTTTCGTGCCGCCGGATGAAAAGATGAACGGATGGATGTGACTAGTAGAACTGACAATGGACGCGCACAAGAACCACTTAGCTGCTGATGTGGCGATTGGTACAGAGCTATTGGACAACTCTCGGTTTTGATCAGAAAGATCCGAATAGCTATATTTACATTGCATTGTATTTTGGGAAGAACTCTAATCCACTAAACATCTTGCTACGATTTCTATATATTTTTAATAAGATGTCAAACGCTTTTTGCTGTAATGTTTTGTAGTTTGCCAATGCCACGGGCAAAACACTTTGACCCTACTTTGTATCCTAAGGATCATGTGAATAGAAAACCAACATGTGGTTGGATGGTTAGCACGGTGGTTGTACACTCAGTTCACCAGAGTTCAAACCTCAGGTTTGACGTATGTGTGTTGCATTTAGGCGGAATATTCTTTTAGTGCGAGGCGACGTTCTCGTCGACAGCGAGGCGCCCCTGGTGACTTCGTCAATCTCAAGACTCGATCCGCCGGCTCAGTATTTCGGAGGTGCTCATAAGGGTAGAGTGTGCGTGTGTGCGTTCATAGGGGTAAATGTGCGCGCATATATATGAGTGTTTGCGTTTGTACTGTGTTTCTCAAAAAAAAAAAGATCATGCGAATAACTAAGCTCGGACTTGTTTGATTCCTATGATAGAAAAGATATAGAAATACAAAAAGTATAGGATTGCGACATTTCAATTCTATAAGATTTGGTTTGTTCCTAAAATTTATTTGATTCCATTAAATTGGGAAAAGAGCTTGGGGTAGATGTTAAGATTTCTGTGGGAAATAGTACAAATAATTCAGTAGGAAAAAATACTATAGGATTCAATCCTAAAAATCAAACAAGTAAGTAAATAAAATTTCTATAGGATTGAATCCTCTAGAAAATCCTATACAATTCAATTGCATCAAACATGCCCTTTAGTATTTCCACATGCCCCTTAACAATGATAAAATGTTTTTTTGCAAAATTGAATCGTTTTGCATAATACACAACATAATACAATATGGAGTTGCGTGATGTGTTGTCAACATACAGAAATAGCAATATGGATTATTTTTTATCAAAATAGAAGAACATGGAGTTTCGTGGTGTGGTGTCAACCGCTTTTTAATGTAATTTGTGTAGTTTTCAATGCTATACAATTCAACACGCATTTTTTTGCAAAAAAACTTTCAATCTATTCATCAACAATCAAGGCGGTACAAAGAACACCAGAAGCAATAAGAATTACATCTAGATCCGAAGACCACCTAGCGACGACTACAGACACTAGAGCGAGCCGAAGGCGCGCCGCTGTCATCACCCCTCCATAATCAGAGCCGGGCGAATCTTGTTGTAGAAGACAGTCGGGAAGTCGTCGTGCTACGGCCCCAAGGGACCAGCGCACCAGCACAGCAACCGCCGCCGATGAAGAGATGCATAGATCAGAAGCATCTAATTTTTGACACATGAACGGAGACGAACGAAGATCGGATCCACCCGGATCCACCAAAGACACATACTGGCCAGATCTGACAAGATCCACCAGAGACAAACCTCCACACATTCTCCGACAACGCTAGAGACGTCGCCGGAGCGGAGGCTGGATGGGGAGGAGCTTATTCCATCTTCAGAGAGCAGCCGCCGCCTGATCTCTCCAAAGAAGACACAAAACCTAACAAAACACAAAAACAACTGTGAGGATGGAGCCCTCCCGCCGGCAGGGACCGGGATCCACCACGTGACCATGGCTGTGAGGCCACGGAGGCGGGCGGCCCGGCGGCGCCGCCGGCAGGAGGCGATGACCTAGGAATCGCCTGTCGCGTGAGCTGAGCCGAAGGGGTACCAATTCAACACGACATAACACTCCAATTCTATTTTTCTCTAATGATCATGTGAAAAAATGTTTGTTCTTCTATTTTTCTAAAGCTCTTAGTATTTTCGTACGCCTCTTAACATTGATACAATATTTATTGCGTAAATCTGTGCTTTGAGACGCCCACATGATGAAATAGTAATACGGACATTTTAAAAAAAGTAGAAGATATGTTTAAAATTGATTAAAACTAGAATTGTCACCATAAAACTTAATCAAACGACCAAGACATAATTAAAACAAGGCACATCTAGAAAATTATATCAATGATAAGACTTTTGGAACAGATCAAAACGTGAAGCTAGGACATTCATATCTTGTTTCAAGTGGTGTTCCTTTCTACAGAAAGATTGAACTTCAACCATGGAATGATTACCTTGGAGATTTGCATGGAAAAAAGAGAGGAAAGAACAATATAGTGCGTTTATTAGTTATGAAAGAGAAGTAAAATATAGAAATAACATTGTATGAGAAAGAAACAAACATAATTTAACCAAAGAATAAGATAATGTAAGGGTGTGGAAATTTGTGTCATTTATGTTGTGAAATGTGCACATTTGAGCCAATAAAATCAAACATGTTCTCATTTTATAACAAATCAAATACATGCTCAGAATAAATATCACAAATACAACCCCACATGAGCATTTTGTTTGATGATCACGCATAATCTGGTGCTTAACGAATAGGTACATATTTTTCAAAAGAAGTGCTTGAAATCATTTGAGCAATAAAAAGTAGGAAGCGGAAAATTTGAAATCCATAAAGTTGGGCCACATGGAAACGTTCAGAATTATTTTCCTATCCAACCTTGATAGAGAAGGAACCCCGACTAAACTATTTTTAGTTATGAACATGTAGGGTAGTTGGGAAATGAAAAACATAATGTGGCAATATAAATAGAACAAACTGGAGAGAAATATAATATAGCATGGCACTAAAGTGGCAAAAATGGAGAGAAAAGTAATATGACAGCAAAAGTCTAACATAAACCTAAAATTGGCAAACATAATTGCAATCAAAAGATTAGTAGGGAAATGAAAAAAAAATATTTGCACAAACTTCATAAAAAAACTAATAAATGGACCTGTGTGGTATCAAATAAAACCACAAAACTTCATTAGTGCAATAAAACGCAAGAAAAAATCATCTGTTTCTTTTTATTGAAAAACATAGTAAAAACGCAGGTGCTCACGTACATGTGCACACTCACGCCTATGAAATCTCGCACGCACACCCCTACTCCTATTACCCCTATGACCGCTTCCGAAATACTGAGCCGGCGAATCATCCATTGAGATTGACGAAGAACAAGAACATGCCTCCCGCTAAGGCCTTGTTTACTACAAGGGTTTTCTAAGGGATGGGAGGAATGGGGATGTGAGGGGATTTGATGAACACCCAATCTTCACAAATCACCACAAATACTCTTCCCCTACAATACACTAGCATGAACTAGAGTTTTTGTTTTAGACAAAAATGGGATGGTTGGTGGGGATATATAGTGTCAACTTATGAGTCAACCCATGAGATGTTTTTTGGGGACCGGGATAATCCTCTCCGGTCCCCTAAAATACACTAGAAGTAAACAGAAGTAAACATGGCCTAAAGAATAGTGTCAACCCATGAGTTTTAACTCTGATGGGGTCAGGCTTCAGAGATACCACCACCCTCCCCTCAGGTTGGTTCACTGAGAAATTATATGGTCACCGAGAGATTGCACGGTTTGTACTTGCAAGAGAATTTTCGTTCGGACACAATGATGAACAGACATAGTGCACGTTGCAATCGAGGGGCCAACAGCCTGATCGGCGAAACCGTCTGGCCTTTTTTTTCCGAGAGTACACGAATGTGTACCATACTTTTATAGAAGGGAGAATTTGTAATTACAAGCATATGGCCTCCTCACAGGGATAGCAAAAACTCAAGAAAAAAGCTCTAGGCCTACTCTCTCGCGGCATTGATGCACACGGTGGGTGTCTTGTTGGGAGACCCCAAGAGGAAGGTACGAAATAGTGCAGCAGCAAACTTTTCTCAGTTGTGAAACCAAGGTTATCGAACCAGTAGGAAATAATGAATTCCCCTGAGGTGTCAACGGCGCCAGAAAAATCTGTGACGTAAGGGCGTCAGAAAATGCTTCCTGGGACGTAGGTGATGTGGAACCTGCACACAACACAATCAAGATACTTTGCCCCAACTTAACGGTGATGTTATCAATCTCACCGGCTTGCTGTAACAAAGGATTAAACGTATGTGTGGAAGAAAGATGTTTGTTTGCAGAAAGTAACAGGTTTGCAGCTTGTGGTTTATCAGATTAAAGAGAAGGACCGGGGTCCACAGTTCACTAGTGGTGTCTCTCCATAAATAATAATAACATTCATGCGGATAAACAAATTACAGCTGGGCAATTGATAGAATAATGATGAGCAAACCAATGCATATACCAATGTTACGATGTCTAGTGTGAGATCCATTCGGGCATTACAACAATATACATAGACCGTTCCAACCGCATCTATGACTAATAATCCACCTTCCGGTTAGCGTCCGCACCTCTTTCAGTATTAAGTTGCATGCAACAGATTATCGTCTTAAGCACTATGTGTAAAGTAAGTAAGTAATATCATCCTTAGACAAAGTACTACTGTTTTATCCCTATTAGAAACAGTACATCTACAACCTTAGAGCTAGTTGTCACCACCTCAGATTTAATAGAGACATGAACCTACTATCGAGCATAAATACCCCCTCTTGGAGTCACAAGCATCTACTTGGCCAGAGCATACACAAGTAACGAAGAGCATGCAAGATCATTAAATAGCACACACATGATATATTATGAAGCAATAACTTTAGTACTCAATATTCATCGGATTCCAGCAAAAACAACATGAAGTATTACATAACGGTGATCTTGATCATGATAGGCAGTTCATAAGATCTAAACATGATAGCACAAGAGGAGAAGACAACCATCTAGCTACTGCTATGGACCCGTAGTGCAAGGGTACACTACTCACGCATCAGTCCGGAGGCGGTCATGGCGACGTAGAGGCCTCCGGTGACGATTCCCCCTCCCGGCAGGGTGCTGGGGAGAAGTTCTGATCTCTCCCGAATTGGTGTTGACGATGGCGGCGGCTCGGGACCCGTGGAGGAAAATATGAACATCGTCTTAGGGTTTTTAGTCTGGGGGGTATCTGTAGGCGAAAGGGCGAAGCCTGGTCCTCGCGCAGCCAGGGCTGCTACCGCGCGAGCACGTGGTGGCGCCGCCTCGGTGGCCCACTTCGTCTCGTGTTCGGCTTTCTGGAACGTTCCCGATGAAAAACTGACTTCAGAAAAGAAATCGTCCAATTCCGATAATATTTCCTTAAGTACTTTTCTGAAACTAAAAACAACAGAAAATAGGGAACTGGCACTGTAGCATCTTGTTAATAGGTTAGTCCCAGAAAATGCATAAAACTATATAAAATGCATATAAAACATGTAATAACTTGGTATAATATAGCATGGAACATGAGAAATTATAGATAGGTTGGAGACGTATCAACATCCCCAAACTTAGTTCTACTCGTCCCGAGTAGGCAAGAATGATAAAAGAAGAATAATTTCTGAAGTGACATGCTTAAACACAATCTTGATCATAATATAATGTAAGGCTCATGTTATGAATGAAGTGACTCAAGGCAATGATCTATAGTTTGCTAACAAATAGACAAGGAGTAAACAACTACATCATATAAGTAAAACTTTTCATGAATAGTACTTACAAACAAGCATAAAAAAGATTTGCATAAGAGTCAAATCATAAAGAAATATTATCTAAGCAAAAGAGCATTGAAGCAACACAAAGGAAGATATAAGTTTCAGCATTGGCTTTCAACTTTTGAACATGTATATCATATAGATAGTTGTCAACACAAAGAAATATAACAAGTACAATAAGTATGCACATAAGAATTGTTGCACACAGTAGACACAAGTGTTTTCTTCGGGGATAGAAAGAAGTAGGTAAACTGACTCAACATAAAGTAAAAGATTGACCCTTCGCAGAGGGAAGCAAGGATACAGGCATGTGCTAGATCTTCTTAGTTTTATAGGTTTTTGAAATCATATAGAGAGCATAAAAGTAAGTTTTGAGCGGTGTTTGTCGTTGTCAACGAATGGTAATGGGCACTCTACACCCCTTGTCAACCAGACTTTCTTATGAGCGGCTCCCATGAAGGACGTTATTTCTACCAAAGGACAGATCATCCCTCTTTTCTCTTTTGTTTACACATGTAGTTTAGAACTAGTATTGTAACATCCCAACATTTTATAATGTTCAAAAATCACAAAAATTTAAAACTTTTTTTTTATTAAAATAAAATATTAAATGCATAAGGAAACCAACTATAAAAGACTTCAAAGTTTAAAATTTCAAATGTCACAGTTTAAAACATTATATTATCCCCTGTATTTCAAAAACCTTAAAATATAATTTGACAAATATTTTACAAACTACAATTAATTTTTATTTTAAATAAATTAGTTTCTTTATAAGTATTTGAATTAAACCACTTGGCCATATCTATTCATAATTACAAGATTATTCAAAAGGTTATATAATTACTGAATGGTTTTCATTCCTTTAACTATGTTCAAAATATAGTTTGGAAATTATAAGCCTATAGTGTATAACTCTAAAACTTCATAGAATTTAAATTAATGAGTTAGCCAAATAAATATTACACTTGCTTAAATGAATTTCATTTATTTGCAAAGCAAGGAATGATTAATATATTCTGAATAAGAATAGAATTAAAACAAAAATCTTTTCCAAAGTTGTTAGGAAGTTTCAAATGAATTATCATAAAATAAAATATAATGTTGCACAAATTATTTTCAATTAAAAATGAATACCTTATATTTCACATTTCCTAAACATTATTTATATTTTGTTCTTTAATATTATGCCAAAATAAAGAAAATGATTTCAGCAAAACAAGTTTAAATAACTGAAATCCAAACATAATTGAATATGGATATTTCATATAATTTATTTAGCCAAAATTAAAATTAATTAAACCCTAGTTTTAAATCAAACATAAAGTGTCAATTTCACATTTAATCAATATTTCTAAATTATTATTTTTGAAAAGTGTTCAAAACATACCCACAACTGGTTTAACAGCAAGATATTATTTTTACAAATTTTTAGAAATTAATTTGACATCATTTGGATATTTAAATCAAAAGATATGAATTAAACAAATAAAAATAGAAAAAGAAAAATTGCTGACGTCAGCCCATCTTCAACCTCCGGCCGAGAAATCCGCCTCCAATCTCGTTCCCAAATCCGGCGAAATCTCTGCGATTGGTTTCCTCTGCTCTGGCCTATTTAAACCCCACGACCTCCTCTTCCATTTGCCCCAAACCCTAGCCCCAAGGACGCCGTCAGGCCGCCGTACGAGCTCGCCGGAGTTCGTCTCCTCCGCCGCCACGTTTCTCACGATTCCGTCACGGTGAGACCTTCCCCGAGCCCCTGGTCCTCTCCTCTGTCCTCGTCATCTCCGTGCGCACCTCCTAAGCCCCGCGTTCGGTTATTTCGTGCAGTGAGTCGAGCGCCCCGTGCTCGACCGGATCTCCCGGAGCGCCGCCGCACTCCTTCCGCCGCTGCCGGCCGCGCCAGGAAGAGCGACACGACGCCGTCGCCACCATCCACATCGCCGCGACGATCTGCACACCACCGTCGCCTCAGTTCGTACGGGGGAGCTCCGCATCGTCGCCTCCGTCCACGCCTGAGCGCAGCGCCGCCGTCCCCTCCATCGCCGGCCACCGGAGCGCCGCCACGGTATGGTCATTGCATCCTGGCCGTTCGATCCGATCTCAGCGGCCACGATTAGAAATTTTAACGAACCGGTATGATTCACTGTCGTCCGTCAGATCTGGATCTAACGATCCAGATTCGTCCACATAACCACGTCAGCGCTGACGTGGCCTGCACAGTCAGCTGCCACGTCAGAAAATAAATTCTTTTAATTAGATTAATTGGCAGTTTTGCAGAAAAACCCCTGTCACTTAGATCTATCACAACTTTTTAACCACAACTCCAAATTTAATAATTTTTATATATTTGGAAAGCTCTTGATATGTAGAATATTTTGGATCTGACAAAATTCAAATTTTACTTAGTATACAATATTCAAAATTCAAATGGGGAATTTGAGTATATTTGTAATAACATTAAATCTATAAATCCAAAAATTGCAAATAAATATGTTTTAGAATCTTTAGAGTATTTGTAAATTAATGCTACTGCCATAAAATATTTTTGAGTAATTTTGGAATGATTTCATAGTTGTGTGTTCAATTTGAATAAGTTTGACTATTTTGTTTGAATAACTTTTGATAGAAACATTAATTTTGATTAAATCCAATTGCAATAGATTTAATTAAATGCTCTCTGTCTATTAACACTAATTATAAAATTGTGTTATAAAAATTTAATCATAGGAAACTTTAATCTTATAATTATTCCTTTTATTATATTTTTCAAAACTAGAAATTAATTAAATTACATTTATAAATTCATGCATATTTTATAAACTTCACAAAAATTAGTGTTATGTTGCTTGTGATTTAAAATTGCATTTCATGCATAGCATATTTATAGTTATATTTCCATAAGGAATACTCCTCCCCAATTTCTCGAAGTTAGGATTATTTTCAAACTTGTATTTTGGAAAAAGTGCTATACACTAGACACTTAGGATTTTCAACATGGAGCTGGAAGACCAAAGAAGGACTTAGCCAAAAACAAGACTTCAGAAGTATCTTCAAGGAGAAGAAGCACTTAGAAGAAAATCAAGAATAAGTTCATAAAGGACTTAGAAGAAAACAGACTCTGGAAGCATCCCAAAGATGTCAAGCACTTAGAAGAAAAGTGAGAAGAAGTTCAAGAAGGCCAACCCCCTTTTATTCTCTAAGTCTTTCTCTCTGTCTTTCTTCTCCTCTGAGATTTCATGAAGACTAAGTAAAACCAAGACCAGCCTCGAGGATACAAGAACCATCAAGTCTGAAGATTCCGCAAGACCACCAAGAACTCAATCAAGACATCATCCAGAAGAAAGTTACAAGTCTGGAGATGAAGCCTGGAGGACAACTACATCTTTCTTTCTATCTTTTTCCTCTTTCCTAATCTTGTCTTTTAGACTTAAACAAATTTTGATCATGATGTTATCATCTTGAAGTTGTTGGATCCTAGCAGCATAGTGGGATGAAGCGGCCTGGAGACAAACCTTACATGTCCACGTACATGAGACATGTTCCACAATTTAAGTGGCTGGCCGGGTGTCTGTCTCTCTCACTATAGTGAATGTCCAATTTACAAAGAGTTGATAATAATTGTTGATCATCTTGAACAAATGACTTAGTATTTTTCCCTAAGTATTTTGCACATCATGGCTAAGCCATTTGAGTGCTTGTTTTAAGAAGATATAAAACAAAGTATGTTTATCCAACTTAAGACCTTAGTCCTTAGTCATTCTTGACCCACCTATTTTCCTTGCATTAACTTAAGAGATTTTCATAGCATGACATGCATCTCTAGCCTTAGAAATAATTTGCATATCATACATGACATGTCTTCCTTAGGAGTTTTACAAAACTTGTTGTTCATTGGATATGAGCATGTATGTTTGTTGATTGTTGTATTGTTGTTTGCTATTATTGTTAGATTAAACGGAGAGCAAACGTTCGTTGTTGAAAAGAGTTTTGTGAACAACGACAACATTCAAAGGCAAGTGGCACACCTCATAAACTTCCTATTTTTATATGCATTACGTAGTGTATTTTTATATGCATGTGTTGCTATGCTAAACCCGTGTAGAATCCCTTATACTTGTGTCTAGGTTCCTATGCAATACTTAGTAGAATTATTGTTGCTATGCAAATATTGTTTTGTGAAAATCTAAATTCTACTAAGTTAAGAATGAAACACCTGGGTGGTAATTGGTTGTATGGTTTATGTTGAGTGGCTACTCAGGTCCATTTCTATGGTTCCTAGGGTATGTACACTTGAGAATGGCCATCCAGGAACAGAGGAATCTGAAGAACTCCGAGTGACGATTGCTTCCAGTGCAGCCATTGCCATATGGGCTCTGGCTTGATCAATTATGTTGTGTGGACTCTCTCCGGCTTGACAAGCAGATGTAGGGGGATGTTAGGTGGAACGGGTCAAGCCAGGTGGGAGGGAAAATGCTTCTGAAAGATCTCGTCTCATTCTCTCCTTTCCTTATCACAAATGGTGTGTAAAGGATACCTTGGGTTGAATGGGTACAATGGTGAAAGTGCACAACCTCTGCAGAGTGTAAAACTAAGTACTTAGCCGTGTCCCCGGTTACGGACAATTTTGAGCAGCTGATCAAGGACGTCAACGGAGGATTCCACCATTCCAACTTCAAAAGTAAAACTTGATGGGTGAACAAGGGAAGATGAGATTTATGGTTTTCATGCCATACTCGTCGAGATTTCAAGAAAAGTGTTTTCAAAAGAGTAGGAAAAATTGGCTTTATGCAAATTTAGCCTTGAGCTCCACCAGCCAAATATTCATATAGGCTTTAGAGTTATTCCATAAGTGTCCACCATAGTGTCACTTGCCAGACTCCATTTTTAATGGAATCTGACCCACGTTGTTGCAATATTTTTCTTATTGCAGATTGATCAGATGACGAGTAAGGTTTCGTTTAAAGGTTTCGAGTCTACAACCAACATGTTTTCGCCTGTGGCAGCATGAAAGTTATAGAGACTCACTGCTATTGTATTCCGCTGTGTACTTTGTAAATGCTAGCTTTATGCTATGCAACTTGTATTAAATATTTTGTAATTCTGGATCATCGATGTAATATAATGGATGCTTTGTTGTGATATTACATCGTAAACTGTGTGTGCAAATGAATCGATCCAGGGATTTGCACTATACACAGGTATCTGCCTTATTTAAAGTGCAGGTACGCTACAGATGGTATCAGAGCACTGTGTTGCCTGTAGGTTCGAAATCCTAGGTTTGGATAGAAATAGGTTTGACCATAGGATTGAAAATCTATTTTCCTTCACTTTTCTAAAAACAAATCTTTTCACTATGTCTTCCTCGTATTCTCATCTACTATCAACCTTCTGAAAACCTCTTATCTTTTTCTAGATGACCATGTTCTTATAGTCTAAGTCTGATTCTGCTGCTTCATATGGAAAAGCTACGATGCAACATAAAGTTCTACATGCATGAAAGACCACTGAAGAAACAGGATACGACCAACACCTCGAAGATATTCAAGATAGTTGAACAAGAACTTGAAGCACCCACGAAGGAGGTAGATTTGACCACCACTTAAATAGAACGACGATATCGTGTTAGTGTATTGATCATATCAACTTGGCTATATGACAATACTGGATTGTTTGTTTGTTGTGAACCTTGTTGCTTGATGTTTGATAGATGTTGATTGATTATGTTATAGATTGGTTGCCTTGTTTTGTTTTATTGAACTAGGATTTCCCCATAAGTGCAAATAATTCAACTCTTTGCTTTCTAAACCAAACAGATGTCTCAACCCAATGCCAACACCAATGATTTGCATACAACTATGCGACTACTATTAGAGAACCAGAGTCAGCTGTTGAAGATGATCAATGAGCAACTGCCTAAGATTGATCAAAACCATAGTGATTTTGAAGAGAACCTTATGACCAAACCAAAGGCATGCAAAACTTGTGGAGAGATAGGACATACGTCCCAAGAATGCACTGATGAGTGGCCCCGTGGTCATACCGAACATCCAGTTAGGGAATGCCCCACAAGTCAGATGTCTTGCTGTTTTTGTGAAGCAACAAATCACATTCCAACTCAACATCAACTGTACCCCGTGGTGCAAGAAGTCAGTCAGCAAGCCAAAAAGGGGATGCAACAAAATCTCATGAAGTATGTGGAAGTACAAGAAAACAAGGAGGAACACAAAAGAGATACTAGCCATATAAGATGTTTTACCTGTGGAGAACTAGGACATTATTCATGGGACTGCAAAGACAAAAGGACTGGTCAGGATACTGAACCAAATCTTCATCAAAATAAGACTGTGGGTCATACTAAGGTGAAGAATGAAATAAGAGTAAGGTCACTTCCGAAGAAATCCAAAAGTACCTCCAAGTGTTGCTATAAATGTGAAGGAGATCACCTAGCTCGAAATTGTCCCATCAAACGAGACTAGACTTCTTTAATTGAGATAGAATATGGCAAACAAGATTTGGAAGAACTTTTAGCCCTGGAAACATCTAAGAAGAAGAAGAGGAACTTAAGTGACGTAATTTGCTACAAATGTAAAGGCAAAGGACATTATGCTGACAAGTGCCCAACAAAGATGAAGGAGAAATGCCTTACCCGCTCGCACAAGAAAATCAACAGTCCCGTGACATGTCGCGGATGCGGAGCAACAGGACACTATGTCAGTGGCTGCCCTGAGTGGAAGAAGAATAAATCTCTCCAAGGACCGAGTGGAAAGCGTGAGTGCTAAAAACTTTCTGTATCCACCACATGCCATTGTATTTTGAATACTTGTACGCTCTACATCAGAGGAATAAACAAGATTTCACAAAGTTTCTAGACTGACCACAAAAATTTCTTTTAAGGGTGGTAGCCACCTAGAGAATTCAAACCCAGTCGCTTAAACACAGAGATCTCAAACTATCCTTCTTTCCATCCTCCTAATCAGAAAAACCATTCACTGCCAAGTTTTCAAGTTTCCATGTCAAAACATTTACATTTCTCAAACCTCTCGAGTTATCAGAATCATTCAAGCATTTGCTTTCTTTTCCAGCTTCTCCGAATCTCGGGGACGAGATTCCTTTTAAGGGTGGTAGTCTGTAACATCCCAACATTTTATAATGTTCAAAAATCACAAAAATTTAAAACTTTTCTTTTTATTAAAATAAAATATTAAATGCATAAGGAAACCAACTATAAAAGACTTCAAAGTTTAATATTTCAAATGTCACAGTTTAAAACATTATATTATCCCCTGTATTTCAAAAACCTTAAAATATAATTTGACAAATATTTTACAAACTACAATTCATTTTTATTTTAAATAAATTAGTTTCTTTATAAGTATTTGAATTAAACCACTTGGCCATATCTATTCATAATTACAAGATTATTCAAAAGGTTATATAATTACTGAATGGTTTTCATTCCTTTAACTATGTTCAAAATATAGTTTGGAAATTATAAGCCTATAGTGTATAACTCTAAAACTTCATAGAATTTAAATTAATGAGTTAGCCAAATAAATATTACACTTGCTTAAATGAATTTCATTTATTTGCAAAGCAAGGAATGATTAATATATTCTGAATAAGAATAGAATTAAAACAAAAATCTTTTCCAAAGTTGTTAGGAAGTTTCAAATGAATTATCATAAAATAAAATATAATGTTGCACAAATTATTTTCAATTAAAAATGAATACCTTATATTTCACATTTCCTAAACATTATTTATATTTTGTTCTTTAATATTATGCCAAAATAAAGAAAGTGATTTCAGCAAAACAAGTTTAAATAACTGAAATCCAAACATAATTGAATATGGATATTTCATATAATTTATTTAGCCAAAATTAAAATTAACTAAACCCTAGTTTTAAATCAAACATAAAGTGTCAATTTCACATTTAATCAATATTTCTAAATTATTATTTTTGAAAAGTGTTCAAAACATACCCACAACTGGTTTAACAGCAAGATATTATTTTTACAAATTTTTAGAAATTAATTTGACATCATTTGGATATTTAAATCAAAAGATATGAATTAAACAAATAAAAATAGAAAAAGAAAAATTGCTGACGTCAGCCCATCTTCAACCTCCGGCCGAGAAATCCGCCTCCAATCTCGTTCCCAAATCCGGCGAAATCTCTGCGATTGGTTTCCTCTGCTCTGGCCTATTTAAACCCCACGACCTCCTCTTCCATTTGCCCCAAACCCTAGCCCCAAGGACGCCGTCAGGCCGCCGTACGAGCTCGTCGGAGTTCGTCTCCTCCGCCGCCACATTTCTCACGATTCCGTCACGGTGAGACCTTCCCCGAGCCCCTGGTCCTCTCCTCTGTCCTCGTCATCTCCGTGCGCACCTCCTAAGCCCCGCGTTCGGTTATTTCGTGCAGTGAGTCGAGCGCCCCGTGCTCGACCGGATCTCCCGGAGCGCCGCCGCACTCCTTCCGCCGCTGCCGGCCGCGCCAGGAAGAGCGACACGACGCCGTCGCCACCATCCACATCGCCGCGACGATCTGCACACCACCGTCGCCTCAGTTCGTACGGGGGAGCTCCGCATCGTCGCCTCCGTCCACGCCCGAGCGCAGCGCCGCCGTCCCCTCCATCGCCGGCCACCGGAGCGCCGCCACGGTATGGTCATTGCATCCTGGCCGTTCGATCCGATCTCAGCGGCCACGATTAGAAATTTTAACGAACCGGTATGATTCACTGTCGTCCGTCAGATCTGGATCTAACGATCCAGATTCGTCCACTTAACCACGTCAGCGCTGACGTGGCCTGCACAGTCAGCTGCCACGTCAGAAAATAAATTCTTTTAATTAGATTAATTGGCAGTTTTGTAGAAAAACCCCTGTCACTTAGATCTATCACAACTTTTTAACCACAACTCCAAATTTAATAATTTTTATATATTTGGAAAGCTCTTGATATGTAGAATATTTTGGATCTGACAAAATTCAAATTTTACTTAGTATACAATATTCAAAATTCAAATGGGGAATTTGAGTATATTTGTAATAACATTAAATCTATAAATCCAAAAATTGCAAATAAATATGTTTTAGAATCTTTAGAGTATTTGTAAATTAATGCTACTGCCATAAAATATTTTTGAGTAATTTTGGAATGATTTCATAGTTGTGTGTTCAATTTGAATAAGTTTGACTATTTTGTTTGAATAACTTTTGATAGAAACATTAATTTTGATTAAATCCAATTGCAATAGATTTAATTAAATGCTCTCTGTCTATTAACACTAATTATAAAATTGTGTTATAAAAATTTAATCATAGGAAACTTTAATCTTATAATTATTCCTTTTATTATATTTTTCAAAACTAGAAATTAATTAAATTACATTTATAAATTCATGCATATTTTATAAACTTCACAAAAATTAGTGTTATGTTGCTTGTGATTTAAAATTGCATTTCATGCATAGCATATTTATAGTTATATTTCCATAAGGAATACTCCTCCCCAATTTCTCTAAGTTAGGATTATTTTCAAACTTGTATTTTGGAAAAAGTGCTATACACTAGACACTTAGGATTTTCAACATGGAGCTGGAAGACCAAAGAAGGACTTAGCCAAAAAAAAGACTTCAGAAGTATCTTCAAGGAGAAGAAGCACTTAGAAGAAAATCAAGAAGAAGTTCATAAAGGACTTAGAAGAAAACAGACTCTGGAAGCATCCCAAAGATGTCAAGCACTTAGAAGAAAAGTGAGAAGAAGTTCAAGAAGGCCAACCCCCTTTTATTCTCTAAGTCTTTCTCTCTGTCTTTCTTCTCCTCTGAGATTTCATGAAGACTAAGTAAAACCAAGACCAGCCTCGAGGATACAAGAACCATCAAGTCTGAAGATTCCGCAAGACCACCAAGAACTCAATCAAGACATCATCCAGAAGAAAGTTACAAGTCTGGAGATGAAGCCTGGAGGACAACTACATCTTTCTTTCTATCTTTTTCCTCTTTCCTAATCTTGTATTTTAGACTTAAACAAATTTTGATCATGATGTTATCATCTTGAAGTTGTTGGATCCTAGCAGCATAGTGGGATGAAGCGGCTTGGAGACAAACCTTACATGTCCACGTACATGAGACATGTTCCCCAATTTAAGTGGCTGGCCGGGTGTCTGTCTCTCTCACTATAGTGAATGTCCAATTTACAAAGAGTTGATAATAATTGTTGATCATCTTGAACAAATGACTTAGTATTTTTCCCTAAGTATTTTGCACATCATGGCTAAGCCATTTGAGTGCTTGTTTTAAGAAGATATAAAACAAAGTATGTTTATCCAACTTAAGACCTTAGTCATTCTTGACCCACCTATTTTCCTTGCATTAACTTAAGAGATTTTCATAGCATGACATGCATCTCTAGCCTTAGAAATAATTTGCATATCATACATGACATGTCTTCCTTAGGAGTTTTACAAAACTTGTTGTTCATTGGATATGAGCATGTATGTTTGTTGATTGTTGTATTGTTGTTTGCTATTATTGATAGATTAAACGGAGAGCAAACGTTCGTTGTTGAAAAGAGTTTTGTGAACAACGACAACATTCAAAGGCAAGTGGCACACCTCATAAACTTCCTATTTTTATATGCATTACGTAGTGTATTTTTATATGCATGTGTTGCTATGCTAAACCCGTGTAGAATCCCTTATACCTGTGTCTAGGTTCCTATGCAATACTTAGTAGAATTATTGTTGCTATGCAAATATTGTTTTGTGAAAATCTAAATTCTACTAAGTTAAGAATGAAACACCTGGGTGGTAATTGGTTGTATGGTTTGTGTTGAGTGGCTACTCAGGTCCATTTCTATGGTTCCTAGGGTATGTACACTTGAGAATGGCCACCCAGGAACAGAGGAATCTGAAGAACTCCGAGTGACGATTGCTTCCAGTGCAGCCATTGCCATATGGGCTCTGGCTTGATCAATTATGTTGCGTGGACTCTCTCCGGCTTGACAAGCAGATGTAGGGGGATGTTAGGTGGAACGGGTCAAGCCAGGTGGGAGGGAAAATGCTTCTGAAAGATCTCGTCTCATTCTCTAATTTCCTTATCACAAATGGTGTGTAAAGGATACCTTGGGTTGAATGGGTACAATGGTGAAAGTGCACAACCTCTGCAGAGTGTAAAACTAAGTACTTAGCCGTGTCCCCGGTTACGGACAATTTTGAGCAGCTGATCAAGGACGTCAACGGAGGATTCCACCATTCCAACTTCAAAAGTAAAACTTGATGGGTGAACAAGGGAAGATGAGATTTATGGTTTTCATGCCATACTTGTCGAGATTTCAAGAAAAGTGTTTTCAAAAGAGTAGGAAAAATTGGCTTTATGCAAATTTAGCCTTGAGCTCCACCAGCCAAATATTCATATAGGCTTTAGAGTTATTCCATAAGTGTCCACCATAGTGTCACTTGCCAGACTCCATTTTTTATGGAATCTGACCCACGTTGTTGCAATATTTTTCTTATTGCAGATTGATCAGATGACGAGTAAGGTTTCGTTTAAAGGTTTCGAGTCTACAACCAACATGTTTTCGCCTGTGGCAGCATGAAAGTTATAGAGACTCACTGCTATTGTATTCCGCAGTGTACTTTGTAAATGCTAGCTTTATGCTATGCAACTTGTATTAAATATTTTGTAATTCTGGATCATCGATGTAATATAATGGATGCTTTGTTGTGATATTACATCGTAAACTGTGTGTGCAAATGAATCGATCCAGGGATTTGCACTATACACAGGTATCTGCCTTATTTAAAGTGCAGGTACGCTACAAGTATCATTGCTTGGCTGATTAGATCAGGGCAAAAATGTGAAGAGAATGCAGCGGTTAAAGTTATAATTAATTGGGATTGGGCACCCCATTTGCCAGCTCTTTTTACAAAGTTAATGGATAAGCGGTGTATATGCCAGTAGTCTGGTTGGTGAAAGTCTGTCTAAAAGCAAATGAAAAGGTTGATATCCTTAACACCACATACTTCCTCATGAGCTAATAAACATTGACACAAATAAGGGATAATAAATTTTGAATAAAAGGTAGCACATGAAGTATTTACTTGGAATGGCAGGAAATACCATGTACTCCCTCCTTCCCAGGGGATAGGACGCAAATTTTTTCTACAAAATCCGTCAAGGATTAAGGCGTGCATGCACTAGAAACGGCAGCTTTCCTAATATGCCCCTCCATCATGCTGGAATCAAGGAGGTGCTCCGGGCTAAGTATGGTTGGCCTTAAAACGAGGAGGTGCATGCACGAATCAAGGAAAGAGTTATTAGGTATGAGTAGCTATTTAGTAGGGGCACAACTGGCAAAACTTAAGGCTGCATGGCTCTCTTAATTGGCGTGCAGAATTTTTTTACGCCCTATTCATTGGGAAGGAGGGAGTAGTAGGTAGGTATGGTGGACACAAATGGCATAGATTTTGGCTCAAGGATTATGGATGCACGAGAAGTATTCCCTCTCAGTACAAGGCTTTGGCTAGCAAGTTTGTTTGACACAAACACAGGTATAAACTATGACAACAAGACGTATATAAAAACATATTGCAAGCATTATAAAACTCTACATTGTCTTCCTTGTTGTTCAAACACTTTAACTAGAAAATATCTAGACCTTAGAGATACCAAACATGCAAACCAAATTTCAGCAAGTTTTACTGTAGTTCCTCACTAATAGGTTTTAACTACATGATGTAAAAGCTTAAACATGATCTACTTGAGAGCTCAAAACAATTTCCAAGCACCACAACATGCAAGATAACAATCCATAAGAGCATGTATATCTTTCTTTATACCATCTACCACATTTAGCATTTTCTGTTCTCAACCAAACACCAATCAACTTATTTAAAAGATAAACTCTCCAAGTAATTAAACAATGAGATATGAGAGTATGATATAATAAAGTTAACAGCTCTAGCAAGAGATGCATGAAAACAAGAGCTAGAAAGCATTGAAGTAACATAGAAGAATACTCAACAAATATAAGTGAAGAATACAAGTATTCATAAGAAAAAGCGGAGCGTGTCTCTCTCCCACAACGGAATGCTAGGATCCATTTTATTCAGAGAATAAAATAACAAAAACAAACCGACGCTTCAAGAAAAGCACATAAGAAGTGGCGGAATTAAAATATAGTTTTACTAGAAAGGACCTGATAGTTTGTTGATGAAGAAGGGGATACCTTGGACATCCCCAAGATTTGACGCTTGAGTCTTCTTGAAATATGTTGGGGATAAACCACCGGGGCATCCCCAAGCTTTGGCTTTACTATCCTCTTGATCACATCATATCATCCTTCTCTCTTGATCCTTGAAAACTTCCTCCACACCAAATTTAGAGTAACTTCATTAGAGGGTTAGTGCACGAAAAATTATGATATTCTGTAGGAACACAATTTCTACCAATGCTACTGGACATTAGCTACAGCCACTGCTACTTCATAGGATAAAAATATCCAATCAAAATAGCAAAAGCAAAATAAATGGCAGAATCTGTCAAAAACAGAACAGTCCGTAAAGACGAATTTTTTTCGAGGCACTTAACTTGCTCAGATCAGAAAACTCAAAATTAATGAAAGTTTCATATATATCTGAGGATTACGCAAAAAAAGGGAATATTATTTGGATTTTTCTGTGAGGAGTTATGAATTAAACGGTGGACAGAAGAAAACTGTTTCTGCGCAGGAACCCAAATTTAGCATGAACTTTCATAGAGGCTTATCTTGACACAACAATGCAATAAAATATAGATACAAAGGAATTGCTACAGAGGTAGGACAACTCCTTGACACAAACAAAATAAAATAACAGGAAATAAAAGTGGGTTGTCTCCCATAAGCACTTTTCTTTAACGCCTTTCAGCTAGGCACAGAAAGCAAAACTCAAGTGTTATCCAAATCAAGAACATAAATCCTCTCAACTATGCATTGTATTTTATCTATATAAGGTTCAGAGTTTCCCTTTTCATTTCTTTTAGGTTTACTACATTCATCAAATGGGTTTTGAGGGACAATTCAATCAAAAATTTCTTCCAAGGCTTCATGCAAAGCTACAAGTTTAATAGGTATTGGCACTTTAATTTCCTCCCCCTTAGTAGGTTCAGTTTTACCCAATTTTTCAAGTGCATTAATAACATCTACACATGAGCCTAGCATATCAAAATGATCAAATACTTTCCTAGATTCTATAGCAACATCACCAAATTCATTAAGCAAGGTTTCCATAATAAAATCTTTCTTTTCAGCATTTTTAACATCATGAAGATTAAGAAACACTTGTTGTATTATAGGATGTAGGTTAACGAACCTAGCCTCTAGCATGTGAACTAAATAAGCTGCAACAGTTTCATAATTAGGAGCAAGTTCTACTATGGATTTCTTCCTAAGATCCTTATGCTTACTAACATGATTAAAGAATTCTTCAATATTCTCCTTTCCAATTATAGAACCACTACCTACTGACAGGTCTTCCAGGGTGTACTTAGGAAGCAACATTATAGCAAAAGTAAAACTAAAACCGAAATAACAATAATACTAAACCGAAATAAAAATAGTAATGCAAGTAACTAATTATTTTTGTATTTTTTATATTTAAGCAAACAAGAAAATAAAATAAATTGCAAGCAACTAATTTTTTTGTATTTTTGATATTAAGAAAACAAGACAATAATAAAAATAAACTAAGCAAGACAAAAACAAAATAAAAAGATTGGAAGTGCGATAACTCTCCTCGTAGAAGAATCTTCAAATCACCGGCAACGAAGTTGACGGAGGAGTGTGAAGGTCTTCAAAGGATTTCTTATTTCCCCGGCAATGGCGCCAGAAAAATGCTTGATGCACACGGTGGGTGTGTTGTTGGGAGACCCCAAGAGGAAGGTATGAAGTAGTGCAGCAGCAAGTTTCCCTCAGTTGTGAAACCAAGGTTATCGAACCAGTAAGAAATAATGAATTCCCCCGAGGTGTCAACGGCGCCAGAAAAATCTGTGACGTAAGGGCGCCAAAAAATGCTTCCTGGGACGTAGGTGACGTGGAACCTGCACACAACACAATCAATATACTTTGCCCCAACTTAACGGTGATGTTGTCAATCTCACCGGCTTGCTGTAACAAAGGATTAAACGTATGGGTGGAAGAAAGATGTTTGTTTGCAAAAAGTAACAGGTTTGCAGCTTGTGGTTTATCAGATTAAAGAGAAGGACCGGGGTCCACAGTTCACTAGTGGTGTCTCTCCATAAATAATAATAACATTCATGCGGGTAAACAAATTACAGCTAGGCAATTGATAGAATAATGATGAGCAAACCAATGCATATACCAATGTTATGATGTCTAGTGTGACATTCATTCGGGCATTACAACAATATACATAGACCGTTCCAACCGCATCTATGACTAATAATCCACCTTCCGGTTAGCGTCCGCACCCCTTTCAGTATTAAGTTGCATGCAACAGATTATTGCCTTTAGCACTATGTGTAAAGTAAGTAAGTAACATCATCCTTAGACAAAGTACTATTGTTTTATCCCTAGTAGCAACAGTACATCTACAACCTTAGAGCTAGCTGTCACCACCCCAGATTTAATAGAGACATGTGAAGGGTTTTCGGTGCAGAAAACAATAATTTTTCTAGCGGATGAAACCCTAACTAGCCAGGATCTATCTTTCTATTACATGTGATAACGGTGGCGAAACGGGTTACATTATCTCCATGTAGACCGATAGCGGGGATTACGCTCCCGCACAAGCGTTGACGATGAAGTCGTGCGTAGCCGACCTCGAGGTCGCGGAGAACTTGCCGCGATGTCGTAGACGATGACGCTGGGGTGTCGACGATGACCTGCGTCGACGGGCGCCAGGCGTCGGGCGGAAGATGGCGAGGCGCTGGCGGCAGGGGGTACGCCGGCGGCAAGGGGGGCGGCGCATCGGCTGCAGGGGGCAAGACGACGTCACCCAGGCTCCTCAAAAGAGTTGCCTCCGAGCACTCGCAAACATATGGAGCTTAACGACAACCCCCGGTCATTCAGATCCAGCTGAAATCGCAGGGGTAGATCTTATCTGGAATCCCGCAGGGCAACGGCGCCCGGCAGTATAGCTTAGGTGGAGAGAGGGGGCAAAACGGGCGGAGAAGCAACTCGGCCGGCCTGTTATACAATTAATTGTATTTTTCTGTAATTAATCCAATTAATATGCCTTGCTATATAAAGGGGGGAGGGGGTGTGCAAACACCTTGCCTCCCCCATGTGGGACTAAAGGAATACGAGGGGGAGGGGGGTTCGGCCGAACCCCCTAGTCCGAGTTGGACTAGGGCCCAAGCCCCTTTCCCCCTTGGGAGGAGCCCCCCTTTTTCCTTTATTTAATTAATATTAAATTAATATAAAATATAATTAATTCATAATTAATATATTTAAATACTAGTTAATATCCCGTGACTCCGAAACATTTTCCGAACCACCCGAACAACTTTCGAACATTCCTGGAACCCTTCCAGACCTTCCCGGAACTCTTTCCGGATCATTTCTCTCTCTCCAACAAAATCCTATCTTATTCCAGAACCTATCTCCTGGTGTCGTTAAGACCTTAAGTTTGTTACGCTACGGTTCGAGAACACTCCAGACATGGTCGAGACACTCCGCTCACCAATGACCGTCGGGGATACCTGGATGTATATGACGGCCCCTATGCATTCTACGAATATCGTCGTTGAACCATAAATATGATATTCATTCCCTTTGTTTCTGCGATACTACCTTGTCCGAGATATGATCGTAGATACACCGATGTCTTTGTTGTATCTCGTTACCGACAAAAGTTATTAACTCGTCTGTGATATTACATCTCCATGACCTAGTCATAAGCTGCGCAACTATATAGATGTAATCTCACCAAGTGGGGCCAGAGTATCTTTCCATTACAAGAATGAACAAATCCCGCTCTTGATCCTTATGTCTCGATGCTCTTTCAGGATACCCAAGATGGACACCGTTATTGTCATGCTATATAAGACACAACGTTTGATGCTCTCAAAGCACCCCTACGAAGCACCAATAAGTACGGTCTCACGGTCTAAGGAATAAGCTATCATATTCTTATCTATTGCAAATGACAAACATCGTAATACAATCTTATTGCAATACTTTGCGTATGTCCATCATCTTATTCAACTAATAAGATGACCCCATTGTCAACCGACGTCATTGTCCTTGATCGGGAATCTCGATCAACTGTTGCCCAATGGACTAGTTCATATAGAGCCTCACTAGGGACCTGGTTGTCTATGTATCACACGTGTATTAATAATTCCGATTGATACAGTTATAGCATAATACACAAACCTATTATAAACTTATGACATAACGCAATAAATACTACTTATTTATTTGCCTCTAGGGCCTATCTCCTTCAGTCTGCCACTTGTACTAGAGTACAAATAAACTAGCTGCATTTTACTTTATCAAAATCCCTTATCAAATAAGAATCATTTGATAATGCTTGCTCGTGGAAGAGTGTTACTCTGACAATCTGCACAATCCATGATTGTACATACTTTTGTGATTCATTGATATCAACTTGCTTGATATCACCATGTTATCCAATAACATACATGCAAATACCGTAACTAAGTCAGACTTCTGTTTCCCAGCGCTTACTCTGATTATACCAACCAGATAACTGCCTAGAAAAACACACTCAGTCACAATGAGCCCCTTGTAACAATTACAAACTCGCGATATCAACATACTTTCACACCAATGTAGAAAACTTGACATTCTAATGTCAATCCATCAACAAACGCACTTCTACTTCCAGTAAATTCTAAATTTACTTTTATAACTGCTCTTCTTCTAAGAACATCGGTTATATTTCATCGAGCAGATAACATGGTTTCTGTATGATGTCTAATATTACATAATAGACCAACATGTCATACAACCATTACTACCTTGTATCATTACTCTTAATAATCAATTGGATTTCCAAGGACCATCCTTTTGATTCTATCCTGACTCCTCATATATAATCCAAAACAACTCGACTAACTATTTAAAATTCCCATTCTATTTCAAAATAGACACTAACTTTCAAATAGTTTCACAACTTCATCCTTCTCATCTATTCTACTTGTACAATTTCACAATGTGTCATATACACAAGATGAATTCGGCTCCCACTCAAAACATGTTTCCACATATTTGAGAACACGAGCTCCCACTCAAAAACGTGTCATCCACATATTTGAGTTCCTAAGCTCCCACTCAAAAATATGTCATTTACATATTCCACCTGAGTAAACTAACTTTGACTCCCACTTAAATCGACATTTTTGGTCAAACCAAAATCATTGATCTATTATCAATTCGAATTTAATACAAACTACAGTATTACATTAATACAAATCCTTCAGACTTCAAGCATGTCTACATAAATGTAGTCAACAAATTTGATCTTGTCCAAGACACTTTTCTTGAAAAGACATGCTTCCACGTCTTTCTTATAGTCACATTTCTCATATAACACTTTATATGATGATTAAACAATCTTATTCCTCTAATAAGAATTGTAGCAACAATTACTCTTTCAATCCTTTCAAATGTAACTTGGATTTCCAGGCTGAAAAAGCCTTTGTTTATATTCTGATATTTTCTCAACTTTCTTTGTATTCATAAAGTGCACCTTGATCTGTCAACAAGATCTGAAACATTTAATATTGTGTTGTGACCGGACAGCAATATTAAATATAACAACACTTTATTTAGAAGCTTCTTTCATGAAAATATTATGATCTTTATGAAGAGGATTGCAAGCAGAAAACAATTTTCTAGTCTCTCTCACTCTTAATCACCAAATTTTCATTTGTAGACATATACTCTTTGGAACACCTTCCAACATAGGTCTGACACCTTATTTCAAGCTTCTAATTCCAATCCATAAACCATAATTCGAAAAATCATATTTTCCTCAGAATTACATAGACAACAAACTAAGTTTTGTTTCTATTTGGTTTTGGAATACACTCCCATCCAATGCGAGCAATCTACAAAGAACTATTCATGTATATTCCGAGTTATCGCATAATCATATACATGTCGACACTATTGTCGATCCTATGAATTCTCGTTGAAGAAGATATCTATTTTCTAAAGTGCACATCGACTATAATGTTTCGAACATATTAGGAGTTTCTAAGACTGATTCTGACAGACCACACTTTATTTAAAATAGAGTATGATTATAATACCCCATATATCACCATATATGACATTATAATATTGTGAAACATATTTCCACAAGTCTTTTATGTTGAAACCATAATTCAAAAATATTGTCCTTTGATCGAATCTTGTGAATATAATATTCACCATTCTTTCTTCTGAAAAACTCCATTTGATCTCTTATCAAATTAATTTCAGACTTATGATTTATCAGGCAAATACTCCTATTCACCAGTAATCATAGAAGAATTCGGATCAAGCAAAAACACCATTAATTAATCATTAAAAATGACTCTCAATTAATTTCCTCTTGTATTGCTACTTCAATACTCCATTTCAAGCTTAATCAATTTGGCACTCGAAATACTTAAATGGATCAAAATTATCCATTACTTCTTTCATTGCCTTTATGACTAAATTTGACGGTGTTTGTTCTAGTAATAGAACTCTTATTCATAGGACACGCTATTTTATCATTTCTACAATTATGAACACTTATTATACAATCGATGTAATTGAGATGTGGAATCTTTATTCATAATATAAAAAAACTGGCTTGTTACATAACATAAAACAACTGAACTTGTCTTATTACATGAATAACTTTGTCTTGTAACAATCAAGACACACACTCGCTCACTATTACAAAAGATCTTATAAAACTATAAATGATAACTATGATAACTTGAGGACGTGAACACCAAATGGCCATCAACTCCTTGATCACCATCTTCAGCGCCAAGTCACATCATACTGCGCCACATATATGTGATAATCAGGACCTGTTTCACAAATAGAACAAGTATCAAATACTTCATCATATATCAAGAGGCGAATTCATAATTATGTATATATCAAATATATACCTGTAGCATCGAAGATCTCTCCTTCGATGGAATCAACTTTCTGAGATTTGAATTCAGACACGAACTTGTAGAAGTTCATATCGTCGGCCTTCAAAATGTACTTGCGCACATGCTTCTCATAGCTAGGAGGCAGAGATATCAGGACAGTCCGAATGGCACAAGAATCTGCCATCCTGTAATCGAAGACCATCGTCAGCTGGAAGTAGATGTCATACAATCTCTTCAAATGTGTCTCCAGACAGGTATGCTCCTCCATATGAATGGTCTGGAACATTCTAGGCTGCCTGAATTGCTCACGCTTTAATTCATCCCCGAAGTGTGTCTTTATCGCATCAATCATGACGCATGGATCCTTGCGTCGAAATAACTCTTTCAACTCAGGTGCTAGGCATACGGTCATGGTGATCTCCACTTTGATGAATATGTCTCGGCGCCTACGGAAATCATCTTCCTCCTCCTCGCTTGCAGAATCCCCTGGTCTTTCTCCTAACGCTTCATCGAGAACATACAGAATGTTGTTGTGTTCGAGGATGTTTCTAAAACCCTTGTACCAGCTGATGAAGTTGGACCCGTCGGCTTCTAAGGTAGAATCTGGGCTCTTGAGGAAGTAACCAAAGTATAATTGCGTAGTCTACATATGTGATCGCAAAAGAGGTAAGGTAAAGTTTATAATATATAGGTGAGTTTTAGTTTTATAATCACATTATCAAAACACACCACACCAAGATTATTATCCCTAAAAATAATAATGGCGATTACACGACCCTCATCCACCACACCACCCCCGATCACCACGGCCGGCAGCACAACTTCAAAGGTGGACATAAAATGTCGATCACAACAACTCTGTGACTCGTGCTCGATCTTTCGATATTCCCGTGTTCCGAGGCCATATTTCTGAATATGCTAGGCTCGCCAATCAAATCTCGAAGACCCTGCGCGTGCAACATGGCTTACACCCACTGTATGCGAACGACAAGATGTGTGACACCCGATCATCACGGCCTGCCTCATACGTAGAACTTTCTTGGTGGTGCGCAACGAGGGAGAACACAATTTTGGTATTTGTTAGGGATCATCCTATTAAAGATGCTACCGTTGTATATCTAGCATATAAGCAATCAATAGGATGCACACACAACAACACACAATAATGATGCAATGAAGTGCGATGTGACATGGTCGATGCGCCTGGACCTTCATGGTGCCATGTGCCTGGCCCCCGGCGCCCCGGCATGGCTCCGAGTCTACGGAGCCCTCCATTGCATCCGATAGTACGAGTAATATCAAAACTTACCGTAACCATGTCACATAAAATAACGCCTCTGCAAAACAAAGTTAGACGCTTCTAGCTTTATTTAGTTTTGCAAGTTTTACGTGGCAAATAGGCTTATTCCTAAGAGAATCGCTTCCCTACCTACGAACTTTGTACCACAACGTCGATCGTATAATTGCATGTTTAAGCATCCCTTTCGGGCCCTCCATTAAAAATGATTTGCCGACTAGAGAGAGAGAAACAGACTCCTGCCAGCCACAGATACGGTGCAAGCCGTATGTCAGTAGTGGAACAAGTCTCGCGTAAGCGTACGCGTAAAGTCGGTCTGGGCCGCTTCATCAACTCAATACCGAAGGCATTGCAAGTGCACGCTAGAGGGTAGCAAATACAAGAAAGACGTCCTCATTCAACATGAGTTCTAACCGTACCAGCAGTACTACGCATAGATCGGCTCTGATACCATTGAAGGGTTTCTGGTGCAGAAAACAATAATTTTTCTAGCGGATGAGACCCTAACTAGCCAGGATCTATCTATCTAGTACATGTGATAACGGTGGCGGAACGGGTTACATTACCTCCATGTAGACCGATAGCGGGGATTACGCTCCCGCACAAGCGTTGACGATGAAGTCGTGCGTAGCCGACCTCGAGGTCGCGGAGAACTTGCCGCGATGTCGTAGACGATGACGCCGGGGTGTCGACGATGACCTGCGTCGACGGGCGTCAGGCATCGGGCGGAAGATGGCGAGGCGCCGGCGGCAGGGGGGTGCGCCGGCGGCAAGGGGGGCGGCGCTTCGGCTGCAGGGGGCGAGACGACATCGCCCAGGCTCCTCAAAAGAGTTGCCTCCGAGCACTCGCAAACATACGGAGCTTAACGACAACCCCCGGTCATTCAGATCCAGCTGAAATCGCAGGGGTAGATCTTATCTGGAATCCCGCAGGGCAACGGCGCCCGGCGGTGTAGCTTAGGTGGAGAGAGGGGCAAAACGGGCGGAGAAGCAACTCGGCCGGCCTACTATACAATTAATTGTATTTTTCTGTAATTAATCCAATTAATATGCCTTGCTATATAAAGGGGGGAGGGGGTGTGCAAACACCTTGCCTCCCCCATGTGGGACAAAAGGAATACGAGGGGAGGGGGGTTCGGCCGAAACCCCTAGTCCGAGTTGGACTAGGGCCCAAGCCCCTTTATTTAATTAATATTAAATTAATATAAAATATAACTAATTCATAATTAATATTTAAATACTATTTAATATCCGTGACTCCGAAACATTTTCCGAACCACCCGAACAACTTTTGGACATTCCTGGAACCCTTCCAGACCTTCCCAGAACTCCTTCCGGACCACCGGAACTCTTTCCGGATCATTTCTCTCTCTCTCCAACAAAATCCTATATTATTCCAGAACCTATCTCCTTGTGTCGTTAAGACCTTAAGTTTGTTACGCTACGGTTCGAGAACACTCCAGACATGGTCGAGACACTCCGCTCACCAATGACCGTCAGGGATACCTGGATGTATATGACGGCCCCTGTGCATTCTACGAATATCGTCGTTGAACCATAAATATGATATTCATTCCCTTTGTTTCTGCGATACTACCTTGTCCGAGATATGATCGTAGACACACCGATGTCTTTGTTGTATCTCGTTACCGACAAAGGTTATTAACTCGTCTGTGATATTACATCTCCATGACCTAGTCATAAGCTCGCAGCTATATAGATGTAATCTCACCAAGTGGGCCCAGAGTATATTTCCATTACAAGAATGAACATATCCCGCTCTTGATCCTTACGTCTCGATGTTCTTTCAGGATACCCAAGATGGACACCGTTATTGTCATGCTATATAAGATACAACGTTTGATGCTCTCAAAGCACCCCTACGAAGCACCAATAAGTACGGTCTTACGGTCTAAGGAATAAGCTATCATATTCTTATCTATTGCAAATGACAAACATCGTAATATGATCTTATTGCAATACTTTGCGTATGTCCATCATCTTATTCAACTAATAAGATGACCCCATTGTCAACCGACGTCATTGTCCTTGATCGGGAATCTCGATCAACTGTTGCCCAATGGACTAGTTCATATAGAGGCTCACTAGGGACCTGGTTGTCTATGTATCACACGTGTATTAATAATTCCGATTAATACAGTTATAGCATAATACACAAACCTATTATAAACTTATGAGATAACGCAATAAATACTACTTATTTATTTGCCTCTAGGGCATATCTCCTTCAACATGAACCTACTATCGAGCATACATACTCCCTCTTGGAGTCACAAGCATCTACTTGTCCAGACCATACAAAAGTAACGGAGAGCATGCAAGATCATTAAATAGCACACACATGATATATTATGAAGCAATAACTTTAGTACTCAATATTCATCGGATCCCAGCAAACACAACATGAAGTATTACATAACGGTGATCTTGATCATTATAGGCAGCTCACAAGATCTAAACATGATAGCACAAGAGGAGAAGACAACCATCTAGCTACTGCTATGGACCCGTAGTCCAAGGGTAGACTACTCACGCATCAGTCCGGAGGCGGTCATGGCGACGTAGAGGCCTCCGGTGACGATTCCCCCTCCCGGCAGGGTGCCGGGGAGAAATTCTGATCTCTCCCGAATTGGTGTTGATGACGGCGGCGGCTCGGGACCCGTGGAGGAAAATATGAACACCGTCTTAGGGTTTTTAGTCTGGGGGTATTTGTAGGCGAAAGGGCGAAGTCGGTGGCGCCCTGAGGGGCCCACACCTGGTCCTCGCGTGGCCAGGGGTGCTGCCGCGCGAGCACGTGGTGGCACCGCCTCGGTGGCCCACTTCGTCTCGTGTTAAGCTTTCTGCAACGTTCCCGATGAAAAACTGACTTCAGAAAAGAAATCGTCCAATTCCGAGAATAATTCCTTAAGTACTTTTCTAAAACTAAAAACAGCAGAAAAAAGGGAACTGGCACTGTGGCATCTTGTTAATAGGTTAGTCCCAGAAAATGCATAAAACTATATAAAATGCATATAAAACATGTAATAACTTGGTATAATATAGCATGGAACATAAGAAATTATAGATACATTGGAGACGTATCAGGCATCTAATGTTACTCCCTCCCCGCCTCTTGATCTCGCTAGCGACCGAAGAGCTCTAAACTCATCGATGATCTGAGTGGTTAACCGTGGCGCAGCTAGCTGGCGATAGCAAGTAATGAAAACCAGGGTATCAAACCACTTCTTCTCCTTGGCGGCAAACTTAGCCCTCTCCTTAGTCCACCAGCTGGCCAGCGTGCTCTCCGGGTTTGGTGCCACCGTGGTCAGTCCCAATTCTCTTGCGCAGCAGCTCCAAACTTCTCTAGCAAAAACGCATTGCATGGTTATGTGCTCCAGTGTATCTTCATCCTGTAGGTAGACAAAGCACGGCGTCGAGGCATCATGTAGGCCATGTCTGAACCTTCTATCCAAAGTCCAAACTCTAAGCTGGATCGCAAGCCATAGAAACAATTTGCTCTTGGGCGTTGCCCGACAACTCCACAACTCCTTGCCCAGGTTCATCCTTGTGTGCCCTAGCAGCAGCGCATGGTAGGCTGAGCTGGCAGTGTAGGCTCCTGACTTATCCCATGGCTAGCGAAAGTTGTCTCTGTCGGGTTATGACTCCCAAGAACCGGGGGTAGTCACTTCCTGAAGTGTAGTTCGTGAAGGGGATTGAACACGGAGGTCTAGACCCTCGAGTGGCTCCGCGACGTTGCTCGCCGGACCTGAAGAAGACACACACACACACACACGAAGGGAGACACCAGCCTTTACCCAGGTTCACGGGCCTCGTGGGGAGGTAAAACCGCTACTCCTGCTTGTCTGTATTAGATAATGTAGGTTACAGTACAATGGAGCTTGCCGAAAGCCCCCTTGAGGCGGTTCTTGCCTGGGGAGGGAAGCGATCGTCTTCTTCCTCCTCAGGGCAGAGGCTTTCCTAACAAGTGTAGCTTGGGTTTACAAGGGTTGCAGTGTGCCAAGAGTCGACCTGCGCTACGATGGACGTCTTGCCCCTTTTATAGGCGCCTCTGGCCTTCTCCTTCGGCTTGGCCTTCCAGGTGGTTCCCACATGCCAGTGGCAGGGTGGTGTAGGAGTCCACCGTGCTCCATTCGTCCATGGACTTGGTCCATTGCTGGTAAAGGTGGGCGCGGTGGCCGACCGGCGGCCGACCGCGATGTACTGCCCGCAGGGAGGGCAGTCTCTGAGGTGGAGCCCATGATGACGTCCTCCTTTGGAGGGTTGTGCTGTCCACCCGCTTTATCGTCAGAGTAGAATGTCCTGGCAGCTGCCCAGCAGGCAGAGCTGCTTTGTTGACCACTTTATCGCCAAGGACAGCGACGGGGGTGCGTGCGACACTACATGTGCGTCGCAGAGGCCACGTGCATCTTGCCGTGCTTCCTTGGCGGCGACGTTTCCCCTCAGGCGCGGGGAGGCCTGAGGGGAGATTCCTGCGGGGCTCCCTCGAGGCGAGCTGGCGCCTCGGGAGGGTCCTCTGATGCGGGAGGTCCCTTGAGGCCCTCGTTTCCTCTTCAGACCCTCGAGGGGAAGAGCCTCTCGAGGGTCCCGCCAGGCGGTGATGCCTGGTCCGTAGTCGTTTCGTCCGACTGGCCCGCGTGCGAGGACTGGGGGGAATGGGCTCTCCATACCCCAGTTCCCACTGGGCCGACAGTAGCCCCCGGGCCCATGATGGGCGCGATTGAGCCCATGGGTTCAGGCGAAGCGTCGTGGGCCCTTAGTGCCCAGCCGGCCCGAGCCACGCGGCACTTGGACGAATAACGGTCTCGCACGATCCGGGGCGCGAGTCGTGGGGGTCCCACCACATCCCGGTAACTGCTCCTCGAGGTGACATAAAGCCCGAGCGAGGCGGCAGGGAGCCGTTACCGTTTCCAAACCTTCTCGCAGGAATTTCCGCTCTACAGAGCTCTCCGCCTCCGATCTCTCCTACGAATCTTCGTCCTCCAACTCCTCCAGGCTTCCGCTTCCGCGACGATGAGCCCACTCAAGAGCAAGGGCAAGGCCGCCGCGGGGTCTTCCTCCCAGACAGAGGCCACTGAGACCGTAGTAGGCGCGGCACATCTGGGCGTGCGCGTCAATGAGAAGGCGCTCGCCAAGGTCCGGCACCTGGTGGCGGACCGGACGAACGAGCACGGCGCCACCGCCCTGAAGCCCGCGGCGCACGGGAAACGCCCGCGAGGGTTCTTCCCGGTCTTCCAGCACTGTCTGGCTGCGGGCCTGGTGCCGCCCTTCTCGCCGTTCTTGGAGGCGGTGATGGCGTTCTACCAGGTGCAGCTGCTGCAGCTGCACCCCAATTCCGTCCTGATCCTCGCCGTCTTCGCCTACCTCTGCATGGCGTACCTGGGCCTGGAGCCCACGATGGGGCTGTTCCGGTGCTTCTACGCACTCCGGAACACGGCGAAGAACGAGCGCTCCGGGTGCGTCTCGTTCCGCATCGTCGATGGCATGGGGAGCGTCTACATCCCCATGTCTAGGAGCGAGGGCAAGGCCATCACCTCGGTGACGAAGAAGGTGGATGACTTCCGCCAGAAGTGGTTCTATGTTGGGGTGGAGCGTCCCTGCGCTTTCCTCGAGGTCCCCAACGAGCCCCCGGTGAAGAACTCCCATTGGGGCAAGGCCACCTTCGATGGCGCCAAGAACGTGAGCCTGATGGGGCGTCTGAGTTTCCTCCGCGAGGAGGGCCTCACGGGGCAGATGGTCGTCGCGGACTTCGTGACGCGCCGCATCGCGCCCCTCCAGGCGCATTCGGTCCCCATGTGGATGTACTCGGGGACGAAGGACAAGATGCGGCTTCACGCCGAGGACAACGACAAGGACGCCGTCGACGACGTCCTCTCCGTGCTCTTCGTCAACCCATCGGTGTTTCCCGTGGATGAGCTCCCCGCGGCGCTCCGGCCCCTTCATCAATATAATCTGACGGAGCGCATGCACCTCCTGGAGGGGATGCCTCCGTTCACCCCGACAGGTCAGGCGGACCTCGAGGCGCCGATGCCGGTCACGCGGGGAGCGGAGGGGGCCGGCTCTCCCACGGCCTCAGGAGCTGGCCTAGGTGAGGAGGAGGCCGCGGCTGGGGAGGTTTCCTCTTCGAGAGCTGGGCCATTTACTGACGAGATTTGCAATATCTCGTCAGGCGATGAAGACGCCTTCGTGGTGGCGCCCTCGCGCCCCGTGGAGGAGGAGGCTGAGGAAGGGGAGGCCTCGGGCGCGGAGGCCTCTCCAGGAAGGTGCGGGGCTCGCACCAAAGCCGCCGTGGACAACCCAGGGGCGAGGCTGTCTGACGTCCCTTCCAAGAGGAAGGCAGAGGCGCCCCCTGCGAAGCCTGCTTCCAAGCCCTTCCCTTCGTGGCGCTCGCCGGGCCTAGCGTGGGTCGACGCTGGCGCCCCCCCTTCAGGGTTAGTGCTCACAACTTTGGCGCATTCGTCTTTTAGCTTTCTCCCTTGCATTTCTTTTTCCTGAAGTCTCTTCTTGGGCTCCTGTCAGTGCCTTTGCGCCCGCGAAGCGCCGCCGGCTCCGCAAGGCATCCGAGGTCAAGAGCGCCACGGCAGGGGCCGTGGCTGACGAGGCCGCGAGGCCTTTGGAGGCAGCCCCCGTGATCCCCCTTGAGGAGGCGCCTCAAGTGGTGCAAGCTGCGCCCCAGGCGGGGGCGGCAGGGCCTCAGGCGGAAGAGGGCGCAACAAGCCCAGATGTGCCTGTAGCGCCCCGCGAGCCTCTGGGAGCGGAAGGCCCTGAGGAGAGGACTTCCGCGCCGCCTCGCGCCTCTACTCCTCCTCGCGCGGCCACGCCTCCGCGTGAGCCCACACCGTCGCGCGAACCAACGCCGCCTCGCGCGTCGACGCCTCCGCGCGTGTCTACACCGCCGCCTGCGCCCGCTGCTCCCGCGCAGCCTGCGACGGAGACGCGCAAGGCTCCAGCGGGTGTGGGCGCGTCTACCGGGGGAGATTCCTTCTCTCCTCCTCGCCAAGATGGAGGCGAGGAGCGTCCCGCGGCTGCGGGGCCTGAAGAGGATGCGGGCGCGGGCACCGGCGGGGCTCAGGCTAGCCCCTCGAGCTCTCCCCACAGCCGCTCTTGCGGGACTCGATGCTGGGGCCGGGCCCTCCTCGAGCCAGGCGCTGGCGCTTCGCGGCTGGGACTGGAGCTCGGGGCGCCGCGAGGTCGCCTTTGGCCTTGTTAGGGTATCCCTGGAGGGCTTAGAGGCTCACCTCGCCCTCGGGGACATCTGGCTTGCTCGGCAGCAGGAGGAGCTGGCGGAGTCGTGTGCGTCCTTCCACGCGGCGGTCGAGGCGCGCCGGCTGGAGGATTTGGCGCTGCAGGCCACACGCGTGGAGGCCACCCGCTTCACCAAAGAGATCCGCGAGGGGGCCATCCGTGATGCTGCACAGCTGCTCGACCCCCTTCAGGCGGAATGCGAGGCTGCGGCGGAGCTGCTGCATGAGGTCAAGGCGGAGCGCGAGGCAATGGAGGGCTCGCTGGTGCAGAAGCGCCATGAGCTGGGCCAGCTCGAGACCCAGCTGCTCTCCGCCCACCAGGCCGCCTCGGCCGCTCTGGAGGAGGACCGCAAGGTCTTTGCCGAGCGTGAGCAGCAGCTGGCCCTCAAGGAGAAGGAGCTGCAGCAGCGCGAGGAGAAGCGCATCCAGGTGGAGAAGGACCTGGTCACCCAGCGCGTGGCCCTCGAGGATCGAGAGGGAGACCTGGCCAAAGCGATCGCGAAGTATGACGAAAACGTCGCTGCCCAGAAGATAGCATACGAGCGCTTCGAGCGGCGTTTCGCTGAGAAGAAGAAGGAGGCCGACGACGCCCTCGTGGAGCGCGAGAAGCAATTCCGCAAGTCCACTTCTCAGAAGTACCGCGACTTGGCCCTGGCACAGGAGGAGCGCTTCAAGGTCAAGCACGACGCGGATGCTCGGCGGATCACCGAGCTCGAGAGGGCCAACTCCAAGCTGGAGGACCGCCTCAAGCGCGCCAAGGATGCCCGTCGCCGAGCGGAGGAGGCTCGCACCGAAGCTGTCCATGACCTCAACACCTTGGCCAAGGACGTGGAGGAGCAGGTGGCCCCGGCGATGCAGCGGGCGGTGGAGGCCTCAGACTCCGCTACAGCAGCTCGCGCGCTCTCGAAGCAGCGCGAACGCATGTTTGAGGTGTTGGTCGCTCGTGGCAACAAGCTCGCCGCGCAGCTCGGTGAAGATGGGCCGCACACCGACGTTCGGGGCCGCGGCGATGCTGCCATGTACCTGGTCTACTTCGACCAGCTCTTCGAGGCGCTCGAGGGTCCCGTCGCCGAGCTTCGCGAGCTGATCGAAGACGAGAGCCGGCAGCTCCTGGGGGTGGTTGTGGATCGCATCTTCACCAACCTCAAGCTCCTCACGCCAGGCTTCGACATCTCCTCCGTCACAGAGGCTGCTCAAGGCGAGGACGTGCGGCGGGTCTTCGGTTCCCTCCGTGAGCAGGTTGACGCCTTCTGCAACCGCTTCAGGCGCGCGGAGGCTGCAGCTGAAGACAGCGAGGAGGAGGCCTGCCCTGCTGAGGATGAAGAGGGTGCTGCGGAGGAGGCCCAAGGCGGCGATGCTTCCCCATGAGCCTTCCTTTACTGCGCCTGCATGCGCTTGTATCTGCAACAGCTGTGTGCTTAGACATTTTTAAGACCTTTGGCCTGTAATATACTCTTCAATTGGTGTTTAATTCGAGTTTGTTTGCCCCCCGTGAGGTCTCTTTGGACTCATCTTCATGCCTATTTGTTCTCTGCGTCGGTAGGTCCCATCTCTTCGTGCCATGACTCCACCACTTCGGTATGCAGGAGCGATGACTCCGCAAGGCCGGGGGATTTAGGCCTAGGAGAGGTAAGATCCCTGAGTCGCGATGCTCAAGTTTCCCCCTTAGACGTGTGAGTAGTCCATGAAGCGTAAGGGAAAGCGAAGTCGCTTGAGGGGCAAACGCGCGCTAGGGAGAGAAAAACGCGCTTAAACCGTGGGTGCGAGACTTAGCTTCTTGAGGTTTTCGCCCTACGAAGGCTTTTCTCCTGGCGAGGTTGCCCGCTTGAGGGATCACTCCTGGGGAGGCTTTTTGCCTGGCGAGGTTGCCCACTTGAGGGGTCGCTCCTGGAGGGCTCTTCACCTGGCGAGGTTGCCCGCTCGAGGGGTCGCTCCTGGAGGGCTCTTCAGGTTTGTGGGGGGATTTCCCTGCATATGTTAGAGGGGCGAACCCAAACGCTGGAACACGTCTCAAAGGGCTCGTGCGCGCTTATAGGTCCCCTCAGGTGTTCCTTGCGAGGAGAGTAAGTACCAAGGTCCTCTATAGAGATGGCGTGTTTGTGGGATCTTGCCCTCCAGCCAGAGCTCGGACTCTTGGATTTTGTAGTGCTGCTGGTGTGCCATTTGAGGCACTGGCACCATACTCAGCCCCCGCTCGCAAGGTACGCGTGTGGAGAGATATAAGCGCACACTTCAACAGAGTAATGCCAAGTTAAAACCCCCCAAACGATTTTTTTAAAACGGCGCCGAGGCGCGAAGTTCACTTGGGAACTAAATTGAGTCATTATGCTTGGGGTTGCCAAGTTAATGCTTTCACCATGTCGAGGCATGGGGACCACTTATTAGTGGGAGAGACTCTCGACGGCCTGCGGTGGCTCGTTTAATGGAGAGCTCGGAGGGTTTCCCCTCGAGAGAAGCCTTTGGAGCTTGGAGGTTTAAGACGTGAGCGTTTTAACCTCTAGACACACGAATGCTTGGAGTTTTAGCCGTAGGCTGCCTCTTCCGCTCGTGGTCCCGACGTGACAATGATCACGGGCGTGGCAATGACCACGGTTGCATTTGCTCCTTTAGGAGACAAATCATGTTTTTGGAGGTTTAAGCCGTGAGCATTTTAACCTCTAGAGACGAAAATGCTTGGAGGTTGAGCCATAGGCTTCCTCGTCCGCTTTAAGTCTCGACGTGACAATGATCACGGGCGTGGCAATGACCACGGTTGCGTTTGTTCCTTTTTGGGAGACAAAGCATGTTTTTGGAGGTTTAAGCCGTGAGCATTTTAACCTCTAGAGACGAAAATGCTTGGAGGTTGAGCCATAGGCTGCCTCGTCCGCTTTAAGTCTCGACGTGACAATGATCACGGGCGTGGCAATGACCACGGTTGCGTTTGTTCCTTTTTGGGAGACAAAGCATATTTTTGGAGGTTTAAGCCGTGAGCATTTTAACCTCTAGAGACGAAAATGCTTGGAGGTTGAGCCGTAGGCTGCCTCGTTCGCTTGAAGTCTCGACGTGACAATGATCACGGGTGTGGCAATGACCACTGTTTTGCGTTTGTTCCCTAAGGGTGCAAAAAATGTTTTGGAGGTTTAAGTCGTTGGCGTTTTAACCTCTAGAGACAACAATGCTTGGAGGTTGAGCCGTAGGCTGCCTCGTTCGCTTGAAGTCTCGACGTGACAATGATCACGTGCGTGACGATAATCACGTTTTTAATTGTTCCTTGTGGATACAAAGGTTTGAGAGGTTTAAGCCTTGAGCTTTTAACCTTGAAGGACAAAAAGTGCTTGGATGTTGAGCCGTGGGCTGCCTCTTTCACTACATGCCCTGACGTGACAATGATCACGGGTAGAACTTGCGCAGGTGCATGATGTTCCATGGATTCTTGACGGGGATGCCATCTTGCGTCTCGAGGCGAGCCGCGCCAGGCCTGGCGATGTGGGTGACCCTGTAGGGACCTTCCCACATCGGGGACAGCTAGTGGAGGCCTTCCGTGGAGAGGATTCGCCTGAGGACGAGGTCGCCTGCCTCCAGGGTGCGCGAGCGCACGTTGCGGTTGTGGTAGCGCCTCAGGTCCTGCTGGTATTTGGCCGCCCGGAGGGCCGCGCGGCGTCGTAGCCCTTCACGGAGCAGCAGGTCGTCGTTGTGGAGGTCCTCTTGCTGGTCCTCGTTAAAGGCAAGGACCCGTGGGGATCCATGCTTTATCTCTGTGGGGAGGACTGCTTCGGCTCCATAGACGAGGGTGAACGGTGTTTCCCCGGTGGGCTTGGGTGGCGTGGTACGGATGGACCAGAGCACCGAGGGTAGCTCGTTGATCCAGCCCTTGCCGTGGCCCTTGAGGATGTCGAAGGTCCTGGTCTTTAGGCCTTTGAGGACCTCTGCGTTTGCGCGCTCGGCCTGTCCGTTGCTTTGCGGATGGGCGACTGAGGCGAAGCAGAGCTTGATGCCCATCTTTTCACAATAGTCTCTGAAGATGCCACTGGTGAATTGTGAGCCATTGTCGGTGATGATGCGGTTAGGCACTCCGAAGCGGCAGAACAGTCCTCTGATGAATTTCACCGCCGCGCCTGCTGTGACTGTGCGCGTCGCCTCCACTTCAGGACATTTTGTGAACTTGTCAATGGCCACGAAGAGGTAGTGATATCCACCTTGCGCCGTTGGGAAGTGTCCCAGGATGTCCAGCCCCCAGACCGCAAACGGCCACGAGAGCGGAATGGTCTGTAGCCCCAGCGCTGGTTGGTGGATTTGCTTGGCGTGGAATTGGCAGGCTTCACAAGCTTGAATGATGTCCGCTGCATCTTGAAGCGCTTGAGGCCAGTAGAATCCGCTCCTGAAGACTTTGCCTGCGAGGGTGCGGGCGCATGAATGGTGGCCGCATTCGCTGTGGATTTCCTTAATCAGCAGTTTTCCTTCTTCAGGAGGGACGCATTTGAGCGCGATGCCGTTTGGGCGCTTGCAATAGAGGACTCCTTCGAGGATTTAGTATGATTTTGCTTGGCGGGCAATTCGCTCCGCTTCAACATCTTCCTCGGGAAGGATCCGTTTGCAGAGGTAGTCCTTGATCTCGTCAATCCATCCTGTTTCTTGGTGCACCGCTGTGAGCAACAGACGCTCCCCTATGGGAGGCCCGCAGGCTGGGGCTCCGCTTGCAGAGGGTGGCGGGAGCGCTTCGTCTGTGCTTGCGGGCAGGGCCTCTAGGGGCTGCTTTATGGATGCCTTGACGGGCTTTTCTTCAAAGACACCTGGCGGCTGAGCTTGTCTCTTTGAGGCGCGCTTGGCGATGTCATCAGCTTCTTGATTTTCCTTTCTTGGGATGTGCATGAGCTCCATTCCCCTGAAGTTCTTCTCAAGCCTACGGACCTCTTCAAGGTATGCGGCCATGTGGTCGTCCTTAGGCTTGTAGCTTTTGTTGGAGAAGTTGACGAGCAGCTGGGAGTCGCCCTTGATGAGTATATCCTTGACGCCTAGGGCGATCGCGGCGCGTAGGCCAGCAAGCAGCCCTTCATACTCGGCGATGTTGTTGGATATCTTGTCGATTCCGAAGCACAGCCGGACTGCGTAATACAACTTGTCTCCCTTGGGTGAGATCAGGACTACGCCTGCCCCGCCGTGGTGACAAGCGAAAGCTCCGTCGAACTTCATGGTCCAGTGGCTGGGCATAGCGGCTCCAGAGGGCTCGTGCTCTTCTCCCAATGGCTCTTCAGGGGTTGGGTCAGTCCATTCGGTGACAAAGTCAGCCAGCGCTCTTCCTTTGATTACCCTTGTGGTATCGAAGCGAAAATTGAATGGCTGTAGCTCGATGTTCCATCCCGCGACACGATCTGTTGCGTTTGGGTTGCGCGGGATTTGCTCCAGGGGGAATGAGGTGACCACCGTGATGAGGTGCCCCTGGAAGTAGTTTCGCAGCTTTCTTGAGGCGACGAGGAGCGCGAGGAGAAGCTTCTGCTGCATCGTATACCGCTCGCGAGCATCACGCAGCATTGTGCTGACGAAGTAAACTGGATGCTCAACGAGGGTAGCTCCTGTTGCCTTGGCGTCTTTCGCCTGAGGTGGCACAGCTTGGCCCTCGAGGGGGTTTGCCTCAGGGGGCTTGCCCTGTGCCTCGAGGGGGTTGGCCTCAAGTGGATTGACTTGTGCCTCGAGGGGGTTGGCCTCAAGTGGATTGACTTGTGCCTCGAGGGGGTTGGCCTCAAGGGGCTTTGGGCCTGGCGTTGGGTTTGTGAGGGCTGCCTCTTCTTCGAGCTCCTTCTCAGGAGGCTTTTTCTTTGGAGTGGTTGCACTCTTCTTGTGGAGTACTGGCTCTTCTCTTTCCACTACAAGGACAACATTGGCTGTTTGTGGAGTAGCTGATAAGTACAGCTTCATGTGCTCGCCAGGCCTTGGGGCGACCATTACTGGCGGGCTGGCCAGATACTTCTTCAAGTTCTCAAATGCTTTTTCAGCTTCAGGGGTCCACTTGAAAGTGCCCGTTCTTTTCATGATCTTGAAGAACGGTAGGGCTCTTTCACCGAACTTGGAGATGAATCGGCCCAAGTTGGCCATGCAGCCTGCCAGGCGTTGCATGTCCTTGAGCCTGCGTGGAGGTTGCATGTCTTCTATGGCCTTGATTTTGTCTTGGTTTGCCTCTATACCCCGATGAGACACGAGGAACACAAGCAATTTGCCTGAAGGGACTCCGAAGACGCACTTGGCGGGGTTGAGCTTGATGTTCACCTTGCGCAGGCTGGCGAAGGTTTCTTCAAGGTCTTCGAGGAGTGTATTTCCTTCTCAGGACTGTACGACGATGTCATCGACATATGCTTCGGCGTTTCGCCCCATTTGCCCGCCAAGGGCTATCCTCATCAACCTCTGGAAAGTGGATCCGGCATTTTTTAGGCCAAAGGGCATGCAGACGTAGCAATACACACCGCATGGGGTGAGGAAAGTCGTCTTCTCCTCGTCCTCCTTAGACATTTTTATCTGGTGATAACCAGAGAAGGCATCAAGGAAACAGAGGAGGTCGCAGCCTGTCGTGGAGTCCACAATCTGGTCAATTCTGGGCATGGGATAAGGGTCTTTGGGGCAGGCCTTGTTTACATCAGTGTAGTCGATGCAGAGACGGCCTCCTCCGGCGGGCTTTGGGACTACCACGCCGTTGGAGAGCCAAGTGGGATGCGCGAATTCGCGAACGATTTTTGCCGCTTTGAGCTTCTCGACCTCCTTGACGATGAATAATTGCTTCTCGGGGGCTTGCTTTCTTGCTTTTTGCTTGACGGGGCGCGCGTTTGGGCACACGGCCAAGTGGTGCTTGATCACCTCCCTCGGTACACCAGACATATCTGACGGTGTCCGTGCGAACATGTCAGAGTTTGCCTGGAGGACGGCGACGAGCACGCTTTCCTATTTGGGAGGCAGCGCGGCGCCAATGGTGACGCTAGCCCCCGAGCCTTCAGCCCCCGAGCTACCTGAGCTCAGAGAGATCTTCTTGGTAGCAGCTGCCTCCTGGGAGAACAGTTGCTTCTTCTTCTTGGGCCTCTCGAGAGGCTCTTGGTCCTCTTCTGCGGGGAAGGCCATGGCGGCGGTCTTGTAGGCCGTCTCAACAGCGCGCGTAGCGTCCAGGACATGCCCACGTATGGTGATTGTGTCGGTGCTGCCGGGGATCTTGACCATGTTGTAAGCATGGTGCGTGACAGCCATGAACTTCGCAAGCGTGGGGTAGCCGAGGATGGCGTTGTACGGCAGGCCGATGTGCGCGACATCGAAGTCGATGTGCTCGGTGCGGTAATTTTCCTCGTTCCCGAAGGTGACGGCAAGCCTGACCTGGCCTAGAGGCTCGATCGAGCCGCTGGTGACCCCCGTGAAGGTCCTCGAGGGCATATGCCGCTCGTAGGGCACTTGAAGCGCTTCGAACGTATCTATGGAGATAACGTTCAGGCCTGCTCCGCCATCGATGAGCGTCTTGGAGACAGCCACATTGTCGATGGTGGGGGTGCAGACCAGCGGGAGGGTTCCAACAGTCTTGGTGGACTTGGGGTGGTCCTAAGCGTCGAAGGCGATGGTGTACTGCGACCACTTGAGGGGCCTGGAGGTTTTCGTGCTTGGGAGGGCGGCGTTGAGCTCGCGGGCGAACTGCTTGAACTGGTTGTTCGACTTAGGCGCCTGCGCCCCCCCCCCCCCCCCCCGAGGATGCAAGCAATGGCGGCTCTTGGGGCTTGGTAGCCGCTGTCTTCCTCGTCAGGGAGGTTGGCCTAATTTCCAGACGGTTTCTGGTAGCCGCCCTTGCGTCCGCTCCCGCGGTAGCCACGGCCTTGGCCACGGCTACCACTGCCTTCAACTTGCTCGCGCTCCTTGCTCAACCTTTTGAGGTCGAAGCAAGAGTCCGTGGAGTGCCGCGCCTGTTGTGGTAGATGCAGAACTGGCGGTGATCATCTCTTCTTTCTCCAGGCTCAGGGGAGTCCATGCGGGTGCCCTTTGCGTCAGGCTCTGCCGCGAGAACTGTGGTAGCCTTGCGCTTGGGCTCCTCTTGGCCTCTTTCTTCTTCTGGCTCCTGGACCCCTCAGCGTGATCGTCCCCTCTCGAGGACATCTTCACGAAGAGGAGTCCTTCTTCAGCCTTGGCGCACTTGTCCGCCAAGTCGAACAGCTTGACCACAGAGGTGAGCTTGTTGTGGATCCCCAGCTTCTCGAGCATCCTGCTGTTCGTGACGCCCTCGCGGAAGGCGGCGATGACTTGAGTGCCAGGGATGTTCGGGATCTTGTTGCCACTTGGCTGAAGCGCTGGATGTACTTGCGAAGCGTCTCATCCTTCCTCTGCACCACAGCGCGCAAGTCGTTGTGGGTGAGGGCGCGCTCGTACGTCCCCTTGAAGTTGGAGACGAACTGCTTGCAGAGCTCCTCCCAGGAGTTCACAGAGTCCTCAGGGAGATTCAGGAGCCACGACAGCACAGAGTCGCGAAGCGCGTGGGAGAACCAGTTAGCCATGACCTTGTCATCTCCTCCCGCAAGTTGGATGGAGGTGGTCTAGAGCTGCAGGAACTCGATGGGGTTGCTGGAGCCGTCGTAGCCCTTGGGGAGAGCAGGCCAGAACTTTGGGGGCCAGACCACGCGGCGCAGAGAACGGGTGAACGCCATGCAGCCTGAGGCGTACGTGGCGACCCCGTGCTGAAGCGCGCCACGGTTTTACTAGCCCGCCTGGCCAATCTCCTCCACGAGCCTGTTCTGGCGGTCTCGCTGGAGCTCCATTCCCACGCGGGCGTCGGGCGTAGTACGCTGCACGATCAAGCAATCGTGCGGCGAGGACGCGTGCGAAGCAGCCTTCTGAGCCGCAGTTGCTGCAGGCCCCGGAGGTGGCGGAGGCGCGTTTGTCGCGACCGTTCCCGCGAGAGAGGGGCGCAGGTTGGACTGCGACGGAGCGGGACGCGTCGTGACGATGCCGACGAGGTGGTTGAGGCGTTGGAGCCACTGCTCGTGGGCCTCAGCGGTGGGCTGGTAGCGTAGCAGCTCCTGCGCCATGAGCAACGCGGTGTGGGGCGCTGGGTCCGTCCTTCCCGGGCCCGAGCCGCTCGGGTGCTACGTCGGGTAGGACGACTGCGCGTCCTCCTAGTGCTCGGCGTCGCGCTCCGGCGCCTCCGCGTGAGGGCCAAAAGGGACATGCTCTTCGTGGCGGGGTCGGCCCCGCCGTGCGCGGGTGGTCGTGGCGCCTAGCGGCGCACGTCGGTTTGCGCGGGCGACGCTGGTGGTGCGGGTGTTCACCATGGCGCGGAGACGAACTCGAAGGTTGTAGACGCGCCTCAGTCCCCTACCTGGCGCGCCAAATGTCGGGTTATGACTCCCAAGAACCGGGGGTAGTCACTTCCTGAAGTGTAGTTCGTGAAGGGGATTGAACACGGAGGTCTAGACCCTCGAGTGGCTCCACGACGTTGCTCGCCGGACCCGAAGAAGACACACACACACACGAAGGGAGACACCAGCCTTTACCCAGGTTCACGGCCCTCGTGGGGATGTAAAACCGCTACTCCTGCTTGTCTGTATTAGATTGTGTAGGTTACAGTACAATGGAGCTTGCCGAAAGCCCCCTTGAGGCGGTTCTTGCCTGGGGAGGGAAGCGATCGTCTTCTTCCTCCTCAGGGCAGAGGCTTTCCTAACAAGTGTAGCTAGGGTTTACAAGGGTTGCAGTGTGCCAAGAGCCGACCTGCGCTACGATGGACGTCTTGCCCCTTTTATAGGCGCCTCTGGCCTTCTCCTTCGGCTTGGCCTTCCAGGTGGTTCCCACATGCCAGTTGCAGGGTGCTGTAGGAGTCCACCGTGCTCCATTCTTCCATGGACTCGGTCCATTGCTGGTAAAGATGGGTGCGGTGGCCGACCGGCGGCCGACCGTGATGTACTGCCCGCAGGGAGGGCAGTCTCTGAGGTGGAGGCCACGATGACGTCCTCCTTTGGAGGGTTGTGCTGTCCACCCGCTTTATCGTCAGAGTAGAATGTCCTGCCAGCTGCGCAGCAGGCAGAGCTGCTTTGTTGACCACTTTATCGCCAAGGACAGCGACGGGGTGCGTGCGACACTGCATGTGCGTGGCAGAGGCCACGTGCATCTTGCCGTGCTTCCTTGTCCGTGACGGTTCCCCTCAGGCGCGGGGAGGCCTGAGGTGAGATTCCTGCGGGGCTCACTCGAAGCGAGCTGGCGCCTCGGGAGGGTCCCCTGAGGCGGGAGGTCCCTTAAGGCCCTCGTTTCCTCTTCAGGCCCTCGAGAGGAAGAGCCTCTCGAGGGTCCCGTCAGGCGGTGATGCCTGGTCCGTAGTCGTTTCGTCCGACTGACCCGCGTGCGAGGCCTGAGGTGAATGGGCTCACCATACCCCTGTTCCCACTGGGCCGACAGTCTCTGCTCCCCTCCTGGAGCTGCACTCCACGCACGGCTAACCAAAGCGCGATGCACTCCCTGGCACCCCTGTACGCGAGCGTTCCTGGTATGTCCTCCAGCCAGCTATTGCTCTGCATACCTTGCGCAACTGTCCTGGAGTTTTTAGTGTGTGCGCCGATGGTGTTGCAGAGGCCCGGCGCAAAGTCGGAAGCGATCTACCATCGATCCAACGATCGCACCAGAACAGCAGACTGCTGCCATCTCCCGGGATGATCTGCACCAAGCTATCGAAAGGTGCTCGTGTTGTTGTGTCTTTTAGCCTCGGAAGGCCTTGCCAAGGTCGTGTCGGGTCAGATCATCGCAGCCATTCCCAACGGATGCGTAGAGCCAGGCCGTGTAGACGTAGATCTATATCTTTCAAGCTTTCTCTCACTAACTTCGCCAACTGTCCTTCGCTCGCACCGTCGAGCTCAGGAAACTGTACGCGCCTGCTGCGAGCGGAAAATGATTCAGAAGCGGGAAGAAGGGCGGAGACTCTCGAACGAGGAAAAGGATCCCTTCGGCACTTATCCTATGGTTTGAGGGAACTGCAACCGCATTTCTTTCAAATTGACTCCCAGGCTGCCCAGGTCGTAAGGCTTGCTGACCTGATTCCAGGCGACCAAGCATTGTCCTCCATTAGCGCGCTCCTTGCCTGTCCAGAAGAAACCTCTGAAACTTTCTCCAGTAGATGGTGTTTGGGCCTTGCCGACATGACCGATTTGATCAGCACAAGCCGTCCTGGGCGTGCGATAAGCCCTCTCTGCCAATTAGGCACAATGTGCATAACAGCATCTAACATGGGCTGCCATTGGGCCTTTGTGAGTGGCTTTAGCGCTAGTTGGAGGCCTAGAGAGCGGATAGGGAATTCAGATATCCCACACTGCAGGATTTGCGCAACCCTCGTGCGATCCTCCTTTGTTCCTCGGATCAGCGTGGCTGACGTCTTCCTGTAGTTGATGCGCAGGCCCGATGCTTCCCCAAAAATCTCCAGCAGCTCACGGATGTTTGTCAGATCCTAGGTCTCTGGCTTGACGAAGATTATTACATCGTCCGCGAAGATTGACAGGCGCTGTGCTGGGGAGCAATTACCTAATGGCATTAGTAGGCCTTCCTCGGACGCCTTGATCAGCAGGCAGGATACAACTTCCAGGGCCGGTCCACGCGTATTCGGGGCCCCGGGGCAAGACAACAAAATGTGTCCCTTTTAGACGGATAAAATTAAAATTAATATATTTCAAAAGCATTTCAGTATATAGCATAAATCGATGGTGTTTGAACAAGCGCAATAAAACACACACCACAAGTTATTTATTTGTAATATTTTCACAATGGTAAGGAAACTATATAATTCTGTAAAATATCACTTTTCTAAGTGGCATGAAGAGACCATATAGTTCAGCTCGCTGTTTTTTCTCTTCCTTTTCTCCTAGATAAACAAAGGCAAGAAACAAAGCACCTGGATATGGGTATATGCAGATATGCCCGGTGTAGGTTTCTTGATCTATAGGATGCAACACTGAGCACAAAGATAAAGGAGAAGCTTGCTCACTGATTCCTCGTGCCCCCTTTTCGTTTGACATGCTGACTGTTGAGCACTCTCTATCTCCTCAGATCAATGAAGCTTTAAGGAAGAAGAAGGGCATGTTGAGCAATCAGAGCCGGGCTATTTAATAGAGAATCAAATTGAGGAACTAAATTAGGGGAAGGAGGGAGACGTAGTACTACCATATTTGATGGCTTAAACGTTGTGAGGAATGAGGATGAAAAGAGAGATGATTGGGGAACCAAATAGTAACATCGTATATCTCCATGAATGGCTGAATACGAGCCGGTGACTTGGACCATTGAGTAGATCGATGGATGCTGCGAACGATGCGTTAATTTTCTATATCTACCGATCCATTTTTTGGTCCATGAGACTAGCAGGATGGTGGGATTGGGATTCTTTTTCTGTTTCGTTTTCCTGGACCTGGTACCTATACAGTATCATTACCTGGGCCGGGGCCCCTAACTCCCTGGGGCCCGGGGCGGGCGCCCCGTCGCCCTGGCTTATGGGCCGGGCCTACAACTTCCATGGCGATGACGAACAGTTGCGGGGACAGCGGGTCCCCTTGACGCAGTCCACGCGCGTGCCAAATCTTCCTTCCCGGAACTCCGTTGACAGAGACCCTGGTGCTACCCGTGAGTAAGGCTATTGCCACCCAACACAGCCAGCACTCCGGGAATCCTAGCTTCCTTAGTATTTCAAACAGAAAAGCCCAAGATAAGGAATCAAATGCGCGTGTGATATCGAGGTTGATCAACACTCCCGGTTCCCTCCGGCTATTGATCTTCCTGGCGAGCTGGCGGACAAGGAGAAAGCTATCGTGAAAGTTCCTTCCGCGGATGAAAGTGGATTGATTCTTACTGATCAGTTCGTCCATCTTAGGTCTCAGTCGGTTTGCCGGGATTTTTGAGAATAACTTTGCAAAACTGTGGACAAGACTTATGGGCCTGTAGTCGCCCACCTCATGTGCATCAGCTCTCTTGGGTATTAGGGTAATTAGCGCACGTTCAGTTAGGCAAAGCCACATCCGTCCCCCGGAAATTCTTATAAAAAGGGTTCCCTTTGCAAAGGTTCATGCGTGTGTGCTCTGGTGCTGACAAGTGTCGCAATTTCGTTTGTTTCTATTTCCACTTTTTCTCCACGCAGTGACAAGTGGCAGCTCCCTGGTGGTGGACAGAGGGTTGTACATGCATTTATTTTGAGATTCGTTTTTTTAAAACGAAATATCTTGAGAACCGTTTATCCGATTTACGAACCGTTTTCACTTTTGAACTCCTCGCGTCAAGATCTTCCTAAATAGATCCCATATTGATAGGTTTCGACAAACTTTTTTTTGTGTACTTTGGATTGTATATGTTTTGTACACCCTAAGTGTAGTCGTACGTACAAACTGAATTTTATAGTTGTACGTACAACTTGCTACGTGTAGTTGTTTGTACAACCCGAATGTATTTCTACGTACAACATGTCCTGTGTTGCTGTACAACCCGGTATATGTTGTTGTACAAACCGGTCTGTGTGTTGCTGTACAACCCGGTTTTTGTTGCTGTACAACGCGGTCTCTGTTGCTGTACAACGCGGTCTCCGTTGCTGTACAACGCGGTCTCCGTTGCTGTACAACCCAGTCGGGGTTGCTGTACGTACAAACTGATTTTGTGTAGTTGTACGTTTCGGTGTGTGTAATTGTACGTGTATGTATATATTTTTGTACTAGCTTCTGCTTATATGTGTACAGCGGCGGCTTTGTTTTCTATGCACGTCTTGATTCTAATCACGGGCAGCTTAGCTGGATCAGCGGTACGTTGAAGTGCTAGTCGTGTACAAAACAATCGATCGATCGAGCCAGCCTTCGCGACGTGCGCACGCGCGGGGACGCAAGTAGCCTCCACGTGGCAGAAGCGGACGCGTGTGTGCTAGGCCTTTGCAAAGGCCTCCCTTTAAATAGCGATACCCCCGTCCCCCACATAGAGCTTGAGCACTGCCGTCATGATCTCGCTTTTGATAACGGGCCAGGCCCTTTTGAAAAAGCCCCGATAAACCCGTCCGGGGCTGGGGCCTTTTCGGCCGGCATCTCCTTGACAACGCTCCAGACTTCTTCTTCTGTGAAGATATCTCCGAGGTCAGCGAGGTCATGGGTTTGAACTCCAAGTTCCTCAAGGTCTAGCGAGTAGTTCCTGCTCTGGATGCCGCCAAGCAAGTTACTAAACGCATCAGCAAACACCTCTTCTTTGCGCAGCTGGTCTGTGATCAGTTCATCATTGTGCCGAATTGCAGGTCTGAAGTTCTTGATCCTCCGCCCGTTAGCGACTGCATGGAATAGCTTCGAGCTTGCGTCACCATCCTGCAACCATCTAAGGCGCGAACGTTGTCTCGCCATCGTCCTTTCTAGGGAGGAAAGGCCCAACACAAGCGGCTTGAGTGTTTTACGGAGCCACCATTCGCCATCGGAAAGCGCTCTCCTGTCCTGCGCAGCGTCGAGTTTATGGATGATTAGGTTCGCCATGGCAATTTGCAGCTTTAAGTTCCCCACTCTCTGATCTCCCCAGGCTTTCATATGGGACGCCAGGTTTCGGAAGCATTCATCCAAACGCTCGAAGGGGTCAGAGACTGACGGCGCGCATCTCCATCCCTCCTTAACCGCGTCGTCGAACCCATTGAGTTTGAGCCAGAACAGCTCAAACAGAAACCGACTGGCCTACCAGAGAAGATCTTCCTATGTGTGCCCATCTCCACACACACTTGACCCGTTTCCCCTCCTAGGCGACAAAGGCGGCTTTCATCAAGCAGGAAACACACATTGTCCTGCAGCCATAGCTGAGGATACGACGTTCCGGCAAAACTGCCTTTGTTGAATGTCAGGACCTGAAACTCTCCTCCTAGTACTCCCTCCGTAACATTTCATAAGACGTTTGCCATCCACATTTAAAGCTAGCCGAACGTCTTACATTTCTTTACAGAGGAAGTATTTTGTTATCAGAGTAGAGGCTAATAATTGCTACGGTGTCGGGGTATGGCGGTATGCCATATTTAAACCAGGCTCCAAATAAGATCCAACGGCTTCGTTCTTCGTCTTCCCGCAGGTTTTTTCAAGTATCAACTTCGATTTTAGCTAACTGTAACCGTAACAGTCTTGCACGACGCATTACATAAGCAAAGGCTGATATTCTATCCTTGCTTGTAAACAAAATTGATTTTTGCAAACGGCGATCATGTAACAGATCGAACTGTTCTTCTATGGTGAGAAAACTGTGGTGAACCACTGTGGTGGTACCGAAGCTGGAGCTCTTTGCCAGTCGACTAATATTTGTACAGATCTTGCTATGGTTTTCAGCTGCACTATTATATCCTGCACAGCATGGTCGTCATCTAACTGCTTTCTTGTATTTGACTCATTACTTCTTGTTCATACTACTTAACATCGACTAATATGTTTTGTTGGATACCTATCAATGTCAGCAAAGCAACTACTTCACTGTGGAGGACAAGAACTGTGGAGAGCACCAGAGATGGACCTATGTCGCCACCATGTTGCTGCTTCCTCGCCTTGCACACACTGCTGATAGACTATATCAGATAGAGGGAGGAGAGGCCCTTCTCGCCCGACGAGGTGGAGGGTATGGTTTCTGGAAAAAGCTTTCTGATTTGCTAGCATGACGATTAACATTATTAGTCAAGAACATGATCTAAATGCGCTTTTGTGTGAGCCTGCTTGGTTTGTCTGCTGGATTAGATGTCAGCATGACCAAGCCAAGCCTGCCAATTGAACTACGGGAACGGATATTTTGCTAGAAGAATTAGGATGGCTCGTGGAAGACTGCCTTGACTTTGTCTGTGTCGTGAGCAATTCAACACTGAAAACTATATTTATGAACCTTTTTTTGTAACTATGATTATTGAATTGCCATGGGTATGTCGTTGATTTAAATATGTTTGCAGGATCTGAGTTAAAGTAGCATTAGCCATAGTCTTTATTTTATTTTTTACACTAAGCCATAGTCTTCATTGATAACAAGAGAATGATTGGCTTTATCCGTAGTCTACCTTGACCATGCATGGAGCCGGGGAAGAGCTGGGTTTGGTGCACCTGCTCTGCTTGCCTCAGCTCCATTTATTTTCTACATACCATATTCAATTTTCAGATGAATTTCTTGAATTGATGGTTTCGGTTTCGGTAAGGGGTGAGAAAGCATAGCCCCGTTGAAAAATTCGATCAAAATTAACAAAATTCTGTACCTAGCACTTCTGAGAGGAAAAGATCAACTAAATATTACTCTCCATGTTCCATAAAATAAGATGTTTTAGCTATGTTTCACATTTTATATACACACATATGTATATAGATATGTTTTAATATACATGCGCTTTTGTGTGAATCTAAACAACATATATTACATCGAAAATATCTTATATTATGTAACACAGAGAGTACCTACTAACTTTGTAATACTCTAGTGGTGGAGGGTATATCCGTATATGTGGTTGTATGCACGGTCTTGAGTTCGACTTTAGGCTCTTTCATTTACTTTTGCTAATATCTCCATACTTCTAATCTGACCAAAATTATGTTTTTTTTAATTTGGTTATTTTCGTTCTTGATTAGGGACGATAAATAACCAAAAAAAATATAGAACCCTTCTCTTTTGGCACCCATCATGTTAGGGATATGAATTCCGCCTCGAAATGGTGGGTTCCTAACGACTTCCAAGAGCTCTACTTCGTACTAACACAATTTTCTTCTGAAATATTTTCTATTGCCCATATTAGGCTAAACTTCACAATCGTCGAACTCTAGCGACTGCGTGATTCCGGTGTGGCCGTCTGATGGCACATATGTGTGTCAATTGCGCAGTGTGCTTAAATTTTGATTCTCTTCTTCAATTTTTTGTTATTTTTATGAAATTTAGGAACCTTGGTTAGGGGGCAAAAAGAACAACCAAAAGAAATTCCGTTCGACACCCATCATTTCATTATTTTTTCTAGCGGTCCATTTCATTTCATTTGACGGAAACCAAACGATATTAGGAATAAGAATTGGCATAACATATAATAGCCATTTTGCTAATAGATGACATGTCCAATTTTGTAATAGCGAAATGGGTTGGATATTATCTGATGAATTCCACAATTCTCCCTTAAACTGAGATTTAAGAACGCTGTTCACGCGAAGTAATAGATAAGAGGCAAAAGAAATAACTATTCTTTAATTTCTACTTGCCTCATATTCGTTGTTTGATGCGGTTCACACATAGCATGAAATCGGAAGCGATTCCTTCGCTGACAAGCTTTTTGGTTGAACCAGTACCACACTCTTGTGTGCATGACCTAAGAGCTCTGCTTCGCACTACCACAGTAATCTTCTGAATCATTTTTCTATTGCCCATGTTGGGATAACTTCACAATCGTTGAACTGCAGTGTGGTGGCCTGATCGCGCGATGGCCGTCTGATGGCGCGTACAGTATGTGCGTCAGCTGTGCAGTGTATTTGAGACGATGATGATGATGTCAGGGATGATGTGTGGTCCGGGTCGTCGCGCGATAAGATGCAACGCTGCGGCGGTGTCCTCTGATCATTTCGTGGTATCTTCCCGATGGAGAAAATACCACATCTTTGCCACTACGAAGCCTGAGCTAGTCTTGTTGCAATATCCTATCCTAGCGCCGTAGCGCGCACTCCGGCCATGGGCGACATGCCGGAGGAGTCCATCCTGCGGCCGGAGCCGGCCTACCCGTGCTTCTTGAACGACCTGCCGCCGACGCCCCACGGCGATGGTAGCTCCTTCGAAGACCTGTCCCTCCCCTACATCGCGCGGCTGCTCATGGAGGACGACATCGAGGACCGCTTCTTCTACCAGTACCCCGACCACCCCGCGCTCCTTAGGGCGCAGCTGCCCTTCGCCCAGATCCTCGCCGACGACAGCGGTAGCAGCGGCGGCAACTCTACCTCAACGCCACCGCCGTCCTCTTTCGACACCAGCACCACTGCCCCGGGCTTGAGCGGCGGTTCAGACATGGCGTTCTTGGAAGTCGAACAGGAGGCCCAGATCGTCGCCTTTCCTTCTAAGACCACCTCTGGTTTCTTCAAATGTTTGTTGCCCGCTGACCAGGACATGCTCAACCAGGCGTTCCTCAAGGGCATGGAGGAGGCGAGAAAGTTCTTGCCGAACAACGGTAGCTTCGCCGTGGAGGGCGAGGAGGTGGTGGATCGAGTGCTCGCGGGAGTCCGCAGGAGGACTAGGCATGGTGGGAAAGCGGAGGATGGCAGGACCAGCAAACTGATGATGCCGGAGATGGAGGGGGATGGTGCACGCGACCTGCTCGACCAAATGATTTTCCAGCAAGACGAGATATGCATGAAGGGGGTAGCAGACGACCGGCTCGCCGACACGGAGAAGAAGAGCGGGAAGAAGAAGAAGAAGGGGCAGCGGCGAAGCGTTGATAGCGACGAGATGGTGGACCTGCAGACGCTGCTGCTGCGTTGCGCAGAGACGGTGTCCAACGACGACCGCCGGAGCACGACCGAGCTGCTGAAGCAGGTCAAGAAGGCGGCGTCCCCGAAAGGCGACGCGGCGCAGAGGCTGGCGCACTATTTCGTTGAGGCGCTGGAGGCGCGGCTGGCGGGCACCGGAAGCCAGCTATACCAGTCGCTGGTGGCGAGACCCACCATGGTTGTCGACTTCCTCAAGGCCCAGCAGCTTTTCATGTCCGCTTGCTGCTGCAAGAGGGTGGCATTCACCTTCGCCAACAAGACCATCTACGACGCAGCGGCGGGCAAGAGCCGGCTGCACATCGTGGACTACGGCCTCAACTACGGGTTTCAGTGGCCGGGCTTGCTGCGCGCGCTGGCGGCCAGGGAAGGCGGGCCGCCGAAGGTGAGGCTCACTGGCATCGACATCCCTCAACCGGGGTTCTACGGAGACTACAACATACACGCGACAGGCCGCAGGCTCGGGACCTGCGCCCGCATGCTGGGAGTGCCGTTCAAGTTCCGCGGCATTGGAGCAAAGCGGGAGACGGTGAAGGCCGAGGACCTGGACATTGACCGAGGTGAGGTGCTCATAGTGATCAACCTCTGCCATTTCAGGAACCTGATGGATGAAGAAGACCTGGGCTTCGCTGGCCCAAACCCCAGGGACCAGGTCCTCGCAAACATCAGGGAGATGCGCCCGGACATGTTCATCCACGGCATTCTCAATGGCCCCTATGGCGCACCTACATACTTCCTGACGCGGTTCAAAGAGGCCTTGTTCCATTACTCGGCGCAGTTCGACTTGCTGGATGCGACCGTGCCGAGGGGAAGCAACGAGCGGATGCTGATCGAGCGTGACATCTTCGGGCGCTCCATCCTGAACGTCGTCGCCTGCGAGGGAGCTGACCGGGTGGAGCGCCCGGAGATATACAAGCAGTGGCAGCTGCGGAACCACCGGGCAGGCCTGAGGCAGCTGCCGTTGGTTCCGGAGGTCGTCAAGCTTGTGCTGGATAAAATTAAGGACAATTACCATAAGAACTTCGTTGTGGATGTCGATCAGCGTTGGTTGGTGCACAGGTGGAAGGGCCGTGTGCTCTACGCATGGTCTACATGGATTGCACAGGATGATGTTGCCTCAAACTCTTAGCATCTTTTCTCCATCTAACTTCGGTTATTACTATGTAGACATAATATGATATATGCGATGTTTCCCCACATACTATACTACTATATTACACTATATATGAAAGTGCATCAGATTTAGCCTCAGTTTCAGCATCCACGTCACTCTTTGAACCCGTCCGACGGTCTAGATTGCAAGTTTCTCGGGTGGAAACCGCGAGTTACTGTAGCATGGCGTTCTCCACCAATCGCAACACGCCACGTCTCCCAGTCGCCGGCTAGTCGTCCCCGGTCACCGCGCCTTTTTGCAGAAAAGGCCTCTGCAGATCGAACGCGTGCCCCGCAGTTCACAAATTACAACTGCGCGGGATCTACTTGCATTTATCAAAACTCCACATGCTTTTGGGCAAAACTGCCACGCACAATCCCCCTTCTCCTTCTCTCCCTCCCGTGAACGTGGAGGTCGCCGCCGCCGCTACGCGCCTCCCCGGTCAAATCTACGCCTACGAGGAGCTCCGCCTCCGCGCCCTCTCCAACCTCGTTGGCGGCCGCGTCCCGGAACAGATGTCAGACCCTGAATTCAAGCTACACAAACGAAACGTATCGGTTGGGCCACACAACCAAGAACATACTGGGGTTACCACTCCCAGGAAAACCATCAGGCCATGCTCGGAATGGATCATCGGCCGACAGTTCTTGGCGATCCCAATGTCGCATACGTTTACAGATTGTGCACGCAAGAACCCAAAAAGTCTTCCAACTCGTATACTTCAACCATACACACATGGTATACGAGTCGGAATTTTAACAAGTTGAAACCACAGAATAAACCTAAGACACAAAGAAAAGAAATAATATCCAAAAGCTCTCACTGAGCAAAATATATCAAATGGCACAAATCAGAGGACACATGTCCCAACATTACATCATGCAGCGGAAACACACCGGTCTGAGTACAGACAAGAAGCAAAGGGCTCAAGGCCGAAACGGAAAAGAAGGCCCATCCACGCAGTCCACCACGAAGTAGCCCAGGGGAACTCTAACTACTCGTCGTAGCTCTCGTCGTCGAACTCCACGTAGTATCCACCCAACTGGTCGAGCGAAGGATCCTCAACTGCATAAAAACCACAGCCCGCGAACGGGTCAATACACCGAAGCGTATCGAACAAGCTTAAACTAACAGGTTACAAAACTGTAAGATTCCCAAAATATGGGGGTAAGTGTACTTAGCGGCAGCAGCACTAGCAGACTAAAGAGACACGCTAAAACTTCCGTCTAATTAGAGAGGGATAAGAGAGCGTTTAAATATCCACCTACAACTGACACCAGTCATAACCCATTCTCGAATTAACCCCCTCAACCAAGTATGAGGAAGCAATCCGGGAATACTCACACGTTAACAATTTTAGTTACCATTTAGGGTGTAAGTAATGCTATATTACTAGTCACATTAATTAACAATGATTAGGTGTAAATTGTCTAGATCTTGTTAGCCAGCATCATCACCAAAGTCGTCCATAACCGTGGACACGGCTCATCGATAAGATTATACCCTGCAGGGGTGCACTACAGTACCCATACTCGCATGATCAACCCGTGAGGGCCTCTCAACACGACTCATTCCTTCACTACAGCAAGTCCAAGTGCCACCCATATGAGTGGTTACCCGCGTCAGGAGTCCGGCCGAATCTCAATTGCGGACTCATTAGTTTGTGCCTACGCACCATGCGGCTCAAACCACAGTAGGAACTGTCCGCTACGTACGCACCACCCCTATATGACCCCCCGTATCAAGTAACCTCTCATCGAACATCATCATCATGCACATGCATATGAGAGAATGGAAAATCCGAACTACTTGCGGCACATGGACGAGCTGCGGATCCGTTCAAAGTCGAGGGGGGCTCCATTGGGCCACCCACAAGTGGTTAGTGCGCTCAAAATTGGATCCGAGGACAAAATCTCATTTCCTAGGTCGACACTGAGCAGAACAAAGCACCTCACAAGGCCTTCCGCCTGGTGCCTTATCTTTTAATTATAGAACCCCAAAATAAGACAGCAGTTTATTATAGTAGAACAATATATCATACTAAGCATATGAGATAAAGACAAAGGAACGACTCGCTCAACCAATCCTAAGCATGCACTACGACTCGCAAAGGCCAACAGATAAACATGCAAGGGGTTATGGGTTGTGGGGATATAGCTGTATAGGCTGCAGGATAAACATGTGATGGGATCGCAATTTAAGAAGCGATAACTAGGATAGCATAGATCAAAAGGCGGGAATGAAAACCCGACAATCGTGTAACCGGTTAGCAAAAGCTTGCCTGGCAGCTCGTAGCCTGGCACGATAGCTGGAACCTCAGTGTCGTAGGTACTCGCAGCAGACACGTCGTCGTCTACCCAAAGAGAGCCAAACACAGACAATAGGAAACAATAATCAATACAGAGAAATGCGCAAACAAATGATGATGCGACATGGTATGAGGTGATTAGGTCATATTAAAGCGGGGATGAAATCCCGGCAAAAGATTAGGGTGCAAGTTATTTGTGTAGCCATTAATTTAAATGTTACTTAATATAGCAGAAGTGGTGATTCAATTAATTTAAAATGGAAAAGACATTAATTACTTAATTGCCCAACACATTCCACATTTAGGAATTAAATGCAATTTATTTATCTTTAACTCAAATTAAATAATTATTAGCATGGCAAGATATGGTATAAAAGGTATGAGCATATTAAATGGAATTAGGGTATTATATAATTATTACCCCTCATACTCCGTATTTAATTAATTAATTGCATTTGTGAATTTAAACTAAGCATTTAAAATAAATGATGCAAAATGGCATAAGAATATGATATTAATGTTTATTACATTTTTCTGATATAAAAACATATAAAGTTTATTTAATTTGGAGTTATAAATTAAAAGTTATGCATTTTTTAAAGTGTAGGGGTGTTTCTGAAATAACCAGGGACTTAACCGTGATAGAAAACTAGCAGGGGAGGTCTACTGTGCAAAACCCGGAAAGCAGGGGCTTCGGTGCAAAATCCCCTCGCTCCGGACTTTTCTCACCGAGCGCGTGGCTAGCCAGAGGGGCTGGCTCGCGGGCCCTGGCGACAGCGTGGCGCTGACCACGCGCTGACTGAGCGCTGCGGGCGCCACGGTCACTGACCGGTGGGCCCGCCCTGTCAGCGCGGCGAAAAGAAGCAAAAGGGTGGCCTTTTTCTCCACTGCCAGGAATCGAACGCGCGCGCTCGCAGTACGCACGGATCGCTCGGGTAGCCAGTAGGTTAGATAGGTGATCTTGTTAGGATTAGCGTAGGTTTTGTTTTAACAAGTTTTAAGAAGAAGGGGGGCTCTGTTCTCGTTTCTCTGACGAAACTGACGGAAACGACGACCGTGCGCAGCGGCGGCGGCAGATCGACGGCGACCTCTTTCCGGCGGCGCTGCGCGTTCGCTGGGGGTGTGCGGTGCGTGCGGTAACTCCTGGCGACTCGTTCCCGTGCTCAAAACGAAAGGAAACGGCGCCTCCAGCTCGGGTTCGTGCTCGACCGGAGACGCCCGTGCGGGGCGCGCGAGAACTTCGTCCGGCGCCGGTGAAAAGCGACGACCGAGAGGAGAAAACGGAGGGGGAAGGAGGGGTTTCCGACGGCGGCTCACCGAGGGAGGTCGGTGGCGAGATGCGGAGGCGCGGGGAGGTCGGGAGCGGCTCGTCTGTGTCGGGGAAGGAGTTGCGGGTCCGCGGCGTCGTCGTGGACGGAGGGGACGGAGCGGTGCTTTGGGGACGTCCTGGTCCTTGCTCCTGGACGACGAAGGAGGAGGAGGAGTTGTTGCTGCTCCTGGCGTGAGAGAGACGGAGGGGACGGCAAGTTCTAGCGGGGACCCGAGCTCCACCTCTTCTCTGTCATGGCGTCGGCGTTTGCGAGGAGAGAGCGAGCGGCGGCGGGGGAGGAGAAAGTTAGGGTTAGGGTTCCGGTCGATTTAAAGAGCGAGAGGGAGGAGGTGGCAGTGGGGCTCGGCGTGGGGGCGAGCTGCAGAGAGGCGAGCTCCATGCCGCGCTGGAAAGGGAGGTCTCCTCTGCGCGTCCGTACGAGGACGAAGGAGGGGAGTGGGCCGTGGATCGGCAGCCGGGCTGAGATGGGCCGAGCAGGCCCAGCTCGGCCAGGGGCTTATTTTTTCTTCTCCTGTTTTTATTTTTCTTTTACAAAACTTTCTGATTTTTGTATTAGTGAAACAAATAAGAGAAAGAGACAAAAGGAACTTTTGAATAAATTTTACAAGTTTCAATTTAGTCAAATTAATATCTCATTGGATTATCTATAAATAATTGGAAACTTCAAATGATTTTATTTTGAAAGCATTTGAATTCAAAATAAGGATTTGAAATTGTAATTTGAATTTGATGCCCCAAAATTAAATAAATGCAAGCACTTATGGGATGATGACATGATATAACATTTTTATTGCACACCAAAAGGAAAGTTACAGTAGGGCTGTTACAACACTCCCCCCCTCAAAGGAATCACGCCCCGAGATTCTTCATGGAGCAACAAAGAGGTTGGGATACTCGGCACGGAGATGGTCTTCACGTTCCCATGTAGCTTCCTTGTCAGAATGATGAGACCATTGAACCTTGTAGAACTTGACAGTGTTGTTACGGGTGCGACGTTCAGCTTCGTCAAGAATGCGAATCGGTTGTTCCACATAAGAGAGATCTTCTCAAAGTTCAATTGATCCAAGATCAACTGCACGACCTGGATCTTGGAAGCACTTCTTGAGTTGTGACACGTGGAAGACATCGTGCACTTTGGAGAGGTTTGGAGGAAGTTCCAGACGGTAAGCCAATTCACCACGCCTTGAAAGAACGTTGAAAGGCCCAACATAACGCGGAGCGAGTTTGCCTTTGATGCCAAAGCGTTGCGTGCCTCTCAGAGGAGTGACACGAAGGTAAGCTTGATCACCAGGTGCATAGACCATGTCCCTGTGCTTGCTATCATAATAGCTTTTCTGCCGAGACTGGGCAATCTTCAGATTGTCACGAATGATGCGAACCTTTTCTTCAGCCTCCTCGATAATATCCGGCCCAAAGAATGGACGTTCACCAGCTTGAGACCAATTGAGAGGAGTTCTACATTTGCGGCCATAGAGAGCTTCAAATGGAGCCATGCCTAGACTTGCTTGGAAGCTGTTGTTGTAGGAAAACTCAGCATACGGAAGGCAATCCTCCCATTTCATGCCAAAGGAGATAACACAAGCTCTGAGCATATCTTCCAGAATCTGGTTTACTCTTTCAACCTGTCCACTTGTCTGCGGATGGTAAGTTGTGCTAAACAGAAGTTTAGTACCCAAGGCTTTCTGAAAGCTATCCCAAAATCGAGAAGTGAAGATACTTCCCCGATCTGAGCTTATTGCCAAAGGAACACCATGTAAAGGAACCAGTCTTGTCATATAGAGTTCTGCCAACTGACTAGCTGATACTGTCTCTTTGACTGGAAAGAAGTGAGCCACTTTGGAGAGACGATCAATGACAACAAAGATTGCATCGTTGCCTTTCTTGGGCTTTGGAAACCCAGTAACGAAGTCCATTTCGATCTTGTCCCATTTCCACTCAGGAATTTGCAGTGGTTGAAGAAGTCCAGGTGGTCTCTGATGAACTGCCTTGACACGACAGCAAACATCACAATGAGACACATAGCGAGCAATTTCACGCTTCATCCTGGTCCACCAATAGATTGACTTGAGATCCTGGTACATCTTTGTGCTGCCAGGGTGAATAGAAAGCGGAGTATCATGAGCCTCCTTGAGAATGAGTTCTCTTAAGCTGTCAAGTTTGGGCACTACAATGCGTTCTTCAAACAGCAAGGTACCCTTGTCATCGAGAGAGAAACTCTTGTACTTGTCCTTGCCAATGTTGTCTTTGATATTCTTGACACCAGAATGACGCAACTGTGCGGCACGGATCTTATCCTCAAGTGTAGGAGTGGCAATCAAGTTTGCAAGATAACCAGAGGGAACCACTTGAAGATTGAGTTTCTTGAATTCTTCATGAATAGGAGGTTGGATGTCCTCAACCATGAGGTTGTTGCAATATGACTTGCGACTGAGAGCATCAGCCATTACATTAGCTTTGCCTGGAGTGTAAGAGATGGTAAGATCGTAATCTGAGAGTTTCTCAAGCCACCTTGTTTGCCTGAGGTTCAAGTCTGGTTGAGTGAAGAGATATTTGAGACTCTTGTGATCAGTGAAGATCTCACAGCTGTGCCCCAATAAATAAGGTCTCCAAGCCTTGAGGGCATACATGATTGCTCCAAGTTCAAGATCATGTGTAGGATAGTTGAGCTCATGAGGCTGCAACTGGCGAGATGCATAAGCCACAACTTTGCGTTCTTGCATGAGGACTGCGCCTAGTCCTTGAAGAGATGCATCGCAGAATATTTGGAAAGGTTTGGAAGTGTCTGGTCCAACTAGAACAGGAGTAGAAGTGAGTTTAGCTTTCAAGAAATTAAAACTCTCATCACACTTTGGAGTCCAAAGAAACTTTCTATCCTTCCTTGTAAGATCGGTGAGAGGCTTAGCGATTTTGGAGAAGTTCTCAACAAATTGACGGCAATAGCTAGCCATGCCAAGGAAACTCCTGACTTGTTTCACCGATGTAGGAGGCAACCATTCAACAATGGCCTTCACTTTTTCTGGATCCACAGAAATGCCTTCAGAAGAGATGACATGACCAAGGTAGGATACTTTAGGAAGCCAGAATTCACACTTGGAGAACTTGGCGTAGAGACGGTGTTCTCGGAGTTTCAACAAGATAAGACGTAGATGTTCTCCGTGTTCTTCCTCGGTTTTGGAATAGATAAGAATGTCATCGAGATAGACTACCACGAACTTATCGAGGTATTCCATGAAAACGAAGTTCATGAGACGTGAGAAAGTCGCCGGAGCATTTGTGAGACCAAAAGACATGACAGTGTATTCGTAGAGACCATAACGAGTGGTGAAAGCTGTCTTTGGAATGTCTTCTTTGCGGATCTTGATCTGCTGATAACCTGACCTCAAGTCCAACTTGGAGAAAACCTTAGCACCAGCCAGTTGATCGAACAGATCGTTGATGCGAGGGAGAGGATACTTGTTCTTGATGGTTTTCTTGTTCAGAGGACGGTAGTCAACAACCAGTCGCTCAGTCGTGTCCCTCTTCTTGACAAACAGAGTAGGACAACCCCAAGGAGAAGTACTAGGTTGAATATGACCTTTTCTTTCCAACTCCTCTAGCTGTCTCTTAAGCTCAGCCAGTTCTTTGGGGCCCATCTTGTAAGGACGTTTGGATATAGGAGCAGTGCCTGGTTCTAGTTCAATAACGAACTCAACGGCTCTGTCAGGTGGCATACCTGGTAATTCTTCAGGAAAGACGTCAGGAAAGTCTCGGACCACCGGAATAGCTTCTATGGAAGGAAGAGAATCAACATTGAGAGCGAAAAGCTGAGCTGAAGAGGTTTGGTTTGGAGAATAGACTATCTGTCCAGAAGGATGAGAAAGAGTTACCGTCTTTGTGGAACAGTCTATCTTAGCTTGATTGGCCTTCAACCAATCCATGCCCAGAATGACATCAATATCAGAATTGCCGAGAATTATTAGAGATGCCAAGAAGATATGGCCTCCAATTTGGATTTCATTGTCGTGGCTTATCTTGGAAGAAGTCATTTCCATACCGGGAGAAGTAACCGCGATGTTTTTGGGTAGAGGATCGAGAATTAGCCCATGTAAATCCGCAAAGCCAACTGATACGAAAGAATGAGATGCTCCTGTATCAAACAACACTCTATAAGAGATAGAGTTGACAGGAAGTGTACCAAGAACAACTTCTGGAGCTTCTTCTGCTTCCTCAGCCCTGATGTGGTTCACCCGCGCAGCACGTGCCGGAGGCCTGGTGTTGGGGACGAAAGGCCTAGCCGGGGCAGGTGCGCGGACCATCGCCTGAGTTGGAGCAGGGCGAGGTGGTGGAGGAAGTGTACGGGTCTCCGGGCAGTTGTTGGAGTAGTGGCCCGGTTTCCCGCACTGGTAGCAGGTCACGTTGGGACGCGCGCCCGTTGGCCTTGGAGGTCCTCTGAAACCCCTCATAGCAAGAGCCGGGTTCGGTGGGCGAGGCGCGAGTCCTGGAGGTCCTGGCACGTAGGTAGCTCGTGCGAAGGCGCTGTTAGGCACCCAGAGCCGACGCTTCTGAGCAGGAGTGGCGGCGATTGACGATGAAGAAGAGTTGGTCTCACGAGAGTGCTTGCGCGACTCCTCGAAGACCTTGCGCCCATGCTCCTCATTGAGCGCGATGTTGACGAGGTCCTCGAAGTTGTCGGCCTTGACGAGGTTCAGCTTGTACTTGAGCGCGGGGTTGAAACCCTTGCGGAACTTGGCCATCTTCTTGGCCTCAGTGTTCACCTCATCTCCAGCGTAACGAGCAAGGCGATTGAACTCGCCATTGTACTCCATCACGTCCATCTTGCCTTGCGTCAGCGAGTTAAACTGCTCGCGCATCCTGTCCATGAGACCTTCTGGGATGTGGTGGCGCAGGAAGGCTGCCCTGAAATCCCCCCAAGTGGTAACCACCCCGGGAGCTCTCATAGCCTGGAAGTTTTCCCACCATGAGGCAGACTTGCCCCTAAGCAGGTAGGACACGTAAGGCACCTTGTCGTGCTCAGCCACGTGGGCGATAGCAAGGGTCCTTTCCATCTCGCGAAGCCAATCATCAGCTTCCAGCGGCTCAGTGGGGGAAGCGAAGTTCCTTGGGCCCAGACCGAGGAAGTCCTTGATGGTCACACGTGCATTGCCTTCATTGCGATGCCCGTGGTTGTTCTGGTAGACTTGGTTCTCGGCCATTTGAGCCAGAACTTGGGTCATCTGACCAAGCAACTCAGTGATTGGAGGCGGTGGTGGTGCGCCTTCCGCATTGCAGTTGTTCCTGGTGTTCGTCATCCTGGAGACATTGGATATTAGAACAGCGACAAGATACACAAAGCCAGGGAAAACTTGGAAAGTCGAATTCTTGCTAAGAAAAACAGTTGCAAACTGTAGGATAACAAGGATAAGCTTCTCATAACAAAGGTTCATAACCATACACTTAGTTAGCCATCAGTACAACCACCAAGGTTTCAGTACTACAAGGACAGCTACTAGTACAAAGTTAACCATCCGTACAACCAACACGGTTTCGGTACAAAGGATAGCTACTACAACAAAGGAAAAGATACAACTCGAAGACTAGCTCTCGCTTCCCTCAGAAGACGAAACTAGGCTGCTGCGATGGGTGTAGCGACGATCGCAGTACACGCGGTACTCTCGCACAATGCGTCGCAACTGAACGGAGTAGGCATCTGGCGTCTCTGTCCCGTACAGTAGTGGTCCAACGTGGTCTGGATCAGTAGTGATCAGAGGACCACGCTCTGGAGTGTATCCACCCACAGCAGACAGACGACTCGGAAAAGCGAGCTGGAACCTCGGGAAAGCGTCTGGTGTGACGTTCCTCCTGTCATACTGCCCCAGGTGAGAGAGTGCCCGGTGCAGCTGCTGACGGACTGCTGCTAGCTCCAAGCGTAGAGTCCCAGCAACTGAGTCTGAAGACTGACCAAACTGAGCGGTCATGTCCAGAACCTCGAGCTCGTACTGAGAGTCCGTGTAGGGGTAGTATGGAACGTAGCAGAACGGATGGTTGTTGAAGCAGTAGTAATCCCTGCGCAGAGCCAGAGCTGCATCGTAAGCTGCCAAGTGTACTGCCATGTCCACAGTGGAAGCCTCAGCAACGTGCTTGTGCACAGTATCACCATCATCTCCGCTGATCCAAACAGTAGCTCTGTAGAAGGTCTGTTCGTAATCCCTGGGGATCTCGGACACCTGGTACTCCGGGAGGTAGCTGAACCCGACATAGTCAACCATGCTTCTGAGAAGCTTCGGGTAACCGGTAGTCTGCTCACAGTGGGTCTTACGCACCACCTAATAGTGTGCCATCTACATAGCAGTTTGAAGTAGAAGTTAGCCTCCGGAAACAAAAAGGATTGATTGCACCGAACGAATTGTACAATGACATTGAGATGAAAACCAGAGAAAGGTAGAACAACAACTGATTGATTCGAGATTGAAACTGAACATAGCCTAAGAAGTTGATAACCACAAAAATGACAAAAAACCACCTGCAACTATGGTACTACGGAAAACCCAGAACACGTGATGTCCTAAATTTTTAAAATTAAGGTGAGAAGGGAATTATCGTAACACTTCCTTACCAGAAGAACAGGGAGAGTGGGTGGGGAAAGAAGTAAAAGAACAAAATTCCTACTCTCACGTTTAAGATTTCCTGATAACTACAAAAATATTTTTCTAGACTCAAACAACGACCAGTAGAAGGGAACCTGAGGGCGTTTAAGCTCTGATACCAACTGTCAGACCCTGAATTCAAGCTACACAAACGAAACGTATCGGTTGGGCCACACAACCAAGAACATACTGGGGTTACCACTCCCAGGAAAACCATCAGGCCATGCTCGGAATGGATCATCGGCCGACAGTTCTTGGCGGTCCCAACGTCACATACGTTTCCAGATTGTGCACGCAAGAACCCAAAAATTCTTCCAACTCGTATACTTCAACCATACACACATGGTATACGAGTCGGAATTTAACAAGTTGAAACCACAGAATAAACCTAAGACACAAAGAAAAGAAATAATATCCAAAAGCTCTCACTGAGCAAAATATATCAAATGGCACCAATCAGAGGACACATGTCCCAACATTACATCATGCAGCGGAAACACACCGGTCTGAGTACAGACAAGAAGCAAAGGGCTCAAGGCCGAAACGGAAAAGAAGGCCCATCCACGCAGTCCACCACGAAGTAGCCCAGGGGAACTCTAACTACTCGTCGTAGCTCTCGTCGTCGAACTCCACGTAGTATCCACCCAACTGGTCGAGCGAAGGATCCTCAACTGCAGAAAAACCACAGCCCGCGAACGGGTCAATACACCGAAGCGTATCGAACAAGTTTAAGCTAACAGGTTACAAAACTGTAAGATTCCCAAAATATGGGGGTAAGTGTACTTAGCGGCAGCAGCACTAGCAGACTAAAGAGACACGCTAAAACTTCCGTCTAATTAGAGAGGGATAAGAGAGCGTTTAAATATCCACCTACAACTGACACCAGTCATAACCCATTCTCGAATTAACCCCCTCAACCAAGTATGAGGAAGCAATCCGGGAATACTCACACGTTAACAATTTTAGTTACCATTTAGGGTGTAAGTAATGCTATATTACTAGTCACATTAATTAACAATGATTAGGTGTAAATTGTCTAGATCTTGTTAGCCAGCATCATCACCAAAGTCGTCCATAACCGTGGACACGGCTCATCGATAAGATTATACCCTGTAGGGGTGCACTACAGTACCCATACTCGCATGATCAACCCGTGAGGGCCTCTCAACACGACTCATTCCTTCACTACAGCAAGTCCAAGTGCCACCCATATGAGTGGTTACCCGCGTTAGGAGTCCGGCCGAATCTCAATTGCGGACTCATTAGTTTGTGCCTACGCACCATGCGGCTCAAACCACAGTAGGAACTGTCCGCTACGTACGCACCACCCCTATATGACCCCCCGTATCAAGTAACCTCTCATCGAACATCATCATCATGCACATGCATATGAGCGAATGGAAAACCCGAACTACTTGCGGCACATGGACGAGCTGCGGATCCGTTCAAAGTCGAGGGGGGCTCCATTGGGCCACCCACAAGTGGTTAGTGCGCTCAAAATTGGATCCGAGGACAAAATCTCAGTTCCTAGGTCGACACTGAGCAGAACAAAGCACCTCGCAAGGCCTTCCGCCTGGTGCCTTATCTTTTAATTATAGAACCCCAAAATAAGACAGCAGTTTATTATAGTAGAACAATATATCATACTAAGCATATGAGATAAAGACAAAGGAACGACTCGCTCAACCAATCCTAAGCATGCACTACGACTCGCAAAGGCCAACAGATAAACATGCAAGGGGTTATGGGTTGTGGGGATATAGCTGTATAGGCTGCAGGATAAACATGTGATGGGATCGCAATTTAAGAAGCGATAACTAGGATAGCATAGATCAAAAGGCAGGAATGAAAACCCGACAATCGTGTAACCGGTTAGCAAAACCTTGCCTGGCAGCTCGTAGCCTGGCACGATAGCTGGAACCTCAGTGTCGTAGGTACTCGCAGCAGACACGTCGTCGTCTACCCAAAGAGAGCCAAACACAGACAATAGAAAACAATAATCAATACAGAGAAATGCGCAAACAAATGATGATGCGACATGGTATGAGGTGATTAGGTCATATTAAAGCGGGGATGAAATCCCGGCAAAAGATTAGAGTGCAAGTTATTTGTGTAGCCATTAATTTAAATGTTACTTAATATAGCAGAAGTGGTGATTCAATTAATTTAAAATGGAAAAGACATTAATTACTTAATTGCCCAACACATTCCACATTTAGGAATTAAATGCAATTTATTTATCTTTAACTCAAATTAAATAATTATTAGCATGGCAAGATATGGTATAAAAGGTATGATCATATTAAATGGAATTAGGGTATTATATAATTATTACCCCTCATACTCCGTATTTAATTAATTAATTGCATTTGTGAATTTAAACTAAGCATTTAAAATAAATGATGCAAAATGGCATAAGAATATGATATTAATGTTTATTACATTTTTCTGATATAAAAACATATAAAGTTTATTTAATTTGGAGTTATAAATTAAAAGTTATGCATTTTTTAAAGTGTAGGGGTGTTTCTGAAATAACCAGGGACTTAACCGTGATAGAAAACTAGCAGGGGAGGTCTACTGTGCAAAACCCGGAAAGCAGGGGCTTCGGTGCAAAATCCCCTCGCTCCGGACTTTTCTCACCGAGCGCGTGGCTAGCCAGAGGGGCTGGCTCGCGGGCCCTGGCGACAGCGTGGCGCTGACCACACGCTGACTGAGCGCTGCGGGCGCCACGGTCACTGACCGGTGGGCCCGCCCTGTCAGCGCGGCGAAAAGAAGCAAAAGGGTGGCCTTTTTCTCCACTGCCAGGAATCGAACGCGCGCGCTCGCAGTACGCACGGATCGCTCGGGTAGCCAGTAGGTTAGATAGGTGATCTTGTTAGGATTAGCGTAGGTTTTGTTTTAACAAGTTTTAAGAAGAAGGGGGGCTCTGTTCTCGTTTCTCTGACGAAACTGACGGAAACGACGACCGTGCGCAGCGGCGGCGGCAGATCGACGGCGACCTCTTTCCGGCGGCGCTGCGCGTTCGCTGGGGGTGTGCGGTGCGTGCGGTAACTCCTGGCGACTCGTTCCCGTGCTCAAAACGAAAGGAAACGGCGCCTCCAGCTCGGGTTCGTGCTCGACCGGAGACGCCCGTGCGGGGCGCGCGAGAACTTCGTCCGGCGCCGGTGAAAAGCGACGACCGAGAGGAGAAAACGGAGGGGGAAGGAGGGGTTTCCGACGGCGGCTCACCGAGGGAGGTCGGTGGCGAGATGCGGAGGCGCGGGGAGGTCGGGAGCGGCTCGTTTGTGTCGGGGAAGGAGTTGCGGGTCCGCGGCGTCGTCGTGGACGGAGGGGACGGAGCGGTGCTTTGGGGACGTCCTGGTCCTTGCTCCTGGACGACGAAGGAGGAGGAGGAGTTGCTGCTGCTCCTGGCGTGAGAGAGACGGAGGGGACGGCGAGTTCTAGCGGGGACCCGAGCTCCACCTCTTCTCTGTCATGGCGTCGGCGTTTGCGAGGAGAGAGCGAGCGGCGGCGGGGGAGGAGAAAGTTAGGGTTAGGGTTAGGGTTAGGGTTCCGGTCGATTTAAAGAGCGAGAGGGAGGAGGTGGCGGTGGGGCTCGGCGTGGGGGCGAGCTGCAGAGAGGCGAGCTCCATGCAGCGCTGGAAAGGGAGGTCTCCTCTGCGCGTCCGTACGAGGACGAAGGAGGGGAGTGGGCCGTGGATCGGCAGCTGGGCTGAGATGGGCCGAGCAGGCCCAGCTCGGCCAGGGGCTTATTTTTTCTTCTCCTGTTTTTATTTTTCTTTTACAAAACTTTCTGATTTTTGTATTTGTGAAACAAATAAGAGAAAGAGACAAAAGGAACTTTTGAATAAATTTTACAAGTTTCAATTTAGTCAAATTAATATCTCATTGGATTATTTATAAATAATTGGAAACTTCAAATGATTTTATTTTGAAAGCATTTGAATTCAAAATAAGGATTTGAAATTGTAATTTGAATTTGATGCCCCAAAATTAAATAAATGCAAGCACTTATGGGATGATGACATGATATAACATTTTTATTGCACACCAAAAGGAAAGTTACAGTAGGGCTGTTGCAACAGACAGAATCGCCGGAGTTCGCCGCCGCCATATTCCGCGTGCGTCGCCGCGGGTTCGGTTGCCGTCGACGATTCCCTTTCTCCCCTTCTTCTCCTCTGTTCCTCCCCGATGCCCATCCACTGCCACCATCTCCTCCATCCCTGGCCCGTCCTCTCTCTAGCCGCCCCCTCCTCTCTTCCGCCTCCCAGAACGCCGCCGCCGCAGGGACCGCGGACCGCGGACAGCGCCTCCTGCTTCCCATCAACGCCGCCCCGCCCTCCTCCACCTCCTGCAGATCGACCACTGCGTCGGCGCTGCAGCGGAGCGCCCAGGGGCTAGAGGCCGAGCAGGAGGCCGAGCCTCCGCCGGCTGCCGCTACTCTTCAGCCGCCCGCCGCTTCTCCGACTCCCGGTGAGCCTCAGCTCCTTCCTCCAGTACGAGTGCGCTTCCCCCGAGGTTGGCGCCTGTTGCCGCCACGCCCTGGCGCCTCCTCTCCACAATCCTCTCTCAGCCAGCCGCGCGGTGGAGACGCTGGGCCTCGCGTGGACGACCTGCAGTACATGTTCTCCGGCCTCCAAAGCAAGCCGATGCAACAGGCATGGGGCAGCACCATCCACACCATCGACATCTTCTCCACCGTCGAGGACTTCTGGAGGTACCATCCGTCCCTTTCCCCTTCTTCAAACCCTATCCTCTTCATCTGCATCTCATTCTGATTGGAGTGCGTCCGCTAGCTAGGCTTGATGTGATACTGCTGCCCATGTGCTAGGTTTAGCGGATGCAGTTCAGAACTTCAGATTATAGGTTGTAAGATGACATGTTTTTTGACAGGAATTAATTTGTATGTGTTGGTGTTGCTTTTCACTAATTTAACTGAAGAAATATTCAGTTCCATGATATTCTGTCAGTTCAATTCAGAGTTAGAATTAGATGATTTTGTGAATACTTTCACAAATACCTTATAACCTTCTTAGCTACTATTATTAAACTTCGTTAAATAGTTGAATTATTAAATTCCACTTAAGTACAACTTTTCTTGATCAAGTGACATTGAGGTGTTTTGTCGATTTCAACATGGTCTTGTTCTCGCTGTATTTTTTGTTTGGTGGATGTACTTTTCTTTATGTTTTATAAATGCAGACCCTAAGAGAAATTTACATATTTATGTTTAATTCTAGGATTCCCTCACACTTCTGGATTGTGATGTGTCCAGTTCAGAAGACCGGGATAATTCAGTACTGACGTTCTTCCGTTTTCTGTTAAATATAATTCAGTACTGACGTTGATCCATTTTCTGTTAAACGTTATCATCCATTACTCAGCAGTAAGTATGAAATAATACTGTACATTCAAGCTATACACATATTGTTGATTGCTACTTCTAATTTTAACCTTCTCTTATCAGGAAAGCTCTTCTCCAGGTTAACGAGGAACTTACTAATGCCACTAGGGAAGATAATTTAGTTGAACGGTGTGAATTTTATATATGGATGAGTTGCTGGAATTGATTTCTTAACCAACCTCTCATAACTCATGCTAATTTCAGAAATGGAGTTAACGAAAGCAAGTTTACTCTACACTAGATAATTTATGTGTTAGTCTCTTGGTTGGGTGTCATAGCAGTACACATAGCAGAGCTATTGGTCAAATTGGGTTTCAGTCACATTTATTTCCCTGAACTGAATCAGCATCTCACCAAAGATATGCCCCTGAATCCCCTACTGCCTACGGCTTAATCGAACATGCCTTCACGGTGATGGACTTGCTCTACTTCTCTCCCGCACTGCGGGCATGTTGTGGTGTAAGCATGTGTTCAGTCCAGCGTGTGTAGCTTCAGTTTACGTAAGTGAGAACGGAAAAGGATCTGATTCCGATTGGTACGTCAGTTCTGCTTGGTTCCACTATATTTTGTTGCAATGTTTTTTGTTAAGCTATCATTTGACTGAATTAAGACAGTGCACTACTTGCAAAATCGAATCAGAAAAATTAATATGCGGGAATGCTTTCTAAAACTTCAAACAGATTCATTGTATAATCATTAAGTTCTTAACTGAAAATCCACGACACTTCAACTATCTGGTCCTTGTGCAAGGTACTATTGCTAGCATAATAAGATCAGTAGGTTAGTCATTTAAATTGCCTAATATGGTTCTGTTTGTTCATACCACTGGAGAATCTTACATTTTTGTGTTTATTCACGTTGTCAAGCAAACTGATAGGGGTGTCCACTCCCAGAGAAGAGGTAGAGTTTTTTGTTGTTGCATTTGCTTTCGATTTACATGCATATATGAACCTAGGTTCAAACTCCTAGAATCAACAAGGCAGCTCACGTTTAACAGTCGGCACAATCTTGCCGAAACAAGCATCTCGCCTTAAATATCCTGACTATTAACTTGTGGTTGAACAGGGTGGAGATTTCTCTAGAGAAGGTTGTGAAGTACTGAACGGGAATCCTACACCTAGGGGGGGGGGGGTGAATAGGTGCTATTACAAATGTTAGGTCTTTTCAAATTTGGGCTCAACACAAAGGTAAATTCTCTAGATATGCAACTACGGTGAAATTACCTAAATGAGAAACTAAGAAATAATAAGATAAGCAAGTAAGGGAGCAAAGGTAAATGGAACCAAGTGAAGCACGCGGAGACGAAGATGTAATCCCGAGTTCCACCCAAGGGTGTACGTCTCGTTTGGAGAGGTGTGCGCTACCACAACAGGTTAGCCGTAACGCCACAAAGGCTCACCTTCTTCTCCGATGAACTCAACCACAAAGGTTTCGAGTCCACCTTCCACTATTGATCCCCTTTTAGGGCGGAGATCGAATCCCTTACAAACGCTTGACGCACACACCCACAACTGAATTGGGGGCTCCCAAGAAGACCACAAAAGGTCAAGGACCACAAAAGGTCAAGGTAACACCAAGAGTACAACAATGGTGAACTAGGTTTTCCCACCGGAAACCCTAGCCACGAAATCTCCAAGTGAATAGGGGAGAAATGCAAATCCCTTCGGTGAGGATGTAGATCCGGGCCTTCTCCTCCAATCCTCCAAAGATCAATGAATTTGGGTGGGGGGATTGGGAGATCTTGATGATTTGAGCTTTCAAGAATGGTAGGAGAGAGAAAATCTGAGAGCTAGCTGTTCTTGAGTGAGTGAGGGGTATTTATACTCCCCCTCAAAATCTGGCCGTTGGCTGTCTTGGGCACCCGGAAATTCCGGTATAAGTACCACCGGAAATTCCGGTCACCAGGAATATCCGGGCCTTTGAAAATATCCGAGCTGAATTTCCGGTTGAGATCAGAACCAATTCTGAACTTGACTTAGCCGTTTTTCTGAGGATGACTCGGAATATCCGAGTCCTTGAAATTTCCGAGCTGAATTTCCGATTGGAGTCAGTGCCACTTCTGAATCTTGACTTAGCCAATTTTCCTGAGGTTGACTCGGAATATCCGGGTTGGTGAACCGGAATATCCGGGTCCTTGAAATTTCCGAGCTGATTTTCCGATTGGAGTCAGTACCACTTCTGAATCTTGACTTAGCCAATTTTCTTGAGGTTGACTCGGAATATCCGGGTTGGTGAACCGGAATATCCGAGTCCTTGAAATTTCCGAGCTGATTTTCCGATTGAAGTCAGTAGTACTTCTGAACTTGACTTAGCCAATTTTCTGGGGATGACCCGGAATATCCGAGTTGGGGAACCGGAATATCCGGGTCTGGGAAGAATTCCAGAAACTCTTTTTCTCTACAATTTGGCTTTAGGATTTGTGATATGAGTTTCACCCAAACTGAAATACTTAGCAATAGGATTAGTATATCATTGGTATTGTTAACTAACACACAAAACACTAGGGATTAAGAAATGTTCTTTCAAGTACTACTGGTGGTGTTAGAATAAACTGAAGGTACATGTCCAACTTATTGCTTTGATATAAAAACTGACGGATGATGATGCAAATGGGTTTATTATCTCCGTTGCTAACAGTAGATATTACATTAACCCTTGCTGCAATGCTGATTACAGGTCATCCAGATTGATGATTTCTTCCTCCAGGAGTGTCTACAAGAATGCTTGCTATTGTTACCTGAGCTCCTTGTGATATGCCCTTGCTCTGTGTTGCTTTGTTTACAATAAAATGAAATCACATTTTAAAAGTAATTTTCATAACCATACTTTTTTAGACGCCATCATACTTATGTTACATTTTTAAAGTGGATGTTTATTCATTCAGCTTTGGTTAGTATGTGTTTTCATAATTTTTATCCAATCTATCTATTCATATATTGAGTCACTCTGCACTTATGTTCTCTTAACGGAAAACAAAGGAGATTGACCAGCACCATATCTGGTGGCTCTGGCATGCTCAAAGAAAATGGACTATCAGGAGTTTCCTACAACTGCACTTATCTTATATCCATCAGTTAAGCAAACAAAAATCTTTGACAGGAAAAAAGGAGTTCATATGGGGTTACCTATCAAGTCAGTTTGGTTATTCTGATTATACATTCGCATTGACTGATGTAAAACTCTGAAGCAGGTTCCGTTCTGTCAAGATTCTAGGAACACCGATTTTACGGTCATTGATTCTTTGTCGCAACATGCTCAAGTTTGTAAACAACCTTCTGCATTATCTAACTCTTGAGGTAAACCACCCATACCTGTAACACCATACCAATTTTTACTGCAGATGAGAAAGTTGCTAACTATTCAATATGTATGATGATGGTGGATTTTGTTCTTTTGTTTTTTTCTCTTCACAAGATAATGAAGTTTCTTGAAACATTATGTTCGAGACTGAGTAGGGATGTCTCCGGATGGCAATGAGAGCATGCACTGGTAATTTGTTATGTTGGTGTGCAATATTTTGGTTTGGTCACTTTCCTGGATATTTTTTCTCCTTTTCTTGGGGAGTATTTTTACGGCTGCCTTCCTTTTTTTGCCAATGGTCCCCAGTTTCCAAGTCTAAAAACTTCCTAGACTATATCGTTGTACAAGGTGTTAAAAACTTCCTACACCATATCGTTCCACAAAGTGTTAAATACATGTTTATTAGTAAAATCACGGAAAGAACTTACATTCCTTTTGATTTTTCCAATTAAAAGTCAAATTTTCTTTCTTGCTGCAGATCCAATATTCCTAAGATGGTGTGTTCTTTACCGTGAAGGTTGTAAGAAGGTGTGTCAATACATACCCAATTCCTACCAGCTTTAAAAAGTTATTCTTTAACTCCAGTTTTGCACCCAATTGATTGTTTACCACTGTGTGTTGTTTAGGCAGATGTAAGAGATAAATTAGAATATTTACTCTTTCTTTCGCTATGTATTTATGTATAGGTTCAGCGAGTTCTGTATTCATTTTGGTGAGGTCTGATTAAATGTTACAGGTCATGCCATCTAAAAGAGATATATTCTACAAAGCGGCTGAATTTCTTTATAATCATGAAACAAGCTTCTTTAGTTCATAGGGGTTAGATGACAAGAGAATTCTTATAAGCATGGTTTTTAAGGCGTTAAGGCGTCCTAAGGCGAAGGGGGGCGCTTTGGCGCCTCGGCGACGCCTAGGCGGACGCTTTAGGCGCCTAGGCGCCTAAGGCGGTCATTTTTCCAAGGCAGGACGCCTAGGCGGACGCTTTGGACGCCTAGGCGGACGCCTTAAAAACCATGCTTATAAGCTTATATTAATCCAGCTGCTACTCATGTACTGTGCTATCCTCGGATGACAATGGAAGTAAATTTCTGTTATAACCTGCTTGCTAATCTACGCAATTTATAGAAGTTAGATGACTAAGTAGTTACTGAGTTTTTAAATCTAATTGGCTTATGTCAATGTTGGATGTCTTGTCACCACTTGGATCACTTTAGTTTTATATTATATTACTTCTATTGTCACTTTAATTTGACAATTTGTACTATTTACAACTATATTACTTAATCTAGCTACACATTCCGTATATATTTCAACAACTAGGTTTCTTTTCTCAAAATAGAAGAACATGGCAAATTATAGAGTTGTTTCATATAATGTCCTTCTACAAAACAAAACGATATATTCATAGACTACCCTAACTTATTGGCACTAACTCATTCTAATTTACATATAGTATCTTTGATTGCCAACAACTAAATAAACAACATGATCTCCCCTCTAATATTTTATCTCCTAATAACAATTTGGTTCACTAATTATATTTACACAAATGAACATGTTTGATAAGTTAATAACCACACGGGTGCGGCGTATCGCCGCGCCAAGTTGTCTAGTATAAAATAAAAGTTGGAATGATTCACCCTCAAATCGAGCATCCACGTCACCCTTTTATTCTAGGTCGTCCGATCTTCCCATCCAACGGCTCAGATTGCAAGATTTCGGGGCCAAACCTCCGGTTACTGTAGTACTGGGCTTCCTACCAATCACAGCACGCCACATCGCCCGGTCGCCGGCCGGGTGAAATTTCACAAAAATAACCTTTTGGACAAAGTTCAGCAAAAAATAACCTCTTTTCAAAACTATTTTGAAATCTAACCCTTTTTGGTAGCGCCCAACGATGCGGCGCTACCCTCTGTGTGGTAGCGCCACAGCCTCCGTCGCTACCCTGTAGAACCCTCATTCCATGCCATCACGAGCACGTCGAAAACGGCTAAGTCAGGGAGGGTAGCGCTATGGGGCTTGGAGCTACCCTCTTAAGTGTAGCGCCGAGGGGCATGACGCTACCCTCCGAAGGGTTAGATTTCAAAATAGTTTTGAAAATGAGTTATTTTTTGCTAAACTTTGCTCAAAGGGTTATTTTTGTAAAATTTCACGCCGACCGGTCGCGCTGTTTCCCACCGGTCACCGGGGCTGTTTTGCAGAAAAACGCCGCGCAGATCGACGCAGTGCTCCGTAGTCCATATTTTGGATATGTTCGCGAATACGTCAAACTTCAGACACTTTTTCAGCAAAAGTGACAGCGCAATTCCCCCCTCCCTCCCTTTCTCTATTCCGTGCGACCCCGAGGTCGCCGCCGCCGACGCACGCCACCGCTACGCGTCTCCCCGGTCAGATCGACGAGCACGGGGAGCTCCGCCGCCGCGCCCTTTACCTCCTCGACGGAGGAAGCGTGACGGGACGGCCGGAATCGCCAGCGGCGAGCAATCCCGCCTAAGCTTGCCGATCTCCTGGACCTCTCCCCCATCTTCCTCGCGTGGTAATTTGTGCTCCCCGTGTAGGCTTTCTCCGGCCGCCGCAGAATGTCGTAGCCGGCTCCTCTCTGGCGACCAAATCGTGCGGCGCCGCCACCATCTGGTTGCGCACGACCTAGCGCTCCGAACGCGCGTCCCCGCACCTCCACTCTCGCCCGGAATCCTCGGATTCATGGTTAACAGGAGGTTGTCTTCGGTTCTACTCCGTCGCTGGCCGTGCCCCAACGCCTCCACCGGCGTCCCGGAGGTCATTTGCGGCAGCACGGGCGTGCTGGTCCGGGCCGGCGCTTGTGGACGTCAATCCCGTTGACACGCTCTCGCTGCAGCTGGTCCGATCTCTTCTTTCAAGGCCTTGCGCACCCCTTGCTTTCTCTGCTTTGTTTACCTCTATTGCTTCATCTTCTCGGCCTGGTCTCCTACTCTGACCGGTGGATGGCGAGAGGGCGCTCCAAGTCCGACGCCGTCAGAGGAAGTTCAGCGGCAGCGAGAGGCTGGACCTCCTGCGCTTCAGGGACTGCTCCGTGCGCGTTACTCTGACGGTAAGAAGAGGCAATGGATTCATTCATACCGTAAGAAGGGAGCTGTAGCTAGATATCTTCTAATATTGTTTCACATGTAGGAATCATATAAAGTGTGGCTTGCAACATTTACACTACATCATTTTATTCCCTGTGATCTCAATATGGGATTATATCATTGCGGTTGAATATTGCTTATTGTACTTAAATGGACTAATGTTTAAGGAAGCCGGTTACTGATATACTGGAACACGGTATTACATATACTGGAATTATACGATATATAACGCCCGGGCACAGTATTATCAGGAAAGCCAGGTTGTTCATATGTTGGCTATATGAATTGATTAAAGCCTGCGAATTTGAAATAAGATTCAAATTCGGCACGTGACTCACACACGTGTGCTCGTGGGACTAATTACAGATTGATAGTCCTAGATGGTTACTAATGATCGTGGTTGGTTTGGTTAGCCTGGACTCTCTGGAATAAATATCTATGGAATTACGGTTTAAATAAAAACCGGAATTAGCACTATATAAAGGTCCCTAACCCCTAGCCTCAGATTGATCATTGTGAGCGGCACCACGGAAAAGGATCGAGGAATAGGGCTTAGACCGTATTAGTGCCGAAACCTAACATTGGTATCAGAGCAAGGTTAGGCTACTTACAATCGATCTGAGATTGATTAATCGATCTGGATTGGAATTAGTTCACGAGTAAGACCGGAATCCGCTGCGTACTCAACTCGATCCAATCTTGAAGAAAGAAGCGTGCAAATCTAAGTTGCACACATCGACCTGGAGTAAATCGTCCCAACTCGCCGACCTCCCAGTTTCACCGCCGACCGTCGCCGCTTCCGCCCGGGTCTGCATCAAGTCGCCGTCTGCTCGATTTCGCCGCCGACCGTCGCCGCTTCCGCCCGGGTCTGCATCAAGTCGCCGTCTGCTCGATTTCGCCGCCGACCGTCGCCGCTTCTGCCTCTCATCATCTGCTGCCGCCCTGGTCAACTCGCCGATATCGATCTTCACGAGGAACGGGACGTCCTGCTGCTACAAGGAACTACGCACCGGACTTCAGTGTAAGCACGTCAATCTCAATGGCTTCCAATGGTGTATTTGCTGAGTTGATGCGTGCATACAAGCTGGATGGAAACAATTACACAGTTTGGAAAAGAAAGATTATGTTTTTGCTCACTGCGGAGAATATAGATTATGTTGCTGAAATTGATGCACCAAATCAACCAGCCGAGGATGCTACAGCAGAAGAAAAGCAGTCCTACAGAGATGAATTTAAACAGTGGACCAAGGATAATAAAAATGCTAGAGTTTATATTCTTGGCTCAATGTCTGATTCCCTCGCTGCGGAATATGAATCTGAAAATATGGCTTGTGCTATTATGGCTAGGCTGGAACAGGATTTTGGAGAAATCTCGCTTATGAAGGTGTTGAGTCTGGTGAATAAATTTCTGAATGCCAAGATGGGTGATAAATCTGTGAATGAGCATATGAATAAACTCAGTGTCTTGGCTGAGGAACTCAAAATTGCAGGCTACCCGTTCCAAGAGGAAGTACAAGTTATGGTTGTCCTTAATTCTCTGCCACCATCTTGGGAACAATTCAAAATCTCCTTTTGCCATTCAGAACGTACACTCAACATGAGGAACCTTAGACAACACTTGTTGATGGAGGAAGATAGAAAGCAAAACCTAGGGAAGGAGAGAGGCTCTCATCATATGGAGCTGCACCTTGGTGAGCATAGAAATAACAACAGTAAGAGAAACTGGAACAAGCGGAAGTCAGATCATGATCTGAGGGACAAAATCAACTACAGGCGTGACCGGGATCAGAGACACCATAAAGATGATAGAAGGGATAAAGGACAGCGAGGAAATAACAACTCAAACTCTTATCAGAAGCTTGACAAAAAGGATTATAAATGTCATAATTGTGGTGAACTTGGACACTTTAGATCTGATTGCTCAAAGAGAAGGAAGCCAAATGACAATCGGAGCAAGACTGATAAGGAGGGCAGCCGCAAGGGGAATGACTCCCCTGAAGGTATACCGAATGTTTTTGTTTGCACAGAATCCTTGTTTACTACTACTTTTCAGAATAGTTGGGTTGTAGATTCAGGTTCTACTGCGCACATTGCTAAGAAGTATAGTTCTTTTACTAATATTAGAACAATTCCTAAAGGAACTAGACATGTCTACTGAGGAACTAATGCTAAAGCAGACATACTTGGAATTGGAAACTATACAATACAACTCCCTAATGGAGGAAAACTAGCACTGGAAAATGCCTTGTATGCACCCAACATGAGAAGGAATCTGATATCAGTATCAAAATTAGAAGTTGGTGGATACAAAGTTCTTTTTGGAGATGGTAGAGTCAAAATTCTTTTGAATGGTAATCTGGTACATTATGGAGATAGACACGATGGGCTTTATTTTTTAAATGATATCATGGAAGATGATTGCATGATGGGTGAAGATAACTCGATTGTGAGGAATATAAATGGAAATAATAATTGTTCTGAATCTTACCTCTGGCATTTGCGTCTCGGACATATATCCAAAAATAGAATCAAGAGACTTATAAGTTCTGGAATTTTGAACTTTAAGTGGGAGGATTATGGCATATGTGAAGCTTGTATAATGGGGAAAATGACTAGGTCACCTTTTCCCAAAGCCAACAAATCAACAGAACCTCTAGCCATTGTTCACTCAGATATATGTGGTGAATTTTCCACACCCACTTTGGGAGGGCAGAAAGTTTATTTCATTACATTTATAGATGATTACTCCAGGTTTGGGTATGTGTACCTTCTAAAGCACAAATCAGATGGTTTTGATGCTTTCAAAGAATACAAAGCGGAGGTGGAAAATCAATTAAATAGGAAAATAAAAATCCTAAGAACTGATCGTGGAGGTGAATACACATCAGGAATACTAGATGACTTTTGTACAGAACATGGTATTGTCCATCACTATACCTTACCATATACACCACAGCAAAATGGAGTGGCGGAAAGAAGGAATAGGACTTTAATGGACATGGTTCGTTCGATGATGGCCTATTCTGATTTACCTCTATCTTTTTGGGGGGAAGCATTACATACAGCTGTATATCTGTTGAATCACTCTCCATCTAAAGCGGTCACAGTAACACCTTATGAACCGTGGAAGGATAGGAAACCGTCTTTGCGCCATTTAGCAGTTTGGGGATGCAATGCTCAAATAAGAGTTCCCACTCAGTTGCGCACTAAACTCCAACCAAAGAGTATCCCGGGAATATTTATTGGCTATGCACAGGGGTCAAAAGGCTATCGGTTTTATGATCCAGAAAAGAAGAAGCTAATTGAAAGTGCAGATGCGGTTTTCTTAGACCAGGACACACCCCGCCGTGCTAAGCGTGCGAGGGTGGAATTACTTGTGCAAACAGAAACTCCCGAGATGCATGAAACTGATCATTCTAATCAGGGAAATAATGATTTTGGTGAACACTCTACCACAACTAGCATGCCTAGGAGAAGTGGGAGGAATACACACGCACCTTCTTATTTAGATGAATATTATGTATTCTTGGGGGAAGTACACTCTAAAGTTAAAACTTGAGAGGAAGAACCCAAGGCATTTAGATCGGCATTAGCGAGTCCAGAATCTAATCTCTGGATGGAAGCCATGCGAGAGGAAATAAACTCTATGAGGAAAAATAATGTTTGGACACTTGTTAATCTGCCAAACAATCGGAAACCAATAGGATCTAAATGGATATTTAAGCGTAAATTGGACGCATCTGGCAAGGTGGATAAATATAAAGCCAGACTCGTAGCTAAAGGATACACACAAAAGGAAGGAATTGACTTTGTGGAAACCTTCTCTCCTGTAGCTAAATTTACGTCTATACGAATCATAAGTGCCTTGACTGCATACTATGATTTGGAACTACATCAGATGGATGTAAAGACTGCTTTTTTAAATGGTACTTTAGAGGAAGAAATATACATGAATCAACCTGAGGGATTCGTTGAAAAGGGGAATGAAGGGAAAGTTTGTAAATTGAAAAGATCAATTTATGGTCTGAAACAAGCCTCACGACAGTGGTATATCCTTTTCGATAATGCGATTACGTCTTATGGTTTTTCAATGACGGAAGGAGATCATTGCATTTATTTCAAAATAGTGGGAGGAAAATTTATTTTATTATCTCTCTATGTTGATGATATTCTCATTGCTTCAAATGACCAATCAATGTTGTTGGAAGTCAAATCTTGGTTGTCTTCGAAGTTTGACATGAAAGATATGGGAAACGCTTCTTATGTTCTGGGAGTGGAAATACATAGAGACAGAGGAAATAGAACTCTGGGATTGTCTCAAAAGACATATCTTAATAATGTACTTAAGAGGTTCTCTATGGAAAATTGCAAGCCTGCTCATGTACCTATAATGAAGGGAATTAAACTTAGTGAGGAAATGAGTGCTAAAACTCCTAAGGAAAAGGAAAAATGAGCAATATTCCTTATTCATCCGCATTAGGCTATTTACAAGACCTGGTATGTGCCATGCGGTGGGTTTATTAAGTAGATACCAGTCTAATCCAGGGGAACTACACTGGAAGCAGATTTTAAATACTTTGCGCTATGTGAAAGGAACAACAGACTATCACTTATGCTTTAATGGACATAATCTGCAGCTCCAGGGTTTTACTGATGCTGATTGGCAAGGTGATCTGGACGAACGAATATCAACTTCTGGTTATATTTTCAAGCTAGCGGGAGGTGCTATATCGTGGAGGAGCAAGAAGCAGGATTCTGTAGCAGTTTCATCCATGGAAGCCGAGTATATTGTTGCATCTGAAGTTGTCAAGGAAGGAGTCTGGCTGAAAGAGTTCCTTACGTCTCTCGAAGTGGTGTCGAGTGCATCATATCCTGTTACTATTTTCTGTGATAACCAGGCGGCGATCAAGGTTTCAAAGGATCCGAAGTTTCATAGTAAAAGTAAACATATTGAGGGAAGGTATCATTTTATTCGTGATGTTATCAACAGGTTAAAGACAATTCGTTTGGAATATTTGCCTAGCGTGGACATGGTTGCTGATCCACTGACTAAGCCTCTTAGTCAGGAAGTTTTTTGTAAGCATGTTTCGAACATGTGTCTTCGTTTATGGAATTAAATGTTTTAGCCAAGTGGGAGATGTAGGAATTATATAAAGTGTGGCTTGCAACATTTACACTACATCATTTTATTCCCTGTGATCTCAATATGGGATTATATCATTGCCGTTGAATATTGCTTATTGTACTTAAATGGACTAATGTTTAAGGAAGCCGGTTACTGATATACTGGAACACGGTATTACATATACTGGAATTATACGATATATAACGCCCGGGCACAGTATTATCAGGAAAGCCAGGTTGTTCATATGTTGGCATATGAATTGATTAAAGCCTGCGAATTTGAAATAAGATTCAAATTCGGCACGTGACTCACACACGTGTGCTCGTGGGACTAATTACAGATTGATAGTCCTAGATGGTTACTAATGATCGTGGTTGGTTTGGTTAGCCTGGACTCTCTGTAATAAATATCTGTGGAATTACGGTTTAAATAAAAACCGGAATTAGCACTATATAAAGGTCCCTAACCCCTAGTCTCAAATTGATCATTGTGAGCGGCACCACGGAAAAGGATCGAGGAATAGGGCTTAGATCGTATTAGTGCCGAAACCTAACATCACACACATAAATCTTACTCCTATGTTCTAATTCATAAAACATGTGTCTACAGGCTGCAGTTCCAGTATTCAATTTAAGGCAACAGTTTGTTGCAAATATCAGCGAGTGTTTTTGTTAGACATTTAAATATAGTTACTACACATTCTTCTGATATTTTTATAAACGTAGATACCCGATACTCTCCACCATCAGCTTATTTTAAATCCTCACCCCTTACTTTTTTATGCGCAGGTTACAAATGATATATTCACAAAAGAGCATAGAGAATTCTTGGTCAACCATGGAGCTCTTCCTGAACAGCGTATCCGTGCAGTCGAAACTGGATGCTGTCCTGATGCAGCTGTACGGGAGAACATCAGCATAAATCTAGGTCCTCGTCAAACTTGTGCAAAGCCGTTTTGCTGCTCTGTGAATCTGGAGGAGGTATTGTCTATATTGAATCCCACGTTGGCAAGTTCATCTGCATGTATATTGTTTAAACCAACCTACCGTCTATCTTGGTGGAATTCAGAAGAAAAACAATACTCCCAAAATCATGCCAACAATAGGATCCTTTGAAAAATGCTGAGTAAACTTGCCCTAATATTGGATAGAGAATTTGGACTATGTACTGCTGATTCTTTTGAACATATCAAGTTCTTTCTTTGGCATTATATTGTTCAATTGTTGCAGTGTCTTGAAGACACCTCTGTTGGATTAATAGGCATAATTTTCATGATTAATTCCAGTAAATAAAGCATGATCACAAACGCTACTAACATGTTAACCTCGAAAATACTAGACGTATTAATTAACATGAACAACAACATGGCATCTACGAACACAGCCATAATAAAACAGCACATCGGAACGTGGCGAACGTACCGAACGATCGTAGATGAAGTAGTTGTAGTCGTTGTAGAAGTTGTCGGAGCAGCGGCGGCAGCAGCTTGAGCAGCAACGGTAGCAGCTCGAAAAAGACGACGTTGAAGACGAGTCGCCCGTGGACCCAGAGATCGTCCAGGAAGTCGAGCCGTGATGAAGACCTTAGAGCAGTCGCGCGGAGCGCTTCCCAAAAACCTTATTCGCCCTCTCCCGTACAGGATCACAAGGGCGAGCGGTTCCGGAGACCTGCTGTCCCGTTTGCCGGTGCACGTCGGCGCTCGGGATGGAGTAGACTACGGTGGCGGCGCAAGGCACGAGTTTGGCAAAACCTAGATTGGTTCAGAGTGGTTGCAGCGCACATTATATAGCGCAGCTCGGAGGAAAACCCTAACGGGTACGGAGTGGGCCAAGTCCACGTCGCACACGTTTAGGTCGGTTGGTAGCCCACGATCGGGAGCGACCCGAACCGACTTACCAAGACACGTCCGTCAAAACCGTTTTCCTTTACTGCAAAAATAAAGCTCGGCTCGGCGAGATTCCCGCGGCGCGGCACGTCGTGACGAGACGGACGGTGCGTGCGTGCGAGCGGCGGAGGAGGAGGAGGAGCGCATGAGAGAGACTCATGTTCTCACAAGCTTACCAAGTAGCACAACACTCCACTATATAAGATGGTGCCACTCCTCTCAAACTAACAATGTGGGACTAAACTTTAGCTCCCACACCACTCACATGTGAGCTGCCATTTTTCCATGGGCTTTGAGATTTCCGAAATTGCTAATTGGGCTTCCCACTCATGGGACCAAATTCTAACAATCCCCCACCAGATCTCAAATCTCATTTAGAGATGTTTGCCAGACCTCGAGTCTTGTTTATATACATGTGTTTCAGCATAGACTGTTAAGTTGAACTTCTGCCTAGAACCTTGAGCTACGTCTATCGGCAACTTGAACAATGGACGAACCTTGAATTGCAAGTTTGGTGTTTCTAGATTTCACACAAAATCATAACTGGTACTTGACTGTCAGTAACCTACCCCGCGGGTGTAGCATATGCGTCATACTACCTGGTCTCTTCATGAGTATACTAGAGATCACCCAAATCTCATAGATTGCGACGTTTTAACAATCTGAATCATATAGGTGTGTTCTTTCAAGAATGCTCTGTAGAACAACATCTTTGCTATGAATAGCCAACAGAACCACATTAATGCATGTAGCCAACCTGCCTTACAGATTTTGAGAGTGTTTTGCATCATAGAGAGGGTTAGGTAACAACTCTCCTCTATCACACCACTAGCTTGTTTTTTCCAGGTCCTAATTCACGGGATGTTCGATCACATAGGTTGGTTTACCACTATGGAGTAACGCTTATGGGTCTCAACCCCATCTCCCTCGATGCACTTTCTATCACATTACGTGATAGTCCCTTCGTAAAGGGATCTGCCAGGTTTTTGTATGTTTGAATGTACGAAACAGATATTACTCCGGAGTTTCTCAATTTTCTGACAGACTTCAAACGTCTTTTAACGTGTCTTGATGACTTCGCGTTATCCTTAGCACTGTTCACTTTTACGATAACTGTTTGGTTGTCACAGTTCATAAGGATGGCCGGTAATGGTTGCTCAACCACCAACAAGTCCATCAAGAGCTCACGCAGCCATTCTGTCTCAACAGAAGTTGTATCTAAAGCAGTAAGTTCTACTTCCATGGTTGACCTCATCAATATGGTATGTTTGCAAGACCTCCATGATACTGCGCCACCTCCAAGAATAAACGCATATCCACCAGTGGCGTAGAGCTCATCAACATCTGAGATCCAGTTCGAATCACAATATCCCTCAAGCACAGCAGGGTGCCCTGAATAGTGAATCCCATAGCTCATTGTACCGTTGAGATAGCGCATGACCCTTTCAAGTGCATGCCAATGATCAGTACCCGGGTTAGACATGAACCTGCTCAATTTGCTCACAGCAAAAGAGATATCAGGTCTCGTCGCGCTCGCAAGGTACATGAGTGAACCGATCACTTGAGAGTATCTTAATTGATCTCTCGCTTCTTTCTTGCTCTTTCTGAGTGTCACACTGGGATCATAGGGTGTTAGAGAAAGCTTGCTTTCTGTAAAGCCGAATCGGCTCAAGACCTTCTCAACATAGTGTGATTGCGTTAACATAATCCCACTCTCATCCCTAATCAGCTTAATGTTCAGAATCACATCAGCTTGTCCCAGATCTTTCATATCAAAGCTCTTTGACAGGAAAGACTTGACCTCATTTATCACTATCATGCTTGTACCGAAAATTAGTATGTCGTCAACATACAAGCATAATATGACACTATCGCCCCCACCATGGCGATAATAAACACACCTATCAGCCTCATTAATGGCAAAGCCCGCAAAAGTTAAAGTTCTGTCAAACTTCTCATGCCATTGCTTAGATGCTTGTTTCAGTCCATACAAAGATTTTAACAATTTGCACACCTTTCTCTCTTCACCTTTTACTACAAACCCATCAGGTTGATCCATATAGATTTTCTCTTCCAACTCTCCGTTAAGGAAAGTTGTCTTTACGTCCATTTGATGGACGATCAGACCATAGGAGACAGCCAGGGAAAGTAATACACAAATGGTGGTCAGTCTAGCAACAGGTGAATAGGTGTCAAAGTAATCTTCGCCTTCACGCTGGGTGTAGCCCTTGGCTACAAGCCGTGCCTTGTACCTCTCAATAGTACCATCAGGCCTTAGCTTTTTCTTGAACACCCACTTACAACCCACAGGTTTGCAACCGTAGGGTCGTTCAGATAATTCTCAAGTTCCATTAGAAAGAATCGAGTCCATCTCATTATGGACAGCTTCTTTCGAGTCATCCGCATCAGGAGATGCAAATGCTTTTGCAATGGACGTAGGGTTATTGTCCACAAGGTACACAATGAAATCATCACCAAAGGATTTTTCAATCCTCTGTCTCTTGCTCCTCTTGGGAGCTTCATTGTCATCCTTCTCAAGGACTTCCTCAACATGTGGTTGTTCAGAATGATCAACAGATGTACTAGATTCAGTAAATAACTCAGAAGAAATTCTAGCAGTGCTATGCATATCCTTCATAGGAAACATGTTCTAAAAAATGTTGCATCACGAGATTCCATAATAGTATCAACATGCATATCAGGTACCTCAGATTTAACCACTAGAAATCTATAGCCGATGCTCCGCTGAGCATAACCAAGAAAGACACAATCCACTGTCTTTGGCCCGAGTTTACGTTTCTTAGGTATTGGAACATTGACTTTCGCCAAGCACCCCCAAGTGCGTAAATAAGAAAGTGATGGTTTTCTCTCAGACCACTCCTCGTAAGGGGTCTTCTCTTTATTCTTGTTGGGAACTCTATTCAGGACATGACACAAAGTCAATAAAGCCTCCCCCCACCATGCCTTAGATAAACCAGCAGTGTCCAACATGGCGTTCACCAAGTCGGTCAGCGTGCGGTTTTTCCTCTCGGCAACCCCGTTTGACTGGGGAGAATAGGGAGGCGTCCTCTCATGAATAATGCCGTGTTCCTCTCAGAATACATCAAATATTTTAGAGAAATACTCGCCACCACGATCCGACCTAAGACGTTTGATCTTTCTCTCTAGTTGATTTTCTACTTCGGGTTTGTAAATTTTAAAGTACTCTAAAGCTTCATCTTTAGTTTGCAACAAATATATATAACAGAACCTAGTAGCATCATCAATTAAAGTCATGAAATATTTCTTTCCACCTTTTATCAACACGCCATTCATCTCACATAGATCGGAATGTACGAGTTCCAGCAGTGCCAAGTGTCTCTCCCCGGCTGCCTTGTGAGGCTTTCGAGGTAGCTTTGATTGCACACAACTATGGCACTTTGAACCTTTGGCAATAGTGAAATTCAGAATTAAACTCATACTAGACAACTGAGACATCAAACCAAAATTAATGTGACATAAACGAGAATGCCAAACACTGGTATCATCGGAAACACCGCCACAAATATGGTTAACTGATTTATTACAAAAATCTGAAAGTGAAAAACGGAACAAGCCTCCGCACTCATAACCTTTACCAATAAATTGTCCAAACTTTGACACAACTACTTTATTGGACTTCAAGACTAACTTAAACCCATCTCTGCATAGAAGGGAACCGCTAACGAGATTCTTGTTCATAGTAGGGACATGCTACACGTTCCTCAGCTGCACGATCTTCCTCGAAGTAAACTTCAGATCTACCGTGCCAACACCACGAACAGTAGCATGTGATCCATTCCCCATTAGGACGGAAGAATCCCGAGCGACCTGATAAGAAGTGAACAAAGAGATGTCAGCGCACACATGAACGTTAGCACCCGTATCAATCCACCAACATGGAGAATGAAATACTAAAAGCACAAATGGTAAATTAACATACCCATCAGTATTGCTAGCGGTCACGACGTTGACAGTCTTGGCCTTCTTCTCTTTCTTGTTTGCACGATCTGGGCAGTCCACAGAGAAGTGGCCGAGCTCTCCACAGGTATAGCAACCTAGCTCAGACTTGTTTATCATCTTCTTCTTCTTGAAAGAATTAGTCTTGGCAGGTACATTGAAAGCAGGCTTGTTCTTTCCTTTGTTCTTGCCGTGGTTATGGTTCTTCTGCACCATGTTGGCGCTAGACTGACCTTCACCACCTCTCTCAGCAGTGTCCTTAGCTTGAGCCTTCTCCTCAACATCAAGAGACGCTATCAGGTTTTCAATCGATATCTCCTGTCTCTTGTGTTTGAGAGTTGTGGCGAAGTTCCTCCATGAAGAGGGCAACTTTGCAATAATGCATCTAGCCACAAACTTGTCAGGTAAGGCACACTTAGGCCATGTACAGTGCAAGGTGCTTAGATAGGTGCTTACAAAAATAAACCAAGCATTCTCGTAAGCATTCTCGTAAGCATTTGTCTAGTACATATAAGCACCGGTGCTTAGTTAAAAACCGGTTTATTTTCTAAGCACCTCCCATAAGCACCTTGCATTGTACATGGCCTTAGCGTGCTCAAGCTCCTTAGCAATGCATTGTATCTCATGAGCTTGTTCGACTACAGAACGGTCGTTAGCCATCCTGAAGTCATGAAAGCTCTCCATGATGTATTTAGTGCCTCCCAGAGCTCTTTGCCATCTGTAATGTGCATGTGCACATCAAATAGCTTGTTGCTAAGAGCACTCAGAACAAGTCCCACAAAGGCAGTGTTGGTATCCTTGAACTTGTTCTGATCCTCGTCAGATATAGTTCCTTCAGGTAAACCCTCACTAGCCTCGAACACTTTCAGAGATCGCAACCACAATGTGGTCTTGATCTGCCATCTCTTAAAATCCACACCGGTAAACTTATCCGGCCTCAGCGCATCAGATAGATGTCCCATGTTTAATTCAGTAAATTGCCTATAACACAAATAAGGTTTTTGGATTGTTGGATTAATAGGCATAATTTCCATGATTAATTCCAGTAAATAAAGCATGATCGCAAGCATGGCATCTACGAACATGTTAACCTCCAAATACTAGACGTATTAATTAAAATGAACAACAACATGGCATCTACGAACACAGCCATAATAAAATAGCACATCGGAACGTGGCGAACGTACCGAACGATCGTAGATGAAGTAGTTGTAGTCGTAGTCGTTGTAGAAGTTGTGGGAGCAGCGGCGGCAGCAGCTTGAGCAGCAACGGTAGCAGCTCGAAGAAGATGACGTTGAAGACGAGTCGCCCGCGGACCCGGAGATCGTCCAGGAAGTCGAGCCGTGATGAAGACCTTGAGAGCAGTCGCGCGGAGCGCTTCCCAAAAACCTTATTCGCCCTCTCCCGTACAGGATCACAAGGGCGAGCGGTTCCGGAGACCTGTTGTCCCGTTCGCCGGTGCACGCCGGCGCTCGGGATGGAGTAGACTACGGTGGCGGCGCAAGGCACGAGTTTGGCAAAACCTAAATTGGTTCGAGGTGGTTGCAGCGCACGCAGTGCAGGGCATTATATAGCGCAGCTCGGAGGAAAACCCTAACGGGTACGGAGTGGGCCAAGTCCACGTCGCACACGTTTAGGTCGGTTGGTAGCCCACGATCCGGGAGCTACCCGAACCGACTTACCAAGACGCGTCCGTCAAAACCGTTTTCCTTTAGTGCAAAAATAAAGCTCGGCTCGGTGAGATTCCCGCGGCGCGTCGTGACGAGACGGGCGGGCGGTGCGTGTGTGCGAGCGGCGGCGGAGGAGGAGGAGCGCGTGAGAGAGCCTCATGTTCTCACAAGCTTACCAAGTAGCACAACACTCCACTATATAAGGTGGTGCCACTCCTCTCAAACTAGCAATGTGGGACTAAATTTTAGCTCACTCACATGAGCTGCCATTTTTCCATGGGATTTGAGACTTCAGAAATTGCTAATTGGGCTTCCACTCATGGGCCCAAATTCTAACAACCTCTACTTCTCGATAATGTTTCTTATCAATTTTAACCGTTTTAAGCACTGCCTTTTTTTCACAAGTCGATAAGTCCGTAATCACTAATCAGGCACTGAAGAGGAATTTGTGTATCTCTGGTGCAGATAACTTGGCAGCCAACTTCAGCACAGAGCTAGCAGACTACATAATCTACATCGTCGATGTGTCTAGTGGGGGACAAGATTCCAAGGAAAGGCGGCCCTGGGATAACCCAAACAGATCTCTTGGTGTGTTACTACACCTACCAAACCATTGAACTGCAATGCGAACCTGCATTGTCAAACTGGTATATCATGTTCAGTTACACGGTCTGCATATCTTTCTGTTGGTACTTAGGCTGTCGACGATTCTCTTTCTTGCAGATTGTTGTCTAGCTTACCGTCAGATTCCAATGCTTCATCTGTTTGTTCTCTTGTTGAATCTATCGTGACGGATACTGGCCAGCCTGATTCTCTGTCGGCTGAACAGGTTGCTCGAAGGCGAGAGATTAGTTTAGGCAAGCGACCAGTTGACGCTTTCTCAGGTAATTGTGCCTTTTGTTTTCCTTCAGGTTGTACTTCTGATCGATCTTCGTTCATCTTAGTTGTTCCTGTTTCTTGATTACTGTTTTGCATGTTTTTTCTACTTGCTGGAACTAGTTCGGCTGTGCTTGCTGATAATTCGGCATCTGTCAGACGCCCTGACATTGTACTGCCTTCTTCTCTGCCTTCAAATTATCTTGCTGATGGTATGCTATTCTTTTCTTTTCATCTGCTAAATTTATTGCTATTCTGCCTTCTGCTCCAATTCACTTTCTGTATTTGTTAGACATGGTTAGGGAGGTGGTGTACAATAGGAGTGCACATTATCATGCATGGAAATTTTTCTTCAATTTCTTTATATATAAAAGATTTGTGTGATTGTAAGAGTGAACATTGTGATGTTTCACAACTGATGTGGACTATGCGGGTATAGATAGTACGGCATGTGGTTCTCAAGTTTTTATCTATAGGCTTTTGAACAAATGTTTTGCATTTTTTGTTTCTGCCACATTTTTCAACGTAGGCCATATATGGGTAGAAGTACTTACTACATGTAAAAACATGATTACTGTGTGCTTTCAGCGTATTTAACAGTGTAGATCATATATGAGTATTAGAATGTACTATATTTGAAATTGTGAGTACTGTTTGTATTGAATACTCATGTGTTGATGTGTAACTCATAGTTCTATTATCTTTTTCCCTTCCCTTTTGAATACTTGCATACGCCTACATCCAGTTTAGGGAGGTCAGTAGTATCGTACACAAACAAAGGTATATGATATATTGCTTACTACTGAATTAGGTCACACAATCGAGCTACCTGTCCTTGCTTAGTAGTTAGTATTGTGGATTGCTGTTATTATAACTACTACAGATTCATGCTGTTATGTGTGTGTTCTCAACCTGCTGGATATTATTTACTTGCTCTTTCTTTTTACGCTTTGCTCGAAAGTATGCTGGTTGCTTATTTGATCTACTGTATTGTTTGCTGTCATACTGTACTATTGGTATGACTCCTTATTTGCTTTTCCGGATGATTGTAGTGTCCTACATGGATTCTTCTGATAATGGTTACGATGACTGGCCATCTATTCTGATGATGATTGTACTGTCCTACATGGACATGCCGTTATGCCTAACGAGGTTGCTGACAATGGTTTCTTATTGAATGATGGGATTACATCCACTTCTCCTTCGTCTTCGCGTTTGGCTGATTCTACCTCCTGGACTCCTTTCTCATCCGCTGGTTCTTTGAGTACGACGTGTCCGAATGAAGATTCACTATTTGGTTCGCCTGAATTTTGTGCGGATTCCCCGGATGCATTGTCTGAAGATGGATTATCTGACGTTGAATTAGACGACCAGGGTGATTCCTCTAATGTACTATCTTTTGATCCAGCTCCAGGTGTAAATTCTGCTCCTCATTTCTTTTGTGTTGGCTGGGTATAGCCACACAGGCGCGGCGTGTTGCCACGCCAAGTTGTCTAGTTCTATTTAAGCTCCACGGTTCAGTAAACTTCAATTCAATCTTGCCATGTTATAGCGCCGCGCCAAGTTGTCTAGTTCTATTTAAGCTCCACGGTTTCAGTAAACTTCAATTCAATCTTGCCATGTGGTAGTTAACGACTTGGTGGGCCATATAGAGATGCAGTCATATCTTGGCATAAATATGGATCCTTTGCCCAATTGGTTGCAATGTTTCTCCACGAGTATTGTACTCCTACCAGAAAGTCTCTAGTGCTTATAGTAGAGTCAAAGTGTTTGGCGCTTCTTTTGGGTCCGTGTACTAATATAATACTATGGTCTATAGAGTGTTTGGCCCTTCTTTTGGGTCCGTGTACTAATACTATAGCCTATAGAGTGACCAGTCTTCAGCCGGTTAACCGGTTACCAGAGTTGATGTTCAGATCTTTCTTTTATTTTGTTTCTTTCGTCTGTATGATAATGGAATTTTGTGATCTGATTCTGATAGATGATACGTAATCTGGCCTTTGATAATGCCTTCAAAGGGCTAAACGGTTATTCAGAGCTGAATTTCAAATATTTCTTACATTTGTATGATTATTGTGTTGCATCCCTATGTACTGTCATTTGCAAAAAAAAAAACCGCTGTACTAACTCGACTAAGTGTCGACAAAGCACAATAGTTCATCATAATGCTGAGGCAAGGACGTCATAGTGCCAAAATAACTTCATCCTCACGATATCCTCGCTCTCGTGATGCGCCTAGTGCTTGTAGATGGCGGATGGAGTTATGTATACGGCGAAACTCTTGGGATTCTGTCAATTTTCGTGTTCATTTATGTGATTACCGGCATGACTTTTCTGATTTCTGATTCTTATATATGGCGATGTTGCTGCTCTAATGTGTTGGTCCTTTGGATCTTAGCACAGGGAGTTCTCGTCTATCTAATAAAAACATGCTCTACTACGCCATGTTTTGCCCGATGAGCGCGTGAAGAGGACGACTGCACACCTCGCTTCACTACTTGTACTCGTGGCTAGGTGGTCCAACATTTGTAACTTTTATTACATTTAGGAAACTGTGTAGTGATTATTATTATTAATTGGTCGTGAAGCTTTTCGTTAAAAAACACCGATGTGCATCGTCGTATAATGATTCCCTTTGCATTAATTGGTACTTAATATGCCCTCTTTGTTGGGGTTCCGATGTAGAAAACAAAAAGTTCCTACGAACAGAACGCTAATATATATTCTATGCAGATGTACGATAACGAAGGAGTATCGGAGTTCATACCCTTGAAGACTAGAAATGGGATTACGTTCCCGCACAAACGTTGTTGATGAAGCCGAAGCGTCATCGATCTTAAGGTCGTGTTGATATACAACTCGATGGAGAAGTGCTACACGGGCATCACCTCTGTAGAAGTTACACACGTACGGTGTATAGGACGTCTCCCAATCTCCGTTCCAGCAGAGCAGCGGAAGAAGATGGATCCGGGACGGAAAACCTGACAGCACGACTGCGTGCGGAAGGTGGAAAAAACCCCTAAGTCCAAAAACACAACTCCTAACTTAGGAGCCACGTAAGAGGAGAAGAGAATGGGGGAATGACTTGGTGGGAGAAGGAGGAGGAGGGGGTCCTACTTATATAGGGGGGGGGGAGGGGGTGGATGAAGGCTTGTGCTAGTTCTATGGGAGCCGCCGGCCCCCTTGTGGGGTGGTTGGCCCACCCCTCTTAGGGTTTGGTGCTTTCACCCCCACATGGGTCCAATTTGGCACATTATGGCCTTATAGTCATTTTTAATTAACTTTTAATATTAAGTTACATTAATTAAATAATAAAACATATTAATTAACTCACATATATATTTCTTTCTCACCGGAACACTTTTGATAATTCCCGAAACCTTTTCGGTACCTCCGGAACACTTCCGGTATCACCCGAAACTTTTTGGTTATATTTTTTCCTTGTTTTCCGATAATTCTGAACCGACCCCTGGCGTAGTTATACCCTCCGGGTACCCCCACTATGGCGTATAATGAAAATGAGGTCCACCGGGTGGCCCAGAGAAGCCCAAGAAACCGCTAAGGAAATAACTCAAGAACAAGACAAGGACTCATATTCGTAGTCTATTAGGGCTAATGTAAAACTCCCCTGGCTATATATATAAAGACAGGGAGGGGTAGACAAAAAGATCACGCCGACAAGAGACAGAAAATAGCCAGCAATCCCGGCGAGACCAGGTATCACCACCACCGTAGCCATTACGGCCACCATGTAACCTTCATCAATACCAGATCAGACAAGCAGGAGTAGGTCTTTACCTCACAATGAGGGGCTAAACTTGGGTAAACTCTTTGCTTGTCAGCCGTCCGGAACCACCAGCCGTCTACTTCTCTCTCTATACAAAACCCTAGGTATCTAACCGAGTGATTTGATGGGTTTACACCCCCGTCAATCCCTAAGCGTCTATACCGTTAAGTGTGCCACCCTACGGGCCACGCAATACTCCGAACATGATCGAGACACCTCTCTAATCAATGATAAGCAGAGGGATCTTGAGTGCCATCCTAACACCCGTGCATCCACGAAATAACAATTTTGTCGGGCCGTAAACGTTGTATTCCTTTTCCCTTTGTTCTCGATACCTGGTTTGTCCGACACCCGTTCATAGGTATCACGATACCGTGTTTATGTTGTTATCAACAAACTCTCTTTCTACTCTTTCTCATGATGTTGCATTACCGTGACCTAGTCGCACGCTTGCAAGATTCGTAGATGTAACCATCATCGAGTGGGGGCAGAGTATCTATCTATCACGCGGATGAACAAATCCTGGTCTTGATGCGCATGCCTTAACTATCCCATTAGAATACCTAAGAGAAACTTTTTGACCACTCAAGTACGAAGTGACTATTGGTGAAGTCAAGGTAGCCGGAAGTAGTGATTAAATACCTTCTCACGGTCTAAGGATGACATTACTTTGTTTATTAGTAATTGCGATGTACACGAACTAATGTGATCTTATCACAATACTAATATTTGGGTGTTGTCCATCATGTCAAACATGACCCCATTATCAATTAATATAAATATTCATGATCAGAAAATCTTGATCATCATGTTGACCAATGAGCTAGTAAATTAGAGATTACTAGGAACTTGGTTGTGATATATCACACATGTATTAACATTTCCGCTTAATACAATTATAGCATGATATACAACTAATTACAAAGAAAATAAGACATGACAATAAATACTCTTTATTATTTGGCTTAGGGAATATCTTAAACCGTCGCCCACTTACACTAAAGTATAAGTAAATTGGTTTACAATCGGCAATAATATAACACCATCGATGTCCGGTGTTCATTATGCTTATCTTGTGAAAGAAGCCTCATCAACGGGTCTACGACATTCAGAGCCGCATGTACTTTGTAAATCTTAACATCACCGTACTTGACGTACTGTCGTATCACATGACCGTCGAACGATGTGTTTCGCCGTAGAGCAAGATCTTAGTTTCTTGGCAGTCGTAGAGCAAGATCATAGTTCCTTCGCATTAGCAATAGCACCCCTCACACATAGCAGCCACATGGTCGCTGCTCGTCTTCTTACGTGTAAACTCTGTTACCACAAGTTTTGTCCAACTCCGGTGATGGAGGGTGAGGACGACGACGTGCCTTCGGCTCATGCGTAATCTTCGCTAGGTGGTTCAAAGGAACTATTTGTATTTTTATTATATTTTGTACTGCTATGGATAGACCTTTTCGTTAAAAATATCGATTTTGCTAGTTATAAGTCGTCTGAGAACTCACGAGTTCTCTGTCGCGTGCACCAACGTTCGATCATGCACCTCCTTTTTTCTTTTTTTTTTCACGTTTTTTTTAGTTGCATGCGACCTGTCACTGAGATTTTCTGATGATAAGTTACAAGTTGGTCGAAACCGATTTTTTTTAAGTTATAAGTGAGTTGTAACTGGAGGTTGCAACTGATTTTTTTCGTGACAATTATCGAATTTAAACATTTCTAAGGCAAAACTCATGTTGTTATGCTTACGTAGCCGACCCCGAGAACTCACGCGACTGAGCTCTAGGCGTCGAGATAACTGAACTTAACTGAATATTGCATTTCTTCCAGCAGCTATTGGGGTCTGACTATACGCCCCAAACCCCATTTTTGTTTTCGCGGCGCCGCCACCGCCATCCTCCCGCCCGCTCCTCCATCGCCCACTCCGGCCGCCGCAATGCCGGTCTACCGCATCCGCGGCGTCGACGTCGACTTCCCCTTCGACGCCTACGACTGCCAGATAACCTACATGGATCGTGTCCTTCAGTCCCTGCAGGAGGTAACCGCCCAATCCCCTCGCCCCTCCCCCCCAAACCCCCAGCGTCAAACCCTACCCTGCGCCGCCGACTCTTCCATTTGTACTTTTTGGCTCGTTTCGACTGCATCGCCTGATCGATGTACAGGGTAACAACGCGCTGCTCGAGAGCCCGACGGGGACGGGGAAGACGCTCTGCCTGCTCTGCTCTACGCTCGCGTGGCGGCGGACCTTCGGGGAGTTTCTGCGAGGCGGCGGAGGGGGCGGGGGAGCCAGCCAGCCATCAGGAAGCCAGCAGTCGGGGGCCTCTGCGACCCCTCAGTCGCCGTATCCCGTGATTATCTATGCCTCCCGGACTCATAGCCAGCTCCGGCAGGTCATCAAGGAGCTCAAGGCCACCAGCTACAGGTCAATACCATAACGTCTGATCAATTACATTTATGCGCCAACCCTTTTTTCACAAGAAGAGCTAATTGTGTCGAGACTATGTTGTTTAGTAACTGATCATGAATGTCTCTTGTCTTGGTCTGTAGATGTACCCTAAAACTGTAGTTACAGTTTCGACTGAATCTCAGCCCCTTCCATGCCGGTCGTTAATTTTTGTGTGGAACATTTCACAGGCCGAAAATGGCAGTGCTGGGCTCCCGTGAGCAGATGTGCATCCATGAGGAAGTGAGCAAACTGCGGGGAAAAGCACAGAACAATGGCTGCCACTACCTCTGCAAGAATCGCAGGTGTCGTCATAACAATAGTGTCACTGGTAAGCGCGACTGTATCCTCTTGCTATATACGTCCTTAAAATTGGCTGTACCACATAAAAAATAAACAGCAGTGATGAAACCTCGCAACTCTGATTCCGAGCTTTTAAATTTGTTCAAGGTGTGTTGCTGTAATTGCCAGTCTTTTACTTGATCTTGATGCATGTAACTGCCAATCTATAGCTTGATGCATGTAACTGCTCTTGAAGGCAGATGTTATGTTATGTTGGTCGGATATTATGTGTTAATACACATGAGCATCATGTCTTACAGAATACATGAGAAGCAACAATGAGCTTGGAAATGAGCCTTTTGATATTGAAGACTTGGTTAATATTGGGAGAACTAAGGGCCCGTAAGTTTTATATTTCGCTGTTGCACCAGACATGTGTACATGTTTTTCCAGATTGACATCTGCTTTTTTTTTTCCAATGTAGGTGTCCGTATTACATCTCCAGGGAACTTTCCAAGTCTGTTGATATTTTATTTGCTCCTTATAACTATCTTATCGATCCAGGAAATCGGCGTTCCTTAACTGGCATACCATGGGGCAATGCAGTACTTATATTTGATGAAGCACACAACCTGGTAGGGAAATAAGCGCAGAATATCTTTTTGACTTAGTAATTGAACTCTCCCTCAATGCAACCTACAACAACATATGTTGCTTGTAGTATATACCTGTTTTGTTTTGAATTTGCATTATCTTTTTTATGCAGGAGAGTATATGTGCGGATGCTGCCTCTTTTGACTTGCTTCCCAGTAACCTCACTTCTTGCATTGCGGAAGCTCAAGAGTGCATCCAACTGTGTTCATTCAAGAGGTCAACTGAAAATTCTGCGGATAAACAATTTGACCCAGAAAACTATGCTATCCTCAAAGGTTACCTAAAGTTCTCACATCATTTACCTTTCAGTTTGATGATTGTGGAAGTGAGTTTTCCTCATGTTATATTGGACCTCCTTTTCCAGCTCTTTTAATGGCACTTGAAAAAAAAATCAGTGAGTTGGTAATTGAATCCAAGGAGCTAGGTTACACACAACCTGGGATTTACATGTACAAGTTCCTCTCTGAACTGAATATTACGTCTGAAACATCTAAAAAGCTGATTGAGACTATTGATAGCGCTTCTTTACTACTCGAGGAAGGTAATTATCATTTTGGTGCTCACTTAATCTTCTTGATGGATTATTTAACATTAGATCTTCCAATCTTTATCGAGTCTTGCTGTGTGGTGCAAAGTAGCTGAGCTCTGATATTTTGTTCCTACATATTCAGGAAATTCCGGTGAAACTAAAGCTGGTGTTAAGTCGAAGTCCACAGTGTCTAGATTGGAAACAATTAGAGACATGCTTGACATAATTTTTAGGGGCGGTAGTCAAAACCATGCAAAATATTATCGTGTAAGTTTCTCTACCTTACATAAGTGCTACTTCTCTCGTCTTTATTATTGGTCGATGAGTCATACACATCCAATATATCTATGATAATGATATATAGATGTCTTCTAGTATGAACCTCTTAGTCTTGTCATCCAACCTATTTTCGTGCTTTGCAGTATAAGCTTGAGTACTTTATTGGAAATTGTGTACTCTTACAACTAGATTAAAATATTTTATTTCCAGTTTCACGTGAACGAATCTCGACAAACATCTGGTGACTCGTTGCAAGTTTTCGGTAAGTACTGAGTGTACCTGTAATTCTGTACCATGTATGTTCATTATTTTATATCTGGTTTCATTTTGGCATGGCTCTATGAGACAATGACTCGTAATCATATCTGGTACTACCTCCGTTCCGAAATGTAAGCCTTTTTAGACTTTTTTGGTCCACATGTATCTAGACATGTTTTAGTGCAAGATTCACATGAACCTTGCAGTAAAGCATGTCTAGATACATTTGGGCCAAAAAAAATGTAAAAATGGCTTACATTTAGGAACAGAGGGAGTATTCAATACGTTCATCTGATTTTTTTATATTTTTGTCACTTATTTATTCCTTTTTTATGACACATCTGCATCGGAAGCATAATTATAATAACTTTATCTAATTAATTAACGGTGGTGGAAGTAGTAGAATCTGCCATGAAGTTCTACCAAAGCATGCAGCATGTCTTTGTCTGTCACTCACTTAGTTCTAAGCTGTGTGCATACCTTGGTGACTGCAGAAACAGTTCCGTAATTTTTGTAATCATAGAAATGCAGAAAAGTACATTTAAATCATAAATATGTTGACTTCAGTTAGTCTCCTTAATAATTAACTGGTTATATTTCCAGATATCTCATTTTCATGTATTTGCAGGTAATGCTTCAAGGACTCTTAGTTGGTGGTGTTTTAACCCAGGGCTTGCTATGGAGGAATTTCTGAAGTTGGGTGTACGCTCCATTATATTAACATCAGGAACTTTATCTCCCTTAGAGTCACTTGCCATGGAATTAAACCTGTAAGTAAATCTCCAGTTTAATTCTACTTTACTTAGCATCATATTTATTCTATATTTGATGCTGAAGCAACATGTTTCTATGAACCCAGTGAGTTTCCTGTCAGGCTAGAGAACCCTCATGTCATTTCTTCAGATCATATCTGGGTTGGAGTTGTGCCTGTGGGGCCTTCAGGCCATCCACTTAATTCTTCTTATCGGACACGTGAGACTGAAATATACAAACAAGAATTGGGTACTGTTATAGGTAGGCAGTTCTAACAGTATGCAGCTGTCTGTATTTTGAATTATCTCCTGTACCCATATGATGTATGTGCTTGTTTGCAGTTAATTTCGCCCGTATTGTGCCAGATGGACTTCTTGTTTTCTTTCCTTCATATTCTATGATGGACAAGTGTATCGACTACTGGAAAAACAGGGTTTGTGTCAATGCCATGAAATATTCCCAACCATTTATAGTATTTGTCCTTGAGCATTTTGAATCCATTGCAGAACCATGCACATTCAGTGGATGAGAACACAATTTGGCAGAGAATGTGCAAGTACAAGCAGCCAGTTATAGAGCCTAGACAGTCATCAAACTTTCCAAATGCAATTGAGGTTATGCGATCATTTATTAGTTGCCATTTGAACTTCAAACTCTTTGTTGGCTCATACAACTCTACACCATTTGATTGCAGGACTATGCAGCCAAACTACGTGATTGTTCTACTTCTGGGGCAATATTTTTTGCAGTTTGCCGCGGCAAAGTTTGTTCTTCATTCTAACAGCTCCTGGTGTTTTCAATTTTAGCTTTCAGTGAAATCTTGATTTCAGTTTTCTTCTTTTGCCAAAAGCTTCATGTTTATTTTGTTAAATGGTTTTTTTCCTGAGTCTGACTGCTATTTTTTATTGTGGTAGTCTGACTGTGCTATTGATCTATTATATATTGATAACTCTTATGCTTAGTCATTTTCTGTGTGTCAGAAGACAATTTTTGTAAGCGTTCAATGACTATAAATAAATAATCCTGTAGTGCTAATAGAAGCTGTATGATTGTAGGGCCATAGTTTTATGAATGATGTAATCCTGTACTAAAACAGGACTGTGAATAGGTAATGCCTATTCATGTGCTTCTGAGTATGACTAAACAGAGAAAGCCTTTCAACTGTAGTACTATAATTAAGCAATCAAGCAGTTACCGAATAGGCGGATGTATTGTTATTAGGGTGCACATTTCAAAGGGTAGCTGTTTTAGAAACCTTAAAGATTGCACATCCATTATTTATGAATTTTGTACTTACGCAGGTTAGTGAGGGCCTTGATTTTGCTGACCGTGCTGGGAGAGCTGTTATAGTTACTGGAATGCCCTTCTCCACCCCAACTGATCCTAAGGTTTTCTTTGTTTTGTTTCCCATACATATCCTTTTTTTTGGCAGGGATTCCCATCCTTATCCTAGTTTAGTAAGAGGGGATTACAAGTGGAACTCTGTTTTATTGAAAAAACATGACATGCTATTAGCCGCATTATTTACTGTGCGTCCCGTTGCGTCTCGCAGCCTTGTCTTTTTGTTTCCCACTGACAATTCTCTACATGCAATCGTTTCTGGAAAACTTAAATCGGTGCTGTAGCTAAGCTGGGAATACTTTCTCCATTTCTATCCAGACAAAATATGTTACGTTCCCCAACTTTTCAACTCGTACAGAAATATTTGTTCATCAGATACTCGTCTCCTACCCTACGAACATACTGACATGATGCGGGAAACATTCATTTTCATGTGGAAAGACACAAGAACCCAATCAAGTTTAGAAATACACACCTCAAGTGTGTTTTGTATTACTTATAAAGAGTAATTTTATCATCGTTTATTGCTTTAGTAAACCTTACAATTTTCAACTTGTGGTTATTCCAGGTTCGGCTCAAGCGTGAATATTTGGACAATAGGAATAAGGATAAGCTGGTAACACCATCTAATAAAAAACCAAAGGTTAATTATTTCTGTACTACTTTTAACTACTTATGGTCGATTCTGATTTTATCAATGAATCTGTTATAACCACAATAAGTTTCATGTCTTCTCCACCTTTTTTGGTTGTGGTATATACTTTATGTTGCAAATCCTTTTGTTTTTCTTTGGATTTGGGATGTGCTCACCGGTAACAAGCAAGGGCTGGCATGTGTCTCCTAGTATCCCATTTGAACTCGATCCGTCTTAGGGGAGATGCCTTTATTCAGTTTCTCCACCTTGTGGGGCAGTACCGTCGAAGCGTACACTCTGGATTTGAATCTCCCTTTCTCTCCAATGCCAGCCAACACAAGTTCCCAGACAATTATTAAGGTCACAGTTTCTTCAGTTGTCTCACTGGCAAAATCCATTTTCAAGCCACATGCAGCACTCTAACATTGCCGATGAAGTCCATCGTTGATTGTGGATCTCCTCCAAAACAAGGAAGGCCATGAGCAAGGGACCTCAAGCCCCTGACAAATACAACTATGGCTGCCTCAAGAAGCCAACTGAAACTGCTCGCTTTCCGGTTTTAGGCATTCCACATCAATATTCAAGGGCTTGCACAAGTTCATCTTCAGTATCTATGTCTGGTCGAACGCGCTTCCCATATTTTTTGAGTTTTGGTCTGATATGGGACCTTTCGAATAAATCAGGGGTAGAGGAGTACTCCCTCCGTTCCACAATATAAGATGTTTAAGGTGTTACACATGTTGTCTAGATTCAGACTAATATGAGTGTACATGTACACTAAAACATGTCTAAATACATGTGTGTAGATATAAATATGGAAAATAGCTAAAACATCTTATATTGTGAAACACAGGGAGTAGATGTTATCAATTTCTCTGATCTTATCCATGATTAATAGTCTAAGTCCTAGCTACTCCGTCTTTTCTATTGCATTGTACTCAGCCCTATTGGGCTTGAACCTTCCTATCTACCTTTTTAATACATGAAGACACTAATCTTTTCCTTTCCTTGGGAAAAAATGGGAACTTGAAATAAATGTATTTTTATTCTATCCCTCTGCTTGCATGCCCTTTTTAATGAGTCTTGGCCATTTTGTAGGTTTTGACAGGAGAGGAGTGGTATGTACAACAAGCGGCAAGGGCTGTCAATCAGGCCGTTGGACGCGTCATCAGACATCGCCATGACTACGGAGCAATTATTTATTGTGACGAAAGGTCTAAATCTAATCATAACGTTCTTGCAAGGAGTATGTGCATAAATTTCTGCTAGATGTCCCAGTGGGATAACGCCACACTAGAATGTTACGGCAAATTTTCTATTTTTTATATAGAGGTAACAACATACTTAAAAAGGGCCAGGCCCTAGCCCTTTGTAAGTATATACTTTTTTTGCTGGGAACAGTAGGGGAAGCCTACATTAATTTTGTTATTTATATCCAACAGTTACAACATATATTAAAGAAAGCTTAACCAGCCTAGGCGAGGTTGTGTAAGCTGAGATTTGATTATGAGAAATGAGCCAATGCCCCTTTTCAAGGAGACAACCCACGTAGCATTACAACACACTCTTAATAATTCTTCGAATAATGCTAAAAAAGGATCAATACCTAGAAATATCAAGATGTTTTATGCTCTTTTGTTATATAAGGTCAAAGCTAACATATAAAAGTTCAAGGATCACATGGTTACACCCAATGTATTTCTTACTTTATCCTCATGTCAGAATCTATTTCAATCAATGCATTTAAAGATCTATCCTTCTGAATTAAGTGAGCTTCTTGCACATGACTAACAGGTTTGTGTGGTCAAATTACCAATCCCAGATGTCCTATTGGCTCAAACCTTATATAAAGGTATGCTTGTTGATTCTATCCCCCACTTACTTTGAGATATCTCTACTAATGTTTTCACTGCAGTGCTACTCAAAGTATGGGGAAGTAGTTCAAACGTTAACAAGATTTTTCAAGAATAAAGTTTCTTTAGATCCTGTGGAGCCAAAGGAGATGGATTGTAATGGTAAGAATCCTGTTTGGAATCTTGAGATGAAACTCTTTGATTGCTTTTGTCATCCTTTTAATGCGAGTTGACATCCACTTAAGTATTTAAATTGTTTGTTATGGCAACACTTGTTCTGGTTTAAACTTTGAAGCATGCTAAACATGGGGCTTAAATGGTGATAGGCACATTTACATATATTTCATGTTCACTCATCTTATTGGAGTTCTAGCTATTTTTTATATGAATTGGTGAAAAAATCTCATCCGGAGTACATCAGTAAGAGTTCTGTATTAGTTAATTACCCTGCCAAACTATAGCTGGCAGCCGTGATAAGTTAGTATCGGTGCAATCAATTGTGTGTCATAGATATAAGAGACCAGGTAGATACTTGAGTAAAATTTCAGAAGGTTTAATGGTCATTTCAACTCAGAAAATCCAACCTCCGGTTACCAGTTCTCACCTAAGCTAACATGCCAGTCCCACTTGCAGTGCTCGTGGACGAGCAGTTTGCCATAGTTCATGTTTGTCATTGTGCCAAGGTGGTTAGGCCAGCAGTACAGAGTGGCGCTGCAGATGGGACCAGTATGTTAGCTTGGGCTATAAACTAAACCGAGCTAGAATGTGTTGAATAGGACTAGCAACAATTTGGAAGAAAGAATAGTATTTGTACGCTTTCTAGTGTTTGCCTCTTGTGCCTATTCTAGTTTCGCATGGTGCCAATTGCTTGTTTCATACAAAGTCATGCATTGCATTGTTTGGGTGCTGCTGTAAAGTCATCACTTTTTTTCTATGCTTCAAAAGTCTCTTTATAACCTGCTTCTGCTTATGATTCGTAGAATATGGTGACATGGTCTAGCTGCACAACACTAATCTGTGCTTAAAATATTTGTTTTAACTGGCTGTTGAGTGTTGATTATAGATTGGTCCGAATTGTAGAATGCAACAAGGGAAATGAACAAGACATTTCTTGTAGCTCTGGTTTATATGCTCTGAATAGCTGTGTTTGGGCCTCTTTGATTCGCAGAATTCTAAAAACGCAGGATTGCAAGGTCATGGCCATTCCATCGTATGCACAAAACTTTGTTTGATTCCATCACAGGAAAATCAAATGGTTCCTACAATGACGCTCAGAACTCCTTTGATTCAAAGGAAATTTTGAAGGATTTTGACCCTTAGGATTTTTTCCTATGTGCGTCGTTTGATTCGTAGGATTAGACCTTAGGAATCCATTGGATTGCATCACAGTATGTTTTGGAGCACGCACGCACGCACGCACGCACGCACGCACGCACGCACGCACGCACGCACGCACGCACGCACGCACGCACATGCAGCCAAAGTAGCGCCTCGAAGGGGGGGAACGGCGCTGAGACCACTGACGTTGCCGTTCCGGGAGGCTGGACCTAGGGTTTCCCCTGGTGCTCGAGGAGGAAGTCATGTCCGGGCCATGCCAATGCCTCCAAGGAGATAACGGCACCCTTGGGCGGTTCCGTGACAGCGCAGGCCGCCGCCACGCGAGGATTTCGCCCCAACCCATGAGCAAAACCTCCAAAGACCGTGGATGTAGGGGCAGAGTGGATGTGGGGAAGCATGTCGCTGGAGAAGACCATCACACCGGGAGTGAAGCCTACAATTGTCGTCGTAGGAGGGGGGGACCGGCCAGCACAGCGCCAACAGGCCACTACCGGGAGCGTGTCGAGCAGGCGACATTCAGCCACCTGCACCGTGCCACCACAGACATGGCTGCTGCCGCGCCGGCCCACAGCTTCCGCGCCGGGTTCCGGCGGGGCACAACAGAGCATCCGATGCCCATAAGGCTGCTGCTCGCATGCTCGCTCGCCCCGCATCCTCCCCCCAGCAGCGGACGGGAAGGGTGGGGGGAGGGAGAAAGGTTGGTTGGGGTGGAGGGAGTGCCACAGGCCCGTGCAGCGACGTCGCTGTCGCTTGCCAAACGAGCCACGGTCGCGGCTCGCCCGGCCTAGGTCGGGCCCAGATCGGGCTTGAGCGCCGCCGCTAGCCAGCGCGCCGCATCACTCCCGCATCCTCCTGGCACAGTGTCGCTGCGCCGCCACTCCGCCGCCCAACCGCTCTGACTCAGCTCTGCCTCGCCGCCTCGCCAAGGACACCCGCGTGACCCATGCTGGCGCTGCATCGCTGCTCCGCGCGAAGGAGCTCTGACAGGGTGCGCACACACATACGCCCACTCCGCCTTTGGCGGCCAGGGAGGCAGGAGATTGGTGGTTTTTGGCGAGCGACCCAGGAGGCACAGGCAGCAGAAGCCTCTAGGCCGGACATAACACTAATCCTGCGTTTTTCCTATTCCCGTGTTTAATGACAATTTCATTTACCACTTAATGATTGCACAAATGCTGTTACATGCAGATATCATAGCATCACTTGCAGAAAAATGCCTGCCGCAGGAGTTGCTACCTGACTCGGTATGTCTATATCTTTTGCATTCACATTGATGGTCAATATTCAGTTCAATACTTCTGGTTTATAGATGTTATTCTCTTGCTAGCCCGCTCAGGCAGTAAATGAGCACCGGGGAACTACTGTGTCATCAGAAGCAACCACCAGAAGAAATAACTATATGAAGTTTGTCAAGATTACCCCTGCCAATCGTGCTACCCTTTCTATAAAACATGGCTGTTCATCTACTTCACAACTGGCATCCTCAAGAGGCCAACTGTCCCAGAGTTCTCAGGTTGTTGATTTGACTGATAATACGACCATGCATGGGCTTAAGAAGGCTAAAATAGCAGACAATGTCTCTTCACAACCGCAACATAATGTTGAGTCAAGAGCTTTGCCTGGATACGAAGGTGAACAATCTACACCTCCACCAGAGAGTTCTGCTCTACAATCATGTGAAAAGAATAAGGCTACCCAGGAAGGATCTGGAGGGCATGTATCTATTACTGGACCGTCATTCTTAAAACTGGTATGCTGCTTGTGCTTGCTCTCTCTAATTTGTTTTTGTGCTTTCGAGAGTAAGTGCTATCTTGTTAATATGTTTATATTTGCACTCTGTATGTGATTCAACTTGGATATTCTTATTAGGCCCGAGAAAAGCTCAGTACTTCAGAGTACGGAGACTTTGTTGAACTTATGAAGGCCTTAAAGTCAAAAACTATGCACATCAAAGACTCACTTGAAGCAATAGCGAAACTGTTTTCTTCTCCTGGGCGACTCACACTTCTTGAAGGGTAAATTATATTTATAGTCACTGGGGATTTTTCAAACTTCATTATTCCATTGTATTCTTGATTAGCAGATACCAAAACTATTGCACCTTTGATATGTCTGAAATGTTGTTTCATTTGCTTACAGGTTCAGGGTCTTTGTATCGAAGAATCATCTCCAGTTATATGAGCAGCTTGTTCGAAGATATAGTGTGGCTAATAAATAATGATATCATCTGCTGCATATTTAAAGGCATGGTTCACTCTATTATTCTGATGTTGTTTGTTAAACGATAGTTGCAGTGTGGATTACCATGTATGCCTAACTATTTGCCAAAAGAATATTTGTTATGCTTTAGGTGCATGTCATTTCTCTTATAATATGATACTATCTTCGTTCTCAATATCTTGTTTTGGAGCAGTCAAACTTAATAAAACTCTGACCACTAATGTGCAGAAAACTGTTTAGAGTTGTCACATGAAAATTGCATGAGTAAATTTATCATACTTTGATATTGTTGTTTCCCCCTAAATTTTATGATGTATAATTAGATAAAGCAATGATCACTTGTGTTTATGAGAATTGTCAAGTAAAAAAGAACAGAGGTAGAATGTTGCTTCTGATTTCTGAAAAAAAAAGAATATTGTAGAACTCAACGTTAAGCTTGTTAAATCTGTGGCAGAATAACAAAAGGAATCATTCTTATAAAGATCTGCTGACCTTTCAATACAAATGATCTTTGATCATCTTTGTGTCTGGCAAGAATTGCAACCCTTCCATATTTTTTTGTTACTCACTTTGTAAGTCCTCGATGTCATAATATTTAACTTGTGCCAACATGAGTTAAGTTTTAATTCTCCCCTTATAATATTTTTCTGAAAGAATAAAGGCTATCAAGTTCCTTCTATTAAAATCCATTTTAAAACTATTTTAAAGTAATCTGTCACATGTTTTCTATTTGTTTATTCATGGCCAGACTAAAGTGAACACTGTCGGTCCCGGTTGATAGGGTACATAAGATCTTCTGCCTGTGTGTTTTTTGTTTATTGAATACAGACAACAGATCGTTTTTCCTTTTTAGAGAAAACTCAAAGGACCTTTGTGTTTTGTTTCATTGAAAAGGTAGAAGTTCAAGTATACCCCCTCTGTTTCACTATAACTGTCACTAGCCTCAGGAATCTGTGTTATTAGGCATTTGTCCATTAATAAAGTTAAGAGTATAGCTAATGCAGTATTTCCATTCTCTATCCATGCTTTAGTTATTTGGAAGATGTTACGTGCCTGTAGCATGTATTTTCATAGAGTACAATGATCATTTTTATTGAATTCTATCCTTGGCTTGTGGGTGTGACTGGTTAAAAACGGGCATTTTGAAACATATGGAGTAATTGGGCATGCTTGATTGCATGCCCCAACTCGCGACAACTAAGTTAGCTTGTTAGTGCTATTCTCTTACAGTTGGGATTTTACCACTTAGTTAGACAAGTTTTTTTATTTAATATCTCAAGCAAGAAAGGGTGTAATTATTTGTACCCTTATTAAATCTTTACTTTTTAGAGAGCGTTTTGTTCTTAAAACAGGAATAGCATGAGAATCAGGTCTATGTTTAGAATATTTGAATTTTCTATACATCGATATGCTTTTGCATCTCCTACAAATTCATCAAGAATCTATGACCTAAATGGTCCCTTTCATTGATTACCTTCATTAGTTGATAAGATTATTCCAATTTCTGACCTTGTTTTGCATCTGCAGATGAAATTGGGGAAAACTTGAACATGTAAAATGCAGCGTTTGGTTCCTATTTTAGAATACCCTTGAGCAGCAAGCCCAAAGATTTCCACTGAAATCATGCAATTATCTGATTTGATTACTGACGAAGTGTAAGCTTCTAAAGGTATGTGCAGCTTCTGAAGTGAAGCTTTTGCTATTTCTCCAAACAAAAAGAGTTGTCGAAGCCGATGGAAAGCAACTCTAAAAGCCAAAACAAGCAGAGCTTAGTGGCCCTGATGGTTTTGCAAAATGATCTATATGATTGCTTGGTATAAGAAAGCCGATCGACACCTGAATCTATAGGTCTCTTCATGCCTGCTAGTCAAGTGCATTGCACATAGTGTGAAGTATGTGTATGGATCAACTGTAAATTAAACAATGTAATTATCGTGTATTGTTTTTATTGGAAATAAAATTATGCATGACACTTTCTCGGTAACTTGGTTCCCAGCTTAAGACGATACTCTGATTTTTTTAAATAGTCTTAGTTTGCTTGCTGAATTTATTATTTTGTAATTTGGTAGCCAGAAAATAGTAATTGAGAAGTTAACTCCATTTTTCGGACAAGCTATACATAACTACCACAACGTACCTAAATCTTAAAAATGTTGAGGTGTACATGTTTCTCTTAGGTAAGAATTGAATTGAGGTTCTAGTCTAGGTGTCCTAACTCCTAACCTTCCCTACTCCTAGCACTCTTGTCTGCCCGGTGCGGCTTTCCAGGTGGTGGACTATCCTTGTGGCTCCCAGCAGTGAGGTCAGCGAAAGCCTTGAGAATGTACTTGTGCACACCTCGATCGTTGAGCTGGAGGTAGTAAAAGAGTAGCTCCTCCAAGAAGTCCCAGTCCAACGACTGGGAATCCTGACCATGGTGCATCCTGATCATGTCTCGCATCGATCTCCGGAAGTCTGTGTAAGGGTCCATGGAGAATAGTACTACGGCCGTGTTGCTGCCGCTGTCATCTCCTGCTCCGGCTTCTCCAATGTCCCCGGCGTCTTCCGTGACTGAATCCGACAACGATGATTTTTCAGTTTCAGTAGTTCGCTGAACGAGGGAGGTGAATGTCCCCGGTGATGACGAGAGGGACACGTTCTCGTCGCGGTCATGTATGTAGAGAGACCGGAAGTTGTCGAAGAGGAAGCGGTCGACGTCGGAGAGCGTCGCGGCGTGGCCATTGTCTCTGCTGTTGTTGGTGCTGTTGTTGTCGGCGGCGGCCTGGTCGATATCCACCGACGGGGTCCGCGGGAACCGGCAGGTGAAGAGAAGGCGCCTGCTGACGATGTTTGCTGGGATGGCTGAGCTGGGGATGTGAATCGGAGGGATCTTCTTGAGCTTCCTGGAAATGCAGAGCTGCAGGGATTTGCGCAGCTTGGTTCTCTTCCTGTTATCTGCCATCTCTTGTCTAGTCCTAATATGAATTGCCAATCTGCAGGGACGTGGAAACAAGAGGAATAGGTTGTGGTGTTCTCCCTTGCCTTGTTTTATTGCGTTAACTGGAGTTACACGAAAGGGATTTATGGGGGATTAAATGGGAGATGAGTTGCTCTGGGGCTGCTTAACGCCATGTCATGCTTAACGTCAAGAATATAAATTCATGTCATCCGGTTACGAAGCTAGTCAAGGGCAAATTCATGTCATCCTTATAGTATCTTTTTCTAGGAAGGGTATTCTATCTGAACGTGGGGTGATGACATGTGGACCTTTTTTTTAGCTCACGCCCAATGGCTAACCTTCGGGCAAATGCAACGTGGTTGCTGCTTCCATGTTAGCTGGCTCTAGGTCACCACGGTCCACGGCTATGGGCCACCTGGGGCGTCGGAGCTATTTCTCGTAGGGAGGATGTCGTTTTCCAGCTGCGCGCACAAGAACTTGGCCCAAGTATTTGTTTTTTTTTTAATTTCAGCAAAACACATTCAAATTTAAACGAATTTCATGACTACAAGAGCAATTCATACATAATTCGAGGAGTACATATAAAAACTTAAATACCTTAAATTTAAACAAAATTTAGGCGTGTAGTCGACGCCGCCACCACCATCATCGTCGTCGTTGTTGGGCGTGTCCGCGTGTCCGGGGCATGGGAGGGGCGTACTCCGCCATCCTCGTCGTCGGAATCGAGAATGATGACGTCGTGGCGCTGGCCGAATGCCTAGCGAGAGCGGCGGCGCATGGCCTGGTCGGGGAGGCGCTAATGATGCTCCCGCTCCATACGCTCGTGCTCCCTCCTCGACCAGGCGAGAGCGAAGTCCTCGTCGGCTGGAACAATGTCGTTGAACGACTTCGGCCATCTTTTGGCCAGTGAACTCGTCGTCCCAGGCACTCTGAGCCTTGCCGCCGCCCGGACGTAGTCCCGCGGCGCCGTCCACTCAGGCTCCGGCACCGGCTTGCAGCGGAAACTGCTGGTGGCAACGATGGTGCCGGGCTCCTTCTTCGGCTTCACGACACGGAGGTGGCCGCGCGGCGGAAAAACTAGTGGACAAACCAACATTTCTAAGTTTGACCAAGTTTATAGATAATAATATCAACATCTCTACTACGTATCAACACACTTATGACTTACCCTTAACCGTATAACATTAATAGATTCACCATAAAATCTATTATCATAGTATTTTTATCTAGTATTATGGATGTTAGATAATTATATATATATTTGGTCAAAGATAGTAGTCTTTGACCTGTGACTAAAAACCGAGAGATTATTAGCAGTGTTTATAAGATTACTTTTGAACATATAGTAGGATGGTTAGCATCAAATCAGCATGAGAAGGATGGAGTTATGTGTGCAAGTGAGCACTATAGTTAATGTTGATTTCCCACAAAATCAGCGAATCTGTATGACATGCATAAACATTCATTTTGGGTCCACTATTCATATTTTTCTATCATTATCCTCTATTATTAAGAGAATCTTCCCTCTACCTTTTTCTTCTGATTTTTTTTGAGAAACACAGTACAGACGCAGACGCTCACAAACACGCACGTACAGACACCCCTATGACCGCACGCACGCAAACCCTACCCCTATGAGCACCTCCGAGAGACTGGTCCGGCATATCTTGAGATGACGAAGTCACCACAGGCCCCTCGCTGTTGACGGGCACGTCACCTACCGCTGAAAGCATAGCGCCGGTTAAATCCTGAAAAATCCAGAAAAATACGAGCACCCATGCCAAGTGTGGGACTTGAACCTGGGTGGGCTGGTTCCACCACAAGGAACCAAACCAGTTGAGATAGGCTCACTTCACTTTTTCTTCTGAAATTAGATAAGACATGCCACCAGATAGGGGCATAGGGCTCACCTATACAAAAAAAAATTCCGTCCCTGCTTTCCCCTCCCCTCTCACACAAACGTATGAATACGATGAAGAAAAAGGAGGCACGAACATCTATTTTTGAATCGCGTTTCCATATGTGATATTATTTCACTTAGTTGTCTCTTGATCGATGTTTATTTTAGTATTAAGCCATATGATCAACATGATGTATTATACGGATGTACTCTCTAGAGCATTGTTCAGATAGCATAGGATGGTGCAAAAGGTACCTCCCGATATGTTTCATCCAAATTTTCGATTAGCATGTAGTCGACAGATTCTTAATTATTACTTTTCCTTGGAAGTTTTAAAGTTTATCTAAAGTTCACTTTCCAATGAAAACTAGTCTTCGTTGAAACGGTGCGGAGTCATAAAGTGATCCCAAATAGTCGTCAAATGGAACACCGTAATCTAGTTCGTGCCTCCACCAATATGGAGTACCACTAACCACTATGAGACACTTGAGGGTGGTCACCGAACCTGTACAAGGATGATGCACTTATCCACAACTTATTTGGAGACTCTCATCAAATCCAGCGGCTCTCAAAGTCACAAAGATCACAAGGCCAAGGCACATATCCAGAAGTTACCAAAACTATAAGTTAAACAACAACCGTATAGGGGACACCTGATACGTCTCCAACGTATCTACAATTTCTTATGCTCCATGCTATATTATACCAAGTTATCACATGTTTTATATGCATTTTATATAGTTTTATGCATTTTTTGTGACTAACCTATTAACAAGATGCCACAGTGCCAGTTCCCTTTTTTCTGCTGTTTTTGTTTTCAGAAAAGTACTTAAGGAAATATTCTCGGAATTGGACGATTTCTTTTCTGAAGTCAGTTTTTCATCGGGAACGTTCCAGAAAGCCGAACACGAGACGAAGTGGGCCACCGAGGCTGCGCCACCACGTGCTCGCGCGACAGCACTCCTGGCCGCGCGAGGACCAGGTGTGGGCCCCTCGGGGCGCCACCGACTTCGCCCTTTCGCATACAAATACCCCCTAGACTTAAAACCCTAGAACGGTGTTCGATATTTCCTCCACGGGTCCAGAGCGCTGCCGCCATCGAAGACAAGATTCGGGGGACAGAAGTCTCTGTTCTGGCACCCTGCCGGGACAGGGAATTGCCCCCGGAGCCATCTCCATCGACTCCACCGCCATCTCCATCGCCGTTGCTGACTCCTACGATGAGGAGTGAGTAGCCCGGGACTGCGGGATCTACGGTAGCTATGTGGTCAATCTCTCTCTCCCATGATGTGATCTTTTATGTGATCATGAGCTTTGTAATCTAGTTGAATATGTGATGCTACTCTTTATCTATTATGCACTCTAGAGGTTACTTTAATATGAACTCCGAGGTTATTCACGGTTGTATCGGTGACAGTGTGTGCACCGTGTGTGATTCCTTTATGACGTTGTTGGTGTTAGTTTACTCTGACTTTGAGGGTGCTCTTGTAGCCCTACACAATGAATGGTGTTTGTTATCCAACATGAGAGTGTTTGAGAGTAGTGTTTATTTATTTAACTTTGATGTCATTGTTGAGAATTTCCACTGGTGAAAGTAGGATCCCTAGGCCTTGTTTCTAAGCATTGAAACACCGTTTCCAACAAGTTCTGCTACATGTTTGCTTGCTGCCATTTTTATTACAGATTGCAATTATTACCTATAATCATCCATATTACTTGTATGTCACTATCTCTTCGCATAACTAGTGCACCTATACATCTGACAAGTGTATTGGGTGTGTTGGGGACACAAGAGACTTTTTGTATCTTAACTGCAGGGTTGCTTGAGAGGGTTATCTTTGACCTCTACCTCCCTGAGTTCGATATACCTTGGGTGATTCACTTAAGGAAAACTTGTTGCTGTTCTACAAACCTTTGCTCTTGGAGGCCCAACACTGTCTACGAGAATAGAAGCGTGCGTAGACATCAAGATATTTTCTGGCGCCGTTACCTGGGAGGTAAGGTAAAAGGTACTCACATCATGTGGCTACTAAGATATTTTCTAGCACCGTTGCGGTTTTGTGAGTGCTCGAAGTTATTTCCTTTAGATGCTGCAGTTAAATCTTTTTGTTTCTTGTTTTTATTTTCACTAGTTAGGCTTAATGGGAAACAACAAAAAATTTAGAGATCTTTATGAAATTTATCTTGAATTAGGACATGATGCTTTTGAAGAGAAAATTTAAAAACCTATGGAAGTTTGTTTGCATAATAGTGGTAGTAATGTTATTAGTATAAATTCTTTGAACACCATTATTGCTAATGCTATGGAAAATTCTAAGCTTGGGTGAGTTTGTTTTGATGAGCATGATACTTTTAGTCCCCCAAGCACGGAGGAGAAAATTTTCTTTGATGATACATTGCCTCCAATATATGATAATTATAATCATTGTGATATTTTCAGTCCAGCTACCGTTGAGGATATATTTTATGTTGATTACAATATGCCTCCTATATTTGATGATTATGGTGATGAGAATAATAATGATAGCTATTTTGTTGAATTTGCTCCCACTACAATTAATAAGAATGACTATGCTTATGTGGAGAGTATTAATTCTTTCATGCACGTGGCTCATGATAAGAATGTTTTATGTGATAGTTATGTTGTAAATTTTATTCATGATGCTACTTGTGAACTTATAGATGATAATGATGAGTGTTGCTTAAATATACTATATGATAATGCTTTAGATGATGGTCCTATGCTTATTGATAATCCTCTATGTTTAGAAGTTGAGGATAAAAATGGTATAATTGTTGCTTGTGATGGTACTCTTACTCATGAGAGTCCTACTTTGTTCTTGAATTCTCCTAATTACACCATGGAGGAGAAATTTGCTTATGCTGAGAAATACTTATGTGGTTTGCAATTGTCTCTAGTTCCAAATCTTTTTTGCAACCATGATCTTAGACTTGATATTAATGTTAATAACTATTTTGAAAGAGGGAAGCATGCTAATGAATTCCAAAATAAATTTAATGTTCCTCTTTATGTGCCTATGTTATCTAAGTTGAATGATTATTGTGGTTATATGCTTGAATTTATTTCTACTACTGAAAGTTATTACGAGAGAGGGAAACATGGTTTTATGTATCTCAACAATATTAAGTTTCCCCTCTTTATGTTGAAAATTTTAAAGTTGCACTTGTTTTGCTCTCCTATGTTTGTTGCTTTGTGCTTTCATGACTTGTTTCTTTACAAGATTACTTTGCATAGGAAGTGGGTTAGACTTAAATGTGTTTGATGTTTTACTTCTTGATGCTCTCCTTTGTTTTTCAACTCTCATCTTTATGAGAGCATCATAAAAATCTCCTTGCCTACCAGCTAAAAGGCTTTAAAGAAAAGCGCTTATGGGAGACAACCCACCTTTTATTTCTGTTATTTTTCTTTTATTTGAGTCAAGGAGCATGCTTACCTCTGTAACAACTCCTGTGTATCTTTTTTTATTGCAAAGTTGTGCCAAGTTAAGTCTCTAGTAGAAAGTTGATGTTAAAATTTGGATCTCTGCGCAGGAACATATTTTCTGCTTTTCACCGTTAAATTCATAACTCTCTGCAGAAAAATTAAAAAAAATCTGATATTTGCTGAGCGTGATCCTCATATATGTATGCAACTTTCATTAGTTTTGAGTTTTCTGATTTGAACAAGTTAAGAGCCTCGAAATTTTTTGTCTTCACAGACTGTTATGTTTTTGACAGATTCTGCCATTTATTTTGCAATGCCTCTTTTACTATTTTGAATGGACCTTTTTTTTCCATAAAGTATCAGTGGCTGTAGCTAATATCCAGTAGCATTGGTAACAATTGTGTTCATGCAGAATATAAGAATTTTTGATTATGCACTAACCCTCTAATGAAGTTTACTTTGAGTTCGGTGTGGAGGAAGTTTTCAAGGATCAAGAGAGAAGGATGATGTTATGTGATCAAGAAGATGAAAGAGACAAAGCTTGGGGATGCCCTCGTGGGTCACCCAAGCATATTTCAAGAAGACTCAAGCGTCAAAGCTTGGTGATTCCCAAGGCATCCCCTTCTTCACCAACAAACTATCAGGTCATCTCTAGTGAAACTATATTTTAATTCTGACACATCTTATGTGCTTTACTTGAAGCGTCTGTTTTTTTTTTGTTTTTGTTTTTGTTATTTTCGTTCTTTGAATAAAATGGATCCTAGCATTCCTTTGTGGGAGAGGGACACGCTCCGCTTTTTCTTATGAATACTCGTATTCTTCACTTATATTTGTTGAGTATTCTTCTATGTTACTTCAATGCTTTCTAGATCTTGTTTTTCATGCAACTCTTGCTAGAGCTGTTAGCTTTATTATATCATACTCTCATATCTCATTGTTTAATTACTTGGAGAGTTTATCTTTTAAATAAGTTGATTGGTGTTTGGTTGAGAACAGAAAATGCTAAATGTGGTAGATGGTATAAAGAAAGATATACATGCTCTTATGGATTGTTATCTTGCATGTTGTGGTGCTTGGCAATTGTTTTGAGCTCTCAAGTAGATCATGTTTAAGCTTTTACATCATGTAGTTAAAACCTATTAGTGAGGAACTACCGTAAAACTTGCTGAAATTTGGTTTGCATGTTTGGTATCTCTAAGGTCTAGATATTTTTTAGTTAAAGTGTCTGAACAACAAGGAAGACAATGTAGAGTTTTATAATGCTTGCAATATATTTTTATATACGTCTTGTTGTCATAATTTATACTTTTGTTTGTCTCAAACAACCTTGCTAGCCAAAGCCTTGTACCTTCTCGTGTATCCATAATCCTTGAGACAAAACCTATGCCATTTGTGTCCACCATACCTACCTACTACATGGTATTTCCTGCCATTCCAAGTAAATACTTCATGTGCTAACTTTTATTATCTCTTATTTGTGTCAATGTTTATTAGCTCATGAGGAAGTATGTGGTGTTACGGATATCAACCTTGTCATTTGCTTTTAGACAGACTTTCACCAACCGGACTAGTGGCATATACACCGCTTATCCATTAACTTTGCAAAAAGAGCTAGCAAATGGGGTGCCCAGTCCCAATTAATTACAACTTTAACCACTGCATTCTCTTCACATTTTTGTCCTGATCTAATCAGCCAAGCAATGATACTAGTTCTAAACTACATGTGTAAACAAAAGAGAAAAGAAGGATGATCTGCCCTTGGGTAGAAATAACGTCCTTCATGGGAGCCGCCCTTAAGAAAGTCTAGTTGACAAGGGGGGTAGAGTGCCCATTACCATTCGTTGACAACGACAAACACCGCTCAAAACTTACTTTTATTCTCTCTATATGATTTCAAAAACCTATAAAACTAAGAAGCTCTAGCACATGCTTGTATCCCTGCTTCCCTCTGCGAAGGGCCTATCTTTTACTTTATGTTGAGTCAGTTTACCTACTTGTTTCTATCCCCGAAGCAAACACTTGTGTCAACTGTGTGCAACAATTCTTATATGCTTACTTATTGCACTTGTTATATTTCTTTGTGTTGACAACTATCTATATGATATACATGTTCAAAAGTTCAAAAGCAAATGCTGAAACTTATATCTTTCTTTGTGTTGCTTCAATGCTCTTTTGCTTATATAATATTGCTTTATGAGTTAACTCTTATGCAAATCTTTTTGATGCTTGTTTGAAAGTACTATTCATGAAAAGTTTTACTTATATGATGTAGTTGTTTACTTCTTGTCTATTTGTTAGCAAACTATAGATCATTGCCTTGAGTCACTTCATTCATAACATGAGCCTTACATTATATTATGCTCAAGATTGTGTTTAAGCATGTCACTTCAGAAATTATTCTTCTTTTATCGTTATTTCCTACTCGGGGCGAGTAGAACTAAGCTTGGGGATGTTGATACGTCTCCAACGTATCTATAATTCTTTATGTTCCATGCTATATTATACCAAGTTATCACATGTTTTATATGCATTTTATATAGTTTTATGCATTTTCTGGGACTAACCTATTAACAAGATGCCACAGTGCCAATTCCCTGTTTTCTGCTGTTTTTGGTTTCAGAAAAGTACTTAAGGAAATATTCTCAAAATTGGACGATTTCTTTTTTGAAGTCAGTTTTTCATCGGGAACGTTCCAAAAAAACCGAACACGAGACGAAGTTGGCCACCGAGGCGGTGCCACCACGTGCTCGCGCGACAACACTCCTGGCCGCGCGAGGACCAGGTGTGGGCCCCTCGGGGCGCCACCGACTTTGCCCTTTCGCCTACAAATACCCCTCAGACTAAAAACCCTAGCACGGTGTTCAATATTTCCTCCACGGGTCCAGAGCACTGCCACCATCGAAGACAAGATTCGGGGGACAGAAGTCTCTGTTCCGGCACCCTGCCGGGACAGGGAATTGCCCCCAGAGCCATCTCCATCGACTCCACCGCCATCTCCATCGCCGGGGCTGCGGGATCTACGGTAGTTATGTGGTCTATCTCTCTCTCCCGTGATGTGATCTTTTATGTGATCATGAGCTTTGTAATCTAGTTGAATATGTGATGCTACTCTTTATCTATTATGCGCTCTAGAGGTTACTTTAATATGAACTCCGAGGTTATTCACGGTTGTAACGGTGACAGTGTGTGCACCGTGTGTGATTCCTTTATGACGTTGTTGGTGTTAGTTTACTCTGACTTTGAGGGTGCTCTTGTAGCCCTACACAATGAATGGTGTTTGTTATCCAACATGAGAGTGTTTGAGAGTAGTTTTTTATTTATTTAACTTTGATGTGATTGTTGAGAATGTCCACTGGTGAAAGTAGGATCCCTAGGCCTTGTTTCTAAGTATTGAAACACCGTTTCCAACAAGTTATGCTACATGTTTGCTTGCTGCCATTTTTATTACAGATTGAAATTACTACCTATAATCATCCATAGTACTTGTATGTCACTATATCTTCACATAACTAGTGAACCTATACATCTGACAAGTGTATTGGGTGTGTTGGGAACACAAGAGACTTTTTGTATCTTAACTGCAGGGTTGCTTGAGAGGGTTATCTTTGACCTCTACCTCCCTGAGTTCGATATACCTTGGGTGATTCACTTAAGGGAAACTTGCTGCTGTTCTACAAACCTCTTCTCTTGGAGGCCCAACACTGTCTACGAGAATAGAAGCGTGCGTAGACATCAACACCAAGTACCCAAGAGGAACAAGCTCTAGGGCACTCCAAGTACCCAAGAGTAACAAGCTTCCCAACTTCAATTTCCACGCAAACCGCTACCGCTACAACTAATGCAAAAGGTAAGACTACTAGAAGTGGTGAAATCTTTCATCTCTAATCCCACCAAAAGCAACTAATACTTGTTAGGGGAGAACATAGGAAGAACAAAGAAGAACTCAACAAATGGAACTCCGAGATCTAGATCAAAAGGCTTCCCTCACTTAGAGGAGAGATGGATTTGTGGAATAATAGATCTATATCTCCTATCTCTTTTCCCTCTAATAGGAGGTAAGAATCATGGAGAAATAGAAAGAAAAAACAAATCTTCAAAATGTCAACAATGGAGAGGGGGGGGGGGGGGGGGGGCAAAACCGCGCTCAAGAGCTACGTAACCGTTGAGGGAAGAAGACCCTTTAAATAGGGCTCCAAGATATCTTCCCGTTATGCATAGGAACACGTTAGACCGGAGTTTCCGGCCTAGCACTAGGGAGTGACACCAAACGAGATTTTTTTGGTCCGGGTCGTAGATTGTTTACCCCGAAGACTCTGGCCTACACAAAAACCACGAAAAAACTAAACATGAAAACGAACATATCTTAATCATCTGGACTTCGTTTTTGATGTTCTTGGGCTTGTTGGATTCACCATAACGAGCTCAACAAGAATATGTAGCGAAACAATAGTCCAACATGGGAGGATAAAACCAAATGTAGAAAGGTAAAACCTCTCTATAAAAGAACAACCGGTAAAACCTACATAAAAAATCCATCAAGTTTTTCGTACAAAATCTATTTTTGATGAAATTGAGCTTAGTATGAAGATCACAACAAGATCTAAAAACCCATGTAGAGAAAGAAAAATAAGAACCAAAAAAGATGCTGATGCCAAGTATGCAAATGTTTGAGATCTCTCAGATCGATACGCTAAAACTTAAGTGAGAGCCCTTCTTGAAAGTACGATATCTATCCCATAACCTGGTCTCCCACTAGCATCATGAGGCCGGTAAAATAGAAAACTTATCAAGATCATACCTTTGCCTTACGCTTTCCACTTGAGCTATATGATGCCGATCTTGGTCTCCTCAAGTGGATCCATTTTCTTGATTGCACTTCGCTCGGTGACGACTCACATATTTCCCTCCATGCTCCACTATGGGAGAGCCTCTTTTAGTCACATATTCACATGATCATTTTCTCCAAATGTGTGGCAAGCTTCAAGCATAAGAATTCTTCTAGATGCTTCTATTGAATTTGCACTTCAGTCTCATGACAATCCCCACTTGACGTCATCCTCCGTGGGCTATATGAAATCCTCATTTGATGTAATCCCATAGAAATGAATCTAACCCCACATAGACATATCACATACATAGATTATGCGTTAGTTCACAAAGCTATATGACAAGGTTAGGGTTAGTGATAAAATGGTCAATTTGAATAATAAAATCTTTACAAAAAATATTGAACACAATTTTTTCAAATAATTTTAATTTTTTTCAAAAAAATTAACTGTGGCGCATCAGGTGGTGCGTCACAGTTAAGATCTTAAAAGTGGCGTGGAGACTGTGCGTACCACCCGTGCGCTATAGATAAGGAAAACTGGCGCACCACATATTTGCTTTTATGGGGTAGTGATGATGGTAACGGAAAAAGAGGTTCACGCCGCTCCCTCCGGCGCAACTGAATCACATCCGATCCAGCCGTCTGTGTACATAAAAGTCCATGCGAGATCGCTCACCGAGCATTCCGAAACCTGTCACTTCAACCATATCAAAAAGGACAAGCGTCGGTCAAATCTTCATCTTGATGGGAGGAGAACGAAGGACCACCGCGTCTATTGGTAAGAATTGCATGCCCCCACACCGCCAGTCAACTTCTGTAGGAACGACGAAGAGGGGCAGCCCAGCGCACAACTTCCGGGTCCTTGCCGTGGTAAGCAACATCCGAAGCCCACACAGCAGAAGCCCCTAGCTAGTCCGCCATAGGCCCAGATCGGAGCCCTACAACCCATATCATGGTCAAGGGCCTATGCGGATGCCTTGGAGACCGAGACGGCCGTGCCGGTAGCGCATCGCCGCCACCTCGTCACCACACCGTCAGGAGTGCCTCAGGCGCTGGCCACCCTATGTCCTCGGCCGTCCCCTTCCCCACTCACCGCTTCCCATTAAGCACCGTCGGGAACACCTTGTCTGCCCACCGTTGTGGACAGCAGCCTTGGGTGGGCATAAAAACCGATGACCGAAAACCGAAACCGAAAAAACCGAGACCAAAACCGACCTGACCGAGACCGAAAAGACCAATACAAATTTGGGTAGTATATTAAAATAGACCGAAATTAGTTTAGAAATTAGGTCATCACATCTAGATAACCCGAATAGACCGAATGACCGAATTTATATGCTAGCAAGCGTTCCACCTTTTATTTTGTTGCTCCCTGGTTTTGTTAGTGGTTGATGCATTTTCTCAACAAAAAACAGTTAGTGGTTGATGCCTTCTTCGTTATCTTAGATCTGTGAGATGTGAGTTACTATATGCAGGTGGGCTACCATTTTATGTTGTCACCGTATGCTGTTGTGCTATTAATTTTGTATGTACTTGTGCAAAGTTTACAGCCACTATTTCCAGGTTTGTGATGCCGCCGAAAGGTGTTGTGATGCCATTTTTTTCCTACCAATATATATACGTGAACCACCATTTCTTAATTTGGTCAATTTGGTCATGACCGAAGACCGGACCGAACAGACCAAAAACCGAATACATAAAGACTAAAAAGACGGAACATAATATGGGTAGCATTTCTCGATAACCGAAATTGTCGGAGACCGAATAGACTAGACCGAACAAACCGAAAAAACCAAATGCCTAGGCTGATCGGTAGCAGCGGCGGCCGGGAGGCCTAGATCGGGAGGGCTAGGGTTTACGGAGGTCAAGCCACTCGGGAGGGCTACGTACAGTATATGCTGCTTTTTTTAGATATATTTTCCGGCTGGACCGGTAGTATAGATATATCATGTCAAAGTTCCAGCAATGTTTGAAAAAACAAATTCATCTTCCTCCCACCCCCGCGTCGCCCGCGCCTGGCGACACGGGGGAACCGAGCCGCCGCCGGCGCGGAGGTCCGCCCCACCCACCACTGCTCCGCCCCCGCCGGAGGAAGCGGCGGCAAAGCTGCGCGCGACCGAGGATGGTGGCGGCGGGGCGACTGCTCGACGGTTCCGGCCGGGATCCAGCTGTGCAGGCGCGGCGTGTGCTGCCGGCAAGCTCGCGGCGCGCATGATGGAGGGCGCGGTGATCGGCCTCGTGGCGGAGGCTGGCTGCAAGGCGAGGAGGTGCGGCCGCGGGTGCTCTGCCCGGGCTCGATCTGGGCCTGGGGAGGGCCCTGCGGGCCGCGGCCAGGTCGTGGCGTGGGGGTCGGCTCATGCGGCGCGGCGCGGGCACTCTGCTGCGAGGGGTGGAGGTGCGGCCGCAGGTGCTCTACCCGGCTCGATCTGGGCCTCGGCCAGGCGAGGGTGATGGCGGGCGGCGCGCGAGGTGCGTGGAAGCCGGGGCGGCGGCCCCGGAACGGAGACCTCTATGGTGCGGCATGGAGGCCGCGGCCATGGGCGCTGTGGCTGACATGGCCGATGGTTGAGCTCGGTGGATGGCGGTAGAGCGTCCCTACCTGTGGCGTTGCTCCCTTGCTTTGCGGTCGGGACGACCTCCGGGCGAAAGCCTTATTCCGACTTCGTCGGAGCCGGCGACGGCGGCGCTTTTAGGCGTCGTTTTTCCCTCTTGGGGCGTCGCGGTGGAGTGCTCGGCCCCACCCGACGTGGGTGGTGCCAAGATTTCCGGGTGAAAGCCTAAGCTCCATCGGGGGCGGGCGGCGACGACGGACGCGTCGTTTCCTTGTTGGAGGCGCCGCCTTGGAAGTTCTTTGCCCCTCACGGTGTGATGGGCTCGCGGCGCTCGGGGAGGCCGGTTCTGTTGTCAGGGGAGCGGATGACCGGGGTGGCGGCCCCGGACGGTGGAGGTGCGTCGAGACGGCGGTCTCGGTCTCCCACGCTACGATGGTTCCATGAGGTGGAGCCGTGGTCTAGTGGGGGTCTAGGTGGCGACCTGGATGAAGACTGCATGGTCAGAGGGTTGGTCGACCTGACTGGATCACCTTCGGGCAATGCGAAGGCCGATCTGGTTGGTACACCGGGGCGGCGGCCCCGGAACTTGGTGGTTTTGGTGGCAGCCTGGATGAAGACTGCGGGGGCAGAGGGTTCGTCGACCATGACTGGATCGCTTTCGGGCAATGCGAAGGTCGATCTGGTTGCTACGCCGGAGCGGCGGCTCCGGAGCGGGTGGTGTGTGTTGTGGCGTTTGTCCGACTTGTGCCGTGTGGGCGGCAGGTCGATTCGTCTGTGTGTTTTCTCCTGTACAGTTTGTATGGTTTTTGGACCCGGTTTCCCTTATAAACTGGGTCATTTCTCTTCTATCTAATCGAGCGGTGGTACGACCACCTTGTCCTAAAAAAAAAACCGTGGTCCAGTCAAGTCAAGTCAATCCTGCCGAGCTAAGTCCAGCAACGCTAGACAATACAGATTTGACATATTCATCATCTCAACTAAGTTTTCCTTGCTCAAGTCCGAACCCTCCTGATCAAACAAAGCACGCCGTCGGTCGAGCACCTACCAGTCTACCACCCCTTGGTACTGCTGTGTCACTATATAACGTACACAACAACACATCGACTCCATTGGCATTGCCTGCAACTAGATCTCCTTTCCTCCCCCCTTGCTCTAAGCTCTCGTATGCCATACATCGCTAAGCTAGAACGACTGTAGCTAATTAGGGCATTAGGCAGCCGTGGTATTAGCTACGATGGTGGCACTGAAGATGTGCATGCTGCTGTTCACGGCGTTCTTCTTCGCAGGGCACATCGAGCTGTTCGCGGCCATGAAGGTCCGTGGTGCGCAGGGTTATATGCGCGAAGGCCATCGATCTGGCGATCGGGTGTTCGCTCATGTCCGCGCCGCTGTTCGTCACCTTCTGCGTGCGCTGTCGCCTTCGGTGGATGGCATCGTAGATGGTCTTAAACAAAACAAGCTTCTTCTTACTTAAGTCGACTTTCTTGCTATCTAATACTCCCTCCGTTCCATTTTAATTGACTTGATATTCACTACATATGGATGTATCTATACATGTAACATGTCTAGATATATCCATATTTGGTGGATATCAAGTCAATTAAATTAGAACGGAGTGAGTAACATTTTGTTTGTAAACTTAGTGACGATCTGTGATGCCTTTTGCTACTTTATTTATACCTTGCGATCTTTGTTTTAAATAGCCGGCTATATAAAATAGCCCCGACTCTTAAAAAGAGCTATAATCGAGCTATATCAGAGTTAAATGAGGTTATAGTCGGAAATTGTACATGAATTTATTTAGCGACACGATACTCAAAAGGCTATAGCCGGGTGATAGCCCGCTATTTAAAACAGAGCTTGAGATGTTGCAAACGTTTATCAGTTGCATGTTTGGTTCTTTGAGCCACATCACATTTATGTGCATTTTATTAACCAAATTTATCCTACATAATGCACACACAGATGCCAAGATATAGAGGGACCTCCTCCACAATCTTCAATTTTGTGCACTTGCATTCAAATGCAAACAAAAATGGTGCACAAATATAGGGGGAGCCCATCTATATGTGGAAAATTCAAAACCAAAACATAAACTTCTAAATCTGTTGAAGGTTCTTAAACAAAAATGGTGCATGCATGGTATATGATTATACACAGCAAATAGTCCGGATGTGATAGGTTTAACCACGAACTTGACCCATCTTGATGAGAAGAATAATCTGAAGGAGTGAAGTGAAGTGAAGAATTAAGGAATCATGGAGATGAGGGTCTAAAAGATGGAGATGGTGCGGAATGCTCTGATGCTAACACACCGTTGAAAAGTCATGGTGATGAAGCAGCACGAGATGAATAAGCGTGAAATTGCTGAATTGTGTATTCATGAAAGATGAACCCTCACGAGAAGTGAAGAGAGTGCAGATAAAAGAGTTGAAAATCTGGGAGACGAACCCTCAAACTAGATGACTAATGAAGCGGAATGAAGAACTGCGGGTCCAAAACATGAAGATCTAGAGTTGGTGTTTCATTTTTTATGCATTCACCCATAGAAAAAATACGTACTATTATGATGAGTTAAATATCTTAAAACAAAAGTGAAGCTTGATTGCATGCTCAAATAGACTCATACTCTAAAATATGAATCCGTTGGAAAAAATTATGCATTGTGAGAAGATGAAGCACTTGAACAAGAACCAGATGTAGCAGTAGAGATTATGCAGCGACAAAGCTTGTGTTAAGTTGACTTTGGCATGGAGCAGAAATGGCGACGACGACATTATATAGTTTATGTTGAGTCTAATAATTCAATCTCAAGAAACATTAGATCTTTTGTAATTGATGCTACATGGGTGATATGAAGCATTTCATGTATGGCTCCTCATTGATAGGAAAAACGCTAGTAGTAGTGTTCAAAAAAAAAATAGTTGATAGCGCGCCCCCGCAGCCACGCCACTTGTAACGCGCCACAACTAATCTAGTTGATAGCGTGCGCCCCCACAGCCACGCCACTTGTAACGCGTCACAACTAATCATTGTTGGGGCACACGATTCCGGTAAGTGGGGCCCGTCCATGGGCCTCAATGCAAGATAGTGGTAGCGTGTCCCCGCGTCCGCACGCTAACAATAACACCATAGTGTTAGCGTGTGCGGGATACCAGACGCTACCTGGTAGCACAGGGTTGTAGGCGACGCTACCTGTAACTAGCAGTAGCGCGGCGTCAGCGCTAGCATGACACACTCCTAGTAAGTGATTGCCTATAAAATTTCTCAACTAGTGCCTCTTGTGTGCAAAAACCTCAAACTTTGAGGGTAGAGAAGATACAACTATTGTGAGGTGGGGCGTACAATCTAATGGTTAGCTGGTGACTTTGGCCTATAAAAGCAACCCGAGCCCTAGTAGGTAGGTTGGAGGACTTAGAAATAGTTGCATCTTGAGCTGAATTCCAGATCAAGGATTCACCTTGCGAGTCAAGCAAGTTAGTGAGTGTAGTTGAGCATAAAAAAGAGCGTCTTTTTAAACGAAGGCAAAAGCTTTGCCTTATTTATTAATTAAGAAGAAAGGTGCCGGTTTATTAATGGAAGAAACCGGGCGAAAACCATACGACAAACACCCCTGGACGGAGCCCACATGTAACGTCCCCAAATTTTTCTATTTGTTAATCAGGAATTGTTTGTGCATCATGAGCATCATTTGCATCTAATTAAAATTTGCACAAAATTTGAGTTTAACAATAAAAGAGAAAACCCTAAAGTGGCCTAAACCACTTGTTATTTTAAATGTGTTAAAATAATTTTAAAATTTTCAAAATCCAAAGTTGCCAATGGCTTCCTTGTGAAATTCTGAGTCTCCTGGTATTTTTTTTATATTTTTTACTTTCAAAAAGGCCCTCAAAAGATTTATTTTCCAAACCAGGGGCCTATCTGTGAAGAAATCCAGCAATTATTAAAATCGCCAGGGGGTTTTCTGCAAAATGGACGTCGTCTTCAAGTTTCTGACCTCGCCTCCCTGCGCTGTCACCCGTGCGGCCGTCCTTCGCCGCCTCTGCGCCAAGATACGCGCCGCCGACGCCGCGCCGGTATAAGAAGAGCACCGCCGCCGCCTGCTGGAACCCTAGCCGCCAATTCCTCTCCTTTCTCCCCTTTCTCTCCAAACCCTAGCCCTCGGGTCGCCGGCGATTGGCGCTGTTTCCGGCCACCCCGAGCTCCGGTGAGGTTCTCTGGAGGTCCTCCGTCCTCCCCTCTTCCTCCTCGATGAGTTGTGCCTTTGGGAGAGCACGAATTCGACGGAATCGGGCCGTCTTCCCCAACTCCGGCCGCCGGCCTCTGCGGATGATTCCGGCTGCCTCCGACCTCGACGTGCTTACCCGACCCTTACACAAGCTTTAAGGTGAGCTTCTAGTCCTCCTGGACCCCGTTGCCCTCTTCCTCCCGCTCTGATTGCTCCGGCCGTCGTGCGCCGCCGTCGGCCTCCGCTCCGGCGAGCTTTCCGCCGCCTCCGGTGACAATTTGTTCACATCGCCACCACCATTCGGTCTCCCAAGACTCCACGCATCCGATGCGCCTGCTTGCTCCTCCTCGCTCGCGCCGAATCGAGCGATTCGTGCTCGGTAGTAGCCTCTGCCTCCATTGATGACGTCATCGTCTCTTTTTCTATTTTCTGAAAAATCTTTAAATCATTTCTCTAATTATTTTAAATATGACAGGTGGGTCCCCTTGTCAGAATTTTATTCATTTCCAAATAATGTTTTCTGTAATTAATAAAGTTATGACATGTGGGTCCAATATTATTTATTTAATTTCATAAATGTTTTAAATTAATTTAAGTTTGTTTAATCTTTGGAAATCCATAACCAATTCATAATAAAATCAGAAAATTGTAATTAATATATCAAAATTTGCAGAAAAATAAGATCTATTTAATTATCTCTAAGTCATGCATATCTAAACAACTTTGAACCATGTTCATAATAGAAGAACAAATTACACTACTTCCTTCAAATATGGAATTTGTCGAATGGCATCTGTCGGGCATTCACACTCCATTTAAAATGTCCTTCCATGTATAGGATTTACATTTCAATCCTTTAACTTGTCATGTCATGCATTGTGCGCATTGTATCGATGCCATGGTTGAATGCTGTTTCCCGTTTCTTTCCGGTGTTTTGTCTTTCGCGGTAGAATGCGAATCCGAAGTGGAGTTCGACGACACCGAAGGCTTGATGGATCATCGACGGCCTACTCAAGCAGGAATCTATTGCGAGTTATTTTGGTTATTTTGATCAACACAAGCCGAAGATCTCCAATTGCTATATATCTTGTTATCGAAGAGCAAGGCAAGCATAACCTCTTATCTGCACATATAAGATTTCAAAGTATTTGATTATGGTATTATGCATGCGATTCAAATGTTGTTTTGAGTGGAGGTATAGATTGTCTTAAGTGTTGCATCGCGAGAGTCTGCTATGCTTAGCCCTGCTTAGATCTTCCCTCTGCTCCATCTGGTTGATGAATCAGAGCAGTGAAGGAACTGTCATGAAGAATGACGTGGAATGGTCAAAGATGTGTTGAATATGCTAAAGGCTTGGATGGGAGGCCATAATGGCATTGTGGTGGTTTGTTCCATTCTTGCTGACCTAGGAACTGAGTTCTCGTCTTTGGAACCAAGACCACTCGTGCATCCACACTGGAATAATGGGAGCCCTCGACCCCAACTTGTCATAGCCTACTACGTGAAGCCACTAGTTCGAGAGTTCCATTTGCGTGTGTGGTAAAAAAAGACTGAAGAGAATTAGGGCCAGGTCCAAGTGGGCTGCGGTCTCAGATCTTGGACTTGGCAACCCGCACTAGGGACCGCTGCGCGTTGGTGGTCAGACCTACTGCTGTGGCTCATGGACATAGGCGAACCTTGGGAAAAGTTGTGGCCAACCCTTCTGCCGGCATTCCCTGGAAGAGTGCTAAAAGTTCTGGCGCAAGGATTGGTTGGCGTGTGTGGATAGTTACACCCCCTGCAGGGTAAATCTTTTCGGAAAGCCGTGTCCACGGTTATGGATGACTTGGTACCTTATGTCTGATGATCATAGACAACTATAATCTAATTATAAAACTTGCCAACTAAGGGAGGATTGCTTCCTCGGGTTGAGCGAGGGGGTGATTCTGGTGGGTGGTACAACTCATGATGATCTGGTGGAGACTGAAGATGTGGATGAAGCTAGTGTTTCACTCCCTTACCCCATTTTAAAAGTCTACCGATGCGAGCTTCTCTCCTCCCTCGATTTGAAAATAAAGATGGCTTTATGCAAAAGACATTCATGAATACTCTCTGAACGAGCAGATAGATAACAAGTTAAATAAGTCTTGTTGAGTACCTCCTGTACTCAGCCTTGCGCAATTATTTTGGACATGTGTGTTTTGCTGAGTTTCGACATCGACGAGTAGGTTGGGATTCCCAGACGGCAGCCTGGAATCTATGGACTGGGACGTCGCTGTTATGCTTTGGCCTCTTAGGCCTTTTGCTAGTTTTGCTATGTCTAATAGCATAATCTGCCTTCCATTATATTGGTGATTGACAGGTCAGTGACCTTATTTTGGTGATTTGTGCTTCTTCGCTCTGTTAAGAGCTTAACCTATTACTTCCTGTGTTCTAGGGTCTCTGTTGTGTTACTGATTTCAACTGTTGGCTCTCGAGATCCTTGTTAGGCTTATCTCAGATTAAGGTCTCGGATTTGTCTAGCTTGGCTCTTGGGGGTGTTACAGGTTTTGGTATCAGAGCAGGACCGTCTGTAGGAAAACCTTTCTATTGGTCGATGTTGAGTCTAGTGGTTGTGAAAAATAATTGAAAGATAAGAGTGTTTACCAAAAATCTAAATAGGCTTCTTTTTACTCCTTATCTGGTATCGCTCTAATTCTGGGTCATCTTACCTTGTTTCGGTTGAAAACATTTACTCTCTTCTCCTCTTGTCATTCAAAATTTAGGTGCACCAAGTGCAGGTCGTTTCTCAGCCAATTTGACCTAGTGTTAAGTTTTTTAGAGTCTTGTGTGTGCTTTGATCCTTCTTTTCCTGCTTGACATGAGAGATTCCTTTCCATCTTGATCTCTTAACTTTGTCGATTTCACCTCATTTATTCTAGTCTTTGAGGTTTCTTTCCCCTTGAAGATATCCTTTTCTTCTTTTGATGCCGCGGAAGCTATGATTGGGCTCTGAAGCTATTCCGTGATTACTACATCGTTGTGCCCTTTGTGACACCCGAATGGTAGTTACTCCTTCCTTTGGTTTTCATCCTGGACTCGAACCGAAGGTCCCAGATTGTGCTGTTGGTGGTGTGCTGAGTCATGTGGGTTGTTAGCCATGTGATGATCACCATATCAGTACATGATGCTGACCTTTAACCCAAGATCCATTTTGTTGATCCCTGAGGAATGCTTGCTACCTCAGAAGGGATGGTAATGTCAATTCTAGCTAGCCTTCTAGCTGGTAGTTTTGTCGTAATTGACTTACGACATCCAAGGTTTACTCCTTCCACTAGCTTTGGCATAGGTTTTGTCATGGAACCAAAAGGATCACGACAAGAGTGCTCTATATGAGTATCACATCTAAGTTGGTGACTCTGCCACACCTTTCTTATCAGAACAAGTTATCAGATGTATGCTAACTTGATCATCTGCATCTCAGGATTTTCCTGAGCATGTTTTTTTTCTTCCGTCATGTTCTGACCGGGGTATGCCACTTGGCATCCAAGTTGTAAATGTGCATTGGTGTACTAATGCATGTTGCTTTTGTGGTCCGTCGTGACATTCCACTTCGGGATGTCAGGGAGAAACAAACTCCCGTACCTCGTCCATTTCCAGGACCAGGTCAAAGTGTTGTAGTCCGTAGATTAAGATGCTTTGTTTGCTTCTAATCTGTTCCATCTCAAGGTGTCACCATCTTGTATATCAAAAGGTCGTGATGTGTTTCATGACTTTATTGATGCAGTGATGCTTTTCACGTCCTTACTCACGCTTTTCTCCTAGCTGCTCGTGCTCGGAATGCTATGGCGAGTGTATTGATGTGATTATCAAATATTCTTAGCAATTTTCATTGCTTTGACATATAAGGACATTTGATTCCTTCCTTGTGTGATTGGTTATCCGGTCACTAAGTGAAGTTGACTGTGCTGCCAAGTCTGTTGTTCTGGTGCACATACTCGGTCAAAGAGTTAGGTTTTACCAACGCTCTTAAGGCCACCTCGTCTTGCCTTGAAAAGCAATACTCCTGTCTACCTGTGTTGCCGTGTTGAAGCAGGATGGTGTTTCCTTCTGGATCTGCTATCTTCTCAATCTTTGATTTGATTTGGGCTATCATCAAATCAAACTCAGTCTCAAGGACCATCTTTGATGATGTTTTACCTATGGTGTTCCGCCAGCTTACATCTTCATGTCCTTGGTCTGACCAATATATTTGCCTTGTTCATGTATTATTTGATTCCATCTTGATGGAGTATCTTAATAAGCTTGTTATTGAGCCCATCGATAACATTCTTATTGCCTCCATGTCAGAAGAAGATCATTATGAACATTTGGCAATAATGTTGGAAACTTTTGAGAACCATCTTTGTGTTATCACAAAGTGTGTGTTCTGGATGTTGGAAGTAACCTCTTCTGGTTCACGTGCATTTGCTAAAAGATGTCGCCGTGAATCCAAGTAGAGCTTTCCTTGTTTCCTCGGGAATCATCTCTAGTCGGTCATGCATGTGCGGACTATTCATGGGATGAAAGGTTCTTATCCCCATTCCTTGAATAAGTCATTTACGCACCCCAAGCCACTGACTGATTGGATCAAGAATGAGAAGAAGTCCGAAAACTTCATTATCTTCTTTGTTGTTTCCCAGCAAGGACCCAATTGTCTTTGTTGCATATTAATCATGTAGGTGCAGTTGTCTCTTGACAAATTGCTAATGCATGGTTTTTGCAATCTCGTTCATCTTTTCGAGCTTGACATTGTTTTCCATATCTTGAGAATCAATCCACCTTGCCTCCGTGGTATTCCTTGCAAACTTCCCTTTGAAACATTCCGAACCAGGACTATTGTCACAACTAACCAGAGCTGAATCTCAAGCAGCAACTATGGTTGGTGTCCCTCAAGGATTTTGACGTAGGTCTTTTTGTAACTCCGGCAAGATTGATGATGTGGTTGACACAATTAGTCGGAAGGTCTATCGCCGAAATTCCTGGAATCTTCAAGAACAACCACTCTCCATGAGGATTGTTGTGCGGCTTGTCCTAAAAGTTGTCCTTATGGTATTTCTCTTTCCAAAGCCCGATGTTCACCTCCATACCTATTAAAGGCTGGTCATGAGCTTGAAATGGGTATATATAAGATCAAGAAGAAGTTCCCTCCTCCGATGATCTCGGAGATTCTGAATGTCTCTCGATTGATCCTCCTGATCCTTTTCTTATCCTTTGATAACATATTGATCATGAGAATTCTCTTTTCATGGTGATCTTCAACATTTTATTGATCTGTTCTTCCTACCTTTTGTTCGTACTTGAAATTATTTTCGACTCACACATTGTGTGAATTTGTCAGTCATCTTAGGGCCCTGGACTTTTAATCATGTGGCAAACATCTTGTAAGCCAAATGGTTGAAATCTAAAAAGGGTTCTTCCTTTTGTTGTATCAAAATCTCGTTATCTATCCATCTTAGCCTTGTGCAAAGCTCATATTCTAATCGCTTCGTGGAATAGTTGTCCATCAACTTGAAACTTCTTCCTTCCCATCCGTTACCTTGATGTGTTTCATGCTAGTTAGCTCAAGAGTTGTTTTGCACACTCCTCCCTTGAGATGACCATGAGATACTCGATCTTTTTGAAGATCCTCGTTCTAGAGTTATTTCCCTCTTCTCTTCGGAGTAGTTGAAGAACAGTCCGACGAGACATGAAGTGTTCAATCATCCTTGAAGTAAAGGATCAACCTCTCTGTTAAACAAGATCGTCGTGGGATCGATAAGATCATCCAAGACCGGTGTAGCCCTCCTCTCTGTATCTCTTTTCCTACCCAAGGAATCTCGGGGACGAGATTCTTGTAAGGGGGATAGATTTGTAACGTCCCAAATTTTTTCTATTTGTTAATCAGGAATTGTTTGTGCATCATGAGCATCATTTGCATCTAATTAAAATTTGCACAAAATTTGAATTTAACAATAAAAGAGAAAACCCTAAAGTGGCCTAAACCACTTGTTATTTTAAATGTGTTAAAAGAATTTTCAAAATCCAAAGTTGCCAATGGCTTCCTTGTGAAATTCTGAGTCTCCTGGTATTTTTGTATAAATTTTATACGTTCAAAAAGGCCCTCAAAAGATTTATTTTCCAAACGAGGGGCCTATTTGTGAAGAAATCCAGCAATTATTAAAATCGCCAGGGGGTTTTCTGCAAAATGGACGTCGTCTTCAAGCTTCTGACCTCGCCTCCCTGCGCTGTCACCCGCGCGGCCGTCCGTCGCCACCTCTGCGCCAAGATACGCGCCGCCGACGCCGCGCCGGTATAAGAAGACCACCGCCGCCGCCTGCTGGAACCCTAGCCGCCAATTCCTCTCCTTTCTCCCCTTTCTCTCCAAACCCTAGCCCTCGGGTCGCCGGCGATTGGCGCTATTTCCGGCCACCCCGAGCTCCGGTGAGGTTCTCCGTCCTCCCCTCTTCCTCCTTGATGAGTTGTGCCTTCGGGAGAGCACGAATTCGACGGAATCGGGCCGTCTTCCCCAACTCCGGCCGCCGGCCTCCGCGGATGATTCCGGCTGCCTCCGACCTCGACGTGCTTACCTGACCCTTACACAAGCTTTAAGGTGAGCTTCTGGTCCTCCTGGACCCCGTTGCCCTCTTCCTCCCGCTCTGATTGCTCCGGCCGCCGTGCGCCCGTCGGCCTCCGCTCCAGCGAGCTTTCCACCGCCTCCGGTGACAATTTGGTCACATCGCCGCCACCATTCGGTCTCCCAAGACTCCACGCGTCCGATGCGCCTGCTTGCTCCTCCTCGCTCGCGCCGAATCGAGCGATTCATGCTCGGCAGTAGCCTCTGCCTCCATTGATGACGTCATTTGACGTCATCGTCTCTTTTTCTATTTTCTGAAAAATCTTTAAATCATTTTTGTAATTATTTTAAATATGACAGGTGGGTCCCCTTGTCAGAATTTTATTCGTTTCAAAATAATGTTTTCTGTAATTAATAAAGTTATGACACGTGGGTCCAATATTATTTATTTAATTTCATAAATGTTTTAAATTGATTTAAGTTTGTTTAATCTTTGGAAATCCATAACTAATTCATTTAAAATCAGAAAATTGTAATTAATATATCAAAATTTGCAGAAAAATAAGATCTATTTAATTATGTCCAAGTCATGCATTTCTAAACAACTTTGAACCATGTTCATAATAGAAGAACAAATTACACTACTTCCTTCAAATATGGAATTTGTCGAATGGCATCTGTCGGGCATTCGCACTCCATTTAAAATGTCCTTCCATGCATAGGATTAACATTTCAATCCTTTAACTTGTCATGTCATGTTGGGGATATATCAACTAGGAGTATAACCAACATGGATCAATCCGGCTAGTCCAGGGTGGCCCAAGGGTGGTAAGGCCGAAGCCTGCCGGGCGGCCCAGATAGCTGACGTACAAGGAAGTAGGCGGACGGTCCAAGGAAGGCGGAAGGCCGAAGCCCATCAAGCCACCAAGCCCAAGACGGAAGGCGTCAACTAAGCCGGCTAGGTCTAGGACTCTGTTTACTTGCCGGACAAGTACTTGCCTTGCACCCTGGGGTCTGGCCGCCTATATAAGCCGGCCACCAGGGAGCCTTTAGGGCAGACGCTTCAATACGCATCATACACATTGTAACCTGTTCACGGCTATTGCCTCATAGTGAATTATAGCAGCACGTAGGATCTCGCCACCGCTGTGGGATCCGAAGCTGGGTAAACTCACCGTGTTCAATCCCGTCCTCGACGACACCAACCTTCTTCCCCACAGTCCATACGCAGGCTAGAGGACCCCCGTCTCCTATCAATTATGCCGATACTACGACAGTTGGCGCCCACCGTGGGGCATAAGGTTCCTGGCGTCACGTTCCAGGCGGGAACACTTGGCGGCGTGGGCAAGCAGATCGCCGTCGGTCGCGTCACAAGATATGGCGGCCACAACTACGTTAACTCGGATGAGTCCTGGCTCCCGGCGGACGACTACCTTATCGGATGCGCAATCGTACCGATCGGAGGGATCGACGTCTTCATCGGGTATACGCCAGAGGCGTACGGCCTACCACGTTTCTACAACCCCACCCACCAAACCGTCGACCAAGCAGTCGACCGACAAGATGGATCTGAATCCGCCTTCTCCCAGGAGTCGGCCGAATCTGATTTCCACTACGTCGGAGTTGTCGGACTGGGATCAGACTCCCAGCCGGAAAACAACGATCCTGAGTCAATCCTCCCTGCTCTCCAGGAGGATGCGATGTCAGATGCCGGATCCAGATCTACCGTTCAAGTCAACGTAGACTCTGACTCTGATGATGATGCTAGTCTCTTCGAAGAGAAGATCAATACCCGCTTTTCCAGTGGTAATCCGGCTCCTTCAGAGGGCACATCGGATACTGACATGCCTGACAAGCTGGCTATGATGGTTGTTGTCGGTCACGACACAACCCCAGTTACTTCGGAGGCGCAAAACAAGCCGGCGGAAGATGCCGGCGACACCACTGCCGGTCAACTCATTGAAAGTTCCGACAAGGTGCGCGCAAAAAAGAAAACTGGCCTCGAGAAAGGCGGCAGCAGCAAACCCACGGATTTGCTCTCCGTCATCAAAGAAGTAGACGAGATCATGAATACTCCGGTGAATAAAGACACCCCACTTGACGAAGTGGAAGAGTTTAGGCTTAACATGCTTAAGCACTCTGACTTCCTGCGAAAAAGAGAGGAGCATGTTGGGAGCCTTGCGAAGAAGATCGAGAAAGAACAGGAGAAGATGTCGGCCAAAACAAGCCGGCAACTCTTCGAGGAGAAAAGGTCATCAAAAAACCGTCGTGGCAAAGAGCCGCCAACGCAAGCAACGACAGCGGCTCAAGATCTCGGGTTCGACTGGCGTACGGCACCACAGCGCGTGGACAGAAGGGGAGATGTTGTCTTCTTCACCCCCGTCCTCAACGCGGCCGCCGTGCTAGATACCCTGGACGACAACACTTACACGGCGGAAGAAAAGCTGGCCAATGCAAGACACTTCGTGAGCAAGGCCCTAGAACAACAAGCTCGCGCTGATTCCTACGGCCACATGGCGGATGCTCGCGGGGAGACCTAGAGTCTAAGTCAGGAAAGTGCAAAGCTGCACCTGGCGCCGACCCCGAAGGCCCGTCTGGCTCCAGTAGCCATGGCGACAAAAGGAAGACAACGCCACCTCCAAAGAAGACGCCACCGCCAAAGCCAAGGCGGGACGAGAATTCAAGGACAGGAAGCAGAGGAGACCTGCCACCTCCATCCCAGCGAAGACGCGACAACGGCGGTAGCCGGAACAACAGGCCGCCGCCTAGGAAAGATGTCGGCAACGACCCTCCCAGGAGAGGTCGAAGCCGGTCTCCGCAGCGTAGCACCGGCAGCAAGAAGAGAGAGGAGGCAGAAGGACCCAGGCGCAGCATAAGCCGGGCAGCGCAGGACGAGTCGGAAGCAAACAGAGGCGCACGACAGCTCGATCCAAAAGACGCACGACACCGCCTACAAGACATAGCAAGAGGAAAGGAGCCGCTATACTCTGGACCAAAGTGCTTCGGTGACGCCATCCGCAGAGAGCCGTTCCCTAAGGACATGACATCAGTGTCAAAAAACTGTTCTAGGTACAACGGCCTCGTTAAGCCAGACTCATGGCTATCCGATTACGCCATGGCCATAGAAATTGCCGGCGGGAGCAGCTATATTGCCGTCCGCTACCTACCTCTTGAAGGAGATATGCCCTAGAGGCAAATAAATAAGTAGTATTTATTGCATTATCTCATAAGTTTATAATAGGTTTATGTATTGTGCTATAACTGTATTAATCGGAATTATTAATACACGTGTGATACATAGACAACCAGGTCCCTAGCAAGCCTCTATATGAGCTAGTCCATTGGGCAACAGTTGATCGAGATTCCCGATCAAGGACAATGACGTCGGTTGACAATGGGGTCATCTTGTTGGTAGAATAAGGCGGTGGACATACGCAAAGTATTGCAATAAGATCGTATTACGATGCTTGTCATTTGCAATAGATAAGAGTGTGATAGCTTATTCCTTAGACCGTGAGACTGTACTTATTGTTGCTTCGTAGGAGTGCTTTGAGAGCATCAAACGTTGTGTCTTATATAGCATGACAATAACGCTGTCCATCTTGGGTATTCCGAAAGAGCATCAAGACGTAAGGATCAAGAGCGGGATTTGTTCATTCTTGTAATGGAAAGATACTCTGGGCCCACTCGGTGATATTGCATCTATATAGCTGCGCAGCTTATGACTAGGTCATGGAGATGTAATATCGCAGACGAGTTAATAACCTTCGTCGGTAACGAGATACAGCAAAGGCATCGGTGTGTCTACGATCATATCTCGGACAAGGTAGTATCGCAGAGACAAAGGGAATGAATATCATACTTATGGTTCAACGACGATATTCGTGGAATGGACAGGGGTCGTTATATATTTCCAGGTATCCCTGACGATCATTGGTGAGCGGAGTGTCTCGACCATGTCTGGAGTGTTCCCGAACCGTAGCGTAACAAACTTAAGGTCTTAGCGACGCTTTGAGATAGGTTCTGGAATTTTATAGGTTTTTGTTGGAGAGAAAGAAATGATCCGGAAAGAGTTCCGGTGGTCCGGAAGGAGTTCCGGGGAGCTATGGAAGGGTTCCGAGAATGTCCGAAAGTTGTTCAGGTGGTTCCTAAATAGTTTCGGAGTCATGGGATATTGAATTATATATAAATATATTAATTATGAATTAATGGGATTTTTATATTAATTTAATATTAATTAAATAAAGGAAAAAGGGGGCTCCCACCTATATGGGCCCTAAGAGGGCCCAAGAAGGGGGAGCCGCACCCCACAAAGGGGGGTGGGCCCCAAGGGGGTTCGGCCGGCCCAAGGGGGGGCGCACCAACCCCCCCAACCTTTAGTCCCACATGGGGGAGCCAAGGGGGTTGGCACACCCCTTCCCCCTTTATATAGCAAGGCATATTAATTGATTTAATTCATAGGAAATTCAGTTAATTCCCAATTTCTCTCTCGATCCCGTGGTTCCCAAGTTGGAGCCGCGCCGAGCTGAGGAAGGGGGTCTCTCTCCACCTAAGCCATACCGCAGAGCGCCGTTGCTCTGCGGGATTCCAGATAAGATCTACTCCTACGATTTCAGCTGGATCTGAATGACCGGGAGTTGTCGCTAGGCTCCGTATGTTTGCGAGTGCTCGGAGGCTACTCTATTGAGGAGCTTGGGCGACGTCGTCTCACCCCCTGCAGCCGCCGCGCCTCCCTCCTCTGCTGCCGGCGCGCCAGCCCCTGGTGCTGGCGATCTGCCTTCTTCCGCCCGACGCCCGTCGACGCAGATCATCGTCGACACCCCGGCGTCATCGACTCCGACATCGCGGCAAGTTCTCTGCGACCTCGAGGTCGGCTACGTACGACTTCATCGTCAACGCTTGTGCGGGAGCGTAATCCCCGCTATCGGTCTACATGGAGGTAATGTAACCCGTTCCGCCACCGTTATCGCATGTACTAGATAGATAGATCCTGGCTAGTTAGGGTTTCGTTCGCTAGAAAATTATTGTTTTCTGCCACTGTAACCCCTTCAGTGGTATCAGAGCCGATCTATGCGTAGTACTGCTGGTACGGTTAGAACTCATGTTGAATGAGGGCGTCTTTCTTATATTTTCTACCCTCTAGCGTGCACTTGCGATGCCTTCGGTATTGAGTTGATGAAGCGGCCCGGACCGACTTTACGCGTACGCTTACGCGAGACTGGTTCCACTACTGACATACGGCTTGCACCGTATCTGTGGCTGGCGGGTGCCTGTTTCTCTCTCTCTAGTCGGCAAAGCATTTTCAATGGAGGGCCCGAAAGGGATGCTTAAACATGCAATTATATGATTGACGTTGTGGTACAAAGTTCGTAGGTAGGGAAGCGATTCTCTTACGAATAAGCCTATTTGCCACGTAAAACTTGCAAAACTAAATAAAGCTAGAGGCGTCTAACTTTGTTTTGCAGAGGCGTTATTTTATGTGACATGGTTACGGTAAGTTTTGATATTACTCGTACTGTCGGAGGCAATGGAGGGCTCTGTAGACTCGGAGCCATGCCGGGGCGCCGGGGGCCAGGCACATGGCGCCATGAAGGTCCAGGCGCATCGACCATGTCACATCGCACTTCATTGCATCATCATTGTGTGCTGTTGTGTGTGCATCCTATTGATTGCTTATATGCTAGATATACAACGGTAGCATCATAAATAGGATGATCCCTAACAAATACCAAAATTGTGTTCTCCCTCGTTGCGCACCACCAAGAAAGTTCTACGTTATGAGGCAGGCCGTGATGATCGGGTGTCACACATCTCGTCGTTCGCATACAGTGGGTGTAAGCCATGTTGCACGCGCAGGTCTTCGAGGTTTGATTGGCGAGCCTAGCATACTCAGAGGTATGGCCTCGGAACACGGGAAGATCGAAAGATCGAGCACGAGTCATAGAGTTCTTATGATCGACATTTTATGTCCACCTTTGAAGCTGTGCTGCCGGCCGTGATGATCGGGGGTAGTATGGTGGATGAGGGTCGTGTCATCGCCATTATTATTTTAGGGATAATAATCTTGGTGAGGTGTGTTTTTGATAATGAGATTATAGGACTAAAACTCACCTACATATTATAAACTTAACCTTACCTCTTTTGCGATCGCATCTGTAGACTACGCAACTATACTTCGGTTACTTCTTCAAGAGCTCGGATTCTACCTTGGAAGCCGACGGGTCCAACTTCATCAGCTGGTGCATTGGTTTTAGAAACATTCTCCAAACACAACAAACATCCGATATGTCCTAGAACATTAGTTAGGAGTTAGACCAGATGATTCTGCTAGCAAGGAGGAAGATGATGAGTTCCGTAAGCATCATGACATGTTCATGGAAGTGACGATCGTCATGAGCGTATGCCTAGCACCTGAGTTGAAAGTTGTTTCAACACATGGAGCCATATGTTGTGATTGATGCGATCAGAGATCACTTCAAAGATGAATTGAGTCTTGAGCAGTTCAGACAGCTTAGAAAGTTCCGGACCATTCACATGGGGAGCATACCTGTCTGGAGACTCAGTTGAAGAAGTTGTGTAACATCTACTTCAGTCTTACGGATATCTACGATTTCTAGATAGCGAACTCCAGTGCAATAGAGATTGTGCTTTACCTCCTAGCTGTGAATAGCATGTGCGTGAATATGCTGTAGAGACACGGTGAGCTTCTTCACGTTCGTGAACAAGTTCAAATCTCTAAAAGTTGATTCATCGAAGAAGAGTTCTTCGACGCTATGATGAAAAGTGTTTGATAATTGTTCTGTTTGTGAAACAGTCCCTGATTATCACAAGTATGTGGCGAAGGGTGACTTGACAGTGCACAAGTGATGGCAAGTTAATGGCCAGTAGTGCTCACGCCCTCGAGATATCATATTAGTTATCATTAATAGTTTTTGATAAGACATTTTGTAATAGTGAGAGTGTGATCTAGTTTGGTGTCTTGAATGTTGCAAGACATAATTATTCATATAGAACACATCAGTTGTTTTGTGTTATGAAGCAAAGCAGTTGTTTCATATTATGAGTAATTTGCATCACATCTCAATTACATTATGCGTATGATATACATTTATAGCGGGAATGATAAAATTATGTGTCCAAAGAACAAACACCATCGAATTTAGTCATAAAGGCAGTGAAAGAAGTAATGGATAATTTTTGGTTCATTTAAGTATTTCGAGTGCCAAAATTGATTAAGTTTGAAATGCAGTATTGAAGTTGCAATACTAGAGGAAATTGATTGAGAGTCATTTTTAATGATTAATCAATGGTGTTTTGCTTGATCCGAATTCTTCTATGATTTTGGTAAATAGGAGTATTTGCCCGATAAATTATGGAGTCTGAAATTAATTTGATAATAGATCAAATGGGGTTTTTCAGAAGAAAGATTAGTGAATATTGTATTCACAAGATTCGATCAAAGGACAATATTTTTGAATTATGGTTTCAACACAAAAAGACTTGTGGAAATTCGTTTCACAATATTATAATGTCATATATGGTGATATGTGGGGAGTTATAATCATGCTCTATTTTAAAATAAAGTGTGGTCTGTCAGAATCAGTCTTAGAATCTCCTAATATGTTCGAAGCATTATAGTCGATGTCCACTTTAGGAAATAGATATTTTTCTCAACGAGAATTCGTAGGATCGACAGAAGTGTCGACATGTATATGATTATGCGATGATTCGGAATATACATGAGTGGTTCTTTGTAGATTGCTCGCATTAAATGAGAGTATGTTCCAAAACCAAATAGAGACAAAGTTCAGTTTGTTGTCTATGTAATTCCGAGAAAAGATGACTTTTCGAATTACGGTGTATGGATTGAAATTGGAAGTTTGGAATAAAGTGTCAGACTTATGTTGGAAGATGTTCCAAAGAGTATATGTCTGCTGATGAAAATTTGGTGATTAAGAGTGAGGGAGACTAGAAAATTGTTTTCTGCTTGCAATCCTCTTCATAAAGATCATAATGTTTTCATGAAAGAAACTTCTAAATAAAGTGCTGTTATATTTAATATTGCTGTCAGGTCACAGCTCTGTATTAAGTATTTCAGATCTTGTTGACAGATCAAGGTGCACTCTATGAATACAAAGAAAGTTGAGAAAATATCGGAATACGAACAAAGGCTTTTGAGCCTGGAAATCCAAAGTTGCATTTGAAAGGATTAAGAGAGTAATTGTTGCTGCAATTCTTATTAGAGGAATAAGATTGTTTAATCGTCATATAAGGTGTTATATGAGAAATGTGACTATAAGAAAGATGCGGTAGCATGTCTTGTCAAGAAATGTGTCTTGGACAAGATCAAATTTGTTGACTACATTTATGTAGACATGCTTGAAGTCTGAGGGATTTGTATCAATGTAATACTGAGGTTTGTATTAAATTCGAATTGATGTTAGATCAATGATTTTGGTTTGACCTAAATGTCGAATTAAGTGGGAGTCGTATTTAGTTTACTCAGGTGGAATATGTATGAAACATATTTTTGAGTGGGAGCTCAGGAACTCAAATATGTGGATAACACGTTTTTGAGTGGGAGCGTGTGTTGTCAAATATGTGGAGACATAATTTGAGTGGGAGTCGAATTCATCTTGTGTAGTTAACACATTGTGAAACTGTACCAATAGAATATGATGAAGTTGTGAAACTTTTTAAAAGTTAGTGTCTATTTTGAAATAGAACGGGAATTTTAAATAGTTAGTCGAGTTGTGTTGGATTATATCTGAGGAGTCAGAATAGAATCAAAAGGATGGTCATTTGGAATCCAATTGGTCATTAAGAGTAATGATGCATGAAGGTAATGGTTGTATGACATGTGGGTCTATTATGTATATATTAGACATCATACAGAAACCATATTATCTGCTCGATAAAATATAACCGATGTTCTTGGAATAAGAGCAGTTATGAAAGTAAATTTGAAATTTACTGGAAGTAGAAGTGCGTTAGTTAAGGGATTGACATTTGAATGTCAAGTTTTCTACATTGGTGTGAAAGTATGTAGATATCGCGAGTTTGTAATTGTTACAAGGGGCTCTGCATGGCTGAGTGTGTTTTTCAGGGCAGTTATCTGGTTAGTATAATCAGAGTAAGCGCTGGGAAGTAGAAGTCTCACTTAGTTACGGTATTTGCATATATGTTGTTAGACAACATGGTGATATCAAGCAAGTTGATGCCAGTGAATCGCAAAAGCGTGTACAATCATGGATTGTGCAGTAACACTTTTCCACAAGCAAGCATTATCAAATGATTCTTATTTGATAAGGGATTCTGATAAAGTAAAATGCAGCTAGTTTATTTGTACTCTAGTGCAAGTGGGAGACTGAAGGAGATATGCCCTAGAGGCAAATAAATAAGTAGTATTTATTGCATTATCTCATAAGTTTATAATAGGTTTATGTATTGTGCTATAACTGTATTAATCGGAATTATTAATACACGTGTGATACATAGACAACCAGGTCCCTAGCAAGCCTCTATATGAGCTAGTCCATTGGGCAACAGTTGATCGAGATTCCCGATCAAGGACAATGACGTCGGTTGACAATGGGGTCATCTTGTTGGTAGAATAAGGTGGTGGACATACGCAAAGTATTGCAATAAGATCGTATTACGATGCTTGTCATTTGCAATAGATAAGAGTGTGATAGCTTATTCCTTAGACCGTGAGACCGTACTTATTGTTGCTTCGTAGGAGTGCTTTGAGAGCATCAAACGTTGTGTCTTATATAGCATGACAATAACGGTGTCCATCTTGGGTATTCCGAAAGAGCATCAAGACGTAAGGATCAAGAGCGGGATTTGTTCATTCTTGTAATGGAAAGATACTCTGGGCCCACTCGGTGATATTGCATCTATATAGCTGCGCAGCTAATGACTAGGTCATGGAGATGTAATATCGTAGACGAGTTAATAACCTTCGTCGGTAACGAGATACAGCAAAGGCATCGGTGTGTCTACGATCATATCTCGGACAAGGTAGTATCGCAGAGACAAAGGGAATGAATATCATACTTATGGTTCAACGACGATATTCGTGGAATGCACAGGGGTCGTTATATATTTCCAGGTATCCCTGACGATCATTGGTGAGCGGAGTGTCTCGACCATGTCTGGAGTGTTCCCGAACCGTAGCGTAACAAACTTAAGGTCTTAGCGACGCTTTGAGATAGGTTCTGGAATTTTATAGGTTTTTGTTGGAGAGAAAGAAATGATCCGAAAAGAGTTCCGGTGGTCCGGAAGGAGTTCCGGGGAGCTATGGAAGGGTTCCGAGAATGTCCGAACGTTGTTCGGGTGGTTCCGAAATAGTTTCGGAGTCATGGGATATTGAATTATATATAAATATATTAATTATGAATTAATGGGATTTTTATATTAATTTAATATTAATTAAATAAAGGAAAAAGGGGGCTCCCACCTATATGGGCCCTAAGAGGGCCCAAGAAGGGGGAGCCGCACCCCACAAAGGGGGGTGGGCCCCAAGGGGGTTCGGCCGGCCCAAGGGGGGGCGCACCAACCCCCCCAACCTTTAGTCCCACATGGGGGAGCCAAGGGGGTTGGCACACCCCTTCCCCCTTTATATAGCAAGGCATATTAATTGATTTAATTCATAGGAAATTCAGTTAATTCCCAATTTCTCTCTCGATCTCGTGGTTCCAAAGTTGGAGCCGCGCCGAGCTGAGGAAGGGGGTCTCTCTCCACCTAAGCCATACCGCAGAGCGCCGTTGCTCTGCGGGATTCCAGATAAGATCTACTCCTGCGATTTCAGCTGGATCTGAATGACCGGGAGTTGTCGCTAGGCTCCGTATGTTTGCGAGTGCTCGGAGGCTACTCTATTGAGGAGCTTGGGCGACGTCGTCTCACCCCCTGCAGCCGCCGCGCCTCCCCCCTCTGCTGCCGGCGCGCCAGCCCCTGGTGCTGGCGCTCTGCCTTCTTCCGCCCGACGCCCGTCGACGCAGATCATCGTCGACACCCCGGCGTCATCGACTCCGACATCGCGGCAAGTTCTCCGCGACCTCGAGGTCGGCTACGTACGACTTCATCGTCAACGCTTGTGCGGGAGTGTAATCCCCGCTATCGGTCTACATGGAGGTAATGTAACCCGTTCCGCCACCGTTATCGTATGTACTAGATAGATAGATCCTGGCTAGTTAGGGTTTCGTTCGCTAGAAAATTATTGTTTTCTGCCACCGTAACCCCTTCACCTCTCATGTTGGAAGGCACGACAAGAGCTTGGATCGACAACCTTCCTGAAAAGTCCATCCATAGCTGGTACGACATGGAAAAGGTTTTCTCCCAGCACTTCCAAGGAACATACAAGCGTCCAAATACCTACACGGATTTGCAACGCTGTATCCAAAAGCCGGACGAAACCATGACAGATTTTGTCAGCCGTTGGATATCCGAAAAAGCCAACTGTCATGGTGTTTCGGACGCACAGGCTATCCATGCCTTCTACACGGGCCTACAGAAGAAGTCCTTGCTCCGTCATAGGCTCGTCCGCGAGCAAATCACGGACCTTGGTGAGATGCTCAACCTAGCCGCCCAATACGCGGCGGCGGATGATGACGCCCGGGACGATGACCCAGACGTTAATATCGTACCAAAGCGGAACAACAAACGCAAGCAGGCGGCAGATGACAAAGCCGGACCTTCCAACGAGGTAGTCGTAGCATTCCAAGGGAATGCCGGCAAAAAGAAGTGAAAAAATAAGAAAGATGGTCGCGACGCCGGCTCAGGGCCTAAGGCGGCGCGAATCACTTATGAACAGGCAAAAGTTTTGCCATGTCCCATCCACGCCTCACTGGGCAAGGTCAACCATATGCTTGGCGAGTGCCGTTTCATGTACGACTTCAAAAAGGACCCCACAGTCGGCTGGAAGTCAAAGAAGTCAAAGAAGAACGACAAGAAAGACAACAAGGAGGATGAGGATGACGACGACATGTCTATCTCAACCGAAGATGACGCAGCCGCCAAGAAAAAGAAGCCATATCAGAAGGTCAAAGAATCTCTTGTGTGCTTTGTCGGCACGCCTTCGGTTAAGGTGGATAAGGCGGAAATGCGCGAACTCAACGCGACAATGCCGGACGTCCCTCAGTATTTGAACTGGTCGGAAGCGACGATCACTTGGGACCGGTCCGACCACCCTGATCACGTTCCTCACCCAGGCAAGTACGCCCTTGTCGTCGATCCCATTGTCGACAACTTCAGACTCACAAAGGTACTTATGGATGGCGGTAGCAACCTCAACATCCTGTACTATGACACACTAAGCCGCATGAACCTATCAGAGGATCAGCTGGACCACAACAACCTCACTTTTCATGGCATAGTGCCCGACAGGCAAGCAAAGTCAATGGGGAGCATTAGGCTGAAGGTAACTTTCGGACCAAAAGAGAACTACCGCTCAGAGTTCCTCCGGTTCGAAGTTGTCCCCTTCAAAAGCGCCTATCATGCAATCTTCGGACGACCGGCTTTCGCCAAGTTCATGGCAAGGCCGTGCTACATATACAACAAGCTTAAAATGCCGGGGGAGAACGGAACCATCACGATTTCCGGCAACTTCAAGAAAACCAAGGAGTGCGAGCGTGGCATGGCCGCCTTCGCAGAAGCCGTCATCCACAAGGAAGAACTCGCGCTGCTCGGGGCGGATTCAGACAACTCCATGCCAAGGCCAAAGATTGATGTCAAGAAGACCTTCGAAGCTTCAGAAGACACCAAAAAGGCGGACCTCATCCCAGGTGACATGTCTAAGCAAGTTGTCATCGGCTCCAACCTTGACAACAAATAGGAAGGCGCGCTCGTCGAGTTCCTCCGTGAGAATCGTGACATCTTTGCATGGTCGCCTTCCGACATGCCTGGGGTACCGAGGGAACTTGCCGAGCACTCACTCAACGTCATAAAAGGATCCAAGCCGGTGAAGCAAGCAACAAGACGCTTTGGAGATGAGAGACGCAAGGCTATAGGAAAGGAGATAAATAGGCTGAAGGCCGCCAATTTCATAAAAGAGGTTGTACACACTGATTGGGTGGCAAATCCTGTACTTGTTCCAAAGAAGAATAAAGAGCTGAGGATGTGTATTGACTATACCGGTGTTAACAAGTGCTGCCCAAAGGATCCCTTTGCGCTGCCTAGAATTGACCAAGTCGTAGACTCCACAGCAGACTCCGAGCTGCTTTCTTTCTGGACGCCTACTCAGGATACCACCAAATCAAGATGAGAGAGTCAGATCAGCTGAAAACATCTTTCACCACTCCATACGGGACTTTCTGCTACATTACGATGCCTTTTGGCCTGAAGAATGCAGGGGCGACATACCAGCGCTGTATACAAAATTGCCTGCACGAACAAATCGGCCGCAATGTTCACGTCTACGTAGACGACATCGCGGTGATGTCAAAAAAGAAGGCAGATCTCCTAGAGGATTTGGAAGAAACGTTTCAGAATCTCCGGAGGTATCAGATGAAACTCAATCCCGCCAAGTGCGTTTTCGGCGTTCCAGCCGGCAAACTGCTCGGGTTTATCGTCTCAGAACGAGGGATCGAGGTTAATCCGGAGAAGATCAAGGCCATCCAAAACATATCCAGACCCACCTGTCTGAAGGACGTGCAACGCCTAGCCGGATCGGCGGCAGCCGTCAGTCGTTTCATAAGCCGCCTAGGGGAAAAGGCAATGCCTCTCTACCGGCTATTGAAGAAATCCGACAACTTCGAGTGGACAGCAGAGGCAGATGCCGCCTTACAACAACTTAAGGAGGCCCTCATATCCGCTCCGATATTAGCAGCACCTCGATCACAGGAACCAATGCTGTTGTACATCGCGACAACAGGAGCTGTTGTCAGCGTTGTCTTGGCTGTGGAAAGAAAGGAGAACGAAGCCGCGACGTGTGAGCAACGACCGGTCTACTTCATCAGTGAAGTAATCTCCGCCTCCAAGCAGAGGTATCCGCATTACCAAAAGCTGGCTTATGGTGTATTCTTCGCCGCCAGAAAGCTTAGGCATTACTTCCAAGAACACAAATGTGACAGTAGTCAGCAAGGCACCGTTGGGAGACATAATCAACAATGCAGAGGCAACAGGTCGAGTTGCCAAATGGGGCATCGAGCTTGCCGCCTTTGATATAGTCTATAAACCACGGACCGCCATCAAGTCTCAAGCCCTTGCAGATTTTGTCGCCGACTGGACAGAAGCCATGGAGGAAACGACACTCCCCGAATCAGAATATTGGGTCATGCACTTTGACGGATCAAAGATGCTCAAAGGCTCGGGGGCTGGAGTCGTTCTACGCACGCCTAAAGGTGACAAGCTTAGCTACGTGTTGCAAATCCACTTCACAGCAACCAACAATGTTGCCGAGTACGAAGCTTTGCTTCATGGGTTACACGTGGCAAATGACCTAGGCGTCAAAAGAATCCTCTGTTATGGCAACTCAGATTTGGTCGCGCAGCAAGTAAGCGGAACATGGGATGCAAAAAACGCAACAATGGCGGCTTACAGAGCCAAAGTTGACGAATTCGCAAAAAACTTCGCGGGCTACGAAGTCCGGCATGTTCCAAGAGCTGAGAACGAGGCGGCAGACACACTTGCAAGACTAGGGTCGGAACGCAAAAAGGTACCAAAAGATATTTTCCTGGAACATTTGCACAAGCCATCCATTAAAGGCGCCGATTTGATGGACCCCGATGCAGAAGAACCGGTAGAAGCGGCAAGTCTCGCTGTCTACTTGACACAGCCGGATTGGACAGTCCCATATCTCGATTTTCTAATTGACAGAAAGTTGCCGGAGGACGATGAGGTGCTAAAAAGGCAGATCATAAGGCGAGCCAAGGCATTCACGATAATAAAAGGCGAGCTATATAAGCGAAGCACGTGCGGCATCTATCAGCGGTGCATACAACCGGAAGAAGGCCTGGAAATTCTGAAGGACATACATATTGGCACCTACGGGCATCATGCTTCCGCCAGGTCCATTGTATCCAAAGCTTTCCGCCAAGGTTTCTACTGGCTTACCGCCAAAGAAGACGCCGAGAACATCGTAAAGACATGCAAAGGCTGCCAGTTGTACGCTCGTCAACCTCACTTGCCGGCACAGGAACTGAGGACGATTCCAATCACCTGGCCGTTCGCGGTCTGGGGCTTAGACATGGTGGGTCCATTCAAGAAGGCGCGTGGTGGGTACACCCACCTATTGGTCGCTGTCGACAAGTTCACCAAATGGGTCGAGGCTAAACCAATCAGCAAACTAGACGCACAAACAACCACCAATTTCCTCTGGGGAATTATCTCTCGGTTTGGAGTTCCACACAGCATTATCACTGATAATGGCAGCAACCTGTCTCAAGACGACATAGAAGAATACTGCAGCGATCTGGGTATCCGGCTTGATTTGGCATCCGTGTCACACCCTCAATCCAATGGACAAGTAGAGCGTACAAACGGCCTAGTCTTATCAGGACTTAAGCCTCGTCTCGAAGCTCCATTACACAGGGCAACCGGCGCTTGGGCAGATGAGTTACAGTCGGTACTATGGAGTTTGCGCACAACGCCAAACAGGTCTACCGGCTACACTCCTTTCTTCTTAGTATATGGCGCTGAGGCGGTGACGAGGTGTTAACTCGACAAGTCCCAGGGTTGTGCACCCCGGGTTGATTGATGGGGAGAGAGATGAGTGCAAGGTGATCACGACGGCTGACAAGCGAGGTTTTACGCAGGTTCACGCTCCCGAAGGATAACACCCTACTCCTTGTTGTCTGATTATTGATGCAAGTAGCGATTACAATGGCGAGATTGCGATCTCGCTAGGGTTTGTCGTGGTGGTTATGAGCGTGTCCTTTGGGACGGGCAACCCTCCTGACTTTATAGGCAGCCAGGTCTCGGGTGGTTCGTGCCGATGGCATCTACAGATATGGCAGGTTATGCTTTCCTAACCGACTTGGACTAGGTTACATGGTATCCCGCGTGGGCCTCCTGTGGGCCTTTCCATCCTTGGCGCGGCCCAGGTAGCATCATCGTGGGCTACCCGCAAGGCAGCCCCACGTCAGTAGCCCCCGAGTGCTTGGTCGAAGCGTAGAATCGGACAAAGGACTCCTTTCTCCTGGACGCGCCATTGGATTGCTTGATCTTGAGCTTGAACTCGATTTCTTCAGTCGAACCGGCCACTCCCGATGGGAGTAATCTGTGCAGTCGAATTACTTTGCCTTCATCTTCTTGTGAAGCTTGCTTCTATTCAGCCTGTTTGGCTTACTTGTGGATGGATTCGGCTGCTCGAGCTTACTGCGTTGCCACTCGAATGGTTTATTCGGGTGCTCGGATCGTTGGCTGATCCTACCTTGTTGATTTCAGTTGCGAAGCTTACCACTCGAACAACTCTGTGGAGTTGCTTCAGTTGATTTTGGAGCCGTTGGCTTGATGACGATCTGTTGCACGCCTCTGCGCCCGATGGGACGTGATGTGGTGGGCCCCGCTGTCAGAGCTGACCGCGGTCCACAGTTGTCACGTCTCCGAAGTGGGCGCGAAATTTGTGCGGCACGATGACGACGCCTCGGTTTTCGTGCGTAGTGGAAGAAGTGGGCGGTGACGGTTGGTTTCTCCGTGCGACACGTGGACGGCTGGATGTGCCCGCTCGGAGCCCTTGTTCGATGGACGGTTGAGATGCTGATCTTCGAGGCATAAGTACTGTGTCTTGACGTTTGGGATTTCATCTTCTCCAATCGCTCCGTGCTTCCTTTCCTCCTGCGCTCTACCATTTCCGCCGCCATCCCGAGCTCCGAGCAATCCGTCCACACACCTTGCGACCTTGACCATGGGCAAGCCGAAGAGCGCCGCTGGCTCCTCCACCGCCGCCGATGACGCCGGGGTGATGAAGAAACCTGAAGGCGACTGGCAGAGGTCCTCGGTGAAGAAGGCCGAGGTGGAGCTGTTCCGCGCGCAGGGTTTGCTGCCACCTGCCGACCAAGTCCAGGTACGCGTCCCTGGCAAGGAAGTCTTCCCCACTCCCCGCGATGGGGAACGTGTTTGCTTCGCGGACTTCCTTCCGCGAGGCTTCGGGTTCCCCATGCACGATTTCGTGCGCGGTCTCTTGTATGCCTATGGGGTTCAGATCCACGATCTGACCCCCAATGGCTTCTTGAGCATCGCGGGCTTCATCGTGCTCTGCGAGTGCTTCTTGGGTGTCGCACCCCACTGGGCGTTGTGGAAGTCGCTCTTCCTCGTTCGCAAGAACGTGGGGAAGAGCGGGTTGACCTTCCCCGTGGGCGGCTTCGGAATCCAGGTGCGCGGTGACACCGCGTACTTTCAGATGAAGAAGTCCGACTCCGTCCAAGGATGGCGCCGGAGGTGGTTCTACGTCCAGTCGAACCAAGACGGCCTGGGCGCGTTCGACAGCGGGCATGGACTGCGGAAGACCGGCGCCTGGGCGCACCCGCTGTCCGCCGTGGAGAAGGAGGCCGTGCGGCCCCTGCTGGGCCTGCTGCGTGATCTGACCCAGACCCTTGGGCGCGAGGCGGGTGGCGTCTTTCTGATGGCCACCTTCTTCCGTCTTCGGGTGCAGCCGCTCAGCGCCCGGCCTCACCCGATGTGGGTCGCCGAAGGCGTCAGCGCCGTGCCGCTGGATGATGAGGAGGTGGAAGCCAACGTCAGGTCCATCACCAACCTCCGAGCCGCGGACACGTGCAACGTCAAGTGCCCGATTTCTCCTTACGGGGCCTCAAACCCCGTTCCTGAGGTAAGTCTTGCCTTGTTTTCTTTCTGTCCTTGTTCGACTTGAGTCTACCTTTCATTTTGATTCGACTTGTGTCTACTTGCTTCAGGGTCGAGCTCTGTTCATCAGCTTTCCTCCCCTCCCTGAGAACGGACCCGATGATGAGTCGAAGTTTGTCGAGGAGGAGGACGAGGACGAAGAGATTCCCTCCGCGCATTCTCCCCGCGACGAGGTGGAGGAGGAAGATGAAGTGGAGAAACCCGCGCGGAAGAAGCGGAAGCTTCCAAGTCGCGGCGATTCTGCCACTGCGTCGTCACCTGCCCGGGATGTCGACGTTGCTGAGGAGGAGGTCGTCGCGACGTCTCCGGGTGCGCAGTCCTCGGGTGGCTGGGAGGAACCTCTGAACGTTCCTCCAGTCAGCTCCGCAGCGCCACGTTCGTTCGCGCGGATTCCTTCGCCTTCCCTGGAGAGCTACGACGGCGCCGGCACCCCCAGGTGAGCTTCTTTGCAATGTGTCCTTCGAGTTGTACTTTGCAGTTTCGATGTTTTAGTTTGACAGGTGTTCTTGGTTTTGCTGCAGCCACCGTTCTGACAATGTTAGCTCCCCCCTTCGGGACGTGGAGCTCACATCCGCCCCTTCGACTGGGTTGGGGACGCCGGTGGTGGTGGAGAAGGTGCGTGCTGAGCCTGCCGGCATTGCATCATCTAGCCGCGTGCCCCCTTCGACTGCAGATGACCTTGAACTCCTGGACCACGTAAGTCTTTCATGCTTTTTCTTGCGTTCTTGATTTTTCATCGGGTGCGCGATCAGCGCTCCCGATGGGAGTAGCCCCCGAAGGTGTGGGTGACTAGTATAGTCGCCCGCAACTTTATTGACATCTTGCTTTTGCTTCAGCCGTACTATCGCCAACAGCTCGACGCAGCCGCGGCTTACGTTCGCCTGGAGAAAGAGAGGGACCAACTGCGTGCCTCGCTGGACCAGGCTACTGGGCGGGTTGATGAGCTTGAGAAGGCTCTTCACGAGTCTCGAGAGCGGGAGCTGGCGCGGGTCGCCCAGGAGAAAACTCAAGTTGGTCGTCTCCTTTCACTCGCCGGTGTTCTTGGGGGTAAGTTTCGGCTTGACGCCTACTGAGTCTTTGATCTTTTTCTTATCCTGACTTTGAATTTTTGCGCAGAGACTTGCGGTGGAGCTCCTCCAGAAGACGCGTCGAGCGACACGGTTGACCTGGCGACCGCTGTTGGCTTCCTCGACCGGGTCTGTGCCTCTGCTTCAGACGCGCTGAAGAAGTCTGCAGCCGCGTTGCAGAAGTCGACTGGAGCCCTCACCATGGTGCATCAGAGTATCTTCCCGGGCGACCGGCTGCCGGCAACCGTGGACGCCCTGGCTGCGCCGTTTGAGGACGCGACCACTATCGCCGACTTCACGCGGTCGCAGACGGTACGCGGCTCCGAGCTTACCTTCCAGCTCCTATTAGGCCATCAAGTTCCAGGTGACTTCGAGAAGGTCGTCAGCGGTTTTGCTCGCAAACCCGATGGCCGGACCGCGTCGCTGAGTGGTGTGAAGGAGCGTGCCTCGCAGCTGGCCGCGCAGCTTGTGGCACTCTTCGAGAGGGCCCTTGCTAAGGCGACCGAGGCGGCTGCCGCTCGGAAGGGCCGTTCCCGGTCGCAGTCCGCGGCCTTAGAGTAGACTTAGTTGTAGGAATGCGGCAGTCGCCGCGGTCTGTATTTTGAACTTCATGCTTGTAATGAATATTGCCCTGTCGGGTCTTTTGGTCTTCAACATTGATTTTGCTGACTTTCTTTCTTCTGAGTTGATCTGCGCTTCGCACTCGCATGATTGTATTGACTCTGCGTATCCCTGGCAGAGTGCTGCGTGCGATGATGCTCCCCCTTCTCCAGTGGCCGAGCCGAGTGTCGCGGCTTCTTCTTCGGGTGCTCGCCGTCGTCGGGCGGCGCCGGCTCCTCCACGCAGTGTAAATGACCAGCGGATAATCACATATCTGAAGAACAAGGTGGTGGAGCTTGAGGCGACCCTGAAGAATACGGAGCGGCTGCTGCACCGTTCTCAGTCGCATCCCACGGCGGAGTTCTCGCGACGTGAGGATTTTTTGCTTGGGGAGATCGACCTGATCAGTCGGCAGCTGCAAGGTATGTATCCTTTTGGCGGCTGCCGTCCTTGTTGGCTTTCCTTCTCGTTCTGACTTGCATTTTATGTGCGCAGATGTTAATCCCGACTGGGAGGCCGAGCGGGCTCGCGTTGAGGAGCGAGTCACCCGAGAGGCGTCCGGCGACTCCTACGAAGCTCGACAGTTCTGGGTGAACCAGTCGAGGGGGCGCGTCCTTGCCACCATGCTTGATCGTACGTGGCGCGCTGCTTTTCTTCTGGAGAACTGCCGGAAGACACTTTGGCACATCAATCGTGTGTACTTCCCGCATAATGCGCAGACGAACGGGTTGTCTGCCTTGCTGGAGAGGTTCCGCAATGGTGAAGGGCTGAAGGAGGTTGTCGACGCCCAACTTGTGGCTGGTGCGAACGTGGCGCTGGCATACGTCCGGATGCACCAGCCACATCTTCCGCTTGAGAGGGTGCTTGAAGGCCTGCCGGGTGACGACGACTTCGACGAGACCTTAGCGGCTGCGCGCCGGATTATCCGGCAGGTTCAGGACCTGAGCGAGCCCCTTGTAGGCCCCCTTGACGCGCCGAAGGCTGAACCTGCAGTTTAGAGTAGCTGTCGTCTGATGTACAGGGTTAGCTATAGAGGGCAAATGTGCATGTGTAAGTATGATGTAACAGATTAAAGTACTTTCGAGTTATGAGAGTTGATCTGTTTACTCGAAAGTGAGAGTGCCTGATTTGATTTGCGACCTGTATGGCGCAGTCGCCTAGTATGCTAGGCAGCGGCCTAGGTTTTTCAAGTGTGACCTGTATGCCGCAGTCTCTGATTTTATCAGGTGGCGACTTAGGATTTTTGTAACTTGACCTGTATGGCGCAGCCCCCGAGTCGCTCGAGTGGTGGCCTAGGATTTTGGCTAAGACCTGTCTGGCGCAGCCCCCGAGTAGGTCGAGTGGAGGCCTAGGATTACAAGTGTTACCTGTTTGGCGCAGCCCCCGAGTATGTCGGGTGGTGACCTAGGATTTGGAGCTTGACCTGTGCAGCGCAGCCCCCGAGTGGGTTCGAGTGGCGGCTGAGGATTTTTCTGAGAAGTCCTGTTTGGCGTAGCCCCCGAGTAAGTCGAGTGGTATCCTAGGGTTACAAGTGTGACCTGTGTGGCGCAACCCCCGCGTGTGGCGGGCGGCGCCCTAGGATTTTGAACTTGACCTGTATGGCGCAGCCCCTGAGTCGGTCGCGTGGCAGCCTAGGATTTTTTGACTTTATGCTTGTATGGCGCAGCCCCCGAGTAAGTTGGGTGGCGGCCTAAGCTTTTATTTCAACCTGTGTGGCGCAGCCCCCGAGTTGTTCGGGTGGCGACCTAGGATTTTTGGCCATGCTTGTATGGCGCAGCCCCCGAGTGGTTCGGGTAGCGGTCTAAGATTTTATTTCAACCTGTGTGGCGCAGCCCCCGAGTGGTTCGAGTGGCGGCCTAGGATTTTTGAGCTTCTTCTGAGTGACAGGTAAAGGAGACAGATTTTCTTCAAATCACTTTATTGATTCTTGCGAACAGGCCGCCTCATTAAAACCCTTCCAGTCCCCTCAGGTACCCTGGTAAGGGAAAGAGTGCGTCTGAAACCTGTCGCGCTGATTTTCTTGTACAATGGTTGTTTTGAACTAGGCGTAGAACCGGCGGAGTTGTGCTACGTTCCACGGGTTGCTGCAGTCTGCTCCCGTCTTCGAGTCTTTCAGGCGGTAAGCTCCGTTGCCGATTGCTTCTGTCACGATGTACGGGCCCTCCCATGGGGAAGCGAGCTTGTGCACCTTCTTCTGCTTGAGTCGGAGGACCAGGTCGCCTGCAACGAACGCTCTTGGTCGCAGCCTCCGAGTGTGATAGTTGCGCAGGTCTTGCTGATACACGGCTGATCGTGCCAGGGCGATGTCGCGCGCTTCATCCAGGGTGTCTCTGCTGTCTTCGAGTGCCTCCTCTGCTTCCGACTCGTCGTAGGCGACTACTCTCGGTGCGTCGAACTTGATGTCGCAGGGGAGGACCGCTTCTGCACCGTACACCATGAAGAATGGAGTGTACTGGGTGGATCTATTTGGCGTTGTTCGCAGACTCCAGAGGACCGATGGCAGTTCTTCCACCCATGCGCCCGCTGCGCGTTTTAGGGGCACGCGCAGTCGTTTCTTGATGCCGTTGCAGACGAGGCCGTTGGCTTTCTCCACTTGTCCGTTGGATTGCGGGTGCGAGACAGACGCGTAGCTGAGCTTGATCCCCTGCTCTGAGCAGAAGTCCTTGAATTCTTCGGCTGTGAAGTTCGAGCCGTTGTCGGTGATGATCCCGTTTGGTACCCCAAATCTGAAGATGATTGACCTGATGAAGTTGACCGTTGTGGATGCAGTCGAACTTGTGATGGGCACGGCTTCGATCCACTTTGTGAACTTATCGACTGCAACCAGGAGGTGAGTGTGACCTCCGGGTGAGGATTTCTTCAGCGGGCCGACCATGTCCAGACCCCATTGGGCAAAGGGCCAGGCTAATGGTATTGTTTTGAGTTCTGATGCTGGGGCGTGCGGCTTGTTGGCAAATTCCTGGCACCCTGTGCATTTCTTCACCAGCTCCTCGGCGTCCTGCATGGCTGTCAGCCAGTAGAACCCGGCTCGTAGCGCCTTGGCCACCAGTGCCCGACTGCTGGCGTGATGCCCGCAGGTACCCGCGTGGATGTCGAGTAAGATGGCTTGGCCGTCGACTGGATCTATGCACCTTTGCAGGATTCCTGAGATGCTTCTTTTGTAGAGTTCTCCGTTGATGACGGTGAAACTTTTGGAGCGTCTGATGATGCACTTTGCTTCGACTAGGTCGGCTGGCAGCTTCTGATGTAGTATGTATGCCAGGTATGGTCCTGTCCATGTGGCTTCGACTAGCATGACCTCCATGGGGACCTTGTCTTGGCTTGGCGGGTTGGCATCGCCTTTTGTTGTTGCAGTGCTTGCTGTACTCTGAGTCTTGATGGATCTCTGCGTGATGCACTCGAGGAAGACGCCGGGTGGGACTGGCACCCTGTTTGAGCCCATGTTAGCGAGGACGTCGGCTTCCTCGTTGCTTTCACGGCCGATGTGGCGCAGCTCGCAGCCGTAGAAGTTGCCTTCCAATTGATTGTAAAGGTCTCTGTAGGCTATCATGTTGTCAGCGACGGCGTCGCAGGACTTCATGGTTTGCTGTACCACAAGGTAGGAGTCGCCGTAGAACATGAGGTGCGTGGCGCCGCAGTTCTTGGCCATCCGCATGCCGTGGATCAGGGCCTCGTACTCGGCTTCGTTGTTGGACGGCGTCGGAAAGTCCATCTGTAGGACATACTTGAGCTTGTCGCCTTTGGGGGAGATGAGCACGACTCCTGCCCCGACTGACTTGAATTTCTTGGAGCCATCAAAGTACATTGTCCATGCGTTGGACAAGTCGGGGACATTTGGTAGCTGGGCTTCTATCCACTCGGTGGTGAATTCTGGGAGAACTTGGGCCTTGATGGACTTCGGGTGAGCATACTTCAGCCCCCATGGTCCTAGTTCGACCACCCACTTGGCGACTCGTCCTGTCGTGCGCTGGTTTGTGAGAATGTCTGCTAGTCCAGAGGAGCTTACCACCGTGATCGGGTGCTCGGAGAAGTAGTGGACGACCTTTCTGGAGGTCATGAAGACTCCGTATGCCAGCTTCTGGTAATGAGGGTAGTTTTGCTTGGACAAGGTGAGTACTTCGCTAAGGTAGTAGACGGGCCTCTGCACCGGGTGACTGTGCCCTTCTTCTTCGCGTTCGACTACGAGCACCGTGCTCACCACCCTGTTCGTTGCTGAGACGTATAGGTAGAGCGGCTCATTTTCCAGTGGTGCCACGAGGACTGGAGAGGTTGTCAGTGTTTTCTTGAGATGGTCGAACGCGTCCCGCGCCTCTTGTGTCCACTCGAACTTGTCTGACTTCTTCATCAGTTGGTAGAAAGGTAAGGCTTTCTCTCCCAACTTACTAATGAACCGGCTGAGAGCTGCGACTCGGCCAGCTAATCGTTGCACCTCCCTGAGCTTGGTTGGTGCTGGCATTGTGAGTATGTTCTGCACCTTCTCGGGGTTTGCTTCGATTCCTCTTGCGGATACAAGGTACCCTAGTAGCTCTCCGGCTGGTACGCCGAACACGCACTTCTCTGGATTGAGCTTGATCTGATACACGTCCAGTGCGGCGAAGACCTTGCAGAGGTCGTCGACTAGGGTATCCTCCTTTCGGGTAGTGACGACGATGTCGTCGACGTAGACTTGGACGATCTGCCCGATTAGCCCTTTGAGGCATGCTTGCATTGTCCGCTGGTACGTGGCACCTGCGTTTTTAACCCGAACGGCATCGTCTGGTAGCAAAAGACGCCGTCGGGTGTGATGAAGGATGTCTTCTCTTCGTCCTCGACTTTCAGCCTGATCTGCTGGTAACCTGAGTAGGCATCCAGAAAAGATAGGCGTTCGCAACCTGCAGTCGAGTCGATGATCTGGTCTATCCACGGGAGCGGGAAGTGGTCCTTGGGGCAGCATTTGTTGACTGCGGTGAAGTCAACGCACATGCGTAGTTTCTTCGTCTTCTTTTTCTCAACTAGAACCGGGTTGGCGACCCAGTCCGAGTCCTTGATCTCTCGGATGAACTTGGCGTGCAGTAATCTGTCGACTTCCATGGTGATCGCATCTCGTTTGGGTCCTGAGAAGCGTCGCATGGATTGCTTGACTGGTCTTGCGTCCTTGTGGACTTTTAGAGAGTGCTCGGCGAGTTCCCTGGGTATCCCTGGCATGTCGGAGGGTTGCCATGCAAAGATTTTCCAGTTCTCACGTAGGAACTCGACGAGCGCGCCTTCCTATACGCGGGTCAGACTCGATGAGACCTTGACCGTCTTTCCGCTGTCAGTCGGATGGACTTGGTGGGTGACAGTGTCGTCATTCGTGTTGAACGCTGCGTCTTTGGCAGGCTTCTTGCGAGCCGGGAAGATGGTCTTGTCGTTGTCGGCTGATATGGCCTTGAAGTGCTCTTCGACACCGAAGAACTCGGAGATCTTGGCGAACTCGCGGTCGCAGCTGTTGGAGAGCCCGAAGTCGCCGCGGACGGTGATCACTCCTTTCGACCCGGGTAACTTTATCATCAGGTAGGCGTAGTGGGGTACTGCCATGAACCTGACAAAGCTTGGGCGTCCGAGGATGGCGTGGTATTGTGACTTCCAGTCGACGACCTCAAAGTCTATCGACTCCTTCCTGAAGTGCTCGGGTGTACCGAGGATGACGTCGAGTGTGATTGTTCCCATGGGCGTGATTGCTTGCCCTGGTACTATGCCGTGGAAGGTGGTCTCCGATTCCGGCAATTTCTCTGTCGACCTGTTCATTCGTCTGAGGGTATCGGCGAATATGATGTTGATGCCGCTGCCTCCGTCCAGGAATACCTTCTTCAGGCTGTAGTCGCCGATCAAGGCCTCAATCACGAGTGCGGCGTGCCCGGGTCGGACTACCTCCGCTGGGTGATCTGCCCTGGAAAATGTGATTGGTGTCTCCGACCCGCGCAGGTAGTATGGTACCGCGCGCGGGCTGTTGATGGCTTGAAGTAATTGGCGTGTGATGATTTTCTGCCGCCTGTTCGACGGGGGTCCCTTCTGGATCATGTTCAGTTGTCCCCGTGTGGCTGGGTACGTGTCGGCTGCTGCCGACGGACCTTGTTGCTGCTGCTGCGGCTGGGGGAACGCTCCTGCCGCCTGCACTTGGTTGTTGTTTGCGGGTGCTGCCTGGATGGCTAGCTGCGGTGCCGCTTGTATGGCCTGCACCGGGGTGATGATTTGCTGCATGGGATGGTAGATCTTTCTTGCTTTGCGGCAATCCTTCAACAGGTGGTTTGAACCCCACTTTCCTGTTGCCGGGTTGCGGAACGAGTGATGCTTACAGGGTTGCATCAGTTCCTCAGCTGGGGTCAACGGGCGCTTCCACTCGCGTTTCTGACTTCCATCATTGTGGTCGATGCTGCTGCTGCCACGGTTGTACTGACTCGAGCTGGGCTGCCGACTTTGCTCGTACTGTCGGCTGCCGTCACGCTTGTCCTCGCGGGGGGTTTCATAACCTGCCGCTACTAATTCGATTGAATCGTGGGTGTAACGTGCCTTCTTCTTTTGACGTGCCTCGCGCCAGTTGCTTGTTTCGCCTTCCTTTTTGGGAGAAGTTTCGCGGACGTAGTCCTCTCCTTCGGCCCATTGGTTGGCTGTCTTCATGAGTTCTATTGTGGTCTTCGGCTGGAGCCTACCGAATTCCTCCCGGAGGTCGCGGCGAGCGACGCCATGCATGAAGGCGTCCATCACTCGATCCTCTGATACGGGTTCCATGGTATTGCGGAGGAGTGTCCACCTCTGGATGTAAGAGCGGAGCGACTCATCCTTCCCTTGCTTGCAGGCCTGCAACTCGATGTAGGTCGTCGGCCTGGCGAATGTTCCCGAGAAACTCTTGATGAAGTTATCCTGGAATTCCTCCCATGTTCGGAAGGAGTCTTTGGGTTGGCTTGTGAGCCACCCGCGTGCCGAGTCTGTCAGCATGAGCTGGATGTACTGCATTGCTGTAGTCGACGTTCCGCCTTGACAGGTGCAAGCGATGAGGTAGTCTTCGAGCCATAGCTTTGGGTCTTGCTTCCCGTCGTACTTTGGTGTGCCAGCCGTCAATTTGAAGCCTTTAGGCATGCGGGTGTCGCGGATGCTGAAGCTAAAGCATGCCGCGCCACATGGCTCGAAGTCGCGGTCGGCGTGGTCGTCCGCGTGTGCCGCGCTAGCCGAACGCTCCTTGCGGTTGCAGTCCACCGTCTTCTGTGTCAGGACGTCACGGAGGTCCTTGACTGGCTGTCGCTGCGCCGCTGGGATGCCCGACGTCGTTGGTTCATGCGCTCGGTTGCTTGGCCCCTTGGCCGCCAGAGCTTCTTCGATTGCCCTTATGGAGGCAATTTGTTGCTTGTGGAGAAGGGAGCGCGCGTCCCCCTCCAGTGGCTGCGTGAGTCGGAGGTATGTCTCGACTGATATCAGGGCGGCATTCGCCGTCTTTGGGATGGGTATCCCGTTTTCATCTTCGGTGACGAAGGATGAGTCGAGGTTACGGGTGAGCCTTGTTCGATCAGCTTCTGCCATGTGGGGGACACGGGCTCTGGTTCGCCGTGCTCCCTGGTTCACCTCTGTGGAGGATGTGAAGGAGAGGGCGGCTCGCCTGGCACTCGATGCATCCGCGTCCCTTTTGCGCCTGAGAAGTTCGGCTCTTTCGGCGCGGATTCGTTCGCCTTCCTTGCGTAGCAAGTACTGGACCGCCAGGTGGTCTTCTCGAGGTGCGTTGGGTGGGGGGAACGTGCCCTCGTCCACATGCTTCATGGCTTGGATCGCCATGTCCCGCGTGATGACAAGTTTAGTCTGGTCCAGCATGTCCACCTCTAGCGGATATGCGGGTTCGTCTTCGTCGTCATGCGGTGCTGTGCCGGCCATGAAGACTTTCTTGGGGTAGACTTGAATTGGGGAGTTGGTGCTGCCGCTGCTGCTTCTGTCACCCGCTTCTTGCTCGGGGTCGAAAATTGCTGCAACGTGGCGCGCGGCGCACCCGCTGTCGCGTCTCTTCGCGATTGTCCATGTGCTCATACTCGCCGGGGCGAGTGCGATTGGCTTGGGGTAGACCTGGGATTTCCACGAAGACGAGGGCGCGCGCGACATGGCTGTCGGACGCGGGCCCCTGGTCGCCCGTGCGGGTGTGACGGTGGAAGTGGATCTTGATTTGATCGACCGCACGACCGAGGTTGGGGTAGTAGACTCGATTCGCGCGGCCGTTGTCGAGATTGTCGATGTAGATGTCCTCTTCGCGGGTGCAGCTGGCGCGCCCCCTGCGGGTGCAGCAAATGCGATCTTCGCGGGTTCGGCGGTCGCGATCTCCGCGGGTGCGGCAGATGCGATCTCAGCGGGTCCGGCGGGCGCGATGGTCGGCGATTTTGGTGACGCCGTCGCGCGTAGCGCAGTAGTCGTAGACCTGAGTATGCCACGACTATCGATGCAGCAGAATATGGAGCCGAAGGTGATGTGTATACCTTTGTCCAGATCGGCGTACATCGATTGATGAGCTGGTGAGTGGATGACGTACTCGAAGGAGCCGAATCGGATCGACTCCCTGATGGCGGATGCGCCGATCTTCATTGCGGATGGAGCCGGTGCGACCATGATCCTAGCACTTGTTGAACTTCCACAGACGGCGCCAATTGACGAGGTGTTAACTCGACAAGTCCCAGGGTTGTGCACCCCGGGTTGATTGATGGGGAGAGAGATGAGTGCAAGGTGATCACGACGGCTGACAAGCGAGGTTTTACCCAGGTTCAGGCTCCCGAAGGATAACACCCTACTCCTGCTTGTCTGATTATTGATGCGAGTAGCGATTACAATGGCGAGATTGCGATCTCGCTAGGGTTTGTCGTGGTGGTTATGAGCGTGTCCTTTGGGACGGGCAACCCTCCTGGCTTTATAGGCAGCCAGGTCTCGGGTGGTTGGTGCCGATGGCATCTACAGATATGGCAGGTTATGCTTTCCTAACCGACTTGGACTAGGTTACATGGTATCCCGCGTGGGCCTCCTGTGGGCCTTTCCATCCTTGGCGCGGCCCAGGTAGCATCATCGTGGGCTACCCGCAAGGCAGCCCCACGTCAGGCGGTGCTACCTACCGACATGAAATACGATTCCCCAAGAGTTCAAGCCTACATCGAGAAAGACGTAGAAGGTGCAAGACAGGATAGCCTAGACCTGCTAGACGAAGAAAGAGACGTTGCTCTACATGGCTCCGCCTTGTACCAGCAACAACTTCGCCGCTATCATAGCCGGAGAGTGCGGCAGCGAAGCTTCAGAACAGGTGACCTGGTTCTCCGCCTAATTCAAGACAGAAAAGGTTTGCACAAGTTATCCCCGCCATGGGAAGGACCATTTATAGTCACAAAGGCGCTGCTCAATGGTTCCTACTACCTGGCCGACATCCGCGACGAAGACGAAAAGAAAATGCGCAAGAAGTCGGCAGGAAAAAGGGGAACCAAGCGCAAAAAAGGCATTGACGATCCGTTCGAACAAACAAGACGGCCTTGGAATATTGAGCAGCTACGTCCTTTCTACATATGATTATGAAATAAAAGTATATGGTTACTCATCTGTGTTGAGAAGCATGCCATCTTTTGTCTTTTCTTGCAATCATATTTCCCCTATGTATCTAAGTTACCTATCTTTCTAGCTCCGTGCAAAGGTTCAAACTGGTAGATACTTGCAGCTTTCGAGCCAAGCCAAAGCAAAAATAAACTTTTTTGCGCCGCCTAATTCCTTTACCTCTGATTACTTATATGTGGTTCGCCTAGTAGTATGTCTTTGACACCAACATGTTGGCTTTGGTCTCTGATTCTAAACGCATGGTTTAGCCCTGGTTGTTTCAGCTAAAGTTACCGGCTGAGGTTTCGTCAACATACACAAAGTCAAACATATAAGTCAGGGTAAAATTAAGGCGGGCCATATAAATAAAGACAAAATAAAACTTATCAGCTAGTTTCCGCCTAGCAAAGCAACAACAAAAGTATATACAAATATTACAAGTCAAAGTTGCATTGTTTCAGGGGCCGACAAATAAGGCTAAAAAGAGGCAAGGGCAGAAAGCTATGGCTCGGGGGAGCGTCTACATCAGGCTTGGGGGCTGACAACTTCAGCCCCGGAACTATCACTCCCCTCCGCCTCGGCCGCGCCGGCAACTCCAGCTTCCCCTCCGCCAGGCACATGATGGCGCCGGTAGAAGATTGAAGTGTCCACTATATCGGCAACACGCGTGGCGTAGCCGGCAACGCTGTCCAGAACAGCGGCCGGCACAACCTCGCTGCCGTCTTCATATGTAGACGGCATGCCTTCGGTGACGGCTTCTATCTCCGCCTCGGGGTAGTGCGCCATGAATAACCCAAGTGCGGTCTTGGCACCACCCCGCGCCGCCGACTTCAGCGAGCTCTTGTGCAGCTTGGTCGCCTGCTCCAAGATAGCGGGCACGTCGCTGAATTCGGTCGGTTCCTGGCAGCCGGAGGAGGTGAAGAACTTGGCGGCAAACCGTTTGGACGCTGCCAAAGTCTCGGTGATCAGTTCACCTAGACGCGCAAGGCGATCCAGGCGGGGGCTGACAACCTTGTCGTCGCCTAAACTGGCGGGAACTGTATAAAAAATGAAGCCATCAGTTTGGTTCAGGCTAAGCAAAATGCAACGTCAAATAAGGAGTGAGAAATTACCAAGGGCCGAGTTATGGAAAGCGGACAGCTCAATCATATGAGTTGCCAACGCATCCTCAACAGTTTGGGCGCGAGAAGTCTGCCTGGAGATTTCCTCGGCAGCCGTCTTCTCCACCTCCGCCAACTTCTTGCGCAGGCTTTCTAGCTCACCAGTGAGCTGGCTAGATTCCTGCGCAAATTTGAGCTGCTGGGCCTCCATCTCCTTCTGGTGAGCCTCCTTCATCGCCAAGTTGGCGGCCGCCAAATCGGAAGCTTCATTCATAAGAGCTTGCATATCAGTGGACGCCTTCAGTATATCCTGGGCGTGGTCTAGCTGTTCTACAAATATGGATTCGCTAAGTAAATGATTGATGGCAAAATAAGTCGAAAATATAGCTGAAGGCAAAGAGGATCAACCCTACCTTCATCTTTTTTGCGGGCCGCCTCCAACTCGGCAATCCGCATGTCCTTAGCCTCACACTCCTTCTTCAGGTCGCGGCAGCGCCGGTTTATCTCGACTCGGGAGGAGACAAGCTCAACGTTGGTGGACACAAGGCCCTGCAGGACAAAACAAAGGCATAAAACATATTGTCGAATAACCACTAAGCCGGCAGTCAAATTTCTTTTATTTTTGACCTGCCATCTAAGTGCTCGGGGGAAAGACTATGTATATGCCGGAGTGGTAAAAACTTACAGACATGTCGCCCTCCAAGTCGGCGAAGGCCTGGGAGGCGAAGTTGGCAAAAGCCAAAGTTGACTCCTTGGCCTCCTTAAAGGTGGACCAAGGGTCCCTGACTTTGCCGCCTCCCGCAGTCGGGGCTGCCCTCTGGGACCCGCTGGCAGTTGCCTCCAGCAACCCTTCCTTGGCGGCGCGCGATTGAGCGGCTTCATCGGCCGTAGCCTCAGCCAAAAGTAGGGGAGTCTTGGGTGCGCGGTCGGTGGAGGAGGCCCTTGGCGGAGCACCAGAAGCCGGAGCCGGGGGCTGACGACGAGCGTCGCCCATAAAGTTGCCGGCTTGGGGCTGAGGAGTTGGCGGCACGGTAGCCGGCGAGCTGCCTTGAGGCCGCTTGCCTTTGCCAAAAAGCCTGGTCGTCAACCGGGAAGTGGCGACCCTTTCCCTGTCAATAAAAAGCAAGCACAGTCAATTGGGTGCCAGTATTGAAGAAGTTTGTCGTCTATTAAAGGCAGAATTGAGTACCTTCGGGGGATGTTAATCCCCGCGTTCTCGCCAAGGTTGGCGAGAGCCGTCTCGGTAGCCGATGCGATCCGTTTCTTCCTCTCGGCAATCACCGTAGAGGAAGCGGCGCCGGATGCCTTGCGCTTCTTCGTCTTCCCGGCTTCCGACTCGTAGAAGTCGGGAGCCAGGTCATCCTCCCCCAAGTCGGAGAGCTGGAAAAGAAGAAAAGTTTAATGGAGCTCAAGTTTAGCCGGCGAAGCTATCAACAAGGGGCAAGGAACAGGATATCTACCTCGAGGGGAGGGTTGTCGTGGGTGTGCATGGGGACGCCCTCCACCGCCTTCACCAGCCCCGCCTTGACGAGGCTGCGGAGCCGTAACGCCAGGTCGGCAACCGGCAACCTCTCTTCGCTTACGCGGAGAGAGGCCGTGGCAGTAGGCGAATACTGACACATTTTGTGCGGGCTGTACCGCAGGGGGAGGATCTGCCGGCCGAGCCAGCAGATGACGGTGTCGACCCCATCCACCAGAGGGAGAGCCATCGTCCGTGTGAGGAATTCAATCCGCCTTTGAAAAAGGCGGAGTTCCTCCGTCAGCTTGGGCACCGCCTCGTCCCAGCATGGCCGGGGCATAGGTGGCGCGTTCATGAATTCCGGGATGCCAAATTGGCGGCCCGGAGCTGCCATATCTTGGCAGTAGAAGAATGTGGAGGTCCAGCCCTTGACGGATTCAAGGTATGGTATCTTAGGATACCATTGGCGGCCCTGGCGGCAGTTGAAGGTGACACTGCCGCAGGTTGCCAGCCCGCCGTCCGGCACAATCTGTCGCCGGCAACGGAAGCAATATCTGAAGAAGTCTAGACTAGGCCTAATACCTAGGTAGCCTTCGAATAGAGCTGTGAAGCCGGCTAGGACTAAGATGCTATTGGGTGATATGTTGTGGGGCTGGAGCCCATAGTGATCTAAAACCTCGCTAAAGAAGGCGGAAGGCGCCAGCGCCATTCCCCTAACTAAGTGGGAGGTGAGGATTACCCGCTCCCCGGCTCTCGGAGCCGGGATGACGTCTCCGAAGGTGGCCCTCCATCGGCAATCTTCCCGAGTGGGGAGGTAGCCGACGGCCTCCAAGTCTTGGAGGGCGTCTTCGTCGACTATCGAGGGAAGCCAGTAGCAGGACCCGAGGTCCGCCGCTTCCTCTTCCTCGTCGACGGGAGCGCCTCCCGCCGTCGTCGCCGCGGTGGTCGGTGGAAGAGCCGAGGAGACCGCCGCTGGCGCGCGCGCGGTAGAAATCTGAGGGGCGACGGTGGCGACATTGCCCGTCGCCGCCGTCGCGGGACGGGATATCGCGCCGCCCATCGCTGTCGCGGGCGCGGTTTCGGTCGCCGGACCGCTCGACGCCGTGGAAGGAAGGTCTTGGCCGGTGGACATCGCCGCACGCGGAGGTCGTCGGAGGAGATGTGCTCGCCGGAGTTCGCTCGGAAGCAAGAAGCGGAGAAGTGGAAGGGCAAGAGGGCACGGAGAGCAAAGGCAGGGTGGCGAAAATGGGCCGTTCGGTTACCTATTTATAGGGCCAGGCGTTGCTCCCTGTGCAACGGCGCTTTTAGTCGGACACGTGTCCAGCATCCGTTGCAGCGCATGATTGCACGATCTCCACGCCTCCTCTTTTCCCGCAATTTGTGATCATGGCGAGATTCCCGCCTAGGCCGTTTTCAAACTGTCGTGAGCCGGCTAAGTGGAATCCGTCAAGAAGAATGCTCGGCAAGATTGCAGAGTAGCCGTCTTTTCCCATGTTGGATAAAGGCGGCCGCATGTCAATATCAAGACACGCATGCCTCGTTGATTTTCAGAATGGTTCAAGTCCTGCAGCCGCCAACTTTGGCAGATGAAGAATCAAGAAGAAGCCGGCGCCTGGAGAACTTCAACCTTTCTGGGGGCTAATGTTGGGGATATATCAACTAGCGGTATAACCAACATGGATCAATCCGGCTAGTCCAGGGTGGCCCAAGGGTGGTAAGGCCGAAACCTGCCGGGCGGCCCAGATAGCTGACGTACAAGGAAGTAGGCGGACGGTCCAAGGAAGGCGGAAGCCCGAAGCCCATCAAGCCACCAAGCCCAAGACGGAAGGCGGCAAATAAGCCGGCTAGGTCTAGGACTCTGTTTACTTGCCGGACAAGTACTTGCCTTGTACCCTGGGGTCTTGCCGCCTATATAAGCCGGCCACCAGGGAGCCTTTAGGGCAGACGCTTCAATACGCATCATACACATTGTAACCTGTTCACGGCTATTGCCTCATAGTGAATTATAGCAGCACGTAGGATCTCGCCACCGCTGTGGGATCCGAAGCTGGGTAAACTCGCCGTGTTCAATCCCGTCCTCGACGACACCAACCTTCTTCCCCACAATCCATACGCAGGCTAGAGGACCCCCGTCTCCTATCAATTATGCCGATACTACGACATGTCATGCATTGTGCGCATTGTATCGAGGCCATGGTTGAATGTTGTTTCCCGTTTCTTTCCGGTGTTTTGTCTTTCGCGGTAGAATGCGAATCCGAAGTGGAGTTCGACGACACTGAAGGCTTGATGGATCATCGACGGCCTACTCAAGCAGGAATCTATGAAGAGTTATTTTGGTTATTTTGATCAACACAAGCCGAAGATCTCCAATTGCTATATATCTTGTTATCGGAGAGCAAGGCAAGCATAACCTCTTATCTGCACATATAAGATTTCAAAGTATTTGATTATGGTATTATGCATGCGATTCAAATGTTGTTTTGAGTGGAGGTATAGATTGTCTTAAGTGTTGCATCGCGAGAGTCTGCTATGCTTAGCCCTACTTAGATCTTGAAAGAGCATTTTCCCTCATGTGTGGTTTTGGTAATTGAATGACAATCTCTATGGACTAATGTTTGCATTGAGATATCCTTATAGATCTTGTCCATGGAATGGTGGAGTTCATGTGTTGAACTTTTGAAGCTCATGTGTTGAGTGAAGCTTATTGCAAGTATGTCTTGAAGATTCAAGACATCATCTTAGTGAAGAAAAGATGAGTTGTACAAGACCAAGAGAAGCTTTCTCAAAAAGAGCCTATGCTTGGTGCTTGCAATGGATACATGAAGATGAAGCTAAGCGAGACTCTCCCATTGTGAGCATGGGGGAGTATTTGGAGAAGTCTTCATCAAGCAAGTGATTGGACGCGCAATCAAGAAAGATGACCCACTTGGAGAGATCAAGATAGTCATCATCTAACTCAAGTGGAATGCTCAAGGCAAAGGTATGAGCTTGATAGGGCTATAGGATAGATAGGCGTACTATCAAGAGGGGCTCTCAAGTTAGTAACTTGATCGCATTCTTGTGGAGAGCTCAAACCTTTGCATACTTGGCATATCATATTTCTTGGTTCTTATTTGGCTTTTATGTTGGTGAGGAATTAGAGCTTGGTTCATCTCCATGTCAAGCTCTAGTTCATCGAAATCGGTTTTACTTTGGACAACTTGTTGCGTTTTCGGTGGCGGAAATATTGCCGGTTCTACCTTGAGGAAAGTCCCACACCTTGCCATGTGTGGAGATTTTACTCTATTTATGGGATACAATATTTCCAACAAAATTGGTCTCACCTCATTTGGAGTTCATTTGCAAAAGTTATAGCAGTTTTCGTTTCGATGTTCTTCTGATTCGGATTATTGGGGTCGGATATTCCGCCCTACCGGAATTTCCGGTTCCCCAGCTCATCCAAGAAAACAGCTAAGGAAAGGAGAAAAAGGGTTCTGACTCCAGTCGGAAATTGTGCTCGGAAATTTCCGTCTACCGGAATTTCCGAGTGCCCCCAGAAAAGTCTTCCAGAAATGGCTAAGGAAAAGTTTGGTTTTGCTTCTGACTCCAGCCGGAATTTCCGAGCTCTCTTAGACCGGAATTTCCGAGTCTCTCTAGACCGGAATTTCCGTATGACCGGAATTTCCGAGTCTCACTTATACCGGAATTTCCGAGTGTCGAAACAGCCAACGGCTATATTTCCTGGAGGGGTATAAATACCTCTCCCCTTCTTCTTCCCCAGCCAATCCAAGGTAGCACGACTTTCCCCTCTCTCCTACTCCATTGTTGACCTTGGAAAGCTCACTTCCCTCTCAATCCCTCCATTGAATCTTCCATATTCTTTAGGGAACGTTGAGAGGAGATCTAGATCTACAATCCTACCAATCCATCTCTCCTCTAAGTGAGGGGAACTTAGTGGATCTAGTTCTTGGAGTTCCTTTGTGGTTCTTCTTCTTTGTTCTTCCTCTCTTCTCCCCCCATAAGCATTAGTTGCTTTTGGTGGGATTTGGGAGTGAAGGATTTGACTCCTTTGTGGTTTCCTTTGTTCTTCCTCTCTTATTCCCCCATAAACATTTGTTGTTGTGTTGGAATTTGAGAGTGAAGGACTTGAGCACTTCGTGTGCTCTTGCCATTGCATTTGCATCGGTTTGAGCCCTCCATGAGGATTCGTGGTGGTATTACTTGTGAGCTTGTTACTCTTGGGTCTTTGGACCCTAGACGCCTTTTGTGGCCAAGACCTTTTGTGGTCACTTGAGAGCCCCCAATTAAGTTGTGGGTGTGTGCCTCAAGACTTGGGAGCCCCCAATTAAGTTATGGGTGTGTGCCTCAAGAGTTGTACGGGATTCGATCTCCGCCCCAAAGGAGATCAATAGTGGAAGGTGAACTCGAACCTTTTGTGGTTGAGTTCATCAGGAGAAGAAGGTGAGCCTTTGTGGCGTTGCGGCTAACCTGTTGTGGTTGCGCACACCTCTCCAAACGAGACGTACACCTTTGGGTGGAACTCGGGAATACATCCTCGTCTCCGCGTGCCTCGGTCATTTCTATACCCGAGCTCTTTACTTATGCACTTTACATTGTGATAGCCTTCGTGCTTGAAGTTATATATCTTGCTATCATCTTGTTACTTGTATTGCTTAGCTTAAGTTGTTGGTGCACATAGGTGAGCCTAGTTTATATATCTAGGTTGTATGCTTGTTAAAGTAAACCTCTAGTTTTATTCCGCCTTTATCAAGCATACCGGAATTTCCGGGTCATCGTGGACCGGATATTTCGGCTACTCGGAATTTCCGGGTCACTATTGGACCGGATATTCCGGCTCCTCGAAAAAGTTTTAAATCGCCTATTCACCCCCCCCCCCCCCCCCTCTAGGCGACGTTTATCCGTTCAGATCTTCCCTCTGCTCCATCCGGTTGATGAATCCGAGCAGTGAAGGAACTGTCATGAAGAATAATGTGGAATGATCAAAGATGTGTTGAATATGCTAAAGGCTTGGATAGGAGGCCACAATGGCATTGTGGTGGTTTGTTCCATTCTTGCCGACATAGGAACTGAGTTCTCGTCTTTGGAACCAAGACCACTCGTGCATCCACACTGGAATAATGAGAGCCCTCGACCCCAACTTGTCATAGCCTACTATGTGAAGCCACTAGTTCGAGAGTTCCATTTGCGTGTGTGGTAAAAAAAAGACTGGAGAGAATTAGGGCCAGGTCCAAGTGGGCTGCGGTCTCAGATCTTGGACTTGGCAACCCGCACTAGGGACCGCTGCGCGTTGGTGGTCAGACCTACTGCTGTGGCTCATGGACATAGGCGAACCTTGGGAAAGGTCGTGGTCAACCCTTCTGCCGGCATTCCCCGGAAGAGTGCTAAAAGTTCTGGCGCAAGGATTGGTTGGCGTGTGTGGATAGTTACACCCCCTGCAGGGTAAATCTTTTCGGAAAGCCGTGTCCACGGTTATGGATGACTTGGTACCTTATGTCTGATGATCATAGAAAACTATAATCTAATTATAAAACTTGCCAACTAAGGGAGGATTGCTTCCTCGGGTTGAGCGAGGGGGTGATTCTGGTGGGTGGTACAACTGATGATCTGGTGGAGACTGAAGATGTTAATGAAGCTAGTGTTTCACTCCCTTACCCCATTTTAAAAGTCTACCGATGCGAGCTTCTCTCCTCCCTCGATTTGAAAATAAAGATGGCTTTATGCAAAAGACATTCATGAATACTCTCTGAACGAGCAGATATATAACATGTTAAATAAGTCTTGTTGAGTATCTCCTGTACTCAGCCTTGCGCAATAATTTTGGACAGGTGTGTTTTGCTGAGTTTCGACATCGACGAGTAGGTTGGAATTCCCAGACGGCAGACTGGAATCTATGGACTGGGACGTCGCCGTTATGCTTTGGCCTCTTAGGCCTTTTGCTTTTTTTGCTATGTCTAATAGCATAATTTGCCTTCCGTTGTATTGGTGATTGACAGGTCAGTGACCTTATTTTGGTGATGTGTGCTTCTTCGCTCTGTTAAGAGCTTAACCTATTACTTCCTGTGTTGTAGGGTCTCTGTTGTGTTACTGATTTCAACTGTTGGCTCTCGAGATCCTTGTTAGGCTTATCTCAGATTAAGGTCTCGGATTTGTCTAGCTTGGCTCTTGGGGGTGCTACACCACACAACCTCGAAAACATGTAGGGCCAAACCGAACCCACAACTCCGCAACCGGACGACCGACCCTCCACCCTTGCCGAAGAGAAGAATCCGTAATCTCACCTATCAAACTCAAGCAAGAGTCGAACCGCTAGCTTTTTGTGGCCATGGGAACCGGCTTTATGGGGGAGCACATACGGGACACTCCAACGAAGATGGAAGGGACCAACCCACTGGGAGCCTCGACGACAACCAGCACCGTGAGCAACCTTGTCGCCCACACAAGACGAGATCTGATTGTTACTCTTGAAAGTTGACACTCCTAAATGGATAGGAGTCACTCGTTTGAACACCCAGCGTGTGGATTTACCTTGCCAAGTCTATGACCGTTTTTTGTTGATTACTCATGAAAAACAACAGTATATCAGGTCGATACTTGCGAGATTGGCTAACAAAAAATACAGAAGGAATGCGCATATAGAGTTTGAAAAAGAAAACTTATATCTGGACCAACAGATCTAACTTGGGTAATCAAATTAGACTATTCATTCTGTCTTTTACTTCATGTTCTTCCAATTTGTTCATACAGTTGCTAGTACTGTTCTGATTGATTTACTGCTTCCTAATTTTTCCCCGGAGCTCTCCTATCATAACTATGCTAATTTGTCGCATGATAGATTTACAAATAGCTGCTATCTTAAAGCCTCATGTTTCTGTTGCTCATTATATCTTCCTTTGTTGTGATTTATTTTACTTGATTTTTTTATATCTCAAACTGAATCTATATGCTCCCATTATAAAAATAAAATTGGAAATATTTTAAAATGTCAAAAATTCCCAGCAAAAAAATCGGACATACATCTGGACATTTTACATACACGCACCGGAAAGTTTCATGGAAAAAGTCATTTTTTGTTGCTTGTGTAGAAAAGACAAGTTTGTTGCTTCAAAACGACTTATCATCCGATTTTTTTTTGTCTTTTTGACACAACCCACAAGAAAATATATTTGTCCATGAAAATTTGTGTGTGCGCATAGAATGTTGGTACGTTCACCCGAAAAAAAAACAATTTTAAAACATGATTTTGAACAGTGGGAGCAGATGCTCCTATGAGTGAAAATGGATTTCGGCTCTGAATGCCTCCATTCCACCACTTGCTCTATTGATACTTCTTAGAAAATCAGTATCGTTAGAATCAGTGTTCATTTTTACAACATCTTGTCTGTATCACTATTTCTTAAGTACGTTCTCTCACCAAATGAATCTATTTTAAGATTCACCCTTATAAAGTTTATTTAAACATTTTTTTATAAACTTCTATTCACCTCACGCGCTAGTCGCATATTTTGATCCTTGGCAGCATCATATACATATGGAGTAGTCCGAAGATGTTATTCTCAATTACATCACCATCGTCGAATATGTAAACACCAAATATCATTTGCATCAGCAAACCTCCAACAATTTGGAGCAAGTACGTACGTCAAGTCCAACATATATGCGAGGCAGGCGCAAACCAAGGACTGCTGCTAAGCAGGCTCGAACCCAACTCGTGAAGCTAGCATTTACACTGCAAAGGATGAAGATGGATGCATTGTCTTGGCCAGGGCTAATACCACGGCGAGTCAGGGACTGCGGTGATCACGCTCTTGACCTGCATGTACTTGTCGATGGCCATCATCCCCTGGTCCCGCCCAAAGCCGCTCATCTTGTACCCACCGAAGGGCGCCTCGGGGTCGAAGGCGAAGTAGCAGTTCACCCACACGGTCCCGGCGCGCACCGACCTCGACACCTTGTTGGCGATGTTCAAGTCCTTGGTGATGATGCCGGCGGCGAGTCCGTACTTGGTACAGTTAGCCTTCTCTATCGCCTCATCCACAGTCCTGGAGACACAAATTGGGGGGAAATATAGCAGTTTGTCAGAGACTTGCACTTCATAATTCAAGAACCAAGTTAATCTTCGTGAAAGGATGTTTCTGAAAACTTTGACGTACTTGAACTTCATGAGGGACATCACAGGGCCAAAGATCTCATCTTGCGCGATCTTCATGCCCTCCTGCAGAACCCACATTAGAGTCACTCTGTCTAAATGCAGGGGACGGCATGATTTGCACAGCTTATTGTTTTATGGAGTACTGTTGTGTACTAGTATAATTTTCTGAAGTTACCTTGACATCTGCAAATATTGTAGGTTCGATGTAGTACCCTTTGTCGCTGGCGGGTTTTCCGCCGGTGAGAAGAGTCGCTCCCTCGCTCTTGCCAATATCAATGTACTTTAGGACCCTCTCGAACTGGACCTTGTCAACCTAGATCCAAGGAAAAGAACGATGGAATCAAAGACTTACCGCTTGCTCTCCCGCCATGAGCCCATGAACTCGACTAGTTTTGACTTGCATTCCTCAAAATTTGTAAGGAAGTGGAGAAAAAGATTTACCTGGGGACCCATGTTGGTTACGACGTCGAACGGATCGCCAACTTTCCAACTTTGGGCAGCCGCGACAGCCTTCTTGACGAACTCGTCGTATATCCCTTCCTGAACATAGACACGAGACCCGGCGACGCAAACCTCTCCCTATAAGTTTTATTTACTTATGGTCAGTATGTGTTCAGTGCAATTGTTTACTTTTTCTGAACCTTGGTATAATTCTACACTCGGTAAAGAAAATGTAATGCTTTACCTTGTTGAAGAAGATAGCAAGCCTTGACAGCTCGACCGCCATGTCTAGGTCGGCGTCGTCAAAGATTATCAGAGGAGACTTGCCGCCCAGCTCAAGCGAAACCGTCTTCAGGTTACTCCGTGCAGATGCCTCCATGATGAGGCGGCCGACTTCTCCAGAGCCAGTGAAGGAAACCTGATACGGTGGAATTTTTCAGGACGAATAACTAGACTAGAACACAAAATCCATGACAGCATGGCACGTGTAGTGCGTCAAGATTGTGATCAAGTTGCATTGCAGGTCAAATATACCTAATCCAATATATGCAATTCTCTTCTATGAAGTTTTCAGACAATTCACATTGTCATTTCGGTGGTACTTACGCTGTCAATGTCCATGTGGGAGGCGATTGCGGCACCGGCGGTCGGGCCGAAGCCAGGGACGACGTTGATCACACCGTCCGGAATACCGGCCTGCTTTGCGAGGTTAGCGTAGTAGAGCGCCGAGAGTGGCGTCTGCTCGGCGGGCTTGACAATGACGGTGCATCCTGCGGCGAGCGCCGGGCTGATCTTGAGGAAGAACATGGTGCTGGGGAAGTTCCAAGGGATGATGATACCAACGACGCCGATGGGCTCCTTGAGGGTGTGCCCCTGGTACTTGCCGGACACGCGCAGCGAGTCTCCGTGGATCTTGTCGGCGGCGCCGGCGTAGTAGCGCAGCATCTGCACCGAGCTGGGGATGTCGATGACTTTGCCCAGGAGGAGCAGCTTCCCGGCGTCGGCGGCGTCGAGCAACGCCAGCTCCTCGATGTGCTGCTCCATCAGGTCAGCCAGCTTGCTCATGGCCCTGCCCCTCTCCTGCAAATTCATAGATGCATGCCATGCCGGCCACGACGACAACCTTGTGTTTCAGATAATCAAGCTACGTTGCAACAGCAAGAGAGTTGACCGGGTCAAGGTGTGGCGGGATACGTACGTAGCCTGACATGCGGGGCCATGGGCCATGCTCGAAGGCCTCCCTGGCGGCCGTGACGGCGAGATCCACGTCGGCTTTATCCGCCTCTGCTATGTGGGCCAGCACATCACCTGTCCGCGGGTCCCTCGTCTCAAAAGTCTTGCCTGTAAAATGGAATGGACAAATAATACAATTCATATCGATACTTGTTTTTTTATTATACCCTTGTCCTTTTTAATACTCCCTTCGATCCATATTAGTGGGCACAACTTTGTCTAGATACACATGTATCTAGTCTAAATACTTAACTAGATACATATGAATTTAGATAAATCTATGCCCACTCATATGAATCGGAGGGAGTACTATAATTTGGATTAAATGACTTTTTCCAAACTTACAACTAATGGTTTCTCATAGAATTTTCAGCCAACTATGTTCCCTAAAGAGTTGCCATTCAAAATGGAGCCCTGCAATGTGTTCGACGATTGTCAGACGTTTCCGAATGCACTTTAATTGCATAAGGTTAATTAGGCTGGTATGTCCGATGCGCATGCCGTGCAAGTATGGGACAATTAGTGTCCCATGCAAAGCAATTAATTATGTTCAAAATGACTTATTTGGATATGTAAATAAGCCTTTTCTTTTTATGCATTATATAAACAAGCCTTGACTTATCGGGGGATGTAAAATACAAAGTACGGCTAAATCGTTTGAGATAAGCCATTTGCAGTCGCATACCTTCTAAATACTTTAAGAGACTTGTGCGATTCTTGCAATAAAGGAGGTATATGAGTCGTTACGAATTGAATGATTCAGCCATTTTTTACATTTCGTAGCCAAATAAAAAAATTATATAACTACTTAGGGCATCTCCAGTCATGTCCCCCAGCGCCCCCAAGGCCACTTTTTGGCTAAAAAGCGACGTTTTAGCGTCAAATTCTACCAGTCACCCCCACAGGATATGAAAAAGCGTCGTTTTAGCGTCGGCGCACCCAGGCCGAACCCCAAAAAGCTGGGTTTGGATCTGGGGGGCAAATAGCGCCGGTTTGCATGCAAAAAAATATCTTTCCCTTACTTTTTCTCTACTTTGCATGCAAAGATTCGTCTCTCCTACGTCCGTCCCCCCCCCCCCCCCCCCCCACCCCACTCGTTCTTACCAAAAGCTCCCCATTTTTTCTGCTTGGGTGGGCAACGGCTGGTAAAATTGCCTCCCCATGTTTCAATTTTGCGTCATTTTATGTTGTTTTCGTGACGTTTTGGATCCTACGGGGACTTATTCCCTCGTGTTCTTTGCAAGCACATCAGCACGAGTTAGCCAAATAAATACGGTTAGCAGCCGCTCCCGAGTCATCGACATCGACCGGTACTAAGTCGATAGCATGCAACATCACCGGCCGCGCGTTGCGATCGACGCATATGGCTTCTCCGTCCGGTTGAATATGAATCTTGTGAGCGCGCGTGATAGGGACACGCAAGCTCGGTCCATGCAAACCGATGGAGCAGATACTTTACAAGCAATCAAAATAGGTAGATCTGTGGTTCCTCAACGCTTAATTACAGCTCACAATAATTAGGTAAAAAAAAAACTTGTGGGCTTGATGCAAAGAATATGCAGCAAGTTGGTCCTTAACAATCAGGATATACTATTTGGAGGTCAACTAACACGTCCTCCCCAACCGTGACGTGAAGGTAACGTGGAACCACGATACGCATGAGAAGGGAGATGCTATTCCATGTCTTTTTCTCCTTCTTCTATTATTTCGGGGAAAATATATTTCTAGGCACGAAAATTCCTACCCGGCCACCGCACGATTCTTAGCCGGACCTAAACATCCACCGAACAAGGCCCTCATGTTTTGCTGGGTTTGGAGGATCCTTCGGGGTGAAGGGGGTCTCTGGCTCGACTTGATTAAAGCTAAGTATCTTAGGGGTTGCCCTTTGTTAGGCTGTGAGCGCAAAGAGGGGTCCCAGTTCTGGCACGCCATCCAATCAATCAAGGAACATATCAGAGTAGGGGCGATCTCTGCCGTAGGTAACGGACGAGATACCCTGTTCTGGCTTGATTCCTGGTTTGGCGGAAGGCCGCTACGAGCGATGTTCCCAGACCTTTTTGCGATTTCTGCGGAACCTCTTATTTCGATTGCTTCTGCCCTACAGCAGGGACGGTGGAACATTGGGTTTCGCCGCACGTTCGGCCCAGGGGAGGTTGCGAGCTGGAGGTCACTGCTCGCGGCACTTCCCCTAGCCCTGTCGGACAGCCCGGATAGGATCTCGTGGAGCTTAACGCCGGACAAGCAGTTCTCCGTTAGCTCCGCTTACCGGGCCCTCTTTAGAGGGCCTGTGCTACCTTGGGCGTCACATCTTTGGAGGGCCCCTGTGCCTCTGAAGATCAAGATCTTTACGTGGCAGCTTCTACGTGATCGCCTCCCCTCGGGGGTGGAGGTGGCTAAACGCTTGGGACCTGGGGATGGGAATTGTCCCCTTTGTGCGGTCCCCAAAACGGGGACCCATATCTTGTTCTCGTGTCCCGCTGCTCGTTTCCTGTGGAGCTTCATTGCGGAGGCCTTGGGTCCTGAGTGGCAGGCCCGGGACTTAGCAGAGTTCCTAGAAGTGCAGGCGAACCGTACCGGGAGGAGGAGGTCCCTCTTCTGGTTGCTGTTCGCGGCAATGACCTGGACTCTTTGGACGATTCGCAACAAGTTGGTCATCGAGCATGTCTACCAACGACGGGCCACTGACTCAGTTTTCAAATTCTTGTCGTACTTGCAGGAATGGCACCCGTTAGCTAGACAGCGGGACAGGCAGCGGCTGGACGGTATCCTTCAGGATCTCCTGGGGGCGGCTCGACTCTTATCCTCTCCGCCCGGCCGTTGAGCTCTACTTTGTAGAGTTTGTACCAGTAGTAGTGGTTGGTGTACCCTTGGGCTTTGTTTTGTGCTGTAGCCCCAGCTAAACCTTCGGTTCCTTGCACTTTGTCTCTTTGTTCTTCGTCAGATGTGGGTTGTAAACGTTGGATGTTTGCTTTATTTATAAAGCGGGGCGCAAGCCTGTTTCGAGGAAACATCCCCGTAAATGTTACCTGTCGTTTTGGCTATTTTCCAGCGAACCAATCAGGGCCTAACTCTTTTGCTTTAGTAGTACATAAGTAGTACTGATTGTTTCAAGCCAGTTCCAAAAGAAAATCGTCTTTGGATTAAGTCCTCAAGCAGACAGCTACAAGTTTGAATGGACAAAGAAAAAAAGAGGCGTGAATTATTACATAGCACCTAACTTCCGTACCTTGTTTGAAACGTACTGATTGCTAGAACTCAAACTAATTACATAGACAACTTAACCACCAAAATATGATATGTTGGCGAACACAACAAGGGCCGGCCGGGAACCGAGTGTATATGTGTCTTATAAATTGGCGCTTAGCTTCTGGATCGCTCATACACAGCTGGAACACTCATATAAACCTGTGCGTACGCAAGTTAATCATAACGTACCCGAGGCGGCGTCGACGAACTCGCCGTTGATGAAGAGCTTGGTGAACTTGATCTCCGGCACCACCACCGTCTGCTTCCCCGCGCACACGCCGCCGTCGATGCTCTCCATTACGACGTGTGTGTTGTGTGTGTCAACTTAGCAACCAAACCTTAACTAGCTTGGCTCGCCGGTTTCTGTCCCTGATCCTCTATGGAAGAAACAGTCTAGGAGACCATTGGGTTTCTTATATAGAGATGGCTCTCGCCGCTTAGCTGCAGCCTGGAAAAGAAGCACTTGTTGGACTTGGCAAAGTCTCCCTCTCCTCCACCTTGTATGCATGGGTTACTTGTTATTTTTATTTTGAGGCGGTATATGTTGTCAGTTAGTTGACGTTTCTCGTTCTAACTACTAGAGACGGAGATGTGCCCCATGGACTGGTCAACTCTTCCGTCGGTCGCATTCATGATTCATAATCCCTTTTGTTGGGTGCCTCTGTGCCACAATATGCTAACCATAACGTATAAAGCTACACATGGATTCCTTCAAAGTTGATGGCACCATCCACCATTCTCAGATCCATACTGCGGAGAAGACAGTCCTAAAATTTCTACGTGGTTCGAATAAGTATGGATGGTTACGACCATGGCTGCCTTTATCCTACCCGAGACGCCACCTATAGCTAGATCTTGGAATAGGCCGAGACTAGCAAGTAGTTTAAGTCTAACAGGGAGCTAGTTGCCTTTTTGTATAGAAGTGTGTACAGATCACACATTGTCTTATGCATGGAGATCGATCATTAGAGCCATACCTGCTTAGTTTCTTCTTCCCTGACGCGTAAGCAGAGATTGACTTTTGGCGTATTTTTATGGTTGCTACAAAACCGCCTAGCAACGACAACAGTTACATATTACAAGTAGAACATACTCTGCATTATCTTCCGAGTACATCAGAAAGACAGCCATCACTTCACCTTGATCGACTGAGCAATCAGAACTAATAGACTGAGAATCTCATGAGCTGCCACTTGTTATATATCCCAACTTCCAGCAAATTTTTGATTGGGTAACCACGAACCCAACGATAATTTAACGTTATAGACAGCAAAAACATAGCTGTCAGTCAGGAACAATTAGGAATTCTTCTGAAATATTTTATCCTATCCAGAAACAAAATTGCCTCAAAACGATTCTGAGTAGCTTTGCTCCTAACAAACTGTTGGTAATGAGACATTTATACAGTAGTATTTGTTAGTACTAGCTAGAAGCTCCCGTGCATTGCTACAGTAGAAAAGGATTGCAGAAATGAGCCGGAAAACAAAACACAGTATTCCTCCTCTCTCTCTTTCTCTGCCGTCTCTTTAGTTAGGCATCAGTCTCTCATTTTCTTTTCTTTTCTTTTCTTTTCTGAATACGGACTTAAGGAGTATAACTTCGATGCACGTACACATAGTTTAATGGAGACTAAAGCCTGGAGCTCTAAAGCTCGGAGCTTTAAAATAGATTAAATCATTGTTGGAATGTTGTTTTCGACATGGGCAACTATCTTCTTCATTCTTTATGATGGGGCAAATATTTTATATCCGTTTGAAAAAAAACCAATTAAGAGAGTCGTGGGAATACGTTCAACATACACGAACATACAACTGAGTTAACTAATTAATAAAAAATATGTTATGTTAATTCATATCTATTATTTCAAAACAAACGATATGGCAAGTAACAACTTGTTGAGTTTCACGTGTGAAGTCTATTGGATTTTTTATCTGTCTTGTACACAAAAACAATGGATATAAATTCTTTACTACCTTATTATACGATGTTCAAGATAGAGTACAAATGATGGGACACATTGTTGTTTTATGGTGATCCAAATTCATATGATGAAGTGAAGTGAGCGGCTAACTTCGGAGCGAAGCGGAGGCCCGTCGCCAGGAGGCTTGGGCCGTAGCGTAGCGAGGAAGTTAGCCTACCGGCCCATCCTGCGGTCGCGGGGGTGCGGGGGCGGCAGCCCCCGCGGTACGGTACGGATCGTATCCGAGTCGGATCGCAACCGACTTAGGGTTTCTGCCCTCTATAAATACATCTTGTAAGTCGCCTGTTGGGGTAAGCCACACATTGTAAACCCACAGCGTTTGTAACCTCACCCGATATAGTGAAATATTGCTGGCTGACGTCCGTGGTTTTTTCCTCTTCTTTGTTTGGAGGGGTTTTCCACGTTAAAATCTCGTGTCCCCGTTGGTTTGATCGTTCCGTTCTTCGTCGTTTCTTGTTATCTCCTATAACACACATAACACTGAGTCGACTATCCGTAAAAGATAACATCATGAAATGCCTATGCATCAACACCATATTATATAATCAAGCTGCCAGAAACGTTAGTTGTATAAATCATGCACAATCATTTTCAAATGGTTGCACATAGAGTCCATGTTAATTCTGCGTCCCGCCAACTAGAGAAAGAACCACAAACGGATCCAATGCATGGTATAACCTGAAAGGACGCTTTAGATTTGTTAAAATAAAATCATGACGCATCATAAAGGGGAGGATTTTCAGTACCCCTCGCGTGTCGCTCCCCAGGCGACGCCAGGGACGATACCAGCGCCGCCACCAGACTTCCTCGTCAGATTTCTCTACCGCCGCTGCCGCCGGCCCAAGCCACGGTGGCGGCGGGCCCGCTGCCCATGGGTGGCGGGGTAGTTCTTTGCCGGTGGTGGCTGCTGTGTCTGGGCGCAGACAACCTAGGGTTGTGGATCTGGGCGGCGGCCCGTCGTGTCGGTGGAGGAGGCGCCAGCGTGTGGACTTGCCGGTGGTTTCTGCTTCGCGGCCGACGTCACCTGGGAGTCTCCTCGCGTCCCTACTGCCCCGACTTTTGGCACTATACAACATCAGGCATCTCATCCTCTCCATGCTTAGGGTTAGGCAAGTGGGTTTCGTCGTTGCATCTCGGCGCAGCGACGGGCGAGGGGCTGCTCAAGAACGAGGGCAAGTAATACACCTCCTGCTGCCACAAGCGAGGGCAGCGCAGAGCTAGCAAATTGCCTCAAGCAGGCTTGGCGATGCTGGTTACCTTGCAGCGTGATCTTGCACCAGATGGTCCGTGGTATGTGACTTCCTCATCTATGGTGGAAGCTTGTGTGGCCATGGCTATGGTTCAGTTCGCATGGCGAGTTGGCGACGTCAAGGCCAGGCTTCTGTTCAGCCACCTCCTAGGTGCATATGCCATGGATTTTTTACTCCGTGTATGCATTTTGGGACCTGACTGGAAACCTGACTCCTGCAATAACATGTCCATGGTCCCAATTAATTTCCAAGAGAAGGGGATCAAGACGTTCGTGGGAAGAAGCTTGGGCTCTAGTGGTATTCATCTCGCATGCTCGTTTAGAGTCGAGATTTGCTGTCCTATGGAGTTCTAGTAGAGGATGAGGTGAAGATGGCGAGCTGGATGGTTGGCGCTACAGCAGTGTGTTCTTGGCATGTGGAGGCGGCGACATGGGGTGACTTCTGGTGGTGTTGTTTGAACATCGTGTCTCAGTTTCCGGGGTGAAAACCCTAGGTCTGACCTTCAGTACCTGGCAATTGCGGCTTCCTAGTCGTTTCCTTGTTGAAGGCTTTGCTTGGAGATTGGACTTTTTTCGGGGTGAAAACCCTTGTTCTGACTTTGATGGCTGGATCGGGCGACGATGGTGCTTGTGCACTCTTTCCTTCTCGAAGGCGTCGCTTTGGAGAAACTCGAAGTCAAGGTGTCGCCTTGGTGGTGGTTTGTTACATGCTGCTGCAAGTATCTAATGCTTCGGCGGGGTCCTTTTTTCTTCTTTTTCCTTTTTGGTTGTGTGCATCCCTAATGTTTTGACTAGTTCATGACATTTTGTAGCTGGGTGTAATTGGTATCATTTTGATATTAATATATTCTCTTTATCAAAAAAAAAATCCCATAAAGCACACACACCCACTTGATTTTCAGATTTATCTTTTTCTGCTCTCATTCAACCTATTTCTGAATGTGGAGTAATATTAAAATCATAAGAACTATATGCCATATAAATCTTGCAAAAAAGGGCATGGTATGAACAAACAGTGTATTGTTTCCTATTTATCACAATATTTCATATTTCCTTGTCAATTCCTTTTAGCCATGTTATTTTTGGTTAAAATCAATTTTCGTGCCTCAAACACATAAAAATCTTAATTTTTAGTGACACATATATATTACAATTGTATTTACGAAAGGAATTTCGTGTTTCCATTCAATAAATCATGATGGATGGATTTAGCCATAAATTAATAATCCAGAAGTAGATAATCTCCATTTAAATGTGTCCAAATTTTCTGATAATTCAGTATGCATTAATCAATTAACTAAATGAAGCCTAGGCATTTTATTACTGATTCCATGACACTTGCGATAGAAACTGGTTTTCTCTGAGAGAATATTGTAGAGATATGTATATTGTTGTGATAAAGGAGTATCTCCTAGCAAGGTATCTTCCCAGAACCACGTACTCTTTTCATGTCCTATTTCAATGGATTATCTAGAAAAGAACTCATCTTTAACTCTCATACGACCTTTTTAGAAGGCAGACTCAGTTGGATTCACTTATACCTTGGATAGAGTCTTAGACCGGAGGTATTTATTTGTTAAAACCTCTTGCCAAGCATGTAATACCCCGTAGTTATAAGATCCGGAAGGGTAAACGTTAGAATTGTGCATTTTACATTCATGCATGTTTGAAAAAATTAGGATAATTTTCGCGCTTTTGTGCAAAAGGGAGAAAGAGTTGATATCCGACAAACGTCACAAATCCCTGGTATGATCTCTGACAAGTAGTCGAGAGGTGTCGATACACCTAAACCCTGGAGTACCGAAGATTGGGTTTGATGACCCACAATTATAGGGGGTCTATCGTAGTACTTTCAATAAATAAGAGTGTCGAACCAAACGAGGAGCAGAAGGTGCTGACAAGCGGTTTTGATGAGTATTTGACTGTAAACACTAGCAGACAAGTTTTTAGGAGTTTTTGATATAACAGATAAATAAAGTGCGAGTAAATAAAGCGCAACAATTATAATTGCAGAGAGTGACCCAATGACCTGGGCCTACCTTTCGACTAGCCCACCGTAAGGCTACCGAGGAGGAGAGACAAAGGATGACGGGAGGTCGAGTGCGTCCCTGAGAGAAATATCTCAGTAATAATTTCAGGAGAAGACAAGGTCATGTAGCATAAAGTAAAGAAAATGTACCCGGAATCCACAGTGGGAGGACCCTTCCTCCGGCGTCGAGGCTTCTCGGCCGTTTGTTTGTTCGGCTTGCTCTTCTTGGGGGGGTTGCCGGAATCATCGGCAGCGTCGGTGTCGGAAGCTGCACGCTTCCGGCTCTCGGCACGTTTGGTCACGGCCGTCGGTTTCGGAACCACTGTTGAAGCCCAATTGAGGGGGAGAGCGTCAATCACATCGAGTATTTGACAGTCAATCTCATCCTCGTCATCCGAAGAAATGGAAATAGCCTCTGAGGTTGAAGGGTTACCCGGGGCGGCAGCTTTCACTAGAGGAACGGCAAGATGCTCCTCACCATCGGGATCCACTCTCGGCATCTTAGCCGGTACCGGGATGTTCGGCGCGAAATTCCCGTTGGCGTGGATCGCGTCCTCCTCGGCTTGCCGCTCGAATAACTGCGCAAATAAATCACCACATGATAACCATGTCGGTTTCCAGCAGAACCCGGGTGCGAATGCAAGTGTGCGAAAGACAGACAAGAGCACCTGTTTCAATGGTTTTTTCCGGGATCCCCCAATGACACCCCAAACATACTCATCCGACATCTTCGTCCGAGCAATAGCTCGAACGCGTCGGACGACCGCAGGACGATCCAACCCGAAAATACTGGTCCTGGTGGGATCATAGCTCCCATCCATATGGCACATCTTGTGCACTCGGGTTTGTAGAGGGCAGACGCGGCGGATAATGAAACAGCGCAAGAGATCGTTGCCGGTCATCTTGTTGGTCAGCACCGCGAGGACGTCGTGCATACACCTGACCTCCTCGGTGTCGGGGAACCGTTTCCAGAGGTTGAACTTGCGGGGAGGACCAATGGCGAACTCCGGCAAGTTTATGAAATCCGGATTCGAGGATCCCGGAGCATCTCCTGAGCTCTCCCGATTCTTCACATAGAAGAAGCTGCGCTGCCACTTCCGGCAGGATTCTAGTCCTTTGACTATAGGAAATCCGGAGTCAGCACGGGGGATGATGGTGGCCGCTCCGCAGTCGACCAAGTCTTTTACTTTCTGATCCGGATTGGGGATGACTTGGCGACGAAGGATGAAGTACCTGGCCCAGAGATCCTGGAATGGCCATACGCCGAGATATGCTTCCGTGTAGGTGGTGAAGACCGAAAGCATCATGATGGCATTAGCTGGGAGATGATGGGGTTGGAGGCTGTAGGTGTCGAGGAAGTCGCGGAAGAAGGGGCTAACCGGAAGCCCAAACCCGCGCTCGAAGTGCGTGAGGAATACAACGTATTCCCCGGGTTGGGGTTCCGGTTGAACCTCGTCCTCCGGGAGACGGCTCTCAACTTCTGGCGGAATCCGGTGAGTCCGGTATAGCCAGTCCAGGTCCGCCTGTTTGGTCTCGGATCCATCCCAGCACCCCCGGATACTTTCTTCACCCATGCCGGAGAAGTCCGCAGGTGTATCCGGGTTACTCTGCAGGCGCAGCGGCAGTTAGTCGGAATTAGTCTACCGGGAGCTAAGATGTCGGATCGCAAACTCCTAAACACAACCGAGTTCCTGGCAAGAAAGATCTACCGCGGGCTAGTAAATCAAAACTAAAAGGAGGAAAATAGGGTCGGACTAAACTCAAACAGGGCATAATGCGAGCAAAAGGACTAGGTCCTACAGCGACTGTGCATCCCCGCCGCGCGCCCCGTGCGCGCCGCTCGAATCGTGCTCGCCGGCGGCGGCGCAGCCGCGCATGTGGTAGGGCACGATCGAGCGCGAAGCACTGTCCCCGTGGAAGAAAGCTTCATCGGGGCGGAGAGAAGAGCTTACCGGAGAAAACGAGGCCGGTGATGCGCAGGAAGAACGGCGGTGTTCGGGCTCCGCGACCAGCGAGGGCGGCGGCGTTCGGGCTACGGACACAGCTACGACGGAGCGCTCGAGACGACGGTGACGGAGGAGTGAAGGAGAGGAAGAAGAAGAAGAGGTGACCGTTCCGGTCCCCTATTTATGGGGGATTCCGGAGCGGTTTCCAATTTTCCCGCCCACGATCTCTCCGATCGTGGGTGGGATCCGTTCTGTGCAGCGCGGCACGTGGCGCTCGCCGGAGCGCCCGATCCGGCCACACCGAGGGCCACACGGCCCCAATGGTTGGGCTTCGGATCGGCTGCGGCTCCCGGCGCGCGAACCCGAGCGACGGTGTGCTCGGTCAGAAGCACTCGAGTGCGTTTCTGATCAGACAGGACGTCGGGTGGGACCCAGCTCGCGATCTCGAATTCAATGCAGAGCCAACGGTCAAGGTTCACTAAGACCGCAGTATCCGGTTACAGGCATCGTCTCCCGGTTGAAGCGATCTCGGTAAGAGGATCTCGGAAAAAACCGATCTCGGCATCTAGTCGAAGGATAGTTTCATATATCCTTAGAAGATAGTTGTTATTAAAGCTGATCCCGCACATCATCCGAGGTCGCTGTGCAGCACCAGCTTCGGGGACTAGTGTCGGGGGGCTGCCCCCCGGGTAGGGGCAGATCCCGAAATAATTCAGTAATGAGCCAACAATACTTGACCTTTGGTGAGAGCAAGGGACACCTCCTGGTGTGCTGAAGGGGCAACTTGACCCTTGAGCGCTGGTAGAGTGCAAAGTGCCTCCTGGCAGGCGCAAGGGTCAGCTCTAGCAACTATAAATAGACACCCCGAGCCTTCACAATGGCAGCACAAACATCAGCGGGTGGTTCCTCTAAGACTAGCTTCTCGAAGATGTCTTTGCTGGTAGGCTAAGACATCTTCGGGAGGCTAGGCCTAGAGATACTCATCCGGGGACGAACTCGGACGCCTCCGGAAAGGATCTCGGATCTTGGGCTCCGAAGAGACTCTCGGAAGGAGGTGTATTCGGTTTTGCCGGATAGACAATCCGAGTAAGTGCTAACCGGAACGTCTATCTCGGTCTTGATCTTGTGCAGGAAAGACTCACGGGGGCAAGCATGGAGATAACCGGCACGAGGGATCCCGGTAGGCCGTCAACGGTCTGTAGCAGGCTTTCCCGCCTAATCCGGGGGGAAGTACCGTTCCATCTGACACGGAGGGATGGTCACCTCCCGCCTGACACAGAAGCATGGTCACCTCCCGCCTGACACGGGAGCGCGTCAGGCGGTACGACAACGGTACGACAAGACACGACGTGCCTAGCCCGGCAATCCGGAAAAGGCTATCCGGGATGGGCAAAGACATGTCCTGTCTCTGATAGGGGGACAATGATGGTCCAGGACGGCGCCTGCTGTCCTTGCCGGGATGATGACGAAGGGGAGAGTAGGTCGCACTAGCCGGTGACGACATGCCGGTTAGGCCTGTCCGGTGGGGCCAAGACGGATTAGGGTTTCCGGCCCTCCTGGCCGGAACTCTATAAAAGGCGCCATAACAGCTCCTGTGGAAGAGAGACCAACTTGGGAGCAAAAGCTGTAGTTGCATTCACTCCTAGAGCATTTACTTCTTCATACCTTGAGTTCATCTAGTTCTTCGTGTTCTTCACTTTGAGAGATCTAAGAGCAAGTTGTAGCCCTTGTACCACAGTTATATAGAGGAAAGGCAGGAGTAGGGGTGTTACCTCCTCACGAGGGCCCTGAACCTGGGTATATCGTCTGTGTGTTGAGTGCCTTCGTGCATTTGTTCTTGTTTGTTAGATCTTCCCTCTATCGTACTGCTCTTATTTCTAGTTCTTGGGAGATCTCGGTTATACCGGGATCTTCCCCGTGTGGGCTATTCAGCTCGCTATCCCTCCCCGGATCCACCAACGTCCGTCGGCCCCACACATTAGCCATCCTATGGCATCTGCCGTGACACCACCACGACAATACCCCATATGCCATCTTCTGGTAATGCGGGTAGTTTTGCTTGGATTCCGAGATCACCTCGCTCAAGTAATATACCGGCCTCTGTATCAGCATGTCCCCTTCTTCTCTTTCCACGACAATGGCTACACTTATTACCCGGTTAGTGGCAGCAATGTACATCAACATAGGCTCCTTGGGCAATGGGGATGCCAACACTGGTGCTGATGAGAGCATTCTTTTCAAGTCATTGAACGCCGCATCAGCCTGCGGAGTCCACACAAAGTTTTTACTCTTTTTCATCAGCTGATACAAGGGTAAGGCCTTCTCCCCTAGTCGGCTCACAAACCGACTTAGGGATGACAAGCAACCAGTAAACTTCTGCACGTCTTTGAGACGTGTCGGCAGCTTCATGCTCTCGATTGCCCGTATCTTACCCGGGTTAACCTCAATTCCCCGGCTTGAAATGAGGAAACCGAGTAGTTTTCCTGCCGCAACGCCGAATGTGCATTTATCCGGATTCAATTTCATTCGGAATCTTCTTAAGTTTCTAAATGTTTCCCTCAGATCATCGATCAATGAGGATTTTTCTTTTGTTTTTATGACTATGTCATCGACATAGACCTCGGCATTCCGGCCTATCTGGTCATGTAAACATTTTTGCATGCACCTCTGGTATGTAGCACCAGCATTTCTCAGACCAAAAGTCATGACACGATAACAATAAGCCCCATACGGGGTGATAAAAGCATTTTTCAATTGATCATCCAGATTCAAAGGTATCTGGTGAAAATCGGAATAGGCATCTAGAAAAGTCAAAAGTTCACTCCCGACAGTGGAATCGATCACTTGATCTATCCAGGGAAGTGGAAAAGGATCTTTCGGGCAAGCCTTGTTGAGGTTGGTGAAGTCGATGCACATGCGCCACACCTTAAGCAGGAGGGGATCATCTTTCTTCTTCTCTACCAGGACCGGATTCGAAATCCAATCCGGATGCACTACTTCCATCACGAATCCGGCAGCCAACAGTACTGCGAGATGCTCCATGATTGCCGCTCTTCTCTCGTCCGAGAGACGCCTAGTCGGTTGCTTCACCGGCTTTGCATCCGGCCTGACAAACAGTGAGTGCTCAACCAACTCCCTCGGAACGCCTTGCAGATCGTCATTCGACCACGCAAAGGCATCCCGATTCTCACGGAGGAAGTCGACGAGCTCGCCTTCCTATTTGCTGTCCAGGTTGCTGCCAATGATAACTTGACGCTCCGGGTTGCTGGGGTCCACACCCACCTTCTTGGTCTCCTTTGGTGGCTGGAATGAGGCGTTCTTCTCCGGGTTCACCATCCCGGGCATTCCGAGTTGCGAGGTCTTGGCCAGTGTCACTACCTGTTGAATCCTCTTTTTCTCCTCCGCAATAACCAGGGACTCGGCTAAGTTTGAGCCGGCAGTTGCACAATCCATGGAGCGCTTGTGGTCTCCTGCTATGGTGATCACCCCATTTGGACCCGGCATCTTCATCTTCAGGTATCCCATGTGGGTGGATATCATGAACTTGGCCAATGCGGGCCTGCCAATAAGTGCATGGTATGGACTCTCGAGATCCACAACCTCGAATTCCAGGCTCTCTGTCCGGCAGTTTTCCCGGGTTCCAAATAACACCTCAACCCAGATCTTGCCCATAGGGGAGCAGGAGACCCCGGGTACAATGCCATGAAAAGTGGTCTCAGTCGGGAGCAGCGTGTTCATGGACACCCCTAACTTCAGCATGGTATCCTTGTACATAATGTTAATGGCGCTACCATTGTCAATTAGTACCCGGCTGAAGCGGACGTTTGGGCTCGGTCCGACAAATGTCAGGTCCACCACCAGAGCATAGCCACCAGGCTTAGGCATGACCCTGGGGTGATCCTTCCGACTCCAAGTGATCTCCATCTCGGACCAGTGCAGGAACTTGGGCACCGCCGGGATCACAACATTTACCTCCATAGCGCGCTGTCGCACACTCTTCCGGGCAGTGGACTCGGTCACGAAGAGCACATAGCTCTGATGTGCCTCCCGGTAGTTGCCTTGTTGGTGTTCGGGTTGGTTACTCGGACCAGCGCCATTATCATTCCGGGTGTGCACCACGTTCACCGGTCTGGGAGGGGGTCCCTGGGTGTGTTGATTAATCCGGACTGCATTGGCACCGGATATCGGTGGAGGAGGTCTCGGGATATTCGGTCGTGATGCCGGAGCGTTTGGCCGAGTAGCCTCCGCGCTGCCCTCTTGCAATGTGCGCTGATACCAGCTGCACTGCCGGGTAGAGTGGTTTGCAGGCTTGTTGGCCTACAACGTATGGTAGCAGCATGACTTGTTCAGCATCTCTTCATACGTCAGGGGCTTTTTTTGGTCCACCCAAGTTTTCTACACTTCTTGGCTCTGACCCCAAGCTGGGCCAGTTGTTTTCTGCCGCTGATTGCTGCCGGCATCTCCCTGATCTCGGCCAACAGCCGCAACGTGTTGCGAGGCATAGTGGAACTCGGGCTGGCTCCTTTTCGGGCCGAAATCGTGGCGATCATGGCTTCTGCTCGGCCCCGAACGCTGAGTTCCCGCATTCCTCCTGTTGGAGTCTCCGACATCAACTAGGGGTTGCATGGGATCTCCAAGCGTGTAGGTGTCGGCGATGCGCATGGTCTCTGCCAAGGTTGTCGGCATCTTCCTTTGCAGCTTTTGCCAAAGCATAGAGCCATGCCGGCATCCTTGCGCAAACCACGAGATGGCCTGTGCCTCAACAACCCCTTCGCAAGAATTGCGAATGTTGCTCCACCGAGTAAGGTATTCCCGGTCAGTCTCGTTGCTCCTTTGCCAGCAGATGGCGAGCTGCTGAGGTCGGTTGGATCTCTTGTACGTGCTGGTGAAGTTGCTGATGAATGCCTTCTCGAAATCCAACCAACAGTCTATGCTGCCAGTCCTCAAATTGTTCAGCCAAATCCGGGCGGGTCCTTCCAACATCTGCGGTACATACCGTACCGCCCAGCGTCTGTTTCCTCCGGCTATGCTTACTGCAGTTACATAGTCGGTTAGCCAGTCCTCCGGCTTCGAGCTGCCGTCGTAGGTCTTGGCACCCCGGTTGAGCTGGAAGTTTCGCACAACCGGTTCTCTCATGATCTGAGGTCCAAAGCAAGCAGGTCCCGGAGGGCCTTGCTCTTCAACCAGTTCGGATTGGTGAATCCGGTCGAGCCTGATCCGGGCATCAGCGGGATCTAGCTGCCGAGTTCCTATTCGAGATCCCAAGGGATTCTCATTAGGCTGGTATCCGAGTTGCTGCAACCTCGAGTTGCCATCATCATGTCTGTTAACCACAGGAACTATGGCTTGCTGTGGGACAGAAGCGGCCTCTCTCTGCCGGTTTCCCTGACTTTGTGGTGGATACCAGGGTGGATTGCCATGACTTGCCGGGTCATTGTTTCCTACACCCTGGTTACCACCACCATGGCTACCCTGAGCTTGGCGGGGATTGTTTTGTCCGGCTTGCTGAACTCCGGGAAAGGCCGGGTCATATGCCTGCAATTGCTTGTTTTTCCCGGAGCGCCTGCTCTGGCTTCGGCTCTTGCTCTTGCTTTTACTCGGATGCGGAGAGGAAGCCTCTCCGCCCGTTTTGTTGCTCTCGGCCCTAGCCGAATACACCTGTGACCCAGCTCCCGGGTTCTTCTTTTTGAAGGCCTTGTTCTGCCGGTTAGCCTCTACGACCAACTCGTTGACCCGCTCTTGCTGCTTACGCAGAGCTTCTCCGGATAGCCCGGCCAACTCAGCCATGGCTGCTTCGGCAACCTAAGAGTTTTGGCAGGTGAGCTGTACACCGATTTCTCTGCCAAGACCATACTACCCGACCTGCTATGGCTAGGCGCCGCGCTACCCGCCAACTGATCATTCACCATTCTGCCCTTCTTGCGCAGGTCAGCAATGCGCTTGTCCCGAGAGTCTATCTTGGGGAATCCGTGAGCTGCATTGTACTCCCGGAGACTGGCACTAAGTTCACGCCGGATCTCAGTGGGCGCCAACTGTCGTGGTGGTATCACGGCAGATGCCATAGGATGGCTAAAGTGTGGGGCCGATGGACGCTGGTGGATCCGGGGAGGGCTAGCGAGCTAAAGAGCTCACACGAAGGAGGATGCCGGAATAACCGGGATCTCCGAAGAACACCAAACACAATCGTAGGAAACGAGAGAAGATCTAGCAAATACGAACAACTTCACGAAGGCAGGGAACACACACACACACACGATATACCCACGTCCGGGGCCCTCGTGGGGAGGTAACACCCCTACTCCTGCCTTTCCTCTCAATATAAGTGTGAAACAAGATCTACAACATGCTCTTGGAGCTCTTTCGGTGAAGAACACGATGAACAAGATGAACTAGAGAGAGGAGGGAGTAAATGCACAAGGAGTAAATGAGACTATGGTTTTGGCCTCCAAGTTGGTCTCCCTTCCACAGGAGCAGTTATGGCGCCTTTTATAGAGTTCCGACCGGGAGGGCCGGAAACCCTAATCCGGGATGGCCCCACCGGACAGGCCTAACGGTTATGTCGACACTGGCTAGTGCGAACTAGCCGTCGAGCTATCCGGCATAGCCCTGCCGTCATCATTCCGGCAAGGACAGCAGGCGCCGTCCAGGAACATCATTGTCCCTCTGTCAGAGACAAGACATGTCTTTGCCCATCCCGAGTAGCCTTTTCTGGATTGCTAGGCTAGGCATGTCCGATCTTGTCGTACCGTTATCGTACCGGCTGACACGCTCCCGTGTCAGGCGGGAGGTGACCATGCTTCCGTGTCAGGGGGAATGGGACTTCCTCCCGTGCCAGGCGGGAAAGCCTGCTCCGGACCGTTGACGTCCCACCGGCATCTCCCATGCCGGCTACCTCCTTGCTCCATCCTGTAAGTCTTCCCTGCACATATTGAACAACCTGCCAGGACCGAGATCTACATGTCAGTTAGCCTGTACCCGGGGAGCGAGCTTGGACCCTTCTCACCGACCCGGGGCGTCTATCCGGTTCATTCGGGATGTTCTCTACCGGGGAGTTTACCCGGAGCCTCTGATCGACCGTGAGATCCGAGATCCTTCCCGGATGTACCCGAGTAGCACTTAGGATGCGTGCCTCTAGGCCTAGCCTCCCGAAGATCTCTTAAGCTGCTAGCAAAGACATCTTCGACAAGCTAGTTCTTAGAGGAAACATCCGCTGGTGTTTGTGTTGCTCTGAGGGCTCGGGGGGGGGGGGGGGGGGTCTATTTATAGTTTCCAGGGATGACCCTTGCGCCCCCCAAGAGACACCTTGGGCCTAACCAGCTCCGAAAGGTCAAGTTGCCCCTTCAGTGCACCAAAGGATGGCCCTTGTACTCTCCCAAGGCCAAACACTGTTGCCATACTGCAGTGTTGTGCCGTGATCTGCCCTACCTGGGGGGCAGCCCCCCGACAAGCTTTAAGCAGGTCGGATCCGCCGTCCGATTAGATAGAATAGAGTGTTATGTACGAAATTTTGAGATAGGGAAAAATCCCCCTAAAAGTAGAAAACATAAAAAAACTAGTCTCCAGGATCCTGCGTGTGGGCGAAAGCCCGCATCGCCAACTCCTCCCACGCCAAATCCGCCACCTCCGAAGGCAAGATTGCCACATTGCAGTAGGTTCACATGTTTCTCGCCTTCCCTTTCAACCCCATCCAGTGGATGATGGTCTCACCAGCCGCTCTCCTAGTCTTGTGTGAAAAAACAACAAGTGCTCGGCATGGCAACAACCAGCATCTATCAGCAACACGCATATCTCCCTCCTTAGAAGCAGCTCTACATCCCATCTCGGTGACGCAAACTTGAACCCCACAGCCACAGAAAGAACCTCCTCCCAACAATCGCAAGGAGGAGTTCCCAAGCATCATGAGCTTCATCAAATAGCTACCCCCGGCTGCATCTGCCGCTCCATCCTGGACCCTATCATCGTCATCTTCTTCTTCTTGGTCTTCTTCATGGCAAGGACGAGGTCGTCGATGGCCGCCACCTCCTGGTCCGAGAAGGGCCGGTCTGTAACGTCTAACAAGGCCAAGAAGTCCTCTCGTCGGCGCCCCGAGGGAGGGGCCTCCTCAGGCAGCGAGCCAAGACGGCGCGCCACGGTCTCCCTAGCCAGCTGCTCGATGTTGGCACCTTTCGGGTGAAGCTTGCTGAGCCTACCGCTCCTCCACACAGAAGACGCCACCACTTCCATCTCAGGGGCCGACGTCGTGACCGGCGTGCCCAAAATGGTGGCGGCGAGCGGCACCATGATCTGGGCGAGGAAGCTTGACAAGGGGCACAGAGGTGCACCCACCTCCACGTTCAGCTGCTCAGGGCCAGTTCGCACCGGCGAGGCTGTAGCCCTCTCAAGCTTCTGCCCGGCCTCCATCTCCCCAACATGTTCCCCTTGGTCGGGCAACAAGGCGGATCCCCAAACAGGAACGGCATTGCCCTTCCCTTCGTGTTCCCGCACCGTGTCGTCCATCAGCACCACCTCCCGAGCCAGCTCGGCGAGGCTAGGCACCAGCTGCAGCAGCATTGCATCAGCAACCACATCATCTTCATTTGTGCCGACAAGCTCGCCATTGCACAACGGATCTCCAACCTCCCCCAGATCAACCAGCAACCGCTGGCTAGCCCGCCCGTTCTCCTCCGAGAGAGCGCTGTCCACTCCCTCCATGTAGCACCGCAACCCGGCTAGCCTCCCCTCGTTCGCCTTGGTGTGGCACAAGTCCCGCTCCGGGCACACCAGGCCGAAGCTGTCATCCCCTTCCAGCCTGTCCACGAGATCTTTCGGCGCCATGACCACGTCGTGGAAGGAGCGGAGCAGCGAGATAGCGGCCGAACTGCAACGCTTCTTGGAGTTGGGCGGTGGGGAGGCCCGCGGCTCGCTGCAACCGCCGGTGAGGTGGCCAGGCTTGTGGCACCTCCAGCAGACCTTGGAGTCACGGCAAGCAGAGGCGACGTGGCGGTGGCTGAGACACCAAAAACATCTCCCCCGCATCTTCCGAAGAAGGAGCTGCCGCTGCGCAAGGTTGGGCCTAGCCTGCTCCCGGTCGCCCGCCGCCCGGCCATCACGAGCGCCACCCGCGACCCGTCGCCATCAATGCGGTGGACGGACAAGCTCCCATCTGTCCTGTCCCCGCATCGCGTCCTGCCTCGCCATTGAGAGCATGTCCTGGCTCCAGACGCCGTCACAGCTTCGACCAGAAGGTGTGGAGGATGCAGTACCCACCAGGTCGAGGAAAGGGCGCGACTGACCGCGGGGAGGGGGGCCCGGCGGAGGGGAGGGGGGTGGCCGCCCACCCGCACAGAACTCTAGCCGAGCGCCCATGCCGATGCCGTCGAGCAGACCACACGTGGGTGGAGGGGACGAATCGCCACGACGCTGCGGCAGGATGTAGCGGTCACGAGACCTTACGACCGGCGAAGTCTCCCCGTCTTCAAGAGCAGCTCCCTGCGAATCCGGCTCGGCCTCCAGATCTGAATCTTGCAAATCCGGGATGAAGTCCATGCACACAGCTTCGTCTGCTTCATCCGCCCAAGAAAACCTGATCGAGGACGGCTGTAGCAGCAACATGGCAAGCTGGGTGGGGACTGGGAGCTGGGTGGTGGCGGTGGTGGCTGCCGTCACGGCGGCCGTGGTGGTCGCCGTGGCGTTCGCCTCTGCGGGGTCGGGAGGGGTGAGCGCTCTCATCCACTTGGACCTTTGTCCACCAGTTCTGATAATTATACATCCTAGGATGTGACATGGCTCGTAGTTAAGCAAGGGTGAGTTGATGCAAGGTACCTTTTCACTTTCTCATTTTACGGTCAATATTAAATTTGAATTTCCCAACTCATAGTCTCCTACTTCGTACGATTTTACCAAATTCCAATAAACTGTGTATCAGTGAAGCTGTCATTTTACTTGTGAGATTAGACTTGAGATTATTCCAATTTGCTTTCATCGACATCCCTATCTACTACTCCCTGCCCTTAATAGATGGGAGGCGCCTGGTAACTTACTCGATCCAGGTGGTAGTTCTTAATCGCCCACGAGCGCCGAGGTGTGTGGAAAATGAGTGGGAAGGTGGTTTGTTTCTGCTTCTTAGAGTGGTGATCTGTGCGCCATTGTGGTGGTGATGGTGGTTCTTGGGGCTGCGGCTGAAGGGAGACGGTTGTGGAAGGGACGGGGAGGTGCTGATTTGCGGTGAAGGCCACACTCAGATAATGGAGTGTGTATGTTGCTCCCCTCAGTTCACAACAAAGATGTGTAATCAGTTTGTTGTAATATGGAAGTTGTTTCTTATTGGAGCACCCATCCATCCATTGATATCCTTGGAGCAGCACATGATCCTGACTTTTCTGACTCATTTCTTGACTTTTCTGACTCCTTTCTCAGACGAGGATGGATTCTTGACGTAAATGGTGGTTCCTGAGATCCTTTAAATTCTTTACAAGCATGGCTTTATCTTTTTATCTGGATATTAGAAGGCCATGTTGATGGTTTTCTTACTGCACATATACAATCAACCTATTGCGCAGAATATCTCACCTGAATTATAATGTATTATTCATTTCTTACAGTCATAACATGTGAGATCTATTTCTCAACTGATAGCACTAACGCAAGCGCGACATTACAAGTACATGTAATATGTACAGTTTTGTCACCAACCAATTCTCTACATTGACCCTACAGTTCATGAACAGTTAATTTTTTTTTTGAAATGGAAAAGCACACATCCTTTTTATATTAATTTAAAAGGTCATAAAGTATTTGTCACCACTTATTACAATCAAGGATCTGCTAAATTAGCAACATGAACTAGCCAATGAAATAAAGCGTTATTTAGCAAGTTACACATCTTGGAGTCTCTTACCATGTTGCCATCCATATTGGTTGAAAATAGCTCGAACAACGGCCATCAACCGGGTAGAACCAGCTTCCATAGGTGCAGGTATGACCACAATTGATCCAGTATACCGCCCGATGTACAACCTACAAAAAGTGGGAACCTCTATTCTTGTTAAACACCACATCATTCCTGCAATTCCAAATAGCCCAAACAAAAGTACCAATGCGAATATGGGCTTTTGTTTTTTATCCACTCCATTCAACCAATGCCCAAACAGATTAGCTACACTAGTTGGTGGAGAGATGTTAAATGTAAAATCTATTAATCGCCAAATATCTTGAGAAAATGCACAGGTAATAAAAAGGTGTTCAATTGTCTCATCAGCATGGCAGAAAAAACATCGCTTACACCATATCCATCTCCTTTTAGCCAAATTATCTTTAGTCAATAAAACTTTTCGATGAAGAAACCACATGCATTTTTTTATTTTTAATGGTACCTTTAGCTTCCAAATATACTTTTTTAAAGGCGTATGACCATTCATATATTGTTCATACATAGAGCTAACCATGAACTTCTTATTTAGAGTCAAATTCCAAAGAAAAGAGTCCGCGTTATTTGTAAGGGAAACGTCCATAAGACGTCGAACAAGCCTTTCCCAAGATGTCCACTTACCCTGTCAACGTCCGTCTAAACTCAATATTTAGCGGATTTTACGATAAAACTTGTGCCACCGTAACAGATTTATGAAGCGCAATGTTATATAAAGATGGATATTGGGCTGCCAGGGGCTTGTCCCCTAGCCAAGAATCTTCCCAAAAGCGAGTTTAAAGACCATTACCAACTTTAAAAGATCCTTGGTCAAAAAAATCTTTTTTAACCGTCATCAACCCTTTCGAAAAGGGAGAATCTGTTGGTTTAGACTCCACTTGAGATAAAGTTTTGTTAGACAAATATTTATTGCACAACAGCTCCTGCCATACCCCATCCTCATTTAGAATTTTATCAAGCCATTTGCTTAATATACACTTATTCTTTATGTCTAACACCTGAATACCTAGCTCGCCCTGATCTTTGGGACGACATATTACATTCCATTTTGTCAACAGGTACTTTCTTTTTTGCTGATCCCTTTGCCAAAGAAAATCTTGAACGAAAGTAATCAAGTCTCTTCCTCACTCCCACCGGAATGCGGGAAAAAGATAACATGAACATTGGTAGGCTGGTCAAAACCGAGTTGATCAAAACAAGACGATCTCCATATGAGAGCATTTTGCCTGCCCAACAACCTAATTTCTTTTCAAACCGGTCTTCCACCATTTTCCATTCTTTAAGTAATAACTCGCGGTAATGAATAGGGATGCCTAAGTATTTGAAAGGCAAGGATCCTATGTTACACCCAAAAATTGTACGGTAGTCATCTTGCATTTCCTTTGCCTTACCAAAGCAGTAAAGCTCACTTTTGTGGAAATTTATTTTGAGTCCAGACAATTGCTCAAACATTGATAGGATTAGTTTCATATTTACTGCCTTCTCAATATCATGTTCTAGGAATAAATTTGTGTCATCGGCATATTATAATATTGATATTCCACCATCAACAAGGTGAGGAATAAGGGAACCAACTTGCCCATCCTCCTGTGCCCGTGCAATAAGAACAACAAGCATGTCTGCCACGATATCAAATAAAACCGGTGATAAAGGATCCCCCTGACGCAGCCCTTTCAGTGTCTGGAAATAATGACCAATATCATCATTAACACTTATTCCTACACTTCCCTGCTGGATAAACCTTCCCACCCACTCACACCATTTTGGGTCAAAACCCTTCATGCTCAGTGCCTGTTGCAGAAAGGACCATTTTGCTTTGTCATATGCCTTTTCAAAGTCAATTTTAAAAAGAACACCGTCCATTTTCTTTCTCTTAATTTCATGGATCGACTCATGTAAAATGACCACCCCTTCAAGGATGTTTCGACCAGGAATAAAGGCCGTCTGGGTTGGGCTAATCACTTTATGAGCAATAGTAGATACCCGGTTTGTTCCCACTTTCGTAAATATTTTAAAGCTAACATTTAATAAAAAAATGGGTCGGTATTGCTCAATTCGGCTAGCATCCTCTTTTTTGGGCAGCAGTGTTATCACCCCAAAATTCAGTTTGAAGAGAGGAAGTTGCCCAATGACCAGTTAATTTATCCAAAGTTTCATACCATATAAACATGTAGAAAGACAATATTGTTGATCTCTCGTCCATCTGTCCTGGGAATTTAATTAAAAGATGAACTACAGTACTACACTAACACAAGCTTAGAGACGTACCATTCCCAACAAGATGTGGAGATCTTGACTCCTGGAGCAATATAGGTAAGTGGTACTCTGAATAAAATTATAACTAGCTTTCCATGTGTGCTGGGAGAGATAAAGAGGGATCAGATTTGTTGGGGAATGGTAGCTATCTATCCAAGTTATATATTTTCATTTACTATTCAGCGATCTTGCTTTGTGTTTTTCTCAGGCTCAGGATGATTTTAGAGTGCGGTAAACATGGGCTGCATCGTTGTGTCATGTCCATTCCAGAATTAAAGAGTGGGGTCCAGTACTTAGACAGAAGATTAGAGACTAGAACATATGTGATGAATAAATGTGGAGTAAGTGCATTTGTGCGGCAACACACTTCAGATCAAGTACATTAGAAGCAATTAGTTTCAACTTTTTATCAAGACAACTAGGGATGAAAGCAAACCTGCTATTGCCTATGTATATTAGTGCATATATGTTCACAGATACATGTAGTTACTCAAATTTATACATGTAAGGAATTATTTCCCTAACCATCCAAGCTTTTAGCATTTGATTTGCTTCCTCTGAAAAAACCTTTAGCTATATATCTATCGAGATATGGTGAATACTTACTCATGGATATTCAGAACTGCTTTGTTGTTCTCCAGTAAATTAATTCTCGCTTTCTTGTTAATTTAGAGGTGTAGGGTGAGCTAAATCAAATCATAGGAGTAGAGCCAGGTCGCCCCGTTGCAACTGACCATGACACACACCTGTAGGTTTACAAACTGCATTGTGCACCGTTCTAAAACTTTCTTTTTTGCTCTGTTCTAAGTATATCTAGCCACTTGGTCCTTTAAATTGGGTAAAATATCTAACTATAAGTATGCCCACGCCTAGGAGGTAAAACCGGAGGTGCCACCTATCGAGGCTCGGTCATGCACATATACTAGGTCATTGTTATCAAAGGGGTAACACCATTATTGTAGCAGTTACTCAGATTTTGGCAACATAACTGAGTTCACGAAACAATTGGGCTAGCTGATGTCAAGTCTCCTATTTTTGAGTGATACTTACAAATGCCCACGGTCAGCAGTAACTTACGACCAAGTGAGACTAGGTAGAAGAGTTTTAAGAATTAGATGATCAATTTAATGACCCCATTATGTTAACATTAGAAATCTATAGTATGACTAAAGAACTGTCGTAAGCGTCGAGTATCCACTCTAGAACCTAAACAACATGAATGGTTCAGTTCTACACCACTGCTTTCGGACCATAATCTTCATAACTAGATTAACCAAAGCTAGCATCAGCAGCTCCAGATTTCAAATTAGCACTGTAAGTGCCCAATTAATTTTCCATTAGAATAGAGTTGCACATGTCTACTTCATATGAATATTTTATGTTTGCTATTTCTTTCAATTCTATCTATTTGTTATCTCTTCTATCCTCAATAATTCATAATAAAGAACACCACAGTATGTTTATTTCATGAGATTTTTACTAATTGAGTCACTATCTTATTCTTTATGTCAAGCAAAACCAGCCGTTTTATTTTCCTTCAAGATGTTAAATATACAAGATTTTGGTCGCTCTTCTTTTTGTTAGTCGTGCTGAATTTGTTGTTTTGATTATCTTATTTCTCTTATCCAACTCTAACCAATGACCATATGAGATCTATGAGTGCTCTAGAATGCCAGGTTTGTCCTTTTATCTTCACTATTTACTCCATTCTTTGTGATAGTTCACAAGAATCATTTTGCTGTAACTTAATAAAACCACTCAGCTAACCCAGATATTCACACTCTTCTTTACTTATCTCCCAGATCTAGTTACTTTTTTTGCCATTTCAACCAAATGTAGGAACTACGCTATTTAGTCGTTCCGTACCAAAAAAATGCATATCATGTTGATAGGTCTTTCTTAAGTTGATGATAAATTATCGCAGAAAGTCTGTCCAATATGATTTTACTTTTCCTACCATATAGTTATGTGGAATGTAGAGCCTTACACTTAGCCAAAAATTGGAGTTCCAGCTGCAATGTTCCTTCTTTTCATGTCCGTCATATCTTAGCTTGCCTCATAGCTACAATAGGGAAAAAATCCTTTTGTTTCTTTTACATGTGTGTGGGATGCCAGATTGAGTGCTTATTGTTTCGCAATACTTATTAACACATACAATCTGGCTGTAGAAAACGGAACTCCAAGCTCCACCCACTAACATAAAAACACAACGATGCCAATAAACAACTCGCGCAGCAAAACACGCCTAATCCTTCTAGTAAGCAAGTATTTGTCACCCCTTTAATAGCCCAACCATTCTTTTCAATCCCGTGATATAGATTGATTAAATTAACACTCAAACTGAGTCTTCGGTAAACTGTTAATCTAGTCGCCTGGTCATACGTTATGAATCATCACTTGGAAAGGCATAAAGGATACGACATATCCAGTGAAAATCGAGATTGGGTGAAAATCGGAAAACTATCCTTGCCGACCGTCGGATTGTCAATTGATGTCGCAGATCTGATCTCATGTTCCCACCAGCAACATAATCCTCTTTTACACTTAACCCCCTAGAAATTACCCACGATCAGGAAACCTGACTCCAATCCCAACCCTCCACGGACATTGATCTCACGTAATACGGTGCCGCCGGCTGTGATCTCTGGTCCTCTGCCGGACGTCATGGAGACTCCTCCTTCAGACCCGTCGGCACCAGATCCCATGCACGACGCCATTGCCGCTCCATCTCTTCTCATGGACCTGCCGCCGCCGCCGGCCGACGTGCTCCATCTCACTTCAGACTATGTGCCGCCGACGGCCGTTGTGATCGACAACTTTGCTGCCACATCCTCTCCAACATCCCCGCCTCATGGTAGACCTGCACATGTGAGCACGAAATCATTTCCTTGTTAATTTTGTTATAAATCCATTGATACACTCTGTATGAAGTTCAATCTTATGTGTCAGTATAGTGTAGTACGAGGCTAATTAGTTGGTTAAATAATTTGATTATATGAATTCTCATTTGGACTTGTACTAATCTGATACAATGATTGTAATGATGTACTGAACTTCAAATCTCATAATACATATCTGGGCTGTTACATTACAGATTGAGCGTGGTTGTGATTTGACTATTCAAAACCATGATTACAATGATGGAGGGCACCATAATATGCAAATACATACTTCCGGAATCAATTTGGATAGCTTTAGTACCCCAAAAAAAGAGCTAGCACCGGCCCATTTTGTGTGAGTATCATTATCTCCAATTTTCGTTGACAAAACTAAAATAATTACTAACTTGTATGACCGATATCTCGTAATTCTAGGGTTCGTCATGTCTAGTTGTTCCTCTGAATAGTATTGTTGTTTAGTTGCTTGGTTTTGTCACATTGCTGTACTCCATAATGTCGTTGTGAGACTTTTGTAGACTCACTGTCTCTGTTAGATCAAGTGTGTGACTGTTTTGCTCCACGCATACTCTATTTTAACCAAGGCAAAGCTTATAAAGAACAGCATAATGTGTCATATAATCATCCGAAAAAGATCATTTCACACAATTTATTCTATAAAGTGTACCATGCAGGTTACAGTGGAGAATTTTATTTGTCCACAGATTTGATTCAAGATGCGCTACAAAAGCAGATTTTTTCAGACCTGAGAGACAACATTTTCACAGTTTACAGCAGAGAACGCTTGCACTGACTGTACAGCAAAATTGTAACATTCAGACAACTAAACTTTAGAAAAAAGAATAGCTACAAAGCCAAGATTCAGTTTCACGCTCCAGAATCCAGGGTACACGCACGCGCCATCATGTTGGGAAGCACCACGGCCGCTGAGTTGAGTAGCCTCCGTCGCGCGGCCTACAGAATACGCGGACGTCGAGTCGTCGTCGCGACGCGGGGGCTTGCCGAGTCCGCCGTTGCGAGGCGGCAGCGGCGTGGCTGCTATAGCGTATGGCTGCTTCCACCGAATCCATGGCCGTCGTCGTGTGTGAGGGCAGCGCCGCGCCACCGAGCCGTCGTCGCCGTCGCGTGGCGACGCTGCGGTGGGTTAGGTTAAACTGCAAATCACAACTTACGAAAACTCCCTGAATTGGCTTCCTGTCATGCGTAATTTCTAGGGGGTTAAGTGTAAAAGAGGATCAAGTTGCTGGTGGGAACATGAGATCAGATCTGCGCCATCAATTGACAATCCGATGGTCGGCGTGGATAGTTTTCAGATTTTCAGCCAATCTCGATTTTCACTCAATACGCCGACGGGAAAATTTCATCTTCGTCAACCACATCAGACAACTTACTTACCGCTAATCCAAGATCCACCCGAGAACAGAGTATAGTCTGTTGGTTAGGTTTGCGGGAGCGCATGCCAACCATCCGGGTTCGAGTCTTTGCGACTCCCGGGGCTCACGGAGTTTTCTGCTACTATAAAAAAAGTCAACGGGTGCTAGTGCCTGGTTGGTTGCATTTTTTAAATCTAAGATCCACCCGAGTAACTACTCTATTGTGGTGTAGACTTTGATAGACCCAAAATTACTCATTTCACAACTCGGGTCATGCGATAACATCAGGTCTAAAGACACTTGTCATGTACATTGATTGACACTAACAAATAAACAATCGCTAGTTGCGTTTCAATTAGGGTTTATCCAGTAAACTATTTTATGGAAGTCAGGACTACTGGATTGTCATAATTTTGCCCATGATCTGTGAAATCGAATTATCAGCCGAGCCTTACACTAGTTATGATGGTGGTTGCACAAACAGTCAGCTTCCTGGGTTTGTGCTTTATGCGCCGGGTTGCGGTGGTGGTATGGCCAGTTAGCGTTTCGATCATAAAACATAGCCGATCAGATAAAAGACTAGCCCTTGACGTTTCCCAAGCTGACGGCGGCGATGCCCTGACACGTCCTTCTTAAAGGCATCGTCAAGGTTGTCTTCTACAGGCTCCTTTGCCCTAGAACCACCAAGGGACCCTCAGACTTCCGTGAGATCAGGTGAGGGAGGCACTTTTATGTTGCGTGTCTCCTAGGGCCTTATCTTGGATGGTTCGACCAACCAGAGAGACCTGTGGGCGTGATTTGGTGGTGGTAGACGGTATTGGTTAGCTCCAGATGAAAACCATGCACATCTTGGTCGACGGCGGCGCTCCAAACGTCGCCCTACTCCTTAGGGGCATCTTGAGCCCTTCACCACTCATGTTGTTTGCTTTGTTTGTTGGTGTGTTCGGCGTTTTCTTGTAGCTTTGTCATCAGCTAGATGGGTGCACGGCTCCAGGGCTGCCGTGGAAGTCGGAGTGGCATCTCCGATGAATCGTTTTTGGTGTTGGTCGTTAGGCAGAATATTTGTGTGACTCGTATGGTGCACAGTCTCGGACCGGCGTGTGGCATTTAATTGACTTGAAAATGTTTTGTATTTGACAACAATTCACCCCCAAACATAGTACTTCTTTTGGTTGGTCATGTAATTTTTATTATGACGAGGTATGATGCGCTCAAAAAAGTTAGTGACATAGACAATTGTATGGCTTAAAATAATTTATGATGTGAATATGTTGAATGTAAATATACACAATCATTAATAAATGTTAGTGGCAATGACATGGACAATTGATTGTCTAAAATAGTATGTGATGTGGAAAGGTTGCATGTTAAGATAGACAAACTGATTGACCCTTTAGTAGCGTTATGCTTTATAAGAAATATAGATTGGTCAGCTCTCTTCTTTATAATCGATCAAATGGCTATCCTTCAACCTGTTAAAAAGGGGAAAAAGATGTGGACTCTTGACTAAAGAAAAGATGAACTTGAACCAGTAGTAAATACTACTCCCTCCGTTTTTAAATATAAGACGTTTAGCATTTGCTTACATTCACATGTATATAAATATATCTAAATACGTTTTAGTGTTTATATTCACTCAATTTTATGTATCTGTGGAGCACTTAAAACATCTTACGTTAAAAAACGGAGGGAGGACCGTGTAACCGAAGCATGTGTGCATTCATCCAATCAGGTATAAAGCGTAAATACAAACAATCTTTCTCCCTGTGTTTCTCCTGTGCAATTCGCGATACGATATCGGTCCAGATCAGAGCCAAGGTGTGTTGTAGAGTGGAGTGACCACTGTCTTGGTGTGCATGTACTTGTCGAGGGCGTCTATGCCCATGTCCTTGCCGAAGCCGCTCATCTTGTACCCGCCGAACGGGGCGTCAGGGTCGAAGGCGAAGTAGCAGTTAACCCAGATAACCCCGGCCCTGACTGACCGTGACACGGTGTTCATGGTGTCTATGTTCTTGGTGACCACGCCGGCGGCCAGGCCATACCGGGTGTTGTTCGCCTTCTGAATTACCTCCTCCACGGTCCTGAATTAACAATAGTGCATACCCAGTAGTTTCAGGCTATCTGCTCAGTTCATCTGTGTGTCTGCCTGACTGTCAAATCGAAAATGTTCAGGGAAACTAAATCGAAATGCTTACTTAAATTTCATGAGGGCCATGACCGGACCAAAGATTTCCTCTTGCGCGATCGACATGTCGTCCTGCGTGAAAGGAATGTATTGGAACATTTCAGCATGCTATTCCCCTCTTTAAGTTATAATTAATCATGGCTAATATTATTGAACTGAAAGGGCTGATATTTTTTCATGGTGAGTACTGATGAGGAGTAAGGGAGGGCTTATGCCTTGACGTCCGTGAAGATGGTGGGCTCGATGTAGTACCCCTTCTCGCTGCAGGGGTTCCCTCCAGTGAGGAGGGTGGCGCCTTCACGCTTACCGATGTCGATGTAGTTCAGGACCTTCTCGTATTGATCCTTGTCAACCTTCGTTGATTTGTGCACAAGTACGGTTGTTAGGTCTTTCTTCCCTGAAAATCACATATACAGATAGTACGGTCGTGCATCGGTGCATGGTCATTAATTACCTGAGGTCCTTGGTGTACATTGGGGTTGAAAGGATCTCCAACCACTAATTTCTTGGCAAGCTCGACCGACTTCTTCACGAAGGCGTCGTAGATCCCTTCCTGTACGTATATGCGCGAGCCAGCGACACAGATCTCTCCCTGTCACAGTAGCAGAATCGTGCAACAGAACTTGAGCCCTTTTCTTGAGACAGATATCATTATTACCCACATCTCACATGCATGCTTGTTCATTATGACAAAGTTAGCACAGTACCTTGTTGGTGTACGTGGCCATGTTAACGAGGTTCACGGCCATGTCGACGTCGGCGTCGTCGAATACGATGACAGGAGACTTGCCTCCCAGCTCGAGCGAGACGGTCTTGAGGTTGCTCATGGCCGCTGCCTGCATGATGAGCCTTCCGACCTCCGTCGAGCCGGTGAAGCTGATCTTGTCAATGTCCATGTGAGAAGCGATGGCGGCGCCCGCGGTGGGGCCGAATCCGGGCACGATGTTGAGGACACCGTCGGGGATCCCGGCCTCCTTGGCGAGGTGGGCGTAGAAGAGCGCGGAGAGGGGCGTCTGCTCGGCTGGTTTGACGACCATGGTGCACCCGGCGGCCAGTGCGGGGCTGACCTTGAAGAAGAACATGGTCGTCGGGTAGTTCCACGGGACGATGTGGCCGACGACGCCAACGGGCTCCTTAAGTGTGTACGCCTGGAGCGGGCGCGACATTTTGAGCGTCTCACCGTGGATCTTGTCAGCGGCGCCGGCGTAATACCGGAGCAGGTTGGCGCCGCCGGGGATGTCCACCATCTTGCCCATCTGGAAAAGCTTGCCAGCGTCCACGGTGTCCAGGGCCGCCAGCTCCTCGACATGCTGGTCCACAAGGTCGGCGAACTTGTGCAAGATCCGACCCCTCGCCTGTCCACGCGCCAGAAAGATTAGGCCTTAATTTGTCATCGGCGAGTATATGCAACTCGTTTCATGGAGCAGCCATCAAGTAATAATTGGCTGTTCTAACTGAGTTTACAGAGAGTGTTTGTAGTACATACACAACCGGGCATCCTAGGCCAGGGGCCGTTGTCGAAGGCCTCGCGGGCGGCCTTCACGGCGAGGTCAACATCGGCCTTGTCTCCCTCGGCGATACTTGCGATCACCTCGCCGGTACGTGGGTCCCGGGTGTCGAACGTCTTGCCTGTCTTCATAGAGTACGTGTTAAAGTAAGAAAGCAAAAAAAAAAGTAAGAAATGAAATTTCTACCGTTTTTTGGGAAGAATTTTTTACTAAAAATTGAAATCCCCATATTTTTTGGACAAGCATGTAGGTACATAAAAACTTATTTTCACATAGAATTGCGGAGAAATAGCTGTTTAAAAACTGTGCAATGCACCTCATCAAACTCTCATCTGTCTACAAAGGAATATATGAAAGAAAAAGATAAACCGTTCGTGTCTAATATACTCACATTCTAAAACAAAGTAGAGCGTCGACGTCTCTAAAAGTAAGTACCTAGTAGCTTGAAAACCTAGCTTCAACTTCAAAACCCTTAAAAATTATGAAACCTCCCATGGCAATAACCAATCATAATTCAATTATCTACTAGTTTCAACGTCGTCGCACGTGGCTAGGCCAAGTCAAGTACTCCAAGCCTAACAGGCATGGCTAGCTAGATTCGCTAAGCCTAACAGCAACAATCAGTAGAGTACACACCACCAGCTGTCAGTTCCTGAGTTTCATTTTTCTTCCTGAAAGAACCAATTGCTAAAATATGATCTGTTTTCTGGCTGACGGCTACAACTCGATCCGACGATCATGCACCACAAGGGAGGATGCATGTAGTACTGCCCCCATACCGCCCATCGATCACGGGAGTCGAACTTGCATACGTAGATGCAGACAAGGAGCTCGACAATTGCTTCATCTCTGGACCAGCTGTGATCTGAATTATTATGCATTTCTATGTACACCCAAATATAGCAATCTGAATTATGCATTTCTAAGGACCCGCATCACAGAAAGACTGTGTGTTAATTCTTGCGTTTGCACATGCTTATATAATATTGTTGGTTAGGTTGTCTCTATCATCCTCAGGATTATATCCTGATCCCCTAATAGTTTCTTATTAATTGGCCATCATCCAGGCTAGCTTGCTTGCTTGCACTGTCACGTATATTCCGTTAACTGATTGGTCTAGAGTTTAGCCAGCGGTTAGCAGCAGCCGGTGATTTGTGTTTGTCAAAGTCAAGTGTTCCCATGTGTCTAGTTCGTGCAGCACCAACGATAATTTTCGTCAAAAAAGCAGCCGATAATTAAGGGTGGGCGGACAAAAATACTTTTTGCAAGGCTTTGTGTTTGTGGTTTTACCACGATAGTGATGGTGAAATTATCCCACTTGTAAGTGGTTTATACGTGATAAACGTAGTGATATGACAGAAACCAGAAATTAAGATGTGTAACCATCAAAAAATCCGATATATCAAACCAATAAGCTTACAAAAATATACCACGTGATAAACCCATGGACAGTACAAGCTACGACAAAGATGACGACGGGCATGTATAGAAAGATGCCAATCAGGAAGGGAGGCAGAGGCGTAAGACAACGCGTGCGACATCGATGTGGCATACGCATGACGAAAGGTACTTTTCAGATTTGATATTTTGGATATCGCCAGATCAACAGGGTGTCCACTTGTCCTAATCATATACTCTCTCCATTTCAAAATAATTAAAGTTCTAGATTTATCTTAAATCGAATTTATGTAAGTTTTGATGGAATTTATAGAAAAATATGATACTATCTACAACTGTTAATCCAATATACAAATACATAATTTTATAAATAAATCTAATGAAACTAAATGGGTGTTTTAGATGTTGATGCTTAATCAAAAATAATTGAAGTGGTTTGAGCTTGGACAAGCCTATAAATTCAGTTATTTTGGAATGGAAGAATACTACTCCAATATACTTATCTAATTATCTCATACTTTTGATCACCTTTTATACAGCTACTGTGGTGCCTAGTGTAAACGTGCTAGCCTGATCAAGCTAGGGCGTGAACCATATAATGCAATGTGCTTATAGATATGTTTGCAATAATGTAGTTTTCTTTTTTTTAGATAAAAGACACAGGCCCAGCTTTGAAATAACAAAGCAAATATGTAGTTTTCTCATAAGCACATGTGCTTATTTTATGCGAATAAAAGAGCATTGGCAGAAATAAGCATCGATTGTTAAGAAGAAAAAGAAGTCAAAGAAAGGCAAAAGATTTGCCTTACTTGATTAATTAAGAATGAGTTTGGAGCAAGGTTTTAAAGTTGGTGAACAAAAAGCCCTCATCTCCCAGGATTAACAAGAAATAGGTTTATTTTGTAAACATCTCTCGTGATTCATTTGTTGCAAGCGTAAGTGGATTTGCCATAGCTAGCATGGTTCCTTTTATGTGGGTTACACACTTATACGACACACTTGAACACTCTCGTCAAGGGAAAGATAAGTGACCCGGCCCATCTTGGTCTCTCTATTCCTGTATCTCGTCAGCATTATCGCTTTTTGCGGGAAAGCACCACATCTGTCTAACGTCGAATTCAATCCAGGAAAGAACTCCTATATATCATCCTAGTGTTTCATTTTCAATTCTTGTACTTCAGTTTTGGACCACTGGCAGCCGCAATTATCTGATGGTTTAGAATGGGCTACGCAGTATGACAGAAGAGCTCAGAGTACGTTGTAGCCATCAAGAATTCTATCAGAGCGATAAGCTTACAAAATTAAAGCTGCTTGGATCATCAACTAGAGGACAGTACAAACTACAGCAAAACTGACGACAGGCATGCATAGAAACAAGAAAGTCCAGAAGGGAGACAATATGTGGCGCATGACGAAAGGTACTCGTTGGACTTACATACACCGATGATATCGCCAAATCAACAGGGTGTCCACTTGTCGTAATCACATAATATATGCTACTGCTAGTGCCTATATATGTGTGTAAATTGCCAGGCAGGAGTTAATGTTAATCGGAGCAACACGGCCTCATGGTTTTATGAGAAATATACAAATAATATGTCCATATAGCCCGTTCTAAACAAACAATTCTTTGCGGTTGTAAATAATAATCCAAACTGTAGTACATAAACAATGAACATAGCACTAATTTTGACTCCCAGCTAGATGATAATAGCATAACCAAAGCAGTAAACTGGGCCACCGGGGACCATGTGAGTGTAATCACGTATAAAATCAGAGGAAATAAGATTGGCTGAAGTAACAAGGCGTATAATTGACAAACTGTTGTTAAACTAATAATTATGGAGGCAGCAAAGTTAATTCTGCAACGACCCAAATATAGGCTCTGCCGCGCGCCTGTCGCTGGAATTCAAGTTTGATCCCTAAATCCAAGGAAAGCAACTTGCCCGGTTCTTGGACCTCTCGCGCTTTGTCTCTCCCTCTTGGACCTCGATTTTGCTCCGCAGATTTGTTTTTTTATTTGCAAAAATCGTTAAATAGCGTTCATCCATGTATAGGTGACTCGAAGCTACGATAGGACTTTTAACAAAACAAAACAACCCTTCGGTTCTGAAAGTTAGTTTAGGAAGATAGAACGCCCGGCCGGGAAGCTCTTCAGCTGCGAGCGAGCGCCGGTTCTTGCACGAAATGCCGTGGAAAAGGAAGTTTGTAGCTAGGTGGAGGGGAAAGAGGTGTGTACCTGAGGCTGCGTCGACGAACTGGCCATTGATGAAGAGCTTGGTGAACTTGATGTCCAGCTCCGGCACCTCGAAGCCCTTCTCGCCGTTCGCTGCCGCCATCGTCACTCTTGGTCCTTGGCTCCGTACTTCCGTGAGATAGAGAAGGAGGGGTGGTTCTCTCTGTGGGTGTATGCCGTATGCGTGTCTTACGGTGCTGGGCTTTTAAAAGCAGGGTAGGGGGAAGGAGCCAAAATTGACAGACTTGTTGTCTATGGACGGTGTCTGTATTTGAGCAAGAGATGTACACTAGTATACGTTTCTTCTTTTTCTCAGATTGTTTTGGTCTTATGCACGATTAAGAGAAGAGCTCTTTCATGACAGTAATTTTCTTCAGAAACCACAATAGGCTTCTTTTGCAAACCTGAGAGCAAGCTATCGTCAATCCAAAAATGAATGTATCTGTGGACTTTCTGATCGGGTGGCTGTCCTTGTTAAGGGTCCCGGATGAACAAAATTAGTTGACACCAACATGAAGGCATGTATAGAACTAGTCGATCTGAGCATCAAGGGATGTAATCGGTTGAGTTAGCGGGTGCGATGCTCATGTCAGAAAGGGACATTTGACACACACACACCGATTGTATTTCACCCAAACCATGGAGGCTGCATGTGCACGGATCGCATAAACAATGGGAGGTGACCGACCATTTCCGTAGGAGATGAGCCTCGTTACGAACTGAATCCCAAATAAGATCACTGCCTTGCTTGAGAGGGCTAGAAGATCCAAAACAAGTTTATGCAAAGGAAAAGTTCTAGTACTACTACTATTTCTACAGCAGCAGTTGTTATGTGCGTTTATATGAAGAAGTAAAACGTAGTGAGACGCGGGTAGGCGCATACGTCAACAGGCGTTGGCATGAAGTGAACCCGACGATGGAACAAACACCACATGCATATTGTCGTCAAAGGCTAGCGATTGATGCGGCAGCCGCTGACGAGCGCGAGCAGGAGGCGGGACCAGGATACATGTCGTCGCCGGCGAGGCCACGGCGGCCGAATTCGTAAACTCGGCATCGGGCTTGCAGTATTCCAGTATAACAAGGTTTTCGCCAACAACGTGTCTGGACGTTAGTCCTGAATTGACAATTTACGTGGAGAATTTCCAGCCGTTCGGCTTTTGGTTCGGCGCTTTTTTGGGGGGGGGGGGGGGGGCGATTTCACAAAAATAATCCTAGTTCGGCGATCACAGCAGCCATAGTTGGGCGAACTTATTACAAAAAAGTCACAGTTGGGCGATCAAATAGTCTCGATCAAGCCACGGTCAGGCGATCACGGCCACATTCGGCAGTCAGCTGACGCGCAGGTCAGAAAGACTCGACGTCGACGACGGGAATGGTGGTTGGAGCTGGCGGCGAGCTCGGAGTTGTAGTCTCGGTGGCCTCGAGGTCGACGACGGGCGCGGCATCCTCTAGGTCGATGGCCGCCTCGGCGCCCTCCAGGTCGATGTGTGTGCTTGGCGACGCAGTAGTAGGAGGCTTGGGGGGCGGCGACGTCTCGGCTTGGCTGGTCGAGCTTCTCGGGATGTCGCAGGTCGTGCCCGCCGCGGTGGCATAACTTCCGTCGGGGTCGGGGCCGGAGCCGGGCTGATATCGCTGAGAATGAGACGGTGCTGCGCCATGAACCATGCCCTCACCTCGGGGTCCATCGCGGCCGGATCGCCCCCCCATGAGAAAGGCGAGGTTGTGGTTCATCTTCTTCGCCACGGTGCCGGTCCTGAGGAGGTCGATCTTGACCTTGGAGTTGGCCATGAGCGCCGCCCACCTCTGCTTGGCGGTCTCCTCCCTCTTGGCTGCCTGGGTCTGGGCGTCGGCGATGCAGGTCTCGATGGACGCATGCAGCTCTGCCGCTCCCGGCACGCCGTCCCTCGCCGCCTTGGCTTTCTTGTGCCCCATCGGTGGGTGGCCTTCAGACGCTCCGGCAGCCACCGCGTCGGGGACGTACTCCTTGCCCTTGCCGAGTGTACGACGAGCCTCCGCCCACTTCTCGCACCGCTCGATGACGACGAAGACTTGGAGGTATTTGAAGTCGGCATTCTCGTCGTTCTTGTACGCCTCCAGCATCCGAACGATCTCCATCTCGCGGTTGGCGCCGCTCTTCGACCTGTTCGCGACCTCCTCCTGGATGCCATGCCACTGGTTGCAGGCGGTCTGGATGTTCGCCCAATGGTTGGCCATGGCCTTCTGGCCGCGATCCGTGGCGCATGTGGCGAAGTCGGGGTCAATCATCCAGCGCTCGTTGTACGCCGTCTTCACCCGCTTCCAGCAGTTGTCCATGGCCTGGTTAGCGCGACGATGGTGTCCTGGCTGACTGTCTTCCATGACTCGGCGAGGAGGACGTCCTCCCTGTTCGTCCACTTGATGCGAGGCTCGACGGGCTGCTTGGGCGCCACCTTCGCGCCCTTCCTGGGTCGTCGACCGCCCGTGTCGCCCTCCTTGGCCGGGCCATCTGTTGCCTCCGGCGCTGAAGGTGCCATCTCTGGTTCTTCTTCCGCCGTGGCCACCTCCTATGTGTCAACACCGGCGCCAGACGCACCCTGGCCGTAATCGCCGCCGCCCTGCAAGAAAAACTCCCCACTTTGCTCGAGGAAGCCCGGGCATGCCGCTGCCGCCATCGAGTCGGTGGTGATGATCTTGTCCACGTAGCTGTCTTGGGGCTGCGGCCCGGCCAACATGGCTTGCGCGGCGTAGGGGAGAGGACGGCGGTGCGACGGTGAAGATGCGTAGCCCGGCGAACCGACGTACATCATCGGCGGATGGTGGGGGAAGGTGAGGTTGGGGTTGAAACCACCAAGGGGGTCAGCGTCGGCGTACCCAGGGGAGTAGCGGAACCGCGGTGACGGCGATGGCGAGGCGACGATGGCTTGGCTCCAGCCGCCGAACAGCGGAGCGAAGGCGCCCTTGCGCTTGACCGGCGGCGCCGCAGCCGCGACCGGAGTGGGCGACTCATCCAGCGCCTCTTCTTCCTCCTCCCCTTCCACTTCTTCCTCGACGATGGCTGTGTCCTCGGCCGCCGCCAACTCCCTCTGCCGCTACGCTGCCTCCCTCGTCCGGCGCTGGAGGTTCGCCGATCTCAGGCGTGTCTGCTCGGCGATCCACTCCTTGTTGGTCATGCCAGGCGGCTTCTCGTTCTACGCTCTCGGCTTCCGCGGCCTTTTTGCCGATCATGGAGGTGGCGGAGGCCGCGGGGACGGCGCGGCGACTCGGGGACCTGGGAATCGGGCGGGAGCCATGGTGGCCAGATCTTGGAGATGGGGGAAATGGCGGGAACGTGGCGGGGGAGAGGTTTATGTGGGGGGAGAAATGGAGGGAAATACCGAAATTATGGAGGGAAATCGCCTTCCCTCGTCGACAAGTCTGGCCCACAAACGCTTTTTGCCCCCCCCCAAAGCCAAACCCAGCGCGCTGGGTTCGCCGGCGCCAAAAACAGCGCCAAGCGGCACTAAATCGACTTCTTGTGTGTGTGTGGGGGGGGGGGGCTGGTGGGTTTTCGTTATCGCCGATGCTAAAAAGACCTGCTGGGGCCGCTGGGGGACGGCTGGAGATGCCCTTAGAGCGGCGAAACTTCTTCCACAAATCGTATGTGCTGTGTGGCGACGTTGATTAAACCTAACTAACTAAGACAGTAGTGCCAAACTCACTCTTAGGGCATCTCCAGTCGTTGCGCCCCCCAGGGCCCAAAACGCCAGTTTTCTGAGGCCGCCGCGGCGCGAAACGGTGCGAATCCGGAACCCGGGGGGGGGGGGGGGGGGGGGGGCGATTACCAGCCGTGAAACCCAGGCCGCCCCCCCCTACCCCCCAGCCGGCGCGAATTCGGCAATATTTCGGCAAAAACAAAGTCCGGCCTATTTTGGCATACAAATTCACACGTTCAACCATACAAATTCACACACAAATAAATAGTTCCAATGCAAAAAATAAAACAAATCGTACTAGGCATCGTCATTGCCATGGCCCTTGCACGCCCACAAGTGTTGCACCAGATCATTTTGTAGAGCTTGATGTGTTGCATCGTCTCGAATCTCCGGTCGCGTAGCGAGGAAGTCTGCCCATGATGCCGGCACCTGGTGATCAACATCTGCAAGAGGACCCTAACTGTCGGGGATGTGATCCCCGGGTATCCCAAAGTGGTTAGTTGTTGAGTTATTAGCGGAAGCGACAGGGAAATAAGTAAAGGACAGTGGAAAAGGATGAAACAACAGTTTGGACCGACATTGTGTAAGCCCCGTCCGAGATGTTGGTTTCTGGCCCGAGGCGATAGTCAACTCGGTTGGACCGAATTCTCCCGCAGGCAAGACCTGCCTCAGTGGGCCGAGATCTCTATCCCGGTCTCCTCCGACATCACGTGTCGGCCGTGCCCAACGCGCCCCGACGCCATCTTTCCCACGGCCCCGCTCTAGCCGCCCGACAGAGCCCCCACCTCGGCGCCCCTCTGCCTCCCGACCTCGGTGTTGGCCTCGCCCCGACGCTGCCTCGGCTACGCCTCCGGCCGCGACACATCTCCACACCTTCTCTCGCCTTTGGATTCACCGACACGCCCGACCACCTCCGACATCCCGGCCACCTCCGACATCGCGGCCGCCTCCGACTTCTCCCGCGCCACCTCTGCTCCGACACCACGCCTCCGCCTCCGGCACATGGCCATGCCGCCCCCGCTTCCCCGGGTCGCCCATCTCGGCGTCAGCCCCGCATCCCGGCCGCCTCGTCCGAGCTCACGCCGCGCCCGGGTTCCTCGCCGGCATGGCCGCGCCCGGGTTCTTCTCCGACATGGCCGCGTCCTCGACCGTGGCCGCCTTCGTTGCTATGCCCGGCACGACAGTCCGAGTTCTTTTCCAACCCGGTTGGGCGTACATCTCGGAAGGAGCCGGATCTCCTCCGGCATTCCGAGTTGACTAGCCCCGTCAGGGAAGATAAGAAGAAAGAGACCGAGGCAACATCTAGACCAGCACTATACTGAAGGAGATATGCCCTAGAGGCAATTAATAAAGTGTATTCTTTATCATATCTCATTTCTTCATAATAGGTTTTTGTGTCATGCTAGAACCGTATTAAGCAGAAACATTAATACGGGTGTGATACGTAAACAACCAGGTCCCTAGTAGCCTCTACTAAGACTAGTTTCGTTGCACGATTGATGATCGAGGTTTCCCGGTCATGGGGCATGGCGCCGGTCGGCAATGGAGTCATATCGTTGGAGAACGATGTGATGGACATACCCAGATTTAGAGGACGTAGTCGTTACGGCTTTGACCATGAGATCAACTCTTATTGTTATTCCTGGAAGATACTTTGATCACACCAAACGCCGTATCTTATATAGTATGACAATAACGGTGATACTTTTGGGTATCGGAAAGGAGTAGTTGAGACGAGGGGTCAAGAGCGGGATTTGACAGTCCGCGTAGCAGGATAGATACTCTTGGGCCCACTCGGTGAGATCATGTCTAATGAGCTTGCAAGCATGTGACTATGTCACGGAGACATGAGATCATGAACGAGTAGAAGATAGCGTTGTTGGTAACGAGGTCGAGATTAGGTATGGAGATATCTATGGAACGACGCTCGGACATGCTAAGTATCGTTATGGCAAAAGGTTTAAGACTTTGCGTTCAGGTTTGATAGATGAAAGTCATTCGTTATATCACAGGGATTAATTCATGGGGTCCAGGCCTAGGAGTTAGTCGTTGATCATAGAGGAGTCTTGGTCATACCTGTTATTTTATCGAACCGCTAGGGTAACACACTTAAGGGGTTTCGACAAGACAACCGGAAAGGAAAGAGATCACCGGGAACGTCCCGGGAGGGGTCCGATGGAGATCGGGCAGCGCCGAAAGAGTTTTCGGAGCTAGGATAAATTGTATGTTTGATATTAATTAGTGTAATTAATATGCAAATATGATTTTATATATTTATTTTTTGAATTTATTTAGGATGATTCCCCTAAATGGGCCTTCTGGTCGAAAGAAGGCCCAAGAGGGGGAAAATCCTCTAGGGGATTGCCGCACCAGGCATGTGGGGGTTAGTCCCACATTGCCTGGTTAGCAAGTTGGCTCCCCCCTGGGAGCCTATATAAGAAGGGGCACCCCTGGCCTTTTAATTCACCAATTAATTCCCAATTTCTCTCTCGATCTCGTGATTCCCTTGTCGGAGTCGCGCCGAGCAGAGGAGGGGGATCTCTTCCACCATAGCCCGCTGCCACGCTGCTGGTGTTCCGGTCCAAGTCTTCTGCTGCTCGTCCTGGACTGGAGGTTCGGAGGCCGTCGTCTCCACCGTACGTGTGTGACGCCCTGCGAGGTGCTGCGCTAGCGTTACTCGGAGGTCTGCTTCCTCTACACGACCTTGAGGTCGGCTTCGTCGGTCTTCATCGACAACGTTTGTGCGGGAACGTAATCCCCGCTTTCGGTCTACAAGGGTACGTATTCCGATCTCCGTTCGTACAACTATATCTGCATAGAATAGATCTTGGCATGCTTTTAGGATATCGTTGGTAGGAATTTTTTTGTTTTCTGCACACGATCCTCTTCAGTGGTATCAGAGCCGATCTATCGTAGATATAGTTGTACGCTGTTAGAACCCGTGTTCCGCAGGGGGGCACCGTTCCTGTTATTTGCTACCCTTTAGCGTGCACTTGTGTATTCCAGCGGCATTGAGTTGATGAAGCGGACCAGACCGACTTTACGCGTACGCTTACGCGAGACTGGTTCCACTACTGACATACGGCTTGTACCGTATATGTGGCTGGCGGGTGTCAATTTCTCTCTCTTTAGTTGGTCTTCGCATTTTCAATGGAGGGCCCGAAAGGGATGCTTAAATATGCAATTATTGGATCGTTGTTGTGGTCATAAGGTTCGTAGGTATGAAGCGGTTCTATTTACGAAAGCCCCAAGCCACGTAAAATATGAAAAAGATAAAGTAGAAGCGTCTAACTTTATTTTGCAGGGGCTATGTGATATGGTCAAGGTAGGTTTATTAAATTGTTTATACACTGCGGGAGTCAAGAAGACCATGGCGCAATGGACTATATCACATTGCATTACATTTGATGTTTTGTGTGCATCTTATATTGTGTGATTGTGTGTATAGTATACATTAGTTATACGGCGGTAGCTATATAAGGTGATCCCTTCAAAATACCACTAGTGTTCTCCCTCCAACGCGCACCACCAAGAAAGTTCTACGTTATGAGGTAGGCCGTGATGATCGGGTGTCAGACATCTCGTCGTTCGCATACAGTGGGTGTAAGCCATGTTGCACAAGCGTCAGCGTGGAGGTCTTTGGTGGCGAGCCTAGCATATTCAGAAATATGGCCTCGGAACAGGAAGACCGAAAGGTCGACACGAGTCAAAAAATTGGTGTGGCGGACGATTTTGTCTACTCTTGAAGTTGTGCCGCCGGCTCTGATGATGAGGGGTGGTGCAATGGATGTGGGTCGTGTAATCGCTTAAACGACCAGGAGGGATGTTCGTTTGAGTGGGAGTTATGTTAGTTATTTTCTAAAATACTATAACTCAAAATTATTATGAACAAAGTCTTATGTTGTTGCAAATTCCATTGTAGATGTCTCGCCCCTCGTTTAACCTAGGTCTGTTCCTTGAGAAAGAAAAGCTTAAGACCAATGGGTCAAACTTCATGGCCTGGTTCCGCAACCTGAGGATCCTCCTCACTCCCCATAGGGTGGCCTACGTCATTGAGGCCGCCATAGGTGACCCTCCCGCATATGATGCCTCTGAGGATGAGAAGAAGGTCTTCCAGACCCGATCGGAGGATTCTGCCTTTGTCCAGAGTGGCATGCTCTACGCCATGGAAGCCGACCTGCAGAAGCGCTTTGAGAAGATGAGCGCCTTTGAGATCATTTCGGATCTTAAGGCTGTCTTCGCGCCGCAGGCTAAGGCTGAGAGATATGAGGCTTCCGAGCTTTTCTTCTCGGCCAAGATGGAAGAGCATAGCAGTGTGAGCGAGCATGTAGTCAAGATGTCTGGCTACGTTCAACGCCTGAATGCTCTGGAATGTAAGATTCCCGATGAGCTGGCGATTGACAGGGTGTTGCAATCGTTGCCCCCTAGCTACAAAGGCTTCGTTATGAACTACAACATGCAGGGCATGGCTAAGTCCCTGGGTGAAGTGTTCGTGATGCTCAAGACTGCTGAGGTAGAGATTAAAAAGGAGCACACACTGTTGATGGTCAACAAGACCGTTGATTTCAAGAAATCCGGTGGCAAGGGAAAGCAGAGCTGGAAGTCCAGGAGGAAGGCAAAGTTGGCTGCCAAGCCCAGGACTAGCAGGTCTGGTCCCAGAGCTAGCGTGGAGTGTTTCTGCTGCAAGGGGAAGGGTCACTGGAAGCGCAACTGCCCCAAGTACCTGGAGGATAGGAAGTCTGGCAAGACGGTCGACAAAGAGCAAGGTATATTTGATATACATGTTATAGATGTGTACCTTACATCCGCCCGGAGAAACACGTGGGTATTTGATACTGGTTCTGTTGCTCATATATGTAACTCTCAGGAGGAGTTACGGAATAGATGGTGGCTGGCAAAGGATGAGGTGACGATGCGCGTCGGCAACAGATCGAGAGTCGACGTGGTGGCTGTCGGCACGCTCCCTCTGCATCTACCATCGGGATTAGTTTTGGTTTTAAATAAGTGTTATTTTGTGCCATCCTTGAGTGTAAACATTATAAGTGGGTCTTGCCTGTTACAAGACGGTTATTCATTTAAATCAGTGTCAAGCAATTGTGCTATTTATATGAATGATATCTTTTATGTTGATGCTCCCGAGAATAACGGTTTATTCTTATTGAATCTCGATCGTAGTACTCACATCCATAACATAGAAGCCAAACGGATTAAGTGTAGTCACGATACCGCCATGTATTTGTGGCATTGTCGTCTTGGTCATATTGGTGTAAAGCGCATGAAGCAACTCCACTCCGATGGACTTTTGGACTCGTTGGACTTCGGATCCCTCGATACATGCGAACCATGCCTTATGGGCAAAATGACCAAGACACCGTTCAAAGGTTTCGTTGAACGGGCGTCGGATTTGTTGGGGATCATACTTACAGATGTGTGTGGACCGATGAGCGTTTCGACTTCGTCGGTCTTCATCGACAACGTTTGTGCGGGAACGTAATCCCCGCTTTCGGTCTACAAGGGTACGTATTCCGATCTCCGTTCGTACTACTATATCTGCATAGAATAGATCTTGGCATGCTTTTAGGATATCATTGGTAGGAAAATTTTTGTTTTCTGCACACGATCCCCTTCAGTGGTATCAGAGCCGATCTATCGTAGATATAGTTGTACGCTGTTAGAACACGTGTTCTGCACGGGGGCACCGTTCCTGTTATTTGCTACCCTCTAGTGTGCACTTGTGTTTTCCAGCGGCATTGAGTTGATGAAGCGGACCAGACCGACTTTATGCGTACGCTTACGCGAGACTGGTTCCACTACTGACATACGGCTTGTACCGTATATGTGGCTGGCGGGTGTCAGTTTCTCTCTCTTTAGTTGGTCTTCGCATTTTCAATGGAGGGCCCGAAAGGGATGCTTAAACATGCAATTATTGGATCGTTGTTGTGGTCATAAGGTTCGTAGGTATGAAGCGGTTCTATTTACGAAAGCCCCAAGCCACGTAAAATATGCCAAAGATAAAGTAGAAGCGTCTAACTTTATTTTGCAGGGGCTATGTGATATGGTCAAGGTAGGTTTATTAAATTGTTTATAAACTACGGGCGCCAAGAAGACCATGGCGCAATGGACTATATCACATTGCATTACATTTGATGTTTTGTGTGCATCTTATATTGTGTGATTGTATATATTGTATATACTAGTTACACGGCGGTAGCTATATAAGATGATCCCTTCAAAATACTACTAGTGTTCTCCCTCCAACGCGCACCACCAATAAAGTTCTACGTTATGAGGCAGGCCGTGATGATCGGGTGTCAGACATCTCATCGTTCGCATACAGTGGGTGTAAGCCATGTTGCACAAGCGTCAGCGTGGAGGTCTTTGGTGGCGAGCCTAGCATATTCAGAAATATGGCCTCGGAACAGGAAGACCGAAAGGTCGAGCACGAGTCACAAAATTGGTGTGGCGGACTTTTGTCTACTCTTGAAGTTGTGCCGCCGGCTCTGGTGATGAGGGGTGGTGCATTGGATGGGGATCGTGTAATCGCTTAAACGGCCAGGAGGGATGTTCGTTTGATTGGGAGTTATTTTAGTTATTTTCTAAAAATACTATAACTCAAAATTATTATGAACAAAGTCTTATGTTGTTGCAAATTCCATTGTATATGTCTCACCCCTCCTTTAACCTAAACCTGTTCATTGAGAAAGAGAAGCTTAAGACCGATGGGTCTAACTTCGTGTCCTGGTTCCGCGACCTGAAGTCCATCCTTGAAACCCACAAGGTGGCCTACATCCTTGATGCCCCCTTAGGTGATCTTCCAAACACCGCCCCGGAAATCGAAAGGATTGTCCGTGAGGTAAAGGCGGAGATTTCTTCTTATGTCCAGAGTGGCATGCTCATTGCCATGGAGGCTGACCTGCAAAACCGCTTCATGAACAACGGTGCTTATGATATAATCACTGAACTCATGATTGTTTTTGCATGACAAGTCAAGGCTGAGAGGTACGAAGCATCTGTGCTTTTCTTCTCAGCCCAGATGGAAGAGCACGGCAATATTAGTGGGCACTTGGCCAAGTTGTTTGGCTGCGCTCAGCTTCTGAGTGATCTGGGAAGTGTGATCCCAGAAGAGGTGGTTATTGATAGGGCGCTGATTTCTCTGCCCCCTAGCTATAAGAACGCCATCGTGGACTACGGCATGAAAGGGACGTCAAAACCCCTGTCGGAAGTCCTGAAGATGCTCGAAGTGGCCGAATTAGAAATCAAGCTGAAGAAGATGGTGGTGACCATCGGATCACCTGAGCGCAACTGCCCCAAGTACCTGGAGGATAGGAAGTATGGCAAGCCGGTCGACAAAGAGCAAGGTATATTTGATATACATGTTATAGATGTGTACCTTACATCCGCCCGGAGCAACACATGGGTATTTGATACTGGTTCCGTTGCTCATATATGTAACTCTCAGGAGGAGTTACGGAATAGACGGCGGCTGGCGAAGGATGAGGTGACGATGCGCGTCGGCAACGGATCGAGAGTCGACGTGGTGGTTGTCGGCACGCTCCCTCTACATCTACCATCGGTATTAGTTTTGGTTTTAAATAAGTGTTATTTTGTGCCATCCTTGAGTGTAAACATTATACGTGGGTCTTGCCAGTTACAAGACGGTTGTTCATTTAAATCAGTATCAAGCAGTTGTGCTATTTATATGAATGATATCTTTTATGTTGATGCTCCCGAGAATAACGGTTTATTCTTGTTGAATCTCGATCGTGCTACTCACATCCATAACATAGAATCCAAACGGATTAAGTGTAGTGATGATACCGTCATGTATATGTGGCATTGCCGTCTTGGTCATATTGGTGTAAAGCGCATGAAGCAACTCCACTCCGATGGACTTTTGGACTCGTTGGATTTCGGATCCCTCGATACATGCGAACCATGCCTTATGGGCAAAATGACCAAGACACCGTTCAAAGGTTTCGTTGAACGGGCGTCGGATTTATTGGGGATCATACATACAGATGTGTGTGGACCGATGAGCATTTCGACTCGCAATGGTTATCGTTACTTCGTCACCTTCACTAATGACTTGAGTAGATACGGTTATATCTATTTGATGAAACACAAGTCTGAAACTTTTGAAAAGTTCAAAGAATTCCAAAGTGAAGTTGAGAATCAGCTTAATAGGAAAATCAAGCACCTCCGATCCGATCGCGGTGGCGAGTACTTGAGTTTTGAGTTTGGCACACATATGAAGAGTTGTGGCATAGTACCCCAACTTACGCCAGCCGGAACACCGCAGTGTAACGGAGTGTCCGAGCGTCGTAATCGTACTCTACTGGATAGTGTTCGATCTATGATGTCTCTTACCGATTTGCCAGTGTCCTTCTGGGTTTATGCGTTAGAAACAGCCGCATTCATTTTAAATAGGGCTCCGTCCAAGTCCGTTGAAACGACACCATATGAATTATGGTATGGCCAAAAGCCTAAGTTATCGTTTTCGAAGGTTTGGGGTTGTGAGGCGTACGTTGAGAAACTACAGCCCGACAAACTCGAACCGAAGTCGGAGAAAGTCGTCTTTGTAGGATATCCGCGGGAAACCGTTGGGTACACCTTCTACAACCAAGCTGAGGGCAAAACTTTTGTCGCGAAGACCGGTACCTTTCTAGAGAAGGAGTTTCTCGCGAAAGGAGTAAGTGGGAGGAAGGTAGACCTCGATGAGATCATTGATCCTGAACTCGAGATTCCGAGTGGCGCAACGGAAGCAATTCCGGAAACGTCCTCCGTGGAAGGAGTGGGAGAAACTGTCGAGGAAGGTATTCTACCCCGTAGGTCTGGAGATCTCGGATCACACCAGAATGGTATGGCAACATGGTTTGCACCGTCATGTTAGTTGAACAAGACGAACCTACGAACTACAAGGAGGGGATGGCGACTCTAGAGTCCGAGAAATGGCTTGAAGCCATGAAATCCGAAATAGGATCCATGTATGATAACAAAGTGTGGACTTTGATGGATATTCCCGAAGGGCACAAGGCCGTCGAGAATAAATGGATCTTTAAGAAGAAGACTGATGCTGATGGTAATGTGACCGTCTATAAAGCTCGGCTTGTCGCAAAAGGTTTCCGACAAGTTCATGGAATTGACTACGATGAAACTTTTTCACCGGTAGCGATGCTTAAGTCTATTCGGATTTTGTTAGCAGTAGTTGCCTATTATGATTATGAAATCTGGCAATGGACCTCAAAACAGCCTTCCTAAATGGAAACATTGAGGAGGAGTTGTACATGGTACAACCGGAAGGTTCTGTTGATCCAGGGAATGCTAACAAGGTATGGAAGCTTCAGCGATCCATCTATGGATTGAAGCAGGCATCTCGGAGCTGGAATCTTCGTTTTGATGAGGTAATGAAAGGTTTTGGATTTATCCAAAATTCGGAAGAGAACTGCATTTATGTAACATCCCAAATTTTGCAAAAATTTAAAACTTGCATTCAAGCATCATGCATCATGAGCATAAGAATACATCACCAAAATTATTAAATAAAACTTCAAATTTTAAATATAAATAATCTACAAATTCCATAAAGTGTTTATTTAAAACTCCTTTAATAAATAAAATTTTGCCAAATTATATATGGGCAAGAATAATGTTAAAAAGTTCCATTTTTAATAACCTTTCCAAAACATATTTTTATGAATTTTTCTGAAATGTTTTGAATAAGTTTAAAAATCATATTTGAAATCAGTATTTAAAAACAAAAAAGGATTTAAATAAAATTATTTGAATTTCGGAGCAAGTGGGCCGTGGCCCGTAACTATCTACCGCGCGCGCGTAGCCGAGCAGCCCGCCAGCGGCCCAGCGCCCCGCGCGCCCGCCAGCAGACGCTGACAGGTGGGACCCACCTGTCATCACCCCCGCGCCAACGTTCTTCCCCAAATCACGCCCCGACCCCGACAGGAAACGGCAGATTTGATTCGCACGATTACGAGCGATTTACTGCTCCCCTTACCTCGCCTCCTCCCCCTACTAATAGCCCTCCTCGCTCTCGTCCGATTGCCCCAAACCTCACCTCCCGAGAGCCCATAGGCTGCCCGCACGAGCTCGCGCCATCCCGCAGTCGCCGTCGGTAAGAACTTCACCGCCCGAGCAACTCCGGCCACCTCGGACCTCCATTCCACCTCCCCTCGCTCCCTGTGAGCCGTGCGCATCGAGTTGACATAGTGGAGCGTGTGTTTTTGCAGCGAAACCTCGCCTCCGTCCACGACCGAGAGAAACCGACGCCGTGCGCAACTCCGGCGAGCTCTTCCGGGAAGACGAGGACGCTCCGGTCATCATCACCGCGCCATCGCCCTCCCCACGACGTCGCGCATCTTCTGGTGAGCTCCGTTTTCCTCTTAGCATCGTAGCACGCCTCGGGCGCGAACGCCGGCCATGGCTCCGCCGCGCACCGCGTGTCTCCGGTGACCGCGCCGCCCGTTTTTGGTCAACGAATCGTGGACCGTTAGATCTAGATCCAATGGATCTAGATCGATTAGATCTCGCGCGTCCATTTTAATTTAGATCGGACGGCTCTCGCAGCCGATCCGCGCCGAAGCGGTATCGACCAATAGGATTGCGCCACGTAACCCAGTTTATTTCTTTTTCACAGGAAATTATATAAATAAAACAGAAAATAGATAAAACTTGCAAAATTCATAACTTTTGATCTGTAAGTCCAAATTTAGTAAACTTTATGTCATTGGAAAGCTCTGCTCATGTAGTTTAATTCTACATCATTTGTTTTTCCCATTCACAAATTGTAAATTGAATAATTATCAGAGGATTATTTCGGCCATTAAATTAATAACTTAAATGATAAAAAATATTTAGAAATAAATGTAATTGTTTTAAGATTGTATAATTTCCCTCTGTCCAGCAATATTAATAAATGTCCAAATTGAAGATGTCATAAAAACAATGAAAGTGGTAATTATAGAAATCAAAGTTTTACTATATTAATTCAAATTATTGAACTAATAAATAAAATAAGAAATACCTAAACATTAAACTTCATTTATTTATGACAGAAAATAAGAATTATTAATAAGTGTGTCTACTCATCATAACATATCATTCATGCATACATAAATTTTGTTTAGTGTTATGATGATATGGTGTTGGTATTTATGTTATTCATTGTTTGTGCTAGATTGTGAAGAAGAGGAAGGACTTGCTTGTGATTGTTATTCTTGCTGTGCTTGTTCCTCCTGTTACCAAGGCAAGTGACATTCATACAATATCCCATATTTTCTATATGCATAAGTAGTATATTTTGAGTAGTGTGCATGATAGGGATTTTGATGTATGTTATAATGCTAAGTTAGTTGGTATTTTACAAATATCCTAGTAGTGTGTAGTCATCCTTTTTCCTAAGCAGCCATGAAAAGATTTTATTAGTTGCTTAGCCATGCTATAAAAATGTTTACCATGTTATGGAAATTTTTCTAAGTGTTAAAAACCTAAAATGCACATCTGGGTGAAATTGGTTGTTATGGTTTATGTTGAGTGGCTTTTGGGACTATGCTTGTGGTTGTCATCGCCTAGGATGAATGTCTATTCTACTTAGCGCCATGAGTATGGTGGTTGTTACCCAGAAGTACACTTGTGGACGGCCACCCAGGAACGAAGAGATTACCAAGTCCCTCCAAGTTTAGAAGCTTCCCGTGCAACCTTTTGACAATGGGCTCTGTCTAGAATGATTAAGTTGTGGGAGTGCAACCTGTCGGCTTGACAAGCAGATGTAGAGTTGATAGGTGGAACGGGTCTTGCTAGTATGGTTGCATTCTTCTTCTGAAAGTTCTTGTCTCAATTCTCTCCTTTCCATAATACACTCCGCGTGTATAGGATTTCTCGGACAAATTGAGTCTAAAGGTGAAAGTGCACAACCTCTGCAGAGTTAAAACTAAGTACTTAGCCGTGTCCCCGGAAATGGACTATTTCGAGTAACTGGACAAGGATGGGCAGAAGAATCTCAACACTGTTTTCATAAAGTAAAATTTGACTAAGGAAAGAATCGTTAGTGCTCCTGGGCCTTGTCCCTCGGTGCCAAGTCTTCGAGAAATAAAAGTGTTTTATAAAATGATAGGAGAAAACTTGCTTTCTGCAAATAGCCTTCAACTCCACCAAGCCAAATATGCATATAGATGTTAGACTTGCCAGTATATTTATCCACCATAGTCACTTGCCAATACATCATTGTATTGACCTCCTTCGGGGGCTGCATATTCCAATGTGCAGGAATTTCTGATGCTGAATGATTGGCTCGAGTCTACACCCAACATGACTGCCTGTGGCGCATGCTTGAAGATGAGGCTCAATGTTATTTTTGCTTTCGCTGTGAACTCTGAACTTTAGCTAGCCTTCATGGCTATGCAATTTGTAATAAAGCCATTTTGGCTATTATTTTTGGATCTCGTTGTAGTAATTTAATACTTATGCAATGATACTTTATATTTTGTACTGTGGTGCTGGCAGTGATCCAGGGACTAGCACATAACACAGGTGTTCCAACTTTAATAAAAGTTGGGGTGCTACAAAATGGTATCAGAGCAAAGTGTTGCCTGTAGGTTCGAGCCCCTAGGATTGGTTAAGCCCTTTTTGATCATAATGTTACCATCTTTGAAGTATGTTGGATTCTAACGGCATGGTGGGATGAAGCGGCCCGGAACAAACTTTACATGTCCACATACATGAGACCTGTTCCACAATATAAGTGGCTGGCCGGGTGTCTGTCTCTCTCACTATAGTGAAAAATCCAATTTACGAAGAGTTGTTAATATCTGTTGATCACCTTAGGATTTTTGACTTAGTATTCCCCCTAAAGTAATATTAAACTCCATAACTAGTACTTCCTTATCTTATGCAATTCTTGTTCTAATTTCCCTTCTTCCTACCTAAAGGATGACGAGCTTTCACTTCACCACTGCGGAGGACTTCGAGAACACCCGTTTTGGCTGTTACCTCCTCGACATCGGCGAGAAGATAGGGTTACCACTACCCCAACTAAAAGGCTTCATTCTGAAGAAGTTTAACAAAGAGGGTTGCTGGGGAATAAAAGCAACACAACCAGGACGTGGAGAGGAGCCCCCACTGGAGATCAAAATGGTTAGTGAATCCAAAGACAAAGGGCTCAATCTAGTCATGCAAGATTTGATTGGGCGCGCCTCTGCGGACGCTACAGCCTAGAGTTGAGGGGCCACTACTCCATTTTCTTTGGAAGAAGAAACGAAGATGGAGAACCTTACCTATATGATGTCGGAGAAAGAGGGAAGGCAAAACCCCTTAGCCTTTATTTCCAGGAGCTGGAAATCCTTGTCACCGAACTATATGAAGATCGACGCACCGAGCTCCTGAAGAACGATGAGTTATGTGCCTTACTTAAAGAGAACGAAGAGAAGGTGAAGGAACAGGAGGAAGTGACTAAGGCACAGGAAGAGAGATTCGCTGCACAAGAGGAGAAGTACAGGAGACAAGAGAAAAGAGTTCAAGAGAAGAACAAGATCATCAGGGAACAAAAAGCAGAACTCGAGAGCAATGAAGTCGAGTTCGAGGCTGATAGTGACTTGATCAAGAGGCTTCGTACTGAGAAGAGAGAGCTGCAAGAAAAGAATCTTGCCCTGGAGAAAGAAGTAAAGGAACTCAAGGATGTACTCGCCAATGAAGGAATCGAGATACAAGAAATTGAAGAGGAGGAAGAAGATATGGTCGAGTAGTTAGTTAGTGAGACTACCACTTAACATACACCACATTGTCTTGATCTTGTATTGACCTACCAACTTGTGGTAAGGCAGTACCTTCCCTTGTATCCTCAGAACCTCGCGAGTTACTTTCCAAACTTTTATATTGTTTTCCTAAAACCAAAGGTTTTGAATTGTTTGCCGATTGCTTTATGAGTGGTGTGTTGATTGATGGTGTGCTTGACTGGATTGTTTTGTGCATGGGAAAGGTTCCTCTTTATAGATATATCTATCTTTTACTCATCCATGCAAAAACCCCACAGATGCCTCCACGTCGTGATCCCGACAATAGCGAAACTATGCAACAGCTGATGGCAGCTCAAGCCCAACTGATGACCATGATGACCCCGTTCATTGCAGCAACCAACAACAACAACAACAATAACAACCATCCACCACCACCCCCACCTCCGGTGGACAGACTTGCAAGATTTCTCAGGCTTAGACCTAATAAGTTCTCCTCTGCTACTGAACCCATAGTGGCGGATGACTGGCTCCGTTCCGTCAACAAGGACTTAGTAACTTGTGAGTGTTCTGAGGCAGAAAAGTTGAGGTTCACTGCTCACCTATTGGAAGGACATGCTGCCATGTGGTGGGAGACCTATCAAGTGACCCATCCCTTGGATGGCATGACTTGGGATGCGTTCAAGGATGGTTTCCACAATGCTCACATCTCCTCTGGCATAATGAACCTGAAGAAGGAGGAGTTTCGTAGCTTGAGACAGGGAGGTAGAACTCTGAAGGAGTATATAGATGACTTCTGTACGCTATCAAGGTACGCACCAGAAGACATCGACACTGATGCAAAAAGGAAAGACAAATTCCTAAATGTACTTCGGGGAGAACTAAAGATACCTCGGTCTGTGGCATATGCTCCTAACTATCAGATTCTGCTAGATCAGGCAATCACCCTGGACAATAACATCAGAAAAGAAGAGAATAGGAAGAGGAAGTTTGGTGCAAGTAAGGGTAACACTGAAGTGGCTCACAAGAAACCACACACCTCAGAAGTCAGTGGCCATAAACCCTGGAACTACTCCAACAATGGTAGTGGCCAAAAGTATCATGGTCATAACCACAATGGAGGGTATAAAGGAAATAATGGTGGGTTCAAGGGAAACCATCACCATGGCCATAATCATGGAAATGGAAATCCTCGTCCTAACACTGAAGGGAAGAAGGACCTGTCTAATGTGACTTGCTTCAAGTGCAAGAAGAAGGGACACTATGCTACTGATTGCCCAGAGGGAAAGGCCGATGAAAATTCTAAGCCCAATCCTTTCCAGAAGGGACAAGTAAATCACCTTAACGTGGAAGAAGTTCATGATGAACCTGACGCTGTGATTGGTAAGTTCCTGCTAAATTCTTTTCCAGCATTGATCTTATTTGATACTGGAGCATCGCATTCATTCATATCAAGAGCTTTTGTAAACAAACATGGGTTAGCCGAGGAAAGCTTAGGAAAACCTATTAGGGTGAGTTCACCTGGGGGTGAGTTGATAGTAAATTCAGGCTGTGGGCAGTTAGAATTAAGGATTGGAAAATATCTTTTTCCAGCAGACTTAGTCATCCTAGAAACCCAAGTTTTGGATGTTATTATCGGAATGGATTGGATGACCCGTTTTGAAGGAATCATAGACTGTGCAAACAGAGCTATCACCCTCACCACCCCAGAAAAACAAAAGATTAAATTCAGATCAACTTTCGAACTTAAGAAAGTTAGGCTAAATTCTCTTAAGGGGGTTAGCCTTGGTGATGTGCTGATTGTCCAAGAGTACCCAGATGTATTCCCAGAAGAATTACCGGGAATGCCGCCTAATAGAGATGTGGAATTTCTCATTGAACTAAAACCGGGTACCGGACCAATAGCCAAGAGACCCTACCCAATGGCCGTCGATGAACTAAAAGAACTCAAGAAGCAACTGGAGGAACACCTTTTGAAAGGATTTATCCGTCCAAGTTCTTCGCCCTGGGGAGCGCCAATTCTTTTTGTCAAAAAGAAGGATCAAACCCAGAGATTAGTCACGGACTACAGAGATATAAATGAACACACCATCAAGAACAAGTATCCGTTACCCAAGATAAATGAATTATTTGATCAATTGAAAGGTGCATGTGTGTTTTCCAAGATTGATCTTCGATCAGGATACCTCCAAATGAAAGTTAGAGAGATGGATATACCAAAAACAGCGTTTGTTACAAGATATGGCTCTTATGAGTATACCGTAATGCCATTTGGATTAACCAATGCTCCAGCTTATTTCATGAATATGATGAATAAAGTATTCATGGATTTTCTGGACAAGTTCGTGGTTGTGTTCATAGATGACATTCTGATCTACTCCGAGAGTCACAAAGATCATGAAGAGCATTTGCGCCTAGTATTACAGAGACTACGTGAACATAAGTTATATGCCAAATTCAGCAAGTGTGAATTTTGGCTGGAACAAGTCGCATTTCTAGGACACATAGTATCCAAGGAGGGTATAGCAGTGGATACTGAAAAGGTCTCAGCTGTAACAAATGGGGAACCACCAAAGAATGTTGGAGAATTACGAAGTTTTCTTGGTCTAGCAGGATACTACCGAAGGTTTATAGAAAACTTTTCCAAAATCGCCAAGGCACTGACAGAATTATTAAAGAAGGAGAAGAAATTTGAATGGACTGACGCGTGCGAAGCCAGTTTCCAGGAATTAAAGAAACGACTAGTTTCAGCCCCAGTCCTGTGTTTACCTGATTTAGAGAAAGAATTCCTAGTGTACTGTGATGATTCACGCCAAGGCCTGGGAAGTGTGTTGATGCAAGAAGGCAAAGTGGCGTCTTATGCCTCTAGACAGCTCAAGAAGCATGAAACAAATTACCCCACTCATGATCTCGAGTTAGCCTCAGTAGTACATGCCTTAAAAACTTGGAGACCCTACCTAATGGGTAAGAGATGTGAAGTGTTCACTGACCACAAAAGTTTGAAGTATATTTTCACACAGAAAGAATTGAACATGAGGCAGAGAAGATGGTTAGAACTTATCAAGGATTATGACCTAAGTCTTCAATATCATCCTGGAAAGGCTAATGTAGTAGCTGATGCCCTGAGTCGTAAGGTTTACTTGAATGGCCTCACGGTAGGGGAAATACCTGAGGATTTATGCAAGGCATTCAAGGACCTCCGATTGGAAGTGGTACCAGAAGGTTTTGTAGCTTCGTTGGTAGTACAACCAAATTTGATGGACAATATACGTGAAGCTCAGAAGGGAGACAAGGATATTGAAGAAATCAAAGCCAATATGAGAGCAGGAAAAGCCAAGGGATTTCATGAAGATGAGCAAGGAACCCTGTGGTTTGAAAAACGTGTATGTGTGTCAAATGATCCTGATCTTAGGAAGTTAATTCTGCAAGAAGCCCATGAAACACCTTACTCCATTCATCCAGGAAATACCAAAATGTATATGGATGTGAAGGAGAGATTTTGGTGGAACAATCTGAAAAGAGAAATAGCAGAATATATAGCTAAATGCGATGTATGCAGTCGAGTAAAGGCTGAGCATCAGAAACCAGCAGGACTTTTGCAACCCTTGAAGGTACCGGACTGGAAGTGGGATTCTATTGGGATGGATTTCATCACCGGGTTACCAAGGACCAGATCAGGGTATGATTCTATTTGGGTTATTTTTTGTCGCTTAACCAAAATAGCTCACTTTATACCCGTGAAGACCACCTATACCAGCGCAAAGCTAGCTGATATTTACATGAAGAGGATTGTGTGCTTACACGGCGTCCCCAAGAGTATCGTGTCCGATAGAGGGACCCAGTTCACTTCCCATTTTTGGAAGCAGTTGCATGAGTCACTGGGAACTAGATTGGAGTTCAGTACAGCATTTCATCCACAAACGGATGGTCAGACCGAAAGAGTAAACCAGATTCTAGAAGATATGTTAAGAGCGTGCGCGCTCGATTATGGGTCTAGTTGGGATGACAACCTACCCTATGCCGAGTTCTCTTACAATAACAGTTATCAAGCTAGCATCGAGATGGCACCATTTGAGGCCTTATATGGGAAGAAATGCACAACCCCATTGTTGTGGAGTGGTGTAGGAGAACGAAGTTTCTTTGGACCTGATATAATCCAAGAGGCTGAAGAGAAAGTCAGATTAATTAAAGATAGATTGAAGGTAGCACAGTCCCGCCAGAAAAGCTATGCGGACTCTAAACGCAGGGAAGTCGCCTACGAGGTGGGTGATAGAACCTATCTTAGAGTGTCGCCACTCAGGGATGTGAAGAGGTTTGGAATTAAAGGAAAGTTAGCACCTCGGTTCATTGGGCCTTTTAAAAAAAATTCTCGTAAGGGTGAGGTGGCATATGAGTTAGAACTACCAGAAACTCTATCTGCGGTTCATAATGTGTTCCATGTCAGTCAACTGAAGAAATGTCACCCCGAAATGATGGGAGTTCCTTTAAAGGATACTGTACCCCTCGAAGAAGTACAATTGGAAAGTGATTTGACCTACGAGGAGAAACCCATCAAAATATTGCAGACCGCAGAAAGAGTCACCCGTACCAAAACCATCAAATTCTGTAAAGTCCAATGGAACCATCACACTGAGGAAGAAGCCACCTGGGAACGAGAGGACGACCTCCGAGAAGACCATCCACATCTATTTGCTGATCCTTCCGAAGCTCGAGGGCATGCTTCCGCTTAAGGGGGTTAGTCTGTAACATCCCAAATTTTGCAAAAATTTAAAACTTGCATTCAAGCATCATGCATCATGAGCATAAGAATACATCACCAAAATTATTAAATAAAACTTCAAATTTTAAATATAAATAATCTACAAATTCCATAAAGTGTTTATTTAAAACTCCTTTAATAAATAAAATTTTGCCAAATTATATATGGGCAAGAATAATGTTAAAAAGTTCCATTTTTAATAACCTTTCCAAAACATATTTTTATGATTTTTTCTGAAATGTTTTGAATAAGTTTAAAAATCATATTTGAAATCAGTATTTAAAAACAGAAAAGGATTTAAATAAAATTATTTGAATTTCGGAGCAAGTGGGCCGTGGCCCGTAACTATCTACCGCGCGCGCGTAGCCGAGCAGCCCGCCAGCGGCCCAGCGCCCCGCGCACCCGCCAGCAGACGCTGACAGGTGGGACCCACCTTTCATCACCCCCGCGCCAACGTTCTTCCCCAAATCACGCCCCGACCCCGACAGGAAACGGCAGATTTGATTCGCACGATTACGAGCGATTTACTGCTCCCCTTACCTCGCCTCCTCCCCCTACTAATAGCCCTCCTCGCTCTCGTCCGATTGCCCCAAACCTCACCTCCCGAGAGCCCATAGGCTGCCCGCACGAGCTCGCGCCATCCCGCCGTCGCAGTCGGTAAGAACTTCACCGCCCGAGCAACTCCGGCCACCTCGGACCTCCATTCCACCTCCCCTCGCTCCCTGTGAGCCGTGCGCATCGAGTTGACATAGTGGAGCGTGTGTTTTTGCAGCGAAACCTCGCCTCCGTCCACGACCGAGAGAAACCGACGCCGTGCGCAACTCCGGCGAGCTCTTCCGGGAAGACGAGGACGCTCCGGTCATCATCACCGCGCCATCGCCCTCCCCACGACGTCGCGCATCTTCTGGTGAGCTCCGTTTTCCTCTTAGCATCGTAGCACGCCTCGGGCGCGAACGCCGGCCATGGCTCCGCCGCGCACCGCGCGTCTCCGGTGACCGCGCCGCCCGTTTTTGGTCAACGAATCGTGGACCGTTAGATCTAGATCCAATGGATCTAGATCGATTAGATCTCGCGCGTCCATTTTAATTTAGATCGGACGGCTCTCGCAGCCGATCCGCGCCGAAGCGGTATCGACCAATAGGATTGCGCCACGTAGCCCAGTTTATTTCTTTTTCGCAGGAAATTATATAAATAAAACAGAAAATAGATAAAACCTGCAAAATTCATAACTTTTGATCTGTAAGTCCAAATTTAGTAAACTTTATGTCATTGGAAAGCTCTGCTCATGTAGTTTAAGTCTACATCATTTGTTTTTCCCATTGACAAATTTTAAATTGAATAATTATCAGAGGAGTATTTCGGCCATTAAATTAATAACTTAAATGATAAAAATTATTTAGAAATAAATGTAATTGTTTTAAGATTGCATAATTTCCCTCTGTCCAGCAATATTAATAAATGTCCAAATTGAAGATGTCATAAAAACAATGAAAGTGGTAATTATAGAAATCAAAGTTTTACTATATTAATTCAAATTATTGAACTAATAAATAAAATAAGAAATACCTAAACATTAAACTTCATTTATTTATGACAGAAAATAACAATTATTAATAAGTGTGTCTACTCATCATAACATATCATTCATGCATACATAAATTTTGTTTAGTGTTATGATGATATGGTGTTGGTATTTATGTTATTCATTGTTTGTGCTAGATTGTGAAGAAGAGGAAGGACTTGCTTGTGATTGTTATTCTTGCTGTGCTTGTTCCTCCTGTTACCAAGGCAAGTGACATTCATACAATATCCCATATTTTCTATATGCATAAGTAGTATATTTTGAGTAGTGTGCATGATAGGGATTTTGATGTATGTTATAATGCTAAGTTAGTTGGTATTTTACAAATATCCTAGTAGTGTGTAGTCATCCTTTTTCCTAAGCAGCCATGAAAAGATTTTATTAGTTGCTTAGCCATGCTATAAAAATGTTTACCATGTTATGGAAATGTTTCTAAGTGTTAAAAACCTAAAATGCACATCTGGGTGAAATTGGTTGTTATGGTTTATGTTGAGTGGCTTTTGGGACTATGCTTGTGGTTGTCATCGCCTAGGATGAATGTCTATTCTACTTAGCGCCATGAGTATGGTGGTTGTTACCCAGAAGTACACTTGTGGACGGCCACCCAGGAACGAAGAGATTACCAAGTCCCTCCAAGTTTAGAAGCTTCCCGTGCAACCTTTTGACAATGGGCTCTGTCTAGAATGATTAAGTTGTGGGAGTGCAACCTGTCGGCTTGACAAGCAGATGTAGAGTTGATAGGTGGAACGGGTCTTGCTAGTATGGTTGCATTCTTCTTCTGAAAGTTCTTGTCTCAATTCTCTCCTTTCCATAATACACTCCGCGTGTATAGGATTTCTCGGACAAATTGAGTCTAAAGGTGAAAGTGCACAACCTCTGCAGAGTTAAAACTAAGTACTTAGCCGTGTCCCCGGAAATGGACTATTTCGAGTAACTGGACAAGGATGGGCAGAAGAATCTCAACACTGTTTTCATAAAGTAAAATTTGACTAAGGAAAGAATCGTTAGTGCTCCTGGGCCTTGTCCCTCGGTGCCAAGTCTTCGAGAAATAAAAGTGTTTTATAAAATGATAGGAGAAAACTTGCTTTCTGCAAATAGCCTTCAACTCCACCAAGCCAAATATGCATATAGATGTTAGACTTGCCAGTATATTTATCCACCATAGTCACTTGCCAATACATCATTGTATTGACCTCCTTCGGGGGCTGCATATTCCAATGTGCAGGAATTTCTGATGCTGAATGATTGGCTCGAGTCTACACCCAACATGACTGCCTGTGGCGCATGCTTGAAGATGAGGCTCAATGTTATTTTTGCTTTCGCTGTGAACTCTGAACTTTAGCTAGCCTTCATGGCTATGCAATTTGTAATAAAGCCATTTTGGCTATTATTTTTGGATCTCGTTGTAGTAATTTAATACTTATGCAATGATACTTTATATTTTGTACTGTGGTGCTGGCAGTGATCCAGGGACTAGCACATAACACAGGTGTTCCAACTTTAATAAAAGTTGGGGTGCTACAAAATGGTATCAGAGCAAAGTGTTGCCTGTAGGTTCGAGCCCCTAGGATTGGTTAAGCCCTTTTTGATCATAATGTTACCATCTTTGAAGTATGTTGGATTCTAACGGCATGGTGGGATGAAGCGGCCCGGAACAAACTTTACATGTCCACGTACATGAGACCTGTTCCACAATATAAGTGGCTGGCCGGGTGTCTGTCTCTCTCACTATAGTGAAAAATCCAATTTACGAAGAGTTGTTAATATCTGTTGATCACCTTAGGATTTTTGACTTAGTATTCCCCCTAAAGTAATATTAAACTCCATAACTAGTACTTCCTTATCTTATGCAATTCTTGTTCTAATTTCCCTTCTTCCTACCTAAAGGATGACGAGCTTTCACTTCACCACTGCGGAGGACTTCGAGAACACCCGTTTTGGCTGTTACCTCCTCGACATCGGCGAGAAGATAGGGTTACCACTACCCCAACTAAAAGGCTTCATTCTGAAGAAGTTTAACAAAGAGGGTTGCTGGGGAATAAAAGCAACACAACCAGGACGTGGAGAGGAGCCCCCACTGGAGATCAAAATGGTTAGTGAATCCAAAGACAAAGGGCTCAATCTAGTCATGCAAGATTTGATTGGGCGCGCCTCTGCGGACGCTACAGCCTAGAGTTGAGGGGCCACTACTCCATTTTCTTTGGAAGAAGAAACGAAGATGGAGAACCTTACCTATATGATGTCGGAGAAAGAGGGAAGGCAAAACCCCTTAGCCTTTATTTCCAGGAGCTGGAAATCCTTGTCACCGAACTATATGAAGATCGACGCACCGAGCTCCTGAAGAACGATGAGTTATGTGCCTTACTTAAAGAGAACGAAGAGAAGGTGAAGGAACAGGAGGAAGTGACTAAGGCACAGGAAGAGAGATTCGCTGCACAAGAGGAGAAGTACAGGAGACAAGAGAAAAGAGTTCAAGAGAAGAACAAGATCATCAGGGAACAAAAAGCAGAACTCGAGAGCAATGAAGTCGAGTTCGAGGCTGATAGTGACTTGATCAAGAGGCTTCGTACTGAGAAGAGAGAGCTGCAAGAAAAGAATCTTGCCCTGGAGAAAGAAGTAAAGGAACTCAAGGATGTACTCGCCAATGAAGGAATCGAGATACAGGAAATTGAAGAGGAGGAAGAAGACATGGTCGAGTAGTTAGTTAGTGAGACTACCACTTAACATACACCACATTGTCTTGATCTTGTATTGACCTACCAACTTGTGCTGGAGAAGTGGGAAGCAACCCATTGTCGCACAATCTACAATGGAGTCGGAGTACATTGCTGCTTGCGAAGCCGCGAATAAAGTTGTGTGGTTGAGGAAGTTCGTCATCGAACTTGGAGTGTTCCCGAGTGCGCAAGACCCCATGATCCTCTTATGCGACAATACAGGTGCAATTGCTAACGCCAAGGAGCCAAGGTCTCACTCCACCGCCAAACACATTCTCCGACGCTTCCATGTGATACGTCAGTACGTACAAGGAGGCGATGTGAAGATTTGCAAAGTACATACGGATCTAAATGTGGCAGATCCGCTGACGAAGCCTCTCCCTCTTGATAAGCATGAAAAACACCAGTTAGCTATGGGTGTTAAGCTTTTACCAAGTTGTAATCTAGATTAATTTGTACTCTAGTGCAAGTGGGAGACTGAAGGAGATATGCCCTAGAGGCAATTAATAAAGTGTATTCTTTATCATATCTCATTTGTTCATAATTGGTTTTTGTGTCATGCTAGAACCGTATTAAGCGGAAACATTAATACTGTCGTGGTATCGGCATATTTGATAGGAGACGGGGGTCCTCTAGCCTACGTATGGATTGTGGGGAAGAAGGTTGGTGTCGTCGAGGTCGGGATTGAACACGGCGAGTTTACCCAGCTTCGGATCCCACAGCGGTGGCGGAATCCTACGTGCTGCTATAATTCACTATGAGGCAATAGCCGTGAACAGGTTACAATGGGTATGATGCCTATGGAAGTTGTTTCTGTGCTTGGCCCTAAAGGCCTCCCGGTGGCCGGCTTATATAGGCGGCCAGACCCCGGGTTACAAGGTAAGTACTTGGCCGGCAAGTAAACAGAGTCCTAGACCTAGCCGGCTTAGTTGCCGCCTTCCGTCTTGGGCTCGGTGGCTTGATGGTCTTCGGCCTTCCGCCTTCCTTGGACCGTCCGCCTACTTCCTTGTACGTCAGCTATCTGGGCCGCCCGGCAGGCCTCGGCCTTACCACCCTTGGGCCACCCTGGACTAGCCGGATTGATCCATGTTGGTTATACCCCTAGTTGATATATCCCCAACATTAGCCCCCAGAAAGGTTGAAGTTCTCCAGGCGCTGACTTCTTCTTGATTCTTCATCTGCCAATGTTGGCGGCTGCAGGACTTGAACCATTCTGAAAATCAACGAGGCATGCGTGTCTTGAGGTTGACACGCGGCCGCCTTTATCCATCATGGGAAAAGACGGCTGCTCGGCAATCTTGCCGAGCATCCTTCCTGGCGGTTTCCACCTAGCCAGCTCACGACAGTTTGAAAACTGTTAGGCGGGAATCTCGCCATGATCACAAATTGCGGGAAAAGAGGAGGCGTGGAGATCGTGCAATCGTGTGCCGCAACGGATGCGGGACACGTGTCCGGCTAAAAATGCCGTTGCACAGGGAGCAACGCCTGGCCCTATAAATAGGTAGCCAAACGGTCCATTTTCTTTACCCAGCCTTTGCTCTCTGTGTGCTCTTGCCTCTTCCCCTTCTTCGCTCCTTGCCTCCGAACGAGCTCCGGCGAACTCTTCTCCTCCGACGACCTTTTCTTGCGGCGATGTCCACCGGCCCAGCTCACTCGACGGCGTCGAGCGGTCCGGCGACCGAGGCCGCGCTCGCAACGTCGATGGGCGGCGCAATAACCCGTCCTGCGGCGGCGGTGACGGCGGGCAATGTCACCGCCGTCGTCCCTCAGACTTCTACCGCGCGCACGCCAGCGGCGGGCTCTTCGGCTCCTCCACCGTCCACCACGGCGACGGCGACGGCGGGCGCCGCCGGCGATGAGGAAGAAGAAGCGGCGGACCTCGGGTCCCGCTACTGGCTACCTTCCATCGTCGATGAAGACGCCCTCCAAGATTTGGAGGCTGTCGGCTACCTCCCCACTCGGGAGGATTGCCGGTGGAGGGCCGCCTTCGGAGACATCATCCCGGCCCCGGAAGCCGCAGAGCGGGTAATCCTTACCTCCCATCTTGTTAGGGGAATGGCGCTTCCGCCTTCCGCCTTTTTTAGCGAGGTTTTGGATCACTACGGGCTCCAGCCCCACAACATTGCACCCAATAGTATATTAGTCTTAGCCGGCTTCACAGCTCTGTTCGAAGGCTATCTAGGTATTAGGCCTAGTTTAGACTTCTTCAGATACTGCTTCCGTTGCCGGCGACAGACGGTGCCGGACGGCGGGCTGGCTACCTGCGGCTGCATCACCTTCAACTGCCGCCAGGGCCGCCAATGGTATCCCAAGATACCATATCTCGAGTCCGTCAAGGGCTGGACCTCCACGTTCTTCTACTGCCAAGATATGGCAGCGCCGGGCCGCCAAGTTGGCATCCCGGCATTCGTCAACGCGCCACCCATGCCTCGACCATGCTGGGACGAGGCGGTGCCCAAGTTGACGGAGGAACTCCGCCTTATTCAAAGGCGGATTGAATTCCTCACGAGGACGATGGCTCCTCCTCAGCTGGATGGAGTCGACACCGTCATTTGCTGGCTCGGCCGGCAAATCCTCCCCCTGCGGTACAGCCCGCACAAGATGTGTCAGTATTTGCCTACTGACACAGCCTCTCTTCGCGTGAGCGAAGAGATATTGCCGGTCGCCGACCTGGCATTCCGGCTCCGCAGCCTCGTCAAGGCGGGGCTGGTGAAGGCGGCCGAGGGCGTGCCCATGCACACCCATGACAACCCTCCCCTTGAGGTGAATATTTTCTTCCTTCGCCCCTTGTTTGACAGCTTTGCCGGCTAGGCTTGAGTTCCTTTAACTTGTCTTCTTTTTCAGCTCTCCGAGTTGGGGGAGGATGACCTGGCTCCCGACTTCTACGAGTCGGAGGCCGGGAAGACGAAGAAGCGCAAGGCGTACGGCGCTGCTTCCTCTACGACGAATGCCGAGAGGAAGAAACGGATCGCGTCGGCTACCGAGCCGACTCTCGCCAACATCGGCGAGAACGCGGGGATTAACATCCCCCGAAGGTACTCAATTCTGCCTTTACCAGACGACAAACCTCTTCAATACTGGCCAATTGACTGTGCCTGCTTTTTATTGACAGGGAAAGGGTCGCAACCTCCCGGTTGACGACCAGGCTTCTTGGCAAGGGAAAGCGGCCGCAAGGCGTCTCGCCGGCTACCGTGCCGCCAACTCCTCAGCTCCACACCGGCAGCTTTATGGGCGACGCTCGTCGTCAGCCCCCAGCTCCGGCTTCAGGTGCTCCGCCAAGGACCCCTTCCGCCGACCGTGCGGCCAAAACTCCCCTTCTGCTGGCTGAGGCTACGGCCGATGATGCCGCTCAATCGCGCGCCGCCAACGAAGGGTTGCTGGAGTCGACTGCCGGCGGGTCTCGGAGGGCAGCCCCGACTGCGGGAGGCGGCAAGGTCAGGGACCCTTGGTCCACCTTTAAGGAGGCCAAGGAGTCAACCTTGGCTTTTGCCAACTTCGCCTCGCAGGCCTTCACGGACTTGGAGGGCCACTTATCTGTAAGTTCTTCTCACTCCGGTATATACATAGTCTTTCCCCCGAGCACTTAGATGGCAAGTCAAAAGGAATTGGGACTGCCGGCTTAGTGGTTATTCGACAATATGTTATATGCCTTTGTTTTGTCTTGCAGGGCCTTGTCTCCGCCAACGTTGAGCTTGTCTCCTCGCGAGTCGAGATAAACCGGCGCTGCCGCGTCCTGAAGAAGGAGTGCGAGGCCAAGGACCTGCGGATTGCCGAATTGGAGGCGGCCCGCAAAAAAGATGAAGGTAGGGTTGATCCTTTTCGCCTTCAACTATGCTTTTGACTTATGTTTAGCGAATCCATATTTGTAGAACTGATAGACCACGCCCAGGATATCCTGAAGGCGTCCACTGATATGCAAGCTCTAATGAATGAAGCTTCTGACTTGGCGGCCGCCAACTTGGAGTTGAAGGAGGCTCATCAAAAGGAGATGGAGGCCCAGCAACTCAAGTTTGCGCAGGAATCTAGCCAGCTCACTGGTGAGTTGGAAAGCCTGCGCAACAAGTTGGCGGAGGCGGAGAAGACGGCTGCGGAGGAGATCTCTAAGCAGACTTCTCGCGCCCAAACTGCGGAGGACGCGCTGGCAACTCATATGATTGAGTTGTCCGCTTTCCATAACTCGGTCCTTGGTAATTTCTTGCTCCTTTTTTTATGCTGCCATGTTGCTTTAGCCTGAGCCAAACTAATGGCTTTGTTTTTGATGCAGTTCCCGCCGGTTTAGGCGATGACAAGGTTGTCAGCCCCCGCCTGGATCGCCTTGCGCCTCTAGGCGAACTGATCACCGAGACTTTGGCGGCGTCCAAGCGGTTTGCCGCCAAGTTCTTCACTTCGTCTGGCAGCCAGGAGCCGACCGAGTTCAGCGACGTGCCCGCCATCCTGGAGCAGGCGACCAAGCTGCACAAAAGCTCGCTGAAGTCGGCGGCACGGGGTGGAGCCAAGACCGCCCTTGGGTTGTTCATGGCGCACTACCCCGAGGCGGAGATAGAAGCCGTCACCGAAGGCATGCCGTCAACGTACGAAGACGGTAGCGAGGTTGAGCCGGCCGCTGTGTTGGACAGCGTTGCCGGCTACGCCACGCGGGTTGCCGACATGGTGGACACTTCAATCTTCTAACGGCGCCATCCTGTGCCTGGCGGAGAGGGAGCTGAAGCTGCCGGCGCGGCCGAGGCGGAGGGGAGTGATAGTTCCGGTGCTGAAGTTGTCAGCCCCCAAGCCTGATGTAGACGCTCCCCCCCGAGCCATATCTTTTCTGTCCTTGCCTTCTGTTAGCCTTACTTGTCGGCCCCCGAAACAATGCAACATTTGTAATATTTGTATATACTTTTGTTGTTGCTTTGTTAGGCGGAAACTAGCTGACAAGTTTTATTTTGTCTTTATTTAAATGGCCCGCCTTAATTTTACCCTGACTTATATGCTTGACTTTTTGTATGTTGACGAAACCTCGGCCGGTAACTTTAGTTGAAACAACCAGGGCTAAACCATGCGTTTAGAATCAGAGACCAAAGCCAACATGTTGGTGTCAAAAACATACTACTAGGCGAACCACATATAAGTAATCAGAGGTAAAGGAATTAGGCGGCGCAAAAAAGTTTATTTTTGCTTTGGGTTTGCTCGAAAGCTGCAAGTATCTACCAGTTTGAACCTTTGCACGGAGCTAGAAAATAGGTAACTTAGATACATAGGGGAAATATGATTGCAAGAAAAGACAAAAGATGGCATGCTTCTCAACACAGATGAGGAACCATAGACTTTTATTTCATAATCATATTTAACTTATTACAATTATAAATTGCTAAGTGTAGAAAGGACGTAGCTGCTCAATATTCCAAGGCCGTCTTGTTTGCTCGAACGGATCGTCAATGCCTCTCTTGCGCTTGGTTCCCCTTTTTCCTGCCGCCTTCTTGCGCATTTTCTTTTCTTCTTCGTCGCGGATGTCGGATAGGTACTAGGAACCATTGAGCAGCGCCTTTGTGACTATAAACGGTCCTTCCCATGGCGGGGATAACTTGTGCAAGCCTTTTCTGTCTTGAATTAGGCGGAGAACCAGGTCACCTGTTCTGAAGCTTCGCTTCCGCACTCTCCGGCTATGATAGCGGCGAAGTTGTTGCTGGTACAAGGCGGAGCGATGGAGAGCGACGTCTCTTTCTTCGTCTAGCAGGTCTAGGCTATCCTGTCTTGCACCTTCTACGTCTTTCTCGATGTAGGCTTGAACTCTTGGGGAATCGTACTTCATGTCGGTAGGTAGCACTGCCTCTACGCCATATACTAAGAAGAAAGGAGTATAGCCAGTAGACCTATTTGGCGTTGTGCGCAAACTCCATAATACCGACTGTAACTCATCTGCCCAAGCGCCGGCTACCCTATGTAATGGGGCTTTGAGAAGAGGCTTAAGTCCTGATAAGACTAGGCCGTTTGTACGCTCTACTTGTCCATTGGATTGAGGGTGTGACACGGATGCCAAATCAAGCCGGATGCCCAGATCGCTGCAGTATTCTTCTATGTCGCCTTGAGACAGATTGCTGCCATTATCGGTGATAATGCTGTGTGGAACTCCAAACCGAGAGATAATTCCCCAGAGAAAATTGGTGGTTGTTCGTGCGTCAAGTTTGCTGATCGGTTTAGCTTCGATCCATTTGGTGAACTTGTCGACATCGACCAATAGGTGAGTGTACCCACCGCGCGCCTTTTTGAATGGACCCACCATGTCTAAGCCCCAGACCGCAAACGGCCAGGTGATTGGGATCGTCCTTAGCTCCTGTGCCGGCAAATGAGGTTGACGAGCGTACAACTGGCAGCCTTTGCATGTCTTTACGATGTTCTCGGCGTCTTCTTTGGCGGTGAGCCAGTAGAAACCTTGGCGGAAAGCTTTGTATACGATGGACCTAGCGGAAGGATGATGCCCGCAGGTGCCAATGTGTATGTCCTTCAGAATTTCCCGGCCTTCTTCCGGCTGTATGCACCGCTGATAGATGCCGCAAGTGCTTCGCTTGTATAGCTCGCCTTTTATTATCGTGAATGCCTTGGCTCGCCTTATGATCTGCCTCTTTAGCACCTCATCATCCTCCGGCAACTTTTGGTCGATTACAAAATCGAGATATGGGACTGTCCAATCCGGCTGTGTTAAGTAGACAGCGAAACTTGCCGCTTCTACCGGTTCTTCTGCGTCGGGGTCCATCAAATCGGCGCCTTTAATGGATGGCTTGTGCAATTGCTCCAGGAAGATATCTTTTGGTACCTTTTTGCGTTCCGATCCAAGTCTTGCAAGTGTGTCTGCCGCCTCATTCTCAGCTCTTGGGACATGCCGGACTTCGTAGCCTACGAAGTTTTTTGCGAATTCATCAACCTTGGCTCTGTAAGCCGCCATTGTTGCGCTTTTCGCATCCCATGTTCCGCTTACTTGCTGCGCGACCAAATCTGAGTCGCCATAACAGAGGATTCTTTTGACGCCTAGGTCGTTTGCCACGTGTAACCCATGAAGCAAGGCTTCGTACTCGGCAACATTGTTGGTTGCTGTGAAGTGTAATTGTAACACGTAGCTAAGCTTGTCACCTTTAGGCGTGCGTAGAACGACACCAGCCCCCGAGCCTTTGAGCATCTTTGATCCGTCGAAGTGCATGACCCAATATTCTGATTCGGGGAGTGTCGTTTCCTCCATGGCCTCTATCCAGTCGGCGACAAAGTCGGCAAGCGCTTGAGACTTAATGGCGGTCCGTGGTTTATAGACTATATCAAAGGCGGCGAGTTCGATGCCCCATTTGGCAACTCGACCCGTTGCCTCTGCATTGTTGATTATGTCTCCCAACGGTGCCTTGCTGACTACTGTCACTGTGTGTTCCTGGAAGTAATGCCTAAGCTTTCTGGCGGCGAAGAATACACCATAAGCCAGATTTTGGTAATGCGGATACCTCTGCTTGGAGGCGGAGAACACTTCACTGATGAAGTAGACCGGTCGCTGCTCATACGCCGCGGCTTCGTTCTCCTTTCTTTCCACCGCCAAGACAACGCTGACAACAGCTCCTATTGCCGCGATGTACAGCAGCATTGGTTCCTGTGATCGAGGTGCTGCCAATATTGGAGCGGATGTGAGGGCCTCCTTAAGTTGTTGTAAGGCGGCTTCTGCCTCTGCTGTCCACTCGAAGTTGTCGGATTTCTTCAATAGCCGGTAGAGAGGCATTGCCTTTTCCCCTAGGCGGCTTATGAAACGACTGACGGCTGCTGCCGATCTGGCTAGGCGCTGCACGTCCTTCAGACAAGTAGGTCTGGATATGTTTTGGATGGCCTTGATCTTCTCCGGATTGACCTCGATCCCTCGTTCTGAGACGATGAACCCTAGCAGTTTGCCGGCTGGAACGCCGAAAACGCACTTGGCGGGATTGAGTTTCATCTGATACCTCCGGAGATTCTGAAAGGTTTCTTCCAAGTCCTCTAGGAGATCTGCCTTCTTTTTTGACATTACCGCGATGTCGTCTACATAGACGTGAACATTGCGGCCGATCTGCTCGTGCAGGCAATTTTGCATATAGCGCTGGTATGTTGCCCCTGCATTCTTCAGACCAAAAGGCATTGTAATGTAGCAGAAAGTCCCATATGGAGTTGTGAAAGATGTTTTCAGCTGATCTGACTCTCTCATCTTGATTTGGTGGTATCCTGAGTAGGCGTCCAGAAAACAAAGCAGCTCGGAGCCTACTGTGGAGTCTACGACTTGGTCAATTCTAGGCAGCGCAAAGGGATCCTTTGGGCAGCACTTATTAACACCAGTATAGTCGATACACATCCTCAGCTCTTTATTCTTTTTGGAACGAGTACAGGATTTGCCACCCAGTCGGTGTGTACAACTTCTTTTATGAAATTGGCGGCCTTCAGCCTATTTATCTCCTTTCCTATAGCCTTGCGCCTCTCATCTCCAAAACGTCTTGTCGCTTGTTTCACCGGCTTGGATCCTTTTATGACGTTGAGCGAGTGCTCGGCAAGTTCCCTCGGCACACCAGGCATGTCGGAAGGCGACCATGCAAAGATGTCACGATTCTCACGGAGGAACTCGACGAGCGCGCCTTCCTATTTGCTGTCAAGGTTGGAGCCGATGACAACTTGTTTAGACTTGTCACCTGGGATGAGGTCCGCCTTTTTGGTGTCTTCTGAAGCTTCGAAAGTCTTCTTGACATCCATCTTTGGCTTTGGCATGGAGTTGTCTGAATCCGCCCCGAGCAGCGCGAGTTCTTCCTTGTGGATGACGGCTTCTGCGAAGGCGTCCATGCCACGCTCGCACTCCTTGGCTTTCTTGAAGTTGCCGGAAACCGTGATGGTTCCGTTTTCCCCCGGCATTTTAAGCTTGCTGTATATGTAGCACGGCCTTGCCATGAACTTGGCGAAAGCCGGTCGTCCGAAGATTGCATGATAGGCGCTTTTGAAGGGGACAACTTCGAACCGGAGGAACTCTGAGCGGTAGTTCTCTTTTGGTCCGAACGTTACCTTCATCCTGATGCTTCCCATTGACTTTGCTTGTCTGTCGGGCACTATGCCATGAAAGGTGAGGTTGCTGTGATCCAGCTGATCCTCTGATAGGTTCATGCGGCTTAGTGTGTCGTAGTACAGGATGTTGAGGCTGCTGCTGCCATCCATAAGTACCTTTGTGAGTCTGAAGTTGTCGACAATGGGGTCGACGACAAGGGCGTACTTGCCTGGGTGAGGGACGTGATCAGGGTGGTCGGACCGGTCCCAAGTGATTGTTGCCTCCGACCAGTTCAAGTACTGAGGGACGTCCGGCATTGTTGCGTTGAGTTCGCGCATCTCCGCCTTATCTGCTTTAGCCGAAGGCGTGCCGACAAAGCACACAAGAGATTCTTTGACCTTCGGATACGGCTTGTTTTTCTTGCCGGCTGCGTCATCTTCGCTTGAGATAGACGTGTCGTCGTCATCCTCATCCTCCTTGCTGTCTTTCTTGTCGTTCTTCTTTGACTTCTTTGACTTCCAGCCGACTGTGGGATCCTTTTTGAAGTCGTCCATGAAACGGCACTCTCCAAGCATATGGTTAACCTTGCCCAATGAGGCATGGATGGGACACGGCAAAAGCTTTGCCTGTTCATAAGTGATTCGCGCCGCCTTAGGCCCTGAGCCGGCTTCGCGACTATCTTTCTTATTTTTCCACTTCTTTTTGCCGGCGTTTCCTTGGAACGCTACGGCTACCTCATTGGAAGGTCCGGCTTTGTCATCCGCCGCCTGCTTGCGTTTGTTGTTCCGCTTTGGTATGATGTTGACGTCTGGGTCATCGTCCCGGGCGTCGTCATCCGCCGCCGCGTATTGGGAGGCTAGGTTGAGCATCTCACCAAGATCCGTGATTTGCTCGCGGACGAGCCTATGACGGAGCAAGGACTTCTTCTGTAGGCCCGTGTAGAAAGCGTGGATAGCCTGTGCGTCCGAAACACCATGACAGTTGGCTTTTTCGGATATCCAACGGCTGACAAAATCTGTCATGGTTTCGTCCGGCTTTTGGATACAGCGTTGCAAATCCGTGTAGGTATTTGGGCGCTTGTATGTTCCTTGGAAGTGCTGGGAGAAAACCTTTTCCATGTCGTACCAGCTATGGATGGACTTTTCAGGAAGGTTGTCGATCCAAGCTCTTGCCGTGCCTTCCAACATGAGAGGTAGGTAGCGGACGGCAATATGGCTGCTCCCGCCGGCAATCTCTATGGCCATGGCATAATCGGATAGCCATGAGTCCGGCTTAACGAGGCCGTTGTACCTAGAACAGTTTTTTGACACTGTCATGTCCTTAGGGAACGGCTCTCTGCGGATGGCGTCACCTAAGCACTTTGGTCCAGAGTATAGCGGCTCCTTTCCTCTTGCTATGTCTTGTAGGCGATGTCGTGCGTCTTTTGGATCGAGCTGCCGTGCGCCTCTGTTCGCGTCTGGCTCGTCCTGCGCTGCCCGGCTTATGCTGCGCCTGGGCCCTTCTACCTCCTCTCTCTTCTTGCTGCCAGTGCTACGCTGCGGAGATCGGCTGCGGACTCTCCTTGGAGGGTCGTTGCCGACATCTTTTCTAGGCGGCTGCCTGTTGCTCCGGCTACCGCCATTGTCGCGTCGTGGCTGGGGTGGAGGTGGCAGGTCTCCTCTGCTTCCTGTCCTTGAGTTCTCGTCCCGCCTTGGCTTTGGCGGTGGCGTCTTCTTTGGAGGTGGCGTTGCCTTCCTTTTGTCGCCATGGCTACTGGAGCCTGACGGGCCTTCGCGGTCGGCGCCGGGTGCAGCTTTGCACTTTCCCGACTTAGACTCTAGGTCTCCCCCGCGAGCATCCGCCATATGGCCGTAGGAATCAGCGCGAGCTTGTCGTTCTAGGGCCTTGCTTACGAAGTGTCTTGCGTTGGCCAGCTTTTCTTCCGCCGTGTAAGTGTTGTCGTCCAGGGTATCTAGCGCGGCGGCCGCGTTGAGGACCGGGGTGCAGAAGACAACGTCTCCCCTTCTGTCCACGCGCTGTGGTGCCGTGCGCCAGTCGAACCCTAGATCTTGAGCCGCTGTTGTTGCTTGCGTAGGTGGCTCTTTTCCGCGGTGGTTTTTTGATGACCTTTTCTCCTCGAAGAGTTGCCGGCTTGTTTTGGCCGACATCTTCTCCTGTTCTTTATCGATCTTCTTCGCAAGGCTCTCAACGTGCTCCTCTCTTTTTCTCAGGAAGTCAGAGTGTTTAAGCATGTTAAGCCTAAGCTCTTCCACTGCGTCGAGTGGGGTATCTTTGTTCACCGGAGTATTCATGATCTCGTCTACTTCTTTGATGACGGAGAGCAAATCCGTGGGTTTGCTGCTGCCGCCTTTCTCGAGGCCAGTTTTCTTCTTTGCGCGCACCTTGTCGGAACTTTCAATGAGCTAGCCGGCAGTGGTGTCCCCGGCTTCTTCCGCCGGCTTGTTTTGCGCCTATGAAGTAACTGGGGTTGTCTCGTGATCGATAACAACCATCATAGCCATCTTGTCAGGCATGTCTGTATCCGATGTACCCTCGGAGGGGGCCGGATTTCCACTGGAAAAGCGGGTTTTGATCTTCTCTTCGAAGAGACTAGCATCATCATCGGAGTCAGAGTCTATGTTGACTTGAACGGTAGATATGGATCCGACATCTGACATCGCATCCTCCTGTAGAGCAGGGAGGATTGACTCAGGATCGTTGTTTTCCGGCTGGGAGTCGGATCCCATTCTGACAACTCCGACGAAGTGGAAATCAGATTCGGCCGACTCCTGGGAGAAGGCGGATTCGGATCCATCTTGCCGGTCGACTGCTTGGTCGAAGGGTTGGTGGGTGGGGTTGTAGAAACGCGGTAGGCCGTACGCCTCTGGCGTGTACCCGATGAAGACGTCGATCCCTCCGATCGGCACGATTGCGCATCCGATAAGGTAGTCGTCCGCCGGGAGCCAGGATTCATCCGAGTTGACGTAGCTATGGCCGCCATACTTTGTGACGCGACCGACGGCGATCTGTTTGCCCACGCCGCCAAGTGTTCCCGCCTAGAACGTGACGCCAGGAACCTTATGCCCCACGGTGGGCGCCAACTGTCGTGGTATCGGCATATTTGATAGGAGACGGGGGTCCTCTAGCCTACGTATGGATTGTGGGGAAGAAGGTTGGTGTCGTCGAGGTCGGGATTGAACACGGCGAGTTTACCCAGCTTCGGATCCCACAGCGGTGGCGGAATCCTACGTGCTGCTATAATTCACTATGAGGCAATAGCCGTGAACAGGTTACAATGGGTATGATGCCTATTGAAGTTGTTTCTGTGCTTGGCCCTAAAGGCCTCCCGGTGGCCGGCTTATATAGGCGGCCAGACCCCGGGTTACAAGGTAAGTACTTGGCCGGCAAGTAAACAGAGTCCTAGACCTAGCCGGCTTAGTTGCCGCCTTCCGTCTTGGGCTCGGTGGCTTGATGGGCTTCGGCCTTCCGCCTTCCTTGGACCGTCCGCCTACTTCCTTGTACGTCAGCTATCTGGGCCGCCCGGCAGGCCTCGGCCTTACCACCCTTGGACCACCCTGGACTAGCCGGATTGATCCATGTTGGTTATACCCCTAGTTGATATATCCCCAACAAATACAAGTGTTATACGTAAACAACCAGGTCCCTAGTGGCCTCTACTAAGACTAGTTTCGTTGCGCGATTGATGATCGAGGTTTCCCGGTCATGGGGCATGGCGCCGGTCGGCAATGGGAGTCATATCGTTGGAGAACGATGTGATGGACATACCCAGATTTGGAGGACGTAGTCGTTACGCCTTTGACCGTGAGATCAACTCTTATTGTTATTCCTGGAAGATACTTTGATCGCACCAAACGGCGTATCTTATATAGTATGACAATAACGGTGATACTTTTGGGTATCGGAAAGGAGTAGTTGAGACGAGGTGTCAAGAGCGGGATTTGCCAGTCCGCGTAGCAGGATAGATACTCTCGGGCCCACTCGGTGAGATCATGTCTAATGAGCTTGCAAGCATGTGACTAGGTCACGGAGACATGAGATCATGAACGAGTAGAAGATAGCGTTGTCGATAACGAGGTCGAGATTAGGTATGGATATATCTATGGAACGACGCTCGGACATGCTAAGTATCGCTATGGCAAAAGGTTTAAAACTTTGCGTTCAGGTTTGATAGATGAAAGTCATTCGTTATATCACAGGGATTAATTCATGGGGTCCAGGCCTACGAGTTAGTCGTTGATCATAGAGGAGTTTTGGTCATACATGTTATTATATCGAACCGCTAGGGTAACACACTTAAGGGGTTTCGACAAGACAACCGGAAAGGAAAGAGATCACCGGGAACGTCCCGGGAGGGGTCCGATGGAGATCGGGCAGCACCGAAAGAATTTTCGGAGCTAGGATAAATTATATGTTTGATATTAATTAGTGTAATTAATATGCAAATATAATTTTATATATTTATTTACGAATTTATTTAGGCTGATTTTCCTAAATGGGCCTTCTGGTCGAAAGAAGGCCCAAGAGGGGGAAAATCCTCTAGGGGCTTCGGTGGGGGCCAAGAGGGGCCGAGCCAAGTGGGCCAAGGGGGCCACTAGGGGGCCGGCGCACCCTCCTATGCCGCACCAGGCATGTGGGGGTTAGTCCCACATTGCCTGGTTAGCAAGTTGGCTCCCCCTGGGAGCCTATATAAGAAGGGGCACCCCTGGCCTTTTAATTCACCAATTAATTCTCAATTTATCTCTCGATCTCGTGATTCCCTTGTCGGAGTCGCGCCGAGCAGAGGAGGGGGATCTCTTCCACCATAGCCCGCTGCCGCGCTGCTGGTGTTCCGGTCCAAGTCTTCCGCTGCTCGTCCTGGACTGGAGCTTCGGAGGCCGTCGTCTCCACCGTACGTGTGTGACGCCCTGCGAGGTGCTGCGCTAGCGGTACTCGGAGGTCTTCTTCCTCTACACGACCTTGAGGTCGGCTTCGTCGGTCTTCATAGACAACGTTTGTGCGGGAATGTAATCTCCGCTTTCGGTCTACAAGGGTACGTATTCCGATCTCCGTTCGTACTACTATATCTGCATAGAATAGATCTTGGCATGCTTTTAGGATATCGTTGGTAGGAAAAAATTTGTTTTCTGCACACGATCCCCTTCATATACGTCAAGGATAAAGGACACGGAATAGACCTGTCGTGCGTAGCTGTAAGGCAAGGCCAAGGCGTGGCTACAGTGCCCTGATGTGACAACAGTACAACCATGTGACATGGTGAATAGTGCGGATGTGACCCCAGTGGTCATCTCAACTACAGTGCATATGTAATGACATGCGGGCCATCCCTTGTCCCTGGGCTCTCCCTATATAAAGAGCACCAGGGGGAGTGCCAAACTCAGCCAAGCCACGGGCTGCTCACTCTCCCCTTGCCATTTCCTCACCAAGACCTCTTAGAGGCAAGTTTAGCTTAGCTCGCGGAGCGTCTGTACCGTGCATTTACCAATGAGAAATATATCAGATAGGCTAGATGCTGCAGTAGGGGTTTTATCTCCTCACGAGAGCCCCGAATCAGGGTAAATCCGTGTGTTCATCTGTTTGCTCGTGTACGATCATTGGTGCATAATCCCCCCGAATTCTCTAGCGTCCATCCAGCCCCACAAATTAGCTTACCCGTAGGCATCTGTCTGTTCACCACGACGACACTGACGGTAGTATGGTGCCCTTGCCTCATTTTCAGGCACCGGGTCATCCCGCGCACTCTCAATGATCATGTTGTGCAAGATCACACAACACAGCATCACCTCCCACATGTTGGACTTGGACCAAGTCATAGCGGCGTACCGGACAACGGCAAATCGAGACTGCAACGCACCAAATGATCGCTCGACATCCTTCCTGCAAGCCTCCTGGCACTTGGAAAACCAAGCTTTCGCGCTTCCTGGCACAGGGTTCGAGATGCTCTTCACAAATGTTGCCCACGTGGGGTAGATGCCATCTGCAAGATAGTACCCCTTTGTGTACTGGTGTCCATTGATCTCTTAGTTCAGAGGGGGAGCATGGCCTTCGACAAGATCAGCGAAGACATGCGAGCACTGCAAGACATTGATGTCGTTGTGAGTTCCTGGCATACCAAACAATGAATGCCAAATCCATAAATCATATGAAGTCACGGCCTCGAGAATCACCGAGCACTCTCCTTCCTTTCCCTTGTACATCCCCTGCCAATCAAATGGACAGTTCTTCCATGCCCAATGCATGCAGTCGATACTACCAAGCATCCCAGGAAAACCTCTTGTTTCATTCTCTGCAAGAAGGCGAGCAGTGTCTTGCGCATTGCTTTTACGCAAGTACGTTGGGCCGAAGACTACAACCACTGCCCGACAGAACTTGTTCAAGCACTCAATGGACTCGCTCATGCGCAGATAGTCATCATGTGCATCTGCGGGAGCACCCTATGAAAGCATCCTCATGGCCATCGTGCACTTCTGAATAGAGGTAAGCCTACCGTGCCGGTGCAATCCTTCTTCAATTTGAAGTAGGTGTCGAACTCCCCGATGTGGTGCATGATATTGATGAAGAGCTTGCGGTTCATCCTGAAACGGCGCCGGAAGACCTTCGCGTCCTGGGTGGGATCATCGGCGAAGTAGTCGGAGTAGAGGATGCAGTACCCCTCGTACCGCTGACTCGGCTTGCTCTTGCGGCCACCGCGCGTCGATCCAACACGTCGCGGTCCAGCGTCGGCGGCGAGCAAGCCGGCGAGGGAGGCCAAGATCAAGCGGTGTTCTTCGTCGTTGATGGCGGCCTGTTCTTCCTCGTCGAAGAGCTCGGCGAGTATCTCCTCGTCGGAGTCCATGGCTATGTGTCGGGATTTCGCCGAACACCTTGCGGGCGGGGTGGACGCCCTACCGCTCCGAGGATCTCCCCGGAGGCGGGATCGCGGCGGAGGGAGCGGGCGGCGCTGGCGGCGTGGCGGGGATAGACAGCGGGTTTCGTAGCTGCTTTTTGTGCGGCGGTGCAAGGAGGGGTGGTGGCGGCGACGGCGTGGCGACAGCGAGGAGGGAAGAGGGAAAGGCGAGCCGGGGTGGGGGAAAAGCGTTGTCTCGCTGACAGTGTTGGCCCACGCGTGCTTTTCCTTCCACCGGCCCCCACAGGCCGAACCCAGTGGGCTGGGTTTCGCCTGAGGGCGCCGGCGCTAATTTCCGCCGAAACGGCACTAGTTGGGCTTCTGGGGTGCGGCTGCTAGAAAAATGACGCTTTTTGCTTTCGCCGGCGCCAAAAATGCCTCCTGTGGGGCGCTGGGGGGACTGGAGATGCCCTTAAGACCCATCCGAAAGAAACCCCATGTCTGATGTGGCCATCTCCTGGCCAAACAAACACGAACGAGGGAGGACGCGCGGCCGGACAACCGGGGACAGAGAGTGACGATTGGAAAGTGTCTCATGTCTGCTGCACCATGTAAATGACAACAACCGACCAAGTGCCACGAAGAAAATAAAAATCAAAGTTTTGACTGATCTTTATCAGTTTTAATAGAAAAGTAGAGACCCCCAAAGACCATTCGGGATGTCAGATCGCGTTCAGAAACCAGAGCTGGTACATTTTCTGGGAAAATGCCGCCAGACTAGTTGCTTTACAAAGTCCAACAATCGTTCACGGGTCTGAAACGGCATGGCTCGAAATGCTGGATCCCTATGTTCCAAGCATTCAGCTTAGACAGTTCACACGTAACAAACACACGCCTTCCATTAGCTTCAACCTGCGGCAGCAGTTCGAATTGTAGGCTCCTAATTATTTCAAAATCCAGGAACATGTTCTTTCGAGCTTTCTCGCAAAACTGGCATTATTCGACATACATCACTTTCCAAATTCTCAAGTTAACTTTGCTCAGGTTCCATCACATAAACAGAAACATCCTAGGGAAAATTATAGCGCTGGAAGGCCTTTACAGATTGCCTTGGTCAGTTGTCATTGCAGTGAGGTTACAAAACCGGGATTGGATGTGAGTCCAGTGCATCCAAACAAATGATGTACAGGTCTCTTTTAGTACACTAATCTTCCTAGAAGAAATGCTATTGTACATTACACTGGGTGACCGAAACAACAGCTTATCACCACCGCGAGCATTATAGCTCGGCTTACATAATCTTTGTGGTAGAGATTAGCTAAGGGCCTTCTGTCCTGTTGCGCCTGCTTCTCCAGGCCTGGTTCTCGCGTAGATATCGCGAGGCAGAGTCAAAACATGTTCTAACAAGTCATGCTGGGGCTGGATTTCGGAAGAATGGATGGTCGAGGGCTTCTTGGGCAGTAAGGCGCTCTGAAGGCTCAAATCTTAACATACCATATAGCAAGTCCGCCAGGGATGCCCTTGAATGGTCGGCGCTTCTCGCGACCAAGTCCTGAAGTTGCAGATATGTAAGCAGAATCATCTTCACATTACCAAACTCTCTTAAGTCGCAAGTTAAAGAAACCCAGCACCTAATATTCGGGATTAACACAACTACAAAATAACATTAGTTACTGACTGGATAAGTGAAACGTTTTACCTTATGTATTTGCACTCCAACAAGCTAAGTACTAAAATAGTATTTATTAAAATTAATTACTGAACAAGCCCGTGGAAGAAGAATTATCTATGTGCAGTTAAATATGTAACCGCAGTGCAATGATCAAATACTCTATCCATGTCCAAGTACCCTTGCTAGCAAAAATAATCAAAATCTAAACCAGGGAGCATAAAATGCACAAGTTCTCTGAACTGATAGAAAAATGAGACCAAGAAAACTGATACTAATCTAGAATAGTGGAGTCAAAACCTTTAGCCGATGTAGTTTTCTGACTGCTCTGATGCTTTCCCTTGTAACAGCACCCTCAGGCCAATTTAGACGTGTCCCTCGTCTAAAGTATTTTTGAGCTGATGAACTGTATATTACAAGTGGCATATAGGACGTCAGTATGACAGATGAGTGCAGTAAAGGAAAGAATAAACAGAGAAGTACATGTAATACTCGATACTTATGCATTTATCTCAAAAGCATTGTCAGAATATCATGTTTTGTTGAGTTGCAAACATATACTTTAGTACAAATTAGTCATCAAAGTTACATCTAGAAGATCATGGGAATGTCGAAAACACCACTTGTGTGTGAACTGGAGGGAGTACCATACTATTAACTTAAATCTTGTATACATGCAAGTTTGGAAGAAAATATTCTTCAATATAATTTCAGAAGGTGGCATTTGCATAAGCAACAGAAAATGTATATGTTTGGGAGAGCATCATGGGAACGTATCGGGTGAAAACCAAGGTTATGTGAAAACCTGAAAACTACTGTACCGGGCCATCGGATGGCTAATTGACGGAACAGATCCAAAGTGGAATTCCCGATCAGCACTTAACACCATTTTCCACTCAACCCCCCATCGATTATGCACTATCATGAAACCTAACTCCACGACCTGTCCAAAAGCTTCACCGCCTGTGATCTATGGCCCTCTGCCGGATGTGATGGAGACTCCTCGTTCAGACCCGTCCGCACCAACTCTCACTCTCATACACCACGCCATTGCCGCTACATCTCCTTCTATGGACCTGCCGCCGCCGGTCGACGTGCTCGATCTCGCTTCAGATCAGGTGCCACCAGCGGCCGTTGTGATAGATACTTTTGCTGCTACATCCTCTCCAACGTCCTCGCCTCATCGTAGCCCTGCATTAGTGAGCCTCGGCCGCCAGGGGCCTAAGTCCGACGAGCCACCGTCTCGTGGAGGCAGCACCGCGCCCCAACCATCGGGTGCGGGGCACCGCAGATCTAACTTTGCGGCAGCGTCGAGTCGCAGCCGTCGCTTAGGGGAACCACTGAGTCTCCGCAGCATTCCTCTCCATTCCAAATTTCTGCCGAGCTCGCCCGCACGTCGGCATCTCCGTGCAGATTTACCAACGCTTGCCTGACTCTGAGCTGGGTAGGGAACTAGGGATACGCTGCGGGAGAGAAGATAACTTTCAGGACTTCATGGTCGTGGGTAATACTTAGGCGGTTATTTGCAAAAGTTTCTCAAGTTGCTGATTGGGGGTTCCACCACTGATCTGCTGCGTCCATTAAACATCCAATGGTCCGTTACGGAAGTTTTCAGATTTTCACCCAGTCCTAGTTTGCACTGGATACGTCGCGGAGCATCATAACATGTTAATATGTTCTGCAAAAGCATTTCGACGCATGCTTGCAAAAATGAACTCTACAAGGAACAATGTATTACCAACACAAAATAGAGGCAAGGTAAGACTACATGTCAGTAGCAAACCATTAAACAATTATAAACAGTACAACTTAAGGAACCACGGACAAAAAAAGTTGGATTGCACATAAAATGTTTCACAATTATCAAATGTTTTGAAAACACTAGTACGTCCTATCCTTAAAGTAATTCTTTTATTTATGATAAAAATAAACGAAATACTTTAAGGATAGGGCGTGCCAGTGTTTCCAAAATATTTGATAAGCAAGATTTCCTGCAGAAGAGAAAAAATATATTTCACTTTGGGATTTATTAGGCACTTAGGCAGCCTTTCCCTTGTTTTTTCTTTTCAAGACGACTTGACTCAAACCCTGGAACCTCCAGGATACCGGTGGAGAGTCCTCTCAAGAAACTAGCCAAAGACAAGGGATTAGTCGTCAAAGTTATCCCTGGACCACCAGGACACAGGTGGAGATCCTTGGTTTGTTAAAGATAGGACATGGAGAAATAATACTATACAATCGTAAATACGAACCTAGCTTTCCGTATCATGTGCTCTGGTACAGGACCCAAAACCCTCTCCATCATTGCTAGGTGTTCAAGATTCTCGTGTGTCTGAAACAATGCTTCCCCCTAAAAATGTTAAGGTTAGAAACATATGTTGGTAAAAGAGGAAAGACAGACATCACGAGCAATCTAACCGAGCATAGCTCAACAAGGATGCAACCAAGGCTCCAGATATCACATGGCAAACTCCAGCCTAAGCCTGGCAAAGGAACATTCACTAACATCAGAAACTCAAGATTTCTCTCTGGAAGAAGAAAGGTTAGTAACTACTTCAGCCGTTGATCTAGGCTCAAGGAAACAGGAGAAAAGATGAGTTCTTATTCAACAGAGAAAGAACATTGGTCAGTCCAATCATTTTTCATCAGTAGTTCAGCACGGTAGCATAACATGAGCATTGTGCAGGTTTTAGATTGATATAAAAGCATTATGTACAATTTAGACCAATAAACACCCAACTCTATAATTATTTATGTTCTTAGACAGACCATTTTACGAGGAAGATGGGTCATACATCTATTCAGCTAGTACATCAAGCATTCAAACTAATTAAATCATCAGGCCCATACATTACTGGGCATGTCCAAACTTGACTCTAACAATCCAACAGTACTACTCCCTCTGTCCAACAAAAGATGTCACACTTTTTAACAAATTTGGATGTATCTATACACTAAGTCATGTCTAGATACATCCAATTTTTAATCAAGTTGAGACATCCTTTATTGGACGGAGGGAGTAACATATATCATAAAAAAGCAGTAAATATATTCATCCTACAAATACCGTTTTCCCTCATCAAAAGAGGCATGGCCATCTCTAAAATCTTACAGAGCAAAAACTAAAACACAGAAGAAGAAACAATGGAGCAAAGGAAAAACTGTCAGATGCCCAAATATGCCGATGTATAACATGCACAATTACTAATCCACATAACCAACCAGTAATTTGAACAATCAACCACTGAAAGGTCTGTAGACTTTTTGTCATTATATTTTCCGTCATTGGCCAAATATTTGAACCTCCAATTTGAAGGTTCTTTCTCATTAGCAAACAATATTCTGGAATGAAAAGAAGTTAATCTTCTAAACAAGTTATGTTGTTTGCAGATAAATAAGAGTATCAACTGGCATGCATCATACTTAAGATTCCTATAGGAACATAAATTACATTTGCTTTCTGCTCTTTACAAGCATATTCAAAAACACAGTAACCTATACCTCAAGCAACATGAAACAAAAGCAAACCTTCAAGAATAACCAATTTACCTAAGATTATTTCAGGTGCTCTGTAATGCCTCGTTGAAACAATCGAGTTATGTTCCTGATTATCAAAGGCAGTACTACCAAAATCTATCAGCTTTATGGCACTGGACTTTGGCAAGCACTTGAAGTGCATCTCATCTTGTGACCCCTTCTGTACAACCCCAAGTGGTCATTCAAGATAACTGCTAACACCATATGCTCACTACAGAACTGGTTGAGATTAGGTACCTTGGTACTTGGAAGCTTTATGTATTCAGAAGATACAAGGAGTATGTTTTCAGGCTTCAGATCAGTGTGAATAAGGCGTAATTCGTGCATATCTATTTTAGAAAAGAAAAAAGGAAAAGATGGTCAAGCATGCCACTTGAAAGCGAGAGAAGAATGAATCGTAACTGCCAAACTTGTTAAGAACGGATATGCAGAATCAAGCAATCACACACATGCTACAGATTCCAACAGTTGTCGTCCAAACTCCCGCACAAGTTCCACAGGGAAAGGTTGGTATCTATTTCTCTTTAGAAAATCATACAAGCTTGGCCCAAGCTTCTCAAATACCTGACAAAACCATTGATATCCATTGAATAAAAAATATCTTTATTTTGTTTCCATATCAGGGAGCCGTCATGAGCAAAGAGCAAAGAGAAGCAACTGTTTTGAAGTATGACGACTACATTATCATGTTATGTGTACCAGCATGCCAGCATCTCTCACTATGTATAAGAGATACTGGTTGGCCAGGTAAAACTATAAACAAGGCATATAAACAGGAATATAATGCATTACTGGATGTGGAAGTGAATGCAACAAGGAATATTTGGAATCAACTTGTAAAACTTGCATTGATTAACAAAAAATAAAATCAGACTTACAATGCATATATGATTGCGATAGTCAAACCATCTTTGAATTTGGACACAGCTGGACATTAATGAAATGACATTCAGTAAGAAACAGAACAAGGTAAAGATTTTAGGGATTAAGTTTGTTAAGTAGGGATGTGCAAAGTGAGCACGTGGGATGAGTGGGCTAGTACAAATTAGGTGGGGCACCTAGTTTGTACTAGCCCACTTATCCCACTAATCCCACTTTTGCATCCTTGTTGTTGAGACACTAACAGGGATCTGTATCTCTCGTTTTCTGCAAGGCGATTGAGCACATCGATCTCAATCATTGCAGCATCCCGATACTTCCGAATGCTCCGAATAACTTTTATTGCAACATATTCGCGTGTTTCACGATCCCAGCATTCCAGAACTCGTCCAAAAGTACCTATGAAAATCATACTCGTGTTGCTCTACATTAGTATAATACCAAAACTCCAAGTACAATAGAACATGCCATACTGAAGGAAAACCGAACCTTCACCCATTTTGCTCAAGATTTTGTCTGCATCATCGAAAAGGAGGTTGTCAATAAACAATAATGCAAGACATACACAATTTCCCAAACTAAGGTATTCGCAGTTTCTACTTAGACCTATCTGGCACCGAAAAGGCACATAGGCCAATCAAGTTTACATACGATTATAAACACAACAGTGGAAACTTTACTTCATCATCCCCTTTGCCCATAGCAAAATAAACAGGTTATATATAACATAGAACAATCAGATCATCCATCTGTGTTGTCGAGGTGAACCTTAGCCAGGTTTTATTTAACAACTGAAACGAACTTTGATAAGTACTCCCTCCGCTCCACAATATAAGATGTTTTAGGTATTAGGTGTTCACATCTTTGTCTAGATTCGAACTAAAATGAGTGGACATATACACGAAAACGTGTCTAGGTACATGTGAATGTGGAAAATGCCTAAAACATCTTATACTGTGGAACGGAGGGAGTAACTGGCAGTTTCAAAGAGGATATAAGGCCACTTTGATAAGCATTTCTTCCATCAGTTTTTTTTCTAAACCTATGTCACTATGTGCACATTGACAAATATTTCTCCACCATGTTTCTCAGAATTATGCATACATAAATAAGTATTTACTACTTATGAGTACACAATAGCTCTAGGAGTTAACAAGAGTCCCAAGAGGAGGGTGCTTACACCGGCGAGTCAAGTTATCGCCGAGATCAAATACGTAATGCCCGTCGCGATCGTCATCCCTCCACGGCGGCGACGCGGCGCCCCTCGCTACCTGCAACCAACGGCAGGGCAAAATCCAGGTCAGTAAAGAACCGGAACACCGAAGCCCTAATCCTAAGCATAAGTACCCCAAGTAAGGATCATTACCACCTCCCGCTCCGGCGGCGGCGCGCCGTCCAGGTCTTGACGCGTGCGCTTCCGCGACCGCGTCGACTCCATGGATTCCGATTCGATTGGGAGGAGAGAGAGACGGGGGGGGGGAAGAGAAACCCTAGGCGAGGCCGTGCGACTGGGATGCGTGGTGGGCTGAGGCCCAGCATTGACTGGAGCAGGATAGATTTGGGGCGGACTAAACTGGGCTAGGACAGTAGGACTCCAACTATTGAGCGGTATTCGCCAAATCCAATAACGCGCGTACCTAGCGTCGTTGGGCTTTTTAATGTGACGGTTTGGATCGATTGGATATTGCTGGGTGTGACTATAAAAAGGAGGCCTTTAGCAAGGTCCAACCCCACGTCTCCATATCCCGCTACGTGGGTCGCGTAGACTGGGGAAATCCTTTTTCGGGTTCCTTCATAAAGTTTCACACGCGTGCGCTCCGGTGTTGATAAGCGTCACAATTTTGTTCGTTTCTGCTTCTACATTTTCTTCACGCGGTGACAAGTGTCAGCTCCCTGGTGGTGGGCAGAGGGTTGTACATGCATTTATTTTGAGATTCGTTTTTTAAAAACGAAATATCTTGAGAACCGTTTATCCGATTTACGAACCGCTTTCACTTTTGAACTCCTCGCGTTGAGATCTTCTAGATCCCATATTGATAGGTTTCGACAAACTTTTTCTTTTACTTCGGATTGTGTATGTTTTGTACACCCTAAGTGTAGTCGTACGTACAAACTGAATATTGTAGTTGTACATACAACTTGCTACGTGTAGTTGTTTGCACAACCCGAATGTATTTCTACGTACAACATGTCCTGTGTTGCTGTACAACCCAGTCTATGTTGTTGTACAACCCGATTTGTGTGTTGTTGTACAACCCGGTTTTTGTTGCTGTACAACGCGGTCTCCGTTGCTGTACAACGCGGTCTCCGTTGTTGTACGACCTGATCTGTACAATCTGAATCTCTACAGTTGTACGTTTGAGTATGTGTAGTTTTACGTACAAGCTGATTCTGTGTACTTGTACGTTTCAGTTTGTGTAGCTGTACACCTATGTCTATATTTTTGTATGTATAAATTTGTGTGCGTGTACGTGTGAATCCACATCGTATAGAGACATGGAGACCTTCGTACGCCATACGTCCGGATCGACGGCACGGGGGCTTCGTACAACGTCCTGCGTCTGGATCGTACGCGGGGGGCTTCACACGGTAGCGTGTCCATGACCCGAAAGGGCGGCTTCGTAACCCAGGCGCAGGGGGCTTCGTGCTGGTACTGCTCATACGCGGGCGCGGGGCCACGTGGCTCCTTCTCACGCGCGCAAGTTGGCCTTCGCGAAGGGCGCCCTCCCCGGAGCGATACCCGCTGGCTGGAGGCCCCGGCTCCCGGGTGTCCTTAAAAAGAGGGAAACCTGTGCGAAGGTCTTCTTGCTGTCGGCGCCTCTCGTGATCTCGCCACGTGACCGTCGGCGATCGGTTCCGAATACCATGCCTGCGGCCGTTTCGTGGGCACGTACGTGACGCGCGATACGACGCCCCTCCTAGCTCCTTTCTTCCGTCATGTTGTACGTCCGTTTTCGTTTTCCTGCACGTACAACCACACAGCTCTATACGTAAAACTAGATAGATATACTCGTACAGCAATACAAACTCAGACGTATACAATCACACAGATTTAGGTGTACCTATAACTAGACAGATTTGGACATACAACTAGACAAACTCGAGCATACAACTACACAGACTTAGGTTATACACACATACTCAGAGGTACAAAGACTCAGCCGTACAGCTACAGGCTCAGGTTGTACATACAACACACAGAGTCAGGCATACAACTACATAAACTCAGGTTGTACGTACACCTACACAATCTCAGACGTATAACTACACAAACTTAGAAGTACGCATCCGAGACTAGAAGAAGATGTATTTGGATTAATTTTGTCCCTAGTTTTATATCTCGGTGTTTGCAAAATGATGTAATGACACTGTGATGATCGGCAGTAAGTTTCAGACGCGCTCTTTTCTTACACTGGGTACCTAAGGGGACTGAGCAGGTTTTTAATGAGGCGGCTTGCTAGCTTTATATTGTTTTTTAATCTAAAAAAAATACAACTGTACAGACTCAGGTTGTACGAATTATACATAACCGGAAGTACAAAAAAAGTTCGTCAAAACCTATCAACATGGAATCTAGTTTTGAATATCTCGACGCGAGGAACTTGAAAGTAAAAACGGTTCATAATTTGGATAAACGGTTCGTAAGATATTTTGTTTTGAATTTTTGTTTTTGAAAAATAAAAGGGAAAACTGTCCTCACACCTCTGACGTGTGCATTTCTCTCTAATCATTAGCCCCACTTTTATTCTGATAGCGACACTTGATGGACATAGAAAAATCATGCGGGACAAAATAAGTAAAAAAGACACTTGTCACGATGAGAAAAAGGGTAAAGTTCCTTTTGCAAAGTGAAGCGTTTTTTTAGTGATTTCCTAGTCTTCTCGTATTGCGGAGATAGCACGCCTCCGCGCACCCCCGAGCGGAACAGGTCGGCCCACTAAGGTTCGTCTCTTTGTTTTTTTTTCTTTCATTTCTTTTATGGTTGTTTCTTTTTTTCCTAGTTTCTTTTTCTTTTTTCTTTTTTTTCTTTTTTCTGTTTGCCTTTTTTCCTTTTGGTTGTTTCTTTTTTCTTTTTTGTTATGTTTTTTTGGAGATTTTTTAAAATGTTCAAAACATAAATTTGTTTAAATTAAAAAATGTTCAGTTTTCTAAAATATTTCAAATTAGTAATATCTTATATTTTTTTGAAAAATGTTCAACTTTTTAAATTTAAATGGTCTATAATTTAAAAATATTTAAATAGAAATTTTGTTCAAAACTAGTTTCCGTTCAAATATCATTTTTTGTTCAATTCTTACAAAATATTTAACAATTTTTTTTATTTATAGATTTTTTCTATGCACTTTTTATTTTTTGAAAAATCTTCAACTTTCTTAAAATTAAAATGTTCAAAATTTAAAAATGTGTAAACTGAAATTTGTTCAAAACTAAAAATTATTTATTTTTCAAAAAAATTATGATAATTTTAATTTTTAACAATTTTCTGTCTTCGGGCTTTTTTCTGTACACTATACAGAACCGAACCATTCAAAAGCTACGCGAAAAGATAGATGAAGCGGACAAGCGGTATGCGGAATGAAGCAAACGGAAAGAAGCTCGAAGCGGAAAAAGGAAATGGTCCGGCCCGTTAACTGCTTCGAACAGCTAAAGGGGTACGCGGAGGTTTCTTAACTCCACACAACGTGAGGACTGAGCTTGTCTCAGTGGCAAGGTGAGGCAGTGGCCTCCCTCCCCACTAGGGGTGTAAACGGATAGGATAATTTCCGCACCATATCCGATTCTGAAACCGTTTTCAATAATCCATATCCGGTTTTAAGGAATCCGCCGGATAAGGATATCCGATTCCGAAGTTGACACCCGGATATGGTATAGGATATGGTATGTAAAATAGCATAAAATATGGATTATCCGAAATTTAAATAGGATTATCCGATGGTTTGAATCCGAATAATCCGATTTTTTACCGAATTGTCTAGTCTAATATAGCATAATTTAAAGCTAGTAAGTTGTCGAGTTCGTTAGTCGAACAACATATCACTTAAATAGTCATTGTAAAGACTATAAATTACAAGTTGGTTAGTTATTAAGTTATCAAACAATTATTTTTGTATGTATGGTTTGAAAATTTAATTGTACACGTATCTATCCGATTAATTTTGTTACCGGTCCGAATCCGATTCGTTTCCGCCTCTGAATCCGCCATCACGGATATCCGCATCCGAATCCGCATCCGGTCATTATCCGATCCGCTCCGAATCCGATGAAAAATTATGGTATAGGATATGGTAAAAGCAAAATCCGATCCGATCCGATCCGTTTACACCCCTACTCCCCACCCTGGATCGACTCCGAAGGGAGCGATTTTTCGGGTGTCTCACCCGCGGGTAGGAACAGTACGCACTCTGTAGCTACTCTGTAGCAATACTGTAGTAGCACTGTTCATTAGGAGCAGTGTACTATTCTTCGCTAGCCTCTCTCAGCACACGTTCGAGCCATAGCGATAGGAGTCACAAAACGCGTGGGGTTTGTATAGATCTGTAGGTCTTAGCTTGAACACTAGGGTGTGTGTGGGGCAGTGGCGGAGCCAAAGGCCATGCAGCCGGCCACAAAAAAATACGGCTTAAGTTCAGATACGGCTGTACCAATCCAGAGGCATAAAAAAAAAACTCCACACAATACGGAAACTAGGAGCACCCAAGCCCCTGCAGTGGACAGCCCGTATGTCCTGAGCCCCCCGCAACGTTGTACAGGAATCCTACTCCACGCACGAGATTCATGCATGAAGGCAGAAAGCCAAAATTCGGTGTGTTGTATGAGACCTATAAATATACCTATACGTACAACTATGTTAAAATTAAATACACTTAGATTGTACGTATAATTATATAGACTCAGATCTATACAGACTTATATTGTACAACTAAACAGACTCGGTCGTACAACTAAATAGACTCGGTTTATATGTAGAACTATACAGACTTACAACGTAGAGCTAAACAGACTCAGTCGTACAACTACATAAAATCAGGCGTACAACTACACAGACTCAAGTTGTACGTATAACTATACAGACTCATGTTATACGTACAACTAAATAGACTCAATCGTACAACTACATAGAATCAGATTGTACATACAACTACATAGAATCAGATTGTACGAACTATACATAATATATAACCGGAAGTAAAAAAAAGTTCGTCAAAACCTATCAACATGGGATCTAATTTTGAAGATCTCGACGCGAGAAACTCAATAGTGAAAACAGATTGTAATTTGGACAAACGGTTTTTAAGATATTTTGTTTTGAAAATTCGTTTTTTGAAAAATAAAAGGGAAAACTGGCCTCTTATCTCTCGCCCGTGTGCATTTCTTTTTAATCCTCGTCCCCACTTTTGTTCTATTGCGACACTTGACGGACATGCAAACAACTATGAAAGACCATATATCAAAAAAAAACTACGAAGGACCAAAACAAGCAGAAAACGATACTTGTCACAACGAGAGTAAGGGTAAAGTTCTCTTTACAAAAGGGAATCCTGTTTTTTTAGTGATTTCTGATATTGTACTTCATATTTTATCATAACTTTTTGTTGGGTTTAAATCGGAGCAAATAGTTGTCAGATACGGATTTAAATAAGATTTATATGGCATGTTGGATATGAAGCAGAATCAGAACGGGCTCGGATCATAAACAGATAATCAAATACATACATACATACATAAAAATTAAAAAAAAATTTTATGCAAATAATAATATGACCAATATATTATCTATATCTATTACCTAAAAATAAAGTACAAATTGTCTCTCTCTTCATCTGTCTGTCTTTCTTCATCTGTCTGATTGGCTTTCATCCGTCTGTGTGGGCACCTTCCTTTATTGTCGGTCGCTTGTTTCCTTGTTGTTAGGTTAGAAATATATCGGGTCGGAGTTCGCCAATGATACAGAATTGAATCCTCGGCTCCTCGCGTCAATAAAAGGATGTATATTTCATTGTGCGGCGCGACATCGGCAATCGATCGCATGGAGTTGCAACACGCCGCCAATGATCTGAAACGGTAATCACTTGCGCTTCCTTCCTTGCCTCTATGACGTTGGTCGCAAGTTGACCAGTTCCCTACTGTTGTCGGCGACGTAGCTGGAGGCTGCCATCGCACAGCTCCCATGAAACTTCCGGGTCCGGGATAGCTATGTCGTTTTGATGCACCGGTAAGGTGTTGTTGGGAAACCCCAAGAGGAGGTATGAAGTAGTGAAACCAAGGTTATCGAACCAGTAGGAGTTGAATGTTCTTCTGAACGTTGTTGGTGGCGGAATATGGCACGGCGCAACACCAGGGATTCCGACACTAACGTGGAACCTGCACACAACACAATCAAAGTATTTTGCACCAACTTGACAGTGAGGTTGTCAATCTCACTGGCTTGTTGTAACAAAATGATTAAACGTATATGTGAAAGATGATGTTTGTTTGTAGAGAATAAAAGTAATAGGATTGCAGTAGGTTGTTTTATCAGTTGGAAGAAAAAGGACCGGGCTCCACAGTTCACTAGTGGTGTCTCTCCATAAATAATAATAACATACATGCGGGTAAACAAATTACAGCTGGGCAATTGACAGAATAAAGAAGTGCACAATGATGCATATACTATAGTTATGATGTCTAGTGTGAGATTCATTTGGGCATTACAACAATATACATAGACCGTTCCAACCGCATCTATGACTAATAATCCACCTTCCGGTTAGCGCCGGCACCCTCTTTTAGTATTAAGTTGCAAGCAACAGATTATTGCATTAGGCAATGTGTGTAATGTAAGTAATACAAATACCCTTTAAGTACTACTGTTTTATCCCTAGTAGCAACAATACATCTACAATCTTAGAGCTAGCTGTCACCACCCCAAATTAAATAGAGACATGAACCTACTATCGAGCATAAATACCCCCTCTTGGAGTCACAAGCATCTACTTGGCCAGAGCATCTACTAGCAACGGAGAGGATGCAAGATCACAAATAACACACTCACAAGATATATTCTGAAGCAATAACATAGTACTCAATATTCATCGGATCCCTGCAAACACAACATGTAGCATTACATAAAGATGATCTTGATCATGATAGGCAGCTCACAAGTTCTAAACATGGTAGCACAAGAGGAGAAGATAACCATCTAGCTACTGCTATGAACCCGTAGTCCAAGGATAAACTACTCACACATCAGTCCGGAGGTGGGCATGGCGATGTAGAGCCCTCCGGTGATGATTCCCCTCTCCGGCAGGGTGCCGGGAAGAGGTTCTGAACCCTCCCGAACTACGGTTGATGATGGCGGTGGCTCTAGACTTCGTAGAGGAAAAAGTGCGCGTCCTAGGTCTTAGATTTCTGGAGGGTATAAGTAGGCGAAAGGGTGAAGGCGGTGGAGGCTCGAGGGCACCACACCCTGTCCCCGCGCGGCAAGGGGGGGACCCGCGCCGGGAGGGGGTGTGGGCCCCTCGGGGCTCCCCTCCGTGTCTTCTTCGGTGTTTTGGAACCTCCCGATAAAATAGGAACTTTGATTTTTCGTTTGTCCAATTCCGAGAATATTTCCTTCACAACTTTTCTGAAACCTAAAACAGCAGAAAACAGGGAACTGGCACTCTGGCATCTTGTTAATATGTTAGTCCCAGAAAATGCATAAAATGATATAAAAGTTTATATAAAATATGTAGCAAGTGGTTTAATATAAGCATGAAACATAAGAAATTATAGATACGTTGGAGACATATCAACATCCCCAAGCTTAGTTCTACTCGTCCCGAGTAGGTAAAACGATAAAAAGAATAATTTATGAAGTGACATGCTTTCTCACAATCTTGATCATATTATAATGTGAGGCTCATGTTATGAATGAAGTGATTCAAAGCAATGGTCTATAGTTTGCTAAAAAATAAACAAGGAGTAAACAACTACATCATATAAGTAAAAACTTTTCATGGATAGTACTTTCAAACAAGCATCAAAATGATTCACATGAGAGTTAACTCATAAAGCAATAGTCTCTAAGTAAAAGAGCATTGAAGCAACACAAAGGAAGATATAAGTTTAAGCATTGGCTTTCAACTTGTAACATGTATATCATATAGATAGTTGTCAACACAAAGAAATATAACAAGTGCAATAAGTAATCATATAAGAATTGTTGCACACAGTTGACACAAGTGTTTGCTTCCAAGACAGAATGAAGTAGGAAAACTGACTCAACATAAAGTAAAAGAAAGGCCCTTCACAGAGGGAAGCAAGGATACAAACATGTGCTAAAATGTTTTAGTTTTTATAGGTTTTTGAAATCATATAGAGAGCATAAAAGTAACTTTTGAGAGGTGTTTGTTGTTGTCAACGAATGGTAATGGGAACTCTACTCCCCTTGTCAACCAGACTTTCAAGAGCGGCTCACATGATGGACGTTATTTCTACCAGCAAGGCAGATCATCCCTCTTATCTCTTTTTTACACATATAGTTAAAAATTGTTGTCATTGCTTGACTGATTAGCTCTGTGATGTCGTCGAGGAGGAATGCCGCCAACTCCTGACGGTGGCGGTCCACCGCATTTTCACCAACCTCCATGCACCTCCAGCCCGGTTTCGACTACACATCGGTGACCGAGCCCCTCGAGGGGGAGAAAGGGTGGAAGATCTCCAACTCGTTTCAAGAACAGGTTGACGACTTCTGCAGACACTTCAAGCGGACTGAGGTGAGGGAGGACGACGGAGAGCAAGCATGCTCCGAGGATGAGGCTGGAGAGGAAAAGTCTGTGGAGGAAAGCGACGAAACTTCTGCCTGACCCTCTCCTGTGACATAATGCGCTTGTAGCGCCATTGAAAGATTTGTCTTAGAGACCTTTGCTCCACAATATGTAATATATTTTTAAGTAGATGCTACTAAGTTCGCACGTGTGCCCCTCGAAGGGCCTTTTGCTTCAACTTCATGTCTTTGTTCGCTCTGCGTCGCTAGGACCCTTCTCCTTGCGCTATGATTCCGCCGCTGTGGTATGCCTGAGCAATGACTCGGCAAGGCCGGGGGGAGTTTAAGGCTTAGAGAGGTAAGAGTCTTCGAGGCGCGATGCTCAAGGGGCCCCCTTTGACGTGCAAGCAGTCCATGGAGTGTGAGGGAAAAGAATCGCTCGAGGGACGACGAGTGCTCGTGAGAGAGATGAGGTTCTCGAGGCGTGAGCGCTGAACTTAGCTTTGCGGGTTTTTGCTCTGCGTAGGCTTTCCCTGGCGATGAGCTCTCCTCTAGGGGCCGAGTTTTGTCTCCAGGAGCTTGGAGGGATTTTTGTTCCCTGCGGATGTTAGAGAGGCTAACCCAAACACTAGTGCATAGTAGTAAGGACTCATGTGCGCTTACAGGTTTCCTCAGGTGTATCTCGCGAGGAGAGTAAGTACCAAGGTTGAAAGTGCATTCTATGCACTCCCAGATTTTGGTGACTAATGACAACACAAAAGGTATTCTAATGTTTGTGATGAAGCTTGCAGGTTCTTTTACAGGTCGTTTGATAAAGAGGAACACTTACTTGGCCTAAGTTTCATTTCTACTTCACTTGGTATTTCTTCAGGATTTCAGTCAGGAGATTTCCGGGGTTCGGAAATTTCCGGTCCCCAGACCAGAGATCTCCGAGCCAATCAAGTTTTTCGCTAAGTCTCAAATCAGAATGCGTACTGGCTACAACTCAGGCTGGGCCGGAAATGCACCCGGAGATTTCCGGCGCCCGGAGATTTCCGAGCCCCAGTTCGGAGATCTCCGAGTGACAAGGGAAATTCAACCAAGTCCAGAACTCAATTGCCTACTGACTCCAGCTCAAGCTGAGCCGGAAATGCTCCCGGAGATTTCCGGCGCTCGGAGATTTCCGAGCCCCAGTCCGGAGATCTCCGAGCGCCAGAGATTTTTCGGCCAAGTTAAGAAGCTAATTCAGTACTGATCCAGAGCCAAGTTCTACCGAAATTTCTACCGGAAATTTCCGGAGTCCGGAGATCTCCGGTCCTCAACCCGGAGATTTCCGGGCTGGCGGCTGTACAACGGGCAGATTTTGGGAGGGGTATAAATACCCCTCCACCTACCTCCAGCAGACCAAGCTTCCAGATTTTCTCTCTCCTCCATTGGTGCTGAAGCTCGTTTCTTCCGGATCTCCCAATCTAGCCACTCAAATCCTTTGATACTTGGAGATCTTAGGAAGAAGCCACCGATCTACAACTCCACCGAAGCGATTTGATTTCCCCCCTCTATTTCTTGAGGGGCAACGAATCTAGGATTCCTTTGTGGATAGCTAGGTTCTTCTTTGTGTGTTCTTGATCCTTTGTGGATTCCTTTGTGGATTTGACCTGTTGTGGTCGTTGTGGGAGCCCCCAATTCAGTTGTGGGTGTGTGCCTCACGTGTTTGTACGGGATCTTCTCCGCCCTTAAAGGAGTCCTTAGTGGAAGAGTGGATTCGCACCTTTGTGGTCGAATTCACAGGAGAATAGGGTGAGGCCTTTGTGGTAGCTCACACCCCTCCAACGAGACATACACCTTTGTGGTGGAACTCGGGATAAAATCGGTGTCTTCGAGTTCCTATGGTTGTCTTGCTCCACTCTCCTTTACTGCATTCCGTTCTTGTTTAGTTTCCTTGTTGTCTTTCACTTGTATCACCTGGTTGCACATTTAGACAACTTACTTTTCGCTAGCCTAAAAAATGAAAACATATAAAAATTGGTCATTCACCACCCCCCGCTCTAGGTGGTCAACTGCCGTTCAATTGGTATCAGAGCCAGGTTGTCTCTTAAAAGCTTCACCACTTGAGACCAACCTTGGACAATGCAAGTTGACCCGAAAGAGGGTTCCGAAGCGGACGCCGTGACTTTGGCGGCAATGCAAGAGAAAGGTGCCACTATGGCCGATATCAACTCTTTGGAAACAAAGTTGACATCGTCCATACAAACCGAGTTTAAGAAGTTTCATGATATGCTTGAGTCTCTCAAGACATCTAAGGAAACCTCTCTTGCTTTGCCCTCAAAGTCTCCGGTGCTTCCAGGCATTACTCAAGATGTGGACCCCGAATTGTTGAAGGGAAAGCAATTGCCTTTGGATGGGAAGGTTGATGCTACTAGTTCCTCAAACCATCAAAACACTTCATCTTCCCAAGATGAAGTGCCTAAAGGCTACAACGCCACCCCTCCCCCATCCCAATACCATACCCCCGATCCCATTATTCCTCATCCGCAAGTTTCTCATAGGGGTGATCCCCCATTGCTTAAAGATTATACATTCTATCAATGGCAATATGTGATGAAGTCTCATGTGTGCAGCTTCTCAATCGAGTTGTGGCGCATCATTCAAGTTGGATACAAGCCGCATGATCCGACCAACTTAACAAGAAGAGAAGTGGTGGAGGCTCAACTTGATGCCACCGCTCTCTACATGATACAAAAAGCGGTTGGGAACAAGGACATGTCTCTCATCCAACACCTCACCACCGCCAAGGATACATGGGATGCTCTATCCGAGTTGTTCGTTGGAAATGATAGCATGAGGAGGAACCGCTATGACTCCTTGAGCAATGAAGCCGAAGGCTTCTTCAAGCTTGATGGTGAAGATCATGAGATGATGTATAGAAGATTGGTGACAATAGCCACAAGGTTTCGGGAAGTTGGAGCCTCTCATATTGATGATGCTTGGATCAAGAGGAAGTATGTTAGTTGTATGATGGCATGTGAGCCAACCGATGTCAAGAGTCTTCAAGGAAGACACAACTACCATCTCATGACGTCTAATGAGGTTATGCAAGAGATGGCCTCTTATAAGGTAGCCACTAAGAATGCTCAAGACGCAAGGGCAAGGGCTCTTGGAATGCAAAGAGGCACAACCAACCTTGCCTTGAAGGCTACCGTTGAGGAAGACAACGATGATGATGATCTTGGAAGCTTTGCCGCCATGTCCGAGGAAGCACTCAAGATTGCTTACAATGATCATCTCGCTCTTGCCGGCTCGCACATTTTGGAACAACCCCTCAAGAGGCAAGATGCGTTTTGACAAGAGTGCACCTCAAGCCGATAGGGTCTCACCCTCCAAGTCAAGGACATGTTACAATTGTCAAGACAAGTTCCATTTCGTTGCCGAGTGCCCTTATGAGAAAAGAGAAGAGCATGGTGGACGTCTAGTGCTCAAGGACAAAACCAAGATGCCTCCCAAGAAGGCCTATGGAAAGAAGAGGCCTTTTAACAAGAAGCCTCACATCGTGTTGTTGACTCAAGAGGAGTATCCTACCGATGATGAAGAATCGGAGGAAGAAACGTGAAAGAACATTTCTTAATCCCTAATGTTTTGTGTGTTAGTTAACAATACCAATGATACTAATCCTATTGCTAAGTATTTCAGTTTGGGTGAAACTCATATCACAAATCCTAAAGCCAAATTGTAGAGAAAAAGAGTTTCTGGAATTCTTCCCAGACCCGGATATTCCGGTTCCCCAACTCGGATATTCCGGGTCATCCCCAGAAAAATTGGCTAAGTCAAGTTCAGAAGTACTACTGACTTCAATCGGAAAATCAGCTCAGAAATTTCAAGGACTCGGATATTCCGGTTCACCAACCCGGATATTCCGAGTCAACCTCAAGAAAATTGGCTAAGTCAAGATTCAGAAGTGGTACTGACTACAATCGGAAAATCTGCTCGGAAATTTCAAGGACCCGGATATTCCGGTTCACCAACCCGGATATTCCGAGTCATCCCCAAGAAAATTGGCTAAGTCAAGATTCAGAAATGGCACTGACTCCAATCGGAAATTCAGCTCGGAAATTTCAAGGACTCGGATATTCCGATTCAACCTCAGAAAATCGGCTAAGTCAAGTTCAGAATTGGTTCTGATCTCAACCGGAAATTCAGCTCGGATATTTTCAAAGGCCCGGATATTCCGGGTGACCGGAATTTCCGGTGGTACTTATACCGGAATTTCCGGGTGCCCAAGACAGCCAACGGCCAGATTTTAGGGGGGGTATAAATACCCCCTCACTCACTCAAGAACAGCTAGCTCTCAGATTTTCTCTCTCCTACCATTCTTGAAAGCTCAAATCATCAAGATCTCCCAATCCCCCCACCCAAATTCATTGATCTTTGGAGGATTAGAGGAGAAGGCCCGGATCTACATCCTCACCGAAGGGATTTGCATTTCTCCCCCATTCACTTGGGGATTTCGTGGCTAGGGTTTCCGGTGGGAAAACCTAGTTCACCATTGTTGTACTCTTGGTGTTACCTTGACCTTTTGTGGTCTTCTTGGGAGCCCCCAATTCAGTTGTGGGTGTGTGCCTCAAGCGTTTGTAAGAGATTCGATCTCCGCCCTAAAAGGGGATCAATAGTGGAAGGTGGACTCGAAACCTTTGTGGTTGAGTTCATCGGAGAAGAAGGTGAGCCTTTGTGGCGTTGCGGCTAACCTGTTGTGGTAGCGCACACCTCTCCAAACGAGACGTACACCCTTGGGTGGAACTCGGGATTACATCTTCGTCTCCGCGTGCTTCACTTGGTTCCCTTTACCTTTGCTCCCTTACTTGCTTATCTTATTATTGCTTAGTTTCTCATTTAGGTAAATTCACCGTAGTTGCATATCTAGAGAATTTACCTTTGTGTTGAGCCTAAATTTGAAAAGACCTAAAATTTGTAATAGCACCTATTCACCCCCCCCTCTAGGTGCCGGATTCCCGTTCAATTGGTACCAGAGCCTTGTTCACTTTTAAGGGCTTAACCGCCTAAGTGCAACGATGACGGAATCCGATGCCGAGAGGGCCGCCCGTGAAAAATTAGAGGCGGAGAAGGAGGCGTTAGCCAAAGGGGCAACCATGGCCGATCTTATTGATATGAGATCGTCCTTGGAGGCCCAACTCCTCAAGATGAATGAGATGCTCATGGCACTCTTGAAGTCTAAGGAGCCCGAGGCTACTTCTCCCTCTCCTCCTCCTAAGGAACATGCGGGGAACTCTAAGGAGTCATCTTCGGATGGGTCCAAAGATGTTACCTCAAGTGTTCCCGGGATGGCGGAAAAGGATGAACCACCTAGCTCCTCTAACACCCCCAAAGGAGAGGAATTTCATAATGTCAACCATAATTACTCTCCTAACCCTCCTATCCCTCACCCTCATGTAAACTTTAGAAGTGATCCTCCTAAGCTTAAACCTACTCATTTCTCTCAATGGGTATTTCTAATGAAGTCTCATCTATGTAGTGCCTCCATTGAGCTTTGGCGCATCATTGAAGAAGGATACAAGCCCCATGATCCAACCAACTTGACAAGAAGAGAGGTGGTTGATAGCCAACTCAACGCCACCGCTCTTCATCAACTCCAAATGGCCGTTGGAGAGAAGGACATGGCGCTCATTCAACAATTCTCCACCGCCAAGGAAGTTTGGAATGCTCTTTCCGACATCTTCGTTGGGAATGAGAGCATGAAGAAGAACCGGTATGATGCCTTATGCAATGAGGTGGAAGGGTTCTACAAGTTGGATGGAGAAAGCCACGAGGACATGTACCGGAGGTTGGTGTTGGTTGCCAACTCCTTCAAGAACCTCGGGGCGGAGTACATCAATGATGCTTGGATCAAGAGGAAGTTTGTGACCGCTCTCATGCCCTTTGAGGACACGGATTTGAAGACACTCCAAGGGAGACATGACTTTGCAAAGATGACATCCAATGAAGTTATGCAAGAGATGACCGCATACAAGGTGGCCTCCAAGATTTCACAAGATGCAAGAGCTAGAGCCATAGGGATGCACAAGCATGCCTCAATTGCTTTGAAGGCCACCGTTGAAGAAGAGTATGAAGAGGAGTGTGATGATCAAGTCGAGCTATCTAGTGAAGCTCTCTCAAGCACTCTCACTCAACACATGGGTCTTGCAGCAAGAACCTTTTGGAAGAACCCCGGAAGGGCCAAAACTAGGATTGACAAGAAGTTTCCCCCCAACGGAGGAAGACCATTCAACAAAGTGAGGCTTTGCTATAACTGCGATGACAAGGGCCACTTTGTTGCCGATTGCCCATGGGAGAGAAGAGAGGATCATGGTGGGAGGCTCCTGGCCAAGACGAAGGGCAAGGGGCCCATGCCCATGAAGAAGTCTTTCTTCAAGAAGAACCAAAAGATTGTCTTGGTGACTCAAGAGCAATATCCCACCGATGATGAAGATAGTGACAAGGAGGATACTCCAACGCAAGTGGCCGCACTAGCCATGTCTTCCACACCTCCATCACTCTTCTCCTCACCAAACGAGAGCCCCATCGTCAAGAATGCAAGATGTCTTATGGCAAAGACATCCGAGGTACAATTATCCCCCAACTCCATATCACATGACATTGATGATGCTATGAGCTTAGAAGTCAAGGAAGAAATCATTGCTTTTGATAAATTCATGACTAACTTGCAAGGAGAAGGAAAGAAACACTTTGGCTCAATCATGAGTCGTATAGGTGAGCTTGAGGATGAGTTTGAACTAAAAGGTGAGATTGAGAGAGAGGATGCACACGCTAAGGTGTCTCTCCAATCCTCTCTCGAAGATGAACAAGAAGCCCATGCTCTCCTCGAGGAGCAACTTGCTAAGATCACTAAGGATCGTGATCTCTACTTTGCTAAATGTAAAATTGTGCAAAATGAAAAGTCCGAGCTTGTAGTTGCTCATGCTAGAGTTTGCGAAGACTTCGAGTCACTTGACAATGCTCACAAGGTGTTGAAAAGTGATCACGAACGTCTTCTCAAGTCTCGTGATCAACTCCAATCTCGGATATCTACTCTTGAGAAACCTAGCACCTCTACTCCTTTGAATGCTAATGCAAATGTTGTGAAGGGTATTGCTAGGGTTATGTTTGTTCCTTCTATGGCAACCAAGCCCAAGACCTCTCTTGATAAAGGTAAGGGGACACTCACTACTCCTCTTCATGAGCGAGTGCCCCACAAGGGTAAGGAAGGTCTAGGCTATGTTGCTAAGGAGAAGAAGGAGATCAAGAAGAAGACCAAGTCCGCACAAGCCAAGAAGGTTGACATTGCGAGTGGAAATGCCACAAGGGGCACTCCCACTCGTAATGACTTTGCGGGCATATCTAACCCCAACTATGCTTTATATGTTGATTATTATGGGGATGTCTATGCTAGATACATTGGTCATTTTGATGGTTACATTGAATATGCTATTTGGGTACCAAAGACCCTTGTTGCTAACCAAAAGGCACCCATTGCAAAATGGGTACCTAAACCCAAGAATTGATTGTGTGTAGGGCCTTGCTTCCGGAGGATCGAAATGGATAATTGATAGTGGGTGCACTAGTCATATGACCGGAAGCAAGGATATTGTAACGGAGTTGAAGCCCAATGATGATCAAATGACCGTTACATATGGTGATAATTCTAAGTCTAAGGTAATAGGGCTCGGCAAGGTGGTAGTGGCACCGGACATCACACTTGTGAATGTCTTGCTTGTCGAGTCCCTAGGTTTCAACTTGATCTCCGTCCATTCCTTAACTTGTTTGGGCTATACCGTTGTCTTCGAAAAGGAAATGGTCATTCTCTTGCGGAGCAAGTCTCTCAATGTGTCTTTCGTTGGGTACATTGAGAATGGGCTCTATGTGGTTGACTTCTCCGGAGTCACCACTTCCCATACAATGTGCCTATTCGCAAAGGCGGACTTGGGTTGGCTATGGCATGGCCGACTAGCCCATGTCAACATGAGGACTTTGCAAAGTCTCCACAAGGGTGGCCATATCCTAGGACTAAAAGACCATGTTTCTTTCTCGAAGGATCGAATGTGTAGGGCGTGTGTTGAAGGAAAAATGCATGACATCTACCATCCAAGCAAGACCATCATTTCGTCAAAGAGGGTTTTGGAGCTTCTCCATGTTGACCTATTTGGTCCCATTCCGGAAGCTAGTCTTGGTGGCAAGAAATATTGCTTGGTGATTGTTGATGACTATTCAAGATACACATGGGTTTTCTTCTTCAAGACGAAGATGGAGACTCAACAAACTATCATCGACTTCTCCAATGAAGCTCAACGTCAACACAATGTCCCTATCTTGATGATACGAAGTGACAATGGGTCCGAGTTCAAGAACTACACCTTAAACGAGTTCCTTAGTGAAGAAGGGATTCGTCATCAGTATTCCGCTGCTTATACTCCCCAACAAAATGGTGTAGCCGAAAGGAAGAACCGCACACTTATTGAGATGGCAAGGTCGATGATGGCCGAGTTCAAGTCCCCTCACAACTTTTGGGCCGAAGCCGTCAACACCGCTTGTCATTCATCCAACCGGCTCTTATTTCGCAAAGGACTCATGAAGACACCTTATGAAGTGCTTACCGGGAACAAGCCCAATATCTCCTATTTACGAGTATTTGGTTGTAAGTGTTTTTATCTCATCAAAGGTGTTCGTTTGGGCAAGTTTGATTCTAAGTCTCTTGAAGGGACATTTGTGGGCTACGGATCCGAATCCCACACTTATAGAGTCTATGATAAGGCCTCGCGCATAATCATAGAAACTTGTAGTGTGGTATTCGAGGAGAATGACGGCTCCCTCGTGGAGCAAAGTGGTGTTTCCGGTGTAGGTGATGATGAACCTCAAGATGCTATCCGAAGAATGGGGTTGGGAGTCCACCGCCCCGTTGAACTCTATTATGAGGGTGATCAACAAGGACCAAGTTCTTCACAAGTGGTGACCACCCCAACACAAGAAACACCCATCGACAACACCGTGCCCAATGCCCCTTGCCAAGAAGAAGAACAAGATTCTACAGCTGCTCCTGGAATTTCCAGAGGACCGGAAAATCCGGTTCAACATGGACCCGGAATTTCCGGGGGTTCGGAATATCCGGTCCCTGAACCCGGAATATCCGGTCCTGCTGACATTCCCGGTGGCAGTTCGCAAGGCCAAGGTCAACCCTCTCCCTCACCAATGGCCACCACTCCAATGGTTGATCAAGGCCATCAATTCAGTCAAGGCGGAGACATGAATGATCAAGATGATCAAGCGATTCCTCCCACCACTCGGAGGGAAATCGAGATCCGCCGCTTGAATAGGGTTGGCACCTCACAAGAATTAAGAGCTCTATCTCTTGACAAGGTGCTTGGTGATGTGAGAAGCAAGGTCTCTACCCGAAGACAACTCGCAAGCTTTAGTGAACATCAAGCTCACATCTCCATGGTGGAACCCAAGAAGGTCTTTGAAGCTCTTGAAGATAAAGATTGGCTTGATGCCATGCATGAAGAGCTCAACAACTTCGAGCGCAACAAAGTGTGGAAGTTGGTGGAAAGACCCAAAGATTGCCGCAATGTTATCGGCACCAAGTGGATATTCAAGAACAAGCAAGATGAACATGGCATGGTGATAAGGAACAAGGCAAGACTGGTGGCTCAAGGTTACTCTCAAATTGAAGGCATTGACTTTGGAGAAACCTACGCGACCGTGGCTCGACTTGAGTCAATCCGTATTCTTCTTGCCTATGCCTCTCACCATAACTTTAAGTTGCAACAAATGGATGTTAAATCCGCTTTTCTAAATGGTCCACTAAATGAACTTGTTTATGTTAAGCAACCACCGGGGTTCGAGGACCTCAAGTATCCGAACCATGTCTACAAGTTGGATAAGGCACTCTATGGCCTTAAACAAGACCCACGAGCACCTTAGGGAACTACTTGTAGACCGTGGATTCCAAGTTGGGGAAATCGACCCCACACTTTTCACTAAGAAAGTTAATGGGGAGCTTTTCATTTGTCAATTATATGTGGATGACATTATATTTGGATCGACTAACAAAGCATTTAACGAAGAATTCTCTAAGCTTATGACTGACAGGTTTGAGATGTCTATGATGGGCGAGATGAAGTTCTTCCTCGGATTTGAGATCAAACAATTGAGGGAAGGAACGTTCATCAACCAAGCAAAGTACATTCAAGACATGCTCAAGAAGTACGAGTTGCTTGATCTCAAGGGTGCCTCTACTCCAATGCAAACCAAATGCCACCTTGAGCTCAACCCGAAGGGTAAGGATGTGGATCAAAAGGTATACCGCTCCATGATTGGATCTCTCCTCTACATTTGTGCATCTAGACCGGATATAGTGCTAGCCGTAGGAGTGTGTGCAAGATATCAAGCGGCTCCTAAAGAAAGCCATGATGTGGCGGTCAAGAGAATCTTTCGATATTTGGCTTATACCCCAACTTATGGATTGTGGTATCCCAAGGATGCAAATTTCTCATTATGTGGATTCACGGATTCCGATTGGGCGGGAGATCATGATGATAGGAAGTCAACCTCCGGTGCTTGTCAATTTATTGGGAGGTCCTTGGTGAGTTGGTCTTCTAAGAAGCAAAATTGCATATCTCTCTCCACCGCCGAAGCCGAATATGTTGCAGCCGCTAGTTGTTGCACTCAGTTGCTATGGATGAGGCAAACTTTAAAGGAGTACGGAGTCGAGTGCGACAAAGTGCCTCTTTTATGTGACAACGAAAGTGCCATCAAGATTTCCTACAACCCGGTGCAACATTCAATAACCAAGCATATTGAGATCCGCCATCATTTCATAAGAGATCATGTGGCCCGTGGAGACATTGACTTATCATATGTGGGCACAAGAGATCAATTGGCGGATATCTTCACGAAGCCCCTTGAGGAAGGAAGGTTTTGCCTTTTGAGGAATGAGCTTAATATCATTGATTCGAGGTCCTTAGCTTGATCGCTTGCACACTTACCTAGGGCGTAATTGCATCTTATCTAGTTTAGATGTAGGCATGGAAATAGGGGGAGTGCGGTCCTAATACATTGGACCATCCCTCCCCCCATTATGCCGATAGCAAGTGTTCTTTTATCTCTATATTCATTCTTGTGACTAATGAGCTAAAACGACGAGTATTGGTTATGTACCCAAGATACATCTTCGCGGTAACATGCCATACACTCCTACATGGTGGCCTCGGCCACCGACCTCTTCTCCTTGAAGAGTTGATTTTATTTGGAGCTTTTTGTTGCTATTTGCCCTCCTTTTCATGCATGTGGGAAACCTACTCAACTTGGCTCTTTTGGTTCGATTTGGTTGTTGTGAGTTGAGTATGGTGTACCAATATCAGTTTGGAAATCTATCCCAAGCCTACTTTCACCAGAAAACATTTCTCTCTATTGCACACAAGTCATCCTTTTGAAAACTGGGATTTTGGTTCAGCAGGTCGGAATATCCGGTGACTCGGAATATCCGGTGTAAGTTACACCCGGAATATCCGGTCTGGCAGTTTGTCCAGAAATATAAGGGCAGGCTCGGGGTGAAGGGCTCATTAGTGCCCTTCTTTCACCCCCGGCCTCCCTCTCCTCCAGCCGCCGCCCCTGCTGTTCCCAAGTCCCTCCGGAGCACTCCGACCGCCGGGGAACCTCTTTCTCGGCCGGATCTGCTCCTGCTCCGCCCCGGGAACTCACTCCTCCAAGCAATGGCCTCAATGGATGAGGGTAACTTCACTTTTCTTCTTCCTTATGTGCTTGCACTTGGATCTTGATGTGGAGTTATTTGTTTCAATGTTGCTTGGTAGAGATTGTTCCTAGGACTATTCCCTGCCTTCTACATACATTAGTTTTGCATTACGTTGGATCGATCTAGTTTTAGACCGAGTCAATCTCAGATCTGCAGCTTCTGTCTGACCCGGAATATCCGGTCCAGATTGACTCGGAATTTCCGGTACCCCGGAATTTCCGGTCAGGTCTGACCCGGATATTCCGAGCCAAACACTGCAGTTTTAAGATTAACTCATGTTTAACTACATATGATCCATCAAATGCCTATCTAATGTGTGTATTATCTCCTGACTTGTGTGCACTTACCTTATGCTACCCTCTATGCTCAAATTCACAGGTTCAGGTGGAAGTCCGTCCGCAGGGGGATCAATGCACACAGATAGAGCACCTGTCTCCAAGCAATCAGTCAACAAGGGAAAGGGCCTTGCACCTCAGAGGAAGAAGAAAGTTGTTGCCAGCAAGCCCTCATCCAAGAAGAGAAAGAATGCCCCTAGTCCCCAACGTCCGAACTATTCCAAGATGCATTCTGTGGATTACTCTCAGCTGAGGCAGGGGGACTGGTACCTCAGCGCAAGAGACACCTCTCTCGATGATCGCAACTTTTGGTGCCAAGCACAAGAGCACATATTTGTGAATCTCTATCTCTCACTGTCGAAGCCCATTCGACCCATGCACCCGTTTGACTTTGCATCCCTGCAGAAGAAAACCGCATTTGCTGAGGCCATCCACATTGTCAAGACCATGGGTTTGGAGAGGTTGGCGCTCATCCGTTGTGCCTACAACGCGCAGCTTGTAATGCAGTTCTTCGCCACCCTAGTGATCAAGGGTGACTCAAAGAAGACCATGAAATGGATGACTGGGGAATCATACTGTGAGTCCAACTTCGAGGAGTTTGGCAAGGTACTGGGCTACAGGTTTGATGGTGACAATCCCCAAGGCACTCGCATGCACACCCCGTACAAGCTCAACAAGAAGGAGACAGCTCACTTATATGGTGTGGGAGCCACCCCTGGATTCACTCGTGACTTGCTCCCTTTGTATGATGTTCTTGTGCGCATCCTGCGTGAGAACATTGCACCGAGTGGTGGCAACAACGACAACGTGGTTACCCCTCTCTGCAACCTGCTCCTTCACGCCAACCGCATTGTGGAGGACTCGGGTTCTGATACTGACTGGAGAGTAGATGTGATGGATTACATCTACAATGAGATGTATGAAGCTATGACCACCAGGGTCTCTATTCCTTATGCTCCGTACATAATGAAGCTCCTCCAGTTTAAGTTCCCCAACCTCAACGTCAGCAGCAGTGATTTGGTGCCACATGACTTCAAGAAGCTCTATGTGAAGAAGACTGTGGTCAAGCCCCCTCCTAGGCCTTCAACTACATCAGCTACAGGTGGATCTTTCATGGGTGATGCTAGGAGGGCTGCTGCTACCTCTACTCATGTTCCTACCACTCATGCGCATGTCAAGAAGCTGAAACTGGTTCCAGCGCAACATCCTTTGCATGAATGTGGACATCCGCAAAGAGCAATACAACGCCTACAAGGATCGCCGTCAGCTGGAATACAAGCAAGACTTGATCCTTCACCATGCTTCTGGCTCTCCTGCTCCTGCTGCTCTGTCTGAGCCCCCGACCTTTGCTCAGTGGAACCAGGGTTCCTTGGCTCCATGGACACTGATTGACCAGGACCTTGGCGGCAGCTCATACACCACTGGCTATGACTATGATGAGGAGGAGGAAGATGATGATGAGGAGGCAGCGTCTGAGGAGTATGAGGACGATGATGATGATGAGGAGGCTGATGATGATGATGAGGAGGACCCCTCGGACTGAAGACTTCCATGGGACGTAGCATCGCTCTTCTTCCTTTTTGGCGTTTCGATGCCAAAGGGGGAGAAGTTGCTCTACTAGGACTTCTTCGGGGATTTGCAAGGGTCGGGCACAAGCTTATGCGTTTATCATTTATTTGCGCTTGTGTCCATTTATCGTGTTTTTAGTGACTTGTGAAACTCTCTTTATTTCATTTGTGATATCTTTGTATTGAGACAATGGTTGTTGCTATCATTATATTATGCTTGAGACTTCGAATTGATTGTGTTGGTATTCTCTTCATATTCTATATGCACAAGGTATGAAAATCTATCTAGTCTCAATTGCTTCCATAATCTTACATTTTGTCTCGTTTCTCCTTTGTGATATCTTGTGGTTGTTGTTATAAAATTGCTCCTATCCTTTGTTATTTTGTGTTGCATACTTGCATTTATTTAGGGGGAGCCATTTTCTGCCAAAAACATGATATTGCTGTTTGTTTCTATGCAAATCTTGGTATTGTCATCTAACACCAAAAAGGGGGAGATTGAAAGAACATTTCTTAATCCCTAATGTTTTGTGTGTTAGTTAACAATACTAATGATACTAATCCTATTGCTAAGTATTTCAGTTTGGGTGAAACTCATATCACAAATCCTAAAGCAAAATTGTAGAGAAAAAGAGTTTCTGGAATTCTTCCCAGACCCGGATATTCCGGTTCCCCAACTCGGATATTCCGGGTCATCCCTAGAAAAATTGGCTAAGTCAAGTTCAGAAGTACTACTGACTTCAATCGGAAAATCAGCTCGGAAATTTCAAGGACTCGGATATTCCGGTTCACCAACCCGGATATTCCGAGTCAACCTCAAGAAAATTGGCTAAGTCAAGATTCAGAAGTGGTACTGACTACAATCGGAAAATCAGCTCGGAAATTTCAAGGATCCGGATATTCCGGTTCACCAACCCGGATATTCCGAGTCATCCCTAGGAAAATTGGCTAAGTCAAGATTCAGAAGTGGCACTGACTCCAATCAGAAATTCAGCTCGGAAATTTCAAGGACTCGGATATTCCGAGTCAACCTCAGAAAATCGGCTAAGTCAAGTTCAGAATTGGTTCTGATCTCAACCGGAAATTCAGCTCGGATATTTTCAAAGGCCGGGTGACCGGAATTTCCGGTGGTACTTATACCGGAATTTCCGGGTGCCCAAGACAGCCAACGGCCAGATTTTGAGGGGGAGTATAAATACCCCCTCACTCACTCAAGAACAGCTAGCTCTCAGATTTTCTCTCTCCTACCATTCTTGAAAGCTCAAATCATCAAGATCTCCCAATCCCCCCACCCAAATTCATTGATCTTTGGAGGATTGGAGGAGAAGTCCCGGATCTACATCCTCACCGAAGGGATTTGCATTTCTCCCCCATTCACTTTGGGATTTCGTGGCTAGGGTTTCCGGTGGGAAAACCTAGTTCACCATTGTTGTACTCTTGGTGTTACCTTGACCTTTTGTGGTCCTTGACCTTTTGTGGTCTTCTTGGGAGCCCCCAATTCAGTTGTGGGTGTGTGCCTCAAGCGTTTGTAAGGGATTCGATCTCCTCCCTAAAAAGGGATCAATAGTGGAAGGTGGACTCGAAACCTTTGTGGTTGAGTTCATCGGAGAAGAAGGTGAGCCTTTGTGGCGTTGCGGCTAACCTGTTGTGGTAGCGCACACCTCTCCAAACGAGACGTACACCCTTGGGTGGAACTCGGGATTACATCTTCGTCTCCGCGTGCTTCACTTGGTTCCCTTTACCTTTGCTCCCTTACTTGCTTATCTTATTATTGCTTAGTTTCTCATTTAGGTAAATTTACCGTAGTTGCATATCTAGAGAATTTACCTTTGTGTTGAGCCTAAATTTGAAAAGACCTAAAATTTGTAATAGCACCTATTCACCCCCCCCTCTAGGTGCCGGATTCCCGTTCAAAACGCCAAATGAAGTGGTGGCTCTTGCCATCACATCAACAACTACCGTTTCTCCATCAACAACAAGAACTCCTTCAACTACGACAAGCTCGTCATCATCACTATTCACATCGCCAAATGAGAACTCCATCACCAAGGGCTCAAGGTGTCTTATGGCAAAGGCATCGGAGGTACCTTCATCCTCTTCCTCTATCATGAATGAAATGAATGAACTTGATGATGCTTCTAGCCTTCAAATCAAGCAAGAGCTTGTGGCATTCGACTCTTTTATCACTAACTTGCAAGGTGATAGCGAAAAACATGTTGGTGCCCTCATGGCTCGGATTGGTGAACTAGAGCATCTCAATGAAGAGAAGGGTAAGATAGAAAGAGAAGACGCTATTTGTCTATCTTACTTGAAATCCTCTCTTGAGGAGGTTGAAGAGTCTCATGCTCGTCTTGAGGAGCAACTTGAAACTATTGAGGAAACTCATAATTCCTCACATGCTAAGCTCATTAAGGATCGTGATATTTACTTTGCTAAATTGAAGGTGGCTCAACAAGATAAAGCCGAATTTGCGGTTGGGCATGTTAGACTCATTGAGGACATGGAGAAGCTCGTCATAGCTCACAAGGCTTTGGAGAGTGAACATGCTCTTCTAAAGGAGTCGTATGCTCAACTCCAATCTCGGCTAACTAACATTGATTCTCTTAGCATCTCTACCTCTAAGTGTTCGTGTGATAATGCTAATCTTGTGAAGGAGAATGCTAGGTTGAAGAGTGAGATGACTAAGGCCTCCACATCCAAGATCATCTTTCTCAAGGGTAAGCAAGTTGTTGAGACTCCCATCGTGGAGCCTCACACTCGACAAGGAAAGGAAGGTCTTGGATATGTGCCTCCCATGAAGATGAATGCCAAGAAGGGTATTCCCAAGAGCGTCAACCCCATCCAAGCCAAGAAGGCCGACTCCATTCAATCCAAGGAAGGTCTTGCGAGTAGGAATGTCACAATGGGCAAGCCTACTCGTAAAGATCACGCCGGGGACAACAACCCTAACTATGCTTTATATGTCGATTATTATGGGAATGTTTGTGCTCGTTACATTGGACCCTACTATGGTTTTATTTCATATGCTATTTGGGTTCCTAAGTCTCTTGTCGCTAACCATAAAGCGCCCATTCTGAAGCAATGGGTTGCTAAATGCAAGAAGTGATCTCTTGTAGGATCTTGCTCCCGGTGGTTCAAAATGGATAATTGATAGTGGATGTACAAGTCATATGACCGGGAGCAAAGAACTCGTCACGGAGTTGAAATCTAATGAAGATCAAGTAACCGTGACGTTTGGTGACTTATCAAGGTCTAAGGTAACCGGGCTTGGCAAAGTGGTAGTTGCCCCCGACATTACTCTAGTCAATGTTATGCTTGTTGAATCTCTTGGCTATAATTTGTTATCGGTTCGTGCCTTAACAAAGATGGGGATCTCTCCCTTCTTTGATAAGGACATTGTGGTCCTCTTGTGGAGTAAGTCGCTAAGAGTGGCTTTCGTGGGATACGTGGAGCATGAGCTCTATGTGGTGGACTTCTCTGGAGCCACCACTTCTCAAGCCATGTGTCTCTTCGGAAAAACCGACGTGGGTTGGCTTTTGGCATCGCCGACTAGCCCACTGTAACATCCAAATTTTCAGAAAAATTTAAAACTTTGCATCCATGCATCACCATCATTAAACTTGTCATTTAAATCACATAGTTTTTAAATTAAATCTTTATATATGTTTTAATTGATTTTATGTCTATAAATTGTTATTTGAATTTATAATAATATTCCTTTTTATTCTATTTTTACTTCAGACAAAAATAATATCAAAAGGATCTATTTTTAATAAGCTTTTCAAATTATATTTTTATGAATTTCTCTGAGAAGCTTGGATATAGTTTTGAAATTGTTTTATATTCAAAAGATTTAAAAACAGAAAAATGATTTATAAAAGAAAAATCGAGCCGGGCCAGCAAGTGGGCCGAAGCCCACAAGCTATCTACCGCGCGCGCGGCACCGCAGCCCGCCAGCAGCCCGTCCCGCCCGCGCGCGCTCTCTCCCTCTCTGACAGGTGGGCCCCACCTGTCATCCCTTCCCCGGCAACGGCTCGCCCCAAATCACGCCCGCGACGACGCCAAGAAACGGCCGAATAATTTTGATTCATTGCGGAGGATTCATTGCTCCATTTACGTCGCCGATTCGTGCTATAAGAACCACTCGGTCACCTCTCTCTTTTGCCCCAAGCACGACCTCCCGAGAGCCACCAGGCCGCACGCGAACATCCCCGGAGCTCCGCCGTAGCCGCCGGCGAAATTTCGCAACTCCGGCAAGCATCGTGAACCCCGATACCTCCCTCCACTCCCTTTCCTTTTACCTTGACCGTGCGCATCGTTTTGACAAGTTTTTGCATCTTCTCGGGCAGCAGAACAACGACTCCGTCCACACCCGAGGAGGACCGCCGCCAAGCACCACTCCGACGAGCAATCTCCGGCGCGTCAGAGCATCCCATCGTCGACCACCTCGCCATCGTCTCCGCCTCGACCTCCTCCACGCACGGGTATGACTCGTTCGTCCTCGTAGACAGTAGATCGTAGGCAACGAGCATCGCCGGCGAGGGCGCCGCCGCGAGCACGCCTCGGGCTAGGGTTCCGGCCGGTCGCGCCGCTCGTTTCTGGTCGATTGGATCTGGACCGTTAGATCTCCCGTGCACGGGTAGGATTAGATCACTTAAAAACGAAGCGGTACGCTTGCGTGGCACGCACAGTCAGCGCCGCATCAGCGCACAGTCAGCACCACGTCAGCGCCACGTCAGATATTATTTTTCTACGAATTTCTTAAAATCATTTTATTTGGCAGTTTTGCAGAAAACACCCTGCATACTGCTTTTATCATTACTTTTTATCTGGTTATCCAAATTTAAATATTTTTATATATTTGGAATCCTTAGAACCAGTAGAATCTTTTGGCTTCATTAGTTTTCTGGTTTGACACATTCAAAATTTTCAAATATTTTTGAGAGTAGTTTAAATGTTTTTGACATAACTTTATTTAGAAAAAATATTTTTGCGTAAATCAAATTGCTAAAAACTTGTTTAGATGCCCTCTGCCCAAATGTCATTTTTACAAAATTTGATTATGAAATTTTATTTAAGGGAATTAAGACTCTTGATGTTACCCTTTATTCATGTCTAAATAAATGAAAACAAATTAAAAATTTATTCATGCATACATCACAAACATTCAAAGAGATACATTTAATTGTTTCTTGACATTAAAAAAAATTATTGCATCTCATGCATAGCATATATTTTTATTGGTATGAACATATTGTTTGTGTGTTTATGTGTGGCTCTTTATTTCTTTTGTTAGACTATTCAGAGGGAAACGAAAGTCTTTGCAACTGTAACTGCTGTACTCCCGGTTGCCAAGGCAAGTGGCACACCCCCATAAAAGTCCTATTATTTTTCTATGCATGAGTAGATTATTTTTCTATAAGCATGTGTAGGATAGTATTGCTATGCAAGCCACGTTTAGACTTCCTTATTCCTGTGTCTAGGTTCCTTTGAAAATACTTAGTAGAATTGTGATGCTATGCAAAACTATTTTTGATGAAATGTTAAATTCTACTAAGTTATATTCAAACACCTGGGTGGAATTGGTTGCTTGGTTGTATGAGTTGAGTGTTGTCCCCAGGGGATGTACCTGTGGGATATTCACTTGTGGATGGCCACCCAGGAACAAAGGGATCTGAAGAACTCCGAGTGAAGATTGCTTCTCGTGCAACCATTGCCAATGTGGGCTCTGGCTTGATCAACTAAGCTGCGTGGACTCGCCCCGGCCTGACAGGTGGAGGTAGTGGTTTGTAGGTGGAGCGCGTCAGGCCGGAGTGGGAGGGAAAATGCTTCTGAAAGATCTCGTCTCATTCTTCTCCTTTCCCTATCACAGATGGTGTGTAAAGGAATCTTTGGGTTGAATGGGTACAATGGTGAACGTGCACAACCTCTGCAGAGTCTAAAACTAAGTACTTAGCCGTGTCCCCAGAAACGGACAATTGAGCAGCTGAACGAGGACGTCAACGGAGGATTCCACCATTCCAATTTTTAAATTAAAAACTTGAAGGGTGAATAAGGGTAGAATGAGACTATGGCTTTCATACCATATTTGTCTCAACGAGCTAAAGTTGTTTCAAAAAGTTAGGGAAAAACTTGCTTTCTGCAAAATAGCCTTGAGCTCCACCTGCCAGTTCCATTTTAATGGTTCTGACCCATGTTGTTGCAATATATATCTTATTGCTGTAACATCCTAGGATTTTTCAAATTCTGAAAAATCAGAAAAATTAAAAACTTTTTGAAAACTATTTGTATGTCGATTTGAAAACAAAATTCATGCATGCATTCATCATTTTCTTGCATTGTTTAGATTTGAAATTACAATGGTTGAAATACTATTTCCAGTTGAAATCTATCTGAGATAATATTAAAAACAAAATAATGATTATGCTATTTATCTTATTTTACTTTAATATTTTGATTGTAATTATTAGAAATAATTATTTTCATATGTTCACAATTGTGGTACCAAATTTTATTTAGCCATAAATAAATTAATTAAATTTCTATTTCCAAATTTGACAAAAGTGTCAAATTTGCATTAAATCAAATATTCAAAATTAATATTTTAAAAAAGTGGTCAAAACATGAACATAAATGTTTTAAAATAAAGTGATGATTTTTAGAAATTTTTAGAAATTAATTTCACTTAAATCGGAGTTCTAAAACAAAAGTTATAAAAGAATTAAGAAAAAAAAACGAAGCGGGCCCAGCCGGCCGGTCCAAACTGGGCCGAACCAAACCGTGTTTGCATCCTATCCAACTCAAACTCTACTCAAACTCTGAAAATTCATTTTTCCAACCACTTTTCGTTCAAACACGTTTATCTCGAGAAATATAACTCCAAATCCGGATCCGCTTAATCCTACGCGTTCACAACTCCGAGCCCTATCTATTCCACCAATCCTCCGCGTATATAAACCCCTGTAGCCGCCGGTATCTCTTTTACTCTCTTCGTTCCACCGAAATCCTAATCAGCGAAATAGTATTTCGTTCGTTTGACGAACAAAACCATCTCCAATCGCGACGGAGCCTTAATCATTGTTGTAGATGTCGTCGATACCTTTCCATCCCAATAAGGCTCAATTATTTTCATCAAGCGTGGAGCAAGAATTTTGAATCGTCATCCATCAGATCTGAAGTCGTATTTCTCAGATCTCTTCACGCTTGTTGCGCCAAATCGAAATTCCTCCGGTGAAAAGGTATATCTACCCTATATCTACAACTTTCCTGTAGACAACTTTTTATTTTAACGTACGTAATTTTCTGTATAATACAAATCGTGTTTGATGTTGTTCGAGTAACCAAACCATGTAAAAAGTTTGGGACGATAATACAAAAATTGTTCCCCTGATCAAGACCTTTCTTTTGTCCCAAGACTCACCTCTTTTGGTTCAGCGAGCTGAGAGATATTCGCGTTTAAAGTTTCGGACCAGAAAGGTATTTTGAGATTTGTGACCAATCTATTCATCCACTTATGTTATAATTGTGATAATTAGAAAGAGCACGTAATTCTCTACAACTTTTGTTAAGAGTATTTTTCCATCCGAGCAACTTTATTTTTGGTCAAATTCGTAGTCAAATGCCAGTCAGCCTGCCACGTCAGCGAGTCAATTCCCACGTCAACGGTCAAAGTCAACAGTCAACCGAAGACCCGATAGTTTTGCAGAAAAATCCTAAATTTTAAATCTATCACTACTTTTTATTGGTTTAGTCAAATTTTACAAATAAAATATTTTTGGAAAGCTTATGACACGTAGAAACTTTTGGCATCATTACTTTTATGTTTTGTCAAATTAATATTTGTTGAAATTCAAAAGTGGCATTAATGGTAATTTGAACATAACTTCAAATTTGAAATTTAAAATTTATCAAACTCTTTTGCTATAAATTTTAATGTCTAAGTATTGGCAGTAATATTTTTCTACTAATTTTTGTAGAATAATTTTCTATGATTTTATAATTAATATTGATTAAATACTTTTAAGTGTTATTTTAATGATTAAAATTGATTAAAAATTTATTAAAAAATATTTTCATCATCTATTCGAATTATAAAGTACTTAATCATATTATGACCACTTTGGTATTAAAATGTAGTTAGAAATATTTTTCCTCTTTAAACAAAATAAATTCTTCCTTATTAAATATTTGATAACTATTTTTTTCGACAACACTCTTCCTTAGAAAAATTTCAACATCTTAAAGATGCAAAATATTTTCCTTAGAAAATTTTAGCATCTAGAAGACTTAGTTGTTTTATTTTGTTAAGTGTTGTCCTTAGAAATAAATTGCATTGCATGCATAGCATATTGTATTGTATAGTTATACTCCTTTGAGGAAAACTTATTCCTTATTTTCTCTAAGTTAGGATTATTTTGAGCATAGTGTTTTGGTAAAGTGCTATGCACTTAGAAACTTGAGATTCTTAACATGAAGACTAGAAGGCCAATGAAGACTTAGCCAACAAAAACAAAACTCCGAAGGCATCTCTAAGAAGCAAAAAAACATTTAGAAGAAAATCAAGAGGAACTGCAAGAAGACCATCCCCCTTTATTTCTCTAAGTCTTTCTCTCTTCTTCCCTTTCTCTTAGACTTCGTGGTGGCTAAGGTATATCCAAGACTAGCCCGGGTGATATACAAATCATCAAGTCTGAAGAACCATCAAGTCTACATGATTCAATGAAGACATCGGAGAAAGTTACAAGTCTGGAGATGAAGCCTAGAAGAAAAACTACATCTTCTCTTTATCTTTTTCCGCCATCCTATTCTTCTTTCACTTTGGGCATAAACCAAGTCCTTAGTGATTATGACCAAGTCCATAGTGATTATGACCAAGTCAGAATGCTAGTTGAAGATGAGGAAAATTACAAGGGAGTTGAAGATTTCAAGACCAAGCATGTGAAGACTTGCAGCAACATTACAACTTATTCAAGTTGATTTATAGCCAAGTTATTCTGTCCAACCTATGACCTTGGTACTTAGTAATTTTGACTAACACACTTGCCCCGCATTAACTTAGAATAATTTAATGGCATGACATGCATCTCTAGTCCTTAAGAATATTTTTTTCATATCATGCATGTCATATTTTTCTAAGTGTTGCATTTATGCTTGTATGTTTATTTGGGGCTTGTTTGACTTGTTAGAAATTTCGGAGAGAAACGAAGGCTTTTGCAACTGTTACTCCTGCTCTCCCTGTTGCCAAGGCAAGTGGCACACCCTCATAAACTTCCTAAGTATTTTTCTATGCATTAATTAGTGTATTTCTTATATGCATGTGTTGGATAGTAATGCTATGCTAAAACTACTATACCCCTTACACTAGTTGTGTCTAGAATCCTATTGGTAACTTGGTAGAAATATTGATGCTATGCAAAAGTTGTTTTATGAAAATTAATTTCTACTAAGTTAAGAATGAAACTCCTGGGTGGAATTGGTTTTGAATGGTTTATGTTAAGTGTTGTCTCTTAGGGGTGACCTCTAAGGGATGGTCACTTGTGGACGGCCACCCAGGGAACAAAAGGATCTGAAGAACTCCAAGTGAAGATTGCTTCTAGTGCAACCATTAGTCAATGGGCTTTGACTAGATGGATTAAGTTGTGTGGACTCGCCCCGGCCTGACAGGTGGTGGTAGAGGTTTTGTAGGTGGAGCGCGTCAGGCCGTTATGGGGTGGGAAGATGCTTCTGAAAAGTCTCGTCTCAACTCTCTCCTTTTCCTTAGCACAAATGGTGTGCTTGAGGATAGTTTGGGTTTGTTGGGTCTAATGGTGAAAGTGCACAACCTCTGCAGAGTGTAAAACTAAGTACTTAGCTGTGTCCTCGGTTACGGACAATTTTGAGCAGTTGATCAAGGACGTCAACGGAGGATCCTATCATTCCAATTTCTAAGTTAATAGTTGATGGGTGAACAAGGGAAGATGAGATTATGGTTTTTATGCCATACTCGTCTTGATTTCAAGAAAAGTGTTTTCAAAAGAGTAGGAAAAATTGGCTTTATGCAAATTAGCCTTGAACTCCACCAGCCAAATATGCATATAGGTTATAGAGTTATTCCATTAAGTGTCCACCATAGTGTCACTTGCCAGACTCCATTTTTAATGGAATCTGACCCACTCTGTTGCAAAATTTTATTTGTTACAGGTTATTTAGATGACGAGTGAGGTTTTCGTTAAGGGATTTCGAGTCTGCAACCAACATGTTTTTCGCCTGTGGCAACATGAAGATGGAGACTTACTGCTATTGTATTTCCGTTGTTTAGTCTTTCAAAGCTAGCTTTATGCTATGCAATTTGTAAAGAATATTTTGTAAGTCGGGATCATCGATGTAATAAATTTGATACTTTGTTGTGATATTACATCGTAAACTGTGTGTGCAAACGAGTCGATCCAGGGGTTTGCACTATACACAGGTACCTGCCATATTTTAAGTGCAGGTACGTTACAGATGGTATCAGAGCACTGTGTTGCCTGTAGGTTCGAAACCCCTAAGTCTGGATAGAAATAGGATTTGGCCATAGGATTGAAAATCTATTTCTATTCAGTTATCTAAAAACAAAACTTTTCATTTTATCCTCTCTTATACTCTCGTCTAATATCAAACTTCTGAAAATATCTTATCTTTTTCTAGTTGACCATGTTCGTAATGTCTGAGTTTGATACTTCATATGCAATTCCACAAGTCAACATGAAGAACTACCTACATGGAAGAACACTGAAGAATCCAGATTCATAGCTCAAACACTTAGAAGATTTTTGAAGAAAGAAGAACTTGAAGCACTCAACAAGAAGATAGACAAGAGACCACCATTTAATTAGAACAACGACACCGTGATAGTGTATTGATCATGCTAACTCAGTGTGGTATGACAATAGTAGATTGCTTGTTTGTGTTGAAACTTGTTGCTCGATGTTTGTTAGATATTGTTTGTAAGATGATTTGCCTCGGTTTGTTGAGTTTGGGGTAGAAATTTTCCCTAGTATCCTTCTATATTTTACTCATCTATGCTAAACCCAAACAGATGTCTCGCCCAAGCACCAACGATGAGATGACAGTTGCAATTCAACTATTAGAAGCTCAGAGTCAGTTGATGCAACTCATGGTAGAGAATCAAGTCCACAATCACAACAGAGAGTTACCTCAGGGAATGCAACAACTGTTGGATAACCTGACCCACATTGTGCAGATGATGCGTCACAACATGACCAACAGTAATTTGAACCCACCCCAGATGGACATTGGTAACAAGGATGTCAAAGGAAGTAGTTTGACAAAACCTCAAGCCTGTAAAACGTGTGGAGAAATAGGACACACATCCAAGGAATATCATGATGAGTGGCCCCAATGGTGTCTCCAGCTATTCAACCGACGGATGCCCCACAACCATGGTTACTTTCTTTTTGTGTTAAGCAACAAATCACGCCCCGACTCAATGTCAACTCTATCCCATGGTGCAAGAAGTCAATCAGCAAGTCAAAGAGGGAATGCAACAGAAACTCAGGAAATATATGGAAGTACAAGAACACAAGGAGGAACGCAAAAGAGATACTAGCCGTATAACATATGTTACTCGTAGAGTACGAGAACATTATTCATGGGGCTGCAAACAGAAGAAGATTGGTCAGGATACTGAACAAAATCATTATCAAAATGAGACTGTGGATCAAACTAAGGTGAAAAATGAAATAAGAGTAAGGTCACTTCCGAAGACATCCAAACGTAACTCCAAGTGCTGCTATAAATGTGAGGGACATCACTTAGCTCGAAATTGCCCCATCAAGCGAGACAGGACTTCGTCCATTCGGATAAAATATGATGAACAAGATTTAGAACAATTTTTAGCCTTGGAAGCACCAAAGAAGAAGCGGAGCTTAAACGAGATCATTTGCTACAAGTGCAAGAGCAATGGCCATTACGCCAACGAGTGCCGAGCAAAGAAGAAGGCCGAAGAAGCTGCCAAGTCAAATCCTTTTGATAAAGGATATGTGAACCATATCACTGTGGAAGAAGTGAACGGTACATTTTGAATCAAGTTTTCATATCCAAGTTTTCACTACCAACAAAGATTCCTTTTAAGGGTGGTAGCCCACCCAGATATCCAGTCACAACCTTTTGCTAGCCTTCTCGAATCTCGAGGACGAGATTCCTTTTAAGGGTGGTAGTCTGTAACATCCTAGGATTTTTCAAATTCTGAAAAATCAGAAAAATTAAAAACTTTTTGAAAACTATTTGTATGTCGATTTGAAAACAAAATTCATGCATGCATTCATCATTTTCTTGCATTGTTTAGATTTGAAATTACAATGGTTGAAATACTATTTCCAGTTGAAAATCTATCTCAGAAAATATTAAAAACAAAATAATGATTATGCTCTTTATCTTATTTTACTTTAATATTTTGATTGTAATTATTAGAAATAATTATTTTCATATGTTCACAATTGTGGTACCAAATTTTATTTAGCCATAAATAAATTAATTAAATTTCTATTTCCAAATTTGACAAAAGTGTTAAATTTGCATTAAATCAAATATTCAAAATTAATATTTTTAAAAAGTGGTCAAAACATGTCCATAAATGTTTTAAAATAAAGATATGATTTTTAGAAATTAATTTCACTTAATTCGGAGTTCTAAAACAAAAGTTATGAATTTAAAAAAAAAAAAAAATGAATCGGGCCCAGCCGGCCGGCCCAAACTGGGCCGAACCGTGTTCGCATCGTATCCAACTCAAACTCTGAAAATTCGTTTTTCTAACCACCTTTCATTCAAACACGTTTATCTCGAGAAATATAACTCCAAATCCGGATCCGCTTGATCCTACGCGTTCACAACTCCGAGCCCTATCTATTTCACCATCCCTCCGCCTATATAAACCACTGTAGCCGCCGGTATCTCTTTTACTCTCTTTATTCCACCGAAACCCTAATCAGTGAAATAGTATTTCGTTCGTTTGACGAACAAAACCATCTTCAATCGCGACGGAGCCTTAATTATTGTTGTAGATCTCGTCGATACCTTTCCATCCCAATAAGACTCAACTCTTTTCATCAAGCGTGGAGGAAGAATTTCGAATTGTCATCTATCAGATCTGAAGTCGTATTTCTTAGATCTCTTCGCGCTCGTTGTGCCAAATCGAAATTCCTCCAGTGAAAAAGGAATATCTACTCTATATCTACAACTTTCCTGTTGACAACTTTTTATTTTAACGTACGTAATTTAATGTTGTTCGAGTAACCAAACCATCTCAAAAGTTTGGGACGACAATACGAAAGTTGTTCCCCTGATCAAGAACTTTCTTTTGCCCCAAGCCTCACCTCTTTTGGTTCAGCCAGCTGAGAGATATTCGCGTTTGAAATTTCGGACCAGAAAGGTATTTTGAGATTTGTGACCAATCTATTCATCCACTTATGTTATAATTGTGATAATTAGAAAGAGCACGTAATTATCTACAACTTTCGTTAAGAGTATTTTTCCATCCGAGCAACTTTATTTTTGGTCAAATTCGTAGTCAAATCCCAGTCAGCCTGCCACGTCAGCGAGTCAATTCCCACGTCAGCGGTCAAAGTCAACAGTCAACCGAAGACCCGACAGTTTTGCAGAAAAATCCTAAATTTTAAATCTATCACTACTTTTTATTGGTTTGGTCAAATTTTACAAATAAAATATTTTTGGAAAGCTTATGACACGTAGAAACTTTTGGCATCATTACTTTTATGTTTTGTCAAATTAATATTTGTTGAAATTCAAAAGTGGCATTAATGGTAATTTGAACATAACTTCAAATTTGAAATTTAAAATTTATCAAACTCTTTTGCTATAAATTTTAATGTCTAAGTATTGGCAGTAATATTTTTCTACTAATTTTTGTAGAATAATTTTCTATGATTTTATAATTAATATTGATTAAATACTTTTAAGTGTTATTAAAAATTTATTAAAAATTATTTTCATCATCTATTCGAATTATAAAGTACTTAGTCATATTATGAACACTTTGGTATTAAAATGTACTTAGAAATATTTTGCCTCTTTAAACAAAATAAATTCTTCCTTATTAAATATTTGATAACTATTTTTATCGACAACACTCTTCCTTAGAAAAATTTCAACATCTTAAAGATGCTAAATCTTTTCCTTAGAAAATTTTAGCATCTAGAAGACTTAGTTGTTTTATTTTGTTAAGTGTTGTCCTTAGAAATAAATTGCATTGCATGCATAGCATATTGTATTGTATAGTTATACTCCTCTGAGGAAAACTTCTTCCTTATTTTCTCTAAGTTAGGATTATTTTGAGCATAGTGTTTTGGTAAAGTTCTATGCACTTAGACACTTGAGATTCTTAACATGAAGACTATAAGGCCAATGAAGACTTAGCCAAGAAAAACAAAACTCCAAAGGCATCTCTAAGAAGCAAAAAAACATTTAGAAGAAAATCAAGAGGAACTGCAAGAAGACCATCCCCCTTTATTTCTCTAAGTCTTTCTCTCTTCTAATCTTTCTTTTAGACTTCGTGGTGGCTAAGGTATATCCAAGACCAGCCCGGGTGATATACAAATCATCAAGTCTGAAGAACCATCAAGTCTACATGATTCAATGAAGACATCGGAGAAAGTTACAAGTCTGGAGATGAAGCCTAGAAGAAAAACTACATCTTCTCTTTATCTTTTTCCGCCATCCTATTCTTCTTTCACTTTGGGCATAAACCAAGTCCTTAGTGATTATGACCAAGTCCATAGTGATTATGACCAAGTCAGAATGCTAGTTCAAGATGAAGAAAATTACAAGGGAGTTGAAGATTTCAAGACCAAGCATGTGAAGACTTGCAGCAGCATTACAACTTATTCAAGTTGATTTATAGCCAAGTTATTCTGTCCAACCTATGACCTTGGTACTTAGTAATTTTGACTAATACACTTGCCCTGCATTAACTTAGAATAATTTAATGACATGACATGCATCTCTAGTCCTTAAGAATATTTTTTTCATATCATGCATGTCATATTTTTCTAAGTGTTGCATTTATGCTTGTATGTTTATTTGGGGCTTGTTTGACTTGTTAGAAATTTCGGAGAGAAACGAAGGCTTTTGCAACTGTTACTCCTGCTCTCCCTGTTGCCAAGGCAAGTGGCACACCCTCATAAACTTCCTAAGTATTTTTCTATGCATTAATTAGTGTATTTCTTATATGCATGTGTTGGATAGTAATGCTATGCTAAAACTACTATACCCCTTACACTAGTTGTGTCTAGAATCCTATTGGTAACTTGGTAGAAATATTGATGCTATGCAAAAGTTGTTTTATGAAAATTAATTTCTACTAAGTTAAGAATGAAACTCCTGGGTGGAATTGGTTTTGAATGGTTTATGTTAAGTATTGTCTCTTAGGGGTGACCTCTAAGGGATGGTCACTTGTGGACGGCCACCCAGGGAACAAAAGGATCTGAAGAACTCCAAGTGAAGATTGCTTCTAGTGCAACCATTAGTCAATGGGCTCTGGCTAGATGGATTAAGTTGTGTGGACTCGCCCTGGCCTGACAGGTGGTGGTAGAGGTTTTGTAGGTGGAGCGCGTCAGGCCGTTATGGGGTGGGAAGATGCTTCTGAAAAGTCTCGTCTCAACTCTCTCCTTTTTCTTAGCACAAATGGTGTGATTGAGGATAGTTTGGGTTTGTTGGGTCTAATGGTGAAAGTGCACAACCTCTGTAGAGTGTAAAACTAAGTACTTAGCCGTGTCCTCGGTTAAGGACAATTTTGAGCAGTTGATCAAGGACGTCAACAGAGGATCCTATCATTCCAATTTCTAAGTTAAAAGTTGATGGGTGAACAAGGGAAGATGAGATTATGGTTTTTATGCCATACTCGTCTTGATTTCAAGAAAAGTGTTTTCAAAAGAGTAGGAAAAATTGGCTTTATTCAAATTAGCCTTGAACTCCACCAGCCAAATATGCATATAGGTTATAGAGTTATTCCATTAAGTGTCCACCATAGTGTCACTTGCCAGACTCCATTTTTAATGAAATCTGACCCACTCTGTTGCAAAATTTTATTTGTTACAGGTTATTTAGATGACGAGTGAGGTTTTCGTTAAGGGATTTCGAGTCTGCAACCAACATGTTTTTCGCCTGTGGCAACATGAAGATGGAGACTTACTGCTATTGTATTTCCGTTGTTTAGTCTTTCAAAGCTAGCTTCATGCTATGCAATTTGTAAAGAATATTTTGTAAGTCTTCATCATTGATGTAATAAATTTGATACTTTGTTGTGATATTACATCGTAAACTGTGTGTGCAAACGAATCGATCCAGGGGTTTGCACTATACACAGGTACCTGCCATATTTTAAGTGTAGGTACGTTACAATTGCATACCGTTCTGATGATGAGTGAGAATTTTACTAAGGGTTTCGAGTCTTCAACCAACATGCTCGCCTGTGGCACATGATGATGATTGGGGATTCCATGAAGAATAATTTTCCGCTGTTTACTCTGTTCACTGCTAGCTTTATGCTATGCAAATTTGTAATGAATATTTTCTAGGTCTAGATCAGCGTTGTAATTAATTGATACTTTGTTGTGATATTACATCGTAACTGTGTGTGCAAACGAATCGATCTAGGGATTTGCACTATACACAAGTATCTGCCATATTTTAAGTGCAGGTACACTACAGATGGTATCAGAGCACTATGTTGCCTGTAGGTTCGAGCCCTTAGGATTGGAAAAACCTTTTGATCATAGTATTATCTACTTAAGTATTTTGGATCCTAGCAGCATAGTGAGATGAAGCGGCCTGGAAACAAACCTTACATGTCCGCGTACATGAGACCTGTTCCACAATTAAGTGGCTGGCCGGGTGTCTGTCTCTCTCACTATAGTGAATATCAAATTTACAAAGAGTTGTTTATATTTATTGATCACATTGAGATTTGACTTAGTATTGTCTCTAAATTAAGAATGCACATATGACTAGTACTTCCTTACCTTATACATTTCTTGTTTTAAATTCTTTTCTTTCTTCCTAAAGGATGACGTGCTTCCACTTCACCACTGCGGAGGACTTCGAGGACACCCGTTTTGGCTGCTACCTTCTCGACATCGGCGAGCAGATAGGTTTACCGCTACCTCAAGTTAAGGGCTTCATTCTGAAGAAGTTTAACAAAGAAGGCTGTTGGGGAATAGAAGCAACTCAGCCAGGACATGGAGAAGAGCCCCCATTGGAAATCAAAATTGTTAGTGACTCCAAAGATAAAGGACTCAATCTAGTCATGCACGACCTGATTGGGCGTATCTGTGGACGCTACAACACAGAGTTGAGGGGCCACTACTCCATTTTCTTTGGAAGGAGAAACGAGGATGGAGAACCTTACCTATTTGATGCCGGAGATAGAGGCAAAGCAAAGCCCCTTAGTCTTTATTTCCAGGAGCTGGAGATCCTCGTCACAGAACTTTATGAGGATAGGCGCACTGAGCTCCTGAAAAACGATGAGCTATGTGCCTTACTCAAGGAGAACGAGGAAAAGATGAAGGCTCGGGAGGAAGTGACTAAGGCCCAAGAAGAGAGGTTTGCTGCACAAGAGGAGAAGTACAAGAGACAGGAGAAAAGGGTTCAGGAGAAGAACAAGACTATCAGAGAACAGAAGGCAGAACTCGAGAGCAATGAAGTCGAGTTTGAGGCTGATAGTGACTTGATCAAGCGGCTTCGTACTGAGAAGAGGGAGCTGCAAGAGAAGAACCTTGCCCTGGAGAAAGAAGTGAAGGAATTAAAGGAAGTACTCGACAATGAAGAAATCGAGATTCAGGAGATTGAAGAAGAAGAAGATGACATGGTCGAATAGTTAGTTAGTGAGACTACCATTTACTTTACACCCCATCGTTATCTTAGTCTTGTATTGACTTACCGACTTGTGGTAAGGCAGTACTTTCCCTTGTATCCCCGGAACCTCGCGAGTTTTATTCTCCAAAAAAAATTCATGTCTTTTTAATCCAACGTTTGAGTTGTGTGATTGTTGTTCTTATAAGCTGTTTGCTTGTTGGGGTATTTTTCTCTTTAGACCTTCCCGTCTAAAAAAAACTCATCTATGCAAAAACCGCAGATGCCTCCCCGCCGTGTGCCCGATAACAACAACAACAACAACGACCACAACAATAACGATGTTATACAACAGTTGATGGCCGCTCAATCTTAGCTAATGACTATGATGACCCAGTTCATTGCGGCGACCAACAACAATAACAACAACCATAACCACAACCCACCACCGCCACCCCCCCCCCCCAAGTGGATAGACTTTCCAGATTTCTGAGGCTCCGGCCCAACAAGTTCTCCACTGCAACTGAGCCAATTGTGGCAGATGACTGGCTGCGTTCCGTGGACACAGATCTAGTGACTTGTGAATGTACCGACGCTGAGAAGGTGAGGTTCACTACTCATCTGTTGGAAGGACCAGCAATTCAGTGGTGGGAAACTTATCAAATCACTCAACCACTAGAAACCTTGACTTGGGAAAACTTCAGGGAAGGTTTTCGTAATGCTCATATCTCCTCGGGTATTATGAACTTGAAGCAAGAGGAATTCCGAAACCTGAGACAAGGAAACAGGAGCCTTAAGGAGTACATGGCTGATTTCCATGCCCTTTCTCGATATGCCCCTGAGGACATCAACACAGAGGCTAAGAGAAAGGCAAAATTTCTAAATGGGCTGAGTGACGAGCTGAAGATTCCTTTAACAGTAGCATATGCCCCAAATTATCAAATCCTCCTAGATCAGGCTATCATACTGGAGGACAACATCAAGAAGGCTGAAAACAGGAAGGGAAAGTTGAATGTTCACAAACACCATTCTGAAACTTCTTTCAAGAGGCCTTTCCCTCAAGATACAAACCAGGGTCATAAGCCTGGGCACTATCCTAGTGGAGGAAGCAACCACAAGCATCATGGTCACAGCCATAGTGGTGGTTTCAAGGGAAACAATGGGAATCACAAGGGAAATGAAAATGCTGGCCACAACAATGGACATCATCGCCCAAATCCTGAATATAAGAAAGATATCAGCCAAGTCCTATGCTTCAAGTGCAATAACAAGGGCCACTACGCCACTGACTGCCCCGAAAAGAAGGCTGCAGAAGCTGCCAAGCCCAATCCCTTCCAGAAAGGACAGGTGAACCACATCAATGTGGAAGAAGTGTACGATGAACCTGATGCTGTCACTGGTACGTTCTTGCTCAATTCATGCCCAACATTAGTTTTATTTGATACTGGAGCATCACATTCTTTCATTTCAAGAGCTTTTGTAAACAAACATGGGTTAGTAGTGGAAAATATAGGAAGCCCCATTAGAGTAAGCTCTCCCGGAGGAGAGATGCTAGTAACCTCTGGCTGTAGACAGTTGAGTCTGAAGATTGGAAAGCATCAGTTTCCTACGGACTTGATCATCCTGGAAACACAAGGCCTGGATGTTATCATAGGGATGGACTGGATGTCCCGCTATGCAGGAATCATAGACTGCGCAAATAGAACCATCACTCTCACCACTCCAGAAGGCTCGAAGATCAACTTTAGATCAAAGTTTGAACTAAAGAAGGTTAAGCTTAATTCTCTTAAGGGGGTTAGTCTTGGTGAGGTGATTATAGTTAAGGAATACCCTGATGTGTTTTCGGAAGAACTACCAGGAATGCCACCCGATAGAGATGTAGAGTTCCTCATTGAACTAAAGCCGGGTACAGGACCAATAGCTAAAAGGCCCTACCCAATGGCAACTGATGAACTGAAAGAACTCAAGAAGCAATTGGAAGAGTTTATGCAGAAAGGCTTTATCTGTCCAAGCTCATCACCCTGGGGAGCCCCAATCCTTTTCGTCAAGAAGAAGGATAGTACCCAGAGATTAGTCACCGATTACCGTGACATAAATGAGCATACAATCAAGAACAAGTATCCGCTACCCAAAATCAATGAGCTTTTCGATCAACTAGAAGGGGTTGTCGTGTTTTCCAAGATTGATCTCAGATCAGGGTACTTTCAGATGAAAGTTAGAGAGATGGACATACCCAAGACTGCCTTTGTTACAAGATATGGTTCGTATGAGTACACCGTAATGCCTTTTGGGTTAACCAATGCTCCAGCCTATTTCATGAATATGATGAATAAGGTATTTATGGATTTTCTGGACAAGTTTGTTGTTGTCTTCATCGATGACATCCTAGTCTACTCCAAAAGTCACAGAGAACATGAAGAACATTTACGTCTGGTGTTGCAAAGACTCTGAGAGCATAAGTTATATGCTAAGTTCAACAAGTGTGAATTCTGGTTAAAACAAGTCGGATTTCTAGGACACCTGGTGTCTAAAGATGGGATAGCAGTGGATCCTGAAAAAGTTGCTGCTGTGACGAATTGGGAATCACCCAAAAATGTGGGGGAAATCCGCAGTTTTCTAGGACTGGCAGGATACTACCGGAGATTCATTGAAAATTTCTCCAAGATTGCCAAAGCCTTGACTGAACTACTGAAGAAGGGAAAGAAATTTGAGTGGACAGAAGCTTGTGAGACCAGTTTTCAAGAATTAAAGAAGCGCTTGGTGTCGGCACCAGTATTATGCTTACCAGATATAGAGAAAGACTTCCAAGTCTATTGCGACGCTTCATATCGTGGCCTAGGAAGCGTATTGATGCAAGAAGGCAAAGTAGTGTCTTACGCCTCAAGACAACTCAAAAATCATGAAGTAAACTACCCCACTCATGATCTAGAGTTAGCTTCTGTGGTACATGCGCTAAAGATATGGAGACCATATTTATGGGGAAAGAGATGTGAAGTATTTACAGATCATAAAAGCCTCAAGTACTTCTTTACCCAGACGGAATTAAACATGCGACAAAGGAGATGGTTAGAATTGATCAAAGACTATGATTTAAGTCTACAATACCACCCAGGGAAAGCCAACGTAGTGGCTGATGCATTGAGCCGTAAGACCTATGTAAACGGACTCACGGCATGAGAATTGCCTGAAGATCTATGTAAAGGATTTAAGGACCTTCGATTGGAAGTGGTACCTGAAAGATTCATAGCATCCTTAGAAGTTCAACCTCTTCTATTTAACAAAATCAAGGCAGCTCAGTTAGAAGATAAAGCCGTAAAAGAAATAAAAAAGAATCTAAGTAAAGGCAAAGCCAGGGACTTTAGAGAAGATGAAGAAGGAACCATATGGTATAAAGAACGCATATGTGTCCCTGACAATGCCGATCTTAGAAAGTTAATACTTCAAGAAGCTCATGACTCACCTTATTCCATACATTCGGGTAACACCAAGATGTATATGGATGTAAAAGAGAGGTATTGGTGGATCAATTTGAAGCGGGATATTGCTGAATACATTGCAAAGTGTGACGTCTGCAGTCGTGTGAAAGCAGAACACCAAAAACCAGCAGGGTTACTGCAACCCTTACCAATACCAGATTGGAAATGGGAACATATTGGTATGGATTTCATCACTGGTCTGCCCAGGACTAAATCAGGATACGATTCTATATGGGTTATAGTCGATCGTCTGACGAAAGTATCTCACTTTATACCCGTAAATACTACTTACACTAGTGCCAAGCTAACTGACATCTATATGAAGAGGATTGTGTGTCTACACGGAGTTCCCAAGAAAATTGTGTCAGATAGGGGTACTCGGTTTACTTCTCATTTCTGGAATCAATTACATGAGTCTCTGGGAACCAGATTAGAATTCAGCACAGCGTTCCATCCGCAGACGGGTGGACAGACAGAAAGAGTAAACCAAATCCTAGAAGATATGCTGAGAGCATGCGCTCTAGATTACAAGTCAAGCTGGGATGATAATCTCCCATATGCCGAGTTCTCCTACAACAACAGCTATCAAGCGAGCATAGAGATGTCGCCATTTGAAGCACTGTATGGAAGAAAGTGCACTACCCCACTACTATGGAGTGGCGTAGGAGAACGTAGTTTGTTTGGACCAGACATAATCAAGGAGGCTGAGGAAAAAGTCAGACTGATTAAAGACCGTTTAAAGATAGCACAATCAAGACAGAAGAGTTATGCGGACTCCAAAAGGAGGGAAGCCACGTATGAAGTAGGAGATCGAGCCTATCTCAGAGTTTCACCTATGCGGGGAGTTAAGAGATTTGGAATCAAAGGAAAATTGGCACCTAGATTTATTGGACCTTTCAAGGTATTATCCCGCAAGGGAGAGGTTGCCTATGAATTGGAACTCCCGGAAGCACTTTCCGCAGTTCACAGTGTGTTTCATGTTAGCCAGCTGAAGAAATGTCACCCAGAAATGGCAGAAACGCTGCTAAGAGATACGGTGCCACTAGAGGAAGTACAACTAGAAAGTGATCTCACTTATGAAGAAAAACCCATTAAGATTTTGCAGACAACAGAACGTGTCACCCGAACCAAGACCATCAAATTCTGTAAAGTACAGTGGAATCACCATTCAGAAGAGGAAGCAACTTGGGAAAGAGAAGATGACCTGAAAGAAGACCACCCTCACCTATTTGCTAGCCAATCCGAATCTCGAGGGCGAGATTCATCTTATGGGGATTAGGTTTGTAACATCCCAATTTCCATAAAAGTTTAAAACTTTGCATCCATGCATCATCATCATTAAACTTGTCATTTAAATCACATAGTTTTTAAATTAAATCTTTATATATGTTTTAATTGATTTTATGTCTATAAATTGTTATTTGAATTTATAATAATATTCCTTTTTATTCTATTTTTACTTCAGACAAAAATAATATCAAAAGGATCTATTTTTAATAAGCTTTTCAAATTATATTTTTTTAAATTTCTCTGAGAAGTTTTGATATAGTTTTGAAATTGTTTTATATTAAAAAGATTTAAAAACAGAAAAATGATTTATAAAAGAAAAATCGAGCCGGGCCAGCAAGTGGGCCGAAGCCCACAAGCTATCTACCGCGCGCGCGGCACCGCAGCCCGCCAGCAGCCCGTCCCGCCCGCGCGCGCGCTCTCTCCCTCTCTGATAGGTGGACGCCACCTGTCATCCCTTCCCCGGCAACGGCTCGCCCCAAATCACGCCCGCGACGACGCCGAGAAACGGCCGAATAATTTTGATTCATTGCGGAGGATTCATTGCTCCATTTACATCGCCGATTCGTGCTATAAGAACCACTCGATCACCTCTCTCTTTTGCCCCAAGCATGACCTCCCGAGAGCCACCAGGCCGCCCGCGAACATCCCCGGAGCTCCGCCGTAGCCGCCTGTAGTGCCCTTGCTTAGGATAGCAATGGCACATATGAATAGTGCGGAAGACTTAGATCACATAAGTCTCGCAATTTCCAATAAGATGAAATATCACAGTACAATGTCAAATTCTATTACAATACGAGACGAATGATCCAAAAACAAATAATCCTTACAATTTTGCATAGCTGAAACGCTAGCTGAATAAATAGTTCACACATTATTTCAGAGTTCAAACGCAAATCCAGGGATGACATGGAGCTACATCATCTCCATGAAGCCACTAGCAGATCATGTTGGTTGTAGCTCGAAGACGACCCCCTTACTCCTCATTCGGACATTCTGCAAGTTTTAGTTGCAGCCCAGCTATAAAGGGTCGGCACAATTGAATTGTGGTGGCAAGTGATTTTAATTTCCAATATTCCACTAAGCTATATCTATATGCTTATTTGGCTGGTGGAGCTCAAGGCTATTGCGCAAAGCAAGTTTTCTCCTACTTTTGGTAAACAGCTTTTTGAATCAATATCTTCTCTTTAAGAGACATCTCGGGACAAGTCCATGTCCCCTACCCATGTTCACCCATCAAAGTTTTATTAAGAAATTGGGATGAAGATATTTTCAGAAGACAACCTTGTGTAGTCACTCAGTTTGTCCGATGCCGGGGACATGGCTAAGATCTTAGGTTTTAACTCTCGAGAGGGTGTGCACTTTCACCATTAGACTTAATCAACCCAAACTATCCTCTACACTCCTTTAGTGAGAAGGAAAAGGAGAAGATCAAGGCGAGACTTTTCAGAAGTTGCTTTCCCGTGATCATACTAAGAGATTACCACCATCCTATCAACTCTACCACCATCAATCTCTTGACCCAGGTCCACATCAACTTACTCCATCAAGGCAGAGCCCATATTGACCAATGGTTGCACGATAAGCAACTAGACTCAGTGTAAACTTAAATCTCATAGCCCTGGGTGGCCTACCACAAGTGAGCAACTCAGGTTAACACCGCATATCATGGCCCCAAGTAAGTGAAAACTATCTTGGGCGAAGACAACCATGAGACTTGGCCCTGAGAAGCCACTCAACTTCAAACCTCCTCGATCGACCCAATCCACCCAGGCGTTAAATTAATTTAGTGGAAATTTTCATTTATCACATCAATCATAAAACAATCATTTTTTTTGCAGCAGGTACTTCCACTAAATTATAATAGGGGTATAACTGGAATTTCTAAGGGGTAACCTAACAAGTTTGCATAGCATTCTACAATCCCCCAGAAACCTATCATGCATACTACTTTTGCAAATACTGCTTAAAAACACTAGGAATTTAATAGAATAAAAATAGTAGGTGTTTTATGAAGTCACTTGCCTTGGCAGAAGGAGGGGCAGACACAACAAGAATAGCAATCATACGCAAGTCCATCCTCTCCTTCACAATCTAGCACAAGCAATACATACAAATAAATATCCACACGATATCTCACAACACCAAACAAAAGATGTATGCATGCATGATATGCCATGTGTAGAATTAGACACACTTATCAATAATTTATATCTTCTGTTATTAAATGCATGAGATGCAAATTCTAGGAATTTCTTATTTCACTTAACAATTGAATAATTGAAAACAATATAGCAAAACTTAGATCCTACAATTACGACTTTTATATTTCTAAGAAAGTTTTCAAATAAGACACATATTAATATTCCTGGGCAGAGGTTAATAACCTAAACCTAAAACAATTGAGTTTATTTGTAAAACATTTTTATTATTTAAGTTATGGATTTAATAGCCGAATTACTCCTCGGATGATCTTGTGAATTATTATTTATCAAAAGCAAAAACAAATGATGTAGAAATGATCTACACTAGCAGGGCTATCCGTGGATATAAAATTTGTCAAATTTGAACTTATAAATCAAAAGTTATGAATTTTCTACGTTTTGCATGTTTTCTGTTTTATTTATAATAATTTCTGCGAAAAAGAAAATAAAAGGGCTACGTGGCGCGATCCTATTGGACGAAAACGGTTCGCGCGGATGACGGACGAGAGCCGTCCGATCTAACTAAAATCGGACGCGCGGAAACGTTTTGATCTAGATCCGTTGGATCTAGATCCAACGGCTTAGGACGCCCGGCCGAACCAAGCGGCGCGCGGGTCGCCGGAACGCTCGCCGGCGATGGCGCCCGCGGCGGCGGCGCGTCGGCTTCGACGTTCCCGGCGTTAAAACGAAGCCCCGGGAGGCGCGGTTCTTACCAAAATGAAGCGGAGGAGGAGACGAGGTCGATGGCGCGGCGGCGGTGTCGGTATCCTTCTCCTTTCCTCGTCGGAGTCGTGGACGGCAGCGACGGCCTCGGGTCGAGGACGGGTTCGGCGTTCGGCTGCGACAGAAAACGCATGCGGGGGGCTCAACGTATGCGCAAGAGGATGGGGAAGCGAGGGGGGGGACTCGGAGGCGCTCGAGGAGCTCGGTGCTCACCGGAAAGCTCGCGAAAAGCTCGGCGGATGCGGCGGCGGCCCGATTTCGAGCAGCCCGGCGGCGAGGTGGTAGGGTTTGGGGGGGGGGGGGGGTTTCGGAGGCGGCCTCGAGGAGAATATATAGGAGGGGCTAGGGGAGTTAATCGCGGCGAGAAACGGCCGAAAACGGCTCGGACGCGGACTCCTTCTCCGGCGCGATCTCCGGATGGAGGTTGAAGACGGCTGACAGGTGGGGCCCACCTGTCAGCGAGAGAGAGGAGAGAGGCGCACGCTGGAGCGGGCCGATGGGCTGCTAGCTCACGCGCGCGCGGCGGATAGCGTCTGGGCCGGCCCGGAAAACATATTCTTTTAAATAAAATTAAAAATTGTTTTCAAATCTGATTTACTAAATGATTTTTTAAACCTATTCAAAACATTTCAGAAAAATTCATAAAAATATATTTTGGAGAGGTTATTTAAATTAACAATTTTTAATAATAAACTTACCCATTAAATAATTTGGAATTTTTTTATATTTATTAAGTAAGTTTAAATAAACACTTAATGGGATTAAACATTATTTAAACTCATAATTGAAATTTTATTTAGTACTTATGTGAATAAATGTTAAGCCATATGATGAATGATGTATGAATGCAAAGTTTTAAATTTTTGCAAAAATTGGGATGTTACAAACCTAACCCCCTTAAGATGAATCTCGTCCTCGAGATTCGGTTTGGCCTGCAAAAAGATGTGGGTGTTCTTCCCGAAGATCATCCTCCCGTTCCCAAGTTGCTTCTTCTTCGGTATGGTGGTTCCACTAAACCTTACAGAATTTGATAGTCTTGGTTCGTGTGACCCTTTCTGCCATCTCCAAGATTTTGATTGGCTTCTCTTCATACGTCAGGTCACTTTCCAACTGAACTTCTTCTAGTGGCACTGTATCCAGTAGCGGCGTTTCTGTCATCTCTGGGTGACACTTCTTCATTTGGCTCACATGGAAGACATTGTGAACTGCTGACAGAACTTTCGGCAATTCTAGCTCATACGCCACTTCTCCCTTGCGGGAAAGAATCTTAAAGGGGCCGATGAATCGAGGTGCAAGTTTACCCTTGATCCCGAACCTCTTCACACCACGCATTGTTGACACTCTTAAATAAGCCCTGTCACCTATCTCATATGTGATTTCTCTCCTTTTTGAATCTGCATAGCTTTTCTGTCTGGACTGCGCGATCTTCAATCTGTCCTTGATTATTCGAACCTTCTCTTCAGCTTCCTGGATTATATCAGGTCCGAATAAACTTCGCTCTCCAACACCGCTCCAAAGTAGTGGTGTGGTGCATTTCCTACCATAAAGCGCCTCAAACGGCGACATCTCTATGCTCGCTTGGTAGCTGTTGTTATAGGAAAATTCCGCGTACGGCAAATTATCATCCCAACTAGACTTGTAGTCCAAGGCACATGCCCTCAGCATATCTTCTAGAATTTGGTTTACTCTTTCCGTCTGTCCATCCGTTTGGGGATGAAATGCTGTACTGAACTCTAATCTCGTACCCAACGATTCATGTAGTTGTTTCTAGAAATGCGAGGTAAACTGGGTACCTCTGTCAGACACAATCCTCTGGGGAATACCATGCAAACACACTATCCTCCTCATGTAAATCTCTGCCAACTTAGCACTTGAGTAGGTAGTCTTTACTGGCACAAAATGGGCCACCTTTGTCAATCGATCCACTATTACCCAAATCGAATCATATCCCGATCTGGTACGTGGTAACCCAGTAATGAAATCCATTCCTATCTGTTCCCATTTCCAATCCGGTATAGGTAAAGGTTGCAACAATCCTGCTGGCTTCTGATGTTCCGCCTTTACTCGGCTACATACATCGCACTTAGCTATATATTCTGCGATGTCTCTCTTCAGGTTATTCCACCAAAATCTTTCCTTTACATCCATGTACATCTTGGTGTTTCCCGGGTGTATGGAATAAGGCGAGTTATGCGCTTCTTGCAGAATCAATTTTCTAAGATCATCATCTTGCGGCACGCAAATGCGTTTCTCAAACCACAAGGTGCCTTGTTCATCTCCCCGAAAACCTTTGGCCTTTCCTTCGCTCAGGTTGACCTTGATTTCATCCATTACTTTGTCTCCCTTCTGAGCTTCCCGAATCTTATCCATCAACAAAGGTTGTACGTCCAGTGTTGCTAGGAATCCTTCGGGTACTACCTCTAATCTGAGGTCCTTAAATGCCTTACTTAAATCCTCGGGCAAATCTCCCGCTGTCAGTCCATTCACATGGACCTTACGACTCAAAGCGTCTGCCACTACATTAGCTTTTCCTGGGTGGTATTGTAAACTCATATCATAGTCCTTAATAAGTTCCAGCCATCTTCTTTGCCTCATATTCAATTCCTTCTGGGTGAAAATATATTTCAGACTCTTATGATCCGTGAATACCTCACAACGCTTTCCCAACAAGTATGGTCTCCACGTCTTTAGAGCATGCACTACCAATGCTAGCTCCAGATCGTGGGTGGGATAGTTGACTTCATGTTTCTTAAGTTGGCTAGAAGCATAGGAGACCACTTTCCCTTCTTGCATCAGGACACTTCCCAGTCCATTATGCGAGGCATCACAATACACTTGAAATTCCTTTTCTATATCTGGCAAACATAAAACAGGCGCTGACACCAGCCGTTTCTTTAGCTCTTGGAAACTTATTTCACATTCTTCAGTCCACTTAAATTTGACTTCCTTCTTCAGTAGTGAGGTCAGTGGTTTGGCAAGTTTGGAGAAGTTCTCAATAAACCTTCTATAATATCCTGCCAGTCCAAGGAAACTACGAATGTCTGCCACATTCTTGGGTACCTCCCAATTAGTTACTGCCGACACCTTTTCTGGGTCTACTGCTATTCCATTCTTTGATACAACGTGTCCTAGAAAACCCACTTCTTCTAGCCAGAATTCACACTTGCTGAATTTGGCATACAGTTTATGCTCTCTAAGTCTCTGTAATATCAGGTGTAAGTGTTCCTCATGTTCCTCTTGACTTTTGGAGTAAATCAGGATGTCATCAATGAACACCACAACAAACTTATCCAGAAAGTCCATAAACACTTTGTTCATCATGTTCATGAAGTATGCCGGTGCATTTGTTAAACCAAACGGCATTACGGTGTACTAATATAATCCATATCTGGTAGTGAAGGCAGTCTTTGGGATATCTAGTTCTCTTACTTTCATTTGAAAGTATCCTGATCGCAAATCGATCTTAGAGAATACCGAAGCACCCTCTAGCTGGTCGAAAAGCTCATTAATTTTTGGTAGCGGGTACTTGTTCTTGATTGTCACCTTGTTGATTGCTCGATAATCCGTGACTATCCTTTGAGTACTATCCTTTTTCTCTACAAAAAGAATGGGTGCTCCCCAAGGTGATGAACTTGGGGGGATGAATCCTTTCTGCAGTTGCTCCTCTAACTGCTTCTTGAGTTCTTTCAATTCAGCTACGGCCATTGGGTATGGTCTCTTAGCTATGGGTCCCGTTCCGGGAACCAAATCTATAAGAAATTCAACATCTCTATCGGGTGGCATTCCCGGTAGTTCTTCGGGGAAAACATCAGGGTAATCTCTTACCACACGAACGTCTCCCAGGCTAACCCCCTTAAGAGAATTTAGCTTAACCTTCTTAAGTTCGAATTTGGATTTGTATCTAATCTTCTTATTCTCGGGAGTGGTGAGTGTAATGGATCTATTCGCACAATCCAATACTCCTTCAAACTTGGCCAACCAATCCATACCGAGTATAACATCCAGACCTTGGGTCTCTAATATTATCAGGTTTACCGGAAACGAGTGTTTACCAATTTCTAACCTCAAGTTTTGACAATCGGTTTGTGCTAGCATCCCCCCCCCCTGGGGAACTCACCCTAACCGGATTTAGCAGGCTTGTAGTAGACAGTTTGTGTTTATTAACAAATGCCCTTGAGATGAATGAGTGAGATGCCCCCGTATCGAACAAGACTATTGCTGGGATGGCATGTAGTAGGAACGTACCGATCACTGCATCTGGTTCATTCTGCACTTCTTCTACATCAAGATGATTCACTTGTGCCTTCTGGAACGGATTTGGCTTCGAAGCTTCCGGTGCCTTCTTCTTCTCTGGACAGTCTGTGGAGTAGTGTCCCTTATTCCCGCACTTGTAGCAAGTCACTTGACTAATATCCCGTTTCGGTTCATTGTTGTGGCGGTGTTGCTCTTTTCCACTGTTGTTCCCATTGAATACGTGATTGTGTCCATTACCACCCTGCCCATTTCCTCTGTATCCAGAATTTCCTACTTTATGGATATGACCGTTATGGTTGTGGCCATTTCCACTCTTGTGACTGCTGTGGCTTTCGCTGTTTTCTGGGACGAAAGGTTTCTTCTGCATCAGATTAGTGTTGTACTTATTGGCGCTGAACTTCCTTTTCCTATTCTCCTCCTTCTTGATGTTGCTATCCAGAGTAATGGCCTGATCAAGAAGATCCTGGTAATTGGGAGCATAAGCCACAGACAATGGTATTTTCAGCTCACCATTGAGTCCATTCAGAAACTTATACTTCCTCTTTGCATCGGTGTCTACATCCTCTGGGGCATAGCGTGAGAGGGAATTGAAGTCCTCCATGTACTCCCTCAGCGCACGATTCCCCTGTCTCAGGGTACGAAACTCATCCCTTTTCAGATTCATGATCCCAGTTGAGATGTGAGCATTACGGAAACCTTCTTTAAAGGCTTCCCAAGTAAGTCCTTCAAGTGGGTGAGTGATCTGATATGTTTCCCACCACTGTGGCGCTGGCCCCTCCAGTAGATGAGAAGTGAACCTTATTTTCTCCATTTCAGTACACTCGCAAGTAACTAGATCCTTGTTCACAGAGCGTAGCCAATCATCGGCTACGATAGGTTCTGTAGCTGTGGAGAATTTGTTGGGTCGGAGCCTCAAGAATCTAGCAAGGCGATCAACTTGGGGTGGGGGTGGTGGTGGTGGCGGATTGTTTTGGTTCGCCATGAACTGAGCCATCATGGTCATCAACTGTGTCTGAGCTGCCATCATTTGTTGCATCATTTTGTTGGCATTGTTGTTGTCAGGATCACGATGTGGAGGCATCTGTATGGTGTGAGCATAGGTAAGTAGAGATAGAAAGAGACTACATAGAAAAATCTACCCATGCACAACAACACACTACATAGAAACACATCAAACAGCAACCAATAGACACACCCGAAGTATTTTATAAATTCGATAATTTAGAGATTTGAATACCAAGCTAGGACATGGTTTTCAAGGTACTGCCTCACCACAAATTGGTAGGTCAATACAACTTCGATGAGATAAGGAGAAATACTCGTAAGTTAAGGATAACTGGTGGTCTCTCTAATCAAAATTTGAAACTCCTTATGTAATTGCGGGTGTTCCCACACTTGCGCTTCTTGACACCCGTGGCTTCCTTGGGAGTTTCCTCATCGGGATAGGTTATCACTAGGGGCTCTGGGGCGTCAGAGGTGTGGTTCTTCTTTGCCTGAAGTTCCATTTGGCTAAGTTGTTCACACAAATGAGCACACTGCGCCTGCAATGCCAAAATGTGGGCATCCTTCTGCGCAATCCTATCGTCTTGCAGATCAATCTTGATTTCAAGCTCCTTGTTCTCCTTAGTTAGCAGCTCATTTTCTACAGAAGGATATCCTTCTCTTCCTCTAAGCTTTCTTTAACGTGACGGTGAACGCGCCTTAAATCTGCCCTGTAGAAAATCTCTTGTCCCAGAAGTATCCAAGTTATGGGAATGAGCTCCAAGTTCTCCATGATGCTTCTCATTCATACCCCTAAGTGAGAGTTGAACGGGTTGTCCAATGCTATCCCTCCTGGCAAAGTGACGAAAGACGGAGTTGGGCTTGATCTCGTCATAGAACTGCTCAATGATGCGGGACAAGGTCTCCAGCATCGCCATCTCCACTCCATTCTTCCAGTTGGGGTATCTAGATCGGAAACGGATCGACTGCGATCCAGGGGGATCAAGACGAGGGAGAACTTCTGCCTCGATCTTCCAGCGACCTTCAGGATAATCTTCGGACATAATTTCTTTGCCCCTGAAGACTGGCGGCATCAGCCTCAAGGTTTTGGAAATATCAAGGAGCTGGTCACTAAAGTAGTACTGGTCTCCTTTCTGCGGGGATATCTCTCGAGTGAAGTTCTTCATCTACAAAATTTTGAAGGGGTAAGAATTAATGAGATGAAACAAAAAAAAATTAAGAAAGTGGAAGGTAAGGAAAATATTATAAGAAAAAGAAGTCTGAATAATTTTTATATTTCGAATTTTATTGATTTTAAAAATATTTACTTTAGGGTTTGTATCCAATCCTAGGGGTTTCGATTCTACAGGCAACAACCTGGCTCTGATACCATCTGTAGTGCCCTTGCTTAGGATAGCAATGGCACATATGAATAGTGCGGAAGACTTGGATCACATAAGTCTCGCAATTTCCAATAAGATGAAATATCACAGTACAATGTCAAATTCTATTACAATACGAGACGAATGATCCAAAAACAAATAATCCTTACAATTTTGCATAGCTGAAACGCTAGCTGAATAAATAGTTCACACATTATTTCAGAGTTCAAACGCAAATCCAGGGATGACATGGAGCTACATCATCTCCATGAAGCCACTAGCAGATCATGTTGGTTGTAGCTCGAAGACGACCCCCTTACTCCTCATTCGGACATTCTGCAAGTTTTAGTTGCAGCCCAGCTATAAAGGTCAGCACAACTGAATTGTGGTGGCAAGTGACTTTAATTTCTAATATTCCACTAAGCTATATCTATATGCTTATTTGGCTGGTGGAGCTCAAGGCTATTGCGCAAAGCAAGTTTTCTCCTACTTTTGGTAAACAGCTTTTTGAATCAATATCTTCTCTTTAAGAGACATCTCGGGACAAGTCCATGTCCCCTACCCATGTTCACCCATCAAAGTTTTATTAAGAAATTGGGATGAAGAGATTTTCAGAAGACAACCTTGTGTAGTCACTCAGTTTGTCCGATGCCGGGGACACGGCTAAGATCTTAGGTTTTAACTCTCGAGAGGGTGTGCACTTTCACCATTAGACTTAATCAACCCAAACTATCCTCTACACTCCTTTAGTGAGAAGGAAAAGGAGAAGATCAAGGCGAGACTTTTCAGAAGTTGCTTTCCCGTGATCATACTAAGAGATTACCACCATCCTATCAACTCTACCACCATCAATCTCTTGACCCAGGTCCAAATCAACTTACTCCATCAAGGCAGAGCCCATATTGACCAATGGTTGCACGATAAGCAACTAGACTCAGTGTAAACTTAAATCTCATAGCCCTGGGTGGCCTACCACAAGTGAGCAACTCAGGTTAACACCGCATATCATGGCCCCAAGTAAGTGAAAACTATCTTGGGCGAAGACAACCATGAGACTTGGCCCTGAGAAGCCACTCAACTTCAAACCTCCTCGATCGACCCAATCCACCCATGCGTTAAATTAATTTAGTGGAAATTTTCATTTATCACATCAACCATAAAACAATCATTTTTTTGCAGCAGGTACTTCCACTAAATTATAATAGGGGTCTAACTGGAATTTCTAAGGGGTAACCTAACAGGTTTGCATAGCATTCTACAATCCCCCAGAAACCTATCATGCATACTACTTTTGCAAATACTGCTTAAAAACACTAGGAATGCAATAGAATAAAAATAGTAGGTGTTTTATGAAGTCACTTGCCTTGGCAGCAGGAGGGGCAGGCACAACAAGAATAGCAATCACAAGCAAGTCCTTCCTCTCCTTCACAATCTAGCACAAGCAATACATACAAATAAATATCCACACGATATCTGACAACACCAAACAAAAGATGTATGCATGCATGATATGCCATGTGTAGAATTAGACACACTTATCAATAATTTATATCTTCTGTTATTAAATGCATGAGATGCAAATTCTAGGAATTTCTTATTTCACTTAACAATTGAATAATTGAAAACAATATAGCAAAACTTAGATCCTTCAATTACAACTTTTATTGTTCTAAGAAAGTTTTCAAATAAGACACATATTAATATTCCTGGGTAGAGGCTAATAACCTAAACCTAAAACAATTGAGTTTATTTGTAAAACATTTTTATTATTTAAGTTATGGATTTAATAGCCGAATTACTCCTCGGATGATCTTGTGAATTATTATTTATCAAAAGCAAAAACAATGATGTAGAAATGATCTAAACTTGCAGGGCTATCCGTGGATATAAAATTTGTCAAATTTGAACTTATAAATCAAAAGTTATGAATTTTCTATGTTTTGCATGTTTTCTGTTTTATTTATAATAATTTCTGCGAAAAAGAAAATAAAAGGGCTACGTGGCGCGATCCTATTGGACGAAAACGGTTCACAAGATCCGTCTGATCTATATAAAATCGGACGCGCGGAAACGTTTTGATCTAGATCCGTTGGATCTAGATCCAACGGCTTAGGACGCCCGACCGAACCGAGCGGCGCGCGGGTCGCTGGAACGCTCGCCGGCGATGGCGCCCGCGGCGGCGGCGCGTCGGCTTCGACGTTCCCGGCGTTAAAACGAAGCCCCGGGAGGCGCGGTTCTTACCAAAATGAAGCGGAGGAGGAGACGAGGTGGATGGCGCGGCGGCGGCGTCGGTATACTTCTCCTTTCCTCGTCGGAGTCGTGGACGGGGGCGACGGCCTCGGGTCGAGGACGGGTTCGGCGTTTGGCTGCGACAGAAAACACATGCGGGGGCTCAACGTATGCGCAAGAGGATGGGGAAGCGAGGGGGGGACTCGGAGGCGCTCGAGGAGCTCGGTGCTCACCGGAAAGCTCGCGAAAAGCTCGGCGGATGCGGCGGCGGCCCGATTTCGAGCAGCCCGGCGGCGAGGTGGTAGGGTTTGGGGGGGGGGGTTTCGGAGGCGGCCTCGAGGAGAATATATAGGAGGGGCTAGGGGAGTTAATCGCGGCGAGAAACGGCCGAAAACGGCTCGGACGCGGACTCCTTCTCCGGCGCGATCTCCGGACGGACGTTGAAGACGGCTGACAGGTGGGGCCCACCTGTCAGCGAGAGAGAGGAGAGAGGCGCGCGCTGGAGCGGGCCGATGGGCTGCTAGCTCACGCGCGCGCGGCGGATAGCGTCTGGGCCGGCCCGGAAAACATATTCTTTTAAATAAAATTAAAAACTGTTTTCAAATCTGATTTACTAAATGATTTTTTAAACCTATTCAAAACATTTCAGAAAAATTCATAAAAATTTATTTTGGAGAGGATATTTAAATTAGCAATTTTTAATAATAAACTTACCCATTAAATAATTTGAAAAAAAAATTATATTTATTAAGTAAGTTTAAATAAACACTTAATGGGATTAAACATTATTTAAACTCATAATTAAAATTTTATTTAGTTCTTATGTGATTAAATGTTAAGCCTATATGATGAAGGATGTATGAATGCAAAGTTTTAAATTTTTTCAAAAATTGGGATGTTACACCGCCGGCGAAATTTTGCAACTCCGGCAAGCATCGTGAACCCCGAGACCTCCCTCCACTCCTTTTCCTTTTACCTTGACCTTGCGCATCGTTTTGACAAGTTTTTGCATCTTCTCGGGCAGCAGAACAACGACTCCGTCCACACCCGAGGAGGACCGCCGCCAAGCACGACTCCGACGAGCAATATCCGGCGCGTCAGAGCATCCCATCGTCGACCACCTCACCATCCCCTCCGCCTCGACCTCCTCCACGCACGGGTATGACTCGTTCATCCTCGTAGATAGTAGATCGTAGGCAACAAGCATCGCCGGCGAGGGCGCCGCCTCGGGCTAGGGTTCCGGCCGGCCGCGCCGCTCGTTTCTGGTCGATTGGATCTGGACCGTTAGATCTCCCGTGCACGGCTAGGATTAGATCACTTAAAAACGAAGCGGCACGCTTGCGTGGCACGCACAGTCAGCGCTGCGTCAGTGCACAGTCAGCACCACGTCAGCGTCACGTCAGATATTATTTTTCTACGAATTTCTTAAAATCATTTTATTTGGCAGTTTTGCAGAAAACACCCTGCATACTGTTTTTACCATTACTTTTTATCTGGTTATCCAAATTTAAATATTTTTATATATTTGGAATCCTTAGAACCAGTAGAATCTTTTGGCTTCATTAGTTTTCTGGTTTGACACATTCAAAATTTTCAAATATTTTTGAGAGTAGTTTAAATGTTTTTGACATAACTTTATTTAGAAAAAATATTTTTGAGTAAATCGAATTGCTAAAAACTTGTTTAGATGCCCTCTGCCCAAATGTCATTTTTACAAAATTTGATTATGACATTTTATTTAAGGGAATTAAGACTCTTGATGTTACCCTTTATTCATGTCTAAATAAATGAAAACAAATTAAAAAATTATTCATGCATACATCACAAACATTCAAAGAGATACATTTAATTGTTTCTTGACATTAAAATAAATTATTGCATCTCATGCATAGCATATATTTTTCTTGGTATGAACATATTGCTTGTGTGTTTATGTGTGGCTCTTTATTTCTTTTGTTAGACTATTCGAAGGGAAACGCAAGTCTTTGCAACTGTAACTGCTGTACTCCCGGTTGCCAAGGCAAGTGGCACACCCCCATAAAACACCTGGGTGGAATTGGTTGCTTGGTTGTATGAGTTGAGTGTTGTCCCCAGGGGATGTACCTGTGGGATATTCACTTGTGGATGGCCACCCAGGAACAAAGGGATCTGAAGAACTCCGAGTGAAGATTGCTTCTCGTGGAGCCATTGCCAATATGGGCTCTGGCTTGATCAACTAAGCTGCGTGGACTCGCCCCGGCCTGACAGGTGGAGGTAGTGGTTTGTAGGTGGAGCGCGTCAGGCCAGAGTGGGAGGGAAAATGCTTCTGAAAGATCTCGTCTCATTCTTCTCCTTTCCCTATCACAGATGGTGTGTAAAGGAATCTTTGGGTTGAATGGATACAATGGTGAACGTGCACAACCTCTGCAGAGTGTAAAACTAAGTACTTAGCCGTGTCCCCAGAAACGGACAATTGAGCAGCTGAACGAGGACGTCAACGGAGGATTCCACCATTCCAATTTTTAAATTAAAAACTTGAAGGGTGAACAAGGGTAGAATGAGACTATGGCTTTCATACCATATTTGTCTCAACGAGGTAAAGTTGTTTCAAAAAGTTAGGGAAAAACTTGCTTTCTGCAAAATAGCCTTGAGCTCCACCAGCCAAATAAGCATATAGGTCATAGAGTTATTCCTCTAAGTGTCCACCATAGTGTCACTTGCCAGTTCCATTTTAATGGTTCTGACCCACGTTGTTGCAATATATATCTTATTGCAGACTGTTCTGATGATGAGTGAGAATTTTACTAAGGGTTTCGAGTCTTCAACCAACATGCTCGCCTGTGGCACATGATGATGATTGGGGATTCCATGAAAAATAATTTTCCGTTGTTTACTCTGTTCACTGCTAGCTTTATGCTATGCAAATTTGTAACGAATATTTTCTAAGTCTGGATCAGCGTTGTAATAAATTGATACTTTGTTGTGATATTACATCGTAACTGTGTGTGCAAACGAATCGATCCAGGGATTTGCACTATACACAGGTATCTACCATATTTTAAGTGCAGGTACACTACACCCACGTAAACATGCGTACTTTGCAAAGTCTCCACAAGGGTGGCCACATCCTTGGACTAAAAGATCATGTTTTCTTTTCAAGGGATCGAATTTGTAGAGCTTGTGTGGAAGGAAAGATGCATGATATTCCTCATCCTAGCAAGACCATATCTTCTTCCCGGATATGGAGCTACTTCATGTTGATCTATTTGGACCAATTCCGGAGATAAATCTTGGTGTCAAGAAATATTGTCTCGTGATTGTTGATGACTACTCACGGTATACATGGGTCTATTTCTTCAAGACCAAGGATGAAACTCAACAAGTCTTCATCGACTTCTCAAAGGAAGTTCAACGCCAACATGACCTTCCCATATTGGTTGTTCGAAGTGACAATGGGTCGGAATTCAAGAACTACACTCTTAACGACTTTCTTAGTGAAGAAGGCATTCGTCATCAATATTCCGCTGCTTACACTCCTCAACAAAATGGCGTTGCCGAAAGAAAGAACCAGACTCTCATTGATATGGCGAGATCTATGTTGGCGGAGTTCAAGTCTCCCATCAACTTTTGGGCGGAGGTTATTTCCACCGCTTGTCACTCATCAAATCGCCTCTACTTCCGCAAGGGCTTGAAGAAGACTCCATATGAGATCCTTACCGGCAATAAACCCAACATTGGCTACTTCCGAGTGTTTGGATGTAAGTGCTATTATCTCGTCAAGGGTGTCCGGTTGGGTAAGTTCCACTCTAAATCTATTGAGTGATTTTTTGTCGGATATGATAGCGAGTCCCACACTTATAGAGTCTTTGATATATCCTCTCGGATTATCATAGAGTCTTGTAGTGTGGAATTTGATGAAAATAATGGCTCCCAAGTGGAGCAAGTTGGTGTTTGTGATGTAGGTGATGAACAACCTTTTGATGCCATTAAGAAGATGGGGGTGGGATTTCTTCGCCCCATTGAAGTCCATCAAGAAGTTGTTCAAGAAGACGCAAGTTCTCCCATCAAGGAGAGCTCACCATCACAAGAACCACAAGGTGGCTCACCCATAGCAAATGATAAATCCCCTCAAGAACAATCTCAAGATCTTCCTCAACAAGAGCATACTATTTCTTCTCAAGTTGAAACTCAAGAGAATCATCAACAAGAACTTCATCACCAAAAAGATCATGTCTCCTCCACCAAGACTATTGAAGACAACTCCACTTCTCCAAGTTCTACTCTAGGGCAAGATCATCCTTCTCCACCACACGAAGAGACTTCTCATGATGATCAAGGCCCTCTAGAAGGTCAAGACGAGGATCCAAAGGATCAAGATGGTCAAGAAGTTGTCCCCACAACAAGGGCGGCAATTGAAACTCGTCGTCAAGCTCGCTTTGCTAAGTCTTTGGAACTTAGGGCATTATCTCTCGACAAGGTCATTGGTGATATACGAGCAAAGGTCTCCACACAAAGTCAATTAGCTCATTTTAGTGAGCATCAAGCACATATTTCCATGGTCGAGCCCAAGAAAGTTTTCGATGCTCTTGAAGATCCCGATTGGCTAGGGGCTATGCATGAAGAACTTAACAACTTCGAGTGCAACAAAGTGTGGCGCCTAGTTGACAAGCCTAAAGATTGCCGCAACGTTATTGGCACTAAGTGGTTATTCAAGAACAAGCAAGATGAAGATGGTATCGTTGTAAGGAACAAGTCACGGTTGGTGGCCCAAGGATTTTCTCAAGTCGAAGGCATCGATTTTGGAGAAACTTTTGCACCGGTTGCAAGACTCGAATCGATACGCATTCTTATCGCTTATGCTTCTCACCATGGTTTCAAATTACAGCAAATGGACGTAAAAAGCGCCTTTCTTAATGGTCCCTTGCAAGAACTTGTATATGTTAAACAACCCCCGGGTTTTGAAAACCCCAACCATCCTCACCACGTCTATGTCTTGGACAAAGCTCTCTATGGCCTTAAACAAGCCCCCCGTGCATGGTACGAGCACTTGAGAGAGTTCTTGGTAGACCGTGGATTTGAGGTTGGGGTAATCGATCCCACTCTTTTCACTAAAAAGGTTAATGGTGAACTCTTCATTTGTCAACTATATGTCGATGACATTATCTTTGGTTCTACTAACCGTGTGTTCAGTGATGAGTTTTCCAAGTTAATGACCGACAAGTTTGAGATGTCCATGATGGGTGAACTCAAGTTCTTTCTTGGCTTTGAGATAAGGCAATTGAGGGAAGGGACCTTCATATGTCAAGCCAAGTACATTCAAGATATGATCAAGAAATTCAAATTGCTTGGACTTAATGGTGTGACTACTCCTATGCAAACCAAGTGCCAACTCCAACTCAACTCCGACGGTAAAGAGGTAGACCAAAAGGAGTATCGTTCTATGATTGGGTCTCTTCTTTATTTGTGTGCGTCTAGACCCGATATCGTTTTAAGCGTTGGAGTGTGTGCTCGTTATCAAGCCGCGCCTAAGGAAAGTCATTTGATGGCCGTGAAGAGAATCTTCAGATATTTGGTTCATACCCCTTGCTTTGGGTTGTGGTATCCCAAAGATGGCACCTTGTCTCTTTGTGGATACACCGACTCCGATTGGGCGGGCGACATTGATGATAGGAAGTCCACATCCGGGACGTGTCAATTTCTTGGAAGATCTTTGGTGAGTTGGTCCTCGAAGAAACAAAATTGCATCTCATTATCCACGGCGTAGGCCGAGTACGTCGCTGCCGCAAGCGGATGTACTCAACTTCTTTGGATGCGGCAAACTTTAAAGGATTATGGTGTTCTCTTGGACAAAGTGCCGCTTTTATGTGATAATGAGAGTGCCATCAAAATTGCATACAATCCGGTGCAACATTCAAGGACCAAGCACATTGAGATTCGTCATCACTTCATCCGCGATCACGTGGCACGAGGAGATGTTGATCTATCATATGTTGGTACAAGGGATCAATTGGCGGATATCTTCACGAAGCCCCTTGATGAAGCCCGTTTTTGCTACTTGAGGAATGAGCTCAATATCATAGATTCTCGGGCCTTGGCTTGAAATCCGTACACTCACTCCAACGTTTAAGGCTTTATTAGACCTAGAGGTACGCATGGACTTAGGGGGAGTGTTTTCCTAATACATTGGACTCTTCCTCCCCCTAATATGCATATAGTGACATATCATTGCTAAAACTTCAAATTAAATATAATTTGTGAGCTTCAATGTTGAGATGTAGTTATGGACCCAAGATATATCTTCGCGGTACCATGCTACAACTCATACACGGTGGCCTCGGCCACCAACACTCTTTTTTTTGGACTCTATTTGGTTTTATTTTTGATTCTCACTTGCATTGTCTTTGGCTCTTTTGGGAAAACACACTCTTGGTTGGTCTTCTCTTGTGCTTTACGTTTCTTGTAACTTGAGTGTGTCTTCTTTTTCAGTTTGAGTGTCTATCCTAAGCCTTTCACTATCTTTAAACATGCTTTTCCCCACTCATGTCCCCTTTTGTTTCTTGTTCCTGGAGTTTTCGGGTTTGAACGGAAATCTCCGAGCCTTACTCGGAAATCTCCGGTCCACCAGAGAATTTCGAGACTAAGTCCATTCAAAAATCAGCACTGAACTGTGATGATTATTGACCGGAAATAGTCCCGGAAATTTCCGGTGTCCGGAAATTTCCGAGCCGAGACTCGGAAATCTCCGGCCCCTACGATTTTTCGGCACCTAAGTCCTTTTCATTTTCGGCACTGATCTCAGGCGAAGCTGAATCGGAATTAGAGCCGGAAATCTCCGGGGTCCGGAAATTTCCGGTCTGATGTCCGGAAATCTCCGAGCGTGCTAGAGTTTTCTAGGGCTAAGTCCGAATCCGGAAATAGCCCCGGAAATCTCCGGCACCCGGAGATCTCCGAACCTCAGTCCGGAGATTTCCGGTTCAAATTTTTCTGTCTATATAAGGGCACGGGTGGACCGGCCGGTTCGGCCAGTTCATCCACCCTGTGTCCTATTCCTCTCTCTCCTCCGAATATCTCCAAATCTTCCATTCCTTGCTGCGGGTGGATCGTTCGAGGGTTTCCCGCGTGCTTCGGGGATCTTCTTCTCCTCCTCGAGGGCTTCGTTTTCATCCGCACGCCTTCCGCGATGTCTTCCGGTAACTCCTCGTTTTTCAAATCTAGGACGAAACTAGTTTTCGTTTAACCTAGCCGATTTAGGAGGTTGTTGCTTGTTTCTTTTGGTAGATTTGCTCCCCTTGGCATGCTCTACACTCCACGTGCACATATCTGTTTTTCGTCATAGTTCTTGTTCAGATCTGTCAAAAATTTCGTGTAGACCGGAAATCTCCAAGTCTGACCCGGAAATCTCCAGCCTACTCAGAATCAAATCAGCTAAGGACAGAAACTGTGTTTGCAAAAACTCCTCTAGTACATTCCATTTTCCTTCTCGGACATGAGTGCTTACCCCATATGCTTTCCATCCTATCTTTGCTGTGTGTTTGCAGGTTCCAACCCTCGAGGAAGTGTCAAGCAAATCTCTACTCATGGAAAAGGCAAACCAGTTCATTCACGCCCTCCCAGTGGGTCCTCAAGTGAAGATAGCACACCTGCTGAGTCTGCTGCTCTACTCAGGAAACCCACTGGGCCTAGCAAGAAGAAGATGCCCGAACTCCATCTTGACGACTTCAACAAAGGCAGTTTTCGCAAGTGGCGAAGTGAGCTATCCTACAATGTGGAGTCTGATGATCCTAAGTACTTTTGCACTGAGATGGCATGACTCTACAGGGAAGTTTATCAGAAGTTCTCAATTGACAAGCCCATCTGCCCCATGAAGTGGATTGACTTTGACAAACTAATGAAGAAGGCTGATTATTTTGGTGGTGCTGTCAAGGTTTGTGGACTTCTGGGTCTGGAGCACTTGATGAGGACTGAGTGCAACTACAGCGTATCTCTTATCCATCAGTTCTTTGCTACTGTGGTGTTTGACTCCTCAGAGGATATTTGGATGACCTGGATGTCTGGCAGGTAGCGCTTGACTTCCTCTTTCCGAGAGTTTGCTCGGATTCTTGGCTGTCCCTTCAGTGGTTTGTCTGTTCCAGCTGGCGCCCGCATGCATGTCCAGGGCATTGCGTACAACAAGCATGTCATGTCTGATCTTTATCAGCCTAGAGGAAGGATTGGCTCTCAGAATGGTCTTCTCCCTACTTATGATATTTTGCTTCGCATGTTTCGTTGGACTATTGCTCCCATTGCAGGTAATGCGAACAATATTGCTGGGGCTCTAGTCAACTTGATGGCCAAGGCTCATGCGGCCTATCTTGGTGAGTATGAGGTTGAGCAGGAGGTCTACAAAGTGGATGTCATGGATTTCATTTTCCAGGAGGTGTCTCTAGCAGTTTTTGAGAGGAAAGTTCCTCCATATGCTCCCTATGTGATGTTACTCATCAAGAGGCTCTTCAAGCTTTCGGAGCAAGACGGAGATGATTTTGATGCAACCTTTGGTACTCAGCCCCACAAGGCAGCCCTGCTTATCCAGAAATCTGCTCACCTTGTTCAACAACAAGCCACCATGCAAGACATCAACGAGGATGAGATTTTTGGTGGTCCTTCTCGGGTTCCCTCCAATCCTAACATCAAGAAAGCTGCCAAGAAGAGTCGCCCATGGGTAGTTCGAGCTATTGAGAAAATCATGAACATGAACTGTTGCATTCACAGTGAGAACTACTCCATCTACTCTAAGAACCATCACATTATGAAGCGCCAAGAAGAGATGATGGCTCATATGAAGATGCCTGCTCCGAAGCACCCTTTGAAGCCCGTGGTTCCTTTCAAGGATTGCAATGCAGATGGACTCACTTTTGATTGGGATGATGCAGTGCCAGAGGACAGCGATCTCGAGTATGATGATGATGCTGAGGAGGACGAGGATGATGATGTCGAGCAGGATTCCGACTCTTGAGTCATGGGACGTTAGTGGAACCTCCTCCCTTTTTGGTATCTTGATGCCAAAGGGGGAGAAGTATCTCTAGGACTCTCGGGATTTGCATGGGTTGGGAGCACTTCCTTCATTTCGTTTCGTTTTGTTTCTTTTAAGTGCTCCCTATTTTTGTGACTTTTGAGTTTCTTCATGTGTGTGAGACATGAGTACCGTTAAATTCTCTATTGTAATAACTCTATTGTCTAAGTTTGTTGCTTCTTGTATGTATTGTGTATTTGTGTGTTTTGTAAAATCTAGGGGGAGTGTTGATCCTAAGGAACGTGCACTTTGTAATCCAAAAACATCCTAAAAATAGTGCACTCACTTAGGGGGAGCTCCGTCGATATTTTGCAAATCCGTTCTCCTTTCGTGTTGTCATCATTCGCCAAAAAGGGGGAGATTGAAAGTGCATTCTATGCACTCCTAGATTTTGGTGACTAATAACAACACAAAAGGTATTCTAATGTTTGTGATGAAGCTTGCAGGTTCTTTTACAGGTCGTTTGATAAAGAGGAACACGTACTTGGCCTAAGTTTCATTTCTACTTCACTTGGTCTTTCTTCAGGATTTCAGTGAGGAGATTTCCGGGGTTCGGAGATTTCCGGTCCCCAGACCGGAGATCTCCGAGCCAATCAAGTTTTTTGCTAAGTCCCAAATCAGAATGCGTACTGACTACAACTTAGGCTGGGCCGGAAATGCACTCGGAGATTTCCGGCGCCCGGAGATTTCCGAGCCCCAGTCCGGAGATCTCCGAGTGACAAGGGAAATTCAACCAAGTCCAGAACTCAATTGCCTACTGACTCCAGCTCAAGCTGAGCCGGAAATGCTCCCGGAGATTTCCGGCGCTCGGAGATTTCCGAGCCCCAGTCCGGAGATCTCCGAGCGCCAGAGATTTTTCGACCAAGTCAAGAAGCTAATTCAGTACTGATCCAGAGCCAAGTTCTACCGGAATTTCTACCGGAAATTTCCGGAGTCCGGAGATCTCCGGTCCTCAACCCGGAGATTTCCGGGCTGGCGGCTGTACAACGGGCACTACCTCCAGCAGACCAAGCTTCCAGATTTTCTCTCTCCTCCATTGGTGCTGAAGCTCGTTTCTTCCGGATCTCCCAATCTAGCCACTTAAATCCTTTGATACTTGCGGATCTGAGGAAGAAGCCACCGATCTACAACTCCACCGAAGCGATTTGATTTCCCCCCTCTATTTCTTGAGGGGCAACGAATCTAGGATTCCTTTGTGGATAGCTAGGTTCTTCTTTGTGTGTTCTTGATCCTTTGTGGATTCCTTTGTGGATTCCTTTGAGGATTTGACCTGTTGTGGTCGTTGTGGGAGCCCCCAATTCAGTTGTGGGTGTGTGCCTCACGTGTTTGTACGGGATCTTCTCCGCCCTTAAAGGAGTCCTTAGTGGAAGAGTGGATTCGCACCTTTGTGGTCGAATTCATAGGAGAATAGGGTGAGGCCTTTGTGGCGTTGAGCAAACCTTTGTGGTAGCTCACACCCTTCAACGAGACGTACACCTTTGTGGTGGAACTCGGGATAAAATTGGTGTCTTCGAGTTCCTATGGTTGTCTTGCTCCACTCTCCTTTACTGCATTCCGTTCTTGTTTAGTTTCCTTGTTGTCTTTCACTTGTATCACCTAGTTGCACATTTAGACAACTTACTTTTCGCTAGCCTAAAAACTGAAAAACACATAAAAATTGGTCACCACCTATTCACCCCCCCCCCCCCTCTAGGTGGTCAACTGCCGTTCAAAGGTCCTTTGGAGAGGTGGCGTGTTTTTGGGAGCATGCCCTTTAGCCAGAGCTCGGATCCCTTGGGTTTTGAAGTGCTGCTGGGGTGCTCTTGAGGCACATGCACTGTACTCAGCCCCCGCTCACGAGGTGCGCATGGGAAGAATATAAGCGGACATGAAAAGCAAAATGATGAAAGTAAACTCACCACCAAAATATTACATAGCGGTGCCGTAGCGCATAGTTCACTTAGGAACGAAATGGTTCATTATACTTGGCGTTGCCAAGCTAACGTTATTTCCAGGTCAAGGCATGGGGACTACCCATTAGTGGCTGAGACTCTCTACGGCATGCGGTGGCTCGTTACAAGGAGAGCTCAGAGGGTTGGCCCTCAGGAGAAGCTTTGTGAAGTTTGGAGGTGAAGCCGTGAGCTTCCCTCTAGAGACAAAAAATGTCTGACGTGACAATGATCACGGGCGTGACTATGATCACGGGTAGAACTTGCGTAGATGCGCGATGTTCCACGGGTTCTTGACAGGGATGCCGTATTTAGTCTCGAGGCGCACATCGCTAGACCTGGCGATGTGAGAGACCCTGTAGGGGCCTTCCAACATAGACGAGAGCTTGTGGAGACCTTCTCTGGAGAGGATTCGGCTGAGGACGAGGTCGCACGCCTCCAGAGTGCGCGAGCGCACATGGCGGATGTGGTATCGTTGCAGGTCTTGCTGGTACTTTGCTGCTCTGAGGGCGGCACGGCGGCGGAATCCCTCGAGAAGCAGCAAGTCGTCGTTGTGGAGGTCCTCTTGGGTGTCCTCATTGAAGGCAAGGACCCGTGGGGATCTGTGCTTGATTTCTGTGGAGACGACTGCTTCGGCTCCATAGACGAGGGCGAACGGCTTTTCACCCGTGTGACGCCCTAAAATCGGTACTATGTAGATTTAAGCGTTCCCGCCGAAAATCCGCATAATAACGATTTTAGGTCGCCCACCAGACATAATGTGCACGCCGAAACATGCACATTATGTGGGTGGAATTGTGATAACATTACAACAGTTTCGATACATCCACAAATACAACAGAAGATAAAATACAACAACGACTCGAACGAGTCAAGATACAAAAGATACAATACAAAGATACAAATGACAGCGGAAGCAGAATAGTATCCGTCTAAGGATAAGATGCAAATTGGACTAAGAGTCCTGAAGATAAGCGATGGCGCCATATCCCTGCCCAGCCAAGCCGGAGGGATTCCCAAGCTAACGTCGTCAGACTTCAAACCTGTTGACTGCACATAAAGCACATCCCAAAAGAGGGTCAGGGCACTCCCTGGCAAGCAAAACCGACTTGCCTACTTTCTACACCATCTCCCAAAATATAGGGGAGGTGGACTTAGCGGCAGCAGCACTAGCAACCTAAAGAGACACGCTACAACTTTCGTCTAATCAGAGAGGGATAAGAGAGCGCATAAGATAAACAACTACAACTAACACCAAACATAACCCATTCTCGAATTAACCCCCTCAACCAAATATGAGGAAGCAATTCGGGAAACTCACACGTTGAACAGTTTTAATTATAATTTATTGTGAAAGTAATTCTATATTACTAGTCAATTTAATTAACATTAATTAGGTGCAAGTTGTCTAGATCTTGTTAGCCAGCATCATCACCAAAGTCGTCCATAACCGTGGACACGGCTCATCGATAAGATTATACCCTGCAGGGGTGCACTACAGTACCCATACTCGCATGATCAACCCGTTAGGGCCTCTCAACACGACTCATTCCTTCACTACAGCAAGTCCAAGTGCCACCCATATGAGTTGTTACCCGCGTCAGGAGTCCGGCCGAATCTCAATTGCGGACTCATTAGTTTGTGTCTGCTCACCATGCGGCTCAAACCACAGTAGGAACTGTCCGCTACGTGAGCACCACCCCTATATGACCCCCCGTATCCAGTAACCTCTCATCGATCATCATCATCATGCACATGCATATGAGCGAATGGAAAACCCGAACTACTTGCGGCACATGGACGAGCTACGGATCCGTTCAAAGTCGAGGAGGGCTCCATTGGGCCTCCCACAAGTGGTTAGTGCGCTCAAAATTGGATCCGAGGACAAAATCTCAGTTCCTAGGTCGACACTGAGCAGAACAAAACACCTCGCAAGGCCTTCCGCCTGGTGCCTTATCTTTTAATTATAATACCCCAATATAATACAATATTTTATTAAGGTAGAATAATATATCATACTAAGCAGATGAAACATAAGACCAACAGACGACTCGCACAAACAACTCTAAGCATGCGCTACGACTCGCAAGGCCAACAGATAAACATGCAACGGGTATTAGGTTGTGGGGATAAAGCTATATGGGCTGCAGGATAAACATGTGATGGGATCGCAGTTCAAGAATCGATAACTAGGGTAGCAGAGATCAACGGCAGGAATGAAAGACAATGTATAGGTAAACAAGCAAACTTTGCTTGCCTGGAAATCCCGCATGGAAGCAGATCTTGTCGTTGCTCACACATCTCAACGTCGTATCCGCGAAGAAGCAACAAACACTGGAAAGCGTAAAAGATGCATTTTTATAACTACGGCGAAGATCCAGCATGATCATATGAGAATGATGCATGATATGGCAAGATGCAATGCGAGATGCACTTAATCCAAATTAAGCGGAACCGGGATTCCGACAATTAATATTTAGGTGCAGGTTATTTATCTACTCCACAAATTAAATGTTCATTAACATGGCAAGACATGGCAAAGATGATCTAGTCAAATTAAATGGAATGGGGCAATACATATATTGATTTGCCCCACACATTCCATATTTATTAATTAGGTGATTTACTACACCCGCAAACCCAAGAGATGCAACACATGCAGTTATGATGCGATATGCACAAGATAGATGACATTTAATAAAAATAGGTTTAGGGTTAGGGTTTGGGTCCGCACGTTGGATCGGGAGAGATAGGGTTCGAAACCGAAGTCTTCGGAACGTAGAGGAAGTAGTCGTCGTCGGGGAAGTAGCCGTCGCGGAACCGGGGCGTCGTCATTTGTCGATGTCGTGGAAGTGGGCGGGTGGTCGTCCGGGTGGTTGTTGTTCGGAGCGCCAGCTTTGGGGTCGGTGGCGCACTTGTCGTATCCGGTCTTCGGGGCCACGACAACGGTTCGAGTCAAGCACGAAGGCGTGCAACACAAGCGGTCACGGACATGAAGGAGCACGGCAACGGACACCGCAAGGAGCACCGGGCAGCACCACGAAGGGTGGACAAACACGGAAAAACAAATGTGATGCCGGGGTCTTGCGGCCATTACGTCGAACACCGTGCGGGCGACGGATGCGAAGACGCCACCGGACGGAGAAACCGGCGAATGGAAGGAGGCCGGCGCGGGGCTGCGAGCACGCGCACGGCGGCGGGCGCGCACACGGGCGGCGGGGAGCGCGCGGTGGAGTAGCGGCGCGAGGCGCGGACGAGGCGCGCGGGCGACGCGGCGGCGCGGCTGCGCAGCGCGGGAGGCGGAGGAGGCCGGAGCGCGGGGCGCACGGCGGGAGGCGGCTGCCGGCAGGGCGCGGCGGCGACGCGGAGGCGCAAGGGCCGGAGACGCACGGGTCGCGCGCGGGGCGGCAGGCCGGAGGCAGGGGGCGCGCTGGCCGGAGGCGGCCGGAGGAGCTGATGCAGGGCGCGGGACGGCGGCGGCCGGCGCGGGGCGGAGCAAGGGGCGCGCGGGGAGGCGCGCTGCCGGCGGCGGGCGTAGGGCGCGGCGGTGCGGCGGGCGCGGCAGGCGTCGCGGCGGCGCTGGCGTGCGGAGCAGGGGAGGCGGAGGAGCCCGAGCGGCGCACGCAGGGGTGGTGCGGCCGGCGGCCGGAGCCGGAGGCGCGGGGAGCGGAGAAGGGCGCAGGGCGCCGTCGGGTCGGGGCGAGGCGCGGCGCAGCGCGGCCGGCGGCCGGAGCCGGAGACGGCCGGGGCAGGGCGTCGGGTGGAGGAGTACGGGCGGCGCGCGGCCAGCAGGGGAGCTCGGGCTGGGCTCGGGAGCGGTTCTTCTCCTGTGCGTGCTAGCTGCAGGAAGGAGAAGAAAGAGAAAAAAAAGAAAAAGAAGAAAAAGAAAAAGAAATAAAAAGGAGGGGGAAAAAGAAAAAGAAGGGGTGGAAGATTATTTTGCAAAAGTCAGAAAAAGGAGGAGGGTGGCTGCAAAAAGTCAGGGGGTGGGAAAGAATTTTCTGTGGGGAAAACCTAGGGTTTGAGTTAGATGGGCTTTGGGCCTTATTTCTCTCCCCTTATTCTTTTCGGTTTTATATTTTTAAAACAAAATAGAAAACGAATTTGAACACGAAACCTTTACAAAATATTTTTAGTTTTCAAAGGAAAATTTAATAAACTAATTCTTAACATTTGCCAAAGATTTGAAATAACACATTTTTAATTAATTTGAAATGCATTTGAATTTAATTATGGAAATTTAATTTAAATGCAACAAATTAAATTAATGCGATGCGATGCCATGTCGATGCAAAAAGAAACTCACAAATTAAAAGGGGATAAATCCCGGGGCGTTACAACCCGTGGGCTTTGAGGGAGTTGTGCGTATGGACCAGAGCACAGATGGGAGCTCTTCGATCCAGCCCTTGCCATGGCCCTTGAGGATGTTGAAGCTTCTAGTCTTGAGGCCCTTGAGGACTTCCGCATTTGCTCGCTCGGCTTGACCATCGCTCTGTGGATGAGCCACCGAGGCGAAGCAGAGCTTGATGCCGAGTTTTTCGCAGTAAGGCCGGAAGATGCCACTGGTGAACTGCGAGCCATTGTTGGTGATGATGCGATTAGGCACTCCGAAGCAGCAGACCAGGCTCCTGATGAATTTCTCCGCTGCCCCGGCTGGTATGCTGCGCCGGTTCGACCTCGGCCCACTTGGTGAAATTGTCGACAACCACGAAGAGGAAGCGGTAGCCCCCTTGCGATTTCGGGAAGGAGCCCAAAATGTCCAGCCCCCCAGACCGCGAACGGCCAGGAGAGTGGGATGGTTTGAAGCCCCAACGTCGGCTGATGGATTTGCTTGACGTGGTACTGGCAGGCATCGCAAGCTTGGACGATCGTGTGTGCATCTTGAAGCGCTTGCGGCCAGTAGAAACCGCTCCTGAAGACCTTGCCTGCGAGGGTGTGCGTGCACGAGTGGTGGCCGCACTCTCCGCTATAGATGTCTTTGATCAGCATTCGGCCTTCTTCAGGAGAGACGCATTTGAGCGCGATCCCATTTGGGCGCTGGCGGTACAGGTCTCCCTCGAGGATGTAGTAGGATTTTCCTTGTCGAGCGATTCGCTCTGCTTCCGCATCTTCTTCGGGGAGGACCCTCTTCATCAGGTAGTCTTTGAGCTCGTCAATCTAGCCTGTTTCTTGATGTGCCGCTGTGAGCAACAGACGCTCCCCTGTGTGAGGACCACAATCGGGTGCCCCAGCTTCAGGAGGTGGTGCGAGTGCTTCATATGTGCTTGCGGTCGTAGCTTGTTTTGGCTGCCTTATGGATGCCTTGGTGAGCCTTTCTTCAAAGACGTCTGGTTGCTGGGCTTGTCTTCGCGAGGCTCGCTTGGCGATGTCGTCAGCCTCCTGGTTCTATTTCCTCGGGATGTGCATGAGCTCCATGCCTCTGAAGTGCTTCTCGAGCTTGGGGACCTCTTCAAGGTATGCGGCCATGTGGTCGTCCTTAGGCGTGTAGCTTTTGTTGGAGAAGTTGACAAGCAACTGGGAGTCGCCTTTGACAAGTAAGTGCTTGATGCCTAAAGCGATGGCGGCCCTTAAGCCGGCGAGAAGGCCCTCGTATTCAGCGATGTTGTTGGAGATCTTGTCAATTGTGAAGCACAGTTGGACATCGTAGTAGAGTTTGTCGCCTTTAGGCGAGGTCAAGACGATGCCTGCTCCGCCATTGCGGTAGGCGAAGGCTCCATCGAAGTGCATGGTCCAGTGGCTGGGCATCGTGTCTCCAGGGAGCCCGGCCTCTTCTCCCCGAGGCTCTTCAGGGCTTGGGTCGGTCCATTCGGCGATGAAGTCCGCCAGCGCTCTTCCCTTGATGACTCTTGTGGTGTCGAAGCGCAAATTGAATGGCTGCAGCTCGATGTTCCATCCCGCGACACGATCTGTGGCGTTGGGGTTGCGCAGGATCTGCTCCAACGGGAAGGAAGTGACCACCGTGATGGGGTGGCCCTGGAAGTAGTGCCGCAGCTTCCTGGAGGCGATAAGGAGCGCGACGAGGAGATTCTGCTGCATTGGGTACCGTTCCCGAGCGTCCCGCGGTACCGTACTGACAAAGTAGACGGGATGCTTGACAAGGGTTGTCGATGGAGGTGCAGCGTCAGCTCTCTGTGGAGGCTCTTCAGGGCCCTTGTCGAGATCCGCCTGTGGAGGGGTCTCGGCAAGGGTGCTCGGAGCAGACTCGACTTGAGGCTGTGGGTCTGGCGGTGGGTCTGTGGAGACTGCTCCTTTGCTGAGATCTTTGTCGGGCAGCTTTGGACTTGGAGTGGCAGCACTTTTCTTGGGGAGGACTGGCTCTTCCCTTTCGGCCACCAGGACGGCGCTTGCGGTCTGAGGAGTGGCTGATAGGTACAGCTTCAGATGTTCGCCTGTCTTGGGGGCTACCATGACTGGTGGGCTGGCCAAATACCTCTTGAAGTCTTCAAAAGCTTTGTCTGCTTCAGGGGTCCACCTGAAAGTGCCGGACTTCTTCATGATCTTGAAGAATGGCAGGGCTCTCTCGCCGAACTTGGAGATGGAACGGCCTAGTCTGGCCATACAGCCTGCTAAGCGTTGCATGTCCTTGAGCCGACGAGGAGGCAGCATTCCTTCTATGGCCTTAATCTTGTCAGGGTTTGCTTCTATGCCGCGGTTAGACACGAGGAATCCGAGGAGTTTGCCTGAAGGTACCCCGAAGACGCACTTGGCGGGGTTCAACTTGATGTTCACCTTGCGCATGCTGGCGAAGGTTTCCTCGAGATCCTTCAAGAGAGTGTCTCCCTCGCGAGACTTGACCACAATGTCGTCGACATAGGCTTCTACGTTTCTGCCCATCTGCGCCCCCAAGGCTATCCTCATGAGCCTCTGGAAAGTGGTGCTGGCGTTCTTCAGGCCGAAAGGCATGCAAGTGTAGAAATACACACCAGAGGGGGTGAGGAATGCTGTTTTCTCCTCGTCCTCTTTAGCCATTTTGATCTGGTGATAACCAGAGAAGGCGTCCAGAAAACAAAGGAGGTCGCAGCCAGCGGTGGAGTCCATGATCTGGTCTATCCTTGGCATGGGGTATGTGTCCTTGGGGCGGGCCTTATTGACGTCTGTGTAGTCGATGCAGAGTCGGCCTCCTCCAGCGGGTTTAGGGACAACCACGCCGTTGGAGAGCCAAGTGGGGTGCGCGACTTCGCGGACGACATTTGCCGCTTTTAACTTTTCTACTTCCTTGACGATGAATGCTTGCTTCTCGTTGGCTTGCTTCCGCGCTTTTTGCTTGACGGAGCGTGTGTCTGCACACACGACTAAGTGGTGCTCGATCACCTCCCTTGGTACGCCAGACATATCTGATGGAGTCCATGCGAACATGTCAGAGTTTGCCCGAAGGAAGGCGACGAGCGCGCTTTCCTATTTGGGAGGTAAGGCAGCGCCTATGGTGACGCTAGCCCCGGAGCCCTCAGCCCCCGAGCCGCTGGTGCTCAGCGACACCTTCTTCGTGGAAGCTTGCTCTTGAGAGTACGTATGTTTCTTCTTCTTGGGCCTCTCGAGAGGCTCCATGTCCTCCTCAGCCGGGAACGCCATAGCGGCTGCCTTGTAGGCGCTCTCGACAGCGCGTGTGGCATCCAGGATATGACCATGGATGGTGATAGTGCCAGCGCTGCCGGGATCTTGACCATGTTGTAGGCGTGATGCGTGACGGCCATGAACTTCGCGAGGGCGGGGTAGCCGAGGATGACGTTATACTGCATGCCAATGTGCGCGACGTCGAAGTCGATCAGCTCAGTGCGGTAGTTCTTCTGCGTGCCGAAGGTGACGGCCAGACGGACCTGCCCCAGAGGTGTGATCGAACCACTGGTGACCCCTGTGAATGGCCTGGAGGGCATGAGTGATGTCTACGCACGCTTCTATTCTTGTAGACAGTGTTGGGCCTCCAAGAGCAGAGGTTTGAAGAACAGCAACAAGTTTCCCTTAAGTGAATCACCTGTTGGGGATATATCAACTAGGGGTATAACCAACATGGATCAATCCGGCTAGTCCAGGGTGGTCCAAGGGTGGTAAGGCCGAAGCCTGCCGGGCGGCCCAGATAGCTGACGTACAAGGAAGTAGGCGGACGGTCCAAGGAAGGCGGAAGGCCGAAGCCCATCAAGCCACCAAGCCCAAGACGGAAGGCGGCAACTAAGCCGGCTAGGTCTAGGACTCTGTTTACTTGCCGGACAAGTACTTGCCTTGTACCCTGGGGTCTGGACGCCTTTATAAGCCGGCCACCAGGGAGCCTTTAGGGCAGACGCTTCAATACAGATCATACCCATTGTAACCTGTTCACGGCTATTGCCTCAAAGTGAATTATAGCAGCACGTAGGATCTCGCCACCGCTGTGGGATCCGAAGCTGGGTAAACTCGCCGTGTTCAATCCCGTCCTCGACGACACCAACCTTCTTCCCCACAGTCCATACGTAGGCTAGAGGAGCCCCGTCTCCTATCAATTATGCCGATACAACGACAGTTGGCGCCCACCGTGGGGCATAAGGTTCCTGGCGTCACGTTCCAGGCGGGAACACTTGGTGGCGTGGGCAAGCAGATCGCCGTCGGTCGCGTCACAAGGTATGGCGGCCACAGCTACGTCAACTCGGATGAGTCCTGGCTCCCGGCGGACGACTACCTTATCGGATGCGCAATCGTACCGATCGGAGGGATCGACGTCTTCATCGGGTATACGCCAGAGGCGTACGGCCTACCGCGTTTCTACAACCCCACCCACCAACCCTTCGACCAAGCAGTCGACCGACAAGATGGATATGAATCCGCCTTCTCCCAGGAGTCGGCCGAATCTGATTTCCACTTCGTCGGAGTTGTCGGACTGGGATCAGACTCCCAGCCGGAAAACAACGATCCTGAGTCAATCCTCCCTGCTTTACAGGAGGATGCTATGTCAGATGCCGGATCCAGATCTACCGTTCAAGTCAACGTAGACTCTGACTCTGATGATGATGCTAGTCTCTTCGAAGAGAAGATCAAAACCCGCTTTTCCAGTGGTAATCCGGCTCCTTCAGAGGGCACAGCGGATACTGACATGCCTGACAAGCTGGCTATGATGGTTGTTGTCGGTCACGAGACAACCCCAGTTACTTCGGAGGCGCAAAACAAGCCGGCGGAAGATGCCGGCGACACCACTGCCGGTCAACTCATTGGAAGTTCCGACAAGGTGCGCGCAAAGAAGAAAACTGGCCTCGAGAAAGGCGGCAGCAGCAAACCCACGGATTTGCTCTCCGTCATCAAAGAAGTAGACGAGATCATGAATACTCCGGTGAATAAAGACACCCCACTTGACGAAGTGGAAGAGCTTAGGCTTAACATGCTTAAGCACTCTGACTTCCTGCAAAAAAGAGAGGAGCACGTTGAGAGCCTTGCGAAGAAGATCGAGAAAGAACTGGAGAAGATGTCGGCCAAAACAAGCCGGCAACTCTTCGAGGAGAAAAGGTCATCAAAAAACCGCCGTGGAAAAGAGCCGCCAACGCAAGCGACGACAGCAGCTCAAGATCTAGGGTTCGACTGTCGTACGGCACCACAGCGCGTGGAAAGAAGGGGAGATGTTGTCTTCTGCACCCCTGTCCTCAACGCGGCCGCCGCGCTAGATTCCCTGGACGACAACACTTACACGGAGGAAGAAAAGCTGGCCAATGCAAGACACTTCGTGAGCAAGGCCCTAGAACAACAAGCTCGCGCTGATTCCTACGGCCACATGGCGGATGCTCGCGGGGGAGACCTAGAGTCTAAATCGGGAAAGTGCAAAGCTGCACCTGGCGCCGACCCCGAAGGCCTGTCTGGCTCCAGTAGCCATGGCGACAAAAGGAAGACAACGCCACCTCCAAAGAAGACGCCACCGCCAAAGCCAAGGCGGGACGAGAATTCAAGGACAGGAAGCAGAGGAGACCTGCCACCTCCATCCCAGCCAAGACGCGAAAACGGCGGTAGCCGGAACAACAGGCCGCCGCCCAGGAAAGATGTCGGCAACGACCCTCCCAGGAGAGGTCGAAGCCGGTCTCCGCAGCGTAGCGCCGGCAGCAAGAAGAGAGAGGAGGCAGAAGGACCCAGGCGCAGCATAAGCCGGGCAGCGCAGGACGAGCCGGACGCAAACAGAGGCGCACGGCAGCTCGATCCAAAAGACGCACGACACCGCCTACAAGACATAGAAAGAGGAAAGGAGCCGCTATACTCTGGACCAAAGTGCTTCGGTGACGCCATCCACAGAGAGCCGTTCCCTAAGGACATGACATCAGTGTCAAAAAACTGTTCTAGGTACAACGGCCTCGTTAAGCCGGACTCATGGCTATCCGATTACGCCATGGCCATAGAAATTGCCGGCGGGAGCAGCTATATTGCCGTCCGCTACCTACCTCTCATGTTGGAAGGCACGGCAAGAGCTTGGATCGACAACCTTCCTGAAAAGTCCATCCATAGCTGGTACGACATGGAAAAGGTTTTCTCCCAGCACTTCCAAGGAACATACAAGCGTCCATATACCTACACGGATTTGCAACGCTGTATCCAAAAGCCGGACGAAACTATGACAGATTTTGTATCCGAAAAAGCCAATTGTCATGGTGTTTCGGACGCACAGGCTATCCACGCCTTCTACACGGGCCTACAGAAGAAGTCTTTGCTCCGTCATAGGCTCGTCCGCGAGCAAATCACGGACCTTGGTGAGATGCTCAACCTAGCCGCCCAATACGCGGCGGCGGATGACGACGCCCGGGACGATGACCCAGACGTCAACATCATACCAAAGCGGAACAACAAGCGCAAGCAGGCGGCAGATGACAAAGCCGGACCTTCCAATGAGGTAGCCGTAGCATTCCAAGGGAACGCCGGCAAAAAGAAGTGGAAGAATAAGAAAGATGGTCGCGACGCCGGCTCAGGGCCTAAGGCGGCGCGAATCACTTATGAACAGGCAAAGCTTTTGCCATGTCCCATCCACGTCTCACTGGGCAAGGTCAACCATATGCTTGGCGAGTGCCGTTTCATGGACGACTTCAAAAAGGACCCCACAGTCGGCTGGAAGTCAAAGAAGTCAAAGAAGAACGACAAGAAAGACAACAAGGAGGATGAGGATGACGACGACATGTCTATCTCAAGCGAAGATGACGCAGCCGCCAAGAAAAAGAAGCCATATCCGAAGGTCAAAGAATCCCTTGTGTGCTTTGTCGGCACGCCTTCGGCTAAGGCGGATAAGGCGGAAATGCGCGAACTCAACGCGACAATGCCGGACGTCCCTCAGTACTTGAACTGGTCGGAAGCAACGATCACTTGGGACCGGTCCGACCACCCTGATCACGTTCCCCACCCAGGCAAGTACGCCCTTGTCGTCGATCCCATTGTCGACAACTTCAGACTCACAAAGGTACTTATGGATGGCGGCAGCAGCCTCAACATCCTATACTATGACACACTAAGCCGCATGAACCTTTCAGAGGATCAGCTGGACCACAGCAACCTCACTTTTCATGGCATAGTGCCCGGCAGGCAAGCAAAGTCAATGGGGAGCATTAGGCTGAAGGTAACTTTCGGACCAAAAGAGAACTACCGCTCAGAGTTCCTCCGGTTCGAAGTTGTCCCCTTCAAAAGCGCCTATCATGCAATCTTCGGACGACCGGCTTTTCGCCAAGTTCATGGCAAGGCCGTGCTACATATACAGCAAGCTTAAAATGCCGGGGGAGAACGGAACCATCACGATTTCCGGCAACTTCAAGAAAGCCAAGGAGTGCGAGTGTGGCATGGCCACCTTCGCAGAAGCCGTCATCCACAAGGAAGAACTCGCGCTGCTCGGGGCGGATTCAGACAACTCCATGCCAAGGCCAAAGATTGATGTCAAGAAGACCTTCGAAGCTTCAGAAGACACCAAAAAGGCGGACCTCATCCCAGGTGACAAGTCTAAGCAAGTTGTCATCGGCTCCAACCTTGACAGCAAATAGGAAGGCGCCCTCGTCGAGTTCCTCCGTGAGAATCGTGACATCTTTGCATGGTCGCCTTCCGACATGCCTGGTGTACCGAGGGAACTTGCCGAGCACTCACTCAACGTCATAAAAGGATCCAAGCCGGTGAAGCAAGCAACAAGACGCTTTGGAGATGAGAGACGCAAGGCTATAGGAAAGGAGATAAATAGGCTGAAGGCCGCCAATTTCATAAAAGAAGTTGTACACACCGATTGGGTGGCAAATCCTGTACTTGTTCCAAAGAAGAATAAAGAGCTGAGGATGTGTATTGACTATACCGGTGTTAACAAGTGCTGCCCAAAGGATCCCTTTGCGCTGCCTAGAATTGACCAAGTCGTAGACTCCACAGCAGGCTCCGAGCTGCTTTGTTTTCTGGACGCCTACTCAGGATACCACCAAATCAAGATGAGAGAGTCAGATCAGCTGAAAACATCTTTCACCACTCCATACGGGACTTTCTGCTACATTACAATGCCTTTTGGCCTGAAGAATGCAGGGGCAACATACCAGCGCTGTATGCAAAATTGCCTGCACGAACAGATCGGCCGCAATGTTCACGTCTATGTAGACGACATCGCGGTAATGTCAAAAAAGAAGGCAGATCTCCTAGAGGATTTGGAAGAAACGTTTCAGAATCTCCGGAGGTATCAGATGAAACTCAATCCCACCAAGTGCGTTTTCGGCGTTTCAGCCGGCAAACTACTCGGTTTTATCGTCTCAGAACGAGTGATCGAGGTTAACCCGGAGAAGATCAAGGCCATCCAAAACATATCCAGACCCACCTGTCTGAAGGACGTGCAACGCCTAGCCGGATCGGCGGCAGCCGTCAGTCGTTTCATAAGCCGCCTAGGGGAAAAGGCAATGACTCTCTACCGGCTATTGAAGAAATCCGACAACTTTGAGTGGACAGCAGAGGCAGATACCGCCTTACAACAACTTAAGGAGGCCCTCATATCCGCTCCGATATTGGCAGCACCTCGATCACAGGAACCAATGATGCTGTACATCGCGGCAACAGGAGCGGTTGTCAGCGTTGTCTTGGCTGTGGAAAGAAAGGAGAACGAAGCCGCGACGTATGAGCAACGACCGGTCTACTTCATCAGTGAAGTATTTTCCGCCTCCAAGCAGAGGTATCCACATTACCAAAAGCTGGCTTATGGTGTATTCTTCGCCGACAGAAAGCTTAGGCATTACTTCCAGGAACACACAGTGACAGTGGTCAGCAAGGCACCGTTGGGGGACATAATCAACAACACAGAGGCAACAGGTCGAGTTGCCAAATGGGGCATCAAACTTGCCGCCTTTGACATAGTCTATAAACCACGGACCGCCATTAAGTCTCAAGCGCTTGCATATTTCGACGCCGACTGGACAGAAGCCATGGAGGAAACGACACTCCCCGAATCAGAATATTGGGTCATGCACTTTGACGGATCAAAGATGCTCAAAGGCTCGGGGGCTGGAGTCGTTCTACGCACGCCTAAAGGTGACAAGCTTAGCTACGTGTTGCAAATCCACTTCACAGCAACCAACAACGTTGCCAAGTACGAAGCTTTGCTTCATGGGTTACACGTGGCAAACGACCTAGGCGTCAAAAGAATCCTCTGTTATGGCGACTCAGATTTGGTCGCGCAACAAGTAAGCGGAACATGGGATGCGAAAAGCGCAACAATGGCGGCTTACAGAGCCAAAGTTGACGAATTCGCAAAAAACTTCGCGGGCTACAAAGTCCGGCATGTTCCAAGAGCTGAGAACGAGGCGGCAGACACACTTGCAAGACTAGGATCGGAACGCAAAAAAGTACCAAAAGATATTTTCCTGAAACATTTGCACAAGCCATCCATTAAAGGCACCGATTTGATGGACCCTGATGCAGAAGAACCGGTAGAAGCGGCAAGTCTCGCTGTCTACTTAACACAGCCGGATTGGACAGTCCCATATCTCGATTTTCTAATCGACAAAAACTTGCCGGAGGACGATGAGGTGCTAAAAAGGCAGATCATAAGGCGAGCCAAGGCATTCACGATAATAAAAGGCGAGCTATATAAGCGAAGCACGTGCGGCATCTATCAGCGGTGCATACAGCCGGAAGAAGGCCGGGAAATTCTAAAGGACATACATATTGGCACCTGCGGGCATCATGCTTCCGCTAGGTCCATTGTATCCAAAGCTTTCCGCCAAGGTTTCTACTGGCTTACCGCCAAAGAAGACGTCGAGAACATCGTAAAGACATGCAAAGGCTGCCAGTTGTACGCTCGTCAACCTCACTTGCCGGCACAGGAACTGAGGACGATTCCAATCACCTGGCCGTTCGCGGTCTGGGGCTTAGACATGGTGGGTCCCTTCAAGAAGGCGCATGGTGGGTACACCCACCTATTGGTCGCTGTCGACAAGTTCACCAAATGGGTCGAGGCTAAACCAATCAGCAAACTTGACGCACGAACAGCCACCAATTTCCTCTGGGGAATTATCTCTCGGTTTGGAGTTCCACACAGCATTATCACTGATAATGGCAGCAACCTGTCTCAAGGCGACATAGAAGAATACTGTGGCGATCTGGGTATCTGGCTTGATTTGGCATCCGTGTCACACCCTCAATCCAATGGACAAGTAGAGCGTACAAACGGCCTAGTCTTATCAGGACTTAAGCCTCGTCTCGAAGCCCCATTACACAAGGCAGTCGACGCTTGGGCAGATGAGTTACAGTCGGTACTATGGAGTTTGCGCACAACGCCAAACAGGTCTACCGGCTACACTTCTTTCTTCTTAGTATATGGCGCTGAGGTGGTGCTACCTACCGACATGAAATACGATTCCCCAAGAGTTCAAGCCTACATCGAGCAAGACGTAGAAGGTGCAAGACAGGATAGCCTAGACCTGCTAGACGAAAAAAGAGACGTCGCTCTCCATCGCTCCGCCTTGTACCAGCAACAACTTCGCCGCTATCATAGCCGGAGAGTGCGGAAGCGAAGCTTCAGAACAGGTGACCTGGTTCTCCGCCTAATTCAAGACAGAAAAGGCTTGAACAAGTTATCCCCGCCATGGGAAGGACCGTTTATAGTCACAAAGGCGCTGCTCAATGGTTCCTACTACCTGGCCGACATCCGCGACGAAGACGAAAAGAAAATGCGCAAGAAGGCGGCAGGAAAAAGGGGAACCAAGCGCAAAAAAGGCATTGACGATCCGTTCGAGCAAACAAGACGGCCTTGGAATATTGAGCAGCTACGTCCTTTCTACACTTAGCAATTTATAATTGTAATAAGTTAAATATGATTATGAAATAAAAGTCTATGGTTCCTCATCTGTGTTGAGAAGCATGCCATCTTTGTCTTTTCTTGCAATCATATTTCCCCTATGTATCTAAGTTACCTATTCTCTAGCTCCGTGCAAAGGTTCAAACTGGTAGATACTTGCAGCTTTCGAGCAAACCCAAAGCAAAAATAAACTTTTTTGCGCCGCCTAATTCCTTTACCTCTGATTACTTATATGTGGTTCGCCTAGTAGTATGTCTTTGACACCAACATGTTGGCTTTGGTCTCTGATTCTAAACGCATGGTTTAGCACTGGTTGTTTCAGCTACAGTTACCGGCTGAGGTTTCGTCAACATACAAAAAGTCAAACATATAAGTCAGGGTAAAATTAAGGCGGGCCATATAAATAAAGACAAAATAAAACTTGCCAGCTAGTTTCCGCCTAGCAAAGCAGCAACAAAAGTATATACAAATATTACAAGTCAATGTTGCATTGTTTCAGGGGCCGACAAATAAGGCTAAAAGGAGGCAAGGACAGAAAGATATGGCTCGGGGGAGCGTCTACATCAGGCTTGGGGGCTGACAACTTCAGCCCCGGAACTATCACTCCCCTCCGCCTCGGCCGCGCCGGCAGCTCCAGCTTCCTCTCCGCCAGGCACAGGATGGCGCCGGTAGAAGATTGAAGTGTCCACCATATCGGCAACACGCGTGGCGTAGCCGGCAACGCTGTCCAGAACAGCAGCCGGCTCAACCTCGCTGCCGTCTTCATATGTAGACGGCATGCCTTCGGTGACGGCTTCTATCTCCGCCTCGGGGTAGTGCGCCATGAATAACCCAAGTGCGGTCTTGGCACCACCCCGCGCCGCCGACTTCAGCGAGCTCTTGTGCAGTTTGGTCGCCTGCTCCAAGATAGCGGGCACGTCGCTGAACTCGGTCGGTTCCTGGCTGCCGGAGGAGGTGGATAACTTGGCGGCAAACCGCTTGGACGCCCCCAAAGTCTCGGTGATCAGTTCGCCTAGACGCGCAAGGCGATCCAGGCGGGGGCTGACAACCTTGTCGTCGCCTAAACCGGCGGGAACTGTATCAAAAATGAAGCCATTAGTTTGGCTCAGGCTAAGCAAAATGGCAACGTCAAATAAGGAGTGAGGAATTACCAAGGGCCGAGTTATGGAAAGCGGACAACTCAATCATATGAGTTGCCAGCGCATCCTCAGCAGTTTGGGCGCAAGAAGTCTGCTTGGAGATTTCCTCGGCAGCCGTCTTCTCCGCCTCAGCCAACTTCTTGCGCATGCTTTCTAGCTCACCAGTGAGCTGGCTAGATTCCTGCGCAAATTTGAGCTGCTGGGCCTCCATCTCCTTCTGGTGAGCCTCCTTCAACTCCAAGTTGGCGGCCGCCAAATCAGAAGCTTCATTCATAAGAGCTTGCATATCAGTGGACGCCTTCAATATATCCTGGGCGTGGTCTAGCAGTTCTACAAATATGGATTCGCTAACTAAATGATTGACGACAACATAAGTCGAAAATATAGCTGAAGGCGAAGAGGATCAACCCTACCTTCATCTTTTTTGCGGGCCGCCTCCAACTCGGCAATCCGCAGGTCCTTAGCCTAGCACTCCTTCTTCAGGTCGCGGCAGCGCCGGTTTATCTCGACTCGGGAGGAGACAAGCTCGACGTTGGCGGACACAAGGCCCTGCAGGACAAAACAAAGGCATAAAACATATTGTCGAATAACCACTAAGCCGGCAGTCAAATTTCTTTTATTTTTTGACTTGCCATCTAAGTGCTCGGGGGAAAGACTATGTATATGCCGGAGTGGTAAAAACTTACAGACAGGTCGCCCTCCAAATCGGCGAAGGCCTGCGAGGCGAAGTTGGCAAAAGCCAAAGTTGACTCCTTGGCCTCCTTAAAGGTGGAACAAGGGCCCTGACTTTGCCGCCTCCCGCAGTCGGGGCTGCCCTCTGGGACCCGCCGGTAGTCGCCTCCAGCAACCCTTCCTTGGCGGCGCGCGATTGAGCGGCTTCATCGGCCGTAGCCTCAGCCAGAAGTAGGGGAGTCTTGGGCGCGCGGTCGGTGGAGGAGGCCCTTGGCGGATCGCCAGAAGCCGGAGCCGGGGGCTGACGTCGAGCGTCGCCCATAAAGATGCCGGCTTGGAGCTGAGGAGTTGGCGGCACGGTAGCCGGCGAGCTGCCTTGAGGCCGCTTACCCTTGCCCAGAAGCCTGGTCGTCAACCGGGAAGTTGCGACCCTTTCCCTGTCAATAAAAAGCAAGCACAGTCAATTGGGTGCCAGTATTGAAGAAGTTTGTCGTCTATTAAAGGCAGAATTGAGTACCTTCGGGGGATGTTAATCCCCGCGTTCTCGCCAAGGTTGGCGAGAGCCGGCTCGGTAGCCGATGCGATCCGTTTCTTCCTCTCGGCAATCACCGTAGAGGAAGCGGCGCCGGATGCCTTGCGCTTCTTCGTCTTCCCGGCTTCCGACTCGTAGAAGTCGGGAGCCAGGTCATCCTCCCCCAAGTCGGAAAGCTGAAAAAGAAGACAAGTTTAATGGAGCTCAACTTTAGCCGGCGAAGCTGTCAACAAGGGGCAAGGAACAAGATATCTACCTCGAGGGGAGGGTTGTCGTGGGTGTGCATGGGCACGCCCTCCACCGCCTTCACCAGCCCCGCCTTGACGAGGCTACGGAGCCGGAACGCCAGGTTGGCAACCGGCAACCTCTCTTCGCTTACACGGAGAGAGGCCGTGGCAGTAGGCGAATACTGACGCATTTTGTGCGGGCTGTACCGCAGGGGGAGGATCTGCCGGCCGAGCCAGCAGATGACGGTGTCGACCCCATCCAGCAGAGGGGGAGCCATCGTCCGTGTGAGGAATTCAATCCGCCTTTGAAAAAGGCGGAGTTCCTCCGTCAGCTTGGGCACCGCCTCGTCCCAGCATTGCCGGGGCATAGGTGGCGCGTTGACGAATTCCGGGATGCCAAATTGGCGGCCCGGAGCTGCCATATCTTGGCAGTAGAAGAAAGTGGAGGTCCAGCCCTTGACGGATTCAAGGTATGGTATCTTGGGATACCATTGGCGGCCCTGGCGGCAGTTGAAGGTGACGCTGCCGCAGGTTGCCAGCCCGCCGTCCGGCACAGTCTGACGCCGGCAACGGAAGCAATATCTGAAGAAGTCTAAACTAGGCCTAATACCTAGGTAGCCTTCGAGCAGAGCTGTGAAGCCGGCTAGTACTAAGATGCTATTGGGTGCTATGTTGTGGGGCTGGAGCCCGTAGTGATCTAGAACCTCGCTAAAGAAGGCGGAAGGCGGAAGCGCCATTCCCCTAACTAAATGGGAGGTGAGGATTACCCGCTCCCCGGCTCTCGGAGCCGGGATGACGTCTCCGCAGGCGGCCCTCCACCGGCAATCTTCCCGAGTGGGGAGGTAGCCGACGGCCTCCAAGTCTTGGAGGGCGTCTTCGTTGACTATGGAAGGAAGCCAGTAGCAGGACCCGAGGTCCGCCGCTTCCTCTTCCTCGTCGACGGGAGCGCCTGCCGCCGTCATCGCCGCGGTGGTCGGTGGAGGAGCCGAGGGGCCCGCCACAGGCGCGCGCGCGGTAGAAATCCGAGGGGCAACGGTGGCGACATTGCCCGTCGCCGCCGTCGCGGGACGAGTTACCGCGCCGCCCATCACCGTCGCGAGCGCGGTTTCGGTCGCCGGACCGCTCGACGCCGTGGAGAGGTTCTGGCCGGTGGACATCGCCGCGCGCAGAGGTCGTCGGAGGAGATGAGCTCGCCGGAGTTCGCTCGGAAGCAAGAAGCGGAGAAGTGGAAGGGCAAGAAGGCACGGAGAGCAAAGGCAGGGTAGAAAAAATGGACCGTTCGGTTACCTATTTATAGGGCCAGGCGTTGCTCCCTGTGCAACGGCGCTTTTAGTCGGACACGTGTCCAGCATCCGTTGCAGCGCATGATTGCATGATCTCCACGCCTCCTCTTTTCCCGCAATTTGTGATCATGGCGAGATTCCCGCCTAGGCCGTTTTCAAACTGTCGTGAGCCAGCTAGGTGGAATCCGTCAAGAAGAATGCTCGGCAAAGATTGCAGAGTAACCGTCTTTTTCCATGTTGGATAAAGGCGGCCGCATGTCAATATCAAGACACGCATGCCTCATTGATTTTCAGAATGGTTCAAGTCCTGTAGCCACCAACTTTGGCAGATGAAGAATCAAGAAGGAGCCGGCGCCTGGAGAACTTCAACCTTTCTGGGGGCTAATGTTGGGGATATATCAACTAGGGGTATAACCAACATGGATCAATCCGGCTAGTCCAGGGTGGCCCAAGGGTGGTAAGGCCGAAGCCTGTCGGGCGGCCCAGATAGCTGACGTACAAGGAAGTAGGCGGACGGTCCAAGGAAGGCGGAAGGCCGAAGCCCATCAAGCCACCAAGCCCAAGACGGAAGGCGACAACTAAGCCGGCTAGGTCTAGGACTCTGTTTACTTGCCGGACAAGTACTTGCCTTGTACCCTGGGGTCTGGCCGCCTATATAAGCCAGCCACCAGGGAGCCTTTAGGGCAGACGCTTCAATACGCATCATACCCATTGTAACCTGTTCACGGCTATTGCCTCATAGTGAATTATAGCAGCACGTAGGATCTCGCCACCGCTGTGGGATCCGAAGCTGGGTAAACTCGCCGTGTTCAATCCCGTCCTCCACGACACCAACCTTCTTCCCCACAATCCATACGTAGGCTAGAGGACCCCCGTCTCCTATCAATTATGCCGATACAACGACATCACCCAAGGTATATCGAACTCAGGGAGGTAGAGCTCAAAGATAACCCTCTCAAGCAACCCTGCAGTTAAGAAACAAAAAGTCTCTTGTGTCCCTAACACACCCAATACACTTGTCAGATGTATAGGTGCACTAGTTATGCAAAGAGATAGTGAAATACAAGTAATATGGATGATTATAAGTAGTAATTGCAATCTGTAATAAAAATGGCAGCAAGCAAACATGTAGCAGAACTTGTTGGAAACGGTGTTTCAATGCTTAGAAACAAGGCCTAGGGACCCTACTTTCACCAGTGGACATTCTCAACAATAACATCAAAGTTAAATAAATAAACACTACTCTCAAACACTCTCATGTTGGATAACAAACACCATTCATTTTGTAGGGCTACAAGAGCACACCCCAAAGTCTGAGTAAACAAACACCACAACGTCATAAAAGAATCACACACGGTGCACACACTGTCACCGTTACAACCGTGAATAACTCCGGAGTTCATATTAAAGTAACCTCTAGAGTGCATAATAGATAAAGAGTAGCATCACATATTCAACTAGATTACAAAGCTCGTGATCACATAAAAGATCACATCATTGGAGAGAGAGATAAACCACATAGCTACCGTAGATCCCGCAGCCCCGGGGGAGAACTAATCACTCCTCATCGTAGGAGTCAGCAACGACGATGGAGATGGCGGTGGAGTCGATGGAGATGGCTCCGAGAGCAATTCCCCATCCCGGCAGGTTGCCGGAACAGAGACTTATGTCCCCCGAATCTTGTCTTCGATGGCGGAGGCGCTCTGTACCCGTGGAGGAAATATCGAACTCCCTCCTAGGGTTTTTGTTCCGGGGGGTATAAATGGGCGAAATGGCAAGGTCGGTGGAGCCACGTGGGTCCCACACCACGTGATCGCGCGGCCAGAAGGGCTGCCGCGCCGGGAGGGGGTGTGGGCCCCTTGGGCTCCGTCTTCGAGTCCCTTTTGGTGCTCTGGAACGTTCCCACGAAAATATGGACTTCGGAAAAGAAATCATCCGATTCCGAGAATATTTTCTTAAGTTCTTTTCTGAAACCAAAAACAACAGAAAACAGGGAACTGGCACTATGGCATCTTGTTTATAGGTTAGTCCCAGAAAATGCATAAAACTATATAAAATGCATATAAAACATGTAATAACTTGGTATAATATAGCATTGAACATAAGAAATTATAGATACGTTGGAGATGTATCAATGAGCCACTCGTAATGCACTTGAAGCGTCTCGAAGGTCTCGACAGAGATGACGTTCAGGCCGGCACCCCCATCAATGAGCGTCTTGGAGACGGCAATGTTGTTGATGGTGGGGGAGCAGACCAGGGGGAGGGTTCCAACAGTCTTGGTCGACTTGGGGTGGTCCTTGGCGTCGAAAGCGATGGTGTACTAAGACCACTTGAGGGGCCTGGAGGTCTCGACGCTTGGGAGCGCGGTGTTGAGCTCGCGGGCGAACTGCTTGAACTGGTGGTTAGACTTGGGCGCCTGAGCTCCGCCGAGGATGCACGCCATAGCCCCCCTTGGGGCCTGATAGCCTCCATCTTCCTCCTCGGGGAGGTTACTATTCTTCTCGACGACGTTGGCTTGAGTGCCCGACAGCCTCTGGTAGCTGCCCTTGTGTCCGCCTCTGCGGTAGCCGCAGCCTCTGCCGCGGCCCCCGCTGCCCTCTTCTTGCTCGCGCTCTCTTCTCAGCCTCTTGCGGTCGAAGCAGTTCTCTGTAGCGTGTCCGCGCCTGTTGTGGTAGACGCAGAACAGACGGTTGTCCTCCTTCTTGTCGCCAAGCTCAGGGGAGTCTGTGCGAGCGTACTTGGCATATGGCTCAGCCGCTAGGACAACGGTGGTCTTGCGCTTGGTTTCTTCCCGCTTCTTGTGACTCTTTGATCCCTCGGCATGGTCGTCTACCCGCTGACTCATCTTGACGAAGAGGAGTCCCTCTTCAGCCTTGGCGCACTTGTTAGCAAGGTCGAACAACTTTACCATAGAGGTGAGCTTGTCGTGAATGCCCAGCTTCTCGAGCATCCTGCGGTTTGTGACGTCCTCTCTGAAGGCGGCAATGACTTGTGTGTCAGGAATGTTCGAGATCTTGTTGCGCACTTGGCTAAAGCGCTGGATGTACTTGCGGAGGGTCTCATCCTTCCTATGAACCACAGCGCGCAGGTCATTGTGGGTGAGCGCGCGCTCATATGTGCCCTTGAAGTTGGCGATGAACTGCCTGCAGAGTTTCTCCCATGAGCCGATGGAGTCTTCAGGCAGGTTGAGAAGCCATGACAGCACGGAATCACTAAGCGCGTGGGAGAACCAGTTGGCCATGACCTTGTCGTCCCCTCCTGCAGCTTGGATAGAGGTGGTGTAGAGCTGCAAGAACTCGATGGGGTTGCTTGACCCGTCGTAACCCTTGGGAAGGGCAGGCCTGAACTTCTGTGGCCAGACCACGCGGCGCAGAGCGGGGGTGAAGGCCATGCAGCCGGTGGCGTACGTGGCGGTTCCGCCCTGGAGAGCCCTGCGGTTCGGCTACCCCACCTGGCCGATTTCCTCGACGAGGCGGTTCTGGAGGTCCCTCCGGTGCTCCATCCCCACGCGCGCGTCAGGCGCGGTGCGCTGCACGATTTGGCAGTCGTGCGGCGAGGACGCATGGGAGGCATCCCTCTGCGCCGCGGCCGGAGGTGGTCCCGGTGGTGGCGGAGGCGCATCCGGCGCGGCCGTTCCTGCGCGGCCAGAGCGGTGAACCAGCGAACGCGACGGATCGAGCCGGTAGCAAAGAAGCTCCTGAGCCATGAGCAGCGCAGTGTGTGGACTTGGCTCTGGACGTCCCTGAGAGGACGCGCTTTGGCGCCGAGACGGACGCAAGGACTCAGCATCCTTGTCATGCTCAGAGAAGTCCTCGTCGTCACGACAGTCGCCTCCGCGGTGATCCTCGCTCTCGGGCTCCTCCACGTGCGGGCCGGTGTTGGCGTGCTCTGCCTTGCGAGGGCGGCCGCGGCGGCCGCGAGTGGGGGCGGTGCCGGGCTCAGTATGAGCCCTGTCAGCTGCGCGCCTGTTGGCGCGTGTCGTGCGGGTGTCCGTCATGGCACGGAGGCTGGTCGAAGGTTGAAGACGCGCCTCAGCCCCTACCTTGCGCGCCAAATGTCGGATAGTGAAGCCCACGAGACAAGGGTGGTCACACTCTGAAGAGGTTGTTCGAAGGGGGGCTGAACGCGGAGGTCAAACAACCCTCAACCGACACGGCGACGGTGCTCGTCAAGCCTGAGGAGGGACATCGACAGAGAATAACACCAGCCCGTACCAGGTTCGCGGCCCTCGGGAGGAGGTAACACCGCTACTCATGCTTGTCTATATTGCGCTGCAGAGATTACAGTACAATGAGCTTGCCGAGGGCTCTCTTATGGCAGTGTGGAGCTCAAGGAGGGAACTCTAAGGTCTTCTTCCTCCTCCAGTGTGCTTGGCTAGGCTAGGCTATGGTAGAGTGCCGAAGGTCTGGTTGATCGATCCTTCGTCCCTTGCTACGGAGGTGCTCCCTCTCCTTTTATAGGCGCCCCGGGCCTCATCCCTACGTCCTGCACAGTGGAAGGGTTCCCACATGGAGATGAGGCGGAGGGGCAGGGTACACCGCAGCCAGGTTGTCCATGGACTTGGTCCATGGTCGTAAAGCCTGCCCTTGCAGCAGGAAGACCACCGTCCGCGCAGGACGACCAGCTGGTGCCGCAGAGATCGTGGGGGCGCCCACGGTGAGGTCGTCGTTGAGCGTAGCACCGGCCATCTGCTTTATCACCAAAAGGGAAAGCTTCGTAGTCCGGCGCGGGGGGCACAACTTTGTTGACCCCTTTAATCATCAGAATGGCAACTGCGGCGTCGTCGTCACCGTGGGCAGGCGTGGGCGTCACTCTGCGGCCGCGGCAGAGGCCATGTGCGCTCTGCGGCGGTTGCTTCTCAGCGAAGTATCTCTACAAGGCCTGAGCGGCCTTGTGGAGGGATTTGCGTTGACTCCTCTCCAGGGAGAGAGCCTTGTAGAGGGACAGTCGTGGGGGGAGCCTCTTCAGGCCTTCGCTGCCCCTTAAAGCCCTCTCGAAGACTTTTTTCCCCTCGAGAGTCTCTCCAAGCGTTTGGCTTGGTCCCTAGTCGTTTCTTCGATATCGTCGCATGCGAGGGCTGTGGAGAGTGGGCCCCGCACACCCTGGTTTCCACTGGGCCGACAACAAGCATAGCCATAATAATATAAATCTTTTCACTCAAAGAGGAGGTTTCTTCAACAGAGTTTACCTTCTAACCTTGAGGTGTCCTTTCAGTATGCCACTCAGAATAATTCACCATCATATCATCCAAGAGTTTTGTTACAGCCCCCAAAGTGATGGACATAAAGGTACCTCCAGCAGCTGAATCAAGAAAGTTTCTTGAAGAAAAATTAAGTCCTGCATAAAAGGGTTGGATGATCATCCAAGCCGTCAGTCCATGGGTAGGACAATTTTTAACCAAAGATTTCATTCTTTCCCAAGCTTGAGCAACATGTTCATTATCAATTATTTAAAATTTATAATGCTACTTCTTAGAGATATAATCTTAGCAGGAGGATAGTATTTTTTTAATAAAAGCATCTTTGCATTTAATCCATGAATCAATACTATTCCTAGGCAATGAAAGCAATTATTCTTTAGCTCTACCTCTCATGGAGAAAGGAAATAATTTCAGTTTATAATATCACCATCTACATTTTTATACTTCTGCATTTCATAAATTTCAACAAAATTATTTAGATGGGCAGCAGCATCATCAGTATTAACACCAGAAAATTGCTCTCTCATAACAAGGTTTAACAAAGCAGTTTTATTTCAAAGAACTCTGCTTTAGAAGCAGGTGGAGCAATATGAGTCCATATAAAATCATTATTATTGGTGCTTGTGAAGTCACACAACTTAGTATTCTCAGCCGTTTTCAGTTTAGCAGATTAAAGGACAGACCAAAATAACAATAATAAAAACCGAAATAAGAAATAACTAAACCGAAATAAAAATAACAATACAAGTAACTAAGTTTTTTTATTTTTGATATTAAGCAAACAAGACAATAATAAAAATAAACAAAACAAGACAATAACAAAATAAAAAGACTGGAAGTGAGAGACTCCCCTCGCAAAACAGCTTCAACTCCCCGGCAACAGCGCTAGAAAATATGCTTGATGCACCGGTGAGGTGTTGTTGGGAAACCCCAAGAGGAAGGTATGAAGTAGTGCAGCAGCAAGTTTCACTCAGTTGTGAAACCAAGGTTATCGAACCAGTAGGAGTTGAATGTTCTTCTGAATATGGCATGGCGCAACACCAGGGATTTTGGCACTGACGTGAAACCTGCACACAACACAATCAAAGTATTTTGCCCCAACTTGACAGTGAGGTTGTCAATCTCACCGGCTTGCTGTAACAAAAGGATTAAACGTATGTGTGGAAGATGATATTTGTTTGAAGAGAATGAAAGTAAGAGGATTGCAGTATGTTGTTTTATCAGCTGGAAGAAAAAGGACTAGGGTCCACAGTTCACTAGTGGTGTCTCTCCATAAATAATAATAACATACATGTGGGTAAACAAATTACAGCTGGGCAATTGACAGAATAAAGAAGTGCATAATGATGCATATACTATAGTTATGATGTCTAGTGTGAGATTCATTTGGGCATCACAACAATATACATAGACCGTTCCAACCGCATCTATGACTAATAATCCACCTTCCGGTTAGCATCCGCACCCCCTTTCAGTATTAAGTTGCAAGCAACAGATTATTGCATTAAGCAATGTGTGTAATGTAAGTAATACAAATACCCTTAGATAAAGTACTATTGTTTTATCCCTAGTAGCAACAGTACATCTACAATCTTAGAGCTAGCTGTCACCACCCCAGATTAAATAGAGACATGAACCTACTATCGAGTATAAATACCCCCTTTTGGAGTCACAAGCATCTACTTGGCTAGAGCATCTACTAGCAACGGAGAGCATGCAAGATCATAAATAACGTACTCACAAGATATATTATGAAGCAATAACATAGTACTCAATATTCATCGGATACCTGCAAACACAACATGTAGCATTACATAAAGATGATCTTGATCGTGATAGGCAGCTCACAAGATCTAAACATGGTAGCACAAGAGGAGAAGACAACCATCTAGCTATTGCTATGGACACGTAGTCGAAGGATGAAGTACTCACACATCAGTCCGGAGGCGGGCATGGCGATGTAGAGCCCTCCGGTGATGATTCTCCTCTCCGGCAGGGTGCCGGGAAGAGGTTCTGAACCCTCCCGAACTAGGGTTGATGACGGCGGCGGCTCTGGACTTCATGGAGGAAAAAGGTGCGCGTCCTAGTTCTTAGTTTTCTGGGGGGGTATGTGGAGGCACGAGGGTCCCACACCCTGTCCCCGCGCGGCAAGGGGGGACCAGCGCCAGGAGGGGGTGTGGGCCCCTCCGTGTCTTCTTCGGTGTTCTGGAACCTCCAGGGAAAATAGGAACTTTGACGTTTCGTTTGTCCAATTCCGAGAATATTTGCTTAACAACTTTTCTAAAACCAAAACCAGCAGAAAACAGGGAACTGGCACTGTGACATCTTGTTAATAGGTTAGTCCCAGAAAATGTATAAAATGATATAAAGTGTATATAAAACATGTAGCAAGTAGTATAATATAAGCATGGAACATAAGAAATTATAGATACGTCGGAGACGTATCACGCTTCGCCGCCGGATTGGTGGCGGTGACGTCAATTTCCGTTAGTGGGTGATCGATTCCCTGCTTTAGATAGATCCAAGCTTACCATCGACATCCAGCGTTTCGAGTCATCAATGTTCAGACACTACGGTTAAGCAATTCAACTCGATTCGCCCTGGTCCACTGGCGTGGAATCTTGCCGCCGGCTCATGGGCTGGTCGTCATATAGTTCACCTCTCCCACAGTTGACCTCCTCTATTGTTCGGCGCCGTCTCCGTTGGTGCAGCAGCCAGCAGGGTTAGGTGGTGGCGCCGCTCCTACTCTGCACGACCGCCCTATCAAACTACATGTTGATTGGCTCTCCAACTATAGCAATACATCACAACCTCTAGAAGCGAGATTATGTTCTAGAAATCGAGAGTGGATTGAAGCGAATGAGTGCTTTATTGATTAGGATTGCTGGCTATTTATAATAGCCGAACAGTCGGAGTACAAGTCGGTTCCATTACACTGCGTCTATTGGGAAGGACGCAAAGGTTCACAATACACATCGATTTGACGACACAAATGTTCTAACTGCTAGGTAGTTATACTAACTGCTCTACTAGTCTGCTAGTTTTATTCCTTAAACTCCCCCTTGGACACACGCTGCCTTTATAATCTTGAGAAGTGGACTATCTTTGCTTGATCTTGTTATCCTCATTCTTGAGTATTTGTTGATCTCATATAGTTGATATCCTCATAAAATCATGTGGAAAATAAATGAGAAAAATATAGGAATCTGAGATACCTTAGGTATAGTAATTGTCCCAATAAAATCCATACGAGAAGATTTATTCCTAACACTCCCCCTTGGACTCACGCTGCCTTTATAATCTTGAGAGATGGACTATCTTTGCTTGATCTTGTTATCCTTATTCTTGAGTATTTGTTGATCATATAGTTGATATCCTCATAAAATCATGTGGAAAATATAAAGGAGAAAATTATATGAATCTGAGATACCTTAGGTATAGTAGTTGTCCCAATAAAATCCATATAAAAACCATTAGAGGAAAATTCATAAGGAAAGAGTACAACATGTTATTATCTGATGATAATTAGTAAGTTCAGTTATAGGAATTTTCTCCCCGAACTTTGCAAGTTCCGTAGTCGTCTCATACCAATGCCATGAATGCATTTTTGAAATGCAGCTGTTGGTAAAGACTTGGTGAACAAATCTGCGAGATTGTCACATGATTTTGTTTGTAAAATATCAATTTCTCCATTTTTTCGTAATTCATAAGGAAAGAACAGCTTTGGAGCAATATGTTTTGTGATGTTCCTTTTAATGTACCACATTTGCATTTGAGTAACACATGCATCATTATCCTCATAGATAATAGTTGGTGATTCTAATGAACCAACCGAATCTGCTCTAAGCCCACTGAAGAATTTCATCATGTTTTATAGAGCAAAAAGTAAGAGCCAACTTGGTCGATTTGGCTGATAACTTTGAGTATGCCTAAGGCGGAGACTTTGGATTTCCATGGAAGCCTGATATGTCTCCAACGTATCTATAATTTCTTATGTTCCATCCTATATTATACCAAGTTATTACATGTTTATATGCATTTTATATAGTTTTATGCATTTTCTGGGACTAACCTATTAACAAGATGCCGCAGTGCCAGTTTCCTGTTTTCTGCTGTTTTTGGTTTCAGAAAAGTACTTCAGGAAATATTCTCGGAATCGGATGATTTCTTTTCCAAAGCCCCTATATTCCTGGGAACCTTCCAGAGCACCGAAGAGGAGGCGAAGACGGTGCCCGAGGGGCCCACACCACTCCCAGGCGCGGCCAGCCCTCCTGCCGCGCGGGCACGTGGTGTGGGGCCCACGGAGCTCCACCGACCTCACCCTTTCGGCTACATATACCCCCCGGAACAAAAACCCTAGCACGGTGTTCGATATTTCCTCCACGGGTCCAGAGCGCCGCCGCCATCGAAGACAAGATTCGGGAGGACAGAAGTCTCTGTTCCGGCACCCTGCCGGGAGGGGGAATTGCCCCCGAAGCCATCTCCATCGACTCCACCACCATCTCCATCGCCGTTGCTGACTCCTATGATGAGGAGTGAGTAGTTCTCCCCGGGGCTGCGGGATCTACGGTAGCTATGTGGTCTATCTCTCTCTCCCATGATGTGATCTTTTATGTGATCATGAGCTTTGTCATCTAGTTGAATATGTGATGCTACTCTTTATCTATTATGCACTCTAGAGGTTACTTTAATATGAACTCCAGAGTTATTCATGGTTGTAACGGTGACAGTGTGTGCACCGTGTGTGATTCCTTTATGACGTTGTTGTTGTTAGTTTACTCTGACTTTGAGGGTGCTCTTGTAGCCCTACACAATGAATGGTGTTTGTTATCCAACATGAGAGTGTTTGAGAGTAGTGTTTATTTATTTAACTTTGATGTCATTGTTGATAATGTCCACTGGTGAAAGTAGGATCCCTAGGCCTTGTTTCTAAGCATTGAAACACCGTTTCCAACAAGTTTGCTACATGTTTGCTTGCTGCCATTTTTATTACAGATTCCAATTACTACTTACAATCATCCATATTACATGTATTTCACTATCTCTTCCCATAACTAGTGCACCTATACATCTGACAAGTGTATCGGGTGTGTTGGGGACACAAGAGACTTCTCGTATCTTAATTGCAGGGTTGCTTGAGAGGAATATCTTTGACCTCTACCTCTCTGAGTTCGATAGACCTTGGGTGATTCACTTAAGGGAAACTTGCTGTTGTCCTACAAACCTTTGCTCTTGGAGGCCCAACACGGTCTACAAGAATAGAAGCGTGCGTAGACATCAAAGCCCCAAAAGGTGAATTAGGAATTTATCTAGTAGGAGATGATAGCCTTTTCCTCTGATTTAGCAGACTGTGACCTAGCCGGTCTATTTGTTGACTTGTTTTTCTTATACTATAGAAATAAACATTTCAATTCAGCATTATTCCATGACTCCTATTTCAAAGCCAACTTTTTTAAGAGAAAATGAAAACAAAAGTAATGATGACGCTTTAGGTTGAGACTCAAGAGCAGAGTGTAGTAGCACGGGAAGTTTTCCCCCACGAGGGTGACTCGAGTGTTTTATCGAACTCTCGGGGAGCTGTGTGTAATGGATTTATCTCCTCTTCCTCCTCTTGTAACCTGCAAAACAACGTAAATTGTTTTGTGCCCTCAACCTCACCAAGTGGTTGTCAAGCACATGATGTGAGTAAATATGATATGAAAATAATAATAATGCAATGCAGGAAATAAATATGCCATGACATAACTAAATTTGCAAAGATGGTAAATATGAGTGGTGGTTATGTTTTTGGGTTTTGGTTTGTTAATGCAAGTAATAAATATGTTTTTTTTTTGTTTTTTTGTATTTTTGGATTTTTAATAGCTTAAAATAAAAGGTGATTATAAAGTGTTGTAAAGGTGTTTCTTATGATTAAAATTATACTCGGGTTCATGGTTTCACAAATGCACACTCTCTATTTAAAGTAGTGATGGATAATGGAACACTAGAATTGACATATTTGATTGCAACAATGTTTATGTAAAGACTATAATTATATGGGCATCACGTCCTAACATAGAGATATTTTGGTTATTCATCTCTCTCATACTCCACTAGAATGGGAAATAAATCTAACACTCTAGTATTAAGATAAATCAGAGTATAGCCTTAAGTTTTATGGCATGAAGTTAAAATAAGAACATGCTAGATCAAGTAATGGAGAAGGGGTGATGCATGTAAAATGCATAAATGAACTTTACATTGTATTACTTGTTATTCCATCCTATTTGCATCATATAAGGGTTATATTAATGTTTTATATTGATTTATGAGAATATTTCACAGTTTCCCTATTTTTCTGGAATTAACCCTACATAGTCAGACACCCTATTTTCCTATATTTTGATGTTTCAAAGACTCAAACGACGTCCAACTGACGTAATATTTTGCGGGGATCAGTTTTTGGAAGGAAGAAAGAGTACGAGCCAAGGAAGCGCAAAAGTGGAAGTCCGTGAAGGAAAAGAGGGGGCCCTCACGGCCAGAGCCCTTGGCCGCATGGGGCATGCCCTTTTCCCCCTCGTAGCTCTGATACCGTCGATCTTCGTCTCTTTCCTTCATCTTGGCCTTAAAACGATTATAAAAATAGTCACTCGACGACTTTCGGAAGGGAGCGTCGTAGAAACACAAAACCACGAAACAGAAACCTGGAGCTGAAGATTGGAGGGGGAAAACTCCGGTGGAGCGTTTGATTGCTCCCAAGTGCATGAGATCAATTGCAGTACCTTTCGATTAGAAAAGGTTGTCAAACCCACGAGGAGCTGAAAGTATTGGTTAGCAAGAATGATAAATAAAGCAATGGAAGATGCAAGTGTTTTTGGGATTTTTTTTTTATATAGTTGCAAGAGAATATAAATGCTGAAAATAAATAGTGACAACTGAAAGCTCTCAAAGGGAGAAAAGCCCAATCCTCTATATACCAAGAGGACAAGCTCAAGTGATATGAGTCTTATATGTGGAAAACGTTCCCGAGGGCGGCATGGATTTTACATGGCATATAGATTTCTAAAATAACACGTTGAATATCTTGTCAAGTTTTGATCTTCTTTAGACGGAGCCATTGTTGGGTATAGCTAAATAAATAAACTAAACCCCTTATGATGGATCTTGTGGACAAGTAAATGACTGCACAAGAGTTATTAAGACATAAATTCCCCCCATAGCATTGCACTCTAATGTCCCCGACACTAATACCCCATAAAAGTAGTTTCATGACTCGGTCTCAGGTTTACATGTCCTCCCAAGTCTCCTCACTCCATTACACTACATTTTTCTCCTATGAGCCCTTACTGGTGAAGTTTTATGCAGTCGACGTTCGCACAACACCATCATAGAATTACATAAAAACATAAGGACTAGAAAAAATATCAACACATGTTATATACAAATCATTGCCAATTCATCCTATGCCCTCAGGAACATACGGGAACTAATCGCAACATGCAAACATGATAATATTCAGTGGCATAAGTGGTACAACACAATCTGAAAATATATCTTTACTGCACCGGTGAGGTGTTGTTGGGAAACCCCAAGAGGAAGGTATGAAGTAGTGTAGCAGCAAGTTTCCCTCAGTTGTGAAACCAAGGTTATCGAACCAGTAGGAGTTGAATGTTCTTCTGAAGGTTGTTGGCGGCGGAATATGGCACGGTGCAACACCAGGGATTCCGGCACTCACGTGGAACCTGCACACAACACAATCAAAGTATTTTGCCCCAACTTGACAGTGAGGTTGTCAATCTCACTGGCTTGATGTAACAAAAGGATTAAACGTATGTGTGGAAGATGATGTTTGTTTGCAGAGAATGAAAGTAACAAGATTGCAGTTGATTGTATTAACAGTTGGAAGAAAAAGGACCAGGGTCCACAGTTCACTAGTGGTGTCTCTCCATAAATAATAATAACATACATGCGGGTAAACAAATTACAGCTGGTCAATTGACAGAATAAAGAAGTGCATAATGAAGCATATACTATAGTTATGATGTCTAGTGTGAAATTCATTTGGGCATTACAACAATATACATAGACCGTTCCAACCGCATATATGACTAATAATCCACCTTCCGGTTAGAGTCCGCACCCCTTTCAGTATTAAGTTCCAAGCAACAGATTATTGCATTAGGCAATGTGTGTAATGTAAGTAATACAAATACCCTTAGATAAAGTACAAATGTTTTATCCCTAGTAGCAACAGTACATCTACAATCTTAGAGCTAGCTGTCACCACCCCAGATTAAATAGAGACATGAACCTACTATCGATCATAAATAACCCCTCTTGGAGTCACAAGCATCTACTTGGCCAGAGCATCTACTAGCAACAGAGAGCATGCAAGATCATAAATAACGCACTCACAATATATATTATGAAACACTAACATAGTACTCAATATTCATCGGATCCCAGCAAACACAATATGTAGCATTACATAAAGATGATCTTGATCATGATAGGCAACTCACAAGATCTAAACATGGTAGCACAAGAGGAGAAGACAACCATCTAGCTATTGCTATGGACCCGTAGTCCAAGGACAAACTACTCACGCATCAGTCTGGAGGCGGGCATGGTGATGTAGAGCCCTTAGGTGATGATTCCCCTCTCCGGCAGGGTGCCGGTAAGAGGTTCTGAACCCTCCCGAACTAGGGTTGACGACGGCTCTGTACTTCGTGGAGGAAAAAGGTGCGCGTCTTAGGTCTTAGATTTCTGGGGGGGGGGGGTATAAGTAGGCGAAAGGGCGAAGGCGGTGGAGGCTCGAGGTCCCCACACCCTGTCCCCGCGCGGCAAGGGGGGGACCCGCATCGGGAGGGGTGTGGGCCCCTCGGGGCTCCCCTCCGTGTCTTCTTCGGTGTTCTGGAACCTCCCGGCAAAAATAGGAACTTTGACGTTTCGTTTGTCCAATTTCAAGAATATTTCCTTAACAACTTGTGTGAAACCAAAAACAGCAGAAAATAGGGAACTGGCACCGTGACATCTTGTTAATAGGTTAGTCCGAGAAAATGCATAAAATGATATAAAAGTATGTATAACACATGTAACAAGTGGTATAATATAAGGATGTAACATTAGAAATTATAGATATGTTGGAGACGTATCAAGCTTCACCTCAAAATAATGACAAGTACTCTATCACAAACATGAATAGGAGCATGATACCCACAAGTATAGGGGATCGTTGAAATCTTCGATGTGTAAGAAAGTATCAATCCCACGAAGAGTAGAAGGTATAAGTGTTTATCCTTTCAAATAAGAGTGTCACTATTCTTATTATCTATGCACTAGACAAAGTAAAATGATAAAATTGTTTTGGGTTTTTGGTGTAGAGTATGCAATAAAGTAAAAGCTGAAAATAAAATATGACAAGTGAAAGCTATCAAAGAAAGAAAGCCCAATCCTCTATGCAGCAAGAGGACAAGCTTAAGTGTGTTTCTTATAGGTAGAAAACGTTCCCAAGGGCTACATGGATTTCATGGCATAGACATTTCTAGAACAACAAGGTAAATATTTTGTCAAGTTTTAATCTTCTTTGGACGGAGCCATAGTTTAGGTAAAGCTAAATAAATAGACTAAACCCTCTTATGATGGATCATGTGGCCAAGTAAATGACTATACAAGAGTTATTAAGACATAAAAGTCCCACCATAGCATTACACTCTAAGGTCCCCGTTATTAATCCCATCCTAATGGAACTTCATGTATTAGACCATAGGTTTAGTTGTCAACTCCCAGGTCCTACCCAATCCATTACATAGTGTGATCACCTCATGCATTTCTCAACATATGCGTGTACTCATATATTGTACAACAAGACAATCATCAAAGATAAAGACTTGACCAAATACTCAAAGATGAATAGTGAAATCATTGCCAATCCATCCTATGTTGTCGGGAACATGAGAGAACTACTCACAACGCAAAGACATGATATGATTCAATGGAATAAGTGGTACAACACAATCTGAAAATATAATCTCCCAACAAAACAATGAGCAGTAGCAATTCACACACATGTAGAACAGTACTAAGACAATAGCTAGGGTTTGAACTATCTCAAACTATGAGGGGGGGGTGAAGTGGATCATGAAGGTGGTCATGGAGATGGTGCTAGTCTTGACGGTGGTGTTGATGGAGATTCCGGAGGGGGGATGGAGGAGCCTTCCGGAGGTGATCCGACGGCGTTTCCCCCCTCCAATCTTCTCCGGAGGCAGCCTTCTGACTCTCCGTTTCTTGGTTTCGTGTTTCTTCGCCGCCTCCTCACGAAACTCCTTAGGTGACTATTTTTATAGCCGGTTTTAGGTCAAGGCGAAGCCACGGAGACGAAAACCGACGACATTGGAGCCACGAGGGGGAAAATAAGGTGCTCCATGCGGCCAGGGAATCTGACCGCGTGGGCCTCCTATCTCCCAGACGGTTGGTCTTCCGGTCTTCATTTTAGGCTGAACCGTGCTCTTTGGCCTTGCCCCTTTTGGAGTCCCGAAGCTCCAGAAAGTCCAAAACACTAAAAAAGATGTTTTCTGAAAAAATAGAGTTAGAACCAAAAGAGGGGGGATTCTTTAGAAAATCCCCGAAATCATTATAAAACATGAATATAACATCATACAAGTTGCATATATGTTGGAATATCAAGTAATAAAATGTAAAGTTCATGTATACATTTTACATGCATCAACATCTCCAAGCTTAACCAATACTCGTCCCCGAGTATGAAGGTGATAAAACCAACATGGACTTGGCATTTTAATACTATCAAAGGATATCAAAGATGATTATTATTATTACGTAGAGTCAAATGATTCATTTTAATAGGAGTAGCAACATACAAGATATATTATCAAGTGATATCAAATATTGAAGGCAAAGATGTTCAATGATAATTCACAAAGTGTAACATAAAAGAAAAGTTCCATGGACCAAATGAATGCATAAATGAAAAAGTAAAAAGATATCCTATATTGGTCATAGAGTATTATTATAGAAATCTGAATATAAAAGGTGGACACTTTGGAAAGATACATAAATAAGTAGAGGTACAACATGCAAGAGTAGTATCTAGCTTCCAAATGCTTCAACTTAAGTTAATGTTTGCAATGTGGTGTCCATTGGTGTGAAGTTCTCATCATTACCCCTATCATAGCATCTTTAGTGTTTAATAGTTGAAAGTGAAAGCAAATATGAGTTATGTGCTTGACAAAGTATGGGTCAAAAGCCTCATGCCCGTTGAAAACAAAACCTCTCCGACTGGCTACTCAACTTGGGCCACAAAGCAAGTGAAGGTTACAGTCATCATGAGTAAAAGAGGCATCATAGAGAGTATCACCCCGAGTACCCTTTGCCCCAGGACATGGAAGAGGGCACATGTCCAAATGACAAAACAAGCAAACAGTGGATATCTCAACATCTCTTTCTTTTACCAATGCTTTTTTCTTGTAAATATTTTTTCTGTTTGTGAGATGTATCATAGATTCCTCCACTATGGGTATTTTGCAAATTTCCACCATGGACCACATGGCTTAGGTTAGCCGCCACGCTTATCTCTCTAGGCAATAATACCACTCTCCCGAACTTACTAAGTTTCCATCTTTATTTCACGCAATGTTAGGCATCCATCACCAAAGGAACATGATATCAACTTTTGTAGATAATAAAGTGCACGTTGAAAACTTGCCACGTGTCAGCACGTATAAGCTAGCTCTCAACCAAAGACCTTTGTCAAGCCCAAAACATCATAAATTTAATCACAATGGGTCAAGTTTATTAAGTGCAATAAAAGTATATGTGCATCAAGTTTGTGAGAGCTTTTAAACACACTTTACCCATAATAATCCTAATAACATAAGAATACTAATTTGGAAGCATAGATAAAACAACATAACATGGTAAACATATTTGGAATAGCATATTAGCTGATAGGTAGGTATGGTGAACTCACTGGAAAAACTTGGTTGAAGGTGTTGGAAAACAAGCTTTTTACTTGTTGGAATTTTTGGGCTAGCAAGAGGGAGAAAGTTGACCGTCTAAATGCATGCATAAGTGTCCATAGAGCTAACCATTTCATGTTAAACAAAGTAAAGCATCATTTAACACATAAAACATGAATAAGAAATAACTCTTGACAAAACACTTGCATATTAACACTCATTAAAAAGCACATGAATCATGCAACTATATGTATCTTTTTAAATCAACTCAAACATCCTCTTCCCAATACTTTTAATAGCATCCAACTTAATTCAACTGAATTATGCAGCACCTCTCTCATAACATAAATGATAATGGTGATCTTATTAAAAGCAAAACAAAAATAAGAAGAACAATAAAAAGACGCTCCAAGTTTATACGATAGTAATGCGTTGATAGAAACGGAAAATAGATGTGTGCAAACTGAGAGTGTTTGGTCCAGTGGGGTCCCCAAGATTATGGTCTTCACCATCCTTAGATAGCTCTTGGTGCATCTCCTCTAATCCCTGTGAAAAACTTTAACACAAAATTTTCTCCCATCTCTTTTATGTGGGATGACATTAGTAGGCACAAAACAATTGGATTGCTTGCTGTATGAAATCCTTAAACAAAAGTGTAAAATATGTCCAGAAAGTGTATAATGTTTTATTCCTTCTCATAAACTCAATTGGATAAAAAATATTCAACTTAAAAGTTCAAAGAATGCATAAAACAAAATGGGACAGAATCTGTCCAGAAAAACAGCAGTAGCAAAACACATTTTTTACCCCACTTAAATATTTCGAAACAATCTGAGACAATTCACGCTTACAGATGATGAAAAGTTGCAACTAGAGTTCAAATTTCAGCTCATTTGGAGTTACAGAATAGAAATGAAAAATCATACCGTGCACAGATTCGTGCTGGAATAAAATCTCCAAATACAAAAAGCAACTTTTTCAAACCAAAATGGGTAAAACTTGGCACTTTATTAAAAATTCCAGAAACTAAACTAAAAACTAGGTCTCTTGTTACAGCAAGAGGACATAAAGAAAATCAAAAATTAAACAACCGAGCTGCCTCCCGTAAAGCACTTTCTTTATAGCCATATAGCTAGGCTTACTTATTTGGTATCAAGATGGTTGGAGTGAGGTGGCTTGGCACCCACAAGCTTGAATTCTTGCACTTACTTGATATATGTAGTCTGATCTTAGGGCATGCATCCCCAAGCTTGAGTGTTTGTCCCTCTTGATCTATGTTCATCTCCCTCAACTCTTCCACTTGACATTCTCTTTACACAAAACTCATCATAAAACTTGATTAGAGAGGTTAGTGTCTCCATAAATTACATCCACATAAGTACAAAAAAGACATATCATGAGTTGATTCTAAACATTAGCTACTTTTACTACGGTTGTGCATTTCTCCTTGATCAAAAGAACCACACAAAACACAAGTAATGAGAGCAATGTAAAATAAAGACAAAATCAGTCAAAGACTGGACAGACTGTAAAGAGTGAATTCTTAGAGGCACTTACGTTTCTCAAATCAGAAACCTTTGAACTAATGAAAAGTGTAATAATAACTGAATATTGTTGTCGTCAAATATCTGCTCAAAATTCCTTTTCTGTGATTTGATACATTTTTCGCAGTGAAGATCAGGAATCTGTTTTCTGGACAGCAAATCACTATTGTTTGATACTACCTCTCAAAAGAGGTTTATTTTTGCCATAAAGATGAAAAATAAAATACAAAGGTGATGTTACAGTAGTAAACAAGCACCTTGACTCAAAAACTGAAAGATAAATTGAAGAAATCAAAAAGAAACAAAAAAGAACCAAGAATGGCTCAAGAGAAACAAACAAAGAAGAAAGAAAATATTTTTGTTGTCTTTGATTTAGGAAAAAGGAAAAAAGAAGAAGCAAATATATACAACTTGAACACTATTTTATTTGATTTTTTCTTTGGGAGAAGTTTTAATGATAGAGACTTTGCAATGGTTCCATTGGCATGAACAACACATGTTCAAGGTCGACCCCAACTTCTCCGTTACTCATCTTTCTCATTTACTTTCCCAAATTTTATATGAAGTGAAAATCTTAAACTAGTTATTAGAGAACAGTAGGTAAACTTATTTTTCATGATTAAAAGATTTAAAGGTGTGCCCAAAATGAATATGAAATCAAAGCATAAAGAGCACACCACAAAACATTAAACCATTAACTTTTAAGTCTAACTCCTTTCCTATGCATTGACATTTTATATATGAATAAATAGAAGCATTGTGGTAAGCAATGCATGCAATGATCAGTAGGTTGCATTATAAATAGCATTAAAACATAAAGATAAGTCTTTCTTCGTCTCTCATAATAGTTATGAGTAGTGGAAGCAAATTTCACAAAACAATTGTTGGATTGGTGCAACTTTCCAAACTTAGGAACATAGAGAGGATTATTAAAACTATCATGTGAGCTATTAGCATGTTTTCCTCTCTCATAATAGTTGCAAGAAACATCATAAACGTGGTTGTTGTGGGTGGAAATGTTTATTAGTGCAAGATAATTCCATCCCACACAAGTACTTTTCAACATATAAAAACTTCTCCTCTATGTCGTGAATAGGAGAACTCAAAGATAAAGTAGGATTCTCATGAGTGAGAGTATTGTCACAAGCAGCAAGTATATCAATTTTATCCTCCCATAAGGTAATAACAAGTTCTAAACATGGAGGATTATCGATAAGCATATGACCATCATCTAAAGCATTATTATAAAGCATATTTAAGCAACACTCCTCATTATCATCCATAAGTTCACTAGTAGCATTATTAAAAAGTAAAGGAGCATTATTATTTTCATCATAATAGCATGGGTTATCGTATAGGATCATAGAATTTTCAGTTTCACACTCATCATAACATAGGTTCTCATAAATAACAACAAATTTTTCATTTCGAGTGTTACTGTCATAAAACATGTCTAAACCATATTCCTCATCATCTTTAAAATTATTATCAATAATGTTCTCATTAGGCATAGGTTCATATTCCTCATCATCAGCAGAATCACAAAAGCAAAGTGTATTATCAGCAAATTACCCTCATCAATAGGTAGTGAAGGTGGAAGTTCCCTCTCTTCATTCTCTAATTGTTCATCATTTTAATCATCTTCTTGGGGTTGCATGGGCATCCCCAAGCTTAGCTTTTTATCCTCTTCTTCACATTCTTCCTCTTCAAAGTTTATGTTTTTATCATCTTTTTCCTGCAAAACATCAATACCTTCTAGGGCAGTTTTTCTCCTCTCTTTATAGTCAACAACATAAACATTTTGAGAGAAGTTAGCTATGCAATATTAAAGAATAGAAGTGACCGCTTGTTCAAATCTCTTAACTCTAGGGAAAGTTTCATTTTCATAAGAAAAGGTGTGCAATTCACAAGATGCATAATAAGTAACAAATTACTCTGCTTGTTCCATCCCCAAATGAGTATAGTATGGCTGATGGGAAGAAGCTATGAAACTTTCTTTATGGAACCTACGTTGAAATGCAAAGTGTCTATTTCTTTGTTCCAAGCAAAAAGTTTTCTTATTATGGAATAAAAGCCACTCTCCAGCAATATAATTTAATATCTCCATGAAACATTTTAGTATTATCCCTTCTTTTGACTCTCTAAATTCCTTAGCAATTTTACGATCTTTCATGTGCCCAGATAACCAATCATCCATCCATTCCTTAGCAGAAGTTTTCATGGTATTTTCCATTTTATAATTGTTTTCGTGTTTTTGATATATATATATATATATTACTAAAAGTAAAACTAAAATAAATGCAAAACTGAAATTAAAATACAATATATGCAAAACTGAAAAAAAAAATCTAGTGCAAACAAGAATAAAAACTTAAGCGCTACACTCCCCGGCAACGGCGCCAGAAAATGTCTTGATACCCACAAGTATAGGGGATCGTTGAAATCTTCGATGTGTAAGAAAGTATCAATCCCACGAGGAGTAGAAGGTATAAGTGTTTATCCTTTCAAATAAGAGTGTCACTATTCTTATTATCTATGCACTAGACAAAGTAAAATGATAAAATTGTTTTGGGTTTTTGGTGTAGAGTTTGCAATAAAGTAAAACCTGAAAATAAAATATGACAAGTGAAAGCTATCAAAGAAAGAAAGCCCAATCCTCTATGCAGCAAGAGGACAAGATTAAGTGTGTGTTTCTTATAGGTAGAAAACGTTCCCAAGGGCTACATGGATTTCATGGCATAGATATTTCTAGAACAACAAGGTAAATATTTTGTCAAGTTTTAATCTTCTTTGGATGGAACCATAGTTTAGGTAAAGCTAAATAAATAGACTAAACCCTCTTATGATGGATCATGTGGCCAAGAAAATGACTATACAAGAGTTATTAAGACATAAAAGTCCCACCATAGCATTACACTCTAAGGTCCCCGTTATTAATCCCATCCTAATGGAACTTCATGTATTAGACCATAGGTTTAGTTGTCAACTCCCAGGTCCTACCCAATCCATTACATAGTGTGATCACCTCATGCATTTCTCAACATATGCGTGTACTCATATATTGTACAACAAGACAATCATCAAAGATAAATACTTGACCAAATACTCAAACATGAATAGTGAAATCATTGCCAAGTAGCAATTTACACACATGTAGAACAGTATTTAGACAATAGCTAGGGTTCGAACAGTCTCAAACTATGAGGGGGATGAAGTGGATCACGAAGGTGGTGATGGAGATGGTGCTGGTCTTGACGGTGGTGTTGATGGAGACTCTGCAGGGGGGTTGGAGGAGCCTTCCGGAGGTGATCCGGCGGCGTTTCCCCCCCTCCAATCTTCTCCGGCGGCAGCCTTCTGACTCTCTGTTTTTTGTTTTCGTGTTTCTCCGCCACCTCCTCACGAAAATCATCGGGGGACTATTTTTATAGCCGGTTTTAGGTCGAGACGAAGCCACGGAGACGAAAACGGATGACATCAGAGCGACGAGCGGGAAAAGAGGGTGCTCGACACGGTCGCGGGATCTGACCACATGCCCCCCTATCTCCCAGCTGTTTTGTCTTCTGGTCTTCATTTTAGGCCCATCGCTTTCGTCTCAAAAATTCTGAAGCGTGCTCTTTGGCCTTGCCCTTTTTGGAGTCCCCAAGCTCCCGGAAAGTCCAAAACACTAAAAAAGATGTTTTCTGGAAAAACAGAGTTAGAACCAAAAGAGGGGGGATTGTTTAGAAAATCCCCGAAATAATTATAAAACATGAATATAACATCATACAAGTTGCAAATATGTTGGAATATCAAGTAATAAAATGTAAAGTTCATGTATGCATTTTACATGCATCAGAGCACAAAACATGTATCTAGGGTATAGCAGCTCTCAAACTACGAGGGGGACAGAGAGGATCACGGAGATGATGATGGAGATGGTTCTGGCTTGGTGATGGTGATGATGGAGAGGCCTCCTCCCATGCCAAGGAGGAGAGGTGATGACGATGACGATGATTTCCCCTTCTCCGGAGCTCCAGAGCATCAGGATCTGATCCCCCTCGGAGGGAATCAGGAGTTTCACCGCCGCCACGGCCTCAGATGGACTTGGAAAAATTAGGGCGTAGGTTTTCGGGCGAGAGGAGGTCATGTTAAGAAGCCGAGCACGAGACGATGCCCGAGGCCCAAGTTGGTGGGTCCCCCGCGGCCAAGGAATCTGGCCACGTGGGCCCCCCTCTTCTGGCCCTCGTGGTTCTTCCTTCTTCGATCTTCTGCCCACTGCCGTTCTCTCGGAGAAAAACCAGTTGTGCAATTTTTCCTTTTCCAATTTGGGTTCCCGAAGGTCCTGAAACATTAAAAACAAGGAAAGGAGGTTTTCTGCCTCCCAGAAATTCAATACCAAAAAAGGGACTTTGTATGAAAGTCGCATAAATCATCTAAAACATGCAAAAACATTGATATAACAATGCCAATAACATTATAATATGATAATATGAGTCATAAAATGATGATATAAAATGCACGCATCAGTGCTGTGGGCGTGGTCTCCATCTTCTCCAACGACTCCACCATCGTCACCATGCTGAAGAGGGAGTAGTTTAGCCGTGGACTATGGGTTTGTGGAAGTGGCTTATGTATCTCTTCTCTCTTGATTTTCACTAATTAGCGTCGTATGAGCTGCTGAACATGATTATGGTCACCGTTGTATTACCTTTGTGGTGGATCTTTATAGCGACCTCACATTTTATTATAGGGTGGAGATCCTTGTGTTAATGTGCTAGTCCCATGATCAAATGCTAGCACCACAGTTTTAAGATGTATATCATGCAAAAGTGTCAAATACTTTATTAAATCGCCTGATCCAGTGTTACAACATACATTACAACTTGCATAACCTTAAAAGGCTAGCAAAATACAAAGCACAACAACGGGAAGCAGTACATACAATGAGCCTCATCATCTTCCCGTGCCACAGGCAAAGCATGTTGGTTGTAGACTCGAAATCCTATCAAAACCTCACTCATCGTTTGACGAACCTGTAAGGTTTAGTTGCAGCCGAGCTATAAAGGGTCAGCACAATTGAATTATGGTGGGAAGTGATACTATGGTGGATATAAGTGGCAATGACTATTACTACATGCATATTTGACTGGTGGAGCTCAAAGGCTATTGCGTAAAGCAAGTTTTGTCCTACTTTTGATAAACCAATTTTGAAATTATCATCTGAACATTATGAGACACATAATGGACGCATCTGTGTCTCCTACCCGAGTTCACCCATCATGTTTTATTTAAGAAATTGGAATGAAGGGATTTTTAGTAGACAACCTTGTGTACTCACTCAAATTATCCGATGTCGGGGACACGGCTAAGATCTTAGGTTTTGACTCTCGAGAGTATGTGCACTTTCACCATTAGACCCAATCAACCCAAACTATCCTCTACACTCATTTAGTGAGGAGGAAAAGAAGAAGATCGAGACGAGACATTTCAGAAGCAATCCCCCAAATCACACGCGGACCCGAACCAACCTACACCCTCTACATCTGCTGGTCACGGCGGATTCAGGTTCTCGCGACTTACTCCGTCAAGACAGAGCCCATATGACTAATGGTTGCACGGTAAGCAACTATACTTAGTGTAACTTCAATCTCATAGCCCTGGGTGGCAACCACAAGTGAGCATAAACAAGACAGCCATAGAAATGACCCATGAATAGCCACTCCACTCACATCATCTTCTATCGAACCAATCCACCCAGGCTGTAAATTAATATAGTGGAATTTTCACTTATCACATCTACCATAAAACAATATTTTTGCAGCATGTACTTCCACTAAATTATAATAGGTATCTATCAAGGTGGTCATATGGATCTCCTAAAAAGGTTTGCATAGCATAATATATATAACAATAGTAAACCTGTCATGCATACTACCGAAAATACTAGGAATGCAATAGTATAAAATAATGAGTCATTTATGGTATCACTTGCATGAAGAATGTTGTCGTTTCTCACACACTCTTTGTCAATAACGAACGTTGCACTCCGTTCAATCTATACAGTAAAAAGGCAACCAATAAACAAGCAATTCAACAAGTACATAACATTGAAAAATCAAACAAGCGTAATAAGGCTTAGCAATGGATTTGATCAAAGGTGTCACATAATTCAATATGCAAAAAGAATTTATGTGATTGAGTTAAGGGTTTCGCCAATTTGGTCAAGGTATGGTCTTGATTGAAAAGGTTTACACAAATGAAGTGTCAAGATGGTTTGAAAACAATTTAAAAGCAAGGTTTGCAATTTTAAGGTATCTAGAATATTTAAATATATTTACCCAAGTCTATATTTCAAATTGATTTAATAAGATTTGTTTTAAACTTGGTCAAAAGATCACACATCAGTTTGGTCAAAGAGTTTTACCCTATTTAAATTAAAAGTCTGCCATTTTAGAAATATCAAAAGGTTTTAACATAAACTTAATTGTTTAAGTTACAAAATAAACTAATAGATATGTGTCTTGGGTTTCTCTACACGGAGACGATATTTATGACACTTTTGCAAAAGAAACAATTTTAAATGAATTATTGAATTTAAACTAAGTCAAAAATAGTCTCTAATTTTTAATTCATTTTAAATTGTTGAAAATTTATTTATAACATTCGAACATTATTCTACAGATCTTAAGGTTTTCAAAAATATTTTATTTGCAAATTTCGGATTTATGGATTTAAACCTAAATCAAATATACTCAAATCCTGCATTTGCCAATTGGAAAAATTTAACTAGTCAAATTTGAAATGTAATAGTGCGAAAAGATTCTACATGTCAAGAGCTTTCCATGGACATAAAGTTTGTCAAATTTGGACATGTAGCTAAAAAGTTATAACAATTCTAAGAGGCAGAGGCTTTTCTGCAAAATAACCAGTTAATTTCTATTCGGAATAAATCCAGAAAAGGTTGGGATGACGTGGCATGATCTGGTTGGCTGGGTTTAAGCTAGGCTTAGGTTGGGCTTATGCCGTGGCCCGGCTTGGCTTGGCTAGGCTCAAACTGATCTGGATCATTAGATCCAGATCCGATGGATCAAAATCAACCGTACCGTATCATTTTATAGTTCTATTCTAGGCCGTTAGATCACGATCGGACGACTCACCGTGGTTGACTTGAAGGTGGCGGTGCCGGCGCCGGTAGCCGGAGATGGAGAGTAACGGGGCGCTGCGCTCGGGCTTGGATGCTCCGGTCGCTCTGGTGCCTCCCATGCCTCGAGGAGACAATGCAGAGGTGCGGCGCGACGCGGCGAGGTCGATGAAGCTGTCGGCGTCGTCGATTGCTTCTCGGAGCTGCGTGGATGCGTGGCTAGAGAGGAAGGAGACGATGGTGCTGCGGCTTGGGAATGGAGGACTACAGGGCGCGGTACGTCACGGAGAGGAAGGTTGTGGTGGTGGCGTCGTTGTTTTCGTCTCAGATCCGTGTAGAGACGTCGCCGGAACGGTGCTTGCGCCGGCGGCTCCTGTCCAGCACAAACTCAACACTTTGTCTACGAACAAAAATTAGAACGAGGGGATAGGATGGAAAGGGTCTTGGGTTCGGTTGATGCTCACCTCGTCGGAAATCGCGAAGAACTCGGCGGCAGCCGAAGAAACTCCGGCGAGAAATATCGACGGCCTGGTGGCGTAATTGGCAGAGGGAGCAGAGGGGAATGAGGGAGGGGTTCGTGGGCTTTTAGTAGGGACAAACGGCGGATAAAATGGTGAAGTAAAACACCCGGATTTCTGATTTGAAGGAAACGGCCGAGTGAGTTCATCGCGCGTGATTTCAGTTTCCAGAGATTGAAGAAGATTGATGATATCATCGCTAGTACTTTGTGCAAAATTAAGTTTTCAGATGTGATAAGTTAATTGAAACTCTATAAAATACATTTGAGAAGATATTCTATCTTTATTTCATTTCTTGTGTTGAGTTTATTGATGAAAACAATTTTAGTAAATAGGGTATGTTTAAATTAGTTTTAAAACATTTGTAAATATAGTTTTAGGTTTTTCTAAATAGCAAGACTAAGTGTTTAAACTTAAATACTTAGAAAGAACATTATTTTAAATTGAGATGGCTTTGAAAGTTTTTAAACTAATTACCAAATTACAAAATGAGGTTTAAGAAATACTCTAGACAAAATATTTTTAAACTAAATACATTTTTTATACCAATGATTCCTTGATTATTTAAAAAGTAAAGTCTTCGAAGGTCTTATAATGTTCTTTATATTTGGTTTTCTTTTATGATTTTAATATTTTCTTTTAATAAAATAAAACTTTCAAATTTTAGTGATTTTTTTAAGCATTCCAAAATATTGGGGTGTTACAATCTTCTTATGAGTTAATATATGTGAGATTGCAATTGTTTTATTCAGTTATGAAAGTAGATGCATATTATGTACCCCGTTCTTATTTACTTGTTTTGATCAAGCATGTTTATGAGGGCGTGTGAGGGGGAGCGTGTGCATTAGATGAAGTAACGGGGTGAGTAACGGGAAGCTGACTCTAAAATCTCATGATCCACTTGGTTATTTACCTTACTTTGTTACCTCACTAGGGATAAAAAATACCATGCTACCGGGGATTTGCGTGTGACCATGCCACTTCTCCATGACTAGATCTAGCATGTTCTTATTTTAACTTCATGTCACTGAACTTAAGGCTATACTCAGATTTATCTTAATACTAGGGTGCTTAGATTTTTTTCATATCCTAGTTGAGTATAAGAGAGATAAATAACCAAAACATCTCTATGTTAGGATGTGATGTCTATATAATTTTATCTTGTCATCAAGCTTAGTTGCAATCCAATATTTCAATTCTATTGTTCCATTATCCACCACACTACAATAAACAGATTAAAGAGAGAGTGCATTTGTGAAACCATAACCCTCGGTCCAATTTTGATCATAAGAAACACCTTTCCAACACTTTATATTCACATTTAATTTTCAGCCATTTAAAAATCCGAAAATACAAAAACATATTTATTAATTGCATTTATCATACAAAACCCAAAAATATAATAACCACTCATATCTACCATCCTTGCATATTTATTTACCATCATTGCATATTTATTTATTGTTTGTATTACATCTTTATTTTCATATCTTGCACACACCTTGCGCTTGACAACCACTTGGTGAGGTTAAGGGCAAAAAACTTTTTGTTTTGATTTGTAGGTTTCACAAGAGAAGGACAAGAAGATAAAATCATTCACACACAGTTCCCCGAGAGTTCGATAATACCCTCGAGTTACCCTCGTGGAGAAATAAGCTTCCCATACTATACACTCTACTCTTGGAGAATCAACCTAACACATATCTTTTGACGCATGTGCTAAGGAGCCACAAACTATTATCATCCAAGTCACTAGTGTCATCAAGGCGCAATGGTCACACTGAATCCCCAGTAGCATGGTATTTTATTTATCTCTATTGAGGCAACAAAGTAAGGTAAACACCCAAGCGGATCACGAGATTAAGTTGTCAGCTTTCCGTGAGCCACACCCGTTACTCCAACTAATGCACATGTTCCCCCCTCACACGTCCTCATGAACATGCTTGATCAAAACAAGTAAATAAGAACGGGGTACATAATATGCATCTACTCTCATAATTGAAACTTAAAACAATTGGAATCTCATATATTAAATCATAAATAGTTCCTCCACTCTACAGCTCCAGGTCTACCTTCGTGGTTCGGTGTTTCTGCGGCCCTACCTTCTGAAAGCCGCCGGGGGACTATTTTTATAGTCGGTTAATTTCAGGTCAAGACAAAGTCACAGAGACAAGAATCGACGGCATCGGAGACTCGAGGGGAAAACGAGCATGGCCCACGCGGCCAAGGAATTGATTCTGGGCGTGTGGGACCCACCCATTTCCTCCTCGGTCTTCCTTTTATGTTGATCCTTGGCTCGTATGTTTCTTCCTTCCAAAAACTGATCCCTGTAAAATCTTAGGTCATTAGGACGTCGTTTGGCTCCCCGAAAAGTGAAAATATAGAAAAATAGGGTTTTCTGAATGTGCAGGGTTATTTTCATAAAAATACTGAATTATTCCCATAAATCCATATAAAACTTCAATATAACACATATATATGATGAAATAACAAGTAATAAAGTGCAAAGTTCATGTTTGCACATGCATCAAATCCATATATCCACATTCCCTCTCTATTTCATGGGTGGAAGAACAGAAAAGGAGGATTCTAAAAATAAAGACTTTCGAAATCTATTTTTGTGTAGCGGAAAGGAGTTGTGATTTCTTCTTAATCCTATGGAACATCTAGTAACAAGAATCATAAATCGTAAATAACAGTGGAAGTAGTTTAAACAATTTTCATAGGTATTTTAAATGGTACTACCTTAACAGGGGCAGTAGTTTTCCCAAATAGGAATTCAAGCGATGATCTCTCCATAATTAAATAAATTAGGAGACAGAAATAAAAACAATACGTACAACAAAAGTTTCCCTTACCAATTCCACTTACCAATAGCGCTTCACTCCCCGGCAACAGCGCCAGAAAATAGTCTTGATGACCCACAAATATAGGGGGTGTATCGTAGTACTTTCGATAAATAAGAGTGTCGAACCCAACGAGGAGCAGAAGGTGCTGGCAAGAAGTTTTGCTTAGGAATTCACTGTAAATACTAGCAGACAAGTTTTTAGGAGTTTTTGATATAGCAGAAAGTGCGAGTAAATAAAGTGCAATAATAATAATTGCAGCGAGTGGCCCAACCCTTTCTAGAGAAAAGGACAAGCCGGTAGGTTTACTTATATTTGCCAAACGTTCATGAGGACACACGGGAAAATTTCGTCTAGTGCTTTCGCTTCATATAGATGATTAATCTTTAGTGCTTTGATAAGTGTTGTGTGGGTGAACCTATGCTAATGCACCACCCTTCCTAGGACTAATACATACTTGTGATTATACCCCTAGCAAGCATCCGCAAATACTAGAAAGTAATTAAGATAAATCTAACCATAGTCTTTAAACTCTGAGATCCTCATATCCCTCATGCATCGAGATACCAACGAGGGTTTAGTTTTCTTCACTCCGGCAACCCCACAATTAATATTCGAATACACAATGCATTCCCCTAGGCCCATAAATGTGAAGTGTCATGTAGTCGACGTTCACATGACACCACTAGAAGAATAACACCACAACTTAAATATCAAACCATTAAATATTACTCAACATAGTTCACTACTACCATCTAGACTTCTCCCATGTCCTCAAGAACTAAAAGAACTACTCACAAGACATCATATGGAACATGATCAGAGGTCATATAATGATGAATAACAATCTAAACATAAACCTTAATTCAACGGTTTCACTCAATAGCATCAATAACAAGAGTAATCAACACCGGGAGAATTTCCCCTATCAAATAAACAAGATTCAACCCTAGATGTTACAACGGGAATGGAGTGTAGCGGTGGAGTTGATGGTGTTGGCGGTGGAGATGATGGTGATGATGATCTAGATGAAGTGCAGCTCGATGACGCTGACGATGGCGACGATTTCCCCCTCCGGAAATGGATTTCCCCGGCAGATTTCTCCCTGCCGGAGAGCTTTTCTCTCTCTTGTGTTTTCCGCCTCGTGGAGGCGGTGGAATATTTCCTCGACGATCTGCCAGGTCTTAGGGTTTCGGGGGGAAGAAGTACGTGAAGGGGCTCAGCCAGAGGTGGGCCAGGGCGGTCAGACCACGTGGTGGCTCCCCTCTTGGCTCCCTCCGTCATATGGTGAAATAGGAGGTTCCTGATGTTTTTCGCGGAGTTCTGATCTTTGCAAATATGGTGTCCTGATGGTCATTTTTCTAGCAAAATTCTGACTCCGTTGATCAATTCTCCAATAGTCATCAAATATGCAAAATAGATGAAATAACATAAGAATCATCTCCAAATATGAAATATATCAATGAATAAGAGTAAATTATGATATAAAATAGTGATGCAAAATGAACGTATCAGCGTCGAGAAGTCCCCGCAAACCGTGTTTTCCGTGTCTAGAGATATATGTCGAATATCATTCAATCATAAACAAATTTGACCAATATTTTAAACATTATGGTGCATAATAATCATCCAAATTATAATATTGCTAAAAAAATTACAATAATTGTTCAAATCAAATAACCAACGAATAATAAAGTTAAACGTATGAATTAAAAATGTAATGAAAGACATAGGGACATCACTTCGGCAAGGTAGTAACCCATGGTGTAATCATGCCCATTGACTCTGAAGTTGCAAGCCAAAGCTTCTCCATTGACAAATTTGGCAAACAAAGGAGATCTATGCAAGACATCGGTGTCATTGAGAGATCCTGACAATTCAAAAAAGCAATGTCAAATCCACAAATCATCCGATGCCACCGATCATTTTGCCACAATATTACCCGTGTCATGTTTTCAGGCAATTCTTTAACCTCCAATGCATACACTCTACAATACCTAGCATCCCTGTTCAACCACTTTTCTCATTTGTCACTAGGAATCTTTGCACATCTTCTTCATTTGGGGAACAAAGATACTTGGTGCCAAACACCCGGATCATCACCTTGGCAAACATCCGGACATATTGAATGGTGGTATCCTCGCAAGTGAGAAGGTACTCATATGTATAGTCTGTGGAGATGCCATATGCAATCATCCGTGGCAGCCAAATTTGTTTGGTAGGTGCTAAATCCTCAGGTACCGGCGGCATTTCTCAGGAAAATGAAATAGCGACAATTCATCTCGCAAGCTTTGACTATGTTGATGATCAAGCTACAACGCATACAGAATCTTCTACACGAAAGAGATGCGTCGGGTATGTCGGTACCTCGGCAAAGTAGTCTTGCATGAGGTTGGTGTGGTCGAGCGCTCGATACCGCTGGATGCAGACGCGACCGAAGAGCGAACCACGGTGGTGGATGAAGTTGGCCATTTGGAGATGCTTCACCGCGAGGATCAGGACGAGTTGCTCCGTGTCTTCATCGTTGAGCAAATCGTCTAGGCTCGTGTCCGCCGACGACGAGGAGTCGTCCAAAAGGAACTGCATGGTCAGCGAGGTTGACATCTACAAAAGCCCGAGGTCAGCAACGCATCGACCGGATAAATTGACGATGAATCCGACCAAATCTTACTGCCGAACTGCAAGAGGAGGAAGAATAAGGACTAGCTGAACCCAGTTGTCTAGCTTAAGGGCGCGACCAAATCGAAGCTCCGCGGCGCACCGATGGAGGTCGCCATGGAAACCTTCCGGCCGGAAAGATTTCGTGACCGCCCTCGCGAGATTCGACCTTGCACCGACGCGGCGAGGTGCGGGCACTCGACTATAGTGGGGCGTAGCGGTTGAGGCCGGAATCGATGGCGGGAGGCGGCGGTGGTTGAGGGAGAGAGAGGAGAGTAGGAGGAAGAAGGTGGGGTGGAGAAATGTGAAATTTTAGCGCGCCATCTCCTATCGACGGGTCGGTGGGCAAAATTTGGCACACCATAAAAAACATTACGGGCCAAATAGATCTACGATAATTGTTATGCGCCAATTTTTAGGAAAACACTTTACATCACCTGGCTGTAGCTACAGCCGGGTCGTCCCACGACAAGCAGGCGCAACCCGCAAGCAGCGCTGACCCTGCCCCGCGCTCCTGCGCGTCTCGCTCATCTCCTGCTCCCGGGCGCGCGACCTTGCCCTGCGCTCCTTTTGGTCGGGTGTGCGCCGCCGGCCCACCACATGCCGGCCGCTGCGGAGACCGACGCCGCCATCTCCTTGGAGCTTTCCTGACGCCATGTTCCTTCTCTCTCCATCGTCCTTCCCCGCGAGATCCACCGCCAGTGCTTCGACGAGCGTTTTTGTCGCCGGGGAGGCCACAGATGCAAAGTGATTTGACTTGGCTCCGGCGATCTCCGGTGAGTTGGATGTGTGGCCGAACTGCTCGAATCGGCCATGGATGTGGCTCCATGGCGGCTCCATGGCCGCTGGTGGAGTTTAGTGCATCCTGCCATTTTGGGGATTTTCTCAATTTGGGATGCTACATGTTTTTATTGTTTTTACGAGAAAAAGTGATACACACTATTTTTTGTTTGGTGATGTTTTGCTATATATAAATGAGAATTTGTTACATAGTCTTTTGGGTTTTGCTAGATGATATTGTTGAAAGTGCTACTTTTGTTACAGATCTGAATTTTTTTTGCTACACGCATGTATTGCTACATGCGATAAAAAAAAGTTGTGTTTGACCTTTTCTGACTACATAGATCTAACGCATCATTTTTCTGATTTTGTTTTTGCTAATGCATACACAAACACAAAGTGCTACTTATGAAACATTTTTGCTACACAAATCAGATGTGCGGGATCGATTCACTTAAGTGGATCGGACGGTTCGGAAGGCGACTGTATCGAGGCGACTGATGGCTAGCGCTTGCCTTTTTTTATGAAAGGCGGTAAACTGGTGGATTTACAAAGAGCATCTCTAACAGATTCCTCAAAAGCGGTCAAGCCCTTAAAATTCGGACGTTTACAGTTTTTGTTGTAAAAAAAAATCTCGAATAGAGTCCTTAAAAGTGGTTAAACCCGTAAAACGTTTAAGGGGGACCGGGAATTCATAGCCACAACCCGTGAATACGCAGATTTGAAGGCTATTTGAGGATCTTTTTGAGGTGCCCGACATCTGGTCAAGCTCATAACATGTGATCTCCACCATATCTTTTCCATCCTACGGTCGCACGTCACCAGCCCGGAGAAGACGGCCGCGGAGGCCCACGTCCAAGGTGGCGACGAGCAACCGGCGCGCGAGCGAGCTAGCTTTGGATGGATGGATTAGCACCGCCCACCGTAAAGCAGATAGCTAGCTAGCTCCTGATTGGATCGATCAGCTCGCTGATCGGCGGCGACACATGCAGCGATAACTAGCTAGCTGATCGGCGACGACACATGCAGCTAGGTTTGGATGGATGGATCTAGCAAGTTGTGTAGGCGTTGCTCTATTTGTGGGCGGTGGCGGCAGCGGAAAGTCGCGGGGCCGCTCATTCGTAGTAACGAAGGAAGAGACGAAAGAATATTCTATAGAATATTCTGTTTTAAGGTTCAGTTTTGTGGATAGTGGCTATGTCGCGACTCGTTTTTATGAAAAAAACACGACGTATATGAACCATATAATGATTTTAAGATTTCACGATTTGAGAGCTGTGTTGGATGTTCTTAGTCCAGTCCTAGCGAAGGGAGAGAGAGGACGAGGGGTAGTTTGTGTCAGAAGTTAAATCCTGCTAGTACTAACTTAAGCCCCTGCGCCTTCTCATTTGACACTCTTTTACAAGACACATGCACCGTAGCCGTAAGCTCCCGCCATTGCCTCACCTCACACTCCGCTCCTTCTCCAGCTCCGTATGCCCTTACCCGCGACCACCTCGCCGCCTCCCACCTCCCGTGCCTCTTCGCGATCTCCTCGCCCACCGCCTCCCTCCTCCGCAGTATCCGCCTCCTCGCTCGCTGCCGCCAGTGCACCCTCACGCCGACCTCCTTTGCCTCCTCCGTCGCCGCAGCGGAGAGACCGCCCCGGAGATCCTCCACGTGGAGCTCATCAAGCGCGGGCTCACCCATGACCTCTTCCTCTCAAACCATCTCGTTAACTCGTACGCCAAGGGCTCGCGCCTTTCCAGCGCACGCCGGGTGTTCGACGATATGCCAGAGCGGAACGCCGTTTCCTGGACCTGCCTCGTATCTGGGTACGTGCTGTCGGGGCTCACCGTCGAGGCCTTCCAGGTGTTCCACACAATGCTGCGGGTGGGTTCCGAGTGCAGCAGGCCCACGTCATTTACCTTCGGGAGCGTGCTTCGGGCATGCCAGGATGCTGGCCTGGACCACTTGGGATTTGCGGTGCAGGTCCATGGATTGATCTCCAAGACTATGTATGCATCTAATACGACGGTTTGCAATGCTCTGATCTCAATGTATGGTAACTGTTCTGTTGGTCTGCCGCTCCAGGCGCAACGAGTGTTTGATACCACACAAGTTAGGGACCTCATCACGTGGAACGCATTGATGTCTGTGTATGCTAAGAAAGGGTATGTGGTTTCGACGTTTTCCTTGTTCATGGCAATGCTGCATGATGACGCGGCAACTGAGTTGAGGCCAAATGAGCATACTTTTGGGAGCTTGATCACTGCGGCGTCTCTTTCCTCGTGCAGCGCAGGAGTGCTTGGGCAAGTGTTTGCGAGAGTGCTCAGTTCTGGCAGCGCAAGTGATCTCTTTGTGGGAAGCGCTCTTGTAAGTGCATTTGCGAGACACGGCATGCTTGATGAAGCTAAGGCCCTTTTTCTCAGTCTAGAAGAGAGGAATGCAGTTACCTTGAATGGTCTGATCGTGGGTTTGGTCAAGCAGCACTGCAGTGAAGAAGCAGTGAGGATTTTCGTGGGGACTAGGGAGTCAGTTGTTCTCAATGCAGACACATATGTTGTGTTGCTTGGTGCGATAGCCGAGATTTCTTTACCGGAAGATGGGTTGATGAAAGGTAGGGAAGTCCACGGACACGTTCTTAGAACTGGATATATTGATTTGAAAATTTCTGTCAGTAATAGTCTAGTTAATATGTATGCAAAATGTGGTGCCATTGATAAAGCCTCTAGAGTTTTCCAGTTGCTTTCTTCAAGGGATCGGGTTTCATGGAACACGATTATATCGGTTCTTGATCAGAATGGTTACTGTGAAGATGCAATGATGAATTATTGTATAATGAGACGAGATTGTATAAGTCCATCAAATTTTGCTGCAATTAGCGGCTTGAGCTCATGTGCAAGTTTGGGACTTTTGGCAACGGGCCAGCAAGTTCATTGTGATGCTGTAAAGTGGGGACTGGATTTAGATACCTCTGTTTCAAATGCGCTGGTTAAAATGTATGGAGAATGTGGAGCTAGATCAGAGTGCTGGGAAGTTTTTAACTCTATGACTGAACATGATGTAGTTTCCTGGAATTCTATCATGGGTGTCATGGCCAATTCGCAAGCACCTATTGCTGAATCCGTAGAAGTATTCTCCAACATGATGAGGAGTGGGTTGGTCCCAAATAAAGTGACATTTGTTAACTTACTGGCTGCATTGTCGCCGTTGTCTGAGCTTGAGTTGGGAAAGCAGGTTCATGCTGTGGTGCTGAAGCATGGAGCTATAGAAGATAATGCAGTGGATAACGCTCTGGTGTCATGTTACGCGAAGTCGGGAGAAATGGATTCCTGTGAGCAGCTGTTTTCTGAAATGTTGGGCAGAAGGGATGCTGTCTCATGGAATTCAATGATTTCAGGGTACATTTACAATGGTCATCTGCAGGAGGCTATGGACTGTGTTTGGCTTATGATGCACAGTGACCAAATGATGGACTGCTGCACTTTCTCCATTGTACTGAATGCATGTGCCTCTGTGGCAGCATTGGAGCGTGGAATGGAGATGCATGCTTTTGGTATTAGGTCACAGTTGGAATCAGATGTTGTGGTTGAGAGTGCTCTTGTTGACATGTACTCTAAGTGTGGAAGGATAGACTATGCTTCAAAGGTGTTCAATTCCATGAGTCAGAAAAATGAGTTCTCATGGAACTCTATGATTTCTGGTTTTGCGAGACATGGTCTTGGAAGAAAAGCTTTAGATATCTTTGAAGAAATGCAGCAAAGTGGAGCAAATCCAGACCATGTCACATTTGTCGGTGTTCTATCTGCCTGTAGTCATGCTGGATTGGTAGATAGAGGTCTAGACTACTTTGAAATGATGGAGGACCATGGTATACTACCTCAGATTGAACATTATTCTTGTGTGATAGACCTTCTTGGTCGAGCTGGTAAGCTTACCAAGATACGGGAATACATCAAAAGGATGCCAATGAAACCAAATACTCTCATATGGAGGACCGTGCTAGTTGCTTGCCGACAATCGAAGGACAGTGACAAGATAGATCTGGGTAAAGAAGCTTCACGGATGCTTTTGGAATTAGAACCTCAAAATCCTGTAAACTATGTTCTTGCATCGAACTTTTATGCAGCAACAGGAAGGTGGGAGGATACAGCCAAAGCAAGAGCTGCAACTGGGGGAGCAGCAGTGAATAAAGAGGCTGGTCGCAGCTGGGTAACCCTAGGTGATGGAGTTCATACCTTCGTTGCTGGAGACAGATCACATCCGAACACCAAAGAAATATATGAAAAGCTGAGTGTTTTGATCCAGAAGATAAGGAATGCAGGTTATGTTCCAATGACAGAGTTTGCCTTGTATGATCTTGAAGAAGAGAACAAAGAGGAGTTGCTAAGCTATCATAGTGAAAAGCTTGCAGTTGCCTTTGTTTTAACTCGCTCCTCCTCAGGAGTACCCATAAGAATCATGAAGAACCTTCGGGTTTGTGGAGATTGTCACACAGCTTTCAGATACATATCTCAGATTATTGGCCGGCAAATCATTTTAAGGGATTCCATCCGTTTTCATCATTTTGAGGATGGAAAGTGTTCTTGTGGGGATTACTGGTAGCTTGTTTATAATATGGTAGCAGGAACAGAGTATTGTTAACCTCTTCAAATTTTATGGTACCAAACAACCAGGTACATGATGTTCCTAACTTCTCGGATTTGAGGTCATTGTTGCTACTGAAAGCTACAGGTAATATGTTTCATTACGATGAATTTACTGCCATTTACCTGTCCCAAGTTGCAAAAGATTGCTAACCTCGCAAGTAGTATATTAATTCACTTTAAAATGAATACTTAATATGTGTGGTTTGCTGCTATGTAAAAACTTGTATGCAGCTTAGATTTAGCAATCTAGAATTTCTGCTTATCCGTGGGCATTCATTATTGAGTATATGTGGGTAGCACATTCCATAGACGGGCATATTTGTGATGCATCCATAGTGTGTATGAATAGCTTGTTTTGTTCCACACAACGTAATAAGTACATTTTGTGCGCGTTCGACACAACCTAATAAGTACATTTTGTGTGCAAACAACCAGTTTATAAGCCTCCTTGTTTGTGAGGAAGTTGTGGCCTTTTGGTGCCAACAAACTCGTGTTACTCAAACTATGTGAGTTGTTCTTTGGCCTGAAAGCTAAATTGGGATTGAAGCCCCGTAGTTATGCAATTTCTTACCATTTACACTTGGGTAGCCCCTACATATTTTAGCCAAATTTGAAAAGCATTTACAAGGATATGTACAAAGCAATGCAGGAAATGTTGGTAGGACCAGAGATTGTTTATGCTTGTCCTTGACTCTATGGATAAGCAAAGAGATGTCTTTCTTGAAAAGAGCCGTCTAACCTTTGAAGGCCTAACGTGCTTGAAGATCCATCCATTTCTTAGTTACCAAATGATGCATTTCCAGATAAGCTTTTACCATGTACCAAACGTCCTAATGGAATATCCGTTTATTCTTCTTGAGTAAATCCATTCACAAAGAAGAAAGCTGGAAAGTGGATTTTACATTTATCAAAACTGACAAGACAGTACAAACGAAGTCAAGGATATAACAGTGTGCAAGATTGATCTTTCTATACATTGGATAAAATAAGATAGATCATACTTCCGCAGTATACAGAACAATAACACCAAACATCAGCCATTAATCCAAATCCACAATCCCAAAATTGGAGAGAAGGATCTTCATTTGCTCGACGAAATCCTGGCCTGTCGCGTACTCTGTTAGCATCCCTACTGCAAACCCAAACATAGCCCATCTGCGAAAATTTTCATAACCAGAATCAGCATTTCAGGAACCAACAATCTTAAACTATCTAACAAAACAGTCACTCTTAAAGCTATATCGTCCTGCATTTCAGCATTGTTGTCACAGTTACTAGTAGCTTCTGTGAGGTATAACTTAAAAATACATTAGGAGAAAAGAACATTATAATTTGCAGTAACTTCACTATGATCTCACCCTTGATTACTCATAAACTATGCCTTATTTCGAAATGAGCAACCTCAGGTCAGTTCTTTGTTACCATGATGATTCTGCACCCTTAATTTGCAATCTGGTACTCCCTCCATTCACCCATTGCAAATTATTTGAAGGTCTAGTTTTGCCCTAAAATCAAAGTTCTGTTTATTTGACCAAGTCTAATACGGAAATATACCTAAGATGAATCTAACAAACTAATCTACCACAAAGCTAGAGCTTTGAATAACTTGGAGCAAAGGGAGTAAGTATTCCTATATCCCATTTCACTACCTGATTGCTAGTTAGAAAAATCTAACAAAACCATGTACTGCTTAAACTTGCAGCTGCAGGGGAGCAAGCATACCTTCCATTTGAAATCTCATTCTTGGCCAACCACCCAAAGAAGGGCCCCTGGTTGGTCTCCTCCAGCTTCTTCTTCTTGAAGTATTCCTGCAGCTCCTTGGCCACCTTCCTCTGGTACTCGAAAGTCACAACCCCTCCCCCCGGCGGTGGAGCAGCAGCCACCGAGGCTGCCGGCCTCGTCTCAGGAGGAGGAGTAGGTGCCGGCGCTGCGGGCTTCATCGGGGTTGGTGGCTGGGACAGGCTGGGAGGTGTGGACAGAGCTGGCGCCTTGGGTGGCATGGGCGGCGGCGGTGACAGCGGCGGCGCCGAGGGTCTCCTGGGCCCCTCCCCTGCGGAGCTCCTGATCACGGAGAATGACCTGCATGCTCGGTACGGAGCCGGCGGGACGACGCGTCCGATCTTTACCTTGATGGACGGGATGGAGGGCGCCAAAGACATTGCTTCCTTGGAGCTGCTTGGCGTTCTTGGGGAGGCAGGAAGGAACACAGCGGCAGAGGAGAAGGAGAAGAGAATGGGAGGGAACGCGTGGAGAAGGTTTGGACACACACTACACCGGCGCGCGCTCGTTGTGGATAAGAGTGCGTGGTGCCCCTGCCGAGTCTCTCGGTACAGTGCCAAGGCCTAGTTGGAGATGCGTGAGAGAAGAAGCAGCAGCAGGTGTTTGATGGCGAGTTACGGATTAGCTTGTGAGGTTTGCAGGGACTCGACATGGGCGCAGCACATTCAGACATTCCTGCCTCCTGCTGCATATAGCGGTTGTCCCTGTCAGGGCCCCATGCACTTGTCAACTGGAGACTTGCACAGCTTCTTCACTTTTCTGAACTTGCACCACGTTCAGACACTATAATTTTTTTACCTATTTAAATGTTCATAGTCTATCTAAATATTTTTTTACCTATTTAAATGTTCATAGTTCTATCTAAACGAGGTACAGGTAGATGCCATATTAAATTTTACTCCCTCCTTTTTTTAATATATAAGATGTTTTAGCCTTTTACCACATGCATGTCTAAACTTGTATCTAGACATATTTTAGTGCTCATATTCACTCATCTTGATCTTGATGTGTATCTAGACAATATGGGTAGTAGCTAAAACATCTTATATGAAAAAAACAGAGGGAGTAACACATAACTTAGTTCAGTAACAATCTAAATATGAAACTTTCGGTTTTACTTGTCGTGAAGATTGAGCTGATCAAGTATAAAGATGTAGTACAAACGAACGGAGGGAGTACTTAATACTCTCTTCAATCTGTTTTATCTGTCGCGGACGGACAACTAGCGCAACACAAATCTTGTATACAACTCACGTCACTTAATTCGGACTAGAGAGGTTGTATAGAAAATGAATTTGGTGATGCACGCTCAGGAGATCCTCTCGCTGCACTTTGTGTCATGAGCCGGGTTGTATTTGTTATAGTAAAATGCCCGTGCGGTTGCAACGGGCACATAAAACATTGTCAGCATAGTCTTAATATGATTGTTAATCGTGAATTAATCTGATCATGTGTAGTCTAGCTATTTCAAATAGTAAGGACATCCTTATAAACTATGTTCTTTGTGGTCGTTACTAATGACTCATTTCTTTTCCTCTTCTTTGAATTCTTGCTTTCATCCCTTTCTTCGACCTTGATGGCGAGGATCTTGATGTTTCTTTTGGCGGTGGCTCTGGATAACGCCACATATAGCTGTCCATGAGAGAATACCGGCTCCGGCAGGTACACGCCTACAATCGGGATGGTCTGCCCTTGCGCCTTGTTGATCGTCATGGCAAAGCTAAGCCTGAGTGGAAACTGCTTTCTCTTGAATCTGAACGGGAACATGTCACTATCAGATGGACATAGAGGTATCCGAGGTAGAAACACCCTCTCTCCAGCGTGTTGTCCCACCACGATCTCCGCATCTATCGCGTTCCTCTGGAACCCACGTATCACCAGCCTCGTGCCGTTGCACAACCCATTAGCTGGGTCAATGTTCCTCAGGAGTATAATGGGGCAGTTTATCTTCAGTTTAAGCGCGTGCGGGGGCATCCCAGGAGGAGTCAGCGAGTTAAGAAACTCTTGAGCATAGAAGCCATGCGGATCGTCCTCCGCACTATCGAAGCTATGGTAGATCATCTCCTCTCCCCTAAAACGCTCAATCATGCGCTTGTTTATTCCATCGACGTTGTCGTTCTTTGTGGAGAGAATTGCTCGCGAAGTCATGTAATCCGTGTTGTTCATGTTTTGGTCCAGGTCAGGATACACATGGTCGATCAGCTTCTGTATGTCAGACTTGTCGCCCATAGACCGAACACATATATCTTCTGGAAGCCTTATGTTTCCTTCCACGTCAGTCTCCTCAGTGCCGTTTCCTATCCTCAACAAGTAATCCGCGAACCACTGGTCGTTTTGCGCCCTCATGTTCTTTACGAGCCTTAGCTGGCGCATGCCCTTCCATAGGTTTGAACTCCGTAGGCTCGCGTCGATGATCTGACCCCGTGACCCTTTCCTCACTACCGGTGGAACCTGCCTGAAGTCCCCACCGAACACGACAGTCTTACCCCCAAATGGTCGGTCCTGACGGTCCATTATATCTCGCATGCTTATGTCCAATGCTTCAATTGCTTGTCGTTTCGTCATGGTGGCCTCATCCCATAGTATTAGTTTAGCCATCCTCAGGAGCTTGGCTGTCCCACTCTGCTTAGTGAAGCTGCATGATGCCCCTTCTTCAAGGTTTAGTGGGATCTTGAACCTCGAGTGTGTTGTCCTTCCTCCGGGCATTATTGAAGCGGCGACACCGGAAGTTGCTGTGGCCAGCGCGATATTTCCCTGTCCACGAACAGTAGCGAGCAGCGCCCTATAAAGGTATGTCTTCCCTATGCCTCCCGGACCATCGACAAAGAATACGCCCCCTTCCTCGCCATCGACTGCCTTTAGTATCTCGTCGTAAGCAAGCCTCTGCTCGTTGTTTAGGAAGGCAGCCAGAGAAGCGTCTTCCTCATCAACCATGATGTTTGTTTCCTCGATTACCTCTCTGGACTCTCCTCCGGTGTTGTCATACGTCTCGTCAATGTCCGGAAGAGGGAACGACTTTATGTCTTTTCCCATGGATTGTAGCATTCCCCTTATATCATGCAACACCATTTGCTCTACCGCTTTTGGACATGTGTGTTGTCGCCGGTAGTCTTCTGACATTGCATCAAGGTGTCTATCCCAAAGACCGCGTACATCGCCAGGCTCACAGAATACTAAGATCGTTGCGAATAGCCTCCTGAGTGAGGCCGGCATGGCGAACTGCTCTGACTCAGTAAGACACTCATCGAGCGTGTTATCGGCCTCGATTAGACCCTTCCTCTCCGCGGCCTCACGAAACGTACCACATAGCACACCATCAACGGTTTTCAGGTCTTCGAAGGACGTCGAGCCTGGTACGTGGTTCAAAAGCACCCTAAGAAAGTAACGCTCCCCCTCTGTGGGATTGGCTGTCACGATACGGCCTACTTGGTGATCCCTTTTCCTTTTCTTCCAGTACTTTTCTTGTTGCCACGTGAACCGTCCTGGAAAATCCCTGTAGAGAATATCTCGAGCCCACTCGTGGTTCTGGTTAGCCACAAAATACTCTGTCAGCATGGATGCGTTCTCCCTGGCAGCAACGTCGTTTAGGTTGTCTCCTTCTTTGAACATTACTCTTTGCATGTCTGGTAGATGAAGCGACATCTGCAGTACGGACGGGTGGATCTCAGAGAGATTGAAGCCAAATATCCTCCACATAGCTTCGGGTGGTGTGATCCATCTTGCGTCAATGTATCTCTTGATCTCGTCTATGTTACCTTTATCGTCGGGTTTGTCGATGTTGTATGAAGTCTGATCGTGTCCTTTGTATATGTACTTATATAGGTACTTGACTGCCTTTATGCTGGAGCACACCTCCACGTTTATGTGGCAGTTGAACATCCGCAGGAGGTTAGGGTTGTAAGGCACGACCCATCTATTGTCGAGTGTTGAACCACGGACCGTCGCCGAACGGCCGTCCTTCCGTCTCCGATAAATGGGGTATGAGTCCTTCCCCTGTATGGTGGTCTCGTTGAACGTTCGTGGATACCTGCACTTGCACGATCCATCTTGCATACACACGTTTTTTGGCTTTAGGGCACCACATGGGCCGTGCATCATATGTTTCACGACCATGGCGTGTAGCTCCGGGTACTTATCCTTGTCTGGGAGCTCCGCTGATATTAGGCAGTCATACTGCTCTGGCACAACGAGCTTATAATTTGAATCCATGATCAATAGGAAATGGGCATGTGGGAGTCCCCTCTTCTGGAACTCGACCACGTAGACCCACGCCTTCACAACGCCCAGGATGTTCTTCTTGGTCAGCATATATTTCATCGTCTCCAGCTTGGCTCTAAACACTCGAGCCACAATATCTGGTCGGTCCTGTGGGGTTTGGCCTGGAAGCAGGGCATCCTGTATCTCCGACCAGTTTGGGTTGCACGTCATCGTCAGAAAGATGTCAGGTTTTCCGTACGTCTGTACCAATGCCATGGCGTCCATATGCCTCCGCTTCATGTCACGGAAACACCCCTGGAATTTCCAAGGGAGCACAATCCTTGTGCCAACAGCGCTTGCTTGAGTCTCTCCGGCCGTGATGCTATCGACAATTCCTTTATATAGATCAGCACGTATCCGCGATTGGTTCTTCCTGATCCAGTTCAACCTACACCCTTCGATCTTTATGTACATGTCCACCGCCCATTGCCGGAACAGACGCCCTCCATGCAGTATGGGGTTGAATATAGCAGGACGCGTCTGTAGTCGGTAACAGTAGTAGTCCCTGACGGAGACGCACATACGTCCACCTCCATCTGTGACAGGAAAAAAGAAGGTTATGCAACATATGTGAAGGATAGAGAAACTTGCATAATTATTCGAGATAGCCAAACCTGGATCTTCTTCACGATCTACTCTTTGTAGCTGCGCAAGGTCCCAAGACTTATTTCGCTTAGGTATATTCGGATGCCAACCGAGCTCGCCCTTTGGGAAGAATAGGGGGTATGAGAGCGGGTCGTAGCATCCTTGTGTGGCATGTATACTGTGCCTTTGACTGTCGTTGCCGTAGAGGATAATGTTGCGTTTGAACCTATTTGCCAGGTCGCTGCCTTCGACCCAGATCGCAGCCACCTCAGATGATACCGGTGTGTTGTATCTCCGTTGGTCTAGCTTTTTGTCGGTGTTCAGCTCTATACGGTAGTCCTCGAGGTTATCCTTATGGGCGCCCAAACTCCTAAACTGCTCGGAGTAGGGGTTTCCTCTCAGTATGTCCACAACCTTACGTACGACCTCCTGGTCTAGTTGCTTGGAGGCTTCCTTGCGGTGGATCAGGCTGGGATCATCGTCGTAGAAGTACAGTTGTAGATGTTCCGGGCGAGAGCCTGGCCCGAACGAATGCACGTTGTGGTACATGGAGCCTTGCGCCCGGAATGTGTACACCCCCGATCTCATGTTCGTGCAGTCGTTGTCGAGGCTGACGCCAAGGGTTGTGAAGGAGAAATGGCCGTTGAAGAATCGTATGCTCTCTCGAAAATGTCGGCTGTCCGCATCCGCGCTAGACCATAGCCTCATCAGCTCCGGGATTGGCTCTGGTTCAGCCAGTTCGATCTGTCTGTTTCGACAGCAGAAACCAGGGGTCTCATGCTGAAACCTCTTGGCATGGCAGTGCTCGCAGTCAGGGACTTGCTCTAGTATGTGTGTGCTATCTGGGAGGTTCGAGTACACAAAGTCGAAAGGATCGATGGCATCCTCGTCTGATGAGTCTATCACTGTAGCGAGGTACTGAGCATCAGTCTTGAAACCTACATGAAGTGGATGTCACATCGATATGTTCATGTTGATTTGTAACAGACAGGGTCGATGGCAAGATAGAAAGTCTGGCCTACGTACCTTCACTTCCATTATAGGTGTAGCACTCCTCGTCCATGAGGTCGCTGGGTATGGTATTCTCGTCCATGATACCGCTGATAAAGGACTCCATGTCGCCTACCACATCATCGATCTAATAAGTACGATGATTGAATGAATAAAAAGTTTAAATAGCAGTGTGTTACCTTCGGTGCCGATCGTATATTCCGGCATGCTCGTTGAAGATATCTTTGTCAAATTTGTTGCATTTGGGCACGGCATCGCTATGGATTCAGGGCACACGGTGTTCCTCTTAGTGGCAGCGTTTGCCTTGCGTCGAGCTAGTATTTGTGCCTTCTCTTCTTCTGATTTGTTTTGTCTATATGTACGTTTCTGTGCGGTACCTTTTTGTCTTTCTTTCGCGGATATAGTTGCTCTTCGACGCGCATTTATCTCCTCCTTTTTCTCGGCCGTCAAACTATTCCGCCGAGCTCTATCACGTTCACATCTTGCTTGATTTTTATCTTGTATGGTGTGCACAACAGGTGGGCTTCGCTCTGCCATCGTCGCGAGTGGTCTTGCACTCATTTTTTTCTAACTCGTAATTGTCTTAGGGATCTGTTTGATCACTTGTAACGATCGAACCTAGTTGATAGATTGACTACAACCCTAATGTGTTTATATAGGCGTGTTTGAGTACCATGTATGAGTCGGGCTCGGTTCTCCGAGTCGTACTCAAATCAATCCTATGCAGTAGTTCGTCTGTAGAAGGAAATTTCGTTAATTTTCCCGTTTTACCCCTGACCGACACGTTCTAGGATAGGATCCCCTTCCTCTCGCGACCCAATTCCTTGATGTGAGGCCGCCGCGCGCGCGCGCCTCGTCCGCGCCGCCGTCGAGCGTCTTGGCCGCGGCACCCCCTTGAGGCCCTCTCCCTCACGTCGCCGTCGCCGCGCCACTCCGCGTCGGCAATGGCCGCGCCGGCGCGTCCCTGCCGTCGCAGATCCTCTGCTCCTGCTCCGCTCCTCCTCCCGGCCGCAACGACATCTTGATGGAGCGCGGCTACACGGGCGGCTGGCCGCGGCTGCTGGGCGTTTCCGACACCCGTCCGGCGGCACCCCCTTGAGGCCCTCTCCCTCACGTCGCCGTCGCCGCGCCACTCCGCGTCGGCAATGGCCGCGCCGGCGCGTCCCTGCCGTCGCAGATCCTCTGCTCCTGCTCCGCTCCTCCTCCCGGCCGCAACTGCATCTTGATGGATAACTTTCGCTTGGTGTTCTGGGGCTTGGCCGATGAAAAGCAGGTATGATTCTTAGAGCCGTGCGATCCAGTTTATAACTCACATGTACCTGCACATTTGCCATTATATATTTTCAAAAGGCGAATATTGTGCAGCTGAAAGAAGTTAGATTTGAAATGGAGGCTTTGCGTGAAGATAAAACTCACCTCGAGGTCAGTTTTGTTTCAGTGGCTCAGTGCAACCTTGTACATATGTTACACATTCCGTATGCTTCAGGTCTTAGATCATTCTACTACTGCGTACACGGAACAAAATTTGCCATAGGCACGTAATGTGCCTGTCCTTCTTTACTCAACGTTTGTGTCCACAAGTCGTCAGTATTTTCAGTATTTGTACATTATTTTTTTGAAGCGCTTCAGTATTTGTACATGGCAAGATGCAGTTTTACAACCTGAGCACAAGTGCAATTCAACAACTTGTCCATCTAAACATGAACTGGAATCGACTCCTCTTCTTGTACTCCAACCACCAATACAGTGGATTAAAACTCATTTCAGTTCCTTGGCTAATTTGTATTGGAGACCATTTCAGTTCCATGAGCTGAATATCAAAATCTAAACAGAGCCAGATTCCAGCTGATCAACGTGCAATAAGATATGACGACAAGTCTCCTGGGACGTTTGTGTCCCTGCCTGCCAGGATCATGACATTTATTGGTGGTCTCTCTAAGTCTAAATAATAAACGATCGCCACTTTTTTGAGCTACTCCTTCACACTATCACGGTTGCTGGTTCACATGTTTAAATTTGCAGCTGGGAAGGTACTCACTTTCAGAGCACCATCATTTCTTTCATCTCTAGATTTTTGCATCGTTAGATAATCACTCTTTCTAGTTCTCAGCTATCTGATTTGACAATTCGCCATCAGACAGATCGTTATATAATCACATAATAATATATGGGCTTAGACCTTTTCCGCAAAAAACAAAAGAACTGTTCGACTATTTTGTTGTGTTGTAGGGAGTGCTTGTGTCTCGGTTGACTATTTTTTATTAAGTCTCAGTCGACTTAAAAAAGTGTAACTGCAGCTTAAAAAAATGCAACCAAAAGAAAAGTGCAATTGCACATTTTTATTAGCAAGTGCAACTCGTCATATTTTTTTGGGAGACTAAGGCTTAAGAAAATTTCAGTCACCTGAGAATAAGGAAAACCGTATGAGTCTCTCTTCAGGTTTCCAAGGCTCCTCACTGTTGCCCCTAGTTTTCTAAATGCTGATCATTTTACATCTTTTATGCTTAATGCTATTTATTACTCATGATATAGTTATGCTACCCTGTAATCATGATCACTGGCTCTAATCCTTGCATTGTGGATTTTTGTACTGATTATTGGTTGAAATTAATATACAAAAACATAACTGTTCCACCATGTGCAGTATAGTAAGTGATGCTTAATAAGTATTCAAAATGTTGTCATGTGATTTTGTCTTAGCTATTCTATTCTAACCATGCTACCTTGCAATATTAGTCACGGTCTGATTACTTGCATGGTTGAAAGTTGAAATCCAACTGTACTTACTGGGTGAAATTAGCAAATGCGTATCTGTTCACCATGTTGTGCAGGATTGAAAACGGTACATGTAGAATACTTCAATGATGACGTATGATTTTATTTTGACCATCCGGTTGTTTCTTCTGTATAGTTTTTTCCTGTTTGAATATCTATCCATCATTATGCTGTAACAGAGCTATTCTGGTCAAGAGGATCTTTACTGTGTCTATGTCCCGACCAACCATCTTTATATTGGTGACATCTTCATGGTGAACTCAAAGGATGTCATAAGGCCAAATCTTTCTGTGCGCGAAGGCATTGGTAATAACTCACTAATTTTCCACTTGGTACCTCATGTGAGTATTTTACAACACACAATAAATGATGTGACATTTTACACTGTTTGCAGAGATCGTTGTATCTGGTGGTATGTCAATGCCCCAGATTCTGTCAACCAAACCTGTTCATCGATAACAACAAGGAAAAGTTTCACACAGACTACACAAGTGCGTCGAGCAAGATCCTGAGCAAAATGTATGAGCAACTTGTCATAGCTCCAGGATCACAAGGATCTGTAATTAAGTAGAAGTAGGTGACTCACACGCATTGCTGGTTTGATGGAATTTGTACAATGGCTTGTACTTTGTACCTCCCCAGATGCTTCGTAGGAGTATACTTGTAATCTTTTACTGTTGTTTTCATCTGACTATTAATGACAGGGTTTCTTATGCTGAAATCTCAGATTGCCCTTTGTTGAAATTTCAGCGTTATCATCTTGTTAATTCCACTGTGTTGATACGATTCAACTGGTCTGCAAATTTCGAAGCTGCTTTTCTGCCTTTCTGTACTTGCAAACTAAATAAAAAGTAAACCTTTTTTATTTAAGGATGAAGAGTTGTGGTTACCTTGCCTTTTCTAACTCTCTTTTATTTATTGAAGCTGAGCATGGTGATGCAATTTGCAAACACCTCTGCACCTGCATATGCACTGGTTTTTTAAGTAATACACATTTTACTACTCAGCTAAATGATGTCGGATGCGGTTACAACTGGATCATGCCAGTTCGTGTTAAAACCTCTTGAATGAGTGTCGGTTTTGGATTCATATCTCCATATGCGGGTATGCTCACGTGTCCTTGGAGATTTTTGAATCAACTACAGCAGACTCAACGGTAACCCCGCACATATTAATATATCCTTTGTTGCCGTGACTTTAAAAAATAGAAATCTAACTCACTGCTTAGTAGTAAGTGAGCTGAAACAATCAGTTTCTATATGTGAGTTTCATCTGTATGTATTGACAAGTACAACTGTACAAGCAAGTTATATTTCAGTTTATGAATGGCAAATAAGGAGTATCTTTTTTTTTGCGGGGGAAAATAAGGAGTATCTCCTGATTATGTGTGATGAAATCAAACTGATAAATTTTCAAACTGCACACAAACTTTAGCTCGACACACGAACGAAATAAATTATATCTAGGCTAGGCCAGACATAAACAAAATTCTCGACAACCTACTACACAGCAAGCCCACCAATTCAATCACGGCAAGTACTGGTGTGTGCAGTACACAGAATGTTATCAGTGGAAGCATGACACTTGCAAGACTGGGACAACAAGCAAGCATCTGGATGCTGACAGGAATAAGTTTGTGTCAAAGAAATAGTCATAACTTGAACATTGCATTATGCTGACAGGAATGTAAGAATCTTGCAAGATTTATTCCATTAACAAATCTGAAACTATTTACATGGAGTATTTTAAACCTGAAGCTATTTAAAATCTGAAACAAATCTGCAACCATCAAGACGAGCGCACTTCGGAGGAGCGTTGTTCCTTGCTCGGAAGGAACAAATGCAACTTCTTTGTGGTCTTGGTTGCCTTTCTTCTCGGTTTTTCACATTCATATTTTTTCCCTGATGCAATTTATGAAATCCAGGACACCAGTAGGCATGTTGTCTTCACATTCATTATCCTTGAATGTCAGTAGGTGTGCCAAAATTTGTTTCCTCAGATCGTATCCATCCTACATTCATACAAATAAGATGAGCACTATATATGTTTTAATGTTTAAATGCTTATGGTATTTACCTTAAAAAATGGCAGATTCACTTTTTCGTCATCCCAGGTGGACATGAAAAGGGCAACAAGATAACCAGACAATTCCCTGTATAAGATATATAAATTAGTAATCAAGACTACAAATATATGTCGTACATATATTCAGTTAAGCAAATATACTTATTATATAGTACCTGTGGTGACCCGAAATATCATGTACTATTTTTTGTTGCCACAGAAAAATATTCTCATTCCATGTAGTCCCAGGGCATGCCTTTAACATGGCTTTCGGTAAGTATTCAGCAATCCATAAAATTCTGTGCACATATTTTGCAAGTGGGTTTTGTTGGTAGATTGGATCAATAGGAGTAGGGTCCAAAATGTAGACAGTTCTTGTATCCTTGTCCAGTATGAATAGAATAAATCTAGAGTGTGATTGTATTGGAATATGAATCTGAAATAGGATATATATTATATGTATGTAAAACAATAGTTGTGGTGATACTTATGGGGAAGTTTTCTTACCGATTTGCACGATGAAACACTATATTTCATACCAGACCAGCTACGAACGGAAAATGCTAGTTGATCCAGATCTAACTTTTTCCGGTAGTTTGGATGTCTTCCAAAATCAGTAATCATCTAGAATATTTTAAAATGTTTAGAAAGGTTATCAAAGAATTAGTATAGAAATGTAGTCGCAAAATAAGCCGTGACTGTAAGGACATACCCAAAACTGCATGTCAAGATAATGTTTTGATATCAATCCTCCGCCTTTTTTAACCTTTTGGATGTTGTCAAACATAATCTTCCGTACGACCAAATTAAAACAATCTCGGTCCATCGAAGACTTGTCCTTTAGCATGTCTTGAAGGTTTTTGAGAGTCAAGCTAATGGGATATGGCTCAGAGCTTCGCACCCAAACTTTTCTGTAATTAAATATCATGATGAAATAAGATAATATATGTTGTTAATTGTTTAAATTAAATTACATGCAATAATATTTAATGTCTTACTCTAAAGCTTCTGCAGAATTGATTGATTTGATGTAGCTGCAAAGTCCACCAACTAACTCATGTAGGCTCAGGTTAGAAACAACAGAGATCAGAGACTTGTATTTGTTTTCATTAGATAATGTGTTTAGTTGATTGTTATCAAATGGCTTGTCTGACATTCTTAAATCATTTGGATCTCCGTCACTGTCATCAATTTGAAGCTCTTCAGTTGCTGATGCCTTGTTTGCTTTCCAACATAATAGTATTGCAGCTAACTTATATCTGAATGAAGTAATCAATTCCTGCCAGTGACCATCAAATATTATTATATGAAAAAAATTAAACAGAATAATTGTACATGCTTTCAAAACAAAATAGTTATTTACCTGTGTAATCGGATGTGATAGTGCATGGCCGGTCCAATATTCCATGAATTTAAGCATAAATAGACCACAAGATGAACTACATATACATAAAAAATAAAAAAATGAGTAATCTGCATGAACCATAATACTTACTATATGGTTATTATTGTAAAAAAACATGTGTTTTATGTACCTATCCTTCTGGATCGGCGTTTGTAGTTGTTCTCTAATAGGCCATTTAGTAACATCAAGGTCTTTCCAATTATGAATATTGAGATTTTCTTGACTTTTAAGAATGTCCAAATGATTTTGTAGTCCTTGCAGCTGTAAAAGGATTAGTGATAAGAACATAACATATCTAAGCAATGGATGAATTCACAATAAGCTATAACTAACCGTAAGAGTGAGGTCAGATCGATTGTGCTCCCAGCACAATGAGTCGAGCACTTGTATATTGTAATCCTCAACATTGATGGAAGCTAAATACCAATGCGAGTGCTCGATATTTATTGGAAGATGAATCTACATTGAAGACAGTGAGTTCTTTGTAGACATGTAGAATTACAAATTAAATAACAATTAAACCTAAAACTTGACAATTATGGAAATGGATATTACCATGTCATGTTTGAGATAGTTTTTGACAACATCTGTCATACCGGTAGGTCCATGTATTCCAAGTTTACCATCCCGTTTTAACAGTCTGGTCACATAGGGATTCTCAAAATACACTTTAGCATCATTCTTATCTTGCACACATAGTTGGTCCTTCATACAACATATATATGCGCTGATTACCTATATAAAGATTGTAAAAATACATTACTAATGGGTATTAATAATTAGGTTTTTTTTATTTATTATTAGTAAGGGTTACTTACTTCATCGTCTAGCCATTTGTCTTTATCTAGGAGGCACGCCAAGTATTTTTGTTTGACAGTTATGTCATCTATATCGACCATTATGTCGTCTTCCGGAGAGATTTCTATAGCTAAGTGAGCACAATCATCCTCGTAGGTTAATGTATAATCTGCAAAAAAAGATGAATAAATAAAGGAAGCATATGTTGAATATCATCATATTTACAGAAGGGAAATAGATGTTTAATCTCATTCCCCTTGACACAATATGTTTCTTTAGTTAGCCACATGACTACATGAGATGAACTCTGATATATAGCTCTTCTGTTATGTGCATTGGTTATTATCTTTTCACAGCTACCTTATAATAACCATCAAAGTGAAGAATCAGTCTAATTGCGGTACTAATGCTTCTCTTTTGTTAACAGATTTGCTAAAAGTAGAAGACAGTACATAGAAGCACAAGTCGAATGTGCAAAGGAGGAGGCTTCACTCTCATATAATCTATAATGACATACATGACTACATGACTACATGAGATGAACTCTGATATATAGCTCTTCTGTTATGTGCATTGGTTATTATCTTTTCACAGCTACCTTATAATAACCATCAAAGTGAAGAATCAGTCTAATTGCGGTACTAATGCTTCTCTTTTGTTAACAGATTTGCTAAAAGTAGAAGACAGTACATAGAAGCACAAGTCGAATGTACAAAGGAGGAGGCTTCACTCTCATATAATCTATAATGACATACATTAAAAGTAAGAAGTGAATATTTTACCTTGTGGGAGGTAGTCATATGATATGTAATTTATTGTATGTTTCGATTGATTCGTTTGCTCATCACCCTCTAAAAATGTTGGTTCTCCAACTTCTGAAACTATTTCTTCTTTCATCTGTTGTAAAGATGGAGATAAAGTCGGCATAGTCGGTGACGGAGGTGTTGGCACTGTAGCAGTTTGTATCTGATTATCTGATTCTAAACCAATCGATTCAGAAAATTCAGTAACCATGGATGATGATGAGGCAGAAGGTGATGGCAACAGATCTTCCAAACCACTTGATTCCGAGCATTTTGACTTTTTTAAAGGTCGTTTATCAAAAACCTCCACAATGTTTGTTTCACCATTGTCTTCCATCTTCTGCAATGAGATCAATATCAGGGTTAATTATGAACTGAGCAAAAACTATACCTTTGATCAGTATTGGAGATAGTAAGGTTACGAAGACGAAGCTATGAAACTGCACTATGAATCGCCTCAACAGCACTATAAAACTGCATGAGTTCTAAAGTTCTTTTATTGTTTGAGGGCCTGATCTTACGAGCTGCAGGAGTTTTAAAGTTCTTTTAATGTTTGAGGGCCTAATCTTACGAAGTATATACGTTGCTACGGTCTTATTAAATAGAGTAACCTGAAACAAGGTTTGATTATGGCACACTTTTCAATATTTTTCTTCTTCATCAGTGTATTGTGTCTTTCACTTCCCACACAAAACATGGTAAGACAGTTGCGATATTAACTCAAGAGAGCTATGAAAGAGCAACTACCCAGCTAGTGCCTAGCCCATGGATTGTTTTAGAATGAACAAATAGAATAAACTAACTGATAAACGACAATACAATACTGCATAGTCATAAGAGCATAGCATATTTGATATAATAGATAAACAGAGCTACGTTGAAGATGGGTACAAATCAAGAGCGTACTTGCAAAATTAACAATCAAGTGGCCCATGGATTGTTTTAGAATGAACAAATAGAATAAACTAACTGATAAACGGCAATACAATACTGCATAGTCATAAGAGCATAGCATATTTGATATAATAGATAAACAGAGCTACGTTGAAGATGGGTACAAATCAAGAGCGTACTTGCAAAATTAACAATCAAGTGTTTCATAAGCGTGTAATAATCACTTAAAGGCACATATTTACAAAACAATAATCCCTCATAATTATTTGCACTCGAGCTCCAGAATCCTCTACCTCAAGATTTTAAGCACTCGAGCTCAAGAACCCTCTCACTCAAGTATCTGACCAAACACAATTTAACACCTACAGTATATGATATGGCAGCCAAGATGGCAGCATGGATCAAACCATCAGCCTTACCTAGGGTCAAACCATCAGCATTTCCTTGGATCAAACCATCAAGCTCAAGAACCCTCTCACTCAATTAATTGACCAAACACAATTTAACACAATATGAGAGCATGGATAAAAACCATCAGCCTTTCCTAGGGTCTAGGCCACCAGACCTTTACCTCTCATCTATCAGCACAAGTTCATGTAGACATCTATCAGCTCATACCAAACAGGAGAATGAGATTAAACATCTATTTCCCTTCTGTAACCCATCAGCCAACTGAATCTTCTACAGTGTATATAGTCAATGATAAGATCATATGATCAAAGTAGACCAACTTACAAGGAAAACACAAATATGAAAGAGCAACTACCCAACTACCCTCCACTTACTATTGAAAGTGACAATTAACAGTAAAATGGCAACAATTAATCACCATATAAGAACATCAAAAACATTGCCTCGAAAGAAAACCATATAAGAACATATTATTTGAAACATGAAAGATACAGAAAACTGAACCAATTAAGCAGCCAAAAGGCGTGTGATATTTAATCAGAACAGTACGAACCTAGCTTCACAAGGGCAAAAGATCACGGACGGCAAAGTCGTGAAGATTTCCAGCGATTTCCAGCTAAATCGGGGGGACGGCGAGGAAACGTGGTCAAGAACAAACAGCAAAAGTCGGCGTGTTGGTTCTGAGGGTAACACCGTGGTGCATATTTATAGGTGATCCGGAATTTTGCAGAGCCGTATTCGAGTATGAATCGAGCAGAGTCGTATTCGAGTTCGAGTATGAATCGAGCAGAGTCGTATTCGAGTATGGTACTGCTACGGATTTGCTCGATTCGGGAAGGATTCGGCAATCTCACCTGGAAGAGCTCCCGTGCTTACCGAGGCACCTGGAAGCAGGCGTTGCGGAGGCCCAGGGACAGCCCGTCCGCCATTCCCATGAGCTTCCCGAACTGCAGGTTCCGGTACCCCTTGCCAGAGAGAGAGACGGAGGTGGAGCAGCGGGAGGTGGAGGCGAGAGGAGGCGCCGTAGTACGCCGGGTGCGGGGCCGCGGCAGGGGCACGGGTGTGCCGGTGGCCGCCCGGGAGCTCATCCGCTGGATGATATGGGCGTCGGGCGTCGGCAGGGAGGTGGAGAAGCGGGAGGTTAGAACTGGTCCGGCACGGCGGCGGGTGGGATACGGAGGTGGAGCAGCGGGAGGTGCACGGCGGAGGGTGGCAGACGGAGGTGGAGCAGTGGGAGGTGCGAGCGAGGCCGGCACGGCGGCGGGTGGGAGACGGAGGTGGAGATGGGAGAGGTCGAGTTTTTTTTGTCACTGAAAAAAACGTTTCGCAAAATTGAATGCAGTGCGGGTTAATTTCAAACAACCTGAGGGGCTAAAGTGCAAAAGTGCCGCGACAAAAGATCACGGACGGCAAAGTCGTGAAGATTTCCAGCGATTTCCAGCGAAATCGGGGGGACGGCGAGGAAACGTGGTCAAGAACAAACAGCAAAAGTCGGCGTGTTGGTTCTGAGGGTAACACCGTGGTGCATATTTATAGGTGATCCGGAATTTTGCAGAGCCGTATTCGAGTATGAATCGAGCAGAGTCGTATTCGAGTTCGAGTATGAATCGAGCAGAGTCGTATTCGAGTATAGTACTTCTACGGATTTGCTCGATTCGGGAAGGATTCGGCAATCTCACCTGGAAGAGCTCCCGTGCTTACCGAGGCACCTGGAAGCAGGCGTTGCGGAGGCCCAGGGACAGCCCGTCCGCCATTCCCATGAGCTTCCCGAACTGCAGGTTCCGGTACCCCTTGCCAGAGAGAGAGACGGAGGTGGAGCAGCGGGAGGTGGAGGCGAGAGGAGGCGCCGTAGTACGCCGGGTGCGGGGCCGCGGCAGGGGCACGGGTGTGCCTGTGGCCGCCCGGGAGCTCATCCGCTGGATGATTTGGGCATCGAGCGTCGGCAGGGAGGTGGAGAAGCGGGAGGTTAGAACTGGTCCGGCACGGCGGCGGGTGGGATACGGAGGTGGAGCAGCGGGAGGTGCACGGCGGAGGGTGGCAGACGGAGGTGGAGCAGTGGGAGGTGCGAGCGAGGCCGGCACGGCGGCGGGTGGGAGACGGAGGTGGAGATGGGAGAGGTCGAGTTTTTTTGTCACTGAAAAAAACGTACTGAAAAAAACGTTTCGCAAAATTGAATGGAGTGCGGGTTAATTTCAAACAACCTGAGGGGCTAAAGTGCAAAAGTGTCGCGACGTACCGGACACCTTAAGAGATATTATATAGTAGAGATATTTGGTGCTCTGGGTCGGTCCAAACACTTTCACCACCGATACATAAAACATTTACATGGCTTCAATGAATGACAACAGCTCCATCTACTTCGTCCGTCCAACAAATGATGTCTAAGTTATAATCAAAATTGAGTGTATTTATACATTAAGTCATGTGTAGATATATCTAATTTTTAATAAAATTGAGAAATCCTTTATTGGATGGAGGGAGTACAAGACACCATATAAAAGCAGTGTATTTGTAAATATATCAAAACCCAATCTGTTTGGTGTAAACTTTATTCAATTAGAAGTAGCCATCATACCCTAGAAATCCGAACACGATTCGTATGAACACATTCTTCTTTATCAAAAAGCGCCGACGAAATGGAATCGGACCATGTGTCGGGTTGTTAGTAAAATAATCTTGGTATAACATCACGTATACCAACATCAGGTGACCTAGATCTATATAGACATGACTTAGTGTATAGATACATCCAAATTTAATAGAAAGTGTGACATCTTTTGTTAGACAGAGAACGTATATCGTTTGGTGCTCATCGTCACCGGCTAAGCTTTGGTTCAAGTGGGAATGGTGTCCGGGTATGTGGAGTCGGACTGACCATTCCGACATGGCTTACTTATCCGCCACGTGTGTGTTGGACAATCCGAACGTTTGGATTCCCTATGAGAGATCCGGTTGGGTGGTATTTTTTTGAAGAAAAAAACGCTTGTATTCCCTCGGCACATCCTGCGCCTTCTCTACGCCCCACATATCCTGGGGCCCTTCCTTATCTTGTCTCTCCTCCTCTCAATTCATCATCCTTTCCCGTTTTGTTTGAACTCCTCGCCCTCGTTCAAATCCCCAGTTTCCCCTGCGGTCATCGCCACCTGCACCTCCACCTCCGCTGCCTAAGCACGCCGGCGGCCGCCGCCCTCTCCTGGGCGCCGCTGCCATCCGGCAGGGCATATCCTCTCTGCCCTCTGGCTTCGGCCGCCGTCATCTGTCGTCATCTCGGGGAGCCATAGATGGAGGCCACACCATCCGCCGTCGGGACAGCTCCCCTATCTCACACCATAGCGGCCAGGAGCACCTCAAGATGCGCCTGAACAACCGCCATGGAATTCTAGTCCCTCCTCCTCGCTATTGACGCCAACAAGTTTGTGGATCTAGCGGTAGCGACACCGTGTAGCTTGTTCGACGGGGTTAACACGAGTCAGGAGGCGTGGCCCTCTCCTAATCCTCACATTCCCCGTGCTGCCATGTGCGACGCCTGGTGCAAGGTGCGGCTACACGTCTTCGAAGATGTAGGCCATGGCTCGGAGACCCTAGCTTTACCCGGCGTCCCAGTGGCGCCGTAGATGGAGGCCACGTCTGCCGAAGGCGCCTCACGGCTGTGCCTAGGAGGGTGGAAGGACAGTCGTCGCCTAGGGAGGGGGTGAATAGGCGAATTTAAACTTTTTTCCGAGGAGCCGGATTATCTGGTCCGAGAAGGGCCCGGATATTCCGGTATGCTTGATAAAGGCGGAATAAAACTAGTGTTTTACTTTAACAAGCATATAACCTAAATATATTAGGTTCACCTATGTGCACCAACAACTTATGCTAAGCAATACAAGTAACAAGGTGATAGCAAGATGAATGACTTCAAGCACGAATACTATCACAATGTAAAGTGCATACGTAAAGAGTTCGGGTATAGAAATAACCGAGGAACGCAGAGACGAAGATGTATTTCTGAGTTCCACCCAAAGGGTGTACGTCTCGTTGGAGAGGTGTGCGTAACCACAACAGGTTAGCCGCAACACCACAAAGGCTCACCTTCTTCTCCTGATGAACTCAATCACAAAAGGTTGCGAGTTCAGCTTCCACTATTGATCCCCTTTGGGGCGGAGATCGAATCCCGTACAACAATCTTGAGGCACACACCCACAACTTAATTTGGGGCTCCCAAGTCTTTAGGCACACACCCACAACTTAATTGGGGCTCCCAAGTGACCACAACAGGTCTTGACCACAAAAGGTCTTGGCCACAAAAGGTCGGGCACAAAAGGCGTCTAGGGTCCAATGACCCAAGAGTAACAAGCTCACAAGTATCACAACCACGAATCCTCGTGGAGGGATCAAACCGATGCAAATGCAATGGCAAGAGCACACGAAGTGCTCAAGTCCTTCACTCTCAAATTACAACAAAGCAACAAATGCTAATAGGGAATAAGAGAGGAAGAACAAAGGAAACCACAAAGGAGTCAAATCCTTCACTCCCAAATCCCACCAAAAGCAACTAATATTTATGGGGGGAGAAGAAAGGAAGAACGAAGAAAAGAATCACAAAGGAACTCCAAGATCTAGATCCACTAGGTTCCCCTCACTTAGAGGAGAGATGGATTGATCAAATTGTAGATCTAGATCTCCTCTCAACTTTCCCTACAGAATATGCAAGAATCTATGAAGGGATTGAGAGGGAAGCAAGCTTTCCAAGGTCAACAATGGAGTAGGAGAGAGGGGAAGTCATGCTGCCTTTTGATGGATTGAGGAAGAAGAGGGGAAGGGGTATTTATAGCCCACAGAAAAACTAGCCGTTGGACCAAATATCCCTGCTTAAGTGAGGACCGGAATATCCGGGGGACCGGATATTTGGACCGTATATTTCGTCCGACCGGATATTTCAACTTGAAGAAACGACTAAGGAGAAAACGAAAACGGTTTTGGACTTGGTCGGATATTTGACCGGATATTCCGGTTTGCTGAAAACTGACGGAAACAGCAAAACGAAAACTGCAATAGCTTTTTTATCCGGACTCCGTTTTCGATGATTTTTAACTCGTTGGAATCGTTACAACGAGCTATACTTGAATGTGCATAGAAAAATCATATTCCATCATGTGAGGATAAAACTAAATGGGGAAAGGTTGAACTTACCTATTACATGTAAACCGGTAAAACCTCCAATATCAAAAACACAACAAGATATTCATATGAAATCCATTTTTGATGAACTAGAGCTTTAGTATGAAGATGAACTAAGCTCTAAATCCTCACATGGATAAAGCACAACAAGTTTTCTAAAGTAAAACATTTTCGAAGCACTTGGGCTTGTCATGAAGATCACGACAAGCACCAAAACCCAACAAGGAGAAAAATCAAATAAGAACGAAGAAATATGATGTGCCAAGTATGCAAAGGTTTGAGCTCTCCACAACGATATGATCAAGTTACTCACTCGAGAGCCCCTCTTGATAGTACGCCTATCTATCCTATAACCCGGTCTCTTCAAAACAACATGACATCGGTAGACAAGAAAACCTATCAAGATCATATGATGTGGGTTGGGGTCCCGATCTTCACGGATTGACGAAGAACGAAGGGGAAAAGTGATGAACACGATGAACATGAGGGGAAATTGCGGGAAAAAGTAAAGGATAACTAGCAAGAAAAGCAAGGAAGCAATCAACCGGCTCTGATTCCCCTATGGCAACCTCTGTTTATCATACCCAAAGCCAAGCTTACTCTTAATCGATTCTTCCTATCGGCCAATCAACCGGTCCAATTGAATCCAAAGAGGAAGAAATTGGCAAAGTATCGCAACTACAAAGAGGGGTTCATCTCCACAAGAGGAGGCCTTGATTCATCTCCCGCATGAGGCCTTGATTCATCTCCACAAGGGAAGGCCTTGATTCATCTCCACATGGGGGAGGTAACACCAAACATGGTGGATAGGAGCAAATCTCAACTCATGTTTAATCTCAGTCTAACCCTAACCCTAGGCCGGTCAAAGAGTATTTATAGTCTAAAGGGAAAGAGGGGATAAGATTACAAGGCTCAGGGGCCTCTCAGCTCACAGGCTGCGCGCAGGGTCAGTAGTACCGGCGGATGGTGCGGTAGTACCTCCTGTTCCAGGGTCGGTAGTTCCGACAGAAGTTGCGGTAGTACCGCCGGTTCCAGAGCCGCCAGAGGTTGTAGTCGAGGCGTGGTTTGGTAGTACCGGATCCCAGACAGTAGTACCGGGGTGTTCCGTAGCGATTGGCACGGGATACTCGGAGAGGGTCAGTAGTACCGGGCTTGAGACAGTAGTACCGCCGGGTCGGTAGTACCGGGCCTGGGGCGGTAGTATCGCTAGTTCCTGGAGATCTTCTTCTTCCTCCTCATCGTCCTTGCTCCCTTCACGTTCACCTTGGTCAACACCTTGAAGGTCTTCATGAGTGTGGTACCTGATCACGCACAAGGTATTAGAATGAAGTAGCACACCATCCAAGGGAGTATCTAGATCGCACCTAGATAGGAGTGAGTCACATTATCATGGATAGCCTTGGCTCTTGCTCTCGGCATGGGCCCGATGGTTGTAGGTGGAGTGTTGCCCATAGGCGGCACTACATCATCTCCCCCCTCCCCTTGGGAAAGAGTCGTCCTCGACTCTTGGCCTTCGTCATCACTTTCCGTCCCATGGTAGGGTGAGAGATCACACACATTGAATGTGTCATGCACAAGGTACTTGGACTTGGGAACATCGATCTTGTAAGCATTGTTGTTGATGCGCTTGATGACCTTGAAGGGTCCATCACCACGAGGGGATAGCTTGGACTTCCTTTCATCCGGAAACCGGTCCTTGCGTAGGTGTAGCCAAACAAGGTCACCTTCTTCAAATATCATGGAGCGCTTGTGTTTGTTCATCTTGGTGGCATGAAGCTCATTGTGCTTCTCAAGCGTCGCTCTTGTTGATTCATGTAACTTCTTCATGTAGTCGGTGCGCTTATCAAAGTCCATGTTGACACACTCTTGTATGGGTAGTGGGAGGATGTCGAGCGCGGTGTAGGGGTTGAAACCATAGACGATCTCGAATGGTGTCTTCTTGGTTGCTCGATGAAGTGCACGGTTGTAGGCGAACTCGGCATGTGGAATGCATTCTTCCCAATTCTTCAAGTTTGGCTTGATCAACACACGAAGAAGTGTTGATAGGCTTCGGTTCACCACCTCGGTTTGGCCATCGGTTTGCGGATGGTATGCGGTGGAGAAGAGGTGCTTGATCCCCATCTTGGCCATCAAAGTTTTCCAAAAGTAGCTCATGAACTTGACGTCTCGATCGGACACCTTGGTCTTGGGCACTCCATGAAGACGAACGATCTCCCTAAAAAACAAATTTGCAACATGTGAAGCATCGTCGGTCTTATTGCATGGTATGAAGTGTTCCATCTTAGAAAAACAATCAACAACGACAAATATGGAGTCTTTGTTGGTTTTGGTGCGTGGGAGTCCTAAGACAAAATCCATAGCAATGTCAGACCAAGGTTTGTGTGGTATTGGTAATGGAATGTAGAGACCATGGGAGTTTAGAGTAGACTTAGCTTTGAGACATGTCAAACATCGTTGTAGAAGGCGGTTCACATCACGCCACATCTTTGGCCAATATTAATGTGTGGACAGCATGGCATATGTCTTGTCACGTCCAAAATGTCCCATGAGGGATCCTCCATGTGATTCTTTCAAAAGCAACAAACGAAGGGACGACTCGGGAATGCATAGTTTGTTAGATTTGAACAAGAACCCCTTGTGCAAATAGAAATCATCCACACGTTTGTGGTCGGAACACTTGGCAAAGATAGGTCCAAAGAAAGTATCGGAAGCATATAAGTTCTTGATCTCATCCAAACCCAAAACATTGATCTCAAGATGCGTAAGAAGGTTGGACTTGCGGGAAAGAGCATCCGCCACCACATTCTCTTTACCCTTTTTGTATTTGATTACATAGGGAAAGGATTCTATGAATTCAACCCACTTAGCATGTCTCTTGTTTAAATTGGTTTGGCTTTTCAAATACTTCAAGGATTCATGGTCCGATGGATGATGAATTCCTTAGGCCAAATATAGTGTTGTCAAATCTCCAAAACACAAATCAAAGCAAATAACTCCTTGTCATAAATAGGATAGTTCAAACGAGCACCATCAAACTTTTCACTATGGTATGCAATGGGTCTACCATGTTGCATGAGAACTCCCCCAATGCCCAAACCACTAGCATCACATTCAAGCTCAAAAGTTTTGGTAAAATCCGGTAGGGCAAGGAGCGGAGCCTCCATTAACTTTCTATTGAGTGCATTGAAAGCAACATCTTGTGCATCGCCCCAAATAAAAGAAACTCCCTTTTTGGTTAAGTCATATAGGGTGCATGCAATTGTTGAGAAATCCTTGATAAATCGGCGATAAAATCCGGCAAACCCAAGAAAACTTCTCAATTCTCCAACGGTGAGAGGACAAGGCCAATCACGAATTGTTTGTATTTTGGATGTATCAACTTCAAGGCCATTGGCGGAAACAACAAAACCCAAGAAAACAAGTTTGTCGGTGACAAAAGTGCACTTAGAAAGATTGGCATAAAGCTTTTCATTGCGAAGAACCGACAAAACTTGAGCAACATCAGATGTATGTTCCTCCAAGGATTTTCTATAAATGAGGATATCATCAGAGTATACAACAACAAATTTTCCAATGAAATTGCGCAACACATGATTCATAAGGCGCATGAAAGTGGAAGGGGCATTAGATAAGCCAAAAGGCATAACCAACCATTCATATAGACCAAATTTGGTCTTGAAGGCGGTCTTCCATTCATCACCTTCACACATCCTTATTTGATGGTAGCCACTCTTAAGATCAACTTTTGAAAAGATAGTGGCACTGCAAAGCTCATCAAGCATGTCATCAAGTCTAGGTATGAGATGTCGATATCTCACCGTGATCGCATTGATGGGTCTACAATCCATGCAAAGGCGGAGGGAGTTGTCGGCCTTGGGGACGAGGATTAACGGCACGGCACACGGACTCAAGCTCTCCCGCACATGTCCCTTGGTGAGAAGGTCTTGAACTTGTCTTTCAATCTCCTTGGTCTCCACGGGGTTGGTGCAGTATGGTGCACGATTTGGTAGAGGTGCACCCGGGATGAGGTCGATGCGATGCTCGATTCCTCGTAGAGGAGGGAGTCCGGGTGGTAGCTCTTCGGGGAAGACGTCTCCAAACTGCTTCAACATAGATATCAAAGGAAGAGGAAGGTTTTGTAAATTGTTAGCATTAGTTACTTCTCCCTTGAAAACAAGCACATAGTGGATTATGGATGGGTCATTCCTCACATCTCTCATCTCACTTTTGGTGGCTAACAAGATTACACCACGAGTAACACTCTTAGGTGGGTGGCTCTCATTCGGTGTTTGTTTCTTACTCATATGTTTGTGTCTCTCTCCCTCACTCTTCTTCTCATGGCTCTATTGGTTGGTATGTGGGGAGGATCTTGCTAGGCTCTTGGCATTGTCGACGATGATTTGGCTAGGTGTCATAGGACGTAACACGAAGTTTTTGTCATTGCACTTGAAGCCCACAAAGTTTGTGCGTCCGTCGTGTAAGGCACCTTTGTCAAATTGCCAAGGTCTTCCAAGGAGAAAATGACACACGATCATAGGAACCACATCAAAATCAACGGTATCTTCATAGGCACCAATCTTGAAAGGAACTTGTACCATTTGGTGAATCTTGACGGCGCCGTTGTCACTTAGACATTGGACATGGTATGGATTGGGATGCTTCTTGTATGGCAAGCTAAGCTTTTCACATAGTTCCGTGCTTGCTAAGTTGTGGCAACTTCCACCATCGATGATGACCTTGATGGACTTGCCCTTGATTGCGGCTCGAGTTTGGAACAAGTTGCAACGTTGCTCTTCACGATCTTGAATGTTTGTTGTCAACACTCGTGTCACGACCAAGGAAGGTTGATTACATTCACCATCACAATAGATGTCACCGGGGGCTTCTTCCAATTTGTTCATTGCATGGAACTCATCTTCGCTCATGGATTCATACTCTATATTGGCATTGACTATCATCACCTTCTTGTTGGTGCACTCAAAGGATTTGTGGCCTAGACCACCACATTTGAAGCAAGTCAATTGGCTCAAATTGGAGGTTCAACCTTTGATGTTTGGCATCGGTGTGTTGGAGCTCTTGAAGGTTGGTGGTCCTTTTTGTATCACACGAGGTGGTGCTCTTGCATTGGCTTGACTTGGTGAAGTTATTGGCGTGGTAGACTTGGCGGCAAAGAAAGCCTTGGTCTTGATGTACTTGAGTTCTTCAAGAACTTGTCGCTCGGCCTTGGTTGCTTAGTGTACTAACTCCACAAGGTTGGAGTATGGTTGGAACTCCACAATCTTCTTGATTGGCTAGTTGAGGCCATTCATGAACCGAGCCATGGATTGCTCATTTGACTCCTCTATGTTGCCTCTTATCATTACGGACTCCATCTCCTTGTAGTACTCATCAACCGTCTTCACGCCTTGTTTCAACTCTTGTAACTTCTTGAACAAGTCTCTTGTATAGTATGAAGGCACAAAGCGATGAGTCATTGCTTCTTTCATCTCCATCCAAGTGCTTATGGGTTGAAGATGGTTCTCCTCACGAGTCGCTTGTAGTTGTTCCCACCACAAGAGTGCATAATCCTCAAACTCCATTGATGCCATAGCAACCATCTTGTTATTGGAGTAGTTGTTCAAACGGAAGATCTTGTCAACTTTGAGTACCCATGAGAGGTAAGCTTCCGGGTCGCTTGTGCCAAAAAACTTGGGCACATTGAACTTGATGGAGGCGACATTATCATCATCTTGGCGCCGTATTGGAGGTGGTGAAGCATGGCGATGATCATGTTGGTGAGGTTGAGCCTCACGGTCTTGGTTGTTGTCATGGTGACGATCATGATGATGGTGTTCACGCGCTTCACGCCGCTCATGTTCTTGATGATGATGGTGATGTCGTGGATGACGCCAATTGGGCCGCTCATGTGTATAGAAGTCATTTGCACCTGGCTCACCATTAGCATGTGCTTCCGGTGCATGATGATCTCGATGATGAGGTGGTGGTGGTGGTGTGTGTTGGCGATCCACATGGCGATGGTGAGGATGTTCTTGACGCTCCTCCTCATGACGTGCTCGAGGTTGTGGAGGAGGCTCCATGTTACCACGCCGAAGATGGTCGTGGTGTTCATGTTCCCGCCTTTCATGTCATTGATAAGATCTCGATGAAGCTCGTGTTCGGCGTGAGCTTGATGACGAGTTGCAGTCGGTGAGGGTAGTGATGGCTTCGGTGACTCGCGCCATTTGAGTGTTGAATTCGGCTTGTTGTGCTTGTAGGCGGTTCTCGTAGCGCTCAAGTCCATAACGCAAGAGGTGACGTAATCCCGTGAACTCGCGATATGTCACATAGGCATTGTTGGGGCTTCCATTCACTTGAGATTGGTCGTCGGAGCTTGAGCTTCCATTGGTGCTTGCCCTAAACATCTTGACAAGAATCAAGTGAGGTGTAATGCAATTGGGTAACCAACTATACTTGGCCAACTCTTAAGGATAGAATTGAAACTTTTGATGCGACACACAAATGAATCGATCAAAGAGTGCAATTGCTTGAAGTATGATATTCGAAGGTCAACCCAGCACACACTTGTGAGGATAGGTAGTTATAAAGTGGCAAAGGAAACCAACAAAACCGACAAAAAGTATGTTGTTCAAAGTAGGTAAGATACACAATGATCCAAGAACCAAAGAAACCAACCACTCAAAGTATAAGGAAACACACACACAAAGCGATAAATGGGGTTGACGCGACCAACGGGCGAGCAAGTTCTCAAGCGTCACGCCAACACAAGACGGATTCTAGCTCAATTGATTTCGTGTGGCAATAGATTTGCACAAGTGCCAACCTACTACTCTCTTTTTGGCGGTAAGGGTTTTTCCGTGGCTCACAAGGATGAATTGGGCACTTTGCCTCTTTTCTCGCTCTCTTTGGTGATACAAGTGGTTCACTCTTTCTTTTCTTATGCCGAGACTTCGTGATGCACACTCGCCAATATAGTTGACACTCACTTTCGTCAACACAAGTGCAATACCACACAATATTGAGGAGCTAGTTCGATAGGTCAAGGTACGCGAAAGGAAGAAATGGCTCACAACGGATCACGATGATGAGGATGGTTCGAGTCCTTGGTGTCGTTTCTTGTCGATGACGGTTGTCGCGGAAGCTTGTTTGTCGATGTAGACCGAAGGACTCAAACAACAACGGATATTGCCAAAACAAAAGGAGGAAAAGATTTTGGGAAAATTCGGCCCCGACGGTAGTACCGCAGTTTTGAACCCGGTAGTACCCCTCGTTTTCTCGGTAGTACCGGATGTTGAGTTCGTGGGCACGAAATTTGCGATTCGGGCGGAAACTAAACTCGAAATTCCTCGATTTCGTGAGAAATTGGCAAAATTAAGGCTTGGTAACGCAAACAAAGGTGGGGAAGGTCCTTTAGCACCAGATACGTGGATCAAAACTACCAAGAAAACAACAAATCGAGAGATCGGTCGAATCCAAGGGAGGCTATTTTTTTTGGAAATTTTTGAATTTCTGGAAATCAAAGATTTTTTTTGGTGGAAATGGTGTAAACACAAGTCAAATTCGTGGCAACGGTGTCTCTGATACCATATGATGTGGGTTGGGGTCCCGATCTTCACGGATTGACGAAGAACGAAGGGGAAAAGTGATGAACACGAGGGGAAATTGCAGGAAAAAGTAAAGGATAACTAGCAAGAAAAGCAAGGAAGCAATCAACCGGCTCCGATTCCCCTAAGGCAACCTCCATTTATCATACCCCAAGCCAAGCTTACTCTTAATCGATTCGTCCTACCGGCCGATCAACCGGTCCAATTGAATCGAAAGAGGGAGAAATTGGCAAAGTAATCGCAACTACAAAGAGGGGTTCATCTCCACAAGAGGAGGCCTTGATTCATCTCCCGCGGGAGGCCTTGATTCATCTCCACAAGGGGAGGCCTTGATTCATCGCCACATGGGGGAGGCAACACCAAACATGGTGGATAGGAGCAAAGCTCAACTCTATTTTAATCTCAGTCTAACCCTAACCCTAGGCAGGTCAAAGAGTACTTATAATCTAAAGGGAAAGAAGGGATAAGATTACAAGGCTCAAGGGCCTCTCAGCTCACTGGCTGCGCGCAGGGTCGGTAGTACCAGCGGATGGTGCGGTAGTACCGCCTGTTCCAGGTCGGTAGTTCCGGCAGAAGTTGCGGTAGTACCGCCGGTTCCAGAGCCGCCAAAGGTTGTTGTCGAGGCGTGGTTCGGTAGTTTCGGATCCCAGATAGTAGTACCGGGGTGTTCCGTAGCGATTGGCACGGGATACTCGGAGGGGCTCAGTAGTTCCGGGCTTGAGACAGTAGTACCGTCGGGTCGGTAGTACCGGGCCTAGGGTGGTAGTACCGCTGGTTCCTGGAGATCTTCTTCTTCCTCCTCATCGTCCTCGCTCCCTTCACGTTCACCTTGGTCTGCACCTTGAAGGTCTTCATGAGTGTGGTACCTGATCACGCACAAGGTATCGGAATGAAGTAGCACACCATCCAAGAGCGTATCTAGATCGCACCTAGATAGGAGTGAGGTCACCTTATCATGGATAGCCTTGGCTCTTTCTCTCGTCATGGGCCCGATGGTTGTTGGTGGAGTGTTGCCCGTAGGAGGCACTACATCATCATACCTTTGCCTTGAGCATTCCACTTGTGCTAGATGATGACTATCGTGATCTTTTCAAGTGGATCACCTTTGTTGATTGCGCTTGCTAGCACATGCTTGGTGAAGACATCTCCAAATACTCCCCCATAGTCCATTATGGGAGAGTTTCGCTTATATCCGTCTTCATGTATCTATTGCAAGCTCCAAGCATAGGATCTCTTCTAAAAGCTTCTCTTGGTCTTGCACAACTCAACCTTGATGACAATCACCACATGACGTCATCCTCCACGAGCTATATGAAATCTTCATTTGATGCAAGCCCGATGTCTACGCACGCTTCTATTCTCGTAGACTGTGTTGGGCCTCCAAGAGGAGAGGTTTGTAGAACAGCAGCAAGGTTCCCTTAAGTGAATCACCCAAGGTTTATTGAACTCAGGGAGGTAGAGGTCAAAGATATCCCTCTCAATCAACCCTGCAATTGAGATACAAGAAGTCTCCTGTGTCCCCAACACACCCAATACACTTGTCAGATGTATAGGTGCACTAGTTCGGCAAAGAGATAGTGAAATACAAGTAATATGGATGATTATAAGTAGTAATTGCAATCTAAAATAAATATGGCAGCAAGCAAACATGTAGCAGAACAGGTTATAAACGGTGTTTCAATGCTTAGAAACAAGGCCTAGGGATTATACTTTCACTAGTGGACACTCTCAACAATGACATCAAAGCTGAATAATAAATACTACTCTCAAACACTCTCTTGTTGGATGATAAACACCATTCACTGCGTAGGGCTACAAAAGCACCCCCAAAGTCTGAGTAAACTAACACCACAGCGTCATAAAGGAATCACACACGGTGCGCACACTATCACCTTCATAACCATGAATAACCCCGGAGTTCATATTAAAGTAACCTCTAGAGTGCATAATAGATAAAGAGTAACATCACATATTCAACTAGATTACAAAGCTCATGATCACATAAAGATCACACCATGGGAGAGAGAGATAAACCACATAGCTACCGGTAGAGCCCGCAGACTCGGGGGAGAACTATTCACTCCTCATCGTGGGAGTCAGCAGCGGCGATGAAGATGGCGATGGAGTTGATGGAGATGACTCCGGGGGCAATTCTCCGTCCCGGCAGGGTGTCAGAACAGAGACTTCTGTCCCCCGAAACGTGTCTTCGATGGCGGCGGCGCAGCGGAACTCTTCTTGGGAAAAGGCTGTTTTTTTAGGGTTTTCACGTCGGGGGCATTATATGGGCGAAAGGGCGACGTCGGTGGGCGCCCGAGGGGCCCACGCCACATGGTGGCGCGACTAGAGGGGGACCCGCGCCACCACATGGTGTGGCCGCCTCCTCGGCCCCCTTCGTCTCCCCTTCGGACTCCATGACATGTTGGAAAAAATAGGAAATTCGCAATTTATTTCGTCCAATTCCGAGAATATTTCCTTAACATTTTCTGAAACAAAAAACAGCAGAAAACAGGGAACTGGCACTGTGGCATCTTGTTAATAGGTTAGTCCCAGAAAATGCGTAAAAGTGATACAAAGTGCATATAAAACATGTAGCAATTGGTATAATATAAGCATAGAACATAAGAAATTATAAATACGTTTGAGACGTATCAAAGCCCATGGGAAGATACCTAACCCCACATAAAGATACCACACACACATATCATGGGTTAGTTCACAAAGCTATATGGACAAGTGATTACCATCCCATGAGATACATGATCCGACTTGGGACATCTTGTAGCTTTGTGTGTTGATCAACCTTTTATGTTCCAATCTTTCTTTGCTAACATGATGTCTTGACTCCTTCAAGACATACTTTCAATGTGCTCAACCCAACACATGACCATCCATCATATACATCCTTGAATGGGACATTGGTCATCAAATAAGCTTCTAGAGTCCATCACATGAACTCCACCATTCCCATGGACACGATCTATAAGGATATCTCAAAGGAAACATTACTCCATAGGGAATGTCATTAATTACCAAAACGACACATGAGGGCACATGCTCTTTCAATCTCCCGCATTTTGGTAATAGATGACAATCCCTTTTACAAGGGTTTATATAAGGAATTGAACAACCATGCAATGCACTAAGAGAAGCAAGGATGCAAGAGAACAAAACGTATTCCCTAAAACCCTCTAAATCTCTCCCCCATTGGCATCAATTGCCGAAATGGGCGAAAAATTAGAAGGTCAATATAATAAGAGCTCCCCCATAATTTATGCATTTCTCATAATATGAGTGAAATCAAATGCTCATATGCGACGAGGAATAGATGGAGGGGATCAAATTATATTGAGGATCCAAAGAATGCACACGAAAGATACCAATTGAAATCCACTAGAAGGATACCATTTGCAAAACAAGGATGGATTGACAAAGAAGCAAGCAATCAAAGGATCCAAAACCCAATTGAGCACACGAAAGTATTATGATAAGATCAACCAATTGTTCTAAAAATCAAGAGGGAACTCCCCAAGGTACGTGCACAAAGAAGGATTTGCATTTCAATATAGCGTGCACAGCCTGGAATCCTCACTTCGTCCTAGATAATTTTGAACACAAATAAGGCAAGATAGTATAGGTTGAAAAAGAAGAAATACAACTTGCAATAAACAAATGTTGAGCAATAAAAGAAATAAGTAACAAATGAAGACTTGCTCAAGCGAGAAAGGATGGGTGTGACAAGGAAATACATTTTAGGAGACTAAAACAAGGATGAGTTTAAGCATTACCATAGCCTTTCAAAAAATGAGGCACATAGTGCATATCATGTATTTCGCATACAAGCACACCAAAGAAGACAAATCAAATAGGTTCACAAGCTTATTAAGAGGCAAAGAGAATACCAAATCAATAGCAAAGCTTGTGCGTTTTAGAGATCACCAACGAATTAAGAGAGCAATAAAAGGTGATCACTAAAGATTTTCAATACCAATTAAAGATGTACCTACTCACATGTATATAAGTTTCTAAGTAGGCACTAAGTCTACAAAGAAACATGCACACATAAAAATATGTACTAGGTAAAGAACATGATATCCAAAGGAAGTCATAAATACATCAATAAGATTTTTGCTTAAAAGCATAGCACAAAGCTCAATTTTATCTTAAAGAGATATAGATGAACTTCCACCACCAAAGCATCACAAATATTCACAAGGGATGAGTGATAATTGAGATGCTTCGGGAAAGGTAACAAGAAGCACGAAAGGCAAATGATTTTTAAGAATTCATCAAAATTGCACAAGAGAGACTTTTGAGAAAGAATTGCTAGATAAACATATTGAGGATTGGTGAATCATGATACCAATATAAATTCTCTTTCATATGTAATCATCCCGGCTTACTCAAATATGCAATAAAGATGTTTTGATAAGAACTTTTATAAGAACCACATCAATTGCAACACAAGATAATCATGCCAAGATACAACCTTCACAAGGTTGAGAGCTAGAAATGAATGCATGAGGTAGATACTTGTTACCGAGATAGCATTGGTGATGTAGAAGATACGAGTTCATGGTCATCTAAGCTTGGCTCCAATAAGCACATGGTGAGGCCACCTTCCTTCATTGTAAATGAGACAAGCTTCCAATGCATCTCTCATGTACCTAAAACAAATTCAAGTACAATATGACACCCAAACTAATTGGGTCCAAATGAGTTAGAGCTTCTACAATACATAGGACAAACTCCACATAAATATGTGCATCACTGCATATTAATATGAAGTTGAATTTCATGCAGATCTTAGCCATTTAGGATTTGATGGAGTTTATCCTATATATTGGATCAACGAAAGTAAGCATGACATAAGATATACATAGAGTAAATATGCATGCACAAAACTTTCAAGAACCAAACAAGATACAATTTGAACAAAACACCAATTAAATCAAAAAGCTACACACAAGTGTGGCAAGAGAAAGATTTTTCCACATTATATCAAAGACTCAAATCAACCCATGATTGGAGAAACCAATTTAAAAGGATATCAAATGAAAACAAGGTCAAGGCTAAACCAATGAGCATAATAAATAAATAAAGCAAACATGCTCGAAGGTTTATCTCATCCAAGAAGGTAGACTAAAAACCATGGGATGAGATAGCTAGCTCCACAAAGAAGAGTAAGGTTCCAACAAATAAACCAAGTCCTCTACACTTTTCGTGATGGCACAAAGTATCAAGACGAAACATGTTTGTCTTTCAAAGAGACAAGTCATCGGGATCAAATACCAATTGAAGATAACTAATGTTATAAAGCATATAGGATTGCTCCTCCAAGATTTGTGCATTATTTATGATCTTGTATTTGAATACAAAATACACACAAATGAGATCATCACTCTCCATATATATTATTAAAGCATTAGTCATGTTCAAGAAGAGCAATAAGATATAGTATCAATTTAAAAGATGATGCTCTACTCAATGTAGGATAGCTCCCCCAAGAATGGTGTATTACTTAGAATTAAGTCTTTAAATGTAAATGCATAAGAATGGGATCCTTGCTTTTCCTAACTCATGAAAGCACAACACAAATTATGAGTAGAGCAACAAAAAGATCCAAATGAAGCAAATAAGACAAAAGGGTGGTTATATCAAAACAAAGTTTGGCGATAAAGGTAAGACAATTTATGAACAATAGCCAATGTAAATATGATCAATAAATTTACCACAAATATAATTACCACTTGTCAAAGACAATGATTGTATGGACATATTTCTCGGTGGTACATGACATATATGTATTCAAGATCATATCCACAAAACATAAGCATGTGAGAAAATATAAGAATTGAAAAACATGCTCATATATAGATTCTTGATGGCTTCACCTATTCAATGATCATACTAAGCATCAAGAAACTCTCTCACAAACAACATTAAAAAGGTGGGAGAACAAAATGCAATTAAGCAAATATGGAACTTGTTTGAGAAACATACCACATAGAAACACGATAATTAACGATATCAATTCTAAAGTGGCATTACCTCTCATGTTCACATTTTCTAGGCTTGTAATATGCACATAGCATATTACTCCCCCCATAAATGTGATAATCCATTCTTTTTAACAAGAGGCAAAATGAGTACAACAAGAGATAATTAATAGACATTAGAATTTGAATTTCTCATGAGCAAGACATACCACAGAGAGAGTAGATATACTTGATATATCGCCACTAAGTGGTATTACTCATGAATACACATTTTAGGATAGTGATTTACCAAAAAGCACATCACTCCCCCAAAATGGGATAGTCCATGAATATCCTACAAGAGACAATAAAGATGAAAGCAAATAGACAAGAGGCTCAAAACATACATGTTGTGCAAACCAACATACACAAGCTTGATTACTCAACATAAGAAAGTAGAGTGCACAACACATATAAACACTTGTAAGGTACAAAACCAAACACATGCAAGGCTGCAAGTAACTTTCAATGTATACATATGAATTAAATACAAGTTACCGCAAGGAGGAGCATTGGATATAAGCTAAGACAATATAATCCAATTCCCTTGACTTGAGAGAATATAGATGATGAAGATCCCTTAATTCTTCATGATGTAGTAAAGTCTCCAATGTCCTCCGCCAACACATATTGATCAAGTTTTGGCTTGTTGGTCCCCAACCAAGTTGGGTCCTAAGAGGTTAGTCATAATAGGCTTGGCAACCCAAATGGTTCTTTTCTTGACACCACTTTGAGTCCCATCATATTTGGCAAACACATTGTCAATCTTATCCTTTCGAAGAGAATAGCCATTATCAATTATAGTGGGTTTGGATAAGTTACCATGAGTGCATGAAGAAGCAAAGTGATCCTTTCCAAGACAATTGTAGCAAAGTCGGCTTTTACCATTCTTCTTGGGAAGGGAAGGTTCTTCAACTTGGGAAGCTTGAGTTTGGACTTGAGGTTGATTCCCTTGTTGCTTCTCACTAAGAGGCTTCTTCTTCAACGGCCAAGATCTAACATGGTGTCCTTTAACCTTGCACTTGAAGCACACAATCTTGGCCGAATCAATAACTTGTTCTTAGCCCTTCTTCTTGACTAACTTGTGCTTCATCTTGTCATTGGACTTGTTCTTGTTATTGGAGTTGAATCCAATTCCACTCTTGTCATGAGGAAGTTGTTGCACTCTCAACATGTTGTCGAGGGTGGACTTCCCTTCATGACACTTCTTCAAGTCTTTCTTCAAAGAAGTGACTTGTGCCTTGAGCTCTTTGAGTTCCTCTACATGGTTAGTTTCAATACAAATACTAGAGTAAGTAGATGCTACATTGTTAGAGCAACAAGGCAAGGAAAGTAATTCATCATAAGATTTAGCAATAGTATGTGATGTAGAATTACTAGTACTAGCACATTGCAATAAAGCATTAGTAGTAGAAGTTGTGCTAGTGTCCACAAGAGGCTCACAAGATGTTACCTTCGTAGTGACCGCCTCATGAGCTAACTTTAGCCTAGCATGGGATGCTAGAAGATCATCATTAGAGATAAAAAGCTTATCATGAGTTTCTTCCAAATTCCCATACTTACTAGTTAGCAAATCAAGTTGAGCTCTTAGCTCAACATTCTCCTTCAAAATAGATGATTCACATAAAGTGGAGTTAGTAGCACAAGCATCATTAACATTAGAAATGGAATAAGACAACATGACAAGCTCATTGTTCAACTTAGCATTTTCTTTAGTAAGCACTTTACATTTAGCAATAGCATGGTCATGTAAGGGAGTGGAGGTGCTAGGTTTCTCAAGGTTTGATAACCGAGTTTGAAGTTAATCGTGAGACTTGATAAGAAGATCATGTTCACTTATCAATGCCTTGTGAGCATTTTCAAGTGACTCAAAGTCTTCAACAAGTCTAGCATGAGCAGCCAAAATTCGGTCCTTTCATTTTTCCCAATTTTACATTTAGCAAAGTAAAGATCACGATCCTTAGTTAGCTTAGCAATTTCGGAGTTATGAGACTCCATGATAGTTTCAAGTTGCTCTTGAAAGAGAGCATTAGTTTCTTGTTTATCTTCTAGATATGATTGAACATATGCCTTTTCATGAGCATCTTCTCTCTCAATCTCACATTTTAGCTCAAGATCATTCTCAAGCTCACCTATACGGCTCATAAGAGAACCAAAGTGTTTTTTGCCAACTCCTTGCAAGTTAGTCATGAAATCATCAAATGCAATAATTTCTTGTTTGATTTCAAGACTAGTATCATCATCAACATCATGGGATATATTGGAATTCAAGGTATAAGATACCTTAGACTCCTTAGCCATAAGGCAAACGTGAGTACTGTATGAAGACGATGAAGAGTTACTTGAACCACCATTGAGGTCGATGTCTTGTTCCAACAATTGTTGGAATTCCTCTAAATTGTTAGCCAAACATGTACTAGAGGAAATAGCAACATTTTTGTCATGGAAACAAAACAAGCAAACCATATCATCATGAGATTTAGTTAAGCAACTACTACATGATATGCAAGGACTACAAACACAAGCATGTAAGGCATTTGTAGTGCTAGAAGTGATGGAGTCCAAAGATAGAGCATTGCAATACGATAAGTGAGATGTATAGTCAATAGTGGATTCACCATCAAGAATGCAATTTCTATCACCACTCATCATATCATTACCTTGTGGAAAACCACATGTTGGTGAAGTGGAAGAAGACGTGAGCTCATCACGGTCGGAGGTGGAAGGAAGACAATCATCCTTGGAAATGTTGGACACCTCATATATGTCTTGAAGTTTTGTCTATAATTCATGAGCGCTCCGAAAGGGCATGATTGACGCAAGGACTACATCGCTCAAAACACAGATTTGACCATTAGATGCTAGAGTATCGAGATAAGAGTTCTTCTCGTCCTCTAAATATAATTCTTGTGAATCCTTTGGAGGAGAAAAACCCATATCTACACTACTCTCTAAATTTGAACACATGTCCCTAGAAAGATTAAGCATGCGAATTTTCCAACCATCATAATTTGTACCATCGAATATATAAGTGGGATTGTGCACTAATTCTCTAAACGACATCTTTACTCTCTAGACGGTAAAGTAAAATAATGAGAGAACTTGGCTCTGATACCAATTGGAAGGACAGACGTCGCCGGGGGGGGGGGGGGGGTGAATAGGCGAATTAAAACTTTTTCCAAGGAGCCATATTATTTGGTCCGAGAAGGGCCCGGATATTCCGGTATGCTTGATAAAGGCGGAATAAAACTAGTGTTTTACTTTAACAAGCATACAACCTAAATATACTAGGTTCACCAATGTGCACAAACAACTTATGCTAAGCAATACAAATAACAAGGTGATAGCAAGATGAATGACTTCAAGCAGGAAGACCATCACAATGTAAAGTGCATAAGTAAAGAGCTCGGGTATAGAAATAACCGAGGCATGCGGAGACGAATATGTATTCCCGAGTTCCACCCAAAGGGTGTACGTATCGTTGGAGAGGTGTGCGCAACCACAACAGGTTAGCCGCAATGCCACAAAGGCTCACCTTCTTCTCCAGATGTACTCAACCACAAAAAGTTGCGAGTTCACCTTCCACTATTGATCCCCTTTGGGGCGCAGATCGAATCCCGTACAAAAATCTTGAGGCACACATCCACAACTTAATCGGGGGCTCCCAAGTCTTGAGGCACACACCCACAACTTAATTGGGGGCTCCCAAGTGACCACAACAGGTCTTGACCACAAAAGGCCGGCCATAAAAGGCGTTTAGGGTCCAATGACCCAAGTGTAACAGGCTCACAAGTATCACAACCACAAATCCTCATGGAGGGCTCAAACCGATGCAAATACAATGGCAAGAGCACACAAAGTGCTCAAGTCTTTCACTCTTAAATTCCAACAAAGCAACAAATGTGAATAGGGGAATAAGAGAGGAAGAACAAAGGAAACCACAAGAGAGTCAAATCCTTCACTCCCAAATCCCACCAAAAGCAACTAATACTTATGGGCGGAGAAGAGAGGAAGAACAAAGAGAAGAACCACAAAGGAACTCCAAGATCTCGATCCACTAGGTTCACCTCACTTAGAGGAGAGATGGATTGATCGAATTGTAGATCTAGATCTCCTCTCAACTTTTCCTAAAGAATATGTAAGAATCTATGGAGAGATTGAGAGGGAAGCAAGCTTTCCAAGGTCAACAATGGAGTAGGAGAGAGGGGAAAGTCGTGTTGCCTTTTGATGGATTGATGAAGAAGGGAAGGGGTATTTATTACCCACAGAAAAACTAGTTGTTGGACCAAATATCTCTACTTAAGTGAGGACCGGAATATCCGGGTGACCGGATATTTAGACCGGATATTTCATCCGACCGGATATTTCAACTTGAAGAAACGGCTAAGGAAAGAACAAAAACGGTTCTGGACTCGGTCGGATTACTTGACCGGATATTTCATTTTGACCGGATATTCCGGTTTGCTGAAAACTGACACAAAAAAAACAAAACGAAAACTGCAATAGCTTTTTCATTCGGAGTCCGTTTTCGATGATTTTTGGCTCGTTGGAATTGTTACAAAGAGCTCTACTTGAATGTGCATAGAAACATCATAATACATCATGTGAGAATGAACGGATAGACGTCGCCTAGAGGGGGGTGAATAGGCGATTTAAAACTTTTTCCGAGGAGCCGGAATATCATGTCCACGAATGACCCAGAAATTCCGGTATGCTTGATAAAGGCGGAATAAAACTAGAGGTTTACTTTAACAAGCATACAACCTAGATATAAATACTAGGCTCACCTATGTGCACCAACAACTTATGCTAAGCAATACAAGCAACAAGGTGATAGCAAGATATATGACTTCAAGCACGAAGGCTATCACAATGTAAGGTGCATAAGTAAAGAGCTCGGGTATAGAAATAACCGAGGCACGCGGAGACGAGGATGTATTCCCGAGTTCCACCCAAAGGGTGTACGTCTCGTTTGGAGAGGTGTGCGCAACCACAACAGGTTACCCGTAACGCCACAAAGGCTCACCTTCTTCTCCTGATGAACTCAACCACAAAAGGTTGCGAGTTCACCTTCCACTATTGACCTCCTTTGGGGCGGAGATCGAATCCCGTACAACTCTTGAGGCACACACCCACAACTTAATTGGGGGCTCCCAAGTCTTGAGGCACACACCCACAACTTAATTGGGGGCTCTCAAGTGACCACAAAAGGTCTTGACCACAAAAGGTCTTGGCCACAAAAGGCCGGCCACAAAAGGCGTCTAGGGTCCAAAGACCCAAGAGTAACAAGCTCACAAGTATCACCACCACGAATCCTCGTGGAGGGCTCAAACCGATGCAAATGCAATGGCAAGAGCACACGAAGTGCTCAAGTCCTTCACTCTCAAATTCCAACACAACAACAAATGTTTATGGGGGAATAAGAGAGGAAGAACAAACGAAACCACAAATGAGTCAAATCCTTCACTCTCAAATCCCACCAAAAGCAACTAATGCTTATGGGGGGAGAAGAGAGGAAGAACAAAGAAGAAGAACCACAAAGGAACTCCAAGAACTAGATCCACTAAGTTCCCCTCACTTAGAAGAGAGGTGGATTGGTAGGATTGTAGATCTAGATCTCCTCTCAACTTTCCCTAAAGAATATGGAAGATTCAATGGAGGGATTGAGAGGGAAGTGAGCTTTCCAAGGTCAACAATGGAGTAGGAGAGAGGGGAAAAACGTGCTGCCTTGGATTAGCTGGGGAAGAAGAAGGGGAGAGGTATTTATACCCCTCCAGGAAATATAGCCGTTGGCTGTTTCGACACTCGGAAATTTCGGTATAAGTGAGACTCGGAAATTCCGGTCAACCGGAAATTCCGAGTCCATGAAATTTCTGAGCTGAAAATCCGGCTAGAGTCAGAAGCAAAACCAAACTTTTCCTTAGCCATTTCTGGAGGACTTTTCTGGGGGCACTCGGAAATTCCGGTAGACGGAAATTTCCGAGCACAATTTCCGACTGGAGTCAGAACCCTTTTTCTCCTTTCCTTCGCCGTTTTCTTGGATCAGCTGGGGAACCGGAAATTCCGGTAGAACGAAATATCCGGCCCCAATAATCCGAATCAGCAAAACACTGAAACGAAAACTTCTATAACTTTTGCAAATGAACTCCAAATGAGGTGAGACCAATTTTGTTGGAAAGATAGCGACGATGAGCACCCAACAAATTTATGAAATATTGCATCCCATAAATAGAGTAAAATCACCACACATGGCAAGTTGTGGGACTTTCCTCATGGTAGAACCGACAATATTTCCGCCACCGAAAACGCAACAAGTTGTCCAAAGTAAAACCGATTTCGATGAACAAGAGCTTGACATGGAGATGAACCAAGCTCTAACTCCTCACCACCATAAGAGCCAAATAAGAACCAAGAAATATGATATGCCAAGTATGCAAAGGTTTGAGCTCTCCACAACGATGCGATCAAGTTACTAACTTGAGAGCCCCTCTTGATAGTACGCCTATCTATCCTATAGCCCTATCAAGATCATACCTTTGCCTTGAGCATTCCACTTGAGTTAGATGATGAATATGTTGATCTCTTCAAGTGGATCATCTTTCCTTGATTGCGCGTCCAAGCACATGCTTGATGAAGACTTCTCCAAATACTCCCCCATGCTCACAATGGGAGAGTCTCGCTTAGCTCCATCTTCATGTATCCATTGCAAGCACCAAGCATAGGATCTCTTCAAGAAGCTTCTCTTGGTCTTGGTCTTGCACATCTCACCTTGATGACGATCACCACATGACGTCATCCTCAATGAGCTATATGAAATCTTCATTTGATGCAAGCCCATGGGAAGATACCTAACCTCATATAAAGATACCACACATACATATATCATGGGTTAGTTCACAAAGCTATGCGGACAAGTGTTTACCATCCCAAGAGATACATGATAGCTCTTGGTACATCTTGTAGCTTTGTGTGTTGATCAACATCTTGATCAACCTTGTATCTTCCAACATTTCTTCACTAATATGATGTCTTGAATCCTTCAAGACATACTTGCAATATGGTCCACTCAACACATAAGCTTCAAGAGTCCAACACATGAACTCCACAATTTCATGGACATGATCTATAATGATATCTCAATGCAAACATTAGTCCATAGAGATTGTCATTCAATTACCAAAACCACACATGAGGAAAAATGCTCTTTCAGAGAATAAAACCAAATGGGGAAATGTTAAACTTACCTATAACATGTAAACCGGTAAAACCTCCAATATCAAAAACGCAACAAGATATTCATATGAAATCCGTTTCTGATGAACTAGAGCATTAGTATGAAGATGAACTAAGTTCTAAATACTCACATGGATAAAGCACAACAAGTTTTCTAAAGTAAAACGTTTTCGAATCACTTGGGCTTGTCATGAAGATCACGACAAGCACCAAAACCCAACAAGAAACTTTTTTGAAACAAAAAAACAGCAGAAAACAGGGAACTGACACTGTGGCATCTTGTTAATAGGTTAGTCCCAAAAAATGCGTAAAAGTGATACAAAGTGCATATAAAACATGTAGCAATCGGTATAATATAAGCATGGAACATAAGAAATTATAGATACGTTTGAGACGTATCAAAACCCATGGGAAGATACCTAACCCCACATAAAGATACCACACACATATCATGGGTTAGTTCACAAACCTATATGGACAAGTGATTACCATCCCATGAGATACATGATCTGACTTGGGACATCTTGTAGCTTTATGTGTTGATCAACAATTTGATCAACCTTTTATCTTCCAATCTTTCTTTGCTAGTATGATGTCTTGACTCTTTCAAGACATACTTGCAATATGCTCAACCCAACACAGGACCATCCATCATATACATCCTTGAATGGGACATTGGTCATCAAATAAGCTTCTAGAGTCCATCACATGAACTCCACCATTCCCATGGACACGATCTATAAGGATATCTCAAAGGAAACATTACTCCATAGGATTGTCATTAATTACCAAAACCACACATGAGGGCACATGCTCTTTCAGAGGGAGAAGCACGTCTTCACGGGGTGCCCTCACCCGCCTCTACTCGAGCTCCACCTCGGCCTCATGGATGTGAGCGGCCGCCAACCGTGGGGCGCCGGTTATGTGACGCCTGCCGGTGGTACTATGAGCCGGAGATGGGTGGTTTGAGTGGCGGGGTGGTGGCGGGGTGGTGGCGCTGCAAGCGGTGGGACGTGCTGCTACCAGTGGTGGATCACGGTGCTGCTATCCGCAAGCGGTGGTGCTGCTTCACAGAGAAGGGAATGCTACAAGTTGTGATCGACGTTGCTACCGACGGCCGGTGTCCGTCGGTGATAGAAGGAGACAACGATGCTTCTGTCCATCAGTGATGGTGCTACCATAGTTTTTCGAATTTGCACTAGGAGAAATTTTGTGGTACAATAGTTTTTTGTTTTGCATCATGTAAACAATTCTACGTTTTTGCCCCGTTTTGACAATTTGCATCATAAGTATAAAGTCTTTGGTACAACCGTTTTGTGTTTTTGCTACAATCATACTATTTTTTTTTTGCTGCGGAGTTCTCTGGTAATGCTTTGACAGAGAGTCCAATGAAGTGGATTTTACTGGGTATGAGATATCCTACAATAGTTTTGCTATAATAGCAAACAAATACTATACGCGGATAATTTTTTCTTCATATAAGCATTTGCTACGAGTAGCACAAAAAATTGCTACGAATGAAACATTTTGCTCCATAGAGGCATTTTTTAGGATTTGAAAGGAAAATGGACATTTGCTACAATAGTACTCCCTCCATATTAAAATATAAGATGTTTTAGCATTGCACTAAGATGTGTGCATGTGGACATATGGTACTAAACCATCTTATATTTTGATATGAATGGAGTACAATTTTTTATTATATAAACAAATCATTTTTCTCTTTGTAGAAGCATTTGTGTGATTTTATGTCTGCGTGGGGGGATTAAACATTTTGCTAGATATCATAATTTTTTAATTACTAACGAATCATTTTTTTTCTTTATAGAAGCAGAGGGATCATCTCGGGGACACTCAGCACTGTTTATTTTCTGTCCGGAAGGGTTGGGACTGGTTGGAGATGCTGTAATCTCTACTATATAATACGGCTTAAGGTGTCCGGTACGTCGTGGCTATTTTGCGTTTTAGCCCCTCACAAACTATAAAATCAACCCGCACTACTCGTTTAAGTCACATACATGTTCACGGAACGGAAATAATTCCTCGATCCCCTTTCCTCTGCCTTCGGTGACGACACGGCTGCTCTGCTCTCCGCCGCCATGGCCTATGGATGTCGTGCCGGCCGAGCTCCCCAACGTCATAGATCCAGGTCGAGCTCCACACCGCCATAGATCCCAGCGATTCGCTTCAACGGCCACTGCGAGCAGCAGGTCCCCGTCACAGGCCCCCACGCCTGCCTCAGTTCTTCCTGTCTCTGGATTATGAGCACTTCACCGCCACCACCACCGACGCCGACGCCGCGCGCTGCCTAGGGCCCTTGGCTATCCTTCCTTCCACCGCTAGAATGTCCATGCTTTCCTCCAGCTCGTGCCTTTATATCCCGCATCAACTCGGCGACGCCAGATCGAGGAAATCCCATCAAGGGCGACGATGGTCGGCGGGCGCAGTCCATTCTATCTAGCCACCTTGTGGTCCTTCGAATTAGGTCCTCATTCGTGTGTGGACCAACACTGGCGGTTGTCTCCAGGAAGATGGTACTGAAGAAGCTGGTCATGAGTTCTTCCGTCTTTGATGCCAGAATAAGCAAGTGCCGTTTCTTCCCTTATGCTTTCTCCATTCTTCTTTCAAGCATTATTCAGTTCTATGCTGTCGAATTGCCGATCACTTTGACAAAAAGGAAAATCGGTGGGCTGGGAGGGACAACATGTACGATCATATTACTTTCATAATCTTAGACTCCCTTCTGATTGCAAGAATGAACAGGAATGATACCGATTTACCAAATTATGCAGCGTGCGCGAGTGGCGGAAAAATCAGTGGAATAGCTCCCTGCTTGCAGATAGGAGAGTACGTCTTCAAGCGCACATTGCTGCGTGCGGCCACCAGGTGTTCGACCATGTGGCTGAACCGGTAACTCATCCTGCTTCTCCTATGTAACGTACTACTGATGCTTACCGTTTATTTCACTAATTAGGGGAAAGTGCACAAGAAGTCTTGTAACCATTCGGTTGTGTGGTTACACTTTTGGTACACTGACATTGCTCTATTTAGATAGTTTACACAGCTTTATAGATTTTGTTTCATTAGTTGGACACTAAGTTAGAGCGTATCAGCACAAACTACATGGAAGCTTCATTGATACATTGAGATAATCGTTTGTTGAACTGTCTACAGTGGAGCATTTCAATATCTCATCCTCACGGAATTGTTTGATCACTGTTTGATGTTGCTTAATGAAAATTTCCAGAAAGTTTTTTTTAATGTATAGATATAGATTGAGCAGCATACACACAGTCAATGTAGTATTTTATATTCAATAGTGTAGTATGTTATATTCAGTAGTGAAGCCGTAATCAAGGTAATCAAGCCGTAATCAAGGTAATCAAGGTATGCCGGGGACCGTGGGCAGGGATACTAGAAATACATACCTGAGTGTTTATTTGTAGGTTAACTGTTATATTTGACAATGTTGTGTAAATGAGAGATTTGCTATCTTATGCCTTGCCAATTCCTCCCTCTTAATTTTCTGGACTTCAAATGTAGAAAAAACCATGAGTTGAAAGGTGATGTTTGATGGCTTGTTTCTCTTACAAATTAGACCTGGTGTTAGATGACTGTGCCAAAAATCATCAAGTGTACTTGTGTGTTTTTCCATCTATTGTATACTCTTAATTTTCCTTGCAAGATGATAGTAGTAGTAAATTACGATTTCCTTGATACAGAATGGATGAGATGATGAGGGGTCAAAGAGTCGGGTGGGAACTACAGTCACTTGGAGATAAGATAAACCAGTTTGCTGGCATGATGGAAGGATTTACCTGGTCTCCAAAAGGCAATAATTTGAAATGATCAACATGACGATTTGGCTTTTGAGGAGGTAATTGTGCAACATACATGAACTGTTGGATTAGTTATTCCTTATAGGATAAGTGATCTGTATTACACAACGAATTTTGTATAGGTCTTAAAAATGTTTCATGAAGTCCGGGAGACTAATTAGTCATTTGTAGGTATTGCCACAGTTGTTGTCCCCGTCTGCTCATATACTGCTCTATAACAACAAAATGCTTAAACAGAATGTCTCAAACATACATCCATATATCCAAATAGCTGGAAAATGACAGCTTGACTGTTACAAGTATACTGCATTTTCAAGGCTTTCAGCAAATCAGCATCTGCGTTTGCTTAATCCGGTACTACATGAGTGTATCGCCATTTTCGCTATGTATAGAGAAATATCTTTAGGTTGTGAAATGATTTCTGTCACCTTGGTTCGATTGGCGATTTCCATGGGCATGGTTTAACCCTATGCTTCGTTGGAGGTTTTTACATAGATTATTATGTTTATAAGTTTATAACCTGCAACAGCTGCAACTGTCAACATACTCTGCATTTTTTAATCTACCCTAAATAATTCCATCAATTGTATAAAGTTCTAGGGTTAAGTTGTATTATCGGATAGAAAAGTTGATGTTTGAGAGTTCTGAACATGCATTAGATCACATACTGAGTTAATCACTTCAGTGTATTTTTTTTGTTCAGCTCCTACCTTTCTAATGGCTTCATGTCTTTCATCTGATCTATGAGTAGTTTTATATGTAGTTTTACATCTTATTAGTGATTAGTAATTTTAGGGTTGTCCAAACATAAGCAACATATAAATTATATATCTTACCTTATGATTATAAAAAAGTGAAATCTTATGCAAGTAGCAGGAATGGCTCACATATATGTTATGGTGTCAAGATATGAAGCGCAATTTGGTTTCAAGTTTTAACGCCAGTGGAGAAGTACTAAGATATCTTTTGGTTATGTAGGATTTTTTGGCCCGTTGCATCGCACGGGCATTTTACTAGTGTCTTCTTATCCGCTTTGAATTGCCTTAACATCTTGCCAAATTAGCAGCCGATCACAGTTTTTCGCATGTTCACACTGAGCTTCCTGGGAATCCATCTTCTCTACAGCTAGCTTTCCTAGTTCTAGGTTTTCTTTGCCAAGTTTCTTTGGTTTTGCTTCGTCATGTTTTGAACCATTTTTATACCACACATCCTTTACGGGATGATGTCAGTTGCAATGTCACTGAACTTTCACATAGCCTCAGTTGTCGCATCAGGATTTGACATGGAACATTTTATCTGGATTTCTCATCCCGCCGTAAGTGAAATGGTTTTTTTAAAACTTCAATTTAGATGCAATTGTGAGAGAGTTCTTTATGCACCATGATGAAAAGAAAGGACTTTTTAGTGACCCAGTTGCTCTGCTGGGAATAAAAAGTACGTGAAGTACCAAATTGCACCGGCTCCTTGAGACTAGGCCACCAGTCATATTGCAAAATCCAAGGAAGCTGGAAGTTTGCATTCTATACCAAAAATACCAAGCTTTCCTATTATTTCAAATTACTAACTTTTGAATGCAAATTCCACTCCTGGAATAACAGACTAGCTTTCACAATCAATGGAGCCGCTCTCTTTGCCCTCAACCAAGTGATAATTTATTATTTAATAAGCATAAAACGAGTACCCGGCAGGAAGTGATAAATTGCATCTTTTTACGGCAAATAAAATGCCTTCTCGATCATGGTCCCCAGCGGCAACTCCCCGGCATAAAAAAGAGTACGATCGGAAATTCAATTCTTTCTATTCATTATGTAAGAAAATAAATCTTTCACTCAGACCTATTAGGTTTTTATGGTCTGGAAGTCAAGCGTTCGTTTGTCAAACTACTCAAAAACGTTATGGCAAACCTTGTTGGCTGATTCTTTACTTGCCTTTGAGGCTTTAGCTAGCTATATCCATCAACTGAGTCATTTTAGACTGTTGAGAAAGATAAAGAAAGCCGCTTCGTTCCCTTGTTTACTGAACTCTTTTCGGGAGATAGGTCTACCGTTGCAAACTCATTTGCTCGTAAATTCATTGTGTAAAATGAGCATCTAACTAGAACCAGTACTAGATATGAGCGTTATTTCTGCGGGTTGCTCGTAGTTTGTGTTTCATTATCCCTCCCCGTCATCTTCGATGATGAACTCTGGAGGTAATTCTCCATTTCTCACCTGTCTCTCTGCCCTGACCCAATGGACCAAGTGAGTGATGTTGCATTTTGAGCACAGGCACCTTTGACCAACGGGTCCTCGAACCCATATAGAAGGATCAGGCTCAGTCATCCTCATCTGAATCATCTTCAGACGATGACTCATTTGCCCAATCCCTCCTCTTGATTTTCATTTTGTTGTGGTTCGGGTGGGATCTTATCAAGCTTCATTTTCAGGATGAGCTTGATAAGATCAAATATCACTCTTCTTTGACCTTTACTAGTATATGTCTGCTTGACGAAATCAATCAATCCTACGTCTGTTGAATGAAAGTTCTCTGAGATTTCCGTTATACATCGGTTTTTTACAGCATCAGCATCTCCCATGTGGGCACATAATCGCTCATAGAGCGGTTTCGTTAATTCTGTCTTTTTAAAATTTTCGAATTGCTCATCAATTCGAAATTCCTTTATTGATTCGGCATGTTCCCGAATCTCTTCCTGAAACTGACCCGACTGGTTCAAGTCCAAAATTAAACGAGGAACATCGTTCCCACCCCATTGGTTAACGCTATCACTATCACTATCAGATGATAGCATTAGATGAACTTGTGGGGCTTTGTACGTTTCTCCCCACGAACGGAAAGGGCTTTCCTCTTCCGTTCCCCCCATCGTTGCACAGTTCCTCTGCTCACCATAATATCTGATTTGTCGCCAAAACTCGCAACAAGAGTGATAAAGAGAGACTAAAAACCCCGGAACCGACTCGACTATTAATTCCAGAGTTTCTTCACTGGCGAGAAAAGCAGGATCTTTCAAATATATTAAGAAAGTGGTGGGTTCGAGAAAAAATAAAAATAAAAAAAGACCTGCGCCAATAAGCCCTTTTATCAAAGATTTATTCCGTGGGGCGGAGGTGGAGGCAGGTGGTTTTCCCACGGAAAGTAGAATTAGGCATTTTTTTGTGGTTTGTAAAACCACCTTAATTGCATTCTTTTCAATAATAACTGTTTTCATGATCGAATGACAAAATAAATAGACGAATTGTATAGGATCATTCGCTGGGATGGTATAAATGATTCTTTTAGAGGATTCCCATGGGATCGTAGAATCACCTAAAGATGCGATAGGTATTTGTGATCGATCAGCTTCCGGTATGACCGAAGACTTTCTATCTGCATTCAGAATAACCACACAATCAGGTTGTTGGTTCAGCCCAAAATGGATCTTCTTCTTTATTGAACGGATTTTTTTTATTTGCAAAAGAATTGGTCAAAAACGCCCCGATCTTCCATTGAGAATCATCGAAACAATGAGAATTCACATTTCTGAAATAGCTCGCCATTTCTTCCATTATCTCCAAATAAAATAAATGATTGGTCTTTAAAAAGAAGGAACGGCCTTTTTGACAACTGGGAGATCCTATAAAATGAAGAGTGTTTCGTAAACAAATCAGTGTCTTGTCTGAATCGAGAATAGCAATTCCATTTCTTGAACCACGGATATAGACTTTGAAATGGTGATCAGCTACCCGACGGCCGAGATGTGCATTCGTACTCAGTAATTTCGTACATACTATCGAAAGCATTGTCATTTCCGGTTTTAGTGAGATCCAATACAGGTGGTAAGTTATGGGTAATGCGGGTTTAAGACGAGATAGGATACCTAATATGGTAGTGGTTTAAGTGAGAGAATAGCTCCCTTACCAAACCAACTGAGCTATTTGCCATGTTTTTGACAAATGACCTAACTTTGATGTGATGTGCCCGGCTAGCCCGGATCATTCTTAGAGCAGTCGAGGTTACCGGAATTACGACCTTCCGTACAAGAACTGGCACTATTGTAACTCGCTATGGGCCTCCTGCCTTCTCGAAAGAAACTTGCTTTTGAAGAAATTACTCCATTTTACGCATTTAGTTGAAGCGGATTCAAAGAGCTCTATCGAGCAAGGAAGGAGTATACTATACTGTAGCTGGATAAGCTAGATACCAAAACTTTGATAAAGATTGAGGCAACCCATTTTATGAGGGGTGTAAGGAGAAGAGAACTGGTGCTCAATGCCGTGCTCGAGAAAGGATTTGTCTTGATTTCGAATAGCCCCTTTCTCTCTTGGGCTCTCATGCCCCCTCGATGGTTGACGAGAAGATAAATCAAAGTAACCTGCCCAATCGACAGACTTTTTAACCTCTTTTTCCTGCAAAGCAGGAGGAAGCATAAACTATAAATTCCATAAGAGAGGTAAGATTGGATGGTAGGAAAGGGCCTTTCATTTCAATGTTATGTCTCGTCCCTCTCTTTTTGCATCTTGTTCGACTAGCTTGCTTGGCATGTGTTGGTATCAGAATACCTGTTTTAGTGAGTAAAGACTTGACAGCGGGAGAGTTCAAGATAAGACTAGCTTGGTCAAGTATTGATTAGTAATCTAACTCTTTCGAGACCTAAAGTAGCATCATCCGACGGTCGACCAGGTAACTTTTTTCTTTGGCTCGTCGTGGCCGTCCCGCTTACAATCCGGGCCCATGTGGTCAACTCCGACGCGGAGCCCAGTATGTCAGGTGTACAGCGCAAGTCTCACTAGGACAGCACAGCACAGCACCAACTGCCACTTCCATTTCCTACTTCCCTCTTTCCCCCTTTTCCTATTTTTATCCTTACGATTCTTTCCGCCATTTCTACTGCTCTCCTCTCGTCGGAAGGGAGAAGGCTTCGCTTCGCTTCCCAAATCAGGCTCAGATCCGATAGCTCGCCGCCTCCAACCCCGCCGTGCTCACTCGGAATGTAGTTCTGCCCCCAGGTCCGATCCGTTCACCCGCAGCATTTTATCCCCACACCACACCGGTTTAAACTTTGTTGCTATTGAGCTATTGCTTGGCGAGATCCGAGTCGTGCCTGTTCTAGTTTGGTTACTCAGGTGAGCTCGATTAAGGGTTTGATTACTCCTGGATGCTAGATCCGGGTCAAGGCCTATCTCTACGGTCTGTTATGCGTTAGTGGGATCTTAGCTTGGGCATTATTTCAGTTTTGTTGATTTTCTTTTGTGGCCCAAAACTCAGTCAGGAAGTTGTGTGTGCTGGTTATTTTTTGGCGTTCGGATTATGTTTGAAGTAAGCAGTTGTTGCTTACCTTGGAACACATCTTATTAGGATTAGCTCGTTAGCAACTTCTTGTCAACCTGTACTGCAGTTCTTTTTAATGTTTTTTATAATCTTTTTGGAGGTACTATATAGGATTTGATGCAACTTGGAGTACATTAGGCATGTGATCATGTTCAGATCACTCTATGTCTGAACTGAACCCTCCAATAATTGGCTCAACTAAAACTGGAGCTGTGGATATAATTGGAACCTTTCCTTTTTCTTGACTCTGCATAGTAACCAATAATTGAACGGCCTTGGTTCAACACAGAATGCCTTCAGCAGTAAAGATGGTATGCCCTGTTGAATGAGATAATGCAAATGATGTCCTTAACAACTAGACAAAGCAATGCGCGTCTCATCTTGCTCTACTGGTTTACATTATGAGACGGTAGTTTATATCTGAATTGCAAGTATAGAGAACAGTGGGTCTGATGCTGTTTTCTCTTGTAGCACGTCAGACTAGCCAATGAAGAGGAAGTTCATTAAGCAGAGCAGAAGAATATAGTTATAGTTCCTGGATGAGAAGTGGAAATGCTACTGGCTGTGGAAGGAGGAGGTTTTTTTTCATCATCAGCCTCAGGGTACAGCCATGGTCTTGCTCTTTTGCTGCTTGGACGCAAAGAAGAAGAGAAGCCTGTCAAAGTATCACCCTGGAATCACTACCAACTAGTCGACGGGGAAACTGAGAAGGTGTTTAATCTGGCTTCCGGCGAGAACCAGGCTCCCCGCAAATATGCTCCCTTCATCTGCTTTGGTCGCGCAGCTTCAGAGCTTGAAGCTGCGTCTCCTCCGAAAGTGAATTCAAGCAACACCAACTCTCCGGAAGACTCATCCGGTTCAACAAAGAAGAAAGTAACCGCTAATGGTTTCATCACTGGAGATGAGATAAAAGGTTGTCTTAAGAGCAACTCAAAAAGGGATTCATCAGATCATTGTATAGTGGTTAGTGAAGGAGAGGAACCTCGCGAGTCACTGGAAGAGGTGCAAACCTTGAAATCTGGTATGGAACGGAGAAAAGTTCAGTGGACAGATACATGCGGAAAAGAGCTTTTTGAGATAAGGGAATTCGAAGCCAGGTACAGTCTGAAAACTAAATTCCCCCCTTGTATGTTTTTAAGCACAGGAAGTGTGTATTGTTGTCTGTCTTATTCGTAGATGAAGACAATATCTTAGCACTTTTCCTGAAACATGTGTATTGCGCTGTTAGTTATCTAGCCTGGTGGAGTTGAACCTTGCTACTCCCTCCGATCCGTTTTTAATGTCGTGAGAAAACAACGTAACATGTACAACTCAATAGGTATAAGCTGCGACAGATTTAGGATCAGATGGAGTATTAAATTTCGTTCATCAACTATCTAAAAACACTTTTTTACAGTCCTAAAAACACTTTCTTGTCTGTGCGCGTGCTCAAACTAAAGTCTTCATTGCCCAAGCTTATCAGTTCTGAAACTGCAACCTATATCTACCATGAGCGCAGTAATGTGTGCTTTGTTACTCATAGGTTGTTCTAGCCATAATATTTTCTGACTGCTGAATAATTACGTTTCACAGCGATGAAAGTTTGTCGGATCATGAGTTGGACAATGACGGTTTCAGGAAATGTGAGTGTGTGATTCAGTAGATTTCACTCATGTTACTTGAGGCAATGATCCACTTCTCATCCATCAGGAATTGAGATGATACATGTGGCTTGAAGCCAAGCAAACAACGACGATCCTTTATGGTGCTGAGCTGTCTGTTTGTGTTCCTGATAGCAAGCCTTCACTCTAGGGTTGCAGTTTTGATGCCCACTGTACCGTGCCAAGATTTTAACTCATTTATTTCCTTTTTACCTTCTTTTCCTTCTTCATGGTGTTGGCAAGCTCCAGGATGTAATATAAAAGGCTTTCCCATTAGTAGTGGCAGAGGTGCTGGTTCCTGCCATCTTTGTTTTGCTTTGCTGCTCACTGTTAAGCTCTGCCCTAATGTCATTTTTCTACCAAGAATCCAAGATGAATGTTCATTTATTGATGCTATATATATGCATTAGGGCGTCTCCCGTGTAGAAATAAGCTGGGCCATAAGGCCTCTAGGTCGATCACAACCAATTTCACACGATGTGGTCGTCCGCCTTAGAGCATCTGTAGCGTGGTCAAGCCCGAATATTTGCAGTTTCAGTTGAAAAATACACACCGAACATATCATGTAAAACGGGATAAACCGAAAAATGTTTTCCAGCTCATAGGATATTACCACCTACGACCCTCAACTCAAACAACCAGGTTTGGAGCACTAGTGTGTGAAATTTCATAAAAATAACCCTTTGGTCAAACTTCAGTCAAAACTAACCCCTTTTCAAAACTATTTCAAAATTTACCCTTTTTGGTAGCGCCCAACAATGCGGCGCTACCCTCTCTGTGGTAGCGCTATAGGCTTCGGCGCTACCCTCGTGACAGCGTGGCACGGCGGGCCCCGCGAGTTGGACGCGCAACGCCGAGGCTCGCGACGCTACCCTTCAGAGGGTAGCGCCACACGCCGTGGCGCTACCCTCCGCGACTTAAGGGCTGCGCCCGGTGCCCGAGCCCAAAATCGCTTCTCTCTTCTCTCTGTTTCTTCTCTGTTCCCCATGGCGCCCGACCTGTTCCTCTCTCCTCTCTTCTAAATCTTCAACGAATCCGGCCGGAACCGAAGCAAAACTGTGAGGAATCCGTCTCCATCTCGTTCCCCTAGGTATTCTCCTCCTCCCCCCTGAATTTCATCCATAGAAACCCTAGTTCTTGCTGGATTTTTGCTATGGTAGGTGAAACCCTAGTTCTTGCTAGATTCGAAATTAGGGCTAGTCTAGGTGAAATCTTGTGAGTTTTAGTGGGCAATGTGTGTGTGTATGCTTCTATTTACCCATTGTATGTTAGGGTTAGGGTTAGTGTTGATTTGGACACATTGTATGTTAGGGTTAGGGTTAGTGTTGATTAATTTAGCTTGAGGTTAGTTTAATTTTGCTTTAGAATTTAATTAGCTATATCATGTTATTGTAGTATCATCAAATAATTTTGGATTTTGGATTTAATTTTGCTTTAGGATTTAATTTTGGATTTAATCAACACTCCTCCGATTTGTGTAGTTGCTCACATGCTAAATTTTGGATTTCTACAAATATGGGCTACATCTTACTTGTGTATATTTATATGTAAATGCCTAGGATGGAATTACTTAATGAGGCATATGACCGAGTGCATCGTGCACGATTCATTGCGGAAGGGAGTAAGGTACTACTTTTTTGTGACATAACTTGTAAAATATTCTTAAGATAGATTACATGTATTTAACTTGTGTTTAATTTTTGTAGGTTTTTAAACCTCTTCGTCTTCGCTCTCATGAGGTATCAGACCCCGATAAGATGCAATACGACGAGAGGTATACCCCGTACATCCACAGGCTGCGTCTACTGCCCTTCATCCACCTTGTCACCCGGTTAACGGTGAACTTGAAACCTTCTGCTATCACCGCTCTCGTTGATCGATGGAGCCCGGAGACGCACACTTTTCATCTCCGCACGTGTGAGATGACCGTCACTCTCCAGGACACGGCGATGATCCTAGGGCTCCCTATCGATGGAAGGCCCTTGTGTTTTAGCACAAGTTCAGATGGTTGGAGAGCAAATATGGAAGGTCTTATTGGGAGGTCTCCTGAACCGAATCCAGAACCGAAAAAGAATAGAATGCCTTCTGGAGCATCCTTTCATTGGGTCCGTGCAACCTTTGGTAGACCACCGCCTGCCGATGCGGATGACATTGTGGTTCAGATGTACGCCCGTGCGTACGTGTGGTACGTGATCTCACGGACGTTGTTTGCGGATGGTAGCGGCAGGACGTGTCCGTGGATGTGGCTCAAGGCGTTAAGCGGTTGGGACACAAACTGGAGTTGGGGTTCTGCGGCTTTGGCATACTTGTACCGTCAGGTAACAAATTGGGTTTGTTTGTGCATCTAACATCTCATGAAGTCATTACTTATCACAATGCTTACCCTACACTTGCAGCTAGACGATGCCTGCCGTCGGGGAGAAGGTCAGTCCGGGATAGGTGGCCCGTTACTCCTGCTTTCTGTTTGGAAGTGGGAGCGCTTCTCCGTTGGTCGGCCGACCCCCGGGCATTGGCTGCCTTGGGATAATGGCGGCGACGAGGACCGTCTGGCAACTTGGGCGTACAAGTGGGACGTGATTCCCCCGTTCTATGGCGACGGTGAAAAGGAGTACGAGAGGTACACAAACGAGTTCGACGCGCTAACGCCCGAGCAGGTAATGGATGTCTTCTTTTTTTGTTAACTCTTCTTTTGTCTATATTGCACCATGTGAAATGAGCCCACTATTATGTTGTAGGTGGTATGGGATCCATATGGTCATGGCCATAGGTTGGGAGTCACGGGTGAATTCGAGCTCAACCCTATATGCATGGCGAACAACATCTTTGGTTGATGGAGACGCCGCTCATATGCTTGTGGGCGGTCGAGTTTCACTTGCCGCAACGAGTGATGACCCAATTTGGGCTATTTCAGAGTACACCGCCGGAGTGGGTGAACACGGGCTTAGCGCTCCACGAGTGAGATCATTTTTCACCTCGCTCAGTCGTTCTATTCATATTGAACTTGGTTGTGGTTGACGGTACAATTGAACTTTAATTTGCAGGTTGGAGCGCAAAAGGCAGAAGAAGGTATTCAAGTGGGACGTGCATCACGAGGACTACGTTGCTAAGTGGCATCAGGTGTTGGCGGCGGCAAAGGCGCATCCGAAAACCCTCTCACATTACCGTCAATATGACCAAGGTGCTTTCGACAACTATCTATCTTGGTTCCTTTCGAACAGTCGTGTGGAGCTATGCGCGCCGGCTTTTGATTCTACCATACTTGAGGACCCGCCCACCGATACAAATTTCCGGACGCTTGGTTACAACAAGCTTGTGAGAGATGGCACACAAACCAAGTTTGCTCCATTGCTCAACTTCATGGTAATACGATTCTCTTGTACCTCACGTTGTCATAAATATAAATTGTGTGTTGACATATCTCTATATTGTTATAGCGCAAGGAGATCTCGCAGCAAGCCGATGAGGCCTAGGAAGCAGCCGCTTATCCTCGGACCAAGAAGGGCGACAGTGCCGTTAGAGAGTTTGCGAAGGTAAGTCGATATTGTGCATCCTAGTAAGGTAGTTATATGAATGTTATCCTTAGACCTATGTTGCATCCATAATGTCACAGAAAAGCGCCCAACGGCTACGTTCACTAGCTCTACTGCTTGGTTGTCGTACCACCGATGACACCGTGCCCACAGAGCCGACGTCGTGCTCCACACCTCTTTGTCATGGTGGTGCCTCTAGCTCCAATCCGCAATATGACGAGGTACGGATTTTTTTTAGCTTCATCCATACACAATAGTCGTGTCTTCACTTTCTAACCGCATCCATTTGTGTTGTTTTAGATTCCCGACGACATGACCTTGGACGATTTTCAAGTCAGCCAGAGGCGGTCATTTAACCTACGGTCGAGGCGCGAGTTCACCCGATTCACACCTAGCCAGTGGGCTCAGCAAGCAAATGGCAAAGAGATTGAGTCAGAGGAGTCGGAGTCGTCTAGAGCTGAGTCGGAGGAGTCCGATCCGCCGACAGCTGAATCGGAGGAGATAGAACTCGCCGAGACCGAGTCTGAGCATGAGCCACCCCCGAGACCGCAAAAGCTTCCTCCAAGGAGGAGACCAGTAATGAAGGTTGCCACTAACGTGCCATTTGAGGAAAACATCGAGCCGGAGAGGAGGAGGCCTAGAATGAAGAATGCGTCGAACGCGCCGATCCCCAACTCGGCATTGAGGAGGTTGAGGAACGATGGAGATGCGGATCAGGTTGTGCTAGGTCCTAGGAGGAGGCGGGGAAGGAAGTAGATGTGGTGTTCTACTTGCACTTCTTTATCATGCACTAGTGTTCTTATAACTTGTATCATCCTGGAGTTGATATGGCAACGCACTTGTGTTCTTATAACTTGTCATGCATACGCTGTGTTTTGTTTTGTTGTGTCCTGTAACTCTATATATTTGTGTCCTGATATATAAACTGTTCTTATAACTGTGGCTATAGATTTATGTCCAGGGCTGTTGTTTGAAACCAAAAACTGTTGTTTTCAGGATGGTAGCGCCACAGTACACGGCGCTACCCTCCTAATGGCAGAGCCACAGCGCATGGCGCTACCCTCCGATAGCGCGCTGGAACTTTTTTTAACTAGGGTAGCGCCACGCTCCTTGGCGCTACCGTACATATGGTAGTGCCGAGCCCTGCGGCGCTACCCTCCCAGACTTAGTCGTTTTCGACGACCTCGCGCTGGCATGGAAAGCAAGCTCTCTGGAAATTTTTTTAACTAGGGTAGCGCCACGCTCCGTGGCGCTACCCTCCATACGGTAACTCCGAGCCCTGCGGCGCTACCCTCCATACGGTAACTCCGAGCCCTGCGGCGCTACCCTCCCAGACTTAGTCGTTCTCGACGCGCTAGCGCTGGCATGGAAAGTAAGCCTCTGGAAATTTTTTTGACTAGGGTAGCGCCACGCCCCTTGGCGCTACCCTCCATACGGTAACTCCGAGCCCTGCGGCGCTACCCTCCCAGACTTAGTCGTTCTCGACGCACTAGCGCTGGCATGGAAAGCAAGCCCTCTGGAAATTTTTTTGACTAGGGTAGCACCACGCCCCTTGGCGCTACCCTCCATACGGTAACTCCGAGCCCTGCGGCGCTACCCTCCTAGACTTAGTCGTTTTCGACGCGCTAGCGCTGGCATGGAAAGCAAGCTCTCTGGAATTTTTTTTGACTAGGGTAGCGCCACGGGGCTCGGAGCTACCATATGGAGGGTAGCGCCACGGCCCGTGGCGCTACCGTCCTGAAAACAGAAGATTTTGCTTTCAATTATCAGCCTCCCTGAACACAAATAAAATATTGAGAACAAAATAACAGTACTATGCCAGTTCACAAACAATATTTGGAAGGTTCAAAATAAACCCATCGATAGGAGCACATTACAAGGTTCAAAGAGCATCAAATGGTTCACAATATTACATGGTTCATAACAAAGCCAACGATATAGGAGACAACGATGTTGGAGGCTCTATTGAGTCCAACGCGGGTACTTGTCCCGGGGTTTTCCCGATGCTTCATCCTCCATGGCACGGCGAGCTTTTGCACGTTTCTTCTCCCTCTCGGCCGCACGAGCCTTGGCCTCTTCACGCTTCTTCTTGAAGGGGTTACGGTGGCAGAAAACAATAATTTTCTAGCGAACGAAACCCTAACTAGCCAGGATCTATCTATCTAGTACATGCGATAACGGTGGCGGAACGGGTTACATTACCTCCATGTAGACCGATAGCGGGGATTACGCTCCCGCACAAGCGTTGACGATGAAGTCGTACGTAGCCGACCTCGAGGTCGCGGAGAACTTGCCGCGATGTCGGTCGATGATGCCGGGGTGTCGACGATGATCTGCGTCGACGGGCGTCGGGCGGAAGAAGGCAGAGCGCCAGCACCAGGGGCTGGCGCGCCGGCAGCAGAGGGGGGAGGCGCGGCGGCTGCAGGGGGCGAGACGACGTCGCCCAAGCTCCTCAATAGAGTAGCCTCCGAGCACTCGCAAACATACGGAGCCTAGCGACAACTCCCGGTCATTCAGATCCAGCTGAAATCGCAGGAGTAGATCTTATCTGGAATCCCGCAGAGCAACGGCGCTCTGCGGTATGGCTTAGGTGGAGAGAGACCCCCTTCCTCAGCTCGGCGCGGCTCCAACTTGGGAACCACGGGATCGAGAGAGAAATTGGGAATTAACTGAATTTCCTATGAATTAAATCAATTAATATGCCTTGCTATATAAAGGGGGAAGGGGTGTGCCAACCCCCTTGGCTCCCCCATGTGGGACTAAAGGTTTGGGGGGGTTGGTGCGCCCCCCCTTGGGCCGGCCGAACCCCCTTGGGGCCCACCCTCCCTTGTGGGGTGCGGCTCCCCCCTCTTGGGCCCTCTTAGGGCCCATATAGGTGGGAGCCCCCTTTTTCCTTTATTTAATTAATATTAAATTAATATAAAAATCCCATTAATTCATAATTAATATATTTATATATAATTCAATATCCCATGACTCCGAAACTATTTCGGAACCACCCGAACAACTTTCGGACATTCTCGGAACCCTTCCATAGCTCCCCGGAACTCCTTCCGGACCACCGGAACTCTTTCCGGATCATTTCTTTCTCTCCAACAAAAACCTATAAAATTCCAGAACCTATCTCCTAGCGTCGCTAAGACCTTAAGTTTGTTACGCTACGGTTCGGGAACACTCCAGACATGGTCGAGACACTCCGCTCACCAATGATCGTCAGGGATACCTGGAAATATATAACGACCCCTGTGCATTCCACGAATATCGTCGTTGAACCATAAGTATGATATTCATTCCCTTTGTCTCTGCGATACTACCTTGTCCGAGATATGATCGTAGACACACCGATGCCTTTGCTGTATCTCGTTACCGACGAAGGTTATTAACTCGTCTGCGATATTACATCTCCATGACCTAGTCATAAGCTGCGCAGCTATATAGATGCAATTTCACCGAGTGGGCCCAGAGTATCTTTCCATTACAAGAATGAACAAATCCCGCTCTTGATCCTTACGTCTTGATGCTCTTTCGGAATACCCAAGATGGACACCGTTATTGTCATGCTATATAAGACACAACGTTTGATGCTCTCAAAGCACTCCTACGAAGCAACAATAAGTACGGTCTCACGGTCTAAGGAATAAGCTATCACACTCTTATCTATTGCAAATGACAAGCATCGTAATACGATCTTATTGCAATACTTTGCGTATGTCCACCACCTTATTCTACCAACAAGATGACCCCATTGTCAACCGACGTCATTGTCCTTGATCGGGAATCTCGATCAACTGTTGCCCAATGGACTAGCTCATATAGAGGCTTGCTAGGGACCTGGTTGTCTATGTATCACACGTGTATTAATAATTCCGATTAATACAGTTATAGCACAATACATAAACCTATTATAAACTTATGAGATAATGCAATAAATACTACTTATTTATTTGCCTCTAGGGCATATCTCCTTCAGTCTCCCACTTGCACTAGAGTACAAATAAACTAGCTGCATTTTACTTTATCAGAATCCCTTATCAAATAAGAATCATTTGATAATGCTTGCTTGTGGAAAATTGTTACTGCACAATCCATGATTGTACACGCTTTTGCGATTCACTGGCATCAACTTGCTTGATATCACCATGTTGTCTAACAACATATATGCAAATACCGTAACTAAGTGAGACTTCTGCTTCCCAGCGCTTACTCTGATTATACTAACCAGATAACTGCCCTGAAAAACACACTCAGCCATGCAGAGCCCCTTGTAACAATTACAAACTCGCGATATCTACATACTTTCACACCAATGTAGAAAACTTGACATTCAGATGTCAATCCCTTAACTAACGCACTTCTACTTCCAGTAAATTTCAAATTTACTTTCATAACTGCTCTTATTCCAAGAACATCGGTTATATTTTATCGAGCAGATAATATGGTTTCTGTATGATGTCTAATATATACATAATAGACCCACATGTCATACAACCATTACCTTCATGCATCATTACTCTTAATGACCAATTGGATTCCAAATGACCATCATTTTGATTCTCTTCTGACTCCTCAGATATAATCCAACACAACTCGACTAACTATTTAAAATTCCCGTTCTATTTCAAAATAGACACTAACTTTTAAAAAGTTTCACAACTTCATCATATTCTATTGGTACAGTTTCACAATGTGTTAACTACACAAGATGAATTCGACTCCCACTCAAATTATGTCTCCACATATTTGACAACACACGCTCCCACTCAAAAACGTGTTATCCACATATTTGAGTTCCTGAGCTCCCACTCAAAAATATGTTTCATACATATTCCACCTGAGTAAACTAAATACGACTCCCACTTAATTCGACATTTAGGTCAAACCAAAATCATTGATCTAACATCAATTCGAATTTAATACAAACCTCAGTATTACATTGATACAAATCCCTCAGACTTCAAGCATGTCTACATAAATGTAGTCAACAAATTTGATCTTGTCCAAGACACATTTCTTGACAAGACATGCTACCGCGTCTTTCTTATAGTCACATTTCTCATATAACACCTTATATGACGATTAAACAATCTTATTCCTCTAATAAGAATTGCAGCAACAATTACTCTCTTAATCCTTTCAAATGCAACTTTGGATTTCCAGGCTCAAAAGCCTTTGTTCGTATTCCGATATTTTCTCAACTTTCTTTGTATTCATAGAGTGCACCTTGATCTGTCAACAAGATCTGAAATACTTAATACAGAGCTGTGACCTGACAGCAATATTAAATATAACAGCACTTTATTTAGAAGTTTCTTTCATGAAAATATTATGATCTTTATGAAGAGGATTGCAAGCAGAAAACAATTTTCTAGTCTCCCTCACTCTTAATCACCAAATTTTCATTAGCAGACATATACTCTTTGGAACACCTTCCAACATAGGTCTGACACTTTATTCCAAACTTCTAATTCCAATCCATAAACCGTAATTCGAAAATTCATATTTTCCTCGGAATTACATAGACAACAAACTGAGTTTTGTTTCTATTTGGTTTTGGAATAGACTCTCATCCTATGTGAGTAATCTACAAAGAACTATTCATGTATACTCCGAATTATCGTATAATCATATACACGTCGACACTACTGTCGATCTCACGAATTCTCGTTGAGAAAAATATCTATTTTCTAAAGTGGACATCGACTATAATGTTTCGAACATATTAGGAGATTCTAAGACAGATTCTGAAAGACCACACTTTATTTAAAATAGAGCATGATTATAATTCCCCATATATCACCATATATGATATTATAATATTGTGAAACGAATTTCCACAAGTCTTTTGTGTTGAAACCATAATTCAAAAAATATTGTCCTTTGATCGAATTTTGTGAATACAACATTCACTAATCTTTCTTCTGAAAAACCCCATTTGATCTATTATCAAATTAATTTCAGACTCCATAATTTATCGGGCAAATACTCCTATTTACCAAAATCATAGAGGAATTCGGATCAAGCAAAACACCATTGATTAATCATTAAAAAATGACTCTCAATCAATTTCCTCTAGTATTGCAACTTCAATACTGCATTTCAAACTTAATCAATTTTGGCACTCGAAATACTTAAATGGACCAAAAAATATCCATTACTTCTTTCATTGCCTTTATGACTAAATTCGATGGTGTTTGTTCTTTGGACACATAATTTTATCATTCCCGCTATTATAAATGTATATCATACGCATAATGTAATTGAGATGTGATGCAAATTACTCATAACATGAAACAACTGCTTTGTTTCATAACATAAAACAACTGATGTGTTCTATATGAATAATTATGTCTTGTAACATTCAAGACACCAAACTAGATCACATTCTCACTATTACAAAATGTCTCATCAAAAACTATTGATGATAACTAATATGATATCTCGAGGGCGTGAGCACTACTGGCCATGAACATGCCATCACTCGTGCACTGTCACGTCACCCTTCGCCACATACTTGTGATAATCAGGGACTGTTTCACAAACAGAACAATTATCAAACACTTTTCATCAAGTATGAGAAGAATACATTTATATCTTCGTATATCAAATATACCCATAGCGTCGAAGAACTCTTCTTCGATGAATCAACTTTTAGAGATTTGAACTTGTTCACGAACGTGAAGAAGCCCACCGTGTCTCTATAGCATATTCACGCACATGCTATTCACAGCTAGGAGGTAAAGCGCAATCTCTATTGCACTGGAGTTCGCTATCTAGAAATCGTAGATATTCGTAAGCCTGAAGTAGATGTCACACAACTTCTTTAACTGAGTCTCCAGACAGGTATGCTCCCCATGTGAATGGTCCGGAACTTTCTAAGCTGTCTGAACTACTCAAGACTCAATTCATCTTTGAAGTGACCTCTGATCGCATCAATCACGACATATGGCTCCATGTGTTGAAACAACTTTCAACTCAGGTGCTAGGCATACGCTCATGACGATCGTCACTTCCATGAACATGTCATGATGCTTACGGAACTCATCATCTTGCTCCTTGCTATCAGAATCATCTGGTCTAACTCCTAACTAATGTTCTAGCACATATAGGATGTTTGTTGTGTTTGGAGAATGTTTCTAAAACCAATGCACCAGCTGATGAAGTTGGACCCGTCGGCTTCCAAGGTAGAATCCGAGCTCTCGAAGAAGTAACCGAAGTGTAGTTCCGTAGTCTCCAGATGTGATCACAAAAGAGGTAAGATAAGTTTATAATATATAGGTGAGTTTTAGTTCTATAATCTCATTATCAAAAACACACCACACCAAGATTATTATCCCTAAAAATAATAATGGCGACTACACGACCCTCATCCACCACACTACCCCCGATCATCACGGCCGGCAGCACAGCTTCAAAGGTGGACATAACATGTCGATCACAACAACTCTGTGACTCGTGCTCGATCTTTCAATCTTCCCGTGTTCCGAGGCCATACCTCTGAGTATGCTAGGCTCGCCAATCAAACCTCGAAGACCTGCGCGTGCAACATGGCTTACACCCACTGTATGCGAACGACGAGATGTGTGACACCCGATCATCACGGCCTGCCTCATAACGTAGAACTTTCTTGGTGGTGCGCAACGAGGGAGAACACAATTTTGGTATTTTTTAGGGATCATCCTATTTATGACGCTACCGTTGTATATCTAGCATATAAGCAATCAATAGGATGCACACACAACAGCACACAACGATGATGCAATGAAGTGCGATGTGACATGGTCGATGCGCCTGGTCCTTCACGGCGCCATGTGCCTGGCCCCCGGCGCCCCGGCATGACTCCGAGTCTACAGAGCCCTCCATTGCCTCCGACAGTACGAGTAAGATCAAAACTTACCGTAACCATGTCACATGAAATAACGCCTCTGCAAAACAAAGTTAGACGCCTCTAGCTTTATCTAGTTTTGCAAGTTTTACGTGGCAAATAGGCTTATTCGTAAGAGAATCGCTTCCCTACCTACGAACTTTGTACCACAACGTCGATCGTATAATTGCATGTTTGAGCATCCCTTTCGGGCCCTCCATTGAAAATGCTTTGCCGACTAGAGAGAGAGAAACAGACACCCGCCAGCCACAGATACGGAGCAAACCGTATGTCAGTAGTGGAACCAGTCTCGCGTAAGCGTACGCGTAAAGTCGGTCCGGGCCGCTTCATCAACTCAATACCGAAGGCATCGCAAGTGCACGCTAGAGGGTAGCAAATATAAGAAAGACGCCCTCATTCAACATGAGTTCTAACCGTACCAGCAGTACTACGCATAGATCGGCTCTGATACCACTGAAGGGGTTACAGTGGCAGAAAACAATAATTTTCTAGCGAACGAAACCCTAACTAGCTAGGATCTATCTATCTAGTACATGCGATAACGGTGGCGGAACGGGTTACATTACCTCCATGTAGACCGATAGCGGGGATTACGCTCCCGCACAAGCGTTGACGATGAAGTCGTACGTAGCCGACCTCGAGGTCGCGGAGAACTTGCCGCGATGTCGGTCGATGATGCCGGGGTGTCGACGATGATCTGCGTCGACGGACGTCGGGCGGAAGAAGGCAGAGCGCCAGCACCAGGGGCTGGCGCGCCGGCAGCAGAGGGGGGAGGCGCGGCGGCTGCAGGGGGCGAGACGACGTCGCCCAAGCTCCTCAATAGAGTAGCCTCCGAGCACTCGCAAACATACGGAGCCTAGCGACAACTCCCGGTCATTCAGATCCAGCTGAAATCGCAGGAGTAGATCTTATCTGGAATCCCGCAGAGCAACGGCGCTCTGCGGTATGGCTTAGGTGGAGAGAGACCCCCTTCCTCAGCTCGGCGCGGCTCCAACTTGGGAACCACGGGATCGAGAGAGAAATTGGGAATTAACTGAATTTCCTATGAATTAAATCAATTAATATGCCTTGCTATATAAAGGGGGAAGGGGTGTGCCAACCCCCTTGGCTCCCCCATGTGGGACTAAAGGTTTGGGGGGGTTGGTGCGCCCCCCCTTGGGCCGGCCGAACCCCCTTGGGGCCCACCCTCCCTTGTGGGGTGCGGCTCCCCCCTCTTGGGCCCTCTTAGGGCCCATATAGGTGGGAGCCCCCTTTTTCCTTTATTTAATTAATATTAAATTAATATAAAAATCCCATTAATTCATAATTAATATATTTATATATAATTCAATATCCCATGACTCCGAAACTATTTCGGAACCACCCGAACAACTTTCGGACATTCTCGGAACCCTTCCATAGCTCCCCGGAACTCCTTCCGGACCACCGGAACTCTTTCCGGATCATTTCTTTCTCTCCAACAAAAACCTATAAAATTCCAGAACCTATCTCCTAGCGTCGCTAAGACCTTAAGTTTGTTACGCTACGGTTCGGGAACACTCCAGACATGGTCGAGACACTCCGCTCACCAATGATCGTCAGGGATACCTGGAAATATATAACGACCCCTGTGCATTCCACGAATATCGTCGTTGAACCATAAGTATGATATTCATTCCCTTTGTCTCTGCGATACTACCTTGTCCGAGATATGATCGTAGACACACCGATGCCTTTGCTGTATCTCGTTACCGACGAAGGTTATTAACTCGTCTGCGATATTACATCTCCATGACCTAGTCATAAGCTGCGCAGCTATATAGATGCAATTTCACCGAGTGGGCCCAGAGTATCTTTCCATTACAAGAATGAACAAATCCCGCTCTTGATCCTTACGTCTTGATGCTCTTTCGGAATACCCAAGATGGACACCGTTATTGTCATGCTATATAAGACACAACGTTTGATGCTCTCAAAGCACTCCTACGAAGCAACAATAAGTACGGTCTCACGGTCTAAGGAATAAGCTATCACACTCTTATCTATTGCAAATGACAAGCATCGTAATACGATCTTATTGCAATACTTTGCGTATGTCCACCACCTTATTCTACCAACAAGATGACCCCATTGTCAACCGACGTCATTGTCCTTGATCGGGAATCTCGATCAACTGTTGCCCAATGGACTAGCTCATATAGAGGCTTGCTAGGGACCTGGTTGTCTATGTATCACACGTGTATTAATAATTCCGATTAATACAGTTATAGCACAATACATAAACCTATTATAAACTTATGAGATAATGCAATAAATACTACTTATTTATTTGCCTCTAGGGCATATCTCCTTCACTTCTTTGCTTTCTCCTTACGTTCCTTCTCCTTCTTCAACCTCAACCTCTCCTCCCTCTCCTCATCATTTTTCCTCTCCCTCATGCGCCGTTCTGCAGTCTCTCGCTCCCATTCGACCTCGTTCTTGAAGTACCTATCTTGGACGAAGTCTATCCATTTGATAAAGACACAAAGGGGCGGGGGTGACTACAAAAGAGAGAAGGAGCATTAGATATTAGTACACAAATTTATTTAAATTTGCATGCGTAAGAGGAGACATACCTTGGGACGATCATAAGCGGACTTGGGTTCTTCCTTGTCCCTACAATAGTTGGGACACAACCAAAACCGTCGTCCTCTTGTCTCATCCCAATCATCTGACTGTTTGGCCTTGCAAATGTCTTGACAAAAACACTTTGGTGCCTCCTCCTCGGGTTTGGTAGACGCCACCCTCCATGCCCACGGCCTCGACATCCAATCATCGGACCCCATACGCTACAAAATGAAAAGCAATTGATATTTGCATGATCAAATAAACAATATAATAAATAAAAGAGAACAACCAAATAATTTGTAGTCGTACCAATCATCTACGGCTACCACCTCTACGCCTCGAACCGCTACCCCCTCTAAGCTCGTCAAACATTCGAACTCGTGTACCCCCGTATCTACTTGTGCTACCACCACCACCACGGCTACGACCACCACCATCTCGTCTACCACCACCACCATCTCGTCTACCACCACCACGGCTACCACCACCACCACCACCACCCACACCCCCACCACCACCCCCCCATCACCACCACCCACAAACCCACCACCACCTCCCCCATCACCTCCACCCCCACCCCCACCGCCTCTAGCACCACCTCCCCTTCCTCCACGACTAGTGCTTCCATCATTGCCCTTGGATCTCTTGTTTTGGCTACAACCTCTTGTGTTGTGCCCAACTTCATTGCAATCTCCACAACGGCCACTCGCACGAGGCTCTTGAAAATTTTGGTTGCCCCATTCTCTAAGGCCTCCCCCACCCCATGCGTCCATGTCATTTCGGAAACGCTTTGTCTTCCGTCTTCCCCGTTTCGTCACTTTCAATGCTGGATCAGGCCACATTTGAATGACATGGTATTCAGGCCATTGCGATTGGTCGAAATAAGGCTCAAATCGCTGAGCCCATGTATCCCTTGTAGCCTCGATAGAGTACTCAGACAACCTCACGGGATCGATGTATCCCACTTTCCGAGCGAGTGACGCCGTCCGCAAGTGGGAGCATGGGAGGTGAAGCAACTGAGGCCTCTGGCATGAGCACAAACATTGCTTAAGTAAAACTTTGCGCGCCCTCCCTCCATGTTGCACACCACCTAACGTAGTGCCTCCTGGCTCGTTGACTTGGTAAGTCCACTCATTTTGGTCAAAACACTGAGCCGTACTAGCGTCCGCTTTTTGAGACTGGTACAACATCCACTTGTAAACTTCGGGTGGATAGTTATACTTCTTGTTATCCTTGTTCCTCCCTTCAATCTGATCATCTGTTTCCTCACTGTATTTCATGAAATACTCATTCAACTTGTCAAATGTATATTGCACGATTGTTGTCACGGGCAACGCACGCATACCCTTGAGCACATTGTTGAAACACTCTGCCATGTTGCTTGTCATGTCACCATACCTCCGACCGTCGGGATCAAATGCTCTAGCCCACTTGTGTGTAAGTGCCTCATGCCTATGCAAGAACTCTTTACCCCCAGCTGATGTTGTAAGCGTGAGCAATCGGTTGTACAATCTCGCGAAATGCCCCTCGGTGAAAGCAAGACAACAATCTTTTAGATCATCGGACAACTCCTTATTCCCACATGCCCTATAGAAGTTGGACACAAAATGCCTCATACACCATCGATGATGTACTGGAGCATGCCCGGGAATATCTATCTCCACCGCGTTGAGTATGCCCTGGTGCCGGTCCGAGATGATACAAACTTCTCTTTGAGGCTCGAAGACCATGGTTCTCAATAGCCCCATGAACCACTCCCAGTTGTCGTTGTTCTCCGCCGTGACCAAAGCAAAGGCCAATGGAAGCAACCGGTCGTTTGCATCATGAGCTACAGCTATCAAAATAGTGCCCCTGAATTGACCGGTCAAGAATGTGCCATCCACAGAGACAACCGGCCTACAATGCTTGAAAGCCCTTATGCATTGCCCGAAAGCCCAAAAAGCACGACCAAAAACACGGACGGTTGCACCTTTGTACTCTCTAGTCTTTTGACCAAATGGCTCCACTACGGTAATCATGCCCGGATTGGTAGCGGCCATAGCTCCCAATAGTCTAGGAAGTCGGTTGTATGCTTGCTCCCAATCACCATACAGCATCTGGAATGCCGCTTGCTTTGCCTTCCATGCCTTGACATACTTTACGGAGTAACTAAAGATTTCTTTCACCGTGCCCTGAATAGACTTCACCGTGAACGTCGGGAATGCCTTTATGGAATTGGAAAGCCTATAACCAATGAATTCGGAGGTGAGTTGACGGTGTACGTCATCCACATCCTTGTGATCATCACCCTTCCCACTACACATGTGAGAGGAAACACATTTCGTTAGAATCCATTGAGGACCACCTTTCCATGGTCTTGCACGCACAACCCATGGACACCCATTTGTCGCGTCCTCGCACTTTACCGTGTACCGCTTTCGGACATCGGAGTGAACAACTTTGAACGGTCGAAAATACCTAACCGCATACTCCTTGATCCAAGTCTTCAACTCCAAGAAGCTTTCAAACTTTAATCCCTCGGCAATACCATAATTGTCGGCATTGGTATCCCTCTTCGAACTCGGCCTTGCTTCAAGCAATTTACATGAGCCTCCATCAACCACGGCTTTATCCGCGAGACTAAGACCACGGAACAACGATATCCGATGGTCCCGCCCCACTATCTTCTTGAACACTTCCGATTCTTTATCCGTGAACTCATCCTCATCCACTTCTTCGTCCGGTCCGTCATCCTCCGAGCCCGATGCGTAGACTCGGCTATAAGGGATGTCATGGTTCATGTCCTCTTGCCTACAATTTCTCTCAACGTCACCAATACAAGTGTTATGAAGCTCGTCCTCCAACGCATCGGTATCCTCCTCCGATAGTTCATAGCGGTCAAATTGCATCGGGCTTGGAGGTTGGCTAGGTTCATGTTGGGTCATCGGAGGTTGGCTCCACGTTGCTTCGTACACTTCTTGTTCATTGGATAACTCATTTTGAACCCCAACTTCACCTTCGGCGGCACCCCGGTTCAAGTCAAATGTTTGGGTGGCAAATAACTCGAGAGCCTTGTCTTGAGATGCGACAACCATCTCCTTATATGCACTCCAACACAACTCGGAGTTGATAGGCATGATCTTCCAACGGGAGTGAGGACCGAACCCAACATTGTGCCTTCCCTCCAAACAAACTATATCATTTAGGTTCGTCCAATTCAATGCAATCCTCACTTTAGCAACAACCTCGGCATAGTTCGGACTACGGTCAAACAACACAACCTTCTCCTCCGGGTCATGCTCAACGTTGCCTTTAAAAAATGTTTCTTTATCCACATGATGCACACTAACCATTCTCTCCATCTAAAAACAAATAATTTGTAGAGAACAAATTATTTGATGATACTATAATAACATGATATAGCAAATTAAATCCTAAAGCAAAATTAAACTAACCTAAAGCTAAATTAATCAACACTAACCCTAACCCTAACATACAATGTGTCCAAATCAACACTAACCCTAACCCTAACATACAATGGGCAAATAGAAGCATACACACACACATTGCCCACTATTATCCACAAAAACGAAATATTACACCCTCATATGACATTTCTAGGGTTTCCAAGATCTAAACATAATGCCACAAAATTGCAACAATTTGGTTGGACAAAAACATGGGGGATGGAGGAGATTACCTCTCTCAACGCAGGGGAGCCCAAATCCACGGCCAAATCGAACCAATATGGAGGGATTTGTGAGGGGGGGTGAGTACAAGGAGAGAGAGGGAGAGAGGAGCTGTTGGGGTCGAATGGAGAAGAAGAACCGTTCGGGCGCTGGGCGCAGCCCTTAAGTCGCGGAGGGTAGCGCCATGGCGTGTGGCGCTACCCTCTGAAGGGCAACGCCGCGGGCCTCGGCGTTGCGCGTCCACCTCGCGGGGCCCGCCGTGACACGCTGTCACGAGGGTAGCACCGAAGTCTGTGGCGCTACCACAGAGAGGGTAGCGCCACGTTGTTGGGCGCTACCAAAAAGGGTTAGATTTTGAAATAGTTTTGAAAAGGGGTTAGTTTTGGCTAAAGTTTGACCAAAGGGTTATTTCTGTGAAATTTCACCACTAGTATAGAACAACACCACGGAAACGGTTTTAGAACGACACTATAGAAACGGTTCAAACCTTAGCAAAAATATCCTACGTTGCTCGAGCATAGCTGCTGATGTGAAGGGACTAATCTACTGAGGTGAAGGATCTAATCGGGAAAGAGGTTTTAACCGTTACCGACGTGGCATCTTTTTACCAACAGCTGGACATTTATCTCCGCTTCCTTAAGTTTTGTTAGAAGAAAACTAGAGCGATCGAGAGAGAAGCGAGTGAATGAATCGAAAGTTACTTTTCCATTGATGATTGAACACTTATATACAGGGGACGGACGCATCCAAAGGACGCGACGATTCGGATAGCGGTTCCTGCAGGCGACGCTCTAGGAACGATATGTCAGTTCCACATCGTGGGGATATCCACGTGCGGTTACAAGTAGAGATTGAATTAACTAATTACATTAATTAATGAAATTCTAACACTCCACCTTAACCTTTACTTGTCCTTGAGTGTGTTCATAATTTTGAAATATTCTCCTACAAAAACCCAGTGGGACAAATGTGAGCAGTCCTCCAAAAACCCTGTGGGAAAATTATGAGAACTAGTATGTATGATATGTTACTAAAACTTATTTAACCCAGGTGAAAAAATGAGGAGAAAATTATGCAACATATGATGGTTATTATCTCTTTGATAACTCATCAGTTACACGGTTTCCTTTTGCCATGTCGCCACAACTAGGAACAGTGTGAAACAGAGTGAGAGGGTTAGGGTGCTGTCGAGGCCAATATAGAAAATGATTATTAAATAAAACTGTTTCCTTAACGTATCTACCTGTGACGAGGCCAACCTTTACAAAATGCAGGTACCATTGAAAATGGGAACTTCTTATACACTCTAATATAATGAAATTATTAGTAATGAACCTAGGATACATTTATTCATAATACTAATAATACTGGAGACTAAATTACATATGGATTAGATAATAATAATAATAATAAAGTAAGCGCTTACATATATGCTACAAGCCACTGCTACTACCACAACTTATAATTCTTGATGAAGACTCAGGCCGCATTGTCACTATACACGACAGCATCCCTCCGGCGTAAAGTGCTAACGTCACTGTCGAACTCGAAGAACATCCAGTACACACGCTCAAGCATATACGCTAGGGAAGAAACGCGTCCACCCCTGCGAGAGGTACAACTTCCAGCTCCTCTGACGACCATCTTCACTGCCCAACTGCCATTCTCGCAGTTCTCCATCCGCAGAAGATGCATGTAGGGATGGCAATGGATACCCATTGCCCATGTACCCTGCGGATAAAAACTCTGTTGAGGTAAGGGTTTGGAAAAACAAAATATCAATGTGTATATAAATGGGAAAATCTTATATCCATCGGGTGGAGAGGGTATGGGTATGTGTTCATAAAACCCATGCCTGAATACCCATGTACCCTCCTAATAACTATTGTAATATTTATTTTGTGGCTTTGGTACATCAAAATTACTATGTACTTTGCCGTGACTTTGTGAACTTAAAGTGTATTACTATGTGTTATTGTTTTATGACTATGTGTTGTTGTTTATCATTAAAATGTGGTATGCGTAAGTGTTGTTGTTCATATGTGTTACTTATCTATGAGTGTTGTTGTTTATAATTACTAGATAACACCCCACGCGTTGCTGCGGTATTTCATAGTGATATATATTAGAATTGTTTTTATTATAAGAAATATGAATTTAGTTGTTTCATTTCTTTGTTTAATGATTAACTCATAGACTAAAGATAAATATGGATGGTTTAATGGGGTGAACCAATTAGAGACTTGATGGTGTGGCATGTTTGCATGTTAAGAGAAATCAAGTAGTGGGGTGCTCCTATTTAGATAGAGAAGATATGTGATGTTGTTTACAGTGTGTTGCTTTTAACAATGTATTGCAATTCATAACTCCGTGATGTGGTTTAAAATGTGCTGCTGATTAAAGACTTCAATTTTGACAATCTTCCTTTCCGGACGACAATCAATTTTGACCCTTTTTTGTCGAAATGGTAGTGTACCTTCATGAAATCACCTTAAAGACTTTACAGGCATTATTACCTTCTGCAATTTGAATAAGATTTCTTCCTCAAAGACTTTACACCACAAGTGCCACTCGGTTACTAGCTAAAAGTGAATAATCAAGCGATTTGAATTCTTCACATATATTCCCACAAGGTGGTTAACAAAAACATACTACTCTTTTTCGTCAACTGTTACTGCTACATTAATTAGTCTCTCTTGTCACAAAATCATACTACTGGCGATTCGCTACGCGCCTGTCAACTGTTACTGCTACATTAGTCTCTCTTGTCACAAAATCATACTACTGGCGATTCGCTACGCGCCTTCTCCAGCGCTCTCCTACGTCGGTCCACCATGAGTCCCACGAAGGATCCGGCAACCTTCGTGCCTGCAAGGATCACCGGCACCACCAGTCTGCATGTCGCCATAGCGCTAGCGTTCCGAATCTCGTCTTCAACCTCGCGCATCCCCTGGTCGAACTCGCGGTACATGTCCTCCACGTCGGAGTTGAAAGCGTACTCCGACACGGCCTCCCTCGGGCACCTGTGGCTGAGGGCCTCCAGGGCGCCCTCGAACATGATGTGGCTCACGGCGGCCAGGCCCCGCAGGGCGCCGAGGAACGAGACTACCGTCGTCCTGTTTACCTTCCTGCTGTACGAATCCTCGGCGGCAGCGCAGAAGATGGCGGTGTATTGCCGAACGGTCCCGTGGGTGGTCTCCTCTGAGATCTCGCCGGGCTCGCCGAGGTTGAGCTGCGCGCTGTCCAGAACGAGGCAGGCTAGGGCGAGGGCCTCGTTGGCAGAGAGGCAGACGCGCGCCGACATCGCCGTCGCCTCGGCGTAGAGGAAGCCGCTGTCGATGAGGATGATGTCGTTATAGTGCTGCGTGATCCGTTCCATCTGCTTGTGGAAGTGGTCGCCGGCAGCCGGTGGTTGGTTGTCCTGTGACGGTGCGCCGCGGTTCTGATGAGCACGGACGACCGCGAGGCACGGGCGGGGACCGGTGGTCGTCTTCATGACCGGGAGTCGGTGCTCACGACGGCTAACCACCGAGACGATGGACGGGCCGGTGGGGACGAGTGGCCTCGTGCTCGAGGATGCCCTGGAAAACGCCGGCGAAAAGAAGGAGGTTTGCAGAGCGGCCATGGCCTCCGGTGGTGCGATCGATCAATCGGGCGAGAGTCGAGAGAGACACTAGGCAGGACAAATTCTTCGCGTGTGTTTGCGCTGCTGGTTCAGCGATTGATTCTTGGTGTGGCGCTACTTCTGATTACTCCTGCGTATAAATAGCAAGGAGGAGAACTGCGACTCGGACCAGTAATCCGTTGGAGGTTGAACGTCGATCTGTGGTTTTCTATCCCGATTTCAGTTCCACAATCCGACTCGGACAAGATAGTTGCACGAAATCCGGATTGACCGACTTCAAGAAGCGAAACCAGCAAAGCGACCTACAGTAACGCTACCTTTGCTTTCTCGAACCTCGACAATGCCTTTGATTGATAAAGTCGAAAAAGAGTTGGACAGTTTATAAGGAAAACCGGTCAAAAACCATACAACACAACACACCACACTGGCCTCAAGGCCACGTCCCAAAACAAGTCGACGACCATGTCACCCTAGCAACCATAGACGACACCAACACGGCGGAGGCGACCTCAACGCAAGACAAAACCCGGAGCCGCCGCTCCGACATCCACGCCGGCCCCTAGGCCGCACCCCAAACTAGCCGACGACCATGTCGCCCTAACAACCATAGCCGACACCAAACACGGCGGAGACAATCTCAACGCAAGACAAAATCCGGAGCCGCCGCTCCGACATCCACGCCGACCCCAGGGTCGCGCACCACCGAGCCGAAGGCAAAAACACCGACGCCAACCGCCACCACTCCACAAGTCCCTCTGGCCGATGGAACATCAAAGGCGAGGCCCCAAGAGGCAAGCGACGCGAGAGCGCCGCCCTCGCCCGATCCCACAGGATCTAGGGTTTCCCCCGAAGAACCCGGACGGAGAAGCAAGAGCACCGTCACGACGACGCCTCCAAGAAGGACACGGCGTAGATGGCGCCGCTGTCGCCGGCCCCAGCCACCAGCCAGGGCAAGGCTTTCGCCCGACGATGTGTCGCAAACCCCGCGACCGCCACACGAGGACCGGCCAGACCACCAATGCCATCCCGCACGCAGATCATCAGCCCCACGCGCCTGACGATCTGAGCCCACAAACGGAGCTAGGCGCCGGGGCCCAGATCCGCCTCCCGCGGAGCCTCCTCCTAGCTCAGCGTGATGCGAAGACCACCATCCGGGGCCGCTGCCCCGGCATCCGGGCGCCAAATCCAACCTGACAGGCACCCTCCACGGCAGAGACGACGAAACACGACGAAGAGATCGTGAAGTTCTCGCCAAAGCCGCGCGAGCTGTGCAGTGGGACCCAGCATCCAACGCGTCGCCGTGCCTAGGCTCCCCACCGCTGCGACGAAAGCCGCCGTGCAGATCATCACCGCTGCTCTAGATCGAGCAGCCACCACCACGCTCGGATCGGACACCAGCACCACCGCAGACCTCCACCACAACCGCCGCCCCATGCCACCTTTGAAACTGGGCGATAGCCAAGCACAAAGGGAGCCAAGCCCACCGGCCGACCACCCCGAAGGGCACGCGGAGGAGGACACCGCCGAAGCCGGGGAACGCCGCCATGACGTACCACGACCACCTTGCCAGCACCAGCTCGGGCCGCAGCCCGCAAGACCCAGATCGGGCCCTCCGGAACCCACGGACAGAGCAGGAGCGGCCGTAGCGACGAAGCTCGCCCCGCGACCCAGCCGGAGCACCGAAGGCCGCCTCCGCCGCCGCGAGCCGGGGCGCCATCCCGAAGCGGAGCGCCGCCCTGCACCACTGGAACCGCCGCCGTCGCTGCGCGAGAGAAGGATCTCCCCAACGCCACCTTCAGGAAGCGGAGGGGGCCGCCCCCACCGCGGCTAGGGCCGGCGGCAGCGGCGGAGTAGAAGAAGGGCGAGGGGGCCGCCGGCGGCGGCTGCTAGGGTTGGGCCCCGGGTCGCCACACACGGGGCGACACGGGGTCGGACTGCAGCCACCTAAAGCTTTTTCCCGACTGGAGAAAAAGAGGCACATTGATCGTAACGCTACCTTTGCTTTCGTTTTATATTTCTATAAATCGAGATTGTCCGAAAGACAATCAGATTTTCTCTTTGCTCTTTGAGAGCTATCCGATTCGAGGGCAACGGCTCAGATTTAGTACCACCCTAAGCAGACGCAGGACAGAATAGTACTACCCGCTATAGTGTGTGCGCAGTAACTTCAGGAAAACGCTACTATTTCTCCGGGGATCGCGCGGGTCCCTGGGTCCACACGCCTCTGACTCGTCTCGCTCGTTCCCCTCCTTCTTTTTCGAACATGAACCAATACCGAGGGTTTCTCCACGGCGTCTGCGGAACCTCCACCCTTGCCCCCGCCATCGCCAGATGAGAACCTCACGACCCTGCACCGGCACGAGAGGACGTGTCAAGGCTGTGGGAGCATGCTAAGGAGGTGACAATGTTGGGGGCACTGGTGGGAGCATGCGGAGGAGGTTGCGGGGGCGTCGGGGCGCAGCTGGGAGGTGGCGACATCGCTCGGGCTGCTGGAGCGCGCAGGAGGATGCCATGGCCATGCTTACTTTGCTCGTGACACTCGCCGTCTAGTTCCGTAAATTATGGCAGATGCATTTTCTCTTTCATGCGATGCAATTTTTGTAGCGTATGTAGCAGGTGTTTTCTACTTTTGATGCAATTATACATAACTTTTATAGCAAACTTCTTCGTCATATGATTTAATTTTTTTCTACGTGGTTTGACGAGAACTACGGTGAGATCTCGTCAGACTTTTTTGTTCAGCTCTCATATTTCTTTATATTTGTTTTGCTACGTATCTGTTCTGGAAATGTTGTATTGCCATAATTTTGCTGTAAGAGGTTTCTAGCAAGAACGCCGGTGAAATCTTGTCAGACTTTTCTATCCAGCAGTCATATTTGTTTTGCTACGTTTCTGTTATTGAAGTGTTGTGATGTCACAATTTTTGCTACAATAGCAAAAACATTGCTACCAATGGAACCTTTGTTTCTCCGTAGAAACATTGCTACGAATAGCACACATTTTTTCTACAAACAAAACTTTTTGCTCCGTAGAAATATTTTGTGGGATTTGAGAGGTGGGGTTTTGGAGGGAAATTGGACATTTGCTACAGTTCACTCAGGAAGGGGACTAGCCTCAACACTGTCCGTACTTTATCTGGGACAATGGTATTCTCGGCGGTTCAGCTACGGTCCATATAGACCAGGCCAAGCTAAAATTAGTCGTACGGGAATGGACCCACAATCATCTTGTGTGTATAGGAGTTTCATCAGGTCACTTCGATCTCCAAGACTCCAAGCAGTACTATTTCTTGATGTTGTTTATTTTATTTTAATTTTATTTCTCAATATGTATTTTTGTAGTTGAAATCGCGTCATGTTTTGTGAGTACTATATTATAACTATCCAGCCATCCCATTGTGCAACCAGTCGCCTTACCAAGTAAGCTAGCCACACATTTTTACTAACACTGTGTTTGGATGTTGGAAAACTGGCATGGAATTGGCAATTTGGAATTGCTGGCCCGCTTTCCCACGTTTGGTGTGGTCATGGAATTAAAGGGTGGAATTAGCAAAACTTTCCGAGCCCTCCGTCCCGCAAGCGTCCCGCTGCCTCGCTCAATTCCAAACTCCTTAGCTCGGAATTGCACGGAAAGAAGGCACCCCGCGTACCGCTTCGCCTCCACAGAAACATCCGTCGCCCCCGATTGACTCTGCAGCACCAGGCGGCGCCGTAGCCGCCTGACCCTGCAGCCACCAGGCGCCGCAGCCGCCGGTAATCCCTCCTCCCTGCCCTCATCTTTCCCTTCCCGGCCGCCTCTCCCCGTTCCAGGCCACCTCTCGGCTGCGCTCATGGCCACCCCAAACCCTAATTTCAGACGGTTGTGGCCATGACGGCCGGTGGCAGAAGCTGGAGGTTCGGTTTGGCCGGTGCCCTCATCTTTCCTTCGTTCCAGCCGGTAGGATTGTGGTTAGGTTCGATGGCTTCTTGTTTGGCTATGTACAGGAGTTGGGATCCATCTTGATCGTTTCATGTTGAGGATTTTCAGTAGTGTCGAGCCTGCTAGTTATCTGTTCTCCGTAGCTTGTTTGTGCCCTTAGTTCGTTAACCTTTGAGATATTGAGGGAATAGGTAGCTCATTACCTGGGACAAATCGTATGTGTTGTATCACGTATCTAGTCTGAACGTGATGCCTCGATCTGGTTAGTAGGTTCAATTAGCTATTGTTCTAGATAATTCCTTAAAGCACTGAACTTGCACTTTAAGTTATGGATTGTTATGTTCGTAATTTTGAGTTAAAATCCCACGGACGACTTTAATTTTTCATATGGCATTTGGTTTTAATTTATGCGTATTTGTATTTGAATGTCTATGCTCTGAATAATTGGTTTTCAAACATTGTGTTCATTCTAGCATTATCATGTCTCAACAAGAGTTGGTTGCTTACATTACCGAAGAGAACAAAAGAAGAAAAAGAAAAAGGATCTTGTTCACAAAGATGTGGTTCGAGATGTCATGCATGGCACTTGCTTATCTTAGTACGCAAAGGGCACCTAGAGACCTAGGATGTTTCAATGATGATGAGGAAAAGGTTGCATATAGAAAGTACATCTTAAAAAAAATGTATAATGGGTCCGAGGCAGCTTGCTATGATAATCTAAGGTTAACTAAAAGGAACTTCCATGACCTTTGTGCTATGTTCCGTGAGAAGTGTGGTCTCAAAGATAGCATCTATCAGCGGTCCATAGAGACTATCAGTAGGCGCCTCTCTACTGTGTTATCGGCCACCCTGTCTCTCACTGGAGAGTTTATCAAGCTTCCTGATCCTTCAGCGAACCCTCCCGACGATTACAAATGGAAGTGGTTTGGTAATGCACTTGGAGCACTAGATGGGTGTCATATTCCTGTGTATGTTAAAACTGCTGACAAAGGGAGGTATAGGAACCGAAAACAAGAAATCAGTACTAACATGCTAGGTGTGGTCGATTGGAACATGAAATTTCTTTATGTTCTACCTGGTTGGGAGGGCTCGGCATCAGACTCGAGAGTGTTGAAAGATGCTATGAGAAACGATCGCCAAGATGCATTTGTTGTACCACAGGGTACGAACCTTCCTCTTGGCTTTCTACTTCTCATATTTAATTGTTAGCTAACATATTTATTTGATAATAGGAAAGTACTACCTAGTTGATGCTGGCTACACCAATGGACCGGGATTTCTATCTCCATTCAGATCCACGCGGTACCACTTGAAAGAGTGGGCTGCAAGTCTTCTAGGTCCCCAAAATGCAGAAGAGTTGTATAACCTGCGTCATGCTCGGGCTAGAAATGTAGTGGAGAGAACTTTTGGATTGTTGAAGAAAAAATGGGCCATTTTGCGAGCTTGTTCTTACTTTGCCATAGAGGACCAGGTAATATGTGACCATAAGGTATTGAAATTATTAAACATGAAACAACAAATGCTAACAATGAAATATATGTTCGCAGATTCGACTTATTAATGCGTGTTGTGTGTTACACAACTATGCAAGGGATAGGCAACATGAGAGGGATGATTTTCTATTGCCGGAAGTCGACGCTGAACTAGCAGCTACAGGCCCTGAACCTGCAGATGATGCTATTTTAATTAGAAGTGTCCAACAAACTACCGAATGGTCCAATTTTAGGCAACAATTCGCTGATGATATGTATGCTGAGTATCTTGTTGCGCGTGGAGAGCAGGAGATTTAGTAGATAAATCGGCATTTGGGTAGATGATGCCTTATTTTGTGCTAGCTGGATGATGGTGCTATATTGTGTGATATTTTGTACCTTGTGTGCTTGGTTGAAACTAATATTTATGATTTATCTTTCTTACTGTTGCGTACCTTGCTATTTTTTACCTTGCTATTTTTTACCTTGCTATTTTGTATCATACTTGCAATTTTATACCTTACTTGTAGAAGCATGGCTGAACCAAAAGCGAAGAAACCTAGGAGTTACCTTACATGGACTACTGAGATGGACGCGGCATTGTTGGCTGTCCTTGTTGAGCACCACAACATTGGTGATCGTGCTCAAAATGGTTGGAAGCCACATGTGTACACTGCTTGCATTAAGCATGTCAAGGAGAAATGTGATGTTGACATCACCAAGGACAACATTGTTGGAAGAATCAAAACGTTTGATAAGCATTACGATATCATTAGCAAGATGCTTGCTCAGAGTGGTTTTGGATGGGATTGGGAAACCAACAAGGTTACTGTTGACAGTGACGAAGTCTGGACTCGTTATGTGGAGGTATCTAATTCTATATTTTGCTTTGTGGTTACTTTTGCACCCTCAATATCAACTCTAATATTTGTGTCTATTCTACAGGCGAACAAGGATGCACGTGCCTATAGGACCAAGGTAGTGCATAACTGGAGTGATATTGAGACTATTTATTCAAAAGACCATGCGAATGGTGCAGATGCTAGGACGGGGGGTCAATGTGCTCAAGAACAAAATACTCCAGTTGTTGAAGAATCTCCTGAGGTGCCTCAAAAGAGGCAACGAACTGGTGATGCTATCTTGTGCATGATGGGACAAATGAGAACATCGTTTGATGAAGCTTTGAAGACAGCTGAGCCACTACCGATGCCAAAGGCGACTCCTCCAACAGAAATCCTTGATGCACTCAAAAAGGTAGAAGGTTTGGAGGATTCTGATATGCTCAGAGCTTACGGGAAGTTGATCGTCAATGAGCGCTTGTTCGAAGCACTCATGGCGCTCCCCGAGAACTTCAGGAAGCCATGGCTCTTGACCTTGCCTTGATGTTCTACCTTATGTGGTGGTTGGTATAAACTTTGTGTGCGCTATGTGTGAGACATGATGTGTGCACTTTTCCTATTTGTTAGAGACATGAAAAATAGATTATATGTTGAAATTGAGGTTCGTACTAATTTTTTTGGTCACCTGCATGATGTTCCTGTGTCTTATTTAAATGATTTTAATGTTATTATGTGTGAAAAATAATATATAAACATTACACTACGTACATATTATTTTTCATGCATGTACAAAAGTTTATATTGTCTAAAACCATCAACACATCCAATTCCATGGTTTGTACATCCAAACAGGAATTAGAATTGGTCACAGGCCTCTGTTTCCAGCAGGAAATTCTGAACACACCCAAACAGCAGAATTGAATTCGGAAGCCAATTCCTTTCCATCCTGGATTTGGAATTCCTTCTCCAATTCAATTCCAGGCTAGTTTTCCAACATCCAAACACAGTGTAATACTTGACATATTTCATAGCCATTTATACAAAATTTCCATCTTAAATGCATATTTTACGAATGCTCTAAGCTAATCACACTAATAATAAAGTATAAAAAGAAGACTATAAACTAGGGATATATAATTTCCGACCACTTTTGGACCTATGCCACATTCACCAATGAAATCTTGTTTTTAGGACACACACAATCTGACGATGTGACCAATTTTTTTATGGTCATTTCAGTCGTTGGTTAATCATGCCATGGAGAATAATTATTAACTTGCGGAGAAAAGGATTTTTTATCATATTGTCAAATAGTTACAAAATTGGATGAGACAATTTTCTCTATTGAATTAAAGATCATATCTTAAAACAAATTTTGTAATTGAAATTTGGACCATTATATTACTTTAGATGCATGTAAAGATAGAGATGATACTAACAACCTTTTTGGAAGGCTGGTGTTGGATAGCGGTGTAATTTACAAGAGTAAAATAGTTACACCGTCTTTTTCGGATAAACACACACTTATTGATAGTTGAAAACGACAAAACGAAAATGAGAGGTTCCAATTAAAACACCATCTATTGAGCTTGGAACACATGCCCATATACATGATTAACACCTGTTCCACACATCCATTTTCTCCTTATGATAAACATCCTATTCCGTAAAAATATCAATATTGCAGATGGATTTTCAGATGTAAACTCCATTTTTTTGGTTCAACCTTTTATAACTTTCGTGTGTGCATATTTTGACCAAAACAAGTCATGCATGGCCCCACTTTTCATTTTGTTTTACGTCAATGGCCTAATATCTGTGCAGATTTGGGTTACAACTAGACTCACTTTGGTGTTTTTTAAGCTTCAGTTAGACACTAGACGCTAACTGAGCATTTTATCTCCGCTTTTATTTTTTCCCGAAGGATTAAAATGCTAAGCGCAAATTTCAAGTGCATGTTTAAGAGACGATAAAATCTCTAACAAATGTGAAGTGCTACATCCGTCCCGTGGGCTCCAAGGCAATTAGGTTTCCCTCGCCTCCTGTCAGTGCTACCGATATTCTGTCCTGTCTCTATGGCATTCGCGTCATGGAGGTGCGGTGGATCTCAGTCCTCCTCGGCGGGAGGTTTCCCTTTTGGGGTGTTAGGGTCAAGATTTGTTGGGTCGGCGATCCGATGGCGGCATGGGCGCCTCGTTTTAATAAGGTCTCCCAGGCTTCAGTGTCATCTTGGCGACAATGTCGAGAAGCCTGTGGGAGTGGTGTGGTCTCGAGGATTTGTTCTATCGGTGGCGTTCTCTGGATCATCAAGGAGCTTTATCGATGTTTCTTCCTTCTTCGTCTCGGGGATGTGGTCTTTTAGACCCGTTCGACGACTTCTCGTCCACAACCAACAACGTCAGGCCGGCTCAGGGAGGAGTGGTAGCGGTGGCGCGCCGTAGACACGGTTGGGAGGTTGAAAACGAAGGGCATTTTAAGGATTCCGTTGTTTTTTTGTTTTTTTTAGATGTTTTGTACTGTCCGATGTTTATTTTAATGTCTGAGTCCTTTTCGGAAAAAAAAAATCACGCTTAAGTGATGTTGAGCACTTAGCGTTTTACTCCACTCAACGCCTAAGCGAGCTTAAGCGTGTGCTTAAGCACACTTTTTATAACCTTGGTGTTTTTGTTACAAAGCTACAATGTTAAGTTTTCTTGTTACACTATAACAATAGGTGTGTTTGTGTAATTTACTCAAAATCCCCAACCCATGCTAAATGTAGTCATGGCTATATTTAGTATTGGCATCGTTGCAAATCACCTAGATTTACCCATATCTTGGTCAATCCCTAATACTACCTCTGTCACGGTTTATAGAGCACACACGCAGTTTAAAAAAAGTTTAAATTTAGTCAATAAATTATAAGTTATATGTTACAAAAATTATACCATTTGATTTATATTAAAAATAAGTTTTTAATGATATAATTTTTGTAATTTAAAATTTGAATTTTATTGTTTAAATTAATGATCAAAGTTCATTCTTAAATTACGTGCGTACTCTATAAACTGTGATAGAGGGAGTAGTGCCATTGCTAAAAAAAAATGTCTAGTCGGGGAAGCAAACATGTTAAATGTTCTCCACCTCCTCAACACCAAACTTGAACCAAAACCAAAACCGAAACAGACGAGATTTTGATTTGAAAGGGGGCCGCACCGCACATCACAACCGTAGAACAAAGAAAAGAAAGGGCCAAACAGTTCGTAGCAAACCCTCCTCCGCATCCTTCCTCCTCGGTCGCCTCCGGCTCGTACAGCGGATCTCCGGCGGCGATGGCCCGGAAGAGGAAAACGGACGCCACACCGCGGTTGGACGAGGCCGACCGCACGCTCTACTCCTCTTTCTGCAGCGCCGCCAACTCCCTCTCCCAGCTCTACTCCCAGGCCACGGCGCAGCAGAAGCTGTCCTTCCAGTCCGGCGAGCGGCACGCCCTCGTCAGTAATTCTTCTCTTCCCCTCTTTCCCCCTTCTCTCTTCGGTCGGTTGCGGGTTGGAATTCTGATCGGTCGCGCGTGTAGTTTTTTATTCAGGTTTAGTTTGGCCATTTGGTGTCGGTCAGGGCATATATTGGGTTTGACAGTGGATACAGAGACATTAAGGCATCCTGAGATGATACCCTCTAAGAATTGGATGTGCAACCAAATGCACAGTGGAAGAAATGTCAACTAGTCAGGGTGTAAGGACATCTCCTACGGGGCTGCTCAATTGCCCCGGACAGTCCGGATTTGAGCAGCCCCGGACAAAACCAAGCCCCTGCGGGGTTGTCCAAACGGACTGATGTCTGTTTTTTGGTCCGCGGCTGCTCAAATCTGGACCAAATTTGGTCCACAATTGAGCAGCCTCCCGGACAACTCTGGACACAATCGTGTCCTCTACTTGGCGCCCTGGCCCGCCAAAAAGAGGCACACATTTTGCCCTTTCCTCTCCCACCCCTAGCCTCCGCCGCAGCTCCCAAAACCCTATCCATGTCCGACGCAGCCCCGCCGCCAAAGCCGATGCAAAAGCCCAAGGTGCTCACGGACGAAGAGAGGAGGGAGCAGTCGGCCAAGAGGGCGGGGCGGAGGAGGAGAGCGAAGGAGGAGAAGCTGTCGCCGATGGACGACGAGCGTACCAGGATCGCCCAGGCGGCGGCGGAAGCGGTGATGAGCGTGCTGGGCATGCGTCCGGCGACCGCGACCACGACGTACGTGCCTCCCTCGCAGACCGCCAGCTCCAACACGTCCGCAGCCCGGTCGCGCTTCCCCCCCGACGCCGACGCATCCCCCGCGCCGACGTACGGTTACTTGCCCGGCCGTGACCCGACGCCGCAGCCCTTCTACTCGCTTGAAGTGGAAGATTCGTCGCCGCTCCGCGGCCCCGCCGTGGGCTCGATCGATCTGAACACCGCGCCGGGCTCTGGGCTGTCCGCGCCCCGCAAAAGTTGCATCCGCGTTCCGTCGGTCGTTCTTCCCGTGCCCCGCAACCTGTTCGATGAAACGCCAGTCCCGTCGACTCAGGCGACTCCGGGACTCACGTTTGAGGAAGACGACGCGTACATGAACGGCTTCATCAACGAGAATGGCTGTGCGAGCTACATCGACGCCGGGGACGAGCAGGAGGAGGACGGAGCGGACGGCCGGGACGGACCCCACATCGCCGACATGCCGTTGTTCATGGACGAGCTCACCCAGCAGGCCAAGGCGGCGAGGAGGAACGTCAAGCGGGGCGCCGGCTTCACCGAGAAGGAGGATGAGTGTCTCTGCGACACATGGATGGAGGTGGGACAGAACACCATCATCGGGGCCGAGATGAAGGGCAGCGCGTACTGGGCGAGGATGTTCAGGAACTACCATGAACGGGCCCTCCTCCAGCCGTACTCCATGGCCACCACACGGACCGAGCTCTCCATCCAAAAGAGGTTCGGGCTCATCTCGCAGGAGTGCAGCAAGTTCATCGGCTCCTTCGAGCACGCCGCGGCCCGGCCGCAAAGTGGCATCGGCATCGCCGACTTGGTGAGTGGCCCTTCCTTTCCTTGTCCATTTGCTGTTTGTGTAGGCGTTCCATGTCCTCCAATGGCCGTTTCTGTAGGCGTTCCAAGCGTTGGAGGTCTACAAGGCCGAGCATGGGGGCAAGTCATTCAACTTCGCCCATTGCTACCGGAAGCTCAAGGACAACCAAAAATGGAAGGAGCTTCACAGCGCCCTCGAGAAAGGAGTGGCCGTGCCCGGAGGGGTGCCGCCGATGGTCCGGAAAGCGAAAGGCCAAGGGGACGGGTCAACTCCAAGCTCGACCTGAAGCGGGACGCCACGACGATCGCGCTGCAGGAGACCCTCCAAGGCTTCATCACCCAGAAGGACAAGGAGACCGAGAAGAAGGACGAGAGGGGCGAGAAGAAGCGCCTGGAGCGAGAGGAGGTGACGAAGAACTTCTTCCTCGTCCAAACGAAGAAGCTCGAGATAGAGGAGGAGAATGCAAAGACCAGGGCCTTGGAAGCCTCGACAAGGGCCATGGAGGCCGAGAACAAGAGGAGGGAGGTCGAGCTCGCTCTGGCCGCCCAAGAGGCGCAGATCATGGCCATGGACCTGACCTGCTTCACCCCAAGGAAGAGGGCCTACTACGAGAAGAAGCAACAGCGGTACATGGAGTCCGAGGGCTAATCGGCATGGCCTGATCGTGCCCGACATGGCCTGAACCAGTGGCCGGCATCCTATTTTGTACATCTAGACTAGTCCATCACCCCGTGGCCGGCATGGCCTGAACCGTGGCCTCCTTTTGCATGTGCCAATTTTGGTTTTTTGGTATTTCCAGGGCATTTTCGTATTTGCCTATATGTGCACTTTGAAAACTCACACAATTTGAAATGCCCCGTAGGGCGCATGGCTCCAGTCCGCGCGGACACGCCCGCGGACGGCTGCTCAAACGGACAAAATCCGGACCAAATCGGTCCGGATTTGAGCAGCCCCGTAGGAGATGTCCTAACTGATCCCTGCGCGAGCAGTCGTAATTCAATGTTTATTGTGTTGTCTCCAACTCTAGGCTGCTTACAGTGGCCCCTTCTGGGTTCATTGTAGCTAACCAGGATACTGTGTCCATCCCAGAGCTAACTGGTGTTTCAGTGTTTGCCCATTTAGCAAGGTAACACGAGTATGAAGTTGCATGATGCGGGCATTTGTAAATTTGGAGAAATCTGTCACGGACTTGAATTTATATTAGAATCGCTTACAGACAATGTGTGTTGAGTTATTTCTGCGTATGAGAAAATTTACCTTCACGAAATGTCATTAAAATCATACAGGAAAAGCTCCACCAATGGATGGTGAGGAAGCATGAGGAGGAGTCAAGGCTTACTGTAGCTGATATAATGTCTCATATCCAGGTTTGATCTTAAAGCTCCCTCGTTTATGATGCTACCTCCTTTTCTGATAACTTCTGTATGAGTTAGCTCAATAGTGCAACTGTCACAAGCTAACATATTAATATTCTCTCCAATTCGAGTTTCTCTTAGATTCTTCAACACCCTTAGCAAACCCAGGAGAAATACATAATTTTATGTTATGCAAGCCATATCCTCTTCTGTACATTTGATTATGAATCTGAAGCAATTAAGTAGTCTTGTTTGTTATTGACCTCCTTGAGTAGTATCACGTCTAGATATACGAAGAACATAAATAGTGTTGACCAACCGTTATGCATTATCTATGAAGTATGAACTTGACAGAGTATAGATGATTGCTGTTTGCACCTTTGTTATCTACTATCTGTTACATTGATTATGATGGTGTTAACCAATCTATTGGTTTATTGTTGTTTTCTTAGCATGAGATTGACTATGGAGGTACTGATGCACTTGTATCCCCAAGAGGACATTCGCATCCCACGAGTGCAAATCAGTTTACAAGTATCCAACCCTCAGCTACTTTGTACGCACAACCAACATCTGGGCATGCTCCTAGACCCACCCTGGGTGACCAGTCAAAGAATACACTATTCTCAAATGCGCTATCAAGCCCGGTCCGCAGGAGTCTACAGAATTATCACTTGACCCAAGGTGGTAATGGAGGACGGAACACTGAAGCAAACTCAGCGGGGCAAAACCGAGAGGCCAACTCTGCAAGCTCCAATGATACCTCCATGGACATGGTTTCAGACAGCGCCGGGAACGGGTACTACTAAGGCGGTTCATGAAGAAATGTTGCATGCACAACCAGGCAGCATCGCATACCAGTATGTTCTGGCTTTTGTATGTTCTATATTTCCCCAAAAGCTCATGCACTGTGTGGGCTTGCAGTCGCACATTTGGCGATTCTCTTTGAGTTTCTTGCAATTATTTTGTTTTGTTGAAGCCTGTTTGGAGAGCAATCTATATGTATGCTTCTATCCTGTCAAACTTGTCTTTATATCTCTACATGTTTTGCATGAAGATACTGAATGTAAATGAAAATTGCATTGTGGTATGCTGAAAGAGTTCATGCGGAGAGGGTAAAGCAATCAATTGCAATAGTAGCAGAAATTATCAGTTTCATGCGTGAGCACTTTATCAACTTGTGCCATCTCTGAGCATTTCAGCTCTTGAAACTTCAGGTTCTTTTGAGTGCCTAGCACGCAGGCTGGCGGGTGATCGAAGTTTCTGGAGCATTTCAGCTCTGTTATGCTTGAAATTCCAGATTATTTTTAGTGCCTAGCATCACTGGTGACTGAAATTTCTAAGATTTGAAGTCATTTTTGTACGACTTGCCATTTAATCACAATTGCACCACCAGACAAAAGTACAATTAACCACCAAACAAAAGTACGGAGCCTTTCAGCTCTACTATGCTTGAAACTCCAGGATTTTTTTAGTGCCTAGCGTGATTGAAATATTTAAAAAGTTTAAATCATTTTCTTACGCCTAGGAACTTAATACCAATTGCACCATTAAACATAACTGCAATTCACCACCAAACAAAAGTGCACTTAAATAGAATAAAAATGAATAAAAAGTGTTAGTATAGTTGCACAAATATAAAATTAAGGGTGCAAAAAAGTGCAACTGCAGCACGTACAAACTAAAAAGTAACCAATAACGGATTAAAAAAACAAGATGATTTGTATTTCACAAAATAGGATCAAAATAAAAAAAATCTAAATTTTAACAAACTTAGACCCTATGTTATAGCCTTTCCATATTTCTTTTTGGTAAATTCGTGATTTTCTTCCGTAATGTTCACTATGACTCGACAAATCACCAATACCTACAATTACAATAGAAAAAAGTCCAAATCAAACCTTCCAGTTATAGGGCTTAGCTAAATCAAATCTCAAACTTTGAATTGCCTGAAAATCAGCCCACTAAACTTTTGAATCCCGGTCAATCTCAGCAATGTACCTGTTTGGCGCACCGGGAAAGCAACGATCCCAACCAGAATAAATGTCAAGTCTCATTGACAATAATGGTCCCACCTGTCATCTCTTCGTCCTACTTAAACTTTCTCAATCTCTGAACCCTGGCAATCACTGTGAATGGAAAGCCAACGACCACACATGACGGGTTGGAAATACTGCTCATGACAGCCAGCAATACATTCCTGGCCAGCAAATGATGGCCGGCAACGACCTGGGAGAGCGGTCTTTGACCGGCAAAGGCATCCGACTGGTCGACAAAGACAACTTGATGTCCGACGCCAGGTAATCGGCTGGTCCAAGACTATCTCCGGCACTACGCGCTCGCCTTGTCGGCGCGATAGCTCAAACGGTCGTCCAGTGTTTGCCCTAGGCCCTTGTTCCTTCTCGGTGGACGCGTAGGCGAAGTGTGTCTGTCGTCGCGTTGCGTAGTCAGAGGACATTGAGATGTGTTGAAAGTAGCTGGAAGCGGAGGCAGAGAACGCCCGCCTACGGGACTAGCTTAAGGTCGCCACGGCGAGCATGGAGAACATTAGAACAAGATGGATACACATATGGATCTGTCATGTGGGACCAAGTCAACACCCAGGTTTAACCATCCACCTTGAGCAAAATTTCGAATCAAACGGTTTTCAGTAGACGGGGGGTTTGAGAGTTTTACGGGTTGGTGTTCGATTTAGCTAATCCTTACAAGTTCTGATTTGAACCATTTTGTCTTTAAAGCAGGCAAGAGTATTGTCATTCTATTGATAAAGCAGAATATAGTTAACCAATTTATAAGAAAAAGGGGCCATTTCCAATACAATATTCCATGGACCGTGAGCACGACCGTGTCCCAGCCAACATCGTCGTGGTGTGACTCGCCCATAAGCGACCACTATTGACAACTTTCCCTCTGCCATTGAAGACCACCGAGGAAGGCAAACCTGCACGATTACTTCCCAGAACATATACTCCTTATTTTATGGAAAAAGTCTATTTTAAACCCTAAACTCATATAGGTTAGACAAACTGAACCCCGAACTTGAAATCCCGGTTGTTGACACCCTGAACTTCTAAATCCCGGTCTAAATCAAACCCTATATATGTTTAGTGCACCGGGAATACTACGATCCCGACCGGGATTGCAAGCTACTCTCACTGGCATGCGGACCCTACTTGTAAGACCTTTCTTCCTCGATATTTCTCCTGATTCATCCGGATTCTGGAGGCTACTCTCAATCTGAGTTTTTTTGGGTCTCTCGTTGCTCTCAATCTGTATACCGTGTTGATTAAACAGCAACAAGTCACCATCGGTATACATGCATCCATTGTTGTCGATGTTCTCTTCAATTAAATCTGGCTTGTCCCCTGCTGGCTGCTGCCTACAAATCTCGACGGGCGGCCGAACTGTTGTGGTCCGCGTCCCGCACTGCTACCAGCTGCCCTGAGATCCACCGTCGCCGGCTGCCACTCACTGCCCATGTTGCAGCCCGCGTCTACATTCCGCTCCTATTAAACTGTGCAAAGCAGATCAAGCATCCAGACTCGATTGCCCCTCAATTAGTAGCACAATTTTTTTAACCTCGGGTAGCAAATAGAACTACCAGCTTCTTCTCCATTCCATTAGAAGAATCTGGTTAAAAAATTCCACCTCTTTAACGAACAAGGTGCGATTTTCATGGCGTGGTTTGCTCGCTCCGCTCGTTTCCGAGGGCCGTTGCGCCTCTGCTCTCCCTGCTCGCGCACCGGAAGCACACCCTCGAGGGGTTGACTCCAGGCCATGAAGTAGGAAAATCTCCGTCGCCGCATTGACGGCCACACGTGCAGCGACGAGCTTGCGTCCAAGAGTAGCGAGATGGAGAGCGGCGAGTGGCGCAGTGCAGGGACGCCATACTCAAGCTCAGAGAGAACGGATAGAAGAATGGAGAAGAAGATGAATATAGTATTACACATATGAATCTGTCATGTAGGCCCAAAGTCAAACATCCTGGGCTCTTATTTGCCACGTCAGCATTTATAGTTAAATCCCAACTTAAGGTTCGATTTGGACCGGGATTATATAGTTTAGGGTCTGAACGACAGGGATTCTGAGTTGAGGGTTCAAATCGTCGAACCTGTACGAGTTCAGGGTTTAAAATAAACTTTTTCCTTATTTTATTGAGCAGGTGAAAATCAGAAAAGTGAGGCGACCATTACAATCTTCAGAAAAAAACTCAGAAAAGTGAAACGAACAAACCCTTTCGGGCAAAGTGAGGTGACGATTACAATGTTGAGAATAAACTCCGTTCAGACATTTCACGACGCAGCGACCAGTCCATACATTTCAAGATAGAAGATCTTCTGAGCCAGTTATTTGGCAGCGGCGGCAGCAGCCCAGATAGCTCGCAGCTTACCGGCGTACTCCTCCATGCTGTTGGTGGGCGGCGCCACAGCCATAGCCGCCTTCGTGTCCACGAACCTGTCAGCCCACGCGGCCAATTGCGGAGTCCTGCCGGCGTCGATGAGGGTCACGCCGAACATCACCCGCAACGCCTCGAACCAGAACAGGTGACACCCGAGCGCAAGGTCGACGTACCCGATGGAGTCGCCGCCGGAGAATAAGGCGTTCCCCTCCGAGCACGCGGCGAAGGCCTCCTCCATGGGCGCGACCACCGCGAGCGCAGCAGCGAGCTTCTCACTTCTCTCCTCCTCCGTCGCCGCGCGCAGGATGGCAATCCACGCAGGGAACACCTTGTCGTCGACGTAGGCTGCCCAGAAGCGAGCGACGGCGCGGCGGTACGGGTCGGCGGGGAGGATCGACGCGGACCCGGCGCCGTCCCAGAGCTCGTCCACGTACTGCACGATGGCCAGCGACTCGCAGACGGGCTTGCCGGCGTGAATGAGCACGGGGACCTTCTTGTGCACCGGGTTGGACGCGACGAGGAGCTCGCTCTTGTCGAACAGGTCCTGCTCCAGGTACTCGTAGCTCACGCCCTTGAGGTGCAACGCCATGCGCACGCGGAGCGCGAACGGGCTCACCTCCGTGCCCAGCACCTTCACATCTCCTTCACTGCCCATCTTCTTCTTCTTCTTCTTCTTCTTCTTCTTCTTCTTCTTCTTCTTCTTCTTCTTTGGTGCTCGTAAGCTCTGCTCTCGACTCAATTTGCATTTCTAGCTTCGTTTCTTGTTGTTTATATAGCACTTGCTATGCTGACCAGGTGTTGTTGCATGTGCAAAGCTACTACGGCTGCTAGATAATTAAGTGGGTGTTTATGTGTGTGCATCACCGGTGACGTAGCATGCACTCGATCAAATTATTTAACTGCAGATATAAGGTTGCATGCCTACTGTTTGTTCGATTGGAGGGGAAGAATCTGCATTAAAATGATGTATATAGTCATTCGTAATTATTTACCAAACCAGATTTACAAGATATAATATTGAAACAAACCGAAGTCAACCTCTCGATAATAAGAGTGATGGGTGACTAAGATCGAGCCGATGCCTATGACACATACGCACATCATTTAAAATCGGAGTATTAGTTCAACGGATACTTAAGGCACACCACCGATATACACACTTTAGAAATCACTGCCGTCGTCTTTCACGAACTCATCTACTCATCTTTAGAAAGTTGATCAACACCATGACCTTACAATATCAGGCCTATATTCGGCATCGCCATGATGTCAGACAGTGCTATCATCCTGCACGAGACCATCATCATACATCCAAAATCAAGACACTGCAGCGCCACACCACCAAGACTCGTCGCCATCGACCTCTCCAGCCAGGATGTGTTCCTAACACGATGCCGAATCACGTATGAACAATTTTAGTACGGACAGGGAAACCAATTTGGTCCAAGCAGATTAAAGACCTTATTTAGCGATTAAAGGCACTAATTTGATTCATACAAGGCACTAATTTGATCATGAGATTCCCAGTCACCTGCGCGCATAAATTCTCTCCGCTGGGAACGGAACGTTCGCGCGTGCGTCATTGCTTCTACATCACCTCAAAGGTTGACTAGCGTGGCGTCACGCTTGACGCGCACAATCTTTCCACGGGATGCTCTGCGAACTGTTCTTGCTCTGCTGACCTGTGTCCCGATAAGGCTACTAAACCTATAGTCATCCCAAATTTCATTAGGCCTTGCTTGGATTGCGGGTAATCGGACCGGAATTGGACGGAACAATTCTACGGATCTCTTTACCTACATAATTTCTTACTAGCTTCCGTCGTTTTCCACCCTGTAGAAAATTAAATGACGATCCGAAAGGGGCTTTAAAGTCTGATAAAAACTTCAGTTAAGAGTGTAGGAAATTATCCGTTCGCATGCCAGTGCAAAATTGGCAGATTTATATTTTGTGCCATAATATGCTAAATCCATCAAGAAAATGTTAGAGCCCATCCAAACCACATATCGGATCTCACAACCAAACAAGATCTTGGTGAGGTTTGACCCAACTTATAAGTTGTGCGCCCCATAAAGCTAAAGCAACTATTGCCTGATTTTTTTTTAAAGGCCAACCATTCTATTGATCATCAACAACGGTACAAAAAAATCTAAACATACTAAAAATTACAAATGGGTCTTCGAACCACCTAGCGACGACTATAAACATTGAAGCGAGTCGATGGCCCGCGCCGTAATCCTCACCCGTCCCTCATTGTAGTCGGCTAAACCTTGTCACAGTAGACATACATGAATTCATCGTGCTAAGGCACTGAGGGACCATCGCAAAAGGGCAGTAACCATCACCCATAATGAAGAACCGTAGATCGAAAAAGCCGGGCCTAAAACCACACGGGCAAACACGAAAACGGACTGGATCCAGGGGATCCGTCAGACGAACGCCTCCCCGCGCCCTCCATTGACGCTAGGCGCACCACCATGACGAGAATAGGACGGGGAGGGCCTTATTCTGTCTTAAAGAAGTATATACGTCGCCTCATCATTTTGAAGAAGGCACCAAAAAAGCCTGAACAAAGGACGGGAACCCTCCACCCGGTGAGAGGCCGTGATCCACCACGCCTCCAAGCCCTAAGCCTGAACAAAGATGGAGCAGACCAGCTATGTCGCCAACAAAGGGGACGGAACCCTAGATGGATTTTTACAATCGTCTCTCTTGATAATCATCTGTTTACAACAAGAATTGCAGCGATACAAACCGTTCACTGAAGTGGCGAGCATGCTTGAACCTGGCATCAGTCGCGAGCCGTGATGATTTTCTTTCGACAGCGTGGAACAATTGCCCTACCCAGATGAACCCGTACATCAACCTACACCACAACTTGTCCTGCACTGTTAAGGCTTTGCAAACGTGGAGTGCAAATTTCACCACTGATTTGTCGCTGCGCGCTGCGATCACCCCTGAGCTAATTCTGAAGCTTGATCAAGCCATGGACAGGAGATCACTTTGGCTCGAGGAGAGATGCTTCCGTGCCTTTCTCTAGGTCAATGGTTTGGGTATTGCCGCTCTGCAGCGCTCAATGTGGCAGCAAAGATCACGTGTTTGTTGGCTGCGTGATGGGGATACAAACACATGCTTCTTCCACTCCAAAGCCACAACCCGTGGTCGCAAGAATTTTATACCTCGTGTCGAAACTGATGGAAACATCTTTAGCGATCAAAAAAGAAAAGAGGAGGCCATCAGTTTTTTATTTCAATAAGCCGCTTGGCACTAACTGCATCGTCTAGGAATTGCCCCTGCCCAGCTCAGCGAACTTGATGCTCCAATTCTGAAATTTAGTCAGTCTCTACAACAACAGTGCGTTGTTGGCTCTAGAGGGTCTAATCCAGCAGAAACGGTGTAAAAAACGACATTATCATTTTGTTTGGTTGCCTGAGCTGCAATCTAGTGGGTTTTAAAAGGATTATGGCTCGCACGTTTTTTTTTTTTTTTTTTGAAACAAGGCAAAAGTGCCTGACTGTGTTGTGCCTTGTGAGAGGGTCATGCAAATGTAAAACAAGAGTATCTTTCCATCTTCCCATTTTTCACGGGTCTGGCTTGGAGAAATGGCCTATTCCGGTGTACATGTGGAGTTTGTCCCGGAGAGCTTTTGGAGTGCTTTAAGTATCGTGTCATGCAGTCCTTTTTACCCCTTGTTGTTTGGTAGTCCACGAAAAAAGAATCTTCTTGCTACATACAACCCTACCAACCACCATACGGACTACCAAACGCGTTCTAAGATTCGATCGACCGTCATGGACATCAACTCTGATAAAGCGTCTAGCTGGCTGGTCCTGACCGGTTCAGTGTCGTATTCTTCAAAAAAATCTAGGACATCATAAAGGTGAACATAATGCACGGGATAGAGACTTTAAAAACATGCACATTAGCAACACTCATTCTCCTGACCAAAGCAACCTGATGACGCACACCCAAAGGATTTTCGGCCCATCAGCCTTGTGGGCTTCTTTACCAAGCTTGGTACCAATCATGGCCGAAATGATTGTGTCATTTATGAACAATCCATGGCAACTTCATATATGTGCAGAGCCAAAGCCAAGTTCTTTTGCCAACGCGAGCTCCCTGCCTTTTTGTTGCGTTTAGATATCCAAAAGGCTTTCAACACTATGTCGTGGGAATTTCTCCTCGAAGTTCTGAAAGCATGGAGATGGAGTTTTAGCAGAGCTTGGTGTGACAAAATTGCGGTGCTGCTCTGAAAGGACAATGATGTCGCCTAGAGGGGGGGGGGGGGTGAATAGGCGGTTTAAAACTTTTCCGGTTTAGGCTTGATAATTGCGGAATAAAACTAGGTGTTTAAATTAACAAGCCGACAACCTAAATAAACTTGGCTCACCTATGTGCACCAACAACTTATGCTAAGCAAGATAAACAACAAGGTGATAGCAATAGAATACTTCAAGCACGAAGGCTATCACAATGCAAAGTGCATAAGTAAAAGCTCGGGGTATAGAAATAACCGAGGCACGCGGAGACGAGGATGTATTCCCGAGTTCCTCCTTGTTAAGGGAGTACGTCTCGTTGGAGAGGTGTGAACCGACACAACGGTTCAACAACCACAAAGGTTTCACCTTCTTCTCCGATGAACCGCACCACAAAGGCTTGGTTCACCTTCCACTATCGGAATTCCTTCGAGGCGGAATCCGGAGCCTTTCAACAACAATCCGGGGCACAACCCACAATGGGATTGGGGGCTCCCGAACGGCCTCCAACAACAATCCGGGGCACAACCCACAATGTGATTGGGGGCTCCCGAACGGCTTCAAGTGACCACACAAGGGTCCAACCACCACAAAGGCGTCTAGGGTCCAAGGACCCAAGAGTAACAAGCTCACAAACTTTCAACTTCCACGAATCCTCGTGGAGAGCACACCGATGCACCAAATGCAAAAGGCAAGAGCACAAGTGCTCAAATCCTTCACTCTCAAATCCCACCAAAAGCAACTAATGCTTATGGAGGGAGAAGAGAGGAAGAACAAGGAATCCACAAAGGAGCCAAATCCTTCACTCTCAAATCCCACCAAAGGCAACTAATGCTTATGGGGGGAGAAGAGAGGAAGAACAAAGGAGAAGAACCACAAAGTAACTCCAAGATCTAAATCCACTAGGTTCCCCTCACTTAGAGGAGAGATTGATTGGTGGAAAGGTGGATCTAGATCTCCTCTCTCTTTTCCCTCAAGAATTAGCAAGAATCATTGGAGGGATGGAGAGATAGCAAGCTCAAGAAGGTCAACAATGGAGGTCAAAACTTGCTAGAAAGGTTAGGGAACCATTGGGGAAGAAGGCCCCTTAAATAGGTCAACCCAAATTCCAACCGTTGGGTGCAGATTCGCGCCGTGGCGGTACTACCGCTGGCCCCAGCGGTACTACCGCCCCCCTAGGGAGTTAGGGCATCAAAACGGGCTGAAAACAGGCTTCCGTAGCGGTACTACCGCCCCGGGCAGCGGTACTACCGCCCCGGCGGAACTACCGCTCCCGGTACCGCCGAAAACAGCTCTCTGTTAGCTCCGGCGGTACCTCGGGCGGTACCGCGGCGGTACTACCGCTACAGCAAAAAACAGCAGAAGCTGATAAACGAAAACGTCAATATCTTTTTCATCCGGACTCCGTTTTCGATGATTTTTGGCTCGTTGGAATCGTTAGAACGAGCTCTACTTGAATGTGCATAGAAACATCACAGTCCATCATGTGAGGATAAAACCAAATGGGGAAAGGTCGAACTTTCCTAAACAATGCAAACCAGTAAAAACTCCTTCATCAAAAACGCAACAAGATATTCATACGAAATCTGTTTTTGATGAACTAGAGCTTAGTATGGAGATAAACCAAGCTCTAAATCCTCACATGGATAAAAGGCAACAAGTTTTCCAAAGTAAAACCATTTTCGAAGGACTTGGTCTTGTCATGAAGATCGCGACAAGTACCAAAACTCAACACGGAGAAAAACCAAATAAGAAACCAAGAAAGATGATATGCCAAGCATGCAAAGGTTTGAGCTCTCCACAAAGATGCGATCAAGTTACTCACTCGAGAGCCCCTCTTGATAGTACGCCTATCTATCCTATAGCCCTATCAAGATCATACCTTTGCCTTGAGCATTCCACTTGAGCTAGATGATGACGATCTTGATCACTCCAAGTGGACCACCTCACTCCAAGTGGACCACCTTTCTTGATTGCGCTTGCTAGCACATGCTTGATGAAGACTTCTCCAAATTCTCCCCCATACTCCATTATGGGAGGGCCTCGCTAAGCTTCGTCTTCATGTCTCCTTTGCAAGCTTCAATCAAAAGATATCTTCCGAGATACATCTTATTGAGCTTGCACTTCATCTTCTTCTCTTGATATGTATGATGGCTTGGGGTTAAACATGATTGTTCACTCAATCTTCTATTCCAAGCCATACTTGCAATGAGCTCAACTCTACACATGACCATTCTTCATATAAACCCTTTGAATAGAGCATTGGTCATTAAGTCATCTTGAAGAGTCCAACACATGAACTCCTATAATTTCCCATGGACAAGATCTATAAGAATATCTCAATGTAAACATTAGTCCATAAGGATTGTCATTAATTACCAAAACCACGCATGGGGGCAACCATGCACTTTCAATCTCCCCCATTTTGGTAATTGATGACAATCCCTTTTACGAGGGTTTATATAATGAATTTAAGCAACCATGCAACACAAAGAGCAAGGATGCAAGAGAACAAACCCATATTCCCTTAAACCCTCTAAATTTCTCCCCCATTGGCATCGATTGCCGAAATGGGAAGAAAAACTTAGAAGGCAAATATAGTGAGAGCTCCCCCATAATGTGTGCATTTCTCATAATATGAGTGAAATCAAATGCACATATCCAATGGCGAATAGATGGAGGGAGATCAAACTATATAGAGGATCCAAAGATTGCAAAAGAATATCAAATGGGAAGATAGTTCAACGAAATAAGCAAGCAATCAGAAGGATCCGAAAAGTGTTCTAAATATCATGAGGGAACTCCCCAAGGTACGTGCACAATTAGGATTTGTATTTCAATATAGTGTGCACAACATGGAATCCTCACTCCCTCCTAGATAAATTCGAACACAAGCTCATGCAAGAGAATGTAAATGATAAAGGAGGCAAAACAACTTTCACCTAATAAAATGTTTTGCAACTAGAGCAAGGAGCGGTAAATCAAATAATGGGTGTGAGATAAAAAGACATTATAGGAGACTAATACAAGGATGATAGCATCAACATAGTCTTTCAAGAAGAGTTGCACATAGTGCATATCATGTCTTTCCCATACCCACATACCAAAAGAGATATAGCAAATAGCTCCACAAGCTTAGTGAAATGCAAAAAGCATAACACAAGAAAAATAAAGCTTGTTCCTTTTAGAAACCACCAAATAACCAAAAGCAAAAAGAGGTGGTCACTAAAGAATTGGAATATCAATAAAAGATGTAACTAATCTCATGTGTATAAGTTACTAAGTAGACACGAATCACTAAGATATGGGTCTACCAATAAACATGTACACACAAGATAGGTACAAGGGAAATGGTCATGATATCCAAGACGAAGTCATAAATACACCAAAAGATATTTTCTTAAAAGCATAGCACAAAGCTCAATTTTATATTAAAGGGATATAGATGAACTTCCAACACACACTCATCATAGCATCAAAATATCCACAAGGGATAAGGTGATAAAAGGGATGCTCCGAGAAAGATAACAAGTATCACAAAAGGCAAATGATTTGAAGAAACAATCAATATTGCATATGCGAGACATAGAGTAGAAAGTGCTAGATTAACATATTTGGGATTGGTGAATCATGAAAATGATTATATATATATTTCCCTTCATATGTAATCATCCTGGCTTGCCCACATTTGCAATAAAGATGTTTTGCAAGAACCAAATTAATTGCAACAAAAGATTCATGCCGAGATACAACCTACACAAGGTTGAAAGCTAGAAATGAATGCATGAGGTAGATACTTGTTACCGAGATAGCATTGGTGATGTAGAAGATAGGAGCTCATGATCATCCAAGCTTGGCTCCAATAAGCACATGGTGACAACACCTTCCTTTTATATGAGACAAGCTTCCAATGCATCTCAAGTGTACCTAAAACAAATTTAAGTACAACATGGTTCCCAAACTAATTGGGTCCAAAGTAGTTAGAGCAACTACAACACATAGGACAAACTCCACATAAATATGTGCATATTGATATGAAATTGAATTTCATTCACATCTTAGACATTTAGGATTTGATGGAGTTTATCCTATATATTGGATCAACGAAAGTAAGCATGCCATAAGATATACATATAATAAATATGCATGCACAAGACTTTCAAGAACCAAGCGAGATATAATTTAGACAGAACACCAAGTAAACCAACAAAGCACACACAAGTGTGACAAGAAAACAAATTGTCCAAATTATATCAAATACCCAAAACAACACATGATTGAAGATACCACTTTGAAAAGATACCAATGAAAACAAGAGACCAATTGATGAAAAATATCATCAAGGAATAAACCAAACCCTCTACACTTTTCATGATGGCACAAGGTACCAAGACGAAGAATGTTTGTCTTCCAAGGAGACACGTCATCGGGATCAAATATCAAACGAAGACAACTAATGTTCAAAAAGCATATAGGATTGCTCCCCCACGATGTGTGCATTATTTATGATTTTGCATTCGAATACACAATGCACACAAATGAGATCATCACTCTCCATATATATTATTCAAACACTAGTCATGTTCAAGAAAGGCAAGAAATTGCAATACCAAATTAAAGAACGGTGTTTTACTCAAAGTAGGATAGCTTCCCAAAGAATAGTGCATCATCAAGAAGTATGACTTTTGAATGTCAATGCACAAGAATTGGTTCATTGCTTTTCCCAACTCAAGAAAGCACTAAATAAATTTTAAGTAGAGCAATAAAGGATCCAAAAGATACAATGAAGACAAATGAGAGTTAGATCAAAACAAATCCTTGGCAATCAATTAAAGCAATTCAAAGCAAGAGCCAAAGCGAATATGATCAATATATTTACCATAAAAAATTATTACTTGTCAATACAAGTAATGTATGGAGATATTTCTCGGGGGTGGATTGCAAAGATATATTCAAGATCATATTCACAAAACATAAGCATATGGCAAATGATAGGAATTAAAATACATGCTTAGATAGATAGATATTCTTGATAGCTTCACAAATCATGCGAAGGTGCAAAGCAACTCCAAGGAGTAGCTTGAAACAATTGGCTTCCCAAAAGATACATGAGAACATATTTGGGAAAGCCATACCAAGAACATCCTCCACAAACAAGATCCAAAAGAGTGAGAGACAAAAAGCATTTAAGTAAATGGAAACTTGTTTGAGCAACATGCCACATAGGAACAAGATAACTAGCAATATCAATTCTAGGTGGCAAAACCTCATATGTTCACATTTTCTAGGCTTGTAATATGCACATAGCTTATTACTTCCCCATAATGTGATAATCCATTTATTTAAAGCAAGAGGCAAACAAAACCAACTCGAAAAATTAATGGACATTATAGAAATTGAATTTCTCATGAGAATGACATACCACATAGATAGTAGATAATATAAATATATCAACACTAAGTTGTATTTCTAATGAATACACAATTTTAGGATTGTGAAGTGCACGAAGCATATCACTCCCCAAAATATGATAGTCCATTAATCTCTCAAAGAGAGCCAACAAGATAAGATATCAAATAAAAACAATAAGGCTCAAAACTAGTAAATGGTGTGCAAACCAACATACACATACTTGATTTCTCAAGATAAGTAAGTAGAGAGCACAACACATACAAACACTAGCAAGGTACAAAACCAAACACATGCAAGGGTGCAAGCAACTTTCAATGTATATATGATTTAAATAAAAGTTACCGCAAGGAGGAACATTGGATATGAGATAGAACAATATAATCCATATGACTTGACTTGAGAGAATATAATTGATGAAGATCCCTTAATTCTTCATAATGTAGCCAAGTCCCAATGCCTCCAACAACACCTATTGATCAAGTTTTAACTTGTTGGTCCCCAACCAAGTTGGGTCATAAGAGGTTAGTCACAATAGGTTTGGCAACCCAAATGGTTCTTTTCTTGACACCACTTTGAGTACCAACATATTTGGCAAACACATTGCCAACCTTATCCTTCCGAAGAGAATAAACATCATTAATTATAATGGGGTTGGATAAGGTACCATTTGTGCATGAAGAAGCAAGGTGACCCTTCTCACGACATAGGTAGCAACATCTACTTCCTCCTCTCTTCTTAGTTGGAGTTTTGACTTGAGGAGGGGTAGCTTGATTCTTCTTGGGAAGAGACCGTTCTTCAACTTGAGGAGCTTGAATTTGAACTTGAGGTTTCTTCCCTGGTTGCTTCTCACTAAGAGCCTTCTTGTTCAAAGGGCAAGATCTAACATGGTGCCCTTCAACTTTGCACTTGAAGCAAACAATTTTGGCCGAATCTTTGACTTGTTCTTGGCCCTTTTTCTTCTTGATGATCTTGGACTTGTTCTTGTTATTGGAGTTGAATCCAAGTCCACTCTTGTCATTGGGGCGTCTTTGAACACTCAACATATTGTCAAGTGTGGACTTCCCAACATGACGCTTTTTCAAGTCTTTATTCAAAGAAGTGAATTGGGCCTTGAGCTCTTTTAATTCCTCTACATGGTTAGTATCAACAAAAATGCTAGAGGAAGTAGAAACTTCATTGTTAGAGCAACAAGGTATGGAAAGTGATTCATCACAAGATGTAGCAACATTATGAGTGGATGAATCACAAGGACTAGCACAAGATGATATAGCATTAAGAGAAGACGTTGTGCCATTGTCCACATGAGGCTTACAAGATGTTACCTTTGACATAATCGCCTCATTAGCTAACTTTAGCTTAGCATGGGATGCTCGAAGATCGTCATTAGAGCTAGAGAGCCTTTCATGAGTTTCTTCCAATTTCCCATACTTGCTAGATAGCAACTCAAGTTGAGCCCTTAGCTCAACATTTTCCTTCAAAATAGATGCTTCACGAGAAGTGGAGTTAGTAGCACAAGCATCATTAACCGTAGAAATGGAAGGAGACAATTTGGAAATCTTATCATTGTTAGATAGTTGAGTTTGGAGTTGATCATGAGACATGATAAGGAGAGAGTGTTCACTTTCTAAAGTTTTGTGAGCTTTGTCAAGTCTCTCTATGTCCTCACTTAGTCTAGCATTGCCAACATCAAATTCAACTTTTTCCTTTTTAAGCAATTTATATTTAGCAATAGCATGATCTCTTTCCTTAATGATTTTAGCAATAATAAGATCATTAGACTCATCAAGGGATTCAAGTTTCTCTTCAAGAGAAACCCTAAGCTCTTCTTCCTCTTCAAGAGAAGCTTTCAAAGAAGCTATGATGATAGAGTCATCTCTCTCAATTTGACATTTCTCATCAAATTGACTTTCCAAATCCTCAATGAATTCCCTACTCTTAGTAACATAATCAATGATTTCACAAAGAGGAGGGATAGCTTTACTACCTTTGGGGAGAGCACCAAGTACCATCTCACCCATCTTGGTTAAGGATTCAAAGTCAAAACCTTCTTCATGAGAATCCTCATCCACATCATCACAATTTGGATTCGAGGTGGGAGATACCTTGGAATCCTTAGCCATAAGGCAAACATGATTAATGGGTGAGGAGGATGAAGAAATACTTGAAGCTCCATTGAGGTCCATGTCTTGTTCCAACAAGTGTTGGGATTCCTCTACATTGTTAGTCATGCAAATACTAGAGGATATGGAAGAGTAATTTTCATCACAACAAGACATAGAGAGCATATCATCATTATATTTAGTTAAGCAACTATTACTTGATATGCAAGGACAATCAACTCTAGCATGTATGACATTTTGAGTGCTAGAAGATTTTAAGTCCAAAGATAGAAGATTGCAATGAGATAGAGAAGAGGTATAATCAATAGTAAGTTCACCATCACCAATGCAATTTCTATCGCCACTCACCATATCGTTATCGTGTGACAAATCACATGATGGTGAAGTGGAAGAAGTTGTGAACTCATCACGGCCGGAGGTGGAGGAAGAACAACCATCCTCAATAATTTTGGACACTTCATATATATCTTGAAGCTTGGTCCAAAGCTCATGTGCATTTCGAAAAGGCATGATTGAAGAAAGAACTACATCGGTCAAAGCACACATAAGACCATTAGTAACTTGAGTCTCGAGATGAGAGTCTATCTCATCCTCTAAAGATAATTCATGAGAATCCTTTGGAGGAGATAAACACACATCTACAATCCTCTTAACATAATTTGGACCCATGGCCCTAAATAGATTAAGCATGCGAATTTTCCAAACATCATAATTTGTGCCATCGAATATGAAAGTGGGATCATGCACTAATTCTCTAAACGACATCTTTTACTCTCTAGGCGGTAAAGCCCAACAAGAGAGCCCAGGCTCTGATACCAATTGAAAGGACAATGATGTCGCCTAGAGGGGGGGGGGGTGAATAGGCGGTTTAAAACTTTTCCGGTTTAGGCTTGATAATTGCGGAATAAAACTAGGTGTTTAAATTAACAAGCCGACAACCTAAATAAACTTGGCTCACCTATGTGCACCAACAACTTATGCTAAGCAAGATAAACAACAAGGTGATAGCAATAGAATACTTCAAGCACGAAGGCTATCACAATGCAAAGTGCATAAGTAAAAGCTCGGGGTATAGAAATAACCGAGGCACGCGGAGACGAGGATGTATTCCCGAGTTCCTCCTTGTTAAGGGAGTACGTCTCGTTGGAGAGGTGTGAACCGACACAACGGTTCAACAACCACAAAGGTTTCACCTTCTTCTCCGATGAACCGCACCACAAAGGCTTGGTTCACCTTCCACTATCGGAATTCCTTCGAGGCGGAATCCGGAGCCTTTCAACAACAATCCGGGGCACAACCCACAATGGGATTGGGGGCTCCCGAACGGCCTCCAACAACAATCCGGGGCACAACCCACAATGTGATTGGGGGCTCCCGAACGGCTTCAAGTGACCACACAAGGGTCCAACCACCACAAAGGCGTCTAGGGTCCAAGGACCCAAGAGTAACAAGCTCACAAACTTTCAACTTCCACGAATTCTCGTGGAGAGCACACCGATGCACCAAATGCAAAAGGCAAGAGCACAAGTGCTCAAATCCTTCACTCTCAAATCCCACCAAAAGCAACTAATGCTTATGGAGGGAGAAGAGAGGAAGAACAAGGAATCCACAAAGGAGCCAAATCCTTCACTCTCAAATCCCACCAAAGGCAACTAATGCTTATGGGGGGAGAAGAGAGGAAGAACAAAGGAGAAGAACCACAAAGTAACTCCAAGATCTAAATCCACTAGGTTCCCCTCACTTAGAGGAGAGATTGATTGGTGGAAAGGTGGATCTAGATCTCCTCTCTCTTTTCCCTCAAGAATTAGCAAGAATCATTGGAGGGATGGAGAGATAGCAAGCTCAAGAAGGTCAACAATGGAGGTCAAAACTTGCTAGAAAGGTTAGGGAACCATTGGGGAAGAAGGCCCCTTAAATAGGTCAACCCAAATTCCAACCGTTGGGTGCAGATTCGCGCCGTGGCGGTACTACCGCTGGCCCCAGCGGTACTACCGCCCCCCTAGGGAGTTAGGGCATCAAAACGGGCTGAAAACAGGCTTCCGTAGCGGTACTACCGCCCCGGGCAGCGGTACTACCGCCCCGGCGGAACTACCGCTCCCGGTACCGCCGAAAACAGCTCTCTGTTAGCTCCGGCGGTACCTCGGGCGGTACCGCGGCGGTACTACCGCTACAGCAAAAAACAGCAGAAGCTGATAAACGAAAACGTCAATATCTTTTTCATCCGGACTCCGTTTTCGATGATTTTTGGCTCGTTGGAATCGTTAGAACGAGCTCTACTTGAATGTGCATAGAAACATCACAGTCCATCATGTGAGGATAAAACCAAATGGGGAAAGGTCGAACTTTCCTAAACAATGCAAACCAGTAAAAACTCCTTCATCAAAAACGCAACAAGATATTCATACGAAATCTGTTTTTGATGAACTAGAGCTTAGTATGGAGATAAACCAAGCTCTAAATCCTCACATGGATAAAAGGCAACAAGTTTTCCAAAGTAAAACCATTTTCGAAGGACTTGGTCTTGTCATGAAGATCGCGACAAGTACCAAAACTCAACACGGAGAAAAACCAAATAAGAAACCAAGAAAGATGATATGCCAAGCATGCAAAGGTTTGAGCTCTCCACAAAGATGCGATCAAGTTACTCACTCGAGAGCCCCTCTTGATAGTACGCCTATCTATCCTATAGCCCTATCAAGATCATACCTTTGCCTTGAGCATTCCACTTGAGCTAGATGATGACGATCTTGATCACTCCAAGTGGACCACCTCACTCCAAGTGGACCACCTTTCTTGATTGCGCTTGCTAGCACATGCTTGATGAAGACTTCTCCAAATTCTCCCCCATACTCCATTATGGGAGGGCCTCGCTAAGCTTCGTCTTCATGTCTCCTTTGCAAGCTTCAATCAAAAGATATCTTCCGAGATACATCTTATTGAGCTTGCACTTCATCTTCTTCTCTTGATATGTATGATGGCTTGGGGTTAAACATGATTGTTCACTCAATCTTCTATTCCAAGCCATACTTGCAATGAGCTCAACTCTACACATGACCATTCTTCATATAAACCCTTTGAATAGAGCATTGGTCATTAAGTCATCTTGAAGAGTCCAACACATGAACTCCTATAATTTCCCATGGACAAGATCTATAAGAATATCTCAATGTAAACATTAGTCCATAAGGATTGTCATTAATTACCAAAACCACGCATGGGGGCAACCATGCACTTTCATGCTCCTAACAACAAATTTCAAGATTATGGTCAATGGGTCCCTAACTGATATGATTTATCATCGATAAGGCCTCCGTCAAGGCGACCCCCCTCTCTACTGCGTTTTGACCTCGTAATTGATATGCTTGCATGGATGGTCACCTTCGCTGACAATCAATATGTTCTCAGTCCGATTGGCACCCACCATCTCACACGCCGGATTTCACTATATGCAGATGATGTTGTGTTGTTCATATCCCCTTCTGAAGCTGACCTGGCAACAACCAAGACACGGTTCGACTTATTTGGTGATGCCTCGGGTTTACACACAAACTACGAAACACTACAATTACCCCAATTATGGGTGATGCTTTGAATGTTCATTCTTTTGCTGAAACTTTCGGCGGCCCCTGCAATACTTTCCCTTAGTGTATCTTGGCATGCTTCTTTCCGACAAGCAACTAAGTAAAGCTGACCTGCAACCTGCACTTCAAAATCTGAGCTCTAAGGCGAATACATGGACTCTTCTCCATATATGCTCGGCTTATTCTTATCAACCACGTCCTCTCCGTGATGCCAATCTTTCAGTTGATAGAAGTCGCCTTCCCCAAATGGCAAACCAAAGCAATTGACAAGATACAGACATGTTTATTTTGGGCCAAACTAGTTGAAGCAACAGGTGGTAGCCTGGTAGGTGCCTTGTTAATTGGAAATGTGTCTGTCGGCCGATCGAGTTTGGTGGTTGGGAATCTGTTATCTGCATGCTACCAGTTTGGCATTGCGACTTCGTAGGATTTGGCCGTCCTAGACCGATACCAACAAGTCTTGACACTGCGACTTCGTTGGAACGTGTATTGATGGATTCAGATTGAGAATCCAAATTTCCAATGGTCTCAGTACGGGCCCTCAAACGTATTGAGGCATTGTCAGACCATGCCCCCATACTAATAACCACACGGACACCGAATCCAGTTTGTAAACGTTTGCCCAAGTTTGAACTAGGATGGTTACACAGGGAGGGTTTCTTTGAGATTGTAAAGTTGGTGTGGGAAAGGTCGGTGTCTAGTCATACTCCAATCCAAAGGTGGAACAATAAAATACTCTCTTTGCGCAAACACCTAGGGGTTGGGATAGAAATATGGTAGGCCAATAAAAAAAGGAAAAGCTTCGCTTATCATCTATTATTATTGATGAATTGGAGGTTTTTGCCGAGGTGTGAACGCTTTCCATGCGAGAGATTGAAACTAAAAATCAATCCAATGCGGAGATGGCGAGTCTACTTTGTGAGGAGGAATTCAAATGGTATCAATAGTCAAAAGCCCAATTCATTTTGGAGGGAGATTCGAATACGAGATACTTTCATAGTCTAGCTAATGGCAGACATAGGAAGAAACTCATTCATTCTCTTACCCAGGATGAGGGTACGATCGAGAGTCATGAGCAACTCAAATCATACATCACGAAATATTATAAGAATAGGTTTGGAGAACTAGATGATGGTTACTTCTCACTGGATGAAACCCGAACAGATGACATTCACCAAGTTTCCGACGTGGAGAATGCCCATCTTACCGCTCCTTATTCAGAGGAGGAGGTAAAAAGGTTGTCTTTCAAATGGAGCGCCATAAAGCCCCGGGTCTAGGTGGTTTCCCAGCTGAGTTTTATTAGAACTTATTGGATATATTCGAAACGGATTTGCTGGAGATGTTTCATGCTTTGCATGAGAAACAACTCGAACTATTTCGCCTAAAGTTTGGTGAGATTATTTTGTTGCCAAAGGTTAATGAAGCGGAAAGAATTCAAAATATAGACATATTTGTCTTCTAAACGTTATCTTCAAAGCAGTCACTAATACCGCTACTATTAGGCTTAATTCGGTGGCTGATCATGTTGTGCGCCCGACTCAGACAGCTTCTATGCAAGGTCGCAATATCCTTGATGGGGTTGTGATTTTACATGGTTCATGAATTGCATCGGAAAAAGCTGAATAGTGTTATATTAAAAAATATACTTTGAAAAGGCTTATGATAAAGTCAGATGGTCTTTCGGTCTTTCCTCCAGTAAACACTCAATGAAAGGTTTTTCTGATGAGTGGCGCGCTATGATCCATAATTTTCTTTCAGGAGGTTGTGTTGCCATCAAAGTCAATGATGACATTGGTATATACTTCAAAAAAAAGGATCACGGCAGGGCGATCCATTATCACCTATATTATTTAATATAGTTGCTGATATGCTAGCCATAATCATTGAGCGTGCAAAAGTGAATGGGCAAGTTGAAGGCATAGTTCCGCATCTAGTGGACGGTAGGTTATCTATCCCTCTATACGCCAACGACACAATTCTCTTTATGGAACATAACATGGAAAATGAAAGAAACCTGAAATTAATTTTATGAGCGTTCAAGCAACTTTCCTATCTAAAGATTAATTTCCATAAAATTGAGTTGTTTTGTTTCTGTGAAGCTCAAGATGATGCAACCATGTATGCTGAGTTATTTGGTTGTGGGCTAGGTCAATTTCCAATCAGCTATCTAGGCATTCGGATTCATTTCAAGAGGTTTACGATGGCTCAATGGAAGCTTGTTGAGGAAAGGATATAAAAAATGTTGACTAGTTGGAAAGGTAAATTACTATCCCTGGGAGTAAGATTGGTTCTCATAAATTCAGTCCTAAGTAACATGGTATTATATATGAGTTTCTTCTTCCAATTACCAAAGGGAGTCTTACATCGATTGGATTACTTTTTATCAATATTCTTTTGGCAAGGGATACTGAGCGCCCCAAGGACTATGGTGGTATGGGGATTTATGACCTAGACGTTAAGAATAAATCCCTTCTTGGTAAATGACTAATTAATATTCTTACAGAAGATAGGGTATGTCAAACTCTTCTTAGGATAAAGTACATTGGCTCAAGTGTGGTTTCACAGGTTAGGAAACCTTTGGCTGGTCTGATGGCGACGTAGAAATTATTCTTCCCATATGATTCTTTTTCCACCAAAGATAGTTCGGAGATAACGTTCTGTGAGGATAGGTGGCCAGACACTACGTCGCTCCAAGAATAATATCCAGCTTTATACAACATAGTCCTTGGGCGCCACAAGAGCGATACACTCGTTCATATGTTGGAGAATACTCCTCCAAATGTGACGTCCAGAAGAGATCTTGTTGGTCCCCGGCTAGCATCTTGGCATGAGTTGCTACAACGTTTGGCTTCGATCAATTTGACGCATGAGGCAGATGAGTTTCATTGGAATTTACACAAGAGTAAAAAATTCTCGATGTACTCTATGTATAAAACTCCAGTCCAACTAGATGTGTCAGTATATAATAATAAGTAAACCTGGAAGATGAACATACCACTAAAAACAAGGTCTTTGCGTGGTATTTTCGTCGAGAAGTAATTCTTACTAAAGATAGTCTTTCAAAACGCAATTGACATGGAAGTAAAAAGTATGTCTTCTGTCGTCATGAGGACAAGACTATCAAGCACTTATTCTTCGAGTGTAAATTAGCTGGTTCTATATGGTTAATCATTTCTTTCTTATACCCACCAACAAGGATTGCTAATATTTTTGACAATTGGCTGAATCGTGTGAATTATAGGTTTAAACAACTTATTAGGGTGGCATCGCTTGTTTTTATATGGTCTCTTTGGCTGTGTAGAAATGACGTGGTTTTTGATAATAAAATACTTCTCTTACACAGGTTATCTGCAGGAGTATAACTACGCTCCGCTCATGATCTCAGTTGTAACGTGTGGAGCATCAAAACCTATTTAGAAAGGTGTGCGGAGGACACGACGAGAGACGTTTTATCACATCATGGATGTCAGCACAATTTGCAGATTCATCCTCTACCACCATAGGCATTTTGCAATTTCACATCATGATATATAATACTCACTCTGTTCATAAATATAGGACGTTTTAGACATTGCACATGGTGTCTAGATGTATACATGAATGAGTGAACATGCACACTAAAACATGTCTAGATACATGTAAATACATGTGAATCTAGACAAAGGCTAAAACATCTTATATTAAAAAACAGAGGGAGTACATCTTATTTTTTGTTTCATACTGTTGAAGAACTGAACTCGTGACAGTTGTGTGCACTGTTGAACTCATGACGGTTATGTGCATAGTTATGCAGAAACCGGGTGCAATATTTAAAACTTTTTAAATAATAAAGTTCCTTTATCAAAAAAGAAACTTAATAGGTCATTAGATAAATGTAAATTACATACATGCAAAGAGCAACATGTGCTATTGTGCTTTGACAATTGTTGTCGAAAGAATGTTCTCCAAAAATGGGTGCAGCACAAATCAACTGCATATATGAATTAGCTATTGTGCTAAACCACTATAACTCAACATATTTGAGAATTTTCTTAACACAACAATTTGCATAAATAAGATACCTATTTTCACTATAATTCTATTTGGTGACATCACTTGAGCTAAGGGGAAAGGGATATAGCTTAATTACAAATAAACACATGTTGAGGAAAAGGGAAGAAAACTGAACACTACTTTCCCATTCGTTCCTGTTATTGCGTCGTTGATTGGCTAACACAACACAGCACCAATTACTTGATATAGTATCTAGCTGGATTCTACTAGATGACATCATCTGAAATGGTGAGTGTCAGGGTTCAGGACCAGCAGCAAGATGTAGAATACCCCTCCCATTCACTGAAACATCTTCATCTATAAAGGCTATACATGAAACTCGTGTATCGACAAAAGCTTGGTCGCACAACACAAGCATTGTCTCAGACAAAGTTCTGCCGACTGAAGCCAAACGGGCGTCTTGGATCAGCAAGCTCGAAGAAACTGCATTTAATGAGTGTAGTACGTTATATAATTTGCATTTAGTGGAGAATATTCTGACGAGAGTGCTCAATTTACCGCAGAGGCATTTTTGTTTTGCACAGTCAACATCACAGCATCAAGAAAAGCCATTGCAGCTTCAGCCTCAGCTTCTGCAGCTTCTGCAACCCTTGCTGCCTCTTCAGCCTCCGCATTGGCAACTTCTGCCTCAGCAACTGCCTTGGCAGCGAATGCTGCTGCTTCTTCCTTAGTCATGTGTGTCATCATATCCAGTTCAGCATCCACTTGAGGTTCAGTTAGTTGTTTAATACTAATATTTTGTCTGTTGTCCTCAGTGGAATGAAATTTGGCTCCTGAACTTGGTGCAATTCTGTATTTTTGGTTGACCTAAATCATGATAAAAATAAAAATAACTTAGAATATGCATTTTTACATGATAGACCATATCTTCATGCAAGAGTGTGAGCATGCATAAAGTACCTTCATCAATTTTCCGGTAGCGACCAATGCCTTCAATTTCGTAGATAGTAGCCGTTGAAAATCAGTAGGTGGCCAGTATTGCTCCTACACATACAGATAAATCTCATTAGGGTCATCAGAGATGTCTGAGATTCCCATAAAGAACAAGATAAGCGTATTGTTTAGGAGCAAAGTTATTTAGAGTATTCTAATAATACCGTTTCTGAAAATACCTAAAACTGCAGTTTCATATACCGTAGTACCTACAACACTACATGTTTTTTACAGCGTAGAAAAAAGAGGTCTTCGAAACAAAGAAACGTAAACTGTGGTTTATTTGAACTGTACGACGTACTATTTATTGCCGAGGCATGCAAACACTGGTTTTAGGATACTTCGGTTTCAGAAAAACATTGCTGCTACTAGGCCTAATCATTTCTGTAAAAGGAAATAACACAATAATGGAAATAATGGACGATGAGGACAAATTTGATGTTCAAGAAGATTACCAAGGAATCAGGACAAATTTGATGTACAAGAAGATATTACTGTGTCAATCAAGGAAATAAAAGATGATTAAAAGAAGATATTACTAGTGATGATGATTACAAATACCTCAATGTATGTAGCGATGGCTGCTTTATTAGATCCAGAAGACTCCTTAAGCTTTTTAATAGCTTCTAATATGAGGTCATCAAGCCTATGACCAAGCATTTTGGAATAGTTTTATAAATGCTCAAAGCTGCTATTCACAATAAGGTATATAATGGCTAACAAGCTATGTCCAGATGGTTTTCTCAACTTGAATCATAACCTCAGTTTCGCATTAATACAGAAATAAGCATTCACACATAACAATATGCAAATAACTATACAACTAGTATAAAGATATTGACGGCTTCATACAAAGTCAACTTTAACACTAATAAGGGATGTATAACTTTCTGAGCTGCCTCCTTTTGTGTGGTGTTAGATCCGCCACATGGTTACATCAACCATTCATCATTCCAAGTTTCAAGTGGATTGTTTTCACAATATGGTGAAGTGGTTTTCAAAAAATAAGACTTCCAACATATCTAGAATATCTATAGAGTTCATCCCCACTAAGTTCAATTAGTGTTGCAGGCTGCACATGCAAGGGATCCACGGCATTGCTTTGCTCAGAAATAGCAGCAACCAGCCTGGCTCCGTTCCTTCCGCCAAATACAAGTTTGGATGAAAACGTTGTCAGGTCCAGCCCAAATATCTGTCTGAGCTCCTCACAGGTCTTGATCTCATCAATCATGGTCCTTCTCTCTTTGATATCTACTCTATGCATTCTCTGCATCTTTGTTTGATTTTGTTTATGTGCCTTTCTTCCTTGCGGGGTCAGAACATGATTTCTGCATCAGTTAGTTTTGATAATTATCTGCTGATAAAGAAGTGTACGTGGTTTGGTGTTGACAGGTATACCCAAGGAACAGATGTTTATGCGGGCTGCTTGCTTGGACTGGAAACGATGTTCTAAACCGACGGTACAAATTCAAGCTCTACATAGGTTCTGAAAATCATGGCATGCGGATTGAGGATATTAGCAAAATCCAAAGGTTATGTGCTTGATGACACTGGTTTGTATCTTGCCACACAGAGCAGTGGTGGATAGCGTATCTCAAAGACATCGTCCAAGGAGCTAACTCTTTCCTGCGGGTTAGTGATCGTAGCAGTTATGCAATTCTCCTCAAATAACTATCCATGGAGTATGCATATTCATATCTCCAGTTTTTTGTAATACACAAACATTATTTTAATGTACACATTTCAGATTTATTCTTTACGAGTTCATCAACCATACAATTTAGAAAAATAAAATCATTCAACGTACATAGTCCACTAATGTTCTTTGAAATAATTCACCTTTGGTTAGTAATGCCTTGGATTCGTCAGTTTTTATATTCCCAGAGGCAAATTTGTTGATCTTGAGAACTAATTTTATTATTCTTCCCCTTCAGAAAATGGTTATTTCATAGATTTGCTCACTTTCTGCGTGTCACAGTGACTGTATTCTTTATCCATAAAGTGCCAGTAATTGTCGATATTTTAGTTCTCAAGATACACATCAGTTGCTATAAAAATATAGTGCATACACAGGCCATATTCCTGACTGAAACACTAATTTATCTCTGAGTTTCTTCTTTCTAATATATGGAAACTGTCTCAGTTCAAATCATTTACACTAGGCATTCAAGTTGGTACTACCTCTGTTTTTTTAATATAAGACGTTTTAGCCTTTTTCCAAATTCACATATCCAAACTTGTATCTAGACATGTTTTAGTATCATATTCACTCATTGTTGTGTGTATCTAGTCAACATGTGCAATAGCTAAAACATCTTATATTAAAAAACGGAGGGAGTAGCTATCAATGATGTAAATGTTATGCTCTGTAGTAACAATTTTGCTATGTATTCCCGCAGCAACACGCAGGGAATCAACTAGTGAATAGTTATACCACATACCAGACTAACATCTCAAGTACAACATAGGGATCACAAAATATTAAATATGCCCTGCAGCACTGGATATGCACCCACGAAGATAAACAGACATCAACAATGCCCTAAATATGGCTTTTCTGAACATATTGAACAGCCATGAATGGCATGTTACATGTAGCCCGTATATACATAGTATTATATATCTTACCAAAGGTATATATTACTTATTAACCAATAACCAATATGAAAATAGGTTATTTTTTGTCTGTACTTACAAAACCCGCTGTCCAACTAGTAAACTGAGAGACAATTTATCCAACGTGACTCAGGGAGCAAACCCTAACCGCTGCTAGACGAGCTAGCATCCTTCCCATCATTCCCTCGAGTCGCTGGTGGCTACAGGATCTCGTTTCCTCACCTTCCTGGTGGGAGCATCTTCTAACAGATGACCACGTTCGGCGAGTCACATGGGTGGGGGATGGACTAGTGGCAATGAGAGGGTAGAGATGGTGGCACTCTCACTTTGTGAGACTGAGGCTAAGGTATGACACATCAGTGATCGGCACCTCTTGTGGCTGCTCACCTGACATCATTGACCTAGCATTACCCGGGCACCTAGCTTTCATCCGTGGCTGGCGTTCCAGGCTCAGCCTGACAACTAGCCTTGGATGCTTTGAGCTCCAAAAGCAGGGTTGCAGGTGTGTTGGTAGGGAATGGCAGAGATCGAGGTAGTGGCAGGTGAAATTCTATTCCTGCTTTTCACCAGATCCAAAATTGGCCACGCATGTGGGTGGTTTTTTCCTGTCCTGGAAGGCCACCATGAGCTTTGTCAGTGCAAGGATTGCCAGCTTTTTTCCGCGACACTCTCCTCTGAATTCGAAACTGGCTCGTCCTTGACGCTTTTGGGCTGACTATTTGGCAGAAGAAAGAGGGAGGAAGCAGTGGGCATTTGGTGTTATCTACTTTGTTGAATGCTGTATTTTTTCTATGAAGTCTGAATCACCAGATCAGGACAATGAGGGATGCCGATGATGTTTGCTGGACTGCCTCAAATATGGTTTTCCGCAACATGTGTCCATCAAGTACGGAGTGCCCTGTTGTTGGTGGATGTCTGTGTGTGTGGATGTGTGACGGCAATTTGCATGATTTTCCTTTAATTAAGCGTCACTCTTTTGTGCTTATTTAATAAAGAGATGCCTCTGGACCCCCTGTTCAAAATTTGTTAATAATAGGACATTATAACCTTCTCATAATTACCCCCTATGTGTCAAACACCCAACAATTTAGATTTTTGGAACAGTTTTGGAGAAGCAAGAAACATGAAGACTAATTATAAAACTAGTACAGGACAAGTTTAGAAACATATTTAGACACTAACCTAGCAACTGACTTCTCTGGACAGCACTCAAGCTTCTCGGGTTCAACAACCATTGCCAATGGTTTTGCATCGATGACTGTAGTATGAGCATTCTCCAAATAATTTGTATCGACATCCATAGGTTCAGTGATAACCTTCGGCACACGCTTGCCTTGCTTCAATGCCATTCTTGCCTTCTCTCTTGAGCCATATCCTCCAGCAGTGACACTCAAGTTGCGCCACTTGTCCTGCACAATCAGACCACACCAGTCATAATAAGATTCATTTACACTCGATGATACACACAGACATTTGTAGTTCTTGGCGGAAACTCGAGACTATAGTGTCAGATGGCTAGATGAAAACTGCAACTATTTACTCAAACTGCTAGGCACCTGAGTATCTCGGTTCATATTTAATGAAAACAATAAATTCGACCCATTTTGTTGATTTGATCATCACTTGCATCACAGAGAATTAGTAGAGTATTTATTTGTCATCTAACAGAACAGAATCCAACAATGTAGACTGTAGTGACATCAGCAACACTAAAAGTGAAGACAGGGTTGAACAAATTTAAGGCCAACTTGTTCAATCATCAAAACTATCCCATTTTTTCCCAAAACAGGCGATGAGATAACCTAATAAGAGAAACCAAGGTGAACCACGCGTCCATCGATAATTAAGGAGAACTAAAAGGGCAGGATCATAGCGGTGACGGGATAAATTTTGATAATCAAACGGCTAACGTTTAACCATTGCTTCAGCTGGGCAGAGGAGAATATCTCTTGCCGATCAGACAAATGTCGTGAAAATTGCGCCACAAGTAAACCTTTCCAATAGAGAGAGATTACCCAATATACACATGAAGATGACCCCCCAAAAAAAAAATCCCCGATCTGGAAACACGCAAGATTTCCTGCTCATCCCAACCGATCGCCTACACCCGCCGCCACAATTGACGGGCAAAAGATCAGATCGGGAAGGGGGCAATAATCTCCTCGACCGACCCACCTTGAGGTCAACATTGGATCGGAGGCGCAGGACGGCGCTAAAGTCCGGGTCGCGGAGGATGGTCCGCCACTTGCCCGGGCCGTGCTTGGCGACGCCGGCCTTGAGCGCGGCCTCCTCCTCGGACGTCCACCTCTGCTTGGGCGCACCCATCCCAGAAGCTCAGCGCACCGCGGCGCGGCCAGAAACCGCGACCCGCAAGAACCGACCACCAAGGGTCTCGTCTCGTTTCGCCACCTCTAGGGCCTGCGGCGTTCTTGACCGGGGCAATTCGATCGATTCAGCCGGGAATTCGGGGAGAGATCCCGCGTCACGGAGGTCAGGATGCGATCGGGGCTCGGGGAGTCCGCGTAGGGCAGCGCCGGAGATCCGGAGGCGGAGGGGTTCTAGGCGAGGGTGGCATGAGATGAGGAGGAGGAAGAGGGGTGGGAGGCAACCATCGTCAAGGCTTTGGAGGCGGAGGTTATAAACGGAAGGGGATTAATTGCTGCAGCATGTCCTTTTCTTATTTTTTGTGTGTGAGAGAGAATGGGATTAATTGGTGCTGGTGTCGACAAGAGCTGATGTGTCCGATGAGGCCCACCATTTTTTTCGTTTCAGATATTTTTAAATGGTTCAGAAAGCTTACTAGACATAAAAGATACCCTAAAAAAACTAGTAGAAATACAAGAACGAGGATAATGTGTGCGAAGTAAACAAAGAGAAAAAACAACTAGATTCTCGAAAAGGGCGGAAGCTCATCCCTCATCCTCTGTCTCAGTCTCCTCCATCACCTCCTCGTCTGATGCGGCGGTGTCCATGTCCTCAAGGTGGGAGGTAGACCATTCTCTCGGGATTGGATAACGAAATAGGAGCACGCCGGGAGAAAGAGCACGACATACCATTTTAGTGGGGCTTGGACCTCGTCGGGAGACGATAGTGAATGCGAGAGGTTTAATGTCGGGGACGCCTGGGGAAGCTATGAAGCCGTCTTGTTATGAAGCAGAAACGACCGCCTCAGGAACTAAGGAGGTGGTTAACGTTACAGGTTGGACACACAAGTCGGATGGGGATGTTCGACAACCCCGAGCTGGCCCTAAAGGTTGGCGTGGACAAGGGGTTGTGAGAGTTTTTCGGTGAAATCTCGCACTTATTTGTTCAAACCAATGTTTACATGTACAATATCAATATCGTAAGGAGTACCCAACCATAGGTGTCTACCAGCCCCTAAAAATAGGAGTTAAACTCTTTGCACCTTAGCTGTATCTCTTTAACCACGACCTCGTAGCCTCCCATCGTGTAGCTCAGAATATCATCAACAACAACTTTGCAGTCAGAAGCAATGTGGACGTCTCAGATAGATTTTCGAGTCGTCCGGAATGATATGGGACGCCGCTGGGAGCCGTTTTTGTGTTCAGGCCCTCATTACACTATGACAACCTGGTCATTGCAGGTGCTGATGACCTAGGTGAGGAAACTTCCTTCATAAAACAGATTCTTCGGTATACTAGACGCGTCGCGGTGTAGATAATCAGCTTGCTAGGTGAACTGTGAATAATAGATAATTCCTGTAAAACAAATCATGTGGATAAGATAAGTTTAATTCTAAATTATCTTTGTTGTATCAATTACCCGATATCCTTGTTCTATCAATGCTTGCCCATCTCTTCCCTTCAATGAGCACTGGGAACGACAACTACTAATCACCAATCCAAAGTAGAATTCATAAGGCCAGAGGGGTTCCAGAGTGTTGACTGAGTTTTTGTGGAGAACTATGAGATCTGATGAGGAGAATAGATAGTGAAAGCGACATGAATAAAGCAAACACAAGTATAAGCAACCAATAGTATAAATACAAAAGGTTCATGGCATGACTTGGCTTCTGGTGTCAGCGCTCGTCGACTACTCCGGGCACAGGCCGCCTCGGCGACTTTGTGCGACCCGCCGTGCCGGCAAGTTGTTTGACAGATTTGCTGGTACACCTATTTTTCTCAAAATTTGTCACGCGAGTCAAAAATTGGGTGATTAATCTATTCCCTTGCAATTCTTACAGATGGATAGCCACGACGAGATGATGGCCTATATGTTGTTGAAAGAAGAAGCGGCCATCATCGAAAAGGAACATGAGAATTTGGTGATTCTCGTTTGTCTTCTATGACTTCAAGTCGACAAGGCGGCCAATTCCGCAACCAAACAAGAAGGCTCGATTCCTATGAGGAAGAAGACCAAACCAACACAGAGTATGGAAGGACACTGCATGCTAGTCTCCGATCACTTTGCTGATGTTCTAGCATTCACCCCAAAGGATTTTCGCCGGCGCTTGTAGAAGATGAAACGTGGCTTGTTCTTGCGGATCAAGCATGCTTAAGAGAGTATGATCAGTAGTCTACGGTGGTTGCAAAGCTCATTGGAGGCCATGCTCCAGCATTCAACTATGAGATCAATGGCCACAAGTGCGACAAAGGAGATCAATGGCCACAAGTATGACAAAGGGCACTACCCTTCCAATAGCATCTATCTATCTAAGGTGGGCAACATTTGTGAAGACAATCACTAACCCTATGTATGCTCAACAAAGCTTGCTACCCTATGCTCAACAAAGCTTGCTACCCTATGCTCAACAAAGCTTGCTTGTTTGCATCCGAACAAGAGTGCGAGAAAGAATGTCCGAGCATGTGAGAAAGAATGTCGAACGAGCATTTGGAGTGCTGCAGCGAAGGTTTGCTATTGTTCTTTACCTACTCTGACATGGTCGAAAGGTGATGAATGCGTGTGTGATCACAACCACACACAACGTGATCATCGAGAGTGAATGCACACATCCGATTCACGATCCTATTCCATTCGACTTTTAGGATCCTCTCGCCGATTTTATTGATTTTCTTGCTATGCACATGGAGATTCATAGATTCATGATGAAAATATTCATCATCAACCTTAAAATGTTAGTCTAGTATTTGCGGGTGTGTCGGGGAATTCTAGTGGCAACCCTGAAAGGGCGACATGTTTGAATTATATGAGTAATTTTATTTTATTATTACAAAACTTTATTTTATGCATTGAAAATTATGAAAATATATATTCAGGGACGCCCCTCATAGCCCACAGCTGGTCCGGACGTGCCATCGGGACACTATTTAAGCGCCGCGAGTGGAGATGCTCTAAATATGGTTGAAAACTATGCCTCTTGAATTATGAGGGAAGCATGGATTATCAAGATGGTTGAAAACTATGCCAGTTGAATTATGAGGGAAGCATGGTTTCTCAGCAGATAATCGCTACCCAAAGCCGATAAGCTAAAGAAGCCGAAGTACACACTTTGGGCAGCATTGCACAGGCTGAGAAATGTTTTCCATCGTAGTCCATAGTGTGAGAAAAAAAAACAAGCCTCGAAGATGCTCGAATCCAAGAAGGCAGGAAAGCCATCGTTTTATCCTCCAAAATGACGTGCCTATGCCAATTTGGAGGGCCACCATCCCACTATGCCTTCGGAAACCAAATTTCGTACTGAAAATCTGGATAGTAAGACAAGTTTAAATAGTTGTCAGAAATAACAAGACATGATCTGCTTCATATGACCTAGAACCCATAGTCCAATACTTCAAAGATATCAAACTCACCTGTCAGATAAATAACCATTTGCACAAGTCCATGGGATGACGTCAGAACATGGTATGGAATTCAACAGTCACCTATGTTGGACTAAAATCCATGGGAAAACTGACAAAATGCTCAAAATACTGCACTGATTAAAAACTGTGTGTAATCTTGCTTATATCACATGAGAAAACATTAATGAAAGACATATCACAAACATAACAGAGAGAAAGGCCGGGCAATTGTCGACAAAAATGTTTTTTTATTGGTCTGTGTCCATCTCATGAAGCCATGCGAGATGACAGTGGAGGATTCATAACAATTTGAACAATATGATACAGCTTAAATGCTGCAGTTGTACGCACACGGGAACCACGAGCACATTGGCAGATTGATTTACCATCATATACACCCAATGTGCATAATTAATCTGATGCCTCTTCATTAGCTCCTTGCTTTGTCCTGTTTTCTATTGCTGAAATCCGATGATTCAGGGCTTCATAGTGCTTTCCAGAAATCATCTTGACGTCATCCACCTGGAAGTAAGCACATTAAACCCCAGCTACTATTCAGATGCAAGACAAACGACCAAAGTAGGTTCCGTGGTCCTTTTGTTTCAAAAAGATATTCGGTCTCATGAAATAACAGTATTGTGCCCTCGTCATTCCCAAATCCTCACAAGCCACAAGCACAGGTAGTTGGGTACAAATAGCAAATTCATCACATGGTTGCAGCATCTTAATTTGCAAACAAAGCAGAACATCAAAGCCACAAATACCCCATTTTGGACCACCTGACCAGCTCCCTTGATCAGCAGTGTAGCTGTACAGTTTGGGGTTTCTTTGTATTATGGATTTCCGGTTTTCGTCTCGGTCTTGCTTTCTCATAGCCTAGTTACTTGTTTCCGGTTCTTTCATTCTTTTTCCTTGCTGGTTGTAAGGATTGTTCTAAATCAAACTGAATGTGCACTTGGTGCATGTTCGAGAAAACAAAAGGACTAACCCATAAGAGGATCAAGTTCACAAATCATGAATGCCATGGTTAATTTATACTTGTTTAATATGGATTCCTGTAGGAGAAGTAAGAGCAAAAGAAAGTGCTGGTTCGAGTACTATTACTGGAACCACATGAGCTCCTTCCCATTAGTCCTCTTTGTGAAAAGCCTAGTTGGGAGTTTATGACACCCCATATGATGGTTGCCAAACAATCACAGCAAGTTCAATGGTTTTGTACAAAATATCCAATGTCATAATCGCCAAAGGACAATGCTGAGACTAGCATGCTATCTCCCACATGATGATTTATAAATACTTTACGGACACAACCACATATGTTTTATATTTTGATAACAAACATGTGACGCAATAAATAGGCTAGGGCGTCTACAAAGGTGTGACATTAGCGGACTCTTCATCCTGCCTTGTGGATAATTTTTTATGTGGAGGAGAGTGAATAGAACTGGCTTGCCTTTGTACGCTATCGTGTTTAATGCTAACTCTTCGTGTAGACTCAACGTAATATACACTCTATTGTACTACTCCCTCCGGTCCACAAAGACTGTCGTGAAAATTGTACTGATGTAGTGCAAAACGTATACATGCTGGCGACACATATTTCGGATCGGAGGTAGTAGATATATTAAACTCGATACCAGATGATGTGGAGAGGCATAAGAATAAACGAACTCTCCCTATGTGGCGGCCTTACAATACGGGACAAAGACATGCAGATTGGGCTGGCTGAGATGTGAAAAACTGCCTTACAATACAGAAGACATAAATAATTTCTTATTAATATCACATTGATCTCGTTTCGCTGTTCCGTTATCATTTTGATGGCGGAACCTGGCCCCTAAGGGGGTAGTATGAAGAAAAGAATCACACTGATCTCAATTTTGATAATACTTATATCTGAAAGTATCAGGGTGAACTCGCAGGCAAGCATGGATTTATAGTAAACCATCCTCTCCACAAGTTGTGGACCACAACCATCTCCCGGTAAATTTTGTCAAAAGTAATTTTCCTGCGACCTACAGCTTCTACCTTCACGGGCCGTGATTCATTGGTTTGTTCATTCATTTCAATTTATGTACCGAAATGGACTTTGAAAGTACAACAAAACTAAAGAAACTGACAGCAGATGGTTTGTAATTAACCAGCACGCCGCATCCAGAAAAGACCACGATTCATCATAAATCATAATGCTATTGGGAGCCGACCAAATTTGCTACATCTGCCCTAAAAATTTGGCTACATCGAATCAGATGCTTAGCGATTTCACGTAACAGAAACTGGGGGTATCGAACAAGATTTTCCGCTAGATCGCGTGACAATGGGCAAGGGGGACGGTGTGGGGGCTGGGGAAGGGGGCCGACCTGTCGGGTGATGGCGGCGCGGGCGACGAGGTGATCTTTGTAGAGGAGGAAGAACCCCGCCGCTGACGCCGTCCCCGCGCCGGCCAAGAACGAGGAGAGCCGCACCCTCCACAGGTAGCCCATCCTGCTCCTTCTTCCTCTCTTCCCCCCTCGCCGATTTGCTTGCCGGAGACGAAGACGACAGACAGCGCCCCCGATTGACGATTTAGCCTGCTCTTTTTATTTTATTTTTGCCTGCTCCTCGTCGATGGCAAAGAGCGCTTCCAGTTGGGCCTCGGACCATTCGGCCCAGGCCACGTGTTCGGGATGTAATTCGAGAAAACAAATCCCAATCGAGGAGGGAAAAACCGGATAAAGCAGCAACCGCCTGGACGCGACGCGGCGGCCACACCACACCACAGCCATGCCGCCGCCGCCGTTTTGCCGCCTTCTCCCTCTCGTCTCGTCGGCTCCCGCGCTCCCCAAGCCGCAACTCTTCCAACTCGTCGCCAAAGCCCTCACACCATGGCAGGCCCATACCCTGGCCTGGGCCCGACCCGATGCCTTCGCCTGCAGGTCCGCTCAGGTCGACGCCGCTCTCTCCGCCGGCTTCGTCCGCGTCCTCAACGCCGGCCAGAACGAGACGGAATGCGGCGTCGGGCACTATGACCCGAAATCGGGAGACTTTGCTGTCGGGGTCGTTGTGTCCGGCACCGAGGCCCGCCTCGACGTCGCCGTCGGCGCCGACCGCCTCGCCACGCTCCTCACCAAGGAGCTCCTCCCGCTTTGCCGCGCCGAGCTCCCCAGCGGAGGTGATGAAGCAGATCCGCCTCGGCCGGGGAGCGTAGGCGTCGTCGCGGTCTCCGCCGTGGATGAGGAGACCCAGAAACACAAGCGCGGGGCCAGAACGCTAGTGGCGCCCGGCACGGTGGTTTTCGCGGAGGTGCTCGGTCGCACGCTGAGCGGCCGACCCCTGCTGTCGGCGAGGCGGCTCTTTCGACGCCTCGCATGGCACCGGGCCAGGCAGGTTTTGTCCTCTTCACAATGTCCATTTTCCATCTGAAATATTCTGATACTGATGAGTTCGAATGCACAGCTCCCTTCGCCCGTGTGGAGATATGAAATGCATGAGCCACTGATTTAATTGTTCATGCGTCTTGGTTAGACAGATTATGCAACTTGACGAGCCGGTTGAGGTTAAAATTTACGAGTGGAATACTGGTGGACTCCTTACAAGAATTGAGGTAGTGGAATACTTGCTTCCTTTCATTTTTACTGCCTCTAGTAGTTATCAATTGCTACACAATTGCAGCGGTTCAGATCAGGTCTAAGATTTGCTTCGACTCCATTTCAGGGGCTGAGAGCATTCCTTCCGAAATTTGAGCTCATGGACAGGACAAATACCTTTACAGACTTGAAAAACTACGTAAGCAATAATCAAATATTTTTTCCTGGCCATCGTTGTTAACTAGAAATAATTGGTAGCTTTTAAATTGTTCTTAATTTGAACATTTGAAGTAATTGGTTGCTTCTGCAAACAGGTTGGTCGCAGCATACGTGTGTGCGTTATAAGGCTAGATGAAGAGACTAATGACCTCATAATTAGCGAGAAGAAAGCATGGGTTTGTGCACTGACTTGTGTTTGCAAGCTAGAGTTTCTTGGCTATTATTATGTCAGTGTGTGTTTTGAATTATGTTATGTTTGTAGCTTTGCAAGATTCCTATAGCTGTAAATTGTAACAAACAAATAGCAGAATGCCAAAGCTCAAATTTCGCCACACAATTTTTTCATGTTTCATTTCCCTTGCTTGGTTGTGAGTAGTAGGAGTACTTATTAGGACTGAGTATGAAATTTGAGTGTACCTATTCCGAACCTGGCTTAATCCCCCCTGGTTGGGGTGGGAGAAATACCCATAGGAATTATAACATCCACTCGAAGCTCTTTTTACAATTCCTTTGGTGGAATCAAACAAACTTTGATACAAACCAAATCCTATAGGATTGGAGTGTGCATGACATAGCAATCCTATACTTTTCCTATTCCTATGTCTTTCCTATCCTACAAATCAAACAAGCCCTTAATAGTCAATGCCATCAGGCTTGCATCAATTGTCAATGTACCTCTATTGCATTTGCCTGCTCCATTCTATAAATCAGGAACATGCGATCTGAACCTTTTTGTCCTAAGCCTAGTTATCATGTCATCGGTCTTGCATTTGATGCACGAGTAGAGTTTGCAAGTTCATGTCCATTTTACTGTCAACTCTAATAACACTGTTGCACATAATACCAACAATGAATAGAAATATACTGAACACCCAATCATCAGGAAATGACTTATCTTAAAGAAGGAGCTCTTCTACAAGGGAATGTACGGAAGATTTTTCCATATGGTGCACAAGTTAGGATAACTGGGACCAACAGAAGGTACGAGATGAATGGTTGCAATGCAGATTCCTGTTTACTACATGTTCCAATTATTAGCTTTAAAAGTTCTGAGCATGAGTTATGTTTTTCTTTGCTCTTGTTTGTTCTCATATTGTTGTATTTAAGTTTAATTAATTTTGTTCCTATGCAAAGAAATATTAATTAAACTCTAAACAAACCCTAATGTATCGATTACACATTTTTGATTGCAGAATAAATTTTATTACATGCTGATTACATATACCTCTTACTTAAACATTAAACAATACAAGTTGTACGGTAAATTGTTTTTTTGAAATTTTTGTGCGGTAAATTGTGAACATGTATTATAGCTTCTGTGATAGTCCATTGTAATCCTGGAAGCTTTCTCCTGCCATGCCTCACACTTCAACAGGACCAGCAACCCTATTTAAAACCTGGTTGTCCAGCCAACCATAAGCTAATAAGATGATGCCTTATTTTTTTTCTAACAAGGAAAGAAAGTATAGTGCATAGCAAATAATGCTGTATCCAACTACTCTTATGCAGTGGACTACTGCACATCTCCAACATTAGTCGAGGCTGTATCTTGTCAGTAAGTGACATCCTCAAAGTAAACGATGAGGTGAAAGTTCTGGTGATCAAGCCGAATGTTTCTGATAAAATTGCACTCAGGTATACCTCGCAATGCATTAGACTTGTTCAGTTGTCAACAACAGCTTGAAAACAATGTAGTAGTACCAGCTAACTAAATTCTTTATTCGTAGTTTGTAGTGATATTTTCTCGCCAGATATGGTAAAATCCTTAAATCTACTTTGCTACTTAATTACAGCATAGCAGACCTTGAGAGTGCTCCTGGTTTATTTCTCTCAGACAAAGCGGTGAGAGACTGAACTGGATCTTATATTTCTTTGACAATTTTTCTCCTATGTATCTTTTCTTAGTACCATTTGTCCTATGCTACTGCAGAAGGTGTTTTCAGAAGCTGAGGAAATGGCAAAGAGGTATCAGGAACAGCTTCCAGTTGTCTCTCGCAATACTGAATTAGATTATGACCTTCAAGGGGAAACTATTCCATTTGATAACGAAGCTACACTATATGCAAACTGGAAATGGTTCAAATTTCTGATACATTGCAAGCCTGGTGACAAAAATGATCAAACATAGTTGCAGTTAGTGTACATTTCACGGACAGGATGTTGTCAAGAGAATTTGGTTACTGTCGAAGCGCTGAATGCATATAAGCACCTTAACTACAGACATATTAAGTTCAATCTTCATTTGACGACCTGAAAGAAATCATAGGCAATGGTTCTTGCTAAGTGCACAGGTACAACTCCTTTCATAACCAAGCAAGGACAAGTTTTATGAGCAGGGACAGGCATCTTCAACCCATAACGGCAACAACAGAAAAAACTTTGTTTGCTGTCAGGAGTTGAAAATTGTGATGTACTGTGGATGCAAGGTATGATCTACTGGTTGCGCTGCTTCTAGCTCCCTGATGAGGAAAACGGCATATTTGATCCTATCTATTTGCTGGAACTAACTTTGTTACTTCTGGGGAAAATCAAGTCAGCGCTGCCTGCAAGAGTGTAAAATTACTCTCGGGATTATCATTCTTGTCGACTGCTGTCCTTTAACCATCCTATTATGCTGAATGCGATCCTGCTTTAGAACTTCCATTCAGGATATAAAGGAACTTCCTTGTAAAAAAAAGGATATAAAGGAACTTCATAGAAAATGAAAACTTTGTTAGATACATAATTTATTTGTTGTATACTATCCATGTTTTGAAGGTACACTAAATAACTTGCATGCTTTGAAGCTGCATGTATATAAACGAACGATGTAAAAAAATGAAAATTGCAAATATACAGTCTAATACCCTATAACATCCATGCTTGCGTGCTTTTTTGGATTGCATGATTTTGAAAACACTGGAATAGGAGAAACGCCGGATTAGATGTCATGTCAAGGGGATTACCACGATATTTTAGACAACATGTCTCTTTGGATGGTGCACAAGAATTGTACGGAGTACATAGGAATTTCGAGGATTGATGAGAGAGAGATAAAGTGAGGGCTCCTTCGATGCAAAGTAGTCATATCATAAGATCTTTGGTAAATTCGATCAACTCTTTTCTTCTTAATTAATGAAAATGGCAAGTTTTTTGCTTTGTTTCAGAAGGATGAGTAATTTTGGAGAATTGAATCCTATAGAAAATTTTGCTACTTTGGTTGGAGCACGGTGCTACACTATACATGATATGTTTATTTATACGCTAAAGTAGGTTGCTGGTATCACATGTGAGTAAAGGGGCATTTTCTTGGTTATGACTTTTGCAAGGTTGTTAACCCTCATGTGAGTAACAGTGGAGGATCCTCAAAGAAAAACGTGTGATTAGGATGCCATGTCTTGCTGAATCCTACACTGTACTCGCTTAGCAAAATGCATTGTTCTTCTCGATAATTATGAAACGGGATCCTTACAAATCAGCCCAAATGATTTGAATCTTAAGAATCCTATAAAATTCTTTTGAATCAAACGAACCTTAGTATGATACATACTGAAAAAATCTTTCTTACCAACAAAATAATGTACAAGATATTTGTTCATGGTCAAAATCCAAACTTTAATTGATAAACTGGGCTCTACATAAAAGATGGAGAGAGTACCGGAGTAGGCGGTAAAATGTAATTAAGGATGAAAGACGAGACAAAGCACGTAGTAACAATGTATTTGTGGAAATAAAATTATGTCTCCCCACTGCACAGTTTTGCTATTGCTACGGCTCTATGTGTGTGAGTTCCAACAACGAGAGTAGGTATGCTAGGCACATACGGAACGGGACTCCACCATCCGTCTAGGCTTCGTTTGGCTGCTAGGCGAGATCTTCCCACCGAAATATTCAATAGGGAAGAAAACATAACAAAAACTTATTCAACTTTTCCGTGGAAAAATAGAAACAAATGAGAACGTAATTTTGCAGAACGGAAACAAAAACGAAAAATTTAAACGGCAACAAAATCGGAAACGGAACAACGTATTCTGGTGAAACGAAAGTTCCATTTCCGCTAATACAGAACTCCCCGTTTTTTCTATGTAGTTCTTTCTGAATTCAAATCCCGCATGCTAAAAAATTCTAGTGGAAATATTTAAGTAGAAATCCAGGTTATGAATAAAAAAGTAATAGGATTTGTAGCTACCATGTTTAGGCCATATGTACTCACACATCATCTCCCTCTCGAGTCATTCCTAGTTTGGCATTTGAGTGCTGCACTAGGTAGTTTTAATTTTGCCATGGTTAATAACTTACACACTCTATATTGCATAGTCATGACATCTCCTTATATTTTATTTCATCTTATAAACATGACAAGTTTGTTGGTTTGATTGAATTTTCATTTAATGTTTAAGGGGTCTGCTTTATGTTTTGTATCCGTGTTGTATTTGATTTGTATCTGTTTCCACCTTTCCGGCAATATTTATTTCTAGGGCTTTTTTATTCGTTTCCATTTCTACAAAAAAAATGAAACAAATGTGGCACCACTCAGTTCCGTCTATATACTCTCCGTTTCATCTCTCGACCATATGAAACCATGAGGAATTTTATTATCACCGTTTGGGAGAACTCGAGGGATGGTATAGCTTCTTCTTCTTGGACTTCTCACACATTGTGAGCTTGCCGCCGGCTGATGGCAAGGGTAAGGATAGGCGGCCTTGGATACACCACGTGAGAAGCCTTCAAGGAAGCTGGGCTCGGTGTATTTGCGGTGGTGCCATAACCGGCGGCGCGACCGGCGGCGGCGCCATGACCGGAGTGGGCAATGGTGCCCTGGGTGGTGTGGGCGATTAGAAGAAACGGCGTGGCGGTGCGGTTCGTGCACATTGATAGAGAGAGAGACGGTGAACTCCTCCCACGAGTCACATACGACTAGTGTTTTCTCGTCCCGAGGATTTTCCCGAGTGGGCCGATATTTTTCTGTTTAAGCAATCCTCCAAATGGACCCGTAGAGTTTCCAGGAGATTTTATCGCACGTCTTTCCTTCTCTAGGATTGGTCCGGGATCCCTTAGTTTTCCCCATGCACCAAATGGGCCCTTAGGGTTTCCCCCAAATGTAAGAGTAATCAGGCCAAAGTTATCTAAGAATGAGAATCAACTTTTACTTGGATGGAAAAATAGATCTAGTGTTACTCTCTCTTTTAACTCAAATAGTTGAATGCCCGTGCGTTGCTACGGACCGTTAAATTACTTTTTGCACCGCTATCATGTTTAGTTGTCTCGTTCCAACAAAGTCGCCGCACTATACCTACTCCAAAACCATGTTACTCTTTATTGTGCGCCAATGTTCTCTTCAGTTGTACCATATCATTCTCATTGTCATGACTTCAAAGTTTCTACGGAATAACAAAAATAATAATAGATGTAACACCCAAATAGCATATGTATAATCATTATAGGTGTGCTTCCTCAATCGTTATAATCTCCAACTCCTTCGCACTCATCCTCTAGCCAAACGGATTTCTTTCCAGATGATCATGGCCCCAGTTGGTTCTAACCCGCGCACTATGTTATCTCGATCGTCCAATTCTTTCGGCTTACACAAACGTTTCCGTTTCTGGCACGAAAACATGCCTTATGGCACGTTGGATCTGCACTGTCACTCAGTTCCAGCATCCCGAGTTGTGAACTTCTACAACTCATACAAACCAATTATTATGCTCACTGCGTTTGTCCCATTTTAATATGATAAAATATATTGATCCTTGATCGGCTTGGGTTGCTACCGTGCTATAAGCCTTTTAATTTTCTCTCTTTGTCGTGTAAATACGTAATTCCTTAGACTCCCAGATCGGCTAATCATATTACAAATTATGATTTATTGTTAGATTAAAAATATAACTTTTCAAAACATAATAAACAAAATTGAAGAATGGTTTTTATTTTTTATTGCAAAGACATGCAGTAGCATTGTCTTCCTCCTTCACTTCACCTAGACATAGAAACATGAATCCTTTACAATTATACATCACAAATTGCATAAGTACAATGTTAATCTTCGTAGACAAAAATCAGAGTTCCCTCACAAACAGTAATTCATTCAAACTACATCTCTTTCATTAATACACAAAACACATGTCTTAATAAACTGAACATAGTCGAAACCAAAAAGAGAACATGTTGTATAGGTCAATAGAATTTGGAATATTGGAAAATTGAGGATCTATATATTGGAAAAGGAAATGCAGTTGTAAAAACATGGGAAGATAAAATCAGATTAAAAAATCGAAAAACCTCTTAGTTGTAAAAACATGGGAAGATAAATCAGATTCAACAATAAAACCAGATTCAAATTTCGGATGCACTTATTCTTCCCTAGGGTTTATCAACATTGCTTAGAAATCACATATATAAGAGAACAACAACAGATGGCCAGATAAAATATATTTCCAGTGAAGAACAATGCTCTAGTATGCCAGATAATCCTAGTGATCTAAAAACAATAAGCATGTTTCGTGAAGCAGAGACGGCTGGCATCACACTTTATGCAATCAAACATCCCCCATTCATTTGGAATTGAACAGATCAATATAAGAATTTAATCTTGTTCAGCGGCACATAAATACAATTGCATTATTACATCTGCGAAATGGCAAACTAAATTGTCAAACATGATAATTATTTTCTTCTATTGATGCTAGTGTGGATAACCAGCTCATGTCAGTTTACCAGGTTAGCGTTAGATACATTGATTTTGTCTTGAGGGAACATCTCTTACAAACATAAATTTGTCAAATAGAAGAAATAATATGATTGCCAGTCTAAAGTTCCTAGCTTGAATTTCTGGTTGATGTTTATGAAATCAAAATTAGCCCGCAAAAATACCAGAAATTTGGAAGCAAATATAAATTATAATGTATGATTTCATTATGGCACTACCGAATAGAAACTGAAAGCAGCTTACCTGAAGCTGGTCGGATTTCAAAAAGCACCATCCCTAACGACTACCATCAGGCATGTAAACTACAACTGTGCGGCTCCTTCAACATTTGAAGGTGACTCCTTTGGTAATGATGTTGGCTTGGCTGCAAGCATTGACTCCAGATCCTATATCCATAATAGAATGTGACTGCATAATAAGTATATTGCCATGCTAGATATAACACGATGCATGATTGAACATCAAGAGCAATCAAGCTTTGAAATAATCTGTAAAAGAAAATACATGTTTCTTAATTAACATCACATCAAGAAATAGCAATGACCTTGCACAAATTTTGATGTTAATGTTTCAGAGAATATCATTTGTATTCCTTGCTTATGTGCAAGAAATATCAAGAAATCTGCTTATATGCAACTCCTTTGCAAGCTCCACGGCTCGCCCACAGGCTAGGAGATCAGCTCTTTCGGCATCAGGCATGTAAGACAAAAAAGGGTGATCTCCTGACCAATATCAGGCATATCTAAAACACTCATATTAAATTAACAATCATCTGCACTGTGAACTACACAGTGATTTTATAAACCTGGTATCTAAGCAACACTTCCAAACCAATACATCATCCATTTGGGTGCTAATTAAAATGAAAAAATAGGAGTAGACCTCAAATACATATACTGAATACTAAAGTTACCTTGGTTTCATGGCAACTCAAGATACTGAAAGACCCTTGCTAAATACATGGTTCAACGGGTATTCTCCTCTTCTCAATCAGCTACGGCATCAGTGTATAATCCCACAACATGATAAATCAGTCTCACGCTACACATATTTTTCCTCAAACACATTAAACACTTGATAACGATCACTCAACTTTAAAATTGCAAACAACTACTCTGTTGCAGATGTGCGTGTCACACTTGCATTGCAGTTTTGCATAATATCACAAAATACCTAATTCCAAACACTGGATCGATCCAAGTCATCCACCAACACCATTTGGGATTCTTAGACTGGATAAACAGTACTACAATTTTTCCCAAGCACGAAAATATGTGTTCGTCAATACCCCTCCCACTACCAGATCCCAATTCCGTTGAGGAGCGGGACTTGAGTGGAATTTTCGTAACCACGCCAAAAGAAACTTGTGGGACAATCGACAACAATAGTATAAACCACAATACAAAAAAAGAATATCCGGAGAGCTCACCTGAGGAGGAAGCGTCGCACGGCAATCGTATCGCTTGGCGGGGAGGGTAGGGTCTTAACGCAGGCATACCGAGAACGCTGGTGTGAAGGTCCGTCTGGTGGATGGATTCATGGATAAGATGGCAGAGGATCCCACACACGCGACGCGGCGGCGGAGGCCACGTTCCCTCCTCGATGTAGAGGTTGACCGCGGTTGCGGCGTCCCATGGCGGGTGGTCGCGCAAGAGGATGGAGGGGACGCGTGAGGCACAGAGGAGAGGGTGCCTCCGGTGGAGATCAAGGCAGGAGCGGGGAGGCGCTGCAGATGCGAAGGCAGTCTCGAGCATGTTTTTCCCTCGCGAGACAGGAGGTGATCAAACGACGAAGTCGGGCGAAGCACTCTGTCCACGGACGGCATAATGCCCCTGCGGTCGCTGGCAGCTCCATCTCCGTGGGTGAGCGGCGGCGGCAGCACGTCCCTATGCCCCACCCGAGCTCCATCTCCGTGGAGAAAGTTCCGGGTCAGAGCAGGCTGTATTGGGCTTCGGCGGCGGGGAGCGACCAGGGCGGTCGGCGAGGGTGTGTGTTGGCGCGCCATGGCCGGAGTGAGAGGCGGCGGCCAGTGCTGGAACCCTAGCTTGCAGAACAACGAGACGCTCGCTCACGAACTGAGCAGGTCTTCGATCCTAATTTGCGTCTAAATGGGCCGGCAACCCCATGTTCGATGGGCCGGCCAACCGTAGCCAGGTTTTGATCGATCGTTCGATAGCTGGGGAACCGGTGGACCACTCTCGACTGAAAGTTTCCTGGAGGAGGGTATCAAGTAGCAACTCCCATTTAATAGTAAAGATATTCTTAAAATTGAGTGGAGGGATGTAAAAGAATTTAAAATATGAAGCTGAATAATTGAGACGTGAAACATGATCTCAAAGTCGTATTTTTTCTAGGAGAACGAAGGAAATTTATACGTTCAAAGAATCTAACCATTATCTTGGAGGAGGACCAGACAAGTATGAGCAGGCCGGATTGTGTAGAATAGTTTAGCCTTTTACACGGGGGACATACAAAGAGAATCAAATAAAATTTGGATATTACCCCGACATAAGTCTTGCCTAGGAGGGCACCCAGATTGAAGGGATTTCCCTCCGTATCGCCTGGGTGATACTTACCACCGTTTCGCTGAAGGTTTTGGAGCATGGGCCGACCCAGTTTTCTATCGATAGATCCATCGCTGAATCACGCGTCTTTTTTGCTGGAACATGGTTCCTTCCGTCGGTACAATAATAAATATGCCCGTTCGCTAGTACGATCGAGTACGTTAAGCCGCGCTCATTTTTAGTTTATTTTGTCTTTTCTACATAAACACTTTTTTCTTATTTACTTTCAGTACGTTCCTTTATGTATTTCTATGTCTTTTTGTTAATTTCTTATATTCTTTTCCCTTTTTTATCTTTCTTCTTTCTTACATTTATGTTTTTTTTCATATGGTTCTATTTCAAGTCTGATTTTTAGTTGTTTATTTCATGTTTTCAAATTTTATTTCTTATACTCTAAAATCATGTTCATTTGTAGCGTGAATGTGTTCCTTCGTTCTGATAGATTTGTTCCTCTTACTGCTCAAGTTTAGCTTCACACATTTTTGTTCCTCGTGTATTGAATTTTTCACTAAGTTTAAAATGTTATTGCTGGGTTTGTTCCACGTGTACTAAATTTGTGAGAGCTTATCACGTGTACCACGCGATCACTGTATTAATTTTTTGTTCCACGTAGTGCATAATTCTGTTCCAAATACTTACAACCTTTTGTTTCTCGTGTATTCCTGTAAGTTTAAAAATTGTTCCTCTTTGTGACGTGGATTATTCCATGGTACTAAATTTTTTTGTCCACCGTGTTCCCAAACGGAAAGGAGCATCGTGAAACAGTTTTGTTCCTCCATGTTCCCAAACGGGAATCTTGTTCCTCCGTGCTCTGCCTATTTGTTCCCAAAAGTGTGCACCAAACGGAACAATGAGCATCACGAAATAGTTTTGTTCCTCCGTGTTACTAAACAAGGAATCTTGTTCCGTCGTGTCCTGACTTCCTTTGTTCCCAAAAAGTGTGCACCAAACGGAACAAGGAGCATCGCGAGACAGTTTTGTTCCTCCATGTTCCCAAACATGAAATCTTGTTCCTCCGTGTTTCGCCTATTTGCTCCCAAAAGTGCGCACCAAACGGAACAAGGAGTATCATGAAATAATTTTGTTCCTCCGTGTTCCTAAACAAGAACTCTTGTTCCTTTGTTCCTTCGTGTTCTGCCTATTTATTCTCAAAAAGTGTGCACCAAACGGGACAGGAAGCATCACGAAATAGTTGTGTTCCCCCCATGTTCCCAAACAAGAATCTTGTTCCTCTGCGTTCGCAAACATGCACAATTGTTCCATCGTGTTCCCCATATTTTGTTCCCGAGAAGATTCTACACAGCGCGCACGTAGCGTATCAGGCGCATTTGTTTAGTCCCATATTGGAAGTTGGATGACATCTGCACTGCACCAACTTAAATAGCCCCATCCGCCCACCCGTATACCAGCAACATAGCAAGACGAAAACACACAATACTATCTGACAAGCAGGCCCCACAGAAAAAGGAACAAGCTGAATGAAAGGGAACAAGAACATAAGAAAGGGAACGAAAAAAGGTGATTAAATGGGTTGGCCCAATTAGACGAAACGGAAGCAGGGGATCGCCCGGGCGCCAGGGAGGTGAAAGAGCATTTTCCCTCATGTGTGGTTTTGGTAATTAAATGACAATCCCTATGGACTAATGTTTGCATTGAGATATCTTTATAGATCGTGTCCATGGGAATAATGGAGTTCACGTGTTGGACTCTAAAAGCTTATTTGATGACCAAGGTTCCATTCAAGGATGTATATGATGGATGGTCATGTGTTGAGTTGAGCATATTACAAATATGTATTGAAGTATTCAAGACATCATTTTAGGGAAGAAATGTTGGAAGATACAAGGTTGATCAAGATGTTGATCAACACACAAAGCTACAAGATGTACCAAGAGAGATCTTGTATCTCTTGGGATGGTAAACACTTGTTCGTATAGCTTTGTGAACTAACCCATGATATATGTGTGTGTGGTATCTTTATATGAGGTTAGGTATCTTCCCATGGGATTGCAACAAATGAAGATTTCTTATAGCTCATGGAGGATGACGCCATGTGGTGATCGTCATCGAGGTTGAGATGTGCAAGACCAAGAGAAGCTTCTTGAAGATCTCCTATGCTTGGAGCTTGCTATGGATACATGAAGACGGAGCCTAGCGAGACGCTCCCATTATGGGTATGAGGGAGTATTTGGAGAAGTCTTCATCAAGCATGTGCTTGGACGTGTAATCAAGAAAGATGAACCACTTGAAGAGATCAAGATAGTCATCATATAACTCAATTGGAATGATCAAGTCAAAGGTATGATCTTGATAGGGCTATAGGATAGATATGCGTACTATCAAGAGGGGCTCTCAAGTGAGTAACTTGATTGCATCGTTGTGGAGAGATCAAACCTTTGCATAATTGGCATATCATATTTCTTGGTTCTTATTTGACTTTTATCCTTGTGAGGATCAGAGTTTGGTTCATCTCCATGTCAAGCTCTAGTTCATCGAAAACGGGTTTACTTTTGAAAACATGTTGCGTTTTTTATGTTGGAGGTTTTACCGGTTGTTCTATTATCTAGAGATCTTACATTTTCTATTTGGTTTTAACCTCACTTGTTGGACTATGATGTTTCTTAGCATGATCTTATAGAGCTCTTCGTGGTGATTCCAACGAGCCAAAAATCATCGAAAACGGAGTTCGTATGGTCAAGATATCATCGTTTTCGTGTTAACGTTTCTGCCAGGGGCGGAAATTCCGGCCGGCCGGAAAGTTCCGGCCATACTTCCGCCCAAACTTATGGTTTGACCAGAGAACACTTCTCGGGCGCGTTTTGTGGTGCTTGGGGGGGGGGGGGGGGGGTCCGGAAATTCCGGGGTAAGCCCGGGACTTCCGGCCCGAGTGAGAAAAACTGTCTCCAACAGGCAGATTTGTTGGGAACCTATTTAAGGGGTCATCTTCCCCAATGGTTCCTAAGTTTTGGTGCTCTCTCCTCCTCCATTGTTGACTTCCAAAGCTTTGAGATCTCTCAATCCATCCAATGATTCTTGCTATTTCTTGAGGGAAAAGAGAGAGGAGATCTAGATCCAAATTTTCAACAATCCATCTCTCCTCTAAGTGAGGGGAACCTAGTGGGTCTAGATCTTGGAGTTACTTTGTGGTTCTTCTCCTTTGTTCTTCCTCTCTTATCTCCCCATAAGCATTAGTTGCTTTTGGTGTGATTTGAGAGTGAAGGATTTGACTCCTTTGTGGTTTTCTTTGTTCTTTCTCTCTTATTCCCCCATAAGCATTTGTTGCTTTGTTGTAATTTGAGAGTGAAGGACTTGAGCATTTTGTGTGCTCTTGCCATTGCATTTGCATAGGTTTGAGCCCTCCACGAGGATTCGTGCTGGTGATACTTGTGAGCTTGTTACTCTTGGGGTCCTTGGATCCTAGACGCCTTTTGTGGCCGGCCTTTTGTGGGCAAGACCTTTTGTGGTCATCTTGGGAGCCCCCAATTAAGTTGTGGGTGTGTGCCTCAAGACATGGGAGCCCCAGTTAAGTTGTGGGTGTGTGCCTCAAGAGTGTTGTACGGGATTCGATCTCCGCCCCAAAGGATATCAATAGTGGAAGGTGAACTCGCAACCTTTTGTGGTTGAGTTCATCACGAGAAGGTGAGCCTTTGTGGCGTTGCGACTAACCTGTTGTACCTTTGGGTGGAACTCGGGAATACATGCTCGTCTCCGCGTGCCTTGGTTATTTCTACACCCGAGCTCTCTACTTATGCTCTTTACATTGTGATAGCCTTCGTGCTTGAAGTTATCTATCTTGCTATCACCTTGTTACTTGTATTGGTTAGCATAAGTTGTTGGTGCACATAGGTGAGCCTAGTTTATTTATCTAGATTGTATGCTTGTTAAAGTAAACCTCTAGTTTTATTCCGCCTTTATCAAGCATACCGGAATATCCGGGTCTTTCTTGGACCGGATAATCCGGCTTCTCGAAAAAGTTTTAAATCGCCTATTCACCCCCCTCTAGGCGACGTCGATCCGTTCAGGAGGGGGACCTGATTGAAGGGGTTTTAAGGCGCTTAAGCGAAACTTTTTTGGTGGAAGATACCAGTTGTGTATGGGCTAGTGAATCGCAAACTCTTATAAGTTTGATCCCGTCTTTATAGTACATTGTTCCTATGACTAAAAATATGTAAAAAGATTCCAAAAAATTAGATGCCTTGATTTCAATTATCCTTCTATGTAGGGAAAATCCATTCTATTTATTTTTTGGAAGTTCTGAAACTAATACATGTATAAACACTTGTAGTTTGTAAAGCAGTTAATTTCCTAATTTAAGGATCATTAACACCAAAATCCACTTAAGACATGATTTGTCCATTCTAGTGGCGAGAGGGTACAACAAAGAAGGTGCATATCCACGTAGAGGCAGACGACGAGAGGGTACACTAGAGAAGAGTGGAGCTTTACGTTATGGTTTCACCCTGCATTGTTTGCCGGTGTGAAGTGACAGTAAGCCGAGTCAAAGGGTCACTTTTATTCCAAAGATTTTGAAAACATCTGAACATTACATCGAGTCCTATAGCAAAATTAAGTTAGTAACATAAGTTATTTGATTGCGCAACAGGGAATAACATATTAATTTTCTATAGACGTTGAGTACACGGTCACAATTGTTATGGACCTATAGAAATGTTTACAAGAGGTAGTAAACACATTAATTTCTAGCTAGAAATCGTGTGAAAATATTTTGGAGAAAAGCAATCATTGGAATTTTAGATTCTTTGGCTTGAACCAAATACTCCCTCTATTTTAAATTGGATGACTTTCATTTGTTTAAAAGTGGATATACCTACATTTATAGCATCTATATACATCCAATTTTATATAAATAAACGTCATTTAATTTGGAACGGAGGGAATATATTCTACAGAGAAAAATAGTCACATATACCGTGTCCTTTGAAAATCCTTTACGCCAAACAAGGCTTATAAATTTGGTCAATAGTTAAAACTTGCTAAGTTTGACAAAAAAATATACAAGGAATTATCAATATTTATACCATTTCGAAAAATGAATATTTATAATATCTGGTAAATACACTAGTACCCTATATATGAAAGTTGGATAGATTTGCGTCCAAATCGAGCATCCACGTCGCCTTTTGTACCTCGGCCGTTCGATCTGCCAGTTGAACAGTCCAGATTGCAAGTTTTTGAGTGCCCAACCCGAAGCAGTGAGGTTTCCACCAATCTGACCGTGCCACATCCCGCGGTCGCCACCCGGTCGGTTTCCACCGGTCACCGTGTTTATGTTTGGAAAACCCCCAGAAGATCATGGAAGTGACCCGCAGTCCAGAACTTTACACAGCTGAGGACCTATCTGTAATGCTGCGAAACCTCACAGACTATTTCGCAAACACGCCTGCAAAATCCCCCCCTCTCTCCCGTTCTCCGCCGATGTGGCCGCCGTCGTCGGCGCGCGTCACCGCCGTAACTGGTCCTTCCGACTTATAAACCGAACCCTAACCCTAGATCGTAGTTTCTCTCGTTTCCCCATTGTTTTCCTCTCCCGAGCAGGCAGGGACGGACGCCGCGCCGCCACCACCTCCACATCATCGCTGCCGCCTCGACCTCTCCTGCCACCTCCATCCACAACAGCCTCTCCGTCGGCGGCATGGAGCCCCTCAACAGCGTAGGGCACGCAACGGCTCCCCCGACGGTATACAAGGCGAGCGCGTAGGGCCACGAACCGGCTGGACTTCGCGAGCGCCCCACGACCAAGCTCCTGCTCGACAGCCAGAGCCAACCAGGAAGGCCGGCTACCTGCAGCCCCGATGGCCGCCGCCCCTGACGACCGCCCCGTCGTTGGCCGCCCCCGCGCGTCCCAGCCACTCCGGTATGCGTTGATTTCCCTCTCTTCTCCTCATCCAAGAATCCTTATCTTATGCACCTGCTCGCTGATTTCCATATAATTTGGGTGTTGTGATATTGCCTGGTTCTAAGAAAAGTGGAGGATTTCTTGGGAGAGATGGAAAAGGCGAACGAGAAATTGAAGATAGATGCACAAGCTGCCTTCTATTTGTTTTAATAGATCAATATCCATGAGATTATTTGATTCTAATTTATGTTTGTGCAGAGATCGCCTGGACTACAGGTAGTATAGTATGCCCAAAATGATTGAAGTACACGGCACTGCTGTCTCCTTGCCCGTGGCGTTGCTGCCCCAGGAAGTCACAGTGCTTGCCCAGTTGAGAAACACACAAGGTTCTCCTAAGTCGCCAATCTGCATGATATGTAAGATTCAGGCTATACTATGTGAAATTATTTTTGTTGAAGGTATATTTGCAAAAAAATTGGTACGTTGTCTCACAGGTTTTCTTTCATGTTCCATCTAGGAAAAATAGATCATGCAAACTATTATAACAGTGATTTGAATCTTTATAGTAACATGCACAAGGATTTGACTGACGGCGATGCTGCTACAGTAAAATGATCACTGTAATGATGTTTTTTTGCTTCTTGGAAGAATACATTATTTTTCTGTTAAGAATATGCTCCTGCTCATTATGGATGCTCCTGCTCATTTCCCTTCCATACTACGGTACTTCTTCTTTCTTACATATTTGTATTTCACTTTTCTTTGCCACATATTTGTCAATGTTAATTGTGTGATGAGTTCCTTTTTCTTCTTCTTTATAAGTATTGATCCACAAATGAAATTACACGGTAAACTTTAAGGTCACTTCACGATCACATTTATTTCTTCCTCATATGTTTTATCCGAGTTCATGTGAACACATTGCATAAGAGATGCATGGAGTATTACAGGTCATGTTTTCATTTCTTAGGTCCCTACCCTGCATTTGCATCATTGATTCACTTCATCTCAGTTGCTGCAGGTTGGAGGACCTTATCCAGGTCAGGGTTCAAATCACCTATGTATGTTTGCACTCATAGATTTTATTTGATGTTTTTTCCTTCCTACTGCAAGATGTTGTCAGGTTAGTCAAAAGGCTAACAGACGTCAGCTTTTCAGATGTTATGTAAATCTCCAATCAATCATGATTCTGTCTACCAGTTGAGGTTTTATGTAGGGATTGCTATTTATTTTCTCCCTTCATTTGTGATAGATGAATTCTGTAGCAAGAAACAATAGCCTCATCCCTTTTTCTTTGTATAAGATCAATGCTTTTTCAACCCAGCTCTTCTTCATTGTAATAATTAATGCGATATTTTTTCATAACCCCCTTCCAGGGAAGGCATGTTATGCCAGTATTCTATTATGTCCAAGAAAGGTTAGCTCTCATCGATGAGAATGATGTTTGGGATGGGAAAGCTCTAGGTTTTACCACCTCTGAGGTATATATAAAATTCTCACTTGAGTGAAACAGAGACAGTCTATTTGTGTGTTTACTTTTTCAATTAGCCTATGTTAATTCTGTGAATAGGTCGGTAGTTTCTCTTATTCTGGAGCATAGATTCCTTTCATGGGTTTAAGTGTGTCGGGCTGCATGAGGGAGTAAACTTAATCTTTCTGTTCGCTGGCATGCTATAGTAAATTAGTGTGTTTTTGGTTAGTACGGTATGCCTACAAATATATACGACAATTACTGATCTATTGTTGTATTAGCATTTAAGATGCCAAACAATTCGGTCGGACAGACGTAGGGGAGATGTCCATTTGGTTTGTTGGCATCTGGTTTGGAGCGTGTGGTATATTACTAATCGTAAGCAAATATAGATGGTGATATATTGTAGTTGTGGTCATTGATGAACTGAAGAGCATAACTTGGATAATTATATATAGTTACTTTGAGAGCGTCCGTGCTCTGGCTGTCTTTGTTAAGTCCATAATAAATAATAAATTGGTCGCTACAGTCCATGCTATTGTTCAGTCAAACATAACAGTAGAATACTACTTCTGTAGCCTTCCCTAAATTGAATACACTGAAATGGTCCCTTCGCCAATCGATTATCTGCCATGAAGCCATACACTTTTCAGTTTTGAAAAATAAAATACATGGATACATGATCAAGAAAAACATAAAGTACAAGAAACACCGATAAAAAAGTCCATTTAAAAAAAATTGTATTAAACAAAATAATCTAATAGAAATGGATATGTTCTTTGAGTGGCATACCCAGTATTACCCAAAATGGTTGGTGTTCTGACATTTTTCTAAAGTATTTTGACTGATATAAATGAATCTGTCGAGAGGTCTATTCTCAAAAAAATAACTGAAACTAGCAACACTTCTAACTCATCAGATCACTAGACAAGTAAAAGAAAGTCAGCAACAATACTCATCACCAAGTCAATCTCCTATCCAGCAAGTTCTATCGAAAAAAAAAATCATCGTAAGATGTGCTACTGTCCCTGCACTCTAAAAGAATCACACCAAAAAAGTATCACGTTAGCAAAACCATGGAGAGTACCACTTGAAAGACAACGTTGGACTCACATGATATTCTTTTATTTATGTACAATGTGTAAATAACTGAATCTAACTTCTGTTTCAGGGAAACATTATCGAAGGACGCATAGGAAAAGAGTCAAAGACAGAGTGGGCATGTTTAGGAGTAAACTCGAAGAAAATGCAATATACAGTTATACACAATTACACAGTCCATGCTTACCGGCCAAAAGCTCAGGTACAGAGTGGATGTAGGATCAAACTTGCAAAATATACCAAAATAGGTGAGCTTTCTCCACCACCTAAAGATTTCCCTTTCTACACATATCACATAAAATCATTTGATGAGCTAAAGACCCGTATGGGAAATACTACCTATGTGTTGGGTACTTATAATAGTCATCTAATATCATTTATCCCTTATTAGAACCTTCTAGTATGTAGATCTCTTTCTATTTTATATCATCCTGCAGATGTTATTGGAATGGCGATATAGCAAACTGATGTTATCCCGTCTAAAAACAATGAAGACCCCAGGAGGCAGATCTGTATCAACGATAGCAGGTATGGACACGAATATGTGTCGCTGCAACAACTATTTATTATACTAATATTTGCTTCTTTTGAAAGTGATAGCGTTGCCATAGTGATATTATGGGGAAACATGCCGAGCAGTTTGAAGCAGAGACTCTTTATCCGCAATCCGTTGACCACAATTTAGTTATTCTATTTACAGGGATGACAGTTTCATCTTTCTCAGGTACTTCTGCCACAATCATGTGCATATATTACAAAGCTATGATTCCATGGATTGACTTCCTTGCTTACCACACCCTCTTACTACAAGTTTTCTAGCATTTGTGAGCACCTCTCTTACTCGCTGGCACTTCAATCCAGAGATTCCTGAAGCAGAAGCTCTTCACAGCAAGTCGATTTATCAGTATATATCCAAGTGTTGACTAAACCATATGCAAACAGTTAATTAATACATAACAAAAGGTTTACTACCATACTGTAGTTTTGAAGAGCAACATTATTTAATCGAGTGGATTTCTGATATTGTTGTAAGCTTGCTGTTCAGACTTCAGACACACTAATTCTTCATTATATTGTCGACACACTATACAAGTAGACAACCATGTGATAATCTGTGTCTACTATTTCAGGCAAAAATATTCAAACTGAATATACTTATTTCCAAGTAAATGATCCACAATACTATAATTCTCATTCCTACTATCTATTGCAACGCTCAATGAAACTACACGGGTGCAGCGTGTCGCCGCGCCATATTACCTAGTATGAGAATATATGGAGGGAGTAAATGCTACGGGTAGGTTGAAGGTGATGTTATGAGGTGGCACCTGTAATTAACTCTCTCTGTTTATAGCGCTGTCACTCTGTATGACTAGCGAACCGCGCGTGATCTTCCTCTGGGTGTTTGGAAGAGTGTGGAGCAGAGTAACATATCTCGACGGTTCCCAAAGCAAATCTCATGATTACAACTTTAGCCTCTCGCTCGTCTCGGACGCCTATGCCCACCTCCTTGGAACCATGCATGCTCCCAAGTTGTGGCCGGCCGGATGAGAGAGCTTTCTTCGATCCAATCTATCGAAATTTCTTCTCCGACACAAATACTCGGCAAATCTGACCTTTTATTGAACTTGAGCCTTAAATGCACCTATTTCAAAAGAAAATCTGCATCTAACCTAAAATGCTACCGCCAAACCTTCCGGCGGTAGGGTTGTACATGGTACCGCCGAGTGATCTGGCGGTAGCCTTAGAGCAAGTACAATATAGTCCAGTCAGCTGGCTATAAGGATTTAAATATTATATTTGTGCTTACATGGAGGAGTGAGAAGAGGAGTGAGAAAGCAGGTGGGCTCTTATGCAATAGCCAGCTCTAGCACGTGCTCCTACGCACTATGTGAGAGTGGATGGTGGGTCATGTTTTAATAAAACTAGTGTAATTGGCGCGGCGACACGCCGCGCCCTTGCTGTTAAATTTGGTGTAAATTTATTCTGTCATTATAGTGTGTGTTAATCTATTGATATCACAATAAAGTGATATATGGGCGTACCTATGAGGGTAGGCGTTGATTTTGAGTAGAATCTAAGTGCATTTGATCTTTTTGGCTGGCAGTGTAGTATTAAGTAGTGATTTTAGTGTGGTTGTTGTGTATGCCGACACGTGAGCATGTACGTGGCTCAGTGTTGTGCGTGGTGGTTGATTAGAAATATGTTGGACGGTGTCTCTTGCCTGCTGGTAGGTAGCTTATCCACTTTCTCTTTAGGATGGCAAGCTCATCGTCAGTGGAAGAGAGTCTTGATTTGGATGAAAGATTGGAGTTTTGGAGCGTGGAGCTGGAAGAAGAGGCCCGGCGGAAGGATGTGATGCCACCTGCGTTGCCTCCATCGATTGGTTTGTGTAGTGTTTCCTTTTTGTTTTTCATGTTTGTAGGCTTTTTTCTTGCTGTCTTCTTGATTTTCTGTATTTATTTGTAGAGAATACCCGAGTCATCGATGCGTCTATGAAGTCTATGCTGTTTGAATTGATTAAGAAGATTCTAGCTAGAGAACCGAAGTTTCGTTCTTGGTCTCGGTACAGCGGGTTTTTCAGCGATGTGCGTGTTGATGATCCTGATTCAGCTAATCCGTCTGGAGTGCGAGAGGAATTATGTTCAAGTTTTCATGAGTTCCAAACAGCACAGGAAGCTGAAGAGAAAGCAACGGAAAACATGATTCGAGCTTTGGAGAGTAGTTGTAACTTTGAAGTTAGGGATTTAAACTGGCAAATGAAGCGTCAGTTTCATGGAGATAGCTATAATTCGTGCACTGGTTGGCGCGCTGCTGAAGAGAAGATTGTTAGTAATGAGATGAAAATGAAGAGTATGAAAGAAGGTTGGCGTGGCACGCTCGAGTCAGTGGAAATTTGGTCTGAATATATTCGTGCAAATCATGTTGCTTGTCCAGATGATGCTGTTTCGTTTGTGTTACATGAAGGCATAAATAATTTTGAAGAAGTATGTGAAGATATGTTGGAGAGTAGAGTTAGCGTTTTAGGTAAAGAGGAAATAAATTCACCTTTGTTTATAAGCATGAAATGCATCTAGTATCTAGTTTCGGTGATGTTAAGAGTAGTAGGTTAGTGGGTTTGGTCGTCTCCTCTGTACTTCGTTATTTGAGTGGGTGTTTTCATCTATGTGTGTAAGTGTGTGGCTATATTATGTTGTTGTTTGGCTGAAGCACGATTGTACTGAATAGTTTTTTCAAGGTTGTAAATCTGCAGGGTGTATGTTGTGACGTATGATAAGGTGTGTACATTGATACGACCAAGTTGGCAATCTTGAAGTGTATGTATGAAAAGGTTGCAGGAAGACTGAAAGATATACGTAGAATAGGTAGCTACTTTATACATGGTGGCATACTGTTTGCTGAGATTGTTTAGTTAGCTTCCACGCTACTGGATAGCTTGCTTAATTATACAGTCATAGACAAAGCAAAATAACATAAACGGTCTACTACGCTAGATTGTTTTGGTGATTAGAAGAACGGTAAAGCAGGCGCTGTGGTGATTTGTCCAGTGGATGCTCTTGTAGTCATTGCTTGCATTCTGGTACTTGGTCTTTGGTATTGGCTGACAGCTGGATGGGCAGGGGTGTTTCAGCTGAAAAAAAGTATATCATGTTAGTTATGTTATCCTGTATGAGTATGGCAAATTAGTTCTGCAATGTGTTGTACTTGCAGTTTTACCTGATGAAATTAGGTCTGTTTATTGGTTTGGAACAGATGTTTGGATGCTCCCTTATCGCCAATGCTTTATGTTGATATGCAAAAAATAGTTGTGTCATGAGGTTGTTCATTAAATAATGATTTGGTTTCATTGTGAAGAGAAGGCATACCTTTTTTTTGAGGTCCTAGAACGCTGAGGTGGGTCTTTTCTTTTTCTTTCATTTGAAGCGGGTGTAGCAGCCTGAGATACACAAAAGTAAACTATGTTATTGGTACAGATTTAAAGTGATGTCTTGATCTGAAAAGCGGTTGGTTATGTTTACCTCTTCTAGGGTCGAAGGATAAGACTCCAGTATTTCTCTTGGCGGTGTGGTTTATGTGCATGTGGTTGTTTTGGACTGACTATCAGTTGTTGTAGAAGTGTCAGCTGAAATGGCTGTGTCTCCGGCTGCTGGCATATTTGGCGGCGATGCTATTGTGTTCTATTCCGGCGCTTGCATGTAGGGTTGTATTGTGGAGACTTTGAACATTATGTGTCCAGGATCTTTATCATAGGTGTCCTGATTAATCTCAGCGGTTACAGCATATTTCTTGCCAAAGACATTAGTGATTGCAGATGGTAGATAGTCCAGTCGGCCTCTAACTTGTGAGACTGACAAACTTGCTTCATGGCCAATAAGGGTGATACATTGGGCACCAAAGATGACAAAATCAGCTATCACTTGTGTGTCTGTTTCTGCTGGATATATGTCTTCAGCTCTGAAGGTTAGCTTGTTCTGTGTTCACGTTGTAAGTATGTTAAATATAAGGCGGGCAATTAGAATGAATTAGCTATGAAAAGTGATGCTTTAGCTGTTGTATGTATACCTCTGGCTGTCCTGAGTTCCTGCACAAATAGGGCAGCTGCGGGTGATTCCTGCTGGAATCATTTTTTTGCAGCATTTCACGTAGGCGTAGAACCACCAATCTTTTGGGTTGTTGATTTCATTGATCTTTATTTTTAGGCTGACAATCTTGCCCTGAAAATACGTAAATTGTATGAAGGCATTGCAACTTATATTGATCAAGCATGTGTTGTGTGTCGGCAGGTTAGGAGATGTAGAATGCGCATACCACTATGCTGTCAATCTCTTGCTGTGCCAATTCAGAGATGGTAGTTTCTGTTGGAGCAACTTCTGTAGGCCCGCGACCTTCCCATTCGATAACTTAATGCTCATGTTGAAGGCTGGCACAGATTGTGGATTCACGTTAGAGCATAGTATGTTATCTAAAATGAACTTGTTCATTTGAGTCAAATGAATAGCAAACCTTTCACAAAGTGTATATGCTTCAGGAATTGGAGGGTCGATAAGCCATCTAGTTAGGCAAGTGCCTTTGAAAGCTAACATTCCTACAAGTCCATATAAATCACAAAGAGTGTCTACGCATAGGTATAGCTAGAGAATATGAAGGAAATGTAATTAGAGGACCTGAAAAATTGTCAACCACCATTCCCATGAATAGTATTGTCATATTTCTTTCTGTGGAAGCTTCATATAGAGATTCTGCATTAAAATTTTCAGCTAGATCTGGCCAGAGCGTTACGACAATGGTCTTGTCACAGTTAAATGGGACATAATCTTATTGTCATTTGTATAAATTCTTGTACCTTTCATTTTTTATAAATACCTGTCTCCTATAGTCATGGCCAGTCTTGGATGTAAGGACATCAGTAACCTTATGCACTATTCCAATGACGTCTGCATTGTAATGGGACAAAATATATATGAGCTTAATGTAACGATGTAATTAGTATAGGAAGCGACGCAAGAATATTTTGAAATACCTGATAAAACTTCAGTTTCCTTCACACGTCGTGCAAAAACATCGAACGGTTTTACATTATATGCATACAATGGAAATCCATCGGGCTGCGGCTCTATCTCTGTGATCTTTGTTTGCTGGCCAATTTTTATTCTGTTGGCATGGGCTACAACTCTGTGGTTTCGTCGAGCAGGTACTACCATGAAGGATTCAAGCTGATACACTAAACCTTCCTTCAATCTATCACTGAATAAGGTTACATTGTTCTCTGGAAGACAACCTTCTCTCATGTTTCCCTAAAAATTAAAATGTAAGCGCCAGTGTATGTCTGAAGTGAGGCGAATCATTCTTTCATAAGCCCTCGTTGTATACCTGTCGGTCGATGAAAAGAAGTCCAAGCTCGTACATTTGTTTGTCTCTATTTGTGGTTTCCCAAATCCTTGTAAGCCGCGTTGTCACTTTGGATCATGGTCCTCTAGGGGACAGGTTTTTCACCAACCCGGTCTGCATTCCTGCAGCACAAATTTAAAATAATGCGTGGATTATATGAAGGCATGTGAGTAATATATTGGAGTTTGTTGATTTGAGGGAATAGATCGTAGGTAACAAAATTAGCAGATTCGAAAGAGGAACTTGCGGTTAAGATCCCGCGGTTAAGATCCGGCGGCGGAGCAAGCAGCAAGAACAGAGGAGAAGAAAACGGGAGAGATAAGCTTGCCTGCAGCCGCTGCCTTGCCTTGCATCGAGGTCTCCTCGTTAGCTCCGCAGGAGAGAAGGTGAGGGATGGAGCGGAGAGAAAGAGAGCAGACTTAGGCCGGGCAAGCACGGCAGCGCCAGGCAACGGAGCGGCAAATGCGTGAGGAGCAAAGGACAGCGGAGGAGAAGCCGCAGGAGAAGCAGCGGAAAGCGAAGGGAGGCGGCGGCGCGTCATCCAGACGGGGACAAAGCGGAGAGACCGAGAGGGCCGCAGAGACGGGGAAAAGCGGCGGAAGGGAATAGAAGGCGCGAGAAAAAAAGAAAGAAGCGAGGCAAGGCACGTTCGTACGCACGGGAGGGACCAACACGCGCAAACAAGAAACCAAACAGAGGACCAACTATTCATTACTGTTCACAATGAACAGTAAATCGGAGCAAGGACAGGCCCTGAAACTCTCCCGCCTTAATATATTAGGTAATATCACATATTTATGTTTCACTATTGTAGATTATAAAGTTGGCTATATATGACATGTCAGTTCTTATAGTCAACTGCTGGCTATATTATTGAACTTGTTCTTATACATTTTACCGCCCTGGCGGTAGAGTTAATCATAGTACCGTTACGGCGGTATCACATTTAGTCATATCGTCAATATGTTGAGCGGTACTAAAAAGAGTTAGATTTGAAAACAGTACATTTCATGTTTAAGTTTTGCATGAGGGTTAGATTTGGTCAATTTACCCAAATACTCCAGCACTGTAGCTCTGATGCATGGTCAGAGTAAGCAAGGATATGGTACTGTATATGGTGACGCTTTGAAACTTACTCCTACTAATTGCTTGTATTGTACGCGACCGAAGCTTGCCCGACCTCGTCTCGTCACATCTTCTTCAGTCTCCAAGGCTGCTTCCAGTTTTACAGTCAATCTGTTGGATACAGTAAGAAACTACTATTGTAAAATGAACTTTCTTCGATTATTATGACCAAGTACGGAAGGTGGTCAAAGCACGCAGGTTGGAAAAAACCTCCTTCCATCGATCGATTTGAGATCAGGTCGTTCCGACAGATCAACGCCTGAAAAGAGTATTGGTGAAGTGAAAAAGGTGAAAACACGACGTAATTACAGAATAAAATATCACATTCAGGTATTCAACACTCGCATCGTGCCTCCCGTCGACACATCTGGCGCCTCCACGTCACCGGAGGATGGTCGTCGTCCGGCGTCGCCGGAAACCACATAGTAGTACTCTTTCCAGGCGTATCATGGTACGACACGTGTAGGTACGGGGGCTGACGTCTGGAGGCCAGACGGCACCGACCACGACCTGTGTGTGTGAACGGGGACGAACTCGATCGCCGCCGTCGGCCTCCTCCTCCGCCGTTGACGGCGTCTGGTCGGGGACGTCACACCAGTCATCACAGATACTAAGGCCTAAATGAAGCAGCTACCCAACCAGGTATATTCCCTCTTCTTATATTCAGAAGAGAAGAGAAGAAAAGAAACTGACTGAGGAAGAAGAGTCTCATATGCAAGTCGGACGCCGTGCGGAGCCCGGGAGAGGGGAAGTGAGTAGATAATTCCTTCTAGAGAAGGGCGAGGCAGGTAGGTGACACGTAGATTCTCGGAAGATAGCGAACGAATGCCTCGTTTCGTCAACACGGTGAACATGTCGCAACTAGTGACGTGCACATTCACCCGCGATGTCACCAAACTCGCTGGACGGACAATCCATCTTGCTGGAGAATGGAGAGGCATATTCCAGCCCAAATCCAATCTCCACACAAACACCAACCAGTGCCGGTTAGCGCTGTTTTTCGTGCCGTTTCGCGCCGGCGAATCTAGGTCAAACCCAGCGCCCTGCCTTCTCCCTGTGGGTGGGGGGGGGGGCAAAAGGCGTGCGCGGGCCTGACTTGTCCTTCATAAACTTTAATCTTCCCCCCCATTTCTCCCCATATATCTCTCCCTTCCCGCCCGATCCCGCCATTTCTCACAGTTATGCCCGTCATGGCTCCCGCCAAATTCACAGGACCCCGAGCCGCCGCCGCTGCCGCCGACGCCCCCGCGACCTCCGCCACCTCCATGGCCGGCAAGAAGAAGCGGAAGCCGAGAGCGCCGAAGGTGAAGCCGCCGGGCATGAGCAACAAAGATTGGGCCGTCGAGCAGACGCGGCTGAAGGCGGAGAATATCCAGCGCCATGAGAGGGAGACCTAGCAACGGCAAAGGGAGTTGGCCGTGCAGCTGGCGGAGGCCGCGGGCGAAGCCGTCGCCAAGGAAGAAGAAGAGGAGGAGGAAGAGGAAGCGGAGGCGCCGAATGAAGAAGTGGAGCCGCCAACTCCGGCTGGAACCCGGCCTCGGCTGCGTCCCCATCCCCAGTTTATGGGTTGGAGCCAAGCCTCCGTCGCTTCGCCGTCGCCGTCTCCGCGCTGGAGCGCGTCGCCGCGGTACTCTCCTGGGTATGCCGACGCCGAACGCCATGGCGGTTTCAACCCTAACCTCACCTTCCCCCATCATCCACCCATGATGTACGGCGGTTCGCCGGGCTACCTGCCTTCGCCGCCGCTACGCCGTTCCCCCACTTTCGCCGCACAGTCCATGCTCGGGATGCACCAAGAAAGCAGCGTCACCATGGACGAGATCATCGCCACAGGCTCGGCGGCAGCCCCGGGCTTCCTGTCGGCCCCCGGCGCGGAATTTCTCGCGGGCGGCGGGTACGGCGGCGTCACGGAGGAAGCGGAGGCAAAGGAAGGAGATGGGACGCAGGCTGCCGAGGAGGCGGGCGAAGGGCCGGCCAAGGAAGGCGACACGTGCGGTCGTCGTCCCAGGAAGGGCAAGGGTGCCGCGATCCCAAAGCCGCCCGCCGAGCCTCGCATCAAGTGGACGACCTGGGAGGACATGCTCCTTGCCGAGGCATGGAAGGTGACCAGCATGGACACGATCATCGGCGCGAACCAGGCCCTCGAGAACTACTGGAAGCGGGTCAAGACGGCGTACGACGAGCGCCGGATGATCGAGCCCGACTACGCCGGGTGCGTCACGGAGCGCGGCCAGAAGGCGATGGCCAACCATTGGGCGCTCATGCAGGCCGCCTGCAAACAAGTGGCACGGCATACAGGAGGAGGTCGCCCACAGGCCGAAGAGCGACGCGAACCGGGAGATGGAGATCGCCTGGATGCTCGAGACGACGAGAAGACGGACTTGAAGTACCTCCACGTCTTCCTCGTCCTCGACGGGTGTGAGAAGTGGGCGGAAGCACGCCACTCGCTGGCCAAGGGCGGCAACGACTATGTCCCGGACGTGCCGGCTGTAGGTGCGTCTGATGGCCGTCCCCCAATGGGCAATAAGAAAGCCAAAGCGGCGAGGGAGGCCACACGCCGGCAGCGGCGAAGCTCCAGGCGGCAATCGAGACCTGCATCGCCGACGCCCAGACCCACGCCGCCAAAAGGGACGAGACCTCCAAGCAGAGGTGGACGGCGGTCATGGACAACTCCAAGGTCAAGCTCGACCTCCTGAGGACCGGCACCGAGGCGAAGAGGAACCACGACCTCGCCTTCCTCATGCGGGGCGATCCGGACACGATGGACCCCGAGGTGTGGGCATGGTTCATGGCGCAGCGCCGCCTCATCCTCAGCGACATCAGCCAGTCGGCCACCGTCCCGATGGGCGCGGCCTACGACAGCCCGACAAGCTCAGCCACTCCAGCCGAGACGCCGGACGTTCAGCTTGCAGCCACTCCAGCCGAGACGCCGGACGTTCAGCCTGTAGCCACTACTGCTGCGACGACCATCGACCTGGAGGACGCCGCGCCCGTCGTCGACCTCGAGGCCGCCGAGGATGCCACTCCAAGATCGGCGCCAGCTCCGTCCACCGTGCCCATCTTCGACGTCGACTCTGACGCCGCGCCGGCCTCTGCCTGATCTGCCGTATGTGGCCGTGATCGCCCAACTGTGACGTTTTTTTTGTATGATTGCCCAATTGTGGCCGCTGTGATCGCCGAACTCGGGCTGTTTTTTGGGGCGGGAAGAAGAACTTTTGAATTTATGTTCCATTTGTTTTTCTTGGGGCGCCGAACGGCTGGTGAAATCGCCCACCCCCCCAGGTTTTGGTCCGGGCCGACGTTAAGACTAAAAAGCACCGGAACGAAACCTGGGGGGCCGAACGGCTGGAGATGCCCTAAAGAGCATCCCCACATTCAGTTGAGTTCTCAAAAAATATCTCCACACTCCATTGAGCCTTTGGAGTGGCGGACATACGTCCGACACTGATGAGGATATACCAAACGGGTACCCTGTCGTGTGGGTACCTGGTGCACGTGATGACTACATCCCAATTGTCAATAGACCGGCGAAGCCCATCAAGGAAGGCCCAAGACAAGGTTGCTTTCCAAGTTAGTCATAGTCGGTTGTAGTTTCCATACTTGTAATCCTAGTCGGTTACGTACCCGAGACCTAGCCCCCCATATAAGGGCTAGAAGGGCGACCGATCAAGGGATACGCCATATCAGAACCTCCAAACCCTAGCGAGACAAACTCTCGCTAGACCCTTGTAATCACCGCATATTCACAAAGCAATAACAGACAAGCAGGAAGTAGGGGTGTTACCTCAGTCGAGGGCCCTGAACCTGGGTAAATCCAGCTTGTCAGCCGTCGAGTCTACCAGCACTACGCGTTCTCTACCTCATAACTCTAACCCTAGGCTATCGACCATGGGTATTGATGAGGCCACCCCTCGTCAATTGGCGCCGTCTGTGGGAAAAGGTAGTGTTGGATCTACGGATTCAATGGTTTCGCCTTCAAACGGTAACTCACCGACTACATCTGCAAACAGCCATGCGCTGACAATCTCGACTGGCATTGAAGCATCTGGCGATCAGTCGCCAACTTCACAAATCGCATCACTGAAAAGAATCAAACCGTACTCACCGGAAGCACATGAAGTTTTCGCTAATCTCGATTCAGGTTTCGATCTAACCGTTGGAGAGCACAATTTTTTCGTCGATAAACTTGATGTGTAGGACTTGACCGATTCGATCGCGATGGAGGCAATCAAAGATCAATCGACTGCGATCACATCACCAGCAGGCAAGGAAGATACCTCATCATAGATCGATTCGATCCCATCGCCGGCATCCCCAACCTCATCTATGTCGACTCAAGAGTTCAATAGGATCATGGCGCAAGAATTCCCGGAGGATGAGGCACAGTCTACCCCTCAGGTAGGCGCAGTTGAGGAACCATCTACTATGGTCACATCGCCAGCAAGCATGGAAGCTACGTCATCCAAGGTCAACTCGATCTCACGTCAAGATCTCTAGTCGTCTCCATGACAACCCAAGAGTTCAATAAATTTCTTGGCGCAAGAGCTTATAGATGACGAGGTACAGTCTGACTATAAAGTTACCACAGTCGAACACACCGTGGCACTCGACACTACACCCGACTACAAGCAATCTGAAGACACGGACGACAGCATCTACCTCGGCGACTTCGTCAGGCCAGAGATCCAAGCGGATCACGAGTTCCTCTCCAGCAACGAAGACGATCCTGCGAAGATACTCGAAGCATACGTCAACACCGACGCCCAGATCAGCAACAACTCCGACATGAGTTTGGACGACGACTCCGAGCCCATAACCGGCATCGATAGCACATACACATAACCTCCGGTCATACCTCGGCAGGTCTACGTCGCGTTCAGCGCCGAAACCTCAGCGGCAACAGCTAGTCGCAGACCTACATAATTTCCTTGCACAGTCACATTACCAGATGGCGTGACAACATTAACTATCACAGCAGAGATAGCAGCAAAAGTTGACAAAATCATAAAGGACTGCACAATGATGCCAGTAGATGCAACCCTAGAGGAGTTGATGGCATACAATTATTTCAATTGGCAAGAAACGATGCGCTTAAAGGAATACAGAGCAACACTCGTAGAACACAGAAAGCAGGCTAGCATCTCGAGCACGCGGAGAAGGCAGATTTCCCTTAGCTCCACAGGTGCGACAGAGCGCAGGCATAGATCGAGATTCGCCAACATCCCAGAAGGAGAGAGATCCGGTATCACTCGCAACTTAGAACATTCGTTCATGACCCTGGGCTCCGAAGGCATACTAGTGCCCAAAACAGCTGAAGGTGCCTTGATATCACTTGGAGCATACCTCAAGGCGATAGCACCCCCAGCAGGCGATCCAGCCGAAGAACTGCATCTTCAGCAATTAAAGGCGCTCGTGCTCGCAGAAAAAGGACTCTAGACGGAGAAACACAGAGAGCGCAGCAGAAGCCGCTCGCGAGATCGTCGCAGTCGAAGCCCTCGCAGGAGTGGCACACGAAAAAACTCGAGTCGTCGCCGTTCACGAAGCAGATCCAGGAGATCCGCCAGAAACGATTCGAGTGACGATCGCGATACAGGACCTTGCGGAGCACGATGCTTCACACGGCGAATCTGCGAGTCCAAGTTGCCCAAAAGGTTCGGGTTACCAACGACGCCGAAATTCAACTGCAAACAAGAGCCATCAGGCTGGCTTGAGGACTACAAGCTCACAGTCGTGTGTCAAAGGGGGACAACTACAACAGCACTGCAGTACATACAACTAATGCTCGAAGGCACAGCTCGCGACTGGCTCAAGGCATCACCCGAAGCATCATACGACTGCTGGGATCACTTTCGGGAGGACTTCATCAAATATTTCGATCCTCTGTTTGAGCGGCCCAAAACATTCGAGGAATTACGGGCTTGCAAGCAAAGGTCGGACGAACCACTTCGAACATACATCAGGCGATGGACTGCCATCCGCAGTTCAGTTGGCACAATCTCCGAAGACAGTGCCATGGATGCCTACACCATGGGGGTCTTCAGAGAAGACTTCAGAGAAGCACTCGGTCGCCAAAAGCCAAAATCCATGGCAGAGCTCATGAAAATAGCGACCGAGTTGGCAGACGGCGAAGATTCCATAAGGTCCAAGCGCCCACTTTCCCCACATGGCCATGAGGATCGACGTAATAGTTGAGACCACCACGACAGGGATGATAGAAGACGAAGACGCAAAAGCGGTTACAGCGACAACGACAAGGTAAAATTTGTAGCAGCTGGTTTCTCACAGGACAATCACGTCCAGGACGACAGACGACCAGAAGATCGCCACGACAGTCGAAACGATAGTCGTCGCGACAGTCGAGGAGATGATCGCCGAGACAGTCGAACGGACGACCGACGAGGCATTCGAGACCGCGATCAGCGTAGCGGTGGATACCAGAGGCAAGAGTGGCATAAACGCACAGATGCAAAACCAGAGAAAACATTTGAAGAGAAGATGGACGATTACTGCAGGCTGCACCTATTCAAGGGAGATGATGGAAGGCTAATCTCCGACCACACCATGGGGAATCGCCGAGAGTTCTAACAAATAACGGCGGATTACATGACGAGAATCAGAAGGGCTGCACCCTCGACTGTTCCACCAGCCTACATCGCTCCACCACCAACACAGCCAGTCACGACATTACCACCCCCACCACCATACAACCCAGGAAGCCAAGTCGCGGGAGCCATACATCACATACCACAAGCTACGGAGGAGCAATACCCAAAGCCCCAGGGACAGATGTTCATGATTCAAAAAGGACGTCCCTCCAACAGGCAGCAAAAGATCCACACTCGACACGTTAACATGGCGGTTATGTGAAAGTGCATGGTTGCCCCCATGCGTGGTTTTGGTAATTAATGACAATCCTTATGGACTAATGTTTACATAGAGATATTCTTATAGATCTTGTCCATGGGAAAATATAGGAGTTCATGTGTTGGACTCTTCAAGATGGCATAATGACCAATGCTCTATTCAAGGGTTAATATGAAGAATGGTCATGTATAGAGTTGAGCTCATCGCAAGTATGGCTTGGAATAGAAGATTGAGTGAACAATCATGTTTACCCCCAAGCCATCTTACACATCAAGAGAAGAAGATGAAGAGCAAGTTCAATATGATGCATCTCAGAAGATATCTTTTGATTGAAGCTTGCAAAGGATACATGAAGACGAAGCTTAGCGAGGCCCTCCCATAATGGAGTATGGGGGAGCATTTGGAGAAGTCCTCATTAAGCATGTGCTAGCAAGCACAATCAACTTGAGAGAGTCAAGATCGTCATCATCGAGCTCAAGTGGAATGCGCAAGGCAAAGGTATGATCTTGATAGGTTTTCTATTTTACCGGTCTCATGGTGTTAGTGGGAGACCGGGTTTTAGGATAGATGGCGTACTATCAAGAGGGGCTCTCGAGTGAGTAACTTGATCGCATCTTTGTGGAGAGCTCAAACCTTTGCATACTTGCCATTTCATCTTTCTTGGTTCTTACTTGGTTTTTCTCCTTGTTGGGTTTTGGTGCTTGTTGTGATCTTCACGACAAGCCCAAGTTCACCGAAAACGAATTTCATATGGAAAACTTGTTGCGTTTTCGGTTTTGGAGGTTTGCCGATCATTCATTTTTAGAGAGATTTTAACCTTCTCAATTTGGTTTTATCTTCCATTGTTGGACTATGAGGTTTATCTGCATGATCTTGTAAAGCTCTTCGTTGTGATTCCAACGAGCCAAAAATCATCGAAAACGGAGTCCGGATGGAAAAGATATTGACGTTTTCGTTATCGGTTTTGCTGCAGTTTTTCCTAGGCCGGAGTCTCCGGTCCTAGACCGGAGTTTTCGGTCTGTGCAGGACCGGAATCTCCGGAATCAACGTTTTTCTCCAAACGTTGTTCAGCCCCTGCTGGGGGGCGGAGTTTCCGGCCCTAGAGGCCGGAGTTTCCGCCCCTGGATGAACTTTCCGGCCTAGGGCACCGGAGAGTTTGCCCAAGCCTCGGCGGTGTTGACAGTGTTCAGCCCCTGGTGGGGGCCGGAATTTCCGGTCCTAGTAGGCCGGAGTTTCCGCCCCTGGCCGGAGTTTCCGTCCCTAGTGACCGGAAACTCTGGTGTGAAGTTTTCCTGCAACGACTCTTTTTCGTGGGACCTATAAAAAGGCCCCTTCTTCCCCAGAGAGAGCAGCTCTTCCAAGCACGAATTTTCCCCCTCTCTCTCCTCCATTGTTGACCTTGGAAAGCTTGCCCCTCTCTCATTTCCTCCCATGATTCTTGCATATCTTTTAGGGATTTGAGAGAGGAGATCTAGATCTACATTTCCACCAATCCATCTCTCCTCTAAGTGAGGGGAACCTAGTAGATCTTGATCTTGGAGTTCTTGGTGCATCTCCTCTTTGTTCTTCCTCTCTTATTCCCCCATAAGCATTTGTTGCTTTGTTGGAATTTGAGAGTGAAGGATTTGAGCACTTGTGCTCTTGTCTTTTGCATTTGGTGCATCGGTGTGCTCTTCACGAGGATTCGTGGAAGTTGAAAATTTGTGAGCTTGTTACTCTTGGGTCCTTGGACCCTAGACGCCTTTGTGGTGGTTGGACCCTTGTGTGGTCACTTGAAGCCGTTCGGGAGCCCCCAATCCCATTGTGGGTTGTGCCCCGTATTGTTGTTGGAGGCCGTTCGGGAGCCCCCAATCCCATTGTGGGTTGTGCCCCGAATTGTTGTTGAAAGGCTCCGGATTCCGCCTCGAAGGAATTCCGATAGTGGAAGGTGAACCAAGCCTTTGTGGTGCGGTTCATCGGAGAAGAAGGTGAAACCTATGTGGTTGTTGAACCGTTGTGTCGGTTCACACCTCTCCAACGAGACGTACTCCCTTAACAAGGAGGAACTCGGGAATACATCCTCGTCTCCGCGTGCCTCGGTTATTTCTATACCCGAGCTTTTACTTATGCACTTTACATTGTGATAGCCTTCGTGCTTGAAGTATTCTATATTGCTATCACCTTGTTGTTTGTCTTGCTTAGCATAAGTTGTTGGTGCACATAGGTGAGCCTAGTTTATTTAGGTTGTCGGCTTGTTAATTTAAACACCTAGTTTTATTCCGCAATTAATAAGCCTAAACCGGAAAAGTTTTAAACCGCCTATTCACCCCCCCTCTAGGCGACATCATTGTCCTTTCATTATGGCGCCTCCAGCCATACCAGACTTCTTGCGGGGATCCGAAACCGCAATAACCTTCAATCGAGAAGATCACCCACCATCTGTCTACCGACCAGGCCACGCTGCCCTTGTACTCGACGCTCAGATTGGTGGATACGCCATGACCAAGGTCTTCATGGATGGAGGCAGCGGCATCAACATCATCTTCGCTGATACACTTCGCCGGATGAATAGGTTAGTCAAAAATTTACCCCAGTCCACAAACACTTTTCATGGTATTGTCCCAGGTAAACCTGTTCTCCCAGAAGGCACGATACAACTCGACGTCACATTCGGCGACGCAAACCACTTCAGAACCGAGTCGATTGAATTTGATGTCGTCGACTGGAAGTCACAATACCATGCCATATTAGGGCGCCCCGCATTTGCTCGGTTCATGGCGGTGCCACACTACGCATACCTCAAGTTGAAGATGCCAGGTCCGAAAGGAGTCATCACAGTCAACGGAAACTTTCAAAGATCAGATGCCTGTGACCGCGACTTCAGCAAAATTTCCGAAACGTTCGGTATGGAGCAAACCTTCGAAGAGCTCTTGCTCACCAACGACCCAACATACATGCCCGAACAAAAGAAACAGGCAGTCGACAAGGTATTCAGCGCCACAGATGGCGTAAAGAAGCACCAGGTTCACCTGACTGATCCAGCCAAGACAGTCAAGGTGTCCACAAGCCTGTCTCCTGCATAGGAAAGCGCGCTCGTCGAATTCCTCCGTGAGAACTGGGATATATTTGCATGGTGTGCAGCCGACATGCCAGGTATTCCCAGGGAATTCGCCGAGCACTCCCTCCAACTCAATCCAGGAACTAGGCCAGTCAAGCAAGCAATACGTCGTGTCTCCGGTCCCAAAAGAGAGGCTATAGAGAAGCATGTAGAAAAGTTACTCAAAGCAAACTTCATTCGAGAAATCAAAAAATCAGAGTGGGTAGCCAACCCTCTGCTAGTCGAGAAGAAGAAGACATGAGCAACTAGGATGTGTGTCGACTTCACCGGGCTCAACAAGTGTTGCCCGAAAGATCATTTTCCACTACCACGTATCGACCAAATCGTCGACTCCACTCCGGGATGCGCACGTTTGTCCTTTCTGGATGCGTACTCGGGGTATTACCAGATACGGATGAAAGTCGAAGACGAGGAGAAGACAGCCTTCACAACTCTACTCGGAGTATATTGCTACACCACAATGCCCTTCGGGCTCAAGAACGCAGGTGCCACCTATCACCGTATGATGCAGAATTGTTTGAAGACACAAATTGGACACAACGTCGAGGTTTATATGGATGACATCGTCATCAAGTCGAAAGAAGAAAGCACACTACTCGCAGACTTGCGAGAGACATTCGATAATCTCAATAGGTACAACATCAAACTTAACCCAGACAAGTGTACTTTTGGTGTTCCAGCCGGAGAACTCTTGGGGTACTTGGTGTCTGCCCGGGGAATAGAAGCGAACTCAGAAAAGATACAAGCCATATTAACCATGCAAAAACCTAAAAAGCTCTACGGGTGCAGCAGTTGACAGGTGGAATAGCAGCGCTCCGTCGCTTCATCAGTAAATTGGGTGAAAAGGCGTTGCCACTTTATCGACTGATGAAGAAGGCGAACAAGTTCGAGTGGACAGATGAAGCTGAAGCAGCCTTCATAGACCTCAAAAGAATACTCACGAATCCTCCCACCCTGGCAGCACCCAAGGAGAAGGAGCCATTGTACATGTACGTTGCAGCCACAAATAGAGTAGTGAGCACGGCCTTGGTAGTCGAACGCATGGAGGAAGGAAAAGTTCAGAGCATCCAGAGGCCAGTCTACTACGTTAGCGAAGTCCTGTCCCTGTCAAAGCAAAGATACCCACACTTTCAAAAACTGGCATACGCTGTCTTCATAACCTCAAGGAAGCTACTCCACTACTTCACGGAGCACCCGACAACGGTGATCAGCAAATTGGCAATCGGAGATATACTCACCAATCCCGATGCGACGGGGCGAGTAGCAAAATGGCTCATCGAGCTCGAGCCACTCGGGATCACATATGACCACCCGAAGGCCATCAAAGCACAAGTCCTACCTGACTTCACAACGGAGTGGATAGAATTTCAACCGCCAGGAATCCCTGATGTGTCCAACTCATGGACAAGGTACTTCGATGGGTCTAAGAAGAACCAAGGCGCGGGTGTAGGCGTCATATTCATATCACCTAAAAAGCGACAAACTCAAGTACATGTTGCAGATGGACTTCGAGCGACCATCCAACAACGAGGCATAATACGAAGGCCGGATCCACGGCATGCGAATGGCTAAGGCACTGGGGTGCACTCGACTTATGATATACGGTGACTCAAATTTAGTCGTGCAACAGACAATGAAAGCTTGCGATGCGATAGCTGACAATATGATCGCATATCGTGACCTCTACAACACATTAGAAAGTGACTTCGATGGATGTGAACTACGACATGTTGGGCGAGAAAGCAATGAGGAAGCGGACATACTAGCCAACATTGGCTCGACTAAAGCACAAGTCCCACCAGGCGTCTTCCTGGAGCGAATCCAGCACAGGGCCATTAAAAAGCAGCGACCCCCATCGACCTTGACTGCCACATCCAAAGGCAAAGCGCCCAGCTCAGAGGATCCGCCAGTCGAAGTACTACTATGCCAGGGCGATCAGGTAATACCAGCATGGACTCAACCCTTCCTAGCATACATGCTCCGCGACGAACTACCAGACGATGCAACAGAGGCTCGACGAGTCACTCGACGCTCCAAAGCATACACCATCATCAACGGTGAACTCTACAAACAAAGCATCTCAGGTATGTTCCAAAGGTGTGTGGAAATCGAGGATGGAAAAACCATACTTCGCGATATTCATGCAGGAACCTGTGGGCATCATGCCGGCAGTCGATCACTCGTAGCCAAAGCCTTCCGAGCAGGGTTTTACTGGCCTACAACACTTAAGGACGCAGAAGACATTGTCAAAAGGTATTGGGTGCCAGAATTTTGCCACCAAGCCTCACGCACTCGCATCAGCACTCAAAACCATACCATTGGCATGGCCTTTCGCCCAATGGGGGCTTGACATGGTTGGACCACTCAAAAAGTCATCGCCTGGAGGACATACTCACCTGCTGGTGGCAGTGGACAAATTCACGAAGTGGATAGAAGCAGTCCCAATCACAAGCTCGACTGCCGCTACAGCAGTCAATTTCATAAAATCTACCGTCTATCGCTTTGGCGTCCCAAACAGCATCATCACGGACAACGGCACAAACTTCACAGTCGAGAAGTTTCGTTCCTTCTGCAAAGAGTGGAACATTGCGCTCAATTACGCATCGGTGGCGCACCCGGAGTCCGATGGACAAGTTGAAAAAGCCAATGGTCTCGTCTGCACGGGCATTAAGAAAAGACTACTGATACCACTCAAAAGGGCCGCATGTGCTTGGGTCGACGAGCTCCCGGCGGTACTATGGAGTTTGCGCACAACCCCAAACGCCTCGACCCAGTTTACTCCGTTTTTATGGTGTACGGCGCAGAGGCAGTACTACCAGCAGAAGTGAAATTAAGCGCACCAAGAGTCGAGGTGTACGACGAAGACGACGCGAACGAGTCACTCGAAAACTCGGTGGATCTACTCGAGGAATCGCGCAATACGACCCTCGCTCGCACAACTGTTTATCAGCAGGATCCCCGTAACTACCACAATCGACGACTCCGCCCCAGAACATTCAGGTAGGCGACTTGGTAGTCCGGATGAAGCAGAAGAAAGTGCACAAGCTTTCATCACCATGGGAAGGGCCTTTCGTTATCACGGAGGTCATCGACGGTGGTGCCTATCGACTTAAGCACGCCCAGACGGGAGAATTATCAAATAACCCATGGAACATGGCACACCTACGCCGCTTCTATGCCTAGGTGTCATAGTCGATCAGTGTAACAGAGCATAAAAGTCGAAAAGGCCAACAGGTTTCAGACGCACTCTTTTCCTTACCAGGGTACCTAAGGGGACTGTAAGGTTTTTAATGAGGCGGCTGGCCAATATCTGGAATAAAGAAATATGTTCGTTTCGCATAATTTACTATCATAAGTCCAATCACTCCCAACCCGAAACACTCGAAGACTCGGGGGCTGGGTCCTTGTCATAAATAGCAAAACTCAGCCACACTCGAAGACTCGGGGGCTGGGTCCTTGTCATAAATAGCAAAACTCAGCCACACTCGAAGACTCGGGGGCTGGGTACTTGTCATGGAAACTCAGCTGCACCCGAAGGCTCGGGGGCTGGATAAATACATACTTACATAAGCATCTTACTATTCACACCCCACTCGAGGGACTCGGGGGCTGGATAATTACACAAGTTACACAGGTTCATCCTTTACAGGCAAGCTCGAGTCAATAAGCTGGTCATGCAAACGATCCACAAGCATTTTCGCTGAAGCCGCAGTCCCGTCCAAAAACTTCTGCTCCAGACGCGAGCCAGCTGCAGGCGAAGAAAAACGCATAGTAGGATGTTGGCCGCGAATATATCCCATGGCGGCATTGGCTCCAAGAACAACTCTTCGAGTCAAGACCTCCCGGATGGGAGTTGAAGATTGGAACAGATCAACCAGCACATGAATTCCCTGCGGCTGCGGCCCCTCGGGAAACAAGAAGTGGTTGACACGCATAAATGCCGCCCGGCAACGCTCGAGTAGGATCGCGCCACGGAACACTCGATCCTTCAGGGTAGCGAGTTCACGGGCGCGATGCCTGTCTGCCCAAAAATGCTGATGGCCGGAGACTGGGTTATCAGTCGCGTTGTCCAAACGCTCGTTGACCCGTTCCCCCTCTTCTTTGAAGTTTTGGACGAAAACTGCAAACGAGCAACTATCAAGAGAAGATAAAGAAGACGTAAGAAGATCACAAAGGCGATCGCCTGATACATACCTTCGAGCTGCCTATTCGAATGCTCGACTTCACCAAGCACATATTCTTCACGCTGGGTGGCAAGAGCTGGTTTCGCCTTAAGAATTTTTAACTCCGTTTGAGTGGCTTTTAGCTCCTGCTCTAAATTGACCACTCGCTTCTTCCCATAAGCCAAAACCTTGGCATTATTTTTTGCTTCGGCAGTTTCTCAAGTATTCACGCACGGCTGAGAAGCCTCAGTCGGATTGGTATCGTCTGGCTGACAAACGCATAATCATATATTTCAGATGAAGGCACAAATCAAGGCAAGACAACAGAAGACAAATACATAAAGAGAGGTGCATCATGGGGTTCATATCATAAACAAAGCAAGTAGCAAAAGCGCCCATGTTGGGTGCCGAGTCTTCATTACATAAACTCAAAATAAAAAGTCTAAACACGGGACACCGACTCGGACCTAGCCCTACGCGACTTGGACATAGCAGCAACAGCAGCAGATCTGCGCTCCATGGTGTTGATACAGATACGCGATAGTCGCGTGGCGGCTTTGGTCACACCCTTCAACGACAAAGGCTGCCCATCTGACCTTTTCGGGAATTCAGACAGGACAGCCTCATACTCGGCGGTAACGCCGCTACCAAGGAGGAGCTTGAGGGTAGACTCCGAGCCGCGTACCGTTAAGTCGCGTGCAGACGCAGCCAAAGTCGATGAGCCGGGACCCAGCACGTCTGCAAAACCTCGTGCGGTGGCAGGAACTTCACTTGACGGAAGCACTTCCTTGAAGACGGCGCCAGGGGTTCGAGTGGACGTATCAAGGGAACTCTTGGCGTGTTGGATGGCGACGCTAAGCTTCTCAAGGGCGCGGTCAAGTGACAGGTCGTCACTCGCCATACCATCGGAGGTAGATGAGGCAGCAGATCCTTCACAATTTCAAAAAAGGAGAACAACTGGAAAGTCAGCACTAGGACCAGCAAAGAAAGGAGCAAAGCAAAAACAAAGCCTACTAACTTCCTATCACACGCGCAAGATCTGACACTTGAGTCGCGTACTCCTGCTCGCGAGAGGCAGCCGAGCTCAGAGCATCGTCAAGATCCTTCTTCGCACGCGACTTCTGGTCGACGAATTGTCTTTCCAGATCCTTCAGTCGCTCTCTTCTCGACGATGCCCTTCTCACCTGGGACGGTTAATTCCCAACTCAGCTGCAGAAGATCAAAAGCAAAAAAGCGAAGCATCTCAAGAGGTAAATCAGAAAAGCTTACGACTCAATTCGTCGAGGTGGGAGCGAAGAATGACCTGTTCCTCCTCCAACTGCACAAAAGCCTTGCCAGCCGCGACAAGTCCACAGACGGCAGGCTGCAAAAGATATGCAATAGATATTAGCAAGGCGATTGATTTAGAACAAGACATAAAACGCGAAATTACTTACATGGTCAGTCCATGAGGGAGTTGCAGAAGTGGAAGGGTTCACAGTCGAAGCAGCAGCAGGTGGCGTCATACCTGTAGTAGTCGTTTCAACCACCAAGGTGGTTTTAGCGACATCTATGTCAGCACGGGGGGGAGGCCACAGTCGCCTCCTCCACAATGGGAGGAGACTGCACCCGATTGTCACTAGCGCCGCCGAAACGGTATCAACATGCATAAGGCAAAGTAACAAAACAGGTGAAAAGCAAAAACGGCAAAAATGCCTCATAAATACACACCTGTGTTCAAACTCATCTGACTCCGGCTCAGCATCAAGGCATGGGCCTCTGAAACTCATACGCCCAGACGAGTGCGGCGGCGAGCGCCGAGCCAGAGGGGAGGCATCCTTCACAGGCGAGGAGTTGCCGGAATCCTCCAGATCCCTTCGCTCTGCACTCCCCGAGTGAGAACTCGAAACCTCCTGGCGAGGCACACGACGGCGCTTGGTGGCAGCCCAGTCGCAAGGTTGCTACCCTTAAGGACTTGGTTCACCTCCTCGGCTTCTGTTTCCTCTGTGGCAGAGGTGTTAGCCGAAGGCGGGGAGGTGACGATTTTCTTCCCCTCATCTAGCAGAGCTGCCTCCTCGGCAAGACCAGACTCGGGGAGGGGAGGAAGAGATGTAGCAGTCGAATGGCCCTGATCGCAAACAAAAAATGACACTCAAAAGGTATTTACACCAGAGACAAAGGACGGCAAAAACAACAGAGTTCATAATATTTACCTCGGGGAGGGCGTTCTCCAGACCAAAAGGAGCGACAGAGAAGTTGAAGTCGATGACTTCGTCAGCCTTGATGCTGGTGATGTACTTCACATGAGCGTCCAGCTCATTGGGCGACAGCTCCACATCGCTCATCCTGGTAGCACCGAGCGGGCCTTCATATCACCACATCGGGTGGGAGCACTGATGCAGAGGCCACACTCGACGCTTGATGAAGGTGCTCATCAACTGGACACCAGTAACGGTGCTCAGCAGCTTGCTAATTTTGTCCATAAGGGGAGCAGCCTCCTCCATCTCCTCAGTCGAGAGAGAGTGCTCCCACGCTTTCGTCTTCAGTGGGGTCGTCCCAATCGAGAATGCCGGTAGTACGTCATGGTCGACTGGGACGTAGAACCACTTGTTCCTCCATCCTTGGGCAGAGTCGACTGCCTTGAGGTTGAAGTAGTGGCAGTCGCTGCGGACTTGGATGCCAACCCCACCAAGCGGGCACACACGCCCGTCGCGGACCATATGGCGCAGTCGGAAGATGGACTTCCAGAGCACCCAGCTAGGGGATACCCCCAAGAAACAATCGCACAAAACTATAAAGCAGGCAATGTGCAAAATGCTATTGGGGTGAGATCATGGATCTGCACCCCATATGCATACAGAAGCCCGCGCACAAAATCGTGCAGCGGGAGGCAAAGCCGCGAGGCAGAAACTCAGCAAAGCAAACACGCTCACCGGCGCGGGGCTCAGGTATTACCTCCTTATTGGAGGGCGCGCGGGCAGCAAGCTTGTCGGCCGGAACGTCGCCATCTTCTTTTTGGTGACGGCGGACTTCACCCAGTCACCGGAGACCTTCTTCAAGGCGGCAGCGGGATGCCCCGTGGAGGCCGCGGCGGCCGCGGCGGCCGCGACACCCTTCCTCTTCTAGCTGACGTTGGCGGAGGAAGAGGGGATGGTGGCGCTCGTGTTCTTCTTCGGGGCCATGGCGAACAGTGGGAGCAAGAGCAAGGGCAAAGGAAGCACGCGCGCGAGGAAGAAGAGGAACATGAGGCAGAGGAGGCAAATGGCAGGGTAAGATAACCTACATCGGTGAGATCTATATTTACCACGGCGGAAGAAATGATCTCGGTCGATCGTGCATAATCGCCAAGCCACGTGGCGTTCTCGGAGAGTAACCGTCGCAGGCCATGACGCCCACCACGCACGAAAAACGAGGAAACCATGATCACGACCGCGGAAATCTCGGCACGTCTAGTCAAATCAGAACTGAACCGGCGTCCACCACGGTCAAACAAGCGGACCCACAATGACATGTCCTGTCAAAGTTCCGCACGCACGCCACGGTGGTCATGCATGACATCACCCAGCTGGCAAAGTAGTGGAATACAAAAGTGATAGTCGATCAGATAATCGACTGAACCCTGACATGCAATCCTGCAAAAGTCTCTCGACTAATCATACAGCAAACGCATCAAGTATAGTCAAGCATACTCCCATCGGGAGCGGGTAAAAATTTCTTCGACTGACATACATCAAGATCACGCAACCCTTCAAAAGGTCTATCGACTAATCTAAAGGCAGGCATTTCAAATATTGTCAGGCACACTCCCATCGGGAGTGGGTGAAAATGTCTTCGACTGACATTTTTTCTTTTACGTTTATTAATTTGAGATTATCCTTAATTACGAGTAATAAAGCACAATCTCGGGGGCTACTCCCATCGGGAGCGCTGCCGCGCACCCGATAGATTCAAAAAGCAAAAAGGCAGTTGGTTAAGGAGACTCGCCTTAGTCAAAAGCAAAAAGGCATAAAATCAAAGAAATTCCCGAGTTACGTCAGTCGATGACACTTCAGATGCTGCATGCATAAAATGCAAAGGTAAGACCCGCCGATCAGTCGAGCTGGGCTGAGGACCACTCCGGCAGTGCTAAGTCCTTAATTCTTTTTCCGCGTCAGCAGATGCGATGAAAATCCTGGCGGACGCGCTGGGTAGCAAAGTTAAGACTACAGAACGAGTCAGTAAGACCTCAACGGCCTGAGTCGAATCTGTCCAGTATGTTCCAGGTTCGAGCCCGGGGAATCGAACTTGATTGAAGACTAGTAAGGTTTTACCCAAATGTGTCGTTAGCTGGTCTCGACTTATCGAGTAAATTTGGGCCTACTAAGTCAATAATCCTTTGTCAAAAGCATAAATTCATAGTCGAAAGACAATATGAAAACATACGATACCAAACACAAACATGTGACGTGCACTGTCGAGTGAGTCCATGTCTGATTCTCCGAGTCAGCCAAGCACTCGGGGGCTAATGACGAGGATATACCAAACCGGTACCCTATCGTGTGGGTACCTGGTGCACGTGATGACTACAACCCAATTGTCAATAGACTGGCGAAGCCCATCAAGGAAGGCCCAAGACAAAGGTTGCTTTCCAAGTTAGTCATAGTCGGTTGTAGTTTCCATACTTGTAATCCTAGTCGGTTACGTACCCGAGACCTAGCCCCCCATATAAGGGCTAGGAGGGCGACCGATCAAGGGATACGCCATATCAGAACCTCCAAACCCTAGCGAGACGAACTCTCGCTAGAACCTTGTAATCACCGCATATTCATAGAGCAATAATAGACAAGCTGGAAGTAGGGGTGTTACCTCAGTCGAGGGCCCTGAACCTGGGTAAATCTAGCTTGTCAGCCGTCGAGTCTACCAGCATTACGCGTTGTCAACCTCATAACTCTAACCCTAGGCTATCGACCATGGGTATTGATGAGGCCACCCCTCATCAGACACATAAAATAGAAATGGAAATTTGATTCAAATCCATTGTACTCCAATCTAAATCATACAACGTCTAACCCTACGCTTCAGCGCCTCATCAGACGTCTCGAGGGCAGTTGCTTCAGTTTCCCTTCAATCATCTTCTGGCATGTCGGTTTGATACTTGCCCCGAATGGTGCGGCCGGATTACGATTTGAAGCTCGTCCGCTCCTCGGTGTTCTTGTTTGGCGGTGGGTGCTCCTCGTTGAAGCGGTTGAGCACCGCCTCACGCGGAAGCACGTGGCCAAATTAGGGATATCGACATAGAATTTGGGGTCGAGCCACATATGTGCTTCACTTTGCACCGGTGGAATTCATTCTCAAACTCGACATCTGCTTTCGGGACAGGCGCCACGGACATCCCGTCCAAGCTGAAGGTGAAGCATTTGGAACGCCGCCTTCGGTGGTTCTAGGATGCCGTGCTCGGCGAAGACCATGACCTTGTGCCAGTTAAGCCACTTCATGTACCCGTGCATGCTGGTGGTGTAGGCTGGGGTGGGTGGTAGGTAGAAAAGCGAGAAGGATGAAGGCTAGCAACCTGGTGGGCGTAATTTATACACGGCTCTTCAAAATGGTGGTGGCGCAGGCGTTAATGTATCGCCTGGGGACCAGTTGTGCCCGCACAGATGTTCTGCGCCCTCAACTACACTAGGATGCCTCGTGCATGTCGTCGCGTTCAATGATGTCGGTGTTTAATGCATCGCATGGGAAACACGCAACACATTCATGCCACGTCGCGTCCGATGAAGCTGCCTTACCATAAATGTGGGGACTTGTTACTTGGAGAGACATGTCACCGCTTCAAATTCGCGGTCGTCGTGGGAGACACCGCGTTGCTTCTGGCTGGCGGTGGCGTCGCTTCGCATGATTTTTAACCCCGCTCTCGTCCGCATGGATGCCGCCCAATTCTAGCAACCACCCGCACCTTGTTCCTATTCTCTCCGCGCAACAGCCCATGCCACAATCACGATGTTATTTCCGGAGGAGGCCGTGCAGGACAAACCGGAGTAGGAGAACAAGGACGACGAGTCTGCAACTCAACCACCCGCGTGCCTGGCTTGGTTCCCGTGGTTGTCCCATGTGGCTCGTGCAGAAGAGGCATCTACGCCATAGGCTGCACCCGTACCAGAGTGGCAACCAAGAACTCCATACATCACATCGGAGAATAACGAGCAGGGAACCCCGCCACCCAAGGCTAACTCGGATGATGACAAGTAGTAATTAACTAGTATATCTGTAACGAGTATATGTTCCTGGTTTAAGTTTTATATAAATTATATGTAATGGGCTTATTTTGAATTTGATATCATGTATAAACAAGTATGTGTGTATGTCAAGTGGGCTCTACCTGTTAGAGGGCATGCCTGGGCCTCTTCGGTGGTGCCAGACAAATATCTGGTCGACCCCGGCAAGGGTGTGGGTGTCGTTGTGTGGGGTGGGGGGGGATGCTAGCAAACGAAGTTGATATCCCCTTTTTCTGATATGAAAGATGATAACTTTTGAACCGCATAGTGTAGGTAGACAACGGTGAAAGACGGAGGTAACAAAGCAGAAGTAGGCACCCCAAGTCGCTCCGGAGGAGGATGTGGCCGCTTGTGTTGTCTTAAAGATTACGTTCATAAGGTCGGGGGTGTCTGCCTCGAATTCCGGGACACAAGTAGGGCGTTTTGATAACCGGGAGGGCCATCTCGCAATGGCGAGGTTACCATCAACTACGCCCCTACAACTCCTCCTTCACCCCCTCTTCTTCCCACGAAGGAAGAGGCGGAAGCGCGGTGGGGCACGTGATGGTGAACGTCGCTCCTCCTTCACCCCGCGACAGGCCTAGCATTCCAGCCCTCGCAACGCCGCACCGGTGGTGGCAGCCTCAAGGGTATGGTGCTTCCTGTTTCGTCGTGCTCGTGGCGGCCTCAATGGCACCGTGCACCATGTGGCTCGATGCCTACCACTAAAAATGATGCCCGTTGGAGTTGTATCGCGTGGGCCTCCACGTGTCGTTGTACGCGTCCAACAAGGCGTTGCGCTCTTAGGTGAAGCATGTTGGTGTTCTCAGGGAGACTCCACTTCTCCTCTGTCATCTCATTCCTCCGCTAGAGCACGGCTATGTTGAATGCCTCGTGGGTGGCACGGCAAGGCGGAAATTCGGCGGAACAGTAGCTCCTACTTGAGGGTGAGGCTACAACTTCCTTATAATGGGCCGCCATAACTCCTAGACTAGAAATTGTTCGAAATAGCGGTGGTGGTGCGTGTGCGTGGCTAGTGAGGAAAGGGAATAGGGGAGAGAGATGGAGGCAAGCAAGAAGCACGCCTAGGAGCGAGGGGTTATATCATCGGATAGGTTGAGGGGCGGTGGTGCTAGCGCTTAATGCAGCGCGTGTGGAAGGCGCAACGCTGAGGTGTGTGGTGGCGCAGGTGCCGGCGTCAACACGATAAATGGAAAGCGCAATGTTGCCACGTCAAGTCACTGGCTGTCATGTAGGGCTGTGCATAACCGAGCCGAAACTGAAAACCGAACCAAAAATAACCTAACCGCAACCGAATTTGTGGTTTTTCATGGTTAGTGGTTAGGTTACAGTTAGTAAAATTACTAAGCGTATTGTATTCGGTTATTTTCGGTTTATAACCGAATAACCATTGGTTTAACCGAAATAACCGAAAGGGACAAACGATGCAAAAAATTGCATCCTGGACAGCAGTCCAATTTCACGTAAACTATTATATAGGATATAAGCTGGAATACTAGCACAAGAGCACAGCGACCCTACTGGTTGTTAAGTGTAAACTAATGTTGTTGAGGCTAAGGTGTGAGTTCAAGTCCCATGGTTGCGCTTTCATTTACGATGGTCAAAATTTTATTGTTTTTTGTCTCTTATATTTTTCTACACGTCAAATTAGATCATATAAAATTTAAATATTTGACCATAGAAGTTATTTGTTATTCTAAAATTGGCGTCAACTTTGGTTAGTTTGGTTATTACCGAAACCGAACCGAAATTAAATGGTTATAACCGAAACCTAATCGTATTCTCGTACAAAACCGAATTTACCGAAGTATCAAAATCGTATTTACCGTATAACAGTATAAACCGAACCGAATTAAACATTTTAACCGAACGTGTAGCCGGACTGTCATGTGACTTCGCTTAGACGACGGGCCGTCATTACTCATGGACCGGCCATTTGCGCATCGCCATTAACCTCATTTCCTCTCCGAGCTTACACCATGCAGGACCCATCTGTCGAAGGCCATGACGGGACTTGAATTAGTTCTGGGGGTTCCAAATTTTTGGACAGCCTGAACCGATGGGTGTGTAGTTGGGCCTTTCATTAGTCTGGACCCCATTTGTTTTGGGGATGGGGAGCTTTGAGGTGCTCGGGGAGATACTCTAAGTAGCCGAACTTTGATGGATACTTGTATGGGTGTCGCTACGGAAAGGGAACCCTTTCTGAAGGTCGATAGAATGTAACGAAGCCCCCGCAAGGTTCCATGCGCGTAACGTAACCAAGCCCCCTGTTTACTGCCGCGACAGAATGGGGTCACAGAAAGTTTCCGATCCTACGTACAATACAACCACATATACTCACATGTACAACTACACAGATACAGATAACTACACAGATTTAGACGGTACGTACGACTACATAGACTCAGTTGTACGACTACACAGACCAGGTTGTATAACAACACATACCACATTGTACAACAACGTAGACCGGGTTGTACAACAACAACGACCGGGTTATACAGCAACACAGACCGGGTTGTACAACGACACAGACCGGATTGTACGTACAACTACACCTAACAGGTTATACGTATAACTACAAAATTCAGGTTGTACGTACAATTACACTTAGGTTGTACAAAACATATACAAACCGAAGTACAAAAAAAAAGTTAGTCGAAACTTATCAATATGGGATCTAGTTTTGAAGATCTTGACGCGGGGAGTTTAAAAGTGAAAACGGTTCGTAAATCGGATAAACGGTTTTTAAGATATTTCGTTTTTAAAAAACGAATGTCAAAATAAATGCATGTACAACCCTCTGCCCACCACCAGAAGCCGCCACTTGTCACCGCGTGGAGAAAAGGTGGGAGCAGAAACGAACGAAATTGCGACACTTGTCAGCATCAGAGCGCACGCGCGTAGACCTTTGCGAAGGAAACCTTTTTTTAAGAATTCTTTACTTATATGTATTAGAGCATCTCCAACAGCCGCGACAAAATAGCGCGCGCGTTTCTGCGTTCGTTTTTCTGTTTAGCGCGCGCAGCAAAAAATTCAGCTTCACCGGACGCGCTATTTTGCCGCACGCTAAAACAACGCTGTATTTTACAGCACGCGCTATCGTGAAAAACAGCAAACGCACGCGCAACACTAGTTTTGAAGATCAAACATGTGTCAAAAAATCAAAGTTAAATGACAAAAAAAATGCTAGATAGGATATTTCATATATAGATAACACAGTCTGATTAGTCGGATTTGCATAGACCTAAAACTAGATGCGATAGTTCCTTTAAAAAAAACTAGATACAATAGTTCGACGTCATACACGGCACATAATACTACATTACTAAAACTAAAACCATATAAACTAGTATATATAACTAGGGAGTTCGACGAGTCGGACTCCTAGTTGAAGTTGTCCGAGTCTTTGCTCGAGGAAGACACTGGCTCCGACGACGAGAGATCGTTCCAGCGCTCGTTGTCCGGTGAGATCGTTGGATTTTCCAACTGCGCGATGATGAACAGCCGCCGGTGCTCCTTGTCGAGGCGGCGCTCGGTGCGGTTCTGCGACCTGTTGAACCTCCTCTCCTCGGCTTCAGCGTAGAACTCGTCGTCCGCGCGCGTGCTATCCGGGTACCTATGGCGCCAGTATCGGCGTTGCTCCTCATCCTTTGCGGCAACGTTGAGGCGGCGCTGCTGGGTGCGGTGGCGATGCCGCTCGTCCTCGCTGTTGAGGCACGGCTCAGGTGCCAGATCGATCGCCTGCTGCATGGTGCGGACGTCATAAAGGTGGCGAGGGTGGCCGAGGCGCCACGCCGCCACGTCGTACGTGCGGGCGGCGTCGTGCGTGGTGTCAAATGTGCCGAGGCGGATGCGGCAGCGCGTGGACGACTACGTACCCGATGGCGTCGCGAGAGCGGCGAGGCGACATCTTTCTGCCGGCGGCGTGGGGCGCGAAGAAGAAGCAGTGGGGAAGGCGAGGTGGCGCACGAGGAAGAGTCCGACGGTGTCTTTTCGCGCGGAAGCGGTGTGTTTTACCGCGTGCGCTAGCACGGGCGGTATATATGACGAGGCAGGTAGCGCAAAATGGTGCGCGCTCGATTTTTTTTACCACGCACTGGGTTTTCATGCGTCTGTTGGAGAAACCAAACCGCGCCCTCACGCGCTAAATTGGCGGTTTATCCCACGCCGCGCTATTTTCCACCGCATGTTGGAGATGCTCTTTTGTTAGAGAAAATTTCTAACATAACATACAATACCTTAGATGGTGTTTTTACAATTTCTGGTTTGCAACTTCTTGGTCGAACACGATGGATTCGATGAGAAAGGCTATTAAGGGTGCCAATGGGATGCTTTTACTCGGACCACCCATGGAACCATTAAATTGAATACTCATGGTTTGAGATTAACGGTTTTGAGTTCAGGTAGAAAATAAAACATTTGACAGAACCAAGACCTAAACTGAACGTTTTTTAACAGGGTGGACAAGAGAGGTGGAGCCATCCTTTTAGAAAAAAAGTTTTCCACTGAACATACAATACCATAGACCGGGTTTAAAATGAGGTTCTTGCTCAGTCCGCACGCAGCACGGCGCGTGGGGTGGGTCCCGCCCATGTGGTCTTTTTCCTCCCCTTCTTCTCCCCGAACTCAATCTCAAGCGGAGGTAGGTCGAGCCGACACCGGCGACGAACTTCGATCTACGGGGGCTTAGGGGGATGGTCGGGAGCTGTGGCAAACCGGCGGAGGCCATAATTTGAGGAGGACGGGGCGACGAGGCGGTCATGATAGCGCCGCTGGCCACGGAGAACGGAGTCAGGCGGTTAAGCTGGCGGCGCCGACGGGAGCAAGCTCGTCTTCTCCCTCCTGACGCGCTTGTCATCTAATGCATGTGCGGTGGTCGGAACGTGAGCGAGCGCTCGCTTGCGCCCGTTTGAAACTTGGCTTTCATCGATCATCGTTGCCCAACCACGCACCCTTGACCCCCCGTAACCGCATCATTGCGATGCCGGACTCGCTGTTCCTTCTCCTTCTAATCTGAGTAACACACAAAGCTTTTGCGTGTTCGAAAAAAAATGGGAGTATGATAACAATGGTGTGCCGGGTGGAAGAGAGCCGGTACATGAACGGTGAATAGTTTAGCTCAGCTCACCAGATGAGCACCGGTCAAACTCCGACATACATTCGCACTTTTCTCCTTTCACGAAAGGAGATGAATTACAGTTGGTGCTTGCGTGATTAGGATGAAAACGTACGATCCACGCTCAAAAGAAAACCAAGAGAGAAAACGACTGATGCGTAATTTTGGATTTCCTTTGCATAAAAGCGTCGGCTCTTTATTTTCTCTTCTTTTCTCTGCGGCCTGAATAGTTCTCCCGGGTCGGGGACACCTCGTGCGTCTTGTTTACAATTTCGGGTTACGCGTATGAATCGATGTTGTTTTGTGGGATTAACAGCTGGCCAGCTCAGCGCCAACGGGTCAGAGGGAGAGAAGGGCGAATTAGCTGTGCCGTATCTTTGCTTCTTTTTCCATTTGATAGTTGGGACTTGTATATACCAGCCCTGGGCCATGATGACGTATGTTGGTTGTCACACTTTTTGCAGATAATTAAGGCCATGGTTGGATTGCCAGATTTTCTAACTGCTGGAATAGAAAAAAGAAGCAATTCAGATTTCATGTAATATAAATTTATACAGGATTTGAAAACACCATAATTTTTGTAAGAGATGCTTTTAGATGGTGCACGAGAAACAAAGATAGAAATTTCGCAAAATAGGGGCATGGGAACGAGTCTACATGGACCTTGGTAATTAAAGAGCTCAAAAATCCACATTTTGAAGTTTCTTTGTTTTTTGAAAAAATGCCTGCATGTAGATGATAGTCAGGCTGGGCATATTTCCCGATCCCGAATCTCAAATTTCGAATTTACCGTTCCCGATCCCGAATTTCCCGAACCTGACAATCCCGAACGTTTTATCGGGAAGCTGTTTTGAAATCCCATTTTTTTGGGAAATTCGGGAATGTAGTGCTGAATCCTGAAAATCTCAAAAAAATAAAAAATCCCAAAGGCTCAAGTGAAACACTAGTCTTTTTCACCTAGATGAAGCACATATATGCTATGTTCGATGAATTTCTGGCTAGGTGTAGCACCCCCAAGAGTCAAGCTAGACAAATCCGAGACCTTAATCTGAGATAAGCCTAAGAAAGATTTCGGAAGCCAACAATTGAAATCGGTAGCACAACAGGGACCCTACAACACAAGAAACAATATATTAAGCTATTAACAGAGCGAAGAAGCAAATATCACCAAAATAAGGTCACTGACATGTCAATCACCAATACAACATAAGGAAAATTATGCTATTAGACATAGCAAGAAAGCAAAAGACTTAAGAGGCCAGAGCATAACGGCGACGTCCCAGTCCAGAGATTCCAGGCTGCCATCTGGGAACCCCAACCTACTCGTCGATGTTGATGTCCAGAAAACACACCTGTCCAAATAATTGCGCAAGGCTGAGTACAGGAGGTACCCAACAAGACTTATTAAACCTGTTATATATCTGCTCGTTCAGAGAGTATTCATGAATGTCTTTGGCATAAAGCCGTCTTTATTTTCAAATCGAGGGAGGAGAGAATCTCGCATCAGTAGAGTTTTTAAAAAGGGATAAGAGAGTGAAACACTAGCTTCAACCACATCTTCAATCTCCACCAGCATCATGAGTTGTACCTCCCACGAGAATCACCCCCTCGCTCAACCCGAGGAAGCGATCCTCCCTTAGTTGGCAAGTTTTATACTTAGATTATAGTTGTCTATGATCACCGAAATAAGGTCCAAGTCGTCCATAACCGTGGACACGGCTTTCCGAAAAGATTTACCCTGCAGGGGGTGTAACTGTCCAGACACGCCAACCAATCCTTGCGCCAGAACTTTTAGCACTCTTCCGGGGAATGCCGACAGAAGGGTTGGCCTCGACCTTTCCCAAGCTTCGCTTATGTCCATGAGCCACAACAGTAGGTCTGACCACCAACGCGCAGCGATCCCTAGTGCGGGTTGCCAAGTCCAAGATCTGAGACGGCAACCCACTTGGACCTGGCCCTAATTCTCTTCAGTCCTTTTTTTTACCACACACGCAAATGGAACTCTCGAACTAGTGGCTTCACGTAGTAGGCTATGACAAGTTGGGTTCGAGGGCTCCCATTATTCCAGTGTGGATGTACGAGTAGTCTTGGTTCCGAACCCAGGAACTCGGTTCCTAGTATCGACAAGAACGAGACAACACACCACAATCCCTTTGTGGCCTCTCATCCAAGTCTTTAACAATAAATAAATCATGTATACTCATTCCACCTCAATCCTCTCGACTGGATGGAAAAGGAATAGCTAAGCATGTCTAAGCGGCGATGCACCACAAGTGACACTCTATACCTCGACCAAAAAACATCTTTGAACCGTATGCATAACACAAGAATCAAATACTTTGAAATCTTATATATGCAGATAAGAGGTTATGCTTGCCTTGCTCTTCGATAACAAGATATATAGCAATTGGAGATCTTCGGCTTGTGTTGATCAAAATAACCAAAATAACTCTTCATAGATTTCTGCTTGAGTAGTTCGTCGATGATCCAACACCGTCCTTCGATATTGTCGAACTCCACTTTGGATTCGCATTCTACCGCGATAAACGAAACACCGGAAAAGAAACGAGAAACAACACTCAACAATGGCATCGATGCAATGCGCACAATATATGACATGACATGTTTAAAGGGTTGAAATGTAAATCCTACACATGGAAGAACATTTTAAATGGAGTGCGAATGCCCGAGAGGTGCCATTCGCCAAATTCCATAGTTAAAGGAAAGGGTGTAATTTGGTCTTCTATTATAAACATGGTTTAAAGTTGTTTAAATATGCATGATTTGGACATATTTACATAGATCTTATTTTTCTGTAAATTTTGATATATTAATCACATTTTTCTGCTTTGAAATGAATTACTTATGAATTTCCAAATATTGAACAAATTTAAATCAATTTAAAACATTTATGAAATTAAATAAATAACTTTTCTGTATATTTAAAATTTAGGATTTTTTTTTGAAAAACAATAAAATTCTGACATCAGGGACCCACCTGTCATAATTAAATGAATACAGAAAATAGAATTAAATAATTTAGGAAAAAGATAAAGAAAAGGAAAAGGAGGCGCTGACGTCAGCAGACGTCAGCAATGGAGGATTGATCCCCTGCCGAGCACGGATTCGGCGATTGCCGAAGCCAGGGGAGGCGTGGCCACGCACAGACGCGGGCGACCGAGGGGTGGCGGCGCCGCCCGCAAATGGTCGCCGGAGAGGGCGGAGCGCTCGCCGGAGCGGAGGCTGGCGGCGGCGCACGGCGTCCAGAAGAACCAGAAGGAGAGGGAGCGCATGGAGGGGTCCTGGAGGACCGCAAGCTCACCAGGAGCACGACAGAGGTGTCAGGGACGCGAGGGGAGACCGGAGTCGCTCGGAATCAAGCTCGACGGCGGCGAACTCGACGGAGGAAATCGATTGATTTCCCCGGGCTACGATCTTCTCGGCACGAACGGATGGAGGAGGAGATGAGCAGAGCACGGCGGTCCTCCTGAGCGGCTCGACGGAGTGAGAGGTCGTCGGAGACGGCGGCAATCGCTGGAATTTCGAGAAGAACCGAAGCTAGGGTTTCGGGCATTTGGGGGAGAAAGAAGAGAAGATAGAGTGGCCTAGGGTTTTCTCAGCGGCGGCGGAGAAATTCTTGTAGGCAAAGTAGTGGCGGCGACGAGGATCTTGGCGCAGCGCGGCGTCGGACGGCAGAGGGTGCGACACGGCGGCGGCGGCCTTCTGGTAGGAGGTTGAAGAAGAAAAGAAAAGAAGACCCTTTTCTGGAAAACCCCCTGGAGATTTTAGAAACCTCAAATCCTTTGGAAACAGGCCCCTGGTTCATAAATGGATGATTTGGGAACCTTTTTGCAAACAGAAAAATTACAGAGAGATACTTGGAGATTTAGAATTTCACAAGGAAGCCATTGGAAACTTCAGATTTGGAAAATTTTGAAATTCTTTTAACACATTTAAAATAGCAAGTGGTTTAATCCACTTTAGGTTTTTCTCTTTTATTTAAAAACTCAAGTTTTGTGCAAATTTTAATTAGATGCAAATGATGCTCATGATGCATAAACAAATCTTAATTACCAACTAATAAATTTGGGGACGTTACAGATCTACCCCCCTTACAAGAATCTCGTCCCCGAGATTCCTTGGGTAGGAAAAGAGATACAGAGAGGAAGGCTACACCGGTCTTGGATGATCTTATCGATCCCACGACGATCTTGTTTAACGAAGAGGTTGATCTTTTACTTCAGGGATGATTGAACACTTCATTACTCGTCGGACTGTTCTTCAACTACTCCGAAGAGAAGAGGGAAATAACTCTAGAACGAGGATCTTCAAAAAGATCGAGTATCTCATGGTCAACTCAAGGGAGGAGTGTGCAAAACAATTCTTGAGCTAACCAGCATGAAACACATCAAGGTAACATATGGGAAGGAAGAAGTTTCAAGTTGATGGACAACTGTTACGCGAAACGATTAGAATATGAGCTTTGCACAAGGCTAAGATGGATAGATGACGATATATTGATACAACAAAAGGAAGAACCCTTTTCAGATTTAAACCATTTGGCTTACAAGATGTTTGCCACATGATTAAAAGTCCAGGGCCCTAAGATGACTGACAAATTCACAGAATGTGTGAGTTGAAAATAATTTCAATTACGAACAAAAGGTAAGAAGAACAGATCAATAAAACGTTGAAGATCACCATGAAAAGAGAATTCTCATGATCGATATGTTATCAAAGGATAAGAAAAGGATCAGGAGGATCAATTGAGAGAAATTCAGAATCTCCGAGACCATCGGAGGAGGGATCCTCTTCTTGATCTTCTAGATACCCATTTTAAGCTCATGACAAGCCTTCAATAGGTGAGGAGGTAAACATTGGGCTTTGGAAAGATAAATACCATAAGGGGCAACTTTTAGAATAAGCCGCACAACAATCCTCATGGGGAGTGGTTGTTCTTGAAGATTCCAGGAATTTCGGCGATAGGCCTTCCGACTAATTGTGTCAACCACCACAACAATCTTGCCGGAGTTACAGAACACCTATGTCAAATTCCTTGAGGGAAACTAACCATCGTTACTGCTTGAGATTTAGCTCTGGTTAGATGTGACGATAGTCCTCACTCGGAATGTTCGAAAGGAAAGTTTGCAAGGAATACCAAAGAGGCAAGGTGGATTGATTCTCAATATATGGACAACAATGTCAGGCTCGAAGAGATGAGCAAGATTGCAAAAACCATGCATTAGCAATTTGTCAAAAGACAACTGCACCTACATGATTAATATGCAACAAACACAATTGAGTCCTTATGGGGAAAACAATAAAGGAAATAATGAAGTTTTTGGACTTCTTCTCATTCTTGAACTAATCAGTCAGTGGCTGAGGGTGCATAAATGACTTCTTCAAGGAATGGAGATAAAAACCTATCATCCTAGGAATAATCCGCACATGCATGACCGTCTAGAGATGATTCCCGAGGAAACAAGGAAAGCTCTACTTGTATTCACGGCGACATCTTTCAGCAAATGCACGTGAATCAGAAGAGGTTACTTCCAACATCCAGAACACATACTTCGTGATGACACAAAGATGGTTCTCAAAAGTTTCCAACATTATTGCTAAATGGTCATAATGATCCTCTTCAGATATGGAGGCAATAAGAATGTTATCGATAGGCTCAACAACAAGCTTATTAATATACTCCAACAAGATGGAATCATATGATACATGAACAAGGCAATAGTATTGGTCAGACCAAGGACAAGAAGATGTAAGCTAGCGAAACACCATAGGTAAAACATCATCAAAGATGGTCCTTGGGACTGAGTTTGATTTGACGATAGCCCAAATCAAATCAAAGATTTGGAAGATAGCAGATCTGTAGGATATACCATCTTGCTTCAACATGACAACACCGGTAGACCGGAGTCTTGCTTATCAAAGCAAAACGATGTGGCTTTAAGAGCGTCGATAAAAACCTAACTCTTTGACCGAGTATGTGCACCAGAACAACGGGCTTGGTAGCACAGTCAACTTCACTTAGCGATCGGATAACCAATCACACAAGGAAGGGATCAAATGTCCTTATATGTCAAAGCAATGAAAATTGCTAAGAATATTTGATAATCACATCAATACACTCGCCATAGCATTCCCGAGCACGAGCAGCTAGGAGAAAAGCGTGAGTAAGGACGTGAAAAGCATCACTTCATCAATAAAGCCATGATACACCACACGACCTTTTGATATACAAGAGGGTGATACTTTGAGATGGAACAAATTAGAAGCAAACAAAACTTCTTTATCTGCGGACTACAACACTTTGATCTGGTCCTGGATATGGACGAAGTACGGGAGTTTGTTTCTCCCTGACATCCCGAAGTGGAATGTCACGAAGAACGACAAGAGCAACATGCATTAGTACACCAATGCACATTTACAACTTGGATGCCAAGTGGCATACACGGGTTAGAACATGACTAAAGAAAAGAAACATACTCAGGAAAATCCTGAGATGTAGGGGTCAAGCTAGCATACATATGATAACTTGTTCTGATAAGAAGGGTGTGGCAGAGTCACCAACTTAGATGTGAGACTCACAAAGAGCCTCTATCGTGATCCTTTTGGTTCCATGACAGAACCTCTGCCAAAGCTAGTGGAAGGAGTAAACCTTGGATGTCGTAGGTCAATTACGACAAAACCACCAGCTGGAAGGCTAGCTAGAATTGACATTACTAGCCCTTCTGAGGTAGCAAGCATTCCTCAGGGATCAACGGAATGGATCTTGGGTTAAAGGCCAGCATCATGTACTGATATGGTGAGCATCACATGGCTAACAACCCACATGACTCAACACACCACCAACAGCACAATCTGGGACCTTCGGTTCAAGTCTAGGATGAAAACCAAAACAAGGAGTAACTACCATTCGAGTGTCCGCACAACGATGTAGTAAACACGAGATAACTTCAGAGACGATTCATAGCTTCCGAAGTATCAAAAGAGGGAAAGGAAATCTTCAAGGGAAAGAAACCTCAAGACAAGAGTAGGATGAGGTGGAACCGACAGAACTGAAAGATCACGAGGGAAAGGAATCTCTCATGTCAACAAGAGAAAGACGGATCAAAGAACACACTAGACTCTAGAAAACTTAACTCTAGATCAACTTGGCTGAGAAACGACCTGCACTTGATGCACCTATATTTTGAATGACCAGAGGACAAGAGAGCAAAGGTTTTCAACCCAAACAAGGTAAGGTGACCCATAATTAGAGCGATACCAGATAAGAAGTAAAAAGAAGCCTATTTAGATTTTTGGTAAATAGTTTTAGCTTTGAAATATTTTTCACAACCTCTAGACTCAACATCGACCGGTAGAAAGGTTTTCCTACAGACGGTCCTCCTCTGATACCAAAACCTATAGCACCCCCAAGAGCCAAGCTAGACAAATGCGAGACCTTAATCTGAGATAAGCCTAACAAAGATCTCGGAAGCCAACAGTTGAAATCGGTAGCACAACAGAGACCCTACAACATAAGAAACAATATATTCAGCTCTTAACAGAGCGAAGAAGCAAATATCACCAAAATAAGGTCACTGACCTGTCAATCACCAATACAACGGAAGGCAAATTATGCTATTAGACATAGCAAGAAAGCAAAAGGCCTAAGAGGCCAGAGCATAACGACGACGTCCCAGTCCATAGATTCCAGGCTGCCGTCTAGGAACCCCAACCTACTCGTCGATGTCGATGTCCAGAAAACACACATGTCCAAATAATTGCGCAAGGCTGAGTACAGGAGGTACCCAACAAGACTTATTTAACCTGTTATACATCTGCTCGTTCAGAAAGTATTCATGAATGTCTTTTTGAAGGGGATCGTGTGCAGAAATCAAAAATTTTCCTAGCAACGATATCCTTAAACTAGCCAAGATCTACACTATGCAGATATAGAAGTACGGCGGAGATCGGAATACATACCCTCGTAGACCGAATAGCGGGGATTACGCTCCCGCACAAGCGTTGACGATGAAGACGCCGTAGCCGACCTCTAGGTCACGGAGAACTCGGCGACGAAGATGACCCCGAGGTCGGGTGGAGGAAGTAGGCCTCCGAGTACCGCTAGCGCAGCACCTCGCAGGGAGTCGCACACATACGGTGGAGACGACGGCCTCCGAAGCTCCAGTCCAGGACGAGCAGCGGAAGACTTGGACCGGAACACCAGCAGCGCAGCAGTGGGCTATGGTGGAAGAGATCCCCCTCCTCTACTCGGCGCGGCTCCGTCAAGGGAACCACGAGATCGAGAGAGAAATTGGGAATTAATTGGTGAATTAAAAGGCCAGGGGTGCCCCTTCTTATATAGGCTCCCAGGGGGAGCCAACCTTGCCAGCCAGGCAATGTGGGACTATCCCACATGCCTGGTTCGGCCAAGGCTGATGCGCCGGCCCTAGGTGGGCCCCATTTGGCCCACCTAGGCCGGCCAAGCCTCCCCCACAAAAATCCCTTGAGGGTTTTCCTCCCATGGGCCTTCTTTCGACCAGAAGGCCCATTTAGGGAAATCAGCCTAAAAAAAATCCGAAAATAAATATATAAAATCATATTTGCATATTAATTACACTAATTAATATCAAACATAATATATATAATTTTTCCTAGCTCCGAAAACTCTTTCGGCGCTGCCCGATCTCCATCGGACCCCTCCCGGGACGCTCCCGGTGATCTCCTTCCTTTCCGGTTGTCTTGTCGAAACCCCTTAAGTGTGTTACCCTAGCGGTTCGATATAATATCAGGTATGATCAAGACTCCTCAATGATCAACGACTAACTCGTAGGCCTGGACCCCATGAATTAACCCCTGAGATATAACGAATGGCTTTCATCTATCAAACCTGGACGTATAGTCTTAAAACCTTTGTCATGGCGATACTTAGCGTGTCCGAGCATCATTCTCAGATATCTCCATACCTAGCATGATCTCGTTACCGACATCGCTATCTTCTACTCGTCTATGATATTATGTCAGCTGGTGACCTAGTCACATGTTTGCAAACTCATTTGACATAATCTCACCGAGTGGGCCCTAGAGTATCTATCCGGCTATGCGGACTGACAAATCCCGCTGTTGACCCCTCGTCTCAACTACTCCTTTCCGATACCCAAAAGTATCACCGTTATTGTCATACTAAATAAGATACGACGTTTGGTGCGATCAAAGTATCTTCCAGGAATACCAATAAGAGTTGATCTCACGGACTTAAGGCGTAACGACTATGTCCTATAAATACTGGGTATGTCCATCACATCGTTACACCTAACGATATGACTTCCGTTGCCGACCGGCGCCATGCCCTATGATCGGAAAACCTTGATCATCAATCGCGCAACAAAACTAGTCTTAGTAGAGGCTACTAGGGACCTGGTTGTTTATCTACCACACCTGTATTAATGTTTTCGCTTAATACAGTTATAGCATGGTGTAAAACATATAATGAACGATTGGGATATTACCAATAAACTATGTTTATTAAGTGCCTCTAGGGCATATTCCCTTCACTTTTGCATAAAGCCGTCTTTATTTTCAAATCGAGGGATGAGAGAATCTCGCATCAGTAGAGTTTTTAAAAAGGGATAAGAGAGTGAAACACTAGCTTCAACCACATCTTCAATCTCCACCAGCATCATGAGTTGTACCTCCCACCAGAATCACCCCCTCGCTCAACCCGAGGAAGCGATCCTCCCTTAGTTGGCAAGTTTTATACTTAGATTATAGTTGTCTATGATCACCGAAATAAGGTCCAAGTCGTCCATAACCGTGGACACGGCTTTCCGAAAAGAATTACCCTGCAGGGGGTGTAACTATCAACACACGCCAACCAATCCTTGCGCCAGAACTTTTAGCACACAAGCAAATGGAACTCTCGAACTAGTGGCTTCACGTAGTAGGCTATGACAAGTTGGGGTCGAGGGCTCCCATTATTCCAGTGTGGATGTACGAGTAGTCTTGGTTCCGAACCCAGGAACTCGGTTCCTAGTATCGACAAGAACGAGACAACACACCACAATCCCTTTGTGGCCTCTCATCCAAGTCTTTAACAATAAATAAATCATGTATACTCATTCCACCTCAATCCTCTCGACTGGATGGAAAAGGAATAGCTAAGCATGTCTAAGCGGCGATGCACCACAAGTGACACTCTATACCTCGACCAAAAACATCTTTGAACCGTATGCATAACACAAGAATCAAATACTTTGAAATCTTATATGGGCAGATAAGAGGTTATGCTTGCCTTGCTCTTCGATAACAAGATATATAGCAATTGGAGATCTTCGGCTTGTGTTGATCAAAATAACCAAAATAACTCTTCATAGATTTCTGCTTGAGTAGTTCGTCGATGATCCAACACTGTCCTTCGATATTGTCGAACTCCACTTCGGATTCGCATTCTACCGCGATAAACGAAACACCGGAAAAGAAACGACAAACAACACTCAACAATGGCATCGATGCAATGCGCACAATGTATGACATGACATGTTTAAAGGGTTGAAATGGAAATCCTACACATGGAAGAACATTTTAAATGGAGTGCGAATGCCCGAGAGGTGCCATTCGCCAAATTCCATAGTTAAAGGAAAGGGTGTAATTTGTTCTTCTATTATAAACATGGTTTAAAGTTGTTTAAATATGCATGATTTGGACATATTTAAATAGATCTTATTTTTCTGTAAATTTTGATATATTAATCACATTTTTCTGCTTTGAAATGAATTACTTATGAATTTCCAAAGATTAAACAAATTTAAAACATTTATGAAATTAAATAAATAACTTTTCTGAATATTTAAAAATTTAGGAAAACATTTTGGAAAACAATAAAATTATGACATCAGGGACCCACCTGTCATAATTAAATGAATACATAAAATAGAATTAAATCATTTCAGAAAAAGATAAAGAAAAGGAAAAGGAGGCGCTGACGTCAGCAATGGAGGATTGCTCCCCTGCCGAGCACGGATTCGGCGATTGCCGAAGCCAGGGGAGGCACGGCTACGCGCGTTGGGCGCGCACAGACGCGGGCGACCGAGGGGTGGCGACGTCGCCCGCAAATGGTCGCCGGACAGGGCGGAGCGCTCGCCGGAGCGGAGGCTGGCGGCGGCGCACGACGTCCAGAAGAACCAGAAGGAGAGGGAGCGCATGGAGGGGTCCTGGAGGACCGCAAGCTCACCAGGAGCACGACGGAGGGGTCAGTGAGGCGAGGGGAGACCGGAGTCGCTCGGAATCTAGCTCGACGACGGAGAACTCGACGGAGGAAATCGATTGATTTCCCCGGGCTTCGATCTTCTCGGCACGAACAGATGGAGGAGGAGGGGAGCAGAGCACGGCGGTCCTCCTGAGCGGCTCGCCGGAGTGAGAGGTCGTCTGAGACGGCGGCAATCGCCGGAATTTCGAGAAGAACCGAAGCTAGGGTTTCGGGCATTTGGGGGAGAAAGAGGAGAAGAGAGAGTGGCCTAGGGTTTTCTCAGCGGCGGCGGAGGAATTCTTGTAGGCGAAGTAGTGGCGGCGGCGAGGATCTTGGCGCAGCGCGGCGTCAGACGGTAGAGGGTGCGACACGGCGGCGGCGGCCTTCTGGCAGGAGGTTGAAGAAGAAAAGAAAAGAAGACCCTTTTCTGGAAAACCCCCTGGAGATTTTAGAAACCTCAAAACCTTTGGAAACAGACACCTGGTTCATAAATGGATGATTTGGGGACCTTTTTGCAAACATAAAAATTACAGAGAGATACTAGTTGATTTAGAATTTCACAAGGAAGCCATTGGAAACTTCAGATTTGGAAAATTTTGAAATTCTTTTAACACATTTAAAATAGCAAGTGGTTTAATCCACTTTAGGTTTTTCTCTTTTATTTAAAAACTCAAGTTTTGTGCAAATTTTAATTAGATGCAAATGATGCTCATGATGCACAAACAAATCTTAATTACCAACTAGCAAATTTGGGGACGTTACACTAGGCCCGGTCTTTTTCCCCTATCGGCCCAACAAGTCAGCAACAACCCTATTTTCTCGGGCACATCAACCCCCACTCGGCCAGCAAGCATAAGCCGATGTACATTGAAGTCTAAACTTAGAGAAATTCGGGATTTCCCGATCCTGATCCCGAATTTCCCGAATCCGGAATTAGCGGGAATTAAATTTTCTCATTTAAAACCGGGAGCCAATTTGTGAATCCCGAACTTCTTATTTCCCGAATTTCCCGTATCGACATTTCAGGAAATCCCGAGCGCCCACCCTGAGATGATAATATGATCTAAAAAGTTTTCAAGAAAATCAATCTGAAATTCGTTATTTTTTACTGGGCAAAAAGACAAATTGATGGACTTGGATTGTGAAAACTACATATCTTTCACAAACTTGAAATTTTATCAGATTTATAATTTTCATAGTCTAAACTAATACAAATTTTGTATTGAAATTTTCACACAGGAAGAGTTCGACATTATCTATTCCTAACATATTTAAAAAAAAATGAAACTTAAATATATTTTAATTTATTATTTCAAGTGTCCTCATGGAGCCCGGCCCGGCATGGTAGAAATTTTATGGGCGCGATCTTCTGATTCAAAAGACTTCGATAGAAAATAATCATACGAATTATAATTCTTATGAAAAAAATCCAGTCCAAAGAGGCTCTATACAGGAGGCATGCTAGGATGGCAATTTCCAATAACTCTCGCCCGCACAGTATCTCCTTGGACTTGTGAAAGGCTTTTCTACGAAACAAAAAAAAGGTATACTACTCCATATATTTGAATGAAGGTCTATATATACTCTTTCTCAGTTTTCAAATAGATGTCCTTAGCCTCTTTAACTACTCTCAAAATACATTTTTTTTAGCAAAATGCTCGTTCTTCCAGACATAACTGGCTGAACAACTAACTGGACATGATTCTTTAAAGTTAATTGACCGGACTGGTTCTAGACGAGATTTGCTCCTATGCATATATAGATTCTAAGGGCATGTACAATGGTAGAGAATACATGCTTTCTCTTAATCATTTACGTCATTTAGAGAAGACAAAATTATAAGTTGTACAATGCATTATCTCTTATTGCCATCCCTATCAATTAATGAGAATTAATTATATTTTGGTAGAAAATTAAAGTTTTAAGGGAAGACAAGTGATACAATGGTGAAATTAGCCTTCTCTTATTTCGTAAGAGATCATCCCTTAACTAAGGAAATGCAACCTTCCCTTTCTTCATTCTCTCTACACCACCTAGACAATTATCTTACGTGTCAACGCTAAGAGAAGGCTGACGTCACCCATTGTACATGCCCTTAATAGCCATAGAATCCCTTGGTTGCAAAGAAATTTTTAGGCCCAGCCTATCATAGCACTATGTTCTTTTGACTCACAGGGAAGATTTGAGGGGGTGTCGACATGGATTTAGTCGGTGCAGTTTGACGGAAGCTTTCCAAACTGCCACAATAGGAATCTTTGCCCCAAATATAGAAGCAAAACGATTTTGTAGAACTAGTAAACAAATAAAGGACAGATCCAACTAAAAAAAACGAAGAAGACGCGCAGCTGAGTTGAAACCTTGCCATGCTACCAACTCAAAGATGAAATCCGCGATTAATTAATAAAACACACTAACATAATCTGTATACGAGTTCAGATTAGTAGACTGGTAGTACATGACATTTTGTATAATGTGCACATGCTGGGGGTGCAAGGCCTGTGCCCAACTGTCTTGTTGGATTCAATCGTAATGGATGATGTGCATCGTGTGCCCCATTTGTTATGTATTTTAGTCTTTGTTTTCCATGTAGCACTGCAGTAGACGACCACACAAGAAAGATTCATAGGCGACTTATTATAGTGCATCAACCGGCCAAGTGTATGATCATCTGATGATGACCTGATCAACCAATAGACAGCAGCTGCAGCACATGGACATATATATAATAGTAACTATGATCTTTTTTGGTTAGGGAGACCTGAGCGATTAAGGAATAATGACAAGAGGAGAGGAGAGTATCTATGGCGCCATGTGAGATGTTTATTCTCCGGTGACAGGTGGTGGGAGGGATGGAGCACAAAGAATATTTCCGCGCAAGGCCGCTTCATGTTCCTCGCGGGAAATTAACAAATTTTACACCCAGAATATAATTGCCAAGTAAACTCTTGGACGACACGTAAGCTGCAGCTCTGTCACTGAATTAATTATATATGCGATTTTAATCATTTACGGTAATGTAGTTCATACACTGTCTGTTGACAACTGCATCGAAATTAGATATGACTAAAGATGGATATAGCATTAGCCGTATCAAGTGAGAAAAAAGCAATTGACAGATTCAGCAGGAGTATACTTGGTCCATCGATTTGGTCGCGGTGATGTATTGAGGAGGTTGCGGTGAAATAGTGTTTACCACTGTGGGTTAATTGAAGATCAGGTCGGTTGATTGATTAGGTTGCAATGCATTTCCTCCTACAAAGGCATGCAAAATAACTTTGATTATGCTTCTTGTCATTATGTTACATAATCCTGAATACAATAAGAACATTAAAATAACCAGTAGGATACTTTTATGAATTTTTCTTAGTCATCAAGGCCACAATTTAGTTTCCCTGAAAGACAATTTTACCAAATAAGATTATCATGATTTCACATTGCAAAGCAAACATAAATTATCTCTTTAGGGGTTGCTGGATCCAAATGATATAAGGACAAAATGAGGCAACAATATGCAATTTTCTTTTAAAAGAGCGATATATTAATACCTAGGAGCACCTGTTAATTTACCTATATATTATATATATATATATATATATATATATATATATATATATATATATATATATATATATATATATAGGACGCAAAAATAAATGCAGAAATTAAAAAACAGAAATATATAAAACGTCCTATAAACTAGGCTCGCCGCCGGTGCCTACTCCTTGTCGTTGTCGCCAGTGAGGTCGTAGAAGGGCGACGGGGCCCAGGGGAAGGACCATTCCACCGCCGGCACCCCCTGCGGCGGCGGCGGAGCAGGTGGTGGTGGTGCCGTGGAGGAGGACGCCGCCTTGGGCCATGGCTTTAGCGCTCCTGTTTTGGCGACGACAGCAGCCCCTAGTTCGGCGGCGACAGCAGCGGCCCGCGGCTGCTGGACGCGCCGCTAATCATGAAGGAGGACGCCCTCAGCATTGTGTTGAGGCCCAGCGTCCGAGATCCTTGAGCTCGGACTGCTCCATCGCAGCTGCGATGGTCTGCTCCTCCGAGAAGTTCGGTGGCTGGAAGTCAGCCACTGGAACCTCGTACTCCGGCTGCGGCGGCGGCGCCAGCTCCTGCTGCTCCTCCTCCTCCGGCGGGGGCGACACCCAGTTGCCGCCGCTGCCGGAGTCGTAGTCGGCGTCTCCGAGGAGGCCGGAGCGCCTCCTCGGGTCGGGCTCCAGCCCGGGACGATCCCACCACGACGAGGCCGGTTGAAATTGCTCGTCGTCGCAGAGGTTGATGGGCAGGAGGCGGCGGCGGCGACGGATCTCGAAGAGGCGCGCCTCGCCGCCGGCAGGCACTGGTGGGACCGGCACCCGCCTGGCGTTCAGATGCCACCCGCCTGGCAGGTGCGCCCTCGATCAGCACAGGCATGTTCCGCTCAAACAGCACCTGTGCCAACGGGACCGCATGTACGGGTGATGCATATAAATGCATACATGAACTTTGCATGTTATTACTAGATATTCCTACATATTTGCAACTTATATTATGCTATATTCATGTTTTATAATGATTTCGGGGATTTTCTAAACAATCCCCACTCTTTTGGTTCTAACTTTGTTTTCCAGAAAACGTATTTTTTTTAGTGTTTTGGACTTTCCGGGAGATTCGGGACTCCAAAAAGGGTAAGGCCAAAGAGCACGGTTGAATTTTTGAGACGAACGCAATGGGCTAAAAATGAAGACCAGAAGCCCAACCAGCTGGGAATGGGGAGCTGATACGTCTCAAACGTATCTATAATTTCTTATGTTCCATGCTTTTATTATACCAATTCCTACATGTTTTATATACACTTTATATGGTTTTTATGTATTTTCTGGGACTAACCTATTAACAAGATGTCATACTGCCAGTTCCATGTTTTCTGCTGTTTTTGGTTTCAAAAAAGTTGTTAAGGAAATATTCTCGAAATTGCACGAAACAAAAGCCAGTACCCCTATTTTCACCGGAAGCATCCAGAACACCGAAGAGGATACGGAGGAGGGCCATGAGGCGGCCACACCTGTTGGTGGCCCGGCTCCCTCCTTGGCCGCGCCACCATGATATGTCTCAAACGTAACTATAATTTCTTATGTTCCATGCTTATATTATACCAATTGCCTACATGTTTTGTATATATTATATATGGTTTTATGCATTTTCTGGGACTAACATATTAACAAGATGCCACAGTGCCAGTTTCTTGATTTCTGCTGTTTTTTGTTTCAGAAAACCTGTTAAGGAAATATTCTCGGAATTGGACGAAACAAAAGCCAAAATGCCTATTTTTCTCGGGAGCTTCCAGAACACCGAATACGAGAAGGAGTGGGGTTGAGGGGCACCCACACCATAGGCTGGCGCGGCCAAGGAGGGAGCACCAGGTGTGGGGCCCTCGGGCCTCCACCGCCTTCGCCCTTTCGCCTACAAATACCCCCCAACGTGTAAACCCTAGGAGGATCGGCCATCTTCCACGAAAAGTCCCGTAGCGCCGCCGCCATCGAAGACAAGTTTTGGGGGTCAGAAATTCCTGTTCCGGAACCCTGCCGGGACGGGGATTGACCCCTGGAGCCATCTCCATCTCCATCTCCATCAACTCCACCGCCTCCACTTCGACTCCATGATGGTTTGTGAGTAGTTCCCCCATGGACTACGGGTTCTTAGTTGTAGCTAGTTGGTACTCTCTCTCATGTACTTCAATACAATGATCTCATGAGCTGCCTTACATGGTTGAGATCCATCTGATGTAATCGGTGTTGTGTTTGTTGGGATCCGATGAATTGTTACATTATGATCAGTCTATCTATAAGTTGTTATTGTTGCTACAATATTGTTGTGTTTAATGCCTGTCACTACTGCACGAGTGACATGATCTTAGATTTAAGCTCTATAATTATTGATTAGATTGTATCTACAAGTTGTTTGCACATGTTTCTATTCCGAACCCGAGGCCCTAGAGTGACAGCAACCTGGATAACTGGAGGGGATGGTTTAGATATGAGGATCACATGTTTTCACCAAGTGTTAATGCTTTTCTCCGGTGCTCTATTAAAATGAGTACCTTAATTACCAGTAGTTTCCCTTGAGGCCCCGCTGCAAATGGGCTGGTAGGATAAAAGATGTTATGCAAGTTTCTCATTGCAAGCACGTATGACTATATATGGAAAACATGCCCTACATGATTAATAGACTGGATATTCTTTCTTAATACTATTTCAATCTTGTCAATTGCCCAACTGTAATTTGTTCACCCAACACTTGTTCATAGAGAGTTACCACTAGTGTAGATAGCTGGGAACTCCGGTCCTTCTGTCATCATCATTGCTCTAAAGTCAACTACGTGAAGGAGATCGCATGCAGAAAACAAAAAATTTCCTAGCCACGATATCCTGAAAACATGCCAAGATCTATTCTATGCAGATATAGAAGTACAACGGAGATCGGAATACATACCCTTGTAGACCAAAAGTGGGATTACGTTCCCGCACGAACGTTGACGATGAAGACCGACGAAGCCGACCGCAAGGTCGTGAAGAGGAAGAAGACCTCCCAGCACCGCTAGCGCAGCACCTCGCAGGGCGTTACACACGTACAGTGGAGACGACGGCCTCCGAAGCTCCAGTCCAGGATGAGCATCGGAAGACTTGGACCGGAGCACCAGCAACGCGACAACGGGCTTATGGTGGAGAGATCCCGCTCTCAGCTCGGCGCAACTCCGACAAAGGGAATCACGGAATCGAGAGAGAATTGACAATTAATTGGTTTTTATTAAAAGGCCAGGGGTGCCCCTTCTTATATAGGCTCCTAGGGGGGAGCCAACTTGCCAGCCAGGCAATGTGGCACAATTCCCACATGCCTGGTGCGGCATGGCTGGTGCGCCGGCCCCATGGTGGGCCCCTTTTGGCCCACCTAGGCCGGCCATCAAGCCCCCACCGAATTCCCTTGGGGATTTTCCCCCCATGGGCCTTCTTTCCACCAGAAGGCCCATTTAGAGAAATCAACCTAAATAAATTCGAAAATAAATATATTAAATCATATTTGGACATTAATTACACTAATTAATATCAAACATATTATGTATAATTCTTCTAGCTCCGAAAACTATTTCGTCGCTGCCCGATCTCCATCGGACCTCTCCCGGGACGTTCCCGGTGATCTCTTTCCTTTCCGGTTGTCTTGTCGAAACCCCTTAAGTGTGTTACCCTAGCGTTTCGATATAATAACAGGTATGATCGAGACTCCTCTCTGATCAACGACTAACTCGTAGGCCTGGACCCCATGAATTAATCCCTGTGATATAACGAATGACTCTCATCTATCAAACCTGAACGTAACGTCTCAAACCTTTTGCCATTGCGATACTTAGCGTGTCCGAGCATCGTTCATAGATATCTCCATACCTAGCTGACTTCGTTACTGACAACGCTATCTTCTACTCGTCTATGATATCATGTCTCCGTGACCTAGTCACATGCTTGCAAGCTCATTAGACATAATCTCACCGAGTGGGCCCTAGAGTATCTATCCTGCTATGCGGATTGGCAAATCCCGCTCTTGACCCCTCGTCTCAACTACTCCCTTCCGATATCCAAAAGTATCACCGTTATTGTCATACTATATAAGATACGACGTTTGGTGTGATCAAAGTATCTTCCAGGAATAACAATAAGAGTTGATCTCACGGTCGAAGGCGTAATGACTACGTCCTACAAATATGGGTATGTCCATCACATCGTTCCACCAACGATATGACTTTCATTGCCGACTGGCGCCATGCCCTATGATCGGGAAACCTCGATCATCAATCGCGCAACGAAACTAGTCTTAGTAGAGGCTACTAGGGACCTGGTTGTTTACGTATCACACCCGTATTAATGTTTTCGCTTAATACGGTTATAGCATGACACAAAAACGTATTATGAACAAATGAGATATGATAAATAAATCACTTTATTAATTGCCTCTAGAGCATATCTCTTTCAGTCTCCCACTTGCACTAGAGTACAAATTAATCTAGATTACAACTTGGTAAAAGCCAGACACTCATAACATCTTGGTGTTTCACGTGCTTGTCAAGCAGGAGAGGCTTTGTCAACGGATCTACCACATTCAGATCCGTATGTATTTTGTAAATCTTCACTTCACCTCCTTGTACGTACCGTCGTATCACATGGAAGCGTCGGAGTATGTGTTTGGCGGTGGAGTGAGACCTTGACTCCTTCGCGTTATCAATGGCACCCGTATTGTCGCAAAAGAGGATCACGGGGTCTTGCGCGCTTGGGAACACTCCAAGTTCAATGATGAACTTCCTCAGCCACACAGCTTCATTCGCGGCTTCGCAAGCAGCAATGTACTCCGACTCCATTGTAGATTGCGCGACGATGGGTTGCCTCCCACTTCTCCAGCACACGGCGCCTCCATTCACCTTGAACACATAACCTGTCTGTGACTTAGAGTCATCGGGGTCTGAGCAGAAACTTTCATCAACGTAACCTGTTACGCCAAGTTCTTCATCACAGCCACCATAAACAAGGAATGTTTCCTTTGTCTTCTTGAGATACTTAAGAATGCTCTTAACATCAATTCAATTATCCTTTCCAGGATTACTTTGGAACCGGCTCGTCAAACTAAGAGCCAATGCTACATCAGGTCGAGTACTTAACATGACATACATGATCGATCCTATGGCTGAAGCATAGGGATGTTTAGTCATCTCGACTTTATCATGTTCCGTCACCGGACACTGTGCCTTGCTCAATACCTTATTCTTGACAACCGGCAGAAAACCCTTCTTTGCCGTCTCCATACCGAACCGTTTCAGTATCTTGTCAATATAAGTACTCTGACTTAATGCTAATAGGCGTCTTGATCTATCATGATAGATTTTAATGCCTAAAACGTATGCAGCTTCTCCTAAGTCCTTCATCGAAAAATTACTGTTTAAATAATTCTTCACGCTATTCAGAAGTTCCACATCATTCCCAATTAGCAATATGTTATCTACATATAGTGCTAAGAACACAACCGAGATCCCACTCATTTTCTTGTAAATGCAGGTCTCTTCCAAATTTTGGACAAATCCAAAACCTTTGATAGACTCATCAAAGCAAAGATTCCAGCTCCAAGATGCTTGCTTCAATCCATAGATGGAGCGCTGAAGCTTGCATACCTTGCTAGCATTTTCTGGATCGACAAAACCTTCCGGTTGTACCATATACAACTCTTCCTCAATATTACCATTTAGGAAGGCTGTTTTGACATCCATCTGCCATATTTCGTAATCGTAATATGCAGCAACTGCTAACAAAATCCGAATAGACTTTAGCATCGCTACCGAAGAAAACGTTTCATCGTAGACAATCCCATGAACTTGTCGTAAACCCTTTGCGACAAGCCGAGCTTTATAGACGGTCACATTACCATCAGCATCAGTCTTCTTCTTAACGATCCATTTATTCTCGACGGTCTTGCGCCCTTCGGGAATCTCTATCAAAGTCCACACTTTGTTATCATACATGGATCCTATTTCGGATTTCATGGCTTCTAGCCATTTCTCAGACTCTAGACTCGCCATTGCCTCCTTGTAGTTCGTAGGTTCGTCTTGTTCAATTAACATGACGGTGCAAACCATGTTGCCATACGATTCTGGTGCGATACGAGATCTACCAGACCTACGAGGTAGAATACTTTCCTCGACAGTTTCTCCCACTCCATCTGTGGAGGACGTTTCCGGAACAGTTTCTGTTGCGCCATTCAAAATTTCGAGTTCAGTTCAACGATCTCATCGAGTTCTACCTTCCTCCCACGTACTCCTTTCGCGAGAAACTCTTTCTCTAGAAAAGTACCGGTCTTTGCGACAAACGTTTTGCCCTCAGCTTGGTTGTAGAAGGTGTATCCTATGGTTTCCCGCGGATATCCTACAAAGACGACTTTCTCCGACTTCGGTTCGAGTTTGTCGGGCTGTAGTTTTGTAACATACGCCTCACAATCCCAAACCTTCAGAAACGATAACTTAGGCTTCTTGCCATACCATAACTCATATGGTGTCGTTTTCACGGATTTGGACGGAGCCCTATTTAAAATGAATGCGGCTGTTTCTAACGCATAACCCCAGAAGGATACGGGCAAATCGGTAAGAGACATCATAGACCGGACGCTATCCAATAGAGTACGATTACGTCGCTCGGACACGCCGTTATGTTGCGGTGTTCCGGCAGGCGTAAGTTGCAGCACTATGCCACATGTCTTCAGATGTGTGCCAAACTCAAAACTCAAATACTCGCCACCACGATCGGATCGGAGGTGCTTGATTCTCTTGTTAAGCTGATTTTCAACTTCACTTTGAAATTCTTTGAACTTTTCAAATGTTTCAGACTTGTGTTTCATCAAATAGTATAACTGTATCTACTCAAGTCATCGGTGAAGGTGACGAAGTAACGATAACCATTGCGTGTCGACACGCTCATTGGTCCACACACATCTGTATGTATGATTCCCAACAAGTACGACGCCCGTTCAACGAAACCTTTGAACGGTGTATTGGTCATTTTTCCCATAAGGCATGGTTCGGCTGTATCGAGGGATCCAAAATCCAACGAGTCAAAAAGTCCATCTGCATGGAGTTTCTTCATGCGCTTTACACCAATATGACCGAGACGGCAATGCCACATATACATGGCGGTATCATCACTTCACTTAATCCTTTTGGCATCTATGTTATGGATGTGAGTACTACGATCGAGATTCAACAAGAATAAACCATTATTCTCGGGAGCATCAACATAAAAGATATCATTCATTCAAATAGCACAACTGCTTGATACTGATTTAAATGAATAACCGTCTTGTAACAGGCAAGACCCACTGATAATATTTACACTAAAGGATGGTACAAAATAACACTTATTTAAAACCAAAACTAATCCCGATGGTAGATGTAGAGGGAGCGGGCCGACAGCCACCACGTCGACTCTCGATCTGTTGCCGACGCGCATCGTCACCTCATCCTTAGCCAGGAGCCTCTTATTCCGCAAATCCTCCTGAGAGTTACAAATATGAGCAACAAAACCAGTATCAAATACCCAAGTGTTGCTACGGGCGGATGTAAGGTACACATCTATAACATGTATATCAAATATACCTTGCTCTTTGTCGACTATCTTGCCAGCCTTTTTATCCTCCAGATACTTGGGCAGTTGCGTTTCCAGGGATCTGATGGTCACCACCATCTTGTCCATCTTGATTTCCAATTCGGCCATGTTGAGCATCATAAGAATTTCCGACAGGGATTTTGATGTCCCAATCATGTCGTAGTTCATAATGGCGTCCTTATAGCTAGGGGGCAGCGACAACAAACCCCTATCTATAACCAGCTCTTCTGGGATCACATATCCCAGATCTTTCAGGAGCTGAACGCTACCATACATATTGGCTAAGTGCTCACTTATATTGCCGTGCTCTTCCATCTGGGCTGAGAAGAAAAGCTTGGTAGCTTCAAACCTCTCATCCTTGACTTGTCGTGCAAAATTAACCATGAGTTCAGTGATTATCTCGTAAGCACTCTTGTTCTCAAAATGGTTCTGCAGGTCAGCCTCCATGGCAAAGAGCATGCCACTCCGGACAAAAGAGGAAATCTCCGCCTTTAACTCGTGGACACTCCTAACGAATTCTGAGGCGGTGTGTTGATCACCTAAAGGGGCTTCAAGGATGTAAGCCACCTCGTGGGTTTTCAGAACTGACTTCAGATCGCGGAACCAGGATACGAAGTTTGACCCATTGGTTTTAAGCTTTTCTTTCTCAAGGAACAGACCTAGGTTAAACGAGGGGCGAGACATCTACAATGGAATTTGCAAAACATAATACTTTGTTCATAATAATTTTGAGTTATAGTATTTTTTAGAAAATAACTAACATAACTCCCACTCAATCGAACATCCCTCCTGTTTGTTTAAGCGATTACACGACCCCCATCCATTGCACAACCCCTCATCGTCAGAGCCGGCAGCACAACTTCAAGGGTAGACAATTGTCAATCACAACAACTCTGTGGCTCATGCTCGACCTTTCGGCCTCCGTGTTCCGAGGCCATATCTGCATATGCTAGGCTCGCCACAATAACCTCCACGTAATGCTTGTGCAACATGGCTTACACCCACTGTATGCGAACGATGATATGTCTGACACCCGATCGTCACGGCCTGCCTCATAACGTAGAACTCTCTTGGTGGTGCTCGTTGGAGGAAGAACACTAGTGGTATTTTTTAAGGGATCATCTTATATACAACTACCGCCACATAACTAATATATACTAATATATAAAATCACACAATATAAGATGCACACAAAACATCAAACGTAATGCGATGTGATATAGTCCATTGCGCCATGGTCTTCTTGGCGCCCGCAGTTCATAAACAATTTAATAAACCTACCTTGACCATATCACATTGCCCCTGCAAAATAAAGTTAGACGCTTCTACTTCATCTTTTGCATATTTTACATGGCTGGGGTTTTCGTAAAAAGAACCGCTTCTTACCTACGAACTTATGACCACAACAACGATCCAATAATTGCATGTTTAAGCATCCCTTTCGGCCCCTCCATTGAAAATGCAAGACCAACTAAAGAGAGGGAAACTGACACCCGCCAGCCACAGATACGGTACAAGCCGTATGTCAGTAGTGGAACCAGTCTCGCGTAAGCGTACGCGTAAAGTTGGTCCGGGACGCTTCATCAACTCGATGCCGCTGGAATCACAAGTGCATGCTAGAGGGTAGCAAATAACAGGAACGGTGCCCCCCGTGCAGAACACGGGTTCTAACAGCGTACAACTATATCTATGATTGATCGGCTCTGATACCACTGAAGGGGATCGCATGCAGAAAACAAAAAAAATCCTAGCCACGATATCCTTAAAACATGCCAAGATCTATTTTATGCAGATATAGAAGTACAACGGAGATCGGAATACATACCCTTGTAGACCGAAAGCGGGATTACATTCCCGCACGAACGTTGACGATGAAGACCGACGAAGCCGACCTCAAGGTCGTGAAGAGGAAGAAGACCTCCCAGCACCGGTAGCACAGCACCTCGCAGGGCGTTACACACGTATGGGGGAGACGACGGCCTCCGAAACTCCAGTCCAGGACGAGCAGCGGAAGACTTGGACCGGAACACCAGCAGCGCGGCAGCAGGCTTATGGTGGAGAGATCCCCCTCTCAGCTCGGCGCAACTCCGACAAAGGGAATCACGAAATCGAGAGAGAATTGGGAATTAATTGTTTTTTATTAAAAGGCCAGGGGTGCCCCTTCTTATATAGGCTCCTAGGGGGGAGCCAACTTGCCAGCCAGGCAATGTGGGACAATTTCCACATGCCTGGTGCGGCATGGCTGGTGCGCCGGCCCCATGGTGGGCCCCTTTTGGCCCACCTAGGCCGTCCATCAAGCCCCCACCGAATTCCCTTGGGGATTTCCCCCCATTGGCCTTCTTTCCACCAGAAGGCCCATTTAGAGAAATCAGCCTAAATAAATTCGAAAATAAATATATAAAATCATATTTGGACATTAATTACACTAATTAATATCAAACATATTGTTTATAATTTATTCTAGCTCCGAAAACTATTTCGTCGCTGCCCGATCTCCATCGGACCTCTCCCGGGACGTTCCCGGTGATCTCTTTCCTTTCCGGTTGTCTTGTCGAAACCCCTTAAGTGTGTTACCCTAGCGGTTCGATATAATAACAGGTATTATCGAGACTCCTCTCTGATCAACGACTAACTCGTAGGCCTGGACCCCATGAATTAATCCCCGTGATATAACGAATGACTCTCATCTATGAAACCTGAACGTAAAGTCTTAAACCTTTTGCCGTTGCGATACTTAGCGTGTCCGAGCATCATTCATAGATATCTCCATACCTAGCTGATCTCGTTACCGACAATGCTATCTTCTACTCGTCTATGATATCATGTCTCCGTGACCTAGTCACATGCTTGCAATCTCATTAGACATAATCTCACCGAGTGTGCCCTAGAGTATCTATCCTGCTATGCAGATTGGCAAATCCCGCTCTTGACCCCTCGTCTCAACTACTCCCTTCCGATACCCAAAAGTATAACCGTTATTGTCATACTATATAAGATACGACGTTTGGTGCGATCAAAGTATCTTCCAGGAATAACAATAAGAGTTGATCTCACGGTCGAATGCGTAATGACTACATCCTACAAATATGGGTATGTCCATCACATCGTTCCACCAACGATATGACTTTCATTGCCGACTTGCGCCATGCCCCATGATCGGGAAACCTCGATCATCAATCGCGCAACGAAACTAGTCTTAGTAGAGGCTACTAGGCACCTGGTTGTTTATGCATCACACCCACATTAATGTTTCCGCTTAATACAGTTATAGCACGACACAAAAACGTATTATGAACAAATGAGATATGATAAATAAATCACTTTTTTTAATTGCCTTTAGGGCATATCTCCTTCCCTACGCACTGGAATATTTTATGGTGCCATTGCTACTGTGTTACTATCACTATTGCTCTCATATTACTGCTGCTTTCACATCACCCCTGTTACTAGTGCTTTTCCAGGTGCAGCTGAATTAACAACTCCGCTGTTAAGACTTATAAGTATTCTTTGTCTCCACTTGTGTCGAATCAATAAATTTGGGTTTTACTTCCCTCGAAGACTGTTGCGATCCCCTATACTTTGTGGGTTATCACACCATGTGGTGTGGGCCCCTCAAGGCCCCACCTCCTTTCGCCTACTTAAACCCCCCGACGGGAAAACCCTAAGTACCCGAACACTTTTCCAGAAAACTTTACGGAGCCGCCGCCGTCGTCAACCCTAGTTCGGGAGGGTTCAGAACCTCTTCCCGGCACCCTGACGGAGAGGGGAATCATCACCGGAGGGCTCTACATCACCATGCCCGCCTCCGGGCTGATGTGTGAGTAGTTCATCCTTGGACTACGGGTCCATAGAAGTAGCTAGATGGTTGTCTTCTCCTATTGTGCCATCATGTTTAGATCTTGTGAGCTGCCTATCATGATCATGATCATTTTTATGTAATGCTACATGTTATGTTTGCTGGGATCCGATGAATAATTGAGTACTATGCCATTTGCTTCATAATATATCTTGTGAGTGCGTGATTTATGATCTTGCATGCTCTCCGTTACTAGTAGATGCTCTGGCCAAGTAGATGCTTGTGACTCCAAGAGGGGGTATTTATGCTCGATAGTGGGTTCATGTCTCTATTTAATCTGGGGGAGTGACAACAACCTCTAAGATTGTAGATGTACAGTTGCTACTAGCGATAAAATTTTAGTTCTTTATCTAAGGATATTTGTGCTACTTACATTACACACTTTACTTAATGCAATAATCTGTTGTTTGCAACTTAATACTAAATGGTGTTGCGGATGCTATCCTGAAGGTGGATTATTAGTCATAGATGCAGTTGGATGACGGTCTATGTATCATGTTGTAATGCCCAAATGAATCTCACACTAGACATCATGACTTGTATATGCATTGTTATGCAGTTCTTTATTCTGTCAATTGCCCAACTGTAATTTGTTTACCAGCATGTATGCTATTATTATTTATGGAGAGACACCACTAGTGAACTGTGGACCCCGGTCCTTTTCTTTACATTGATAATACAATCTACTGCAATCTTGTTACTTTCATTCTCTGCAAACAAACATCATTTTACACACATACGTTTAATCCTTTGTTACAGCAAGCCAGTGAGATTGACAACCTCACTGTTAAGTTGGGGCAAAGTATCTTGATTGTGTCGTGTGCAGGTTTCACATCAGCTACATGCTAAACTCTTTTCTAGCAACGTTGACACCTTCAGAAGAACTCTAGTTTCATACTGGTTCGATAACCTTGGTTTCACAACTGAGGGAAATTTACTGCTGCACTATTCATACCTTTCTCTTGGGGCTTCCCAACAACACCTCACCGGTGCATCAAGCTCTTTTCTGGTGCCGTTGCCGGGGAATCTAAGCTCTTCTGCGAGGGGAGTCTCTCACACCCAATCTTTTTATTTTGTTATTGTCTTGCTTATAGTTTATTTTTCTTACTGTCTTGTTTGCTTATTATTATTATTAAAAACACAAAAAAATTAGTTTCCTGCATTTAGTTTATCTCGGTTTGTTATTATGTCTAGTTGTTTATTTGCTATAAATGTCTTATCTCTATGAAAGTAGATCTTGTTGGCAAGGTTGCTCCACGGAAGATGAACGAAGATATTATAGGAATTACTGTTTGTCAAAAAAAGGGATGTACTTATGGAAATTGTTAAATCAACTAGAGGAATATGCTAGAAAGTTATGTTATAAATTTGGAAAATATTTTTGCTTTAATGAATCTGATTGTCATAGGAAGTCTAAACACTTTCCTTTCCAATGTGCTTGTAATGAAAATGAAACCTTAGCTTCTTATGTTAAAGGTTACTATAATGCTTATGAAGTAGAAAGGATGGAAGAATTTATTATCTTTAAGGGTGCACTTGAAATTAGTTCTTATCTTGAGCATAAAACTGATGCCCCTTATAAATCTGAAAGTCTTTCTATACTTAAATATTGTTTTGATAACTATAAGGATGAGAATTCTTATATTACTTAACATGTCAAGGGGATATTTCCTCATAAAGAAGAGACTAATGCCTTGCAGGAAAATGTGGAAGAAGGAATTGCTGAACCTGAAAGCTCATTAGATGAAAAAGAGGAGGAGAGTGAAGAACAAAAGGAGGATTTACCTTCTAATGATAGTAAGAGAGATACTTATGTGGTTTGCAATTGTCTCTAGTTCCAAATCATTGTTGCAACCATGATCTTAAACTTGATAAGGATCTTAGTAACTATTTTGAAAGAGGGAAGCATGCTAATGAATTCCAAAATAAATTTAATGATCCTCTTTATGTGCCTATATTATCTAAGTTGAATGATTCTTGTGGTTATATGGTTGAATTTATTTCTACTAAGGAAAATTATTATGAGAGAGGAGAATATGGTTGTAGAAGTTTTCATGGTACTAAAACACCTCTCTATATGCTAGAAGTTTTGAAGTTACTCTTGTTTTATCTTTATATGCTTGTCACCTTGTTCTTTGTGAATTTATTTGTGTACAAGATTCCTATGCATAGGAAGTGGGTTAGACTTAAATGTGTTTTGAATTTTCTCCTTGATGCTCCTTTTTCTTTATTTTCTATCTTCATGAGAGCATCATTAGAACTATCAAGCCTAGCTAAAAGGCATTAAAGAAAGCGCTTTTGCGAGGCAACCCATTATCTTTTGTTTTCAACTTTAGTCAAGGAACATGTCTACCTCTGTAGCAATTCCTTTATATCTTTATTTTATTGCATTGTTGTGTCAAGTTAAGGCTCTAGTAGAAAGTTGATGCTAGATTTGGATTCCTGCGCAGGAACAATTTTCTTCTGTCCACCGTTTAATTCGTATGAATTCACAGAAAAATCAAAATGACCTGGTACTTTTTGTGCGTGATCCCCATATATGTATGCAACTTTAATTACTTTGGAGTTTTATGATTTGAGAAAGTTAAGTCCCTCGAAAAAGTTTATCTTTACGGAATGTTCTGTTTTTGTTAGATTCTGCCATTTATTTTGCATTGCTCCTTTTGCTGTTTTTGAATGGATCTTTTTGTTCCATAAAATACCAGTGTCTGTAGCTAATGTCCAGTAACATGTGTAATGGTTTTGTCCATGCAGAATATAATTTTTTTTGATTATGCACTAACCCTCTAATGAAGTTTATTTTGAGTTTGGTGTGGAGTAAGTTTTCAAGGATCAAGAGAGAAGGATGATGTGATGTGATCAAGAAGATGAAAGAGCCTAAGCTTGGGGATGCCCCTGTGGGTCACCCAAGCATATTTTAAGAAGACTCAAGCGTCTAAGCTTGGGGATGCCCAAGGCATCCCCTTCTTCATCAACAAACTATCAGGTCCTCTTTAGTGAAACTATATTTTAATTCCGACACATCTTATGGGCTTTACTTGAAGAGTCTGTTTGTTTTTATTTTTATTTTTGTTAGTTTCATTCTCTGAATAAAATGGATCCTACCATTCCTTCGTGGGAGAGAGACACGCTCCGCTTTTTGTTATGAATACTCGTATTCTTCACTATTATTTGTTGAGTATTCTTCTATGTTACTTCAATACTATTAGCTCTTGTTTTTCATGCATCTTTTGTTAGAATTGTTAGTTTTCTTATATTATACTCTCATATCTCATTGTTAAATACTTGAAGAGTTTATTTTTAGATAAGATGATTGGTGTTTGTTTAAGAACAAAAAATCTTAAATGTGGCAGATGGTATGATGAAATGATACATAATCTTGTAGATCATTAAATTGAGTCACTTGAATCATTGATGTTGTTTTGGGATATTAATATGCCTAATGGTAAAACATGATGGTTTAGTAAAGTGGAATGATTAATGGTTGGTCTCGAAAACTTGAAGCTGTGCCACACTTAAATATGCAATTGATAGAATGATGATATATGACTTCTAATGTTAAAAGCAACCGTAATGACTTTGTGTTATGCGCTACAGTCGGGGTCCCAATAGTGACTTGTTCATTTGCCACAGTCCCACATGGAGTGAATTTAATTATGCCTTGTAAGATCATATTTCTAGTTGGAATCTTTTTGCTTGTGAGTTCTAAGCTGCGGTGTAACATCCCAACATTTTATAATGTTCAAAAATCACTAAAATTTAAAACTTTTATTTTGATTAAAATAAAATATTAAAATGCATAAGAAACCAACTATGAAAGACTTCAAACATATTGAAAGAGTTTAATATTTCAAATATCTCAGTTATTATTTTCAAAACTTGTTTCAAGTTAAACAATTTATTATTCCATTGAATTTTCTTAAAAACCTCAATATATAATTTGATAAATGTCTTACAAACTTTCAAGCCAATTTCATATAATAAAAAGTTTTCTTTTAAGTATTTGAATTCAACCACTTAGCCATATCTATTTAAAGCCCTGCGGCCGAGAATCCCGCCGCGATTTCTTTCCAAAATCCGGGCGAGATCGTCGCGATTTGTTTCTCTCCTTTGCCTCTATTTAAAGCCCTGCCTCTCCTCTCTCAGTTGCCCCAAACCCTAGCCTCTGAGACGCCCCCAGGCTGCCGCGAGAGCTCGCCGGAATTCTTCGAACCGCCGTTGTTTTTCTCCGTTCTCCGGCGAGGTGAGCAACGCCCGAGACCGTTTCCTTGCACTTCTACAAGTCTTTGCGCATCTCCTAAGGCTCGCGTTCGATGGTTTCGTGCAGTATATCGAGCTGCCCGTGCTCGACCGAAGCCGCCGCCGCCCCGCGAACTCTGGCGAGGAGTAGAACGAGCACCGGAGCGCCCTGCCACCAACCACCGCCTCCATTCTCCTCGCCGAGCCGCACCGCACTCGGGGGACCATCCGCGCATCCGGGGAGCCTCCCCAACGCCGGCGCCGTCCACGACCGAGGTCGCGCCGCCGCCAGCCTTTCTTCTCCAGCGAGGTCGCCGCCAGGTATAGTCAACGCCACCCCAGATCCGTCCGATCTGAAATCAACGACTAGGATTACATTTTAAATCGATCCGGTACCTTTCAATTAGATCCGTTAGATCTAAACCCTACGGCCTAGATCCATTGAGTTAACCAGGTCAGCGTCGGCGTGGCGTCCAGTCAGCGCCCAGTCAGCAGCCACGTCAGTAATTGTTTTCTATTTAAATTAAAATTGGCAGTTTTGCAGAAAAGCCCCTGCCACTTAGATCTGTTATAACTTTTTAACCACTTATCCAAATTAGACAAATGTTATATATTTGGAAAGCCCTTAACATGAAGAATAGTTTAGACCTGACAAAATTCAAATTTGACTTAGTTTAAAATATTCAAATTTGAAATGGTGAATTTGAGTAATTTTATCATAACTTTAAATCTATAAATCCAAAAATTGCAAATAAAATTGTTTTACAAACTTTATTAAATGTGTGATATGATGCCTCTGTTATAAAATAATTTTGAGAATTACTTTGATGATTTAATAGTTGTATGTTTAATTTGAATAGTTTGACTATTTTTGAAATAACTTTTAATACAAACATTATTTTTGATTAAATCCAATAGCTATAAGTTTAATTAAAAGCCCTCCGTCTATTAAGCCCATTTATAAAATTTTGTTATAAATAATGTTTGAACAATTTATAATGAATTTAAAGGTCAGAGACTAAATTTGATTTATTTTAGCACATTATAAGGTATTAATTTAAAATTTATTACTTTGCACCAAAGGCATAAATAATTGTCCTTGTCCGGAGAAAGCTCAAATTCATGTTTATTAATATATTTCATAACAATAATAAGTAAGTTTTGTTTAAAACCTTTTAAAGGATTTTAGTTCATTTACAAGTGTTTATAAATGTTATTGGTTAATTAGGTGTTACTAAAAATGTGACTTAAAACATTATAACATTTTAAATAACTAAGTTATTATTAATACTATAAACTTTGAAGTTGGGAATTAAAAATGTATAGATATGAGAAAATTAAGAAATTCTTGAATTTGAATTTGGTTAATTTTAATTTTAAACATAATCTTGGGTAAATAAAATTAATTCTTTTTGTATATTGAATTATGTGACACCTTTGACCAAAACCCTCCCGAGAAGACTCGTTACGCTTGTATGTTTCAATATGTTTTGTGGTTGTTGAATTGCTTGCTTATTGGATGCACCTTATTGTATAGTTTGAAACAGGGAGCAAAGTTTGACTTGGACAAGAGTGTGTGAGAAACGACAAATTTCCAAAGGCAAGTGACTTCATAAAATACCTACTATTTTTATTCTATTGCATTACTAGTATTTTTAAGCAGTATTTGCAAATAGTATGCATGATAGGTTTTTGTGAGAATAGTAGTATGCTATGCAAACCTGTTAGGTTACCCCTTTAGAAATTCCAGTTAGACACCTATTATAATTTAGTGGAAATACATGCTGCAAAAATGATTGTTTTATGGTTGATGTGATAAGTGAAAATTTCCACTAAATTAATTTACCGCCTGGGTGGATTGGTTTGATCGAGAAGGTTTCAAGTTGAGTGGCTACTCAGGGGCCAGTTCTGCGGCGGCCTGAGTTTGCTCACTTGTGGAAGGCCACCCAGGGCTATGAGATTTAAGTTTACACTGAGTTTAGTTGCTTATCGTGCAACCATTAGTCAATATGGGCTCTGTCTTGACGGAGTAAGTTGATGTGGACCTGGGTCAAGAGATTGATGGTGGTAGGGGTGATAGGATGGTGGTAATCTCTTAGTATGATCATGGGGAAGCAACTTCTGAAAAGTCTCGTCTTGATCTTCTCCTTTTCCTTCTCACTAAATGAGTGTAGAGGATAGTTTGGGTTGATTGAGTCTAATTGTGAAAGTGCACACACTCTCGAGAGTTAAAACCTAAGATCTTAGCCGTGTCCCCGGCATCGGACAATTGAGTGACTACACAAGGCTGTCTTCTGAAAATCTCTTCATCCCAATTTCTTAATAAAACTTTGATGGGTGAACATGGGTAGGAGGCATGGATTTGTCTCGAGATGTCTCATAAAGAGAAGATATTGTTTCAAAAAGTTGTTTACCAAAAGTAGGAGAAAACTTGCTTTGCGCAATAGTCTTGAGCTCCACCAGCCAAATAAGCATATAGATATAGCTTGGTAGAATATTAGCATTTAAAAGTCACTTGCCACCACAATTCAATTGTGCTGACCCTTTATAGCTGGGCTGCAACTAAACCTTGCAGATTGTTCGAATGAGGAGTAAGGGGGTCGTCTTCGAGCTACAACCAACATGATTGCCAGTGGCTTCATGGAGATGATGTAGCTCCATGTTATCATTGGAATTTGCGTATGAACTCTGAAATAATTTGTGAACTATCTATTTATTTAGCTAGCGCTTCAGCTATGCAAAGTTGTAAGGAATATAGTTTTTGGATCATTCGTTCTCGGTTGTAATAAATTTGACATTGTACTGTGATATTACATCTTATTGAAAAATGCGAGACTTATATGATCCAAGTCTTCTGCATGATTCATACGCACCATTGCTTTCCTAAGCAAGGGTGCTACAGATGGTATCAGAGCACGAATGGTGCATGTAGGCTCGAAAACCCCTAGGATTGGACAGAGACCAAAATTCAAACATTTTTAAATATGCTCGATTAAAGTTAATTTTCTATTTTTACATTAATTTTCTTGTCTTGTATCTTTTACTTTTCACTTTAATTCTAATAGTCTTACCTTTTTCAAAATTTTAGATGCGAGAGTACACTGGGACCGCATATGCTGGTGTTTTGTTGGATTTCACCTTTGGGAGGCAGCTGTCCAGGTTGACAAGTCAATTGAAGCTATCACCGCCCTATTTCCGAGGAAGGAAGGAGGAGACCGACATACCTAATGTGACGCGTTTGGAAATCCGCACAATCATGACCCCAGATTCCACGATGCCAGACTTCGAGCCCGTTGACTACGTCACCTACTACCCAGAGTGGATTGAAGGAGTGAACATAGCTATGGTGGATTTAATGGCCCGCTTGTGTTACAAGTATCGCAACAATCTAGCACCGGAATCTCCCTTCCGTGCCTTTGGGAAGAGAGATGCACTTGGCCACTCGTTGGCTCACACTGGAAATCGCTTGGACCTGCCCATCATCAACAAAATGTTTGAAGACTTAGATTTTCTCGCCAACTGCCTGACCAGGAAGGTTCAACAAGCTTATGACATAGCGGTTCATGCCCGAGCCGTCATACACGCAAAAACCCAAGAACTCCAGACTTCTGAAACCCTTATTGGCCATATGGAGGAACACATCCATGACCTACAGTTGCAGAACCTTGACAAAGATGAGCAGATTGCCGCACTTCAGGCACAACTCAATCCACCTCGACCACCACCGCCGGTAGCTGAAGAAGGAGGTGACAAAGACACTGGAGATGTGGTTGTAACCGCAACTGTAAAGGAGGAAGAACAGGAGGAAGAAGACCCCGACGAGGTGCTTTTTGAAGAGTCAAGTGAGAAAGAAGTCACACCTGTGGTGAATAACCACGCAATGAAGCGCAAGCGTGAGCTCAAAGAGGAATAAGTGAAGCAATTCAAGCAACGTTAGAGGGACCACCATTTATCTTATTTAGCTTATCGTATCAATTTAGTGTATTGACCAATCAAAATGTGATATGGCAGTACCAGCGTGTTTATTTGGGAACCTAAATCGTTTTCAGATTTGAGAATTAAAAACTTCGAGTTTCATGATTATGACAATTGAGTGGTTTTTGAACCTTGAGTTGTGAATATGGTTGATTGCTTGATGTGTTGTTTGTATGACTTGAAATTATTTTAAGGGTGGTAGCCACCTAGATAATTCAAATCCAGTCGCTTAAACCCAGAGATCCCAAACTATCTTTCTTTCTTGCCTTCCCAATCAGAAAAATTATCCTCTGCAAGTTTTCAAGATTCCATGTCAGAAAGTAAATTTTTTCAAAACCTCTTGAGTTATCAGAATCATTTCAAGCATTTTCTTTTCTTTCTAGCCTCTCCGAATCTCTGGGACGAGATTCCTGTTAAGGGTGGTAGTCTGTAACATCCCAACATTTTATAATGTTCAAAAATCACTAAAATTTAAAACTTTTGTTTTGATTAAAATAAAATATTAAAATGCATAAGAAACCAACTATTAAAGACTTCAAACATATTGAAAGAGTTTAATATTTCAAATATCTCAGTTATTATTTTCAAAACTTGTTTCAAGTTAAACAATTTATTATTCCATTGTATTTTCTTAAAAACCTCAATATATAATTTGATAAATGTCTTACAAACTTTCAAGCCAATTTCATATAATAAAAAGTTTTCTTTTAAGTATTTGACTTCAACCACTTAGCCATATCTATTCTTAAACTCATAAATTCAAAATTATTTAAAAATGGTATACTTGCAAATTGGTTTCAATCTTTCACCTGAGTTCAAAACATAGTTTTATAAATTAGAGGCCTATAGTTCATCCTTAAAACTTCATAGATTTTATAATTAAGGAATTAGCCAAATAAACATTTCATTAGCTTAAAATGATTTTTCATTTATTTTCAAAACATGAAATGATTAATATACTTTATTTAAGGAATACATTGAATCTAAAATCTTTTCCAAAGTTGTTTTATGAAGTTTTCATATGATTATCTTAATATAAAATATAATGGTACACAAAATATTTTAAATTTAAAATGAATACATTATATTTACCTTTTCACTTTCATATAGTTGTGTTATACTATTTAATATTATACTAAAGCCAAAAATGAATTTACTATTGGGATATGAGTTTAAATAACTTAAATTCAAACATATTTGAATGTGGGTATTTCATAAATTTTATTTTAGCCAAAAATAAAATTAAGTAAACCCTAGTTTTAAATTTAACATTAAGTGTCAGATTTGTATTTAATCAATATTTCAAAATTATTAATTTTGAAAATTGTTCAAAACATACCCACTAATGTTATAAAACATGGATATGAATATTACAAATTTTTAGAAACTTATTTGACTTCATTTGGACATTTAAATCAAAAGATATGAATAAAATGGAAAATCAGAAAAAGAAAAATCGCTGACGTCAGTGATGACGTCAGCTCCATCTTCAACCTCCCGCCGAGAATCCCGCCGCGATTTCTTTCCAAAATCCGGGCGAGATCGTCGCGATTTGTTTCTCTCCTCTGTCTCTATTTAAACCCCTGCCTCTCCTCTCTCATTTGCCCCAAAACCTAGCCTCTGAGACGCCCCCAGGCTGCCGCGAGAGCTCGCCGGAATTCTTCGAACCGCCGTCGTTTTTCTCCGTTTTCCGGCGAGGTGAGCAACGCCCGAGCCCGAGACCGTTTCCTTGCACTTCTACAAGTCTTTGCACATCTCCTAAGGCTCGCGTTCGATGGTTTCGTGCAGTATATCGAGCTGCCCGTGCTCGACCGAAGTCGCCGCCGCCCCGCGAACTCCGGCGAGGAGTAGAATGAGCACTGGAGCGCCCCGCCACCAACCACCACCTCCATTCTCTTCGCCGAGCCGCGCCGCACTCGGGGGACCATCCGCGCATCCGGGGAGCCTCCCCAACGCCGGGCCGTCCACGCCCGAGGTCGCGCCGCCGCCAGCCTTTCTCCTCCGGCGAGGTCGCCGCCAGGTATAGTCAACGCCACCCCATATCCGTCCGATCTGAAATCAACGGCTAGGATTAGATTTTTAATCGAACCGGTACCTTTCAATTAGATCTGTTAGATCTAAATCCTACGACCGAGATCCATTGACTTAACCACGTCAGCGTCGACGTGGCGTCCAGTCAGGGCCCAGTCAGATCCCAGTCAGCAGCCACGTCAGTAATTGTTTTCTATTTAAATTAAAATTGGCAGTTTTGCAGAAAAGCCCCTCCCACTTAGATCTGTTATAAGTTTTTAACCACTTATCCAAATTAGACAAATTTTATATATTTGGAAATCCCTTGACATGAAGAATATTTTAGAGCTGCCAAAATTCAAATTTGACTTAGTTTAAAATATTCAAATTTCAAATGGTGAATTTGAGTAATTTTATCATAACTTTAAATCTATAAATCCAAAAATTGCAAATAAAATTGTTTTAGAAACTTTATAAAATGTGTGATATGATGCCTCTGTTATAAAATAATTTTGACAATTACTTTGATGATTTAATAGTTGTATGTTTAATTTTAATAGTTTGACTATTTTTGACATAACTTTTAATACAAACATTATTTTTGATTAAATCCAATAGCTATAAGTTTAATTAAAAGCCCTTTGTCTATTAATCCCATTTATAAAATTTTGTTATAAATAATGTTTGATAAATTTATAATGAATTTAAAGGTCAGAGACTAAATTTGATTTATTTTAGCACATTATAAGGTATTAATTTAAAATTTATTACTTTGCACCAAAGGCATAAATAATTGTCCTTGTCCGGAGAAAACTCAAATTCCTGTTTATTAATATATTTCATAACCGTAATAAGTAAGTTTTGTTTAAAACCTTTTAAAGGATTTTAGTTCATTTACAAGTGTTTATAAATGTTATTGGTTAATTAGGTCTTACTAAAAATGTGATTTAAAACATTATAACATTTTAAATAACTAAGTTATTATTAATACTATAAACTTTGAAGTTGGGAATTAAAAATGTATAGATATGAGAAAGTTAAGAAATTCTTGAATTTGAATTTGGTTAATTTTAATTTTAAACATAATCTTGGGTAAATGAAATTAAATGATTACAGTTGTACTAAAGTGTTAAACCTTGCTTTTAAATTGTGATTAAGCCTTCTTTATATCCCTTTGTGTAAACTTTTGAAGACCATTTCATTAGAAACTTGGAAACACCCATACAACCTTTTTGAGTTGAAAATGTACAATTGACCCCAGACCATCCCTTGGCGAAACCCTAAACCCAAGCACATTAATTCTTTTTGTATATTGAATTATGTGACACCTTTGACCAAAACCCTCCCGAGAAGACTCGTTACGCTTGTATGTTTCAGTATGTTTTGTGGTTGTTGAATTGCTTGTTTATTGGATGCACCTTATTGTATAGTTTGAAACGGGGAGCAAAGTTTGACTTGGACAAGAGTGTGTGAGAAACGACAAATTTCCAAAGGCAAGTGACTTCATAAAATACCTACTATTTTTATTCTATTGCATTACTAGTATTTTTAAGCAGTATTTGAAAATAGTATGCATGATAGGTTTTTGTGAGAATAGTAGTATGCTATGCAAACCTGTTAGGTTACCCCTTTAGAAATTCCAGTTAGACACCTATTATAATTTAGTGGAAATACATGCTGCAAAAATGATTGTTTTATGGTTGATGTGATAAGTGAAAATTTCCACTAAATTAATTTACCGCCTGGGTGGATTGGTTTGATCGAGAAGGTTTCAAGTTGAGTGGCTACTCAGGGGCCAGTTCTGCGGCGGCCTGAGTTTGCTCACTTGTGGAAGGCCACCCAGGGCTATGAGATTTAAGTTTACACTGAGTTTAGTTGCTTATCGTGCAACCATTGGTCAATATGGGCTCTGTCTTGACGGAGTAAGTTGATGTGGACCTGGGTCAAGAGATTGATGGTGGTAGGGGTGATAGGATGGTGATAATCTCTTAGTATGATCATGGGGAAGAAACTTCTGAAAAGTCTCGTCTTGATCTTCTCCGTTTCCTTCTCACTAAATGTGTGTAGATGATAGTTTGGGTTGATTGAGTCTAATGGTGAAAGTGCACACACTCTCAAGAGCTAAAACCTAAGATCTTAGCCGTGTCCCCGGCATCGGACAATTGAGTGACTACACAAGGTTGTCTTCTGAAAATCTCTTCATCCCAATTTCTTAATAAAACTTTGATGGGTGAACATGGGTAGGAGACATGGATTTGTCTCGAGATGTCTCATAAAGAGAAGATATTGTTTCAAAAAGTTGTTTACCAAAAGTAGGAGAAAACTTGCTTTGCGCAATAGTCTTGAGCTCCACCAGCCAAATAAGCATATAGATTTAGCTTGGTAGAATATTAGCATTTAAAAGTCACTTGCCACCACAATTTAATTGTGCTGACCCTTTATAGCTGGGCTGCAACTAAACCTTGCAGATTGTTCGAATGAGGAGTAAGGGGGTCGTCTTCGAGCTACAACCAACATGATTGCCAGTGGCTTCATGGAGATGATGTAGCTCCATGTTATCATTGGAATTTGCGTATGAACTTTGAAATAATTTGTGACCTATCTATTTATTTAGCTAGCGCTTCAGCTATGCAAAGTTGTAAGGAATTTAGTTTTTGGATAATTCGTTCTCAGTTGTAATAAATTTGACATTGTACTGTGATATTACATCTTATTGGAAAATGCGAGACTTATATGATCCAAGTCTCCTGCATGATTCATACGCACCATTGCTTTCCTAAGCAAGGGTGCTACATGCGGTTTTCATGGCACATCAACCACCATATTTGCTAGCCTCTTCGGTACTTTGCATTGCCCTTTATCATATTGAGAGTTGGTGCATACTTCGCGGGTACATCCAAAACTCGTGAGGGATCTTCATCATGTTCTCCTACACATAAACCAAATATCTTCCTCAAAACAGCCACCATACCTACCTACTACAGCATTTCCATAGATGTTTCGAGATATATTGCCATGCAACTTCCATCTTACATTACATGACTTGTTGCCAGTTATCATTTATATATTTCCTTGCATGATTCTTTACAGCTGATGTGTGGTTTTATCCATGTTACGCTAGATCATTGCATATCCTGCTACACTGGCAGAGGTACCGTTTCATACACTATGTTTTATTCCTTATGAGTTACTCGTATCAAAAGTGTGTTGTCATATTAGAATGTTTGCCAATAAAATTGAAAAGAGCCAAGGAGGCCATCGAAAAGAGAAACAGAAAAAGATAAAAAAATAGAAAAAGAGAAAAAAAAGAAACAAAAATAAAAAGGGGGCAACATTACTATTCTTTATCCACACTTGTGCTCATGTTATAGCACCTGTAGTATTCATAGTCATCATTTGTGCTCATGTTTAGCACCTTTACTCCATATGAGAGAGTTTTCATGTTTTACTTGCATAACTATGTGGGGAACTTTATATTATAGAACTTGGCTTGTATATTCCAATGATGAGCCTTCTCAAAAGATCTCTAGGTCTTCATGAGCAAGCAAGTTGGATGCACCCCCACTAGTTCCATTGGAGAGCTTTCATACACTTTAACTCTATGTGCATCCGTTGTGTGGCAATCACTACTCCTCGCATAGCTTCGATTATAAGACTTCCTCTTGTCTGATGATCACTTTCAGCTGTGTGCGACTTTCTTCCGTTGGCCTTCCAAACCTCCCTTATCATTCTTTTAGCTACAACATCCTGGGGCCAGGAACCAACGTTGAACGCTTTCTTGTTTTTAAGTGAACAAATAGAGAGATGATTTTCTACGTGCATATTGTTATTGCTTGACTTGATCCTTTCACAAAGTTGTCATGAGTGTTGGATGCATTAGATGATTATATTGTTATTCTTAAAGCTTAAATCATCTTTAATATCTTCTTTGCCCGGTTGATTGTTCTATAGTATTTATTCATTAAATTTTTTACTTTGTTCTTCCTACTTGTTTACTCATTACTCATTTGATATCAATATAAACTACAACTTTTATTCATTTGATCTCAGTTTACATGCATTAGATTATTATATGATAAGTATTGTGTGAAAGCATGTGAGTTTAGAAATTATTTTGGAAAAGTGTTTGGCTTGCAGGTCTTGTATGATTTCTGAAGTGACATGCTTTCACACAATCTTGATCATATAATAATCTAATGCATGTAAACTGAGATCAAATGAATAAAAATTGTAGTTTAGATTGATATTAAATGAGTAATGAATAAACAAGTAGGAAGAACAAAGCAAAACATTCAATCAATTAGTACTAGAGAACAATCTACCGTGCAAAGTAGATATTAAAGATGATTTAAGCTTCAAGAATGACAATATAATCATCTAATGAATCAAACACTCATGACAACTTTGTCAAAGGATCAAGTCAAGCAATAACATTATGCACGTAGAAGATCATCTCTCTATTTGTTCACTCAAAAACAAGCAAGTGTTCATCGTTGGTTCCTGACACAAGGATGTTGTGGCTAAGAGAATGGACATACCCAACAAAGTATTGCAATAGGATCATGTCAATTTGTTCATCATTTGCAATTGGAAAGTAATATGATAGCTTATTCCTCAGACCGTGAGATCATATTAATTGCTGCTCCGTAGGTTACTCTGAGTGCATCAAACGTCAGATCTTATAAAGTGTGACAATAAAGGTGTACCTCGTGTATCTCGAAATAGTATGTTGAGGTGTATGGATCAAGAGCGGGATTTGTTAATCCTCGTGATAGGAAGATACTCTGGGCCCACTCGGTGAGATTACATCTATAGAGCTGCGCAGCTAATGACTAGGTCATGGAGATGTAATATCACAGACGAGTTAACTGAGCCTTGTCGGTAACGAGATACAACAGGACATCGGATGTTTGCGATCATATCTCGGACAAGGTAGTATCGAAGAAACAAAAGGAATAGATATCATGTTTATGGTTCAATGATGATATTCGTATAATGCACAGGGACCGTTACACACGTCTAGGTCTCCCTGGCGGTCATTGGCGAGCGGACGGTCTCGGTCATGTCTGGAGTGTTCTCGAACCGTAGGGTGACACGCTTAAGGTCTTAGCGACACGTAGAGATCATTGGAATGATTTATTATTGGAATAAATATGGATTTAGGAGAGAGAGAAATTAACCGGAAAAGTTTCGGCAACATCGGAAGGGTTCCGGGAATGACCGAAGGTAGTTCGGGTGGTCCGGAAATTGTTTCGGAGTCATAGGATATTAAATGATGTATAAATATATTAATTATGAATTATATATATTTTATATTAATTAAATATTAATTAAATCAATTACAATTGAAGGAAAAAGGGTCTGCCACTTAATGGGCCTATTTGAGGCCCATGTGGGGGATGCGCCATATGAAGGGGGGGCCGGTTCGGCCAAGGCTGGTTCGGCCGAACCCCCCCCCCCCCCCCTCCTTTTTTCCTTGCCTTTCTTTAGTCCCACATGGGGGAGGCAAGGTGTTTGCACACCCCCTCCCCCCTTTATATAAGAGGGCAGGGCAATTGATTTAAAATCATCTAAAATACAATTAAAGTTGTATACGCCGACCTGAGTTAAAACTCCGCCCATTTTTCTCTCTCTCCCATAAGGCTATTTTGTGGCGCCCTGTTACGCTGCGAGATTCCACCATTTGTTCTACCCCTGCAATCTTGGCTGGATCCGAGAGACCGGGGGTTGTCGTTATGTTCCGTATGTGTGCGAGTACTAGGAGGCGCCACATTTTAGGTGCCCGGGCGACATCGTAACGCCCTGCCGCCGGCGCCCTACCGCCGACGCCCAGCAGTCGCCGCCGACGCCCGACGCCGTCGACATCGCCACGTTGACGTCTACTTCGTCGTGCCAAGTTCTTCGCAACCTTGAGGTCGGCTACGGCGTCTACGTCAGCAACGCTTGTTCGGGAGAGTAATCCCCGCTATTTGGTCTACAAGAGGTATGTGACCAGTTCCGCCCACCGTTACCGCATTACTAGATAGATAGTTCCTGGCATGTTTGGTATTCGTTAGTTAGAAAAAATATTGTTTTCTGCTACGGAACCCCTTCAGTGGTATTAGAGCCGATTTATGCGTAGTATGCTGGTACGGTTAGAACTCGTGTTGAATACGAGGACGTCTTTCTTATATTTGCTACCCTCTCGCGTGCATTTGCACTGTTGAACGGGAATCCGGCACCTAGAGGGGGGGGTGAATAGGTGCTATTACAAATTTTAGGTCTTTTCAAATTTAGGCTCAACACAAAGGTAAATTCTCTAGATATGCAACTACGGTGAATTTACCTAAATGAGAATCTAAGCCATAACAAGATAAGCAAGTAAGGGAGCAAAGGGTAAAGGGAACCAAGTGAAGCACGCGGAGACGAAGATGTAATCCCGAGTTCCACCCAAGGGTGTACGTCTCGTTTGGAGAGGTGTGCGCTACCACAACAGGTTAGCCGCAACGCCACAAAGGCTCACCTTCTTCTCCGATGAACTCAACCACAAAGGTTTCGAGTCCACCTTCCACTATTGATCCCCTTTTAGGGCGGAGATCGAATCCCTTACAAACGCTTGAGGCACACACCCACAACTGAATTGGGGGCTCCCAAGAAGACCACAAAAGGTCAAGGACCACAAAAGGTCAAGGTAACACCAAGAGTACAACAATGGTGAACTAGGTTTTCCCACCGGAAACCCTAGCCACGAAATCCCCAAGTGAATGGGGGATAAATGCAAATCCCTTCGGTGACGATGTAGATCCGGGCCTTCTCCTCCAATCCTCCGAAGATCAATGAATTTGGGTGGGGGGATTGGGAGATCTTGATGATTTGAGCTTTCAAGAATGGTAGGAGAGAGAAAATCTGAGAGCTACTTGTTCTTGAGTGAGTGAGGGGGTATTTATACTCCCCCTCAAAATCTGGCCGTTGGCTGTCTTGGGCATCCGGAAATTCCGGTATAAGTACCACCGGAAATTCCGGTCACCCGGAATATCCGGGCCTTTGAAAATATCCGAGCTGAATTTCCGGTTGAGATCAGAACCAATTCTGAACTTGACTTAGCCGTTTTTCTGAGGTTGACTCGGAATATCCGAGTCCTTGAAATTTCCGAGCTGAATTTCCGATTGGAGTCAGTCCCACTTCTGAATCTTGACTTAGCCAATTTTCTTGAGATTGACTCGGAATATCCGGGTTGGTGAACCGGAATATCCGAGTCCTTGAAATTTCCGAGCTGATTTTACGATTGGAGTCAGTATCACTTCTGAATCTTGACTTAGCCAATTTTCTTGAGGTTGACTCGGAATATCCGGGTTGGTGAACCGGAATATCCGAGTCCTTGAAATTTCTGAGCTGATTTTCCGATTGAAGTCAGTAGTACTTCTGAACCTTGACTTAGCCAATTTTCTGGGGATGACCCGGAATATCCGAGTTGGGGAACCGGAATATCCGGGTCTGGGAAGAATTCCAGAAACTCTTTTTCTCTACAATTTGGCTTTAGGATTTGTGATATGAGTTTCACCCAAACTGAAATACTTAGCAATAGGATTAGTATCATTGGTATTGTTAACTAACACACAAAACATTTGGGATTAAGAAATGTTCTTTCAATCTCCCCCTTTTTGGTGTTAGATGACAATACCAAGATTTGCATAGAAACAAACAGCAATATCATGTTTTTGGCAGAAAATGGCTCCCCCTAAATAAATGCAAGTAAGCAACACAAAGTGGCAAAGGATAGGAGCAATTTTATAAAAACAACCACAAGATATCACAAAGGAGAAACGAGACAAAAGTAAGATTATGGTAGCAACATCTGCGAAATCGGTAGGGAAAACGGCTTTCGCCGACCGAAAGTCGGTCGGGGATCGGTATCGCCGACCGACCTTGTCTGTCACTGTAAGTCCAGTCGGGAAAACCCTTTCCCGACCGACAATTTTTTACCGACCGACAGTTGGATGGCTTTTGAAAAGCTTTCCCGACCGACGTTTACTTTCCCGACCGTTGTTTCTTTGCCGACCGACATTTTATGCCGACCGACACGTGGATGGGGTTCTCTTCACCGACCGACTTCTTGTCAACCTAGCCATGGACATTTCCCAACCAACTGTTCGACGTTGTTTGTTTTGCCAACCAACAATCAGACGGTATTTTGTTCTACAGGGTAAAATTTAATTTAGCATCCACCTTATTACCTAGCAATAACATCCAACACAGAAATTAATTAAGTTGCAATAACGAGCAATAACCAAACAATATATATGCTGACAAGTGCATTCCAACTTTAATTTAGCATCCACGAGTATAGAATATTGTGGCCATCACACCAGATAGGTTTTACACAACAAAATGGCTCATAATCATGTCCAACGATTCATGATGCTCCATTATACCAACAAGTTGATAATACACAGTAGATAGGTTTACAAAACGATAGCTATGAAACACTAAATAGCCAGCTTCAGGTTCCTCGTCCTCTTGAGTGTCTCTCCTACAAAGGGTAAGCAAGTACATTACTTTCATGCATTCATAGAGACATGAATACTTGACACTTCATAGTTCTTCAGGACATGCAACTGTAGTTGAACTAAGGTAGAATTTTATGTCCATGGCTGCAATAGATTGCTAGCATGCATGTGTTCCAAGTAATAAGTTGGTGATGCATACTACAGGTTGTAAGTTCAGAGACAACTTTGCTACAAACTGGTGTGACAAAACATCATGAATGTAATCTTATAAATCAGTTTTGGCCAGTACTTGTGCATCACGAATATCTCTAGTTTTCCCTAAAGTGGAGACTAGTGAGTGAACAAAATACCTCAGGGGCATCTCTTGCGTGTCTTTCCTACAAAGGGTAAGCAGGTCTCCATTACATTCAATAGAATCAAGCCTACATATAAACAAAATGTCTTTAATGTCAAATGGTTTCCCAATCAACAGTGAGAAGCTCAAAAGCATGCACGGCGGTTCATATGCCTAAGTGAGAGGGGACAACCGGTTAAGTTAATGCAAGTTGAGCACTTGAGCTACTGCTATCAACTTAAGTGACCTTAACAATCAAGACAAACACAGCGAGGCTTTTTAAAAATTATGATATGCTAAATATTATGCTACTTCTCTTGGATGTATCACATACTCTAACATCATCTTATGAGGTTACAGAATCTTGTGTGCGCAGAAACAAAATAAATACTGGATATATCAATATGAGATGGCAACATATTTGGAAGGAATTATTGTCTTACTGCTATTTCACTTAGCTTTAACTACTAACTATTCTACAAACAAAATAGCCCAAAAGGTTACCAAAATGTAAAAATTATTTCAATGGGCATTACATGGAAGAAGAGTGTACATAAGAAAAACGAAGATTAGTTTGGTTATATTGTCCTAACCTGATAAGAGAGGTAAACAAGTATCTTTTGTTTGATGTCCATCCACAATAACTTGAAAACCAGCATTCTTCCGCATATTAAATATATTTTCCAAAATAGATCTCTAGTACACGTTTCCTTATAATTAAGAAGCCGGCTGGCATCTTCTTCTTACCTCTTCTTATCTCTTTCTCCACTCCCTCTCTAACAATGACATGCAATCTAAAATACATCCTAGGGCCTTGCATGCAGTGCTAGTATTTTCCAAAAACAGGCAATGTGCAGTCAGATGTTCTAATCAGGACCCTTGTTCATCTGATAAGCAACCAAGCTTTTACTTAGTCAACTAGAAGGGCAGTAAATATTGACTTGACAAAATTCACGTAGTGAGGCTGCTAGCATACCGTAACCTGATAAGCAAATACCATAGATGAATTTTCGTACTCAAAAACTACAACGGACATCCAATAATACCTGCTGGGTTATTGACGACATCAAATACTACAGTGGATAAACAAACTTCCTATGGATAAAAAGAACTATAGCATGAGAAAATAATGCTTGTGTATGATAATAATAATACTGCTACTAGTAAACCTGGTAAGCAAATGCGATAGATTTTATCATTGTTTTCAGTTGCGTTGCAACAGTAAAAAGAGGTGGTAAAGCAGACCTGACCTTATGTCAATGCGGCGATCCTTGTTGTCATGGCAGGCTTTCAAGCATCAGTCTTGTCGTGGCGGCGCATCTGCAGTAGTACAACCTAGCCCGTGCTGGCAGCAGCAGCAGCAGCAGGTTCAAGTTGCACTGAGAGGTAATCCGAGAAACAGCCAGTGGTGGTGCATCATTGGCCTGCAAACAGACACAAACAGAAATATCATCATCATAATCTGTAGATGAGACTATAAAAGTGTCATGCGAGCTAACTAAGAGAAACATGCAAGAAACAGAGTCTTACTATCAGAGAGACAAATTAAGTCTGTGAGGATTATTATTATTCTCTGACCAGTCAAAAACTAAGCGGGCACTCACAATGCAGTCGATACTATCCAGAATAATTGCACTACATAATAAACAGCTAAAGTTTGCTTGTGTCGCTCACTGAATTAAAGACACGACGTTGTTGTCATTGCTGCACACTGCTGCGAGTGTCATCGAACAATCATGTTTACTTTTCTGTAACATCTATCGTAGCACTTGATATAACTAACTGAACTAAGCCGTAGATATTCCATACACGCACAGAGAGAGAGCTTGCACAAGCATGAATCTGTATTGCAGCACCCTATTTGGACTTGTAGATGCATTTCCAAACGCTCAGAGAAACATGAGGAATCTAATTTACATGCACGCACGCGAGATGAGCAGCGGAACATCAACAGACCTGAGTTGGTGTGGATGTGCTGGATCCTCCTTGTTGTTTTGGGCGACGGTGCATCTGGGTCTGGGCAGCTCCTCGTCGACTCCCTGTGCTGGAAGACGGCCGCATTTCTGCTCCGCGTGGACGACGTCAGCAGCTGGAGCTCGGAGAGGCCGGCGACGCAGAGAGGTCTCCGTGGCGGAGGTCGGGGTATGGAGTTCCTGCGGCCGGCCGGACGAATCCCTGCAGGAAAATCAGCGGAAATCCGATGAGATGGAGGCGTCGGAGAGTAGATCCGGGGCTGGGACTTACGGATCTGAGGAGGCACTGCTGCGTCGTGGGTCGCCGTCGTGGATGGTGGTTGCAGCTCCCTCCGGCGCCGCCGACTGCGTCCCTCGCTCCGACGCCGCAAGTAGAATCAGCCGTCGGATCCAGCACCGGCCGGCGCACGCGGGCGGCTCCCCTTGCGGCTCAGGGTGGGGCGTACGAGAGGTGAGATGGGAGGTGGCGGCGCTCGCGGGGGAGGGACCGCCGCCGTCGGGAGGAGGGCGCCCCCGCTAGAGAAGGGCGCACCACCGTCGGGAAGAGAGCGCCGGCACCGGGCGCAAGAGCAGTACGGGGAGGATGCTCGGAGAAGGACTCGACGGATCGCCGCCACCGGCCAGAGAAAGCAACTAGGTCGCGCGGGGCATAAATGGGGAATTAGGTCGCGCGGCGCGAGGGTAGCGGATACATAAGTGATTTTTTCGCGGGCTGGGCCAAATATTCGCGCTAACTTTTCGTCTCCGCGCGCGAACATCCCGCTCAGCCCATTTAGCCACCAGCAGTTGGTCGGCTTTGTTTACCGACCGACCATCAGATGTGCATACGGGAATTCCCGACCGACTGCATGACAGCAAAGTCATGAGAATCGCCGACCGATAGTTCGATGGTGCACGTGAGTTTTTCCGACCAACAGTTTGTCATAAGTTTTCCCGACCCACAGTCAGTCGGTGAAAGTCACTATTACCGACAGATAGCGGTAGGGAATGTGGTGTCGTGGTGTAGTGACTAGATAGATTTTCATACCTTGTGCATATAGAATATGAAGAGAATACCAACACAATATTTTCGGAGTCTCAAGCATAATATAATGATAGCAACAACCATTGTCTCAACACAAAGATATCACAAATGACAAAAAGAGAGTTTCACAAGTAACTAAAAACACGATAAATGGACACAAGCGCAAATAAATGATAAACGCATAAGCTTGTGCCCGACCCTTGCAAATCCCCGAAGAAGTCCTAGTAGAGCAACTTCTCCCCCTTTGGCATCGAAACGCCAAAAAGTAAGAAGAGCGATGCTACGTCCCATGGAAGTCTTCAGTCCGAGGGGTCCTCCTCATCATCATCATCAGCATCAGCCTCCTCCTCATCATCATCGTCCTCATACTCCTCAGACGCTGCCTCCTCATCCTCATCTTCATCCTCCTCATCATAGTCATAGCCTGTGGTGTACGAGCTGCCGCCAAGGTCCTGGTCAATCAGTGTCCATGGAGCCAAGGAACCCTGGTTCCACTGAGCAAAGGACAGGGGCTCAGACAGATCAGCAGGAGCAGGAGAGCCAGAAGCATGGTGAAGGATCAAGTCTTGCTTGTAGTCCTGCTGACGGCGGTCCTTGTAGGCATTGTATTGCTCCTTGCGGATGTCCACATTCAAGCAAAGGATGTTGCGCTGGAACCAGTTCAGCTTCTTGACATGCGCATGAGTGGTGGGAACATGAGTAGAGGTAGCAGCAGCCCTCCTAGCATCACCCATGAAAGATCCACCTGGAGCTTATGTAGTAGAAGGCCTAGGAGGGGGCTTGACCACAGTCTTCTTCACATAGAGCTTCTTGAAGTCATGTGGCACCAAATCACTGCTGCTGACGTTGAGGTTAGGGAACTTAAACAGGAGAAGCTTCATTATGTACGGAGCATAAGGAATGGAGACCCTGGTGGTCATAGCTTCATACATCTCATTGTAGATGTAATCCATCACATCTGCTCTCCAGTCAGTATCAGAACCCGAGTCCTCCACAATGCGGTTGGCGTGAAGGAGCAGGCTGCAGAGAGGGGTAACCACGTTGTCATTGTTGCCACCACTCGGTGCAATGTTCTCACGCAGGATGCGCACAAGAACATCATACAAAGGCAGCAAGTCACGAGTGAATCCAGGGGTGGCTCCCACACCATATAAGTGAGTTGTCTCCTTCTTGTTGAGCTTGTATGGGGAGTGCATGCGAGTGCCTTGGGGATTTTCACCATCAAACCTGTAGCCCAGTACCTTGCCAAACTCCTCGAAGTTGGACTCACAGTATGATTCCCCAGTCATCCATTTCATGGTCCTCTTTGAGTCACCCTTGATCACTAGGGTGCCGAAGAACTGCATTACAAGCTGCGTGTTGTAGGAACAACGGATGAGCGCCAACCTCTCCAAGCCCATGGTCTTCACAATGTGGATGGCCTCAGCAAATGCGGTTTTCTTCTGCAGCGATGCAAAGTCAAACGGGTGCATGGGTCGAATGGGCTTCGACAGTGAGAGATAGAGATCCACAAATATATGCTCTTGTGCTTGGCACCAAAAACTGCGATCATCGAGAGAGGTGTCTCTTGCGCTGAGGTACCAGTCCCCCTGCCTCAGCTGAGAGTAATCAACAGAATGCATCTTGGAATAGTTCGGACGTTGGGGACTAGGGGCATTCTTTCTCTTCCTAGATGAGGGCTTGCTGGCAACAGCTTTCTTCTTCCTCTGAGGTGCAAGGCCCTTTCCTTTGTTGACTGATTGCTTGGAGACAGGTGCTCTACCAGTGTGCCTTGATCCCTCTGCGGACGGACTTCCACCTGAACCTGTGAATTTGAGCATAGATGGTAGCATAAGGTAAGTGCACACAAGTCAGGAGATAATACACACATTAGATAGGCATTTGATGGATCATATGTAGTTAAACATGAGTTAATCTTAAAACTGCAGTGTTTGGCTCGGAATATCCGGGTCAGACATGACCGGAAATTCCGGGGGACCGGAAATTCCGAGTCAATCTGGACCGGATATTCCGAGTCAGACAGAAACTGCAGATCTGAGATTTGACTCGGTCTAAAACTAGATCGATCCAATGTAATGCAAAACTAATGTATGTAGAAGGCAGGGAATAGTCCTAGGAACAATCTCTACCAAGCAACATTGAAACAAATAACTCCACAACAAGATCCAAGTGCAAGCACATTAGGAAGAAGAAAAGTGAAGTTACCCTCATCCATGGAGGCCATTGCTTGGAGGAGTGAGTTCCCGGGGAGGAGGAGGAGCAGATCCGGCCGAGAAAGAGGTTCCCCGGCGGTCGGAGTGCTCCGGAGGGACTTGGGAACAGCAGGGGCGGCGGCTGGAGGAGAGGGAGGTCGGGGTGGAAGAAAGGCACTAATGAGCCCTTCACCCCGAGCCTGCCCTTATATTTCTGGACAAACTGCCAGACCGGATATTCCGGTATAAGTAACACCGGATATTCCGAGTCACCGGATATTCCGGTTCAAAATGAACCGGATATTCCGACCTGCTGAACCAAAATCCCAGTTTTCAAAAGGATGACTTGTGTGCAATAGAGAGAAATGTTTTCAGGGGAAAGTAGGCTTGGGATAGATTTCCAAACTGATATTGGTACACCATACTCAACTCACAACAACCAAATCGAACCAAAAGAGCCAAGTTGAGTAGGTTTCCCACATGCATGAAAAGGAGGGCAAATAGCAACATAAAGCTCCAAATAACATCAACTCTTCAAGGAGAAGAGGTCGGTGGCCGAGGCCACCATGTAGGAGTGTATGGCATGTTACCGCGAAGATGTATCTTGGGTACATAACCAATACTCGTTGTTTTAGCTCATTAGTCACAAGAATGAATATAGAGATAAAAGAACACTTGCTATCGGCATAATGGGGGGAGGGATGGTCCAATGTATTAGGACCGCACTCCCCCTATTTCCATGCCTACATCTAAACTAGATAAGATGCAATTACGCCCTAGGTGAGTGTGCAAGCGATCAAGCCAAGGACCTCGAATCAATGATATTAAGCTCATTCCTCAAAAAGCAAAACCTTCCTTCTTCAAGGGGCTTCGTGAAGATATCCGCCAATTGATCCCTTGTGCCCACATATGATAAGTCAATGTCTCCACGGGCCACATGATCTCTTATGAAATGATGGCGGATCTCAATATGCTTGGTTCTTGAATGTTGCACCGGGTTGTAGGCAATCTTGATGGCACTTTAGTTGTCACATAAAAGAGGCACTTTGTCGCAATCGACTCCGTACTCCTTTAAAGTTTGCCTCATCCATAGCAACTGAGTGCAACAACTAGCGGCTGCAACATATTCGGCTTCGGCGGTGGAGAGAGATATGCAATTTTTCTTCTTAGAAGACCAACTCACCAAGGACCTCCCAATAAATTGACAACCACCGGAGGTTGACTTCCTATCATCATGATCTCCCGCCCAATCGGAATCCGTGAATCCACATAATGAGAAATTTGCATCCTTGGGATACCACAATCCATAAGTTGGGGTATAAGCCAAATATCGAAAGATTCTCTTGACCGCCACATCATGGCTTTCTTTAGGAGCCGTTTGATATCTTGCACACACTCCTACGGCTAGCACTATATCCGGTCTAGATGCACAAAGGTAGAGGAGAGATCCAATCATGGAGCGGTATACATTTTGATCCACATCCTTACCCTTCGGGTTGAGCTCAAGGTGGCATTTGGTTTGCATTGGAGTAGAGGCACCCTTGAGATCAAGCAACTCGTACTTCTTGAGCATGTCTTGAATGTACTTTGCTTGGTTGATGAACGTTCCTTCCCTCAATTGTTTGATCTCAAATCCGAGGAAGAACTTCATCTCGCCCATCATAGACATCTCAAACCTGTCAGTCATAAGCTTAGAGAATTCTTCGTTAAATGCTTTGTTAGTCGATCCAAATATAATGTCATCCACATATAATTGACAAATGAAAAGATCCCCATTAACTTTCTTAGTGAAAAGTGTGGGGTCGATTTCCCCAACTTGGAATCCACGGTCCACAAGTAGTTCCCTAAGGTGCTCGTACCACGCTCGTGGGGCTTGTTTAAGGCCATAGAGTGCCTTATCCAACTTGTAGACATGGTTCAGATACTTGAGGTCCTCGAACCCCGGTGGTTGCTTAACATAAACAAGTTCATTTAGTGGACCATTTAGAAAAGCGGATTTAACATCCATTTGTTGCAACTTAAAGTTATGGTGAGAGGCATAGGCAAGAAGAATACGGATTGACTCAAGTCGAGCCACGGGTGCGTAGGTTTCTCCAAAGTCAATGCCTTCAATTTGAGAGTAACCTTGAGCCACCAATCTTGCCTTGTTCCTCACCACCATGCCATGTTCATCTTGCTTGTTCTTGAATATCCACTTGGTGCCGATAACATTGCGGCAATCTTTGGGTCTTTCCACCAACTTCCACACTTTGTTGCGCTCGAAGTTGTTGAGCTCTTCATGCATAGCATCAAGCCAATCTTTATCTTCAAGAGCTTCAAAGACCTTCTTGGGTTCCACCATGGAGATGTGAGCTTGATGTTCACTAAAGCTTGCGAGTTGTCTTCGGGTAGAGACCTTGCTTCTCACATCACCAAGCACCTTGTCAAGAGATAGAGCTCTTAATTCTTGTGAGGTGCCAACCCTATTCAAGCGGCGAATCTCGATTTCCCTCCGAGTGGTGGGAGGAATCGCTTGATCATCTTGATCATTCAAGTCTCCGCCTTGACTGAGTTGATGGCCTTGATCAACCATTGGAGTGGTGGCCATTGTTGAGGGAGAGGGTTGATCTTGGCCTTGCGAACTGCCACCGGGAATGTCAGCAGGACCGGATATTCCGGGTTCAGGAACCGGAAATTCCGGACCACCGGAATTTCCGAGTCCATCTTGACCCGGATTTTCCGGTCCTCCGAAAATTCCAGGAGCAGCTGTAGAATCTTGTTCTTCTTCTTGGCAGGGTGCATTGGGCACGGTGTTGTCGATGGGTGTTCCTTGTGTTGGGGTGGTCACCACTTGTGAAGAACTTGGTCCTTGTTGATCAACCTCATAATAGAGTTCAACGGGGCGGTGGACTCCCAACCCCATTCTTCGGATAGCATCTTGAGGTTCATCATCACCTACACCGGAAACACCACTTTGCTCCACGAGGGAGCCGTCATTCTCCTCGAATACCACACTACAAGTTTCTATGATTATGCGCGAGGCCTTATCATAGACTCTATAAGTGTGGGATTCGGATCCGTAGCCCACAAATGTCCCTTCAAGAGACTTAGAATCAAACTTGCCCAAACGAACACCAAATACTCGGAAGTAGGAGATATTGGGCTTGTTCCCGGTGAGCACTTCATAAGGTGTCTTCATGAGTCCTTTGCGAAAGAAGAGCCGGTTGGATGAATGGCAAGCGGTGTTGACGGCTTCGGCCCAAAAGTTGTGAGGGGACTTGAACTCCGCCATCATCGACCTTGCCATCTCAATAAGTGTGCGGTTCTTCCTTTCGGCTACACCATTTTGTTGGGGAGTATAAGCAGCGGAATACTGATGACAAATCCCTTCTTCACTAAGGAACTCGTTTAAGGTGTAGTTCTTGAACTCGGACCCATTGTCACTTCGTATCACCAAGATAGGGACATTGTGTTGACGTTGAGCTTCATTGGAGAAGTCGATGATAGTTTGTTGAGTCTCCATCTTCGTCTTGAAGAAGAAAACCCATGTGTATCTTGAATAGTCATCAACAATCACCAAGCAATATTTCTTGCCACCAAGACTAGCTTCCGGAATGGGACCAAAGAGGTCAACATGGAGAAGCTCCAAAACCCTCTTTGACGAAATGATGGTCTTGCTTGGATGGTAGATGTCATGCATTTTTCCTTCAACACACGCCCTACACATTCGATCCTTCGAGAAAGAAACATGGTCTTTTAGTCCTAGGATATGGCCAACCTTGTGGAGACTTTGCAAAGTCCTCATGTTGACATGGGCTAGTCGGCGATGCCATAGCCAACCCAAGTCCGCCTTTGCGAATAGGCACATTGTATGGGAAGTGGTGACTCCGGAGAAGTCAACCACATAGAGCCCATTCTCAATGTACCCAACGAAAGACACATTGAGAGACTTGCTCCGCAAGAGAATGACCATTTCCTTTTCGAAGACAACGGTATAACCCAAACAAGTTAAGGAATGGACGGAGATCAAGTTGAAACCTAGGGACTCGACAAGCAAGACATTCACAAGTGTGATGTCCGGTGCCACTACCACCTTGCCGAGCCCTATTACCTTAGACTTAGAATTATCACCATATGTAACGGTCATTTGATCATCATTGGGCTTCAACTCCGTTACAATATCCTTGCTTCCGGTCATATGACTAGTGCACCCACTATCAATTATCCATTTCAATCCTCCGGAAGCAAGGCCCTACACACAATCAATTCTTGGGTTTAGGTACCCATTTTGCAATGGGTGCCTTTTGGTTAGCAACAAGGGTCTTTGGTACCCAAATAGCATATTCAATGTAACCATCAAAAGGACCAATGTATCTAGCATAGACATCCCCATAATAATCAACATATAAAGCATAGTTGGGGTTAGTTATGCCCGCAAAGTCATTACGAGTGGGAGTGCCCCTTGTGGCATTTCCACTCGCAATGTCAACCTTCTTGGTTTGTGCGGACTTGGTCTTCTTCTTGATCTCCTTCTTCTCCTTAGCAACATAGCCTAGACCTTCCTTACCCTTGTGGGGCACTCGCTCATGAAGAGGAGTAGTGAGTGTCCCCTTACCTTTATCAAGAGAGGTCTTGGGCTTGGTTGCCATAGAAGGAACAAACATAACCCTAGCAATACCCTTCACAACATTTGCATTAGCATTCAAAGGAGTAGAGGTGCTAGGTTTCTCAAGAATAGATATCCGAAATTGGAGTTGATCACGAGACTTGAGAAGACGTTCGTGATCACTTGTCAACACCTTGTGAGCATTGTCAAGTGACTCAAAGTCTTCGCAAAGTCTAGCATGAGCAACTACAAGCTCGGACTTTTCATTTTGCACAATTTTACATTTAGAAAAGTAGAGATCACGATCCTTAGTGATCTTAGCAAGTTGCTCCTCGAGGAGAGCATGAGCTTCTTGTTCATCTTCGAGAGAGGATTGGAGAGACACCTTAGCGTGTGCATCCTCTCTCTCAATCTCACCTTTTAGTTCAAGCTCATCCTCAAGCTCACCTATACGACTCATGATTGAGCCAAAGTGTTTCTTTCCTTCTCCTTGCAAGTTAGTCATGAATTTATCAAAAGCAATGATTTGTTCCTTGACTTCTAGGCTCATAGCATCATCAATGTCATGTGATATGGAGTTGGGGGATAGTTGTACCTCGGATGTCTTTGCCATAAGACATCTTCCATTCTTGACGATGAGGCTCTCGTTTGGTGAGGAGAAGAGTGATGGAGTTGTGGAAGACATGGCTAGTGCGGCCACTTGCGTTGGAGTATCCTCCTTGTCACTATCTTCATCATCGGTGGGATATTGCTCTTGAGTCACCAAGACAATCTTTTGGTTCTTCTTGAAGAAAGGCTTCTTCATCGGCATGGGCCCCTTGCCCTTCTTCTTGGCCACGAGCCTCCCACCATGATCCTCTCTTCTCTCCCATGGGCAATCGGCAACAAAGTGGCTCTTGTCATCGCAGTTATAGCAAAGTCTCACTTTGTTGAATGGCTTTCCTCCGTTGGGGGGAAACTTCTTGTCAATCCTTGCTTTGGCCCTTCCGGGGTTATTCCAAAAGGTTCTTGCCGCAAGACCCATGTGTTGAGTGAGAGTGCTTGAGAGAGCTTCACTAGATAGCTCGACTTGATCATCACACTCCTCTTCATCCTCCTCTTCAACGGTGGCCTTCAAAGCAATTGAGGCATGCTTGTGCATCCCTATGGGTCTAGCTCTTGCATCTTGTGCAATCTTGGAGGCCACCTTGTATGCGGTCATCTCTTGCATAACTTCATTGGATGTCATCTTTGCAAAGTCATGTCTCCCTTGGAGTGTCTTCAAATCCGTGTCCTCAAAGGGCATGAGAGCGGTCACAAACTTCCTCTTGATCCAAGCATCATTGATGTACTCCGCCCCGAGGTTCTTGAAGGAGTTGGCAACCAACACCAACCTCCGGTACATGTCCTCGTGACTTTCTCCATCCAACTTGTAGAACCCTTCCACCTCATTGCATAAGGCATCATACCGGTTCTTCTTCATGCTCTCATTCCCAACGAAGATGTCGGAAAGAGCATTCCAAACTTCCTTGGCGGTGGAGAATTGTTGAATGAGCGCCATGTCCTTCTCTCCAACGGCCATTTGGAGTTGATGAAGAGCGATGGCGTTGAGTTGGCTATCAACCACCTCTCTTCTTGTCAAGTTGGTTGGATCATGGGGCTTGTATCCTTCTTCAATGATGCGCCAAAGCTCAATGGAGGCACTACATAGATGAGACTTCATTAGAAACACCCATTGAGAGAAATGAGTAGGTTTAAGCTTAGGAGGATCACTTCTAAAGTTTACATGAGGGTGAGGGATAGGAGGGTTAGGAGAGTAATTATGGTTGACATTATGAAATTCCTCTCCTTTGGGGGTGTTAGAGGAGCCAGGGGTTCATCCTTTTCCGCCATCCCGGGAACACTTGAGGTAACATCTTTGGACCCATCCGAAGATGACTCCTTAGAGTTCCCCGCATGTTCCTTAGGAGGAGGAGAGGGAGAAGTAGCCTCGGGCTCCTTAGACTTCAAGAGTGCCATGAGCATCTCATTCATCTTGAGGAGTTGGGCCTCCAAGGACGATCTCATATCAATAAGATCGGCCATGGTTGCCCCTTTGGCTAACGCCTCCTTCTCCGCCTCTAATTTTTCACGGGCGGCCCTCTCGGCATCGGATTCCGTCATCGTTGCACTTAGGCGGTTAAGCCCTTAAAAGTGAACAAGGCTCTGATACCAATTGAACGGGAATCCGGCACCTAGAGGGGGGTGAATAGGTGCTATTACAAATTTTAGGTCTTTTCAAATTTAGGCTCAACACAAAGGTAAATTCTCTAGATATGCAACTACGGTGAATTTACCTAAATGAGAATCTAAGCAATAACAAGATAAGCAAGTAAGGGAGCAAAGGGTAAAGGGAACCAAGTGAAGCACGCGGAGACGAAGATGTAATCCCGAGTTCCACCCAAGGGTGTACGTCTTGTTTGGAGAGGTGTGCGCTACCACAACAGGTTAGCCGCAACGCCACAAAGGCTCACCTTCTTCTCCGATGAACTCAACCACAAAGGTTTCAAGTCCACCTTCCACTATTGATCCCCTTTTAGGGCGGAGATCGAATCCCTTACAAACGCTTGAGGCACACACCCACAACTGAATTGGGGGCTCCCAAGAAGACCACAAAAGGTCAAGGACCACAAAAGGTCAAGGTAACACCAAGAGTACAACAATGGTGAACTAGGTTTTCCCACCGGAAACCCTAGCCACGAAATCCCCAAGTGAATGGGGGAGAAATGCAAATCCCTTCGGTGACGATGTAGATCCGGGCCTTCTCCTCCAATCCTCCAAAGATCAATGAATTTGGGTGGGGGGATTGGGAGATCTTGATGATTTGAGCTTTCAAGAATGGTAGGAGAGAGAAAATCTGAGAGCTACTTGTTCTTGAGTGAGTGAGGGGGTATTTATACTCCCCCTCAAAATCTGGCCGTTGGCTGTCTTGGGCACCCGGAAATTCCGGTATAAGTACCACCGGAAATTCCGGTCACCCGGAATATCCGGGCCTTTGAAAATATCCGAGCTGAATTTCCCGTTGAGATCAGAACCAATTCTGAACTTGACTTAGCCGTTTTTCTGAGGTTGACTCGGAATATCCGAGTCCTTGGAATTTCCAAGCTGAATTTCCGATTGGAGTCAGTGCCACTTCTGAATCTTGACTTAGCCAATTTTCTTGAGGTTGACTCGGAATATCCGGGTTGGTGAACCGGAATATCCGAGTCCTTGAAATTTCCGAGCTGATTTTCCGATTGGAGTCAGTATCACTTCTGAATCTTGACTTAGCCAATTTTCTTGAGGTTGACTCGGAATATCCGGGTTGGTGAACCGGAATATCCGAGTCCTTGAAATTTCCGAGCTGATTTTCCGATTGAAGTCAGTAGTACTTCTGAACCTTGACTTAGCCAATTTTCTGGGGATGAGCCGGAATATCCGAGTTGGGGAACCGGAATATCCGGGTCTGGGAAGAATTCCAGAAACTCTTTTTCTCTACAATTTGGCTTTAGGATTTGTGATATGAGTTTCACCCAAACTGAAATACTTAGCAATAGGATTAGTATCATTGGTATTGTTAACTAACACACAAAACATTAGGGATTAAGAAATGTTCTTTCAACTGTCGGCAACATTGAGTTGATGAAGCGGTTCGGACTGACTTTACGCGTACGCTTACACGAGACTGGTTCCACTACTGACATACGGCTGGTACCGTATATGTGGCCGGCGGGTGTCTGTTTCTCTCTCTTTAGTTGGCTTTGCATTTTCAGTGGAGGGCCGAAAGGGATACATGAACATGCAATTGTTGGATCGACGTTGTGGCACATTGTTCGTAGGTAGGGAAACGGTTCTCTTACGAAAGCCTATAAAGCCACGTAAAACTTGCAAAACTAGATAAAGGTAGAGGCGTCTAACTCGGAGATAAAGGTAGAGGCGTCCCGATAAAGGTAAAGGCACATTGTTTTGTAGAGGCATTTAAAAATGACATGGTTACGGTAAGTTTTGAATTATTCGTATTGTCGGAGCCAAAGGAGGCACCGTAGACTCGGAGCCATGTCGGGACGCCCGGTCTAGGCGCACGACGCCAAGGAGGTCCAAGCGCACGACCATGTCATATCGCACTTCATTACAATATTTGATTGTGTGTTGTTGTGTGTATATCCTATTGAGTGTTGTATATATATTAGATATACGACGATAGCTATAATAGGATGATCCCTAATAAATACCAAAATTGTGTTCTCCCTTGTTGTGCACCACCAAGAAAGTTCTACGTTATGAGGCAGGCCATGACGATCGGGTGTCATACATTTCATCGTTCGCATACAGTGGGTATAAGCCATGTTGCACGCGCAAAAACATCGAGGTTTAATTGACGAGCCTAGTATGTACAGACATAGCCTCGGAACACGGAAGATCGAAAGAGCAAGCATGAGTCACAGAGTTGTTGTCATCGACATTTTGATGTCCAATTTTGAAGCTGTGCTGTCGGCCGTGACGATTGGGGGTGGTGCAGTGGATTGGGGTCGTGTAATCGCTGAAATTATTGAAGGGATAATAATCTTAGTGGATTGTGTTTAATAATTTGATTATAAACTAAAACTCATATTATTATAAACTTAGTCTTACCCTCTTTGCGATTATATCTGTAGATGGTGCTCTACTTCGGTCACTTCCTTAGGAGTCGGTCCTTGTTGGCTGATGGGTCAAACTTCATCTATTGGTACAAGAAACTAAGAGAAACTCTCATACACAATAATATACTCTATGTCATAGAAGAGGGATTAGGAGAGGAACCAGGAGATTCTGCTAGCGAAGAAGAAGATGAGGAATTTCATCAGCGTCGTGACATTTTCATAGAAGTGCAAACGATCATGGTCATATGCATGGTGCCAGAGTTGAAAGTGCAGTTTCAGCATATGGAACCTTATGATATGATAGATTCGATCAAGGCGCATTTCATAGATGAAATTAAGTATGAGCAATACAAACAGCTGAGGAAGTTCCATTCACTCCAGATGGAGGAACATACCTGTTTGGAAACTCATTTGAAGAAAATGTATGACATTTACTTGAAACTTACGAATGTCTACGACTACTGGATGGCGGATTCATGTGCGATAGCTGCTGCGTTGGCATCTATACCTCCCAGCTATGAGAAAAATGTCCGTGGCTATGCTATAAGAAGAGATACGATGACTTTCTTCGAGTTCATAAGCCAGTTCAGATCTGTAAAGGTTGAACCCATCGAAGGCGAAATCTTCAACACTATAGGTATATTTTATATACAAAGTTATAAATGTATTCTTCACGTGATACTTGATGAAAAGCATTTGATGCTTGTTCTGTTTATGAAACAGGACCTGATTGTCACAAGTATGAGAAGATATATGATGTGACAGTGCGCAAGCGATGGCAAGCAAAGGAGTTGATGGCCGGTGGTGTTCACGTCCTCGAGTTATCATTATATTTATCATTAATAGTTGTTTATAAGACCTTATGTAATAGTGAGAGTGTGATTTTGTTTTATGTCTTGAATGTTACAAGACAAAGTTATTCATATATGTAATAGAACAAGTCAGTTGTTTTATGTATTGGAACAAGTCAGTTGTTTTATATTATGAGTAAAGCTTGTATGCAATCACATCTCAATTACATTGTTTGAATGATAACACGATATACATTTATAAAACCAAGAATAATAAAATTAATTGTCCAAATATTAAATGATTTTGTTACATGAACAAACACCACTGAATTTGATCATAAGAGCAATGTAAGAAATATAGATACTTCGATCTATCAAGGTTACATGTGCCAAATTGATTAAGTTTCATTAGATATTGAAGTGTCAATATACAAGGAAATTGATTGAAAGTCATATTAGATGATTATTAAATTAAATAGTGGTAAATATCATCAATTCGAATTTTCTATGATTCCAAATGAATAAATGTATTCGCCTAAGGAAACATGAGTCTGAAAAACAATTTGATAAAAGATCAAAGGAATTTTAAAAAAAAAGGTGGATGGAAATTATATCCACATGATTCGATTAAATGGGACATTATTTGAATTATGGTTTCAACATAAAACAACTTGTGAAAGTTTGTTCCACAAATTATAATATCAGATATAGTGATATGTGAAATATTATAATCATGCTCTATTTCTTATAAAGTGTGGTCTTTTAGAATCTCTTAATATATTCTGACATTGTAGTCGTCATCCACTTTAGGAATAGGATATTTTTCAATGAAGATTCGTGTGATCGACAGTAAGTGTCGTGATATAGATGATTATATGATAATACATAATATACATGAATAGTTCTTTGTAGAATTCTCATATTAAGATGGGATTATATTCCAAATACCAACAAAAGCAAAAAATTGTATTGCAGTCTGCGTAATTCATGAGAAAATGATTTCTCGAATTAAGGTCAATGGAATAAAGTAGAAGCGTAAAATGGAATAAAGTAGAAGCGTAAAATAAGGTATTGGACCTTGTTTCCATAAGAGTAGAATATTGGAATATGTTCCGAGAAGAATATCTCCACAAATGGAATTGAAAAAGTGATGATAAGAGATCATAGTGTTTTCAAACAAGAAGCTTTTAAATGAGGTGTTGATTTAATAATATTTACTGTCAGGTCAAAGTTTGATATTCAGTATTTTAGATCATGTTGTCAGAACATGATACACCTTGAAAGTATAAAGAAAGTTGAGGAAATACCAAAATACGAATAAAGACTTTGAGTCTTAAATCCAAGTTACATTTAAAAGGGATTAAAACAGTAAATGTTACTCTAAATCTTATTGAGAGAATAAGGCTAGTTAATCATCATATAAAGTGTTATATGAAAGAAATGCAACTATAAGAAAGACATGAAAGCAAATTTTGTCAAGAGAAGTGTCTTGGACAAAATCAAAATTGTTTGACTACACAAGTGTATTCATGCTTAAGTCTGTGGATATGTATTAATAGAATATCGTATTAAAACTCGAATTGATAGATGATCAATGATTTTGATTTGACCAAATATCGAAAGAAATTATGAATTTGCAAATTTAAGTGGGAGTCGTATTAGTTTACTCAAATTTAATATGTAAGTGACATATTTTTTAGTGGGAGTTTAAATCCTTTAAGTAGGAGTCGAATTAGTTTGCTCAATTTAATATGTGAGTGACATATTTTTGAGTGGGAGCCTAAATCCACGTATGTAAATGACATATCATGGATAGTACCAGTAGAATTAAATAGAAGATGAAGTTATGAAATGATTTAAAAGGTAGCGTCTATTTCGAATAGAACAGGAATTTTAAATAGAAGGTCGAGTTGTTTAGATTGGATTCTGAAGTGTCAGAATGGAATAAAACCAATGGAAAGGTCCTTTGAAATCCAATTAAAACGTTAAGTGTATTTGGTACATGATAATAGTGGTTACTAGATATGTTGGTCTCTTATATGATGATAATAGACATCATATAGAAACTATTATGTGCTCGATAAAGTATGACTCATGTTCTTGAAAGAAGAACAATTATTAAGGTAAATTTGGAATTTACTAGAAGTAGAAAAGCGTTAGGCACCACATTGACATTGGAATGTCGAAACTCTACATAGATATGAAAGGTATATAGGTATCGCGAGATTGTACATGTTACAGCTGAGTGCGTTTGCAAAGCGATTGTCTGGTTAACAGAATCAGAGTAAGCGCTGGGAAACAAAAGTCTCACTTAGTTACAATGTGTGCATATATGTTATCAGGACAACATGATGATATCAAACAAGGTGATATCAGTGAATCGCAAAGAACACACAATTATGTATGGTACAAATTGTTGTAGTAACACTCTTCCACGAGCAGGCATTATCATAGAACGCTTATTGGATAAGGTGGTATGATTAAGTAAAATGCAGCTGGTTTATTTATACTCTAGTGCAAGTGGGAGACTGAAGGGCATATGCCCTAGAGGCAAATAAATATATGGTATTTATCGCATTATTCCATTAATTTTATAATATGTTTTGTATCGTGCTATAACTGTATTAATCGGAATTGTTAATACAGTGTGATACATAGACAAACCAGAGTCCCTAGTAAGCCTCTATATAAACTAGTTCATTAGGCAACAGTTGATCGAGAATTCCTGGTCATGGACAATTGCGTCGGTTGACAATGAGGTCATTTTATTAGTGGAATAAGGTGATGGACATACCCAACAAAGTATTGCAATAGGATCGTGTCACAATGTTCATCATTTGCAATAGGAAAGTAATATGATAGCTTATTCCTCAGACCGTGAGATCATATTAATTGCTGCTCCGTAGCTTACTCTGAGTGCATCAAACGTCATATCTTATAAAGTGTGACAATAAAGGCGTATCTCGTGTATCTCGAGAGAGTATGTTGAGGCGTATGGATCAAGAGCGGGATTTGTTCATCCTCGTGATAGGAAGATATTCTGGGCCCACTCGGTGAGATTACATCTATAGAGCTGCGCAGCTAATGACTAGGTCATGGAGATGTAATATCACATACGAGTTAACTGAGCCTTGTCGGTAACGAGATACAACAGGACATCGGATGTTTGCGATCATATCTCGGACAAGGTAGTTGTCGGGGGGCTGACCCCCGGGTAGGGCAGATCCCGGCACAACTCTGCAGTGTGGCAACAGTATTTGACCTTTGGCGAGTGCAAGGGCCACCCCCTGGTACGCTGAAGGGGTAATTTGACCTTTCGGAGCTGGTAGAGTGCAAGGTGTCTCCTGGCGAGTGCAAGAGTCATCCCTGGAGGCTATAAATAGCCCCCCCAGACCTGCACCACAGCATAAGCAAGCGGATGGTTCCTCTAAGAACTAGCTTCTCGAATATGTCTTTAGTGACAGCCCAAGACATCTTCGAGAGGCTAGGCCTAGAGATGCCCATCCTAGAAGTGCTACTCGGATACGTCCGGAAAGGCTCTCGGAGGCTCCGGATACACTTCCCGATGGAGGAGATCCCGGGGGAACCGGATAGACTACCCGCGTAGGTACGGAAGGTACAAGCTTGCTCCCCGGGTACAAGCTAACCGATGTGTAGATCTCGGCCCTAGCAAGTTGTCCGGTGTGTGCAGGAAAGACTTACAGGATGGAGCAAGGAGGTAGCCGGCATGGGGGATGCTGGTAGATCGTCAACGGTCCGGAGCAGGCTTTCCCGCCTGGCGCGGGGGGAAGTACCATCCCCCTTGACACGGAAGCATGGTCACCTCCCGCCTGACACGGAAGCATGGTCACCTCCCGCCTGACACGGAAGCATGGTCACCTCCCGTCTGACACGGGAGCGCGTCAGTCGGTACGATAACGGTACGACAAGATCGGAATGCCTAGCCCGACAATCCGGAAAAGGCTACTCGGGATGGGCAAAGACGTGTCTTGTCTCTGACAGAGGGACAATGATGTTCCAGGACGGCGCCGGATGTCCTTGCCGGAATGATGACGGCAGGGCTACGCCGGATAGGTAGGCGGCTAGGTCGCACTAGCCGGTGTTGACATAACCGTTAGGCCTGTCTGGTGGGGCCATCCCGGATTAGGGTTTCCGACCCTCCCGGCCGGAAACCTATAAAAGGCGCCATAACTGCTCAAGTAAAGAGAGACCAACTTGGGAGCCAAGACCTTAGCCTCATTTACTCCTAGAGCATTTACTCTTCCCTTTCTCTAGTTCATCTTGTTCTTCGTGTTCATCGTCGTAAGAGCTCCAAGAGCGGGCTGTAGATCTTATTCCACACTTATATTGAGAGGAAAGGCAGGAGTAGGGGTGTTACCTCCCCACGAGGGCCTCGAACCTGGGTACATCGTGCGTGTGTGTTCTCTGCCTCGTGCGGTTGTTTTGTATTGCTAGATCTTCTTTCATTCCCTTCGGTTGCGTTTGTTGTTCTTCGGAGATCCTGGTCAAACCGACATCCTCCTCCGTGTGAGCTCTTTAGTTCGCTAGCCCTCCCCGGATCCATCAGCGTCCATCGGCCCCACACTTTAGCCATCCTATGGCATCTGCCGTGACCCCACCACGACAGTTGGCGCCCACCGTGGGGCTGACAGAGGCGCTGGCTGGTGCACACATCCGGACGGGTTCCTCCGTTCACTCCGGCCTTAGAGTTCTATCCGGCCTAGTTGTCAGGCTGGGCGAGATGGATTTCGTCAGCGACAATGCCGGTTGCTTCCGGAATAAGCCCTTCCCGGCTAACGGATGCCTCATCGACTTCGGCGTCTTCACCACCTACGTCGCCACCGAGGTCATCTGCAGCTATCCGGACGTTGTCCTGGAGGCTGAAGATCCCTCCATGCTCCGCGTCGCCCGGGGTCCGCGTGACGATCGCCCCGCGGGCTGCGTCGCGGTCATGATGGTCGGGACGACCGAGGAGGTGTTCCAGGATGCCCCCGATGGCGATGCCGTCACCCACCGGGTTCGGTTAGCAAAACCTCCGCATGAGAGAGGTGCTGACCGGGACGGCGATCCTCAGCCCTCCCACCATCGTCGTCGCCCAGATCCCCTCTCGGGCCTGGTAGCTAAGCTGGTTGTCTAGTGACAGTGGATGTGGATACCCAAGTCACCACAGCTGATTTGGACGAGCAGCGCAAATTGCTGCTCACAGAAGCGCAAGAGATCGCCGAGATCCGGCGTGAACTCAGTGCCAGTCTTCGGGAGTACAATGCGGCTCACGGCTTCCCCAAGATAGGCTCTCGGGACAAGCGCATTGCTGAACTGCGTAAAAAGGGCAGAATGGTGAATGATGAGTTGGCAGGTAGCACGGCACCTAGTCATAGCGGGACGGATAGCATGATCTCGGCAGAGAAGCCGGTAAACAGCTCGCCTGCCAAAACTCTTAGGGCTGCAGAAGCAGCTATGGCCGAGTTGGCAGGGCTATCCGGAGAAGCTCTCCGTAAGCAACAAGAACGGGTCAACGAGCTAGTCATAGAGGCTAACCGGCAGAACAAAGCCTTCAAGAAGAAGAACCCGGGAGTTGGATCTCATGTACATTCGGCCAGGGCCGAGAACAACAAATCGGGCGAAGAGGCCTCCTCTCCACATCCGAGTAAAAGCAAGAGCAAGAGCCGAAGCCGGAGCAGAGGATCCGGGAAAAACAAGCAGTTGCAGGCATACGACCCGGCCTTTGCCGGAGTTCAGCAAGCCGGACGAAACAATTCCGGTCATGCTCGGGGTAGCCATAGCGGTGGTAACCAGGGTCTAGGAAACAATGCTGCGGTAAGCCGCGAAAATCCACCCCGGTATCCACCACAAAATCAGGGAAACCGACAGAGAGACGTTGCTTCTGTCCCGCAGCAAGCCTTAGTTGTGGTTAACCGACATGATGATGGCAACTCAAGGCTGCAGCAACTCGGATACCAGCCTAACGAGAATCCTTTGGGATCCCGAATAGGAACTCGGCAGCTAGATCCCGCGGATGCCCGGATTAGGCTCGACCGGATTCACCAATCCGAGTTGGTTGAGGAGCAAGGTCCTCCGGGACCTGCGTGCTTTGGACCTCGGATCATGCGAGAACCAGCAGTGAGAAACTTCCAGCTCAACCGGGGTGCCAAGACTTATGACGGCAGCTCGAAGCCGGAAGATTGGCTAACCGACTATGTAACTGCAGTAAGCATAGCCGGTGGAAACAGACGCTGGGCAGTGCGGTACATACCACAAATGTTGGAAGGACCCGCTCGGATTTGGCTGAACAACTTAAGAACTGGCAGCATAGACTGTTGGTTGGATTTCGAGGAGGCCTTCATCAGCAACTTCACCAGCACATACAAGAGGTCCAACCGCCCACAACAGCTCGCCATCTGCCGGCAAAGGCGCAATGAAACCGACCGGGAGTACCTTACTCGGTGGAGCAACATTCGCAATTCTTGCGAAGGGTTTATTGAAGCTCAGGCCATCTCGTGGTTTGCGCAGGGATGCCGGCATGGATCCATGCTTTGGCAGAAACTGCAGAGAAAGATGCCGACAACCCTGGCAGAGACCATGCGCATCGCCGACACCTACACGCTTGGAGATCCCATGCAACCCCTGGAGGATGTCGGAGACTCCAACAGGAGGAATGCGGGAACTCAGCGTTCGGGGCCGAGCAGAAGCCATGATCACCACGATTTTGGCCCAAAGAGGAGTCAGCCCGAATTCCACTATGCCTCGCAGCAAGTTGCAGCGGTTAGCCGAGATCAGGGAGATGCCGGTAGCAATCAACGGCAGAAAACGACTGGCCCGGCTTGGGGTCAGAGTCAAGAGGTACAGAAGACTTGGGTGGACCAGAACAAGCCCCTGACGTATGAAGAGATGCTGAACAGGCCATGCTGTTATCATACGTTGGAGACCAACAAGCCTGCAAATCACTCTACACGGCAGTGCAGCTGGTATCAGCGCACACTGCAAGAAGGCAGCGCGGGGGCTACTCGGCCGAACGCCCCGGCATCCCGGCCGAACAATCGGAGACCCCCTCCACCGCTATCCGGTGCCAATGCAGTCCGGATTAACCCACCCAACCAGGGACCTCCTCCCAGACCTGTGAACATGGTGCACGCCCAGAATGATAATGGCGCTGGTCCGAGTAACCAATCCGGACACCAACAAGGCAACTACCGGGAAGCACATCAGAGCTATGTGGTCTTCGTGACCGAGCCCACTGACCGGAAGAGTGTGCGACAGCGCGCTCTGGAGGTGAATGTCGTAATCCTAGCGGTGCCCAAGTTCCTGCACTGGTCCGAGATGGAAATCACTCGGAGCCGGAAGGATCACCCCCAGGTTATGCCTAAGCCTGGTGGCTATGCTCTGGTGGTGGACCCGACATTTGTCGGACCAAGCCTCAACGTCCGCTTCAGCCGGGTACTAATTGACAATGGTAGTGCCAATAACATTATGTACAAGGATACCATGCTGAAGTTAGGGGTGTCCATGAACACGCTGCTCCCAACCGAGACAACCTTTCACGGCATTGTACCCGGGGTATGTTGCTTCCCGATGGGCAAGATCTGGGTTGAGGTGTTATTTGGAACCCGGGAGAATTCCCGGACAGAAAGCCTGGAATTCGAGGTGGTAGATCTCGAAAGTCCATACCATGCGCTTATTGGCAGACCTGCACTGGCCAAGTTCATGATATACACCCACATGGGGTATCTGAAGATGAAGATGTCGGGTCCGAATGGGGTAATCACCATAGCAGAAGACCACAAGCGCTCTATGGATTGTGCAACTGCCGGCTCAAACTTAGCCGAGTCCCTGGTCATTGCGGAGGAGAAAAAGAGGATCCAACAAGTGGTGGCACTAGCCCAAACCTCGCAACTCGGAATGCCCGGGATGGTGAACCCGGAGCAGAACGCCTCATTCCAGCCACCAAAGGAGAACAAGAAGGTGGGTGTTGACCCCAAGTACCCGGAGCGTCAGGTCATCATCGGTAGCAGCCCAGACAGCAAATAGGAAGGCGAGCTCGTCGACTTCGTCCGTGAGAATCAGGATGCTTTTGCGTGGTCAAGTGATGATCTGCAAGGCGTTCCGAGGGAGTTGGCTGAGCATTCACTATTTGTCAGGCCAGATGCGAAGCCGGTGAAGCAACCGACTAGGCGCCTCTCGGACGAAAGAAGAGCGGCGATCATGGAACATCTGGCAGTACTGCTTGCTGCCGGATTCGTGATGGAGGTACTGCACCCGGATTGGAGTTCAAATCCGGTCCTGGTAGAGAAGAAGAAGGATGATCCCCTCCTGCTTAAGGTGTGGCGCATGTGCATCGACTTCACCAACCTCAACAAGGCTTGTCCTAAAGATCCTTTTCCACTTCCCCGGATAGAACAAGTGATCGACTCCACTGCCGGGAGTGAACTATTGACTTTTTTAGATGCCTACTCCGGTTTTCACCAGATACCTTTGAATCCGGATGATGAATTGAAAACTGCTTTTATTACCCCGTATGGGGCTTATTGCTATCGTGTCATGACTTTTGGTCTGAGAAATGCTGGTGCTACATACCAGAGGTGCATGCAAAAGTGTCTGCACGACCAAATAGGCCGGAATGCCGAAGTCTATGTCGATGACATAGTCATAAAAACAAAAGAAAGATCCTCTCTGGTCGATGACCTGAGGGAGACATTTAAAAACTTAAGGAGATTCCGGATGAAGTTGAATCCGGATAAGTGCACATTCGGCGTTCCGGCAGGAAAACTACTCGGTTTCCTCATTTCAAGCCGGGTAATTGAGGTCAACCCGGGTAAAATACGAGCAATCGAGAGCATGAAGCTGCCGGCACGTCTCAAAGACGTACAGAAGTTTACTGGTTGCTTGGCATCCCTAAGTCGATTTGTGAGCCGAGTAGGGGAGAAGGCCTTACCCTTGTATCAGCTGATGAAAAATCGTAAAAACTTCGTGTGGACTCCGCAAGCAGATGCGGCGTTCAATGATTTGAAAAGAATGCTCTCATCACCACCAGTGTTGGCATCCCCATTGCCCAAGGAGCCTATGTTGCTGTACATTGCTGCCACTAACCGGGTAGTAAGTGTAGCTATTGTCGTGGAAAGAGAAGAAGGGGACAAGCTGATACAGAGGCCGGTGTATTACTTGAGCGAGGTGATCTCGGAATCCAATAAAAACTACCCGCATTATCAGAAGATGGCATATGGGGTATACTTGGCAGTAACCAAACTCAAGCACTATTTTCAAGAGCACCCGATCACAGTGGTGTGCGAGGCTCCCCTAGCCGAGATCATCGGTTGCAAAGATGCTAGCGGCCGGGTTGCCAAATGGGCCATCCAGTTGTCTCCGTACGCTCCGGCATACGAGAGGCGTGACGCCATTAAGTCGCAAGCGCTGCCGGACTTCCTGGTAGACTGGACCGAGATGCAGTACGAGCCTCCAGCTCCCGACTACAACTTCTGGAGGATGCATTTCGATGGGTCCAAGGCCAAGATCGGATTGGGTGCCGGAGTGGTCCTCACCTCACCAAAACAAGATGTTCTGAAATATGTCCTGCAAATTCACTTCCGGGCATCCAACAATGTCGCCGAGTATGAGGCCTTAGTTCATGGACTAAATGTCGCCAAGCAAATCGGCATCCGCCGGATAGAGTGTTTTGACGATTCCGACCTCGTGGTGCAGCAGGTGTCGGGGAACTGGGATGCAATTGACGCCAACATGGCCTTGTATCGGTTCCATGTGCAGAAAATATCCGGATTTTTCGAAGGCTGCGAGTTCAAGCACATACCCAGAGGGGAAAACGAAGCAGCAGATGTGTTGTCCAAGCTAGGGTCATCTCGGGAGGCCATCCCACCCGGGATCGCTCTTGAGCATCTGAGGAAGCCGTCTATCCAGCCTTCACCCGAGTCGGATTATATCTTCATACCCAAGGAGCACGGTTCGGAAGCTGTACCTATGGAGGTGGAAGTCGGGAGCATTGTGTTGAACCCGGAGACTGCATCATAGAACTCGGAGAGACTAAATAGCATGATGATTGAAGTAATGTCGGCCGAGCCAATGGACATAGATGCCCCCGTGTTCCCGGTTCGACCTGTCCCGGGATGGGCACACCCTATCATGGCATACATATTGGATGGAACCCTTCCGGAGAACGAGGTAGAAGCTCGGCAAATATTGAGGAGATCCAAAGCATACACCAACATCAATCAAGAGTTGTACAAGAGAAGTGTCACCGAGGTGCTCCAAAGGTGTGTGGAACCCGAAGAAGGCCAAGAGATGCTATTGGAAATACACCAAGGAGGGTGTGGGCATCATGCATCATCTCGAGCGCTGGTGGCAAAAGTGTTCCGGCATAGGTTCTACTGGCTCACTGCCTTGCAGCAGGTAGAGGACATTGTCCGTAAGTGTGGAGGGTGCCAGAGGTTTGCACACCGGATACATATGTCGGCATCAGCACTAAAGACAATCCCTATCACTTGGCCGTTCGCAGTATGGTGCTTGGACATGGTCGGACAGTTCAAGCCGGCAAGGGGCAATATGACGCACATGCTAGTCATGGTGGACAAGTTTACAAAGTGGATAGAGGTCAAACCAATCCGGAAGTGTGACGGGCACACCTCGGTTCAATTCTTGAAAGAGATCATCTTGAGATACGGATACCCGCACAACATCATTACGGATAATGGAACCAATTTTGTTGTGGGGGAGTTCGCTCGATTTTGTGCTGAGAAGAGAATCTGGTTGGATGTGGCGTCAGTGGCTCACCCGGAAACCAACGGGCAAGTCGAGAGAGCAAATGCGTTGGTCTTGGCCGGCATCAAAGCCCGCTAGATCGAGCCACTGTTGAGAACTCCGGGGTGTTGGATAGAGGAGATACCGGCAGTTTTGTGGGGTCTCCGGACCACACAAAACAGATCCACCGGGTACACCCCATTCTTCATGGTGTACGGTGCCGAGGCCGTGCTTCCAACCGACATCCAGCACGACTCACCGAGGGTTACAATGTTCACCGAGACCGAGGCAAAGGAAGCCCGGGAAGATGATGTGGACTTGCTCGACGAGGCAAGGGAATTGGCACTGTCTCGGTCGGCAATTTATCATCAAAAACTCCGTCGCTATCATAGCCAGAAGGTGCACCCCAGGGTATTCCGAGAAGGGGATCTCGTGCTAAGGCTTATCCAGCGCACAGCTGGAATGCATAAGCTCTCGCCTCCGTGGGAGGGTCCTTTTGTTGTAAGCAGGGCACTGCACAATGATTCTTATTACCTTGTAGATGCACAGGAAGCTAGAAAAGGTGTAATGGACAAAGCCGGTGAGGAAACCAAGCGGCCATGGAATGTAGCCTTGCTCCGACCCTTTTACACTTAAAGGGTGCAATGTATGTATCTCGGTTTCCCTATCAATGAAATTTTGACACCCCGAGATGTTACTCGGGGACGGTCGGCCCAAAGTTCTCCTTTGTCTTAACTGGCATGTCGGTACCCTCGGGAGGAACCCGGGGACTACCTCATTTTAGGCCTTCTATTTTTAATATTATCATTTCTTGCATGCCGGCAACCCAGGGAGGAACCCGGGGACTGCCTGCTATCTATTTGTGGTTTGACGTATGCCGGGCAAGTTCCGAGATCGATTTTCTAGTCGGAGTAATGTATGTCATGTAAAATAATCTTGTGACTCGACTGACGAACACCGAAATGGTAGTCAAGAGCAGAGAGCATCAAATGTGGGAAACACGAAAACGAACTCGGGGACTCGGGATAGGAACTTCTCCGGCATACGTGTTTTCCTTATTCAGTTATTTATTTTGTTATGTCGGAAATTTAGCAAACTGGAACTTGGATTTTCATAAGTAATGTATACTGTAAGAGGAATTTTGTGACTCGACTGTCGAACGCCGAAATGGTAGACAAGAGCAGAAATTGCCTAACTACGGTAAACATGAAAACGAACTCGGGGACTCGCTGCAAAATAAACCGGCATAACTTGTTTGCGTAACATTAAACAAAATACGAGTTAAAATGTATATATTACAGCTGCACCCGGCATCCCGGGGATCTGACGCTTCTACACTTAGTGTTTTTAGGCAATGGGAGAAGCCGGTTTCTCAGGTACATCGGCAATTGGAGAAGTCACAATGGTCTCCTCCGCGTTAGCAGTGGTGTCCAGAGCCTCCGGGTTCGCCTCGGCGTGGGAAGTCTCGACCGGCGCGGAAGTAGCAGCTTCTCGGGAGGCCACGGTGTCGGTAGCAGCACCGGTAGCAGCACCGTCGTCCTCCGGGACCTCAGCTTCCGCGTCACCGGTTTCAGCCGTCTCACCATCATCTTCGTAATCTGACTCGGAGTCAGAAGTGATGAGGCTCGTGGTGAAGACGCCGATGTCAGACCAGGACGCGACGCGATGCGCAACCTCTTGGCGTCGCTGGATCTTGGTCGGATCGGTGCACCACGGCGTGATGGTGCGCAGGCGCTGGATCACATCAAGATCGAGCCCCTCGTACCAGCTGAGCACGTGGGTCAAGACTTAGTCAGCACCAGCCCGCACACCGGAGCGCTTCCAAGCGTGAAGTCGCTTGCCGGCATCTCGGAGCGCAGTCGCCAATTCACTAACCGAGAGGGTAGCGCTGACGCCCGGCCATAGAGTGCCATGGACATGGATGGCCGCACTGATCAGCTCGGTCCCGATAGACCGGAGAGGTACTATCCGGGCCTTCAGAGCGATGAGGTGGTCCTCGATATCCCAGGAGTCCGAGATAGGACCCTTCCCGGCACGCTTCTCCCGGGCTGCAGCAACTGCAAGGTTGGCGGCGTCTCGGGAGTGCTCAAATTCTCCTTTAAAAAGAAGAGCTGTCAAGCGGCCAGATAATGAGGGTGATAGCAGTAAAAAAGAAAAAAAAAGATCTCGGTGGACTTACTATTGAGGTCCCGGTTTAAACCAGTCAATTCAGCAAGCCAGCCATCCGCCCTCGACCGGAGAAGAGCCAACTCGGTCTCGGCATGGTGCGCGCGCGCCTCGGTATTGTCCAAGGTTTCCTTCTGCTTCTTGGTCGCGTCCACGAAACGCGCCTTCAAGTCAGTAGCAGTGGACTTGGACTTCTACAGCTCGGCATTTAGCCGAAGGATCTTGGACTGAGCCGTCGACAAGGCAGTTTTTTGGTCCACCGAGACCTTTCGCGCGGCGTTCCGCTCCTCCCGGAGTCGCTCCTCGGACTTCTTGGATTGACCGAGGTCAGCAAGAACCTGGTGGAAGAAGCTGTTGCGTTTCTTGCCGCAATCCTGTGTCAAAGGGTTATCCAATATTAGAATTCGGGAAGGATCCCGGGGACTCGGGAGTATCCGGAATCCACAATGGCTAAACAAGTCAACTTTTTTTTAAGATTGATACCTAGTGATCTGCTACTCGGTGGAGTCTAGAGCACTAAGCATCAATCTCGGGGACTAGTGGGGATGGAAGAATTGAAACTTTGAAGAAAATGGAAGGAGGAAACTTACAACGATCACCCGAGTGACATCCAGTGCAGCCACCTGGAGAGCGTGAAGGGCTTGGGCGCTGCGGCTCGTGCCGGCAGCGTGCAAATCCCCCACAATCTCGGAGGCATCAGCGGCGAGCCAGGCCTTGTTGTACTCTTCAATAATACGAAGGCCCGGCGCGCTCGTGGCAACGACCTCCCGGGATCCTGAAGACACAAAGGAGCTTACGGTCGCTCGAAGCGCCTGCAAGGCGGCAGTAGGGATCTCGGCAGGAGGTGGTGGTAATCCGGGATACTTACCCGGGGCAGAGGAACCCTTGCTGTGGGCCAAGTCTTGGGTCGAAGATTTCGGAGGGGCATTGGGCTTGGCAGTAACTATCTTCTGCCCGGAGGCCTTGTTGCGTAGGTTCCCGGCAGGATGATCAGCCTGTCGGGTGGAAGCAGTAGACGGCTTTGGCGGCGGAGTCTTGCCGGAAGTCAACCGGGAAGAGGCGCGCGGCACGACTTGCCGCGGAGGGCTCGCCATCTCCCCCTCGAGATGGGACACCCGCCGCGGGCTGTCCGGAAGGATGGTATCCACAGCTGTAGAGCTAGTGGGTAGCAGAACCTCAGTCTCCCCGAGATCGGCCTCCGGAGCCACGACCTCGGGAAGCATGACACCAGGTGTAGGATGCTCATCGTCCTGCGCCGGGTGCCGGGGTGGAGAAGGAGCAGCCCGGGAGGGGCTAGGAGTGCGGGATCCCGGAGGATGGAGACCCACGGAAGCCGGGACGTCAAGAGCATCTCTATAATGAGAGTGTCAGAAAGAACCTCGGAAGAAATCAAAGTCAGATAACTCAAGGCAAGCAAATCATACCCGGAATCTACTGTAGGGGGACCTTTCCGGCGCCAAGGAGGTTTTTCGCCCGGCTGCTTGGTCTGCCTACTCTTCTTGGGGACACCACCAGATTCACCGGCAGGGGTGGTGTCGGAGCTCGCGCGTTTCCGGGTTTCGGCGCGCTTCGTCACGGCCGCTGGTCTCGGAACCACTGGTGAAGCCCAATTGAGGGGAAGAGCGTCAATCACATCGAGTATTTGACAATCGTCACCATCATCATCGTCAGATGCAATGTCGATAGCCTCTGGAGTTGAGGGATTACCCGGGGCGGCAGCGCGGTCTAGGGGGATGGCGAGGTGATCTTCGCCGTCGGGATCCTCTCTCGGCATCTCCTTCGGGATCGGGAAATCCGCCGCGAAGTAGCCACCGGAATGCATCGTGTCCTCCGCTGTCTGACGCTCGAGCAGCTGCAGGAATAAATCATTGCATGACAACCATGTCGATTTCCAGCAAAACCCGGGTGCAAAGGGAAGTTGGCGAAAAGCAGACACAAGCTTCTGCTTCAGTGGTTTTTTGCGGGAGCCGGCAACTCGACCCCACGCAAAATTCACCGGCAGCTTAGTTCGAGCGATAGCTAGAACGCGCCGCCGGACTTGAGCTTTGTCCAGCGGGAAGATGCTAGTTCTCGTAGGGTCATATACACCACTGATATGACACAACTTATGAGCTCGGGTCTGTAGAGGGCAGATGTGGCGGATGATAAAACAGCACAAGAGGTCATCCGAGGTCAGACTATCCGTGAGGACGCTCAAGACGTCATGCATACCCGTGATCTCCTCAGTATCCGGGAGCCTATTCCAAAGGTCGAACACGCGGGGGGGGGGGGGGGGGGACCCATGGCAAACTCGGGCAGGTTGATGAAATCCGGAGAGGAGGATCCCGGAGAGTCTCCCGAGGTCGCCTGGTTCTTCACGTAGAAGAAGCTCTGTTGCCACTTCCGGCATGATTCCAGCCCCTGGACCTTAGGAAATCCGGAATCAGGGCGGGGGATGATCGTTGCCGCCCCGCTGTCAACAAGATCTTTGACCTTCTTTTCCGGGTTCGGGATGACTTGTCGGCGGAGGATGAAGTACTTGGCCCAGAGATCCACAAACGGCCAAATACCGAGATACCCTTCTGTGTAAGTGGCGAAGACGGAAAGCATCATAATTGCATTGGCCGGAAGGTGATGAGGTTGTAGATGGTAGGTGTCGAGGAAGTCGCGGAAGAAGGGGCTGGCCGTAAGCCCAAACCCCCGCTCAAAGTGTGTGAGGAACACTACATATTCACCGGGTTGGGGTTCCGGCTGAACCTCGCCTCCCGGAAGTCGACTCTCGACCTGCGGCGGGATCCGGTGTGTCCGGTATAACCAATCAAGGTCCCCCTGATTGGTGTCGGAACCATCCCAGCAACCTCGGACACTCTCGTGGCCCATCTCGGAAGGCCCGGAGGACATATCAGAGCTACTCTGCAGGCGGAGTGGCAGTTAGTCGGGTTAGTATGCTGGTAACGGAAGACCCCGGTTCGGAAACTCCTAACAACAACCGGGTTCCTATTAAAAATATCTACCGCAGCCGAACTAATAAGAATTAATCAGCGCAAGAATGCCCGAGCGAGGTATGAAGATAAACCAGTCCGGATCGAAACTAAGGCGTGCGGTACGCCACCAGTGACGCCGAACCAAGCACGCTCGTCGGCGGCGGCGTGGTTCGTGGAAACACGAAGCCGCGGGCTAGTACGGTGGTTCGCCATCGTAAGGAAGTTTGCCGGAGAAAGGGGAGAGACTCACCGAAAAAGTTGGCACCAAGGCGCGAGAGATCCGGTGCCCGATGGCGAAGACGAACGACTCCGGCGGCGGAGGGGTACGGCGGTGCTCAAGATCCAGGCACGGCGACGGTGGTGCTCGAACTGCGATCGCGGCAACGGCGGAGCGCTCGAGACGGTGCGGGGGAGATGGAGGTTTGGGGAAGAAGAGAAGGTGACCGCTCCGATCCCCTATTTATGAGGAGATCCGGAGCGGTTTCCAACTTTCCCGCCCACGATCTCCCAAATCGTGGGTGGGATCAGTTTGTGCCGAGCAACACGTGGCGTCGCCCGGAGCGCCCGATCCGGCCACACCACGGGCCACAGAGCCTCAACGGTTGGATCGACTGCGGCTCCCGGCGCGCGAACCCGAGCAGCGGCGTGCTTGGTCAAAAGCACTCGAGTATCTCTCTACATTGACGAGACCTCGGGTGGGGCCCTCCCCCCATAAAACGGCATCTTCCCCGACACGGAAGGTGAAGTTTAGACCGGCACGGCCTTATCCGGGTGACCGGCTAAGGGGGATATCTCATTTACTCGAGCGTGATCTCCGGATAGGGATGTCGGTGAAATGCATCTCGGTACAAAAACTCAATGTCGATCCTGGCTTGCTTAAGTGTTCTTCTTTTTTCTTAAAAGCTGATCCCGCACATCGTCTTGGGTCGCTGCACAGCACCAGCTTCGGGGACTAGTGTCGGGGGGCTGCCCCCTGGGTAGGGTAGATCCCGGCACAACTCTGCAGTGTGGAAACAGTATTTGACCTTTGGCGAGTGCAAGGGCCACCCCCTGGTACGCTGAAGGGGTAATTTGACCTTTCGGAGCTGGTAGAGTGCAAGGTGTCTCCTGGCGGGCGCAAGAGTCATCCCTGGAGGCTATAAATAGCCCCCCAGACCTGCACCACATCATAAGCAAGCAGATGGTTCCTCTAAGAACTAGATTCTCGAAGATGTCTTTGGTGACAGCCCAAGAAATCTTCGAGAGGCTAGGCCTAGAGATGCCCATCCTAGAAGTGCTACTCGGATACGTCCGGAAAGGCTCTCGGAGGCTCCGGATACACTTCCCGGTGGAGCAGATCCCGGGGGAACCGGATAGACTACCCGGGTAGGTAAGGAAGGTACAAGCTTGCTCCCCGTGTACAAGCTAACCGATGTGTAGATCTCGGCCCTAGCAAGTTGTCTGGTGTGTGCAGGAAAGACTTACAGGATGGAGCAAGGAGGTAGCCGGCATGGGGGATGCCGGTAGATCGTCAACGGTCCGGAGCAGGCTTTCCCGCCTGGCGCGGGGGGAAGTACCATCCCCCTTGACACGGAAGCATGGTCACCTCCCGCCTGACACGGAAGCATGGTCACCTCCCGCCTGACACGGAAGCATGGTCACCTCCCGTCTGACACGGGAGTGCGTCAGCCGGTACGATAACGGTACGACAAGATCGGACATGCCTAGCCCGGCAATCCGGAAAAGGCTACTCGGGATGGGCAAAGACGTGTCTTGTCTCTGATAGAGGGACAATGATGTTCCAGGACGGCGCCGGATGTCCTTGCCGGAATGATGACGGCAGGGCTATGCCGGATAGGTAGGCGGCTAGGTCCCACTAGCCGGTGTCGACATAACCGTTAGGCCTGTCTGGTGGGGCCATCCCGGATTAGGGTTTCCGGCCCTCCCGGCCGGAAACCTATAAAAGGCGCCATAACTGCTCAAGTAAAGAGAGACCAACTTGGGAGCCAAGACCTTAGCCTCATTTACTCCTAGAGCATTTACTCTTCCCTTTCTCTAGTTCATCTTGTTCTTCGTGTTCATCGTCGTAAGAGCTCCAAGAGCGGGCTGTAGATCTTATTCCACACTTATATTGAGAGGAAAGGCAGGAGTAGGGGTGTTACCTCCCCACGAGGGCCCCGAACCTGGGTACATCGTGCGTGTGTGTTCTCTTCCTTCGTGCAGTTGTTTTGTATTGCTAGATCTTCTTTCATTCCCTTCGGTTGTGTTTGTTGTTCTTCGTAGATCCCGGTCAAACCGACATCCTCCTCCGTGTGAGCTCTTTAGTTCGCTAGCCCTCCCCGGATCCACCAGCGTCCATCGGCCCCTCACTTTAGCCATCCTATGGCATCTGCCGTGACCCCACCACGACAGTAGTATCGAAGAAACAAAAGGAATAGATATCATGTTTATGGTTCAACGATAATATTCGTAGAATGTACAGGGACCGTTACAGACGTCCAGGTCTCCCTGGCGGTCATTGGCGAGCGAAGGGTCTCGGCCATGTCTGGAGTGTTCTCGAACCGTAGGGTAACACCCTTAAGGTCTTAGCGACACGTAGAGATCATTGGAATGATTTATTATTGGAATAAATATGGATTTACGAGAGAGAGAAATTAACCGGAAAAGTTCCGGCAACATCGGAAGGGTTTCGGGAATGACCGAAGGTAGTTCGGGTGGTCCGGAAATTGTTTCGGAGTCACAGGATATTAAATGATGTATAAATATATTAATTATGAATTATATATATTTTACATTAATTAAATCAATTAAAATTGAAGGAAAAAGGGGCTGCCACTTAATGGTCCTATTTGAGGCCCATGTGGGGGATGCTCCATAGGAAGGGGGGGCTTGGGCCCCTTGGCCGGTTCGACCAAGGCTGGTTCGGCCGAACCCACCCACCCCCTCCTTTTTTCCTTGCCTTTCTTTAGTCCCACATGGGGGAGGCAAGGTGTTTGCACACCCCCTCCCCCCTTTATATAGAAGGGCAGGGCAATTGATTTAAAATCATCTAAAATACCATTAAAGTTGTATACGCCGGCCTGAGTTAAAACTCTGACCGTTTTTCTCTCTCTCCCACAAGGCTATTTTGCGGCACCCTGTTACGCTGTGAGATTCCACCATTTGTTCTACCCCTGCAGTCTTGGCTGGATCCGAGAGACCGGGGGTTGTGGTTATGTTCCGTATGTGTGCGAGTACTCAGAGGCGCCACATTTGAGGTGCCTGGGCGACATCATCACGCCCTGCCGCCGACGCCCGACGCCCGACGCCGTCGACATCGCCGCGTCATCGTCTACTTCGTCGCACCAAGTTCTTCGTGACCTTGAGGTCGGCTACGGCATCTACGTCAGCAACGCTTTAGCGGGAGCGTAATCCCCGCTATTTGGTCTACAAGAGGTATGTGACCAGTTCCGCCCACCGTTACCGCATTACTAGATAGATAGATCCTGGCATGTTTGGTATTCGTTAGTTAGAAAAATTATTGTTTTCTGCTACGGAACCCCTTCAGTATTGCCTCAGTTTCAACACATCGATCCCCCAATGCAACCTCCGGGAGCCGAGGATGAGCACATGGTCCTTGGAGCCTGCGTCAAGTGGCTCATGGAATGGCCGAAGAGCCAAATTCGTCTTGGGGGGGGGGGGGGGTCAGACGCACCTCCGGCGCCACCTCGAAGCCGCCACAAAAGGTTAGGCACTCTATCGTTCGGCCCTCGTCGAGGCTGCCACATACCTTTTGTGAACGAGCCGGCGCCACAAGCACCATTGCCAGGACCCGGAAGGAAGCGCTGGTCGTCGCCACCACAAGCCGGCACCAAATATTGTTGGGAGCGTCTGCACCGCAACAAGCCAAAGACAAAGACGTTGCGCCTCAACTTCCAGTCATCGATGATGATCATGATGATGATAATAATGGCGACGACGTCGATGGCTTCCTCAACACTGGCGCCTTGGATGGTTCGTACATGCCTCCTTTGGATGACGAACAGTTTCGTGGCCCCCGCATTATGCCTATTCGTCCCACTTCATGCTCGCAACGCCTGAACTTCCATGGTTTATCTCAAGACACGCCTCCGGAGGCCAGCGATCAAGCTGAACAGGCTAACATTTTCAGCCCTGGCACACTGCATAAGTCGATTCAAGATGTGCAATCCCCAGAGGTAAAGAAGAAGCACAAGAAGAGAAGTAAGCCAGGTGCCTCTGCGAGCCAGCCAGCTCCTAGGACTGTCCGGGATGAACAAATGGTTCCACCACGTCGTGAGGGCTTGACCCGAATGCATGAAGCTGGTAAACCGATACTGCCTCCGAAGCTGCTCCGCATCGCACAAGGATCCATGAAAGCTTTGCATGATGCTATCTTGACGCTAGAGGGCATCCTTCTTAAAGACGAGGACCCAAATTACCCGGTGTTCACGTGCAAGGTGCCAAAGGGCGTGAACTTTGTCGATGAAGCCCCTGCGGATGTAATCTTTATAGCCTTCGAGGACATCTTCAAGTTGTTTCACTCTAGAAGGCTGGACTATAACTTGGTTCGTCTATACGCGCTCAATCTGGCGGTGAAGATCAAGAGAGAGACAAACCTGCACGTCGCGATAGCAGATCCCTACTACATGCGTGACAGCCAGCTGGTTGAAGGATCAAGGAGACGGATCATGGCGAGGGAGTACCTCCAAAGCTTCATGCTAAAAAAAATGAGCAAGAACAACCATCTTGTGCCTTTCTTTTGCAAGTAAGTACACATCCGCTCGTCGATGTCGTAACTTATGTTTTCCCATAGAGTCGTTCCATTGCTTATCATGAATTTCCTACATTCCGTTTGAATTGTGTAAAGCAGGGACAAGTACGCAGTACTCATCGCCGTAAACCCGAGGTGGTCCATTGCCACTTATTTCAACTCGGGGAGTTCGGTTATAGAGAAAGACTACACCCGAATAAAGAGTGTTCTCGATGAGGCTCTCGAGATCTACGCCCGTAATGCAGGCACCTTCGAAAAGAAGTGTGAATTCTTCAACAAGAACAAGACACACAAGTTCAGGAATGTCACCGACTTCCCTTGCATCAAGGAGGACTATGAGAGCGTGAAGGAGGGGTTCTACGTCATCCATCAACTTAAAGGGTATGTCGAGGAAGCAGATGCCATGAGGTTTCCAAATAAACTCCGGGAATGGACCAAAAATATGGGGGGAAAATCTGATGCTGATCTTACAGAAGACTTCCATCGCACCCAGATGAAGTTATCACATATCATCCTCCAGGATGTCATGGCAACCGCAGGGCCCCTCCACTACCCTAGAGGTAGGATGTATTACAAAACTACACCTAGCTAGCTTCTTGCCTCACTCGCAAGAAGTATTTTCTTTATTGCACTTAGATGAATTATTCACACTCTATTTATGTTCTTAACTGATACTTACCAATCCATCTCCAGGTTTGACTAAGAGAGAGATCGAAGAACGCCTAGCATTGCAGCAGGACACCAGGACGTGGACGACGAAGAAAATGTACAAACCGTTCCTGGCGCCGATGCAGAACTAGGCTACGTGATCGTGCTCTCCCGCTGATCTTCCTCACCATCATCGCCGATATACTTTATTTGATAACTCTATATGTATGAAATGATGAAATGATGGACTTTTGTATTTCGAGCTCCATTTGTATCATGACTTGTGTAAGATTCGGTATTTGTAACTATATGTGATGTGTCTAAGTAATGTGATGTGTCAAATATATCATGTTTCTGTTATGTGTGTTTAAATCCTGTAATATATACATGTATTTTCGTTAATATACATGTATTTGTACAGCGGGCAGAAATAAAATGAAAATTCCTGTAAATAATTCTGTGGGGCATGGCATAACTTTGTTGTGGCGCACAGTACAAGGATGTGCCACTGATATAAGGTGTCTAAGGTTTTGAGAATTTTTTTAAAATATAAGGCGTATTACAATTTATAGACAATTTTACTCACCAAAAAACGAGTCACAATCTAGAACGGAGAGATTTAAGCTATTGTTTTTAATTTATGATTATTATGGATTCCTCTCTTTCAAATTTATCAAGCCAAAATGAGTCCACCGGATGTAAAATACTGGCGTCTTAATATCCGTGCCAAAACCTTAGACACCTTATATTAAGGAATGGAGGGAGTATATAACATAAATATAACCCATATATGATGCAAATAAGTTGGAATATCAAGTAATAAAATGTAAAGTTCATGTATGATAATATGCATCTACTTTAATAACCGAGACAAAACTATTGCAATCTCAAACATATATTAACCCATAAAGGATCCACCACAAAGGATAATACATAGATGACCTTAATCACGTTCAACATCTCATACGGTGCTAATTAGCGAAGATCAAGAGAGTAGAGATACATAAGCTACTTCCACAAACCCATAGTATAGGGGTGGACTACTCCTTGTTCATCATGGAGACGGTGGGGAAGTTAGAAAAGATGGAGACCACGCCGGCAGCGTCGTTTCCCCCTCCAATCTGCAGCTCTAGGTCTCTGTTTCGTGGTTTTGTGTTTCTGCGGCGCTCTCTTCCAAAAGCCGTCGGGGAACTATTTTTATAGTCATTTTAGGTCAAGATGAAGGCACGGAGACGAAGATCAACGACATCGGAGCCACTAGGGCCAAAAGAGGGGGCTCCACGCGGCCAAGGAATCTGCCCGCGTGGGCCCACCTTTTTTGGTGCTCGGGATTCCACTTTTTCGCTTCCTTGGCTCGTACTCCTTCTTCCTTCCAAAAAATATGTTCCCCGTGAAATATTAGGTCAGTAGTACGTCGTTTGAGTCCTTGAAACATCAAAATATAAAAAAATAGGGTTTTCTGCCTGTGCAGGGTTAATTCCTGAAAAATGGGAAAAATATGAAATACTCCCAAAATCATTATAAAACAATTATATAACCCTTATATGATGCAAATATGATTGAAATATCATGTAATACAATGCAAAGTTCATGTATGTATTTTACGTACATCAACACCCAGCCAGGAGTAGTACCAGCCCTGGTGGTGGTACTACCACTCCAGTTTCTGCATCTGAGTAGAAGCAGGAGCGATACTGCTCGAGGTACCACTCGTTGCTCCCTAAGGGCAAAATTGGCGGTACCTCCAGCGGTACCCGCAATACCCCCAATACGCAACGAAGCTGGGCTGAAGCAAGTGCAACGGTACTACCGCTGTGACCAGCGGTACTACCGCAGCCTGGAGCAGAAACAATATATGCACATTAAAGATCCCTCTTTTCATTTCAACCTTTCGAGTGTTAGCACAAAAAATTCATGTAGCACTTTAACACACAATTAGATCTTAATTGTGTTGTCATTAAAACCAAAACAATTAGAGGACATCTGCACTTTTAATCTCCCCTTTTTAGTGTTTGACGACAACACAATTACAAAGGCGTAAGTAAATAAAATTTAGACGGAGCTTTCCCTAGTTGTGTGCCATATTCTTCACTTGTGTTCGAATGCATAATGTAACACCTTATAGGATCAACACTCCCCCTAGATTATAAACCACGCAAGCATACAAATATCTAAATAAAGCAACAAGATTACATACAAAGTCATCAATAAATAGGTACCACACTTAAGCAAAGAAAAGGTTTCACATGTCTTAAACCATGCCTAGAGAGATACAGAACTATTCACAAGCACATAAGATTTGGCAAATCGAAATGAGGTGAGCTTGTGACACAACCCTTGCAAATCCCCAGATAACGTAATAGATATGTCTCCTACTTTGGCACCGAGACACCAAAAAGGGAGGGATCGATGGTAGCATCCCATCTTCACTCGGAGTCATGAGGACGGTGTTGGGAGCTGGCTTCGTCTTCATCTGGGATCTCCCAAGTGATGATTTCGTTCTCACTATCCTTGCATTGCCACGAATCCCACCAGGTGATGCTCTTCTCGGTCCTAGACTCAACATCTTCACCAGTTTCACAGCGGCGAAGGATCTCCTTGCAACGAGCTTTCTTGGAGTCCACATAAACCTCTGATTGACGCATCTACACCTTCTTTGTGGCCTTTAAGACCTTCTTGAGAGCACTAGCCATCCAAGCAAACAGGGAGCCCATGATGGGTTGAGACTTGAGAGGGTACAACTTCATCCACAAACACCTTGGCATTTCTTTTGACACTTTCCTGGGGCTTCTTTTTGTGAGCCTTGACGAGGAGCCTCTTGGTCCTGTGCACTATCCATGTGTCTTGGTCACCAAGTTTTACAACGGGAAACTTCTCCATCCATTTCAAAAGCACTATCCATGTGGCTTGAGTTGTCCTCCTTGGCTAATTGTTGTGCCATGTTTAATGCTTATGTGGATATTGTCCTTTGAAATGGTAGGAGTTGTATATTCTGGACGGACAACTGGATTGGGAAAAATAGTATCGACACCCGGCCAACCGGGGTGTCCACGACAGAGTTTGGGCGCAGAGCCAGAAGACCCGACTGAGGTGCCGGAAGACTCCCCCCACCCCCACCCCGGAGCTTGGCCCCGGGGAGGGGTAGGAGCTGCCACGTTTGGAAGGAGTCTCGGGCTTCGACCCCGGGGCGCCAGTCCCTGCCTGGGTTTGACACGGTCAGACAACCACGACGCGTGGTGGTGCAGGTGGCGCCACCACCAACCGCCATCAGGAATACTCTGACACTTGTCAGGCGGCCGGTGCCCCGTGGCAGGGTACGCGTCACGGCGGCAGACGGCTCATCTTCCCTATAAAGAAGGCGTCGGCAGACAGAGAACAAACAGACAGACACACGTAGGGGACAACAGAGAGAGGAGGAGGAAGAAGAGCACCATTATTGATAGTGGGCAAGGAATCCAAGAAAGAGAGAACCATTGTACACATATCATCACCATCATAATACAAGATCAGACAAGCCAGGACGTAGAGTCATCCATTTCGAATGGCTTGAAAAACTGGGTAAACCTCGTGTTTGTATTGTCTTGGTAATTTTCCCCGTGCCTACGGGAATCCTTCGTGCCACGTCTCGCTGCCGAACAACAAAGGGGAAGCGACGCGGCTTCTCCGGTGTCCACGATTACGTACGCAACAAAGAGCATCGCGATGGTGGCGCCCGATCTCACCTTCATGGATCCGAAAATCCAAAAAACTCGTTCGGTTGAGCAAGGGCTCAATGCCAACGATTTGGTTCGTGATATTATTGGGGGGGGGGGGGGCTGTCGGCTAGGGCTTTGGCCCAATTTCTAATGTTGTGGAACTCCCTCCAAATCCTTTTGAGTGGAACGGGTTGTGAATAAGTTGTTCTTGACTCGCACGACATACATGGCTTTCCTAGACAGAATAACAACTTGGCCCCTCCATGAGGCTATTTGGAGCTGCCACGTAGCTCTCAAATTTTATTTTTTTGCGTAGAAGGCGGCGTGTAACCGGTGTTGAATAGGGGAGCGGTGGAAGCGTCCCAGCCTTGATGATGATGACACTTGTGCTATCTTAGAAGGATCCGAAGAAAAAATCAGCACCTTTTGCTCACCTTTTCCTACATGCACACCATCTGGTTTGAGGTTCTCTTGGGCATGGGAAGACGCATCTTTTGTTTCGGACGTCCTCGAGCAATGGTGGAAGAACATTGCTCTGAAGTGGCCTTTCAAGGAGGCACCCAAGATCAGATCTCTAACCCTCCTTCCTTGTTCTTTGTTGGCTTTGGATTGAAAGGAACAATAGGTTGTTTACTAGGGTCTCTCGCCTATGTGTGGTCTTGCTTAACGACATCTTGGCAGATGCAGAATAGTGGATTTTTGTGAGAGATTTCTCCTTTAATTCGATCCGTGGACCTTTGTTATAACCTGTGTTCTCCTTCTATATACTCCCTCCGTCCCGGTTTATTACGTATCCCTAGGTCGTAATTTAACTAATATAATATAAATTTTTTAATATAAAAATTATACCATTAGAAAATATAAAGTCAAAATTTTCTTGTGATATATTTTTTATAGTATATATATCATAATATGTTGCTCAAATTTACGACCTAGGTATACGTAGGTGACTTATAAACCGGGACTGAGGGACTATTAAAATGCGTGCTCTATCGTGAATTCCTGAAAGAAAAGAAAAAAAATTAGTTTCATGGAGCCCAAATTACGAACTCCAAACCACGAAACCAAATGAGAAAAAGCAGCAAAGCCGCTAAATATGAACAAAGAAAAAATGATACTAGTACTAGACCCAGGGACCCCAACAATGTTGGACCCAGCAACCTACACAGCCATGGTCCCAAGCGGCCTCTATAAATGGACGCGTCCCCCCACGACATTCGGCTCAACTCAAGTCTCCGCAGCACTTGCAGCCTCGCCCCGCCTACTACACCTCTCGCTACGTCTACGCACCCACCTACCCAAAGAAGTACCACCACCTCCACCTCGTCGGCGAGAACCACCAGCCTTCCCTAGCCCCCCACCGACGAAGGCGATGGCAGTGGAGGCCACGGCGGAGAAGAACGCCGACGCTGCAGCTGGGGTAGTAGCCCCGGAGAGCGGCAGCGGTGAGAGGCTGTCCCGGTTCCGTCGGATCTGCGTCTACTGCGGCAGCGCTAAGGGCCGGAAGGCGAGCTACCAGGACGCCGCCGTCGAGCTCGGCAAGGAGCTGGTACGTAATCAACCCCCAAATTACACGCGTCAAAGGCCCTGTAAAAATCAAATCCGTTCTAGCTAGTAGCTTGAACGATCTCCCGTCTGCAGTCTGCTGGATTAAAATCTCGCATGAACCAAAAGAAAAGTAGTCATCTTTCTTTCTTCTCCCCGTTTTATCTAAGCCCCACACATGTTCGACCGAGTTCTTCGGGATGACACGGCACGAACGTCTGCTGTTGCTGAGCTGTAGCACGTCGTGGTGCACAGCGCACTGCATGGATCGCGCTCTAGCTAGTTTTCTTGCATGATCATGCTATGGTACATGTGGCATGGCAGATGGCACACAGCTAAGCTCGATCACGCCTCGCGCACGGCACGGCGATATGGATAAAATGGTCCTAAAAGGTGCCGCGTTCGCTTGCCATTTCTGCACTTGTGGGTAAGTCATGGTCATCCATGACAATGATGGCTGTGACCTCGCTTGCTTCCCCGAAAGAACAATGTTTCTTGTTTGCTGCTTCTTCTTCTTCCTTTTCATTCTTTTTTAAAAGAAGTTCGACATTTTGGTGTTGCAGGTGGAGAGGGGCATCGACCTGGTCTACGGAGGAGGCTCCATCGGCCTCATGGGCCTGGTCTCCCACGCAGTTCATGATGGAGGACGGCATGTGATTGGGTAAGTTCATCGCTCTCGTACCACCAGTACTACTCTCTTGTTTGCGCGCCAGCAGGTGCTCCTCCTCCTCCTCTCGTTTGATGAGTGCTCTTCCTGTGCGTGCATGCTTCCTGCGCCTAGCTTCTTTGTACCAAAATGGCAGCCTTCGATCAGCAGTGGCCCTGGCCCCTGGCGATTGATGAGTCCTTGCTCTCAGTCTCAGTCTCAGTCTCAGTGGGAGGCATTTTGAATGCGTCTGGGTTCCATTCACGGAAGTGGAACCACCTTTTGGACTCGTTTCAGAAAGGCGCCTAGCCTGCTTGCTCAAAATGAGCCATTGCCTCTCCCAGTGCTAGCTGCTTCCCCTTCTTTGGTCTAATAATTATTGTGTAGTGCTCATTTGGTCCAGAGCTCTCTCTCTCCACACACTCAAACACACATAGTAGTAGTACTGTTTGCAGCTGTGCCTGGTCTGGGCATTGGGTTGCCAGTTTGTTGCCAAGAAAAGCTGTTTCCTTACTGTTTGACTGCTTTATGCTAAAAACTGATGTGTCTTTCTGTTTGCCCTTCTCTTATCTTTGGCAGGGTCATCCCCAAGTCCTTGATGCCCAGAGAGGTGAGCCATCCATCTACCCCCCATCTGGTTGATGTTTGTAGTACTAGTACTACCATTAATTGGCTGCCCTCCATTTTGCTTGCCCTTGGGGTGCACTGCATGCTATCCACTTCAATACGCTGTGCCTTGTGTTTTGTGGGGAGACACGGCGGCATTTATGTTCCTCACACGAATCTAATGCTCCTTTCCAACAGCAATGAGTAAGTGGATTTAAGGCCACTCGCTAGCTATAGCTAGAGTGCATAGCATGCTGCGCTTGCCTTGGAAGTTTACCGGACTTGCAACCAGTAATAACTTTACTTGATTCCTAGCTAGCTGCAGACAGTACTTCTACCAGGTGTTCTGGTTATTGACAACTGCATTATGCACAAGTACTATAGAACTGGTCCTTTCTTGTTTCGTTACTCTAGTTCGTTGGTCATGTGATTAGCTTCGTGTGCAGATCCAAAACTTCCTTGCGTGTACTATTTTAGGACCTTTTGTGCATTGCTAGATTCAGTAGCGGTATTCAAACATTTTGAAGCTATAATTTAGAATCAAGTCCAAATTAAGACTCAGGTGTAAATAGTGCTGGATGCTTAACATTCTGGTTACTGCTTCAATGTTCAGGTCACTGGAGAGCCTGTTGGGGAAGTTAGAGCCGTCTCCGGCATGCATGAGAGGAAGGCAGAAATGGTTCGGTTCTCTGATGCTTTCATCGCGTTGCCTGGTACGACAATCATAGTTGCTCCCAGTATCTACTGTCAACTATTGGTTGCAAAATTCTGAAAACCATTACCTCATGCACGGACAGGCGGCTACGGCACTTTGGATGAGCTGCTCGAGGTCCTCACTTGGGCTCAACTAGGAATCCACAAGAAGCCGGTAAGGACCAATTTCGATTCCTTGCACTACCTTGAAGAAAATATCATGTGAAGAGGAGCCTGTGTGCTCATTATTGCGCAATAATTATTTAAAGATCAAGCGTGGTGCCTGCATGTTTCCGAATCCATTTCTTGTCTGGATCGCAGCTATCTAGGCAACTAGTTTATCAGAAAGTCGTTTAGAACCAATGCGATCTTATGCTGACATCTTGCCTTGATTGCGGCCTTCTGGTGCTCCCATCTCATGTGATTGTCTAGAAGCTTTTTGCCATCCAGAGAGGTGTGTATTATTGATCAATTGTTTAAGCAGCCTGCCATCTCAGAATGTTACATTCGACATAGTCTAGGGAGCATGCGATCTGCAATCTCCATTGTTAATAGCCAGTGCTAGTAAGATAGAGTTAATCCTTTCTGAATATTCAAACACAGCTAATAGAATGATGTCTGAAGGATCCTGTACCAGTCAGATTTACATTGAAAAAGGAATGTATTGTTGGCATCCATGGTAAAGGATTGATCCACGGCTCAGGAGTTGTAGAGCAGTGGGTGGTTTGAATAATCAAGTAGAATTAATGTTCTCCAGTTTATATATGTCAGCATTATTTGTGCTTGATGGGCCCTACCAAATGTTGTACTGTCATCTAGGATTAGTGGCCCTCCGTTGAACGAGTCCATACTAGTATTATTTATCTGAATAAAATCTGTTTGTGAATATTAATACTAGGGTTCCCCTTTTGCTATCCTCAATACTATATAGATTAGTAGTAGCGGCTAGTGGTTAACGACTTATTGTTGAATATTGACCAGATTGGCCTTCTGAACGTGGATGGGTTCTACAATTTCTTCCTGTCGTTCATCGACATGGCTGTCAACGAAGGATTCATAAAGGAGGACGCGAGGCGCCTCGTCATCTCAGCTCCTACCGCCAAGGAGCTAGTTCTGAAGCTGGAGGTAAATTAAAGATCCCATATCACATTTGCACTGCTACTTAAACATGCCCATGCATTGAAGATGTGTGAAACACAAACTCATGTACGTACTAATTTGAAATTGCAGGAGTACGTTCCGGAGTACGAGGTCGGGTTGGTGTGGGAGGATCAGGGCCAGATCCCACATGGCTTCGCGCCGGAGCTGGAGCCCGGCATTGCGTCGTCTTGATCGGATTCTAACCAGGAGCGGAAGCTGGGTTCATACTGGAAGCGTTTGTCAACCAGGCGAACCAAGTAGTAGTAGTAGCAGCAGCAGTCTAACCGAAACCCACCCCCAAAAAAGAAGAAGAAGAATATGCAAACCAGTGTGCTGGTCCCTGTCAATCGGTTGCTTTTGTCACTGCCAGTGCCATGACAGTATTAGCATTAGTCCAGGAGTGCGCTTGATTTGGCGATGCTGTTCTTTTGGTCGTAGCATAACTATTAGCCAAGTAGTTGTAGAAATTGGATGTACAAATGTGTTATGTAGCAGCAGCAGGTGTATACCCCGTGTTGATTAGTACTACTACAGTACTAGCTAGTAATATATGAAGAATGAAAATTTGCCTCCCTCTGTGTGAGTCTGCACGTGTGGATCATGGATGTCTCCTGCGTACGTGCAGCGTGCTACGGCCGCGTCGTCAACTGTTTCGTCCCAACAAACTGTACGCGGGGGCAGCGTCGTCGGTGGTGAAATTTCACAAAAATAACCCTTTAGACAAAGTTCAACAAAAAATAACCTCTTTTCAAAACTATTTTGAAATCTAACCCTTTGGTAGTGCCCAACGATGCGGCGCTACCCTCTGTGTGGTAACGCCACAGCCTCCGTCGCTACCCTCGTGCCAGCGTGGCAACAAGCCCTTCGACGCTACCCTTCGGAGGGTAGCGCCATGCCCCTCGGCGCTACCCTTAAGAGGTAGCTCCAAGCCCCATGGCGCTACCCTCCGAGCACGTCAAAAACGGCTAAGTCTGGGAGGGTAGCGCCATGGGGCTTGGAGCTACCCTCTTAAGGGTAGCGCCGAGGGGCATGACGCTACCCTCCCAGACTTAGCCGTTTTCACACGGGGCCCGCGTTGCCACGCTGGCACGAGGGTAGTGACGGAGGCTGTGGCGCTACCACACAGAGGTAGCGCCGGGCGCTACAAAAAGGGTTAGATTTCAAAATAGTTTTAAAAATAGGTTATTTATTGCTAAACTTTGCCCAAAGGGTTAAGGACGATCTCGTCTTTTGGAAAGCGGGGGATGTATGTCGCCGTCGCATCGCACGCACGCACGTCGGCGATGTGATGTGACCTGTCCCTCCCGGCGAGGGGAGCACTGAGGCGGTGGTGTGTCGGCAAGGGACAAGAGAGACACCGGTGGGCCTCGGCAACGGCGACCAAAGTGATGGATCCATCGTCGCCTTCGTATTCCTCCCGCGACGCGCGCACGGACACGCTTTCGGTTGGCACGCCGTTTTCTACCAAAGCCGAGCTTCACGTCGGGATCCTTTCCTGTCCCCGGCGGACCCTTTCCGGGGACGAATCTCTGCCGCTGCCGGTGACAAAAAGGAGTTTCGGTGACTCTTTTGGCTTGGATTTCAGCGGGTTATCATTTGTCTATGCATGCACGGATGTGAAAGCAAAAAAAGGATGTGGTTTTCTAAGGATGGCGACGTTGTTTAGGTGCGCCGCACGTACGTACGTCCTGAGCTGGGTCAGCCAAGTCGTGATGTTCAGCATAGGATAAGTATATGCGGATACCTCGATCGAAAGTGGTGCGACAGTTGTTGTAGGCGCGTGCTCGATCGAAAGTGGTGCCACCGATGCTGTAAGTGTGGCGGCATATGACATCATCAGCTTAGGCGCATGTGTAGGTTTTCCTTTCTTGCAAGTTTTGTTTAAAAGTTGAGCATTTTCTCTTTTCTTTTGTCTTCTGCTCACTAATTAACCTGGTGGAGTAATTGTTGCTACACATTTTGCTTTAGATTTGTTTAGTATCTATCGTTCTAAACATTAATTACTAGCTCGCTCGGTTCTTCCTATATGTAAGGTGTATAGCTTTTTGATTAAAAAAAAATATATAGGGTGTGTTGCAATTTATGTTCAATTTTACCCATACAAAATGAGTACCAATCTTGATCGGGCATATTCTACGCATTGTTTTTATTTTGTGACTATTAAGAACTCCTTTGTTTCGGGTTTTTTAGAAGCAAACGAGTGCACAATATACCAAATCTCCTTACATTTATGAACGGAGGGAGTATAATAAAAGTGTTTTTTGAATTGTTCGTATGCATAGGTCCGGTCTTACTTCCCACTTTTTGAAAAAAAATAATCTATCCGCGTGTGTTGGTTTCTACCATGGTTTCTCCTTCGTTCCAACCGTTCAAGGCCGTCTTCACCTTGCTTTGACATCTCCATTAATGGTTTCTTAAATAATTGTTGATGCTGCTTTCCACCATCTTTTCTTACTATATTGTGAAAGGAAAACATCTTTACCGACCTTGCCCGGTCACGCTTGTCGATGTATCCTGATTCCTGATGGGTTGTTGGTCTGAAGAGATCACGTATTCTGTACCACTGACTATATTTTCTTCGAGGAGACTGCGTGCATTACCAGCTAACGCTACTCCGTAATCAGATATTCAAGAACGAACGAAGTAGTCGGTCGAACCAGGAGCAATATACGACCGGGCAGTGAGCGGTCTCCGGGCATCTTATTCCACAACAGCCTTGGAGTTTAGAGTGTCAAAGAGCATAGCTATCAATGGAGCATCGAATAAATAACAACGGAGAATACCTCCATTTTCCATCTCGGTTCATTGTCAATGATTTGTTCATGTCGCTTTTTCCGCCCCTGCGAACCTTTTCACCTGACGTCCAAGGATTCCCATCCTTGTTGGTTGAAGAGATCAACTACGTATGCTACTAATACTCCTGGTTAGCATGGATGGACTGCGTGCGCTGCTAGTAATTGATCAGGAAGCAGTAGAAGAATCCAAGAAATAACTCAACCAGAATCAGTCTTCGGGAATTCGGTTTCTCCTACTCCATCAGCTTTTGGTTGTAGTATGCCAAGGAGAGAGTATATGCCTAGATGGTATCGAATAAATACTAACTTGACTGGCAAGGATACAGAGACTTTGAAGGTGGATCCATATGCATATTTGACCTGGATTGGTTGGTGGTATATATTGGACAAGTTCCCGGGGACTGAAGGTGGCAGCCACCAGTATAGCAGTACAATATATCAACCAAGAAATTATGTGTAATGAATCGAGTAAATACCAATACCCAGTGTGTATTACAAGAAAATAGACCCAAATCAGGCTTGTCTAAACTGAATTGTCTTGTTATTTATTCACTGGTGAATAGAGTACCGAAGGAAAGATATTACCGCTTCACTCGAATGGAACAGGAGAGCCTTGCTTCTTGTTGACAATGGCCATGGCCAAGTACCTAGTGCCCATTCCAATCGGCGTCTGGTCATCAGGACCTTCCCAGAATGGGGCTTCGCCATCTCCGACTAGACGCCAGTAGCCTGTTCTTAGAGACTCGGCCTGCTGCTCGTCACAGTTTTGCATAAGGGACTCCACCCGGAAGTTAATACCAAGAGAACCCAACAACTGGGATTGAGTCATTGGTCCATGGACAGAAATATCATCTACAGAAATAGCAACAGAAGCCTCGTAAGAAATGCTTGTCTTACCATGAAAAGTACAGGCATGGCAGCAAGCAATAAGAGTTCAAAATATTTTGCAAACCTGAAACTTCCTCGGCAGAGTGCTTGATTGCATCAAAATCAACATAGGCACTGAGATCAGCAGAGCCAGGGTCATCCAATATGTGGACAAACTTGTGTTTGCGGATTGCCTGCATAAATTATTACTTTCTCAATGCCCAGGCCATTATTTCAAGAGAGTATGCATCAAATACCAGCTAGTTTATTTTAGTAATTTACTTATGTTAGAAAGGCGCAAAAGCAGGACTGCCTGGAGCTTTGTGCACACTAGGCAGTCAACAACCTATTTGGTTCATCTCAGGTTTAGTAAAAGAATTTTTAAATCCAAACCTGAAGACTATCAGAGACTATTCCGGTTTTGCCATAGTCAATGATAAGAGCACCTCCACCATCCGAGCTAATTCTATCTGCGATCTGTTCGGTGATTTCCATTGCTTTCGGGCAGACTTCAATTTGCTGAACTTTTTCAAGTTCCTCGGAACTAGCCCATTGACAACGCTTGGAGAGGAAAATTAAAGAGGGCGTAGGCTGCCGAGATAGAACAAAGCGAAACCTGCTACAAAGTAAGAATTATGCATCTCCTTAAGGTTAGCAACACTCGACTGCAATTTTTAAAACCTACGATGAGTCTTCTTCGAGATCAACCATCTTTTCAGACCAGCCACGTGATCCTTTCTGTAGGAAAAGAATGTTGTTCAGTGATGATTGCACACTAATTAATCAGTGAGCGCGATAAAACCTGAGGCAAACTTGCTCACTAACCTGAAATTGATGGATTGGTAAGGCATCAAAGAATTCATGAGCAACAATTATGGTGGGCACTGCAGATAAGACACTTCAGAAATAAGGCAAACAACAAACCCCAGTCAAGATGTTTGAAAGAAAAACATCTTAAAGGATAAATAAAGGCAACCCAGTTTCCGAATAAACCACAAAACTATGGATTAACAATATAGAAATCCGTACGAAAGATTAGAAGCATCAGAAGATGCTCCTGTGCCTCCTTCCTGATTAATTAGTGTGCCAGGATAATGGCGTCTTGCAAAAAAAAATACAACGAAGTGCTGCTGGCTTCATTAATGAAACCACATGCTACATATGTCTGACCACCAGGCTAAGTGATCCAATGTCATTACTGAAGAAGTTTTTGAAGACTGGCACAAACAAACTGGCTTCAGAAAGAACAACCTTAACAGCTAAGATAAAGGGGTCTTCAGCCCAGCAGCTCACACATCATTAGCAAGTTGACTACAGTAGCTACTGTGCCTCCTTCCAAAGGACCTTACCAGCGGTTGACATGGGTGAATCCGCTTGAAAGAGAGGGGTGCCATTGGGAACGCGGACACAGGTGGTGCATGGCTATCCTCGGCTCATGATGTAAGGTGTTGGATTAAGTCTCACAACAAGCACAACCATCGTGTTTAGTTGCCACTATGAGTTTGGAATCACCGCCGGAGTTAAGCCGGAGGAAGGAGATGATGAGACCAAGCCATCATGCCCCTTATGCCCTGGGCTACACACATGCTACAATGGACGGGACAAAGGGCCACAATTTGTCGAGCTAACTCCTAAAACCAGTCCTCAGTTCAGATTGCAGGCCACGTGATTCATAATTTTTTGATCTAAATTATTATGCACTTAGCATATTCTGTACCCACAATATTAGAATCCTGCATACCATTTCCTCTAATCTCGTGATACACTTAATGATGAATGGAAATTTAAAAGTTTCTCATACAATTGTGTATATGATATCCACGGTTATATTATAGAGGTTAACTAAGAAACATGAAATTCATAGGAGAAAAAGCCTCATACATCCTGAAGGAACCTGTTCAAGGGAGGCATGCCAATAAACAGGGGCTCCGCAAAGCTTGCTAACTGTCCTTTTTTCATCACCAACAGGTTCATCTTCACATTTCAGAGTATTGTACTGCACCTTTTGCAGTGTAGGGCTGCATTCTACCAGGTTAATGTTGAGTGCCTTGGTGAAATTAATAAATTTTGCTGAGCCCTGTTGAAATAGACAGGTCCAATGAGAAACAGGACGGTCGAAATTGGAGGAAGGAAAGACAAGCCGGGAAGACTTACACGAAGTAAATCCGCCAAAAGGGTTCCTCGTCCTGGACCAAGCTCAATCAAATTCACCTTCTCTGGTTGTCCCATTTGCTCCCACAGGCACATTGCCCACACACCAATCAGCTGAGGCAAAGCAGCACAACATTAATTGCTATTATCTCACGGGCATAAAATTGCAAAACTCTCACTGTCTGACATTGTACTACATTGCTAGTAATGCAGGTAAATCAACCAAGTGGCAACTAGTGAGCACTACCTCTCCAAACATCTGACTGACTTCCGGTGAGGTGATAAAATCCCCAGACTCCCCAAACACATCTCGATTCATGTAGTACCCAGATTGCGGGTTTGTAAGCACCTCCTCCATGTACTCGGCTACGCTGATCGGCCCGCTGCGGAACTAACCTTTCCATGGAAACACACAAACCGAATCACATTTCCACATTACAAGTTTGCAACCAATGGAGTTACTACTTTACAAAGACTAATAGTAATAGAGGAGGAAAACATCAACACCTTTATGATGCTCCTAAGGTGCTTGACAAGCTCAGAGTCTGATGACGGCTCGTGCAAGTGCTCTGCTGCATAAACCAAACCTCCACCATCAGAGACCCAGAAACGTGCGTGCGCATATTTGTGCGAAGGGATGTGTGCGTGTGAGAGAGAGTGGGAGGGTTTCGACCTGGGGGACTGTAGAGGCCGGAACGGTCCACAGATATACTGAGTCTGGCACCTGCGCCGCTGGATTCACCCTGGAGCTCGTCGTCCTCCTTCTCGTTATCACGTGCGCCGACGGAGGACGGTGGCGGCGAGGAGGTCGGCGTGGACGAGAAGCGGGCGAGGACGGAGGGGGATATGTGAGGAAGGAGGGTCCTACGCGTAGATGGGCCGGTGCCCACAGCGCCGTCGGAGAGGCGAGGGGCCAGGCGGCGGAGCAGAGCGGCGGCTGGGCTCCGGAGCATCTCGACGGCGAGACGGAGTTGAGGGGAGAGTGAGAAGCTGAAGTGCTGGTGGGTTGGGCCGTGGAGGGAGTAGGAAGCTGATGGCTGGCAAACCCAATAAGCGGCTCAATTTGATTATGGACCGCAGGTTTCTTAAAAAAAAAACTTCCCTTCGCAAACTTCTCTCCGCGCGCTCTCGTCAGGGACAAGTGTAGAATTTTCGTTACAAGTAGCAAGTGCTGGTGGTGCGTAGAGGCTGTTTGTTCATTTATTTTAAGATTTATTTTTTCAAAATGAAATATAGCGTTTATTCTCGTGTCGAGATATTTAAAAGTAGATCCCATGTTAATAGGTTTCAACGAACTTTCTTTTGTAATTCGGATTGTGTATAGTTCGTACAATCGAGTGTTTATAGTTGTACGTGATATGTGTAGTTATACGTTCAACCTGGTCTGTAATCTGTGTAGTTGTACGACCTGATCTGTACAACCTGATCTGTATAGTTGTACGTTTAACCTGATCTGTACAAACTGATATGTGTAGTTGTACGATCTGATCTGTGTACGTACAATACGGTCTGTGTGTTTGTAAAACCTAAATTTGTGTTTGTACATGGTTTTGTATGTTGTTTGTATAATTCTGATTCACAGATATAGATCTGGATTTGAATCAAGATCTAGCCATACGCGGGGCCGCTCGCTTGGTTTACGTGTCCACGTGGCGGCAGCAGCTCGCACGCGGGACTGCGAAAGAGAAGAGGGAGACCTCTCCTTAGTTATACCCTTATGGACCGCGGTCACGCCCAAATTGCAAGGATATTTTTTTTGTCAACGGCATAGCCCTCCTGAGAACAACTCAAGCAGATCTCACAAAAAGCCCAAAACCGCAAAAAGCGGTCGTTTATGACTTCCAGCAAAACTCGCGGAAATAGTTAGAAAAAGGAAACATCAAACCGTGGCGTAGTGATAAGTGTCAGCTTTTTCCTTCTTACGGTCCCGGGGTGTGGATGTTTAAATATGTGACAAGTGATAGCATTAGAGAATTTTGATGGTATTTTGCTTCTCCGTGGAGGGCTATATGTACATTTATTTTGAGATTTGTTTAAAAAAATAAATATCTTGAGAACCGTTTATCCGAATTATGAACCATTTTCACTTTTGAATTTCTCGCGTCAAGATCTTCAAAACTAAATTCCATCTTGATAGGTTTCGATGAACTTTTTTTTACTTCCGAATGTGTATAGTTCGTACAACTGATTGTAGTTGTATGTATAATGTGAATCTGTGTAATTGTACGTACAACCTGATATGTGTAGTTGTATGTACAATCTGAGTGTATTGTACGAACAACCTGAATCTGTGTAGTTATACGTATAACGGTGTAGTTACACGTACAAACCTGATCTGTGTAGTTGTAAACTTGCACATACAACCTGATTTGTGTAATTGTACGTACAACCTGAGTGTGGTTGTACATACAACCCTAAACCCTAACTGTAGGTACAACCTAAATCTGTAGTTGTACATGCAACCTAAAATTTGTACAATCTAAAACTAGTCCGTGTACTATGTGTATTTCTTCCGGCATACTACTGCACGTTGGGAGCAATCGGAAGGAATAGGCGATCGTACTACGTGCAAAAACGAGTCGTGGAGGGCTTCGGCGAAGGCCGGTCTTTTTGTAGTGACACCCGCAAAGCCAGCCATACCGTAATTTCTTTTGCGCTATATGAGTATGCTAAAACAGCAATGCGGGATACCACCATAATTAGTCGGGGACCTAGTCATCTAAGATATCTTTCAGTTCGCTGGCTTCTCTTTGTTTGCCTCTCCTACCTAGTGCTCTAGTTTCGTCTCCTTCTTTAGATTATCTCTCTTCCTTTGCCTTCACTAAATTCTCAGAAACTTCTACCATTTTATGTTGGTGTTCTCTCATAAGATTTGCCTGCAACTTCGGATTCAGTTCATCAGCCTACTTCATCTCCATATTAACTAGTAGTACTTCTCAGCACCTTTCAAATTGTCCTTTATTTCATTGTCCAAGAGCCCCCAGAAATGAAGCAAACAAAATTTTAAACCATGCAGGATCAATCCACTCCACATGTGAGCACACCCCACCAATCTAAATGATAATGGAAGCACAAGTAAGTACATTGCATGCAACTTAAATTTGTTAAAAAAAACATGGTCCATACATGAATTGTTAAATTTAGAGAAGTCCTATTTCATATCGGGTTAGAACACCCAGGAACCTTCTGCCTCTGTTTTCACCTTTAAAGCAGACAAATTTCCTAAATTTCTACCAGTGCATACACAACCACTTGCCTTTAGACTGTGCATCCTCCATTCCCATTGAAACTCGGATCAGTACATAACCTCAACCACCGGTTGCTAAAGGGGAAATGGAAATCACACATGGGAACAAATAACCTCAAGCCGGGAAATCACACATGGGAACAACTAACCTCAAGCCGGGAACAAATTATCCTACCAAATTTTTACCAATCCAATCCATGCTATACCTATACTAATGCTAAAGATCATACAAACATACTATTATTCCATACCAAATTCAAATCAAATAGACAAATTTCAGTTCAACCCTAACATGAACAAAGTGGCCTAATGAGATAAATTTACTATGTGAAAACAAGGGGATCGGAGGACAATATCCGCGGGAAGTAGTTGGGCAATAAATCACATTACTCTTTCTTTTAGACTGGAGAGGAATCAGTGGAGGATTAGAGAGGGGGGGAGAGAATCATCGTCGCTGCCTTCGTGTACCTTCTGTCTGCTGGTTTAAGTGCTAGGGTTAGGATAGAGCGCGGTCGCGCAACTTAACTGAGCGCCTTAGCTTGAGGCACTACATAACCGCACTATAGTGACTTTGCTTGAGGCGCTACACCGACAGAAGTGGGCCTCAGCAAGCCCAGCGCACGTAACGCTGGCAAGTGAAGGGGATCGCAGGCAGAAAACAATAAATTTTCTAACAACGATAACCTTAAACTAGTCAGGATCTATACTATGCAGATATAGTAATACGGAGAAGATTGATATACATACCCTTGTAGACCGAAACGCGGGGATTACGCTCCCGCACAAGCGTTGTCGGTGAAGCCGACGAAGACGACCTCGAGGTCGTGTAGAGGAAGAAGACCTCACCTTGGTGGGCGAATGGTGGAGAGAACTTCACCTTGGCGCAACTCCTGGAGGAATCACGTTTCAAGGAGAAGAAGAGAGAGAGAGAGATTGGTTGTTCTTTAAAAGCCAAAGGGGGCACCTCTATATATAGGTGGAGGGGGGCTACCAGCCTTGCTGGCTGGGTGGTGTGGGAATAGTCCCACACCAGCCCGCCCCCAAGGGGTGCGCCGGCCCTAGGTGGGCCCCATTTGGCCCACCTAGGGCAGCCCCCCTTCCTCATGCGCACCTAGGGGGAAATCCCCCCTATGGGCCTTCTCTCCCATGGGAAGGCCCATTTAAGGTGGGCTGCCTTTTAAATTCCGAAAATCATTAAATAAAAATGTATTTAACTATTAATTACACTAATTAATATTAAACACACATTATCAAATTTATTCTGGCTCCGAAAACTATTTCGTCGCTCTCCGATCTTCATCGGATCTTTCCCGGGACGTTCCCGGTGCTCTCTTCTAATTTCTCTTCCGGTAAACTTGTTGACTCCCCTTAAGTGTGTTACCCTAGCGGTTCGAGATCTCGCCAGACATGATCGAGACGCGCTCTCCGATCAATGACTAATTCGTGGACCTTGGATACCCAGAATTAATCCCTGTGAGATAACGAATAACTTTGTCGTTCGAACCTAGACGTCGAGTCTTAAACCTTTTTCCATGGCGATACTTAGCGTGTCCGAGACTCGTCCATAGATATCGCAATACCTACCTTGATCTCGTTACCGACAACACTATCTTCTACTCGTCCATGATATTATGTCTTGGTGACCTATTCACATGCTTGCAAGCTTATTTGACATAATCTCACCGAGTGGGCCTAGAGTATCTATCCTGCTATGTGGACTGACAAATCCCGCTCTTGATCTCTCGTCTCAACATACTCCCTTCCGATACCCCAGAGGGACACCTTTATTGTCATACTAATAAGACATGACGTTTGATGCAATCAAATTATCTTTCAGGAATAGCAATAAGAGTTGATCTCACGGTTAAAGGCGTAATGACTACGTCCTACAAATATCCATCACATCGTTCTACCAACGATATGACTCCATTGTCAACTGACACCATGTCACATGATCGGGAAACCTCGATCATCGATTGCACAATGAACTAGTCACGTAGTGGCTACTAGGGACCTAGTTGTCTTACGTATCACACGTGTATTAATGTTTTCGCTTAATACCGTTATAGCATGACCAAAAAACGTATTATGAACAAATGAGATATAATAAATAAAACACTTTATTAATTGCATCTAGGGCATATCTCCTTTAGCAAGATCTATAGAGCCTGAAGCTTATGTACTACAATACATAAGGTAGCGCCTAATTGAAGGGCACTACCCCAAATGGTTAGATTGTGAAATAGTTTCGCCGAGCGTCCATTTTGTGGATTACTTTCGCTTATGCTTTATGGTAATTTTTGTCTAAATTGCCAGGTAGAACACGCCTACCCGCCACACCCTTACTGCCTGACGCCCAGCTAGGTTTCCAGTAGTCTAGCCCTCTGAGGTTCAGGATGGTACGTCGGGATTATGGATGCAAGTTCTTGGTTAGGTGATAGCCGCAAACTAGCAAGTGAGCCCTTTGTCGGCTGGATCACGACAACGAGGCAAGTCTGTAGGCGCTGCATGGTAATATATGAATGAATTGTTATTGTATCGTTACATGTGATTTTTTCATATACATGCCATAAGTATATTCCACTATCATCGTAACCAGATTTTTTTTTTGAAACAGGTGCCCCCCCTGCCTCCCGGGTCGCTCGCGCGAGCGACTCCGGAGGCGACCAAAACCCTAGAAAAAAGCCGCCGCCCCTGCTCCCCCTGGCCGCCGCCGCCGCCGGAGACGGCGGTGGTGGCGGCGCCCGGCTGCCAAAAGGTGGTGTGGGCGTGTGTGTGCGCACCCTGGCGGAGCCCCTTCGCGTGGAGCGGCAACGCAGCGTGGGTCGCGCGGGGTCTTCGGCGAGGCGGCAGGTTGGAGGCGAATCGACGCGGTGGGTGGCGACGAAGCAGCGGAGCAGCGCTGCGCCGCAAGCTGGAGGTCCCTGCGGCGGCCGGTGGCGCTCGGGCCCGATCTGGGCTTGGCTGGGCCGTGCGGGCCGCAGCTGTGACCCGGCTCCCTCCACCCCCACCAATCCTTCTCCCTCCTCCAACCCCTCCCGTCCGCTGCTGGTGGAGGATGCTGTGTGGGCTCGCAGCAGCCCTTTGGGTGATGGCTGCTCTGCCGCCCCGGCGGATTCTGGCGACGGAAGCTGCGGGCTGGCGTGGTGGCGGCGGCCACAGCTCGTGGCGGCGCGGCGCAGGTGACTGTTTGTTGCCTGCTCGACGCGCTCCTGGCGGTGGCCGGCCTGCAGGCACTGCGCTGGCTGGTGCCTCCTACCGCGACGACAACTGCAAGGTCTCCCTCAAGATGTTAGCCTCCTCCACTGACGACTTCGCCACCTCTGGTATGTCCCATCATCGATGGTCTTCGGAAGTCCCTGCTCTTGGGTCGGGGCGAACCCCCTGTGCGGCGACGTCCTGCACTGTCAACGGCGACACCCGAGGGTGCCATTACCTCCTTGGAGGCGTTGGCATGACCCTGGCAGGGCTTCCTCCTCGAGCACCAGGGGAAACCCTAGGTCTGGCCTGCCAGACCGGGCAGCGGCAGCGTCTCAGCGCTGCTCCCTTCTTGAAGGCGCTGCCATGGCTGCACAAGGAGTACCTGATGCGACAGCGTGAGGTTGGCGATGTGGTGCGCTGGTGTCGATTGCTACACATGAGGTGGACGTCCGGGGCGCAACGTATGCCAGCGCCGACACTTCCCTGACGAGTACTACACCAGTCCCAGCCAGCCCCTGCCTCCCGCCTTGCCGACTCTCTAGGCACACAAGGGCGCGAGGTGGCGCGAGGTACGTTGGGCTGGGCAGTTCTGGAGCTGAAATTGTCCCAGGAGGCACTTGGCAACGGTGGTGTTGCTGCCCTATTGCTCCCAGCCCCGACACCTCGCCATCCTAGGGTGAGGAAGGCTGATGAGACCTGATATTGTAGTATGTAGTTGAGAGCACCTCCTCACCTAGTTGCAGTCACTTGGTGAGGACGGTTGTGTGTGTGCGTGTGTGTCCCTCTGTGGAGGTTGTACTCGTGTTCTCTTCCTGTTCAATGAAAAAAAATGCAAACTCTTTTTGCGTTTTTCTCCAAAAGATTTTTTATTTTTCAATTATATATATTATTTATTGCTTCCGTATAATATTATAATGCAAATTTACAATTATGTATTGAATTGGTAAATAGATTTTATCGAAATGGTCAACAATTTTTTTATGCAGCATACCCATAAGTAAACTCCTAGGTCCTGAATGCATATACTCTTTGTCAACACTCTTATGCCAAATATGGTGATAAAAAGAAGATAAGAAACCATGTCATCAACCTCATGTATCATACTTGTCGCCCTTGATGGACCTTAATTTTGATGTCTTGTATTTCTCATATCATGTCTAAGGTAAGTCGTGTTGGAGCTTTTTCAGCTATCTTTGGTTCATGCATTCAAGCCTTTATCATGAAAATGGTCTGCCGTGAGAGAGTGCATTCCCCTCCAACACGCTCAACCAGTTTATGCTCCAACCTTCTATGCCCAACAATTTTTAAGCTTCTAGCTACCACTACCAAATATCCGAGATTTTGTTTGATTTGTGTAAGTCTACTCATGTTAGATCTAGGCACACCCAAGTCAAGCAACTCTGAAAAGATTATGTTGATGTTGTGGATGGACCCAAGTTCATGATGATGATTTTATGGATGATAGAGTTTCTCCACTTTTGATGATGATGACGATAATAATGATGATGATGACGATAATAATGATGATGATGATTAGTGTGGTTGTTTTCCCTTTTAGGTTTCTATGCCGAATGCCAATAGGGGGAAGCTATTCTATTCTATTATGATTGATCCGGGTATCTATGCTTTTAAATCACAAGCTCTTGCCCTTGGTTTGATTCTTATGAGCATGTGTGAGACTATCCCTTTGTTATTCTTGTACTGTGCTACTTATGTGCATTGTGTGTGTGACCTACTACGGTTTTGCTTATGTTTGTGACTATGTTATTTGCATGGTGATAATAATGGTTTGGTTGTGTAGTGCTTGTTGGTATATTTTTCTATCCATGGTTATTAATCTGTCTCGTATCCATATTTTGTTGTATAATGTCTTGTGACACACTTTGTGCAAAGTTTTACTGAAAAGAGTAGCATAATTTCTGGTAATCCATGGTATGAAAACGAGCTTCGAGACGAATCATGTCGATAAATATAAAAAATGAAGAAACCAAGCCAAATGCCGATGAACAAGACATTTTCACCCTACTAGAGGTAATACCTTGAGGTAATAGTTTCGATACTGGCTTGCCTACGGTTGTTCCTGGCATTAAAGTAATTTAAATTCAAGATTTAGCATTCGCTGCTGGTATCACAAACATCTCTCATGTTTAGCCTTGGACTTCCTCTCTAATCTCCTCGATGAGCTCCTCCTTGTACTCCTCGAACGTACCATGGTACGTGGTCACGGTGCCGTCCTGCACCACCCACACCTCGCTGCTCTCCTCGTCCTCGCACACCCGGGAGATGAGCCTTGAGTCATGGCTGACCAGCACGACCCCTCCCGCGAACTCGCACAGCGCGTCGGCCAGCGCGTCGATGGTCTGCATGTCCAGGTGGTTCGTGGGCTCGTCCAGCAGCAGCACGTGCGGCTCCTCCAGCGCCATCGAGGCCAGCACCACGCGCGCCTTCTGCCCGCCGGAGAGCCTGTTGATCGGCGTCAGGTGGCTCTCGCTGGGCAGCCCGAACTCCGTCAGCGCGGCGCGGGCCTCCGTCTCGTCGCCGTCTGCACCGCGGTCTTGTGCAGCTTCAGGGTGTCCACGAAGCGCTGCGAGTACCGCCCAGTCCGGAGTTTGTGGTGCGTCTTCACCTTGCCCTGGGTCGGGGAGAGCTCGCCGGACAGCAGCTTGAGCAGGGTGGACTTGCCTGCCCCGTTGGGACCGACAATGGCGGCGCGGGTTCCCATGTACACGTCCACGTCAACGCCTGACAGCGTGAAGTCCGGGTAACTGAACTGTGCCTCCGAAAGCTGGAGGAGCGGCCGGCGTCGTGGGAGCTCGTTGGGCGCCGGGAAGTGGAACTCCACGCTGTAGTCGTCATGCCGGGTATTCTTGGGCTCCCTCTTCCTGCTCTTCCTAGCCGCCTTCTCGAAGTCGTCGAAGTTGCCGCGGTACGTGTCGAGCTTCTTGTCGTGCAGATGGATGATCTCGTCGCACACTGAGTTGAGAAAGTCCTGGTCATGGGAGACGACGATGACGGTGCTCTTGCATCGCGAGATGAGATACTCCTCCAGCCACAGCACCGCGCGGAGGTCGAGATGGTTGGTGGGCTCGTCCTGCAGGAGGAGCGTCGGCGAGCGTGATGCGCTTCACCCAGCCGCCGCTGAAGGAGCTAGTGGGTCTGGCCTGCCTGTCCTGGTCGAAGCCTAGCCCCGCGAGGATCTTGGCCGCCCGCGCCGGCGCGGCATCCCAGCCCCGGAGGTTGAGTTCCTCGTAGACCACGACGAGGCGGCTGCCGGCCGCGTCGCCACTGGCTTCGAGCTCGGCCTTCTCGGCGCGCAGGTTGGCGAGCTCTTGGTCCGCCGCGAGCACCACCTCGATAACCGGACGGGGATCATCGTTCTTGTCCTCCTGCACCACGAGCGTCGAGCGGATGCCGCGCGGCACCGGGAGCTTCCGCCCCTCCGCGAGCAGCTTTAGGAGCGCGGACTTGCCCTTGCCGTTGGGCCCCACGAGACCGTAGCGTCGGCGGCCTCGTCATCGTCGGACTCCGACGGAGGCAGATCGACGCCTGCTAGGTAGGGGTTCAAGGTCGAATTTCGGCCGAATTTCGCCCATTTCGGTCGGGACCGGTAAGAATATCTACCGGATGAAATGTTCTGAAGTTTAGATTTTTTTGTTAAAAATTCAAAAGTTTGTCAAAATTTTCCTTGAAATTCAAATATTTATATATTTTCGGTTAGATTTCGGTCTAAGATTCAAATTTTGCTACTTTCATTTTGTCCGAGATTTGACCGAAAAATACCGAAATGACCGAATTTCGCCCATTTCGCTGAGGACCGGTAAATTCTCGAAACCGAAATTCAAATCCCTGTGTGAGATCCGCAGCGAGGCTCCCACGAACAGCGGCACACCCTCCACGCACACGTCGAAGTCTTCGAGCACGATATCCCTGACCTTGTCGGCGGCGGCGGCAGCGCGTCCTCCCGGGGCGCGGCCGCGGATCGTGACGGCGAACGCGTCGAGGTCGTCCCGGAGCGCGTCCCTCTTGGCGGCCTCTGCGAACGACGCCGCTTCCGCCTCGCGCCTCTCCTTCTTCAGCGTGTCCTTCTTCGAGAGCGCGGCGGCTTCCAGGTCGACCATCGGGTGTGAGCCCCTCCGCTCGGCGGCCTCGTCATCGTCGGACTCCGACGGAGGCAAATCGACGCCTGCTAGGTAGTGGTTCAAGGTCGCGGGCCTCATAGAACCGGGCTTGGGCTTGGAGAGCTTCCCCTCCACCGTGAACACGGACTTGGCGGCGGCGCGGGAGCCCTCGGTGACCTTGTCGTCGACGTTGTCGTCCCTTGAATCACGCGTGGCGGACGTGGAGTGGCGGCCCTTCGTGGGTACCTTGCCGGCGGTGGCGGTGGCGACGGCGGATGGGAGGGGCTCCCCCGACTCCGATTTGTCGATTTGTCCTCGGCGTTGGACCTCTTCTTCCGGTTCCCTTCGCGCACCATGATGCTTTGGATTCCGTCTGACGCTGTATGATTTCGGCCCGGCGATATTTATACAGTCGGCTCATTACCAAGTTGGTGTGTTCGCTTCGGCCACCCAGGAGAGGAAACGCAGCGGATGATGCTGATCCACATTCCTCAGTTTCCAACGTGCCTGGCACATACTCTGAAAGCGAATCCCTACGCTGCACGCCATGGTGATATCGTCAGAAACATTACAAGAATTATTGAATTCAAACGAAATTACAGAAACATCTGCTCACACGACGAAGACATGAACAAAGATGCGGTATACTGCCCAGAAAGTTATCCACAAACTGAGTGCTGCTTCTGTGGAGCCAAATTCTTCAGCAAGAAATCAGCAATAGGACCCGATAGATAATTTCTTTAATTGCTCCGAATTTGTCAATGTTACAAAATTTTGTCTTGAACACAGCTATTATCTGGACTATCAGCTGCCATTTTTTTTTAACAAAAGCTGCCATATATTTGCAACAGTGCAGACTTACAGTTGGCAGCAAAGATTTTGCGAAAGCAGACAATTACAGACTGAGTTACACACGATCGTGTCCCAGGGGCTCGTCTCCTCCGCCGCAATTGTGATTCCAAGAGCCATCAGCTTCATTCATCACTGTCGTCGCTATCATACTGGCAGAGGGACTGAAGAACATTGGTCTTCTCTTCTGCAGCTCCACCTTTTTCCTCTGCGACCGGTGCTTTACCGTTATCTTGGACAGCTGTGGATTCAGTCTTCTGTCTCTTCTGAGGATTTGCAGTGGCGGGCTTTGGTTTAACTATGAATTTGGGCATCTTAGATGTCACGGTCTTGTTTCCTGTAGGGCAATATTTAACAGTAAGTAACCCATTGGTTTTCAAATTGGAACACTATTTGATCACACAAAAAGAAGAACACATGTAACACTTGAAGCAAATAGCGACATAAACAGGGTGGACGTTGGATTATAGTCATGGCCAAGATAAGCTATGCCAGTGCCAGAAAGTCCATTTGGAGCACGGGCTCCATGGTGCCCTTTTTAAAAAAAAATTAACATTTCAATGTTTCTGAAAATTCTGCTAAAATCATAGATGTTAACAATGATGTACTATTATACAGTTCTGTAAATTTTCAATCCGAAATAGTTTGTACTCCGGCATATGCAAGAAAGAAAAACTCTGTCAAATCTGAAATATTTCGAATTTTGCACTGTTCACATCTCAGATTCAGAAACTTATCATTTTTACACAGCCCAAAATACACAATATTTCGCACTTTTGAAACTTGAAAACGTCGTTTTGAGTTTTTCAAAAAAAATGAGCTCCCTGGAGCTCGTCCTCCAAATCACCTCGCTCATGCCAGTGCATGATATGTGGAACACTGTCAGGCCCAGCTCATGTTAAAGTAGTGAATTATGAAATATCAGGCTCAGCATTTGCAGTCATGGACCTTAACAGTATAAGTGATACAGTGAAAAAATGATGAACGTATATGTGCCTACCTTCTTTATTGGAACTCTCAGAACCATTAGTTTTGGTCAAGACATCCGTTGGATTTAGCACTGATTCAGAAGATCCATTGATCTGCAAAACAAAAATAACAGAACTGTCAGCCGACCAAAAAATTGAAGAGACATCGAATCCAAAAGTAAAAATATAAGAAAATATTCATGGCAAGACAGAAAAGCAAGCATACTCTTCACGAAAAAACTGCAGAAATATCTTCAACAAAAATTGCTAAAATGAGAAGTACTCCATGACACCATTAGATTTGCACCAATGTTTCCTATATAGTTATGTGCTACATATTGCTCAATGACAAGCATTTACTCATATCAGTGAGTTTTCAGTTCAAAATGGCTTAACTGAAAACATTTTAAAGAAATACAATAAATACTTTTTTGCGTAATAATGACAATAAACACTTCATATAAAGCAACTAGTATTGCAGTATTAGAAGCTAAGTTATTAGCCAGCTTACATTTTGAGGCAATCTATATAGGACAGCTGCATATTTACAGTTTACACATTAAGAAGAGAAATGCCGAAATGCTTCAAATAGAAAAAGTGTACACAAATGATAATTCAGCATATTAGAGATAGTAACTGTGTCAGGTCAATTAGTTTGGGAGGATGAAATTAAATTCAAGCTAATGGTCTACAGTGATGTGACAACAAATGATGATTAAGAACATTAAACTGACAAAAAACAGAAACAGAAAAAAAAAGGAAGAATACAGTGAGACGAGTACCTTTGCCATGACACTTGACGGAGCTGGTATACCAAAATCATCATCATCTTCATCATCGTCTTCAATCCGTTTCACATAATCTTTCGAGTTCTGCAATAGCCAACAGTTGAGAGGGTCAGAAATAACTCATGCACAAGTTTGCACCTGCAGGTACATATGGAAATCGGTATAGAGGATTACTCGGAAAGTAATTGATTTGATGAGTTCTTCATCTTCTTCATCTAGTTCTGCTACTGTTTTTTCCTCCTGTAAGCACAAAAAATTACAAATGTTAGAGAGAGATAGATAAGAGTCCTCCTGCAATCACACAAAATTACAAAGAGGAATATTTTAAGATGTACCAGGACCGCCATGTCATAATTCCCTTAAAAATGAAGCACTACTAGTTTTTTAAACATACATAAAAATAAAGGACTTGCCTTCAGGTGAGCTGACTGCTTCAAAATTTCGAGCATCTGGTCAACGGATACCCCTGCATGTCTTGACTGCAAACAGCACAAGATAACAATGTCAGAAGTCAGCAAGTTAATATTTCATGTGCACATACAAGTACAGTTCAACCTAACTTAAATAATAAACAGATGGCCAGATCATACCTTCATGGACCGCATCTCTTCTAAAGCAGCAAGTATGTCCATGTCCTGCTTTGAGTCGTTTGCTCTGTTCTCCAGTGCTCTCATTGCATCACCCATCTCCTCCTCTTCTCGTTTTCTCTTTTCTTTGTCCACAACCTGAACAAAATAAAATGCATCAACATGATTAAATTCAAGCTCAAACTAGTCGAAACATAGAAGCTGTGCTCAGAATATGAACCTATACCACTCACCTCGTCCTCTGCACGCCAAGGTTCAAAATTCCTACTAGCCCCAGATTCCACAGTGTAGTCTGAATTCTGGGGGTCTGTTTTGAAGGTAATCTCAGCAGAGCACCTAGTACACTTGAAGTAAAATCTAAATATCTGTATGCCCAAGTATGTCTGCACATGAAACAAAATAAAAATCACATCAGTATTGATTTGCATTGCAGCAATATCAGCAACCAAAATATGTATTGAATATGGATATAGAATTCAACAATTCCAAACAATGGGTAACAAAATATAAGGTTATGCTTCTCCATATAGTAATGAACACTAGATAGTACCGATTCTGATTGTAAAATTTGACTCAAAACTATCGAAATAACAGAAATACTGCATCATAACTAGAAGATGGTGCAGGGCACTTTGATAATAAATCTGAATTTGTATGCCCCAAATGCATACCAGTGAATATTATGAAAAAATTGAAGGAGACAATAAGGTCTGATTTGAATAGCTGCTTTGAGTAGCAAGATCTCTATACGACTCGCATCACTACGATTTGGCCCAGACCGGAACAAGCACCAACAGGCAAACACCACAGTATGACACTGACGGTCACCAATTCGAGCGAGACTCGATACAGATTTGTGCAATTCGAGCCCACCGCGGTTCTAGGGTTAGATAACTAGGCTGACAACCGCGACAGAAGGACGGGCGTACCTCGCCGATGCAGTCCTCCTTGCGCGAGTTGAACTTAGTGCCCTTATAGATGTAGGTCCCACAGGTGCCGCACCGGATGCTCATGGGGAGCATCATGCGCACCTTGATCTGCTGGTTCTTGGGCTGCTTCCGCCGCGGGATCTTCGCCGGGTCGAAGTCCGGCGGGTAGTACTTGTTCAGCACCTTCCTTTCACCCATCGCGCCGCCGCCGGTGAGCCCGCCGGAGCACTAGGTTAGACGCGCCGGAGAGGAGAGGAAGAGGGAGGCGGGCCGGGCAGGTCGTTCCGCGGGCGACGCTGACGGGTCGCGCTGTCGGCTGTCGCAGAGGCGGCAGGGATTTTTTTTTATGGAAGGCGGTAGGGATTTTGGGTTGCTGTAGCGTTCGGTTGTTCCGTGCGGGAAAAAGAAACCGGCGCTGCGTCGGTGTATGGGCCGGGTCGGACGGATGGGCGCCTTGGTGATTGATTTTGGGGCCGATGTGATTTTTTTTCCAAACAAGATGTGAATTTCTTCGAGTCTGTAAAATAAAGTGTTGTACAACCTCCACGGGCTGGCAGGTCCCCAGCGTGTATAGCGTAGTCGAAATAGTCAAAGAAGATGGAGATGTGAGACGTATAGAAAGTAAATTAACATAGGTAAAATTTCTCTTTATTATCTTTGAAATTAAGTAATTAGTATGTATAATTTGAGATAAAAATGGTCGTACCACCGCTCGAATAGATAGAACAGAATTAACCCAGTTTATAAGGGAAACCGGATCCAAAAACCATAGAATATGTACAACAAAAAAAATGACACAAACGAAGCGACCCGCCGCCCACACGACCCAAGTCGACAAACGCCACAAAACACACCACCTAGTCCGGGGCCGTCGCCCCGACGTAGCAACCAGATCAACTTTCACATCGCCCGAAAGTGATCCAGTCATGGTCGACGAACCCTCTGCCCACGCAGTCTTCATCCGGGTGGCCACCAAAACCACCATTTCACAGGGCCGCCGCCCCGGTGTAGCAACCAGATCAACCTTCGCATTGCCCCAAGATGATCCAGTCGGGTCAACGGACCCTCTATCCAAACAGTCTTCATCCAGATCGCCACCCAAAACCCACGATAAACAGCGGTTCTGCCTCATAGAACCGTCGTAGCGTCGGAGATCAAGGCTGCCACCTCGACGCACCACCACCTTCCGGTACCGCCGCCCCGACATCCACCGCCCACAACCGCTTGACGGAGCTATCCTGCCAATCCATCGCGAATCCATCACACCGCAAGGGCTAAGAAACTCCAAGACAACGCCTCCAACAAGGAAGTGACGCGTCCGTCACCGTCGCCCGCCCCCGACGGAGCTTAGGTTTTCACTCGGAGTCTTGGAACCACTCGCGTCGGACCGGATCGAGTTCCGCGACGACGCGATCAAGAAGGGAACAACGCCCGAAGGCGCCGCCGTCGTCGGCACAGACCATGGTCTGTGCAAGCTTTCGCCCGGAATTCTCCCCGTCCACGAAGCTCAGGGAGCAGCCGGTTGGAAGCATATCCCCATCGCCAAACCACCAATCTTCTACCACTGCAGCAGACCCGCCGGCCACGCCTGAGCAGTCTGGGTCGCCGCACGCCCGAGCGCCACCGCGTCGGAGCTCCCGCCTCTGCCCCTGCGCCAGTCTCCACGCCCTCACGAGCCAAGAGCGACCTCCCTTCACGCCGCGCGACCGCGGCCCGCTCGGCCCGCCCCGACCCTGATGGGGCCCGGGCCGCCGCCAACCGGGTCCGCCCGCCGCACCACCGCCACGCTCCCGCGCCGGCTGACCCCCGCAGCGCCGCGCCCACAGAGCCGCCTCCGCCCCTGCAGAGCCGCACCACCAAGCAGCCCGCACGCCGTCGATCTGTACCAGGAGCTTCGCCAGGAGATACAACAGCTCGCCGCCGCCGTCCGCCGCCTAGGGTTGTGCCCGGCAAGCCTCATCCGGTCGGCGGCGAGGGGGCTGAGGAGGGAGGAGGGTGGTGGCGGCGGGGGGGGGGCGGTGGTTCCGCCCGAGCCGTCTCGGAGGAGACAACGCGGGGGCGAGTCCCAACAATGTTTCATTAGTATGTATAATGTTTTGCTATATAAAGAGGAAAGGGATAAGACCCACTTAACGTTAAACATGGGGGACTGGCTTGGTCATTACGTGGGTGGGAGGCACCACCGAAGTGGTCTCTCATGCACCACGGTTCAAGTTTCACAACACTCTCTCTTGGGTTTTATCCGTATATCCATAACTCAAAACTCCGAAAAAACTTAGTGGGAAAAATATGAAGAAAAGTACACTTTTACTATGTTGCGCAAATTGCCTCGTTAAAAACCTTACGATGAGAAACTTCATAAAAACTCACTAAAGGGAAAAGGAGTACAACTCATTTAACTTTTAAGTCAAGTACCCAATTATTGGGATCGAGATTTGACCGATGAGTTTGTGAAGATTCTCCCCATGAACCTTGCATTTCTCTAAGTCTCATCATACCCATTCCACGAACACATCTCTCGAAAGAAGATGTTGGTAATGACTTAGTGAACAAATCAGCAAGATTTCACACGGCTTAGTATGCAAGATTCTTACTTCGTTCATCCTTTGCAATTCATGTGCATAGAAGAACTTGGGGTCGATATGCTTTATGAGATTTCTCTTCACGTAACCTCTGTCTGGACTTGTGCAACACAAACAACATTACCTTAATAGATAATAGTTGGGGTTTGCATGGTGTTCAGGTCACATGTCAGCTGGATGTGGCCGATCATCAGTCGAAACCATACACACTCTCGTGATGCTTCATACAATGCTATTTCTGAGTGGTTCGTCAAAGTTGTTACTAAAGGATGCTTACACGATTTTCAAGAAACTGCGGTTCCACCACATAGGAAAACATATCCAGTCTGAGACTTAGTTGTATGCGGGTCTAACATGTACCCAGCATCAGCATATCTCACAAGTGAAAGGTCTTGGTTCTTTCGGTAAAACAAGCCAAGATCTTTGATGCCTTGCTGATGCACCCAAAATGCATCCACCTTTTTCAAGTATTTTGATTCATAATTTCCTCCAGAATCTTTAAGACTGTAGAATCTGACGTTGTTTTTAGCAAAGTCTCGCTTCTGGTCGTTTTTGCAGGAAAAAAACGGGAGGAAATACCACGCCACTATTTAGCGAAAGAAGAAACTGGAGCACTGGACGGACACATGGGGGCGTCCAGGGCCCAAATGAGCATTTCTCACATGGCCAGGAAGGGTGGCCGCATGAGTGTAACACACTGGATTTTTTAGCCTTTTTAAAATTTTCCAAAACACATTATTTCTATTTATTTAAATATATTTGGATTTAAACCTCAGCAAAACCATTTGAATTTTAAATCTTTTCAAATATGATAAATCAAGTTGGGATCTTGTGCTTTCCATTTCCCTCCCACCTGGTACTTGCCAATATTATTTTTATCTTGGACAAATATTGATTTGAGAAATTCCTTTTCTCTTTTAAAAATTAACTTTTAATTAGCCCCCCAAAGGAACCCCTATTTTATGTCTCCAAAAATTCTGCAAAAATCAGGGATGCATCCCTAGTTGTTGTGGAACCCATTTCTAAGAAAATATAGGGTCTTGACTCAGGAAAATATTTCTCCACACCCCTTTTTCCATTCTGCCCATTTTGCAAACATATTTTAAAACCTGCCTAGATAATTCTCTTGGAAGAATCCAAGGCATGGATAAGCTTCATTTGACCCCTCCTACGTCAGGACAAGAAGGCATCTTCAACCAACCCCATTTACCCCTCCTAGCAAAATATCTTCACTTTGACCAGAATCGTTTTTCGAAAATTCTGTATAGCACTTTGGTCGTTTTTGCAAAAACTCTCTTCTGCAATCTGGTAGCCCTTCCCATTTGGCGCACGGGGATGTCCTCCTTTGTGCATTTGGAGACCTGTGCGCCGAGAACGGTGCCGATGCCGCTTTTGGCATGCCCTAGAACGCACCGGCGTCGGCATGACCGTGCCCGCGGGGCGCCGCCCGTTTCTGGTCGCCGGATACGCGCACGCATCCGCGCCCCCACGAGTCTCCCGCACCCCACCCCCCTCCTTTGACCGTCCACGCCCCCGCACGCTCGCTCGCGCGCCGCCAGGGAGCCGCCAACCGCTAGCCGACGCGCCGCCCGGCCATGTGCACGACGGGCCCCGCTCGTCAGCGTGTCCGACGATGCCACGCCCTCACTCCTCCCCTCCTGACGCACCCACGAGCCGTACTGTGCCACCGCCCGGCGACACCGGCGTTCACTCCGTCAAGTTATGCCTCTTCACCGGCCGAGCTACCCCATTACTCTGACCGCTCGCCACGCCATTATATAAACCCCCCAGCCCTCGAGGAGACGCACACCACCTCCACTCGCTCACACCTCACTCCCCTGCCCCGATTGAAGCTCGGCGAGCACCGCAGCTCCGACGATGGATTTTCCCTAGCCGTCTCGGCCGTGGACAAATTCCTCGTCAGAGAGGCTCCGTTCGTCGATTAAACCTAGCCCTAGCCTCCCTATCCCACGGCGGTGCCAACGCCACTCTCCCCTCGGTAAACCGTAGCCGGAAATGTCGGATTCGTCCACGACCAGACGCCGGAGCCGTAGAAGAAAGGGGGCTTTCCGCCCGAGCCAACCCCGCCGCCCGAAACCTCGCGCCGTGACACCCCCGTGCACGGTGAGCCTCCCCGTACCCTCCTCTAGCCCTAGCACCCCCTCCATCGGCCGCAAACCTTCGCCGGAGTTCTTACCGGCGATGGGAGCGCCGCTCCCGTTCTGTTCCCACGCTGTGTAACAGTTCAACCGGAACCGGGGTCACTGACCAGTGGGACCCGCGCGTCAGCGTTTTAAGCATTATCCGAATTGTTTTTCTCTTTTCTTTAAAACTCTGTTTTTATTCATCAAAAAATAGAAACTTTGAAAGGGTATATCTCACTCAATGTTTGTCCAAAAATTACAAACTTTAGCTTGTTGGAAACTAGAGAGAAATCTCTATCCAATGAAACCAAGATGGGTTGATTTGGAGTTTATTTGCTGGTTCATTTTTTCAGTAGCCTTTGGTAGGGTTTTAACACATATTTATTGATTTGGAATAGATTCTAAGGATCTTGAGGAGGAACCAGCACCCTATCTTGTGGAAGGCAAGAAATCCACCACATTCCACCATTGCTGCATTTTGGAATTGCTCCATTTGACTTGGATGTTTTTGCACTCGTTCTTGCATTTTTTTCGTTGCATGCTAACATGTCATTTACATTTGTTATATTGATATTATGGCTGTTAATAACCCACTAAAGGCGACAAGTGGTAGATCTAGGCTTCATAGCTAAGAGCCCCCTGTCGGTTTAATTGACCTTGATTGTTTCCTTGTTTGTGTTGATATTACGACTGTTAACAACCCACTCAAAATGACAAGTGGTGGATCTAGGCTTCATAGCTAAGAGCCCCCTGTCGGATTAATTGGTTTTGATTGTTTTCTTGTTTGTGGATATTATGACCGTTAATAACCCACTAAAGACGAGAAGTGTTGGATCCAGGCTTCATAGCTAAGAGCCCCATGTCGGTTTAATTGACTTGATTGTTTCCTGATATGTATATATGTAGATATGTATATCTGTATATGTTGTGATCATCATATTTGCATGTTATTATTCTAACCTCGTTTTGTTGATGCATTGGGGACATTAGTTTAAATTCATTGTTGTAGAAACATCTTTTGGAAAGATCTTGATAAACTTGACTAAGAACCTAATCACTTCCCTCGACTAGATTGAGTCATCGGTGCCATTCACCAAACCTTATTGCTCAGTCACGCGTCGTCTGAAATGGGCGGACCTAGCTTAGTACATTATCGGGATCCCCTTTGATGTCACCCCTTGGCAAGTCTAGTAGATTACCTGTGTGGTCGGGGCTAGTCTTGTGATAGTTCTGGAGCTAGGCGCCGCTCATAGGTTGGGGACATGCCGGAAATTAGTTCAGCCTAAGACGAGGCCCATAGGGCATGTCGGTGACTATACAGGGGGCGTCTTGGTTTTCTGGACCGCTGGGGAGTGGGCACTCGCCGTCAGGAATGGTTAAGTACTTCGGTACCGGCGGGACTATTGTGCACTCTAGCGTGTGTTGTTGCGACCTCTCGAGAGTGTATCTAGATACTAGCCTAGTCCCAAGGATACGGGACAAATTTGGGTCGAGTCATACTTAGAGTCAGTCTTGTCACGGGGAAAACTTTGCAAATGAACCTTATAACTATGTGAGGCTCGTGGAGTCTAAATGCGGCGCCCGAGTTGGCGAGGGGCCAGAGAGCCCGGAATCGGTGAAACTTACCATGAGAAATATGTTGTGGACACTGCTCCTCGGTGTCATATTTAAGCACCAACGTTAAGATGGGACTCATTGTTCATTTTATAGATGCCGTGCTAGATTATTCTATCTTGCTTTATCTATGCCATGCTTAGAACAATGCCATGCTACCTTCCGTACTTATGTGATGCTACTTTCCGTACTTATGCCATGCCATATAGATAGTCATGAGTGCCGTGTGGCCGATGTCTTGCGAGTACATGCAATGTACTCACCTTGCTAATTCTTTGGTCAGACTCTCCGTCGGCCGTCCCGGAGTACCCGTTCTACGAAAACTGGGATCAAGTATTCCAGGCAGAACCCCGTGGAGTCCGCCCGCCGTACTACGCTTCCGTCTACGCTTCCCGCTACATTAGTCCTTAGCTCCGACGACCAAGAATAATGTACAAACTGTTGTGTGCGCCGTTGCGCCTTCCTCCGGAGCCACTATCACGAGTCGTGTTATGTATAATTATTCGAACCTATGTATTTGGTCTTGTCTTTAATATCAAGTTATCGTATACTAGTGTTTCTAGGATTAGTATACGGGACTATTCTGATCTTTAGATCGGGGTGTCACAAAGCTTGGTATCAGAGCCTGACTGCCTGTAGGATACCCTAGTTCATGGACGCTAGAACAGGACCGTTACCTTGTTCTTTCGATTGTTTCTCTTCCTGTTTATGGGTTTTAGCTTGGGTAGTTCTCTACTTCTAACAATTAACGTTAACTTTTACATTTTGTGGCTATGTTCTGGTACAGATGCCGGAGCTGTTCGCTGAGACGACTGCCGAGCACATCGTCGGCTTTCCGCTGTTCTTGCGAGAGATCTGGAGTCACCTCTACCCTAACTCCTCTCCTCCTTTGTACTGCGTGTACTATGACCGTCCCACTAGGACCAACTCTGAGTTTTTCGCCACCATGATCTTGCGTCCGGAGGCGGGAGACCCGACCGTCCTCCACTCTCTCACTTCCAGGATCTCCTCTCAGGTGACCCGAGCTATCCAGGAGGTCGCTTACAATGCTATCACTTTCATCCGCACCTTTGACCCTGTCATGGGAGATTGTAGCCGCTACATTCACTTCCCTAGGCTGCAGATGACCTCCGGGAATGTCATCTTCCCGAACCCCGGTGATCCTGAGGCGTCTCTTACCTCCCTGATCCGCTACGCGGCGCTTCTCCACCAGTTCCTCCGCGCCACTCTTGGCCTGCTTGCGGCTCACCGCATTGACTTGGCCACGGCTACTCGCCCTCGCGGCGCAGGTGCCACCTCGGGTTCTCAGTCTTTCTCCTTTCCTATGTCTACTCGTGGTACTCTGGAGTTTCTCTGGAACCGCCTGTCTGAGACCTTTCCTCGTACCCCACCTATTGCTATTCCCATCCGCCCCGTTGCTCGCCACTTCGCGCGTGTTACGATCATCCGTACCCATCGCCGTCGTGGTCACCCCGTCGCTCTGCCCCACTCGGCAGGACCTCGTGACGCCCCGCCGACTCCAGACTACAACCCCGCCAGGACGAGCCTCGACACCGCCACCCCCGCGACGCCGCTCGTGATGGACTTCTAGATGCTTGGAGCTCTCGAAGATTAGAGTAACTTATCGTATCACGCTTAATAACGTAGTGGTAGGCGCGGGAATGCTTGTATCGGTTGTACGCAACCATGTATCGTAGTTGCATTCATGCCTACATCTCTAGTTGTACTCATGTTGTATGATGGGTTGTACTCAGCCATGTAACTTAGATTGCATCCATGCATGTGCTCCGCATTTCATCCTTGTACTAAACCACTCACCGTTGTTTTATACCACCACTCCTTGCTTTCAAATATTTGGATTTCCATTTGGTTTTGCTTGGATGATTACCTTTCCCCACTAAGGATGCTCATGGTACACAACGCAGCATGCAACCTCAGGATGAATACCGATGGCAGCCAGTCCCAAACCCCGCCAACGTCCGATTATCAAGATAACTTGCCGCACGGCCCCACCATTGAGCCGTCGCCAAGCCAGCTTCTGTTGATGATGGATGACAGGCACAGTCAGCATATGGCCACCATCATGAGGGAGTTTGGCAACTGCATGACAGCACCGCCAGCGCACCGTGGCGAACGTTCCTAGCTGCAAGACTTTCAGCGTACCTAGCCACCCAAGTTTGCATTTGCAGAGGATCCCCAGGAAGCCGATGATTGGCTCCGCACCATGAACAAGAAACTCGCCATCGCCCGAATTGACGAGCAGGACAAAGTGATGTACGCCATGCACTACCTCGAGGGCCCCGCCAACGCTTGTTGGACAACCAGAGGGACGCGCAGAACGGTGAATCGCCCATCACTTGGGACGCTTTTCAGGAAGCCTTCCGCAAGGCGCACATCCCATCCAGCCTCATCAAGATGAAGCAGCAGGAGTTTCTGGCACTCACTCAGGGCAGCCGCTCGATCAGCGAGTACCTCACCAAGTTCAACAACCTTGCCCGCTATGCCCCAGATGATACCAACACTGAAGAAAAGAAGAAGGACAGATTCCTGCACGGAATGCACCAGGCTATCAAGACTCAACTGAGTGTTCTGCAGTTCCAAGATTTTTAGGCCATGGTCAACACTGCGCTGATTTCAGAAAAGGAGCACCGTCACATTTATGACAACCACAAGAGGAAGTTTGAGGATCGCAAGTCTCACCATGAGCGCCACTCCGCGAAGTCTCGCCCATGGCAGTCCCACAACAGCAGCAACAACCTCCCGCCATCACCACCTGCTTGGAGCTAGCCTAAGAAGACCGTGTTCCCGAACCGTGAAGTCTTCAACAAGCGCCCCATTTCCGATGAGCGCAAGCGAGACAACACTTGCTTCAAGTGTGTCAAGCCTGGACATTACATCAAAGACTGCCCCAACAACCCCAACAACGGCAACAACAACAACTACGGCAACGCCAACCCGGACAACGCGACCAAGCCACCCATGGTCGCCCGTGTCCACCACATGTCCGCCGAGGAGGCCTATGAGGCCACAGACGTAGTGCTTGGTACGTGCACCATCAACGCTAAACCCGCTCTCATTTTATTTGATTCCGGAGCTTCCCATTATTTCATCTCGAAAGATTTTGCCGCCAAACACCATTTTCCGATTTCCCTTTTGGACCACGTTTTGGTGATACATACCCCCACCTCTGAGATGAATACCACCACCGCCTGCAAGGGGTTGACCATCAGGGTTAACCAAGTGGAGTTCCCCGCTCAACTCGACGTGATCGATGTACCTGATTTGGACGCCATTCTTGGAATGGATTGGTTGGTCCAACACTCAGCTCAGATAAATTGTGCCAGCCGTGAAGTTATTCTCACCAACGCCGAAGGAATCAGCACCACGTACCTGCCCAATAAACCTCATCAGATCAATGCTAAGATGTTCTCTATCCAAGCTCCAGAAATTGGTCAAGTCTATGTTGTCAGCGAGTATCCCTATGTGTTCCCCGATGAGTTACCCAAGATGCCGCCCGATCGAGATGTAGAGTTTGCAATAGAAGTTGTGCCCAAAACAAACCCAATATTCAAGAAACACTATCGCATGACAAGCCTCGAGCTTGTGGAACTCAAGCGACAACTCGACGAGTTGATTGAGAAGAAGTTCATCCGCCCGAGCATTTCACCGTGGGGATCGCCAGTATTGTTTGCTATGAAGAGTGATGGTACACTCCATCTATGCATTGACTACCGCACCCTGAATGAAGTCACCATCAAGAACAAGTACCCACTGCCCCGAATCAACGACCTGTTTGACCAACTCCGTGGTGCCCGTGTGTTCTCAAAGATTGATGTCCGTACGGGATATTATCAGTTGAAGATCTGAGACAGTGATATTCCCAAGACTGCTTTCACCACGAGATACGGATTATATGAGTGCCCCTTGATGTCCTTTGGATTGACCAACGCACCAGCCTACTTCATGGGAATGATGAACAAGGTATTCATGGAGTACCTCGACAAGTTCGTGGTTGTGTTCATCGACGACATCCTCATCTAATCCAAGAATGAGGAAGAGCATGGAGAGCACCTAAGACTAGTCTTAACAAGACTACGAGAGCAACAACTCTACGCCAAGTTCAGCAAGTGTCAGTTTTGGTTAAAGGAAGTTGAATTCCTTGGACATGTTCTGTCAGGTGCCGGCGTAGCCGTCAACCCCAACAAGATCTCCGACGTGCTGAATTGGAGGACACCTACCAACGTGTCGGAAATCCGAAGCTTCCTTGGACTAGCCGGATATTACTAGAGGTTCATTGAGAATTTTTCCCGAATCGCCAAACCAATGACGGAGTTACTCAAGAAGAACCGCAAGTTCACTTGGACCGACGAGTGTGAAGAGAGCTTCAACGAGCTCGAGAATCGACTGACCATCGCCCCAATACTAGTGTTACCCGATGATGGAAAGGATTTTACCGTGTATTGTGACGCCTCTAGAAACGGACTAGGCGCCGTGCTTATGCAAGAAGGAAAATATATCGCCTACGTGTCCAAGCAACTCAAGACTCGTGAGATGAACTACCCGACTCATGACTTGGAGTTAGCCGCCGTCATACTCGCCTTGAAGCATTGGCGTCACCATCTTATTGGAAGGAGATGTGAAATCTACACCGACCACAAGAGTTTGAAGTACGTATTCACCCAGCCCAACCTCAACTTAAGGCAACGAAGGTGGCTTGAAGTAATCAAGGACTACGACCTCGGCATCCACTATCACCCGGGAAAGGCCAACGTGGGGTCCGACGCGTTGAGTCGAAGACCGTTGCCTATACCTCCGAGCCTAGAGAAGGAGTTTGTGAAGCTCAATCTATGCATCGGCAACCGAGCCTACTTGAATGCTCTAGAAGTGAAGCCTGACCTCGAAGAGAACATCAAGTCCGAGCAAGCAAATGGCCCCGAGATTAAGAGAATCATCGGCAAGATTCCCCTTGGGAAGGCAAAGGGATTCTCCGTGGGAGAAGACGGAGTATTGCGCTACGGAAACCGCCTCTGCGTACCCGACAACGTCGAGCTCAAGGTACAAATATTGAACGAAGCTCACGACTCCCCCTACTCTATCCATCTGGGAGGCACCAAGATGTACCAAGACCACAAACAGACATTTTGGTGGGCCGGAATGAAGAAAGAGATTGCGTACCACATCGCATGCTGCAACATCTGCAACCTCATCAAGGCGGAACATCATAAGCCCGCCGGACTCTTACAACCATAGTCCGTGCCGGAATGAAAGTGGGACAATATTTGTATAAACTTCATCACCGGACTTCCCAAGACCAACCGAGGAAACGACTCCATTTGGGTGATCGTCGACCGATTGACTAAGGTAGCTCACTTCGTTCCCGTGAGGACCACCTACCGCTCAGATCAGCTAGCACAGTTGTACATGGACAAGATTGTCCGACTACACGGTATTCCCAAGACCATTGTGTCCGACCGTGGCACCCAGTTTACCTCACAGTTTTGGACTAGTCTCCACGAAGCTATGGGAACCAAGCTCTCTGTTAGCACACCTTACCACCCGCAGACTGACGGTCAGACAGAAAGTATTAATCAAATCTTCGAGGACATGCTACACGCATGTGTGCTCGTGTACGGGACTGGTTGGGAAGACAGTCTTCCGTACGCCGAGTTGTCCTACAACAACAGCTTCCAAGACAGCCTGCAGATGTCACCATTTGAAGCACTGTATGACAGGAAATGCCATACCCCTCTCAACTGGTCTGAGGCAAGAGATGGTAAGATCTTTGGATCCGGAGTTCTACTCGAAGCCGAGAAGCAAGTGCACCTGATTCGTCACAGACTCAAGACAGCCCAGTCTCGCCAGAAGAGTTACTATATGATCGTCGTCACCGCCTCGTGAATTTTGAAGTGGACGACCATGTCTACCTCCGTGTGACACCCCTCAAGGGACAATAGAGATTCCATCTCAAGGGAAAGCTCGCTCCAAGGTTTACCGGCCCCTTGAAGAATTTTGGCAAGAGTAGGAGCCGTCGCGTACCAGCTAGAACTGCCCGAAAATTTAGCGGGAGTTCACGATGTCTTCCACGTGTCCCAACTGAGAAAATGCGTCTCGCCACCCACCAAGCAGACAGATGTTGAGGGACTGGAACTGAACACCGACTTAACTTATGAAGAGCACCCAGTTCAGATCCTAGAACGCCGCACCCGCAACAAGGTTACCAAGTTCTACCGAGTGAAGTGGGACAGACACACAGAGGAAGAAGCAACCTGGGAAAGTGAAGATTTGCTGAGGTCTGAGTATCCGTACCTGTTCAATGAGCCGCAGGAATCTCGGGGACGAGATTCATCTTAAGGGGGAAAGGTTTGTAAAACCCTGGATTTTTTAGCCTTTTTAAAAATTTCCAAAATACATTATTTCTATTTATTTAAATGTATTTGGATTTAAACCTCAGCAAAACCATTTGAATTTTAAATCTTTTCAAATATGATAAATCAAGTTGGGTCTTGTGATTTCCACTTCCCTCCCACTTGGTACTTGCCAAAATTATTTTTATCTTGGACAAATATTAATTTGAGAAATTACTTTTCTCTTTTAAAAATTAACTTTTAATTAGCCCTCCAAAGGAACCCCTATTTTTATGTCTCCAAAAATTCTGGAAAAATCAGGGATGCATCCCTAGTTGTAGTGGAACCCATTTCTAAGAAAATATAGGATCTTGACTTAGGAAAATATTTCTCCACGCCCCTTTTTCCATTCTGCCCATTTTGCAAACATATTTTAAAACCTGCCTAGATAATTCTCCTGGAAGAATCCAAGGCATGGATAAGCTCCATTTGACCCCTCCTACCTCAGGACAAGAAGGCATCTTCAACCAACCCCATTTACCCCTCCTAGCAAAATATCTTCACTTTGACTAGAATCATTTTTCGAAAATTCTAGCACTTTGGTCGTTTTTGCAAAAACTCTCTTCTGCAATCTGGTAGCCATTCCCATTTGGCGCACGGGGATGTCCTCCTTTTTGCATTTGGAGACATGTGCGCTGAGAATGGTGCCGATGCCGCTTTTGGCATGTCCTCGAACGTGCCGACGTCGGCATGACCGTGCCCGCGGGGCGCCGCCCGTTTCTGGTCGACGGAGACGCGCACGCATCCGCGCCCCCACGACTCTCCCGCATCCCACCCCCTCCTTTGACCGTCCACGACCCGCATGCTCGCTCGCGCGCCGCCAAAGACCCGCCAACCGCTAGCGGATGCGCCGCCCGACCCTCTACACCGGTCGAGCTACCCCCATTACCCCGACCGCTCGCCACGCCGTTATATAAACCCCCCCAGCCCTCGAGGATACGCGGACTAGCTCCACTCGCTCACACCTCACTCCCCTGCCCCGATTGAAGCTCGACGAGCACCGCAGCTCCGACGATGGATTTGCCCTAGCCGTCTCGGCCGTGGACAAATTCCTTGCCAGAGAGGCTCCGTTCGTCGATTAAACCTAGCCCTAGCCTCCCTAGCCCACGCGGTGCCAACGCCGCTCTCCCTTCGGTAAACCGTAGCCAGAATCATCAGATTCGTCCACGACCCGACGCCGAAGCCGTAGACGAAAGGGGGCTTTCCGCCCGAGCCAACCCCGCCGCCCGAAACCTCACCGCCGTGACACCCCCGTGCACGGTGAGCCTCCCCGTACCCTCCTCTAGCCCTTCTACCCCCTCCATCGGCCGCAAACCCTCGCCGGAGTTTTACCAGCGACGGGAGCGCCGCTCGCGTTCTGTTCCCACGCTGCGTAACGGTTCAAACGGAACCGGGGTCACTGACCAGTGGGACCCGCGCGTCAGCATTTTAAGCATTATCCGAATCGTTTTTATGTTTTGTTCAAAATTCTGTTTTTATTCATTTGAAAACAGAAACTTTGAAAGAGCATATCTCACTCAATTTTTGTCCAAAAATTACAAACTTTAGCTTGTTGGAAACTAGAGAGAAATCTCTATCCAATGAAACCAAGATGGGTTGATTTGGAGTTTATTTGCTGGTTCATTTCGTCAGTAGCATTTGCTAGGGTTTTAACACATATTTATTGATTTGGAATAGATTCTAAGGATCTTGAGGAGGGACCAGCACCCTATCTTGTGGAAGCCAAGACATCCACCAAATTCCACCATTGCTGCATCTTGGAATTGCTCCATTTGACTTGGATGTTTTTGCACTCGTTCTTGCATTTTTCCGTTGCATGCTAACATGTCATTTACATTTGTTATATTGATATTATGACTGTTAATAACCCACTAAAGACGATAAGTGGTGGATCTAGGCTTAATAGCTAAGAGCCCCCTGTCGGTTTAATTGACCTTGAGTGTTTCCTTGTTTGTGTTGATATTACGACTGTTAACAACCCACTAAAAATGACAAGTGGTGGATCTAGGCTTCATAGCTAAGAGCCCCCTGTCAGATTAATTGGTTTTGATTGTTTTCTTGTTTGTGGATATTATGACTGTTAATAACCCACGAAAGACGACAAGTGGTGGATCTAGGCTTCATAGCTAAGAGCCCCCTGTCGGTTTAATTGGTTTTGACTGTTTTCTTGTTTGTGGATATTATGACCGTTAATAACCCACTAAAGACGACAATCGTTGGATCTAGGATTCATAGCTAAGAGCCCCCTATCGGTTTAATTGACTTGATTGTTTCCTGATATGTATATCTGTATATGTTGTGATCATCATATTTGCATGTTATTATTCTAACCTCGTTTTGTTGATGCACTGGGGACACTAGTTTACATTCATTGTTGTGGAAACATCTTTTGGAAAGATCTTGATAAACTTGACCAAGAACCTAATCACTTCCCTCGACTAGATTGAGTCATCGGTGCCATTCACCAAACCTTATTGCTCAGTCACGCGTCGTCTGAAATGGGCGGACCTAGCTTAGTAGCATTATCGGGATCCCCTTTGATGTCACCCCTTGGCAAGTCTAGTCGGTTACCTATGTGTTCGGGGTTAGTCTTGTGATAGTTCTGGAGCTAGGCGCCACTCATAGGTTGGGGACGTGCCGGAAATTAGTTCAGCCTAAGACGAGGCCCATAGGGCATGTCGGTGACTATACAGGGGGCATCTTGGTTTTGTGGACCGCTAGGGAGTGGGCACTCGCCGCCAGGAATGGTTAAGTACTTCGGTACTGGCGGGACTATTGTGCACTCCAGCGTGTGTTGTTGCGACCTCTCGAGAGTGTATCTAGATACTAGCCTAGTCCCAAGGATACGGGACAAGTTTGGGTCGAGTCACACTTAGAGTCAGTCTTGTCATGGGGAAAACTTTGCAAATGAACCTTATAACTATGTGAGGCTCGTGGAGTCTAAATGTGGCGCCCGAGTTGGCGAGGGGCCAGAGAGCCCGGAATCGGTGAAACTTACCATGAGAAATCTGTTGTGGACACTGCTCCTCGGTGTCATATTTAAGCCCCAACATTAAAATGGGACTCGTTGTTCATTTGATAGATGATGTGCTAGATTATTCTATCTTGCTTTATCTATGCCATGCTTAGAACAATGCCATGCTACCTTCCGTACTTATGCCATGCTACTTTCCGTAGTTATGCCATGCCATATAGATAGTCATGAGTGCCGTGTGGCCGATATCTTGCGAGTACATGCAGTGTACTTACCTTGCTAATTCTTTGGTCAGACCCTCCGTCGCCCGCCCCGGAGTACCCGTTCTACAAAAACTAGGATCAAGTATTCCAGGCAGAACCCCGTGGAGTCCACCCACAGTACTACGATTCCGTCTACGCTTTCCGTTGCATTGGTCCTTAGCTCCGACCACCAAGAATAATGTACAAACTGTTGTGTGTGCCGTTGCGCCTCCCTTCGGAGCCACTCTCGCGAGTCGTGTTATGTATAATTATTCGAACCTATGTATTTGGTCTTGTATTTAATATCAAGTGATCATATAGTAGTGTTTCTGGGACTAGTATACGGGACTATTCCGATCTTTAGATCGGGGTGTCACAATGAGCAATGCTTGTTTGGCCCTTGAACGTCATCTCGCCTTCGGATTTCACGTACCCCCTTATATACCCCCAAAACCGGCTGACCTAGGAGGACGGAGCCTTTCGCGAAATAGAGCGCTGGCAGACTCACGATCTTCGTTTTTGGGGTCAGATTAATCCAGGATTTCTTCCCCAGGGGAGGGATTCGGAGGCCGTCTTCACCGTCATCTTCAACGCTTCATCCCCATCAACCATGAGATCCATCTCCTTCACCATGGGTGAGTAGTCCGTTGTAGGCATATGAGGTGGATGGGGATTGGATGAGATTGATCATATAATTGTACTCGTTGTCTGAGATTAGAGGGGTTTGTCTTGAGGATATTCTTGTATTGTGTTGATGCAGTTTAGCTATGTTTAATGCTTGTTACTAGGGCCCGAGTGTGGCATGCATGATTTCAGTACTGCAACTTTCTTTGCCCCATCATATAATTGAGTTTGGTACTTATCTGCAAGCTGTATTGCCTTGAAGTTACCTCAAGTGTCGTAGTATCGGCATTGTAGATAGGAGACGGGGGTCCTCTAGCCTAAGGATGGATTGTGGGGAAGAATGCTGGAGTCGTCAAGGTCGGGATTGAACACGGCGAGTTTACTCGCTTCGGATCTCACAACAGTGGCGAGATCCTATGTCAGACCCTGAATTCAAGCTACACAAACGAAACGTATCGGTTGGGCCACACAACCAAGAACATACTAGGGTTACCAATCCCAGGAAACAATCAGGCCATGCTCGGAATGGATCATCGGCCGACAGCTCTTGGCGACCCCAACGTCACATACGTTTCCAGATTGTGCATGCAAGAACCCAAAAAGTCTTCCAACTCGTATACTTCAACCATACACACATGGTATACGAGTCGGATTTTTAACAAGTTGTAACCACAGAATAAACCTAAGACACAAAGAACGGAAATAATATCCAAAAGCTCTCACTGAGCAAAATAGCGAATGGCACCAATCAGAGGACACATGTCCCAACATTACATCATGCAGCGGAAACAAACCGGTCTGAGTACAGACAAGAAGCAAAGGGCTCAAAGCCGAAACGAAAAAGAAGGCCCATCCACGCAGTCCACCAGGAAGTAGCCCAGGGGAACTCTAACTACTCGTCGTAGATCTCGTCGTCGAACTCCACGTAGTATCCACCAACCTGGTCGAGCGAAGGATCCTCAACTGCAGAAAAACCACAGCCCGCGAACGGGTCAATACACCGAAGCGTATCGAACAAGCTTAAGCTAATAGGTTACAAAACTGTAAGATTCCCAAAATATGGGGTAAGTGTACTTAGCGGCAGCAGCACTAGCAACCTAAAGAGACGCGCTAGAACTTCCGTCTAATTAGAGAGAGATAAGAGAGCGTTTGAGTAGCCATCTACAACTAACACCAGACATAACCCATTCTCGAATTAACCCCCTCAACCAAGTATGAGGAAGCAATCCGGGAAACTCACACGTTAACAATTTTAGTTACCATTTAGGGTGTAAGTAATTCTATAGTTACTAGTCAAATTAATTAACAACGATTAGGTGTAAGTTGTCTAGATCTTGTTAGCCAGCATCATCACCAAGTCGTCCATAACCGTGGACACGGCTCATCGATAAGATTATACCCTGCAGGGGTGCACTACTGGACCCATACTCGCATGATCAACCCAGTCAAAAACATTAGGTCCTTTCAACCCAACTCTTTTCCTTCACCGCAACAAGTCCAGGAGCCACGGGAGCTATGCTGGTCCCGACCAAAAGGGTGCGGGCTCCCGCAGGACACACCCCTCCGCACCAACAGGCCGCGCCCTATATGCATGTAACAAGGCACACCGCCAAAATAAGATACTACACAAGTATCAATGCATATGAGATAAATGGAAAACCCGAACAAGGTGTAGCTCCTGGACAAGTCGAAGTTCCAGTCAAAGTCGAGGGGGGCTCCATTGGGCCTCCCACAAGTGGTTAGTGCGCTCAAAATTGGATCCGAGGACAAAATCTCAGTTCCTAGGTCGACACTGAGCAGAACAAAGCACCTCGCAAGGCCTTCCGCCTGGTGCCTTATCTTTTAATTATAGAACCCCACAATAAGACAGCAGTTTATTATAGTAAAACCATCTATCATACTAAGCATATGAGATAAAAGATAAATGAACGACTCGCTCAACCAATTCTAAGCATGCACTACGACTCGCAAGGCCAACGGATAAACATGCAAGGGGTTATGGGTTGTGGGGATAAAGCTGTATAGGCTGCAGGATAAACATATGATGGGATCGCAATTCAAGAATCGATAACTAGGATAACATAGATCAAAAGGCAAGAATGAAAACCCGACAATCGTGTAACCGGTTAGCAGAAGCTTGCCTGGCAGCTTGTGGCCTGGCACAAAAGCTGGAACCTCAGTATCGTAGGTACTCGCAGCAGACACGTCGTCGTCTACCCAAAGAGAGCCAAACACAGACAATATGAAACAATAATCAATACAAAGGAATGCACAAACAAATGATGGTGCAATATGGTATGAGATGATTAGGTCATATTTAAAGCGGGGATGAAATCCCGGCAAGAGATTAGGGTGCAAGTTATTTGTGTAGCTAGCAATTTAAATGTTACTTAACATATAGCAGATGTGGTGATCTAATTAATTTAAATGGCATATGCATTAATTACTTAATTGCCCAACACATTACATATTTAGGAATTAATTGCAATTTATTTATCTTCAACTCAAATTAAATATTTATTAGCATGGCAAGACATGGTATAAAAGATATGGGCATATTAAATGGAATTAGGGCATTATATATTTATTACCCCACACATTCCATATTTATTTATTTAAGTGCATTTGTTAAATTAAACTAAGCATTTAAAATAAATGATGCAAAATGACATAAGAATGTGATATTAATGTTTATTGCATTTTTCTGATATAAAAACATATAAAGATTATTTTAATTGAAGTTATAAATCAAAAGTTATTAACATTTTAGTTTTAGGGGGTGTTTCTGTAAATGTCAGGGATCTAACCGTGAGGGAAAAACTTGCTGGTGAGGGCTAAAATACTAAACCCGAGAGCACAGGGGGCTCGGTGCAAATTAGCAGCGCAGAGATCTTCTAGGACTTTTCTCACCGAACGCGTGGCTAGCCAGAGGGCCTGGCTCGCGGGCCCAGGCTGACTGGGCGTGGGTGTGTGCTGCACTGGCCACACGATCACTGACCGGTGGGGCCAGGGCGTCAGTGAGCCAGAGAAACAAAAACAAAAAAAAACGGTGCTTGTTTCATTCTACCGCTGCGGGTTTCGAACTAGGGACCTCACACGCGCGGAACGGATGGCGCGGCTAGCCACTCGGGCTGGAAACGTGCTGGTGACAGATCTAAGTCCGTTTTATTTTTATTTTTTTTATCTGAAACAAAAACTGATAAACGAAACAAGTGTTACGGACTGTCTCTGAAATTTCTTCAGAGATTAGCGACGGGGCGGATCGAATCCCGCCGGTGGAGACCTAGGAAGGCGGCGCAATGCGTGTTGGGGGGCGTGGTCGGTTGCGGTTCATGCGGGCATCCCATTCCCCTTCTCAGAAACGAAGGGGAGGCCGTGGGGGCTCAGAACCAGGTTCGAATTTTGGAGCGGAAGCTCACGGCCGTGGCGCTCGTCTCCGGCTCCGGCAAGAACTAGGCCGCCAGAGGAGGGACACGGAGGGGAAGGAGAGGGGAACGGCGAGGCTCACCTTGGCGCACACCGTGGAGAGCGGAGGAGGGGGAAGGGACGACGGAGAGGAGCCGTCGGTGCTGGGAATCGCGACGGTGTCCGCGGCGGCATCGGGTGGAGGAGGAGAGGAAGGAGAGGGCCGGCGGCGGCTAGAGGGGGCTAGGGTAAGGGTTCGGGGGTGCGGCCCGTTTTAAAAGGAAGGGGGAGAAGAGAGGAGGTGGCCGTGGGGGCGAGCTGCAGTGGGTAGCGCCATGGCCACGCTGTAAAGGCGTGCTCGTCTCTGACCGTACGAGGAAGAAGCAGGCCCTGGGCCGAGGTGGGCCAGAAATTTGGCCCATCTCGGCCATGAGCTCTGTTTTTTTTTGTACTGTTTATTTTCCTTTTCTATAATGTTTTCTGGTTTTGCAAAATAAACATAAACAGAAAAGAAATATGACAAAAGCTCTTAAGCAATTTTTAATAGTTTCAAAAGTAGTCATATTAAAATATTGTTTGATTATTTATAAATAATTTGAAACTTCAAATGAATTTAATTTGAAAGCATTTGAATTCAAAAATAAGGATTTAAATTTGTAATTTGAATTTGAAGCACATAATTAAAAGAATGCAACCACATATGGAATGATGACATGACTATCCATTTTATTGCACACAGAAAATAGAAAGTTACAGTTGGGATGTTACAACACTCCCCCCCTCAAAGGAATCACGCCCCGAGATTCTTCATGGAGCAACAAAGAGGTTGGGGTACTCGGCACGGAGATGGTCTTCACGTTCCCATGTAGCTTCCTTGTCAGAATGATGAGACCATTGAACCTTGTAGAACTTGACAGTGTTGTTACGGGTGCGACGTTCAGCTTCGTCAAGAATGCGAATCGGTTGTTCCACATAAGAGAGATCTTCTCGAAGTTCAATTGATCCATGATCAACTGCACGACCTGGATCTTGGAAGCACTTCTTGAGTTGTGACACGTGGAAGACATCGTGCACTTTGGAGAGGTTTGGCGGAAGTTTCAGACGGTAAGCCAAATCACCACGCCTTGAAAGAACGTTGAAAGGGCCAACATAACACGGAGCGAGCTTGCCTTTGATGCCAAAGCGTTGCGTGCCTCTCAGAGGAGTGACACGAAGGTAAGCTTGATCACCAGGTGCATAGACCATGTCCCTGTGCTTGCTATCATAATAGCTTTTCTGCCGAGACTGGGCAATCTTCAGATTGTCACGAATGATGCGAACCTTTTCTTCAGCCTCCTGGATAATGTCAGGGCCAAAGGATTGACGTTCACCAGCTTGAGACCAATTGAGAGGAGTTCTGCATTTGCGTCCATAGAGGGAGTCATGCCTAGACTTGCTTGGAAGCTGTTGTTGTAGGAGAACTCAGCATACGGAAGGCAATCCTCCCATTTCATGCCAAAGGAGATAACACAAGCTCTGAGCATATCCTCCAGAATTTGATTCACTCTTTCAACCTGTCCACTTGTCTGCGGATGGTAAGCGGTGCTGAACAGAAGTTTGGTACCCAAGGCTTTCTGAAAGCTATCCCAAAATCGAGAAGTGAAGATACTTCCACGATCCGAGCTTATTGCCAAAGGAACACCATGCAACGGAACCAATCTTGTCATATAGAGTTCTGCCAACTGACTAGCTGATACTGTCTCCTTGACTGGGAAGAAGTGAGCCACTTTGGAGAGACGATCAATGACAACAAAGATTGCATCGTTGCCTTTCTTGGACTTTGGAAACCCAGTAACGAAGTCCATCTCGATCTTGTCCCATTTCCACTCAGGAATTTGCAGTGGTTGAAGAAGTCCAGGTGGTCTCTGATGAACTGCCTTGACACGACAGCAAACATCACAATGAGACACATAGCGAGCAATTTCACGCTTCATCCTGGTCCACCAATAGATTGACTTGAGATCCTGGTACATCTTTGTGCTGCCAGGGTGGATAGAAAGCGGAGTATCATGAGCCTCCTTGAGAATGAGTTCTCTTAAGCTGTCAAGTTTGGGCACTACAATGCGTTCTTCAAACAGCAAGGTACCCTTGTCATCGAGAGAGAAACTCTTGTACTTATCCTTGCCGATGTTTGCTTTGATATTCTTGACACCAGAATCACGCAACTGTGCGGCACGCATCTTATCCTCAAGTGTAGGAGTGGCAATCAAACTTGCGAGATAACCAGAAGGAACCACTTGAAGATTGAGCTTCTTGAATTCTTTGTGAAGAGGAGGTTGGATGTCCTCAACCATGAGGTTGTTGCAATAGGACTTGCGACTGAGAGCATCAGCCATTACATTAGCTTTGCCTGGAGTGTAAGAGATGGTAAGATCGTAATCTGAGAGTTTCTCAAGCCACCTTGTTTGCCTGAGGTTCAAGTCTGGTTGAGTGAAGAGATATTTGAGACTCTTGTGATCAGTGAAGATCTCACAGCTGTGCCCTAACAAATAAGGTCTCCAAGCCTTGAGGGCATACATGATTGCTGCAAGTTCAAGATCATGTGTAGGATAGTTGAGCTCATGAGGCTGCAACTGGCGAGATGCATAAGCCACAACTTTGCGTTCTTGCATGAGGACTGCGCCTAGCCCTTGAAGAGATGCATCACAGAAGATTTGGAAAGGTTTGGAAGTGTCTGGGCCAACTAGAACAGGAGTAGAAGTGAGTTTAGCTTTCAAGAGATTGAAGCTCTCATCACACTTTGGAGTCCAAAGAAACTTTCTATCCTTCCTAGTAAGATCGGTGAGAGGCTTAGCGATTTTGGAGAAGTTCTCAACAAATCGACGGCAATAACTAGCCATGCCAAGGAAACTCCTGACTTGTTTCACCGATGTAGGAGGCAACCATTCAACAATGGCCTTCACTTTTTCTGGATCAACAGAAATGCCTTCAGAAGAGATGACATGACCAAGGTAGGATACTTTAGGAAGCCAGAATTCACACTTGGAGAACTTGGCGTAGAGACGGTGTTCTCGGAGTTTCAACAGGATAAGACGTAGATGTTCTCCGTGTTCTTCTTCGGTTTTGGAATAGATAAGAATGTCATCGAGATAGACTACCACAAACTTATCGAGGTATTCCATGAAAACGAAGTTCATGAGACGTGAGAAAGTCGCCGGAGCATTTGTGAGACCGAAAGACATGCCAGTGTATTCGTAGAGACCATAACGAGTGGTGAAAGCTGTCTTTGGAATGTCTTCTTTGCGGATCTTGATCTGGTGATAACCTGACCTCAAGTCCAACTTGGAGAAAACCTTAGCACCAGCCAGTTGATCAAACAGGTCATTGATGCAAGGGAGAGGATACTTGTTCTTGATGGTTTTCTTGTTCAGAGGACGGTAGTCAACAACCAGTCGCTCAGTCGTGTCCCTCTTTTTGACAAACAGAGTAGGACAACCCCAAGGAGAAGTACTAGGTTGGATGTGACCTTTACTTTCCAACTCCTCTAGCTGTCTCTTAAGTTCAGCCAGTTCTTTGGGGCCCATCTTGTAAGGACGTTTGGAGATAGGAGCAGTGCCTGGTTCTAGCTCAATAACGAACTCCACGGCTCTGTCAGGCGGCATGCCTGGCAATTCTTCAGGAAAGACGTCAGGAAAGTCTTGGACCACCGGTATATCTTCCATAGCAGGTAGAGGATGAACATTGAGGGCATATAGCTGAACATATGGAGATTTTGAATAGAAGTAGACTATCTGGCCAGAAGAATGGGTAAGCTTAACAGATTTAGAAGTACAATCAATGACCGCTTTATTAGCCACAAGCCAATCCATCCCTAGGATGACATCAATGTCTGAAGAACGAAGAGCAATAAGAGACGCTTGGAATGGAAGATTTCCGATTAAGATCTCGTTGTTCAGGCTAACTTCCTTTGTAAGCCATTTGGATCCTGGTTGCTGCACTAAGACAGGGTTGTCCATCTTTTCGAAAGTAACACCATTGCTGGAAGCAAAACTTTGCGAAATGAACGAATGGGACGCACCAGAATCAAACAACACTTTAGCGAGGACGGAGTTCATGAATAGATTTCCAAGAACCACATCAGTAGCTTCCTCTGCTTCTTTTGCTGTAACATGATTCACCCTTGCGCGTCTACCAACAGACCTTTTGTCGATGTTGGAAGCCTGAGGAGTAACAACACAACTCTTAGAGCGACAAGGTGGAGAAGGAAGTGTGTTTTGCGGACACTTGTAAGAGAAGTGGCCCGGCTCACCGCACTTGAAGCAGGTGACCGAAGAGTTTGGAACCAAAGGCATTGTCTGCTTGACGAAACTCCTTGTAGCTGAAGCTGGGTTGGTTAGACCGGAAGAAAACCTCGGAGAGATTGGACTGTGGATGAGTTGAGTTTGAGTTGCATAGGGTATCCAAACCCTACGTTTCTGCGGAGGTGTAGAATCTGATGGAGAAGAAGTTGTTTCAAGAGAGTGTTTACGAGATTCTTCGAACTTCTCACGTCCAAATTCCTCTCGGAGAGCTGTGTTGACAAGGTCTTCAAAGGTATCTCACTTGATAAGAGTGAGTGCGTACTTAAGATCTGGGTTTAGACCTCTGCGGAATTTGGCTTGCTTTTTGGCATCAGTTGATACCTCATCCTGAGCATAGCGGGCCAAACGATTGAACTCAGCTTGATAGTCCAACACAGACATGATACCCTGAGTCAAGTCATAGAATTCTTCCCGCTTTCTTTCCATGACCCCATCTGGAATATGGTGGCATTTGAAAGCGTCCTTGAACTCATCCCAAGTAGTCACAACACCTGGTGCTCGTAACTGTAGGAAGTTCTCCCACCAAGACATGGATTCACCGCGGAGCAGGTAGGTGACATAAGGAACATGGTCCTCATCGGATACATGAGAAACAACCAGAGCATTGTTCATCTCACGCAGCCAGTCATCAGCATCGAGTGGCTCAGAGGGAACATCAAACGTGCGGGGATTGAGCTGGAGAAACTACACGATAGACACACAGTTGTTGCTCTGATTCTGGTTTTGCTGAATTTGACTCAAAACTTGCGTCATCTGAGACAAAACATGCCCCATTTGGGAAGGCATTGTAGTATCTTCTTCGCCACTCTCCATCCTGAGGAGGATACAACGTTAACATGACAATCGGATAAACAAAATCCAACGTAAGTGCTTAAAGGAAAACTTCAGATTGCTTAGAAAATACAACAAGGAACGAGATATGGCCATCCATCATGGTACGCCACTTTGTTCACTTCCAGAAAGGTTTAAAGAGAGGTAAGAACAAAGACTAGCACTAGAACTAGGAAACACCAATTGAGCTTGACGTAACTTCACCAAAAGAGGAGAAACAACTGATTCATTCAAGAATGAAACTGAACGTAGCCGAAGAGGTTGAAACTGCTGAAACGAAGAGCACCACCTTGAAGACACCTGCAACTATGGTACTACAGAAACCCAGAACACGTGATGTCCTAATTTTTAAAATTAAGGTGAGAAGGGAATTATCGTAACACTTCCTTACCAGAAGAACAGGGAGGGTGGGTGGGGAAAGAAGTAAAAGAACATAATTCCTACTCTCACGTTTAAGAATTTCCTGATAACTACAAAATATTTTTCTAGACTCAAACAACGACCAGTAGAAGGGAACCTGAGGGCGTTTAAGCTCTGATACCAACTGTCAGACCCTGAATTCAAGCTACACAAACGAAACGTATCGGTTGGGCCACACAACCAAGAACATACTGGGGTTACCAATCCCAGGAAACAATCAGGCCATGCTCGGAATGGATCATCGGCCGACAGCTCTTGGCGTCCCCAACGTCACATAAGTTTCCAGATTGTGCACGCAAGAACCCAAAAAGTCTTCCAACTCGTATACTTCAACCATACACACATGGTATACGAGTCGGATTTTTAACAAGTTGTAACCACAGAATAAACCTAAGACACAAAGAAAGGAAATAATATCCAAAAGCTCTCACTGAGCAAAATAGCGAATGGCACCAATCAGAGGACACATGTCCCAACATTACATCATGCAGCGGAAACAAACCGGTCTGAGTACAGACAAGAAGCAAAGGGCTCAAAGCCGAAACGAAAAAGAAGGCCCATCCACGCAGTCCACCAGGAAGTAGCCCAGGGGAACTCTAACTACTCGTCGTAGATCTCGTCGTCGAAGTCCACGTAGTATCCACCAACCTGGTCGAGCGAACGATCCTCAACTGCAGAAAAACCACAGCCCGCGAACGGGTCAATACACCGAAGCGTATCGAACCAGGAAGTAGCCCAGGGGAACTCTAACTACTCGTCGTAGATCTCGTCGTCGAACTCCACGTAGTATCCACCAATCTGGTCGAGCGAAGGATCCTCAACTTCAGAAAAACCACAGCCCGCGAACGGGTCAATACACCGAAGCGTATCGAACAAGCTTAAGCTAACAGGTTACAAAACTGTAAGATTCCCAAAATATGGGGTAAGTGTACTTAGCGGCAGCAGCACTAGCAACCTAAAGAGACGCGCTAGAACTTCCGTCTAATTAGAGAGCGTTTGAGTAGCCATCTACAACTAACACCAGACATAACCCATTCTCGAATTAACCCCCTCAACCAAGTATGAGGAAGCAATCCGGGAAACTCACACGTTAACAATTTTAGTTACCATTTAGGGTGTAAGTAATTCTATAGTTACTAGTCAAATTAATTAACAACGATTAGGTGTAAGTTGTCTAGATCTTGTTAGCCAGCATCATCACCAAGTCGTCCATAACCGTGGACACGGCTCATCGATAAGATTATACCCTGCAGGGGTGCACTACTGGACCCATACTCGCATGATCAACCCAGTCAAAAACATTAGGGCCTTTCAACCCAACTCTTTTCCTTCACCGCAACAAGTCCAGGAGCCACGGGAGCTATGCTGGTCCCGGCCAAAAGGGTGCGGACTCCCGCAGGACACACCCCTCCGCACCAACAGGCCGTGCCCTATATGCATGTAACAAGGCACACCGCCAAAATAAGATACTACACAAGTATCAATGCATATGAGACAAATGGAAAACCCGAACTAGGTGTAGCTCCCGGACAAGTCGAAGTTCCAGTCAAAGTCGAGGGGGGCTCCATTGGGCCTCCCACAAGTGGTTAGTGCGCTCAAAATTGGATCCGAGGACAAAATCTCAGTTCCTAGGTCGACACTGAGCAGAACAAAGCACCTCGCAAGGCCTTCCGCCTGGTGCCTTATCTTTTAATTATAGAACCCCACAATAAGACAACAGTTTATTATAGTAAAACCATCTATCATACTAAGCATATGAGATAAAAGATAAAGGAACGACTCGCTCAACCAATTCTAAGCATGCACTACGACTCGCAAGGCCAACAGATAAACATGCAAGGGGTTATGGGTTGTGGGGATAAAGCTGTATAGGCTGCAGAATAAACATATGATGGGATCGCAATTCAAGAATCGATAACTAGGATAGCATCGATCAAAAGGCAAGAATGAAAACCCGACAATCGTGTAACCGGTTAGCAGAAGCTTGCCTGGCAGCTTGTGGCCTGGCATAAAAGCTGGAACCTCAGTATCGTAGGTACTCGCAGCAGACACATCGTCGTCTACCCAAAGAGAGCCAAACACAGACAATATGAAACAATAATCAATACAAAGGAATGCACAAACAAATGATGGTGCAATATGGTATGAGATGATTAGGTTATATTTAAAGCGGGGATGAAATCCCGGCAAGAGATTAGGGTGCAAGTTATTTGTGTATCTAGCAATTTAAATGTTACTTAACATATAGCAGATGTGGTGATCTAATTAATTTAAATGGCATATGCATTAATTACTTAATTGCCCAACACATTACATATTTAGGAATTAATTGCAATTTATTTATCTTCAACTCAAATTAAATATTTATTAGCATGGCAAGACATGGTATAAAAGATATAGGCATATTAAATGGAATTAGGGCATTATATATTTATTACCCCACACATTCCATATTTATTTATTTAAGTGCATTTGTTAAATTAAACTAAGCATTTAAAATAAATGATTCAAAATGACATAAGAATGTGATATTAATGTTTATTACATTTTTCTGATATAAAAACATATAAAGATTATTTTAATTGAAGTTATAAATCAAAAGTTATTAACATTTTAGTTTTAGGGGGTGTTTCTGTAAATGTCAGGGATCTAACCGTGATGGAAAAACTTGCTGGTGAGGGCTAAAATACTAAACCCGAGAGCACAGGGGGCTCGGTGCAAATTAGCAGCGCAGAGATCTTCTAGGACTTTTCTCACCGAACGCGTGGCTAGCCAGAGGGGCTGGCTCGCGGGCCCAGGCTGAATGGGTGTGGGTGTGTGCTGCACTGGCCACACGGTCACTGACCGGTGGGGCCAGGGCGTCAGTGAGCCAGAGAAACAAAAACAAAACAAAAACGGTGCTTGTTTCATTCTACCGCTGCGGGTTTTGAACTAGGGACCTCACACGCGCGGAACGGATGGCGCGGCTAGCCACTCGGGCTGGAAACGTGCTGGTGACAGATCTAAGTCCGTTTTATTTTTATTTTTTTTATCTGAAACGAAAACTGATAACTGACGAAAACTTATAAACGAAACAAGTGTTACGGACTGTCTCTGAAATTTCTTCAGAGATTAGCGACGGGGCGGATCGAATCCCGCCGGCGGAGACCCAGGGAGGCGGCGCAATGCGTGTTGGGGGGCGTGGTCGGTTGCGGTTCATGCGGGCATCCCATTCCCCTTCTCAGAAACGAAGGGGAGGCCGTGGGGGCTCAGAACCAGGTTCGAATTTTGGAGCGGAAGCTCACGGCCGTGGCGCTCGTCTCCGGCTCCGGCAAGAACTAGGCCGCCAGAGGAGGGACACGGAGGGGAAGGAGAGGGGAACGGCGAGGCTCACCGTGGCGCACACCGTGGAGAGCGGAGGAGGGGGAAGGGACGACGGAGAGGAGCCGTCGGTGCTGGGAATGGCGACGGTGTCCGCGGCGGCGTCGGGTGGAGGAGGAGAGGAAGGAGAGGGCCGGCGGCGGCTAGAGGGGGCTAGGGTTAGGGTTCGGGGGTGCGGCCTGTTTTAAAAGGAAGGGGGAGAAGAGAGGAGGTGGCCGTGGTGGCGAGCTGCAGTGGGTAGCGCCATGGCCACGCTGTAAAGGCGTGCTCTTCTCTGACCGTACGAGGAAGAAGCAGGCCCTGGGATGAGGTGGGCCAGAAATTTGGCCCATCTCGGCCAGGAGCTCTGTTTTTTTTGTACTGTTTATTTTCCTTTTCTATAATGTTTTCTGGTTTTGCAAAATAAACATAAACATAAAAGAAATATGACAAAAGCTCTTAAGCAATTTTTAATAGTTTCAAAAGTAGTCATATTAAAATATTGTTTGATTATTTATAAATAATTTGAAACTACAAATGAATTTAATTTGAAAGCATTTGAATTCAAAAATAAGGATTTAAATTTGTAATTTGAATTTGAAGCACATAATTAAAAGAATGCAACCACATATGGAATGATGACATGACTATCCATTTTATTGCACACAGAAAATGGAAAGTTACAGTTGGGATGTTACATCCTACGTGCTGCCATAATTCACTATAAGGCAATAGCCGTGAACAAGTTACAATGGTGTATTGAAGCGTGCCCTAAAGGCTTCCCGGTGGCCGGCTTATATAGGCGGCCAGACCCCGGGATACAAGGTAAGTACTTGTCCGGCAAGTAAACAGAGTCCTAGCCCTAGCCGGCTTGGTTTCCGCCTTCCGTCTCGGGCTTGGTGGCTTGATGGGCTTCGGCCTTCCGCCTTCCTTGGATCGTCCTTCTACTTCCTTGTACGTCAGCTATCTGGGCCGCCCGGCAGGCTTCAGCCTTAACCACCCTTGGGCCACCCTTGACTAGCCGGATTGATCCATGTTAGAGATACCCGTGGTTGGTATATCCCCAACATTAGCCCCCAGAAAGGTTGAAGTTCACCAGTTGTCTGCTTCTCTGTCTTCACGATCCTCAACTTGAATGTTGGCGGCTGCAGAGCTTGAACCATTCTGAATAAAATGGGGGACACGTGCCGGCTTGATCACCAGCACGTGGCCGCCTTTGTCCTTCATGGGAAAGACGGCTAGCTTAACTTGCCGGATGACTTCTCGAAGAAGCCTTATCCTTACTGACAAGTCAAACTTATAACTGACAGATGACGTCATTTGGTCCACGACAGTTTGAATCCAAACGGAACGAAATCGTGCCATGATTGCAAATCACGGGAAAAGAGGTGTTATGGCGAGTGTGAGATCGTGGGCCGTTTCGCCTTCGCGCGGATGCGTGCCACGTGGCCGCCTTTTTAGCAACCGCACGGATCTTAACGCTGTCCCTATAAATAGGGTACCGAAATGTTTATCCCCTTCACCTGCACTCATTTTCTCTCCTGCCCTTGCCTCTTGCCCTCCTCGAGCTCTCCACCGCTCCCGAGCGAAAACTCCGGCGACCTTCCCAACTCCGGCGATCAAGCGCACGGGAATGGCATCTGACCCGAAGACATCTGCTGCGGCGGTGGCGGCGAGGGACTCCGAGGCCGAGCTCGCCTTGGCGGCGGTGATGGGCTGCGCGGGCTCACATTCCTCTATGGCCCGTGCGGGCACCACATCTTCCGCGCCCTCCACAACACGCCCTTCTTTCTCTGCTCCGACCACGCGTGCACACGCGGCCACGGCCACGACGCCATTGTCCTCGACCACTCCGGCGGTGCCCGGAGGCGCGGCCGTCGACGAGGAGGAGGAGCCAGCGGACCTCGGGTTTCGCTACTGGCTACCCTCCGTGGTGGACGACAACATCCCGAAGGAGCTGGAGGAAGCCGGCTACTTGCCGACCTAAGGGGACTGCAGTTGGCGGTCTGCCAAAGGCGATATCATCCCGGCTCCAGCAGCCGGGGAACGGGTAATCCTCACCTCCTATCTAGTTAGGGGAATGGCTCTGCCGCCTTCCGCCTTCTTTAAGGAGGTGTTAGATCACTACGGGCTCCAGCCCCACAACATCGCACCCAATAGCATCCTGGTCCTAGCCGGCTTTACTGCTTTGTTTGAAGGCTACCTAGGTGTTAGGCCTAGTTTAGACTTCTTCAGATATTGTTTCCGCTGCCGGCGCCAAACTGTACTGGATGGGAGCCTCGCAACCTGCGCAGTGTTACTTTCAACTGCCGCCAAGAACGTCTGTGGTATCCGAAGATTCCCTACATTGAGTCCGTCAAGGGTTGGACCTCCACATTCTTCTACTGCCAAGACATGGCAGCCCCGGCGCACAGCTTTGGCGTCCCAGAGTTCGTCAACGCGCCGCCCATGCCCAGGCATGCTGGGACGAGGCGGTCCCCAAGTTGACAGAGGAACTCCGCCTTTATGTGAAGCGGATCGAGTTCCTCACCAAGATGATGGAAGCTCCGTTGCTGGACGGAATGTATACCGTCATTTGCTGGCTGTCCCGGCAAATATTGCCCCTACGGTACAGCCCGCACAAGATGTGTCAGTATTCGCCTACTGACACGGCTTCTCTTCGCGTGAGCGAAGGGGAGTTGCCAGCTACTGAATTGGCGGCCCGACTTCGCAGCCTTGTCAAAGCGGGGTTTGTGAAGACGGCGGAAGGTGTGCCAATGCACACCCACAACAATCCTACCCTTGAAGTAAGTATTCTCTTTTACCCTTTGTTTGACGGTATTGCTGCTAGCTTACTAGACTGCCTTAACCGTTGCCTTGCTTCATTGCTCTGCGCAGCTCTCCGCCTTGACGGAGAGTGACCTGGCTCCCGCCTTTAATGAGTCGGGAGCTGGGAAAACCCAGAAGTGCAAGGCGTCTGGCGCTCCTTCCTCTACCGCCAACGCCGAGAGGAAGAAAAGAGCCGCACCGACTACGTCGGCGCCCGTCGACGACGACGAGAACGCGGGGATACGGATCCCCCAGAAGTAAGTTTGTCTATCAGCCTTGGTAATTTGTCGGTTCGATTCACTACTGGACTTTCCCGGCTAACCTTTGTACTTGGTTGACAACCAGGAATAGGGTCGCGACCTCCAAGTTGCCGGCCAAGACCTTAACTGCTAGGGGCAAGCGGCCCCTTGGCACCTCGCCTGCCACACAACAGCTAACTCCTCAGCCCCAAGCTGGTGGCTTTATGAGGGACGCCCGCGTACAGCCCCAGCACCGAGTCCCGGCCGCCAGCCCGCCGCCAACCAGGGCGGCATCTTCTGGACGCACCACCAATCCCTCCTCCCAGACCGCTGAGGCTGCGGCTAATGATGCCGGCCAATCTTTTACGGCCAAAGAGGAGCGGGTAGATGAGGTGGTTGGCGAACCGTCTCGGATGGCTCCGGCTTCCGACGCGGGGAACGTCCGCGATCCTTGGGCTTCGCTGAAGCATACCAAGGAATGCGCGTTGTCCTTTGCTGAGTTTGCCGGAAACGCCTTTGCCTCCTTGGAAGGGGATGTGGCGGTAAGTTAGTTATTGGCTTTTATACATACACATATATATATAGTCATTCCCCACCCCCACCCCCCCCCCTGCGCGAGCACTTAGATGGCTAGAAAGATTTATATTTTTAGCCGGCTGAGTGGTTTATGACTTTGCTATACATACTTGCAATGTGTTTTGCAGGGCATCCTTCAGGCCAACGTGGAGCTTATCACCGCCAAGGCGGATATGAATAAGCGACATCACGCTCTGAAGGAGTACAACAAGGCAAAGGACAAGCGTATTGCCGAACTGGAGGCGGTCCAGAAGAAAAATGAATGTAAAAAATGTTGATTTTTTACTTTCCGCCTTGTTGTGGTTTTGTCCGCCAATATTTTCACCCCCGACATTCATACTTGTAGAAATGTTAGATCACGCCCAAGAAATCTTGGCGGTATCTACTGACATGCAAGCTATTATGAATGAAGCTTCGGATTTGGCGGCCGCCAACTTGGCGATGAAGGAGGAGCACCGGAAGGAGATGTAGGCCCAACAACTTAAGTTTGCACAGGAGACTAGCCAGCTGACTGGTGAGCTGGATAGCCTGCGCAAAAAGTTGGAGGAGACGGAGAAGACGGTTGCGGAAGAAATATCCAAACAGTCTTCTCGTGCTCAAACCGCGGAGGACACGTTGTCGACTCACTTGGTTGAGTTGTCGGCTTTCCATGACTCGGTCCTTGGTAAGCTTTCCTTGCTATAAACATTACATAGCTGTCTTTATTTTGACAGGAGCTAACTGTGATGCTTTTGTAGTTGCTGCCGGCTTAGTCGATGACAATGTTGTCAGCCCCCGCATGGATCGCATTGCGCGTCTGGGCGAGTTGATCACCGAGACTTTGGAGACGTCCAAACGGTTTGCCGCCAAGTTCTTCATCTCCACGGATAGCTAGGAGCCAGCCGACTTTGGCAATGTGCCCAACATGCTGGATCAAGCTACGAGGCTGCACAAGAGCGCACTGAAGTCGGCGGCCAGGGGAGGTGCAAAGAGTGCTCTTGGCCTTTTTATGGCACACTACCCCTCGGCGGAGATCGACGTCGTCACGGAAGGCATGCCGTCTATTTATGATGACGGCAGCAAGGTAGAGCCGGCAGCTGTGCTGAACAGCGTTGCCGGCTATGCCACGCGAGTTGCCGACATGGTGGACACGTCCGTCTTCTACAAGCGCCATCCTGTGCCGAGCACCGCGGAGAGAGATGAAGTCGCTGCAGAGGTGGAGGGGAGTGATAGCTCCGAGGCTGGTGCTACCAGCCCCCATGCCGATGTTGGAAGCCCCGAGCCGATGTATGATCTTGTCGGCGCGTCCTCCTTATGCTCCTTGGCGGCCAGTCTGCTGCTGCTCCTGAAACATTAATCTCAACTTGTATGATCTGCTGTAAATAAATTTTGGAGATGTAATGCTAGGCGGAAACCAGCTAACTTATTTTGCTACTGAGTAGTCTTTAATATATGGCCCGCCTTAATTTTATCCTGACTTATATGCTTGACTTTTTGTATGTTGGCGGAAACTCAGTCGGGAACTTTAGCTGAGAAAACCAGGGCTAGTACCATTTGTTTAGAATCAGAAACCAAAGCCGACATATTGGTCCCAAAGGCATACTACTAGGCAACCCACATATAAGTAATCAGGGTAAAGGAATTAGGCGGCGCAAAAAGGTTAATTTTGCTTAGTTTGACTCGAAAGTTGCAAGTATCTACCAGTTGGAACCTTTGCACGAAGCGAAAATGAAGGTAACTTAGAAACATAAATGTATACGATTGCAAGAAAAGACAAAAGATGGCATGCTTGTCAACACAGATGAGGAACCATAGACTTTTATTTCATAATCGTATATTACTTATTACAATAAAAAATTGCTAAGTGTAGTAAGGACGTAGCTGCTCAATGTTCCAAGGTCGTCTTGTTTGCTCGAACGGATCATCGATGCCTCTCTTTCTCTTGGTTCCCCTCCTGGTGTTCTGCTTCTTGCGCCGCTTCTTTTCCTCGACGTCCCGAATGTCGGCCAGGTAGTAGGAACCATTGAGCAACGCCTTGGTGACTATAAAAGATCCTTCCCATGGCGGGGATAACTTATGCAAGCCTTTTGTGTCTTGAATTAGGCGGAGAACCAGGTCACCTGTTCTGAAGCTTCGTTTCCGCACTCTCCGGCTATGATAGCGGCGGAGTTATTGCTGATACAAGGCGGAACGATGGAGAGCAACGTCTCTTTCTTCATCCAACAAGTCTAGGATGTCTTGTCTTGCATCTTCTACGTCTTGCTCGATGTAGGCTTGGACTCTTGGGAATCTTGTATCATATCGGTGGGTAGCACTGCTTCGGCGCCATATACTAAGAAGAAAGGAGTGTAACCTGTTGATCTGTTAGGCGTTGTGCGCAAACTCCAGAGAACCGACTGTAACTCATCTGCCCAGGCGCCGACTGCCCTATGCAAAGGAGCTTCGAGGCGAGGCTTAAGTCCTGAAAGGACGAGACCATTGGTGCGCTCTACTTGTCCATTGGATTGAGGGTGTGACACGGATGCCAAATCAAGCCGGATGCCTAGATCATTGCAGTATTCTTCAATGTCGCCTTGGGACAAATTGCTTCCATTATCTGTGATAATGATGTGTGGAACTCCAAACCGAGAGATTATTCCCCAGAGGAAATTGGCGGCTGTGCGTGCGTCAAGTTTGCTGATCGGCTTGGCTTCGACCCATTTAGTAAATTTATCCACAACGACCAACATGTGGGTGTACCCACCTGGCGCCTTCTTGAAGGGACCAACCATGTCTAAGCCCCAGACCGCAAACGGCCAGGTGATTGGAATTGTCCTGAGTTCTTGTGTCGGCATGTGAGGTTGGCAGTCAAACAATTGGCAGCCTTTGCATGTTTTCACGATGTGCTCGGCATCTTCTTTGGCAGTCAACCAGTAGAAACCTTGTCGGAAAGCCTTGGATACAATGGCCCTGGCGGAAGCATGATGTCCGTAGGTACCGATATGTATGTCCTTCAAAATTTCCCGACCTTCATCTGGTAATATGCACCGCTGATAGATGCCGCACGTGCTTCTCTTGTAGAGCTCGCCTTGGATGACTGTGAATGCTTTGGCTCGCCTTATTATTTGCCTTTTCAACGCTTCATCGTCGTCCGGCAACTTCTTGTCGATTAAAAAATTGAGACAGGGGACTGTCCAATCCGGCTGATTCAGGTAGACGGCAAAGCTAGCTGCCTCTACTGGTTCTTATGCATTGGGGTCCAACAAATCGGCGCCCTTAATGGACGGCTTATGCAACTGTTCCAAGAAAAATGTCCTTCGACACTTTCTTACGTTCTGATCCGAGCCTGGCGAGGGTATCTGCCGCTTCGTTTTCAGCTCTTGGAAGGTGCCGGACTTCGTAGCCCATGAAAGATTTGGCGAAATCATGAACTTTGACCCGGTATGCCGCCATTGTAGCGCTTTTCGCGTCCCATGTGCCGCTAACTTGTTGCGCGACCACGTTTGAGTCACCATAACAGAGGATTCTGTTGACACCGAGATCCTTTGTCACATGTAGCCCATGAAGCAGTGCTTCATATTCTGCCACATTGTTGGTTGCTCTGAAATGAATCTGCAACACGTAGCTGAGCTAATCAACTTTTGTTGTGCGCAAAACAACCCCAGCCCCCGAGCCCTTGAGCCTCTTTGAGCCGCCAAAGTGCATGACCCAATATTCTGACTCGGGTAGCGTTGTTTCCTCCATGGCCTCTGTCCAGTCAGCAACAAAATCTGCAAGTGCTTGAGTCTTAATGCTGGTCCTTGGTTTGTAGACTATATCGAAGGCGGCAAGCTCGATGCCCCACTTGGCGACACGGCCTGTTGCCTTTGTTTTATTGATTATGTCTCAAAAAGGTGCTTTACTGACTACAGTCACTCAGTGCTCCTGGAAATAGTACCTAAGCTTTCTGGCGGCGAAGAATACGCCATAAGCCAGCTTCTGGTAATGTGGATACCTCTGCTTGGAGGCGGAGAAGACTTCACTGATGAAGTAGACCGGACGCTGCTCAGACGTCTCGGCTCCACTTTCCTTTCTTTCCACAGCCAGGACAACGCTGACAACTGTTCCGGTGGCCGCGATGTAAAGCAGCATTGGTTCCTGCGGTCGAGGTGCTGCCAATATGGGAGCGAACGTGAGTGCATCCTTAAGTTGTCGCAAGGCGGCGTCTGCCTCATCCGTCCACTCGAAGTTGTCGGATTTCTTCAATAGCCGGTAGAGAGGCATTGCCTTTTCTCCAAGACGGCTTATGAAGGGACTGACGGTAGCTGTAGAGCCGGCTAGGCGCTGCACGTCCTTCAGACAGGTTGGTCTGGATATGTTTTGGATAGCCTTGATCTTCTCCGGATTTACTTCAATCCCTCGCTCGGAGACGATGAAACCAAGGAGTTTACCGGCTGGAACGCCGAAAACGCACTTGGCGGGATTGAGCTTCATCTGGTATTTGCGGAGATTTTGGAAGGTTTCTTCCAGGTCCTCCAGGAGATCCGCCTTCTTTTTCGACATCACCGCAATGTCGTCGACATAGACGTGAACATTGCGGCCGATCTGTTCATGCAGGCAGTTTTGCATACAACGCTGGTATGTTGCGCCGGCATTCTTCAAGCCAAAAGGCATCGTAATGTAGTAGAACGTCCCGTATGGAGTAGTGAAAGATGTCCTCAGTTGATCAGACTTCTTCATCTTGATTTTGTGGTATCCTGAGTAGGCGTCCAAAAAACAAAGTAGCTCGGAGCCTGCTGTGGAGTCTACGACTGGGTCAATTCTAGGCAGCGCAAAGGGATCCTTTGGGCAACACCTGTTAACACCGGTATAGTCGATACACATCCTCAGCTCTTTATTCTTCTTTGGAACAAGTACAGGATTTGCCACCCAATCGGTGTGTGCAACTTCTTTAATGAAATTAGCATCTCTCAGCCTATTTATCTTCTTGCATATAGCCTTGCGTTTCTCATCACCAAAGCGCCTTGTTGCTTGCTTCACCGGCTTGGATCCTTTGATGATATTGAGTGAGTGCTCGGCGAGTTCCCTCGGGACACCAGGCATGTCGGATGGTGACCATGCAAAGATGTCACGATTCTCACGGAGGAACTCGACGAGCGAGCCTTCCTATTTGCTCTCTAGGCCAGTGCCAGTGATAACCTGCTTGGATTTGTCACCTGGTGTGAGGTCCGCCTTCTTTGTGTCTTCTGAGGCTTCAAGGTTTTCTTGACGTCATTCTTTGGCTTGGGCATGGAGTTGTCCGGGTCTGCCTTAACTTGCTCGAGCTCTTCTTTGTGAATGACAGCTTCTGCAAAGGCGGCCATCCCCCGCTCGCACTCCTTAGCTTTCTTGAAGTTGCCGGAAACCGTGATGGTTCTGTTTCCCCCCCGGCATTTTAAGCTTGTTGTAGATCTTGCACGGCCTTGCCATGAACTTGGCGAAAGCCGGTCGTCCAAAGATTGCGTGAGAGACGCTTTTGAAGGGGACAACCTCGAACCGGAGAAACTCTGAGCGATAGTTCTCCAGCGGCCCGAAAGTTACCTTCAGCCTAATGCTTCCCATGGACCTTGCTTGTTTGCCGGGCACTATTCCGTGAAAAGTGAGGCTGCTGTGGTCTAGCTGATCCTCAGTCAAGTTCATGCGGAGAAGTGTGTCATAGTACAGGATGTTGAGGCTGCTGCCGCCATCCATGAGTACCTTGGTGAGTCTGAAGTTGTCGACAATAGGGTCGACAACAAGGGCGTACTTGCCTCGGTGAGGGATATGATCAGGGTGGTCGGACCAATCCCAGGTTATAGTTGCCTCTGACCAGTTCAAATACTGAGGGACGTCTGGCATCGTCACGTTGAGCTCTCGCATCTCCGCCTTTTCTGCCTTAGCCGAGGGTGTGCCGACAAAGCACACGAGTGACTCTCTGACCTTCGGGTAAGGCTTCTTTCTTGGCGGAGGCGTCGTCGTCGCTTGATGTTGAAATTGCATCGTCATCCTCGTCGTCCTTGCAGTCTTTCTTGTCGGGCTTTTTCGACTTATTTGCTTTCCAGCCAACACTAGGATCCTTTTTCAAGTCGTCCATGAAGCGACATTCGCTAAACGTGTGGTTGACCTTTCCAAGTGAGGCGTGGATCGGGCAAGGTAGGACCTTTGCCTGCTCATAAGTTATGCGTGCCGACTTAGGGCCTGAGCCTGCGTCACGGTTCTTATTTTTCCACTTCTTTTTGCCGGCATTTCCTGGGAAAGTGACGGCAACCTCATTAGATGGTCCGACTTTGTCATCAGCCCCTTGTTTGCGTTTGTTGTTCCGCTTTGGCGCGATGCTGACATCTGGGTCATCGTCCCATGCGTCATCGTCAGCTGCTGCGTATGCGGCGGCAAGCTTGAGCATCTCGCCAAGATCCGTGACCTGTTTGCGGACAAGTCTATGACGGAGTAAGGACTTGTTTTGTAGGCCTGTGTAGAAGACGTGGATTGCCTGAGCGTCTGAAACACCATGGCAGTTGGCTTTTGTGGCGATCGGCCGACAAAGTCTGTCATGGTTTCATCTGCTTTCTGAACACAACATTGCAAATCCGTATAGGTATTTGGACGCTTGTATGTTCCTTGGAAGTGCTGGGAGAACACCTTTTCTGTGTCGTACCAACAATGGATGGACTTCTCTGGAAGGTTTTGTCAATCCAAGCTCTTGCCATGCCTTCCAACATAAGGGGAGGTAGCGGACAGCTATGAGATTGATGCCGCCGGCAATTTCTATGGCCATGGCGTAATCGGCTAACCACGAGTCCGTTTTTACGAGGCCATTGTACCTAGGACAGTTTTTTGACACTGATGTCATGTACTTAGGAAAAGGCTCTCTACGAACGACATCGTCGAAACACTTTGGACCAGGGTATAGCGGCTGCTTCCCTCTTTTTATGTCTTCTAGGCGGTGTCGTGCGTCTTCTGGGAGAGCTGTTGTCCGCCTTTGTTGGTGTGTGGCTCATCCTGCGCAGCCCGGCCTTTGCTGTGCCTGGGCTCTTCTGCCGCCTCCTTTCTCTTATTGCCGGTGCTGCGGGGTGGTGACGAACTCCGGCCCCGACCTCTCCTGGGAGGGTCGTTGCTGCCATTTTTACGAGGCGGTTGGCCATTGTTCCGACTCCCGCCCTCGCTGCGCCTTGGCGGTGGCAGGTCGTCTTTGTTTCCTGTACGCGAGTGCTCGTCCCGTCTTTGCTTAGGCGGTGGCGTCTTCTTGGGAGGTGGCGTCTTTTTCCTTTTGTCGCCATGGCTACTGGAACCGGACGGGCCGTCGGGGTCAGCATCGGGTGCCACTCTGCATTTTTCCGACTTGGAAACCAGATTCCCCCCCCCCCCCCCCCGGGCATCCGCCATGTGGCCGTAGGAATCGGCACACGCTTGCTGTTCCAGGGCCTTGTACACGTAGTGTCTGGCGTTGACTATCTTTTCTTCCGCCATGGTAGCTTGGTCCTCAAGGGTATCTAGCGCTGCGGCTGCGTTGAGGATAGGCGTGCAAAAGACGATGTCTCCTCGCTTGTCCTCACGCTGCGGAGCAGTGCGCCAATCGAAACCCAACAGCTGAGCTGATGTTTGCTTACGCACTTGAGGTTCCTTTTCCCGGCGGCGTTTAGATGACTTGTCTTCAAAGAGCCTTTTTGTTGCCTTAAGAGACAACTTCTCCTGCTCCTCTTGGACTTTCTTCGCAAGGCCTTCAAGATACTCCTCCCTTTTGTGCAGGAAATCAGAGTGTAAGAGCATGCTCTGTCGGAGTCCCTCCACTTCTTCAAGCGGCGTATCCTTAGTGTCCGGAGTCGCCATTAATTCGTCAATCTCGGCGATGCTTGTGAGCAAATCCTTGTCGATTTTGCTAGCTTTGCCCTTTTCGAGACCAGACTTGTTCTTCGCCTTTGCTCTGTCGGAGCCTTTGATGATTTGGCCGACATTAGTGTTGTCGGCTTCCTCGGCCGCCTTGACTTGCGCGTTGGAACCGTCCGGGGTCGTTTCGTTGCCGACTACGACCATCATAGCTTGCTTGTTATGCATGTATGTATCCGTTGTGGCCTCGGAAGGCGTTGGATGAGCACTAGTGAAGCGGCTTTTGACTCTTTCCTCGAAAAGACTGATGGAATCATCAGAGTCAGAATCTACGTTGACTTGAACGGTAGATCGGGATCCGGCATCCGACATCGTATCGTCCTGGACCGCAGGGAGGATCGATTCGGGATCGTTGTTTTGCGGCTGGGAGTCGGATCCCAGTCCGACAACTCCGACGAAGTGGAAGTCAGAATCGGCCAACTCTTGAGAGAAGGCGGATTCAGATCCATCTTGCCGGTCGACTGCTAGGTCGAAGGGTTGGTGGGTGGGCGTGTAAAAACGCGGTAAGACGTACGCCTCCGGCGTGTACCCGACGAAGACGTCGATCCCTCCGATCGGCACGATTGCGCACCCGATGAGGTAGTCCTTAGCCAGGTGCCAGGACTCGTCCGAGTTGATGTAGCTGTAGTTGCTGCAGCGCGTAACGCGGCCGACGGCGATCTGCTCGCCCACGCCGCCAAGTGCCCCCGCCTTGAACGTGACGCCAGGAACCTTATGCCCCACGGTGGGCGCCAACTGTCATAGTATCGGCATTGTACATAGGAGATGGGGGTCCTCTAGCCTAAGGATGGATTGTGGGGAAGAAGGCTGGAGTCGTCAAGGTCGGGATTGAACACAGCGAGTTTACCCAGCTTCGGATCTCACAACGGTGGCGAGATCCTACGTGCTACTATAAATCACTATAAGGCAATAACCGTGAACATGTTACAATAGTGTATTGAAGCGTGCCCTAAAGGCTTCCCGGTGGCCGGCTTATATAGGCGGCCAGACCCCGGGATACAAGGTAAGTACTTGTCCGGCAAGTAAACAGAGTCCTAGACCTAGCCGGCTTGGTTGCCGCCTTCCATCTCGGTCTTGGTGGCTTGATGGGCTTCGGCCTTCCGCCTTGCTTGGACCTTCCGTCTACTTCGTTGTACGTCAGCTATCTGGGCCGCCCGGCATGCTTCAGCCTTAACCACCCTTGGGCCACCCTGGACTAGCCGGATTGATCCATGTTAGAGATACCCCTGGTTGGTATATCCCCAACATCAAGTGAAGATTAGAAGAACGTGATTCCCCTGCAGGAGTATGGATCATACGTGATTCCCAGGTTCGGGAGGATGAATCACACTATAAGTTGCTACTCTATGGATGGATTTAAACACTTCCCCAGTTCTGGGAGTATAAGTTGCTAGAAGAAGGTGATTCCCCCGCAGGAGTATGTATCATACGTGATTCCCCAGGTTCGGGAGGATGAATCACACTATAGAGAGCCAACCGAGCAAGGAAGACGCCGAAGGATCTCAACATTCCAACTTCTCAAGTAAAATTTTGATGGGTGAACAAGGATAGATGAGACAGTGGTTTTCATGCCATGTGTCTTTATTGCGAAAGCAGTGATCGTACATGGACGACCCAGGTGCTGTATGAGGTAACTTTGAAGCTCTAAACGGATCCGCACCAGCTATGATACCAATTCTAACTTCACAGGATCGGATACAATGGAACATTATGAATGACGCGATCCGATCCCATATGATATTGACTTCATTGTTGTTACGTACGCCTATTTCAACCTGGAATTCCTAGCCATGCGAAGAAGTAAATAGCAACAACGCTTTGGCCACGTTACGGAGGAAGCCGATCAGGCACAAAGTTGTATCAAAATATTAAGAGGAAGGGGATTGTATTTGCCGATGAAGAGTACCCGCGAGGGGCGCATGTTCTTTAGTAGAGTCGGATTGAGACAATCTGTCGATTCTTACCCTTTACAGGTAATGCTGGTCTCCTGGAAGGGAAAGCCCATTAGAAGCTAACGAACTTCGTTTCCTGGGCGGCTTTATGGATGGATTCAGTCAGCCTCACTCCTTCCTTTTGAAAAGTGACGCTTTGCGTCTTCGCTTTCGAGGGTTAGGGTATAGGCCGTTTCGAGCAAGCTTGCGCCTTTTCTCCCAGCTTTCGCTTTAGCTTCCAAAGGCGACCCAGTGACCTTTCCGGAATTGGAAGTATTCGTCGCCCTACCCTAAGAAAGAAGTCACTATAAAACTGCTTGCCCTCCAGAAGTACCAAAGCTGCGCGGAGCCCGGTGAAAATGAATATGTTTGCTACTGAAAAAAGCCTGCCTATTGACTATCGTCTTTAGAATGAAAGTTGCTATGAAGCCCAATCTACCGTCGATTCAAAAGGGGGCATAGTCATATGGGTGGGGTGTTTGTGGGGAGCTGCCTTGGATATGAGGACCACCAGCCAAATATGCATATAGGTTATAGAGTTATTCCACTAAGTATACACAGAGTGTCACTTGTCAGTTCCATTTTATATGGTTCTGACCCACGTTGCTGCAACATTTTTTCTGTTGCAGATTTGTTCCGATGATGAGTGAGGATTCGTTTAAGGGTTTCGAGTCTTCAACAAAAATGTTTCTCCTGTGGCACATGAAGATGATGGAGATTTACTGCTACTTTTATTTCAGCTGCTTTACTTCTTTAAAGCTAGCTTCGTGCTATGCAATTTGTAATGGATATTTTCCTGAGTACTGGATCCACGTGTAATATTGATACTTTGTTGTGATATTTTCATCTTAAACTGTGTGTGCAAACGAATCGATCCATTGCACTATACACAAGGACTTGTATAACGTAATCACGATTCGCAAACTGGGACACCATGGTAGCAGCTGCCGTCATGCACCGCCATGCATAATTATGGAGCCATAGAGATTCCCTCCGATAAAGTCCACTTCCTGATTTGGCTACCTAACTTCGTCGTCCATCATTGACAATCTCTTCCAAGAACAGACAAGTACACTGTACATGCGAAGAAAACTGTTCACTGACCATTGTAAAATACTGCAGCCACGCCACCAATTGTTTAGACCAGTCACAGTGATATCATGCATATGGTACTACTCTATGTTACTATTTTAATAGTGGGTGTTAACATATGTCTATTATCATATAATCATGCATTTATTAGTCTATAAACTCATATTGTCTCGAAATCCGTTACGTTACGTTATCTAACTATGGTACCATCATCACCTTTCTCCTCATTAAATACTTGTCATCTCATCATTTTTGCATATGTGAAACTTATGTTACTATCTAAGTTACTCCTACTATGACTAGTCTTATAGTGTTAAAAACATGGACAAAGCAAACAGCCACACCAACGTATATGCAACAGATTACAAAGTTAATGTATCAATTCAACACTCTTAGCCCATTCAAAGTTCAAACCTACGTATACTAAACCTACGTATAGTAAAGTTGCCCTCTTTCGTCATGTATTTCTAGCTTATTACTCTCCATCCATCTAATCAATTCAACACTCTTAGTTTATCTTATCAGCATGTGCTCTTATCCCTCAGTCCTCCTCGACACGGCTTACTCCTCTATCGGTGATAGAGCCTCTCCCCCTTTCTCCTTCCTATGAATTGTTCTACTCTTTCAGAGAAACCTTGAAAGAATATGATGATCCTACAATCCATAGGGAAATAAATCATACAAGATGATCTAGCGGCTCGAGCATTGCTGCTCGAGACGGATGACACTTCGCGGTTCCGTTATCGCTCGTGGCGACTAGTGGGTGGTTTATCGTTATCGTAGACAGAGTCGTGCCGACTTCCCTGACCCTTATGTAATAAGGCTCCTCCGCTTGGTACTTGTCCACGAGCACAACTTTTCCCCAACTCCGGACATTGTTTATTTGTGCTCAAGGGCTATGTCGATGAGCGCAAAGCCGTGGCTGCAAGCCGTCTCTTGGTGATCTTTCACGTTGATCTTTGTGAATAGTGCCCGTGGCCACGAGAGTGTTGATTGGCGTGTCGAAGAGAGCAGTCTGCCCACAGTTATCTTCACGTGGGCTTGAGGTGCTGCAGAGTCCGTGGTGTAGGTTGCGGCGCGGGAGCCCTCGCACCACCCGGTTGTTTCGGCACTCCTCGTGGGCTGTCATGCTATTGTCATTGTTGTAACCATCTGGGGTGGCTTATGGGAGGTGCAGAGCTTGGCGACATGGGAGATTCATGGGACAAGATATGACACACACAAGCTACCTAAGTTCGGCTCCTCATAGTGGAGGTAGAAGACCTACACCTGCTAGCTTAGATTGATCTCTAGATGGGATTACAAGGTGCACCAATGGCAGTGCGAAGAAGCTAGATAGCTACAACGCCGTAAGGTGTAAGGCCTAAGAACGTACCCTATTGATTTCTCTCTTCTAACCTTAAATAGTTAGACGGTTAGGTTTACAACCCACTTTGATTCATCAATTCATAGGCGGTGTCTTACTTAAACTCAACAACTTCTTGCTCGTTGTCTTGAAAAGTAAGAGGATGTTTGATTAGAATATTTAGTTAGCTTTTGGCTTTGGCTTATAAGCCATAAAGGCGCCTAAGTATAAGCCAAAAACCAAAAGCACATATTTATGTGCTTTTATTGTTTATAAGCTAAAACCAAAAGCGAAGAAAAAGAAGTCTAACCAAACATCCTCTAAGTCTCTCTGTTAGCCTTGTGGGAATTCAAAGTAAGTCTCCATCATTACCTTAATGACACAATTTGAAGTGATATGCCCGTTTAAATATAAGTATATAATATAATTTTACGAGTATATAGATATACAAGGAAAATTAGCAAGACACACATACAAGGCGAAACTAGACTTTACATATACTGACATATGCATGGAATTCAAACGTGATGCCACAACAAATTCTAATTACTCCCTCCATATCGGTTTATAGGATGCAATTGCAAAACCAGATATTTCCAAAATATAGGATGTAATTTAGCAATTAATACTCACTTTAATTACGCATGTTGCTTCCCTCCACCAATCATCATGTGTTTTATTTAAAACTCTAATTAATTAGGCTAATGCATGTGCTAGTCATTGGTCATTTGTACAATAAATATTGTATTTAACAAGTTTTCTCACCCAATAGACTCATGCCTTGGTTATAGAGAATTGCTAATTGCATCCTATAAACCGGTATGGAGGGAGTAGAAAACATTATCATGTAGTAATTCGGCTTACCTTTCATGGTACAGATTTATGGTACTACTCTAATGATTTGCATTAATATATTAATATTAATGGCTGTCCCACTAGTGACTCACTGAGCTATTGCATATCTTAATGATTATATGTATTTTACACCCTGTGAAGTAGGAGCACATAGTGTAAAGGCCCTCCTTATTATAAGGTAGCGACCTCCTGTGTATAGTGCTAGTCGCTGGATCGACTTGCTAGCACACACAATTTAAGATGAAAATACCATTACATTGCATCAATATTCATTACACGATGATTCAGAAATAAGAGGGTTCGATACGAGGTGCATAGCCCATGGCTAGCTCAAACCTAAATGAACACACAGCGGAAAGCAAATGGATAAGTGAGCTCCATCGTTATCATGTGCCACAGGCAAGGCATGTTGGTTGGATACTCGCGACCCTAACAATCCTTACTCCTCGTCTGCGGGTCCTGCAATGGTGAGTTGCAGACCAAACTATATTGGGTCAACACAATTGAATTGTGGTGGCAAGATGACACTTTGTAACTAAAGTTACTAAGACTATATCTGCATGCATATTTGGCTCGCCGGAGTTTCAGGCTGATTTGCATAAAGCCAGTTTTGTCCTATCATTTATAAAACAACTTTTCATCTTAGACAACAGTGAACACCTTTGACAACAAAGAGTACCACCGATAGAAAACGGTGAACAACTTTGAAAACTACTCACAACGAGCACCACCGATAGAAAGCGGTGAGCTCTCTCAAACCCTTGTTCACCCATCAAATTTTATTATACAAATTGGGATGAGGAGATCTTCACCATCTACCCTGTCTAGTTGCTCAAATGTCCGTAACCGGGGACACGGCTAAGTATACTTAGTTTTTAACTCTCGACAGGGTGTGCACTTTCACCACAAGACCCAATCATTCCCTCGTCCATGTCACCCAATTGTGAGATGGAAAAGATAAGACCGAGACGAGACCTTTCAGAAGCAATTCCCCAAAATCCATAAAGCGGACCCATCCCCACCTATCATCCCTACATCTGCTGGTCACGCGGATCTCGGGGTATCGCAACATATATGGTCAAGACAGAGCCCATATGACATGTGGCTGCACTGGAAGCTACTAAACAAGGTGCGTCTACAATCTCTTTAATCCTGGGTGACTTTCCACAATTGTGTGCTTCCACCAAGGCTAATTACCATAGACATGAACCATAGACATGGACCCCCTGAGTAGCCACCCACCATGGTTCTCCTGAAGGAGATATGCCCTAGAGGCAAATAAATAAGTAGTATTTATTGCATTATCTCATAAGTTTATAATAGGTTTGTGTATTATGCTATAACTGTATTAATCGGAATTATTAATACACGTGTGATACATAGACAACCAGGTCCCTAGCAAGCCTCTATATGATCTAGTCCATTGGGCAAGAGTTGATCGAGATTCCCGATCAAGGACAATGACGTCGGTTGACAATGGGGTCATCTTGTTAGTTGAATAAGGTGGTGGACATACGCAAAGTATTGCAATAAGATCGTATTACGATGTTTGTCATTTGCAATAGATAAGAGTGTGATAGCTTATTCCTTAGACCGTGAGACCGTACTTATTGTTGCTTCGTAGGAGTGCTTTGAGAGCATCAAACGTTGTGTCTTATATAGCATGACAATAACGGTGTCCATCTTGGGTATTCCGAAAGAGCATCAAGACGTAAGGATCAAGAGCGGGATTTGTTCATTCTTGTAATGGAAAGATACTCTGGGCCCACTCGGTGATATTGCATCTATATAGCTGCGCAGCTTATGACTAGGTCATGGAGATGTAATATCGCAGACGAGTTAATAACCTTCGTCGGTAACGAGATACAGCAAAGGCATCGGTGTGTCTACGATCATATCTCGGACAAGGTAGTATCGCAGAGACAAAGGGAATAAATATCATACTTATGGTTCAACGATGATATTCGTGGGATGCACAGGGGTCGTCATATATTTCCAGGTATCCCTGACGATCATTGGTGAGCGGAGTGTCTCGACCATGTCTGGAGTGTTCCCGAACCGTAGCGTAACAAACTTAAGGTCTTAGCGACGCTAGGAGATAGGTTCTGGAATTTTATAGGTTTTAGTGGAGAGAAAGAAATGATCTGGAAAGAGTTCCGGTGGTCCGGAAGGAGTTCCGGGGAGCTATGGAAGGGTTCTGAGAATGTCCGAAAGTTGTTCGGGTGGTTCCGAAATAGTTTCGGAGTCATGGGATATTGAATTATATATAAATATATTAATTATGAATTAATGGGATTTTATATTAATTTAATATTAATTAAATAAAGGAAAAAGGGGGCTCCCACCTAAATGGGCCCAAAGAGGGCCCATGAGGGGGTGGCGCACCAAGCAAGGGGGCCTCCCCCCCCTAGCCCGAATTGGACTAGAAGAGGGAGAGGCCCAAGGGGGTTCGGCCGAACCCCCCTCCCCTCTCTTCCTTTAGTCCCACATGGGGGAGCCAAGGGGGTTGGCACACCCCTTCCCCCTTTATATAGCAAGGCATATTAATTGATTTAATTCATAGGAAATTCAGTTAATTCCCAATTTCTCTCTCGATCTCGTGGTTCCCAAGTCGGAGCCGCGCCGAGCTGAGGAAGGGGGTCTCTCTCCACCTAAGCCATACCGCAGAGCGCCGTTGCCCTGCGGGATTCCAGATAAGATCTACTCCTGTGATTTCAGCTGGATCTGAATGACCGGGAGTTGTCGCTAGGCTCCGTATGTTTGCGAGTGCTCGGAGGCTACTCTATTGAGGAGCTTGGGCGACGTCGTCTCGCCCCCTGCAGCCGCCGCGCCTCCCCCCTCTGCTGCCGGCGCGCCAGCCCCGGCGCTGGCGCTCTGCCTTCTTCCGCCCGACGCCCGTCGACGCAGATCATCGTCGACACCTCGGCGTCATCGACTCCGACATTGCGGCAAGTTCTCCGCGACCTCGAGGTCGGCTACGTACGACTTCATCGTCAACGCTTGTGCGGAAGCGTAATCCCCGCTATCGGTCTACATGGAGGTAATGTAACCCGTTCCGCCACCGTTATCGCATGTACTAGATAGATAGATCCTGGCTAGTTAGGGTTTCGCTCGCTAGAAAATTATTGTTTTCTGCACCGTAACCCCTTCAGTGGTATCAGAGCCGATCTATGCGTAGTACTGCTGGTACGGTTAGAACTCATGTTGAATGAGGGCGTCTTTCTTATATTTGCTACCCTCTAGCGTGCACTTGCGATGCCTTCGGTATTGAGTTGATGAAGCGGCCCGGACCGACTTTACGCGTACGCTTACGCGAGACTGGTTCCACTACTGACATACGGCTTGCACCGTATCTGTGGCTGGCGGGTGCCTGTTTCTCTCTCTCTAGTCGGCAAAGCATTTTCAATGGAGGGCCCGAAAGGGATGCTTAAACATGCAATTATACGATTGACGTTGTGGTACAAAGTTCGTAGGTAGGGAAGCGATTCTCTTACGAATAAGCCTATTTGCCACGTAAAACTTGCAAAACTAGATAAAGCTAGAGGCGTCTAACTTTGTTTTGCAGAGGCGTTATTTTATGTGACATGGTTACGGTAAGTGTTGATATTACTCGTACTGTCAGAGGCAATGGAGGGCTCTGTAGACTCGGAGCCATGCCGGGGCGCCGGGGGCCAGGCACATGGCGCCATGAAGGTCCAGGCGCATCGACCATGTCACATCGCACTTCATTGCATCATTATTGTGTGCTGTTGTGTGTGCATCCTATTGATTGCTTATATGCTAGATATACAACGGTAGCATCATAAATAGGATGATCCCTAACAAATACCAAAATTGTGTTCTCCCTCGTTGCGCACCACCAAGAAAGTTCTACGTTATGAGGCAGGCCGTGATGATCGGGTGTCACACATCTCGTCGTTCGCATACAGTGGGTGTAAGCCATGTTGCACGCGCAGGTCTTCGAGGTTTGATTGGCGAGCCTAGCATACTCAGAGGTATGGCCTCGGAACACGGGAAGATCGAAAGATCGAGCACGAGTCATAGAGTTATGATCGACATTTTATGTCCACCTTTGAAGCTGTGCTGCCGGCCGTGATGATCGGGGGTGGTGTAGTGGATGGGGGTCGTGTCATCGCCGCTATTATTTTAGGGATAATAATATTGGTGTGGTGTGTTTTTGATAATGAGATTATAGGACTAAAACTCACCTACATATCATAAACTTAAACCTTACCTCTTTTGCGATCACATCTGTAGACTACGCAACTATACTTCGGTTACTTCCTCAAGATCCCGGATGCTACATTAGAAGCCGACGGGTCCAACTTCATCAGATGGTACAGGGGTTTTAGAAACATTCTCGAACACAACAACATTCTATATGTTCTCGATGAACCATTAGGAGAAGGACCAGGAGATTCTGCAAGCGAGGAGGAGGAAGATGATTTCCGTAGGCGTCGAGACATATTCATTGAAGTGGAGATCACCATGACCGTATGCCTGGCACCCGAGTTGAAAGAGATGTTTCGACGCAAGGAGCCAAGCGTCATGATGGATGCGATAAAGACGCACTTCGAGGATGAATTAAAGCGTGAGCAGTTCAGGCAGCTTAGAATGTTCCAGACCATTCACATGGAGGAGCATACCTGTCTGAAGACACATTTGAAGAGATTGTATGACATCTACTTCCAGCTGACGATGGTCTTCGATTACTGGATGGCGGATTCTTGCGCCATTCGGAACTGTCCTGATATCTCTACCTCCTAGCTATGAGAAGCATGTACGTAAGTACATTTTGAAAGCCGACGATATGAACTTCTACGTATTCATACGTGAGTTCCAGTCTCTGAAGGTTGATTCCATCGAAGGAGAGATCTTCGATGCTACAGGTATATATTTGATATATGCAGAATTATGAATTCGCCCATGGTATATGATGAAATTTTGATAATTGCTCTGTTTGTGAAACAGGTCCTGATTATCACGTATATGCGGCGCAGTTTGATGTGACCAGACGCTGAAGCTGGTAGTCAAGGAGTTGATGGCCTTTTGGTGTTCACGTCCTCAAGTTATCATAGTTATCATTAATAGTTTTTGATACGATCTTTTGTAATAGTGAGCGAGTGTGTGTCTTGATTGTTGCAAGACAAAGTTATTCATGTAATAAGACAAGTTCAGTTGTTTTATGTTATGGAACAAGTCAGTTGTTTTATCTTATGAATAAAGTTTCCACATCTCAGTTACATTGATTATATGATAAGTGTTCATAATTGTAGATATGATAAAATAGCTTGTCCCATGAACAAAGGTTCTATTGCTAGAATGAACACCGTCGAGTTTAGTCATAAAAGCAATGAAAGAAGTAATGGATGTTTTTGGTCCATTTAAGTATTTCGAGTGCTGAGTTGATTAAGCTTGAAATCAAGTATTGAAGTTGCAATACTAACGGAAATTAATTAAGTATCATTTTTTAAAATGATTGATTAATGATGTTTATTGATTGATCCGAATTTTTTCATGACTTTGGCAAATAGGAGTATTTGCCCGATAAATCGTGGAGTCTGAGATTAATTTGATAATAGATCAAATGGGGTTTTTCAGAAGAAAGATTTGTGAACATTGTATTCACAGAATTCGATCAAAGGACAGTATTTTTGAATTATGTTTTCAACACAAGAGACTTGTGGAAATTTGCTTCACAGAATTATAATGTCATATATAGTGATATGTGGGGAATTATAATCATGCTCTATTTCAAATAAAGTGTGGTCTGTCAGAATCAGTCTTAGAATCTCCTAATACGTTTGAAACATTATAGTCGATGTCCACTTTAGAAAATAGATATATTCCTCAACGAGAATTCGTAGGATCGACAGTAATGTCGGCGTGTATATGATTATGCGATAATTCGGAATATACATGAGTAGTTCTTTGTAAATTGCTCGCATTAGACGAGAGTGTATTCCAAAATCAATCAGAAACAAAGTTCAGTTTGTTGTCTGTGTAATTCCGAGAAAAGATGACTTTTCGAATTATGATTTATGGATTGAAATTAGAAGTTTGGAATAAAGTGTCAGACCTATGTTGGAAGGTGTTCCAAAGAGTATATGTCTGCTAATGAAAATTTGGTGATTAAGAGTGAGGGAGACTAGAAAATTGTTTTCTACTTGCAATCCTCTTCATAAAAATCATAATATTTTCATGAAAGAAACTTCTAAATAAAGTGTTGTTATATTTAATATTGCTGTCAGGTCACAGCACTGTATTAAGTTTTTCAGATCTTGTTGACAGATCAAGGTGCACTTTATGAATACAAAGAAAGTTGAGAAAATATCGGAATACAAACAAAGGCTTTTCAGCCTGGAAATCCAAAGTTGCATTTGAAAGGATTAAGAGAGTAATTGTTGCTGCAATTCTTATTAGAGGAATAAGATTGTTTAATCGTCATATAAGGTGTTATATGAGAAATGTGACTATAAGAAAGACGCGGTAGCATGTCTTGTATCTTAGAAAAGATCAAATTTGTTGACTACATTTATGTAGACATGCTTGAAGTCTGAGGGATTTGTATTAATGTAATACTGAAGTTTGTATTAAATTCGAATTGATGTTAGATCAATGATTTTGGTTTGACCTAAATGTCGAATTAAGTGGGAGTCGTAGTTAGTTTACTCAGGTGGAATATGTATGGAACATATTTTTGAGTGGGAGCTCAGGAACTCAAATATGTGGATAACACGTTTTTGAGTGGGAGCGTGTGTTGTCAAATATGTGGAGACATAGTTTGAGTGGGAGTCGAACTCATTTTGTGTAGTTAACACATTGTGAAACTGTACCAATAGAATAGGATGAAGTTGTGAAACTATTTAAAAGTTAGTGTCTATTTTGAAATAGAACGGGAATTTTAAATAGTTAGTCGAGTTGTGTTGGATTATATCTGAGGAGTCAGAATAGAATCAAAAGGATAGTCCTTTGGAATCCAATTGATCATTAAGAGTAATGATGCGTGAAAATAATGGTTGTATGACATGTGGGTCTATTATGTTATATTAGACATCATACAGAAACCATATTATCTGCTCGATGAAATATAACCGATGTTCTTGGAATAAAGAACAGTTATGAAAGTAAATTTGGAATTTACTGGAAGTAGGAGTGCGTTAGTTAAGGGATTGACATTTGAATGTCAAGTTTTCTACATTGATGTGAACGTATGTAGATATCGCGAGTTTGTAATTGTTACAAGGGGCTCTGCATGGCTGAGTGTGTTTTTCCAGGGCAGTTATCTGGTTAGTATAATCAGAGTAAGCACTGGGAAGCAGAAGTCTCACTTAGTTGCGGTATTTGCATGTATGTTGTTAGACGACGTGATGATATCAAGCGAGTTGATACCAGTGAATCGCAAAAGCATGTACAATCATGGATTGTGCAGTAACACTTTTCCACGAGCAAGCATTATCAAATGATTCTTATTTGATAAGGGATTCTGATAAAGTAAAATGCAGCTAGTTTATTTGTACTCTAGTGCAAGTGGGAGACTGAAGGAGATATGCCCTAGAGGCAAATAAATAAGTAGTATTTATTGCATTATCTCATAAGTTTATAATAGGTTTGTGTATTATGCTATAACTGTATTAATCGGAATTATTAATACACGTGTGATACATAGACAACCAGGTCCCTAGCAAGCCTCTATATGAGCTAGTCCATTGGGCAACAGTTGATCGAGATTCCCGATCAAGGACAATGACGTCGGTTGACATTGGGGTCATCTTGTTAGTTGAATAAGGTGGTGGACATACGCAAAGTATTGCAATAAGATCGTATTATGATGTTTGTCATTTGCAATAGATAAGAGTGTGATAGCTTATTCCTTAGACCGTGAGACCGAACTTATTGTTGCTTCGTAGGAGTGCTTTGAGAGCATCAAACGTTGTGTCTTATATAGCATGACAATAACGGTGTCCATCTTGGGTATTCCGAAAGAGCATCAAGACGTAAGGATCAAGAGCGGGATTTGTTCATTCTTGTAATGGAAAGATACTCTGGGCCCACTCGGTGATATTGCATCTATATAGCTGCGCAGCTTATGACTAGGTCATGGAGATGTAATATCGCAGACGAGTTAATAACCTTCATCGGTAACGAGATACAGCAAAGGCATCGGTGTGTCTACGATCATATCTCGGACAAGGTAGTATCGCAGAGACAAAGGGAATAAATATCATACTTATGGTTCAACGACGATATTCGTGGGATGCACAGGGGTCGTCATATATTTCCAGGTATCCCTGACGATCATTGGTGAGCGGAGTGTCTCGACCATGTCTGGAGTGTTCCCGAACCGTAGCGTAACAAACTTAAGGTCTTAGCGACGCTAGGAGATAGGTTCTGGAATTTTATAGGTTTTAGTGGAGAGAAAGAAATGATCCGGAAAGAGTTCCGGTGGTCCGGAAGGAGTTCCGGGGAGCTATGGAAGGGTTCCGAGAATGTCCGAAAGTTGTTCGGGTGGTTCCGAAATAGTTTCGGAGTCATGGGATATTGAATTATATATAAATATATTAATTATGAATTAATGGGATTTTATATTAATTTAATATTAATTAAATAAAGGAAAAAGGGGGCTCCCACCTAAATGGGCCCAAAGAGGGCCCATGAGGGGGTGGCGCACCAAGCAAGGGGGCCTTCCTCCCCCTAGCCCGAATTGGACTAGAAGAGGGAGAGGCCCAAGGGGGTTCGGCCGAACCCCCCTCCCCTCTCTTCCTTTAGTCCCACATGGGGGAGCCAAGGGGGTTGGCACACCCCTTCCCCCTTTATATAGCAAGGCATATTAATTGATTTAATTCATAGGAAATTCAGTTAATTCCCAATTTCTCTCTCGATCTCGTGGTTCCCAAGTCGGAGCCGCGCCGAGCTGAGGAAGGGGGTCTCTCTCCACCTAAGCCATACCGCAGAGCGCCGTTGCCCTGCGGGATTCCAGATAAGATCTACTCCTGTGATTTCAGCTGGATCTGAATGACCGGGAGTTGTCGCTAGGCTCCGTATGTTTGCGAGTGCTCGGAGGCTACTCTATTGAGGAGCTTGGGCGACGTCGTCTCGCCCCCTGCAGCCGCCGCGCCTCCCCCCTCTGCTGCCGGCGCGCCAGCCCCGGCGCTGGCGCTCTGCCTTCTTCCGCCCGACGCCCGTCGACGCAGATCATCGTCGACACCCCGGCGTCATCGACTCCGACATTGCGGCAAGTTCTCCGCGACCTCGAGGTCGGCTACGTACGACTTCATCGTCAACGCTTGTGCGGGAGCGTAATCCCCGCTATCGGTCTACATGGAGGTAATGTAACCCGTTCCGCCACCGTTATCGCATGTACTAGATAGATAGATCCTGGCTAGTTAGGGTTTCGCTCGCTAGAAAATTATTGTTTTCTGCACCGTAACCCCTTCATCTCCAACCAACACCCAGGTAGTTCATTGATTAGTTTCAGTTAATTTTCACTATCCAACTAATCAAAACATTTTTATTGCTTGATTAAGCATTCTACCATGTATGGTGCCACTACATTTCAGGGTGGGGGAAGGCTACACACTAAATAGGAGCATAACATAATAAAGTAGCTGCACACAATTCCTATCATGCATACTACAGAAAAACACTAGTATGCAATATATCAAAATAATAGGAGGTTTATGAGCGTCACTTGCCTTTTGATAGTGTCACTTGCCTTTTGATAGTTTGTCGTTTGTCACTCTCTTTGACGAAGAACGTTTCACTTCGTTCAATCTATACGTTCAATCTATACGATGAAAGAAGAATACAATAAACAAACAATTTGACAACCACATAACACAAATCAAACATCACAATAATGTGTTCAACAATAGTTGTTTTTATTTTTTTATTTTATTGTCATGTCTTATCACATAATTCAGTTTACAAAAGGAATAAATGTGATAGGACTTAGGGTTTGCCTTTTATGGTCAAGGGATGGTCTAAATCAAATTTGAGCATTTCAAATCTGAATGGGTTGGAGTATTGTTTCAAAGATTGTAATGGTTGGTTATGTTCAAAACTGTTTGCACAATGGTTTTGTGAAAAGGAAATAACACCACTTTCAAACTATGGTTGTAATTTGCGAAGTCCAAAGGATTTTAAAACCAATTTACTAGTGTATGAATCATATGGATCTAATGAAGCGTTAGTATTTGTTTTCTCTAGACCTATAGTCATTTTAGTGACATTATGCAAAAGGATTCTCATTAACACGATTTATAGAATTTAAGTTATATCTAAATTACACAAATTGAGTATCTAATTTATAAAGCAATATATCATTAGATAAAATTAAATTTAACAAGTTTTAAACACATCTAAATAATTTTGTATTTCAACAGTGGTTGGCTGGGCTTTGTTTTGATAATTCTGGTCAAAATACATTACTTGTGCCATTTTTGTAAAAGAAAATAGTGTAATAAGATTATTAGAATTTAAACTTTGTTAAAAACATACAAATAGGGGTTCTGATTTTTAAATGGGAATAACATTATTCAAAATTTTATTTTTAAAGTGTAGCACTATTGTACATATCCTAAGGTTTCCAAAATATTTTATTTACAAATTTTGAACTTGTGAATTCAAATTTAGGTCAAATTTACTCATATCATCTAATTAAAATTTGAACTAATTTAAACTAGTCAAATTTGAATTTGGACAGTACTAAAATATTCTACACACCTAGGGCTTTCTATTTGTATAAAGTTTGTAAAATTTGGCTTTGTGGTTCAAAAGATATAATGTTTTGCGATACCAGGGGCTTTTCTGCAAAACTGCCTTTTAATCTAAATAGAGGATTTCTTTTTCCACGCGAGCGCTGACTGGGCTGCTGACTATGCGATGACGCAGCGCTGACGCAGCATCCACGTGGCGCAAATTGACTGGCTCGTACCGATTCAGTGAATGGTTTTAATCGTGGCAGTCCATCGTAGATCTAACGGCCGAGATGGAGATGCTCACCTCGGGCGGCGCAAGTTCACCGGAGGTAATGGAGTGGCGGCGCTACAGCTCCGGTGAGGTGGTTCTCGTCGTTCCGATGGTCCCCCGCGCTCGTGAAGACGACGAGGAGGTGTGGCTCGTCACGGTGGGGGTGGTGGCGTCGTCGAACTCATCCGGGGAGCGGCGGGGACACGTAGACGAAACAACTCCTCTCCGGCGAGCTTCGGTTGCGATTCCCTCACTCGATTGGCTGCGGAAAAACTAGGGGAAGGGCGTTACGAGGTGCGAAATCGAGAGGGGAGGGCAGGAGTACAAGAATCAGAGGCGGAGGCGCACTTGGTTCGCCGGAAACGAAGAAAAACGGTGGCGGCGTCGAGCGGCTCCGGCGAGCAAATACGACGACCTCGAGGCGTTGTTTCGGGAGAGGGGAGTGGGGGAAATGGAGCCAGGTCCTTGAGGATTTAAAGGAGGGAAACTGGGCGCTGCTTCTAGCCTCGGGCGAGTGGGGGAGAAGTGGGCGACGTGGGCCGGGTCGTGGCCATCGTGGGCGCTGAAGGAGGTTGAAGATGATGCCGACTGACGGGTGGGTCCCGCTTGGCAGTGAGAGAGAGAGAAGAGAGGCCGGGACTAGGCCGTGTTGGACTGCTGGTGGGCTAGTCTGAGCTGCGGGGGCGGCTCGTAGCACTGGGCTCGGCCTTATTCGTTTTTTTTTCTTTGTCTGATTCTTTTCTTTTTCTTTTCTGTTTCCTTATTTATCTTATATCTTTTATAAAAACCATATATTTCATCCAAATGAGTTCAAACCAATTTCTATAGTTTTATAAAAACCATATATTTCATTTAAAACATCCATACACATATTTCCAAACTTTTCAAATTGTGACATCTTTTAATAATTTATTTTGACACATTTTTGCAAATTTAAAAATAGAGTTTTATTGAAGGAATTTGAGTCTTAGTAAAATTAGGAAACCTTCACAAATGCAAATGTTTAATCAAATCTTTGCAAACCCATTTCAAATCAGACACTTGAATCAGACTATATTTTAGAAATAGAGGATTTCCCAACTAGTGTTGTGACTATAAATATTGATCTAGGTTTTTATTAAGAAACCAAACATAATGTTTTTGAATTAAATAACTTATACAAAACATTTTGAAATAGACATACCAAATAATTTAAGGTACTTCAAAATATGTTGTTAGGATTAAATAAGTATTTAGGATATATCTATTTAAAGTTTGACACTTAAGTTTGAACATGAAGCTACTTGATTCAATTAATATCATCATACTTTTGAATAATTCATAATAATTCTTTTTAGTTGTCCTTCTTGGATAATGATTGTTTTATTTTATTAAGAGGCAAAAGTTTTAAATTTTTGTGATTTTTTTTTAAACATTGCAAAATTTTGAGATGTTACACATAGTGAAGGTACAGAAATAAAACCAGAGGGGCATTGTGCTAAACTCCATCTGAGAAAGACAGAAACGGGCGCTCCCGGTGCGAACGGAGGCGGCCATAAAGAACCGTTCCGGCCGCAGCCTCCTTCCTCGCCCTCGGTCTTTTGCCAAATTCCCACTACCCTGCCCGAATCCTACCCTTTCCTCTGCCCGCCCCTCTTCACACTCTTCCTACTTCCTTCCCTGCTCCCCATGCTCGCCTCCGCGCCTTCCGCGCGGCGGCTTCCATTGCCGCGCTGAGGAGCAAAGGGGGCACGCTGCTGCTGAAGGTGTTCTCCGTCGGCCGGTGCGCCGTGCGCGGGGTGGTGACGACGGGTCGGTTGGATACGAGATGGGGAAGGAGGGGAAGCAGCTCGGGAAGGATGTGAGGCGGCGGAGGGGGAAGGAGGCGGCAATGGAGGAGGACCACGACGACGCGGCGCCGCCGACGGGGTGCTGGATCCGGCTGCCGCGACTGGGCGGCGGATGCATGTCCTCGGGTTCCAAGGTCGATTCGTCCACCAGCGGCGCCTGCGGCGGTAAAATGCTCCCACTCCTCCTCCTGAACATCGCGTTTACTTCACTGTTTGCTTCCTTGCACTCCAGCGGCAGCCTACGCCCATCGCGCGTGCTTCATGCTTGTCTGCACCTTCGATTGGTTGCTTGTGTGCTCTGCGTCTCCATACACACATTTTTTAGCGCTCGAGATGACAGAGGCTTGGACTTTTTTTTTATTCTGCATCTTTGTAAGTTAAGTTGATGGAGACTGGAGCATTGCATGATGAAGTTGGGTGTGCTATGAGGTCTCTGGTGGGTGGTAGGATTTAAGAGTGGTAGGTATGGTGTGGGCTGCCATGTGATGAGATGTTTCTGTTTTATTTACGTTCGGTGGTAGATGAGCTCAATCCTGTGCTGTGTTGGAGTGCTTCCATTCAGGACTGCCCCCATTGGTGTACAAGGGCTTCTGCTCGCACTTGTGGGGGTAAGTTTGCGGGTTGCTGGTTCATACGGGATCCTGTTGCTGTTGTTGAAGCAGGAGTACCTCTGGTTAAATGTAAGGTGGTGTTTAAGTTCCTGCAGGACAAGTGGCGATTACCTATTAGCAGGAGCAGAACCGATGCCTGAATGTCGTTAATCCAATACGTGTCTGTTGTTTTTCCATATGCTTTTAGATGTATACAATACAATTAGTTGCGGTGTGGTCATGGGGTTTATGCACATTTGGTATTTGTTTTTAGTTAAGTAGAGAACACACCTTTTGTGTGTGATGTTTGTATCAATTTTCAAGCAGACTATTTGATTCAGTTGAACTGCACCCAAGCATTACATTATTCTGAAATATATCATATATGACCTCAGAAAGTCATAAAATATACAAACTACGGACATATCATTATGTTTGATGCAGAATTGGAATCTAATTCCATAAGATTTACAAATGGGATGAACTCCTACGCTCCTGCCAGATTCAGTTATTTGATTAAAGAAGTAGAATAGATAAGGGATGTTGACCATCTTACAGCTAGTGTTGCTATTTAATTTGATATGACAGTGTCAGTCTTGTTGTTTAGTGTCATAGAAGTTTTTGCTATAGCATTAGTTACCGGTTCCCAGCTTGTGATATTTTCCTCAAGACACAAGGATGCACTTATTTCTGTCAAGCTACTTCTGTCAAATTTGAATTATGTCAGGTATTGATCCCCTAATGGAGAATGTCTACTCTACAGATAGCAAAAAAGTAAATCATAATTGTCGGGGTCAATCAGCTCCACCGGCCTCATCTGGTTCCACAACATCCAGTAACACCGGAAGTATTTCACCTTCTTCAATAGTTGGAGAAGAACTTAAACTATCCGCCCAACTGCGTAGATTTACTTTCAATGAACTTAAGTCTGCCACCAGAAACTTCCGACCTGAGAGTCTTCTTGGCGAGGGAGGTTTTGGTTGCGTCTTTAAAGGTTGGATTGAAGAGAACGGAACTGCTCCGATGAAACCTGGTACAGGGTTAACTGTTGCTGTAAAGACACTCAACCATGATGGGCTTCAGGGGCATAAAGAGTGGGTGGTATGTTTCTTACTTTCTTTGGTATGCAGCACATAAAACATTATGGATTTTCCATCTAACTGCTTCATTAAGGAAACTATCATTATTTGTTGTCAGGCAGAAGTTGATTTTCTTGGAAACCTTCAACATCCACACCTAGTGAAATTGGTTGGTTACTGCATCGAAGATGACCAGCGGTTGCTAGTATATGAATTTATGCCCCGTGGAAGTTTGGAGAACCATCTTTTTAGGAGTAAGTATCATTTTATGCTACCCTCAGGTTCTTAGTCCAATTTACATGTTGCTGACCATCAGGACTTCTACATTTTCTGAAAGACTTAATAAGTAGCATATTTTGTTGCACCATAGTGATAATAGTTCAATACTTAACTTGTAGAGCCACCAGCACTTTAGCTTGCCAATTGTTCGCATGTTAATTTTCTCTGTATCTTGTGTAAGGGATCTTACTTGTAGAGCCACCAGCACTTTCGCGTGCAAATGTTTCGCATGTTAATTTTCTCTGTATGTTGTGTAAGGGATCTAGTTAACTAGTGGTTCTGTTTATGTGCAGTAGTGCATAGTACCTGAGCATCTAATGGATTGGCATTTCAGGTTGACATGTTAATATTTTTGCATGCTGGGTAAGGGGTTTAGTTAAATGCATAAAGGACGGAGCAGATCAACTCCTCATGAAGGACGAAGAGATCAAGCGTAGATGGCGGGAGTACTTCAACGACCTGTTCAATGGAGAGAATGAGAGCTCTACCATGGAGCTAGACGATTCCTCCGATGATACCAACCGACGCTTTGTGCGGCGTATCCAGGAGGTTGAGGTTAGGGAGGCTTTGAAGAGGATGAAAGGAGGCAAGGCAATGGGCCCTGATGGTATCCCCATCGAGGTGTGGAGAGGCCTCGGAGACATAGCGATAGTATGGCTAACTAAACTTTTCAACCTCATTTTTCGGACAAACAAGATGCCCGAAGAATGGAGGCGGAGTACATTAGTGCCAATCTTCAAGAACAAGGGGGATGTTCAAAGTTGCACTAATTACCGTGGGATCAAGTTGATGAGCCATACAATGAAGCTATGGGAGAGAGTCATCGAGCACCGTTTAAGAAGATTGACAAGCGTGACCAAAAATCAATTTGGTTTCATGCCTGGGTGGTCTACCATGGAAGCCATCTTCTTGGTACGACAACTTATGGAGAGATACAGGGAGAAGAAGAAGGATCTTCATATGGTGTTCATTGACTTGGAGAAGGCGTATGATAAGATACCACGGAATGTCATGTGGTGGTCCTTAGAGAAACACAAAGTCCCAACAAAGTACATTACCCTCATTAAGGATATGTATGATAATGTTGTGACAAGTGTTCGAACAAGTGATGGCGACACCGATGACTTTCCAATTAAAATAGGACTGCACCAGGGGTCAACTTTGAGCCCTTATCTCTTTACTTTGGTGATGGATGAGGTCACAGGGGATATACAAGGAGATATCCCATGGTGTATGCTCTTTGCGGATGATGTGGTGCTAATTGATGATAGTCGGGCGGGGGTTAATAGAAAATTAGACCTATGGAGACGGACTCTAGAATCGAAAGGTTTTAGGCTTAGTAGAACCAAAACTGAGTACATGAGATGCAATTTCAGTACCACTAGGCACGAGGAGGAAGAGGTTAGGCTTGATGGACAGGTGGTACCTGAGAAAGACACCTTCCGATATTTGGGGTCTATACTCCAGAAGGATGGTGACATCGATGAAGATGTGAGTCATCGAATCAAAGCTGGTTGGATGAAGTGGCGCCAAGCTTCTGGCGTCCTCTGTGATAGGAGAGTGCCACAAAAGCTAAAAGGCAAGTTCTATAGGACGGAGATTCGACCTGCGATGTTGTATGGCGTAGAATGTTGGCCGACCAAGAGACGACATATCCAACAGTTAGGTGTAGCGGAGATGCGCATGTTGAGATGGATATGTGGCCACACAAGAAAGGACCGGGTTAGGAATGATGATATACGTGAGAGAGTTGGGGTAGCACCGATTGAAGAGAAGGTTGTCCAACACCGTCTAAGATGGTTTGGTCATATAGAACGTAGACCTCCGGAGGCGCCATTGCATACCGGACGGATAAAGCGGGATGAGAATGTTAAGAGGGGTCGTGGTAGGCCAAACTTGACATGGGAGGAGTCTGTTAAGAGAGATCTGAAGGATTGGAATATCACCAAAGAACTAGCCATGGATAGGGCTGCGTGGAAGTTAGCTATCCATGTGCCAGAACCATGACCTGGTTTCGAGATCTTATGGGTTTCAACTCTAGCCTACCCCAACTTGTTTGGGAAAAAAGGCTTTGTTGTTGTTGTTGTTGTTGTTGTTGTTGTTGTTGGGTAAGGGGTTTAGTTAACCAGTAGATCTGTTACCTTGTAGTGCATAGTATCTGAGCATCTAATGGATTGGCATTTAAGGACTCATTCGGTAGCAAGGTCTTGTGTGGTTTGCACGTCATGTTCTGTATTCTAATTTCTAATTGATAATAATGTCCTTAGGAGGTGATAGCTTATATATTTTCGATTTTATAATAATTTACTCTTAGCCTTTTATTATCACTTACTATTTGTCTCAAATGCAACTTGTTGGGCACTATTTACTCCTCTAACGCAATTATACAAGGATGCTGTCTGTATAATCCTCTAATTTTAGTGTAAGTATATTCTGTAGCATCCATCTTGTATTCATCCAGTCACTAACTTGTATAATTGCATTAAAATAGGGTCGTTTCCTCTCCCATGGGCCATCAGAATGAAAATTGCACTTGGTGCTGCAAAAGGCCTTGCGTTTCTTCACGAAGAAGCTGAAAGGCCAGTGATCTATCGGGATTTCAAAACTTCTAATATTCTCCTGGATGCGGTAAGCCACTATATTAAGAAATGAGAACCCATAATCTGTGATTGGTCAGACTATTACATTTGTTTATTTCTTAATCATTCATTTCCAGGAGTACAATGCAAAACTCTCTGATTTTGGTCTTGCTAAAGATGGCCCTGAGGGTGATAAGACACATGTATCTACTCGAGTCATGGGAACATACGGATACGCAGCTCCTGAGTATGTTATGACAGGTTAGATGACCAGTAGCTGTCCTGCATCATACTACTCAACCTGTCTTCAAAATTTGAGTATATCTTGCATGCTGTTATCCTTATTGTTGTGTCCAGTTACTTCTAATCTGCTCTTTACGAAATGCTAGATAAACTGAAGTTCCTATTTACCTAATCGACAAACGCAACTTTATGTTTCCATTGATAAGTGATAGAATACATTGTAAACTTGGAACCTAGCAATATATAGTCACTATGACTCTGTACAAGGATGCTGCGCGCGCGTGTGTGTGTGTGTGTTTGTGGAGATTTTTGGAGTTTGCACCTTCTTTGTCCACCTTCACATTTATGTCGAAGGCTGGATGCTGTGCGTGTGCATGTGCGCGTGCGCGCGCGCGTGTGTGTGTGTTTGTGGAGATTTTTGGAGTTTGCACCTTCTTTGGCCACCTTCACATTCATGTTGAAGGCTGGATGCTATCATTGTGTGTGTGTGTGTTTGTGGAGATTTTTGGAGTTTGCACCTTCTTTGGCCCCCTTCACATTTATGTCGAAGGCTGGATGCTATCATTGCGCACCATCTTAATTGTAGGTGATTACGGATATTTAAGACACTCCATGTGCTGCTGTGGGTTGGTCAGTCTGTTCGTATGAATTTGTTTCTCTCTGAGTTAGTCAGAAATATGATCACAGTTGCTGAGGCTCAAGATAAACTTACCCGTTTTGATTACAAATTGATACCAAAGCTGAATCAATATCCGGATAGTTGAGAAAATAGACAAGTTTCCATTTATTCTGTTGTTTGAGTAGTTTACTATATTCCGTCAGACCGTCACATTATCTTCTGCTCATAATTTCATTTCTTGCTCAGGTCACCTGACATCAAAGAGCGATGTATACAGCTTTGGAGTGGTGCTACTAGAGATGATGTCGGGCAGAAGGTCGATGGACAAGAACAGACCAAACGGGGAGCACAATCTGGTTGAATGGGCACGACCTTATCTTGGAGAAAGGCGGCGATTCTATAGGCTTGTAGATCCTCGTCTAGAAGGGAACTTCTCCATAAAGGGCGCTCAGAAAACAGCGCAGCTGGCCCATGCTTGCCTTAGCCGGGATCCCAAGGCTAGGCCTCTCATGAGCCAGGTGGTGGAAGTCCTCAAGCCTCTCCCAAACTTGAAAGACATGGCGAGTTCCTCCTACTTCTTCCAGTCCATTCGCCAAGAGCGTGCCGCGAGCCTTGGCAACTCGAACGGTAGCCAAAGCATGAAGGCGCAGAGCACATTTGCGCGGAATGGGGTGCAGCCAATGAGCCTCTCCTATGGTCCGCATGCTTCCCCGTATCGCCAGTCTCCAAGGCCCAACGGAAAACAGTCGTGAGACTCAACTCAAGGATGATTAGAATTTCCGCAGACCCTCTGCGATGTGAAGATTTCTTCTTGTCGCTTAGTTTTGCTGCTTCTGTATCTGTTACTCTGGCAACCTTGACTTGGGAGGGAGGAGGAATGAGACAAGGGTTTCGCTTGTGATTTGAACATTCAGATAGATGCCTAGGAATTTCCTTTCCTTACTGAGAGAGAATCAAACCATCGGCACAAGGAGAAGAGAGCCTGGTGCATATATGGCTCTCGTTTCCTATGCACATCAGATTTTTTTTTTCCAGTGGAAGACTACCGTCGTGGTCGCCATCATCATCATTCTTCCATGATGAACGATAGCAGCGGCCCAGGTAAGGTGCATGTGCTATTGATGGGGGTGACAGACAGAGCTCGTTTTCAGGTAGGGGTACATTTGCCAGATCAAATCCATAATTATGCATGGTTATTGCTCCCAGTGCCATTACGCTTGATGCTTCTGATGTTTCCACTGCCTCATTTCCTTTTTGGGTGGCTCACCTTCGTCCAGCGGCTGGCTATGGCAGTAAACTGGTAGGTAACGGAGTGACGTGGCAAATACCACTTGTTGTGCTGTGCGCCCGCTGTCTGGTACACCGGCACCGTAACTTGTGGATGTCAAATAATACTATCTAAGTACATATAACAATATACAATGCACAACACTATGACATGTGACATGGTTGCTCTTACGCGTAGGTCCTAGCGACAGACTTAGCCACATACATAGTAAGGGCAGCCACAACGTGCATGTTGCCAAATCTGACACAATGGGTAATTTGGCATCAGAGTGATATATGGCAAGAGCTCCACAATGTTGTCATTGCCAAATAACTGTACAGTAGGTCCCAGCAGCAAATAAACACCATTGATAAAGCGCATTCTCTCTCCTGCCTCATCCTCTTGCATTGAAATCCAAATGCTCTTGTGTTGGCAGTTAGGACAAATATAATATTTTACTGGAGAGAGGAAATTTGACATCGGAGCACCTACTTGCTCCGGTTCCCATTTTTGGTGGATTTGGAACCACACCCACAGTGTAGGGAACTAGTTCCAAAAGCCAGAAAACCAAAATAGAACCACTTTTGGCTATACGCCGTGGCTGCCCTAATGGAATCAATAAGTTTATGGTGTAGTACGTGGGCCCCAACTTATAGACAAGTTTTGCAACATACATAGGTGATGCCCTTAGAGCATCACTAGAAGAGCCCTTAAAAGGCCAACCCTTAAAAACGGAATAAGGGTCGAGAATTTGATGTTTACGGGCTAGAAAAGTGCCGCCGGAGAACAGAGACGGTAAACTTGACCTGTAAAACGGCATATTCCTTTTTCCTTTTTTTTCCTCCCCCACTTCTTCTTCCCCACGACTGCCGCCCGCCCCACGCAGCCCGCGCCCGTGAGCCGCCTGTCGCGCCCCCTGCCCTCCGTCCGCCGTGGGACCACGCTGCCGCGACACCTGGGAGCCCGCCGCTCCTGGGAGCCTGCGCGCCGCCCTGGTAGCCGCCCGCCGGTCCGCCCCGCCCCCGGTCGAGGTCGCGCACGGAGCGGCATTGGTGGCGGGTCTGCATGGGCTTGGCATCGGCATTGGAGGCGGCGGCGGAAAGCATCAGGAGCGCGATGGCGGCGGAGCAAGTGGTAGGGGCCGACGGAGCACGAAGTGTTGGCGGGCGGAGCGGCGGCGGTCGACGGAGCGGCGGCGGCGACCGACGAAGCGGCGCACGGGAGGAGGACGAGGGGAAAATTCCTTCCCGTGGAAACGGTTGGGGCGAATACGGGTGGGGTGCTGGTTTGCCTCCCAACCCCTACTAGTACAGGTTCGAAGGGGAAGTTAGGGGTCGACCCTCAATTTTTTTTTACAGTTTTAAGGATTTAAGGGTTCTGTTAGTTCGCGTTTTCTCTCCTGAATCCGTAAAAAAGCAGTTATTTTTAAGGGTTGGCCCTTTTAAGCGCTCTGCTAGGGATGCTCTTATGGGTTGTCCATAAGCATGTGGATATCCATAAGCATTAAATATTACTATCTAGTACATACACCAATATATAATGCACACCACTATGACATGGTTGCTCTTACGTGTGGGACAAACTTAGCCACATACATAGTGATTGAGTCAATAATGAATAAGCTTATGTTGTAGTATGTGGGTCCCAGCTTATAGACAAGTTTGGCAATATACATAGGTGATGCCCTAAGAAAAATTCCTTATGGACAATCTCTACTTTTTGCTTGTGGACATACTTATGGACAACATAGTGGATGCCCTAAGGCATTCATGTGGTACACTAAGACGACTTCTTTTGTACCGGTTAGGGCGCAAACGGAGCCGCTGCGTCCGATTCTATCCGAAAATGTTCGGGGTCGAGAAAAAATCCAGCCCAACGGCTCGACGCCGCCGTGCCACCCGCGGCGACGCAGACGTTGCCCAAACTTGAATTCGCCGCTGCCTAAATTTGAACGTGGTTTGTGTCGCCGTGTACTAACCTCTGCATCCACACGCGTCCTCCTCCTTTTGCACCTAGGTCCGCCCACCAGTGACATCGTACACCAAACGTCCCCAAATCACTTCTCCTTTGATCGCATCCTTGCCGCCACATCGCCGCACCCTCGGCCACCGCCGTTTCCGCCGCCCGTCTACTGCCCCCCCCCCCCCCCCCCCCCCCGACTCGACACCGCCACCACCCGGCCGGCAACCCGTGCTTGCACTTCCCGACAGCTAGGCCAGCACATATGACCGGCTTAGGCTTCGTTCTGAGCCACCTGCTTCTGTGCAAAAACAAACGAGGTGCTCGGCCATTTGTGCGGCCAGTTTAATTGGTGAGATCCTGGCCACCTGAGCCCATTGTATGTATGATAGGGGCACAAATGTTCATCATATGCCTATTTTTTCGTAGCCATCGTCGGACGAGGAGTCCGACGATTATACCGAACTGATGATGGCCACGACAATGCTCCTCCATGAGCACACTTCGAGGCCAGTGTACAAGGGCTCGATCAAGGGACGCAAGCCTAATGTCAAGCGCAACCGAGAGAGGGGTCATTACAAACTCTACCGCGACTACTTTCATCCTAGCAACCCAATCTTTGATGCACAAAGATTCCAGCGCCGCTACTGGATGTTAAGGTCGTTGTTCTTGAGAATTTTGACCGGAGCAAGGACGCACGACAATTACTTCACCGTTAGGCCTGATGCCACCGGTAAGCTTGGATTCACTTCCTATCATAAATGTTCTGCAACTATTCACATGTTTGCATATGGAGTGGCCGGTGATCTTATAGATGACTACTTGCAATGAGCGAATCCACCTGCCTTGAGTCGATGTACAAATTCTGTAGAGCGGTCATAGCGGTTTTGGCACTGTCTATCTTAGAGAGCCCACTGTCGAGGACACCGCTAGGCTGCTGGCGATTAACGAGGAAAGAGGGTTGCCGGGGATGATAGGAAGTATTGGCAGCATGCATTGGTAGTGGAAGAACTGTCCATTTACATGGCAAGGCCAGTATAGCGGGCATGTCGAGGGTTGCACTGTCATTCTTGAGGCCGTGGCATCACAAGATTTTTGGATTTGACACTTTTTTTGCATGATCGGCTCTTACAATGACATCAATGTGCTCCAGCGTTCTCCGGTCTTTGCTAGGATAGCGGAGGGGCGATGATCCGGTGTTTAACTATGAGATCAATGGCCATCCGTACAAGTACTACTACCTTATCGATGGCATCTATCCCGACTGGTCTACTTTTGTGAAAACAATTCGTGAACCATCAGAGGAGAAAAATAAAAGGTTTGCTAAGCGACAAGAAGCATGCAGGAAGGTTGTGGAGCGTGCATTTGGTGTGCTCCAATCTAGTGGGCTATTGTTCGCCACCCTGCAAGGACATGGAGCACATAGGTGATGTGGGAGGTCATGACTGCTTGTGTGATTATGCATAACGATCGTCGAGGATGAGCACGATGAAGGAGCAGCTACATTTGAGGAGTTTCAGGGCGAGTTGGTTGCCCCACATCCAGGAACAAGAAGTTCCTCCATGTGCACGAAGAGATCCGTGATCACGCTACTCACAATCAGATGCAAAAGGATTTGATTGCACATTGGTGGGCATTTGCAGGAATCATTTCAGGAGACAACTAGTTTTATTTTCTCTTGCTTTTCAATTATGTTTGTTTGAACTATGTTGTCACTTTACTCCCATTATTGTAATACTCATATTATTTGAATCATGACATTTTTGAAATTTACAATTATTTCGATGCATTATTCCAATAGTTTGGAAAATATTCTACCAAATATTGATACCAAAAAAAGGAGACCAAGCGCCCGAAATGTGTCGGGCCGCTCGGAGAACGCCCGACCCAAGCGGACAAGAGGGGAGGACAAATGTCAATATCCTTCCACGGTCCAACGCAAACGGATCAAATCGGACCAGATTTGGTCCCAAAATGTGTCAGGCTGTTTGAGATAACCTTAGCGTACACGTGTAACAAACATCTACTTAAGGATTTTAAAAACAAAGAAAATATTTCTTGGTTTACATGAGCCCGAATAAACATGATAGTTTTGAGGAATATACAATTTCATAAAACACCATACAATTTTTTATGTCGTAAATAAATTATTATCCTACAGGTATAGGGATAAGTACTCACACATACTTTCACTCAAGTCTTACACTCTTACATTAAACATCCCATACTGTGAATCTTCACATTATTGTCTATGTTTTTACAGTATTCATTTGCGATGTTCCCAAAACAAATCCAGATTTTTTAACTAGCACTCCATGGCTTCTCAAGCGGAAGCTTGTCGTACGAGTCCGGACAGCCGCCAGAGTTGTCGGGTGCTGACACCGCAGCTGAGGACCGATCAACGGACCGATCAACCTGTGCCAACACGGAGATGTACCATGAAAGCAAATATTAATAACCTCTATATGTGTAAGTACATCATTTGATTTTATTTTCTAAAGAGAAATACATAATTAAAAAGTGTCACTAGTAGAAAACAGGCTAAAGGACCAAACTCCGAAACCCCATTTGTCCCGGTCGTATTACAAACCTGGACAGATGGGGCGTAAAACGCGCCGAGCAGTTCAGGCGACACTCATTAGTCCCGGTTCCAGCCACGAACCGGGACAAATGAGGTAGCACCCGTCGAGCAGTTCAGACGACACCCATTTGTCCCGGTTCCAGTCACGAACCGGGACAAATGTCATGGTTTCAGTTACGCGCCCGAGCCATCGCCGCGTTTTTTCGACGCGCACGGAAGACGAGTGGAAATACGGCGCCGCCGGCGATTCCTCTGTCCTCCGGCGATTAATTCCTCTGCTCTCCGCCGGCGATTCATCTTCCTCTCCGGTGCTATAAAATGTACTGCACAGTACGACTCCTCCACACACCATTTCTCCGGCCATCTCTCCTCTCTTTTCTCCGGCCATCTCTCCTCTCTTTTCTCCGTCCCTATATATGGAGCCACTCGTGCCTCGGTCCGATGAGTTTTACGACTACGAGAAGGAAGGCATGCAGTTCAAGGTGTGGGTCACCCTTCGTGCATGGCGCGTGGAGAAGTGGATCGGCGACGTGAAGAACAACTTCCTCGACGCCGCTCCGATCAAAGCCGTTGGACTCGATTGCGAGTTCACCGACCCTCGACGGAAGGATACTCCGCAGTGCGCCGCCGTCCTTCAACTCTCGGTGGCGACCGAGACTCTTGTCTTCCAAATTTGCAAAGCTGATCGGGTGCCACAGGTCCTCGTGGATTTCTTAGGTGACGAGACAATCAAATTCTACGGCGTGGCAATCCATAATGACATGAAGATGCTAGACTACTATGGAATTATTATTCGGTCCGCGGTCGACCTGCAGAGGGATCGCCGAAACCCTACCGGCAATTTTACTCCTAGTCTATATGCTCTCTCTAATGCGGTCATTGGGACAAATCTTGAGAAGAAGAAGAAATACAAGAAGAGGAAGTACACGGACGACGACAAGGAATACACGTTACAAAAAGACCTAATTTTCGGATGGGGCAACGTTCCATTGAGCTACGATCAAGTCGTATATGCTGCTTTAGACGCTCGCCTTGGCTTCGAGATTGCACGGAAGTGGGATAGTCTACGCGGCTATAATACGGAAAATAATCATCTTAATGTCGTTGATGAGTAGACTATCTATGTATTCCGTTACGCAAATATTCTGTGTGCGCGTGTTCTCTTGTATTGACCGAAATATATCTAAAGTTTGCAAAAGTGTTTTCAAATTCCAAAGTTTGCAAAAGTTATTTAAAACAGAGAACAGAAAATGGTTTTGTATTAGTTAGTCAAATTCAAACATTTTTCATATTCATAGTTTTTCCAAAATCCAAATGTTTGCAAAAGTTATTTAAAACAGAAAACAGAAAAAGAAAATAAAAAAAATGAAAAAACCTCCATTTGTCCCGGTTTCAGTCACAAACCGGGACAAATGGGCCTCCTTGTTGTCCCGGTTTGTGACTGAAACCGGGACAAATGGGGGGGGGTGCTTATATATACTGATCAGCAGCCCCCTCCCAAAACCATTGGAGGCATTTTTCTTTTGAAATGGAAGGAGGGGGTGTGTGCTAGTCTGTTTTTTTGTATGCATACAAGGTGTTTGATGAAATGCCCGAGAGAGTTCACGAATTGATTTGATGTACACTTAAAGAAGTTTATTCTTCTTTTCGATCAGGGTAAATTTTTCTCTCATTTCATTTGTAATTAATTGATACCGTGCATGTTCAGTGTTTATTTGTCGATGTTCTGTAATGGTTATTGATGTAGTTCATTATATAATGCAGATGGACCGACAATGGATGTATGGTGACCGACGCACTGCCGAGTACATGACAGGTTTGAGAAAATTTCTAGAGAAAGCCCGGGCCCATAGTACCAATGATTTCATGTGTTGTCCATGTGTCAACTGTCAGAATAAGACAGATCACCCAAACGTGAGAACCCTTCAAAGTCATCTTATTCGGCATGGTTTCATGCCCAGCTATAATTGTTGGACTAAGCACGGAGAAAAAGGTGTTATGATGGAAGACAATGAAGAAGAGGAAGATGATGACAACTATCCTATTCTGCAACGGGGGAAGCTGAAGCTGAAGAGGCACCAGATGATCCCACTAACGATCTTGGTAGGGCCATTGCTGATGCAAAGAGAGAGTGCGGAACTGAAAAGGAGAGGTTGAAGTTCGACCAGATGTTAGAGGATCACAAGAAATTGTTGTATCCAAGTTGCGAAGATGGTCAGAAAAAGCTGGGTACCACACTGGAATTACTGCAGTGGAAGGCAGAGTGTGGTGTGACTGACAAGGGATTTGGAAAGTTGCTGCAGATAATTAGGAAGATGCTTCCAAAGGTCAACGAGTTGCCCGACAACACGTACGAAGCAAAGAAGGTTGTGTGCCCTCTAGGATTAGACGTGCATAAGATACATGCCTGCCCTAATGACTGCATCCTCTACCGCGGTGAGTATGAGAATTTGGATGCATGTCCAGTATGCACTGCATTGCGGTATAAGATCAGACGAGATGACCCTGGTGAAGTTGAGGGTGAGCGTCCCCGGAAGAGGGTTCCTGCCAAGGTGATGTGGTATGCTCCTATAATACCACGGTTGAAACGCCTGTTCGCGAATAAAGAGCATGACAAGTTGTTGCGATGGCACAAAGAGGACCGTAAGAAAGACGCGATGTGTAGACACCCCGCTGATGGGTCGCAGTGGAGAAAAATTGAGAGAGAGTTCCCGGAATTTGAAGATGACGCAAGGAACTTAAGGTTTGGTCTAAGTACAGACGGTTTCAATCCGTTTGGGGAGCAGAGCAGCAGTCATAGCACATGGCCTGTGACTCTATGTATTTATAACCTTCCTCCTTGGTTGTGCATGAAGCGAAAGTTCATTATGATGCCATTGCTCATCCAAGGCCCGAAGCAACCCGGCGACGACCTTGATGTGTACCTCAGGCCATTATTTGAAGAACTTTTACAGTTGTGGCGGGAAGAAGGTGTACGGGTGTGGGATGAGCACAAACATGAGGAATTTGACCTACGAGCTCTGCTTTTTGTAACAATTAACGATTGGCCTGCTCTTGCTAACCTCTCAGGGCAGTCGACCAAGGGGTACAATGCATGCACACACTGTTTGGGTGAGACTGAATGTTTATATTTGGATAAATGTAAGAAGTGTGTGTATCTCGGGCATCGTCGATTTCTTCCGATCAGGCATACCGCAAGGAAGAAAGGCAAACATTTTAAAGGTGAGGCTGATCACAGTAGGAGGCCTGTCAACCGTACTGGTGAAGAAATATTTGATATGGTCAAGGATCTAAAAGTAATCTTTGGAAAGGGTCCTGGAGGACAACAGGTTCCGAAAGACGCTAACGGGCACGCACCCATGTGGAAGAAAAAATCTATATTTTGGGAGCTACCATATTGGAAGGTCCTAGAGGTTAGATCTGCTATCGACGTGATGCACGTGACGAAGAATGTTTGCGTGAACCTGCTAGGCTACTTGGGCGTGTACGGGAAGAAAAAAGATACAGAGGAAGCACGGGAGGACCAGAAACGTGTGAAAGAACGAGACGGCCTAAGTCCCGAACACTACGAAGGTCCTGCCATCTACGCTCTTACCAAACAAGAGAAAGTAATATTCTTTGAATGCCTGAGCAGTATCAAGGTCACGGCTGGGTTCTCGTCGAATATAAAGAGGATAGTAAATGTGAGACTCCAAAAATTTTAGAACCTAAAGTCTCATGATTGCCACGTGATTATGACGCAATTGCTTCCGATTGCACTGAGGGGGCTACTACCGGAAAATGTTCGAGTACCCATTGTGAAGCTTTGTGCATTCCTCAATGCAATATCTCAAAAGGTAATCGATCCGGCGATTCTACCAGGGTTGCAAAATGATGTGGTCCAGTGTCTTGTCAGTTTTGAGTTGGTGTTCCCTCCATCCTTCTTCGATGTTATGACGCATCTCCTGGTTCACCTAGTCGAAGAGATTCAAGTTCTCGGTCCTGCATTTATGCACAATATGTTCCCATTTGAGAGGTTCATGGCAGTCTTAAAGAAATATGTGCATAACCGTGCTAGGCCAGAAGGAAGCATCTCCAACGGCTACGGTAACGAGGAGGTCATTGAGTTCTGTGTTGAATTTATTCATGACCTTAAGCCGATAGGTGTTCCACAATCACGACATGAGGGTAGACTTAGTGGAAAAGGCACACTAGGAAAGAAAACAAAAATTTGTATGGATGGACATTCTTTCACTGAAGCACACTATACAGTTCTACAAAGTTCTACCTTGGTGGCCCCGCATATCGATGAACACAAGAATTTTGTACGCTCTCTACACGCGGGGAAGTCTGACAACTGGATTGTACGTACACACATGGCCACGTTCGGCGTTTGGTTGCGAGCACATCTTGAAAATAAAGACAAGGTTGATGAAGAGTTACACTTGTTGGCCAGGGCACCATCTACAACTATATGTACTTTCCAAGGGTACGAGATAAATGGAAATACATTTTACACGAGTGTCCAAGAAAAAAGAGCACGAATCAAAACAGTGGTGTTCGCATTGATGGAACAAACAACAATGGGCAGAAGAACACATATTATGATTGCGTAGAGGAGATATGGGAACTTGACTATGGACCTTCTTTTAAGATCCCTTTGTTTCGGTGCAAATGGGTCAATCTGAAAGGCGGGGTTGAGGTAGACAAGATGTACGGAATGACAACAGTGGATCTAAACAATCTTGCGTACAGAGATGAACCATTCGTGCTAGCCAATGATGTGGCTCAGGTTTTCTATGTGAAAGACATGTCTAGCAGATCCAAAAAAAGAAACATCCTGGGAGTGGAGGAGCCGAGGCGTCACATAGTTCTTTCAGGAAAACGAAACATCGTGGGAGTGGAGGACAAGACAGACATGTCAGATGATTATAATAATTTTGATGAAATTCCGCCTTTCGTAGTGAACATTGACCCAATCATCAAGTTGATTGAAGAAGATGCTCCATGGTTCCGACGTAGAAGAACTGGCGGTGTTGTGTGATGGAGATGTTGGTGCGATATGTAATAATTAATATATTAAACTTTTGATATGAAGAAGATGCTCCATTTTTACCTGCATATCAAATGGATCCGTCGGCGTTGATAGAACAAAACACACGATTTCACCTGCATACAGCCCCACGGTGGCTCCTGAGTGCCTGCATATCAAATGCACCGTGGGGCGTATGCAGGGAATCCGAGTAATTTGTATATATTCCTCAGTAGATGAATTGAACTATTCTTTTGATAGAACAAAACACACGATTTCACCTGCATACAGCCCCACGGTGGCTCCTGAGTGCCTGCATATCAAATGCACCGTGGGGCGTATGCAGTGAACCCGAGTGATTTGTATACCACACACCACCCGGCTAGGCACTAGAAGGAGGAAACACTGAGTGTTCGCCTCGTCCGAGAGGAGGCTATATATAGGGTCACGGGCTCAACCAGTGGTACTGATAGTGTTGATCCAACAGCTCTCAAGTGCTCAAAAGAAGCACACCCCTGATCCAACGGCTAACAAGTGTTTCAAAGAAACACACAATCTGTGTGCTTCTTTAGTCCCGGTTTGAAACTGAAAGCGTTAATCGAACAGCTCAGAAGCAATCAAAAGAAACACACACCTGATCAAACGGCTTACAAGTGCTTGAAAGAAACACACGATCTGTGTGCTTCTTTAGTCCCGGTTTGTAAGTTAAAGTTTGCAAAAGTTATACAAATTCATATTCAAAATAGTTTTAAACTAATTTAAATAATGGTTATAGAAAAGAGAAAATGTTTTTGTATTAGTTAGTCAAATTCAAACACTTTTCATATTGAAAGTTTTTTCAAATTCCAAAGTTTGCAAAAGTTATACAAATTCACATTCAAAATAGTTTTAAACTAATTTAAATAATGGTTATAGAAAAGAGAAAATGTTTTTGTATTAGTTAGTCAAATTCAAACACTTTTCATATTGAAAGTTTTTCCAAATCCCAAAGTTTGCAAAAGTTATACAAATTCACATTCAAAATAGTTTTAAACTAATTTAAATAATGGTTATAGAAAAGAGAAAATGTTTTTGTATTAGTTAGTCAAATTCAAACACTTTTCATATTGAAAGTTTTTTCAAATTCCAAAGTTTGCAAAAGTTATACAAATTCACATTCAAAATAGTTTTAAACTTATTAAAATAATGGTTGTAGAAAATAGAAAATGTTTTTGTATTAGTTAGTCCAATTCAAACACTTTTCATATTGAAAGTTTTTTCAAATTCCAAAGTTTGCAAAAGTTATACAAATTCACATTCAAAATAGTTTTAAACTTATTAAAATAATGGTTATAGAAAAGAGAAAATGTTTTTGTATTAGTTAGTTAAATTCAAACACTTTTCATATTGTAAGTTTTTTCAAATTCCAAAGTTTGCAAAAGTTATACAAATTCACATTCAAAATAGTTTTAAACTTATTAAAATAATGGTTATAGAAAAGAGAAAATGTTTTTGTATTAGTTAGTTAAATTCAAACACTTTTCATATTGAAAGTTGTTTCAAATTCCAAAGTTATTTAAAACAGAAAACAGAAAACAGAAAACAGAAAAAGATAAAGAAAAAGAAAAAACCCCATCTATCCCGGGTGGTGGCTCAGCCCGGGACAGTTGAGTGCTATCTGTCCCGGGTGCAGCCACGGCCCGGGACAGTTGAGTGCTATTTGTCCCGGGCGCAGCCACCACCCGGGACAGATAGAGTGTTGCTATATAAGCAACACTTAGCCACGGGTGGTGGCTCAACCCGGAGCAAAACCACATCCATGCCGTCAGGCTGCCAAAATTTCCCCTCGAGCGCCGCCGCCTCCTTCCTCGACGCAGACCCTAGCCGCCGCCGTCCGCCGGTGAATATTTCCCCGTGTTGAGCAGCTGGGAAGCTTCTCCGCCCCAGATACTCCATCCTCCATCCTCCGACGCCGCCGCCTCCTTCCTCGACGCAAACCCTAGCCGCCGCCGACGCCGTGGAAGTTCCCGTCGCCGTGCGTCGTATCCAAGCCTTCCCGAGCAATTCCTCGAGTTTGTGGTGAGCTTTTGAACATCCTAGTACGCTCCGTTCATCTCAATCCGCCCGGGATTAGTAGTTCGTTGTGAATCACCTCCGGCCGCCGCAAAAGCTCGCCGCCGAGCAAGCTCCGGCAACCAAACCGGAGCGGCGCCGCCACCCACCTGTCTGCCTCAACTCCCTCTAGCTGCTTCACTCTCTGACTTGCACCAATTTGCCCCAAATCGTCGAATTCATCTCGGATTGGAGATGAACTCCAGTGCTGACGTCACATGACGTCAGCAAATCCATTTAAATCTTTTTTGTATTTTACTGGAATTATTCTGAGTATGACATGTGGGACAATCATGTCAGACTTTTATTATTTTGGTAAATCATTTCGGTAAATATTAAAATTATGACATGTGGACCCAACTCTATTTATTAAATTACATAAATTGTTAAAAATTCATATTAAATCAGAAAAATATAATCTTTATACCAAAATGACCAGAAAAATATATTCTGTAATGTTGTATCATAAAAATGTTCATATTAATTCATATCAACTGGATTCATATCTATTTTTTCTTACTTGGATTTTGCGTGCAGGTACTCGGATTTGTCACCGCGTCGTAGCCGCCGCCCTCTCGGAGCCCTAGTAAAGTTTGAGAGACTTCAAAAGAGAAATGTAAATAGAAATGAGATACTCGATATGATTGAAATGTGTTTGTAAAATTGAAATGTCTTAATGTCTTAATGTATTTGTATTTGTAATTGAAATAACTTTGCTTCAGGTTGAAATTGAAATGTGTTTGTACAAATAAATGATAAAAGATGTTGAGTTAGATTTAGTTTTATGACATATCGGTAAAGTTATTTAGATGTTGAGTTATTAAAATTATTTAAATGGATTGAAATCTCTTGCAGAAACTATGGACACCCGTAGAAACCTTCAACAAGAAGAGGACATGTTTGACATCATTCGCGAAGGTGATGAATTGGAGCCCGGTAGAAACCATGAACAAGAAGAGGAACACGTAGACGATTTCACCGGGCAATTTCTGAACGAGTCCGGTGATGGACTGGAGGGGCATTCAGACGGAATAGACGTCAAGGACAGTTCAGCTCACCGACAGTTCACCGACTCTACTGTTGGAAAGTCGGCCGCCGAGGTAGATATATGCCCTCAGGTTTTTGTCTCCGTTGAAAAGATTTGTGTGTATACATATATTAACTATCACTTTTTCTTGTGTTTAGCCGTCGGCGGGCCATGAACCGGGACCAAGCAAAAAAGCAGCGGTGAAACGAGGCGGGCCACGAACCGGGACCAAAAAGCTCCAAGGGAAACAGAAGTACCACATCGAGGAGATCAATGAAAAAGGAAAACCGATTGCTCCCGCTAACCACGCAAGGAAATTTGTAGCTCAGTGCGGAGTCATCGTTCGGGACAGACTGTCCATCAGGGCTCAAGAATGGTATAAGCCAAAGGTGCCAAAAGAGGGGGTTATTTATGTCTCGAATGCAGACAAACAACTCCTTTGGGACGAGCTCATGCAGAATTTCACTTTACCGGAAGAGGAGGATGTAGAGGAGCCGGTTATAGAGAATCGATGCAAGGCCTGGACTTATATTGAGATGGGTGAATTGTTCCGCAGCTGGAAGAAAAGGCTTAACAAGTTCATAAAAGAAGGTAAAACTCCAGAATTTGTCGGAGTCTATGAAAAGATAAAAGATGAGTGGCCCGAATTTAAGGCGTACAAGCAATCGGAAGCCGCTAAGGCCATGTCAGAGAGAAATAAGAAAAATGCAGACAAAAAGATATATCACCATAACATGGGGTCAGGTGGCTACCTGACGGCCCTGCCTAAGTTTCTAAAAATGGAGGAAGAGTTTTTGGCTAAAGGTATACAGATCGAGACATTTGACTGGCCAGACCGGCTTAAGGCTTGGTTCTATGGGCATGGTGGAAAGTTAGACCCTGAAACAGGTGACTGTCTTTTTACCAAGGAGCACGGACCTGACCCTATTAAAGCTCTCAGAGAGGTATGCAAGGAGGTCACGGAAGGCAGGTTCCACCCTAACAGAGAGAAGGACGAGCTATCGCGAGCCTTTAAGAATCCTGAACACAGTGGACGAACAAGAGGAACCGTCGGCTCTGTACCGTGGATACTTGGGTTTCCCAAAGATGTTGGCACTTATAGAAGCCGATCGAGAAAGAAGAAAGAGATTGCCGACCGGGCCCAGTGGATGGAAAATAAATTACTACAGCATGAGAAGGAGATAGCAGAGCTGAAGGCAGCGCAGACTCGACGGATGCCCTGCGAATCTGAGACGCCCGAAAATCCTTCTCCTGATCCAAAATCAATGCGGAGAAGCAGCGTGGCTTCGACGGAGCTCGATCGCCACAATGATATGCCGGGTCCTCGTCACCCCGTGGATAATATCGTGCAGCGGGAACTTTGCGACATACATGTGCCATGCTTGAACATAAGCGGGAACAAAGCTGGGACTCAATCACAAGATTGGATTCATTGACCCTAATCGAGTTCATCATCATGGTTTGTTACATTACCCAGATCAAACGGAGGAGCTTTTTCTTACTTATTTGATGGCGCAACATTACAAAAGCACCATAATTTTCCCGTTCAACTTCAAGTGAGTTGTTTACTTTCTTATACATACTCGATGTTAATTAAGTATATGTAATTGATGATTTAGTTATTAACAAATATAAACATATGGCAGATTTCACTGGGTATTATTTGAGATTGATGTTGAAAAGGAAATCGTTGATGTCTTGGACCCATTATCGAAACCTGAAGAAAAGTTCGACGACACGAAACATATGCTCCAGAGGTAATTTCGTTCATTATCACAATCGACCTCGTCTTTTCTAATAATATATAGTAATTAGTTAACTTCTTTACTAATTTTTCATACCGTAAACTTCAGGGTTTGGGACAAGTTCACCGGTTTCCACAAGGATGTCGGTATAGCTAAGAACCTCACTTTTAAATGGCGAGAGGTAAGACGTACTAGCTAGGTTCCACATACGCATATTCTTAATTTCAGTCTCACAATACCATTTTTTCAATATTTTTGATTATTTTTTATTGATTTCTTATCTTATTCTATCATAAAGTGCGCGAAGCAGCAACAAGACACCAATTTGTGTGGATTCTATGTCTGCGAGTTCATCCGAATTCACTTCAATGAGGGTGTAGACTGGAATAGGGTACATTAATAATTCATTCAAACTTGTTCACTTTTCAAATTGAATTATTTTCATAATGGTTGATATATTGGTGTTGATCTCTCCTTTTTAGTTTGAGACGATCCGGAACAGGCTTGATGCAAAAGACCGCCTACTACCAATCGCGGAGGAAATTGCGGACTTTCTGCTTGACTATGTCATAAAGCCAGGCGCAGAATGCAGTATAATCCGGCCGCCAAAAAAGACCATCCCGAGGAAAAAATAGGGTCTAATGCTTCTCTGTCATGTAATGATCTCTGTTTGTAAATATTTAGACATGATCTTCCGATTGTAAATATTTGTTTGGGAGAACTCGTGTACTATTAGTATTCATGATTATATCCCGAGGAAAAAATCGTGTATTCATGATATATATTACATAGTAACGTATAATATGCAACTAGATCTTGTTTGAAATGAAACATAAATGAAAAAACGCAAACACAAAAGAATCAGTAACATAAATAGAAAACAGAAACAAAAATAGAAAACAGGAAACAAAACAAAAGAAACAAAAATAGAAAACAAAAAATCATATATACTGTCCCGGTTCGTATTACGAACCGGGACAAATGAGTGGGAGCCAGAGGCTGTCTGGTTTGGCCACGTGACCCCCCTACTGGTCCCGGGCCGTGGCGTGCCCGGGACAAATAGGGGAGGCTATTTATCCCGAACACGCTGTCCCGGGCGCGTGACCGGGACAAAAAGCCCTCCCGGCCCGGGACCAGTGGCCTGTTTTGCTCTAGTGTGTCGGTAAGATAGAGGGGCGCCTTGACCTCAGTGGGGTGCCATTAGATTCAAAAATTTAGGCGGATGGACGAAACAAATAAAAACATGATATGAAATGACAGTAGTGTGCTATCAATTTCGAAAGAGAAACTATTTGTTCTCACGAGTCATGTATTATCTGCATTGTGAAAGATGAAATTTCAGTCTTCTATACCATCCACTGCTATTTATATTAAATCAGTCTCAAAATTAGACAATTTGAGTCGTACAATTAGACAATCAATATAAATAATATAGCTGATCAGTTTGAGTCTTCTATACCATCCTCTGATCTTGTCTGTTCGTAGATAAACTAGTATGTGGTGTAAAGAGGAGTGTACAGCTTTTCGAGAACCTGCCAGGAACAAGTATCCGGCTTCTCCAATAACAGCTACGCGGAGTTTGAAACTTTGAAGCACATCAGAACTACTCCAACTTCCTAAATCAGGAGAACACCATCGTAGATCATGCATGAGAGCATCTCTAGCAGATCCCGTAAATCCGCGATAACTGCATAATCCCAACGAGTTTGCGGGCCGAGTCCAGTTTGCTGCACAGAGTAGACAGCGCAATGGCGGCCTGGCCCTGAAATGAGTTACCGGCCTCCACAAATATCCACTCGTGAATGTTATTTAAGCAGTTCGGTCGACGAAATGCAGGCCGAAACCCTCCCTCTGCTGCCGAACCCTAGCCGCAATTCCCCACATTTCTCCCACCGGCCACTTCCCTCTCTCTCCAGTCGCCGATTCCCGCCACCATGGAGCACCTCTCGCCGGCCCTGCAGGCTGAGCAGCACCGCTGCGTCGCCTCCGATGCCGCGCGGAAGCGCTCCTCCCGTAAATGGATTGGGAGGGGGCTCCCGGTGCCGCCGTCGCTGTGGCGGCGGGAGACGGAGGATTTCGACTTCCTCCACGGCCTCCCGCCGCCGCCCGTGCCACCCGCACCCTCCGCCAGCTGGACCCTGTCCTCCTCCGGCAGCTGGACCCTATCCGCGGGTGGCTCGTCGCTGCGAACTCTGCATCGTCGCAGGCACGCGAGGTCGCCGTCGACGACGACGGATTTCAGCTGTACGATTCGGCCTCTTTCGAGGGCTCGGTGACACGCGAGGATTTCCTCCCCCGACGACTTCCTCGAGATGGTGACCGACGCGGTGTAGAGGCGGTCCAAGGAGGAGCAGGACCGCCTCCGCCGCGCGCGACAAGGGCAAGGCCGTCGTCATCTACGTCGACGATGACTCGGAGTGAAGCCACTCCGGCGACTGCGCGGCCGCAAGCTGCGAGCTCAGGTGAGCTAATTTTGGCTAGTTTAGGGTTAGGGCCACGTAGTCCAGGTTTTAATTAGACCAATCCCATATGTAACCCCGTCTATAATAAATCCGGTGAAGAACTGCGATGATTCCGGTCAAGAACTCGGTCTGCAAATTTCCCGCGAACTTTTAATTTTAAATTTGCAGTTTCAATTGGCGTTTTTCCCACAACCTGCATCCGGGGTTTGCGGGTTGGCGATTTGCGGGGTCTGCTAGAGATGCTCTGAGGTTGGAGGCAATTTGATAGTGGCTGGTTTGATGCTGCCGATGAGGTGGTAGCCTAGATGCCAAATGAAGTCCAGCCTAGTAGGATCAAAGATTTTTTTTAGAAAGTGGGGCAAAAGCTTTGCCCCATATATTAATTAAGAAGGGGATGCAAGAGAGCAAGTTTTAACGGACCGAAATAATACAAATGACTACTCTTGCGGCATCAGATTGTCTAAACATTTGGCACCCGCAAGAACCCACAACCGGGCCTCAGACTTAATTTTCTCAAAAAATGACGAGGGGTGGTGTGTTCTTATTGTTGAAAACCCATGCATTCCGTTCATTCCACACCTCCCAGGTGATAAGCAAGGTGAGGGTGGAAACCGCCTTCCGGCTTGGCGAGGTGGTGGCCATCTGAAGCCCCCAATCATTGAAAGAGAGAAGAGACCAATCATGCGGGTGGATGAAGTAGAGGCCGAGCCACCCCTTGACAAGCTCCCAAATCCTTCTAGTTAAGCGGCAATGGATGAAAAGATGCGCCCTTCTAGGTAGGATCAAAGACTTATAATCGATATTTCTGGTTGTGGTAAAGCTAGTGCGATTCTAGATGGTAGTGTATGTTCGGATGTTATAATGTGGCAAAGATCAGTAAGTTCACCACATTTGAACTTAAGTAACAAAGCCGGTCTCCAAATAAGTGAAAGGGTCGATGGCCCAAGAAATCCCATTACTTCCTTCCACCTGACTTCGCGGTAATGCATCCTCCCGCCTTTCGTGATTGTCTGAAACCTTGCTTTCAACTCTGTTTTGGTTAACCCAGTGTGAATGTATCTTGCAGCGTGTCTTGTTTACCGATATCAATAAGCCCTCCTTCTCTCATGGTTCTACTAAGAATACAGGTAGCATCCCAACTTATTAAATAGGGGCAATGGATGGGAGCTATTATCTACATACAACATATGGTCGGTCGATATTCTTAAAGCATGAAAGCATAGTGATACTTTTACTTGCCCGGTTCTTTTTCAAGGATATGCCTTAAGAGGGACATATCGTTTTCCATAGAAGAAAGGCCAAGCGGCCATTGTTACAACGCGGGGTGGCATAGACGCCACACACGCACTCAACGCTTCATAGCAGTACAAGTACAAAACTAACTACTCGCCAAACCTCCACCGCTCCGCCTGGCCTAGGCTACCCCTAAAAAGGTCGGCCGCTCTCCAAATCTCTCCCTCTACTCTAATGGCGACTAGGGTCACACCCACTAGCGGCCAAGCGCCCTTGAAGACGATGTAATTGTGGTGGGTCCAGATGGACCAAGCCACCAGCGCCACCGCCGTCCGTAGGTCCCTGGCGTCTCTCCCCCTCGCCGTCCTGGAGGAAATCCACTCCTGCAGCTGTTCTCCTGGCCTCGGGATCTAGTCCCCAAAGCCCCACGCTAAGCAGCAGCGGGTCCACACATCCCTTGCAAAACTGCAGCCCACGAGCAAGTGGTCGATGGACTCGTCCTCCAGATCGCAGAGGGGGCAGAAGGAGGGGTGTGGAAAGGCTCTCCGGGCCAAGCGATCTGCCGTCCAGCATCGTTTCCGCAAGGCGAGCCAGAGGAAGACCCGACACTTCGAGGGGGCCCTCGAACGCCAAATGGCCACGGCTCCGGGCATCGCCACTGAGCCCTGGAACAAGGCCGCATAGCAGGAGCGGGAAGAGTAAGTCCCCTTTACGTCCCACAGCCACTGGACGGTTTCCGGCTGGTCCGGATCCAAGTCGACACCTGATAGCCTGTCTGCCAAGAAAAGGAGTTCCCCCAAGGCACACGCATGCAAGTCTGGCGAGACATCCTCTAGCCACCCTTCGGCGAGTCCCTCACGCACGTGACGGGATTTTGCCGCCTGCTTGGAGACTGCCGCAAAGAGTTGCGGTGTAAGGTCTCGGATGGGGCCTTCAGGGAGTCACCTGTCCGTCCAGAAAAGCGTGGATGCTCCGTCACCCACCATCGATCTGGTGGCCGTCTCAAAAATTTGACGGACCATGCGCGGGACCTAGATGTTGAACTCCTGGCACGGCTTCTCCGTCTCAGTCCATTCAAGCCACAGCCAACGGGCCCGGAGTGCCATGTTCATCTTTTTGAGGTTAAGAATGCCCAGTCCTCCCAAATCCCTGGGCATACATACCCTCTCCCACGCCACCAGACAACGGCCACCGTGAATGTCTTTCCGACCCTTCCACAGGAAACCCCGTAGAATCTTCTCTAGGGCGACCAGAGTCGGGGGAGGGAGGTCTAGCGACATCATGCCGAAGATCGGCACCGCAGAGAGAACGAAACATATAAGGGCTAGCCGGCCACCCCTGTCCATCAGACCCGCTCCCCAACTGGGCAGCCGATTAGCCACGTTATCCACCAGGTACTGTAGCTGACCGACAGTGAGCTTCCGGATCGAAAGAGGGAGGCCAAGATATCGCAGGGGAAACGGTAGGACCTCGCAACCCAGCAGGTGCGAAACTCGCTGGGAGTCCTCCGGCGAGCCATGTATGAGGTGTGCTGAGCTCTTGTTGAGATTCGTATGAAGCCCCGAGGCCACCCCGAAGTCCTCCAACAGGCCCGAAAAGACCACCAGGTCGTCCACCGTGGGACGCAGGATGGTAACCACGTCACTCGCATAGATCGAGGTACGATGCCGGAGACCAGAAGCCGAAAGTGAAGGGGATCGCAGGCAGAAAACAATAAATTTTCTAACAACGATAACCTTAAAATAGCCAGGATCTATACTATGCAGATATAGTAATACGGAGGAGATCGATATACATACCCTTGTAGACCGAAACGCAGGGATTACGCTCCCGCACAAGTGTTGTCGGTGAAGCCGACGAAGATGACCTCGAGGTCGTGTAGAGGAAGAATACCTCCGAGCGCCACAAGCGTGGCACCTCGCAGGGATCCACACACGTACGGTGAAGACAACGACCTCCGGGCTCCGATCCAGGGACGAGCAGCGGAAGACTTGGACCGGAAGACTAGCAGCACGGCGGTGTGTGTATGGTGGAGAGAACTTCACCTTGGCGCAACTCCAATGGAGGAATCACGTTTTCAAGGAGAAGAAGGGAGAGATTGGTTGTAGTTCAATGGCCATGGGAGCACCTCTATATATAGGTGGAGGGAGGCTACCAGCCTTGCTGGCTGGGCGGTGTGGGACTAAACCCCACACCAGCCTGCCCCCTTTCATGGTGCGCCAGCCCTAGGTGGGCCCCAATTGGCCCACCTAGGGCAACACCCTTTCTCAATTCGCACCTAGGGGGAAGTTCCCCCTATGGGCCTTTCTTCCAAAAGTTAGGCCCATTTAGAATTGGGGCGGCCAATAAATCCGAAAATAATTAAATAAAATGTATTTAACTATTAATTACACTAATTAATATTAAACACACATTATCTAATTTATTCTAGCTCCAAAAACTATTTCGTCGCTCTCCAATTTTCATCGGACTTTTCCCGGGACGCTCCCGGTGCTCTCTCTTCTAATTTCTTTTCCGGTAAACTTGTCGACTCTCCTTAAGTGTGTTACCCTAGCGGTTCGAGATCTCGCCAGACATGATCGAGACGCGCTCTCCGATCAATGACTAATTCGTGGACCTTGGATACCTAGAATTAATCCCTGTGAGATAACGAATAACTTTGTCGTTCGAACCTAGACGTCGAGTATTAAACCTTTTGCCATGGCGATACTTAGTGTGTCCGAGACTCGTCCATAGATATCATGATGCCTAGCTTGGTCTCGTTACCCACAACACTATTTTCTACTCGTCCATGATATTATGTCCATGTGACCTAGTCACATGTTTGCAAGCTCATTTGACATAATCTCACCGAGTGGGCCCTAGGGTATCCATCCTGCTATGCGGACTGGCAAATCCCGCTCTTGATCCCTCGTCTCAACATAATCCCTTCCGATACCCGAGAGGGACACCTTTATTGTCACACTGTTAAGATATGACGTTTGATGCAATCAAAGTATCTTTCAGGAATAGCAATACGAGTTGATCTCACGGTAAAGGCGTAATGACTACGTCCTACATATATTGGGTATGTCCATCACGTCATTCTCCCAGTGACATGGCTCCATTGTCAACTGACATCAATGTCACATGATCGGGAAACCACGATCATCAATTGCCCAATGAACTAGTTAGATAGAGGCTACTAGGGACCTGGTTATTTATCTACCACACGCGTATTAATGTTTCCGCTTAATACAGTTATAGCATGGTATAAAACATATAATGATCAATTAAGATATGACGAATAAACTATCTTTATTAAGTGCCTTTAGGGCATATCTCCTTCAGTCTCCCACTTGCACTAGAGTAACACTTAATCTAGTTTACAACTTGGTAAAAGCTCAACACCCATAGCAACTTGGTGCATGCTTGTCTCGTGGAAGAGGAATACAGTCAACAGATCTCACAGATTGAGACCTATATGTGCTTTGCAACACTTCTATGTCACCTAGTTTGACATCATCCCGTATCTTATGATGACGGTGAAATATATCTTAGTCGATGGAGTGAGACTCGAACCTTCGCGTAGCATGGGCCTTAAAAGTCTAAGATATATATTAAGGGGAACCACATATGCTCGGAAAACTGTTAAGTCCAATCACACTTGCTACTTCTAAAGTTGCCATATATTTCTATACCTATGTAGATTATGCGACAGTGCATTCATATGCGACTTCGCAAGCTAACCATGTCTTTCTTCAAAATAAAGGACATCTCCTATATGAGATTTCTAGTCATATGGGTCAGTGTCATAACTTGCATCATCGTAACCGTTTTACGGCAAGTTGTCTTTCCACTCTTACCCTTTACCAGAAAACATATCTTTAGTTCTCACAGACACTGAAGAATATACTTAACATTGGTTTATTGATCCACACAAGGATCACTCTAGAACCCGTTCTTCAACTAAGAACTTGGGTCACACCAAGTCGAGCTTTCAGTTTGATAGAATCTATGTCTAAGGCATAGAGAATGTCGAACATCATATTCTTTCATTAGCTATCACTGAAAATGCCAAGATAAACTTAATATTTTACCTAGTCTTACAAGCAAGAACCTTTTTCGTCGCTTGTTCTATTCTGAAACACTTCAGAATCTTAACCTAGGAAAAGATTCCGACCTAATGTTATTAAGCCCCTTTTGATCTATACATTTATAGATCGGATGCCTAATACTCCTAACTTTATTCATAGAAATTTTAATCACTTAAATAATCCTTTATACTTTACTAGAGGATCTGTATCATTCTCAGTATGTCGTTACATATAAAATCATGAATGACACCTAGCTCCCACTCAAATATGCCTTCCACATATAAGATCAATAAAATCTACTTAGCTCCCACTCACTTCTTTGCAAATGCAAGTTTCTTCAACTATTTTGGACAACTCCAAAATCCTTTGATCACATCATCAAAGTGAAGATTCCAGCTCTGATATGCTTAGTTCAGCCCATGAATGGGCAGCTGAAGTTTGCATATATGTTTAGCATCCTCAGGATCACCAAACAATTTCATTGTACTAATTACAACTCTTTCTTAATGATACCATGAAGAAACATGGTTTCCTTATCCATCTATCAATTTCTCAATTTGAAATTATAGTAATTGCTAAACGACCCCGAATAGATTTAGGCTTCGCCAGTTGAGACAAAATCTCGTTGTGGTCAACTTTTGAATCTGTCGGAACTGTTTCACGACAAATCGATTCTTATCAGTGTCCATTCTCTCATAAAATTCCATATTCTATTAACAGCTTAGATGCCATCAAGAAGATATCCCAAGTCATTACCTGGTAATCGTACATGGATTTTATCTCGGGTCATATATGACTCATAGCCATTTCTCGGACTTAGGTCTACCATCTCTTCTTCGTAGTTCGTAGGTCTGTCATATTCCATTAACATGACCTTCATAACAAGATTGGCATACCACATAGTGTGGAACACAACCTCGTACGCCTACGTTCTTAGTATGAGCTCAGAGCATCATGATCTCTATCATCAGCTTCTTTCCAGTTGAGGAGCATAACACCGGAAACACTTCCCGTTGCGCCACTCTGATGTCTAGAGAGAAAGTTCATTAACTTTGTCTTGCTCTACTTTCTTTCCCACTATACCCTTGGACAAGAAACTATTTCTTTTGCAAGGTATATTCCGGAAACGTTTTTGCCTATGTCGTGAGACATGTACCCAACTAATTCTTTAGGTACGGTACACTACAAAGATTTATCCATTTTAGGTTTGATCACATCGAAACACTAAATTGCTGAAACGACAATCTAGGCTAAAAGCCATGCCATCACTCATATGGTATTGTCTCCATGGATTTAAATGATTTCCCTATTATCTAACGCGAATGTTATGTTTCTACCATATGACTCCAATGATCACAATAATTCGATAAGAGATTTATTTACCACACACTATCCGATAGGGTGCGATTACGACATCCTAACATACCATAACACTATGGTGTTCCATGCGACGTAATTTGTGGAACTCTTCTCACAAGTCTTCCAATGATATGCCAGCATTATAACTCAAATCTTTATTTTCTCGATCTGTATCGCAGGAATTTGATTTTTCTTGTTAAATTTATTTTCCTACTTCATTCTGAACTTGTTTGATCGAATCAAAATTTCCATACTAACATTTCTTAAATGGATATCCATATATCTACTCGGAATATTCATGAAGTCTATGAAATAAAGACTTCCACAATACGTTAAAGTAATTCATTAATTCACATACACCCATATGCATGATTCTCAACAAGTTATACTCAAAACGTTCAGTGAAGTTTACGAAATAAAGGTCTCCACTACACGTTAATTACTTCATTGATCCACATACATCTATATGCATGATTATAAATAAGTTATATGCCCGCTTTTCGAAAATGGTGTCTTAGTTATCTTGCAAGTGTCAAAAGATCAAATCTAAGGACTTGTAGATCCATCCGTATGGAGCTTGTTCATTGACTATAACATTGACATGAATTAAACGGTAGTGCCACACAAATGTGGTGTCTTTATTAAGTTTGTATCCTTTGGCATTAATATTATGAATGTGGGAGCTTCTACCATCTAAATTCAAATCGGCTTATGATCATTACTTCATAAATGTAGGACAACGATTTTGTCACTAACATATATGAACAATCGTCTCACTAGAGGAAACACACTTATAACGATCATACTAACAGGCAATCATAAAGAATTTATTCAAATGGTAGATCTAGAGGGAGAGTGTCTATGGCCATCGCAACATTTTGTCTGCCATCATCAACACACATTGTCGCCTCATCCTTCCAAGCTACTCAAGTAGTAAATCTGGTTTTTCATAAAACATGACTAGTATTAAAAACTTAGTCACTACTGCGAGTACTTGCTTAGGTAAAACATTCATAACGTGTATATCATATATACACCATCATCATTGATGACTTCCCGGCGATCTGTGTCATCTTCTTGATTCTTCCAACGCAATCAAGAACAATGAAGGTGAACGATTCCCCTTGCATGACATAGTCTATGACAAAGCATTTGCATCTGGCAACGTTATCTGTCTTCCAGTGATCGAGCTGAGTGAGGCATCTCAATGTCATCAAGTATGACCAATGTCATCGAGTATGACCAGTGTCATCAAGTATGACTGCCACGTGCTCCTTCAATGCGTGCATTCTTGTAACATCCCAACATTTTATAATGTTAAAAAATCACTAAAATTTAAAACTTTTCTTTTATACAAATAAAATATTAAATGCATAAGAAAATCAACTATGAAAGACTTCAAACATATTGAAAAAGTTTAATATTTCAAATATCCCAGTTTATCTTTATTGTCAAAAGTTGTTTCAAGTTAAAAGATTTTATTATCCATTGTAATTATTAAAACCTCAATATCTAATTTCAAAAATGTTTTACAAACCTTCAAACCATATTTATGAAATAAATCTAGAATATTTTCCACAAATATGTTATGAAGTTTTCAAATGATTTATCATAATATAAAACTTAATGGTGCACAAAATATTTTGAATTTAAAAATGAATGCATTATATTTCCCTTTCCACTTCAAATAAATGTGTTATGTATTTAATATTGTACTAAAGACAAAAATGATTTAATGTTGGAATATGAGTAAATAACTTAAATACAAACATATTTGAATATGGGTATTTCCATAAATTTTATTTAACCCAAATGAATTATTAAATCCCTAATTTCAAAGTTGACTTAAATGGGCAATGTTGCATTTTATGAATATTTCAAAATATTAATTTTTAAAAAAGTTCAAAACATACCCACAACTGGTTTAACACAAAGATAATGCTTTTACAAATTTTTAGAAATTTATTTGACTTGTTTTGGAGCCATAAATCAAAAGATATGAATTAAATGGAAAATCAGAAAAAAAAATGCTGACGTCAGCGATGACGTCACGTCGTCTTCAACGTCTCGCCGGAATTTCCTCCGAAACGCCCGGTCACAATTCGCGCACGGATTCCTCGCCCTCGCGCACGCCCGGTCGCCCTTGACCCTTCCCTTTTAAAGCCCTGCCCCTCCTCTGTCTTTCCCCTCTCCTTCCTCTCGATTTTGCGCCTCCAGGCTGCTGGACGAGCTCACCGGAGTTCACCTCCGCCGCTGCCGTTTTCTTCGTCCTCCGGCGAGTTGAGCCACCCGCTTAGCCCGAGACCGTGCTCAACCTCCTTCCCACTTCAGTGCGCACCGCGCAGACCCCTCCACCGGTTCCAACCGTCTCGAAAATCGCGAGTTGGTGCTCGCCCGAGGTGGCCGGAGCCGCCGCCGCACTCGCCCGCGCCTCCAAGCAGCTCCGAGAGGCAAATCCACTCGCCGCCGGCCCCTTCGAGTTCGCCGCGTCGCGGCGCACGTCGTCGTCGCCCTCCCGAGCCTGGGGAACCACCGGAGCTCCGTCCATGTCGACCACCGGAGCGCAGCGCCGCCGTCTCCTCCATCTCCGGCCATCCCGCGCCGCCACCCCCGGGTCAAACCACGGTGAGCGCTCCGATCTGATATGAACGGCCTCGATTAGATCTAGCTAACCGAATCGGTATGACTAGATGCGGACCGCCCGATCGGGATCTAACGATCCAGATTTAAAACAGCCGAGCCGAGCCGAGCCGCGGCTTAAGCCGAGCCAAGCCCGAGCCCAGCCAATCACTGCACGCCACGTGGTCTGCCTATTTTTCTGATTTAATTCCGAATATATTTAATTGACAGATTTACAGAAAAGTCTCTGCAACTTAGAATCTTCATAACTTTTTAACCCATTACCCAAATTGGACAAACTTTATATCAAATTGAAGCCCTCGACAAGTAGAATCTGCTGGAACTTTTAAATTTCAAATTTGACCTAGTTTAAAATATTCAAATTTCAAATGGTGAATTTGAGTATTTTTGTAATAACTTTAAATCAGTAAATTCAAAAATTGCAAATAAAATTGTTTTAGACACTTTATAAAATGTGTAATATGTTGCATCTATTATAAAATAATTTTGGGAATTATTTTGATAATTAAATTGTTGTATGTTTATTTTGAATAGTTTGACTATTTTTGGACATAACTACTAATAGAAATATTATTTTTGATTTAATCAAATTACTATGAACTAAATTAAATGCCCTCTGCCTATTAACTCCATTTATAAAATTTCGTTATAAATAATGTTTGAACAATTTAAAATGAATTTAAAGGTCAGAGACTTAATTTGATTTATTGTAGCACATTATAAGGTTTATTAAATTAAAACTTATTTCTGTGTACCAAAGGCATAACGAATTGTCCTTGTCCGGAGAAAGCACAAAAAACCTGTTTATTAATATATTTCATAACATGAATAAGTAAGTTTTGTTAAAACCTTTTAAATAGCTCTAGTTCCTTTACAAGGGTTTTTAAATGCATTTGGTTAATTAGGTGTTACTAAAAATGTGATTTAAAACATTATATCAATTTAAATAACTAAGATATTATTAATACTACAAACTTTGAAGTTGGAAATTAAAAATGTATAGATATGAGAAAAGTAAGAAATTCTTGAATTTGATTTTGGTTAAGTTTAATTCTAAACATAATCCTGGGTAAATGAAATTAAATGTTTACAGTTGTACTAAAGTGTTAAACCTTACTTTTAAAATTGTGATTAAGCCTGCATGATATTCCTTTGGGCAAAATTTTGAAGACCATTTCATTAGAAAACTTGGAAACACCCATACAACTTTCTCGAGTTGAAAGTGTTCTTTGACTCCAGACCATCCCTTGGCAAAACCCTAAACCCAAACACATTAATTCTTTTTGTATATTGAATTAGGTGACACCTTTGACCAAACCCTTCCAAGAAGACTCGTTACGCTTGTTTTATTCAATATGTTTTGTGTTTGTTGAATTGCTTGTTTATTGAGTGTCCTTTTTACTATATAGTTTGAAACGGGGAGCACCCATTGACTTCGACAAGAGTGTGAGAGAAACGACAACTTCCATAAGGCAAGTGACTTCATAAAACACCTACTATTTTATTCTATTGCATATCTAGTGTTTTCAAACAGTATTTGCAAAAGTAGTATGCATGATAGGTTTTTGGGAGATTGTAGTATGCTATGCAAACCTTTTAGTTTTCCCCTTAGAAAATCCAGATTAGACCCCTATTATAATTTAGTGGAAGCAACTGCTGCAAAAATGATTGTTTTATGGTTGATGTGATAAATGAAAATTTCCACTAAATTAATTTAACGCCTGGGTGGATTGGGTCGATCGAGGAGGTTTCAAGTTGAGTGGCTTCTCAGGGCCATGTGTCATGGTTGTCTTCGCCCAGGGTAGTTTCTACTTACCTGGGGCCATGATATGTGGTGTTAACCTGAGTTGCTCACTTGTGGTAGGCCACCCAGGGCTATGAGATTGAAGTTTACACTGAGTCTAGTTGCTTATCGTGCAACCATTGGTCAATATGGGCTCTGTCTTGATGGAGTAAGTTGATGTGGACCTGGGTCAAGAGATTGATGGTGGTAGAGTTGATAGGATGGTGGTAATCTCTTAGTATGATCATGGGAAAGCAACTTCTGAAAAGTCTCGTCTTGATCTTCTCCTTTTCCTTCTCACTAAAGGAGTGTAGAGGATAGTTTGGGTTGATTAAGTCTAATGGTGAAAGTGCATACCCTCTCGAGAGTTAAAACCTAAGATCTTAGCCGTGTCCCCGGCATCGGACAATTTGAGTAACTACACAAGGTTGTGTTCTGAAAATCTCCTCATCTCAAATTTCTTAATAAAACTTTGTTGGACGAACATGGGTAGGAGACATGGACTTGTCTCGAGAATTGTCTCTGAAGGAGAAGATATTGATTTAAGAAAATTGTTTATCAAAAGTAGGAGAAAATTTGCTTTGCGCAATAGCCTTGAGCTCCACCAGCCATAATAAGCATATAGTTATAGCTTAATAGAACATTAGGAATTTAAGTCACTTGCCACCACAATTCAATTGTGCTGACCCTTTATAGCTAGGCTGCAACTAAACCTTGCAGAATTGACAGACGACGAGTGAGTTTTCGATAGGATTTCGAGTCTACAACCAACATGCCTTGCCTGTGGCACATGAAGATGATGAGGCTCATTGTATCTACTATTTTCCGCTGCTACTCTTGGAAAGTTTGCTAGCCTTTTCAGGTTATGCAAGTTGTAAGAGATATTTGTAACACTGGATCATGCGATTTAATAAAGTATTTGACACTTTTGCATGATATACATCTTAAACTGTGGTGCTAGCATTTGATCCAGGGACTAGCACATTAACACAGGGACTTCCACCTTATAATAAAAGGTGAGGTCACTACAATTCTCTTCCATCTTGGTTGAGAAGAAAAACAGTCAACGTACTGATAAACTTCATCAAACCAACTTTAGGTGTATCCTGAGTTTAGCGATCATCTCATATGTTCGCGATCTAACAACTCACACCCACCGTTAATTCTCTATGGCAGAGATCATAGCATACACTGAACTATGATGATATTATCCGCACAAAAACTTGATAATCCAAATTATCCTTTTGTTAGCGGAATCTCCGGATTTATCTCCTAGCGGGTATTGTATCACAAAGAGCTCATGGTTTAAACAAGGAGTATCCTCAAGCTAAAGTATAAAACTATGAAGTTTGGACCCAACCTTTTAAGTTTCTCAATCGCAGGATTGCGCCTAATTTTTGAAGAAGGCTATTAAATTGGTTAATATCTACAAATGTTTTACAAAACATAAGGACTTTGTTCATTATAAATAGGGTTCAAGTTTTAATAAAATAAAACTATCAGAACTCCCACTCAAAACGAATATCCCTCTAATCGTTTTAGTGATTACACGATCCTCATCCATTATGCAACCCCTCATCGTCAGAGCCGGCAACATAACTTCAAAGGTAGACATCGAGATGTCAATCACAACAACTCTGTGACTCATGCTTAACCTTTCGGTCACCGTGTTCCGAGGTCATGTCTGTAGATGCTAGGCTTGCCATAATAACCTTCAGCGTATACGCTTGTGCAAAATGTCTTACACCCACTGTATGCGAACGAAGATATGTCTGACACCCGATCGTCACGGCCTGCCTTATAACGTAGAACTTTCTGGGTGGTGCACGCCAAAGGGAGAACACTAATGGTATTTTGGAGGGATCATCTTATATTACTAACGCCGTGTAACTAATATATAACTATATATATATACACACAATATAAGATGTAAACAACAACATAACATCAAATGTAATGCGACGTGGTATGGTCCTTGCGCCGATGGTCTCCTTCGCGCCCACAGTTTATAAACAATTTATCAAACCTACCTTGACCATATCACATTGCCCCTTGCAAGATAAAGTTAGACGCTTTCTACTTTATGTTTTGCATATTTTACGTGGCTTAGGGCTTTCGTAAATAGAACATGTTTCATACCTACGAATCTATTACCACAACAACGATCAAATAATTGCATGTTTATTCATCCCTTTCGGACCCTCCATTGAAAATGCAAAGCCAACTAAACAGAGAGAGAGACAGAGACCCGCCAGCCAAATATACGTTACACGCCGCATGTCATTGTGGAACCAGTCTCACGTAAGCGTACTCGTAAAGTCGGTCCAGGCCGCTTTATCAACTCAATGCTGCCGACAATGCAAGTGCATGCGAGAGGGTAGTAAATAAAAGAACGATGCCCCCGTGATAAACACGGGTTCTAAAAGCGTACAACTATATCTACGCATAGATCGGCTCTGATACCACTGAAGGGGATCGCAGGGAGAAAAAAATAAATTTTCTAACAACGATAACCTTAAACTAGCCAGGATCTATACTATGCAGATATAGTAATACGGAGGAGATCGATATACATACCCTTGTAGACCGAAACGCGGGGACTACGCTCCCGCACAAGCGTTGTCGGTGAAGCCGACGAAGACGACCTCGAGGTCGTTTAGAGGAAGAAGACCTCCGAGCGCCACTAGCGTGGCACCTCGCAAGGATCCACACACGTACGATGAAGACGATGACCTCCGGGCTCCGATCCATGGACGAGCAGCGGAAGACTTGGACCGGAATACCAGCAGGACGGTGGTGTGCGTATCATGGAGAGAACTTCACCTTGGCGCAACTCCAATGGAGGAATCACGTTTTCAAGGAGAAGAAGAGAGAGCTTGGTTGTAGTTCAATGGCCATGGGAGCACCTCTATATATAGGTGGAGGGAGGCTACCGGCCTTGCTGGCTGGGCGGTGTGGGACTAAACCCCACACCAGCCCGCCCCCTTTCATGGTGCGCCAATTAGCCCACCTAGGGCAATCCCCTTTCTCAATTCGCACCTAGGGGGAAGTTCCCCCCCTATGGGCCTTTCTTCCAAAAGTTAGGCCCATTTATAATTGGGGCTGCCAATAAATCCGAAAATCATTAAATAAAATGTATTTAAGTATTAATTACACTAATTAATATTAAACACACATTATCTAATTTATTCCAGCTCCGAAAACTATTTCGTCGCTCTCCGATCTTCATCGGATTTTTCCCGGGACGCTCCCGGTGCTCTCTCTTCTAATTTCTCTTCCGGTAAACTTGTCGACTCCCCTTATGTGTGTTACCGTAGCGGTTCGAGATCTCGCCAGACATGATCGAGACGCGCTCTCCGATCAATGACTAATCCGTGGACCTTGGATACCCAGAATTAATCCCTGTGAGATAACGAAAAACTTTGTCGTTCGAACCTAGACGTCGAGTCTTAAACCTTTTGCAATGGCGATACTTAGTGTGTCCGAGACTCGTCCATAGATATCATGATACCTAGCTTGGTCTCGTTACCGACAACACTATCTTCTACTAGTCCCTGATATTATGTCTCTGTGACCTAGTCACATGCTTGCAAGCTCATTTGACATAATCTCACCGAGTGGACCCTAGAGTATCTATCCTGCTATGCGGACGGGCAAATCCCGCTCCTGATCCCTTGTCTCAACATACTCCCTTCCGATACCCGAGAGGGACACCTTTATTGTCACACTGTTAAGATATGACGTTTGATGCAATCAAAGTATCTTTCAGGAATAGTAATAAGAGTTGATCTCACGGTCAAAGGCGTAATGACTACGTCCTACAAATATTGGGTATGTCCATCACGTCATTCTCCCAATGACATGACTCCATTGTCAACTGACATCAATATCACATGATCGGGAAACCTCGATCATTAATTGCCCAATGAACTAGTTAGATAGAGGCTACTAGGGACCTGGTTGTTTATCTACCACACGCGTATTAATGTTTCCGCTTAATACAGTTATAGCATGGTCTAAAACATATAATGAACAATTGAGATATAACAAATAAACTATCTTTATTAAGTTCCTCTAGGGCATATCACCTTCAGAAAGGCGGGAGAGCAGCCCGCAGTGAGACGCCTTCTCAATCAGGTGGAAAAGCGCCTCCATGACTAAGATAAACAGTAGAGGGTAGAGGGGGTCCCCTTGCCGAAGTCCACGCTGGTTGGCGATCTAATAGGTCTCAAACGTATCTATAATTTCTTATGTTCCATGCTTATATTATACCAATTGCCTTCATGTTTTGTATACATTTTATATGGTTTTATGCATTTTCTGGGACTAATATATTAAAAAGATGCCACAGTGCCAGTTCCCTGTTTTTGGTTTCAGAAAACCTGTTAAGGAAATATTCTGGGAATTGGACGAAACAAAAGCCAAAATGCCTATTTTTCTCGGGAGCTTCCAAAACATCGAATACGAGAAGGAGTGGGGCCGAGGGGCGCCCACACCATACGGTGGCGCGGCAGACCCCCTGCCGCGCGAGCACCAGGTGTGGGGCTCTCGGGCCTCCACCGCCTTTGCCCTTTCGCCTACAAATACCCCCCGACGTGAAAACCTAAATAGGCGGAACACTTTTCCAGAAACCCTTACGGAGCTGCCGCCGTCGTCAACCCTAGTTCAGGAGGGTTCAGAACCTCTTCCCGGCACCCTGCCGGAGAGTGGAATCATCACCGGAGGGCTCTACATCACCATGCCCGCCTCCAGACTGATGCGTGAGTAGTTCATCCTTGGACTACGGGTCCATACCAGTAGCTAGATGGTTGTCTTCTCCTTTTGTGCCATCATGTTTAGATCTTGTGAGCTGCCTATCATGATCAAGATCATCTTTATGTAATGCTACATGTTGTGTTTGCTGGGATCCGATGGATATTGAATACTATGTGATTTGCTTCATAATATATCATGTTGTGTGTTATTTATGATCTTGCATGCTCTCCGTTGCTAGTAGATGCTCTGGCCAAGTAGATGCTTGTGACTCCAAGAGGGAGTTGACGTGGGGATGCCTTTCGGGTAGCCCACGATAAGGCTACCTGGGCCGCGCCAAGGACGTGGAAGCCCACAGAAGGCCCACGCGGGGTACCATGTAACCTAGTCCAAGTCGGTTAGGAACCATAACCTGCCATATCTGTAGTTGTCATCGGCATCGACCACCCGAGACCTGGCTGCCTATAAAGCCAGGAGGGTTGCTCGTCCAAAAGGACACGCTCATAGCCACCGCCACAAACCCTGGCGAGATCGCAATCTCGCCATTGTAACCACAACTCGCATCAATAATCAGACAAGCAGGAGTAGGGTGTTATCCTCCGGGAGCCTGAACCTGGGTAAATCCTTGCTTGTCAGCCGTCGTGACCACCTGCACTCATCTCTCTCCCCATCAATCAACCAGGGGTGCACAACCCTGGGACTTGTCGAGTTTACACCTCGTCAATTGGCGCCGTCTGTGGGAAAGTCAAACAAGTGCTAGGATCATTGTCGCTCCTGCTCCATCCGCAATGAAGATCGGTGTGACCGCCGCCAGGGAGTCGATCCGCTTCGGCTCCTTCGAGTACGTCCTCCACCCGCCGGCCCACCGCTCGGTGTACGCCGATCTGGACAAAGGTATACACATCACCTTCGGCTCCATATACTGCTGCATCGATAGTCGTGGTATACTCAGGTCAACGACTACCGCGCTACGTGCGGCGGCGTCACCCGAATCGGCAACCCCCGCGCCCGCCGAACCTGCGAAGATCACATCTGTCGCACCCGCGGAGGCTGCACCCGCCGAACCCGCGAAGATCGCATCTACCGCATCCGCGGAGGCTGCACCCGCCGAACCCGCGAAGACCGCATCTGCCACACCCGCGGAGGTCGCGTCCGCTGCACCCGCGAAGATTGCATCTACCTCGACTACATCGACAACTTCGGCAACGGCCGCGCGGATCAGGTCCACTACCCCAAGATCTACCTCGACTGTCGCACCCGCACGGGCAGCTAGGAGCTCGCGCCCGACAGCCACGTCACGCGCGCCCTCATCTTCGTGGAAGTCCCAAGTCTACCCCAAGCCAATCGCACTCGCCCCGGCGAGCGTGAGCACATGGACGATCGCGAGAAGACGCGACAACGACTGCGCCGCGCGCCACGTTGCAGCAATTTTCGATCCCGAGCAAGATACGGACGACATAAGCAGCAGCGGCAACACCAACTCTCCGACTCAAGTCTACCCCAAGCAAGTCTTCATGGCCGGCACAGCACCGCATGGCGACGACGAAGAACCCACATATCCGCTAGAGGTGGACATGCCGGACCAGACTAAACTTGTCATCACGCGGGACATGGCGATCCAAGCCATGAAGCATGTGGACGAGGGCACGTTCCCCCCACCCAACGCACCTCGAGACGACCACCTGGCGGTCCAGTACTTGCTACGCAAGGAAGGCGAGCGAATCCGTGCCGAAAAAACCGACCTGCTCAGGCGCAAAAGGGACACAGACGCATCGAGTGCCAGGAGAGCCGCCCTCTCCTTCACATCCTCTACGGAGGTTAACCAAGGAGCACGGCGAAACAGAGCCCGCGTTCCCCTCATGGCAGAAGCCGATCGAACCAGGCTCACCCGTAACCTCGACTCGTCCTTCGTCACCGAAGATGAGAACGGGATACCCGTCCCAAAGATGGCGAACGCCGCCCTGATCTCAGTCGAGACGTACCTCCAGCTCACGCAGCCACCGGAGGGGGACGCGCGCTCCCTTCTCCACAAGCAGCAAATTGCCTCCATAAGGGCAATCGAAGAAGCGCTGGCGGCCAAGGGGCCAAGCAACCGGGCGCACGAACCAACAACCTCGGGCATCCCAGCGGCACAGAGACAACCAGTCAAGGATCTTCGCGACGTCCTCACGCAGAAGACGGTGGATCGCAACCGCAAGGAGCGCTCGGCTGGTGTGGCAAACGCGGACGACCATGCTGACCGCGACTTCGAGCCATGCGGCGCGGCATGCTTCAGCGTTCGTTGCAGGCGACCTGGTCCTCCGACTCAAGCAGAAGAAGGTGCACAAGCTCGCTTCCCCATGGGAGGGCCCGTACATCGTGATAGAAGCAATCGGCCACGGAGCTTACCGCCTGAAAGACTCGAAGACGGGAGCAGACTGCAGCAACCCGTGGAACGTGGCACAACTCCGCCGGTTCTACGCCTAGTTCAACCCAATAATTGTACAAGAAAAAAATCAGCGCGACAGGTTTCAGACGCACTCTTTCCCTCACCAGGGTACCTAAGGGGACTGGAAGGGTTTTAATGAGGCGGCCTGTTCGCAAGAATCAATAAAGTGATTTGAAGAAAATCTGTCCCCTTTACATTTCACACAAAGGAAGCTAAAATCCTAGGCCGCCACTCGAACCACTCGGGGGCTGCGCCACACAGGTTGAAAGAAAAGCTTAGGCCGCTACCCGAACTACTCGGGGGCTGCGCCATACAAGCATAAATCAAAAAATCCTAGGCCGCCACCTGATCCACTCGGGGGCTGCGCCATACAGGTCAAGTTCAAAATCCTAGGTCGCCACCCGACATACTCGGGGGCTGCGCCAAACAGGTAGCACTTGTAATCCTAGGCTACCACTCGACCTACTCGGGGGCTACGCCATACAAGCCTTCTCAGAAAATCCTCAGCCGCCACTCGAACTAACTCGGGGGCTGCGCTGTACAGGTCAAGTTCAAAATCCTAGGTCGCCACCCGACATACTCGGGGGCTGCGCCAAACAGGTAACACTTGTAACCCTAGGCTGCCACTCGACCTACTCGGGGGCTACGCCATACAGGCCTTAGCAAAAATCCTAGGCCACCACTCGAACAACTCGGGGGCTGCGCCATACAGGTCAAGTTACAAAAATCCTAAGTCGCCACCTGTTAAAATCAGAGACTGCGACATACAGGTCACACTTGGAAAAACCTAGGCCGTTGCCTAACATACTAGGCGACTGCGCCAAACAGGTCGCAAATCAAAACAAGCATTTACACTTCCGAGAAAGCAGATCAATTCTCATTACTCACAAGTATTTTTAATCTAGCACATTGCGACTTGCACAGGCACATTTGCCCTCTATAGCTAACCCTGTACATCAGACGACAGCTACTCTAATCTGCAGGCTCGGCCTTCGGCGCATCGAGGGGACCTACAAGGCGCTCACTCAGGTCCTGAACCTGCCTGATAATTTGGCGCGCAGCCGCTAAGGTCTCGTCGAAGTCGTCATCACCAGGCAGGCCATCAAGCACCTTGTCGAGCGGAAGATGCGGCCGATGCATCCGGACGTATGCCAACGCTGCATTCGCCCCAGCCACAAGTTGGGCGTTGACAACCTCCTTCAGCCCCTCACCATCGCGGAACCTCTCCAGCAAGGCGGACAGCCCGTTCGGCTGCGCGTTATGCGGGAAGTACACACGATTGATATGCCAGAGTGTCTTCCGGCAATTCTCCAGAAGAAAAGCCGCACGCCATGTACGATTAAGCATGGTGGCAAGGGCGCGCCCTCTCGACTTGTTCACCCAGAACTGACGAGCTTCATAGGAGTCGCCGGACGCCTCTCGGGTAACTCGCTCTTCAACACGAGCCCGCTCAGCCTCCCAGTCCGGGTTCACATCTGCACGCGTAAACTGCAAGTCATAACAAGCAAGCTTCAGCGAAGAAAGCAGCCGTCAAGAGGATACCAACCTTGCAGTTGCCGACTGATCAGATCGATCTCCCCAAGCAAAAAGTCCTCACGTCGTGAGAACTCTGCAGTAGGATGCGACCGGGAGCGGTGCAGCAGCAACTCAGTGTTCTTCAGGGTAGCCTCAAGCTCAACCACCTTGTTCTTCAGGTACGTGATTATCCGCTGATCATTTGTACTACGTGGAGGAGCCGGCGCCGCCCGACGACGGCGAGCACCCGAAGAAGAAGCCTCGCCACTCGGCTCAGTCGCAGGAGAAGAAGAAGCACCACCGCGCACGACAGACTGCCATGAATATGCAGAGTCAATACAATCATACGACTCTGAAGCAAAGTTAAACCCGGCAGAAAGAAATTCAGTTCTAGCAAAAGCATTGTTGAAAGCCAAAAGACCTGGCAGGACAATATTCATTACAGGGCCAGAAGTTCAAAAGTACAGACCACGGCGACTGGCGAATTCCTAAAGCTATGCCTACTCTAAGGCTGCAGACTGCGACCGGGAGCGACTCTTCCGAGTGGCAGCCGCCTCAGTTGCCTTAGCAAGGGCCCTCTCGAAGAGTGCCACAAGCTGCACGGCCAGCTGTGAAGCACGCTCCTTCACGCCACCCAGCGACGCGGTTCGGCCATCGGGTTTTTGGGGAAAGCCGCTGACGACCTTCTCAAAGTCACCTGGAACCTGATGCCCTAAGAGGAGCTGGAAGGTGAGCTCAGAGCCGCGTACCGTCTGCGACCGCGTGAAGTCGGCGATGGTGGTCGCGTCCTCAAACGGCGCAGCAAGCGCGTCCACGGCTGCCGGCGGCTGGTCGCCCGGGAAGATACTCTGGTGCACCACAGTGAGGGCTCCAGTCGATTTCTTCAACGCGGCTGCGGACTTCTTCAGCGCGTCGGATGCATAGGCGCTGACCCGGTCGAGGAAGCCGACAGCAGTCGCCAAGTCAACCGCGTCACTCGACGCGTCTTCCGGAGGAGCTCCACCGCAAATCTCTCCGCAAAGGATTCAAGGTCAGACAAAGAAAAAGATCAAGACACAGTAGGCATTAAGCCGAAACTTACCCCCAAGAACACCGGCGAGTGAGAGGAGACGACCGACTTGAGTCTTCTCCTGGGCGACCCGCGCCAGCTCCCTCTCTCGAGACTCGTGCAGGGCCTTCTCAAGCTCAGCAACCCGCCCAGTAGCCTGGTCCAGAGAAGCACGCAGATGGTCCCTCTCCTTCTCCAGGCGAACATAAGCCGCGGCTGCGTCAAGCTGCTGACGGTAGTACGGCTGAAACAAAAGCAAGATGTTAATAAAGTTGCGGGCGACTATACTAGTCACCCACACCTTCGGGGGCTACTCCCATCAGGAGCGCTGATCGCGCACCCAATGAAAACTCAAGAATACAAGTACAAGCGTAAAGGACTTACGTGGTCCAGGAGGTCAGGGTCCTCTGAAGCCGAAGGAGGATCGCGACTCGACGATGCAACGCCAGCAGGCTGTGCACGCGCCTTCTCCACCACCGCCTGAGTCCCCAACTCAGTCGAAGGGGCGGATGTATGCTCCACGTCCCGAAGGGGGGAGCTAACGTCACCAGAGCGATGGCTGCAGCGAAAACGAGCACACTGGTCAACTCAAACGTTGCAGCTGCAAAACACAATTCGAAGGAAACAAATCATCAAGAAGCTCACCTGGGGGTTCCAAGGTCATCGTAACTCTCCAGGGAGGGCGACGCCATCCGCGCAAACGAACGCGGAGCCGCGGAGCTGACTGGAGGAACATTGAGGGGCTCATTCCAGCCACCCGAGGACCGCGCACCCGACGACGTCGCGACGGCCTCCTCCAGAGTAACATCGGCATCCTTAGCAGGTGACGACACAGAAGCAGAGTCGCCACGGCTCGGGAGCTTCCGCTTCTTCCATACGGGTTCCTCCTCTTCATCTTCATCCTCCACCTCTTCGTGGGGAGAATGTGCGGAAGGAATCTCTTCGTCGTCGTCCTCCTCCTCGATAAACTTCGACTTGTCGTCGGGTCTGTTCTCGGGAAGAGGAGGAAGGCTGATCAACAAAGACCGACCCTGAAGCAAGTAGACACAAGTCGAATCAACAAGAAGGTAGACGCAAGTCGAGTCAAAACAAAAGGAAAACAAGCCAAGACTCACCTCAGGAACGGGGTTCGATGCCCCGTAAGCAGCAACCGGGCACTTGACGTTGCACGTGTCCGCGACTCGGAGGTTGGTGATGGACCTTACTTTGGTTTCCACCTCCTCATCGTCAAGCGGCTCGGTGCTGACGCCCTCGCCGGCCCACATCGGGTGAGGCCGAGTGCTGAGCGGCTGCACCCGAAGACGGAAGAAGGTGGCCATCAGGAAGATGCCACCCGCCTCGCGCCCAAGGGTCTTGGTCAGATCGCGCAGCAGGCCCAGCAGGGGCCGCACAGCCTCCTTCTCCACAGCAGTCAGCGGGTGCGTCCAGGCGCCGGTCTTCCACAGTCCACGTCCGCTGTCGAATGCACCCAGGCCGTCCTGGTTCGACTGGACGTAGAACCATCTCTTGCGCCATCCTTGGACGGAGTCACACTTCTTCATCTGGACGTACGCGGTGTCACCGCGCACTTGGATTCCAAAGCCGCACACGGGGAAGGGCAACCCGCTCCTCCCAACGTTCTTGCGAACGAGGAAGAGCGACTTCCACAATGCCCAGTAGGGCGCGACACCCAGAAAGCACTCGCAGAGCACGATGAAGCCCGCGATGCTCAAGACGCCATTGGGGGTCAGATCATGGATCTGAACCCCATAGGCATACAGGAGACCGTGCACAAAATCGTGCATGGGGAACCCAAAGCCCCGCGGAAGGAAATCCACGAAGCAAACACGTTCCCCATCGCGGGGAGTGGGGAAAACCTCTTTGCCAGGAGCGCGTACCTGGACTTGGTCAGCAGGTGGAAGAAGACCCTGCGCGCGGAGGAGTTCCACCTCGGCCTTCTTCACCGACGATCTCTGCCAGTCGCCGTCGGGCTTCTTCATCAGCCCGGCTTCGTCGGCGGCGGCGGAGGAGCCAGCGACAATCTTCGGCTTGCCCATGGCGCCGCAAGGCAGCGCAAGGTGCACGGACAGAAAGCACGGAGCTCGGGGTGGCGGCGGAAATGGTAGAGCGCAGAGGAAAAGAAGGCCAGAACGATTGGAGAAGATGGAGGCCTTCGCATCAAAACGCAGTACTTATGCCTCGAAAGAGTTTCATCTCAACCGTCCACAGAACAAGGGCTCCGAGCAGACACATCCTGCCGTACACGTGTCGCACGAAGAAACCAACCGTCGCCGCCCACTTCGTCCACTACGCACGAAAACCGAGGCGTCATCATCATGCCGCGCAAATTTCGCGCCCAGTTCGGAGACGTGACAACTGCTGACCGCGGTCAGCTCTGACAGCGGGGCCCACCACGTCACGTCCCATCGGGCGCAGAGGCGTGCAATGGATCGTCACCGGTGACGTCATCAAGCCAACGGCTCCAAAAGCAACTGAAACAGCTCGACAGAGTGATTCGAGTAGTAAGCTACTTAGCTGAAACCAACAAAGTAGGATCGACTGATGATCCGAGAACCCAAAGAAATCATTCAGGTGACAAAGAAAAACCGACTAAGCTCGAGCAGCCGAATCCATCCACAAGTAAGCCAACAGGCCGAATAGAAGCAAGCTTCACAAGAAGACGAAGGCTGAGTAAATCGACTGCAAAGGTTACTCCCATCGGGAGCGGCCGGTTCGACTGAAGAAATCGAGTTCAAGCAATCCAATGGCGCGTACAGGAGGAAGAAGTCCTTTGCTCGACTCTACGCTTCGACCAAGCACTCGGGGGCTACTGACGTGGGGCTGCCTTTCGGGTAGCCCACGATAAGGCTACCTGGGCCGCGCCAAGGACGTGGAAGCCCACAGAAGGCCCACGCGGGGTACCATGTAACCTAGTCCAAGTCGGTTAGGAAGCATAACCTGCCATATCTGTAGTTGCCATCAGCATCGACCACCCGAGACCTGGCTGCCTATAAAGCCAGGAGGGTTGCTCGTCCAAAAGGACACGCTCATAGCCACCGCCACAAACCCTGGCGAGATCGCAATCTCGCCATTGTAACCACAACTCGCATCAATAATCAGACAAGCAGGAGTAGGGTATTATCCTCCGGGAGCCTGAACCTGGGTAAATCCTTGCTTGTCAGCCGTCGTGACCACCTGCACTCATCTCTCTCCCCATCAATCAACCCGGGGTGCACAACCCTGGGACTTGTTGAGTTTACACCTCGTCAGGAGTATTTATGCTCGATAGTGTTCAAAAAACAGACGATGGCAATGAATACTTTTTTTTGCCCTAGAGCTGGGCGGGACAGATCCAAAGATTGAGAGTAAAGAGCACTGGCTTCACCCGGAGATGGTACTCGCTCAGATCCAATTTGAGTTTCCTATTTTGTAGAGGGCACACGCGACATTCCCTCATTTGATAGAGATCCCGGTAGATAAGATGTGGGCTAAGCAGGCTAAGGGGGGTTCATGTCTCTATTTAATCTGGGGGAGTGACAGCAACCTCTAAGATTGTAAATGTACTGTTGCTACTGGGGATAAAACAGTAGTGTTTTGTCTAAGAATAATTGTATTACTTACATTACACACTTTGCCTAATGCAATAATCTGTTGCTTGCACCTTAATACTGAAAGGGGTGCGGACGGTAACCGGAAGGTGGATTATTAGTCATAGATGCGGTTGGAACGGTCTATGTATATTGTTGTAATGCCCAAATGAATCTCATACTAGACATCATTACTATAGTATATGCATCATTATGCAGCTCTTCATTCTGTCAATTGCCCAGCTGTAATTTGTTTACCCGCATGTATGCTATTATTTATGGAGAGACACCACTAGTGAACTGTGGACCCCGGTCCTTTTCTTTACACTGATAATACAACCAACTGCAACTGTTTCTTTCATTCTCTGCAAACATCATTTTCCACACCATACGTTTAATCCTTTGTTACAGCAAGCCGGTGAGATTGACAACCTCACTGTTGAGTTGGAGCAAAGTTTCCTGATTGTGTTGTGAAGATTCCACCTCCCTTCAACGCCGCTTTTTCGTTGCCGGGGAGACCTTCATTGTGTTCTTCATCTCCTACTGGTTTAATAACGTTGGTTTGATAACTGAGGGAAACTTGCTACTACGCTCATCACACGTTCCTCTTGGGGTTTTCCAACTTCTCACACCCGTGAGCATCACGATCCTACCACCGGGAGATCCGTTCACCAGGACTCTAGTCGAGGCCGTGGAAAGCTGGGTGCAGATCCAGGCGATCCATCTTTCCTCGAACCCCATCTTCCTGAGGACCTCCAACAGGAAGGCCCATTCCCCAGTATCGAAAGCCTTCCTGATGTCGAGTTTGAGAAGGACCGCTGAGGTATTAATGTTGTGCAGCTTCCTCGCCATGCCATGGACCAACATAAAGTTGTCATGGAGGCATCTACCACGCACAAAGGCACTCTGGTGTGCCCCGACAAGAGTCGGGATGGAGGGAGTCACCCTCACGGCTAGAACTTTCGCCACCAGTTTCGCAAACCCATGGATCCGACAGATCGGTCGGAAGTCCTTGATCTCTTCCGCCCCTGGCTTCTTCGGGAGGAGAGTAACTAGCGCTTGGTTTAGCACCCCAAAACCCCGGGCATCCAGACGGGAGAGGGATCGGAAGGCATCCAAGACATCTGTTTTGACCACGCTCCAGCAAGCCACATAGAAGCGAGTGGAGAAGCCATCGGGGCCTGGGCATTTGTCAAGAGGCGTCGCCTTGATGACATTCCACACTTCCTCCTCATTGAAGTCCACCTCGAGGTGAATGAGATCCATAGAGGGCAGCCCAAGGAATTCCAAGTCCAGGGTGAAAGGCCTGTCAGGAGCCGTCCCCAGCAGCTCACCAAAGTAGTCATCCACGGCCTCTACCTTGCCCTCGTGGCTCGAGACTTGCACTCCGTCCACCAAAAGATGCCCCAGAAAGTTCTTCCTCCTCCGATTGCTAGCGTGGAGGTTGAAAAACTGCGTTCAGGCCTCCCCGGCCTTGAGCCACGTCACACAGGATCTTTGTCGAGCCATTGACCTCTCAAGCGAAGCTAAGCCAAGGAGCTTCTTCTTGAGGAGGCGCCGCAGTGCTCGCTTCCCATCCGAGAGAGGTCGCCCCTCCATGGCCACGTCCAATCACAGGATCACCTCAGTGGCGAGCAGGATTTGTCGCTTAACATGGCCGACAAAACGGTCGCTCCACCGCGAGAGGCGCTTGGCCGTCATTCGCAACCTCGCCTCCAACCTCTTGAAGGAGTTGGGGCACCACTGCACATCGTCCCACGCCTCCTGGACCACCTCCATGAACCCTTCCACGTTTGGCCAGAAGGCCTGGAAGTGGGAGCGACGTCCGTAGTGTCTATCGGGGGCAAGACTGAGAAGCAAGGGGCAGTGATCCGAGGGACCAGAAGAAAGGGCCGATAGGGAGGCGTCAGGGTATAGACCCTCCCAGTCCACGGTCGCGTAGACCCCGTCAAGCCTCTCCATGGTGGGCTGTTGCCTCTCGTTGGACCAGGTAAACCGCCTGCCATTGAGGTAAATCTCTCTCAACTCTAGGATAGATAGAGTGCGCCAGAAGGTGCCCATCATCCCACGGTGGAGCGGCCCTTGGTTTTTATCATCAGGATCCGTGATGAGGTTGAAGTCACCAGCCACCACCCACGGCCCTGCATGGAGGTCCCGAATATCGCGGAGCTCGGACAGGAACAACCGCTTGGCCTCATTAGTTTAAGGGCCGTAAACACCTGTGAACCGCCAGCAGTCCCCACCGTCGAACGAGAGGCTGGCGGTGATGGCGTTGGGGGTCAAGTGTGGGTTCGCGACCGAGACGACCGAAGTCAACCACGCCAGCAGGATCCCCCCACGGGTACCCACGGCCGGTAGGGAGAAGAAGTCATACCCTGGCCCTACACAATCTCACACCACCGCTGCCGAGATCACCTCCATCTTAGTCTCCTGGAGACACACCACGGCAGGTCTAGCCACCGAAACTACCTGGAAAATCGCTAGTCTCCTCGCTAGGGAGTTGAGGCCACGTGCATTCCAAATAGCAATGCAAAGGTCTGCCAGGGAAAGAGACATGATGTTCAACGACTAAAAAAGAGCTTCCACGAGCTTACAATGGTGTCCAACGACTAAAAAATAGCTTCCACGAGTTTACAACAAAGAAGATGGGGGGGGGGTCTACACGCAGGTAGCTGGGCTGTCATCCACCAGGGGGAGGGCGTCAGGAAGCTAACCGAAAAGACCCAAGACCACGTCGATGTGAGCCTGCGGGAGAGGATCCTTGAACAGGTCCAGATAGGCCTGTAGGGCCTCGTCCCCAATCACATCACCCTCGCGGGCAATGCCAAGCCTAGTGATAAGTGTCTTCTGCTGCTGCTTGATCGGAGCAGCGCGACCGGCTCTGCCGTGGAGTCTCCCACTGCGACGGACCGGCCCCTCTAGGATCCTCTTGGCCCTGCCACGACGCACAGCCGGCCTGGCCAGCAGCGGGGAGGTTGTCTTCCGACACGCCTCGCGGAAGGAGGCTAGGCCTTGGGCCGGGCCAACCAGTGCAGTGGGCTGCGGTCCTGTGGTCGGCGCCATGAGATGGGTTGAGGGATCCCTCACCTCCACGTGGGCCACCCTACCGAGGCTCTTGCCCCGCTCCGCACCGCGGGAGGCCTCCACTTCTCCATTGTCCGCGTCATAGAGCAACACCTCGAAGCGCGACAAACTGGAGACACTGTCCAAGCTACCAGCGAGAAAAAGCGGGCCACGTGGAGACCATCCAGAGTTGGAGAGGCCAGATTGGCGACAGGACAAGAGTCCAGCGGATGAGAACAGACAGTCTCCTCTGGGAAAGCAGTCCACTCTACGAGTCGGTGTCCAGAACGTGGGCCCAGGCACAGGAGAAGCTGTCACCGAGCGATCCGCCGGGCCCTCCACCACATGGGAGACGTTCTCAAAAGCACGCCTGTCCACAACCGCGCCACCGCTATGCCCATCGCGCCCAAGGGATTCGAAATTTCTCCACGCCGGGACAAGGGGAGCTGGGCCCCGAGTGCCACACGTCGCTGCATGGGGGGCCAGGGAAGCCTCCAGTAGCATCGGATCCACGCGGGTGCCAACCGCCTCTGGGGGAAAAGCTGCATGGGTGGGGCAGTACTCTGCCAACCGAGCGTCAGCGGCGACCGACTCGGGCCCACCACCATGCAGACCAGCCGCCACCACGGACGGGGAAGAGACTGCCGTCGCGGGCGCGTCGACGGAAAGCCGGGAAGGTCCCCGCTGGTTCCTCGGTTACCAGCCACCGCGAGCTGTCTGGCAGCGCGAATCGGGACCTCGTCTCCCAGCCTCGCCGCGGTCGTGATCACCTTCGTGGTTTGATGCAGGCCGGCCACCGCCCGGAGGGGCACCACCGCCGCCCAACGAACCAAAGGGGGGTGGGCTTGGGGGAGCGTCGATGTCCTCCGAGTAGCGGATGTTGACCGAGATGCGGTAGGAGAGGAAGTTCTTCTCCAGCGGGATGAGAGCGTCGCAGTCGAGCACGAGCCCCTCCTCTTCCTCCATCCGGTCGTCGGGCTCCTCGATGAGAAGCATCTTGGCCTTGGGGATGTGGCTGCGGTGCTGCGCCAACGCCACCAACTGGAAGTTGTCGAGGTACGAGCGGTTAGCGGTGGTGGTGCCAAGCCTCTCCACGCAAGCACCGGAGCCGAGGACCGCGGTGGCGGTCGTCCTGTTCCACGCATGCGCCGGCACCCCGACCAATTCGATGTGGAGGCGGAGCCGCATCATGCAGCGGGCGGCCTGCAACTGCCGATTCCACGGAGAGAATCTCAGCGAAAAGCCATCACCTTCAACCACTCCGGTAATAAGGATCTCGTCCCGAATCCGCCGGCTCGAGCAGATGAACAAAAAATCCGCCGGCCAAAAATGGTGGGCGGTGAAGTTCTGCTCTATTCTAGGCAGGCGCTCCGACACTGCTTCCGCCGCCACCGCGCAGGAAATCCGTTGCCGCCTGCCGGAGAGGAAACCCGCCACGCCGAAACGAAGCACCTCCTCCGTCGCAGTGATCTCCGTGGAGCGGGGAAAGACCACCGTCTCCAGCTCCGGCCAGCCCTCGTCCGGGTCCGGTACCACGCCCTCGTCGGAGCTCGAGGAGGGTGACCTGGCCACCACCTCGGAGGCTAGCGGGCGCCAGCGTTCCGCCGCGTCCACCGCCTCGCGGTTGCGCCCACCAGAGCCATCACGTGAACGGGAGGCACCACGTCGTCTCGTCGCCCCGTTCTGGTCGCGACCGCTACCCTCCACACGGCCACACCCAACTTGCGCGCCGTCACGGCTGGTGCCGATAAGGCCACGCCCAGCTAGCGCGCCGTCACGGCTGGTGCCGACATGGCCACAATCCACGGCGGCGTCTTTGCCGTTACATCTCCACGCGGGGACCTCGCCCACCGCAGTCGCCACCACTGAGTTGGAGCCACGCCGGGATTCCGCCGTGCCCGGCTCCACCCTTGCATCACCGGTACCACCAAGCCGCATCCTGGCCGGCGTAGGTCGCTGCGGCTCCGGTCCGACGCGAGGGACGAGGTGTTCTGCCGCGGTGGCTGGGGGAGGCGCGGTCGGAACTCCCGGGGAACGAGGGCGGGTGCACTCCCTGGCATGATGTCCCTCCCTCCGACAGCGCAAGCACACGATGGCGTTGATGCACAAGCCTGCGACACGACCGGGCTGCGCGCAGTTGAAGCAACAACCGGTGAGGTCTGGCGGGAGGCCTGGCCGAATCACCAGCGCGGGAAGAGGTGGCTGGGGAATGCGGCGGCGGCGCTTGTGGCCTCCCACATGCTGCCATGGCCGAGGACCGTAGGGGTCCGCGAAGAAGCACGGCGGGGCAAGAGGCGATGGGGGAGCGCGGCGCACCACCGGACGGGGAGGGGACGGCGGGGGCATCCTGGCCGGCGAAGCGCGCGGGGACCCAACCGGTGAGGAGGCAGGGGACGGGGAGCCAGAGCGGAGCACCTCGCAGTAGGACCTGATGGAGCCAGCGTCGTCGCTGCTCTCGTCGTCGGTGTAGTCGGCCCAGCTGTGGCGGACGGATACAGAGTCGGCCATGGGGACCATGGTGGCCGCCGGCGCCAGAGTGGCGGTGGGCGGGCGAGCGGGCGGAGGGCTCATGCTCTCGCTCTCTCTCTCTCCTGATCTGAACCCCCTTGCCCGGTTCTTGTGTTTGAGAATGATTTGGGTTGTTGTTCATCCCTTGCGCATGGTAAATCAGTACAAAAGGCAGCCATCCGGCTGGCTGGTAAGTAGAAACTTTCTATTTTGTGAGCTTCAAAGCAACAGAAAGCCTTTTGATCTTGTACTATTTGAGTTGAGTTTTGTGACAGGATCGTACTCAGCAGGAACCAAACATGGTGTTTTTGGTGTTGCCAATCCTAAAACCAAAATTTGCAGTCCATCAAACGGGGAAGGGGGTAGCCCAGTCGATGCAACTAAACGCTATGCAGGTTACCAGAGGAGGCATCCATAATTTATATGGGGTGATTTTTCCATAAGGTGGGTCCATGTTACTTATAGTTAACTCTGTAATGTATAAGGTGTACTTTTGCTATAAGGTGGGACCCAAATATTATGTCATGCTCCTACATATGTAAGAGAGAGGAGCGAGACAAATACTTTTTTATTGCTTGTGGATGACCGATAGGTTTATAGAAGTCAATAAGTTTGCGGACAACTTTATTTCTCCCACAATGTATAAGATGTACTTTATGCCTAAGTCAATAAGTTTACAGACAACTTTATTTCTTCCACAATATATAAGATGTACTTTATGCAATGCAACGTAAGTTTATGTGTTGGTTTTCACACATTACGGCTACCCACACAACATGGCAAGAGCGGTCCAACAAAACTTGGCACTGACCAACCTTGCCCCGGGATGATTCCACGTTTCAGCGGTCAAAGATTTAGAGCTGAGTGTCCGGAACATGAACCTCCCACCAGCGTCCATGAGCCAAGGAGATGGCCACAATCAGCATAATGTCAGTACATAAATGTGTTGAAGGCTTAAAGCTAAAGGGCTGAAAATAAGCCCATGGTCACGAGGATGGTTTTTTGGCTCCAATAAAAGCTCCAATGCTCCCTTTATTTTTTCAAATTTAAGAATCACACCTACCTGTTTTAAAAGGATCTAATTTGACTCCTAAATCTCCAGCTTTTTCAGAATTAAAATTTTCTTTTACCTTTTTAATAGAATATATCAAAGATTTCTAGGCTTACTCAATGACGTATCCTAAATGTACGAAACTTCATTTTAATTTTTTAATATTCCAAGCTACATATAAATGAAAAACTATAGTAAGGATATAATAAACAGTGCATATTTTTTAAAAAATACTAAATCCATCAGTTTTATCATTTTTTGTTGTAGTTTATAGAGTTGGAAAAAGTTCCTGTTGCGATTTGCTAAGCCTGTACTATCTTTGTTTTTTTAATATAAGACATTTTAGATTTTTCCATATTCACATGTTTAAACATGTATCTAGATATTTTTAAGTATCCGTATTCACTTCTTTTTATATATTTAGATAATACATGTAATAGTTAAATTTTATATTAAAATATTGAAAAAGAGTGAGTATGATACATCGTTGATTACTTCTAGTAGTATTTATTTTTGTTTTGAATACTTATAAGACGATTTTTCATTCGTCGAGGAGTCGGGCTCCGTCCACTGCGACGCGAATGCACGACGCTACACGAGCACAGGAATCATCCAGATCAGAGGAATATAACAAAACATTTTTGGAAAACGAAAAAGAGATCGTGACAGATCTGCCGCGACTCCATTTTAACTGGTCGCCGCGGCCTCCGTCCCCCGCCCTCCGCCATCCGACACTGCCGCTGCCGTTGCGATCTCCCTCCCGCAGTCCCGCCTCTCGCTTCCACCACCACCGAGCCGGTCCCTCCGCCATGGCTCCTGGACTCTACACCGACATCGGCAAGAAGACCAGAGGTACAGCGAATCTCTCCCTCCCTCCTCCTTCTATCCCTTGATTGTTTCTTCGACGCCGAGAACCGGCCGATCCTGACGATGCCGTGATTGTCGCGCGCAGATCTGCTGTACAGGGACTACTGCACGCACCAGAAGTTCACCCTCACCACATGCACCCCCGAGGACGTCGTGAGTATCCTCTCCCTCGCACATCCCCATTGCAATTTCACCATTTTAATTTGTGCCGCATAGGATCAACCATGGCAGTAGCTAGTATCTCAGTTACCGTCTGCGTCGCATTTCTCCACATTAATTAATCGAACATACAATTGGATGTCGGCATCGTGCTGATCGATCTCTCTTCTGTGCCTGTTTCTGTATCGCTGTCGCTGTCACAGATAGCCGTCTTGTGCCGCTATCCAGGACCTCTGCCGTGCTCTGCATAGACTTTTTACTTCGGGTTACTAAGATATTAGTAGTACATCTTTGCATAGGGAGATCTTTTTACTGTCGCGGCCAGCTATCAAAACGTTCATTTTGCTGTGACTGGATTGCGAGTCTTTTTGTTAACCACAACTACCTGCTGATTAGTTGCTCACTGTCTATTAAGTACATGGACAGATGATCGTTACACAGTTTCGGTAATCATAGCTCAGCGCAGCATTTATGCTCTACTTATTGATGATTTCGGTTTACCTACAGGCGATCACAGCCGCAGGAACAAGGAAAAGCGAGTCCATCTTTAGCGAGCTTCAAACCCAGATTAAGAACAAGAACTTGACAGTAGATGTCAAAGCAAACTCAGAGTCAGATGTAAGCTGCCTCTGCTACATTATTCATCTCTCCTTTTCTCTCTCTTCCATGTGAACCGCGTATGAGAATTTCGTAGCTTCCTTTGCTTAACATTATGACTATTTCACATCTTCCAGCTTCTGACAACAGTCACAGTTGATGGGTTCGGAACTCCAGGGCTCAAATCAATTCTTAGCTTGGTTGTTCCAGACCAGAGGTCAGGGAAGGTATATTTGTTGAATCTTTCCCATCTTCCTAGCCAGATTAATACCCAACATGGTGTTCAATGCAATAAAACACTTAATGTGTCGTATCCTACCTTAATAGCTTGAACTTCAGTACCTACACGAATTCGCTGGTGTCAATGCAAGTGTTGGGCTGAATCCCAACCCAATGGTTAACCTTTCTGGTGTCTTTGGAAGCAAAGAACTGTCTGTTGGTGTTGATGTTTCATTTGATACGGCAACTAGCAATTTCAACAAGTACAATGCTGCATTAAGCCTCACAAATCCAGATCTTATTGCTTCCCTCCATCTGTAAGTATCTTTTCTATACTCAGCTACCATATATTAATATGGAATTTATAATGATTGATAGGTAATGTCTCAACAGGCTATTTTCGTAGTAAGGCACCTAGTACACTGCTTAATTGCCCTTATATATACTAGCATTTGCTGTGGTAATGACCATTTAAAACTTCCGTAGGAACAACCAGGGTGACACCTTGACTGCATCTTACTACCACTTGGTAAAGCAACATTCGGCCACTGCTGTTGGAGCTGAGCTGTCCCACAGTTTTTCAAGGAATGAGAGCACACTGATATTTGGATCGCAGCACTCGTTGGATCCTCACACCACTGTGAAGGCACGCTTCAACAACTATGGCATGGCCAGCGCCCTTGTCCAGCATGAATGGCGCCCCAAGTCGCTCGTGACCATCTCTGCTGAGGTTGACACCAAGGCAATTGAGAAAAGCACGAAAGTTGGTTTATCATTGGTGCTCAAGCCTTGAGATACACATTTTTGGACCATGAAGATCTTTTAAATTCAGTTCATGTGGATCGGAATAACATGGGGGAGTACATGGCCCCAGGTCATCTTTGTGTCATCATTTTGATCTTGAATTCTTCATTTTTCCACATAATCCGGCTTCTAGGCAAATGTCAACATTGACATTATTATTTGATCATCAGCTCCTGTTAATAATTTCTGGTGATTAAGACCTGTTGAAAATCTTGTCGAATGTGATTAGATTGGTGGTTATAATTTGTGTTAACCTGGTGTTGATTCCTTGATGTCCTTGTTATTAATGCATCTGTATGTCTCATAGTCTCAGGATAAGCAATATGCTTCTGATTTGAGAAGCAAAAGTAAAACCTGGAACAAGAGTTTGCAAATTTTGAATAAATTTATTTTTGTGAAGTATGAGAACCTTTCTGGCTCTCTGGCAATTTTAAAATTGTTTATATCTTTTGTCTTAAGCTGCTATGTAGTCAGGTGCTCTATGGGTGGTACCTGATGTCTTCCAGATTTAAGTTCCAGATTTGTTTGAACAATCATCTCAGGACTGATAGTTGGCCACAGAGTTGAATGAAAAGTGTGGATTTCGACTCGCAAAAAAAAAAGTGTGGATTTCAGACAACTGTGCCATAACGAAACCTTGTAAATAAATAATTCCGAGTACTATTACCTGTGCCTGGGGGGAACCTAGTTTGCTTTGGTGAGACGGGGACGAAGACATGGGTGGTAGGTAATTCGATACCGTGGCGCACGCCGAAAGTTAACTGAGTCGAAGACACGTTACACATTGCTGAGGAAATGAGATGATAGCTAGGAGATCCCTAGCCTTTACCCAGACCTCCACGATAAAAATTATTTGTGCCTCTCAAGAAAAGCTTCGAATAGTTTAGCCCTTACACCACACATGCAACGCAAGCTTGCAGCATAAGTAGCTAGGTGGCACCCTCCCCTTGATCGATCAGTACCACCGCCGGCAAGCTAAGATAGAAAACCACACGCAAGTGAAGCTAGGCACCGTTTGATTGTGGCGGGAAGCCAAAGGACGTAGTACGCGAGACATGGCGAGCAAGCAAGGATCGTCGGCAGCCAAAGCCGCGGCGGCAGATAGCAGCCATCCCGTGTACGAGTGGGTCGACGGCGACGACGGCAGCTATCTTCTCCGCCTAACCCTCCCAGGTATGTACGCGTTCGTGTAATTGATAGTGGACTTGGTGAGATTGATGAAATGGAGGGGTATAATTAAACCTGTGTGCTGTGTCCCTTGGCTGAAATTGTGTTGCAGGGTTCAAGAAGGAGGATTTCCGAGTGCACGTCGACCCTGCCGGCCGGCTGACCATCATCGGTCACCGCCCGGCTGATGCCGGAGCTGGGAGCGTGCGGCTGCACAAGGTGTTCCAGCTGCCGTCCACGTCCGACCTCGACGGGATCACCGGCCGGTACGACGGAACCGTTCTCACGCTCACCGTGCCCAAGCTGCCATCAAGCGCGGTACCACCGCCGCAGACGCCCAAGGAGCAGGACAAGGAGGCCGCGGCCGACGTCGCCGATAAGCCAAACGATAAAAAGTCCATGGTTGGGCGGGAGGCGGCGTGGCTGAGCGAGGCCGCGAGGGCGAGGTTGCAGGGGAGGCCGAGAGAGGAGGCGGCGAGGGAACAGAGTACAGGGAGTAGCAAGAAGTCTCCTGCCACGAAAGTAGACGGAAGGAAAGAGGAGCCCAAACCGGAGGCGGAGAAGGTGGTGAAACGTGAAGATGGTCACGACGAGAAGGCCAAGTCCGCTGCACACAAGGCGAAGCTCGAGCGTGAGGCGGAGCGGAGAATCGAGGCGGCCAGGGTGAGGCTGCATGCGGCGGAGAGAGAGGCAGAGATGGAGAAGAAAAGCTGCTGGAAGGAGTGGGCGGCAGAGGAGGGGTTCAAGTGGGCGGAGGCCATCGGCAACAACAAGGAGGTGATCGCCACCGCCGTGGCGGCCTTCACGTTAGGCGTCTTCGTCTCCCACAGGCTCTTCTCCAGGAGCTAAATAACCATGCATCTCACATGAATGTGAACAAAATACATGGATGCATGGACGTACGCAGAAGGAAGGATACTTACTTAACGAACGCTTCAATTGGACGTTGTGAGGTTTGTCTTGCAAAAGATGAAAATCTCCAACATGCTTTGATCACATGTGATCATGCGCAGCAGTTCTGGAGTGTGGCAAGGGAGCGGTTGAATATATATCTTCCAAACTACATCCAGCAACTTGGGCACAAGATATTCTCATGGCTGATTTGTTCAGTAAGGAAGAGAGATGCAAAATTATTCCTGTTATGCATGCGATCTGGCCATCACGAAACAGATGGCGAAACGTATAACCGGTTTTGGCAGTGAAGCATGTACATGAGACGTTAGCACTCCTAGATCTCCCATCCGGCTTGGGTAAAGAGGTTAAAAATGGTTGTTGGCGACCTCCAGATCTGGGATGGGTAAAGATCAACACAGATGGCGCAATTTCTGCTGATATCTATTCTGGTGGTGCTGGTGGTGTTGCTAGATCACATGTTGAGGTTTTGGGAGCCTGGTGCAAACTATTACCTGGGGGTGACTAACCCTTTCATAGCAGAATTGATGGCAGTGCGAGAAGGAACAATTTTTGCTAAACTCTGTGGTTTCTCGCATGTGGTCATAGAGACGGATTCGTTGGAGGTGGTAAACCTCTGGTCTTCGCGAAGTAGCTGTCGTTCGGTTGCTGCGCCTATCCTTCAGGAAGTTGAGGAGCTAGTTTTTGATTTTGTATCGTTTTCAGTTCAGCATATTAGTCGTATGAATAATGGTTATGCTCATGTTTGTACGAGGCGAGCTTGTTCGCTTCAGCAGACCGATAGCTGGCTTGGTTCAAGCCCGGACTTCTTAGTTACTAGCCTGTTGGCTGATTGTAAGTCGATGATTGTTAAGTAATAAAGCTCCTGAAATTTATGCAAAAAAAACGCTTCAATTGTGTATTCCTGTATATACTACTGTACATACGATGTGTGGTACTTACAGTACTAGCTAGTTACTGATACAAAAGTGTCACGACCTGCTGCTACCTGCCTGAAGCTCTGAAGGTGAAGGAGGATATTGATGAACGCCAAGGATATAGTAATGTCCCATTGGCAAGCGCAACATAAGATCGAGCTAGCCCGGCAGGCCCGTGCTACACGAGCCGCAACGGCAGAGTCACAAGGGAGTGGAGTGTGTGTAATTGAAGGGATCGTGTGGGATTTGTAATCTAAAGTTCTAAACCCTGTGGGGCTAATTCTCCTCTTCATCTTCCCTGGAACCTAGCGTCCATCGGATTCCATTGAGAAAACTGTAAAATATATCAATCAGGTAAAGTTATCCTCAGTCACTCTAAAACCGGATGGGTTTCCTGTGGAGTTTTATCAGAAATACGTATGGGAAATTTGCCTCCATTTAAACTTAACTTTGGTATAATCACCTTGCTACCTACAAAGGAGGATGCTAGCCGAATTGAGCAATATCGGCCCATATGTTTATTGAATGTTAGTTTTCAAAAATTTCACAAAAGTTGTACGAAAAGAGTCACCTCTATTGCGAGTAGGGTAATTCGTCCAACTCAAACATCATTTATTCCTGGACCTAATATTCTTGAGGGGGTGGTTGTTTTACACGAAACGATACACGAAATGCATAGGATAAAATTGGACGGGGTTCTCTTTAAAATTGACTTCGAGAAGGCGTATGATAAGGTTAATTGGTCCTTCCTACAACAGACTTTAAGAATGAAAGGGTTTGCACCGCAATGGTGTGCATGGGTTGCGAGGTTTGTCCAGGGAGGGAGTGTTGAAATTCGTGTTAATGATGATATCGGTCATTATTTTCAAACCCTCAAAGGACAACGACAAGGTGATCCGTACGTTATCCCCTTTATTTTTAATCTAGGGGTAGATATGTTGGCTATCTTAATTTCTCGTGCAAAGGAGGATGGCCAAGTGGTGGTGGGGTGGGGGGGGGGGGGGGGGGGTCTTGTACCGCATGTAGTTGAGGGTGGGGTGCCAATCCTCCGATATGCAGATGATACGATTTTGGGACAATTGCTTCTGTGCCATGTTTCTCTCTAGTTTATCCGTCTGTGCCATACCTGCGTAGTTTCTCTCGTCTGTGCACTGGATGGCTCGGAAATCGGCCAAACGCTCCGTTGCCCTCTGGTCAACCGTCACTTGGCCTGACTGGTGGGGTCGACCTGGCGCGGCTTGGTTGGGATTTCCTGGGGTCGGCTAGTGGGGTCGGCCCTTTGACCTTAGATGTGGGCCCAGCGAAGTGCATGCACCCGTCCTACCTTCATGCATGCGGCCGTACGTGCACGTCCATGCCGTTCCACCTGTGCTCGCCGCGCCTTCAATGGCGTGCCCCCCTGGCCGGCAAAAATCTGCCTCGCCGCATACACTGCCGAACCGGACGCGCATCTGCTCCGTCGTCCTCGCGTCTCTCTTGCCTACTCTATCCTGCTGCAAGATGAGCAGCCTGGAGCCGAATCAATGCCCGGTCGCCATTACTGCCGTCTAGACCGCGACGCCGTCCAGACCGCTCCTAACATTAAAAGGAGCAATCCCCTTGCCCATTGCGCTCACAAATCCCCTCTTCCTCTTCTAGACACCTTGGCCCAGTCCTGTATCTCTCCATGCCTCGTGGTGATGGCAGCTCCACTCCCAGCTCGAACCGCTGCCGCCACGTCCCCTATCCTTGGTTTCTTGAGGCGAGCGAGGGAAGCGGCATGTGGAGTGGGCGTGGGCGTGGGCGTGCGCGTACTCCTCCAAGTTCGAGCAGGAGGCGAGCGAGGGAAGCGGCATGGGACAGGAGCCTCCAAGGGACAGGGGCAGGGGCATTGCTCCCGATCCCATTCCCTTCATCGATCTGTCCGACGAGGACGACTAGGGTATGGACTGGACCATGGCCTGGAAGGAGGAGCTCACGGAGGTCCTGGACCCGGGTTTGGCCTGGGCCATGGCCGACCAGAAAGCCATGGATCTGGCCAAGCATTCCGCCGCCGAGTAGCAACGGCTCAGTATCTACTCGGAGAGCAATGGGAAGAAGGAGGACATGTGGTCGACGTCGAACAGCAATGCCCCAGAAGAGGTCGATGCTAAGGGCAAGGGCAGGTGCAAGGGCAAGGCCGAGTCGGTGGAGGTTTCCGATGACGAGGACGAGTGGTAGTCATTTTTAGTTATTAGTTGCTTTATTAGGCGCAAGTGCCAATTTAGTTATTAGTTGTTGATCTATTTTATAATTTAGCAAGAGCAAGTCCATTTGTACTACCATGAAATTTGGCAATGGCCTTGTGCTTGACGTTTCCAATTGTGTGTGTAAATACACTTCAGTTTGCAAAGTTTACTTAGAAATGGGGTCATTTACCCTACCTTTGGAGCTCATTTGAAACACATTTTTCAGCGAGTCCACCATTTTTGCTTATAAATGGGGCCATTTACCCTACCTTTGAAGCTCATTTGAAACACATTTTTCAGCGAGTCCACCATTTTTATTTATAAATGTGGCCTTTTACCCTACCTTTGGAGCTCATTTGAAACACATTTTTCAGCGAGTCCACCATTTTTGCTTAGAAACGGTGCCGTTTACCCTACCTTTGGAGCTCATTTGAAACACATTTTTCAGCGAGTCCAAGCTCATTTGAAAATTTATATGGATTCAAGCTAGATTTGAGCAAGCTCATGGCTATCCCCATTTGATTTGCCAAAATCCCCATTTAAGTTACGATGACGGGTAATAGACAAAATCCGCATTTGGTGTGCAAAAATACCCATTTTATGTCACTGAGGCAAATGGGGTTAGGCAAGCCAAAATCCCCGTTGGGTCCACCGTGGTTCACTCGTCAGCGGGTGTACTGCCCTTATCCTACACGCGCGTCCAATCAGATCGCATAATGAGCTTCTCGCGGATCACCCCGAGTCTGCGTGCAGATTCCTTCTATAGGAAATCAGACGGCTACAGTTTAACCGACATTTGAAATGAGCTTCAAATATTAAAAAAAAAATCAAAAAAAGGGAAATCATGCGCACATAGTCGTATTATGTCATATACTAACGACTCAAGTTGAAAAACATGGTCTACATACATTCAAAAGGAGAAGGGCATGGATCTCATGATATTGCATAACTCAAACTATGAGGTCTAAGGTTAGAGAGAAGTGGTTTTGGAATTGCAACATGAAAATTTCAAAAACCTTACAAAAGCTTCATTTTGGAGTGACTAACAAGGATTCATGCTTAGTTTTTCATTTTCATGTTTTAAACTTGTTTAAATGTTGATCAAACTTAGATTTGTCCGAATTTGAAATAACCATAATAAATTAAAAAATTATCAAAAAATTGAAAAACCGATGTACATAAACTTCATATGTCATATTCTAACGACTCAAGTTGAAAAACATGTTCTACATATATTCAAAATTAGAAGGGCATGTATCTCATGTGATATTGCAAAAGTCAAACGATGAGGTCTAAGGTTGAAGAGAAATGGTTTTGGAATTGCATCATGCTAATTTCAAAATACTCACGAAATTCTCATTTTGGAGTGACTAAGAATGGTCTAGTCTTTTCCAAAATACCCAAATGTGCGCCAGTGCGCTCCCAGAGCACGCCGTGGCGCGTCCGGTGCACGCCATGGCGCGTCCAGAGTGCACACTTAAGGTGTTCGACATAAGTACAATAAAAAATATTACAAACGATTCAAGTTGATAAACAAGGTCTACACATGTTCAGATCACGTAACTACACATAGCGCGCATTGTGGGTGCCAATTCACGTCCTGTCCAGATTGCGCTCGGTGTGTTGACACGGATGCACCGATACATGTAGTTCACGTCCAGTTCGTGTCCGAATATTTGCACGTAAAAAGAAAATTAATCGCGTCAGTTCTCGCAAAAAATGCTTCTGATACGTGTAGATGTCTCACATCGTCACCAACCGCATTAACTTGGACCAGAACGACGACGCGCGTCAACTGTTCGACACTTGTACTCGACACATCTAGGGGCACCAGATGACGTGTAAACATTTACAGGCATGTCAGTTCGACCAGACGTGAAGCGCGGTCACACGATGTCATCATTGCGAATATAATCTGTAAATTATGTTGTCATGTTACACTGCGTTGGTAAGAAAACGAAGCGATGCGCCTGTTCGGTGCCCTAAGCGCTTATCGATTTACGCGCCGGCGGCAGTGAATTCATCACTATCCCTTCACAAATAAAAACCCCAATCAGATTGCATTGCGGTTCACCCGCTCTTCTCTCCATTCTCAGTTCTCTCTTTTCTCCGAAAAACCCCAACCACCCCTTCTCTCCAACTACAATGGATCCGTGGTAGCAGAATGAAGCCATCCCGAGCGACTCGGACGGCGAGGGGAACCCGTTCCCCTGGTGGGAGGTGGGCAACGGGCACGCCGGCGGCTCCGGCAACAACGACGACGGCGAGGGCGACGACGACGAGAAGAGCCAGGACGGCGACTCCGATCCCGACTCAGACGACGACGACCACGACGGTCCGAGGAGGAGGATGTAACATTCCAAATTAATATTATGAAATATTAAATAAAAAATGTGGGCCAACAAAAACTTTTTTATAAATTAACATGTGTGGGTGTCTTATTGTTGCTTGTGATAAATATTTCTCGTGAATGTGTTGTTTGTTAGCTCTAATTAAAAACTTGAAGAAAAGAAAATAAACAAAACAAAACATTAAAACAATAAAAAATAATGTGACAAATGTCACCCTATTTCTCAAAGTGGGAAATTATTTTCTTTCAAACCAAATTCAGTGGAGTGACATGTTAACACTCCCACTTTATTCCCACCATTTTTTCCTCTTCAAATATTAATTTCAAAAATCTAAATTTAAATTTTATTCTTTCTTTATCTTATTCAAATCACAAAATGTGCTAAGTTGCACTTGTCCAATAACAAATCAAACAGCACCATAAATCTTGATAAACCTATGTGAAGCAAATTATGGAAATAAAATTCAAAATTTGGAAATTGTTTCTGGTTCAAGCATTTCATCGAACTCCTGGTGGTCACCACCTGTTCATCCCAAACCGCACCAAATCCACGGATTAAATTGAGCGATTTAGTGTTTAATTCTTCCAATTGTTGCCTCCACTGGATTCCCCTTGCTCCAATCGACTCAATGCACGCAAGAACGCGAGGAATCGGGCCCGGGAGCACCGAGGAGCCGCAGGCGACAGCAGCGGCCGCGCGCACGTCGCCGTGGTCGCGACGACGCCGCGCCGCGCCGGCCGCGCTGTGCCCTCCCTCGCTCTCCCTCACCTCTCCGTCCCCTCGCAGCGCATCAAGACCACCCAGCAGCAGCCCGCACGTGCCGAGGCCGCGACGCGCCGCGCACGACGTGCGCCGCCCGGACACGCTCCACGGCCGGCCCCCACGTCGACCTCGCCAGCAGACTCCACGCCACCCCCCTTGCCCATTTGGTTCCCCGAGCACCCCGCAGCCTATAAGCACCCCGCACCACCCCTACGGCGAGCCGGCATGCCCTCGGGTGCCCCCTACGCCGCGTCCACCGTGCGCCGGCGCGCCGCTATAAAAGCTGCCCCGAGCTCCCCATTTGAACCACACTTCACCACCGCCCCTCTCGCCTGCTCCCCTCCACTCCCCACTCACCGTACGCCGCTAGGAAGGGCAGAGCCGCCGCCGCGAGCTCGCTGCTGCTCGTGGCCGTGCTCGACGGCCCGAGGTAGACGACGACACGGCCGCGCCGTGCCGCGGCCTCTCTCTCTCTCTCTCTCTCTCTCTCTCTCTCTCTCTCTCTCTCTCTTCTCCCCTCCCTGGCCCTCTCCGCGACTACGCACAGCCTCAACCTCACGCGCCCGCCTCTTTCCTGTCCAGGGACGCCGTCGATTGCTCGCCGGAGTCCGTGCCGCGCCGCGGAAGGAGGAGCTCGACGCCGTCGCCGCCAGGAGCCTTCCCAGCCCGCGCAACCTCGCCCACGAGCTTCCCCGAGCCGCCGCACCCCTCCTGCATCATCGCCGCAGCCTCCAGAGCCTCGAGGTGAGCCATCCATCCACCTCGCCGTCACCGGCGTCGCGAGCGCCGTTCGGATGTGGTCGTCGCCGGCGAGCGCGATCGCGACCGTTGGATCTAAGATCCACGGTAACTTGCCGGTTCGCGTTATGAGCCGCTGACGTGCAGGCCGCGCACGTCAGACTTTTATTTATTTTCACACGCGTGCTGTGTCACTGCCCGTAGGCCCCACCTGTCATAAATTTCAACATTATCCACCCAGGGTTTTAATTTTCGAATTTCAGATTTAAATTGAAATCAGTACTGGACCCAATTTAGAAATTCAATAACTTGAGATTTATAACTCCAAATAAATCAAATCAAACTGTTCTGGAAATATTATGAAATTATCTAACCAACTCAATTGGTTTCACCCCATTTAGATAAATAATAAAAATGCATTATTCTAAATACCATAAAAGGTTTAAAACCTAAACTTGTTTGTTTCTGATACTCTGTTAGGCCAAATTAGTTAAGACCAATTTTAGTGGATCACAATTAGTCATGGTTAGTCACCCCTAAAAGGATTTAATTTTTAGATCAACAGAACTTAATTAATAGCCAAAACTTGATTATTAAGCTTCTGGATTGAAACCATTATATAGGGAGTTTGGTAACTCCAATTGATCCAAATCCAATTGTGTTATATTCTACACATCAGTAGCTTTCTGTAAAAAATTAGTTTTTATTTTGGTGACCAACATAACTTAAGTTATGTAATTAAACATATTCAACTAGTTTCTGCCCTAATTAAGATATAATTGAATAATGGCTAATTCAATTAAATCGAAACCAAATTGTATTGTTTGATATATGAAGTGGCTATTTGGAGCATTTAAGATTGTATTGTTGTGGTGATTGATTGAGTAGGTTAGTGATTGTTTGTATTTGCTTGATTATGTATTAGACGAGAACGTTGCCGGATATATCGAGGAGGAAGGATTTGTGGAACCTGAAGATCAAGACCAGGATCACTTTGCCGAGCAAGGCAAGCTACTACCTGAGCTTGCACCCTAATACATGCATGCATTGTAGAACACTTTCAAACAAATATTTTCTAAAAAGCCCCTTTTCAAAAGTATATGGAAAATTATTTTGCCACATTATGTAGAAATATAGGATAAATTATAGGATGGGAAAAATAAAGACTGTTTTATTCAAAACCCCTTTGAAAACCTGTGTGGCTATGAAACACTGAGATTTTGGTGTTGAAGCGAAGAAAAGGAGAATGGTGGTTTTGATAAAACGCACATTGTGTCTTTGTACTTACGTCAATCAGCCAATACCCTGTGCGACCACATTTACCCATATATGGGAAAGGGCTTGGTCATATAGTTTGCTCTTATTAGTATGGGATACCACATCGACGGAGACAACTACGTTATGCATGGAGGGATGGTCTGAGGACCTACCTTGACCTGGGTCGTCGCTCAAACTCTATGAAAAGATAAGGAGGTGTAGCGCCCCATCTTTTAAATAAAGATGGAACACCTGTGTTATGTGCTAGTCCCTGGATATGTGCCAGCACCACAATACAAAATATATAGTATCATTGCATAAGTATCAAAATACTACAACGAGATCCAAAAATAGCTAAGTATAGCTTTATTACAAGGTGCATAGTCATGAAGACTAGCTAAAATATTCAGAGTTCACAACGAAAGTAAAAGCAATGGGCCTCCTCTTCTAGCATACGCCACAAGCAGACATGTTGGGTGTAGAATCGAGTCCAAACTTACTCCTCATCAGAATTACCTACACATTTGAATATGCAGCCCCCGTAGGAGGTCAATACAATGAAGTATTGGCAAGTGACTATGGTGGATAAATTATGACAAGTCTAATTCTATATGCATATTTGGCTTGGTGGAGTTTGTAGGCTATTTTGCAGAAAGCCAGTTTTCTCCTATCTTTTGTAAAACACTTTTGTTTCTCAAAGACTTGGCACCAAGGGATGAAGCCCAAGTGCACCAAATATTTCTTACCTTAGTCAAATTTTACTTTATGAAAACATGTTGAGATTCTTCCGTCCATCCTTGTCCAGTTGCTCGAAGTAGTCCATCACCGGGGACACAGCTGAGTACTCAGTTTGTCGACTCTGCAGAGGTTGTGCACTTTCACCTTAAGACTCAATTAACCCAGACATCCTATACACGCAGAGTGCATTAAGAAAAGGAGAGAATTGAGACAAGAACTTTCAGAAGAAGAATGCAACCATACTAGCAAGACCCATTCCACCTACCAACTCTACATCTGCTTGTCAAGCTGACAGGTTGCACTCTCACAACTTAGTAATTCTAGACAAAGCCCATTGTCAAAAGGCTGCACGGGAAGCTTCTAAACTTGGAGGGACTTAGAAATCTCTTTGTTCCTGAGTGGCCGTCCACAAGTGCGCTTCTGGATGACAACCACCATACTCATGGCCCTAAGTAGAATAGAAATTCCTCCTAGGCAAAGACAACCACAAGCATGGTCCCAAAAGCCACTCAACATAAACCAAGCAACCAATTCCACCCAGGTGTGCATTTAAAGTTTTAACACTTAGCAATATTTCTATAACATAATAAGTAAACACTTTTATAGCATAGCTAAGCATCTAATAAAACTTTTGGTGGCTGCATGGAGAGTGATGGCTACACACTACTAGGATATTTTCAAAGTGTAAACTAACTTAGCATTATAAGATAGTTCAAAATTTCCCTATCATGCATACTACTCAAAATCCACTAATAATGCATATAGAAAACATGGGGTAGATTATGAATGTCACTTGCCTTGGTAACAAGAGGAACAAGCACAGCAAGAATAACAATCACAAGGGTCTTCCTCCTCTTCACAATCTAGAGACAAATAATAAAACTAAATAAACAAACAACACAACACAACACAAAAATATATCAAGACAAAATATGTATGCATGCTTGCTATGCAATAAACTTGACAATACAAAAATAATTACCATTTTAATTCCTCTGTTATTAATGCATGAAATACAATGATCAATATTTTAATATTTTATTTAATCATTTAAATATTGAGCATATTAGTAGTTTTAAGTTCTAAAACCAATTTCCTTAATTCTATTATGAAAAGTTTCAAATAAAACTCGTGTTGCACTCTCTGGACAGAGGGCATTAATACATCTCTAAAACAATTGGATTTATTTGGAAAGAAATTTTATTAATTAAGTTATAGATTTAATTATCCGAAAGCTAAACAATTAAATTCCGCAATTTAATATACACTAAAAGGATAAACTAATGAAACCATACTAAACTACACGAGCAGAGCTTCACGTGGATATAAAATTCATCAAATTTGGATGAACAGATCAAAAGTTATGGATTTTGTAAATTTGTGTTGTTTTCTGTTTTTAAAACAATTTCTCAGCCGAAATATAAAATAAAAACGCCACGCGGCGCTCTCCGATTGGCCGATACCGGTTCGGAGTGGATCGGCACGGGATCCGTCCGATCTACTTTAAAACTAGCGCTCCAGATCAATCCGATCTTGATCCGTTGGATCTAGATCCGACGGCCTGGGTAAGTAGGGGACGGTCGGGCGGCGCGTTTCGCCATCGAATTCGTGTCCGCGGCGGCGCCATGGCCGGCGTCGCTCGCCTTCGCGTTCTACGGCTAAGGGGTGGGGGAGACTCATACCACTTGAAGCGGATCGTCGTGGCGAACTCGATGGCGAGGTAGGTGCGGTCGAGGTGGCCTTCTCCTCCCCTGCGTGCTCGTCGGAGATGAGCGGCGGACGGCGGCGTCGGGTCGTCGACGGATACGTCGCCCGGAGTTGATCGAATCGCGGCGGCGGACAGTTTCTGAGCGGCCTGGAGGCTATCTTCTAGGGTTTTGGGGTTCGGGAGGAGGCGGCAGAGGGGGGGGGGGGTTTATATGGGGAAGGAGGGGAGCGATTTAATCGCGATTTACCAACGGATTTTGATCCGTAACAATCTAGGTTTCGGTGGAGTTTGTGTTCTTCACGACGATGAAGATGACGAGTGGGCCCCGTCTGGCAGTGAGAGAGGGAGGGAGGTGGGCTGGTTGCTGGGCCGTTACTTCGTGCGCGCGCGGCAGATAGCAGAGGGGCTCGGCCCAGCTAGCTCGAACACATTTTTTTTTCTTCTGTTTAAACCCTTTTCCAAACAATTTGATTTTTAAAACTTATCAAAACATTTCAGAAAAATTCATAAAAATATGTTTTGAAAAGCTAATTTAATTTATAAATTTTTGATATCATTTTGCTAAATAAATAAAATAATAAAATACATAATTTTATAAGGAGCTCAAATAGACCTCTTTATTGACCACAACTTTATTTAAACTTATAATTAAAATTCAATTTACTCTTTATGTGATTTCAATGCCATACTTTTATGATGCATGATGCATGAATGCAAAGTTTTAAATTTTGAGAAATTTGGGATGTTACAGACTAACCCCCTTAAGAAGAAGCTCGCCCTCGAGCTTCGGAAAGGTCAGCAAATAGGTGTGGGTGGTCTTCTCGGAGGTCATCCTCTCGTTCCCAGGTGGCTTCGTCCTCGGTGTGATGATTCCACTGGACCTTGCAAAACTTGATGGTTTTGGTACGGGTGACTCTTTCTGCTGTCTGTAATATCTTGATGGGCTTCTCTTCGTATGTCAGATCACTTTCCAATTGTACCTCCTCGAGGGGTACAGTATCCTTTAAAGGAACTCCCATCATCTCGGGATGACATTTCTTCAACTAACTGACATGGAACACATTATGAACAGCCGACAACACTTCAGGTAGTTCTAACTCATATGCCACTTCACCTTTGCGCGAAAGAATTTTGAATGGTCCAATGAATCGAGGTGCTAACTTTCCTTTGATTCCAAACATTTTCACACCCCGAAGTGGTGACACTCTTAAATAGGTTCTATCACCCACTTCATAGGTGACTTCTCTATGCTTGGAATCTGCATAGCTTTTCTGGCGTGACTGTGCTATTTTCAATTTGTTCTTGATCAGCCTGACTTTCTCTTCAGCATCCTGTATTATATCAGGCCCAAAGAAACTCTGTTCTCCTACACCACTCCACAACAGTGGGGTTGTGCATTTCTTTCCATATAAGGCTTCAAACGGTGCCATCTCAATGCTGGCTTGGTAACTATTGTTGTAGGAGAACTCAGCGTATGGCAAATTATCATCCCAACTAGATCCATAGTCGAGCGCACAAGCTCTTAACATATCTTCTAATATCTGATTCACTCTTTCAGTCTGACCATCTGTTTGCGGGTGGAAAGCCGTACTGAATTCCAATCTGGTTCCCAAAGATTCGTGCAACTGCTTCCAAAAATGAGAAGTGAACTGGGTCCCCCTATCGGACACGATACTCTTAGGAACGCCGTGAAGGCACACAATTCTCTTCATGTAAATATCGGCTAGCTTTGCACTAGTAAAAGTGGTCTTCACGGGTATGAAGTGAGCTATTTTGGTTAGGCGACAAACTATAACCCAAATAGAATCATAACCCGATCTGGTCCTTGGTAATCCGGTGATGAAGTCCATCCCAATGGAATCCCACTTCCAATCCGGTACTTTCAAAGGTTGTAAGAGTCCTGCTGGTTTCTGATGTTCTGCCTTTACTCGACTACATACATCACACTTAGCGATGTATTCTGCTATTTCTCTCTTCAGATTATTCCACCAAAATCTCTCTTTCACATCCATATACATCTTGGTATTTCCCGGATGAATTGAATAAGGTGTTTCATGAGCTTCTTGCAGAATTAAATTCCTAATATCAGGGTCATTGGCCACACATACACGTTTTTCAAACCACAAAATCCCCTGCTCATCCTCATGAAATCCTTTAGCTTTTCCAGCACTTAAATTGACTTTGATCTCTTCTATTTCCTTGTCTCCTTTCTGAGCTTCACGTATCTTGTCCGTCAAAGTGGGCTGTACAACTAATGAGGTTACAAACCCTTCAGGTACTACTTCCAATCTGAGGTCCTTGAATGCCTTGCATAAATCCTCGGGTAATTCTCCTGCTGTAAGGCCATTCACATACACTTTACGACTCAGAGCATCTGCTACCACATTAGCTTTTCCCGGATGGTATTGAAGACTTAGATCATAATCTTTAATAAGTTCCAACCATCTTCTTTGTCTCATATTCAGTTCCTTCTGTGTAAATATGTACTTCAAACTTTTGTGGTCCGTGAATACCTCTCATCCTTTTCCCATTAGGTAGGGTCTCCAAGTTTTCAGGGCATGCACTACTGATGCTAACTCGAGATCATAAGTTGGATAATTTTCTTCATGTTTCTTGAGTTGTCTAGAGGCATAAGATGCCACTCTGCCTTCCTGCATCAACACACTCCCCAAGCCTTGGCGTGAAGCATCACAGTATACTTGGAATTCCTTCTCCAAATCAGGTAAGCATAGAACTGGGGCTGAAACCAGACGTTTCTTCAATTCCTGAAAACTGGCTTCGCATGCCTCCGTCCACTCAAATTTCTTCTCCTTCTTTAATAATTCCGTCAAGGCCTTGACAATCTTGGAGAAGTTTTCAATGAATCGTCGGTAGTATCCTGCTAGGCCCAGAAAACTTCGTAATTCTCCAACATTCTTCGGCGGTTCCCAATTAGTTACAGCTGAAACTTTTTCAGGATCCACCGCTATACCTTCCTTGGACACCACATGGCCTAAAAATCCGACTTGTTCTAACCAAAACTCACACTTGCTGTATTTGGCATACAACTTATGTTCACGTAGTCTCTGCAATACCAGACGCATGTGCTCTTCATGATCTTTGTGACTCTTGGAGTAGATTAGAATATCATCTATGAACACTACCACAAACTTATCCAGATAATCCATGAACACTTTATTCATCATATTCATGAAATAGGCTGGTGCATTGGTTAATCCAAAAGGCATTACTGTGTACTCATAAGAGCCATATCTCGTAACAAATGCAGTTTTGGGTATATCCATTTCTCTAACTTTCATTTGGAGGTACCCCGATCGAAGATCGATCTTTGAGAAAACACAAGCACCTTCCAATTGATCAAATAGTTCATTTATCTTGGGTAACAGGAACTAGTTTTTGATAGTTTTCTCGTTTATATCTCTATAATCCGTGACTAGCCTCTGGGTTTGATCCTTCTTTTTAACAAATAAGACTGGTGCTCCCCATGGCGATGAACTTGGACGAATGAATCCTTTCTGGATATGTTCCTCTAGTTGCTTCTTGAGCTCTTTCAATTCATCGACGGCCATAGGATAAGGTCTTTTAGCTATTGGCCCTGTTCCCGGCTTCAGTTCGATGAGAAACTCTACATCTCTATCGGGTGGCATTCCCGGTAGTTCCTCCGTAAAAACATCTGGGTATTCCTTGACGATAAGCACATCACCAAGGCTAACCCCCTTAAGAGAATTTATCCTAACCTTCTTAAGTTCGAAGGTTGATGTGAACTTAATCTTACTTTTCTCTGGGGTGGTGAGGGTGATTGCTCTATTTGCACAGTCTATGATTCCTTCAAAACGAGTCATCCAATCCATTCCGATGATAACATCCAATCCTTGGGTTTCTAGGATGACTAAGTCTGTTGGGAAGGTGTGTTTTCCGATTTGCAAGTCTAACTGCCTACACCCGGAATTTACTATCATCTCTCCTCCAGGTGAACTTACCCTAATAGGTTTTCCTAGACTTTCCTCAGCTAACCCATGTTTGTTAACAAAAGCTCTTGATATGAATGAATGACATGCTCCAGTATCAAATAAAACTAATGCTGGAAAGGAGTTGAGCAAGAACGTACCAATCACAGCATCAGGTTCATCATGAACTTCTTCCACATTGATGTGGTTCACTTGTCCCTTCTGGAAAGGATTGGGCTTGGAATTTTCATCAGCTTTCCTCTCTGGGCATTCAGTTGCATAATGTCCTGTCTTCTTGCACTTGAAGCAGGTCACATTAGACAAGTCTTTCTTCCCTTCATAGTTAGGACGGTGATTACCATTCCCATGATTATGGCCATGATGATGGTTTCCCCTGGATCCACCATTATTTCCTTTGTATCCTCCATTCCTTCCTTTGTTTCCTCCATTGTGGTTATGACCATGATGTTTTTGGCCACTACCAGTGTTGGAGTGATTCCAGGGTTTATGGCTACTGACTTCAGAGGTGTGTTGTTTCTTATATGTCCCTTCAGAATGAACCTTACTTGCACTGAACTTCCTCTTCCTACTCTCTTCCTTTCTTATGTTGTTGTCCAGGGTGATAGCTTGATCCAGCAGAGCTTGATAGTTTGGAGTATATGCCACAGACAAAGGTATCTTCAGTTCTCCCTTAAGTCCATTGAGGAACTTTTCCTTCCTCTTTGCATCAGTATCAATGTCCTCTGGTGCATACCTTGATAGCATACAGAAGTCATCCATATACTCCTTCAGAGTTCTACCTCCTTGCCTCAAGCTGCGAAATTCCTCTTTCTTCAGGTTCATTATACCTGAGGAGATGTGAGCATTCCGAAAACCTTCCTTGAACGCATCCCAAGTCATGCCATCCAAAGGATGAGTCACTTGATAATTCTCCCACCACAATGCTACGGGTCCTTCCAACAGGTGTGCAGTGAACCTCACTTTTTCTGCCTCAGAACATTCACAAGTTACTAAGTCCTTGTTGACTGAACGGAGCCAATCATCCGCCACTATTGGTTCAGTAGCAGAGGAGAACTTATTAGGCCTAAGCCTTAGGAATATAGCAAGTCTGTCCACTGGGGGTGGTGGTGGAGGTGGCGGGTTGTTGTTGTTGTTGTTGTTGTTGTTGTTGGTTGCTGCAATGAATTGAGTCATCATGTTCATCAACTGAGCTTGAGCGGCCATCAGTTGTTGCATGACATCGTCGTTGTTGGTATCACGACGAGTAGGCATCTGTAGGGTTTTTCAGCATAGATGAGTGAAAGATAGACGGAACTAAGAGAAGAAAAATCCTACCCATGCACAAGCAACCAAGTCAACACAATCAACATTCATAAGACAACTTGAAAAGAAAAATCTACTTAGCAAAACGAAACCAATAATCTAAGTTGATTTAATAAGTCCACAGAGTCTGCAAACCAAACATTCTATCATTGTCACACCACAAGTTGGAGATCAATGTTTTAAAAAAAAAACGACGAACTAAACGAGGGAGAATATGGTGGTCCAACTACTAATTCTAAACTTCGTCCATAACGTCTCCTTCATCTTCTTCGACTTCCTCGATGGTGATGCCTTCCTTTGTAAGGATCTCCTTGTAGTCATTCACCTCCTTCTCCAAGGCCTCGTTCTTCTCCTGTAACTTTGTCGTATCCCGGTGCAGAGTCTCGATTGCTTCCTTCTCCAGGACTTCAATCTTCTCTTGCAACATTCTCTTCTCACGGCGTAGAGTCTCGATCAAATCTCGATCAGCTTCGAACTCGACGTCGTTGCTCAGAATTTCATCCTTCAAGGTCTTGATCTCCTTGTTCTTGTCTCTAATTCTCTTTTCTTGATTTTGCAACTTCTTCTCTTGAGCTCGGAACTTCTCCTCTTGAGCGTTGGCCACCTCTTCTTGGGCTTCGATCTTCTTTTGGGTCTCCTTGACTTGTGCCATTATTTCATCATTCTTCAACAGCTCGTTGCGCCTATCCTCTTCGAGTTGCCAGAGGTGAAGTTCTAAGTCTTGGAGATATGGGTACAAAGGTTCTGGTTTGTTTTTATCTTCCTCGCTAACAAGGTAAGGAATCCCATGTTCGTCATGTTGGCCAAGGTGAGAAAAGTAGTGGTCTTTTAACTCTTCCTGGAATTGCAAGCAAAGACGTCCTATTAGCTCCTGCGTGACGAGATTCAGCCCTTTCTCCAAGGAGTCACTAATCGACTTGTACTGAATGTCTTCGGTCTTGGGTTCAGTCTGGCGCCCTTGTTGGTAAAGGCGAATTCCCCATAAGTCTTCTTTGTTGAAGTGCTTCAGCTGGCTTGCCTTGATGATGGGTGTTGGAAGTGCCAACAGTTCTACCAACTCTAGAAGATATCTTCCAAAGCGCATGTCCTTGAAGTCCTCCGCGGTTTGATACATGAAGAACGACATCCTTAAGTGATAAAGGTAGAGTTTATTAAAACAAGACAAAGGTAAGATATACTAATTGTGGTGTACTTAAGTACTTAGAGAAAAAAGAAGTTTTTTTTTTCTTTTTCTAACAGGTGATCAACACTATTATCAACTCTTTGTAAGTCGGACATTCACTATAGTGAGAGAGACAGACACCCGGCCAGCCACTTATAATTGTGGAACATGTCTCATGTATGCGGACATGTAAGGTTAGTCCCGGGCCGCTTCATCCCACTATGCCGCTAGGATCCAACATACTTCAAAGATGGTAATATTATGATCAAAAAGAGGCTTAACCAATCCTAAGGGCTCGAACCTACAGGCAACACTTTTGCTCTGATACCATTTTGTAGCGCCACATCTTTTAAATAAAGATGGAACACCTGTGTTATGTGCTAGTCCCTGGATCACTGCCAGCACCACAATACAAAATATATAGTATCATTGCATAAGTATCAAAATACTACAACGAGATCCAAAAATAGCTAAGTATAGCTTTATTACAAGGTGTATAGTCATGAAGACTAGCTAAAATATTCAGAGTTCACAACGAAAGTAAAAGCAATGGGCCTCCTCTTCTAGCATACGCCACAAGCAGACATGTTGGGTGTAGAATCGAGTCCAAACTTACTCCTCATCAGAATTACCTGCACATTTGAATCTGCAGCCCCCGTAGGAGGTCAATACAATGAAGTATTGGCAAGTGACTATGGTGGATAAATTATGACAAGTCTAATTCTATATGCATATTTGGCTTGGTGGAGTTTGTAAGCTATTTTGCAGAAAGCCAGTTTTCTCCTATCTTTTGTAAAACACTTTTGTTTCTCAAAGACTTGGCACCAAGGGATGAATCCCAAGTGCACCAAATATTTCTTTCCTTAGTCAAATTTTACTTTATGAAAACATGTTGAGATTCTTCCGTCCATCCTTGTCCAGTTGCTCGAGTAGTCCATCACCGGGGACACGGCTGAGTACTCAGTTGGTCGACTCTGCAGAGGTTGTGCACTTTCACCTTAAGACTCAATTAACCCAGACATCCTATACACACGGAGTGCATTAAGGAAAGGAGAGAATTGAGACAAGAACTTTCAGAAGAAGAATGCAACCATACTAGCAAGACCCGTTCCACCTACCAACTCTACATCTGCTTGTCAAGCTGACAGGTTGCACTCTCACAACTTAGTAATTCTAGACAGAGCCCATTGTCAAAAGGCTGCACGGGAAGCTTCTAAACTTGGAGGGACTTAGAAATCTCTTTGTTCCTGGGTGGCCGTCCACAAGTGCGCTTCTGGATGACAACCACCATACTCATGGCCCTAAGTAGAATAGAAATTCCTCCTAGGCAAAGACAACCACAAGCATGGTCCCAAAAGCCACTCAACATAAACCAAGCAACCAATTCCACCCAGGTGTGCATTTAAAGTTTTAACACTTAGCAATATTTCTATAACATAATAAGTAAACACTTTTATAGCATAGCTAAGCATCTAATAAAACTTTTGGTGGCTGCATGGAGAGTGATGGCTACACACTACTAGGATATTTTCAAAGTGTAAACTAACTTAGCAATATAAGATAGTTTAAAATTTCCCTATCATGCATACTACTCAAAATCCACTAATAATGCATATAGAAAACATGGGGTAGATTATGAATGTCACTTGCCTTGGTAACAAGAGGAACAAGCACAGCAAGAATAACAATCACAAGGGTCTTCCTCCTCTTCACAATCAAGAGACAAATAATAAAACTAAATAAACAAACAACACAACACAAAAATATATCAAGACAAAATATGTATGCATGCTTGCTATGCAATAAACTTGACAAGACAAAAATAATTACCATTTTAATTCCTCTGTTATTAATGCATGAAATGCAATGATCAATATTTTAATATTTTATTTAATCATTTAAATATTGAGCATATTAGTAGTTTTAAGTTCTAAAACCAATTTCCTTAATTCTATTATAAAAAGTTTCAAATAAAACTCGTGTTGCACTCTCTGGACAGAGGGCATTAATACATCTCTAGAACAATTGGATTTATTTGGAAAGAAATTTTATTAATTAAGTTATAGATTTAATTATCCGAAAGCTAAACAATTAAATTCCGCAATTTAATATACACTAAAAGGATAAACTAATGAAACCATACTAAACTACACGAGCAGAGCTTCACGTGGATATAAAATTCATCAAATTTGGATGAACAGATCAAAAGTTATGGATTTTGTAAATTTGTGTTGTTTTCTGTTTTTAAAACAATTTCTCAGCCGAAATATAAAATAAAAACGCCACACGGCGCTCTCCGATTGGCCGATACCGGTTCGGCGCGGATCGGCACGGGAGCCGTCCGATCTACTTTAAAACTAGAGCTCCAGATCAATCCGATCTAGATCCGTTGGATCTAGATCCGACGGCCTGGGTAAGAAGGGGACGGTCGGGCGGCGCGTTTCGCCGGCGAACTCGTGCCCGCGGCGGCGCCATGGCCGGCGTCGCTCGCCTTCGCGTTCTACGGCTAAGGGGTGGGGGAGACTCATACCACTTGAAGCGGATCGTCGTGGCGAACTCGATGGCGAGGTAGGTGCGGTCGAGGTGGCCTTCTCCTCCCCTGCGTGCTCGTCGGAGATGAGCGGCGGACGGCGGCGTCGGGTCGTCGACGGATACGTCGCCCGAAGTTGATCGAATCGCGGCGGCGGCAATGGCGGACGGCGGCGGACAGTTTCTGAGCGGCCTGGAGGCTATCTTCTAGGGTTTTGGGGTTCGGGAGGAGGCGGCAGAGGGGGGGGGGGGGGGTTTATATGGGGAAGGAGGGGAGCGATTTAATCGCGATTTACCAACGGATTTTGATCCGTAACAATCTAGGTTTCGGTGGAGTTCGTGTTCTTCACAACGATGAAGATGACGAGTGGGCCCCGTCTGGCAGTGAGAGAGGGAGGGAGGTGCGCTGGTTGCTGGGCCGTTACTTCGTGCGCGCGCGGCAGATAGCAGAGGGGCTCGGCCCAGTTAGCTCGAACACATTTTTTTTCTTCTGTTTAAACCCTTTTCCAAACAATTTGATTTTTAAAACTTATCAAAACATTTCAGAAAAATTCATAAAAATATGTTTTGAAAAGCTAATTTAATTTATAACTTTTTGATATCATTTTGCTAAATAAATAAAATAATAAAATACATAATTTTTTAAGGAGCTCAAATGGACCTCTTTATTGACCACAAATTTATTTAAACTTATAGTTAAAATTCAATTTACTCTTTATGTGATTTCAATGCCATACTTTTATGATGCATGATGCATGAATGCAAAGTTTTAAATTTTTGAGAAATTTGGGATGTTACAGGAGGAGGATAGAAGGATGCCCCCTATACACCGCCAGACAAAACTATGAGTCCTCACACTTAGTTTCCGACGGGATGGGTTAAGTGTTGATGGAAAGTATCATATGGGCAGGTTCCTATACTAGCATGAGCAAAGGACAGACTAGGATCGGTGTCTCAACTTTGCATACACCTTGTATGGCGAGACGTGGCTGACACGATGAGTTACCGGATGGATGTGGGAAAAGCGTGCTACCTCTGCAGAGTGTAAAACTATTCGAATAGCCGAGTCCTCGGAGATGGACAGTTGAGAGACCCTAATTTGACCATGTGCAAGTTTTGGAAAAAGGTTTGAGTTCTAAAAAGAAAAGGAGGTGGAGAACGTTCCAGACACCTATACCAACGGATCGGTATGAGGTTGTTGGAGATTATGTACCATGATGGTTTATGGTCGGAAAAGGAGGAGTTTTGGAGAAAACTAATAGAACTGAGATATTAAGAGTAGTTATAATCTTCTTATCTTCTTCAGCAAAGATATAGAAATGTTTGACATAAATAAAAGTATGAAATAAAAATGAGACTAGTGCACTCATGTTGGAGTAGTTTGCGAGTACATTCAAATGTACTCATACTAGTTTTGTCCCTGGCTATTGCCGTAGCCAGACTTCGAGGAGCACTACGCTTACGAGGGTGTAACCCGGCAAATCCCAGGGTCGTGCACCCCGGGTTGATTGAAGGGGAGAAAGAGAGAGTGTTGGTGACCATGACGGCTGACAAGCAAGGATTTACCCAGGTTCAAGCTCCCGGAGGATAACACCCTACTTCCTGCTTGTCTGGTTATTGATGTCGAGTAGCGATTACAATGGCGAGATTGCAATCTCGCTAGGGTTTATGGTGGTGGCTATGTGCGTGTCCCTTAGACGAGCAACCCTCCTGGCTTTATAGGTAGCCAGGTCTCGGGTGGTCGGTATCGATGTGGATTACAGATACGGCAGGTTACGAGACCTAACCGACTTGGACTAGGTTGCACGGTACCCCGAGTGGGCCTTCTGTGGGCCTCCATGTGCTTGGCGCGGCCCAGGTAGCCTCATCGTGGGCTAGTCGAAAGGTAGCCCCACGTCAGTAGCCCCCGAGTGCTTGGTCGAAGCGTAGAGTCGGGCAAAGGACTTCTTCCTCCTGGACGCGCCATTGGATTGCTTGATTTGAGTTCACACTCGTTTTCCCCAATCGAAGAGGACACTCCCGATGGGAGTAATACCTTCAGTCGAATTACTTTGCCTTGGTCTTCTTGTGAAGCCTGCTTCTATTCGGCCTGTTGGCTTACTTGTAGATTGATTCGGCTGCTTGAGCTTACTCAACTTTCTTTGTCACCCGAATGAATGTTTCGGGTTCTCAGATCAGCACCCTGTCCTACTTTGTTGTTTCGGCTACGAAGCTTACTACTCAAATCTTGTGTTCGAGTTGCCTTGTTTCACTTGTTTGGAGCAGTTGGCTTGATGACGTCACTGCTGACGTTTCATTGCACGCCTCTGCGCCCGATGGGACGTGACATAGCGGGGCCCACTAGCAGGGATGACCGCGGTCAGCAGTTGTCACTTCTCCGAGCTGGGCGCGAAATTTTCTCGGCATGATGATGACGCCTCGATTCCCGTTCATAGTGGCCGAAGTGGGCGGCGACGGTTAGTCTCTCCGTGCGACACGTGGATGGCTGGATGCCGTTGATTGCGGCAGTTCTTTTGCGGACGGCTGGGATTGATCTTGCACGACATAAGTACTGCTCCGCAGCGCGAGGGCATCGTCTTCTCCATTCGTCCGCGCCTCCTTTCCATTTGCTCTCTGCCATTCTTGCTTCCACAAGAGCTTTGTGCTTTTTGTCCTCCCACCTGTTGCCGTCCTCCGGAGCAATGGGAAAGCCGAAGATCTCTGCTGGCACCTCCGCCGCCGCCGCCGGGTTGATGAAGAAGCCGGAGGGCGATTGGCAGAAGTCGACCGTGAAGAGGGGGGATCTCGACGCGCTGCGCATGCAGGGCCTCCTGCCTCCTTCTGACCAGGCCCAGGTACGTGCCCCTGGCAAGGAGACGTCCCCTGCACCCCGCGAGGGGGAGCGCGTTTGTTTCGTGGAATTCCTTCCACGAGGCTTCGGGTTCCCTCTCCACGATTTTGTTCGTGGTCTCTTGTATGCCTATGGGGTGCAGATCCACGATCTGACCCCCAATGGCGTCTTGAGCATCGCGAGCTCCATCGTGCTTTGCGAGTGCTTCTTGGGGATCGCACCCCACTGGGCGCTATGGAAGTCGCTCTTCCCGGTTCGCAAGAACGTCGGGAAGAGCGGGTTGACATACCCTGTGGGCGGCTTCGGCATCCAGGTGCGCGGTGACATTGCGTACTTTTAGATGAAGAAGTCGGACTCCGTCCAGGGGTGGCGGAAGAGATGGTTCTACATATAGTGGAACCAAGAGGGCCTGGCGCAGTTTGAGGGCGAGCGCGGGTTGCGGAAGACCCGCGCCTGGGCGCACCTGCTCGCCAAGGAGGAGAAGGAAGCGACGAGGCCGCTGATGAGCCTGTTGCACGACCTCCTCAAGACCCTGGGGCGGGAGTCGGGTGGCGTCTTCCTGATGGCCACCTTCTTCCGTCTTCGCGTGCAGCCGCTTGGTGCTCGGCCCCACCCGATGTGGGCCGCTGAGGGCGTCAGCAGCGAGCCACTTGACGACGAGGAGGTGGAAACCAAGGTGAGGGGCATCACCAACCTCCGAGCCGCGGACCTCTGCAACGTCAAGTGTCCAGTCACTGCGTACGGAGCAGCGAACCCTGCTCCCGAGGTAAGTTCTTGACTTGTTCGCTTCGTTGCTTCGTTTCATGATTTCCTGCTTCTTGACTCAACTTTCGTCTACTTGTTTCAGGGTCGATCTCTGCTGGTCAGCCTTCCTCCTCTCCCTGAAGACGGAACCGCTAACGAGTCGGATGTTGTGGAGGAGGAGGATGATGACGATGACCTTCCGTCTGCTACCTCTCCCCACGAAGAGGTGGAAGATGAAGATGACGAGGGCGAACCCGCACGGAAGAGGCAAAAGCGCCAGAGTGGCGGTGACTCTGCGATTGCTTCGTCGCCCGCGAGGGGTGCCGATGCTGATCTCGAGGAAGCCATCGCGACGTCCTCGGGTGCGCGTTCTCCGGGCGGTTGGAGTGAGCCGCTGGCCGCTCCTCCAGTCAGCTCCGCGCCACCACGCGCGTTTGCGCGGCTAGCGTCTGTCTCCTTGGGGAGTGACGACGACTATGAGACCACCAGGTTAGTATCTTGGTACCTTATTGGCTTTGAGTTGCACTTCGTAGTTCCAGTCTTTTAGTTGATCATGGTACTGTTTTGCTCCAGCCTTCGTTCTGGCGATGTCAGCTCCCCTCATCGTGAAGTGGAGCACACATCCGCCCCTTCGACGGAGCTGGTAACTCGGGTGGCGACCGAGGAGCACGCGCAGCCGTCTCGCCTCGCGTCGTCGAGTCGTGCTCCTCCTTCGGCTTCAGAAGATGTCGACCTCCTGGACCACGTAAGTCCCTTATGCTTGTACTTGTAGTCTTGCAAATTCATCGGGTGCGCGATCAGCGCTCCCGATGGGAGTAGCCCCCGAAGGTGTGGGTGACTAGTATAGTCGCCCGCAACTTTATTAATTTCTTGCTTGTGTTTCAGCCGTACTACCGCCAGAGCTTGATGCAGCCGCGGCTTATGTTCGCCTGGAGAAGGAGAGGGACCAGTTGCGTGCTTCTCTGGACCAGGCTGATAGGCGGGTTGCTGAGTTGGAGCTGAAGCTTCAGGCTCAAACTGAGCTTGAAAAAGCTCTTCACGAGTCCCAGGAGCGGGAGCGGGTCGTCCAAGAGAAGACTCAAGTTGACCGCCTCCTCTCACTCGCCGGTGCTCTTGGGGGTGAGTTTCGGCTTGACGCTTACTGTTTCTTTTGCTTTGCCTTTGTCTGACATTAGATCTTTTGTGTAGAGAACTGTGGTGGAGCTCCTCCGGAGGGTCGTCGAGTGACACCGTTGACTTGGCGACTGCTGTCGGCTTCCTTGACCGTGTCTGCACGTATGCGTCTGATGCGCTAAGGAAGTCGACGGCTGCGTTGCAGAAGTCGACGGGAGCGCTTACGACGGTGCACCGGAGCATCTTCCCGAGCGACCCGCCGCCGACTGCCGTGGACGCCCTCACCGCTCCGTTTGAAGATGACGCGACCACCCTCGCCGACTTCACTCGGGCGCAGACGGTACGCGGCACCGAGCTCACCTTCCAGCTCCTTCTAGGCCACCAGATTCAGGGTGATTTCGAGAAGGTCGTCAGCGGCTTCCCTCGGAGGCCTGATGGCCGGACCGCGTCCCTGGGAGGAGTGAAGGCGCGGGCTACACATCTAGCTGTGAAGCTTGTGGCCACCTTTGAGAGGGCGCTTGCCAAGGCGACTGAGGCGGCTGCTGCTCGGAAGAACCGCTCTCGGTCGGAGTCTGCTGCCCCGGAGTAGTTGTAACGTAGGGATTTGGCAGTCGCAGTGTCTTGTACTTATAACTTTTGCTTGTAATGACTGATATTTTGTCGGGTCATCTGGCCTTGAACATTTCTTTTGTACCGAAATTGAGTATTTCTTCCCATTATCTGTGTTTGTGCTGAGCAGTCGCATATCTGTATTGACTCTGCACATTCCTGACAGACTAACGTGCGTGGCGGCGCGTCTTCTGCTTCTGCGGCTGGTCCGAGTGGCGAAGGGTCCTCTTCGGGTGCTCACCGTCGTCGAACGACGCCAGCTCCTCCACGAAGCACGAACGATCAGCGGATAATCACGTACTTGAAAAATAAGGTGGCTGATCTTGAGGCGACTCTGAAGAATACAGAGTTGTTGCTACATCGCTCCAGGTCACATCCTACTGCAGGTTCTCCCAGCGTGAGGATTTTTTGACCGGGGAGATCGATCTGATCAGTCGACAACTTCAAGGTTGTTATCCTGTACGGCTGCTTTTCCTTGTTAGAACTTGCTGGTTTTGACTTCTAGTTGTGTGTGCAGATGTGAACCCGGATTGGGAGGCTGAGCGGGATCACGTTGAGGAGCGTGTTACCCGGGAGGCGTCTGACGACTCTTACGAAGCTCGCCAATTCTGGGTGAATAAGTCGAGAGGGCACATTCTTGCTCTTATGCTTGATCGAACTTGGCGTGCGGCTTTCATTCTGGAGAATTGCCGAAAGACCCTCTGGCACATCCATCGTGTTTACTTCCCGCACAATGGGCAACCGCATGGGCTGGCCACCTTGCTGGAGAGGTTCCGTGATGGTGATGCGCTGAAGGAGATCGTCCATGCTCAGCTTGTCGCCGGGGGGAATGCCGCGTTGGCGTACGTCCGGCTGCACCGGCCGAACCTTCCGTTGGAGAGGCTTATGGGTGGACTGCCTGGCGACGCCGACTACGCTGATACCCTGGCGGCTGCACGCCAGATGATCGAGCAGGTGCAGAAGTATAGTGAGCGCCTTGTAGGCCCACTCGGTGCGCCGAAGGGCGAGTCTGCAGACTAAGAATAGCTTTCTCCTGCTGTACGGGGTTAGCTATAGGTGGCGAATATGCCGATGTAAATGACAATGTATGAGGTGTAAAGGATGTTTCGAGTAGTGAGTGAAACTATTTCTTTACTATTCGGGTGTCTACTTCGGCTGTGACTCCTGTGGCGCAGCCCCCGAGTACCTTGGGTGACAGCCTAAGTCTTCGTTGTGAACCTGTGTGGCGCAGCCCTCGAGTTCTTCGAGTGGCGTCCTAGGATACTTCAAGTGAGACCTGTATATCGTTGTCTCCGAGTGTATCGGGTGGCGACTAAGGGTTTAGGACTTGACCTGTATGGCGCAGCCCCCGAGTAGCTCGGGTGACGACCTAGGATTTTTTCAATGAAGCCTGTATGACGCAACCCCCGAGTAGTTCGAGTGGCGGGCTAGGGATTTTCAAGTGTGACCTGGAGGTGCAGCCCCCGAGTACGTCGAGTGGCGACCTAGGATTTTTTACTTGACCTGTGCGACGCAACTCCCGAGTAGGTCAGGTAGAGGCCTAGGATTTTTCGAGTTGTGACCGTGCGGCGCAGCCCTCAAGCGGTTCGAGTGGCAGCCTAGGATTTTTCAAGTGTGACCTGTGAGGTGCAGCCCCCGCGTACGTCGGGCGGCGACCTAGGATTTCTGACTTGACCTGTGTGGCGCAACTCCCGAGTAGATCGAGTAGAGGCCTAGGATTTTGCGAGTTGTGCCTATATGGCGCAGCCCCCGAGTGATTCGAGTGGCGGCCTAGGCTTTTCTTTCAACCTGTGTGGCTCAGCCCCCGAGTGATTCGAGTGACGGCCTAGGATTTTGTTTGCCTTGACTGAGAAGGTAAAGTAGACAGCTTTTCTGTAAATCACTTTATTGATTCTTGCGAACATGCCGCCTCATTAAAACCCTTCCAGTCCCCTTAGGTACCCTGGTAAGGGAAAGAGTGCGTCTGATACCTGTCGCGTTGACATGCTATCCTTGGTACAATGATTTATGGCGACTAAGCGTAGAACCGCCAGAGTTGTGCCACGTTCCATGGGTTGCTGCAGTCTGCTCCCGTCTTCGAGTCCTTCAGGCGATAAGCTCCGTTGCCGATTGCCTCTGTCACAATGTATGGGCCCTCCCACGGGGAGGCGAGCTTATGCACCTTCTTTTGCTTGAGGCGGAGGACCAGGTCGCCAGCCGCGAACGCTCTCGGTCGCAACCTCCGTCCATGGTAGTTGCACAGGTCTTGCTGATACACGGCTGATCGCGCCAGGGCGATGTCGATGCTTGGAGCCGTTGGCTTGATGATGTCACTGCTGACGTTTCATTGCACGCCTCTTCGTGGGGAGAGGTAGACCTTGACCTTGTCGGCCGTGCGACCGAGATGGTTGGAGTAGACTCGATCTGCATGGCTATCGCCAAGGTTGCCGATGTAGTCGATGCAGGCACGATCTTCGTGGGTGTGGAAGATGCGATCTTCGCGGGTGCGGCAGATGCGATCTTCACGGCGGGTGACGGCGACCGTGGCGCGTAGGAGACCGATGCGGGTGCCGCCGCCGTGCATGGCGTGGTTGTGGCAGATCTGAACATGCCGCGACTGTCGACGAAACAATATATGGAGCCGAAGGTGATGTGTATACCTTTGTGTAGATCGGCGTACACCGAACGGTGGGCCGGCGGGCGGAGGACGTACTCGAAGGAACCGAAGCGGATCGGCTCCCTGGCGACACAGACGTCGATCTTCGCGGCGGATGGAGCCGGCGTAATCATGATTCCAACACTTGTTTGCGTTCCCACAGACGGCGCCAATTGACGAGGGTGTAACCCGACAAATCCCAGGGTTGTGCACCCCGGGTTGATTGAAGGGGAGAGAGAGAGAGTGTGTTGGTGACCACGACGGCTGACAAGCAAGGATTTACCCAAGTTCACGCTCCCGGAGGATAACACGCTACTTCCTGCTTGTCTGGTTATTGATGTCGAGTAGCGATTACAATGGCGAGATTGCGATCTCGCTAGGGTTTATGGTGGTGGCTATGAGCGTGTCCCTTAGACGAGCAACCCTCCTGGCTTTATAGGTAGCCAGGTCTCGGGTGGTCGCTATCGATGTGGATTACAGATATGGCAGGTTACACGGTACCCCGAGTGGGCCTTTTGTGGGATCCATGTGCTTGGCGCGGCCCAGGTAGCCTCATCGTGGGCTAGTCGAAAGGTAGCCCCACGTCATACGCCCAAGAGGAGTATGGCGACATCTATGCCAACTGAGGATCCTCATAAGTCGACTGCCTGTCGGGTCATCGCTAGGATTTGATGTCTACTACGCCTTAGTTCCGCTGATTATTTTGGTTTGGCCCCTGAAGGCACCTATGTAAGACTTGGTCTAAATGACCATTTATGTAAGACTTTATTTCGGTATTGTAACGGATGTAAACTTTGGTATTCAGTTCGGATTATGTGCAACGACAGACTGATCATGGGATCGTTGTGTTAAGCATAATCGGGTATTTCGGACAGCTAGTCCGGGGTAACCCACATACCTGGTATCAGAGCCATCTCGACTTTAGGAGCCTTAGATTAGCATGGTCACTAGGTAGGGGTTACAAAAGTTAAATTCTAAAAGAACAAAGGAATGAAGTATTTTCGAGAAATGCTTATTTCTAATCCTCTCACTTATGCAAAATTCTACTCTCACTAAGTATTACGTTTTCCCTTATATCCTTAAAAAATTTGCGCACTCGTCATTCTGTTAAACTTAAAATTTCGCTCACTTGTTGCCTCACTACATTTAAATTTTTGATACACTTTTCATCCCACTAACTTAAAACTTTGATAAAAAAATTGTAGATGGCGATCCATTTCACCGAGTTCGTTCAGCTTGAGAAGGACGGCAAGTTGATGTTCGAGAAGGACCTGTTCGAGTTGACCAAGCTGTTAGGTCGCCCCACTCCTGAGTTTAAGGGAGCCAGGTGGAAACTCCTGGCAACGGGAACCTGTCTTGGTTGGTCGAGGCGTCTGTTCGCGGGAACATCAAGTCCCCCGGATCTAGGACACTCATCTTTACCACCATGGACGTCCACTGGGACGACGGATTGTGTCGTTCCATGCAGCGGATGCTATCCCGGCTTTGTGAGGAGCACAAGGCGGAGTTGGTGAAAGTGCATGGTTGCCCCCATGCGTGGTTTTGGTAATTAATGACAATCCTTATGGACTAATGTTTACATTGAGATATTCTTATAGATCTTGTCCATGGGAAAATATAGGAGTTCTTGTGGTGGACTCTTCAAGATGACATAATGACCAATGCTCTATTCAAGGATTTATATGATGAATGGTCATGTGTAGAGTTGTGCTTATTGCAAGTATGGATTGGAATAGAAGATTGAGTGAACAATCATGTTTATCTCCAAGCCATCATACATATCAAGAGAAGAAGATGAAGTGCAAGTTCAATATGATGCATATTGGAAGATATCCTTTGATTGAAGCTTGCAAAGGAAACATGAAGACAAAGCTTAGCGAGTCCCTCCCATAACGGAGTATGGGGGAGCATTTGGAGAAGTCTTCATCAAGCATGTGCTAGCAAGCACAATCAAGAAAGGTGTTTCAACTTGAGAGAGTCAAGATCGTCATCATCGAGCTCAAGTGGAATGCGCAAGGCAAAGGTATGATCTTGATAGGTTTTCTATTTTACCGGTCTCATGGTGTTAGTGGGAGACCGGGTTTTAGGATAGATGGTGTACTATCAAGAGGGGCTCTCGAGTGAGTAACTTGATCGCATCTTTGTGGAGAGCTCAAACCTTTGCATACTTGCCATTTCATCTTTCTTGGTTCTTACTTGGTTTTTCTCCTTGTTGGGTTTTGGTGCTTGTTGTGATCTTCACAACAAGCCCAAGTTCACCGAAAACGAATTTCATATGGAAAACTTGTTGCGTTTTCGGTTTTGGAGGTTTGCCGATCATTCCTTTTTAGAGAGGTTTTAACCTCCTCCATTTGGTTTTATCTTCCATTGTTGGACTATGAGGTTTATCTGCATGATCTTGTAAAGCTCTTCGTTGTGATTCCAACGAGTCAAAAATCATCGAAAACGGAGTCCGGATGGAAAAGATATTGACGTTTTCGTTATTGGTTTTGCTGCAGTTTTTCCTAGGCCGGAGTTTCCGGCCCTAGACCGGAGTTTCCGGTCTGTGCAGGACCGGAGTCTCCGGACTCAACGTTTCTGCTTTAAAGCTGTTCAGCCCCTGGTGGGGGGCGGAGTTTCCGGCCCTAGAGGCCGGAGTTTCCGCCCCTGGACGAACTTTCCGGCCCAGGGCACCGGAAAGTTTGCCCAAGCCTTGGCGGTGTTGACAGTGTTCAGCCCCTGGTGGGGGCCGGAGTTTCCGGTCCCAGTAGGCCGGAGTTTCCGCCCCTGGCCGGAGTTTCCGGCCCTAGTGACCGGAAACTCCGGTGTGAAGTTTTCCTGCAACGGCTCTTTTTCGTGGGACCTATAAAAAGGCCCCTTCTTCCCCAAAGAGAGTAGCTCTTCCAAGCACGAATTTTCCCCCTCTCTCTCCTCCATTGTTGACCTTGGAAAGCTTTCCCCTCTCTCATTTCCTCCCATGATTCTTGCATATCTTTGAGGGATTTGAGAGAGGAGATCTAGATCTACATTTCCACCAATCCATCTCTCCTCTAAGTGAGGGGAACCTAGTAGATCTTGATCTTGGAGTTCTTGGTGCATCTCCTCTTTGTTCTTCCTCTCTTATTCCCCCATAAGCATTTGTTGCTTTGTTGGAATTCGAGAGTGAAGGATTTGAGCACTTGTGCTCTTGCCTTTTGCATTTGGTGCATCGGTGTGCTCTCCACGAGGATTCGTGGAAGTTGAAAGTTTGTGAGCTTGTTACTCTTGGGTCCTTGGACCCTAGACGCCTTTGTGGTGGTTGGACCCTTGTGTGGTCACTTGAAGCCGTTCGGGAGCCCCCAATCCCATTGTGGGTTGTGCCCCGGATTGTTGTTGGAAGCCGTTCGGGAGCCCCCAATCCCATTGTGGGTTGTGCCCCGGATTGTTGTTGGAGGCCGTTCGGGAGCCCCCAATCCCATTGTGGGTTGTGCCCCGGATTGTTGTTGAAAGGCTCCGGATTCCGCCTCGAAGGAATTCCGATAGTGGAAGGTGAACCAAGCCTTTGTGGTGCGGTTCATCGGAGAAGAAGGTGAAACCTTTGTGGTTGTTGAACCGTTGTGTCGGTTCACACCTCTCCAACGAGACGTACTCCCTTAACAAGGAGGAACTCGGGAATACATCCTCGTCTCCGCGTGCATCGGTTATTTCTATACCCGAGCTTTTACTTATGCACTTTACATTGTGATAGCCTTCGTGCTTGAAGTATTCTATATTGCTATCACCTTGTTGTTTGTCTTGCTTAGCATAAGTTGTTGGTGCACATAGGTGAGCCTAGTTTATTTAGGTTGTCGGCTTGTTAATTTAAACACCTAGTTTTATTCCGCAATTAATAAGCCTAAACCGGAAAAGTTTTAAACCGCCTATTCACCCCCCCCTCTAGGCGACATCATTGTCCTTTCAATTGGTATCAGAGCCTGGGCTCTCTTTTTGGGCTTTACCGCCTAGAGAGTAAAAGATGTCGTTTAGAGAATTAGTGCACAATCCCACTTTCATATTCGATGGCACAAATTATGATGTTTGGAAAATTCGCATGCTTAATCTATTTAGGGCCATGGGTCCAAATTATATTAAGAGGATTGTAGATGTGGGTTTTTCTCCTCCAAAGGATTCCCAAGAATTATCTTTAGAGGATGAGATAAACTCTCATCTCGAGACTCAAGTTACTAATGGTCTTATGTGTGCTTTGACCGATGTAGTTCTTGCTTCAATCATGCCTTTTCGAAATGCACATGAGCTTTGGACCAAGCTTCAAGATATATATGAAGTGTCCAAAATTATTGAGGATGATTGTTCTCCTTCCACTTCCGGTCGTGATGAGTTCACAACTTCGCCCACTTCACCAACATGTGATTTGTCACAAGGTAATGATATGGTGAGTGGTGATAGAAATTGCATTGTTGATGGTGAATATTCTATTGACTATACTTCATCTCTATCTCATTGCAATGTTCTATCTTTAGACTTAAACTCTTCTAGCACTCCAAACGCCATACATGCTAGAGTTGATAGTCCTTGCATATCATGTAATAGTTGTTTAACTAAATCTCATGATGATATGCTTCATATGTCTTGTTGCCATGAAAACAATACTTCCATATCCTCTATTTCTTGCATGACTAACAATGTAGAGGAATCCCAACATTTGTTGGAACAAGACATGAACCTCAACGGTGCTTCAAGTTTTTCTTCATCCTCTTCAACCATTAATCATGTTTGCCTTATGGCTAAGGATTCCGAGGTATCTCCCACCTCGAATCCAAATTGTAATGATGTGGATGAGGATTCTCATGAATAAGGTTTTGACTTTGAATCCTTAACCAAGATGGGTGAGATGGTACTTGGTGCTCTCCCCAAAGGTAGTAAAGCTATCCCTCCTCTTTGTGAAATCATTGATTATGTTACTAAGAGTAGGGAATTCATTGAGGATTTGGAAAGTCAATTTGATGAGAAATGTCAAATTGAGAGAGATGACTCTATCACCATAGCTTCTTTGAAAGCTTCTCTTGAAGAGGAAGAAGATCTTAGGGTTTCTCTTGAAGAGAAACTTGAATCCCTTGATGAGTCTAATGATCTTATTATTGCTAAAATCATTAAGGAAAGAGATCATGCCCTTGCTAAGTATAAAGTGCTTAAAATTGAAAAAGTTGAATTTGGTGTTGGCAATGCTAGACTAAATGAGGACATAGAGAGACTTGACAAAGCTCACAAGGCTTTAGAAAGTGAACATTCTCTCCTTATCAAGTCTCATGATCAACTCCAAACTCAACTATCTAAGAATGACAAGCTTGTCAAATTGTCTTCTTCCATCTCTAATATTAATGATGCTTGTGCTACTAACTCCACTTCTTGTGAAGCATCTATTTTGAAGGAGAATGTTGAGCTAAGGGCTCAACTTGAGTTGCTATCTAGTAAGTATGGGAAATTGGAAGAAAGTCATGAAAAACTTTCTAGCTCTAATGATGATCTTCTAGCATCCCATGCTAGGCTAAAGTTAGCTCATGAGACTATTATGTCAAAGGTAACATCTTGTGAGTCTCATGTGGACAATGGCACAATTTCTACTCTTAATGCTATATTGCCAAATGCTAGTCCTAGTGATTCATCAACTCATAATGTTGCTACATCCTGTGATGAATTACTTTCCATGCCTTGTTGCTCTAACAATGAAGCCTCTACTTCCTCTAGTTTTTGTGTTGATACTAACCATGTAGAGGAATTAAATGAGCTCAAGGCCCTAGTCACTTATTTGAAGAAAGACTTGGAAAAGCGTCATGTTGGGGATTCTACACTTGACAATATGTTGAGTGTTCAAAGACGCTCCAATGACAAGAGTGGACTTGGATTCAACTCCAATATCAAGAACAAGTCCAAGCTTAACAAGAAGAACAAGGGCCAAGAACAAGTCAAGGATTCGGCCAAGATTGTTTGCTTCAAGTGCAAAGTTCAAGGGCACCATGTTAGATCTTGCCCTTTGAAGAAGAAGGCTCTTAGTGAGAAGCAACAAGGGAAGAAGACTCAAGTTCAAACTCAAGCTCCTCAAGTTGAAGAACGGTCTCTTCCCAAGAAGAATCAAGCTACCCCTCCTCAAGTCAAGACTCCAACTAAGAAGAGAGGAGGAAGTAGATGCTACCTATGCCGTGAGAAGGGTCACCTTGCTTCTTCATGCACAAATGGTACCTTATCCAACCCCATTATAGTTGATGATGTTTATTCTCTTCGGAAGGATAAGGTTGGCAATGTGTTTGCCAATTTTGTTGGTACTCAAAGTGGTGTCAAGAAAAGAACCATTTGGGTTGCCAAACCTATTGTGACTAACCTCTTAGGACCCAACTTGGTTGGGGACCAACAAGCTAAAACTTGATCAATAGGTGTTGTTGGAGGACATTGGAGACTTGGCTACACTATGAAGAATTAAGGGATCTTCATCAATTATATTCTCTCAAGTCAAGTCATATGGATTATATTGTTCTATCTCATATCCAAAGTTCCTCCTTGCGGTAACTTTTATTTAAATCATATATACATTGAAAGTTGCTTGCACCCTTGCATGTGTTAGGTTTAGTACCTTGCTAGAGTTTGTATGTGTTGTGCTCTCTACTTACTTATCTTGAGAAACCAAGTATGTGTACTTTGGTTTGCACACCATCTACTTGTTTTGATCCCTATTACTTTTATTTGCTATCTTATCTTGTTGGCTCTCTTTGAGAGATAAATGGACTATCCATTTTTGGAGAGTGATATGCTTCGTGCACTTTACAATCCTAAAAATGTGTGTACATGAGGAATACCACTTAGTGTTGATATATCAATATTATCTATTCTCTTTGTGGTATGTCATGCCCATGAGAAATTCAAATTATAATGTCCATTAATTTCTCTAGTTGTTTTTGTTTGCCTCTTGTGTTAAAATAAATGGATTATCACATTATGGGGGAGTAATAAGCTATGTGCATATTACAAGCCTAGAAAATGTGAAAATGTGAGGTTTTGCCACCTAGCATTGATATTGCTAATTATCTTGTTCCTATGTGGCATGTTGCTCAAACAAGTTCCCATTTACTTAAATGCTCTTTGTCTCTCACTCTTTTGGATCTTGTTTGTGAAGGATGTTCTTGATATGGCTTTCCCTAAATATGTTCTCATATATCTTTTTGGGAAGCCAATTGATTCAAGCTACTCCTTGGAGTTGCTTTGCATTATCACATGATTTGTGAATCTATCAAGAATATCTATCTAAGCATGACTTTTAATTCCTATACTTTGCCACATGCTTATGTTTTGTGAATATGGTCTTGAATATATCTTTGCAATCCACCCCCGAGAAATATCTCCATACATTACTTGTCGTGACAAGTGATAATCATAATTTGTGGTATATATATTGATCATATTCATTTTGACTCTTGCTTTGAATTGCCTTATTTGATTGCCAAGAATTTAGTTTGATCTAACTTTCTTTTGTCTTCCTTGTATCTTTTGGATCCTTTATTGCTCTACTTGAAATTTGTTTTGTGCTTTCTTGAGTTGGGACTTGCAATGAACCAATTCTTGTGCATTGACCTTCAAGAGTCATACTTCTTAATAATGCACTATTCTTTGGGAAGCTATCCTACTTTGAGTAAAACACCGTTCTTTAAATTGGTATTGCAATTTCTTGCCCTTTCTTGAACATGACTAGTGTTTGAATATATATATGAAGAGTGATGATCTCATTTGTGTGCATTTTGTATTCAAATGCAAAATCATAAATAATGTACACATCTTGGGGGAGCAATCCTATATGCTTTAGAACATTAGTTGTCTTCATATGATATTTGATCCCGATGACATGTCTCCTTGGAAGACAAACATTTTTCGTCTTGGTACTTTGTGCCATCATGAAAAGTGTAGAGGTTTTGGTTTATTCCTTGATGATATTTTTCATCAATTGGTCTCTTGTTTTCATTGGTATCTTTTCAAAGTGGTATCTTCAGTCATGTGTTGATTTGGGTATTTGATATATTTTGGACAATTTGTTTTCTTTTCACACTTGTGTGTGTGCTTTGTTGGTTTACTTGGTGTTTTGTCTAAATTATATCTCGCTTGGTTCTTGAAAGTCTTGTGCATGCATATTTATTATATGTATATCTTATGGCATGCTTACTTTCGTTAATCCAATATATAGGAAAAACTCCATCAAATCCTAAATGGTTAAGATGTGCATGAAATTCAATTTCATATCAATATGCACATATTTATGTGGAGTTTGTCCTATGTGTTGTAGTTGCTCTAACTACTTTGGACCCAATTAGTTTGGGTACCATGTTGTACTTAAATTTGTTTTAGGTACACTTGAGATGCATTGGAAGCTTGTCTCATCTACAAGGAAGGTGTTGTCACCATGTACTTATTGGATCCAAGCTTGGATGATCATGAGCTCCTATCTTCTACATCACCAATGCTATCTCGGTAACAAGTATCTACCACATGCATTCATTTCTAGCTTTCAACCTTGTGTAGGTTGTATCTCGGCATGAATCTTTTGTTGCAACTAATTTGGTTCTTGCAAAACATCTTTATTGCAAATGTGGGCAAGTTAGGATGATTACATATCAAGGGGAATATATATATAATCATTTTTATGATTCACCAATCCCAAATATGTTAATCTAGCACTTTCTACTCTATGTCTCGCATATGCAATATTGATTGTTTCTTCAAATCATTTGCCCTTTGTGATACTTGTTATCTTTCTCGGAGCATCCCTTTTATCACCTTATCCCTTGTGGATATTTTGATGCTATGATGAGTGTGTGTTGGAAGTTCATCTATATCCCTTTAAGATAAAATTGAGCTTTGTGCTATGCTTTTAAGCAAAGATCTTTTGGTGTATTTATGACTTCGTCTTGGATATCATGACCTTTTCCCTTGTACCTATCTTGTGTGTACATGTTTATTTGTAGACCCATATCTTAGTGATTTGTGTCTACTTAGAAACTTATACACATGAGATTAGTTACATCTTTTATTGATATTCCAATTCTTTAGTGACCACCTCTTATTGCTTTTGTTTCTTTGGTGGTTTCTAATTAAAGGCACAAGCTTTATTTTCATGTGTTATGCTTTTTGAGTTTTAATAAGCTTGTGGTGCTACTTGCTATATCTCCTTTGGTGTGTGAGTATGGGTAAGACATGATATGCACCATGTGCAACTCTTTTTGAAAGACTATGTTGATGTGTTTGCTCATCCTTGTATTAGTCTCCTAAAATGTCTTTATATCTCACACCCATCCTTTTATTTGCCGCTCCTTGCTCATGTTGCAAAACATTTTATTTATTGCAAATTGTTTTGTTTCTTTTCTCATTTATATTCTCTTGCATGTGCTTGTGTTCGATTTTATCTAGGAGGGAGTGAGGATTCCATGTTGTGCACACTATATTGAAATACAAATCCTATTTGTGCACGTACCTTGGGGAGTCCCCTCATGATATTTAGAACACTTTTTGGATCCTTTTGATTGATTGCTTCTTTCGTTGAAGTATCTTTCTATTTGATATTCTCTTGCAATCTTTGGATCCTCAATATAGTTTGATCTCCCTCCATCCATTCTTCATTGGATATGTGCATTTGATTTCACTCACATTATGAGAAATGCACACGTTATGGGGGAGCTCTTATTATATTAGCCTTCTTACTTTTCACCCATTTCGGCAATCAATGCCAATGGGGGAGAAATTTAGAGGGTTTAAGGGAATATGGGTTTGTTCTCTTGCGTTTATCTTGCATCCTTGCTCTTTGTGTTGCATGGCTGCTTAAATTCATTATATAAACCCTCGTAAAAGGGATTGTCATCAATTACCAAAATGGGGGAGATTGAAAGTGCATGGTTGCCCCCATGCGTGGTTTTGGTAATTAATGACAATCCTTATGGACTAATGTTTACATTGAGATATTCTTATAGATCTTGTCCATGGGAAAATATAGGAGTTCTTGTGGTGGACTCTTCAAGATGACATAATGACCAATGCTCTATTCAAGGATTTATATGATGAATGGTCATGTGTAGAGTTGTGCTTATTGCAAGTATGGATTGGAATAGAAGATTGAGTGAACAATCATGTTTATCTCCAATCCATCATACATATCAAGAGAAGAAGATGAAGTGCAAGTTCAATATGATGCATATCGGAAGATATCCTTTGATTGAAGCTTGCAAAGGAAACATGAAGACAAAGCTTAGCGAGTCCCTCCCATAACGGAGTATGGGGGAGCTTTGGAGAAGTCTTCATCAAGCATGTGCTAGAAAGCACAATCAAGAAAGGTGTTTCAACTTGAGAGAGTCAAGATACCGGTCTCATGGTGTTAGTGGGAGACCGGGTTTTAGGATAGATGGCGTACTATCAAGAGGGGCTCTCGAGTGAGTAACTTGATCGCATCTTTGTGGAGAGCTCAAACCTTTGCATACTTGCCATTTCATCTTTCTTGGTTCTTATTTGGTTTTTCTCCTTGTTGGGTTTTGGTGCTTGTTGTGATCTTCACAACAAGCCCAAGTTCACCGAAAACGAATTTCATATGGAAAACTTGTTGCGTTTTCGGTTTTGGAGGTTTGCCGATCATTCCTTTTTAGAGAGGTTTTAACCTCCTCCATTTGGTTTTATCTTCCATTGTTGGACTATGAGGTTTATCTGCATGATCTTGTAAAGCTCTTCGTTGTGATTCCAACGAGCCAAAAATCATCGAAAACGGAGTCCGGATGGAAAAGATATTGACGTTTTCGTTATTGGTTTTGCTGCAGTTTTTCCTAGGCCGGAGTTTCCGGCCCTAGACCGGAGTTTCCGGTCTGTGCAGGACCGGAGTCTCCGGACTCAACGTTTCTGCTTTAAAGCTGTTCAGCCCCTGGTGGGGGGCGGAGTTTCCGGCCCTAGAGGCCGGAGTTTCCGCCCCTGGACGAACTTTCCGGCCCAGGGCACCGGAAAGTTTGCCCAAGCCTTGGCGGTGTTGACAGTGTTCAGCCCCTGGTGGGGGCCGGAGTTTCCGGTCCCAGTAGGCCGGAGTTTCCGCCCCTGGCCGGAGTTTCCGGCCCTAGTGACCGGAAACTCCGGTGTGAAGTTTTCCTGCAACGGCTCTTTTTCGTGGGACCTATAAAAAGGCCCCTTCTTCCCCAAAGAGAGTAGCTCTTCCAAGCACGAATTTTCCCCCTCTCTCTCCTCCATTGTTGACCTTGGAAAGCTTTCCCCTCTCTCATTTCCTCCCATGATTCTTGCATATCTTTGAGGGATTTGAGAGAGGAGATCTAGATCTACATTTCCACCAATCCATCTCTCCTCTAAGTGAGGGGAACCTAGTAGATCTTGATCTTGGAGTTCTTGGTGCATCTCCTCTTTGTTCTTCCTCTCTTATTCCCCCATAAGCATTTGTTGCTTTGTTGGAATTCGAGAGTGAAGGATTTGAGCACTTGTGCTCTTGCCTTTTGCATTTGGTGCATCGGTGTGCTCTCCACGAGGATTCGTGGAAGTTGAAAGTTTGTGAGCTTGTTACTCTTGGGTCCTTGGACCCTAGACGCCTTTGTGGTGGTTGGACCCTTGTGTGGTCACTTGAAGCCGTTCGGGAGCCCCCAATCCCATTGTGGGTTGTGCCCCGGATTGTTGTTGGAAGCCGTTCGGGAGCCCCCAATCCCATTGTGGGTTGTGCCCCGGATTGTTGTTGGAGGCCGTTCGGGAGCCCCCAATCCCATTGTGGGTTGTGCCTCGGATTGTTGTTGAAAGGCTCCGGATTCCGCCTCGAAGGAATTCCGATAGTGGAAGGTGAACCAAGCCTTTGTGGTGCGGTTCATCGGAGAAGAAGGTGAAACCTTTGTGGTTGTTGAACCGTTGTGTCGGTTCACACCTCTCCAACGAGACGTACTCCCTTAACAAGGAGGAACTTGGGAATACATCCTCGTCTCCGCGTGCATCGGTTATTTCTATACCCGAGCTTTTACTTATGCACTTTACATTGTGATAGCCTTCGTGCTTGAAGTATTCTATATTGCTATCACCTTGTTGTTTGTCTTGCTTAGCATAAGTTGTTGGTGCACATAGGTGAGCCTAGTTTATTTAGGTTGTCGGCTTGTTAATTTAAACACCTAGTTTTATTCCGCAATTAATAAGCCTAAACCGGAAAAGTTTTAAACCGCCTATTCACCCCCCCTCTAGGCGACATCATTGTCCTTTCAGTTGGTGAACTCTCGTTTCCAGTTCTACGGGAGGCACACCGACAATGGACACCCTATTGGGTCCCCTCTACACCCGACGTTCGGAGTGTACATCTTGAACATGGAGATTATGCTCTTCCGCACCCAGGAGGATCTGAGGTGCGCTAGACTTTGGTCTCACTTTGAGCGCCTCTCGCTCAAGGAAAGTCGCGAGAGTGAGGCACAGCTGAAGGAGGAGAAGGTCGCTCTTCTCAAGAAGAGGACCTAGATGAGGAAGACCATAGCGAAGCTCCGCAAGAAGGTGGCAGAGCAGGACGAGCTGATCGAGGATCTGGAGCTCAGTACCGACGAGATGGAGGAGGAGGGCGAGGATCTCCGCAAGGAGAACAACGCTTTCCTCAGCGACGATGACGACTATCTGGAGGAGATGGACTATGAGCAGGAGGAGGACGAGGAGGAGGACCCAGAGGAGCCACCCTACCAGTCCGACGCTGACGCAGCAGAGCTTGAGGTTCCACCTCAGTAGGCGAGTGATCTGAGTACTACCGCAGGATTAGGTTGACCCCCTATCGCTAGTCGAGTAGAAGTAGTGGTTCTTTTGGAAAACTTGCACTATGTACCTTAGCTGAAGGGCAATGTTGTAAGCTTGATGTAGTGAACTCTTGATGTAATGATTGTGCTATATAAGTGTGTTGGTCCTGTTGATTTGTGTAAAATATTTCTCATGAATCCTTAATTAATCAATCACTACGCGAAACCAACCTTTTTCCTTTGGTCAAAACCTTTTTGCCTTGCCCCTTATACCCGGTGTGCTTCAGGATGGTGGACACTCGTCGCTCCAACACGGATGGAGGACCACCACCCCCACCGGAACCAACCACCGCCCAACTTCTTGCGCTTATCATGGAGGAACGCCAAGCTGCCCAGGCAGAGCGTCAAGCTCATATCGCTACCCTGCAGCAGATCGCTGCCGCTCACAACAACAATCACAACAACACCCATGGCAATGGCAATGGTGAAGGAAATCAGCGGTCCACTTTAAGCGACTTTCAGAAGACCAACCCACCCACCTATTCCAAGGGACTTCACCCACTAGAAGCCGATGATTGGCGTCACACTATTAACAACAACCTGGAAGTTGCAGTCGTGGGAGAACCATAGAATGTGGTGTATGCGACCCACTATCTTGCAGGACCTGCACGGTCTTGGTGGGAAGCTACCAAGGCTCTCCAGCAAGCTGGTTATGTTATCAACAGGGTTGAGTTCCAGGAGAAGTTCCGCAAGAAGCACATTCCCGGCGGACTCATTGAGAGGAAGAAGGATGAGTTCCACAAGTTGCGGCAAGGAAGCAGAGATGTGGTCGGTTACCTGGATGAGTTCACTGACTTATCTCGGTATGCTCCTGATGACACCAACACCGAGAGGAAGAAGATGGAGCGTTTCATGAATGGACTTCACGATGAGTTGCAGTGTGCTTTGGTTATCCATGAATTTGTTGATTTGGAGTCACTTGTTGACAAAGCCATCCAGCTGGAGACCAAGCGCAAGTCTATGTTTGAAGGTCGTAAGAGGAGAATGATTGCCTAGGAAGGTTCGAGCAGCCAAAAGCCTCGCACCTACCCACAAAACCCCAAGCCAGCCTATCGACCCCCACAAACCCCACGCCCCAATTACCCCAGTCGCCCAAACAACCTAAACAACTCCAACCGTCCCAATGACAACACCCGTCCCAGGGGGAACTCTAACAACTTCAACCGAAATGCCAATGTTGTCTGCTTTAATTGCGGCACTAAGGGTCACTACTCCAAAGAATGCCCCAATCCTAAGAAGAATGGTCCACGCCCCGATGCACAGGCACAGAACAATGGCCAAGGTCGAAATGGAAATGGCAAGAACCCCGCACCCCGTGGATATGTTGCTGTTGCCAAGGGACGTCTGCACCACATCAATGCTGAAGAGGCCATGGATGCGCCAGATGTTGTGATGGGTACGTTCCTTGTCAACTTAGTACCTGCAACTGTTCTGTTTGATTCTGGTGCTACCCATTCTTTTGTTACCCAAGAATTTGTTGCTAAGGGAGGCCTAGTCGGGAACCTTTGACCCAAACCCATGGTCATTCAAACCCCAGAAGTCACCATAGAGACCCAGTTGTTTTGCCCTGACATTTCCCTTGAGATCAAAGGAGAAAAGTTTCCAGTAGACTTAATCATTCTAGGAACCCAAGGTATAGATGTTATACTGGGTATGAATTGGCTAGCCAAGTACCGTGGTCGAATTGACTGCGCCAGAAGAGCTGTATCCCTCACCACCGACAAAGAAGTAGAAGTGGAGTATGTGTCAGAAACCAGTCGACCCCAACCAGGATGCCATGAGAGCATAGCTCGACCCACCCTAGATGAGAAGTGTTGTGGTGATTGATTGAGTAGGTTAGTGATTGTTTGTATTTGCTTGATTGTGTATTAGACGAGAACGTTGCCGGATATATCGAGGAGGAAGGATTTTGGGAACCTGAAGATCAAGACCAGGATCACTTTGCCGAGCAAGGCAAGCTACTCCCTGATCTTGCACCCTAATCCATGCATGCATTGTAGAACAAGATTTACTTTTAAACAAATATTTTCTAAAAAGCCCCTTTTCAAAAGTATATGGAAAATTATTTTGCCACATTATGTAGAAATATAGGATAAATTATAGGATGGGAAAAATAAAGATTGTTTTATTCAAAACCCCTTTGAAAACCCGTGTGGCTATGAAACACCGAGATGTCGGTGTTGAAGCGGAGAAAAGGAGAATGGTGGTTTTTATAAAATGCACATTTTGTCTTTGTACTTACGTCAATCAGCAAATACCCTGTGCGACCACATTTACGAATATATTGGAAAGGGCTTGGTCATATAGTTTGCTCTTATTAGTATGGGATACCTCATCGACGGAGACAAATCCGTTATGCATGGAGGGATGGTCTGAGGACCTACATTGACCTGGGTCCTCGCTCAAACTCTATGAAAATATAAGGAGGAGGATAGAAGGATGTCCCCTATATACCGCCAGACAAAACTATGAGTCCTCACACTTAGTTTCCGACGGGCTGGGTTAAGTGTTGATGGAAAGTATCATATGGGCAAGTTCCTATACTAGCATGAGCAAAGGACAGACTAGGATCGGTGTCTCAACTTCGCATACACCTTGTATGGCGAGACGTGGCTGACACGATGAGTTACCGGATGGATGTGGGAAAAGCGTGCTACCTCTGCAGAGTGTAAAACTATTCGAATAGCCGAGTCCTCGGAGATGGACAGTTGAGAGACCCTAATTTGACCATGTGCAAGTTTTGGAAAAAGGTTTGAGTTCTAAAAAGAAAAGGAGGTGGAGAACGTTCCATACACCTATACCAACGGATCGGTATGAGGTTGTTGGAGATTATGTACCATGATGGTTTATGGTCGGAAAAGTAGGAGTTTTGGACAAAACTAATAAAACTGAGATATTAAGAGTAGTTATAATCTTCTTATCTTCTTCAGCAAAGATATAGAAATGTTTGACATAAATAAAAGTATGAAATAAAAATGAGACTAGTGCACTCATGTTGGAGTAGTTTGTGAGTACATTCAAATGTACTCATACTAGTTTTGTCCCTGGCTATTGTCGTAGCCAGACTTCGAGGAGCACTACGCCCAGGAGGAGTATGTCGACATCTATTCCAACCGAGGATCCTCATAAGTCGACTGCCTGTCGGGTCATCGCTAGGATTTGATGTCTACTACGCCTTAGTTCCGCTGATTATTTTGGTTTGGCCCCTGAAGGCACCTATGTAAGACTTGGGGTAAATGACTTTATTTCGGTATTGTAATGGATGTAAACTTTGGTATTCAGTTCGGATTATGTGCAACGACAGACTGATCATGGGATCGTTGTGTTAAACATAATCGGGTATTTCGGACAGATATCATACTCCACATATAAGTGCATCTTGGTATAGGAAACAACAATGCCGAAAGAATTTTTCGAATTATTTTCATAAATATCATTTTCCATCTTTTAATAGTTAAAAATGACTTTTTTTGTGAACCAAGTATAAAAAAATATTATGCAAAAGATGATATAGTTGCCATATTTGGATTCCTCTCATTTTTCTAAACGATTTAGACATTTTATTTGTTAAATTTCGATTTATGAATTTAAAGATATGAATTATTTCATATTAAACGAAAAATGGAGCTGTGCTCGCGTGGAAGAAGATAATATATGGCAAACCTTTAGTACCGGTTTGTAATACCAACCGGTACTAAAGGTGGACCTTTAGTACCGGTTGGTATTACAAACCGGTACTAAAGGTGGACCTTTAGTACCGGTTGGTATTACAAACCGGTACTAAAGGGTCTGGCCGTGGGGTCCCCCACTACAGCCGCTTGCCCATACCCTTTAGTACCGGCTGGTGTTACCAACCGGTACTAAAAGGTCCGCACCAACCGGTGTTGTTTCTGGCCAGCCGAATCGGCTCTGAAACCGGTACTAATGCCCCTTTAGTACCGGTTCCATTACAACCGGTCCCAAAAAGGCCGCACCAAAGGCCTTGTTTCTACTAGTGCACCGATCGACTCTACTCGTCGACATTCCCTCCACGCCGCCCTCTACGAGCGCTCACTGTCCATCTGATCTACCATTTTTTATTCGGCACTTCACTCCACTGCGCCCGCCTTCCTCCTGCTACTCTCCTAATACACGATGTTATGACTCATCCTCGATATCATCTGCTGGAATGTCCGCGGACTAAACGACCAGGCACGCAAAGACACGGTCAATGCGATCATCGTCCAAACGACTTGGCACATCGCCTGCATCGAGGAAACCAAGCTTGACTTCATTGATCAACAAACGCCGCTTAAATTGGTGGCTCTCAGTTAAAATCATTTGCTCATCTCCCCGCCACTGGTACTAGAGGGGGCATCCTTCTTCTATGGAACGAGGATTTCGTCGACATGGCGAATGTCCACATTGGTGCGCACCTCATCTCTGCTGATCATTCAACTAGCTAATAAAAAATAAAATTTTCCTCTTGGAGTTGTTAGAGATGTTGAAATACTAGTAGGTAAAATAAAATATCATGCGGATTTTATAATAATTGGTTGTTCTCAAGATTCATTTTGTCATGTTATTTTTGGTAGTCCTTTCTTACATACTGTTGGTGCTGAAATTAATTGAGTTGAAGATAAACTTTTTATTAAATGTGCTGGAGAAAGACTTGAGTTTAACTTTTCTAAATTTTCTGACAAACATTCAAAGAAAAAAAACCTTTTGTTAAGGATATAGTGGAAACTCTTGCTTATTTAGATGTAGCTTCATCAGGCGTGGTGGAAAAATATATGCTTAATCAAGATGAACCATGTAATGAAGAGGAAAATAAGCTTTAGAACATATACCGGCACAACAACCACAACAATTGCAATTACATCTTCCACTTGATAATCTAGGAGAGATACCACCTCCTAAAGTTGATCCTAGTTTTGAATTAAAACTTTTAGCTCAAAAATTAAAATATACCTACTTAGATGAAAAGAAGATATACCCTGTTATTATTCATGCCAAATTTTCAGCTAAAGAAAAAGAGAAATTACTTGATGTATTGAAAGCTCACCGAGTAGCCATTAGATATTCACTTGATGATCTAAAAGGTATAAGCCCAGCTCTATGTATACAAAAAATTAATTTGGAAGAAGATGAAAAGCCTGTTGTTGATTTTCAACGCCGACTTCACCAAAAAATGGAAGAAGTGGTAAAGAAAGAGGTAATAAAACTTACTTCTGGTATCATTTATCCCGTAGCTTATAGTAAGTGGGATAATCTTGCTCATTGTGTTCCTAAAAAGGGTGGAGTAACTATGGTTCCAAATGAGCCCCGTAAAGATCATTTGGTGTGGGCCGCGCCACCATGTGGTGTGGGCCCCTCGGGCGCCCACCGACGTTGCCCTTCCGGCTATATAATGCCTCCCTCGGGAAAACACTAAAGACCCGAACACTTCTCCACGAAACATCCCGTAGCCGCCACCATCGTCAACCCTAGTCCGAGAGGGTTCTGAAGCTCTTCCTGGCACCCTGCTGGAGGGGGGAATCATCACCGGAGGGCTCTACACCACCATACCCGCCTCTGGAGTGATGCGTGAGTAGTTCATCCTTCTACTATGGGTCCATAGCATTAGCTAGATGGTTGTCTTCTCCTCTTGGGACATCATGTTTAGATCTTTTGAGCTGCCTAACATGATCAAGATCATATTATTGTAATGCTACATGTTGTGTTTGGTGGAATCCAATGAATATTGAATACTATGTCGAGTTGCTTAATTATATATCATGTGTATGTCATTTTATGATCTTGCATGCTCTCCGTTACAAGTAGATTCTGTGGCAAGTAGATGCTTTTGTGACTCCAAGAGGGGGTATTTATGCTAGATAGTGGGTTCAGTCTCCATTTAATCTGGCGAAGTGACAAAACCTCTAAGGTTGTGGATGTGCTGTTGCCACTAGGGATAAAATAGTGATGCTTTGTCTAAGGATAATTGTATTGCTTTCATTACGCACTTTACGTAATGCAATAATCTGTTGGTTGCAACTTAATACTGAACGGGGTGCGGACGCTAACCTGAAGGTGGATTATTAGTCATAAATGCGGTTGGAACGGTCTATGAATCATGTTGTAATGCCCAAGTAAATCTCATTGTAGACACCATGACTAGTATATGCATTGTTGTGCACTTCTTTAGTTTGTCAATTACCCAGCTCTAATTTGTTTACCCACATGTTAACCATTATTTATGGAGTGGCACCACTAGTGAACTGTGGACCCCGGTCCATTCTTTGACATCTATAATACAACCTACTGCAAACACTGCTCTCTTTCATTCTCTGCAAGCAAACATCATTTTCCACACTATACGTCTAATCCTTTGTTTTCAGCAAGCTGGTGAGATTGACAACCTCACTGTCTCATTGGGGCAAAGTAGTTTGGTTGTGTTGTGTGCAGGTTCCACGTTCGTTGTTGACACCGGTAGTGCGCCCTACCAAAGCCAGCCACGAACAACTTTCATAAGCGTCTTCATCTCCTACTGGTTCGATAAACCTTGGTTTCTTAATGAGGGAAAACTTGCTGCTACTTGGTTCGCCCTACACTCATCACACCTTCCTCATTGGGTTTCCAACCACGCGCTCGTGTGCATCAAGAATTTTCTAGCGCCGTTGCCGGGGAGATCAAGCACCTCTGCAAGGGGAGTCTCTCACTTCCAATCTCTTTACTTTGTTATTGTCTTGCTTAGTTTATTTTTATTTTTATCTTGTTTGCTTCTTTATATCAAAAACACACAAAAAATAGTTACTTGCACTTATTTATTTCGGTTTTGCATTTATTTTGCGAAAATGAGTACTCCTGAGAACACTAAGTTATGTGACTTTACTAGCACAAATAATAATGATTTCATATGCACTCCTATTGCTCCACCTGCTTCTAAAGGAGACTTTTATGAAATTAAACCTGTTCTGTTAAATCTTGTTATGAAAGAGCAATTTTCTGGTGTTAGTACTGATGATGCTGCTGCCCATTAATGATTTTGTTGAACTTTGTGAAATGCAAAAGTATAAGGATATAGATGGAGATATTATTAAACTGAAATTGTCTCCTTTTTCTTTGAGAGGAAGAGCTAAATAATGGTTATTATCTTTGCCCAGAAATAGTATTGATTCATGGACTAAATGCAAAGATGCTTTTATTGGAAAATATTATCTTCCTGCTAAGATTATTTCTCGAAGAAGTAGCATCATGAACTTTAAACAATTTGATAATGAACATGTTGCACAAGCATGGGAAAGAATGAAATCATTGGTAAAGAATTGTCCTACCCATGGACTGACTACTTGGATGATCATTCAAACCTTCTATGCAGGGCTGGATTTTTCTTCAAGGAACCTTCTTGATTCAGCTGTTGGAGGTACCTTTATGTCCATAACTTTGTGTGCTGCAACAAAGCTTCCTGATGACATGATAATTAATTATTCTGAGTGGCACACCGAAAGGGCTCCCCAAGGTAAGAAGGTAAATTTTATTGAAGAAACCTCTTCCTTGAGTGATAAGATTGATGCTATTATGTCTATGCTTGTGAATGGTAAATATCACGTTGATCCAAATAATGTTCCCTTAGCTTCATTGGTTGCACAAGAAGAGCATGTTGATGTAAACTTCATTAATAATAATAATTTTAACAACAATGCCTATAGAAACTATTTTGGTAATAATAATTATAAGCCTTATCCTTCTAATAATGGAATGGTTATGTTAATTCTTATGGTAATTCCTCAGAAATAATAAAAGTGTACCCTCCAATCTTGAAACCATGCTTAAGAATTTTATTAGTACACAAACTGCTTTCAATAAAACTGTTGAGGAAAAGCTTGGTAAAATTGATGTTCTTGCTTCTAAAGTTGATAGCCTTGCTCTTGATTTTGATCTTTTGAAATTAAAAGTTATGCCTAATGATGTTAAAGAGAACAAGACTTTTTCTTCTGCCAATGCCATTCAAGTTAGAATTGATGATAATATTAGGATGTTGGCTGAATTGCATGCTAGGTGGGAAAGAGAAGATAAAATTGCTAGAGAAAATAGTATAGCTAGAGTTTGTACTATTACCACGACTAGTAATGATGAAGTTTTAAATGCTAGTAAACCTCCTACTATTAATGAAAACATAATTGGTGTTGGAAATGTTTCCACTATTTCTTCAAAACGTTTAAAATTGCCTAAAACCACTGAAACTATTCCTGATAAAAGTGCTGAATTTTTTTAAAATATGGGAGACAATGGTTCCACCACCGTTGATCATAATGATTTTGATGATTGTAATATTTCTGAAGTTATTATGTTCTTGTCAAAGCTAGCTAGAAGTCCTAATGCTAATGCTATAAATATGGCTTTTACAAAGCATATTACAAAATACTCTCATTCAAGTCAGGGAAGAAAAATTAAGACATGAAGCTTCTATTACTAGGAAGTTAGAAGATGGTTGGGAGCCCATCATTAAAATGAAAGTGAATGATTTTGATTGTAATTCTTTATGTGATCTTGGTGCTAGCATCTCTGTAATGCCTAAGAAACTTTATGATATGCTTGATTTGCCACCTTTGGAACACTGTTATTTGGATGTTTATCTTGTTGATAATGCTATGAAGAAACCTTTGGGGAGAGTTGATGATGTTCTTATTATGGTTAACAATAAACTTGTCCCCGTTGATTTATTGTGTTGGATATTGAATGCAATGCATCTTGTCCTATTGTTTTTGGAAGATCTTTTCTTAGAACTGTTGGTGCCATTATTGATATGAAAGAAGGAAATATTAGGTACCAATTCCCACTTAAGAAAGGTATGGAACACTTCCATAGAAGGAGAATGAAGATACCCTTTGATTCTATTATTCGAACAAATTATTCTGTTGATGCTTCTTCACTTGGAAACACTTGATTTTCACTTTCCGTGCCTAGCTGAAAGGCGTTAAAGAAACACGCTTATGGGCGACAACCCATTATTTTATTTATGTAATTTTTATTTTATTTGAGTCAAGGAGTTTGTTTACCTGTGTAGCAACTCCTTTGTATTTTTATTTTATTGCAATGTTGTGCCAAGTAAAGTCTCTAGTAGAAAGTTGATGCTGGATTTGGATTTCTACACATGAACAAATTTTCTCCTGTCTGCTGTTTACTTCATAATAAATTCCAAAAAAATCGAAACGTCCTGAAATTCTTTGTGTGTGATCCAAAAAAATTCGTCTTTACGGACTGTTCTGTTTTGACAGATTCTGCCTTTTATTTTTCATTCTCTCTTTTACTATGTTTGAGTGCATTTCTTTGATCCACAAAACATCAGTGGCTGTAGCTACTGTCCAGAAGTATTGGTGATGATTGTGTCCATGCAGAACATGTGAATTTTTTATTATGCACTAACCCTCTAATAAAATTATTTTGAGTTTGGTGTGTAAGAAGTTTTGAAGGATCAAGAGAGGAGAATGATATGATGTGATCAAGAAAAGTGAAAAGCCTAAGCTTGGGGATGCCCCCGTGGGTCACCCAAGCATATTTCAAGAAGACTCAAGCGTCTAAGCTTGTGGATGCCCAAGTCATTCCCTTCTTCATCAACAACTTATCAGGTCATCTCTAGTGAAACTATATTTTAAATCTCTCACATCTTATGTACTTTACTTGGAGCGTCTTTGTGTTTTTAATTTTTCTTTGTTATTTTCATTTTCTGAATAAATTGGATCCTAGTATTCTTGTTTGGGAGAGAGACACGCTCCGCCTTTTCATATGAATACGTGTATTCTTCATTTATATTTATGGCAAAAGCTGAAAGCCGCAACACTTATTGTTTTTATTTGGTGAAAGCTGAAAGCCTCAACATTTGTAGAAATACTCTCTTGTTTCATTGTTAAATACTTGGAGACTTTATGTTCAAATAAGTTGATTGGTGTTTGGTTGGAAACAGAAAATGCTACATGTGGTAGATGGTATAGTGAAAAGACATACATATTCTCGTAGATCATTGTCTTGGATATTGTTTAAGCTCTTGCATCATCTGTTGCTTGCAACTTAATACTTAACAGGGTGCGGACGCTAACCTAAAGGTGGATTATTAGTCATAGATGCGGTTGGAATGGTCTATGAATCATGTTGTAATGCCCAAGTAAATCTCATAGTAGACACCATGACTAGTATATGCATTGTTATGTACTTCTTTATTTTGGCAATTGCCTAGTTGTAATTTTTTTACCCACATGTTAGTCATTATTTATGGAGAGACACCACTAGTGAACTGTGGACCCCGGTCCATTCTTTTACATCTATAATACAACCTACTACAAACATTGCTCTGTTTCATTCTCTGCAAGCAAATATCATTTTCCACACTATACGTCTAATCCTTTGTTTTCAGCAAGCCGGTGAGATTGAGAACCTCACTGTTTCAATGGGGCAAAGTAGTTTGGTTGTGTTGTGTGCAGATTCCACGTTCGTTGTTGACACCGGTAGTGCGCCCTGCCAAAGCCAGCCACAAACAACCTTCAGAAGTATCTTCATCTCCTACTGGTTCGATAAACCTTGGTTTCTTACTGAGGGAAAACTTGCTGCTACACACATCACACCTTCCTCTTGGGGTTTCCCAACCACGCGCTCGTGTGCATCACTGTTCGAAGCTTTCTCGGAATTCTGTCAAATGTTATGGGAGATATTTTTTATGGAAACTAACAGGGAGCAAAAGAAACGAGGAAGGAATAGAGTCCCAAGGGGGAAATGAGCATGGCTGACGTGGCCACCCCATGGCCGCGAGCACTACCCATTCGCCCCTAGGACTCCCGTTTCGTCTCGTTTTCGACTCAAACTCTTCGTCTCGTCAGAAAACTGGCCAATATATACCCCCTTCTGTCGATCTAATCTCGCACCGAGAGCTTTCGAGTGATCTTTGTTTCTGCTGTTTCTGCCTGTCAGGTTTTAGCCATGCCTTCGAGAGACTCCTAATAATGCTCCTCCATGGACGATGATGATGAGATCAAAGGTCTCATCCCAGAGTCTATGTGGAGGAGGAATAGGAGGAGGTGGGACTTCTCGGATGACGAAGACTACAAGTCTGACGAGGAGGAGATGGAAGAAGATGAGGAAGAAGACGATGAAGATCGCAAACCCGCCGTCAATGTTGGATCTTCGTGATCAACACCTCCTGGTCATGTCCCTGTTGCTGCGGTGAAAGTGGATGTATCCCTTGGAAACAAGAGGAGGAACGCAGGCATGAGCACCGGAGGAAAGGCTCCCAGGCACTCTCTTGCTGATAGAAACCCAATTGCTAAGCTTATTGACAGGGAACTCCAACATGTTGCTCTAAAATATCTTCCCGGTGAGTGGGAACGTATTGAGGGTCATGGATAAAAAGTTAGGAAGGGATAATGAAAAGGAAATGAGACATTCTTGTTTAACTTTGCTAGCTAATGAGCAAATTGAGGTTCATGGATATTTATATACTTATGCTCTTGGCAAGTGAATGAAAAAGAAAGGCACCTGGGAACTCGGTTAGCTATGGAACGTTTGGGACAAAGGTTGAATTGAGCATAAGAACATGATTCAAAGATCCATGAATAAGGTTTGCACTAGTTACTAAGGACTAAGGCTGAAAATAATTTCATATCTATCTTTTTTTTTTCTCTTCCTTTAACTAGTTATTTAATGAGAATTTATCTTGTCTTTAAATTCAGAAAAGTGTCAAGTATTATAATGCTTGCCATTAAAGAAAATATGAAAAGGAGTATGATCCAGTTGTCCAACATGTAATGGTTATTTTTGTTCAAAAGTATGGGGTGATTGCTAGAGCTTCTACTTATGTTGCCCTCATGTGTATGGGTTTTAGTTCATTAATCTTTCATAATAATTGAACATGATGATGATACGATGCTCGTATTTATTTATCAACCATAAGCTCATTGATGCATGTAATGATCTATTCGCTTACTTACTCGAGGACGAGTAAAGGTTTAAACTTGGGGGAGTTGATACGTGCATTTTATATCATCATATTAGAATGTTATTTGCATTGTTATATCATTATTCTTGCATATTGACATAATTTATGGGACTTTCCTAATTTTTGGGAGGCAGAAAACCTACCTTTCTTCTTTTTAATGTTTCAGGACCTTCGGGATATCAAATGCATCGGAGAAAAATACACAACAGGTTTTTCATCAGGAGAACAACCGTGAGCGAAAGATCCAGACGAGGGCGCCACGAGGCCCAAATGGTCTAGGCTCAAGCAGTCACCCACTAGCCGCGTGAGCACTACCTGTTTGGCCCTCGGGCATCGCCTCGTCGTCCCCTTTTAACAACGTCCTGGACTCACCCGAAAAGTTACGCCCTAATTTTCCCGAGATTTATCGAGGCAGCGACGGAGGCGAAACTTCTATTCTTGTCCCGGAGGGGGGTAGATCCTGCTGCTCCGGAGCTCCGGAGAGGAAGAAATCATCATCGTCATCACCACTCCTCCTTGGCGTAGGGGGAGACCACTCCATCATCACCATCACCAAGACCAACACCATCTCCATCACCACCTTCGTGATCAACTTCAACCCCCTCGTTTTTGAGAATTACCAAACCCAAGATAATTGTTTAGTGCTATTATTTTATACATGTGTGTGATTGGGCACTTGTCATTATTTTGTAGAGAGGTTTTATTTTCAGATTGTGTTGTACCACTTATAACACTGGTTATGATCATGTTTGCACGTTGTGAGTAGTTATCGTATGTTTTTTAGGGCATAAGATGAATTGGCAATGCTTGGTCTAGTTTTTATCTTTTATGTTGTTCGATATGATGGTGATGTGCGAATGTTGACTGCACATCACTTCTTCTATATGAGCTCATAGGGCAACACCGTACTGTAATGGTGTGGGTAGGACCATGTAGGACAAAAAACTGTGGTCTATTACATAAAGTTACATTAGGAGGATTTATATCTCGGACCCTAGAGTTTATAGCTATGGTGGGACAATTATGTCTTAATATTATTTTGTTGCACATTGACATGGCCATGAGATCCATCGACAGTGTAATCTACAATCTGGTCAATTCGCGGCAGCGGGAACGGATCCTTCGGACAAGCGCGATTTAGATCGGTAGAATCTATGCATAGCCGTTTGGACCCATTCTTCTTGGGCACATCGACCGGATTTGTCGTCTATGTCGGGTGCAGAACTTCTCGGATAGCATTGGCTTTCTTCCGCCCCTGTACTTGCTCGATGATGAAGTCTTGTCGTCGATCCTGAGCCTGACGCCCGACCTTCTTTTTGACAGGTCGAGCGTCAGGGCATACCGCCAGGTGATGCTCAACGACCTCCCATGGTATCCCAGGGAGATCCGTAAGCTCCCAAGCGAATACATCGGCGTTTTCCCGAAGGAAACCGATGAGATCTGTCTCTTGCTTCTTAGACAGATGCGCTCCAATAATAACACAACGGGCTTCATCATTACCCAAAGGTACCCTTGTTGATCTTGGTTTCCTATGAAACTTACGCTTCCGAGTAAGCGGTTTTCCGTCCAGCTCGACACCGCGTGGAGCATCACTTTCCTAGCCCTCGTCAGTGCATGAAGCTGCTACCGCAGCCACCGCCCGTGCCCCGATAGGATCCATGCTCGCTCGGTCTTGGTAAGCGGAGTCGTCCACAATGGACGTCACAGGAGACCCCTGGTCGCTTTGGGGTCGTATCGACCTTAAGAGACCAGTGACCCTTTGGCGCCACGCTTCCCTGAGCGAGGTATCCTCAGATGAAGGAAACTCCACCAAGGCCTCCACGGTCGCGAAGATCTCGAGGATGTTGCCCGGATCTTGCGCAGTCGACGGAGGTGGACTCTCTTCGCCACCGCTCCTGTTTCGTGGACGTCACATGATCACGGACGCCCCCCTACCTGGCACGCCAAATGTCGCGTCTGCGCACGCAGACACCAGGAAGAACCGAAAGGCCTTCCCTTGATTTTGTTCGGTCGGCGATGGGGGTGAGGGATCTCACGCGCGTCCTAAGCGAGCTACCTCAAGAACAATGCACAGAGTGTTTTACCCAAGTTCAGACCATCCGTGAGGGATGATCCTACGTCCTCCTTCTCTGATCTCTTTTTATGATATTGCACATGGCTACAATCCGGATGTTGAACCCCTTGCTCGCCCATACTCATCGCCCTTATATACACAGGACGCGTACGATGAGCAGGCTCATTCTCTTCATTCTGGTGACACCTATCATACACGTGTCGCAGACATTGCGTAGGTGTCGACCGCTGCCGAGGGGCCAGTTGCTCGTGCGATACATCGAAGACCACGTGTCGAGGATGTCCTCTCAGCCACGTTCACGACCTTCCGTCAGTTGACTCTTCCTGCTTCCCAGCCAGGGTAATCCTTCTTCAGAAGTCTTGGTCCCAGGACACTTCTTCCGGGGCGCACCGGCTGTCCGGGGTACCCCGGTTGGCGGCGTGCCGACAGACTCCATGGAGATGTCAAAGGTAAACCTCATGTAGTTAATGGACAACGTATTAAACGTTATATTGTAGGATAAAGTTTCATCGGAACGGTTGAAGAGTTGAATTTACAAACACCTGAAGCCGTAATTGCAAGAAACCGCGTTCTATTAGAAACCCTAGATCAATAAAAGGTAACTTTCGCGCTGGTAACTTTCTCGGAAATCCGTCAAATTTAGGAAAAATATTCTTTTTGGAAATAAATAAGGATCATAAAAATTTGGAAGAAACAGAGGCGCGAGGGGAAAAGAACACAACTGACGTGGGGCCCACCACAGGCTACGCCAGCCATGCTCTTTTGCCCGTCCGACTTTCGTTTCGTTTCGTTTTTGATTCAAACTCTCTGCCTCGACCAAAAACTCGTCAATATATACCCCCTTATGTCGACTTAATCTCGCACCGAGTCTTTCGTGGCGAGTATTATTTTGTGTCGTTGTTTGACAGATTTCTCTCCACGAAAGTCCACACCATGCCTTCGAGAGACTCATACCAATGCTCCTCCATGGACGACGATGATGATGAGATTGAAGGTCTCAGCCCCATGTTCATATGGAGGAGGAATAGGAAGAGGTGGGACTTATTGGAGGATGAAGACTACGAGCCCAATAAAGGGGATTGAAGAATATGAAGAGGAAGAGGAGAAAGATCGCAATCACGTCATCAACACCGGATCCACAACGACAACAACTCTTGGTTCTATTCCCGTTGCTTCGATGAAAGTGAATGCACCACTTGTCAACAAAAGAAGGGGCATTCATGAGCACCGGAGAAAAACTTCCTAGGCACACACTTGCTTCTAGAAACCTAGCTGCTAATCTTATCCACATGAAATTCTCTCGTGTTGCAACCAAGGACCTTCCCGGTGAATGGGATCGCCATCTTTCAAAGGGGAGAGCACCAAGCCCGGAGTAGAAACCTTGCAAGGATACAGTGGAGAAGAGGCTTATGGGAGACCTAGGTGCAGCTGCAAAGCAAGTTTAGGCAGCATATAGCCTCATGATGAAATTGATCGAGAATCTGGAAGACTACTATTATGATGTTAAAATGACGAAGGGAGAAGAGAAATAGGGAGCCACAAGCAACCCCTCAAACTTGGGGGAGTTCAACCTAGTTCTTAGGGACAATTGTTTATGTGCCCTGGTTCTCTGTAGTTTATCCGTTTGTGCCATACCCGCGTAGTTTCTCTCGTCCGTGCCCTGTCAAACTCGCCGATGGCCCGCGAAGGGCCAATACGACCGTTTCCGTCTTGTCAACCTTGTTTGACCGTCATTTGGACTGACTTGTGGGGTCGGCTGGCGTGGCTTGATTGGAATCGCATCGAGTGGGGCCGGGGCACTAGTCTGACAGGTGGGGTCGGCTCAAACTGACCACGTCCCGCTGTGTTGTTGAATCATACGTGTTGGTGTTGTTTTTTAGTCCCACCTCTCTAGTTGGGTGTGTGCGCGACCTCTTTATATACCACAATATTCCAAGGCTATCGTGAAGCATTGAACAAAGCGGGGTTTAACCGGTCCCGGACCCCCTTCTTTCAATGCTTTTATATCCAGTGTTCAGATCTGCCCCTAAAATTGTAGATAGTTTTGGTACGGATGATTAGTCATTTGTCCCAAAAAAATAAGCAATTTCTGGTATAAAATATGTGTTGGTTTATAGATCTACCCGTAAAATAGTAGATAGCTTCGCTACGGATGATTAGTCATTTGTCACTAAAAATATAAGCAATTTCTGGTGTAAAATACGTGTTGGTGTATAGATCTACCCCTAGAACTATAGATAGTTTTGGTACGGATGATTAGTCATTTGTCCCAAAAATATAAGCAATTTCTGGTGTAAAATACGTGTTGGCGTATAGATCTGCCCCTAAAATTGTAGATAGTTTTGGTACGGATGATTAGTCATAAGCGGTTGGTCCAAATGAGAATACTGGTTTATCATAAGCGGTTGGTCCAAATAACATAGAGCTTACACTGCATTAATTATGCTTACATCGCATTAATTAACTACGACTGACAATCAGTAGATAAACAAATCCTAGAGCAACTATACAGAGATAAAATGCTGCAGCTATCAGATTAGCCTACTTCTTTAGATCATTCATCAGCCTTAAGTGCTTGTTCAACTTCTTTAGTTCGCCTCTTACTTCCGCAAGCCCCATTGGAGGAGCAACCACGTCAGACCCCATCGGCGATGCAACGATGCCCATCGACGGACTAGAGGGCGCAATCTCCACATCAGACGGCAGAGGAAGGTCGCTGGGTGCAAGGAACCTTCCATCCCGTCTAAGCTACGTAACGTATTCATCCATCCACTGAAAATGGTTGCATGGTTCCAACCCCTGAAAAAGTCAACCTGAACCCTAATTCCCAGATCTGAGCAAGAAATTGAAAACACTGAAGAAATCAAAGCAAAAGGCTGCGAGAGAAAGATCTTTACATCATGTGGCAGGCTCTGGCATTTCAAATACTCGCGCCCCTTGTTGGGTATCTCCGGCTTACTAGCCTTAAGAAGCAGTGGCTCCTTAGGTGAGCATTTAGAACATGGCGGCAATGGCACCTTAGGCTGCTTTGGCCAAGTGGGGTGAAGGAATGAACTGGAGGAGCTCGACATTGCTGCTGCCCTTTGTCGCCGGAGAGGAAGAATAGGAAGGAAAAGGAAGAAGAAGATGGTCCAAAGAGGATGGATGCTCTGTCTGTGAAGAGGAGGCAAATGGTGGGTCCGCGGTGAGCGTGTAACGGTCACATGCGGCGGTGCGGCTGTTGCGAGTCCACCAACCCTTTTTGCTGAGAAATGGGGTCGTTTACCCTACTATTGGAGCTCATTTGGAACACATCGAACGGGTTGTGCAGAATGAGCTTCTCACATGGGTTACAACCAATCAGATCGCAGAATGAGCCTCTCGCGGATTGATACGTCTCAAACATATCTATAATTTCTTTGTTCCATGTTTATATTATACCAATTGCTACATGTTTTATATACACTTTATTTCATTTTTATGCATTTTCTGGGACTAACCTATTAAGAAGATGCCACAGTGCCAGTTCCTGTTTTCTGCTGTTTTTGGTTTCAGAAAAGTTGTTCTGGAAATATTCTCCGAATTGGACGAAACAAAAGCCAAAACTCCTATTTTCCCGGGAAGGATCCAGAAGACCGAAGAGGAGTCGAAGACACGCCACGAGGCGGCCACACCAGGTGGTGGCGCGGCCCCACCCTTGGCTGCGCCGCCACATGGTGTGGACCCCTCGGGCGCCCATCGACGTTGCCCTTTCGCCTATAAAAAGACCCCGACTCTTCCCGGCACCCTGCGGGAGAGGGGAATCATCACCAGAGGGCTCTACATCACCATTCCCGCCTACGGACTGATGCGTGAGTAGTTCATCCTTGGACTATGGGTGCATAGCAGTAGCTAGATGGTTGTCTTATCCACTTGTGCTATCATGTTTAGATCTTGTGAGCTGCCTATCATGATCAAGATCATCTTATTGTAATGCTACATGTTGTGTTTGCTGGGATCCGACGAATATTGAATACTATGTCATTTCCTTCATTATATATCATGTATGTTGTTTATGATCTTGCATGCTCTCCGTTACTAGTAAATGCTCTGGCCAAGTAGATGCTTGGGACTCCAAGAGGGGGTATTTATGCTCGATAGTGGGTTCAGTCTCCAGTTAATCTGGGGGAGTGACAACAACCTCTAAGGTTGTGGATGTACTGTTGCTACTAGGGAGAAAACAGTGATGCTTCGTCTAAGGATAATTGTGTTATTACATTACACACTTCACTTAATGCAATAATCTGTTGCTTGCAACTTAATACTGAATGGGGTGCAGACGCTAACCGAAAGGTGGATTATTAGTCATAGATGCGGTTGGAACGGTTTATGAATCTTGTTGTAATGCCCAAATGAATCTCATACTAGACACCATGACATGTATATGCATCATTATGCAGTTATTTATTTTATCAATTGACCAGCTGTAATTTTTTTACCCACATGTATGCTATTATTTACTATGGAGAGACACAACTAGTGAACTGTGGACCCCGGTCCATTCTTTTACATTGATAATACAACCTACTGCAAACACTGTTCTCTTTCATTGTCTTCAAACACGTATCATGTTCCAGACTATACGTCTAATCCTTTGTTACAACAAGCCGGTGACATTGACAATCTCACTGTTTCGTTGGGGCAAAGTATCTTGGTTGTGTTGTGTGTAGCTTTCACGTTTGTTGTTGACATCAGTAGTGCGCCCTGCCAAAGTCAGCCTCAACAACCTTCAGAAGCGTCTTTATCTCCTACTGGATTGATAACCTTGGTTTCATAACTGAGGGAAAACTTGCAGCTAACCTTGGTTTCCCAACGCTGCAGCCAGCATCACGGATCGCCCCGAGTCTGCCATATTCCTTCTAGAGACCATCGAACGGCTGCAGTTCAGCGCTAGGATTAGTTCGACGGTCATTATTTAAATAGGGTTTGGAGGCACTCAACGGGGTTTTGAAAAGTTTGATAAAGTGTCCAGGTTTCATTTTGAAGTGACTAAGAAGGATCGAGGCTTCGTTTATCAAGTTTTATGTCATATACTAACGACTCAAGTTGAAAAACATGGTCTACATACATTCAAAATAAGAAGGGCATGGATCTCATGATATATCGCAAAACTCAAACGATGAGGTCTAACGTTGAAGAGAAGTGGTTTTGGAATTGCAACAGGAAATTTTCAAAAACCTCAAAATAACTTCATTTTGGAGTGACTAAGAAGGATCCATGCTTAGTGTTTCATTTTCATGTCAAAAACTTGTTTAAATGTTGGTCAAACTTAGTTTTGACCGAATTTGAAATAAGCATAATAAATTAAAAAATTATCGAAAAATTGAAAAACCGACGCACATAGCCTTCATATGTCATATACTAACGACTCAAGTTGAAAAACATGGTCTACATACATTCAAAATGAGAAGGGTATGGATCTCATGTGATATTGCAAAACCCAAACGATGGGGTCTAAGGTTGAAGAGAAGTGGTTTTGGAACTGCAACATGAAATTTTCAAAAACCTGACAAAAGCTTCATTTTTGAGTGACTAAGAAGGATCCATGCTTAGTTTTTCATTAGTTTGAAATGAGCTTCAAATATTCAAAAACATTCAAAAAAGGAAAATCCTACGCACATAGTCGTCTTATGTCATATACTAACGATTCAAGTTGATAAACAAGGTCTACGTACATTCTGACGAGAAATGCATGTATCAGTTGTGTTTCTCAAACTATGTCGTATGAACACAAGAGTAAAGAGAAGTGTTTTTGGACTTGCAACATAAAAGTTTGAAACAAATGACCGGAGGCAAGCTTATCCATCATAATATAATTACGGTGACACACATAGCGCGTATAGAGCGCACCCAGAGCGCGCCAGTTCATGCCCAGAGCACGCCCATAAGGTGTTCGACCAAAAAAACATCCGACCAAAATACAACCCATAGTAATATTAATCAGTGTCTTCTTTGACATCGTCAAAGCCGGAGATCATCTCGTTAGCTGATGCACACGGTGGTGTTGTTGAGAAACCCCAAGAGGAAGGTGTGAAGTAGTGCAGCAGCAAATTTCCATCAGTTATGAAACCAAGGTTATCAATCTAGTAGGAGATGAAGAACACTTTGGAGGTTGCTGCGGTTGACCTTGGCAGGGCGCACTACCGGTGTCAACCACGAATGTGGAACATGCACACAACCTAATCAAACTATTTTGCCCCCACGAAACAGTGAGGTTGTCAATCTCGCCGGCTTGCTGTAACAAAGGATTAAACGGTTAACTAGTGGAAAATGGTGTTTGTTTGCAAAGAATGAAAGAACATGATTGCAGTAGGTTGTATTATCAATGTAATGAAAAAGGACCGGGGTCCACAGTTAACTAGTGGTGTCTCTACATAAATAATAATAGCATACATGAGGGTAAACAAATTACAGCTGGGCAATCGACAAAATAAATAACTGCATAATGATGCATATACTAGTCATGGTGTCTAGTCTGAGATTCATTTGGGCATTACAACATGATACATAGACCGTTATCCAACTGCATCTATGACTAATTATTCACCTTTAGGATAGCATCCGCAACACCTTACAGTATTAAGTTGCAAGCAACAGATTATTGCATTAAGTAAAGTATGTAATGTAAGTAGCACAATTATCCTTCTTGAAAGAACTAATGTTTTATCCCTAGTAGCAACAGTACATTCACAATCTTAGAGGTTGCTGTCACTCCCCAGATTAAATGAAGACATGAACCCACTATCGAGCATAAATACCCCCTCTTGGAGTCACAAGCATCTAATTGGCCAGAGCATCTACTAGTAACGGAGAGCATGCAAGATCATAAATAACGCACTCACATAATATATAATGAAGCAAATGACATAGTAGTCGATTATTCATCGGATCAACATCCCAAAATTTTGGAATGTTTAAAAATCACTAAAATTTAAAACTTTATCTCTTATTAAAATAAAATCATCAATATCCAATAAGGACAACTAAAAAAAAGATTAATATGACTTATTCAAAAGTATTATGATATTATTTCAATCAAGAAAACTTTATTTTCAAACTAGAGGGATGAGCTATAAATAAATATTCTAAATACTTATTACCTTATATTATCAAAAGGATGTCTAGTTCATAAATGTTTTTGGATAAAAATTGTCAATTCAAAAACATTATATTTGGATTTATAATAAACCCTAAGTAAATTATTGTAGTCACAAAACTATTTGGATTATCCTCTAATTTTAAAATTTAGATTTGATTCAAGTGTTTGATTTTAAAATTGGTTTAGAATGATTTATTTTGAACATTATCAATGTAATGAAAAAGGACCGGGGTCCACAGTTAACTAGTGGTGTCTCTACATAAATAATAATAGCATACATGAGGGTAAACAAATTACAGCTGGGCAATCGACAAAATAAATAACTGCATAATGATGCATATACTAGTCATGGTGTCTAGTCTGAGATTCATTTGGGCATTACAACATGATACATAGACCGTTATCCAACTGCATCTATGACTAATTATTCACCTTTAGGATAGCATCCGCAACACCTTACAGTATTAAGTTGCAAGCAACAGATTATTGCATTAAGTAAAGTATGTAATGTAAGTAGCACAATTATCCTTCTTGAAAGAACTAATGTTTTATCCCTAGTAGCAACAGTACATTCACAATCTTAGAGGTTGCTGTCACTCCCCAGATTAAATGAAGACATGAACCCACTATCGAGCATAAATACCCCCTCTTGGAGTCACAAGCATCTAATTGGCCAGAGCATCTACTAGTAACGGAGAGCATGCAAGATCATAAATAACGCACTCACATAATATATAATGAAGCAAATGACATAGTAGTCGATTATTCATCGGATCAACATCCCAAAATTTTGGAATGTTTAAAAATCACTAAAATTTAAAACTTTATCTCTTATTAAAATAAAATCATCAATATCCAATAAGGACAACTAAAAAAAAGATTAATATGACTTATTCAAAAGTATTATGATATTATTTCAATCAAGAAAACTTTATTTTCAAACTAGAGGGATGAGCTATAAATAAATATTCTAAATACTTATTACCTTATATTATCAAAAGGATGTCTAGTTCATAAATGTTTTTGGATAAAAATTGTCAATTCAAAAACATTATATTTGGATTTATAATAAACCCTAAGTAAATTATTGTAGTCACAAAACTATTTGGATTATCCTCTAATTTTAAAATTTAGATTTGATTCAAGTGTTTGATTTTAAAATTGGTTTAGAATGATTTATTTTGAACATATGTATTTGTGATATTTTCCTTGATTTTGTGAAGACATAAATTATCCTAATGAAACTCTAGTCTAAATTTGCCAAAACATGTTAAATTTCATAATTTGCAAAATATCACAATTTTAAATGTTCTATAACATGAGTTTGATTGTTTAAAATAAAGTTATGAATTTTACAAATTTATTGAAATTTGTTTGAGGCTATTTGGATAAATAAAACAAAATATATAAAAGAAACAATGAAATCTAAAAAAGAAAAGGAAAAAAATAATAATAACTGGGCCAGCCCGAGTCGGCCCAGCATTATCCTTCCGTGCGAGCAGACGGAGCAAGCCCAGCAGCGGCTCGTGTGGCCTCCTCTCCCCTCCCTCGCTGACAGCGTGGGCCCCCTTGTCAGCGCCCCCATCGTCTCCTACCTCCAACCGCTCCCCACGACCGAAGCGCAGCGCACGATCCCGCCCTCGCCCCACTCCCTCCCGAGCTCGAACGACACCACCCTCGGCCTCCTTAAGATCGCCATGACCCCTTCTCCATTTTCCCCTTTTCCCCTCCCAAGAATCGTGCCCCGTTTCCCCACAAACGCTCGCCGGAATAGCCCGAGCCGCCGACCGTTTCCTTCCAAGTCCGGCGAGTAGCGGAACACTCCGGGCCCGAGACCCCTCCTATCCACTCCGCCGTGACGCTACGCACCATGCCATTCCTTTCTCGAGGCCTGGGAAGCCGTGAAACAGCCGCACCATCCACACCCGAGGCCGCCGCCGTTCTCCTTCAACTCCGGCGGAAGCTCCACACCCCCCGAGGACACGCCGCGGGACAACGTCGTCCCCATCGCCTCCCCCACATCGTGCCGCGCCTCGTCGTCACCTCCGCTTGTCCGGGGGGGCTGCACATCATCGACGCCGTCCACGACGGAGCCGCCGGCCGCCGCCTCGTCATTCTCCGGCGACCAAGTTGCGCCGCTCGGTGAGCATCTCACCATAGCCGTCCGATCTCGCATCAACGGTCTAGGTTAGATCATTTAATCGAAGCGGTATCGACCAATAAGATACGGCCACATAGCCTATAGTTTTCTGAGAATTATTTAAAAGGACAGAAATTAAACCAAACTTCAACAAATCATAACTTTCAAAGCACATATCCAAATTTAGCAAATTTTATGTCCTTGGAAAGGTCTTGTCATGTAGTCTATTTTGAAATCATTATTTTTCCATTTGTCATAAGTTAAATTGGATCAAAATAGAGAGATACATTTCGGCCATATAAACCATATCTTAATTTTCAAAAATATTTTTAAAGTGAAACCTTCTGACAAATGTTTATAAATTGTACCCTCTGTCCAGAGGAACTAAAACATAATTTTTATGAATGATTATTTATACAAGAGCAATGGTTTTGTGTAAACTTATTTAAATCAAATGATTTTCAAATACAAATTTATTTAAAATTTGACTCATGCCATCATACATATATTTAGCAACCAGAGAACTATTAAAGTGTTCTACACTTTTAATAATGTTGTTTTCATCCATAATTTCAAAATATTGTTTTTGATCGTGTATGTGATTGATTAGTATGTTGACTGCGTGTTATTTTATTTATTTAGAGTGTGCGGAGTGTTCCCGTTGCTGTGGTAGTTACGCGTGTTACCCCTGTGACCAAGGCAAGTGATGCTCACTCATAAATGTCCTACTATTTTTATGTCAGTAGTATGCATGATAGGCTTACTACCATATTTGGTATAATATGATATGCTATGGGAATCCTATTTAGGATAGCCATCCACTCACACCCCCTCTAGGCTTAGTGAGCCACTGAACTTAGTTGATACTTGGATATGCTATGGAAAATGTTTTTAGTAGTTGAGTAAGGAAAACAACTAAGTTTAATGAACTACCTGGGTGTTGGTGGAAAGTTGGAAACGGTGATCCCCCAGGGTAACCCCAGGATGGGAGGATGGATTACAAGTGTGGAAAGTCACCCAGGATCAAAGAGATTCGAAGTTACTCCGTGTTTAGATTGCTTCCAGTGCAGCCACATGTCATATGGGCTCTGTCTTGACCATATAAGTTGTGAGACCCCGAAATCCGCGTGACCCGCAGATGTAGGGATGATAAGTGGGGATGGGTCCGCAGTATGATTTTGGGGAATTACTTCTGAAAGGTCTCGTCTCGGTCTTCTCTTTTCCATTTCATAATTGGGTGACATGGACGATGGAATGATTGGGACTTGTGGTGAAAGTGCACAAACTCTCGAGAGTCAAAAACTAAGTACTTAGCCGTGTTCCCGGTTACGGACAATTTGAGCAGCTGGACAAGGAACTGACGGAGGATCTCATCATTCCAATTTCTAAATAAAATTTGATGGGTTGAACAAGGGTAAAATATGACAGTTGTGGTGATGCCAACCGACCAGGTGGCACAGGAAACCCACATGATCATATTAAGTGGTGATGCTAACCGATAAGGTTGCACAGGAAACCCACAAATGGTTAGTTAAAATAATTAGTTGTGATGCTAACCTACAAGGTTGCACAGGAAATCCACCAATGAATAGTTGCACATAAAGTGGTGATGCCAACCAATATGGCACAGGTAACCCACATGATATAAATTGAAGGGTAAAATATTTATTGAAAAATATAGGATAAAACTGGCTTTATGCAAATCAGCCTCAAACTCCACCAAGCCAAATATGCATGTAGATGATAGGATGCCATTAATATCCACTAGTATCACTTGCCACCACACTTCAATTGTGCTGACCCAATATAGTTTGGGCTGCAACTCACCATTGCAGGACCCTCTGATGAGAAGTAAGGATTGATAGGGTCGCGAGTCTCCAACCAACATGACTTGCCTGTGGCACATGATGAAGATGGAGCTCACTTATCCATTTGCCTTCCGCTGTGTGTTTATTTTGGTTTGAGCTAGCCTTCGGCTATGCACCATGTATCGAACCCTTTTAGTTCTGGAATCGTGCAATGAATATTGATGCAATGTTATGGTATTTCATCTTAAACTGTGTGTGCTAGCAAGTCGATCCAGGGACTAGCACTATACACATGAGGTCGCTACCTTATAATAAGGAGGGCCTTTACAGTAGCATTACATAAAGATGATCTTGATCATGTTAGGCAGCTCACAAGATCTAAACATGATGGCACAATAGGAGAAGACAACCATCTAACTACTGCTATGGAACCGTAGTCCAAGGATGAACTACTCACGCATCAGTCTGGAGGCGGGCATGGTGATGTAGAGCCCTCCGGTGATGATTCCCCTCTCCGGCAGGGTGCCGGGAAGAGCTTCTGAACCCTCCTGAACTAGGGTTGATGGCGGCGGCGGCTCCGTAATGTTTTCAGGAAAAGTGTTCGGGTACTTAGGGTTTTCCCGTCGGGGGGTATAAATTGGCGAAAGGGAAACGTCGGTGGAGGGCCGTGGGCCCCACACCATATGGTGGCGCGGCAGAGGGGGGGCGCCTCCACCAGGTGTGGGCGCCCTGTGGCCCCTCCTCGACGCCTCTTCAGTCTTCTAGATGCTTCCGGGAAAATATGGACTTTGGCTTTTGTTTCGTGCAATTCCGAGAATATATCCTTAATAGCTTTTCTGAAACAAAAAATAGCAGAAAACAGGGAACTGGCACTGTGGCATCTTGTTAATAGGTTAGTCCACAAAAATGCATAAAACCCATATAAAGTGCATATAAAACATGTAGAAATGGGTATAATATAAGCATGGAAAATAAGAAATTATAGATACGTTTGAGACGTATCAAGCATCCCCAATCTTAGTTCTACTCGTCCCGAGTAGGTAAAACGATAACAAGAATAATTTCTGAAGTGACATGCTTTGACACAATCTTGATCATATAATAATGTAAAGCTCATGTTAGGAATGAAGTGGCTCAAGGCAATGGTCTATAATTTGCTAACAAATAGACAAGGAGTAAACAACTACATCATATAAGTAAAAACTTTCTATGGATAGGGATGTCTACGCACACTTCTATTCTCGTAGACAGTGTTGGGACTCCAAGAGCAGAGGTTTGTAGAACAGCAGCAAGTTTCCTTTAAGTGAATCACCCAAGTATCAAACTCAGGGAGGTAGAGGTCAAAGATATCCCTCTCAAGCAACCCTGCAATTAAGATACAAGAAATCTCTTGTGTCCCCAACACACCCAATACACTTGTCAGATGTATAGGTGCACTAGTTCGAGGAAGAGATAATGAAATACAAGTAATATGGATGATTATAAGTATTAATTGCAATCTGATATAAAAATGGCAGCAAGCAAACATGTAGCAGAACAGGTTGTAAACGATGTTTCAATGCTTAGAAACAAGGCCTAGGGATCATACTTTCACTAGTGGACAATATCAACAATGCCATCAAAGCTGAATAATAAATACTACTCTCAAACACTCTCTTGTTGGATGATAAACACCATTCACGGCGTAGGGCTACAAAAGCACCCCCAAAGTCTTAGTAAACTAACACCACATCGTCATAAAGGAATCACACACGGTGCGCACACTGTCACCTTCACAACCGTGAATAACCTAGGAGTTCATATTAAAGTAACCTCTAGAGTGCATAATAGATAAATAGTAACATCACATATTCAACTAGATTACAAAGCTCATGATCACATAAAGATCACACCATGGGAGAGAGAGATAAACCATAGCTACTGGTAGAGCCCGCAGCCCCGGGGGAGAACTATTCACTCCTCATCGTAGTAGTCAGCAACGGCGATGGAGATGGCGGTGGAGTTGATGGAGATAGCTCCGGGGGCAATTCCCCTTCCCGGCAGGGTGGCGGAACAGAGACTTCTGTCCCCGAAACTTGTCTTCGATGGCGGCGGCGCTACAGACATTTTTCGTAGAAAATTGCTCGGGGCCTAGGGTTATTTTGTCGGGGGGTTATGAAAGGAATATGCCCGAGAGGCAATAATAAAGTGATTATTATCTTATTCCATGTTTATGATAAATGTTTATTTCTCATGCTAGAATTGTATTAATCAGAAACCTTAATACATGCGTGACTAATGAACAAATTAGAGTTCCTAGTAACGCCTCTCGTTTAACTAGCTCGTTGATTAACTGATGATCAAGGTTTCCTGATCATGAACATTGGATGTTGTTAATAACGGGATCACGTCATTAGGAGAATGATTTGATGAACACACACCCAAATTAAGTATAGCAATACGATCAAGTCATTAAGTTTACATTGTTGTACTGAGCATACGAAGTAACCCTAATCCTTAGACCATGAGATCATGTCAATCACTAACACCGGAAGAATGCTTTGATGACATCAAACATCACACCGTAACAGGGTGACTATAATGGTGGCGTTGGGTATTCTGAAATTATTAGTTGAGTCTCATGGATCAAGAAGTGGGATTCGTCCATCCAGATGACGGAGAGATATACTCTAGGCCCTCTCGGTGAGATCACATCGACACCGCTTGCAAGCACGTGACTAGGTCACAAGGATGTGATGTCACAAAACGAGTAAAGAGTACTTGTCGGGAACGCGATCGAACTAGGTATAGATGATATCAATGATCAGATCTTGGACAAGTAAAATATCACGAGACAAAAGGAATTGGTTATGACGTTTTTTGTTCACACGATCACAAGATTCATCGTCGAATATGTAGGAGTCATTACGGATCTCCAGATCCCGCTGTTGACTATTGATCGAAGAGGTGTCTCGATCATTCCTACATTATTCACAAACTGTTGGGTGACACACTTAAGGTTTGTCGATGTTTTTGGGTAGACACGGAATTTCGGAGAAAAGTTTGGACAGCACCGAAATTGTTTCGGGTAATATTGAAATAGTTCAAGGGGTTAATTGTCAATGGTTGTCAATGGTTGTTAATAGAATTAATAAATGAACCAAGGGGATAAGTGTTAATGTTTGTTAATCGAATTAACAAATATTAAAAAGAAATGAATTTTTTATTTAATAAAGAAAAACCCTTGGGATTTTTTAGTGGAGTTTTAAAGAGAGTGAGTGGGCATGAGTGGATGCTCCACTCACATGAAGAGGAAGGGGTGGGGGCCTCTTGGGCCGCACCACACCCTTGGGCTGCTCCCCTCTCCTATATAAGGAGAGGTGGAGCTCCCTCTTATCTCACACAGTTGTCTCTCTCTCCCTCCTCTCGCTGCTCCACCTTCCAGCCATCCGCTTGGCGTAGCCATGGCCGTTTAGTTCTCCACCACACAACGCCGTCGTGTTGTTGGAGTTCCTTGGTGGTTCTACTACTTCTGCTGCCCCACTGGATTGAGGGAACGAAGGTCGTCATCAAACAATATGTGTGACCGAGTATGGAGGCGCTGCCCGTTGCAGCGCACATCTTCACGATCTTGAGATCGGCGAGTGAACGACTACATCATCCACGAGAATTATTCTCGAAACGCTTACGGTCTTCGAGGGTGAGTTACTTTTGGAATATGTTCCACTCGTTACGAGCATCTCCTAGATTAGATCTTGGCTTGTTCGCTTGTTGTCACCGTAGGATTTTTTTTTCTATGCTACGAACCCTTCAGTGGTATCAGAGCCAGCTCTATGCGTAGATGTTTTTGTACGGGTAGAACACATATGTGTATGTGGGCGTTGATGATCATGTTATTGCTTACTTTTTATATTTTATATCTTTGTGGCATAGTGGGATGAAGCGACCCGGACTAACCTTACATGTTCACGCACATGAGACTTGTTCCACGACTGACATGCAACTTGTTTTGCATAAGTGGTTTTGCGGGTGTATGTCTCTCCTACTATAGTTAATATGTAAAATAGAACAGGTTGTTAATAATTTGTTCATCACCGTTGTGGTTTCATATTCGTTGGTAAGAACGGTTCTATCTTCGAAAGCCCTAAGCCATGTAAAATATGCAAAAATAAATTAGAGGACGTCTAACTTGTTTTTGCAGGGCATGTGATGTGATATGGTCGAAGTTACAAATTTGATGTATGAAATGATACTTATTGTAAATTATGACAAACCGGTAGGAGACAAATGGTTGTCTTTTAATTTTATGGCCTGCTTGCTAAATATCATATCCGTATGATATGTTGTAAATTTGGAGGACAATCAAGAAGGAGGCGCCATGGACCTTGGTGCCACGCCGGTGGAATGATGAAGATCATGCCAAGATGCACAAGATGGAGAACAAGTGCAAGAAGGACCATATCATATCACATTATCCATGCATGTGATGTTAATCCTTTTTATGCATCTTATTTTGCTTAGATATTTACTTAGATCGCGATGGTAGCATTATAACATGATCCCTCTCATAGTTAATATCAAGATAATAATGTGTTCTTCCTTAGTATGCACCGTTAAGAAAGTTTGTCGTTTCGAAGCACCACGTGATGATCGGGTGTGATAGACTCAACGTTCGCATACAACAGGTGTAAGCCAGATTTACACACGCAAATACTACGGTTCTACTTGGCGAGCCTAGCATGTACAGACATGGTCTCGGAATACGAAACCGAAAGGTAAAGCATGAGTCATATGGATGATATATATGATGAACATGTTTATGTTCGCCTTAGCAGCTGCACCATCTCTCGTGATGATCGGTTATTGGTGTAGTAAATTTGGTCCGTGTAATCACTAAAACGACTAGAGGGATGTTGTTTTTGAGTGGGAGTTGACATAATAATTTTGAATAACTCCATCTATCTATCATAAACATATTCTAAAATATCTTTGCATTAATATTTGTATTATTGGCATCCGTAGTCCACTACACACTAGGCTTGTTAGTTAAGATCAAAATTGTTTAAAATCTGATAGTTACTCTATGGACTGGTACCATATTGTAAGAAAGTAATTATGTCTACGAAAGTTTTAAAGTCCTATTGCAAACTTCCGGTAACTCTAAAATTGCTCCATGTGATTCGGAATCTAAAATGAGCAACAATTCTATGTAGTGTCGATATTCATTCTTGTCTCCATGAAACTCACATTTTGAATTTGTTTGAAAATCGAGGAGATATATGGAGTTGAAAAGGTGTTTTCAGAAATAAATAAGGTATGAGATATATTTGATATCTAGGACCTTGTTTTTGTTACAAGTTTGAATGAAATTCAGTAGGGGTACATGAGCTCATATTGTATGAGTATGTACCGCAACATAGAAGATGCTAGGCATCTCGATATCGAAATTAGTTTGGCACTGATTCATATCCAATCTAATTGAGCCTTGGTAGCGTCATCATGATAGGGTTCATGATGGGATGGATAAATAGTGTAAGTGAATTTGTTCATTGGATTAAAAGACTACTAATAGTGAAATACAGAAGAATATTTTTTCATATGATGATCAACTTCAACATATAACTCCAAAGGGTGCTAGTACTTGACTATTCACGCCTAGGATTTTGATCCAAATTTGATTGGTACATATGTTGATGTTGAATGATTCTTCTACATAGAGAGGAAAAACCGAAAGAGGAACTGAAAAAGTATTTGACAGAAAAGAAAAGACTAGAAAGTCTAGTTCAGGTGTATATGGCTGATATACATATTATAGATATTTTTCTTATTAGTCACATATTGTAATTCTTGAGTATTTGTACTAGATTGGTTGGTATGAACTCTCATACAACTCACTACAAGAATACAATGTCCTAAGTGACTTACAAGGAATCTGTTAACAATACGCAATTAGAATATATATGATAATTTGTTATTGTGTTCGTTGTTGGTATACCTAGCCCATGAGATTTACTCTAAGAACTTAATAAATTTGTTATTTTGTTCCGGTCTAAATAAAAAAACTAGTTGTTCAAATTTTGACCATGATCCATAGAAGATGGATAAGTTGTTATAAATCTTGTTGGTAAAACATATATCTATAATAGTGACGCTAAACGCCGCAAGGCTAATGATTTGAATCCCACTTGATTGTGGAACCGTCGTGTAATTCATATTAGAAAGAAATGCATGAAGAAACTCCATACATTTGGATTTTGGAGTCATTTGATTTTGAATCATTTTGTAGCGTACCTGCACTTTAAATAAGGCAGATACCTGTGTATAGTGCAAATCCCTGGATCGATTCATTTGCACACACAATTTACAATGTAATATCACAACAAAGCGTCAATTTTATTACATCGATGATCCAGAATTACAAAATATTTGATACAAGTTGCATAGCATAAAGCTAGCATTGAAAAAGTACACAGCGGAAATACAATAGCAGTGAGTCTCTATAACTTTCATGCTGCCACAGGCGAAAACATGTTGGTTGTAGACTCGAAACCTTTAAACGAAACCTCGCTCGTTATCTGATCAAATCTGCAATAAGAAAAATATTGCAACAACGTGGGCCAGATTCCATTAAAAATGGAGTCTGGCAAGTGACACTATGGTGGACACTTAATGGAATAACTCTAAAGCCTATATGCATATTTGGCTGGTGGAGCTCAAGGCTAATTTGCATAAAGCCAATTTTTCCTGCTCTTTTGAAACCACTTTTCTTGAAATCAAGACGAGTATGGCATGAAAACCATAAATCTCATCTTCCCTTGTTCACCCATCAAGTTTTATTTCTGAAGTTGGAATGATGGAATCCTCCGTTGACGTCCGTGATCAGCTGCTCAAATTGTCCGTACCGGGGACACGGCTAAGTACTTAGTTTTACACTCTGCAGAGGTTGTGCACGTTCACCATTGTACCCATTCAACCTAGATTATCCTTTACACACCATTTGTGATAAGGAAAGGAGAGGAATGAGACGAGATCTTTCAGAAGCATTTTCCCTCCCACTCTGGCTTGACCCGTTCCACCTAACATCCCCTACATCTGATTGTCAAGCCGGAGAGAGTCCACGCAACGTAATTGATCAAGCCAGAGCCCATATGTCAATGGCTGCACTGGAAGCAATCGTCACTCGGAGTTCTTCAGATTCCTCTGTTCCTGGGTGGCCATTCACAAGTGTACATACTCCAGGAACCATAGACATGGACCTGAGTAGCCACTCAACATAAACCATACAACCACTGACCACCCAGGTGTTTCATTCTTAACTTAGTAGAATTTAGATTTTTACAAAACAACATTTGCATAGCATCAATAATTCTACTAAGTATTGCATAGGAACCTAGACACAGGAATAAGGAATTCTACACAGGTTTAGCATAGCAATACTATCCTACACATGCATAAAAAATACACTAAGTAATGCATATAGAAATAATAGGAAGTTTATGAGGTGTGCCACTTGCCTTTGAATGTTGTCGTTGTTCACAACTCTTTTCAACGATACTCGGGACTCTCCGTTCAATCTAACAGTATAGACAAGCAACAATACAACAATCAACAGCAAGCACAACTCCACAATGCATACAAACACATACTAGATGAATAAATAAGTTTTATAAAACTTTCTAAGGAAAATATGTTTATGCATGATGTGCAAAATATTCCTAAGGGCTAGAAATACTTTTTCATGCCATGAAAATCTTTTAAGTTAATGCAAGGCATATAGGTTGGTCCAAAAGGACTAAGGGCTAAGGTCATAAGTTGAATAAAATATTTTGTTTTATATCATCTTGAATAAGCTCTATTCTTCGAGAAAATACTAGCTCTATTCTTCGAGGTGATCAACAATTATTATCAACTCTTTGTAAATTGGATATTCACTAAAGTGAGAGAGACAGACACCCGGCCAGCCACTTAAATTGTGGAACAGGTCTCATGTGCGTGGACATGTAAGGTTTGTTTCCAGTCCGCTTCATCTCACTATGCCACTAGGATCCAACAACTTCAAGATGATAAAATCATGATCAAAATTGTTTAAGTCAAATGTGAAAGACAAGATTAGGAAAGAGGGAAAAGATAGAAGAAAGATGTAGTTGTCCTCCAGGCTTCATCTCCAGACTTGTAATATTCTCCTTGATGATGTCTTGATTGAAGTTTTGATAGACTTGATAAATCTTCAGACTTGGTGGTTCTTGTATCCTCGAGGCTGGTCTTTGATTTACTTAGTCATCATGAAGTCTAACAGAAGAAGGAGGGAGAAAGAAGAAAGAGGGAGAAAGACTCAGAAAATATTTCTGGTTGGTCTTCATGAACTTCTTCTTGATCTTTCTTCTAAGTGCTTCCACTCCTTGGAGATTCTTCTGGAGTCTTGTTTGGCTAAATCCTTCATTGGTCTTCAACCTCCATGTTGAAAATTACTAAGTGTCTAAGTGTAGCACTTCACAAAAAATGCTAAGTTGAAATTATTTCTAACTTAGAGAAAATTAATGAAGAGGGGTTTTCCTATGAGGATTATATCTACAAAATAAAATATGCTATGAATGAAATGAAATTTTTAATCACAAGAAACATAAAAATAACTTTTGTGATTTCTTTATAAATATGCATGAATTTATAAATGCAACTTAATTGATTTCTAATTTTGGAAAATATAATAAAAGGAATAATTATAAGATTAGAGTTTTCTATGATTAAATTTTTATAATACAATTTAATAAATAGTGTTAATAGACAGGGGTACTTTAATTAAATTTATAGAAATTTACTTTAATCAAAAATAATATTTTTATTAATAGTTATATTGAAAATACTCAACTATTCAAATTAAATACATAACTATGAATTCATTCAAAAATTACTCAAAAATATTTTATAGCAGTGGCATCAATTTACAAATATTCTAAAGTTTCTAAAACAATTTTATTTGTAATTTTTGGATTTATAGATTAAAAGTTATTACAAATATACTCAAATTCACCATTTGAAATTTGAATATTTTATACTAAGTCAAATTTGAATTTTGGCAGATCCATAATATTCTACATGTCAAGAGCTTTCCAAATATATAAAGTTTGTTAAATTTGGATAAGTGGTTAAAAAGTTATGACAGATCTAAGTGGCAGGGGCTTTTCTGCAAAACTGCCATTTAATTTTATTCGGAAAAATAAAATAGAAAAGGCTGGCTGACGTGGCATGCTCTGATTGGCTCGGATCTAGGGTTAACATGGACCGTAGGATTTTATGAAGATCGGACGGATCGGTTCTGGAGATACCTTTTTGGGGCGATATGATCTAGGCCGTTGATCGGAGATCGAACGGTCTCGGTCGCTTTGACCAGGACGTGGCGGCGCCGGGGTGGCCGGAGACGGGGCCGACGGCGGCGGTGGCCGGTCGTGGACGCCGGCGACGCTGCGTGGGCTCCCTGAGTGCGCGGACGACGGGCCCGGGCGCGGCGCAACACGGCGGATCTTATGGTGGTGGTGGCGACGCGGGATTCATCCAAGCGCGACGTGGAGTAGCGGTTGAGGCGGCTCGGGCGTCGGCGGACTTCCGTCGAGCTCGTCCTCGACGTTCTTCTGCAGGAAATAAGGGAGGAGGGGGTTCAAGAGTTGCGCAAGAGCACGGGGATGGGCGAGGAGAGGTTCTCGGGCTCGGGGTTACATTTACCTCGCCGGAAACGATGGAGAGAGGCGGCGGCGGTAGTGCGGCTCCGGCGAGCTATTGCAGCGGCCTGGCGGCGTGTTTTCGAGAGGGGGAAGAGGGGAAAGGTGCGGCAGGGCCTGGGGTTTATAAGGGGGCGCTCCGGGAAACAAATCGCGAAGAATCCGCACTTGATTTGATCCGATTTTGGGAGGGAGGAGTTTCGGCCGGAATTGTCGCCGGAGGTTGAAGATGAGCTGACGTCATCGCTGACGTCAGCGGTTTTCCTTTTTCTGATTTTTTTCAATTAATTCATAACTTTTGATTTAAATGTCCAAATGATGTCAAATAAAATTCTAACAATTTGTAAAATTAATATCTTTGTGTTAAACCAGTTGTGGGCATGTTTTGAAAACTTTTTAAAATTAATAAATTTGAAATATTGGTTTAATACAAAATTGATTCTTAATATCAATTTTGAAATTATAACTTAATTAAATTTTCTTTTTGCTAAAATTTGTAAAATACCCACATTCCAATATGTTTTTATTTAAGTAATTTAAACTTGTTTTGCTTAAATCATTCATCTTTATTTTGGCATAATATTAAAGAACTAAATATAGATAATGTTTAGGAAATGTGAAATATAAGGTATTCATTGTTAATTGGAAATAATTTGTGCATCATTATATTTTATATTATGATAATTCATTTGAAAACTTCATAACAACTTTGGAAAAGATTTTTTTTTTAATTCTATTCTTATTCAGAAGATATTAATCATTTCATGCTTTGAAAATAAATGAAATTCATTTAAGCTAATGAAATGTTTATTTGGCTAATTCATTAATTTAAAATCTATGAAGTTTATAGTTGTAAATTACAGAATTGAAATTTTAACACCAGGTTTTGAACTTAGTTGAGAGAATGAAAACCATTTGGCAACTAACACCTTTTTTAAATAATTTGTGAATTTATGAATATATATGACTAAGTGGTTGAAATCAATTTCTTATAAGTAAACTATTTACTTAAAATAAAATGGATTGTAGTTTGTAAAATATTTGTCAAATTACATTTTTAGGTTTTTTAAATACAGTGGATAATAAAATGTTTAAACTGTGTCATTTGAAAATTTAAACTCTTTCAATAAGTTTGAAGTCTTTCATAGTTGGTTTCCTTATGCATTTAATATTTTATTTTAATAAAAACAAAAGTTTTAAATTTTAGTGATTTTTGAATATTATAAAATGTTGGGATGTTACAGACTACCACCCTTAAAAGGAATCTCGTCCCCGAGATTCGGAGAAGCTAGAAAGAAAGTAAATGCTTGAATGATTCTGATAACTCGAGAGGTTTGAGAAATGTAACGTTTTGACACGGAAACTTGAGAATTGGCAGCGAATGATTTTTATGATTAGGAGGATAGAAAGAAAGATGGTTTGGGATCTCTGAGTTTAAGCAGCGGGGTTTTACTTTAACTGGGTGGCTACCACCCTTAAAAGAAATTTTTGTGGTCAGTCTAGAAACTTTGTGTAATCTTGTTTATTTCTCTGATGTAGAGCGTACAAGTATTAAAAAATACAATGGCATGTGGTGGATACAGAAAGTTTTTAGCACTCACGTTTTCCACTCGGTCCTTGGAGAGATTTATCCTTTTTCCACTCTGGGCAGCCACTGACATAGTGTCCTGTTGCTCCGCATCTGCGACATGTCACGGGACTGATGATTTTCTTGTGTGAGCGGGTAAGGCATTTCTCCTTCATCTTTACTGGGCACTTATCAGCATAATGTCCTTTGACTTTACATTTGTAGCAAATTACGTCACTTAAGTTCCTCTTCTTCCTTAGTGTTTCCAGGGCTAACAGTTCTTTCAAATCTTGTTTGCTATATTCTATCTCAATTAAGGAAGTCCAGTCTCGTTTGATGTGACAATTTCGAGCTAGGTGATCTCCTTCACATTTATAGCAACACTTGGATATCATCGGGTGTGACTTTACTCTCACTTCATTATCCATCTGGACATGAGCTTCAATCGTCCTTGGACCATGGTTTGGTTCAGTGTCCTTACCAACCTTCTCATTTATGCAGTTCGATGAATAATGTCCTTGTTTCTCCTGGGTCTTCATGAGAGACTGTTGCATTCCTTCCTTGGTTTGCTGGGTAGCTTGTTGCACCAAGGGATAAAGTTGACACTGGGTTGGGACATGGTTTGTTCCTTCACACAAGAAGCAAGTAACCTGACTTGTGAGGCATCCTTTAACTAGATCTCCTGTATCACCATGGGGCCACTCATCAGGACATTCTTTAGACGTATGCCCTATCTCTCCACAAGTTTTGCATGCCTTTGGTTTGGTCATAAGGTTCTCTTCAAAATCACTATGGTTTTGATCAATCTTAGGCAGTTGGTCATTGATCAACTTCCACAGCTGACTCTGGTTCTCTAATAGTGGTCGCATAGTTGTATGCAAATCATTGGTGTTGGTATTGGGGTGAGACATCTGTTTGGTTTAGAAAGCAATGAGTTGAATTATTTTTACTTATGGAGGAATCCTAGTTCAATAAAACAAAACAAGGCAACCAATCTATAACATAATCAATCAACATCTAACAAACATCAAGCAACAAGGTTTAAACACAAGCAAACACATACGGGAAAATTTTCAAAACTTCTTTTGAAAAACCATGCTAATTGTTTATCGAACGAAACACACCAATGTCATGGAAAGACAAAATTGATAGTACTGCCATACCACAATTTGATAGGTCAATACTGTGACGCCCTAAAATCGGTACTATGTAGATTCAAGCGTTCCCGCCGAAATCCGCATAATAACGATTTTAGGTCGCCCACCAGACATAATGTGCACGCCGAAACATGCGCATTATGTGGGTGGAATTGTGATAACATTACAACAATTTCGATACATCCACAAATACAACAGAAGATAACTTACAACAACGACTCGAACGAGTCAAGATACAAATAATACAATACAAAGATACATATGACAGCGGAAGCAAAAAATAGTATCCGACTACGGATAAGATGCAAATTGGACTAAGAGTCCTGAAGATAAGCAATGGCGCCATATCCCTGCCCAGCCAAGCCGGAGGGATTCCCAAGCTAACGTCGTCGGACTTCAAACCTGTTTGACTGCACATAAAGCACATCCCAAAAGAGGGTCAGGGCACTCCCTGACAAGCAAAACCGACTTGCCTACTTTCTACACCATCTCCCAAAATATAGGGGAGGTGGACTTAGCGGCAGCAGCACTAGCAACCTAAAGAGACACGCTACAACTTCCGTCTAATCAGAGAGGGATAAGAGAGCGCATAAGATAAACATCTACAACTAACACCAAACATAACCCATTCTCGAATTAACCCCCTCAACCAAATATGAGGAAGCAATTCGGGAAACTCACACGTTGCACAATTTTTATTTATAATTTATTGTGAAAATAATTCTATATTACTAATCAAATTAATTAACATTAATTAGGTGCAAGTTGTCTAGATCTTGTTAGCCAGCATCATCCCCAAAGTCGTCCATAACCGTGGACACGGCTCATCGATAAGATTATACCCTGCAGGGGTGCACTACAGTACCCATACTCGCATGATCAACCCGTTAGGGCCTCTCAACACGACTCATTCCTTCACTACAGCAAGTCCAAGTGCCACCCATATGAGTTGTTACCCGCGTCAGGAGTCCGGCCGAATCTCAATTGCGGACTCATTAGTTTGTGTCTGCGCACCATGCGGCTCAAACCACAGTAGGAACTGTCCGCTACGTGAGCACCACCCCTATATGACCCCGCGTATAAAGTAACCTCTCATCGATCATCATCATCATGCACATGCATATGAGCGAATGGAAAACCCGAACTACTTGCGGCACATGGACGAGCTGCGGATCCGTTCAAAGTCGAGGGGGGCTCCATTGGGCCTCCCACAAGTGGTTAGTGCGCTCAAAATTGGATCCGAGGACAAAATCTCAGTTCCTAGGTCGACACTGAGCAGAACAAAGCACCTCGCAAGGCCTTCCGCCTGGTGCCTTATCTTTTAATTATAATACCCCAATACAAGAGAGCATTTTATTAATGTAGAACAATCTATCATACTAAGCAGATGAAACATAAGACCAACAGACGACTCACACAAGCAACTCTAAGCATGCGCTACGACTCGCAAGGCCAACAGATAAACATGCAACGGGTATCAGGTGGTGGGGATAAAGCTGTATGGGCTGCAGGATAAACATGTGATGGGATCGCAGTTCAAGAATCGATAACTAGGGTAGCAGAGATCAACGGCAGGAATGAAAGACAATGTATAGGTAAACAAGCAAACTTTGCTTGCCTGGAATCCCGCAGGGAAGCAGATCTTGTCGTTGCTCACACATCTCAACGACGTATCCGCGAAGAAGCAACAAACACTGGAAAGCGTAAAGATGCATTTTATAACTACGGCAAAGATCCAGCATGATCATGTGAGAATGATGCATGACATGGCAAGATGCATTGCGAAATGCACTTAATCCAAATTAACCGGAACCGGGATTCCGACAATTAATATTTAGGTGCAAGTTATTTATTTACCAGCAATATTAAATGTTGGTTAACATGGCAACACATGGCATGGATGATCTAATTAAATTAAATGGAATAGGGCATTATATATTTATTACCCCCACACATTCCATATTAAATTATTTAGGTGATTTGCTACACCCGCAAACCCAAGAGATGCAACACATGCAATTATGATGCGATATGCACAAGATAGATGACATTTTATAAAATAGGTATAGGGTTAGGGTTTGGGTCCGTACGTTGGATCGGGAGAGATAGGGTTCGAAATCGACGTCTTCGGTCCGTAGAGGAAGTAGTCGTCGTCGTGGAAGTAGTTGTCGCGGAACCGGGGCATCGTCGTTTGTCGGTGTCGTGGAAGTGGTCGGGTAGTCGTACTCGGTCATCCTCGTTGACGGGCGCGGGCACAGAGGAGCACGGCAAACGGACACCGGAAAGAAAGCGCGCACGGGCGGGCACCGCGACACGAACACGGGCGGCCACGGAAATGCGGCACCGGAAGAGGACGCGCACGCGCACGCGCACGTAGCAACACCTCGAAGGGTGGACAACTCGGACAAAAATGGCGACGCCGGGGTCTTGCGGGCATTGTGTCGAACACCTGGCGGGCGGCGGACGCGAGGACACCACCGGACGGAGAAACGCGGCGCGGATGTGTACGGTGGCGGCGACCGGCGCGGGTGGAGGCGCTGCGACGGCGACGCGGACGCGCGTGGCGGAAGTGGAGCGAGGCACGCGCACGGAGGGACTGCGGCGGTCGGAGGCGACGGCGAGGCGCTGGGGCGCAGCGCGTGGGCGCGGCTGTGGGGAGCGGCGACGCGGGCGGACGGCTGCGGGGCGCCCGACGGCGGCGGCTGGCGCGGCCGGGCCGTGGGGAGTCACGGAGACGGCCGAGGAGCGGCGGCGCGCTGGCCGGAGGGGCGGCGGCGCGGTGCGGCGTGGCGGGTGGCGGCCGGAGGTGCGTGGCGGTGCGGGCCAGAGGAGGAGAGGCGGCCGGCGGTGGGGGAGAAGAGGGCGCGGCGGCGGGCGCAGCGGCGGGGGAGAGGCGGCGGAAGGAGGCGGCGCGGCGGCGCTCGGGGCAGGCGAGGCGGCCGGGGCCGGCGGCGCTGGGGAGGTCGCGTCGGGGCGCGGTTGGTGCGGGAAAAAATTTCTCCCGTGCGGGCTAGCTGCGGGAAGGAGAAGGAAGAGAAGGAAAAGAAAAAGAAAATAAGAAAAAGAAAAAGGAAAGGAGGGGGGAAAAAGAGAAAAGGAAAAAGGGAGAAGTGGAGGGGGGCGGCTGCAAAAATTGCAGGGGGTGGGAAGAAATTTCTGGGGGAAAACCTAGGGTTTGGTTAGATGGGCTTGGGCTTTAATTTCTCACCGTTTATTCTTTTTTGTTTTGTATTTTTAAAACAAAAACGAAAATGAATTTGAACAAGAATCTTATACAAAATATTTTTAGTTTTCAATGGACAATTTAATAAACTAGTTTTTTAACATTTGCAAAAGATTTGAAAATAAAACATTTATAATTATATTGAAATGCATTTGAATTTAATTATGGAAATTTAATTTAAATGCAACAAATTAAATTAATGCGATGCGATGCCATGTCAATGCAAAAAGACAACTCACAAAAAAAAACAAAAGGGGATAAATCCCGGGGCGTTACAAATACATCATCGGATCTCGTTATTCTAATGGGTAGGTGGTCTAATCTATCCTTTTCTTGAGTGCCTCGAGTTCTTCCTCAACTTCCTTGAGTTCTTCAAGATGCTTCTGGGTGTTGTGAAGTCTAAAATAAAGTCTTTCTGCAAGATACTCGATGGCTCTCCATGCTGCATTTCTTGCTGAATCAAAGAATGATGTGTGAAGTATTGGGTTCGTGAACATGCAGTCACCCTCAGTCTTGTGGTCAGCTTCTTTGCTGCTGTAGAGATGGACTTGCACCCACCAATACTCTTGGCCTTCATCCATGAAAGGAAAACCTTTGTATACTACTTCTCCTTCAAAACCTAAACTCCTCATGTTATCCTTAAGTGCTCTTGGAAACTCAGTCTCGCATTCCAAGGTCAGGGTCATCACTGGTCCTTTCTTAAGTGCTTCAATGAGGGCGGTCATCTAAAGAAACAAGAGAAGAAACTTAGAAAGGGAATAGATAAGGTAGTTACAAGAATAATGTTTGAAAAGTTCTTATTTTCAGCAAAATGAATGAAATAGATTTTCAATCCTATGGCCAAATCCTATTTCTATCCAAACCTAGGGTTTCGAACCTACATGCAACACAGTGCTTTGATACCATCTGTAGCGTACCTGCACTTTAAATAAGGCAGATACCTGTGTATAGTGCAAATCCCTGGATCGATTCATTTGCACACACAGTTTACAATGTAATATCACAACAAAGCGTCAATTTTATTACATCGATGATCCAGAATTACAAAATATTTGATACAAGTTGCATAGCATAAAGCTAGCATTGAAAAAGTACACAGCGGAAATACAATAGCAGTGAGTCTCTATAACTTTCATGCTGCCACAGGAGAAAACATGTTGGTTGTAGACTCGAAACCTTTAAACGAAACTTCACTCGTTATCTGATCAAATCTGCAATAAGAAAAATATTGCAACAACGTGGGTCAGATTTCATTAAAAATGGAGTCTGGCAAGTGACACTATGGTGGACACTTAATGGAATAACTCTAAAGCCTATATGCATATTTGGCTGGTGGAGTTCAAGGCTAATTTGCATAAAGCCAATTTTTCCTGCTCTTTTGAAACCACTTTTCTTGAAATCAAGACGAGTATGGCATGAAAACCATAAATCTCATCTTCCCTTGTTCACCCATCAAGTTTTATTTCTGAAGTTGGAATGATGGAATCCTCCGTTGACGTCCGTGATCAGCTGCTCAAATTGTCCGTACCGGGGACACGGCTAAGTACTTAGTTTTACACTCTGCAGAGGTTGTGCACGTTCACCATTGTACCCATTCAACCTAGATTATCCTTTACACACCATTTGTGATAAGGAAAGGAGAGGAATGAGACGAGATCTTTCAGAAGCATTTTCCCTCTCACTCTGGCTTGACCCGTTCCACCTAACATCCCCTACATCTGCTTGTCAAGCCGGAGAGAGTCCACACAACGTAATTGATCAAGCCAGAGCCCATATGGCAATGGCTGCACTGGAAGCAATCGTCACTCGGAGTTCTTCAGATTCCTCTGTTCCTGGGTGGCCATTCACAAGTGTACATACTCCAGGAACCATAGACATGGACCTGAGTAGCCACTCAACATAAACCATACAACCACTTACCACCCAGGTGTTTCATTCTTAACTTAGTAGAATTTAGATTTTTACAAAACAACATTTGCATAGCATCAATAATTCTACTAAGTATTGCATAGGAACCTAGACACAGGAATAAGGAATTCTACACAGGTTTAGCATAGCAATACTATCCTACACATGCATAAAAAAATACACTAAGTAATGCATATAGAAATAATAGGAAGTTTATGAGGTGTGCCACTTGCCTTTGAATGTTGTCGTTGTTCACAACTCTTTTCAACGATACTCGGGACTCTCCGTTCAATCTAACAGTATAGACAAGCAACAATACAACAATCAACAGCAAGCACAACTCCACAATTCATACAAACACATACTAGATGAATAAATAAGTTTTATAAAACTTTCTAAGGAAAATATGTTTATGCATGATGTGCAAAATATTCCTAAGGGCTAGAAATATTCCATGATGTACAAAACTGCCATTTAATTTTATTCGGAAAAATAAAATAGAAAAGGCTGGCTGACGTGGCATGCTCTGATTGGCTCGGATCTAGGGTTAACATGGACCGTAGGATTTTATGAAGATCGGACGGATCGGATCTGGAGATACCTTTTTGGGGCGATCTGATCTAGGCCGTTGATCGGAGATCGAACGGTCTCGGTCGATTTGACCAGGACGTGGCGGCGCCGGGGTGGCCGGAGACGGGGCCGACGGCGGCGGTGGCCGGTCGTGGACGTCGGCGACGCTGCGTGGGCTCCCCGAGTGCGCGGACGACGGGCCCGGGCGCGGCGCAACACGGCGGATCTTATGGTGGTGGTGGCGACGCGGGATTCATCCAAGCGCGACGTGGAGGAGCGGTTGAGGCGGCTCGGGCGTCGGCGGACTTCCGTCGAGCTCGTCCTCGACGTTCTTCTGCAGGAAATAAGTGAGGAGGGGGTTCAAGAGTTGCGCAAGAGCACGGGGAAGGGCGAGGAGAGGTTCTCGGGCTCGGGGTTACATTTACCTCGCCGGAAACGATGGAGAGAGGCGGCGGCGGCAGTGCGGCTCCGGCGAGCTATTGCAGCGGCCTGGCGGCGTGTTTTCGAGAGGGGGAAGAGGGGAAAGGTGCGGCAGGGCCTGGGGTTTATAAGGGGGCGCTCCGGGAAACAAATCGCGAAGAATCCGCACGTGATTTGATCCGATTTTGGGAGGGAGGAGTTTCGGCCGGAATTGTCGCCGGAGGTTGAAGATGAGCTGACGTCACCGCTGACGTCAGCGATTTTCCCTTTTCTGATTTTTTTCAATTAATTCATAACTTTTGATTTAAATGTCCAAATGATGTCAAATAAAATTCTAAAAATTTGTAAAATTAATATCTTTGTGTTAAACCAGTTGTGGGCATGTTTTGAAAACTTTTTAAAATTAACAAATTTGAAATATTGGTTTAATTCAAAATTGATTCTTAATATCAATTTTGAAATTATAACTTAATTAAATTTTCTTTTTGCTAAAATTTGTAAAATACCCACATTCCAATATGTTTGTATTTAAGTTATTTAAACTTGTTTTGCTTAAATTATTCATCTTTATTTTGGCATAATATCAAAGAACTAAATATAGATAATGTTTAGGAAATGTGAAATATAAGGTATTCATTGTTAATTAGAAATAATTTGTGCATCATTATATTTTATATTATGATAATTCATTTGAAAACTTCATAACAACTTTGGAAAAGATTTTTGTTTTAATTCTATTCTTATTCAGAAGATATTAATCATTTCATGCTTTGAAAATAAATGAAATTCATTTAAGCTAATGAAATGTTTATTTGGCTAATTCATTAATTTAAAATCTATGAAGTTTATAGTTGTAAATTACAGAATTGAAATTTTAACACCAGGTTTTGAACTTAGTTGAGAGAATGAAAACCATTTGGCAACTAACACCTTTTTTAAATAATTTGTGAATTTATGAATATATATGACTAAGTGGTTGAAATCAATTTCTTATAAGTAAACTATTTACTTAAAATAAAATGGATTGTAGTTTGTAAAATATTTGTCAAATTACATTTTTAGGTTTTTTAAATACAGTGGATAATAAAATGTTTAAACTGTGTCATTTGAAAATTTAAACTCTTTCAATAAGTTTGAAGTCTTTCATAGTTGGTTTCCTTATGCATTTAATATTTTATTTTAATAAAAAGAAAATTTTAAATTTTAGTGATTTTTGAATATTATAAAATGTTGGGATGTTACACATTTTGACGCTCGCAAAACTCTCTAAAAGGAAAATGATTTGAACTCCGTTCGAGAAGCCCAAAATTGAACGAGCGGTTCAACATGTTGGAAATCATACATAAATGATGTATGTGATCCATTAAAGTGTAGCCGTGAGCGGTAGATTCATCTACTTCGTCGATGAGTTGAATAGATATATTCGGATATTCCTATTTGATGGGAAAGAAGTCTGAGACTTTAGAATATGTTCAAATAATTTCAGCATGATGTAGAAAATCATTGTAACAATAATATATATGATGAGTTCATAGAAGAGATTGAGTTACACGTTTAGCACAAAACATCTGAGTGTTGCCTCCCGAAACACCATAAGAGTGTGGAATGTTTGAGAGACATAATCAGACTGTGTTTGACATGGGAAGATCAACGATGTAAATTGAAATTGCCATTATATTTTTTGGGAGCTATGCTTTAGAGACTACCGCTTTTACACTTAAAAAAGTACCATAATATATGATCCATTGAATTGAAAACCATATGAGATATGGGCCGGGAAGTTACCCAAATGGTCTTTTCTACAATATTGGTATGTAGATGAGTTTACAACCAAAATGGATAAATACCTTTGTAGGTTATCCCAAGGAAGAATTGGGTATTCTTTCCACTATAAAGCCAAAGCCAAAGTGTTGTTTTTACAAAGAATGGCTTATTTCCGAGAAGGATGTTCTCGTGAAAGTTTTGAGTGGGAGAACAATAGAATTCGATAAGTAAGATGGGCAGAGTGGCGCTACACCAGAATTTATTCTGCAAGCGGCCATGGCGCCCATGACACCCGCAACTACAAGTTGTTGTAGCTCCGGAGATTGATTTACATATTGAACCTCACTAGTCGGGTATGATTTCGTAATCGAATAATAAGGATTTGAGAACGAAGTATTATTGTAGGACAATAATTAACCGACTGTATACAAGGAAGCGATGATGGGCCCTTAACTCTGTTAAAAATGGTTGAACACCATAAAATCCAAGATAGTATTCATATACGAAATCAAGCTTGGAACTTGGTGAAACGTAAATGAGTCTATAAACAGAAGTGGATGTCACATCCATAAAAGGTTAGTGTTGTCAAAAGTTGTTTACGACAAAGTTCAAGAAGTTGCCTAAGATAAGATTTGGATCTTCCGTAGTGAAAGCTTAAGACTGTACGGATTATTACAGCAATCGCTGCATATGAGTTATGCTGGTTAACAAAGTTGTGTTCCGTAGTTGGAATGCTAACCAAGGACGTATAAATGATACATCTGAGAAAATTGATGGTCCCGAGGTAGCTAAGAATGGTATACAAACTTTCAAGATAGAAGTATGCATCACGGAGACAAAATCTTCATTGAATGAAATAGTCAAATAAGTTTTGATTTCATTATGAATAATGAAGATGCTTGCTTTTGCGAGAAATTAAGTGGGAGCGCTAAGACAAATTCATGATACTTTATGTGAATGACATATTGTTGACTGAAAGGTCATGTATCTTTACTTGACATAATTAAAAGTTTCATTGAAAATAGTTTTTCACTGAAAGGACTAAGACACAAAACCATATTAGGCATCTAAGATTCATAGAGATGAATTGATGCGCTTAATAGGTTAGGTCAAAGTACATACAAGAGATATCAAATTAGTTTGATATGGAAACATCAAGAAGTGTTCTGGTTGCATGGCGTGTTAACAAGACTTGAGTGTGTTAGACACTAGATGAATAAAAGAAAATGAGCAATTTTGATCAATCATGAACACCATGATATGTACAGAAACATATATTCTATGTTGTAATATAGTTATGAGCATTTACCAGACTGATTCATGTGATGATCACTGGACAAAAGTAAAATATTCTCGGGTGCTTTGGTAGAACGAAGAATACATTTTGGATACCTTAGTGGAGAACATATCGTTGTAATGTGTTACACTGCCATGAGTTGTGCCACACATCCAAATAAATTAATTTTTGATCTCAATTAGGCTATATGTGTGTTCAATGATAGTGGCACAATAGGATGGAAGGAAGTTCCATGTTGGTTTGGATGAGTTCCAAAAGTTCAACGTTATGACGGATTCTACAAATGAGGATATGTGTATTGTTGTTGTGACAAACGACATACTACAATCTAAGGCTAAATATATCGATGTTTTAAACAACTAAGTTTGAGTCAAGAAGTTCTTACGGACTTGGTCTAGTTCCATGTGTGTGAGATCTATGAAGCTATATTGTTTTCACAGTATTAGCAACCTGATTCAGACCAATGAACTAAGGTTCCACCATGCGACCAAAGCTATACAAAGCCATGCCTAAACTCATTTGAATGAGTAATGCGTAGAGACACAAGTGACATGCAAAGTACATACGGATCTGAATCGTTCACGGCCCGTTGACTTAAAACCTCTTCCACAAGCGAAACATGATCATCACCAGAAGGCCATTGGTGTTGGATCTTTACAAGTGTTAACTAGATTATTGACTCTAGTGCAAGTGGGAGACTAGAAGGAATATGCCCGAGAGGCAATAATAAAGTGATTATTATCTTATTCCATGTTTATGTTAAATGTTTATTTCTCATGCTAGAATTGTATTAATCGGAATGTTAATACGTGTGTGACTAATGAACAAATTAGAGTTCCTAGTAACGCCTCTCGTTTAACTAGCTCGTTGATTAACTGATGATCAAGGTTTCCTGATCATGAACATTGGATGTTGTTAATAACGGGATCACGTCATTAGGAGAATGATATGATGAATGCACACCCAAACTAAGTATAGCAATACGATCAAGTCATTAAGTTAACATTGTTGTACTGAGCATACAAAGTAACCCTAATTCTTAGACCATGAGATCATGTCAATCACTAACACCGGAAGAATGCTTTGATGTAGTGTACCTGCACTTAAAATATGACAGGTACCTGTGTATAGTGTAAATCACTGGATCGATTCGTTTGCACACACAGTTTACGATGTAATATCACAAGAAAGTATCAATTTATTACAACGCTGATCCAGACTTAGAAAATATTCATTACAATTTGCATAGCATAAAGCTAGCAGCGAACAGAGTAAACAGCGGAAAATTATTCTTTATGGAGTCCCCAATCATCATCATGTGCCACAGGCGAGCATGTTGGTTGAAGACTCGAAACCCTTAGCAAGATCTCACTCATCATCAGAACAGTCTGCAGTAAGATATATATTGCAACAACGTGGGTCAAAACCATTAAAAATGAAACTGGCAAGTGACACTATGGTTCACACTTAGAGGAATAACCCTAAAACCTATATGCTTATTTGGCTGGTGGAGCTCAAGACTATTTTGCAGAAAGCAAGTTTTTCCTTAACTCTTTGAAACAACTTTACCTCGTTGAGACAAATATGGTATGAAAGCCATAGTCTCAATCTACCCTTGTTCACCCATCAAGTTATAATTTATAAGTTAGAATGGGGGAATCCTCCGTTGACGTCCTCGTTCAACTGCTCAATTGTCCGTTTCCGGGGACACGACTAAGTACTTAGATTTTAACTCTGCAGAGGTTGTGCACGTTCACTATTGTACCCATTCACCCCAAACTATCCTATACACTCTTGAAGTGTTAAGGAAAAGGAGAAGAATGAGACGAGATCTTTCAGAGGCATTTTCCCTCCCCGTGCAGGCCTGACGCGCTCCACCTACAAACCACTACCTCCACCTGTCAGGCCGGGGCGAGTCCATGCAGCTTAGTTGATCAAGCCAGAGCCCATATTGGCAATAGCTGCACGAGAAGCAATCTTCACTCGGAGTTCTTCAGATCCCTTTGTTCCTGGGTGGCCATCCACAAGTGAATATCCCACAGGTAAATCCCCTGGGGACAACACTCAACTCATACAGCCAAGCAACCAATTCCACCCAGGTGTTTGATTATAACTTAGTAGAATTTAACATTTCATCAAAAATAGTTTTGCATAGCATCACAGTTCTACTAAGTATTTTCATAGGAACCTAGACACAGGAATAAGGAAGTCTAAACATGGCTTGCATAGCAATACTATCATACACATGCTTATAGAAAATAATCTACTCATGCATAGAAAAATAATAGGACTTTTATGGGGGGTGTGCCACTTGCCTTGGCAACCGGGAGTGCAGCAGTTACAGTTGCAAAGATTCTCGTTCCCCTCTGAATAGTCTAACAAAAGAAATAAAAAGCCACACATAAACACACAAGAAATATATTCATACAAAGAAAAATATATGCTATGCATGAGATGCAATAATTTATTTTTAATTTCAGGAAACTAATATATGTATCTCTTAGAATTTTTATGACGTATGCATGAATAAATTTTTAATTTGTTTTCATTTATTTAGACATGAATAAAAGGGTAACATCGAGAATTTTAGTTTACTTAAATAAAATTTCATAACTAAATTTTATAAAATGACATTTGGGCAGAGGGCATCTAAACAAGTTTTTAGCAATTTGATTTACTCAAAAATAATTTTTCTAACTAAAGTTATGTCTAAAACACTTAAACTACTCTCAAAAATATTTGAAAATTTTGAATGTGTCAAAACAAAAACTAATGAAGCCAAAGTGTTCTACTGGTTCTAAGGATTCCAAATATATAAAAATATTTGAATTTTGTTAAACAGATAAAAAGTAATGATGAAAACAATATGCAAGGTGTTTTCTGCAAAACTGCCAAATGAATTGATTTTAAGAAAATCGTAGAAAAATAATATATGACGTGGCGCCGATGTGGTGCTGACTGTGCGCTGACGCGGCGCTGACTGTGCCTGCTACGCAAGCGTACCGCTTCGTTTTTAAGTGATCTAATCCTGGTCGTCCGATTTAGATCTAACGATCTAGGTCAAAATGACCAAAACCGAGCGGCGCGGCCGGCCGGAAGAGCTCCGGTGACCGAAGCGCACGGCGGCGCCATCGCCAGCGTTCGCGCTCCCTACGTTCTACTGCTCTACGAGGATATCGAGGCATACCCTGACGAAGAGGAGCTCGCGGCGAGGTTGGTGGCGCGGTGGAGAAGAGCCGAGCGTCCTCCTCTTCTCGAAATCGCTCGCCGGAGATGCGCACGGCGGAGGTCCTTGTCGGTGAGAACGGACGCGGGGTTTGGCTGCGTAAGAAAACACGGGACCTTGTCTCTAAGATGCGCAACGACAAGGTAAAGCGAAAGGGAGTGAAGAGAGGGCTCGAGGGGGACGCCGCTCACCAAAGTTCGTCGAACTTGCCGTCGGCAACGGCGGAGCTCCAGGGATGCTCGTGGGCGTCCTGGTGGCTATCGGGGTACAGGGCATGGGGAAAAAGAGAGAGGGGGTCGAGGGGGTTCTTATAGGGGTAACGGTGAGGTAAATGGGGGAGTAAATCGCCGGGAATCAACGAATTGATTCGGCCGTTTCTCGGCTAGGTCGTGGGCGTGATTTGGGGAAGAAGGGGTCACCGCGACGGGGATGACATGTGGGACCCACCTGTTAGAGAGAGAGAGAGGGCGCACGCGGGCGGGGATGGGCTGCTGGCGGGCTGTGGCGCTGCGCGCGCGGTAGATAGCTTGTGCGCTTCGGCCCACTTGCTGGCCCGGCTCGATTTTTCTTTTTATAATTCATTTTCTGTTTTTAAATCTTTTGAGTATAAAATAATTTCAAAACTATATCAAAACTTCTCAGAAAAATTCATAAAAATATAATTTGAAAATCTTATTAAAAATAGATCCTTTTGATATTAATTTTGTCTAAGGTAAAAATAGAATAAAAAGGAATATTATTATAAATTTCAAAGAACAATTTAATGGATATAAAATCAATTAAAACATATATAAATAATTTAATTTAAATTCTATGTGATTTAAATGACAAGTTTAATGATGATGATGCATGGATGCAAAGTTTTAAATTTTTCTAAAAATTGGGATGTTAAAAACCTAACCCCCTTAAGATGAATCTCGCCCTCAAGATTCGGATTGGCTAGCAAATAGGTGAGGGTGGTCTTCTTTCAGGTCATCTTCTCTTTCCCAAGTTGCTTCCTCTTCTGAATGGTGATTCCACTGTACTTTACAGAATTTGATGGTCTTGGTTCGGGTGACACGTTCTGCTGTCTCCAAAATCTGTATGGTTTTTTTTTCATAAGTGAGATCACTTTCTCGTTGTACTTCCTCTAGTGGCACCGTATCTCTTAGCAGTGTTTCTGCCATTACTAGGTGACATTTCTTCAGCTGGCTGACATGAAACACAATGTGAACTGCGAAAAGTGCTTCCGGGAGTTCCAATTCATAGGCAACCTCTCCTTTGCGGGATAATACCTTGAAAGGTCCAATAAATCTAGGTGCCAATTTTCATTTGATTTCAAATCTTTTAACTCCCCGCATAGGTGAAACTCTGAGATAGGCTCGATCGCCTACTTCATGCGTGACTTCCCTCCTTTTGGAGTCCGCATAACTCTTCTGTCTGGATTGTGCTATCTTTAGACGGTCTTTAATCAGTCTGACTTTTTCCTCAGCCTCCTTGATTATGTCTGGTCCGAACAAACTACGTTCTCCTACGCCACTCCATAGTAGTGAGGTAGTGCACTTTCTTCCATACAGGGCTTCAAATGGCGACATCTCTATGCTCGCTTGATAGCTGTTGTTGTAAGAGAACTCGGCATATGGGAGATTATCATCCCAGCTTGACTTATAATCTAGAGCGCATGCTCTTAGCATATCTTCTAGGATTTGGTTTACTCTTTCTGTCTGTCCATCCGTCTGCGGATGGAACGCTGTGCTGAATTCTAATCTGGTTCCCAGAGACTCATGTGATTGATTCCAGAAATGAGAAGTAAACTGAGTACCCCTATCCGACACAATTTTCTTGGGAATCACATGTAGACACACAATCCTCTTCATATAGATGTCAGCTAGTTTGGCACTAGTGTAAGTAGTCTTCACGGGTATAAAGTGAGATACTTTCGTCAGACGATCGACTATAACCCAAATAGAATCGTACCCTGATTTAGTCCTTGGCAGACCAGTGATGAAATCCATACCAATCTGTTCCCATTTCCAATATGGTATTGGTAAGGGTTGCAGCAACCCTGCTGGTTTTTGGTGTTCTGCTTTCACACGACTGCAGACGTTGCACTTTGCAATGTATTCAGCAATATCTCGCTTCAAATTGATCCATCAATACCTCTCCTTTACATCCATATACATCTTGGTGTTACCCGGATGTATGGAATAAGGTGAGTCATGAGCTTCTTGAAGTATTAACTTCCTAAGATCGGCATCGTCAGGAACACATATGCGTTCCTTATACCATACGGTTCCTTCTTCATCTTCTCTAAAGTCCCTTGCTTTGCCTTCACTTAGGTTCTTCTTGATTTCCTTTACTGCTTTATCCTCTAACTGAGCTGCCTTGATTTTGTTAAATAGAAGAGGTTGAACTTCTAAGGATGTTATGAATCCTTCAGGTACCATTTCCAATCGAAGGTCCTTAAATCCTTTACATAGATCTTCAGGCAATTCTCCTGCCGTGAGTCCGTTTACATAAGTCTTACGGCTCAAGCCATCAGCCACTACGTTGGCTTTCCCTGGGTGGTACTGTAGACTTAAATTATAGTCTTTGATCAATTCTAACCATCTCCTTTGTCGCATGTTTAATTCCTTCTGAGTAAAGAAGTACTTGAGGCTTTTATGATCTGTAAATACTTCACATCGCTTTCCCCATAAATATGGTCTCCATATCTTTAGCGCATGTACCACAGAGGCTAACTCTAGATCATGAGTGGGGTAGTTTACTTCATGATTTTTGAGTTGTCTTGAGGCGTAAGACACTACTTTGCCTTCTTGCATCAATACGCTTCCTAGGCCACGATATGTAGCGTTGCAATAAACTTGGAAATCTTTCTCTAGATCTGGTAAGCATAATACTGGTGCAGACACTAACCGTTTCTTTAATTCTTGAAAACTGGTCTCAGAAGCTTCTGTCCACTCAAACTTCTTTCCCTTCTTCAGTAGTTCAGTCAAGGCTTTGGCAATCTTGGAGAAATTTTCAATGAAACTCCGGCAGTATCCTGCCAGTCCTAGAAAACTGCGGATTTCTCCCACATTTTTGGGTGATTCCCAATTTGTCACAGCAGCAACTTTTTCAGGATCCACTGCTATTCCATCTTTAGACACCAGGTGTCCTAGAAATCCTACTTGTTTTAACCAAAAATCACACTTGTTGAACTTAGCATATAACTTATGCTTTCGGAGTCTTTGCAACACCAGACGTAAATGTTCTTCATGTTCTTTGTGACTTTTGGAGTAGACTAAGATATCATCGATGAAGACAACAACAAACTTGTCCAGAAAATCCATAAATACCTTATTCATCATATTCATGAAATAGGCTGGAGCATTGGTCAACCCAAAAGGCATTACTGTGTACTCATACGAACCATATCTTGTAACAAAGGCAGTCTTGGGTATATACATCTCTCTAACTTTCATCTGAAAGTACCCGAATCTGAGATCAATCTTGCAGAACACGACAGCCCCTTCTAGTTGATCGAAGAGCTCATTGATTTTAGGTAGCGGATACTTGTTCTTGATTGTATGCTCATTTATGTCACGGTAATCGGTGACTAATCTCTGGGTACTATCCTTCTTCTAGACGAAATGGATTGGGGCTCCGCAGGGTGATGAACTTGGACGGATAAAGCCTTTCTGCATAAACTCTTCCAATTGCTTCTTGAGTTCTTTCAGTTCATCAGTTGCCATTGGGTAGGGCCTTTTAGCTATTGGTCCTGTATCCGGCTTTAGTTCAATGAGGAACTCTACATCTCTATCGGGTGGCATTCCCGGTAGTTCTTCTGGAAATACATCAGGGTATTCCTTGACTATAAGGACCTCACCGAGACTAACCCCCTTAAGAGAATTAAGCCTAACATTCTTAAGTTCAAATTTGATCTAAAGTTGATTTTCAAGCCTTCTGGTGTGGTGAGAGTGATGGTTCTATTTGCGCAGTCTATGATTCCTGCATAACGGGACATCCAATCCATCCCTTTGATAACATCCAGGCCTTGTGTTTCCAGGATGATCAAGTCCGTAGGAAACTGATGCTTTCCAATCTTCAGACTCAACTGCCTACACCCAGAGGTTACTAGCATTTCTCCTCCCGTAGAGCTTACTCTAATAGGGCTTCCTATATTTTCCGCAACTAACCCATGTTTGTTTACAAAAGCTCTTGAAATGAAAGAATGCGATGCTCCTGGACATGAATTGAGCAAGAACGTACCAATGACAGCATCAGGTTCATCGTACACTTCTTCCACATTGATGTGGTTCACATGTCCTTTCTGGAAGGGATTGGGCTTGGCAACTTCTGCAACCTATTTGGGCGATGATGTCCATTGTTGTGGCCAGCATTTCCATTTCCTTTGTGATTCCCATTGTTTGTCTTGAAACCACCACTATGGTTATGACCATGATGTTTGTGGTTGCTTCCTCCACTAGGATAGTGCCCAGTTTTATGACCCTGGTTTGTATCCTGAGGAAAAGGCCTTTTGAAAGAAGTTTCAGAATGGTGTTTGTGAACATTCAACTTTCTCTTCCTGTTTTCAGCCTTCTTGATGTTATCCTCCAGTATGATAGCCTGATCTAGGAGGGTTTGATAATTTGGGGCATATGCTACTGTTAAAGGAATCTTCAGCTCGTCACTCTGTCCATTTAGGAATTTTGCCTTCCTCTTAGCCTCAGTGTTGATGTCCTCAGAGGCATATCGAGAAAGGGCATGGAAATCAGCCATGTACTCCTTAAGACTCCTGTTTCCTTTTCTCAGGTTTCTGAATTCCTCTTGCTTCAAGTTCATAATGCCCGAGGAGATATGAGCATTACGAAAACCTTCCTTGAAGTTTTCCCAAGTCAAGGTTTCTAGTGGGTGAGTGATTTGATAAGTTTCCCACCACTGAATTGCTGGTCCTTCCAACAGATGAGTAGTGAACCTCACCTTCTCAGCGTCGGTACATTCACAAGTCACTAGATCTCTGTCCACGGAACGCGGCCAGTCATCTGCCACAATTGGCTGAGTTGCAGTGGAGAACTTGTTAGGCCGGAGCCTCAGAAATCTGGTAAGTCTATCCACTTGGGGGGGTGGTGGCGGTGGCGGGTTGTGGTTGTTGTTATTGTTATTGTTGTTGGTTGCAGCAATGAACTGGGTCATCATAGTCATTAGCTGAGCTTGAGCGGCCATCAACTGTTGTATAGCATCGTTGTTGTTGTGGTCGTTGTTGTTGTTGTTGTTATCAGGCACACGACGGGGAGGCATCTGTGGTTTTCGCATAGATGAGTTTAGACGGAAAGTCTAAAGAGAAAATACCCCAACAAACAAACAACTTATAAGAACAACAATCACACAACTCAACCTTTGAATTAAAAACGCTATGAAAGTTTGGAAAATAAACTCGCGAGGTTCCGGGAATACAACGGAAAGTATTGCCTTACCACAAGTTGGTAGGTCAATACAAGACTAAGATAACGATGAGGTGTAAAGTAAATGGTAGTCTCACTAACTAACTACTCGACCATGTCATCTTCTTCTTCTTCAATCTCCTGAATCTCGATTCCTTCATTGTCGAGTACTTCCTTTAATTCCTTCACTTCTTTCTTCAGGGCAAGGTTCTTCTCTTGCAGCTCCCTCTTCTCAGTACGAAGCCGCTTGTTCAAATCACTATCAGCTTCAAACTCGACTTCATTGCTCCCGAGTTCTGCCTTCTGTTCTCTGATAGTCTTGTTTTTCTCTTGAGCCCTTTTCTCCTGTCTCTTGTACTTCTCCTCTTGTGCAGCAAACCTCTCTTCTTGGGCCTTAGTCACTTCCTCCTGAGCCTTCATCTTTTCCTCGTTCTCCTTGAGTAAGGCACATAGCTCATCGTCTTTCAGGAGCTCAGTGTGCCTGTCCTCATAAAGTTCTGTGACGAGGATCTCCAACTCCTGGAAATAAAGACTAAGGGGCTTTGCTTTGTCTCTATCTCCGACATCAAATAGGTAAGGTTCTCCATCCTCGTTTCTCCTTCCAAAGAAAATGGAGTAGTGGCCCCTCAACTCTGTGCTGTAGCGTCCACAGAGACGCCCAATCAGGTCTTGCATGACTAGATTGAGTCCTTATCTTTGGAGTCACTAACAATTTTGATTTCCAATGGGGGCTCTTCTCCACGTCCTGGCTGAGTTACTTTTATTCCCCAACAGCCCTCTTTGTTAAACTTCTTCAGGATGAAGCCCTTAACTTGAGGTAGTGGTAAACCTATCATCTCGCCAATGTCTAGGAGGTAGCAGCCAAAACGGGTGTTCTCGAAGTCCTCCGCAGTGGTGAAGTGGAAGCTCGTCATCCTTTAGGTAGAAAGAAAAGAATTAAAACAAGAAATGCATAAGGTAAAGAAGTACTAGTCATATGTGCATTATGAATTTAGAAAAAATTCTAAGTCAAATCTCAATGTGATCAACAATGTTAACAACTCTTTGCAAATTGGATATTCACTATAGTGAGAGAGACAGACACCCGGCCAACCACTTAATTGTGGAACAGGTCTCATGTACGCGGACATGTAAGGTTTGTCTCCAGGCCGCTTCATCTCACTATGCCGCTAGGATCCAAAATACTTAAGTAGATAATACTATGATCAAAAGGTTTTTCCAATCCTAAGGGCTCGAACATACAGGCAACACAGTTTTCTGATACCATCTGTAGTGTACCTACACTTAAAATATGGCAGGTACCTGTGTATAGTGCAAATCCTTGGATCGATTCGTTTGCACACACAGTTTACGATGTATTATCATAACAAAGTATCAATTTATTACAACGCCGATCTAGACTTAGAAAATATTCATTACAATTTGCATAACATAAAGCTAGCAGTGAACAGAGTAAACAGCGGAAAATTATTCTTCATGGAGTCCCCAATCATCATCATGTGCCACATGCGAGCATGTTGGTTGAAGACTCGAAACCCTTAGCAAGATCTCACTCATCATCAGAACAGTCTGCAGTAAGATATATATATTGCAACAACGTGGGTCAAAACCATTAAAAATGGAACTGGCAAGTGACACTATGGTGGACACTTAGAGGAATAACCTTAAAATCTATATGCTTATTTGGCTGGTGGAGCTCAAGGCTTTTTTGAAGAAAGCAAGTTTTTCCTTAACTCTTTGAAACAACTTTACCTCGTTGAGACAAATATGGTATGAAAGCCATAGTCTCAATCTACCCTTGTTCACCCATCAAGTTTTAATTTATAAGTTAGAATGGGGGAATCCTCCGTTGACGTCCTCGTTCAGCTGCTCAATTGTCCGTTTCCGGGGACACGGTTAAGTACTTAGATTTTAACTCTACAGAGGTTGTGCACGTTCACCATTGTACCCATTCAACCCAAACTATCCTATACACTCTTGAAGTGTTAAGGAAAAGGAGAAGAATGAGACGAGATCTTTCAGAGGCATTTTCCCTCCCCGTGCAAGCCTGACGCGCTCCACCTACAAACCACTACATCCACCTGTCAGGCCGGGGCGAGTCCACGCAGCTTAGTTGATCAAGCCAGAGCCCATATTGGCTATGGCTGCACGAGAAGCAATCTTCACTCGGAGTTCTTCAAATCCCTTTGTTCCTGGGTGGCCATCCACAAGTGAATATCCCACAGATAAATCCCCTGGTGACAACACTCAACTCATACAGCCAAGCAACCAATTCCACCCAGGTGTTTGATTATAACTTAGTAGAATTTAATATTTCATCAAAAATAGTTTTGCATAGCATCACAATTCTACTAAGTATTTTCATAGGAACCTAGACATAGGAATAAGGAAGTCTAAATATGCTTGCATAGCAATACTATCCTACACATGCTTATAGAAAATAATCCACTCATGCATAGAAAAATAATAGGACTTTTATGGTGGGTGTGCCACTTGCCTTGGCAACCGGGAGTGCAGCAGTTACAGTTGCAAAGATTCTCGTTCCCCTCAGAATAGTCTAACAAAAGAAATAAAAAGCCACAAATAAACACACAAGCAATATATTCATACAAAGGAAAATATATGCTATGCATGAGACACAATAATTTATTTTTAATTTCAGGAAACTAATATATGTATCTCTTAGAATTTTTATGAGGTATGCATGAATAAATTTTTAATTTGTTTTCATTTATTTAGACATGAATAAAAGGGTAACATCAAGAATTTTAGTTTAATTAAATAAAATTTCATAACTAAATTATATAAAATGACTTTTGGGCAGAGGGCATCTAAACAAGTTTTTAGCAATTTGATTTACTCAAAAATAAATTTTCTAACTAAAGTTATGTCTAAAACACTTAAACTACTCTCAATTTTTTTTGAAAATTTTGAATGTGTCAACACAGAAAACTAATGAAGCCAAAGTGTTCTACTGGTTCTAAGGATTCCAAATATATAAAAATAGTTGAATTTGGTTGAACAGATAAAAAGTAATGATGAAAACAATATGCAGGGTGTTTTCTGCAAAACTGCCAAATAAATTGATTTTAAGAAAATCGTAGATAAATAATATCTGACGTGGCGCTGATGTGGTGCTGACTGTGCGCTGACGCGGCGCTGACTGTGCGTGCCACACAAGCGTACCGCTACGTTTTTAAGTGATCTAATCCTGGCCGTCCGATTTAGATCTAACGATCTAGGTCAAAATGACCAAAACCGAGCGGCGCGGCCGGCCGGAAGAGCTCCGGTGACCGAAGTGTACGGCGGCGCCATCGCCGGCGTTCGCGCTCCCTACATTCTACTACTCTACGAGGATAGCGAGGCATACCCTGACGAAGAGGAGCTCGTGGCAAGGTTGGTGGCGCAGTCGAGAAGAGCCGAGCGTCCTCCTCTTCTCGAAATCGCTCGCCGGAGATGCGCACGGCAGAGGTCCTCGTCGGTGAGCACGGACGCGGGGTTTGGCTGCGTAAGAAAACACGGGACTTTGTCACTAAGATGCGCAACGACAAGGTAAAGCGAAAGGGAGTGAAAAGAGGGCTCGAGGGGGACGCGGCTCACCGAAGTTCGTCGAACTTGCCGTCGGCAACGGCGGTGCTCCGGGGATGCTCGTGGGAGGCCTGGTGGCTCTCGGGGTATGGGGCTTGGGGCAAAAGAGAGAGGGGGTCGAGGGGGTTCTTATAGGGGTAACGGTGAGGTAAATGGGGGAGTAAATCGCCGGGAATCAACGAATTGATTCGGCCGTTTCTCGGCTAGGTCGTGGTCGTGATTTGGGGAAGAAGGGGTCACCGCGACGGGGATGACATGTGGGACCCACCTGTTAGAGAGAGAGAGAGGGCGCACGCGGGCGGGGATGGGCTGCTGGCGGGCTGCGGCGCTGCGCGCGCGGTAGATAGCTTGTGCGCTTCGGCCCACTTGCTGGCCCGGCTCGATTTTTCTTTTTATAATTCATTTTCTGTTTTTAAATCTTTTGAGTATAAAACAATTTCAAAACTATATCAAAACTTCTCAGAAAAATTCATAAATATATAATTTGAAAAGCTTATTAAAAATAGATCCTTTTGATATTAATTTTGTCTAAGGTAAAAATACAATAAAAAGGAATATTATTATAAATTTCAAATAACAATTTAATGGATATAAAATCAATTAAAACATATATAAATAATTTAATTTAAATTCTATGTGATTTAAATGACAAGTTTAATGATGATGATGCATGGATGCAAAGTTTTAAATTTTTCTAAAAATTGGGATGTTACATTTGATGACATCAAACGTCACACCGTAACAGGGTGACTATAAAGGTGGCGTTGGGTATTCCGAAAGTATTAGTTGAGGCTCATAGATCAAGAAGTGGGATTTGTCCATCCAGATGACGGGGACATATACTTTGGGCCCTCTCGGTGATATCACATCGACACCGCTTGCAAGCATGTGAATAGGTCACAAGGATGTCATATCACAGAACGAGTAAAGAGTACTTGTCGGGAACGAGATGGAACTAGGTATAGATGATATCAATGATCAGATCTCGGACAAGTAAAATATCGCGAGACAAAAGGAATTGGTTATGACGTTTTTTGTTCACACGATCACAAGATTCATCGTCGAATATGTAGGAGTCGTTACGGATCTCCAAATCCCATTGTTGACTATTGATCGGAGAGGTGTCTCGATCATGTCTACATTATTCACGAACCGTAGGGTGACAAACTTAAGGTTTGTCGACGCTTTTGGGTAGACACGGAATTTCAGAGAAAAATTTGGACAACACCGAAATTGTTTCGGGTAATATTGAAATAGTTCAAAGGGTGAATTGTCAATGGTTGCCAATGGTTGTTAATAGAATTAACAAATGAACCAAGGGGATAAGTGTTAATGTTTGTTAATAGAATTAACAAATATTAAAAATAAATGAAATTGTTTTATTTAATAAAGAAAAACCCTTGGAATTTTTTAGTGGAGTTTTAAAGAGAGTGAGTGGGCATGAGTGGATGCTCCACTCACATGAAGAGGAAGGGGTGGGGGCCTATTGAGCCGCACCACACCCTTGGGCTGCTCCCCTCTCCTATATAAGGAGAGGTGGAGCTCCCTCTTATCTCACACACTTGTCTCTCTCTCCCTCCTCCCGCTGCTCCACCTTCCAGCCATCCGCTTGACGAAGCCATGGCCGTTTAGTTCTCCACCACACCACGCCATCGTGTTGTTGGAGTTCCTTGGTGGTTCTACTACTTCCACTGCCCTGCTGGATCGAGGGAACGGAGGACGTCATCAAACCGTACGTGTGAACGAGTACGGAGGCGTTGCCCGTTGCAGCGCACATCTTCACGATCTTGAGATCGGCGAGTGAACGACTACATCATCCACGAGAATTATTCTCAAAACGCTTACGGTCTTCGAGGGTGAGTTTCTCTTGGAATATGTTCCACTCGTTACGAGCATCTCCTAGATTAGATCTTGGCTTGTTGGTTTGTTGTCACCATCGGGAAAAAAATTATATGCTACGAACCCTTTAGTGGTATCAGAGCCAGCTCTATGCGTAGATGTTTTTTTACGGGTAGAACACATAGATGCTTGAGCCTTCTTGAAATATTCTTGGCGTGACCCACGGGGGCATCCCCAAGTTTAGGCTTTTTCATCTTCTTGATCACATCATATCATCCTCTCTCTTGATCCTTGAAAACTTCCTCCACACCAAACTCAAAGTAAACTTCATTAGAGGGTTAGTGCATAATCAAAAATTCTCATATGCTGCATGGACACAATCATTACCAATGCTACTGGACAATAGCTAAATCCACTAATACTTTATGGAACAAAAAGATCCATTCAAAAACAGCAAAAGAGGCATTGTGAAATAAATGACACAATCTGTCAAAAACAGAACAGTCCGTAAAGACGAATTTTCGAGGCACTTAACTTGCTCAGATGAGAAAACTTAAAACTAATGAAAGTTGCGTACATATATGAGGATCAAGTACAACAAATATCATGTCATTTTGATTTTTCTGTGAATTTTTACGAATTAAACGGAGGACAGCAGAATACTGTTCCTACGCAGAAATCCAAATCTAGCATCAACTTCCTACTAGAGGCTTTACTTGACACAACAATGCGATAAAATAAAGATACAAATGAGTTGTTACAAAAGTAAGCAGGCTCCTTGACTCAAATAAAAGAAAAATAACAAAAATAAAACATGCGTTGTCTCCCATAAGTGCTTTTCTTTAAAGCCTTTTAGCTAGGAATAGTAATATTTATGATGCTCACATAAAGATGAGAGTTGAAAGATAAAAGAGAGCATCAAGAAGCATATATATATAACATATTTAAATCTAACGCACTTCCTATGCAAAGGAATCTTGTAAGAAAATAAATTAATAAAGCACAAATGTGGCAAAATAAGTGCAACTTCAAAAATTTCAACATAAAGAGAGGAGACTTAATATTACTTTGATATATGAAGTCATGTCTCCTTCTCTCATAAGGACCAGTAGGTCTTAAAGTACCCAGCAAATAAAAGCAAATCAAGAGAAAACTCAAAACATTCATCATAAAGAGAAGAAATTTAGTAACACGAAGATCTCTATAACCATACTTTCCTCTCTCAAAAAAAATTTCAGCAGCATTATGAATAGATTCAACAATATAGCTATCACCTAAAGCATTCGTATCATTGTCCATACGCATAATAATATTATTACTCTCCACATAAGCATAATCAATTTTATTAATAACAGTGGGAGTAAAACTATCACATCCATCATTGTAACATCATAAATTGGAGGCATAGAATAATCATTATTAGTTTTATCCATAATGGTAGATGGACTGAAAATATCATATTCATCATTGTAAATATCGTATATAGGAGGCATATCACAATCAACATAAACCATATCCTCAATAGTAGGTGGACTGAAAATATCAGAATGATTATAATTATCATATATTGGAGGCAAAGTATCATCAAAGAAAAGTTTCTCCTCAAAACATGGGGGACTAAGAATAACATATTCATCGACAACGGCTTCCCCAAGCTTAGGCTTTTCCATACCATTAGCAATAATGGTGTTTAAAGATTTCATACTAATAACATTGCTACCATCACGCAAATAATTTTCCATAGGTTTTTTAGTTTTCTCTTCAAAAGTATCATGTCCTAATGCAATATAAATTTCATAGAGATCTCTAATTTTTTTGTTGTTTTCCATTTAGCCTTACTAGTGAAATAAAAACAAGAAACAAAAAGTAATAACTGCATAATCTAAAGGAGATACCTTCCAACCCTTACCTCCCCGGCAACGGCGCCAGAAAATAGCTTGATGTATATGCACGCTTCTATTCTCGTAGACAGTGTTGGGCCTCCAAGAGCAGAGGTTTGTAGAACAGCAGCAAGTTTCCCTTAAGTGAATCACCCAAGGTTTGTCGAACTCAGGGAGCTAGAGGTCAGAGATATCCCTCTCAAGCAACCCTGCAATTAAGAAACAAGAAGTCTCTTGTGTCCCCAACACACCCAATACACTTGTCAGATGTATAGGTGCACTAGTTCGGCGAAGAGATAGTGAAATACAAGTAATATGGATGATTATAAGTAGTGATTGAAATCTGAAATAAAAATGGCAGCAAGCAAACATGTAGCAGAACAAGTTGTAAACGATGTTTCAATGCTTAGAAACAAGGCCTAGGGATCATACTTTCACTAGTGGACACTCTCAACAATGACATCAAAGCTGAATAATAAATACTACTCTCAAACACTCTCTTGTTGGATGATAAACACCATTCACTGCGTAGGGCTACAAAAGCACCCCCAAAGTCTGAGTAAACTAACACCACATCGTCATAAAGGAATCACACACGGTGCGCACACTGTCACCTTCACAACCGTGTATAACCCCGGAGTTCATATTAAAGTAACCTCTAGAGTGCATAATAGATAAAGAGTAACATCACATATTCAACTAGATTACAAAGCTCATGATCACATAAAGATCACACCATGGGAGAGAGAGATAAACCACATAGCTACCGGTAGAGCCCGCAGCCCCGGGAGAGAACTACTCACTCCTCATCGTAGGAGTCAGCAACAGCGAGGGAGATGGCGGGGGAGTTGATGGAGATGGCTCCAGGGGCAATTCCCTGTCCCGACAAGGTGCCGGAACAGAGACTTATGTCTCCCGAAACTTGTCTTCGATGGGAGCGGCGCTACGGACATTTTTCGTGGAAAATTGCTCGGGGCCTAGGGTTATTTTTGTCGGGAGGTATACGTAGGCGAAAGGGCGAAGGCGGTGGAGCCCCGAGGGGCCCACACCATGTGCTGGCGCGGCAGAGGGGGGAGCCGCGCCGCCATGTGGTGTGGCTGCCTCGTGGGCCCCCTCCGTCTCCTCTTTGGTGTTCTGGATGCTTCCGGGGAAAATATGGATTTCGGCTTTTGTTTCGTCCAATTCCAAGAATATTTCCTTAACAAATTTTCTGAAACCAAAACCAGAAGAAAACAGGGAACTGGCACTGTGGCATCTTGTTAATAGGTTAGTACCAGAAAATGCATAAAAGCCATATAAAGTATATATAAAACATGTAGCAATGGGTATAATATAAGCTTGGAACATAAGAAAATGTAGATACGTTTGAGACGTATCAGATAGTACTTTCAAACAAGCATCAAAAAGATTTGCATAAAAGTTAACTCATAAAGCAATAGTTTCTAAGTAAAAGAGCATTGAACCAACGCAAAGGAAGATATAAGTTTCAACATTGGCTTTCAACTTTGAACATGTATATCATATAGATAGTTGTCAACACAAATAAATATAACAAGTGCAATAAGTAAGCATATAATAATTGTTGCACACAGTTGACACAAGTGTTTGCTTCGGGGATAGAAAGAAGTAGGTAAACTGACTCAACATAAAGTAAAAGATAGGCCCTTCGCAGAGGGAAGCAGGGATACAAACATGTGCTAGAGCTCTTTAGTTTTTATAGGTTTTTGAAATCATATAGAGATCATAAAAGTAAGTTTTTGAGTCGTGTTTGTCGTTGTCAACGGATGGTAATGGGCACTCTACCCCCTTGTCAACCAAACTTTCAAGAGCGGCTCCCATTGAAGGACGTGATTTCTACCAGCAAGGCAGATCGTCTCTCTTATCTCTTTTGTTTACACATGCAGTTAAAAACTGGTATTATTGATTGGCTGATTAGATCAGTGCAAAAATGTGAAGAGAATGCAGCGGTTAAAGGTCTAATTAATTGGAACTGGGCACCCCATTTACCTGCTCTTTTTGCAAAGTTAATGGATAAGCGGTGTATTTGCCACTAGTCCGGTTGGTGAAAGTCTGTCTAAAAGCAAATGACATGGTTGATATCCGTAACACCACATACTTCCTTATGAGCTAATAAACATTGACACAAATAAGGGATAATAAGTTTTGAATAAAAGGTCGCACACGAAGTATTTGCTTGGAATGGCAGGAAATACCATGTAGTAGGTAGGTATGGTGGACACAAATGGCATGGGTTTTGACTCAAAGTTTTGGATGCACGAGAAGCATTCCCTCTCAGTACAAGGCTCTGGCAAGCAAGGTTATTTGAACCAAACACAAGTATAAACTATGACAACAAGACATATATAAAAACATATTGCAAGCATTATAAAACTCTACATTGTCTTCCTTGTTGTTCAAACACTTTTACTAGAAAATATCTAGACCTTAGAGATACCAAACATGCAAACCAAATTTCAACAAGCTTTATGGTAGTTCTTCACTAATAGGTTTTAACTACATGATGTAAAAGCTTAACATGATCTACTTGAGAGCTCAAAACAATTTCCAAGCACAACAACATACAAGATAACAATCTATAAGAGCATGTATATCTTTTCATTATACCATATACCATATTGAGCATTTTCTGTTTCCAACCAAACACTAATCAACTTATTTAAAAATAAAATCTCCAAGTATTTAACAATGAAGCAAGAGAGTATAACATAAGAGAACTAACAACTCTAAACAAGAGATGCATGAAAAACAAGAGCTGAAAGTATTGAAGTAACATAGAAGAATACTCAACAAATATAAGTGAAGAATGCGAGTATCCATAAGAAAAAGCGGAGCGTGTCTCTCTCCCACAAAGGAATGCTAGGATCCATTTTATTCAGAGAATGAAAAAAAAAAAAAAAAAAACAAACAGACGCTTCAAGTAAAGCACATAAGATGTGACGGAATTAAAATATAGTTTCAGTAGAGAGGACCTGATAGTTTGTTGATGAAGAAGGGATGCCTTGGGCATCCCCAAGCTTAGACGCTTGAGTTTTCTTGAAATATGCTTGGGTGACCCATGGGGGCATCCCCAAGCTTAGGCTCTTTCATCTTCTTGATCACATCATATCATCCACTCTCTTGATCCTTGAAAACTTCCTTCACACCAAACTCAAAGTAAAACTTCATTAGAGGGTTAGTGCATAATCAAAAATTCTCATATTCTGTATGGAGACAATCATTATCATGTTACTGGACATTAGCTACAGCCACTTGAATTTTATGGAACAAAAAGATCCACTCAAAAATAGCAAAAGAACCAATCCAAAATAAATGGAAGAATCTGTCAAAAACAGAACAGTCTGTAAGAGGAATTTTTTCGAAGCAGTTAACTTGCTCAAATCAGAATACTCAATATTAATGAGTTGAGTACATATCTGAGGATCACGCTCAGAAAATATCAGGTCATTCCGATTTTTCTTTAAAGAGTTATGAATTTAACAGTGGACAGCAGAAAAAGTGTTCCTGCGCAGAAATCCAAATCTAGCATCAACTTTCTACTTGAGACTTAACCTGGCACAACTATGCAATAAAATAAAGATACAAAGGAGTTGTTACAGAGGTAAGCATGCTCCTTGACTCAAATAAAAGAAAAAATAACAGAAATAAAATAGTGGGTTGTATCCCATAAGCGCTTTTCTTGAAAGCCTTTTAGCTAGGCAAGGAGATTTTTATGATGCTCTCATAAAAATGAGAGTTTAGAAACAAAAGAGAGCATCAAGAGGCGAACATCAAACACATTTAAGTCTAACCCACTACCTATGTAAAGGGATCTTGTAGTAGGATAAATTATTGAAACATAAAGCAACTATCATAGAATGATGAAACAAATGCAACTTCAAAACTTCCAACATAAAGAGAGGTGTTTTAGTAACTTGAAAACTTTTACAACCGTATTTTCGTCCCTCATAATATAAATAACAGGCATAGAATCATCATCAAGTTCAGAATCATCAAATTCAGAATTATAAGTATCAATTGTAACAGGAGCAACAAGTTTGGGAGAAGATACCGTTTGCTCTCTCCTTTTACTCCTCTTCTTCTTCTTCTTCTTCTTCTTCTTCTTTTTATTCTTCTTCTTCTTCTTCTTCTTCTTACTCTTTCCCTTTTTCTTCTTCTTTTCCTCTTTAGGAGGGAGAGGCTTGAAAGGAAGCTTCTCCACATTACCTGGTTTAGTATTAGAGACGATGGAAGAAACTTGGGGGAATTCCCCTCTTTCATTAATAAGATGAAAACACATATTAGTCCTGTCATACTTTGGTAAAGTCCCATCCTTTATAATATTTTGTATGTAAGTGTTAGCATGGCAATTATTAACACAATAGAAATAACATCCATGCAACACATCATTCATATCAGTATCACTCATATTTAACAAAGAAATTTTTCTTGATAACTCTTAACACCCCAAAAATAATGTAAGTTCATCATGTTGATTAGGAGTGATCATGTTATCACAAAAGTCTCCTGCAATATCTTTATTAGAACCTGAGCACTGAAATTCGAAATGACCCTCTTCAAAGCAAAGTTCACAAATAAAAGGATAGGTGGCACAAACTTTTTCGCCAAGATCTCTTAGAACCTTATACCAACCTCTAGTATTTTCATTCCTATGATGGATACAATATTCATCCTCAATTTGATTAATTCCACAAGGTCTATGTATTCCACAAAAATTAACATGCTTATAAGAAATAATATTTTCAGGAGTTTGAGCATGTCTATTGCAATCATTAACAACAATTTCATTTTCCATGCAAGTGTCTTTGAAAGGTTCATGATACACGTCCTAATTTTCTTTAGGAACATTAATATGAGAAGCAAAGGTTCTAGAACAATCAACAATAATATGAGAATCAAGACCATATTTAGCACTAAACTCTTGAAAACCAGCAGTTTCACGACTTAATGCAATCATATTCATAGTTTATACATGTTTCTTTACCTTTGTCATTCTCCTAATCTTCGGCATTGTTTCGAATTGTTTCAAGAAGATCCCATCTAGTTTCAACCTTCTTACTTGTGAAAGATCCCTCTGAATAGGTATCTAGATAATCCTTGCAATGTCCTGAAAGTCTTGCATAAAAATTATTAACAATTATTTTATCAGGAAGCTCATGGTTAGGACATTTGAGTATTAATATTTTCAGCCTTCCCCAGGCTTGAGCAATGCTTTCTCCTTCATGAGGCCAGAAATTATATATAGAATTCCGATCTTTGTGAATCTTACTTGGAGGATAAAATTTTGAATAAAAGAGAGATACAATTTCCTCCCATCCAAGAGAGTGCCTATTCTTCAACAATTTATACCAACGCGCAGCTCTTCCACCAAGTGACATACAAAATAATTTCTTCTTAACTTGGTGCATTGAAATACCTGCACACTTGAACAACTCGCATAATTCATGTAAGAATAGCAAATGATCACCATGATGGACAGTTCCATCCCTTACATAGCGGTTATCCATAACACGATCAATAATTTTCATAGGTATTTTAAATGGCACTATTTTTTCAGGTGGCTTTAGAATATCACAAGCATCATTAGAATTATCACATATTGGAGGCAAAGCATTATCAAAGCAAAATAATTCCTCCAAAGCTGAGGAGCAAAAATTATTATTTTTATTTAAACTAGCTTCCCCAAGCTTAGGCTTTTCCATAGCCTTAGCAATAATGGTGTCCAAAGAATTTATACTAATAACATTACTACCATTATTATGCAAAAAGACTTCCATAGGTTTTTTAATTTTTGTCTTCAAAAGTATCATGTCCTAATGCAATATAAATTTCATAGAGATCTCTAATTTTCTTGTTGTTTTCCATTTAGCCTTATTAGTGAAACAAAAACAAGAAACAAAAAGTAATAAGTGCAGAATCAAAAGGAGATACCTTCCAACGCTTACCTCCCCGGCAACGGCGCCAGAAAATAGCTTGATGTCTATGCACGCTTCTATTCTCGTAGACAGTGTTGGGCCTCCAAGAGCAGAGGTTTGTAGAACAGCAGCAAGTCCCTTAAGTGAATCACCCAAGGTTTATCGAACTCAGTGAGGTAAAGGTGAAAGATATCCCTCTGAAGCAACCCTGCAATTAAGATACAAGAAGTCTCTTGTGTCCCCAACACACCCAATACACTTGTCAGATGTATAGGTGCACTAGTTCGGCGAAGAGATAGTGAAATACAAGTAATATGGATGATTATAAGTAGTAATTGCAATCTGAAATAAAAATGGCAGCAAGCAAACATGTAGCAGAACTTGTTGGAAACGGTGTTTCAATGCTTAGAAACAAGGCCTAGGGATCATACTTTCACAAGTGGACATTCTCAACAATGACATCAAAGCTGAATAATAAATACTACTCTCAAACACTCTCTTGTTGGATGATAAACACCATTCACTGTGTAGGGCTACAAGAGCACCATCAAATTCAGAGTAAACTAATACCACAACGTCATAAAGGAATCACACACGGTGCACATACTGTCACCTTTACAACCGTGAATAACCCCGGAGTTGATATTAAAGTAAACTCTAGAGTGCATAATAGACAAGGAGTAACATCACATATTCAACTAGATTACAAAGCTCATGATCATATAAAGATCACACCATGGGAGAGAGAGATAAACCACATAGCTACCGGTAGAGCCCGCTGCCCCGGGGGAGAACTACTCACTCCTCATCGTAGGAGTCAGCAACGGCGATGGAGATGGCAATGGAGTTGATGGAGATGACTCCGGGGGCAATTCCCCGTCCCGGCAGGGTGCCGGAACAGAGACTTCTGTCCCCCCAAATCTTGTCTTCGATGGCGGCGGCGCAGCGGAACTCTTCTCTGGAAAATTCTTATTGTTTTAGGGTTTTCACGTCGGGGAGTTTATATGTGCGAAAGAGCGAAGGCGGTGGAGGGTCGAGGCCCCCTCCTCATGTGCTGGCGCGGCCAGAAGTGGGGCCGCGCCGGCACATCATGAGGGCGGCTCGGTCACCTCCTCCGTCTCGTCTTCGGTGTTCTGGAACCTCGCGTGAAAAATAGGAACTTTGGTATTTGATTCGTCCAATTCCAAGAATATTTCCTTAACAGCTTTTCTGAAACCAAAAACAACAGAAAACAGGGAACTGGCACCGTGGCATCTTGTTAATAGGTTAGTCCCAGAAAATGCATAAAACCAAACAAAGTGTATATAAAACATGTAGCAAATGGTATAATATAAGCATGGAACATAAGAAATTATAGATACGTTTGAAACGTATCAGCCACTACAATAAAAAAGAGATTAAGTAGCACAATGATGTAACACATTGAAAAATGTGTTACAGGCAAAATTGTAGTAACATACCACTTGTGTTGCAAGGCTAGGTAGTAACATATGTTAATTAGGATCCAAAAAGCCGTTAAAAGGATATTGCTATAGAAACATATAATGATGTGTTGCTGCATCTGTGTTACAAGTGAGTATTACGGTAACACACAATCATGTGATAGTACTTTGTGTTACAAGCTCTATGAAAAAATTGTAAAAAACTAAAATAACAATTATTAATACAAACTAACACAGCCCCTGACAAGCCTCACCCAAAAAAAACTAAGATTGAAAAATGGTTGCAACAAGACTTGAACTCTGGATTTATAGGTTAACGAAAACTGTGCAAGTCTTCTTTAACAACGATAACCCAGTTGTTGGGCATACACGAGGCCCAGTGTAGCGAGCCCATGTCTTTGTTTCCTCTCGACCAATCGGGGCAGCGGCCCAAACTTTAACTGGGCTGATTCTTCTGAGAAGTATGAGATATCGTAGATAGAAAAAGCTTGGCCCTCATAAGAGTTTTATCCCGAATATGTTGAAAGGGTTTTCTATATATTAATTTTTGGAGGAATAAAAATATATTCTGAAACAAATTTGATTGTTCAACTTGTAATGGTTCGATTGGCTTGCTTATACAGTAGTCATGTCTGAAACAAATTTGATTGGTCAACTTGTAATGGTTCGATTGGCTTGCTTATACGGACATGTTGATTATATAGCTGCACTTGATTCCTGTTGTTAGCTCCGTGAAATCCTGTAAGCAACTTCATTTATTTTCTTGAGGGGAATTACAGTTAGTATTATGTACTGAGGTGTTCAAAAGGAACTTTGGAAGTGAGGACCTGGAATGGCTCCCCCACCTCCCTCTAGCTCCCAGCGGCTCCCTAGGCGATTCCAATGGCGACCTCCCTCGGAATTGAGAATTCCTCAAGATCTTCACCATTGAGAGGTTTGATCCCTACGCGGATCCCTCTTCCATTCCCCACTCCCTAGATTTCTCCCCGGGTCACTCGATCCGGGCTAAGGTTCGTCACATTTTCACGACTTCGGTTAACCCCGTGTCTAGGTCACACCATTTCTTCCTCGTGGTCTCTTTTGGTCGATCTGCTTTCCGACTGTCTGAGTTGAATGCAAGTCTTGCCCTCTCGGCCTGTTTGGGTGTTGCTTATGACGAGATTGATCTCATCAATTTGAAAGATCGGGTTTTCAAGTTCTCTGTCAGTTGCAAGGCAGTGGTGTTTTTATCCGGAATTTGAGATCCTATTCTTGCACTCAGTTCAAATGTTTCTTCCATCTGTGGGGTTTTGGTGGTCCTAATTGGATCCGCGAAGAACAGGAATTTTATGCAGAATCTGACGCAGATTGGTCATCTGCTAGTAAGTATTAGTCTGGTGCACGTCGATCAGACAATTCAACGGTGCCCATGCAGTCTGCTTTTCGTTCCATCCGACGTGATCTGCATCGTTCTCGACCTGACCACACTGTTCTTACTGGAGACAATACCATCCCGATTGGATCATTCACAGTTGCTTTGCCAGATCCTGCTAAGAACCGTGATCACCATATCAGATCTGAGAATACCTGCCCGAGTATTGTTGAACTCGCTGATTCTGGCGCAGAGAAAGACGGGATTTCAGGAGATTTGATTTCTGCCCCATGTTGGGCCGAATCTGGCCCACGACAGCCTGAGTATTTTGTCACCAACCCAACCCGCTCCTCGGAAGCAATTAGGCAGGATGAAAGACGCACTAGTCAAGAGATTATCTGCCTTTAGTGTCTATTAGAAGGACATCTTGCTCATGCTTGTTTAAACAAAATCCGCTGTAGAGTTTGTTACTGCTACGGGCACATTGCTAGGAATTGTTTCAACAAGATAAAGAAATCTCGGATTTATCGGAAAAAGATCTCCTCGGAAGGTATTATTTTAACCGGAAGGCAAGAAGGCACGGCTGTTCCCCCAAACTTGCAACAGTGCGGCGACCACCTCGAGCTCTCCGGCAACCCTACATTGCCGCCACTGCCGCCTCCCACCTCTGAGATGGCGAACTACCCGCGTGATTTCATCCCGCACCTCCCTCCTGGCGTCGGATTCATCCCGCCGAACGGATTGCGTCCGCAACGGGGATACGTCACGGTCGGAGGATCGCTTCCCATCTCCTGCGATACCTGGGCGATCATCGTCATCGAGCCAGAGCCGCATCCTGATCAATTTGAACGTACTGCGATCCTGATCACTGTCTATCTCGAGCAGCAGAGGCATTTGAATGTGCGAGCTATTTCCCGCAGCGGATTAGGTGCCGCACTTGTCAGATTCTCGGATGTTGTTGAAAGAGATAGTGCTGTTATGAATAGCCCCTACTTCATTCGTGATACAGTGATGCGTGTAATTGAACAGAATAGAGGCAGGAAACATCGTCCGATTACATATACTCATGACTGCTGGTTAATGCTTATAAATTATCCCCAAGAATGTTGGAGCCTGGAAACAATTGTTATCTCTCTGGCACAGTTGTCGAGGTGTTGCTCCCACGGAACAGGGATAGTCACCCTCGAGGGAAATTCGTGAAGAGGGACTGAACACGTTAGCCAACAACCCTCAACCGGCCCGGCGACGGTGCTCGTCGTGCCTGTAGAGGGATAACACGACAGAGATGGACTCAACCCCGTACCCAGGTTCACGGCCCTCGGGAGGAGGTAAGACCGCTACTCCTGCTTGTCTGTATTGCCCTGTAGGGGTTACAACACAATGAACTTGCCGAGAGCAGTGCGGAGCTCGGAGGGGGAAGGAGATATTCTCTTCCTCCTTCAGTCCACTAAGCTAGGCTAAGCTATGGTAAGGTGTCTAAGGTCGACTGATCGGTCGATTCATCGATCCCTTGCTACGGTGGTGCTCCCTCTCCTTATATAGATGCCCCGAGCCTCATCCCTGCGTGCAGTGCAGTCGTCGAAACGGTGGAGCAGGGTGCACCGCAGCTGGGTTGTCCATGGACTCGGTCCATGGTCGCAAAGCCTGCCTTCGTGGCAGTGCAGTCGTCGTCTTTGCAGAGCGGCCAGCTCGTACCGCAGAGATCGTGGGGGTGCCCACGGTGACGTCGGGGTTGGAGCGTAGCGCCGGCCAACTGCTTTATCACCAATGAGGGAATCCTCGCAAGCCGGCGCAGGGGACACAGCTTTGTTGACTCCTTTAATCACCAAAACGGCATTTGTGGTGCCGTCATCATCGCGCGTAGGTGCGCGCGTCACTCTGCGGCGCAGCAGTGGCCATGTGCACCTTGCAGTGGTTACTTCGGAGGGAAGTGCCTCCATAGGGCCTGGACGGCCCTGTGGAGGGATTTGTGTTGACCCCTCCCCAGGGGAGAGGGCCCTGTAGAGTTGCAGCCTCAGGAGGGGCCTCGTCAGGCCTTTGCTTCTCGAGGGATTTTCCTCTCGAGGGTCTCTCCAAGCGTTTTGCCCGGTCCTTAGCCGTTTCATCGACTCTGCCGCGTGTGCTCGCTGTGGAGATTGGGCTCTGCACACCCTAGATCCCACTGGGCCGACAACAGTATGGCAGAGTGCTTATTTAGAATAGGGATGACTCTAGCATGTCCAAGATCTTAGTCAAGATGAGAGTATTTGATATTGACAACATCCCATGAGCATTATTGTCTCCCATTCCACATCTCACTTAGGTACTGGAGATTCTTGGTCCTGCCCCACCATTATCCTTTCTTCTACCATGCTAGGTGCTGGGGCTGGTGAAGATGATCCCCTGCCACCTAATGGACAGAACCCCACCCTGTGCCCATTGTGGTTAATGACTTCCACTTCTGGCATGCTGAGAATGAAGGGGCAATGCAACTTGAGGAAGAAGGTGGTGCAGCAAACCAGAATGCTGCACCACATGATGCACAACCTGTCTTTGTGACCCCACCATAGAGCCCTGCTCCTGCACAGGAACCAGCTGCTCAGATTGCAGACGAGGCGATGGTGGACAACTTTGCTGATCCTGTGGAGCAGTTACCAGACCAGATACCTATTGATGTTTCACTGAACCTGAACAATGCCTTTGAGATTGCTGCTGCTGAGGCTCAACTGAACCTGAACATTGCACATGTATTTGCACTTGCCGAAGAAGTTGCCAATGTTGATGTTGATGGTGCACCGATTGTGGAAAACTTGCCAGTTATGCCAGAGGAGCAGCCAGCCATGAGAAGGAGATGTGGGAAGACAGCCGCACCACCCAATGTTGAATCTGTTAGGCGCAGTGACAGGATTGCCAGGCTTGCTGTAGGTTTTAAAGACAAGCCTCCTACTGATATTGTGCTTGCAGATGCTAGGGAAAGCTCTTCCAAGATCCTGACTGCAGAGTTTGAAGCACACATTGTGGATACCTCAGCTCCTGCTCCACCTTACCTGCCCAATTCAGTCCTGCAGAAAATTGGAGGTGTGCACTGTCAGATGGCGTCTACGATGCTATCAGATGCAAAACTAAACTACGACAGTACCAATGATAGTGTCGAGAGTGATTGAGGAAGCTGAGACAGCTCACAAATGTCTCACAACATGTTTTTTGTGTTTATGTCAGTGATGGTATCCTGGGGTCTTGCAGTTTCAGTGGAGGTCTTGTCAGTCTATTTTGCTTCTGATCAGTATGTTTATGTGGAACTTGTACTGCTATCCTGTGTGAGGGTCTTTTGAATCTTTATTTGGTGGACCTTTATTATGTCACTTTATTATGTGGTTGTTATGTGTACCATGTTTTACTTCAGTTTATGTGTTGCTTTATGATATTGGTTGATGATGATGTTCTCTCAGTACCTTTATCATTCGTTCCTTTAGCCGCACTATGCAACACAACAACTCTGCTCCCTGGATTATCTACGATTGTCCAGTATCTTGCATCCAAACTTGTTTCTGATTAGTAGATCATGGTACATTGTCGATTGGAATCTGAGAGGTATTAACTCTCAGGTTAGATGGGATGAGATCAGAGCTAAACCTGATGAAAGAAATTGTCACATTATGTGTTTGCAAGAGACAAAACGAGAGCACTTCCACCACTCATACATCAGAAATTTCTGTCCTAGAAGAATTAATCAATTTGCTTACTCACCGTCTGAGGGGAATTCTGGTGGTATTATTACACTTTGGAATTGTAATTCTTTTGACGGTACAGTGATCAGTTGCAGTAAATTTCAATTAACAGTCCAATTAATCTGCAAAATCACTGCCAGGATTTTTTATATCACCAATGTTTATGCTCCTACTGAGGCTGAGGAGAGAGAGAGCTTTCTGACTTGGCTATATGATGTTGACACCTCACTGATGGAATTTTGGATTATCTTGGGGGACTTTAACCTTATTCGATCCCCTGACAACAGAAACAGACCTGGAGGAGATATCAATAATATGATTCGCTTTAACCATGTTTTACAGCATTTGGATCTTGAGGAGATACCTCTGAAAGGTAGAACTTATACACGGAGTAACATGCAGGATCATCCTTTATTGGAAAAGCTTGATTGGATTTTTACTACTCCTAACTGGACCAGTACTTTTCGTAATACCTTTACCACTCCTTTGAGTCACATTAATTCTGACCATGTACCAATTCTGTTATCCATTGGCTCTGATGTTCCTAAATCCCAGCTTTTTCGATTTGAAGATTATTGGTTAGAATTTGATGGTCTGGGTGATGTTGTGAACGACTCTTGGAAGTTGCCTCGGTTCTCTGCTAACCCAGCCAAAAATAACACTGCTAAACTGAAATCTGTCAGGACTGGTATAAAAAAATGGAGCAGAAACTTGTCCCAGCTGAATAGGGTTATCTCTTCCTGTAACTGTCGGAGAGTGACTCCCACGAGACAGGGATAGTCACACTCTGAAGTGTAGTTGTAACATCCCAACATTTTATAATATTCAAAAATCACTAAAATTTAAAACTTTTCTTGTATTAAAATAAAATATTAAATGTATAAGGAAACCAACTATGAAAGACTTCAAAATTGAGTTTAATATTTCAAAGGTCACAGTTTAAACATTTTATTATCCACTGTATTTCAAAAACCTTAAAATATATTTTGACAAATATTTTACAAACTACAATCCATTTTATTTTAAATAAATTAGTTTCTTTATAAGTATTTGCATCAACCACTTAGTCATATTTATTCCTAAATTCACAAATTATTTAAGAATAGTGTTAGTTGCCAAACTGGTTTTCATTCTCTCAACTAAGTTCAAAACATGGTGATAAAATTTAAATTCTGTAATTTACAACTATAAACTTCATAGATTTAAATTAATGAATTAGCCAAATAAACATTTCATTTGCTCAAATGAATTTCATCTATTTTCAAAGCATGAAATGATTAATATATTCTAAATAAGAATAGAATTAAAACAAAAATCTTTTCCAAAGTTGTTATAAAGTTTTCAAATGAATTATCATAAAATAAAATATAATGTTACATAAAATAAAATTTAATTAACATTAGAATCCATTATATTTCCTATTACTTTAAAAATTATTTAAATTATATTAAGCTTCTATTAAACCAAAATAAAGATGCATGTTCAAGAAAATAGGTTTAAATAACTTAAATTCAAACATAATTGAATATGGGTATTTCATATAATTTATTTAGCCAAAATTAAAATTAATTAAACCCTAGTTATAAATTAAACATAAAGTGTCAATTTCACATTTAATCAATATTTCTAAAGTATTATTTTTGAAAAGTGTTCAAAACATACCCACAACTGGTTTAACAGCAAGATATTATTTTTACAAATTTTTAAAAATTAATTTGACATCATTTGGATACTTAAATCAAAAGATATGAATTAAACAAATAAAAACAGAAAAAGAATTATTGGATGACGTCATCGCTGACGTCATCATCGTCAACCTCCAGCCGGGATTTTCGCCCGATCTGCACCTTCCCTTGTTTCGATCGATTCGCGCGATTTAAGCGTTTAAAACCCTAACTGAGGACGCCTATAAATTCTCCGCGTCCCCGCCTCTGTTTCCCCTCTTGATCCCATCGAATTCGTGCCGCCAGGCCGCTCAAAAGGCTCGCCGGAGCTCCGCTGGTCCGCCGCCGCTCTTCTCGGTTTCCCGACGAGGTGAGCAGCAAATCGAGCCCGAGAGCCACCCCATCCTCTCCCTCGTGCACATGCGCAGCTCCCTAACCCCACCCCTTCTCTTCTACACAGCGAATCGAGGGGAAGTGCTCAACCAAAGAACCGCCGGCGCCATAGCTTCTCCTCCCGCACCTCCCTGCCGTTCCAAGAAGAACGAGACGACGGCTTGGGACCCATCGTCTCCAGCACGCCGCGCCGCATCTCTCCGTGCCCTCGGCGATCCCGGAGACCCCCCGGAGCGTCGAATCCGTCCGCGTCAGAGCCGCGCTGCCGTCTTCGTCGCCGCCGGTGACCACTGCGCCGCCACCTCCTCTCCATCGCTCGGTGAGCGTCCGATCTATTATTTACGGTCACGATTAGAAGTTGTGGTCAACCGGTAAGATCAGATCTGGACCGTCAGATCCAGATCTGACGATCCAGATTCAATCACTTAACCACGTCAGCGCCTACGTGGCATGCCCCGTCAGCGCACAGTCAGCGCCCAGTCAGCGCTGACGTGTAAAATCAAATTTCGCAATTTAATTAATTGGCAGTTTTGCAGAAAAGCCCGTGCCTATTCAAACTATCATATCTTTTTCTCTGTTTATCCAAATTCAAATATTTTTATATATTTGGAAAGCTCTTGACATGTAGATTATTTTGGATCGGCCAAAATTCAAAATTGACTTAGTATAAATTATTCAAAATTCAAATGGAAATTGGAGTATATTTGTAATAACTTTAAATCTATAAATCAAAAAATTGCAAATAAAATTGTTTTAGAAACTTTAGAACATTTGTAAATTAATGCCACTGCTATAAAATATTTTTGAGTAATTTTTGAATGATTTCATAGTTGTGTGTTCAATTTGAATAAGTTTGACTATTTTGTGTAATTAACTTTTAATAGAAACATTATTTTGATTAAATCCAATTGCAATAGATTTAATTAAATGCTCTCTGTCTATTAACACTAATTATAAAATTTTGTTATAAAAATTTAATCATAGGAAACTTTAATCTTATAATTATTCCTTTTATTATATTTTCCAAAACTAGAAATTAATTAAATTGCGTTTATAAATTCATGCATATTTATAAAGAAATCACAAAAGTTATTTTTGTGTTTATTGTGATTTAAAATTTCATTTCATTCATAGCATATTTTATTCTCATAGGAAAACCCCTCTTCATTAGTTTCCTCTAAGTTAGGATTATTTTCAAACTTAGTATTTTAGGAAAAGTGCTATACACTTAGACACTTAGGATTTTCAACATGGAGCTGGAAGACCAATGAAGGACTTAGCCAAAAACAAGACTTCAGAAGTATCTTCAGGGAGAAGAAACACTTAGAAAGAAATCAAGAAGAAGTTCATGAAGACCAACCAGCAAATATTTTTCCAAGTCTGCTCTCTCTATCTCTCTTTCTTTTCTTTGAGACTTCATGAAGGACTTAGAAGAAAACAAACTCTGGAAGCGTCCTCAAGATGTCAAGCACTTAGAAGAAAAGTGAGCAGAAGTTCAAGAAGACCAATCTCCTTTTATTCCCTAAGTCTTTCTCTCTGTCCTTTCTTCTCCTCTGAGACTTCATGAAGACTAAGTAAATCCAAGACCAGCCTCGAGGATACAAGAATCATCAAGTCTGAAGAATCATCAAGACTACCAAGAGCTCAATCAAGACATCATCCAGAAGAAAGTTACAAGTCTGGACATGAAGCCTGGAGGACAACTACATCTTTCTTTCTATCTTTTCCCTCTTTCCTAATCTTATCTTTTAGACTTAAACAAATTTTGATCATGATGTTATCATCTTGAAGTTGTTCGATCCGAGCAGCATAGTGGGATGAAGCGGCCTGGAAACAAACCTTACATGTCCACGTACATGAGACCTGTTCCACAATTTAAGTGGCTGGCCGGGTGTCTGTCTCTCTCACTGTAGTGAATGTCCAATTTACAAAGAGTTGATAATAATTGTTGATCATCTTGAACAAATGACTTAGTATTTTTCTCTAAGTATTTTACACATCAAGACTAAGCCATTAGAGTGCTTATTCAAGAAGATATAAAACAAAATATTTTATTCAACTTATGACCTTAGCCCTTAGTCCTTTTGGACCAACCTGATTGCCTTGCATAAACTTAAAATATTTCCATGGCATGACAAAGCATTTCTAGCCTTAGGAATATTTTGCACACCATGCATAAACATATTTTCCTTAGAAAGTTTTATAAAACTTATTTATTCATCTAGTATGTGTTTGTATGCATTGTGGAGTTGTGCTTGCTGTTGATTGTTGTATTGTTGATTGTTTGTACTGTTAGATTGAACGGAGAGTCCCGAGTATCGTTGAAAAGAGTTGTGAACAACGACAACATTCAAAGGCAAGTGGCACACCTCATAAACTTCCTATTTTTATATGCATTACTTAGTGTATTTTTATATGCATGTGTTGCTATGCTAAACCTGTGTAGAATCCCTTATACCTGTGTCTAGGTTCCTATGCAATACTTGGTAGAATTATTGATGCTATGCAAATGTTGTTTTGTGAAAATCTAAATTCTACTAAGTTAAGAATGGCCACTTGTGAATGGTTCTACAAGTGGCTACTCAGGTCCATGGGTGGTAATTGGTTGTATGGTTTATGTTGAGTGGCTACTCAGGTCCATGTCTATGGTTCCTAGGGTATGTACACTTGTGAATGGCCACCCAGGAACAGAGGAATCTGAAGAACTCCGAGTGACGATTGCATCCAGTGCAGCCATTGCCATATGGGCTCTGGCTTGATCAATTATGTTGCGTGGACTCTCTCCGGCTTGAAAAGCAGATGTAGGGGGATGTTAGGTGGAACGGGTCAAGCCAGGTGGGAGGGAAAATGCTTCTGAAAGATCTCGTCTCATTCTCTCCTTTCCTTATCACAAATGGTGTGTAAAGGATACCTTGGGTTGAATGGGTACAATGGTGAAAGTGCACAACCTCTGCAGAGTGTAAAACTAAGTACTTAGCCGTGTCCCCGGTACGGACAATTTGAGCAGCTGATCACGGACGTCAACGGAGGATTCCACCATTCCAACTTCAGAAATAAAACTTGATGGGTGAACAAGGAAGATGAGATTTATGGTTTTCATGCCATACTCGTCGATTTCAAGAAAAGTGTTTTCAAAAGAGTAGGAAAAATTGGCTTTATGCAAATTAGCCTTGAACTCCACCAGCCAAATATGCATATAGGCTTTAGAGTTATTCCATAAGTGTCCACCATAGTGTCACTTGCCAGACTCCATTTTTAATGGAATCTGACCCACGTTGTTGCAATATTTTTCTTATTGCAGATTTGATCAGATGACGAGTGAGGTTTCGTTTAAAGGTTTCGAGTCTACAACCAACATGTTTTCGCCTGTGGCAGCATGAAAGTTATAGAGGCTCACTGCTATTGTATTTCCGCTGTGTACTTTTCAAAGCTAGCTTTATGCTATGCAATTTGTAAAGAATATTTTGTAATTCTGGATCATCGATGTAATAAAATTGACGCTTTGTTGTGATATTACATCGTAAACTGTGTGTGCAAATGATTTGATCCAGGGATTTGCACTATACACAGGTATCTGCCTTATTTAAAGTGCAGGTATGCTACAGATGGTATCAGAGCACTGTGTTGCCTGTAGGTTCGAAACCCTAGGTTTGGATAGAAATAGGATTTGACCATAGGATTGAAAATCTATTTTATTCACTTTTCTAAAAAAAAAAAAACTTTTCATTTTATCTTCCTCATACTCTCATCTACTATCAACCTTCTGAAAACCTCTTATCTTTTTCTAGATGACCATGTTCTTATAGTCTAAGCCTGATTCTACTGCCTCATATGGAAAAGCTACGATTAATCATGAAGTTCTGCATGCATGGAAGACCACTGAAGAACCAGGTTTCGACCAACACTTCTAAGATATCCAAGAAAGTTGAACAAGAACTTGAAGCAGTCATGAAGGAGGTAGATTTGACCACCACCAAAAATAGAATGACGATATCGTGTTAGTGTATTGATCATATCAACTTGGCTATATGACAATACTAGATTGTTTGTTTGTTGTGAACCTTGTTGCTTGATGTTTGTTAGATGTTGATTGATTATGTTATAGATTGGTTGCCTTGTTTTGTTTTATTGAACTAGGATTCCCCCATAAGTACAAATAATTCAACTCATTGCTTTCTAAACCAAACAGATGTCTCACCCCAATACCAACACCAATGATTTGCATACAACTATGCGACTACTATTAGAGAACCAGAGTCAGCTGTTGAAGATGATCCATGAGCAACTGCCTAAGATTGATCAAAACCATAGTGAATTTGAAGAGGATCTTATGACCAAACCAAAGGCATGCAAAACCTGTGGGGAGATAGGACATACGTCCCAAGAATGCACTGATGAGTGGCCCCATGGTCATACCGGACATCCAGTTAGGGAATGTCCCACAAGTCAGATTTCTTGTTGTTTGTGTGAAGCAACAAATCACGTTCCAACGCAATGTGAACTCTACCCCGTGGTGCAAGAAGTCAGTCAGCAAGCCAAAAAGGGGATGCAACAAAATCTCATGAAGTATGTGGAAGTACGAGAAAAGAAGGAGGAACACAAAAGAGATACTAGCCATATAACATGTTTTACCTGTGGAGAACTAGGACATTATTCATGGGACTGCAAAGAGAAAAGGACTGGTCAGGATACTGAACCAAATCTTCATCAAAATGAGACTGTGGGTCATACTAAGGTGAAGAATGAAATAAGAGTAAGGTCACTTCCGAAGAAATCCAAAAGTACCTCCAAGTGTTGCTATAAGTGTGAAGGAGATCACCTAGCTCGAAATTGTCACATCAAACGAGACTGGACTTCTTTAATTGAGATAGAATATAACAAACAAGATTTGGAAGAACTGTTAGCCCTGGAAACACCAAAGAAGAAGAGGAACTTAAGTGACGTAATTTGCTACAAATGTAAAGGCAAAGGACATTATGCTGACAAGTGCCCAGTAAAGATGAAGGAGAAATGCCTTACCCGCTCGCACAAGAAAATCAACAGTCCCGCGACATGTCGCAGATGCGGAGCAACAGGACACTATGTCAGTGGCTGCCCTGAGTGGAAGAAGAATAAATCTCTCCAAGGACCGAGTGGAAAGCGTGAGTGCTAAAAAATTTCTGTATCCACCACATGCCATTGTATTTTGAACACTTGTACGCTCTACATCAGAGGAATAAACAAGATTACACAGAGTGTCTAGACTGACCTCAAAAATTTCTTTTAAGGGTGGTAGCCACCTAGATAATTCAAACCCAGTCACTTAAACCCAGAGATCTCAAACTATCTTCTAGCCTCCCCAATTAGAAAATTTATTCCCTACAAGTTTTCAAGTTTTCATGTCGAAACATTACATTCTCAAACCTCTCGAGTTATCAGAATCATTCAAGCATTTGCTTTCTTTCTAGCTTCTCCGAATCTCGGGGACGAGATTCCTTTTAAGGGTGGTAGTCTGTAACATCCCAACATTTTATAATATTCAAAAATCACTAAAATTTAAAACTTTTCTTTTATTAAAATAAAATATTAAATGTATAAGGAAACCAACTATGAAAGACTTCAAAATTGAGTTTAATATTTCAAAGGTCACAGTTTAAACATTTTATTATCCACTGTATTTCAAAAACCTTAAAATATATTTTGACAAATATTTTACAAACTACAATCCATTTTATTTTAAATAAATTAGTTTCTTTATAAGTATTTGCATCAACCACTTAGTCATATTTATTCCTAAATTCACAAATTATTTAAGAATAGTGTTAGTTGCCAAACTGGTTTTCATTCTCTCAACTAAGTTCAAAACATGGTGATAAAATTTAAATTCTGTAATTTACAACTATAAACTTCATAGATTTAAAATAATGAATTAGCCAAATAAACATTTCATTTGCTCAAATGAATTTCATCTATTTTCAAAGCATGAAATGATTAATATATTCTAAATAAGAATAGAATTAAAACAAAAATCTTTTCCAAAGTTGTTATAAAGTTTTCAAATGAATTATCATAAAATAAAATATAATGTTACATAAAATAAAATTTAATTAACATTAGAATCCATTATATTTCCTATTACTTTAAAAATTATTTAAATTATATTAAGCTTCTATTAAACCAAAATAAAGATGCATGTTCAAGAAAATGTGTTTAAATAACTTAAATTCAAACATAATTGAATATGGGTATTTCATATAATTTATTTAGCCAAAATTAAAATTAATTAAACCCTAGTTATAAATTAAACATAAAGTGTCAATTTCACATTTAATCAATATTTCTAAAGTATTATTTTTGAAAAGTGTTCAAAACATACCCACAACTGGTTTAACAGCAAGATATTATTTTTACAAATTTTTAGAAATTAATTTGACATCATTTGGATATTTAAATCAAAAGATATGAATTAAACAAATAAAAACAGAAAAAGAATTATTGGATGACGTCATCGCTGACGTCATCATCGTCAACCTCCAGCCGGGATTTTCGCCCGATCTGCACCTTCCCTTGTTTCGATCGATTCGCGCGATTTAAGCGTTTAAAACCCTAACTGAGGACGCCTATAAATTCTCCGCGTCCCCGCCTCTGTTTCCCCTCTTGATCCCATCGAATTCGTGCCGCCAGGCCGCTCAAAAGGCTCGCCGGAGCTCCGCCGGTCCGCCGCCGCTCTTCTCGGTTTCCCGACGGGGTGAGCAGCAAATCGAGCCCGAGAGCCACCCCATCCTCTCCCTCGTGCACATGCGCAGCTCCCTAACCCCACCCCTTCTCTTCTACACAGCGAATCGAGGGGAAGTGCTCAACCAAAGAACCGCCGGCGCCATAGCTTCTCCTCCCGCACCTCCCTGCCGTTCCAAGAAGAACGAGACGACGGCTTGGGACCCATCGTCTCCAGCACGCCGCGCCGCATCTCTCCGTGCCCTCGACGATCCCGGAGACCCCCCGGAGCGTCGAATCCGTCCGCGTCAGAGCCGCGCCGCCTTCTTCGTCGCCGCCGGTGACCACTGCGCCGCCACCTCCTCTCCATCGCTCGGTGAGCGTCCGATCTATTATTTACGGTCACGATTAGAAGTTGTGGTCAACCGGTAAGATCAGATCTGGACCGTCAGATCCAGATCTGACGATCCAGATTCAATCACTTAACCACGTCAGCGCCTACGTGGCACGCACAGTCAGCGCCCAGTCAGCGCTGACGTGTAAAATCAAATTTCGCAATTTAATTAATTGGCAGTTTTGCAGAAAAGCCCGTGCCTATTCAAACTATCATATCTTTTTCTCTGTTTATCCAAATTCAAATATTTTTATATATTTGGAAAGCTCTTGACATGTAGATTATTTTGGATCGGCCAAAATTCAAAATTGACTTAGTATAAATTATTCAAAATTCAAATGGACATTGGAGTATATTTGTAATAACTTTAAATCTATAAATCAAAAAATTGCAAATAAAATTGTTTTAGAAACTTTAGAACATTTGTAAATTAATGCCACTGCTATAAAATATTTTTGAGTAATTTTTGAATGATTTCATAGTTGTGTGTTCAATTTGAATAAGTTTGACTATTTTGTGTAATTAACTTTTAATAGAAACATTATTTTGATTAAATCCAATTGCAATAGATTTAATTAAATGCTCTCTGTCTATTAACACTAATTATAAAATTGTGTTATAAAAATTTAATCATAGGAAACTTTAATCTTATAATTATTCCTTTTATTATATTTTCCAAAACTAGAAATTAATTAAATTGCATTTATAAATTCATGCATATTTATAAAGAAATCACAAAAGTTATTTTTGTGTTTCTTGTGATTTAAAATTTCATTTCATTCATAGCATATTTTATTCTCATAGGAAAACCCCTCTTCATTAGTTTCCTCTAAGTTAGGATTATTTTCAAACTTAGTATTTTAGGAAAAGTGCTATACACTTAGACACTTAGGATTTTCAACATGGAGCTGGAAGACCAATGAAGGACTTAGCCAAAAACAAGACTTCAGAAGTATCTTCAGGGAGAAGAAACACTTAGAAAGAAATCAAGAAGAAGTTCATGAAGACCAACCAGCAAATATTTTTCCAAGTCTGCTCTCTCTATCTCTCTTTCTTTTCTTTGAGACTTCATGAAGGACTTAGAAGAAAACAAACTCTGGAAGCGTCCTCAAGATGTCAAGCACTTAGAAGAAAAGTGAGCAGAAGTTCAAGAAGACCAATCTCCTTTTATTCCCTAAGTCTTTCTCTCTGTCCTTTCTTCTCCTCTGAGACTTCATGAAGACTAAGTAAATCCAAGACCAGCCTCGAGGATACAAGAATCATCAAGTCTGAAGAATCATCAAGACTACCAAGAGCTCAATCAAGACATCATCCAGAAGAAAGTTACAAGTCTGGACATGAAGCCTGGAGGACAACTACATCTTTCTTTCTATCTTTTCCCTCTTTCCTAATCTTATCTTTTAGACTTAAACAAATTTTGATCATGATGTTATCATCTTGAAGTTGTTCGATCCGAGCAGCATAGTGGGATGAAGCGGCCTGGAAACAAACCTTACATGTCCACGTACATGAGACCTGTTCCACAATTTAAGTGGCTGGCCGGGTGTCTGTCTCTCTCACTGTAGTGAATGTCCAATTTACAAAGAGTTGATAATAATTGTTGATCATCTTGAACAAATGACTTAGTATTTTTCTCTAAGTATTTTACACATCAAGACTAAGCCATTAGAGTGCTTATTCAAGAAGATATAAAACAAAATATTTTATTCAACTTATGACCTTAGCCCTTAGTCCTTTTGGACCAACCTGATTGCCTTGCATAAACTTAAAATATTTCCATGGCATGACAAAGCATTTCTAGCCTTAGGAATATTTTGCACACCATGCATAAACATATTTTCCTTAGAAAGTTTTATAAAACTTATTTATTCATCTAGTATGTGTTTGTATGCATTGTGGAGTTGTGCTTGCTGTTGATTGTTGTATTGTTGATTGTTTGTACTGTTAGATTGAACGGAGAGTCCCGAGTATCGTTGAAAAGAGTTGTGAACAACGACAACATTCAAAGGCAAGTGGCACACCTCATAAACTTCCTATTTTTATATGCATTACTTAGTGTATTTTTATATGCATGTGTTGCTATGCTAAACCTGTGTAGAATCCCTTATACCTGTGTCTAGGTTCCTATGCAATACTTGGTAGAATTATTGATGCTATGCAAATGTTGTTTTGTGAAAATCTAAATTCTACTAAGTTAAGAATGGCCACTTGTGAATGGTTCTACAAGTGGCTACTCAGGTCCATGGGTGGTAATTGGTTGTATGGTTTATGTTGAGTGGCTACTCAGGTCCATGTCTATGGTTCCTAGGGTATGTACACTTGTGAATGGCCACCCAGGAACAGAGGAATCTGAAGAACTCCGAGTGACGATTGCATCCAGTGCAGCCATTGCCATATGGGCTCTGGCTTGATCAATTATGTTGCGTGGACTCTCTCCGGCTTGAAAAGCAGATGTAGGGGGATGTTAGGTGGAACGGGTCAAGCCAGGTGGGAGGGAAAATGCTTCTGAAAGATCTCGTCTCATTCTCTCCTTTCCTTATCACAAATGGTGTGTAAAGGATACCTTGGGTTGAATGGGTACAATGGTGAAAGTGCACAACCTCTGCAGAGTGTAAAACTAAGTACTTAGCCGTGTCCCCGGTACGGACAATTTGAGCAGCTGATCACGGACGTCAACGGAGGATTCCACCATTCCAACTTCAGAAATAAAACTTGATGGGTGAACAAGGAAGATGAGATTTATGGTTTTCATGCCATACTCGTCGATTTCAAGAAAAGTGTTTTCAAAAGAGTAGGAAAAATTGGCTTTATGCAAATTAGCCTTGAACTCCACCAGCCAAATATGCATATAGGCTTTAGAGTTATTCCATAAGTGTCCACCATAGTGTCACTTGCCAGACTCCATTTTTAATGGAATCTGACCCACGTTGTTGCAATATTTTTCTTATTGCAGATTTGATCAGATGACGAGTGAGGTTTCGTTTAAAGGTTTCGAGTCTACAACCAACATGTTTTCGCCTGTGGCAGCATGAAAGTTATAGAGGCTCACTGCTATTGTATTTCCGCTGTGTACTTTTCAAAGCTAGCTTTATGCTATGCAATTTGTAAAGAATATTTTGTAATTCTGGATCATCGATGTAATAAAATTGACGCTTTGTTGTGATATTACATCGTAAACTGTGTGTGCAAATGATTTGATCCAGGGATTTGCACTATACACAGGTATCTGCCTTATTTAAAGTGCAGGTATGCTACAGATGGTATCAGAGCACTGTGTTGCCTGTAGGTTCGAAACCCTAGGTTTGGATAGAAATAGGATTTGACCATAGGATTGAAAATCTATTTTATTCACTTTTCTAAAAAAAAAAAAACTTTTCATTTTATCTTCCTCATACTCTCATCTACTATCAACCTTCTGAAAACCTCTTATCTTTTTCTAGATGACCATGTTCTTATAGTCTAAGCCTGATTCTACTGCCTCATATGGAAAAGCTACGATTAATCATGAAGTTCTGCATGCATGGAAGACCACTGAAGAACCAGGTTTCGACCAACACTTCTAAGATATCCAAGAAAGTTGAACAAGAACTTGAAGCAGTCATGAAGGAGGTAGATTTGACCACCACCAAAAATAGAATGACGATATCGTGTTAGTGTATTGATCATATCAACTTGGCTATATGACAATACTAGATTGTTTGTTTGTTGTGAACCTTGTTGCTTGATGTTTGTTAGATGTTGATTGATTATGTTATAGATTGGTTGCCTTGTTTTGTTTTATTGAACTAGGATTCCCCCATAAGTACAAATAATTCAACTCATTGCTTTCTAAACCAAACAGATGTCTCACCCCAATACCAACACCAATGATTTGCATACAACTATGCGACTACTATTAGAGAACCAGAGTCAGCTGTTGAAGATGATCCATGAGCAACTGCCTAAGATTGATCAAAACCATAGTGAATTTGAAGAGGATCTTATGACCAAACCAAAGGCATGCAAAACCTGTGGGGAGATAGGACATACGTCCCAAGAATGCACTGATGAGTGGCCCCATGGTCATACCGGACATCCAGTTAGGGAATGTCCCACAAGTCAGATTTCTTGTTGTTTGTGTGAAGCAACAAATCACGTTCCAACGCAATGTGAACTCTACCCCGTGGTGCAAGAAGTCAGTCAGCAAGCCAAAAAGGGGATGCAACAAAATCTCATGAAGTATGTGGAAGTACGAGAAAAGAAGGAGGAACACAAAAGAGATACTAGCCATATAACATGTTTTACCTGTGGAGAACTAGGACATTATTCATGGGACTGCAAAGAGAAAAGGACTGGTCAGGATACTGAACCAAATCTTCATCAAAATGAGACTGTGGGTCATACTAAGGTGAAGAATGAAATAAGAGTAAGGTCACTTCCGAAGAAATCCAAAAGTACCTCCAAGTGTTGCTATAAGTGTGAAGGAGATCACCTAGCTCGAAATTGTCACATCAAACGAGACTGGACTTCTTTAATTGAGATAGAATATAACAAACAAGATTTAGAAGAACTGTTAGCCCTGGAAACACCAAAGAAGAAGAGGAACTTAAGTGACGTAATTTGCTACAAATGTAAAGGCAAAGGACATTATGCTGACAAGTGCCCAGTAAAGATGAAGGAGAAATGCCTTACCCGCTCGCACAAGAAAATCAACAGTCCCGCGACATGTCGCAGATGCGGAGCAACAGGACACTATGTCAGTGGCTGCCCTGAGTGGAAGAAGAATAAATCTCTCCAAGGACCGAGTGGAAAGCGTGAGTGCTAAAAACTTTCTGTATCCACCACATGCCATTGTATTTTGAACACTTGTACGCTCTACATCAGAGGAATAAACAAGATTACACAGAGTGTCTAGACTGACCTCAAAAATTTCTTTTAAGGGTGGTAGCCACCTAGATAATTCAAACCCAGTCACTTAAACCCAGAGATCTCAAACTATCTTCTAGCCTCCCCAATTAGAAAATTTATTCCCTACAAGTTTTCAAGTTTTCATGTCGAAACATTACATTCTCAAACCTCTCGAGTTATCAGAATCATTCAAGCATTTGCTTTCTTTCTAGCTTCTCCGAATCTCGGGGACGAGATTCCTTTTAAGGGTGGTAGTCTGTAACATCCCAACATTTTATAATATTCAAAAATCACTAAAATTTAAAACTTTTCTTTTATTAAAATAAAATATTAAATGTATAAGGAAACCAACTATGAAAGACTTCAAAATTGAGTTTAATATTTCAAAGGTCACAGTTTAAACATTTTATTATCCACTGTATTTCAAAAACCTTAAAATATATTTTGACAAATATTTTACAAACTACAATCCATTTTATTTTAAATAAATTAGTTTCTTTATAAGTATTTGCATCAACCACTTAGTCATATTTATTCCTAAATTCACAAATTATTTAAGAATAGTGTTAGTTGCCAAACTGGTTTTCATTCTCTCAACTAAGTTCAAAACATGGTGATAAAATTTAAATTCTGTAATTTACAACTATAAACTTCATAGATTTAAAATAATGAATTAGCCAAATAAACATTTCATTTGCTCAAATGAATTTCATCTATTTTCAAAGCATGAAATGATTAATATATTCTAAATAAGAATAGAATTAAAACAAAAATCTTTTCCAAAGTTGTTATAAAGTTTTCAAATGAATTATCATAAAATAAAATATAATGTTACATAAAATAAAATTTAATTAACATTAGAATCCATTATATTTCCTATTACTTTAAAAATTATTTAAATTATATTAAGCTTCTATTAAACCAAAATAAAGATGCATGTTCAAGAAAATGTGTTTAAATAACTTAAATTCAAACATAATTGAATATGGGTATTTCATATAATTTATTTAGCCAAAATTAAAATTAATTAAACCCTAGTTATAAATTAAACATAAAGTGTCAATTTCACATTTAATCAATATTTCTAAAGTATTATTTTTGAAAAGTGTTCAAAACATACCCACAACTGGTTTAACAGCAAGATATTATTTTTACAAATTTTTAGAAATTAATTTGACATCATTTGGATATTTAAATCAAAAGATATGAATTAAACAAATAAAAACAGAAAAAGAATTATTGGATGACGTCATCGCTGACGTCATCATCGTCAACCTCCAGCCGGGATTTTCGCCCGATCTGCACCTTCCCTTGTTTCGATCGATTCGCGCGATTTAAGCGTTTAAAACCCTAACTGAGGACGCCTATAAATTCTCCGCGTCCCCGCCTCTGTTTCCCCTCTTGATCCCATCGAATTCGTGCCGCCAGGCCGCTCAAAAGGCTCGCCGGAGCTCCGCCGGTCCGCCGCCGCTCTTCTCGGTTTCCCGACGAGGTGAGCAGCAAATCGAGCCCGAGAGCCACCCCATCCTCTCCCTCGTGCACATGCGCAGCTCCCTAACCCCACCCCTTCTCTTCTACACAGCGAATCGAGGGGAAGTGCTCAACCAAAGAACCGCCGGCGCCATAGCTTCTCCTCCCGCACCTCCCTGCCGTTCCAAGAAGAACGAGACGACGGCTTGGGACCCATCGTCTCCAGCACGCCGCGCCGCATCTCTCCGTGCCCTCGACGATCCCGGAGACCCCCCGGAGCGTCGAATCCGTCCGCGTCAGAGCCGCGCCGCCTTCTTCGTCGCCGCCGGTGACCACTGCGCCGCCACCTCCTCTCCATCGCTCGGTGAGCGTCCGATCTATTATTTACGGTCACGATTAGAAGTTGTGGTCAACCGGTAAGATCAGATCTGGACCGTCAGATCCAGATCTGACGATCCAGATTCAATCACTTAACCACGTCAGCGCCTACGTGGCACGCACAGTCAGCGCCCAGTCAGCGCTGACGTGTAAAATCAAATTTCGCAATTTAATTAATTGGCAGTTTTGCAGAAAAGCCCGTGCCTATTCAAACTATCATATCTTTTTCTCTGTTTATCCAAATTCAAATATTTTTATATATTTGGAAAGCTCTTGACATGTAGATTATTTTGGATCGGCCAAAATTCAAAATTGACTTAGTATAAATTATTCAAAATTCAAATGGAAATTGGAGTATATTTGTAATAACTTTAAATCTATAAATCAAAAAATTGCAAATAAAATTGTTTTAGAAACTTTAGAACATTTGTAAATTAATGCCACTGCTATAAAATATTTTTGAGTAATTTTTGAATGATTTCATAGTTGTGTGTTCAATTTGAATAAGTTTGACTATTTTGTGTAATTAACTTTTAATAGAAACATTATTTTGATTAAATCCAATTGCAATAGATTTAATTAAATGCTCTCTGTCTATTAACACTAATTATAAAATTGTGTTATAAAAATTTAATCATAGGAAACTTTAATCTTATAATTATTCCTTTTATTATATTTTCCAAAACTAGAAATTAATTAAATTGCATTTATAAATTCATGCATATTTATAAAGAAATCACAAAAGTTATTTTTGTGTTTCTTGTGATTTAAAATTTCATTTCATTCATAGCATATTTTATTCTCATAGGAAAACCCCTCTTCATTAGTTTCCTCTAAGTTAGGATTATTTTCAAACTTAGTATTTTAGGAAAAGTGCTATACACTTAGACACTTAGGATTTTCAACATGGAGCTGGAAGACCAATGAAGGACTTAGCCAAAAACAAGACTTCAGAAGTATCTTCAGGGAGAAGAAACACTTAGAAAGAAATCAAGAAGAAGTTCATGAAGACCAACCAGCAAATATTTTTCCAAGTCTGCTCTCTCTATCTCTCTTTCTTTTCTTTGAGACTTCATGAAGGACTTAGAAGAAAACAAACTCTGGAAGCGTCCTCAAGATGTCAAGCACTTAGAAGAAAAGTGAGCAGAAGTTCAAGAAGACCAATCTCCTTTTATTCCCTAAGTCTTTCTCTCTGTCCTTTCTTCTCCTCTGAGACTTCATGAAGACTAAGTAAATCCAAGACCAGCCTCGAGGATACAAGAATCATCAAGTCTGAAGAATCATCAAGACTACCAAGAGCTCAATCAAGACATCATCCAGAAGAAAGTTACAAGTCTGGACATGAAGCCTGGAGGACAACTACATCTTTCTTTCTATCTTTTCCCTCTTTCCTAATCTTATCTTTTAGACTTAAACAAATTTTGATCATGATGTTATCATCTTGAAGTTGTTCGATCCGAGCAGCATAGTGGGATGAAGCGGCCTGGAAACAAACCTTACATGTCCACGTACATGAGACCTGTTCCACAATTTAAGTGGCTGGCCGGGTGTCTGTCTCTCTCACTGTAGTGAATGTCCAATTTACAAAGAGTTGATAATAATTGTTGATCATCTTGAACAAATGACTTAGTATTTTTCTCTAAGTATTTTACACATCAAGACTAAGCCATTAGAGTGCTTATTCAAGAAGATATAAAACAAAATATTTTATTCAACTTATGACCTTAGCCCTTAGTCCTTTTGGACCAACCTGATTGCCTTGCATAAACTTAAAATATTTCCATGGCATGACAAAGCATTTCTAGCCTTAGGAATATTTTGCACACCATGCATAAACATATTTTCCTTAGAAAGTTTTATAAAACTTATTTATTCATCTAGTATGTGTTTGTATGCATTGTGGAGTTGTGCTTGCTGTTGATTGTTGTATTGTTGATTGTTTGTACTGTTAGATTGAACGGAGAGTCCCGAGTATCGTTGAAAAGAGTTGTGAACAACGACAACATTCAAAGGCAAGTGGCACACCTCATAAACTTCCTATTTTTATATGCATTACTTAGTGTATTTTTATATGCATGTGTTGCTATGCTAAACCTGTGTAGAATCCCTTATACCTGTGTCTAGGTTCCTATGCAATACTTGGTAGAATTATTGATGCTATGCAAATGTTGTTTTGTGAAAATCTAAATTCTACTAAGTTAAGAATGGCCACTTGTGAATGGTTCTACAAGTGGCTACTCAGGTCCATGGGTGGTAATTGGTTGTATGGTTTATGTTGAGTGGCTACTCAGGTCCATGTCTATGGTTCCTAGGGTATGTACACTTGTGAATGGCCACCCAGGAACAGAGGAATCTGAAGAACTCCGAGTGACGATTGCATCCAGTGCAGCCATTGCCATATGGGCTCTGGCTTGATCAATTATGTTGCGTGGACTCTCTCCGGCTTGAAAAGCAGATGTAGGGGGATGTTAGGTGGAACGGGTCAAGCCAGGTGGGAGGGAAAATGCTTCTGAAAGATCTCGTCTCATTCTCTCCTTTCCTTATCACAAATGGTGTGTAAAGGATACCTTGGGTTGAATGGGTACAATGGTGAAAGTGCACAACCTCTGCAGAGTGTAAAACTAAGTACTTAGCCGTGTCCCCGGTACGGACAATTTGAGCAGCTGATCACGGACGTCAACGGAGGATTCCACCATTCCAACTTCAGAAATAAAACTTGATGGGTGAACAAGGAAGATGAGATTTATGGTTTTCATGCCATACTCGTCGATTTCAAGAAAAGTGTTTTCAAAAGAGTAGGAAAAATTGGCTTTATGCAAATTAGCCTTGAACTCCACCAGCCAAATATGCATATAGGCTTTAGAGTTATTCCATAAGTGTCCACCATAGTGTCACTTGCCAGACTCCATTTTTAATGGAATCTGACCCACGTTGTTGCAATATTTTTCTTATTGCAGATTTGATCAGATGACGAGTGAGGTTTCGTTTAAAGGTTTCGAGTCTACAACCAACATGTTTTCGCCTGTGGCAGCATGAAAGTTATAGAGGCTCACTGCTATTGTATTTCCGCTGTGTACTTTTCAAAGCTAGCTTTATGCTATGCAATTTGTAAAGAATATTTTGTAATTCTGGATCATCGATGTAATAAAATTGACGCTTTGTTGTGATATTACATCGTAAACTGTGTGTGCAAATGATTTGATCCAGGGATTTGCACTATACACAGGTATCTGCCTTATTTAAAGTGCAGGTATGCTACAGATGGTATCAGAGCACTGTGTTGCCTGTAGGTTCGAAACCCTAGGTTTGGATAGAAATAGGATTTGACCATAGGATTGAAAATCTATTTTATTCACTTTTCTAAAAAAAAAAAAACTTTTCATTTTATCTTCCTCATACTCTCATCTACTATCAACCTTCTGAAAACCTCTTATCTTTTTCTAGATGACCATGTTCTTATAGTCTAAGCCTGATTCTACTGCCTCATATGGAAAAGCTACGATTAATCATGAAGTTCTGCATGCATGGAAGACCACTGAAGAACCAGGTTTCGACCAACACTTCTAAGATATCCAAGAAAGTTGAACAAGAACTTGAAGCAGTCATGAAGGAGGTAGATTTGACCACCACCAAAAATAGAATGACGATATCGTGTTAGTGTATTGATCATATCAACTTGGCTATATGACAATACTAGATTGTTTGTTTGTTGTGAACCTTGTTGCTTGATGTTTGTTAGATGTTGATTGATTATGTTATAGATTGGTTGCCTTGTTTTGTTTTATTGAACTAGGATTCCCCCATAAGTACAAATAATTCAACTCATTGCTTTCTAAACCAAACAGATGTCTCACCCCAATACCAACACCAATGATTTGCATACAACTATGCGACTACTATTAGAGAACCAGAGTCAGCTGTTGAAGATGATCCATGAGCAACTGCCTAAGATTGATCAAAACCATAGTGAATTTGAAGAGGATCTTATGACCAAACCAAAGGCATGCAAAACCTGTGGGGAGATAGGACATACGTCCCAAGAATGCACTGATGAGTGGCCCCATGGTCATACCGGACATCCAGTTAGGGAATGTCCCACAAGTCAGATTTCTTGTTGTTTGTGTGAAGCAACAAATCACGTTCCAACGCAATGTGAACTCTACCCCGTGGTGCAAGAAGTCAGTCAGCAAGCCAAAAAGGGGATGCAACAAAATCTCATGAAGTATGTGGAAGTACGAGAAAAGAAGGAGGAACACAAAAGAGATACTAGCCATATAACATGTTTTACCTGTGGAGAACTAGGACATTATTCATGGGACTGCAAAGAGAAAAGGACTGGTCAGGATACTGAACCAAATCTTCATCAAAATGAGACTGTGGGTCATACTAAGGTGAAGAATGAAATAAGAGTAAGGTCACTTCCGAAGAAATCCAAAAGTACCTCCAAGTGTTGCTATAAGTGTGAAGGAGATCACCTAGCTCGAAATTGTCACATCAAACGAGACTGGACTTCTTTAATTGAGATAGAATATAACAAACAAGATTTAGAAGAACTGTTAGCCCTGGAAACACCAAAGAAGAAGAGGAACTTAAGTGACGTAATTTGCTACAAATGTAAAGGCAAAGGACATTATGCTGACAAGTGCCCAGTAAAGATGAAGGAGAAATGCCTTACCCGCTCGCACAAGAAAATCAACAGTCCCGCGACATGTCGCAGATGCGGAGCAACAGGACACTATGTCAGTGGCTGCCCTGAGTGGAAGAAGAATAAATCTCTCCAAGGACCGAGTGGAAAGCGTGAGTGCTAAAAACTTTCTGTATCCACCACATGCCATTGTATTTTGAACACTTGTACGCTCTACATCAGAGGAATAAACAAGATTACACAGAGTGTCTAGACTGACCTCAAAAATTTCTTTTAAGGGTGGTAGCCACCTAGATAATTCAAACCCAGTCACTTAAACCCAGAGATCTCAAACTATCTTCTAGCCTCCCCAATTAGAAAATTTATTCCCTACAAGTTTTCAAGTTTTCATGTCGAAACATTACATTCTCAAACCTCTCGAGTTATCAGAATCATTCAAGCATTTGCTTTCTTTCTAGCTTCTCCGAATCTCGGGGACGAGATTCCTTTTAAGGGTGGTAGTCTGTAACATCCCAACATTTTATAATATTCAAAAATCACTAAAATTTAAAACTTTTCTTTTATTAAAATAAAATATTAAATGTATAAGGAAACCAACTATGAAAGACTTCAAAATTGAGTTTAATATTTCAAAGGTCACAGTTTAAACATTTTATTATCCACTGTATTTCAAAAACCTTAAAATATATTTTGACAAATATTTTACAAACTACAATCCATTTTATTTTAAATAAATTAGTTTCTTTATAAGTATTTGCATCAACCACTTAGTCATATTTATTCCTAAATTCACAAATTATTTAAGAATAGTGTTAGTTGCCAAACTGGTTTTCATTCTCTCAACTAAGTTCAAAACATGGTGATAAAATTTAAATTCTGTAATTTACAACTATAAACTTCATAGATTTAAAATAATGAATTAGCCAAATAAACATTTCATTTGCTCAAATGAATTTCATCTATTTTCAAAGCATGAAATGATTAATATATTCTAAATAAGAATAGAATTAAAACAAAAATCTTTTCCAAAGTTGTTATAAAGTTTTCAAATGAATTATCATAAAATAAAATATAATGTTACATAAAATAAAATTTAATTAACATTAGAATCCATTATATTTCCTATTACTTTAAAAATTATTTAAATTATATTAAGCTTCTATTAAACCAAAATAAAGATGCATGTTCAAGAAAATGTGTTTAAATAACTTAAATTCAAACATAATTGAATATGGGTATTTCATATAATTTATTTAGCCAAAATTAAAATTAATTAAACCCTAGTTATAAATTAAACATAAAGTGTCAATTTCACATTTAATCAATATTTCTAAAGTATTATTTTTGAAAAGTGTTCAAAACATACCCACAACTGGTTTAACAGCAAGATATTATTTTTACAAATTTTTAGAAATTAATTTGACATCATTTGGATATTTAAATCAAAAGATATGAATTAAACAAATAAAAACAGAAAAAGAATTATTGGATGACGTCATCGCTGACGTCATCATCGTCAACCTCCAGCCGGGATTTTCGCCCGATCTGCACCTTCCCTTGTTTCGATCGATTCGCGCGATTTAAGCGTTTAAAACCCTAACTGAGGACGCCTATAAATTCTCCGCGTCCCCGCCTCTGTTTCCCCTCTTGATCCCATCGAATTCGTGCCGCCAGGCCGCTCAAAAGGCTCGCCGGAGCTCCGCCGGTCCGCCGCCGCTCTTCTCGGTTTCCCGACGAGGTGAGCAGCAAATCGAGCCCGAGAGCCACCCCATCCTCTCCCTCGTGCACATGCGCAGCTCCCTAACCCCACCCCTTCTCTTCTACACAGCGAATCGAGGGGAAGTGCTCAACCAAAGAACCGCCGGCGCCATAGCTTCTCCTCCCGCACCTCCCTGCCGTTCCAAGAAGAACGAGACGACGGCTTGGGACCCATCGTCTCCAGCACGCCGCGCCGCATCTCTCCGTGCCCTCGACGATCCCGGAGACCCCCCGGAGCGTCGAATCCGTCCGCGTCAGAGCCGCGCCGCCTTCTTCGTCGCCGCCGGTGACCACTGCGCCGCCACCTCCTCTCCATCGCTCGGTGAGCGTCCGATCTATTATTTACGGTCACGATTAGAAGTTGTGGTCAACCGGTAAGATCAGATCTGGACCGTCAGATCCAGATCTGACGATCCAGATTCAATCACTTAACCACGTCAGCGCCTACGTGGCACGCACAGTCAGCGCCCAGTCAGCGCTGACGTGTAAAATCAAATTTCGCAATTTAATTAATTGGCAGTTTTGCAGAAAAGCCCGTGCCTATTCAAACTATCATATCTTTTTCTCTGTTTATCCAAATTCAAATATTTTTATATATTTGGAAAGCTCTTGACATGTAGATTATTTTGGATCGGCCAAAATTCAAAATTGACTTAGTATAAATTATTCAAAATTCAAATGGAAATTGGAGTATATTTGTAATAACTTTAAATCTATAAATCAAAAAATTGCAAATAAAATTGTTTTAGAAACTTTAGAACATTTGTAAATTAATGCCACTGCTATAAAATATTTTTGAGTAATTTTTGAATGATTTCATAGTTGTGTGTTCAATTTGAATAAGTTTGACTATTTTGTGTAATTAACTTTTAATAGAAACATTATTTTGATTAAATCCAATTGCAATAGATTTAATTAAATGCTCTCTGTCTATTAACACTAATTATAAAATTGTGTTATAAAAATTTAATCATAGGAAACTTTAATCTTATAATTATTCCTTTTATTATATTTTCCAAAACTAGAAATTAATTAAATTGCATTTATAAATTCATGCATATTTATAAAGAAATCACAAAAGTTATTTTTGTGTTTCTTGTGATTTAAAATTTCATTTCATTCATAGCATATTTTATTCTCATAGGAAAACCCCTCTTCATTAGTTTCCTCTAAGTTAGGATTATTTTCAAACTTAGTATTTTAGGAAAAGTGCTATACACTTAGACACTTAGGATTTTCAACATGGAGCTGGAAGACCAATGAAGGACTTAGCCAAAAACAAGACTTCAGAAGTATCTTCAGGGAGAAGAAACACTTAGAAAGAAATCAAGAAGAAGTTCATGAAGACCAACCAGCAAATATTTTTCCAAGTCTGCTCTCTCTATCTCTCTTTCTTTTCTTTGAGACTTCATGAAGGACTTAGAAGAAAACAAACTCTGGAAGCGTCCTCAAGATGTCAAGCACTTAGAAGAAAAGTGAGCAGAAGTTCAAGAAGACCAATCTCCTTTTATTCCCTAAGTCTTTCTCTCTGTCCTTTCTTCTCCTCTGAGACTTCATGAAGACTAAGTAAATCCAAGACCAGCCTCGAGGATACAAGAATCATCAAGTCTGAAGAATCATCAAGACTACCAAGAGCTCAATCAAGACATCATCCAGAAGAAAGTTACAAGTCTGGACATGAAGCCTGGAGGACAACTACATCTTTCTTTCTATCTTTTCCCTCTTTCCTAATCTTATCTTTTAGACTTAAACAAATTTTGATCATGATGTTATCATCTTGAAGTTGTTGGATCCGAGCAGCATAGTGGGATGAAGCGGCCTGGAAACAAACCTTACATGTCCACGTACATGAGACCTGTTCCACAATTTAAGTGGCTGGCCGGGTGTCTGTCTCTCTCACTGTAGTGAATGTCCAATTTACAAAGAGTTGATAATAATTGTTGATCATCTTGAACAAATGACTTAGTATTTTTCTCTAAGTATTTTACACATCAAGACTAAGCCATTAGAGTGCTTATTCAAGAAGATATAAAACAAAATATTTTATTCAACTTATGACCTTAGCCCTTAGTCCTTTTGGACCAACCTGATTGCCTTGCATAAACTTAAAATATTTCCATGGCATGACAAAGCATTTCTAGCCTTAGGAATATTTTGCACACCATGCATAAACATATTTTCCTTAGAAAGTTTTATAAAACTTATTTATTCATCTAGTATGTGTTTGTATGCATTGTGGAGTTGTGCTTGCTGTTGATTGTTGTATTGTTGATTGTTTGTACTGTTAGATTGAACGGAGAGTCCCGAGTATCGTTGAAAAGAGTTGTGAACAACGACAACATTCAAAGGCAAGTGGCACACCTCATAAACTTCCTATTTTTATATGCATTACTTAGTGTATTTTTATATGCATGTGTTGCTATGCTAAACCTGTGTAGAATCCCTTATACCTGTGTCTAGGTTCCTATGCAATACTTGGTAGAATTATTGATGCTATGCAAATGTTGTTTTGTGAAAATCTAAATTCTACTAAGTTAAGAATGGCCACTTGTGAATGGTTCTACAAGTGGCTACTCAGGTCCATGGGTGGTAATTGGTTGTATGGTTTATGTTGAGTGGCTACTCAGGTCCATGTCTATGGTTCCTAGGGTATGTACACTTGTGAATGGCCACCCAGGAACAGAGGAATCTGAAGAACTCCCAGTGACGATTGCTTCCAGTGCAGCCATTGCCATATGGGCTCTGGCTTGATCAATTATGTTGCGTGGACTCTCTCCGGCTTGACAAGCAGATGTAGGGGGATGTTAGGTGGAACGGGTCAAGCCAGGTGGGAGGGAAAATGCTTCTGAAAGATCTCGTCTCATTCTCTCCTTTCCTTATCACAAATGGTGTGTAAAGGATACCTTGGGTTGAATGGGTACAATGGTGAAAGTGCACAACCTCTGCAGAGTGTAAAACTAAGTACTTAGCCGTGTCCCCGGTACGGACAATTTGAGCAGCTGATCACGGACGTCAACGGAGGATTCCACCATTCCAACTTCAGAAATAAAACTTGATGGGTGAACAAGGGAAGATGAGATTTATGGTTGTCATGCCATACTCGTCGATTTCAAGAAAAGTGTTTTCAAAAGAGTAGGAAAAATTGGCTTTATGCAAATTAGCCTTGAACTCCACCAGCCAAATATGCATATAGGCTTTAGAGTTATTCCATAAGTGTCCACCATAGTGTCACTTGCCAGACTCCATTTTTAATGGAATCTGACCCACGTTGTTGCAATATTTTTCTTATTGCAGATTTGATCAGATGACGAGTGAGGTTTCGTTTAAAGGTTTCGAGTCTACAACCAACATGTTTTCGCCTGTGGCAGCATGAAAGTTATAGAGACTCACTGCTATTGTATTTCCGCTGTGTACTTTTTCAATGCTAGCTTTATGCTATGCAACTTGTATCAAATATTTTGTAATTCTGGATCATCGATGTAATAAAATTGACGCTTTGTTGTGATATTACATCGTAAACTGTGTGTGCAAATGATTTGATCCAGGGATTTGCACTATACACAGGTATCTGCCTTATTTAAAGTGCAGGTATGCTACAGTAGTTCGAGAAGGGGACTGAACACGTTGGTCTACAACCCTCAACCGGCGCGGCGACGGTGCTCGTCGAGCCTGAGGAGGGACAGCACGGCAGAGATGGACAAAAGCCCGTACCCAGGTTCACGGCCTCAGGAGGAGGTAACACCTCTACTCCTGCTTGTCTGTATTGCGCTGCAGAGGTTACAGTACAATGAGCTTGCCGAGGGCTCCCTTATGGCGGAGTGGAGCTCAAGGAGGGAACGCTAAGGTCTTCTTCCTCCTTGAGCCGGTTCGACTTACACTATGCTACCGTAGGGCATCCAAGTTCTCCGAGAGCGATCCTTTGCTACGGTGGTGCTCCCCCTCCCTTTATAGGCGTCCCGGGCCTCATCCTGGCGCACTGCACGGCGGAAAGGTCCCCACATGACGACAAAACGGTGGAGCGGGGTGCACCGTAACTAGGCTCTCCATGGACCCGGCCCACGGTCGTAAAGCCTGCCTGTGACGCAGGAAAGCCACCATCCACGCAGGAAGGCCAGCCGGCTCCACAGAGATCGTAGGGGCGCCCACGGTGACGTCGTCGTTGGAGCGTAGCGCCGGCCATCTGCTTTATCACCAAAGAGGAAAACTTCGTAGTCCGGCGCGGGGGAAACAACTTTGTTGACTCCTTTAATCACCAGAATGGCAAATGCAGTGCCGTCGTCATCGCGCGGAGATGCGCGTTGTCGTGGGATTGTCACGGTAGATGTTTCCGGGTGGAAACTTGAGTATGGGGACATAGCGACTTCTGACATCGGGAGCTTGTCTAGCACGGCGTGGGGAAACAGGGGTTTAGCCAGGTTCGGCCCCTCGTCTCGAGGTAAAGACCTACTTCCTGCTACTGCTTTATTGATATGGGTTTCGAGGACTCGGCGCCTTAGCTTCCGGGTCTGGAGAGTACAATGGTGGTACTTGCGATCTGGTAAAGCTTATCCTTCTAAGGACCACGAGACCCCCTTATATAGGCGGCGGTTCTCGCTGGACATACAGACGTGATCCAGGTTACAATCGTACCCGGACTCTACTCTAAGTCCTTCAAGTCTTCGCCTTCCTTATTGGGACTCTGTCTTGTATTTGGCCTATGTCGGCCCAGTGGGAACTGGGGTATGGAGAGCCCATTCCCCCAGGCCTCGCACGCGAGCCAGTCAGATGAAACGACTAAGGACCAGGCGTCACTGCCTGGCGGGACCATCGAGAGGCAACTCCCCTCGAGGGCCTGAAGAGGAAACGAATGCCTCAAGGGATCCTTCGCCTCAGGGGACCCTCCCGAGGCTACGACCCCCCTCGAGGGGGTCCAACAGAAATCTCCCCTCAGGCCTCATCGGGCCTGAAGGGAAACGTCGCGACCATAGAAGTACGGCAAGATGCACATGGCCTCTGCCACGCCCACGTGGTGACGCAAGCACCCCCGTTGCCGTTTCAGTGATAAAGGGGTCAACAAAGCGGCTCCACCTGCGGTGCAGCTGCCAGGACCTTCTACTCTGACGATAAAGCGGGTGGACGGCGCAACCCTCCAACAGAGAACGTCATCGTGGGATCCACCTCAGAGACGTCCCTCTCTGCAAGCAGGACAGCGCAGTCGGCGCCCTATCGGCCACCGCGCCCACCTTTATCAACAATGGACCGAGTCCATGGACGAACGAAGAGCGGTGGACTCATGCCCCATCCTGCCTCTGGCATGTGGGAGCCACCTTGAAGGCCAAGCCGAAGTAGGGCGCCAGGGGCGCCTATAAAAAGGACTAGACATCCATCGTAGCAAAGGTTGGCCCTTTGTGTGCTAAACACCCTTGTAAACCCTAGGAACACCTGTTAGGATAGCCTCTGGCTGGAGGAGGAAGAAGACCATTGCTTCTCCCCCCAGGCAAGAACTGCCTCAAGGGGGCCTCCAGCAAGCTCCGCTGTACTGTAACCTTCCACATCTAATACAGACAAGCAGGAGTAGCGGTCTTACCCACACGAGGGCCGTGAACCTGGGTAAAGGCCAGTGTCTCCCTTCGTGTGTGTGTGTCTTCTTCGGGTCCGGCGAGCAACGTCATGGAGCCACTTGAGGGTCTAGACCTCCGCGTTCAATCCCCTTTCCGAACTACACTTCAGGAAGTGACTACCCCCGATTCTTGGGAGTCATAACCCGACATCCTCTAGTATTCTAGATCCTTCTTGACTTGGGGGCCAAGACACACGTGGCGCACCGGTTCACGTGAAACACTGACCATATCTTCCTGCTTGACCCGGCACAGGTTCTTACCAGGCCGGCTTACTCTTCTAGGTCGGTGGGCCTACCGGGTTACGATCCCCCCAACACGCGTGTCACTCAGCGGCCGCGGCAGAGACCATGTGCGCTCTGCTGCGATTGCTTCGTAGCGAAGTATCTCCATAGGGCCTGGGCGGCCTTGTGGAGGGATTTGCGTTGACCCCTCTCCAGGGGATAGGGCCTTGCAGAGGGGCAGCCTCGGGAGGGACCTCTTCAGGCCTTTGCTGCCCCCTCCAGTCCACTTGAGAGACCTCTCCTCTTGAGGTCCTCTCCAAGCGTCCTGCTTGGTCCTTAGTTGTTTCGTCGATCCTGCCGCGTGCAAGGGCTGTGGAGAGTGGGCTCTACACACCCTGGATCCCACTGGGCTGACAGTAGCCCCGGGCCCATGATGGGCACGACGAGGCCCATCGGACCCAGACGAAGCGTCGTGGGTCAAAAATGTCCGGCCGGCCCGAGACACGCGTCGATCGGTAGTGAGTTTGCGACGACTCGGTTTCTCCGGCGGAACGTGCGTCGTGGGGGGTCCCACCACGACCACGCCTTGGTAACTTCCTAGATGAGGCATAAAGCTGCGCGCCGGTCCGAACAGCAGTTACTACTCCCATTGCGCACTCTGCCTTCTGCTCTCGCTCTTCCAGCTTTCCTTCTCCAGCGAACTCCTTCCCGTTCCTCGTCCTTCCGCGCCCTTCTCCTTTTTCGGCGATGGGAGGACCCAAAGGCGAGGCGGTGATGACGATGCTCCCCCCGGACGCGCAGTGCGAGAGGCGCTCGACCCCGCCCTGGTTGGGGAGCGCGTCAATGCGGCGGCGCTGGACAAGATCCGGCACCTGGTCCCCGGGAAGACCAACGAACATGGCGCCAACGCCATCCAGGCCGCGAAGCTCGGCCGCTTTCCGGCGGGGTTTGTTCCCATTTTCCTTCACACCATCTACGCCGGATTGGTGCCTCCGTACTCGCCCTTCCTGGAGGCGGTTTTGGAGTTTTACCAGATCCATCTTCTCCATCTGCACCACAACGCCATCCTGATCCTCTCCATATTTTCCTACCTGTGCAAAGCGTACTTCGGGGTGCAGCCTTCGGTGCCCTCTTCCAGAGCTTCTACGCGCTTCGGAACTCCGCGAAGCTCGAGCAGACGCGATGCGTATCCTTCCGCATTGTGGACGGCATGGGGGACGTCTACATCACCATGTCGTGGAGCGGCGAGAAGTCCGTCACGGCGGTGGTGAAGAAGGTGGACGACTTCAGGCAGAAGTGGTTCATCATCGGTGTCAAGTCGCAGAGCTCCTTCCTCGACACCCCGGAGGCGCCGCCTGTGAAGAGTACCCATTGGGGCAAGCAGGTCTTCCAGGGCCCGCTAATAGCCGACCTCGTGGGCCGCATGAAGATGCTTCGGGAGAACGGCCTCACCGGCCAGATGATCGCGGAGGACTTCGTGAGCCGCCGTATCGCGCCTCTACAGGCACATAAAAAGCCGATGTGGATGTTCTCGGGCCCCTCCGACCCGATGCGACTCCACCCCTGCGACCGTCGCCCCACCGTCATCTCCACCATCATGGGCGGCCTCTTCATCAACCCGGACGTGCCCGTGGCGGTTGCCGCGGTGATGAGGCCTCTCCACCAGCTCAACCTGGCCGCTCACCTGGCGGTGTTGGAGCAGATGCCCAGGTTCACCCAGCTCGGCCTGGTGGGAGAGGAGGAGGACGAAGGGCCCATGCCTATGGGGCGAGCTCATCAAAGGCCGCGCCCCCTACTGAGGAGGTTTTCGAGCTCTTGTCCAGCGACGACGAGGAGGCTGAGGCGGGGCGACAGGAGCCCCAGTCCAAGGCGGCGCACGACAGGCCTGCGGGGGAGCCCACGAGCGATCCCCTAAAGGGGAAAGACGAGGCGGCCCCTGAAGGATCCGGAGCCTGGGCCGCGCCTTTTTGGCGCTCGTCCGGCATGGCGTGGGTTGACACCCGCGCCAAGAAGACTGGGTAAGTGTGTTTAACATTGTTTTCCTTCTTCAATCCTTGCTTGTCTTCTCCCCTCTGACAATTCATGTTCTCTGCTAGCAACCCGGCGCCTACGAAGCGCCGAAGGCTTCGCAAGGAGGCGGATGTGAAGAAAACCGCGCCGGAGGCCGCGCCAGAGGCTGCAGCAGACGAGGCTCGAGGCCTGCGGAGGAGGTCCCGGCAGGCCCTCTCGAGGATGTGCCTCATGCCGAGGCGACTGTGCCGCCTCCGGAGGAGGAGCGCTCGGAGATGCAGACGGAGAAAATGCCTACTGCGCCTCGCGCTGCGACTCCTCCAGCGCAGCAGGAGGCCGCGGCCGGCACTACACTGACCCCAAGCCCGCCAAAGGCCGACGAGGCGGTGGGAGGAGACCTTTCGCCGCCCCCGCCGAGCACTACGGCGGAGGAGGAAACAGCGGCTACGGGGCAGACCTCTCCTGCCCCGGAATCCCATGACGAGGTGCCGCCTGAGCGAGGCGACACCGGTGCGCAGAACGCGGGCGCCCAGGCGCGAGACTCGCCGCCAAGCCCCCGGGCCCGCGCGGAGGCTCCCTCTTCTAAGCTTGACGTCGGTGCAGGGCCTTCCGCGCCGAGCGGGACTTCCCAGGCTGTTGTGCGCAGCTGCTGGGACTGGAGCAGGGGGCGTCGTGACGTCGCCTTCCACCTGGTGAGAGAGTCCCTGAAGGACTAGAGGCCCACCTCGCCCAGCAGCGAGACGAGCTTGCGGAGGCCTGGGCCACTTTCCACGCGGCTATGGAGGCCCGCCGGCAGAGCGACCTGGCTCTATAAGCGGAGCACGAGGAGGCGCTGCGCTTCGCCAAGGAGGTCCGTGAGGGCGCCACGCGCGACGCTGAAGAGCTTCTGGAGCCCCTCCAGGCCGAGCTCCAGGCAGCGGCGGATGATCTGGCCGCGGCCAGGGTGGAGCGGGAGGCAGTGGAGCACTCGCTGGCGGACAAGCACCACGAGCTCGTCCAGCTCGAGGCCAAGATTCTCGCCGACTCCGAGACCGTGCGGACCTCCCTGGAGGCGGTCCGTGCGAGCTTGGAAGCCAGGGGGCAGAGTCTGGGCGAGTGCGAGAGCGACGTGCGCCGGCGCGACGAGCAGCTAGCTCTGGCGGAGCAGGAGCTGTCGGGGCAGCGCGCCGCCATCGAGGCCCGCGAAGAGAACCTGGCCGCGACACTCGACAAGCACGAGCGCGAAGTGGCTTCCCACGAGAAGTATGTGGAGGGCTTCAACATGACGTTCGCCGAGCGGAAGGCGGAGGCTGAGAAGAAGTTCCAAGCCCGGGAGAAAACGTACCGCGCCGCTATCTGTGGGGACCCCAGACTAGCTGTCCGAAATACCCGATTATGCTTAACACAACGATCCCGTGATCAGTCTGTCGTTGCACATAATCCAAACTGAATACCAAAGTTTACATCCATTACAATACCGAATTAAAGTCTTACATAAATGGTCATTGAGACCAAGTCTTACATTGGTGCCTTCATGGGCCAAACCAAAATAATCAGCGGAAGCAAAGGCATAGTAGACATCATATCCCAACAACGACCGGACAGGCAGTCGACTTATGAAGATCCCTAGTTCGCATAGAAGTCGCCATACTCCTCCTTGGCGTAGTCCTCCTCCATGTCTGGCTACGACAATAGCCAGGGACGAAACTATTATGAGTTCAATTGATTGTACTCGCAAACTACTCCAACGTGAGTATGCACTAATCTCATTTTTAGTTGCACACTTTTATTTATTTAAAACATCTCTGTATCTTTGTTGCAGAAGGTAAGAAGAATTTTATAACTATCATCAATATAATGTCCCATTCTATATTAGTTTCACCAAAACTGCTCCTTTTTCTTGACCATAACCCGCCAGGGTTCCTGGTCTCCAACAACCTCACACCGATCCGTTGGTATAGGTGTATGGAACATCCTCCAGTTCCTTTTCTTTTTAAAAATCAAATCTTTCAAAACTTGCACCTGGTCAAAGTAGGGCCCCTCAACTGTCCATATCCGAGGACTCGGCTATTCGAATAGTTTTAACCTTCTGCAGAGGTAGCACGCTTTTCCCACACCCATCCGAAAACTCATCGTGTCAGCCACGTCTCGCCATACCAGGTGTATGCGAAGTTGAGTCACCGATCCTAGTCTGTCCTTTGCTCATGCTAGTATAGGAACCTGCCCATATGATACTTTCCGTTAACACTTAACCCAGCCCGTCGGGAACTAAGTGTGAGGACTCATAGTTTTATCTAGCGGTGTATAGGGGACATCCTTCTATCCTCCTCCTTATCTTTTCATAGAGTTTGAGCGAGGACCCAGGTCAAGGTAGATCCTCAGACCATGCCTCCATGCATAACGGAGTTGTCTCTGTCGATGAGGTATCCCATACTAATAAGAGCAAACTATATGACCAAGCCCTTTCCCATATGTGGGTAAATGTGGTCGCACAGAGTATCGGCTGATTGACGTAAGTACAAAGACACAATGTGCCTTTTATCAAAACCACCATTCTCCTTTTCTCCGCTTCAGCACCGACATCTCGGCGTTTCATAGCCACACAGGTTTTCGAAGGGGTTTTGAATAAAACAATGTTTATTTTTCCCATCCTATAATTTATCATATATTTCTACATAGAGTGGCAAAATAATTTCCATATACTTTTTGAAAAGATTTTATAAAAACTTTTGCTTTAAAATGACTTTGTAAGAATAGATGCATGTATTAGGGTGCAAGCTCAAAGAGTAGCTTGCCTTTCTCGGCAAAGTGTTCTTGGTCTTGGTCTTCGGGTTCCACAAATACTTCCTCCTCGATATATCCGGCAACGTTCTCGTCTAATACACAATCAAGCAAATACAAACAATCACTAACCTACTCAATCAATTACCACAACAATACAATCTTAAATGCTCTAAATATCCACTTCATCTATCAAACAATACAATTTGGCTTCAATTTAATTGAATTAGCCATTATTCATTTATATCTTAATTAGGGCAGAAACTAGTTGAAAATGTTTAATTACATCACTTAAGTTCTCTTGGTCATAAAAATACAAACTAAATTTCTACACAAAGCTACTGATGTGTAGAATATAACACAATTGGATTTGGATCAATTGGAGTTACCAAACTCCCTACACAATGGTTTGAATCCAGAAGCTTAATAATCAAGTTTTAGCTACTACTTAAGTTCTGTTGATCTAAAAATTAAATCCTCTTAGGGGTAGCTAACCATGACTAAATGTGATCCCATAAAATTGATCTTAACTCATTTGGACTAACAGAGTATCAGAAACAAACAAGTTTAGATTTTAAACCGTATTTGGCATTTTTAATACTACATTTTTATTATTTATCCAAATGAGGTGAAACCACTTGTGTTGGACAGACAACTTCATAAGCTTTCCAGAACATTTTGATTTGATCTATTTGGAGTTATAAATCTCAGGATATGGAATTTTAAAGTTTAGTACAGTACCGTTTTCTAATTAAACCTAAAATTCGAATTTAAACTCTGAGTGGATAATGTTGAGACTCCTGACGGGTGGGGTCCACTTGTCAGTGACTCAACAGAAAATAATTCGCGCGCTGGAAATGTTTAAAAGCCTGACATGTGGGACCCACACGTCAGCCTCTCTTTTTCTAAACGAACCAGTATGGTACCGTTGGATCAAGATCCAACGGCCCATGTTCGTCCACGTCAGTGGCGAAAGACGGCGACCTTAACCAAGCGGCGCGACGGCGCCGGCGACGGCACGGTGGACGGACGGCTCACCTAGGCGGCTCGGGAGGGTGTGTGGACGATGCAGATCAACGGCGGCGACTCGGGGAAGGTCACTGGACGAACGACGCTTCCTGGGACGGCTCCAATCGACGGCGGCGAGCGGCTCCTCCTCCGCGGCCGTGCTCCAACTCCGGCGAGTCTTCTGCGTCGCTCCTGGGCCCGAACCAGAGGGAAAAAATGGGCGGGTGAGCGAGGCTGTAATGGGGAAGGCGATATGCGCCAGAGAGGAGAGAAAGGGGGTCAGGCACGGCCTGGCCGTGGTCGTCGCCTACCTCGGACACGGCGAGCTCAAGGATGGCCACGGCGGCCGAGGCTTTGTGGCTACGGCTCCACCTTCCAGGCGGTGCACGAGAGGGAGTGGTATGGGGGAGAGGCAGTGACGAGGTGTGGCGGAATGGGGTGCTCGGGGGGGGGGGGGGGGGGGATTTATAGCGGCGGGCCGGCGCACGGTGGACGTGGCGCAGAGGCACCCGAGGGCGTGTCGGCTCGCCGTAGGGGTGGCGCGGGGTGCTCGGGGAACCAAATGGGCAAGTTGGGGTGGGGGGGGTGGCGTGGAGGCTGCTGGCGAGGTCGACCGCGGGGGCCGGCCGTGGAGCGTGTCCGGGCGGCGCATGTCGGGCGCGGCGCGTCGCGGCCTCGGCGCGTGCGGGCTGCTGCGGTGCGTCTTGCTGTGCTGAGAGGGAGCATGGAGGCGAGGGAGAGAGGGGGGGCCTGGCGCGGCTAGCACGGCTTGACACCGTCGTGGCCACAATGCCGACCACGGCGACGTGTGCGCGGCTGCTGTCCCCTGCGTACCACCCCGACCCCGGCCCGATTCCTCTGTTCCCGTGAGCGCGGCGAAGAGAGTGGAGCGTAAGAGATCGAAGGGAGGCGGTGGCTTGCACCAATTCGATCGGAATCGATCGAATCGATCAATGATTTGGGCGGTTTGGGGAAGAACGGGGTGGTGATCACCATGTGTTCGATGAAATGCTTGAACCAGAAATAATTTCTAATTTTTTAATTTTATTTTCATAATTTGCTTCCCACATGTTTGTCAAGATTTGTTGTGCTATTTCATTATCTTTGGGGCAGGTGCAACATAGCACATTTTGTGGTTTGAATAGGATAAAGAAATAGAATTTAAATTTAAATTTTAGGTTTTTGAATTTAATATTTGGAGAGGGAAAAGTTGTGGAACTGAAATAAGAGGGTTTATATTACCACTCCATTGAATTTGGTTTGAAAATAAATAGATTTCCCAGTTTGGGAGTTAGTATGACATGTGTCACATTGTTTGTCTTGTTTTATATATTTTTTTGTTTATTTTCTTTTCTTCAAACTTTAAATTAGAGATAACAACCAACACATTCACAAGAAATGACTATCCCAAGCAAGATATGAAATCAACATACATTAATTCATAAGAAAAGTTTTTGTTGGCCCATATTTTTGATATAATAATTCATATTAAATTTTTGGGATGTTACACTATCTCCCGTGACTATGACGAGAAGTTCAAGAAGCAGGAGAGTCGCTTCAAGAGGAAGCGCGGTGAGGACGGCGCCCGGATCCACCAGCTTGAGGAGATGAACGCCACCCAGAACGCCCGGGTGAGGAGCGAAGCGGATCGCCGCCGCGTTGCTTAAGAGGCTCGCGAGCACGCGGCGCAGGACCTCGCCTCCCTCATGGAGGACATGAAGGAGATGAACCAGCAGGTGGGCCCTGCTGTGGAGAAGGCGGTGGAGGCTGCCGAGAGCGCTCAAGCCGCGCGGGTGCTATCGCAGCAGCGGGAGCGCATGTTCCAGTCCTTGGTGACTCGGGGCAACAAGCTCGCTGCGAAGCTGGGTGCGGACGCACCGCCGGTCCCCGCACAGGGCAATGCCGACGCCGCCGCGTACCTCGCGTACTTTGAGCAGCTCTTTACAGCCCTCGAGGGCCCTGCCGCGGAGCTCCGCGACGTCATCGAGGAGGAATGCCGCCAACTCCTGGTGGTGGCGGTCGACCGCATCTTCACCAACCTCCAGCACCTCCAGCGCGGCTTCGACTAATCGACAGTGACCGAGCCTCTTGAGGGGGAGAAGGGGTGAAGATTTCCAACTCGGTCCGCGACCAAGTCGACGACTTCTGCAGCCGCTTCAAGCCGGCCGAGGTGGGGGAGGACGACGACGAGATGGCAGGCTCCAAGGACAAGCCTGGAGAGGGCGACGGCGAGGACAGCGACGGGGCCTCATCTTAACCTTCCCCTGAAACGTAACGCGCTTGTAGCGCCGTAGGGATATATTGGCTTAAAGAATTTTAATCCGCAGTCTATAATATACTTTATATTTTTAAGTATATGCTACTAGATTTGTGTGCGTCCCCTCCAGAGCCTTTTGCTAAAGCTCAATGCCTTTTATCGCTCTGCATCGCTAGGACCCTTCTCCTTGCACTATGACTCCGCCGCTGCGGTATGCTCGAGCAATGACTCGGCAAGGCCGGGGGGAGTTTAAGGCTTAGAGAGGTAAGAGTCCTCAAGGCGCGATGCTCAAGGGCCCCCCTTTGACGTGCAAGCAGTCCATGGAGTATGAGGGCAAAGAGACGCTCGAGGGACGAGGAGTGCTCGTGAGAGGGATGCAGAGATTCTCTTGGCGTGAGAGGCGAACTTAGCTTCGCGAGGCTTTCGCTCTGCGCAGGCTTTCCTTGGCGATGCGTTTTCCTCCAGGGGCCGAGTCTTTCCTCCACAAGCTTGGAGAGGCTCTTGTTCCCTGCGGATGTTAGAGAGGCGAACCCAAACACTAGAGCATGACAGCAAGGACTCATGCACGCTTATAGGTTTCCTCATGGGTATCTCGCGAGGAGAGAGAGTACCAAGGTCCTTTGGAGAGGTGGCGTGTATCTGGGAGCATGCCCTTTAGCCAGAGCTCGGATCTCTTGGATTTTGTAGTGCTGCTGGGGTGCTCTTGAGGCACATGCACCGTGCTCAGCCCCCACTCGCGAGGTGCGCATGGGAAGAATATAAGCGCGCATGGAAAAGTAAATGACGAAAGTAAACTTGCCATCAAAATATTACACAGCGGCGCCTCAGCGCATAGTTCACTTAGGAACGAAATGGCGCTGTAGCGCAAAGTTCCCTTAGGAACGAAAATGGTTCATTACACATGGGTTTGCGAAGCTAACATTCCTTCCATGTCGAGGCATGGGGACCACCCATTAGTGGCTGAGATTCACTGCGACCTGCAGTGGCTCGTTAGCAGGAGAGCTCGGAGGGCTGACCCTCAGGAGAAGCGTGACAATGATCACGGGCGTGACAATGATCACGGGTAGAACTTGCGTAGATGCGCGACGTTCCACGGGTTCTTCACGGGGATGCTCTCTTCAGTCTCGAGGCGTACGACGACAGGCCTGGCGATGTAGGAGACCCTATAGGGGCCTTCCCACATCGGTGAGAGCTTGTGGAGGCCTTCTCTGGAGAGGATTCGCCTAAGGACAAGGTCGCCCGCCTCGAGAGTGCGTGAGCGCACATGGCGGCTGTGGTAGCATAGCAGGTCCTGCTGGTACTTTGCCGCTCTCAGGGCGGCACGGCGGCGCAGTCCCTCGAGAAGCAGCAGGTCGTCGTTGTGGAGGTCCTCTTGTGTGTCCTCGTTGAAGGCAAGGACTCATGGGGACCCGTGCTTGATTTCTGCGGGGAGGACTGCTTTGGCTCTGTAGACAAGTGTGAACGGTGTTTCACCCGTGGTCCTTGAAGAGGTTGTGCGCATGGACCAGAGCACAGATGGGAGCTCGTCGATCCAGCCCTTGTCATGACCCTTGAGGATGTTGAAGCTTCTGGTCTTGAGGCCCTTAAGGACTTCCGCATTTGCTCGCTCGGCGTGACCATTGCTCCGTGAATGAGCCACCGAGGCGAAGCAAAGCTTGATGCCGAGTTTTTCGCAGTAAGCCCGGAAGATGCCGCTGGTGAACTGTGAGCCATTGTCGGTGATGATGCGATTAGGTACTCCGAAGCGGCATACTAGGCTCCTGATAAATTTCACCGCTGCCCCGGCTGGTATAGTGCGCACTGGTTCGACCTCGGCCCACTTAATGAACTTGTCGACGGCCACGAAGAGGAAGCGATAGCCCCCCTGTGACTTCGGGAACGACCATGAGAGCGGGATAGTCCGGAGTCCAAGCACGGGCTGATGGATCTGCTTGGCGTGGTACTGGCAGGCGTCGAAGGCTTGGACGATGGTGACCGCATCTTGAAGCACTTGCGGCCAGTAGAATCCGCTTATGAAGACCTTGCCTGCGAGGGTGCGCGCACCTGAGTGGTGGCCGCACTCTCCGTTATGGATATCCTAGATCAGCATTCGGCCTTCCTCGGGACGGACGCATTTGAGCGCGATGCCATTTGAGCGCTTGCGGTAGAGGTATCCCTCGAGGATGCAGTAGGATTTTGCCTGTCGAGCGATTCGCTCTGCTTCCGCATCTTCTTCGGGGAGGATCCCCTTCACCAAGTAGTCTTTGAGCTCGTCACTCCAGCCTGTTTCTTGCTGAGCCGCCGTCAGCAACAGGCGCTCCCCTGTGTGGGGGCCACATTCGGGTGCCCCAGCTTCAGGAGGTGGTGGGAGCGCTTCGTCCGTGCTTGCGGCTAAAGTCTCTTGAGGCTGCTTGATGGATGCCTTGGTGAGGCGTTCTTCAAAGACGCCAGCCTGCTGGGCTTGCCTTCACGAGGCTCGCTTGGCGATGTCGTCGGCCTCCTGGTTCTCTTTCCTTGGGATGTGCATGAGCTCCATGCCCCTGAAGTGCTTCTCGAGCTTGCGGACCTCTTCAAGGTACGCGGCCATGTGGTCGTCTTTAGGCGTGTAGCTTTTGTTGGAGAAGTTGACAAGCAACTGGGAGTCGCCTTTGACGAGTAAGTGCTTGACGCCTAGAGCGATGGTGGCCCTCGTATTCAGCGATGTTGTTGGAGATCTTGTCGATTGTGAAGCTCAGCTGGACGGCATAGTAGTGCTTGTCTCCTTTGAGCGATGTCGGAGAGTGACTCCCACGGAACAGGGGTAGTCTCACCCTGAAGAGAGGTTCAAAGGGGGGACTGAACACGAAGGTCAAACAACCCTCGAGAGGCTCGACGACGGTGCTCGCCGGGCCTGAAGAGGAACTATCACGCCAGAGATGGACACCGGCCCATACCCAGGTTCACGGCTGACGAGGGTGTAACTCGGCAAATCCCAGGGTTGTCCACCCCGGGTTGATTGAGGGGGAGAGAGATAAGCGTTGGTGATCACGACGGCTGACAAGCGGGGATTTTACCCAGGTTCAGGCTCCCGGAGGATAACACCCTACTACCTGCTTGTCTGATTATTGATGGCGAGTGGCGATTACAATGGCGAGATTGCGATCTCGCTAGGGTTGGTGGTGGCGGCTATGAGCATGTTCTGAGACGAGCAACCCTCCTGGCTTTTATAGGTAAGCCAGGTCTCGGGTGGTCGATGCCAATGGCAATTACAGATATGGCAAGTTATGAGACCTAACCGACTTCGACTAGGTTACGCGGTACCCCCTGGTGGACCTTCTGTGGGCCTCCATAAGCTTGGCGCGGCCCAGGTAGCCTCACCGTGGGCTAGTCGAAAGGTAGCCCCACGTCAGTAGCCCACGAGTGCTTGGTCGAATCGTAGAGTCGGGCAAAGGACTTCTTCCTCCTTGGCACGCCGCCGGATTGCTTGTTCTTGAGCTTGAACTCGCTTTCTTCAGTCGAGTAGGACACTCCCGATGGGAGTAACCTGTGAAGTCGAATTACTTTGCCCTGGCCTCCTTGTGAAGTTTGCTTCTATTCGGCCTGTTGGCTTACTTGTAGATTGATTCGGCTGCTTGAGCTTATTCACTTTTCTTTGCCATCCGAATGATTGTTTCGGGTTCTCGGATCAGTACCCTGTCCTACTTTGTTGTTTTCACCTAGGAAGCTTACTACTCGAATCGTGCGTTCGAGTTGCCTTGTTTCTCCTTGTCGTCTCCAGACTGTCTTGCTGACGTCAACGATGACGCTTCGTGGCACGCATCTGTGCTCGCTGGGACGTGACGTAGTGGGCCCCGCTGTCAGAGTTGACTATGGTCAGCATTTGTCACGTCTCTCGAACTGGGCGCGAAATTTTCGTGGCACGATGATGACGCCTTGATTCCCGTGCGTAGTGGACAAAGTGGGCGGCGACGGTTAGTCTCTCCGCACAACACGTGGACGGCTGGATATAGCTTCTTGGAACAGTTCCTTTGCGGACGGCTGAGATGAATTTCTGCAAGGCTTAAGTACTGCGCCGCAGCGCGAGGGCGTCATCTTCTCCAATCGCCCGCGCCTCCATTCCTTTGCCCTCTGCCATTCTTCCCTCCATCCAAGCTCTGTGCCATTTTTCCCTCCACCTTCTACGATTCTCCGACGCCATGGGCAAGTCGAAGACCGCCGCTAGCGCCTCCGCCGCCGAAGCCGGGGTGATGAAGAAGCCCGACGGCGATTGGCAGAGGTCCACGGTGAAGAAAGCGGACTTCGAGCTCCTGCGTTGTAATATACCTGCACTTAAAATATGGCAGATACCTGTGTATAGTGCAAATCCCTGGATCGATTCGTTTGCACACACAGTTTACAATGTAATATCACAACAAAGTATCAACTTATTACAACGCTGATCCAGACTTAGAAAATATTCGTTACAATTTGCATAGCATAAAGCTAGCAGTGAACAGAGTAAACAGCGGAAAATTATTCTTCATGGAGTCCCCACTCATCATCATGTGCCACAGGCGAGCATGTTGGTTGAAGACTCGAAACCCTTAGCGAAAATCTCACTCGTCATCAGAACAGTCTACACTAAGATATATATTGCAACAACGTGGGTCAGAACCATTAAAAATGGAACTGGCAAGTGACACTATGGTGGACACTTAGAGGAATAACTCTATAATCTATATGCTTATTTGGCTGGTGGAGCTCAAGGCTATTTTGCAGAAAGCAAGTTTTTCGTTAACTCTTTGAAACAACTTTACCTCGTTGAGACAAATATGGTATGAAAGTCATAGTCCCAATCTACCCTTGTTCACCCATCAAGTTTTAATTTATAAGTTGGAATGGGGGAATTCTCCGTTGACGTCCTTGTTCTGCTGCTCAATTGTCTGTTTCCGGGGACACGGCTAAGTACTTAGATTTTAACTCTGCAGAGGTTGTGCACGTTCACCATTGTACCCATTCAACCCAAACTATCCTATACACTCTTGAAGTGTTAAGGAAAAGGAGAAGAATGAGACGAGATCTTTCAGAAGCATTTTCCCTCCCCATGCTGGTCTGACGCGCTCCACCTACAAACCACTGCCACCACCTGTCAGGCCGGGGCGAGTCCACGCAGCTTAGTTGACCAAGCCAGAGCCCATATTGGCAATGCCTGCACGAGAAGCAATCTTCACTCGGAGTTCTTCAGATTCCTCTGTTCCTGGGTGGCCATCCACAAGTGAATATCCCACAGGTAAAACCCCTGGGGACAACACTCAACTCACACAGCCAAGCAACCAATTCCACCCAGGTGTTTGATTATAGCTAAGTAGAATTTAACATTTTATCAAAATAGTTTTGCATAGCAGTCACAATTCTACTAACTATTTTCATAGAAACCTAGACACAGGAATAAGGAAGTCTAAACATGGCTTGCATAGCAATACTATCCTACACATGCTTATAAAAAAATAATCTACTCATGCATAGAAAATTAATAGGACTTTTATGGGGGTGTGCCACTTGCCTTGGCAACCGGGAGTGCAGCAGTTACAGTCAAGGATTTTCGTTTCCCTCCGAATAATCTAACAAAAGAAATAAGTAGCCACACATAAACACACAAGCAATATATTCATACAAAGAAAATATATGCCATGCATGAGATGCAATAATTATTTTAATTTCAGGAAACTAGTATATGTATCTCTTAGAATTTTTTATGACGTATGCATGAATAAATTTTTAATTTGTTTTCATGTATTTAGACATGAATAAAAGGGTAACATCAAGAATTTTAGTTTACTTAAATACAATTTCATAACCAAATTTTGTAAAAATGACATTTGGGCAGAGGGCATCTAAACAAGTTTTTAGCAATTTGATTTACTCAAAAATATTTTTTCTAACTAAAGTTATGTCAAAAACACTTAAACTACTCTAAAAAATATTTGAAAGTTTGAATGTGTAAAAACAGAAAACTAATGAAGAAAAAATATTCTACTGGTTCTAAGGATTCCAAATATATAAAAATATTTGAATTTGGTTAAACAGATAAAAATTATTGATAAAAACAAGATGTAGGGGGTTTTCTGTAAAATGCCATTTTAATTCTATTTAAGAAAATCGTAGAAAATCTACGCCTACGTGGCTATGACGTGGCGCTGACGCGGCGCTGACTGTGCGTGCCACGCAAGCGTAACGCTTCATTTTTAAGTGATCTAATCCTAACCGTTCACGGGAGATCTAACGGTTCAGATCAAATTGACCAGAACCGAGCGGCGCGACCGGCCGGACCCTAGCCCGAGGTGTGCTCAAGGCGGCGCCATCGCCGGCGATGCTCGTTTCCTACGATCTACTGCCTACAAGGACGAACGAGTCATACCCGTACGTGGAGGAGGTCGAGGCGGAGACAATGGCGAGGTGGTCGACGATGGGGTGCACTGACGCGCCGGAATTTGCTTGCCGGAGATGTGCTTGGCGGCGGTCCTCTTCGGGTGTGGACGGAGACGATGTTCTGCTGCCCAAGAAGATGCAAAAACTTGTCAAAACGATGCGCAAGATCAAAGTAATTCAAAAGGGAGTGGAGAGAGGTCTCGGGGTTCACGATTCTTGCCGGAGTCGCGAAATTTCGCCGGCGGCTACGGCGGAGCTCCGGGAATGTTCGCGGGCGGCCTGGTGGCTCTCGGGAGGTGGTGCTTGGGGGCAAAAGAGAGAAGGGATTGAGGGGGTCTTATAGCGAGCAACGGCGGAGGAAATGGGGAAGTGAATCAATCGCAATGAATCGAATTGATTCGGGCGTTTCAGGGCGTTCATCGCGGGCGTGATTTGGGCGAGCCGTTGCAGCAGGAGGGATGACAGGTAGGGTCCACCTGCCAGAGAGAGAGTGCGCGCGCGGGCGGGGATGGGCTGCTGGCAGGCTGCGGTGCTACGCGCGCGGTAGATAGCTTGTGGGCTTCGGCCCACTTGCTATCCTGACTCCATTTTTCTTTTTAAAATTCATTTTCTGTTTTTAAATCGTTTGAGTATAAAACAATTTCAAAACTACACCATAACTCCTCAGAAAAATTCATAAAATATAATTTGAAAAGCTTACTAAAAATAGATCCTTTTGGTAGTATTTTTTTCTAAAGTAAAAATAGAATAAAAAGGAATATTATTATAAATTCAAATAACAATTTTATGGACATAAAATCAATTTAAACATATATAAATAATTTAATTTAAATCCTATGTGATTCAAATGACAAGTTTAAATGATGATGATGCATGAATGTAAAGTTTTAATTTTTTCTGGAAATTGGGATGTTACAAACCTTACCCCCTTAAGATGAATCTCGCCCTCGAGATTCGGATTGGTTAGCAAATAGGTGAGGGTGGTCTTCTTTCAGGTCATCTTCTCCTTCCCAAGTTGCTTCTTCTTCTGAATGGTGATTCCACTGTACTTTACAGAATTTGATGGTCTTGGTTCGGGTGACACGTTCTGCTGTCTCCATAATCTTTATGGGTTTTTCTTCATAAGTGAGATCACTTTCTAGTTGTACTTCCTCTAGTGGCACCGTATCTCTTAGCAGTGTCTCTGCCATTTCTGGGTGACATTTCTTCAGCTGGCTGACATGAAACACATTATGAACTGCGGAAAGTGCTTCCGGTAGTTCCAGTTCATAGGCAACCTCTCCTTTGCGGGATAATACCTTGAAAGGTCCAATAAATCTAGGTGCCAATTTTCCTTTGATTCCAATTTTTTTAACTCCACGCATAGGTGAGACTCTGAGATAGGATCGATCACCTACTTCATAAGTGACTTCCCTGCTCTTGGAGTCCGCATAACTCTTCTGTCTGGATTGTGCTATCTTTAAACGGTCCTTAATCAGCCTGACTTTTTCCTCAGCCTCCTTGATTATGTCTGGTCCGAACAAACTACGTTCTCCTACGCCACTACATAGTAGTGGTGTAGTGCACTTTCTTCCATACACGGCTTCAAATGGCGACATCTCTATGCTAGCTTGATAGCTGTTGTTGTAAGAGAACTCGGCATATGGGAGATTATCATCCCAGCTTGACTTATAATCTAGAGCGCATGCTCTTAACATATCTTGTAGGATTTGGTTTACTCTTTCTGTTTGTCCGTCCGTCTGCGGATGGAACGTTGTGCTGAACTCTAATCTGGTTCCCAGAGACTCATGTAATTGATTCCAGAAATGAGAAGTAAACTGAGTACCCCTATCCGACACAATTTTCTTGGGAACACCATGTAGACACACAATCCTCTTCATATAGATGTCAGCTAGTTTGGCACTAGTGTAAGTAGTCTTGGGTATAAAGAGAGATACTTTCGTCACACGATCGACTATAACCCATATAGAATCGTACCCTGATTTAGTCCTGGGAAGACCAGTGATGAAATCCATACCAGTCTGTTCCCATTTCCAATCTGGTACTGGTAAGGGTTTTAGCAATCCTGCTGGTTTTTGGTGTTCTGCTTTCACACGACTGCAGACGTCACACTTTGCAATGTATTCAGCAATATCTCGCTTCAAATTGATCCACCAATACCTCTCCTTTACATCCATATACATCTTGGTGTTACCCGGATGTATGGAATAAGGTGAGTCATGAGCTTCTTGAAGTATTAACTTTCTAAGATCGGCATCGTCAGGAACACATATGCGTTCTTTATACCATACGGTTCCTTCTTCATCTTCTCTAAAGTCCCTGGCTTTGCCTTCGTTTAGGTTCTTCTTGATTTGTTTTACTGCTTTATCCTCTAACTGAGCTTCCTTGATTTTGCTAAATAGAAGAGGTTGAATGTGACGCCCGAAAATCGGTACTATGTAGATTTAAGCGATCCTGCCGAAATCCGCATAATAGCGATTTTAGGTTGCCCACCAGACATAATGTACACGCCGAAACATGCGCATTATGTGGGTGGAATTGTGATAACATTACAACAGTTCCGATACATCCACAAATACAACAGAAGATATAAATACAACAACGACTCGAACGAGTCAAGATACAAATGTTACAATACAAAGAGTCAAATGACATCGGAAGCAAAATGGTATGCGTCTAAGGATAAGATGCAAATTGGACTAAGAGTCCTGAAGATAAGCGATGGCGCCATATCCCTGCCCAGCCAAGCCGGAGGGATTCCCAAGCTAACGTCGTCAGACTTCAAACCTGTTGACTGCACATAAAACACAGCCTAAAAGAGGGTCAGGGCACTCCCTGGCAAGCAAAACCGACTTGCCTACTTTCTACACCATCTCCCAAAATATAGGGGAGGTGGACTTAGCGGCAGCAGCACTAGCAACCTAAAGAGACACGCTACAACTTCCGTCTAATTAGAGAGGGATAAGAAAGCGCATAAGTAAATAGCTACTACTAACACCAATCATAACCCATTCTCGGATTAACCCCCTCAACCAAATATGAGGAAGCAATTCGGGATACTCACACATTGAACAATTTTAGTTACCATTCATTGTGAAAGTAATTCTATATTACTAGTCAAATTAATTAACATTATTTAGGTGTAAGTTGTCAAGATCTCATTAGTCGGCAACGCACCAAGTTGTCCATAACCGCGGGCGCGGCTCATCGATAAGATTATACCCTGCAGGGGTGCACTACTGGACCCATACTCGCATGATCAACCCAGTCAAAAACATTAGGGCCTTTCAACCCAACTCTTTTCCTTCACCGCAACAAGTCTAGGAGCCACGGGAGCTATGCTGGTCCCGGCCAAAAGGGTGCGGACTCCCGCAGGACACACCCCTCCGCACCAACAGGTCGCGCCCTATATGCATGTAACAAGGCACACCGCCAAAGTAAAATACTACACTAGTATCATCAATGCATATGAGACAAATGGAAAACCCAAACTAGGTGTGGCTCCCGGACAAGTTGAAGTTCCAGTCAAAGTCGAGGGGGGCTCCATAGGGCCTCCCACAAGTTTTTAGTGCGCTCAGTCTTGGATTAGGGGAGCAAGATCTTAGTTCCTAAGTCGACACTTAGCAGAACAAAGCACCTCGCAAGGCCTTCCGCCGGTGCCTTATCTTTTAAATATATTACCCCAATATAATATAACATTTTATTAAGGTAGAATAATCTATCAAGCTAAGCATATCAAATAAAAGACCAACTGACGACTCGCACAACCAATTCTAAGCATGCGCTACGACTCGCAAGGCTAACAAATAAATATACAACAGGTGATGGGATGTGGGGATAAAGCTGTATCGGCTACAGGATAACATGTGATGGGATCGCGATAAGAATACTAGGGTAGCAGAGATCAACGGGAGGAATGAAAGACAATGTATAGGTAAATAAGCAAACTTTGCTTGCCTAGAATCCCGCATGGAAGCAGATCTTGTCGTTGCTCACACATCTCAACGTTTTATCCGCAAAGAAGCAACAAACACTGGAAAGCGTTAAAGATGCATTTTACAACTACGGCAAAAGATCCAACATGATCATATGAGAATGATGCATGGCATGGCAAGATGCAACACAATGCAGGTAATCCAAATTAAGCGGGAAAGCAACCCCGGCAATTAATATTCAGGTGCAAGTTATTTATTTACGAGCAATATTAAATGTTGGTTAGCATGGCAACACATGGTATGGGTGATCTAATTAAATTAAATGGAATAGGGCGTTATATATTTATTACCCCACACATTCCATAATTATTATTTAGGTGAATTGCTACACCCGCAAACCCAAGAGATGCAACACATGCAAGTATGATGCGATACGCACAAGATAGATGACATTTAAAAAAATAGGTATAGAGTTAGGGTTTGGGGCCGTACATCGGATCGGGTGAACTAGGGTTCGAAACCGACGTCTTCGGTCCGTAGAGGAAGTAGTCGTCGTCGTGGAAGTAGTCATCGCGGAACCGGGGCATCGTCGTTTGTCAGTATCGTGGAAGTGGTCGGGTAGTCGTGGCACGTAAGAGCACGAAAACCGGACACCGGAAAGAAACGCTCACGGGCGGGCACCGCGACATGGACACGGGGAGTCACGGCACGCGGCGCCGGAAGAGGACGTGCACGCGCACGTAGCAACACCACAAAGGGTGGACAACTCGGACAAAAAAATGCGGCGCCGGGGTCTTGCAGGCATTTCCCCTAACACCTTGCGGGCGGCGGACACGAGGACGCCACCGGACGGAGACGAAGTGCACGTGGCCGGAAGAGGCAGCGGGGACGCATGCATGCGGGAGGCGCCGGCGCGGAGCGGCATGGCGGCGAGCGGCGGCACGGGAGGCGGAGGCGGCCGGACGGAAGGGGCGCGGTGGCGTGGAGGTGCACGGCAGCTGCGTGGGGGAGCGCAGCTCGGGCGAGGGGCGGCGCGCGACGGCCGGGCCGGAGCACGCTGCGGGGAGCTCGGGCGCGAGCGGCTGCGGCTCGGGAGCGAGGCTGCCGTGCGGGAAGGAGAGAAGGAAGAGAAGAAAGAAAAAAAAGAAAAGGAGAGAAAAGAAAAGAAGAAAAGGAAAGAAAAGAAAAGGAAGGGGGGAAAAGAAAACAAGGGGGTGGAAGGGCTTTTGCAAAAATCCTAGAAAAAGGAGGAGGGTGGCTGCAAAATTGCAGGGGGTGGGAAAGAATTTTCTGGAGGAAAACCTAGGAATTGCTTAGGTGGGCTTTTGGGCTTTATTTCTCACCGTTTATTCTTTTCTGTTTTATATTTTTAAAACAAAATGGAAAATGAATTTGAACAAGAAACCTTTACAAAATATTTTTAGTTTCAAATAGACAATTTAATAAACTAATTTTTAAAATTTGAAAAAGATTTGAAAATAACACAATTTTAATTAATTTGAAATGCATTTGAATTTTATTACGGAAATTTAATTTAAATGCAACAAATTAAATTAATGAGATGCGATGCGATGCCATGTCGATGCCAAAAGAAAAACTCACAAATCAAAAGGGGATAAATCCCGGGTCGTTACAATCGACACCACTAACAAGGGATCACGTCCCGCGATCCACGCTGAGACCACAAGAAGAGAGGGGTAACTATCGAAACTCACGCTCCGGGATAAACATCTCGACACCACTAACCAGGGATGGTTGCTCCACCTTGAAATTCTCGACAACACTAACAAGGGATTGTTGCTCACGACGAAGACGACTCTGATAGATCGAACCTAATAGGGTAAAAGACAAGAAAACGTCCACCCACATGTAGGAACCTAAACTTTGAAGTTGGATAAGAAAATAGACTCCAAAACAAATAAGATAAGAGGAGAAATAGAATAGAGGTAAGGAGTAAAAAGAAACCTATTGAGATATTTTTCAAAAATAACTTAAGTCAAATAGTTTTCGACACTCTAGAAACAACGACCGTTAGCGAGGTTATCTTACAGGCTTTTGCGGACCCACTGCTTCCATAACCATTCGTATCGAAACAAAAAGGAGATCGAAACCAAGGCTTTGATACCACTTTGTGACGCCTGAAAATCGGTACTATGCAGATTTAAGCGATCCCGCCGAAATCCGCATAATAACGATTTTAGGTCGCCCACCAGACATAATGTGCACGCCGAAACATGCGCATTATGTGGGTGGAATTGTGATAACATTACAACAGTTCCGATACATCCACAAATACAACAGAAGATATAAATACAACAACGACTCGAACGAGTCAAGATACAACTGTTACAATACAAAGAGTCAAATGACAGCGGAAGCAAAATGGTATCCGTCTAAGAATAAGACAAAGTGGCAGTGGTTGAAAGCGAGCGGAAATGTGCAAATTGGACTAAGAGTCCTGATGATAAGCGATGGCGCCATATCCCTGCCCAGCCAAGCCGGAGGGATTCCCAAGCTAACGTCGTCAGACTTCAAACCTGTTGACTGCACATAAAGCACAACCCAAAAGAGGGTCAGGGCACTCCCTGGCAAGCAAAACCGACTTGCCTACTTTCTACACCATCTCCCAAAATATAGGGGAGGTGGACTTAGCGGCAGCAGCACTAGCAACCTAAAGAGACACGCTACAACTTCCGTCTAATTAGAGAGGGATAAGAGAGCGCATAAGTAAACAGCTACTACTAACACCAATCATAACCCATTCTCGGATTAACCACCTCAACCAAATATGAGGAAGCAATTCGGGAAACTCACACATTGAACAATTTTAGTTACCATTCATTGTGAAAGTAATGCTATATTACTAGTCAAATTAATTAACATTATTTAGGTGTAAGTTGTCTAGATCTCATTAGTCGGCAACGCACCAAGTTGTCCATAACCGCGGACGTGGCTCATCGATAAGATTATACCCTGCAGGGGTGCACTACTGGACCCATACTCGCATGATCAACCCAGTAAAAAACATTAGGGCCTTTCAACCCAACTCTTTTCCTTCACCGCAACAAGTCCAGGAGCCACGGGAGCTATGCTGGTCCCGGCCAAAAGGGTGTGGACTCCCGCAGGACACACCCCTCCGCACCAATAGGCCGCGCCCTATATGCATGTAACAAGGCACACCGCCAAAGTAAAATACTACACTAGTATCATCAATGCATATGAGACAAATGGAAAACCCGAACTAGGTGTGGCTCCCGGACAAGTTGAAGTTCCAGTCAAAGTCGAGGGGGGGCTCCATAGGGCCTCCCACAAGTGGTTAGTGCGCTCAGTCTTGGATTAGGGGAGCAAGATCTCAGTTCCTAGGTCGACACTTAGCAGAACAAAGCACCTCGCAAGGCCTTCCGCCGGTGCCTTATCTATTAATTATATTGCCCCAATATAATATAACATTTTATTAAGGTAGAATAATCTATCAAGCTAAGCATATGAAATAAAAGACCAACTGACGACTCACACAACCAATTCTAAGCATGCACTACGACTCGCAAGGCTGACAGATAAACATACAACAGGTGATGGGATGTGGGGATAAAGCTGTATCGGCTGCAGGATAACATGTGATGGGATCGCGATAAAGAATCGAATACTGGGGTAGCAGAGATCAACGGCAGGAATGAAAGACAATGTATAGGTAAACAAGCAAACTTTGCATGCCTGGAATCCCGCATGGAAGCAGATCTTATCGTTGCTCACAAGTCTCAACGTTTTATCCGCGAAGAAGCAACAAACACTGGAAAGCGTAAAAGATGCATTTTACAACTACGGCAAAAGATCCAGCATGGCATGGCAAGATGCAACAAAATGCAGGTAATCCAAATTAAATCGGAAAGCAACCCCGGCAATTAATATTTAGGTGCAAGTTATTTATTTACCAGCAATATTAAATGTTGGTTAGCATGGCAACACATGGCATGGGTGATCTAATTAAATTAAATGGAATAGGGCGTTATATATTTATTACCCCACACATTCCATAATTATTATTTAGGTGAATTGCTACACCCGCAAACCCAAGAGATGCAACACATGCAAGTATGATGCGATATGCACAAGATAGATGACATTTAATAAAATAGGTATAGGGTTTGGGTTTGGGGCCGTACGTCGGATCGGGTGAACTAGGGTTCGAAACCGACGTCTTCGGTCCGTAGAGGAAGTAGTCGTCGTCGTGGAAGTAGTCATCGCGGAACCGGGGCATCGTCGTTTGTCAGTGTCGTGGAAGATGTCGGGTAGTCGTGGCACGTAGGAGCACGAAACCGGACACCGGAAAGAAACGCGCACGGGCGGGCACCGCGACACGGACACAGGGAGTCACGACACGCGGCACCGGAAGAGGACGCGCACGCGCACGTAGCAACACCACGAAGGGTGGACAACTCGGACAAAAAAATGCGGCGCCGGGGTCTTGCGGGCATTTCCCCAAACAACTAGCGGGCGGCGGACGCGAGGACGCCACCGGACGGAGACGGAGTGCACGCGGCCGGAAGAGGCAGCAGGGACTCGTGCATGCGGGAGGCGCCGGTGCGGAGCGGCACGACGACAAGCGGCGGCGCGGAGCGGCACGACGGCAAGCGGCGGCGCGGGAGGCGGAGGCGGCCGGACGGAAGGGGTGCGGTGGCGTGGAGGTGCACGGCGGCGGCGTGGGGAGCGCAGCTCGGGCGAGGGGCGGCGCGCGGCGGCCCGGGGAGGCTCTGGCCGGGGCGGCGCGCGGCGGCCGGGCCGGAGCACGCTGCGGGGAGCTTGGGCGCGAGCGGCTGCGGCTCGGCAGCGAGGCTCCCGTGCGGGTAGGAGAGAAGGAAGAGAAGAAAAAAAAAGAAAAGGAGAGAAAAGAAAAGAAGAAAAGGAAAGAAAAGAAAAGGAAGGGGGGAAAAGAAAAGAAGGGGGTGGAAGGGCTTTTGCAAAAATCCCAGAAAAAGGAGGAGGGTGGCTGCAAAATTGCAGGGGGTGGGAAAGAATTTTCAGGAGGAAAACCTAGGGTTTGCTTAGTTGGGCTTTTGGGCTTTATTTCTCACCGTTTATTCTTTTCCGTTTTATATTTTTAAATCAAAAATCGAAAATGAATTTGAACACGAAACCTTTACAAAAATATTTTTAGTTTTAAATAGACAATTTAATAAACTAATTTTTAACATTTGCAAAAGATTTGAAAATAACACAATTTTAATTAATTTGAAATGCATTTGAATTTTATTATGGAAATTTAATTTAAATGCAACAAATTAAATTAATGAGATGCGATGCGATGCCATGTCGATGCCAAAAGAAAAACTCACAAATCAAAAGGGGATAAATCCTGGGGCGTTACATTGAACTTCTAAGGATGCTATGAATCCTTCAGGTACCACTTCCAATCGAAGGTCCTTAAATCATTTACATAGATCTTCAGGCAATTCTCCTGCCGTGAGTCCGTTTACATAAGTCTTACGACTCAAGGCATCAGCCACTATGTTGGCTTTCCCTGGGTGGTACTGTACACTCAAATCATACTCTTTGATCAATTCTAACCATCTCCTTTGTCGCATGTTTAATTCCTTCTGAGTAAAGAAGTACTTGAGGCTTTTATGATCTGTAAATACTTCACATTGCTTTCCCCATAAATATGGTCTCCATATCTTTAGCGCATGTACCACAGAAGCTAACTCTAAATCATGAGTGGGGTAGTTTACTTCATGATTATTGAGTTGTCTTGAGGCGTAAGATACTACTTTGCCTTCTTGCATCAATACGCTTCCTAGGCCACGATATGAAGCGTCGCAATAAACTTGAAAGTCTTTCTCTAGATCTGGTAAGCATAATACTGGTGCTGACACTAAGCTTTTCTTTAACTCTTGAAAACTGGTCTCACAAGCTTCTGTCCACTCAAATTTCTTTCCCTTTTTCGGTAGTTCAGTCAAGGCCTTGGCAATCTTGGAGAAGTTTTCAATGAATGTCCGGTAGTATCCTGCCAGTCCTAGAAAACTGCGGATTTCTCCCACGTTTTTGGGTGATTCCCAATTTGTCACAGCAGCAACTTTTTCAGGATCCACTGCTATTCCATCTTTAGACACCAGGTGTCCTAGAAATCCTACTTGTTTTAACCAAAATTCACACTTGTTGAACTTAGGATATAACTTATGCTCTCGGAGTCTTTGCAACACCAGACGTAAATGTTCTTCATATTCTTTGTGACTTTTGGAGTAGACTAAGATGTCATCGATGAACACAACAACAAACTTGTCCAGAAAATCCATAAATACCTTATTCATCATATTCATGAAATAGGTTGGAGCATTGGTTAATCCAAAAGGCATTATTGTGTACTCATACGAACCATATCTTATAACAAAGGCAGTCTTGGGTATATCCATCTCTCTAACTTTCATCTGAAAGTACTCTGATCTGAGATCAATCTTCGAGAACACGACAAGCCCTTCTAGATGATCGAAGAGCTCATTGATTTTGGGTAGCAGATACTTGTTCTTGATTGTATGCTCATTTATGTCACGGTAATCGGTGACTAATCTCTGGGTACTATCCTTCTTCTTGACGAAAAGGATTGGGCTCCCCAGGGTGATGAACTTGGACGGATAAAGCCTTTCTGCATAAACTATTCTAGTTGCTTCTTGAGTTCTTTCAGTTCATCAGTTGCCATTGGGTAAGGTCTTTTAGCAATTGGTCCTGTACCCGGCTTTAGTTCAATGAGGAACTCTACATCTCTATCGGGTGGCATTCCCGGTAGTTCTTCCGGAAACACATCAGGGTATTCCTTGACTATAAGAACCTCACCGAGACTAACCCCCTTAAGAGAATTAAGCATAACCTTCTTTAGTTTGAACTTTGATCTAAAGTTGATTTTCAAACCTTCTGGAGTGGTGAGAGTGATGGTTCTATTTGCGCAGTCTATGATTCCTGCATAACGGGACATCCAGTCCATCCCTATGATAACATCCAGGCCTTGTGTTTCCAGGATGATCAAGTCCGTAGGAAACAGATGCTTTCCAATCTTCAGACTCAACTGTCTACAACCAGAGGTTACTAGCATTTCTCCTCCCGGAGAGCTTACTCTAATAGGGCTTCCTATATTTTCCACAACTAACCCATGTTTGTTTACAAAAGCTCTTAAAACGAATGAATGCGATGCTCCAGTATCAAATAAAACTAATGCTGGACATGAATTGAGCAAGAACGTACCAATGACAGCATCAGGTTCATCGTACACTTCTTCCACATTGATGTGGTTCACATGTCCTTTCTGGAAGGGATTGGGCTTGGCAGCTTCTGCAGCCTTCTTTTCGGGCCAGTCAGTGGTGTAGTGGCCCTTGTTATTTCACTTGAAGCATAAAACTTGGCTAATGTCTTTCTTATATTCAGGATTTGGGCGATGATGTCCATTGTTGTGGCCAACATTTCCATTTCCTTTGTGATTCCCATTGTTTCCCTTGAAACCACCACTATGGTTGTGACCATGATGTTTGTGGTTGCTTCCTCCACTAGGGTAGTGCCCAGGTTTATGACCCTGGTTTGTATCTTGAGGGAAAGGCCTTTTGAATGAAGTTTTAGAATGGTGTTTGTGAACATTCAACTTTCTCTTCCTGTTTTCAGCCTTCTTGATGTTATCCTCCAGTATGATAGCCTGATCTAGGAGGGTTTGATAATTTGGGGCATATGCTACTGTTAAAGGAATCTTCAGCTCGTCACTCAGCCCATTTAGGAATTTTTCTTTCCTCTTAGCCTCAGTGTTGATGTCTTCAGAGGCATATCGAGAAAGGGCATGGAAATCTGCCATGTACCTTAAGGCTCCTGTTTCCTTGTCTCAGGTTTCTGAATTCTTCTTGCTTCAAGTTCATAATGCCCGAGGAGATATGAGCATTACGAAAACCTTCCTTGAAGTTTTCCCAAGTCAAGGTTTCTAGTGGGTGAGTGATTTGATAAGTTTCCCACCACTGAATTGCTGGTCCTTCCAACAGATGAGTAGTGAAGCTCACCTTCTCAGCGTCGGTACATTCACAAGTCACTAGATCTCTGTCCACGAAACGCAGCCAGTCATCTGCCACAATTGACTCCATTGCAGTGGAGAACTTGTTAGGCCGGAGCCTCAGAAATCTGGTAACTCTATCCACTTGGGGGGGGGGGTGGTGGCGGTGGCGGGTTGTGGTTGTGGTTGTTGTTATTGTTGTTGGTTGCCGCAATGAACTGGGTCATCATAGTCATTAGCTGAGCTTGAGCGGCCATCAACTGTTGTATAGCATCGTTTTTATTGTGGTCGTTGTTGTTGTTATCGGGCACTCGACGGGGAGGCATCTGTGGTTTTTGCATAGATGAGTTTATACGGAAAGGTCTAAAGAGAAAATACCCCAACAAACAAACAGCTTATAAGAACAACAATCACACAACTCAAACATTTGGATTAAAACGATAATGAAATTTTTGGGAAATAAAACTCACGAGGTTCCAGGGATATAAGGGAAGATACTGCCTTACCGCAAGTTGGTAGGTCAATACAAGACTCAGATAACGATGAGGTGTATATAAATGGTAGTCTCACTAACTAACTACTCGACCATGTCATCTTCTTCTTCTTCAATTTCCTGAATCTCGATTCCTTCATTGTCGAGTACTTCCTTTAAGTCCTTCACTTCTTTCTCAAGGGTAGAGTTCTTCTCTTGCAGCTCCCTCTTCTCAGTACGAAGACGCTTGATCAAGTCACTATCAGCTTCAAACTCGACTTCATTGATCTCGAGTTCTGCCTTCTGTTCTCTGATAGTCTTGTTCTTCTCTTGAACCCTTTTCTCCTGTCTCTTGTACTTCTCCTCTTGTGCAGCAAACCTCTCTTCTTGGGCCATAGTCACTTCCTCCTGAGCCTTCATCTTTTCTTCGTTCTCTTTGTGTAAGGCACATAGCTCATCGTTCTTCAGGAGCTCAGTGCGCCTATCCTCAGAAAGTTCTGTGACGAGGATCTCCAACTCCTGGAAATAAAGACTAAGGGGCTTTGCTTTGCCTCTATCTCCGACATCAAAAAGGTAAGGTTCTCCATCCTCGTTTCTCCTTCCAAAGAATATGGAGTAGTGGCCCCTCAACTCTGTGATGTAGCGTCCGCAGAGACGCCCAATTAGGTCTTGCATGACTAGATTGAGTCCTTTATCTTTGGAGTCACTAACAATTTTGATTTCCAACGGGGGCTCTTCTCCACGTCCTGGCTGAGTTGCTTTTATTCCACAACAGCCCTCTTTGTTAAACTTCTTCAGGATGAAGCCCTTAACTTGAGGTAGCGGTAAACCTATCTTCTCACCGATGTCTAGGAGGTAGCAGCCAAAACGGGTGTTCTCGAAGTCCTCCGCAGTGGTAAAGTGGAAGCATAAGGTAAAGAAGTACTAGTCATATGTGCATTATTTATTTAGAAAATACTAAGTAAAATCTCAATGTGATCAACAAATAATAACAACTCTTTGCAAATTGGATATTCACTATAGTGAGAGAGACAGACACCCAGCCAGCCACTTAATTGTGGAACAGGTCTCATGTACGCGGACATGTAAGGTTTGTCTCCAGGCCGCTTCATCTCACTATGCCGCTAGGATCCAAAATACTTAAGGAGATAATACTATGATCAAAACGTTTTTCCAATTCTAAGGGCTTGAACCTACAGGAAACACAGTGCTCTGATACCATCTGTAATGTACTTGCACTTAAAATATGGCAGATAACTGTGTATAGTGCAAATCCCTGGATCGATTCGTTTGCACACACAGTTTACGATGTAATATCACAACAAAGTATCAACTTATTACAACGCTGATCCAGACTTAGAAAATATTCATTACAATTTGCATAGCATAAAGCTAGCAGTGAACAGAGTAAACAACGGAAAATTATTCTTTATGGAGTCCCCAATCATCATCATGTGCCACAGGCGAGCATGTTGGTTGAAGACTCGAAACCCTTAGCGAAAATCTCACTCGTCATCAGAACAGTCTGCAATAAGATATATACTGCAACAACGTGGGTCAGAACCATTAAAAATGGAACTGGCAAGTGACACTATGATTGACACTTAGAGGAATAACTCTATAATCTATATGCTTATTTGGCTGGTGGAGCTCAAGGCTATTTTGCAGAAAGCAAGTTTTTCGTTAACTCTTTGAAACAACTTTACCTCGTTGAGACAAATATGGTATGAAAGTCATAGTCCCAATCTACCCTTGTTCACCCATCAAGTTTTAATTTATAAGTTGGAATGGGGGAATTCTCCGTTGACGTCCTTGTTCTGCTGCTCAATTGTCCGTTTCCGGGGACACGGCTAAGTACTTAGATTTTAACTCTGCAGAGGTTGTGCACGTTCACCATTGTACCCATTCAACCCAAACTATCCTATACACTCTTGAAGTGTTAAGGAAAAGGAGAAGAATGAGACGAGATCTTTCAGAAGCATTTTCCCTCCCCATGCTGGTCTGACGCGCTCCACCTACAAACCACTGCCACCACCTGTCAGGCCGGGGCGAGTCCACACAACTTAGTTGACCAAGCCAGAGCCCATATTGGCAATGGCTGCACGAGAAGCAATCTTCACTCGGAGTTCTTCAGATTATAACTTAGTAGAATTTAACATTTTATCAAAATAGTTTTGCATAGCATTCACAATTCTACTAAGTATTTTCATAGGAATCTAGACACAGGAATAAGGAAGTCTAAACATGGCTTGCATAGCAATACTATCCTACACATGCTTATTGAAAAATAATCTACTCATGCATAGAAAAATAATAGGACTTTTATGGGGGTGTGCCCCTTGCCTTGGCAACCTGGAGTGCAGCAGTTACAGTTGCAAGGATTTTCGTTTCCCTCCGAATAATCTAACAAAAGAAATAAGTAGCCACACATAAACACACAAGCAATATATTCATACAATGAAAAATATATGCCATGCATGAGATGCAATAATTTATTTTAATTTCAGGAAACTAGTATATGTATCTCTTAGAATTTTTTATGACGTATGCATGAATAAATTTTTAATTTGTTTTCATGTATTTAGACATGAATAAAAGGGTAACATCAAGAATTTTAGTTTAATTAAATAAAATTTCATAACCAAATTTTGTAAAAATGACATTTTGGCAGAGGGCATCTAAACAAGTTTGTAGCAATTTGATTTACTCAAAAATAATTTTTCTAACTAAAGTTATGTCAAAAACACTTAAACTACTCTAAAAAATATTTGAAATTTTGAATGTGTCAAAATAGAAAACTAATGAAGCCAAAATATTCTACTGGTTCTAAGGATTCCAAATATATAAAAATATTTGAATTTGGCTAAATAGATAAAAATTAATGATAAAACAAGATGTAGGGGGTTTTCTGTAAAACCGCCATTTTAATTCTATTTAAGAAAATCGCAGAAAATCTACGCCTACGTGGCTCTGACGTGGCGCTGATGGGGCGCTGGCGCGGCGCTGACTGTGCGTGCCACGCAAGTCGTACCGCTTCGTTTTTAAGTGATCTAATCCTAGCCGTGCACGGGAGATCTAACAGTTCAGATCAAATCGACCAGAACCGAGCGGCGCGGCCGGCCGGAACCCTAGCCCGAGGTGTGCTCGCGGCGGCGCCATACGTGGAGGAGGTCGAGGCGGAGACAATGGCGAGGTGGTCGACGATGGGGTGCACTGACGCGCCGGAATTTGCTCGCCGGAGTCGTGCTTGGCGGCGGTCCTCTTCGGGTGTGGACGGAGACGATGTTCTGCTGCCCGAGAAGATGCAAAAACTTGTCAAAACGATGCGCAAGATCAAAGTAATTCAAAAGGTAGTGGAGAGAGGTCTCGGGGTTCACGATTCTTGCCGGAGTCGCGAAATTTCACCGGCGGCTACGGCGGAGCTCCGGGTATATTCGCGGGCGGCCTGGTGGGTCTCGGGAGGTGGTGCTTGGGGCAAAAGAGAGAGGGGATCGAGGGGGTCTTATAGCGAGCAACGGCGGAGGAAATCGGGCAGTGAATCAATCGCAATGAATCGAATTGATTCGGGCGTTTCACGGCGTTCATCGCGGGCGTGATTTTGGCGAGCCGTCGCAGCGGGAGGGATGACAGGTGGGGTCCACCTGCCAGAGAGAGAGCGTGCGCGGGCGGGGATGGGCTGCTGGCGGGCTGCGGTGCTGCGCGCGCGGTAGATAGCTTGTGGGCTTCAGCCCACTTGCTGGCCCGACTCCATTTTTCTTTTTAAAATTCATTTTCTGTTTTTAAATCTTTTGAGTATAAAACAATTTCAAAACCACACCATAACTCCTCAGAAAAATTCATAAAATATAATTTGAAAAGCTTATTAAAAATAGATCCTTTTGGTAGTATTTTTGACTAAAGTAAAAATAGAATAAAAAGGAATATTATTATAAATTCTAATAATAATTTTATGGACATAAAATCAATTTAAACATATATAAATAATTTAATTTAAATCCTATGAGATTCAAATGAAAAGTTTAAATGATGATGATGCATGAATGCCAAGTTTTAAATTTTTCTGGAAATTGGGATGTTACATGCGCGCGCAGGGTCTCCTGCCCCCGACTGACGAGGCCACGGTACGTGCTACTCGCAAGGAGGTGTACCCCGCAGTTCGCGAGGGGGAGCACGTATGCTTCGTGAATTTCCTTCCACGGGGCTTAGGGTTCCCTCTCCATGATTTTGTTCGTGGTCTCTTGTATGCCTATGGGGTTCAGATCCACGATCTGACCCCCAATGGCGTCTTGAGCATCACGAGCTTTATCGTGCTCTGCGAGTGTTTTTTGGGGATTGCACTCCACTGGGCGCTATGGAAGTCGCTCTTCCTCGTTCGCAAGAACGTCGGGAAGAGCGGGTTGACATACCTAGTGGGCGGCTTCGGGATCCAGGTGCACGGCGACACCGCGTACTTTCAGATGAAGAAGTCGGACTCCGTCCAAGGGTGGCGGAAACTCTGGTTCTACATCCAGTGGAAACAGGAGGGCCTGGCGCAGTTCGACGGCGAGCGCGGGTTGCGGGAGACTCGCGCCTGGGCGCACCCGCTTGGCGTGGAGGAGAGGGAGGCCGCAAGGCCGCTGCTGAGCCTGTTGCGCAACCTCACCAAGACCCTGGGGCGCCAGTCGGGTGGCATCTACTTGATGGACACCTTCTTCCGGCTCCGCGTCCAGCCGCTACGCGCTCGGCCCCACCCGATGTGGGCAGTCGACGGCGCCAGCGACCAGCCGCTCGACGACAAGGAAGTGGAGACCAAGGTGAGGGGCATCACTAGCCTCCGAGCCGCGGACCCCTGCAACGTCAAGTGTCCGGTTGCTGCGTACGGTGCAGCGAACCCTGTTCCTGAGGTGAGTTCTCGCTTTGTTCATTTCCTGGCTTGCTTTCTTCTTCTTCTGTTTCTTGAGTCGAATTGGGTTTGATTGCTGCAGGGTCGCTCTTTTCTGGTCAGCCTTCCTCCTCTCCCAGAAGACGGACTCGACGACGAGTCGAATTTTGTCGAGGAGGAGGGTGACGACGACGACCTCCCGTCCGCTATCTCTCCCAACGAGGAGGTGGAGGTTTATGACAAAGAGGAGGCCCCCGCTCGGAAGAGGCTGAAGCGGCGAAGTGGTGGCGACTCTGCGACTGCTTCGTCACCCACAAAGGATGCGGGTGTTGACATGGAGGAAGGAGGCATGTCCTTGTCGGGTACCCGTCACGACTCGGACGAGGCCTTGGCTGTTCCACCTGTCAGCTCCGCGCCTCCACGCGCGTTTGCGCGGATGCCGTCCCTCTCCGTGGGGAGTGATGACGACCTCGAGACCACCAGGTGAGTTACTTCTTGCCCTGCTCTCCTCGACTTGTAATTTTGAGTTTCAGTCTTCGGGTTGAGTCTTGACTTGCTTTGCTCCAACCGCCACTCCGGCGATGTCGACTCCCCTCGTCGTGAGGTGGAGCACACATCTGCCCCTTCGACGGAGCTGGTGACGCGGGTGGTGATCGAGGAGGGCACGCCGACTGGCGGCTTTACGGCACCGAGCCGTGCTCCCCTAGCGGCTTCGGAAGATGTCGACCTCCTGGACCACGTAAGTTCTTGGTTTATTCTTGTAGTCTTGAAATTTCATCGGGTGCGCGATCAGCGCTCCCTATGGGAGTAGCCCCCGAAGGTGTGGGTGACTAGTATAGTCGCCCACAACTTTATAATTTCTTGCTTATTTTGTAGCCGTACTACCGCCAGCAGCTTGAGGCAGCCACTTCATATGTTTAGCAGGAGAAGGAGAGGGACCAGCTGTGCACCTCTCTGGATCAGGCTACCAAGCGGGCTGAGGAGTTGGAGCTGAAGCTTCAGGCTCAGACAGAGCTTGAGAAAGCTCTGTACGAGTCCCAGGAGCGCGAGCGAGTGCGGGCCACCCAGGAGAAGACTCAAGTCGACCGCCTTCTCTCACTCGCCGGTGCCCTAGGAGGTGAGTTTTCGTCTTAAAGCCTACTTGTATTTGCTTTGCTCTTTGCTGACATTTGATCTTTTTGTCCAGAGAGATGCGGTGGCGCTCCGAGTGACGCTGTTGACTTGGCGACTGCTGTCGGCTTAAGGCTCATCGAGTGACGTTGTTGACTTGGCGACTGCTGTCGGCTTCCTCGACCACGTCTGCGCGTATGCGTCCGATGCGTTGCAGAAGTCGACGGCCGCGCTGCAAAAGTCGACAGGAGCGCTCGCGACGGTGCACCGCAGTATCTTTCCGAGTGATCCGCTGCCGACTGCCGTTGATGCCCTTGCCGCTCCGTTTGAAGATGATGCGACCACCCTCGCCGACTTCACTCGGACGCAGACGGTACGCGGCTCCGAGCTTACCTTCCAGCTCTTGCAAGGCCATCAGGTTCCGGGGGACTTCAAGAAGGTTGTCAGCGGCTTCCCTCGGAGGCCTGATGGCCGGACCGCGTCTCTGAGCGGGGTGAAGGCGCAGGCTACACAGCTAGCTGTGAAGCTTGTGGCTACCTTTGAGAGGGCGCTCGCCAAGGCGATCGAGGTGGCTTCTGCTCGGAGGAGCCGCTCCCGGTCGGAGTCTGCTGCCTAGGGGTCGTTGTAGTGTAGATTTTTGGTAGTCGCGGTGGCCTGTACTTTTAACTTTTGCTTGTAATGACAGATGTTCTGTCGGGTCTTCTGGCCTTGAACAATATTTTTGTGCCGAAATTAAGTGTTTATTCCCACCATCTTTTCTTTTGCTGAGCAGTCGCCTTATTGTATTGACTTTGCGCATTCATTCTAGAGTAACGTGCGCGGAGGCACTTCCTCTGCTTCGGCGGTTGGCCCGAGTGGCGAGGGCTCTTCTTCGGGTGTGCGCCGTCGTCGAGCGGCGCCAGCTCCTCCACGAAGTACGAACGACCAGCGAATAATCACTTATTTGAAGAACAAGGTGGTTGAGCTTGAGGCGAGTCTTAAGCGTACCGAGTTGTTGCTGCATCGCTCCAAATCGCATCCTACTGCGGAGTTCTCCCAGCGCGAGGATTTTTTGCTCGGCGAGATCGATCTGATCAGTCGACAGCTGCAAGGTTGGTATCATTTGCGGCTTGCTTTCTTCGTTGAAACTTGCTTGTTCTGACTTCTAGCTTTTGTATGCAGACGTGAACCCGGATTGGCAGGCTGAGCGGGATCGCGATGAGGAGCGGGTTAGCCGTGAGGCGGTTGGCGATTCATACGAAGCTCGCCAATTCTGGTCGAACAAGTCGAGAGGGCGAGTCCTTGCGTGCATTCTTGATCGAACTTGGCGGCTGCCTTTCTCCTTGAAGATTGCCGGAAGACCCTCTGGCATATCCACCGTGTGTACTTCCCGCACAATGGGCAGCCGCACGGGTTGGCTGGCTTGTTGGAGAGGTTTCGCGAGGGTGAGGCGCTGAAGGAGGTTGTCGACGCCAAACTCGTAGCCGGGGCGAATAAGGCGCTGGTGTACGTACGGCTGCACCGGCCGAACCTTCCGCTGGAGAGGTTGATGGGTGGCCTGCCCGGGGATGACGACTACGCCAACACCTTGGCGGCTGCGCGCCACATGATCGAGCAGGTTCAAAAGCTGAGTGAGCGCATAGTAGGCCCACTCGACGCGCCGAAGGACGAGCCTGCAGATTAGGGGTATCTGTCTTCTGTTGTACAGGGTTAGCTATAGGAGGCGAATTTGCCAATGTAAATGAAAATGTACTAGGTTAAAAGAGTTCTCGAGTAATGAGAATGAAACTATTTGCATTACTGCGCGAGTATCTGCTGTGGTTTTGACCTGTATGTCGCAGCCCCCGAGCACCTTGGGTGACAGCCTAAGTCTGTGTTGTGAACCTGTGTGGCGCCTTCCCCGAGTTATTCGAGTGGCGTCCTAGGATTTTTCAAGTGAGACCTATATAGCGCAGTCTCCGAGTGTGTCGTGTCGCGACTTAGGGTTTTAGGACTTGATCCGTATGGCGCAGCCCCCGAGTGGCTCGGGTGGTGGCCTAGGATTTTTCGAGTGAGGCTTGTATGGCGCAGCCCCCGAGTAGTTCGAGTGGTGGCCTAGGGTTTTCCAAGTGTTACCTGCGAGGCGCAGCCCCCGAGTGCGTCGGGTGGCGACCTAGGATTTTTGACTTGACCTGTGCGGCGCAACTCCCGAGTAGATCGGGTAGAGGCCTAGGATTTTGTGAGTTGTGCCTGTATGGCGCAGCCCCCGAGTGATTCGAGTGGCGGCCTAGGCTTTTCTTTCAACCTGTATGGCGTAGCCCCCGAATGATTCGAGTGGCGGCCTAGGATTTTGTTTTACCTGTATGGCGCAGCCCCCGAGTGGTTCGAGTGGCGGCCTAGGTTATTTATTGCCTTGATCGAGAAGTGGACATCATTTTCTTTATATGGGACATCATTTTCTTTATATCACTTTATTGATTCTTGCAAACAGGCCGCCTCATTAAAACCCTTCCAGTCCCCTTAGGTACCCTGGTATGGGAAAGAGTGCGTCTGAAACCTGTCGCGTTGACATGCTATCCTTGGTACAATGATTGGGTCGACTAGGCATAGAACCGACGATGTTGTCCGACGTTCCATGGGTTGCTGCAGACTGCTCCTGTCTACGAGTCCTTCAGGCGATAAGCTTCGTTGCCAATTGCCTCTGTCATAATGTATGGCCCCTCCCATGGGGAGGCGAGTTTGTGCACCTTCTTTTGCTTGAGGCGGAGGACCAGGTCGCCTGCGACGAATGCTCGTGGTCGCAAGCTCTGTCCATGGTAGTTGCGGAGGTCTTGCTGATACACGGCTGATCGCGCCAGGGCGATGCCGCGGGCTTCATCCAGGATGTCCATACTGTCTTCGAGTGCCTCTTCTGCATCTGACTCATCGTAGGCGACCACTCGTGGTGCGTCGAACTTGATGTCGCAGGGAAGGACTGCCTCTGCACCATACACCATGAAGAATGGAGTGTATTGGGTGGACCTGTTTGGCGTGGTTCGCAGGCTCCAGAGAACTGACGGCAGTTCTTCGACCCACGCGCCCGCGGCACGTCTCAGCGGTACCCGCAGGCGCTTCTTGATGCCGCTGCAGACTAGGCCGTTGGCTTTCTCGACTTGCCCATTGGATTGCGGGTGCGAAACAGACGCGTAATTGAGCTTGATGCCTTGATCTGAGCAGAAGTCTTTGAATTCCTCGGCTATGAAGTTCGAGCCGTTGTCCGTGATGATCCCGTTAGGCACTCCGAATCTGAAGATGATGGACCTGATGAAGTTGACCGCCGATGATGCAGTCGAACTTGTGATGGGCGCGGCCTCAATCCACTTGGTGAACTTCTCGACTGCCACCAGGAGGTGAGTGTGTCCTCCGGGTGAGGATTTCTTCAGCGGGCCCACCATGTCCAGCCCCCATTGGGCGAAGGGCCAGGCTAGCGGTATTGTTTTAAGCTCGGACGCCGGCGCGTGTGGCTTGTTGGCGAACTCCTGGCACCCGGTGCATTTCTTTACTAGATCTTCGGCGTTTTGCATAGCTGTTGGCCTGTAGAACCCGGCTCGCAGAGCTTTAGCCACCAACGCTCGACTGCTGGCGTGATGCCCGCCGATACCTGCATGGATGTCGAGTAGGATGGTTTGGCCGTCGACTGGATCTATGCACCTTTGTAGGATTCCTGAGATGCTTCTCTTGTAGAGTTCTCCGTTGATGACTGTGAAGGTTTTGGAGCGCCTGGTAATGCGCTTTGCTTCGACTAGGTCTGCTGGCAGCCTCTGGTGCAGTATGTATGCCAGGTATGGCCCTGTCCATGTAGCTTCGACTAGCATGACCTCCATGGGCTCCTTTTCTTCGCTTGGCGGGTTCACGGTGCTTGTTGCTGGTGTGGAAGGGATTGCTGCGGGTCGAGTCTTGATGGACCTCTGCGTGATGCGCTCGAGGAAGACGTCGGATGGTACTGGGACCCTATCTGATCCCATGTTGGCGAGGATGTCGGCTTCCTCGTTGCTGTCGCGGCCAATGTGTCGCAGCTCGCAGCCGTTGAAGGTTCCCTCCAGCTGGTTGTACAGGTCTCTGTAGGCGATCATGTTGTCGGTGATGGCATCGCAGGACTTCATGGTTTGCTGTACAACCAGGTAGGAGTCGTCGTAGATCATGAGGTGCGTGGCGCCACAGTTCTTCGCCATCCGCATGCCGTGGATCAGGGCCTCGTATTCGGCTTCGTTGTTGGAGGGTGTTGGGAAGTCCATATGTAAGACATACTTCAACTTGTCGCCTTTGGGGGAGATGAGCACAACTCCTGCCCCAGCCGCCTTGAATTTCCTGGAGCCGTCGAAGTATATCGTCCATGCGTTGGACAAGTCGGGGACATCTGGTAGCTGAGCTTCTATCCACTCGGTAGTGAATTCCGGAAGTACTTGGGCCTTGATAGACTTCGGATGAGCGTATTTCAGCCCCCAGGGTCCTAGTTCAACAACCCACTTGGCGACTCGTCCTGTCGCGCGTTGGTTTGTGAGGACGTCTGCTAGCCCAGAGGAGCTTAACACCGTTATCGGGTACTCGGAGAAGTAGTGGACGACCTTCCTGGAAGTCATGAAGACCCCGTAAGCCAGCTTCTGGTAGTGCGGGTAGTTCTGTTTGGACAGTGTTAGGACTTTGCTGAGGTAGTAGAATGACCACCTCCAGTGGATATGCGGGTTCCTCGTCGCCTTCTGGGGGCGCTGTGCCAGCCATGAAGACTTGCGCGGGGTAAACCTGGGTAGGAATTTTTACGCTGCCGCTGCTGCTTCCGTCGTCCGAATCTTCCTCTGGATCAAAAATTGCTGCTACATGGTGGGAAGCGGAGTCGTCGTTGCATCTTCTTGCGATCGTCACCGTGGTCGTGGAAGGAGATTTCGCAGTCGCCGGAGCTAGTGCGATTGGCTTGGGGTAGACTTGATGGGTCCACGGAGATGCGCGCGATGCGGCTGTCGGCAGCACGCCCTTGGTCGCACGTGCGAGTGCAGCCGTGGTTGAGGTAGATCTTGACTTTGCCGGCCGTGCGACCGAGATGGTTGGAGTATACTCGATCTGCGTGGTTGTTTCCGAGGTTGTCGATGTAGTTGACGCAGGTATAATCTTCACGGGTGTGGAAGATGCGACTCCCGCGGTGGGTGCCGGCGAATGCGGCGCGAGGGTGATCGATGCGGGTGTCGTCGTTGCACGTGGCGTGGTTGCCGCAGACCTGAATATTCCGCGACTGTCGACGAAACAATATATGGATCCAAAGGTGATGTGTATACCTTTGTACAGATCGGCGTACACCGAGCGGTGGGCCGGCGGGTGGAAGCCGTACTCGAAGGAGCCGAAGCGGATGGGCTCTCGAGTGATGCAGACGTCGATCTTCATTGCGGATGGAGCCGGTGCGACCATGATTCCCACGCTTGTTGTCTTTCCCACAGATGACGCCAATTGACGAGGGTGTAACTCGGCATATCCCAGGGTTGTCCACCCTGGTTGATTGAGGGGGAGAGAGATAAGCGTTGGTGATCACGACGGCTGACAAGCGGGGATTTTACCCAGGTTCAGGCTCCCGGAGGATAACACCCTACTTCCTGCTTGTCTGATTATTGATGGCGAGTGGCGATTACAATGGCGAGATTGCGATCTCGCTAGGGTTGGTGGTGGCGGCTATGAGCGTGTCCTGAGACGAGCAACCCTCCTGGCTTTTATAGGTAAGCCAGGTCTCGGGTGGTCGATGCCAGTGGCAATTACAGATATGGCAAGTTATGAGACCTAACCGACTTCGACTAGGTTACGCAGTACCCCCTGGTGGACCTTCTGTGGGCCTCCATAAGCTTGGTGCGGCCCAGATAGCCTCACTGTGGGCTAGTCGAAAGGTAGCCCCACGTCAACGGCCCTCAGGAGGAGGTAAAACCGCTACTCCTGCTTGTCTGTATTGCACTGTGAAGGTTACAGGACAATGAGCTTGCCGAAGGCTCTCTTGTTGCAGTTTGGTGCTTGGAGAGAGAGACAATGGTCCTCATCCTCCTCCAGCAGTTGGCTATCCTATGTGTTTAGGGTGCGATTGCGCGATGCAGTTGCACGATTGGGCGATCGTGCGATCCACTTCTACGGTGGAGCTCCTGCTCCTTTTATAGGCGCTCCGGGCTCAGTCCTCGTGCAGGTGGGCTCCCACACGCCAGTCTCATGGAGGAGCGGGAGTCCACCGCGGCTCGTCCGTCCATGGACGCGGTCCATCCGTGCTAAAGTAGCGCCGTGGCCGACAGGCTGCAGGCGGCGCAGAGCGGCTCGCAGGCGCAGCAGAGGTCGTGGTGGAGCCCACGATGACTATCTTCTTGGAGCGTTGCGCCGTCCAGCCACTTTATCACCAAAGAGGAAAAACCTGCCTGTCCTGGCGTAGGCGGCGCCGCTTTGTTGACTCCTTTATCACCAGAACGACAACTGGGATGCTCGCGTCACCCTGCGGCTGCTGTAGGGGCCATGTGCGTCCGGTAGCACTTGCTTAGCCGGGAAGTGTCTCCACAGGGCCGTGGTCTCCTGTGGAGGGGTTTCCTGCTGACTTCTCTCCAGGCGGGTTGTGCCTGGGGAGTCTCTTGAAGCGCAGGGTCCTCTTCAGGCCCTTGAGTGGAGATGTCTCTCGAGGGTCTCTCCAAGCGGTATCTGGGTCCTTAGTCATTCTGTCAAAGATCTTCGTGGGCGAGGCCTGTAGGGAGTGGGCCGTGCATACCCCGGTCCTTACTAGGCCGACAGTAGCCCCCGGGCCCACGACAAGGCCCGTTGGGTCTAGGCGAAGCGTCGTGGGGCCAATCCTGCAGGCCGGGCCGAGCCACGCGTCACTCCGGCGAGTAACGGTTGCGCACGATGTGGGACGTGCGTCGTGGGGGGCCACATCACGCCCCGGTAACTGCTCCTTGACGAGACATAAAGTCTCCGCGCCGGGGCAGGGAGCCATTACTGCTCCCACTCCTTCTCGCAGACACCATCCGCACCAAGCTCTCTGCTCCTGCTCTCCGGCACCCTCTTCTCCAGTTTCTCCAGTTTCTCCTCGCGCCGTGCCCTCCTTTCCTCCGACGATGAGTCCGGCGAAGAACAAGGGCAAGGCGGCCACGGGGTCTTCTTCGCAAGCGGCGCCTCCCGAGGTCGCACACTGTCGGGTTATGACTCCCAGGAATCGGGGGTAGTCACTTCCTGAACTGTAGTTCGAAGGGGGATTGAACGCGGAGGTCTAAACCCTCAAGTGGCTATGTGACGTTGCTCGCCGGACCCGAAGAAGACGCACACCCAACCAAGGGAGACACCGTCCTTTACCCAGGTTCACGGCCCTCGTGAGGAGGTAAGACCGCTACTCCTGCCTGTCTATATTATATGTGGGAGGTTATAGTAACATTGAGCTTGCCGGAAGCCCACTTGAGGCAGTTCTTGCCTGGGGAGGGAAGCGATGACCTTCTTCCTCCTCCAGCCAGAGGCTAACCTAACCAGAGTAGCTAGGGTTTACAAGGGAGTTTTGCACGCAAAGGGCCGGCCCTTGCTACGATGGATGTCTTCTCCCTTTTATAGGCCCCTCGGGCCTTCTCCTTCGACTTGGCCTTCAAGGTGGATCCCACTTGCCAGTAGCAGGGCGGAGCACGAGTCCACCATGCTCCTTCGTCCATGGACTTGGTCCATTGTTGATAAAGGTGGCGCCGTGGCCGACCGGCGGCCGACCGCGCGGTACGATCTGCAGAGCGGACAGTCTCTGAGGTGGAGCCCGCGATGACGATCTCCGTTGGAGGGTTGCGCCGTCCACCTGCTTTATCGTCAGAGTAGAAGGTCCTCACAGCTGTGCAGCAGGCGGAGCAGCTTTGTTTACCGCTTTATTGCCAGGGACAGCGACGGGGGTGTGAGCGCCACTGCATGAGCGTGGCAGAGGTCACGTGCGCTCCGCCGGGCTTCCTTGGCGACGACGTTTCCCTTCAAGCCTGAGGGGAGATTCCTGTCGGACTTCCCTTAGGTGGGTTGGTTCCTCTGGGGGAGGATCCCTGAGGCGAGGGGTCCCTTGAGGCCCTCGCTTCCTCTTCAGGCCCTCGAGGGGAATCGTTTCTCGAGGGTACCGCCAGGCGGTGATGCCTGGTCCTTAGTCGTTTCGTCCGTCTGGCCCGCGAGCGAGGCCTGGGGGGAAATGGGCTCTTTATACCCCAGTTCCCACTGGGCTGACAGTAGCCCCCGGGCCCATGATGGGCACGACTGAGCCCATGGGCTTAGACGAAGTGTCGTGGGCCCTTAGTGCCCAGCCGGCCCGAGCCACGCGACACTTGGACGATTAACGGCTTCGCACGATCTGGGGCGTGAGTCGTGGGGGGTCCCACCATGCCCCGGTAACTGCTCTTGGAGAGGACATACAGCCCGAGCACCGCGGCAGGGAGCCGTTACCGTTTCCAACTCCTCGCAGAAAATTCCGCTCCACGGAGCTCTCCGCCTCCGCTCTCCTCTGCGAGTTCCTGTTCTCCAACTCCTTCCGACCTCCGCGCCTGTGACAATGAGTCCTCTCAAGAGCAAGGGTAAGGCCGCCTCGGGGTCCTCCTCCCAGGCGGAGACCGCGGAGACCGTGATGGGCGGGGCGCTGCTTGGCGTGCGCGTCAATGAGAAGGCGCTCTCCAAGGTCCGATACCTGGTGGCGGACCGGACGAACGAGCACGGTGCCACCGCCCTGAAGACTGCGGCGCACGGGAAGCGCCCGCGGGGATTTTCCCGGTCTTCCAGCACTGCCTGGCAGCGGGACTGGTGCCGCCCTTCTCTCCGTTCCTGGAGGCGGTGCTGGCGTTCTACCAGGTGCAGCTGCTGCACCTGCACCCCAAATCCGTCCTCATCCTCGCCGTCTTCGCCTACCTCTGCGAGGCGTACCTTGGCCTGACGCCCACGGTGGGGCTGTTCCGGTGCTTCTACGCGCTCCGGAACACGGCGAAGAATGAGCGCTCAGGATGCGTCTCGTTCTGCATTGTCGACGGCATGGGGGGCGTCTACATCCCCATGTCCTGGAGCGAGGGCAAGGCCGTCACGTCCGTGACGAAGAAGGTAGACGACTTCCGCCAGAAGTGGTTCTTCGTCGTGGTGGAGCGTCCCTGCGCCTTCCTCGAGGTCCCCGACGAGCCTCCGATGAAGAGCTCCCATTGGGGCAAGGCTACCTTCGCCGGCGCCAAGAATGCGAGCCTGATGGGACGCATGAGCTTCCTTCGCGAGGAGGGCCTCACAGGGCAGATGATCGTGGCGGACTTCGTGACCTGCCGCATCGCGCCCCTCCAAGCTCACTCGGTCCCCATGTGGATGTACTTGGGGCCGAACGACAAGATGCGGCTCCACGTCGAGGACAACGACAAGGATGTGGTCGACAACATCCTCTCCGCGCTCTTCGTCAACCCCTCTGTGCTCCCCGCGGATGAGGTTCGCGCGGCGCTCAGGCCCCTTCACCAGTACAACCTGACGGAGTGCATGGCCCGCCTGGAAGGGATGCCTTCGTTCGTCCCGACAGGCCCGGCGGACTCTGATGTTCTGATGCCGGCCCCGCGGGGAGCGGAGGGGGTCGATTCTCCCTCGGCTTCAGGGGCTGGCCTAGGTGAGGAGGAAGCCACAGCTGGGGAGGTCTCTTCTTCTAGAGCTGGGCCTTTTACTGACGAGATTCGTGATATCTCGTCAGGCGACGAAGACGCCTTCGTGGTGGCGCCCTCGCGGCCCGTGGAGGAGGAAGCTGAGGAAGGGGAGGCCTCAGGCGCGGAGAGCTCTCCAGGAAGGCGCGGGCCTCGCGCCAAGGTCGCCGTGGACCACACAGGGGCGAGGCCGTCTGATGTCCCTTCCAAGAGGAAGGCGGAGGCGCCCCCCGCGAGGCCTGCTCCCAAGCCCTTTCCATCGTGGCGCTCGTCAGGCCTGGCGTGGGTCGACGCTGGCGCTCCCCCTCCAGGGTGAGTTTATACGTTGTTGGGTCGTTTGTTCTCTTGGTTTCTTTTTCCACCTCATCCCTTGCTGAAGTTTTTCCTTGGGCTCTTGACAGCGGTCCTGCACCTGCTAAGCGCCGCCGGCTCCGCAAGGCGTCCGAGGTGAAGACTGCCGCGGCCGGGGCCGTGGTCGATGAGGCCGCGAGGCCTGAGGAGGCCGCTCCAGCGGTCCCCCTTGAGGAGGCGCCTCAAGTAGAGGTGACGGCGCCCCTCGCGGGGGCGGATGGTCCTCCTGTGAAGGAGAGCGCCGTAGGCCTGGATGCTTCTGCAGCGCCGCGTGGGTCTCCGTCGGTGGAGGGCTCGGAGGCGAGAAATTCCGCGCCACCTCGAGCCGCCACTCTACCTCGTGCGGCTACGCCTCCGCGTGAGGCCACTCCGCCGCGTGCGGTTACGCCTCCTCGCGAGGCCACTCCGCCACGCGAACCGACGCCGCCGCGCGCGTCGACGCCTCCGGATGCGCCTGCTGCGTCGTCTGTGCCCACCGCTTCTGTGTAGCCCGCAACGGAGACCTTCGAGGCGCCGGCAGGCGCGGGCGCGTCTGCCGGGGACGGTTCTTCCTCTCCTCCCCGCCAGGCTGGAGGCGAGGAGCACCTTGCGGCTGCAAGGCCTGAAGGGGGCGCGGGCACGGGCTCCGACGGGGCTCAAGCCAGCCCCCTTGTTCTTCCCGAGGCCGGACCTACGGGACTCGACGCCGAGGTCGGGTCTTCTGCGAGCCGAGACCAGGTGCTCCGCGGCTGGGACTGGAGCGCAGGGCGCCGCGAGGCCGCCTTTGGCCTCGTGAGGGAGTCCCTGGAGGGCTTGGAGGCGCACCTCGCCCTTGGGGACATATGGCTCGCTCGGCAGCAGGATGAGCCGGCAAAGTCGTGGGCGTCCTTCCACACGGCGGTCGAGGCGCGCCGGCTGGACGACTTGGCGCAGCAAGCCGCCCGCGAGGAGGCCATCAGCTTCGCCAAGGAGACCCGCGAGGAGGCCATCCGTGACACTGCCGAGCTGCTCCACCCCCTCCAGGCGGAACGCGACTCTGCGGCGAAGCTCCTGCGCGAGGTCAGGGCGGAGCGCGAGGCGATGGAGGGCTCGTTGGCGTAGAAGCGCCGCGAGCTGGGCCAGCTGGAGACCCAGCTGCTCTCCACCCACCAGGCCGCATCGGCTGCTCTGGAGAAGGACCGCAAGGCCTTCGCCGAACGCGAGCAGCAGCTGGCTCTCAAGGAGGAGGAGCTACAGCAGCGCGAGGAGCAGCGCCTCCAGGCGGAGAAGGACCTGGTTGCTCAGCGCGAGGCCCTCGAGGAGCGAGAGGGCGAGTTGGCCCAGGCGACCCTGAAGTACGAGGACAACATCGCCGCCAAGAAGGTGGCCTACGAGCGCTTCGAGCGGCGCTTCGCCGAGAAGAAAAAGGAGGCCGAAGATGCCCTCACGGAGCGCGAGAAGCAGTTCTGCAAGTCCACTTCTCAGAAGTACCGCGACATGGCTCAGTCACAGGAGGACCGCTTCAAGGCCAAGCATGCCGCGGACGCTCGGAAGATCACCGAGCTCGGGAACGCCAACTCCAAGCTGGAGGCCCGCCTCACTCGCGCTAAGGATGGCCGCCGCCGAGCGGAGGAGGCTCGCACCGAGGCCGTCCACAACCTCAACTCTCTGGCCAAGGACGTGGAGGAGCAAGTGGCCCGGGCGATGCAGCGGGCGGCGGAGGCCTCAGACACTGCCAGCGCGGCTCGGGCGCTCACGAAGCAGCGCGAGCGCATGTTCGAGGCGCTGGTTGCTCGTGGCAACGAGCTGGCCTCGCAGCTGGGAGCAGACGTGCCGAACTCCGATGTTCGGGGCCGTGGCGATGTAGCCATGTACTAGGTCTACTTCGAACAGCTCTTCGCAGCGCTCGAGGGTCCCGTCGCCGAGCTTTGGGAGATGATCGAGGACGAGAGTCGGCAGCTCTTGGGGGTGGTGGTGGATCGCATCTTCACCAACCTCAAGCTCCTCACGCCGGACTTCGACCTCGGTTCTGTGACCGAAGCCGCCCAGGGCGAGGACACGCAGCGGGTCTCAACCTCCCTCCACGAGCAGGTGGACGCCTTCTGCAACCGCTTCAGGCGCACGGAGGCTGACGAGGGCGCCGCGTAAGAGGTCCAAGGCGGTGCTGCTTCCCACCGATTCCTTCTCTATTGCGCCTACGAGCGTTTGTATCTGCACCAGCTGTGTGCATTAGACATCTTTAGACCTTTTGGCTTGTAATATACTTTTAATTGATGTTTTGATTCGTGCTTGTCTGTCCCTTGTGAGGTCTCTTTGGACTGATCTTCATGTCTATTTGTTCTCTGCGTCGTTAGGTCCCATCTCTTCGTGCCATGACTCCGCCACCTCGGTATGCTGGAGCAATGACTCTGCAAGGCCGGGGGGAGTTTAGGCCTAGGAGAGGTAAGAGCCTTGAGTCGTGATGCTCAAGTGCCCCCCTTAGAAGTGCGAGTAGTCCATGAAGCGTAAGGGAAAACGAAGTCGCTCGAGAGGCAAAGACGCGCGCTAGGAAGAGAAATGCGTTCTTAAAGCGTGGGTGCGAGACTTAGCTTCTCGAGGTTTTCACTCTGTGAAGGCTTTTCTCCTGGCGAGGTTGCCCACTTGAGGGGTCGCTCCTGGGGGGGCTCTTTGCCTGGCGAGGTTGCCCCTCCTGGGGAGGCTTTTCGCCTGGCGAGGTTGCCCACTTGAGGGGTCGCTCCTGGGGAGGCTTTTCGCCTGGCGAGGTTGCCCTCTTGAGGGGCCGCTCCTGGGGAGTTCTTCCCTACAGGTATTAGAGGGGCGAACCCAAACGCTGGAATACAGATCAAGGGATCGTGCGCGCTTATAGGTCCCCTCAGGCGTTCCTTGCGAGGAGAGTAAGTACCAAGGTCCTCTGTAGAGATGGCGTGTTTGTGGGGTATTTCCCTCCAGCCAGAGCTCGGACTCTTGGATTTTGCAGTGCTGCTGGTGTGTCATTTGAGGCACTGGCCCCGTACTTAGCCCCCGCTCACGAGGTACGCATGTGGAGAGATATAAGCGCACACTTCAACAATAGTAATGCGTAAATAAAAAAAACCCCAAAAACGTTTTTAAGCGGCGCCGAAGTGCTAAGTTCACTTATGTAACGCCCCGGGATTTATCCCCTTTTAATTTCGTGAGTTTTCTTTTTTGCATCGACATGACATCGCATCGCATCGCATTAATTTAATTTGTTGCATTTAAATTAAATTTCCATAATTAAATTCAAATGCATTTCAAATTAATTTAAAATGTGTTATTCTCAAATCTTTAAAAAATGTTAAAAACTAGTTTATTAAATTGTATATTCAAAACTAAAAATATTTTGTAAAGGTTTTGTATTCAAATTCCTCTTCGTTTTGGTTTTAAAAATATAAATCAGAAAATAATAAACGAGTGAGAAATAAAAAGCCCAAGCCCATCTAACCCCAAACCCTAGGTTTTGTCCCCTGAAAACTTTTCCCACCCCCTGGAATTTTTGCAGCCGCCCCCTCCATCTTTTTCCTTTTCCTTTTTTCACTTTTCCCCCTCCTTCTCTTTTCTTTTCTTCCTTTTCTCTTATTTCCTTTTTTTTTCTCCTTCTCTTTCCCTTCTCTTCTCTCCTTCCTCCCGCACCCTTCTTCTTCCCGAGCTTGCCCCGCACGAGCCCGTGCGCTCCACCCGACGCCACCACCGCCCCGGCCGGCCGCACGCCGCGCCGCACCCTGCGCCTCCGGCTGCTCCCTTGCCGCCGCCGCCGGGCCCCTTGCCGCCTCCGGCCGCTCGCGCGCGCCATCGCCTGCGCCTGCGCCTCCGCCGCCCGCGCCATGGCCGCGCGCGCCTCCCCGCGTCGCCCGCGCCTGCCCGCGCACCGGACAGCCCGAGCACGCCCCCGCCGCCTGCCGCGCCCTCTGCTCCTCCGGTCGCCGGCCGCCGGCCCTCGCCCTGCGCATCCCCTCGCGCTCCTGCCCCCGGCGCGCGCCGCCGCATCGCCGCCCCCATGCGCCTCGAGCTCCTCCTCCCGCTCCCCTGCTCCCCGGCCGCCGGTCACCGCAGCACGCCGGCCGCGTCCGCCCCGCGCGCCTCCACTGCGCCGCGTCACCCCGCTGCATCCTCTTCCCGGCCGCGTGCACGCCGCCACCGCCGCCCGCAAAGTGTTTGATGCAATGCTCGCAAGACCCCGACGTCTTTGGTTGTCCGTGTTTGTCCACCCTTCGAGGTGCTGCCCCGTGCGCGTGCACGTGCTCTTTTCGGTGTCCGTTCCCGTGCTCCTCCGTGTCCATGAACCGACAAGATCCGCCACAACGACGACCGCGACAAGTTCTTCGTGCTCGTGACCGTCGACAAGGACTCCTCTTCGTGTCCGTCTCGCATGTGTTCGCTTTGCGTTGGCCGCCTTCGTGCGTGTCCAGCAAGACTGTGATCCGCAAATGATGATGACCGAGTACGACTACCCGACCACTTCCACGACACCGACAAACGACGATGCCCCGGTTCCGTGACGACTACTTCCACGACGACGACTACTTCCTCTACTGACCGAAGACGTCGGTTTCGAACCCTATCTCTCCCAATCCAACGTGCGAACCCAAACCCTAACCCTACCTTCTTTTATTAAATGTCATCTATATTGTGCATATCGCATCATACTTGCATGTGATGCATCTCTTGGGTTTGGTGGTGTAGCGATTCACCTAAATAATAATTATGGAATGTGTGGGCATTTAATTACTATTGTTGCCTATTCCATTTAATTTGACTAGATCATCTTTACTATGCCTTGCCATCTTAATGGACATTTAATTTGTGGGGTAGATAAATAACTTTAACATTAATATTAATTGTCGGAATCCCGGTTCCGCTTAATTCGGATTAAGTGCATCTCGCAATGCATATTGCCATGTCATGCATCATTCTCGCATGATCATGCTGGATCTTTTACCGTAGTTGTAAAATGCATCTTTTACGCTTTCCAGTGTTTGTTGCTTCTTCGCGGATAAGACGTTGAGATGTGTGAGCAACGACAAGATCTGCTTCCATGCGGGATTCCAGGCAAGAAAAGTTTGCTTGTTTACCTATACATTGTCTTTCATTCCTGCCATTGATCTCTGCTACCCTAGTATTCGATTCTTATCGCGATCCCACCACATGTTTATCCTGCAGCCCATACAGCTTTATCCCCACATCCCATCACTTATTGTTTGTTTATCTGTTGGCCTTGCGAGTCGTAGCGCATGCTTAGAGTTGTTTGTGCGAGTCGTCTGTTGGTCTTATGTTTCATCTGCTTAGTATGATAGATTGTTCTACTTTAATAAAATGCTATCTTGTATTGGGGTATTATAATTAAATGATAAGGCACCAGGCGGAAGGCCTTGCGAGGTGCTTTGTTCTGCTCAGTGTCGACCTAGGAACTGAGATTTTGTCCTCGGATCCAATTTTGAGCGCACTAACCACTTGTGGGAGGCCCAATGGAGCCCCCTCGACTTTGAACGGATCTTCAGCTTGTCCATGTGCCGCAAGTAGTTTGGGTTTTCCATTCGCTCATATGCATGTGCATGATGATGATGATCGATGAGGGGTTACTTGATACGGGGGGTCATATAGGGGTGGTGCTCACGTAGCAGACAGTTCCTACTGTGGTTTGAGCCGCATGGTGCGCAGACACAAACTAATGAGTCCGCAATTGAGATTCGGCCGGACTCCTGACGCGGGTAACAACTCATAGGGGTGGCACTTGGACTTGCTGTAGTGAAGGAATAAGTCGTGTTGAGAAGCCCTGATGCTTGCTTGGGTTGATCATGCGAGTATGGGTACAGTAGTGCACCCCTGCAGGGTATAATCTTATCGATAAGCCGTGTCCACGGTTATGGACGACTTTGGTGATGATGCTGGCTAACAAGATCTAGACAACTTGCACCTATTTAATGTTAATTAAATTGACTAGTAATATAGAATTACTTACACAATAAATTATAATTAAAACTGTTTAACGGGTGAGTTTCCCGAATTGCTTCCTCATATTTGGTTGAGGGGATTAATTCGAGAATGGTTTATGTTTGGTGTTAGTTGTAGATGTTTACCTTATTCGCTCTCTTATCCCTCTCTGATTAGACGGAAGATGTAGCATGTCTCTTTAGGTTGCTAGTGCTGCTGCCGCTAAGTCCACCTCCCCTATATTTTGGGAGATGGTGTAGAAAGTAGGCAAGTCGGTTTTGCTTGCCAGGGAGTGCCCTGACTCTCTTTTTGGTTATGCTTTATGTGCAGTCAAACAGGTTTGAAGTCCGATGACATTAGCTTGGGAATCCCTCCGGCTTGGCTGGGCAGGGATATGGCGCCACTGCTTATCTTCAGGACTCTTAGTCCAATTTGCATCTTATCCGTAGTCGGATACTATTATGCTTCCGCTGTCATTTTTTGAATCTTTGTATTGTAATATTTGTATCTTGACTCGTTCGAGTCGTTGTTGTATTTATCTTTTTATTGTATTTGTGGATGTATCGGAACTGTTGTAATGTTATCACAATTCCACCCACATAATGCGCATGTTTCGGCGTGCACATTATGTCTGGTGGGCGACCTAAAATCGTTATTATGCGGATTTCGGCGGGATCGCTTAAATCTACATAGTATCGATTTTAGGGCGTCACAAAGTGGTATTAGAGCCTTGGTTTCGATCTCCTTGTTGTTTCGATACGAATGGTTATCGAAGCAGCGGGTCCGCAAAAGCCTGTAGGATAACCTCGCTAACGGTCGTTGTTTCTAGAGTGTCGAAAACTATTTGACTAAAATTATTTTTAAAAGATCTCAATAGGATTCTTTTATTCCTTACCTCAATTCTATTTCTCCTCTTAACTTACTTGTTTTGGAGTCTCTTTTCTTATCCAAACTTTCAAAGTTTTAGGATTCTACGTGGGTGGACGATTCTTGCCTTTTATCCTATTAGTGTTCGATCTTCGCGAATCTTCATCGACGTGATCAATTCCTCTTGTTAGTGGTGCCGAGAATTTCAAGGTGGAGCAACAATCCCTTGTTAGTGGTGTCGAGAATCTCGAGGTGGAACAACAATCCCTTGTTAGTGTTGTCGAGGGGTTCAACCCGGAGCGTGAAGACTCGATAGTTACCCCTCTCTTCTTGTGGTCTCGGCGTGGATCGCGGGACGCGATCCCTTGTTAGTGGTGTCGGTTGTAACGCCCCGGGATTTATCCCCTTTTAATTTCGTGAGTTTTCTTTTTTGCATCGACATGGCATCGCATCGCATCGCATTAATTTAATTTGTTGCATTTAAATTAAATTTCCATAATTAAATTCAAATGCATTTCAAATTAATTTAAAATGTGTTATTCTCAAATCTTTTAAAAATGTTAAAAACTAGTTTATTAAATTGTATATTCAAAACTAAAAATATTTTGTAAAGGTTTTGTATTCAAATTCCTCTTCGTTTTGGTTTTATTAATATAAATCAGAAAATAATAAACGAGTGAGAAATAAAAAGCCCAAGCCCATCTAACCCCAAACCCTAGGTTTTGTCCCCTGAAAACTTTTCCCACCCCCTGGAATTTTTGCAGCCGCCCCCTCCATCTTTTTCCTTTTCCTTTTTGCTCTTTTCCCCCTCCTTCTCTTTTCTTTTCTTCCTTTTTCTCTTCTTTTATTTTTTTTCTCCTTCTCTTTCCCTTCTCTTCTCTCCTTCCTCCCGCACCCTTCTTCTTCCCGAGCTTGCCCCGCACGAGCCCGTGCGCTCCACCCGACGCCACCACCGCCCCGGTCGGCCGCGCGCCGCCGCCGCCCCGCACCAGCGCCTCCGGCCGGCTGCGCCTCCTGCCGCCGCAGCGCGCCGTCGGTCGCCGCCCGGCCTCCACGCCCTGCTTCGCCACGCCGCACCCTGCGCCTCCGGCTGCTCCCTTGCCGCCGCCGCCGGGCCCCGTGCCGCCTCCGGCCGCTCGCGCGCGCCAGCGCCTGCGCCTGCGCCTCCGCCGCCCGCGCCATGGCCGCGCGCGCCTCCCCGCGTCGCCCGCGCCTGCCCGCGCACCGGACGGCCCGAGCACGCCCCCGCCGCCTGCCGCGCCCTCTGCTCCTCCCGTCGCCGGCCGCCGGCCCTCGCCCTGCGCATCCCCTCGCGCCCCTGCTCCCGGCGCGCGCCGCCGCATTGCCGCCGCCGCGCGCCTCGAGCTCCTCCTCCCGCTCCCCTGCTCCCCGGCCGCCGGTCACCGCAGCACGTCAGCCGCGTCCGCCCCGCGCGCCTCCACTGCACCGCGTCACCCCGCTGCATCCTCTTCCCGGCCGCGTGCACGCCGCCACCGCCGCCCGCAACGTGTTTGATGCAATGCTCGCAAGACCCCGACGTCTTTGGTTGTCCGTGTTTGTCCACCCTTCGAGGTGCTGCCCCGTGCGCGTGCGCGTGCTCTTTTCGATGTCTGTTCCCGTGCTCCTCCGTGTCCATGAACCGACAAGATCCGCCACAACGACGACCGCGACAAGTTCTTCGTGCTCGTGACCGTCGACAAGGACTCCTCTTCGTGTCCGTCTCGCATGTGTTCGCTTTGCGTTGGCCGCCTTCGTGCGTGTCCAGCAAGACCGTGATCCGCAAATGATGATGACCGAGTACGACTACCCGACCACTTCCACGACACCGACAAACGACGATGCCCCGGTTCCGTGACGACTACTTCCACGACGACGACTACTTCCTCTACTGACCGAAGACGTCGATTTCGAACCCTATCTCTCCCGATCCAACGTGCGAACCCAAACCCTAACCCTACCTTCTTTTATTAAATGTCATCTATATTGTGCATATCGCATCATACTTGCATGTGTTGCATCTCTTGGGTTTGGTGGTGTAGCGATTCACCTAAATAATAATTATGGAATGTGTGGGCATTTAATTACTATTGTTGCCTATTCCATTTAATTTGACTAGATCATCTTTACTATGCCTTGCCATCTTAATGGACATTTAATTTGTGGGGTAGATAAATAACTTTAACATTAATATTAATCGTCGGAATCCCGGTTCCGCTTAATTCGGATTAAGTGCATCTCGCAATGCATATTGCCATGTCATGCATCATTCTCGCATGATCATGCTGGATCTTTTACCGTAGTTGTAAAATGCATCTTTTACGCTTTCCAGTGTTTGTTGCTTCTTCGCGGATAAGACGTTGAGATGTGTGAGCAACGACAAGATCTGCTTCCATGCGGGATTCCAGGCAAGAAAAGTTTGCTTGTTTACCTATACATTGTCTTTCATTCCTGCCATTGATCTCTGCTACCCTAGTATTCGATTCTTATCGCGATCCCACCACATGTTTATCCTGCAGCCCATACAGCTTTATCCCCACATCCCATCACTTATTGTTTGTTTATCTGTTGGCCTTGCGAGTCGTAGCGCATGCTTAGAGTTGTTTGTGCGAGTCGTCTGTTGGTCTTATGTTTCATCTGCTTAGTATGATAGATTGTTCTACTTTAATAAAATGCTATCTTGTATTGGGGTATTATAATTAAATGATAAGGCACCAGGCGGAAGGCCTTGCGAGGTGCTTTGTTCTGCTCAGTGTCGACCTAGGAACTGAGATTTTGTCCTCGGATCCAATTTTGAGCGCACTAACCACTTGTGGGAGGCCCAATGGAGCCCCCTCGACTTTGAACGGATCTTCAGCTTGTCCATGTGCCGCAAGTAGTTCGGATTTTCCATTCGCTCATATGCATGTGCATGATGATGATGATCGATGAGAGGTTACTTGATACGGGGGGTCATATAGGGGTGGTGCTCACGTAGCAGACAGTTCCTACTGTGGTTTGAGCCGCATGGTGCGCAGACACAAACTAATGAGTCCGCAATTGAGATTCGGCCGGACTCCTGACGCGGGTAACAACTCATAGGGGTGGCACTTGGACTTGCTGTAGTGAAGGAATAAGTCGTGTTGAGAAGCCCTGATGCTTGCTTGGGTTGATCATGCGAGTATGGGTACAGTAGTGCACCCCTGCAGGGTATAATCTTATCGATAAGCCGTGTCCACGGTTATGGACGACTTTGGTGATGATGCTGGCTAACAAGATCTAGACAACTTGCACCTATTTAATGTTAATTAAATTGACTAGTAATATAGAATTACTTACACAATAAATTATAATTAAAACTGTTTAACGTGTGAGTTTCCCGAATTGCTTCCTCATATTTGGTTGAGGGGATTAATTCGAGAATGGTTTATGTTTGGTGTTAGTTGTAGATGTTTACCTTATTCGCTCTCTTATCCCTCTCTGATTAGACGGAAGATGTAGCATGTCTCTTTAGGTTGCTAGTGCTGCTGCCGCTAAGTCCACCTCCCCTATATTTTGGGAGATGGTGTAGAAAGTAGGCAAGTCGGTTTTGCTTGCCAGGGAGTGCCCTGACTCTCTTTTTGGTTATGCTTTATGTGCAGTCAAACAGGTTTGAAGTCCGATGACATTAGCTTGGGAATCCCTCCGGCTTGGCTGGGCAGGGATATGGCGCCACTGCTTATCTTCAGGACTCTTAGTCCAATTTGCATCTTATCCGTAGTCGGATACTATTATGCTTCCGCTGTCATTTTTTGAATCTTTGTATTGTAATATTTGTATCTTGACTCGTTCGAGTCGTTGTTGTATTTATCTTTTTATTGTATTTGTGGATGTATCGGAACTGTTGTAATGTTATCACAATTCCACCCACATAATGCGCATGTTTCAGCGTGCACATTATGTCTGGTGGGCGACCTAAAATCGTTATTATGCGGATTTCGGCGGGATCGCTTAAATCTACATAGTATCGATTTTAGGGCGTCACAACTTAGGAACGAGATTGAGTCATATTGCTTGGGGTTGCCAAGTTAATGCTCTGACCATGTCGAGGCATGGGGACCACCTGTTGGTGGCAGAGACTCTCAACGGCCTGAGGTGGCTCGTTTTAATAGAGAGCTCAGAGGGTTTTCCCTCGAGTGAAGCCTTTGGGGCTTTGGAGGTTTAAGCCGTAGGCGTTTTAACCTCCAGAGACAGGAATGCCTGGAGGTTGAGCCGTAAGCTGCTTCTTCCGCTAGGAGTCTCGACGTGACAATGATCACGTGTGTGGCAATGACCACGGTTGCGTTTGTTCCCTTAGGAGACAAAGCATTTGTTTGAGGTTTAGGCCTTTTGGCGTTTTAACCTCTAGAAACGACATTGCTTGGACGTTGAGCCGTAAGCTGCCTCTTCCGCTTTGTCTTCTCGACGTGACAATGATCACGGGTGTGGCAATGACCACTTTGGCATTTGTTCCTTTAGGAGACAAAGCTATGCTTTTGGAGGTTTAAGCCTTTCGGCGTTTTAACCTCTAGAGACGAAAATTGCTTAGAGGTTGAGCCGTAGGCTGCCTCGTCCGCTTGACGTCTCGACGTGACAATGATCACGGGTGTGACATTAATCACTTTTTTAGCTTGTTCCTTGCGGATACAAAGGTTTGCGAGGTTTAAGCCTTGAGCTTTTAACCTTGAGGGACAAAAATGTGCTTGGAGGTTGAGCCGTAGGCTGCCTCTTTCGCTAAATGCCCTGATGTGATGATGATCACGGGTATAACTTGCGGAGGTGCATGATGTTCCATGGATTCTTGACGGGGACGCCGTCTTCCGTCTCGAGGCGAGCCGCGCCAGGCCTGTCGATGTGGGTGACCCTGTAGGGACCTTCCCACATTGGGGACAGCTTGTGGAGGCCTTCCCTGGAGAGGATTCGCCTGAGGACGAGATCGCCTGCCTGCAGGGTGCGCGAGCGCACATTGCGGCTGTGATAGCAGCTCAGGGACTGCTGGCACTTGGCCGCCCGTAGGGCGTCGCGGCGTCTTAGCCCTTCAAGGAGCAGCAGGTCGTCGTTGTGGAGGTCCTCTTGCTGGTCCTCATTAAAGGCAAGGACCCGTGGGGACCCATGCTTTATCTCTGCGGGGAGGACTGCTTCGGCTCCATAGACGAGTGCGAACGGCGTTTCCGCGGTGGGCTTGGGTGGCGTGGTACGGATGAACCAGAGCACCGAGGGTAGCTTGTTGATCCAGCCCTTGCCGTGGCCCTTGAGGACATCGAAGGTCCTGGTCTTTAAGCCTTTCAGGACCTCTGCGTTTGCGCGCTCGGCCTGTCCGTTGCTTTGCGGATGGGCGACTGAGGCGAAGCAGAGCTTGATGCCCATTTTCTGGCAGTAGGCTCTGAAGATGCCGCTTGTGAATTGCGAGCCATTGTCGGTAATGATGCGGTTAGGCACTCCGAAGCGGCAGACCAGGCCTCTGATGAATTTCACCGCCGTACCTGCTGTGATTGTGCGCGTCGCGTCCACTTCAGGCCATTTTGTGAACTTGTCAATGGCCACGAAGAGGTAGCGATATCCACCTTGCGCCGTTGGGAAATGTCCCAGGATGTCCAGCCCCCAGACTGCAAACGGCCAAGAGAGCGGAATGGTTTGTAGCCCCAGCGCTGGTTGGTGGATTTGCTTGGCGTGGAATTGGTAGGCTTCACAAGCTTGAATGATGTCTGTTGCATCTTGAAGCGCTTGAGGCCAGTAGAAGCCGCTCATGAAGACTTTCCCCGCGAGGGTGCGGGCGCATGAATGATGGCCGCTTTCCCCGCTGTGGATGTCCTTGATCAGCAGTTTTCCTTCTTCAGAAGGGACGCACATGAGCGCGATGCCGTTTGGGCGCTTGCGGTAGAGAATTCCTTCGAGGATTTGGTATGATTTTTCTTGGCGGGGAATTCTCTCTGCTTCAGCATCTTCCTCGGGAAGGACCCCTTTTTGGAGGTAGTCTTTGATCTCGTCGATCCATCCTGCCTCTTGGTGCACCGCTGTGAGCAACAGACGCTCCCCTGTGGGGAGCCCGCAGCCTGGAGCTCCGCTTGCAGGTGGTGGCGGGAGCACTTCATCTGTGCTTGCGGGCAGGACCTCTAGGGGCTGCTTTATGGATGCCTTGACGAGCCTTTCTTCAAAGACACCAGGCAGCTGGGCTTGCCTCTTTGATGCGCGCTTGGCGATGTCATCAGCCTCTTGGTTTTCCTTTCTTGGGATATGCATGAGCTCCATTCCCCGGAAGTTCTTCTCCAGCCTACGGACCTCTTCAAGGTATGCGGCCATGTGGTCGTCCTTGGCCTGGCAACTTTTGTTGGAGAAGTTGACGAGCAGCTGGGAGTCGCCCTTGATGAGTATATGCTTGACGCCTAGGGCGATTGCGGCGCGTAGGCCAGCAAGCAGCCCTTCATACTCGGCGATGTTGTTGGATATCTTGTCGATTCCGAAGCACAGCGTGACTGCATAATACAACTTGTCGCCTTTGGGTGATGTCAGGACTACGCCTGCCCCACCGTGGCGACAAGCGAAAGCTCCGTCGAACTTCATGGTCCAGTAGCTGGGCACTGCGTCTCCAGAGGACTCGTGCTCTTCTTCCCAGGGCTCTTCAGGGGTTGGATCAGTCCATTCGGCGATGAAGTCTGCCAGCGCTCTTCCTTTGATTACCCTTGTGGTATCGAAGCGCAAATTGAATGGCTGTAGCTCGATGTTCCATCCTGCAACACGATCTGTTGCATTTGGGTTGCGCAGAATTTGCTCCAGGGGCAAAGAGGTTACCACCGTGATGGGGTGCCCCTGGAAGTAGTGTCGCAGCTTTCTTGAGGCGATGAGGAGTGCGAGGAGAAGCTTCTGCTGCATCGGGTACCGCTCGCGAGCATCACGCAGTACTGTGCTGACGAAGTAAACTGGATGCTCGACGAGAGTAGTTCCTGTTTCCTTGGCGTCTTTTGCCTGAGGTGGCCCAGCTTGGCCCTCGATGGGGTTGGCTTCAGGGGGCCTGTCCTAGGCCTCGAGGGACGTGGCCTCAAGGGACATGGCCTCGAGGGACGTGGCCTTGAGGGACTTGGCCTCGAGGGACGTGGCCTCGAGGGATGTGGCCTCGAGGGACGTGGCCTCGAGGGATGTGGCCTCGAGGGGCTTGGCCTCGAGTGTGTTAGCCTTTTGAGGCTCCTCAGTCCCTTCAGCATGAACCTCTTGCAGCAGTTTACTCGGGGCGGTCCCCTCTTGAGGCTTTGGGCCTGGCGGTGACTCTGTGAGGACTGCCCTTTCGTCGAGCTCTTTATCAGGAGGCTTTTTCTTTGGAGTGGTTGCAGTCTTCTTGTGAAGTACAGGCTCCTCTCTTTCCACCACAAGGACGGTACTGGCTGTTTGTGGAGTAGCTGACAAGTACAACTTCGAGTGCTCGCCAGGCCTTGGGGCGACCATTACCGGTGGGCTGGCCAAGTACTTTTTCAAGTCCTCAAATGCTCTTTCAGCTTCTGGGGTCCACTTGAAAGTGCCCGTTCTTTTCATGATCTTGAAAAACGGCAGGGCCCTTTCGCCGAACTTGGAGATGAATCGACCCAAGCTGGACATGCAGCCTGGCAGGCGTTGCATGTCCTTGAGCCTTCGTGGAGGTTGCATGCCTTCTATGGCCTTGATTTTGTCTGGGTTCGCCTCTATGCCCCGATGAGACACGAGGAAACCCAGCAATTTGCCTGAAGGTACTCCGAAGACGCACTTGGCGGGGTTGAGCTTTGTCGTGGTGGCATCACGGCAGATGTCATAGGATGGCTAATGTGTGGGGCCGATGGACGTTGGTGGATCCGGGGAGGGATAGCGAGCTGAAGAGCTCACACGGGGAGGATCCCGGTGTAACCGAGATCTCCCAAGATCAAGAAACGAGATCGAGGCGCGAGGGGGAAGATCTAGCAAACACGAACAAATGCACGAAGGCACACAACACACACACGATGTACCCAGGTTCGGGGCCCTCGTGAGGAGGTAACACCCCTACTCCTGCCTTTCCTTCTCAATATAAGTGTGGACCAAGAACTACAATTTGCTCTTAGAGCTCTTGAGGTGATGAACTCGAGGGAGGATGAAGTAAATGCTCTAGGAGTAAATGTGACTATAGTTTTGGCTCCCAAGTTGGTCTCTCTTTCACAGGAGCAGTTATGGCGCCTTTTATAGAGTTCCGGCCAGGAGGGCCGGGAACCCTAATCCGGCTTGGCCCCACCGGACAGGCCTAACCGTTATGTCGACACCGGCTAGTGCGACCTAGTTACCGCGCTATCCGGCGTAGACCCTTCGTCATCATTCCGGCAAGGACAGCAGGCGCCGTCTTGGAACATCATTGTCCCCCTGTCAGAGACAGGACATATCTTTGCCCATCCCGGATAGCCTTTTCCGGATTACCGGGCTAGGCACGTCCAGTCTTGTCGTACCGTTGTCGTACCGGCTGACGCGCTCCCGTGTCAGGCGGGAGGTGACCATGTTTTCGTGTCCGGGGGGAGGTGACCATGCTTCCGTGTCAGGCGGAATGGTACTTCCCCCCGCATCAGGTGGGAAAGCCTGCTGCATACCGTTGACGGCCTACCGGTATCCCTCATGCCGGTCACCTTCTTGCTCGACCTTGCGAGTCCTTCCTGCACAAGCCTAGTAACCTGATAGAACCGAGACAAACGTTCCGGTTAGTACTTACCCGGATTGCCTATCCGGTACGCCCGAGTACTTCTCCTTCCGGGAGTCTCCTCGGAGCCATAAAATCTGAGATCCTTTCCGGATACACCCGAGTTCCTCTTAGGATGAGTATCTCTAGGCCTAGCCTCCCAAAGATGTCTTATCCTACCAGCAAAGACATCTTCGAGAAGCTAGTTCTTAGAGGAACCACCCGCTGATGCTTGTGTTGTTATGAGGGCTCGGGGTGGCTATTTATAGCCGCCAGAGATGACCCTTGCGCCTGCCAGGAGGCACCTTGCACTCTACCAACTCTGAAAGGTCAAGCTGCCCCTTCAGTGCACTAGGGGGTGGCCCTTGCTCTTGCCAAAGGTCAAGCACTATTGCCACACTGTTGAATTACGCCGGGATCTTCCCTACCCGGGGGGCAGCCCCCCGACAAGCTTGATGTTCACCTTGCGCAGGTTGGCAAAGGTTTCTTCAAGGTCTCCGAGAAGAGTATTTCCTTCTCGCGACTTCACGACGATGTCATCGACATACGCTTCAGCGTTTCGCCCCATTTGCCCGCCAAGGGCTATCCTCATTACCCTATGGAAAGTGGCCCCGGCATTTTTTAGGCCGAAGGGCATGCAGACGTAGCAATACACACCGCATGGGGTGAGGAAAGCCGTCTTCTCCTCATCCTCTTTAGCCATCTTTATCTGGTGATAACCAGAGAAGGCATCGAGGAAACATAGGAGGTCGCAGCCTACCGTGGAGTCCACGATCTGGTCAATTCTGGGCATGGGGTAAGGGTCTTTGGGGCATGCCTTGTTTACATCAATGTAGTCGATGCAGAGGCGGCCTCCTCCGGCGGGTTTTGGGACTACCGCGGGTTGCGCCGCCGGCGGCGCGCACGAGCCGCGCGGCGTGGACGAGGATGCGTTCCACACTTTAGCTTTCGCTTACATTTAGGCCACCTTTGTATCTTGCCCGAGCATATTTGCGTCGATTAAGTTTCGATTTATTCGCGTACGGTAGATCTTATTTGCTAGGAATCCGGTTGCATTTAGGAGTTTGCGATCCGGTATCTTAGCTCCCGGTAGACTAACTTCGACTAACTGCCGTTGCGCCTGCAGAATAGTCCGGACACATCCGCAGATCCTTCCGACATGGCTGAAGAGAGTGTTCGGGGGTGTTGGGATGGGTCCGAGACCATGCAGAAGGATCTCGACTGGCTGTACCGGACTCACCGGATTCCGCCAGAAGTCGAGAGTCGACTTCCGGAGGACGAGGTCCAACTGGAACCCCAACCCGGGGAATACGTTGTATTCCTCACGCATTTCGAGCGTGGGTTCGGGCTTCCGGCTAGCCCTTTCTTCCGCAACTTCCTCGACACCTACGGCCTCCAACCTCATCATCTCCCGGCCAACGCAATTATGATGCTTTCGGTCTTCACCACCTATAGGGAACCATATCTCGGCGTGTGGCCTTTCTTGGACCTCTGGGCCAAGTACTTCATCCTCCGTCGCCAAGTCATCCCCAATCCGGATAAGAAGGTCAAAGACTTAGTCGACTGCGGGGCGGCCACTATAATTCCGCGTGCTGACTCCGGATTCCCCAAAGTCCAGGGGCTAGAATCCTGCCGGAAGTGGCAGCGTAGCTTCTTCTACGTGAAGAACCGGGAGGTGTCGGGAGATGGTCCGGGATCCTCGAACCCGGATTTCATCAATTTGCCGGAGTTCGCCATCGGTCCTCCCCGCGAATTCGACCTCTGGAATCGGCTACCGGATACTGAGGAGGTTCGATGCATGCACGACGTCCTTAACGTGCTGACGGATAAGATGACTGGCGACGATCTCCTGCGTTGCTTTATCATTCGTCGCGTCTGCCCTCTACAAACCCGAGTGCACAAGATGTGCCATATGGACGGGATACTAGATCCCACCAGGACCAGCTTCTTCGGGTTGGATCATTCCGCAGTCGCCCGGCGCGTTCGAGCTATTGCTCGAACTAAGATGCCGGATGACTATACTTGGGGTCTTATCGGGGGTTCCCGAAAAAAACCACTGCGGCAGGTGCTTGTGTCTGTCTTTCGCCAACTTACATTTGCACCTGGATTCTGCTGGAAACCGACATGGTTATCATGCAATGACTTGTTCGTGCAGTTATTCGAGCGGCAGACCGAAGAGGACGCTATGCATGCCGGTGGGAAGTTCGTGCCGAACATCCCGGCACCGGAAAAGATGCCGAGAGAGGATCCCGACGGCGAGGACCACCTTGCCATCCCTCAAGCCCGTGCCGCTGCTCCGGGTAACCCTTCAACCTCAGAGGCTATTTCCGTTTCTTCAGATGATGAGGATGAGATTGATTGCCAAATACTCGATGTGATTGACGCTCTTCCCCTCAATTGGGCTTCGCCAGTGGCTCCGAAACCCACGGCCGTGACGAAGCGCGCCGAGACCCGGAAGCGTGCGGCTTCTGACACCACTCCTGCCGGTGCATCCGGCATCACCCCCAAGAAGAGCAGGCCGAACAAGCAAACGGCTGAGAAGCCTCCACGCCGAAAGAGAGGTCCTCCCACCGTCGATTCCGGGTAAGATCTTTTTGCTTTAATTTACATGGTTTTGTCTTCTCCCGACGTCTTTTCTGATATACCTCTTTCAGCGATGCACTTGACGTCCCGGCATCCGCGGCTTCCCATCCCCCGGGATCCCGCACCCCTAGCCCGCCTCGAGCTGCTCCTTCTCCATCTTGCCCTTCCGCACGAGAGAGCGAGCATCCTGCTCCTGGTGCGGCGCAGACTGCCGCTGCGACTCCGGATGCTCGTCCCGTGGTGGACGAGATTCCGGCCCAGGCTACCACCGCATCGGAAGACATCTTCCTTCCTGACAGCCCGCGCAGGGTGCCTGGGCTTGAGACGGACATCGCAAGCCCTCCTCGGCAGGTTGTGCCGGGAGCCTCCTCCCGGCAGGCCCCGGGCAAGGTTCCTCCGCCGAAACAGTCCATGGCCCCTTCCCGGCAGTCTGACCATCCTGCCGGGAAGTCACGCAGCAAGGCCGCCGGGCAGAAGACAGCCTCCGCCAAACCTACTGCTCCTCCGACATCTTCGGCCCAAGACTTGGCCCTGAGCTCGGGTAAGTTTTCGTGATTACCACCACCTCCTGCCGAGATCCCCACTGCCTTCAGGATCCCGGGAGGTTGTTGCTGCTAGCGCGCCTGGCGGTTCCGGCGTGCGTGTTGTTGAAGAATACAACAAAGCCTGGATTCCCGCCGATGCCTCTGAGATCGTGGAGGACTTGCACGCTACCGGCCCTAGCCGCAGCGCCCAAGCTTTACATGCTCTCCAGGTGGGCGCGCTGGATGTTACTAGGGTGGTCGATGTAAGTTTGTTCCCTTTACCTTTTCCAAAAAATATTTGTTCCATCCCCACTAGTCCCCGAGATTGGTGCTTAGTGCTCCAGATTCCACCGAATAGCAGACCACTAGGCTCCAATCTTAGAGAAAATCACAGGACTCGGAAGACGAGTCCCCGAGATCCTCCCTACCGATTAGCTTTAATTGACATAGATCTCGGAACATCCCGAGTCCTCGGGATCCTTCCCGAGATTGATATAGCTTTCTTTGTATGAATTCAGGACTGCGGCAAGAAACGGGGAGCATCTTCCACCGGCTTCTTTCTGACTTCGGTCAGTCCAAGAAATGCGAGGGGCGCCTCCGGGAGGAGCGGGATGCCGCGCGCAAAATCTCGGTGGAGCAGAAGTCTGCGCTTACCGCGACCTAGGCCGAGATCGCGCGGCTAAGTGCTGAGCTTGAAAAGGCCAAATCTGCCGCGACCGACATGAAGGCGCGCTTCGTGGAGGCGTCGAAGAAGCAGAAGGAGACCTTGGATCAATCCGAGGCGCGCGCACCACGCCGAGACCGGGCTGGCGTTTCTTCGGTCACAGGCCGATACTTGGCTCTCTGAGCTAACCGTGTTGAACCGGGATCTGAACATTAAGTTTACAGACATCATTTCTCCTGCTCGTTTTCTTTACTGCTACCATCCTCTTGACCTAGTCGCTTGACAACTCTTCTTTTTAAAGGGCAATTCGAGCACTCCCGCGACGCTGCCAATCTTGCAGTTGCTGCCGCCCGTCTCGGACTCTTGGGACATTGAGGATCACCTCACTGCCCTGAAGGCCCGGATAGTGCCTCTCTGGTCGATCGGGACCGAGTTGATCAGCGCCGCGGTCCACGTCCATGGCGCACTATGGCCGGGCGTCAGCGCGACCCTCTCGGTCAGCGAACTGGCGACCGCGCTCCGAGCTGCCGGGAGGCGTCTCCATGCTTGGAAGCGTTCCGGTGCGCGGACTGGCGCCGATCAAGTCTTGACCCATGTGCTTAGTTGGTACGAGGGTCTCGACCTTGATGTGGTCCAGCGCCTCCGCACCATCTCGCCGTGGTGCACCGATCCGGCCAAGGTCCAGCGGCGCCAAGAGGTGGCGCATCGCATCGCCTCCTGGTCCGACATCGGGGTCTTCACCACCAGCCTTGTCACTTCTGACTCCGAGTCAGATTACGAGGATGAAGGCGAGACCGGTGCAACCGATGACGTGGACGCCGAGATCCTGGAGGAGGATGACGCCGCTTCCGGTGCCGCCACCGAGGCTGTTTGTCTCCCGTGATGCTTCTACTCCATCGCCACCCGAGGCCTCTCAGGCCGAGGCGCGTTCAGATGCCCCGAGTACCGCTGCCGGCGCGGAGGATACCGTCACCGCTGGTCCTGCTGCTGCTACCACCGAGAAGCCGGCTTCCCCTATCCCTTAGAAATACTTAAGTGTAGAATTGTTAAATCCCCGGGATGCCGGGTGCAAGATGTAATATTTACTCTTAAGATTCATATTTCATACTATGTTATATATATATATAAACGCGCTATGTCGGCTTACTCTGCAACGAGTCCCCGAGTTTCTTTTCAAGTTTACCGTACTTAGGCAATCTCTGCTCTTGTCTACCATTTCGGCGTTCGACAGTCGAGTCACGAAATTCCATGCACGGCATACATTACTTAAGAATATCCGAGTTCTAGTTAACCAAATTCCCGACATAAAAATAACCGGGTTAGTAAAACAGATATGCCGGATAAGTTCCTGCTCCGAGTCCCCGAGACCTTTTTCGTGTTCCCCACATTTGATTCTCTTTGCTCTTGACTACCATTTCGGCGTTCGTCAGTCGAGTCACAAAATGATTTCACATGACATACATTACTTTGACTTTGAGAATCGATTTCGGAACTTTCCCGGCATATAGAGAACATAAAAAATAGGTACCAGGCACAAAGTAATAAATAGATAAACGGAACAAAGTAGAAAATCGGGTTCCTTCCCGGGATGCCGACATGAAATAATAAATAAACGGAACAAAGTAAATGGGCACGCAATGAGGCAGTCCCCGGGTTCCTCCCGGGGTGCCGAACTTTCATTAATAGATAAAAATCATAATACAACATACACTGTGCCCTTTACGTGTAAAAGGGTCGAAGCAGGGCTACATTCCATGGATGGTTGGTTTCCTCACCGGATTTGTCCATTACACCTTTCCTAGCCTTCTGTGCATCTACAAGGTAATAAGAATCATTGTGCAATGCCCTGCTTATCACAAAAGGTCCCTCCCATGGAGGGGACATCTTATGCATTCCGGCCGTGCGTTGGATGAGCCTCAGCACAAGATCTCCTTCTCGGAATACTCTCGGGTGCACCTTCCGGCTATGATAGGGACGGAGATTTTGCTGATAAATTGCAGACCGAGATAATGCCAATTCTCTTGCTTCTTCAAGTAAGTCAACATCATCTTCTCGGGCCTCTTTCGCCTCGGTCTCGGTGAACATTGTCACTCTCGGGGAATCATATTGTATGTCAGTCGGGAGTACCGCCTCGGCACCATACACCATGAAGAATGGCGTATACCCGGTAGACCTATTCGGTGTGGTCCGGAGACCCCATAATATTGCTGGTAACTCCTCTATCCAGCATCCCGGAGTTCTCAACGGTGGTTCGATCAAGCGGGCTTTGATGCCGGCCAAGACCAATGCATTTGCTCTTTCAACTTGCCCGTTTGCTTCCGGGTGTGCAACTGATGCTACATCCAACCGGATTCCCTTCTCAGCACAAAATCGAGCGAATTCCCCCACAGCAAAATTGGTGCCATTATCCGTGATGATGCTGTGCGGGTATCCGTACCTCAAGATGATGTCTTTCAGGAATTGCACGGCGGTGTGTCCGTCACACTTCCGGATTGGCTTGACCTCTATCCATTTGGTGAACTTGTCCACCATGACCAATATGTGTGTCATATTGCCTCTTGCCGGCTTGAACTGCCCGACCATGTCCAAACACCATACCGCGAATGGCCAAGTGATAGGTATTGTCTTCAGTGCCGATGCCGGCATATGTATTCGGTGAGCAAACCTCTGGCATCCTCCACATTTACGGACAATGTCTTCTGCCTGCTGTAACGCAGTAGGCCAGTAGAACCCATGCCGGAACACTTTCGCCACCAGGGCCCGGGAAGATGCATGATGTCCACATTCCGCCTGATGTATTTCCAGCAGCATTTCTTGGCCTTCTTCCGGTTCCACACACCTCTGGAGTACCTCGGTGACACTCCTCCTATACAGCTCTTGATTGATGACGGTGTATGCTTTTGACCTTCGCACTATCTGCCGGGCTTCCACTTCGTTCTCCGGGAGGGTTCCTTCCAAGATGTAAACCATAATGGGCTGTGCCCATCCCGGGACAGGTCGAACCGGGAACACTGGAATATCTATGTCCATTGGTTCTGCCTACATCACCTCCATCATCATCTTCCTTTGCCTCTCTGAGCACTGTGATGCAGTCCCCGGGTTCGATGCGATGCTCCCGACTTCCACTTCCATGGGTACAGCTTCCGAACCCGGCTCCTTTGGGATGAAGATAGAATCCGACTCGGGTGAGGGCTGAATAGATGGCTTCCTCAGGTGTTCGAGAGAGATCCCGGGAGGGATGGCGTCTCGAGATGACCCCAGCTTGGATAATACATCCGCTGCCTCGTTTTCTCCTCTGGGTATGTGCTTGAACTCGCATCCCTCGAAAAATCCGGATATTTTCTGCACATGAAACCGATACAAGGCCATGTTGGCATCCAGTGCATCCCAGTTCCCCGACACCTGCTGCACCACAAGGTCGGAATCGCCGAAACACTCTATCCGGCGGATGCCGATCTCCTTGGCGACATTCAGTCCATGAACCAAGGCCTCGTACTCAGCGACATTGTTAGATGCCCGGAAATGAATTTGCAGGACATACTTCAGCACATCTTGTTTTGGTGAGGTGAGAACCACTCTGGCACCCAACCCGATCTTAGCCTTGGAGCCATCGAAATGCATCCTCCAGAAATTGTAATCCGGCATCGGAGGTTCATACTGCATCTCGGCCCAGTCTACCAAAAAGTCCGGCAGTGCCTGCGACTTGATGGCATCTCGTCTCTCGTATGCCGGAGCGTACGGAGACAACTGGATGGCCCATTTGGCAACTCGGCCGCTAGCATCTTTACAACCGATGATCTCGGCGAGGGGAGCCTCGCACACCACTGTGATTGGGTGCTCTTGGAAGTAGTGCTTGACCTTGGTCACCGCCATGTACACTCCATACGCCATCTTCTGGTAGTGCGGGTAGTTCTGCTTGGATTCCGAGATCACCTCACTGAGGTAATACACCGGTCTCTGTATCAGCTTGTCCCCTTCTTGCCTCTCTACCACGATGGCTACACTGACTACCCGGTTGGTGGCAGCAATATACAACAGCATAGGCTCCTTGGGCAACGGGGATGCCAACACGGGTGATGTTGAAAGCATTCTCTTCAAGTCGTTGAACGCCGCATCAGCCTGCGGGGTCCAAACGAATGTTTTGCTCTTCTTCATCAATTGGTATAGGGGCAAGGCCTTCTCACCTAGTCGGCTCACAACCCGACTTAGGGATGCAAGACATCCAGTGAACTTCTGCACATCTTTGAGACGTACAGGCAATTTCATGCTCTCGATAGCACGTATTTTACCCGGGTTGACTTCAATTCCTCGGCTTGAGATGAGGAAACCGAGTAACTTTCCTGCCGGAACGCCGAATGTGCACTTATCCGGATTCAACTTCATCCGAAATCTTCTTAAGTTCTTAAATGTTTCCCTCAGATCATCGATTAATGAGGCTTTTTCTTTTGTTTTTATGACTATGTCATCGACATAGACCTCGGCATTCCGGCCTATCTGGTCATGCAAACATTTCTGCATGCACCTCTGGTACGTGGCACCAGCATTTCTCAAACCGAAAGTCATGACACGATAGCAATAAGCCCCATATGGGGTAATAAAAGCAGTTTTCAATATATCATCCGGATTCAAAGGTATCTGGTGAAAACCAGAATAGGCATCTAAAAAAGTTAAGAGTTCACTCCCGGCAGTGGAATCGATCACTTGATCTATCCGGGGTAGTGGAAAGGGGTCCTTCGGACATGCCTTGTTGAGGTTGGTGAAGTCGATGCACATGCGCCACACCTTAAGCAGGAGGGGATCATCTTTCTTCTTCTCTACCAGGACCGGATTCGATATCCAATCCGGGTGCAGCACTTCCATCACGAATCCGGCAGCCAACAGTATAGCGAGATGCTCCATGATGGCAGCTCTTCTTTCATCCGAGAGGCGCCTAGTCGGTTGCTTCACCGGCTTCGCATCCGGTCTAACAAACAAAGAGTGCTCAGCCAACTCCCTCGGAACACCTTGTAGATCGTCACTCGACTACGCAAAAGCATCCCGATTCTCACGGAGGAAGTCGACGAGCTCGCCTTCCTATTTGCTGTCCAGGTTGCTGCCAATAATGACTTGGCGCTCCGGGTTGCTGGGGTCCACCCCCACCTTCTTTGTCTCCTTAGGTGGCTGGAATGATACGCCCTGCTCCGGGTTCACCATCCCGGGCATTCCGAGTTGGGAGGTCTTGGCCAGCGCCACCTGCTGGATCCTCTTCTTTTCTTCAGCTATCACCAGGGACTCGGCTAAGCACGAGCCGGCCGAAGCACACTCCATGGAGCGCTTGTGGTCTCCCGAGATGGTGATTATGCCGTTAGGACCCGACATTTTCATCTTCAGGTAGCCCATGTGAGTTGAGATCATGAACTTGGCCAGGGCTGGTCTGCCGATCAGTGCGTGGTACGGGCTTTCGAGGTCCACGACCTCGAATTCCAAGCTCTCGGTTCGGCAGTTTTCCCGGGTTCCGAATAACACCTCAACCCAGATTTTACCCATAGGTGAGCAAGAGACTCCGGGCACAATGCCATGAAAGGTCGTCTCGGTAGGTAGCAAGGTGTTCAGGGACACCCCCACCTTCAGCATCGTATCCTTGTACATGATGTTAATGGCGCTGCCATTGTCAATCAGAACCCGACTGAAGCGGACGTTGAGGCTTGGCCCGACAAAGGTTGGGTCTACCACCAAGGCGTACGCCCCCGGCTTAGGCATAACTCTGGGATGATCCTTCCGGCTCCACGTGATCTCCATCTCGGACCAGTGCAAGAATTTGGGCACCGCCGGAATCACAGCATTCACTTCCAGGGCGTGTTGTCGCACACTCTTCCGGTCAGTGGGCTCGGTCACGAAGACCACATAGCTCTGATGTGCCTCCCGGTAGTTGCCTTGATGATGTCCGGCCTGATCACTGGGGCCTGCACCATTGTCGTTCCGGGTGTGCACCACGTTCACCGGCCGAGGTGGGGGTCCTCGGTGAGGCTGGTTAATCCGGATCGCGTTGGCTCCTGAAGTCGGAGCGGGAGGTCTTGGAATGTTGGGTCGAGATGCCGGAGCACTCGGCCGAGTAGCCCCCCGTGCTGCCCTCCTGCAATGTGCGCTGGTACCAGCTGCACTGCCGAGTGGAGTGGTTCGCCGGCTTGTTGGCCTCCAGGGTATGGTAACAACAAGGCTTGTTGAGCATCTCTTCATACGTCAGGGGCTTCTTCTGGTCCACCCAAGTTTTCTGTACTTCCTGGCTCTGACCCCAAGCCAGGCCACTTGTTTTCTGCCGCTGACTATTGCCGGCATCTTCTTGATCTCGGGTCACAGCCGCAACATGCTGTGCGGCATGGTGGTACTCGGGCTGATTCCTCTTCTGGCCAAAATCTTGGCGATCATGGCTTCTGCTCGATCCCGAACGCTGAGGTCCCGCATTCCTCCTGTTGAAGTCACCGACATCCACCAGGGGTTGCATGGGATCTCCAAGCGTGTAGGTATCGGCGATGCACATGGTCTCTGCCAAGGTCGCCGGCATCTTCCTTTGCAACTTCTGCCAAAGCATTGAGCCATGCCGACATCCTTGCGCAAACCAGGAGATGGCCTGTGCCTCTACCACACCTTCGCAAGAATTGCGAATGTTGCTCCACCGGGTAAGGTACTCCCGGTCAGTTTCGTTGCTCCTTTGCCTACAAATGGCGAGCTGTTGAGGTCTGTTGGGCCTTTTGTATGTGCTGGTGAAGTTGCTGATGAACGCCTCCTCGAAATCTAACCAACAGTCTATGCTGCCAGTTCTCAAGTTGTTCAAGCAGATTCTGGCAGGTCCTTCCAACATCTGCGGCACGTAACGTACCGCCCAGCGTCTGTTTCCACCGGCTATGCTTACTGCAGTTACATAGTCGGTCAACCAGTCCTCCGGATTCTTGCTGTCGTCATAGGTCTTAGCACCTCGGTTGAGCTGAAAATTCCGGACAGGAGGCTCCCGCATGATCCGGGGTCCAAAGCAGGCAGGTCCCGGAGGTCCTTGCTCTTCCACTAGCTCGGACTGGTGAATCCGGTCGAGCCGGATTCTGGCATCGGCCGGATCCAGTTGTCTGGTTCCTATCCGAGATCCCAAAGGATTCTCATTGGGCTGGTACCCGAGCTGCTGCAACCTTGAGTTGCCATCGTTGTGCCTTTCTTGTACCGGGATCACAGCCTGCTGCGGGACAGAGGCGGCCTCCCTTCGCGGGTTCCCCTGAACATGTGGCGGATTCCGGGGTGGATTACCGCGGCTAGCCGGGTTATTGTTTCCTACACCCCGGTCGCCACCACCACGAGTACTCTCTGCCTGCCCCGAGTTATGCTGCCCGGCCTTCTGCTCCGGTTTTTGCTCTTGCTCTTGCTTCTGCTCGGATGCGGGGAGGAGGCCTCTCCGCCCAATCTCTGGCTATCGGCCCTAGCTGGATGCACTTGGGATCCCGCTTCGGGGTTCTTCTTCTTGAAGGCCTGATTCTGCCGGTTGGCCTCGATGACCAACTCATTAACCCGCTCCCGCTGCTTGCGCAGAGCCTCACCGGATAGCCCTGCCAGCTCTGCCATGGCGGCTTCGGCAGCCCTAAGAGTTTTTGTCGGCGAGCTGTATACGGGCTTCCCCGCCGAGATCATGCTACCCGCATGACTGGTTGCGGCTCCGCCGGCTAGCTCATCATGCACTATTCTGCCTTTCTTGCGCAGATCCGCGATGCGCTTTTCCCGGGAGTCTATCTTAAGGAACCCGTGGGCTGCATTGTACTCCCGGAGGCTAGCACTGAGCTCACGCCGGATCTCGGCGATCTCTTGCGCTTCGGCGAGCAGCAACCTACGTTGCTCATCCAAGTCAGCCGAAGTGGCTTGGGTGTCTGCCTCAGCTGTCAAGGGGACAGCCAACTTGGCCACCAGACCCGAGAGGGGATCCGGGCGACGACGTGGCTGGGACGGCTGCGGATCGCCGTCTCGGGCCGTAGCTCTCTCCTGAGGGGGTTTGGCCAAGCGAACATGGCCGCTACCGGCATCGCCGTCGGCGTCCTGGTACTCCTCCTCGGTCGCCCCGACCATCATGACCGCGATGGAGCTAGGGGAGCAACTGGCACATGGACCCCGAGTGGTGCAGAGCATGGGAGGATCTTCAGCTTCCAAGACAACGTCCGGGTAGCTGTAGATAACTTCGGTGGCGACGTAGGTGGTGAAGCCACCGAAGTCGATGAGGCATCCGTTCACCGGGAAGGGTTTGTTCCGGAAGCACCCGGCGTTGTCGCTGACGAAATCCATCTCGCCCAGCCTGACGACAAGGCCAGAGAGAACCCGGACACCGAAGTGAACGGGGGAACCCGTCCGGATGTGTACACCAGCCAACGCCTCTGTCTGCCCCACGGTGGGCGCCAACTGTCGTGGTGGCGTCACGGCAGATGCCATAGGATGGCTAATGTGTGGGGCCGATGGACGTTGGTGGATCCGGGGAGGGATAGCGAACTGAAGAGCTCACACGGGGAGGATCCCGGTGTAACCGAGATCTCCCAAGAACAAGAAACGAGATCGAGGCGCGAGGGGGAAGATCTAGCAAACACGAACAAATGCACGAAGGCACACAACACACACACGATGTACCCAGGTTCGGGGCCCTCGTGAGGAGGTAACACCCCTGCTCCTGCCTTTCCTTCTCAATATACGTGTGGAACAAGAACTACAATTTGCTCTTAGAGCTCTTGAGGTGAAGAACACAAAGAACTAGATGAACTCGAGGGAGGATGAAGTAAATGCTCTAGGAGTAAATGTGACTATGGTTTTGGCTCCCAAGTTGGTCTCTCTTTCACAGGAGCAGTTATGGCGCCTTTTATAGAGTTCCGGCCAGGAGGGCCGGGAACCCTAATCCGGCTTGGCCCCACCGGACAGGCCTAACCGTTATGTCGACACCGACTAGTGCGACCTAGTTACCGCGCTATCCGGCGTAGCCCCTTCGTCATCATTCCGACAAGGACAGCAGGCGCCGTCTTGGAACATCATTGTCCCCCTGTCAGAGACAGGACATGTCTTGGCCCATCCCGGATAGCCTTTTCTGGATTGCCGGGCTAGGCACGTCCAGTCTTGTCGTACCGTTGTCGTACCGGCTGACGCGCTCCCGTGTCAGGCGGGAGGTGACCATGCTTCCATGTCAGGCGGGAGGTGACCATGCTTCCGTGTCAGGCGGAATGGTACTTTACCCCGCATCAGGTGGGAAAGCCTGCTGCAGACCGTTGACGGCTTACCGGGATCCCTCATGCCGGTCACCTTCTTGCTCGACCTTGCGAGTCCTTCCTGCACAAGCCCAGTAACCTGATAGAACCGAGACAAACGTTCCGGTTAGTACTTACCCGGATTGCCTATCCGGTACGCCCGAGTACTTCTCCTTCCGGGAGTCTCCTCGGAGCCATAAAATCCGAGATCCCTTCCGGATGCACTCGAGTTCCTCTTAGGATGACTATCTCTAGGCCTAGCCTCCCGAAGATGTCTTAGCCTACCAGCAAAGACATCTTCGAGAAGCTAGTTCTTAGAGGAACCACCCGCTGATGCTTGTGCTGTTATGAGGGCTCGGGGTGGCTATTTATAGCCGCCAGGGATGACCCTTGCGCCTGCCAGGAGGCACCTTGCACTCTACCAACTCTGAAAGGTCAATCTGCCCCTTCAGTGCACTAGGGTGTGGCCCTTGCTCTTGCCAAAGGTCAAGCACTGTTGCCACACTGTTGAATTACGCCGGGATCTGCCCTACCCGGGGGGCAGCCCCCCCAACAAGCTTGATGTTCACCTTGCGCAGGTTGGCAAAGGTTTCTTCAAGGTCTCCGAGAAGAGTATTTCCTTATCGCGACTTCACGACGATGTCATCGACATACGCTTCAGCGTTTCGCCCCATTTGCCCGCCAATGGCTATCCTCATTAACCTCTGGAAAGTGGCTCCGGCATTTTTTAGGCCGAAGGGCATGCAGACGTAGCAATACACACCGCATGGGGTGAGGAAAGCCGTCTTCTCCTCATCCTCTTTAGCCATCTTAATCCGGTGATAACCAGAGAAGGCATCGAGGAAACAGAGGAGGTCGCAGCCTGCCGTGGAGTCCATGATCTGGTCAATTCTGGGCATGGGGTAAGGGTCTTTGGGCCATGCCTTGTTTACATCAGTGTAGTCGATGCAGAGGCGGCCTCCTCCGGCGGGTTTTGGGACTACCACGCCGTTGGAGAGCCAAGTAGGATGCGCGACTTCGCGGACGACTTTTGCCGCTTTGAGCTTCTCGACCTCCTTGACGATGAATGCTTGCTTGTCGGGGGCTTGCTTTCTTGCTTTTTGCTTGACGGGGCGCGCGTTTGGGCACACGGCCAAGTGGTGCTCGATCACCTCCCTCGGTACACCAGACATATCTGACGGTGTCCATGCGAACATGTCAGAGTTTGCCTAGAGGAAGGCGACGAGCGCGCTTTCCTATTTGGGAGGCAGCGCGGCGCCAATGGTGACGCAAGCCCCCGAGCCTTCAGCCCCCGAGCTCCCTGAACTCAGAGAGATCTTCTTTGTAGCAGCTGCCTCCTGGGAGAACAACTGCTTCTTCTTCTTGGGCCTTTCGAGAGGCTCTTGGTCCTCGTCTACTAGGAAGACCATGACGGCGGTCTTGTAGGCCGTCTCCACAGCGCGCGTAGCGTCCAAGACATGCCCACGTACGGTGATCGTGCCGGTGCTGCCGGGGATCTTGACCATGTTGTACGCATGGTGCGTGACGGCCATGAACTTCGCGAGTGCGGGTTAGCCGAGGGTGGCGTTGTACGGCAGGCCGATGTGCGCAACATCAAAGTCGATGTGCTCGGTGCGGTAATTTTCCTCGCTCCCGAAGGTGACGGCAAGCCTGACCTGGCCTAGAGGCTCGATTGAGCCGCTGGTGACCCCCGTGAAGGGCCTCGAGGGCATAAGCTTCTCGTAGGGCACTTGAAGCGCTTCGAACGTATCTACGGAGATAACATTCAGGCCAGCTACGCCATCGATGAGCGTCTTGGAGACAGCCACATTGTCGATGGTGGGGGTGCAGACCAGCGGGAGGGTTCCAACAGTCTTGGTGGACTTGGGGTGGTCTTGAGCGTCGAAGGCGATGGTGTACTGCGACCACTTGAGGGGCATGGAGGTTTCCGTGCTTGGGAGGGCGGCGTTGAGCTCGCGGGCGAACCGCTTGAACTGGTTGTTCGACTTCGGCGCATGAGCCCCCCTAGAATGCAGGCAATGGCGCCCCTCGGGGCTTGGTAGCCGCCATCTTCCTCATCAGGGAGGTTGCCGTTCTTTTCTGCGGCGTTGGCTCGATTTCCAGATGGTTTCTGGTAGCCGCCCTTGCGTCCGCATCCGCGGTAGCCACGGCCTCGTCCGCGGCCGCCGCTGTCTTCTGCTTGCTCGCGCTCCTTGCTCAACCTTTTGAGGTCGTAGCAGGACTCCGTAGAGTGGCCGCGCCTGTTGTGGTAGATGCAGAAAGGGCGGTGATCATCTTTCCTCTCTCCAGCGTCGGGGGAGTCCCTGCGAGTGCCTTTTGTGTCAGGCTCTGCCGCGAGAACTGCGGTGGCCTTGCGCTTGGGCTCCTCCTTCTTCTTCTGGCTCTTGGACCCCTCAGCATGATCGTCCCCTCTCGAGGACATTTTCACGAAGAGGAGTCCCTCTTCAGCCTTGGCTCACTTGTCCGCCATGTCGAACAGCTTGATCATAGATGTGAGCTTGTCGTGGATGCCCAGTTTCTCGAGCATCCTGCTGTTTGTGACGCCCTCACGGAAAGCGGCGATGACTTGAGTGTCGGGGATGTTCGGGATCTTGTTGCGCACTTGGCTGAAGCGCTGGATGTACTTGCGGAGCGTTTCATCCTTCCTCTGCACCACCGCGCGCAGATCGTTGTGGGTGAGGGCGCGCTCGTATGTCCCCTTGAAGTTGGAGACGAACTTCTTGCAGAGCTCCTTCCAGGAGTTCACAGAGTCCTCCGGGAGGTTCAGGAGCCACGATAGCGCAGAGTCGCGTAGCGCATGGGAGAACCAGTTGGCCATGACCTTGTCGTCTCCCCCCGCAGCTTGGATGGAGGTGGTGTAGAGCTGTAGGAACTCGACGGGGTTGCTGGAGCCATCGTAGCCCTTGGGAAGAGCCGGCCTGAACTTCTGCGGCCAGACCAAGCGACGCAGAGAGCGAGTGAACGCCATGCATCCAGAGGTGTATGTAGCGACCCCGTGCTGAAGTGCACCGCGGTTCTGCTGCCCCGCCTGGCCGAGCTCCTCCACGAGCCTGTTCTGGCGATCTCGCTGGAGCTCCATCCCCACACGAGCGTCGGGCGGGGTGCGCTGCACGATCATGCAATCGCGCGGCGAGGTCGCGTGCGAAGCAGCCCTTTGTGCCGCAGCCGGTGCAGGCCCTGGAGGTGGCGGAGGCGCATTTGTTGCGACCGTGCCCGTGAGAGAGGGGTGCACATTGGACTGCGACGGAGCGGGGCGCGTCGTGGCGATGCCGACGAGGTGGTTGAGGCGTTAGAGCCACTGCTCGTGGGCCTCAGCGGTGGGCTGGTAGCGGAGCAGCTCCTGTGCCATGAGCAGCGCGGTGTGGGGCGCGGGGTCGGTCCTCCCCGGGCCCGAGGTGCTCGGGCGTTGCGTCGGGTGCGACGACTACGCGTCCTCCTGGTGCTCGGCGTCGTGCTCTGGTGCCTCCGCGTGAGGGCCAGAAGGGACATGATCCTCTTGGCGGGGTCGGCCCCGCCGTGCGCGGGTGGTCGCGGCACCTGGCGGTGCGCGTGCTCCCGCGGGCGCACACCGGCTGACTCGAGCGGTGTGGGTGGCGCGTGTGTTCACCATGGCACGGAGACGAACTCGAAGGTTGTTGACGCGCCTCAATCCCTTACCTGGCACGCCAAATGTCGGGTTATGACTCCCAGGAATCGGGGGTAGTCACTTCCTGAAGTGTAGTTCGAAGGGGGATTGAACGCGGAGGTCTAAACCCTCAAGTGGGTCCGCGACGTTGCTCGCCGGACCCGAAGAAGACGCACAACCAACCAAGGGAGACACCGTCCTTTACCCAGGTTCACGGCCCTCGTGAGGAGGTAAGACCGCTACTCCTGCCTGTTTGTATTATATGTGGGAGGTTACAGTACAATTGAGCTTGCCGGAAGCCCACTTGAGGCAGTTCTTGCCTGGGGAGGGAAGGGATGACCTTCTTCCTCCTCTAGCCAGAGGCTAACCTAACCAGAGTAGCTAGGGTTTACAAGTAAGTTTTGCACGCAAAGGGCCGACCCTTGCTATGATGGATGTCTTCTCCCTTTTATAGGCCCCTCGGGCCTTCTCCTTCGACTTGGCCTTCAAGGTGGCTCCCACTTGCCAGTGGCAGGGCGGAGCACGAGTCCACCGTGCTCCATTCGTCCATGGACTCGGTCCATTGTTGATAAAGGTGGCGTCGTGGCCGACCGGCGGCCGACCGCGCGGTACGATCAGCAGAGCGGGCAGTCTCTGAGGTGGAGCCCGCGATGACGATCTCCGTTGGAGGGTTACGCTGTCCACCTGCTTTATCGTCATAGTAGAAGGTCCTCACAGCTGTGCAGCAGGCGGAGCAGCTTTGTTGACCGCTTTATTGCCAGGGACAGCGACGGGGGTGTGAGCGCCACTGCATGAGCGTGGCAGAGGTCATGTGCGCTCTTCTTGGCTTCCTTGGCGACGACGTTTCCCTTCAAGCCTGAGGGGAGATTCCTGTCGGAGTTCCCTCAGGCGGGTTGATTCCTCGGGGGGAGGATCCCCTGAGGCGAGGGGTCCCTTGAGGCCCTCGCTTCCTCTTCAGGCCCTCGAGGGGAATCGCCTCTCGAGGGTCACGCCAGGCGGTGACGCCTGGTCCTTAGTCGTTTCGTCCGTCTGCCCCGCGAGCGAGGCCTGGGGGGAAATGGGCTCTTGATACACCAGTTCCCACTGGGTTGACAGTAGCCCCCGGGCCCATGATGGGCACGACTGAGCCCATGGGCTTATGCGAAGCGTCGTCGGCCCTTAGGTGGACGACTTCCACCAGTGGTGGTTCTTCATTGGGGTGGAGCAGCCCTGCGCCTTCCTCGAGGTCCCCGACGCGCCGCCCGTGAAGAATTCGAACTGGGGCAAGGCTTCCTTCAGCGGCGCGCAGAACGTGATGCTGACGGGGCGCTTGAGCTACCTTCGGGACGAAGGCCTCACGGAGCAAATCATCGTCGCGGACTTCGTGACGTGCCGCATTGCTCCACTCCAGGCGCACTCGATGCCAATGTGGATGTACTCCGGCCCCCAAGACAAGATGCGGCTCCACCGCGAGGACAACGACAAGGACGCAGTCGACAATGTCCTGTCTGCGCTCTTCATCAACCCAGCGGTGCCCGCCATGGAAGAACTCCCGATCACGCTCCGGCCTCTACACCAGTACAACATGACCGAGAGCCTGGCCATTTTGGAGGGGATGTCTCCGTACACCCCGTCAGGTACTGCGGGGAAGATGGTGCCTGTGCCGATGGTGCATGAGGCGGAGGGAGCAGAGACGCCCTCTGCCTCAGGAGCTGGGCAAGGTGAGGAGGAGACCGCGGCGGGGGAGGAGTCCTCTTCGAGAGCCGGGCCTCTTGCTGGCGAGATTTGCGACATCTCGTCAGGCGATGATGAAGACGCCTTCGTGGTGATGCCCTCGCGCCACGCGGAGGGGGAGGAGGCCGAGGAGGAGGCCTCTGACGAGGAGGCCTCGCCAGGGCGTCGCGAGCCCCGCTCCAAGGCGGTGGTGGATTGGTCCGGGGCGAGGCCGTCAGACGTCCACTCCAAGAGGAACGCCGAGGCGCCCCCGGAGGGGTCAGGGGCCAAGGCCAAGCCCTCCTAGCTCTCGCTAGGCTTGGCGTGGGTCGACACCGGCGCCAAGGAGTCCGGGTAGGTACCTTTAACTGCTGATTGCTTGATTAGTGTACTCTTCTTTTCATATTTCAGATAATCACCCCCTGATTCTTGCTAGCGACCTTGTGCCTGCGAAGCGCCGCAGGCTTCGCAAGGCAGCGGAGGTGCAGGGAACCGCGGCAGAGGCCGTGGCTGAAGAGGCCGCGAGGCCTGTGGAGATGGCCTCCTCAGGCCCAACCGAATAGGCGCCTCAGGCGGAGGCAGCAGAGCCTCCGTCCGGGGCGGCAGTGCCTCAGGCGGGAGCCGCTGCACCGCCTCCGAGCCGTTGGTGATAGAGGCGCAGTAGGAGCGGGCGGCCAGCCCTCCTCGAGTTCCTACCTCGCCTCGCGCGTGAGCTTGTGCGCGGCAAAGGACGGGGGGCAACCTAGCCCTTAGGCACGCCAAGAGGCCTCATTCTCCAGGCTTGACGCCGGGGCCGGGCCTTCCACGCAACACGGCCTGGTCCTTAGCGGCTGGGACTGGAGCAAGGGGCACCACGAGGTGGCCTTCCGCGTGGTGAGGGAGTCCCTGGAGGGCCTGGAGGCGCATCTTGCCCTCGAGGATGCCCAGCTAGCCCAGCAACGCGGCGAGATTGCGGAGGCTTGGGGGCGCTTCCATGCCGCGGTTAAGGCCCGCCGCCAGGAGGATCTGGCCCTCCAGGCTGCACGCGAGGAGGCCATCCGCTTTGCCAAGGAGGTCTGGGAGGGGGCCGTCCGCAACGCAGACGAGCTCCTTGCCCCCCTCCAGGACGGGCGCGACACGGCCGCCGATCTCCTCGCGGAGGTGAAGGCCGAGCGCGAGGCTATGGAGGGCTCGCTGACATAGAAACGCCGCGAGGTGTCCCAGCTGTAGTCCCAGCTCCTCTCCGCCCATCAGGCCACGCAGGAGACCCTGGAGGAGGATCGCAAGAACCTGGCCGAGCGCGAGCGACAGCTGGCCTCCAGGGAGAAGGACGTGGAGCAGCGAGACGAGCAGCAGCTACAGGCGGAGGGCGAGATGGCCACTAAGCGCGAAGATCTCGATGCGCGCGAGGGAGACCTGGCTCAGGCGCTCTAGAGGCATGACGAGAACGTCACCGCCCAGAAGCAAACCCTGGAGCGCTTCCAGCAGCGGTTTGCCGAGAAGAAGAAGGAGGCGGAGGTGGCCCTCGCGGAGCGCGAGAAGGAGTTCAGGCGGACCACCTCCAAGGAGTACCGCGACAAGGCCAAGAAGCAGGAGGACCGCTTCAAGGCCAAGCACGCTACCGATGCCAAGCTGATCGCGGAGCTTGAGAAGGCCAACTCTAAGCTCGAGGCCCGCCTCCAGCGCGCCAAGGAGGCCTATCGCTAGGCGGAGGACAGTCGCAGGGCGGCTGTCCTGGAGCTGGACGCCCTCGTCAAGGACGTGGAGAGGCAGGCGGGCTCAGCGGCCAAGCAGGTGACGGAAGCCGTGGACACCGCGTAGGCGGCTCGCGTGCTCATGAAGCAGCGGGAGCGCATGTTCCAGGCGCTGGTGGCCAGAGGCAATGAGCTTGCAGCTCAGCTTGGCGCGGAGGCTCCGCTCACTGAGGCTCACGGTCGTGGCGATGCTGCCATGTACTTGGTCTACTTCGACCAGCTCTTCACGGCCCTAGAGAGCCCCGTCGCCGATCTTGAGGTCGAGAGCCGCCAGCTTTTGGAGGTGGTTGTCGACCGCATCTTCACCAACCTACGGCTCCTCATGCCCGGCTTCGATCTCTCCACGGTGACCAAGGCGCGCACGGCCGGGGAGGCCTTGCGGGTCTCCAACTCCCTCCGCGAGCAAGTCGAGGCCTTCTGCAACCGGTTCAAGCGTGCGGAGGTGGCTGCGGAGGACAGCGAGGAGGAGGCTGCCCCTGCCGAGGAGGAAGACGCTGAGGAGGAGGAGCGTGCTGGCGCGGACTCCGCCTGAGCCTTGATTATCGCGCCTTTGAGCGCCTGTATCTGAGACAGTTTTTATATTCAGACACTGCACATTTTGGGCATGTAATATACTCTTTAAGCTTATTTTTGTTAGCTTGTTTGCCCCTCGAGAGGCCTTTTCTGCCTTATTTTCATGTCTATGGTTTCTCTGCGTGGTTAGGACCCATCTCTTCGCGCTATGACTCCGCCACTGCGGTATGCTAGGGCAATGACTTAGCAAGGCCGGGGGGAGTTTAAGGCTTGGAGATGTAAGAGCCCCGAGTCGCGATGCTCAAGTGCCCCCCTTTGACGTGCGAGTAGCCCATGAAGCAAGAGGGAGAACTAAATCGCTCGAGGGAAAAACGTGCGCTTGGGGAGAAAAGGCTCTCGAGTCACATGTGTGGGACTTGGCTTCTCGAGGCTTTTGCCCTGTAGAGGTTTTTTAGCCTGACGGGGAGGTCCTCTTCAAGGGTTTTTCCCTGCTGCCTCCTTAGGCTTGTAGAGACGCTTGCTCCCTATAGATGTTAGAGGGGCAGAACCAAACGCTTGGGCACTGTACTAGGGACTAATGCACGCTTATAGGTCCCCTCAGGCGTTCCTTGCGAGGAGAGAGAGTACCAAGGTCCTTTGTAGAGATGGCGTGTTTGCGAGGGCCTGCCCTCCAGCCAGAGCTCGGATCCTCGGGTTTTGCAGTGCTGCTGGCGTATCATTTGAGGCACTGGCACCGTACTCAACCCCCGCTTGCGAGGTGCGCATGTGGAGAGATATAAGTGCCCATTTTCAACAAAGAAAATAATGCTGGAATAAACTCACCACCAAAATATTACATAGCGGCGCCGTAGCGCATTGTTCACTTGGGAACGACATTGTTTCATTATGCTTGGAGTTGCCAAGTTAATGTATCTGACCATGTCGAGGCATGGGGACCACCCATTGGCAGAGACTCTCAACGGCCTGAGGCGGCTCGTTACATGGAGAGCTCGGAGGGCTGACCCTCGAGAGAAGCCTTTGGGGCTTGGAGGTTTAAGCCGTGAGCTTTTAACCTCTAGAGACAAAAAATGCTTGGAGGTGGAGCTGTAAGCTGCCTCTTCAGCCTGATGTCTTGACGTGACAATGATCACGGGTAGAATTTGCGCAGGTGCGCGATGTTCCGTGGGTTCTTGACGGGGATGCCGTCTTCGGTCTCGAGGCGTACTGCGCTAGGCCTGGCGACGTGGGAGACCCTGTAGGGGCCTTCCCACATCGGCGAAAGCTTGTGGAGGCCTTCCCTGGAGAGGATTCGCCTGAGGACAAGGTCGCCCGCCTCAAGGGTGCGTGAGCGCACATGGCGGCTGTGGTAGCGTCGCAGGTCTTGCTGGTATCCTGCCGCTCTGAGGGCGGCCTGACGACGCAGTCCCTCGTGGAACAGCAGATCGTCGTTGTGGAGGCCCTCTTGGGTGTCCTCATTGAAGGCAAGGACCTGTGGTGATCCATGCTTGATTTCTGCGGGGAGGACTGCCTCAGCTCCGTAGACCAGGGCGAAGGGCGTTTCGCCTGTAGGCCTTGAGGAAGTTGTGCGTATGGACCAGAGCACCGAAGGGAGCTTGTCGATCCAGCCCTTCCCGTGGCCCTTGAGGATGTTGAAGCTTCTGGTCTTGAGGCCCTTGAGGACTTCTGTGTTCGCTCGCTCGGCTTGACCGTTGCTACGTGGGTGAGCCACCGAGGCGAAGCAGACCTTGACGCCAAGCTTATTGCAGTAGGCTCGGAAGATGCCGCTGGTGAATTGCGAGCCATTGTCAGTGATGATGCGGTTGGGCACGCCGAAGCGGCAGACCATGCTCCTGATGAATTTCACCGCGGCCCCCGCTGGTATGGTGTGCGCTGGCTCAACTTCGGTCCATTTGGTGAATTGATTGATGGCCACGAAGAGGAAACGATAGCCCCCCTGCGACGTTGGGAAGGGGCCCAAGATGTCCAGCCCCCAGACCGCAAACGGCCAGGAGAGCGGGATGGTTTGAAGCTCCAGCGTCGGTTGATGAATTTGCTTGGCGTGGAATTGGCAGGCGTCGCAGGTTTGCACAATGGCGACCGCATCTTGAAGCACTTGAGGCCAGTAGAAGCCGCTCCTGAAGACCGTGCCTGCGAGGGTGCACTGTAACGCCCCGGGATTTATCCCCTTTTAGTTTTGTGTGTTTTCTATTTTGCATCAACATATCATCGCATTGTATCGCATTAATTTAATTGTTGCATTTAAATTTAATTTTCCACAATTAAATTCAAATGCATTTCAAATTAATTAAAAATGTGATATTTAAAAATCTTTTGCAAATGTTAAAAACTAGTTTATTAAATCCCTAGTTGAAAACTAAAATTATTTTGTATAGATTTCGTATTCAAATTCCTTTTCTATTTTGTTTTAAAAATATAAAACTGAAAATAATAAAAAGGAGAGGAATAAAAGCCCAAGCCCATCTAACCCCAAACCCTAGGGTTTCCCCCTGGAAAATTGTTTCCCACCCCGCTGGAATTTTCGCAGCCACCCTCCTCCTTTTTCTGACTTTTGCAAAATAATCTTCCACCCCTTCTTTTTCTTTTTTCCCCTCCTTTCTTTCTCTTCCTTTTTTCTTTTCTTTTCTTTTCCTTTTCTTTTTGACTCCTTTCCTTCCTTTCTCTTATTCCCGCACCCGCACGGGAGAGCCGCACGCCCGAGCTCCTCCCGTCGCTCCCGAACCGGTGCTCCCGCACCGAGCCAGCCCGGCTGCGCGCCGCCCCCGGGCCGTCGCCTCCCCTGCTCCGCGCCGCTCCTCCGCTCGCCTCCCCCCAGCGTCGCCGCGCCACCTTGCGCCTCCACCGCCGCGAAGGCCGTGCCCTCCGGCCACCCGCGCGCCGCACCCGCGCCCCAGCCCGCTGCTCCTCAGCCCTGCCGCGCTACGCCGACCCCCGCGCGCCCCTTGCTCCGCCCTGCTCGCGCTACCCACGCTCGCGCCGGCCCCTGCGCCTCCGGCCGCCGCACGCACCCCGCGCTCCTCCTCCGGCCGCTGCGCCGCGCCTCCGTTCGCCGTCTGCGCCTCGCTGTCGCCGCCTCCTCCGCGCCCCGCGTGCCTCCGCGCACCGCAGCGCCGCCGCGCGCGCCCTCTGTGCTGCCGCGCCGCGTTGCGCGCCTCCGCCCGCGCCGGATTCCGTCGCCGTGCACATCCGCTCCGCGCCGTCGCCTCCCGCAGCGCGTCGTCCCCGCTGTCTACTCTTCCGGCCGCGTGCACGCCGTCTCAGTCCGGTGTCCTACCCATGTCCGCTGCACGCCGGGTGTCCGACAAAATTCCTGCAAGACCCCGGCGTCGGTTTGTTGTCCGTGTTTGTCCACCCTTCGTGGTGCTGCCCGTGCGCGTGCGCATCGTCTTCCGGTGCCGCGTTCCCGTGACTGCACATGTTCGTGTTTCGGCGCCCGTGTGGGGACCCCGGACTAACTGTCTGAAATACCCGATTATGCTTAACACAACGATCCCATGATCAGTCTGTCGTTGCACATAACCCGAATTGAATACCAAAGTTTACATCCATTACAATACCGAATTAAAGTCTTACATAAAATGGTCATCTAGACCAAGTCTTACATAGGTGCCTTCAAGGGCCAAACCAAAACAATCAGCGGAAATAAGGCGTAGTAGACATCAAATCCTAGCGATGACCCGACAGGCAGTCGACTTATGAAGATCCTTAGTTGGCATAGATGTCGCCATACTCTTCCTGGGCGTAGGACTCCTCGAAGTCTGGCTACGACAATAGCCAGAGACAAAGCTAGTATGAGTACATTTGAATGTACTCGCAAACTACTCCAACATGAGTGCACTAGTCTCAGTTTTAGTTTCACACTTTTATTTATTTAAGACATCTCTATATCTTTGTTGAAGAAGATAAGGAAATTATAACTACTCTTAATATCTCAATGTTATTAGTTTCTTCAAAAAACTCCTCCTTTTCCGACCATAAACCATTATGGTAATCATTTTCCAACTACCTCATACCGATCCGTTGGTATAGGTGTATGGAACATTCTCCAATTTCTTTTTCTTTTAAAACTCAATTCTTTTCCCAAAACTTGCACATGGTCAAAGTAGGGCCTCTCAACTGTCCATATCCGAGGACTCGGCTATTCGAATAGTTTAATTACCCTCTGCAGAGGTAGCACGCTTTTCCCACACTCATCCGATAACTCATCGTGTCAGCCACGCTTCGCCATACCCGTGGTATGCGAAGTTGAGTCACCGACCCTAGTCTTTCCTTTGCTCATGCTAGTATAGGATCCTGCCCATATGATACTTCCCATCGACACTTAACCCAGCCCGTCGGGATCTAAGTGTGAGGACTCACATGTTTTATCTGGCGGTGTATAGGGGACATCCTTCTATCCTTCTCCTTATCTACTCATAGATGTTGAGAGAGGAGCCAGGTCAGGGGTAGGTCGGCAAACCATTCCCTCATGCATAACAGAGTCGTCTCTGTTGATGCAGTGTCCCATACTAATAAGAGCAAACTATATGACTAGGCCCTTTCCCATATGTGGGTAAATGTGGTCGCACAGAGTATCGGCTGATCGACGTAAGTACTAAGACACAATGTGCTTTTCTCAAAACCACCTTTCTCCATTTCTTTACTTCAACACCCTATCATAGTGCTTTATATCCACACAAGTTTTCAAAGGAGTTTTGAATAAACAAATCTTGGTTTTTCCATCCTATAGTTTTAGCATATACTTCTACATTGGGTGGAAAAATAATCTCTATATACTTTTAAAAAGGGTTTTATAAACATTTGCCTTTGAAAAATGATTTGTAAATCTAGATGCATAAGTTATGTGCAAGCTCAGAGAGTAGCTTGCCTTGCTCAACAAAGTGGTCTTGGTCTTGGTCTTCAGGTTCCACAAATCCTTCCTCCTCGATATATCCGGCAACGTTCTCGTCTAATACACAAGCAATCAATACAACCAATCACTAGCCTATTAAAACAATCATCATAGCAATACACTCTTAGAGGTTCTAATTAACCATTCCACATACCAAACAACACTATGTGGATTCAATTTAATTGATTTAAACATTATTCCATTGTATTTTAATTAGGGCAGAAACTTGTTGCACATGTTTAATTGCATAGCTTGAGTTCTGTTTGTCACAAAAATACAAACTAAAATTCTACAGAAAGCTAATGATGTGTGGAAGATGACACAATTGGGTTTGGGTCATTTGGAGTTACCAAACTCCCTACACATTGTTTTGAATCCAGAAGCCAATTAATAAGGTTTTGGCTATTATTTAAATTATATTCATCTAAAAATTAAACCTTTTTTGGGATGGCTAACCATAGTTAAATGTGACCTAATAAAATTGGTTTCAACTAATTTGGATTATCAGAGTATCAGAAACAAACTAGTTTAGAATTTAAACCATTTATGGTATTAATGAATAGTGTATTTTTATTATATATCCAAATAGAGAATTTCATAAGCTTTCCAGAACAGTTGGATTTGCTCCATTTGGAGTTGTAAATCTAAAGTTATGAATTTCTAAAAATGGGGTTCAGTACTGGTTTTTAAATGAAATTTAAATTCGAATTTAAATCCAGAACGGATAATGATTAAAACCCTGACAAGGGGGGCCCACCAGTCAGCGACTGCTGGTGCGCGCGCGGGTTTCATTTAAACCTGACGCGTGGGACCCTCATGTCAGATTTTTAATAATTACGCGAACCGGTATGCTACCGTAGGATCACGATCTAACGGCTCACGACGCTCGCGTCGCCGGCGACCAAACCCGAGCGGCGCTGCGGCTCCGGCGACGGCGAGGTGGACGGTGCGCTCACCTAGGGGCTCGGGAGGGCGTGCGGACGGTGCAGAACGACTTCGGCGACTCGGGGAAGCTCGAGAGCGTGAAGGCGAGGCTCGGGGAAGCTCCTGGCGGCGACAGCGTCGGGCTCCTTCTTCCGCGGCGGGGCTCGAACTCCGGCGAGCGATTGGCGGCGCTCCTGTGCACGATCCAGAGGGAAAAAGAGGCGGGTGAGTGCGGGGTGCATGGGGAAGGGGCTGAGGGCAGAGGGGAGCGAAGGGGAGAGGCAGCACGGCCTGGCCGCGGTCGTCGTCTACCTCGGGTGCGGTGAGCTCGAGGAGACCACGGGCGGCCGGAGCTTCGCGGCAACTGCTCCGCCCTCCTGGCGGTGCTCGAGAGGGTGGTGAAGTGAGGGGGAGAGGCAGTGTGGCGGTGTGGAAAAATGCAGGGCACGGGGCGGCTTATATAGTGGCCGGGCGGCGCACGGTGGACACGGTGCAGAGGCTCCCGTGGCCGTTCTAGGCCGCCATAGGCCGGTGGAGGGGTGCGGCTACGCTGCGGGCTGCCTGGGGAGCAAGGTGGGCAAGGAGGGGCTACACGGCGTGCTCGGGTGCGCTCGGGTACTTGGCCCTGCCGTGAGCGCGCTTGGGCGGCGCACGGCGTGTGCGACATGGCGCGGGCGCGGCGTGCTCGGGCTGGTGCTGGTGCGTGCTGCAGGTGCGAGAGGGGACCAGGAGGCAAGGGAGAGCGAAGGGGGCACGGAGCTGAGCGCTGCGGTGCTGCCACCTCGGACGGCCGGCGCGACATGGCGACGTGCACCTGGCCGTTGCTGTCGCCGGCGTCTCCACGGCGACTCCGGCCACCATTTGGCTCCCTCCGGCGTGCAGCGTGATCGTGGAGAAGAGGGGAGTGCAATGGAGGCATCAATTCGACCAATGATCAACGCCATGCTCGAATTGATCCAAGAGTTGGCTCGGATTAGGAAGAACAGAGTGGTGCATGCCAGGTGTTTGCTGAAATTTCTGAACCAAAACAGTAGCATTTTGGCTATTTAATTTTCCATATTTCTCTTAATTCTTTTGGGTCCAAACTTAGGATCTAGGCTAAGTATATTATTGGTGAGTGTTACAAAGTCTTTTTGAAATATTTTGAAATATTTCAATCATGAATTTCTAATTTGAATTTGAGGTTTTGAATTTGAGTTTTTGAAAGGGAATAGTTTGTAAAAATTAACTAGGAGTGTTTATAATATTACTCCATTGATTTTGGTGTGAAAATAAAATTATGCTTCTTAATTTGGAAAAATAATGTGACATGTGTCACATGGTGTTTTGTTTTTGTGATTTGTTTTATTTGTTTTCTTTTCCTCAAATTTTTAATTAGAGCTAGAATTCAACAATCTTGCAAACAATGCAACAAGCAACACTCAAGAATTAAACATACACACATTTTTATAAGAAATTTTTTTGTTGGCCCACATTTTTGCATTACTAATTATATTAATATTCTGGGATGTTACAGACTTCCCCCCTTAAAATAAATCTCGTCCCGAGATTTGCTAGGCCTGGGTACTAAAGAGGTTGGGAAACTCGCTTCTAAGATAGTCTTCACGTTCCCAAGTTGCTTCATCTTCAGAGTGGTTAGTCCACTGGACTTTGTAGAACTTGATTGCTCGCCTGCGGGTAAGACGAACATCTTCGTCGAGAATCTTGAGGGGCGTCTCACGATAAGTCAGATCTTGATTCAGGTCGACGGACTGGTGATCGATGTTTTTGAAAACATCAGGCTGGTCAGGAACTTCAAGACATTTCCGGAGCAAGGAAATGTGGAAAACATCATGGTAATCTGCTAACTCTTGAGGCAACTCCAGTTGATAAGACACCTCTCCTCGACGGGCAAGGATCTTGAAGGGTCCAATATATCTTGGCGCTAATTTTCCTTTGACATGGAAACGCTGCATTCCTTTAAGGGGTGTCACTCGGAGATAGACATAATCTCCGATATTGAAGGTGACCTCACGACGCTTGGGATCAGCGTAACTCTTCTGACGGGATTGGGTGGTCTTGAGTCGCTCGCGGATAAGCTGGACTTGCTCTTCAGCCTCACGGAGGTTATCTGGTCCAAACAGTTTGCCTTCTCCGGTGTCGGACCAATTCAGGGGTGTACGACACTTCTTGCCGTAAAGGGCTTCAAAAGGGGCCATTTGCAGACTAGACTGGTAACTGTTGTTGTATGAGAATTCTGCAAATGGAAGACAATCTTCCCATTTGGATCCATAGGCTAGGACACATGCGCGAAGCATGTCCTCTAATATCTGGTTCACTCGTTCAGTTTGGCCATCGGTCTGGGGGTGATAAGCTGTGCTAAACGCCAACTTGGTTCCGAGGGCTTCGTGCAGGGCTTTCCAGAACCTTGAGGTGAATTGTGTGCCTCTATCTGATACAATTATCTTAGGCACACCATGCAGGCTTACTATTCTGGAAATATACAGGTCTGCTAACTGATTTCCTCTATAGGTGGTGTTGACGGGAAGAAAATGGGCAACTTTGGTCAGCCTGTCAACGATGACCCATATTGAGTCATGGCCTCGGTTGGACCTTGGAAGTCCGGTGATAAAATCCATTCCAATCTCATCCCACTTCCACTCGGGAATCTTTAAGGGTTGAAGCAATCCAGCGGGTCGCTGATGTTCAGCCTTGACTCGCTGACAAATATCACACTTGGCTACAAAAACACCAATTTCTCGCTTCATTCCGTGCCACCAAAATCTTTCACGAAGGTCTTGGTACATCTTGGTTCCGCCGGGGTGGATTGAGTAAGGGGTCTCGTGGGCTTCCTTTAGGATTAACTCCTTGAGTTCCGAGGTATTGGGGACACAGATACGACCATTGAATCTCAACACTCCTTCTGCATCCTCGGTAAAACCAGGCGCTTTACCGAGAGAAATCTTCTTCTTGATTCCTTCTATGCTCTCATGACCTTTCTGGGCCTCCTTGATTTGATCTATCAGAGTTGGAGCTAACTCTAAATGGGCGAGATAGCCGTGGCTAACAAGCTCTAGTCCAAAATCTTTGAACTCTTTGAACAGGGCTGGCTGCTCTGCTTGGATCATGGCATTCAGGGTGCAGGGTTTGCGACTAAGGGAATCGGCAACTACATTAGCCTTTCCAGGGTGATAATTGATACCGATATCATAATCCTTGATTAATTCCATCCACCTTCTCTGTCGCAAATTTAACTCCCTCTGCGTGAAGATATACTTCAAGCTCTTATGATCCGTATAGATCTCGCAGCGATGTCCCGCCAGATAGGAGCGCCACGTCTTCAGAGCAAGAACAACAGCGGCTAACTCCAGGTCATGGGTTGGGTAGTTCTCTTCATGTGGTCGCAACTGTCGAGACAGATACGACACCACCTTGCCTTCTTGCATCAGAACACAACCCAGTCCTAGACGTGATGCATCGCAATACACGTCGAAACTCTTGGTGACGTCTGGCATAATCAGGACAGGGGTTGAGGTCAATCTCTTCTTTAATTCCTGGAAACTCTCTTCACACTTCTGAGTCCATTCAAATTTCTTGTCCTTTTTCAGCAGTTGGGTAAGGGGTTTGGCTATACTGGAGAATCCCTCAACGAACTTGCGGTAGTACCCCGCTAGTCCGAGAAAGCTTCGGATTTCAGTCACACTAGTTGGGGCTTCCCAGTTCACAATGGCTTGGATCTTCTCTGGGTCAACAGAAATTCCTCCCGCAGACACAACATGTCCGAGAAATGAGACTTCACTGAGCCAAAACTCACACTTGCTAAACTTGGCATACAACTGATGCTCTCGGAGGGTTGCTAAAACTAGACGCAGGTGTTCAGCATGCTCTTCTTCAGTTTTGGAGTAAATAAGGATGTCATCAAGGAAAACTACCACGAACTTGTCAAGATACTCCATGAAGATCTTGTTCATGAGGTTCATAAAATAGGTTGGGGCATTGGTCAGACCAAAGGACATTACGGTGTATTCAAATAAACCGTAACGGGTTGTGAAGGCAGTCTTGGGAATGTCTGTCTCTCGGATTCTTAACTGATGATACCCTGACCGAAGATCGATCTTGGAAAAGACTCGGGCTCCGTTCATTTGATCGAACAGATCCTCGATCTTTGGGAGAGGGTACTTGTTTTTGATGGTCACATCATTTAACCTGCGATAATCCACACACAGGCGTGTGGTACCATCTCTCTTATCCACAAAAATAATGGGTGATCCCCAGGGTGAAGCACTTGGGCGAATAAGCCCTTTGCTGAGCATATCTGCTAACTGCTTCTTCAACTCAACCAATTCTTCTGGATTCATCCGATAAGGTCTTTGGGATATAGGGGCTGTCCCGGGGATAAGTTCAATGATGAACTCAATATCCCGATCTGGTGGCATACCAGGCAATTCTTCAGGAAAGACATCTTGGAACAGGTGAACAACACGGATCTCATCTAGGGTGGGTCGAGCTATGCTCTCATGGCATCCTGGTTGGGGTCGACTGGTTTGTGACACATATTCCACTTCTACTCCTTTGTCGGTGGTGAGGGATACAGCTCTTCTGGCACAGTCAATTCGACCACGGTACTTGGCTAACCAATTCATACCCAGTATGACATCTATTCCTTGGGTTCCTAGGATGATTAAGTCGACTAGGAACTTTTCCCCTTTGATCTCAAGGGAAACGTCCGGGCAAAATGACTTGGTATCTATGGTGGATTCTGGGATTTGGATGACCATGGGTTTGGGTAAGAGGTTTCCGACTAAACCTTCCTTAGCAACAAATTCTTGGGTAACAAAAGAATGAGTAGCACCAGAATCAAACAGAACAGTTGCAGGTACTGAGTTGACAAGGAACGTACCCAGCACAACATCTGGTGCATCCATGGCTTCTTCAGCATTGATGTGGTGCAGGCGTCCCTTGGCAACAGCCACATTTCCGCGGGGTGCGGGGTTCTTGCCATTTCCATTGCGGCCTTGGCCGTTGTTCGGCGCCTGTGCATCGGGGCGTGGACCATTCTTCTTAGGATTGGGGCATTCTTTGGAGTAGTGACCTTTGGTGCCGCAATTGAAACAGACAACATTGGAATTGCGGTTGAAGTTGTTAGAGTTCCCTCCGGGACGGGTGTTGTCATTGGGACGGCTGAAGCTGTTTGAGTTGTTTGGGTGATTAGGGTAATTGGGGCGTGGGTTTGGTGGTGGTCGATAGGCTGGCTTGGGGTTTGGTGGGTGGGTGCGAGGCTTCTGACTGCTCGAACCTTCCTGGGCAATCATTCTCCTCTTACGACCTTCAAACATGGACTTGCGCTTGGTCTCCAACTGGATGGCCTTGTCCACAAGTGATTCCAAATCAACAAAGTCATGGATAACCAAGGCGCATTGCAGTTCATCATGAAGTCCGTTCATGAAACGCTTTATCTTCCTCCTCTCGGTGTCGACGTCATCAGGAGCATACCGAGACAAGTCAGTGAACTCATCGAGGTATCCGACCACATCCTTACTTCCCTGCCGCAACCTGCGGAATTCATCCTTCTTCCGCTCAATGAGTCCGCGGGGAATGTGCTTCTTGCGGAACTTCTCTTGGAAATCATCCCAGCTGATAGCATAACCAGCTTGCTGGAGAGCCTTGGTAGCTTCCCACCAAGACCGTGCTGGTCCTGCAAGATAGTGGGTCGCATACAGCACCTTCTCAGGTTCTCCCACGGCTGCAACTTCCAGGTTGTTGTTAATGGTGCGAAGCCAGTCATCGGCCTCAAGTGGGTGAAGTCCCTTGGAATAGGTGGGTGGGTTGGTCTTTTGGAAGTCGCTCAAAGTGGACCGCTGATTTCCTTCACCATTGCCATTGCCATTGCCATTGCCATTGTTGTGGTGGTTGTTGTTGTTGTTGTTGTTGTGAGCGGCAGCTATCTGTTGCAGGGCAGCGATATGAGCTTGACGCTCAGCCCTAGCAGCTTGGCGTTCCTCCATGATAAGTGCAAGAAGTTGGGCGGTGGTTGGTTCCGGTGGGGGTGGTGGTGCTCCTCCATCCGTGTTGGTGCGACGAGTGTCCACCATCCTGAAGCACACCGGGTATAAGGGGCAAGCAAAAAGGGTTCTGACCAAGGAAAAGATTGGTTTTGCGTAGGGATTGACTTACTAAGGATTATAAGAGAAACATTTAACACATGTTAACAAGACTAGCACACACTTTCATAGCACAACCATTACATCAAGAGTTCATCCAAATCTAGCTTACAACATTCTCCTTAACTAATGTACATATAGCAAGTTCCAAAAGAACCCCAACTTTGACTCAACTAGCGCTAGGGGGTTGACCTAATCCTGCGGTAGAACTCCAGTCACTCGCCTACTGAGGTGGAACCTCAGGCTCGGATCCGTCAGCGTCGGACTGGTAGGGTGGCTCCTCTGGATCCTCCTCCTCATCATCCTCATCCTCATCGTCCATCTCCTCCAGATAGTCGTCATCGTCACTGAGGAAAGCGTCGTTCTCCTTGCGGAGATCCTCGCCCTCCTCCTCCATCTCGTCAGTACGGAGCTCCAAATCCTCTATCAACTCATCCTGCTCTGCAACCTTCTTGCGGAGCTTCGCTATGGTCTTCCGCATCTGGGTTCCCTTCTTAAGAAGAGCGGCCTTCTCAGTCTTCAGCTGTGCCTCACTCTCGCGACTCTCCTTGAGCGAGAGACGCTCAAAGTGAGACCGAAGCCTAGCGCACCTCAGATCCTCCTGGGTACGGAAGAGCATAATCTCCATATCCAAGATATACTCTCCGAACGTCGGGTGTAGAGGGGAATGAATGGGGTGTCCATCGATGGTGCGCCTCCCGTAGAACTGGAAACGAGAGTTTACCAGCTCCGCCTTGTGTTCCTCACAAAGCCGGGATAGCATCCGCTGCATGGAACGACACAGTCCATCGTCCCAGTGGACGTCCATGAGGGTGAAGGAGAGTGCCCTGGATCCGGGGGACTTGATGTTCCCGCGAACAAACGACTCGATCAACTAGGACAGGTTCCCGTTACCGGGAGCGTCCACCTGGGCTCCCTTAAACTCAGGAGTGGGACCACCTAGCAGCTTGGTCAACTCGAACAAGTCCTTCTCGAACATCAACTTGCCGTCCTTCTCCAGCTGAACGAACTCGGTGAAATGGATCGCCATCTATAATTTTTAGTCAAATTTTTAAGTTAGTGAGATGGCAAGTATATCAAAATTTTAATGGAAGGGACAATATGTGAGCAGATTTTTAAGTTTATTAAAATGACAAGTGTGGCAAGTTTTTATGAATATGAGAGAAAACTTAGTAGTTTGTAAGAAGGGAATTGTTTGCATAAGTGAGAGGGTAAGAGATAAGCATTTTTAAACTAATTCCTTACTTTGTTTTCTTTAAAACTCAACTTTTGTAATCACTACCTAACGACCATGCTAATCTAAGGCTCCTAAAGTCGAGATGGCTCTGATACCAATTCTGTGGGGACCCCGGACTAACTGTCCGAAATACCCGATTATGCTTAACACAACGATCCCATGATCAGTCTGTCGTTGCACATAACCCGAATTGAATACCAAAGTTTACATCCATTACAATACCGAATTAAAGTCTTACATAAAATGGTCATCTAGACCAAGTCTTACATAGGTGCCTTCAAGGGCCAAACCAAAACAATCAGCGGAAATAAGGCGTAGTAGACATCAAATCCTAGCGATGACCCGACAGGCAGTCGACTTATGAAGATCCTTAGTTGGCATAGATGTCGCCATACTCTTCCTGGGCGTAGGACTCCTCGAAGTCTGGCTACGACAATAGCCAGAGACAAAGCTAGTATGAGTACATTTGAATGTACACGCAAACTACTCCAACATGAGTGCACTAGTCTCAGTTTTAGTTTCACACTTTTATTTATTTAAGACATCTCTATATCTTTGTTGAAGAAGATAAGGAAATTATAACTACTCTTAATATCTCAATGTTATTAGTTTCTTCAAAAAACTCCTCCTTTTCCGACCATAAACCATTATGGTAATCATTTTCCAACTACCTCATACCGATCCGTTGGTATAGGTGTATGGAACATTCTCCAATTTCTTTTTCTTTTAAAACTCAATTCTTTTCCCAAAACTTGCACATGGTCAAAGTAGGGCCTCTCAACTGTCCATATCCGAGGACTCGGCTATTCGAATAGTTTAATTACCCTCTGCAGAGGTAGCACGCTTTTCCCACACTCATCCGATAACTCATCGTGTCAGCCACGCTTCGCCATACCCGTGGTATGCGAAGTTGAGTCACCGACCCTAGTCTTTCCTTTGCTCATGCTAGTATAGGATCCTGCCCATATGATACTTCCCATCGACACTTAACCCAGCCCGTCGGGATCTAAGTGTGAGGACTCACATGTTTTATCTGGCGGTGTATAGGGGACATCCTTCTATCCTTCTCCTTATCTACTCATAGATGTTGAGAGAGGACCCAGGTCAGGGGTAGGTCGTCAAACCATTCCCTCATGCATAACAGAGTCATCTCTGTTGATGCAGTGTCCCATACTAATAAGAGCAAACTATATGACTAGGCCCTTTCCCATATGTGGGTAAATGTGGTCGCACAGAGTATCGGCTGATCGACGTAAGTACTAAGACACAATGTGCTTTTCTCAAAACCACCTTTCTCCATTTCTTTACTTCAACACCCTATCATAGTGCTTTATATCCACACAAGTTTTCAAAGGAGTTTTGAATAAACAAATCTTGGTTTTTCCATCCTATAGTTTTAGCATATACTTCTACATTGGGTGGCAAAATAATCTCTATATACTTTTAAAAAGGGTTTTATAAACCTTTGCCTTTGAAAAATGATTTGTAAATCTAGATGCATAAGTTATGTGCAAGCTCAGAGAGTAGCTTGCCTTGCTCAACAAAGTGGTCTTGGTCTTCAGGTTCCACAAATCCTTCCTCCTCGATATATCCGGCAACGTTCTTGTCTAATACACAAGCAATCAATACAACCAATCACTAGCCTATTCAAACAATCATCATAGCAATACACTCTTAGAGGTTCTAATTAACCATTCCACATACCAAACAACACTATGTGGTTTCAATTTAATTGATTTAAACATTATTCCATTGTATTTTAATTACGACAGAAACTTGTTGCACATGTTTAATTGCATAGCTTGAGTTCTGTTTGTCACAAAAATACAAACTAAAATTCTACAGAAAGCTAATGATGTGTGGAAGATGACACAATTTGGTTTGGGTCATTTGGAGTTACCAAACTCCCTACACATTGTTTTGAATCCAGAAGCCAATTAATAAGGTTTTGGCTATTATTTAAATTATATTCATCTAAAAATTAAACCCTTTTTGGGATGGCTAACCATAGTTAAATGTGACCTAATAAAATTTGTTTCAACTAATTTGGATTATCAGAGTATCAGAAACAAACTAGTTTAGAATTTAAACCATTTATGGTATTTTGAATAGTGTATTTTTATTATATATCCAAATGGAGTGAAACTAGTTTAGTTGGATAGAGAATTTCATAAGATTTCCAGAACAGTTGGATTTGCTCCATTTGGAGTTGTAAATCTAAAGTTATGAATTTCTAAAAATGGGGTTCAGTACTGGTTTTTTAATGAAATTTAAATTCGAATTTAAATCCAGAACGGATAATGATTAAAACCCTGACAGGGGGGGCCCACCAGTCAGCGACTGCTGGTGCGCGCGCGGGTTTCATTTAAACCTGACACGTGGGACCCTCATGTCAGATTTTTAATAATTACGCGAACCGGTATGCTACCGTAGGATCACGATCTAACGGCTCACGACGCTCGCGTCGCCGGCGACCAAACCCGAGCGGCGCTGCGGCTCCGGCGACGGCGAGGTGGACGGTGCGCTCACCTAGGGGCTGGGGAGGGCGTGCGGACGGTGCAGAACGACTTCGGCGACTCGGGGAAGCTCGAGGGCGTGAAGGCGAGGCTCGGGGAAGCTCCTGGCGGCGACGGCGTCGGGCTCCTTCTTCCGCGGCGGGGCTCGAACTCCGGCGAGCGATTGGCGGCGCTCCTGTGCACGATCCAGAGGGAAAAAGAGGCGGGTGAGTGTGGGGTGCATGGGGAAGGGGCTGAGGGCAGAGGGGAGCGAAGGGGAGAGGCAGCACGGCCTGGCCGCGGTCGTCGTCTACCTCGGGTGCGGTGAGCTCGAGGAGACCACGGGCGGCCGGAGCTTCGCGGCAACTGCTCCGCCCTCCTGGCGGTGCTCGAGAGGGTGGTGAAGTGAGGGGGAGAGGCAGTGTGGCGGTGTGGAAAAATGCAGGGCACGGGGCGGCTTATATAGTGGCCGGGCGGCGCACGGTGGACACGGTGCAGAGGCTCCCGTGGCCGTGCTAGGCCGGTGGAGGGGTGCGGCTATGCTGCGGGCTGCCTGGGGAGCAAGGTGGGCAAGGAGGGGCTACGCGGCGTGCTCGGGTGCGCTCGGGCACTTGGCCCTGCCGTGAGCGCGCTTGGGCGGCGCACGGCGTGCGCGACATGGCGCGGGCGCGGCGTGCTCGGGCCGGTGCTGGTGTGTGCGGCAGGTGCGAGAGGGACCAGGAGGCGAGGGAGAGCGAAGGGGGGCACGGAGCTGAGCGCTGCGGTGCTGCCACCTCGGACGACCGGCGCGACATGGCGACGTGCACCTGGCCGTTGCTGTCGCCGGCGTCTCCACGGCGACTCCGGCCACCGTTTGGCTCCCTCCGGCGTGCAGCGTGATCGTGGAGAAGAGGGGAGTGCAATGGAGGCATCAATTCGACCAATGATCAACGCCATGCTCGAATTGATCCAAGAGTTGGCTCGGATTAGGAAGAACAGAGTGGTGCATGCCAGGTGTTTGCTGAAATTTCTGAACCAAAACAGTAGCATTTTGGCTATTTAATTTTCCATATTTCTCTTAATTCTTTTGGGTCCAAACTTAGGATCTAGGCTAAGTATATTATTGGTGAGTGTTACAAAGTCTTTTTGAAATATTTTGAAATATTTCAATCATGAATTTCTAATTTGAATTTGAGGTTTTGAATTTGAGTTTTTGAAAGGGAATAGTTTGTAAAAATTAACTAGGAGTGTTTATAATATTACTCCATTGATTTTGGTGTGAAAATAAAATTATGCTTCTTAATTTGGAAAAATAATGTGACATGTGTCACATGGTGTTTTGTTTTTGTGATTTGTTTTATTTGTTTTCTTTTCCTCAAATTTTTAATTAGAGCTAGAATTCAACAATCTTGCAAACAATGCAACAAGCAACACTCAAGAATTAAACATACACACATTTTTATAAGAAAAGTTTTTGTTGGCCCACATTTTTGCATTACTAATTATATTAATATTCTGGGATGTTACAGACTTCCCCCCTTAAAATAAATCTCGTCCCGAGATTTGCTAGGCCTGGGTACTAAAGAGGTTGGGAAACTCGCTTCTAAGATAGTCTTCACGTTCCCAAGTTGCTTCATCTTCAGAGTGGTTAGTCCACTGGACTTTGTAGAACTTGATTGCTCGCCTGCGGGTGAGACGAACATCTTCGTCGAGAATCTTGAGGGGCGTCTCACGATAAGTCAGATCTTGATTCAGGTCGACGGACTGGTGATCGATGTTTTTGAAAACATCAGGCTGGTCAGGAACTTCAAGACATTTCCGGAGCAAGGAAATGTGGAAAACATCATGGTAATCTGCTAACTCTTGAGGCAACTCCAGTTGATAAGACACCTCTCCTCGACGGGCAAGGATCTTGAAGGGTCCAATATATCTTGGCGCTAATTTTCCTTTGACATGGAAACGCTGCATTCCTTTAAGGGGTGTCACTCGGAGATAGACATAATCTCCGATATTGAAGGTGACCTCACGACGCTTGGGATCAGCGTAACTCTTCTGACGGGATTGGGCGGTCTTGAGTCGCTCGCGGATAAGCTGGACTTGCTCTTCAGCCTCACGGAGGTTATCTGGTCCAAACAGTTTGCCTTCTCCGGTGTCGGACCAATTCAGGGGTGTACGACACTTCTTGCCGTAAAGGGCTTCAAAAGGGGCCATTTGCAGACTAGACTGGTAACTGTTGTTGTATGAGAATTCTGCAAATGGAAGACAATCTTCCCATTTGGATCCATAGGCTAGGACACATGCGCGAAGCATGTCCTCTAATATCTGGTTCACTCGTTCAGTTTGGCCATCGGTCTGGGGGTGATAAGCTGTGCTAAACGCCAACTTGGTTCCGAGGGCTTCGTGCAGGGCTTTCCAGAACCTTGAGGTGAATTGTCGTGGTGTTACAGCCTGCCCGTGCGCGTTTCCTTCCGGTGTCCGTTGTCGTGGCCCCGAAGACCGGATACGACAAGTGTGCCACCGACCCCGATGCTGGTGCTCCGAACAACGACCACCCGAGTACGACTACCCGACCACTTCCACGACACCGACAAACAACGATGCCCCGGTTCCGCGTCGAGTACCTCCACGACGACGACTACTTCCTCTACGTTCCGAAGACGCCGGTTCCGAACCCTAGTTCACCTGATCCGACGTACGGACCCAAACCCTAACCCTACACCTATTTTTATTAAATGTCATCTATCTTGTGCATTTCGCATCATAATTACATGTGTTGCATCTCTTGGGTTTGCGGGTGTAGCAAATCACCTAAATAATTCATTATGGAATGTGTGGGGTAATAAATATATAATGCCCTATTCCATTTAATTTAATTACATCACCCAAGCCATGTGTTGCCATGCTAACCAACATTTAATATTGCTGGTAAATAAATAACGTGCACCTAAATATTAATTGTCGGAATTCCGGTTCCGCTTAATTTGGATTAAGTGCATCTCGCATTCCATCTTAACATGCCATGCATCATTCTCATATGATCATGCTGGATCTTTTGCCGTAGTTGTAAAATGCATCTTTTACGCTTTCCAGTGTTTGTTGCTTCTTCGCGGATAAGACGTTGAGATGTGTGAGCAACGACAAGATCTGCTTCCATGCGGGATTCCAGGCAAGCAATGTCGGGGGGCTGCCCCCCGGGTAGGGACAGATCCCGGAATAATTCAGTAAGGTGCCAACAGTACTTGACCTTTTGCGAGAGCAAGGGACACCTCCTGGTGTGCTGAAAGGGCAACTTGACCCTTGAGCACTGGTAGAGTGCAAAGTGCCTCCTGGCAGGCGCAAGGGTCAGCTCTAGCAACTATAAATAGACACCCCCGGCCTTCACAATTGCAGCACAAGCATCAGCGGGTGGTTCCTCTAAGAGCTAGCTTCTCGAAGATGTCTTTGCTGATAGGCCAAGACATCTTCGGGAGGCTAGGCCTAGAGATACTCATCCTGAGACGAACTCGGGCGCCTCCGGAAAGGATCTCAGATCTCGGGCTCCGAGGAGACTCCCGGAAGGAGGTGTACTCGGTTTTACCGGATAGATGGTCCGGGTAAGTGCTAACCAGAGCGTATGTCTCGGTCTTTGATCTTATGTAGGAGAGGCTCACAGTGGCAAGCGAGGAGGTAGCCGGCATAAGGGATCCCGGTAGGCCTTCAACGGTCTATAGCAGGCTTTCCCGTCTGTTGCGGGGGGAAGTACCATTCCGCCTGACACGGAAGCATGGTCACCTCCCGCCTGACACGGAAGCATGGTCACCTCCCGCCTGACACGGGAGCGCGTCAGCCGGTACGACCGAGGTACGACAAGACTTGACATGCCTAGCCCGGCAATCCGGAAAAGGCTATGCGGGATGGGCCAAGACATGTCTTGTCTCTGGCAGGGGGACAATGATGGTTCAGGACGGCGCCTGCTGTCCTTATCGAGATGATGACGCAGGGGCTATGCCGGATAGCGCGGCGACTAGCTCGCACTAGCCGGTGACGACATGCCGGTTAGGCCTGTCAAGTGGGGCCAAGCCGATTTAGGGTTTCCGGCCCTCCTGGCCGGAACTCTATAAAAGGCGCCATAACTGCTTCTGTGGAGAGAGGACGAACTTGGGAGAAAAAGCTATAGTTGCATTTACTCCTAGAGCATATACTTCCTCATACCTTGAGTTCATCTAGTTCTTCCTGTTCTTCACTTGGAGAGATCTGCGAACAAGTTGTAACCCTTGTACCACATTTATATAGAGAGGGAAGGCAGGAGTAGGGGTGTTACCTCCTCACGAGGGCCCTGAACCTGGGTATATCGTGTGTGTGTTGTGTGCCTTCGTGCATTTGTTCGTATTTGTTAGATCTTCCCCCTCGCACTTTGATCTTGTTTCTCGTTCTTTGGAGATCTCGGTTATACCGGGATCCTCCTCGCGTGGGCTATTCAGCTCGCTATCCCTCCCCGGATCCACCAACGTCCATCGGCCCCACACATTAGCCATCCTATGGCATCTGCCGTGACACCACCACGGCAAGCAAAGTTTGCTTGTTTACCTATACATTGTCTTCCATTCCTACCGTTGATCTCTGCTACCCTAGTTATCGATTCTTGAACTGCGATCCCATCACATGTTTATCCTGCAGCCCATACAGCTTTATGCCCACAACCTAATACCCGTTGCATGTTTATCTGTTGGCCTTGCGAGTCGTAGCGCATGCTTAGAGTTGTTTGTGCGAGTCGTCAGTTGGTCTTATGTTTCATCTGCTTAGTATGCTAGATTTTCTACCTAAATAAAATGTTGTCTTATATTGGGGTATTATAATTAAAAGATAAGGCACTTGAAGTCGACCAAGACTGTTGGAAGCCTCCCCCTAGTCTGCCAAGGACCACTTGGCGTCGTAGGGCACTTGAAGCGTCTCGAAGGTCTCGACAGAGATGACATTCAGGTCCCCTCCCCCATCGATCAGCGTCTTGGAGACGGTGATGTTGATGGTGGGGGAGCAGACGAGGGGGAGGGTTCCAACAGTCTTGGTCGACTTGGGGTGGTCCTTGGCATCGAAGGCGATGGTGTACTGGGACCACTTGAAGGGTCTGGAGGTCTCGGTGCTCAGCAGAGCGGCGTTGAGCTCGCGGGCGAACTGCTTGAACTGATTGTTCGACTTGGGCGCTTGAGCTCCGCCGAGGATGCAGGCCATGGCTCCCCTCGGGGCCTGGTAGCCTCCATCTTCCTCGTCAGGGAGGTTGTTGTTCTTCTCAGCTACGTTATCCTGAGTGCCTTGCGGCCTTTGGTAGCCGCCGGTGCATCCGCCTCTGCCGTCGCGGCGGTAGACGCTGCCTCTGCCGTGGCTCCGGCTACCTTCTTCCCGCTCGCGTTCCCTGTTCAGCCTCTTGAGGTTGTAGCAGTTCTCGGTGGCATGGCCGCGCCTGTTGTGGTAGACGTAGAATGGGCGGTGGTCCACCTCCTTGTCGCCGCGCTCAGGAGAACCCCTTCGGGAGCCCTTCGCGTCAGTCTCTGCCGCGAGGACCGCGGTGGCCTTGCGCTTGGTCTCTTCCTTCTTCTTGTGGCTCTTGGAACCCTCGCCAGGGTCGTCCCCCCGCGCGCTCATCTTGATGAAGAGGAGTCCCTCTTCAGCCTTGGCGCACTTATCCGCCAGATCGAACAACTTCACCACAGAGGTGAGCTTGTCGTGGATGCCGAGCTTCTCGAGCATCCTGCGGTTCGTGACGCCCTCGCGGAAGGCAGCGATCACTTGGGTGTTAGGGATGTTTGGAATCTTGTTCTGCACCTGGCTGAAGCGCTGGATGTACTTGCGAAGAGTCTCATCCTTCTTCTGCACCACAGCGTGCAAGTCGTTGTGGGTGAGTGCGCATTCGTACGTGCCCTTGAAGTTGGCGACGAACTGCCTGCAGAGCTCCTCCCAGGAGTCTTTGGAGTCCTCAGGCAGGTTGAGGTGCTAGGATAGCCTGGAGTCCCTGAGGGCGTGGGAGAACCAGTTGGCGATGACCTTGTCGTCTCCCCCTGCAGCCTGGATGGAGGTGGTGTAGAGCTGCAGGAACTCGAGAGGGTTGGTGGACCCGTCGAAGCCCTTGGGGAGCGCTGCCCTGAACTTCTGCGGCTAGACCACGCGACGCAGAGCGCGCGTGAAGGCCATGCAGCCTGAGGCATAGGTGGCCGTTCCTCCCTAGAGGGCCCGACGGTTTCGCTGCCCCGCCTGACCGAGCTCCTCGACGAGGCGGTTCTGGAGGTCGCGACATCGCTCCATGCCGACGCGCGCGTCAGGCGCGGTGCGCTGCACGATTTGGCAGTCGTGCGGCGATGAAGCATGGGAGGGAGCCCGCTGTGCCGCGGCCGGAGGTGGCCCTGGCGGCGGTGGGGGCGCGCCTGGTGCGGCCGTCCCTGCAGGGCCGGAGGGCACGATGGAGCGCGACGGAGCAGGGCGCGTGGTTGCGATGTCGACGAGGTGGTGGAGGCGGTCCAACCACTGGTCGTGCGCCTCGGCACTTGGCCGGTAGCGGAGGAGCTCCTAGGCCATGAGCAGCGCGGTGTGCGGAGCGGGCTGTTGGTGCTCCCGCGTGGACACGCTCTGGCGCCGGGATGGGTGCGAGGACTCAGCGTCCTCACGGCGCTCAGAGAGGTCCTCGTCGTCGCGCTGGTCTCCGCCGCGGTGCTCCTCGCTCTCTGGCTCCTCCACGCGCGGGCCGGTGGCAGCGCACTCGGCCGTGCGGGCACGAACACGGCGGCCGCGAGTGGGAGCAGTGCCAGGCTCGGTGTGAGCTCTCTCAGAGGTACGCCGGTTGACGCGCATCGCACGGGCATCCATCATGGCGCGGAGTTCGGTGGTTGAAGACGCGCCTCAGCCCCCTACCTGGCGCGCCAAATGTCGGAGAGTGACTCCCACGGAACATGTGTAGTCTCACTCTGAAGAGAGGTTCAAAGGGGGGACTGAACACGGAGGTCAAATAACCCTCGAGAGGCTCGACGACGGTGCTCGCCGGGCCTGGAGAGGAACTATCACGCCATAGATGGACGCCGACCCGTACCCAAGTTCACGGCCCTCAGGAGGAGGTAAAACCGCTACTCCTGCTTGTCTGTATTGCACTGTGAAGGTTACAGGACAATGAGCTTGCCGAAGGCTCTCTTGAGGCAGTTTGGTGCTTGGAGAGGGACACAATGGTCGTCTTCCTCCTCCAGCAGTTGGCTATCCTATGTGTTTAGGGTGCGATTGTGCGATGCAGTTGCGCGATTGGGCGATTGTGCGATCCCCTTCTACGGTGGAGCTCCTGCTCCTTTTATAGGCGCCCCGGGCTCTATCCTCGTGCTGGTGGGCTCCCACACGCCAGTCGCATGGAGGTGCGGGAGTCCACCGCGGCTCGTCCGTCCATGGACACGGTCCATCCGTGCTAAAGTAGCGCGCCGTGGCCGACAGGCTCCAGGCGGTGCAGAGCGGCTCGCAGGCGCAGCAGAGGTCGTGGTGGAGCCCACAATGACGATCTTCTTGGAGCGTTGCGCCGTACAGCCGCTTTATCACCAAAGAGGAAAGTCATGGCTGTCCTGGCGCAGGCGGCGCGGCTTTGTTGACTCCTTTATCACCAGAACGGCAACTAGGATGCTCGCGTGACCCTGCGGCTGCTGCAGGGGCCATGTGCGTCCTGCAGCGCTTGCTTAGCCGCGAAGTGTCTCCACAGGGCCGTGGACGCCTGTGGAGGGGTTTCCTGCTGACTTCTCTCCAGGCGGGTTGTGCCTGGGGAGTCTCTTGAAGCGCAGGGTCCTCTTCAGGCCCTGGCGTCCTCTTCAGGCCTTCGAGCGGAGATGTCTCTCGAGGGTCTCTCCAAGCGGTATCTTGGTCCTTAGTCATTCTGTCAAAGATCTTCGCGGGCGAGGCCTGTAGGGAGTGGGCCGTGCATACCCCGGTCCTTACTGGGCCGACAGGCGAGGTCAAGACGATGCCTGCCCCGCCATTGCGGCAGGCGAAGGCTCCGTCAAAGTGCATGGTCCAGTGGCTGGGCATTATGTCTCCAGAGGGCTCGGCCTCTTCTCCCCGAGGCTCTTCAGTGCTTGGGTCAGTCCATTCGGCGACGAAGTCCGCCAGCACTCTTCCCTTGATGACTCTTGTGGTGTCGAAGCGCAAGTTGAATGGCTGCAGCTCTATGTTCCATCCCGCGACACGATCTGTGGTGTTGGGATTGCGCAGGATCTGCTCCAGGGGGAAGGAAGTGACCACCGTGATGGGATGGCCCTGGAAGTAATGTTGCAGCTTCCTGGAGGCGATGAGGAGAGCGACAAGAAGCTTCTGCTGCATTGGGTACCGCTCCCGAGCATCCCGCAGTACCCTACTGACAAAGTACACGGGGTGCTCGACAAGGGTTGTCGAGGGAGGTGCAGCGTCGGCTCTCTGTGGAGGCTCTTCAGGGCCCTTGTCGAGATCCGCCTATGGAGGGGTCTTGGCAAGGGTGTTGGGAGCAGACTCGACTTGAGGCTGTGGGCCCGGTAGTGGGTCTGTGGAGATTGCTCCTTTGGCGAGATCTTTGTCGGGCGGCTTTGGACTTGGAGTGGCAGTGCTCTTCTTGGGGAGGACCGGCTCTTCCCTCTCGACCACCAGGACGGCGCTTGCGGTCTGAGGTGTGGTTGATAGGTACAGCTTCAGATGTTCGCCTGTCCTGGGGGCCACCATGACTGGTGGGCTGGCCAAATATCTCTTCAAGTCCTCGAAAGCCTTGTCCGCTTCAGGGGTCCATTTGAATATGCCGGATCTCTTCATGATCTTGAAAAATGGCAGGGCTCTCTCGCCGAACTTGGAGATGAAGCGGCCCAGGCTAGCCATACAGCCTGCTAGGCGCTGCATGTCCTTGAGCCGGCGGGGAGGCTGCATTCCTTCTATGGCCTTGATCTTGTCAGGGTTTGCTTCTATGCCACGGTGGGACATGAGGAATCCGAGGAGTATGCCTGAAGGTACCCCGAAGACGCACTTGGCGGGGTTCAGCTTGATGTTCACCTTGCGCAGGCTAGCGAAGGTTTCCTCGAGATCCTTCAAGAGAGTGTCTCCCTCGCGAGACTTGACCAGAATGTCGTCGACATAGGCTTCTGCGTTTCTGCCCATCTGCGCCCCTAAGGCTATCCTCATGAGCCTCTGGAAAGTGGCGCCGGCGTTCTTCAGGCCGAAAGGCATGCACGTGTAGCAATACACACCACAGGGGGTGAGGAATGTCGTTTGTTCCTCGTCCTCTTTAGCCATTTTGATCTGGTGGTAACTAGAGAAGGCGTCCAGAAAACAGAGGAGGTCGCAGCCGGCGGTGGAGTCCACGATCTGGTCTATCCTCGGCATGGGGTATGGGTCCTTGGGGCTGGCCTTATTGACATCTGTGTAGTCGATGCAGAGTCGGCCTCCTCCAGCGGGTTTAGGGACAACCAGGCCGTTGGAGAGCCAAGTGGGGTGCGCGACTTCACGGACGACATTTGCCACTTTTAGCTTCTCTACTTCCTTGACAACGAATGCTTGCTTCTCGGGAGCTTACTTGCATGCTTTTTGCTTGACGGGGCGTGCGTCTGGACACACGGCTAAGTGGTGCTCGATCACTTCCCTTGGTACACCGGACATATCTGACGGAGTCCATGCGAACATGTCAGAGTTTGCCCGAAGGAAGGCGCCGAGCGCGCTTTCCTATTTGGGAGGCAGGGCAGCGCCTATGGTGACGCTAGCCCCTGAGCCCTTAGCCCCCGATCCGATGGCGCTCAGCGACACCCTCTTCGTGGAAGCTTGCTCTTGAGAGAACATTTGCTTCTTCTTCTGGGGCCTCTCGAGAGGCTCCATGTCCTCGTCAGCCGAAAACGCCATGGCAGCTGCCTTGTAGGCGCTCTCGACAGCACGCGTTGCATCCAGGATATGACCATGGATGGCGATGGTGCCAGCGCTGCCGGGGATCTTGACCATGTTGTAGGCGTGATGCGTGACGGCCATGAACTTCGCGAAGGCGGGGTAGCCGAGGATGGCGTTATACGGCAGGCCAATGTGGGCGACGTCGAAGTCGATCAGCTCAGTGTTGTAGTTCTTTTGTGTGCCGAAGGTGACGGCCATCCGGACCTACCCCAGAGGTTCGATCGAACCACTGGTGACCCTGTAAATGGCCTGGAGGGCATAAGCCACTCGTAAGGCACCTGAAGAGTCTCGAAGGTCTCGACAGAGATGACGTTCAGGCCTGGACCCCCATCGATGAGCGTCTTGGAGACAGCGATGTTGTTGATGGTGGGGGAGCAGACTAGGGGGAGGCTTCCAACAGTCTTGGTCGACTTAGGGTGGTCCTTGGCGTCGAAGCTAGATCGCGGGCGAACTGCTTGAACTGGTTGTTCGACTTGGGCACCTGAGCCCCGCCGAGGATGCAGGCCATAGCCCCCGTTGGGGCCTGGTAGCCTCCATCCTCCTCATCAGGGAGGTTGTTGTTCTTCTCGACGGCGTTGGCTTGAGTGCCCGACGGCCTCTAGTAGCTGCCATTGCGTCCGCCCCTGCCGTCTCTGCGGTAGCCGCGGCCTCTCCCGTAGTTCCCGCTGCCTTCTTCTCGCTCGCGCTCCCTGCTCAGCCTCTTGAGGTCGAAGTAGTTCTCTGTGGCGTGGCCACGCCTGTTGTGGTAGACGCAAAACGGACGGTTGTCCGCCTCTCTGTCGCCAGGCTCAGGGGAGTTTCTACGGGCGTTCTTGGCGGCTGGCTCCGCCGCCAGGAGAGCGGTGGTCTTGCGCTTGGTCTCTTCGCGCCTCTTGTGGCTCTTGGATCCCTCAGCCAGGTCGTCCGTCCGCTGGCTCATCTTGACGAAGAGGAGTCCCTCCTCAGCCTTAGCGCACTTGTCTGCGAGGTCGAACAGCTTCACCATAGAGGTGAGCTTGTCGTGAATGCCCAGCTTCTCGAGCATCCTGCGGTTGGTGACGCCCTCTCTGAAGACGGCAATGACCTGTGTGTCAGGGATGTTCGGGATCTTGTTGCGCACTTGGCTGAAGCGCTGGATGTACTTGCGGAGGGTCTCATCTTTCCTCTGCACCACAACGCGCAGGTCGTTGTGCGTGAGCGCGCGCTCGTATGTGCCCTTGAAGTTGGCGACGAACTGCCTGCAGAGCTCCTCCCAGGAGTCGATGGAGTCCTCGGGCAGGTTGAGGAGCCAGGACAACGCGGAGTCTCTGAGCGCGTGGGAGAACCAGTTGGCCATGACCTTGTCGTCTCCTTCTGCAGCCTGGATAGAGGTGGTGTAGAGCTGCAGGATCTCGAGGGGGTTGCTCGACCAGTCGAAGCCCTTGGGGAGGGCCGGCCTGAACTTCTGTGGCCAGACCACGCGACGCAGAGCGCGGGTGAAGGCCATGCAGCCGGTGGCATACGTGGTGACTCCGCCTTGGAGAGCCCTGCGGTTCTGCTGGGCCGCCTGGCCGAGTTCCTCGACGAGGCGGTTCTGGAGGTCCCGCCGGCGCTCCATCCCCACCCGCGCGTCAGGCGTGGTGCGCTGCAAGATTTGGTAGTCATGCGGCAAGGAGGCATGAGAGGGCGCCCTCTGTGTCGCGGCCGGAGGAGGTCCCAGTGGTGGCGGGGGTGCATCCGGCGCGGCCGTCCCAGCGCGGGCAGAGTGGTGAATGAGGGAGCGCGACGGAGTGGGGCGCGTCGTCGTGACGTCGACGAGGTAGTGGAGGCGGTCAAGCCACTGGTCATGGGCCTCCGTGCTAGGCCGGTAGTGGAGGAGCTCCTGGGCCATGAGAAGCACGGTGTGCGGCGTGGGCTCCGGGCGCCCCTGAGAAGATGCGCTTTGGCGCCGAGACGGACGCGAGGACTCGGCATCGTCGTGGCGCTCCGGGGAGGCGTCCCTGTCATCGCGGTGGTCGCTGCCACGGTGATCCTCGCTCTCGGGCTCCTCCACGTGCGGACTGGTGTTGGCGCGCTCCGTCGTGCGAGGGCGGCCGCGGCGGCCGCGAGTGGGGGCGGTGTCGGGCTCTGTATGAGCCATGTCCGCTGCGCGCCTGTTGGCGCGTGTCACGTGGGTGCCCGTCATGGCGCGGAAGCGGATCGAAGGTTGAAGACGCGTCTCAGTCCCCTACCTGGCGCGCCAAATGTCGGAGAGTGACTCCCACGAGACAGGGATAGTCACACTCTGAAGAGTAGTTCGAGAAGGGGACTGAACACGTTGGTCTACAACCCTCAACCGGCGCGGCGACGGTGGTCGTCAAGCCTGAGGAGGGACAACACGGCAGAGATGGACAACGGCCCGTACCCAGGTTCATGGCCCTCAGGAGGAGGTTACACCGCTACTCCTGCTTGTCTGTATTGCGCTGTAGAGGTTACAGTACAATGAGCTTGCCGAGGGCTCCCTTATGACGGAGTGGAGCTCAAGGAGGGAACGCTAAGGTCTAATTCCTCCTCAAGCTGGTTTGACTTACACTATGCTACCGTAGGGCGTCCAAGTTGTCCGAGAGCGATCCTTTGCTCCGCCTCCCTTTATTTGCATTGACCCCTCTCCAGGGGATAGGGCCTTGCAGAGGGCCAGCCTCGGGAGGGACCTCTTCAGTCCTTCGCTGCCCCCTCCAGTCCTCTCGAGGGCCTCTCCAAGCGTCATGCTTGGTCCTTAGTCGTTTCATCGATTCTGCCGCGTGCGAGGGCTGTGGAGAGTGGGCTCTGCACACCCTGGATCCCACTGGGCCGACAGTAACTATGTCTTGGCTCTCATTGCTGGGTTGGAGGAACAGAGAGATCTATCTATCCAGGAGAAAAACTTCAGAATACTACTCAATACCCATGTTACCAAGCTTCTTGAGGCCAAAAGGATATTCTGGAGAAATAGAGCTAAAATCAAATGGGCTAAGCTTGGAGGAGAAAACACCAAATTCTTTCATGCTGTTGCATCTCAGAACTGTAGGTGCAATTACATATCCAGCATTAGCACTGAGGATGGTTCAATCCTTCTTGAGCATGAGTTAAAAGCTGCACATATCTGGAGTTCTTTCAAAAATATAATTGGTGTGTCTGAGGGGCCCACTGCTTCAAACCTTATTGGTCACTATGTGCAGGTTGCCACTGATATTGATTTTGCTCAACTGGAAGTTCCCTTTACTACCAAGGAGATGGATGACATTGTTAAGAACATGCCAACAGACAAATCACCTGGACCTGATGGTTTCAATGGTGCTTTTCTGAAAAAGTTCTGGCCTACTGTTAAGGAGCACTTTTACCAGCTATGTCATGATTTCTATAGAGAAAACAGTAACATTGAGAGCATCAATACTGCTTATATAACTCTGATACCCAAGGTGACCTCCCAATCTATGTGACAGATTACATGCCTATCTCACTGGTGAGTCTCCCCCTGAAGTTCATAACCAAGTTACTAGCCAACAAGCTACAACATGTGCTTATTCCCATGGTACATCAGAACCAATATGGCTTTAGCAAGTCGAGGACCATCCAGGACTGCTTGGCTTGGGCATATGAGTATATTCATTTATGTCACAAGTCCAAAAAGGAGATTGTTATCTTCAAGATTGATTTTGAAAAGGCATTTGACAAAGTTGAATATAGTGCTATCCTGGAAACCATGAGATGTCTGGCCTTTGGAGAGCTTTGGATTAAGTGGATCAAGTGCATTTTCTGCACTGCATCTGCTTCAGTATTACTTAATGGGGTACCTGGGAAAAAGATCCAATGTAAAAGAGGTGTTAGACAAGGAGACCCACTCTCCCCTCAGCTTTATGTTCTTGCCTCTGAATTGCTACAGTACATGGTCAATAAAGCCTAGACTGACGGTGAGCTTAGCTTGCCCCTGGATAGCTCATTTGGACTGAAGTTCCCCATTATTCAGTATGCTGATGATACCTTGGTTATTCTACAAGCTTGCCCAGATCAGCTCCTTTCATTTAAAACTATTCTGGCTGTTTTCACAGAGCTAACTGGTCTGAAGGTAAATTATAGTAAGTCATCCCTGGTGCCTATTAATCTCAGTTCTGAGAGATGTGCTGAGCTTGCCAATATTATCTCCTGCAAACCAGAAACTTTACCCTTCACCTATTTGGGTTTACCTACGGGTACTACCAAGCCTAAACTGGAGCATTTTGTCGGTTTATTGGAGAGAATCGACAAGAGAATGTGTGGCATATCTAATATGTTATCCTATGATGGTAGACTTACTATGGTGAAATATATTATCATATCCATTCCATTGTTTGCTATGTGCACTATTAAAATGCCCATACGCTTTGTGGATCATGTGGAAGGATCTGCAAGATGTTTCCTTTGGAGAAATAAAGATATTCATAAAAGAGGAAATTGTCTGGTGAAATGGGAGCAAATATGTAAACCCAAAAAGGCTGGAGGTCTTGGGGTAATGAACTTGAGATCACATAATATTTCTTTGCTGATGAAGCATCCATACAAGTTAATGAACATGAATGAGCTACCATGGGTCAAACTCATTTGGGAAGCTCACTACTCCAACAGTAAGCTACCTCAGGCACATGCCCCATGTGGCTCTTTCTGGTGGAAAGATGTTCTATCACTTTGGGATAAGTTCATGGTTTTAACAAATGCAAAGCTGGCACTGGCAGAACCATTAGATTCTGGAAAGATAAATGGAGAGAGACTACACCAGAAAAAGCCTTTCCACATTTATTCTCATTTTCCCGCCAGCAAGATATCAATCTCAGGCATATGGTTGAGGTTCTTGATGTTAATATTTTAAATCATTTTCATCTTCCATTGTCAATGATGGCTTTTCCAGCAAAGTGAGGTGCTCTCGGCTGAACTTGATACTAGAGGAATTAATGTACAGTCTGATGTGTTATTGCTGAGTAATGAAGCTAAATTCTCGGTTAAGAGAGTCTATGAGGCTCTCACACCAAATGAGGAAGCTCCAGCTCCTTTTCTCTGGATATGGAAATCATGTCTTCAATTGAAGCACAAATTCTTTTTCTGGCTCCTTCTACAGGATCACCTAAATACTAGAGATCTACTCCATCGCAAGACCTATTACCTTGAGGAGACCTCATGTGTGCTGTGTCAAGATGCACCAATGGAATTCATGCAACACCTCTTCTTTGGTTGTGATTTCAGTCAAACCTTTTGGTGGAGGCTTAATCAGGAATGGAACTATGACATTGATCTATATCAGATGTTATCAGATGGAAGAACTCGTTCTGGGCACAGTTGCTTTACTGAATATCTCATCATTGGCTGCTGGAGTTTATGGAAACACAGAAATAACATCATCTTTGAGGTAGGCCAATTGAGCATTGAACTTTGTATCTTTATTTTTAAGGAGACTTTTTCCCTTGCTATGCATAGGGCTAAACCCTCTCTTAAAGAGGGTATTCAGCAATGGCTTGATGCCATTTGATTTTTTGACAGGAAAACGGATTGCACATGTAATCATCCCCCCATGATATATATTTATAAAAATTGCAGTAGGGGATTTCCCTACTGTTTTCCTGTCAAAAAAAGGAACTTTGGATACTTACGTGGTAGCTGATCATTAATCTTTGAAGCATGTACTTACTGTTCTTTGTTTTTTATTCATATTCAAGATCCAAACAAATAAAGACCTGCTACTACTTCCACCCAAATTTGGTAAATTGGCAAGTATTTTTCTGGTGTTGTTCAGAATATGAAGTTAGGAACCTGCATATTTGCTAGTATCATCATAATATAGATTGGTTTCAAAGTAGTTCCAAAGACCTCAACCTAACCAAACAATAAGATTGTTGTGTATGCTACTATTCGGAGCATTGAGCCTGCAACTAAAGCCGATGTTATTGAGTTAGGGGCCAAATTTGCACTTGTGCACATAGATGAAGGTATTTTGGATATTCTGAAATGTTGAGTCGGAGTACCTTCAGCTTTGTAAGTTTTTTTATTCCATGTTCGAGAATCATATTAGTGTATATTTAATCATATAATGATAAGGTCAAATTTTCTTTTACAGATTCGACAGAGGAATGATTGAGTTGTAGCTGAATACTTTGGTTGGATCAAGAAGCAATTTTTTGAAGATTAGCTTAGCAATAATTATAGTTTACATCCATAGATTGAAAAATGTAATATTATTCAGAAGATCTTTATTTCTTTGCTCGATTTGATTCAAATGCTATGTTGTAATATTCTCTACAATTGTGTTTTCTACGGGCACAATGATATGGATGTTATGCTTTGTACCAATTATATCTTATAATCATATATCCTACATTTCTACATTCATAATAAATATCTTGATACGTTCAATTTGTGGATGTGTCGTTTAGTCAATTTCTCTCATTTTAATGGTGAGAGGCATTATAATAAAAAAATTGAGTAAATAGATTTTGTTAATAAATGTATATTTTATTAATGGATTCATTTTTATTTAAAAAAATTGGCAATTTTTTTATTTTAAAACATTGCATTAATTGTGTTGTACTAATAATGTTGCTCATGGTTTTACTGTAGTTACAAAACGTGTTACTATGGTAGTAATATGTTACTAAATGTGTCCTCAAACTAAAAACCTTGTCATGAATTGTGTTACTATAGTTATGAAAACATGTTACAACCAATGTTCTACGATCGACAAAATATGTTACCGTGGTGTTACTATAGTTACAAAATTGTGTTACCAGTGTGTTGAGTAACACACAATATGCATGTTACAACAACATTATATGTAACACTATATTTAACATATGGTAACAAATATTATGTGTGACTTAAGACACCACTTAGTAACACGGCCTAATGGAACAGATTTCCAAATATGTTACCGTATGGCCTAGTAACACTATTTTGGATATGTGGTAACACAAGACTGTGTCACAAAAGCTCTGTCCTGTTGTTGTGTGCAAGCTCTTAGAGCATTATCATGTATCCCCTATCTTGTGGTTTATCAATTAATAGTAAAGTATGGTTTCATCCATGGCTCTCTTATTTGGAGATTTATGGGTAACACTCATGCTAATGAGCGTGTAATATCTAGAGGTTTCAGTCACATCTTGCCTTGAAGTAAATTAACTTGAGTATGTTGAACAAGTATATAACTCCTCTCATTAAAAGAATAAGTGAAAAGAACTAGTCAATAAGACATTAAATGTTGTAGTTTGAAGTAGAGATTTGGTCTTGTAGGATAAAAGGGTAGGAAGGGAAAATGAAAAGGGCACGAGACATTCTTGTTTAACTTAGTAGAATGAGTAAACCTAGGGTTATGGATATTTCAATACTTATGCTCTCTAGAAAGTGAATGAAAAGGAAGGCAATCGAGAACTCGGTTAACCATGGAAAGTGTGAGACAAAGGTTGATTTGAGCATTGGACATGATTGAAAGATTCATGAATAAGGTTTGCACTAATTACTAAGAGGCAAAGCTGTAAAATAATTTAATACCTATATTTTTATTTCTCTTCTTGTAATTAGTTATTCGATAAGAGTTTATCTTGTCTTCAAATTCAACAAGAAATCAAGAATTACAATGCTCCCATTCGAGCAAATATGAAAAAGAGTATGATTCAATTGCCCAACATGCAATGGTTATTTTAGTTCAAAAGTAAGGGGTGATTGCTAGAGCCTCTACATATACTGCCCTTATCTGTGTGAGTTTTATCTCATTAATCTTTTAAGATAATTGAACATGATGATGATACAATACTCATATTTATTTATCAACCATAAGCTCATTGATGCATGTTATGATCTATTCGCTTACACGAGGACGAGTAAAGGTTTAAGCTTGGGGGACTTGATACATGCATTTATATCATCATATTAGTAACTTATATTATTATCTTAGGATGTTATTTGCATTTTCTGGGAGGCAGAAAACCCCCTTTTCTTAGTTTTTATGTTTTAGAAACCTTCTGGACGTATATGAATTTGGGGAAAAATACCAAACAAGTTTTTCATTGGGAGAACGACCGTGGGCACAAGATCTAGAGGAGGGGAGTCACAGTGCTCACAAGAGCAGAGCTGGCGCGACCCCCACCCTAGGTCGCGCCAGCTGTGTCCGTTTGGGAGTTGGACATCGTTTCGACGTCCCCTTTTAACCACGCCTCCGTCTCACCCGAAAACCTACGCCCTAATTTTTCCATGATGCTAGATGTGTCCGTTTGGGCGTCGGACATCATTTTGATGTCCCCTTTTAACCACGCCTCTGTCTCGCCCGAAAACCTACGCCCTAATTTTTCTATGATTTTCTGAGGCGGCAGCGGAGGCAAAAACTCTCTCCTTCTCCGGGAGAGGGTAGATCCTGCTGCTCCGGAGCTCCAGAGTGGGGGAAATTATCGCTATCATCATCACCACTCCTCCTTGGCATAGGGGGAAGCCTCTCCATCAACACCACCATCAAGACCAGCACCATCTCCATGCCATCTTCCTGATCCACTTCATCCCCCTCGTAGTTTGAGATTGTTCGAAGCCTAGATATTGTTTAAGTGTTATTCTTCATGTTTGTGATTGGCTACTTGTCATTATTTTGTTGAGAGATTATATTATCAGATTGTGTTGTATTACATATGCCACTGAACCATATCATGTTTGCACTTTGTGAGTAGTTCCATGTCGCGTATGCCCACGCGGACACCAGCGAAAGCTCGGTCTCTCCCCTTTATTTTGTTCGGTGGATGGGCGAGGGAGTATCCTAGCTATCGGCGATCCTAACTACAAAGCACAAAGAGACACAATTTACCCAGGTTCAGGCCATCCGGAGGTGTAAAACCCTTCTCCTGCTTGTCTGATATTGGATGAAGTTTGAACTGGATTACAAGTGTAGCATGGTCTCCGACCAGGCTTCTCCCTCCAGCATAACCTCCTTTTATACCGGAGGGAGAGCCTAGGACACGCCTGGCCAAGCATCATCCACCTGGGGGTGACACCTTGCCAGCGACGTGTCGGTCGCATGGGACGGGTATTGCTCGTCGTCACGATTGGATCGATAGCTTGACACCCACTCCACACGTGGCGTCGGTCTTCTGTAGGTATCGGCGCGTCTTATTGTCTTATGCCCTTGGGAGGGTGGTTGGAGTCTGGCAATCGGGCCCGGCCTTGGCGTCCCGGGGTGCGCCAGTCTCGGCGGGAATCTTTTGTATGCTCCCTCGTCAACGCCCGGGAGGGAGGGATTCCTCAATTCCTCCAGGGGGTCGTGGTTCCTTCCCAGCTAAGCCAACCCCAAGTATGGACACCCCCGGAGGGCGGGTGTCGACAGTAGCCCCTGAGTGTGGCCTTGTTGGATGTGGTTGTAGTCAACGAGGCTACGCCCCTTCTGGCATACGTAGAGTCGGAGACGTGATCTTCGCAGAGCAGGCGATTCGACCGGTGATTAGACCTGTCGAGCCACAGGTACTCAAGTATCTCGTGGTCCGAGGCGTCAAGCCCTTGTTTACAACAATTGGCGCAGCGCTCAAGCCAAGCGACGCCTCGGCTTACGCAGGCCCCACCCGCAGGAGATCATGCGGCGATTCATGTGTAGTGGGGAAGGGAAACCATGAGCGGCAGTTTCCTTTCCCCTGCCTTAAAAACCCGCCGCCGTTCTCCTCGGGCGAGTTTGCCCACTCTTCACTCTACACATACACATAGAAAGGTAGAGACCAAGATCCCGCGCCCCTTCCTTCCCCTGTCATGCATGTCATGAAATACGCCACTGCCTTCCGCCGAGCAGAGATCCGGACAGCACCGTGGTGGCCCTGAGCGTCGCCGTGTCGAGCGGAGACAACGTGCAAGGTTCATCCACCTTCCATGCCGCCGACGCCCCGCCGGAAGCACTGACTTCTTGTGACGTCAAGGTGCACGAGAGTTTCATGCTGGCGAGGCTCGTCTTCCCTGCATTGTGTTAGCACTTATTTCCCATTAGAGGGGACATTAACGTAAGTTGATCATGCATTAGAGCACCTAATTGGATCTTACAGAGGATTAGGGATGCACTTACAAGAAATTGCAGAAAACATTGTTGCGTGCTTGATGCAGGCAGAACTTAGGGTCGAAGTAGATGAAGCAGGGTCATTGATGTAGTCGAAGTAGACGATCACGTGACCCTCCTGGCCTCCTGTGACATCCCAATATTTTTAGAATGTTTGAAAATCACAAAAATTTGAAACGTTTGTTTTTATTAAAATAAAATATCCAAATTTTAATAGAAACCAATATTTTTTGCAAAGTGTTTTAAGTTATTTAAATTATGCCTATTTATAAAATGGTTTTGTTTATCCAAAAAGGCATTTTATTAATTTAAATGATTTCATCAACCTTCAAAACATAAAATGAATTTCATGAATAAATTCAACATAAGAAATAAAATAAAAATAGAATATTCTCCAAATCTATTTGATAGAGTTTAAAATGAATTATCATAATTGACAATTTTATTTTGCACAAAGTATTTTGGTTTAAAAATGAGGCCACTACATTACCCATTTCATTTCAAATATCTGTGTTATGTTATTTTACTAAATCCAAAAATGAATTTTATTTTAAAAAGAAGTTTAAAATAACTTATCTTAAAACGTATGTAATTGTGGTATTTTCATAATTCTTATTTAGCCACAAATAAATTTATTAAAGCCATATTTTCAAATTTGACAAAAGTGTCAAATTTGTATTTAATCAAATTTTCAAAATTATTATTTTTGAAAAGGGTTCCAAACTTTCCCACAATTGTTTTAGAAGATATATATGAATTTTAGAAGTTTTTTGAAATTTATTTTCTTAATTTGGAGTCTTAAATAGAAAGAGATAAAGAATTAAAGAAAACGGAAAAGAAAAAGAAAAAAAATGATGATGTCAACGTGACGCCACCTTTCGCTAACCTCCAGACGCAAATTTTCTTCCTGAGGAGATTGATCCGGATACGGATCAAATCGTGCACCGTTTCTTGTGGGATAAGCTCCCCATACACCCCTATATATTCCTCGCAACGCCGCCGTCGTTTGCCCCCAAAAACCCTAGACAAATCGCGCCGCTAGGCTGCGCAAATTGCTCACCGGAGTTCTTCGGCCGCCGCCACGTTTTTCTTCGTTTTCGACGAGGTGAGCCCCCTTCTTAGCCCAATACCCCTCTCCCCTTCCTATGCTTCGTCACGCTCACCTTCTGACACCCTCCATGCTTCTTTTCTTGAGCCGAACGTCAAGCTCATGCTCGACCCGTAGGTCCTCGACGTCGGCGCACTCCGTCTGCATCTCCACGCAGCTCCTAGACGCCTGGCTCGTCGTAGACACGCCCATAGTCTTCGTGGAGTCGCGTTGACTGTCTCCATCGCCTCCGCGAGCCCGGGGATGCACCGGTGCCACCGGAGCGTCCATGCCCGAGCACCTCTGGCCGCGCCTCCACCCATGACGCCTCGCTGCTCCACGCCGCCCGAGTCGACGCCACCACCACCATCTCTTCCCCATGTCGAGCCGAATCTCCGAGACCTCACCCCGAGCCCCGAGCACCTCTAGATCGACTGGAGCGTACAAGACCGGAGCACAGCGCCACCATATCCCTCGTCTCCGGCGACTCGCACCGCCCAGGTATGATCAAACCGCCCAGAGCCCTCCGATCTAAGATCAACGGCCATGACTAGATCCTTTTATTCGAACCGGTACGATCCGATCTGATCCGACGGAGCCGAGCCAAGACGCGGCTCCTGAGCCGAACTTAAGCCTAGCCCAGCCCGATTCTGATTTTTATTCCGAATTTAATTTAAATGGCAGTTTTGCATCAAAGCCCCTGGAAATTAGATCTATCAGAACTTTTTATTGGTTTGGCAAAATTTTACAAACTTGATATTTTTGAGGAACTATAAACTTGTAGAATATTTATGATTGATTGGTGTATTGTTGTTTTTTGATTTCTATGTATAGATTGAACGGAGAGCAAACGTTCATTGTTGAAAAGTGACACACTCATCCTAAATATTTTTGTCTATGCATGACTTAGTTATTTTCCTTAAGCATGTGTAGGACTTAGTAGTATTTGCTAAGACTTGTTTAGAATTCCCTACTCCTTTGTGTCTAGGAACCTATATAATGACTTAGTAGAAATTTTGATTCTATGCAAAAGTTGTTTTATGAAAAGTTAATTTCCACTAAGTTAAAGAAACTCCTGGGTGGATTGGTTGGTTATCAGAGGCGAAGTTGAGTGGCTACTCAGTCCCATTTTCATGGTGTGAACCTGATTATGTGAACTTGTGGATGGCCACCCAGGGAACAAAGGGATGTGAAGAACTCCAAGTGAAAATTGCTTCCAGTGCAGCCATTTGTCAATATGGGCTCTGTCTTGATTAACTAAGTTGTGTGGACTCTCCCCGGACTGACAGGTGGTGGTAGAGGTTTTGTAGGTGGGGCGCGTCAGGCTAGTATGGGGAGGGAAAATGCCTCTGAGAGATCTCGTCTCATTTTTCTCCTTTTCCTTATCACTTTCATGTTGTGAGGATAGTTTGGGCTGAATGAGTAAGTGGTGAACGTGCACAACCTCTCGAGAGTGTCAAATCTAAGTACTTAGCCGTGTCCCCGGCATGGACAATTTTGAGCAGCTGATCAAGGACGTCAACGGAGGATCCCACCATTCAAATTTCTAAGTTAAAACTTGATGGGTAAACAAGGGTAGATTGAGATAGTGGATTTCATACCACAGAAGTCTCAAATAGAAGAAAAGTGTTTTCAAAAGAGTTAGGAAAATTGGCTTTATGCAAATTAGCCTTGAACTCCACCAGCCAAATATGCATATAGGTTATTAGAGTTATTCCCCTAAGTGTCCACAAAGTGTCACTTGCCAGTTCCATTTTATATGGTTCTGACCCACGTTGTTGCATAAATTTACATGTTGCAGGATGTTCAGACGACGAGTGAAGTTACGTTAAGGGTTTGAAGTCTGCAACCAACATGTTTTCGCCTGTGGCAACATGAAGATGATGGAGACTGACTGTTACTTTATTTCCGCTGTTTTACTATTCCAAAGCTAGCCTTGTGCTATGGAATATTTTCTTAAGTCTGCATCATCGATGTAATAAATTTGATACTTTGTTGTGATATTACATCGTAAATTGTATGTGCAAACGAATCGATCCAGTGATTTGCACTATACATAGGGACATGCCATTTTTTAAGTGAAGGTCCGCTACACATCCACCTGCAGTGCCACGGTACAACAGTGGGCAGCTTGGATCTTCCCATCGTACAGCGCTCCCCCAGATCAGTTAGGGTATTTGGAAAGGTTAGGGATTGGTAGAACATGAACTTATCAATTAGATAGCTCAGCTCTACCAAACCCCCTTTCCCTTTTATATGCAGCGCTGGCGATAGGGGACCCAAACATGAGTTGGTTTTTGGTCGCCCCCAATCAGGGCGCGTCAGTTGTGTGGAGGGCAACTAACACTTGCGTGACCCTTTCCCTATAACGTTAATAACATACTCGGTCAAAGCCGATAGATCAACCAACATTCTCCCCCTTGATCTTTAGGCTCAAACATCATTCGCCCATTCTCCATAGAAAAACATACCAAAGTAAGGTGTTATAGTAACAAAAAAAGAGTCACTGAATCTCAATACCTATACTACACTAGCCTATTTCAAAATGGAAAATCTCTTACTAGGAGTGGTTATTTTGAAGGTCCTTACTTCCAGAATCAAAAGGCTTTCCAGCAACCCATGCTAGCAACTTAATTTTAAATTGGGTGGTAAGCCTTAAATAACGTATCCATTGTCGTGGTATCGGCATAATTGATAGGAGACGGGGGTCCTCTAGCCTACGTATGGATTGTGGGGAAGAAGGTTGGTGTCGTCGAGGTCGGGATTGAACACGGCGAGTTTACCCAGCTTCGGATCCCACAGCGGTGGCGGGATCCTACGTGCTGCTATAATTCACTATGAGGCAATAGCCGTGAACAGGTTACAATGTGTTTGATGCGTATTCAAGCGTGCCCTAAAGGCTTCCTGGTGGCCGGCTTATATAGGCGGCTAGACCCCAGGATACAAGGTAAGTACTTGTCCGGCAAGTAATCAGAGTCCTAGACCTAGCCGGCTTAGTTGCCGCCTTCCGTCTTGGGCTCGCTGGCTTGATGGGCTTAGGCCTTCCGCCTTCCTTGGACCGTCCGCCTACTTCCTTGCACGTCAGCTATCTGGGCCGCCCGGCAGGCCTTGGCCTTACCACCCTTGGGCCACCCTGGACTAGCCGGATTGATCCATGCTGGTTATACCCCTAGTTGATATGTCCCCAACATTAGCCCCCAGAACGGTTGAAGTTCTCCAGGCGCCGGCTTCTCCTTGATTCTCCATCTGCCAAGGTTGGCGGCTGCAGGACTTGAACCATTCTGAAAATCAAAGAGGCATGCGTGTCTTGATGTTGACAGGCGGCCGCCTTTGTCCATCATGGGAAAAGACGGCTACTCGGCAATCTTTGCCGAGCATTCTTCTTAACGGTTTCCGCCTAGCCGGCTTCACGACAGTTTGAAAACAGCCTAGGCGGGAATCTCGCCATGATCACAATTTGCGCGAAAAGAGGAGGCGTGGAGATCGTGCAATCGTGTGCCGCAACGGATGCGGGACACGTGTCTGACTAAAATGCCGTTGCACAGGGAGCAACGCCTGGCCCTATAAATAGGTAGCCAAACGGTCCATTTTCTTTACCCTGCCTTTGCTCTCCGTGCGCCCTTGTCTCTTACACTTCCTCGCTCCTCGCCTCCGAACGAACTCCGGCGAACTCTTCTCCCCCGGCGACCTTTCCTCGCGGCGATGTCCACCGGTCCCGCTCATTCGACGGCGTCGAGCGGCCCGGCGACCGAGGCCGCACTTGCGACGCCGATGGGCGGCGCCATTACTCGTCCCGTGGCGGCGGCGACGGCGGGCAATGTCACCGCCGTCGTCCCTCGGACTTCCTCCGCGCGCGCTCCCGCGGCGGGCTCCTCGGCTCCTCCACCGACCACCACGGCAACGGCGACGGTGAACGCCCCCGGCGACGAGGAAGAAGAAGCGGCGGACCTCGGGTCCCGCTACTGGCTGCCTTCTATCGTCGACGAAGACGCCCTCCAAGATTTGGAGGCTGTCGGCTACCTCCCCACTCGGGAGGATTGCCAGTGGAGGGCCGCCTTGGGAGACATCATCCCGGCTCCGAAAGCCGGAGAACGGGTAATCCTCACCTCCCACCTGGTCAGGGGAATGGCGCTTCCGCCTTCCGCCTTCTTTAGTGAGGTCTTAGATCACTACGGGCTCCAGCCCCATAATATTGCACCCAATAGCATATTAGTCTTAGCCGGCTTCACAGCTCTTTTCGAAGGCTATCTAGGTATTAGGCCTAGTTTAGACTTCTTTAGATATTGTTTCCGTTGCCGGCGACAGACGGTGCCGGACGGTGGGCTGGCGACCTGCGGCAGCGTCACCTTCAACTGCCGCCAGGGCCGCCAATGGTATCCTAAGATACCATACCTCGAGTCCGTCAAGGGCTGGACCTCCACCTTCTTCTACTGCCAAGACATGGCAGCGCCGGGCCGTCAAATCGGCATTCCGGCATTCATCAACGCGCCGCCCATGCCTCGCCCATGCTGGGACGAGGCGGTGCCCAAGTTGACGGAGGAACTCCGCCTTATTCAAAGGCGGATCGAGTTCCTCACGAGGACGATGGCTCCCCCCCAGCTGGATGGGGTCGACACCGTCATTTGCTGGCTCGGCAGGCAAATCCTCCCCCTGCGGTACAGCCCGCACAAGATGTGTCAGTATTCGCCTACTGACACAGCCTCTCTTCGCGTGAGCGAAGAGATATTGCCGGTCGCCGACCTGGCATTCCGGCTCTGCAGCCTCGTCAAGGCGGGGTCGTTGAAGGCGGTCGAGGGCGTGCCCATGCACACCCACGACAATCCTCCCCTCGAGGTGAATATTTTCTTCCTTTGCCCCTTACTTGACAGCTTTGCCGGCTAGGATTGAGTTCCTTTAACATGTCTTCTTTTTCAGCTCTCCGAGTTGAGGGAGGATGACCTGGCTCCCGACTTCTACGAGTCGGAAGCCGGGAAGACGAAGAAGCGCAAGGCGTCCGGCGCTGCTTCCTCCACGGCGAACGCCGAGAGGAAGAAACGGATCGCATCGGCTACCGAGCCGACTCTCGCCAACATTGGCGAGAATGCGGGGATTAACATCCCCCGAAGGTACTTCAACTTTGCCTTTTCCAGATGGCGAACCTTTTGAACATTGGCTGACTTATTGTGCTTGCTTTTTGTTTGACAGGGAAAGGGTCGCAACCTCCCGGTTGACGACCAGGCTCCTTGGCAAAGGAAAGCGGCCGCAAGGCGGCTCGCCGGCCACCGTGCCGCCAACTTCCCCGCTCCACGCCGGCAGCTTCATGGCTGACGCTCGGCGCCAACCTCCAGCTCCGGCTTCAGGTGCTCCGCCAAAGATCCCCTCCACCGATCGCGCGCCGACAACTCCTCTACTACTGGCTGAGGCTACGGCCAATGATGCCGCTCAATCGCGCGCCGCCAATGAAGGGTTGCTGGAAACGACTGCCGGCGGGTCTCGGAGGGCAGCTCCGACTGCGGGAGGCGGCAAAGTCAGAGACCCTTGGTCTACCTTTAAGGAGGCCAAGGAGTCAACTTTGGCTTTTGTCGCCTTCGCCTCGCAGGCCTTCGACGACTTGGAGGGCGACCTATTTGTAAGTTTCTACCCCTCCGGCATATACATAGTCTTTCCCCCGAGCACTTAGATGGCTAGTCAAAAGAAACTTTGACTGCCGGCTTAGTGGCTATTCGACAATATGTTATATGCTTTTGGTTCTTCTTGCAGGGCCTTGTGTCCGCCAACGTCGAGCTCGTCTCCTCGCGAGTCGAGATAAACCGGCGCCACCGCGACCTGAAGAAGGAGTGCGAGGCCAAGGACAGGCGGATCGCCGAACTGGAGGCGGCCCGCAAAAAAGATGAAGGTAGGGTTGATCCCTTTCTCCAACTATGCTTTTGACCTATGTATCCGTCAATCATTTAGCTTAGCGAATCCATATTTGTAGAACTGCTAGACCATGCCCAGGATATCCTGAAGGCGTCCACTGATATGCAAGCTCTTATGAATGAAGCTTCAGACTTGGCGGCCGCCAACTTGGAGTTGAAGGCGACTCATCAAAAAGAGATGGAGGTCCAGCAACTCAAGTTTGCGCAGGAATCCAGCCAGCTCACTGGTGAGCTGGAAAGTCTGCGCAACAAGTTGGCGGAGGCGGAGAAGATGGCTGCGGAAGAGATATCCAAGCAGACTTCTCGCGCCCAAACTGCAGAGGACGCGCTGGCAACTCATATGATTGAGTTGTCGGCTTTCCATAACTCGGTCCTTGGTAATTTCTCGCTCCTTTTTTGATACTGCCATGTTGCTTTAGCCTGAGCCAAACTTATGGCTTTATTTTTGATGCAGTTCCCGCCGGTTTAGGCGATGACAAGGTTGTCAGCCCCCGCCTGGATCGCCTTGCGCGTCTGGGCGAGCTGATCGCCGAGACTTTGGCGGCGTCCAAGCGGTTTGCCGCCACGTTCTTCACTTCGTCTGGCAGCCAGGAGCTGACCGAGTTCAGCGACGTGCCCGCCATCTTGGAGCAGGCGACCAAATTGCACAAAAGCTCGCTGAAGTCGGCGGCGCGGGGAGGAGCCAAGACTGCCCTTGGGTTGTTCATGGCGCACTACCCCGAGGCGGAGATAGAAGCCGTCACCGAAGGCATGCCGTCGACTTACGAAGACGGTAGCGAGGTTGAGCCGGTCGCTGTGCTGGACAGCGTTGCCGGCTACGCCACGCGAGTCGCCGACACGGTGGATACTTCAATCTTCTACCGGCGCCATCCTGTGCCTGGCGGAGAGGGAGCTGAAGCTGCCGGCGCGGCCGAGGCGGAGGGGAGTGATAGTTCCGGGGCTGAAGTTGTCAGCCCCCAAGCCTGATGTAGACGCTCCCCCGAGCCATATCTTTTTTCTGTCCTTTCCTCCCACCAGCCTTATTTTGTCGGCCCCTGAAACAATGCAACATTAGTAATATTTGTATATACTTTTGTTGTTGCCTTGTTAGGCGGAAACTAGCTGACAAGTTTTACTTTGTCTTTATTTATATGGCCCGCCTTAATTTTACCCTGACTTATATGCTTGACTTTTTGTATGTTGACGAAACCTCAGCCGGTAACTTTAGCTGAAACAACCAGGGCTAGACCATTTGTTTAGAATCAGAGACCAAAGCCAACATGTTGGTGTCAAAGACATACTACTAGGCGAACCACATATAAGTAATCAGAGGTAAAGGAATTAGGCGGCGCAAAAAGTTTGTTTTTGCTTTGGGTTGGCTCGAAAGCTGCAAGTATCTACCAGTTTGAACCTTTGCACGGAGCTAGAAAATAGGTAACTTAGATACATAGGGGAAATATGATTGCAAGAAAAGATAAAAGATGGCATGCATCTCAACACAGATGAGGAACCATAGACTTTTATTTCATAATCATATTTAACTTATTACAATTATAAATTGCTAAGTGTAGAAAGGACGTAGCTGCTCAATATTCCAAGGCCGTTTTGTTTGCTCGAACGGGTCGTCAATGCCTCTCTTGCGCTTGGTTCCCCTTTTTCCTGTCGCCTTCTTTCGCATTTTCTTTTCTTCTTCGTCGCGGATGTCGGCTAGGTAGTAGGAACCATTGAGCAGCGCCTTTGTGACTATAAACGGTCCTTCCCATGGCGGGGATAACGTGTGCAAGCCTTTTCTATCTTGAATTAGGCGGAGAACCAGGTCACCTGTTCTGAAGCTTCGCTTCCGCACTCTCCGGCTATGATAGCGGCGGAGTTGTTGCTGGTACAAGGCGGAGCGATGGAGAGCGACGTCTCTTTCCTCGTCTAGCAGGTCTAGGCTATCCTGTCTTGCACCTTCTACGTCTTGCTCGACGTAGGCTTGAACTCTTGGGGAATCGTACTTCATGTCGGTAGGTACCACTGCCTCTGCGCCATATACTAAGAAGAAAGGAGTGTAGGCGGTGGATCTGTTTGGCGTTGTGCGCAAACTCCATAATACCGACTGTAACTCATCTGCCCAAGCGCCGGCTGCCCTATGTAATGGAGCTTCGAGACGAGGCTTAAGTCCTGATAGGACTAGGCCGTTTGTACGCTCTACTTGCCCATTGGATTGAGGGTGTGACACGGATGCCAAATCAAGCCGGATGCCCAGATCATTGCAGTATTCTTCTATGTCGCCTTGAGACAAATTGCTGCCATTATCGGTGATAATGCTATGTGGAACTCCAAACCGAGAGATAATTCCCCAGAGAAAGTTGGTGGCTGTTCGTGCGTCAAGTTTGCTGATCGGTTTGGCCTCGACCCATTTGGTGAACTTGTCGACAGCGACCAATAGGTGAGTGTACCCACCGCGCGCCTTTTTGAAGGGACCCACCATGTCTAAGCCCCAGACCGCGAACGGCCAGGTGATTGGGATCGTCCTTAGCTCCTGTGCCGGCAAGTGAGGTTGACGGGCGTACAACTGGCAACCTTTGCATGTCTTGACGATGTTCTCGGCATCTTCTTTGGCGGTGAGCCAGTAGAAACCTTGGCGGAAAGCTTTGGATACAATGGACCTAGTGGAAGCATGATGCCCGCAGGCGCCAATATGTATGTCCTTCAGAATTTCCCGGCCTTCCTCCGGCTGTATGCACCGCTGATAGATGCCACATGTGCTTCGCTTGTATAGCTCGCCTTTTATTATCGTGAATGCTTTGGCTCGCCTTATGATCTGCCTTTTTAGCACCTCATCGTCCTCCGGCAACTTTTGGTCGATTAGAAAATCGAGGTATGGGACTGTCCAATCCGGCAGTGTTAAGTAGACAGCGAGACTTGCCGCTTCTACCGGTTCTTCTGAGTCGGGGTCCATCAAATCGGCGCCTTTAATGGATGGCTTCTGCAATTGCTCCAGGAAGATATCTTTTGGTACCTTTTTGCGTTCCGATCCCAGTCTTGCAAGTGTGTCTGCCGCCTCATTCTCAGCTCTTGGAACATGTCGGACTTCGTAGCCTACGAAGTTTTTTGCAAATTCGTCAACTTTGGCTCTGTAAGACGCCATTGTTGCGCTTTTCGCATCCCATGTTCCGCTTACTTGCTGCGCGACCAAATCTGAGTCGCCGTAACAGAGGATTCTTTTGACGCCTAGGTCGTTTGCCACGTGTAACCCATGAAGCAAAGCTTCGTACTCGGCAACATTGTTGGTTGCTGTGAAGTGGATTTGTAACACGTAGCTAAGCTTGTCACCTTTAGGCGTACGTAGAACGACTCCAGCCCCCGAGCCTTTGAGCATCTTTGATCCGTCAAAGTGCATGACCCAATATTCTGACTCGGGGAGTGCTGTTTCCTCCATAGCCTCTGTCCAGTCGGCGACAAAGTCTGCAAGTGCTTGAGATTTGATGGCGGTCCGTGGTTTATAGACTATATCAAAAGCGGCAAGTTCGATGCCCCATTTGGCGACTCGACCTGTTGCCTCTGCGTTGTTGATTATGTCTCTCAACGGTGCCTTGCTGACCACTGTCACTGTGTGTTCCTGGAAGTAATGCCTAAGCTTTCTGGCGGCGAAGAATACACTATAAGCCAACTTTTGGTAATGCGGATACCTCTGCTTGGAGGCGGAGAACACTTCACTGATGAAGTAGACCGGTCGCTGCTCACACGCCGCGGCTTCGCTCTCCTTTCTTTCCACAGCCAAGACAACGCTGACAACAGCTCCTGTTGCCGCGATGTACAGCAGCATTGGTTCCTGTGATCGAGGTGCTGCCAATATCGGAGCGGATATGAGGGCCTCCTTAAGTTGTTGCAAGGCGGCGTCTGCCTCTGCTGTCCACTCGAAGTTGTCGGATTTCTTCAGTAGCCGGTAGAGAGGCATTGCCTTTTCCCCTAGGCGGCTTATGAAACGACTGACGGCTGCCGCCGATCCGACTAGGCGCTGCACGTCCTTCAGACAAGTAGGTCTGGATATGTTTTGTATGGCCTTGATCTTCTCCGGGTTAACCTCAATTCCTCGTTCTGAGACGATGAACCCGAGGAGTTTGCCGGCTGGGACGCCGAAAACGCACTTGGCGGGATTGAGCTTCATCTGATACCTCCGGAGGTTCTGAAAAGTTTCTTCCAAGTCCTCTAGGAGATCTGCCTTCTTTTTTGACATTACCGCGATGTCGTCTACATAGACGTGAACATTGCGACCGATTTGTTCGTGCAGGCAATTTTGCATACAGCGCTGGTATGTTGCCCCTGCATTCTTCAGGCCAAAAGGCATGGTAATGTAGCAGAAAGTCCCATATGGAGTTGTGAAAGATGTTTTCAGTTGATCTGACTCTCTCATCTTGATTTGGTGGTATCCTGAGTAGGCGTCCAGAAAACAAAGCAGCTCGGAGCCTGCTGTGGAGTCTACGACTTGGTCAATCCTAGGCAGCGCAAAGGGATCCTTTGGGCAGCACTTGTTAACACCAGTATAGTCGATACACATCCTCAGCTCTTTATTCTTCTTTGGGACAAGTACAGGATTTGCCACCCAATCGGTGTGTACAACTTCTTTTATGAAATTGGCGGCCTTCAGCCTATTTATCTCCTTCCCTATAGCCTTGCGTCTCTCATCTCCAAAGCGTCTTGTTGCTTGCTTCACCGGCTTGGATCCTTTTATGACGTTGAGCGAGTGCTCGTCAAGTTCCCTCGGTACACCAGGCATGTCGGAAGGCGACCATGCAAAGATGTCACGATTCTCACGGAGGAACTCGACGAGCGCGCCTTCCTATTTGCTGTCAAGGTTGGAGCCGATGACAACTTGCTTAGACTTGTCACCTGGGATGAGGTCCGCCTTTTTGGTGTCTTCTGAAGCTTCGAAAGTCTTCTTGACATCCATCTTTGGCTTTGGCATGGAGTTGTCTTAATCCGCCCCGAGCAGCGCGAGTTCTTCCTTGTGGATGACGGCTTCTGCGAAGGCGGCCATGCCACGCTCGCACTCCTTGGCTTTCTTGAAGTTGCCGGAAACCGTGATGGTTCCGTTTTCCCCCGGCATTTTAAGCTTGCTGTATATGTAGCACGGCCTTGCCATGAACTTGGCGAAAGCCGGTCGTCCGAAGATTGCATGATTGGCGCTTTTGAAGGGGACAACTTCGAACCGGAGGAACTCTGAGCGGTAGTTCTCTTTTGGTCCGAAAGTTACCTTCAGCCTGATGCTTCCCATTGACTTTGCTTGCCTGCCGGGCACTATGCCATGAAATGTGAGGTTGATGTGATCCAGCTGATCCTCTGACAGGTTCATGCGGCTTAGCGTGTCGTAGTACAGGATGTTGAGGCTGCTGCCGCCATCCATGAGTACCTTTGTGAGTCTGAAGTTGTCGACAATGGGGTCGACGACAAGGGCGTACTTGCCTGGGTGAGGGACGTGATCAGGGTGGTCGGACCGGTCCCAAGTGATTGTTGCCTCCGACCAGTTCAAGTACTGAGGGACGTACGGCATTGTCGCGTTGAGTTCGCGCATCTCCGCCTTATCCTCTTTAGCCGAAGGCGTGCCGACAAAGCACACAAGAGATTCTTTGACCTTCGGATACGGCTTCTTTTTCTTGGCGGTTGCGTCCTCTTCGCTTGATATAGACATGTCGTCGTCATCCTCATCCTCCTTGCTGTCTTTCTTGTCGTTCTTCTTTGACTTCTTTGACTTCCAGCCGACTGTGGGATCCTTTTTGAATTCGTCCATGAAACGGCACTCTCCAAGCATGTGGTTGACCTTGCCCAATGAGGCGTGGATGGGACACGGCAAGAGCTTTGCCTGTTCGTAAGTGATTCGCGCCGCCTTAGGCCCTGAGCCGGCTTCGCGATTATCTTTCTTATTTTTCCACTTCTTTTTGCCGGCGTTTCCTTGGAACGCTACGGCTCCCTCATTGGAAGGACCGGCTTTGTCATCCGCCGCCTGTTTGCGCTTGTTGTTCCGCTTTGGTATGATGTTGACGTCTGGGTCATCGTCCCGGGCGTCGTCATCCGCCGCCGCGTATTGGGCGGCTAGGTTGAGAATCTCACCAAGGTCCGTGATTTGCTCGCGGACGAGCCTATGACGGAGCAAGGACTTCTTCTGTAGGCCCGTGTAGAAGGCATGGATAGCCTGTGCGTCCGAAACACCATGACAGTTGGCCTTTTCGGATATCCAGCGGCTGACAAAATCTGTCATGGTTTCGTCCGGCTTTTGGATACAGCGCTGTAAATCCGTGTAGGTATTTGGACGCTTGTATGTTCCTTGGAAGTGCTGGGAGAAAACTTTTCCATGTCGTACCAGCTATGGATGGACTTTTCAGGGAGGTTGTCGATCCAAGCTCTTGCCGTGCCTTCCAACATGAGAGGTAGGTAGCGGACGGCAATATGGCTGCTCCCGCCGGCAATCTCTATGGCCATGGCGTAGTCGGAAAGCCATGAGTCCGGCTTAACAAGGCCGTTGTACCTAGAACAGTTTTTTGACACTGATGTCATGTCCTTGGGGAACGGCTCTTTGCGGATGGCGTCACCGAAGCACTTTGGTCCAGAGTATAGCGGCTCCTTTCCTCTTGCTATGTCTTGTAGGCGGTGTCGTGCGTCTTTTGGATCGAGCTGCCGTGCGCCTCTGTTTGCGTCCGGCTCGTCCTGTGCCGCCCGGCTTATGCTGCGCCTGGGCCCTTCTACCTCCTATCTCCTCTTGCTGCCAGTGCTATGCTGCGGAGACCGGCTGCGGCCTCTCCTTGGAGGGTCGTTGCCGGCATCTTTTCTAGGCGGCTGCCTGTTGTTCCGGCTACCGCCATTGTCGCGTCTTGGCTGAGGTGGAGGTGGTAGGGCTCCTCTGCTTCCCGTCCTTGAATTCTCGTCCCGCCTTTGTTTTGGCGGCGGTGCCTTCTTTGGAGGTGGCGTTGCCTTCCTTTTGTCGCCATGGCTACTGGAGCCAGACGGGCCTTCGGGGTCGGCACCTGGTGCAGCTTTGCACTTGCCTGACTTGGACTCTAGGTCTCCCCCGCGGGCATCCGCCATGTGGCCGTAGGAATCAGCGCGAGCTTGTTGTTCTAGGGCCTTGCTTACGAAGTGTCTTGCGTTGGCCAACTTCTCTTCCGCCGTGTAAGTGTTGTCATCCAGGGTACCTAGCGCGGCAGCCGCGTTGAGGATAGGGGTGCAGAAGACAACATCCCCCCTTCTATCCACTCGCTGTGGTTCCATACGCCAATCGAACCCTAGGTCTTGAGCCGCTGTCGTTGCTTGCGTAGGCGGCTCTTTTCCACGGCGGTTTTTTGATGACCTTTTCTCCTCGAAGAGTTGCCGGTTTTTTTTAGCCGACATCTTCTCCTGCTCTTTCTTGATCTTCTTCGCAAGGCTCTCAACGTGCTCCTCTCTTTTTCGTAGGAAGTCAGAGTGCTTAAGCATGTTAAGCCTAAGTTCTTCCACTTCGTCGAGTGGGGTGTTTTTGTTCACCGGAGTATTCATGATCTCGTCTACTTCTTTGATGACGGAGAGTAAATCCGTGGGTTTGCTGCTGCCGCCTTTCTCGAGGCCAGTTTTCTTCTTTGCGCGCACCTTGTCGGAACTTTCGATGAGTTGGCCGGCAGTGGTGTCTCCGGCTTCTTCCGCCGGCTTGATTTGCGCTTCTGAAGCAACTGGGGTTGTCTCGTGACCGACAACAACCATCATAGCCAGCTTGTCAGGCATGTCTGTATCCGTTGTACCCTCTGAGGGAGCCGGATTTCCACTGGAAAAGCGGGTTTTGATCTTCTCTTCGAAGAGACTAGCATCATCGTCGGAGTCAGAGTCTATGTTGACTTGAACGGTAGATCTGGATCCGGCATCTGACATCGCATCCTCCTGCAGAGCAGGGAGGATTGATTCAGGATCGTTGTTTTCCGGCTGGGAGTCGGATCCCAGTCCGACAACTCCGACGAAGTGGAAATCAGATTCGGCCGACTCCTGGGAGAAGGCGGATTCAGATCCATCTTGTCGGTCGACTGCTTGGTCGAAGGGTTGGTGGGTGGGGTTGTAGAAACGCGGTAGGCCGTACGCCTCTGGCGTGTACCCGATGAAGACGTCGATCCCTCCGATCGGCACGATTGCGCATCCGATAAGGTAGTCGTCCGCCGGGAGCCAGGACTCATCCGAGTTGACGTAGCTATGGCCGTCAAACCTTGTGACGCGACCGACGGCGATCTGATTGCCCACGCCGCCAAGTGTTCCCGCCTGGAACGTGACGCCAGGAACCTTATGCCCCACGGTGGGCGCCAACTGTCGTGGTATCGACATAATTGATAGGAGACGGGGGTCCTCTAGCCTACGTATGGATTGTGGGGAAGAAGGTTGGTGTCGTCGAGGTCGGGATTGAACACGGCGAGTTTACCCAGCTTCGGATCCCACAGCGGTGGCAGGATCCTACGTGCTGCTATAATTCACTATGAGGCAATAGCCGTGAACAGGTTACAATGTGTTTGATGCGTATTCAAGCGTGCCCTAAAGGCTTCCTGGTGGCCGGCTTATATAGGCGGCCAGACCCCAGGATACAAGGTAAGTACTTGTCCGGCAAGTAATCAGAGTCCTAGACCTAGCCGGCTTAGTTGCCGCCTTCCGTCTTGGGCTCGGTGGCTTGATGGGCTTAGGCCTTCCGCCTTCCTTGGACCGTCCGCCTACTTCCTTGCACGTCAGCTATCTGGGCCGCCCGGCAGGCCTTGGCCTTACCACCCTTGGGCCACCCTGGACTAGCCGGATTGATCCATGCTGGTTATACCCCTAGTTGATATATCCCCAACATCCATAAAACATACAAAACTTATTTATATGTTTAACATCATAAGTTTGATTCTAGATTCTATCTTTCACAACATGAAACATATTTGTCAATGGCTTTGGCAACGCCATTTGACTTGTTGTTACTCGCATAGAACAATGCGTTACATATTGCAGTAGGTGGTCTATAAATGCTATCTACCACCATAATTTCGGGATTGTACTTTCTTGATATACAACCTGCTCTTTAGCCTTTTTTAACATGCCACATGATAAATTGCATCATTACTCATGCAATTAAAATCATTCTGGAGCTTTCCACGATATAGCTCCATGTGCGAGGGTGAGGATGTAACTTAACGTGGAAACTTTAATATCCACACATCTCGCATAAACAATGTCCATATAACCCACATTATCGAGGTTATTAGACTTCTTATTAGCGAGTATATAAACTTTATTGCCCTACATATTTGCAAGACTTTTGTCGGCCTTTCAAGTGGTCAAATTCTGTACTTTCTTTTATATTTGCCAATTATCCCGATCAAAAATATAGGGCATATTCTTACTTGAATACTCATAATGTTTCTGACAGCCGAAACATAAAGAACCGATATTATCTGATCAACTCATAATGGTTCCTTGGACACTAATATGTCCACCTTTATTGCCCTTAATTTCATTAGCATGTGTGATAGAGTACTTGTACATAATATTTTATTTCGTACTCTATCAACATATGTCGTCATAATAGAACTTATACTCCTTTTGGACCTATATCTTGGTGAAACTCAATACAAAGTATGAGACATCACCAATATTATTTATCTTAATAGAAGATAGAAATTACTTGGCTAACCAAAAATATTTCTTCTTCACAACCTAGTAAACTTACTCTCCCTCGTCTTATGGTATGAGTGTCGTAACGCTCATGTTATTTCCTGATTGAAATTCCTTATGTAACATATGTAACATACCTTATGTTGACTTCAACTATAGGTATTTTTTCTCAACTGACTCGATGTATATGAACGAAAATCTAATGGATTTATTCTTAAGATTCATGTTCATACACTTCAGGTCTCCTGATGATCACTTTATTTAGAAGATGGAAAAAACATCCAAAATCTCAATAACAATCATTATAGTTCAAAACCACAACACCGTTGGGCAGAAGATGGAAAATAACTTTCTAAGCTGTGACACATGATCATAAAACGACGTTGGTCAGAAGTAGAACCATGAGCCACATGATATTTACAAAACTTGCCACTTTAGTAAAAATATGTGACAAATGATTATAAACGACGTTGGTCAGAAATATAACCATGAGCCGCACCAACATTAGATTAGCAAGGTTGTCACTTTAACATTCATGTGTGCTTCATAGTACTCATAAGGGTTTAAGTCCACGTTAATTCGATAAAAGGAGTCGAAACATTCATTCTCCAAAGTAAGACTTCTCGTTGGTTCCATCATACTCTGAGAAATAGAACATTCATTAATTCCCATATTCAATGAGACACTATACTCATTCATTCTCCAAATAAGACTTCTTGTTGGTTCCATCATACTCGGAGAATTAAAATATTCATGAATTCCCATGTTCAATGAGACAATTCCATTCTCCACCTCAAAATGTGATAAACATGACCACAATTTCGATGAGGTCTCATTATTTACTTGTATATTAAGGGTACCATGACTCATATCAACACACAGTTCATTCGTCAAGGACATAAATATTCTCACAACATGGTAAGACAACAACAAAGGTTTCATTACAAATAACAAATGGTTCATATGAAAAAAATTCTTCAAAAGCTTCATTATTTACTGCCCTCTTAGCTAAACCCATTAATCCCCATTTTAAATGGGTAGTTCTTAAAAATATTCCTCAATAGAGGCCAAATATTCTTTGGCATATACTGAGTCGGGAATTGCATTCTTTATCTCATAATGTTTTAAAATTTATTTTGCGTTCCATTGCCGAGACAACAGTAATCAACATCAAACTTGAACTGATCTTAAAACAAGACAAGCTAATCGTGTTCTAATTTGTATCACCGATGGGCTGAAAACGAAAAAGAGCACTTGTCATACATAATTGGAACATGACAATAACTAACGTTAGTCAGAATATTGTCATATACCATAATAACTTATGCTCATAAATGAATACTCTAGTCAAAACTTCTCGTTTTGACTATAGAAACTTAAATCATAGATCAACAAACTTATTTGCTAAATTAATAGCCATCACTAACATAGACACCAATATATATGATGCAATCCAATATGTTATTAGACACATGGATTCTTAATTTGTCGCTGATCATTTCCATCAAACTTTGACATTATAATTTCAATAACTTAAATAGAACATGTCAAAGCTTATCATTAAAACTTTCAATGACATGATAACAAAAATATCATTCATTTTAAACATTCACATCATGACATCTCACTAAGTAGACAATAGATTTCCATCCTCAGTGGAAACAATGTTATAAACAATTTCCAATTTTTTTTGCATATTACATCACAATCTCACTTAATAATTAACTTTAACTATCAATAAATGACAACTTATGAACATGACATCATCTTAAAATTCTGTCAACATCCTTGTTCCGAGAATCATCATGCTGAGCCTCCATCACCTTCTGTCAGTGCATGTCAAAAGACATAAATGCATCCGACATAATACTTTAGCATTATTTCTCATCATTATTAGGCTACATAGTGCATTGCGGAAAAATGAACCATACAACCGCTAAAACTTTCTTTAGGGTGGACTCAACCCATTAGAGATGATCACATTATTAATAAACGCCATAAACATGGCACCAACTTAAAACTTCGTTCTGAGTAGAATCTCCGAACAAAATTATTCAGAAAATTTAGAGAAATACGCATAAAAACATCATGTCATAACATCCATGAATCATCATTAAAATGCTATTAAAATTGCATCAACATTAATCTATAGCATTATATCCCCTTAAAGTTCAGGAATTTTCTGACGTACAAAAAAACATAATACTTGATTTAAAAACTTTGAACTCAATAAATACACTGAAACTTGAAAACATGTATACTTCATCATTCTCGTAATAAATATCAATTTACAACTTATTTCTCAACATTCATTGATATTTAAAATGATACTCAACATAGAAAACCCATTTTAGTGAGATGACTTGTAAAAATTAAAACAACGTTGTTCAGAATCAATTTTACTGTCATAAACATTCTCAAATTAAACATCAAACTGAACTTAAGGGAAAAATAACTTCATATGATGTCTAATTTGATAATTCAACATTTAAATATTCTCAACAAAAAAATCTCGTTGGTTCATTTTCGTTCAGAATAATATCGTATTTCAACTCATATTTGGGCAATATTTTTCTGTATTTAAAAACAATGCACAAAATTGAATTATTGAGACAAAATAGTGCACTGAAAAAAGAGACTACATCCCTTTTAACTAGACCGCAGTTCACCGGATTTGGGCCCAAAAACATCACTGAGGCCCAAAACACCCCGCAGCGAGCACGCCCGTTGGATGAAATCCAACGGCTGTCCCGGTTTGGAACAAAACGGCGGCCCGGTCAAACCCATAATCCCTACATGCTCATTCCCTCCCCATTCTTCCACGACGAAACGAGAGCGGCGTCGGCCGCAGCCCGATCCGGCGGTTGGCTACCCGTCCACGGCGGTGGTGCGCTCCGCTCGCCGAAGGAGCATGCTGCGGACTAGGTCCAGCGCGCTGCTCCGTCGAGTGTGGCGTGTGCGCCACGAATCGTGGCGGTGGTACGAGGAGGTGGTGCTCGTCGGGTTTCCCGACACCATTTGATGCGACGACTGCGAGCAAAGGAGGCCTGGCGTCTACCTCGTCCGCGCAAGCGCGTCCTTCCACGCATCCTCTCCGATGGGAGGAGAATGGCGTCGCGGCGCCATTGCCCTCGTGCAGCGTTGGTGCTGCATGGACCCGAAGGCCGAGGCAACGGTCCGGCGTCTATACGGTGAGAGCTTCTGAACCCTGAAGCTTCGAAAAAATGTGCTTGATTTGCATTTGAGGTTCGGCCGAAATTGGGGAATTTTCTAGGGTTTCGAAATCGGGATTTTTCTTTAATTTTCTTTCGAATTGATGTGCAATTCCCCTCCTTCTAATTGCTAACCGAGTGAAAACAAGTGCTAATTGAAAACATGAACATTAATTTGGCAAAACCTTTGACATGAATAGCACTAACCCGCAGCAAAACAGAATAGTAAACTCATCACAAACAAGCTCATTACTTAGGCCGAGGCTAAACAATTTCCTTAATCAAAACTTAACATGATTAGGGCACTAAGATGATCATATCAGCTCTGATACCAATGTTAGCACTTATTTCCCAATAGAGGGGACATTAATGTAAGCTGATCATGCATTAGAGCACCTAATTGGATCTTACAGAGGATTAGGGATGCACTTACAAGAAATTGGAGAAAACATTGTTGCCTATTTGATGCAGGCAGAACTTGGGGTCGAAGTAGATGAAGCAGGGTCGTCGATGAAGTCAAACTAGACGATCACGTGACCCTCCTGGCCTCCACTTGCAGTGCCACGGTACAACAGTGGGCAGCTTGGATCTTCCCATCATACAACGCTCCCCCAATTCGGTTAGGGTATTTGGAAAGGTTAGGAATTGGTAATCAATTAGATAGCTCAGCTCTGCCAAACACTCTTTCCCTTTTATATGCAACTGGCGATAGGGGACCCAAACCTGAGTTGGTTTTCGGTCGCCCCCGATCAGGGCGCGTCAGTTGGGTCGAGGGCAACTAACACTTGCGTGACTAACGTTAAAACATACTCGGTCAAAGCCGATAGATCAACCAACACATTGGTCTTCCTTCGCGCCATACTTTGAGAGTATGTCGTTCTTCTCGCTCATCTCTAACCCAATGTCGTGATGGTTCTGGCGGTGTTCCAGTTCCTGTGCGAGGCGTACGTTGGGGTGAGGCCTTCAGTGACCCTCTTTCTCCACTACTTCCTCCCGCTTATTGGAGATGAAGACATTGTTTTGAGCGCGGTCACCTTTCGTCTTTGTGCGGAGACTGCGAGCGGGTTCATCTTTTTGCGAGAGAAGGAGTGGTAGAACTAGCGAGATCGCTAGATCTTCATGCGTCTGCTAGGGATGGATCCACTGATGACCGAGCCCTCCGCGCCGCTGGAAGCCCGGATGGATTGGGCATAAGTGCATGCGCACGATGCCTTCCTCCGTCCCCACTGCTACCGGATTTCTTCGCTGAGGCCGGCCGGTCTCACCGGCTGCAATGTGGTGAGGACATTTCTTGGTCAGCGTATCGCTCCTCTACAGGAACAAGGTTGTCCGGCATGGAGCGTGATGCAGCAGGGGGATGCGTCCCGCCTTTCCCATAGGTCCGGGCTCACAGCCAATGAGTTGCAGCAGCGGGTGATCTGGCTCATGGGAGAAGATTCAGGCCCCGAGCTCGAGGAGGGCACCAGCATGTTCTGCTCCTCACAGGAGACCCTCGGATAGGCGACATCCTGAGCCGTCTCCCGCAATGCGAAGAAGTAGGCCTGGTTTTCCTGCCAGATGCTCCTCCGGTGCCACCGACCGAAGCGCTGTCTCCCCCACCACCGGGCCCCGTTCCAGCCGGAGCCATTCGGGCGGCCGGAGTGAGAGAAGACGAAGCCCCGGGAAGAGCTCCGCCCCGGCGGGCCCTTCGGCTCGCGGGTTGTACTCGCCGGGAAGATCCTTCTGTGCCGAGCACAAGCGCACCAACCCCACGCAAGCGCAGGATCATACTATCGACAAGTGACGATGAGGGAAGCGCGCCGAAGGCGCCATTTCTATCATCCTCTGCAGGCGAGTCCCTTCGTCCCAGCCCCTGAGCGCCTGAACCTACGTGAACCTACGGCCGTTCTAGCGGTAGAGGAGTACCCCCCCCCCCCCCCATGCAGCCGTGGATCGGAAGTCTGTAGCGCGCGGGCGGATGGGATATAAACATGGGGCCGGTGGTGCCCGATCTTTCTAGCGCCTCCGACCAAATGCCTTTCCCTCCAAGCTGCAGTATGGATGTAGCGCCCCAACTTTTATTAAAGTTGGAACACCTGTGTTATGTGCTAGTCCCTGGATCACTGCCAGTACCACAGTACAAAATATAAGGTACCATTGCATAAGTATTAAATTGCTACAACGAGATCCAAAAATAATAGCCAAGTATGGCTTTATTACAAATTGCATAGCCATGAAGGCTAGCTAAACTTCAGAGTTCACAACGAAAGCGAATAACAATGAGCCTCATCTTCAAGCATGCGCCACAGGCAGACATGTTGGGTGTAGACTCGATTCCAATCTCATTCTTCATCAGAATTACCTGCACATTTGAATATGCAGCCCCCGAAGAAGGTCAATACAATGATGTATTGGCAAGTGACTATGGTAGATATAAGAGGACAAGTCTAAAATCTATATGCATATTTGGCTTGGTGGGGTTGGAGGCTATTTTGGAGCAAGCAAGTTTTCTCCTATCTTTTGTAAAACACTTTTATTTCTCAAGACTTGGCACAAGGGATAAAACCCAAGTGCACCAACAAATCTTTTCTTAAGTCAAATTTTACTATATGAAAACAGTGTTGAGATTCTTCCGCCCATCCTTATCCAGATGCTCGAAGTAGTCCATTTTCGGAGACACGGCTAAGTACTCAGATTGTTGACTCTGCAGAGGTTGTGCACTTTCACCTTTAGACTCAGTTAACCCAAAAATCCTATACACGCGGAGTGTATTAAGGAAAGGAGAGAATTGAGACAAGAACTTTCAGAAGAAGAATGCAACCATAGTAGCAAGACTCGTTCCACCTATAAACTCTACATCTGCTTGTCAAGCTGACAGGTTGCACCCTCACAACTTAATTATTCTAGATGGAGCCCATTGTCAAAAGGCTGCACGGGAAGCTTCTAAACTTGGAGGGACTTGGTAATCTCTTCGTTCCTGGGTGGCCATCCACAAGTGCACTTCTGGGTAACAACCACCATGCTCATGGCCCTAAGTAGAATAGACATTCATCCTAGGCGACGACAACCACAAGCATAGCCCCAAAAGCCACTCAATATAAACCATAACAACCAATTCCACCCAGATGTGTATTTTAGATTTTAACACTAAGAAACATTTCTATAACATGGTAAACATTTTAATAGCATAGCTAAGCAACTAATAAAAACTTTTCATGGCTGCTTAGGAAAGGGTGGCTACACACTACTAGGATATTTGTAAAATACAAACTAACTTAGCATTATAAAATAAATCAAGAAAATCCCTATCATGCACACTACTCAAAATATACTACATATGCATATAGAAAATATTGGGTATAATATGAGTGTCACTTGCCTTGGTAACAGGAGGAGCAAGCATAACAAGAATAAAATTCACAAGCAAGTCCTTCTTCTTCACAATCTAACACAAGCAATGAATAAAATTAATACCAACACAATATCCTCACAACACCAAACATAATCATGTATGCATGAATGATATGCTATGATAGTAGGACACACTTATTAATAATTTTTATCTTATGTTAATGAATGAAATATAATTTCTAGGTATTTCTTATTTGTTTTATCAATTAAATAATTTTAAAATAATATAGTAAAACTTTGATTTCTATAATTACAACTTTTATTGTTTTATGAAAAATTTCAGTTAAGACATTTATTAATATTGCTGGACAGGGGGAATTACTAAGATCTTAAAACAATTAAATTTAGTCCTAAATCATTTTTATTATTTAAATTATTATTTTAATAGCCAAAATAATCCTCTGATAATTATACAAATTATAATTTGCCAAAAGGAAAAACAAATGATGTAGAATAAACTTCATGAGCAGGGCTATCCGTGGATATAAAATTTATCAAATTTGAACTTATAGATCAAAAGTTATGAATTTTCTAAGTTTTACATATTTTCTGTTTTATTTATAAAAATTCCTGCGAAAAAGAAATAACAGGGGCTACGTGGCGCGATCTCATTGGTCGGTACCACTTCGACGTGGATCGGCTGTGAGAGCCGTCCGATCTAATTTAAAATGGACGCGCGAGATCTGATCGATCTAGATCCATTGGATCTAGATCTAACGGTCCACGATCCGTTGACCAAAAACGGGCGACGCAGTCGCTGGAGTTCGCCCGACCGTTGCTCTAACGGTCCACGATCCGTTGCTCGCTCTCGCGTCCTAGGGGGCTACGGGACGAACGGAGCTTACCGAGGCGTAGCGAACGTCAGGGCGGAGTCGATGGCGCGGTGGTGGTCGACGACGTGGTCTTCTCCTCCTCGTGCAGCTCGCCGGAGTTGCTTGCGGCGGCGGTTTCCCTGGGGCGTGGACGAATACGACGTTCGGCTGCAAAATAATCCGCGGGACAAAGTTAAAAACGTGTGCAACGAGGAGGGGACTCGAGGAGGGGCAAAGGCGAGCTCGGGGGTGGTCGGAGTACTCCGTACGGCATGCTTTTCGGCGGCGGAGGTCCGAGCTCGCTCGCGAGCTGCCCGGCGGCGGAAGATTTAGGGTTTGGGGTGGGGAGGGATGCGGCCGAGGTGGGGGTTTAAGTAGGGGGCGCGGGGAGCAAACCTCGCGCTGATTCCGCTCGGGAATCGCTGCGGATCTCCGATTCGAATCGGGCGTGATCTCCGGCGGGAGGAAGACGAAGCTGACAGGTGGGTCCCACCTGTCAGCGAGAGGAGGGGGGAGATGGGCTGCGTGGGCTGGCTGGGCCGCGTTCGGACGCGCGCGCGGTAGATAGCTAACGGGCCGGCCCGAATTCCTTTTCGTTTTAATGAAATTAATATCTGTTTTTAAATACTGATTTCAAAATTGATTTTAAACCTATTCAAAACATTTCAGAAAAATTCATAAAAATATGTTTTGTAAAGGTTATTAAAAATGGAAACTTTTAACATTATACTTGCCCATAAATAAATTGATAAAAATAATATTTATTAAAGGAGTTAAATTACACTTTCTGGAATTGTAGGTAATTTATTCTTATAATTTGATGTTTTATTTAATATTTTTGTGATGTAGTTTTATATATATTGATGAATGATGCATGGATGCAAAGTTTTAAATTTTTGCAAAATTTGGGATGTTACAGACTAACCCCCTTAAGAGGAAGCTCGCCCTCGAGCTTCGGAAAGGTCAGCAAATAGGTGTGGATGGTCTTCTCGGAGATCATCCTCTCGTTCCCAGGTGGCTTCTTCCTCGGTGTGATGATTCCACTGGACTTTGCAAACTTGATGATTTTGGTACGGGTGACTCTTTCTGCGGTCTGCAATATCTTGATGGGTTTCTCTTCGTAGGTCAGGTCACTCTCCAATTGTACTTCTTCGAGAGGTACAGTATCCTTTAAAGGAAATCCCATCATCTCGGGGTGACATTTCTTCAACTGCTTGACATGGAACACATTATGAACCGCAGACAGAGCTTCTGGTAGTTCTAACTCATATGCCACCTCACCCTTGCGAGACAGAATTTTAAATGGTCCAATGAATCGAGGTGCTAACTTTCCTTTAATTCCAAACCTCTTTACACCTCGGAGTGGTGACACTCTAAGATAGGTTCTATCACCCACCTCGTAGGTGACTTTTCTACGTTTAGAATATGCGTAGCTTTTCTGGCAGGATTGTGCTATCTTCAATCTATCCTTAATCAGTCTGAGCTTCTCTTCAGCCTCTTGGATTATATCAGGTCCAAAGAGACTTCGTTCTCCTACACCACTCCACAACAATGGGGTTGTGCATTTCTTCCCATATACGGCTTCAAATGGTGCCATCTCAATGCTGGCTTGGTAACTGTTATTGTAGGAGAATTCAGCATAAGGTAGATTATCGTCCCAACTAGATCCATAATCGAGCGCACAAGCTCTTAACATATCTTCTAGAATCTGATTTACTCTTTCAGTCTGGCCATCCGTTTGCGGGTGAAAGGCCGTACTGAATTCCAATCTGGTTCCCAAAGATTCGTGCAACTGATTCCAGAAATGAGATGTGAACTGGGTCCCTCTATCGGACACGATACTCTTGGGAACACCATGTAGGCACACAATTCTCTTCATGTAAATATCAGCTAACTTTGCACTTGTATAAGTGGTCTTCACGGGGATAAAGTGAGCTATATTGGTTAGACGACAAACGATAACCCAAATAGAATCATAACCAGATCTGGTCCTTGGTAACCCGGTGATAAAATCCATCCCAATAGAATCCCACTTCCAATCCGGTAACTGCAAAGGTTGCAAAAGTCCTGATGGTTTATGATGCTCTGCCTTTACTCGACTGCATACATCGCACTTAGCGATATATTCTGCTATTTCTCTTTTCAGATTGTTCCACCAAAATCTCTCCTTCACATCCATATACATCTTGGTATTTCCCGGATGAATAGAATAAGGTGTCTCATGAGCTTCTTGCATAATTAACTTTCTAATATCAGGATCATTGGCCACACATATACGTTTCTCAAACCACAAAATCCCTTGCTCATCCTCATGAAATCCCTTAGCTTTTCCTGCTTCAGATTGACTTTGATTTCTTCTATTTCCTTGTCTCCTTTCTGCGCTTCACGTATCTTGTCCATCAAAGTAGGTTGTACTACTAATGAGGCTACAAAACCTTCTGGTACTATTTCCAATCTGAGGTCCTTGAATGCCTTGCATAAATCCTCGGGTATTTCTCCTGCGGTGAGGCCATTCACATACGTTTTACGACTCATAGCGTCTGCTACTACATTTGCCTTTCCCGGGTGATATTGGAGACTCAGATCATAATCCTTGATAAGTTCCAACCACCTTCTCTGTCTCATGTTCAATTCCTTCTGTGTAAAAATGTACATTAAACTTTTGTGGTCCGTGAATACCTCACATCTTTTTCCCATCAGGTAGGGTCTCCAAGTTTTCAGGGCATGTACTACCAATGCTAACTCAAGATCATGAGTTGGATAATTTTCTTCATGTTTCATGAGATGTCTAGAGGCATAAGATGCCACTCTGCCTTCTTGCATCAACACACTTCCCAGGCCTTGGCGTGAAGTATCACAGTACACTTGGAATTCTTTCTTCAAATCAGGTAAGCATAGAACTGGGCCTGAAACTAGACGTTTCTTCAATTCCTGAAAACTGGCTTCGCATGCCTCAGTCCACTCAAATTTCTTCTCCTTCTTTAATAATTCCGTCAATGCCTTGGCGATTTTGGAAAAGTTTTCTATAAATCTTCGGTAGTATCCTGCTAGACCAAGGAAACTCCGTAATTCTCCAACATTCTTTGGTGGCTCCCAATTGGTTACAGCTGAAAACTTTTCAGGATCCACTGATATACCCTCTTTAGATACTATGTGACCTAGAAATGCGACTTGTTCCAACCAAAATTCACACTTGCTGAATTTGGCATACAACTTATGTTCACGTAGCCTCTTCAATACAAGACGTAAATGCTCTTCATGTTCTTTGTGACTCTTGGAGTAGATTAGAATGTCATCTATGAACACTACCACAAACTTGTCTAGAAAATCCATGAACACTTTATTCATCATACTCATGAAGTAGGCGGGGGCATTGGTTAATCCAAATGACATAACTGTGTACTCATATGAGCCATATCTTGTAACAAACGCGGTCTTTGGTATATCCACTTCTCTAACTTTCATTTGGAGGTAACCTGATCGAAGATCAATCTTGGAGAAGACACAAGCACCCTTCAGTTGATCAAATAGTTCATTTATCTTGGGTAACGGATACTTGTTCTTGATGGTGTGTTCATTTATATCTCTGTAGTCCGTGACTAGTCTCTGGGTTTGATCTTTCTTTTTAACAAATAGAACTGGCGCTCCCCAGGGCGAAGAACTGGGGCGAATAAATCCCTTCAGAAGGTGTTCTTCCAGTTGTTTCTTGAGTTCTTTTAATTCATCGACGGCCATAGGATATGGTCTCTTAGCTATTGGTCTGGTACCAGGTTTTAGTTCAATGAGAAACTCCACATCTCTATCGGGTGGCATTCCCGGTAGTTCTTCTGGGAAAACGTCTGGGTACTCCTGGACAATCAGCACATCACCAAGGCTAACCCCCTTAAGAGAATTAAGCCTAACTTTCTTAAATTCGAAAGTTTATCTGTATTTAATCTTCTGTTTCTCTGGGGTGGTGAGGGTGATAGCTCTATTTGCACAATCTATGATTCCTTCAAAACGGGTCATCCAATCCATTCCAATGATAACATCCAAACCTTGGGTTTCTAGGATGACTAAGTCTGTTGGAAAAAGATATTTTCCAATCTTTAACTCTAATTGCCTACAACCAGAATTTACTATCATCTCACCCCCAGGTGAACTCACTCTTATTGGTTTTCCTAAGCTTTCCTCGGCTAGCCCATGTTTGTTTACAAAAGCTCTAGATATGAATGAATGCCATGCTCCAGTATCAAATAAGACTAATGCTGGAAAGGAATTGAGCAGGAACTTACCAATCACAGCATCAGGTTCATCATGAACTTCTTCCACATTGATGTGGTTTACTTGCCCCTTCTGGAAAGGGTTGGGCTTGGAAATTTCATCAGCCTTCCTCTCTGGGCAGTCAGTAGCATAATGTCTTGTCTTCTTGCACTTGAAGCAAGTCACATTAGACAAGTATTTCTTCCCTTCAGTGTTAGGACGGGGATTACCATTTCCATGATTATGGCCAAGGTGATGGTTTCCCTTGAACCCACCATTATTTCCTTTGTACCCTCCATTGTTGTTATGATCATGATGTTTTTGGCCACTACCACTGTTGGAATAATTCCAGGGTTTATGGCCACTGACTTAAGAGGTGTGTGGTTTCTTGTGTGTCCCTTCAGAATTAACCTTACTTACACCGAACTTCCTCTTCCTATTCTCTTCCTTTCTTATGTTATTGTCCAGAGTGATTGCTTGATCCAGCAGAACTTGATAGTTAGGAGCATATGCCACAGACAAGGGTATCTTCAGTTCTCCCCTAAGTCCATTAAGAAAATTTTCCTTCCTCTTAGCATCAGTGTCGATGTCTTCTGGTACATACCTAGATAGCATACAGAAGTCATCCATATACTCCTTCAGAGTTCTACCTTCCTGCCTCAAGCTACAAAATTCCTCTTTCTTCAGGTTCATTATGCCAGAGGAAATGTGAGCATTGCGGAAACCTTCCTTGAACGCATCCCAAGTCATGCCATCCAAAGGATGAGTCACTTGACAGGTCTCCCACCACATGGCAGCAGGTCCTTCCAATAGGTGTGCAGTGAACTCACCTTTTCTGCCTTAGAACACTCACTAGTTACTAAGTCCTTGTTGATTGAACGAAGCCAGTCATCCGCCACTATTGGTTCAGTAGTAGAGGAAAACTTATTAGGCCTAAGCCTTAAGAATCTTGCAAGTCTGTCCACTGGAGGTGGTGGTGGTGGTGGAGGGTTGTTGTTATTGTTGTTGTTGTTGTTGGTTGCTGCAATGAACTGAGTCATCATAGTCATCAGTTGGGCTTGAGCCGCCATCAGCTGTTGCATGGCCTCGGTGTTGTCGGAATCACGACGTGGAGGCATCTGTGGGGGTTTTAGCATGGATGAGTAAAAGATAGATAGAACTATAAGGAGGAATCCTACCCATGCACAAAACAATCAAGTCTAGTAGTCCATCAACTACAAACAACTTATAAAACAATCAACACACAAATCAAACTTTAAGGAAAACGATTTAAAAGTTTGGAAAATAAACTCGCGAGGTTCCGAGGATACAAGGGAAAATATTGCCTTCCACAAGTTGGTAGGTCAATACAAGACTAGGATAGCGATGAGGTGTATGATAAATGGTAGTCTCACTAACTAACTACTCGACCATGTCGTCTTCTTCCTCTTCAATTTACTGAATCTCGATTCCTTCATTGGCGAGTACCTCCTTGAGTTCCTTTACTTCTTTCTCTAGAGCAGAGTTCTTTTCTTGCAGCTCCCTCTTCTCTGTATGAAGTCGTTTGATCAAGTCACTATCGGCCTCGAACTCGACTTCATTGCTCTCGAGTTCTGCCTTCTGTTCTCTGATAGTCTTGTTCTTCTCTTGAACTCTTTTCTCCTGTCTCCTGTACTTCTCCTCTTGAGCAGCGAACCTCTCTTCTTGTGCTTTAGTCACTTCCTCCTGAGTCTTCGTCTTCTCCTCGTTTTCCTTGAGTAAGGCACAAAACTCATCGTTCTTCAGGAGCTCAGTGCGCCTATCCTCGAAAAGCTCTGTGACAAGGATTTCCAACTCCTGGAAATAAAGACTAAGGGGTTTTGCCTTGCCTCTTTCTCCGACATCATAAAGGTAAGGTTCTCCATCCTCGTTTCTCCTTCCAAAGAAAATGGAGTAGTGGCCCTTCAACTCTGTGCTATAGCGTCCGCAGAGGCGCCCAATCAGATCTTGCATGACTAGATTGAGTCCTTTATCCTTGGAGTCGCTAATCATTTTAATCTCCAGTGGGGGCTCTTCTCCACGTCCTGGCTGAGTTGCTTTTATTCCCCAGCAACCCTCTTTGTTAAATTTCTTCAGGATGAAACCCTTGACTTGGGGTAGTGGTAACCCTATCTTCTCGCCGATGTCGAGGAGGTAGCATCCAAAACGGGTGTTCACGAAGTCCTCCGCGGTGGTGAAGTGGAAGCTCGTCATCCTTTAGGTAGGAAGAAGGAAATTAAAACAGGAAATGCATAAGGTGAGGAAGTACTAGTCATAGTGTGTTTTATTATTTTAGGAAATACGAAGTCAAATCTTAAGATGATCAACAAATATTAACAACTCTTGGTAAATTGTTTTTTTCACTATAGTGAGAGAGACAGACACCCGGCCAGCCACTTATATTGTGGAACAGGTCTCATGTACGCGGACATGTAAAGTTTGTCCCGGGCCGCTTCATCCCACTATGCCGCTAGGATCCAACATACTTCAAAGATGGTAACATTATGACCAAAAAGGGGTTTAACCAATCCTAAGGGCTCGAACCTACAGGCAACACTTTGCTCTGATACCATTTTGTAGCGCCCCAACTTTTATTAAAGTTGGAACACCTGTGTTATGTGCTAGTCCCTGGATCACTGCCAGCACCACAGTACAAAATATAAGGTACCATTGCATAAGTATTAAATGGCTACAACGAGATCCAAAAATAATAGCCAAGTATGGCTTTATTACAAATTGCGTAGCCATGAAGGCTATCTAAACTTCAGAGTTCACAACAAAAGCGAATAACAATGAGCCTCATCTTCAAGCATGCGCCACAGGTAGACATGTTGGGTGTAGACTCGAGTCCAATCTCATTCTTCATCAGAATTACCTGCACATTTGAATATGCAGCCCCCGAAGGAGGTCAATACAATGATGTATTGGCAAGTGACTATGGTAGATATAAGAGGACAAGTCTAAAATCTATATGCATATTTGACTTGGTGGGTTTGGAGGCTATTTTGTAGAAAGCAAGTTTTCTCCTATCTTTTGTAAAACACTTTTATTTCTCAAGATTTGGCACCAAGGGATAAAACCCAAGTGCACCAACAAATCTTTTCTTAAGTCAAATTTTACTTTATGAAAACAGTGTTGAGATTCTTCCGCCCATCCTTGTCCATTTGCTCGAAGTAGTCCATTTCCGGGGACACGGCTAAGTACTAAGATTGTTGACTCTGCAGAGGTTGTGCACTTTCACCTTTAGACTCAATTAACCCAAAGATCCTATACACGCGGAGTGTATTAAGGAAAGGAGAGAATTGAGACAAGAACTTTCAGAAGAAGAATGCAACCATACTAGCAAGACCCATTCCACCTATCAACTCTACATCTGCTTGTCAAGCTGACAGGTTGCACCCTCACAACTTAATTATTCTAGACAGAGCCCATTGTCAAAAGGCTGCACGGGAAGCTTCTAAACTTGGAGGGACTTGGTAATCTCTTTGTTCCTGGGTGGCCATCCACAAGTGCACTTCTGGGTAACAACCACCATGCTCATGGCCCTAAGTAGAATAGACATTCATCCTAGGCGACGACAACCACAAGCATAGCCCCAAAAGCCACTCAACATAAACCATAACAACCAATTCCACCCAGATGTGTATTTTAGATTTTAACACTTAGAAACATTTCTATAACATGGTAAACATTTTAATAGCATAGCTAAGCAACTAATAAAAACTTTTCATGGCTGCTTAGGAAAGGGTGGCTACACACTACTAGGATATTTGTCAAATACAAACTAACTTAGCATTATAAAATAAATCAAGAAAATCCCTATCATGCACACTACTCAAAATATACTACATATGCATATAGAAAATATTGGGTATAATATGAGTGTCACTTGCCTTGGTAACAGGAGGAGCAAGCACAACAAGAATATCAATCACAAGCAAGTCCTTCTTCTTCACAATCTAGCACAAGCAATGAATAAAATAAATACCAACACAATATCCTCACAACACCAAACATAATCATGCATGCATGAATGATATGCTATGATAGTAGGACAATAATTTTAATCTTCTGTTAATGAATGAAATATAATTTCTAGGTATTTCTTATTTTTTTATCAATTAAATAATTTTAAAATAATATAGTAAAACTTTGATTTCTATAATTACAACTTTTATTGTTTTATGAAAATTTTCAATTAAGAAATTTATTAATATTGCTGGACAGGGGGAATTACTAAGATCTTAAAACAATTAAATTTATTTCTAAATCATTTTTATTATTTAAGTTATTATTTTAATAGCCGAAATACTCCTCTGATAATTATACAAATTATTATTTGCCAAAAGGAAAAACAAATGATGTAGAAATAAACTTCATGAACAGGGCTATCCGTGGATATAAAATTTATCAAATTTGAACTTATAGATCAAAAGATTGAATTTTGTAAGTTTTGCATATTTTCTGTTTTATTTATAAAAATTCCTGCGAAAAAGAAATAACAGGGGCTACGTGGCGCGATCTCATTGGTCGGTACCGCTTCGACGCGGATCGGCTGCGAGAGTCGTTCGATCTAACTTAAAATGGACGCGCGAGATCTGATCGATCTAGATCCATTGGATCTAGATCTAACGGTCCACGATCCGTTGACCAAAAACGGGCGGCGCAGTCGCTGGAGTTCGCCCGACCGCGGCGGCGCCACGGCCGGCGTTGCTCGCTCTCGCGTCCTAGGGGGCTACGGGAAAAACGGAGCTTACCGAGGCGTAGCGGACGTCGGGGCAGAGTCGATGGCGCGGTGGTGGTCGTCGACGTGGTCTTCTCCTCCTCGTGCAGCTCGCCGGAGTTGCTTGCGGCGGCGGTTTCCCTCGGGCGTGGACGAATACGACGTTCGGCTGCAAAATAATCCGCGGGACAAAGTCAAAAACGTCCGCAACGAGGAGGGGAATCGAGGAGGGGCAAAGGCGAGCTCGTGGGTGGACGGAGTACTCCGTATGGCGTGCTTTTCGGCGGCGGAGGTCCGAGCTCGCTCGCGAGCTGCCCGGTGGCGGAAGAATTAGGGTTTGGGGTGGGGAGGGATGCGGCGGAGGTGGGGCTTTAAGTAGGGGGGCGTGGGGAGCAAACCTCGTGCTGATTCCGCTCGGGAATCGTGGCCGGTCTCCGATTCAAATCGGGCGTGATCTCCGGCGGGAGGAAGACGAAGCTGATAGGTGGGTCCCACCTGTCAGCGAGAGGAGGGGGAGATGGGCTGCGTGGGCTGGCTGGGCCGTGTTCGGACGCGCGCGCGGTAGATAGCTAACGGGCCGGCCCGAATTCCTTTTCATTTTAATGAAATTAATATATGTTTTTAAATACTGATTTCAAAAATGATTTTTAAACCTATTCAAAATATTTCAGAAAAATTCATAAAAATATGTTTTGTAAAGGTTATTAAAAATGGAAACTTTTGACATTTTACTTGCCCATAAATAAATTGATAAAAATAATATTTATTAAAGGAGTTAAATAACACTTTCTGGAATTGTAGGTTATTTATTCTTATAATTTGATATTTTATTTAATATTTTTGTGATGTAGTTTTATATCTATTGATGAATGATGCATGGATGCAAAGTTTTAAATTTTTGCAAAATTTGGGATGTTACAATGGATGACAAACCTGGAGAAGATGGGCCGCCGGATTGGGGCGTGTCCTTGTTGAGACCCGCAGCAATCAGGCCCGAAGAGTTGGCGCAAGCCTACACTGAGGGAGGTCATCCCATGTCCCCGTTGCTGGAGGCTAAGGGGGCCGCCGCCAACGAAGACCTGCCAGTAACAGAGGGGGTTCCTCCTGTCCTTCCGGCTCCAGTGCCGGGAGCGCCTTCAGTCTTGATTCTTGGGCCCCGCCGCCAAGATGGGGTCGCGTGCTAAGGGCATCTCTAGCCGTCCCGCCCAGCAGGCCTTTTTAGCGCCGGCGTAACGAAAACCCACTAGCCGTCCCCTAGAAGTCGATTTAGCGCCGTTTCGTGCCGGCGAACCCAGCCCGAACCCAGCGCGTTGGGTGCGGCTTGGGGGGGCAAAAGGCGTTCGTGGGCCAGACTTGTCGGCGAGGGAAGGCGATTTTCCTCCATAATTTGCCCCTTCCCTCCATAATTTCGGCATTTTAACAGTAGTTGACCACCTAGAGGGGGGGTGAATAGGTTTTTTCAGTTTTAAGGCTTGCAAAATGTAAATTGTCTAGATGTGCTACTAAGTGAAAAGAAGTGCTAGACAAAAGGAAACAAAGCAAGAAAGATAACGTAGTAAAGGAGAGTGGAACGAGACAACCAAAGGAACACGCGGAGACGGCGATTTTATCCCGAATTCCACCACATAGGTGTACGTCTCCTTGGAGGGGTGTGAGCAACCACAAAGGTCAGCTCAACGCCACAAAGGCCTCACCCTATTCTCCGATGAATTCGACCACCAAGGTCCGAATCCACCCTTCCACTAAGGACTCCTTTAAGGGCGGAAAAGATCTCGTACAAATCTGTGAGGCACACACCCACAACTTAATCGGGGGCTCTCACCAAGACCACAAGAGGTCAATTCCACAAAGGATCCACCAAGGAACTAGTATAACAAGTATGAATCTAGCTATCCACAAGGGAAGGCCTAGATTCGAGTCCCCTCAAGAGAGGGGGAAAGTGAAATCCCTTCGGTGACGATGTAGATCGGGGGTTTCTCCTTCGGATCTCCAAATATCCATGGATTTGGTTGGCTAGATATGAAGATCCATGAGAAATGAGTTTCAGCAGCAATGGGGGTGATTTAGATCTCAGAGCTAATCTGCTGGAGGTAGGTGTAGGGGTATTTATACCCCTCCCCGAATTCTGACCATTGTGCAGCTGCCAGCTCGGAAATTTCCGAGTTAAGTTCGGAAATTTCCGGACTGAAGACCAGAAATTTCCGGGCTACAGAAATCTCCGCAAGGAATTCCGACGGATCTTTGACTGAAGGCAGTACGAGTTCAGCTTCTGACTTGGCGATGAACTTGATCTTGCAGCTCGAAATTAAAAAGGAAATTTCCGGATTCCCATCAGAAATTTCCGGGCACCTGAAATTTCCGCCTGAAATTCCGACTGAGAAGATTTGAGAGGCAGTACGAGTTCAGCTTCTGACTTGGCGATGAACTTGATCTTGCAGCTCGGAAATTTCCGGACTCCCATTGGAAATTTCTGGGCACCTGAAATTTCCGCCTGAAATTCCGACTGAGAAGCTTTGAGAGGCAGTACTGCTTGATAATCTGGACTTAGTGAAAAATCTTCGGGGCTAGGAATTCTCCGGATAGAGGCCGGCACAAGAAATTTCCTGAAGAATTTCCGACTGATATAGCCAAGAGTCCGGTACTGAAAGTTCCAGATACTTAAAAACCGAATGTGTTCAAACACATTATCACACCTGTTCTAAAACCTGCATAGATAACCACAAACATTAAACCCACCTTTTGTGTTGTCACTAGTCACCAAAAACAAGGGGTGCAAAGAATGCACTTTCAATCTCCCCCTTTTTGGTGAATGATGACAACACAAAAAGGAGAACATATTTGCAAAATATAGACGGGCTCCCCCTAAGTGTGCGCATTATCTTGAGGATGTTTTTGAATACAAAATGTGCACAACTTAGGATCAACACTCCCCCTAGATTTTACAAACCACGCAAGCATAGCAAATATAACCACATAAACATAGCATAACATGCAAAGGCCACCAAATTTAACTAGAGTTATTACAAATGAAGTTTAGGGGGTCTCATGTCTCACAAACATGCAATGAAAGAAGTTCAAATAAGATTGGGAGCACTTAAACAACGCGAGCAAGACGAAAGAAAGGAGTGCTCCCACCCATTCAAATCCCGTGAGTCCTATATGAAATACTTCTCCCCCTTTGGCATCAAGATACCAAAAAGGGAAGAAGCATCTACTAGCGTCCCAAGACTCAAGAATCGGAATCCTGCTCATCATCATCCTCATCGTCATCAGCAGCTCCTGGTTCCACATCTTCATCCTCAGGCACATCGCTGTCCCATGTGAATCCCACTGTCTCCTGAGAATTCCACTCATCAAAGGGCACCAAGGGCTTCTGGGGTCTCCTGGGGGAGGCATCTTTAAGTGAGCTCGAATCTCATCCTGATGCTTGAGAATGCGGTGGTCCTGAGAGTAGATGGCATAGTTTTCACCATGAAGATAGAAGTTCATATTCATCACCTTCTCCATGGCACGAACAAGCCATGGGCAACTCTTCTTGTCAGCTTTCTTGATGTTGTGGCGACGTGGTTGGCGAGTTGGGCCACCAAACACATCATCCTCATTGATCTCTTGAAGTGTAGCTTGCTTTTGCACCACATGAGCTTGCTTTTGAATGAGGTTGGCAGCTTTGTGGGGGATGCAACCAAGAGCAAGATCCAAATTGCTGCCATCTTCCTCAGAGAATAGGTACTTGCGCTTGATGAGAAGCATCACATATGGAGCATAGGGGGGAACCTTCCTGTCAAACACGGCTTGGCTCATTTCTTCGAAGATAAAGTCCATGATGTCAATATTGTACTCTTCCTTGTCTAGATCATACTCTCCTTGAAATGCTTCATGGGCTTTGGCCACTAAGTTCACTAGGCCTCCGGCAATGTTGTCAGCATTGCCCGCGATGGGAGCAATGGTATGGAGAAACATGTGGAGAAGAATGTCGTAAGTGGGCAGCAATCCATGTTGCGAGCCAATCATGCCACCAGGCATATATAAGTCAGCCATGATGTTCTTGTTGTAAGCAACGCCATGGAGATGCATCCTCTCACCAGCTACCACCGAGCTACCATTGAAAGGGCAGCCGAGAATTCTTGCAAACTCACGAAAGGAGGAGGACAACTTCTGCCTCCCAGTCATCCAAGTCATTCCAATGTCCTCGGAAGAGTCAAACACAACAGTGGCATAGAATTGATGAATGAGTGACACATTGTAGTTGCACTCAGTCCTCATGAGATGGTCCAGGCCCATAACTCTGCACACTTGAACAGCTCCCCCAAAATAATCAGCCTTCTTCATAAGCTTGTCAAAGTTGATCCACCTCATTGGGCAAACTGGCTTGTCATTGGAGAATTTGAGATACACCTCCCGATAGAGCCAAGCCATCTCTGTGCAGTAGAACTTTGGGTCATCCTTCTCAACGGCATAGGACAGCTCACTGCGCCACTTGCGAAAGTTGTCCTTGTTGAAATCAGACATGTTCAGCTCGGGCTTCTTCTTCTTGTTGGCACCGCTTGGTTTTCTAAGAGATGCAGCAGGAGGGAGATTACTCTCATCACTTGATGGATCACTAGGTGGCCGAGAATGAACCCCTTTCGGACGAATGGCCATCGATTTGGTGCGATCTCCCCGTGAAGAAGAACCTGCAAACAAACACCATAGAGTAGATAGAAAGCAAGGGGGATAAGCACTCATGACCAGGAAGGCAAAGGGAATAGTACACGAGCCGTTAAAAGTTCGCAGAACTTGTCTGTTTTTCAGAATTTTGAACAGGCCGGAGATTTCCGAGTTAGGTCCGGAAATTTCCGAGTCTGATCCGGGAAATTTCCGGTCTGCGCGAAATTTTGAAACTGACACAAATCTATGAACGAAAAATAGATCGGTGCACGAGGAAGGAAGAGCAAGCCTAGAGGAGCAGTTCTACCAAAGGAATCGAGCAACAACCTCCTAAATCGGCTAGGTTAAACGAAAATAGATTTCGTCCTAGATTTGAAATAAGAGGAGTTACCGGAAGACATGGCGAAAACTGCGTGGAGGAGAACGATCCCCGCGACGAGGAGAAGCAGATCCGGTGAAGAACCGGAGAGATTGACGGAGAAATGGCCCGGGGACGGATCAGGGAAGATCTTCTTCTGCGGCTTGGAGAGAGAAAGAAGGGGCACGGGGGTGGATGAACTGTTCGGTTCGAACAGCCCACCCCGTGCTCTATTTATAGCCAGAGAAGCTTGGGTCGGAAATTTCCGGACTAAGGTTCGGAAATTTCCGGACACCGGAAATTTTCGGCACTATTTCCGGTTCACAACTCGATATATGCAGTACCGAGTTTTGAAACGAACTTAGTGGTGGAAATTAACGGAGACATCGGAAATTTCTGGACTTGGTTCAGAAATTTCCGGCCCTATTTCCGGTTCAAATTCGGCAGAGTGCAGTGCTGAATTTGAAAAGGACTTAGGTGCCGAGAAATCTCAGAGACCTGAGATTTCTGAGTCGCACTCGGAAATTTCATAGACTATTTCCGGTCAAAATCCAGCAAAGTGCAGTGCTGAGTTTTGAAAGGACTTAGTCTCGAAAATTTCTAGTGATTCGGAAATTTCTGAATGTGGCTCGGAGATTTCCGCCCAATACAACAACAAAAAGATACAAAAGGACATGAGTGAGAATTAAGCAAGTCTTGAGAGGGAGAAAGGCTTAGGATAGAGTCACAAACTGACGATGGTACTCCACACTCAAATTGCGAAACCAATAAAACACAAGAAAGACCAACTTGAGTGTGTTTTCCACAAGATCCCAAAAAACCGAATGAAATCCAAGGGAAACAACAAATGAGATCCAACTCTTCCATAGGAAGAGGTGGTGGCCGAAGCCACCGTGTATGAGGTTATAGCATGGCACCGCGAAGATGTATCTTGGGTCCATAACTACTAGTCATCATTTAAGCTCACAAATTATGGATTAATCTGAAGTTTATCAGTGATTCATTGCTATATGCATAATAGGGGGAGGAAGAATCCAATGTGTTAGGAAAACACTCCCCCTAAGTCCATGCGTACATCTACACCAAATAAAGCATTAAACGTCGGTGTGTGTGCACAATTATCAAGCCAAAGTTCGAGAATCCACAATATTCAACTCATTCCTCAAGTAACAAAATCGAGCTTCGTCAAGGGGCTTCGTGAAGATATCCGCCAATTGATCCTTTGTCCCAACATAGGAGAGATCGATGTCTCCTCTTGCCACGTGATCTCGGATGAAGTGGTGGCGAATCTCAATATGCTTGGTCCTTGAATGTTGCACCGGATTGTAGGCGATCTTGATGGCACTCTCATTATCACAAAGGAGTGGCAATTTGTCCAAATGGACTCCGTAATCCTTTAAAGTTTACCGCATCCAAAGGAGTTGAGTACACCCACTTGCGGCGGCGACGTATTCGGCCTCCGCGGTGGAGAGAGAGATGCAATTTTGCTTCTTAGAGGACCAACTCACCAATGACCTTCCAATGAATTGACATGTTCCCGAGGTTGACTTCCTATCATCCTTGTCACCCGCCCAATCGGAGTCGGTGTACCCACAAAGAGACAAGGTGCCATCTTTGGGGTACCACAACCCATGGCTTGGAGTATGAATCAAATACCGGAAGATTCTCTTGATAGCCACTAGGTGACTTTCCTTAGGCGCTGACGAGGGTGTAACTCGGCAAATCCCAGGGTTGTGCACCCCGGGTTGATTGAAGGGGAGAGAGAGAGAGAGAGTGTTGGTGACCACGACGGCTGACAAGCGAGGATTTACCCAGGTTCAGGCTCCCGGAGGATAACACCCTACTTCCTGGTTGTCTGGTTATTGATGTCGAGTAGCGATTACAATGGCGATATTGCGATCTCGCTAGGGTTTATGGTGGTGGCTATGAGCGTGTCCTCTAAGACGAGCAACCCTCCTGGCTTTATAGGTAGCCACGTCTTGGGTGGTCGGTGCCGATGGCAATTACAGATATGGCAGGTTTTGAGACCTAACCGACTTGGACTAGGTTACACGGTATCCTGAGTGGGCCTTCTGTGGGCCTCCATGTCCTTGGCGCGGCCCAGGTAGCCTCATCGTGGGCTAGTCGAAAGGTAGCCCCACGTCAGTAGCCCCCGAGTGCTTGGTCGAAGCGTAGAGTCGGGCAAAGGACTTCTTCCTCCTGGACGCGCCACTTGATTACTTGATCTTGAGTTCGCACTCGTTTTCTTCAGTCGAATAGGACACTCCCGATGGGAGTAATACCTTCAGTCGAACTACTTTGTCTTGGTCTTCCTGTGAAGCTTGCTTCTATTCAGCCTGTTGGCTTACTTGTAGATCGATTCGGCTGCTTGAGCTTACTCTATTTTCTCTTCCACCCGAATGAATGTTTCGGGTTCTCAGATCAGCACCTTGTCCTACTTTGTTGTGTCAACTACGAAGCTTACTACTCGAATCTTGCGTTCGAGTTGCCTTGTTTCACTTGTTTGTAGCAGTTGGCTTCCTGACGTCACTGCTGACGTTTCATTGCACGCCTCTGCGCCCGATGGGACGTGACATAGCGGGGCCCACTGGCAGGGCTGACCGCGGTCAGCAGTTGTCACGTCTCCGAGCTGGGCGCGAAATTTTTGCGGCACGATGATGACGCCTCGATTCCCGTGCGTAGTGGACGAAGTGGGTGGCGACGGTTAGTCTCTCCGCGCGACACGTGGATGGCTGGTTGCCGTTGATTGTGGCAGTTCTTTTGCGGACGGCTGGGATTGATCTTGCACGGCATAAGTACTGCGCCGCAGCGCGAGGGCATCGTCTTCTCCATTCGTCCGCGCCTCCTTTCCTTTTGCTCTCTGCCATTCTTGCTTCCACAAGAGCTTTGTGTTTTTTGTCCTCCCACCTGTTGCTGTCCTCCGGAGCAATGGGAAAGCCGAAGACCTCTGCTGGCACCTCCGCCGCCGCCGTCGGGTTGATGAAGAAGCCGGAGGGTGATTGGCAGAAGTCGACCGTGAAGAGGGGGATCTTGACGCGCTGCGCATACAGGGCCTCCTGCCTCCTTCTGACCAGGCCCAGGTACGTGCCCCTGGCAAGGAGACGTCCCCTGCACCCCGCGAGGGGGAGCGCGTTTGTTTCGTGGAATTCCTTCCACGGGGCTTCGGGTTCCCTCTCCACGATTTTGTTCGTGGTCTCTTGTATGCCTATGGGGTGCAGATCCACGATCTGACCCCCCAATGGCGTCTTGAGCATCGTGAGCTTTATCGTGCTTTGCGAGTGCTTCTTGGGGATCGCACCCCACTGGGCGCTATGGAAGTCGCTCTTCCTGGTTCGCAAGAACGCCGGGAAGAGCGGGTTGACGTACCCGGTGGGCGGCTTCGGCATCCAGGTGCGCGGTGACACCGCGTACTTTCAGATGAAGAAGTGGGTGGCGGAAGAGATGGTTCTACATCCAGTGGAACCAGGAGGGCCTGGCGCAGTTTGAGGGCGAGCGCGGGTTGCGGAAGACCCGCGCCTGGGCGCACCCGCTCGCCAAGGAGGAGAAGGAAGCGACGAGGCCGCTGATGAGCCTGTTGCGCGACCTCCTCAAGACCCTGGGGCGGGAGTCGGGTGGCGTCTTCCTGATGGCCACCTTTTTCCGTCTACGCGTGCAGCCGCTTGGTGCTCGGCCCCACCCGATGTGGGCCGCTGAGGGCGTCAACAGCGAGCCACTCGACGACAAGGAGGTGAAAACCAAGGTGAGGGGCATCACCAACCTCCAAGCCGCGGACCTCTGCAACGTCAAGTGTCCAGTCGCTGCGTACGGAGCAGCGAACCCTGCTCCCGAGGTAAGTTCTTGACTTGTTCGCTTCGTTGCTTCATTTCATGATTTCCTGCTTCTTGACTCGACTTTCATCTACTTGTTTCAGGGTCGATCTCTGCTTGTCAGCCTTCCTCCTCTCCCTGAAGACGGACCCGCTAACGAGTCGGAGGTTGTGGAGGAGGAGGATGATGACGACGACCTTCCGTCTGCTACCTCTCCCCACGAAGAGATGGAAGATGAAGATGACGAGGGTGAACCCGCACGGAAGAGGCAGAAGTGCCAGAGTGGCGGTAACTCTACGACTGCTTCGTAGCCCGCGAGAGGGTGCCGATGCTGATCTGGAGGAAGCCGTCGCGACGTCTTCGGGTGCGCGTTCTCCGGGTGGTTGGAGTGAGCCGCTGGCCGCTCCTCCAGTCAGCTCCGCGCCACCACGCGTGTTTGCGCGGCTAGCGTCTGTCTCCTTGGGGAGTGACGACGACTATGAGACCACCAGGTTAGTATCTTGGTACCTTGTTGGCTTTGAGTTGCACTTTGTAGTTCCAGTCTTTTAGTCGATCATGGTACTGTTTTGCTCCAGCCGTTGTTCTGGCGATGTCAGCTCCCCTCATCGTGAAGTGGAGCACACATCCGCCCCTTCGACGGAGCTGGTGACTCGGGTGGCGACCGAGGAGCACGCGCAGCCGTCTCGCCTCGCGTCGTCGAGTCGTGCTCCTCCTTCGTCTTCAGAAGATGTCGACCTCCTGGACCACGTAAGTCCCTTATGTTTGTACTTGTAGTCTTGCAATTTCATCGGGTGCGCGATCAGCGCTCCCGATGGGAGTAGCCCCCGAAGGTGTGGGTGACTAGTATAGTCGCCCGCAACTTTATTAATTTCTTGCTTGTGTTTCAGCCGTACTACCGCCAGCAGCTTGATAGGGACCAGCTGCGTGCTTCTCTGGACCAGGCTGATAGGCGGGTTGCTGAGTTGGAGCTGAAGCTTCAGGCTCAGACTGAGCTTGAAAAAGCTCTTCACGAGTCCCAGGAGCGGGAGCGGGTGCGGGTCGTACAAGAGAAGACTCAAGTTGACCGCCTCCTCTCACTCGTCGGTGCTCTTGGGGTGAGTTTTGGCTTGACGCTTACTGTTTCTTTTGCTTTGCCTTTGTCTGACATTAGATCTTTTGTGTAGAGAACTGTGGTGGAGCTCCTCCGGAGGGCTCGTCGACTGACACCGTTGACTTGGCGACTGCTGTCGGCTTCCTTGACAGTGTCTGCGCGTATGCGTCTGATGCGCTAAGGAAGTCGACGGCTGCGTTGCAGAAGTTGACGGGAGCGCTTACGACGATGCACCGGAGCATCTTCCTGAGCGACCCGCCGCCGACTGTCGTGGACGCCCTCGCCGCTCCGTTTGAAGATGATGCGACCACCCTCGCCGACTTCACTCGGGCGCAGACGGTACGCGTCTCCGAGCTCACCTTCCAGCTCCTTCTAGGCCACCAGATTCAGGGTGATTTCGAGAAGGTCGTCAGCGGCTTCCCTCGGAGGCCTGATGGCCGGACCGCGTCCCTGGGCGGAGTGAAGGCGCAGGCTACACAGATAGATGTGAAGCTTGTGGCCACCTTTGAGAGGGCGCTTGCCAAGGCGACTGAGGCGGCTGCTGCTCGGAAGAGCCGCTCTCGGTCGGAGTCTGCTGCCCCGGAGTAGTTGTAGCGTAGGGATTTTGCAGTCGCAATGTCTTGTACTTATAACTTTTGCTTGTAATGACTGATATTTTGTCGGGTCATCTGGCCTTGAACAGTTCTTATGTACCGAAATTGAGTATTTCTTCCCATTATCTGTGTTTGTCCTGAGCAGTCGCATATCTATATTGACTATGCCCATTCCTGACAGACTAACGTGTGCGGCGGCGCGTCTTCTGCTTCTGCGGCTGGTCCGAGTGACGAAGGATTCTCTTCGGGTGCTCGCCATCGTCGAGCGACGCCAGCTCCTCCACGAAGCGCGAACGATCAGCGGGTAATCACGTACTTGAAGAATAAGGTGGCTGAGCTTGAGACGACTCTGAAGAATACAGAGTTGTTGTTGCATCGCTCCAGGTCACATCCTACTGCAGGGTTCTCCTAGCGTGAGGATTTTTTGATCGGGGAGATCGATCTGATCAGTCAACAACTTCAAGGTTGTTATCCTCTGCGGCTGCTTTTCCTTGTTAGAACTTGCTGGTTTTGACTTCTAGTTGTGTGTGCAGATGTGAACCCGGATTGGGAGGCTGAGCGGGATCACGTTGAGGAGCATGTTACCCGGGAGGCGTGTGGCGACTCTTACGAAGCTCGCCAATTCTGGGTGAATAAGTCGAGAGGGCGCATTCTTGCTCTGATGCTTGATCGAACTTGGCGTGCGGCTTTCCTTCTGGAGAATTGCCGGAAGACCCTCTGCCACATCCATCGTGTTTACTTCCCGCACAATGGGCAACCGCATGGGCTGGCCACCTTGCTGGAGAGGTTCCGTGATGGTGATGCGCTGAAGGAGATCGTCCATGCTCAGCTTGTCGCCGGGGCGAATGTGGCGCTGGCGTACGTCCGGCTTCACCGGCCGAACCTTCCGTTGGAGAGGTTTATGGGTGGACTGCCTGGCGACGCCGACTACGCTGATACCCTGGCGGCTGCGCGCCAGATGATCGAGCAGGTGCAGAAGTATAGTAAGCGCCTTGTAGGCCCACTCGGTGCGCCTAAGGCCGAGCCTGCGGACTAAGAATAGCTTTCTTCTGCTGTACAGGATTAGCTATAGGTGGCGAATATGCCGATGTAAATGACAATGTATGAGGTGTAAAGGATGTTTCGAGTAATGAGTGAAACTATTTCTTTACTCTTCGGGTGTCTACTTCGGTTGTGACTCGTGTGGCGCTGCCCCCGAGTACCTTGGGTGACGGCCTAAGTCTTTGTTGTGAACCTGTGTGGCGCAGCCCCCGAGTTCTTCGAGTGGCGTCCTAGGATACTTCAAGTGAGACCTGTATATCGCAGTCTCCGAGTGTATCGGGTGGCGACTAAGGGTTTAGGACTTAACCTGTATGGCGCAGCCCCCGAGTAGCTCGGGTGACGACCTAGGATTTTTTCAATGCAGCCTGTATGACGCAACCCCCGAGTAGTTCGAGTGGCGGTCTAGGGATTTTCAAGTGTGACCTGGAGGTGCAGCCCCCGAGTACGTCGAGTGGGGACCTAGGATTTTTTACTTGACCTGTGCGGCGCAACTCCCGAGTAGGTCAGGTAGAGGCCTAGGATTTTTCGAGTTGTGACCGTGCGGCGCAGCCCTCAAGTTGTTCGAGTGGCGGCCTAGGCTTTTTCAAGTGTGACCTGTGAGGTGCAGCCCCCGAGTGCGTCGGGCGGCGACCTAGGATTTCTGACTTGACCTGTGCGGCGCAACTCCCGAGTAGATCGAGTAGAGGCCTAGGATTTTGCGAGTTGTGCCTGTAAGGCGCAGCCCCCGAGTGATTCGAGTGGCGGCCTAGGATTTTCTTTCAACCTGTGTGGCGCAGCCCCCGAGTGATTCGAGTGACGGCCTAGGATTTTTGTTTGCCTTGACTTAGAAGGTAAAGTAGACAGCTTTTCTGTAAATCACTTTATTGATTCTTGCGAACATGCCGCCTCATTAAAACCCTTCCATTCCCCTTAGGTACCCTGGTAAGGGAAAGAGTGCGTCTGATACCTGTCGCGTTGACATGCTATCCTTGGTACAATGATTTATGGCGACTAAGCATAGAACCGCCGTAGTTGTGCCACGTTCCATGGGTTGATGCAGTCTGCTCCCGTCTTCGATTCCTTCAGGCGATAAGCTCCATTGTCGATTGCCTCTGTCACAATGTATGGGCCCTCCCACAGGGAGGCGAGTTTATGCACCTTCTTTTGCTTGAGGCGGAGGACCAGGTCGCCAGCCGCGAACGCTCTCGGTCGCAACCTCCGTCCATGGTAGTTGCGCAGGTCTTGCTGATACACGGCAGATCGCGCCAGGGCGATGTCGCGTGCTTCATCGAGGATATCCATGCTGTCTTCGAGTGCCTCTTCTGCGTCTGACTTGTCGTAGGCGACCACCCGTGGTGCGTCAAATTTGATGTCGCAGGGGAGGACCGCCTCTGCACCGTAAACCATGAAGAATGGAGTGAATTGGGTGGACCTTTTTGGCGTGGTTCGCAGGCTCCAGAGGACTGACGGCAGTTCTTCGACCCATGCGCCCACTGCGCGTCTTAGTGGCACACGCAGTCGTTTCTTGATGCCGCTGCAGACGAGGCCGTTGGCCTTCTCCACCTGTCCATTGGATTGCGGGTGCGAGACAGACGCATAGTTGAGCTTGATACCTTGATCTGAACAGAAGTCTTTGAATTCTTTGGCTGTGAAGTTCGAGCCGTTGTCTGTGATGATCCCGTTCGGAACTCCAAATCTGAAGATGATGGACCTGATGAAGTTCACCGTTGATGATGCAGTCGAACTTGTGATGGGCACGGCCTCAATCCACTTGGTGAACTTGTCGACTGCAACCAGGAGGTGAGTGTGCCCTCCGGGTGAGGATTTCTTCAACGAGCCCACCATGTCCAGTCCCCATTGGGCGAAGGGCCAGGCTAGTGGTATTGTCTTCAACTCGGACGCTGGCGCGTGCGGCTTGTTGGCAAATTCCTGGCACCCGGTACATTTCTTTACTAGATCTTATGCGTCTTGCATAGCCGTTAGCCAGTAGAACCCGGCTCGTAATGCTTTGGCCACCAGTACTCGACTGCTGTCGTGATGCCCGCAGATGCCTGCGTGGATGTCGAGTAGGATGGTTTGGCCATCGACTGGATCTATGCACCTTTGCAGGATCCCCGAGATGCTTCTCTTGAAGAGTTCCCCGTTGATGAAGGTGAAACTTTTGGAGCGCCTGATGATGCACTTTGCTTCGACTGGGTCGGTTGGCAGCTTCTGGTGCAGTATGTATGCCAGGTATGGTCCTGTCCATGTAGCTTCGACTAGCATGACCTCCATGGGCTCCTTTTCTTGACTTGGCGGGTTCGCGGTGCTTGTTGCCGGTACGGAAGGTTTTGCTGCGGGTCGGGTCTTGATGGATCTTTGTGTGATGCGTTCGAGGAAGACGCCAGGTGGTACCGGTACCCTATCTGATCCCATGTTGGCGAGGGTGTCGGCTTCCTCGTTGCTGTCGCGGCCGATATGTCGTAGCTCGCAGCCGTCGAAGGTGCCTTCTAGCTGGTTGTACAGGTCTCTGTAGGCGATCATGTTGTCGGCGATGGCGTCGCAGGACTTCATGGTTTGCTGCACAACCAGGTAGGAGTCGCCGTAGATCATGAGGTGCGTGGCGCCGCAGTTCTTGGCCATCGGCATGCCATGGATCAGGGCTTCGTATTCGGCTTCATTGTTGGAGGGTGTTGGGAAATCCATCTGCAGGACATACTTCAACTTGTCGCCTTTGGGGGAGATGAGCACAACTCCTGCCCCAGCCGCCTTGAATTTCTTGGAGCCGTCGAAGTACATCGTCCATGCATTGGATAAGTCAGGGACGTTTGGTAGCTGAGCTTCTATCCACTCGGTGGTGAATTCTGGAAGGACTTGGGCCTTGATAGACTTCGGGTGAGCATATTTCAGCCCCCAATGTCCTAGTTTGACAACTCACTTGGCGACTCGCCCTGTCACGCACTGATTTGTGAGGATGTCTGCTAGGCCGGAGGAGCTTACCACCGTGATCGGGTGCTCGGAGAAGTAGTGGACGACCTTCCTTGAAGTCATGAAGACCCCGTACACCAGTTTCTGGTAGTGCGGGTAGTTTTGCTTGGACAGTGTTAGGACTTCGCTGAGGTAGTAGACTGGCCTCTGGACAGGGTGACCGTGCCCTTCTTCTTCCCGCTCGACCACTAGTACCGTGCTCACCACCCTGTTTGTCACTGAGACGTATAGGTATAGTGGCTCGTTTTCTAGTGGTGGTACCAGGACTGGGGAAGTCGTCAGGGTCTTTTTGAGCTAGTCGAACGCCTCCTGCGCCTCCTGTGTCCACTCGAATTTGTCTGTCTTCTTCATCAGTTTGTAGAAAGACAGGGCCTTCTCTCCCAACTTACTTATGAACCGGCTGAGAGTTGCGACTCGGCCGGCTAATCGTTGCACTTCCCGGAGTTTGGTGGGTGCTGGCATCGTGAGTATGTTCTGCACCTTCTCAGGATTTGCTTCGATTCCTCTTGCAGAGACAAGGTACCCCAGTAACTCTCCGGCTGGCACGCCGAACACGCATTTCTCTGGGTTGAGCTTGATCTGATATGCGTCGAGTGCCGCGAAAACCTTGCGGAGGTCGTCGACTAGGGTGTCTTCTTTTCTGGTCGTGACGACGATGTCGTCGACGTAGACTTGGACAATTTGCCCGATTAGTCCTTTGATTCATGCCTGCATGGTGCGCTGATATGTGGCGCCAGCGTTATTCAATCCGAAGGGCATCGTCTGGCAGCAAAATACACCGTCGGGTGTGATGAATGACGTTTTCTCTTCGTCTTCGACTTTCAGCCTGATCAGCTGGTAACCTGAGTAGGCATCCAGGAAAGATAGGCGCTCGCAGCCTGCTGTCGAGTCGACGATCTGGTCTATCCGCGGGAGCGGGAAGTGATCCTTTGGACAACATTTGTTGACTGCAGTAAAGTCTACACACATGCGCAGTTTCTTCGTCTTCTTCTTTTCCACCAGGACAGGGTTGGCGACCCAGTCTGAGTCCTTGATTTCTCGGATCAACATGGCATGTAGCAGTCGGTCGATTTCTGCAGTGATTGCGTCCCATTTGGGACCCGAAAAGCGTCGCATGGCTTGTTTGACTGGTCTTGCGTCCTTGTGGACTTTTAAAGAGTGCTCGGCGAGTTCCCTGGGTATTCCTGGCATGTCAGAGGGTTGCCATGCAAAGATTTTCCAGTTCTCCCGTAGGAACTCGACGAGCGCGCTTTCTTATGCAGGGGTTAAGCTTGACGATACTTTGATCGTCTTGCTGTTGTCAGTCGGATGGACTTAGTGGGTGACGGTGTCGCCGTTTGCGTTGAAGGCGGCGTCCTTCGCTGGCTTCTTGCGAGGAGGAAAGATGGTCTTGTCATTGTCGGCTGATATGGCCATGAAGTGCTCTTCGACCCCAAAGAACTCAGAGATCTTGCTAAACTCGCGGTCGCAGCTATTGGAGCGGTCGAAGTCGCCACGCACGGTGATTACTCCTTTGGGTCCGGGTAGCTTGATCATCAGGTAGGCGTAGTGGGGTACTGCCATGAACCTTGCAAAAGTTGGGCGTCCGAGTATGGCGTGGTATTGTGACTTCCAGTCGACGACCTCGAAGTCAATCGATTCTTTCCTAAAATGATCGGGTGTACCGAGGATGACGTCGAGTGTGATTGTTCCCATGGGCGTTACTGCTTGCCCTGGTACTATGTCGTGGAAAGTGGTCTCCGACTGCGGCAATTTGTCTGTCGACTTGTTCATTCTTCTCAGGGTATCGGCGAATATGATGTTGATGTCGCTGCCTCCGTCCAGGAATACCTTCTTCAGGCTGTAGTCGCCAATCAGGGCTTCAATCACCAGAGCGGCGTGGCCGGGTCGTGGTACCTCGGACGGGTGGTCTGCCCTAGAGAATGTGATTGGTGTCTCCGACCCTCGCAGGTAGTCTGGTACCACGCCCGGACTGGTGGTAGCCTGAAGGACTTGGCGAGTGAGGAGCTTCTAGGCCCTGTTTGACGGGCGTCCCTTCTGGATCATGTTGAGTTGCCCTCGCGCAGGCGGGTACGTGTTGGTTGCTGCCGATTGAACTTCGTGCTGCTGCTGTTGCAGCTGAGGGAATGCCCCAGCCGCCTGTGTTGGGTTGTTGTTTGCGGGTGCTGCCTGGATGTCTATCTGCGGAGCTGTCTGCAGCGCTTGCACCGGTGTAATGATCTGCTGCATTGCCTGATAGATTTTTCACGCTTTTCGACAATCCTTTAGCAGGTGATTGGCGCCCCACTTGCCTGTCTCTGGGTTGCGGAACGAGTGATGCTTGCAAGGTTGCATCAGTTCCTCTGCCGGGGTTAGCGGGCGTTTCCACTCGCGTTTCTGGCCTCCATCAGTGTGGCTAATGCTGCCGCTGCTGCGGTTGTACTGGCTCGAGCTGGACTGTCGACCTTGGTCGTGTTGTCGACTGTTGTCGCGCTTGTCATCACGGGGGGTTTGATATCCCGCTGCTACTAACTCGATTGTATCGTTGGTGTAACGTTGCTTCTTCTTCTGACGTCCATCCCGCCAGTTTGTGTCGGCTTCTTTCTTCGGGGAAGTGTCACGGACGTAGTCCTCTCCTTCGGCCCAATGGTTGGCTATCTTCATGAGCTCTATTGTGGTTTTCGGCTAGAGCCTACCAAATTCCTCGCGGAGGTCGCGGCGAGCAACGCCGTGCATGAAAGCATCCATCACCCGGTCTTCTGAGACGGGTTCCATGGTGTTGCGAAGGAGTGTACATCGCTGGATGTAAGAGCGAAGCGACTCGTCTTTTCCTTGTTTGCAGGCTTGCAACTCGATGTAGGTTGTTGGCCTTGCGAATGTTCTAGAGAAACTTTTTATGAAAGTATCTTGGAATTCTTCCCAGGTTCGGAAGGAGTCCTTGGGCTGGCTGGTGAGCCACCCGCGCGCCGAGTCCGTGAGCATGAGCTGGATATACTGCATTGTCGTAGTCGACGTCCCACCTTGGCAGGTGCAGGCGATAAGGTAATCCTCAAGCCACAGGCGCGGATCTTGCTTCCCGTCGTACCTTGGGGTTCCTGCTGTTAGCTTGAAGCCCTTGGGCATGCGTGTGTCGCGGATGTTGAAGCTGAACCATGCAGCGCCGCACGGCTCAAAGTTTTGGTCGGCTTGGTCATCCGGGTTCCTTGTGTCGGCCGAACGCTGGCTGCGGTTGCGGTCCACCGTCCTTTGCGTGATGACGTTGCGAAGGTCTTCGCCTGGTTGGGCTTGCCGTAGTGGCTGTACTGCCGGGAACCCTGATGTTGCTGGCTCGCGGGTTCTATGCTCTAGTTCTTCACGTGCTCGGTTGCTTGGCGCCCTGGTCGCCAGAGCTTCCTCGATTGCCTTCATGGAAGCGATCTGCTGCTTGTGGAGAAGGGCGCGTGCGTCCCCCTCCGGCGGCTGCGTGAGCCGAAGATATGTTTCGACTGAAATCAGAGCGGCGTTCGCCGTTTTGGGAACGGGTATCCCGTTCTCATCCTCGGTGACGAAGGACGAGTCGAGGTTGCGGGTGACTCTGTTCCGATCAGCATCCGTCATGAGGGGAACGCGGGCTCTGTTTCGCCGTGCACCTTGGTTAACTTCTATAGAAGACGTAAACGAGATGGCAGCCCGTCTAGCACTTGACGCATCCGCATCCCTTTTGCGCCGGAGCAGCCCGGCCTTTTCGGCGCGAAGTCGCTCGCCTTCATTGCGTAGCAAGTACTGGACCGCCAGATGATCGTCTCGAGGTGCGTCGGGTGGAGGGAACGTGCACTCGTCGACATGCTTCATGGCTTGGATCCCCATGTCTCGCGTGATGGTGAGGCGCGTCTGGTCCGGCATGGTCACTTATAGTGGGTATGCGGGTTCTTCGTTGCCTTCGGGTGGCGCTGTGCCGGCCATGAAGACTTGTGCGGGGTAGACTTGGGTGGGCTTGTTGACGCTGTCGCTGCTTCCTCGATCTGAATCTTGCTCTGGATCAAAAATTGCTGCTACGTGGTGGGCAGCGCAGTCGCCGTTGCGTCTTCTCAAGATCGTCACCGTGGTGGCGGAGGGAGATTTCGCAGTCGCAGGAGCGAGTGCGATTGGCTTGGGGTAGACTTGACGGTTCCACGAAGGTGCTTGCGGCGCGGCTGTCGGCAGCGCGCCTTTGGTCACACGCGCGTGTGCAGTCATAGTTGAGGTAGACCTTGACCTTGTCGGCCGTGCGACCGAGATGGTTGGAGTAGACTGGATCTGCGCGGCTATCGCCAGGGTTGCCGATGTAGTCGATGCAGGCACGATCTTCGTGGGTGTGAAAGATGCGATCTTCGCGGGTGCGGCAGATGCGATCTTCGCGGCGGGTGACGGCGACCGTGGCGCGTAGGAGAACGATGCGGGTGCCGCCGCCGCGCATGGCGTGGTTGTGGCAGATCTGAACATGCTGCGACTGTCGACGAAACAGTATATGGAGCCGAAGGTGATGTGTATACCTTTGTGTAGATCGGCGTACACCGAACGGTGGGCCGGCGGGTGGATGACGTACGCGAAGGAACCAAAGCGGATCGGCTCCCTGGCGACGCAGACGTCGATCTTCGCGGCGGATGGAGCCGGCGTAATCATGACTCCAACACTTGTTTGCGTTCCCACAGATGGCGCTAATTGACGAGGGTGTAACTCGGCAAATCCTAGGTTTGTGCACCCCGGGTTGATTGAAGGGGAGAGAGAGAGTGTGTTGGTGACCACGACGGCTGACAAGCGAGGATTTACCAAGGTTCAGGCTCCCGGAGGATAACACCCTACTTCCTGCTTGTCTGGTTATTGATGTCGAGTAGCGATTACAATGGCGATATTGCGATCTCGCTAGGGTTTATGGTGGTGTCTATGAGTGTGTCCTCTAGGACGAGTAACCCTCCTGGCTTTATAGGTAGCCAGGTCTCGGGTGGTCGGTGCCGATGGCAATTACAGATATGGCAGGTTATGAGACCTAACCGACTTGGACTAGGTTACACGGTATCCTGAGTGGGCCTTCTGTTGGCCTCCATGTGCTTGGCGCGGCCCAGGTAGCCTCATCGTGGGCTAGTCAAAAGGTAGCCCCACGTCAGGCGTGGCTTGGTAACGTGCACACACTCCTACGCTTAACACTATATCCGGCCTAGATGCACAAAGGTAGAGAAGAGACCCAATCATAGATCGATATACCTTTTGGTCTACGTCTTTACCATTAGGGTTAAGCTCGAGGTGGCACTTGGTTTGCATAGGAGTAGCGGCGCCCTTTAGATCGAGGAACTTGAATCTCTTGAGCATATCTTGAATGTACTTGGCTTGGCAAATGAATGTTCCTTCTCTCAATTGCTTGATATCAAAACCAAGAAAGAACCTAAGTTCACCCATCATGGACATCTCGAACTTGTCGGTCATAAGCTTGGCAAACTCTTCATTAAAAGAGAGATTAGTAGAAGCGAAGATAATATCATCAACATATAATTGACAAATGAAGAGTTCCCCATTTACTTTCTTTGTGAAAAGAGTGGGATCGATCACCCCGGCTTCGAAGCCACGGTCTAACAAGAACTCCCGAAGGTGTTCATACCATGCTCTAGGTGCTTGTTTAAGCCCATAGAGAGCCTTATCCAACACGTAGACGTGATTCGAGAAGTCGCGGCTTTCGAAACCCAGAGGTTGTTTAACATAGACAAGTTCATTAAGTGGGCCATTAAGGAAAGCACTTTTAACGTCCATTTGTTGCAATTTAAAACCAAGATGAGATGCATAAGCAATAAGAATACGTATTGACTCGAGGTGTGCAACCGGCGCGTAGGTTTCACCAAAGTCAATGCCTTCAACTTGAGAAAAACCTTGGGCCACCAACCGTGCCTTGTTCCTCACGACGATGCCGTGTTCATCTTGCTTTTTCTTGAAGATCCACTTGGTGCCGATAACATTGCGGAAAGTTTTTGGCTTCTCCACGAGCCTCCACACCTTGTTGCGCTCGAAGTTGTTGAGCTCTTCGTGCATTGCTTCAAGCCAATCGGGGTCTTCAAGGGCATCGAATACTTTCTTGGGTTCCACCATGGAGATGTGCGCTTGATGCTCGCTAAAGTTTTCCAATTGACTCCGAGTGGACACCCTTCTTCTCACGTCACAGATGACCTTGTCAAGGGAAAGATCCCTTAGTTCCAAAGATCTTCCAAATCTTGCTTGGCGGCGAGTTTTGATTGCCTCTCTTGATGTAGAGGGAATCACTTGATCATCATGATCTTGTAGATCCTCGCCTTAACCAACATGAGTGCCTTGATCATCATGAGTTGGTTCTTCTCTTGAGGGAGAGGGATGATCTTGCACATGAGGGGGACTTGCACTAGAGATACTTGCTTCATTCGACTTGGATGGGGACTCAATATCTTCTTGAGGATGGAGAACTTGTTGGAGAGGTCCTTGCGGTGGAGCATCTTGTTAAGGAAGAAGTTGTTCTTCTTGTGGAGGTGCTTGAGGATGAACTTGAGAGGCTTCACCATTTCCTTCGGGTGGGGTATCATAAGATTCTTGAGATGGTGAGTGTTCTTCATGTGAAGAGCTTGTTCCGTCTTGATCAACTCCTTGATGTACTTCAATGGGACGATGGAAGCCTATTCCCATTCTCTTTATTGCATCTTGGGGCTGATCGTCACCTACATCACTTATTCCAACTTGCTCCACTTGGGAGCCGTCATTTTCTTTGAATTCCACACTACAAGATTCTATGACTATCCTTGAGGACTTGTCATATATCCTATAGGTGTGGGAGTCGATGCCATAACCAACAAATATGCCTTCAAGAGTTTTAGAGTGAAACTTACCCAACCGGGTGCCCTTTACGAGGTAGTAGCATTTACAACCAAAGACTCGAAAGTATGAGATGTTGGGCTTGTTGCCGGTGAGTACCTCATAAGGTGTCTTCTTGAGGCCTTTGCGGAAGAAGAGGCGATTTGAAGAATGACACCCCGTCGAAATGTCATCCGCCCAAAAGTTGATTGGGGACTTGAACTCGGCCAACATAGATCTTTCCATGTCGATGAGAGTACGATTCTTCCTCTCCGCAACACCATTTTGTTGCGCAGTGTATGCAGCGGAATATTGATGACAAATGCCTTCGTCACTTAGGAAGTCGTTGAGCGTGTAGTTCTTGAACTCCGACCCGTTGTCGCTTTGAATCACCAACATGGGAAGGTTGTGTTGGCGTTGAACCTTCTTAGAGAAGTCGATGAAGACTTGTTGTGTCTCATCCTTGGTCTTGAAGAAATACACCCATGTATACCTTGAGTAGTCGTCCACGATCACCAAACAATATTTCTTGCCACCAAGACTTATTTCTGGTATTGGACCAAAGAGATCAACATGAAGGAGTTACAATATCCGGGTGGAGGAGATGATAGTCTTGCTTGGATGATGAATGTCATCCATCTTTCCTTCCACACATGCCCTACACAATCGATCTCTGGAAAAAGTAACATGGTCTCTTAGTCCAAGGATGTGGCCCCCTTTGTGAAGACTTTGCAAAGTCCTCATGTTTACGTGGGCTAGTCGGCGAAGCCAAAGCCAACCCACGTCGGCCTTTCCGAAAAGGCACATCTCATGAGTAGTGGTGACTCCGGAGAAGTCAACCACATAAAGCTCATGTTCGACATGCCCCCACGATGGCCACTCGAAGGGACTTGCTCCACAAGAGAACCACGATGTCCGGTTCAAAGAAAGTTGAGATACCCAACTTTGTTAAGGCACGAACCGACATCAAATTATAGCCAAGAGATTCAGCAAGCATAACATTGATTAGAGTAACATCGGGGGCATCTACCACTTTGCCAAGCCAGGTTACCTTTGACCTTGACTTGTCACCAAACGAGACGGTTACTTGATCGACGTTAGGCCTCATCTCCGTGACAAGCTCCTTGCTCCCGGCCATATGACTTGTACACCCACTATCGATTATCCATTTCGAACCACCGGGAGCAAGACCCTACAAGAGATTAATTCTTGACTTTAGGTACCCATTGCTTAACAATGGGTGCCTTAAGGTTAGCCACAAGAGTTTTGGAAACCCAAATAGAGTAAGCAATAAAGCCATCAAAGGGACCAATATAGCGAGCACAAACATTTCCATAGTAATTCACATAGAGTGCATAGTTTGGGTTAGTGTGTCCCGCAAAGTCATTGCGAGTAGGCTTGCCCCTTGTGGCATTCCCACTTGCAATGTTGTTCACCTTTGCTTGTGCGGGAATGAACTTCTTGGCACCCTCCTTGGTTGGCCGCACATAGCCAAGACCTTCCTTCTGTTTGCGAGTTTGAGGCTCATAGATAGGAGTCTCAATAACATTCTTAACCTTGAGAAGTATGATCTTAGCGGAGGAGGCCTTGGCAATTTCATCCTTCAACCTAGCATTTTCCTTCACAATATTTGCATGATCACAAGCACAAATAGGAATAGACGTGCTAGGTTTCTCAAGTTTAGCTAGCCGAGTTTGTAATTGATCATGTGACTTCTTAAGAAGTTCATGTTCACTCTCCAATGCTGCATGGACATTGACGAGTTTCTCCTTGTCTTCAATAAGAATCACATGGCCAACCACAAAATCGGCCTTATCCTTTTGTGCCAACCTGTTCTTAGCATAGTAGAGGTCACGTTCTTTAACAAGTTTAGAATGCATGGAGTTATGGGACTCCTCAATGTTCTCAAGTTCTTCTTCTAGACGAACATGAGACTCTTCAACATCTCGGAGAGAGGATTGAAGATGTGCTATGGTGATAGCATCCTCTCTCTCAATCTTACCCTTTTCCTCAATGAGGTGTTCGAGCTCACCAATGCGACTCATAAGAGCTCCCACATGTTTCTTGATATCTCCTTGCAAGTTAGCCATAAACGAATCAAAAGCAACAAGCTCCTCCTTTATTTGGATGCTAGAGGCATCATCAAGCTCATTCATATCATTCAAGTGAGTAGAGGATGAAGGTACCTCGGATGCCTGGGCCATAAGACATCTCACACTCTTGTTGGGGGAGATCGCGTTGGGTGAGTCAAAGAGCGAGCTTAAGGATGAAGTCACCTTAGCTTTTGGCTTGGAAGTAGTAGCTTTAGGTGATGTGGATGAAGTTCTTGGTGTTGAGGAAGTAGCTCTTGACGGTGATGAAGTAGCTTGATGGGTCGAGGTAGTAGTTGAGGTAGTAGCAATAGCCGCCACTTCATTTGGAGTTTCTTCTTCTTCCGACTCATCTTCATCATCGGTGGGATATTCCTCTTGAGTCATCAACACGATCCGAGGTGCCTTCTTCTTGAAGAAAGCCCTCTTGTTCTTGACATAAGCCTTCTTGGGAGGCATCTTGGACTTGTCCTTGAGAATAAGTCCTCCACCATTCTCTTCCCTCTTTTCATATGGGCACTCGGCGACGAAGTGGTACTTGTATTGGAAATTGTAGCATGTCCTAGCCTTGGAGATGTCCCTCTTTCCACCTTGTGGGGTTCCAACGAAGTGACGCTTGTCGTATTTTTCCCTCGATGGGTTCTCCCAAAAGCCTTTTGCCGCAAGAGCAAGATGCTCATTGTATGCGAGCTTGAGACCATCATTGGACAAGAATGAGGAACTCTCAAGGTCATCTTCACCTCCATCTTCAACCGTTGCCTTCAAAGCAAGGTTTACTCCCTTTTGCATCCCAATGGCTCTTGCCCTAGCATCTTCGGCATTCTTGGTAGCAACCTTGAAGGATGTCATCTCTTGCATGACTTGATTTGAAGTCATGAGGTCATAGTTGAGTCTCCCTTGCAAGGTCTTCAAGTCCGTGCCCTCGAAAGGCATGAGAGGGCCCACATACTTCCTCTTGATCCAAGCATCATCAATATAGGTAGCACCGAGGTCACGAAAACTTGTGGCAATAGAAATCAACCTCCGGTACATCTCTTCATGATCTTCACCATCCAATTTATAGAACCCTTCCGCCTCATTGCTTAAGGCATCGTAGCGATTTCTCTTCATGCTCTCATTTCCAACAAATAAGTCGGAGAGAGCGTCCCATGTCTCCTTGGCAGTGGTGAAGGGTTGGATGAGAGGCATGTCCTTGGCGCCCACGGCTTGTTGGATCATGTGGATGGCGGTGGCATTGAGTTGAGCATCCACCACCTCTCTCCTTGTCAAATTGCTCGGGTCATGTGGCTTGTATCCAACTTGAATAATTCTCCATAGTTCGATCACTAGTAGAAAAATGCTTATAGGTGGGATGCCCGTTTGTGGCGCACCTTATTTAATGCGCCACGGAAAAGCATTTTTGTGGCGCAACCGAGCCCATGCGCCACAAAAATATGACTTTCTGTGGCGCACGGGCTCGGATGCGCCACAGAAATTGGACATTTTGTGGCACATCAGGTGGGGTGCGCCACTAAATTGCTACACTTTCTGTGGCGCATGGGGTCCCATGCGCCACAGAATTTCTGCACTCAGATCCCACACCCCCCCCCCCCCCCCCACCCCCCCCGTCCCGTGGATCGCCTTTTCAATTTTGCAGCAAAAAGGAGAAAATGATAAGTTGTTCAAAAAAATTCATCCTTTAAGATATGGGCAGGTATTATTATCTACTTCGTGTAGAATATTTGAAATATGAGTTTTGACCTTTTATGCAAAATCACTGTAAAAAAAGTCGAAACGGCCCTAACTTTTGCATACGATGTCGAAAAAATGCGTTTAATACCTTAAAAAAGGAGGAGGGAGGAGAATTATAGAAAATCAAAAATGCGTTTAATACTTTTTCTCAGCAAAATCGAAAAAAAAAATTGTGGCGGGATTTGGCGGATTTGAAATTTGAACCGGCTGCCCCCTTTTCCTCTCCTCCTCCCTCCTATTCTCCTCCACTTCTCTCATTTCCTCCTCCTCCTCTCCTCTCATTTCCTCCTCCTCCTCCTCTCCTCTCCTCTACTTCTCCTCCCTCCTCCTTCTCAACTCCGGCGAGCTCCATCTCCTCCACCACCACCTCCGGCTACCTCCTCCTCCACCACCATCTCCAGCGACCACCACCTCCTTCTCCTCCTTCGGTGACCTTCTCCGGCGATCACCACTTCCTTCTCCTCCTCCGGTGACTACCACCACCTCCTCGGGTGACCTCCTCCGGCGACCACCACCACATCCTCCCCCGGCGACCTTCTCCGGTGACCACCACCACTTCCTCCTCCGGTGACCTCCTCCAGCGACGAACACCTCCTCCTCCTCCTCCACCCATCTCCGGCGACCCCCATCTTCCACCCACCCACCTACGGCAAAGCCTGGTGCTGCCTCCGACGAGCTCCGACGAAACGAAAATATTTTGAAACTTGGGCGGCCCGATCTAGAACTGGCTAGAATCCAGATTTAGATCTGGCCGCCCTTTTTTTTGAAATTCAAAAAAAAATAGTGGCGCACCTAAGTGGGGGTGCGCCACAGATATGTTTATGTGGCGCATGGTGGTCGGGTGCGCCACAGAAATATTTTTGTGGCGCACCGGGCTGGTGCGCCACAGAAATATATTTTAGTGGCGAGATAACTGTGGCGCACCCCCCATTTTCCTGGGTGCGCCACAGAAAGGCTTTTTGGTGCGCCACAACTAGCCCTTTTTCCACTAGTTTTCGCAATGGCAATTCTTAATGAAATCTCATGTGTGTACCTCTTCGATCGATCGAAGAGCTACACACATGAGATTTCATTAAGAATTGCCATTGCGAAAAAGCATGATCTTTAATTTTAGGGGGATCATTTCTAAGAGTGATATGAGGATGGGGAATGGGAGGATCGGGAGAGTAATGATTTGGTGGTGGCACATTGCCATATTTGTTGGGCTCTCCATCCTTGGAGGAGGACGAGTCTTTGGTTTTAGAAGAGTTATCATTATCACCCTTTCCATCCATGCCCTAAGACATTTCGGGATCCGTACCAATCGGCTCACTCGGAGGTGTTGGAGGAGATGAGGGCGATGCATTCTTTGGATTCCTCAAATTCATGAGTGCCTCAAGCATGTCATGAATCTTTTGGAATTGAACCTCCATGAACGATGTCAACTTTGTTTCCAAAGCGTTGATATTGGCCATAGTGGCTCCTTTAGATTGCATCGCCGCCAGTGCCTTTGCGGCCTCATCGGTGTCAACTTCCTTAGTCATGGAAAATCTCAAGCGGTAAAGCTTTTAAGAGATAACCTGGCTCTGATACCAATTGAACGGTAGTTGACCACCTAGAGGGGGGGTGAATAGGTGGTGACCAATTTTTATTACTTTTTCAGTTTTAAGGCTTGCAAAATGTAAATTGTCTAGATGTGCTACTAAGTGAAAAGAAGTGCTAGACAAAAGGAAACAAAGCAAGAAAGATAACGTAGTAAAGGAGAGTGGAACGAGACAACCAAAGGAACACGCGGAGATGGCGATTTTATCCCGAGTTCCACCACATAGGTGTACGTCTCGTTGGAGGGGTGTGAGCAACCACAAAGGTCAGCTCAACGCCACAAAGGCCTCACCCTATTCTCCGATAAATTCGACCACCAAGGTCCGAATCCACCCTTGCACTAAGGACTCCTTTAAGGGCGGAGAAGATCCCGTACAAATCCTTGAGGCACACACCCACAACTGAATCGGGGGCTCTCACCAAGACCACAAGAGGTCAATTCCACAAAGGATCCACCAAGGAACTAGTAGTAACAAGTATGAATCTAGCTATCCACAAGGGAAGGCCTAGATTTGAGTCCCCTCAAGAAATAGAGGGGGAAAGTGAAACCCCTTCGGTGACGATGTAGATCGGGGTCTTCTCCTTCGGATCTCCAAATATCAATGGATTTGGTTGGCTAGATATGTAGATCCATGAGAAATGAGCTTCAGCAGCAATGGGGGCGATTTAGATCTGAGAGCTAATTTGCTGGAGCTAGGTGGAGGGGTATTTATACCCCTCCACGAATTATGACCGTTGTGGAGCCGCCAGCTTCCGGGCTACGGAAATATCCGCAAGGAGTTCCGACGGATCTTCGACTGAAGGCAGTACGAGTTCAACTTCTATTTTGGCGATGAACTTGATCTTGCAGCTCGGAAATTTCCGGACTCCCATCGGAAATTTCCGGGCACCTGAAATTTCCGCCTGAAATTCCGACTGAGAAGCTCTAAGAGGCAGTACGAGTTCAACTTCTGACTTTGCGATGACCTTGATCTTGCAGCTCGGAAATTTCCAGACTCCCATCGGAAATTTCCGGGCACCTGAGTCCGCCTGAAATTCTGACTGAGAAGCTCTGAGAGGCATTACTGCTTGATAATCTGGACTTAGTGAAAAATCTTCGGGGCTCGGAAATCTCCGGACAGAGGCCGGAAATTTCCTGGCACCGGAAATTTCCTGAAGAATTTCCGACTGATATAGCCAAGAGTCCAGTACTGAAAGTTCCAGATAGTTAAAAACCGAATGTGTTCAAACACATTATCACACCTGTTCTCAAACCTGCATAGATCACCACAAACATTAAACCCACCTTTTGTGTTGTCATTAGTCACCAAAAACAAGGGGTGCAAAGAATGCACTTTCAGCATTTCCCTCCATTTCTCCCCCCACATACATCTCTCCCCGCCCCGTTCTCGCCATTTCCCCCATCTCCAAGATCTAGCCGCCATGGCTCCCGCTCGATTCGCAGGTCCCCAAGTCACCGCCGCCGACCCCACGGCCTCCGCCACCTTCATGATCGGCAAAAAGCCGCGGAAGCCGAGAGCGCAGAAGGAGAAGCCGCCGGGCATGACCAACAAGGAATGGATCACCGAGCAGACACGCCTGAGATCGGCGAACCTCCAGCGCCGGACGAGCGAGGCAGCGCAGCGACAGAGGGGGCTGGCGGCGGCCGAGGACACGTCCGTCGTCGAGGAAGAAGAGGAAGGGGAGGAGGAAGAAGAGGCGCTGGATGAGCTGCCCACTCCGGCCGCGGCAGCGGCACCGCCTGTCAAGCGCAGGGGCGCCATCGCTCCGCTGGTCGCCGGCTGGAGCCAAGCCACCGTCGCCTCGCCATCGCCGTCAACGCGGTTCCGCTACGCCCCTGGGTACGCCGACGCTGACCCCCTTGGTGGTTCCAACCTCAACCTCACCTTCCCCCACCATCCGCCGATGATGTACGGCGGTTCGCCGGGCTACGCATCTTCACCGTCGCACCTCCGTCCTCTCCCCTACGCCACGCAAGACATGGTTGCCGGGATGCAGACCCAAGATAGCTACATGGACGAGATCATCACCACCGGCTTGATGGTGGCAGCGGCATGCCCGGGCTTCCTCGAGCAAAGTGGGGAGTTTTTCTCGCAGGGCGGCGGCGATTACGGCCAAGGTGCGTCTGGCGCCGGTATCGACACGGAGGAGGTGGCCACGGTGAAAGAAGAACCCAAGACGGCGCCTGCAGAGCCGGAGGCAGCAGATGGCCCGGCCAATGAGGGCGACACGGGCGGCCAACGACCCAGGACGTCCTCCTCGCCGAGTAATGGAAGACTGTCAGCTTCGACACCATCGTCGGCGCCAACCAGGTCATGGACAACTACTGGAAGTGGGTGAAGACGGCGTACGACGAGCGCCGGATGATCGACCCCGACTTCACCACATGCGCCACGGAGCGCGGCCAGAAGGCTATGGCCAACCATTGGGCGAACATCCAGACCGCCTGCAACAAGTGGCATGGCATCCAGGAGTAGGTCGCGAACAGGCCGAAGAGCGGCGCCAACCACGAGATGGAGATCGTCTGGATGCTGGAGGCGTACAAGAACGATGAGAACGCCGACTTCAAGTACCTCCACGTCTTTGTCGTCATTGAGGTGTGTGAGAAGTGGGCGGAGGCTCGCCGTACGCTCGGCAAGGGCAAGGAGTACGTCCCCGACGCGGTGGCTGCCGGGGCGTCTGAAGGCCGTCCATCGATGGGGCACAAGAAAGCCAAGGCGGTGAGGGACGGCGCGCCGGGAGCGGCAAAGCTCTAGGCGTCCATCGAGACCTGCATCGCCGATGCCCAGGCCCAGGCCACCAAGAGGGAGGAGACCGCGAAGCAGAGGTGGGTGGCGCTCATGGCCAACTCCAAGGTCAAGATCGACCTCCTCAGGACCGGGACCGTGGCGAAGAAGAGGAACCACGACCTCGCCTTTCTCACGGGGGGCGATCCGGACGCGATGGACCCCGAGGTGAGGGCACGGTCCATGGCGCAGCACCGTCTCATTCTCAGCGATATCAGCGCGGCTCCGGCCCCGACCTCGACGGACACGAGCTACGCCACCGCGGTGGGCACGACCTGCAACAGCCCGACAAGCTCGGCCAGCCCAGCCGAGACGCCGCTGCCCCCCAAGCCTCCTACTACTGCATCGCCGAGCACGCACATCGACCTGGAGGACGCCGAGATGGCCATCGACCTGGAGGATGCCGCGCCCGTCGTCGACCTCGAGGCCGCCGAGACTGCAACTCCGAGCTCGCCGCCAGCTCCAACCACCACTCCCGTCATCGACGTCGAGGATGACGCCGCGGTGTCGCCGGCCTCAGTCTGACCTGCGTGTCAGCTGACTGCCGAATGTGACCGTGATCGCCCGACTGTGGCTTGATGGAGACTATTTGATCGCCCAATTGTGACTTTTTCGTAATGAGTTCGCCCAACTGTGGCTGCTGTGATCGCCGAACTCGGTCTATTTTTGGGGCGGGAATAAGAACTTTCAAATTTTTGGGGCTGGTAAAATCGCCCCCGCAGGTTCTGGTGAGGGGTGGCAATCGGCGAGGAAGGAGAAGGCGGTGATGGGAGACGGGAGGGAGAACGAGCGAGAAGCTGGATATGGGGAAGGATTATGTGATGCATCGGGAGTTGATTCAGAGGAGACGACGAAAGTTGGATAAGGGAGCAGCGCTGCATGCAGGGGCGGATCCAGGGGGACGAGCGGTGGCCAGGCCCCCGCCAACAATCGGCCACCCCCGACTACGTATTACAGGGGCCAGTACTAATTACGATGGGATTTACGTGAAGCGTACTTACACCGAGAGAAATAGCGCTGCTTGGATGGCCCAGGCCCACCAAGCAACTGAATTAGATGGCCTACTTGATACCTGCACGATTCTGAATTCCAATATGCAGCTACGTGCTGGGGCCTCGGCCCTCGAGTGAGAAACCCTCGTTGAGTTACCTCATCGCCGCCGCCGCCATGGCATATCGTCGAACACACCGTCAAGCGTCAACAACCACCCGGAAGAGGCTGTCAATTGCTATTATTTTGTGTTGTCTTAAACCTGTTGGATTACAATCCTTCTTGATACATGCATCAAGAAAGGTATGAATATAGTTTAGCCAAAAACATCTCCTTCTATTCAAACTACACTGTTTGGCACACAAATTAGCTAATTCATTAGCTATTCTAGGAATAAAAAGTATAGAAAAGGTAGCAAAATTCCCAGCTAGCTCTCGTATCTCATTTAAGACCGACGCTATCTCAGAACGCTCAAAATTAGATGATTTCCAAAGATCCACCAACTGCTTAGCATCGGTCTCAATCACAACATCTTAAAGACCACGATCAAGAGCAATCTGGACACCATCACGCACCGCGTAAGCCTCTACTAGGCAACTTAGCGCGGCGTATGATTATTAGCTCTATTCGTTAGCGTTATAATGATCAGTGGATTAAACTATCGTTAGAAGAATGAATAAGTGGAGATCAATACATCAAACTTATTAAAAAATGCGCATATATAGAACATCATAAATTAAGACCGAAATAGCAATACATACATCACGATTCATGTTCATCTAGTCTACCAACACCCTATTAAAAAAAACACGGATTATATTCCACTGAGTAAGAATAAATATTGGAATTAATGGTCAAAAGGAAATAAATAAAATACCCTCTCAAACCACAGATGGTTCTATCGAAAGGACCTGTTAAGAGAGGGCAAGAACAAATAATTGTATTAGAATTTGTTAATCAAACAAAAACTATATCATGCACAGAAAGCACACAGGACCAAAGTTGTTAATAGTTTCGAACACAGAAATCACCTCCGTCCACCAAGTAGCGATTCCTTACGTGACGAACCCAATATACTGAAAAATGTGTAGGGAAGCAACTAACTTTTAGAATCTCTATGTTAGAATATATATATATATATATATATATATATATATTACAAAATAATATATCCAAAAGGACATTACTTCACACCAACTCCTGTCCAATTAGCATCATCTTGTTCTAACACAATCTCATCGACAGTAATGAGTGATGTGGGCAGCAATTCAAGGTAACATCCTCTGGCTAGAAAACAAAGACAAAATGGTTAGTGATCATAACACACATGCTTTCAAAATACACCATACCAGGAGTAGAAGTATTGATTTCTTAATATTTCACTCCAATATAATAGACTCAAATAAAAAACTGAACACTACTATTTAATTAGCTTCAATATTTTACATAGTGACAATGCAGATAATAAACAGGTGTGGGAAAAAATAATCAGCTAATGATTTAAGTTCACCAAAATTATGCAAGCACGATTTAAACTAAACACTACTATTTATTTAGCTTCCATCGGTTACACAGAGTGACAATGCAGACAATAAACAGCTAGAGGGAAAAACAATAACCAAATGATTTAAATCGACCAAACTATGCAAGCACAACTTAACTTAGCATCACAGTGCTAGCAGCAGATGTACATATAGTGTTCATTCCAAAAGATGCAAAATTTAAATATATATAGCCATGCACAATCACTTTGCTGCTGCATGGTGTGAAAGGAAAAAAATTCTAGTGGGGTGATCACCTTGATGTTGCAAAGTGGCATTAGCTGCAGAGAGTTCAGGAAATCAAACTTATGATGTGATATCAAGAATGACTTCAGATACATAATACTTCCAGCAAGTGAATATATGTAGATGGAACTTGGATATAAACTATAAACCTTGCCAGGTCGAGTTATTCCACCTCATTCATGTTGGTCATCTTGCACTCTATTTATTCATGAAAAAATCAGTAGATATTAACACTATAGCTTGACATCATTGATTGGAAGTAAACTGACAATAAATCGGGCGCAGACTGACAACTGTAGAGGGCATATTCCAAATTATTTACCTGCTAATCTGTACTACATGAAGCGAATACATTCCAGTTGACCGATTATAATGACTTCTGCTTTCAGTGGCTAGCTTGGTTAGATCAGAATGAGCAAAACCTTCTAAATAGTAGTATAACCTGCATAATCAAAAGAAAATGTTCATGTCGAAGAACACAAGGTGAACAAAAAATCGCATCTACATCAGTATAAAGACACTATCTTGATATATAAATGAAAAACGATGATCTATATTAGCACAACCAAACAATGAGCTCTAGAGGGCATACAAATTCACCAAATTATGCAAGCACATATATGTATGAAAGGATCGGTTAAGACCAAAACACCTACATGCACGATACTCAAAATATCACTAAAAATAGTAGCAAGTCGCATAAATCTAAAATGAAACATACTACCTCTTGATCCATGTTATCGAGTTAAAGCTCCTTCTCTGAAGCTAGCCCTGGTCGAACTCCTTGCCACCATGGGTTACCTCTGTACGGGGTGCAGATGCACTGATGTAATCGGTATGGCTACACACCAAGCAAGCCACCAAGGTCAGCTGCTTTCTAATTGTACATTATGTATATGCATATAGAGAAGGAAACACAAATTACAAAGATGGAACTCACCAGAAATAATCATAGCTGAAACGGTACACTCTCGTTTCATGAAAAAGGCAAGTTATATCTGGTTCAGGAGCGAATACCACCCGTCAGCACCCAAACAATAAAACACATGGAATGCCTTGATCTTTCTCACATTTATACATCAGACACAACACCTCGACTGGACTATATAATGCCAAAATTGCAAAAGGTGCAGAAATAACAACTAAAGGATGACAGAAAAGTAAATCTTATCACCACTCAGAAAGGCATGGACCTATGAATTGATAGCATGTACGGGGAGATGCCGCAACACCTTCAGATGAGCACGAAAAGAGAACCAATTTAATTTACCCCGGTCATCAACTTGCCCAAACTGAATCCTACAGGTTTAAACAATAGACATTAGTACAGGAATGTAAATCTTATCACCGCTCACAAAGGCATGGACATATGAATTGATAGCACGTACGGGGAGATGCTGAAACACAATAAGATGAGCACGAAAAGAGAACAAATTTAATTTACATGCTCAATTAAATATCACTGTCAACTGAATCATTCATACTCTCCTGAATGTCTTAAATTTAATTACTAATATGGTCCTTCAAAGCATGGCTGCCTTTTCATTTATCTAATTATAGAAAGGCTTGGAAAAATACATATCTATGGATTTAATTTGTGGTGGTGTTAAGCTTTATATTCTTTGTTTGAAAAACGAACATATGATATTGCGAGGCAATTAGAATTAAAAAGTGTAACTTGTGATAATGTAGAAATAATTAAAATCTAACTTGCAGATCTAAAGCTTAGCAATACCAGTACATATATTTCATGATTGTAATTGCTTTGCAATTTAAAATGGAAACATAAAGCAATCCAAGTGATGTTGTCAATTAAAAGAAAAACCTTGTGAACAGAGCTATGCAAATTTGATATATCCAATAAGCTCCAGATCTGAAGTATATCTCAGTTACAAATCATCAGAAATGAAAACAAAAATTGAGATGACAAAAAGTGAAACAACCAAGGATATTGATATGTAAACCATGAGATATATCCAATGAAATATCTAAAATGCATTAGCAATCTGAATCACATATATATGTTTAATAGCTTACTCTAATGTCACATGACCCATCTCCCAACACAGGCAACAACTTTCACCGGGATTTCTAGACTACCAAAATCAGACAAACATCTTGAGACTTATTTGATCTTTTCTAATTCATGTACCGTTTGATGCAACGCTGGGCGCAGCAGCCCCCGCGAATGTTCCATCAGAGCAACAAACATCAACCTGTCAGCGCAACAAACCTTTTCACAATTAGTATGGGAAGAATCTGCAGCTAGAAGCCTGGAACCATATACCAACAGACCATTATAGCAATTCAACAACTCTCAACAATGGAAGTAATAGACTGAACTGTACAACGAAGTGGGATAGAAAATATCATAATGTAATAATCTAATAGATCAAGAGTTGGGAGACAAATTTTATGCACTGTGCGAGAAATTATACAGTGTGAGAGACAAATCATTTTAGCACATCCAGCCAACTAATGAGCACACACATGCATGAAGATTATGGAAGTAATTAGTGGCAATCTCCACAGACCACCAACTTGCTATCCTCTACACCAACCAAGCAACTGAATATCAGTACAATTCAACCTAAACAGTTGTAGATATGTGTATGCCCAAGAATTCATAGCAAGCCAAAGAGAAGCATAATTAATGAGCAGGTTCTTCTCTTCGTGCTAGAAGGCATGGGCAAGACTATGGATGTATTGCAAGAATTTCGAACAAAATATTTCATTATGTCTGCCCTGCCTTTGCAGCGTGAGGAAGAGGAGACCGTGGAGGCGAGCATGGTGGCCGGCGCCCGGGGCCGCCGGGGGTGGAGGTGGCTGCCGAGCTTGAGGGTGGAGTGGAGGAGCAGGAGAGAGGGGAGGAGTGAGGAAGAGCTCTTACCGGAGTGAGGAGAGAGGAACAGGTCGCAGGGAGAAGCGCGAGGCCTCTAGACTGGCCCGGTTCGAGCCGCCGGCTGGCGGCGCGGTGCCCGACGTTCGTGGACACTGCGGGGGTGCCGTGGGCGGAGCTGGAGGCCATAGCATGCGTCATTCGTGGGCAGGAGGCAGCGCAGCCGTAGGGGCGTAGCGGCGGCGTGCACGGCGGCAACCAGCGCCGGCGATTTCCGACGTCCTGGGATCCGGCCGTCCGCGAGGTCGGAGAAGAAGAGGCGGCGGAGCTGCCCGTGTCCTTCGATTTGGTCGGGGAGACGCCTGGCGGCGGGGCTGCACAGCAGCGGCGGCGGCGACCGCGCGTTCGCGAGAGAGGAGGAAAAGGAGAAAGGGTTTCTGCGATGATCTTTTTGCACAAAAGTCTATGAAGTTTTCTGTATTCAGAAATAGGTCCATCCACATAGAAATCTCTGGACTGCGGGTTAATGGTTCAATTCTCCAGTGGTGATTTTGAAAAATAGCGGCGGTGACCGGTGGAACCGGCGGTGACCGGGCCACGCGTCGCGCCGCGATTGGTGGAGAGGCCCGTGCTACAGTAATGCGCGTTTTGCATCCCAGAAACTTACGATCTGATCCGTCTGTTACTCCGATCGGACGGTTCAGAAAATAAGGGTGACGTGGAGGGCAGATCTGGGGATGAATCTCACCAACTTTCATATATAGGGTATAACTAAGGCACTAGCCGCTTGTGCGCGAATTAACTTGCCCTCGTGGTCACGTAGTCCCATACCTGTCCCGCCTTGGTGTAGCTCCTCAGAGAAAGACGCATCAACGTTTATCTTCATTTTGCCCACCGGTGGAGGGCACCACCTAAGAATCTTTTTTTGTCGTGGTACCCTCCTTTTCCTTTCCCGTGGAGATTAGATCGCACACCACATCAGAAGCCCATTTAACACATTGGCTGATCATCCTCGACGTCTCGCCATGCAGCCTCGCATTCCTCTCCATCCAAACGGACCATGCGCCACATAAAATGATGCAACCATCTTTGCTAGGGACTATACTATCATCAACCTTAACCATCGCCCATGATTCTGGATGTAAATTCGGTATCTTAGTGCCGACGGTATTTTTAATTTCCGTCCAGAACAGCTTTGCCCACGTGCACTTGAACAAGGCATGGAATATTGATTCCTTGTCCCCGCAGGCCTCATAGAAATTAACCTTTTCAATATGGCGATCATGTAGAACGCCTCTGGTAGGCACAAACTTATGAATGACACGCCACCAGAAATTACGAACTTTGGGGGGGGGGGGGGGGATTGAAAGCTTCCAAAGTTTCTTCCAGATTTTAATTCTATACCCGAAGAGGTACCTGCAGTATGGTTACGCCCATGCTGGAGTAGTGATCTATAACCTGACCGAACCGAAAAGAAGCCAAGCTTTTCCGGCTACCACGCCCAAGTGTCTTCCATCACCTTGCCAATAGGGATTCTTAGAATTGCCTCCACATCTGGGAAGATAAAGTTCTCATGGATTTTCTCCTCGTCCCATTCTCCTGTAATCGGCTCTATCAATTCATGCACCATTGAAATATTAGTATCATCCTTCTTTACCATTGGCATTTTGTTAAAATTCTCAGGAATCCAAGGATCGGTCCATGCATTAATGGATGACCCATCGCGTCCCGTCCATGAAGTATGGCTCTCCAAGTGTATGAAGACCCCCTCTTCCTATTAGCCGACATAAAATCACCCGAGTGGTAATATTTTCCCTTCAACACTCTAGCACATAGGGAATTGGGATTTGTGAGAAGCCGCCAACCTTGCTTTGCTAACATTGCCTGGTTAAACTGCTCAAGGTCCCTGAAACCCATCCCGCCATCTCCTTTCGGAACTGCAATATCCTTCCATTTGCGCCAATGCATCTTGCGTTTCTTCTCATCACCACCCCACCAAAACCAAGAAATAATACTTGTAATTATCTTTATCAGTTTTTTAGAAAGCCTAAAGAACCTCATCAAGTAAGTCAGAATCGCTTGACAGATAGCCTTGATCAACACCTCTCTCCCTGCGCTGTTCAGATGTTGAGGTACCCATCCATTAACTAACCTTTTAATCTTAGTCAATATACCTTCAAATTGTTCATCTGTGGATCTACCAAGAGTTGTAGGAAGACCCAAATATTTCTCAACTAAGGCTTCATTAGATATATCCGCTGCTACGTGAACTTCCTGTTTCATCTCAACCGAGCAATTGGCACTAAAGAAAATAGCAGATTTTGCCTTATTTACCAGTTGACCCGATCCCAAATGATATCACTCCAGGATCTCGTTAATCCGTTCTGCTCCTGCCGAAGAAGCTTGAGTGAACACAATGCAGTCATCCGCGAATAACAGATGGGAAATCCAGGGGGCGTGGATTCCCACCCTAACTCCTCGAGCGAGATGACCTGTACCAACATATTTTAACAGACACGTTAGTCCCTCCGAGCATAATAAAAATAAATAAGGGCTAATAGGATCGCCTTGTCTAATGCCTCTTGAAGGCTTAAAAGTCTCGGAAAAGACTCCATTGACACGAACTGAGAAGGATGTTGTTTCAACGCAAGCCATTCACTAGTGGAAAACGGCTCTTTAGTACCGGTCGGGGAGGGGCATCAGTACCGGTTTCGCACCGGTACTGTGCAATCGGGACTGATGCCCCCCCAGCATCAGTACCGGTTTCTTATCGTCCGGTACTAAAAGGGCCCCCACGTGGGTGTGGGGCACGGGCTCGTGCGGAGAACTTTTAGTACCGGTCGGTAACACCGGCCGGTACTAAAGGGTTCAGGTTTTAAGGGTTTTGCAATTTATTTTTCGATTCCTTTTTTTCTGTTATCTGTTTTCTTTTCTTCACTGCAATTTTATTTTATGTTTTCTTTTTCATCTACTGTTTTACATTCATACGGTATTATATATATACACGGTACACGTTGATGCATACGTAATATACTTTCGTATATGTATTCTACGCTACTACATACGGTAAACGTTGATATATAATATAATTTAGATATAGGACATATTCATACTACGTTTTTACATACATATATACAATCCGGTGTATACTGATCGCAATAATGTCATACATCCTCCTCTTTCATATGGCATAGCTATATTTAGGATTATGGTATTCTCCCTTTGGATGCATGACCTCCTCAAGAATAAATCCCGCTATCTCCTCTTGAATTGCTTCTACGCGCTGATGTGGTAGGATGGCGTTCCGCTTGTCGTTAAGCTTTAAACGAGATCAATATGAATTCGCAGACGCCTGCACTCACATCCATTTTTTTTTCACGCGACGCCTGCTCAACGCTCAAGGTCCTCATGAATTCGCAGACGTAGAATCCACATAATTCATTTCCCGGAGGCTGCTTCATGGCCTTTACGAGAATATAACTTAATTAAATAATAATTCAAAATGATGATGAATTAAAGAGACTATGTTTAATAGTAGCACACTTACATCAATATGTTTAATAGTCAGCTCTGGTTTCCATTCACCCCTCTCTCTCTTGATGAATATTTTCCAAACCCTACTCACAAAAGCAAATGAATAAATGAGTTATGATTACTTGATATCATGAAATGGGGTTAATGGTTGAAATTACCTCTGAAGCATGTCAATCAAGTCCTGGTAGTATGATTGTGGTTTGCGTAATGAGTCAAATACTTCAACTAATCCCTTGTCAATGATAATGTCCTGTAGAATCCAATGGAAGCTGCACACGTTTATATAGTGAGGCATGAATATAACTCATCAATTAAACTTAACATCTAGTAATTAGCAATATAGAAATGTGTTCAAGACAGTCACACTCACTTGAAGTTGTAAGGAAGAAGTATATCTGCCGCATGTGTTTGGCTCAATAGCGACCTCAACAATGCCTCCTCGTAGTCCCCGGGCTTCCGCTCTAAGTTTTTGCAGTTAACGATAGATGGGTCAATGAACCCAACTTCCCTGAGTCTTTTCCTTTTGCACTCGATAAGCATCCACCTGCATATATAATAGCATACGACATAATATAGTGAAGATAATTACAGGCTCAATTAGTGAGGATGATTACATGCTCAGCTAGACATTTAGAAAAAACACTTACAGAACATAGCAACTCATGATAGTTGCGTCGAGAGCACGCCGGTTGTATAACTGCCATAATTCATCAAATTCGATACATATCTCGTGGTTGACGAAGAATTGGTCTTCTCGGTATGTCACGTAAAACACGAGTTGCTTGTCCTTTGCAACCTTCATGTACCAGTCATGCAATATCCGCATTTGAAAAGATAGACGCACCATCTCATCAGGAGGGAGAAGATCTTTCCCGTAGACAAACTTCCGTGCTATCTCAGTCGCCTTGGGGAAGAGTGTGTCAAGCTCAGCATCGTCCATGTAGTCTGAAGCAGGAACATTTGTCCCAACGTTGGGACTCTTGTCTGTCTGAACCTTCAGCGGGGCGACCGACTGTACTTTCTTTTTTCCGAGCTGGGAACCTGTTTCGGCTTCTTCTTCTGTGCAGCGACCCTTTTCTTTTTATTCTCCTCTTGCGTGTCAAAACTCTTCGAGATAGAGCGTTCATAGTTATCAGGCAAAGTTCTACGGTCAGGATCACAGACGATGTCTAAAAAGTGTTTAACACCCTTAGGGTTTAGTACATGTTTTGGCTCGGGCACTTTCTTTGCAAAGTGTGCGGCATTGTGAGCTTTGACCAAGGGAGCATTCTCCTCAACGGTCCGGTGGTAAGTTAACACCGGAAGATCCTTCAACGACGGCCCTTACTTGTAGGTGTCCTTTGGAGCACCACTCGACGCACCGGCAAGCATCTTCTGCCTCATTGAGAAGGTCCTATTGCCGGTGGGCGGACTCTTTGCAAGCTCCGGGGTGGACTCCCGCTGGAGTGGACTCTTTGCAAGCTCCGGGGTGGACTCCCGCTGGAGTGGACTCTTTGCACGCTCGGGGTGGACTCCCGCTTGAGTGGACTCTTTGCACGCTCCGGGGTGGACTCCCGCTGAGTTGGACTCGCGCACCGGGGAGATGGAGTCGCGCTGGGTTCCCTCTCAGTGTCCATATTTTCAATGCGGGGTGGACTTGGAGGTTGATTGCTACTCGGAGGGGTTGGTGGCCTACGCGTCGATTCTTCTGGAAACACGATGTGTTCCTTTCTCTATAGAATGACTCCGCGCAACACTTCTCCTAGTGTCGTCTCCCCTTCAGCTCCAAGAAATTCAAGCTCTAGGTCCTCGAATCCGTTAATAATTTCGTCCACCCCGACTCGCACGTAGCCAGCTGGAATCTGACCGCCATGAAGGGTTGCTCCGGGTATATTCTCTAAAGCAAAGCCGACCGCCACCTTTATGGATAGGTTCCTCATCTTGATGTGCAGCTCACAGATTGTTCGCCCCTGAATCTGATCCAAGGGGTATGTTGCGTCATCAGGATGGACATTTTGTGTGGAAGCCACGCTGCTTTTCCGATGAGATGACATATCAAGTTGGTCCTCCTGCGGCTCAGATGCCTTTTTTCTGCCTCATTTCATGTTGCAGGTCTATTATCATGTCTTCCAACCGCTGATATTTCTCTGCCTCCTGTTTCTTCTTCCTGTCGCGGCTCCTGTAAGTGTCCCTATGCTCGGGGAACCCAACCTTCCAAGGGACGACGCCCACGCCTCGTACTCGGCCAGTGTGTTCAGGATTCCCGAGGGCGAGTGACAGCTCGTCCTTCTCTCTATTGGGCGCGAACCTTCCCTCCGAGCGGCAACTACTGCATCATCAAGTTCTTCGAAATTATTCTGAATTTTTTCTCTTTCGGGCTCTCACTCGGGGCCTGGTTTAACCTTTTCCTTCAACACAAGATTCCCTGTCTGTGGGTCGGGCTCTAGCCCGACGCTGTACGCCCAATATCTCGCCCTTGCGGGATAGCTTGATGTACTTGGAGTGACCCCGGCAGCAATTAACTTGGCGTCCCTTCCTTGCCACTTAGGAATGGCGGTCTTATAGCCACCTGGCCCCAAACGTTGGAAATATTGCTTTTTTTCGGCATTCAACTTATTTTTCGCCAACTTTTCCAGAGCTTCTTCTGATTCCTTGTAGTCCTTGAATTCTTTCCACTGATCTCTTATCCTCCTCTACTGTACGTCTTCAAAATTAGGGGTTTTCTTTATCTTGATGAATTGGTGGTATAACCTCTTCTTGTAGTTCATGAATTGTTCGGCCATTTTGTTTAGAGTCCACTGGAAGACTTTCTTTTTCTCGGCATCTCCGAGGCCTGTCGTTAGGGCGAAATTGTGGAAAACGGACTTCAGAAGTTCCCTCTTGCAAATATCTGACACAAAACTCTCTCCTCCACCCTTCGACTTGTGCCATTCTCGGATGGCGATCGGAATGTTGTCCCTAATAATAACTCCGCACTGACTCACAAATTTACGTGCGTGCTCTTTTGGAGCAATCGGTTCGCCAATTTCAGAGATTTCTTCGATATCAAATCTTTCTTCTTTTAACTCTTTGGCCGGACCTCGTTTTCTTTTACCATACTTGCTCGATCCCGATCCGGAGGGCTAAAAGAAGAAATATTATGCTAAAACATGTATATGTACACATATGAAATCATGAATTTATCACCAGAAGCTATGTATACCTCGTCGGTATTCTGCGCTACATTCTCATCGGCATTATTGTTCGAGGCGGATGGAGGAGCTTCTAAGTTATAAATATCCTCGTCCTCCATTTCACCACCGGACATGTTAAGATATTGTGATCCATCATCTTCACCATCTCTGATGATGTCGAACAATTGATCTTCCCCTGCTCTGCCGTCCATATCTTAACTAATACAAAAAAAAGATAGAACGGTTTAGTGCCAAATCGGGTGGCGGCATTATTGTAAAGAAATAACATGTGCGCACGGTAGAGGCTCACCGCGGGGGAGGGCGCGAGGGGATGCTCGGGAACGACAGTGAGGCGCGGGATCAACGAGACTCGGGAAGGTCACAGACAGGACGACGGTGAGGCGAGGGATAGACGGCGAGATTCCTACATGATGTCAAGTTATAACGGTGAGGCGAGGGATCGACGAAATCAAGTACTTTGCATTGCGGAAATTGTGGTTGCATTCCTCGCGCGTTGCCGCGGAAAATTGTGGTTGCATTTTCACAATACTATTTCACAAATTCTAACACTTACATTGTAGCATTTTAATCTTTGCATCAAATAAAATTACATAGTAGCATCCATAAAATTACCCTAAATTACACAAGTACTTTGCACAACTACTTTGCATCCACTCTATTAATCGAAATTTACAAGCTTCCTAACATTGCAAAACAGACAGCAAGGCCTCATATAGAATTGCTTCAGAGATGGTATCAGCGAACAACGTGGAATGAACATTACATATATGTTCAGACAACATGGTTCACTCACACCTCCCTGAAGATGCAACGTGCAACCATCTAATCATCGGCCAAAATTTAGAAACTTCCTAAAACAGTAGCAAAAATTGCAAGTACTTTGCATCAAATAAAATTGCATAAGTACTTTGCATCAACTAAAATTGCATAAGTTCTTTGCATCAAATAAAATTGCTCTTTGAATTCACAAGTATATTAGTGCTAACACTTGAATTCTAAAACTATTACACTACCCTTTGCACATTTCACAAATATTAATCAACACACTGCACAAATATTAATCAACTAAATAGTACTAAAGCAGTAGCAATTCATCTAAAACAGTAGCATTTCCTATAGCAATTTAAAAAACAGTAGCATTTCTATCAATTTCCTACCAATTCCTAGCAATTCTAAAATGATTAACTAAACAAATTCACATTTAAACATCTTCTCATTTACATTCCTAGCGACTTAATTGATATTTGAACTAGGAATTAGAAAATATTAGGATTTGAACTAATTTCAATGAATCTAAACAGTAGCATTTGAACCCTAATTCAAAGAATACCTAATTTTTTCTCCTAACTTGAAAAATAGCCTAACTATCTAACGATGACGTCACTACGTCGTCACGGCCACCACACCACGGCCGGTGTCGCGCGCACGGCTCCGGCGACCACGGCTTTGGTGAGGAGCTGCTCATGGTCGCCCGCGACCAAACCGTATCGGCGCCGCCCTGAAATGGACGCGCAACATCTCCGGCGACGATCTCGGGCAACGGCCTAAGAGGGGAACACCGCGGCCCGACCAACTACACCAAGAGGAGGAGAAAGGAGGGGGTCCAGGAGGACCAGTGTGCTCACCTGAATATGCCGGAGGGGTCGGGGACGCTCGGCGAGGTCGGAGATTGCCGGAATCAATGGAGGCGCCGTGGCAGACTCGAGGGAGAAGACAGAGACAATGGGCGGCGTGGCACGGCGGCGCGGCGTCGGGGAGCGGCGCTTCGATTCGTCGAGGAGCGGAGCGTCGATTCGTCAAGGAGCCGCACGGCGTCAGGGTGGCACGGCGGCGCTGCGTTGTCTTCGTCGTCGAGGGTTCGGGGTACGTCTGTGTGTGGGAGATGAACTGCCCGATCTGGGCAAGTCTTGCATTTAAGGCACACATCTTTAGTACCGGTCTATGACATGGACCGGTACTAAAGCTCCTTCAGTACCGGCTGGTAGCACGGCCCGGTACTAAAGGTATGTCGTTTGGGCGCCCAGAAAATTGACGCGAAACGAAAACCTTTACTGCCGGCTGTTAGAACGGCCCGATACTAAAGATCATTTTCATTTTATTTCTATTTTCTCCTTTCTGTTTTTTTATATCTACTGACGTAATTTTTTAATTATTTTGAAATAATTACTAAAAATCATGTCTATATTGAAGAACATGTTTTCAATAAATTACAAAAAATAGATATTAAAAAATGTAACATTTAAAATAAAGGGAATTGATAATCCCCATTTTAAATCATGACTTTTTTTTGTGAACAAAGTACCAAAAATATGATGCAAAATGGCACCCATTTAATTTTCATGGAAACTAGTCCACATATGATGGATAATCCCCAAGTAGTAGGTTTTTCTTTGATTTCTACCTAATTTTCCCTAGTTAATTGAGTTTATGTCGATTTTTCAAAAGTAATACAACTTTGAACTACAGCTATTTGATAGTTTGGTCTTAAGTTTTTGGAAAATCATTTTAAGGTACACAACTAGTGGTTATATCACAGAAACATTGATAGTTCTAGAAACTTGATTTCTGACAAAATTTGCAAAAAAAAGTCTTAACAAAAAAGGTGTATCATGTATGAACATCTAGAAGTTTCAAGACAAATGACCAAGTTATGTTCATTTCAACAACATAGTTTGTGATAAAGACCTCATATTCCACAACATAGTTTGTGATAAAGACCTCATATTTCATAAATATCATTCCTGGATTACACATCACCAATATTCCCATATGTTGTATTATTCCTCCTTTTCTTCGATTGCTTAACTTTGCGCCGGAACCATGAAGAATTTTCATTACTTAACGTGATGCTTGGGTCAGTGTTGACTTTGAAGGGCGGAATTTCATCAAACTTATCATAATCTTCTGACATGTCTGTCTTGTCCTCCACTCCCACGATGTTTCTTTTCCCTGAAAGAACTATGTGGCGTTTTGCCTCGTCTGATGTATTCGCTTCCATATTTTTTCCTTTCTTCGGTTTGGTAGACATGTCTTTCACGTAGAAAACTTGAGCTATATCATTTGCTAGGACGAACGGTTCGTCTTTGTAATCAAGATTGTTCAGATCCACCGTTGGCATTCCGTACATCGGGTCTACCTTTACCCCGCCTGCATTCAGTTTGACCCATTTGCATCGAAACAAAGGGATCTTAAAAGAAGGTCCATACTCAAGTTCCCATATCTCCTCTACGTAACCATAATATGTGTCCTTTTGCCCATTGTTGTTTGTTGCGTCAAAGCGGAGACCACTGTGTTGGTTGGTGCTCTTTTTATCTTGAGCGATCGTGTAAAATGTATTCCCATTTATCTCGAACCCTTCGAAAGTGACTATAGTCGAAGATGGTGTCCTGGCCAACAAGTACAGCTCAACATCAACTTCGGTGTTACTCATGAGATGTGTTTGCAACCAACCGCTGAATTTCGCCGTGTGTTGATCTTTAATCCAGAACTCATCCTCCACCGGGTTCTCAGATCGTAAAATATTCATGTGTTCCTCGATATACGGAGCTGCCAATGAGGAATTTTGTAGAACTGTGTAGTGCGCTTGACTGAAAGAAGGTCCGTCCCTACATACAAATCCTTTTTTCCCTAGAGTGCCTTTTCCACTCAGTCTCCCCTCATGTCGCGACTGTGGAACACCAATCGGATTAATGTCAGGAATAAAGTCAACACATAACTCAATAACCTCCTCGGTTCCATAGCCCTTGGAGATGCTTCCTTCTGGCCTAGCACGGTTATGAACATATTTCTTTAAGACTCCCATGAACCTCTCAAATGGGAACATATTGTGTAGAAATACGGGACCGAGAATTTGAATCTCTTCGACTAGGTGAACCAAGACATGTGTCATAACATTGAAAAAGGATGGGGGAACACCAACTCAAAGCTGACAAGACACTGGACCACATCATTCTGTAGTCTTGGTAGGATCATTGGATCGATTACCTTCTGAGATATTACATTGAGAAATGCACAAAGCTTCACAATGGGTACTCGAACATTTTCCGGTAGAAGCCCCTCAATGCAATCAGAAGCAATTGCGTCATAATCACATGGCAGTCATGAGACTTTAGGTTTTGAAATTTCTGTTGTGCCACATTTATTATTCCCTTTATATTCGACGAGAAGCCAGACGGGACCTTGATACTGCTCAGACATTCAAAAAATATCACTTTCTCTTGTTTGGTTACAGCATAGCTGGCAGGACCGTCATAATGTTCTGGAAGCAGGCCGTCTCGTTCTTTCAAACGTTTCTGGTCCTCCCGTGCTGTTGTTGTGTTTTTTTCTTCCCATACACGCCCAAATGGCCTAGCAGGTTCACAGAAATATTCTTCGTCACGTGCATCACGTCGATTGCAGATCGGACCTCTAGGACTTTCCAATATGATAGCTCCCAAAATATAGATTTCTTCTTCCACATGGGTGCGTGCCCGTTTGCGTCATCCGGAACCTTTAGTCCTCCAGGAACCTTTCCAAAGATTACTTTTTGATCCTTGACCATATCAAATATTTGTTCACCGGTACGGTCCATAGGCCTCCTACGGTGATCTGCCTCACCTTTGAAATGATTTCCTTGCTTCCGGACGTTATGCCTGAACGGAAGAAATTGACGATGCCCCAGGTACACACACTTCATACAATTATCCAAGTATATACATTCAGTATCATCCAAACAGTGTGTGCATGCATGGTATCCCATAGTTGTTTGTCCTGAGATATTACTAAGAGCAGGCCAATCATTGATAGTTACAAAAAGCAACCCTCGAAGGTCAAAATCCTCCTGTTTGTGCTCATCCCACACACGTACACCTTCTTCCCGCCACAACTCTAAAAGTTCGTTAACTAATGGCCTGAGGTACACATCAAGCTCGCTCCCTGGTTGCTTCGGTCCTTGGATGAGCACTGGCATCATAATGAACTTTCGCTTCATGCACAACCAAGGAGGAAGGTTGTAAATACATAGAGTAACAGGCCAGGTGCTATGACTGCTGCTTTGCTCTCCAAAAGGATTGAAGCCGTCCGTACTTGGATCAAATCTTAAGTTTCTTACGTCATCTGCAAAGTCCGGGAACTCTCTCTCGATTTTTCTCTACTAGGATCCATCAGCGGGGTGTCTGAACATCGCGTCTTTCTTCCGGTCCTCTTTGTGCCATCACAACATCTTGGCATGCTCTCTGTTGCTGAACAAACGTTTCAACCGTGGTATTATAGGAGCATACCACATCACCTTGGCAGGAACCCTCTTTCTGGGGCGCTCGCCCTCAACTTCACCAGGGTCATCTCGCCTGATCTTATACAGCAATGCACCGCATACCGGGCATGCATTCAGATTCTTGTACTCCTCACCGCGGTAGAGTATGCAGTCATTAATGCATGCATGTATCTTTTGCACCTCTAATCCTAGAGGACAGACGGTCTTCTTTGCCTCGTACGTACTGTCGGGCAATTCGTTATCCTTTGGAAGCATCTTCTTTATCTTTTTCAACAACTTTTCAAACCCCTTATCCGATACACCATTCTCAGCCTTCCATTGCAGCAAATCCAGCGTCGTACCCAGATTTTTCTGGTCATCTTCGACACCTGGGTACAATTTTTTTTGTGACCCTCTAACATGCGCTCCAACTTGAGCCACTCCCTCTGATTTACGATGTTTCTATGTGCATCAGCAATGGCCCGAGAAAGATCATCAGCGGGCTCATCCGGCGCCTCTTCATCAGGCGCGTCTTCTCCAGTTTCCCTCATTGTAGTACCGGCGTATTCAGAAAACTCAGGATAGTTGCCATCGTCATCTTCTTCTTCATTGTCTTCCATTATGACCCCTGTTTCCCCGTGTTTGGTCCAACAATTATAGCCGGACATGAAACCGGACTGAAACAGGTGGATGTGAATGGTTTTTGATTTGGAGTAACTCCTGATATTCTTACATGCACAACATGGACAATACATAAAACCATCCTGCTTATTTGCCTCAGCAACACGGATAAAATCCAGCACGCCGTTCATGAACTCCGGAGTGCGTCGGTCAACGTACATCCATTGTCGATTCATCTACATTATGTAAATATATACAAAACCATTACACAATAGTTATTTATATATATTTCTACCATGAATAGATAGATATGTGACCAATTCATTAATACAAGTTCACCATATTTAAACAAATCTAATACATAGTTCTCATAAAATATTCATTAATTGAAACTAACATAGAACTAGCTAAAGAATTTAAATCCAACGACAAATGCGATCAAAATCGCAAATAAGGTAATTATTGAACCAACAGCATAATGATACCAAGCCTCTTGACTAATGACATATTTTCTAAACTTTTTAAGCTTCAAGTGCATTGCATTCATCTTGATCTTGTGATCCAAGCGCATTGCCTCCATCTTGATCTCGTTATCATCGACGACGTCAGCAATCTTCAACTCCCATTTCATCTTCTCTTCGAGACGAAGATCTTCACTTCTTTTCAATTTAGCTTTCAAATCATTGTTTTCTTCTACTAAAAACTCGAAAATAGGGTCGGGCTCATTTTCCGGTTCAACTACTTCCTAGATAAAAATATATCTACGTTAAGTTGGTCAGTATAATTTTTGTAAACACGAAATTAAACAACCATATACTTATAACAAACAATCGTACCACATCCGAATAATAGAGCGGGCGAGAGCAGTGTGGACAGATGTCAAAACCATGACACTATATATAACTAAAAGTTACACAAATAAGAAAATTATACAAGTAATAATTCTATAAACAATTAATTACGTAATTATAGCATAAAATGAGCTAAACTAGGACTAAATGAGCTAAACTAGGACAAAATTAGCTAGCACAAAGTAAATGATGAAACTAGCACTAAATAAGCTACATTTGTAGATTTTTCTAAATTTTTCTATCTAGGTCAAACTAACAATACATTTCTAGATTTTTCTACATTTTTCTATCTAGGTCAAACTAACACTAAATGAGCTCAAACTAGCACTAAATGAACTGAAGTTTCCAATTAAATGTAAGAGAAACAAGTTTCTAACCTTTTTGACCAAAAATGGTGCCACCAAATTGGACAAATCGCCGGATCGCCACCGAGCTCGAGCAACAACAGAGAGAAATAAATGAGGAGGCAGAGAGTGAAGTGAGCTCGGGCTGGAGGAAGTAGATGGAATTTATAGCGAAATGTTTTAGTACCGGTTTGTAACACAAACCGGTACTACATGTCCATCTTTAGTACCGGTTTGTAACACAGACCGGTACTAAAGGTATACAAACCGGTACTACATGTCCATCTTTAGTACCGGTTAGTAACACAGACCGGTACTAAAGGTTCTCGCCGTGAGACCCGCCGCTGCAGCGCCAGCCCCAAATCTTTTAGTTCCGATTGGTTACACCAACCGGTACTGAAGATTGCTTACCGACCGATACTGTTGTCGTTCTCCTGTCCGGCCGCTGGGACCGGTACTAATGTTATATTAGTACCGGCCGCAAATTGGTGCGGGACTAAAAGTCTGGACCAAAGGTCCGTTTTCTACTAGTGATTATTCTATCGATCCAAAATTGCGCGAAGCCCATTTTCTCCATAATCTTCCGCAAATAAATCCACTCAACACGGTCATAGGCTTTGGCCATATCCAACTTAATAGTGCATGCCCCAGATTTTCCTTTCTTCCGCTTCAAATAATGGATGCATCCATAGGCCGTTAGAACATTATCCGTAATTAATCTTCCTGGGACAAAAGCACTATGTTCCTCCGAGATCACCTCCTCGAGAGTAGGTCGTAGCCGTAAAGCCAGCACCTTAGATGCTATTTTATAGAGCACGTTGCACAAAGAAATCGGCCTATATTGAGAAAGACTCGAAGCATCTTTAACTTTGGGAATTAAAACCAGAACCGTTTTATTCACCTCCTCCGGCATCACGCCTGTATCAAAGAAGATTTTAATGGCATTGCAAACCGGTTGCTTAAGCACATTCCAGTGTCTAATGTAAAAACCAGCAGTAAAACCATCCGGCCCTGGCCATATGTTCGGATGCATCATAAAAAGGGTTGCTTCTATCTCCATATCCGACAGTGGTGCACATAAATTATCATTCATTTGATCATCCACCTTCCGTTGAACAACTCCTGTAACCAGATCCGGGTTAACATGTGCTCCAGCAGTAAACAAGCACTGATAGAAATTAATAGCACCACTTTCTAAATCTGGTTGCGACTTAACAGTCATCCCATTATCGAGTCGGAGAGATTTTATTTTATTTTTCCTCGCCTGTTCCTTTGCTTTTGCATGAAAAAAAGATGTATTTCGATCCCCTTCTTTTAGCCACTGAATACGAGATCGTTGCTTTACAATGACCTCCTCTCTAGCAAGCAGCTCCGAGATGCGGTTCATCAGCGACTTCTCCTCATGTGAAGGTCCAGAACCGATTGAGTGACCTCTCAAAACATCCAACCTTGCTCTCATGTTTTTAAGTTGTTTCCGAACATTACCGAACTCATCACGACTCCAAGTTTGCAGCCTTTGCCTTACTCCATATTGAGAGCATCTGAAACCGAAGATAGATCCCCACCAGCCAGGATCCAAGCATCATCCACCGTCTTCCTATAATTATCATGCCTTGTCCAGGCATTCTCAAAACGAAAGGGTTTAGGGCCCCTAATCCCGTGACCATCTGCCGAACCTGCTACGTTAATCAACAAAGCACAGTGATCAGATTGAGTTGTCTGAACGTGTGTAACCTCCGTATTACCAAATATGTCCATGAACCTCTCATCCCCTAGACCACGGTCCAATCGCACTTTAATATTCCTTGTACCCTGCTGCCGATTATCCCAAGTAAATGGCAGACCTGAATATCCCATATCAATAAATCGACATGTATCCACTGCATCCCTAAAACCTTCCATCGTCCACTCCTCCCTTGGGTTTCCTCCAAATTGTTCATTCGAATGCAGCACCTCATTAAAATCCCCAGCACACAACCAAGGGTTATCAAATTCCCCTCTTAGAAATTCCAGCAATTCCCAGTTACGTCTTCTCCGAGATCTAACCGGGTCACCGTAAAACCCCGTGAACCTCCACTCCAAATCGCCCAAACAAGAATTCCGAACTAAAACGTCAATGTGTGATCTGCTGAAAGATTTCAAGCTAACCACAGAATCGTTGTTCCAGAACAGAACCAGACCTCCACTTAAACCCTCACACTTAACACCATAAGCATGCTGAAAACCAAAACGAAACCTTAAATCCTGCGCTCTCGTAGCAGACAGTTTGGTCTCCGAGAGAAAGACCAAAGTCGGGTGATGCAACTGAATTAAGTTGCACAATTCTTGAACTGTCTCGGGTCGCCCGCACCCCCGACAGTTCAGACTTAGGAGATTCATTGTTCCCGGCGGTCTTCCCCTCGGGAAGCCGCCGATGTGCTATCATTTGATGTCGAGATATTCTCCTCTCCTGCCTTCTTAGGTCTCTTCTTTTCCCTTGGTGGAATATAACTCAGTGGTCGTGGACGCACAAGGCCCCCTGAGTTTGCAACCGTGTTAAGCTCATGCCCACTACCCTCCCCTTCCTTTGTTTCTAATCCTTGGTTCTCAAACTGTAATTTTTTCGACGCACTGACCTTCCCAACAATATCACCTTGAACAACATCCTCCTCCATGTTGCCAGACGGTTTCTTTAGAGGGCTCGTCGTCGTGTCCTCCATATCATCACTCCCCTCTAGTTCCTCCGGCTGTCGTTTGCGATCATAAGTCGACCCCCCTCTCCCTCGCCCACCCATTCTTCCCGCCATTGGTGCACGAGGCACGAATTGCGGCGTTATTGTCCTCCTCTTGGCTAAAAGCCTTTACCATATTGGATAGCACTCTGGTCATGCACTCCATCCCCACACTCCTCCATATCATGTCCCATAACACCACAAACGTCACAAAAGTGGCCAATCTTCTCATACTTTACATGTAGAAGTAGTCTGTCCTTCCCTCCAACATTGAGCGGTACGAATCGGATAAGAGGGCTCCTTACATCAATGCTAGCCCGAACTCTGACATAGTCCCCTTCGAACCGGCGTGTAGGTTTCATCTCAACACTCTAAACCCTGCCGATCCTCCTTGCCAGCTGATCAATAACTTCTTGGTCACGGTATAGCTCAAGTACTGCATGAATCTGTGCCCACACTACTGTACGATCCAATTCAGTATCAGCCGGATTTCCAATCCCATCATACTCCGCAATAAGAACAACTAGTTTCTTGAATAACCATGGGTGATGCATTACTTTATTCCAGTTGCCGAGACAGAAAAACTTGAAGGTGAATAGGTTGTCATCAACCTCCCGTATCTCAGGTTCAGAAAAACTTGAAGGTGAATAGGTTGTCATCAACCTCCCGTATCTCAGGTTCATACGCAAGACCCCAAACCCCTCGCAGCGTCTCGAAAACAGCCGTGGAGCTGACAGATTTTCTGGTGTGAACATTTGCCACCGCCAGCCATCTCGCCTTCTTCTTCTGCCCTTGTAGTTGATCGGGACCGATGAACACATCGTCCAGCTACCCCTCCCTTAGATCCAGGTTTTTCAAAGCTCTCGCCAAAGGCTCATCGCCTTCGCCTTCATTCGTTTCGCTCCCAGCGTTGTCACCTTGAAACGCCATTAGATCGGAACGGAGCATCTCGTGAAGAAACCTAGTTCTTCTCCACAAGTGAAACCTTGCCAAAAAAACGTCGGGGATCAAGGTCGCCCTTTAATCTCGACTTCCCTCGCACGAGTAGAGAACCAATCGAACTCGGAAATCAATCCAATCTCACGCCGGTGACGAAGTCGCCGGTGGAGTCGCCAAACCCTTGTCGCCTAGGTCGGTAACGCTTCGTCGACGTCGAGGATGACGCCGCGGTGTCGCCGGCCTCAGTCTGACCTGCGCATCAGCTGACTGCCGAATGTGGCCGTGATCGCCCGACTGTGGCTTGATCGAGACTATTTGATCGCCCAATTATGACTTTTTTGTAATGAGTTCGCCCAACTGTGGCTGCTGTGATCGCCGAACTCGGTCTATTTTTGGGGCGGGAAGAAGAACTTTCAAATTTATGGCCATTATGTTTTCCTGGGCCAACGAACGGCTGGTAAAATCGCCCCCCCCCCAGGTTCTGGTGAGGGGCGGCGTTAACGCTAAAAAGCGCCGAACTAAAACCTGCGGGGCCGAACGGTAAGGGATGGGTCGGCTCTCACAGCATGGGCGAGCGGGGAATCGGCGAGGAAGGAGAAGGCGGTGACGGGAGACGGGAGGGAGAACGAGCGAGAAGCTGGATACGGGAAATGATTATGTGATGCATCGGGAGTTGACTCGGAGGAGACGACGAAAGTTGGATAAGGGAGCATGCAGCGGAAGCAGATCAGTTTGATTTGGATCGGACGGCCCAAACGGTGAGCACGCTGTAAGACGAAATCGTGGTCAGACACGAAATATAAATAGCGTTAAGTTAATCGCAAGTTTGCCCATCGAAGCAAATTAACCACGCGGATAAGAACAAAAGTCAGCGCTCCAACCACAAGCAAAGAGTGCGACAAGGGAAGCAGCGGCGGCAACAAGAAAACACACAGCACCGCACGGCGCACGGCGCACGCGCACGGCCTGCAGAGAAAAGCAAGCAGCCGCAGACAGATGAGATTCTACGGGAGCTTCCATGTCAAGAAAGCCACCAACGCAACAACCTCCGAATAATCTCTCTTCCTCCATTGCCTCACTCTAGCTCAGATTCTCTCTCGCCACCCCTCCCCAATATATGGCCTTCTCCTCGGAAAGAAAGGAGACCACACCACACCACTCGGTAGCTAGCTAGGTGCTCGATCCCCTCTGAAAGCAAAAAAGCATTCGGAAACCACTCCCCTCCACATCATAAGGAACCCTATTCCATTCGGTCGCCACCTCCCGATCGCTTTCCCATCATCACCACCACACGCGCGCCGATCTCCACTCTCCTGCTTCCATGGCGGCTGGGGGGCCGCCGCCGACGGAGATGCCGCCTCCGGGGCCGCCGAAGATGGTGCGGAAGCTGGCCGTGGAGGTGGTGGACGCGCGTGACCTCGTGCCCAAGGACGGGCTCGGTACGTCGAGCGCCTACGCCGTCGCGGACTTCGATGGCCAGCGGAAGCGCACGCGCACCGTGCCGCGGGACCTCAACCCGCAGTGGCACGATCGCCTCGAGTTCGCCGTCCCCGACCCGCCCACCATGCACGCCGAGTCGCTCGACGTCTCGCTATACCACGACCGCCGCTTCAACCCCTCCAGCGGCGGTGGCGGTGGCAAGAACAACTTCCTGGGCCGCGTTCGCATCTACGGCTCCCAGTTCTCCCGCCGCGGGGAGGAGGGCATCGTCTACTTCCCGCTCGAGAAGCGAAGCCTGCTCAGCTGGATCCGCGGCGAGGTCGGCCTCAAGATTTACTACTACGATGAGCCGGCGGTGCCGCCGCCACCCGAGGACAGGCCGCCCGAGGGAGCTGACAACGCGCCTCCACCTGAGGCCCCACCGGAAGAGCCCAAGGAGCTCCCGGCCGAGGTCCCCGAACCAACCGAGGCGGCTGTCGAGGTGCAGCAGCCACATATGCAGCCTCCGGTGATCATCGTCGAGGAAGCTCCGATGCACGGGCCACACGGCGGCCACATGATGCCGCCGATGCACGGCCACATGATGCCACCGATGTACGGGCCACATGGCCCGATCATGATGCCGCCGATGCACGGCCCTCATGGCCCTAGCCCGGTTATGATGCACTCCCGAATGATGCCACCGCAACCGGAGCCGGAGCCAGAGCCGGAGCAACCGGCGGGGCCGCCAGATGGGGGACCGGAGCCGTACCCGGCTGAGCTTCGTAAGACGCGGATGGCGTCGAGCACGGAGCGTGTCCGCCTCCCAAGACACCCGAGGGGAGGCGGCTTCGGACCTGACTACTACACCCAGACCCAGGGGAGCTCGCCCCGCGTCATTTCCGGCCGGTTCGTGTACACCGGCGAGGCCGTCGAGCCGGTGCAGTCAGCATACGACCTGGTTGAACCGATGCGGTACCTCTTCGTGCGCATCGTGAGAGTGCGCGGCATCCGCGCCTGCGAAGGCCCCTACGTGAAGATCCAGGCGGGGCCGCAGTGCCTCCGGTCCCGCCCAGGCCGCGACGTCTCCGGCACCGGAAATCCAGAGTGGAACCAGGTATTTGCCGTCAGCCACGCCAAGCCGGAGCCGACGCTCGAGATCTCCGTGTGGGACGGCGGGGCGCCGTCTCCTGCGGACGCCTTTCTTGGAGGCGTCTGTTTCGATCTCTCCGACGTGCCGGTCCGCGACCAGCCGGACGGCCCGCTGGCGGCGCAGTGGTATCGGCTCGAGGGCGGCGAGCCAGGCATGGTTACAGGGGACATCATGGTGTCGGTGTGGATCGGCACGCAGGCCGATGACGTGTTCCCGGAGGCATGGAACACCGACGCGCCCTACGCCGCGTACACGCGCGCCAAGGTGTACCAGTCGCCCAAGCTCTGGTACCTGCGGGCGTCAGTCATCGAGGCGCAGGACCTGCGCGTGCCTGCGCCGCCACCCGGACTGCCGTTCGACGTACGCGTGAAGGTTCAGCTCGGCTTCCAGTCGGCGCGCACCCGCCGGTCGGTTGCCAGCATCAGCGGATCGGCGTTCGCTTGGGCCGAGGACCTCATGTTCGTCGCGTCCGAGCCGCTCGACGATAACCTTGTCCTGCTTGTCGAGGACAGATCGATGATCAAAGAGCCTTCTCTGCTGGGTCATGCAACCATTCCAGTGAGCTCCGTCGAGCAGCGCCTCGACGAGCGACAGATCGTCGTGTCGAGATGGTTCAATCTCGAGAGCGGTATGAGCCATGGAGATGGCGGCGGGGATCATCAGCAAGAACAACCTGCAGGAGGGTTCTACTCCGGCAGGCTGCACCTTCGGCTTTCCCTGGAAGGAGGGTACCATGTGCTGGACGAGGCGGCGCACGTCTGCAGCGATTACCGGCCGACAGCGAAGCAGCTGTGGAAGCCACCGGTGGGCGTGCTGGAGCTCGGCATTGTCGGAGCGTGCGGATTGCTCCCCATGAAGACCAAGGGAGGATCCAAGGGCTCCACGGACGCCTACTGCGTGGCCAAGTATGGCAAGAAATGGGTGCGCACGCGCACTGTCACGGACAGCTTCAACCCACGGTGGAACGAGCAGTACACGTGGCAGGTGTACGACCCGTGCACGGTGCTCACGGTGGCCGTGTTCGACAACTGGCGCATGTTTGCCGGCGCCGGCGACGACAGGCAGGACTACCGCATCGGCAAGGTGCGGGTGCGCGTGTCCACGCTCGAGAGCAACCGGGCGTACACGGCGTCGTACCCGCTGCTCGTGCTGCTGCGCTCGGGGCTGAAGAAGATGGGCGAGGTGCAGCTCGCCGTGCGGTTCTCGACGCCGGCGCATCTGCCGGACACCTGGGCCACGTACACGTCGCCGCTCCTGCCGCGGATGCACTACCTCCGCCCGATCGGCGTGGCGCAGCAGGAGGCGCTGCGGGGCGCGGCCGTGCGCACCGTGGCGGCGTGGCTGGCGCGCTCGGAGCCGCCGCTCGGTCCGGAGGTGGTGCGGTACATGCTGGACGCGGACGCGCACACGTGGAGCGTGCGGCGCGCCAAGGCCAACTGGTTCCGCATCATGGGGGTGCTCGCCTGGGCGGTCGGGCTGGAGCGGTGGCTGGACGGCGTGCGTCGATGGCGCAGCCCTTACACCACCGTCCTCGTCCACGTCCTGTACCTCGTCCTTGTCTGGTACCCAGAGCTGGTGGTGCCCACTGCGTCGCTGTACGTGTTCCTGATCGGAGTGTGGTACTACCGGTTTCGGCCACGGGCGCCGGCCGGCATGGACGCGCGGCTGTCGCAGGCCGACACGGTGGAGGGCGACGAGCTGGAGGAGGAGTTCGACGCCGTGCCGGCGCCGGAGGTCCTCCGTCTACGGTACGAGAGGCTACGTACGCTGGCCGGGAGGGTGCAGCGCGTCATGGGCGACGTCGCGGCGCAGGGCGAGCGGCTGCAGGCGCTGGTGAGCTGGAGGGACCCGCGGGCGAGCAGGATCTTCGTGGGCGTCTGCCTCGCCGTCGCCGTGGCGCTGTACGCGATGCCGCCCAAGATGGTGGCCGTGGCGAGCGGGTTCTACTACCTCCGCCACCCCATGTTCCGGGACCCAATGCCTGCGGCGGCCGTCAATTTCTTCCGCCGTCTGCCGAGCCTCTCGGACAGGATGCTCTGAGATTGTCTGGAAGCACGGGTGCATTTTTTCTTCTGTTGCAGCGTTAACGAGTGTGCAATAGGAATATCGGAGGAGAGGATAGGAATAACACATGATTGTATTCATCATAAACATATACTCCGTACATATATATAGAAGACACTGCAATGTTAACAAAAGTACTAACTATGATTGTTGCAGCAATTGCTAAGCTTACAACTTGGAAATTCACAAAGGCATAAACATGATCAAGCTGCATCAACATGCATGGAGCTGAGAAATTCGGTAACCCGGAAGCAATGGATTAGTCTCCAAATTGGAACCGACCGACATGCTTGCACTTGCACAGAAACACGCACGGAAATACCCGGCACTGATAACACACACAGCCAATTAAGCTGCACTTTAGCTTCAGAGTCAAGCATAGCATATCACTCATTCTCGAGTACGTATCCGTTGCCCACTCAAACCTCTTTGATTTGGTCAGCGGGTCAGGTATTAAGTTTTCTTAACAAGGAAATGGCCTTGTAGGGACTGAAAATTGCAATTAGTTCAATGGTGAGTACAAAGATCTCAAGAAAAACATGACCCTGAAGAAACTGAAAAGTGCAAAATGTTTCTCATAAGTCACAAATTGCAAACATGACCTCGCCCTAAAAACAAAGAAAAGCATACGGTCCATCGTCTTGCCGCATGTCGAAAACGACGCGAGCACCTGCAACACCACCGAGGACGGGACCGGTTGACGTGAAGCTGGTGGAGACCCTCGCACCAAGATCAATGATCCTCCGCAGCGGTATATCAGCCTGGAGGATGAAGAGTCTCAGACGTATCCAATGGTCGAACACCGAGTGGCTCCTCTAGCCAAGAATAGCATCATTGACGCAAAACCAGATTTACAAATCTTGCATACCCAAATAGAGGGAGTAAGACATTGTTACGAAAATGTGAGCTGGTTTTACATGCCCAGAAATATTATGTTGACATAGTTTGGGAAATATGTCCATTTGTGTTGAATAAAATGAAGTACATGTATTCTTCTAAAACGTACATGTATTTACTAAATTGAACTTAAACTCTTATTTCATAAAAATATGATAAAAATATATTTTCAGAACGGTTCTCACACTCTTCGTAAGTGTGAACGCTCTGGTTGTCGCCTGACCGTCCGTGAACCGTTTGGGATCTTCCACATTGCACTCCAAAGTAACGGGTTATATATCTCCTTGGTGATCTGAAGAAATGGCCACACCTTCTGAGTACTCAAACCTAGGAGTTTTACGTGGGCGTTGTATGACTAACAGGTCGGGGTAGCCACTATGACTAACCATGTGATATAGGAAAGAAAGTGAACATAGTTTCTTCTTTTAACAAACTATGTGGGCGTACGCCCAACTCAGCCGGCCGCTCAGCCGACGATGGGAGACGACTCGGGAGGCGATGTGGTGAACGACCATCGACGAGATGGTGTGGGCTGGACCTCAGGTAGGTTCTGGGCGATCTCGTCGGAGGACTCTGAAGAGGATGTGGAGATCTCGCCGGCGGCAACTGGCATGGATCTGCGGTATACTTCTCGTACTCCATCGCCATCGCCCACGCGAGATTGTCAAGACAAGAAGCATGACAAGAAACGCGCAATGATCTTGGAGAAGAGGAGGTTGCAGAAGGAAGCATCGAGGGTACTACGACTTTCTTCGCCGCTGTGCAGATTTCTGCTAAGATTTGCGCTGGAAAATATAAGAAACCAGTTCTCTCTCCATCTTTTCATCTTGATGATGAAAATATGGTTGATCAAGACTGGATTACAGTACGGCGGCGTCGTAAGCGTGTCATTTGGAATGCAATGGATGATCTGTCAACCAAATCTCCGGTGAGCGCGATCAACAGAAGAATCCGGTGACTGAACTGTCAGTTGCTCCGATTCGGAACCGATCCGTGATTGACGGGTCCGGGACTCAAATTTGGGTCTTGGGCCGTAAGTGCATTTGCATTGATAACGGCCCAAACGCGGAGACTCAGGACTTTCCGCTTTCCTCGACACCAAAGGGTCAGCGTCATGAGACTCTGTTCTCGATTCGATCTCGTCCTCGCCGCCTTCTAGGGTTTTCGGGGAAAGATTTTGAAGGGAATATGCCCTAGAGGCACTTAATAAACATAGTTTATTGGCAATGTCCCAATCTTTCATTATATGTTTTACACCATGCTATAACTGTATTAAGCGAAAACATTAATACAGGTGTGGTAGATAAAACAACCAAGTCCCTAGTAGCCTCTACTAAGACTAGTTTCATTGCGCGATTGATGATCGAGGTTTTCCGATCATAGGGCATGGCGCCGGTGGGCAATGGAAGTCATATCGTTAAGTGTAACGATGTGATGGACATACCCAGTATTTATAGGACATAGTCATTACGCCTTAAGACTGTGAGACCAACTCTTATTGTTATTCTTGGAAGATACTTTGATCGCACCAAACGTCATATCTTATCTAGTGTGACAATAACGGTGATACTTTTGGGTATAGGAAGGGGGTAGTTGAGACGAGGGGTCAACAGCGGGATTTGTCAGTCCGCATAGCCGGATAGATACTCTAGGGCCCACTCGGTGAGATTATGTCAAATAAGTTTGCAAACATGTGACTAGGTCACCAGCTGACATAATATCATAGACGAGTAGAAGATAGTATTGTCGGTAACGAGATCATGCTAGGTATGGAGATATCTGAGAATGATGCTCGGCCACACTAAGTATCGCCATGACAAAGGGTTTAAGACTAGACGTCCAGGTTTGATAGATGAAAGTCATTCGTTATATCACAGGGATTAATTCATGGGGTCCAAGCCTACGAGTTAGTCGTTGATCATAGAGGAGTCTTGATCGTATCTGTTATTATATCGAACGGCTAGGGTAACACACTTAAGGGGTTTTGACAAGACAACCGGAAAGGAAAGAGATCACCGGGAACGTCCCGGGAATGGTCCGATGGAGATCGGGCAGCGACGAAAGAGTTTTCGGAGTTAGAATAAATTATATATAATATGTTTGATATTAATTAGTGTAATTAATGTCTAAATATGATTTTATATATTTATTTTCGAATTTATTTAGGCTGATTTCCCTAAATGGGCCTTCTGGTCGAAAGAAGGCCCATGGGGGGGAAAACCCCTCAAGGGAATTTTGTGGGGAGGCTTGGCCGGCCTAGGTGGGCCAAATGGCCCACCTAGGGCCGGCGCACCATCCCTAGCCGCACCAAGGCTGTGGGATAGTCGCACATTGCATGGCTAGGGAGGTTGGCTCCCCCGGGAGCCTATATAAGAAGGGGCACCCCTGGCCTTTTAATTCACCAGTTAATTCCCCAATTCTCTCTCGATCTCGTGATTCCCTTTGTCGGAGTTGCGCCGAGTTTAGAGGGGGATCTCTTCCACCATAGCCCGTTGCCGCTGGGCTAGTGTTCCGGTCCAAGTCTTCCGCTGCTCGTCCTGTACTGGAGCTTCGGAGGTCGTCGTCTCCACCGTATGTGTTTAACGTCCTGTGAGGTGTTGCGCTAGCTGTACTCGGAGGCCTACTTCCTCCACCCGACCTCGAGGTCATCTTCGTCGCGCCGAGTTCTCCGTGACCTAGAGGTCAGCTACGTCGTCTTCGTCGTCAACGTTTGTGCGGGAGCGTAATCCCCGCTATTCGGTCTACGAGGGTATGTATTCCGATCTTCGCCGTACTTCTATATATGTATAGTGTAGATCTTGTCTAGTTTAAGGATATCGTTGCTAAGAAAATTTTTGTTTTCTGCACACGATCCCCTTCAGTGGTATCAGAGCCAGGTTTATCGTAGATATAGTTGTACGCTGTTAGAACCCGTGTTCTGCACGAGGGCACCGTTCCTGTTATTTGCTAGCCTCTAGCGTGCACTTGTGATTCCAGCGGCATCGAGTTGATGAAGCAGCCCGGACCGACTTTACGCGTACGCTTACGCGAGACTGGTTCCACTACTGACATACGGCTTGTACCGTATCTGTGGCTGGCGGGTGCATGTTTCTCTCTCTTTAGTTGGTATTGCATTTTCAATGGAGGGCCCAAAAGGGATGCTTAAACATGTAATTATTGAATCGTTGTTGTGGTCATAAGGTTCGTAGGTATGAAGCGGTTCTATGTACGACAGTGAAAGAGCATTTTCCCTCATGTGTGGTTTTGGTAATTGAATGACGATCTCTATGGACTAATGTTTGCATTGAGATATCATTATAGATCATGTCCATGGAATTGTGGAGTTCATGTGTTGGACTCTTAAAGCTTATGTGTTGAGTGGAGCATATTGCAAGTATGTCTTGAAGGATTCAAGACATCATATTAGTGAAGAAATGTTGGAAGATACAAGGTTGATCAAGATGTTGATCAACACACAAAGCTACAAGATGTACCAAGAGCGATCATGTATCTCTTGGGATGGTAAACACTTGTCCGCATAGCTTTGTGAACTAACCCATGATATATGTGTGTGTGGTATCATTATATGACGTTAGGTATCTTCCCATGGGCTTGCATCAAATGAAGATCTCATATAGCTCATGGAGGATGACGTCATGTGGTGATCGTCATCAAGGTGAGATGTGCAAGACTAATACCAAGAGAAGCTTCTTGAAGAGATCCTATGCTTGGTGCTTGCAATGGATACATGAAGATGGAGCTAAGCGAGACTCTCCCATTGTGAGCATGGGGGAGTATTTGGAGAAGTCTTCATCAAGCATGTGCTTGGACGAGCAATCAAGAAAGATGAACTACTTGAAGAGATCAAGATAGTCATCATCCAACTCAAGTGGAATGCTCAAGGCAAAGGTATGATCTTGATAGGGCTATAGGATAGATAGGCGTACTATCAAGAGGGGTTCTCAAGTTGGTAACTTGATCGCATCATTGTGGAGAGCTCAAACCTTTTCATACTTGGCATATCATATTTCTTGGTTCTTATTTGGCTTTTATGTTGGTGAGGTGTTAGAGCTTGGTTCATATCCATGTCAAACTCTTGTTCATCGAAATCGGTTTTACTTTGGACAACTTGTTGCGTTTTCGGTGGCGGAAATATTGCAGGTTCTACCGTGAGGAAAGTCCACAACCTTGCCATGTGTGGTGATTTTACTCTATTTATGGGATGCAATATTTCTCATCGTCGCTATCTTTCCAACAAAATTGGTCTCACCTCATTTGGAGTTCATTTGCAAAAGTTATAGCAGTTTTCGTTTCGGTGTTTTGCTGATTCGGATTATTGGGGCCGGATATTTCGTTCTACCGGAATTTCCGGTTCCCCAGCTGATCCAAGAAAATGGCTAAGGAAAGGAGAAAAAGGGTTCTGACTCCAGTCGGAAATTGTGCTCGGAAATTTCCGTCTACCGGAATTTCCGAGTTCCCCTAGAAAAGTCCTCCAGAAATGGCTAAGTAAAAGTATGGTTTTGCTTCTGACTCCAGCCGGATTTTCAGCTCGAAAATTTCATGGACTCGGAATTTCCGGTTGACCGGAATTTCTGAGTCTCACTTATACCGGAATTTCCGAGTGTCGAAACAGCCAACGGCTATATTTCCTGGAGGGGTATAAATACCCCTCCCCTGCTTCTTCCCCAAAAAACCCAAGGCAACACGTTTTTCCCCTCTCTCCTACTCCATTGTTGACCTTGGAAAGCTCACTTCTCTCTCAATCCCTCCATGGAATCTTCCATATTCTTTAGGGAAAGTTGAGAGTAGATCTAGATCTACAATCCTACCAATCCATCTCTCCTCTAAGTGAGGGGAACTTAGTGGATCTAGTTCTTGGAGTTCCTTTGTGGTTCTTCTTCTTTGTTCTTCCTCTCTTCTCCCCCCATAAGCATTAGTTGCTTTTGGTGGGATTTGGGAGTGAAGGATTTGACTCCTTTGTGGTTTCCTTTGTTCTTCCTCTCTTATTCCCCCATAAACATTTGTTGTTGTGTTGGAATTTGAGAGTGAAGGACTTGAGCACTTCGTGTGCTCTTGCCATTGCATTTGCATCGGTTTGAGCCCTCCACGAGGATTCGTGGTGGTGATACTTGTGAGCTTGTTACTCTTGGGTCTTTGGACCCTAGACGCCTTTTGTGGCCTAGACCTTTTGTGGTCACTTGAGAGCCCCCAATTAAGTTGTGGGTGTGTGCCTCAAGACTTGGGAGCCCCCAATTAAGTTGTGGGTGTGTGCCTCAAGAGTTGTACGTGATTCGATCTCCGCCCCAAAGGAGATCAATAGTGGAAGGTGAACTCGCAACCTTTTGTGGTTGAGTTCATCAGGAGAAGAAGGTGAGCCTTTGTGGCGTTGCGGCTAACCTGTTGTGGTTGCGCACACCTCTCCAAACGAGACGTACACCCTTTGGGTGGAACTCGGGAATACATCCTCGTCTCCGCGTGCCTCGATATTTCTATACCCGAGCTCTTTACTTATGCACTTTACATTGTGATAGCCTTCGTGCTTGAAGTCATATATCTTGCTATCACCTTGTTACTTGTTTTTCTTAGCATAAGTTGTTGGTGCACATAGGTGAGCCTAGTATTTATATCTAGGTTGTATGCTTGTTAAAGTAAACCTATAGTTTTATTCCGCCTTTATCAAGCATACCGGAATTTCCGGGTCATTCTTGGACCGGATATTCCGGCTCCTCGGAAAAAGTTTTAAATCACCTATTCACCCCCCCCCCCCTCTAGGCGACGTCTATCCGTTCAGACAGCCCCAAGCCACGTAAAATATACAAAAGATAAAATAGAAGTGTCTAACTTTATTTGCAGGGGCTATGTGATATGGTCTAGGTAGGTTTATTAAATTGTTTATAAACAGCTGGCACCAAGAAGACCATGGCGCAATGGACTATATCACATTGCATTACATTTGATGTTTTGTGTGCATCTTATATTGTGTGATTATATATAGTATATATTAGATACACGGCGGTAGTTATATATAAGATGATCCATTCAAAATACCACTAGTGTAGTGTTCTTCCTGCAACGCGCACCACAAAGAAAATTCTACGTTATGAGGCAGGTCGTGATGATCGGGTGTCAGACATATCGTCGTTTGCATACAGTGGGTGTAAGCCATGTTGCACAAGCGTCAGCGTGGAGGTTATAGTGGCGAGCCTAGCATATGCAGATATGGCCTCGGAACACGGAGGCCGAAAGGTCGAGCATGAGTCACAAAGTTGTTGTGATTGACAATTGTCTACCCTTGAAGTTGTGTTGCCGGCTCTGACGATGAGGGGTGGTGCAATGGATGGGGGTCGTGTAATCGCTTAAACGACCATGAGGGATGTTCGTTTGAGTGGGAGTTCGGATAGTTATTTTCTAAAATACTAGAATTCAGAATATAATGAACAGAGTTTGTTTTGCAAAACCTTTGTAGATATTAACCATTGTGATAGCATCTTTTTCAAATTAGGCGCACTCCTGCGATTGAGAAACTTAAAAGGTTGGGTCCAAACTTCATAGTTTTATACTTTAGCTTGAGGATACTCCTTGTTTAAACCGTTAGCTCTTTGATACAATGTCCGCTAGGAGATAAACCCGGAGATTCCGCTAACAAAAGATAGTTTGGATTATCAGATTTTGTGCGGATGATATCATCATAGTCCAGTGTATTCTGTGATCTCTGCCATAGAGAACCAGCGGTGGGTACGAGTTATTAGATCGCGAACATATGAAATGGTCGCTAAACTCGGGGTACCCCTAAAGTTGGGTTGATGAAGTTTATCAGTACGTTGACTGATTGTCTTCTCAACCAAGGTGGAAGAGAATACACACATTGAAAGAGCACGTGGCAGTCATACTTAATGACATATGTTCATACTTGATGAACATTGAGACGCCTCGCTCAACTCGATCACTGGATGACAGACGTCGTTGCCAAGTGCAAATCCTCTGTCATAGACTATGTCATGCAAGGGGAATCATTCACCTTCATGGTTCTTGATTACGTTGGAAGTATCAAGAAGATGAAACAGATCACCGGAAGTCATCGATGATGATGGTGTATATATGATATACATGTTATGAATGTTTTAGCTAAGCAAGTACTCGCAGTAGTGACTAAGTTTTGAACTAGTCATGTTTTATGAAAACCAGGTTTACTGCTTGAGTAGCTTGAAAGGATGAGGCGACATTGCGTGTTGATAATGGCAGACAAGTTGTTGTTCTGGCCATAGACACTCTCCCTCTAGATCTACCATTTGAATAAATTCTTTATGATCGCCTATTAGTATGATCGTTATAAGTGTGTCTCCTCTAGCGAGACACTTGTTCATACATGATAGTGACAAATTGGTTGTCCTATATTTATGAAGTAATGATCATATGCCGATTTGAATTTAGATGGTAGAAGCTCTCACATTCATAATATTAATGCCAAAAGGATATAAACCTAATAAAGACACCACATATGTGTGGCACTACCGCTTAATTCAGGTCAATGTTACAGTCAATGCATTAGCTCCATACCGGATGGATCTACAAGTCCTTAGATTTGATCTTTTGACACATGCAAAATAACTAAGACACCGTTTTCGGAAAACGGGCATATAACTTATTGATAGTCATACATAGAGATGTATGTGGTTCAATGAAGTAATTGACGGGTAGTGGAGACCTTTATTTTGTGAACTTCACTGAACGTTTTGAGCATAGCTTGTTGAAAATCATGCATGTCGGTGTATGTGAATCATGAAGTACTTTAACGTGTCGTGGAAGTCTTTATTTCAAAGACTTCATGAACATTCGAGAAGATATATGGATATCCACTCGGGGAATGTTGGTCTGGAAACTTTGATTCGATCAAACAAGTTCAGAATGAAGTAGGAAATAAACTTAACAAGAAAATCAAATTCCCGCGATACAGATCGAGGAAATGAAGATTTGAGTTATAATGTTGGCACATCATTGGAAGACTTGTGAGAAGAGTTCCACAAATTACGTCGCATGGAACACCATAGTGTTATGGTGTGTTAGGACGTCGTAATTGCACCCTATCGGATAGTGTGTGGTAAGTAAATCTCTTACCGAATTATTGTGATCGTTAGAGTTATATGGTAGAAATGCAACATTCACGTTAGATAATAGGGAAACCATTTGAATCCATGGAGACAATACCATACGAGTGATGGCATGGCTTTTAGCCTGGATTGTCATTTCAGCAATTTAGTGTTTCGATGTGATCAAACCTAAAATGGATTAATCTTTGTAGTGTATCGTACCTAAAGAGTTAGTTGGGTACATGTCTCACGACATAGGCAAAATTGTTGCCGGGATATACCTTGCGAAAGAAATAGTTTCTTATCCAAAGGTATAAGTGAGAAAGAAAGTAGAGCAAGACGAAGTTGGTGAACTTCCTCTCCAGACATCAGAGTGGCACAACCGAAAGTGTTTTCGGTGTAAGGCTCCACAGCTTGAAAAGGCTGATGATTCAAGATCATGATGTTCTGAGCTCATACTAAGAGCGTAGGCATACGAGGTTGTGTTCCACACTGTTGTTACGACAATCTTGTTATGAAGGTCATATTAATGGAATATGATAGACCTACAAACTACGAAGAAGAGATGGTGGACCTAAGTCCGAGAAATGGCTATGAGTAATTTATGATCCGAAATAAAATCCATATACGATTACCAGGTAATGACTTGGAAGATCTTCTTGATGGCATCTAGGATGTTATTAGAATGTGGAATTTTATGAGAGAATAGAATTTGAGAAGGATCGATTTGTCGTGAAACAGTTCCGACAGATTCAAAAGTTGACCACATGAGAGTTTGTCTCAAGTGGCGAAGCCTAAATCTATTCTGGGTCGTTTAGCAATCACTATAATTTCGAATGAGAAATTGATAGATGGATAAGGAAACCATGTTTCTTAATAGTGTCATTAAGAAAGAGTTGGTGATCCTGAGGATGCTAAACATGTATGCGAACTTCAGTTGTCCATTCATGGGCTGAAGCAAGCATATCGGAGCTGGAATCTTCACTTTGATAATGTGATCATAGGATTTTGGAGTTGTCCAAAATAGTTGAAGAAACCTAGATTTGCAAACAAGTGAGTGGGAGCAAATTAGCTTTCCTTGATCTGATATGCGGAAGGCATATTTGAGTGGGAGCTAGGTGTCATTTGTGATTCTGTATGTAACGACATATTGAATGACACAAATCCTCTAGTAGAGTGTAAAGGATTATTTAAGTGATTAAATTTTCTATGAAATGAAGTTAGAAGTATTAGGCATCAGATTTATAATTGTGTAGATCAGAAGGGGCTTAATAATATTAGGTCGGAATATTTCCTAAGTCAAGATTCTGAAGTGTTTCAGAATAGGACGAGCGAAGAAAGAGGTTCTTGCTTGCATGACTAGGTAAAATATTAAGTTTATCTTGGCTTTTTCAGTGATAGAAAATGATGTTCGACATTCTCTACGTATCAGACATAAAGTCTATTAGACTGAAAGCTCGACTTGGTGTGACCCGAGTTCTTGGATGAAGAACAGGTTCTAGAGTGATCCTTGTGTGGATCAATGAACAAACGTTAAGTTTATTCTTCAGTGTCTATGAGAACTGAAGATATGTTTTCTAGTAAAGGGTAAGAGTGGAAAGACAACTTGCCGTAAAGCGGTTACGATGATGCAAGTTATGACACTGACCCATACGACTAGAAATCTCATATAGGAGATGTCCTTTATTTTGAAGATAGACATGGTTAGTTTGCGAAGTCGCATATGAATGCATTGTCGCATAATCTACATAGGTATAGAAATATATCGCGACTTCGTGATTGGACTGAGCAGTTTTCGGGGCGTATGTGGTCTACTTAATAGATCCCTTAGACTTTTAAGGCCCATGCTGCGCGAATGTTTGAGTCTCACTCCATCCACTAGGATATATTTCTCCGTCATCTTAAGATACGGGATGATGTCAAACTAGGTGACATAGAAGTGTTGCAAAGCACATATAGGTCTCAATGTGTGAGATATATTGACTGCATTCCTCTTCCACGAGGCAAGCAGGCACCAAGATGCTATGGGTGTTGAGCTTTTACCAAGTTATAAACTAGATTAAGTGTTACTCTAGTGCAAGTGGGAGACTGAAGGGAATATGCCCTAGAGACACTTAATAAACATAGTTTATTGGCAATATCACATTCGTTCATTATATGTTTACACCATGCTATAATTGTATTAAGCGAAAACATTAATACAGGTGTGGTAGATAAAACAACCAGGTCCCTAGTAGCCTATACTAAGACTAGTTTCATTGCGCGATTGATGATCGAGGTTTTCCGATCATAGGGCATGGCGCCGGTCGGCAATGGAAGTCATATCGTTAGGTGTAACGATGTGATGGACATACCCAGTATTTCTAGGACATAGTCATTATGCATTAAGACCGTGAGACCAACTCTTATTGTTATTCCTGAAAGATACTTTGATCACACCAAACGTCATATCTTATCTAATGTGACAATAACAGTGATACTTTTGGGTATCGGAAGGGGGTAGTTGAGACGAGGGTTCAACAGCGGGATTTGTCAGTCCGCATAGCTGGATAGATACTCTAGGGCCCACTCGGTGAGATTAGGTCAAATGAGTTTGCAAACATGTGACTAGGTCACCAGCTGACATAATATCATAGACGAGTAGAAGATAGTGTTGTCGGTAACGAGATCATGCTAGGTATGGAGATATCTGAGAATGATGCTCAGACACACTAAGTATCGCCATGACAAAGGGTTTAAGACTAGACGTCCAGGTTTGATAGATGAAAGTCATTCGTTATATCACAGGGATTAATTCATGGGGTCCAGTCCTACGAGTTAGTCGTTGATCATAGAGGAGTTTTGATCGTACCTGTTATTATATCGAACCGCTAGGGTAACACACTTAAGGGGTTTCGACAAGACAACCGGAAAGGAAAGAGATCACCGGGAACGTCCCGGGAATGGTCCGATGGAGATCGGGCAGCGATGAAAGAGTTTTTGGAGCTAGAATAAATTATAAATAATATGTTTGATATTAATTAGTGTAATTAATGTCTAAATATGATTTTATATATTTATTTTTGAATTTATTTAGGCTGATTTCCCTAAATGGGCCTTCTGGTCGAAAGAAGGCCCATGGGGGGGGGGGGGGGGGGAACCCTCAAGGGAATTTTGTGGGGAGGCTTGGCCGGCCTAGGTGGGCCAAATGGGGTTCACCTAGGGCCGGCGCACCATCCCTAGCCGCATCAAGGCTGTGGGTTAGTGCCACATTGCCTGGCTAGGGAGGTTGGCTACCCCCGGGAGCCTATATAAGAAGGGGCACCCCTGGCCTTTTAATTCACCAATTAATTCCCCAATTCTCTCTTGATCTCGTGATTCCCTTTGTCGGAGTTGCGCCGAGTTGAGAGGGGGATCTCTTCCACCATAGCCCGCTGCCGCGATGTTGGTGTTCTGGTCCAAGTCTTCCGCTGCTCGTCCTGGACTGGAGCTTCGGAGGCCGTCGTTTCCACCGTATGTGTGTAACGCCCTGCGAGGTCCTGCGCTACCGGTACTCGGAGGCCTACTTCCTCCACCTGACCTCGAGGTCATCTTCGTCGCGCCGAGTTCTCCGCGACCTAGAGGTCGGCTACGTCGTCTTCGTCGTCAACGCTTGTGCGGGAGCGTAATCCCCGCTATTCGGTTTACGAGGGTATGTATTCCGATCTTCGCCGTACTTCTATATATGCATAGTGTAGATCTTGGCTAGTTTAAGAATATCGTTGCTAGGAAAATTTTTGTTTTCTGCACACGATCCCCTAGATTTTGCTCCTGCACCAACAATCCTCAGAATTATGAATCGTGGCAATTGGCGTGGTGGTACTAATCGAGGCGGAGGCTACCTGGGGAGAGGTGGATCCGTTAATGGAGGGAGAGACATGCCTGACCGTGGAGGACCTCAGGACAGAGGCGGGTATCATGGCCCGGGTGGTTTCAGAGGCTTTAGCAACTCTGGCGGTCGTGGAGAAGGTAATTTTGGATCTAATAACTTCAACAATTCAAGCTTTGAGGCGGGAAGTTCTAGTGGTTCGGCGAACCTACGTCTTCCCTTTGGATCAGTCAATGGTGGCAATGGTCGCCCGACGTGGCAAGGTGACAATTATAGGGACAACGGAGGCAGTGGTTCGATGAATTTTCAGAATCAAAACTATGGGGAGAACAATTTCAGGAATCAAAACTTTGGTCCAAACAGGCAGGAGATGAATTTTCCACAAGGGCAATTCAATGTTGGGACTGCTTTTAACGCTAATCAGCGTGAGGCAGGGAGATTTCATGAGAGATTTAATAGTCGAGGCATTGGCCGTTTTGGTAGAAGTTCTGGAACTAGAGGGGCCCTCACGGGACTTGCAAATAGCCGTGTGGCTAGGGCTGCAACTACTACGAAAGCTAGACTGGAAACAGGAAAAGTTGCGGAAGAGATCTCGTCTTCCACGGCTCAGGTCTCGGCTGTTGCTGAGGCTCTCATACCTGTAGCACAACAGTTGGTGGCAAATACAGCAAACTCGGAGCTTGGACAACAAGGGGAGAAAGGAAAGAAAATTGGAAAATGTTTCCGGTGTGGATTTGGAGAACATACACTTGCAGATTGCCCAACCATTTTGTGTGATTATTGTGAAGGGAAGGGCCATATTGAAGATGACTGCCCTTTACTTTTGGTGTCTAAAGTCTAAACCGCATGTGGAGATTTATGGACATGCCCATGATGATCTCACCTTCTATGCGATGCCGCTGACATATTCTTATAGACCTAAGACGGAAAATACCAAGATGGGGTCAATTGCAGTACATGGAGGGGAGCTGTCCATTCCCCAAATTGTCAGGCACTTGCAAAGGGTAGTTCATGTGGATCAGTTTCAATGGGAATTAGTGCAAGTTAGACATAATATATATATAAAGTGCAATTTCCTTCAAAGGTGGAACTTGACAGACTTAAAGCCGTGGGAACTTTTAGGATTCCTAATAGTTCGGTGGAGTTGATGGTGGATTCATGGTTAACTAAGATGGAGCCAGCTATGTTACTTCCAAAAATCTGCTGGAATTTTAGTGTACTTGGGCTAAGGCCCAACTAAAATCCGAAATTCTCATGGCCCATTCTGGTTGGCTGGTTGTGCATGTATGTGACTAATGTTTAGTCCCATACTGCTTGTGGAGAGTGAGCTGCACCACTTTATATAGTGGGATGTTCTAGTACTAGTATGACCTAGTGAGAACAAGAGAGATGAAGAGTGCCACACGCGCGCTCCTCCTCCTCGCTCGCCTCGCCACGTCTCGCCTCGCCTCGCCTCGTCACGACACGTCACGTCACGACGCGCCGCGGGAATCTCGCCGAGCCGAGCTTATATTTTTGCAGTCTTGAAAAATTAATGAGTCATTGATTAGTAATTAACGGACGCGTTAATTACCTTGCCGTTTCCGATTCCAATGGGATCGCGGGGAGTTACCGACTCGATCGTGGCTTACAGCCCACGTCCTACCCGACTCGCTCCATATATACTGCTCGGGGCAAACCCTAGCCGCTACCACGAGATACATTGTCTCACACCGTTCCAGAGCATTGCGCCACTGTCTACCAAGTCTTCTCCATCCCGTCTTCCGGCGTGCACCGGTTGAAGGGACAGTAGGCCTCCTAAACCCCGCCTCTTGTGATCCTGTACGGGAGAGGGGCGATCAGGTTTTTGGGGAGCGCACTCGCGCGACTACTGGCTTCGAGTTCTTTCCCAACGACGACTTGTTCCCCGACATCGCCAGCCTCTTCATCGACGACATGGGCGACAACACGGGGAACTCCAGTGGTGCGACTGTCGCTGCACCGAATGTGTTCTTGATCTTCCTATATGACGTTTTGCTAGAGTTCTTACTTATAGTACATGCTCTAGATTGCATCTGTTTATCTACTGTTTGCGTAGATCACATGATTAGCATAATTTGTATTATTCTAGTCATTAATTGTTCACTGTTATTGGGAATTAAATCATATGCTAAATCGCCTAATTATTCAACAATCAAAAAACCTGATTATAGGCTATTAGCACCTGCTCGTTTTATCGCGTCAACGAGGCCGTTTCCCTGTAAACAGGTTATGTATAAGCGGTGGCGCATGAGAGCAGTGTTATGGTTTCAGAACATGAACTGCTATGCTGCCACCAAAGGCAAGCCTGATGGCGAGTTTGATCCCGCACAGCAGGAGTCTTTCAAGAGGCTCGACAACATGTTTAAGAGTGCCCTTTTGAGTATTCTTGACGATTCCAGTGTGGACTCGTATATGTCGTTTTCTAACGGCAAGAACATGTGGGATGCGGTCGAGGCCAAGTTTGGGGTCTCGGACGCTGGCAGCGAGCTGTATGTCATGGAAACTTTCTATGACTACAAGATGACTGATGAGCGCCCTGTTATTCAACAGGCTCACGAGATACAGTCACTCGCTAAGGAATTTGAGCACTTTAAGTGTATCTTACCAGACAAGTTTGTCGCCGGTGGCATTATCGCCAAGCTTCCACCTTCGTGGAGCAATTTTGCTACCTCTCTGAAACACAAGAGACAAGAGTTTTCCATTTCGGATCTCATTGGGTCACTTGATGTGGAAGAGAAGACGAGAGCGAAGGATACACGTGCTCGAGTTACCGAGTCTGGTTCTAGTGCCCATATGGTACAAAAGAAGAATTACCAGCCGCCCCACAAGCCCAAGTTTAACAAGAACAATTCTGTGGGTAAGGGCAAGCCTGATGGAAAGTTCAAGCCATCACAGCCTACCAACTTCAAGAAGAAGAACAATAAACCGAGGAAGGGTTCATGCCATGTTTGCGGTGATCCAAATCACTGGGCACCCCGTTGCCCCAACCGCCATGAGCTGCGCGAACCTGAGAACAATGGCAAGAGTGCCAATGTTGTCATTGGCGACACTGAGATGAAGGATTCAGGGTACGGAATATTTCCCACCATCCTTTCAGTTTGTCATTCACCTGAATGGTTGATTGACACTGGTGCAAATGTACATGTTTGTGATGATGCCTCGATGTTCTCTTCTTACCAGATCACAGGGACTTCCCCCGTGTTGATGGGTAATGGGTCACATGCTTTTGTTCGTGGAGTCGGTACGGTTGATCTTAAGTTCACTTCGGGGAAGACCGTTCGTCTGAAGAACGTTCATCATGTGCCCGCCATCAATAAAAATTTCGTCAGCGGCTCTTTGCTGTGTCGAGATGGTTTTAGGTTGGTTTTCGAGTCCAATAAAGTTGTAATATCTAAGTATGGATAATTTGTTGGAAAAGGCTATGAGTGCAGAGGCTTGTTCCGCCTATCTTTATCGGATATTTTCTCCAAAGTTATTAATCATGTTTGCCACAAAATTGAGTCTAATATTTGGCATTCACGACTTTGTCATATTAACTTTGGTAGCATGACGCGGCTAGCTAATTTGGATTTAATTACGAAATTCACTAATGTGAAAGGTTCCAAGTGTCAAGTGTGCGTTCAAGCTAAGCAACCTTGCAAGTCCCATAAGGCTGCGGAGGCAAGAGACTTGGCACCACTGGAACTTATACATTCAGATCTCTGTGAGATGAATGGTATATTGACGAGAGGCGGAAAGAAATATTTCATGACGCTTATTGATGAATCCACTATATATTGTTATGTGTATCTCCTGAAAACAAAAGATGAAGCTTTAAACTTCTTCAAAAACTATAAAGCTGAGGCAGAGAACTAACTTGATCTAAAAATAAAGCGGCTAAGGTCTGATCGTGGTGGAGAGTACTTTTCCAATGGGTTTGATTCCTTTTGTGCGGAACATGGTATAATCCATGAGAGGACGCCTCCCTATTCACCTCAGTCAAATGGGGTAGCCGAAAGAAAGAACCGAACTCTAACTGATTTGGTTAACGCCATGTTACACACTTCGGGTCTCTCCAAGGCATGGTGGGGGGAGGCGCTATTGACAGCTTGTCATGTCCTAAAACGAGTTCCCGCAAAGAACAAAACCGTTTCTCCATTTGAGGAATGGGAAAGGAAAAAGTTGAGACTCTCTTATTTACGTACTTTGGGTTGTTTGGCGAAAGTCAATATTCCAATTCCCAAGAAGCGCAAGCTAGGGCCAAAAACCGTGGATTGTGTTCTTCTGGGTTATGTTTTTCATAGCATTGGCTATAGATTTTTGATAATCAAATCTGAGGTACCCGACATGCATGTTGGTACGATTATGGAGTCGAATGATGCGACTTTCTTTGAGGACATTTTTCCCATGAAGGGTATGTCTAGCTCATCAAATCAGGATATACCTAATACATCTAGTCAGGAATTAGTTGAGATTCCTGATACTACCATTTCGATAGAACACACTGATAATCCCGTGGAGGATGACAATGAAGTTCCTGTTAGGAGCAAGAGACAGAGGACTGCAAAGTCCTTTGGTGATGATTTCATTGTGTATCTTGTGGATGACACCCCCAGTACCATTTCAGAAGCTTATGCATCTCTTGATGCTGACTACTGGAAGGAGGCTGTCCGTAGTGAGATGGATTCCATCTTAGCTAACGGAACCTGGGAAGTTACTGATCGTCCTTATGGGTGCAAACCTGTAGGATGTAAGTGGGTGTTTAAGAAAAAGCTTAGGCCTGATGGTACTATTGAGAAGTACAAGGTGCGGCTTGTGGCCAAGGGTTATACCCAGAAAGAAGAGAAGACTTCTTTGATACTTACTCACCTGTGGCTAGACTGACCACGATTCGGGTGCTACTTTCATTGGCTGCCTCGCATCGTCTTCTCGTTCATCAAATGGACGTTAAGACAACTTTCCTAAATGGAGAGCTAGACGAGGAAATTTATATGTATCAGCCTGATGGTTTGGTAGTACCGGGTCAGGAAGCAAAGGTGTGCAAGCTATTGAAGTCTTTATATGGTCTTAAGCAAGCTCCTAAGCAGTGGCATGAGAAGTTTGAAAGAACTTTAACTGCTGCAGATTTCGTTGTTAATGAATCCGATAAGTGTGTATACTATCGCCATGGTGGGGGCGAGGGAGTTATTCTATGTTTGTATGTCGATGACATACTGATATTTGGAACCAATCTTGATTTAATCAAGTAGGTTAAGTATTTCTTATCTCACTGTTTTGAGATGAAGGATTTTGGAGTAGCTGATGTAATCTTAAACATCGAGCTGCTGAGAGATGGTGATGGTGGGATTACACTGCTTCAGTCCCACTATGTGGAAAAGATCTTGAGTCTCTTCGGGTATGACGACTGCAAGACTTCTCCGACACCATATGATCCCAGTGTGTTGATTCGAAAGAATCAGGACAGTGCTAGAGATCAACTGATCATTGGCTCGCTTATGTATTTAGCTTGTGCCACGAGGCCTGACATCTCTTTTGCTGTAAGCAAGTTGAGCCGGTTTGTTTCCAACCCGGGAGATGATCATTGGCATGCGCTTGAGAGAGTTATGCGCTTTTTAAAAGGCACTGCGAGCTATGGAATTCACTATTCTGGTTATCCTAGAGTACTGGAATGTTATAGTGATTCCAATTGGATATCTGATGCTGATGAGATTAAGGCCACGAGTGGTTATGTATTTACACTCGGTGGTGGAGCTGTTTCCTAAAAGTCTTGCAAGCAGACCATCTTAACGAGGTCAACTATGGAAGCAGAACTCACAGCATTAGACACAGCCATTGTTGAAGCAGAGTGGCTTCGAGAGCTTTTGATGGACTTACCTGTGGTTGAAAAACCCATACCCGCTATCCTTATGAACTGTGATAATCAAACTGTGATACTTAAGATTAAAAGTTCTAAGGATAATTCAAAGTCATCAAGACATGTGAAAAGGAGATTGAAATCTGTCAGAAAATTGAAGAACTCCGGAGTTATTGCGTTGGATTATATCCAAACGTCTAAAAACTTGGCAGATCCTTTCACAAAGGGTTTATCACGTAATGTGATAGATAATGCATCGAGGGAGATGGGTTTGAGACCCACCGTATGAGTTGTCCACAGTGGTAACCTACTCTATGTGATCGGAGATCCCGTGAATTAGAAGTGGGAGACAAGCTGTTGGTCGGCTGGGAGGAGAGTATCCTTAATTTTTATTATCCCACTCCGTAAAGATGCAATACTCTCCTGATCTGCATGGCAGGTTGATATTTATCTTAATGTGTTCCAAGCGGCTTACTTTTATAAGCGGAGATGTTATCCTGCAGAGCATCTCTTGAGGAACTGGAGTATGACGTATAAGCTCCACACCGCGAGGAAACCTTGCGGTAGCCTAGTATCGGTCAAGGGCTTGTGTGAAACTAGGTCGCAGCAAACTTGTAGTTCAAGGCATAGTCCACTATTCTAGTTGTGGTCTAACGTAGCATAAGTTTCTAAGTGGAGTTCAACTTAACAGTCCCCACTAAGTACCGGTATATAAAACAATGTTTTGGAACAAAGTGGTACAATGTGCCAATGAGACTTTGTGGGGGATTGCTGAAATTTTAGTGTACTTGGGCTAAGGCCCAACTAAAATCCGAAATTCTCATGGCCCATTCTGGTTGGCTGGTTGTGCATGTACGTGACTAATGTTTAGTCCCATACTGCTTGTGGAGAGTGAGCTGCACCACTTTATATAGTGGGATGTTCTACTACTAGTATGAGCTAGTGAGAACAAGAGAGATGAAGAGTGCCACACGCGCGCTCCTCCTCCTCGCTCGCCTCGCCATGCCTCGCCTCGTCACGACACGTCACGACGCGCCGCGCCGCGGGTTGCGGGAATCTCGCCGAGCCGAGCTTATATTTTTGCAGTCTTGAAAAGTTAATGGGTCATTGATTAGTAATTAACGGACGCGTTAATTACCTTGCTGTTTCCGATTCCAATGGGATCGCGGGGCGTTACCGACTCGATTGTGGCTTACAGCCCACGTCCTACCCAACTCGCTCCATATATACAGCTCGGGGCAAACCCTAGCCGCTACCACGAGATACATTGTCTCACACCATTCCAGAGCATTGCGCCGCCGTCTACCAAGTCTTCGTCATCCCGTCTTCCGGCGTGCACCGGTTGAAGGGACAGTAGGCCTCCGGAACCCCGCCTCTTGTGATCCTGTACGGGAGAGGGGCGATCAGGTTTTTGGGGAGGGCACTCGCGCGACTACTGGCTTCAAGTTCTTTCCCAACGACGACTTCTTCCCCGACATCGCCAGCCTCTTCATCGACGACATGGGCGATAACACAGGGAACTCCAGTGGTGCGACTGCCGCTGCACCGTATGTGTTCTTGATCTTCCTATATGACGTTTTGTTAGAGTTCTTACTTATAGTACATGGTCTAGATTGCATCTGTTTATCTACTGTTTGCGTAGATCACATGATTAGTATAATTTATATTATTCTAGTCATTAATTGTTCACTGTTATTGGGAATAAATCATATGCTAAATCGCCTAATTATTCAACAAAATCTGGCTGCGGATGAAGGGGATACCACCTCAGCACAAAGGTGATTTTTTGGCAATGTGGAGCTTGGGCACGCTCTTCGGCAAACCTCTAAAAGTGGATATGAAATACACTAGAGAGCATGGGGTGCTACGTATACTTATTGGGTGTGTCGACCACACTAAGATACCAACAGAGTTACCGGTATTTATGAAGGATGGATTCTACTGGTTGACTTTTGAAAAAGAAGATGCTAAAGTAGGAGGGGACATAGATATAGGTGAAAAACAACAGGATGATGATATGGATAAGGATGGAGATAAACAAAACAAAGATGAGGATGATCTTAACACGGACATGGATGTTTCGGATATTCCAGTGCCGTATTTGCAACAAAATGTTGATGCAACAACTGGCAATGAGGCTAAGGGATCGGGAGATAGGACTGGTTCACACAAGAAAAATACTGGCGTCGTCTTCTCTCCAATGCTGCAAGAATCTATGAGGTTTGCACGTCGTATTCTAAATGGTGAGAAGGAAGCCTGGTCAGAACTGTCGGCCATGGCTTTTAAATCAGTGGAGGAGGCTGCAAGCGCAGGTGATGAACAAGCGCAACAACATACAGCGCCTGGTCATTCGGTGGAAGCTGACGCTGGAATTGGGAGAGTTGAACACATGACAACATTTAAGCAGCCCGCTTTTAGCATGAACAGTATGTTTAATAAGGTAGTTACTTGTGAATTACAGAATTCCGATTCTGAGACATTAGTTTCATCAGACGTGGGTCTCTCTGAGCTCGGTAGAGACATGGTTCCGAGTGATGAAATATCTACATCTTCTAACCAGGAAACGGAGTCCTCGATGGAGGGCGTGGAGGTGGTTTCGATGGCTGTGTCTGATGAGACACAACCTACACAATCTGCTGCTCGTATGGTAACTGTGCCAAATGAGGTAGACCTATTATCCTCATAGAATTTTGATTTTGTGAATTCAATATCTTCAGCTTTTGTTGATTCTAATTTAGATGCGACTCTGGGTCATTTACTTGTCATGTCGGCTGGTCTTAATCAGGAAAAGGAACACATGATGTGTACTCCTCCAAACGGTGAACGTCGATCTGTTTCCTCGATGGAGGGAGCTGATGCGGCACCAGCGTCTGATGCACAGAGGAGCATGGCTCGGCAACAAATTACGCTTGATGTGCTATCGAAGGTAACTAATCAATCTGAGGAACCACCGGTTACGCTTGATGTGAACATAATTAATGATTCTTGCACTGGCAAGAAGTTGAGCTTTGACACGCCTACACCCCAACAGGTGGCGGATTATGGAGGCATTAACAACCCGGAGTCGTGTGGTATTCGAACTAGCTCACCCATAAAGGCGCAACCGAATGCGGATGTCACCCAGATGGAGCGTGCAGCGGCTCTGGTCGAACGGAAGTCTGATATGCTATACTCAGGTACGACGGTTAATTGTAAACTTTCTTTCTTATCATTACCCAATGATGAAATTGTTGCAAGAGCGTCTAGGCTAGGGGTTTCTTTGGCGGTTTCTCCGGAACAGTGTCAGTGTTCGGCTAATAATATAAAGCAAATTGAGGAGGCACGAGCAATTATCTTTCTAAAAAATTCACTTCTGAAAGAGGATGAGTTAAATGAAGGAAGTTTAGTAATTAAAAATGCATCTAATCTGTGTGACGATCTGGATAATGAGGAAGCTGATCGTACAAGTGACCAAATGAGTCTGGTTATTGCGAAAACCTTGCCGAAAACAAGGAAAAAAAGAACAGTCGGCACTGGCCTACATGTTCAGCGACGAAGTGCAAGAATACAAAAGCTAAATAATCGAGAACAATGAAAGGAATGATATGGAACATCGACGGTTTTGGAGATACGGCAAAACATTTTACAGTGCAAGAAACAATTAGGGAACATAACCTTACTTTCGTAGCTCTGTTAGAGAGAGGTCGTGCAAACTTTGCGGCACCTTTTTTAAAACAATTATCTGGAGGAAAGGAATACATATGGTATTGTCTACCTCCTCATGGCAGGTCGGGTGGTATTCTTGTGGGTTTTGATTCACATGAAATATCTGTACTTGATGTGGTGGCAGGCGAATTTTGTGTCAAGTTGCATTTAAAAAACAAATCGGATGCCTTTTTGTGGACACTGGTTTTGGTCTATGGGGCTGCTCAGGACAACTTAAAACCAGACTTCCTAGCTGAACTTGTTCGAATATGTGAGAATGAAGATCAACCCATTTTGGTGGGTAGAGATTTTAATATCATGAGACGTCAAGAAGAGAAAAATAATGATAATTTCAATGCTAGATGGCCTTTTATTTTTAATGCTATTATTGAGAGTCTAAACCTAAGAGAACTTGATCTCTCTGGAAGACAATATACTAGTCGTTGACGAGAAAATCCTACATATAAAAAGCTAGATCGTTTTCTCGCTAGTGTCGAAAGGGAACAAAAGTATCCGCTAGTTATTGTTCATGCTTTGGCTAGGACAGGTTCAGATCATACCCCTCTTATTATTGACTGGAATACAAGCACACCTAGGAAATAAATCTCGTTTATCCTTTGAATTATCATGGTTTAGGAAAGCGGATTTCTATGAACTAGTTGCTAGGGAATGGAAAACGGGTGTGCACGAGGGTTCACCAATTGAAATTTGGCAGGGTAAAATAAGACATCTCCATCAATTTCTTAGAGGCTGGACAAAAAATCTTAGTGGGGAGTACAAGAAACAAAGAGAAAAGTTGCTATTACTAATTAACGAATTAGATATCAAAGCTGAATCGGTGGTGTTTTCAGCTTCTGAGATTAGAGCTAAAAAAGAAGCGGATGAAGCAATTGCTAAACTAAGGCGTGATGAGGAGGCCAAATGGGCCCAACGCGCTAAACTTAAATACGTTCAAGAAGGAGGTGATAATACACGTTTTTTCCATCTTATTACAAATGGCAAGGAAAAAACGTATTTTCCAACTTGAACAGGATGAAGGTACAATCGTAGGTCATAATAACCTAAAGACTTTCATAACCGAATATTATAAAAAATTATTTGGTGCTCCTAAATCGAATGCTATCAATTTGGATGAGGCATTGATTCATGATCTTCCTCAAATTTCTCATGAGGAGAACGTTTTACTTACCTCTCCGTTTGCGGAAAGGGAGGTGTTTGAGGCGATCTCGCAAATGGAGCATAATAAGGCACCAGGGCCTGATGGCTTTCCGGCTGAGTTCTATCAAAAATGTTGGGCAATCATCAAGACTGACTTGATGGCTTTGTTTGAACAGCTACAAAATAATAATTTACCGTTGTATCGACTCAATTATGGAGTTATTACTTTACTTCCAAAGAGAGAAGATGCGAGTAGAATTGAACAATACCGACCGATTTGTTTGTTAAATGTGAGTTTCAAGATCTTTACCAGAGTGGGGACAAACAGGGTTACCTCCATTGCGCAAAAGGTTATCCGACCAACACAGACAGCTTTCATACCCGGTAGGAACATTCTTGAAGGAGTGGTAATCCTATATGAAACTATTCATGAGATTCATAAGAAAAAGATGGATGGTATTCTTTTCAAAATTGACTTTGAAAAGTCATATGATAAAGTAAACTGGTGCTTTTTGCAACAAGCTTTGCGTATGAAGGGTTTTGACCCTAAATGGTGTGATTGGGTAGCTAAATATGTCCAAGGTGGGAGTGTTGGCTTTCGGGTCAATGATGATATTGGACCTTATTTTCAAACACTAAAAGGCCTCTGACAAGGAGACCCTTTATCTCCCGTGCTTTTCAACATTGTGGCGGACATGTTAGCCAATCTCATTGCACGAACAAAGGAGGATGGTCAAGTTGGTAGCCTTGTTCCACATTTATTAGAAGGAGGGGTATCAATTCTTCAGTATGCTGATGATACAATATTATTTTTGGAACATGATCTAGAAAAGGCCGTGAACATGAAACTTATATTATCTTTGTTTGAACAACTATCTGGTTTGAAAATTAACTACCACAAAAGTGAGATTTTTTGCTTTGGCAAAATTGTAGATCATCAAGATGATTATAGAAACATCTTTGGATGTGAGGTGGGATCATTACCTTTCAAATACCTTGGTATTCCGATTCATTATCGCAAGTTGCTTATTAAGGAATGGGAGATAATAGAAGATAGGTTTGAGAAAAAGTTAGCTTCTTGGGCCGGAAAACTATATCTTATGGAGATCCATTAGTTTTGATTAATTCGGTTCTCACTAGTCTTCCTATGTTTCTGTTATCCTTTTTCGAGATTCCCGTGGGAGTAAGGAAAAGGCTTGATTTCTTTCGTAGTCGGTTCTTTTGGCAAAGTTACCAACAAAAACGGAAGTATAGATTGACAAGGTGGAATATTATTTGTCGTCCAAAAGATCAAGGAGGTTGGGTATTGAGATGCTAGATAAAAAAATAAATGTTTTTTCATTAAATGGCTCTACAAACTTTTAAATGAGGATGGAATGTGGAAAGAACTCCTTACTGACAAATATCTAGGAGATAAACCACTAGCCGAAGTGACGGCTAAGCCAACAGATTCTCCTTTTTGGAAAGGATTAATGGGTGTGAAACAAGATTTCTTTGCTCAGGGATCTTTTATTATTGGCAATGGTCAAAGAACTAGGTTTTGGGAAGACACTTGGTTGGGCAATAGGACCTTGGCCGAAGCCTATCCTAGTTTGTTTAATATCACTCGAAACAAAAATATTTTAGTGGCGGATGTTTTGAATAATGCTCCACCTACAAAGTTGGATTTTAGGAGAGCATTAACAGGATCAAAATGGACAGCATGGCTAGAGTTGGTTCAGAAACTAATGACAGTATCTCTAACAACCGAGGAGGATAAGTTTAGGTGGAACTTGACACCAAATGGAATTTTTCCAGTTAAATCGATGTATGCGGACTATATGAGTGGGCATACACCTTTCTTGCCGAAATTTGTGGAAGTTGAAGATTCCATTGAAAAATAAAATCTTCTTGTGGTTTGTTAATAAGAATGTGATTCTAACAAAATATAATCTCAGTAAGAGAAATTGGAATGGATGCAAGAAATGTGTTTTCTATGATAAAGAAGAGACGGTTGACCATCTTTTCTTGTCTTGCATTTTTGCCAAAATAGTGTGGAGATAGCTCCACTTTACTTTTAACATTTCACCTCCAATAAATGTAGCCAATATGTTTGGCTCTTGGCTGACGGGTTGTGAGAAAAAAGAAAAGCATAGGATACACATTGGTGTGTCAGCTTTCATTTGGGCAATCTGGAATTGTCGTAATGATGTGGTATTTAACAAAATTACAAATGTTCATTTTTTACAGGTTGTCAACAAGGCGATCTATTGGATCACTATGTGGTCTTTCCTCTTGCCTTCGGACCAGCGCCCTCTTATGGAGGATGGATGCAACCGTCTTATGGCGATTGTTCGAGCTATTTTATCCTGCGATGGGTGGCACAATGATCGAAGGATATGCAATTCTTAGTCTCTTCAGAACTTTGGAACCACTTTATTTATTTTCTTTTGTGCCGGTTGTGGCTTTGAACCTTGCTACTAAGTTTTGTAACTCGACTGGCTCGCTGGTTTTTTGCAATAAAAGCCGTATGCATCATCTAATGCAGAGGCTGGGACTCGCCTTTTCTAAAAAAAACTATGTGGGCGTTGTAGGACTAACGAGTAACAGACCGATGTAGCCACCATGACTAAACAATTTAATGGCATAGTTTCTTCATAATGTTTTTTTTATATTTTCTCTATGAACAACTAAGTGAACATGATGAATGGCTTGTGCGACCGACAACCTAGTTATATCGAGGCGCTCATTGTTTCAACTTTCAACCACTTGTCCGATTTTAAACTATGATAAGACACACATTGTCCTCCCGCCAACTCCTCCCGCCACATGTCATAAGAGCTAGGGCTGGTCACCTTCCCACTTAGCAGATCCGCCTCCTCGACTATTCAACAAATATGTCTTCTAGTTCTTTTTTGACAAGGTTACAGTAGGGGAAACCCCCACTGTGTCAAAAACTTTTATAGATCATATAAATGGGGCATTTACATAGGCAATCAAAGTATCACACTAAGAAAGGGTTCATAAAGTATCTAGCCTATTCTGCATACCCTCTCTCAGGCTAGGTTTTGCTCTAAGCATATTAGTTGACAAAGTAGCTTTAAAGAAAACTATACATGAATGCAAGCTTGGCTGGACATCTCTAAAAATGAAGTTATTGCACTGATCCCATATGCTCCAACAGCAAGTAATGATGATTTCCACAAGGAATGGTAGAGAATATTTAGCTCTGGCGTCTTGAATCATATCCTTGATTTCATGATCCCCATTCCAGTCGATACCAAGACCCCACCAGAAACTTTGGCTAAAGGGGCATTCAAAGAACAAATGAATCATCGACTCTAATGGAGACCCATCGCATAAGCTGCAGTCCTTATATTCGACAAAGAAGTTTTTATGTGCCATCATTTCCTTGGTATTCAGCCGGTTATGCAGAAGTAACCACATAAAGCATTTTTTCCTCGGGACATTGCATGCTTTCCGTATATCAAGAATAGTTGAGTGAGTAAACTGATTACCAATAAGAGCTCGATATAAGGCTTTGGTGGTGAACATAGTTCCATTATCCAAAATCCAGGAGTCCATCTCATGCTCATCCTGATTTGCTTCCAGATCATTTCTGAGGTTGTGTAATTCCTCATGTGCCACAGTGGACAGAGGCAGGTTGAAAAGCTCGTACATATTGTTGTTCTGTGCTGCCATTGTAGTTTTCATTGAAATCCTATCATTTTTTGCAAAGGAGTGTAAGTGTGGGTATTTGCCTTCCATTAATTCATCTTGCCAATAATCTGACCACAGAGAAATAGTTTGTCCATTGCCCACAATACAGGAGGTCATCTCTTTATATTTATCAAAGTATTTCATACAGTCCTTCCACCAGAAAGATCCCTTGATGGCTGTCATATGTGGTGGAGTTGGTGCATTATCAAAGTATGCTCTCCAAACCATCTGAACCCATGGAATATCCATATGATTATAAAATTTGTGAATTTTTTCATCAATAGGGCCTGAATTTTCAATCTGAGATCAAGAATGCCTAGACCTCCCTGGTCTTTTGGCCTACAAATTTTATCCCAGCTAGCCAAGCATTGTCCTTGGTTATGATTATCTTTTTTGTTCCAAAGAAATTGACGCCCACTTTTCTCAAAATAGACAATGATCTTGGTGTGGATTTTCAATGAGCACATAGCAAACATGGGAATAGATTGTAAAACTGAGTTGAGTACAGTTAATCGTCCAGTATATGTGAGCATCGATGATATCCCAGTTAACTTTTTATCCAATCTGGTGACGAGGGGCATTAGATCATCCACAGCTGGTCTAGTTGTTCCGAGCGGCAGGCCCAGATAGGTAAAAGGGTAGACATTCAACCTTACATCCAAAGACACTCGTCAGATGCTGAGCTCGGTCATTGTCAATATTAATAAGGACAATGGTTGTCTTGCTGAAATTTATTTTAAGACCAGTGCATGTACTAAATTCCAATAGAATATTTTTCAGTGCCAAAATTTGTGCAGAATCCGCTGGCATAATCAGTAAAGTATCATCAGCATATTGCACAATAGGGTATTTTTCCCCAAAATCGTTTGGAACAGGTAAATTGATATCCCGTCTGAGCCAAGCCTCATTCACCACACACTATAACAAATCAGCTGTATCTCTAGTTCTCTACTGTATATTAAAGCAAAAGAGGCGGTGAGTCGTCCGTCGTCATATGCCCTGCCCACGATAGAAAACCCACGTTACTAAAACAAACGTGGAAATACTTTTCCTCTAAACTCCCCACGATCCCAATCAATGCCATACCATCCAGCGCTGGCCTCTCCGCTCAATCTCTGCGCGGTAACCTCCCCTCCCTGAGACCCAGGTTGCAGATCGGGAGTCCTGCAGATCGATCCCTCGCCGCCGAGTACGCGAAATGTCTCTGCGCCATGGTTGTCCTCCACGAGCGGCGGGAGCGGTGCTCTTCCGCCGCCGCAGGCGCACGCTGGGTGGCTCGCTTCTGCAGGCTCGCGGTGCTCCTCGCCGCCATACACACTCTCGAACCAGGCTTTCGCCCCGCTTTATAAATAAAGCCACACCGTTTGAGACCGCTGCTGGGTCAGACAGCACAACCCCAAAAGAGCTACTGGGGCGGAGACAGCACAAAAACGCCCAAAAGAAAAGCGAAGAGAAAAAGAAAAAGAAAAAGAAGAAGAAAAATGCCGACAACGGCGGATCGACAAAGTTAGCAAGCTTCGCGCCCGCTGCGGCAACCAGAGGCCCCCCACAATGCTCCTAGTGGTCCGATGCGCAGGTACAAAACAACACCTTCAGGAAGGGATGCGACGACCACGACGCTGCTGCCAAGGGTTTCCCCTGGTACCCGACGGGGAGAGGGGGGAAACACCCGACGCCCTCCAGGAAGGACTGGTGGTACCCACAGGCGCCACCGCGTCGATGTCGGACAAGCCGACTAGGATTTCTCCCGACCCCATCACCCCAGGCGTACCGGAACACTCCACCACACCGTCCGCCACCCAGCGCCACCCGAACGCGAAGTCGCTCACAAAGTCTCACCACGGCCAAGAGCAAAGAAGCCTACACACCGAAGAGGAAGAGCCGGGACTAGGAGCCGCAGCACCGCTGACGTGCGGGAGGGACCAACCTCCACCATCACATACGGTAACCGACCGGACGCCACAACAGGACCACACCAGGCCCGCAAGCCCGGCCGGGCCTCACCACCTGGAGAGGCCCGTGAAGCTCCCGCCGTCGCGCTGCAGAAGACACACCGTTGACGCCGCCACCCCCATCCAAGCTGCTCTCGGTCATCAATGTATAGAGGACCGCGCCACTGAAGACTTGGTCTAGCCCGCCTAAAACCCAGATAGGCCCATAGGGCCCAGATCTGGGCTGGGGGCGACGCGCCAGACCAGCACTACAACGACCACGGCCCTGCCGCCAACGGCAGCGCCACCACGCCTTTGTCCACCCAACACACAGACAACACTGCCCGGAGCCGGACCGCCACCCGCCGAAAAGCACCGCCGCCGTCCAGGGTCCCGCGCCCCCTTTCGTACGACGGGAAAAGGCTCCAAAGCAAACGCCTTGGCACACCGCGACGCATGTGAGGATGCTGCCAGATCCAGTCCCGCCTGGCCCAACTCTGGCATGGCCGCGTACGAATGCCCAACGAGCACCGCCGCAGCCATCACCGACGACAACAGCACGACAGTCGTCCGCCCCGATCCAGGCCACCGCAGGCCCACCTGGCCCGCAGCAGGCCCAGATCAGGCCGATCACGGACTGCTGCCGCGCGCCGTCGCAGGAGCACCCCACCGTCAGGATACACCTCACCGCCGCCCGGAGCCGCTCCCCGCCCGCCAAGAGCCATCACGCCGAGACGCCTGCCGCCTGGAGGCGCGGAGGCGCGCCGCCGCGAGCCACGGCCTCCCGTGCTTGCGTCGGGACGAGGAGACGCCGCCGCCGCCGGCACCACGCGGGCAAAGCCCGGCGACGATCGCCGACGGCGGTGGAGGAGGAGGAGATGGAGGGAGGGGCGTGCGGAGTCGAGGCGCGGCCGCGGCCGGCCGCCGCGGGGCGGCGCGGACGCGGGAGAGGAGGGGAAGGGGAGGACGGGCGGGAGGGGCGCGGCGGCGCTGGTTGGAGGTGGCGGCGGCTAGGGTTCGTGGGTGGGGATCGTTTTCTTATAAACTCTGGGAGGCCCCCCGCCATACACACATGCGACGCTCACTGCCTATATGCCCCTTCTTATCTCATCTCTCTTCCTATGGCGGGAGCCGAGGGCTACCGTGCTGGTGCTCCACATGGACGGCCATCTCGCCTCGGCTAGCGTCAACGCCTCCTCTCCTCGCGATCCCAAGTCCGCTCAGAAACATGCATGGGTTTCTTCCACCTCTTCGTCCGCGGCGGCGAGCACATACACACTGCTAGAAGGTAGTGATCCAATTTCCTCAGATCCTTCCTGCTTTTTTTTTTGGATAAAGGGATTGGTGCCAGCGCCCTCGATCCAGGCAGAGCTCCACTGCAAGACCTGCTAGAACGCATCGCCATGAGCTACATACTCAGTCCAGTTGCAATGCTATAGAACACACTGACTTGTCGGGATGAGGTCAGTGACATCTTTATACTATAGAAGGTTTGGCGGATTCACCATGCCCTGCTTGTATGCTTCCGTGTGATGTTTGCCATGTAAAAAGTTTTCATCAAGGATAAAGCTCTACAAAAAGCATGGTTTTGTCACCGATATATGTTCTTACTGACATGGTAGTTATTACTCCTTACTACTCACATCAGTTCTCATATTTGGAAAAGGAGGGCTCCTGATCTGAAATGCACGTTGGTTGTTCCTCTAGATCTTAATCTAGCTTGGATCCTTTTTTAATAGAGTTCTTCTCTTTTGCTTATCTTGAATGATGCAGTGTATCAATCAGAATTAGAAGGTTATGGTAATAGCAGCTAGAGTAGCTGATTTCATTAGAATAACTGAGCAGGGTAAGGAGGTTGATGCATGTTTTGGCATTAAGAGAACTACTTTTCTTCAAAGGAAGTGCTCAACTTTAACTCTACATATATTAGATTCATCGCTTATATATTTTTTCTAGCAGTTACAACCTTCCCTTGGTAGCCGATATTCATGTCATACCAGCAATACATTTAAGAGTGTTGGATGGTTAGACACAATCCATTTTTAACACAGGAAAATTTTGGTGAGTGATGCCACAATGTCTCTCATTTGTGTTTGATATATTTGTAAACATGTGTTGTTCCGAACCTGAGATGATACATGCAAATTTACAATTGATCCACATGTTCCTTTATAGAAGCTGGAATGTACTGAAGACAATTACCCTTGAGCATACTGTGAAGGTTCAAAATGTATCCACTTGCTCCTTGTTGTGTCAATCTGTAAAAAACAAAACCTATGTGATCTTAATTGAGCAGCCACCTTGATATCGCTTCAGGTTTTCCCTTCATTTTTGAGACAAATCATGGTAGCCTTTCTGACCGCATAATGAGCTACTATAAAGATTCTGTAAGGGTAACAGCGATTGTCTTCTTTCTGGGTATGTATTTTGCCATCATTGGAAGATGCATAAGAATTTCTGCATAATTCTACTAATTTTAGGTTGCGTCTACTTTGGAATTTGCTAGGATTGTCATTGTTTCGACTTCCATAACTTGTATTTTCACTGGAAGAGGGTAACCTTGTTGTTTTGCTCCAAGCAGATTGTCTGATTGTTGCCTTGATCTGGTCCAGGCATATTTTAAATCTTGTGCTTAAAATATTTGGTACATCATGATTCTCAAAAATACATAAAGTTTGCACTATCATTATTGTTTCTGTGTACTGTTCTTTAAATATTTACAAAGCATTTTGCAGCCATCTAATGTACATATTTTATTTCTTTGATCAATGTAGGAGGCACAACAAGAACTAGGTTGGCAAAGATCTGTTGTAAGGGAAGTAGCACTCTTGTAAGAGGTTTCCCTCACCTTGGAATAGTCGTAATTGTATGTAGTAATATAGATCTGGAATGGTTATACTTATGATTGCCCGATATCAGGCTCACGATCCTATGCAGGACCCCTTTGAGCATAGTTGATCATGCAACATCAGATTTACTGTCGGGAAGCAATGTGGAGATAATGATTAACCAGATCCTGCGCACATACCATTGCACTTGCTATTCGAACACACGTTCATTTTCAGTTTTTCAATGCACAAATACCAAAAGTTGGCAATGCTCCATTAATCCATTTGGTGGAGTATAAGAAATTGTAGTGATGAATGGAGTTTATAGAACGAAATACCTTCAGTACCTTACCATCTGTTATTCAGATTCTAAAGTAACAGTATTGCTATTATCATTTGCAGTTTCAAGCACGTCGGGAAATGGTCTATACAAATCCACATTTTTTGCAGGTTTTATAGCAATGTTTTCATTTTATGCTACGCTTCGTACAAATCCACAAACATTATAAGCTGAGGGGAGCCTGGAGTGGATATGTTCATCGAGGCGGACCTGGAGGCGGTGAACAGTGTTGATTTTTGATGATTTTACTCTAACCGGCCCCCTCTAACGGAAGAAATTAAGGGATCCTGCCTCCGCTCCTGTGGAAGACGAATGCCATTTGAGCAATAATACATCGGATTTTTTTTGTCGATGTATGCATGCGGATTTTCACGTGCATTATGTTAAAAACATGTTGCCGATACGAGAAGCAAGAAACAAAATACCAATGAGTTTTAAGTTGCATGTAGTTTTGTATGTCGTGAACTTTATTTTGAAGGACGCATTAGTGAAATTCAATTTGACAAATAATTTGTGTTTAATTTTTTTTATTCCATAGCAACGTATGGGCATTTAACTAGTTTACAAATAAAAGCCGTGACAGCGGATCGCTTTATCCTACTCCTCTTTTGCAGATTATTTGTTTTCCAGGCACCCCATTTATGGCCGTGTCCAATATTTACTGGACAAGTGTAACCCATTTCAGACCAAAACCTCTAGCTTTTAGCATATCTATAATGGCATTATATTCAACCTTGTGGAAGGCCTTCTCAAAATCAATTTTCAGAATAATTATCGGTCTCTTGAAATGATGGCAAATGCTAAGATATTCAAAAGCCCATCCGAGGCAATCCTGGATATTTCTTCCTTTAATAAAACCATATTGATTCTGATGCAGGATGGGAATAATCTCCTTTTGTAGTCTGTTAGCCATCAACTTGGTCAAGAATTTGAGTGGGAGACTAACCAGGGAGAATGGCCTGAAATCATTCATTGTTTCTGGATCATTGCATTTTGGTATGAGAGTAATGAAAGCAGTGTTAATTGCCTGTATGTCCAACTTGCCTTCATAAAACTCATTAACCAATCTGATGAAGTCTTGCTCAACAAGCTGCCAGCATTTCTTGAGAAATAGTCCATTAAAACCATCGGGTCCAGGTGCTTAATCAGTAGGAATTTCTTTAATAACCGTTTTAATTTCTTCCGTAGTGAAAGGCTCATCAAAATGTTGTAGTTGATGTCTGGTAATAATATTGTCTAGATTGAAAGACATCTCAAGGTTAGTTGCAATACCCAGCCTATTTTTATAAGAATTCCAAATGATTGCAGCCTTTTGATCATGTTCAGTAACAAACACATTGTGGTCAACTTTAATTGAGGAAATGAAATTTCTCCCGTAGTTTTGTGTGGCCACAGCATGGAAAAACTTCGTATTTTCATCCCCAAGCTTAGCCCAACGAATTTTGGCTATCTTTCTCTAGAATATCCTCTTAGCCTCCAGTAGCTTGTGAATGTGGCTCTTGAGAATAATTCTAAAGTTTTTCTCATGTAATACTAGACTTCTTTGTTCCTCAAGTCCCTAAAATATGGCCAAAATATATTTAGATTTATCAATAATTTTAGCCAATTGGGAAAGACTCTTGCTCCATTTCTTGAAGCCAACCCTGGTATTTTTGAGCTTCGAAATAAGACAAGTAGCAGCATTATCCATGGGCTTGGCTGTCAACCAGGAGTTGTTCACCGTGTCTTGAAATCCAGTAAAATTAATCCAATGATTTTCAAATCTGAATAAGTTGGATCTCGGAATTTTGGTATTAATCTGCACCACAATAGGAACATGATCAGATCCAATCTTTGCTAAGGGGAAAGCCATAGTATTAGGGAATTTTGTGGTCCAATCCGAGTTGGTAAAAATCCAATCCAATTTCTGCAGAAGAGGGATTGTTTGCATGTTACTCCATGTAAAAGATCTGCCTTTTAGTGTGATTTCCATGAGATCATACGCATGAATAGCTGCATTGAAAGCAAGCATATTATTATGATCACCACCAGCTCTATTTCTATCAGTTGGGCTCCGGATAAGATTGAAATCACCCATTATCATCCAATAATTATAATTAGTATCATCAATCCCCCAAAACCAGTCAATGAAGTCCTGCCTTTCATCATTGTGAGCAGCCCATATATATTGGTGAGATACCAGGTGAAGCCAGACAGTTTACATGTGAATTCCACTGTAACATGATGCTTAGATTGCGATAGTAATGATCCATCCAATAGATTTCCATCCCAAATTGTTATAATACCTCCTGAGATGCCAACCGAAGGAGTGTAAGCGTACTGGTTAGATTTCTTTGGACAAAATTTCCTCAGATAAGTATAATCAAATAACTCTCTCTTTGTTTCCTGGAAGCAGATGATATTGCAGTTACTCTCTTCAATTTTATCTCTGATTTCATCACATCTTGTTTGAGAATTAATTCCTCTCAAGTTCCAATCAAAAATTGTCCATTATCTACTCATTATAAACAATTGTTTTGTAAGTTAATACACTCAGTAACATAATTAGCTGAGTCGGCAGAGTATGACAGCAAAAATATCCAATGCAACATAATCGGAAAGAGCTTGCAGCACATAAGTTTAACAAAGTCTCATCACAGCAGAAAACCCCAGGGGAGAAGCAAAAAATCTCGGGTGTGCAGCAGAACTCCAGTAGCCACATCACAGTAAAGAAACATGCATAGCAGTGGCTAAAATAACAAAAAAAAATCCATCACATCCGGCACATTAATACCATAAATATCCATCACATACAGCAATCAGATAACATAGTTAATATCCATAACATGCATCACAAAGACACCAGATAACAAGGTAGGTTCACTGATTACAGACCAAAGGATAGCGCAAAAGAAGGGCTTAACCTAGTGATAAGAGCAAGCTGAAGGGAATATGCCCTAGAGGCACTTAATAAACATAGTTTATTGGCAATATCCCAATTGTTCATTATATGTTTTATACCATGCTATAACTGTATTAAGCGAAAACATTAATACAGGTGTGGTAGATAAAACAACCAGGTCTCTAGTAGCCTCTACTAAGACTAGTTTCATTGCGCGATTGATGATCGAGGTTTTCCGATCATAGGGCATGGCGTCAGTCGGCAATGGAAGTCATATCATTAGGTGTAACGATGTGATGGACATACCCAGTATTTATAGGACATAGTCATTACGCCTTAAGACCGTGAGATCAACTCTTATTGTTATCCCTGGAAGATACTTTGATCACACCAAACGTCATATCTTATATAGTGTGACAATAACGGAGATACTTTTGGGTATCGGAAGGGGGTAGTTGATACGAGGGGTCAATAGCGGGATTTGTCAGTCCGCATAGCCGGATAGATACTCTAGGGCCCACTCGGTGAGATTATGTCAAATGAGTTTGCAAACATGTGACTAGGTCACCAGCTGACATAATATCACGGACGAGTAGAAGATAGTGTTGTCGGTAACGAGATCATGCTAGGTATGGAGAAATCTGAGAATGATGCTCGGACACACTTAGTATCGCCATGACAAAGGGTTTAAGACTAGACGTCCGAGTTTGATAGATGAAAGTCATTCGTTATATCACACGGATTAATTCATGGGGTCCAGGCCTACTAGTTAGTCGTTGATCATAGAGGAGTCTTTATCGTACATGTTATTATATCGAACCGCTAGGGTAACACACTTAAGTGGTTTCGACAAGACAACCAGAAAGGAAAGAGATCACCGGGAACGTCCCGGGAATGGTCCGATGGAGATCGGGCAGCGACGAAAGAGTTTTCGGAGCTAGAATAAATTATATATAATATGTTTGATATTAATTAGTGTAATTAATGTCTAAATATGATTTTATATATTTATTTTCGAATTTATTTAGGCTGATTTCCCTAAATGGGCCTTCTGGTCGAAAGAAGGCCCATGGGGGGAAAACCCTCAAGGGAATTTTGTGGGGGAGGCTTGGCCGGCCTAGGTGGGCCAAATGGGGCACACCTAGGGCCGGCGCACCATGCCTTGGCCGAACCAGGCCGTGGGATAGTCCCACATTGCCTGGCTGGCAAGGTTGGCTCCCCCTGGGATCCTATATAAGAAGGGGCACCCCTGACCTTTTAATTCACTCCCTAATTCTCTCTCGATCTCGTGATTCCCTTGTCGGAGTCGCGCCGAGTAGAGGAGGGGGATCTCTTCCCCCATAGCCCGCTGCCGCGCTGCTGGTGTTCCAGTCTGAAAGAGCATCTTCTAATTGACCCTTGTTTTGGTGCTAATGACAACACAATATGTGTTCTAACATGGCTATTAAAGTTGCAGGTTGTATCTAAGATTCTAGCAAAAAGGAAACGATCGAAACGGGCGCTGCGAAAGCTATCCAGCAAGCCTTGCTCCAGGCAGCGGTAGTACCGCTGGCATCAGCGGTAGTACCGCTGCACTGGATGCTCGGGCCTTGGCTACCGCTGGCGGTACCGCCCGAGCTACCGCCGATTTCGGCGCTCTGTTGCGCGGTGCGGTACCCCCAGCGGTACCTGAGCGGTACTACCGTTGCGCAGCGGTACTACCGGCCCTTCCAGCGGTAGTACCGCTGTGTGTTTTTCTGCAGGTTCCAAAGGCCAGCTCTAAGTCGAGGTACCGCTGGCGGTACCGCCGGAGGTACCGCCGATTTCACCCGTCTGTTTCTCAGAGCGGTACCTCCAGCGGTACCGGAGCGGTACTACCGGGCTCCTCAGCGGTACTACCGGTACCGCCAGCGGTAGTACCGCTGCGTGAAGTTGGAGTGTCTGTATTGCGCGTGAAGCGGGCGACGGCTGGATTCAAAGGTCCAGCGGTACTACCGCCGGGTCCAGCGGTAGTACCGCTGCGGGAGTTATTGCTCCAAACGGCCAGATTTGGAAGGGGCTATAAAAGGACCCCTTCACCTACCTTTGAAGATTGGAGCTTCTACACTCTCTCACCTCCATTGATGCAAAGCTAAAAGCTCCAAGCTCTCCCAATCCTCCCACCCAAACTCGTTGACCTTTGGAGGATTGAAGGAGGAAGCCCCGATCTACATCTTCACCGAGCCGTTCTTCATTTCCCCCTCATTCATTTGAGGGAACACTTGCTAGGGCTTCCACTAGGAAACCTAGCCCATTGTTGTACTTACCTATTGTCTTTGTGACAGATTGTAGCTGTTCGGGAGCCCCCAAACCCTTTGTGGGTCGTGCCCCGAATCGTTGTTGTAAAGGCTCCGGATTCCGCCTCGAAGGATTCCGATAGTGGAAAGTGGACCAAACCTTTGTGGTGCGGTTCACCGGAGATTAGGGTGAGGCCTTTGTGGCCGTTGAACCATTGTGTTGGTTCACACCTCTCCAACGAGACGTACTCCCATTTAAGGGAGGAACTCGGGAATACATCCTTGTCGTCTCGTGTCTTCACTTCAGTTACCTCTATCCTTATTTATTGCCTTATTATATATTGCTTAGTTGCTAGCTTGTCATATAGGAAATTCACCTTAATTGCATATCTAGTGAATTTACCTTTTGTGTCAAGCCTAATTTGAAAAAGAACTAAAATTTGAATTAGCACCTATTCACCCCCCCCCCTCTAGGTGTCATACCGATCCTTTAAATTGGTATCAGAGCTAAGGCTCTCTTTTCGGGTTTAACCGCCTAAGAGAAGTATGACACAAAGTGAGGATGAGACCGCAAGGCTTGCCGAGGCTAATGAGTCCCTTAAAAAGGACCAAGCCACCGCGGCATCCATGGCCGATATCAAAGCTTTGGAAACAACTTTGACATCTTCCATGGATGCTAGGTTTAATGAGTTTCGTGACTTGCTCAATAAACTCATTAACAACAAGCCCTCGGATATCATCCCGCTTGAAAAAGCTTCTAACTCCGATGAGGGTGGACCCAAGGAGGATAAAGAGCAAAAAGAGAAGGAGGTGAAAGCAAATGATAAGCCTAAGTCACCTCCCAACTTGCATGAGGAAAAGGAAGAGTATCATGCCGTTCGGGGATGGTACTCTCCCGATCCAATTATCACTACCCGCATAAACCCTTTAGGTCCCCCACCTAAGCTTAATGCATTAGCTTTTGCTAGTTGGCAACGCTCAATGAAATCTCATGTCAACAGTGCCTCCATCGAGCTTTGGAGGATTATTGAAGAAGGATACATTGTGGAGGATCCAAGCAACATGACCAAGAGAGAGTTCGCCGAAAAGCAACTAAACGCTTCCGCTCTCCATATGATTGAACTCTCCTTGAGCGACAACGACAAGCATCATGTTCTACATGCCACCACCGCCAAAGAAGCTTGGGATTGTCTTGAGCGTGCCTTCCTTGGAAATGAAAGCATGAAGAGAAATAGATATGAATCTTTGAGCAATGCCGCCGAAGGTTTCTACATGCTTGACAACGAGACCCATGAAGAGATGTATGGTAGACTCAAGACTCTTGCCAAAGCCTTTTATGATGTGGGAGCAACATATGTTGATGACGCTTGGGTCAAGAGGAAGTATGAGAATGCTCTCTTGCCCTCGGAGCCAATGGAGTTGAAGTCTATTCAAGGAAGATACAACTACCTTCAATTGTCTTCCCATGAAGTTATGCAAGAAGTCCAAGCCTCTAAGGTTGCCACCAAGAATGCCGAAGATAACCGTGCTAGGGCCATGGGAATGAGACAAGGTCCCTCTCTTGCCTTGAAGGCCAAGGTGACTTGCCTAGATGCAAATGATGAAGTTGAAGCTTGTCCCGGCAACATTGCCCCACATGATCTTGAGCAAGCCCTCAATGGTCACATTGCACTTGCCACAAGAGTGTTTTGGAATGACCCGGCTAGTGCTAAAGCTCGTGTTGATCGAGATAACAACACAAGTGGCAAGAAAGAGCTTGCCTCAAGGACAAAGACATGCTACAATTGTCATGACAAGAACCACTACATAAGAGAGTGCCCTTATGAGAACCGTGAGCAAAATGGTGGGAAGCTTATCCCAAAGGACCACTCCAAGTTGATTCAAAAGAAGCCCGCAAGACCAAGAAAGCCCTTCTTCAAGAAGGCACCGAGAATTGTGTTGGTGGCACAAGAGGAATATGCCACAAGTGATTCCGAAGATGAAGATGCACCTAACAAAGAGGTAGCCGCATTGGCCATTGTCTCCACTTCATCATCATCTCTCTTTGAATCCCCCAATGAGAACCTCTCCATCAACACCGCTCGTTGCCTCATGGCTCATGTTACCGAGGTATCATCCCCTTCTCCTAAGACTATGCACGATCAATCTAGTCTTGAGATTAAGAAGGAACTAGTTGCCTTTGATACTTTTGTGACTAACTTGCAAGGTGAGGCCAAGGAACATGTTGAGTCTCTCATGAGACAACTATGTGCGGCCGAAGAACTTCTTCAAGAAAAGAGTAAGATTGAGAGAGAGGATTCTCTCACCATTGCTTCATTGAATGCTTCCATAGCATCCTTAAATAGCTCTCTTGATGAAGAAAGTGAATATAGAACCACTCTAGAGGAAAGACTTGAATCTCTTGATGCTAAAAATGATGAAATCATTAGTAAAATCATTAAGGATAGAGATCATGTTTTTGCCAAATATAAAGTGATTAAAAAGGAGAAAGTTGAACTTGGGGTTGCAAATACTATACTTCTTGAGGATATGGAGAAGCTTGATAAAGCTCACAAGGTTTTGAAAACGACCCACTCCATCCTTGTTAAGTCACATGAGCAACTCCAAACTCTAAAACTTGCTCAACTAGCATAACCATTCTTCCTCGTGTTCATGAAAATGTCATTGAAGAAAATGCTAGGTTAAAGGTGGATCATGCTAAGACCTCTATTCCTAAAGGTAACGATAAGGGTTTTGCTTATTTGTTTGAGCTAAAACCACACAAAGGAAAGGAAGGTCTTGGGTATGTGGCCGAGGCAAAGAAGAAGGTGAGCAACACCAAGGAGAACAAGACCAAGCCGGCACAAGCTAAGACTAACATTGCGAGTGGTAATGCCACTAGGGGCAAGACCACTCGTAGTGACTTTGCGGGGCATAACAATCCCAACTACATTCTTTATGTTGATTATTATGGTGATGTTTATGCAAAATATGTTGGTCCTTATGATGGTTACATTGACTATTCTATTTGGGTTCCTAAGACCCTTGTTGCTAACCGAAAGGGACCCATTGAAAAATGGGTACCTAAATGCAAGAAATGATTTCTTGTAGGACTATGCTTCCGGTGGATCTAAATGGGTGATTGATAGTGGATGCACTAGTCATATGACCGGAAGCAAGGAGATCATGACGGAGTTGAGACCAAATTTAAATCACTCAACCGTCTCTTATGGTGACAAGTCCAAAGCCGAGGTAAAGAGTCTTGGCAAGGTGGTAGTTGCAAGGGATATCACCCTTGTAAATGTCATGCTTGTTGAGTCTCTAGGTTACAATCTTATGTCCGTTCGTGCTCTTAATAAGATGAACTTTGATGTCTATTTTACTCTTGATATGGTGGTACTCTTGAGGAGCAAGACTCTAAAGGTCATGTTCGTTGGGCATGTTGAAAATGAGTTGTTTGTGGTAGACTTTTCGGGGTCAACCAACACTCAAGCAATATGCCTATTCGGAAAGGCCGACGTGGGGTGGTTGTGGCATCGCCGCTTGTCCCATGTCAATATGAGAACTTTGCAAAGTCTTCACAAGGGTGGCCACATTCTTGGACTAAATGAGAATGTTTCTTTTTCTAGAGATCGTCTTTGTAGGGCTTGTGTTGAAGGAAAGATGCATGATTCTCCCCACCCAAGAAAGACCATCATCTCATCATCAAGGGTATTGGAACTTCTACATGTTGATCTTTTTGGTGCCTTACCTCAACCTAGCCTTGGTGGGAAGAAATATTGTTTGGTGATTGTCGATGACTATTCAAGATTCACTTGGGTTTTCTTCTTCAAGACGAAGGATGAAACTCAACAAACCATCATCGATTTCTCCAATGAAGTTCAACGTCAACACAATCTTCCCATATTGGCCATTAGAAGTGACAATGGCTCCGAGTTCAAGAACTACACCCTAAATGAGTTTCTTAGCGACGAGGGAATTCGACATCAATACTCCGCCGCATATACTCCTCAACAAAACGGTGTAGCCGAAAGGAAGAACCGGACTCTTATGGATATGGCTAGGTCCATGTTGGCGGAGTTTAAGTCTCCACTCTTCTTGTGGGCCGAAGCTATCTCCACGGCGTGTCACTCCTCCAACCGGTTATTCTTTCGCAAAGGGAAGAAGGAAACTCCATATGAAATGCTTACCGGCAACAAGCCCAACATCTCCTACTATCGAGTCTTTGGTTGTAAGTGTTTCTACAAAATCATAGGTGTACATCTTTCTAAGTTTGAAGTTAAAGCCTTAGAAGGTGTTCTTGTTGGGTATGGTGCAAACTCTCACACTTATAGAGTCTATGACAAATCCTTAGGGAGAGTTGTAGAATCTTGTAGTGTGAGGTTTGATGAGAATGACGGCTCCCAAGTGGCGCAATTTCATGTTTGTGATGTAGATAACGAGGAACCTCAAGATGCAATACAAAGGATGGGTGTTGGATTTCATCGCCCCATCGAGATTCATCATGAGCCTCCTCAAGGAAGTACAAGCTCCACTCAAGTGGAGATTCCATCATCACAAGTTGAAGTGGCACCCTCTATGGAAGCAAATGAGACACCTATCCAAGAACAAGATCAAGTTCCTCCTCAAGTTGACCAAGAGGTCTCACAAGATTCAAGAACTCCTATTCTCAACCCTAGTCAAGATCAAGAGCAAGAGCATCCATCTTCTCCCATCATTGAAAATGTGCAACAAGATGGCAATGCTCATCAAGACCGTCAAGACGGGGACTCAAATGATCTAGGTGATCAAGCCGAAATCCCACGCAACAATGGGGATATCGAAACCCGTCGTCAAGAAAGAGTCAAGAGAAACTTGGAAATCAAGTGTCACAAGCTTGAAGCCATCATTGGTGATGTATCTCGCAAGGTCTCCACAAGAAGTCAATTGGCAAGCTTTAGTGAACATCAAGCTCATATCTCTATGATTGAACCAAAGAAGGTGTTTGAAGCACTTGAAGATCCGGATTGGTTGGAAGCCATGCATGAAGAACTCAACAACTTCAAGCGCAACAAAGTATGGAATCTAGTAGAAAAAGCAAAGGATTGCCGCAATGTTATTGGCACCAAGTGGATATTCAAGAACAAGCAAGATGAGCATGGATTGGTTGTAAGGAACAAGGCGAGATTGGTAGCTCAAGGGTACTCTCAAGTTGAAGGCATTGATTTTGGAGAGACCTATGCTCCCGTGGCTCGTCTTGAGTCCATCCGTATCCTACTTGCCTATGCATCTCATTTTAATTTTAAGTTGCAACAAATGGATGTGAAGAGTGCATTTCTTAATGGTCCCTTAAAGGAGTTGGTATATGTAAAGCAACCTCCGGGATTTGAGGACCCACACTTCCCAAACCATGTCTACAAGCTTGATAAGGCTCTCTATGGTCTCAAACAAGCACCTCGAGCTTGGTATGAGCACCTAAGAGAGCTATTGCTAGACCGTGGCTTTGAAGTGGGGCAAATCGATCCCACTCTCTTCACAAAGAGGGTAAAAGGGGAACTTTTCATATGTCAACTTTATGTTGATGATATTATCTTTGGCTCATCTAACAAAGCTTTTAATGATGAATTTTCAAAGCTTATGACCGATAGGTTCGAGATGTCCATGATGGGAGAGTTGAAATTCTTTCTTGGTTTTGAAATCAAGCAATTAAGTGGAGGGACTTTCATCTCTCAAGCCAAATACATCCAAGATATGCTCAAGAGGTTCAAGATGCAAGATGCAAAAGAGAAGAGGTTTCCTATGGACACCAAATGCCATCTTGAACTTAGTCCAAAGGGTAAAGATGTCGATCAAAAACTCTATCGCTCTATGATTGGTTCTTTGCTTTATCTTTGTGCATCTAGACCCGATATTGTGTTGAGTGTAGGAGTGTGTGCAAGGTATCAAGCGGCTCCTAAAGAAAGTCACTTGATAGCGGTGAATCGAATCTTCCGATATTTGGTTCATACCCCAAGGTTTGGTTTGTGGTATCCTAGGGGGTCCAACTTCTCTCTTGCCGGTTACACGGATTCGGATTGGGCCGGTTGCAAGGATGATAGGAAGTCAACCTCCGGTGCATGTCAATTCCTTGGGAAGTCATTGGTGAGTTGGTCCTCCAAGAAGCAAAATTGCATATCACTATCCACCACCGAAGCCGAGTATGTGGCGGCCGCTAGTGCTTGCACTCAATTACTTTGGATGAGGCAAACTTTAAAGGAATACGGTGTCCTTTGTGACAAAGTGCCTCTTTTATGTGACAATGAAAGTGCTATCAAGATTGGTCACAACCCGGTGGAGCACTCAAGAACGAAGCATATTGAGATTCGCTATCATTTTATTCGAGATCACATCAACCGGGGTGACATTGAGCTTGGTTATATTCCCACGAAGATTCAACTCGCCGACATGTTCACGAAGCCACTTGATGAAGCGAGGTTCACATTTTTGAGGCATGAGCTAAATATCGTGGATTCTAGGAGCGTTGGTTGACTACCTTGCATGCTCACCTCTATCTTAGCTATATATTTGTTTTAGGTGTAGGCATGGACATAGGGGGAGTGCGGTCCTAATCCATTGGACTATCCCTCCCCCCATTATGCCGATAGCAAGTGTTCTTTTACCTCTATATTCATTCTTATGTCTAAATGAGCTAAAATGACGAGTATTGGTTATGTACCCAAGATATATCTTCGCGGTGACATGCCATACACTCCAACATGGTGGCCTCGGCCACCGCCCTCTTCTCCTTGTAAGAAGAGTTGGTTTTTCATGACATTTTTCGTGGATTTCTTTTGCCTCATCTTGGTCTTGTGGGAAACACACTCATTTTGGTCTTCTTGACTTTCATGCGTTTTGCAAAGTGCGTGTGAAGTACCACTCTCAGTTTGAGTTTCTATCCTAAGCCCTCACTTACTTCCCTAAAGCCCTTCTACCTCTAAATGCTTTGTTTCATGATCTTGGTTGTGTGGTTGGTCGGAACCGGCGTGAAAAACGCGTTGTGGGCTTCGTTTTGAGCCACAACAATTTTTTCCCCAGGCGCCGGTACTACCGGTCGCCCTAGCGGTACTACCGCTGCATCGCACCAAGCGGTACTACCGCTGTCCCCAGCGGTACTACCGGGCGCAGCGGCAGTTTCGCTCGGACGCCCGACAGAACCGGGGCGGTACTACCGCTGGACCGAGCGGTACTACCGCCGCGTGAATCTGGACGATAAGGGCGCGGGGCTGGGCAGTTTGAGAGGGCACTCCCTCACTTTCCTCCAACCCCATCTCCTTCTCCTCCACATCCCCGCCGCCGCCGGCCACTCCACCGCCGGGAAGAGCCCTTCCCGGCCTAGGACCTCGTGCTCCTTGCTCCGGGAGGACTCCAGCTTCTCTCCTCCTCCTCGATCCTTCACCATGAGCTCCGGTAAGCCAAATCCCTCTCTCTCATCTAGTTGATGGATAGAGATGATATTAGTGCTTTCCTCTTCGAATTTGTGGTGAATGAGTTGGTAGAGATGCTTCTTTATGGATTAAGAACCTTGTGTAGAAATTTCATGGAACGTTATAGGCTAGATTTAAAGTTCCCATCTTAGATTTGTTGGAGCAACCCTAGTTAGGTCTAATGCTTGTCTTAAGCCTTACATCTACTCATTGTTGCACCTTCAAACCCAAATGTGGTACTTTACCTCTAGATTTACTCTTCCTAGAATTTTGTACACTCGTGTTCTTCGTTCATAATTCATGAAATTTGTGCATTCTCATCTATATGCTTTCCATCTCTTGCTACTCACAGGTAGTGGTCGTACCAAGTCTGTTGCGAGTAGGAAGAAGCAAAGGACCGCTTCCACTGATGAACAAGATGCCCTTGATGGATTGCAGCGCCGAAGGTTCCCGGCATCATCAAAGTCCCTTCCCAAGCGCCCTAAAACAGCTAGTCAACTCAGTGAGCCCGAGTTTATGGCAAAGCGAGCTGTGGATTTCTATGTGATTGATCGTATGGATCAAATACCCTCCGTTCGTGGCAACAACCCTTTCTTCCACAACACCTTCCAAGAAGAATGCTACCGGGAAATCCTTTTGAAGAAACCAAAGGACAACACCGTGACACAACACCACATCAACGTTGAGTTCATGAGGTCCAAGCCCAACTACTTTGGTGAAGCTTTGGAAATCTGTGAGGAATTTGACCTCTTTCACATCATGGAGCTTGAGCAAGACTATGATGAGGAGATTGTGGCTCAGTTCTTAGCCACCGTGCACATGGGCAATGAGACAACAAGAAGAATCAAGTGGATGACTAAAGAGAAAGTGTTTGAAGCCACTTGGGAAGATATTGCCGAGTCCCTCAACTATCAAGAGTTCGGCCCTTTTCCTCCGGAAGAGTTTGATGAGACTCACTTCCGTGTTCACTTCCAAGGAGGAAGTGCATTTGGTGTTGAGAAGCTTGCTCCCCTCTACAACCCGGATAGTGCGGATAAGTGGAGGTATGGAGATTCCAAAGGCCTATACCCCACTTGGGACATCATGCACCGCATCTACCGTGAGACAATCAATCCAAAAGTAGGCAACATTGATGAAATCCATGGCTACTTGAAGAACTTGATGGTTCTCACTATGCAAATGAAGGGACAAGGCAAGAAGCTTGATGTGATGGACTTCATTTGGCATGAGCTATGGCATGTGATTAGCAAGAAGAAGAACATCTCCTTTGCTCCGTTGATCATGAGGATCGTGGTGTGGAAGTGGCTTGAGCACAATGACATTGATGATCTCGGTGACACCGAGAAGTGGACCCCTCACAAGGGCAAGAGGCTCCTTATCAAGCCCCACAAGCTCAAACCTAGGAAGGAGAAGGAAGTGGTGGATGAAGCCGAGCCCTCCAAACCCTCCAAAGGTGGTTCTTTTGCTTGGATGGCTCGTGCTATGAAGAAAATCTTCCAAGTATCCAAGAAAGTTGAGAGGCATCAATATGAGGACCATAAGGAGAAGATGAAGGCTCGCCAAGTTGAGGTTGCTTGCCGCCGTGCCGAGGGGGAAGATGTGCCTTCCGGGTCCGAGCAACACATCCCCATGTGGGATGAATGGCAAGCCAAGGATGACGAGGGCGAGATCATCACGTGGTCGAGCCCAGAACATGATGGTGCTTCTTCCTCTTACACGGATTGGGACCCTTGGGGCGTGTAGGTCCGATCTTTTCCCTTTTTGGTGCTTTGGTGCCAAAGGGGGAGAGATAACTATTAGGTTGCTCTCGGTAATTTGCATGGGTGGGTGTCACGAGCTCGTTTTCACTTATTTCGACCTTTTTAGCTTGTGAACACCTAAATTTATTAGTTCTTGTGGAACTCCTTTATGTATGCATGGTGTAAGACATGTGAAACTAGTTTTTCTATCTATGTGTTGCTTATTTGTCTTATGGTTAATATTGCATTTGTGATTGCTATCTTTGTGGCTTGGCTTGTAAAATTTAGGGGAGTGTTGATTCTAGATGTTGTGTATTCGTGTATTCAAAGCACTCTTATGGTTAATATTGCATTTGTGATTGCTATCTTTGCTGCACTGGATGCTCGGGCCTTGGCTACCGCTGGCGGTACCGCCCGAGCTACCGCCGATTTCGGCGCTCTGTTGCGCGGTGCGGTACCCCCAGCGGTACCTGAGCGGTACTACCGTTGCACAGCGGTACTACCGGCCCTTCCAGCGGTAGTACCGCTGTGTGTTTTTCTGCAGGTTCCAAAGGCCAGCTCTAAGTCGAGGTACCGCTGGCGGTACCGCCGGAGGTACCGCCGATTTCACCCGTCTGTTTCTCAGAGCGGTACCTCCAGCGGTACCGGAGCGGTACTACCGGGCTCCTCAGCGGTACTACCGGTACCGCCAGCGGTAGTACCGCTGCGTGAAGTTGGAGTGTCTGTATTGCGCGTGAAGCGGGCGACGGCTGGATTCAAAGGTCCAGCGGTACTACCGCCGGGTCCAGCGGTAGTACCGCTGCGGGAGTTATTGCTCCAAACGGCCAGATTTGGAAGGGGCTATAAAAGGACCCCTTCACCTACCTTTGAAGATTGGAGCTTCTACACTCTCTCACCTCCATTGATGCAAAGCTAAAAGCTCCAAGCTCTCCCAATCCTCCCACCCAAACTCGTTGACCTTTGGAGGATTGAAGGAGGAAGCCCCGATCTACATCTTCACCGAGCCGTTCTTCATTTCCCCCTCATTCATTTGAGGGAACACTTGCTAGGGCTTCCACTAGGAAACCTAGCACATTGTTGTACTTACCTATTGTCTTTGTGACAGATTGTAGCTGTTCGGGAGCCCCCAAACCCTTTGTGGGTCGTGCCCCGAATCGTTGTTGTAAAGGCTCCGGATTCCGCCTCGAAGGATTCCGATAGTGGAAAGTGGACCAAACCTTTGTGGTGCGGTTCACCGGAGATTAGGGTGAGGCCTTTGTGGCCGTTGAACCATTGAGTTGGTTCACACCTCTCCAACGAGACGTACTCCCATTTAAGGGAGGAACTCGGGAATACATCCTTGTCGTCTCGTGTCTTCACTTCGGTTACCTCTATCCTTATTTATTGCCTTATTATATATTGCTTAGTTCCTAGCTTGTCATATAGGAAATTCACCTTAATTGCATATCTAGTGAATTTACCTTTTGTGTCAAGCCTAATTTGAAAAAGAACTAAAATTTGAATTAGCACCTATTCACCCCCCCCCCCCTCTAGGTGTCATACCGATCCTTTCACGGTCCAGGTCTTCCGCTGCTCGTCCTGGACTGGAGCTTCGGAGGCCGTCGTCTCCACCGTATGTGTGTAACGCCCTGCGAGGTGCTGCGCTAGCGGTGCTCGGAGGCCTACTTCCTCCACCCGACGTCGAGGTCATCTTCGTCGTCTTCGTCGCGTCGAGTTCTCCGCGACCTAGAGGTCTGCTACGTCGTCTTCGTCGTCAACGCTTGTGCGGGAGCGTAATCCCCGCTATTCGGTCTATGAGGGTATGTATTCCGATCTCCGTCGTACTACTATATCGTCATAGTGTAGATCTTGGCTAGTTTAAGGATATCGTTGCTAGAAAAAAATTGTTTTCTGCACACGATCCCCTTCAGTGGTATCAGAGCCAGTCTATCATAGATATAGCTGTACGCTGTTAGAACCCGTGTTCTGCATGGGGGCACCGTTCCTGGTATTTGCTACCCTCTAGCGTGCACTTGTGATTCCAGCATCATCGAGTTGATGAAGCGGCCCGGACCGACTTTACGCGAGACTGGTTCCACTACTGACATACGACTTGTACCGTATCTATGGCTGGCGGGTGCCAGTTTCTCTCTCTTTAGTTGGTCTTGCATTTTCAATGGAGGGCCCGAAAGGGATGCTTAAACATGCAATTATTGGATCGTTGTTGTGGTCATAAGGTTCGTAGGTATGAAGCGGTTCTATTTAAGACAGCCCCAGGCCACGTAAAATATGCAAAAGATAAAGTAGAAGCGTCTAACTTTATTTTGCAGGGGCTATGTGATATGGTCAAGGTAGGTTTGATAAATTGTTTATAAACTGCGGGCGCCAAGAAGACCATGGCGCATGGACTATATCACATCACATTACATTTGATGTTTTGTGTGCATCTTATATTGTGTGATTATATATATAGTATATATATTAGTTACACGGCGGTAGTTATATGAGATGATCTCTTCAAAATACCACTAGTGTTCTCCCTCCAAGGCGCACCACCAAGAAAGTTCTACGTTATGAGGCAGGTCGTGATGATCGGGTGTCATACATCTCGTCGTTCGCATACAGTGGGTGTAAACCATGTTGCACAAGCGTCAGCGTGGAGGTTTTTGGTGGCGAGCCTAGCATATTCAGAAATATGTCCTCGGAACAGGGAGACCGAAAGGTCGAGCACGAGTCACAAAATTGGTGTGGTGGACATTTGTCTACTCTTGAAGTTGTGCCGCCGGCTCTGATGATGAGGGGTGGTGCAATGGATGGGGGTCGTGTAATCGCTTAAACGACCAGGAGGGATGTTCGTTTGAGTGGGAGTTCGGATAGTTATTTTCTAAAATACTAGAACTCGGAATATAATGAACAGAGTCTGTTTTGCAAACCTTTGTAGATATTAACCATTGTGATAGCATCTTTTCAAATTAGGCGCATTTCTGCGATTGAGAAACTTAAAAGGTTGGGTCCAAACTTCATAGTTTTATGCTTTAGCTTGAGGATACTCCTTGTTTAAACCGTTAGCTCTTTGTGTTACAATACCCGCTAGGAGATAACCCCGGAGATTTCGCTGACAAAAGATAATTTGGATTATAAGATTTTGTGCGGATGATATCATCATAGTCCAGTGTATGCTATGATCTCTGCCATAGAGAACCAATGGTGGGTACGAGTTTTTAGGTCGCGAACATATGATATGGTCGCTAAACTCGGGGTATCCCACACGTTGGGTTGATGAAGTTTATCCGTACGTTGACTGATTGTCTTCTCAACCAAGATGGAAGAGAATACACACATTGAGGGAGCACGTGGCGGTCATACTTAATGACATATGTTCATACTTAATGAACATTGAGACGCCTCGCTCAGCTTAATCACTGGATGACAGACATCGTTGCCAAGTGCAAATCCTCTGTTATAGACTATGTCATGCAAGGGGAATCGTTCACCTTCATGGTTCTTGATTACGGTGGAAGTATCAAGAAAATGAAACAGATCGCCGGAAGTCATCAATGATGATGGTGTATATATGATATGCATGTTATGAATGTTTTAGCTAAGCAAGTACTCGCAGTAGTGACTAAGTTTTGAACTAGTCATGCATTGTGAAAACCAGGTTTAATGCTTGAGTAGCTTGAAAGGATGAGGCGACATTGCGTGTTGATAATGGCAGCCAAGTTGTTGTGATGGCCATAGACACTCTCCCTCTAGATCTACCATTTGAATAAATTCTTTATGATCGCATGTTAGTATGATCGTTACAAGTGTGTCTCCTCTAGCGAGACACTTGTTCATACATGATAGTGACAAATTTGGTGTCCTATATTTATGAAGTAATGATCATATGTCAATTTGAATTTAGATGGTAGAAGCTCCCACATTCATAATATTAATGCCAAAGGATACAAACTTAATAAAGACACCACATATGTGTGGCACTACTGTTTAGTCATGTCAATGTTATAGTCAATGCATTAGCTCCATACCGGATGGACCTACAAGTCCTAAGATTTGATCTTTTGACACTTGCAAAATAACTGTGACACCGTTTTCGAAAAGCGGGCATATAACTTATTGATAGTCATACATAGAGATGTATGTGGTTCAATGAAGTAATTGACGGGTAGTGGAGACCTTTATTTCGTGAACTTCACTGAACGTTTTGAGTATAGCTTGTTGAGAATCGTGCATATGGGTGTATGTGAATCAGTGAAGTACTTTAACGTGTAGTGGAAGTCTTTATTTCGTAGACTTCATGAATATTCCGAGTGGATATATGGATATCCACTCTGGGGAATGTTAGTCTGAAATTTTGATTCGATCAAACAAAGTTCAGAATGAAGTAGGAAATAAACTTAACAAGAAAATCAAATTCCCGCGATGTAGATCGAGGAAATGAAGATTTGAGTTATAATGTTGGCACATCATTAGAAGACTTGTGAGAGGAGTTCCACAAATTACGTCGCATGGAACACCATAGTGTTATGGTGTGTTAGGACGTCGTAATCGCATCCTATCGGATAGTGTGTGGTAAATGAATCTCTTACCGAATTATTGTGATCATTAGAGTCATATGGTAGAAACGTAAACACCCACGTTAGCAAATGAGAAACCATTTGAATCCATGGAGACAATACCATACGAGTGATGGCATGGCTTTATTAGCCTGGATTGTCGTTTCAGCAATTTAGTGTTTCGATGTGATTAAACCTAAAATGGATTAATCTTTGTAGTGTACCGTACCTAAAGAGTTAGTTGGGTACATGTCTCACGACATAGGCAAAAACATTGCCGGGATATACCTTGCCAAAGAAATAGTTTCTTGTCCGAGGGTATAAGTGAGAAAGAAAGTAGAGCAAGACGAAGTTGGTGAACTTCTTCTCTAAACATCAGAGTGGCGCAATCAAAAGTGTTTTCGGTGTCAGGCTCCACAGCTTGAAAAAGCTGATGATTCAAGATCATGATGTTCTGAGCTCATACTAAGAGCGTAGGCATACGAGGTTGTGTTCCACACTGTGTGTTACGACAATCTTGTTATGAAGGTCATATTAATGGAATATGATAGACCTACGAACTACGAAGAAGAGATGGTGGACCTAAGTCCGAGAAATGGCTATGAGTCATTTATGATCCGAAATAAAATCCATATACGATTACCAGGTAATGACTTGGGAGATCTTCTTGATGGCATCTAGGATGTTAATAGTATATGGAATTTTATGAGAGAGTAGACATTGAGCATATTCGATTTGAGCATATTAGATATGGTCAAGGTAGGTTTATTAAATTGTTTATAAACTGTTGGCACCAAGAAGACCATGGCGCAATGGACTATATCACATTGCATTACATTTGATGTTTTATGTGCATCTTATATTGTGTGATTATATATAGTATATATTAGTTACACGGCGGTAGTTATATATAAGATGATCCATTCAAAATACCAGTAGTGTAGTGTTCTTCCTCCAACGCGCACCACAAAGAAAATTCTATGTTATGAGGCAGGTCGTGATGATCGGGTGTCAGACGTATAGCTTGTTGAGAATCGTGCATATGGGTGTATGTGAATCAGTGAAGTACTTTAACGTGTAGTGGAAGTCTTTATTTCGTAGACTTCATGAATATTCCGAGTGGATATATGGATATCCACTCTGGGGAATGTTAGTCTGAAATTTTGATTCGATCAAACAAAGTTCAGAATGAAGTAGGAAATAAACTTAACAAGAAAATCAAATTCCCACGATGTAGATCGAGGAAATGAAGATTTGAGTTATAATGTTGGCACATCATTAGAAGACTTGTGAGAGGAGTTCCACAAATTACGTCGCATGGAACACCATAGTGTTATGGTGTGTTAGGACGTCGTAATCGCATCCTATCGGATAGTGTGTGGTAAATGAATCTCTTACCGAATTATTGTGATCATTAGAGTCATATGGTAGAAACGTAAACACCCACGTTAGCAAATGGGAAACCATTTGAATCCATGGAGACAATACCATACGAGTGATGGCATGGCTTTATTAGCCTGGATTGTCGTTTCAGCAATTTAGTGTTTCAATGTGATTAAACCTAAAATGGATTAATCTTTGTAGTGTACCGTACCTAAAGAGTTAGTTGGGTACATGTCTCACGACATAGGCAAAAACATTGCCGGGATATACCTTGCCAAAGAAATAGTTTCTTGTCCGAGGGTATAAGTGAGAAAGAAAGTAGAGCAAGACGAAGTTGGTGAACTTCTTCTCTAAACATCAGAGTGGCGCAATCAAAAGTGTTTTCGGTGTCAGGCTCCACAGCTTGAAAAAGCTGATGATTCAAGATCATGATGTTCTGAGCTCATACTAAGAGCGTAGGCATACGAGGTTGTGTTCCACACTGTGTGTTACGACAATCTTGTTATGAAGGTCATATTAATGGAATATGATAGACCTACGAACTACGAAGAAGAGATGGTGGACCTAAGTCCGAGAAATGGCTATGAGTCATTTATGATCCGAAATAAAATCCATATACGATTACCAGGTAATGACTTGGGAGATCTTCTTGATGGCATCTAGGATGTTAATAGTATATGGAATTTTATGAGAGAGTAGACATTGAGCATATTCGATTTGAGCATATTAGATATGGTCAAGGTAGGTTTATTAAATTGTTTATAAACTGTTGGCACCAAGAAGACCATGGCGCAATGGACTATATCACATTGCATTACATTTGATGTTTTATGTGCATCTTATATTGTGTGATTATATATAGTATATATTAGTTACACGGCGGTAGTTATATATAAGATGATCCATTCAAAATACCAGTAGTGTAGTGTTCTTCCTCCAACGCGCACCACAAAGAAAATTCTATGTTATGAGGCAGGTCGTGATGATCGGGTGTCAGACGTATAGCTTGTTGAGAATCGTGCATATGGGTGTATGTGAATCAGTGAAGTACTTTAACGTGTAGTGGAAGTCTTTATTTCGTAGACTTCATGAATATTCCGAGTGGATATATGGATATCCACTCTGGGGAATGTTAGTCTGAAATTTTGATTCGATCAAACAAAGTTCAGAATGAAGTAGGAAATAAACTTAACAAGAAAATCAAATTCCCACGATGTAGATCGAGGAAATGAAGATTTGAGTTATAATGTTGGCACATCATTAGAAGACTTGTGAGAGGAGTTCCACAAATTACGTCGCATGGAACACCATAGTGTTATGGTGTGTTAGGACGTCGTAATCGCATCCTATCGGATAGTGTGTGGTAAATGAATCTCTTACCGAATTATTGTGATCATTAGAGTCATATGGTAGAAACGTAAACACCCACGTTAGCAAATGGGAAACCATTTGAATCCATGGAGACAATACCATACGAGTGATGGCATGGCTTTATTAGCCTGGATTGTCGTTTCAGCAATTTAGTGTTTCAATGTGATTAAACCTAAAATGGATTAATCTTTGTAGTGTACCGTACCTAAAGAGTTAGTTGGGTACATGTCTCACGACATAGGCAAAAACATTGCCGGGATATACCTTGCCAAAGAAATAGTTTCTTGTCCGAGGGTATAAGTGAGAAAGAAAGTAGAGCAAGACGAAGTTGGTGAACTTCTTCTCTAAACATCAGAGTGGCGCAATCAAAAGTGTTTTCGGTGTCAGGCTCCACAGCTTGAAAAAGCTGATGATTCAAGATCATGATGTTCTGAGCTCATACTAAGAGCGTAGGCATACGAGGTTGTGTTCCACACTGTGTGTTACGACAATCTTGTTATGAAGGTCATATTAATGGAATATGATAGACCTACGAACTACGAAGAAGAGATGGTGGACCTAAGTCCGAGAAATGGCTATGAGTCATTTATGATCCGAAATAAAATCCATATACGATTACCAGGTAATGACTTGGGAGATCTTCTTGATGGCATCTAGGATGTTAATAGTATATGGAATTTTATGAGAGAGTAGACATTGAGCATATTCGATTTGAGCATATTAGATATGGTCAAGGTAGGTTTATTAAATTGTTTATAAACTGTTGGCACCAAGAAGACCATGGCGCAATGGACTATATCACATTGCATTACATTTGATGTTTTATGTGCATCTTATATTGTGTGATTATATATAGTATATATTAGTTACACGGCGGTAGTTATATATAAGATGATCCATTCAAAATACCAGTAGTGTAGTGTTCTTCCTCCAACGCGCACCACAAAGAAAATTCTATGTTATGAGGCAGGTCGTGATGATCGGGTGTCAGACGTATAGCTTGTTGAGAATCGTGCATATGGGTGTATGTGAATCAGTGAAGTACTTTAACGTGTAGTGGAAGTCTTTATTTCGTAGACTTCATGAATATTCCGAGTGGATATATGGATATCCACTCTGGGGAATGTTAGTCTGAAATTTTGATTCGATCAAACAAAGTTCAGAATGAAGTAGGAAATAAACTTAACAAGAAAATCAAATTCCCGCGATGTAGATCGAGGAAATGAAGATTTGAGTTATAATGTTGGCACATCATTAGAAGACTTGTGAGAGGAGTTCCACAAATTACGTCGCATGGAACACCATAGTGTTATGGTGTGTTAGGACGTCGTAATCGCATCCTATCGGATAGTGTGTGGTAAATGAATCTCTTACCGAATTATTGTGATCATTAGAGTCATATGGTAGAAACGTAAACACCCACGTTAGCAAATGGGAAACCATTTGAATCCATGGAGACAATACCATACGAGTGATGGCATGGCTTTATTAGCCTGGATTGTCGTTTCAGCAATTTAGTGTTTCGATGTGATTAAACCTAAAATGGATTAATCTTTGTAGTGTACCGTACCTAAAGAGTTAGTTGGGTACATGTCTCACGACATAGGCAAAAACATTGCCGGGATATACCTTGCCAAAGAAATAGTTTCTTGTCCGAGGGTATAAGTGAGAAAGAAAGTAGAGCAAGACGAAGTTGGTGAACTTCTTCTCTAAACATCAGAGTGGCGCAATCGAAAGTGTTTTCGGTGTCAGGCTCCACAGCTTGAAAAAGCTGATGATTCAAGATCATGATGTTCTGAGCTCATACTAAGAGCGTAGGCATACGAGGTTGTGTTCCACACTGTGTGTTACGACAATCTTGTTATGAAGGTCATATTAATGGAATATGATAGACCTACGAACTACGAAGAAGAGATGGTGGACCTAAGTCCGAGAAATGGCTATGAGTCATTTATGATCCGAAATAAAATCCATATACGATTACCAGGTAATGACTTGGGAGATCTTCTTGATGGCATCTAGGATGTTAATAGTATATGGAATTTTATGAGAGAGTAGACATTGAGCATATTCGATTTGAGCATATTCGATATGGTCAAGGTAGGTTTATTAAATTGTTTATAAACTGTTGGCACCAAGAAGACCATGGCGCAATGGACTATATCACATTGCATTACATTTGATGTTTTGTGTGCATCTTATATTGTGTGATTATATATAGTATATATTAGTTACACGGCGGTAGTTATATATAAGATGATCCATTCAAGATACCAGTAGTGTAGTGTTCTTCCTCCAACGCGCACCACAAAGAAAATTCTATGTTATGAGGCAGGTCGTGATGATCGGGTGTCAGACATATCGTCGTTTGCATACAGTGGGTGTAAGCCATGTTGCACAAGCGTCAGCGTGGAGGTTATAGTGGTGAGCCTAGCATATGCAGATATGGCCTCGCAACACGGAGGCCGAAAGGTCGAGCATGAGTCACAGAGTTGTTGTGATTGACAATTGTCTACCCTTGAAGTTGTGTTGCCGGCTCTGACGATGAGGGGTGGTGCAATGGATGGGGGTCGTGTAATCGCTTAAACGACCATGAGGGATGTTCGTTTGAGTGGGAGTTCGGATAGTTATTTTCTAAAATACTAGAATTCAGAATATAATGAACAGAGTTTGTTTTGCAAAACCTTTGTAGATATTAACCATTGTGATAGCATCTTTTTCAAATTAGGCGCACTCCTGCGATTGAGAAACTTAAAAGGTTGGGTCCAAACTTCATAGTTTTATACTTTAGCTTGAGGATACTCCTTGTTTAAACCGTTAGCTCTTTGATACAATGTCCGCTAGGAGATAAACCCGGAGATTCCGCTAACAAAAGATAATTTGGATTATCAGATTTTGTGCGGATGATATCATCATAGTCCAGTGTATTCTGTGATCTCTGCCATAGAGAACCAGCGGTGGGTACGAGTTATTAGATCGCGAACATATGAAATGGTCGCTAAACTCGGGGTACCCCTAAAGTTGGGTTGATGAAGTTTATCAGTACGTTGACTGATTGTCTTCTCAACCAAGGTGGAAGAGAATACACACATTGAAGGAGCACGTGGCAGTCATACTTAATGACATATGTTCATACTTGATGAACACTGAGACTCCTCGCTCAACTCGATCACTGGATGACAGACGTCGTTGCCAAGTGCAAATCCTCTGTCATAGACTATGTCATGCAAGGGGAATCATTCACCTTCATGGTTCTTGATTACGTTGGAAGTATCAAGAAGATGAAACAGATCACCGGAAGTCATCGATGATGATGGTGTATATATGATATACATGTTATGAATGTTTTAGCTAAGCAAGTACTCGCAGTAGTGACTAAGTTTTGAACTAGTCATGTTTTATGAAAACCAGGTTTACTGCTTGAGTAGCTTGAAAGGATGAGGCGACATTGCGTGTTGATAATGGCAGACAAGTTGTTGTTCTGGCCATAGACACTCTCCCTCTAGATCTACCATTTGAATAAATTCTTTATGATCGCCTATTAGTATGATCGTTATAAGTGTGTCTCCTCTAGCGAGACACTTGTTCATACATGATAGTGACAAATTGGTTGTCCTATATTTATGAAGTAATGACATATGCCGATTTGAATTTAGATGGTAGAAGCTCTCACATTCATAATATTAATGCCAAAAGGATACAAACCTAATAAAGACACCACATATGTGTGGCACTACCGCTTAATTCAGGTCAATGTTACAGTCAATGCATTAGCTCCATACCGGATGGATCTACAAGTCCTTAGATTTGATCTTTTGACACATGCAAAATAACTAAGACACCGTTTTCGGAAAACGGGCATATAACTTATTGATAGTCATACATAGAGATGTATGTGGTTCAATGAAGTAATTGACGGGTAGTGGAGACCTTTATTTTGTGAACTTCACTGAACGTTTTGAGCATAGCTTGTTGAAAATCATGCATGTCGGTGTATGTGAATCAATGAAGTACTTTAACGTGTCGTGGAAGTCTTTATTTCAAAGACTTCATGAACATTCGAGAAGATATATGGATATCCACTCGGGGAATGTTGGTCTGGAAACTTTGATTCGATCAAACAAGTTCAGAATGAAGTGGAAATAAACTTAACAAGAAAATCAAATTCCCGCGATACAGATCGAGGAAATGAAGATTTGAGTTATAATGTTGGCACATCATTGGAAGACTTGTGAGAAGAGTTCCACAAATTACGTCGCATGGAACACCATAGAGTTATGGTGTGTTAGGACGTCGTAATTGCACCCTATCGGATAGTGTGTGGTAAATAAATCTCTTACCGAATTATTGTGATCGTTAGAGTTATATGGTAGAAGTGCAACATTCACGTTAGATAATAGGGAAACCATTTGAATCCATGGAGACAATACCATACGAGTGATGGCATGGCTTTTAGCCTGAATTGTCGTTTCAGCAATTTAGTGTTTCGATGTGATCAAACCTAAAATGGATTAATCTTTGTAGTGTACCGTACCTAAAGAGTTAGTTGGGTACATGTCTCACGACATAGGCAAAAAATTTGCCGGGATATACCTTGCGAAAAAAATAGTTTCTTATCCAAAGGTATAAGTGAGAAAGAAAGTAGAGCAAGACGAAGTTGGAGAACTTCCTCTCCAGACATCAGAGTGGTACAACCGAAAGTGTTTTCGGTGTAAGGCTCCACAGCTTGAAAAGGCTGATGATTCAAGATCATGATGTTCTGAGCTCATACTAAGAGCGTAGGCATACGAGGTTGTGTTCCACACTGTGTGTTACGACAATCTTGGTATGAAGGTCATATTAATGGAATATGATAGACCTACGAACTACGAAGAAGAGATGGTGGACCTAAGTCCGAGAAATGGCTATGAGTCATTTATGATCCGAAATAAAATCCATATACGATTACCAGGTAATGACTTGGAAGATCTTCTTGATGGCATTTAGGATGTTTATTAGAATGTGGAATTTTATGAGAGAATAAACATTGAGAAGGATCGATTTGTCGTGAAACAGTTCCGACAGATTCAAAAGTTGACCACATGAGAGTTTGTCTCAAGTGGCGAAGCCTAAATCTATTCTGGGTCGTTTAGCAATCACTATAATTTCGAATGAGAAATTTATAGATGGATAAGGAAACCATGTTTCTTAATAGTGTCATTAAGAAAGGGTTGGTGATCCTGAGGATGCTAAACATGTATGCAAACTTCAGTGGTCCATTCACGGGCTGAAGCAAGCATATCGGAGCTGGAATCTTCACTTTGATAATGTGATCAAAGAATTTTGGAGTTGTCCAAAATAGTTGAAGAAACCTACATTTGCAAAGAAGTGAGTGGGAGTAAAGTAGCTTTCCTTGATCTTATATGCGGAAGGCATATTTGAGTGGGAGCTAAGTAGCTTTTCCTTGATCTTATATGCGGAAGGCATATTTGAGTGGGAGCTAGGTGTCATTCGTGATTTTGTATGTAACGACATATTGAATGACACAGATCCTCTAGTAGAGTGTAAAGGATTATTTAAGTGATTAAATTTTTTACGAAATGAAGTTAGGAGTATTAGGCATCCGATTTATAATTGTGTAGATCAGAAGGGACTTAATAACATTAGGTCGGAATATTTCCTAAGTCAAGATTCTGAAGTCTTTCAGAATAGGACACGCGAAGAAAGAGTTTCTTGCTTGTATGACTAGGTTAAATATTAAGTTTATCTTGGTTTTTTCAGTGATAGAAAATGATGTTCGACATTCTCTGTGTATCAGACATAGAGTCTATCAGACTGAAAGCTCGACCTGGTGTGACCCGAGTTCTTGGTTGAAGAACAGGTTCTAGAGTGATCCTTGTGTGGATCAATGAACAAACATTAAGTTTATTCTTCAGTGTCTATGAGAACTAAAGATATGTTTTCTAGTAAAGGGTAAGAGTGGAAAGACAACTTGCCGTAAAGCGGTTACGATGATGCAAGTTATGAAACTGACCCATACGACTAGAAATCTCATATAGGAGATGTCCTTTATTTTGAAGAAAGAGATGGTTAGTTTGCGAAGCCGCATATGAATGCATTGTCGCATAATCTACATAGGTATAGAAATATATCGCGACTTCAGAAGTACCAAGTGTGATTGGACTGAGCAGTTTTCCGAGCGTAGGTGGTCCCCTTAATAGATCTCTTAGACTTTTAAGGCACATGCTACGCGAATGCTCGAGTCTCACTCCATCCACTGGGATATATTTCACCGTCATCGTAAAATACGGGATTATGTCAAACTAGGTGACATAGAAGTGTTGCAAAGCACATATAGGTCTTAATGTGTGAGATCTATTGACTGTATTCCTCTTCCACGAGGCGAGCAGGCACCAAGATGCTATGTGTGTTGAGCTTTTACCAAGTTGTAAACTAGATTAAGTGTTACTCTAGTGCAAGTGGGAGACTGAAGGGAATATGCCCTAGAGGCACTTAATGAACATAGTTTATTGTCAATATCCCAATTGTTCATTATATGTTTTATACCATGCTATAACTGTATTAAGCGAAAACATTAATACAGGTGTGGAAGATAAAACAACCAGGTCCCTAGTAGCCTCTACTAAGACTAGTTTCATTGCGCGATTGATGATCGAGATTTTCCAATCATAGGGCATGGCGCCAGTCGGCAATGGAAGTCATATCGTTAGGTGTAACGATGTGATGGACATACCCAGTATTTATAGGACATAGTCATTACGCCTTAAGACCGTGAGATCAACTCTTATTGTTATCCCTGGAAGATACTTTGATCGCACCAAACGTCATATCTGATATAGTGTGACAATAACGGTGATACTTTTGGGTATCGGAAGGGTCAATAGCGGGATTTGTCAGTCCGCATAGCCGGATAGATACTCTAGGGACCACTCGGTGAGATTATGTCAAATGAGTTTGCAAACATGTGATTAGGTCACCAGCTGACATAATATCACGGACGAGTAGAAGATAGTGTTGTCGGTAACGAGATCATGCTAGGTATGGAGATATCTGAGAATGATGCTCGGACACACTTAGTATCGTCATGACAAAGGGTTTAAGACTAGACGTCCAGATTTGATAGATGAAAGTCATTCGTTATATCACAGGGATTAATTCATGGGGTCCAGGCCTACGAGTTAGTCGTTGATCATAGAGGAGTCTTGATCGTACATGTTATTATATCGAACCGCTAGGGTAACACACTTAAGGGGTTTCGACAAGACAACCAAAAAGGAAAGAGATCACCGGGAACGTCCCGGGAATGGTCCGATGGAGATCGGGCAGCGACGAAAGAGTTTTTGGAGCTAGAATAAATTATATATAATATGTTTGATATTAATTAGTGTAATTAATGTGTAAATATGATTTTATATATTTATTTTCGTATTTATTTAGTCTGATTTCCCTAAATGGGCCTTCTGGTCGAAAGAAGGCCCATGGGGGGGAACCCTCAAGTGAATTTTGTGGGGGAGGCTTGGCCGGCCTAGGTGGGCCAAATGGGGCCCACCTAGGGCCGGCGCACCATGCCTTGGCCGAACCAGGCTGTGGGATAGTCCCACATTGCCTGGCTGGCAAGGTTGGCTCCCCCTGGGATCCTATATAAGAAGGGGCACCCCTGGCCTTTTAATTCACCAATTAATTCCCTAATTCTCTCTCGATCTCGTGATTCCCTTGTCGGAGTCGCGCCGAGTAGAGGAGGGGATCTCTTCCACCATAGCCCGCTGCCGCGCTGCTGGTGTTCCGGTCCATGTCTTCCGCTGCTCGTCCTGGACTGGAGCTTCGGAGGTCGTCGTCTCCACCGTACGTGTGTAACGCCCTGCGAGGTGCTGCGCTAGCGGTGCTCGGAGGCCTACTTCCTCCACCCGACGTCAAGGTCATATTCGTCGTCTTCGTCGCGCCGAGTTCTCTGCGACCTAGAGGTCGGCTACGTCGTCTTCGTCGTCAACGCTTGTGCGGGAGCGTAATCCCCGCTATTCGGTCTACGAGGGTATGTATTCCGATCTCCGCCGTACTACTATATCGTCATAGTGTAGATCTTGGCTAGTTTAAGGATATCGTTGCTAGAATTTTTTTTGTTTTCTCCACACGATCCCCTTCAGAAGCCTGTCTAAAGATAAGACAGACCCGAAGACTAACATAACCAAACTTATTCATTGGGAATAGGAGCGTTCAGGATTTCCTCAGAAAACTCACTAGGAGGTATTAGACACTGCTCAAGACCGAGAGCAAAGATCGAGCTTATGGGGATGATAGGTGGTGCAGGCGCATCTTTGTCAATAATGTGAACTTCCAGGTTGCTTGCATCGATCTTGTTGTTCTTCTTAATCTTCTTGGTGCCTGAACCTTTCTTTTTTTACTTTCTCTACTGCATCTTTGTTCTTGAAACCAGAATTAAGAACGACAATTCTCTTGCTACGACGAAGGTCAAGAACATCCTTATGTTCCTCAGACATGTGACGCCCGAAAATCGGTACTATGTAGATTTAAGCGATCCCGCCGAAATCCGCATAATAACGATTTTAGGTCGCCCACCAGACATAATGTGCACGCCGAAACATGCGCATTATGTGGGTGGAATTGTGATAACATTACAACAGTTCCGATACATCCACAAATACAACAGAAGATATAAATACAACAGCGACTCGAACGAGTCAAGATACAAATATACAATACAAAGATACAAATGACAGCGGAAGCAGAATAGTATCCGACTACGGATAAGATGCAAATTGGACTAAGAGTCCTGAAGATAAGCAATGGCGCCATATCCCTGCCCAGCCAAGCCGGAGGGATTCCCAAGCTAACGTCGTCAGACTTCAAACCTGTTGACTGCACATAAAGCACATCCCAAAAGAGGGTCAGGGCACTCCCTGGCAAGCAAAACCGACTTGCCTACTTTCTACACCATCTCCCAAAATATAGGGGAGGTGGACTTAGCGGCAGCAGCACTAGCAACCTAAAGAGACACGCTACAACTTCCGTCTAATTAGAGAGGGATAAGAGAGCGCATAAGATAAACATCTACAACTAACACCAAACATAACCCATTCTCGGATTAACCCCCTCAACCAAGTATGAGGAAGCAATTTCGGGAAAACTCACATAGTGAACAAATTTTAGTTACCGGTTATTATGAAAGTAATTCTATATTACTAGTCAGGTTAATTAACAAGGATTAGGTGTAAGTTGTCTTTGATCTTGTTAGCCAGCATCATCACCAAGTCGTCCATAACCGTGGACACGGCTCATCGATAAGATTATACCCTGCAGGGGTGCACTACTGGACCCGTACTCGTTCGATCAACCCCAAAAGCAAGCCAGAAGGTAGGGCATCTCAACACGGCAAATTTCTTCTCTACGACCCATCCAGGGAACCGCATGATTGTGTGCACGGCTAATCAGGTCCAGTGCCCGCGGGATACGACCTTCATAGCACTCTAAGAACGTGCCACCCTATATGAGAATCGACTACTCCATCATCATGAGATCGTTAGGTAATCATATGCATGTATCAAATGGAAAGCCCGAACTACTTGCGGCGCCCTGGATAAGAAGCGGATTAGATCGAAGCCGCGGGGGGCTCCATAGGGCCTCCCACAAGCGGTTAGTGCGCTCAAAATTGGATCCGAGGACAAGAACTGAGTTCCTAGGTCGACACTTAGCAGAACAAAGCACCTCGCGAGGCCTTCCGCCGGTGCCTTATCTTTTAATTATACTACCCCAATATAAGACAACATTTTATTAAGGTAGAATAACCTATCATGCTAAGCAGGTGAAATTAAATAAGACATACAGACGACTCGCACAAACAACTCTAAGCATGCGCTACGACTCGCAAGGCTAACAGATAAACATGCAACATGTATTAGGATGTGGGGATAAAGCTGTATAGGCTGCAGGATAAACATGTGATGGGATCGCAATAAGAATCGAATACTAGGGTAGCAGAGATCAACGGCAGGAATGAAAGACAATGTATAGGTAAACAAGCAAACTTTGCTTGCCTGGAATCCCGCATGGAAGTAGATCTTCTCGTTGCTCACACATCTCAACGTCATATCCGCGAAGAAGCAACAAACACTGGAAAGCGTAAAAGATGCATCTTACAACTACGGCAAAAAGATTCAGCATGATCATACGAGAATGATGCATGGCATGGCAAGATGCAATACAAGATGCATTAATCCAAATTAAGCGGGAACCGGGATCCCGATAATTAATATTTAGGTGCGAGTTATTTACCTAGCCAACAAATTAAACGTTGGTTAATCATGGCAAGAAATGGCACAGGTGATCTAATTAACTTAAATGGAATAGGGCAATAATTAAATATTTGCCCAACATATTCCATATTTTTATTTAGGTGCAATTAACAAATAACACTAAGCAATGATTATACTAAGCAATTAAAGTAAAAGATGCAAAATAGCATACACATGGCATATTAATGTTCATCGCATTTTTCTGATAAAAATAGATATAAAGTTCGTATTATTTGGAGTTATCAAACAATAGATATAAAATATACAAGATTTGTAGAAATAAAAATAACAGAAAAGAAACAGAATAACAAAAGGAGTGGAAATGGTGTGGTAGGGGATTCGAACTTGGGTTGCTGCGCACGGCCGAGTGAAACTAACCACTGGGCTAGGCTGCTGGTTTCTGAACAGACGAGAAGCTGAGTGTATATGAGCCAGAACGGCGATTGTTATCTGAACAAAACAGAGACAGGGAGAAGGGAAAAAATATAGGTGGTTTATGCAGAGCTGCGATTCGACCTCGTGATCTGATCGATGGGCGAGGGATCAGGAGCGCTGCCACTAGGCTACTGCTCTGGTGATGATGGACTGGTAACGACTTTGTTTTGAAGTGTTTCTGCACGGTAACTGAACCCGAAATTCAGTCCTTCAGATGCACGACGCTGGTGACGAACTTCGGGAGGCTCCAGTGACAACGAGCCGCAACAGGGGCGCTCGTGCGCGGGGGATCTGGGGGTGCAGAGACATTGCAGAGCAACGAGTGCGTGCAGGAAGGCCAAGCAGAGGAAGGGCAGCAGCAAAACGAGCTTGTGCGCGAGGTCGGCCATGGCAGGGACGGAGCAGTCGAGCACGGACTCGTCGATTCCGCCGGCCAACTGAGAGCGGGAAGGCGGGGATGGAGAGAGGAGGCTCACCGGGAGGTTATAGAGGGAGTAGCTCGTCTCGGGGAGGTCCGGCGACGAGGAATTCCTGCGACGGCGCTCCGGCGGCCGCGGGCATGACGCGGACGAGGGCGACGGCCTGAGCACGTTCCTGCTTGAATCGCACGGGGAGGAAGATTAGGACATCGAGGAGTAGCTTCGGGGCTAGAGGGATCTCCTTCGACGGCGCCGGAGAGCGGGCGACGGCGACCTTGCCCTTCTCTATCTCTCTCTCGGTAAGAACAGAGAACGGAAGGAGGAGGGGAGAGTGGCGGCGCAGGGGAGGGAGAGGGAGGATCTAGGGTTAGGGAAGAGGAGGGGGAGGCCGGGCTAAGTAGGGGGAGGAGGAGCACGTGGTGGAGAGAACGTGGTGGGGATCACCATGGTCGAGCTGGAAAGTGTCTCGCTCTCCTCTGTACCGAGGTTGGGGGTGAGGGGAGCGGGCCGGAGCTGGGCTTTGGAGATGGGCCAGAGGAGAGAAGTGGCCCAGGAAGATATTTTTCTTCTGGTTTTAAAATCTTTTACTTATTTATTTTTCTGTTTTAGTGTTTTTAAGAAAAATAGAAAAAGAAGAGAGATAGAAACATTTAGCAAAAATAAATAGTTTCAAAAAAATATACAATTTAATATATTAATTTGGATAGTTGAAAAGAATTTAAATACCACATTTAAATTAATTTGCCTTGCAATTAGATTTAAAAGTGGAATTTGTATTTTAAGGGTGAGATTAAAATTTAAATGCAATAAAAATAAAAGAAGTGACAAATGCATGATGAAATGATGACACGATGATGCACAAAAGAAAAACAACAAAAACTAATTGGGGATAAAACCCGGGGCGTTACAAGACAATCCTCTCTTGTATCCATTCCCCTCAGGGTCAATAGATATCTCCACATCATCACAAGAGTTGTATTCAGACAATGGTGTTGGTTTCTGGATGGCTGGGTTGTCAGATATTGCCGAGACAAGCATAGTAGGATCAACGGTGGTGCTAACGGAGGTCTCAACAGAGTCAACATCGAGAAGCTCAGTGATCTCAACATATCTGGTAGTGGTGGCAGGAAATTCAGAGAAGATAGTGAGGAAACATTTCCTTTCAGGTTGATCAGCTCCTGGGACATCAACAATACAGACTCCAGCAGCAGAAACAAGCTCAGTCTGAATGTTGTTGAGCATCAGAGGTGCATTATGAATCATATTGGCAACCATAGAGTTAAGAGCCACAAAAGCATCAACAACCTCGACTGCCGGCTCCATTGGGGCATGCACATGGCTCTGAGGTGGTGTGTGAACCATAGGTTCATCTGCAGCCGGCGCAGCCCCTGGAGCAACATTTAGATCAATGTCAATGGGCACTCCAGGTGCAGCAGGAATATCATGATCCATATCATGCCAGATACCACCAAAAGGCAGGGCTGACAAGGGGGCTTCTGAAAGCAACATTTAGATCAATGTCAATGGGCACCATCCGGTGGCAGTTCATCCTCATCACCACCCAAATTCCCAATCAGTTTAGTCCCAATAATGTAATTAACCACAGTCCAAGAAGCACCATGTCCCTCATCACTTGTATTATCAATAAGAACATGACTAATGGGGATTTCAAGGATATCAGGAACTCTAATCTTAACCATAATTCTAGCTCTGTTGGAGTCATCTCTATTCCAAACCACAAACTTGCCAAACTCACTAACAGACTCTCTGATCTTCACCACATACCATGCCTCAATAGAGTAGTTAACCATCATAAGCCAAACTTTATGTGTGAAAGTGCAATTTCTATGATTAAGCCCACGATTCTGAGGCAATATGCGCAAAACACTATCTCCAACAAGGTAAGGGCTATTTGATATCGCCATATCTCTAGAGCAAGTACTAGCAAAACGAACCAGAGCTGCACCCATACCAGATCGAGTAATGTCGCGGACAGTGTAACCTTGCTGCTCAATGAAGTGACGGATCAACTCGGCGTCGCCTGCAAATTGCGTCGGGTCCGCGGGAGGCTCGACCACGACAATGGCCCAATCATCTGCCGCATTCAGGGGAGCTCCTCGAAAGATGTGGTAGCCACGACAACGCCGATGGATGCACGGCTGGATCACATGAGCACCCAGTGGAATATGCGGCGCGGGGTCGCAAGGATAGGTGGCCATGGTGGAGAGCTCTGGAGGGGTGGCGCACCGGCAAGGGTTTGCAGGGGTGGGACCAGTCGATGTCGTCGAGATCAAAACAGGGGAGGGATTATGTGGAGTCGAAACGGCAGCTTCAGATATCGGCTGAATAATCTCAGGAGTTTTCCTTTTAATGCGGTAGGTTAAATTCCTTGCCTTTCTCTTAAAACATTGACGTGCAATATGCCCATAAAAATAACAAGAACGACACCTGACATCCGAAACGCAATCAAACGCCAGATGGCCGGGGGAAGACATCTGGAGCAGAAAGGAAACGTCGCTTGGGTGATGGGCCGTGGTGGGTCAGAACTGGATGTGGGCTGGTTGGAGAGGGTGGGTGGGTCAAGGGGTGCCGAAGAGGCAGCGGGCTGAGAACTAATGGGCTTGGTGATTGGCCTGTAGAAGGCAGAAGGCGGAATTGTACCCGGCGGGCGAAGCGTACCGGTAGGCCGGTGGCCCTCAGAGTTTGAAAGTGCATGCAGGCGGGAATCTTGCATCTGATCCGCAGAAAGAGGAGTTTCCATAACCGATCCTGGCGTAGGAATGACAGCCGTCTCCGCCGTAGGAAAGACAGCCGTCTCCGCCGCTGCGGTAGAAGTGCTCGCAGCCGGAGTGGTCGCCGCCGCCACCGGAAAATGACGGCCAACAACAGGGATCACATTAGCCCCCATAAGACGGGCAGGAACATGCTGCCACTCATTGGCTTGCTCAGAAATCCATGCATTGTATTCAGTCAGCCAGATTGGTCCGCCAAAACCCCAAAGATGAAAATAGCAAATGAAAGCCGGACAGCTGAATCTGGATAGCCGATAGATCATGAACCCAACAGCTTTTGAATGAACTTCAAACTTGAAAACCCGATCCCGAAGATGTTGGACACGAAGGTTGTGAGGGTCACCCCCCAGACAAGATTTGAGGGCAACACGAACATGATCATCATCAAGACGAAAATTGGCACGACCAAAGGACACCACCAGCGAGAAAGAAATATCCGAAGAGGGGTGCACCGTCGAGGATAAGTTGTTACGGACCTTGAGTTGGAGAGCCTTGCCCGGAGAGGGGTCAAGGGAGGCTTCAAAGGCTTGGAGATCCAGCAGGGATCACATCAATGGAGATCGCCATGGTTTGCCAACGGAGTCGCCGGGGGGGGGGGGGGGGGGGGGGGGAGTCGCCATCCGTGAACAACAACAATTCATCATTAGAATAATACAGATTGATATGTCTTCTAGTTCTAGAGGAAGTTAACGGAATAACAGGTTATAGAGTTAAATGTATCACCATGGTGATAGTGTAGTTATCTAGATATTTATTAAATAGTTTCCACCATGATGATGATTTAGTTACTACTTACTAGGGTGTCTGAAAGTGCATCTTATGCTATCGTATTTGGGTTTTGGATGATAAACAACACCACACTTAATCAACTAACAATTTCATCTAGTAAACTCATGAACGCAGTCCAAATTAACGTTTGATTTAACCACAATCATCCTAATTCATCACGTTGAAACAAAATCCATAGGATCAAGTAACTGTTGAAGCAGAGCAGAGTAGCCCAATGATCCTAGATGAACGAGACTCAGTGTCGGCACACAAGCTTCCCAGAAAAACAAGAAGGGATGTCGACAAATGTAAGGATCAATTAAGCAGTGTTAAACCATATGAAGGCCTATTGCACTACCTATATAATAAAATGCTTCAACGACACATCTCAAGAAACAGAGTTTTGCACTGTGCCATGACAAATCCATTTCATTTTCTGAAATGAATATATGACTCCCTCACAAGGCACGATGACTAAGTACTCAAAGTCCGAACTTCCCTTTCCGTGGTGTTGTCTTGAAGCCTTCCTTGAGAGTCTTTGGCGACCAGCTCTCTCGCCCGACCCGATCCCGTATCTTTTACGTCGCCCATTGCCTGTCGGGTAGAGATGGGGGAGTTTCTTAGTGCCCTCATTTGCATATTAGAAGTACGATTAATTTTATATCAAGTTTACTACTCAACCACTATAGCCTTCTACCGGCGGTAGTAAGAAGCCTCCTTGTCGCAAAGGTAAGCGTCGCGAGGGGTCGACGCCGATGTTCTCTAGGTGTCTTTCTTGATGGAGCACGTAGGCAAATGAAAGGATCCGGTGAAGGTTTCCTGATAATTTCAACGGTGGATCGAGCTCTTGTTGGGGCAAATAAGAAGGCTCTGCTCCTTCGTCCTAGTTGTCATGGTGACAAAATGGGAGGAGGTGGAGCCCTCGAATCAAATACCTTCAGATGCGAGGCTCCGCGGGAAAGTGGTGCTCATTGCATGGCATGTCGTGTGCACCGGAAGAAACTATGTCAATTGTGTTAGGTTGTGGACGAGATCACAGGAAACAACCATGTCTTGTACTTGTTTAAAGGGAAAGCGGAAAGATAATGTACTAGCAATAGAAATTTTCCTAAGGTTATACTATTCCTCCGTTAATTTGTCCGGTTTGAAATACATAGAGTAAAGGATAATTACAGGAAAATTCGTTTGAGCTCTCTATCTATATTTTAGTGTGTAAAGAATAATGCATACTAGTTGAATGCCCGTGCGTTGCTACGAGTGGGTTTGTAATTATTTTCTATTGTCAACCATGCAAAAGATAAACATATAATATTCTTGTAATGCCAATTAAAAAGCAATAATTCAACATCATCTGTATAACAACCAACAATCCAACAATTATCTCCTATTGACTAAACACAACATTGCTCGCATCCCGAAGAGGCGGAGACGACTTCAAATAATAACTTCCGTATACATCGCCCATGAAATGTACAAAAGTTGTTTGACGTTGTTAGTACCGGAACGGGCTACATGTGATTGTCTCTAAATTGTCTCGGTGTGTCTTAAAAAAAACTTGTTTCAACACTGAAAGGAGACAGATGTCGCCTAGAGGGGGGGGTGAATAGGCGATTAAAATTAATACGGTTTAATGCTTGAAAAAATGCGGAATAAAACTCTTGTTTAATTTATCAAGCAAGAAACCTAAACAAGCTAGGTTTACCTATGTGCACCAACAACTTATGATAAGCAAGATAAGCAACTATGTGATAGCAAGATATATTACCTTCAAGCTCGATGGTTATCACAAGGTAAATTACATAAGTAAGAGGCTCGGGTATAGAAATACCGAGTTACTTGGAGACGATGATTTATCCCGAAGTTCACTTCCCAATGGAAGCTACGTCTTCGTTGGAGCGGTGCAGAGTCACAAAGTGATCCCCGAATAGCCGTCAATGGCACACCGTAATCTCCTTCGTGCCTCCACCAATGCGGAGTACCACGAACCACTATGGGACACTTGAGGTGGTCACCGAACCCGTACAAGGATGAGGCACACTCCACAACTTAATTGGAGGCTCCCACCGAATTCGCGCGGCTCCCAAAGCCACACGAATCAACAAGGTTGAGGCACACTCCACAACTTAATTGGAGGCTCCCAACAATCCCGCGAGCCACCAAAACTACGAGATCAACTACAACTGTCTAGGGTACCCAAGTACCCAAGAGGAACAAGCTCTAGGGCACCCAAGCACCCAAGAGTAATAAGCTTCTCAACTTCAATCACCACATATCACCGTGGAGAACTCAAACCGATGCAACTAATGCAATGGGCAAGAACATAAGAAGTGCTCAAAATCCTTCTCTCTCAAATCTCTCCAAAGAAACTATGCTATGAGGGGAGAGGAGAGGAAGAACAAGGAAGAACACATAATTCATCCAAGATCTAAATCCAAAAGCTTACCATCACTTAGAGAAGAGATTGATTGGTGGAATGATAGATCTAGATCTCCTCTCTCTTTTTCCTCTAATTGGAGGCAATAATCATGGAGGAATAGAGAGTAAGCAAGCTCCAAAAGGTCAACAATGATGGGGGAAAACTTGCTCAAGAGTTGGGGACACATTGGGGAAGAAAACCCCTTATATAGGCCATCCAAATGGGTGACTGTTGGCCCCAGATTCGTCCCGGGACGGTATTACCAGCCCAAACGTGCTAAAATGATCAGTACGCACTCACGCTAACCGGTACTACTGCCCCAGGCCAGTACTACCGACCATAGTAAAAACTGCAAAACACACCGATATCAAAATGGGAATATCTTTCGCGTCCGGACTCCGTTTAGGTGATTTGGGCTCGTTGGACTCGTTACAAAGAGCACTACAAGATCATACAGAGAAACATCACAGTCCATCATAGAAGTAAAAACCAAATGATGAAAGGTTTGATCTCTCAATTAAGGAACAACCGGTAGAAACTCCAACACAAAAAACGCAACAAGTTTTCGATATGAAATCCGTTTTCCGTGAACTTGGGCTTGCCATGTAGAACACGACAAGCACCAAAACCTCAGAAGGAGAAAAGCCAAATAAGAACCAAGAAATATAATGATGCCAAGTATGCAAAGGTTTGAGGTCTCTCCGATAGATACGATAGATCTTAGTTGAGAGCCTCTCTTGATAGTACAATATCTAACCTATACATTTATCTAGATCGTACCTTTGCCTTGCGCATTCCACTTGAGCTAGATGATGAAGATCTTGATCTCTTCAAGCGGATCGCATATCTTGATTGCGCTTTGCTCGGTGAAGACTCACATATTGCTCCCCCATACTCCACTATGGGAGAGCCTATTTTAATCACATCTTCACATGAACATTTTATCCAAATGGGTTGCAAGCTTTAAGCATAAGATTTCTTCGAGATGCTTCTCTTGAACTTGCACTTCAACCTTGATGAAGATCCCACTTGACGTCATCCTTCATGAGCTATATGAATCTTCATTTGATGCAATCCGATAGAAATGTACCTAACCCCACATAGACAAACCACACACATAGATCATGGGTTAGTCACAAAGCTATATGGACAAGTGCTTGCCACACCAAGCGATACATCATCCCACTTGGTACATCTTGTAGCTTTGTTTGTTGATAAAACATCTTGATCAACCTTCTATATTTTCTTCTCTCTTGATTAGATGATGTCTTGAATATAACCATAATAATCACATAATCCTTTTTCTTCAAGACATACTTGCAATATTCTCCATTTTCATATGACCAATCATCGAATAACTCTTTGAACCATAGCTTGGTCATCACTTAATCTTCTTATTGATCATCTCAAATATATTCATGCAACTCGATGATGTTGATGCCAAATACTCAATTATATATATATATATATATATATATATATATATCTATGCCATCAACCTTGAATCCAACATATGGATATCAAGCAAGGTCTATGACCCAACACTACAAGTATAACTCAATGAAATCATTAGTGCATAGTGATTGTTATTAATTACCAAAACCATACATGGGGCGCTATACCCTTTCAATCTCCCCCATTTTGGTAATCGACGACAATCTCTTTTACGAGGGTTTGTATAATGAATTGAGGAACTATGCATGTATGAAAACAAGCAAGGATGCAGGAGCATGAAATGTAAATGCTTATGAATACAACAAAAGCATAAAACCAATTCCCTTGAACCCTCTATAACTTCTCCCACGTTGGCATCCATTTCCAAAATGGGCAAAAAATCTTAGAAGGTCAATATAGTAAGAGCTCCCCCATAATGTGTGCATCCCTCAAAATTCGAATGAAATTGCACATATTCAAAGAATAATAGTATTAGGGAGATCAGACTATATTTAGGATCCGGAGTTGCCAAAAGAATACAAAAAATATTTTAACCTTCTCGCAATACAAAGCAAGCAAGGGATCCAACAAACAAGGGTCAATTGGTTATGTGCCATACCTAGCTGAGTTCTATCGGTCTCTGCCATACCAGCGCAGTTTCTCTGGTATGTGCTTTGGTTTGCTCGCATATCGCCCAAACGCTCGTTTCCCTCTGGTCAACCTACTTTGACCCGCTCCTGGCCTGACTGGTGGGGTCGGCCTGGCGTGGCTCGGCTAGAATGCGGCTCGGTTGGGATTTGGTCGGCTGTTTCCGAAATGGAACATTGGATTAATCAGTAACACCGTGGGTCCATTTTAATACCACTGGTCGACTGTTTTCGAATTTGAACCCTAACTAGCCCTAATATACACTAACTAGCCCTACTCTAAACTCCGTCTAGGTCGCCCTAGCCTGCCTTGTAGCGTGCTCTCCACCTGGCGCGTAGGTCGGAGACAACCGCCAGCTGGGCGGCCTCCATCAAGGCCGGGTTCGCCGCGCGCTCCGCCACCACGGCGTTGAGGTCATCGTACACCGCGCGCTCGACGGCCATGTAGGTGTCGATGGAGTTCATCACGTCAGCAACCGCGTCCGCCGCCTCCGCGTAGACATCAACCGCCTCCGTGAAGTCATCAACCGCAACCGCCTCCGCGAAGTCATCATCCGCCTCATCCAAGGTGTCGATGGAGTTCACCGCGGCCACCTGGTCGGGCCACAGCGACAGTGGAAGCTCCTGCTCCTATGGTGGCTCCTCCTCCTGGTCCTCCATGTCGATGGCCGCCCAGTCGAGGGGCAAGACGTCGCCGATAGGCTGGAGCTCCGGCGCCTGCTCCGGCTGGTCCTTTGTCCCCAAAGGGTGGGCGCGGGTGAGGGTGGCCAAGGTGGTCCGGAGGTGGCAAGGCATGGTGTTGACTTTGGAGGCTGCGAGCACGGCGGAGGAGTTATATAGGCGGGGAGGGGATGGAAACGGAGGCGGGAAGCGGTGGCACTGGGCGGGAAGCGGCAGGTGGTGAGCATGCGTCGCGTCAGAGTCATTGCGGCGGCGACGAGATACGGCCACGCCGACGCTTGGGAAGCCGGGAAAGCCTGGGCGCCGGCGTAATTTCGAGGCGTGCTGCAGACGGCTCGCCGTCCCGTTGCTTCGTCGCCTGCAGAAACGTGTCGCCATTAAGGCGGGCGTACCGGCCTCCTGCACACCGGCGCAATTTAGATCACATCCTCGCGCCGTATATGTATGACGGGTGGGCCGCACCTGTCGGAGGCCATGTAAGTGGGAAACATGCGGGAAGCGAGTAAGTGGGAAACTTGCAGTTGTGGGGCGTGGGGAAACGAGTTCGTGGGGTACTTCATCCTCCCGTATGTACTTCATCCTCCAGTCTTCCCGACACCGCCACTCATCCAATTTCTTGTACTCGTCGCGGCTTCACCATCCACGGCATCACCGCTCAAGCGCTCTGCTACCATGATGTACGTGTGGTCTGATTCCGATTGTTAGTTAAACTTGAAGTTGTGGGGCGTGGGGAAACGAGTTCGTGGGGTACTTCATCCTCCCGTATGTACTTCATCCTCCAGTCTTCCCGACACCGCCACTCATCCAATTTCTTGTACTCGTCGCGGCTTCACCATCCATGGCATCACCGCTCAAGCGCTCTGCTACCATGATGTACGTGTGGTCTGATTCCGATTGTTAGTTCCTTAAGGTTGCATCTGTTGTTTACATCCGGTCTCATGGTTTGTTAACATCATATATATTCGGATTATGTGAGCTGGGATAATGCAACAGAGGAGGATCGCACGCCGGAGGAGGTGTCGGTGATCGCCTCCCTCACGCAGTCGATTGAGGACTTACAAGAACGACAAGTTGCAGCCTTGAAGAAAGCTAATCAGTACATGGACGAGACGGTGGAAGCTAGAGAGCAGTTCCTCCTGGCCTCGGACTTTGTTGAGAAGCTGTCCGACCAGCTGAAGGTCGAGGTGGAGAACAACCTAGAGCTTCATGAGAAGGTTTTGACCCTCCAGATGGAGAACAACCTGGCGCGGAATGAAGCTTTAGCCCTGGAAAACCAAGCTATGACGCTGGAGAAGCAGCGCCTCGACAAGAAGGTGGAGAAGGCCAAGAAAGAGCAGCTCCTATAGAGGGAGCTCCTCGCTGTTGAGATGGCCAAGCGAGGCTAGTAGGGTGTTCCTGCAGGGCCAAGAAAGAGCAGCTGCTATAGAGGGAGCTCTCTCTGTTTGTTTGAACACTCATGTATCAGCCTTTTTATTTCTATCGAATTATGAACTTAGGGTTATCTTCATATATATTATGAACTTAGGGATATTCGAATATGAACCTCTCTTCTATATAGCGTTATTGTACTTAATGTTACTGAGTTATTTTACTGCTGTCGAACACCTTAAGTGCGCACTCTGGACGCGTTCCGGACGAGGACGAGTGGACACGAACTGTCCGCGTCAACACAGCAAGCGCAATCTAGACACGAACTAGACGTGAACTTGCACGCTCTATGCAGTTACGTGATTTGAACGTGTGTAGACCTTGTTTATCAAGTTGAATCGTTTGAATATTTGTTATTATACTTCTGTTGAACACCTTAAGTGCGCACTAAGGACGCCCTCAGAGCGTGTCCAGCGTGCTCTGAGCGCGAACAAGCGCACATTTGTTTAAAATTTGTGCGCGAACTGGGACTAGACCATTCTTAGTCAGTACTAAATGATAATTTCGTGAGTATCTTGAAATTATCATGTTGCAATTCTCATTTCCACATTTGAGATATGCGATATCACATGAGATCCTCGCCCTTCTCATTTGAATGTATGTGGACCATGTTTTTCAACATGAGTCGTTAGTATATGCCATATTAAGACTATGTGCGTCGGTTTTTCAATTTTTCGATAATTTTTTAATTTATTATGGTTATTTCAAAATCGGTGAAACCTAAGTTTTACCAACATTTAAACAAGTTTAAAACATGAAATGAAAAACAAGCATGGATTCTTCTTAGTCACTCCAAAACGAATCTTTTGTGAGGTTTTTGAAAATTTCATGTTGCAATTCTAAAACCACTTCTCTACAACCTTAGACCTCATAGTTTGAGTTATGCGATATCACCTGATCTCCATGCCCTTATCCTTTTGAATGTATGTAGACCACGTTTTTCAACTTGAGTCGTTAGTATATGACATAAGACGACTATGTGCGCAGGATTTTCCTTTTTGACATTTTTTGAATATTTGAAGCTCATTTCAAATGTCGATCAAACTACAGCCGTCCGATTTCTCTAGAAAGAATATGCAGCCATCCGATTTCCTCCAGAGGGAATCTGCAGCGATCCGCGAGAAGCTCGTTCTGCGATCTGATTGGACGCGTGCGTAAGACAAGTGTTGTACACCCACTGACGAGTGGACCCAACGGGGATTTTGGCTCGCCCACCCCCATTTGTCTCAGTGACACAAAATGGGTATTTTGGCGCACCAAATACGGATTTCGGCTGTTACCCGTAACCAAATGGGTATTTTGGCAAACCAATTGGGAATAGCGATGAGCTTGCTCAAATCTAGCTTGAATCCATATAAATTTTCAAATAAGCTTGGACTCGCTCAAAATGTGTTTCAAATGAGCTCCAAAAGTAGGGTAAACAACCTCATTTCTAAGAAAAAATGGTGGACTCGCAGGAAAATTTGCAAACTGAAGTGGATTAACACACACAATTTGAGACGTCAAGCACAAGGCCATTGCCCTTAAAAATGCAACTAATAACTAAAATAGATCATCAACTAATAACTAAATTGGCACTTGCCCTTAATAAAGCAACTAATAACTAAAATGGACTACCACTCGTCCTCGTCATCGGGAACCTCCACCGTCTCAGCCTTGCACTTGCCCTTTCTAAGCACCGTCATCGGAAACCTCCACCGTCAAATGAGCTCCAAAGGTAGGGTAAACGGCCTCATTTCTAAGCACAAATGGTCGACTCACCAAAAAATGTGTTTGAAATGAGTTCCAAAGGAAGGGTGGTGGACTCGCTGAAAAATGTGTTTCAAATGAGCTCCAAAGGTAGGTTAAACGGCCTCATTTCTAAGTACAAATGGTCGACTCGCCGAAAAATGGGTTTGAAATGAGTTAGGAAGGGTGGTGGACTCGCTGAAATATGTGTTTCAAATGAGCTCCAAAGGTAGGGTAAACGGCCTCATTTTTAAGCACAAATGGTCGACTCGCCGAAAAATGTGTTTGAAATGAGTTCCAAAGGAAGGGTGGTGGACTCGCTGAAAAATGTGTTTCAAATGAGTTCCAAAAGGTAGGGTAAACGACCTCATTTAAATGGTCGACTTGCCGAAAAATGTGTTTGAAATGAGTTCCGAAGGAAGGGGGGTGGACTCGCTGAAACATGTGTTTCAAATGAGCTCCAAAGGTAGGGTAAACGGCCTCATTTCTAAGCAGAAATGGTCGTCTCGCCAAAAAATGTGTTTGAAATGAGTTCCAAAGGAAGGGTGGTGGACTCGCTGAAAAATGTGTTTCAAATGAGCTCCAAAGGTAGGGTAAACGACCTCATTTCTAAGCAAAAAAATGGTGGACTCGCCAAAAAATGTGTTTCAAATGAGGTCCAAGGGTAGGTTGGTGGATTCGCTGAAAAAAGTGTTGCGAATGAGATCCAAAGGTAGGCTAAACGGCCCCATTTCTAAGCAAAAATGCTGGACTCGCTGGAAAATGTGTTTGAAATGAGCTTCAAATGTAGCGTAAACGCCCCATTTCTAAGAAAAAATGGTGGACTCGCTGAAAAATGTGTTCACCGGAGCAAATTGGACCCGCATATTTAAAATTCATATAGTTATGTGTTCGTGGGAGATTACATTCAGATCGTGCTCGTCGGAGCTCGCCAAAGATTACATACGACCTTCCGAAATCTTTGTATACTACGCGGCCCTAACCCTAAGCAGCAAAATTAGCTCACCGGAGCTCGCAGGGTGCGGCCGCACCGTCGCCAGAGTGCTTCACTCCTCGTCGGAGGAGTCGTCGTCTACGTAGACGATGATGGCCTTCCCCTTGCTCGAGCTCACGCCGGCCTCCTGCTCGCCGTGGAGGCGGTCCAGCTCGATCTCGACCCCCCGGCGGCGGTGCTTCGTGTACGCTTGGACGTCCTCCAAGGAGCGCGCCTAGACGGTGTCGGTGACCGTTTTGAGGACCTCGTCGGGGACGAAGTCCTCGCGGGTCACCGAGGACTCGAAGGCGGCGGGATCGTAGATCTCGAACCCTTCCTCGTCCACGGCGACCTCGGGTGGGCTGCGCGGCGATGGCGACAAGGTCCACGAGTCGGACGAGGCCTCCTCGTCGGCGGGAGGTGACGGTGGCGCGAGGACGGGCGGCGCGGGCAGGAGCTGTGGAGGAGATCAAACTCCCCCGTCTCCCGCCGCAACAGCGACGGCTGGATTCCCTTCAGTGTCCACCGCCTGCTTGAGCGCTTGCGTGCTCCGTCGGCGTTGACGCAGCGGCGACGCTCCTGGCGGAGGTGCCATGGAAGGGCGTTTGTGGTAGCCGGAATCGTCGACTGGAGGATAGGTTGGAAGTGGTCGGCGGCGAGAAATCTACGATGACCCCACGCGCCAACCCCACGCCGACCTGACGCCCTACCCCACGCGCTGTCCCCACCAGTCAGACTAGTGCCTCGGCCCCACCAGTCAGACTAGTGCCCCGGCCCCACGCGCCGACCCCAGGAAATCCCAACCGAGCCGACACACGATTCGAGCTGCGCCAGTCCGACCCCACCAGTCAGGCTAAGTGCGGGTCAAAAGAGGTTGACCACAGGGAAACGAGCGTTTGGGCGATATGCGAGCAAACCAGGGCACAAACCGGAGAAACAACGCGGGTATAGCACAAGCCGATAAAACTCAGCGAACCATGGCACATAACCAATTATCCCAACAAACATTTGATCAAAATATGTTACGATTTGAGTGAAAGAAAGTTTTAAAGAAAAATAGAGGAGCTCCCCAGTATATGTATACAATGTGGATTATGGAATTTGAAGGCAAGGTGTACAAACATGGCATCCTCACTCCCCATCATCTTTTGAGAAACAAAACATGTGCATGGGAGAATAGGATATGAGACAAGGTATATCACTTGCAAAAATTGTTCATATTGTTGGGCATAAAGTAGAAGAGTATCAATGAATACCAAATAAAAGGCATCATTAATGAATAAAAGTCCCAACTGAATGATATGTGTGTGACATGGCAAAGGCTTGTATAAGACTAATAAAGTGTGAGCAATGAGCATCATCATAGTCTTATATAGATGATACTATAGATCCAATCATGTCATTTAAACACACAAATAAGGAATATTTCAAATATTTGATAAATAGATTCACAAGCAGAAAGAGATGCAAATAAAATCAAGTCTTGTGTGTTATCTAATGGTGAAGATAATAGGCTTGTCAAGACAAGCAAGAAGTAAAGGATATTTACCAAGATGAGTGCACAACAATGTGGTAACATAGGATAGGCACTCATAAGAAAATTCTTTCCGAAGTCACCTCAACAAAAAAAAAAGGATTGATTTAGGTGACACCACAAAATTAGGATAATAATTAAAGATGTAATTTCTCTCATGTATAAAAGTTTCTAGATAGAAAATAATCATATGATATACATCCACAAAAAACATGTACACACGAAATTAGTTACTAAAGAAAAGAAACAAGATATCCATAAGGATGTCATGGAGTATACACATATGCTATTTAGGATCATAGCCCGTAGCTCAAAATTGTCACAGTGTATAATAATGAACTTCAAACTCAACCATATCAAGGCATCACAAAAATCTACAAGGGAAAATAGATATTTGGGAGGCATTGATAAACACAACAAGTATCAATGAAACTAAGTAGGTTTTGCAAATGCATCAATATTGCACATGAGGGTATTAGAATAAGAGATATAAAATAGTATTATTAGGTTGGTATATTTGGGATGGGTATCCCTTAATACACAATCATCTCAACTTAATCTTGCTTGTAATAAAGAAGTTTCTTTATGATTTTGCAAAAACCCACAAACAAAGACAAATAAATCATATTCATGCCATGACGCAACCTACACAAGGTTGAATGCTAGAAAAGTATGCATGAGGATAGATACTTGTTACCAAGATGACATTTGGTGATGGAGTAGATATGAGAGTAGATACTTGTTACCAAGATGACATTTGGTGATGGAGTAGATATGAGAGTAGATACTTGTTACCAAGATGACATTTGGTGATGGAGTAGATATGAGTTCATCAACCGTCCTAGCATGACTCAAATAAGCTTGTGGTGAGAACCTCTCTTTGTGAGTGAGCCAAGCATCCAATGCATCTCCCAAGTACCTAAAACACATTTAAGTACAAAATGGTTTCCCAAACTAATTGGGTCCAAAGTAGTTAGTCAAACTACAATACATAGGAGGAACTCCACATAAATATGTGCATATAGATATGAAATTTAATTTCAAGCACATCTTAGCCGAATTAGGATTCCGTGGAGTTTTCCCTATATATTGGCACAAGAAAGAAATCATGCCATATGGTAAGCATGTAGTTGATATGCATGACTACAACCTTTAATACCAAAGGAAATATAATTCAGACAAATCATCAATAAATCAAAGAAATTCCAAGCTATATCAAATATCTAAAGTAACAAATTATTGAGATACAAATGGATTCCAAATCAAGTCAACACATGATTGATCGATTACCAATTTGAAAAAATTATACCAATAAACATACATCAAGGAAGTAGCAATCAAATTTCAAATGAAGATACCAATTGAGACTAAGTCCTAAAAGGATCAAGGTTCCAACAAATAAACCAAACCCTCCACATAATTCATGATGGCACAAGTACCAAGACGAAAAGGTTTGTCTTCAATAGAGACGTGTCATTGGATTAGGGAGCAATAAGTGGGCTCTAATGACACAAGAATACAATTAGTGTATATAAAAGGATATAAGGTAGCTCGCCCAATAATAGTGCACTATATATGATCTTGCATTAAAATACTAAATGCACAAGTCGAATCATCGCTCTCCAAATATCTATTAAAATACTAGTCATATAGCAAAAGAAAGCAATAGGATCCAATATGAGGATATAGATATGTGTTACTCAATGTAGGATAGCTCACCCAAGAATAGGCTTCATGTATAGCCTTTTAAGGCAACATGCACAATAATGGGATCAATGCCTCTCCTACTCCAGTTAAAACACTAGGAAAGTTTGGGAGAAAACAAGAGGATCCACAAGATGCAATGAAGACAACGAGAGTTAAAACATAATGATTATTGGCAGGAGATAAGGCAATAAATCAAGAGCCTATATGAAGATTATCTACAAATTTCACAACAATTATGAATATCACTTGTCAAAGGCAAGGAGTATATGGAGATATTTCTCGGTGGTATATTGGAATGATTTCTAAGATCATCTTCACAACAACTAAGAAAATGACAATGGATAAGATTGAAGCCCAAAGCTTAGATAGATAAATGTTCTTGATAGCTTCAAATATTCATGAGAGCATGTAAAGAAACTACAAAGGGTAGCTTGAAGCAATCGGTTTCCAAAAGGAATGTATAGATATCATATTGAGGGAGAACCATTTCAAGAACATATGTTTCAAACAAGATCCACATGATGAGCATATTTAAACATTTGGGAGAATTGGAACTTTGTTTGAGCACCATGCCACATGGAAACATGATAATGTACAATATCAATCCAAGCGGCATTACCTCACATGTTCACACTTTCTAGGCTAGTAATATGCACATAGCTTATTACTCCCCCATAATGTGATAATTCATTTGTTCTCAACAAGAGGGAAATAAAATCAAACTATAGATAATTAATGGACATTATAGAATTCAAATTTCTCATGAGAGTGAAGTACCACATAAAGACTAGATAAAAATGATATATCAACACTAGGTGGTATTTCTCATGAATACACATTTTTAGGATTGTGAAGAGCAAAAAGCATATCACTCTCCCAAAATAGTTTAGTCCATTAATTTATCCAACAAGAGCCAATTAAGATATAAGTAAGTTTATATAAAGTCTCAACATAACACCACACGTACATGATGTGCAAACGAGCATACACTAACTTAATTATTTAAGATAAGTAACTTGAGAGCACAACATATACAAACACTAGCAAGGTACAAAACCAAACACATGCAAGGGTGCAAGCAACTTTCAATGTATATATGTTTTGACTACAAGTTACCGCAAGGAGGAACATTGGCTATGATATAGAACAATGTAATCCATGACTTGGCTTGAGATAATATAATTGATGAAGATTTCTTAATTCTTCATGATGTACCCAAGGTTCCAATGCCCTCCTTCCACACCTATTGATCAAGTGATAGCTTGTTGGTCTCCAACTAAGTTGGGTCCTAAGAGGTTAGACACAATAGGCTTGGCAACCCAAATGGTTCTTTTCTTGACACCACTTTGGGTACCAACATATTTGGCAAACACATTGGCCACCTTATCTTTTCTAAGAGAATAAACATTATCAATTATAATGGGGTTGGATAAGGTACCACTAGTGCTTGAAGAAGCAAAGTGACCCTTCTCATGGCATAAGTAGCAACATTGGCTTCCTCCTTTCTTCTTAGTGGAAATTTCAACACGAGGAGGAATAGCTTGATTATTCTTGGAAAGGAGACGTTACCAACTTGAACTTGAGGCATTTTTCCTTGTTGCTTCTTGCTAAGAGACTTCTTCTTCAACGGGCAAGATCTAACATGTTGCCCTCCTATTTTGCACTTTAAGAAAATAATCTTGGCCGGATTCTTGACTTGTTCTTGGCCCTTCTTCTTCTCGATATTATTGGACTTGTTCTTTTTCTTGGAGTTGAATCCAAGTCCACTTTTGTCATTGGGACGTCTTTGCACAGACAACATATTCTCAATTGTGGACTTCTCAACATGATGCCTTTCCAAGTCTTTCTTCAAAGAAATGACTCTGGTCTTGAGCTCTTTTAATTCCTCTACAAGGTTAGTATCAACATAAGCACTAAAGGATGTGCATGCTTCATTGTTAGAGAAACAAGGCAATGTAAGTAATTAATCACAAGATGTAGCAATGTTATGAGTGGATGAATTACAAGGAGTGGCACATGGCAATAGAAGTTGTGCCATTACCCACATGAGGCTTACAAGATGTTACCTTTGTAGTAATAGCCTCATGAGCAATTTTTAGCTTGTCACGGGAGACTAGAAGATTTACATGAGAGCTCGAGAGCTTTTCATGTATTTCTTTCAATTTTCCATAACCACTAGATAGCACCTCAAGTTGAGCCCTTAGCTCTATATTCTCCGTCAACATGGATGCTTCTCAAGAGATAGATTTATTAACACAAGCATTATTATTAATTGCAATAGGAGAAAATAATTTGGAAAGCTCTTTTGAGTGTGAAGCTTTAAGTTGCTCAAAATTCTCAAGGAGTATAGCATGAGCCTCTACAAGCTCACCATTTTTTATTTTTAAGTCATTTGCCACTTCAATAGCTCTATCATGGGATTCCTTTACTATAGAAAGTTCAAGAGAAAAAGTCTCCTCAAGAGACTCCTTGGTGGTTTGTTCTTGTTCAAAAGCTTCCTTGAGTTCCGCGGTCTCATATGCATATTTGTGTTCACGGTCAAGATTTTTGTCAATGGTGTCCTCATGCTCATCAATAAGTTTCTTGCTATCAATTTCAATTGTCAATATTTCAATGAAGTTAGAGCAAGCAATTTTATTTTTACTTAGAGCATGATAGAAATTTACACTTTTACTTTTTAGAGAAGGCAAGCTATCATCATCATTACTATCATTATGCGATATATTGGGGTCCAAAGCAGAGGATACCTTGGAAGCTTGAGCCATGAGGCAAAAGTGAGTGATGGACTATGATGATGAAGAATTAGTTGGAGAGCCAATTAAATCCATGTCTTGTTCCATGGAGTGTTCGGTTTCGTAGAGGAAATAGAAGCATTTTTATCAAGGCAACAAGACATAGAGAGCATATCATCATGATGATTAATCAAGCAATTTGTACATTATATGCAAGAGCTATCAACACAAGCATGTACATCATTTTTGTCTATGTGTTTAAGTCCAAAGATAAATAATTGCAATGAGATAGAGGTGAAGGATCATCAACAATAAGCTCACTATCAACATTATAATATTTATCACTACTCACCATTGCATTAATTTGTGGCTTGCCACATGTAGGTGGAGTAGAGGAAGTTGAGAACTCATCACGACCGGAGGTGGATGGAGAATAATCATCTCCATCAATCTTGGACAAACTATATTTATCTTGTAGCTTGTTCCAAAGCTCATGAGCATTCCGAAAAGGAGAGACCGACATAATAACTACATCGCTCAAAGCATTGAAAATCACATTAGAAGCTTGAAAATCACATTAGAAGCTTGAGCATCATCCAATAAGGTTAATCTTTTTGGATTTCTTGGAGGAGAATAACCCCTACCTAAGATTCACTATATATATATATGGGTCAAACGGGTACCCCTTCGTGTGGGTACCTGGTGCATGTAATTACTAAAGCCCAATTGTCAATAGGCTGAAGAATCCCAACAAGCGAAGCCCAAGTCGAAAACTTCTACCATAGATAGCATAGTCGGTAGTACTTTCCATATTTGTAGTCCTAGTCGGTTACTACCTGAGACATGTGGCACTATATAAAGGACGGGAGGGCGGCCGATCAAGGACACGCCCAACCAGAACCTCAAAACCCTAGCAAGATCGACATCTTGCTAGACCCTTGTACTCGCCGCATTCACAATCAATAACAGACAAGCAGGACGTAAGGGTGTTACCTCACTCGAGGGCCCCGAACCTGGGTAAATCCCGCTTGTCAGCCGACGAATCAACAACACTACGCGTTCTCTGAAAGAGCATTTTCCCTCATGTGTGGTTTTGGTAATTGAATGACAATCCCTATGGACTAATGTTTTCATTGAGATATCATTATAGTGAAGGGGATCGTGTGCAGAAAACAAAAAAATTCCTAGCAACGATATCCTTAAACTAGCCAAGATCTACACTATGCAGATATAGTAGTACGGCGGAGATCGGAATACATACTCTCGTAGACCGAATAGCGGGGATTACGCTCCCGCACAAGCGTTGACGACGAAGACGACGTAGCCGACCTCTAGGTCGCGAAGAACTCGACGCGACGAAGTCGGCGAAGATGACCCCGAGGTCGGGTGGAGGAAGTAGGCCTCCGAGTACCGCTAGCGCAGCACCTCGCAGGGCGTTACACACATACGGTGGAGACGACGGCCTCCGAAGCTCCAGTCCAGGACGAGCAGCGGAAGACTTGGACTGGAACACCAGCAGCGCGGCAGCGGGCTATGGTGGAAGAGATCCCCCTTCTCTACTCGGCGCAACTCCGACAAAGGGAATCACGAGATCGAGAGAGAATTAGGGAATTAATTGGTGAATTAAAAGGCCAGGGGTGCCCCTTCTTACATAGACTCCCAGGGGGAGCCAACCTTGCCAGCCAGGCAATGTGGGACTATCCCCCATTGCCTGGTGCGGCCAAGATAGGTGCGCCGGCCCTAGGTGGGCCCCATTTGGCCCACCTAGGCCGGCCCTCCCTCAATCCGAAGCCCTGGGGGACTTCCCCCCTCATGGGCCTTCTTTCCACCAGAAGGCCCATTTAGGGAAACTAGCCTTTAAAAATTCAAAAATAAATATATAAAATCATATTTAATCATTAATTACACTAATTAATATCAAACAAATTTTATAGAATTTATTCTAGCTCCGAAAACTCTTTCGTCGCTACCCGATCTCCATCGGACCATTCCCGGGACGTTCCCGGTGATCTCTTTCCTTTCCGGTTGTCTTGTCGAAACCCCTTAAGTGTGTTACCCTAGCGGTTCGATATAATAACAGGTACGATCAAGACTCCTCTATGATCAATGACTAACTCTTAGGCCTGGACCCCATGAATTAATCCCTGTGATATAACGAATGACTTTCATCTATCAAACCTGGACGTATAGTCTTAAACCCTTTGTCATGGCGATACTTAGCGTGTCCGAGCATCATTCTCAGATATCTCCATACCTAGCATGATCTCGTTACCTACAACACTATCTTCTACTCGTCCAAGATATTATGTCAGCTGGTGACCTAGTCACATGTTTGCAAACTCATTTGACATAATCTCACCGAGTGGGCCCTAGAGTATCTATCTGGCTATGCGGACTGACAAATCCCGCTGTTGACCCCTCGTATCAACTACCCCCTTCCGATACCCAAAAGTATCACCTATCATTGTCACACTATATAAGATATGACGTTTGGTGCGATCAAAGTATCTTCCAGGGATAACAATAAGAGTTGATCTCACGGTCTTAAGGCGTAATGACTATGTCCTATAAATACTGGGTATGTCCATCACATCGTTACACCTAACGATATGACTTCCATTGCCGACCGGCGCCACGCCCTATGATCGGAAAACCTCGATCATCAATCGCGCAACGAAACTAGTCTTAGTAGAGGCTACTAGGGACCTGGTTGTTTATCTACCACACCTGTATTAATGTTTTCGCTTAATACAGTTATAGCATGGTATAAAACATACAATGAACGATTGGGATATTGCCAATAAACTATGTTTATTAAGTGCCTCTAGGGCATATTCCCTTCATATAGATCATGTCCATGGAATTGTGGAGTTCATGTGTTGGACTCTTGAAGCTTATGTGTTGAATGGAGCATATTGCAAGTATGTCTTGAATGGATTCAAGACATCATATTAGTGAAGAAATGTTGGAAGATACAAGGTTGATCAAGATGTTGATCAACACACAAAGCTACAAGATGTACCAAGAGCGATCATGTATCTCTTGGGATGGTAAACACTTGTCCGCATAGCTTTGTGAACTAACCCATGATATATGTGTGTGTGGTATCTTTATATGAGGTTAGGTATCTTCCCATGGGCTTGCATCAAATGAAGATTTCATATAGCTCATGGAGGATGACGTCATGTGCTGATCATCATCGAGGTGAGATGTGCAAGACCAATACCAAGACCAAGAGAAGCTTCTTGAAGAGATCCTATGCTTGGTGCTTGCAATGAATACATGAAGATGAAGTTAAGCGAGACTCTCCCATTGTGAGCATGGGGGAGTATTTGGAGAAGTCTTCATCAAGCATGTGCTTGGACGCGCAATCAAGGAAAGATGAACCACTTGAAGAGATCAAGATAGTCATGATCCAACTCAAGTGGAATGCTCAAGGCAAAGGTATGATCTTGATAGGGCTATAGGATAGATAGGCGTACTATCAAGAGGGGTTCTCAAGTTAGTAACTTGATCGCATCATTGTGGAGAGCTCAAACCTTTGCATACTTGGCATATCATATTTCTTGGTTCTCATTTGGCTTTTATGTTGGTGAGGAGTTAGAGCTTGGTTCATCTCCATGTCAAGCTCTTGTTCATCGAAATCGGTTTTACTTTGGACAACTTGTTGCGTTTTCGGTGGCGGAAATATTGTCGGTTCTACCATGAGGAAAGTCCCACACCTTGCCATGTGTGGTGATTTTACTCTATTTATGGGATGCAATATTTCTCATCGTCGCTATCTTTCCAACAAAATTGGTCTCACCTCATTTGGAGTTCATTTGCAAAAGTTATAGCAGTTTTCGTTTCGGTGTTTTGCTGATTCAGATTATTGGGGCCGGATATTCCGCTCTACCGGAATTTCCGGTTCCCCAGCTGATCCAAGAAAACGGTTAAGGAAAGGAGAAAAAGGGTTCTGACTCAAACCGGAAATTGTGCTCGGAAATTTTCATATACCGGAATTTCCGAGTGCACCTAGAAAAGTCCTCCAGAAACGGCTAAGGAAAAGTTTGGTTTTAATTCTGACTCCACCCAGAATTTCTGCTCGGAAATTTCATGGACTCGGAATTTCCGGGTAACCGGAATTTCTGAGTCTCACTTATACCGGAATTTCCGGGTGTCGAAACAGCCAACGGCTATATTTCCTGGAGGGGTATAAATACCCCTCCCCTTCTTCTTCCCTAGCTAACCCAAGGCAGCACGACTTTCCCCTCTCTCCTACTCCATTGTTGACCTTGGAAAGCTCACTTCCCTCTCAATCCCTCCATTGAATCTTCCATATTCTTTAGGGAAAGTTGAGAGGAGATCTAGATCTACAATCCTACCAATCCATCTCTCCTCTAAGTGAGGGGAACCTAGTGGATCTAGTTCTTGGAGTTCCTTTGTGGTTCTTCTCTTTGTTCTTCCTCTCTTCTCCCCCCATAAGCATTAGTTGCTTTTGGTGGGATTTGGGAGTGAAGGATTTGACTCCTTTGTGGTTTCCTTTGTTCTTCCTCTCTTATTCCCCCATAAACATTTGTTGTTGTGTTGGAATTTGAGAGTGAAGGACTTGAGCACTTCGTGTGCTCTTGCCATTGCATTTGCATCGGTTTGAGCCCTCCACGAGGATTCGTGGTGGTGATACTTGTGAGCTTGTTACTCTTGGGTCTTTGGACCCTAGACGCCTTTTGTGGCCAAGAACTTTTGTGCTCAAGACCTCTTGTGGTCACTTGAGAGCCCCCAATTAAGTTGTGGGTGTGTGCCTCAAGACTTGGGAGCCCCCAATTAAGTTGTGAGTGTGTGCCTCAAGAGTTGTACGGGATTCGATCTCCGCCCCAAAGGAGATCAATAGTGGAAGGTGTACTCGCAACCTTTTGTGGTTGAGTTCATCAGGAGAAGAAGGTGACCTTTCTGACGTTGCGGCTAACCTGTTGTGGTTGCGCACACCTCTCCAAACGAGACGTACACCCTTTGGGTGGAACTCGGGAATACATCCTCGTCTCCGCGTGCCTTGGTTATTTCTATACCCGAGCTCTTTACTTATGCACTTTACATTGTGATAGCCTTCGTGCTTGAAGTCATATATCTTGCTATCACCTTGTTACTTGTATTGCTTTGCATAAGTTGTTGGTGCACATAGATGAGCCTAGTATTTATATCTGGGCTGTATGCTTGTTAAAGTAAACCTCTAGTTTTATTCCGCCTTTATCAAGCATACCGGAATTTCCGAGTCATTCTTGGACCGGATATTCTGTCTCCTCGGAAAAAGTTTTAAATCGCCAATTCACTCCCCCTCTAGGCGACGTCTATCCGTTCATTCTTTACCTCATAACTCTTACCCTACACTATAAGAAATATGTCAACTGGTGACCTTATCTTAACGACCAAGGTTTTTTTGGTCATAAATTTATGACCATTTTAAACTCATTGGTCATAACCCAACTGAGAGGGACAAAATTATGACGTTCTGTTTTAGAAAGGTCATAACACGCAGACACCAATTGGTCATAAATTCTAACAGCACTACTCCATGACCTTAATTACAGACTTCAACGACCAATCTAATAGGTAACACTGATATACTTGTGTGACTGGGCTGACACCTAAGCCAACTCGCCTACGTGTCACTGCCTACATGTCATTTATGCTTACGTGTCACAACAATGACCCGTGGGACCAGCCCAGCAGCCCCGCCTAACCTGTGGGACCCGCCGTGCAGTTTCGCCTAACCACTGGGTCCCACTCCCCCACCTGACCACTGGGTCCCACCCACCCTACCCTGACCACTGGGTCCCACGCTCCCTCACCTGACCACTGGGTCCCACCCAGCCCCACACGCCACTGACCACTTGGTCCCACTCCCCCACCTGACCACCGGTCCCACCCACCCCACACGCCACTGACCACCGGGTCCCACTCCCTCCATCTGACCACCGGGTCCCACTCCCCCCACCTGACCACCGGGTCCCACCCACCCCACACGCCACTGACCACCGGGTCCCACTCCCCCCACCTGACCACCGGTCCCACCCACCCCCACACGCCACTGACCACCGGGTCCCACTCCCCCACCTGACCACGGGGTCCCACCTACCCCCACTCGCCACTGACCACCGGGTCCCACTCCCCCACCTGACCACCGGGTCCCACCCACCCCACACGCCACTGACCACCGAGTCCCACTCCCCCCTGACCTGACAACTGGGTCCCACCCACTACCACAACGCCACCCACTGACATGTGGGTCCAGCACAACACCACCCACTGACATGTGGGTCCAGCACAACGCCCCCCACTGACATGTGGGTCCATCTACCGACTAGTCATAGGCTTTGGATTTAATCCCGCAAAAACAATGCAGTGTGGCAGATGGGGTTCGAACCCATCCAACCACAAGGTGCTAACCAATAGGCCACAAGACAACTTTTGTAAAGAGAGCGATTCGACCCTACTTGATGTGTCACGGTTGGATTTGGGCTAAGCGAAGTGGGCTGGTTTGACTGCTCCGGTGGGCTGGGCCGGCTTAGATAGGCTCGGTTAGCTTTTTTGGCTTATTTCTTTTCCATTTTCTATAGTAACTAGTGATTTTCAACTCCGATTTAAATTAGATATATTTTATTTTTTAAAATATAACATTTGTCCTTATGTACTATTAGGAAATGTTTTTAGTAAAAATAATATATAAATTCCACTAAGATTATATTACTTATATTGGGATTAGTAAAAAAACTATTTTTCGCACTCGGAAAGTGAAAATTGGTTTTTGTGTGCAAACAAATGACAACTTTCTTGGTATTTTTGCAAGTTTGTTATTTTTCCTCAAAACTAGGTCACATTTAATGACACTTGGCGAAGGATTCACACCTTTGAATTTTTTTGAATTCTATGCGCCAATTTCAAAATACGATAAAAAAGGGGGACGTGACCGTTCGTATCTAAGGGTGGAATTTTGTGATTCTCTTTGTGTATCTGTGATGAAATAGGTACTTGTGTACCTAGAAATTATTTTTGAAAAAAAATCATGAGCAAACTATGAGGCACCTATAGTTCAAATTTGACCAGTTTTCACCTAAATCGGCGGGAATTTGTCATTTTGTAAAGTGGTGGATGGAAAGCTTTTCAGACACAACCATTCATTTTTTTGTACATTAAATGTGGTCTAATAATTTATAAAAATTAATATGTCCCATTTTGCAACATATTGTTGGTAGATGCTTCACAAAAAACCTTTTTTTTACACTCGGAAAAAGATATATGGTTTTTTTGTGTAAAGAAAATAAAAACTTTCTTCGGCAACATTGTTCTCCACTCCAAGATACATGTTTGTGTGCAATATGAGATCATTTGAACAAACTATGTCACGGTTGTCGCCATAACATTGGTCATTTGGGTTGAAAGCCACGAATCTTCGTACATAAGAGGTCAATTCTCTGAACATGTTTTGAAAATATCGTCCGTTTTCCAAGTTTGTTATTTTTCCTCAAAACTAGGTCACATATAATAACACTTGGTGAAGGATTCACACCTTTTTGATTTTTTTTAATTTTATGCGCCGATTTCAAAATACGATCAAAACGGGGGGTGTGACAGTTCGTATCTAAGGGTGGAATTTTGTGAAACTCTTTGTGTATATTTGAGTAAATAGGTACTTGTGTACCTAGAAATGATTTAAAAAAAAACATGAGCAAACTATGAGGCATCTATAGTTCGAATTTGACCAGTTTTCAACTGAATCGGTGGGAATTTGTCATTTTTTAAAGTGGTGGATGGAAAGCTTTTCAGACACAACCATTTATATATTTGTACAAAAAATGTGGTCTAATATTTTATAAAAATTAATATGTCCTATTTTGCAACATATTGTTGGTAGATGCTTCACAAAAAAACCCTTTTTTACACTCGGAAAATGATATATGGTTTTTTTGTGTAAAGAAAATGAAAACTTTCTTCTGCAACATTGTTATCCATTCCAAGATACATGTATGTGCGCAATATGAGATCATTTGAACAAACTATGTCACGGTTACCGCCATAACATTGGTCATTTGGGTTGAAAGCCACAAATCTTCGTACATAAGAGGTCATTTCTGTGAACACTTTGTGAAAATATCGTCCGTTTTCCAAGTTTGTTATTTTTCCTCAAAACTTGGTCACATATAATGACACTTGGCGAAGGATTCACACCTTTTTGATTTTTTTTGAATTCTATGTGTAGATTTCAAAATACGGTCAAAACGGGGGGCGTGACCGTTCGTATATAAGGGTGGAATTTTGTGAAACTCTTTGTGTATCTGTGATGAAATAGGTACTTGTGTACCTAGAAATGATTTTTGAAAAAAAATCATGAGCAAACTATGAAGCACCTATAGTTCAAATTTGACCAGTTTTCACCTGAATCGGCGGGAATTTGTCATTTTGTAAAGTGGTGGATGGAAAGCTTTTTAGACACAACCATTTATTTATTTGTACATTAAATGTGGTCTAATATTTTATAAAAAAATAATATGTCCCATTTTGCAACATATTGTTGGTAGACGCTTCACAAAAAAAACGTTTGTTTACACTCGGAAAATGATATATGGTTTTTTTGTATAAAGAAAATGAAAAATTTCTTCGGTAACATTGTTCTCCACTCCAAGATACATGTTTGTGTGCAATATGAGATCATTTAAACAAACTATGTCACGCTTATCACCATAACATTGGTCATTTGGGCTGAAAGCCACGAATCTTTGTACTTAAGAGGTTATTTCTGTGAACACTTTTTGAAAATATCGTCCGTTTTCCAAGTTTATTATTTTTCCTCAAAACTAGGTCACATATAGTGACACTTGGCGAAGGATTCACACCTTTTTGTTTTTTTTTTGAATTCTATGGGACGATTTCAAAAAAGGTCAAAACGGGGGGCGTGACCGTTCATATCTAAGGGTGGAATTTTGTGAAACTCTTTGTTTATCCGTGACGAAATAGGTACTGTTGTACCTAGAAATTATTTTTGAAAAAATTATGAGCAAACTATGAGGCACCTATCACCATAACATTGGTCGATGAACAACGATGGTGGGCATTTTGATCATTTAAAAATATGTAAAATGTGAAAATTCTCAAAAAAATAAATCCTTTGGCATGTAGTTATTTTAAGTTTACTACTTTCTAGGAGAAAATATAAACTTGAGTTTTGACAAATAATACCCTGAATAGTAGTTGATTCTTGTTGATGGACAAAACACAAAAAAAAACATGCTTTCTGATTGGCTAGCAGGATTTCACGTGGATCATGGTTGTGAGCCGTTGGATCCACTTAATCGAACGGCTCTAGATGCCTTATCCAGTTCTCTGCACACCCGTCAAACCAACACACCAAACCCTAACCCCACGCTGACCAAGCACTCCAGACCTCTCCTCTCCTTCGCTCGAGCGCAGCCTCTCCCTCTCGCTCATCTCCCACGCTCCTCTTCAGTCTTCCCCACGCACGCCGCCACCCAAACCTAGTCCTCCCCCCCCCCCTCCGCCGCCGCGCCCACCAGGGTCAAGGGCGGTGAGTGACGGCGGCCCGCGCCTCCAGCTCGCCCGGCAGGCGGCAAGCGCGACGAGGACGCCAAGTTCGCGTCCGCCTTCTCCCCGTTCCTCCCCAACCCCCGCGGCGGGGATGGCGCATCCTCCTCGCGCTCGAGGATCCCAGGTCGCCGTCCTCGCTAGGCTGCAGGCAGCGGCGGCGACAAGTATTCTTTGTATCCAAGGCACCATGGCGAGCAAGCTCTTCTTCCGGACCCAGCAGGTTCTGTTTCATGTCCAAACTTCCTCATTCTTAGTCGCAGTTCTGTATAAGGAGGCGCCGTCGTTTGTCAGGATTGTCTAAATTCATACCAGAACTAAATACGTGATACATGCGAATATCAGCTTGTCAGGATTGTCGCCTGATCTGAATATCCGCTTGTTTCATACGTTTCCCTATGACTTGTTAAGGATTATCTAAATACAGTCATTCCTTTCTGAGGATACAATTTGCAACCAAAGCTAACATTGCAAAAGACGATGCTTAATTGCTCATAACGATAGTACATTTTCTTGTAACAAAATATCATTAGTCCCATTGTAGATTCCTACTCGTGGTGTAAGGATTGGCAATGTACATAGCTCGACTCCGATGAAACTATATGGGATTTCATCCTCTGTTTATGTTAAACAATCCAGCTTAAGAAGCATGAAAAAATAGTGCGCTTGCTGTAGGGTACTTGCTCCACTGCTGAAACAATCTTGCAAGTTCTCATGCAATTTAGAACTGTATACTCCCTGGAACTTAAGTTTCGCTTGCTCTGTTACTAGGGCACATGTTGTAGGCTACTTGCTTGCTCCACTGCTTATAATTAACTTGGGTGCTACTGTGCTAGAATACTTTCTTGCTATATTGTACTTGCTTGCTCTCTTGCTAGGGTACATGGTGATTGCTGTAGGTTACTACTCCACTCCTGTAATTAAAATATTTTGTACTACTCCACTGCTTGAGTGTAGTGTGATGATAAACAACTGTTCGTCTGATTTTTTTTCATGTTTCAGGGATGACATTTAGCACTAGAAGATCTGATGGTAGCCTCACTCTTTCCATTCCTGGTGGTTAAGTATGCATGCTGTGTGCATTCTGTGTTTTTTGCAATAGGTTTCAGCAGAAGATCTGATGCTAGCATAGGTTCTAACTTCTAAGTAACAACTTAAATTAGCACATATCCTGAAAGTTAGCAGTACTGTAGGATTGCTCTGTTTATGATCACTTTGCTGTGTGGTCAGGCAGGGAGCATGCATGTACTTATGCTTTTTTGTCCTTGATTGTCTGCACTTGATATTTCTGTCACATGTTTCTATTCTTATAAAATGTTGTCATTAGTTCAGTAGAGTACATTAGTAGTAGCTGGTGGCCTGTGTAGCCGTCACAAGTTTCTGATCTTTTCTTATGCCTTATGCCTGTGATGCTTCTTGCCTATTCTTGTGCACTGCTGCTTGCCTTCTTGTGCCTCTAATATGGTAGATTAGTAGTAGCTGGTGGCCTTGTGCATCTAATTAAAATGTCAACTGCTTGGATAGTGTTTTCAACTGCTGAACTTGTGCTTATTTATTTCTATAGTATGATACTTGGTGACCTTGTCCATAAAGATTGAAACTGGTTCTTATGTGGGCTAGGCTGTCTGGGTTGCAGATCCGGCTCGTGGGGACAATGAGAGGCAAGCGGAGCGGCCAGTTTACATCTGGCTAGTTTCCAGCTTGTTTCGCGATGTGTGTTTATTTTCAAGACTGAATGCATTGCTGTTAGTTAGTTATTTCTTGCAATTGATAATCATTAAGAACTTACTAGTTCTATAAATTAGATCTGGATGGGTGATGGAGTAGGAGTATTGCTTGTGCATTTGCTTACAGTACGAGTAGTAGTAGCAGTAGTGCTCTGTATGGTTTCTTTGTAGCTGAAGTAATTGACTGAGCAACATGCTCAGCTCCACTTGCATTATGTAACTGAATTTAACATATGTGAGATTAATTTAACAAGTGCTCTTTGTTGATGACATTAATAAAAAGTACATTTAACTTGTGCTTGCAGTAATTTAACTTGGATTTGTAAACTGCTCAGCTTCACTTGCATTAGGTAGCTTTGTTTCATAAACATAAATAATGCATCGAATGTATAGTGCATAATGGGTATCTATTGTGTTATCCTTTTCTTGTATGAAGCAACACTTATCTTGTAGCCTTTTAATATGTATTTTTAATAATATGTGATATACATTTTTTTTTGTATGTCATTCCTGCATGGATTCCTTCTCTGCTGTACCAGCTCCGAAAGCATCTGCATGTATGTATTCTTTGGAACATTAATCTAGTTCCGAACTGTTACCCAATGAACCGCAACATACGCAAGAGCATATTTATTCAGAACTGGGTCGGTAGGGAGACATGGTTTATGATTGTGCTCTCGATCTGGATAGCGACTAGATTTTTTAACAATTAGTTCGGTTAATGCTGGGATGTAGCATATAGTTTTTAACATGTTATGTATCTTGATTGCTATGTATAATGATGCAACTGTTCTGTGTTTGATGAAACCATTTGCATATTCAAGAATGCGAACTGGTCCTAATTTAAGTTTTAGGGTTTGTTTTGTTTATCATTTTTGTTCTGCACCTTTAGATCTGATTTGAACTTGGAGCATGTCTACCTTGTTTCAGTATTTGGTCTAATCATTTTAGCCAACCACATATATAATTAAATCACTCCTTTGTATAATGATGCTTAGTTTCAATTTGTTATGTCAGTATATCCACTTCATCCATCTAAGCACCTCATTGTTTCTTGCAGCCTGATGTCCAGTCGATCTCTAGCCCACTGTGATCAATGAGGTCCGCACCAGCCCCTACTGCTAGCTCTTCCATTCTCAGCAGCTCATATCAGCATCAAGGAGGAAGCAGCCAATATCTTCATCTGTGGTCACTATACAAGTAAATTCACCCCAACCCTCTTCTCTGCTCCTGTAGTGAACCTGCTATGATATATTGTGTTTGAACTAGGTGAGTAGTACTTCTGCTCCTAAACTAAGATGCTATTACTCTTCCCTGTACTAAACTGTTGCTGCTCTTCCCTGTAATGAACTGATCCACCTGTGTGGTATGTGTGATCTTGATAGGACCTGCGTGAGGTCCAAATGGGAAAGGATCAGGACCTGGCCAAGGCAGCACCAGGATCTTGGCGAGCAATATATAGTGTTCGTGTTTGTGTAATAGAATGTTTGGATGTAATAGAATATACAAATTGTAATATACTTGTGTTATTTAATGAATGAGATTTGTTTGTAAGTGTTTATGTATGTGATTTTAAATTTTGTGAAATGAAAATAATCTACTATACTATGACAAGTGGGACCCTTCAGTTTGGGATCCACACTGACAGGTGGGATCGCGGTCGCTTGATGGGTGGGTCCAACCTGACAGGTGGGGTCGGTTCTGTCTGAGAAGTGGGACCGTGTAGCCCATGAGTTTGCCCCATTTAACCAGTTGAATTAAATAAAAAAACAAATGTAAAAAGACTTGCTTGTTGGGTTTGGCCCATTTAGATGACTCAACTGGATTGGCCTCAATCTGTCTGTGACCGTCTAATTTGGTCACTGATCCACGCGTCATGTCAGCTCAGTCTAATTTGGTCACTGATCCACGCGTCATGTCAGCTCAGTTTTCCAACGTGGCCTGGCTAGAATTGCTAGTGACCAAACAGTTGGATTGGTCACACAAAAATCTATGACCAATTGAAAAAAAGTCACATACTGCCATTAGTGACCCTCGGTATGTGACCTTCCTGTTTTGGTCACAAAAATGTCACAAATGACTTATAATGATCTTTCTGTGACCAAAATTGAGAGTTACCAGTTGACATATTTCTTATAGTGCTAGACCAGTAACCATGGGTATTGATGGGGACATCCCTCGTCAATTGGCGCCGTCTATGGGAATAGGTAGTGTTGGATCTACAGATTTTTTGGTCTAGATCGCAAACGGCAACTCGCCGACTTCTTCAAAGGGATGCACATCAACAACTTCAGATCACATCCAGCTCATAGGCGACCACTCGCCGAAACCAACGTCACCAGCCAGGATCAAGCCATACTCACCGGAGACTCAGGAGATCTACTCCAATCTCAGTTCAGGTTTTGATTTAACCATTGGGGAACATAACTTTTTTGCTGATTAGTTTGGTGTGCAGGATCTAGCAAAACATATCGCAACTGAGCCACTCTAGGAGAGATCGACTGCGATCGCATCTTCATCAGACAAGGAGGATACCCCGTCACAACTCGGTCTGATCCCGCCACCACAATCTCCCACGGAGTCGATGTCATCAGCAGAATTCAACAAATCATGGCAGATGAGTTCCCTGAAGAGGAAGGACAGTCGGCTATCTCAGCCGATGATATGATCATATCAATGGCTTCAGCAGGAAGCACGGGGGCTACAACATCACAGATCGATCCGATCTCATTATGTGGATCTTTAGCAGAATTCATGTCTACGCGTGAATTCAATGAGTTCATGACACAGGACCAGCTAGAAGAGGAAGTACAGTTGAATCTCTAGATTAACCCAGTCGAGTATCATATGCATATCGATGATCCAGAAGAAAGCTTCCACCTCTCCGAGTATGACGAGCCTATAGAAGATAGCATACGTCTAAACGACTTGGGCGATTCAGAAATCCAGGATCCACATAATACTGTCATCGACAGCGGCGAGCATACACCTCAATTGGCGAACATAGCAAAAATAAAAACGCAAGCATGGACTGGGAACATGAAGCTGAAGCGACGCCTGATATCTACACAACTTACGCGTATCCTTCCCACATACCCTGGCAGGTTTGCGTTGCAACCACCGTAGAGACGTCAGCAACAACAGCCAATCGGAGGTCGGTCGAGTATCCTTGCACAGTTACCTTGCCAGATGGCACAACCACTCTGGTTATCACGGCTGAGATGGCTGCAAAGGTAACAAAGGTCATCGACGATGGCATAATGATGCCAGCAGACGCAACTCCAGATGAGCTAACAACATACAACCACTTCAACTGGCAAGAAGCACAACGTCTAAAGCAATACATGGCAACACTCGAAGAAAGGAGGAAACAGACAAGCATATCAAGTGCTTGCAGACGACAGCTGTCTATCAGCTCTACAGGGGCAACAAAATGATGAGGTAGGTCCCGGTTTCAAAGAATCCCCGAGGATGAAAGGGCAAGAGTCACTCGAAACCTAGACCACTCGTTCTTGACACTCGACTCGGAAGGCATACTCTTACCCAAGACAGTCGAATGTGCGCTCATATCCTTAGGAGCATACCTCCAAGCAGGAAAACCACCAGCAGGTGACCCAGCTGAGGGGATGTACCTCCAGCAGATGAAAGCTCTGGAAATCGCAACAAAGGAACTAGTAGATGGAGGAAGACGAGGACGCAGAAGAAGTCACTCGTGAGGGCGTCAAGAAGCCGTTCGAGGAGCAGATCCAGAAGATCGGACAGTCACGATTCACCTGACAGTTGTGTCATAGGTCCGCGTGGAGCGCAATGTTTCACTCGACGGATCCAAGAAGCAAACTACCAAAGAAGTTTGGCTTACCCACCATGCCAAAATTTAATTCCAAGCAAGAGCCCTCAGGCTGGCTCGAGGATTACAAGCTGGCAGTCATATGCCAACGAGAAACAACCACAACAACACTGCAATATCTACCCGAGGGAACCTACGACTCCTGGAACCACTTCAAAGAGGACTTCATAAAATACTTTGATCCTCTCTACGAAAGGCCAAAGACATTCGAAGAGCTACGGGCATGCAGGCAAAGGTCAGACGAAGCACTCAGGGCGTACATCAGAAGATGGACCGCCATTCAAAACTCTGTCAGTGCAATATCCGAAGACAAAGCTATGGATGCCTTCACAATGGGAGTCTACAGAAAAGACTTTAAGGAAGCACTCAGTTGACAAAAAGACAAAAAACATGGTAGAGCTCATGAAGTTGGCAACCGAGTGGGCAGATGGCGAAGATGTAGTCCAAAGTAAAACTCCGCACTCACCACAACGTCATCATGACCGACGAGATAATCATTACCATCGAGACAGTCGAGATCACCGAGACAGAGATGACAAAAGAAGAAGGCGCAATTACGATCATGGAAGCAAAGACAAAGTCAAATTCGTAGCAGCGGATTCTCACAAGACTATCACACCCAAGATGATAGAAATCAGGACGATCAATATAACGGTCGACAAGACGATTGACGAGACACGCGACGCAATTACTATCGACACTACCGACGAGTCGAACGCCGTGACAACAGGGACAGTGACCAGCGAGGAGGTTACAAAAAACAAGACTGACAGAGACACTCACATCCAAAAATAGAAAACCCATGCAGACTGCATTTATTCAAAGATCCAGAAACTGGAAAATTAGCATCCAGCCACACCATTGATAACTGCCCCGAATTCGAGCAGTTGGTGGTCGAATACGCGAAAAGACTCAGAAGAAATACACCCGAGCATATGGTACCCGCACAACAAGTCACAGCACTGCCACCGCCTCCGCCATACGACCCCAACGGCCAGTTCATGGGAGCAGCACATTATGTACCTCAAAGATGAACAGATGAGTAGTCTAACCATCAGAGGCAAACATACATGATCCAGAAAGGACGACCATCCAACAGGCAGCAAAAACTTCACACTCGACATGTCAATATGGCAGTCATGGCACCACCAGCAGTACCCGAGTACCTACGTGGGTCCGAGACTGCAATCACCTTCAGTCGAGAAGATCACCCACCATCTGTATATAGGCCAGGCCACTCTGCCTTGGTACTAGAAGCGCAAATTGGCAGTTACACCATGACTAAAATCTTCATGGATAGAGGAAGCGGCATCAGTATAATCTTCGCGGGCACACTACGTCGGATGAACAGGTCAGTCGAAAATTTGCTTCCATCATCAAATACTTTCCATGGTATAGTTCCAGGCAATGCTATCGTACCAAAAGGCACGATACAACTCGATGTCACCTTTGGAGATGCAACACACTTCCGCACCGAGTCGATGGAATTCGAAGTCGTCGACTGGAGATCACAATACCATGCCATACTAAGGCGACCAACGTTTGCCCGATTCATGGCAATACCACATTACGCATATCTCCAATTAAAGATGCCAGGCCCGAAGGGAGTAATTACGGTCAACGGGAACTTTCAAAGGTCAGATGCTTGCGACCGTGACTTCAACAAGATCTCTGAGACATTCGGAGTAGAACAAACGCTGGAGGAACTCTCGCTTATCAGCGACACAACATACATGCGACAACATAAAAAGCAGGCTACCGACAAAGCATTCAACACCGCAGATGATACAGGATCACACCAGGTTCACCCGACTGACTCGGCGAAAACAGTCAAGATATCAACAAGTTTGCCTCCAGCATAGGAATGCGCTTGTCGAATTCCTCCGTGAGAACTGGGATATGTTTGCATGGTCAGCAGCCGACATGCCAGGCATACCCAGAGAATTCGCCGAGCACTCTCTCCAACTCAGTCCAGGAACTAGACCAGTCAAGCAAACGGTACGACGTGTCTCGGGGCCAAAAAGAGAAGCCATAGAGAAGCATGTGAACAAACTACTCAAAGGAAACTTCATTCGAGAAATCAAGAAGTCAGAATGGGTGGCTAACCCTGTGATAGTCGGAAAAAAGAAGACAACAAAAACTAGGATGTGCATCGACTTCACAGGGCTCAATGACTGTTGCCCAAAGGATCACTTTCCGCTACCTCGCATCGACCAGATCATCGACTCCACGGCAGGATGCGCTCGACTGTCATTCCTTGACGCGTACTCTGGATATCATCAGATAGAAATGAAAAAAGAAGATGAAGAAAAAACAGCCTTCACAACTCCACTCAGAGTATATTGCTACACCACCATGCCCTTCGGCCTAAAAAATGCAGGGGCCACCTATCAGCGCATGATGCAAAATTGTTTTAAAAAGCAGATTGGCAAAAACGTAGAAGTCTACGTCGACGACATAGTAATCAAGTCGAAGAAAGAATGCACACTGTTATCAGACATAAAGGAGACATTCGACAACCTCAGAAGCTACAGCATAAAACTGAACCAAAAAAAATGTACTTTTGAAGTCCCAGCGGGAGAACTTTTGGGTTACTTGGTCTCAGCTCGAGGAATCGAAGCACATCCGGAGAAAATACAGGCCATACTAACTATGCAAAGGCCTACGAAGCTCTACGAGGTGCAACAGTTGACAGGAAGAGTGGCAACCCTCAGTCGATTCATCAACAAATTAGGCGAAAAGGCACTGCCACTTTATCGACTGATGAAAAAAGCAGAAAAATTCGAATGGATAGAAGAAGCAGAAGCGGCCTTCATCGACCTCGAACAAACACTCACTAAACCTCCCATCTTAGCAGCACCAAAAGAAAAGGAGCCACTATACCTTTATGTGGTAGCAACAAACACGGTGGTCAGCATAGTCCTTGTAGTTGAGCGTATGGAAGAAGGAAAAGCTCAAAGTATGCAAAGACCAGTATACTACATCAGCGAGGTGTTATCTCTATCCAAGCAAAGATATCCACTTTTTCAGAAACTGGCTTATGCAGTGTTTATAACAACAAGGAAACTAAGGCATTACTTCACAGAGCACCCCATAACGGTGATCAGCAAGTCGACAATCAGAGACATACTCACCAATCCAGATGCAACAGGACGAGTCGCAAAATGACTCATCGAGCTAGGACCACTCGGAATCATGTAAGATCACCCGAAAGCCATCAAAGCCCAGGTGTTGCCTGATTTCACCACCGAATGGATCGAATCTCAACTACCATGAGTACCAGATATATCCAATTCATGGACAATGTATTTCGACGGACCCAAGAAAAACGAAGGGGCAGAAGCAGGTGTAGTACTCATATCGCCAAAAGGGGACAAACTGAAATACGTTCTCCAAATAGATTTCGCAACACCATCCAACAATGAAGCCAAATATGAAGGATTGATACACGGCATACGAATGGCCAAAGCTTTGGGTTGCACTCGACTGATGATATATGGTGATTCAAATCTGGCAGTACATCAAACAATGAAGGCTTGCGACGCCATAGTAGATAACATGATCGCATATCGCGACCTCTGTAACACGCTAGAGGGAGACTTTGATGGATGCGAATTACGACACATCAGACGAGAAAGCAATGAAGAAGCAGACATACTAGCCAACATTGATTCGACTAAGACACAAGTTCCACCAGGTGTTTTTCTGGAGCCCATCACGCACAAATCCTGCAGGGGAACATAGGCAGTAAACAAAAATTTCCTAGCAACGATATCCTTAAAACATGCCAAGATATATTCTATGCAAATATAGTAGTACGAACGGAGATCGGAATACATACCCTTGTAGACCGAAAGCGAGATTACGTTCCTGCACGAACGTTGACGATGAAGACCGACGAAGCCGACCGCAAGGTCGTGAAGAGGAAGAAAACCTCCCAACACCGCTAGCGCAGCACCTCGCAGGGCGTTACACACATATGGTGGAGACGACGGCCTCCGAAGCTGCAGTCCAAGATGAGCAGTGGAAGACTTGGACCGGAACACCAGCAGCGCGACAGCGGGGTATGGTGGAGAGATCCCCCTCTCAACTCGGCGCAACTCCGACAAAGGAAATCACGAAATCGAGAAAGAATTGGGGAATTAATTGGTGAATTAAAAGGCCAGGGGTGCCCCTCTATATATAGGCTCCCCGGGGGGAGCCAATTTTCCAGCGAGGCAATGTGGGACTATCCCCCACATGCCAGGTGCGGCACATGGTGCGCCGGCCACCTGGTGAGCCCCTTTTGGCCCACCTAGTCTGGCCACCTTGACCCCCACCGAATTCCCCTAGGAAATTTTCCCCTCTTGGGCCTTCTTTCGACCAGAAGGCCCATTTAGAGAAATCAGTCTAAATAAATTCGAAAATAAATATATAAAATCATATTTAGACACTAATTACACTAACTAATATCAAACATATTATATATATAATTTATTCTAACTCCGAAAACTATTTTGTCGCTGCCCGATCTCCATCGGACCTCTCCCAGGACGTTCCCGATGATCTCTTTCCTTTCCGGTTGTCTTGTCGAAACCCCTTAAGTGTGTTACCCTAGCGGTTCGATATAATAACAGGTATGATCAAGACTCCTCTCTGATTAACGACTAACTAGTAGGCCTGGACCCCAATAATTAATCCCTGTGATATAACGAATGACTCTCATCTATCAAACCTGAACGTAAAGTATTAAACCTTTTGCCATAGTGATACTGAAGGAGATATGCCCTAGAGGCAATTAATAAAGTTTATTTCTTTATCATATCTCGTTTGTTCATAATATGTTTTTGTGTCATGCTATAACCGTATTAAGCGGAAACATTAATACGGGTGTGATGCGTAAACAACCAGGTCCCTAGTAGCCTCTACTAAGACTAGTTTCATTGCGCGATCGATGATCATGGTTTCCTGATCATAGGGCTTGGTGCCGGTCGGCAAAGGAAGTCATACCTTTAAAGATAGATGTGATGGACATACCCATATTTGTAGGACGTAGTCATTACGCCTTTGACCGTGAGACCAACTCTTATTGTTATTCCTGGAAGATACTTTGATTGCACCAAACATCGTATCTTAATTAGTATGACAATAACGGTGATACTTTTGGGTATCGGAAGGGATCAGTTGAGACGAGGGGTCAAGAGCGAGATTTGCCAATCTGCATAGCATGATAGATACTCTAGGGCCCACTCGGTGAGATTATGTCTAATGAGCTTGCAAGCATGTGACTAGGTCACGGACACATGAAATCATAGACGAGTAGAAGATAGCGTTGTCGGTAACGAGGTCAAGCTAGATATGGAGATATCTATGAACGATGCTCGAACACGCTAAGTATCGCCATGGCAAAAGGTTTAATACTTTACGTTCAGGTTTGATAGATGAAAGTTATTCGTTATATCACATGGATTAATTCATAGGGTCCAGGCCTACGAGTTAGTCATTGATCAGAGAGGAGTCTCGATCATGTCTGTTATTATATCGAACCGCTAGGGTAACACACTTAAGGGGTTTCGACAAGACAACCGATGTCGGGGATGTACTTCCCCGGTACCTCAAAGTGGCGGGATAATTGTGTTATTGCAAGAGGTAAAAGGGAGTGTAAATAATTAAAGATTAAAGAGAAGGGCAAGGAGTTATTTTCTGGGCCGGATTTGGTACTGTACTGGCAGGATTCCCCGGGATGGGCCAGAAGATGCTTAACTCGGATCAACCTAGATACTCAGGTCGGTGGGCCGGCATCTCCTCGGTTCATATGGGCCGAAATCCCTCCGACACAGCATCTCCAGCATCGCCCTCCCGAGTTCGTCCCCTCGCTGATTCGACGGCCTCGACCTCCACGGACGCGAGCGCCTCGTCCCCGAGCTCCGGTGCTGCACCCCCATCCCCCCAGCATCCTCTCCTCCGACATGCTGCACCCCAGCATCTCCCTCCCCCGAGCTCTTCTCCAACCCCGACTGCGGCCATCCCGGCGCCGCCCGAGTTCGCCTCCACCTCGCCCGGGCGCAGCTGCGTCAAGCCCGGCCGCCAGCGACTCCACCACGCCCCGATGCGCATCGACCCCGACATCGCCACCTCGCCCCCGTCCCCGACACCGCAGAGGAGCTGCTCGTCCCCGCATCTCTTCCCCCGGCATCCCCCTCGCCACAGCGGCGCCAGCGCTTATCCCAACCTCGGCCGCATCTCAACGGGCTTCCGGCCGCCCGCGCCTCCTCCTCGACCTCGGCCCCGACGGCTCCGAGACGCTCGCCGCCGCCTCGCGCCCACCCGAGTCTCGGATGCGCCCGGCCGCGTCCGACCTCACCCCAACATCATCTTGGATGCCCCCGTGCTTCTCCGACCCGGCCTCCCCCGTGACCGGGCTCTCCGCATCTCGGCGCCCCCGACATCAACCTCCAGCGCCACGATGCTCCCCGACCTCGGCGTCCCCATCTCCCTCGACCTCGGAAACAACCCCGGCATCCCCAAGTCCGGACGTGCCTCACCGGCATGCTCTCCGACAACAGCGACCCCGACACCGGCGCTTGTGCTTGCGCCCGAGCCCTACCTCGTCCTCTGCTGCATCCCGGCAGGCTCAAGCCTCTCCGGCATCGCTGCCCATGTCGGTGCCCCCAACCCCAGTGATCCACCACGTTTCCCCGACATCCCCCCACCTCGTACATGTAGAAGGACAGGAGAAAATGAGAAGAGGAGAAGATGCCAGGACGCAAGCTACGGAACAAAACAAGGACGCATGAATCACGGGTCTACTCTGTCCAGAAGTGACCCGACACGGCTACAGTGACTGCGGATGGGACAACAGTACAATTTTATTGGCATGTGCTACAGTGCCGACAAGACCCCAGTGGTCATTTCGGCTACAGTGCACGGTGAACAGTAATTCTTGTCTCCTTGTCCCCGGCTTGTCCCCTGGGGGAGAGGGAGAGCAGAGGCCACCACCCCCACCACTTCATTTCCCCCTTCTCATTTGCTCTCAAGACCTCATGGAGGCCTGTCTAGCAGCTCACGGAGTATATTGTAGCCCGGATAATAAGAGGAGAAATATAGCGAGTAGGCTAGATGCTGTAGTAGGGGTTTTATCTCCTCACGAGAGCCCTGAAGCAGGGTAAATCTTTGTGTCACCATGTCGGTTGAGTTGATCTGCGTGCGAGTTCATCGCGCAATCCCTTCCCGAGATCCCCTAGCGTCCATCGGCCCCACAAATTAGCCTACCCGTAGGCATCTGTCTGTTGGCCACGACGACAACCGGAAAGGAAAGAGATCACCGGGAACGTCTCGGGAGAGGTCCGATGGAGATCGGGCAGCGATGAAATATTTTTCGGAGCTAGAATAAATTATATATAATATGTTTGATATTAATTAGTGTAATTAATGTCTAAATATGATTTTGTATATTTATTTTCGAATTTATTTAGGCTGATTTCCCCAAATGGTCCTTCTGGTCGAAAGAAGGCCCAAGAGGGAAAAATTCCTCAAGGGAATTCGGTGGGGGACATGATGGACGGCCTACGTGGGCCAAAAGGGGCCCACCAGGTGGCCGGCGCACCAGCCTAGCCGCACCAGGCAATGGGGGATAGTCCCACATTGCCAGGCTGGCAAGGTTGGCTCCCCCCGGGAGCCTTTATATAGAGGGACACCCCTGGCCTTTTAATTCACCAATTAATTCCCCAATAGCCCGCTGCTGCGCTACTGGTGTTCCGGTCTAAGTCTTCCGCTGCTCGTCCTGGACTGGAGCTTCAGAGGCCGTCGTTTCCACCGTCCGTGTGTAACGCCCTACGAGGTGCTGCGCTAGCGGTGCTCGGAGGTCTGCTTCCTCTACACGAACTTGAGGTCGTCTTCGTCGGTCTTCATTGATAATGTTTGTGCGGGAAGGTAATCCCCGCTTTCGGTCTACAAGGGTATGTATTCCGATCTCCGTTCGTACTACTATATCTGCATAGAATAGATCTTGGCATGTTGTAAGGATATCGTTGCTAGGATTTTTTTTGTTTTCTGCACATGATTCCTTTCAGATACTTAGCGTGTCCGAGCATCGTGCATAGATATCTCCATACCTAGCTGACCTCATTACTGACAACGCTATCTTCTACTCGTCTATGATTTCATGTCTCCGTGACCCAGTCACATGCTTGCAAGCTCATTAGACATAATCTCACCGAGTGGGCCCTAGAGTATCTATCCTGCTATGCGGATTGGCAAATCCCGCTCTTGACCCCTCGTCTCAACTACCCCCTTCCGATACCCAAATGTATCACCGTTATTTTCATTCTGTATAAGATATGACGTTTGGTGCGATCAAAGTATCTTCCAGGAATAACAATAAGAGTTGATCTCACGGTCGAAGGCGTAATGACTACGTCCTACAAATATGGGTATGTCCACCACATCGTTCCACTAATGATATGACCTTCATTGCCGACCGGCGCCATGCCCTATGATCGAAAAACCTCGATCATCAATCGCGCAACGAAACTAGTCTCAGTAGAGGCTACTAGGGACCTGGTTGTTTACGCATCACACCCGTATTAATGTTTCCGCTTAATACAGTTATAGCATGACAAAGAACGTGTATTATGAACAAACGATATATGATAAAGAAATACACCTTATTAATTGCCTCTAGGGCATATCTCCTTCCGTCTCCTACTTGCACTAGAGTATAAATTAATGTAGTGTACCTGCACCTAAAATATGGCAGATACCTGTGTATAGTGCAAATCCCTGGATCGATTCGTTTGCACACACAGTTACGATGTAATATCACAACAAAGTATCAATTTATTACAACGCTGATCCAGACTTAGAAAATATTCATTACAAATTTGCATAGCATACAGCTAGCAGTACAAAAAGTAAACAACGGAAAATTTATTCTTCATGGAGTCCCCAAACATCATCATGTGCCACAGGCGAGCATGTTGGTTGAAGACTCGAAACCCTTAGTAAAACTTTCACTCATCATCAGGACAGTCTGCAATAAGATATATATTGCAACAACGTGGGTCAGAACCATTAAAATGGAACTGGCAAGTGACACTATGGTGGACACTTAGAGGAATAACTCTATGACCTATATGCTTATTTGGCTGGTGGAGCTCAAGGCTATTTTGCAGAAAGCAAGTTTTTCCCTAACTTTTTGAAAACACTTTTCTTCTATTCGAGACATCCGTGGCATGAAATCCACTGTCTCATTCTACCCTTGTTCACCCATCAAGTTTTTAATTTATAAGTTGGAATGGTGGAATCCTCCGTTGATATCCTCGTTCAGCTGCTCAATTGTCCGTTTCCGGGGACACGGCTAAGTACTTAGATTTTAACTCTGCAGAGGTTGTGCACGTTCACCATTGTACCTATTCAACCCAGGTTATCCTTTACACACCATTTGTGATAAGGAAAGGAAAGAATAAGACGAGATCTTTCAGAAGCATTTCCCCTCCCACTCTGGCCTGACGCGCTCCTCCTACAAATCCTCTACCACCACCTGTCAGGCCGGGGATAGTCCACGCAGCTTAGTTGATCAAGCCAGAGCCCATATTGGCAATGGCTGCACGAGAAGCAATCTTCACTTGGAGTTCTTCAGATTCCTTTGCTCCTGGGTGGCCTTCCACAAGTGAATATTCCACAGGTAAAACCCCTGGGAACAACACTCAACTCATACAGCCAAGCAACCAATTTCCACCCAGGTGTTTGATTAAAACTTCGTAGACTTATCTCTTTCATCAAAATAGTTTTTGCATAGCATCACTATTCTACTAAGTAATTTCATAGGAACCTAGACACAAGAATAAAGAGATCTATCATGGCTTGCATAGCAATGCTATCCTACACATGCTTATAGAAAATACTCTACTCATGCATAGAAATAATAGGACTTTCATGGGGGTGTGCCACTTGCCTTTGAATGTTGTCGTTGTTCACAAACTCTTTTCAACAACGAACGTTTGCTCTCCGTTTAATCTAAACAATATAAGCAAACAACAATACAACAATCAACAAACAACAATCATCAAACATACATTCTCATATCTAGTGAACAAACAAGTTTTGTAAAAATTCTAAGGAAAACATGTCATGCATGATATGCAATTTATTTCTAAGGACTAGAAATGCATGTCATGCCATGAAAATCTTTTAACTTAATGCAAGGAATTGTGTTGGTCGAAAATGACTAAGGACTAAAGTCATAAGTTGAATAAAATATTTTGTTTTATATCATCTTGAATAAGCCCTCAAATGGCTTAGTCTTGATGTGTAGAATACTTAGAGAAAATACTAGCTCTATTCTTCGAGGTGATCAACAATTATTATCAACTCTTTGTAAATTGGATATTCACTATAGTGAGAGAGACAGACACCCGGCCAACCACTTAAATTGTGGAACAGGTCTCATGTACGTGGACATGTAAGGTTTGTTCCTAGGCCGCTTCATCTCACTATGCCGCTAGGATCCAACAAATTCCAAGATGGTAATAACAAGATCAAAAACGTTTATGTCTAAAGTGAAAGATAAGATTAGGAAAGAGGGGAAAGATAGAAAGAAAGATGTAGTTGGTCTTCTAGAAATCTTCTCCATACTTGTAACTTTCTCATGAACTTCTTCTTGATTTTTCTTCTAAGTGCTTCTACTTCTTGGAGATTCTTCTGGAGTCTTGTTTTGGCTAAGCCCTTCATTGGTCTTCTTGCTCCATGTTGAAAATACTAAGTTTTGAAAATATTTCTGACTTAGAGAAAATGGGGGAGGAGTCTTATTTTGGGAATTATAACTACATGTGAAAATAAGTCATGCATGCAATGCACTTTTAAATCCTAAGAATATCATACAAAAATTGTGATATTTTATAAAGTATGCATTTAGCTTTAATTGCAATTTAATTAATTTCGATTTTTGGAGAAAATAATAAAAGGGTAAGATTAAAGTTTTCTATGATTAATATTTTTATAACTTAATTTTATTAATAGTGTTAATAGACAGGGAGCATTTAATTAAATATATAGCAATTTGATTAAATCAAAATAGTATTTCCATTAATAGTTATGTTGAAAATACTCAAACTATTCATATATAACTATGAATTTATTCAAAATTTACTCAAAAATATTTTATAGCAGTGGCTTCAATTTGCAAATACTCTAAAGTTTCTAAAATAATTTTATTTGTAATTTTTGGATTTATAGATTTAAAGTTATGACAAAAATACTCACATTCACCATTTGAAATTTGAATATTTTAAACTAAGTCAGATTTCAAATCTAACAGATCTAAAATATTCTACATGTCGAGGGCTTTCCAAAAATATAAAATTTGTCAAATTTGGAGTTGTGGTTAAAAAGTTATAGATGTTTTAATTACAGGGACTATTCTGCAAAACTACCATTTAAACAATTAAAAGAAAACAAATTCCACGTCAGCGCTGACTGGGCGCTGACTGTGCGCTGACGAGGCATGACGTGGCGCTGACTGGATTAAGTGGGTGGATCTGCACCGTTGGATCTGGATCGGACGGATCTAAACGGCATACCGATTCGTTTTTGAAATAATCTAATCGTGGGCGTTGAAAACAGATCGGACGCTCACCGTGAGTTGACCACCGGGCGGCGGCGCGAGTCGCCGGAGATGATGAAGGTGGCGGCGCGGCGGTCCTGTGTCGGACGAACTCGTCGCTCCGGCGGTTCCCCAGTCGAGTGGACGGTGTCCTCGCGCGCGGCGCGTCGTGGCGAAGAAGATGGGGGTGACGGCGTCGTCTCGGGCGCCCCGGAGGTGGCGTGGAGGTGCGGGCGGGGCCGCGGTTATTCCGGTGACTTCGGTCGAGCTTGCTGCGCTCGAATTGGCAGCAGAGTGGAAGAGGGAACGGTGTAGTATGGTGCGCCTTGGTGTTGGGTGGAGGAGGAAGGGGGTATCGGGCTCGGGCGCTGCTTATCCTTGCCGCACTCGGAGAAATGGCGGCGGCGGACCGACGAACTCCGGCGAGCAAAATGCTCAGCCTGGGGGCACAGTTCAAGGGGAAAAGAGAGGGGAAAGCGAGAGGAGAGCGAGGGCTTTTAAAGGAGAGGTTCGGGGCTCAGGTTAATCGTCTTAATCGCTCGGAAATGGGGAATTGATTTTCGGCCGAAACGGCCGGGCGGGATTGACGGGAGGTTGAAGACGATGCCGACGTCAGCAATTTTTCTTTTTCTTTTCTGATTTTTCTTTTAATTCATATCTTTTGATTTAAATGTCCAAATGATGTCAAATTAATTTCTATAAATTTGTAAAATTTATATCTATTTTTTAAAACAATAGTGGACATGTTTTGAAACTTTTTGAAAATTAATTATTTTGAAATATTCATAAAATACAAATTTGACACTTTATGTAAAATTTAAAACTAGGGTTTAATAAATTCTATTTTTGGCTAAAAATAGATTCTATGATATATCCATATTCAAAATGTTTGAATTTAAGTTATTTAAACTCATATTCCAATATTAAATAAATATTAGCTTTAATAGATTATTAAATATCTCATTACAACTATTTGAAATGGAAGGAGAGAATGTAATGTAATCATTCTTAATTCAAATTATTTGTGCACCATTATATTTTATATTAAGATATATCATTTGAAAATTTTATAACAACTTTGGAAAAGGTTTTAGTTTTAATTCATTTCTCATTTAGAATATATTAATCATTTCATGCTTTGAAAATAAATGAAATTCATTTAAGCAAATGAAATGTTTATTTGGATAATTCATTAATTTTAATTTATGTAGTTTTAAAGTTATAAACTATAGGCTTATAATTTCCAAACCATATTTTTAACTTAGTTAAAAGAGTGAAAACTATTTGGCAAATAGATCATGTTTTAAATAGTTTAAATATTAAACCTTTTTTATCATGTTTAAAGTCTTTTGTAGTTGATTTTCTTATGTATTTTAATATTTTCTTTTAATCAAAACAAAAAGTTTTAAATTCAAGTGATTTTCAACATTATAATATGTTGGGATGTTACAATTAATCTAGATTACAACTTGGTAAAAGCTTAACACCCATAGCTACTAGGTGTGTTTCATGCTTGTCAAGCGGAAGAGGCTTCGTCAGGGGATCTGCCACATTCAGACCCTTATGCACTTTGCAAATCTTCATATCGCCTCCTTGTACGTATTGTCGTATCACATGGATGCGTCGGAGAATGTGTTTGGCGGTGGAGTGAGACCTTGGCTCCTTGGCGTTAGCAATTGCACCTGTATTGTCGCAGAAGAGGATCACGGGGTCTTGCCGCTTGGGAACACTCCAAGTTCAATGATGAACTTCCTCAGCCAAACAGCTTCATTCGCGGTTTCGCAAGCAGCAATGTACTACGACTCCATTGTAGACTGCGCGATGATGGGTTGCTTCACACTTCTCCAGCACATGGCGCCTCCATTCACCTTGAACACATAACCTGTCTGTGACTTAGAGTCATTGGGGTCTGAGCAGAAACTTGCATCAACGTAACCTGTTACGTCAAGTTCTTCATCACAGCCACCATAGACAAGGAACGTTTCCTTTGTCTTCTTGTGATACTTAAGAATTCTCTTAACAGCAATCCAATGCGCCATTCCTGGATTACTCTGGAAACGGCCTGTCAAACTTAGAGCTAATGCCATATCTGGTCTAGTACTCAACATTGCATACATGATCTATCCTATGGCTGAAGCATAAGGATGTTTAGTCATATCGGCCTTATCCAGTTCCGTTACCGAACACTGTGCCTTCCGCAATATTTTATTCTTGATAACCGGCAGAGAACCCTTCTTTGCCTTCTCCATACCGAAACGCTTCATTATTTTATCAAGATAAGTACTCTGACTTAACGCTAATAGGCGCCTTGATCTATCACGATAGATTTTTAGGCCTAAGACGTATGAAGCTTCTCCTAAGTCCTTCATGGAAAATTTACTGTTTAAATAATTCTTCACGCTATTCAGAAGTTCCACATCATTCCCAATCAGCAATATGTCATCTACATATAGTGCTAAGAACACAACCGAGCTCCCACTCATTTTCTTGTAAATGTAGGTCTCTTTCAAATTTGGACAAATCCAAAACCTTTGATTACCTCATCAAAGCGAAGATTCCAGCTCCGAGATGCTTGCTTCAATCCATAGATGGAACGCTGAAGCTTGCATACCTTGCTAGCATTTTCTGGATCGACAAAACCTTCCGGTTGTACCATGTACAACTCTTTCTCAATGTTTCCATTTAGAAAGGCTGTTTTGACATCCATCTGCCATATTTCATAATCGTAATATGCTGCAACTGCTAACAACTTCCGAATAGACTTCAACATCTCTACCGGTGAAAAAGTTTCATCGTAGTCAATCCCATGAACTTGTCGGAAACCTTTTGCGACAAGACGAGCTTTATAGACGGTCACATTACCATCAGAATCGGTCGTCTTCTTAAAGATCCATTTATTCTCAACGGCCTTGCGCCCTTCGGGAATCTCCATCAAAGTCCACACTTTGTTATTATACATGGATCCTATTTCGGATTTCATGGCTTCTAGCCATCTCTCGGACTCTAGACTCGCCTTTGCCTCCTTGTAGTTCATAGGTTCGTCTTGTTCAATTAACATGACGGTGCAAACCATGTTGCCATACCAGACCTACGAGGTAGAATACTCTCCTCGATAGTGTCTCCCACTCCATCTGTGGAGGACGTTTCCGGAACAGCTTCCGTTGCGACACTCGGAATTTCCAGTTCAGGATCAACGATCTCATCGAGGTCTACTTTCCTCCCACTTACTCCTTTCGCGAGAAACTCCTTCTCTAGACAGGTACCAGTCTTCGCGACAAACGTTTTTCCCTCAGCTTTGTTGTAGAAGGTGTATCCTATGGTTTCCCGCGGATATCCTATATAGACGACTTTTTCCGACTTTGGTTTGAGTTTGTCGGGCTGTAGTTTCTTAACATACGCCTCACAACCCCAAACCTTCTGAAACGATAACTTAGGCTTCTTGCCATTCCATAACTCATACGGTGTCGTTTCTATGGATTTGGATGGAGCCCTATTCAAAATGAATGCGGCTGTTTCTAACACATAACCCCAGAAGGATACGGGCAAATCGGTAAGAGACATCATAGACCAGACACTATCCAATAGAGTACGATTACGTCGCTCGGACACACCGTTACGTTGCGGTGTTCCTGCAGGCGTAGGTTGTGGCACTCTTCCACAGGCCTTCAGATGTGTGCCAAACTCAAAACTCAAATACTCGCCACCACGATCGGATCGGAGGTGCTTGATTTTCTTGTTAAGCTGATTTTCAACTTCACTTTGAAATTCTTTGAACTTTTCAAAAGTTTCAGACTTGCGTTTCATCAAATAGATATAACCGTATCTACTCAAGTCATCGGTGAAGGTGACGAAGTAATGATAACCATTGCGTGTCGACACGCTCATTGGTCCACACACATCTGTATGTATGACTCCCAACAAGTCCGACGCCCGTTCAACGAAACCTTTGAACGGTGTCTTGGTCATTTTGCCCATAAGGCATGGTTCGCATGTATCGAGTGATCCAAAATCCAACGAGTCCAAAAGTCCATTTGCATGGAGTTTCTTCATGCGCTTTACACCAATATGACCGAGACGGCAATGCCACATATACATGGCGGTATCATCACTACACTTAATCCTTTTGGCATCTATGTTATGGATGTGAGTACTACGATCGAGAATCAACAAGAATAAACCATTACTCTCAGGAGCATCAATATAAAAGATATCATTCATAGAAATAACACAACTGCTTGATACTGAAAATGAATAACCGTCTTGTAACACTGATAATGTTTACACTCAAGGATGGTACAAAATAACACTTATTTAAAACCAAAACTAATCCCGATGGTAGATGCAGAGGGAGCGTGCCGACAGCCACCACGTCGACTCTCGATCTGTTGCCGACGCGCATCGTCACCTCATCCTTAGCCAGGCGCCTCTTATTCCGCAAATCCTCCTGAGAGTTGCAAATATGAGCAACATAACCAACATCAAATAGCCAAGCGTTGCTACGGGCGGATGTAAGGTACACATCTATAACATGTATATCAAATATACCTTGCTCTTTGTCGACTATCTTGCCAGCTTTCTTGTCCTCCAGGTACTTGGGGCAGTTGCGCTTCTAGTGACCTTTTCCCTCGTAGTAGAAGCACTCCACGCAAGCTTTGGGGCTAGATTTGGGAGTCTTGGGCTTGGTAACCAATTTTCCCTCCCTCCTGGACTTCCAGCTCTTCTTTCTCTTGCCACCGGATTTCTTGAAGTCGACGGTCTTGTTGACCATCAATAGCGTGTGCTCCTTCTTGATTTCCACCTCAGCAGTTTTGAGCATCACGAACACTTCACCCAGGGACTTACCCATGCCGAAGCGTTTATAGCTAGGCGCAATGATTGCAGCACCCTATCAATCGCCAGCTCATCGGGAATCTTGCATTCCAGAGCATTCAGGCGTTGAACGTAGCAAGACATCTTGACCACATGCTCGCTCACACTGCTGTGCTCTTCCATCTTGGCCGAGAAGAAAAGCTCAGAAGCTTCATATCTCTCAGCCTTAGCCTTCGGCGCAAAGACAGCCTTGAGATCAGAAATTATCTCAAAGGCGCTCATCTTCTCAAAGCGCTTCTGCAGGTCGGCTTCCATGGCGTAGAGCATGCCACTCTGGACAAAGGCGGAATCCTCCAATTTGGTCTGGAAGACCTTCTTCTCATCATCAGAGGCTTCATCTGCTGGAGGGTCACCTATGACGGCTTCAATGACTTAATCCACCCTATGGGGAGTGAGGAGGATCCTCAGGTTGCGGAACCAGGCCATGAAGTTTGACCCATTGGTCTTAAGCTTTTCTTTCTCAAGGAACAAACCTAGGTTAAACGAGGGGCGAGACATCTACAATGGAATTTGCAACAACATAAGACTTTGTTCATAATAATTTTGAGTTATAGTATTTTTAGAAAATAACTAACATAACTCCCACTCATTGTTGTTTAAGCGATTCCACGACCCCCATCCATTGCACAACCCCTCATCGTCAGAGCCGGCAACACAACTTCAAGGGTAGACAATTGTCAATCATAACAACTCTGTGACTCATGCTCGACCTTTCGGCCTCTGTGTTCCGAGGCCATATCTGCATATGGTAGGCTCGCCACAATAACCTCCACGTAACGCTTGTGCAACATGACTTACACCCACTGTATGCGAACGACGATATGTCTGACACCCGATCGTCACAGCCTGCCTCCTAACGTAGAACTTTCTTGGTGGTGCTCGTTGGAGGAAGAACACTAGTGGTATTTTTGTAGGGATCATCTTATATATAATTACCACCGCGTAACTAATATACACTAATATATATATAATCACACAATATAAGATGCACACAATAACATCAAATGTAATGCGATGTGATATAGTCCATTGCGCCATGGTCTTCTTGGCGCCCGCAGTTCATAAACAATTTAATAAACCTACCTTGACCATATCACATTGCCCCTGCAAAATAAAGTTAGACGCTTCTACTTTATCTTTTGCATATTTTACGTGGCTGGGGCTTTCGTAAAAGAATCAATTGGTTCTGTGCCATGGTTCGCTGAGTTCTATCGATCTGTGCCCTACCCGCGCTGTTTCACTGGTCTATGCCCTGGTTTGCTCGCATATCGCCCAAACGCTCGTTTCCCTCTAGTCAACCTCCTTTGACCCGCACTTGGCCTGACTGGTGGGGTCGGCCTGGCGCGCCTCGGTTGGAGTCTCGTGGGGTCGGCTAGTGTGCGGCTCGGCTCGGTTGGGATTTCGAGTTGTCGGCTTGGGGCCGGGGGACTTGTTTAATCAAGGGAAAACACCGATGGGGCCCACGTGGTCTTTCTTCCCTGCCTCACTGCTGTCGCCCATAGAACCTCCGATGAACCCCCAAGTGAAAGGAAAGACGTCGCCTAGAGGGGGGGGGGGGGTGAATAGGCGAGGAACACTTTTTACAATTTAGGCTTGATAAATGCGGAATAAAACTTAGTGTTTAACTTATCAATGACACAACCTAAATATACTAGGTTCGCTATGTGCACCAACAACTTATGCTATGCAACACAAACAACAATGGGATAGCAAGGTAAAGAACTTCAAGCACGATGGCTATCACAAAGTAAAGTGCATAAGTAAAGAGCTCGGGTATAGGGATAACCGAGGCACGCGGAGACGATGATGTATTCCCGAGTTCCACCACAAAAGGTGTACGTCTCGTTCGAGAGGTGTGAGCAACCACAACAGGTTTGCTCAACGCCACAAAGGCCTCACCTTCTTCTCCGATGAACTCGACCACAAAGGTCCGAGTCCACCTTCCACTATGAACTCCTTTGGGGCGGAGAACAATCCCGTACAACAACGTTGGGGCAAACACCCACAACCGAATTGGGGGCTCCCAAATGACCACAAGAGGTCTTGACCACAAAGGTCCCAACTAGCCACAAAGGCCTTGACCACAAAAGGTCCTATGCCACAAAGGCGGCCACTAAGGCGTCTAGGGTCCAAGACCCAAGAGTAAGAAGCTCACGAATTTCACCACCACGAATCCTCGTGGAGGGCTCAAACCGATGCAAGATGCAATGGCAAGAACACACAAAGTGCTCAAGTCCTTCACTCTCAAATTCCAACAAAGCAACAAATGCTTATGGGGGAATAAGAGAGGAAGAACCAAGAAACCACAAAGGAGACAAAACCTACACTCCCAAATCCCACCACAAGCAACTAATGCTTATGGGGGGATAAGAGAGAGCAAGAACAAAGGGGGAGAACCACAAAGGAACTCAAAGATCTAGATCCACTAAGTTCCCCTCACTTAGAGGAGAGAAGAATTGGTAGAATTGTAGATCTAGATCTCCTCTCACTTTTCCCTCAAAGATATGCAAGAATCATGGGAGGATTTGAGAGGGGGCAAGCTTTCCCAAGGTCAACAATGGCAAGAGTGAGAGGGGAAGTCGTCAGCTCAAGGAAGAAGAAGGGGAGGGGTATTTATAGCCCCTCCCAGATTTCTAGCCGTCGGGAATCTCCAGTCCGGAAATTTCCGAACTGAGGTCCGGAGATTTCCGGACCCCGGAAATCTCCGGTAGGAATTCCGACCCGAGCTGAGAAAAGATCAGTGCTGAAAGCAAATAAGACTTGGCGAAAAACTGCAACTTGTGACCGGAAATATCCGAACCAGGGCCGGAGATTTCCGGACCCCGGAAATCTCCGGTAGAAAATCCGATGGAAAACTAAACTGAGTCAGTACGCAATTGATTTATGGACTTAGCAAAAATCTTCCGTCGCTCGGAGATCTCCGGACTGGGGCTCGGAAATCTCCGAGCACCGGAAATCACCGAGCAAGATCCGGACATTTCCGACCCTTAGAAAAACTGCAGAAACAACAGAACTGAAATATCTTTTGCAAATAAACTCCGAATGATTTGAGACCAACTCCGTTGGAAAGGCACTGACAAGGAGAGGGCTACCAAAAGGTGTGGAACCATAAATAGAGCAAAGTCTCCACACATGTGAAGGTGTGGAACTTTCCTCAAGGTTGAACCGGTAATATTTCCACACCGAAAACGTAACGAGTTTTCCAAACAAAAACCGTTTTCGAAGAACTTGGTCTTGTCATGAAGATCACGACAAGCACCAAAAACCAACAAGGAGAAAAGCCAAATAAGAACCAAGAAAGATGATATGCCAAGCATGCAAAGGTTTGAGCTCTCCACAAAGATGCGATCAAGTTACTCACTCGAGAGCCCCTCTTGATAGTACGCCTATCTATCCTATAGCCCTATCAAGATCATACCTTTGCCTTGAGCAAACCACTTGAGCTAGATGATGACGATCTTGATCTCTTCAAGTGGACCACCTTTCTTGATTGCGCTTGCTAGCACATGCTTGATGAAGACTCCTCCATATACTCCCCCATACTCCATTATGGGAGAGTCTCGCTTAGCTTCGTCTTCATGTCTCCGGCAGCTTCCCTTTTCTTGCACTAGTCAACCTTGATGACGATCATGGCATGACATCATCCTCCATGAGCAATATAAATTGATCTTCTTGTTGCAAGCCCATGGAAGATACCATCTTTCTTCATATAGGTGATGCCTTGACAACTTCAAGCCATACTAGCAATATGCTCAAAACACACATTAGTCCTTAGGGATTGTCATTAATTACCAAAACCATACATGAGGGCACATACCCTTTCACCAAGAACAAAGCAAAACAGAGCAATAGGAGTTGGACTGAGGACGGAGAGCAGGGTGATTGAAGGCGCAAAGGAGCTCCATCGCCATTTCCGTAGACGGCCAGTCTCCCGTCGCCCGTCAAGAAGGAGGGACAAGCAAGGAGCTCCATTGCCCACGCCATTGTACGGCCGCCTTCGCTGTTTGGGGTTTTTTGGTCGCCGACGGTTTAGATGCAGTCCATCAACCCCATTTTGTCGCCGATGGTCAGTGCTATCTTCTCTACATGTTTCATTTTCCTGTTTGGTGCATTATATGTGAGTAGATTTGATTTTGTATTTGGATTGTGGAATGGGGAAAAACCCCAGGTTCCGCCTGTTTATCTGGTTCTAAATTTCATTTGTTAAAATAGGATTCCGATAGCGATAGCTATAGCGATAGCGATGGCGTCGATCACTGTGTTGTGTGCAATTACGAAGCAAGTCTCTGTCGTACACTAACTCGTGGTTCCACTTTCAAAGTCCCGATGGAACGCAGTTTCAAAACGGCCGTTGTAAGTATTGCCTTTCAAATTCGAGGGAATGTCATTTGTTTTTCCTTCAATGAATGTCTTCATAGTTTCTCCGGTTTGGTATTACATGTAGGTTCTGCCATGCCCTTTAAGATATCTTCTAGATCAGAGCCGGGGACTTGCCCTCGTAAGAACTGGATGGAGGCTAGGTGTCCGAACAGAGATCAGTACTTGTTCTACCTGGATAAGTGGGTAGAAGATGACGCAGAACATCCATATCTTGTTAAGCAGCTAAGTGGTAGCCCGAACATCCATATATACACGGAGATCTGTGGAACGCAGTGGAGAGCACTATGTGAAGGCTACGACATCGAGGAGGGCGATGTTGTCAAATTCGCATGGAATGAAGATCTGCATTTGTTCAATGTTGAAGTGACTAACAAGCACAATGCTGCAAAACCTCTTGTGCAACACACAGGTATGCTCGTTTGTGTTCGTTTTCTTACACATTGAGTAGTTTACAAGTTTTCTGAATGTCTTCCTCTCTTTGATCAGAGTTTCAACATATTGACGGACGCTGCAAGCCTGCTCTCGTGTCGAGCATATTTCGCCAACCGAGAGATGTCACCTTTTCAGATATGAATGCGATATCTCTCGTTTTATTGCAAGATGCCACGATGGAGTTGGAAGAGATCCCTCAATACTACGTGCGCAAGATTGAGAATGATTCTTTAGATGAAGATTCTTAGGTATTCTGATACGATGCTCATGTTCTGTCATTTGAATGATCTCTCCGTTTTGTCATTTGAACTATTCTGATATGATGCTCATGTTGTTTTCATAGCATCTCAAGATTGAGTTACTAGATGGCTACCCCGAGGTTTTTCCACCGCGTGATCTCATATTACGACAAGATCATGGAGTTTCTCGTCTTTTGGGGAATGATGTCGAGATATTTGGATCATATCATGTGGTCAACGGCTACAAATACCTCGAGTTCGAGAGAAACTGGGATCTATTCTGGGAGCAACTGCCGATTCGATTTGGTGATCTCTATGTTATCAAGGTGATCATCAAGGTGGAGTACATCCAGCTGACATTTGTGAAGGTCAGTGAAGAGATCGAGCAGTCGGACGAAGAAATCGAGCAGTCGGACGAAGAGATAAGCGACCCCAGCGAAGAGATCGGAAAGTGGGTTGACGAGATGTTGTCCGGCTTTGACGACGACAGCGAAGAGACTGATTAATATTACTAATCCCTTGTATTTTGGTCGGATGTAATTTGGTCGAACACCTTATGGGCTGTGGGCATGAAGTGTGCGCGCTCTGGGCATGAACATTCAAAAGATCATAAATGATTCAAAAAAATCGAAAAAATGTGAAACCAGCGCACATTGTCTTATTATGTGACATAGTTATGATAAAAAAATATAAACCTGGGTTTGGTTAATTTCATGAAATATGGTACGCACAAATGAGTTATCACGTACAAAGAGTTATAGAGTTCGTAGAAGAGTGAGAGGGTTTAGGTTTCGATAAAATCAAAAAAAATCACAAAAATCACAAAAGCTTCATTTCATTGTTACTAAGAAGCATCTTCACTTTGTTTTTAATTTTCATATTTTAAACTTCTTTTGGAGACGTTCAAAGTGCGTTTGACCAGATTTGACCAGACATTCAAATGATCATACATGATTCAAAAAAATCGAAAAAAGTGAAACCAGCGCACATTGTCTTATTATGTGACATAGTTATGATAAAAAATATAAACCTGGGTTTGGTTAATTTCATTAAAGATGGTACGCACAAATGAGTTATCACGTATAAAGAGTTATAGAGTTCGTAGAAAAATGAGAGGGTTTAGGTTTCGATAAAATAAAAACAAATCACAAAAGCTTCATTTCATTGTTACTAAGAAGCATCTTCACTTCGTTTTTCATTTTCATATTTTCATCTTCTTTTGGAGACGTTCAAAGTGCGTTTGACCAGATTTGACCAGACATTCAAATGATCATAAATGATTCAAAAAAAATCGAAAAAAGTGAAACCAGCGCACATTGTCTTATTATGTGACATAGTTATGATAAAAAATATAAAACTGGGTTTGGTTAATTTCATGAAAGATGGTACGCACAGATGAGCTATCACGTACAAAGAGTTATAGAGTTCGTACAAGAGTGAGAGGGTTTAGGTTTCGATAAAATAAAAAAAAATCACAGAAATCACAAAAGCTTCATTTCATTGTTACTAAGAAGCATCTGCACTTCGTTTTTCATTTTCATATTTTAAACTTCTTTTTGAGACGTTCAAAGTGCGTTAGACCAGGTTTGACCAGACATTCAAATGATAAAAAAAAATAAAAAAATGTGAAACCATCGCACAATGTCTTATTATGTGACATAGTTATGATAAAAAAAATATAAACCTGGGTTTGGTTAATTTCATGAAAAATGGTACGGATAAGTTAGTTATCACGTACAAAGAGTTATAGAGTTCGTAGACGGGTGAGAGAGTGTTTAGGTTTCGATAAAAATGCCTTCTTAACCACTTCAAAATGAAACTTGGACACTTTATGTAACATCCCAAAATTTGCAAAAAATTAAAACTTTGCATTCATACATCATTCATCATATAGGCATGACATTTACATCACATAAGTACTAAATAAAAATTCAATTATAAGTTTAAATAATTTATAATTCCATAAAGATGTTTATTTAAACTTCTTTAATAATTCTATTTTTCCAAATTATTTCATGGGCAAGTATAATGCTAAAAAGTTCTAAATTTGATAACCTTTCCCAAACATATTTTTATGAATTTCTGAATTTTTTTGAATGAGTTTAAAAATCATTTTTTGAAATCATTTTGAAAACAAAAATTAATTTGAGAAAAGAAAATAAGAAAAGAAAACGAGACGACCCATTTCTATCTACCGCGCTCACGCTAAGAGCGGCCCAGCAAGCCAGCCCAGTAGCCCGCGCCCCCTCTCCTCTCACGCTGACAGGTGGGACCCACCTGTCAGGTGGATCTTTCACCTCTGGACGCGATTTCCGCACGGAATTCTCTCTGATCCGGAGAGGAAATCGGCTCCAATAATCACGGGATTTGTTTCCCTTAGCCACCCCATATAGTCCTCCACCCCGCCGCCACCCACGCACCGCAAAACCCTAGCCACCCCGCCCCCAGGCCGCTCACGAATCAATTTTTCGCCGCCGCCATTGCCGCAGGTGAGAATCACCCACACGGTCACGACCGTGCACTCGAGCCATCCTCCCCCCTCTATTTCTTCTTCCTTTATTCGTGCGCATCTTCGTGACATCGTGTTCGGGTTCTTACCGCAGCCGAACGCCGTCTCCGTCCGCGACCCACACCGCCGCCCGCAACCTCCAACTCCGGCGAGGAAGTCTCGGCGAACAGCGACACTCCGGAGATCAACACCTCACCACCGACCCCACCTCGATGCCCTCTACGCTTCGGTAAGCCCCGTTCGTCCCGTAGACCCCTAGGACCCGTGCGCACGCGATGCCGGCCGGGGCGCCACCCGCGCCTGGCCTCTGTTTGTGTACCGTTGGATCTAGATCTAACAGATCTAGATCGAATCGATCTGGCGCGTTCTCGGTGCCGATCCGCGTCGAAACGGTATCGGCGAATCAGATTGTGACACGTAGCCCTCTTTTTTTTTCTATTTTCGGAAGAAATTAGTAAAATAAAAACAGAAAATATGTTAAACTTGAAAAATTCATATCTTTTGATCTGTAAGTCCAAATTTGATAAATTTTATATCCACGGATAGCCCTGCTAGTGTAGTTTATTTCTACATCATTTATTTTTCCTTGTGATAACTTTTAATTCGTGTATTATCAGAGGAGTATTTCTGCTATTTAAAATTCATAACTTAAATAATAAAAATGCTTTTCTGATAAATTTTATTGTTTTAGATTTCTATTTTTGTCCTCTGTCCGGAAAGATCAACATGTGTTTTATTTGAAAAACTTTTCATAAAACAATAAAAGTTATAGTTGTAGAACTCTAATTTTGCTATATTGTTTTCCAATATTTAATTGATAATAAAAATAAGAAATTTATAGGAATTGCATTTCATGCATTCAATAACAGAAAGTATAAAATATTAATAAGTGTGTATTGTTATACTCATAACATATCATGCATGCATACATGTTTTGGTGTTTTAAGTGTTGTATGTGTGTGTATTTATTTATTTTATTTATTGCTTGTGGTAGATTGTGAAGAGGAAGGACTTGCTTGTGATTGTTATTCTTGTTGTGCTTGCTCCTACTGTTACCAAGGCAAGTGACATTCATGAACTACCCAATATTTTCCTATATGCATTAGTAGAATATTTTGAGTAGTATGCATGATAGGAAATTTTTGGCATTATTCTATTATGCTAAGTTAATTTTATGCTATGAAAAATTCCTAGTAGTGTGTAGCCATCCTTTACCATGCAGCCATTTAAAATCATTATTAGATGCTTAGCATTGCTATAAAATTGTTTTCATGCCATGCTACGGAAATATTTCTAAGTGTTAAACTTAAAATACACCCCTGGGTGGATTGGTTTGTATGGTTTATGTTGATTGGCTATTTGGGACTATGCTTGTGGTTGTCGTCGCCTAGGATGAATTTCTATTCTACTTAGGGCCATGAGCATGGTGGTTGTCACCCAAAAGTGCACTTGTGGACGGACACCCAGGAACAAAGAGATTGCTAGTATGGTTGAATTCTTCTTCTGAAAGTTCTTGTCTCAATTCTCTCCTTTTCTGAATGCACTCCGCGTGTATAGGATGTCTGGGTTAATTGAGTCTAAAGGTGAAAGTGCATAACCTCTGCAGAGTTGACAATCTGAGTACTTAGCCGTGTCCCCGGTAATGAACTACTTCGAGCAGCTGGACAAGGATGGACGGAAGAATCTCAACACAGTTTTCATGAAGTAAATTTGACTAAGGAAAGAATTGTTGGTGCACTTGGGCTTCATCCCTTGGTGCCAAGTCCTTGAAAATAAAAGTGTTTTACAAAATGATAGGAGAAAACTTGCTTTCTGCAAAAACAACCTACAACTCCACCAAGCCAAATGTGCATATAGATTAGACTTATCATTTATTATCCACCATAGTCACTTGCCAATACTTCATTCTATTGACCTCCTTCGGGGGCTGCATATTCAAATGTGCAGGTACTTCAGACGAAGAATAAGTTTGGACTCGAGTCTACACCCAACATGTCTGCCTGTGGCTCATGCTTGAAGATGAGGCTCATTGCTATTTGCTTTTGTTGTGAACTCTGAATATTCTAGCTAGCCTCCATGGCTATGCACTTTGTAATAAAGCTATACTTAGCTATTTTTGGATCTCGTTGTAGTAATTTGATACTTATGCAATGATACTTTATATTTTGTACTATGGTGCTGGCAGTGATCCAGGGACTAGCACTTAACACAGGTGTTCCATCTTTAATAAAAGATAGGGCGCTACACTTTATCAAACTTTTCAAAACCCCGTTGAGTGCCTCCAAACCCCATTTGAACAATGAGCGTCGATCTAACCCTACTGCTGAACTGCAGTCATTTGATCATCCTCTAGAAGGAATCTGGAAGACTCGACGCTCATTCTGCGATCTGATTGGCGGTGCTCATTCTGCACAACCCGTTCAATGTGTTTCAATGAGCTCCAAAGGTAGGTTAAACGGCCACATTTCTAAGCAAACAGGGTTGGTGGACTTGCAACAGCCGCACCGCCTTATGTGACCGTTACACGCTCACCACAGACCCACCATTTGCCTCCTCTTTATAGACAGAGCACCCATCCTCCTCCCTCCTGCTGTTCCTCTTTTTCTTCCTCGCATTCACAGAGCATCCATTCTTGCTCGCATAGACAGAGCATCCATTCTTACTCGCATAGACAGAGCATCCATTCTTGCTCGCATAGACAGAGCACCCATCCTTGCTCGCATAGACAGAGCATCCATCCTCCTCTTTGGACCATCTTCTTCTTCCTATTACTTCCTCTTCTTTCTCTCCGGCGACGAAGGGAAGCAGTAATGTCGAGCTCCTCACTTCATCCGCTCGCCCCAATTGGCCAAGGCAGCCTGAGGTGACGTTGCCGCCATGTTCTAAATGCTCACGCAAGGAACCACTTGAAAGGAAAGACGTCGCCTAGAGGGGGGGGGGGGTGAATAGGCGAGGAACACTTTTTACAATTTAGGCTTGATAAATGCGGAATAAAACTTAGTGTTTAACTTATGAATGACACAACCTAAATATACTAGGTTTGACTATGTGCACCAACAACTTATTCTATGCAACACAAACAACAATGGGATAGCAAGGTAAAGGACATCTAGCACGATGACTATCACAAAGTAAAGTGCATAAGTAAAGAGCTCGGGTATAGGGATAACCGAGGCACACGGAGACGAGGATGTATTCCCGAGTTCCACCACAAAAGGTGTACGTCTCGTTGGAGAGGTGTGAGCAACCACAACAGGTTTGCTCAACGCCACAAAGGCTTCACCTTCTTCTCCGATAAACTCGACCACAAAGGTCCGAGTACACCTTCCACTATGAACTCCTTTGGGCGGAGAACAATCCCGTACAACAACCTTGGGGCACACACCCACAACCGAATTGGTGGCTCCCAAATGACCACAAGAGGTCTTGACCACAAAGGTCCCAACTAGCCAAAGGCCTTGACCACAAAAGGTCATATGCCACAAAGGCGGCCACTAAGGCGTCTAGGGTCCAAGACCCAAGAGTAAAAAGCTCACGAATTTCACCACCACGAATCCTCGTGGAGGGCTCAAACCGATGCAAGATGCAATGGCAAGAACACACAAAGTGCTCAAGTCCTTCACTCTCAAATTCCAACAAAGCAACAAATGCTTATGGGGGAATAAGAGAGGAAGATCCAAGAAACCACAAAGGAGACAAATCCTACACTCCCAAATCCCACCACAAGCAACTAATGCTAATGGGGGGGGGATAAGAGAGAGCAAGAACAAAGGGGGAGAACCACAAAGGAACTCAAAGATCTAGATCCACTATGTTCCCCTCACTTAGAGGAGAGATGGATTGGTAGAATTGTAGATCTAAATCTCCTCTCACTTTCCCCTCAAAGATATGCAAGAATCATGGGAGGATTTGAGAGGGGGCAAGCTTTCCCAATGTCAACAATGGCAAGAGAGAGAGGGGAAAGTCGTGCTTGCTCAAGGAAGAAGAAGAAGGGGAGGGGTATTTATACCCCTCCCACAAATCTAGCCGTTACAGCAGCTCAGGTCGGAGATTTCAGGCCTAGGGCCGGAGATTTCCGCCCCCCGGAGATTTCCGGAAAGATCTCCGAAGTTTTCTGGGCGACATCAGTACTGAAATCCGCCCGATTCGGAAATCTCCGAGCCCGGTTCGGAGATTTCCGAGCACCCAAAAACTGCAGAAATACCAACATAAAAACGACAATATCTTGACCATCCGAACTCCGTTTTCGATGATTTTTGGCTCGTTGTAATCACCACGAAGAACTCTACAAGATAATGAAGAGAAACATCATCGTCCATGTAACATCCCAAATTTCACATAAAATTTAAACTTCCAAATTCATTTCAGTGCATGCATCATGTCATTGCATTTTGCATTTGCATCATTATTTATACATGTTGAAAGAATACAAAATTATTAATTATAAAAATGTCATAAAATACTTTAAAAGGTTTAGTTTGCTAAAGATAAATTTTACAAAATTTTACAAATTTGTTTGAATCATTTTGGAGTTACAAATCAAAAAGTGTGTAAATTCAGAAAAGAAAAGAAAGAACAAAAAAAAGAGAAAGGAGAACCCACCGAGCCGGCCTGCTTCGGCCCGTTTACTCTCCTTTCCTCTCGCGCGCGCACGGCCCAAATCCAGCTCGCCTGCCCTCTTACGCTGACAGGTGGGTCCCACTTCTGACTCGTATTGTCCCCAACCTCCGTTCTTCAGATTTTCTTCCACGGGAGAGTTCGATCCGAACTCAAAGTCCGAGCCGTGTTCCGTACAAATTCCTACGTTCGTCGTCTATAAATATCCCAACCCCGCCACCGTTCCTCCGCGCCCAAGAACCCTAGCTAAACTCGCCTTCAGGTGCCCGAGATCGATCTCAACTCCGTCGACTTGCCGCCGGCGAAATTCTCCGCGTTTGGTAAGCTCACGCGACACCGAGCCCTCTTATCCCTCCTAACCTCTCTACTTTTGTCTTGCGCATCCGTGTGACATGTTTCTGCGTTCTAAACTACGCCAGAGCGGGCGATCGATCGTCGACCGACGACAACCGCCGTAAGCCCTGACTCCGGCGAGCAACTGGGAGCCAAAGAAGACACGCCAGGGTCTTCGAGCACGCCACCAAGATCGCCTCGACCTCGTCTTCATCCGGGTATGATTCCCCTGTCCAAATTTCCTCTATACGCGTAGAACGTGAATTCCGGTCATGCCCGCCGCCGTGTTTCTTTCTCCGGTTGAGTTCCGGCGGAGGCGCCGCCTCGTTTTAGTTTGCACCGTTAGATCTGCCACCAACGCGCCCGATTAGATCACTTCGCGAAGGGGTACGAGCCAACAGGAAGCCGCCACGTCACCGAGCCGCATCCGTCCGCGCCGCGCCGCGCCGTCCGCGCCCACTTGTCCCGCATCGCCAGGAGCGCACCAACCAGAAGCCGCCACGTCACCGAGGACCTCTGCGCGAAGAATTCTTTTCTGTTTATCACGGATTAGTCCCTGGAATTTGTTTCTATCAGTAATTTTCACTCCTTTATCTAAAAATTATAAAAAAAATTGTTTTGGAAAGCTTATGAAGTATAGAAACTTTTGGCATCATTACATTGGTATTTTATCGAATAAAATTTGTTTAAAAACAGAAGTGGCATTAATGGTAAATTAAGCATAACTACATATACAAAATTTATTTTTTATCAAACTATTTTGCAATAAACTTGTAAGGCTAAGTACTAGCTGCAGGAATTTTCCAATATTTTGTTTAGAATATTTATGAGCTTTTGTGTAATTATTGTGATTAAAAGCTTTTTAGATATTATATAAATAAAAAAATTAAAATTAAATATTTTTTTTAAAAAATGTTTTCTTCATATTTTTGAAATATAAAAGTATATATTATATTATAGAATCCTTACCACCTAAAAATACTTAGAAAATAATTGAGGAGTTTTATTTGGCTAGAGGTGCTAATTTTTCTCTAAGTGTTTCTTTGGAAAATTATTGGAAACTCTTAAGTCCTTAGTAAAATTTTGGACCACAAAACTTGCCTCGCATTAACTCACATATTTCATCGCATTGCATGCATCTAGTACTTAGAAATATTTTGCTCATCATACATAGCATATCTTCCTTAGTAATTTTAAGAAACTTGTTTGTTTATGTTGTACTGTTTGTTGTGTTAGAATCTTCGGAGAGGAACGAGGACTGCAGTTGTTGTTGCTGTTCTGCTTGTTGCCAAGGCAAGTGGCACACCCCCATAAATTTCCTAAGTATTTTCTATGCATTACCTAGAGTATTTTCTATATGCATGTGTAGGACTTAGTACCTTGCTATGCAAAACCTTAGAACTCTCCACCCCTTGAGTCTAGGAACCTATGTAATAACTTAGTACAATTATTGATGCTATGCAAAAGTTGCTTTATGAAAAAAATTAAATTCTACTAAGTTCATGTAACACCTGGGTGGATTTTGGTGTTGATTGGTTTATGTTGAGTGTTATTCATTAGGGGTGACCTCTAAGGAATAGTCACTTGTGGATGGCCACCCAGGGTAATAAAGGGACCAATGTTTTCTCTAAGTGAAGATTGCTTCTCGTGCAACCATTAGTCAATGGGCTCTGGCTAGATGGAGTAAGCTGCGTGGACTCGGCCCGACTTGACAGGTGGTGGTAGATGGTTAGCTTGGAGCGCGTCAAGTCTGCAAGGGACGGGAAAATGCTTCTGAAAAGTCTCGTCTCAACTCTCTCCTTTTCCTTAGCACAAATGGTGTGCTTAAGGATAGTTTGGGTTTGTTGGGTCTAATGGTGAAAGTGCACAACCTCTGCAGAGTTAAAACTAAGTACTTAGCCGTGTCCCCGGATACGGACAATTTGAGCAGCTGATCGAGGATTTAATAGGGGCTCCCAACATTCCAATTTCTAAGTTAAAAATTTGATGGGTGAACAGGGGAAGATGAGGTTATGGTTTTCATGCCATACTCGTCGTGAATTAAAGAAAAGTGTTTTCAAAAGAGTAGGAAAAATTGGCTTTATGCAAATTAGCCTTAAACTCCACCAGCCAAATATGCATATAGGCGATAGAGTTGTTCCAAAGTGTCCACCAAAGTGTCACTTGCCAGACTCCATTTTATATGGAATCTGACCCACTCTGTTGCAACTTATTATTTATTGCAGAAGTTTCTGACGAAGAGTAAGGATTTCGTTTTGGGTTCGAGTCTGCACCAACATGTTATCGCCTGTGGCGTGTCATGAAGATGGAGGCTCATTGAAGTTTATTTCCGCTGCTTTACTGTTTGAGCTAGCTTTATGCTATGCAAAGATGTATCGAACTATTTATTTTACTCTGGATTATTCGTGTAATATTGATACAATGTTGTGATATTCATCGTAAACTGTGTGTGCAAATGTTTCGATCCAGGGGTTTGCACTATACACAGGTACCTGCCATATTTTTTTTAAGTGCAGGTACATTACAGATGGTATCAGAGCTTTGTGTTGCCTGTAGGTTCGAACCCTAGGTTTGGTTAGAAATAGATTGGCCAAAAACTTAATTTTACAAAGTATAAAACCTCTATAAAATATTCTTGCTTTCTATTCTTTTCTGTTCTCTTATTTTATCTCATATCTTTCCTCCATAACTTAAGGATGAAGAGATTCGAGTACACCTGCGAGGAAGACTACCCGATGTCTCGTTTTGGCAGCATCTTGTTTGACATACTCAAGCATCTGAAGCTACCAACACCCATGATCAAGGGATGCATACTAAAAAAGTTCAAGAGAGAAGACCTTTGGGGAATCAGAATTTGTCAACAAGGACGTGAAGGCGAAGCGCCCATTGAGACGAGAATAATGGGAGTCTCCATAGAGAGAGGAATCGACGTCGTCATGCAATACACAATAGGTCGTCTTTGTGGACGCTACTTCAAGGAACTTGAAGGACACTACTCCCTCCCTTTTGGAAGACGTAATAAAGATGGATACCCTTGCTTCTATGGCACCGAGGACATGGGCAAGGATGAGTTCGTGAGCGATTACTTCCAAGGCTTAGAACTCTTAGTCTATGAACTCTATTTTGATTCCTTTGAAGAACTCTACAAAAATGATGAGATGTGCGCCCAAGTCAAGGAGAATGAAGAAAAGATGAAGGAACAAGAAGAGAAGACCAAGGAACTAGAGGAGAAATTCCAGCTACAAGAGAAGAAATTTTTAAGTCAAGAAAAGAGGGTCAAGCAAAGAAACAAGCAAATAAGAGAGTTGAAGGTAGAACTTTCCACCAATGAGGTTGAGCTTGAAGCTGATAGCGACTTGATCAAGCGTCTTCATGCGGAGAAGAAGTACCTCCAAAACCAGAACTTAGAGTTGGAGAAGGAAGTGGCAGACCTCAAAAACATGCTAACCCGTGAAGGCTATGAGATCGAAGACGTTGAAGAAGAAGTGGATGAAGAAGAAGTTCTCATGATTGAAGACTAGGATAGTTAGAGAGACCACCATTTTTTTTGTTACACGCATTTAGATTTTCGAATTTTCAGCTTAGGATCTACCAAATGTGTGGTAAGAGAACTATCCCGTTTTGCTTCTTGTTATTTGGACCAAGATTAGTAAAAGTTTGAATTGTTTGAAATTTTGTTGCTTGATTGTTGTGTTTGCATGGGTAGAATTAATTCCCTTAGACCTTTCTATCTTTACTCATCTATGCTTAAACAACAGATGCCTCCCCGTCGAGCTCCCGAAAACAACAACAATGATGCTATGCATCAGTTGATGGCCGCCCAAGCCCAACTGATGGCCATGATGACCCAGTTCATTGCAGCAACCAACAACAACAACCACAACAACAACAATCCTCCACCACCACCACCCCCTCCTCCAGTGGACAGACTTGCCAGGTTCCTTAGGCTTAGGCCAAATAAGTTGTCAAGTTCAACTGAGCCACTGGTGGCTGATGACTGGCTGCGTTCTGTGCAAAAGGATTTGGTGACATCTGAATGTAATGATGCTGAGAAGGTGAGGTTCACCGCACATCTGTTAGAAGGACCTGCTGCACAATGGTGGGAGACTTATCAAGTTACTCACCCACTAGATACCGTAACCTGGGAGGACTTCAAAGATGGCTTTCGTAATGCTCATATTTCCACGGGCATTATGAATCTGAAGCAGGAAGAGTTTCGCAATCTGCGTCAGGGAAACAGAAGTCTTAAGGAGTATATGGATGACTTTCATGCCTTGTCACGATATGCTCCTGAGGACATTGACACAGATGCAAAGAGGAAGGCAAAATTTCTCAAAGGACTTAGTGACGAGCTGAAGATACCTCTGACTGTTGCTTATGCCCCAAACTATCAGATACTCCTTGATCAAGCTATCACCCTTGAGGATAGCATAAAGAAAGCTGAAAACAGGAAAAGGAAGATGAATAAGCACACCTCTGAACCTCCATTCAAGAAACACTTTGTTCATGATGGGAACCAGGGTTTCAATCATGGAAAACACACTGGGGGTAACTTCCACAAACATGGACACAATCATAATGGAGGATTCAAGGGAAACAATGGAGGATCCAATGGAGGACACAAAGGGAATGGAAATACTGGAAATAATCATAACGGTCAGCAACGCCCAAATTTTGAAAACAAGGATCTTAGTCAAGTGTTATGCTACAAATGCAACAACAAAGGACATTATGCTAATGAATGCCCTGAGAAGAGAGTGGACACTCCTACCAAACCCAACCCTTTCAACAAAGGACATGTGAACCACATCAATGTTGAAGAAGTCCTTGATGAACCTGATGCTGTGGTTGGTACGTTCCTAATCAATTCTTTTCCAGCATTAGTTTTATTTGATACCGGAGCATCTCATTCATTCATATAAAGAGCATTTGTTAACAAACATGGGCTAGCAACCGAAAATATGGGGTGTCCTATTAGAGTCAGTTCCCCGGGAGGAGAAATGTTAGTATCATCTGGGTGTAGACAACTTAGCCTTGAGATTGGAAAGCATGAGTTTCCAGCGGACTTGATGTCATTCTAGGGATGGATTGGATGACTCAATTTGAAGGAATCATAGACTGTGCAAACAGAGCAATCACCCTCACCACTCCAGAACACAAGAAGATCATATTCAAGTCAAAATTTGAAATGAAGAAAGTTAGGCTTAATTATCTTAAGGGGGTTAGCCTTGGCGATGTACTCATAGTAAGAGAATACCCATATGTGTTTCCTGAAGAACTACCGGGAATGCCACCCGATAGAGATGTTGAGTTTCTTATTGAGCTTAAACCAGGTACAGGGCCCATAGCAAAGAGGCCATACCAAATGGCAACAGATGAACTGAAAGAACTCAAGAAACAGTTAGAAGAACAGTTGGAGAAAGGATTCATCCGTCCAAGTTCTTCACCTTGGGGAGCACCAATCTTGTTTGTTCAGAAGAAAGATAGTACTCAGAGGCTAGTCACAGACTATAGAGCTTTGAATGAAGTAACCATCAAGAATAAATACCCACTCCCTAGAATCAATGACCTCTTCGACCAATTGAAAGGAGCATGTGTGTTCTCAAAAATTGATCTCAGATCTGGATACTTTCAGATGAAGGTTAGGGAGTTGGACATACCTAAAACTGCTTTCACCACCCGTTACGGTCTGTACGAGTACACAGTTATGCCCTTTGGCTTAACCAATGCGCCAGCATACTTCATGAATATGATGAATAAAGTGTTCATGGATTTCTTAGATAAGTTTGTCGTTGTATTCATCGATGACATCTTAATCTACTCCAAAAGCCATGAAGAACATAAGGAACATCTACATCAAATTTTGCAAAGGCTTAGAGAGCACAAGCTATATGGCAAGTTCAGTAAATGTGAGTTTTGGTTGGATCAAGTTGGATTCTTAGGACACATCGTATCTAAGGATGGAATAGCAGTAGACCCAGAAAAGGTTTCAACTGTCACCGACTGGGAGTCACCCAAGAATGTGGGAGAAATTCGTAGTTTTCTGGGACTAGCAGGATACTATAGGAGATTCATTGAAAATTTCTCCAAGATTGCTAAGGCCTTAACAGAATTGCTACAAAAGGAGAAGAAGTTTGTGTGGACTGAAGAATGTGAAACTAGTTTTCAAGAGTTGAAGAAACGCTTAGTTTCATCACCTGTTTTATGTTTGCCCGATCTAGAGAAAGATTTCCAAGTTTACTGCGATGCTTCGCATCGAGGACTCGGAGGTGTGTTGATGCAAGAAGGCAAAGTGGTGTCATATACCTCAAGGAAACTTAAGAAGCATGAAGTCAACTACCCCACACATGACTTAGAATTAGCAGCGGTTGTACATGCACTGAAGACATGGAGACCATATCTCCGGGGAAAACGTTGTGAAGTATTCACGGATCACAAAAGTCTTAAATACTTTTTCACGCAGAAGGAAATGAACATGCGTCAAAGGAGATGGCTGGAATTTATTAAGGACTATGACTTGAGTTTGCAGTATCACCCAGGAAAGGCTAATGTGGTAGCAGATGCTTTGAGCCGTAAAACTTATGTTAACGGACTCACGGCAAGGGACTTGCCAGAAGACTTATGCAAATGACTCAAAGATCTGAGACTAGAGATAGTACCGGAAGGTATGTAGCCTCTCTTGAAGTGCAACCTCTTTTGATGGACAAAATCAAAGAAGGTCTAGAGAAAGACAAAACGATGGAAGAAATCAAGAAGAACTTAAGTGAAGGCAAGGCCAAAGGTTTTCGATTAGATGAAAGATGCACAGTGTGGTTCAAGGAACGAGTTTGCGTTCCAGAAGATGTTGATCTTAGAAAGTTGATACTCCAGGAGGCCCATGACTCACCCTACTCCATACACCCGGGTAATACCAAGATGTATATGGATGTGAAGGAAAGGTTCTGGTGGAACTATTTGCAACGGGATATCGCAGAGTATATTGCTAAGTGTGATGTGTGTAGCCGTGTGAAGGCTGAACATCAGAAGCCAGCAGGATTACTTCAACCTCTACCAGTACCCGACTAGAAATGGGATCAGATTGGGATGGACTTCATCACAGGTCTACCTAGAACCAAGTCTGGTTATGATTTTATATGGGTTATTGTTGATCGTTTGACCAAGGTAGCTCATTTCGTGCCGGTAAAGACGACTTACACCAGTGCCAAGCTAGCAGATATTTACGTGAAGATAATAGTATGTTTGCATGGAGTCCCTAAGAAGATTGTGTTAGATAGGGGCACTCAATTCACTTCTCATTTTTGGAAACAGCTGCATGAAGTCCTTGGAACTAGGCTCGAGTTCAGCACAACTTTTCACCCACAAACGGATGGGCAGACTGAAAGCGTAAATCAAATTTTGGAGGACATGTTGAGAGCATGTGCCTTAGACTATAAGTCTAGTTGGGATGACAATCTTCCCTATGCTGAGTTCTCTTATAATAATAGTTATCAAGCCATCATAGAGATGGCACCATTTGAAGCATTGTATGGAAGAAAGTGTACTACCCCACTTTTGTGGAGTGGAGTAGGGGAGAGGAGTTTGTTTGGTCCGGATATAATTGAAGAAGCTGAAGAAAAGGTCAGGTTGATTAAAGACAGACTGAAGACAGCTCAATCCCGACAGAAAAGTTATGCCAATTCCAAACGAAGAGAAGTCACCTTCGATTTTGTAGATAGAGCCTATCTTAGAGTCTCACCCCTGCGTGGAGTGAAGAGGTTTGGAATCAAGGGAAAACTGTCACCAAGATTCATTGGACCCAATAAAGTTTTGTCACGTAAAGGAGAAGTGGAATATGAGTTGGAACTACCAGAAGCACTTTCCGCAGTTCACAATGTTTTTCATGTTAGTCAGCTGAAAAAGTGTCACCCGGAAATGGCAGAAACTCCGCTGAGGGATACAGTGCCACTAGAAGAAGTTCAGCTTGAAAGCGATCTCACATATGAGGAAAAACCCATAAAAATTTTGGAGACAGCTGAGAGAGTTACTAGAACTAAGACCATCAAGTTTTGCAAAGTACAATGGAATCACCATTCAGAAGAAGAGGCGACTTGGGAAAGACAAGATGACCTCAAGGAAGAACATCCTCACCTATTTGCTAGCCAGTCCGAATCTCGAGGGCGAGATTCATCTTAAGGGGGTTAGTCTGTAACATCCCAAATTTCACAAAAAATTTAAACTTCCAAATTCATTTCAGTGCATGCATCATGTCATTGCATTTTGCATTTGCATCATTATTTATAGATGTTGAAAGAATACAAAAATTATTAATTATAAAAATGTCATAAAATACTTTAAAAGGTTTAGTTTGCTAAAGATAGATTTTACAAATTTGTTTGAATCATTTTGGAGTTACAAATAAAAAAGTGTGTAAATTCAGAAAAGAAAGAACAAAAAAAAGAGAAAGGAGAACCCACCGAGCCGGCCTGCTTCGGCCCATTTACTCTCCTTTCCTCTCGCGCGCGCATGGCCCAAATCCAGCTCGCCTGCCCTCTTACGCTGACAGGTGGGTCCCACTTCTGACTCGTATCGTCCCCAACCTCCGTTCTTCAGATTTTCTTCCACGGGAGAGTTCGATCCGAACTCAATGTCCGAGCCGTGTTCCGCACAAATTCCTCTGTTCGTCGTCTATAAATATCCCAACCCCGCCACCGTTCCTCCGCGCCCAAGAACCCTAGCTAAACTCGCCTCCAGGTGCCCGAGATCGATCTCAACTCCGTCGACTTGCCGCCAGCGAAATTCTCTGCGTTCGGTAAGCTCACGCGACACCGAGCCCTCTTATCCCTCCTAACCTCTCTACTTTTGTCTTGCACATCCGTGTGACATGTTTCTGCGTTCTAAACTGCGCCAGAGCGGGCGATCGATCGTCGACCGACGACAACCCCCGTAAGCCCTAACTCCGGCGAGCAACTGGGAGCCAAAGGAGACACGCCAGGGTCTTCGAGCACGCCACCAAGATCGCCTCGACCTCGTCTTCATCCGGGTATGATTCCCCTGTCCAAATTTCCTCTATACGCGTAGAACGTGAATTCCGGTCATGCCCGCCGCCGCGTTTCTTTCTCCGGTTGAGTTCCGGCGGAGGCGCCGCCTCGTTTTAGTTTGCACCGTTAGATCTGCCACCAACGCGCCCGATTAGATCACTTCGCGAAGGGGTACGAGCCAACAGGAAGCCGCCACGTCACCGAGCCGCATCCGTCCGCGCCCACTTGTCCCGCATCGCCACGAGCGCACCAACCAGAAGCCGCCACGTCACCGAGGACCTCTGCGCGAAGAATTATTTTCTGTTTATCACGGATTAGTCCCTGGAATTTGTTTCTATCATTAATTTTCACTCCTTTATCCAAAAATTATAAAAAAAATTGTTTTGGAAAGCTTATGAAGTATAGAAACTTTTGGCATCATTACATTGGTATTTTATCGAATAAACTTTGTTTAAAAACAGAAGTGACATTAATGGTAAATTAAGCATAACTACATATACAAAATTTATTTTTTATCAAACTATTTTGCAATAAACTTGTAAGGCTAAGTACTAGCTGCAGGAATTTTCCAATATTTTGTTTAGAATATTTTATGAGGTTTTGTGTAATTATTGTGATTAAAAGCTTTTTAGATATTATATAAATAAATAAAATTAAATATAAGATTTTTTTTTAAAAATTGTTTTCTTCATATTTTCGAAATATAAAAGTATATATTATATTATAGAATCCTTACCACCTAAAAATACTTAGAAAATAATTGAGGAGTTTTATTTGGCTAGAGGTGTTAATTTTTCGCTAAGTGTTTCTTTGGAAAATTATTGGAAACTCTTAAGTCCTTAGTAAAATTTTGGACCACAAAACTTGCCTCGCATTAACTCACATATTTCATCGCATGGCATGCATCTAGTCCTTAGAAATATTTTTCTCATCATACATAGCATATCTTCCTTAGTAATTTTAAGAAACTTGTTTGTTTATGTTGTACTGTTTGTTGTGTTAGAATCTTCGGAGAGGAACGAGGACTGCAGTTGTTGTTGCTGTTCTGCTTGTTGCCAAGGAAAGTGGCACACCCCCATAAATTTCCTAAGTATTTTCTATGCATTACCTAGAGTATTTTCTATATGCATGTGTAGGACTTAGTACCTTGCTATGCAAAACCTTAGAACTCTCCACCCCTTGAGTCTAGGAACCTATGTAATAACTTAGTAGAATTATTGATGCTATGCAAAAGTTGCTTTATGAAAAAATTAAATTCTACTAAGTTAATGTAACATCTGGGTGGATTTTGGTGTTGATTGGTTTATGTTGAGTGTTATTCATTAGGGGTGACCTCTAAGGAATAGTCACTTGTGGATGGCCACCCAGGGTAATAAAGGGACCAATGTTTTCTCTAAGTGAAGATTGCTTCTCGTGCAACCATTAGTCAATGGGCTCTGGCTAGATGGAGTAAGCTGCGTGGACTCGGCCCGACTTGACAGGTGGTGGTAGATGGTTAGCTTGGAGCGCGTCAAGTCTGCAAGGGACGGGAAATTGCTTCTGAAAAGTCTCGTCTCAACTCTCTCCTTTTCCTTAGCAAAAATGGTGTGCTTAAGGATAGTTTGGGTTTGTTGGGTCTAATGGTGAAAGTGCACAACCTCTGCGGAGTTAAAACTAAGTACTTAGCCGTGTCCCCGGATACGGACAGTTTGAGCAGCTGATCGAGGATTTAACAGGGGCTCCCAACATTCCAATTTCTAAGTTAAAAATTTGATGGGTGAACAGGGGAAGATGAGGTTATGGTTTTCATGCCATACTCGTCTTGAATTAAAGAAAAGTGTTTTCAAAAGAGTAGGAAAAATTGGCTTTATGCAAATTAGCCTTAAACTCCACCAGCCAAATATGCATATAGGCGATAGAGTTATTCCAAAGTGTCCACCAAAGTGTCATTTGTCAGACTCCATTTTATATGGAATCTGACCCACTCTGTTGCAAATTATTATTTATTGCAGAAGTTTCTGACGAAGAGTAAGGATTTCGTTTTGGGTTCGAGTCTGCACCAACATGTTATCGCCTGTGGCGTGTCATGAAGATGGAGGCCCATTGAAGTTTATTTCCGCTGCTTTACTGTTTGAGCTAGCTTTATGCTATGCAAAGATGTATCGAACTATTTATTTTACTCTGGATTATTCGTGTAATATTGATACAATGTTGTGATATTCATCGTAAACTGTGTGTGCAAATGTTTCGATCCAGGGGTTTGCACTATACACAGGTACCTGCCATATTTTTTTTAAGTGCAGGTACATTACAGTCCAAGATGGTAGGTTAAAACCAAATGGGGAAACATAAAACCTCTCGAAAAAGGAACAACCGGTAAAACCTCCAACATAAAAAACCAAGAAGCTTTTCAAACGAACTTTTTTTTTGATGAACTTGAGCTTGTTATGAAGATCACAACAAGCTCCAAAACCTCACAAGGAGAAAAGCCAAATAAGAAACAAGAAAGATGATATGCTAAGTATGCAAAGGTTTGAGCTCTCCATAAAGATTCGATCAAGGTACTCACTCGAGAGCCCCTCTTGATAGTACGCCTATCTATCCTATAGCCCTATCAAGATCATACCTTTGCCTTGAGCTAGATGATGACGATCTTGATCTCTTCAAGTGGACCACCTTTCTTGATTGTGCTTGCTAGCACATGCTTCATGAAGACTCCTCCATATACTCCCCCATACTCCATTATGGGAGAGTCTCGCTTAGCTTCGTCTTCATGTCTCCGACATGCTTCACTTGGTCTTGCACTTGTCAACCATGATGACGATCATGGCATGAAATCATCCTTCATGAGCTAAATTAATGGATCTTCTTGTTGCAAGCCCATGGAAGATACCATCTTTCTTCATATAGGTGATGCCTTGACAACTTCAAGACATACTTGCAATATGCTCAAAACACACATTAGTCCTTAGGGATTGTCATTAATTACCAAAACCATACATGAGGGCACATGGCCTTTCAATCTACCCCATTTTGGTAATTGATGACAATCCATTTTACGAGGGTTTATATAAGGAATTAAAAACAACCATGCAACACACTAAGCAAAGCAAGGTTGCAAGAGAAAAGAACTAAATCCCTTAAAACCCTCTAAATCTCTCCCCCATTGGCATCCATTGCCGGAATGGGAGAAAAATCTAGAAGGCCAATATAATAAGAGCTTCCCCATAAATTATGCATTTCTCGTGATATGAGTGAAATCAAATGCATATATCCAATAACGAATACATGGAGGGGATCAAATTATATTGAGGATTCAAGGAATGCAAAAGAAAAGATATCAATCAAAAAATACAATAGAAAGATGCCAATTGCAACACGAAATATGCAATCAAAGGATCCAAAAACCAATTGGACACAAGAAGATGTTATGATAAAAGCAATCAAGTGTTCAAATGAATCAAGATGGAACTCCCCAAGGTACATGCACAATGAAGAATTTGTAATTCAATATAGGTTGCGCAACATGGAATCCTCGTTCCTTCCTAGATTAATTTGAACAACAAGTGCATAGAAGGAAAAAGAAAGAACGCACTTTGCAACAAACAAATGTTGAGCAAACGAAAAGAAACGAGACAATTAAAGACTTGCTCAAACGAGAAAGGATGGATGTAATATGGAAACACATGTTAGGAGACTAAGAAGGATGATCCTAGGCATTCCCATAGTCTTTCAAGGTATGTGGCACATAGTGCATAACATGTATTTCGCATACAAGCACACCAACGAAAACACATCAAATAGATTCACAAGCTTATTAAGAGGCAAGAGGATACCAAATAAAATGCAAAGCTTGTGCCTTTTAGAGATCACAAAAGGATCAAGAGAGCAATAAAGGTGATCAATAAAGATTTTGAATATCAACTAAAGATGTACCTAATCTCATGTATATAAGTTTCTAAGTAGGCACTAAGTCCACAAGCAAACATGCAAACACAAAATAGGTACTAGATAAAGAACATGATATTCACTTGGAAGTCTAAATAAACCAAAAAGAATTTTGCCAAGACCCATAGCACAAAGCTAAATTTTTAACAAGAATTCCAACACACACTCTTCAAAGTATCTCAAATGCCCAAAATAATAAGTTATAGTTGAGATGCTTTGAGAATGGTAAACGATCTCTCAAGCGGCAAATGATTTTGAAAATTCATCCATATTGCATATGAGACAAAATAAGAAGAATTGCTAGATTAACATAGTTGGAATTGATGAATCATGAACATGATCAAGTATGTTCCCTTTACTATGTAATCATCCCGGCTTGCTCATATTTGTAATAAAGACGATTTGAAGGGAACTTTGCAAAAACCATATCAAAAGCAACTCGAGAGACTCATGCCAAGAAACAACCTACACAAGGTTGAGGGATAGAAGAGTATGCATGAGATAGATACTTTTTACCGAGATAGCATTGACGGTGTAGAAGATGAGAGTTCACAATCATCCAAGCTTGACTCCAAGAAGCACATGGTGAAGACATCTTCCTTAAAAAAGGCAAGCTTCCAATGCATATCTCATGTACCTAAAACAAATCAAGTACACAATGGTACCCAAACTAATTGGGTCCAAAGTAGTTAGACCAACTTCAGTACATAGGACAAACTCCACATAAATATGTGCATATTGATATGAAATAGAATTTCATACACATCTTAGCTATTTAGGATTTGATGGAGTTTATCCTATATACTGGATCAACAAAAGTAAACATGCAATAAGAATACATATAGTAAATATGCATGCACAAAACTTTCAAGAAACAAACGAGATACAATTTGGACAAAACACCAATTAAATCAAGAAGCTACACAAAAGTGTGGCAAGAGAAGGATTTTTCCTCATTGTATCAAAGACTCAAACCAACATATGATTCGAGAAACCAATATGAAAATATATCAAATGAAAACAAGGTCAAGGCTAAACCAATGAGCATAAGAAATAAAACAAGCAAACATGCTCGAAGGTTTCATCTCATCCAAGAAGTTACACTAAGAACCGTGGGATGAGATAGTCAACTCCACAAAGAGGAGTAAGATTCCAACAAATAAACCAATCCCTCTACAATTTTCATGATGGCACAAAGTACCAAGACGAAAAATGTTTGTCTTTCAAAGAGACATGTCATCGGGATCAAATAATAATTGAAGATAACTAATATTCAACAACGTATATGATTGCTCCCCCAAGATTAGTGCATTACTTATGATCTTGTATTTGAATACAAAATGCACACAAATGAGATCATCACTCTCCATATTTATTGTTAAAGCATTAATCATGTTCAAGAAGAGCAATAAGATACCAAACCAATTTATAGAATAGTGTTCTAAAGAGTATAGAGTAGCTTCCCCATGATTAGTGCATTATTTGAGATCTTGTATGTAAATACAAAATGCACACAAGTGGGATCATTACCTTCCATATATCCTTTTGAGCACAAAGTTCAAGAAAAGCAATAAGACACGATTACAATTAAAAGGATGATGTTCTACTCAATGTAGGATAGCTCCCCCAAGGATGGTGCATTACTTAGAATTGATTCTTCGAATGTAAATGCACAACAATGGGATCCTTGCTTGTCCTAACTAAAGAAATCACAACACAAAATGAGTAGAGCAACAAAAAGATCCAAATGAAGCAAGGATGACAAAAGGGTGGTTAGACCAAAACAAACTCGGTGATATAAAAAGACAATATGAACAAAAGCCAATGAAAATATGATCAATACATTTACCACAAATATAATTATCACTTGTAAAAGACAATGATTGTATATTGATAGTTCTCGGTGGTTCATGACATATATATGTATTCAAGATCATATTCACAAAACATAAGCATGTGACAAAAAAAGAATTGAAAAACATGCTTATCTAGAGATTCTTGATGACTTCACATATTCAATGATCATACTAAGCATCAAGAAACTCTCTCACAAACAAGATACCAAAAGATGGATGAACAAAATGCATTTAAGCAAATATGGAACTTGTTTGAGTACCATGCCACCTAGGAACAAGATAATCAACAATATCAACTCTAGATGAAACTACCTCACATGTTCACATTTTCTAGACTTTCAATATGCACATAGCTTATTACTCCCCCATAATGTGATCATAAATTCTTTGTTAACAAGAGGCAAAAGAAATCCAACAAGATATAATTAATGGACATTAGAATTTGAATTTCTCTTGAGTAAGACATACCACAATGAGAGTAGATAATATTGAAATATCACCACTAAGTGGTATTCCTCATGCATACACATTTTTAGGATAATGAGTTACCAAAAGGCACATCACTCCCCAAAATGAGATAGTCCATAAAAAACTGTAAAAGAGCCAATTAAGATGAAAGCAAATAGACAAGAGGCTCAAGAACATACATGGTGTGCAAACCATCATACACAAGCTTGATTACTCAATCAAAAGTAAGTAGAGTGCACAACACATATAAAGCATTAGTAAGGTACACAACCAAACACATGCAAGGGTGCAAGTAACTTTCAATGTAAATAAAATTTAAACACAAGTTACCGCATGGAGGAACATTGGATATAAGATGAGGCAATATAATCCAATTGACTTGGCTTGAGAGAATATGGTTTATGAAGATCCCTTAACTCTTCATGGTGTAGCCAAGTCTTCAATGTCCTCCGACTCCACCTATTGATCAAGTTTTATCTTGTTGGTCCCCAACCAAGTTGGGTCCTAAGAGGTTAGTCACAATAGGCTTGGCAACCCAAATGGTTCTTTTCTTGACACCACTTTGAGTAACAACATACTTGGCAAACAAATTGCCAACCTTATCCTTCCGAAGCAAATAAGCATGATCAAGTATAGTGGGGTTGGATAAGTTACCATGAGTGCATGACGAGGCTAAGTGATCCTTCCCACGACATGTGTAGCACACTCGGCCTTTTATTTTCTTCTTGGGGAGTGAAGATCCTTTAACTTGGGAAGCTTGAGTTTGAACTTGAGGTTGTTTCCCTTGTTGCTTCTCACTAAGAGGCTTCTTCTTCTTCAAGGGGCAAGATCTAACATGGTGCCCTTCGACCTTGCACTTGAAGCACACAATCTTGGCCGAATCAATAGCTTGATCTTGACCTTTCTTCTTGATGAACTTGTGATCAAAATTGTCAATGGACTTGTTCTTGATATTGGAGTTGAATCCAAGTCCACTCTTGTCATGAGGAAGTCTTCGCGCTCTCAACATCTTGTCGACGGTGGACTTCCCTTCACGACCCTTGATCAAGTCTTTCTTCAAAGAAGTGACTTGTGCCTTGAGCTCTTTGATCTCCTCTACATGGTTAGTATCAACACAAATACTAGAGGAAGTAGATGCTACATTGTTAGAGCAACAAGACATGGAGAGTAATTCATCACAAGATGTAACAATAATGTGAGTGGATGAATTACTAGAACTAGCACATGGCAATGAAGTATTTTTACTAGAAATTGTGCTAGTGATCACAAGAGGCTCACAAGATTTTACCTTTGTAGAGATTGCCTCAAGAGCAACCTCTAGCATAGCATGGGATGCTAGAAGATCATCATTAGAGATCGAAAGCTTTTCATGATTTTCCTCCAACTTCCCATACTTTCTAGATAGCAACTCAAGTTGATCCCTTAGCTCAACATTTTCCTTCAAAATTGATGCTTCACAAGAAATGGAGTTAGTAGCACAAGCATCATTATCATTGGGAATAGAAGAGGACAATTTAACAAGCTCATTATACTTTCTTTTGAAGTTGATGGCTTCCTCAAGAGCTCTATCACGGGTTTCTTTTACTTTATATAATTCTAAAGTAAGAGTCTCCTCAAGAGATTTGGATTTGCCCATTTTTAGTTTGGCAAGAGCATGATCACATTTTTTAGTGAGTTTAGCAATCATTTCATTGTTTAACTCCTCACTAGTTTCTAGCTTCTCCTCAAGAGAAACTTGAGTTTCTTGCTCTTCCTTAAGAGCAATCTCAAGATTGTGGATCTCACCCGCGGAATCACGAGCAAGACCCCATCCTTCATCACAACGAGTCTCCAAGGCCTCAATTGTCTCCTTGCGCTCAATAAGAATGGTCATGATTTCAAAGAAGCTATCATGGGCATGATTTTTCTTTAAAAGAGCGTGAGAGACAATATCAAAGTTCTTTTCAATGGAGGCATCATTATCACTTTCATCATTAATATCATCATCATTAGATATATTGGAATTTAAGGTAGGAGATACCTTAGACTCCTTAGCCATAAGGCAAAAGTGAGTAATGGATGAGGGAGATGAAGAATTACTTGAAGCACCATTGAGATCCATGTCTTGTTCCAACAATTATTTGGATTCCTCTACATTGTTAGTCAAACAAGTGAAAGGGCATGTGCCCTCATGTATGGTTTTGGTAATTAATGACAATCCCTAAGTACTAATGTGTGTTTTGAGCATATTGCAAGTATGTCTTGAAGTTGTCAAGGCATCACCTATATGAAAAAAGATGGTATCTTCCATGAGCTTGCAACAAGAAGATCCATTAATCTAGCTCATGGAGGATGATGTCATGCCATGATCGTCATCATGGTCGACAAGTGCAAGACCAAGGGAAGCATGTCGGAGACACGAAGACGAAGCTAAGCGAGACTCTCCCATAATGGAGTATGGGGGAGTATATGGAGGAGTCTTCATGAAGCATGTGCTAGCAAGCGCAATCAAGAAAGGTGGTCCACTTGAAGAGATCAAGATCGTCATCATCTAGCTCAAGTGGAATGCTCAAGGCAAAGGTATGATCTTGATAGGGCTATAGGATAGATAGGCGTACTATCAAGAGGGGCTCTCGAGTGAGTAACTTGATCGAATCTTTATGGAGAGCTCAAACCTTTGCATACTTAGCATATCATCTTTATTGTTTCTTATTTGGCTTTTCTCCTTGTGAGGTTTTGGAGCTTGTTGTGATCTTCATAACAAGCTCAAGTTCATCAAAAACAAAGTTCGTTTGAAAAGCTTATTGGTTTTTGATGTTGAGGTTTTATCGGTTGTTCCTTTTTCGAGAGGTTTTATGTTTCCCCATTTGGTTTTAACATCCCATCTTGGACTATGATGTTTCTCTTCATTATTTTGTAGAGTTCTTCGTTGTGATTACAACGAGCCAAAAATCATCGAAAACGGAGTTCGGATGGTCAAGATATTGTCGTTTTCGTGTTGGTATTTCTGCAGTTTTCGGGTGCTCGGAAATCTCCGAACCGGGCTCGGAAATTTCCGAATCGGACGGATTTCAGTACTGATGTCGCACAGAAAACTTCGGAGATCTGTCCAGAAATCTCCGGGGGTCGGAAATCTCCGGCCCTAGGCCTGAAATCTCCGGTCTGAGCTGCTGTAACGGCTAGATTTGTGGGAGGGGTATAAATACCCCTCCCCTTCTTCTTCCTTGTGTAAGCGCAACTTTCCCCTCTCTCTCTTGCCATTGTTGACCTTGGGAAAGCTTGCCCCATCTCAAATCCTCCCAGGATTCTTGCATATCTTTGAGGGATAAGTGAGAGGAGATCTAGATCTACAATTCTACCAATTCATCTCTCCTCTAAGTGAGGGGAACATAGTGGATCTAGATCTTTGAGTTCCTTTGTGGTTCTCCCCCTTTGTTCTTGCTCTCTCTTATCCCCCCATAAGCATTAGTTGCTTGTGGTGGGATTTGGGAGTGTAGGATTTGTCTCCTTTGTGGTTTCTTGGTTCTTCCTCTCTTATTCCCCCATAAGCATTTGTTGCTTTGTTGGAATTTGAGAGTGAAGGACTTGAGCACTTTGTGTGTTCTTGCCATTGCATCTTGCATCGGTTTGAGCCCTCCACGAGGATTCGTGGTGGTGAAATTCGTGAGCTTGTTACTCTTGGGTCTTGGACCCTAGACGCCTTAGTGGCCGCCTTTGTGGCATAGGACCTTTTGTGGTCAAGGCCTTTGTGGCTAGTTGGGACCTTTGTGGTCAAGACCTCTTGTGGTCATTTGGGAGCCCCCAATTCGGTTGTGGGTGTGTGCCCCAAGGTTGTTGTACGGGATTGTTCTCCGCCCCAAAGGAGTTCATAGTGGAAGGTGGACTCGGACCTTTGTGGTCGAGTTCATCGGAGAAGAAGGTGAGGCCTTTGTGGCGTTGAGCAAACCTGTTGTGGTTGCTCACACCTCTCCAACGAGACGTACACCTTTTGTGGTGGAACTCGGGAATACATCATCGTCTCCGCGTGCCTCGGTTATCCCTATACCCGAGCTCTTTACTTATGCACTTTACTTTGTGATAGCCATCGTGCTTGAAATTCTTTACCTTGCTATCCTTGTGTTGTTTGTCTTGCATAGCTTAAGTTGTTGGTGCACATAGGTGAACCTAGTATATTTAGGTTGTGTCATTGATAAGTTAAACACTAAGTTTTATTCCGCATTCATCAAGCCTAAATTGTAAAAAGTGCTTCTCGCCTATTCACCCCCCCCCTCTAGGCGACGTCTTTCCTTTCAACAAGTACTAGAGGAAATAGAAACATTTTTATCATGGCAACAAGACAAGAAAAGCATATCATCATGTGATTTAGTTAAGCAACTACTACATGATATGCAAGGACTATAGACACTAGCATGTAAGGCATTTATGGTGCTAGAGAAGTTTAAGTCCAAAGATAGAGCATTGCAATGAGATGGGTGAGAAATATGATCAATAGTAGATTCACCATCAATAATGCAATCTCTATCACCACACACCATATCATTACCTTGTGGCAAGCCACATGTTGGTGAAGTGGAAGAAGACGTGAGCTCATCCCGGTTGGAGGTGGAAGGAGGACAATCATCCTTGGTAGTGTTGGACACATCATATTTATCTTCAAGCTTTGTCATTCATGAGCGTTCCGACAAGGCATGTGTAACATCCCAACATTTTATAATGTTCAAAAATCACTAAAATTTAAAACTTTTCTTTTTATTAAAATACAATATTAAATGTATGAGAAGACCAACTATAAAAGACTTCAAAGTTTAATATTTCCAATGTCACAGTTTAAAACATTTTATTATTCCATGTAATTCAACACCTTAAAATATAATTTGAGAAATATTCTACAAACTACAATCCATTTTATTTTAAATAAATTAGTTTCTTTATAAGTATTTGAATTAAACCACTTAGCCATATCTATTCATAAATATAAGATTATTCAAAATAGTATATAATTACTAAATGGTTTTCATTCCTTTAACTAAGTTCAAAATATAGTTTGGAAATTATAAACCTATAGTGTATAACTTTACAACTTCATAGATTTTAAATTACTGAATTAGCCAATTAAACATTTCTTTTGCTTAAAGGAATTTCATCTATTTTCAAAGCATGAAAGGATTAATATATTCTAAATAAGAATAGAATTAAAACAAAAATCCTTTCCAAAGTTGTTATAAAGTTTTCAAATGAATTAATTAAAATATAATGTTGCACAAATTATTTTCAATTAAAAATGAATACCCTATATTTCACTTTTCCTAAAACATTGTTATATGTGTTCCTTAATATTATGCCAAAATAAAGATAAATGATTTCAGCAAAATAAGTTTAAATAACTTAAATTCAAACATATTGAAATGGGGGTATTTTTACAAATTTATTTTAGCCAAAGGAAAATTTAAATGAGAAAGAAATTCAAATTTGACTTTAAGTGTCATATTTGTAATTAAGCAATATTTCAAAATATTAATTTTCAAAAATATTTAAAACATACCCACAACTGGTTTAACAGAGAGGTAATGATTTTACAAATTTTTAGAATTTAAATTGAGTTGAATTGGAGTGATATTTTAAAAGCTATTTTAAAATACAGAAAATGGAAATTAAATTGTCAAAAAAAAAAAAGAGAAAGCAGCCGAGCCAGTGGGCCGAAGCCCATCCCTTCTCTCCCGCGCGCGCAGCTCGCTTGGCCCAGCAGCGGCCCAGCTCCGTCCGCGCCGCGCGTTCTCTCTCTGACGCGCGGGACCCACGCGTCATCCCTCTCCTTCCCCATCGCAACGAACAGAGCCGAACGGAGGAGTTCGATCCGGATACGATCGCCGCGATTCTCGCAGGGAGTTCTCCTGACGCCCCTCCCCATATAAACCCCCGCCGCCGCCGCTCCTTTTCCCTCAAACCCTAAACGGAAGCCGCCACCGGGCTGCTCGAATCTCTCCGCGGCGCTGCCATTGCCGCCGCCGCCCGGTTCCTTCTATCCGGCGAGGTGAGCAATCGCCCGAGCTCGGGAACCACCCCAATCCCTTCCCGAGTCCGTGCGCATCTTTTTGATCTTGCCATTTGTCCTCTCCTACGCCAGATTGACGAGACCGTGCGCGACAGAGGTACGCCGCCGCCAACGGCAACTCCGGCGAGCGAGTCACGGAGGAGAAGGGCACGCCGACGTCGTCCGCCTCGCCAACGTCTTTGCCGCAACTTTCTGCAAGCTCTGGTAACTTCGGATCATCCACGTAGCCTGTAGTTCGTCGGAAGCGTTCGATGCCGAGGTGGCGCCGCCGCGGGTGCGATCTCCGGCGAGGACTCCGGCGACCTAGCGCCGCTGGCCTCGGATGGATTAGATCGCCACCGTCGGATCTCGATCGGACGGATCTGTTTTTATTATTTAACCGAACCGGTACGTTGTGTTCTCAGCCGTTAGATCTAAAACGTGCGGATAAGATCAGATGACTTATCCACGTCAGCGCCACGTGGCATGCCCCGTCAGCGCACAGTCAGCGCTGACATGTATAATCAATTTCGTAATTAAATTTAATCGGCAGTTTTGCAGAAACACCCCTGTCACTTAGATCTCTCATAACTTTTCAACCACAACTCCAAATTTAATAATTTTTATATATTTGGAAAGCTCTGGATGTGTAGAATAATTTGGATCAGACAAAATTCAAATTTGACTTAGTATAAAATATTCAAATTTCAAATGGTGAAATTGAGTATATTTGTAATAACTTTAAATCTATAAATCCAAAACTTGCAAATAAATATGTTTTAGAAACTTTGGAATATTTGTAAATTAATACCACTGCTATAAAATAATTTTGAGTAATTTCTGAATGATTTCATAGTTGTGTGTTTAATTTGAATAGTTTGACTAATTTTGAAATAACTTTTAATAAAACATTATTTTGGATTAAATCCAATTGCAATAGATTTAATTAAATGCTCTCTGTCTATTAACACTAATTATAAAATTTTGTTATAAAAGTTTAATCATAGGAAACTTAATTTTATAATTATTCCTTTTATTACATAATTTTTAAAACTAGAAATTAATTAAATTACATTTATAAATTCATACATATTTTATAAACTCCACAAAAATTAGTGTTATGTGCTTGTGATTTAAAATTGCATTTCATGCATAGCATATTCTATAGTTATATTTCCATAAGGAATACCCCTTCCCAATTTCCCCTAAGTTAGAATTATTTTCAAACTTAGTATTTTGGGAAAAGTGCTATACACTTAGACACTTAGTTGTTTTTCAACATGGAGCTGGAAGACCAAGGAAGGACTTAGCCAAAAACAAGACTTCAGAAGTATCTTCAAGGAGAAGGAACACTTAGAAAAAAAAATCAAGAAGAAGATCATGAAGACCAACCAGAAATATTTTCCAAGTCTTGTTCTCTCTGTCTTTCTTTTCTCTGAGACTTCATGAAGGACTTAGAAGAAAACAGACTCTGGAAGCATTCCCAAAGATGGCAAGCACTTAGAAGAAAAGTGAGAAGAAGTTCAAGAAGGCCAACCCCCTTTTATTCTCTAAGTCTCTCTCTCTGTCCTTTCTTCTTCTGTGAGATTTCATGAAGACTAAGTAAATTCAAGACCAGCCTCGAGGATACAGGAATCATCAAGTCTAAAGATTCAACAAGACTACCAAGAAGCTCAATCAAGACATCATCCAGAAGAAAGTTACAAGTCTAAAGATGAAGCCTGGAGGACAACTACATTCTTCTTTCTATCTTTTCCCTCTTTCCTAATCTTGTCTTTTAGACTTAAACAAATTCTGATCATGATGTTATCATCTTGAAGTTGTTGGATCCTAGCAGCATAGTGGGATGAAGCGGCCTGGAAACAAACCTTACATGTCCACGTACATGAGACCTGTTCCACAATTTAAGTGGCTGGCCGGGTGTCTGTCTCTCTCACTATAGTGAATGTCCAACTTACAAAGAGTTGATAATAATTGTGGTCATCTTGAACAAATGACTTAGTATTTTTCTCTAAGTATTTTGCACATCATGGCTAAGCCATTAGAGTGCTTGTTTCCAACTTAAGACTTTAGTCCTTAGTCCTTTTTGACCAACACATTTGCCTTACATTAACTTAAAAGATTTTCCATGGCATGAACAAGCATTTCTAGCCTTAGGAATATTTTGCACATCATGCATAAACATATTTTCCTTAGAAAGTTTTATAAAACTTATTTATTCATCTAGTATGTGTTTGTATGCATGGTGAGTTTGGCTTGCTGTTGATTGTTGTATTGTGGTTTGCTTATATTGTTTAGATTTAACGGAGAGCAAACGTTCGTTGTTGAAAAGAGTTTGTGATCAACGACAACATCCAAAGGCAAGTGGCACACCTCATAAACTTCCTATTTTTATGCATTACTTAGTGTATTTTATATGCATGTGTTGCTATGCTAAACCTGTAGAATCCCTTATTCCCGTGTCTAGGTTCCTATGCAATATTTAGTAGAATTATTGTTGCTATGCAAATGTTGTTTTGTGAAAATCTAAATTCTACTAAGTTAAGAATGAAACACCTGGGTGGTAATTGGTCAGATGGTTTATGTTGAGTGGCTACTCGGTCCATTTCTATGGTTCCTAAAGAGTAATGCACACTTGAGAACGGCCACCCAGGAACAGAGGAATCTGAAGGAACCCCAAGTGACGATTGCTTCCAGTGCAGCCTTTTGACAATGGGCTCTGTCTAGAATAATTAAGTTGTGAGGGTGCAACCTGTCAGCTTGACAAGCAGATGTAGAGGGATGATAGGTGGAACGGGTCTTGCTAGTATGGTTGCATTCTTCTTCTGAAAGTTCTTGTCTCAATTCTCTCCTTTCCATAATACACTCCGCGTGTATAGGATATCTCGGACAAATTGAGTCTTAAGGTGAAAGTGCACAACCTCTGCAGAGTGTAAAACTAAGTACTTAGCCGTGTCCCCGGTTACGGACAATTTTGAGCAGCTGATCAAGGACGTCAACGGAGGATTCCACCATTCCAACTTCAGAAATAAAATTTGATGGGTGAACAAGGGAAGATGAGATTTATGGTTTTCATGCCATACTCGTCGATTTCAAGAAAAGTGTTTTCCAAAAAGATAGGAAAAATTGGCTTTATGCAAATTAGCCTTGAGCTCCACCAGCCAAATATTCATATAGGCTTTAGAGTTATTCCATAAGTGTCCACCATAGTGTCACTTGCCAGACTCCATTTTTAATGGAATCTGACCCACGTTGTTGCAATATTTTTCTTATTGCAGATTTGATCAGATGACGAGTGAGGTTTCGTTGAAAGGTTTCGAGTCTACAACCAACATGTTTTCGCCTGTGGCAGCATGAAAGTTATAGAGGCTCACTGCTATTGTATTTCCGCTGTGTACTTTTCAAAGCTAGCTTTATGCTATGCAATTTGTAAAGAATATTTTGTAATTCTGGATCATCGATGTAATAAAATTGACGCTTTGTTGTGATATTACATCGTAACTGTGTGTGCAAATGAATCGATCCAGGGATTTGCACTATACACAGGTATCTGCCTTATTTAAAGTGCAGGTACGCTTCAGATGGTATCAGAGCACTGTGTTGCCTGTAGGTTCGAAACCCTAGGTTTGGATAGAAATAGGTTTGACCATAGGATTGAAAATCTATTTTTCTTCACTTTTCTAAAAACAAATCTTTTCACTATGTCTTTCTCGTATTCTCATCTACTATCAACCTTCTAAAAACCTCTTATCTTTTTCTAGATGACCATGTTCTTATAGTCGAAGTCTGCTTCTGCTGGCTCATATGGAAAAGCTATGATTCAACATGAAGTTCTACATGCATGGAAGACCACTGAAGAACCAGGTTTCGACCAACACTTCTAAGATATCCAAGAAAGTTGAACAAGAACTTGAAGCAGTCATGAAGGAGGTAGATTTGACCACCACCAAAAATAGAATGACGATATCGTGTTAGTGTATTGATCATATCAACTTAGCTATATGATAATACTAGATTGTTTGCTTTGTGTTAGCACCTCGTTGCTTGATGTTTGTTAGATGTTGATTGATTAGGTTATAGATTGGTTGCCTTGTTTTGTTTTATTGAACTAGAATTCCTCCATAAGTACAAATAATTCAACTCATTGCTTTTAAACCAAACAGATGTCTCACCCCAATGCCAACATCAATGATTTGCATACAACTATGCGACTATTATTAGAGAACCAGAGTCAGCTGTTGAAGATGATCAATGACCAACTGCCTAAGATTGATCAAAACCATAGGGATTTTGAAGAGAATCTTATGACCAAACCAAAGGCATGCAAAACCTGTGGGGAGATAGGACATACGTCCCAAGAATGCACTGATGAGTGGCCCCATGGTCATACCGAACATCCAGTTAAGGAATGCCCCACAAGTCAGATGTCTTGCTGTTTTTGTGAAGCAACAAATCACGTTCCCACTCAACATCAACTCTACCCCGTGGTGCAAGAAGTCAGTCAGCAAGCCAAAAAGGGGATACAACAAAATCTCATGAAACATGTGGAAGTACAAGAAAACAAGGAGGAGCACAAAAGAGATACTAGCCATATAACATGTTTTACATGTGGAGAACTAGGACATTATTCATGGGGTTGCAAAGAGAAAAGGACTGGTCAGGATACTGAACCAAATCTTCATCAAAATGAGACTGTGGGTCATACTAAGGTGAAGAATGAGATAAGAGTAAGGTCACTTCCGAAGAAATCCAAGAGTACCTCCAAGTGTTGCTATAAATGTGAAGGAGATCACCTAGCTCGAAATTGTCCCATCAAACGAGACAGGACTTCTTTAATTGAGATAGAATATGGCAAACAGGATTTGGAAGAACTGTTAGCCCTGGAAACACCAAAGAAGAAGAGGAACTTAAGTGATGTAATTTGCTACAAATGTAAAGGCAAAGGACATTATGCTGACAAGTGCCCAGAGCGGAAGAAGGATAAACCTCTCCAAGGACCGAGTGGAAAGCGTGAGTGCTAAAAGTTTTCTGTATCCACCATATGCCATTGTATTTTGAACACTTGTACGCTCTACATCAGAGGAATAAACAAGATTACACAAAGTTTCTAGACTGACCACAAAAATTTCTTTTAAGGGTGGTAGCCACCTAGATAATTCAAACCCAGTCGCTTAAACACAGAGATCTCAACTATCTTTCTTTTCATCCTTCTAATCAGAAAAACCATTCACTGCCAAGTTTTCAAGTTCCCATGTCAAAACATTTACATTTCTCAAACCTCTCGAGTTATCAGAATCATTCAAGCATTGGCTTTCTTTTCCAGCTTCTCCGAATCTCGGGGACGAGATTCCTTTTAAGGGTGGTAGTCTGTAACATCCCAACATTTTATAATGTTCAAAAATCACTAAAATTTAAAACTTTTCTTTTTATTAAAATACAATATTAAATGTATGAGAAGACCAACTATAAAAGACTTCAAAGTTTAATATTTCCAATGTCACAGTTTAAAACATTTTATTATTCCATGTAATTCAACACCTTAAAATATAATTTGAGAAATATTCTACAAACTACAATCCATTTTATTTTAAATAAATTAGTTTCTTTATAAGTATTTGAATTAAACCACTTAGCCATATCTATTCATAAATATAAGATTATTCAAAATAGTATATAATTACTAAATGGTTTTCATTCCTTTAACTAAGTTCAAAATATAGTTTGGAAATTATAAACCTATAGTGTATAACTTTACAACTTCATAGATTTTAAATTACTGAATTAGCCAATTAAACATTTCTTTTGCTTAAAGGAATTTCATCTATTTTCAAAGCATGAAAGGATTAATATATTCTAAATAAGAATAGAATTAAAACAAAAATCCTTTCCAAAGTTGTTATAAAGTTTTCAAATGAATTAATTAAAATATAATGTTGCACAAATTATTTTCAATTAAAAATGAATACCCTATATTTCACTTTTCCTAAAACATTGTTATATGTGTTCCTTAATATTATGCCAAAATAAAGATAAATGATTTCAGAAAAATAAGTTTAAATAACTTAAATTCAAACATATTGAAATGGGGGTATTTTTACAAATTTATTTTAGCCAAAGGAAAATTTAAATGAGAAAGAAATTCAAATTTGACTTTAAGTGTCAAATTTGTAATTAAGCAATATTTCAAAATATTAATTTTCAAAAATATTTAAAACATACCCACAACTGGTTTAACAGAGAGGTAATGATTTTACAAATTTTTAGAATTTAAATTGAGTTGAATTGGAGTGATATTTTAAAAGCTATTTTAAAATACAGAAAATGGAAATTAAATTGTCAAAAAAAAAAAAAGAGAAAGCAGCCGAGCCAGTGGGCCGAAGCCCATCCCTTCTCTCCCGCGCGCGCAGCTCGCTTGGCCCAGCAGCGGCCCAGCTCCGTCCGCGCCGCGCGTTCTCTCTCTGACGCGCGGGACCCACGCGTCATCCCTCTCCTTCCCCATCGCAACGAACAGAGCCGAACGGAGGAGTTCGATCCGGATACGATCGCCGCGATTCTCGCAGGGAGTTCTCCTGACGCCCCTCCCCATATAAACCCCCGCCGCCGCCGCTCCTTTTCCCTCAAACCCTAAACGGAAGCCGCCACCGGGCTGCTCGAATCTCTCCGCGGCGCTGCCATTGCCGCCGCCGCCCGGTTCCTTCTATCCGGCGAGGTGAGCAATCGCCCGAGCTCGGGAACCACCCCAATCCCTTCCCGAGTCCGTGCGCATCTTTTTGATCTTGCCATTTGTCCTCTCCTACGCCAGATTGACGAGACCGTGCGCGACAGAGGTACGCCGCCGCCAACGGCAACTCCGGCGAGCGAGTCACGGAGGAGAAGGGCACGCCGACGTCGTCCGCCTCGCCAACGTCTTCGCCGCAACTTTCTGCAAGCTCTAGTAACTTCGGATCATCCACGTAGCCTGTAGTTCGTCGGAAGCGTTCGATGCCGAGGTGGCGCCGCCGCGGGTGCGATCTCCGGCGACCTAGCGCCGCTGGCCTCGGATGGATTAGATCGCCACCGTCGGATCTCGATCGGACGGATCTGTTTTTATTATTTAACCGAACCGGTACGTTGTGTTCTCTGCCGTTAGATCTAAAACGTGCGGATAAGATCAGATGACTTATCCACGTCAGCGCCACGTGGCATGCCCCGTCAGCGCACAGTCAGCGCTGACGTGTATAATCAATTTCGTAATTAAATTTAATCGGCAGTTTTGCAGAAACACCCCTGTCACTAGATCTCTCATAACTTTTCAACCACAACTCCAAATTTAATAATTTTAATATATTTGGAAAGCTCTGGATGTGTAGAATAATTTGGATCAGACAAAATTCAAATTTGACTTAGTATAAAATATTAAAATTTCAAATGGTGAAATTGAGTATATTTGTAATAACTTTAAATCTATAAATCCAAAACTTGCAAATAAATATGTTTTAGAAACTTTGGAATATTTGTAAATTAATACCACTGCTATAAAATAATTTTGAGTAATTTCTGAATGATTTCATAGTTGTGTGTTTAATTTGAATAGTTTGACTAATTTTGAAATAACTTTTAATAAACATTATTTTGGATTAAATCCAATTGCAATAGATTTAATTAAATGCTCTCTGTCTATTAACACTAATTATAAAATTTTGTTATAAAAGTTTAATCATAGGAAACTTAATTTTATAATTATTCCTTTTATTATATAATTTTTAAAACTAGAAATTAATTAAATTACATTTATAAATTCATACATATTTTATAAACTCCACAAAAATTAGTGTTATGTGCTTGTGATTTAAAATTGCATTTCATGCATAGCATATTCTATAGTTATATTTCCATAAGGAATACCCCTTCCCAATTTCCCCTAAGTTAGAATTATTTTCAAACTTAGTATTTTGGGAAAAGTGCTATACACTTAGACACTTAGTTGTTTTTCAACATGGAGCTGGAAGACCAAGGAAGGACTTAGCCAAAAACAAGACTTCAGAAGTATCTTCAAGGAGAAGGAACACTTAGAAAAAAAAATCAAGAAGAAGATCATGAAGACCAACCAGAAATATTTTCCAAGTCTTGTTCTCTCTGTCTTTCTTTTCTCTGAGACTTCATGAAGGACTTAGAAGAAAACAGACTCTGGAAGCATTCCCAAAGATGGCAAGCACTTAGAAGAAAAGTGAGAAGAAGTTCAAGAAGGCCAACCCCCTTTTATTCTCTAAGTCTCTCTCTCTGTCCTTTCTTCTTCTGTGAGATTTCATGAAGACTAAGTAAATTCAAGACCAGCCTCGAGGATACAGGAATCATCAAGTCTAAAGATTCAACAAGACTACCAAGAAGCTCAATCAAGACATCATCCAGAAGAAAGTTACAAGTCTAAAGATGAAGCCTGGAGGACAACTACATTCTTCTTTCTATCTTTTCCCTCTTTCCTAATCTTGTCTTTTAGACTTAAACAAATTCTGATCATGATGTTATCATCTTGAAGTTGTTGGATCCTAGCAGCATAGTGGGATGAAGCGGCCTGGAAACAAACCTTACATGTCCACGTACATGAGACCTGTTCCACAATTTAAGTGGCTGGCCGGGTGTCTGTCTCTCTCACTATAGTGAATGTCCAACTTACAAAGAGTTGATAATAATTGTGGTCATCTTGAACAAATGACTTAGTATTTTTCTCTAAGTATTTTGCACATCATGGCTAAGCCATTAGAGTGCTTGTTTCCAACTTAAGACTTTAGTCCTTAGTCCTTTTTGACCAACACATTTGCCTTACATTAACTTAAAAGATTTTCCATGGCATGAACAAGCATTTCTAGCCTTAGGAATATTTTGCACATCATGCATAAACATATTTTCCTTAGAAAGTTTTATAAAACTTATTTATTCATCTAGTATGTGTTTGTATGCATGGTGAGTTTGGCTTGCTGTTGATTGTTGTATTGTGGTTTGCTTATATTGTTTAGATTTAACGGAGAGCAAACGTTCGTTGTTGAAAAGAGTTTGTGATCAACGACAACATCCAAAGGCAAGTGGCACACCTCATAAACTTCCTATTTTTATGCATTACTTAGTGTATTTTATATGCATGTGTTGCTATGCTAAACCTGTAGAATCCCTTATTCCCGTGTCTAGGTTCCTATGCAATATTTAGTAGAATTATTGTTGCTATGCAAATGTTGTTTTGTGAAAATCTAAATTCTACTAAGTTAAGAATGAAACACCTGGGTGGTAATTGGTCAGATGGTTTATGTTGAGTGGCTACTCGGTCCATTTCTATGGTTCCTAAAGAGTAATGCACACTTGAGAACGGCCACCCAGGAACAGAGGAATCTGAAGGAACCCCAAGTGACGATTGCTTCCAGTGCAGCCTTTTGACAATGGGCTCTGTCTAGAATAATTAAGTTGTGAGGGTGCAACCTGTCAGCTTGACAAGCAGATGTAGAGGGATGATAGGTGGAACGGGTCTTGCTAGTATGGTTGCATTCTTCTTCTGAAAGTTCTTGTCTCAATTCTCTCCTTTCCATAATACACTCCGCGTGTATAGGATATCTCGGACAAATTGAGTCTTAAGGTGAAAGTGCACAACCTCTGCAGAGTGTAAAACTAAGTACTTAGCCGTGTCCCCGGTTACGGACAATTTTGAGCAGCTGATCAAGGACGTCAACGGAGGATTCCACCATTCCAACTTCAGAAATAAAATTTGATGGGTGAACAAGGGAAGATGAGATTTATGGTTTTCATGCCATACTCGTCGATTTCAAGAAAAGTGTTTTCCAAAAAGATAGGAAAAATTGGCTTTATGCAAATTAGCCTTGAGCTCCACCAGCCAAATATTCATATAGGCTTTAGAGTTATTCCATAAGTGTCCACCATAGTGTCACTTGCCAGACTCCATTTTTAATGAAATCTGACCCACGTTGTTGCAATATTTTTCTTATTGCAGATTTGATCAGATGACGAGTGAGGTTTCGTTGAAAGGTTTCGAGTCTACAACCAACATGTTTTCGCCTGTGGCAGCATGAAAGTTATAGAGGCTCACTGCTATTGTATTTCCGCTGTGTACTTTTCAAAGCTAGCTTTATGCTATGCAATTTGTAAAGAATATTTTGTAATTCTGGATCATCGATGTAATAAAATTGACGCTTTGTTGTGATATTACATCGTAACTGTGTGTGCAAATGAATCGATCCAGGGATTTGCACTATACACAGGTATCTGCCTTATTTAAAGTGCAGGTACGCTTCAGCATGATTGACGCAAGAACTACATCGCTCAAAACATAGATAAGACCATTACAAGCTAGAGTATCGAGATAAGAGTGTTTCTCATCCTCTAAAGATAATTCTTGGGAATCCTTTGGAGGAGAAAAACCCATATCTACAATTCTCTCTAAATTAGGATCCATGTCCCTAAAGATATTAAGCATGCGAATTTTCCAAACATCATAATTAGTGCCATCGAATATATAATTGGGATTGTGCACTAATTCTCTAAACGACATCTTTATCTCTAGGCGGTAAAGCCTAATTATGAGATAACCTGGCTCTGATACCAATTGAAAGGAAAGACGTCGCCTAGAGGGGGGGTGAATAGGCGAGGAACACTTTTTACAATTTAGGCTTGATAAATGCGGAATAAAACTTAGTGTTTAACTTATCAATGACACAACCTAAATATACTAGGTTCGACTATGTGCACCAACAACTTATTCTATGCAACACAAACAAAAATGGGATAGCAAGGTAAAGGACATCAAGCACGATGACTATCACAAAGTAAAGTGCATAAGTAAAGAGCTCGGGTATAGGGATAACCGAGGATGTATTTCCGAGTTCCACCACAAAAGGTGTACGTCTCGTTGGAGAGGTGTGAGCAACCACAACAGGTTTGCTCAACGCCACAAAGGCTTCACCTTCTTCTCCGATGAACTCGACCACAAAGGTCTGAGTCCACCTTCCACTATGAACTCCTTTGGGGCGGAGAACAATCCCTTACAACAACCTTGGGGCACACACCCACAACCGAACTGGGGGCTCCCAAATGACCACAAGAGGTCTTGACCACAAAGGTCCCAACTAGCCACAAAGGACTTGACCACAAAAGGTCCTATGCCACAAAGGCGGCCACTAAGGCGTCTAGGGTCCAAGACCCAAGAGTAACAAGCTCACGAATTTCACCAGCACAAATCCTCGTGGAGGGATCAAACCGATGCAAGATGCAATGGCAAGAACACACAAAGTGCTCAAGTCCTTCACTCTCAAATTCCAACAAAGCAACAAATGCTTATGGGGGAATAAGAGAGGAAGAACCAAGAAACCACAAATGAGACAAATCCTACACTCCCAAATCCAACCACAAGCAACTAATGCTAATGGGGGGATAAGAGAGAGCAAGAACAAAGGGGGAGAACCACAAAGGAACTCAAAGATCTAGATACACTATGTTCCCCTCACTTAGAGGAGAGATGGATTGGTAGAATTGTATCTAGCCGTTACAGCAGCTCAGGTCGGAGATTTCAGGCTTAGGGCCGGAGATTTCCGACCCCTGGAGATTTCCGGAAAGATCTCCGAAGTTTTCTAGGCGACATCAGTACTGAAATCCGCCCGATTCGAACTCCGTTTTCGATGATTTTTGGCTCGTTGTAATCACAAGGAAGAACTCTAGAAGATAATGAAGAGAAAAATCATAATCCAAGATGGGAGGTTAAAACCAAATGGGGAAACATAAAACCTCTCGAAAAAGGAACAACCGGTAAAACCTCCAACATCAAAAACCGAGAAGCTTTTCAAACGAACTTTGTTTTTGATGAACTTGAGCTTGTTATGAAGATCACAACAAGATCCAAAACCTCACAAGGAGAAAAGCCAAATAAGAAACAAGAAAGATGATATGCTAAGTATGCAAAGGTTTGAGCTCTCCGATCAAGTTACTCACTCGAGAGCCCCTCTTGATAGTTCGCCTATCTATCCTATAGCCCTATCAAGATCATACCTTTGCCTTGAGCATTCCACTTGAGCTAGATGATGACGATCTTGATCTCTTCAAGTGGACCACCTTTCTTGATTGTGCTTGCTAGCACATGCTTCATGAAGACTCCTCCATATACTCCTCCATACTCCATTATGGGAGAGTCTCGCTTAGCTTCGTATTCATGTCTCCGACATGCTTCCCTTGGTCTTGCACTTGTCAACCATGATGACGATAATGGCATGACATCATCCTTCATGAGCTAAATTAATGGATCTTCTTGTTGCAAGCCCATGGAAGATACCATCTTTCTTCATATAGGTGATGCCTTGACAACTTCAAGCCATACTTGCAATATGCTCAAAACACACATTAGTCCTTAGGGATTGTCATTAATTACCAAAACCATACATGAGGGCACATGCCCTTTCACCACTGCTCCGTCAGATTACTAAGCATGGAAGGAACACGGGGCGCGAATATTTAACATGCGGGAGCCTACCACAAGATGTAAAGATCTTTCTCTCGCATCCTTTTGATTTGATTTCTTCAGTGTTTTCAATTTCTTGCTCAGATCTGGGATTGAGGGTTCAGGTTGACTTTTTCATATAGATCCATGCAACTATTTCAAGTGGTTGGATGAATACGTTGTGCAGCTTAAATAGGAGAGGTGTGCGCACAACGACCTTCCTCTACCGTCTGATGTGGATATTGCACCCTCTGCTCCGCCGATGGGGCTTGCGGAAGCGGAAGTGAGAGTCGAACTAAAGAAGTTGAACAAGCACTTAAGGCTGATGAATGATCTGAAGAAGCAGGCTAATTTGATAGTTGCAGGATTTTATCTCTGTATAGTTGCTCTAGGATTTGTTTATCTGCTGATTGTCAGTCCTAGTTAATTAATGCGATGTAAGCATAATTAATGTAATGTAACCTCTATGTAACCAACCGCTTTTATGATAAGCCAGTCGTTTCATTTGGACCAAGCGCTTCTACTCCAGAAATTAGAGGCAGATCTATACACCAACACGTTCAATGCTAACGACAGCTTTGGAATATTGTGATATACTCCCTCTTCTGATTTTTTTTAATATACTCCCTCTTCTGAGTCAATTTAGAACGGAGTGAGTATAATATAAAGAGGTCGCGCACACACCCAACTAGCGATAGTGATTCTCTGTGGGTTCCACGTCCGGTGGGCCTGGCCCATCAAGTCAATACCCCACCAGGTCAGACTAGTGACCCGGCCCCACCAGTCAAACTAGTGCCACAGCCTCACCAGTTAGACTTGTGCCACAGCCCCACCAGTCAGACTTGTGCCACAGCCCCACCAGTCAGACTTGTGCCACATCGTCACCAGTGAGACTTGTGCCACAGCCTCACCCCGACCCCATGCACCGACCCCAGAAAATCCCATCCGAGCCGACAAACGAGCCGAGCCACGCCAGGCAGACCCCACCAGTCAGGCCAAGTGCGGGTCAAAGGAGGTTGACCAGAGGGAAACGAGCATTTGGGCGATATGCGAGCAAACCAGGGCACATACAAGAGAAACTTCGCGGGTAGGGTACATACCGATAGAACTCAGCTAGGTATGGCGCAGAACCAATTAACCCTTCGTAAATAGAACCGCTTCTTACCTACGAACTTATGACCACAACAATGATCTAGTAATTGCATATTTAAGCATCCCTTTGGGGCCTTCGATTGAAATTGCAAGACCAACTAAAGAGAGAGAGACAGACACCCGCCAGCCACAGATACGGTACAAGCCGTATGTCAGTAGTGAAACCAGTCTTGCGTAAGCGTACGCGTAAAGTCGGTCCGGGCCGCTTCATCAACTCGATGCCGCTGGAATAATAAGTGCACGCTAGAGGGTAGCAAATAACAGGAATGGTGCCCCCGTGCAGAACACGGGTTCTAACAGCGTACAACTATATCTACAATAGATCGGAACGATCGACGTTGTGGTACAAAGTTCGTAGGTAGGGAAGCGATTCTCTTACGAATAAGCCTATATGCCACGTAAAACTTGCAAAGCTAAATAAAGCTAGAGGCGTCTAACTTTGTTTTGCAGAGGCGTTATTTTATGTGACATGGTTACGGTAAGTTTAATATTACTCGTACTGTCGGAGACAATGGAGGGCTCCGTAGACTCGGAGCCATGCCGGGGCGCCGGGGGCCAGGCACATGGCGCCATGAAGGTCCAGGCGCATCGACCATGTCACATCGCACTTCATTGCATCATTATTGTGTGCTGTTGTGTGTGCATCCTATTGATTGCTTATATGCTAGATATACAACGGTAGCATCATGAATAGGATGATCTCTAACAAATACCAAAATTGTGTTCTCCCTCGTTGCGCACCACCAAGAAAGTTCTATGTTATGAGGCAGGCCGTGATGATTGGGTGTCGCACATCTCGTCGTTCGCATACCGTGGGTGTAAGCCATGTTGCACGCGCAGGGTCTTCGAGGTTTGATTGGCGAGCCTAGCATATGCAGACATATGGCCTCGGAACACGGGAAGATCGAAAGATCGAGCACGAGCCACAGAGTTGTTGTGATCGACATTTTATGTCCACCTTTGAAGCTGTGCCGCCAGCCGTGATGATCGGGGGTGGTGTGGTGAATGAGGGTCGTGTAATCGCCATTATTATTTTAGGGATAATAATTTTGGTGTGGTGTGTTTGATAATATTATTATAAACTAAAACTCACCTATATATTATAAACTTTACCTTACCTCTTTTGCGATCACATCTGGAGACTACGAAACTACACTTCGGTCACTTCCTCAAGAGCCCGGATTCTACCTTAGAAGCCGACGGGTCCAACTTCATCAGCTGGTACATTGGTTTTAGAAACATTCTCCAAACACAACAAACATCCTATATGTCCTAGAACATTAGTTAGGAGTTAGAACAGATGATTCTTCTAGCAAGGAGGAAGATGATGAGTTCCGTAAGCATCATGATATTTTCATGGAAGTGAAGGTCGTCATGAGCGTATGCCTAGCACCAGAGTTGAAAGTTGTTTCAACACATGGAGCCATATGTCGTGATTGATGCGATCAAAGGTCACTTCAAAGGTGAATTGAGTCTTGTGCAGTTCAGACAGCTTAGAAAGTTCTGCACCATTCACATGGGGAGCATACCTGTCTGGAGATTCAATTGAAGAAGTTGTATGACATCTTCTTCAGGCTTACTAATATCTATGATTTCTAGATAGAGAACTCCAGTGCAATAGAGATTGCGCTTTGCCTCCTAGCTGTGAATAGCATGTGCGTGAATATGCTATAGAGACACGATGAGCTTCTTCACGTTCGTGAACATGTTCAAATCTCTAAAAGTTGATTCCATCGAAGAAGAGTTCTTCGACGCTACGGGTATATTTGATATTCAAAGATATAAATGTATTCTTCTCATACTTGATGAAAAGTATTTGATACTTGTTCTGTTTATGAAACAGTCCCTGATTATCACAAGTATGCGACGAAGGGTGACGTGACAGTGCACAAGTGATGGCAAGTTAATGGCCAGTAGTGCTCACGCCCTCAAGATATCATATTGGTTATCATCAATAATATTTTGATAAGACATTTTGTAATAGTGAGAGTGTGATCTAGTTTGGTGTCTTGAATGTTACAAGACATAGTTATTCATATAGAACAAATCAGTTGTTTTATGTTATGAAACAAAGCAGTTGTTTCATATTATGAGTAATTTGCATCACATCTCAATTACATTATGCGTATGATATACATTTATAATAGCGGGAATGATAAAATTATGTGTCCAAGGAACAAACACCATCGAATTTAGTCATAAAGGCAATGAAAAAGTAATGGATGTTTTTGGTCCATTTAAGTATTTCGAGTGGCGAATTGATTAAGTTTGAAATAGAGTATTGAAGTGTCAATACGAGAGGAAATTAGTTAAGAGTCATTTTAAATGATTATTAAATTAATTAATTGTGTTTTTGCTTGATCCGAATTCTTCTATGATTATTGGTGAATAAGAGTATTTGCCTGATAAATCATAAGTCTGAAATTAATTTGATAAGAGATCAAATGGGTTTTTTCAGAAGAAAGATTAGTGAATATTGTATTCCTAAGATTCGATCAAAGGACAATATTTTTGAATTTTGGTTTCAACACAAAAGACTTGTGGAAATTCGATTCATAATATTATAATGTCATATATGGTGATATATAGGGTATTATAATCATACTCTATTTTAAATAAAGTGTGGTCTGTCAGAATCTGTTTTAGAATCTCTTAATATAAACATTATGGTCGATGTCCACTTTAGAAAATAGATATTTTTCTCAACAAGAATTCGTGGGATCGACAGTAGTGTCGACATGTATATGATTATGCGATAATTTGGAATATACATGAATAATTCTTTGTAGATTTCTTGCATTGGATGGGAGTGTATTCCAAAACCAAATAGAAACAAAATTTGGTTTGTTGTCTATGTAATTCCGAGAAAAATGTGATTTTTCGAATTATGGTTTATGGATTGGAATTAGAATCTTGAAATAAGGTGTCAGACCTATGTTCATAAAAGTAGAATGTTGGAAGGTGTTCCAAAGAGTATATGTCTACAAATGAAAATTTTGTGATTAAGAGTGAGGGAGACAAGAAAATTGTTTTCTGCTTGTAATCCTCTTCATAAAGATCATAATATTTTTATGAAAGAAGCTTCTAAATAAAGTGCTGTTATATTTAATATTGCTGTCAGGTCACAACACAATATTAAGTATTTCAGATCTTGTTGACAGATCAAGGTGCACTTTATGAATACAAAGAAAGTTGAGAAAGTATCAGAATACGAACAAAGGCTTTTTGAGCCTGGAAATCCAAGTTACATTTGAAAGGATTAAAAGAGTAATTGTTGCTACAATTCATATTAGAGGAATAAGATTGTTTAATCATCATATAAAGTGTTATATGAGAAATGTGACTATAAGAAAGATGCAGAAGCATGTCTTGTCAAGGAATGTGTCTTGGACAAGATCAAATTTGTTGACTACATTTATGTAGACATGCTTGAAGTCTGAAGGATTTGTATTAATGTAATACTGTAGTTTGTATTAAATTCGAATTGATAATAGATCAATGATTTTGGTTTGACCAAAATGTCGATTTAAGTGGGAGTCAAAGTTAGTTTACTCAGGTGGAATATGTAAAGAACATATTTTTGAGTGGGAGCTTAGGAACTCAAATATATGGATGACACGTTTTGAGTGGGAGCTCGTGTTCTCAAATATGTGGAGACATAATTTGAGTGGGAGCCGAATTCATCTTGTGTAAATGACACATTGTGAAATTGTACCAGTAGAATAGATGAGAAGGATGAAGTTGTGAAACTATTTGAAAGTTAGTGTCTATTTGGAATAGAACGGGAATTTTAAATAGTTAGTCGAGTTGTTTTGGATTATATCTGAGGAGTCAGAATAGAATAAAAAGGATGATGCTTGGAAATCCAATTGATCATTAAGAGTAATGATACAAGGTAGTAATGGTTGTATGACATGTTGGTCTATATTAGACATCATACAAAAACCATATTATCTGCTTGATGAAATATAACCGATGTTCTTAGAAGAAGAGCAGTTATAAAAGTAAATTTGGAATTTACTGGAAGTAGAAGTGCGTTAGTTAATGGATTGACATTGGAATGTCAAGTTTTCTACATTGGTGTGAAAGTATGTAGATATCGCGAGTTTGTAATTGTTACAAGGGGCTCTCTATGACTGAGTGTGTTTTTCAGGGCAGTTATCTGGTTAGTATAATCAGAGTAAGCGCTGGGAAACAGAAGTCTCACTTAGTTACGGTATTTGCATATATGTTGTTGGATAACATGGTGATATCAAGCAAGTTGATATCAATGAATCGCAAAAGTACGTACAATCATGTATTGTGCAGTTTGTAAGAGTAACACTCTTCCGCAAGCAAGCATTATCAAATGACGCTTATTTGATAAGAGATTTTGATGAAGTAAAATGCAGCTAGTTTATTTGTACTCTAGTGCAAGTGGGAGACTGAAGGAGATATGCCCTAGAGGCAAATAAATAAGTAGTATTTATTGCATTATCTCATAAGTTTATAATAGGTTTGTTTATTCTGCTATAACTGTATTAATCGGAATTATTAATACACGTGTGATACATAAACAACCAGGTCCCTAGTAAGCCTCTATATGAGCTAGTCCATTGGGCAACAGTTGATCGAGATTCCTGATCAGGGACAATGACGTCGGTTGACAATGGGGTCATCTTGTTAGTTGAATAAGATGATGGGCATACACAAAGTATTGCAATAAGATCGTATTACGATGTTTGTCATTTGCAGTAGATAAGAATATGATAGCTTGTTCCTTAGACCGTGAGACCGTACTTATTGATGCTTCGTAGGGGTGCTTTGAGAGCATCAAACATTGTGTCTTATATAGCATGACAATAACGGTGTGCATCTTGGGTATTCTGAAAGAGCATCGAGACGTAAGGATCAAGAGCGGGATTTGTTCATTCTTGTAATGGAAAGATACTCTGGGCCCACTCGGTGAGATTACATCTATATAGCTGCGCAGCTTATGACTAGGTCATGGAGATGTAATATCACAGACGAGTTAATAACCTTTGTCGGTAACGAGATACAACAAAGACATCGGTGTGTCTACGATCATATCTCGGACAAGGTAGTATTGCAGAAACAAAGGGAACGAATATCATATTTATGGTTCAACGACGATATTCGTAGAATGCACAGGGGCCGTCATATACATCCAGGTATCCCTGACGGTCACTGGTGAGCGGAGTGTCTCGACCATGTCTGGAGTATTCTCGAACCGTAGCATAACAAACTTAAGGTCTTAACGACACCAGGAGATAGGTTCTGGAATAATATAGGATTTTGTTGGAGAGAGAGAAATGATCCGGAAAGAGTTCCGGTAGTCCGGAAGGAGTTCCGGGAAGGTCTGGAATGGTTCCAGGGCTGTCCGAAAGTTGTTCGGGTGGTTCGGAAAATGTTTCGGAGTCACGGGATATTAAATTATATATAAATATATTAATTATGAATTAATAGGATTTTATATTAATTAAATAAAGGAAAAGGGGGGCTCCCACCTACATGGGTCCTGAGAGGGCCCAAGAGGGGGAGCCGCACCACCAAAGGGGGGTGGGCCCCATGGCTGGTTCGGCCAGCCCATGTGGGGGCGCACCCCCCCTTCTCCTTTGTTTAGTCCCACATGGGGGAGCTAGGGAGTTTGCACACCTCCTCCCCCCTTTATATAGCAAGGCATATTAATTGGATTAATTCATTGGAAAATACAATTAAATTTGTAGCAAGCTGGCCGAGCTGTTTCTCCGCCCGTTTGCCTCCTCTCTCCACCTAAGCTATACCGCCGGGCGCCGTTGCCCTGCGGGATTCCAGATAAGTTCTACCCCTGCGATTTCAGCTGGATCTGAATGACCGGGGGTTGTTGTTAAGCTCCGTATGTTTGCGAGTGCTCGGAGGTAACTCTTTTTGAGGAGCCTGGGCGACGTCGTCTCGCCCCCTGCAGCCGCCGCGCCGCCTCCCCCTCTGCCGCCGGCGCTTCCCCCCCTTTGCCGCCGGCGCCTCGCCACCTTCTGCCCGACGCCCGACGCCCGTCGACGCAGGTCATCTTCGACACCCCGGCGTCGTCGTCTACGTCATCACGGCAAGTTCTCCGCGACCTCGAGGTCGGCTACGCACGACTTCATCGTCAACACTTGTGCGGGAGCGTAATCCCCGCTATCGGTCTACATGGAGGTAATGTAACCCGTTCCGCCACCGTTAGCACATGTACTAGATAGATAGATCCTGGCTAGTTAGGGTTTCATACGCTAGAAAAATTATTGTTTTCTGCACCGTAACCCCTTCAGGCCCATCCGCCTCCAGTAGCCATGGCGACAAAAGGAAGGCGACGCCACCTCCAAAGAAGGCGCCACCGCCAAAACCAAGGCGGGACGAACACTCGCGGACAGAAAGCAGAGGCGACCTGCCACCTCCAGCTCAGCAAAGGTGCGGTGACGGCGGTAGCCGGAATAATGGCCAGCCGCCTCAAAAAGATAACGGCAATGACCCTCCCAGGAGAGGTCGAAGCCGGTCTCCACAACGCAGCACCGGCAACAAGAGGAAGGAGGCGGTTGATGGACCCAGGCACAGCGTAAGCCGGGCAGCGTAGGACGAGCCGAACGCCAACAGAGGCGGACAACAGCTCGCTCCAGAAGACGCAAGACACCGCCAGAAGACATAGCAAGAGGAAGGGAGCCGCTATACTCTGGTCCAAAGTGCTTTGGCGATGCCATCCGCAGAGAGCCGTTTCCCAAGGACATGACATCAGTGTCTAAGAATTGTCCTAGGTACAACGGCCTCGTTTAGCCGGACTCATGTCTAGCCTACTATGCCATGGCCATAGAGATTGCTGGCGGAAGCAATCACATTGCCGTTCGCTACCTACCTCTAATGTTGGAAGGCACGTCAAGGGCTTGGGTCGGCAACCTTCCAGGGAAGTCTATCCACAGCTGGTACGACATGGAAAAGGTGTTCTCCCAGCACTTCCAAGGAACATACAAGCGTCCAAACACCTTTACGGATTTGCAACGCTGTGTTCAGAAGCCGGACAAAACCATGACAGATTTTGTCAGCCATTGGATCTCAGAGAAGGCCAATTGTCATGGTGTTTCGGACGCTCAGGCTATCCATTCCTTTTACACGGGCCTGCAGAAGAAGTCCTTACTCCGTCACAGACTCGTCCGCGAGCAAGTCACGTACCTTGGCGAGATGCTCAACCTTGCCGCCCAATACGCTGCAGCAGATGATGACGCCCGAGACGATGATCCGGATGTCAGCATCGTGCCAAGGCGGAACAACAAGCGCAAACAAGCAACGGAAGAAAAGGTCGGGCCATCTAACAAGGTTGCCGTCGCGTTCCCAGGAAACGCCGGCAACAAGAAGTGGAAAAATAAGAAAGATAACCGTGACACCGGCTCAGGCTCTAAGGCGGCACGCAGCACTTACGAGCAAGAATTGTTTTTGCCATGCCCCATCCACGCCTCACTTGGCAAGGTAAACCACATGCTTAGCGAATTCCGCTTCATGGACGACTTCAAAAAGGACCCCACTGTTGGCTGGAAGTCAAAGAAGAACGAAAAGAAAGACAGCAAGGACGACGAGGACGATGACGACATGTCTATCTCAAGCGATGATGATGCCTCCGCCAAGAAAAAGAAGCCGTACCCGAAGGTCAAAGAGTCACTCGTGTGCTTTGTCGGCACACCTTCGGCCAAGGCGGACAAGGCGGAGATGCGCGAACACAACGCGACAATGCCGGACGTCCATTAGTATTTAAACTGGTCCAAGGCGGCAATCACTTGATATCGGTCCGACCACCATGATTCTGTCTCCCATCCAGGCAAATACGCCCTTGTTGTCGACCCCATTGTCGATAACTTCAGGCTCACAAAAGTACTCATGGATGGCAGCAGCAGCCTCAACATCCTGTACTACATACACTAAGCCGCATGAACTTATCTGAGGATCAACTCGATCATAGCAACCTCACCTTTCATGGCATAGTACCCGACAGGCAAGCAAAGTCGATGGGATGTATCAGGCTGAAGGTAACTTTTGGACCGGAAGAGAACTACCGATCAGAGTTCCACCGGTTTGAAGTTGTCCCCTTCAAAAGTGCCTATCACGCTATCTTCGGACGACCGGCTTTCGCCAAGTTCATGGCAAGGCCGTGCTATATCTACAGCAAGCTTAAAATGCCCGGGGAACATGGAACCCTTACGGTTTCTGACAACTTCAAGAAAGCTAAGGAGTGTGAGCGTGGCATGGCCGCCTTTTCTGAAGCCATCATCCACAAAGAAGAGCTCGCACTAGTTAATGCGGAACCAGACAACTCCATGCCCAAGCCAAAAGTTGATGTAAAGAAGACCTTTAAAGCTTTAGAAGACACCAAGAAGGCAGACCTCACCCAAGGTGACAAGTCCAAGCAGGTTGTCATCGGCTCCAACTTGGACAGCAAATAGGAAGACGAGCTCGTCGAGTTCCTCCGTGAGAATCGTGACATCTTTGCATGGTCGCCATCCGACATGCCTGGTGTACCGAGGGAACTTGTCGAGCACTCGCTCAATATTATCAAGGGATCCAAGCCGATGAAGCAAGCAACAAGACGCTTTGGTGATGAGAGACGCAAGGCTATAGGGAAGGAGATAAATAGGCTTAGGGACGCCAATTTCATAAAAGAAGTTGTACATACCGATTGGGTGGCGAATACTGTCCTTGTTCCAAAGAAGAATAAAGAGCCGAGGATGTGTATCGACTATACCGATGTTAACAAGTGCTGCCCAAAGGATCCCTTTGCGCTGCCTAGAATTGACCAGGTCGTAGACACCACAGCAGGCTCCGAGCTGCTTTGTGTTTTGGACGCCTACCCAGGATACCACTAAATCAAGATGAGGGAGTTAGATCAACTGAAGACATATTTCACCACTCCTTATGGGACTCTCTGCTACATCACGATGCCTTTTGGCCTGAAGAATGCAGGGGCAACATACCAGCGATGTATGCAAAATTTCCTGCATGAAAATATCGGCCGCAATGTTCACGTCTACGTTGAGGACATTGCGGTGATGTCGAAAAAGAAGGCGGATCTCCTCGAGGACTTGCGACAAACTTTTCAGAATCTTCGGAAATACCAGATGAAGCTCAATCCTGCCAAGTGCGTTTTCGGTGTCCCTGTCGGCAAACTACTTGGTTTTATCGTCTCTGAACGAGGGATTGAAATTAATCCAGAGAAGATCAAGGCTATCCAAAACATATCCATACCAACTTGTCTGAAGGACGTGCAATGCTTAGCCGGATCAGCAGCAGCTGTCAGTCGTTTCATAAGCCGCCTTGGAGAAAAGGCAATGCCTCTCTACCGGCTATTGAAGAAATCCGACAATTTTGAGTGGACAACAGAAGCAGATGCCACCTTACAGCAACTTAAGGAGGCTCTCGTGTCCGCTCCTATATTGGTAGCACCTCGATCGCAGAAACCAATGCTGCTATACATCACGGCAGCTGGCGCTGTTGTCAGCGTTGTCTTGGCTGTGGCAAATAAAGAAAGCGAAGCCGCGACGTCTGAGCAACGTCCGGTTTACTTCATCAGTAAAGTCTTCTCCGCCTCCAAGCAGAGGTATCCACATTACCAAAAGCTGGCTTATGGTGTATTCTTCGCCGCCAGAAAGTTTAGGCATTATTTTCAGGAGCACACAGTGACAGTAGTCAGCAGGGCACCGCTGGGAGACATAATCAACAACACAGAGGCAACAGGCCGAGTCGCCAAATGGGGTATCGAGCTTGCCGCCTTCGATATAGTCTATAAACCACGAACCGCCATTAAGACTCAAGCACTTGCTGATTTTATTGCCGACTGGACATAGGCCATGGAGGAAACAATACTCCCCGAGTCAGAATATTGGGTCATGCACTTTGACCGGATCAAAGATTCTCAAAGGCTCGGGCGCTGGAGTTGTCTTGCGCACACCAAAAGGCGATAAGCTTAGCTACGTGTTGCAGATTCATTTCACAACAACTAATAACATCGCAGAATATGAAGCTTTGCTTCACGGGATAAATGTGGCAAACGACCTTGGCGTCAAAAGAATCCTCCGTTATGGTGATTCCGACCTAGTCGCACAACAAGTAAGCGGCACATGGGATGCGAAAAGCGCAACAATGGCGGCATACAGAGCCAAAGTTGACAAATTCGCCAAAAAATTCATGGGCTACGAAGTCCGACATGTTCCCAAAGTTGAAAACGAGGCGGCAGATACCCTCGCCAGACTCGGGTCAGAACACAAAAAAGTGCCAAAGGACATTTTCCTGGAACATTTGCACAAGCCGTCCATTAAGGGCGCTGACTTGTTGGACCCCGATGCAGAAGAACCAGTAGAAGTGGAAAGTCTTGCCATCTACTTGGTCCTGCCAGATTGGACTGTCCCCTATCTCGATTTTTTAGTCGACCAGAAGTTACCGGAGGAAGATGAGGTGTTGAAAAGGCAGATCATAAGGCGAGCAAAAGCATTCACAATCATCAAAGGCGAGCTATACAAGCGAAGCACGTGCGGTATCTATCAGCGGTGCATATTGCCAGAAGAAGGCCGGGAAATCTTGAACGATATACACATTGGTACTTGCGGGCATCACGCCTCCTCCAGGTCCATTGTATCCAAAGCCTTCCACCAAGGTTTCTACTGGCTAACCGCCAAAGAAGACCCCGAGCACATCGTGAAAAACATGCAAAGGCTGCCAATTGTACGCCCGCCAACCTAACTTGCCGGCACAGGAACTCAAGACAATTCCAATCACCTGGCTATTTGCGGTCTGGGGCTTAGACATTGTTGGTCCCTTCAAGAAGGCACGAGGTGGATACACCCACCTATTGGTTGATGTCGACAACTTCACTAAATGGGTCAAAGCCAAGCCGATCAGCAAACTTTACGCACGAACAACCACTAATTTTCTCTGGGAAATTATCTCTCGGTTTGGAGTTCCACACAACATTATCACAGATAACGGAAGCAATTTCTCTCAAGGTGACTTCAAAGAATACTAAAATGATCTAGGCGTCTGGCTTGATTCGGCATCCATGTCACACCCTCAACCAAATGGACAAGTAGAGCGTACAAACGGCCTAGTCCTCTCTGGACTTAAGCCTCGTCTCGAAGCTCCATTACACAGGGCAGCCGACGCTTGGGCAGATGAGCTACAGTCCGTACTCTAGAGTTTGTGTACAACGCCAAACAGATCTACCGGCTACACTCCTTTCTTCTTAGTATATGGCGCAGAGGCAGTGCTACCCACTGACATGAAATACGATTCCCCACGAGTTCAAGCCTACATCGAGCAAGACGTAGAAGGTGCAAGACAGGATAGCCTAGATTTGTTAGATGAAGAAAGAGACGTTGCTCTCCATCGCTCCGCCTTGTATCAGCAACAACTTTGCCGCTACCATAGCCGGAGAGTGCGGAAGCGAAGCTTCATAATAGGTGACCTGGTTCTCCGCCTAATTCAAGACAGACAAGGCTTGCACAAGTTATCCCCGCCATGGGAAGGACCGTTTATAGTCACAAAGGCGCAGCTCAATGGTTCCTACTACCTGTCCGACATCCGCGATGTAGAAGAAAAGAAAAGGCGCAAGAAGGTCGTAGGAAGGAGAGGAACCAAGCGTAAAAGAGACATTGACGACCCGTTCGAGCAAACAAGACGGCCTTGGAACATTGAGCAGCTACGTCCTTTCTACACTTAGCAATTTATAATTGTATTAAGTTATATATGATTATGAAATAAAAGTTATGGTTCCTCATCAATGTTGAGAAGCATGCCGTCTTTTGTCTTTTCTTGCAATCATATACTCCTATCTATCTAAGTTACCTAATTTCTAGCTCCGTGCAAAGGTTCAAACTGGTAGATACTTGCAGCTTTCGAGCCAACCCAAAGAAAAAATCAAATTTTTGCGCCGCCTAATTCCTTTACTTTTGATTACTCATATGTGGTTCGCCTAGTAGTATGTCTTTGGCGCCAACATGTTGGCTTTGGTTTCTGATTCTAAACTTATGGTACTAGCCCTGGTTGTTTCAGCTAAAGTTCCCGGCTGAGGTTTGCCAACATACAAACAGTCAAGCATATAAGTCAAAATAAAATTAAGGCGGGCCAAATAAAACAATAAGTCTACTTAAGTAGCAAAATAAAATTAGCTGGCTCCCGCCTAGCAGTACATCTCCAACAGTTATTTACACAAATAATACAAGTTCAGATAACATTGTTTCAGGGGCAGGAGGAGGCTAGCCGCCAAGAAGCACAAGAGGGTGACGCCGACAATCACGACATCGGCTCGGGGGCTACCAACATTAGGCATTGGGGCTGACAACTTCAGCCCCAGAGCTATCACTCCCCTCCGCCTCTGCCGTGGCGGCAACTTCAACATCTCCAGCGACCGGCACGGGATGACGCTTGTAGAAGACCGTCGTGTCCACCATGTCGGCAACTCGCGTGGCGTAGCCGGCAACGCTGTTCAACACAGCAGCCGGTTGGACTTCGATGCCGTCTACATAAGAAGACGGCATGCCCTCGGTGACGACGTCGATCTCCGCCTCGGGGTAGTGCGCCATGAACAGCCCAGCACAGTCTTGGCACCACCCCGCGCCGCCGACTTCAACGAGATCTTGTGTACCTTCGTTGCTTGCTCCAGCATGCTGGGCACGTCGCTGAAGTCGGTGGTCTCCTGGCTATCGGAGGAGATGAAGAACTTGGCGGCAAACAACTTGAACGCCGCCAATGTCTCGGTGATCAGCTCACCCAGACGCGCAAGGCGATCTAGGGTGGGGCTGACAACCCTGTCATCGCCTAAGCCGGTAGCGACTGCATCAACAATAAAGACATCATAGTTAGCCAAAACTATAATGTTCTTGACGACAAGGTGAAGATTGAGGAAAGCTTACCAAGGACCGAGTTATGGAAGGCGGACAACTCGATCATGTGAACTGCCACCGCACCCTCAGCAGTTTCAGCACGAGAAGTCAGCTTGGATATTTCCTCAGCAGCCGCCTTCTCGACCTCCACCAATTTCTTGCGCAGGCTATCCATCTCACCAGTGAGCTGGCTAATCTCCTGTGCAAACTTGAGTTGCTGGGCCTCCATCTCCTTCTGGTGCTCGTCCTTCATCGCCAAGTTGGCGGCCGCCAGATCAGAGGCTTCATTCGTAATAGCTTGCATGTTAGTAGACGCCTTCAATATATCTTGGGCATGGTCAAGTAGTTCTACAATATGAATAAGCCGGCTAAATGAGTGGCGGAAGCAAACATAACATGGCAGAAGGCAAAAGCCCAGTGTTTTTACCTTCATCTTTTTTACGGGCCGCCTACAGGTCAGTAATCCACGCGTCCTTGGCATCGCAATCTTTCTTTAGATTGCGATACCGCTTGTTTATCTCCGCCCTAGAGGAGATGAGCTCGACATTGGCGGGGAGGACGCCCTGTGGACATAGTCAGTAGCATATAACATATTGTCAAAAAAACACTCAGCCGGCAATAATTTCATCAAATTGCCACCTAAATGCTCGGGGGGGGGGGGGGGGGGGGAGGACTATGTATATGCTACCAAATTCCAAAAAGACAACTTACCGCAATATCGCCCTCCAAGTCGGCGAAGGTCTTGGCGGTGAAGTCAACAAAGGCCAAAGATGAATCCTTGGCGTCCTTAAAAGACGCCCAGGGATCCCGGACTCTCCTGCCTTCGGAAGCTGGGGATGCCCTTGGAGGCCCACCGGCAACCTCCTCCATCAGCTCCTCCTTGGCGACGCGCGATTGGCCAACATCATTGGCCGCAGCCTCAGCCGAAGGAGAAGGGGCGCTGGCAGCACGACCAGTAGAGGAGGTCCTTGGCGGCGGGCTTGAAGCGGGAGCCTGGGGCTGGTGTCGCCTACGAGCGTCGCTCATAAAGCTGCCGGCCTGGGGCTGTGGAGTTGGCGGCACGGTTGTCGGAGAATGGCCAAGAGGCCGCTTTCCCCTGGATAGCAGGGACTTGGCCGGCAACTTGGAGGTCGCGACCCGATCCCTGGTAACAAAGCAAAGTTAGCCAGATGGATACCAGCAACAAAAACGATCAAAAAATGAATAAGGTGGAGATATTTACCCTCGGGGGATGTTAATCCCCGTATTCTCGTCGTCGTCGACGAGCATCGGCTCAGTTGTCGATGCGGTTCGTTTCCTCCTCTCGGCGTTAACCGTAGAGGAGGCAGCGCCGGACGCCTTGCGCTTCTTGGTTTTCCCGGCTCCCGGTTCGTTAAAGGCGGGAGCCAGGTCGTTCTCCCCCAAGGCGGAGAGCTGCATCAACCAAAAGGGGCAAGCGTTAAGGGAAACTCAAATAAAGCCAGCAAAGCCGTCAAAGAAGGGCAAAAGTAGAAATGTTTACCTCAAGGGGAGGATTGTTGTGGGTGTGCATGGGAACACCCTCCACCGCCTTCATAGTCCCTGCTTTGACAAGGCTACAAAGTCGGGCCGCCAATTCAGCAGTTGGTAACTCCTTCTCTCTCACGCGAAGAGGAGCCGTGTCCGTAGGCGAAATACTGACACATCTTGTACGGGTTGTACCGTAGAGGCAGAATCTGCCGGGACAGCCAGCAAAGCACCGTATCCACCCCATCTATCAACGGGGCGTCCGTCGTCTGGGTGAGGAATTCTATCCGCCTTTATATAAGGCGGAGCTCCTCCGTCAGCTTTGGCACCGCCTCGTCCCAACACGGCTTGGGTGTTGGCGGCGCGTTGACAAACTCCGGGATGCCGAATTGCCGGCCGATGGCCGCCATATCCCGACTGTAGAAGAAGGTGGAGGTCCAACCTTTAACGGACTCAATATAAGGTATCTTAGGATACCATTGACGTCCTTGGCGGTAGTTGAAAGTGACAATGCCGCAGGTTACCAGACCTCCATCCGGCACCGTTTGACGCCGGCAACGAAAGCAAATCTGAAGAAGTCTAAACTAGACCTAATACTTAGATAGCCCTCAAACAGAGCTGTGAAGCCGGCTAAAACTAAGATGCTGTTGGGAGCAATGTTGTGGGGCTGGAGCCCGTAGTGATCTAGCACCTCACTATAAAAGGTGGAAGGCTTCAACGCCATTTCTCTAACTAAGTGGGAGGTGAGGATTACCCGTTCGCCGGCTTTCGGAGCCGGGACGATGTTCCCAAAGGCGGATCGCCAGCCGTAGTCCTCCCGGGTCAGCAAGTAGCCGGCCTCCACCAAGTCCTTGAGGACTTCCTCGTCTACCACGGAGGGGAGCCTGTAGCGAGACCCGAGGTCCGCTGGCTCCTCCTCTTCATCGACGGCCGCGCCACCGTCCGCTGCCGGCGTGGTCGAAGATGAGGGCGCCGAGGTCGCCGCCGCGCGGACGTGTGTGGTAGGAGCCGAGGGAGGAATGGAAGATGCACCAGGCGCAACGCCCGTACGGCCCGCCGAGGAGCGGGAGACCGCGCCGCCCATCGCCGCCGTCGTCGCGGCAAGCTCGGCCTCCGTATCAGCTGCGGTCGGAGAATGGCTTGGGCCAGTGGCCATCGCTGTGCGCAAAGGTCGCTGGAAAAGTGGCGGTCGCCGGAGGTTTTTCTCGGTACGGTGGAGAGCGCGGGAGAGAAAGAGACTATAGTGAGATGAAGTGCGGAGGAAGAAGATGAACTCCTCGCCTCACTATTTATAGGCCCGGCGTTATGATCTGTGCAACGGCTCGAATAGCCGGACACATGTCAATCATCCGGATGCCACGAAGCAACGCACATTCGCACGATCCCCATAACTCCTCTTTTCCCGCGATTTGCAATTATGACACGATTTTATTCTGTTTGTTTTCAAACTGTCGTGGACCAAATGAAGTCATCTGTCAACTATAGGTTGACTTCCGCCAAGGATCAGGTTTCCGTAAAAAGCTATCCGACAAGTTAAACTAAGCTGTCTTTCCCACGTCGGATAAAGGCGGCCGTTTGCCAACATTATGGTACACGTTCCCTATTATTTTCAGAATGGTTCAAGTCCTGCAGCTGCCAACTTTGAAGAATAAAGATCAAGAAGAAGCCGACAACTAGAAAACTTCAACCTTTCTGGGGGCTAATGTTGGGGATATACCAAGTGGGGGTATCTCTGACATGGATCCGGCTAGTCCAGGGTGGCCCAAGGGTGGTAAGGCCGATGCCTGCCGGACAACCCAGATAGCTGACTTACAATCAAGTAGGCGGACGGTCCAAGGAAGGCGGAAGGCCGAAGCCCATCAAGCCACCAAGCCCAAGACGGAAGGCGGCAACTAAGCTGGCTAGGTCTAGGACTCTGTTTACTTTCCGGACAAGTACTTACCTTGTAACCCGGGGTCTGGCCGCCTATATAAGCCGGTCACCGGGAAGCTTTTAGGGCACGCTCCAATATGCTCCAATAGGCAACATACTCATTGTAACATGTTCACGGCTATTGCCTTATAGTGAATTAGAGCAGGACGTAGGGTCTCGCCACCGCTACGAGATCTGAAGTTGGGTAACCTCGCCGTGTTCAATCCCGACCTCGACGACTTCACACTTCTTCCCCACAATCCATCCATTGGCTAGAGGACCCCTGTCTCCTATCAATTATGTCGATTCTCCGACACTAGCAGTACTTTGGAGCCTTCGGACGACTCCAAACGCCTCGACTCAGTTCACTCCATTTTTATGGTTTATGGAGCAGAGGCAATCCTGCCATCCGAGATCAAATTCAGCGCGCCAAGAGTTGAGGCATACAATGAAGAGGAAGCAAATGAATCACAAGAAGATGCATCAGACGTACTCGACGAAGCACGTGACACGGCCTTGGCCCGCACAGCTGTCTACCAGCAAGATCTTAGAAATTATTACAGTCGCCGTCTCCGCCCCAGGACGTTCATGGTGGGAGATTTAGTGCTACGACTAAAACAGAAGAAAGTACACAAGCTCGCATCACCACGGGAAGGTCCATTCATTATCACCGAAGTCATTGAAGGAGGCGCCTATCGACTAAAGCACGCGCAGACAGCAGAACTATCACACAACCCATGGAACGTAGCGTACCTACGTTGTTTTTACGCATAAGTCTCTCGACAAATCATTGTAAAGGCCAGTAGATTTCAGACGCGCTCTTTTCCTTACCAGGGTACCTAAGGGGGCTGGAAGGTTTTTAATGAGTCGGTCTACTGGACATATATCTTCAATAAATATGATTTACTTCATGATTGTTGCCTTATATCTTATGTTCTAAACATATAAACCCACTCGATCGACTCGGGGGCTGGGTCTTGCTGAGACTACACACGCGCATAAACCCACTCAATCGACTCGGGGGCTGGGCCTTGCTGAGAATACACACACGCATAAACCCACGCGATCGACTCGGGGGCCGGATCTTGCTGGAACCAAGTAAACACTCAAAAGAACTCGAAAGGCATAAACAAGAGGACGAGCAAAAATATATACATCATAAAGTGTAATATTACAAACAAAAAGTGTCGAGTGATTAAAATAGAAACAATTATACGCAAGGTGCTAGCTTAGCTTTGCCATCACGAGACTGGCGCTCAACAGATACTCCAGCCTAGCAACCCTCTCCTAAACAAATGTTAGCCTTGGCGAGGAAAGTCGGAGTGTCAGATATTCCCCGAAAAGACAAAGGTTTCCCATTCGGCTTATTGGGGTAGTCTGACAAAGCAGCTTCATAATCAGCTTCAGTGCCATTCGCCAAAGCAGCTTCAATGTAACTTCCGAGTCGCGGACTGTCAAGTCGCGTGCCCATTTCTGAAGGGTCGTCGAACCAGGACCCAACACCTTGGCAAAATCCTCGGCAGTCGATGGAACGGCAGACCTAGGCAAAGCTTCGTGGAAAACAACACTAAGTGTCTCGATAGACACGTCCAAGGAGCGATGAATGTTATCCGACTCTTCGCGGGCGCGCACTCGCTGGTCATGAAGCTGCCATGTAACATCCCAACATATTATAATGTTGAAAATCACTAGAATTTAAAACTTTTTGTTTTGATTAAAAGAAAATATTAAAATACATAAGAAAATCAACTACAAAAGACTTTAAACATGATAAAAAGGTTTAATATTTCAAATATTTCAGTTTAACCTTTTTCTCCAAAGTTGTTTCAAGTAAACAATTTATTATCCATTGTAACTATTAAAACCTCAATAGCTAATTTGACAAATGTTTTACAAACCTTCAAATCATATTCATAAATTAAAATAATATTTATAAGTGTTCTTTTAAACTATTTAAAACATGATCTATTTGCCAAATAGTTTTCACTCTTTTAACTAAGTTTAAAAATATGGTTTGGAAATTATAAGCCTATAGTTTATAACTTTAAAACTACATAAATTAAAATTAATGAATTATCCAAATAAACATTTCATTTGCTTAAATGAATTTCATTTATTTTCAAAGCATGAAATGATTAATATATTCTAAATGAGAAATGAATTAAAACTAAAACCTTTTCCAAAGTTGTTATAAATTTTGAAATGATATATCTTAATATAAAATATAATGGTGCACAAATAATTTGAATTAAGAATGATTACATTACATTCTCTCCTTCCATTTCAAATAGTTGTAATGAGATATTTAATAATCTATTAAAGCTAATATTTATTTAATATTGGAATATGAGTTCAAATAACTTAAATTCAAACATTTTGAATATGGATATTTCATAGAATCTATTTTTAGCCAAAAATAGAATTTATTAAACCCTAGTTTTAAATTTTACATAAAGTGTCAAATTTGTATTTTATGAATATTTCAAAATAATTAATTTTCAAAAAGTTTCAAAACATGTCCACTATTGTTTTAAAACATAGATATAAATTTTACAAATTTATAGAAATTAATTTGACATCATTTGGACATTTAAATCAAAAGATATGAATTAAAAGAAAAATCAGAAAAGAAAAAGAAAAATTGCTGACGTCATGCTGACGTCAGCATCGTCTTCAACCTCCCGACAATCCCGCCCGGCCGTTTCGGCCGAAAATCAATTCCCCATTTCCGAGCGATTAAGACGATTAACCCGAGCCCCGAACCTCTCCTTTAAAAGCCCTCGCTCTCCTCTCGCTTTCCCCTCTCTTTTCCCCTTGAACCGTGCCCCCAGGCTGAGCATTTTGCTCGCCGGAGTTCGTCGGTCCGCCACCCCCTTCCTCCTCCACCCAACACCAAGGCGCACCATACTACACCGTTCCCTCTTCCACTCTGCTGCCAATTCGAGCGCACCAAGCTCGACCGAAGTCGCCGGAATAACCGCGGCCCCTCCCGCACCTCCACGCCACCTCCGGGGCGCCCGAGACGACGCCGTCACCCCCATCTTCTTCGCCACGACGCGCCGCGTGCGAGGACACCGTCCACTCGACTGGGGAACCGCCGGAGCGACGAGTTCGTCCGACACAGGACCGCCGCGCCGCCACCTTCATCATCTCCGGCGACTCGCGCCGCCGCCCGGTGGTCAACTCACGGTGAGCGTCCGATCTGTTTTCAACGCCCACGATTAGATCGTTTCAAAAACGAATCGGTATGCCGTTTAGATCCGTCCGATCCAGATCCAACGGTGCAGATCCACCCATTTAATCCAGTCAGCGCCACGTCATGCCTCGTCAGCGCACAGTCAGCGCCCAGTCAGCGCTGACGTGGAATTTGTTTTCTTTTAATTGTTTAAATGGTAGTTTTGCAGAATAGTCCCTGTAATTAAAATATCTATAACTTTTTAACCACAACTCCGAATTTGACAAATTTTATATTTTTGGAAAGCCCTCGACATGTAGAATATTTTAGATCTGTTAGATTTCAAATTTGACTTAGTTTAAAATATTCAAATTTCAAATGGTGAATGTGAGTATTTTTGTCATAACTTTAAATCTATAAATCCAAAAATTACAAATAAAATTATTTTAGAAACTTTAGAGTATTTGTAAATTGATGCCACTGCTATAAAATATTTTTGAGTAATTTTTGAATAAATTCATAGTTATATATGAATAGTTTGAGTATTTTGAACATAACTATTAATGGAAATACTATTTTGATTTAATCAAATTGCTATATATTTAATTAAATGCTCCCTGTCTATTAACACTATTAATAAAATTAAGTTATAAAAATATTAATCATAGAAAACTTTAATCCTACCCTTTTATTATTTTCTCCAAAAATCGAAATTAATTAAATTGCAATTAAAGCTAAATGCATACTTTATAAAATATCACAATTTTTGTATGATATTCTTAGGATTTAAAAGTGCATTGCATGCATGACTTATTTTCACATGTAGTTATAATTCCGAAAATAAGACTCCTCCCCCATTTTCTCTAAGTCAGAAATTTTTCAAAACTTAGTATTTTCAACATGGAGCAAGAAGACCAATGAAGAGCTTAGCCAAAACAAGACTCCAGAAGAATCTCCAAGAAGTAGAAGCACTTAGAAGAAAAATCAAGAAGAAGTTCATGAGAAAGTTACAAGTATGGAGAAGATTTCTAGAAGACCAACTACATCTTTCTTTCTATCTTTCCCCTCTTTCCTAATCTTATCTTTCACTTTAGACATAAACGTTTTTGATCTTGTTTTTACCATCTTGAAATTTGTTGGATCCTAGCGGCATAGTGAGATGAAGCGGCCTGGGAACAAACCTTACATGTCCACGTACATGAGACCTGTTCCACAATTTAAGTGGCTGGCCGGGTGTCTGTCTCTCTCACTATAGTGAATATCCAATTTACAAAGAGTTGATAATAATTGTTGATCACCTCGAAGAATAGAGCTAGTATTTTCTCTAAGTATTCTACACATCAAGACTAAGCCATTTGAGGGCTTATTCAAGATGATATAAAACAAAATATTTTATTCAACTTATGACTTTAGTCCTTAGTCATTTTTGACCAACACAATTCCTTGCATTAAGTTAAAAGATTTTCATGGCATGACATGCATTTCTAGTCCTTAGAAATAAATTGCATATCATGCATGACATGTTTTCCTTAGAATTTTTACAAAACTTGTTTGTTCACTAGATATGAGCATGTATGTTTGATGATTGTTGTTTGTTGATTGTTGTATTGTTGTTTGCTTATATTGTTTAGATTAAACGGAGAGCAAACGTTCGTTGTTGAAAAGAGTTTGTGAACAACGACAACATTCAAAGGCAAGTGGCACACCCCCATGAAAGTCCTATTATTTCTATGCATGAGTAGAGTATTTTCTATAAGCATGTGTAGGATAGCATTGCTATGCAAGCCATGATAGATCTCTTTATTCCTGTGTCTAGGTTCCTATGAAATTACTTAGTAGAATAGTGATGCTATGCAAAAACTATTTTGATAAAAGAGATAAGTCTACAAAGTTTTAATCAAACACCTGGGTGGAAATTGGTTGCTTGGCTGTATGAGTTGAGTGTTGTTCCCAGGGGTTTTACCTGTGGAATATTCACTTGTGGAAGGCCACCCAGGAGCAAAGGAATCTGAAGAACTCCAAGTGAAGATTGCTTCTCGTGTAGCCATTGCCAATATGGGCTCTGGCTTGATCAACTAAGCTGCGTGGACTCTCCCCGGCCTGACAGGTGGTGGTAGAGAATTTGTAGGAGGAGCGCGTCAGGCCAGAGTGGGAGGGGAAATGCTTCTGAAAGATCTCGTCTTATTCTTTCCTTTCCTTATCACAAATTGTGTGTAAAGGATAACCTGGGTTGAATAGGTACAATGGTGAACGTGCACAACCTCTGCAGAGTTAAAATCTAAGTACTTAGCCGTGTCCCCGGAAACGGACAATTGAGCAGCTGAACGAGGATGTCAACGGATGATTCCACCATTCCAACTTATAAATTAAAAACTTAATGGGTGAACAAGGGTAGAATGAGACAGTGGATTTCATGCCACGGATGTCTCGAATAGAAGAAAAGTGTTTTCAAAAAGTTAGGGAAAAACTTGCTTTCTGCAAAATAGCCTTGAGCTCCACCAGCCAAATAAGCATATAGGTCATAGAGTTATTCCTCTAAGTGTCCACCATAGTGTCACTTGCCAGTTCCATTTTAATGGTTCTGACCCACGTTGTTGCAATATATATCTTATTTGCAGACTGCCCTGATGATGAGTGAAAGTTTTACTAAGGGTTTCGAGTCTTCAACCAACATGCTCGCCTGTGGCACATGATGATGTTTGGGGACTCCATGAAGAATAAATTTTCCGTTGTTTACTCTGTGTACTGCTAGCTGTATGCTATGCAAATTTCTAATGAATATTTTCTAAGTCTGGATCAGCGTTTTAATAAATTGATACTTTGTTGTGATATTACATCGTAACTGTGTGTGCAAACGAATCGATCCAGGGATTTGCACTATACACAGGTATCTGCCATATTTTAGGTGCAGGTACACTACAGATGGTATCAGAGCACTGTGTTTCCTGTAGGTTCGAAACCCTAGGTTTGGATAGAAATAGGATTTGGCCATAGGATTGAAAATCTATTTCATTCATTTTGCTGAAAATAAGAACCTTTCAAACATTATTCTTGTAACTATCTTATCTATTCCCTTTCTAAGTTTCTTCTCTTGTTTCTTTAGATGACCGCCCTCATTGAAGCACTTAAGAAAGGACCAGTGATGACCATGACCTTGGAATGCGAGACTGAGTTTCCAAGAGCACTTAAGGATAACATGAGGACGTTAGGTTTTGAAGGAGAAGTAGTATACAAAGGTTTTCCTTTCATGGATGAAGGTCAAGAGTATTGGTGGGTGCAAGTCCATCTATACATGAGCAAAGAAGCTGACCACAAGACTGAGGGTGACTGCATGTTCACGAACCCAATCCTTCACACATCATTCTTTGATTCAGCAAGAAATGCAGCATGGAGAGATTTTGAGTACCTTGCAGAAAGACTTCATTATAGGCTTCACAACATCCAAAAGTATCTTGAAGAACTCAAGGAAGTGGAAGAGGAACTCGAAGCACTCAAGAAAAAGACAGATTAGACCACCTACCCATTAGAAAAACGAGATCCGATGATGTATTGACCTATCAAATTGTGGTATGGCAGTACTATCAATTTTGTCTTTCCATGACATTGGTGTGTTTCGTTCGATAAACGATTAGTTCGAACTCTCAAAAGAAATTGGAAAATTTTCACGTATGTGTTTGCTTGTGTTTGAACCTTGATTGATTGTTTGTGTTAGAGATTGCTTGCCTTGTTCTGAATTTATTGAATTAAGATTTCTCCATAATACATATAACTCAACTCATTTATTCTCTAAACAAAACATATGTCTCACCCCAATATCAGCAACAATGAATTGCACACAACAACGCGACTACTATTAGGGAACCAGGTTCAGCTATGGAAGTTGATCAATGACCAACTGCCTAAGATTGATCAAAACCATAGTAAGCTTCAAGAAGGTCTTAAATCGAAGACATGCAAAACTATGTGAAGTATAATAAGTCCTTAATCATTCCTTCAACCACATACTATTGTATTTTGAATATTAGTACATTCTACATCAGAAAAGTAAGCCAGATTAAACAAAGTTTCTAGATTGACCACAAAAATTTCTTTTAAGGGTGGTAGCTACCCAGATAATTCAAACCAGTTGCTTAAACCCAGAGATTCCAAACCATCTTTCCTTCTGGTCTCCCCAATCAGAAAATTCATTCCCTGCTAGTTCTCAAGTTTCCATGTCAAAACATTTACATTTCTCAAACCTCTCGAGTTATCAGGATCACCCCAAGTAATTGCTTTGTCTTTCTAGCTTCTTCGAATCTCGAGGACGAGATTCCTTTTAAAGGTGGTAGTCTGTAACATCCCAACATATTATAATGTTGAAAATCACTAGAATTTAAAACTTTTTGTTTTGATTAAAAGAAAATATTAAAATACATAAGAAAATCAACTACAAAAGACTTTAAACATGATAAAAAGGTTTAATATTTCAAATATTTCAGTTTAACCTTTTTCTCCAAAGTTGTTTCAAGTAAACAATTTATTATCCATTGTAACTATTAAAACCTCAATAGCTAATTTGACAAATGTTTTACAAACCTTCAAATCATATTCATAAATTAAAATAATATTTATAAGTGTTCTTTTAAACTATTTAAAACATGATCTATTTGCCAAATAGTTTTCACTCTTTTAACTAAGTTTAAAAATATGGTTTGGAAATCATAAGCCTATAGTTTATAACTTTAAAACTACATAAATTAAAATTAATGAATTATCCAAATAAACATTTCATTTGCTTAAATGAATTTCATTTATTTTCAAAGCATGAAATGATTAATATATTCTAAATAAGAAATGAATTAAAACTAAAACCTTTTCCAAAGTTGTTATAAAATTTTCAAATGATATATCTTAATATAAAATATAATGGTGCACAAATAATTTGAATTAAGAATGATTACATTACATTCTCTCCTTCCATTTCAAATAGTTGTAATGAGATATTTCATAATCTATTAAAGCTAATATTTATTTAATATTGGAATATGAGTTTAAATAACTTAAATTCAAACATTTTGAATATGGATATTTCATAGAATCTATTTTTAGCCAAAAATAGAATTTATTAAACCCTAGTTTTAAATTTTACATAAAGTGTCAAATTTGTATTTTATGAATATTTCAAAATAATTAATTTTCAAAAAGTTTCAAAACATGTCCACTATTGTTTTAAAACATATATATAAATTTTACAAATTTATAGAAATTAATTTGACATCATTTGGACATTTAAATCAAAAGATATGAATTAAAAGAAAAATCAGAAAAGAAAAATACAAATTGCTGACGTCATGCTGACGTCAGCATCGTCTTCAACCTCCCGTCAATCCCGCCCGACCGTTTTGGCCGAAAATCAATTCCCCATTTCCGAGCGATTAAGACGATTAACCCGAGCCCCGAACCTCTCCTTTAAAAGCCCTCGCTCTCCTCTCGCTTTCCCCTCTCTTTTCCCCTTGAACCATGCCCCCAGGCTGAGCATTTTGCTCGCCGGAGTTCGTCGGTCCGCCGCCGCCATTTCTCCGAGTGCGGCAAGGATAAGCAGCGCCCGAGCCTGAGACCCCCTTCCTCCTCCACCCAACACCAAGGCGCACCATACTACACCGTTCCCTCTTCCACTCTGCTGCCAATTCGAGTGCAGCAAGCTCGACCGAAGTCGCCGGAATAACCGCGGCCCCGCCCGCACCTCCACCACCTCCGGGGCGCCCGAGACGACGCCGTCACCCCCATCTTCTTCGCCACGACGCGCCGCGCGCGAGGACACCGTCCACTCGTCTGGGGAACCGCCGGAGCGACGAGTTCGTCCGACACAGGACCGCCGCGCCGCCACCTTCATCATCTCCGGCGACTCGCGCCGCCGCCCGGTGGTCAACTCACGGTGAGCGTCCGATCTGTTTTCAACGCCCACGATTAGATCGTTTCAAAAACGAATCGGTATGCCGTTTAGATCCGTCCGATCCAGATCCACCGGTGCAGATCCACCCACTTAATCCAGTCTGCGCCACGTCATGCCTCGTCAGCGCACAGTCAGCGCCCAGTCAGCGCTGACGTGGAATTTGTTTTCTTTTAATTGTTTAAATGGTAATTTTGCAGAATAGTCCCTGTAATTAAAACATCTATAACTTTTTATCCACAACTCCAAATTTGACAAATTTTATTATTTTGGAAAGCCCTCGACATGTAGAATATTTTAGATCTGTTAGATTTCAAATTTGACTTAGTTTAAAATATTCAAATTTCAAATGGTGAATGTGAGTATTTTTGTCATAACTTTAAATCTATAAATCCAAAAATTACAAATAAAATTATTTTAGAAACTTTAGAGTATTTGTAAATTGATGCCACTGCTATAAAATATTTTTGAGTAATTTTTGAATAAATTCATAGTTATATATGAATAGTTTGAGTTTTTTCAACATAACTATTAATGGAAATACTATTTTGATTTAATCAAGTTGCTATATATTTAATTAAATGCTCCCTGTCTATTAACACTATTAATAAAATTAAGTTATAAAAATATTAATCATAGAAAACTTTAATCTTACCCTTTTATTATTTTCTCCAAAAATCGAAATTAATTAAATTGCAATTAAAGCTAAATGCATACTTTATAAAATATCACAATTTTTGTATGATATTCTTAGGATTTAAAAGTGCATTGCATGCATGACTTATTTTCACATGTAGTTATAATTCCGAAAATAAGACTCCTCCCCCATTTTCTCTAAGTCAGAAATTTTTCAAAACTTAGTATTTTCAACATGGAGCAAGAAGACCAATGAAGGGCTTAGCCAAAACAAGACTCCAGAAGAATCTCCAAGAAGTAGAAGCACTTAGAAGAAAAATCAAGAAGAAGTTCATGAGAAAGTTACAAGTATGGAGAAGATTTCTAGAAGACCAACTACATCTTTCTTTCTATCTTTCCCCTCTTTCCTAATCTTATCTTTCACTTTAGACATAAACGTTTTTGATCTTGTTTTTACCATCTTGAAATTTGTTGGATCCTAGCGGCATAGTGAGATGAAGCGGCCTGGGAACAAACCTTACATGTCCACGTACATGAGACCTGTTCCACAATTTAAGTGGCTGGCCGGGTGTCTGTCTCTCTCACTATAGTGAATATCCAATTTACAAAGAGTTGATAATAATTGTTGATCACCTCGAAGAATAGAGCTAGTATTTTCTCTAAGTATTCTACACATCAAGACTAAGCCATTTGAGGGCTTATTCAAGATGATATAAAACAAAATATTTTATTCAACTTATGACTTTAGTCCTTAGTCATTTTTGACCAACACAATTCCTTGCATTAAGTTAAAAGATTTTCATGGCATGACATGCATTTCTAGTCCTTAGAAATAAATTGCATATCATGCATGACATGTTTTCCTTAGAATTTTTACAAAACTTGTTTGTTCACTAGATATGAGCATGTATGTTTGATGATTGTTGTTTGTTGATTGTTGTATTGTTGTTTGCTTATATTGTTTAGATTAAACGGAGAGCAAACGTTCGTTGTTGAAAAGAGTTTGTGAACAACGACAACATTCAAAGGCAAGTGGCACACCCCCATGAAAGTCCTATTATTTCTATGCATGAGTAGAGTATTTTCTATAAGCATGTGTAGGATAGCATTGCTATGCAAGCCATGATAGATCTCTTTATTCCTGTGTCTAGGTTCCTATGAAATTACTTAGTAGAATAGTGATGCTATGCAAAAACTATTTTGATAAAAGAGATAAGTCTACAAAGTTTTAATCAAACACCTGGGTGGAAATTGGTTGCTTGGCTGTATGAGTTGAGTGTTGTTCCCAGGGGTTTTACCTGTGGAATATTCACTTGTGGAAGGCCACCCAGGAGCAAAGGAATCTGAAGAACTCCAAGTGAAGATTGCTTCTCGTGTAGCCATTGCCAATATGGGCTCTGGCTTGATCAACTAAGCTGCGTGGACTCCCCCCGGCCTGACAGGTGGTGGTAGAGAATTTGTAGGAGGAGCGCGTCAGGCCAGAGTGGGAGGGGAAATGCTTCTGAAAGATCTCATCTTATTCTTTCCTTTCCTTATCACAAATGGTGTGTAAAGGATAACCTGGGTTGAATAGGTACAATGGTGAACGTGCACAACCTCTGCAGAGTTAAAATCTAAGTACTTAGCGGTGTCCCCGGAAACGGACAATTGAGCAGCTGATCGAGGATGTCAACGGAGGATTCGACCATTCCAACTTATAAATTAAAAACTTAATGGGTGAACAAGGGTAGAATGAGACAGTGGATTTCATGCCACGGACGTCTCGAATAGAAGAAAAGTGTTTTCAAAAAGTTAGGGAAAAACTTGCTTTCTGCAAAATAGCCTTGAGCTCCACCAGCCAAATAAGCATATAGGTCATAGAGTTATTCCTCTAAGTGTCCACCATAGTGTCACTTGCCAGTTCCATTTTAATGGTTCTGACCCACGTTGTTGCAATATATATCTTATTTGCAGACTGCCCTGATGATGAGTGAAAGTTTTACTAAGGGTTTCGAGTCTTCAACCAACATGCTCGCCTGTGGCACATGATGATGTTTGGGGACTCCATGAAGAATAAATTTTCCGTTGTTTACTCTGTGTACTGCTAGCTGTATGCTATGCAAATTTCTAATGAATATTTTCTAAGTCTGGATCAGCGTTTTAATAAATTGATACTTTGTTGTGATATTACATCGTAACTGTGTGTGCAAACGAATCGATCCAGGGATTTGCACTATACACAGGTATCTGCCATATTTTAGGAGCAGGTACACTACATGCCATTCCAGCTCGCCTAAGCGATATTCAAGAGAAGCTTTCTCCTCTATAATGAACACAACACACTAAAATTACGCAAAGATCAAGTTACGGATCAGAAGATAAAGAAAAGGATAGACCCTTACGACTGATCCGCTCTAGGCTAGAGCGAAGGCAAGCTCGCTCCTCCTCCGCCTGAACAAAGGCCTGGCCAGTAGCGACCATGCCACTTACAGAAGGCTACACAAAGGCAAGCGACACATATTCAATTCAACGAAAAATAGAAACCCATATAAAGAAGGCAAATCACAAAAGCAAAAACTTACATGATCAACCCAAGAGGAGGAGTCGGAGGGCGATAGGTGAGCAGTCCTCACAACAACAGAAGAATGTGCACCTGCAGCTGTTGAAGAAACCACGGCCGCACCCTGAAGCTCTTCGACTCCATCAAAAGAAGAAACAATATCCGTTCCTCCCACAAGAGGGGAGAGGCAAACTTGCCTATCAAAGCAGCTACTCGTACAATTAAACACACAGCGCAGAAAACACACATAAGTCAAAAGAAAGCATAGTCAGCATGAAACTTACTTATCTACATCATCATCAGTTGGCAAAGTCGCGACAACAGACGACTGAGCAACAATGGCAGAATCAACGTCACTAATCCGGCGCAGACGACGACGCTTGACCAAAGGCTTAGTCGAAGGATCAACCGCCGCCGAAAAAAGGGTGTTTCTTCAATAGTCCCCTTCTCAGAAACAGCAGCGCCACCTGAAGAACGAGAGTCAGCGACTGTCCCCACCTCATCGACAGGAGTCGCCTCCATAGGTACATCATGTTCCGGAAGGGGAGTCAGAGTGGAGATAGTCGACAGTCGCTGGTCACAACAAGAGAAAGGCGCATCAGTCATGCACCGACACACACACAAGAAGAAATAAGGACCAGAAAACAGAAAACCCACAAAGGAAATTCAAAAATACCTTTGGAATAGGAGTCCCAAGGCCATAAGGGAATACAGCGAAATCGAAGGAAGCAATATCATTAGGATGGATACTGGTAATATACTTGATATAACCATGGAACACACAATCGGCCAGCTCAACCTTGCTCATGCGAGTGATATCAAGACATCCCTCGTATCGCCACAAAGGATGCACCCGCTGCCGCAAGGGCCAAACTCGGCGCTTGACAAAGCTGCTGATCTGTTGAATCCCCATGACAACCTTCAGCAACTCCTGGACTCTACACATAAGAGAGGACGTCTCCTCCTCTTCCGCAGTCGACAGACCATGGTCCCATGATGCTAGTTCCAGAGGGGGCACAGTCGAGAAAATTGGACGTATGTCTTGATCGACTGACACATAAAACCACTTCTTCCTCCACTTTTGGGGAGGCTCCGCCGACATCATACCAAAATACGGACAGCCATCTTGTACTTCCATACAGAAACTTCCAGTCGGGAGGGGACGGCCGTCGCAACGCAGCAAACGCACTCGAAATATGCGTTTCCAAAGAGCCCAGCTGGGATGCACTCCAAGGAAACACTCGCATAAAACCACGAAGCAGGCGATGTGTAAAATGCCATGAGGAGAAAGATCATGCATCTGAATTCCATAGGAGAACAGCAGACCCCGGACAAAATCGTGCAAAGGGAAGCCAAAACCGCGGGGAAAGAAATCTGCAAAAATAACCCGCTCGCCAGGAAGAGGCGTAGGAAGTACCTCTTTATTAACAGGAGCTCGAACGGCAACAACATCTGTTGAAGACAGAATCCCAGCTTGACGGAAGTCTGTTAGCTTCTCCTCCGTAACAATCGATTTCACCCAATCTCCAGTAACTTTATTCACAGCAGAAGCAGAGATGATGGCGGAATCCCCAGCGACCAGCTCATTAATCTTCGACTGGTCAGCAACGGGTAAGGGGAGATTGGAGGCGGCAGAGATACTTTTCTTGGGCGCCATGGTAAAAACAGGAGGCAAGAAAGGAGCAAGAACCAACGCGAGGAAGAAGATGGAGCAGGGAAGGCAAGGGCAAATGGCAAAGTAAAATAATCCACAGAGGCGAGACCCATAATTACTGCAACAGAAAAATTCATCACAGCCGTTCAAGCAAACCTACCACGAATGTGGCGCAATCGAAGGGCAACCATCGCAGGCCACGCCGCCCACTACACGCGCAAAACGAGGAAATCATTGTAGCGTACCTGCACTTAAAAATATGGCAGGTACCTGTGTATAGTGCAAACCACTGGATCGATTCATTTGCACACACAGTTTACGATGAATATCACAACATTGTATCAATATTACACGAATAATCCAGACTTGGTAAAATAAATAGTTCGATACATCTTTGCATAGCTTATAGCTAGCTCAAAACAATAAAGCAGCGGAAATAAATCTTCAATGAGCCTCCAACTTCATGATACGCCACAGGCGAAAACATGTTGGTGCAGACTCGAAACCCAAAACGTATTCCTTACTCTTCGTCAGATATTTCTGCAACAAATAATAATTTGCAACAGAGTGGGTTAGATTCCATTAAAATGGAGTCTGGCAAGTGACACTATGGTTGACACTTAATGGAAATAACTCTATAACCTGTATGCATATTTGGCTGGTGGAGTTCAAGGCTATTTTGCATAAAGCCAGTTTTGACTAACTCTTTGTAAAACAAACTTATTGACATCATAATTTGGCAACACTGGCAAGTTCCAGTGAACCAAAAGATACCTCGTCCTTAGGTGTACCCTCAGGTGAAAACCCCCACATTCAATGGTCCTAAGTATAGTAAAAACTATCTTAGGTGAAAACCCCCATGAACATGGTCCTGAGTAGTCCACTGTTGTTTATCAAAATTTTATTAAGAAATTAGAATGTTGGGATTCCTCCTTGTTCCTTGATCAGCTGTAGTCTTTACTTAGAATACTTCTCCTTGAGTTCTTCACAATCTTCTCCATTTATTCCTCACATCCCTTTGTTCCTGGGTGGCCTTCCACAAGTGTGCTCTCAGGTGAAAACCCCCACGTTCATGATCCTAAGTATAGTAGAAACTATCTTAGGTGAAAACCCTCATGGACATGGTCCTGAGTAGCCACTCAACATAAACCAAACAACCAATCCACCCAGATGATTCATTTACTTTGCGATGTGCACTCCCAGGTGAAAACCTCCACATACTATGATCCTAAGTATAGTAAAGACTATCTCAGGTGAAAACCCTCATAGACATGGTCCTGAGTAGCCACTTAAGATTTTGTAAAACCTTTCATCAATTGCATAGCATCAAAATTCTACTAAGTCATCTCATAGGTACCTAGACACAATGGAATAGGGAATTCTAAAGTCTTGCATAGCAAATCTACTAAGCTCTACTCATGCATAGGAAAATAACTAAATTATGCATAGAAAATACTTAGGAACTTTATGGGGGTGTGCCACTTGCCTTGGCAACAAGAAGAGTAGCAACAGCAGCTGCAACAGTTGTCGTTTCCCTCCGAAATTTCTAACACAGCAAACAAAACACACATAAACATACAAACCAAAATAACAATACAAAAATATGCTATGCATGATGTGCAAAATACTTAGAGAAAATACTAAGTCTATTATTTAAGGTGATCGACAATTATCAACAACTCTTTGTAAATTGGATATTCACTATAGTGAGAGAGACAGACACCCGGCCAGCCACTTATGTTGTGGAACAGGTCTCATGTACGTGGACATGTAAGGTTAGTTTCCAGGCCGCTTCATCTCACTATGCCGCTAGGATCCAACAAACTTCAAGATGGTAATAACATGATCAAAAATTGTTTTAAGTCAAGATTAGAAAAGATAGAAGAAAATGATGTAGGTTATCTTCCAGGCTTCATATCCAGACTTGTAGTATTCTCCTTAGTGATGTCTTGATCACCATGTCTTAGAGAGCAGAAAAGAAAAAGAGAAAGAAAGATTTAGATAATAGAGGGGGTTGGTCTTCTTGGACTTGCTCTTGATTTTTCTTCTAAGTGCTTCTACTTCTTGGAGATTCTTCTGGAGTCTTGTTTTGGCTAAGTCCTTCATTGGTCTTCTAGCTCCATGTTGAAAATTCCAAGTGTCTAAGGGCATAGCACTCAACCAAAAATGCTAAGTTGAAATATTCCTAAACTTAGAGAAAATAATGGAGGAGTTTTCCTATGAGGAGAATAACTATATAATAAAATATGTTATGCATGCAATGCTCTTTTTAATCATAATAAACATCATACAAAATTTGTGATATTTATAAAGTATGCATTAGGATATAAATGCAATTTAATTATTTCCTAATTTTGGAAAATATTACTCTATAGATGAAAGTGCATCAGATTTGCGTCCTGTTTCGCTATCCACGTCACTCTTTTTTCGCCAACCGTCCGATTGAAGCAGCGGACGGTCCAGATTCGTCCAAAACACCCCCAAATCGCGCGACACTGTAGCTCGGGCCTCTCCACCAATCAAGTCGTGACACGTCGCCCGGTCACCGCTGGGTTGCCTCCGGTTCCACCGGTCACCGCAGATGTTTTGCACGAAAGCCATTGTAAAATCGAGGAATCAAACCCGCAATCCACAGATTAGCACTGCGAAGGACATCTTCGTGAAAATGGTAAACTTCATATGCTTTTGTGTAAAATAACCAATGCATTCTCCTCCTCTCTTCGTTTCCTCTCCCGCAATCCCCAGATCACCGGCCCCGCTGCCCCGCGCCGCCGCCTCTCCGGGCCTCCCCGGCCAAATCGAGGGGCACGGGGAGCTTCGCCGCCGCGCCCTCTCCTACCTCGTCGGCGGACGCAGAGCAGGGCGGCAAACCCTAGCCGCTGCTCTCCGCGCTCATGTCCGCCTCCAACGCCGGCCGAGCCATCGCCGAGGCCGCCTTCCACAGCCTCCGCAGCTCCCACCCGGAGCCCCTCGCGACGCGCCTTGCTCCTCGCTCGCCAACACCCCCGCCGAGCTCTGCGCCATGGCCGCCATCCTCCTCCGCAGGCTCCTCTTCCGGCACCCTCTTCCTCATCCGAATCCTCCTCCTCCCCGACCGCCTCCATGCCGTTCCCGCTCTGGCCCCTCCTCTCCCCCGCCGGCCGGGACGCGCTCCAGTCTGACCCGCCCAAGCCCATAGCCAAGAAAGTCCGCGACGCCATAACCGAGCTCGCTACGCTCCTCCTCCCGAGAAAACCTGGGCCGAGCTGCTCCCTTGCTCTTCTCCGCCGCCTCCACCCCCGAGGCGCCCAACTTGCGGAGTCCGCCCTGCTCATCTTCCCTGGCGCACCCGACATCAGGTTCTGATCAACCTGGAAGTCCTACATCTCATGGTGTCTTTCCTTTTCCTCCTTCTACCGCCGAAGTATATGGTAGACATGGTGTTTGTTTATCTGCATAGGCTGAAGAAGATTTGTGCAGGCGGCGGCATGACATTTGCCTTGGCAAGAGTCCTGCAGGTATTTTTCTAAGGGTTCCGATGTTGTTTGAAGGTTCCTCTGTAGCTGTGATCCATTAGTTAACCATATGTATTGATTTATTGGTCCTTCTATGTGCTTTGCGTATATGTTCTATATTCTAGATGCTCAGTTTGTACACTTAATATAGATGTTTATTGATTCTTCTGCATTGATTGTTTCATATAGTGAAATTTGTGGAAATGTACAATTTGCTGCGTTTTATATGTTTACGGATGCTCCTTCGTATTTTAAATTTCTGACATTATTATGTAGACTATGTTGGTCCTTTTCGGCCTGAAGCACTGCGTTCCAGTGGTATTTCATCTGCTGTCAATGTTGCGCCGTCGTCCTTCTCGCCTGGGCTTGCTGTTTCAGGTTTTTGCTCTATTTCCATTTTTTGGCTATTTTTTGTATATCTGTATGTAAATACAGATGATCGGGTGGCTTCTTACATTTTTTCCTCTTCCTTTTCAAAGGGTTCCAGCAGGCTGAACGTTGTTTACCTTCTTCCCATGATGATCCAGCTTCTTTTCATAATATTTTCGACGATCAGGGATACATTTCTCACCCTTCTGCTGAATCCCCTGTTCATATTCCCTAAGATGACAGGTCTTTTGATGCGTTCATATTTCCCCTGTTCATATTCCCAAAGACGATCACGGCTGATTTGCTCTCTATTACCAGCAAAATTAGTTGTGTGAATCAGACACGAATTATCCGAAATATTATCAATTTATAAATTGCTTCTAGGCTTATATTTTCCTGCTGACAATAATCTTTGCTGTCTGAGGTTGTATTTGGGACTGGCTTAGATATACAGATATACTCCCTCAGTTCCTAAATATAAGATGTTTTGTCTCGGTTGATTTCTGCTTCCTTTCCTGCTAGGATATGATTCTACTATACCTAACAAGAACAATTTCTTTGTTTATTGTACTTTCACTACAACAGTAGTGTAACAATAGTCCAACGCTGCATTAGAAAAATAGTTTTCTGTAACATTTACTTCTCGGGGCTGTTGTAAAAAGCATTATCATTCCTGCCATCTTGCCTTACTGTAGGAAGTGATGCGCCAAGAGGTCAGGCAGCTTTGGCCGAAGGGGACACTGGGAATGGGGGATTTGAGAGATGCCAAAAAGAATCAAAACAATACAGATGGTTCTTCCTGTAGCATGTCAATTTCACTCTACTCCAAAGCATTTGGGGTGGATCTGTCCCCTCATAACGTGGTTGTGGCCACTTTTTTACTTTGTGCAAGAAGTTTTAGGTCTTTCCAGACTTAATGTCAGTTTTTACTTCAAATATGATCTTCAGCTTGATCCAGCAGAGGTATGGCGGGGGTGGTCAACATTCGTGTATTTCTTTCCGTAGTTATAACTTTTTTCTCAAGTCTTTGGGCATGCATGGTTTTATTCAATTGAGCATAACCACAGTATGAGTGCATCCACTGAACTATTCTGTTAGAAGTTTTTTTCTTCGTGTCAACATTTTAAGCCTTTGGTACATATTACCTATTGGCAGAGAGACTAAGTTGGTTCCTTTTGTCTAGACTGCAGTTAGAGGTTTATAATTGGTTTCTCCAATTTGCCATGGTTGGTCAAGCCGCTTTATGGTTTTAACAGGTCTCATCGAATACTAAATCTCACGACTTTGTTATGAGCAAAGCATATTGAAATTATTGGTAATGCCTCATATGGCTCGGCATGCAGTTAGTATGAATCTCACTTACCAGCTCACATGCTTGGGCAACACCTGAAACGATGCCAACGTATGGCGCGACTGCTGCCGCACATCATCTCAGCTGTTTGTATCTAAACGTCTGCCGCTTGAGCTTGATGTGGCGCCACTTAGACATTATTTATCCATTGTGAGTAGTTGCGATATTAAGAGCATATCAAACTGATGCCCGGAAGCAAGTAGAACAGCTTCGTATGTTCCTTCTTTGATGAGTAATTAATTTTCATTTTGCTTCCACTATCTATGCCTCATCAGTAGACTAAATCAACTCTGATGTTACCACTTGGCTTCGGAATTTGTTTTCATTTTGGAGTAAGAATTGTGTACTCGATTGCATATTCTATACCCTAGCAATACAGAAATATTTGTTAAGATTCAGTCCGATACAAACTACAGTTTTTCGTTTGATAGCCACAATGTGGTTGCACCGTACATCTAATCATTTTACATAAGTAGCCATAGGACAAGGCTTTTCAAGCCTAGGCACATGATAGTGCTTAACGTTCCAATTTCTAGGTGTACATTGGATTTTTCGCACTTACTTAAAGCATAACTTTTTTGATCATTTGACTGTATGCAACATTGTTAGCATAGACCTAAAATTAAATATTCACTCTCCTGGAATCTTTGACGACTTATTTTTTTGTTTAGCTGTATCCAGTATGAAGGATGCTTCTGGCCTTGCTTTAATGCCTAAGTTTTGGCCCACATCTCGCTCTGTGTAATTTGCATATGTACGGCTGTACTAATTCAGAATTTGGTTGACTAATTTAGCAGGTACCAATGCCCAGATCATGAGAACGGTGCTGAGTTCTTGGCTGATCCAGTTTTCACTGATTATAGCTCAGCCCAAAGGGTACAAACATCACAGAAAAGGATTGAGAATCTAATTGATAATTTTCCTTTAAGGTTTTGATTACTGAATTTAACTATCCAGCAGCACAACCAGAAGTCTCTGAATTTTGTACCAAGCCTTCTCAACAGTCCAGTAAAAAGTAAAGGCATGGTTGGGGGAAACAGTTTCGCATACTGTTAAACAGAGCATGGATGCAAGTTTTACTCTAAACATTATTCGATTGTGTCTTCCAACCTGACCTTTTTTTCGAACCATCCAACCTGATCCTTTTGATACATGTTATCCTACTTCTGCTTTGAATATATGATAACTAAGTTTAAATTTTCTATGGTGATTTTTTTGTTGGTACATCACTTATGAGGATAGCTCTTGGAAGTTCTTCTGGTGTGCTCAAGAGTTAGGGTTAGCTTCTTGCTGTTGCAATTTAGCTTCGATCCAGCTGCAAAAATAATTAGTTCTTAGGCTAGGATTGTCGGGGGGCTGCCCCCCCAGGTAGGGCAGATCCCGGAGTAATTCAGCAGTGTGCCAACAGTACTTGACCTTTGGCGAGAGCAAGGGCCACCCCCTAGTGTGCTGAAGGGGCAACTTGACCCTTGAGTGCTGGTAGAGTGCAAGGTGCCTCCTGGCAGGCGCAAGGGTCAGCTCTGGCGGCTATAAATAGACACCCCGAGCCCTCACAATAGCAGCACAAGCATCAGCGGGTGGTTCCTCTGAGAACTAGCTTCTCGAAGATGTCTTTGCTGGTAGGCTAAGACATCTTTGGGAGGCTAGGCCTAGAGATACTCATCCTGAGACGAACTCGGGTACATCCGGAAAGGACCTCGGATCTTGGGCACCGAGGAGACTCCCGGAAGGAGAAGTACTCAGTCTTACCGTATAGGCAATCCGGGTAAGTGCTAACCGGAACACTTATCTCTGTCCTGGACTTGTGCAGGAAGGACTCGCGAGGTCGAGCAAGAAGATAACCGGCATGAGGGATCCCGGTAGGCCGTCAACGGTCTGTAGCAGGCTTTCCCGCCTAATGCGGGGGAAGTACCGTTCCGTCTGACACGGAGGGATGGTCACCTCCCGCCTGACACGGAAGCATGGTCATCTCCCGCCTGACACGGGAGCGCGTTAGGCGGTACGACAACGGTACGACAAGACACGACGTGCCTAGCCCGGCAATCCGGAAAAGGCTATCCGGGATGGACGAAGACATGTCTTGTCTCTGACAGGGGGACAATGATGTTCCAGGACGGCGCCTGCTGTCCTTGCCGGGATGATGACGAAGGAGCTACGCCGGATAGCGCGGCGAGTAGGTCGCACTAGCCGGTGACGACATACCGGTTAGGCCTGTCCGGTGGGGCCAAGCCGGTTTAGGGTTTCCGGCCCTCCTGGCTGGAACTCTATAAAAGGCGCCATTACTGCTTCTGTGGGGGAGAGACCAACTTGGGAGCCAAAGCTATAGTCGCATTTATTTCTAGAGCATTTACTTCTTCTTACCTTGAGTTCATCTAGTTCCTTGTGTTCTTCACTTCGGTAGATCTAAGAGCAAGTTGTAGTCCTTGTACCACACTTATATAGAGAGGAAAGGCAGGAGTAGGGGTGTTACCTCCTCACGAGGGCCCTGAACCTGGGTATACCGTGCGTTTGTTATGTGCCTTCGTGCATTTGTTCTTGTTTATTAGATCTTCCCCCTCGTGCTTTGATCTTGTTTCTCGTTCTTGGGAGATCTCGGTTATACCGGGATCCTCCCCGTGTGAGCTCTTCAGCTCGCTATCTCTCCCCGGATCCACCAACGTCCATCGGCCCCACACATTAGCCATCCTATGGCATCTGCCGTGACACCACCACGACAGTTGGCGCCCACCGTGGGGCAGACAGAGGCGTTGGCTGGTGTACACATCTGGACGTGCTCCCCCGTTCACTTCGACATTCGGGTTCTCTCTGGCCTTGTCGTAAGGCTGGGTGAGATGGACTTCGTCAGCGACAACGCAGGGTGCTTCCGGAACAGACCCTTTCCGGTGAACGGATGCCTCATTGACTTTGGTGGCTTCACCACCTACGTCGCCACCGAAGTTATCTACAGCTATCCGGACGTGGTCCTGGAAGCTGAGGATCCTCCCATGCTCTGCGCTACTCGGGGTCTGCGTGCCGGTCGCTCCCCGAGTTCCGTCGCGGTAATGATGGTCGGGGCAACCAAGGAGGAATACCAGGACGCTGACGGCGATGCCGGAAGCGGCCACATTCGTTTGGCCAAACCTCCTCAGGAAAGAGGTGCGGCCTGAGACGGCGATCCGCAGCCGTCCCAGCCACGTCGTCGCCCGGATCCCCTCTCCGGTCTGGTGGCCAAGTTGGCTGTCCCTGTGACCGCTGAAGCAGACACACAAGCCACTTCGGCTGACTTGGAGGAGCAGCGTAGGTTGCTACTCGCCGAAGCGCAAGAGATCGCCGAGATCCGGCGTGAACTCAATGCTAGCCTCCGGGAGTACAATGCAGCTCACGGATTCCTTAAGATAGACTCCCGGGACAAGCGCATTGCGGAGCTGCGGAAGAAGGGCAGAATGGTGAATGATGAGTTGGCGGGTGGAGCCACGACCAGTCACACGGGTAGCCTGATCTCGGTGGGGAGACCGGTGTACAGCTCGCCGGCGAAAACTCTTAGGGCTGCCGAAGCCGCCATGGCCGAGTTGGCAGGGTTATCCGGTGAGGCTCTGCGCAAGAAACAAGAGCGGGTGAATGAGTTGGTCATCGAGGCCAACCGGCAGAACCAGGCCTTCAAGAAGAAGAACCCCGGGGCGGGATCCCAAGTGCACTCAGCTAGGCCCAATAGCCAGAAATCGGACGGAGAGGCCTCTTCCCCGCATCCGAGTAGAAGCAAGAGCAAGAGCAGAAGCCGGAGCAGAAGCCGGGGCTCCGGGAAGAACAAGCAGTTGTAGACCTATGATCCGGCCTTTGCCGGCATCCAGCAAGCCGGGCAGCATAACTCGGGGCAGGCAGGAAGTACCCGTGAGGGTGGCAACCTGGGTGTAGGAAACAATAACCCGACTAGCCGTGGTAATCCACCCCGGAACCCTCCTCATGTTCAGGGAAACCCGCGAAGGGAGGCTGCCTCTGTCCCGCAGCAGGCTGCGATCCCGGTACAAGATAGGCTCAACGATAGCAACTCAAGACTGCAGCAGCTCGGGTACCATCCCAATGAGAATCCTTTGGGATCTCGGGTAGGAACCAGACAGCTGGATCCGGCCGATGCCAGATTCCGGCTCGATCGGATTCACCAGTCAGAGCTAGTGGAAGAGCAAGGACCTCCGGGACCTGCCTGCTTTGGACCCCGGATCATGCGGGAGCCGCCTGTCCGGAATTTTCAGCTCAACCGAGGTGCTAAGACCTATGACGGCAGCAAGAAGCCGGAGGACTGGTTAACCGACTATGTAACTGCAGTAAGCATAGCCGGTGGAAACAGATGCTGGGCGGTACGTTACGTACCACAGATGTTGGAAGGACCTGCCAGAATCTGGTTGAACAACTTGAGAACTGGCAGCATAGACTGCTGGTTAGATTTCGAGGAGGCATGCATCAGCAACTTCACCAGCACGTACAAAAGGCCAAACAGGCCTCAGCAGCTCGCCATCTGTAGGCAAAGGAGCAACGAGACTGACCGGGAGTACCTTACCCGGTGGAGCAATATTCGCAATTCTTGCGAAGGGGTGGTAGAGGCACAGGCCATCTCCTGGTTTGCACAAGGATGCCGGCATGGCTCAATGCTGTGGCAGAAATTGCAAAGGAAGATGCCGGCGACCTTTGCAGAGACCATGCGCATCGCCGATACCTACACGCTTGGAGATCCCATGCAACCCCTAGTGGATGTCGGTGACTCCAACAGGAGGAATGCGGGACCTCAGCGTTCGGGATCAAGCAGGAGCCATGATCGCCAGGATTTTGGCCAGAAGAGAAATCAGCCCGAGTACCACCATGCCGCACAGCATGTCGCAGCAGTGACCCGAGATCAAGAGGATGCCGGCAACAGTCAGCGTCAGAAGACAAGTGGCCCGGCTTGGGGGCAGAGCCAGGAAGTGCAAAAAACTTGGGTGGAACAAAAGAAGCCCCTGACGTATGAAGAGATGCTGAACAAGCCATGCTGCTACCATACCCTGGAGGCCAGCAAGCCGGCCAACCACTCTACTCGGCAGTGCAGCTGGTATCAGCGCACATTGCAGGAGGGCAGCTCGGGAGCTGTTCGGCCGAGTGCTCCGGCATCTCGACCCAACATTCTGAGACCCCCTTCTGCGACGTCGGGAGCCAACGCAGTCCGGATCAGTCAACCTCAGCGAGGACCCCCACCTCGGCCGGTGAACGTGGTGCACACCCGGAACGACAACGGTGCAGGCCTCGGTAATCAAGCCGGACAGCAGCAGGGCAACTACCGGGAGGCACATCAAAGCTATGTGGTCTTCGTGACTGAGCCCACTGACCGGAGGAGTGTGCGACAGCGTGCCCTGGAGGTGAACGCCGTGATCCCGGCGGTTCCCAAGTTCCTGCACTGGTTCGAGATGGAAATCACGTGGAGCCGGAAGGATCATACCAGAGTTATGCCTAAGCCGGGGGCGTACGCCTTGGTCGTGGATCCAACCTTTGTCGGACCAAGCCTCAATGTCCGCTTCAGTCCGGTTCTGATTGACAATGGCAGTGCCATTAACATCATGTACAAGGATACAATGCTGAAGCTGGGGGTGTCTATGAACACCTTGTTACCTACCGAGACGACCTTCCACGGCATTGTGCCCGGAGTCTCTTGTTCACCCATGGGTAAAATCTGGGTTGAGGTGTTATTCGGAACCCGGGAGAACTGCCGAACAGAGAGCTTGGAATTCGAGGTCGTGGACCTCGAAAGCCCGTATCACGCACTGATCGGCAGGCCGGCCCTGGCCAAGTTCATGATCTCAACTCACATGGGCTACCTGAAGATGAACATGCCGGGACCTAACGGCGTAATCACCATCTCGGGAGACCACAAGCGCTCCATGGAGTGTGCCTCGGCCGGCTCGTGCTTAGCTGAGTCCCTGGTGATCGCGGAAGAAAAGAAGAGGATCCAGCAGGTGGTGGCGATGGCCAAGACCTCCCAACTCGGAATTCCCGGGATGGTGAACCCAGAGCAGGGTGCATCATTCCAGCCCCCCAAGGAGACAAAGAAGGTGGGTGTGGACCCCAGCAACCCGGAGCGCCAAGTTATCATTGGCAGCAACCTGGACAGCAAATAGAAAGGCGAGCTCGTCGACTTCCTCCGTGAGAATCGGGATGCTTTCGCGTGGTCGAGTGACGACCTGCAAGGTGTTCCGAGGGAGTTGGCTGAGCACTCTCTGTTTGTTAGGACGGATGCGAAGCCGGTGAAGCAACCGACTAGGCGCCTCTCGGATGAAAGAAGAGCGGCCGTCATGGAGCATCTGGCTATACTGCTGGCCGCCGGATTCATAATGGACGTGCTGCACCCGGATTGGATATCAAATCCGGTCCTAGTAGAGAAGAAGAAGGATCATCCCCTCCTGCTTAAGGTGTGGCGCATGTGCATCGACTTCACCAACCTCAACAAAGCATGCCCGAAGGACCCCTTTCCACTGCCCCGGATAGATCAAGTAATAGATTCCACTGCCGGGAGTGAGCTTTTGACTTTTTTAGATGCCTATTCTGGTTTTCACCAGATACCTTTGAATCCGGATGATCAATTGAAAACTGTTTTTATTACCCCTTATGGGGCTTATTGCTATCGTGTCATGACTTTCGGTTTGAGAAATGCTGGTGCTACATACCAGAGGTGCATGCAAAAGTGTTTGCACGACCAGATAGGCCGGAATGCCGAAGTCTATGTCGATGACATAGTCATAAAAACGAAAGAAAAAGCCTCATTGATCGATGATCTGAGGGAAACATTTAAGAACTTAAGAAGATTCCGGATGAAGTTGAACCCGGATAAGTGCACATTCGGTGTTCCGGCAGGAAAGTTACTCGGTTTCCTCATCTCAAGCCGGGGAATTGAGGTCAACCCGGGTAAGATACGTGCTATCGAGAGCATGAAATTGCCCGTGCGTCTCAAAGATGTGCAGAAGTTCACTGGTTGTCTTGCATCCCTAAGTCGGTTTGTGAGTCGACTTGGAGAGAAGGCCTTGCCCCTATACCAGTTGATGAAGAAGAGCAAAACATTTGTTTGGACCCCGCAGGCCGACGCGGCGTTCAACGATTTGAAGAGAATGCTTTCAACAGCACCCGTGTTGGCATCCCCGTTACCCAAGGAGCCTATGCTGCTTTATATTGCTGCCACCAACCGGGTAGTCAGTGTAGCAATGGTGGTAGAGAGGGAAGAAGGGGGCAAACTGATACAAAGACCGGTGTATTACCTCAGTGAGGTGATCTCGGAATCCAAGCAGAATTACCCGCACTACCAGAAGATGGCGTATGGAGTGTACATGGCGGTGACCAAGCTCAAGCACTACTTTCAAGAGCACCCAATCACAGTGGTGTGCGAGGCTCCTCTGGCCGAGATCATCGGTTGCAAGGACGCTAGCGGTCGGGTAGCCAAATGGGCCATCCAGTTGTCTCCGTACGCTCCGGCATATGAGAGACGAGATGCCATCAAGTCGCAGGCGCTGCCGGACTTTTTGGTAGACTGGGCCGAGATGCAATATGAACCTCCGATGCCGGATTACAATTTCTGGAGGATGCATTTCGATGGCTCCAAGGCTAAGATCGGGTTGGGTGCCGGAGTGGTCCTCACTTCACCAAAACAAGATGTGCTGAAGTATGTCCTGCAAATTCATTTCCGGGCATCTAACAACGTCGCTGAGTATGAGGCCTTGGTTCATGGACTGAATGTCGCCAGGGAGATCGGCATCCGCCGGATAGAGTGTTTCGGCGATTCCAACCTCGTGGTGCAGCAGGTGTCGGGGAACTGGGATGCGCTGGATGCAAACATGGCCTTGTATCGATTTCATGTGCAGAAAATATCCGGATTTTTTGAAGGATGCGAGTTCAAGCACATACCCAGAGGAGAAAACGAGGCAGCGGATGTGTTATCCAAGCTAGGGTCATCTCGGGACGCCATCCCACCCGGGATCGCTCTTGAGCATTTGAGGAAGCCATCTATTCAACCATCACCCGAGTCCTATTCTATCTTCATCCCCAAGGAGCCTAGTTCGGACGCCGTACCCATGGAAGTAGATGTCGGGAGCATCACATCGAACCCGGGGACTGCACCACTGTGCTCAGAGAGGCAAAGAAAGATGATGATGGAGGTGATGTCGGCAGAGCCAATGGATATAGATGCTCCCGTGTTCCCAGTTCGACCTATCCCGGGATGGGCACAGCCCATTATGGCTTACATCTTGGAAGGAACCCTCCCGAAGAAGGAAGTGGAAGCCCGGCAGATAGTGCGGAGGTCAAAAGCATACACCGTCATCAATCAAGAGCTATACAGGAGGAGTGTCACCGAGGTACTCCAGAGATGTGTGGAACCGGCAGAAGGACAAGAGATGCTGTTGGAAATACATCAGGGGGAATGTGGACACCATGCATCATCCCGGGCCCTGGTGGCGAAAGTGTTCCGGCATGGGTTCTACTGGCCCACTGCGTTACAGCAGGCAGAAGACATTGTCCGGAAGTGTGGAGGATGTCAGAGGTTTGCTCACCAAATAGATATGCCGGCGTCAGCACTGAAGACAATCCCTATCACTTGGCCGTTCGCGGTATGGTGTTTGGACATGGTCGGGCATTTCAAACCGGCACGGGGCAATATGACACACATACTGGTCATGGTAGACAAATTCACCAAGTGGATAGAGGTCTAGCCAATCCGGAAGTGTGACGGACACACCGCAGTGCGATTCCTGAAAGACATCATCTTGAGATACGGGTACCCGCACAGCATCATCACCGATAATGGCACCAATTTTGCTGTGGGGGAATTCGCTCGATTTTGTGCTGAGAAGGGAATCCGGTTGGATGTAGCATCAATTGCACACCCAGCAAACGGACAAGTGGAAAGAGCAAATGCTTTGGTCTTGGCCGGCATCAAAGCTCGCTTGATCGAACCACTGTTGAGAACTCCGGGATGCTGGATAGAGGAATTATCGGCAGTATTATGGGGTCTCCGGACTACACCGAATAGATCTACCGGATATACGCCATTCTTCATGGTGTACGGTGCCGAGGCAGTACTCCCGACCGACATACAGTATGATTCCCCGAGAGTGACAATGTTCACCGAGACCGAGGCAAAGGAGGCCCGAGAAAATGATGTTGAGTTACTTGAAGAGGCAAGAGAATTGGCACTGTCTCGGTCTGCAATTTACCAGCAAAACCTCCGTCGCTATCATAGCCGGAAAGTGCACCCGAGAGTGTTCCGAGAAGGAGATCTTGTGCTTAGGCTCATCCAACGCACGGCCGGAATGCATAAGCTGTCACCTCCATGGGAGGGACCTTTTGTGATAAGCAGGGCATTGCACAATGATTCTTATTACCTTGTAGATGCACGGGAGGCTAGGAAAGGTGTAATCGACAAATCCGGAGAGGAAACCAAGCGTCCATGGAATGTAGCCCTGCTTCGACCCTTTTACACATAAAGGGTTCAGTGTATGATGTATTTCAATTTTTATGTATTAATGAAAGTAAGGCACCCCGGGAGGAACCCGGGGACTGCCTCGTTGTGTGCCCATTTACTTTGTCCAGTTCGTTTGTTATTTCATACCGGCATCCCGGGAAGGAACCCGGGGACTGCCTAGTACCTATTTTTTGTGTTATCTGTATGCCGGGAAAGTTCCGAATTCGATTCTCAAAGTCAGAGTAATGTATGTCATGTGAAATCATCTTGTGACTCGACTGACGAACGCCGAAATGGTAGTCAAGAGCAAAGAGAATCAAATGTGGGGAACACGAAAATGGTCTCGGGGACTCGGAGCAGGAACTTATCCGGCATAACTGTTTTTACTAACCCAATTGTTTTTTATGTCGGGAATTCGGTTAACTAGAACTCGAATATTCTTAAGTAGTGTATGCCGTGTATGGAGTTTTGTGACTCGACTGTCAAACGCCGAAATGGTAGGCAAGAGCAGAAATTGCCTAAGTACGGTAAACATGAAAAGGAACTCGGGGACTCGTGATAGAGTAAACCGACATAGCTTGTTCTGATAGATAACTTGGTACGAAACATAAATGTTAAAAGTATAAATTACATCTTGCACCCGGCATCCCAGGGATTTAACAGTTCTACTCTTAAGTATTTCTAAGGAGTAGGGGAAGCCGGCTTCTCGGCGGTGGCAGCAGCGGGAGCGGCGGTGACGGTGTCCTCAGCACCGGCAGCGGTACTCGGGGCATCTGGGCGCACCTCGGCCTGAGAGGCCTCGGGTGGCGGAGGAGTTGAAGCATCCCGGGAAACCACGGTCTCGGTGGCGGCACCAGAAGCAGCGTCGTCCTCCTCCGGGATCTCAGCGTCCACGTCATCGGTTGCGCCGGTTTCGTCGTCATCCTCGTAATCCGACTCGGAGTCGGAAGCGACGACGGTGAAGGCGCGAATGTTGGACCAGGAGGCGATGCGATGCGCCACTTCTTGTCGCCGCTGGACCTTAGCCGGATCGCTGCACCACGGCGAGATGGTGCGCAGGCGCTGGATCACGTCAAGGTCGAGACCCTCGTACCAACTCAGTACCTGGTTCAAGACCTGATCGGCACCAGCCCGTGCACCGCAACGCTTCCAAGCATGGACACGCCTCCTGGCACCTCGGAGTGCACTCGCCAGTTCGCCGACCGAGAGCGTCGCGCTGACGCCCGGCCATAGCGCACCGTGAACGTGAATCGCGGCGCTGAGCAACTCGGTCCCGATCGACCGGAGAGGCACTATCCGGGCCTTCAGGGCAGTGAGGTGATCCTCAATGTCCCAAGGTCCGAGACAGGGCCCTTCCCGGCGCGCTTCTCCCTGGCGGCAGCAACCGCAAGAGCAGCAGCGTCGCGGGAGTCCTCGAATTCCCCTTTAAAAAGAAGAGATGTCAAGCGGCTAGGTCATAAGGAGGGCAACAACAAAGAAAGAGAGCAAGGAAAAAAAGGGGGATGTCGGTCCACTTACTGTTAAGATCCCGGTTCAATACGGTTAGCTCAGAGAGCCAAGTATCGGCCCGTGACCAGAGAAGCGCCAGCCCGGTCTCGGCGAGATGCGCGCGCTCCTCGGATTGGTCCAAGGTCTCTTTCTGCTTCTGCGTCGCCTCCATGAAGCGCGTCTTCATTTCGGTCGCGGCAGATTTGGCCTTTTCAAGCTCCGCATTGAGCCGCGCAATCTCGGCCTGCGTGGTAGCAAGTGCAGCCTTCTGCTCCACCGAGATTTTGCGCGCGGCATCTCGCTCCTCCCGGAGGCGCCCCTCGCACTTCTTGGACTGACCGAGATCAGCAAGAACCCGGTTGAAGATGCTGCCACGTTTCTTGCCGCACTCCTGAAATCAAGACAAAGAAAGATAAGTCAATCTTGGGAAAGATCCCGGGGACTCGGGAAGTTCCGAGATCAGTAACAATTAAAGGTTACTCGGTGGAAAGGAACTCGGGGACTCGGCTTCCGAATCCTGAGATTTTCTCTAAGATTGGAGCCTTGTGGTCTGCTATTCGGTGGAATCTAGAGCACTAAGCACCAATCTCGGGGACTAGTGGAGATGGACCAATTTTTTAAAAAAGTTACTCGGTGGAAAGGAACTCGGGGACTCGGCTTCCGAGTCCTGAGATTTTCTCTAAGATTGGAACCTAGTGGTCTGCTATTCGGTGGAATCTAGAGCACTAAGCACCAATCTCGGGGACTAGTGGAGATGGACCAATTTTTGAAAAAAGTTACTCGGTGGAAAGGAACTCGGGGACTCGGCTTCCAAGTCCTGAGATTTTCTCTAAGATTGGAGCCTAGTGGTCTGCTATTCGGTGGAATCTAGAACACTAAGCACCAATCTAGGGGACTAGTGGGGAAGGAACAAGTATTTATTGAAGAAGGTAAAGGGAACAAACTTACCTCGGTCACCCGAGTAACATCCAGCGCGGCCACCTGGAGAGCGTGCAGAGCTTGGGCGTTGCGGCTAGGGCCGGCAGCGTGCAAGTCCTCCACGATCTCGGAGGCATCAGCGGCAATCCGCGTATGCCAGAGCCGCTGGGCGCGCGAGCAGCAACAACCTCCCGGGATCCTGAAGGCACAAAGGAGCTTACGGTTGCTCGCAGCGTCCGCAGGGCAGCAGTGGGGATCTCGGCAGGAGGTGGCGGTAACGGTGAAAACTTACCCGTGCTTAGGGCCAAGTCTTGGGCCGAGGATGTCGGGGCAGCAGTAGGTTTGGCAGAAGTTGTTTTCTGCCCGACGACCTTGGTGCGCGCTTTCCCGGCAGGATGATCAGGTTGCCGGGAAGAGGCCGCGGGCTGTTTTACCGGGGCTGTCTTGCTCGCAGCTTGCCGGGAGGGACCACTTGGCACGAGCTGCCGGGGAGGACTCATGATCTCCGCCTCAAGCCCAGGCACCCTGCGCGGGCTCTCCGGAAGAAGGATGTCTTCCGATGCGGTCGTGGCCTGGACTGGGGTCTCGTCGACCACTGGACGAGTATCCGGAGTCGCAGCAGCAGTCGGTGCGGCACCAGAAACAGGAGGCTCGCTTCCTCGGGCGGAAGGACGAGGTGGAGAAGAAGCAGCCCGAGGCGGGCTGGGAGTCCGAGATCCTGGAGGTCAGGAGGCAAAGGATGCCGGGAGGTTGAGTGCGTCCCTGAAAGAAATATCTCAGTAAAGACTTCAGGAGAAGGCAAGATCATGTAGCATGAAGCAAAGAAAATTTACCCGGAATCCACGGTGGGAGGAACTCTCCTTCGGCGTGGAGGCTTCTCGGTCGTTTGTTTGTTCGGCTTGCCCTTCTTGGGGGGGTTGCCGGAAACATCGGCAGCGTCGGTATCGGAAGCCGCGCGCTTCCGAGTCTCGGCGCGTTTGGTCACGGCCGTGGGTTTCGGAACCACTGCTGAAGCCCAGTTGAGGGGAAGAGCATCAATCACATCGAGTATTTGACAGTCAATCTCATCCTCGTCATCTGAAGAAACGGAAATAGCCTCTGAGGTTGAAGGGTTACCCGGGGCGGCAGCTTTGACTAGAGGAACGGCAAGATGGTCCTCGCCGTCCGGATCCTCTCTCGGCATCTTAGCCGGTGCCGGGATGTTCGGCGCGAATCCCGTTGGCGTGGATCGCGTCCTCCTCGGTTTGCCGCTCGAATAACTGCACGAATAAATCATTGCATGACAACCATGTCGGTTTCCAGCAGAACCCGGGTGCAAATGCAAGTTTGCGAAAGACAGACAGGAGCACCTGTTTCAGTGGTTTTTTCCGGGATCCCCCGATGACACCCCAAACATACCCATCCGACATCTTCGTTCGAGCAATAGCTCGAACGCGTCGGACGACCGCGGGACGGTCCAACCCGAAAATGCTGGTCCTGGTGGGATCATAGTTCCCGTCCATATGACACATCTTGTGCACTCGGGTTTGTAGAGGGCAGACGCGGCGAATAATGAAACAGCGCAGGAGATCGTCGCCAGTCATCTTGTCAGTCAGCACGCCGAGGACGTCGTGCATACATCTGACCTCCTCGGTATCTGGGAACCGTTTCCAGAGGTTGAATTTGCGGGGAGGTCCAATGGCGAACTCCGGAAAATTTATGAAATCCGGGTTCGAGGATCCCGGACCATCTCCTGAACTCTCCCGATTCTTCACATAGAAGAAACTGCGCTGGCACTTCCGGCAGGATTCTAGTCCCTTGACTATAGGAAATCCGGAGTCGGCACGGGGAATGATGGTGGCCACTCCACAGTCGACCAAGTCTTTTACTTTCTGATCCGGATTGGGGATGACTTGGCGGCGAAGGATGAAGTACCTGGCCCAGAGGTCCAAGAATGGCCACACGCCGAGGTATGCTTCCGAGTAGGTGGTGATGACCGAAAGCATCATGATGGCGTTAGCTGGGAGGTGATGGGGTTGGAGGCTGTAGGTGTCGAGGAAGTCGCGGAAGAAGGGGCTAGCCGGAAGCCCAAACCCGCGCTCGAAATGCGTAAGGAATACAACGTATTCCCTGGGTTGGGGTTCCGGTTGAACCTCGCCCTCCGGGAGACGGCTCTCAACTTCTGGCGGAATCCGGTGAGTCCGGTACAGCCAGTCGAGGTCCTCATGTATGGTCTCGGACCCATCCCAGCATCCCCGAATACTTTCTTCAGCCATGCCGGAGAAATCCGCAGATGTATCCGGGCTACTCTGCAGGCGCAGCGGCAGTTAGTCGGAATTAGTCTACCGGGAGCTAAGATACCGGATCGCAAACTCCTAAAGACAACCGGGTTCCTGGCTAGTAAGATCTACCGTGTGCTAATAAATCCAAACTTAATCGAGGAAAATATGCTCGGGCTAAACACAAACATGGCCTAGTGCGGGCAAGAGGCTAAAATCTATGGTGCGTTTTCATCCCCGCCGCGCACCTCGTGCGCGCCGCGTGAATCGTGCTCGCCGGCGGCGGCGCAGCCCCGCGTACGTTAGGGCACGACCGAGCGCGAAGTATCGTTCCCGTAAAAGAAAAGTTCATCGTGGCGAAGGGAAGAACTCACCGGAGAAAGCGAGGCCGGTGATGGACAAGAAGGGCGCGAACCGATGATGAAGCGAAGGGCTCCGGCGACCAACGAGAGCGGCGGCATTCGAGCTCCGGGCACGGCTATGGCGGCGTGCTCGAGACGACGGTGGCAGAAGTGTGAAGTGGAGGAAGAAGAAGAGATGACCGTTCCGGTCCCCTATTTATGGGGGGATTCCGGAGCGGTTTCCAAATTTCCCGCCCACGATCTCTCCGATCGTGGGTGGGATCCATTCTGTGCAGCGCGGCACGTGGCGTTCACCGGAGCGCCCGATCCGGCCACACCGGGGGCCACACAGCCCCAACGGTTGGACTTCGGATCGGCTGCGGCTCCCTGCGCGCGAACCCGAGCGGCGGCGTGCTCGGTCAGAGGCACTCGAGTGCACTTCTGATCAGACAGGACATCGGGTGGGACCCAGCTCACGATCTCGAATTCAATGCAGAGCCAACGGTCAAGATTCACTCAGGCTGCACTATCCGGTTATGGGCATCGCTTTCCGGTTGAAACGATCTCGGTATGAGGATCTCAGCAAAAACCAATCTCGGCATCTAGTCGGAGGATAGTATCATATTTTCTCGGAAGATGGTTGTTATTAAAGCTGATCCCGCACATCATCCGGGGTCGCTGCGCAGCACCAGCTTCGGGGACTAGTGTCGGGGGGCTGCCCCCCGGGTAGGGAAGATCCCGGAGTAATTCAGCAGTGTGCCAACAGTACTTGACCTTTGGCGAGAGCAAGGGCCACCCCCTAGTGTGCTGAAGGGGCAACTTGACCCTTGAGTGCTGGTAGAGTGCAAGGTGCCTCCTGGCAGGCGCAAGGGTCAGCTCTGGCGGCTATAAATAGACACCCCGAGCCCTCACAATAGCAGCACAAGCATCATCGGGTGGTTCCTCTAAGAACTACCTTCTCGAAGATGTCTTTGCTGGTAGGCTAAGACATCTTCGGGAGGCTAATCCTAGAGATACTCATCCTGAGACGAACTCGGGTACATCCGGAAAGGATCTCGGATCTTGGGCTCCGAGGAGACTCCCGGAAGGAGAAGTACTCGGTCTTACCGTATAGGCAATCCGGGTAAGTGCTAACCGGAACACTTATCTCTGTCCTGGACTTGTGCAGGAAGGACTCGCGAGGTCGAGCAAGAAGATAACCGGCATGAGGGATCCCGGTAGGCCGTCAACGGTCTGTGGCAGGCTTTCCCGCCTAATACGGGGGGAAGTACCGTTCCGTCTGACACGGAGGGATGGTCACCTCCAGCCTGACACGGAAGCATGGTCACCTCCCGCCTGACACGGTAGCGCGTCAGGCGGTACGACAACGGTACGACAAGACACGACGTGCCTAGCCCGGCAATCCGGAAAAGGCTATCCGGGATGGGCGAAGACATGTCTTGTCTCTGGCAGGGGGACAATGATGTTCCAGGACGGCGCCTGCTGTCCTTGCCGGGATGATGACGAAGGGGCTACGCCGGATAGCGCGGCGAGTAGGTCGCACTAGCCGGTGACGAGATACCGGTTAGGCCTGTCCGGTGGGGCCAAGCCGGTTTAGGGTTTCCGGCCCTCCTGGCTGGAACTCTATAAAAGGCGCCATTACTGCTTCTGTGGGGGAGAGACCAACTTGGGAGCCAAAGCTATAGTCGCATTTACTCCTAGAGCATTTACTTCTTCTTACCTTGAGTTCATCTAGTTCCTTGTGTTCTTCACTTCGGGAGATCTAAGAGCAAGTTGTAGTCCTTGTATCACACTTATATAGAGAGGAAAGGCAAGAGTAGGGGTGTTACCTCCTCACGAGGGCCCTGAACCTGGGTATACCGTGCGTTTGTTATGTGCCTTCGTGCATTTGTTCTTGTTTATTAGATCTTCCCCCTCGTGCTTTGATCTTGTTTCTCGTTCTTGGAAGATCTCGGTTATACCGGGATCCTCCCCGTGTGAGCTCTTCAGCTCGCTATCCCTCCCCGGATCCACCAACGTCCATCGGCCCCACACATTAGCCATCCTATGGCATCTGCCGTGACACCACCACGACAAGGATTTGGTTCTGATGTGTGGTTGAAATGCTAAGATTTATTGGATTAGAACAAATGCAGGAAAAGCTCTAGCAAATTGTTGTTAATTGCTGGAAGCAGTTGTTCCTGAAGATCACAACTGAATTTTGAATTGTTGTTGCGTTCTTTAGACAAGGGAACAAACTTAGTTATGTCATTCTCGAGCTGTCTTTTGCAAGATCAGAATGGGTACAGGGTCAATAAAATTTTATTTGTTTTATATTACCAGTAATATGATATAGATGATATCTTCTTTTGTAACGTACCTGCACTTTAAATAAGGCAGATACCTGTGTATAGTGCAAATCCCTGGATCGATTCATTTGCACACATAGTTTACGATGTAATATCACAACAAAGCGTCAATTTTATTACATCGATGATCCAGAATTACAAAAATATTCGATACAAGTTGCATAACATAAAGCTAGCATTGAAAAAGTACACAGCGGAAATACAATAGCAGTGAGTCTCTATAACTTTCATGCTGCCACAGGCGAAAACATGTTGGTTGTAGACTCGAAACCTTTAAACGAAACCTCACTCGTCATCTGATCAGATCTGCAATAAGAAAAATATTGCAACAACGTGGGTCAGATTCCATTAAAAATGGAGTCTGGCAAGTGACACTATGGTGGACACTTAATGGAATAACTCTAAAGCCTATATGCATATTTGGCTGGTGGAGTTCAAGGCTAATTTGCATAAAGCCAATTTTTCCTACTCTTTTGAAAGCACTTGTCTTGAAATCAAGACGAGTATGGCATGAAAACCATAAATCTCATCTTCCCTTGTTCACCCATCAAGTTTTATTTCTGAAGTTGGAATGATGGAATCCTCCGTTGACGTCCGTGATCAGCTGCTCAAATTGTCCGTACCGGGGACACGGCTAAGTACTTAGTTTTACACTCTACAGAGGTTGTGCACGTTCACCATTGTACCCATTCAACCCAAATTATCCTTTACACACCATTTGTGATAAGGAAAGGAGAAGAAAGGGACAAGATATTTCAGAAGCATTTTCCCTCCCACTCTGGCTTGACCCGTTCCACCTAACACCCCCCTACATCTGCTTGTCAAGCCGGAGAGAGTCCACGCAACATAATTGATCAAGCCAGAGCCCATATGGCAATGGCTGCACTGGAAGCAATCGTCACTCGGAGTTCTTCAGATTCCTCTGTTCCTGGGTGGCCATTCACAAGTGTACATACTCCAGGAACCATAGACATGGACCTGAGTAGCCACTCAACATAAACCATACAACCACTTACCACCCAGGTGTTTCATTCTTAACTTAGTAGATTTAGATTTTCACAAAACAACATTTGCATAGCATCAATAATTCTACTAAGTATTGCATAGGAACCTAGACACAGGAATAAGGAATTCTACACAGGTTTAGCATAGCAATACTATCCTACACATGCATATAAAAATACACTAAGTAATGCATATAGAAATAATAGGAAGTTTATGAGGTGTGCCACTTGCCTTTGAATGTTGTCGTTGTTCACAACTCTTTTCAATGATACTTGGGACTCTCCGTTCAATCTAACAGTATAGACAAGCAACAATACAACAATCAACAGCAAGCACAACTTCACAATGCATGCAAACACATACTAGATGAATAAATAAGTTTTATAAAACTTTCTAAGGAAAATATGTTTATGCATGATGTGCAAAATATTCCTATGGGCTAGAAATGCTTTTTCATGCCATGAAAATCTTTTAAGTTAATGCAAGGCAAATAGGTTGTTCCAAAAGGACTAAGGGCTAAGGTCATAAGTTGAATAATATTTTGTTTTATATCGTCTTGAATAAGCACTCTAATGGCTTAGTCTTGATGTGTAGAAATATTTAGAGTAAATACTAAGTCATTTGTTTAAGATGGTCAACAATTATTATCAACTCTTTGTAAATTGGATATTCACTAAAGTGAGAGAGACAGACACCCGGCCAGCCACTTAAATTGTGGAACATGTCTCATGTACGTGGACATGTAAGGTTTGTTTCCAGGCCGCTTCATCTCACTATGCCGCTAGGATCCAACAACTTCAAGATGATAATATCATGATCAAAATTGTTTAAGTCAAATGTGAAAGACAAGATTAGGAAAGAGGGAAAAGATAGAAGAAAGATGTAGTTGTCCTCCAGGCTTCATCTCCAGACTTGTAATATTCTCCTTGATGATGTCTTGATTGAAGTTTTGATAGACTTGATAAATCTTCAGACTTGGTGGTTCTTGTATCCTCGAGGCTGGTCTTTGATTTACTTAGTCATCATGAAGTCTAACAGAAGAAGGAGGGAGAAAGAAGAAAGAGGAAGAAAGACTTAGAAAATATTTCTGGTTGGTCTTCATGAACTTCTTCTTGATCTTTCTTCTAAGTGCTTCCACTCCTTGGAGATTCTTCTGGAGTCTTATTTGGCTAAGTCCTTCATTGGTCTTCCAGCTCCATGTTGAAAATTACTAAGTGTCTAAGTGTAGCACTTCACAAAAATGCTAAGTTGAAATTATTTCTAACTTAGAGAAAACTAATGAAGAGGGGTTTTCCTATGACAATTATATCTACAAAATAAAATAAGCTATCAATGAAATGAAATTTTTAATCACAACAAACAAAAAAATAACTTTTGTGATTTCTTTATAAATATGCATGAATTTATAAATGCAATTTAATTAATTTCTAATTTTGGAAAATATAATAAAAGGAATAATTATAAGATTAAAGTTTTCTATGATTAAATTTTTATAATATAATTTAATAAATAGTGTTAATAGACAGGGGTATTTTAATTAAATTTATAGCAATTTACTTTAATCAAAAATAATATTTTTATTAATAGTTATGTTGAAAATACTCAAACTATTCAAATTAAATATATAACTATGAATTCATTCAAATATTACTCAAAAATATTCTATAGCAGTGGCATCAATTTACAAATATTCCAAAGTTTCCAAAACAATTTTATTTGTAATTTTTGAATTTACAGATTAAAAGTTATGGCAAAAATACTCAAATTCACCATTGAAATTTGAATATTTTAAACTAAGTCAAATTTGAATTTTGGCTGATCTAAAATAATCTACATGTCAAGATCTTTCCAAATATATAAAATATTTGAATTTGGATAAACAGGGAAAAAGATATGATAGTTTGAATAGACAGGGGCTTTTCTGCAAAAATGCCAGATCTGTTGACTGGGCGCTGACTGGATCTGACGTGGCTGCTGACTAGATGCTGACTGTGCACACTGACATGGATAAGTGAATTGATCTGGGCCGTTGGATCTAGATCTAAGGGCTCAGATCTAACCGTACCTCTTCGTTTTAAAAGATCTAATCGTGTGCGTTGGTTGCAGATCGAACGGCTAGGAGAGGGTTGACCTGAGAGGGGCGGCGCTGCGGTCACCGGCGGCGACGAAGACGGCGGCGCGGCCTCGGTTTCGGATGGACTCGACGTCCCGGTGGTTCCTTCGCGCGGGAAGGACCACCGCGGGGTGCGGCTCGGCACGGCGAAGACTACAGAGGCGATGGCGTCTCGCGGAGTATCCTCTGGCGGCGCGGACCCGACGACGGAGGAGTACGGGACGCCGGCGACCTTCCGTTCGTGCTCCCTCTCGATTAGCTGCAAGAAGAGAGCGGGGAAAGGGTCAGGAGGATGCGCAAGAAGATGGCGAGGGGAGGGAGAGGGTCTCGGGTGCGAGGGGGTGGCTCACCTCGCCGGAAGTTGATGAAAACGCGGCGGCGGCAATGCGAACTCCGGCGAGCTGAAACGGCAGCCTGGGGGCACGGTTTTGAACGAGATGAGAGGGGAAAGAGAGAGGGGGAGGAGGGGATTTATAGGGACACTCGATGGTAACAAATCCCGCTGATTTCGCCCTCGATTTGATCCGGGATTGGGAGAGGAGTTTCGGCCGCGATTTTCGCTGGAGGTTGAAGACGAGCTGACGTCATCGCTGACGTCAGCGATTTTCCTTTTTCTGATTTTTCTCCAATTAATTCATAACTTTTGATTTAAATGTCCAAATGATGTCAAATTAATTACTAAAAATTTGTAAAATTAATATCTTTGTGTTAAACCAGTTGTGGGCATGTTTTGAAAACTTTTTAAAATTAATAAGTTTGAAATGTTGGTTTAATACAAAATTGATACTTAATATAAGTTTTGAAATTATAACTTAATTAAATTTTCTTTTTGCTAAATAAAATTTGTAAAATACCCACATTAAAATATGTTTGAAATAGAGTTATTAAAACTCATTTTACTGTAATTATTCATCTTTATTTTGGCATAAGAGTATAATAACATAATATCAATATTTTTAAAGTAATAGAAATTAGAATGGATTCAAGTTTTAATTCAATTTTATTTTGTGCACCATTCAGTTTTATATTATGATAAATCATTTGAAAACTTCATAACAACTTTGGAAAAGTTTTTTGATTTAATTCATTTCCTTATATAGAATATATTAATCATTTCATGCTTTGAAAATAAATGAAATTCATTTAAGCAAATGAAAAGTTTATTTGGATAATTCATTATTTTTAATTTATGAAGTTTTAGGGTTATAAACCATAGGCTTATAATTTCCAAAACTATGTTTGTTTACTTCACGGGCGCGGCACGCTAGGTTCCCTAGTAATAAAAGGAATTACATGTAAGATTAAAGTTTTATACGATTAAACTTTTATAATAAAATTCTATAAATGGTGTTAATAGACAGAGGGCATTTAATTAAAATTTATAGCAATTGCATTTAATCAAAATTAATATTTCTATTAATAGTTATGTCAAAAATAGTCAAACTATTCAAATTAAAACATACAACCATTAAATCATGAAAATAATATTCAAAAACATTTTATAACAGAGGCATCATATTAAAAATATTCCAAGGTTTATAAAACAATTTTATTTGCAATTTTTGGATTTGTAGATTTAAAGTTATGACAAAAATACTCAAATTCACCATTTGAAATTTGAATATTATAAACTAAGTATAATTTAAATTTTGGCCGATCTAACATATTCTACATGTCAAGGGCTTTCCAAATATATAAAAATATTTGAATTTGGATAAGTGATTAAAAAGTTATGAAGATTTAAATAAGCAGGGGCTTTTCTTCAAAAAAGCCATTTTAATTTTATTCGGAATATTGTTTTCCACGCTGGCGTGTCGCTAACGCTGCGCTGACTGGGCATACTGAGTCAGCGTACCGATTCGGTTTAAAGGAGATCTAATCGTGGCCGTGGAAAAAGGATCGGACGACTCACATTGAGTTGACCAAAAGGTGGCGGCGCCGGTGGCCGGAGATGGAGGGGACGGCGGCGCTGCGCTCGGGCGTGGACAGAGGCGACGCTGCGGAGCTCCCCCGGACGAACGGAGGCGGCGGTGGTATGCAGCTCGTCGCGGCGAGGCGGATGGTGGCGACGGCGTCGTGTCTTTCCTCCTGGCGCGGCCGGGAGCGGCGGAAGGAGTGCAGCGGCACTCCGGTGAGATCCGGTCGAGCACAGGGTGCTCGACTCACTGCACGAAACAAGCGAACGCGGGGCTTAGGAGATGCGCACGAAGACGACAAGACAGAGGAGAGGGTCAGGGCATCGGGGATCAAAGGGGGCTCACGGCGAAAAGGACGGCGGCGACCGAAGCAACTCCGGCGAGCTCTCGCGGCAGCCTCGGGGCACGAAACCGACAGGAAGGAGAGGGGAAAGAGAGAGGAGGGGCAGGGCTACTTATAGCAACAAACGGCGCTCAATTTGGTCGAGTAAATCGCAAAATTGATCCGAGGTAACGCCGGCCGTTTTCGGGCGTGGTCTCCGGCCCGAGATTGAAGACGATGACGTCACGCTGACGTCATCAATTTTCTTTTTCTTTTCTGATTTTTCTTTTAATTGATATATTTTGATTCAAGTGTCCAAATGAAGTAAAATAAATTTCTAAAAAATTGTAAAAACAATATCTTTGTGTTAAACCAGTTGTGGGCATGTTTTGAACAATTTCAAAATTAATAATTTTGAAATATGGATTAAATACAAATTTGATACTTAATATCAATTTGAAATTATAACTTAATTAAATTTTCTTTTGGTTAAATAAAATTTGTAAAATACTCATATTCAAATATGTTTGAATTTAGATTATTAAACTTATTTTTCTGAAATCATTCACCTTTATTTTGGCATAAAAGTAGAATAATGGAATATAAATATTTTTAGAGTAATATGAAATATATAATGGATTTTTAATTTAAACCTTTTGTGATTTAATCAGATGATGAATGATGAATTGCATGTATGAATGAATGCAATTGCTTGAATTTGAAGGGGTTACGGTGCAGAAAACAATAATTTTCTAGCGAGCGAAACCCTAACTAGCCAAGATCTATCTATCTAGTACATGCGATAACGGTGGCGGAACGGGTTACATTACCTCCATGTAGATCGATAACGGGGATTACGCTCCCGCACAAGCGTTGAAGATGAAGTCGTACGTAGCCGACCTCGAGGTCGCGGAGAACTTGCCGCGATGTCGGAGTCGATGACGCCGGGTTGTCGACGATGATCTGCGTCGACGGGCGTCGGGCGGAAGAAGGCAGAGCGCCAGCACCGGGGCTAGTGCGCCGGCAGCAGAGGGGGGGAGGCGCGGCGGCTGCAGGGGGCGAGACGACGTCGACCAAGCTCCTCAAAAGAGTAGCCTCTGAGCACTCGCAAACATACGGAGCCTAGCGACAACTCCCGGTCATTCAGATCCAGCTGAAATCGCAGGAGTAGATCTTATCTGGAATCCCGCAGAGCAACGGCGCTCTGCGGTATGGCTTAGGTGGAGAGAGACCCCCTTCCTCAGATCGGCGCGGCTCCAACTTGGGAACCACGAGATCGAGAGAGAAATTGGGAATTAATTGAATTTCCTATCAATTAAATCAATTAATATGCCTTGCTATATAAAGGGGGAAGGGGGTGTGCCAACCCCCTTGGCTCCCCCATGTGGGACTAAAGGAGGAGAGGGGAGGGGGGGGTTCGGCCGAACCCCCCATGGGCCCTCCAACTCCTAGTCCGAGTGTGACTAGGAGGCCCAGCCTTCCTCTTCCTTGTGGGGTGCGGTTTCCCCCTCTTGGGCCCTCTCAGGGCCCATTTAGGTGGGAGCCCCCCTTTTTCCTTTATTTAATTAATATTAAATTAATATAAAAATCCCATTTATTCATAATTAATATATTTATATATAATTCAATATCCCATGACTCCGAAACTATTTCGGAACCACCCGAACAACTTTCGGACATTCTCGGAACCATTCCATACCTCCCCGGAACTCCTTCCGGACCACCGGAACTCTTTCCGGATCATTTCTCTCTCTCCAATACAAACCCATAAAATTCCAGAACCTATCTCCTAGCGTCGCTAAGACCTTAAGTTTGTTACGTTACGGTTCAGGAATACTCCAGACATGGTTGAGACACTCCGCTCACCAATGATCGTCAGGGATACCTGGAAATATATGACGACCCCTGTGCATTCCACGAATATCGTCGTTGAACCATAAATATGATATTCATTCCCTTTGTCTCTGCGATACTACCTTGTCCGAGATATGATCGTAGACACACCGATGCCTTTGCTGTATCTCGTTACCGACGAAGGTTATTAACTCGCCTGTGATATTACCATCTCCATGACCTAGTCACAAGCTGCGCAGCTATATAGATGCAATATCACCGAGTGGGCCCAGAGTATCTTTCCATTACAAGAATGAACAAATCCCGCTCTTGATCCTTACGTCTTGATGCTCTTTCGGAATACCCAAGATGGACACCGTTATTGTCATGCTATATAAGACACAACGTTTGATGCTCTCAAAGCACTCCTACGAAGCAACAATAAGTACGGTCTCACGGTCTAAGGAATAAGCTATCATACTCTTATCTATTGTAAATGACAAACATCGTAATACGATCTTATTGCAATACTTTGCGTATGTCCATCACCTTATTCTACTAACAAGATGACCCCATTGTCAACCGACGTCATTGTCCTTGATCGGGAATCTCGATCAACTGTTGCCCAATGGACTAGCTCATATAGAGGCTTGCTTGGGACCTGGTTGTCTATGTATCACACGTGTATTAATAATTCCGATTAATACAGTTATAGCATAATACATAAACCTACTATAAACTCATGAGATAACACAAACTCGTGATGTCTACATATTCTCGACCAATGTAGAAAACTTGACATTCAAATGTCAATCCCTTAACTAACGCACATCTACTTCCAGTAAATTCCAAAACAACTATTCTTATTCCAAGAACATCGGTTATATATCATCGAGCAGATAATATGGTTTCTGTATGATGTCTAATATTACATAATAGACCCACATGTCATACAACCATTACTTTCATGCATCATTACTCTTAATGATCAATTGGACTTCAAAGGACCATCCTTTTGATTCTATTCTGACTCCTCAGATATAATCCAACACAACTCGACTAACTATTTAAAATTCCGTTCTATTTCAAAATAGACACTAACTTTTAAATAGTTTTACAACTTCATCCTATTCTATCGGTACAGTTTCACAATGTGTTAACTACACAAGATGAATTTGACTCCCACTCAAATTATGTCTCCACATATTTGATAACACACGCTCCCACTCAAAAAACGTGTTATCCACATATTTGAGTTCCTGAGCTCCCACTCAAAAATATGTTCTTCACATATTTCTCCTGAGTGAACTAACTATGACTCCCACTTAAATCGACATCTTGGTTAAACCAAAATCATTGATCTACTATCAATTCGAATTTAATACAAACTACAGTATTATATTAATACAAATCCCTCAGACTTCAAGCATGTCTACATAAATGTAGTCAACAAATTTGATCTTGTCCAAGACACATTTCTTGACAAGACATGCTTCTGCGTCTTTCTTACAGTCACATTTTCATATAACACTTTATATGACGATTAAACAATCTTATTCCTCTAATATGAATTGCAGCAACAATTACTCTCTTAATCTTTTAAACGTAACTTGGATTTCCAGGCTGAAGAGCCTTTGTTCGTATTCCGATATTTTCTCAACTTTCTTTGTATTCATAAAGTGCACCTTGATCTGTCAACAAGATCTGAAATACTTAATACAGTGCTGTGACATGACAGCAATATTAAATATAACAGCACTTTATTCAGAAGTTTCTTTCATGAAAATATTATGATCTTTGTGAAGAGGATTGCAAGCAGAAAACAATTTTCTAGTCTCCCTCACTCTTAATCACTAAACTTTCATTAGCAGACACATACTCTTTGGAACATCTTCCAACATAAGTCTGACACTTTATTCCAAACTTCTCATTTCAATCCACAAACCATAATTCGAAAAGTCATCTTTTCTCGGAATTACATAGACAACAAACTGAACTTTGTTTCTATTTGGTTCTGGAATGCACTCTTGTCCAATGCGAGCAATCTACAAAGAACCACTCATGTATATTCCGAATTATCGCATAATCATATACACGTCGACATTACTGTCGATCCTATGAATTCTTGTTTGAGAAAAATATCTATTTCCTAAAGTGGATATTGACTATAATGTTTCGAACGTATTAGGAGATTCTAAGACTGATTCTGACAGGCCACACTTTATTTAAAATAGAGCATGATTATAATTCCCCACATATCACTATATATGACATTATAATTTTGTGAAGCAAATTTCCACAAGTCTCTTGTGTTAAAAACATAATTCAAAAATAATGTCCTTTGATCGAATTCTGTGAATACAATGTTCACTAATCCTTTTTCTGAAAAACCCCATTTGATCTATTATCAAATTAATCTCAGACTCCACAATTCATCGGGCAAATACTCCTATTTACCAAAGTCATGGAGGAATTCGGATCAAGTAGTAAACACCATTAATTAATCATTAAAAATGACACTCAATTAATTTCCGCCAGTATTGCAACTTCAATACTTGATTTCAAGCTTAATCAACTCAGCACTCGAAATACTTAAATGTACCAAAAACATCCATTACTTCTTTCATTGCTTTTATGACTAAACTCGACGGTGTTTATTCTAGAAATAGAACCTTTGTTCATGGGACAAGCTATTTTATCATATCTACAATTATGAATACTTATCATACAATCAATGTAACTGAGATGTGGAAACTTTATTCATAAGATAAAACAACTGACTTGTTCCATAACATAAAACAACTGATCTTGTCTTATTACATGAATAACTTTGTCTTGCAACAATCAAGACACACACACTCGCTCACTATTACAAAAGATCGTATCAAAAACTATTAATGATAACTATGATAACTTGAGGACGTGAACACCAAAAGGCCATCAACTCCTTGACTACCAGCTTTAGCGCCAGGTCACATCAAACTGCGCCGCATATATGTGATAATCAGGACCTGTTTCACACACAGAGCAATTATCAAACATTTCATCATATACTATGGGCGAATTCATAATTCTGTATATATCAAATATATACCTGTAGCATCGAAGATCTCTCCTTCGATGGAATCAACCTTCAGAGACTAGAACTCACGTACGAACACGTAGAAGTTCATATCATCGGCTTTCAAAATGTACTTGCGAACATGCTTCTCATAGCTAGAAGGTAGAGATATCAGGACAGTCCGAATGGCGCAAGAATCCGCCATCCAGTAATCGAAGACCATCGTCAGCTGGAAGTAGATGTCATACAATCTCTTCAAATGTGTCTTCAGACAGGTATGCTCCTCCATGTGAACGGTCTGGAACATTCTAAGCTGCCTGAATTGCTCACGCTTTAATTCATCCCCGAAGTGCGTCTTTATCGCATCCATCATGACGCTTGGCTCCTTGCGTCGAAACATCTCTTTCAACTCGGGTGCCAGGCATACGGTCATGGTGATCTCCACTTCAATGAATATGTCTCGGCGCCTACGGAAATCATCTTCCTCCTCCTCGCTTGCAGAATCTCCTGGTCCTTCTCCTAATGGTTCATCGAGAACATATAGAATGTTGTTGTGTTCGAGAATGTTTCTAAAACCCCTGTACCATCTGATGAAGTTGGACCCGTCGGCTTCTAATGTAGCATCCGGGCTCTTGAGGAAGTAACCAAAGTATAGTTGCGTAGTCTACAGATGTGATCGCAAAAAGGGGTAAGGTTAAGTTTATAATATGTAGGTGAGTTTTAGTTCTATAATCTCATTATCAAAAACACACCTCACCAAGATTATTATCCCTAAAATAATAATGGCGAAGACACGACCCTCATTCACCATACTACCCCCGATCATCACGGCCGGCAGCACAGCTTCAAAGGTGGACATAAAATGTCGATCATAACAACTCTATGACTCGTGCTCGATCTTTCGATCTTCCCGTGTTCCGAGGCCATACCTCTGAGTATGCTAGGCTCGCCAATCAAACCTCGAAGACCTGCGCGTGCAACATGGCTTACACCCACTGTATGCGAACGACGAGATGTGTGACACCCGATCATCACGGCCTGCCTCATAACGTAGAACTTTCTTGGTGGTGCGCAACGAGGGAGAACACAATTTTGGTATTTGTTAGGGATCATCCTATTTATGATGCTACCGTTGTATATCTAGCATATAAGCAATCAATAGGATGCACACACAACAGCACACAATAATGATGCAATGAAGTGCGATGTGACATGGTCGATGCGCCTGGACCTTCATGGCGCCATGTGCCTGGCCCCCGGCGCCCCGGCATGGCTCCGAGTCTACAGAGCCCTCCATTGCCTCCGACAGTACGAGTAAAAACTTACCGTAACCATGTCACATAAAATAACGCCTCTGCAAAACAAAGTTAGACGCCTCTAGCTTTATTTAGTTTTGCAAGTTTTACGTGGCATATAGGCTTATTCGTAAGAGAATCGCTTCCCTACCTACGAACTTTGTACCACAACGTCGATCGTATAATTGCATGTTTAAGCATCCCTTTCGGGCCCTCCATTGAAAATGCTTTGCCGACTAGAGAGATAGAAACAAACACCCGCCAGCCACAGATACGGTGCAAGCCGTATGTCAGTAGTGGAACCAGTCTCGCGTAAGCGTACGCGTAAAGTCGGTTCGGGCCGCTTCATCTACTCAATACCGAAGGCATCGCAAGTGCACGCTAGAGGGTAGCAAATATAAGAAATACGCCCTCATTCAACATGAGTTCTAACCGTACCAGCAGTACTACGCATAGATCGGCTCGGATACCACTGAAGGGGTTACGGTGCAGAAAACAATAATTTTCTAGCGAGCGAAACCCTAACTAGCCAGGATCTATCTATCTAGTACATGCGATAACGGTGGCGGAACGGGTTACATTACCTCCATGTAGACCGATAGCGGGGATTACGCTCCCGCACAAGCGTTGACGATGAAGTCGTACGTAGCCGACCTAGAGGTCGCGGAGAACTTGCCGCGATGTCGGAGTCGATGACGCCAGGTTGTCGACGATGATCTGCGTCGACGGGCGTCGGGCGGAAGAAGGCAGAGCGCCAGCACCGGGGCTGGTGCGCCGGCAGCAGAGGCGGGGGAGGCGCGGCGGCTGCAGGGGGCGAGACGACGTCGCCCAAGCTCCTCAAAAGAGTAGCCTCCGAGCACTCGCAAACATACGGAGCCTAGCGACAACTCCCGGTCATTCAGATCCAGCTGAAATCGTAGGAGTAGATCTTATCTGGAATCCCGCAGAGCAACGGCGCTCTGCGGTATGGCTTAGGTGGAGAGAGACCCCCTTCCTCAGCTCGGCGCGGCTCCAACTTGGGAACCACGAGCTCGAGAGAGAAATTGGGAATTAATTGAATTTCCTATCAATTAAATCAATTAATATGCCTTGCTATATAAAGGGGGAAGGGGGTGTGCCAACCCCCTTGGCTCCCCCATGTGGGACTAAAGGAGGAGAGGGGAGGGGGGAGTTCGGCCGAACCCCCCATGGGCCCTCCAACTCCTAGTCCGAGTTGGACTAGGAGGCCCAGCCTTCCCCTTCCTTGTGGGGTGCGGTTTCCCCCTCTTGGGCCCTCTCAGGGCCCATTTAGGTGGGAGCCCCCCTTTTTCCTTTATTTAATTAATATTAAATTAATATAAAAATCCCATTAATTCATAATTAATATATTTATATATAATTCAATATCCCATGACTCCGAAACTATTTCAGAACCACCCGAACAACTTTCCGACATTCTCGGAACCATTCCATACCTCCCCGGAACTCCTTCCGGACCACCGGAACTCTTTCCGGATCATTTCTCTCTCTCCAATAAAAACCTATAAAATTCCAGAACCTATCTCCTAGCATCGCTAAGACCTTAAGTTTGTTACGCTACGGTTCGGGAATACTCCAGACATGGTTGAGACACTCCGCTCACCAATGATCGTCAGGGATACCTGGAAATATATGACGACCCCTGTGCATTCCACGAATATCATCGTTGAACCATAAATATGATATTCATTCCCTTTGTCTCTGCGATACTACCTTTCCGAGATATGATCGTAGACACACCGATGCCTTTGCTGTATCTCGTTACCGACGAAGGTTATTAACTCGTCTGTGATATTACCATCTCCATGACCTAGTCACAAGCTGCGCAGCTATATAGATGCAATATCACAGAGTGGGCCCAGAGTATCTTTCCATTACAAGAATGAACAAATCCCGCTCTTGATCCTTACGTCTTGATGCTCTTTCGGAATACCCAAGATGGACACCGTTATTGTCATGCTATATAAGACACAACGTTTGATGCTCTCAAAGCACTCCTACGAAGCAACAATAAGTACGGTCTCACGGTCTAAGGAATAAGCTATCATACTCTTATCTATTGTAAATGACAAACATCGTAATACGATCTTATTGCAATACTTTGCGTATGTCCATCACCTTATTCTACTAACAAGATGACCCCATTGTCAACCGACGTCATTGTCCTTGATCGGGAATCTCGATCAACTGTTGCCCAATGGACTAGCTCATATAGAGGCTTGCTTGGGACCTGGTTGTCTATGTATCACACGTGTATTAATAATTCCGATTAATACAGTTATAGCATAATACATAAACCTACTATAAACTCATGAGATAACACAATAAATACTACTTATTTATTTGCCTCTAGGGCATATCTCCTTCAGAATTTTCTTTTCAAAGCAAAAATACATAAATTTTTTCAAAAAGTTTTAAATTTTTGTGATTTTTAAACATTTCAAAATATAGGGATGTTACAATCATCATCACGCCTGCGAAAATCTCGCCACGTCAAGTCAAATCAGAACTGAACCGGCGTCCACCACGGTCAAAGGGATGGGCCCACCACGACATGTCCTGTCAACATAATCACACTCCAAAGATGTCACGTATGACATCATTTCATCTGGCAGCACATAAAACAAGGAGAGCGTTACACACGACTGACAAAAGAAAAAGTCCATGCGACTGAGAGAGACATCAAAGCATATGCATAAAAGATAGTCGAGTGGAAACTCCCATCGGGAGAGACTGAAATCTTTGACTGATATAAAACAAAAATTGAGATTATCCTCTACTACAAGCAATAAAGCACAATCTCGGGGGCTACTCCCATCGGGAGAACTGTCGTGCACCCGAAAGAATCAAAAGCACAAAAACATAAATATTACCGAGTAAAAATTAGTCTATGATATCCCGGATGCTGCATGCAGGAAATGTAAAGGTAAGACCCATCGATCGGTCGAACGGGCCGAGGATCATTCCAGCAGTGTTTAATCCTTGATATTTCCGTATCAACAGATGCGATGGAAATCCCGGCGGACTTGCTGGGTAGCAAATAGAAACTGCAGAACGATATCAATAAGTCACTAGTGGAAAAATGCTTACCTGTGGCGCACCGTTTAGCCTTTCTGTGGCGCAGCCAGCAAAATGGGGGGGGTGCGCCACAGTTATCTCGCCACTAAAATATATTTTTGTGGCGCACCCCCTCGGTGCGCCATAGAAATTTTCAGAATTCTATGGCGCATCCTTCGTGCTGCGCAACAGAAATATTTCAGTGCCGCATGTGGTTTAAGTGCGCCACAGAATTATATGCGCCACCAAAAAATAAACCATGCGCCACAGAACAGGAATTTTGGAAAAAAATCCTGCTGTACAAATATAGGTATATATACAGGATTTATACATATATATTATAAGTTGACACATATATATTCAACCAGTACATAAATTAGAACAGACATATGTATATAAGTGCAATAAAGAAAATAAACACTTAAGATGATTGATGACGTAGAACGCCTCCTTCACGCTGGTAGAGGCCTCCTTGATGCAAGCGAAGTCGGTGACATGCCTGAACTTGTGCTTCTTTTTCTTGTTTAAGAATTCACAGTTCTTTTGGAAGGTGCCTCCATTACTGGCGTAGAGCTCGAGAGACTCATCGAGAACACCCTTTATTCGGGTGTAGTCTTTCTTTATAACCGAACTCCCCGAGTCGAAATAAGTGGCAATGGACCACCTCGTGTTTACGGCGATGAGTACTGCATGCTGGTCACTTCTTAACGTAATTCAAAGGGAATGTAGGAAATTCAAGATAAGCAATGGAACGACTCTATGGGAAAACATAAGTTACGACATTGACGAGCGGATGTGTACTTACTTGCAAAAAAAGGCACAAGATGGCTGTTCTTGCTCATGTTTTTCAACATGAAGCTTTGGAGGTACTCCCTCGCCATGAACTGTGTTGCTGATCCTTCACATAGCTGGCTGTCACGCATGTAGTAGGGATCCGCTACCATGACGTACGGGTTTGCCTCTCTCTTGTTCTTCATCGCGCAGATTGAGCGTGTATAGACGGACCAAGTTATAGTCCAGCCGTCTACCATGAAACAGCTTGAAGATGTCCTCGAAGGATATAAAGAAGTTCACGCCCTTTGGCACCTTGCACGTGAAGACAGGGTAATTTGGGTCCTTGTCTTTAAGAAGCATGCCCTCTAGCGTCAAGATAGCATCATGCAAAGTTTGCTTGGATCCTTGTGCGGCGCAGAGCAGCTTCGGTGGCAGTATCGGTTTACCAGCTTCATGTATTCGGGTCAAGCCATCACGACATCGTGGAAACATTTGTTCATCCAGGACAGTCTTAGGAGCTGGCTGGCTTGAAGATGCACCTGGTTTGCTTCTCTTCCTGGGCTTCTTCTTGACCTCTGGGAAATTCACATCGTGAATCGACTTATGCAGTGTGCTAGGGCTGAAAATGTTAGCCAGTTCAACCTGATCGCCGGCCTCCGGAGGCGCTTCTTGAGATAAACCATGGAAGTTTAGGCGCTGCAAGCATGAAGTGGGATGAATAGGCATACTGCGGGGCCACGGAATTGTTCTTCATCCAAAGGAGGCGTGCACAAACCATCGAAGGCGCCAGTGTTGAGGAAGCCAGCGACGTTCTCGGCATTCATATCATCATCATGATGATCCTCAATGATGTCTTCAAGTTGAGGCGCAACGCCTTTGCCTTTGTCTTGTTGTTGAGGTGCAGACGCTCCCAAGAGTATTTGGTGCCGGCTTGTGGTGGAGACAACCGCTGACGCTTCCTTCCGGGTCCTGGCAACGGGTGCTTGTGGCGCCGGCTCGTTCACAACGGGTATATGTGGCGGCCTCGCCGAGGGACGAACGATAAAGGGACGACTAACCTTTTGTGGCGGCTTGGAGGTGGCGCCGGATGTGCGTCTGAGCTCTCCAAGACGAATTTGGCTCTTTGGCCATTCCATGAGCCACTGGAGGCAGGCTCCAAGGACCATGTTCTCATCATAGTCGGCTCCTACAGGTTGCATTGGGGGACTGATGTGTTGAAACTGAGGCAATACCTCATCCACGGCCGGGTTCTCAGCACGGCCGGGTTCATGCGTTGGTTGTGCAATAGGCTACCCTTTGGTTGTATGATCGTGCCCTTAGCAACATCCACCAACTCGCCGTCGGCCCCCACCGTATGCAGGAGTGTGCAAATCGTGTCCTGAGAGTCAACACATATGCATGTTGGTGGGCATCATGAGATGGCAGACATCAAGGGCATAGTTAATTATAGAAGATGTTGTGGACTAACTAGTTAGTTACCTTGTCGATTGCGTTGAGCTCCTCTAATGATATACAATGGCGCCGGCGGCGAGCGTCTCATTGTATGGCGCCGGAGTTTGCATAGGGGGCTCATGTGCCTCGGGAGGGGACGCATGTGGCATAGTATGAAGCGGCGGCTCGAAAGCGATGTTGGCCGGCGGGGTCACCAGCTGGTCCGGAGGGATCGCCATATGGCTGGAGTTCCTGGCAACGTAGCTGGGCACGTGTATCGGCCCCTATCGACCTGCCGCATTCCAAGCAACTATCCCCTCCATCAACCCAGGGGGGAAGAGCTCATCGATCCTATCCTTCACCATCTGGTTCACCGTGGTGGAGTCCACTTTCTCATTCTCCAATGTCTCCACCTTCTTCCTTAGCTCCATAACCTCCGCGGCATCCCTTGTTGGCTTCCTCCTCTGCCTTCTCGACTGGTCGCCGTATGTGTTGTAGTACTGGAGAAACTTCATGCTCCTACCAAAGGCAGTGACACGGCCAGCTAACGTGGGCGGCAAGTTCTTGTCCCTCTTCTTCCAAACGTTCATCGCCCTATTGAAAGTATTGCCCCACAGCTCTGTTGAATCCTGGGATGACGGGCCTGCCTCAGTGTCAGCCTTCAACTCGTCAGCCTGTAGACAAAGCAAATTAAGGTGAACTCATGCATATGTAGACAAATTAGCCTACGGGGTAAATTAAATTCCTTACCAGCACTTTCTCAAATTTCTTCACATCGTCATCGTCTGTAACGAACTCCCCCGTATCTTTGTTCAGATAGTAGCGGGACCGGACAAAGTTCTGGACCTGCTCGTCCGCGATTTGGTGCCACGGGTATGTTTTTGCCTGACGAAGAACCTCGGCATCCTCCTTGTCCCAAACGGGTTGTTTTCCTCGGTAGCCACCGCTCAAATGGTGGTTACCTAGGTTCATGTCCCGCATTTTCTTCACCCAGTCCATCCATTTTATAGACACCTCTTCTTTCAAGGACAACTTGAATGTGTCCAAATCATCTTTGTTTAGCGTCGGTTCTTTGCTTTTTATTTCATCCCAACTTTCACCCTTTTCAATCTTTCTCCTCACCCTGAATTTCCAGCTGCTCAAGGCGGTGCTCATCTTCGTGATGCCTAACCTCTCCACCTTTTTGTTGAGCGGCTGCGGGAACGTGTATCGTTGGTGAAGCTTCTGGATGAGGATGTTGACCAAAGCCACATTCCGCGTGTGCCTGAGGTACCTCGTGTTGATCGACACGGTTTCCCGGACGATGCACCCTAGTTGCATGGCGTATCCTTTGGCAAGTCTCTCGGGGTGCAATGGGAGGCCACTAGGCGAGACCTCGGTGAAGGAGTTCGTGATGTTGCCAAGTGCTTGCGGTGTCCGATCCCTCCTTGGCTTGTTTTTCTTCTAGGGCGGGGGGGGGGGGGGTTCGTACCATCCTCCATGTGGTCCTTGCCGCCATCGGTGGTGGTATCGGCGTTAACATGACCGACACTAGCATCTCCATCGGTGGTGGTGGTGGTATTGTCCTTGCCGACACCATCAGCACTTTCTTGCGCGACATCCTCCAACTCATGTGACAACTTCTAGAAGGTCGGATTGCCCTCTCGATCCTCTTCTTCCACGCTCATATGCTTAGAAGGCTCGGGGTCCATTTTTGCACTACATTAATTAGTACAACAAATGTAAGTAAAAAATAGACTTAATTAATTACTAAGATACCCCGGGTTGACATGCATTACCCCCATATGTCCTTTTTTAGGAAAGTCATGCTCAAATTCACGAAAAATTTCGGCATAACCGTTGCTAAAAAAGGACATATGGAGTACCCGAATTTGCCGGAACGGAAGTTAATCAACGTTCCGGCAATCTCAAGGGCCTCACGGGGTACCTGCAACCAATGCACAAATCGATGTCGGCAACATCCACAACCACGACACGATGGTCGGAACATAAACATCCATTTGAAGCAAAATCAGTGCACAAATTTCATCAAAATCTTGCACTTTATATGCTTGCATCGAGCACATACCATCTAAACACAACTCATCAACAATGCACAAAATTAATATGCTTGAATCAAAACCTAACTCATAAAATGCATCCAAAAATTCATGTAAGCACATAGCATCGAACACATAGATTCTAAACACACAACATCTAACACATAGCATCTAACACATAGCAGGAACACAAAAATGCATCCAAAAATTCTCTTTGGAATTTCGTCGAACACCTAGACTGCAGGGGCTCGGTACATGAGGGAGGAGGGGTAGACCAGGGGCAAACCTTAGGGGGGAGGGAAGATAGACCAGGGGTGCGTGGACGCGGGGCGCCGCATCACGACTGTCGGTGGCGGTGGCGATGGGGGTGTCGCGGCCGTCTTCAACCTCCAGATGCGCGTCGGGTCGGGCCGTCGATGGCGGGGGGGGGGGGGGCGCTTGGTGGCGAGGTCGGCGCTGCGTGGCGAGGCGAGGCCTTCGGTGGTGGCGTGGACGACGGGGAGTTGGCGGCGGCGAGGTAGTTGGCATCACGGACGGCGGTGAGGGAGTTAGCAGTGCGGACGGCGGCGAGGGAGTTGGCGGTTCTAGACTTAGGAATTTTGGACGAAGAGGTGGAGGATGATGCCGGCGTGGGGCGGGCCCACATGTAAGTGGCGTCAACACAATTCTGTGGCGCACCGTTGAAAGGGTGAGCCACAGAATGTTGTGATCGCAACGGGAATTATCTGTGTCATTAGCACGTGACAATCGTGAGACTTCATACCACTTGTAACGTACCTGCACTTAAAATATGACAGGTACCTGTGTATAGTACAAATCACTGGATCGATTCGTTTGCACACACAGTTTACGATGTAACATCACAACAAAGTATCAAATTTATTACATCGATGATCCATACTTAAAAATATTCATTACAATTTGCATAGCATAAGGCTAGCATTGGAAAGAATACACAGCGGAAATACAATATCAGTAAGTCTCCATCTTCATGTTGCCACAGGCGAAAAACATGTTGGTTGCAGACTCGAAATCCCTTAACGAAAACCTCACTCGTCATCTGAATAACCTGTAACAAATAAAATTTTGCAACAGAGTGGGTCAGATTCCATTAAAAATGGAGTCTGGCAAGTGACACTATGGTGGACACTTAATGGAATACCTCTATAGCCTATATGCATATTTGGCTGGTGGAGTTCAAGGCTAATTTGCATAAAGCCAATTTTCCCTACTCTTTTGTAAACACTTCACTTGAAATCAAGACGAGTATGGCATGAAAAACATAATTTCATCTTCCCTTGTTCGCCCATAACCTTTTAACTTAGAAATTGGAATGATAGGATCCTCCGTTGACGTCCTTGATCAGCTGCTCAAAATTGTCCGTAACCGAGGACACGGCTAAATACTTAGTTTTACACTCTCCAGAGGTTGTGCACTTTCACCATTAGATCCAACGAACCCAAACTATCCTCAAGCACACCATTTGCGCTAAGGAAAAGGAGAGAGTTGAGACGAGACTTTTCAGAAGCATTTTCCCTCCCCATAACGTCCTGACGCGCTCCACCTACAAAACCTCTACCACAACCTGTCAGGCCGGGGCGAGTCCATGCAACTTAATCCATCTAGACAGAGCCCATTGACTAATGGTTGCACTAGAAGCAATCTTCACTTGGATTTCTTTAGATGCTTTTGTTCCCTAGGTGGCCGTCCACAAGTGACTATCCCTTAGAGGTCACCCCTAAGAGATAACACTCAACAAAAACCACATACAACCAATTCCACCCAGGAGTTTCATTCTTAACTTAGTAGAAATTACCTTTTCATAAAACAACTTTTGCATAGCATCAATATATCTACCAAGTTATCAATGGGATTCTAGACACAACTAGTGTAAGGGATATAGTAGTTTTATCATAGCAATACTATCCAACACATGCATATAAGAAATACACTAAGTAATGCATAGAAAAATACTTAGGAAGTTTATGAGGGTGTTCCACTTGCCTTGGCAACAGGGAGAGCAGGAGTATCAGTTGCAAAAGCCTTTGTTTCTCTCCGAAATTTCTAACAAGTCAAACAAGCCACAAATAAACATACAAGCATAAATGCAACACTTAGAAAAATATGACATGCATGAGATGAAAAATATTCTTAAGGACTAGAGATGCATGTCATGCCATGAAATTATTCTAAGTTAATGTAGGGCAAGTGTGTTAGTCAAAATTACTAAGAACCAAGGTCATAGGTTGGACAGAATAACTTTTCTATAAATCAACCTGAATAAGTTGTAATGCTGCTGCAAGTCTTCACATGCTTGGTCTTGAAATCTTCAACTCCCTTGTAGTTTTCTTCATCTTCAATTAGCACTCTAAGGACTTGGTTTATGTCCAAAGTGAAAGAAGAATAGGAAGGCGGAAAAAGATAAAGAAAAGATGTAATTTTTCTTCTAGGCTTCCTCGAAACTTTCTCCTTGGTGTGATGTCTTCATTAAACTTTTGTAGACTGGTTTTTCAGACTTGATGATTCTTCAGTATTGATGATTCTTCAGAGTTGTCTTGGATATAACTTAGCCACCACGAAGTCTAAGAGAAATAGAAGAAGAGAGAAAGACTTAGAGAAATAAAGCGAGATGGTCTTCTTGTTGTTCCTCTTGATTTTCTTCTAAGTGTTTTTTGCTTCTTGGAGATGCCTTCGGAGTTTTGTTTTTCTTGGCTAAGTCTTCATTGGCCTTCTAGTCTTCATATTGAGAATCTCAAGTGTCTAAGTGCATAGCACTTTACCAAAACACTAGGTTGAAAATAATCCTAACGTAGGGAAAATAAGGAAAAAGTATAACTATACAACATATGCTATGCATGCAATGCAACTTATTTCTAAGGATAACAATTAACAAAATAAAATAACTAAGTTTTCTAGATGCTAAAATTTTCTAAGGAAAAGATTTAGCATCTTTAAGATGTTGAAATTTATATAAGGAAGAGTGTTGTCGAAAAATAGTTATCAAATATTTTCAAAGGAAGAATTTACTTTGTTTAAAGAGGCAAAATATTTCTAAGTTCCTTTTAATACCAAAGTGGTCATAATATGACTAAGTACTTTATAATTCGAATAAATGATGAAAATAATTTTTAATAATTTTTTATCAATTTTAATCATTAAAACAATACTTAAAAGTATTTAATCAATATTAATTAAAAAATCATAGAAAATTATTCTACAAAAAATAGTAGAAAAATACTACTGCCAATACTTAGACATACAAATTTATAGCAAAATAGTTTGATCAAAAATCAATTTTAAAATTGAAGTTATGTTCAAAATACTAATAAAGCCACTTTTGAAAATAAACACAAATAATTCGGCAGAACATAAAATTGACTATGCCAAAAGTTTCTACGTGTCATAAGATTTCCAAAAATAGTTTAGTTGTAAAATTTGACCAAACCAATAAAAAGTAGTGATAGATCTAAAATCTAGGATTTTTCTGCAAAACTGTCGGTCTTTGGTTGACTGTTGACTCTGACCGCTGACGTGGGAATTGACTCGCTGACGTGGCAGACTGAATAGGATTTGATTACGAATTTGGCCAAAAATAAATTTGCTCGGATCGGAAAACAATCTATACAAAAGTTGTAAAGAATTACGTGCTATTTCTAATTATCACAATTATAACATAAGTGGATGAATAGATTGGTCACAAATCGCAAAATACCTTTCTGGTCCGAAACTTCAAACTCGAATATCTCCTAACTCGCTTGACCAAAAGAGGTGATCTTGGGGCAAAAGAATGATCTTGATAAGGCGAACAACTTTTGTAACTGCGCCCTGAAGATTTGAGATGGTTTGGTTCCTCGAATAACATCAAACACGATTTGTGTTATACGGAAAATTGCGTACGTTAAAATAAAAAGTTGTCAACAGGAAAAGTGTAGATATATACTAGATCTACCTTTTCACCAGAGGAATTTTGATTTGGCGCAACGAGCACGAATAGATCTGAGAAATATGACTTCAGATCTGATGCATGACGATTCGAAATTCTTCCTCCATGCTTCATAACAAGAGTTGAGGCTTCTTGAGATGAAAAGGTATCGACGAGATTTACAACAATGATTAAACTTTCATCGCGATTGGAGATGGTTTTGTTCGTCAAACGGATGAAATACAATTTCGTTGATTAGGGTTTCGGTGGAACGAAAAGAGGAAAAGAGATGCCGTTGGCTACAGGGGTTTATATAGGCGAAGCGATGGTGTAATAGATAGGCCTTGAAGTTGTCAACGCGTAGCATTAAGCGGATCCGGATTTGGAGCTATATTTTTCAAGATAAACGTGTTTGAATGAAAGGTGGTTAGAAAAATGAATTTTCAGAATTTGAGTTCGGTACGATGGGGCCGGGCCGATTAACTTTTTTTTCTTTTTCTTTTCTTATTTCTTATTTTTTATATCTTTTGTTTTACAACTCCGAATTAAATGAAATTAATTTCTAAAAATTTCTAAAAATCATATCTTTATTTTAAAACATTTGTGGACATGTTTTGACCAATTTTTTATTTAATGTAAATTTGACACTTTTGTCAAATTTGATAAATAGGGATTTAATCAAAATAAAATTTGGTACCACAATTATGAACATATGAAAATAATTATTTCTAATAAATACAATCAAATCATTAAAGTAAAATAAGATAAATAACATAATCACTATTTTGTTTTTAATATTTTCTTGAATAAATTTTTAAGTGGAAATAATATTTCAACCATTGTAATTTCAAATATAAACAATGCAAGAAAATGATGAATGCAAGCATGGATTTTGTTTTCAAAATCGACATACATATAGTTTTCAAAAAGTTTTTAATTTTCCTGATTTTTCTGAATTTGAAAAATCCTAGGATGTTACACCACTGAACCTCTTCTTCGTTGGGTCTAGATACCTACTGATCTTCCCCACGTAACCGCCCGGAAATTTGACTCCTACGAGGCACGTATAGAACTGGCCGAACTCTTCCGGAATCATAGTGAAGTAGGTAGCGGGAAGCACCAACGATTTCTTCTTTGCCCTTTTGCGGCGACCTTGAGTTCCTTCCGTTTGATCATCATCCTTGTCATCGTCATCGTCATCACTATCGAGTGCCTGCAGATCTTTCTTGATGCCAAGCCATTTTAGATCGTATCTTGCTCTTGTCCCATCCTTGGACTTTTCCGGCATGTTGGAAAGAATGTCAAGTAGACTCTCGGTGACATTCTTCGTAATGTGCAGCATATCTAGGCTACGGGGCGCTTTAAGGACCTTACAGTACGACAAGTCGTGAAAAACAGACCTCGCTTTCCATACACCCAGGAGGGGATCAACCCTCGGTCGCTTCTTTCCAGGAGCAGGGCACTCCTCCCAATTACTCAAAAGCTCGTCCATTTCAGTGTCGGTCCTCTGGCGCGGGGGCCTTTCGAGCTCGTGTTCACCATTGAAAAGGTCACCGCATTTCCTCCACAGGTGATCCATGCGAAGCCACCGTCGAGCACCTGGGTACACAGTTTTTGAAGACCCATCCCTTGGTAGCTAGAGATGCGGGGTCCCATCCATGCACCTGACACATGAACAGAATCTGTGGCCTACCTGGGCCGATACGTACGAGCAACCAGGATAGTCCTGCACTGTCGTGAACAAGGCGGCTCTCATGTCGAAATATTCTCTAGTGTAGGCATCCCATGTACGGGCTGGCGTCTCCCACAACGTGGCTAACTCCTCCTTCAACAGCGTGAGATAAAGATGTATGTCGACACCCAGTTGTTTCGGCCCCTGGGTGAGAATGCTCATGTGTGTGTACCTTTGCTTTGTGCACAACCAAGGGGGGAAGGTTGTAAGCCCAAAGAAACACGGGGAAGGTGTTGTACGTGCCACTCTGGTTCCCGAATGGATTGAGTCCATCGGTGCTCATACCCAGTCTGACGTTCCTTGCGTCGCCTCCGAAATTTTGAAAGGCGTCCAATGCTTCCCACTACCTAGTGTCTGAAGGGTGTGAAAGGATTTTTCCCTTCTCCGGATCTTCTTCAAGCTTCTCCCTATCCGTGTGCCAATGCATGAGCTTTGCTTCCTTAGGGTCAACAAAGTACCGCTGCAGACGGGGTGTGATTGGAAAGTACCATACCACTTTTTGAGGAACTTTCTTGTTCGCACCCTTGTACCGTCCTATGTCGCACACCGGATATTTGGTTATGTCCTTGTACTCGCCCCGATAAATTACGCAATCATTGATGCATGCATGGTATTTAACGTGCGGTAAGACAAGTGGGCACACGACTTTCTTGGCCTCATCGGTGCTTGCTGGCAATGTGTTCCCCTCGGGAAGTCGATCGTGCATGAATTTCAGGTTTCTCGTGAAGCTCACGTCGGTCCATTTGCTTTGCGCCTTCATCTCCAGAGCATCAAGCGTTACTTGCAAGCGCGTATCCTGTGTCCGGCACACAGGATACAACGGAGTCTTCCTGTCGATCTCCATTTGCGCCAGTTTGGCTTTCTCTCTGGTGTTGCTCGTCTCCTGGAGGAGCAGTTCTTGAACATAAGGGTCCCGTAAGGCCGACATTAGGGTGTTCTCCGTGTTTGCGTCTTCTCCACCGGCATCTCCCCCATGGTCATCATGATCATCATCTTGTCCACCAAAATTTCCTTCGTCATTATCATCGTGTACTTCGTCGACATCTCCTTCGTCATGTCCAGGCGCATTTGCTGCCGGTGTCGGTGCATGGTTAAATCCTAGCATGAGACCGTGCCTCAGCAAGTGATCCTCCAATTGTCCGGAATCAGGGTTGATCCACCTCTCGAGTTTGCATTTCCGACACAGACATCTTATCTGGCGCTTGTTGTAGTTAATCATTTCCGCCTTTGCTTCTTCCTTGTATTTACTAATTTGACCGGATCTCATCATGACGACCATGGTTGCCTACACGGTTTACATAAAACACACAACCGAGAAACAAAAGTATATGTTATTTACAATCATAACACACATGCACACACACGCATGCATTTTCGACGGAAAAATTTGGCGTGACTTCTCCTAATAGTCGGACATATGGGTGGTGCAAAAATGTACCGAAATAGAAATGAATCAACATTTCGGCAAACATATACATGCACCACGCCGGCGCAAGAGACAACAAAGACAACAAACATGCATATATATGCATGTGTCCACATACACCGATCGAAGGCCAAAACCCGATGCCATACCACCGCTACACAATCATGCACACCGGCCACAACAAAAAGAGGAGAAGATCGATGTCTCACCTAGAAGATTGGAGCTCCTCCGAGACGGTGATCGTGTGATGTGTGTTTGGAGAGAAATTAGTGGACAAAAAGAGGAGGATAGTTGATATATGATGCCCCCTACATACTAAGCAATCTCTATGGAACAAAATAGGTTTTAACCTTCTAGAAATGGAGGAATCATTGAGAAAGAATGGGCGGAATTGGGTGAGAAAGAGGAGAAAAACGAGTTGTTGAGGGAAGAGGAAAGGTTGCTAATGAATCTGAAATTTCGTGCATTCAATGCTTAAGTGGTCCCAGGTTCACATTTTGTGGCGCACCAAGCATTTTTTTGTGGTGCACCGGGCCCATGCGCCACACAAACAGGCACGTTCTATGGCGCACCAGGACCATGCGCCACAGAATGTTGGGTTTCCGTGGCGCACCCCTCACCATGCGCCACAAAACAACTACTTTCTGTGGCGCGTGGGCCTGGGTGCCCCACAGAATGTGCCTGTTTTTGTGGCGCATGGGCCTGGTGCGCCACAGACAGTGTCCAGAATTTCAAAATTTGAATTGCATGGTGGGGCCACCCTCTTTCTGTGGCGCATGTTCCACGGTGCGCCACAAAAAACCAACATTCTGTGGCGCATGTTTATTGTGTGCGCCACAGATGTTTGTGGCACATTTGTTTGGTGCGCCACTAAATCTTTTCTTTGGCGCATGGGCTATGGGTGCGCCACAAAGGTGCATCCCACCTATAAGCCTTTTCCCACTAGTGAGTCCATCGACTGGCCTGATGCAATTTTGTCGAGTATGTTACAGGATCGAGCCCAAGGACTCGAAACCTGATTGAAGGCTAGTAAGGTTTTGCCCAAGTGCAGTTAACTGGACTCGACTTATCAAATAAACCCAGGCCTACTCAGTCGAAATCCTTTGGTATAATTCATAGTCGAAAGACAAAGCACAGTAATATCTTATTAAAAGCATAACACATGAGACGTGCACTATGAAGTGAGTCCATGACTGATTGCGAATTAGCCAAGCACTCGGGGGCTAATGACGAGGTTATACCAAACGGGTACCCCTTCGTGTGGGTACCTGGTGCACGTAATGACTAAAACCCAATTGTCAATAGGCTGAAGAAGCCCAACAAGCGAGCCCAAGTCGAAGACTTCTACCATAAATAACATAGTCGGTAGTACTTTCCATATTTAGTGTCCTAGTCGGTTACTACCTGAGACCTGTGCCACTATATAAAGAACATGAGGGTGGCCGGTCAAGGACACGCCCAACCAGAACCTCAAAACCCTAGCAAGATTGACATCTTGCTAGACCCTTGTACTCACCGCATATTCACAATCGATAACAGACAAGCAGGACGTAAGGGTGTTACCTCACTCGAGGGCCCCGAACCTGCGTAAATCTCGCTTGTCAGCCGAGGAATCTACCAACACTATGTGTTCTCTACCTCATAACTCTTAGCTTAGTCCAGTAACCATGGGTATTAATGGGGACATCCCTCGTCAATGGGTCAATGAACCGAAGAGTATCTAGCATGTGAATTTTCCAAACATCATAATTTGTGTGATCTAATATAAAAGAAACATTGTGCACTAGTCCACTAGCCGACATCTTTACTCTCTAGGTGGTGAAGCCTACTAATGAGAGAGTCTGGCTCTAATACCAATTGAAAGGACACATATGTCGCCTAGAGGGGGGTGAATAGGCGATTAAAATTAATACGGTTTAATGCTTGAATATATGCAGAATAAAACTCCTGTTGAATTTATCAAGCAAGAAACCTAAACAAGCTAGGTTTACCTATGTGCAGCAACAACTTATGCTAAGAAAGATAAGCCACTATGTGATAGCAAGATATATTACTTCAATATCGATGGCTATCACAAGGTAAACTGCATAAGTAAGAGGCTTAGGTATAGAAATACCGAGGCACTTGGAGACGATGATTTATCCCTAAGTTCACTTCCCAATGGAAGCTACGTCTCCGTTGGAGCGGTGCAGAGTCACAAAGTGATCCCCGAATAGTCGTCAATGGCACACCGTAATCTCCTTCGTGCGTCCAACAATGCGGAGTACCACAAACCACTATGGGACACTTGAGGTGGTCACCAAACCCGTACAAGGATGCGGCACACTCCACAACTTAATTGGAGGCTGCCACCGAATTCCCGCGACTCCCAAAGCCACACGAATCAACAAGGTTGAGGCACACTCTATGTAACATCCCAAATTTCTCAAAAATTTAAAACTTTGCATTCATGCATCATTCATCATATAGGCATGACATTTAAATCATATGAGTACTAAATAAAAAATTAATTATAAGTTTAAATAATTTATAATTCCATAAAGTTGTTTATTTATACTCCTTATAATATATTATTTTATCAATTTTTCTGATAGGCAAGTATGATACAAAAAGGTTCTAAATTTAATAAGCTTTACAAAATATATTTTTATGAATTTTTATGAAATGTTTTGAATAAGTTTAAAAATCATTTTTGAAATCAGTTTTGGAAACAGAAATTAATTTGATAAAAGAAAAATAGGAAAAAGAAGAAAAACGAGCCGGCCCATTCCCTATCTATCGTGCGCGCGCTGCCATCGTTCCAGCAGGCCGCGCCCCTCTCCTCTCATGCTGATAGGTGGGACCCACCTGTCAGGTGGATCTTCAACCTCCAACGCAATTTCCGCACGGGATACTCTCCAATCCGGAGAGAAAATCGACTCTACTTTTTCGCGGGATTTGTTTCTTAGCCACCCCATATAAACCTCCACCCCACCGCCACTCCTCGCACCCCAAAACCCTAGCCACCCCGCCCCTAGGCCGCTCGGAAACCGAGTTTCGCCGCCGCCATTGCCGCCGGTGAGAATCGCCGCACACGGCCACGACCGTGCTCCCCGAGCCCCTCTTTCCCTCTAGTTTCTCTTACTAGCATCGTGCGCCACTCCTTGACATCGAAACTCACCTTCTTACGCAGCCGAACGACGCTCTTGTCCACGACCGACGCCGCCGTCCGCTTCTTCGTCTCCGGCGAGGAACTGAGGAGAGGAGGAGGAGCCTGCGCAGCCACCGTCGCTCCATCGTCTTCGGCCCGTCAACCTGCACCGCGCGGAAACACTTTCCCCCTCCCACTCCCCTTATTGCGTGTTTCCCGCGATGGCTCCGCCGCGGTCGGAGTTTTTCCGGCGACTGCGCCGCCCGCTCTTGGTCTCTGTATTTGGAACGTTGGATCTAGATCCAACGGATCTAGATCGAATCCTTCTGGCGCGTTCACTGTTACTTAGATCGAACGGCCACGGTGCCGATCCGCGTCGAAAAGGTATCGGCGAATCAGATCGCGCCACGTAGCCCTTCTTTTTCTATTTTCGGCAGAAATTAGTAACTGAAAAAAGAAAATATGTAAAACTTGGAAAATTCATATCTTTTGATCCGTAAGTCCAAATTTGATAAATCTTATATCCACGGATAGCCCTGCTAGTGTAGTTTATTTCTGCATCATTTGTTTTTCCTTTTGATTACTTTTAATTCATGTAATTTTCAGAATAGTATTTCGGCTATTTAAATTCATAACTTAAATAATAAAAATGATTTTCCAATAAATTTAATTGTTTTAGATTTGCATTATTGTCCTCTGACCAGAAATTTCAATTTGAGTTTATTTGAAAACTTTTCATAAAGGAATGAAAGTTTGTAGTTGTAGAAGTTTATTTTGCTATATTGTTTTCCAATATTTAATTGATAATTAAAATAAGAAATTCCTGGAAATTGCATTTCATGCATTTAATAACAAAAAGTATTAAATGTTAATAAGTGTGTCTTGCTTTATTCATAGCACATCATGCATGCATACATGTTTATGTTTTAGTGCTTTAAGTGTTGTAATGTGTGTGTATTTATTTTATTTCATGTATTGCTTGTGCTAGATTGTGAAGAGGAGGAAGGACTTGCTTGTGATTGTTATTCTTGTTGTGCTTACTCCTCCTGTTACCAAGGCAAGTGACATTCATGAACTACCCAATATTTTCATATGTGCATTAGTAGAATATTTTGAGTAGTGTGCATGATAGGAAAATTTTGTATTATTTTATTATGCTAAGTTAACTATATGCTTTGCAAAATTCCTAGTAGTGTGTAGCTATCCTTTACCATGCAGCCAAATAAAAAGTTTTATTAGATGCTTAGCAATGCAATAAAATTGTTTATTTGCCATGTTATGGAAATATTTCTAAGTGTTAAACTTAAAATACACACCTAGATGGATTGGTTGGTATGATTTATGTTGAGTGGCTATTTGGGACTATGCTTGTGGTTGTCGTCGCCTAGGATGAATTTATATTCTACTTAGGGCCATGAGCATGGTGGTTGTCACCCAAAAGTGCACTTGTGGACGACTACCCAGGAACAAAGAGATTACTAAGTCCCTCCAAGTTTAGATGCTTCTCGTGCAGCCTTTTGACAATAGGATCTGTCTAGAACAAATAAGTTGTGAGAGTTCAACCTGTCAGCTTGACAAGCAGATGTAGAGTTGGTAGGTGGAACGGGTCTTGCTTGTATGGTTAAATTCTTCTTCTGAAAGTTCTTGTCTCAAATCTCTCCTTTCCTTAATGCACTCGGCGTGTATAGGATGTTTGGGTTAATTGAGTCTAAAGGTGAAAGTGCACAACCTCTGCAGAGTCGACAATCTGAGTACTTAGCCGTGTCCCCGGTGATGGACTACTTCGAGCAGCTGGACAAGGATGGACGGAAGAATCTCGACATCGTTTTCATGAAGTAAAATTTGACTAAGGAAAGAATTGTTGGTGCACTTGGGCTTCATCCCTTGGTGCCAAGTCTTTGAAAAACAAAAGTGTTTTACAAAAGATAGGAGAAAACTTGCTTTCTGCAAAAATAGCCTACAACTCCACCAAGACAAATATGCATATACAATTAGACTTGTCGTTTATTATCCACCATAGTCACTTGCCAATACTTCAGAGTATTGACCTCCTTCGGGGGCTGCATATTCAAATATGCAGGTACTTCAGATGAAGAATAAGTTTGGACTCGAGTCTACACCCAACATGTCTGCCTGTGGTGCATGCTTGAAGATGAGGCTCATTGCTATTTGCTTTTGTTGTGAACTCCGAATTTTGTTGCTAGCCTTTATGGCTATGCACTTTGTAATAAAGCGATACTTAGCTATTTTTGGATCTCGTTGTAGTAAATTGATACTTATGCAATGATACTTTATATTTTGTTATGTGGTGCTGGCAGTGATCCAGGGACTAGCACTTAACACAGGTGTTCCATCTTTAATAAACGATGGGGCGCTACAAAATGGTATCAGAGCAAAGTGTTGCATGTAGGTTTGAGCCCTTGGGATTGGTTAAGCCCTTTTTGATCATAATATTGCCATGTTTGAAGTATGATGGATCCTAGCGGCATAGTTAGATGAAGCGGCCTGGAGACTAACCTTACATGTCCGCGTACATGAGACATGTTTCACAATTATAGGTGGCTGGCCGGGTGTCTGTCTCTCTCACTATAGTGAATATCCAATTTACAAAGAGCTGATAATAGTGTTGATCACCTTGAAGAATAGAACTCTTATTTTCTCTAAGTACTTATTTACATCATGACTAGTACTTCTTACCTTATGTATTCTGTTTTAACAATTTTTACTCTTATAACATAAGGATGTCGTTCTTCATGTATCAAACCGCGGAGGACTTCAAGAACATGCGTTTTGGAAGATATCTTCTGGAGTTAGTGGAACTACTAGAGCTTCCAACACCCATCATCAAGGCAAGTCCGCTGAAGCACTTCAACAAGGATGGCTTATGGGGAGTTCGCATCATGCAATTCGGGCGCCAGACTGAACCCAAGACCGAAGACATCCAGTACAAGTCGATTAGTGACTCCTTGGAGAAAGGACTTAATCTCGTCACGCAAGAGCTAATAGGACGTCTTTGTGGGCAATTCCAGGAGGAGTTAAAGGACCACTGTTTCTCTATCCTAGGCCAACGTGATGAAGATGGGATACCCTTCCTTGTAAATGAGGAAGACAAAAACAAACCAGATCCCTTGCACCCTTATCTTCAAGACGAGGATAGGCGCAATGAGCTGCTAAAGAATGATGAAATAATGGCCCAAGTCAAGGAGACTCAAAAGAAGATTGACGCCCAAGAAGAAGTGGCCAACGTTCAGGAGGAAAAATTTCGGGCTCAAGAGAAGAAGTTCCAAAATCAAGAGAAGAGAATTAGATACAAGAACAAGGAGATAAAAAACTTGAAGGATGAAATTCTGAGCAACTACGTCGAGTTCGAAGTTGATCGAGATCTGATCAAGACTCTACGCCGTGAGAAGAGGATGCTACAAGAGAAGATCGAAGCCCTAGAGAGGGAAGCGATCGAGACTCTGCGCCGTGAGAAGACAATGCTACAGGAGATGAAGGAAGCTTTAGAGAAGGAGGTGAACGACTACAAGGAGATCCTCATGAAGGAAGGCATCACCATCGAGGAGGTCGAAGAAGATGAAGGAGACGTCATGGACGAAGTTTAGACTTAGTAGTTGGACCACCATGTTTTATCCTCGTTTAGCTCGTCGTTTTTAGAAAATTGATCTCCAACTTGTGGTGTGACAATGTTAGAATGTTTTGGTTTGCAGACTTTGTCGTTTTATTTAATCTACCGAGAATGCCTTTTTCGAATTGCTAAAGAAGTAAAGTTTTAAGTTGTTTATTGTCTGTTGATTGCTTGACTTGGTTGTTTTGTGCATGGGTAGGATTTTCCTTCTTTAGTTATATTTATCTTTTACTCATCCATGCTGAAAAACCCCACAGATGCCTCCTCGTCGTGATCCCGACAACAATGATGCCATGCAGCAATTGATGGCCGCTCAAGCTCAGCTGATGACTATGATGACTCTGTTCATTGCAGCAACCAACAACAACAACAATAACAACAACCACAATCCTCCACCTCCACCACCACCTCCTCCAGTGGACATACTTGCTAGATTCCTAAGGCTAAGGCCTAATAAGTTCTCCTTTGCTTCTAAACCTATAGTGGCTGACGACTGGCTTTGCTCAGTCAACAAGGACTTAGTGACTTGTGAGTGTTCTGAGGCAGAGAAGGTGAGGTTCAGTGCACACCTGTTGGAAGGACCCGCTGCACTATGGTGGGAGACTTATCAAGTGACTCATCCTCTAGATGGCATGACTTGGGAGGGTTTCAAGGAGGGTTTTCGCAATGCTCACATTTCCCCTGGCATAATGAATCTGAAGAAAGAAGAATTTCGCAGCTTGAGGCAGGGAGGTAGAACTCTGAAGGAGTATATGGATGACTTCTGTATGCTATCAAGGTATGCACCAGAAGACATCGATGCTGATGCTAAGAGGAAGGAAAAATTCCTCAATGGACTTAAGGGAGAACTGAAGATACCCTTATATGTGGCCTATGCTCCTAACTATCAAGCTCTGTTGGATCAAGCAACCACTTTGGACAACAACATAAGAAAGGAAGAGAACAGGAACAGGAAGTTCAGTGCAAGTAAGGTTTATTCTGAGGGGACACACAAGAGACAACACACCTCAGAAGGCAGCGGGCATAAACCATGGAATCACTCCAACAACGGTAGTGTCCAAAAGCATCATTGTCATAACCACAATGGAGGATACAAAGGAAACAATGGAGGATATAAAGGAAACAGTGGAGGATACAAAGGAAATAATGGAGGATTCATGGAAATGGTCATCACTGTCCTAACCATGAAGGGAAGAGAGACTTGTTTGATGTGACTTGCTTCAAGTGCAAGAAGACGGGGCATTATGCAACTGACTGCCCAGAGAGAAAGACTGATGAAAATTGCAAGCCCAATCCTTTCCAGAAGGGGCAAGTGAACCACATCAATGTGGAAGAAGTTCATGATGAACCTGATGCTGTGATTGGTACGTTCTTGCTCAATTCTTTTCCAGCATTAGTCTTATTTGATACTGGAGCATCACATTCATTCATATCAAGAGCTTTTGTAAACAAACATGGGCTAGCTGAGGAAAGCCTAGGAAAACCTATTAGAGTAAGTTCACCTGGAGGAGAGATGATAGTAAATTCAGGGTGTAGACAGTTAGACTTAAAGATTGGTAAGCACATTTTTCCAACGGACTTAGTCATCCTAGAAACCCATGGCTTGGATGTTATCATCGGAATGGATTGGATGAATCGTTTTGAAGGAATCATAGACTGTGCAAATAGAGCAATGACCCTCACCACTCCAGAGAAAAGGAAGATTAAGTTCAGATCAACTTTTGAACTTAAGAAAGTTAGGCTAAATTCTCTTAAGGGGGTTAGCCTTGGTGATGTGCTTATTGTCAAGGAATACCCAGATGTTTTTCTGGAAGAACTACCGGGAAAGCCACCCGATAGAGATGTAGAGTTCCTCATCGAATGAAACCGGGTACTGGACCAATAGCTAAAAGACCATGTCCTATGGCCGTCGATGAACTGAAAGAGCTCAAGAAGCAACTAGAGGAGCACATTCAGAAAGGATTTATCCGTCCAAGTTCATCGCCATGGAGAGCACCAGTCTTATTTGTTAAAAATAAATATCAAACCCAGAGGCTAGTCACGGACTACAGGGATATAAATGAGCAAACTATCAAAAACAAATACCTGTTACCCAAGATTAATGAACTATTTGATCAACTGGAAGGTGCTTGTGTTTTCTCAAAGATCGATATTCTATCAGGGTACCTCCAAATGAAAGTTAGAGAAATGGATATACCCAAGACTGCATTTGTTACGAGATATGGCTCTTATGAGTACACAGTAATGCCCTTTGGATTAACCAATGCTCCAGCCTATTTCATGAATATGATGAATAAAGTGTTTATGGATTTTCTGGATAAGTTTGTGGTAGTTTTCATCGATGATATTTTAATTTACTCCAAGAGCCACAAAGAACATGAAGAGCATTTGCGTCTGGTATTGCAGAGACTACGTGAACATAAGTTGTATGCCAAATACAGCAAATGCGAGTCTTGGTTAGAACAAGTCGGATTTCTAGGCCATGTGGTGTCCAAGGAGGGTATAGCGGTGGATCCTGAAAAAGTTTCAGCCGTAACTAATTCGGAGCCGCCAAAGAATGTGGGAGAATTACGGAGTTTTCCTGGTCTAGCAGGATACTACCGAAGAGTCATTGAAAACTTTTCCAAGATTGACAAGGCTTTGACGGAATTATTGAAGAAGGAGAAGAAGTTTGAGTGGACTGACGCATGTGAAGCCAGTTTTCAGGAGTTGAAGAAACGTCTAGTTTCAGCCCCAGTTCTATGCTTATCTGATTTAGAGAAGGAATTCCAAGTGTACTGTGATGCTTCACGCCAAGGCCTGGGAAGTGTATTGATGCAGGAAGGCATAGTGGCATCTTATGCCTCTAGACAGCTGAAGAAACATGAAGCAAATTATCCTACTCATGATCTCGAGTTAGCCTCAGTAGTACATGCCCTGAAGACTTGGAGACCCTACCTGATGGGAAAAAGATGTGAAGTATTCACTGACCACAAAAGTTTGAAGTATATTTTCACTCAGAAGTAATTGAACATGAGGCAGAGGAGATGGTTGGAACTTATCAAAGATTATGATCTAAGTCTCCAATACCATCCGGGAAAGGCTAATGTAGTAGCAGATGCCCTGAGTCGTAAGGTGTATGTGAATGGCCTCACGGCAGGAGAAATACCCGACGATTTATGCAAGGCATTCAGGGACCTCAGATTGGAAGTAGTGTCAGAAAGTTTTGTAACCTCATTAGTAGTACAACCAACATTGATGTACAAGATACGCGAAGCTCAGAAGGGAGACAAGGAAATAGAAGAAATCAAAGTCAATCTGAGAGCAGGAAAAGCTAAAGGATTCCACGAAGATGAGCAGGGAATTTTGTGGTGTGAAAAACGTGTGTGTGTGGCCAATGACCCTGATCTTAGAAAATTAATTCTGCAAGAAGCCCATGAGACACCTTATTCTATTCATCCGGGAAATACGAAGATGTATATGGATGTGAATGACAGATTTTGGTGGAACAATCTGAAGAGAGAAATAGCAGAATATATCGCAAAGTGTGATGTATGTAGTCGAGTAAAAGCAGAACATCAAGAGCCAGCAGGACTTCTACAACCTTTGAAAGTGCCGGACTGGAAGTGGAATTCTATTGGAATGGAGTTCATCACTAGTTTACCAAGGAAAAAATCGGGTTATGATTCTATTTGGGTTATTCTCGTATTGTTTGCCGTCTAACAAAAATAGCTCACTTTATACCCGTAAAAACCACTTATACAAGTGCAAAGTTAGCTGATATTTACATGAAGAGAATTGTGTGCCTTCATGGCGTTCCTAAGAGTATCGTGTCTGATAGAGGAACCCAATTCACATCTCATTTCTGGAAGCAGTTGCATGAATCACTGGGAACCAGATTGGAATTCAGTACGGCTTTTCACCCGCAAACATATGGTCAGACTGAAAGAGTAAGTCAGATGTTAGAGGATATGTTAAGAGCTTGTGCTCTCGATTATGGATCTAGCTGGGATGATAATCTACCTTACCCTGAGTTCTCCTACAATAACAGTTACCAAGCCAGCATTGAGATGGCACCATTTGAAGCCTTATATGGAAAGAAATGCACAACCCCATTGTTGTGGAGTGGTGTAGGAGAATGGAGTTTCTTTGGACCTGATATAATCCAGGATGCGGAAGAGAAGGTCAGACTGATCAAGGATAGATTGAAGATAGCACAGTCACGCCAGAAAAGCTACGCATATTCCAAACGTGGAGAAGTCACCTACGAGGTGGGTGATAGAGCCTATCTTAGAGTGTCACCATTTCGGGGTGTAAAAAGGTTTGCAATCAAAGGAAAGTTAGCACCTCGTTTCATTGGACCATTCAAAATCCTTTCTCGCAAAGGTGAAGTGGCATATGAGGTAGAACTGCCAGAAGTCATGTATGCTGTCCATAATGTGTTCCATGTCAGTCAGTTGAAGAAATGTCATCCCGAGATGATGGGAGTTCCGTTGAAGGATATTGTACCCCTCGAGGAAGTACAATTGGAAAGTGACTTGACCTATGAAGAGAAGCCCATCAAAGTATTACAGACAGCAGAAAAAGTCACCCGTACGAAAACCATAAAGTTCTGCAAGGTTCAGTGGAATCATCACATTGAGGAAGAAGCCACTTGGGAACGAGAAGATGATCTTCGAGAAGACCATCCTCACCTATTTGCTGACCTTTCCGAACCTCGAGGGCGAGCTTCCTCTTAAGGGGGTTAGTCTGTAACATCCCAAATTTCTCAAAAATTTAAAACTTTGCATTGATGCATCATTCATCATATAGGCATGGCATTTAAATCACATGAGTACTAAATAAAAATTTAATTATAAGTTTAAATAATTTATAATTCCATAAAGTTGTTTATTTATACTCCTTACGATATTTCTATTTATCAATTTTTCTGATAGGCAAGTATGATACAAAAAGGTTCTAAATTTAATAATCTTTTCAAAATATATTTTTATGAATTTTTCTGAAATGTTTTGAATAAGTTTATAAATCTTTTTTGAAATTAGTTTTGGAAACAGAAATTAATTTGATAAAAGAAAAATAGGAAAAAGAAGAAAAACGAGTCGGCCCGTTCCCTATCTACCGCGCGCGCGCTGCCATCGGCCCAGCAAGGCAGCCCAGCAGGCCGCGCCCCTCTCCTCTCACGGTGACAGGGGGACCCACCTGTCAGGTGGATCTTCAACCTCCGACGCGATTTCCGCACGGGATACTCTCCGATCCGGAGAGGAAATTGACTCCATTTTTTCGCGAGATTTGTTTCCTAGCCACCCCCATATAAACCTCCACCCCGCCGCCACTCCCCGCACCCCAAAACCCTAGCCACCTCGCCCCCAGGCCGCTCGGAAACCGAGTTTCGCCGCCGCCATTGCCACCGGTGAGAATCGCCGCCCATGGCCACAACCATGCTCCCCGAGCCCCCCTTTCCCTCTAGTTTCTTTTACTAGCATTGTGCGCTACTCCTTGACATCGAAACTCACCTTCTTACGCAGCCGAACGACGCCCTCGTCCACGACCGACGCCCTCGTCCGCTTCTTCGTCTCCGGCGAGGAACTGGGAGAGGAGGAGGAGCCTGCGCAGCCACCGTCGCGCCATCGTCTTCGGCCCGTCTCCCTGCACCGCGCGGTAATACTTTCCCCCTCCCGCTCCCCTTCTTTCGTGTTTCTGGCGATGGCTCTGCCGCGGTCGGAGTTTTTCTGGCGACTGCGCTACCCGCTCTTGGTCTCTGTATTTGGACCGTTGGATCTAAATCCAACGGATCTCGATCGAATCCATCTGACGCCTTCACTGTTAGTTAGATCGAACGGCCACGGTGCCTATCCGCGTCGAAACGGTATCGGCGAATCAGATCGCGCCACGTAGCCCTTCTTTTTCTATTTTCGGCAGAAATTAGTAAATAAAAACAGAAAATATGTAAAACTTGTAAAATTCATATCTTTTGATCCGTAAGTCCAAATTTTTTAAATTTTATATCTACGGATAGACCTGCTAGTGTAGTTTATTTCTGCATCATTTGTTTTTTCCTTTTGATAAATTTTAATTCGTGTAATTGTCAGAATAGTATTTTGGCTATTTAAATTCATAACTTAAATAATAAAAATGCTTTCCTAATAAATTTAATTGTTTTAGATTTGCATTATTGTCTTCTGACCAGAAAGTTCAATTTGAGTTTATTTGAAAACTTTTCATAAAGGAATGAAAGTTTGTAGTTGTAGAACTTTATTTTGCTATATTGTTTTCCAATATTTAATTGATAATTAAAATAAGAAATTACTGGAAATTGCATTTCATGCATTTAATATTATAAAGTATTAAATGTTAATAAGTGTGTCTTGCTTTACTCATAGCACATCATGCATGCATACATGTTTATGTTTTAGTGTTTTAAGTGTTGTAATGTGTGTGTATTTATTTTATTTCATGTATTGCTTGTGCTAGATTGTGAAGAGGAGGAAGGACTTGCTTGAGATTGTTATTCTTGTTGTGCTTGCTCCTCCTGTTACCAAGGCAAGTGACATTCATGAACTACCCAATATTTTCATATATGAATTAGTAGAATATTTTGAGGAGTATGCATGATTGGAAAATTTTGTATTATTTTATTATGCTAAGTTAACTATATGCTTTGCAAAATTCCTAGTAGCGTGTAGCTATCCTTTACCATGCAGCCAAATAAAACTTTTATTAGATGCTTAGCAATGCTATAAAATTGTTTATTTGCCATGTTATGAAAATATTTCTAAGTGTTAAACTTAAAATACACACCTGGGTGGATTGGTTGGTATGGTTTATGTTGAGTGGCTATTTGGGACTATGCTTGTGGTTGTCGTCGCCTAGGATGAATTTCTATTCTACTTAGGGCCATGAGCATGGTGGTTGTCACCCAAAAGTGCACTTGTGGACGGACACCCAGGAACAAAGAGATTACTTAGTCCCTCCAAGTTTAGATGTTTCTCGTGCAGCCTTTTGACAATGGGCTATGTCTAGAACAAATAAGTTGTGAGAGTTTAACCTGTCAGCTTGACAAGCAGATGTAGAGTTGGTAGGTGGAACGGGTCTTGTTAGTATGGTTGAATTCTTCTTCTGAAAGTTCTTGTCTCAATTCTCTCCTTTCCTTAATGCACTCCACATGTATAGGATGTTTGGGTTAATTGAGTCTAAAGGTTAAAGTTCACAACCTCTGCAGAGTCGACAATCTGAGTACTTAGCCGTGTCCCCGGTGATGGACTACATCGAGCAGCTGGACAAGGATGGACGGAAGAATCTCGACATCGTTTTCATGAAGTAAAATTTGACTAAGGAAAGAATTGTTGGTGCACTTGGTCTTCATCCCTTGGTGCCAAGTCATTGAAAAACGAAAGTGTTTTACAAAAGATAGGAGAAAACTTGCTTTCTGCAAAAATAGCCTACAACTCCACCAAGCCAAATATGCATATAGAATTAGACTTGTCGTTTATTATCCACCATAGTCACTTGCCAATACTTCGTAGTATTGACCTCCTTTGGGGGCTGCATATTCAAATGTGCAGGTACTTCAGATGAAGAATAAGTTTGGACTCAAGTCTACACCCAACATGTCTGCCTGTGGCGCATGCTTGAAGATGAGGCTCATTGCTATTTGCTTTTGTTGTGAACTCTGAATTTTCTAGTTAGCCTTCATGGCTATGCACTTGTAATAAAGGTATACTTAGCAATTTTTGGATCTCGTTGTAGTAAATTGATACTTATGCAATGATACTTTATATTTTATACTGTGGTGCTGGCAGTGATCCAGGGACTAGCACTTAACACAGGTGTTCCATATTTAATAAAAGATGGGGCGCTACACTCCACAACTTAATTGGAGGCTCCCAACAATCCCACGAGCCACCAAAACTCCGAGATCAACTACAACTGTCTAGGGTACCCAAGTACCCAAGAGGAACAAGCTTTAGGGCATCCAAGCACCCAAGAGTAATAAGCTTCTCAATTTCAATCACCACGTATCACCGTAGAGAACTCAAACTGATGCAACTAATGCAATGGGCAAGAACACTAGAAGTGGTTAAAATCCTTCTCTCTCAAATCTCTCCAAAGCAACTAATGATATGAGGGGATAGGAGAGGAAAAACAAGGAAGAACACCAAATTCGTCCAAGATCTAGATCCAAAAGCTTCCACTCACTTAGAGAAGAGATTGATTGGTGGAATGATATATCTAGATCTCCTCTATCTTTTTCCTCTAATTGGAGGCATGAATCATGGAGGAATAGAGAGTAAGCAAGCTGCAAAAGGTCAACAATGATGGGAGAAAACTTGCTCAAGAGTTGGGGACACATTGGGGAAGAAAACCCCTTATATAGGCCATTCAAATGGGTGACCGTTGGCCTCAGATTCGTCCCGCGCCTGTACTACCGGCCAGGGCCGGTACTACCAGCCCAAATGCGCTAAAATGATCAGTACGCACTCGCGCTAACCGGTACTACCGACCATAGTAAAAACTGCAAAATACACCGATATCAAAACGAGAATACCTTTTGCATCCGGACTCCGTTTTAGGTGATTTCGGGCTCGTTGGATTCGTTACAACGAGCACTACAAGATTAAACAGAGAAAAATCATAGTCCATCATAGTAGTAAAAACCAAATGATGAAAGGTTTGATCGCTCAATTATGGAACAACCGGTAAAAACTCCAACACAAAAAACGCAACAAGTTTTCCATAGGAAATCTGTTTTCCGTGAACTTGGTCTTGCCATGTAGAACACGACAAGCACCAAAACCTCACAAGGAGAAAAACCAAATAAGAAACAAGAAAGATGATGATGCCAATTATGGAAAGGTTTGAACTCTCTCCGATAGATATGATAGAGCTTAGTTGAGAGCCCCTCTTGATAGTACGGTATCTAACCTATACATCTATCTAGATTGTACATTTGCCTTGTGCATTCCACTTGAGCTAGATGATGATCACATTTCTTGATTGCGCTTCGCTCGGTGAAGACTCACATATTGCTCCCCCATACTCCACTATGGGGTAGAGATGGGGGAGTTTCTTAGTGCCCTCATTTGCATATTAGAAGTATGATTAATTTTATATCAAGTTTACTACTCAACCACTATAGCCTTCTACCGACGGTAGTAAGAAGCCTCCTTGTCGCAAAGGTAAGCGTCGCGAGGGGTCGACGCCGATGTTCTCTAGGTGTCTTTCTTGATGGAGCGTGTAGGCAAATGAAAGGATCTGGTGAAGGTTTCCTGATAATCTCAACGGTGGATCGAGCTCGTGTTGGGGCAAATAAGAAGGCTCTGCTCCTTCGTCCTAGTTGTCATGGTGAAAAAATGGGAGGAGGTGGGGGCCTCGAATCGAATACCTTCATATGCGAGGCTCCGCGGGAAAGTGGTGCTCATTGCATGGCATGTCGTGTGCACCGGAAGAAGCTGTGTCAATTGTGTTAGGTTGTGGCCGAGATTACAGGAAATAACCATGTCTTGTACTTGTTTAAAGGGAAAGAGGAACGATAATGTAGCATCAATAGAAAATTTTCCTAAGGTTATACTATTCCTCCGTTAATTTGTCTGGTTCGAAATACATAGAGTAAAGGATAATTACAGGAAAATTCGTTTGAGCTCTATATCTATATTTTAGTGTGTACATGCATGTAAATTATATTAAGTTGAGACAAATATAGATACATGTAAATTTATACAAATTTGAGATCGTTTTTTAATAAACGGAGGGAGTAAAAAACGGGGGTGAAGTTGTTTCCTGATCTGAATCGTTAACGCATGCTAGTTGAATGCCCGTGCGTTGTACGAGTGGGTTTGTAATTATTTTCTATTGTCAACCATGCAAAAGATAAACATATAATATTCCTGTAATGCCAATTAAAAAGCAATAATTCAAAATCATATGTATAACTGTCGGCCCAGTGAGGACCAGGGTGTGTAGAGCCAACTCTCCACAGGCCTCGCACGCGACAGATTCGACAAAACCACTAAGGATCAAGCCACCGCTTGGAGACACCCTCGAGAGGCAACTTCTCTTGAGGGACTGAAGAGGAAGCCAGGGCCTGAAGAGGACCCGCGCTTCAAGAGACTTCCCAAGGCTCAACACGCCTGGAAAGAAGTCAATAGAAACCTCCCACAGGCCACCACGGCCCTGTGGAGATACTTCACGGCTAAGCAAGCGCTGCAGAACGCACATGGCCTCTGCAGCAGCCGCAGAGTGACGTGAGCACCCAAGTTGCCATTCTGGTGATAAAGGAGTCAACAAATCTGCGCCGCCGGCCCCAGGACAGCCAGGATTTTCCTCTTTGGTGATAAAGCGCCTGGACGGCACAACGCTCCAAGAAGATCGTCATCGTGGACTCCACCACGACCCCTGCAACGCCTGCGAGCCGTTCTGCGTATTCTGCAGCTTGTCGGCCACCGCGCCCAACTTTAGCACGGATGGACCGTGTCCATGGACGTTTCGGCGACGGTGGACTCCCCCTCCTTCACGCCACTGCCCTGTGGGAACCCACCCTCTGCGTACGGCGCAAGGAAGAGGCCCGAGGCGCCTATAAAAGGAGCGGGAGCTCCACCATAGCAAGGGATCGGCTAATTGCATTCTGAACCCTTGGAACCCTAGCCAAGCGAGTAGGATAGCCAACTACTGGAGGAGGAAGAAGACCATAGCTTCCCTCTCCAAGCACCGAACTGCCTCAAGAGAGCCCTCGACAAGCTCATTGTACTGTAACCTCTACAGTGCAATTCAGACAAGCAGGAGTAGCGGTGTTACCTCCTCCTGAGGGCCGTGAACCTGGGTACGGGCCGATGTTCATCTCTGTCGTGATTGTCCCTCTTAAAGCCCGACGAGCACCGTCGTCGTTCCTCTCGAGGGTTGTTTGGCCTCCGTGTTCAATCCCCCTTCGAACTACTCTTTCGGGTGTGACTATCCCTGTTTCGTGCGAGTCACTCTCCAACATTTGGCGCGCCGGGTAGGGGATTGAGGCGCGTCAACGACCTTTGATCCGCGTCCGCGCCATGACGGACACTCGCGCCGCACGTGCCGCCTGCGCCAGCAGGCGCGCGCCCGAAGGAACCACTGCCACGCATGGCGCCACCGACACTCGTGGACGGCGGGGTCGCCCCCGCCGTGAGGAGCGCACCAACACTGAGCCGCACGTGGAGCACCTCGAGAGCGAGCCCGAGCACAACGGGGAGGAGCACCCCGAGAAGCAGGCCGACGCGGAGTCCTCACGTAGGACGCAGCACCAGAGTGCCTCCTCACAGGGACGCGTGGATCCAGCTCCGCACACGGCCATGTTCATGGCGCAAGAACTCCTCCGCTACCGGCCAACTGCAGAGGCTCACGAGCAGTGGTTGGAACGACTCAACCACCTCATCGGCATCGCCACCACTCGCCCCGCTCCGTCGGGGTCGATTGTGCACCACTCCCTCGCGGGCACGGCTGCGCCTGGCGTGCCTCCGCCACCTCCAGGACCTGCTCCGGCCGCGACACAGAGAGCCGTCTCGCACGCCTCCTCGCCACGCGACTGCCAAATCGTGCAGCGCACCGCGCCATACGCGTGCGTGGGAATGGAGCGCCAGCGGGACCGCCAAAACCGCCTCATGGAGGAGATTGGCCAAGCGGGCCAGCAGAACCGTGCAGCTCTGCAGAACGGGGTCGCCACGTACGCCTCGGGCTGCATGGCGTTCACCCGCTCCCTGCGTCGCGTGGTCTGGCCCCAGAAGTTCAGGCCAGCCCTCCCCAAGTGCTACGACGGCTCCAGCAACCCCGCCGAGTTTCTGCAGCTCTACACCACCTCCATCCAAGCTATAGGAGGAGACGACAAGGTCATGGCTAACTGGTTCTTCCACGCGCTTCGCGACTCTGCGCTGTCGTGGCTCCTGAACCTCCCTGAGGACTCCGTGGGCACGTGGGAAGAGCTCTGCAAGCAGTTCGTCACGAACTTCAAGGGCACGTACGAGCGCGCGCTCACCCACAACGACATGCGCGTAGTGGTGCAGAAGAAGGATGAGACCCTCCGCAAGTACATCCAGCACTTCAGCCAGGTGCGGAACAAGATTCCAAACATCCCTGACACCCAAGTCATCGCAGCCTTCCGCGAGGGCGTCACGAACCGCAGGATGCTCGAGAAGCTCGGCATCCACGACAAGCTCACCTTTGTAGTGAAGCTGTTCGATCTGGCGGACAAGTGCGCCAAGGCTGAATAGGGACTCCTCTTCGTCAAGATGAGCTCGCGGGGAGATGACCCTGGCGAGGGGTCCAAGAGCCACAAGAAGAAGGAGGATCCCAAACGCAAGGCCACCGCAGTCCTCGCGGCAGAGCCTGGCGCCAAGGTCTCCCGTAGGGGTTCCCCCGAGCCTGGCGAGAAGAAGGAGGACGAATGTCCTTTCTGCGTCTACCACAACAGGCGCGGCCTCTACCGAGGCCTGCTTCGACCTCAAGTGGTTAAGCAAGGAGCGCGAATAGGCTGAGGGCAGCGGCGACCGCGGTCGAGGCCGTGGCTACCGCGGAAGCGGACGCAAGGGTGGCTACCAGAAGTCACCGGGCACCCAGGCCAACGCCGCCGAGAAAAACGGCAACCTCCCCGACGAGAAAGATGGAGGCTACCAGGCCCCGAGAGGGGCCATGGCCTGCACCCTTGGCCAGGCTCAAGCGCCCAAGTCGAACAACCAGTTCAAGCAGTTCGCTCGCGAGCTCAATGTCACGCTCCCCAGCGTGAGGACCTCCAGGCCCCTCAAGTGGTCGCAGTACACCATCGCCTTCGACGCACAGGACCACCCCAAGTCCACCAAGACTGTTGGCACCCTCCCTCTAGTCTGCTCCCCCACCATCAACAACATCGCCGTCTCCAAGACGCTCATCGATGGAGGTGCAGGCCTGAACGTCATCTCCATAGAGACTTTCGAGACGCTTCAACTGCCCTACGAGTGGCTCATCCCTCTAGGCCCTTCACATGAGTAACCAGCGGCTCCATTGAGCCTTTGGGGCAAGTCCGCCTCGCTGTCACCTTTGGCACACAGAAGAATTACCGCACCGAGCTCATCGACTTCGACGTCGCGCACATCGGCTTGCCGTACAACGCCATCCTCGGCTACCCCTCCCTCGCGAAGTTCATGGCCGTCACTCATCATGCCTACAACATGGTCAAGATCCCCGACAGCGCTGGCACCATCTCCATCCACGACCATGTCCTGGACGCCACGCGCACCGTCGAGACTGCCTACAAGGCAGCCGCCATGTCTTTTCCGGCTGCGGAGGACATGGAGCCTCTCGAGATGCCCCAGAAAAAGAAGCAGTTGTTCTCTCAGGAGCCAGCTTACCACGAAGGTCTCCTTGAGCACCAGCAGCTCGGGGGCTGAGGGCTCGGGGGCTAGCGTCACCATTGGCGCTGCTCTGCCTCCCAAATAGGAAGGCGTGCTCATCGCCTTCCTCCGGGCAAACTCTGACATGTTCGCATGGACTCCGTCAGTATGTCTAGTGTACCGAGGGAGGTGATTGAGCACCACTTAGTTGTGTGTCCAAACGCACGCCCCGTCAAGCAAAAGGAAAGAAAGCAAGCCCCCGAGAAGCAAGCATTCATCATCAAAGAGGTCGAGAAGCTCAAAGCAGCAAATGTTGTCCGCGAAGTCGCGCACCCCATTTGGCTCTCTAACGGCGTGGTTGTCCCAAAGCCCGCCGGAGGAGGCCGCCTCTGCATCGACTACAATGATGTCAACAAGGCCTGCCCCCAAGGACCCTTACCCCATGCCGAGAATCGACCAGATCGTGGACTCCACGGCAGGCTGCGACCTCCTCTGTTTTCTTGATGCCTTCTCTAGTTATCACCAGATTAAGATGGCTAAGGAAGACGAGGAAAAGATGGCATTCCTCACCCCTTGTGGTGTGTATTGCTATGTCTGCATGCCCTTCGGCCTGAAAAACGCTGGCGCCACCTTCCAGAGGCTCATGAGGATAGCCCTTGGCGAGCAAATGGGCAGAAATGCAAAGGCTTACGTCGATGACATCGTCGTCAAGTCTCGAGAGGGAGATAATCTCCTCAGGGACCTTGAAGAGACTTTCGTCAGCCTGTACAAGGTGAACATCTAACTCAACCCCGCCAAGTGCGTCTTCGGAGTGCCTTCAGGCAAATTGCTTGGTTTCCTCGTGTCCCACTGTGGCATAGAGGCAAATCATGACAAGATCAAGGCCATAGAGGAAATGCAGCCTCCCCGCCGGCTCAAGGACATGCAACGCCTAGCAGGCTGCATGGCCAACTTGGTCTGCTTCATCTCCAAGTTCACGAGAGAGCTCTGCCTTTCTTTAAGATCATGAAAAGATCTGGCACCTTCAAGTGGACGCCTGAAGCGGAAAAAGCCTTTGAGGACTTGAAGAGGTACTTGGCCAGCCCACCAGTCGTGGTTGCCCCAAGGACAGGCGAGCATCTGAAGCTGTATCTATCAGCCACTCCACAGACCGCCAGCGTCGTCCTGGTGGTAGAAAGAGAAGAGCCAGTCCTCCACAAGAAGAGTGCAACCACTCCAAAGCCAAAACCACCTGACGAAGAGCTCGACAAAGGGGCAGGCTCCACAAACCCACCGCCAGGCCCAGAGCCACAAGCCGAGCCTGCCCCATGTCCGGATATCTCCAAGAAGCCTGAAGAGCCTCTACAGGCTGATCTCGCCAAGGAGCCTGAAGAGTCTCCACGGACCAACCCCCTCGAGGGCCCTGAAGAGCCTCCTCAGGCAGACAGCGTTGCGCCTAAACTGACAACCCTTGTCGAGCATCTCGTCTACTTCGTCAGCACAGTACTGCGGGATGCTCGGGAATGGTACACAATGCAGCAGAAGCTCCTCATGGCACTCCTTATCGCCTCAAGAAAGCTGCGACACTACTTCCAGGGAGACTCCATCACGGTGGTCACCTCATTTCCGCTAGAGCAGATCCTGCGCAACCCTAACGCCATAGACCGTGTCGGGGGATGGAACATAGAGCTACAACCATTCAACTTGCGCTCCGATACCACAAGGGTCATCAAAGGAAGAGCGCTGGCAGACTTTGTCGCTGAATGGACTGATCCAACCCCTGAAGAGCCTCTAGGAGAAGAGCCAGAGCTCTCTGGAGAGAAAATGCCCAGCCACTGGACCATGACGTTCGACGGAGCCTTCGCCTGCCGCAATGGTGGGGCTGGTGTCGTCCTGATCTCGCCCAAGGGTGACAAACTCTATTATGCGGTCCAGCTGTGCTTCGTGATCGACAAGATCTCCAACAACATTGCTGAGTACGAAGGCTTGCTCGCCGGCCTACGGGCCGCCATCGCTCTAGGCGTCAAGCACCTGCTCACCAAGGGCGACTCCCAGCTGCTCGTCAACTTCTCCAACAAGAACTACAAGCCTAAGGACGACCACATGGCCGCATACCTTGAAGAGGTCCGCAGGCTTGAGAAGCACTTCAGGGGCATGGAGCTCATGCACATCCCAACGAAGGAAAATCAAGAGGCTGATGATATCGCCAAGCGCGCATCAAGGAGGCAAGCTCAGCTACCAGGCGTCTTTGAAGAGAGACTCATCAAACCATCAATAAAGCAGCCTCAAGAGGCCATGCCCGCAAGCACAGACGAAGTGCTCCCACCACCACCTATAGCTGGGGCTCCAGACTGCGGCCCCCCGACAGGGGAGCGCCTGTTGCTCACAGAAGTGCATCAAGAGATAGGCTGGATCGACGAGCTCAAGGACTACCTCGCCAAGGGAATCCTCCCCGAGGAAAATGTCGAAGCAGAGCGAATCGCTCTCCAGGCAAAATCCTACCACATCCTCGAGGGAGATCTCTACCGCAAGCGCCCAAATGACATCACTCTCAAAAGCGTCCTTCCTGAAGAAGGAAAGAGCTTAATCAAGAAAATCCACAGCGGAGAATGCGGCCACCATTCATGCGCCCGCACCCTCGCAGGCAAGGTCTTTAGGAGTGGCTTCTACTCAGGATTCAGTTGACATCATTCATGCTTGCGAAGCCTGCCAGTTCCACGCCAAGCAAATCCATCAGCCCGTGCTGGGACTTCAAACCATCCCGGTCTCTTGGCCGTTCGCGGTCTGGGGGCTGGACATCTTGGGACCATTCCCAACAGCGCAAGGGGGCTATCTCTTCGTGGCTATCGAAAAGTTCACCAAGTGGCCCGAGGTTGAGGCGATGCGCACAATTCCAGCAGGTGCAGCGGTGAAGTTCATCATAGGACTGGTCTGCCGCTTCGGAGTGCCTAATCGCATAATCACCGACAACGGCTCGCAATTCACACGTGGCGTCTTCAGGGCTTACTGCGAGAAACTGGGCATCAAGCTCTGCTTTGCCTCGCTAGCTCACAAGCAGACCAATGGCCAAGCTGAGCGCGCAAACGCAAAAGTCCTCAAGAGCTTAAAGACCAGGACCTTCAACATCCTCAAGGGCCACGGCAAGGGCTGGATCAGCGAGCTCCCTTTGGTGCTCTGGTCCATCCGCACCATGCCGCCCAAGCCTACGGGGGAAACACCGTTTGCCCTCGTCTACAGAGCCGAAGCAGTCCTCCCTACAGAGATCAAGCATGGATCCCCACGGGTTCTTGCCTTTAATGAGGATGAGCAAGAGGACCTCCACAACGATGACCTGCTGCTCCTCGAAGGTCTACGCCGCCGTGCCGCCCTCTGGGCGGCAAAATAACAACAGGACATGTGACGCTACCACAGCCGCAACGTGCGCTCACGCACCCTGGAGACAGGTGATCTCGTCCTCAGGCGGATCCTCTCCAGGGAAGGCCTCCAGAAGCTATCACCCATGTGGGAAGGCCCCTACAGGGTCACCCACATTGCCAGGCCTGGCGCGGCTCGCCTCGAGACTCAAGACGGCATCCCCATCAAAAATGTGTGGAACATCGTGCACTTACGCAAGTTCTACCCGTGATCATTGTCACGCCGGTGATCATTGTCACGTCAAGACATCTGGCTGAAGAGGCAGCTTACGGCTCCATCTCCAAGCATTTTTTGTCTCTAGAGGTTAAAAGCTCACGGCTTAAACCTCCAAGCCCCAAAGGCTTCTCTCGAGGGTCAACCCTCCGAGCTCTCCTTGTAACGAGCCACCTCAGGCCGTAGAGAGTCTCTGCCACTAATGGGTGGTCCCCATGCCTCGACATGGATAAATACATTAACTTGGCAACTCTAAGCATTATGAGACAATTTCGTTCCTAAGTGAACTATGTGCTACGGCGCCGCTATGTAATATTTTGGTGGTGAGTTTATTCCCGCATTATTGTTTTTCAATGTGCGCTTATATATTTCCCCATGCGCACCTCATGAGCGGCGGCTTAGTACAGTGCCGGTGCCTCAAATGACACACCAGCAGCACTACAAAACCCAATGATCCGAGCTCTGGCTGGAGGGCAAGCTCCCACAAACACGCCATCTCTACAAAGGACCTTGGTACTTGCTCTCCTCGCGAGGAACGCACGAGGAGACCTATAAGCGCGCATGAGTTCCCAGTACCATATACAAGCATTTGGGTTCGCCTCTCTAACATCTATAGGGAACAAACGTCCCTGCAAGCCTGAGGAGGCAATAGGGCAAAAACCCTTGAAGAGGACCTCCTCGCCAGGCAAAAAACCTCTAAGGGCAAAAGCCTCGAGAAGCAAATGAACGTCAATTGACCACCTAGAAGGGGTGGGCGAATAGGTGGTGACCAATTTTTATGTCTTTTTCAGTTTTAGGCTAGCGGAAAGTGAGTTGTCTATATGTGCTACTAGGTGATACAAGTGATACACAACAAAGAAACTAAGCAAGTACAGGAATTGAAGAAGCGATAAAGGAGAGTGGAACAAGACAACCGTAGGAACTCGAAGACGGCGATTTTATCCCGAGTTCCACCACATAGGTGTACGTCTTGTTGCAGGGGTGTGAGCTACCACAAAGGTTTGCTCAACGCTACAAAGGCCTCACCCTATTCTCCTGTGAATTCGACCACAAAGGTGCGAATCCACGTTTCCACTAAGGACTCCTTTAAGGGCGGAGAAGGTCCCGTACAAATTCGTGAGGCACACACCCACAACTGAATTGGGGGCTCTCACAATGACCACAACAGGTCACTTCCACAAAGGAATCCACAAAGGATCAAAACACACAAGATTGAACCTAGCTATCCACAAAGGAACCCTAGATTCGTTGCCCCTCAAGATATAGAGGGGGGAAAATAAAACGCTTCGGTGGAGTTGTAGATCGGTGGCTTCTCCCTCAGATCCCCAAGTATCAAAAGATTTGAGTGGCTAGATTGGGAGATCCGGAAGAAACAAGCTTCAGCACCAATGGAGAAGAGAGAAAATTGGAAGCTTAAACTGCTGGAGGTAGGTGGAGGGGTATTTATACCCCTCCCCAAATTCTTCCCGTTGTACAGCCGCCAGCTCGGAGATCTCCGGGTTGATCTCCGGAGATCTCCGGTCTCCGGAAATCTCGTGCGGCAATTCCGGCTGAGTGGAGCTCGATGTCAATGTTGATTGGTGTTATTGACTTGGTAGAAAATCTTCTGTCACTCGGAGATCTCCGGACTGTGGCTCGGAAATCTCCGAGCGCCAGAAATCTCCTAAAGCAATTCCGGCTAAACTCGAATTGGAGTGAGTGCGCATCTCAGTTCTTGACTTGGTGAAATTTTTCTGTCACTCGGAGATCTCTGGACTGAGACTCGGAAATCTCCGAGCACCGGAAATCTCCTAGAGCATTTCCGGCTAAAACGAAATGTTTTCAGTGCGCTCTGGAGTTTTGACTTAGAGAAAATCTTGAGTAGCTCGGAGATCTCCGGACTGGGGACCGGAAATCTCCGGGATCCGGAAATCTCCTGAATGATTTCCTGGTGAAAGACCAAGTGATGCAGTACTAAAAATCAGGAAATTTAAGTGTTCACTCTTATCAACCGACCTGTACTAGAACCTGCATAGTTCATCACAAAAATTAGATGTAGTGTACCTACACTTTAAATAAGGCAGATATCTGTGAATAGTGCAAATCCCTGGATCGATTCGTTTGCACACACAGTTTACGATGTAATATCACAACAAAGTATCAATTTTATTATATCGATGATCCAGACTTACAAAATATTCGATACAAGTTGCATAACATAAAGCTAGCTTTTAAAGAGTAAGCTGCGGAAATACAATAACAGTGAGTCTCCATCATCATCATGTTGCCACAGGCAAAAACATGTTGGTTTTAGACTCGAAACCTTTAAACGAAACCTCACTCGTCATCTGATCAATCTGCAATAAGAAAAATATTGCTCAGATTCCATTAAAAATGGAGTCTGGCAAATGACACTATGGTGGACACTTAGAGGAATAACTCTAATAACCTACATGCTTATTTGGCTGGCGAAGTTGAAGACTATTTTGCATAAAGCCAATTTTTCCTAACTCTTTGGAAAACACTTTTCTTCTATTTGAGACATTTTTGGCATGACAACCACTGTCTCATTCTACCCTTGTTCACCCATCAAGTTTTATATTTTTGAAGTTGGAATGGTGGAATCCTCCGTTGACGTCCGTGATCAGCTGCTCAAATTGTCCGTACCGGGGACACGGCTAAGTACTTAGTTTTACACTCTGTAGAGGTTGTGCACGTTCACCATTGTACCCATTCAACCCAAACTATCCTTTACACACTTATAGTGATAAGGAAAAGGAGAAGAATGAGACGAGATATTTCAAAAGCATTTTCCCTCCCACTCTGGCTTGACCCGTTCCACCTAACACCCTCTACATATTCTTGTCAAGCCGGGGCGAGTCCACGCAACTTAGTTGATCAAGCCAAAGCCCATTGGTAATGGCTGCACTGGAAGCAATCGTCACTCGGATTTCTTCAGATTCCTCTGTTCCTGGGTGGCCATTCACAAGTGTACGTACTCCAGGAACCATAGACATGGCCTGAGTAGCCACTCAACATAAATCATACAACCTCTTACCACACAGGTGTTACATTTTTAACTTAGTAGAATTTAGATTTTGACAAAACAACATTTGCATAGCATCAATAATTATACTAAGTATTGCATAGGAGCCTAGACACAGGAATAAGGAATTTCTACACAGGTTTAGCATAGCAATACTATACTACACATGCTTATATAAAAATACACTAAGTAATGCATATAGAAAATAGTAGGAAGTTTATGAATGTGCCACTTGCCTTTGAATGATGTCTTCGCTCACAAACTCTTTTCAACGTAACTCGGAGCTCTCCGTTCAATCTAACAGTATAGACAAACAACAATACAACCATCAACACAACAACACATCGCATACAAACACTTTCAAAATGAACAAACAAGTTTTATAAAACTTCTAAGGAAAATATGTTTATGCATGATGTGCAAAATATTCCTAAGGAATAGAAATGCTTTTTATGCCATGAAAATCTTTTAAGTATTGCAAGGCAAGTAGGTTAGTCAAAATGACTAAGGACTAAAGTCATAGGTTAGACAAAATACTTTGTTATAAATCATCTTGAATAAGCACTCTAATGACTTAGTCATGATGTGCATATCTACTTAGAGAAAATACTAAGTTTATTCTCCAAGGTGATCAACAATTATTATCAACTCTTTGTAAATTGGATATTCACTATAGTGAGAGAGATAGACACCCGACCAGCCACTTAAATTGTGGAACAGGTCTCATGTACGTGGACATGTAAGGTTTGTCTCCAGGCCGCTTCATCTCACTATGCCGCTAGGATTCAACAAACTTCAAGATGGTGATAACATGATCAAAATGGTTTATGTCTAAAGTGAAAGACAGGATTAGGAAAGAGGGAAAAGATAGAAAGAAAGATGTAGAATCTTCTCCTTGCTTCCTTTTCTTTTTGATGTTATGACTTCATTGGAATTTTGTAGACTTGATGACTCTGAAGACATGATAGTGTTGATGGCCTCCAGGTTGGTCTTGAATATAACTTAGTCATCATAAGGGCTAAGAGAGGAAGGGAGAAAAGAGAGAGAGAGAAAGCAAGTCTTAGAAAATATTGCTGGCTGGTCTTCATGAACTTCTTCTTGATTTTCTTCTAAGTGCTTCTACTCCTTGAAGATACTTCTGAAGTCTTGTTTTGGCTAAGTCCTTCATTGGCCTTCTAGCTCCATGTTCAAAATCTTAAGTGTCTAAGTGCATAGCACTTTACCAAAATACTAAGTTAAAAATAATCCTAACTTAGAGAAAATAATGAAGAGATTTTCCTATGGGAAATATTTCTATATGTGAAAATATGTTATGCATGCAATGCACTTTTTAATCATAAGAAACATCATAAAAAATTTGTGATATTTATAAAGTATGCATTAGGCTATAAATACAATTTAATTAATTTCTATTTTTCAAAAATACAATAAAAGGAATAAATATAAGATTAGAGTTTTCTGTGATTAAATTTTTATAACAAAATTTTGTAATTGTAATTAGTATTAATAAACAGAGGGGAATTAAATAAATTTATAGCAATTGGATTTACTCAAAAATGATTGTTCTATCAAGAGTTATGTTAAAATTATTCAAACTATTTAATTTAAACATATAAGTATTAAATCATCAAAATAATACTCAAAAATATTTTATAACAGAGGCAGCATACTACAAATATTCCAAAGTTTCTAAAACAATTTTATTTACAATTTTTGGATTTATAGATTTAAAGTTATTACAAATATACTCAAATCATCCATTTGAAATTTGAATATTTTAGACTAAGTCAAATTTGAATTCTAACAGATCTGAAATATTCTACATGTCAAGGGCTTTCCAAATATATAAAATTTATCAAATGTGGATGTGTGAATAAAAGTTGTAACAAATCTAAGTGGCAAGGGCTTTTCTGCAAAACTGCCATTTAATCTAACTAAAAGAAATCTTTTTCCAAAGTGGCGCTGACGGTGCATGCCGACTCGGCGCTGACGTGGTTAAGTGGATGGATCTGGGCCGTTGGATCCAGATCCGACGGTTAAGATCTAATACCGGTTCGATTTGAATAAATCTAATCGCGTGCGTCGATTTTAGATCGGACGGCCGAGGAGCGGTGACCATACCGTGGCGGCGGGATTTCGCCGGAGATGGCGACGATGGCGGCGCTGCGCTCGACGACGACGGTCTGGTGCCTCCAGTGACTCCCCGGACGTGGCGAGGCGATCAAGAGGTGCGGCACGGCGTGCTGGAAGCGATGGTGGCGGCGGAGTCGAGTCGATCTTCCTGGAACGGCCGGGAGCGGCGAAAGGAATGCGGCTGCGCTCCGGTGAGATACGGTCGTGCACGGGGTGCTCAAATCACTGCACAAAATATTCGAACGCGGGCCTTAGGAGATGTGCATGAAGACGGCGGGGAGTGAGGAGAGAACCAGAGGCTCGGGGGAGGTCTCACCGTGACGGATTCGTGAGGAACGCAGGGCGTGGTAGAGGAACTCCGGCGAGCACGTTTGGCGGCCTGGCGGTGTGCTTCGTTAGGGTTTTTAGGGGGAAAAGGAGACGAGTGCGTAGGGATTTTATAGGACCGAACGAGGGAAACAGATTCGCGAAGAATGCACCGTATTTTGGAAAGGAATCGGGGGCGGAAATTTCGGACGGAGGAGGAAGAAGCAGTGACGTCAGCTATGACGTCATCCAGGTAATTTCTTTTATTTTTTCTGTTTCTATTTAATTCATATCTTTTGATTTAAGACTCCAAATAATGTCAAATAAAATTCTAGAAATTTGTAAAAATCATATTTGTGCTTTAAAACATTAGTGGGCATGTTTTGAAAACTTTTTAAAATTAATAATTTTGAAATATTAGTTAAATACAAATTTGACACTTTTTTTTTTGAGGCGCAAAACAGTAGGGAAAAATCCCTACTTTTTAATTTTCTATTTTCTCATTGACTGCTGTACAATTACATGGAAAAGTTCATAAAGTATCCAACCATTGGGTCATCCCTTCCTTTAAGGAAGGTTTAGCTCTATGTAGAATCAAACTAAAAGAACAGATAAAGTCCTGGAAACAAGCCTCAAGACAAATGGGCTGAGAATCAAAAATACATCTGTTTCTATGGGTCCAAATACTCCAGCAACCAATAATAAGGATTTCCTTATAGCAGATTAGCTTATAAGTTTTCTTGGCTTGAATCAACATGGAGAAGAGGTCCAGATCCGTATCCCATTCAAGGTAAAGTTTCCACCAAAAATTTCTGCTGAAATCACATTCAAAAAATAAATGAATAAACTCTTCAGACATACCCTGTGAGCATAGAACACAGTTATAATCCTCAATCTGAAACTGCTTTCTGGCAAGTAGGTCTCTTGTGTTCAATCTGTCTTGCAAAAGCAACCAAAAAAATATCTTATGTTTTGGTAGAACTCTGGATTTCCAGATCCACTGGAATGGGGATGGTGCAGGAGTATTTGTCAATAAGGTATCATAGACCCTCTTACTCGAGTAACTTTTATTGCTGGATGACATAATCCACCTATCAGCAGTAGTGATATCCATGTGTCATGTCAGCAAATTGTTGAACTGGGCAAATTGATGAACAGCAGGTACTGACAGTGGAGTGTGAAACAATTCCAGTGACTCCTCATCAGATAAAACAGCAAGTGCCTGTTTAATGGAAATGGATTGTGATTTCGCAAAGGAGCAAAGGTGAGGTAGTTTGTGCCTAAGAAGCTCATCAGACCACTTATCCATCCAAAGCCTTACAGTTCCACCATCACCTGGGACACATGCTGCCAATTCCAGGAAGCTATCAAATAACTTAAGGCAATCCTTCCACCAAAAAGAACCAACAGGTCTAGTGTTTTCTGGTAATCTATCATTCTCATAATGTGCTTTCCATATAAGCTTAACCCATGGCAAATCGTCCTTATTCATGAACTTAAAGATGTACTTCATGGGTAGGGAAATATTTTGGGTTCTGAGGTTTAGGATGCCCAATCCTCCCAATCTCTTTGGCTTGCAAACATTTTCCCATTTGACCAGGCATTTACCTTTTTTATGAATATCTTTGCCCCTCCAAAAGAAACCCCTGGTAGATCCTTCAATATAGTCCAGAAAACCCAAAGGCAGTTTCAATGTGCACATAGCAAAATTGGGAATGGCAGAAATGTTGGATTTAATCACCACCAGTCGACCATCATAGGAAAGTGTATCAGCAATGCCAACCAGCCTTCTATTAATCCTATGAATAATACCAATAAGGTCTTCCATCTTTGGTCTAGTAGTCCCCAGAGGTAGACCAAGGTAGGTAAAAGGTAAGGCTTCAATTTTACACCCCAGGACCATAGCCAGCTCAATACGTTTATCATGGTCAACATTGATGGATACCATAGAGGATTTATTGAAATTGATCTTTAATCCAGTAGATAATGAAAATTTATCCAGGATCACCTTCAGCCTTCTCAGTTGTTCAACACAAGCTGGCATAATAAGCAGAGTATCATCTGCATATTGAATTATGGGATAATCTAATCCAAAGGAACAGGTCAGGGGCAAATCAATCTCTCCTGATTGCCAAGCAGCATTAATGACAAATTGGAGAAGCTCAGCAGCAGTCACAAACAGCAAGGGTGACAAAGGATCACCTTGCCTAACTCCTCTTTTACACCAAATTTTCTTCCCAGGTATACCATTTAAGAGTACTGAGGTGGAAGCAGAATGCAGGATTTTAGATATCCATCTCTGCCAAAGGTCTCCAAACCCTAAATGTTTAAGCATGAGCAGAATAGCCGAATATTCAACCTTGTCAAAAGCTTTTTCAAAATCCAACTTCAAGATAATGATCTCTCTCTTAGACTTGTGACAGAGGTGAATGTATTCAAAAGCCCAAGCAAGACAGTCCTGAATGGTTCTATTCTTGATAAATCCATACTGATTTTTGTGCAATGCTTGGATAATAACCCTCTACATCCTATTGGCAAGCAGCTTTGTCAATAACTTCAAAGTTATACTGACCAGAGAGATAGGTCTATAATCATTTACATATTCTGGGTCAGTTTTCTTAGGAATGAGTGTTATGAAGGCTGAATTGATACTGGAGATATCCAAATCACCCGCATAGAAACTAAAACACAGCTGATAAAACTGATCCTTAACTTGATCCCAACAGTTTTTTAGGAAAGCTCCATTAAACCCATCAGGACCTGGGGATTTATCTGTTGGCATACACTTTACAATGTCATAAATTTCATCCTTTGTGAATGGTACTTCAAGGCTAGCAAAGTCAATATTATAGTTGGGAACAACAAGGTTATCAAGATCAAAAAGCATAATTGGGTTATCAGTACAACCAATCCTCTGTTTGAAAGACTGCCAAATAATTGCTGCTTTATCTTCATGATCACAAACCAAACGACCATCCTATGTGCTCAAAATAGCAATATAATTACATCTGAAGCTTTTGGTAGCATAGGTATGGAAAAACCTTGTGTTTTCACCTCCCAACTTAGCCCATCTAATTTTTGCCCTACTGCGCCAATAAATCCTCTTGGCCTCCAGAAGATTGGCCAAATGAGATTTAAGTACTCTTCTAAAATTGGATTCAATAATAGAGAGTAATCTTTGGTCCTCAAGACCATCCAATAAAGCCAGCACAAAGTTGCATGACTGAATCGTCTTACATAACTGAGACAAAGTTTTACTCCATCGTTTCAATCCATATCTCAATGATTTCAGTCTCGCAGTAATATCATGAGCAATATTTTTAAATGATCCCCAATGCTGCCAATTGTGAGCTATCACCTGTGCAAAACCCTTCATCCCTAACCAGAACTCCTCAAACCGAAATATCTGTGCTTTTGGAACATGTATACCAATCTGTACCTTTATAGGGACATGATCTGATGATAATTTGGCTAGTGGGGTAGCTAGTGTGTTAGGGAATAAAGCAGTCCAGCTGGCAGAGGAAAAGACCCAATCTAACTTTTCAAGTAGAGGCTCAGCTTGCATATTACTCCAGGTAAAAGATCTACCCTTTAGTGGAATATCAATAAGATCATGATGGCTAATAAATCTGTTAAAAGCAAGCATATTATTGATGTCTCCTCCAGGTCGGTTCCTGTTATCTGGACCCCTTATCAGATTAAAGTCACCAAGTATCATCCACAAATGCATTTGATGTGTGTCAATATTCATGAGCCAATTAAGAAAAAGAGATCTCTCAGCAGGAAGGGTCGGTCCATAGATATTTGTAAGGTACCAAACATGGCCAGTAATCTTACAGATCAGTTGAACAGTGATATGGAATTTAGAGAAGGAGATCTCAGTGCCATCAAAAAGGTTCCCATTCCATATGGTTATTAAACCCCCAGAGCTTCCCTCAGAAGGGGAGAACACAAATTTATTGAAACGTCTTGGGCAAAAGTTCCTGACATATTGAAGATCAAAGTGATCTTTTTTGGTTTCCTGGAAACAGATGATGTTACAGTTTGACTCATTAATGTTCTGCCTAATGTCATCCCATCTGGTTTGTGAGTTAATCCCTCTCAGATTCCAATCCAAAATATTCCATTGTCTACTCATTGGAAACCAAAAAAGGGATGTTTAACGCTGAGCAATATTAAAAAGCCCAGGGACAAGCACAAAAAGTTTGTAGAAACCATCCTCCAAGGACCTAAAGTGAGCCAGCATATAATTTCCAGATACAACCCAAATAGGATAAATAAATCCTCCCAGAGGATAACAAACTGAAAATAAAGCTCAGAACAAGCAAACACAGACTTCTGAGAGTAGATATCAGCACCAGTTAACACACAAAAGACACTTTGACCGCAAAAGTGCATACATCCAAGTTCACAAGTGTCCACAAGACCATACCGACAGGAAATAAGTTTAAGCTGATAGGATATCATATTACAAGCCAAAATACAAGAAAAGAAACCCAGGTGAATGAAGCACAAGTTCCAGCTGCCCCCCTCTTCACATAATTTATTCAATACTGTCATTGGTACTGTCATAGTTCAAGTTGTCCTCTGATACATCCTCAGGGTGCATCTGACAGGGCCCAGTAGCCAAAGCATGGATAGTCTCAAGTGGCAGAAAAGGAGGAGCATGCGCATTGGCATCCCTTACAACAACAGATAGAGCACCCTTGTCCTGATCTTCATCATCATCCTCCTGGCCCTCAATGCCAAAATCAGCAGGTATATCCTTATAGCCCTCCTTGAGCTTAGCAATTCTGTTGCTTCTCCTGACTTGTTCAACAGACATAATGGCTTTTCCTTTTCTCTTCCTTGACGTAGCAAGCGAGACAGAAGGAGCAGACGAGGTACCAAGTTGCTGATCAGCCTCTGGAATGATACTAACTGCAGCATTACGATCAGTAGGTTGTTGAGCTGCAACATTCTCAACTGCAGCAGATGTCTCAGATGAAATGTTGCTCATGTTGCCTAAGGAGGGGGCAAGTAGATTGCGTTCTGGTGGGAACACCTCCACAAAAATAGGCAGCACAGGGAGAGGAGCATCTTGGACCACTGGATGAACAACAGGCTCAATAACTGGGGCTATCACATCATCAATCACAGGAGCATGAATGGGAATAGGAACTACTGGTGCTGGTAAAACAATGTGAACATCAGGTACAGGACTCTGAGGTGGGGTGACTAAAGCAGGCTCTTCATTAACTGGAGGGGCTGGTGGCACAACCTGAGCTTCCTCTTCATGGTGCCACATAGCAAATCCATCAATCACAATAGGAACTGGGTGTGGGTTTTCACCCTCAGGTGGGAGAGGATCTTCATCTCCAGCACCTGCTCCCAGCATACGTCTGTTCAGAATGATGCAAGGACAGGACCATGATCCACCATTGCCCTCCTCACTGAAATTTTGCACCACCACAATACTGCCAGGAATCCTATCAATGTCAAAAGTCCTTATATTCACAAGAATCCGAGCCTTGTTGGTATCATCTCTATTCCAAATCAAGAAGCGACCATAAGGAGCAAAGGTGGAAATAATTGTGTTAAGAGACCAGCACTCTGGAGGAAAATTCAGGAGCATAAGCCAGACATCATGTGTAAAAGTAGCAGCTCTGAAGTTCCTTCCTTTATCGTGTTCGATGACACGCATCACAGAGTCACCAATGAAATAAGGGTTGTTTCTAATAGCGCTGTCACGGTCAATAACCCCATCAAATCTAACCATGGCGGCACCCATCGCACAACGACTGACTTGTCTAACCTCATAACCTCTCTGTACCATCTGAGCAGTGATGAGGGCAGAAGTACCTTCAAATTGCTCCCAAGTCGGCTCTGGTTCGAGGAGGATGATCGCCCAATCGTCGCATATCTCGGGAGTGGAACCGCCGATGACCACATAGCCCCGTTGCGGTCGGAGAGGGCTAAAAGGCACATAACCTGCTCCAGGAGGCAGGTGGGGCACAGGGTCGACGGGGTAGTTCGCCATCGCTACAATGTTGGCCGGAGTCGACGGCGGTGGGCAGGCGGAGTTGCCGGTGCAGGGGAAGCAGGGGAGAACATGGGAGGGTGCCGGAACAGTATTGTCGATTGGTATTTCTTTATTCAGCAGAGAGACTTCCTTAGTAGCAACTCTACGAAAGATCCTCTTATGGTTAACACGATCAAAGCAGTTGCGGGCAATGTGACCGTATCTTGAACAAATTCTGCATCGTATCTGATTAGAGCAGTTAATCTTAATATGAAACGGACTGAAGCATCTGGAACAGCATATGAACTCCTCTGTAGTATGGGCCAGATTTGCATCTTCAGGTACTAGCGGTGATTGGGCCTCTGAATGGGCCACAGAAGGAATAGGAGTAACTTTCTGAATGGGCCTCCATTGCAACATCAGATTTGATCTAGCGGCCAAAAAGGAAAGATCCCGCTTTTTCGCCGATGAATTCGTGATCGGATGAACACTATGAATCTCCACAGTATGAGCAATGGCTGGATCTGAAGAAGGACGAACACCCAGAGGAATTGTGTTGGCTCCCGTGAGAACAGAAACGCTGGGCATGTTGGTCTCGAGTTGCAACCGGAGACGTTTAAAAATATTAGAAACCACAGGCTGCCTAGGGTTTGCATGGGGACGTGATCGACGTGCACCCACCTGAGACCATTCTGCATCCATTTGAGAATTCCAAATCTTTTCTTCTCTCATCCAGTTAGGTCCTCCATGACCCCAGAGATGAAAATAACATTTGAACATTTTGCAGTCAATAGATCTCAGATTACAGATAAAGAATCCCACCTGTTTTGAGCTGACAGCAAATTTGAAAACTCTATCGTCAAGAACTGACGTACCAATCTCATCATAGGCCACTCCCAAAACCGCCGAGAGGGCCAGACTAACATTCAGATCATCCAAACGGAAAGCAGCACGACCAAAAGATACCACAAGAAAGAAACGACTAGAAGAGGAGACAGGGCTGACTGAGGAGGCAAAGAGATGTCGAACCTTAGATCTGAACTGGTGACCAATGGAGAAGTCCAGGAGATGAGCAATGGAGGAGGGATCATTGAAGGGATCCATCCTCATTCTTCCAGCCGCCATGGGGAGATTTAGATGTGGTAAGCACCGAGATCGCCAAGGGAATCGCCATGGGAGCCGCCAGAGCTCGGGGGGGTGGGAGCCATCAGTCAGTCGAACTCTTTCACCTTCTCCCGATGGGACAAATTTGACACTTTAAGTTAAATTTAAAATTAGGGATTTAATAAATTTATTTGGGATTAAATAACATTTATGAAATTACCACAATCATATATGATTGATATTAAGTTATATAAATCTCATTTTCAATAACCATTATTCTTTATTTTGGTATAATAGTAAAATAACTAAATATAAATATTTTTAAGGAAATGGGAAATATAATAAATTCAATTTTAATTCAAAATATTTTTTGCACCATTATGTTTCATAATATGATAAAGCATTTAAAAACTCCAGAATATACCTTTGGAAAAGATGATAGGTTTATTTCATTTCTTATATTGAATATATTCATGAAAATCATTTTATGTATTGCAAATTGATAAAAATAATTTAAGTTATTGAAATGCCTATTTGGATAATTCATTAATTATAAAATATATGAAGTTTTAAAGTTATAAAATATAGACTTCAATTTCTAAAACTATGTTTTGAACTTAGTTAAAAGAATGGAAACTATTTTGCAAATAGATCATGTTTTAAATAGTTTTGAATTTATGAATAGATATGGCTAAGTGGTTGAAATCAATTACTTATAAGGAAACTATTTATTACAATAAAAGGGGTTTGAAGTTTGTAAAACATTTGTCAATTTAATTATTGAGGTTTAAGAAATACAATGGATAATAATTTGTTTAACTTGAAACAACTTTTGAAAATAATGATAAACTGAGATATTTGAAATATTAAACTCTTTCAATATGTTTGAAGTCTTTCATAGTTGGTTTTCTTATGCATTTTAATATTTTATTTTAATAAAAAGAAAAGTTTTAAATTTTAGTGATTTTTAAACATTCCAAAATATTGGGATGTTACAGACTACCACCCTTATAAGGAATCTCGTCCCCGAGGTTCAGAGAGGCTAGAACGAAAAGCAAATGCTTGGAATGATTCTGATAACTCGAGAGGTTTGGAGAAATCTAATTTCTGACATGGAAACTTGAAAACTGGAAGGGAATGATTTTTCTGATTGGGAAGGCTAGAAAGAAAGATGGGTTGGGATCTCTGGGTTTCACGCAACTGGGTTTGAGTTTAACTAGGTGTCTACCACCCTTAAAAGAAATTGTTGTGGTCAGTCTAGAAACTTTGTTTAATCTTGCTTACTTTTCTGATGTAGAATGTACTAATATTCAAAATACAACGGTATGTGGTGGAAGGAATGATTAAGGAATTATTATACTCCGCATAGTTTTGCATGCTTTCGGTTTGGTCATAAGACCCTCTTGATACTCACTATGGTTTTGATCAATCTTAGGCAGGTGGTCGTTGATCAAATTCCACAACTGACTATGGTTCTCTAATAGTAGTCGCAGTATTGTGTGCATAACTTTGGTAATGGGGTGGGATATTTGCTTGGTTTAGAAAAGAAATGAGTAGAGTTATATATACTATGGAGGAATCCTAGTTCAATAAATCAGAACATGGCAACCAATCTCTAACAAACTCAATCAACATGGTTCAAACACAAGCAAACACATACGTAACAAATTTTCAAACTTCTTTTGAAAGACCGAACTAATCGTTTATCGAACGAAACACATCAATGTCATGGAAAGACAAAATTGATAGTACTGCCATACCACAATTTGATAGGTCAATACATCATCGGATCTCGTTATTCTAATGGATAGGTGGTCTAATCTATCTTTTTCTTGAGTGCCTCGAGTTCTTCCTCAACTTCCTTGAGTTCTTCAAGATTCTTCTGGGTGTTGTCAATCCTAAATCGAAGTCTTTCTGCAAGGTACTCGATGGCTCTCCATGCTGCATTCCTTGCTGAATCAAAGAATGATGTGTGAAGTATTGGGTTGGTGAACATGCAATCACCCTCAGTCTTGTGATCATCTTCTTTGCTCCTGTATAGATGGACTTGCACCCACCAATACTCTTGGCCTTCATCCTTGAAAGGAAAACCTTTGTATATTGCTTCTCCTTCAAAATCCAAGCTTTTCATGTTATCCTTAAGTGCTCTTGGAAACTCCATCTCACATTCCAAGGTCATGGTCATCACTGGTCCTTTCTTGAGTGATTCAATGAGGGCGGTCATCTAAAGAAAACAAGATAAGAAAATTAGAAATTAAATAGTTAAGATAGTTACAAGAATGATGTTTGAAAAGTTCTTATTTTTAGCAAACTGAATGATATAGATTTTCAATCCTATGGCCAATCCTATTTCTATCCAAACTTAGGGTTTCGAACCTAGAGGCAACACAGTGCTCTGATACCATCTGTAGCGTACCTGCACTTTAAATAAGGCAGATACTTGTGTATAGTGCAAATCCCTGGATCGATTCGTTTGCACACACAGTTTATGTTGTAATATCACAACAAAGTATCAATTTTATTACATCAATGATCCAGACTTACAAAATATACGATACCAGTCTCATAGCATAAAGCTAGCTTTTAAAGAGTAAGCAGCGGAAATACAATAACAGTGAGTCTCCATCATCATCATGTTGCCACATGCGAAAACATGTTGGTTGTAGACTCGAAACCTTTAAACGAAACCTCACTCGTCATCTTATCAATCTGCAATAAGAAAAATATTGCACCAACGTGGGTCAGATTCCATTAAAATGGAGTCTGGCAAGTGACACTATGGTGGACACTTAGAGGAATAACTCTAATAACCTACATGCTTATCTGGCTGGTGGAGTTCAAGGCTATTTTGCATAAAGCCAATTTTTCCTAACTCTTTGGAAAACACTTTTCTTCTATTCGAGACATTTGTGGCATGACAATAACTGTCTCATTCTATCCTTGTTCACCCATCAAGTTTTATATTTTTGAAGTTGGAATGGTGGAATCCTCCGTTGACGTCCGTGATCAGCTGCTCAAATTGTCTGTACCGGGGACACGGCTAAGTACTTAGTTTTACACTCTGCAGAGGTTGTGCACGTTCACCATTGTACCCATTCAACCCAAACTATCCTTTACACACTTATAGTGATAAGGAAAAGGAGAAGAATGAGACGAGATCTTTCAGAAGCATTTTCCCTCCCACTCTGGCTTGACCCGTTCCACCTAACACCCTCTACATCTACTTGTCAAGCCGGGGCGAGTCCATGCAACTTAGTTGATCAAGCCAGAGCCCATTGGCAATGGCTGCACTGGAAGCAATCGTCACTCGGAGTTCTTCAAATTCCTCTGTTCATGGGTGGCCATTCACAAGTGTACGTACTCCAGGAACCATAGACATGGCATGAGTAGCCACTCAACATAAACCATACAAGCTCTTACCACCCAGGTGTTTCATTCTTAACTTAGTAGAATTTAGATTTTCACAAAACAACATTTGCATAGCATCAATAATTCTACTAAGTATTGCATAGGAGCCTAGACACAGGAATAAGGAATTTCTTCACAGGTTTAGCATAGCAATACTATCCTACACATGCTGATATAAAAATACACTAATTAATGCATATATAAAATAGTAGGAAGTTTATGAATGTGCCACTTGCCTTTGAATGATGTCTTTTCTCACAAACTCTTTTCAACGTAACTCGGAGCTCTCCGTTCAATCTAACAGTATAGACAAACAACAATACAACAATCAACACAAAACACAACATCACATCGCATACAAACACTTTCATAATGAACAAACAAGTTTTATAAAACTTCTAAGGAAAATATGTTTATGCATGATGTGCAAAATATTCCTAAGGACTAGAAATGCTTTTTATGCCGTGAAAATCTTTTAAGTATTGCAATGCAAGTAGGTTGGTCAAAATGACTAAGGACTAAACTCAAAGGTTAGACAAAATACTTTGTTATAAATCATCTTGAACAAGCACTCTAATGACTTAGTCATGATGTGCATATCTACTTAGAGAAAATACTAAGTTTATTCTCCAAGGTGATCAACAAATATTATCAACTCTTTGCAAATTGGATATTCACTATAGTGAGAGAGACAGACACCCGGTCAGCCACTTAAATTGTGGAACAGGTCTCATGTACGTGGACATGTAAGGTTTGTCTCCAGGCCGCTTCATCTCACTATGCCGCTAGGATCCAACAAACTTCAAGATGGTAATAACATGATCAAAATTATTTATGTCTAAAGTGAAAGACAGGATTAGGAAAGAGGGAAAAGATAGAATAACAGATGTAGAATCTTCTCCTTGCTTCCTTTTCTTTTTGATGTGATGACTTCATTGAAATTTTGTAGACTTGATGACTCTGAAGACTTGATAGTGTTGATGGACTCCAGGTTGGTCTTGAATATAACTTAGTCATCATAAGGGCTAAGAGAGGAAGGGAGAAAAGAGAGAGAGAGAGAAAGCAAGTCTTAGAAAATATTGCTGGCTGGTCTTCATGAACTTCTTCTTGATTTTCTTCTAAGTGCTTCTACTCCTTGAAAATATTGCTGAAGTCTTGTTTTGGCTAAGTCCTTCATTGGCCTTCTAGCTCCATGTTGAAAATCTTAAGTGTCTAAGTGCATAGCACTTTACCAAAATACTAAGTTGAAAATAATCCTAACTTAGAGAAAATAATGAAGAGATTTTCCTATGGGAAATATTTCTATATGTGAAAATATGTTATGCATGCAATGCACTTTTTAATCATAAGAAACATCATACAAAATTTGTGATATTTATAAAGTATGCATTAGGCTTTAAATACAATTAAATTAATTTCAATTTTTCAAAAATACAATAAAAGGAATAAATATAAGATTAGAGTTTTCTTGATTACATTTTTATAACAAAATTTTGTAATTAGTATTAATAAACAGAGGGGAATTAAATAAATTTATAGCAATTGGATTTACTCAAAAATGATTCTTCTATCAAGAGTTATGTTAAAATTATTCAAACTATTTAATTTAAACATATAAGTATTAAATCATCAAAATAATACTCAAAAATATTTTATAACTGAGGCAGCATATTACAAATATTCCAAAGTTTCTAAAACAATTTTATTTACAATATTTGGATTTATAGATTTAAAGTTATTACAAATATACTCAAATCATCCATTTGAAATTTAAATATTTTAGACTAAGTCAAATTTGAATTTTAATAGATCTAAAATATTCTACATGTCTAGGGCTTTCCAAATATATATAATTTATCAAATTTGGATGTGTGAATAAAAAGTTGTAACAAATCTAAGTGGTAGGGGCTTTTCTGCAAAACTGCTATTTAATCTAACTAAAAGAAATCTTTTTCCACGTGTGCGCTGACTAGGTCGTAAGTGGCGCTGACGGTGCATGCTGACTCGGCGTTGACGTGGTTAAGTTGATGGATCTGGGTCGTTGGATCCAGATCCGATGGTTAAGATCTAATACCGGTTCGATTTGAAAAGATCTAATCGCGTGCGTCGATTTAATATCGGATGGCCGAGGAGCGGTGACCATACCGTGGCGGCAGGATTTTGCCGGAGATGGCGACGACGGCGGCGCTGCGCTCGGCAACGACAGTCCGGTGCCTCCGGTGACTCCCAGGACGTGGCGAGGCGATGAGGAGGTGCGGCGCGGCGTGCTGGAGGCGATGGTGGTGGTGGAGTCGAGTCGTTCTTCCTGGAACGGCCGGGATCAACGGAAGGAATGCAGCGGCGCTCCGGTGAAATATGGTCGTGCACGGGGTGCTCATATCACTGCACAAAATATTCGAACGCGGGCCTTAGGAGATGCGTACGAAGACGGCTGAGGGTGAGGAGAGAACCAGGGGCTCGGGGGAGGTCTCACCGTGACAGATTTGTGAGGAACGTTGCGGCAGTGTAGAGGAACTCCGGTGAGCATGTTTGGCGGCATGGCGGCATGCTTCGTTAGGGTTTTTAGGGGAAAAAGGAGAGGAGTGCGTGGGGATTTTATAGGACCGAACGAGGGAAACCAATTCGCGAAGAATGCGCCGGATTTTGGAAAGGAATCGAGGGCGGAAATTTCGGACGGAGGAGGAAGAAGCAGTGACGTTAGCGATGACGTCATCCAGGTAATTTCTTTTTCTTTTTGTTTTCTGTTTTTCTATTTAATTCATATCTTTTGATTTAAGACTCCAAATAATGTCAAATAAAATTCTATAAATTTGTAAAAATCATATATGTGCTTTAAAACATTAGTGGGCATGTTTTGAAAACTTTTTAAAATTAATAATTTTGAAATATTGGTTAAATACAAATTTGACACTTTAAGTTAAATTTAAAATTAGGGATTTAAAAAATTTATTTGGGATTAAATAAAATTTATGAAATTACCACAATCATATATGATTTATATTAAGTTATATAAATCTCATTTTCAATAACCATTATTCTTTATTTTGGTATAATAGTAAAATAACTAAATATAAATATTTTTAAGGAAATGGGAAATATAATAAATTCAATTTTAATTCAAAATATTTTGTGCACCATTATGTTTCATAATATGATAAAGCATTTAAAAACTCCAGAATATACCTTTGGAAAAGATGATAGGTTTATTTCATTTCTTATATTGCATATATTCATGAAAATCATTTTATGTATTGCAAATTGATAAAAATAATTTAAGTTATTGAAATGCTTATTTGGATAATTCATTAATTATAAAATATATGAAGTTTTAAAGTTATAACTATAGACTTGAATTTCTAAAACTATGTTTTGAACTTAGTTAAAAGAATGGAAACCATCTGGCAAATAGATCATGTTTTAAATAGTTTTGAATTTATGAATAGATATGGCTAAGTGGTTGAAATCAATTACTTATAAGGAAACTATTTTATTACAATAAAAGGGGTTTGAAGTTTGTAAACCATTTGTCAATTTAATTATTGAGGTTTAAGAAATACAATGGGTAATAATTTGTTTAACTTGAAACAACTTTTGAAAATAATGATAAACTGAGATATTTGAAATATTAAACTCTTTCAATATGTTTGAAGTCTTTCATAGTTGGTTTTCTTATGCATTTTAATATTTGATTTTAATAAAAAGAAAAGTTTTAAATTTTAGTGATTTTTAAACATTCCAAAATATTGGGATGTTACATTAGAACACCTTTTGTGTTGTTATTAGTCACCAAAATATGGGAGTGCAAAGAATGCACTTTCAATCTCCCCCTTTTTGGCGAATGATGACAACACGAAAGGAGAATGGATTTGCAAAATATAAACGGAGCTCCCCCTAAGTAAGTGCACTATTTTAGGATGTTTTGGAATACAAAATGCACATTCCTTAGGATCAACACTCCCCCTAGATTTTACAAACCACGCAAGCAAAAAATATAACAATACACAATAGTAGAGAATAACTTGAGCAACATAGTTATTACAATAGAGGTTCAAAGGTACTCATGTCTCACACACATGACGAGATAAAACAACCAATAAGAGGGAGCACTTAAGACAAAAAAAAAGGAAAAACAACGAAGTGCTCCCAACCCATGCAAATCCCGTGAGTCCTGAAGAGATACTTCTCCCACTTTGGCATCAAGATACCAAAAAGGGAGGAGGTTCCACTAACGGCCCATGACTCAAGAGTCGGAACCCTGCTCGGCCTCCTCATCCTCCTCCTCCTCATCATCATCATCATCATCATACTCAAGATCACTGTCCTCTGGCACTGTATCATCCCAATCAAAGTTGAGGCCATCGGCATTCCAATCCTTGAATGGAATCACGGGCTTCAAAGGGTGCTTTGGAGCAGGCATCTTCAAATGAGACATAATCTCCTCTTGACGCTTCATAATGCGATGATTCTGAGAGTAGATGGAGTAGTTCTCACTGTGAATGCAGCAGTTCATATGGAGGATCTTCTCAATTGCCCGTACAACCCATGGGCGACTCTTCTTTGCAGCTTTCTTGATGTTGGGATTGGTAGGAACCCGAGATGGACCACCAAAAATCTCATCCTCATTGATATCTTGCATGGAGGCTTGTTGTTGAACAACATGAGAAGATTTCTGGATTAGCAAGGCTGCCTTGTGGGGCTGACAACCAAGAGTTGCATCAAAGTCATCACCATCTTCCTCGGAGAGCTTGTAGAGCCTCTTGATGAGCAACATCACATAGGGAGCATATGGAGAAACTTTCCTCTCAAAAACTGCTAGGTTCATCTCTTGGAAAATGAAGTCCATGACATCCACCTTGTAGGCATCCTGCTCAACCTCATACTCCCCAAGATAGGCCGCATGAGCCTTGGCCATCAAGTTAACTAGAGCCCTGGCAATATTGTCCGCATTGTCGGCAATGGGAGAAATGGTCCAACGGAACATGCGGAGCAAGCTATCATAAGTGGGTAGGAGTCCATATTGAGAGAAAATTTTACCTCCAGGCTGGTATAGATCAGTCATGACATGCTTGTTGTAGGACGCGCTATGGACGTGCATGCGGGCACCAGCTGGAACAGAGAGACCACTGAAAGGACAGCCAAGAATTCGAGCAAACTCACGGAAAGAGGAGGTCAAGCGTTGCCTGCTAGACATCCAAGTCATCCCAATATCCTCAGATGAGTCAAACACCACAGTAGCATAAAACTGATGGATGAGAGATATATTGTAGCTGCACTCGGTCCTCATCAAATGCTCCAAACCCATAACGCGGCAGACCTGGACTGCTCCCCCAAAATAATCAGCCTTCTTCATTAACTTGTCGAAGTCAATCCACTTCATGGGGCAAATGGGCTTGTCAATGGAGAACTTCTGATAAACTTCCCTATAGAGCCATGTCATCTCGGTGCAGAAAAACTTGGGATCATCAGATTCCATGTTGTAAGATAGCTCACTTCGCCACTTGCGAAAACTGTCTTTGTTGAAATCCTCAAGGCGGAGCTCGGGCCTATTCTTCTTGCTTGGCCATGTGGCTCTCTTGAGCAGAGCTGCAGACTCAGCTGGGGTGCTATCTTCACTCGAGGACCCGTTGGGAGGGCGAGAATGAACTGGTTTGGCCCTCCCTCGTTGAGCTATTTGCTTGACACGGCCTAGAGAGGATAAAAAGCATATGGGGTAAGCACTCATGTCCGAGAAGGCAAATGGAACGTACTAGAGAAGTTTAAGCAATCAAAGTTTCTGTCGTTAGCTGATTTCATTCTGAGTAGGCCGGAGATTTCTAGGTCTGACTCTAAGATCTCCAGGGTCCGGAGATTTCCAGGTCTGACTCGGAGATATCCGGTCTGCATGAATTTTGACAGATTTGAAATAAATCTATGAATGAAAAAAAGATATGTGCACGTGGAAGGTAGAGCATGCCTAGGAGAGCAATTCTACCATAGGAAACAATCAACAACCTAAATCGGCAAGGTTAAACGAAAACAAGTTTCGTCCTAGATTTGAAATACGAGGAGTTACCGGAAGACATTGCGAAAAGCGTGCGGATGGAAATGAAGCCCTCGACAAGGAGAAGCACGCGAGAATCTCTTGGACGAAACACCCGCAACAAGGATCAAAAGAATGAGGAGATTTGCGGAGGAGAGAGAGGATTAGAGCACGGGGTGGATGAACTGGCCGAACCGGCCAGTCCACCCATTGCCTTATATAGACAGGCCAAATTAAACCGGAGATTTCCGGACTGAGGCTCGGAGATCTCTGGGTGCCGTAAATTTCCGGTTCTATTTCCGAATCGGATTCGCCTGAGGTCAGTGCCGAATCTGATTTGGACTTAGCCCTGGAAATTTTTGCACGTTCGGAGATATCCGGACATCGGACCGGAGATTTCTGGCTCTAATTCCGGTTCATCTTTGACAGGGTGCAGTGCCGAATTCGAAAAAGGACTTAGGTGCTGAAAAATCGCAGGGGCCAGAGATTTCCGAGTCTCAGCCGGAAATGTCCGGACACCAGAAATTTCCGGGACTATTTCCGGTCAATAATCATCACAGGTCAGTGCTGTTTTTTTAACAGACTTAGTCTCGAAAATTTCTGGTAGACCGGAGATTTCCGAGTAAGGCTCGGAGATTTCCGTTCAACTCCAAAACTCCAGGAACAAGAAATCAATAAGAGGACGTGAGTGGGGAAAAGCATGTTTGAAGATAGTGAAAGGCTTAGGATAGAAACTCAAACTGAATAAAGAAGACACACTCAAGTTGCAAGAAACATAAACCAAAAGAGAAGACCAACAAGAGTGTGGTTTCCCAAAATAACCAAAGACAATGCAAGTGAAGATCAAAAATAAAACCAAATAACATCAAAAAACTTCAAGAAGAGTGTTGGTGGCCGAAACCACCGTGTATGAGTTGTAGCATGGCACCGCGAAGATATATCTTGGGTTCATAACTACATCTCAACATTGAAGCTCACAAATTAGATTTAATTTGAAGTTTTAGCAATGATACATCACTATATGCATAATAGGGGGAGGAAGAGTCCAATGTATTAGGAAAACACTCCCCCTAAGTCCATGCGTGCCTCTAGTTCTAGTAAAGCCTTAAACGTTGGAGAGTGTGCAAGGATATCATGCCAAGGCCCGAGAATCTATGATATTGAGCTCATTACTCAAGTAGCAAAAGCGGGCTTCATCAAGGGGCTTCGTGAAGATATCCGCCAATTGATCCCTTGTACCAACATATGATAGATCAATATCTCCTCGTGCCACGTGATCACGGATGAAATAATGGCAAATCTCAATGTGCTTGGTTCTTGAATGTTGCACCGCATTGTATGCAATTTTGATGGCACTCTCATTATCACATAAAAGCGGCACTTTGTCCAAGAGGACACTTTCCTTTAAAGTTTGCCGCATCCAAAGAAGTTGAGTACACCCGCTTGCGGCGGCGACGTACTCGGCTTCCCCCGTGGATAATGAGATGCAATTTTGTTTTTTTGAGGACCAACTCACCGAAGATCTTCCAAGAAATTGCGACGTCCGGGATGTGGACTTCCTATCATCAATGTCGCCCACCCAATCGGAGTCGATGTATCCAAAAAGAAGCATGGTGCCATCTTTGGGATACCACAACCCAAAACAAGGGGTATGAACCAAATATCTGAAGATTTTCTTCACGGCCATCAAATGAATTTCCTTAGGCGCGGCTTGATAACAAGCACATACTCCAACGCTTAAAACGATATCAGGCCTAGACGCACATAAATAAAGGAGAGACCCAATCATAGAATGATACTTCTTTTGGTCTACCTCTTTACCGTCGGGGTTGAGTTGGAGGTGGCACTTGGTTTGCATAGGAGTAGTCACACCATTTAGGCCAAACAACTTAAACTTCTTGATCATATCTTGAATGTACTTGGCTTGACAAATAAAAGTCCCTTCCCTTATTTGCTTGATCTCAAAACCAAGAAAGAACTTGAGTTCACCCATCATGGACATCTCGAACTTGTCGGTCATTAGCTTGGAAAACTCATCATTGAACACACGGTTAGTAGAACCAAAGATAATGTCATCGACATATAATTGACAAATGAAGAGTTCACCATTAACCTTTTTAGTAAAAAGTGTGGGATCGATTACCCCAACCTCAAATCCACGGCCTACCAAGAACTCTCTCAAGTGCTCATACCATGCACGGGGGGCTTCTTTAAGGCCATAAAGAGCTTTGTCCAAGACATAGACATGGTGAGGATGGTTGGGGTTCTCAAAACCCGGGGGTTGTTTAACATACACAAGTTCTTGCAAAGGACCATTAAGAAAAGCACTTTTTACGTCCATTTGTTGCAATTTGAAACCATGATGAGATGCATAAGCGATGAGAATACATATTGATTCGAGTCTTGCGACCAGCGCGAAAGTTTCTCCAAAGTCGATGCCTTCCACTTGAGAAAAACCTTGAGCCACCAACCGCGCCTTGTTCCTTGCAACGATACCATGTTCATCTTGCTTGTTCTTGAAGATCCACTTAGTGCCAATAACGTTGTGCCAATCTTTGGGCTTCTCAACTAGGCGCCACACTTTGTTGCGCTCTAAGTTGGTAAGTTATTCATGCATAGCCCCTAGCCAATCGGGATCTTCAAGAGCATTGAATACTTTCCTGGGCTCGACCATGGAAATGTGTTCTTGATGCTCACTAAAGTGAGCCAATTGACTTCGTGTAGAGACCTTTTCTCGTATATCACCGATGACCTTGTCGAGAGATAAAGCTCTTAGTTCCAATGACTTTGCAAAGCGAGCTAGACGACGATTTTCAATTGCCGCCCTTGTTGTGGGGACAATCTCTTGACCATCTTGGTCTTGGCCTTCTTGAGGGCCTTGATCATCATGAGAAACTTCTTCAAGTGGTGGGGAAGGATGATCTTGCCCTTGAGTAGAACTTGGAGAAGTGGAGTTATCTCCGATAATCTTGGTGGGGGGGGGGGCATGATCTACTTGTTGATGAAGATCTTGTTGAGGCTCATCATGGGCTTCATTTTGAGAAGAGGTAGCTTGTTCTTGTTGAGGAAGATCATGAGATTGTTCTTGAGGGGATTCATCATTTGCTATGGGTGAGTCACCTTGTGGCTCTTGTGAAGGTGAGGTCTCCTTGATAGAAGAGTTTGAGCTTTCTTGAACAACTTCTTGATGAACTTCAATGGGGCGAAGAAAACCCACTCCCATCTTCTTAATGGCATCAAAAGGTTGTTCATCACCTACATCACAAACACCAACTTGCTCCACTTGGGAGCCATCATTTTCATCGAATTCCACACTACAAGATTCTATGATAATCCGGGAGGATTTATCAAAGACTCTATAAGTGTGGGACTCGCTACCATAGCCAACAAATATCCCCTCAATTGATTTAGAGTGGAACTTACCCAACCGCACACCCTTGACGAGATAATAACACTTACATCCAAAAACTCGGAAGTAGCCAATGTTGGGCTTGTTGCCGGGAAGGATCTCATATGAAGTATTCTTCAAGCCCTTGCGAAAGTAGAGGCGGTTTGATGAGTGACAAGCGGTGGAAATGGCCTACGCCCAAAAGTTGATGGGAGACTTGAACTCTGCCAACATAGATCTTGCCATGTCGATGAGAGTTTAGTTCTTCCTTTCGGCAACGCCATTTTGTTGAGGAGTGTATGCAGCGGAATATTGGTGACGAATGCCTTCTTCACTAAGAAAGTCGTTAAGAGTGTAATTCTTGAATTCCGACCCATTGTCACTTCGAACAATCAATATGGGGAGGTCATGTTGGCGTTGAACCTCCTTTGAGAAGTCGATGAAGACTTGTTGAGTTTCATCCTTGGTCTTGAAGAAATAGACCCATGTATACCTTGAATAGTCATCAACAATCACGAGGCAATATTTCTTGCCCCCAAGACTTATCTCCGGAATTGGTCCAAATAGATCAACATGAAGGAGTTCCAAAATCCGGGACGAAGGGTCTTGCTTGGATGAGGAATATAATGCATCTTGCCTTCCACACAAGCTCTACAAATTCGATCCCTTGAAAAGAAAACATGATCTTTTAGTCCAAGGATGTGGCAACCCTTGTGAAGACTTTGCAAAGTGCGCATGTTTACGTGGGCTAGTCGGCGATGACAAAGCCAACCCACTGTAGCGTACCTGCACTTTAAATAAGGCAGATACCTGTGTATAGTGCAAATCCCTGGATCGATTCATTTGCACACACAGTTACGATGTAATATCACAACAAAGCGTAAACTTTATTACATCGATGATCCAGAATTACAAAATATTCTTTACAAATTGCATAGCATAAAGCTAGCATTGAAAAAGTACACAGCGGAAAATACAATAGCAGTGAGCCTCTATAACTTTCATGCTGCCACAGGCGAAAACATGTTGGTTGTAGACTCGAAACCTTTAACGAAACCTCACTCGTCATCTGATCACATCTGCAATAAGAAAAATATTGCAACAACGTGGGTCAGATTCCATTAAAAATGGAGTCTGACAAGTGACACTATGGTGGACACTTATGGAATAACTCTAAAGCCTATATAAATATTTGGCTGGTGGAGCTCAAGGCTAATTTGCATAAAGCCAATTTTTCCTATTCTTTTGAAAACACTTTTCTTCTATTCGAGACATCCGTGGCATGAAATCCACTGTCTCATTCTACCCTTGTTCACCCATCAAGTTTTATTCTGAAGTTGGAATGATGGAATCCTCCGTTGACGTCCTTGATCAGCTGCTCAAAATTGTCCGTAACCGGGGACACGGCTAAGTACTTAGTTTTACACTCTGCAGAGGTTGTGCACTTTCACCATTGTACCCATTCAACCCAAGGTATCCTTTACACACCATTTGTGATAAGGAAAGGAGAGAATGAGACGAGATCTTTCAGAAGCATTTTCCCTCCCCATACTGGCTTGACCCGTTCCACCTAACATCCCCCTACATCTGCTTGTCAAGCCGGAGAGAGTCCATGCAACATAATTGATCAAGCCAGAGCCCATATGGCAATGGCTGCACTGGAAGCAATCGTCACTTGGAGTTCCTTCAGATTCCTCTGTTCCTGGGTGGCCGTTCTCAAGTGTACATACTCTTTAGGAACCATAGAAATGGACCGAGTAGCCACTCAACATAAACCATCCGACCAATTACCACCCAGGTGTTTCATTCTTAACTTAGTAGAATTTAGATTTTCACAAAACAACATTTGCATAGCATCAATAATTCTACTAAGTATTGCATAGGTACCTAGACACAGGTATAAGGGATTCTACACAGGTTTAGCATAGCAACACATGCATTTAAAAATACAATAAGTAATGCATAAAAATAGGAAGTTTATGAGGTGTGCCACTTGCCTTTGAATGTTGTCGTTGTTCACAAACTCTTTTCAACAACGAACGTTTGCTCTCCGTTTAATCTAAACAATATAAGCAAGCAACAATACAACAATCAACAGCAAGCACAAATCCACAATGCAAACAAACACATACTAGATGAATAAATAAGTTTTATAAAACTTTCTAAGGAAAATATGTTTATGCATGATATGCAAAAATATTCCTAAGGCTAGAAATGCTTTTTCATGCCATGAAATTCTTTTAAGTTATTGTAAGGCAAATAGGTTGGTCAAAAAGGACTAAGGACTAAAGTCTTAAGTTGGATAAAAATACTTTGTTTTATATCTTCTTGAAACAAGCACTCTAATGGCTTAGTCTTGATGTGTAAAATACTTAGAGAAAATACTAAGTCCTTTGTTCAAGGTGATCAACGATTATTATCAACTCTTTGTAAATTGGACATTCACTATAGTGAGAGAGACAGACACCCGGCCAGCCACTTAAATTGTGGAACAGGTCTCATGTACGTGGACATGTAAGGTTTGTTTCCAGGCCGCTTCATCCCACTATGCTGCTAGGATCCAACAACTTCAAGATGATAACATCATGATCAAATTTTGTTTTAAGTCTAAAAGTCAAGATTAGGAAAGAGGGAAAAGATAGAAAGAAAGATGTGGTTGTCCTCCAGGCTTCATCTCCATACTTGTAACTTTCTTCTGGATGATGTCTTGATTGAGCTCTTGGTAGTCTTGATGAATCTTCAGACTTGATGATTCTTGTATCCTCGAGGCTGGTCTTGTATTTACGTAGTCTTCATGAAGTCTAACAGAAGAAGAAGGGAGAAGGAAGAAAGAGGGAGAAAGACTTAGAAATATTTCTGGTTGGTCTTCATGAACTTCTTCTTGATATTTCTTCTAAGGGCTTCCACTCCTTGGAGATTCTTCTGGAGTCTTGTTTTTGGCTAAGTCCTTCATTGGTCTTCTAGCTCCATCTTGATAACTACTAAGTGTCTAGTGCATAGCACTTTTCACAAAATACTAAGTTTGAAAATAATCCTAACTTAGAGAAAACTATTGAAGAGGGGTTTTCCTTTGAGAATTATCTCTACAATATAAAATATGCTATGAATGAAATGAAATCTTAAATCACAAGAAACATAAAAATAACTTTTGTGTTTTATTTATAAATATGCATGAATTTATAAATGCAATTTAATTAATTTCTAATTTTGGAAAATATACTAAAAGGAATAATTATAAGATTAAAGTTTCCTATGACTAAATTTTTATAACAAATTTTTTTAAATTAGTGTTAATAGACAGAGAGCATTTAATTAAATCTATTGCAATTGGATTTAATCAAAAAAAATGTTTCTATTAAAAGTTATTTCAAAATTTGTCCAACTATTCAAATTATACACACAACTATGAAATCATTCAAAAATTTCTCAAAAATATTTTATAGCAGTGGCATTAATTTACAAATATTCCAAAGTTTCTAAAACATATTTATTTGCAATTTTTGGATTTATAGATTTAAAGTTATTACAAATATACTCAAATTCACCATTTGAAATTTGAATATTTTATACTAAGTCAAATTTGAATTTTGTCTGATCCAAATTATTCTACACATCCAGAGCTTTCCAAATATATAAAAATTATTAAATTTGGAGTTGTGGTTAAAAAGTTATGGATGTTTTAATTACAGGGACTAATCTGCAATTTTTCCAATTAAAAATAAAATAGAAAATTTAAATACACGCTGGCGCTGACGTGGACGCTGGCGTGGCTGTCTACGTGGCGCTGACGTGTATTAGTCACAGATCTGGGCCGTCAGATCTGGATCTGGCGGTCCAGATCAAATCGTACCCCTTCGTTCTAAAAGATCTAATCGTGTGCGTTGGTTGCAGATCGAACGGCTAGGATGCAATGACCTTACCGTGGCGGCGCTCCGGTGGCCGGCGATGGAGGGGACGGCGGCGCTGCCTCGGTCGACGACGCTCCGGTCGATTCCGTACCTCCCCGGATGAACGGAGGACAGCCCCGAGCGCGGCGCGTCGCGGGGGGGGCGATGGAGGTGGCGGCGTAGGCTCGGCTGCCGTGCAGCGACGAGGAGGCGCGGGCGGAGCGGTGAAGTTCCGGCGATGCTCGGGTTGTGCACGGATCAGACGTTCGACTGCACGAAAATTAGCCCTAAGGCATGAGGAGGTGCGCAACGCAACAGGAGAGACGAGGAGCGCGGTCTCGGGCGGGGAAGTGCTCACCTCGTCGCGAAATCCGTGGAAAACGGCGGCGGCCTGGGTGTACTCCGGCGAGCCCGTGCGGCGGCATGGCGGCGTGATTGTTAGGGTTTCGAGGGGGAAAAGACGCGGCGGTGTCCGGGGTTTAAATAGGGGCTGCAGGAGATCGAATCCCGCACGAATCGGAGAGGAAATCATCTCCGATTCGATTTCCATATCCTGCGCTTCGTTCGGTTAGAGGAAGAAGAAGATCTGCTGACGTCAGCATGACGTCAGCCAGTATTTTCTTTTCTGATTTTATTTCCTTAATTCATATCTTTTGATTTAAATGTCCAAATGATGTCAAATTAATTTCTAAAAATTTGTAAAAATAATATCTTGCTGTTAAACCAGTTGTGGGTATGTTTTGAATATTTTTGAAAATTCATATTTTGAAATATTGCTTAATTACAAATTTGACACTTAAAGTCAAATTTGGATTTCTTTCTTATTTAAATTTTCCTTTGGCTATAATAAATTTGTAAAAATACCCACATTTCAATATGTTTGGATTTAAGTTATTAAACTTTTTTTCTTAAACATACATCTTTATTTTGGTTTAATAGAAGCTAAATATAAATAATTTTTAAAGTAATAGGGAATATAATGGATTCTAATTAAATTTTATTTTGGGTAACATTATATCTTATTTTTTTGATAATTCATTTGAAAACTTCATAACAACTTTGGAAAAGGTTTTTGTTTTAATTCTATTCTTATTTAGAATATATTAATCATTTCATGCTTTGAACATATATGAAATTCATTTGAGCAAAAGAAATGTTTATCTGGTTAATTCATTAATTTAAAAGCTATGAAGTTTTAAAGTTATACACTATAGGCTTATACTTTCCAAACTATATTTTGAACTTAGTTAAAGGAATGAAAACCATTTAGTAATTATATTCTATTTTGAATAATCTTATATTTATGAATAGATATGGCTAAGTGATTTAATTCAAATACAACTATTTACTTAAAATAAAATGGATTGTAGTTTGTAAAATATTTGTCAAATTATATTTTAAGGTTTTTCAAACACAGTGGATAATAAAATGTTTAAACTGTGGCATTTGAAATATTAAACTCATGTTTGAAGTCTTTCATAGTTGGTTTCCTTATGCATTTAATATTTTATTTTAATAAAAAGAAAAGTTTTAAATTTTAGTGATTTTTTAACATTATAAAATGTTGGGATGTTACAGACTACCACCCTTAAAAGGAATCTCGTCCCCGAGATTCGGAGAAGCTAGAAAAGAAAGCAAGGCTTGAATGATTCTGAAAACTCGAGATGTTTTGGGGAATGAAATCTCTGACATGAAACTTGAAAACTGACAGTGAATGGTTTTTCTGATTAGAAAGATGAAAGGAAAGATAGTTTGAGATTTCTGGGTTTAAGTGACTGTGTTTAAATTTTCTAGGTGGCTACCACCCTTAAAAGAAAAGTTTTGTTAATAATTAAACCTTCTAATGCACAACCAACAATCAAGATAATCCACTACAAACATCATCTAACAAACATCAAGCAACAAAGTTCAAACACAAGCAACCACATACGTAAAAATTTCAAACTTCTTTTGAGAAATCGAACTAATCGTTTATCGAAGGAAAGGTCGGGGGAATACAAAAGCAACAGTACTGCCATACCATAATTTGATAGGTCAATACACTAAATCGATACGATAAGCTAAATAAGATAAATGGTGGTCCCTCTAACATGGTTTTGATTGCTACACTTATCCTTCCTAAATACTACGCTTGCGTTTTATTGCGTGGTTAATTGCCACAGGCGTGACTTCTTCCTCAGTTGATTCTTCAAACAGCACCTCTTCGGGGTCTTCTTCCACTTTCGTAGCTGCAGATACAGTCACATCTCCAGTGCCTTGGTTACCTCCTTCTTCAGCTACTGGCGGTGGTGGAGGTGGAATGAGTTGTGCCTCAAGCATGGCAATTTGCTCATCCTTGCCAAGGTTCTCCAAATGTAGGTCATGGATGAGTTCCTCCAACTGACCAATAAGATTTTCAGAAGCCTGGAGTTCTTGGGTTTTTGCGTGTATGACGGCTTGAGCATGATTTGCGACGTCATGAGTCTGTTGGACTCTCCTGGTCAGACAGTTGATGAGATAATCCAAGTCTTCAAACGTCTTGTTAACGAGGGGCAGGTCCAGGCGATTTCCCGTGTGAGCCATCGAGTGACCATGTGCATTCCTCTTTCCAAAGGCATGGAAGGGCGATCCTGGTGCTAGCATGAATCGATACTTGTAACACAAACGAGCCATTAAGTCCACCATTGCTATGTTCACTCCCTCAATCCACTATGGGTAGTAGGTGACATAGTCCACGGGCTCGAAGTCTGGCATCGTAGGATCCGTGGTCATGATGGTGCGTATTTCCCAACGTATCCCATGGGGTATGTCGGTCTCCTCCTTCCTTCCTCGGAAATAGGGTGGTGGTAGCTTCAAAACACTTGTCAACCTAGCCAGCTGCCTTCCAAAGATGAAACCCGACAAAACTCCAGCATACGCAGTCTCAGTGTATTCTCCCATCTAAAATTTTGAACAGGTAAGAGTATTAGAATTTAAAAGAAAAGGGGAAGATGCAAGACAAGATAAATAAAGTAAAACAATATTAAAGGAAGTTCAAATTTCTCGTGTTTTGGAAACCTAGTTTAGTTAACTATTTAACCTTTGGGGTCTTAGTCCAATCCTAGGGGTTTCGAACCTACAGGCAACACAGTGCTCTGATACCATCTGTAGCGTACCTGCACTTTAAATAAGGCAGATACCTGTGTATAGTGCAAATCCCTGGATCGATTCATTTGCACACACAGTTACGATGTAATATCACAACAAAGCGTAAACTTTATTACATCGATGATCCAGAATTACAAAATATTCTTTACAAATTGCATAGCATAAAGCTAGCATTGAAAAAGTACACAGCGGAAAATACAATAGCAGTGAGCCTCTATAACTTTCATGCTGCCACAGGCGAAAACATGTTCGTTGTAGACTCGAAACCTTTAACGAAACCTCACTCGTCATCTGATCACATCTGCAATAAGAAAAATATTGCAACAACGTGGGTCAGATTCCATTAAAAATGGAGTCTGACAAGTGACACTATGGTGGACACTTATGGAATAACTCTAAAGCCTATATAAATATTTGGCTGGTGGAGCTCAAGGCTAATTTGCATAAAGCCAATTTTTCCTATTCTTTTGAAAACACTTTTCTTCTATTCGAGACATCCGTGGCATGAAATCCACTGTCTCATTCTACCCTTGTTCACCCATCAAGTTTTATTCTGAAGTTGGAATGATGGAATCCTCCGTTGACGTCCTTGATCAGCTGCTCAAAATTGTCCGTAACCGGGGACACGGCTAAGTACTTAGTTTTACACTCTGCAGAGGTTGTGCACTTTCACCATTGTACCCATTCAACCCAAGGTATCCTTTACACACCATTTGTGATAAGGAAAGGAGAGAATGAGACGAGATCTTTCAGAAGCATTTTCCCTCCCCATACTGGCTTGACCCGTTCCACCTAACATCCCCCTACATCTGCTTGTCAAGCCGGAGAGAGTCCATGCAACATAATTGATCAAGCCAGAGCCCATATGGCAATGGCTGCACTGGAAGCAATCGTCACTTGGAGTTCCTTCAGATTCCTCTGTTCCTGGGTGGCCGTTCTCAAGTGTACATACTCTTTAGGAACCATAGAAATGGACCGAGTAGCCACTCAACATAAACCATCCGACCAATTACCACCCAGGTGTTTCATTCTTAACTTAGTAGAATTTAGATTTTCACAAAACAACATTTGCATAGCATCAATAATTCTACTAAGTATTGCATAGGTACCTAGACACAGGTATAAGGGATTCTACACAGGTTTAGCATAGCAACACATGCATTTAAAAATACAATAAGTAATGCATAAAAATAGGAAGTTTATGAGGTGTGCCACTTGCCTTTGAATGTTGTCGTTGTTCACAAACTCTTTTCAACAACGAACGTTTGCTCTCCGTTTAATCTAAACAATATAAGCAAGCAACAATACAACAATCAACAGCAAGCACAAATCCACAATGCAAACAAACACATACTAGATGAATAAATAAGTTTTATAAAACTTTCTAAGGAAAATATGTTTATGCATGATATGCAAAAATATTCCTAAGGCTAGAAATGCTTTTTCATGCCATGAAATTCTTTTAAGTTATTGTAAGGCAAATAGGTTGGTCAAAAAGGACTAAGGACTAAAGTCTTAAGTTGGATAAAAATACTTTGTTTTATATCTTCTTGAAACAAGCACTCTAATGGCTTAGTCTTGATGTGTAAAATACTTAGAGAAAATACTAAGTCCTTTGTTCAAGGTGATCAACGATTATTATCAACTCTTTGTAAATTGGACATTCACTATAGTGAGAGAGACAGACACCCGGCCAGCCACTTAAATTGTGGAACAGGTCTCATGTACGTGGACATGTAAGGTTTGTTTCCAGGCCGCTTCATCCCACTATGCTGCTAGGATCCAACAACTTCAAGATGATAACATCATGATCAAATTTTGTTTTAAGTCTAAAAGTCAAGATTAGGAAAGAGGGAAAAGATAGAAAGAAAGATGTGGTTGTCCTCCAGGCTTCATCTCCATACTTGTAACTTTCTTCTGGATGATGTCTTGATTGAGCTCTTGGTAGTCTTGATGAATCTTCAGACTTGATGATTCTTGTATCCTCGAGGCTGGTCTTGTATTTACGTAGTCTTCATGAAGTCTAACAGAAGAAGAAGGGAGAAGGAAGAAAGAGGGAGAAAGACTTAGAAATATTTCTGGTTGGTCTTCATGAACTTCTTCTTGATATTTCTTCTAAGGGCTTCCACTCCTTGGAGATTCTTCTGGAGTCTTGTTTTTGGCTAAGTCCTTCATTGGTCTTCTAGCTCCATCTTGATAACTACTAAGTGTCTAGTGCATAGCACTTTTCACAAAATACTAAGTTTGAAAATAATCCTAACTTAGAGAAAACTATTGAAGAGGGGTTTTCCTTTGAGAATTATCTCTACAATATAAAATATGCTATGAATGAAATGAAATCTTAAATCACAAGAAACATAAAAATAACTTTTGTGTTTTATTTATAAATATGCATGAATTTATAAATGCAATTTAATTAATTTCTAATTTTGGAAAATATACTAAAAGGAATAATTATAAGATTAAAGTTTCCTATGACTAAATTTTTATAACAAATTTTTTTAAATTAGTGTTAATAGACAGAGAGCATTTAATTAAATCTATTGCAATTGGATTTAATCAAAAAAAATGTTTCTATTAAAAGTTATTTCAAAATTTGTCCAACTATTCAAATTATACACACAACTATGAAATCATTCAAAAATTTCTCAAAAATATTTTATAGCAGTGGCATTAATTTACAAATATTCCAAAGTTTCTAAAACATATTTATTTGCAATTTTTGGATTTATAGATTTAAAGTTATTACAAATATACTCAAATTCACCATTTGAAATTTGAATATTTTATACTAAGTCAAATTTGAATTTTGTCTGATCCAAATTATTCTACACATCCAGAGCTTTCCAAATATATAAAAATTATTAAATTTGGAGTTGTGGTTAAAAAGTTATGGATGTTTTAATTACAGGGACTAATCTGCAATTTTTCCAATTAAAAATAAAATAGAAAATTTAAATACACGCTGGCGCTGACGTGGACGCTGGCGTGGCTGTCTACGTGGCGCTGACGTGTATTAGTCACAGATCTGGGCCGTCAGATCTGGATCTGGCGGTCCAGATCAAATCGTACCCCTTCGTTCTAAAAGATCTAATCGTGTGCGTTGGTTGCAGATCGAACGGCTAGGATGCAATGACCTTACCGTGGCGGCGCTCCGGTGGCCGGCGATGGAGGGGACGGCGGCGCTGCCTCGGTCGACGACGCTCCGGTCGATTCCGTACCTCCCCGGATGAACGGAGGACAGCCCCGAGCGCGGCGCGTCGCGGGGGGGGCGATGGAGGTGGCGGCGTAGGCTCGGCTGCCGTGCAGCGACGAGGAGGCGCGGGCGGAGCGGTGAAGTTCCGGCGATGCTCGGGTTGTGCACGGATCAGACGTTCGACTGCACGAAAATTAGCCCTAAGGCATGAGGAGGTGCGCAACGCAACAGGAGAGACGAGGAGCGCGGTCTCGGGCGGGGAAGTGCTCACCTCGTCGCGAAATCCGTGGAAAACGGCGGCGGCCTGGGTGTACTCCGGCGAGCCCGTGCGGCGGCATGGCGGCGTGATTGTTAGGGTTTCGAGGGGGAAAAGACGCGGCGGTGTCCGGGGTTTAAATAGGGGCTGCAAGAGATCGAATCCCGCACGAATCGGAGAGGAAATCGTCTCCGATTCGATTTCCATATCCTGCGCTTCGTTCGGTTAGAGGAAGAAGAAGATCTGCTGACGTCAGCATGACGTCAGCCAGTATTTTCTTTTCTGATTTTATTTCCTTAATTCATATCTTTTGATTTAAATGTCCAAATGATGTCAAATTAATTTCTAAAAATTTGTAAAAATAATATCTTGCTGTTAAACCAGTTGTGGGTATGTTTTGAATATTTTTGAAAATTCATATTTTGAAATATTGCTTAATTACAAATTTGACACTTAAAGTCAAATTTGGATTTCTTTCTTATTTAAATTTTCCTTTGGCTATAATAAATTTGTAAAAATACCCACATTTCAATATGTTTGGATTTAAGTTATTAAACTTTTTTTCTTAAACATACATCTTTATTTTGGTTTAATAGAAGCTAAATATAAATAATTTTTAAAGTAATAGGGAATATAATGGATTCTAATTAAATTTTATTTTGGGTAACATTATATCTTATTTTTTTGATAATTCATTTGAAAAATTCATAACAACTTTGGAAAAGGTTTTTGTTTTAATTCTATTCTTATTTAGAATATATTAATCATTTCATGCTTTGAACATATATGAAATTCATTTGAGCAAAAGAAATGTTTATCTGGTTAATTCATTAATTTAAAAGCTATGAAGTTTTAAAGTTATACACTATAGGCTTATACTTTCCAAACTATATTTTGAACTTAGTTAAAGGAATGAAAACCATTTAGTAATTATATTCTATTTTGAATAATCTTATATTTATGAATAGATATGGCTAAGTGATTTAATTCAAATACAACTATTTACTTAAAATAAAATGGATTGTAGTTTGTAAAATATTTGTCAAATTATATTTTAAGGTTTTTCAAACACAGTGGATAATAAAATGTTTAAACTGTGGCATTTGAAATATTAAACTCATGTTTGAAGTCTTTCAAAGTTGGTTTCCTTATGCATTTAATATTTTATTTTAATAAAAAGAAAAGTTTTAAATTTTAGTGATTTTTGAACATTATAAAATGTTGGGATGTTACACCCACGTCATCTTTTCTGAAGAGACACATGGCTTGAGTAGTGGTGGCTCCGGAGAAGTCCACCACATAAAGCTCATGCTCCACGTATCCCACGAAAGCCACTCTTAGCGACTTGTTTCACAAGAGGACCACAATGTCCTTGTCAAATAAGGGAGAGATCCCCAACTTTGTTAAGGCACGAACCGATAACAAATTATAGCCAAGAGATTCAACAAGCATAACATCGACAAGAGTAATGTCGGGGGCAACTACCACTTTGCCAAGCCTGGTTACGTTCGACCTTTGTAAGTCACCAAACGTCACGGTTACTTGATGTACATTAGGTTTCAACTCCGTGAAGAGTTCTTTGCTCCCGGTCATATGACTTGTACATCCACTATCAATTATCCATTTTGAACTACCGGGAGCAAGGTCCTTCAAGAGATCAATTCTTGCATTTAGCAACCCATTGCTTCACAATGGGTGCTTTATGGTTAGCGACAAGAGACTTAGGAACCCAAATAGCATATGAAATAAAACCATAGTAGGGTCCAATGTAACGAGCACAAACATTCCCATAATAATCGACATATAAAGCATAGTTAGGATTGTTGTCCCCGACGTGATCTTTACGAGTAGGCTTCCCCTTGAGGCATTCCTACTCGCAAGACCGTTCTTGGATTGAATGGAGTCGGCCTTCTTGGCTTGGATGGGGTTGACGCTCTTGGGAATACCCTTCTTGGCATTCATCTTCATGGGAGGCACATATCCAAGTCCTTCCTTCCCTTGTCGAGTGTGAGGCTCCACGATGGGAGTCTCAACAACTTGCTTACCCTTGAGAAGGATGAGTTTGGATGTGGAAGCCTTAGCAATCTCATTCTTCAACCTAGCATTCTCTTTCACAAGATTAGCATTATCACAATAACAATTAGAGGTAGAGATGCTAGGAGAGTCAAGGTTAGTTAGCCGAGTTTGGAGTTGAGCAGAAGACTCCTTTAGAAGAGCATGTTCACTCTCCAAAGCCTTGTGAGCTATGACGAGCTTCTCCATGTCCTCAATGAGTCTAACATGCCCAACCGCAAATTCGGCTTTATCTTGTTGAGCCACCTTGAATTTAGCAAAGTACATATCACGCTCCTTAATGAGCTTAGCATGTGAGGAGTTATGAGTTTCCTCAATAGTTTCAAGTTGCTCCTCAAGACGAGCATTAGACTCTTCAACCTCCTCAAGAGAGGACTTCAAATAAGATAGAGAAATAGCGTCTTCTCTTTCTATCTTACCCTTCTCTTCATTGAGATGCTCTAGCTCACCAATACGAGCCATGAGGGCACCAACATGTTTCTTGCTATCACCTTGCAAGTTAGTGATAAAAGAATCGAAGGCCACAAGCTCTTGCTTGATTTGAAGGCTAGAATCATCATCAAGCTAATTCATTTCATTCATGAGAGAGGAAGAGGATGAAGGTACCTCTAACGCCTTGGCCATAAGACATCTTGAGCTCTTGGTGATGGAGTTCTCATTTGGCGACGTGAATAGAGATGATGAAGAGCTTGTCGTAGTTGGAGGAGTTCTTGTTGTTGATGAGGGAGTTCTTGTCGTTGATGAAGGAGCGGTAGGTGTTGATGTGGTGGCAAGAGCCGCCACTTTATTTGGCGTTTCTTCCTCCGACTCTTCATCATCGGTGGGGTACTCCTGTTGGGTCAACAACACGATGTGAGGCTTCTTGTGAAGAGGCCTCTTCTTTCCATAGGCCTTATTGGGAGGCATATTGGCTTTGTACTTGAGCACTAGACGTCCACCATGCTCTTCTCTTTTCTCATAAGGGCAATCGGTGACGAAATTGAACTTGTCTTGACAATTGTAACATGTCCTTGACTTGGAGGGTGAGACCCTATCGGCTTGAGGTGGACTCTTGTCAACTCGCATCTTGCCTCTTGAAGGGTTGTTCCAAAATGTGCGAGCCGCAAGAGCGAGATGATCGTTGTAAGTAATCTTGAGTGCTTCCTCGGACATGGCGGCAAAGCTTCCAAGATCATCATCGCTGTCTTCCTCAACGGTAGCCTTCAAGGCAAGGTTGGTTGTGCCTCTTTGCATTCCAAGAGCCCTTGCACTTGCGTCTTGAGCCTTCTTCGTGGCCACCTTGTACGCGGCCATCTCTTGCATAACCTCATTAGACGTCATGAGATGGAAGTTGTGTCTTCCTTGAAGACTCTTGACGTCGGTTGGCTCACATGACATCATAGAGCTCACGTACTTCTTCTTGATCCATGCATCGTCAATATGAGAGGCACCAACTTCTCGAAAGCTTGTGGCTATGGCCACCAATCTTCGATACATCATCTCATGGTCTTCACCATCAAGCTTGAAAAAGCCCTCGGCTTCATTGCTCAAAGAGTCATAGCGGTACATCCCCATGCTATCATTCCCAACGAACAACTCGGATAGAGCATCCCATGTATCCTTGACGGTGGTGAGGTGTTGGATGAGAGACATGTCATTGTTCCCAACCGCCTTTTGGATCATGTAGAGAGCGCTGGCATCAAGTTGAGCTTCCACCACTTCTCTTCTTGTCAAGTTGGTCGGATCATGCGGATTGTATCCAACTTGAATGATGCGCCCCAACTCGATTGAAGAGCTGCACAAATGAAACTTCATCACATATTGCCATTGAGAGAATGTATAATCTTTAAGCAATGGGGGATCACCCCTATGAGAAACTTGCGGATGAGGAATAATGGAATCGGGCGTATGGTATTGGGATGGGGGAGGAGTGGCGTTGTAGCCTTTAGGCACTTCATCTTGGGAAGATGGAGTATTTTGACGGTTTGAGGAACTACTAGCATCACCCTTCCCATCCAAAGGCAATTGCTTTCCCTTTATCAATTCGGGGTCCACATCGTGAGTAATGTCCGGAAGCACGGAGGCTTTGAGGGCAATGCAAGAGAGGTTTCCTTAGATGTCTTGAGAGACTCAAGCATATCATGAAACTTCTTGAACTCGGTTTGTACGGACGATGTCAACTTTTTTTCCAAAGAGTTGATATCTGTGACGCCCTAAAATCGGTACTATGTAGATTTAAGCGTTCCCACCGAAATCCGCATAATAACGATTTTAGGTCGCCCACCAGACATAATGTGCACGCCGAAACATGCGCATTATGTGGGTGGAATTGTGATAACATTACAACAGTTCCGATTCATCCACAAATACAACAGAAGATAAATTACAACAACGACTCGAGCGAGTCAAGATACAAATGATACAATACAAAGATTCAAATAACAGCGGAAGCAAAAATAGTATCCGACTACGGATAAGATGCAAAATTGGACTAAGAGTCCTGAAGATAAGCAATGGCGACATATCCCTGCCCAGCCAAGCCGGAGGGATTCCCAAGCTAACGTCGTCGAACTTCAAACATGTTAACTGCACATAAAGCACATCCCAAAAGAGGGTCAGGGCACTCCCTGGCAAGCAAAACCGACTTGCCTACTTTCTACACCATCTCCCAAAATATGGGGTAGGTGGACTTAGCGGCAGCAGCACTAGCAACCTAAAGAGACACGCTACAACTTCCGTCTAATCAGAGAGGGATAAGAGAGCGCATAAGATAAACATCTACCACTAACACCAAACATAACCCATTCTCGAATTAACCCCCTCAACCAAATATGAGGAAGCAATTCGGGAAACTCACACGTTGAACAGTTTTTATTTATAATTTATTGTGAAAGTAATTATATATTACTAATCAAATTAATTAACATTAATTAGGTGCAAGTTGTCTAGATCTTGTTAGCCAGCATCATCACCAAAGTCGTCCATAACCGTGGACACGGCTCATCGATAAGATTATACCCTGCAGGGGTGCACTACTGTACCCATACTCGCATGATCAACCCAAGCAAGCATCAGGGCTTCTCAACACGACTTATTCCTTCACTACAGCAAGTCCAAGTGCCACCCATATGAGTTGTTACCCGCGTCAAGAGTCCGGCCGAATCTCAATTACGGACTCATTAGTTTGTGTCCACGCGCCATGCGGCTCAAACCACAGTAGGAACTGTCCGCTTCGCGCGCACCACCCCTATATGACCCCCCGTATCACATACCCTCTCATCAATCATCATCATCGTGCACATGCATATGCGCAAATGGAAAACCCGAACTAGTTGCGGCACATGGACAAGCTGAAGATCCGTTCAAAGTCGAGGGGGGCTCCATAGGGCCTCCCACAAGTGGTTAGTGCGCTCAAAATTGGATCCGAGGACAAAATCTCAGTTCCTAGGTCGACACTGAGCAGAACAAAGCACCTCGCAAGGCCTTCCGCCTGGTGCCTTATCTTTTAATTATAATACCCCAACACAAGATAGCATTTTATTAAAGTAGAACAATCTATCATACTAAGCAGATGTAACTTAAGACCAACAGACGACTCGCACAGTCAACTCTAAGCATGCGCTACGACTCGCAAGGCCAACAGATAATCAAACAACAGGTGATGGGATGTTGGGATAAAGCTGTATGGGCTGCAGGATAAACATGTGATGGGATCACGATAAGAATCGAATACTAGGGTAGCAGAGATCAACGGCAGGAATGAAATACAATGTATAGGTAAACAAGCAAACTTTGCTTGCCTGGAATCCCGCATGGAAGCAGATCTTGTCGTTGCTCACACATCTCAACGTCGTATCCGCGAAGAAGCAACAAGCACTGAAAGCGCAAAACATGCATTTTACAACTACGGCAAAAGATCCAGCATGATCATGCAAGAATGATGCATGACATGGCAAGATGCAATATGAGATGCACTTAATCCGAATTAAGCGGAACCGGGATTCCGATAATTAATATTTAGGTGCAAGTTATTTATCTACCCATCAAATTAAATGTTGATTAGCATGGCAAGACATGGCATGGGTGATATAACCAAATTAAATGGAATAGGGCATTATATATTTATTACCCCACACATTTCATATTAAATTATTTAGGTGATTTGCTACACCCGCAAACCCAAGAGATGCAACACAGGCAATTATGATGCAAAATGCACAAGACAGATGATATTTAATAAAATAGGTTTAGGGTTAGGGTTTGGGTCCGTACGTCGGATCGGGTGAACTAGGGTTCGAAACCGACGTCTTCGGTCCGTAGAGGAAGTAGTCGACGTCGGGGAAGTAGGCGTCGCAGAACCGGGGCATCGTCGTTTGTCGGTGTCGTGGAAGTGGTCGGGGAAGCACGGGACGTAGAACACGGCAAACGGACACCAGAAGGAGGATCGCGCACGGGCGGCACCGCGACACGGACACGGGCGGTCACGGCAACGCGGCACCGGAAGAGGACGCGCACGCGCACGTAGCAACACCTCAAAGGGTGGACAACTCGGACCCAAATGCGACGCCGAAGGTCTTGCGGGCATTTTGTCGAACACCCGGCGTGCGATGGACGGAAGGAGGAGCTCGGGGTGGCGCAGCTGCGGGCTCTGCTGCGGATGAGGAGGAGCTGGCCGTGGCGACGCCGGTGGCCGGGAAGGAGGAAGCGCAGAGCCGGCGAGGTCGGGGACGGGCGACGAGGCGGAGCGTGTCGCGGCGGCGAGCGGACGGAGTCGGGCGGCGAGCGGTCGGAGAAGTAGGGGGCGGTGGCACACGTGGGAGCAGGGGAGCGGCGGCCGGAAGGAGCAGGTCGAGGGCGTGCACGCACGGGGCGGCTCCGGCGACGGTGTACGTGGTCGGGGCGGAGGCGCGTGCGGGGAGCAGGGGCGCGGCGGCGGCGCTGGGGGTGGCGCGCCGAGGCTGGCGGCGTGGGCTGGCCGGCGGAGGACGCGCGGGGCGCCGGCGCGACGGTGCGGCGGCCGGCGGGAGGGCACGGGGGCGTTGGGAGCACGGCTCGGTGCGGAGGGCGCGCGCGGCGGCGGCGGAGGCGTGGCGGCGCGCGGCGGGTGCGGTGATGTGGCGGCGCGGGCGCGCGCGCGGCCGGAGGCGCAGGGGGAGCATACGCCGGCGACGGGAGGCGAGGGCGCGGGGGCGCTCGAGCTCGGGAGGAGCTCGGGGCTGGGTGCGCTGGGGAGTTTTCTCCCGTGCGGTTGCGGGAAGGAGAAGAGAAAGAAAAAAAAAGAAGAGAAAAGAAAAGGAAGAAAAAAAAAGAGAAGGAGGGGAAAAAAGGAAAAAAGAAAAACAGAAAACTGGAGGAGGCGGCTGCAAAATTGCAGGGGGTGGGAAAGAAGTTTACAGGGGAAACCCTAGGGTTTGGGGTTAGATGGGCTTGGGCTTTTATTTGTCACCGTTTAACTTTTTCAGTTTTATATTTTAGAACAAAATCGAAAATAAATTTGAACACGAATCTTATACAAAATATTTTTAGTTTTAAATGGACAATTTAATAAACTAGTTTTTAACATTTTTTAAAGATTTGAAAATAACACATTTTTAATTAATTTGAAATGCATTTGAATTTAATTGTGAAAAATAAATTTAAATGCAACAATTAAATTAATGAGATGCAATGCGATGCTATGTCGATGCAAAAAAAAAAACACCAAATTAAAAGGGGATAAATCCCGGGGCGTTACAATCGACACCACTAACAAGGGATCGCGTCTCGAGATCCACGCCGAGACCACAAGAAGAGAGGGGTAACTATCGAGTCTTCAGGCTCCGCGATGAACTTCTCGACACCACTAACAAGGGACTGTTGCTCCACCTTGAAATTCTCGACACCACTAACAAGGGATTGTTGCTCACGACGAAGACGACTCCGAAAGATCGAACCTAATAGGGTAAAAGGCAAGAAATCGTCCACCCACACATAGAATCCTAAACTTTGAATGTTGGATAAGAGAAGAGACTCAAAACAAGTAAGGTAAGAGGAGAAATAGAATTGAGGTAAGGAGTAAAAAGAAACCTATTGAGATATTTCCAAAAAAATTAGTCAAATAGTTTTCGACACTCTATAAACAACGACCGTTAGCGAGGTTAACCTACAGGCTTTTGCGGACCCGCTGCTTCGATAACCAATCGTATCGAAACAACAAGGAGATCGAAACCAAGGCTCTGATACCACTTTGTGATGCCCTAAAATCGGTACTATGTAGATTTAAGCGTTCTCGCCGAAATCCGCATAATAACGATTTTAGGTCGCCCACCAGACATAATGTGCACGCCGAAACATGCGCATTATGTGGGTGGAATTGTGATAACATTACAACAGTTCCGATTCATCCACAAATACAACAGAAGATAAATTACAACAACGACTCGAGCGAGTCAAGATACAAATGATACAATACAAAGATTCAAATAACAGCGGAAGCAAAAATAGTATCCGACTACGGATAAGATGCAAAATTGGACTAAGAGTCCTGAAGATAAGCAATGGCGCCATATCCCTGCCCAGCCAAGCCGGAGGGATTCCCAAGCTAACGTCGTCGAACTTCAAACCTGTTAACTGCACATAAAGCACATCCCAAAAGAGGGTCAGGGCACTCCCTGGCAAGCAAAACCGACTTGCCTACTTTCTACACCATCTCCCAAAATATGGGGTAGGTGGACTTAGCGGCAGCAGCACTAGCAACCTAAAAAGACACGCTACAACTTCCGTCTAATCAGAGAGGGATAAGAGAGCGCATAAGATAAACATCTACCACTAACACCAAACATAACCCATTCTCGAATTAACCCCCTCAACCAAATATGAGGAAGCAATTCGGGAAACTCACACGTTGAACAGTTTTTATTTATAATTTATTGTGAAAGTAATTATATATTACTAATCAAATTAATTAACATTAATTAGGTGCAAGTTGTCTAGATCTTGTTAGCCAGCATCATCACCAAAGTCGTCCATAACCGTGGACACGGCTCATCGATAAGATTATACCCTGCACGGGTGCACTACTGTACCCATACTCGCATGATCAACCCAAGCAAGCATCAGGGCTTCTCAACACGACTTATTCCTTCACTACAGCAAGTCCAAGTGCCACCCATATGAGTTGTTAACCGCGTCAAGAGTCCGGCCGAATCTCAATTGCGGACTCATTAGTTTGTGTCCACGCGCCATGCGGCTCAAACCACAGTAGGAACTGTCCGCTTCGCGCGCACCACCCCTATATGACCCCCCGTATCACATACCCTCTCATCAATCATCATCATCGTGCACATGCATATGCGCAAATGGAAAACCCGAACTAGTTGCGGCACATGGACAAGCTGAAGATCCGTTCAAAGTCGAGGGGGGCTCCATAGGGCCTCCCACAAGTGGTTAGTGCGCTCAAAATTGGATCCGAGGACAAAATCTCAGTTCCTAGGTCGACACTGAGCAGAACAAAGCACCTCGCAAAGCCTTCCGCCTGGTGCCTTATCTTTTAATTATAATACCCCAACACAAGATAGCATTTTATTAAAGTAGAACAATCTATCATACTAAGCAGATGTAACTTAAGACCAACAGACGACTCGCACAGTCAACTCTAAGCATGCGCTACGACTCGCAAGGCCAACAGATAATCAAACAACAGGTGATGGGATGTGGGATAAAGCTGTATGGGCTGCAGGATAAACATGTGATGGGATCGCGATAAGAATCGAATACTAGGGTAGCAGAGATCAACGGCAGGAATGAAAGACAATGTATAGGTAAACAAGCAAACTTTGCTTTCCTGGAATCCCGCATGGAAGCAGATCTTGTCGTTGCTCACACATCTCAACGTCGTATCCGCGAAGAAGCAACAAGCACTGAAAGCGCAAAAGATGCATTTTACAACTACGGCAAAAGATCCAGCATGATCATGCAAGAATGATGCATGACATGGCAAGATGCAATATGAGATGCACTTAATCCGAATTAAGCGGAACCGGGATTCCGACAATTAATATTTAGGTGCAAGTTATTTATCTACCCATCAAATTAAATGTTGATTAGCATGGCAAGACATGGCATGGGTGATATAACCAAATTAAATGGAATAGGGCATTATATATTTATTACCCCACACATTCCATATTATATTATTTAGGTGATTTGCTACACCCGCAAACCCAAGAGATGCAACAGAGGCAATTATGATGCAAAATGCACAAGACAGATGATATTTAATAAAATAGGTTCAGGGTTAGGGTTTGGGTCCGTACGTCGGATCGGGTGAACTAGGGTTCGAAACCGACGTCTTCGGTCCGTAGAGGAAGTAGTCGACGTCGGGGAAGTAGGCGTCGCAGAACCGGGGCATCGTCCATTGTCGGTGTCGTGGAAGTGGTCGGGGAAGCGCGGGCACGTAGAACACGGCAAACGGACACCAGAAGGAGGATCGCGCACGGGCGGCACCGCGACACGGACACGGGCGGTCACGGCAACTTGGCACCGGAAGAGGACGCGCACGCGCACGTAGCAACACCTCAAAGGGTGGACAACTCGGACCCAAATGCGACGCCGAAGGTCTTGCGGGCATTTTGTCGAACACCCGGCGTGCGATGGACGGAAGGAGGAGCTCGGGGTGGCGCAGCTGCGGGCTCTGCTGCGGATGCGGAGGAGCTGGCCGTGGCGACGCCGGTGGCCGGGAAGGAGGAAGCGCAGGGCCGGCGAGGTCGGGGAAGGGCGACGAGGCGGAGCGTGTCGCGGCGGCGAGCGGACGGAGTCGGGCGGCGAGCGGTCGGAGGAGCAGGGGGCGGTGGCGCACGTGGGAGCAGGGGAGCGGCGGCCGGAAGGAGCAGGTCGAGGGCGCGCGCGCACGGGGCGGCTCCGGCGACGGCGTACGTGGTCGGGGCGGAGGCGCGTGCGGGGAGCAGGGGCGCGGCGGCGACGCTGGGGGAGGCGCGCGCGCGGTGGCGCGCCGAGGCTGGCGGCGTGGGCTGGCCGGCGGAGGACGCGTGGGGCGGCGGCGCGACGGTGCGGCGGCCGACGGGAGGGCACGGGGGCGTTGGGAGCACGGCTCGGTGCGGAGGGCGCGCGGCGGGCGCGGTGATGTGGCAGCGCGGGCGCGCGCGCGGCCGGAGGCGCAGGGGGAGCAGACGCCGGCGACGGGAGGCGAGGGCGCAGGGGCGCTCGAGCTCGGGAGGAGATCGGGCTGGGTGCGCTGGGGAGTTTTCTCCCGTGCGGTTGCGGGAAGGAGAAGAGAAAGAAAAAAAAAAGAGAAAAGAAAAGAAAAGGAAGAAAAAAAAGAGGAGGGGAAAAAAGGAAAAAAAGAAAAACAGAAAACTCGAGGAGGCGGCTGCAAAATTGCAGGGGGTGGGAAAGAAGTTTCCAGGGGAAACCCTAGGGTTTGGGGTTAGATGGGCTTGGGCTTTTATTTGTCACCGTTTAACTTTTTCAGTTTTATATTTTTAGAACAAAATCGAAAATGAATTTGAACACGAATCTTATACAAAATATTTTTAGTTTTAAATGGACAATTTAATAAACTAGTTTTTAACATTTTTAAAAGATTTGAAAATAACACATTTTTAATTAATTTGAAATGCATTTGAATTTAATTGTGAAAAATAAATTTAAATGCAACAATTAAATTAACGAGATGCAATGCGATGCTATGTCGATGCAAAAAAAAAAACACCAAATTAAAAGGGGATAAATTCCGGGGCGTTACAATATCGGCCATAGTGGCACCTTTCTCTTGCATTGCCGTAAAAGTCGCAGTGTCCGTTTCGGTAACCTCTTTCGGGTCAACTTGCATTGTCCAAGGTTGGTCTCAAGAGGTGAACCTTTTAAGAGACAACCTGGCTATGATACCAATTGAATGGCAGTTAACCACCTAGAGGGGGGTGAATAGGTGGTGACCAATTTTTATGTCTTTTCAGTTTTAGGCTAGCGGAAAGTAAGTTGTCTATATGTGCGACTAGGTGATACAAGTGATAGACAACAAAGAAACTAAGCAAGTACAAGAATTGAAGAAGCGATAAAGGAGAGTGGAACAAGACAACCGTAGGAACTCGAAGACGGCGATTTTATCCGAGTTCCACCACATAGGTGTACGTCTCATTGGAGGGGTGTGAGCTACCACAAAGGTTTGCTCAACTCCACAAAGGCCTCACCCTATTCTCCTGTGAATTCGACCACAAAGGTGCGAATCCACGTTTCCACTAAGGACTCCTTTAAGGGCGGAGAAGGTCCCGTACAAATTCGTGAGGCACACACCCACAACTGAATTGGGGGCTCTCACAATGACCACAACAGATCACTTCCACAAAGGAATCCACAAAGGATCAAAACACACAAGATTGAACCTAGCTATCCACAAATGAACCCTAGATTCGTTGCACCTCAAGATATAGAGGGAGGAAAACAAAACGCTTCGGTGGAGTTGTAGATCGGTGGCTTCTCCCTCAGATCCCCAAGTATCAAAAGATTTGAGTGGCTAGATTGGGAGATCCGGAAGAAACAAGCTTCAGCACCAATGGAGGAGAGAGAAAATTGGAAACTTAAACTGCTGGAGGTAGGTGGAGGGGTATTTATACCCCTCCCCAAATTCTGCCCGTTGTAAAGCCGCCAGCTCGGAGATCTCCGGGTTGAGGTCCAGAGATCTCCGGTCTCCGGAAATCTCCTGCAGCAATTCCGGCTGAGTGGAGCTCGATGTCAGTGTTGAATGGTCTTCTTGACTTGGTAGAAAATCTTCTGTCACTCGGAGATCTCCGGACTGGGGCTCGGAAATCTCCGAGCGCCGGAAATCTCCTAAAGCAATTCCGGCTAAACTCGAATTGGAGTCAGTGCCCATCTCAGTTCTTGACTTGGTGAAATTCTTCTGTCACTCGGAGATCTCCGGACTGAGACTCGGAAATCTCCGAGCACCGAAAATCTCCTAGAGCATTTCCGGCTAAAACGAAATGTAGTCAGTGCGCTCTGGAGTTCTTGACTTAGAGAAAATCTTGAGTAGCTCGGAGATCTCCGGACTGGGGACCGGAAATCTCCGGGATCCGGAAATCTCCTGAATGATTTCTCGGTGAAAGACCAAGTGATGCAGTACTGAAAATCAGGCAATTTAAGTGTTCACTCTTATCAACCGACCTGTACTAGAACCTGCATAGTTCATCACAAACATTAGAACACCTTTTGTGTTGTCATTAGTCACCAAAATATGGGAGTGTAAAGAATTCACTTTCAGCTAAGTCCCGCACTCATGCCTCGAGAGCCTTTTCCCACCACAAGCATGCGTCTGCCCCTCGAGCGATTTCTTTTCCCCTTATGTTTCACGGACTACTCGCACGTCAAAGGGGGACACTTGAGCATCGCGACTCAGGGCTCTTACCTCTCCAAGCCTTAAACTCCCCCCAGCCTTGTTGAGTCATTGCTCTAGCATACCGCAGTGGCGGAGTCATAGCGCGAAGAGACGGGTCCTAATGACACAGAGAAAGCATAGACATGAAAATAAGACAAACGGGGCCTCTCGAGGGGCACACAAGCTGACATAAATTGCTCATAGAGTATATTACATGCCCAAAATGCATAGTGTCTAAACATAAAAATGTTTCAGATACAAGCGCTCAAAGGCGCAATAAGCAAGGCTCAGGCGGAGTCCGCACCGTCGTGCTCCTCCTCTGCAGCATCCTCCTCCGTCTCGGCAGGGGAAGCCTCCTCCTCGCTCTCCTCTGCAGCAACCTCCGCGCGCTTGAAGCTGTTGCAGAAGGCCTCGACCTGCTCACGGAGGGAGTTGGATACCCGCCACACCTGGTCACCCTGGCGAGCCTCGGTCACCATGGAGAGGTCGATGCCCGGCGTGAGGAGCCTGAGGTTGGTGAAGATGCGGTCAACAAGAACCCCCAGGAGCTGGCGGCTCTCAACCACCTCTCGAAGATCAGCGACGGAGCTCTCGAGCGCCGTGAAGAGCTGGTCGAAGTAGACCAGGTACATGGCAACGTCGCAACGGCCTCAATCCTCGGCGTCTGGCGCCTCCGCGCCAAGCTGGGAAGCAAGCTCGTTGCCCCTGGCCACCAACGCCTGGAACATGCGCTCTCGCTGCTTCGTGAGCATACGAGCCGCCTACACGGTGTCTGCAGCCTACGCCACCTGCTCCTCCACGTACCTGACGAGGGCATTCAGGTCCAGGACAGCGGTCTTGCGAGCATCCTCCACCTGACGATAGGCCTCCTTGGCACTGGAGGCGGACCTGAAGCTTGGAGTTTTCTTTCTCGAGCTCCACGATCCGCTGGAGGCAGTAGCGTGCTTGGCCTTGAAGCGGTCCTCCTGCTTCTTGGCCTTGTCGCGGTACGCCTGGGCGGTGGTATGCCTGAACTCCTTCTCGCGCTCCGCGAGATCCGCCTCCGCCTCTTTCTTCTTCTCGGCGAACCGCTGCTGGAAGTGCTCTAGGGCTTGCTTCTGGGTGGCGAGGTTCTCGTCGTACTTCTGGAGCGCCTGAGTCAGGTTCCCCTCACGCGCCTCGAGCTCTTCGCGCTTGGTGGCGAGCTCGCCCTCCGCCTGGAACTGTTGCTCGTCGCACAGCAGCACGTCTTTCTCCCTGGAGGCCAGCTGCCGCTCGCGGGCGGCCAGGCCCTTGCAGTCCTCCTCCAGGGTTTTTTGCGCGGTCTGGTGCGCGGTCAGGAGCTGGGACTCCAGCTGGGCCAGCTCACGGCGCTTTTTCGCCAGCGAGCCCTCCATGGCTTCGCGCTCGGCCCTCCCCTCCGCCAGGAGCTCGGCGGCTGCGTTGCGCTCGTCCTGGAGGGGCGCAAGGAGCTCATCGGCGTCACGGATGGCCCCCTCGCGAATCTCCTTGGCGAAGCAAACAGCCTCCTCGCGTGTGGCCTGCAGCGCCAGATCCTCCTGGCGGCGAGCCTCGACCGCGGCGTGGAAGGACACCCACGCCCCCGCAAGCTCGTCGCGCTGTCGGGCGAGCTGCGCGTCCTCCAGAGCAAGATGCGCCTCCAGGCCCTCCAAAGACTCCCTCACGAGGCGGAAGGCGGCCTCGCGGTGTCCCGTGCTCTAGTCCTAGCCGTTGAGGACCAGGTCGCTGCGAGAGGAAGGCCCTGCCCCAGCGTCGAGCCTGGAGAACCGGGCCCCAGGGCATGCCTGGGGGCTAGGGCGCGCTCTGTCCCCCGCGGCGCCCGAGCTGGCCTCGCCGCCCTCGCCGTCCTGGCCCATCATCTCCTGCGGCACGCCCCCTGCAGCGGGGCGCGGCGGAGACGAAGGAGCTCCCCTTGTACACTCGCCCGCACCTGGCGGGCCCTGGTCCGCCTCGGCCTCTGGCTGCGCGGGAGGCGTGGCCACGCGGGGTGGAGTAGCCGCGCGGGCTGGAGTTGGCTCACGCGGTGGCGTGGCCGCGCGAGGCGGAGTAGGAGTGTGAGGAGGGGTAGCAACCCGCTCCTCCTACGTCTCCTCCACCATCTGCTCGGGAGGCAGCGTTGCTGCCTCCGCCTGAGGCATGACCGCCTCCGGTTGAGGCATCTCTTCAGTTGGGCCTGTGGAGGCCATCTCCACAGGCCTCGCGGCCTCCTCAGCCACGGCCTCAGTCTTGGCTCTCTTCACTTCTGCTGCCTTGCGAAGCTTATGGCGCTTCGCAGGCACAAGGTCACTGGCAAGCACCAGGAAAGATCTTCAGGAATGGATGAAGATGAAAAGAGCAAAAATCAAGCAACTAAAATCTAGAAGCACTTACCCGGACTGCTTGGTGCCGGTGTCGACCCACGCCAAGCCTGGCGAGCGCCAGGAGGGTTTGGCCTTGGCACCAGACCCCTCCGGGGGCGCCCCGGCCTCCTCTTGGAGGGGACGTCTGACGGCCTCGCCCTAGACCGGTCCACGGCCGCCTTGGAGCGGGGCTCGCGCGGCCCCGACGCGGCCTCCTCGTCAGAGGCCTCCTCCTCCTCCACAAGGCGCGAAGGCGCCGCCACGAAGGCGTCATCATCATCGACTGACGAGATGTCGCAAATCTCGTCAGTAAAGGGCCCGGCCCTTGAAGAGGACACCTCCCCTGCGGAGGGATTTCCCGCGGCCTCCTCCTCGCCTCGTCCAGCTCCTGAGGCCGAGGGCGACTCTGCTCCCTCCGCCTCCTGCACCACCGGCACAGGCACCTTTTTGCCCGCCAGGCCTGACAGGGTGAACGAGGGCATCCCCTGCAGGATGGCCAGGTGTTCGGTCATGTTGTACTGGTGCAGAGGCCGGAGCGTGAGAGGGAGCTCCTCCATGGCTGGCACCAACTTGTTGATGAAGAGCGTAGACAGGACGTTGTCGATTGTGTCCTTGTCGTCCTCACGGTGGAGCCGCATCTTGTCCTGGGGGGCGGAGTACATCCACATTGGCGTCGCGTGCGCCTGGAGTGGAGCGATGCGGCGCGTCACGAAGTCCGCGACGATGATCTGCCCCGTGAGGCCCTCCTCCCGGAGGTAGCTCAGGCGGCCCATCAAGATTGTGTTCTGCGCGCCGTTGAAGGGGGCCTTGCCCCAGTGCGAATTCTTCACGGGCGGCGCGTCAGGGACCTCGAGGAAGGCGCAGGGCTTCTCCACCCCGACGAAGAACCACCGCTGGCGGAAGTCGTCCACCTTCTTCGTCACCGACATTATGTAAGCCCTCAGTATCCAACAAATATTCAGTTCAGCCTTGGTCACAAAAGACATTATGTGATGATTCCAGGTGGCAAAATACAATTCTAGTTTGGAAGATTGCCTCGAGGAGGTGGGATAAATCTTTGTAGTTACACTTAGAACTTAATCAAATAATATCCACAGGTGGTTGCAAGAACAAGATTTTATCTCCACAAGAAATAATTTAGAAATAATGGATGTATAGTGAATAACCTGATTATGCAAGCCACCACAATAACTGGAAAAACAATTCCAGTACTCTAGGTTCTATGGTATATATTGTGTGAATACATTAATAAAAAACATGCTGATCTCTACGATTAGTCATGCAGTATGACGATTAGGCATTACTCAGGTACTTTGTGTTAAGAGATGGGCACGTCGATATGAGTGAAAGTGTCCATAGTGATATTTGTTCAATAGCAGCTAATTTTCAATACCAAGTACATTTATTTTGCTTATATGTTTTCCTATGCTATGATGCTATCCAGATTCCAAAATAGTGGCCTATTTTTGCATGTTACCTTTTTGTATTAAGTAGGAGGTGGTTCCTACCATTGGATTGTGAGGGAACCGAGCCATAGTAGTAACTGCAACAAATTCGTACATCAAATATCTACTACCTAAAACTGTAAGAAATCCAATACCGACAACTGTAAGAAATCCACAAGTTTCAAAGGTAATAATACTTGCGCTCTGCCAAATCAGTCATAAATAATCGAAAAAAACAGAAGTGAACTAACCAATCGCCTGGATGTTAACGTGCACGTGCAATCACGTTTTTATAATTATAAGAGCAATTTACAAGCTAGAAAAGATCATAATCTATGTGAATTAATTCTTTTACACTTTTACATTAGTCTTAGATTTTCATTGAAAAGATGGAGCACAGAAGCAATAGAATTAGTTCACGGCGATGAAGACGTGCTCCTTGGGTGGTTTCTCGACACAAATTAGGTGAGCAACGCAGTTCCCATTCCTCCACTGATAGAAAAAGCCTTTTGACAACCCATGTTGATATCTATAGCAGCAACATCGTTACACCTGGTCAGGGTAAAAAAATATGATGAAAGAGAAGATACAAATCAACATATGTTTAGAAAGTTAATTCAATAACTTGATCAGCTAATCATACCAAAACAATTTAGTTAGTGCCCTTCCTTTCACCAATAACACAGTGCACTTCAAAGTTATTTACTGTAATAAAAACTTAGAAAAATAAAGCTTACACAATCTCAACAGCTTTAAGTGCTCTCAGGGCATCCGGCGTGCCCATTTGAAAGACAACCATATCCCTTTCTTGTGGGCATGTTCGAAAAACTACACTATCAGTCCCTCTCTCCACAAAGTCAGTAGTGCCAAGAGATTCTGACCAATGATGAACACCATAATTAGAATGAAATGGAATCACACCACACAAATTTGGACAACCTAGGGAACAAATAAGAAAAATTCGGTGGTTAGTTGTCCTTAAACTTGTTCCTTTATCTTCAATACTTCAGGAATCATCTCCTATAAATGCTTGCAGTCACCAATTTTAAAATGTAACAATGCTGGAGTAAAAACTATCTACAATAATATAAATTATGCAAAACCCTGAATTTACGAAGTACATAACCATCGATGTGGCAGACATAGTTGTGAGGTCATAATAAACTGTCAAGTATATATTGAACAATAATACCATTTCTTTTTTGAAACGGCATAATACCATTTGTAACGTGTTGACAGTGCACAAACTTGTGATCTAGTATTTCCTCTCCGTGTGTAATATCAGCACCGTATTCAGCAGACAGTAGCCTAAGCGGCAGAGCGCCCTGCAAAAACCATTGACAGAGTAAGGTAGGCACAACATACAACCATGTAAGGATGTTGATGGAAACCCCATACAGCTATGTGATAAGAAGTCAAGGATGTTGCCTATAGATAAATCTGAATGGCGGAGGATAACAACTATTAATTTAGGAATCGAGCATGGGGTAATTAAGATATATACAAAGAGCTAAATTAGTTCATCCATAGGGATTCTGTTTATTCAATTCTGGCACAAAGATATGTCAAACCATTTATCGCACATGCGGGTATCCATAGAAACACTGATTTCCAACCGGAGATCTCCCAGCCTCCGTTTTAATTAACACGACACCCGCCTATCGAGAAGCACGCAGAGAAGACGAGCTACTGGTTCTATGGTTCACCCCGCCGGTTGTAAAGCTTCCGTGGCTAGATTCAGGTTGAAGTATAGGACCTGGGTGCTCCGTGAACGAAACTCACGTGGACGCTGTTGTACATCGGCGGCGTGAATGAGTTTGGGAATCAATTTAGAGCATTTGGTCCTCCGCAAATTGTTGGATCCGATGATTTCGCACGTTGGTCGCTGCTTGTCGCCGACCTCGGCCACACGCATGTCGTTCTTCGTCGGCGGCAACGCTCCGATCTCTCGCCGTGCCGGTGTTGGGCCGAGCGCCTCCCAGCGCCGATCGAAGTTCCCCTGCCGGGAAGATTCCAACGGTGCCCGTCCCACGACCTCCGCGACTGGCCGAGAGACGGCGAGGAACAGCCCAACCTTCTCTCGCCATCTCTGTAGGACGCCACCAGGAGGCTCCCGTCCCCGCTAGGCCAGAGTCGCCGCCGGAATCAGCCGAGGGCGGTGGCAAAGAAGGGTGACCATGGCCTTCTACTCCTCTTCCTCCTCCTTGGGAGTTGGAAATCCTCGGAGGTGCGTGTGGCGGGGCTGGGGCGGCGGAGGTCAATCGCCAGGGGGCGGTTCGAGCATGTGCGAGGGCCGTCGCGAGGGTTGCTGAGCTCATGGTGGCGGCTACGGTAGGTTGGAGGCATTGAGGTTTGTTGAGTGTTGGGAGGGTTGAGGAGGTCTCGTGGGAGTTGGGCCTGCGTTAGGGCATGTTCGGATCTTCTCCACTCCGCTCCTTTATTCCTGACACTACGGAGCTGGCGGATCTCGATTTTAACCGAAAATGCACTGCAGTCCATCCCGCTCCGCTCTGGTGACTCCACGGAGTTGCTCAGATCTATCGACTCCGGGAGCGAAGTTCGGGACCGGAGAGGAACCGAACAGGCCCTTAGCCGCTCCAGGAAAATGCACTGCAGTCCATCCCGCTCCGCTATGGTGACTCCGCGGAGTTGGTGCGTTCGGCTCAGATCTGTCGACTCCGGGAGCGCAGTTCGGGAGCGGAGAGGAACCGAACAGGCCCTTAGATGGGCCTATCGCGCAACGAAGCGATCAGAGACATGAGAGAAAATTTCTGCCGGAGGATGTACCAACGGACGAACTCCCATTTAGCAACTCCCCAGCTCATGTGGTGTGTCACTGCATGCTTCTACTTGTGCATTTAATTATGAATCCGAAATTTTAAAGAGCTTTCTACCTCAAACCATTATCAAAATTAGATTCTGTTTTCACTGTTGGGTTTTTCAAAACTAGATTCCATGTTAGTATGTTTTGATGATTTTTTTGGAGGATGTAAATTTTTGCTAGATGTAACTTCTCTGCTAAATGGGATGTAACTTTTTGCTAGATGATGTGTAACTTTTTCCTGGATGATGTAACTTTCTCTACCAACAGGCATGTAACTTTTTCCTGGGTGTCTCACTCCTAAGTATATAAAACTTTCTCTGCTAAGTCCGATGTAACTTTTTACCGGATATAACTTTCTGATAATTTGAATTTAACTTTCACAAAATTACATCCTCAAAAAAATGTCGTCGAAACATATCGACATGTGATCTAGTTTTGAAGAATCCGTCGCGACTAAGCCAACGGTGAAAACGGATCTTCAATCGAATAAATGGTTTGAGCTATAAAACATTTTGAATTTCGGATTTTGTAATTAAATGCATGGGATGGAGGTGTACTGGGTAGTCTACTTCTTTTTAGAATAAAGTTGAAATTCGTTTGTTTTTCCTATTCCAAAAATAGAAATATTAGTGGGGGACGCTGCTAATTCGAGGTCGGCCTCATTTTGGCTAAAACGAGGTCGCCCCGATCAATCCCACACTTACCGTTTTAGGAAAGAAAACGGTTTCCCGAAATGGCAAAATAAAAGACACGCTTAACTACGCGCAGGACGCGCGCATCTGAAGCTGAGCGAGGGCGAGATCCTTAACCGTAAGGAGGGGGATGCCTAAGGCTAGGCTTGCGACTGGAGTGAATGGAAGGCGTTTTCCTAGCGCAGGAGGAGAGCCGCGCCTTGCCGGCGGTAAAGTGGATGGCAACGGCGACGTTGCTATCGGTGAAAAGTTTCAGCGGTGAATCGCTGAAGAGGACAATGTTGGCGGCGTGGAACACTGCTCGTGAGGTGTTCTTCAGGCCGATAGGAACGAATTTGTTCGAGGTCCAGGCGTTTTGTCTCGGAGATTGGAAGAGGATCATGGAAGATGGTTCGTGGTATATAGGGATTGTGCCCTAATGTTGGAGAAATATGATGGTGCGTCGCCCATGACATCGGTGATCCCACACAAGGTTGATGTATGGGTCCAAATACATAAGATGCCCCCCCCCCCCTACCGTAATGAAGCAATTATCGGGCAATTGGCTAGCAGGGTGGGGGAGGTGATCAAAGTTGAGCCAAAGGTGGCCTCATCTGGCTCGGGTGATTTTCACCGTGCTAGGTGCAGCTGGAGGCGGGGAAACCATTGATGAGAGTAGTCAAGCTGTCCCCGGAGGGGATCCCGTGTATGTTGCTGCAAGTTAAATTTGAGAAGGTCCCCAAATTTTGCAAACATTGTGGTTGCATGGGGCATGGAGAGCTAGAATGTGGTGAGGGTGAGTTCTCTGAGGCTGAACTCCAGTTTGGAGATTGGATGCTTGCTCCGATGGGTTCTTGGCACCCGTGTACGAACAGTTTTTGGGGGAGACCATGACGGCCCAAAAGCTGACAGGGGTATGGGTGATCAAGGGGGGGCGCTCAGCAGGCCGTTTTGCGGGGCGTCATCCAGGGGGTGGCCGAGGCCGTGTTAATGGGCGTGGCAGCGGTAGAGGAGGCGTCTGGAAGGAGAAGGACAACGCCAGTTTGATAAATCGCAAGCGCTCCTCTGGCGAAGCTGGACTGAGCGGGGGGGCGGATGATATGGTGGACACTGCCTCTAGCCCAGCAAAGGAAGTGGCTCCGGCTAAGGAGGCTCAGGATGAGCGACCTAAGGCACAGAAACAACTCTGTTTGGAGTATCAAAACTCGGCAACAATGGCTGAAATCCCTCCTCCACCACCTCCGTATATCTCTCCAAAGGAAATTAAGAGACAAAGGAAGATGGCTGAGACAAGTGAGACTACAAAGCAAGTGGCGGGCTCCGGCGAGGAGTGCCGCCGGGACCAATGAGTTGTGCGGCGTGGAACTGTTGCGGTTTGGGTAACGCCACGACAGTGAAAGAGTGTCGTGATTTTGTGCGACGAGTTGCGCCCACCGTGTTTTGTGTGTTGGAAACGCAAGTGCACAAATCAAGGGTGGAAGGACATAGCTCTACGCTAGGGTATGACAAAGCTTTTGCTGTCAGCAGTACGGGGCGCAAGGGAGGCCTGGGTATTTTCTGCAAGAGTGACCTACAGGTGGAGATTCTACCGTTCTCACAATATCACATTGATGTGATAATCACCGAGCCAGGGGCCGACCCCTGGAGACTTACGTGTGTTTACGGGGAGGCACAGACTCATTTGAGGAGTAAAACTTGGGATATGATCAAATTTATTAAATCAGCTTCGGCATTACCGTGGGTGTGTCTAGGCGATTTTAATGAGGTTCTCCACCGCTCGGAACATGATGGAGTTCGCGAACGGAGCTATGCTCAAATTGCAGGATTTCGAGAGGTGGTAGACGTGTGCGGCTTTCGTGACCTCGGTTACGCAGGCCGTAGCTGGACCTATGAGAAGCGTGTGGCGGGAGGCTCTTATTGTCGTGTGCGTCTCGTTAGGGCGTTGGCGACGACGGAGTGGTGTTCTCAGTTCCCGCTCGCGGCTGTTCAAAACATGACTGCTGCTGCATCAGATCATGGGCCTATTTTGTTGACATGGAGGCAGCAGGAGCAACGATCAAGGAGAAGAGGACCGGCTTTGTTTTGATATGAGTTGATGTGGGAGTCAGAAAGCAGTTTTGGCCCCATGGTGCAACAGACTTGGGAAAACGAAGGGAAGGCCTCGAGCTTACAGGAGTTACAGCGGAAACTGGGTGCTGTCTCGAAGCAGCTAGGGGGGTGGGGACGTGATACCTTTGGTCACGTCAAACGTGAGCTGATCAGGCTACGAATTGAACTAGAAAGGCTACAGTCCGACCCAGCTAGACACGGACCATCGCATGCAGAGATCAAAGTCACAGACCAAATTGTTGAACTGAATCACAGAGAGGAAATCATGTGGCAGCAGAGGTCGAGAATTCAGTGGCTCTTAGCTGGGGACAAAAACACAAAATTCTTTCATCTCCGTGCTAGTCAGCAGAAGAGGAAGAATCGGGTATCCAAACTTAAGCGTGCAGATGGGACAATTATTGATGATGATCATGAGATGGGTACAGCGACTACGGAGTTCTATAAAAATCTGTATTGTTCAGAGGGGACTTCAAATATGGACGCAGTGTTGAATACTGTTCCAGTTAAGGTAACGGCTGAGATGAATAATGAATTAATTAAACCTTTTGCAGAAAAATAAGTTAATGAGGCTTTATTCCAGATGTTTCCTACAAAGGCCCCGGGGCCTGATGGTTTTCCTGCACATTTCTTCCAACGACATTGGGATTTATGTGGAGAAGAGGTTACCTCAGTTGTACTGAGGGTTTTGCGAGGGGAGGATGATCCTAGCCAGATTAATAATACTTTTATTGTCCTCATTCCTAAGGTTGCAAGTCCATAAGAATTGGGTCAATTCTGACCAATTAGTTTGTGCAATGTTATCTATAAGGTGGCATCAAAAGTAGTGGCTAATCGACTGAAAGGAATATTGCCCGAGATCATTTTAGAGGAGCAGTCCTCTTTTGTTCCGGGGCGCATGATAACAGATAATATTATCACAGCTTTCGAGTGCCTTCATTTTATGAAGCGCAAGAAAAAGAAGGATTTGCGGTGTTGTGCTCTGAAGTTAGACATGCGCAAAGCTTATGATCGCGTGGAATGGAGCTATTTACGAGCAATTATGATTAAGCTGAGATGGTGACGCGGCTAGTATCTACTATTTCCTTCTCAGTATTGCTGAATGGCGAGCGTATGGACAGTTTTATCCCCTCAAGAGGAATTCGCCAGGGTGGTCCGATCTCCCCCTATCTCTTTTTGTTAGCAGCTGAGGGCCTTTCGTGCCTCTTAAAATCAAGAAATTAGTCATCTTGCTTAAGTGGAATTAAGGTGGCACCATCGGCTCCGATGGTTAGCCATTTACTCTTCACCGATGACAGCCTGTTGTTTTTCAAAGCGAATAGGGAGAGTGCTCAGGAGATTAATGATGTTCTTAAGTTATATTGTGATGCTTCGGGACAACGAGTAAACGTGGATAAATCCTCTATTCTTTTTGCAAAAGGATGTCGGGCAAGTACTCGGCATGGAATTATGGATGTGCTTCAGGTTCATAATGAGACACTCAGTGATCGGTATCTAGGCATGCCATCCGATGTTGGAAGCTCTGTTAATGGGGCTTTTAAGTACCTTCGGGATAGGGTGTGGAAGAGGGTTCAAGGCTGGCTCGAGATGTTGTTGTCGGCTGGTGGAAAGGAGGTGTTAATTAAGGCAGTTGCACAGGCAATTCCTACTTATTCCATGTCTTGCTTCAGGTTGTCGATTGGGCTTTGCAATCATATTAATAGCTTGCTGCGGAAATTCTGGTGAGGCAGCAAAGAGGGCAACCGGAGGACCTGTTGGGTGTCTTGGGAGGACATGACGAAGCCTAAACATCTTGGAGGGATGGGCTTCCGTGATATCGAGCTCTTCAATCTTGCGTTATTGGCTCGGCAAGCGTGGAGAATTCTTCAAGACCCAAACGCTCTCAGCGCAAGAATACTCAAGGCGGTTTACTTCCCAAATGGTGATTCCCTGGAGGCTAATATTGGATCCTCTCCTTCGCGAGTTTGGAGAGCTATAGTAGATGGGAAAGAAGTCCTGAAACAAGGGCTAATTAGACGTATTGGTACTGGAGAAGATACAAGCATCTGGCACTCTAATTGGTTACCAAGAGATGGTATGCTCCGGCCGATTACTTGTGTGAAGGAAGACCCACCGCAGCTAGTCAGTGAGTTGTTTGATCCCTTCACCTTAGCATGGGACATGCAGAAACTGAATAGTTACTTCCTTCCAATGGACGTGGAGCTGATCTGCGGAATCCCGCTGAGTTCGAGACGCCAACATGATTTTTGGGCGTGGCATTATGATCGTTGTGGTGTTTTCTCGGTCCGGTCTGCATATCGGATGCTAGTGAGTACTCGTGAGACAAGAACAGCTTGGATAGAGCATGGCGCTGGTTCTTCAAATACTGGAGCCGGGGAGAAAGAGTGGACCAAGTTGTTGCATGTTCAGGTCCCGTCAAAGATCAGAGTCTTCCTGTGGCGTCTAGCCCGTCAGTCTTTGCCGACAAACGACGTGAGGAAGCAAAGAAATATGTGCGTAGCCAGTACGTGCAGCATATGTGGAGATGAGGACTCCTGGTACCACTCCCTTGTCGACTGCAGAATGGCAAAATGTGTTTGGGCCTTAGCACCTGAGGAGCTGACGGAGTTGGTCTGTGGTATTCAGGAACCACACGCAAAGGCCTGGCTGTCAGCATTGTTCACTGCTACGGCGCATGAGGAGACAACAAGAGTTGGGGTTACGTTGTGGGCAATTTGGCATGCCCGCCGGAAAGCTATACATGAGAACATCTTCCAAAGTCCTTTGTCAACGCATTGTTTCATTGAGAGGTTCTTAGCTGACCTTAATCTGACAGAGACAAAACAGGTGTGGGGATTTGATCTCCCGATCTGCACGAAGAGGCAGAGGATGTGCAGCCACTGGTCTACGACCTCTTTGATGCTAAGGAAGGAACGGCGTCGATATAACCCGATGCGCGCAGTTTAGCTGAATCACAGATTCAGACTTTTCGTATCGCGGACAGAACGACTGGCGACGGACGAAGAACAGCGACCACCACGGTGCCGTGCGCGTGAGGTGCGGGCGTGCGTTCTGGAGGTGTTGGGTGTGCGTGTGGTGCTGCTGTGCGGTTTAGCGCGTTGGGGCGAGGAACAGAGGCCAATACCGGAGCTTTGGAGGTTCGGCCATGGCTATGGCGGTCAGAGGAGGAGGCGTGGATGATTTTGTCCAAAATAAGCCGCGGATTCGAGGGAAAGAGAGGGGAATGGGGAGAACAGCTCACGTGGAGGGTCGTCGGAGTGGTTGGTCGGCTCGAGGAGGTCCGGAACGCCGGAATTTGGAGTCGGACGTCCGCCGGCCGCGGGGGAGACGAGGACGAGGGCGACATGCACAGCGGCTCCGCGTCCAATTAATGTGGGGGAGGAGCTCGGCGACGGGATGGCGCGGCTCCGGTACTCCTCCTCGATGCTTCGATGGCACCGGAGTGGCCGGGGGACGGCGTGGTTGCTCCGGCGAGCTTTTGGTGGAAGAAACAGAGAGGGGATCGGAGGGGGAGAAGAAAGGGAGGCGGCGGCGCAGAAGGGGGAGAGGGGGGGACGATCTAGGGTTCTAGGAGGGGGAGTCGGGCTAGCTAAAAGGGAGAGGGGGAGTGGTTGGAGGAGGGGGGCTCCATGGCGCTTTCTCTGCCTCGCTGTAAAGCGAGGAAGAGGATAGGAGGAGAGGTGGGTCGGGCTGGAAGGGAGAGGAGAGATGGGCCTGAGGTGGGGTTTGGCCCAGGTAAGGTTTCCTTCTCATTTTTTTAATTGCTTTGTTTTATTCTTTTCTGGTTATTGTTTTTAAAATAAAATAGAAGGAGAAAAGATATATAATTTTTGGCAATTATTTATAGTTTCAAAACTACAAAATTTAATATATTAGTTTGAATATTTGAAAAGAATTTAAATATCACATTTAAATTAATTTGGTTTGCATTTAGATTTAAAAGTAGAAAAGAATTTAAATGGAGTTGAATTTAAATGCAATAATTTAAATTAAGATTGACAAATGCAAATGATGCATGATGATGTCATGTTGATGCAAAAAAGAAAAAACAAACAAATTTTCTAATTGGGAAAAATCCCGGGGCGTTACAACCGACACCACTAACAAGGGATCGCGTCCCGCGATCCACGCCGAGACCACAAGAAGAGAGGGGTAACTATCGAGTCTTCAGGCTCCGTGAAGAACTTTTCGACACCACTAACAAGGGATTGTTGCTCCACCCAGAAATTGTCGACACCACTAACAAAAGAGTTGATCACGTCGATGACGATTCCCGAAGATCGAACCCTAATAGGATAAAGGCAAGAGAACATCCACCCACACGTAGGATCCTAAACTTTGAAAGTTGGATAAGAGAAGGGACTCCAAACCAAATTAGATAAGAGAAGAAATAGAATAGAGGTAAGGAATAAAAGAATCCTATTGAGATCTTTTCAAAATAATTTTAGTAAAATAGTTTTCGACACTCTAGAAACAACGACCGTTAGCGAGGTTATCCTACAGGCTTTTGTGGACCCGCTGCTTCGATAACCATTCGTATCGAAACAACAAGGATTGAAACCAAGGCTCTGATACCACTTTGTGACGCCCTAAAATCGGTACTATGTAGATTTAAGCGCTCCCGCCGAAATCCGCATAATAACGATTTTAGGTCGCCCACCAGACATAATGTGCATGCCGAGACAAGTGCATTATGTGGGTGGAATTGTGATAACATTACAACAGTTCCGATACATCCACAAATACAATAGGAGATATAATACAACAACGACTCGAACGAGTCAAGATACAAATATACAATACAAAGATACAAATGACAGCGGAAGCAGAATAGTATCCGACTACAGATAAGATGCAAATTGGACTAAGAGTCCTGAAGATAAGCAATGGAGCCATATCCCTGCCCAGCCAAGCCGGAGGGATTCCCAAGCTAACGTCGTCAGACTTCAAACCTGTTAACTGCACGTAAAGCACATCCCAAAAGAGGGTCAGGGCACTCCCTGGCAAGCAAAACCGACTTGCCTACTTTCTACACCATCTCCCAAAATATAGGGGAGGTGGACTTAGCGGCAGCAGCACAAGCAACCTAAAGAGACAGGCTACAACTTCCGTCTAATCAGAGAGGGATAAGAGAGCTCATAAGTAAACATCTACAACTAACACCAATCATAACCCATTCTCGAATTAACCCCCTCACCCAAGTATGAGGAAGCAATTCGGGAAACTCACACATTGAACAGTTTTATTTATAATTTATGGTGAAAGTAATTCTATATTACTAGTCAATTTAATTAACTTTAATTAGGTGCAAGTTGTCTAGATCTTGTTAGCCAGCATCATCACCAAAGTCGTGCATAACCGTGGACACGGCTCATCGATAAGATTATACCCTGCAGGGGTGCACTTCTGTACCCATACTCGTATGATCAACCCAAGCAAGCATCAGGGCCTCTCAACACGACTCATTCCTTCACTACAGCAAGTCCAAGTGCCACCCATATGAGTTGTTACCCGCGTCAGGAGTCCGGCCGAATCTCAATTGCGGACTCATTTGTTTGCGCCTACGCCACCATGCGGCTCAAACCACAGTAGGAACTGTCCGCTTCGTGTCGTACCGCACCTATATGACCCCCCGTATCACATACCCTTTCATCATCATCATGCACATGCATATGAGCAAATGGAAAACCCGAACTACTTGCGGCACATGGACAAGCTGTAGATCCGTTCAAAGTCGAGGGGGGCTCCATAGGGCCACCCACAAGTGGTTAGTGCGCTCAAAATTGGATCCGAGGACAAAATCTCAGTTCCTAGGTCGACACTGAGCAGAACAAAACACCTCGCAAGGCCTTCCGCCTGGTGCCTTATCATTTAATTATAATACCCCAATATAAGACAACATTTTATTTAGGTAGAAAATCTATCATACTAAGCAGATGAAACATAAGACCAACGGACGACTCGCACAGACAACTCTAAGCATGCGCTACGACTCGCAAGGCCAACAGATAAACATGCAACGGGTATTAGGTTGTGCGGATAAAGCTGTATGGGCTGCAGGATAAACATGTGATGGGATCGCAGTTCAAGAATCGATAACTAGGGTAGCAGAGATCAACGGCAGGAATGAAATACAATGTATAGGTAAACAAGCAAACTTTGCTTGCCTGGAATCCCGCATGGAACCAGATCTTGTCGTTGCTCACACATCTCAACGTCGTATCCGCGAAGAAGCAACAAACACTGGAAAGCGTAAAGATGCATTTTACAACTACGGCAAAAGATCCAGCATGATCATATGAGAATGATGCATGACATGGCAAGATGCATTGCAAGATGTACTTAATCCGAATTAAGTGGAACCGGGATTCCGACAATTAATATTTATGTTCAAGTTATTTATTTACCAGCAATATTAAATGTTGGTTAACATGGTAACACATGGCATGGTGATCTAATTAAATTAAATGGAATAGGGCAATAATTAAATAAAGCCCAACACATTCCACATTTAATTATTTAGGTGCAACAAATAAATTACACTAAGTAATTAAAATAAGAGATGCAAAATGGCAAAGAAATGGCATATTATTATTTATTGCATTTTTCTGATAATAATACATATAAAGATTATTTGATTTGGAGTTATAGAATTAAAGTTATTAACAAAACAAGATTAGGGGTGTTTTCTGTAAATGTCAGGGACTTGTCTGTGATTAAAAACATGCAGGTGAGGACCTAGGGGAGAAAACAGAGAGCGCAGGGGCTCAGTGCAAATCTCCCAGGAGCTGCTGTCACCGACGGGTGGGTCCCAGGTGTCAGTGACCGAAGGAGAAAACAAAAGGGCCTTTTTATTCAACGAGGCTTGTGAGGATTCGAACTCGGGACCTCGTGCTGGGGAGCGATGGCTGCGCTAGCCACTCGGATTGAAGTGTGCTGGTGACAGTTAACCGGATCTGAAGAATATGACCCAACTCACTGACGCTAACTAAACTTTTTTGCAGTAACAGAGGTGCAGTTCGTCACGTTTCCCGATGAGCGAGAAAAGATAAGGCGGGCGCGGTGTGGGGATTTGATCTCCCGATCTGCACGAAGAGGCAGAGGATGCGCAGCCACTGGTCTACGACTTCTTTGATTCTAAGGAAGGAACGGCGTCGATATAACCCGATGCGCGCAGTTTAGCTGAATCACATATTCAGACTTTTCGTATCGCGACCAGAACGACTGGCGACGGACGAAGAACAGCGACCACCACGGTGCCGTGCGCGTGAGGTGCGGGCGTGCGTTCTGGAGGTGTGGGGTGTGCGTGTGGTGCTGTTGTGTGGTTTAGCGCGTTGGGGCGAGGAACAGAGGCCAAAACCGGAGCTTTGGAGGTTCGGCCATGGCTATGGCGGTCGGAGAAGGAGGCGTGGATGATTTCGTCCAAAATAAGCCGCGGATTCGAGGGAAAGAGAGGGGAATGGGGAGAACAGCTCATGTGGAGGGTCGTCGGAGTGGTTGGTCGGCTCGAGGAGGTCCGGAACGCCGGAATTTGGAGGCGGACGTCCGCCGGCCGCGGGGGAGACGAGGACGAGGGCGACGGGCACAGCGGCTCCGCGTCCAATTAATGTGGGCGAGGAGCTCGGCGACGGGATGGCGCTGCTCCGGTACTCCTCACCGATGCTTCGATGGCACCGGATTGGCCGGGGGACGGCGTGGTTGCTCTGGCGAGCTTTTGGTGGAAGAAGCAGAGAGGGGATCGGAGGGGGAGAAGAAAGGGAGGCGGCGGCGCAGCAGGGGGAGAGGGGGGGATCTAGGGTTCCAGGAAGGGGAGTCGGGCTAGCTAAAAGGGAGAGGGGGAGTGGTTGGGGGAGGGGGGCTCCATGGCGCGTTCTCTGCCTCGCTGTAAAGCGAGGAAGAGGACAGGAGGAGAGGTGGGTCGGGTTGGAAGGGAGAGGAGAGATGGGCCACAGGTGGGGTTTGGCCCAGGTAAGGTTTCCTTCTCATATTATTTTTAATTGCTTTGATTTTATTCTTTTCTGGTTATTGTTTTTAAAATAAAATAGAAGGAGAAAAGATATATAATTTTTGGCAATTATTTATAGTTTCAAAACTACAAAATTTAATATATTAGTTTGAATATTTGAAAAGAATTTAAATATCACATTTAAATTAATTTGGTTTGCATTTAGATTTAAAAGTGGAAAATAATTTAAATGGAGTTAAATTTAAATGCAATAATTTAAATTAAGATTGACAAATGCAAATGATGCATGATGATGTCATGTTGATGCAAAAAAGAAAAAACAAACAAATTTTCTAATTGGGAAAAATCCCGGGGCGTTACAGGATGGAGGTGTGCAGCACAAACTGGGTAGTCTACTTCTTTTTTAGAATAAAGTTGAAATTCGTTTGTTTTTTCTATTCCAAAAATAGAAATATTAGTGGGGGACGCTGCTAATTCGAGGTCGGCCTCATTTTGGCTAAAACGAGGTCGCCCCGATCAATCCCACACTTATCGTTTTAGTTAAGAAAACGGTTTCCGAAATGGCAAAATAAAAGACACGCTTAACTACGCGCAGGACGCGCGCATGTAAAAAGCACCTGGGCCCCACCGAAAAGTCAGATCTCGTGCACCCCGACCCTCCTCTCCCAAAAACTTTGCCCTTTCTTCTCCAACAAGTAGTTGCGTCATGGGAGACGCTTAGATCCAGAAATTTGCATCTAATAGAACTTGTGTGTCCAAATCAAACTGGCTCCAGTTGACAAATGAGCAGAATTCTCAGATCTACTCTCCTATTGACTGAATCTTACATGGCGAACTTGATCACTTCGTTGATCTGATCCATGAGCTCCTGCAGCCTACCTACAACACCTTGTTGCTCCATGGAAAACTGAATGTAAAAATTCGAATCAGCAGGGAGTACATGTCAAAATCGAATGAGCATGGATTAAATGTCAAAAAAAATATAAAAAAGCTCTCAGAGTTGATAAAACTTGTTAGCACTTTTTAAGTAGTAGACTGTCTACTACTGTATGTGAAACCTTGATTGATCCATGTTATTTTTAAGTAGTGGATTGTATTTTTCAGAATTGGGGTGTAACATTACTGTATGTAATCTTTTTCAGAGTTCAATTTGAAAAAAGGTTCCAAAGTTTGAGAGTTACTCTATGTCACATCACTGTATGTAAGAGGTTTCAGAGTTGAAATACTTATAGTATGTAACATTACTGCATGTAATGTTTCTAAAAAGTAATTATAACATGTTGAACACCACATAGTATCTTAGTTGGATCTTAATGGACATTTGCTATAAGTAAAAAAAGACAGTAGCATGTATAACTATATGCATATGATTACTCAGTCCATGTAACTATGCTTTACCAATAGAAATAATTAATTGGTTGCTATTTTGCTGGAAGTACAAAAGTAGCATGTATATTGTTACTGCATGTTAATCTGAGTCAGCTTTATAATAAACAGTACCATGTATATGGAGTGATCAAAATAACTGAACCGGATGCTATTTTGCTTGAAGAAAAGTACCATGTATATAGATCTTGTATGTAAGTTTGAGCCGGCTATAAGTGATGGGTTCGTAGCATAGAAAAATAAAAAATTTCTACGGTGAGAACAAACCAAAAGGCAAGATCTACTCTAGTAGATGCTCGTAACGAGTGGAACATATTTCAAGAGAAACTCACCCTCGAAAACCGTAAGCGTTTCGAGAATAATTCTCGTGGATGATGTAGTCGTTCAATTGCCGATCTCAAGATCGTGAAGATGTGCGATGCAACGGGCAGCGCCTCCGTACTCGGTCACACGTACGGCTTGATGACAACCTCTGTTCCCTCGACCCAGTGGGGCGGCGGAAGTAATAGAACCACCAAGGAATTCCAACAGCACGACGGCGTGGTGTGGTGGAGAACTAAACGGCCATGGCTTCGCCAAGCGGATGGTCAGAGGTGGAGCAGAGGGAGGAGGGAGAGAGGATCAAGTGTGTGCTCAAAAGGGAGCTCCCACCCCTCCATATATAGGAGAGGGGTGAGGTTGGGTCGTTGCCCCGAGGGGTGACTCCACCTCTTCCCTCTTGATGTGAGTGGAGCATCCACTCATGCCCACTCATTCTCTTTTAATCTCCACTCAAAAATCCCAAGGGTTTTTCTTTATTAAATAAAATAATTGTATTTCTTTTTAATATTTGTTAATTATGTTAACAAACATTAACACTTACCCCCTTGGTTCATTTGTTAATTCTATTAACAACCATTGTCAACTATTGACAATTAACCCCTTGAACTATTTCAATATTACCCGAAACAATTTCGGTGCTGTCCAAACTTTTCTCCGAAATTCCGTGTCTACCCAAAAGCGTCGACAAACCTTAAGTGTGTCACCCTACGGTTCGTGAATAATGTAGACATGATCGAGACACCTCTCCGATCAATAGTCAACAAAGGGATCTAGAGATCCGTAATGACTCCTACATATTCGACGATGAATCTTGTGATCGTGTGAACCAAAAACGTCATAACCAATTCCTTTTGTCTCGCGATATTTTACTTGTCCAAGATCCGATCATTGGTATCATCTATACCTTGTTCGATCTCGTTCCCGACAAGTACTCTTTACTCATTTTGTGATATGACATCCTTGTGACCTAGTCACGTGCTTGCAAGCGGTGTCTGAACGGATAGACGTCGCCTAGAGGGGGGGGGGTGAATAGGCGATTTAAAACTTTTTCCGAGGGGACGGAATATCCGGTCCAAGGATGACCCGGAAATTCCGGTATGCTTGATGAAGGCGGAATAAAACTAGAGGTTTACTTTAACAAGCATACAACCTAGATCTAAATACTAGGCTCACCTATGTGCACCAACAACTTATGCTAAGCAATACAAGTAACAAGGTGATAGCAAGATATATGACTTTAAGCACGAAGGCTATCACAATGTAAAGTGCATAAGTAAAGAGCTCGGGTATAGAAATAGCCGAGGCACGCGGAGACGAGGATGTATTCCCGAGTTCCACCCAAAGGGTGTACGTCTCGTTTGGAGAGGTGTGCGTAACCACAACAGGTTAGCCGCAACGCCACAAAGGCTCATCTTCTTCTCCTGATGAACTCAACCACAAAAGGTTGCGAGTTCACCTTCCACTATTGATCTCCTTTGGGGCGGAGATCGAATCACGTACAACTCTTGAGGCACACACCCACAACTTAATTGGGGGCTCCCAAGTCTTGAGGCACACACCCACAACTTAATTGGGGGCTCTCAAGTGACCACAAAAGGTTTTGACCACAAAAGGTCTTGGCCACAAAAGGCCGGCCACAAAAGGCGTCTAGGATCCAAAGACCCAAGAGTAACAAGCTCACAAGTAACACCACCACGAATCCCCGTGGAGGGCTCAAACCGATGCAAATGCAATGGCAAGAGCACACGAAGTGCTCAAGTCCTTCACTCTCAAATTCCAACACAACAACAGATGTTTATGGGGGAATAAGAGAGGAAGAATAAAGGAAACCACAAAGGAGTCAAATCCTTCACTCCCAAATCCCACCAAAAGCAACTAATGCTTATGGGGGAGAAGAGAGGAAGAACGAAGAAGAAGAACCACAAAGGAACTCCAAGAACTAGATCCACTAAGTTCCCCTCACTTAGAGGAGAGATGGATTGGTAGGATTCTAGATCTAGATCTCCTCTCAACTTTCCCTAAAGAATATGGAAGATTCAATGGAGGGATTGAGAGGGAAGTGAGCTTTCCAAGGTCAACAATGGAGTAGGAGAGAGGGGAAAGTCGTGCTGCCTTGGAATGGCTGGGGAAGAAGAAGGGGAGGGGTGGCTGTTTCGACACTCGGAAATTCCGGTATAAGTGAGACTCGGAAATTCCGGTCAACCGGAAATTCCGAGTCCATGAAATTTCCGAGCTGAAAATCCGGCTGGAGTCAGAAGCAAAACCAAACTTTTCCTTAGCCATTTCTGGAGGACTTTTCTGGGGGCACTCGGAAATTCCGGTAGACGGAAATTTCCGAGCACAATTTCCGACTGGACTCAGAACCCTTTTTCTCCTTTCCTTAGCCGTTTTCCTGGATGAGCTGGGGAACCGGAAATTCCGGTAGAGCGGAATATCCGGCCCCAATAATCCGAATCAGCAAAACACCGAAACGAAAACTGCTATAACTTTTGCAAATGAACTCCAAATGAGGTGAGACCAATTTTGTTGGAAAGATAGCGACGATGAGAAATATTGCATCCCATAAATAGAGTAAAATCGACACACATGGCAAGGTGTGGGACTTTCCTCACGGTAGAACCGGCAATATTTCCGCCACCGAAAACGCAACAAGTTGTCCAAAGTAAAACCGATTTCGATGAACTAGAGCTTGACATGGAGATGAACCAAGCTCTAATTCCTCACCAACATAAAAGCCAAATAAGAACCAAGAAATATGATATGCCAAGTATGCAAAGGTTTGAGTTCTCCACAATGATGCAATCAAGTTACTAACTTGAGAACCCCTCTTGATAGTACGCCTATCTATCCTATAGCCCTATCAAGATCATACCTTTGCCTTGAGCATTCCACTTGAGTTGGATGATAACTATCTTGATCTCTTCAAGTGGATCATCTTTCTTGATTGCGCGTCCAAGCACAAGCTTGATGAAGACTTCTCCAAATACTCCCCCATGCCCACAATGGGAGAGTCTCGCTTAGCTCCGTCTTCATGTATCCAATGCAAGCACCAAGCATAGGATCTCTTCAAGAAGCTTCTCTTGGTCTTGGTCTTGCACATCTCACCTTGATGACGATCACCACATGACATCATCCTCCATGAGCTATATGAAATCTTCTTTTGATGCAAGCCCATGGGAAGATACCTAACCTCATATAAAGATACCACACACACATATATCATGGGTTAGTTCACAAAGTTATGCGGGCAAGTGTTTACCATCCCAAGAGATACATGATCGCTCTTGGTACATCTTGTAGCTTTGTGTGTTGATCAACATCTTGATCAACCTTGTATCTTCCAACATTTCTTCACTAATATGATGTCTTGAATCCTTCAAGACATACTTGCAATATGCTCCACTCAACACATAAGCTTCAAGAGTCCAACACATGAACTCCACAACTCCATGGACATGATCTATAATGATATCTCAATGCAAACATTAGTCCATAGAGTTTGTCATTCAATTACCAAAACCACACATGAGGGAAAATGCTCTTTCAGTGTCGATGTGATATCACCGAGAGGGCCCAGAGTATATCTCTCTGTCATCTGGATGGACAGATCCCACTTCTTGATCCATGAGCCTCAACTAATAGTTTCGGAATACCCAACGACATCTTTATAGTCACCCTGTTACGGTGTGACGTTTGATGTCATCAAAGTATTCTTCCGGTGTTAGTGATTGACATGATCTCATGGTCTAAGGATTAGGGTTACTTCGTATTCTCGACTTGAACGTATTGATATACTTAATTTGGGTGTGTTCATCATATCATTCTCCTAATGACGTGATCCCGTTATTAACAACATCCAATATTCATGATCAGGAAACCTTGATCATCAGTTAATCAACGAGCTAGCTAAACGAGAGGTGTTACTAGGAACTCTAATTTGTTCATTAGTCACACATGTATTAATGTTTCCGATTAATACAATTCTAGCATGAGAAATAAACATTTATCATAAACATGGAATAAGATAATAACCTCTTTATTATTGCCTCTCGGGCATATTCCTTCAATAAGAGCCTGTGTTGGCAACAAATTATGAATGCACTAAAAAAATTACATGCTAAAACAATGTTGTGTAACTATTTATGCAGAGGGTTTAAGGATAAATGGATAGGTTCAGTCGCATTGATCTTAATGAACCTTCTGTACCTGAAAATGAAGAAGAACGATATAATTTAGGATCTACGTCAAGTGGGCATGTAAATGTCGGTGCTTCGACAAGCGGGCAAGCTAATGAACAAGAAAATCTAAATGTGAATTCAGGAACTGGATCGACGATGGGGTCATATAGTGGCACTTGTGTGACCCTATCTAGTGAGGACAATGTAGTATAGCATGTAAAGAAAATTGTTTCTACATAGATGATTTCGAATACTACATGATGATTTCAAAAACTACATGTGAGATTTCAGGTATGTGCATTTTTACGAACCTGTGCGACCGCAACAGAAGGAACAACTCAACTTCAATTCTATTAACAAACTGAATTGGTGAATTCATTTTCTTCAGAGTAAGCTTTCTTCACAACAAACTTTGCTTCCCTAGCTGAACTCCGTTTTCTGCTACTGCTTGGCTTTGTCATTTTGTATCTGTTGAGGGAGGTTTAACCATTAAACTATAGATGTTAATCATAAAATAATTAAAGCACTAAGAACCTCACATGCAAAAAAAGTAAGTATCATATGTGGGCATTTAATATTCTCATATTGTTTGCAAAAAACAGAGACAAATAAATAAATTACATTTTGATTCCAATAGAGTTCGAAAACATTAAAGTAAACTAACATCCAATCTATAAAAAATGAAATTTGCTAGGATGTCACTTTAATGGACAATCTTGACATCCATCTAAACAATGCTACTTCGGTAAGTTTTCACTTTTCGGGGTAGAAACCATCAATCTAGAAAAAATGTAAAAATAGCATATGTATCGATTTGACATCCTTGACAGTTTAAGACAACCACATGACATTTCTAAGAGAAAACCACATTCAGTAAGATGTCACTTTAATGGACCAAAAAAATATGTTGGACAAATCTTACATCAAAAACCTTAAGGAAAAACTGGACAATCTTGACATCCATCTAAACAATGCTAATTCAGTAAATTTTCGCTTTCGGGGTAGAAAGCGATTTGACATCCTTGACAGTGTAAGACACCCATGACATTTTTTTACATTCAGCAAAATAAAATGAGAAAACCACATTGAGTAAGATGTCACTTAGGGTGTGTTTGGTTCAGCTGCGGATTTCAGAAAAGCAGCTGTGAACTGTGAGTTGTAGAAAAGCAGCTGTGAGTTGAGAACTGCGGCAAAGCTAAAAGTCGTTTGGCTGAAACAACTGTAAACTTTGTGCGACTCATCTATAATACCCATAAGACCCTCGGAGTGTAGTCCGTCGGAATTTGTCGCCAGAGTTCGTCTAGCCCGCCATGGCACCTAGGCCTCGCTCCCGGTCGTATCTTGCCGGAGCATCGCCGAAGTTGGTCGGAATCTCGCCGGAACCTTGCCGGAAATCGTTGAAGATACGCCATACCTCATCGGACTGCCTCTGGCCATTTTGATTATCGTTAGACCGTCGTCGTAGTTGGCCAGGCCTCAAAAGTTCGCCGGAGCTGGCCCATTCTTCGATGACATGTCGTTGCATCCATATTCTCGCACAAACAAAAGTTGAAACATTAGCCGACGGACAACAGCCGAAAAAACAAAGAGCGGAGCAAGGAGCTTCCATGTCCGACGAGATCCGGCCAGATTTGGGCTGAGGTTGCAAGTCTGCACGCGGATGCAGCGCGTCATGGCGCGAGAGGCTGACGGAGACGGAGGGGCCCAGAGTTCAGCTGGAACGAGCAGAGAAGGTACGGGACGACTGAGCATGGCTTGCTGAGGGATAGACGTATGGATTGCCGTCGCCGGCGCTGGCCGGTCGGGCGGCCGGAGGGGCGGTGTCTGCAACCTAGCCCGTAACCTCTCTCTGGTGCAATGAGTATTTTTTGGTGTTCGTTCAGATGGGGAAGGAAAGAAGGCTGAAACGGTATGACTTACCAGTGGCAGGTGGGTAATTTTGATCAAAGGTTCGATCTCACCGCGATGGAAGCAGGTGTAAAGGTGCTACAAATATTACACTACGAGAAGCTAGCTGCGTTTGCCGAATCAGCTGTGGAAAATATGTGTTTGGTTAGCGTTTCGCATTTAAGAAGCAGAAGCAGGTTTGGAACTCCCAACCAAACGGAGCCTTAAATGTACAAAAAAATGCTGGACAAATCTTACATAAAAAACCTGAAGAAAAAACACACATCCTTGTAGTTATAGCATACTCCAAAAATTACATCAAAAATAAAATTACATTACACCACACGAAAAAACATATGTAACCACGCTGACCCCTAATAAAATGACACATTACATCCAAAAAAATACACATGAGAAAAATTACATCCATGTGGTATGTGATGCTGATTTCAATTAGCCACTTGAAGCTACTTGTGCTAGCTGATTTCAGGCACAATATCAAAACAAAAACAAGGTGCCTCGGCATATTAAAACAGGTCTAGATGCATGAAAACACGACTACAAAAATCCGCTCGATTACAACTGGAAAAATCGACAAGCGAGACGAGCACATCGATGGGCTGCTCGAACTTGATCGTAGACTGCAAATCAACACACACGTAGGTCGCCAAATTTTTTAGGACAAACAAGCAGAACGAGCACACCGATGAACTACTAGGCATGTGTCTCGACTTTAAATCTGCCACATCCAGTCACCAAAATCAAAAATCTCACCGAGCACATCGATGAGCTGCTCGAGATGAACCAAGAATGTAAATCCGCCAAACCCAGTAGCCCAAAATGGTGGAAAAACGAGTTTGAATAACGATGAGCGCACCGCGGCTCATAGATAGGGAATCCACTAGTCATAGGATAAGGGAGAAGTACCTGGATTGCGAGAAAGAAATAGACGCCGAGGGGAGCTGGGGTCGCCGGACGAACAACGACTAACCTCCTCGAGCAGCCGCACTGTTCCACGCGCCATGAGGACGCGGCGTCGTCGCCGGATACGTAGCCGCTCGGATTAGCTCGGTGAAATCGCGGGAAGAGGAATGAGGATAGGACGAGAGTAAGGGGAATTCATCGTCGTTGTTCTGGAGTGTGACGTGGAGATTCCTCAGGCGCGACGATCTTCGCGTGGGGGTCCGCGCTATCCATCCGATGGCGATCGGACGATGCGGAAGCGTGAGCTCGCGTTTCGCCAGAACGAGGCCGAGCTAGAAAAAGAATTGGCGATTAGTGGGTTGTCTAAACTGACGTCGTTTTTCTTTAAAATTTGGCTGACCTCAAATTAGCAAGATCCAAAGGTAAACGGTTTAAAATTTGGACGCATCTAGGGAGTGCCCGGGCACTGCTTTTGCGCTACACGGTGCCCACCCCTATCGGAAAGAAATCTTTCCCAAAACGGAAAGATGGTCCCCGCGCTTTCCAAAACTGGAAATTTCAGATGTCCCTACCCCCCCGCGGCATCGCGCGCGCTCGGCCCAGGCACATCTGGACCACGATCCCCAGACAAAAGTAGCGATAACAGATAAAAAGGCAAAAAAGCACATCTGGACCACGATCCCCAGGCAAACCCCACCTGCTACTTCTTCTCCTCTCCTCTCTTCTTCCACCTCCATGAGCCGCCATTGCCACCCCCCGGCCTGGATCTGCTGTGGATGTAATTAGCAGAAGCAAACCAGAATCACCTGCATACACCTCTCGCCCGCTCCCACATGCCACCTTTCAAAACCTTACCCCAGGCCTCAAAAAATAGACATCAGAACCCAGCGAAAAAACACCCCAGATCTCCACAGGAAACTGCAGAAACAAAGAGAGATCTCCACGGCTTAAAGTAGGGAAACTGGCATATCTCCATACGAACCTACATCCCCAGCTTGTAAGAACCTACAGGTAATTAACATAGTACTATCTGCTACTTGCACTAGTTCTTAAAAAGCACAAAAATTCACTTGGGTTTTCAGTTTTGCACTTGGTTCCAGTTCAACAGTAGCCACTTGATTCTTCTCCCAAATAGCATGCAAACCCACCCAAAAAACCTTGGTTCTTCACCCAAAAAGACATTGACTTTTTCTTGCTACCTAAACATTGTCTTGTTAGTATAGCTACCTGAACATTGCTTAGCATTGTTTCCTGTAAACAAATACAGAATAAAAATCTTGAGGTTAGTTACATGTTGTAGATTACTAAAACACACACATAGAAGCACATGTAAGAAACCTACTTGTAATTTTTCCTTGCAGACATGAATACTGAAAAAACACAAAATTTGTGTCTGTCTTTTCAAAAACAGGTGTGCACATGGATTGGTTTTCGAGGATGGGAATTGATTTGAACATGCCAGCAGAATAAACTGGTAACCAGCCATTTGTGGATATAGAGGCTGAAAGGGTTTTTGTAACTGAACCAACAAATACATTTGTCGAAAAGACAGTGCCTTCTGGTGACACGGGAGCAGGAACAGGTGGGCAAACATTGTCTAGTGATGTGATGAGGGGAGTGACGATGAAGTCCAATCTACACCTTGTAGCCAAACTAACATCCAGACGTTGTATCCCGACATGATCTTTGACAGTTGGCAAGAAGCAAAGTTGCACTACAACAAATATGCGAAGCATGTTGGGTTTTCTATCAAAGCAAGTACATCCAGGCAATCAGCTCTGGACAAGCAGAGGGATAAATGTTTGTTTGTTTGCAACAAGAGTGGAAAGACAGAGGACATCAACAAGCAAGATGTGCCACCTGTGAGGAGTGGAACCGGAGCCTAACTAAGAAGACAGACTGCAAAGCTTGTTTGCGGGTTAAGAGGAGAGGCGAGAAATGGCATGTCACAATGTTTGTTGAGGACCACAACCACCCTTGTATCAAAAAGTTCGGTATGAAAAGATACTTAAGGTCACATATAGCCATCCCAAGAGAGGAGAAAGAATTCATCAAATTGCTCCATAAGTTAACCTCTCTGCTGGCAGGGTTATGACAATCATGTCTGAATTGTCTGGGTCACTACCTAATGTACCATACATCAAGAAAGATGTCACTAACTACATGGCTTCAATTCATGAGGAACACACCAACAAAGACATGAAGCTGTTGGTTGATCAATTCAAATGAATGCAGGAAGATGATCCAGATTTCATGTACAAAATACATAAAGATCATGCTAATAGTGCAGACCGTATCTTCTGGGTTGATGGGGCAGCAAGGCATGCATACAAGTCATACACCGACTGCTTGTCATTTGACGCCACCTACATAACTAACACCTATAAAATGCCCTTTGCGCCATTCATAGGGATAAACAGATACGGTCATTCTATTCAGCTAGGGTGCGCGTTCCTCCGTCATGAAACTGTAGCAGATTATGTTTGGCTGTATGAAGCGTTTCTTGAAGCTATGGATGGTGTTCAGCCACAAAACTTCATCACGGATCAAGATGGAGCGATGAAGAATGCTATACTGGTCGCCTTTCCAGATACATGTCACATGAACTGTCGGTGGCACATAATGCAAAATGCACAGAGTGTCTTGGGGATCTTCCTATCAAAACATGACGAGCTAAGACGAGAACTGAATGAAACAATTGATCACAACACGACCGTAGATGAGTTTGAGACGAGGTGGACATAAATGATTTTGAAGCATAATGTTGGGGATAACAAACATTTGGCTGATATGTATGATCTACGCTCATCTTTTGTTCCAGTTTTCTTCAAGGATCGCTTCTTTCCGTTTCTTCAAACTACTTCTCGCAGTGAGGGTTTCAATGCAGTTTTGAATAAGTATGTTAGCCCAAACAACAGCCTTACCCATTTCTTCCATCAGTATTTGAAAGTACATGAGAAGATTGAAGTTGCAAATGATCAAGCTGAATTTGAGATGGAAGACAAGGTACTAAGGGTCTAGTCAGACTACCCTATGGAGAAGCAAGCACTCGAGGTTTATATGCGTGAAATATATTTGCGTTTTCGAGCTGAGCTTCAGAAAGTTACATCTTATAATCTAAATCATGTGGGTGGGCAGTTCTTTGATCTCGTTCCAATTAGAGGGTATGTTTTTGGGTATGGAAGGAGGAGTTACAGTGTGTCTGCTAGTCCTGAGGATGAAACTTACATCTGCGAGTGCTCTAAGTTCAACAGGGATGGGCTTCTGTGTTGCCATATTATGAGAGTGATGGTACAACTGAGTGCTGCTGATTACATTCCAGCCCGCTACATTCTTCCTAGATGGACAACACCCACAGACGAAATTGTGGCTTCCAAGATTGATTTGCCTGAACTACCTACTGACAGGAAGCTGACAAACAAAGAGAAGAACCTTCTACGCTATGGGACGCTGTGCAACGACTTCACGGATGTTGCAAAGATAGCATGTACATCCGACAAATCCAAAGCGATTGCTGATAAGTACATGCAATATTTAGTGAAAGAGTTGAAATCGCTAAAAGTAACTGAATCGGCGAAACGCAAGAACAAGAAGAAAGCTACCCAGTTGAAGGTGGAAGTGTACCTCTTGAGGTGCAGAATGCAGAAGTACCTGGTGGAACTCTTAGGGATCCTACGGCTACTACATCGAGGGGGCGTCCGGGCGAGAAGAGAAAGAAGTCAGGGCTACATCTAAAAGCTTCGAAGCCGATGAAGTGCTCAGTTTGTGGCTCAAAACAACATATTGCACCCAACTGTCCAACAAAAATAACACTTGGGCCTGAACCAATGGAGCATAATTTCTTGCGGGACATGTTTACCTAGAACAGCTATGTAATTTATTGCGGCGATATGTTTGCAGGATAAGGAGATGGACATGATATCCATCAGTGAAATTTATTTTCCATGCATTGAAAGTACTTTTTGGTATTGAAACTAGTTGTTATATCTGATTCTACAGATGTGTTTTCTATGAGAACTGCTCTGTTGGACGTGAAAATTAAGGCCATATATTCTTAGCACAAAACAAAGCGTGAACTGTGCACCATCTATTAAATACACAAACCCAAAACTACAGTAGAAGATGCGGAAAATGAAAAACTTTTTAGAATTTGTAGGAAAAACCAATTGTACCTAATGTTTCCTTATTTCTGGAATAACAGATCATTCCATGCAATGGTGTTCTCTTCCCATTCCAGCCACTTTTTCATCATAAGCTTCCTGATAATGGGAATGTCTGCCTGATTGAAAGGATTTGTCATTCTCCTCCCATCCCATTCTTCAATGAACTTGAGCACGAAATATCCGCAGTCGTGTCTAGTGGGGAGAACAAAGTTAATAATTAGTGCTTTTAGTTCCCAACAAAACAAATAGTTGCATTAACTAAAAAGCTACAAGCAAGTAGAAAGATTAACAAAATAATGTAGGGGAGGGAGATGTATTTTACAGTGTTCCCTGCATAGGAGTCGCGATGAACATAGTTTGGAAGGAGGAAATGTCTATTTTGGATTCATAGTAATTCACCGCCCACAATTGCTTGACTGCATTGATAATGGCTGAAGAATCGGATGCCAAACTTGGAGTTCCTACAGACCTCATCGAATTCATAACTTCAAATCTTTCTGTATTCAGGTTCAGTGTTATAAGGTAGTAGTGGCCAGTGAACTTATCAGTTTTTGGAGTAAGATCTTGGAGAATAGAAAACATGAGCTGTGTGTGATAAACAAAAGGAACAAACTGAATGTAAGTTACATGCAAGTTTCGCAGGATAAAAAAGTGGAATGTAAGTTTATAAAGTGATGCAAAATAAAGTTTTAGCACTAACCAGTTCCTTGTGGTCTAAGCGATTTTTATTGGAGAACTGAAAAGCTTTCTGAAGAGCACGGTCTTCCATGAAGGTGGGGCTCCTCAGCTTTGTCTGCACTTAAGAGATATGATTTGCTCAGAGAAATACATAATGTGCAAAACCTAGTATAAAAAACATGAACCCTAGTTGTTGAGAACTTACACCAATACTTAGAGGCATCACGCCTTTCTTCTGACTAGCTAACTCTTTGGAAAAGATCACCAGGGCAGTCTCGCATGTTGAGTTGCTTATCCATCCATTGGGATTAACGGAATCGGCAAGATCACCCAGGTAAATGTACCATGAACCAATGTCGATGATTTTATCATCACTCCTTGTATCATTTGATCTGCAACCAAATGTACATACCTTGTTGTACACATCACATGTGGGCTTTGATGCAGTATGTTTCTTTTTTGCTAGCAGGAAAGGCGACTTCTGAGCAGGAGCTGTCTTTACGACCCTTTTTTGATGTGCTTGAGGTATTGGAGTGTAACTATTTGGGGCAGAAGGTGGAGTTGTATTTTCCTTGAGCTTAGTGTTCACTGGTGTAGTAGCAGGCGCGCTTCTTCCTTCTCAGCTGGTTGTTGGTCTGATGAAATAGCTCCATGAACAATCCCCATTGTTTTGGTGCAAGATGGTTCTTGATGAATAGTAACAACTTCCACTGGGGAATCATTCCCCAGGTCAAATGTAGGGCAGTCATCTATTAACTCTCGCCGCTCCCTCTCCCTTCTCTGCTGTTCTATTTCTTGTAGTAACTCTGTGTTGCAAAAATCATTCTCCAGCTTTCTGCTTGTTTTGTCCCACAAGATGTTAGGCGCTGCTAGCCCATGATGATCAACAACGGAACCTAGAGGATGGTTCGGCAAAATTGTGCTAGCCCTTACTTTCGCAGTACCAAACCGTGTTTGCCTCTGTTGCGGGCTAGGTAATTTGCCACTTGATCCTACATCCCAGATGACCTGAGCTGTTTCCTTGCTCAGTGGTGATATCGACCTTGTAACTGGTCTCCTTTGAACAGATGGGCTTTTTGAAGAACTCCTAGTACTTCTAGGACTGAAGATTGGAGCAACAGGTTTGATGGTCTCTTGCACGGCTTCCTTTACATTTTGTACAACTGGGTCCTTTGATGGCGATTCAAACAGCGGCTGAGAGTTCCTTCCATCTCCGGTGCCATCTGCTGAAAGCTTAGGCATCTTTGCTTCTGCTGCGCTCCCTGCACTAGACTGTGAACCTGACACATATATTTGCAGATGCGTCAACGCTTCAACAACTGGAAAAACTTGAGCATCATTTGCAACCCTTGCACTATCGCTCCATTCAACGACTTTTTCCACGCTAATGTGATTTCCTGCTGCTTGACCAGTTGCAATCTCCATATCCACTTCAAACAAAACATTGCCGTGCGATCACACCTTTTCCACTGATTTATGCTGCACAATTTTCTATGCATCCTCCTCATTTGATTCTCCAGGTTCAGATTATACAACTTGACTTGGTTTATCAGCAAGAATTGTCTCTGCCTCCTCCTCATTTGATTCTCCAGGTTCAGATTGTACAACTTGATTTGGTTTGGGCTTTTTCGCCTTTCCACCAACAGAACGATAAGTTGCAACATCTGGCTTCCTTTTCTTGGTGTCCTTTTGCATACCAAGAACTTCATCCGTTTTTGTTTTAAGTCCCATTCCAGCTGCTTCACCCACCTCTCCACGGACTGGTTTCCCTCTTGCACCTCCTCTTAACCTGTATGATGTTCTTTCTCCTGATATAGTACTTTGATGCGTTGCTTTTACCTGCTCCCCCTCGTGTGCCTCCTCATGTGCCCGCGGTTTAGAAGTGCTGGGCAAATTCTGCAAAAACTTTGCAATCCCATCCTCAAAAACATTGCACATGTCTTTTACAGCTGCTCTATACTTCACCAAATCCTGCAGATTCAAAAAATACATTAAGACATAGTATCAAAAAATACATTTGAATTTTTATACATTTGTACATTTTTATAAATTATTTTTATTGGCAGTTCAAAAGTACATTAAAACCAAATACTGACATGTAGTTTTATTCAAATTTCTACATTCATAAAAATTGAAAACTACATTTCAAAAATTCATACAAAAATAGAAAAACATTTTAAAACTGAAAAGTAGGCACTTACATCTTCGGTGGGATCACCCGGCGCTTGTGTCTTGATGAACAGGTCAAGGACAGATGGACCTGCTGAGAATAAGGTCAACTTATTCCTGAAACATTCCTTCAGCTGAAAAAATAGATAAAAGGAAACAATATAAGATACCACAAAAAAAAGTACATTAGACTTATTGATTCTTGGTTAGAAAAGCTACTCGTATACTTGTTGAACCAAAAATGGAAAAAATGTAGTTAAATAAAAGGAAAACTTACAGGTAATCTTCCAAAAGAGCCATCGCTGTTTGTATCCAATTCAACAGCCAACCTAACCATCTTGTTGGTCCATGCGCATATTCGAGTGCCTTCAGGCACATCTAATCCATCAGCCCCCTCTATTCCATTGAAGTCCAAGGAATCAACATATAGAATCTGCGAAAAAAGAAAAAGGACAGAACGAAAATTCTTGACAGCTTGTACAACAGGACCACATTATGAAAAAAGTACAACCTGCACCTATTAGTGAATAAAACACAGAGCACAAATGATAGAACAACAACAAACCATTAGGTATGACATGCATGCTTTGAACCAACTTTTTGTGTTCTTTGCCCTCGAGGTCTGGATGATGATATCAATGATGAATTGCGGCCAATTCAGATTGCAGATCCCCTCTGTATCCACCAGGAAGGATAACATCTTGGGCTGACTCCAATTGCAGTAGTTGGAGCAAAGACAGAGCATGTAAGATAAATACAGAACTTTCTCAGAAAAATATTGTTGGCTGGATGCTTAGGTCCAAGTTGTGTCTCAAGATTCGCAAGAGATGGCTGCTTCCCATCCTTGATTCCAAACATGTCCAACATTGTTCTGGTTGCCCCAGCATCCAGGCAGTAAGAAAAAGTATTGGAGCCCATAGGAACTCCCAGTACGCTGACAACCGACTGCAAGTCTGTTGGAATCCTTCCCCTTGAACCAAAATCAAGCTGACATGCATCTGGAATGAAGCACCCCATTAAGTACTTGCAAAGATCAGGAATCAACTTTGAACACTTCCACTGAAGTACATCCGCCAAATCTGCGTTCATTATAACTTTACGCTGCTCATCATTGAAGTTTTTGCATACTCTAAGAATCTTGTTTGGTGACGCTCGATTGAAAAGTCCACTCTGCAAGATAAGAACATACGGATATGAGTTACGACTCACCCATTTTCACAAAAAAAAACTACATGCAAACATAAACACAGAAAAAACTTATAATATAGAACCAACAAAGCAAAAAAAAAAAGCAGTACCTTATCTTACATCCGTGTCCACCTTGTTCATCGTGTGGGGCACCATTTTGAGGAGCTGGAGCATCGTCTTGCTTGGGAGATGGAGGTGGAGCTTCTGTTTGGGGAGGTTGAGGATCCTCCAAATCATCTTCCAAATCTGGGACTGTCGGTTCATCAGAGACTCGCACTTTAATTTGAAGCCTTTGCTTCAATCTTTTGAACTTTGGCTGCGACTTGGGGAAACTCTGCTGCGTACGCGAACGTCTCCTAACAATTGAGATCATCATACTGTTTGCGAAGAAATCCCTGCATCAAAAACAAAAAACAAATAAAGCAAAAAGGCTACTGAAAACTACATAAAAACACAAGGCATGGAGTTTCCGTCATATCGCTATACACCCCCCCCCCCCCATGAAGGTGGCCTACAGAACTACATTCTGGAGATTAATAGAAGAAAAAACTTTGCTATTGCATTTCGAAACTACTACTATCTTCAATTTTAAGAACCTACAAACTACATGTGGATACAATATAGAAACTTAAATGCTAAAGCATATCTAGCTGAACTACACATAAACACAAACTGGGCAGGTATCACACAAAAAAAAAGAATGTCAAACTACTTCTGGGACTGCACGAATATCATCTTTAAAACACAAACAATGAAGAAAAAATGGGCCTAAAAAAGCTATATTAACCAGAAATATAAATGGGCCTAAAAATTTATTTTACATGACTAAACTACAAAATAACTTCCGCTATATAGATAAGGACCATGATTTCAACTACATAGATAGCACAAAATGTTTCATTCAAACTAGTTTCTCTATCAACCATAACATGTAATTTATATGACATACCTACATCTGAAAGAGGGTACTCACACACAAAATTTTGTACAACAGGTGTAAAAGAAGCATGATTCAAACTCCATCAACAAATGTAGAAATACTGTGCATGAACATTTTAGGCTCACTAGTAACAAAAGCACTTGAATAAGCTTGCTAGACCTTCTGACCCTGTAAACTAAAAAGTACATTACGAAAATAGAATCCTAAAAAATCCCCCAAAAGTTCCATGCAAAAACACAACATCTACAGTGGAAAAATCGTGATTAGGGTTCTAGCTAGAATCACCGCTCTTGAGTAGGTCGCCGCGCTTGAGTAGTTCGCCGCGCTTCAAACCTGCGGGAGGGAGAGGTCAGCACCGACGGGATTTGGCGACGCTAAGCTCCACTAAGAAACAGAAGCACAACAGTTCGCGAGGGGAGGGTGTGGGACTGGTAGCAGGAAAACAGATCGACCTCCACCAGACGATAGAGAAGGTCGCGGCGAGGCTCTCACCTAGATTTGGAGTAGAGCGGCGCCAGGGAATAGCCGCGACGCCGGCGAATCGCGCGCACGGCGACAGTTGAATACAACCTCGCCCCGCGAGATGAGGAAGGTCGAGCTCCACCACACACGGATGTCGCGGCGAGGCTCTCAGCTAGATTGGAAGTAGAGCGACGCCGGGGGAGAGCCGTGACGCCAGCGTCGGACGGCAGCGTTGTCGCCAGAGCCTCGCCGGCGAGATGGGGAAAAGGTGAGGAGACAAGCTACACGAGTTTCGAAATGCTGTTTGGTTTGTCTGGACGCGGAAAAAACAGAAGAAAATGTTCTGCGCCGCACGATGGCAATCCAACGACGGGCAACGGTGAGCACTCTGGCGAGCCCAGCCGGTGCGTAGGCACGGAATAGATTTCTCGTTAAAATTTGGGAGTGTCTAGTTAGCAGCTAGCTGTTTTCATTTTGAGGAACATACACATTTTTTTGACCAATAGGAGCTACCACCTGTACAACACAGATATGACTGTGAACTCAGCGACAGAGAAAAACTGTCTGTTTTACTGAACGATCAAAACAAACACTTTTCCTTGATTTCTTCATTTCTTGAGTCGTTTTCATTCGCTGGGCTAAAAAAAGGTCCACCATTGTTTCTCTCGTACAAAAAGATCCCAGCCCAGCCAAACAAGTGCTCTTCCTCCTCCGGCAAGAAAAGAATCATGTGCTCAACCCCCGTCCCTGCCATTGCTCCTCCCCTACCAGATGTCTAGAACAGGATCCAATGAGGCTGTCCCCACAAGAAAATCCATTTCTCGAAGCTGCAAAGTTAATTAATGCAATCACTTGCTGAGCACTCATGCAATGAGGCTACTAAAATCAGGGAGATGCATACTAAACAGAAAAAAGGAACTGAATCTATTGGAGTTGTACTGAACCTTATGGCGCACAAAGGGTACATGGATACCTGCATCTCGAACAACCTCATGAATTTCCACTCCATACATCCACGATCACACTAGCCCAGTAGAGGACCACTCCCTCTATTGCCAGGCATATGGAAGCACTAGCACAGACTGAAACCTGATAAACTTATGTACTCAGCATATTCAAGTAACTAAAAAATGCAAACATTGACAAACTAAAGCAATGAGAATTAATGAAACTAACCGAGAGAATATCTTAAGACTAGAAAAATTAACTAATGACAGACAAACTAAATGACAGACTGAACAGTCATAAGGAATGAATTAAAGAGACAAAATGACACTGGGTGATGACCGAGGAATACTAGAACTGACCAAAAAAAGACTAAACTGAGGAAACTGAATAATACTTGAACTGGCCAAACAAGAATGACAATGAGACCGATAAGACTACAAATAATAGCTAAATGGCTGAGAGAAAAAAGAAACTGAGAAGAATGGGGAAATGACTGAAATGCATATTATAATGAGACACTAAATACAAAGAACTAAGGGACTGAAAAAATAGAAAAATTAAATAATGAGAGACAAACTAAATGACAGATTGAACAATCATAAGGAATGAATTAAAGAGAAAAAATGACACAATAAACAAGACTGAATCACTGAGATAACTCAATGATATACAATATGACATAATCAATAAAAACCAGACTAATAAACTGACAAAAGATACAGAGATACAAGGGACATCACTCTGAACACCAAACAATACTGAAGACTGAATCAATGACAGTCACAAGGGACAAGAAACAATACTGAATCACTGAAAAAAATAGAAAAATTAAATAATGAGAATGAATTAAAGAGGCAAAATCACACAATAAACAATACTGAATCGCTGACATAACTTAAACAATGATATACAATATGACACAATCAATAAAAATCAGACTAATAAACTGACAAAAGATATAGAGAGCCTCCACATGGGAACTAAGCAAGTACTCATGAGACTACAAAAAAAAAGGGGTGCCGAGCGCCTCCACGAGAGCATGCGCGTGAAGGAAACGTAGATCCCACACTGAAACATATTCCAAAACAACAAGGAGCATGTTAACTATCGCAACATAAGAAGGGACAAAACACCGTCACTCTCCCCCAACATCATAAACAATACCCCTACTTGCACACAAACACAAACCCTAAATAAACATAAATATAGGCTAACCAAACAATTCATCCATAGCTTAGCAGCAACACAGAAAAAATGACGGCAGGTAAATTGAAGAGGAAGGGAATATGAAAACAGAAGGGTACCCATCTTGGCAGCGTTGTACAATGATTAGTTCATGGGTTTAGCGTCTAAAATGCTGCAGTGCTAGTGTTTAGACAAAACTTAACTCAATCTCTGAGACAAACCACAAAAACTGAATATGTTAATCTCTGAACAAACACTGTCAACTAACAAATAAGAGCTATTAATAACCTATGGTCAACAAAATCTAGTATGTGTCCTTCTCTCAAAATTTCAAGGCAAAATGACTAGACACTCCATGCTAGCTACCACTACAAACAGAGCACCCTATTCCATGAGAATAGAACATACAAAATCGTTCAGAAAACATAAATGTATAGGCACACGAATCAAAAATCTAGCTCTAACATAATACATAGGCATACAAATCAGTTCGTTCAGAGCTTAATAGATGCTTTACTCTGTCTAATCTGAAACCAGCTTCGGCAAACCTTTTGCTAAAGCACACACGGCTAACAAGGTTCAGCAAACCTGAAACGCACATCACCTCGCCAGCAGTACTGTCTAATCTCTGCACACAAACTCAATCTCTCGTAGGGATCAGCATATAGCCCAGTCAACAAACAGCAGCAGCAACAAATCAGAGACCAAAAAATCAGCAAACATCATGACCGCCGCGACACCACCACAAAACCGAGGTTCTACTTATTCCAGACGACATACCTCAGATCCAAAACTCCTCAGCCATAGCATCAAAGATGCACTCACGCAAACAAGTCAAACAACGATAACGCAGAACAATCTAGTTACCGAATAGCCCGATACAATGAAAATTCAGACAAAAAAATACAAAATCAAACAGGGGACGTAGCTAGAAGGATCAGAGGGAGTAGTACCCATCCCGACGGCCGCGAACCACCCTTTCCCTCTCGCGAATCGCTGGCCTCTTCAACGACTGAGGTCGAATGTCGCGAGCCAAACCTTCTGCCGACGAAGCTGAGTCCCTAGCGCGGAGTCCCATGGAAGCCGCCCTCTCCGCCTTACCAAGCTCGAGTAGGAACGCCTCGACCATCGCCGGCGAGGCTGCCTCCGGGGACACCGCCATTGCTCCCCCCTTTTGTCCCGTAGCACCTCGCACCAACGAAGCGGAGCCCCTGGCGCGGAGATCCGTGGAACACTCCCTCAACCTTCCCATCCTCGCCCAAGACCGCCCTGACCGGTGCAGGAACAGCTGCGACCGGCGACACTGCCCAAGACCCCGCTCTGTCACTCCCTCTGCCTCTCTCCAGACACGTGGAACGGGAACATAAGACACGCGAACAGAGGACAAAGACGAAAAAGGAAATTTAAAATAGACTGGAAAACAAATGGAGACTCAACGAGGAATAAAGAAAAAAAAACTGAGGAGGACGCGCGGAGATTCGTGAGAAACGAATGGGACGGCGCAAAGAAACCTGTCAGTTTCTCAATTAGAAAACATCTAGCTGTTAAATAGGAAAAGTGTAAAATTTTGTCTCCTGGCTGGCCTTGTCTGGGGCACATCCACATCCACCGGTGAGGTGCGACGTGCCTAGCCCGGATCTCACAAGCCAGCTGAGCCCCGCCACGACCTTCTTCTCTGACGAGTTCCCTCTCGATCTGATAAAATCTCCACCACATCCTCAGGCGCGAATTCCCTCCCGGATCTGCAACCACGCGCCTCCCGATCCCTCTCGCCGCGGCCGGGGACCCGCTGCCACCACCGCCGTGATCCTTCCGCCGGCGCGAGAGCCAAGATGTATTCCTGGGAGATGCTCTCGTTCAACATCCACGACGGCTTCCTGGAGGCGATCGTGCGGGGGAACCGCTCGGGACTCCTCACCGCCGCCGATTACAACAACCTCTGCCAGTGCGAGACCCTCGACGACATCAAGATGCACCTCTCAGCCACCGAGTACGGGCCATACCTCCAGAACGGTACGGATTTCTACCACCTAGCGCGTATCTCCTCCTCCTCCACCTCCTCCTCCTCCTCCTCATTCGGGTTGGATTGGGTGTGTGTGTGCCGCCATACTCCGGTGCGCGGTCAACCTTTATAGGTGTTCGCGATTCCCGATCCTGTCCCTGCGAATTGCGACCTTGATCGCCCAATCGGAGATTTGGGGATTATGCGACTCACCCGTGCCCTGCTGTCCTCCTCAATATATAATACCCGTGCAATGCATTGTTATTGTTTTTTTCGCTTTCTCTAGGATTTCGGCATGATACCTCGTGATCTAGGCTAGCTTCTCGAAAGTTTCTCGTTCTCTTAGAGAACAGTAGGAAACAAGTGTGATTGGTTCTCTACTTACCGCGGTCAGCCAAATGGGCAGTGTGAATCTACGCAGCTCCTGCAAGTTAGCTGCTTAGCTATAGTGCTGATATTATTCTCGTATACCACTAAATTATAGCTAGAGTATTATAATTGTATTCTGGTAAACCATTCGAAAGATCTTTTGCTGTCTTCTAAAGGCCTTCCCAGAACCCACATGTCATCGCAACTCTGTGGCATCACCGCGACCATCCTTGCCCCTTTGTTAATTTTGATGCCCGCCTTACAACAAGTTCCTGATAATCCTCATCCCTGCTGTGTCACCTTTCGTTTTCAGCCATCTGTGATGTGTTCCAGGACTAATCACCCAATTTATTACCTATTTGTTGCTGAGGAAGATCTTTTGCTGTCTTCAAAAGATTTATTACCTATTTGTATACCACTAAAAAGTAGCTATTATAATTGTATTCTGGTGAAAAGTAGCATTCCATGGCTAGAGATATAGTCTTCAGAAGGCCTATATTTCCCAGAACCCACATGTCATCGCAACTCTGTAGCATCACCACGACCATCCTTGCCCCTTTGTTAATTTTCACGCCGCCTTACAATAGGTGATGCCTAGGCGCCTAAGCCGGTCGTTTTTCGAAGGCGGATGGTAGGCGCCTTGACACCTAGGCGGACGCCTTGAAAACCATGGTCCTATGATATGATAATTTTGCTTGTTCTGATATTACTGTACTCTGATCATATTTCTGATCAATTGCAGAGCCTTCTCCATTGCACACAACAACTATTGTGGAAAAGTGCACTCTTAAGCTGGTTGATGAATACAAACACATGTTGTGCCAGGCCAATGAACCTCTATCTACATTTTTACAGTACATAACGTAAGTGATACTATGATACCTTGTGTTTCTGTTTCTTTTGCACACGCCAACATATCAAGATCTAGTGCAGGGCAGGGTTTAGCTTGTTTGTAATGAGATAATGTTTTCCACAGGTATGGGCACATGATTGATAATGTTGTCCTTATTGTTACTGGGACATTGCATGAAAGAGATGTTAATGAATTGTTGGAGAAATGCCATCCACTGGGCATGTTTGACAGGTATTCTTGTGGTTCCTAACCCGTCCCTTCTGTTAGATGGGAGATCTATCAAAATACTGACTGTTCATCCTTTTCGTCAATCAACAGCATTGCATCACTTGCAGTCGCTCAAAATATGCGTGAGCTTTACAGGTTGGTTCTAGTTGATACACCCTTAGCACCGTACTTCTCAGAGTGCATTACATCTGAGGTAAAAACTTTGCAGTCATTTGTGCTGTCCATTAATGTATATAAACAGTTAAGTATACCCTGGTATGAGATATTTACCTGTATTGTGTAGGATTTGGATGACATGAATATTGAAATCATGAGGAACACACTCTACAAAGCTTATCTTGAGGACTTTTACAAATTTTGCGCTGTATGTACTACTCACACATGATGGTTTATGTAGTGTTTTCTGACTAGATATTTACTTTGCTCTATTTATTTTGGTCTGTAAATAACTTCTTCATAACAGAAACTAGGTGGTGCGACAGCTGAGATTATGTGTAATCTTCTTTCATTTGAAGCTGACAGAAGAGCTGTTAGCATTACAATAAACAGGTAAAGAAGTAAACATTCCACTTTAGAGTTGACATATTTCAGTTTTGTGTGTGACATCTGTCCGATGTTTTCCATAAATGTCTACTTTACCCTGTAATATTTTTCAGTATTGGGACTGAGTTGACTAGAGATGACCGCCGGAAGCTTTACTCCAACTTCGGTTTATTGTATGTTGTGGCACTAGCTATACTTTTAGCTTAAACATGTCTGTTTGGCATGTGGGGTATAATATTTAAAATTTTCCAGGTTTCCATATGGTCATGAAGAGTTGGCAGTCTGTGAAGATGTGGACCAGGTTTGTCTCCATTTATGCTTTTGAGTTTAGTCTCAGTCATTCTGCTACATACATATTTTCAGTTATTTACACATAAGTTATAATTCAGTCTTATGTCATTATAAAATCTCTTTCGAAGTGTTTGTTATAGGACCATTGATAATAAGTGACTCCTTATGAGGCCTTTTAAACATACCATGTGCCCAGCCTTATGAGGCCTTTTAAATTCACCATGTGCCCAGATGAGCGCTTCCTCCTTGAGAACGGAGAAGCTTCACAATTACCAGGTCCTTGAATTAACGGATACTGGATCACCGCTTTTTGGTAACTTAAAACTAGGGTTAAAACGGGGGATCCAACGCCAGTGAATTTGGGTCGGTACCCCAGTTACAAAGTTGTAGTATTATGTAAATCTAACAATGTATGTAAAGACAGAGCAAATGGGAGAAAATGGGTGGCCTGTCTAACCCAGCCCTAGATAGGGACTTCTTTGCGCAGACTGCTCAATCCCAAAAGCCCTCCTTTTGCACCCCTTTGTCTATGCTTGCAAGACTCCTGTGAGCTCAAGCCATCCCCTCCATCTCTTCTCTGCTTCTTTGTTGGAATTTCTCTTGTCTGACTCCTCAAGCCACCTCTCCTTTTGTGTGTACTACTACTTCGCTTCAGCTACAGATTTTACGTGTTGATAGCTGTTGGGAAAAATCGTCCGTATACCTCTTGTTGATGATTCGGACGGCCAGGTAAGCCTCCGTGATTTTTCCTGCAAGTTTCGTTCTCCAAATCTTCCATTAGGACGGTTCAATCCTGGGTGAGGGGCACAGTCCAGTGTTCCGGGCTTATCCAAAAAGCATGGTATTCCACGGAGAGGCTTTTGTGGCATACATTTTATGTGTGATGGACATACATGAAACTTGGCTTACTGGCTCCTCTTCTATATCAGCTGTAGTATGAATGTTTGGTTTGGCCAAGACATTATGCAGTCATTGTCTATGTCATATGGTTCTTTTCTCCCACAAAAATCATTGTCACATGAAATATCATTGTCACATGGCTCTTATGGAATTTACGTGTGTGATATTCTCTAAGCACATCCCAAACTATTTGTTTATCTTTTTGTGGATCATCAGCGCTTGAAAAGCCAACATTTTAGCCAACAGTAACACATATTTAATTATGATCCTATAATGTTGGCTTAATGGACACATAATTATTCTTTGCTTCTTGCTCTTCGTGTTGGGTGGTTCACACACTTGGTTTTCAGGCAACGAATGCCTTCCTTTTCTATTAGCTTTTGTAGCAACGAATGCTACACTACACAGGCAACGAATGCCTACAAGCTTGGCAACCTATGCCTAAGCTTCACCACAGCAACGAATGCTGGCAAACCTTAGCAACCTATGCTTGCCCTCAGCAACCTATGCTAGGACCTTGGCTTGCTACCTCTCATCCATAGGGTGCTTCTCCTTATATAGAGGATTCATGGTTGGTGCTACTGTATTCTAGAGTGTTCTACTACTACCTATCTTACTGGCTAAGAGTTACAGTATTCTAGAGCCTTCTACTCCTTTCTACTGCCCAGCCTAAGAATTACAAACTTGTAGAGTAGTCTAGAACATACAAGCACCTACTAACTTAGCTCCTTCTACTCTCACATAACCTATGTGTGTTCACACTAGCCTGCACGCAACCTATGTGTGCAGTTTACACCATGACAAGATTATATCAGGCCAACAATCACCCCCCTAATCTTGTCATCTTCTATCATTATCATAGCAGTGCTGGATGCTCATCCGCCGACGCCAAGAGCGCTTGTTCTTTCTTCAGGTTGCGGCACTCAAACGAGTAGTGGCCACGGACGCCACAGTTGTAGCACCTCCCCTTCTTCTCCCAGCCTTGCGCCCACTACGCACACTGGTGTCGGAGTCGCTGCTATCGTCCTTGTCGTTATGGCCGCCGGCATGACCGCGGACTGCACCACGATCACCCTTCGGATATGACCTCCCCTGTTTCTTGGACAACAACAAATGTTGCCCACCAAGAGGATCACCAAAGCGCATTCGTACTCGCTCGTCATGCGCCTTAAAACGCCCAAACAGATCCTCGACCGTCAGTGTCTTCAGGTCGATGCACTGCTCCAGTGAGGTCACAAGATGCATAAACCTTGCCGGCGCAGCCTGGAGAACTTTCTGGACAACCGTGGGCTCCTTCAACTCATCTCCAAGCGCACGGATGGACGCAACCATCTTGTTCACGCGCGCTGCGAAGGTGTCCACAGACTCGGTGTCCTCCATCTCCAGTGCCTCAAACGCCTTGCGCAATGTCTGCAACTTTGTCTCACGGACTCGGTCATGGCCGATGTTCATAGCTTTGATGGCCTCCCATGCCATCTTTGCCGTATCCTTGCCAGCAAGCGATGCCAGCACATCCTCCGGTACGCCCTGGTAGATGGCCAGCAGCGCGTCACGGTCTTCCTCGAAGCTCACAGTTTCAGAGCTCACCGCTGACCACACGCCGGCTGATTGCAGCGCCACCCGCATCTGCATCGCCCACAACGTGTAGTTGGTGCGGGTCAGCTGAGGGTAGTTGATTGGTCCCCAGAGCCTCACCGGCAGCACTGTTGCCACCGGAACTAACTCATCGGATTTTGCTGCCTCGTCTGCCTTCTTCCCCTTCAGCGCCTCCAGCTCTTCCTGCGCCGCCTTAGCTTCAGCGAGAGCTTCCTCCAAAGCCTTTTGCAACTCCTGCGCTGTCTTTGCCATCTCCGTTGATCTCCTAACCTACGGCTCTGATACCAAATTGTTGGGTGGTTCACACACTTGGTTTTCAGGCAACGAATGCTTTCCTTTTCTATTAGCTTTTGTAGCAACGAATGCTACACTACATAGGCGCTACACTACACATGCAACGAATGCCTACAAGCTTGGCAACCTATGCCTAAGCTTCACCACAGCAACGAATGCTGGCAAACCTTAGCAACCTATGCTTGCCCTCAGCAACCTATGCTAGGACCTTGGCTTGCTACCTCTCATCCATAGGGTGCTTCTCCTTATATAGAGGATTCATGGTTGGTGCTACTGTATTCTAGAGTGTTCTACTACTACCTATCTTACTGGCTAAGAGTTACAATATTCTAGAGCCTTCTACTCCTTTCTACTGCCCAGCCTAAGAATTACCAACTTGTAGAGTAGTCTAGAACATACAAGCACCTACTGACTTAGCTCCTTCTACTCTCACATAACCTATGTGTGTTCACACTAGCCTGCACGCAACATATGTGTGCAGTTTACACCATGACAAGATTATATCAGGCCAACACTTCGGTCTCAGGATAACTATCTATTTCCTGTTCTGATTTATGCTCTCTAGTATGCATTGTAGTTTTATATGTGATACTACATTTTCGACATTCTCACTTAAAAGTTGAATTTGTGTTTTTTGTTCTAATCTATCCTAGAATTCAGAACAGTTCCCTCTTCATAAAAGTGAAATATATGCGGATGCATTAGCTAATCTGACTGACATTAACACCTTTTCTGCACTTGTCCTGCAGGTGCGTGGTGTAATGGAAAAGTATCCTCCATATCAGTCTATTTTTGCCAAGATATCATATGGCGAGAGCCAGATGTTGGATAAGGCCTTTTATGAGGAGGAAGTGAAGAGGTTGTGCCTGTCATTCGAACAGCAGGTACAGTTTTTTAGAATTATCTTTTATGTAGGTTGACAAGCTACTTCTGTATATAAACTATCTGATTGGAATAATGACAAATGGTCAAAATGTGAAAGATCCAGTCTTGTATGTTGAATATAGACTAGTTTGCTACAAGGTTAATGATTATATGCTCAATAAAGATTAGTTGTAAACAAGAACTACTGGTAGACTGATTTAGTCAAGTTGGAGCCCAGCCACCTGTGGTACTGATGCAGGTATACATGCTTATAAATGTACACTAACATGGCACTACTTTGCCCTTGATTCAATTCTATTGATTCATCACAACTCCATAGATGTCTGAACAACTTGTGAGCGCTCTATGCTCAACCCCACCCAGGTTCTGAGTCCTGGACTCCCTGTGGTGCTCGGTAGGTCTTCTGAAAAAATGCCACAGGTGCTAGTGCTAGTGCCTATTGGACAACATGTTTGTTGGAGAAACTTGATGTATGATGTTTTCAGACCTGACTCCTAGAATTGAAGACGAATTTCTGATGTTTTCTTGTTTTTGCAGTTCCACTACGCCGTTTTCTTTGCATACATGAGGCTGCGAGAGCAGGAGATAAGAAACTTGATGTGGATCTCCGAATGTGTGGCCCAGAACCAGAAGAACAGGGTCCACGACAGTGTCGTGTTCATCTTTTGATTTCCTTCTGCTACTGTGCGTATGGCTGTACAGAAGGTCTACTTTGATGATGGCACAATCGATTGCACTCGTTACAAACTAAGGATTTGTTGTTCCCCTGTTCTTTCTACGAGGCCAAAAAGCTAGACCTGGAGTTATGTATTTTTTCTTTATAGTAAAATAAGCGCGATTGTCCGATAAACTAAATAAATCTCGTCTATTTTCGCAGCGGATGGCACTATTTGTGCAGTTTGTTGGCAATTTACATTAAAATATCATCGAATGGTCTGTTGGCAAGATCCCAGTTTAACTTTTTCAGTGTTTTGTTAAGTTCTATACTTTTGGTATGTTAAACCTGGTGTAAAGTTATTACTCCCAGTGACAGCGTCGTTATCTGTTACGTACTTTCCAAAGCCGGGTGATCTTGTCCCTCAGTTCTGTATTATACAAACAAAAGAAGAGAAATGTGAGCTTTGCTAAACAATCATCTTTCTTGGTGTTGGTAGCTGCCAGCCAGAGTTCCCACCGGTGAGCTGCTGTTTCCCTTACCCTCCGCTCCCGCTTCCCTTCCCCTCTGCTCGCTGTCTTGGTGTCTTCGCGTGGTGTTTTTGGTTCCAAGTTTTTTTAGGTTGTTAATGGTGTTTTTTTAATCTTAGGTTGTTAATGGTGTTTTTTCAAATGTAAGGTTGTTAATGGTGTTAGTAGGAATAATGTCTTTCAAGTTTCAACCCATGCTGTTACTAGTCGGAGTTGTTGGTGTCGGCGAGAGGATTGTGTAGTCCAAGCTGTTGGAGCGGTTTTATTATGAAAGTTGTGTCTAGGCATGACGATGGAAAGTGGGTGCTCTTGGAGTGTGCACTGGTGCTGACGGTTCCGAATCTGTGGAAGATGGTGAGAGATCCGGCCACCTGTTGATGGGTGGGGTGACTTTGGCCCGGATCCATTATTGAAGAAGCTTGGTGTGCCGATGTTTCTTATCGGGGTAGATATATTATTACGGGCATGTGACTATTGCGACTTATTAACACCTTGTGGCAAGGGTTTTTTCAGCGTCAAGATGTGTACCAACCGCTAGTGCTCTTCTTCTCCGACGACGGCGGAAGTCGTGGATGCTTGATAGTTGCGACTATGACGGTTTGCAGCAGTTTAATCGCTTATTTTTTCCTAGTTCTATATTGTAATGTATCCTTACTTTTATCAATACAAGCAATATATGTTCATGGCGTACGATAAAAAAAGAAGAAGCAAAATGCATTTTGTTGAGAATTGTGGAAGGAAAAGTCACATTTTTTAACCCTATGAAAAAGAGAGAAGCAAAGTACACAATTGCTTCATTGTGCAGGCGTACAACACACGTGCAAGTAGGCGGCCAATAGAGATTCTGAGAGCGAATTTAGGTTGTTTTCCTCGGATGTTGAATACTAGGATTCTCGTTTCAAAAAAAAATAATTACCATGACAAACTCAATCCGTCCTGGAAGGCTGGAACATGATCATACATTGTTGCAATTGTGAAAAACATACGTGACATTACTAAAAGTACACCTTATACATAAAAAAGCTTATTCATAAAGTTAAGTTACATGATAAGATATGCGGGTCCTATCTTATATCTTATGAATAAAAGTACACCTTATACATTGTGCCAAATTTCATAAGAAAAGTAGGACCTACCTTATAGCAAAAGCACACCATAGATATTATGGATGCCCTATCGCCTAGCTAGAACATATGCAATGGCAGTACCGCTCGGGAGCGGTAGTACTCTACTAGCTGTTGAAATAGAGGATCCCTATAAATAGGGCCTTCCTCTTCCTCAGGAGGTACGCACAAATCCCACTCTCTCTTCTCCATTAATCTAAGAACTAAAGGTCTTAAATCTCCTCCTCCTTTGGTTCAAACTCTTTGATTATTTGAGGGTAACGGAGCAGATCAAGATCTAATAATAGACCGAATGAATTTGACTCTAATCTACTAATCCCTAATCAATCTCGTTACTACTGCGTGTTTGTAGCCATCTCTACTACTTATAAAAGAGCCAACGTTAGTTTTGCTAGAGCCACCCACGCAAAGTGTACACGGGTCAATTTGGACCATCAGATCTAGCCCACTAAAATAGATCAAATGACACATATTAGATCAACCCAAAGCAACGTCCTAGATTGATCCTGTTGACCGCGCCAGAGTAGTTTCCTGCCAGCAAACCCACATCCTACTGATCGCTTCCCACGATTTCAGGACTAAATTGCTCCCGGTCATCAAGCGCTGATAGCCGCACTGATGGCTAGCTTTGCGCCGCGCAGATCGCTAGCAGCTCCGTCCTCCAGAGGATCGCTAGCTTCTCCATGCTGATCGCTAGCTTCTCCGTCCTTCAGCGGATCTCGGCGTTGATCGCTACCTTCTACGTCTTCCAGCAGATCGTAAGGATTCCGCCGTCAGTTCTCCGTCTCCGGAAGCCTCTCTGCGCCGTTCAGTAGATAGCTAGGTTTCCGCCGCTGAGACGCGCCGCTGCTTCATCGCTATCATCACCATCATCGCCTATATGGACATCTCCTAGCTGTGTACACCAAATATCAAACATGTTATTTTTTCAATATCATACAGGTTCGTTCTTCATCCAATTAGCTACCTTTTTTCTCCAATCTCACTCCTCGAAATTATCATGAAGAAATCAGCTGAAACAAACAATCTAACCTAATTTTCAAAAACTGCATTTTTTCACGGTTGGATCTGCATGCGAAATATATTTGCTATATCACATCTCTTGCCAATACAATTTAACTCTTGCATGCGAAGGAGATGTTATATGAGTTATTACCTGTATAACAATGTCCCGCTAGCTTTTGACATCAGCAATTTAAGGTGTTCATTCAGCCTCTTTCTTTCTCTGCTCATGTATGGAAAAGATTCAGAAAACTACAGGCACACACTGGTTTCATTTTTCAGAAAACTAAAGACAAAACTCTGAAAGTGAAACTATAAGTGCAGAACTAAACAGGACAAACTACAAATATAATACATCTTCTGGTTACTAATTCATTACAAGAGTATCACATTGCTGCTATGTCGTCTTCAAAGCCCATTGGGGAACACACTCCATTTCAGGACGTAACCAACATACTCACAGGTTATTAACATTTCTGCAGTTAGCACATTAATATTACCGCATAGAGGGTGGTAGTTAACTTGTTGTTCCAGAAAATGCAGACCATTCCGAACTGAAGAGGCAGAGGGAAAGAGAACGCTATGCACTTCGTAGAGAAGACATACTAAGGAGAAAGAAGGAGGATCGTGAACAGAAAAGTGATGCTGATGTCGTTGAAAATGGAAATTCCAAAGCCAATGCTTCAGATTCACCGTCGATCGCCTCTCATGGTGATCGTTCTGTCCAATTAGTACATACTGCCCTTGTATGGTCAAGTATGTTCATACGGTTAATTATTGATAGTCAACACTAATTGCAGATCCTAAAGAGCTAAAAAGACAGAAGGCAAGGGAGTACTATGCACTACATAGAGACAAAATATTGAAAAAACAAAAGTTAGCCCGTGATCTAAAATAAATCTTGCTGCAACAGTTATACCAGCCCTACCAAATGATCAGCCTATCAATGCATCAGCCCATGCTAATGACAACGGTAAGCCATATCAGATATTACCATGTATACTTGCTTTTATTGCATCAAATATTACCCATGTCATTCTCAAAACTTAATGTACATGTATGCACACCCACGAAACATGAAACATGTACATTGGCATCGGCTTTGACGCAACTTCAGGTGACTAGAGGAACCTCTACGGGCAAGGAAAATTTGGCCGTGCACATTGCCGATGATGATGTTGATTGGATGCACATGAATGATGCTTACCGTAGGCACACAACACATCAAACACATACACACACCATCGACCCTATTATGACACTAGGTATTATGGTTATGTCCGTATTCATTTGCATATCAAAAGTATAACATAAACGTACTCATTCCTCGGGTTATATGCAGGTTCATTGACATCAAACTCGGAGGTTTTTACTGCCCAAGGAAGTGGACTCCTGACACGTACGCCAATATGTAATATGCAACATGCAGCTAATACATCTATCATTCATCATATATTTCTATTTAAGCTGATGCTAATGTAGCCTGATCTTTCATAGCCATTTAGTGTTTGTTGTCAAATATATGTTCTCCATGAGTTGTCACTCCTTCGTAACCAACCAGCTGTATTTTTATGAATATTTTTGATCATATACAGAGTTTACCAAGTATTTTATGAAAACAAAAATATAGCAAAATCATGCATATGCACAATGTCTTTCTACGAGGAGAGTGCCTAAAAATTAGCGTCAGTTCAAATCATATATTAAGTCAAGATTCAGATTCGTAAGGAACCAGGTAGAATACTTCTTCTAACTGAACCTCCGAACTGCACAATACAAGCTAGAACTAAATCAAGTTCAGGCAAAACGGCAATTACCAAACTACAGCCTGATTTGGTGCTTCATGTAAAAAAAAAGAATATTTCAAACTACTTGTTGTCGCAGTCTACGATGGAGTACAAAAAGGGAATAAACAAATCACAATTTAGCAATTCAGGTAATCCACTGCCGTCATTTAACATATCTGCAGCGTAAAAGCTCCAGGGACAAGACCAAACAAAATAACAACTCGGACACTAAAATATCATAGCGACGACTAAGCAACAATGGATTGCAATGACTTACAGGACACCTTGCACCCTGGGGACAGAACAACCATAATCAATTGACGGAGATGGAAATATTATGGTTATGACCCAAATTTGCCACGTCCCTGTAAATTACATAATCCAATTGATGAATGAAAAAATCTGAGAATATGCAGTGCTCGAGTTGAAAACTCCATTGACATCAAGCTCCAGTTGAGATGTGCTGATGTGCATGATTACGTATAGTGAACCCACCTTCTACATTCTGAGTATCTGAATTCTGCTGCCAGACTGCTTGCCCAAGTTTAGGACATTGCCACCATGTGAAATAATTTAGACAACAAAACAACTTGTCGTAGTTAGTACACACACTGGCAATTGATTTCCCCAAAAATTGGTGATTGCATCTGTAGAGGATCGAACCTGACCTGGACTGGAAGCCGGAGAAGAGCATGCCGCAGTGCCTCATTGGGCTATTTTAGCGAAGAAAGTCGATGAGGGGGCGGAGTAGGGGAGTACGCCGACAGTGAATGTCAAGGGGAGGGGCGAAGGGAGCGCGGACACCGCCGAGGAGAGGAACGCGATGAGCGCGCCGTCGACGAGGCGGTATGTGTCCACGGCCCCCGTCCATGCGACCTTGGAGAGACCGGCGGTGGCTTCCATGCCGAGCGGCGTGCGGCGCCGGGGGTTGTTCCCAGCGCACGGCGCCGACGGAACCTAGCGTGGTGAGGGGGAGCCCAGTGCGGCGGCGGTCGCCAGGCCGAGCGCACAATAGGGGGAGCCTAGCGCGGACGCCAGCGAGAATTCCGAGCTCAAGTATGGGTAGGGGCGACCGCAAGAAGCTCCTCAGAGCAACGGGGACCGGCAGGAGAGAGAGAGAGTTGGCCTTTTTTTTTAAGCGAGAGAGCTGGAATTCGCAGGGGCAATGGAAGTGATGACACTGGACACTGGACTGGGCGTACAACAAAGAGTTCGAATAGAGTTTTGCCATGCTCCAAAAAAATAGCAATTCGTGTCTGATATTTTTCTGTTTAATCAGGTTTAAAAATATCTATTTAAATTTATTACGTTTTTACAGAAATATTAAGATTTCTTGCATAATTTCATATATTAAAATAATATCGTAAATTCTTTGTCATGAAGGTCATCATGTGACCTTTGGATGTTAAATTTTATTAACTACTTTACGGGAGATAATTTGTCAGACACTCCACAACCAGTATATATTTTGTTTCTATCATGTAGTACAAATCTTGTGAATTACATATTGTATGTGGATTGTATGTTTTGTATATTGTTAGACATTCCGGTCAATAAATTTATTGCTCGGATAAGAAAATACTCACTAACTAATAAATGAAATTTAATTTTAACGACGTGTGTTGCATGTGCATGGCTACTAGTATACAGAAGTGGTTGTCTGGGAGCTCAATCTTGATGTTGCTGGAAGACTCCAATTGTGTTATGGAGATAGCCCTCCTTAGCTGAAGTTTTCGAAAAAAAAACTGCGGGAACCGGATATTAAGGTCCAGTTTGGTTGGATATTCCGGTTGCCTGAAAACTGACAAAAGCATCACAACGAAAATTGCAATAGCTTTCTTCATCTGGACTCCGTTTTCCATGATTTTTGATTCCTTTGAATCACAATGAAGAGATTTATAAGATCTTAGATATAAATGTTATAGTACATTATGTGAGGATAAAACCAAATAGAGAAAGGTTATACTCTCCTAAAACATGCAAACCGGTAAAACCTCCAACATAAAAAAACGCAACAAGATTTTCATATGAAATCCGTGTTGTGTTGAACTAGAGCTAAGTATGGAGATGAACCGAGATCTAAATCCTCATATGGATAAAAGCCAAATACCAACCAAGAAAGATTATATGCCAAATATGCAAAGGTTTGAGCTCTCTACAAAGATGTGATCAAATTGCTCACTCGAGAATCCCTCTTCATAGTACGCCAATTGATCCTATAACCCGGTATCCAAAAAACATGAGACCGGTAGAAAAAAAAACCTATCAAGATCATACCTTCTCCTTGAGCATTCCACTTGAGCTAGATGATGACGATCTTGACTCACTCAAGTTGAAACATATTTCTTGATTATGCTTGCTAGCACATGGTTGATAATAACTTCTCCAAAACTCTCCATACGCTTAGTTCGTCTTCATCTTAGTTTGTCTTCATGTCTCCATTACAAGCTTCAAGCATAGGATCTCTTCAAGATGCTTTTCTTGAACTCGCACTTCAACCTCGATGACGACCCACACTTGACGTCATTCTTCGTGGGGCTCTATATGAAATCTTCATTTAATGCAATTATATAGAAATGTATCTAACCCATATAGACATACCATACGCATAGCTCATGGATTAGTTCACAAAGCTATATGAACAAGTGCTTACCATACCAAGAGATACATGATCTCACTTGGTACATCTTGTAGCTTTGTGTGTTGATCAACATCTTGACCAACCTTGTATATTCCATTCTTTCTTCACAAAGATGATGTCTTGACTCCTTGAAGACATACTTGCAGTATGCTCAACTCTACACATTACCATTCTTCATATACATCCTTGAATAGGACACTACAAGAAATATGTCAACTGGTGACCCTCAATTTTGGTCACGGAAAGGTCACTATAAGTTATTTGTGACCTTTTTGTGACCAAAACAGGAAGGTCACATACCGAGGGTCACTAATGGCAGTATGTGACCTTTTCTTTTTCAATTGGTCATAGATTGTTTTGTGACCAATCCAAATGTTTGGTCACTAACAATTCCAGCCAGGCCACGTTGGAAAGCTGAGCTGGCATTCATCCGACGTGGCATCCGACGTGGCGCGTGGATCAGTGAATAATTAGATGGTCACAGACAGATTGAGCCCAATCCAGTTGAGTCATCTAAATGGGCCAAGCCCAACAAGCAAGCCTTTTTATATTTGTTTTTTATTTAATTCGACTGGTTAAATGGGCCAAGCCCATGGGCTGCACGGTCCCACTTCTCATTCTGGCCCCACTTGTCAGACGGACGGACCCACTGTCAGACCGACCCCACCTGTCAGGTTGGACCCACCCGTCAGGCGACCCCACCTGTCAGTGTGGATCCCACCTGTCGGATTGGACCCACCTGTCAGTGTGGATCCCACCTATCAGGCTGGACCCACCCGTAAGGCGACCGCACCTGTCAGTGTGGATCCCACCTGTAAGTGTGGACCTACCTGTCAGAGTGGGTCCTAGTTGTCATTGGGTTCCACCTGTCATAATGGGTCCCGCCTGTCAGAGTGGGTTCCACACGGATCCCACCTGTCAGAAAATTTTGGGTCCCACCTGTCAGAATTTTTTTGGGTCCACATGCCAGAAATCAATTGGTCCCACATGTCAGAATTTGATGGCTCCCATCTGTCAGTCCTATGTTGGCCCACATGGCAAAAAATACAATACAATGCAACACAAATTCAAACTGAAATCACATGCTATATTTCTATAAATCATTAGTACATAATTTGTGGTCCGAATTGCCAACAAAGGCATCCAAATGACAGTGGTCCGAATTGCCAACACTGGCATGCAAGTGTTAACAGACAGGAAAAAGCCAGAGCGGAGCCAAAAATGGATCACTGTCTTAAACTGAGATCAGCTGTCAAATGACAGGCACGAATGGATCAAAGAACAACCAGCCTAAGTAGGCTTAGCAGCCATGAGAGCAATCATCTCAACAAACTGCTGTCGTTGTTCTTCCGTCGTCTTTAACATGAGTTCATATTTCTCGTCGCGGGCAACATGTACAGCTTCAGATTCTTCAGTCCTCTTCCGCAATGAAGAAACTTCTTCTAGCATGCATTCATTTCTCCTTTCAGCTCGTGCCAGCTTCAGCTTGAGCTCTTGGACATGGGATGCCGCCTTGGTGCAGGATGATCTTGACTGCAGCCCAGCATTCACCAAGAATGTGCTCGAAGGGCATGTTGCAGTTAGCACTTGACCAACAACTTCCACATCAGACACTGCATGTTGTCCTTCAGGTATCGGGGCATCCAGCTTCTCCTCCATCTTAGCCTACCAGGAACAATTAAGATTAATCAAACAACAAGTATATTAGAAGATGCAACATTCTACATCTACTGCAACTTCTACTGGTACTGCAGTAACTTTCGTACTAGGTCTACAGCAACAGAATGAGATAAGCTAGAGACAAGTTTGTTCAAGCAAGCACAAAGTTTACATATATTGCAGACTGAGTAAACAAGTTAAGAAATAGAGCAACAAGCAAACACAGCAGCTCAAAATAGACCTTGCACTACAGCAGGAAGCAAACACAACAGCTAAAATGACTTACAATTGCTATCTTGGCTGCCTCTGATAAGCCTTTCACTGCGCTCATGTGTGTGACCTCGAACACCCCAATCGCATTCAGCTCCTCATCACCTTTGAGCTTCTCCCTCTGATGTTGTTCAACAAGTATCAAACCACAAGTCAGCATGACAAAAGCTAATTGGGCCTAATAAAAATAAAATATGCTTTGCTCTTACAACGGCATGGATAGTTGCTTCATAGGACCTGGAACCGGTTGTCTGCTGGAACTCAACCTTCTTTCGATTATCCGAGTTAGAGAGACAAGTTTTCTACCAAAACAATGTACAAAAAGATGATCACATACATGAGAGCAAAAGCTGAAAGCATGTACATGCAAACAACACCACATACATATAAGTACATGTAATAAGACCAAGGGCACATGTACAGGCATACCTTGTGTTTTGGTGTGTTTCACAAATTCAATAGAGTGTGCCATTCATCATCATTCAGATCCTTTACTGGAGAGTTGATGCTAAGATCTTTAGCATTAACTGGATCAAAATATTTCTTTTTGATCTTGTGCCGCCTGTTCTTTGATACTACCTGCAACTTCTTGGTACATGCTTCCTTTATGGCCTTCGAGTTGGTGTCCATGTTAAAATTTCCCTACAAATGAAGCAAACAAGCAACATACATTATTAGTGATCATATGAAAGGTGTAAAATAAATAAAGAAAAAACATCCAACAGAGAATCACAAAGATGCAAGTAACTTATAGCAACTTTGCGGATGTAGTCCTTGATCCAGTTGGCATCTTTTTTGTAATCCTTGAAATGGGGAAGAACTGGTATATGGGTTCTGGCAGTATATCCACACTCTGATGCAAACTTGGCAGACAGCACAGGCTCCTCAGGAGCCGTCTTCCCTTCAGCAATTCGAATTATCACCTTGAAACCCGTCGTCTTAGTAATCCTTTCCAGTCCTTTGCCTTTTCTCCTACGCACAGCAGCCACAATTGCATTGCCTGAATAGGAAATAAACTTTGATTAGGACCAAACATTTCACATTCTTCATCAAACACTAATGTAAATATTCACAATGAATGTGGAAATGACATGGCAATCATGTGGCATATAAACAAATAGAAGCAAACAAGAGAGTAAGAGACAACAGTCAGAGATGAACTTGCCTTCATCACCAGTAGGCAGCTCGGTTTCTTGCTGAGTTCCTTGATTATCACAGAAGGGTTGACTGTCATCAAAGAAAGGTTGCCTTTCATCCAATGGTCCAACAAGGATGACGAGTGTGTGCACATTGCTTCCGTCATCCTCATCACCTTGCTGCGTGCTTTCTTCAATCTCGGGAAGCGGAGTCCTTTCATGGTTGGTTTCAACATCCTTCTTTGCTTTGTTTCTGGTGACTCTAGCAGGAGATGGGTCCTCAACTTCTAGCAATCTCTTTGTGTTTCCAGGGGCTATCCCAAACACCCTAGAAGGAGCCATTTGACTGGTTGTTTCTTCTGGGCTTGCCACACTCCTCTTCTTCTTCTTCTTCTTCTTAACATCACACCTTTTTCTCCTACTAGTAAACTTCTGTGCTTTCTATAAACAACAAAGCCAGAAGCATGAGATCAAAAGTAATAAAATGCTGCAAGAACAGAATGAAGTAAAAGAACATGTAAAGGAAATAGCAAACAACTAAACCCAACCATCCAAACAAGATAGAGTTGCACCTGCACAGTCGTGTCCACTAAACAATCATCGACTTGTTCATCAATAACTTCCTCGTTGCAAGGATCAAAGTCCGAGCTTTCAGCTTGTGTGATGGCAGATATGGAGGATTCAGCGGTACTTGCACTACCTTCTCGATTAACCTCATTATTGTTTCTAAGCAAATTCACTAAAGCAGGGAGACCAAGGGAACTTAACATACTGTTGTTGCTCATCATGGTCCTAGCTCTAATCTTCTCGATTTCAGTAAGCGGTTCCACTTTACATGAACAAGAAAAGATAACCAGTAGATGAATGGTTGAAATGCATAGGAAGCAAGACAACACAATCAGCCAAAGTGTTTAAATAAGCGTCTAGTATCGTTTAATTATACTACATTAACAGGCAGAAAGCTTGACATTAAAACCTACCAAAACCATCAAAACCTTTTCAATATGCAACAGGTATTAACAGGACATGGAATCATTTCAATATGCAACAAGTATTAACAGGACATGGAATCATTTCAATATGCAACAAGTATTAACATGGCATGGAAACTACCATTTCAATATACAACATAACACCAAATCCATCCAATTCATTTCAATTTGCAAAACATAGGATACATTTGATTTTGATTGCATAGCAGATCAATACAAAAAGGCTACTGTATGCACAAGCTAGGCACATTACTGTACAGAGCATAGACAAAATCATTTGAAAAACTTGCAGCGCATGCAAGTGTACCAATTTACATACCAACGGCATGCTGCCTCTTTGTTGGCTTCCTCCCCATTGCTGATCTTGACGTGGTTGGATTGGTGCCGCTAGGTTGTTGATGTCCACTTGCCCTATGTGATTGGACAAAAGAATGTATATTAACTAGATGTAGCAAGGATAAAAGCATCATGGTTCTTGCAAAAAAGAATGAAGCAAGAAATTTATTGCAAAACACCTTTTTATCTGACCAATTCCCCTTGCTTGGCTCCGTTTAACTGGTGGAAATCCTTGATAGTTTCCTACAATATCCATATGGTTAGATGGCAGTACCAGAATGCAGTGGAGGAACACATCTGAACATATACACTTCATGGATTCAAAGAACTAGCTACCAGAAGAGGACATGAAAAGTGAGTGAATGGAATGTAACTAAGGAAAGAACAAAAGGTATTTATACTAAATATCAATCATGTGCAAAAAACAAAAGCTGGAAACCCTAACGGTCTAACCCTAGCCCTGGCATGAAACCCAAACGGAGTAACCCTACTACTACTGCAGCAAGGAGTGGAACGTAGATGCTAACGGCCTAACCCTACCCCATGGCATGAAACCCTAGCCCATGACATGAAACCCTAACAGACTAACCCTACTACAATGGTATGTAGACCGGAGATCCCTCGCCGTGTCATGATAGCACCTGGCATGAAACCCTAACCCTAGCTCTGCAACCAGATGGAAGAGGAGCTGAGGAGCACGAGGAGAAGAAGGTCAGTGATGATCTGTTTGCATTGGCATGTATACCGGATAGCCGAGTAAGGTTGTATTCCGCATGTGTTGTTCATGGTGTTCGCTACCACACCGTTGACCGTGAGTTAAATAGGAACACTCAGAATAGTGGAATTGTGGCAGAGGGACTACATGAGAATGCCTTCATTGACTTCTATGGTCAGCCGAGGAGCATTATCAAACTGTTGTTCAACTTCAGCGGAGGAGTCCATCGTTCCGTTGTCTTGTTCTGTTGTGATTGGTTTGATCTTGGTGGCAAGAAGACGAGCCGAGTCCGGGAAGATGGACACTTCAAAAGCATTAACACTGGAAGGTGCTGTTACAAAAGTGATCCTTTCATTATAACAACACAATCAACAAAGGTCTTCTATGTGCCCCAGCACAGACACCTATGGAGTGTGAAGGAAAATGAATTTGGAAGGTGTCCTGGGTGTGGTGGTGGGATATTAAATAGTATTTAAATATATTAATTATGAATTAATTATATTTTATATTAATTTAATTATTAAATAATAAAGGAAAAAGGGGGGAGCCCACCTACATGGGCCCTAAGAGGGCCCAAGAGGGAGCCGCACCAACCAAAGGAGGAAGGGGGCTTGGGCCCCTAGTCCAATTTGGACTAGGTGGTGCGGCCGAACCCCCCTCCCCTCCTTTTCCTTTAGTCCCACATGGGGGAGGCAAGGTGTTTGCACACCCCCTCCCCCCTTTATATAGCAACGCATATTAATTGGATTAATTACAGAAAAATACAATTAATTGTATAGCAGGCCGGCCGAGTTGCTTCTCCGCCCGTTTTGCCTCCTCTCTCCACCTAAGCTATACCGCCGGGCGCCGTTGCCCTGCGGGATTCCAGAAAATTTTTACCCCTGCGATTTCAGCTGGATCTGAATGACCGGGGGTTGTTGTTAAGCTCCGTATGTTTGCGAGTGCTCGGAGGTGACTCTTTTGAGGAGCCTGGGTGACGTCGTCTCGCCCACCTGCAGCCCAGCCACTGCCCCTTGCCGCTGGCGCACACCCCCCCAGCCACCGGCGCCACACCATCTTCCGCCCGACGCCCGTCGACGCAGGTCATCGTCGACACCCCAGTGTCATCGTCTACGTCATCGCGGCAAGTTCTCCGTGACCTCGGGGTCGGCTACGTACAACTTCATCGTCAACACTTGTGCGGGAGCGTAATCCCTGCTCTCGGTCTACATGGAGGTAATGTAACCCGTTCCGCCACCGTTATCACATGTACTAGATAGATAGATCCTGACTAGTTAGGGTTTCATGCGCTAGAAAAATTATTGTTTTCTGCACCGGAACCCCTTCAGTGGTATCAGAGCCGATCTATGCGTAGTACTGCTGGTACGGTTAGAACTCATGTTGAATGAGGACGTCTTTCTTATATTTGCTACCCTCTAGCGTGCACTTGCGATGCCTTCGGTATTGAGTTGATGAAGCGGCCCGAACCTACTTTACGCGTACGCTTACGCGAGACTAGTTCCACTACTGACATACGGCTTGCACCGTATCTGTGGCTGGTGGGTGTCTGTTTCTCTCTCTCTAGTCGGCAAAGCATTTTCAATGGAGGGCCCGAAAGGGATGCTTAAACATGCAATTGTACGATCGACGTTGTGGTACAAAGTTCGTAGGTAGGGAAGCGATTCTCTTACGAATAAGCCTATATGCCACGTAAAACTTGCAAAACTAAATAAAGCTAGAGGCGTCTAACTTTGTTTTGCAGGGGCGTTATTTTATGTGACATGGTTACGGTAAGAGTGATATTACTCGTACTGTCGAAGGCAATGGAGGGTTCCATAGACTCGGAGCTATGCCGGGGCGCCGGGGGCCAGGCACATGGCGCCATGGAGGTCCAGGCGCATCGACCATGTCACATCGCACTTCATTGCATCATTATTGTGTGTTGTTGTGTGTGCATGATATACAACGGTAACATCATGAATAGGATGATCCCTAACAAATACCAAAATTGTGTTCTCCCTCGTTGCGCACCACCAAGAAAGTTCTACGTTATGAGGCAGGCCGTGATGATCGGGTGTCAGACATATCGTCGTTCGCATACAGTGGGTGTAAGCCATGTTGCACGCGCAGGGTCTTCGAGGTTTGATTGGCGAGCCTAGCATATGCAGATATACCCTCGGAGCACGGGAAGATCGAAAGATCGAGCATGAGTCACAGAGTTGTTGTGATCGACATTTTATGTCCACCTTTGAAGCTGCGCTGCCGGCCGTGATGATCGGGGGTCGTATGGTGGATGAGGGTCGTGTAATCGCCATTATTATTTTAGGGATAATAATTTTGGTGGAGTTTTGTTTGATAATATGATTATAAACTAAAACTCACATATATTATAAACTTCACCTTACCTCTTTTACGATCACATCTGGAGACTACGGAACTACACTTCGGTTACTTCCTCAAGAGCGCGGATTCTACCTTAGAAGCCGACGAGTCTAACTTCATCAGATGGTACAATGGTTTTAGAAACATTCTCCAACACAACAACATCCTATATGTCCTAGAATATAAGTTAGGAGATAGACCAGATGATTCTGCTAGCAAGGAGGAAGATGATGAGTTCCGTAAGCATCATGATATTTTCATAGAAGTGGAGGTCGTCATGAGCGTATGCCTAGAACCAGAGTTGAAAGTTGTTTCAACACATGGAGCCATATGTCGTGATTGATGCGATCAAAGGACACTTCAAAGATGAATTGAGTCTTGAGCAGTTCAGACAGCTTAGAAAGTTCCGGACCATTCACATGGGGAGCATGCCTGTCTGGAGACTCATTTGAAGAAGTTGTATGACATCTACTTCAGGCTTACGAATATCTACGATTTCTAGATAGCAAACTCCAGTGCAATAGAGATTGCGCTTTGCCTCCTAGCTATGAATAGCATGTGCGTGAATATGCTATAGAGACACGATGAGCTTCTTCACGTTCGTGAACAAGTTCAAATCTCTAAAAGTTGATTCCATCGAAGAAGAGTTCTTCGATGCTACGGGTATATTTGATATACGAAGATATAAATGTATTCTTCTCATACTTGATGAAAAGTATTTGATACTTGTTCTGTTTATGAAACAGTCCCTGATTATCACAAGTATGCGGCAATGGGTGACGTGAAAGTGCACAAGTGATGGCAAGTTAATGGCCAGTAGTGCTCACGCCCTCGAGATATCATATTAGTTATTATCAATAGTTTTTGATAAGACATTTTGTAATAGTGAGAGTGTGATCTAGTTTGGTGTCTTGAATGTTACAAGACATAGTTATTCATATAGAACAAATCAGTTGTTTTATGTTATGAAACAAAGCAGTTGTTTTATATTATGAGTAATTTGTGTCACATCTCAATTACATTATGCATATGATATACATTTATAATAGCGGGAATTATAAAATTATGTGTCCAAAGAACAAACACCATCGAATTTAGTATTAAAGTCAATGAAAGATGAAATGGATATTTTTGGTCCATTTAAGTATTTCGAGTGCCGAATTGATTAAGTTTGAAATATAGTATTGAAATGTCAACACGGAAGATTAGATGGTGTACTTTACTTGATCCAAATTCTTCTATGATTATTGGTGAATAAGTGTATTTGCATAATAAATCATGAGTCTGAAATTAATTTGATAAAAGATCAAATGGGGTTTTTCAAAAGAAAGATTAGTGAATATTGTATTCACAAGATTCGATCAAAGGACAATATTTTTAAATTAAGGTTTCAACACAAAAGACTTGTGGAAATTCGTTTCACAATATTATAATATCATATATGATGATATGTGAGGTATTATAATCATACTCTATTTTAGATAAAGTGTGGTCTGTCAGAATCTGTCTTAGAATCTCTTAATATGTTCGAAACATTATAGTCGATGTCCACTTTAGAAAATAGATATTTTTCTCAACGAGAATTCGTGTGATCGACAATAGTGTCGTCATGTATATGATTATACGATAATTCAGAATATACATGAATATTTCTTTGTAGATTGCTTACATTGGATGGGAGTGTATTGCAAAACCAAATAGAAACAAAACTTGGTTTGTTGTCTATGTTATTCCGAGGAAAATATGATTTTTTGAATTATGGTTTATGCATTTGAATTAGAAGCTTGAAATAAGGTGTAAGACCTATATTCATAAAAGTAGAATATTGGAAGGTGTTCCAAAGGGTATATGTCTACAAATAAAAATTTGGTGATTAAGAGTGAGGGAGACTAGAAAATTGTTTTCTGCTTGCAATCCTCTTCATAAATATCATAATATTTTCATGAAAGAAGCTTCTGAATAAAATGTTGTTATATTTAATATTGCTGTCAGCTCACAGCATAATATTAAGTGTTTTAGATCTTGTTGACAGATCAAGGTGCACTTTATGAATACAAAGAAAGTTGAGAAAATATCAGAATACGAACAAAGGCTTTTTAGCCTGAAAATCCATGTTACATTTAAAAGGATTAAAATAGTAATTGTTGCTATAATTCTTATTAGAGGAATAAGATTATTTAATCATCATATAAAGTGTTATATGAGAAATGTAACTATAAGAAAGACGTGAAAGCATATTTTGTCAAGAAATGTATCTTGGACAAGATCAAATTTGTTGACTACATTTATGTAGACATGCTTGAAGTCTGAGGGATTTGTATTAATGTAATACTGTAGTTTGTATTGAATTCGAATTGATAAGAGATCAATGATTTTGGTTTGACCAAAATGTCGATATAAATTATGAATTTAAGTGGGAGTCAAAGTTAGTTCACTCGGGTACAATATGTAAAGGACATATTTTTGAGTGGGAGCTCGTGTTCTCAAATATGTGGAGACATAATTTGAGTGGGAGCCGAATTCATCTTGTGTAAATGACACATTGTGAAATTGTACCAGTAGGATAGATGAGAAGGATGAAGTTGTGAAAGTATTTGAAAGTTAGTGTCTATTTGGAATAGAACGAGAATTTTAAATAGTTAGTCGAGTTGTTTTGGATTATATCTGAGGAGTCAGAATAGAATCAAAAGGATGGTCCTTGGAAATCCAATTGATCATTAAGAGTAATGATACACGGTAATAGTGGTTGTATGACATGTTCGTCTATTGTTAGACATCATATAGAAACCATATTATCTGCTCGATGAAATATGACCGATGTTCTTAGAAGAAGAACAATTATAAAAGTAAATTTAGAATTTACTGGAAGTAGAAGTGCATTAGTTATTAGACTGACATTGAAATATCCAGTTTTCTACATAGGTGTGAAAGTATGTAGATATCGCGAGTTTGTAATTGTTACAAGGGGCTCTCTATGACTGAGTGTGTTTTTCAAGGCAGTTATCTGGTTAGCATAATCAGAGTAAGCGCTGGGAAACATAAGTCTCACTTAGTTACGGTATTTGCATATATGTTATTGGATAACATGGTGATATCAAGCAAGTTTATATCAATGAATCGCAAAAGAACACACAATTATGTATTGTACAGATTGTCAGAGTAACACTCTTCCACAAGCAAGCATTATCATATGACGCTTATTTGATAAGGGATTTTGATAAAATAAAATGCAGCTAGTTTATTTGTACTCTAGTGCAAGTGGGAGACTGAAGGAGATATGCCCTAGAGGCAAATAAATACATAGTATTTATTACATTATCTCATAAGTTTATAATAGGTTTGTGTATTATGCTATAACTATATTAATCAGAATTATTAATACACGCGTGATACATAGACAACCAGGTCCCTAGTAAGCCTCTATATGAACTAGTCCATTGGGCAACAGTTGATCGAGATTCCCGATCAAGGACAATGACGTCGGTTGACAATTAGGTCATCTTATTAGTTGAATAAGGTGATGGCCATACGCAAAGTATTGCAATAAGATCGTATTACGATGTTTGTCATTTGCAATAGATAAGAATATGATAGCTTATTCCTTAGACCGTAAGACCGTACTTATTGATGCTTCGTAGGGGTACTTTGAGAGCATCAAACGTTGTGTCTTATTTAGCATGACAATAACGGTGTCCATCTTGGGTATCCCGAAAGAGTATCGAGACGTAAGGATCAAGAGCGGGATTTGTTCATTCTTTTAACAGAAAGATACTCTGGGCCCACTCGGTGAGATTACATCTATATAGCTGCGCAGCTTATGACTAGGCCATGGAGATGTAATGGCACAGACGAGTTAATAACCTTTGTCGGTAACAAGATACAACAAAGACATCGGATGTCTATGATCATATTGAAGGAGATATGCCCTAGAGGCAATTAATAAAGTGTATTCTTTATCATATCTCGTTTGTTCATAATAGGTTTTTGTGTCATGCTAGAACCGTATTAAGCGGAAACATTAATGCGGGTGTGATACGTAAACAACCAGGTCCCTAGTAGCCTCTACTAAGACTAGTTTCGTTGCGCGATTGATGATCGAGGTTTCCCGGTCATGGGGCATGGCGCCGGTCGGCAATGAGAGTCATATCGCTGGAGAGCGATGTGATGGACATACCCAGATTTGGAGAACATAGTCGTTACACCTTTGACCGTGAGATCAACTCTTATTGATATTCTCGGAAGATACTTTGATTGCACCAAACGTCGTATCTTATTTAGTATGACAATAACGGTGATACTTTTGGGTATTGGAAAGGAGTATTGAGACGAGGGGTCAAGAGCGGGATTTGCCAGTCCGCGTAGCAGGATAGATACTCTCGGGCCCACTCGGTGAGATCTTGTCTAATGAGCTTGCAAGCATGTGACTAGGTCACGGAGACATGAGATCATGAACGAGTAGAATATAGCGTCGTCGGTGACGAGGTCGGGATTAGGTATGGAGATATCTATGGAACGACACTCGGACGTGCTAAGTATCGCTATGGCAAAAGGTCTAAGACTTCACGTTCAGGTTTGATAGATGAAAGTCATTCGTTATATCTCAGGGATTAATTCATGGGGTCCAGGCCTATGGATTAGTCGTTGATCATTGAGGAGTCTTGATCATACCTGATATTATATCGAACCGCTAGGGTAACACACTTAAGGGGTTTCGACAAGACAACCGGAAAGGAAGGAGATCACCGGGAGCGTCCCGGAGAGGTCCGATGGAGATCGGGCAGCGCCGAAAGAGTTTTCGGAGCTAGGAAATATTATATATATTATGTTTGATATTAATTAGTGTTATTAATATGCAAATATGATTTTATATATTTATTTTCGAATTTATTAAGGCAAATTTCCCTAAATGGGCCTTCCGGACGAAAGAAGGCCCAAGAGGGGAAAATTCCCTAGGGGAATTCGGTGGGGGCCAGGAGGGCCGGCCTAGGTGGGCCACAAGGGGCCCACCAGGGGGCCGGCGCACTACCTAGACGAACCAGCCTATGTGGGGATAGTCCCACATTGCCTGGCTGGCAAGGTTGGCTCCCCTTGGGAGCCTATATAAGAAGGGGCACCCCCAGCCTTTTAATTCACCAATTAATTCCCGATTTCTCTCTCCATCTCGTGGTTCCCAAGTCGGAGCCGCGCCGAGCAAGAGGATCCGGGGATCTCCTCCACCATAGCCCGCTGCCGCGCTGCTGGTGTTCCGGTCCAAGTCTTCCGCTGCTCGTCCTGGACTGGAGCTTCGGAGGCGTCGTCTCCACCGTACGTGTGCGACTCCCTGCGAGGTGCTGCGCTAGCGGTACTCGGAGGCCTGCTTCCTCTACACGACCTTGAGGTCGGCTTCGTCGGTCTGCATCGACAACGTTTGTGCGGGAACGTAATCCCCGCTTTCGGTCTACAAGGGTACGTATTCTGATCTCCGTTCGTACTACTATATCTGCATAGAATAGATCTTGGCCAGTTTAAGGATATCGTTGCTAGGAAAATTATTGTTTTCTGCCCACGATCCCCTTCAGTGGTATCAGAGCCGATCTATCGTAAGATATAGCTGTACGCTGTTAGAACCCGTGCTCTGCACGGGGGCACCGTTCCTGTTATTTGCTACCCTCTAGCGTGCACTTGTGTATTCCAGCGGCATTGAGTTGATGAAGCGGCCCGGACCGACTTTACGCGTACGCTTACACGAGACTGGTTCCACTACTGACATACGGCTTGTACCGTATCTGTGGCTGGCGGGTGACAATTTCTCTCTCTTTAGTTGGTCTTCGCATTTTCAATGGAGGGCCCGAAAGGGATGCTTAAACATGCAATTATTGGATCGTTGTTGTGGTCATAAGATTCGTAGGTATGAAGCGGTTCTATTTACGAAAGCCCCAAGCCACGTAAAATATGCAAAAGATAAAGTAGAAGCGTCTAACTTTATTTTGCAGGGGCTATGTGATATGGTCAAGGTAGGTTTATTAAATTGTTTATAAACTGCGGCGCCAAGAAGACCATGGCGCGATGGACTATATCACATTGCATTACATTTGATGTTTTGTGTGCATCTTATTTTGTGTGATTGTGTGTGTTACATGGCGGTAGCTGAATAAGATGATCCCTTCAAAATACCACTAGTGTTCTCCCTCCAACGCGCACCACCAATAAAGTTCTACGTTATGAGGCAGGCCGTGATGATCGGGTGTCAGACATATCTTCGTTCGCATACGGTGGGTGTAAGCCATGTTGCACAAGCGTCAGCGTGGAGGTTTTTGGTGGCGAGCCTAGCATACTCAGAGGTATGGCCTCGGAACAGGAAGGCCGAAAGGCCGAGCACGAGTCACAAAATTGATGTGGCGGACGATTTTGTCTACTCTTGAAGTTGTGCCGCCGGCTTTGATGATGAGGGGTGGTGCAATGGATGGGGGTCGTGTAATCGCTTAAACGACCAGGAGGGATGTTCGTTTGAGTGGGAGTTATGTTAGTTATTTTCTAAAATACTATAACTCAAAATTATTATGAACAAAGTCTTATGTTGTTGCAAATTCCATTGTAGATGTCTCGCCCCTCGTTTAACCTAGGTCTGTTCCTTGAGAAAGAAAAGCTTAAGACCAATGGGTCAAACTTCATGGCCTGGTTCCGCAACCTGAGGATCCTCCTCACTCCCCATAGGGTGGCCTACGTCATTGAGGCCACCATAGGTGACCCTCCTGCAGATGATGCCTCTGAGGATGAGAAGAAGGTCTTCCAGACCCGATCGGAGGATTCTGCCTTTGTCCAGAGTGGCATGCTCTACGCCATGGAAGCCGACCTGCAGAAGCGCTTTGAGAAGATGAGCGCTTTTGAGATCATCTCGGATCTTAAGGCTGTCTTTGCGCCGCAGGCTAAGGCTGAAAGATATGAGGCTTCTGAGCTTTTCTTCTCAGCCAAGATGGAAGAGCATAGCAGTGTGAGCGAGCATGTAGTCAAGATGTCTGGCTACGTTCAACGCCTGAATGCTCTGGAGTGCAAGATTCCCGATGAGCTGGCGATTGACAGGGTGCTGCAATCGTTGCCACCAAGCTACAAAGGCTTCGTCATGAACTACAACATGCAGGGCATGGCTAAGTCCCTGGGTGAAGTGTTCGTGATGCTTAAGACTGCTGAGGTAGAGATTAAGAAGGAGCACACACTGTTGATGGTCAACAAGACCGTTGATTTCAAGAAGTCCGGTGGCAAGGGAAAGCAGAGCTGGAAGTCCCGGAGGGAGGCAAAGTTGGCTGCCAAGCCCAGGACTAACAGGTCTGGTCCCAGAGCTAGCGTGGAGTGTTTCTACTGCAAGGGGAAGGGTCACTGGAAGCGCAACTGCCCCAAGTATCTGGAGGATAGGAAGTCTGGCAAGACGGTCGACAAAGAGAAAGGTATATTTGATATACATGTTATAGATGTGTACCTTACATCCGCCCGGAGCAATACGTGGGTATTTGATACTGGTTCTGTTGCTCATATATGTAACTCTCAGGAGGAGTTACGGAATAGAAGGCGGCTGGCGAAGGATGAGGTGACGATGCGCGTCGGCAACGGATCGAGAGTCGACGTGGTGGCTGTCGGCACGCTCCCTCTGCATCTACCATCCGGATTAGTTTTGGTTTTAAATAAATGTTATTTTGTGCCATCCTTGAGTGTAAACATTATAAGTGGGTCTTGCCTGTTACAAGACGGTTATTCATTTAAATCAGTGTCAAGCAATTGTGCTATTTATATGAATGATATCTTTTATGTTGATGCTCCCGAGAGTAATGGTTTATTCTTGTTGAATCTCGATCGTAGCACTCACATCCATAACATAGAGGCCAAGCGAATTAAGTGTAGTGACGATACCGCCATGTTTTTGTGGCATTGCCGTCTTGGTCATATTGGTATAAAGCGCATGAAGCGACTCCACTCCGATGGACTCTTGGACTCGTTGGATTTCGGATCCCTCGATATATGCGAACCATGCCTCATGGGCAAAATGAACAGGACACCGTTCAAAGGTTTCGTTGAACGGGCGTCGGATTTGTTGGGGATCATACATACAGACGTATGTGGACCAATGAGCGTTTCGACACGCAATGGTTATCGTTACTTCGTCACCTTCACTGATGACTTGAGTAGATACGGTTATATCTATTTGATGAAACACAAGTCTGAAACGTTTGAAAAGTTCAAAGAATTCCAGAGTGAAGTTGAGAATCAACTTAATAGGAAAATCAAGCATCTCCGGTCCGATCGCGGTGGAGAGTACTTGAGTTTTGAGTTTGGCACACATCTGAAGAGTTGTGGCATAGTGCCCCAACTTACGCCCGCCGGAACGCCGCAGCGTAACGGTGTGTCCGAGCGACATAATCGTACTCTACTGGATAGTGTCCGATCTATGATGTCTCTTACCGATCTGCCAGTGTCCTTCTGGGGTTATGCGTTAGAAACAGCCGCATTCATTTTAAATAGGGCTCCGTCCAAGTCCGTTGAAACGACGCTGTATGAATTATGGTATGGCCATAAGCCTAAGTTATCGTTTCTGAAGGTTTGGGGTTGTGAGGCGTACGTTAAGAAACTACAGCCCGACAAACTCGAACCGAAGTCGGAGAAAGTCGTCTTTGTAGGATATCCGCGGGAAACCGTTGGGTACACCTTCTACAACCAAGCTGAGGGCAAAACTTTTGTCGCGAAGACCGGTGCCTTTCTAGAGAAGGAGTTTCTCGCGAAAGGAGTAAGTGGGAGGAAGGTAGAACTCGATGAAATCGTTGATCCTGAACTCGAGATTCCGAGTGGCGCAACGGAAGCAATTCCGGAAACGTCCTCCGTGGAAGGAGTGGGAGAAACTGTCGAGGAAGATGTTCTACCTCGTAGGTCTGGTAGATCTCGGATCGCACCAGAATGGTATGGCAATATGGTTTGCACCGTCATGCTAGTCGAGCAAGACGAACCTACGAACTACAAGGAGGCGATGGAGAGTCTAGAGTCCGAGAAATGGCTTGAAGCCATGAAATCCGAAATAGGATCCATGTATGATAACAAAGTGTGGACTTTGATGGATATTCCCGAAGGGCGCAAGGCCGTCGAGAATAAATGGATCTTTAAGAAGAAGACTGATGCAGATGGTAATGTGACCGTCTATAAAGCTCGGCTTGTCGCAAAGGGTTTCCGTCAAGTTCATGGAATTGACTACGATGAAACTTTTTCACCGGTAGCGATGCTTAAGTCTATTCGGATTTTGTTAGCGGTAGCTGCCTACTATGATTATGAAATCTGGCAGATGGACGTCAAAACGGCCTTCCTGAATGGAAACATTGAGGAAGAGTTGTACATGGTACAGCCGGAAGGTTTTGTCGATCCAGGAAGTGCTAACAAGGTGTGCAAGCTTCAGCGATCCATCTATGGATTGAAGCAGGCATCTCGGAGCTGGAATCTTCGCTTTGATGAGGTAATCAAAGGTTTTGGATTTATCCAGAATGTGGAAGAGACCTGTATTTACAAGAAAATGAGTGGGAGCTCGGTTGTGTTCTTAGCTCTGTATGTTGACGACATATTGCTAATAGGGAATGATGTGAAACTTCTGAGTAGCGTGAAGGAATATTTAAACAGTAAGTTTTCCATGAAGGACTTAGGAGAAGCTGCGTATGTTTTAGGCATAAAAATCTACCGTGATAGATCAAGGCGCCTATTAGCACTAAGTCAGAGTACTTATCTTGATAAAATATTGAAGCGTTTTCATATGGAGAAGGCAAAGAAGGGTTCTCTGCCGGTTATCAAGAATAAGATATTGCGTAAGGCACAGTGTCCGGTGACGGAACTGGGTAAGGCCGAAATGACGAAACATCCTTATGCTTCAGCCATAGGATCGATCATGTATGCAATGTTGAGTACTAGACCAGATGTGGCATTAGCTCTAAGTTTGACAAGCCGGTTCCAGAGTAATCCTGGAATGCCGCATTGGGTAGCTGTTAAGAGCATTCTTAAGTATCTCAATAAGACAAAGGAAATGTTCCTTGTGTATGGTGGCTGCGATGAGGAACTTGGCGTAGCGGGTTACGTAGATGCAAGTTTCTGCTCAGACCCCGATGACTGTAAGTCACAGACAGGTTACGTGTTCAAGGTGAATGGAGGCGCCGTGTGCTGGAGAAGTGGGAAGCAACCCATAGTCGCACAATCTACAATGGAGTCGGAGTACATTGCTGCCTGCGAGGCCGCAAATGAAGCTGTGTGGCTGAGGAAGTTCGTCATCGAACTTGGAGTGTTCCCGAGCGTGCAAGACCCCGTGGTCCTCTTCTGCGACAATACGGGTGCCATTGCGAACGCCAAGGAGCCAAGGTCTCACTCCACCGCCAAACACATTCTCCGACGCTTCCACGTGATACGTCAGTATGTACAAGGAGGCGATGTGAAGATTTGCAAAGTGCATACGGATCTGAATGTGGCAGATCCACTGACGAAGCCTCTCCCGCTTGATAAGCATGAACAACACCAATTAGCTATGGGTGTTAGGCTTTTACCAAGTTGTAATCTAGATTAAGTTGTACTCTAGTGCAAGTGGGAGACTGAAGGAGATATGCCCTAGAGGCAATTAATAAAGTGTATTCTTTATCATATCTCGTTTGTTCATAATAGGTTTTTGTGTCATGCTAGAACCGTATTCAGCGGAAACATTAATGCGGGTGTGATACGTAAACAACCAGGTCCCTAGTAGCCTCTACTAAGACTAGTTTCGTTGCGCGATTGATGATCGAGGTTTCCCGGTCATGGGGCATGGCGCCGGTCGGCAATGAGAGTCATATCGCTGGAGAGCGATGTGATGGACATACCCAGATTTGGAGAACATAGTCGTTACACCTTTGACCGTGAGATCAACTCTTATTGATATTCCCGGAAGATACTTTGATTGTACCAAACGTTGTATCTTATTTAGTATGACAATAACGGTGATACTTTTGGGTATTGGAAAGGAGTATTGAGACGAGGGGTCAAGAGCGGGATTTGCCAGTCCGCGTAGCAGGATAGATACTCTCGGGCCCACTCGGTGAGATCTTGTCTAATGAGCTTGCAAGCATGTGACTAGGTCACGGAGACATGAGATCATGAACGAGTAGAAGATAGCGTCGTCGGTGACGAGGTCGGGATTAGGTATGGAGATATCTATGGAACGACACTCGGACGTGCTAAGTATCGCTATGGCAAAAGGTCTAAGACTTCACGTTCAGGTTTGATAGATGAAAGTCATTCGTTATATCTCAGGGATTAATTCATGGGGTCCAGGCCTACGGATTAGTCGTTGATCATTGAGGAGTCTTGATCATACCTGATATTATATCGAACCGCTAGGGTAACACACTTAAGGGCTTTCGACAAGACAACCGGAAAGGAAGGAGATCACCGGGAGCGTCCCGGAGAGGTCCGATGGAGATCGGGCAGCGCCGAAAGAGTTTTCGGAGCTAGGAAATATTATATATATTATGTTTGATATTAATTAGTGTTATTAATATGCAAATATGATTTTATATATTTATTTTCGAATTTATTAAGGCAGATTTCCCTAAATGGGCCTTCCGGACGAAAGAAGGCCCAAGAGGGGAAAATTCCCTAGGGGAATTCGGTGGGGGCCAGGAGGGCCGGCCTAGGTGGGCCAAAAGGGGCCCACCAGGGGGCCGGCGCACTCCCTAGCCGAACCAGGCTATGTGGGGATAGTCCCACATTGCCTGGCTGGCAAGGTTGGCTCCCCTTGGGAGCCTATATAAGAAGGGGCACCACCAGCCTTTTAATTCACCAATTAATTCCCGATTTCTCTCTCCATCTCGTGGTTCCCAAGTCGGAGCCGCGCCGAGCATGATGATCCGGGGATCTCCTCCACCATAGCCCGCTGCCGCGCTGCTGGTGTTCCGGTCCAAGTCTTCCGCTGCTCGTCCTGGACTGGAGCTTCAGAGGCGTCGTCTCCACCGTACGTGTGCGACTCCCTGCGAGGTGCTGCGCTAGCGGTACTCGGAGGCCTGCTTCCTCTACACGACCTTGAGGTCGGCTTCGTCGGTCTGCATCGACAACGTTTGTGCGGGAACGTAATCCCCTCTTTCGGTCTACAAGGGTACGTATTCCGATCTCCGTTCGTACTACTATATCTGCATAGAATAGATCTTGGCTAGTTTAAGGATATCGTTGCTAGGAAAATTATTGTTTTCTGCCCACGATCCCCTTCACATATCTCGGACAAGGTAGTATCGTAGAAACAAAGGGAATGAATATCATATTCATGGTTCAACAACGATATTCGTGGAATGCACAGGGGCCGTCATATACATCCAGGTATCCCTGACGGTCATTGGTGAGCGGAGTGTCTCGACCATGTCTGGAGTGTTCTCGAACCGTAGCGTAACAAACTTAAGGTCTTAACGACACCAGGAGATAGGTTCTGGAATAATATAGGATTTTGTTGGAGAGAGAGAAATGATCCGGAAAGAGTTCCGGTGGTCCGGAAGGAGTTCCAGGAAGGTCTGGAATGGTTCCAAGCATATCCGAAAGTTGTTCGGGTGGTTCGGAAATTGTTTTGGAGTCACGGGATATTAAATACTATTTAAATATATTAATTATATTTTATATTCATTTAATTATTAAATAATAAAGGAAAAAGGGGGCGGCCCACCTACATGGGCCCTAAGAGGGCCCAAGAGGGAGCCGCACAAACCAAAGGAGGAAGGGGGCTTGGGCCCCTAGTCCAATTCGGACTAGGTGGTGCGGCCGAACCCCGCTCCCCTCCTTTTCCTTTAGTCCCACATGGGGGAGGCAAGGTGTTTGCACACCCCCTCCCCCCTTTATATAGCAAGGCATATTAATTGGATTAATTACAGAAAAATACGATTAATTGTATAGCAGGCCGGCTGAGTTGCTTCTCCGCCCGTTTTGCCTCCTCTCTCCAGCTAAGCTATACCGCCGGGCGCCGTTGCCCTGCGGGATTCCAGAAAAGTTCTACCCCTGCGATTTCAACTGGATCTGAATGACCGGGGGTTGTTGTTAAGCTCCGTATGTTTGCGAGTGCTCGGAGGCGACTCTTTTGAGGAGCCTGGGCGACGTCGTCTCGCCCACCTGCAACCCAGCCACTGCCCCCTGCCGTCGGCACACACCCCCCAGCCGTCGGCGCCACACCATCTTCCGCCCGACGCCCGTCGACGCAGGTCATTGTCGACACCCCAGCGTCATCGTCTACGTCATCGCGGCAAGTTCTCCGCGACCTCGGGGTCGGCTACGTACGACTTCATCGTCAACGCTTGTGCGGGAGCGTAATCCCCGCTCTCGGTCTACATGGAGGTAATGTAACCCGTTCCGCCACCGTTATCACATGTACTAGATAGATAGATCCTGTCTAGTTAGGGTTTCATGCGCTAGAAAAATTATTTTCTGCACCGGAACCCCTTCATTTATCTCCCTAGCAACGGTGCTAGGAAAAATGCTGGCATGTAGTTGACGTGGAACCTGCACACAACACAATCAAGATACTTTGGCCCAACTTAACAGTGAGGTCGTCAATCTCACTGGCTTGCTGTAACAAAGGATTAAACATATGTAAGGAAAATGAAGTTTGTTTGCAGAGAATGAAAGTAACAGGATTGCAGTAGGTTGTATTATCAGTTTAAAGAAAAGGACCGGGGTCCACATTCATTAATGGTGTCTCTCCATAAATAATAATAGCATACTTGTGGGTAAACAAATTACAACTAGGCCATTGACAGAATAAAGAAGTGCATAATGATGCATATACTAATGTCATGATGTCTAGTATGAGATTCATTTGGGCATTAAAACAATATAAATAGACCGTTCCAACCGCATCTATGAAAAATAATCCACCTTCCGGTTAGCGTCCGCACCCCTTTCAGTATTAAGTTGCAAGCAACAAATTATTGCATTAAGCAAAGTGTGTAAAGTTAGTAATAATATTATCCTTAGACAAATTACTATTGTTTTATCCCTAGTAGCAACAATACATCTACAATCTTAGAGCTTGTTATCACTACCCCTGATTAAATCGAGACATGAAACCACTATCGAGCATAAATACTCATTCTTGGAGTCACAAGAATGTATCCAAAACATTTATTTGTAACGGAGAGCATGCAAGATCATAAATAACACCCACATAATATATTATGAAGCAAATCACAAAGTACTCAATATTCATCTGATCCCAGCAAACACAACATGTAGTATTACATAAAGATGATGTTGATCATGATAGGCAGCTCACAAGATCTAAACATGGTAGCACAAGAGGAGAAGACAACCATCTAGCTACTGCTATGGACCCCTAGTCCAAGGATGAACTACTCACACATCAGTCTGGAGGCGGGCATGGTGATGTAGAGCCCTCTGGTGATGATTCCCCTCTCTGTCAGGGTGCCGGGAAGAGCTTCTAATCCCTCCCTAACTAGGGTTGATGACGGCAGCGGCTCTGGAACTCGTGGAGGAAAAGTGTTCGGGGGTTAGGTCTTGTTTCGCCAGGGGGTTTAAGTAGGCGAAAAGGCGAAGGCGGTGGAGGCCCGAGGGCCCCACACCATGTCCCGGCGCGGCAGGGGTGGGACCTGCGCCGACACGTGGTGAGGGCGCCTCGTGGCCCTCTCTGTCTCGTCTTCAGTGTTCTGGATGGTTCCGAGGAAAATAGGGAATGCGGCCTTCGTTTTGTCCAATTCCGAGAATATTTCCTTAACTGGTTTTCTGAAACCAAAAACAGCAGAAAACAGGGAGCTGAAAACTGTGGCATCTTGTTCATAGGTTAGCCCCAGAAAATGCATAAAAACCATATAAAGTGTATATAAAACATGTAGCAATATGTATACTATAAGCATGGAACATCCGAAATTATAGATACGTTGGAGACGTATCAGTAGTCCAAGGATGAACTACTCATGCATCAGTCCGGAGGCGGGCATGGTGATGTAGAGTCTTCCGGTGATGATTCCCCTCTCCGACAGGGTACGGGAACAACTTCTGAACACTATCAAACAGGGTTGACGACGGCAGCGACTCTAGAACTTTTCATGGAAAATTGCTCACGTACTTAGGGTTTTTCCGTCGGGGGGTTTTTATAGGGGAAAGGGCAACGTCGGTTGAGCCTCAAGGGGCCCACACCATGTGGTGGCGCGACCAAAGGGGGGAAGCCGCGCCGCCATGTGGTGTGCTTGCCTCGTGGGGCCCCTCCGTCTCCTCTTCGGTGTTCTGGATCCTTCGGGTAAAATAGCAGTATTGGCTTTTATTTCGTGCAATTACGGAAATATTTTCTTAACAACTTTTCTGAAACCAAAAACAACAAAAAATAGGGAACTTACACGGTGGCATCTTGTTAATAGGTTAGTCCAAGAGAATACATAAATTATATAAAGTGTATATAAAAAATTGGTATAATATAAGCATGGAACATAAGAAATTATAGATACGTTTGATACATATCAATAAAATAAATGCAAGTAACTATTTTTTTTGTGTTTTTAATAATAGAAGCAAAATAAACTAAGCAAGAAAAAAATAAAGTAAAGAGATTGGAAGTGAGAGACTCCCCTTGCTGAAGCCCTTGATCTCCCTGGTAACGGCGCCAACTAGCTTGATGTGTACGCACACTTCTATTCTCGTAGACATTGTCATGCCTACAAGAGTAGATGTTTCTAGAACAACAACAACTTTCCCTTAAGTCAATCACCCAAGGTTTATCGAACTGAGAGAGGTAGACGTCAAAGATATCCCTCTCTAGCAACCCTGCATTTAAGATACAAGAAAACTCTTGTGTCCCCAACACACCCAATACACTTTTCAAATGTATAGGTGCACTAGTTCGACGAAGAGATAGTGAAATAAAAGTAATATGGATGATTAGAAGTGGTAATTGCAATCTGAAATAAAATGGCAGCAAGCAAACATGTAGCAGAACTGGTTGTGAACGGTGTTTATATGCTTAGAAATAAGGTCTAGGGATCATACTTTCACTAGTTGACACTCTGAACAATGACCTCATAATTGAATAAATAGATACTACTCTCAAACACTCTCTTGTTGGATAACCAACACCATTCATTGCATAGGGCTATAAAAGCACACCCAAAGTCTGAGTAAACAAACACCACAACGTCGTAAAGGAGTCACACACGATGTGCACACTATCAACTTCACACGGTGGAGAGTAACTCCGGAGTTCATATTAAAGTAACCTCTAGAGTGGCATAATAGATAAAGAGTAACATCTAATTATTCAACTAGATTACAAAGCTCATGATCACAAAAATATCACACCATGGGAGAGAGAGATAAACCACATAGCTACCGGTAGATCCCTCATCCTCGGGGGAGAACTACTCCCTCCTCATCATGGGAGTCAGCAACGACGATGAAGATGGCGGTGGAGTCGATGGAGATGGCTCCGGGCGCAATTCCCCATCTCGGCAGGGTGCCGAAACAGTGAAAGCTGTCCCCCAAAACTTGTCTTCGATGGCGGCGGCGCTGCAGAAATTTTCGTGGACGAAGGCTGATTATTTTAGGGTTTTCGCGTCGGGGCAATTTATAGGCGAAACAGAGATGTCGGTGGGCGCTCGAGGGGCCCACACCATGTGGCGGCGTGGCCAAGGCTGGAGCCGCGCCACATGTGGTGTGGCCACCTCATGGCCCCACTATGTCTCCTCTCCAGTCTTCTAGATCCTTCCGAGAAAATAGGGACTTTGGCTTTTGTTTCATCCAATTCCGAGAATATTTCCAGAACAACTTTTCTAAAACCAAAAACAGCAAAAAACAGGAACTCACACAGTGGCATCTTGTTAATAGGTTAGTTCCAGAAAATGCATAAAAATGATATAAAGTGTAGATAAAACATGTGGCAATTGGTATAATATAAGCATGGAACACTAGAAATTATAGATACATTTGAGACGTATCATAGGGCACAAACACTTTCAGCGGGGAGGCCGGGGGCTTCACGGGATCTCCCTCTCCCATGGCAAGGACGCCCATCACGATGGGTGGGCTACTTAAAGGTGGCGGCGATGCTATGTTTTGGCCACCGAAGCGGCGACGATGACGATGGATTGCGGCGGTTGATGTCTACGCACGCTTCTATTCTCGTAGACAGTGTTGGGCCTCCAAGAGCAGAGGTTTGTAGAACAGCAGTAAGTTTCTCTTAAGTGAATCACCCAAGGTATATCGAACTCAGGGAGGTAGAGGTCAAAGATATCCCTCTCAAGCAACCCTGCAATTAAGATACAAGAAGTCTCTTTTGTCCCCAACACACCCAATACACTTGTCAGATGTATAGGTGCACTAGTTATGCGAAGATATAGTGAAACACAAGTAATATGGATGATTATAAGTATTAATTGCAATCTGTAATAAAAATGGCAGCAAGCAAGCATATATCAGAACTTGTTGGAAACGGTGTTTTAATGCTTAGAAACAAGGCCTAGGGATCCTACTTTCACCAGTGGACACTCTGAACAATGACATCGAACCTGAATAATAAATAATACACTTAAACACTCTCATGTTGGATGATAAACACCATTCATTGTGTAGGGCTACAAGAGCAGAAAACCAGGAACTGGCACTGTGGCATCTTGTTAATAGGTTAGTCCCAAAAAATGCATAAAACCATATAAAATGTGTCATAAGTGGTATAGTATAAGCATGGATCATATGAACTTATAGATACGTTGGAGACATATCAACATCCCCAAGATTAGTTCTACTCGTCCCGAGTAGGCAAGAATGATAAAAGAATAATTTCTAAAGTGACATACTTTCACACAATCTTGATCATATAATAATGTAAGGCATGTAAACTGAGATCAAATGAAAAAGGGTTGTAGTTTATATTGATATCAAATGAGTAATAAATAAACAAGTAGGCAAAGCAAAGCAAAGCTTTCAATGATATAGTACTTGATAGCAATCAACCGTGCAAAGCAGATATTAGAGATTATTTAAGCTTCAAGAACAACAATATAATCATCTAATGCTTCTAACAAACATGACAACTATGTGAAAGGATCAAGTCAAGCAATAACAATATGCATGTAGAAGATCAACTCCTTATTTGTTCACGAGAAACAAGCAAGCGTTCAACGTTGGTTCCTGTCACCAGGATGTTTTGGCTAAGAGAATGTTAAGGGGGGTTTGGAAGGACAACGGAAGAAAGTCTCACAAAGCTGCAAATGATCAATAGACAAGAGGAAGTCTTATAATCGAAGCTCTACAAGGAGTAGTGATTGCCACACAACGGATGCACATAGAGCTATAAGTGTATGAAAGCTCTCCAATGGAACTAGTGAGGGTGCATCCAACTTGCTTGCTCACGAAGACCTAGAGCACTTTTGAGTAGGCTCATCATTGGAATATACAAGTCAAGTTCTATAGTGTAAAGTTCCCCACATAGTTATGCAAGTAAGACATGGAAACTCTCTCATATGGAGTAAAAGTGCTAAACATGAGCACAAATGATGATCATAAATGATATGGTGCTATAACATAAGCACAAGTGTGTGATAAAGAATAGTAATGCTGCCCCTTTTTATATTTTCCTTTCTTTTCTTTTTTTCCTTTTTCTCATTTTTTTCTTTTTCTGTTTCTCTTTTCGATGGCCTCCATGGCTCTTTTCACTTTTAGGGGCAAGCATTCTAATATGATGATATAACAAAACACTATTGATATAAGTAACTAATATGAATAAGACATAATGTATATGAAAACGGTGCCTTAGCCAGTGTAGCAGGTTATGCAATGATCTAGCGTAACATGTGTAAAACCGCACATCAGCTGTATAGAATCACGCAAAGAAAAATATAAGTAATGAATGAGAACAAGTTATGTAATGTAAGATGGATGTTGCATGGCAATATATCTCAGAACATCTATGAAATTGTTGTAGTAGGTAGTTATGGTGGATGTTTTGAGGAAAATGTTTGGCTTATGTGTAGGAGAACATGATGAATATGCACCAACTCTCAATGTGAGAAAGATCAATGCAAAGTACCGAAGAGGCTAGCAATATGGTGGTGGAAGTGCCATGAAAACCGCATCTTTAGAACTCACAAGTAAAAAGATTCCAAATAAAAATATGATTTTGCAAGGCATAATGAAAATCACTCCAAGAGCGATCGTGGCAAATGACAAAGTCACTGTTGCTTCCCTGACCGTAGCGCATAACTCAAAGCCATTACAGTTGCCTTAGGCATATTGAAGTCATATATCATTATGATATCAACTGGATATTTAAGTGTTGCACAACTTCAAGTTTCTCTAGACCAACCATTAAACATTCCACTTTACTAAATCATCATGTTTACCATCAAGCAAGTTAATATCTCAAAACAACATCAATGATTCAAGTGACACAATTTAATGATGTACAAGATTTTGTATCATTTAGTTATACTATCTACCACATTTAGAATTTTCAATTCTTACCAAACACCAATCAACTTATTTAAAAGATAAAATCTTCAAGTAATTTAAACAATGAGATATGAGAGAATGTCATAAGAAAGCCAAGAGATGCATGAAAAACAAGAGCTAGAAAGCATAGTAGTAGCTAGAGAAGAATACTCAACAAATATAAGTGAAGAATACAAGTATTCATAAAAAAAAGCGGAGCGTGTCTCTCTCCCACAAAGGAATGCTAGGGTTCATTTTATTCAGAGAATGAAAATAACAAAAAAAAAAAGAAACATACGCTTTAAGCAAAACAGATAAGATGTGACAGAATTAGAATATATTTTCACTAGAAAGGACCTGATAGTTTGTTGATGAAGAAGGGGATGCCTTGGGCATCCCCAAGTTTTGATGCTTGAGTCTTCTTGAAATATGTTGGGGGTGACCACCGGGCCATCCCCAAGCTTTGGCTCTTCTATCTTCTTGATCACATCATATCATCCTTCTTTCTTGATCCTTGAAAACTTTCTCCACACCAAACTTAAAGTAAACTTCATTAGAGGGTTTGTGCACAATAAAAACTTATCGTATTCTATATCAACACAATTGCTACCAATGCTACTGGAAAATAGCTACATCCACTAATACTTTATGGAACAAAAAGATCCAATAAAAATAGCAAAAGATGCATTGCAAAATAAATGGCAAAATCTATCAAAAACAGAACAGTCAGTAAATACGAATTTTGTCGAGCCAATTAAGTTGCTCAGATCAGAAAACTCAAAACTAATGAAAGTTGTATATATATCTTAGGATCACGCATAAAAAATCCCAGGTCATTTCAATTTTTCTGTAAACAGTTCTGAATTTGACGGTGATTAGCACAAAAACTGTTCCTGCGCAGAAATCCAAATCGAGCATCAGCTTTCTACTAGAGGCTTAACTTGACACAAGAATGCAATGAAACAAAGATACAAAGGAATTGATACAGAGGTAGGACAAGTCCTTGACTCAATAAAATAAAATAACAGGAATAAAAAGTGGATTGTTGATTCGTCTCCAACGTATCCATAATTTATTACGTTCCATGCTATGTTATATCATGTTATTACATATTTTATATGCATTTTATATAGTTTTATGCATTTTCTGGGACTAACCTATTAACAAGATGCCATAGTGCCAGCTCCCTGTTTTCTGCTATTTTTGGTTTCAGAAAAGTACTTAAGGAAATATTCTTGGAATTGGAAATAAAAGATCTTAGATTTTTTTTTGGAATTTTGCATAACGAGGAACCAAAGACGAGACGAAGAGGGACCGCGAGGCGCCCACACCACCTCGTGGCGCGAGCCCAATCCTGGCCACGCCGGGAGGTGATGTGGGGCCCTCGGGCACCCACCAACCTTGCCCTTCCGCCCATAAATACCTCTTGACCTAAAAATAAACAGACGGTGTTCACTTTTTCCTCCACGGGTCCCGAGCCACCGCCGTCGTCAACACCAATTCGAGAGAGATCAGAACTGCTCCCCGGCACCCTGCCGGGAGAGGGAATCGTCCCCGGAGGCCTCTACATCGCCATGACCGCCTCCGGACTGATGCGTGAGTAGTCTACCCTTGGACTACGGGTCCATAACAGTAGCTAGATGGTTGTCTTCTCCTCTTGTGCTATCATGTTTAGATCTGTTGAGCTGCCTATCATGATCAAGATCATATTTATGTAATTCTCCATGTAGTGTTTGCTGGGATCCGATGAATATTGAGTATTAAAGTTATTGCTTCATAATATATCATGTGTGTGCTATTTAATGATCTTGCATGCTCTCCGTTACTTGTGTGTGCTTTGGCCAAGTAGATGCTCGTAACTCCAAGAGGGGGTATTTATTCTCGATAGTGGGTTCATGTCTCTATTAAATCTGGGGCGGTGACAGAAAGCTTTATGGTTGTAGATGTACGGTTGCTACTAGGGATAAACCAATAGTACTTTGTCTAAGGATGATGTTACTTACTTACTTTACACACAGTGCTTAAGGCGATAATCTGTTGCATGCAACTTGTCGGCCCAGTGAGGACTGGGGTGTGCAGAGCCCACTCTCCTCTGGCCTTGCACGCTAATAGATCAGACGAAACGACTAAGGACCGAGCCACCGCTTGGAGAGACTCTCGAGAGGAAACTCCCCTCGAGGGCCTGGAGAGGAAGCCAAGGCCTGGAGAGGACCGCACGCTTCAAGAGACTCCCCAGGGCTCACTACGCCTGGAGAGAAGTCAACAGAAACCTCTCCGCAGGCCTCCACGGCCCTGTGGAGACACTTCGTGGCCAAGCAAGCGCTGCCGGGCGCACATGGCCTCTACAGCAGCCGCAGAGTGACGTGAGCACTCCAGTTGCCATTCTGGTAATAAAGGAGTCAACAAAGTGGCGCCGCCCGCACCAGGACAGCTGGGACTTTCCTCTCTAGGGATAAAGCGGCTGGACGGCGCAATACTCCAAGAAGATCGTCATCGTGGGCTCCACCACGTTCACTGCAACCCCTGCGAGCCGTTCTGCGTGGTCTGCTGCCTGTCGGCCACCGCGCCCTACTTTATCGCGGATGGACCGTGTCCATGAAGGTTTCGGCAGCGGTGGACTCCAACTCCTCTGCGCCACTGCCGTGTGGGGGCCCACCGTGGACGCACTGCGCAAGGGAGATGCTCGTGGCGCCTATAAAAGGAGCAAGAGCTCCACCGTAGAGAGGGATCGACCAATTACTTGCTAAACACTTGTAACCCTAGCCGAGCAAGTAGAATAGCCATCTACTGGAGAAGGAAGACAACCATTGTATCCCTCTCCAAGCACAAAACTGCCTCAAGAGAGCCGTCAGCAAGCTCATTGTACTGTAACCTCTGCCGTGCAAAACAGACAAGCAGGAGTAGCGGTGTTACCTCCTCTTGAGGGCCGTGAACCTGGATACGGGCCGATGTCCATCTCAGTCGTGATCGTTCCTCTCCAGGCCCGGCGAGCACCGTCGTCGTGCCTCTCGAGGGTCGTTTAACCTCTGCGTTCAATCCCCCTTTTGAACTATTCTTCAGGGTGTGACTACCCCTAATCCGTGGGAGTCACTCTTCGACACAACTTAATATTGAAAGGGGTGCGGACGCTAACCGGAAGGTGGATTACTAGTCATAACTGCAAACTTGTTACTTTCTGCAAACATACATCTTTCTTCCACACATACGTTTAATCCTTTGTTACAGCAAGCCGGGGAGATTGACAACCTCACTGTTAAGTTGGGCAAAGTTTCTTGATTGTTTGTGTGCAGGCTCCACGTTCGTTGCTGACACTGGTGTTGTGTTGTGCCAACGTCGCCACCAACAACCTCGAGGGAATTCTTCATCTCCTACTGGATTGATAACCTTGGTTTCATACTGAGGGAAACTTGCTGCTGCACTACTTCACACCTTCCTCTTGGGGTCTCCCAACAACACACCCACCGTCTGCATCAAACATTTTTCTTGTGCCGTTGCCGGGGAGTTTGTAGTTCCTTTGTTTGGAAGATCTTGTCTCCCACGTCAACAACATTTTTCTGGCGTCGTTGCCGAGGAGATATAGATTCACTACGAGGGGAGTTTTCGCACTTCCAATCTTTTTATTTTGTTATTGTCTAGCTTAGTTTATTTTTATTACTGTCTTGTTTTCTAAATAATTCATATAGGAAGTGCTCTCTTAAGCGACAATCTCCACGACCGACTGGTTGTTTGATTCGACTATGACTCAAAAATACAAAAAAAATAGTTACTTGCATTACTTTTTATATTTTGGTTTAGTCTTTTATTTTCAGTTTTGTTGCTTTTGTTTATTTCGGTTTTTCAATTATTTTCTGAATTTTGTTATTTTGTTTTGTTATTTAAATTGCTGAAATTAGTTGTGTGACTTTATAAGCACCAACAATAATGATTTTATATGCACACCTATTGCTCCACCTACATCTAAAGCTGAGTTCTTTGAAATTAAACTTGCTTTATTAAATCTTGTTATGAAAGAGCAATTCTCTAGTGTTAGTTCTGATGATGCTGCTGCCCATGTAAATAACTTTGTTGCATTATGTGAAATGCAAAAATATTAAGATATATATGGTGATATTATAAAACTGAAATTATTTCCTTTCGCTTTGAGAGGAAGAGCTAAAGAATGGTTGCTTTCATTGCCTAGGATTAGTATTGATTCATGGATTAAATGCAAAGATGCTTTCATTGGAAAATACTATCCTCCTGCTAAGATTATTTCTTTAAGAAGTAGCATCATGAATTTTAAACAACTTGATAATGAACATGTAGCTCAAGCTTGGGAAAGAATGAAATCTTTGATACGGAATTGCCCTACCCATGGACTGACTGCTTGGATGATCATCCAAACCTTTTATGCATGACTGAATTTTTCTTCAAGAAACTTATTGGATTCAGCTGCTGGAGGTACCTTTATGTCCATCACTTTGGGGGCTGCAACAAAACTCTTAAATGATATGATGGTGAATTATTCTAAATGGCAGACAGAGAGGACACCTCAAGGTAAGAAGGTAAATTCTGTTGAAGAAACCTCCTCTTTGAGTGAAAAGATTGATATTATTATGTCTATGCTTGCTAGTGGTAAATCCCATGTTGATCCAAATAATGTTCCCTTAGCTTTTTTAGTTGCACAAGAAGATCATGTTGATGTGAATTTCATTAAAAGTAACAATTTCAACAACAATGCCTATAGGAACAATTATTGTAATAACAACTATAAGCCATATCCTCCTACTAATGGTAACTCTTATGGTAATTCTTATAAAAATAATAGGACTACCACCTCTGAACTTGAAACCATGTTAAAAGATTTTATCACTACACAAACTTTGTTTAATAAAGCTGTTGAGGAAAAGCATGGAATAATTGATATACTTGCGTCTAAAGTTGATAGTCTTGTCCTTGATGTTGATCTTTTAAAATCTAAAATCATGCCCACTTAAACTAAAGAGAATAATCCCTTTGCTAAAATTAATGCCATCCAAATTCAAATTGATGAAAATATTAGGATGATGGCTCAATTACGTGCTAGATGGGAAAGAGAGAGAGAACTAGAGAAAGAGGCTAATATTGTTAAAGTTTTTACTATTACTACCTATGAAAATAATGGTGTTTCACATGTTAGTAAGCCTCCTACTATCCAGGGTAACATAATTTGTGTAGGAAATGTCTCCTCTACTTCATACAAAAATTTAAAAATTGCCCAAAACTGCTGAAATTAGAATTGCTAAAAGTGCTGAAATTTTGAAGAACATGAGAGAAAGTGGTTCGGTTTGCTTTGATGATAATAATTTTGATTTTGATAATTGTAATATCTCTGAAGTTATTAAGTTCTTGCAAAATTGGCCACAAGTCCTAATGCTAGCTCTCTTTATTTGGCTTTTACTACTCATAACAAATGCTCATTAAAGCTAGGGAAGATAAATTAAAACTTGAAGCTTCTATCCCTAAGAAGTTATAAGATAGTTGGGAGCCCATCATTAAAATGAAAGTAGATAAATTTGATTGGAATGCTTTGTGTGAACTTGGTGTAAGTATTTCTGTTATGACTAAAAAGCTCTATGATATGTTTGATTTGCCACCATTGGAACATTGCTATTTGGATGTTTTTCTTGTTGATAATGCTTTGAAGAAACCTTTGGGGAGGATCAATCATATTCCTATTATGGTTAATAATAGCCTGGTCCCCATTGATTTTATTGTCTTAGATATTGAATGCAATCCATCTTGTCCAATTGTGTTGGGAAGACCCTTCCTGAGAACTGTGGGTGCTATTATTGATATGAAAGAAGGTACCATCAAGTACCAATTCCCAGTCAAGAAAGGTATGTAACACTTCCCTAGGAAAATAATGAAGCTACCTTTTGAATATATTGTTCGTTCAAATTATGGTGTTGATGCTTCATCTCTTGATAATACTTGAGTTTTACTTTGTGCCGAGCTCAAAGGCGTTAAACAAAAGCGCTTATGGGAGACAACCCACTTTTATTTTCTGTTATTTTATTTTGTTTTGCTTGTGTCAAGGACTTTTCCTACCTCTGTAATAATTCCTGTGAATCTTTATTTTATCGCAATGTTGTGTCAAGTTAAACCTCTAGTTGAAAGTTGATGCTAAAATTCAATTCTTGTGCTGAAACAGATTTCTTCTGTTCACCTTTAAATTCATATCCATTCACTGGAACGTCAGAACAATATGCCCTTTTTTGTGCATAATCCCCATATTTATACAAAACTTTCATTTCTTTTGAGTTTTCTGATCTGAGCAAGTTAAGTGCCTCGAAAAAATTCGTCTTTACGGACTGTTATGTGTTTGATAGATTCTGCCATTTTATTTTGTAATGCCTCTTTTGCTATTTTGATTGGATCTTTTCATCCTATTAAGTATCAGTGGCTGTATCTAATGTCCAGTTGCATTGGTATCATTTGTATTCCTACAAAATATCATAATTTTTTGTGCACTAACCCTCTAATGAAGTTACTCTAAGTTTGGTGTGGAGGAAGTTTTCAAGAATCATGAGAGAAGGATGATATAATGTGATCAAGAGGATCGTAAAGCCAAAGCTTGGGGATGCCCCGGTGGTTCAACCCAATATAATTCAAGAAGATTCAAGCGTCAAAACTTGGGGATGCCCAAGGCATCCCCTTCTTCTTCAGCTAACTATCAGGTCCTTTCTAGTGAAACTATATTTTAATTCCGTCACATCTTATGTGCTTATCTTGAAGCGTCTGTTTGTTTTTGTTTTTGTTATTTTCATTCTCTGAATAAAATGGATCCTAGCATTCTTTTTTGTGGGAGAGAGACACGCTCTGCTTTTTCATATGAATACTCGTATTCTTCACCTATATTCGTTGAGTATTCGTCTGCTCTCTAGCTCTTGATTCTTCACCTATATTCGTTGAGTATTCATATGGAGAGAGACACGCTCCATCGTTTGATCTCTAGCTCTTGATTTTTATGCATCTCTTGTTAGAGCTATTAGATTTTTTATATTATACTCTCATATATCATTGTTTAATTACTTGGAGAGTTTATCTTTTAAATAAGTTGATTGGTGTTTGGTTGAGAACGGAAAATGCTAAATGTGGTAGATGGTATAATTAAATGATACATTAATCTTGTAGATCATTAAATTCTGTCGCTTGAATCATTGATGTTGTTTTGAAATATTAATTTGCTTAATGTTAAACATGATGGTCTTGTAAAGTGTAATGATTAAATGGTTAGTCTAGAGAAACTTGAAAACTGTCCCACACTTAAATTTCCAGTTGATTGCATAATGGTATATGACTTCTTTTTTCCTAAATCAACCGTAATGACTTTATGTTATGCGCTACGGTCAGGTTCCCAACAGTGACTTGTTCATTTGCCACAGTTCCCCGAGGAGTAATTTTCATTATGCCTTGCATGATCATATTTTTATTTGGAATCTTTTTACCCGTGAGTTCTAAAACTGCGGTTTTTATGGCACTTCCACCACCATATTGCTAGCCTCTTCGCTACTTTGCTTTACCCTTTCTCACATTGAGAGTTGGTGCATTTTTCGCGGGTACATCCAAACTCATGGGAGATCTTTATCTTGTTCTCCTACTCATAAGCCAAATATATTTCTCAAAACATCCACCATACCTACCTACTACAGCATTTCCATAGCTGTTCCGAGATATATTGCCATACAACATCCATCTTACATTACATGACTTGTTGTCATTCATTACTTATATATTGCTTTGCGTGTTTCTATAAAGCTGATGTGTGGTTTTACCCATGTTACGCTAGATCACTGCATAACCTGCTACACTGGCAGAGGCACCGTTGTCATATGTATTCTTATGGCACATTCATATTAGTTACTTATATCATCAGTATGTTTTCTTATCATCATTAGTGTGTTGTCATACATTATATATCATATTAGGATGCTTGCCCCTAAAAGTGAAAAGAGCCATGGAGGCCATCGAAAAGAGAAACAAAAAGAAAATAAAATAGAAAAAATAGGAGAAATGAAAAAGAAATAAAAAAGGGGCAGCATTACTATTCTTTATCACACACTTGTGCTCATGTTATAGCATCATATCATTTATAGTCATCACTTGTGCTCTTGTTATAGCACCATATCATTTGTGCTCATGTTTAGCACCTTTACTCCATATGAGAGAGTTTTCTTTTCTTAGTTGCATAACTATATGGGGAACTTTACACAATAGAACTTGGCTTGTATATTGCAATGATGAGACTCCTCAAAAGTGCTCTAGGTCTTCGTGAGCAAGCAAGTTGGATGCACCCCCACTAGTTCCATTGTAGAGCTTTCATATACTTATAGCTCCATGTGCATCCGTTGTGTGGCAATCACTACTCCTTGCATAGCTTCGGTTGTATGACTTTCTCTTGTCTAATGATCATCTACAGCTTTGTGAGCTTTTCTTCCCTTGGCCTTCCAAACCTCCGTTAACATTCTCATAGCCATAACATCCGGGTGCCAGGAACCAACGTTGAACGCTTGCTTGTTTCTTTTGAACAAATAATGTATTGATCTTCTACGTGCATATGCTATTACTTGACTTGATCCTTTCATTAAGTTGTCATGTTTGTTGGAACCATTAGATGATTATATTGTTGTTCTTGAAGCTTAAATCATCTCTAATATCTGCTTTGCACGGTTGATTGCTATCTAGTACTATATCATTGAAAGCTTTGCTTGGTTCACCTACTTGTTTATTCATTAATCGTTTGATATCAATATAAACTACAACCCTTATTCATTTGATCTCAGTTTACATGACTTACATTATTACATGATCAAGATTGTGTTTAAGCATGTCACTTCAGAAATTATTCTTCTTTTATTGTTCTTGCCTACTCGGGGCGAGTAAAACTAAGCTTGGGGATGTTGATACGTCTACAACGTATGCATAAATTTTTACGTTCCATGCTATGTTATATCATGTTATTACATGTTTTCTATGCATTTTATATAGTTGTATGCATTTTCTGGGACTAACCTATTAACAAGATGCCACAGTGCCAGTTCCCTGTTTTCTGTTGTTTTTGGTTACATAAAAGGTACTTAAGGAAATATTCTTGGAATTGGAAATAAAAGATCTTGGAATTATTTTTGGAATATTTGCGTCACGAGGAACCGAAGACGAGATGAAGAGGGGCCGCGAGGCGCCCACACCACCTTGTGGCGCGGACCCAATCCTAGCCGCGCGGGGAGGTGATGTGGGGCCCTCGGGCGCCCACCGACCTTGTGTAGCGTACCTGCACTTAAAATATGACAGATACCTGTGTATAGTGCAAATCCCTGGATCGATTGGTTTGCACACACAGTTTACGATGTAATATCACAACAAAGTATCAATTTTATTACATCGATGATCCAGACTTACAAAATATTCGATACAAGTTGCATAGCATAAAGCTAGCTTTGAAAGAGTAAACATCGGAAATACAATAGCAGTGAGTCTCCATCACTTACATGTTGCCACAGGCGAAAACATGTTGGCTGTAGACTCAAAACCTTTAAAGGAAACCTCACTTGTCATCTGATCAATCTGCAATAAGAAAAATATTGCAACAACGTGGGTTAGATTCAATTAAAAATGGAGTCTGGCAAGTGACACTATGGTGGACACTTAGTGGAATAACTCTAATAACCTATATGCTTATTTCGCTGGTGGAGTTCAAGGCTATTTTGCATAAAGCCAATTTTTCCTAACTCTTTGAAAAACACTTTTCTTCTATTCGAGACATCCATGGCATCAAAACCACGGTCCCATTCTACCCTTATTCACCCATCAAGTTTTAATTTTTGAAGTTGGAATGGTGGAATCCTCCGTTGACGTCCGTGATCAGCTGCTCAAATTGTCCGTACCGGGGACACGGCTAAGTACTTAGTTTTACACTCTGCAGAGGTTGTGCACATTCACCATTGTACCCATTCAACCCAAACTATCCTTTACACTCTGAAGTGATAAGGAAAAGGAGAAGAATGAGATGAGATCTTTTAGAAGCATTTTCCCTCCCACTCTGGCTTGACCCGTTCCACCTAACACCCTCTACATCTGCTTGTCAAGCCGGGGCGAGTCCATGCAACATAATTGATCAAGCCAGAGCCCACATGGCAATGGCTGCACTGGAAGCAATCGTCACTCGGAGTTCTTCATATTCCTCTGTTCCTGGGTGGCCGTCCACAAGAGCACGTACTCCAGGAACCATAGACATGGACCAGAGTAGCCACTCAACATAAACCATACAACCACTTTCCACCCAAGTGTTTCATTCTTAACTTAGTAGAATTTAGATTTTCACAAAACAACCTTTGCATAGCATCAATATTTCTACTAAGTATTACATAGGAACCTAGACACAGGATTAAGGAATTTCTACACAGGTCTAGCATAGCAATACTATCCTACACATGCTTATATAAAAATACACTAAGTAATGCATATAGAAAATAGTAGGAAGTTTATGAGGTGTGCCACTTGCCTTTGGAAGATGTCTTTGGTCACAAACTCTTTTCAACGTAACTCGGGTCTCTCCGTTCAATCTAACAATATGGACAAGCAACAATACAACAATCAACATAAAACACAACTACACAATGCATACAAACACATACCTAATGAACAAACAAGTTTTATAAAACTTCTAAGGAAAATATGTTTACGCATGATGTGCAAAAATATTTCTAAGGACTAGAGATGCATGTCATGCCATGAAAATCTTCTAAGTTAATGCAATGAAAATATGTTGGTCAAAAATGACTAAGGACTAAGGTCATAGTTGGATAAATACTTTGCTATAAATCATCTGGAATAAGCACTCTAATGGCTTAGTCATGATGTGCAAAAATACTTTGAGAAAATCCTAAGTTTATTCTTTAAGGTGATCAACAATTATTATCAACTCTTTGTAAATTGGAAATTCACTATGTTGAGAGAGACAGACACCCGGCCAGCCACTTAAGTTATGGAACAGGTCTCATGTACGTGGACATGTAAGGTTAGTCTCCAGGCCGCTTCATCTCACTATGCCGCTAGGATCCAACAAACTTCAAAGATGGTAATAACATGATCAAAATTGTTTATGTCTAAAGTGAAAGACAATATTAGGAAAGAGGGAAAAGATAGAAAGAAAGATGTAGTTGGTCTTCTAGGCTTCAACTCCAGACTTGTAACTTTCTCCTTGGTGATGTCTTGATTGAAGTTTTGATAGACTTGATAAATCTTTAGACTTGATGATTCTTGTATCATCGAGGCTGGTCTTGGATTTAACTTAGTCATCATGAAGTCTTAGATAAGAATAAAGAAAAGAGAGAGAGGAAGCAAGACTTAGCAAATATTGCTGGTTGGTCTTCATGAACTTCTTCTTAATTTTCCTTCTAAGTGCTTCTACTCCTTGGAGATACTTCCGTAGTCTTGTTTTCTTGGCTGAGTCCTTCATTGGTCTTCTAGCTCCATGTTGAAAATCCTAAGTGTCTAAGTGCATAGCACTTTACCAAAATACTAAGTTGAAAATAGTCCTAACTTAGAGAAAATGAGGGAGGAGTTTTCCTATGAGGAGTATAACTATATAATAAAATATGTTATGTATGCAATGCACTTTTTAATCATAACAAATGTCATACTAATTTTTGTGATATTCATAACATATGCATGAGGCTATAAATGCAATTTAATTAATTTTATTTTTCCAAAACATAATAAAAGGAAAACATATAGATTAAAGTTTTACGTGATTTAATTTTCATAACACATTTTTTTATAAATGGTGTTAATAGACAGAGGGGATTTAAATAAATTTATAGAAATTGGATTTAATCAAAAATAATGTTTCTATTAAAAGTTATGTCAAAATTATTCCAACAATCAAATTAAACATATAACTATGAAATTATTCAAATACTACTCAAAAATATTTTATAACGGAGGAATCATATTAAAAATATTCCAAAGTTTCTTAAACAATTTTATTTGCAATTTTTGGATTTATAGATTTAAAATTATGACAAATATACTCAAATCCTCCATTTGAAATTTGAATATTTTAAACTAACTCAAATTTGAATTCTAATAGATCTAAAATATTCTACATGTCAAGGGCGTTCCAAAAATATAAATTTATCTAAATTGGACGTGTGATTACAACGTTATAACATTTTTAATTAGCAGGAGCTTTTTTGCAAAACAGGCAATTAAAAAGAAATAGGAAAAACATTTTCCGACGTGGCTGCTGACGAGGCATCGACGTGGCGCTGATATGGGCGCTGACTGGATAAGTGAAATGATCTGGGACGTTGGCTTAGGATTTGACGGTCCAGATCTAACCGTACCCTTTCGCTAACATGATCTAATCCTAACCGTTAAGCGAAGATCGGAGGGCTCACATTGCTAACCAGAAGGTGGCGGCGGGATTTCGCCGGAGACGATCGGGATGGCGGCGCCGGCGCTCGGGCGAGGATGACGGCGACGCTGCGAGGCTCCCTCGGATGCGCAAATGACTTCTCCGGGCGCGACGCGGCACGACGAAGAGGATGGTGGTGATGGTTGGTGGCGGGGTGCTCCGGTGCTCGTCCTACTCCTCGCCGGAGTCGGGGAAGGTGTCGGTTGTTTCGGCCGTGGACGCGCTGCTCAATCTGGTGCAGGAAAAATAGGGAAAACAGTTCACGGAGATGCGCACGGGGACGTTGAATAGGATGGAGGGAAGGGGAGAGGCTGAGGTCGTCGGAGCTCACCGAGTTTGAAGAAACTCGCCGGTGGTAGGTGAAGAACTCCGGCGAGTTATTTCTCCGGCCTGGCGGCGTAAAATGGAGAGGGAGGAGAGGGGAAAGATGCGGCGGGGATTGGGGTTTATATGGGGCCGAACGGAGGAAACCACTCGCGACGATTTCGCCGGATTTTTAGAAAGGAATCGGAGGCGTGATTTTCGGACAGAGGAGGAAGACGACCGTGACGTCATTGGTGACGTCAGCAGGAAATTTCTTTTTCTGTTTTTTCTATTTAATTCATATCGTTTGATTTAAGACTCCAAATCAATTCAAATAAATTTCTAAAAAATTGTAAAAGAAACATCTTTGTGTTAAACCAGTTGTGGGCACGTTTTGAACACTTTTGAAAATTAATATTTTGAATTATTGGTTTTAATACAAAATTGACAATTCATGTCAAATTTTAAATTATATCTTAATTAACTTTCATTTTGGCTAAATAAAATTTATGAAATACCCACATTTAAATATGTTTGAATTCAAGTTATTTAAACTCACTTTCAAATACTAAATTCATTTTTGTCTTTAGTATAATATTAAATAACATAACACATCTATTTGAATTGAAAGGGAATTATAGAGTATTCATTTTTAATTCACATTATTTTGTGCATCACTAAGTTTCATAATATGATAAATCATTTGAAAAATTCATAACATACCTTTGGAAAAGATTTTAGATTTATATCCACTCTTATATTGACTATATTCATGAAAATCATTTTGCAAATAGACCATGTTTTAAATAGTTTAAAAGAACATTTGTAATTATTATTTTAATTTATGAATAGATATGGCTAAGTGGTTGAAATCAAATACTTAAAAAGAAACCTTTTATGACATTAAAATGGTTTGAAGGTTGGTAATTCATTTGTCAAATTATATTTTGAGGTTTATGAAATTCAATGGATAATATAATGTTTAACTTGAAACAAGTTTTGAAAAATAGTGATTACTTGAGATATTTGAATTAATAAACTTTTTCAATATGCTTGAAGTCTTATATAGTTGGTTTTCTTATGCATTTTAATATTTTATTTTAATAAAAACAAAAGTTTAAAATTTTAGTAATTTTTATGAACATTCGAAAATATTGGGATGTTACACCTTGCCCTTCTACCCATAAATACCTCTTGATCTAAAAATAAATAGACTGTGTTCACTTTTTCCTCCACGGGTCCCGAGCCGCCGCCGTCGTCAACACCAATTCTGGAGAGATCTAGACTGCTCCCCGGCACCCTGCCGGGAGGGGGAATTGTCCCCGGAGGCCTCTACGTCGCCATGACCGCCTCCAGACTGATGTGTGAGTATCTACCCTTGGACTACGGGTCCATAACAGTAGCTAGATGTTTGTCTTCTCCTCTTGTGCTATCATGTTTAGATCTTGTGAGCTGCCTATCATGATCAAGATCATCTTTATGTAATTCTCCATGTTGTGTTTGCTGGGATCCGATGAATATTGAGTACTAAATTTATTGCTTAATAATATATCATGTGTGTGCTATTTAATGATTTTGCATGCTGTCAGACCCTGGATTCAGACGTCACAAAGAAGACGTACCGGTTGGGCCACACAACTAGGAGCATACTGGGTGTACCAATCCCAGGAAAAAGCAGGCATGCTCGGAATGGATCATCGGCCTACAGCTCGCTAGCGATCCCAACGTCACGAACGTCTCGTGATTGTGCACGAAAGAAATCCAAAATCCTACCAATTCATTGTAACACCCCAAGTTTTCTTAGCATAAGTATTGTGGTGTTAATCATGCCTGTTAAAACTTAGCCAAACTAGAGGCTATTAGTAAGCAAACCTCAAATGGTTTTTGACATGCATTTGAACCAATTTGATCTATGCCTTATATAGTTTCATACCCTGTTCTAAATTATCACAAAGGAGCTTGTTTGTACATAAATCTCACTAGCTTTTGTGGCCATCAAAATAACATGACCATTTGGGTTATTCTTTTTCTTTACCCTAAAAACTTTCTTTTCTTTTGTATGCTCAATGAGGTGTTTGGTTTGGACACTTATTAATCCAGTAACTTCACCACCATCTAGTGAGTATGGGCTGATTGTTTTATTTCATTTGTGAATAAGTGTTTGTAAATTTGAAACATAAGATTTAATTTTAGTTGAAAAATTTCCCAAAGCCTCCACTCATCTCTTTCATCTCTATCTACCCTACCTGCTGGAGAAGGAGAGCAACACCCCACCCCTCTGGCCCACTTGTCATGGACCTAGGTCACCTCTCCACCACTCTCCTCTTTTCTTCTTTCTCTCCACCCAACCGGAGCTCTTCTCCTCTCCCCCTACCGGCCAAGCCTTGTCATCCCGACCAACTCCACTCTGTCCCCTCTCCACCGCCCTCCCTGGCCAGTCGAAACTGAGAACACATCCCCGTCTCTCTCCCTTGTCCGAGCCAAGCCCTAGGTCGGGCTGGGGTTATATCTCCACCCCACATCCCCCTCTCTACTCATTTCCTCTCGCCCTAAGCACACACACACCCTCTCTGCTCACCCACCGAAGATCACTCGAGCTCCCACCCCCATTTGCCCTAGAGAAGAAGGAAATCTCCTCGGTAGCCGACGGCGGAAATATCGCCGTAGCCCTCATTTCCCTCCACCATTCTTCACCATTTTCGGTTCTCTGAACTCCTCTCTGACTGAGCTATGTAACAGCTCGGGAACGTCGTGCTCGTCCTCGACCGGAGCTCGGAGGTGACGCCATGGCTGCATGCAGAGAGCTCCTCCGGCGTCGCTCCGCGTAGGAGACCGCCTCCCTGCTCTCTCTCCACCAAACCCCGCCCCTCCCTCGAACCCTAGACGTCCGAGGTGAGCTCTGCGTCGCTCCCCTCTCCTTCTCTCTCTCGGCGTCTCGCCCGCGCTGGCACGGCGAGGAAGATGACATTGTCGCCGTTGATCTTGCGATCAACGGTCGAGTTTGAAGCTCGCTCGGTACGTTGACCGTTTTCCAGCGCGCGCACGGCCTCACCCCGGACTGGCCGGACCAGCTCAGCCTCCGCGCAGATCCGCGCTGCTCTGCGTCGCCTCTGGGCCGATCTGGCCCAGATCTGGCCCGCTCGGTCTTTTTCTTTTTAATATTTTCTGTGTTGAAAAATCCAGATAATCACTAGCCTAGCTCTTATTCGTTTGTGGTTAATCTGTATTAGCTAAAATAGTGAGACTAATTTTGTAGCATAGCTACATGTTTTCTTAATCATGTGGCTTTGGATTTAGTCCAAATTTATTTTCTGTTTGATTGTGCAGTGGATCTAATAAAAAGTATTATTTTTACCACTTGTTTAGTAACTTGGGATTTATAAGTCCAAATCATGCAAATTAAGATTCTATGGAAAGCCTATAAAAATGTCTACTTGGATCTATAAGTCTTGCATGCAGGAGATTGTTCTAGCAAAAGATAATTTTAGTCTAAGTACACCAGTGGGTATTTGGTGATTTTTAATTCTTTAATTAAAACACTTTTTGGGGAAAATCCACTTGGAGGTGGTAAATATAAGTTGGAGGTGTCATCTGCTATAAATGCAGATTCTTCCAGTAGATACTTTATGCTTGATGAATAAATTTCTTAAAAACAGGAAGATAGTCTCTTGAAGTGCATATTTGGAATTTCAGAGATTAATGCATGTCTAGTTTTGCTTGGATGAGCCACCTCTGTCCATGAAGTGATGTTGGGGGTATTTTTGTGGAATAGCCACAAGTTTTATCTAACTTACCCCACTGGTTTGGCATCAAAATAATCCATATGATTCTCTGTACCTAAATAATAGTCAGAAGTTTACCTTATTTTAAAACAAGGATAGCTTGAGCTAGGAGTGTCCAATTAGATGAATAAAACTTCCCTTAAATAGAAAACTCATATCTCTCCAGGGAAATTAACTTTACGTGCAGGGGATCTATAAAATTGAAGCTACCTTCTATTTGAGTTTGACATCAGTAGCTCTTAGCTGATTTTTAGTTTTTGTTTGGTGATAGATTTTCATGCACAACCAATTTTCAGGGCTTCAGATAGTGATTAGGAGTAATGTGGTAGAAGGGTTTAATTTTAGGAACAGTACCTTAGGAGTTATGCCTTTTTTCATCTAAACAGCCCCATGATCACTATTTAAATGCATTATTTATATTTTCTGTTTTGAATAAGAGCAAGCTTGTGTTTAAAAGCTACCAACTTAGTAATCCAGAATCTATAAGAAACCCTTACTTTTGCTTTTAAAACAACATTAGTGTTGTGGTTATTATCCTTGTGTGTGATTAGCATAACCCCTTTTGTGCCATAAGGGAACCCTGTGTGTCTGGTGTGTTTTGTTGTGTTTGTGTTTACAATAGAGTGAATCCCTACGATAGGTGGTTTTGTTTTGTGATGCTTATTGTTTGTTATTATACTTTAGATTGTTATGAACTCGCATTTTAGGATTTACATTAGTCTCGTTTGTTTCATGTTACGGTAGAACCGCAATCCGAGGAGGAGCAGTACGAGGTAGCTGAGCACAACTACGGAGAAGAACCAGACCAGGGACAGTACTCTGAACAAGGCAAGCCACCTCACCACCATTAGGCAAATCCTACTAGTTACAAATCATGTTTTGTTTTAAAATAAAATAATGCATGTTTTACTTCTTTTGTGGCACCTTGTCACCTGAAAACTATTTTTCAAAATATTATTTGGCCAAAGATATCTACTAGAATACTATAGGTGTTACAAAGAGAGTTTATTTGGCGAACCTTGTTGTTGAAGGCTCCATCAAAAATATTAAGTTTTCTAGTAGTCTACCTTCATGTACTTACCTCAAAACTATAGGATTGGAACCTGTTTGATAAAACTGTTTTACGGAGGAAAACCTGAGTTGCTGGGAGCAATCAGCGAAAAAGAAATGTTTTATGAAAACCCGAGATGCTGAGAGCATTCAGAGGTGTTGCGAAAACCCGAGCTGCTGGGAGCAGTCAGAGATGGAGGTTTAATTTCGAAGTCCCTGCTGCCGACCGAACAATTAACCTGTGCAACCACACTACCTGACATGGGGTCCTTACAGACTTGGTATCAGAGCCATCGTTGACCTTAGGAGACTTTAGCTAGGTTGGCGTCGAAGTCACGCAAAAATGTTTTCCTAGAAATTTAGGAGAAATAGTAAAAAGGTGCAGAATATACTGCTATTCCCTCCCCTCTGTTATTACTTATTAAATAATATTATACTTGCATTAAACCTTATGTTTCTACTTGTTTAAAATTTTGCACACCGTTCTCTAATTCAACCTCCATTTAAAATTTTGTGTAGATGAGCGGAGAGTTCTCGTCGTCGATTCAGTTGGGAGCTGTGCCCGACTCCAGAGTTTCGCGTCTGTTTCAGGCAGATTTACTCCAGTTGACTCGGCACTTGGGGCGCCCGCTACCCGAGCTACTGATAGGACGCTGTCTACCTATGGTTGGAGACGAGATGTCCTGGACTGTGAGGTGCATCCTTCGAGGACCGCTGGTGCCACCCTTCGCCGAGGAGCTGATTGAGGATGCCCTTGCATCGACTCAGATGGGGGCGTTTGTTACAGTGCTGCAGAGAGCCCTCGCTCGCTTGGTGTGTGCTCACAGCGCCGAGATTGGCGGCACCCGTTTCGAGTTTTACTCTAGCCTGGACGAGCAGAGTAACCCTGTGCCGTCGCGTCGCCACCCCACTTTCAGGAACCACTTGGCCGAGCTGGGACTCCTCGTCGAGTACACATAGTCCCAGCTGGTCACCAGTCGTTTCGAGAGTGATCTCCACCGTCTAAATCACGACGGTGCTGAGGTGCGGATCTCGGCAGCTGAGCTGAGGATCGAGGACCTGGAGGCGCAGCTCAAGGCATCTCAGGACAAGCTGAAGTCCGTGCAGCTGAAGCTCAAGACCTCAGAGAAGCGTCTGATGGAGTCCCAGTCAGAGCTCAAGAAGGAGCGCAAGGAGCGGCGTTTCCAGACTACCTGCTACTACAAGTTCCAGCTTGACGGTATGGTTGACATGCTCAGGTCGACCATCGACGCCCGCGACGAGCGGATCATCGAGCTGGAGAGCGAGGTGGAGGCGCTGAGCAAGGAGAACGACGAGCTCCTTCCTGATGATGAGGACCCTATGGAGGATATGGACATGGAGCCTGAGAGTGGACAGGACGACGACGACCTTCGAGGCGAGGGCGGTGAGGACTCGGGGGCTGTGATGTCCGAGGACGAGGACCTCGACGAGCCACCCTTTGACAGTGACGTTGCCGTGGACGTGGAGTAGCTAGTTGCGTAGTCTCTTTTGGGTTAGGACCGAACCATCGCGATAAGTGGATGCGATTGTGTGGTCTAGTTAGCAAGAGTGTGTGTTTAAATTATTGTAAGACTATGTCAGTCCGGTGTCATGTGATTGAGAACTATGCGATGATGCTTCTGGGAACCTTGCTATGGAGTGGATCATGTTTCCTTATGAGTAATTCCTTGCTAGAATTTATATGTTACTGTGTATAAGTGATAAACTCTTTTTCCAAAACTAGTTTTAAAATTCTAATAGGAAAATTAATGTGTGTTTTATTCTGAAATTCAAAATGGCAAGGGATCCACCACCACCCCCACCACCCGAGCCATCTATGGCTCAAGTGCTGCGTCTTCTCATGGAGGATCGCGAAGCAGCTCGCGCTTAGAGGAATGCCAATCTCGCCACCCTGCAGCATCTTGCTCATATCGCCGTCAACCAGAATTGCGGCCAAGGAAATGAGGAACCCCGCTCCATGCTTCGTGATTTTTAGAACACCAACCCGCCAGTCTTCTCCAAAAGTGAAGTGCCCCTGGATGCTGATGATTGGATCCGTACCCTCGAGATCAACCTAAGGGTCGCCCAAGTTGGTGACAATGAGAAGGTGGTTTACGCCACCCACTACCTCTCAGGGCCTGCCCGAGCCTGGTGGGAGGCCGTTCGTGCTATGCTGCCTCAAGATGAAGTTGTGTCTTGGGAGGCGTTCAAGACCAAGTTTTTGAAGCGTTATATACCCTCGGGACTCGTCAGTATCATGCGAGAGACGTTCCTGCAGCTCAAGCAAGGCGGTATGTCTGTCAGTGAGTACTTGGAGAAGTTCACTACTCTGGCAAGGTATGCGACTACAGATACCGATACTGAAGACAAGAAGAAAGAGAGGTTCATGAATGGGCTTCATGATGAAATGCAGTGCATTCTGGTGGTGATGCCTTTCACCAACCTACAATCCCTGGCAGATGCAGCCATTATGATGGAGCACAAGCGCAAGGCTTCGTTTGACAACCGCAAACGTTGCCAGCAGATGCAGCAAGGCAGTAGCAGCAGCCCAGCCGGGAGTTATCCCCATCCGCGCCCTTCACCTTCACCAAGGCCTTCCTATCCATCACCAAGGCCTTCAAGTTTTGCGCCAAGACCCAGCTACCCCTCTCGCCCACCTGCACCTCGTCCTGGAGGTGGTTTCAACCCCGCCTCAACTTTAATAGGCCGCCTGCTCCTAAGCCAACTGGAGGATGTTTCACTTATGAGCAGCCTGGCCATTTCTCTCGGGAGTGTCCCACTAGACAGCCCGCCGGTGGTCGCCCTAATGCGACAAAGATGTATCAAGGGCCACCCCGTCCACCAAGAGGCAAGAACCCGTATCCAAAGAAAGCAACCCCTGTCACCCGAGGCCATCTGAACCACATCAGTGCAGAAGAAGCTCAGGAGGCGCCAGACCTGGTTATGGGTACGTTCCCTGTCAACTCAGTTCCTGCCTCAGTTTTGTTTGATTCGGGAGCTTCCCATTCCTTCGTTACGGAGTCGTTCGTTAGGAAAAGCGGGATGGTTCCAACCTTGTTGCATCGTCCTATGCGGGTGCAAATTCCGAGGACCACTACTAAAGCCATTGTGTCGTGCAATGAGACTCCTGTGGAGATTCAGGGAGCCCGAATCCATGCAGACTGGATGGTATTAGGAAAGCATGAGATAGAAGTGGTTTTAGGAATGGATTGGATGGCAGTAAACCGAGGGAAAAATAGATTGCACTAGCAAGTCTATCACCCTAACCACCCCGGAAGGAGAAGAGATTACACACTTCTCGACCCATTACTCCACCTCAGGTCATTGCCATAAGAGTGTAGCTGAAACCATTCTAGAAGAGGTACCAGTAGTATGGGATTACCCGGATGTTTTTCCCGGAGAGTTACCCGGTATGCCACCTGAATGGGATATCGAGTTCATCATTGAGTTGGTACCCGGTACTGGACCTATAGCTCAAAAATCTTACTGGATGAACCCCGAAGAGTTGGAGGAATTAAAGAAGCAGTTGGATGACCTGCTCAGAAAAGGGATGATTCGCCCAAGTGCGTCACCCTAGGGGTCACCAATTATTTTTGTGGATAAGAGAGACGGTACCACTCGCTTATGTGTGGACTACCGAAAGTTAAATGATGTGACTATCAAAAATAAGTACCCTCTACCCACAATTGAAGACCTATTTGATCAACTCAATAGAGCTCGAGTCTTCTCCAAGATCGATCTCCGCACCGGTTATCATCAGCTGAAAGTAAGAGAATCGGACATTCCTAAGACAGCCTTCATCACTCGTTATGGATTGTTCAAATATACCGTGATGTCTTTTGGCCTGACCAATGCCCCTGCCTATTTCATGAATCTCATGAACAAGGTATTCATGGAATACCTGGATAAGTTTGTGGTTGTCTTCATCGACGACATCCTGATTTATTCCAAGTCGGAAGAAGAGCATGAAGAGCATCTGAGATTGGTTCTCGGTACTCTTCGTGAACATCAGTTGTATGCTAAGTTCAGCAAGTGCCAGTTTTGGTTGAAAGAAGTAGGTTTTCTTGGTCATGTTATCTCAGCTGGTGGGATATCTGTTGACCCAACCCACATCAAGTCAATCCTTGAATTCCCAACCCCCACTAACTAGACCGAGGTGAGGTCCATCCTTGGATTAGCGGGTTATTACCGCAAGTTTGTTGAGGTATTCTCGAGCATCGCAAATCCTCTTACCCAACTACTGAAGAAGGATCAGAAGTTTGTTTGGACGGACAAGTGTGAAGCCAGCTTCCAGGAACTGAAGAAGCGCCTTACTACCGCACCTATTTTAACCATACCCGATGTGACCAAAGATTTTGTGGTTTATTGCGATGCCTCCGAACTTGGACTTGGGTGTGTCCTTATGCAAGAGACCAAAGTGATTTCCTACTCGTCGCGACAACTCCACAAGCATGAGCAGAATTATCCAACCCATGATCTAGAGCTTGCTGCAGTGGTTCATGCACTCAAGACTTGGCGTCACTTCCTGATGGGCAACCGTTGCAAAATTTACACCGATCAAAAGAGTCTGAAGTATATCTTCACCTAGAGGGATTTGAATATGAGACAGCGGAGGTGGATAGAGCTCATCAAGGATTATGACTTGGACATCCACTACCACCCTGGAAAAGCTAATGTTGTAGCTGATGCCCTTAGCCGGCAGCCGTGTTCGTTCAACTCCATGATCAAGACTCGACAGCCAGAACTCTGGGAAGAGCTAGATAAGATGGGTATAGAAGTAGTCAGTTATGGAGCGGTCGATCAACTCTTATTGCAGCCCACTTTATGGGAACAGATCAAGAAAGCACAGAAGGGTCACGAAAGCATTGAGGGCATCAAACGAAGAATGGACAAAGAGGAAGTCCCTGGGTTCACCATTGATTCTGAGGGTATTCTCTGGTACAAGGGACGTATCTGTGTACCATCAGATCATGACTTGAAGCAGTTAATTATGAAGGAGGCTCACGAGACTTTGTATTCTATCCACCCCGGTGGAACCAAGATGTACCAAGATTTAAAACAAAATTTCTGGTGGCATGGCATGAAGCGTGAGATTGCACTCTTCGTCAAGAATTGCGACATCTGCCAAAGGATCAAAGCAGAACATCAGCGACCCGCTGGATTACTCCAACCCCTCAAGTTGCCCTAATGGAAATGGGATGAGATCGGCATGGATTTTATCACTGGATTACCCCGACCTAATCGTGGTCATGACGCCATTTGGGTTATTGTGGATAGACTCACCAAAGTTGCACATTTCTTACCTGTGCGCACCACCCACCGATCCGATCAACTTGCAGATCTTTACATGTTCCGTATCGTCAGCCTTCACGGGATACCCAAGACCATTGTGTCCGATAGGGGAACCCAATTCACCTCTCGTTTCTGGTTTAAGCTTCATGAAGCCTTGGGGACAAAACTATTTTTCAGCACCGCATACCACCCTCAGACAGGAGGACAAATTGAAAGAGTCAACCAGATCTTAGAAGATATGCTTCGATCTTGTGTGTTAGCTTATGGGGCCAAATGGGAAAGTTGCTTGCCGTTTGCCGAGTTCTCGTACAACAACAGCTATCAAGCTAGTCTGAAAATGGCACCCTTCGAGGCTTTGTACCGGCGCAAGTGTCGTACCCCCTTGAACTGGTCACAAACAGGAGACAACCAAATCTTTGGGGTTGACACCCTGAGGGAAGCTGAAGAGCAAGTTAAACTCATTCGCGACCGTCTTAAGGCCGCCCAATCAAGGCAAAAGAGTTACGCCGATTCCAAGAGGCGTGAACTCAGCTTCAAGGCTGGTGATATGGTATATCTGCGCGTTACATCACTCAAGGGAATGCAGCGTTTTCATGTGAAGGGGAAGTTAGCACCAAGGTATATTGGTCCTTTTAGAGTGATCAGTCGAAGCGGAGAAGTATCTTATCAGCTAGACCTGCCACCCCATTTGTCTGATTTCCATGATGTGTTTCATGTGTCTCTGCTCCGGAAGTGCCTGCAAGTTCCGGGAAGTACTCATTCTTATCGGGAGGTAGATCATCTCACCATTGATCTTAATCATGATCTCACCTACCGAGAGCGACCACTCCGTGTTCTCGCTGAAGACGTCCGTCTGACCCGGAGACGGAAGATCAGATTTCTGAAGATTCAATGGAGCAACCATTCGGAAGAAGAAGCTACCTGGGAGCGTGAAGATTATTTGGAGCGTAATTTTCCTGGTTTTCTTTCTTCTTCAACTCTGGAATCTCGGGGACGAGATTCTCCTAAGGGGGGAAGGTCTGTAACACCCCAATTTTTCTTAGCATAAGTATTGTGGTGTTAGACTAGATTTTTCAACCTTAGCAAAAAATTTAGGTGTGTAAAATTTTGAAGCATGAACTATCTTGTTGCACTTATTATTCTCATTTATTTCCACTAGCCATCTAAGATGATAGAAACACTAAAACAACAACAATTAAAAGAAAACTTCAACTATTAGGATCTTCATGCCCGTTTAAACTTAGCCAAACTAGGGGCTATTATTAAGCAAACCTCAAATGGTTTTTGATATGCATTTGAACCAATTTGATCTATGCATTATATAGTTTCATACCCTGTTCCAAATTATCACAAAGGAGGTTGTTTGTACATAAATCTCACTAGCTTTTGTGGCCATCAAATAACATGACCATTTGGGTTATTCTTTTTCTTTTCCCTAAAAACTTTCTTTTCTTTTGTATGCTCAATGAGGTGTTTGGTTTGGACACTTATTAATTCAGTAACTTCACTACCATCTAGTGAGTATGGGCTGATTGTTTTATTTCATTTGTGAATAAGTGTTTGAAAATTTCAAACATAGGATTTAATTTTATTTGAAAAATTGCCCAAAGCCTCCACTCATCTCTTTCATCTCTATCTACCCTACCTGCTGGAGAAGGAGAGCAGCACCCCACCCCTCTGGCCCACTTGTCATGGACCTAAGTCACCTCTCCACCACTCTCCTCTTTTCTTCTTTCTCTCCAACCAACCAGAGCTCTTCTCCTCTCACCCTACTGGCCAAGCCTTGTCATCCCGACCAGCTCCACTCTGTCCCCTCTCCACCGCCCTCCCTGGCCAGTAGAAATCGAGAACACATCACCCTCTCTCTCCCTTGTCCGAGCCAAGCCCTAGGTCGGGCTGGGGTTATATCTCCACCCCGCATCCCCCTCTCTGCTCATTTCCTCTCGCCCTAAGCACACACACACCCTCTCTGCTCAACCACCGAAGATCACTCGAGCTCCCACCCCCATTTGCCCTAGAGAAGAAGGAAATCTCCTCGGTAGCCGACAGCGGAAAAATCGCCGTAGCCCTCGTTTCCCTCCACCATTCTTCACCATTTTTGGTTCTCTGAACTCCTCTCTGCCTGACCTAACCCCCCTCCTCTTCTTTTGGCTATGTAACAGCTCGGGAACGTCGTGCTCGTCCTCGACGGTAGCTCGGAGGTGACGCCATAGCTGCATGTAGAGAGCTCCTCCGGCGTCGCCCCGCGTAGGAGACCGCCTCCCTGCTCTCTCTCCACCAAACCCCGCCCCTCACTCGAACCCTGGACGTCCGAGGTGAGCTCTCCGTCGTTCCCCTCTCCTTCTCTCTCTCGGTGTCTCGCCCGCGCTGGCGCGGCGAGGAAGATGACGCCATCGTCGTTGATCTTGCGATCAACGGTCGAGTTTGAACCGCGCTCGGTCCGTTGACCGTTTTCCAGCGCGTGCGCGGCCTCGACCGGGATGGGCCGGCCCAGCTCAGCCTCCGCGCAGATCCTTGCTGCTCTGTGTCGCCTCTGGGCCGATCTGGCCCAGATCTGGCCCGCTCGGCCTTTTTCTTTTTAATCTTTTCTGTGTTGAAAAATCCAGATAATCACTAGCCAAGCTTTTATTTGTTTGTGGTTAATCTGTATTAGATAAAATAGTGAGACTAATTTTGTAGCATAGCTACATGTTTTCTTAATCATGTGGCTTTGGATTTAGTCCAAAATATATATTTTGTTAGATTGTGCAGTGGATCTAATAAAAAGTATTCTTTTTACCACTTGTTTAATAAGTTGGGATTTATAAGTCCAAATCATGCAAACTAAGATTCTATGGAAAGCCTATAAAAATGTCTACTTGGGATCTATAAGTCTTGAATGCAGGAGATTGTTCTAGCAAAAGATAATTTTAGTCTAAGTAAAACACCAGTGGGTATTTGGTGATTTTTAATTCTCTAATTAAAACACTTTTTTGGGGAAAATCCACTTGGAGGTGGTAAATATAAGTTGGAGGTGTCATATGCTATCAATGCAGATTTTTCCAGTAGACACTTTATGCTTGATGAATAAATTTCTTAAAAACAGGAAGATAGTATTTTGAAGTGCATATTTGGAATTTCAGAGATTAATGCATGTCTAGTTTTGCTTGGATGAGCCACCTCTGTCCATGAAGTGATGTTGGGGGTATTTTTGTGGAATAGCCACAAGTTTTATCTAACTTTCCCCACTGGTTTGGCATCAAAATAATCCATATGATTCTCTGTACCTAAATAATAGTCAGAAGTTTAACTTATTTTAAAACAAGGATAGCTTGAGATAGGAGTGTCCAAATTATATGAATAAAACTTCCACTTAAAGAGACAACTCATATCTCTCCAGGGAAATTAACTTTACATGCAGGGGATCTATAAAATTGAAACTACCTTGTGTTTGAGTTTGACATCAGTAGCTCTTAGCTGATTTTTAGTTTTTCTTTGGTGATAGATTTTCATGCACAACCAATTTTCAGGGCTTCAGATAGTGATTATGAGTAATGTGGTAGAAGGGTTTAATTTTAGGAACAGTACCTTAGGAGTTATGCCTTTTTTCATCTAAACAGCCCCATGATCACTATTTAAATGCATTATTTATATTTTCTGTTTTGAATAAGAGCAAGCTTGTGTTTAAAAGCTACCAACTTAGTAATCCAGAATCTATAAGAAACCCTTACTTTTGCTTTTAAAACAACATTAGTGTTGTGGTTATTATCCTTGTGTGTGATTAGCATAACCCCTTTTGTGCCATAAGGGAACCCTATGTGTCTGGTGTGTTTTGTTGTGTTTGTGTTTACAATAGAGTGAATCCCTCCGATAGGTGGTTCTGTTTTGTGATGCTTATTGTTTGTTATTATACTTTAGATTGTTATCAACTCGCATTTTAGGATTTACATTAGTCTCGTTTGTTTCATGTTACGGTAGAACCGCAATCCGAGTAGGAGCAGTACGAGGTAGCTGAGCACAACTACGGAGAAGAACCAGACCAGGGACAGTACTCTGAACAAGGCAAGCCACCTCACCACCATTATGCAAATCCTACTATTTACAAAGCATGTTTTGTTTTAAAATAAAATAATGCATGTTTTACTTCTTTTGTGGCACCTTGCCACCCGAAAACTATTTTTCAAAATATTGTTTGGCCAAAGATATCTACTAGAATACTATAGGTGTTACAAAGAGAGTTTATTTGGTGAGCCTTGTTGTTGAAGGCTCCATCAAAAAGATTAAGTTTTCTAGTAGTCTACCTTCATGTACTTACCTCAAAACTATAGTTTGGGAACCTGTTTGATAAAACTGTTTTACGGAGGAAAACCTGAGTTGCCCGGAGCAATCAGCGAGAAAGAAATGTTTTATGAAAACCCGAGATGCTGAGAGCATTCAGAGGTGTTGCGAAATCCCGAGCTGCTAGGAGCAGTCGGAGATGGAGTTTTAATTTCGAAGTCCCTGCTGCCGCCCGAACAATTAACCCGTGCAACCACACTACCTGACATGGGTAGGGCTTAGCCGGAAGCTTGTCCGTCTTAGTGTTGGGGCTCTCATACTTTCTATGAGGGCTGGGCCCTCGAAGCCGGGTTGTCGTCCGGAAGAGAAAATACACTGCTGAAGACCAGCAGCCGGACGATTACGGCAGGTCTCCTGACGTGGCGGTGTGGCGTCCCGAGGAAAGACCAAGAGGTCTAGTGGAGCACACGGTGCCGAGGAGAAGAAACCTACCGGGATGCCTCGATACTAGGGTGGTCATAGTGAAAAGTTTTGATCGTGTTATTCGGACCCCCGCATGCTGTCGTATGATGGGCCGTGGCAGACACGGCGGAATGACCGATATGTGTGGGTAAAGTGTGCAACCTCTGCAGAGTGTAAATCTATTCGAATAGCCGCGTCCGCGGTCATGGACGGTTGGAAAGGCCACACTGGGCGCCTGGGGAAAGAAGTTTTTTTAAAAAGGAAAGTGTTTAGGTGGAATAAGGAGGTACTCGGGAGGTACGGAATTTGGGAGAAGATGGTTGGTCTCGGGGAGACAATCAGTCCGATCTCAAGTCAGGAAAAAGGGGTATCCCCATCCTAGTGTTTTTCAAGGTTTTACAAAAGAAAGTTTTGAACTTGGATATGTCCTTGCTATATCTAAGAGAAGAGAATTCTATCTCTAAATGTTTTCTTCAACAAAGATACAGAGATGTCATATTCTCTATGTCTAAAGTCATGATATTCGAAAACTAAGCCCTATAGCCATATATAGGAGCCATCCTAGTTTTCGAAATACTTTACATGCATATCCATGAAAAAATTTAAACCTAGAGGTGGTCTTGCGATTAAGTAACTGTAATCATATGGCTTCGTCCCTGGATATTCAAATGTCCAGATTTCAATGAGGAGGCTTACGTCGAGGAGGAGGTGTATGACGATGACTTTGCCACTTAGTTGTCACCGGTCAACTGCACTTGTGGGATCAGCGCTCGGAGATGTCAAGAGCCGTCGCTAGCCACGAGCTTCCGCTATCGTATTTAATTCCGTCCTGCGTGACGAGGTTTGTTGACTTGGTCGTATGACCGCCTATGTGTTGTAAGACTTTTATTCGTACGACTTGAATGATGTAACTCTTTGATACCAATGTTGGTTATGTGATTGCGATGCACTGATCATTGGGATCGTGATCTTTTACATAACGTGGACATCTCGGACTTGCTTCGAGTGGTCTACATTCATATACTTCAAACATACATACACAGTATACAAATTGGTTTGGAAACATAATTGAAATCAAATGATAAACCTAAGACACAAAGAAAGGAAATAAATATCCAACGCTCTCACTCAGCAAGATAGAAAATATCACCAAGCAGAGGTGTAACATCCCAATTTTCAGAAAAATTTAAAACTTTTGCATCCATGCATCATCATCATTAAAATTGTCATATGAATTACATAAATTTGAATTTAATTATTTAAATATGTTTTAATTGACTTTATGTCCTTAAAATTGTTATTTTGAATTTATAATAATGTTCCTTTTATTCTATTTTTACTTTAGACAAAAATAATGTCAAAAGGATCTATTTTTCATAAGCTTTTCAAATTATATTTTTATGAATTTTTCTGAGAAGTTTTAATATAGTTTTGAATTTGTTTTATAATCAAAAGATTTAAAAACAGAAAAGAATTTTCAAAAAAAAAAAAAAATAGAGTCGCGCCAGCCAGTGGGCCGAAGCCCACTAGCTATCTACCGCGCGCGCGACGCAATCCAGCCCGCCAGCGGCCCGTCCCCGCCCGCGCGCGCGCGCTCACTCGCCGACCGGTGGACCCCACCTGTCATCCCCGTCCCGGCGACCCCTTCTTCCCTAAATCACGCCCACGACCTAGCCGAGAAACGGCCGAATCAATTCGATTGATTCACGGCGATTTACTCACCCATTTAACTCGCCGTTGCTCCCATAAGAACCCCCTCGACCTCCTCTCCGTTTTGCCCCAAGCCCCGTACCCCGAGAGCCACCAGGCCGCCCACGAGCATCCCCGGAGCTCCGCCGTTGCCGACGGCAATTTCAACGAACTCCGGTGAGCTGCGACCTCCTCGAGCCTCTCTTCACTCCCAATCGTTTCACTTTGTCGTTGCGCACCTGGGTGACAAGGTCTCGTGTGTTCTTACGCAGCCAAACGCCGTGTCCGTGCTCACCGACGAGAACCTCCGCCGTGCGCATCTCCGGCGAGCAACCAGGGGAGGCAGGAGGAGCTACGATCTCCACTACTTCGCCAACAACGTCGCCTCGACGCCCTCTACCCGTAGGTATGACCCACATGTCTCGGAACGCAGTAGAACGTCTAGAACGTGCGATGCCGTGCGTGTCGCCGTCGCGCGCGCTGCTCCGGCGAGGTCCTCCGGCGACCTAGCGCCGCCCGTTGTTGCTCAACGCGTGTAGGCCGTACGATCTCGATCCTACAGTTAGGATTAGATCCTTTTAAACGAAACGATACGGTTGATCTGGACCGCCAGATACAGATCTGACGGCCCAGATCAAATCACTTAAACACGTCAGCATGCCCAGTCAGCGCACAGTCAGCGCTGACGTGTAATTTCTTTTTCCCATTTTATTTAATTTGGCAGTTTTGCAGAAAACACCCTGCATACTGTTTTTATCACTACTTTTTATCTGTTTATCCAAATTTAAATATTTTTATATATTTGAGATCCTTGGAACCAGTAGAACACTTTGGCATCATTTGTTTTCTGTTTTGACACACACAAAATTTTCAAATATTTTTGAGAGTAGTTTAAGTGTTTTTGACATAACTTTAGTTAGAAAATTTATTTTTGAGTAAATCAAATTGCTAACAACTTGTTTAGATGCCCTCTGCCCAAATATCATTTTTAAAAAATTTAATTTCGAAATTTTATTTAAGTGAACTAAAGTCCTTGTCATTAACCCTTTATTCATGATTAAATAATAGAAACAAATCAAAAATTTATTCATGCATATATCATGAAAATCCAAAGGGATAGTTTCTAGACGTTGAAAATAAATTGTTGCATCTCATCTCATGCATAGCATATATCTTCTTTGTATGAACCTTTGCTTGTGTGTTTATGTGTGGCTCTTTATTTCTTTGTTAGACTATTCGGAGGGAAACGAGAATCTTTGCAACTGTAACTGCTGCACTCCCGATTGCCAAGGCAAGTGGCACACCCCCATAAAAGTCCTATTATTTCTATGCATGAGTAGAGTATTTTCTATAAGCATGTGTAGGATAGCATTGCCATGCAAGCCATGATAGATCTCTTTATTCCTGTGTCTAGGTTCCTATGAAATTACTTAGTAGAATAGTGATGCTATGCAAAAACTATTTTGATGAAAAAGATAAGTCTACGAAGTTTTAATCAAACACCTGGGTGGAAATTGGTTGCTTGGCTGTATGAGTTGAGTGTTGTTCCCAGGGGATTTACCTGTGGAATATTCACTTGTGGATGGCCACCCAGGAGCAAAGGAATCTGAAGAACTCCGAGTGAAGATTTCTTCTCGTGCAGCCATTGCCAATATGGGCTCTGGCTTGATCAACTAAGCTGCGTGGACTCGCCCCGGCCTGACAGGTGGAGGTAGTGGTTTGTAGGTGGAGCGCGTCAGGCCAGAGTGGGAGGGGAAATGCTTCTGAAAGATCTCGTCTCATTCTTTCCTTTCCTTATCACAAATAGTGTGAAAAGGGTAACCTGGGTTGAATGGGTACAATGGTGAACGTGCACAACCTCTGCAGAGTGTAAAACTAGGTACTTAGCCGTGTCCCCGGAAACGGACAATTGAGCAGCTGAACGAGGATGTCAACGGAGGATTCCACCATTCCAACTTCTAAATTAAAAACTTGATGGGTGAACAAGGGTAGAATGAGACAGTGGATTTCATGCCACGGATGTCCCGAATAGAAGAAAAGTGTTTTCCAAAAAGTTAGGGAAAAACTTGCTTTCTGCAAAATAGCCTTGAGCTCCACCAGCCAAATAAGCATATAGGTGATAGAGTTATTCCTCTAAGTGTCCACCATAGTGTCACTTGCCAGTTCCATTTTAATGGTTCTGACCCACGTTGTTGCAATATTTATCTTATTGCAGACTGTCCTGATGATGAGTGAAAGTTTTACTAAGGGTTTCGAGTCTTCAACCAACATGCTCGCCTGTGGCACATGATGATGTTTGGGGACTCCATGAAGAATAATTTTTCCGTTGTTTACTCTGTGTACTGCTAGCTGTATGCTATGCAAATTTGTAATGAATATTTTCTAAGTCTGGATCAGCGTTGTAATAAATTGATACATTGTTGTGATATTACATCGTAACTGTGTGTGCAAACGAATCGATCCAGGGATTTGCACTATACACAGGTATCTGCCATATTTTAGGTGCAGGTACACTACAGATGGTATCAGAGCACTGTGTTGCCTGTAGGTTCGAGCCCTTAGGATTGGAAAAACCTTTTGATCATAGTATTGACTACTTAAGTATTTTTGGATCCTAGCGGCATAGTGAGATGAAGCGGCCTGGAAACAAACCTTACATGTCCGCGTACATGAGACCTGTTCCACAATTTAAGTGGCTGGCCGAGTGTGTGTCTCTCTCACTATAGTGAATATCCAATTTACAAAGAGTTGTTTATATTTGTTGATCACATTGAGATTTGACTTAGTTTTGACTCTAATTTAATAATACACTTATGACTAGTACCTCCTTACCTTACACATTTCTTGTTTCAAATTCTTTTCTTTCTTCCTAAAGGATGACGAGCTTCCATTTCACCACTGCGGAGGACTTCGAGGACACCCGTTTTGGCTGCTACCTTCTCGACATCGGCGAGAAGATAGGTTTACCGCTACCTCAAGTTAAGGGCTTCATCCTGAAGAAGTTTAACAAGGAGGGCTGTTGGGGAATAAAAGCAACTCAGCCAGGACGTGGAGAAGAGCCCCGGTTGGAAATCAAAATGGTTAGTGATTCCAAAGAAAAAGGACTCAATCTCGTCATGCAGGACCTGATTGGACGTCTCTGCGGACGCTATAGCGCAGAGTTGAGGGGCCACTACTCCATTTTCTTTGGAAGGAGAAATGAGGAGGGAGAACCATACCTCTTTGATGTTGGAGATAGAGGCAAAGCAAAGCCCCTTAGTCTGTATTTCCAGGAGATGGAGGTCCTCGTCACAGAACTTTATGAGGATAGACGCACAGAACTTCTGAAGAACGATGAGTTGTGTGCCTTACTCAAGGAGAACGAGGAAAAGATAAAAGCTCAAGAGGAAGTGACTAAGGCCCAAGAAGAAAAGTTTGCTTCACAAGAGGAGAAATACAAGAGACAAGAGAAAAGGGTTCAAGAGAAAAACAAGACTATCAGAGAACAGAAGGCAGAACTCGAGAGCAATGAAGTCGAGTTTGAAGCTGATAGTGACTTGATCAAGCGTCTTTGTACCGAGAAAAGGGAACTGCAAGAGAAGAACTCTGCCCTGGAGAAAGAAGTGAAGGAATTAAGGGAAGTACTCGACAATGAAGGAATCGAGATTCAGGAAATTGAAGAAGAAGAAGACGACATGGTCGAGTAGTTCGTTAGCGAGACTACCATTTATTTACACCTCATAGTTATCTTAGTCTTGTATTGACCTATCAACTTGTGATAAGGCAGTACCTTCCATTGTATTCCGAGGAACCTCGCGTTTTATTTTCCAAAACTCTCATGTCTGATTAATCCAAAGTTTTGAGTTGTGTGATGTTTGTTTGTTCCTTAGGTTGTTTGTTTGTTGGGGTAATCTTTCTCATTAGACCTTTCCGTCTAAAAACTCACCTATACAAATCACAGATGCCTCCCCGTCGTACGCCCGATAACAACAACAACAACAACGACCACAACAACAATGATGCTATACAACAGTTGATGGCTGCTCAAGCTCAGCTAATGACTATGATGACCCAGTTCATTGCGGCAACCAACAACAACAACAACAACCACAACCCGCCTCCGCCACCACCCCCCCATGTGGATAGACTTACCAGATTTCTGAGGCTCCGACCGAACAAGTTCTCCACTGCAACTGAACCCATTGTGGCAGATGACTGGCTGCGTTCAGTGGACAGGGATCTGGTGACTTGTGAATGTACTGACGCTGAGAAGGTGAGGTTCACCACTCATCTGTTGGAAGGACCAGCAATTCAGTGGTGGGAAACCTATCAAATCACCCACCCACTAGAAACCATGACTTGGGAAAATTTCAAGGAAGGTTTTCGTAATGCTCATATCTCCTCGGGCATTATGAACTTGAAGCAGGAAGAGTTCAGAAACCTGAGACAAGGAAACAGGAGCCTTAAGGAGTACATGGCTGATTTCCATGCCCTTTCCCGTTATGCCTCTGAAGACATTAACACCGAGGCAAAGAGGAAGGCAAAATTCCTAAATGGGCTGAGTGACGAGCTGAAGATCCCTTTGACAGTGTTATACGCCCCAAATTATCAGTCTCTCCTAGATCAGGCTATCATACTAGAGGATAACATCAAGAAGGCTGAAAACAGGAAGAGAAAGTTGAATGTTCACAAACCCCATTCTGAGACTTCTTTCAAGAGATCTTTCCCTCAAGATGCAAACCCGAGTTATAAACCTGGTCACTATCCTAGTGGAGGAAGCAACCATAAACATCATGGTCACAACCATAGTGGTGGTTTCAAGGGAAACAATAGGAATCACAAGGGAAATGGAAATGCTGGCCACAACAATGGACAACATCGCCCAAACCCCGAATATAAGAAAGATATCAGCCAAGTCCTATGCTTCAAGTGCAATAACAAGGGTCACTACGCCACTGACTGCCCCGAAAAGAAGGCCGCAGAAGCTGCCAAGCCCAATCCCTTCCAGAAAGGACAGGTGAACCACATCAATGTGGAAGAAGTGTACGATGAACCTGATTCTGTCATTGGTACGTTCTTGCTAAATTGATGCCCAGCATTAGTTTTATTTGATACTGGAGCATCGCATTCTTTCATTTCAAGAGCTTTTGTAAACAAACATGGGTTAGTGGTGGAAAATATAGGAAGCCCCATTAGAGTAAGCTCTCCGGGCGGAGAGATGCTAGTAACCTCTGGCTGTAGACAGTTGAGTCTGAAGATTGGAAAGCATCAGTTTCCTACGGACTTGATCATCCTGGAAACACAAGGCCTGGATGTTATCATAGGGATGGATTGGATGACCCGCTATGCAGGAATCATAGACTGCGCAAATAGAACCATCACTCTCACCACTCCAGAAGGCTCGAAGATCAACTTTAAATCAAAGTTTGAACTAAAGAAGGTTAGGCTAAATTCTCTTAAGGGGGTTAGTCTCGGTGAGGTCCTTATAGTTAAGGAATACCCTGACGTGTTTCCGGAAGAACTACCAGGAATGCCACCCGATAGAGATGTAGAGTTCCTCATAGAACTAAAACCGGGGACAGGACCAATTGCTAAAAGGCCCTACCCAATGGCAACTGATGAACTGAAAGAACTCAAGAAACAACTGGAAGAGTTTATGCAGAAATGCTTTATCCGTCCAAGTTCATCACCCTGGGGAGCCCCGATTCTTTTTGTCAAGAAGAAGGATAGTACTCAGAGATTAGTCACCGATTACCGTGACATAAATGAGCATACAATCAAGAACAAGTATCCGCTACCCAAAATCAATGAACTGTTCGATCAACTAGAAGGGGCTGTCGTCTTCTCCAAGATCGATCTCAGATCAGGGTACTTTCAGATGAAAGTCAGAGAGATGGATATACCCAAGACTGCTTTCGTTACAAGATATGGATCGTATGAGTACACGGTAATGCCTTTTGGGTTAACCAATGCTCCAGCCTATTTCATGAATATGATGAATAAGGTGTTTATGGATTTTCTGGACAAGTTTGTTGTTCTCTTCATCGATGACATCTTAGTCTACTCCAAAAGTCACAAAGAACACGAAGAACATTTACGTCTGGTATTGCAAAGGCTCCGAGAGCATAAATTATATGCTAAGTTCAACAAGTGTGAATTCTGGTTAAAACAAGTAGGATTTCTAGGACACCTGGTGTCTAAAGATGGGATAGCAGTGGACCCTGAATAAGTTGCTGCTGTGACAAATTGGGAATCGCCCAAAAATGTGGGAGAAATCCGCAGTTTTCTAGGACTGGCAGGGTACTACCGTAGATTCATTGAAAACTTCTCCAAGATTGCCAAGGCCTTGACTGAACTACTGAAGAAGGGAAATAAATTTGAGTGGACGGAAGCTTGTGAGATCAGTTTTCAGGAATTAAAGAAGCGCTTGGTGTCGGCACCAGTATTATGCTTACCAGATCTAGAGAAAGACTTCCAGGTTTATTGCGACGCTTCATATCACGGCATAGGAAGCGTATTGATGCAAGAAGGCAAGGTAGTGTCTTACGCCTCAAGACAACTCAAAAATCATGAACTAAACTACCCTACTCATGATTTAGAGTTAGCTTCTGTGGTGCATACGCTAAAGATATGGAGGCCATATTTGTGGGGAAAGAGATGTGAAGTTTTTACGGATCATAAAAGCCTCAAGTATTTCTTTACTCAGAAGGAATTAAACATGTGTCAAAGGAGATGGTTAGAATTGATCAAAGACTCTGATTTAAGTCTACAGTACCACCCAGGGAAAGCCAATGTAGTGGCTGATGCCTTGAGCCGTAAGACTTATGTAAACGGACTCACGGCAGGGGAATTGCCGGAAGATCTTTGTAAGGGGTTTAAGGACCTTCGATTAGAGGTGGTACCTGAAGGATTCATAGCATCCTTAGAAGTTCAACCTCTTCTATTTAACAAAATCAAGACAGCTCAGTTAGAGGATAAAGCAGTAAAAGAAATCAAGAAGAACCTAAGCGAAGGTAAGGCCAGAGATTTTAGAGAAGATGAAGAAGGAACCGTGTGGTATAAAGAACGCATTTGTGTTCCTGACAATGCCGACCTAAGGAAGTTAATACTTCAAGAAGCTCATGACTCACCTTATTCCATACATCCGGGTAACACCAAGATGTATATGGATGTAAAGGAGAGGTATTGGTGGATCAACTTGAAACGTGATATTGCAGAATACATTGCAAAGTGTGACGTCTGCAGTCGTGTGAAAGCGGAACACCAAAAACCAGCAGGGTTGCTACAACCGTTACCAGTACCAGATTGGAAATGGGAACAGATTGGTATGGATTTCATCACGGGTCTACCCAGGACTAAATCAGGGTATGATTCTATATGGGTTATAGTCGATCGGCTGACGAAAGTATCCCACTTTATACCCGTAAAGACTACTTACACTAGTGCCAAACTAGCTGACATCTACATGAAGAGGATTGTGTGTCTACATGGTGTTCCCAAGAAAATTGTGTCGGATAGGGGTACTCAGTTTACTTCCCATTTCTGGAATCAATTACATGAGTCTCTGGGAACTAGATTGGAGTTTAGTACAGCGTTTCATCCCCAGACGGATGGACAGACAGAAAGAGTAAATCAGATCCTAGAAGATATGCTGAGAGAATGCGCTCTAGATTATAAGTCAAGCTGGGATGATAATCTTCCATATGCCGAGTTCTCTTACAACAACAGCTATCAAGCGAGCATAGAGATGTCACCATTTGAAGCCCTGTATGGGAGAAAGTGCACTACCCCACTACTGTGGAGTGGCGTAGGGGAACGTAGTTTGTTCGGACCAGACATAATCAAGGAGGCTGAGGAAAAAGTCAGGTTGATTAAAGACCGTTTAAAGATAGCACAATCCAGACAGAAAAGTTATGCGGACTCTAAAAGGAGAGAAGTCAAGTATGAAGTGGGTGATCGAGTCTATCTCCGAGTTTCACCTATGCGGGGAGTTAAAAGATTTGGAATCAAAGGAAAGTTGGCACCTAGATTTATTGGACCCTTCAAGGTATTATCCCGCAAAGGAGAGGTCGCCTATGAATTGGAACTCCCGGAAGCACTTTCCGCGGTTCACAGTGTGTTTCATGTCAGCCAGCTGAAGAAATGTCACCCAGAAATGGCAGAAACACTGCTAAGAGATACAGTGCCACTAGAGGAAGTACAACTAGAAAGTGATCTCACTTATGAAGAAAAACCAATAAATATTTTGGAGACAGCAGAACGTGTCACCCGAACCAAGACCATCAAATTTTGTAAAGTACAGTGGAATCACCATTCAGAAGAGGAAGCAACTTGGGAAAGAGAAGATGACCTTAAAGAAGATCACCCTCACCTATTTGCTAGCCAATCCGAATCTCGAGGGCGAGATTCATCTTAAGGGGGTTAGGTTTGTAACATCCCAATTTTCAGAAAAATTTAAAACTTTTGCATCCATGCATCATCATCATTAAACTTGTCATATGAATTACATAAAATTTGAATTTAATTATTTAAATATCTTTTAATTGACTTTATGTCCTTAAAATTGTTATTTTGAATTTATAATAATGTTCCTTTTATTCTATTTTTACTTTAGACAAAAATAATGTCAAAAGGATCTATTTTTCATAAGCTTTTCAAATTATATTTTTATGAATTTTTCTGAGAAGTTTTCATATAGTTTTGAATTTGTTTTATAATCAAAAGATTTAAAAACATAAAAGAATTTTCAAAAAAAAAAAAAATAGAGTCGGGCCAGCCAGTGGGCCGAAGCCCACTAGCTATCTACCGCGCGCGCGACGCAATCCAGCCCGCCAGCGGCCCGTCCCCGCCCGCGCGCGCGCTCACTCGCCGACAGGTGGACCCCACCTGTCATCCCCGTCCCGACGACCCCTTCTTCCCCAAATCACGCCCACGACCTAGCCGAGAAACGGCCAAATCAATTCGATTGATTCGCGGCGATTTACTCACCCATTTAACTCGCCGTTGCTCCTATAAGAACGCCCTCGACCCCCTCTCCGTTTTGCCCCAAGCCCCGTACCCCGAGAGCCACCAGGACGCCCACGAGCATCCCCGGAGCTCCGCCGTTGCCGACGGCAAGTTCAACGAACTCCGGTGAGCTGCGACCTCCTCGAGTCCTCTCTTCACTCCCAATCGTTTCACTTTGTCGTTGTGCACCTGGGTGACAAGGTCTCGTGTGTTCTTACGCAGCCAAACGCCGTGTCCGTGCTCACCGACGAGAACCTCCGCCGTGCGCATCTCCGGCGAGCAACCAGGGGAGGCAGGAGGAGCTACGATCTCCACTACTTCGCCAACAACGTCGCCTCGACGCCCTCTACCCGTAGTTATGACCCACATGTCTCGGAACGCAGTAGAACGTCTAGAACGTGCGATGCCGTACGTGTCACCGCCGCGCGCGCTGCTCCGGCGAGGTCCTCCGGCGACCTAGCGCCGCCCGTTGTTGGTCAACGCGTGTAGGCCGTACGATCTCGATCCTACGGTTAGGATTAGATCCTTTTAAACGAAACGGTACGGTTGATCTGGACCGCCAGATCCAGATCTGACGGCCCAGATCAAATCACTTAAACACGTCAGCATGCCCAGTCAGCGCACAGTCAGCGCCCAGTCAGCGCTGACGTGTAATTTCTTTTTCCCATTTTATTTAATTTGGCAGTTTTGCAGAAAACACCCTGCATACTGTTTTTATCACTACTTTTTATCTGTTTATCCAAATTTAAATATTTTTATATATTTGAGATCCTTGGAACCAGTAGAACACTTTGGCATCATTTGTTTTCTGTTTTGACACACACAAAAGTTTCAAATATTTTCGAGAGTAGTTTAAGTGTTTTTGACATAACTTTAGTTAGAAAATTTATTTTTGAGTAAATCAAATTGCTAACAACTTGTTTAGATGCCCTCTACCCAAATATCATTTAAAAAAAATTTAATTTCGAAATTTTATTTAAGTGAACTAAAGTCCTTGTCATTAACCCTTTATTCATGATTAAATAATAGAAACAAATAAAAAATTTATTCATGCATATATCATGAAAATCCAAAGGGATAGTTTCTAGACGTTGGAAATAAATTGTTGCATCTCATCTCATGCATAGCATATATCTTCTTTGTATGAACCTTTGCTTGTGTGTTGATGTGTGGCTCTTTATTTCTTTGTTAGACTATTCGGAGGGAAACGAGAATCTTTGCAACTGTAACTGCTGCACTCCCGATTGCCAAGGCAAGTGGCACACCCCCATAAAAGTCCTATTATTTCTATGCATGAGTAGAGTATTTTCTATAAGCATGTGTAGGATAGCATTGCTATGCAAGCCATGATAGATCTCTTTATTCCTGTGTCTAGGTTCCGATGAAATTACTTAGTAGAATAGTGATGCTATGCAAAAAATATTTGATGAAAAAGATAAGTCTACGAAGTTTTAATCAAACACCTGGGTGGAAATTGGTTGCTTGGTTGTATGAGTTGAGTGTTGTTCCCAGGGGATTTACCTGTGGAATATTCACTTGTGGATAGCCACCCAGGAGCAAAGGAATCTGAAGAACTCCGAGTGAAGATTTCTTCTCGTGCAGCCATTGCCAATATGGGCTCTGGCTTGATCAACTAAGCTGCGTGGACTCGCCCCGGCCTGACAGGTGGAGGTAGTGGTTTGTAGGTGGAGCGCGTCAGGCCAGAGTGGGAGGGGAAATGCTTCTGAAAGATCTCGTCTCATTGTTTCCTTTCCTTATCACAAATGGTGTGAAAAGGGTAACCTGGGTTGAATGGGTACAATGGTGAACGTGCACAACCTCTGCAGAGTGTAAAACTAGGTACTTAGCCGTGTCCCCGGAAACGGACAATTGAGCAGCTGAACGAGGATGTCAACGGAGGATTCCACCATTCCAACTTCTAAATTAAAAACTTGATGGGTGAACAAGGGTAGAATGAGACAGTGGATTTCATGCCACGGATGTCCCGAATAGAAGAAAAGTGTTTTCCAAAAAGTTAGGGAAAAACTTGCTTTCTACAAAATAGCCTTGAGCTCCACCAGCCAAATAAGCATATAGGTGATATAGTTATTCCTCTAAGTGTCCACCATAGTGTCACTTGCCAGTTCCATTTTAATGGTTCTGACCCACGTTGTTGCAATATATATCTTATTGCAGACTGTCCTGATGATGAGTGAAAGTTTTACTAAGGGTTTCGAGTCTTCAACCAACATGCTCGCCTGTGGCACATGATGATGTTTGGGGACTCCATGAAGAATAATTTTTCCGTTGTTTACTCTGTGTACTGCTAGCTGTATGCTATGCAAATTTGTAATGAATATTTTCTAAGTCTGGATCAGCGTTGTAATAAATTGATACTTTGTTGTGATATTACATCGTAACTGTGTGTGCAAACGAATCGATCCAGTGATTTGCACTATACACGGGTATCTGCCATATTTTAGGTGCAGGTACACTACAAGAGGACACATGTCCCAAAATAACATCATTCAGCGGAAACATGCCGGTCTGAGTACAGACAAGAAGCAAATAGGCACAAGGCCGAAATGAAAAGAGAAAGCCCATCCACACGGTCCACCGGGAAGAAGCCCAGGGGAACTCTAACTACTCGTCGTAGATCTCGTCATCGAACTCCACGTAGTAGCCACCCACCTGGTCGTACGGAGAATCATCAACTGCAGGAGAAAAACCACATCCCGCGAATGGGTCAATACACCAGAGCGTATCGAACAAGCTAGAGCTAACAAGTTACAAAACTGAAAGACTCCAAAAGTATGGTGTTAGGTGGACTTAGCGGCAGCAGCACTAGCAACCTTATAGAGACACACTACAACTTTCGTGTAATTAGAGAGGGATAAGAGAGCGTATAAGTAACCAAGTCCAACTAACACCAATCATAACCCATTCTCGGATTAACCCCCTCAACAAAGTATGAGGAAGCAATTCGGGAAAACTCACACTTTGAACAATTTTAGTTACCATTTATTGTGAAAGTAATTCTATATTACTAGTCAAATAAATTAAAAATGATTAGGTGTAAGTTGTCTATGATCTTATTAGCCAACATCATCACCAAGTCGTCCATAACCGTGGACACGGCTCATCGATAAGATTAAATCCTGCAGGGGTGCACTACTGTACTCATACTTGTTCGATCAACCCCAAAAAGCAAGCCAAAAGGTAGGGCATCTCAACACGGCAAATCTCTTCTCTACAACCTATCCAGGGAAGCGCATGATTGTGTGCACGGCTAATCAGGTTAAGTGCCCGCGGGATCAACCTTCATAGCACTCTAAGAATGTGCCACCCTTTATGAGAATTGACTACTCCATCATCATGAGATCGTTATGTAACTGTATGCATGCATCAAATGGAAAGCCTGAACTACTTGCGGCGCCCTAGATAAGAAGCAGACTAGATCGAAGCCGCGAGGGGCTCCATAGGGCCTCCCACAAGTGGTTAGTGCGTTCAAAATTGGATCCGAGGACAAGAACTGAGTTCCTCGGTCGACACTTAGCAGTACAAAGCAACTCGCAAGGCCTTCTGCCGGTGCCTTATCATTAATTATAATTCCCAACAGAAGATAACATTTTATTAAAGTAGACATTCTATCATGCTAAGTATATGTGACATTGAATAGACTGACTCGCAGAACCAACCTTAAGCATGCACTACGACACGCAAGGCTAATAGATAAACATACAACAGGTGATGGGATGTGGGGATAAAGCTGTATAGGGTTGCAGGATAACATGTGATGGGATCGCAATTCAAGACTCATAAACCAGGCTAGCATAGATCAAAAGGCAAGGATGAAAACCAAACAACTTGTAACAGGTTAGCAGTAGCTTGCCTGGCAGCTCGTGGCCCGACACAAAAGCTGGAACCTCATGGACGTAAGTACCGTCAGCAGACACGTCGTCGTCTACCCAGAGAAGAGCAACACAGACAACAATAGGAAACATAATCAATATATGGAAATACGCAAACAATTGATGGTGCATGACATGGCAAGATGTAATATGAGATGCACTTAATCCAAATTAAGCGGGAATGCAATCCCGACAATTAATATTTAGGTTCAAGTTATTTATCTACACATCCAATTAAATGTTTATTAACATGGCAAGACATGGCATATATGATATAATAAAATTAAAAGGAATAGGGCATTATATATTTATTACCCCACACATTCCATATTTAATTATTTAGTTGCATTTGTTAATTTAAACTAAGAAACAAATTTAAATGATGCAAAATGGCACAAGAATGGCATATTAATGTTCATTCATTTTTCTGATAATAAAACATATAAAGATTATTTAAAGTTATTAATGTTTTAAGTCTGGGTGTGTTTCTGGAATTAACAGGGACTTGTTCGTGGTGGTAAAAGTACTGGTGAGGGTTTAAACACTAAATTAGAAAGTGCAGGGGGCTCTATGCAAAAAGGCAGCGCAGATAATGTTCTTGGTCTTTTCTTATCGAGGCCGGGCTAGCCCGAGAGACTGCCATGCGGGCCAGGCGCCACGCTAGCGCTGACTGGGCGGTGACTAAGCGCTCCTGGCTCCCGTGGTCCCTGACCAGCGGGAACCGCCTGTCAGTGGCGCGAATAAAAGGAAAAGGGGTGGCTTTTATCAGCGAGCCGGGGAATCGAACCCGCGTCGCGGACGCGCACGGTTTGGCGCTACTAGCCATTAGACCGAGGATGTGTTGATGCTTGCTGGAGCGACGCGCTGTTTTAACAGAAACCAAAACGCTAACTCCTGACGATACTGAAACTCGTAAGAACTGAAATTCGTCAGAACCATGGGCACGGCGGAGCGAAACTCACCGGCGACGGCCTCGAACGGGCGGCGCGGGGCTGGCATGTGGTGAAAACGAGAGAGGTGAGGGTTGTGGATGCATGAGGGTTAACCGAGACTCGCAAGGAGCCACGAGACCTCGTGTCCGTGCTCGGGTTCGTGCGTGCGCGACGCCGGCTCCGGCATCGCGAATTACTGCGACCGCGGGCTGAAACGGAGGGGGAAAAAGACGGAGGAGACGCTGCTCACATAGAGGAAACCGATGGCGCAGCGGAGAGGCTTGAAGTCGATGGAGACGGCGAGTTGGTGTCGGGGAAGGAGAATCGGAGCCGCGGCGTCGTCGGGGAAGAAGCGCTCGTTGCGGCCACGTCGGAGAAGCCCCTGTGCGTCTGCGGCGTTGAGGAGGTAGAGGAAGGAGAGGCGCTGCTCGTGGCGCAAGGAGGACGGAGGGGATGGCCGGAATCACGCCGGTGACACACTCGACATCTAGGGAAAAAAATCCCGGCGATGGCGTGAGCGCGGACAAGAGCAAGCGGCGGCGGGATAAGGGGGAAGATGGCTAGGGCTAGGGTTTCGGGCGCTGTGGCGCGACTTAACGGAGAGGTTGAGGAGCAGGTGGCCGGTGGGGCGCGCCTGGCAGCGTCCACGCCATGGCTGCCTCAAAGCAAGGTTCCTTCTCTGCTCTATACGGGAAGAAGAAAGCCCGGGCCTGGTTGGGCCGGAGTTGGTCCAGATTTGGCCCACTTCGGCCAGGTGAGTTTTTTCCTGGTTTTATTTTTCTCTTTTATTTATTTCTTTTTTGTTTTGTATTTTTAAAACAAAATAGAAAAGGAAACAAGATAAAATCTTTTGGCAATTTTTTTTATAGTTTTGAAATAGACAATTTAATTTATTGGTTTGAATATTTGAAAAGATTTTGAAACTTTACATTTGAATTTGCATTTGAATTTAAATGTTAAATTTGAATTTGAATGCAACCATTTAATTAAATGAAAAGATGCGATGATGTTTTTCCTTATTGCACACAAACACAACATTATAGGAAGGCAAGAGATTTGGGATGTTACAACACTCCCCCCCCCCCCCCCCCCCTCAAAGGAATCACGCCCCGAGATTCTTCATGGAGCGACGAAGAGATCGGGATACTCGGCACGGAGGTGGTCTTCGCGTTCCCATGTAGCTTCCTTGTCAGAATGATGAGACCATTGGACCTTGTAGAACTTGACACTGTTGTTACGGGTGCGACGTTCAGCTTCATAAGAATGCGAATAGATTGTTCCACATAAGAGAGATCTTCTCGAAGTTCAGTTGATCCATCATGAACTGCACGTCCTGGATCTTGGAAGCACTTCTTGAGTTGTGACACGTGGAAGACATTGTGCACTTTGGAGAGGTTTGGAGGAAGTTCCAGACCGTAAGTCAATTCACCACGCCTTGAAAGAACGTTGAAAGGCCCAACATAACGTGGAGCGAGCTTGCCTTTGATGCCAAAGCGTTGCGTGCCACTCAAAGGAGTGACACGAAGGTAAGCTTGATCACCAGGTGCATAGACCATGTTCCTATGCTTGCTATCATAATAGATTTTCTGCCGAGACTGGGCAATCTTTAGATTGTCACGAATGATGCGAACCTTTTCTTCAGCCTCCTGGATAATGTCAGGGCCAAAGAATTGACGTTCACCAGCTTGAGACCAATTCATAGCAGTTCTGCATTTGCGCCCATAGAGAGCTTCGAAGGGAGCCATGCCTAGACTTGCTTGGAAGCTGTTGTTGTAGGAGAACTCAGTATAAGGAAGGCAATCCTCCCATTTCATGCCAAAGGAGATAACACAATGTCTGAGCATACCCTCCAGAATTTGATTCACCCTTTCAACATGTCCACTTGTCTGCGGATGGTCAGCGGTGCTGAACAGAAGTTTGGTACCCAAGGCTTTCTGAAAGTTGTCCCGAAATCGAGAAGTGAAGATACTTCCATGATCTGAGCTTATTGCCAGAGGAACACCATGTAAAGGAACCAGTCTTGTCATATAGAGTTCTGCCAACTGACTAGCTGAGTCTGTCTCTGTAGCACCCCCAAGAGCCACACTAGACAAATCTGAGACCTTAATTTGAGATAAGCCTAACAAAGATCTTGGAAGCCAACAGTTGAAATAGATAACACAGCAGAAACCCTACAACACAAGAAGCAATAGGTTAAGCTCTTAAAAGAGCTTTGAAGTAGATATCACCAAAATAAGGTCACTGACCTGTCAATCACCAATTAAACGGAAGGCAAATTATGCTATTAGACATAGCAAAACTAGCAAAAGGCCTAAGAGGCCAAAGCATAACGGCGACGTCCCAATCCATAGATTCCAGGCTGCCGTCTGGGAATCCCAACCTACTCGTCGATGTCGATGTCGATGTCCAGAAAACACACCTGTCCAAATAATTGCGCAAGGCTGAGTACATGAGGTACTCAACAAGACTTATTTAACCTGCTATATATCTGCCCGTTCAGAGAGTATTCATGAATGTCTTTGCATAAAGCCATCTTTATTTTCAAATCGAGGGAGGAGAGAATCTCGCATCAGTAGACTTTTAAAATGGGATAAGGAAACAACACCTCTGACTTCATTCTTCATCCTCTGTAGCCACCGAGATGTCATCGCTTGCACCACCCACAAGAATCACCCCCTCGCTCAACGCGAGGAAGTAACCCTAACCACCCTTAGTTGACAGTTTTATGATTAGTTTTAAGTTGTCTATGATCACCGAAATAAGGTACCAAGTCATCCATAACCGTGGACACGGCTTTCCGAAAAGATTTACTCTGCAGGGGGTGTAACTACCCACACGCGCCAACCAACCGATACGCCAGACATTAGCACTCTACCTGGGAGTGCCGGCTGGAGAGTTGGCCACGACCTTTCCAAAGCTTCGCCTATGTCCATGAGCCACAGCAGTAGGTCAGACCGCCATCTCAGCGATCCCTAGTGCGTGTTGCCAGGGTCAAGATCAGAGCGTCACACTCTCCTGACCCGAGCCCTAATTTTCTCCTCAACCCATTTTACCGCACACGCAAATGGAACACTCAAACTAGTGGCTTCACGTAGTAGGCTAGGCAAGTTGGGGTCGAGGGGGAAATGAATACCCCGTGTGGATGCACGGATAGTCTTGGTTCCGAACCCAGGAACTCAGTTCCTATTGTCGACGAGAACGGGACAACCCACCACAATCCCAATGTGGCCTCTCGTCCAAGTCTTTAGCAACAAATAAATCATGCATTCCCCTTTCCACCTCAATCTTCTCGACTGGGTAGAGAAAGAAACAACTAAGCAAGTCTAAGCGGCGATGCAACGCAAATGACACTCTATACCTCGACCAAAACATCTTTGAACCGTATGCATAACACAAGAATCAAATACTTTGGAAATCTTATATGTGCAGATAAGAGGTTATGCTTGCCTTGCTCTTCGACAACAAGATATATATCAGTTGGAAATCTTCGGCTTCACTTGATCGAGATAACCAAAATAACTCTTCATAGATATCCTCTTAATTTGACCATCGATGATTCATCAAGCCTTCGGTGTTGTCGAACTCCACTTCGGATTCGCATTCTACCGTGAAAAACGAAACACCGGAAAAGAAACGGGAAACAAAATTCAACCATGGCATCGATGCAATGCGCACAATGCATGACATGACGAGTTAAAGTATTGAAATGTAAATCCTACACATGGAAGATCATTTTAAATGGAGTTGGAATGCCCGATAGGTGCCATTCGACAAATTCCATATTTAAAAGAAAGGGTGTAATCTGTTCCTCTATTATAAACATGGTTCAAGGCTGTTTAAATATGCATTATTTGGACATAATTAAATAGATCTTATTTTTCTGCAAATTTTGATATAAAAATCACATTTTTCTGATTTACAATGAATTACTTATGAATTTCCAAAGATTAAACAAATTTAAATCAATTTAAAACATTTATAGAGTTAAATAAATAATATTGGACCCACATGTCATAAGTTTATTAATTTTAGAAATCATTTTTAGAAATGATTAAACTTCTGACAAGAGGACCCCACCTGTCAGATTTAAAAGAATTACAGAAAAGAATAAATAATTTAGTAAAAGGAAAAGGAATTGAGGCGCTGACGTCAGCTGACGTCAGCAGTGGAGAAATCCTCCCTTTCGAGGACGGATTCGACGAATTCGAGCGCAAGGGGCGACGCGGCTTCACGCGTTGCACGCGTAAGGGCGCGGGCGACCGAGGGGTAGCGGCGCCGCCCGCAAATGGTCGCCGGGGAGGGCGGTGCGCTCGCTGGAGTGAAGGCTGGCGGCGGCGCACGGCGGCCGGAGCATTAGGAGCGGGAGGGAGAGGGAAAAGAGGTCCGGGAGGACCAGCAGCTCACCTTGGTGCCCGTGGAGGCGTCGAGGAAGCGCGGGGAGGCCGGGGTTCGCTGGAATCGAGCTCGAACCGCGGCGGCCGGAGTTGAGGATGATACGGACGCGGCGGCGAAATCCGTCGCGCTAGGAGCTTCCCAGCATGCACAGCTCAGCGAGGAGGGAGAGAGGAGCACAGAGCTTCTCCAGAGCATCTCGCCAGAGCAAGGCGTTGCCCGGAGCGGCCGGGAATCACCGGCGAAGCCGGAGCTAGGGTTTCGGCCGTGGTGAGGAATTGGAGAAGAACGGGAGAGGAGAAGAAGAACTGGGCTTCTCCGGCGGCGGAGGAGGTACTTGTAGGGGTCTCGACGTCGGCGGCGGGGATCTTGACGCAGGGGAGGCGACAGATGGCGGAGGAGGCGACAACGTGCGCGCCGGTGAGAAGGAAGGAGATGACTTGGCCGATATTGCAGAAAACCCCCTGGCTCTTTGAATATCCACAAAACCTTTGAAAACAGGCCCCTGCCTTGGAAATTAATTCTCTTGAGGGTCTTTCTGCAAACAGAAAATTTATACAAAAATACCAGGAGACTCAGAATTTCACAAGGAAGCCATTGGCAACTTTGGATTTTGAAAATTTGGAAATTCTTTTAACACATTATAAAATAACAAGTGGTTTAGGCCACTTAGGGTTTTTCTCTTTTAATTTTTAAACTCAAATTTTATGCACATTGTAATTAGATGCAAAGGATGCTCATGATGCACAAACAAATCTTGATTAACAAACAGAAAATTTGGGGACGTTACAGATCTATCCCCCTTACAAGAATCTCGTCCCCGAGATTCCTTGGGTAGGAAAAGAGATACAGAGAGGAATGCTACACTAGTATTGGATGATCTTGTCGATCCCACGACGATCTACTTTCTCGAAGAGGTTGGTCCTTGACTTCAGGGATGATTCCACACTTCATGTCTCATCGGACTGTTCTTCAACAACACCAAGGAGAAGAGGGAAATAACTCTAGAATGGGATCTTCAAAAAGATCGAGTATCTCATGGTCAACTCAAGGGAGGAGTGTGCAAAACAACTCTTGAGCTAACTAGCATGAAACACATCAAGGTAACATATGGAAAGGAAGAAGTTTCAAGTTGATGGACATCTATTCCGCGAAGCGATTAGAATATGAGCTTTGCACAAGGCTAGGATGGATAGATAACGAGATCTTGATACAACAAAAGGAAGAACCCTTCTTAGATTTCAACCATTTGGCTTACAAGATGTTTGCCACATGATTAAAGTCCAGGGCCCTAAGATGTCTGACCAATTCACACAATGTGAGAGTTGAAAAGAATTTCAAGTACAAGCAAAAGTAAGGAAGAATTGATCAACAGAACGTTGAAGATCACCATGGAAAGAAACTTCACATGATGGATATGTTATCAAAAGGTAAGAAAAAGGACCAGGAGTATCAATCGAGAGACATTCGGAATCTCCGAGATCATCGGAGAAGGGAACTTCTTCTTGATCTTCTAGATACCCATTTCAAGCTCATGACAAGCCTTTAATAGGTGAGGAGGTAAACATTGAGCTTTGGAAAGATAAATACCATAAGGGGCAACTTTAGAACAAGCCGCACAACAATCCTCATGGGGAGTGGTTGTTCTTGAAGATTCCAGGAATTTCGGCGATAGGCCTTGCGACAAAGTGTGTCAACCACAACATTAATCTCGCCGGAGTTACAAAAGGACCTATGTCAAAATCCTTGAGGAACACCAACCATCGTTGCTGCTTGAGATTCAGCTCTGCCTAGTTGGGATGAAAGTTCAGACTAAGAACGTCCAAACGGAGAGGTGCAATAGTTAACATCGAGGAAAGGCTGCAGATTCTCAAGACGTGGACAACAATGTCAAGCTCGAAAAGATGAGCGAAATCGCAAGAATCATGCATTAGCAATTTGTCAAAAGACAAATCCACCTACATGATTAATATGCAACAACCATAATTGAGTCCGTCTTGGGAAACAACAAAGAAGATAACGAAGTTTTCCAACTTCTTCTCATTCTTGATCTAAACAGTCAGTGGCTTGGTGTGCATAAATGACTTCTTCAAGGTATGCAGGTAACAACTTGTCATCCCATGAATAATCCGCACGTGCATGACCGACTAGGGATGATTCCCGAGGAAACAAAGCAAAACTCTACTTGGATTCACGGCGACATCTTTCAGCAATGCACGTGAACCAGAAGAGGTTACTTCCAACAACCAGAACACATACTTCGTGATGACAAAAAGATGGTTCTCAAAAGTTTCCAACATTATTGCCAAAGGTTCATAATGATCCTCTTTAGACATGGAGGCAATAAGAATGTTATCGATGGGCTCAACAACAAGCTTATTAAGATATTCCAACAAGATGGATTCATATGATACATGAAGAAGGCAATAGTATTGGTCAGACCAAGAACATGAAGATGTAACATGGCGAAGCACCATATGTAGACATCATCAAGATGGTCCTTGGGACTGAGTTTGATTTGACGATAGCCCAAATCAAATCAAAGATTGAGAAGATAGCAGATCCAGAAGGAAATACCATCCTGCTTCAACACGACAACACATGTAGACAGGAGTCTTGCTTTGCAAGGCAAAACGATGTGGCCTTAAGAGCGTTGGTAAAAACCTAACTCTTTGACCGAGTATGTGCACCAGAACAACAGACTTGGCAGCACAGGCAACTTCACTTAGTGACCGGATAACCAATCACACAAGGAAGGAATCAAATGTCCTTATATGTCAAAGCAATGAAAATTTGCTAAGAATATTTGATAATCACATCAATACACTCGCCATAGCATTCCGAGCACGAGCAGCTAGGAGAAAAGCGTGAGTAAGGACATGAAAAGCATCACTGCATCAATAAAGTCATGAGACACATCACGACCTTTTGATATACAAGATGGTGACACCTTGAGATGGAACAAATTAGAAGCAAACAAAGCATCTTAATCTGCGGACTACAACACTTTGACCTAGTCCTGGTAATGGACGAGGTACGGGAGTTTTTTTCTCCCTGACATCCCGAGGTGAAGTATCACGACGGAGCACAAGAGCAACATGCATTAGTACACCAACGCACATTTACAACTTGGATGCCAAGTGGCATACACAGGTCAGAACACAAACGGAAAGGAGAACATGCTCATGAAAATCCTGAGATGTAGATGCTCAAGTTAGCATACATCTGATAACTTGTTAAAATAAGAAGGGTGTGGCAGAGTCCCCAACTTAGATGTGAGACTCATAAAGAGCACTCTTGTCGTGATCCTTTTGGTTCCATGACAGAACCTCTGCCAAAGCTAGTGGAAGGAAAATACCTTGGATGTCGCAAGTCCATCACGACAAACCACAAGCTGGAAGGCTAGCTAGAATTGACATTACTAGCCCTTCTGAGGTTGCAAGCATTCCTCAGGGATCAACAAGATGGATCTTGGTTAAAGGTCAGCATCATGTACTGATAGAGTGAGCATCACATGGGTAACAACCAACATGACTCAACACACCACCAACAGCACAATCTGCGACCTTCGGTTCAAGTCCAGGATGAAAAACGAAAGAAGGAGTAACTATCATTCCAGAGTCACAAAGGCACAACGATGTAGTAAACACGAGATAGCTTCAGAGACCAACCACAGCTTCCGAAGTATCAAAAGAAGAAAAGGAGATCTTCAAAGTGAAAGGAATCTGTAACATTGGAATAGAATGATGCAGAGACGACAAGGTTGAGAGATCAAGAGGGAAAGGAATCTCTCATTACGAATGAGAGGAAGACTGATCAAAGAACACACCAGACTCCAGAAAACTTAACACTAGGTCAACTTGGCTGAGAAACGACCTGCACTTGATGCACCTATATTTTTAATGACCAAGAGAAAGAGGGAGCAAAGCGTTTTACCCAAAACAAGGTAAGGTGACCTAGAATTAGAGCGATACCAGAAAAGGAGTAAAAAGAAGCCTATTTAGATTTTTGGTAAATAGTTTTAGCTTTGAAATATTTTTCACAACCTCTATACTCAACATCGACCAGTAGAAAGTTTTTCCTACAGGCGGTCCTGCTCTGATACCAAAACCTGTAGCACCCCCAAGAGCCACACTAGACAAAATTGAGACCTTAATCTGAGATAAGCCTAACAAAGATCTCGGAAGCCAACAGTTGAAATAGATAACACAGCAGAAACCCTACAACACAAGAAACAATAGGTTAAGCACTTAAAAGAGCTTTGAAGTAGATATCACCAAAATAAGGTCACTGACCTGTCAATCACCAATTTAACGGAAGGCAAATTATGCTATTAGACATAGCAAAAATAGCAAAAGGCCTAAGAGGCCAAAGCATAACGGCGACGTCCCAATCCATAGATTCCAGACTGCCGTCTGGGAATCCCAACCTACTCGTCGATGTCGATGTCCAGAAAACACACCTGTCCAAATAATTGTGCAAGGCTGAGTACAGGAGGTACTCAACAAGACTTATTTAACCTGCTATATATCTGCCCGTTCAGAGAGTATTCATGAATGTCTTTGCATAAAGCCATCTTTATTTTCAAATCGAGGGAGGTGAGAATCTCACATCAGTAGACTTTTAAAATGGGATAAGGAAACAACACCTCTGACTTCATTCTCCATCCTCTGTAGCCACCGAGATGTCATCGCTTGCACCACCCACAAGAATCACCCCCTTGCTCAACCCGAGGAAGTAACCCTAACCACCCTTAGTTGACAGTTTTATGATTAGTTTTAAGTTGTCTATGATCATCGAAATAAGGTACCAACTCGTCCATAACCGTGGACACGGCTTTCCGAAAAGATTTACCCTGCAGGGGGTGTAACTACCCACACACGCCAACCAACCGATACGCTAGACATTAGCACTCTACCTGGGAGTGCCGGCTGGAGAGTTGGCCACGACCTTTCCCAAGCTTCGCCTATGTCCATGAGCCACATCAGTAGGTCAGACCGCCATCTCAGCGATCCCTAGTGCGGGTTGCCAGGGTCAAGATCAGAGCGTCACACTCTCCCGACCCGAGCCCTAAGTTTCTCCTCCAACCATTTTACCGCACACGAAAATGGAACACTCAAACTAGTGGCTTCACGTAGTAGGCTAGGCAAGTTGGGGTCGAGGGGGAAATGAATACCCCGTGTGGATGCACGGATAGTCTTGGTTCTGAACCCAGGAACTCAGTTCCTATTGTCGACGAGAACGGGACAACCCACCACAATCCCAATGTGGCCTCTCGTCCAAGTCTTTAGCAACAAATAAATCATGCATTCCCCTTTCCACCTCAATCTTCTCGACTGGGTAGAGAAAGAAACAACTAAGCAAGTCTAAGCGGCGATGCAACGCAAATGACACTCTATAACTCGACCAAAACATCTTTGAACCGTATGCATAACACAAGAATCAAATACTTTGGAAATCTTATATGTGCAGATAAGAGGTTATGCTTGCCTTGCTCTTCGATAACAAGATATATATCAGTTGGAAATCTTCGGGTTCACTTGATCGAGATAACCAAAATAACTCTACATAGATATCCTCTTAATTTGACCATCGATGATTCATCAAGCCTTCGGTGTTGTCGAACTCCACTTCGGATTCGCATTCTACCGCGAAAAACGAAACACCGGAAAAGAAACGGGAAACAACATTCAACCATGGCATCGATGCAATGCGCACAATGCATGACATGACAAGTTAAAGTATTGAAATGTAAATCCTACACATGGAAGATCATTTTAAATTGAGTTGGAATGCCCGAGAGGTGCCATTCGACAAATTCCATATTTAAAAGAAAGGGTGTAATTTGTTCCTCTATTATAAACATGGTTCAAGGTTGTTTAAATATGCATGATTTGGACATAATTAAATAGATCTTATTTTTCTGCAAATTTTGATATAACAATCACATTTTTTTGATTTAAAATGAATTACTTATGAATTTCCAAAGATTAAACAAATTTAAATCAATTTAAAACATTTATAGAGTTAAATAAATAATATTGGACCCACATGTCATAAGTTTATTAATTTTAGAAATCATTTTTAGAAATGATTAAACTTCTGACAAGAGGACCCCACCTGTCAGATTTAAAAGAATTACAGAAAAGAATAAATAATTTAGTAAAAGGAAAAGGAATTGAGGCGCTGATGTCAGCTGACGTCAGCAGTGGAGAAATCCTCCCTGTCGAGGACGGATTCGACGAATTCGAGCGCGAGGGGCGACGCGGCTTCACGCGTTGCACGCGTACGGGCGCGGGCGACCGAGGGGTCGCGGCGCCGCCCGCAAATGGTCACCGGGGAGGGCGGAGCGCTCGCCGGAGCGAAGGCTGGCGGCGGCGCACGGCGGCCGGAGCATTAGGAGCGGGAGGGAGAGGGAAAAGAGGTCCGGGAGGACCAGCAGCTCACCCTGGTGCCCGTGGAGACGTCGAGGAAGCGCGGGGAGGCCGGGGTTCGCCGGAATCGAGCTCGAACCACGGCAGCCGGAGTTGAGGATGATACGGACGCGGCGGCGAAATCCGTCGCGCTAGGAGCTTCCCAGCATGCACATCTCAGCGAGGAGGGAGAGAGGAGCAAGTCGTTCCCCGGAGCGGCCGAGAATTGCCGACGAAGCCGGAGCTAGGGTTTCGACCGTGGTGAGGAATTGGAGAAGAACGAGAGAGGAGAAGAAGAACTGGGCTTCTCCGGCGGCGGAGGAGATACTTGTAGGGGTCTCGACGTCGGCGGCGGGGATCTTGACGCAGTGGAGGCGATGGACGGCGGAGGAGGCAACAGCGTGCGCGCCGGTGAGAAGGAAGGAGACGACTCGGCCGATTTTGCAGAAAACCCCCTGGCTCTTTGAATATCCACAAAACCTTTGAAAACAGGCCCCTGCCTTGGAAATTAATTCTTTTGAGGGTCTTTCTGCAAATAGAAAATTTATACAAAAATAGCAGGAGACTCAGAATTTCACAAGGAAGCCATTGGCAACTTTGGATTTTGAAAATTTGGAAATTTTTTTAACACATTATAAAATAACAAGTGGTTTAGGCCACTTAGGGTTTTTCTCTTTTAATTTTTAAACTCAAATTTTGTGCACATTTTAATTAGATGTAGAGGATGCTCATGATGCACAAACAAATCTTGATTAACAAATAGCAAATTTGGGGACGTTACAGTCTCTTTGACTGGGAAGAAGTGAGCCACTTTGGAGAGACGATCAATGAGACACAACAACAAACATCACACTAAGACACATAGCGAGCAATTTCACGCTTCATCCTGGTCCACCAATAGATTTGCTTGAGATCCTGGTACATCTTTCTACTGCCAGAGTGGATAGAAAGCGGAGTATCATGAGACTCCTTGAGAATCAGCTCTCTTAAGCTGTCAAGCTTGGGCACTACAATGCGTCCTTCAAAGAGCAAGGTACCCTTGTCATCGAGAGAGAAACTCCTGTACTTATCCTTGCCAATGTTGACTTTGATATTGTTGACACCTGAATCACGCAACTGTGCGACACGAATTTTATCCTCAAGTGTAGGAGTAGCAATCAAGTTTGCAAGATATCCAGAAGGAACCACTTGGAGATTGAGCTTCTTGAATTCTTCGTGAAGAGGAGGTTGGATATTCTCAACCATGAGGTTGTTGCAATAGGAATTGCGACTAAGAGCATCAGCCATTACATTAGCCTTTCCTGGAGTGTAAGATAGTGAGATCGAAATCTGAGAGTTTCTCAATCCACCTTGTTTTCCTGAGGTTCAAATCCGGTTGAGTGAAGAGATATTTGAGACTCTTGTGGTCGGTGAAGATCTCATAGCTGTGCTCCAACAAATAAGGTCTCCAAACCTTGAGGGAATACATGATTGCTGCAAGTTCAAGGTCATGTGTAGGGTAGTTGAGCTCATGAGGCTGCAACTGACGAGATGCATAAGCCACAACTTTGCGTTCTTGCGTGAGGACTGCGCCTAATCCTTGAAGAGATGCATCACAGAAAATTTGGAAACGTTTGGAATTGTCTGGCCAACTAGAACAGGAGTAGAAGTGAGTTTAGCTTTCAGGAGATTGAAGCTCTCATCACACTTTCGAGTCCAAAGGAACTTCCTATCTTTCTTAGTAAGATCGGTGAGAGGCTTTGCGATTTTGGTGAAGTTCTCAACAAATCGACGGTAATAGCTAGCCATGCCAACAAAGCTTTTGAACTTGTTTCACCGTTGTAGGAGGCAACCATTCAACAATGGCCTTCACTTTTTCTGGATCAACAGAAATGCCTTCAGAAGAGATAACTTGACCAAGCTAGAATACTTTAGGAAGCCAGAATTCACACTTGGAAAACTTGGCATAGAGACGATGTTCTCGGAGTTTTAACAAGATAAGGCGTAGATGTTCTCCGTGTTCTTCCTCGGTTTTGGAATAGATAAGAATGTCATCGAGATAGACTACCACGAACTTGTCGAGGTATTCCATGAAAACGAAGTTCATGAGATGTGAGAAAGTCGCCGGAGCATTTGTGAGACCAAAGGACATGACAGTGTATTCATAGAGACCATAACGAGTGGTGAAAGCTATCTTTGGAATGTCTTCTTTGCGGATCTTGATCTGAGGATAACCTGACCTCAAGTACAACTTGGAGAAAACCTTAGCACCAGCGAGTTGGTCAAACAGGTCATTGATGCGAGGAAGAGGATACTTGTTATTGATGGTTTTCTTGTTCAGAGGACGGTAGTCAACAACCAGTCGCTCAGTCGTGTCCCTCTTTTTGACAAAAAGAGTAGGACAAACCCAAGGAGAAGTACTAGGTTGGATGTGACCTTTTTCCAATTTTCGAGTTGTCTCTTAAGTTCAACAAGTTCTTTGGGGGCCATCTTGTAAGGACGTTTGGAGATAGGAGCAATGCCTGGTTTTAGTTCAATGACGAACTCCACGGCTCTGTCAGGTGACATACCTAGCATTTCTTCAGGAAAGACGTCAGGAAAGTCTCGGACCACCGGTATATCTTCCACAGCAAGAAAAGGATAAACATTGAGAGCGAAAAGCGGAGCTGAAGAGGTTTGGTTTGGAGAATAGACTATCTATCTAGAAGGATGAGAAAGAGTTACAGTCTTTGTGGAACAGTCTATCTTAGCTTTATAGGCCTTCAACCAATCCATGCCTAGAATGACATCAATGTCTGAGTTACCCAGAAGAATTAAGGAAGCAAGGAACAAATGACCTCCAATTTGAATTTGGTTTCCATGGCTTACCCTGGAAGTCTGCATTTGCGTTCCCAGAGAATGGATCATGAGTGGAATAGATAAGGGATCTAGGGGCAGCTTTGTTGTTTCAGCAAAGATTACTGACACACATGAATGAGATGCTCCAGTATCGAACAATACCTTAGCAGGAAAATAGTTAACTAGAAGTTTACCCATCACAACTTCTGGAGCTTCCTCTGCCTCTTTGGCGTTGAGGTGGTTCACCCTTCCACTCCTAGCTGCAGGCCTATTGCTGGGGATTGCACAAACTAAATCTTGTGTTGGAGAAGAACGAGTTTGTTGCTTATGAAGCTTCTTTTGGTGGCAATGGATAGAGATGTGGCCTGGTTCCCCGCACTTGAAGCAGGTTCTTGAAGGACGAGCACTCATTGGGTTTGGCAGAATTTGAACACTCGGCCTTTTCTGAGCTTGAGAACCTCTTGTAGGAAACATTATGGAGGGAGGATGAGAAGTTAACCCTATAGAGGTTGGAAGATAGGTGGGTTGAGTTGGAGATGCATATGGAACCCAAAGCCTTCGCTTTTGTGGAGGCATGGTGTTTGTTGAAGAAGAAGCACCTACAAGAGCATGTTTTCGAGATTCTTCAAACATCTCACGACCAAATTCCTCCCGGAGAGTTGTGTTGAGAAGCTCTTCAAAGGAAACGCACTTGAACAAGGTGAGTGCATACTTCAGATTTGGGTTTAGACCTCTGCGAAATTTGGCTTGCTTCTGGGCATCAGTTGATACCAAATCTTGAGCATAGCGGGCCAGACGGTTGAACTCAGCTTGATAGTTCAGCACTGACATGCTTCCCTGAGTCAATTCATAGAATTCTTCACGCCTCCTTTCCATGACCCCATCGGGAATATGCTGGCGTTTGAAAGCCTCCTTGAACTCATCCCAAGTAGTAACAACACCTGGTGCTCGTAACTGTTGGAAGTTCTCCCACCAAGACATGGATTTACCGCGGAGAAGATAGGACACAAAGGAAACACGGTCCTAATCAGACACGTGTGAGACAACAAGAGCATTGTTCATCTCACGCAGCCAGTCATCAGCATCAAGTGGCTCAGAGGGAACATCAAACGTGCGTGGGTTGAGCTGGAGAAACTCTATGATTGTCACACGGCAGTTGCCCTGGTCTTGGTTTTGCTGAATGTGACTCAAAACTTGCGTCATCTGAGACAGCACTTGCCTCATTTTGGATGGCATTTGAGTATCTTCTTCGCCACTCTCCATCCTAAGGAGGACACAACGTTAACACCACAATCGGATAAACAAAATCCAATGTAAGTGCTTAAAGGATTACTTCGTATTGCTAGAAAAGATAACATGGAACGAGACATTGCCATCCATCATGGTACGCCATTTGTTTACTTCCATAAAGGTTTAAAGTGAGGTAAGAACGAAGAATAGCATTCGGAACACCAATTGAGCTTGACGTAACTTCACCAAAAGAGGAGAAACAACTGATTGATTTAAGAATGAAACTGAACGTAGCCGAAGGGAGGTTAATAACTGCTAAAAACGAAATTCACCACCTTGAAGACACATGCAACTATGGTACTACAGAAACCCCGAACACGTGATGTCCTAATTTTAAATTTTTAGGTGAGAAGGGGAAAACAACATCGTAACACTTCCTTACGAGAAGAACAGGGAGGGTGGGTGGGGAAAGGAATAAAAGAACAGAATTCCTACTCTCACGTTTAAGATTTTCCTGATAACTACAAAATATTTTTCTTGACTCAAACAATGACCAGTAGAAGGGAACCTGAGGGCGTTTAGACTCTGATACACACTGGCAGACCTTGGATTCAGACGTCACAAAGAAGACGTACCGGTTGGGCCACACAACTAGGAGCATACTGGGTGTACCAATCCCAGGAAAAAGCAGGCAGGCTCAGAATGGATCATCGGCCTACAGCTCGCTAGCGATCCCAACGTCACGTAAGTCTCGCGATTGCGCACGAAAGAAATCCAAAATCCTACCAATTCGTATACTTAAAACATACATACACTGTATACGAATCGGTTTGGAAACATAATGGAAATCACAGGATAAACTTAAGACACAAAGAAAGGAAATAAATATCCAACGCTCTAACTGAGCAAGATAGCAAATATCACCAAGCAGAGGACACATGTCCCATCATTACAGCATTCAGCGGAAACATGCCGGTCTGAGTACAGACAAGAAGCAAATAGGTACAAGGCCGAAACGAAAAGAGAAAGCCCATCCACGCGGTCCACCAGGAAGAAGCTGAAGGGAATATGCCCTAGAGGCACTTAATAAACATAGTTTATTGGCAATATCCCAGTTGTTCATTATATGTTTTATATCATGCTATAAATGTATTTAGCCGAAACATTAATACATTTGTGGTAGATAAACAACCAGGTCCCTAGTTGCCTCTACTAAGACTAGTTTCGTTGCGCGATTGATGATCGAGGTTTTCCGATCATAGGGCATGGCGCCGGTCGGCAACGGAAGTCACGTCATTGGTTGAACGATGTGATGGACATACCCAATATTTATACGACATAGTCATTACGCCTTAAGACCGTGAGACCAACTCGTATTGTTATTCCTGGAAGATACTTTGATTGCACCAAATGTCGTATCTTAATTAGTATGACAATAACAGTGATACTTTTGGGTATGGGAGGGGGGTAGTTGAGCGAGGGGTCAACAGCGGGATTTGTCAGTCCGTATATCCGGATAGATACTCTAGGGCCCACGCGGTGAGATTATGTCAAATGAGTTTGCAAACATTTGACTAGGTCACTAGCTGACATAATATCATAGACCAGTAGAAGATAGCGATGTCGGTAACGAGATCATGTTAGGTATGGAGATATCTTAGAATGATGCCCAGACGCGCTAAGTAAGACATGACAAAGGGTTTAAGACTAGACGTCCAGGTTTGATAGATGAAAGTCATTCGTTATATCACAGAGATTAATTCATTGGGTCCAGGCGTACGAGTTAGTCATTGATCGGAGAGGAGTCTCGATCATGTATGTTATTATATCGAACCGCTAGGGTAACACACTTAAGGGGTTTCGACAAGACAACCGGAAAGGAAAGAGATCACCGGAAACGTCCCGGGAATGGTCCGATGGAGATCGGGTAGCGATGGAAGAGTTTTCTGAGCTAGAATAAATTATATATAATATGTTTGATATTTATTAGTATAATTAATGTCTAAATACGATTTTATATATTTATTTTCGAATTTTTAAAGGCAGATTTCCCTAAATGGGCCTTCTAGTGGAAAGAAGGCCCATGAGGGGGGGGAAGCTTCCCCCCAAGGGATGAGGGCTGGTTCGGCCGGCCTAGGTGGGACACAAGGGGCCCACCTAGGGCCGGCGCACCCTTCAAGGGTCGTTGCTGGTGTGGGATAGTCCCACACCGCCCGATTGGCAAGGTTGGCTCCCCCCGGGAGCCTATATAAGAAGGGGCACCCGTGACCTTCTAATTCACCAATTAATTCTCTAATTCTCTCTCGATCTCGTGATTCCCTTTGTCAGAGTTGCGCCGAGTTGAGAGGGCGATCTCTTCCACCATAGCCCACTGCCGCGCTGCTGGTGTTCCGGTCCAAGTCTTCCGCTGCTCGTCCTAGACTGGAGCTTCGAAAGCCGTCGTCTCCACCGTATGTGTGTAACGCCCTGCGAGGTGATGCGCTAGCGTTGCTCGGAAGTCTACTTCCTCCCCCCGACCTCAAGGTCATCTTCGTCGTCTTCGTCGCGCCGAGTTCTTCGCGACCTAGAGGTCGGCTACGTCGTCTTCGTCGTCAACGCTTGTGCGGGAGCGTAATTCCCGCTATTCGGTCTACGAGGGTATGTATTCCGATCTCCGCCGTACTTCTATATCTGCATAATATAGATCTTTGCTAGTTTAAGGATATCGTTGCTAGGAAAATTTATGTTTTCTGTCTGCGATCCCCTTCAGTGGTATCAGAGCCGATCTATCGTAGATATAGTTGTACGCTATTAGAACCCGTGTTCTGCACGGGGGCACCGTTCCTTTTATTTGCTACCCTCTAGCGTGCACTTGTGATTCGAGCGGCATCGAGTTGATGAAGCGGCCCGGACCGATTTGACGCGTACGCTTACGCGAGACTGGTTCCACTACTGACATACGACTTGTACCGTATCTGTGGCTGGCGGGTGCCTGTTTCTCTCTCTTTAGTTGGTCTTGCATTTTCAATGGAGGGCCCGAAAGGGATTCTTAAACATGCAATTATTGGATCGTTGTTGTGGTCATAAGGTTCGTATGTATGAAGCGGTTCTATTTACGATAGCCCCAAGCCACGTAAAATATGCAAAAGATAAAGTAGAAGCGTCTAACTTTATTTTGCAGGGGCTATGTGATATGGTCAAGGAAGGTTTGATAAATTGTTTATAAACTGCGGGCGCCAAGAAGACCATGGCGCAATGGACTATATCACATTGCATTACATTTGATGTTTTGTGTGCATCTTATATTGTGTGATTATATATATTAGTATATATTAGTTACGCGGTGGTAATTATATAAGATGATCCCTTCAAAAATACCACTAGTGTTCTTCCTCCAACGAGCACCACCAAGAAAGTTCTACGTTATGAGGCAGGACGTGACGATCGGGTGTCGGACATATCGTCGTTCCCATACGGTGGGTGTAAGCCATGTTGCACAAGCGTCAGCATGGAGGTTATAGTGGCGAGCCTAGCATATGCATATATGGCCTCGGAACACGGAGGCCGAAAGGTCGAGCACGAGTCACAAAATTGGTGTGACGGACAATTGTGTACTCTTGAAGTTGTGCGCCGGCTCTGACGATGAGGGGTGGTGCAATGGATGGGGGTCGTGTAATCGCTTAAACGACCAGGAGGGATGTTCGTTTGAGTGGGAGTTCGGATAGTTATTTTCTAAAATACTAGAACTCAAAATATAATGAAAAAAGTCTGTTTTGCAAAACCTTTGTAGATATTAACCATTGTGATAGCATTTTTTCAAATTAGGCGCATTCCTGTGTTTGAGAAACTTAAAAGGTTGGGTCCAAACTTCATAGTTTTATACTTTAGCTTGAGGATACTCCTTGTTTAAACCGTTAGCTCTTTGTGTTACAATACCCGCTAGGAGATAAACCCGGAGATTCCGCTAAAAAAAGATATTTTGGATTATCAGATTTTGTGCGGATGATATCATCATAGTCCAGTGTATGCTATGATCTCTGCCATAGAGAACCAACGGTGGGTACGAGTTGTTAGATCGCGAACATATGAGATGGTCGCTAAACTCGGGGTACCCCTAAAGTTGGGTTGATGAAGTATATCAGTACGTTGACTGATTGTCTTCTCAACCAAGATGGAAGAGAATACACACATTGAAGGAGCACGGGGTGGTCATACTTGATGACATATGGTCATACTTGATGAACATTGAGACGCCTGGCTCAGCTCGATCACTGGATGACAGACGCCGTTGTCAGGTGCAAATGCTTTGTCATAGACTATATCATGCAAAGGGGAATCGTTCACCTTCATGGTTCTTTATTACGTTAGAAGAATCAAGAAGATGAAACAGATCGCCGAAAGTCATCAATGATGATGGTGTATATATGATATACATGTTATGAATGTTTTAGCTAAGCAAGTACTCGCAGTAGTGACTAAGTTTTTGATACTAGTCATGTTTTGTGAAAACCAGGTTTACTGCTTGAGTAGCTTGAAAGGATGAGGCGACATTGTGTGTTGATAATGGCAGACAATTTGTTGTGATGGCCATAGACACTCTCCCTCTAGATCTACCATTTGAATAAATTCTTTATGATCGCCTGTTAGTATGATCGTTACAAGTGTGTCTCCTCTAGCGAGACACTTGTTCATACATGATAGTGAAAAATTTGTTGTCCTATATTTATGAAGTAATGATCATATGCCAGTTTGAATTTAGATGGTAGAAGCTCCCACATTCATAATATTAATGCCAAAGGATACAAACTTAATAAATACACCACATATGTGTGGCACTACTTTTTAATTCATGTCAATGTTATAGTCAATGCATTAGCTCCATACCGGATGGATCTACAAGTGCTTAGATTTGATCTTTTGACACTTGCAAAATAACTAAGACACCGTTTTCGGAAAACGGGCATATGACTTATTGATAGTCATACATAGAGATGTATGTGGTTCAATGAAGTAATTGACAGGTAGTGGAGACCTTTATTTCATGAACTTCACTGAACGTTTGAGTATAGCTTGTTGAGAATCGTGCATATCAGTGTATGTGAATCAATGAAGTACTTTAACATGTAGTGGAAGTCTTTATTTCATAGACTTCATGAACATTCGAGTAGATATATGGATATCCACTCGGGAAATGTTGGTCTAAAATTTTTGATTCGATCAAACAAATTCAGAATGAAGTAGGAAATAAATGTAGCAAGAAAATCAAATTCCTTCGATACAGATCGAGAAAATAAAGATTTGAGTTATAATGTTGGCACATCATTGGAAGACTTGTGAGAAGAGTTCCACAAATTACGTCGCATGGAACACCATATTGTTATGGTATGTTAGGACGTCGTAATTGCACCCTATCGGATAGTGTGTGGTAAATAGATCTCTTACCAAATTATTGTGATCGTTAGAGTTATATGGTAGAACCGCAACATTCACGTTAGATAATAGGAAAACCATTTGAATCCATGGAGACAATACCATACGAGTGATGGCATGGCTTTTAGCCTGGATTGTCGTTTCAGCAGTTTAGTGTTTCGATGTGATCAAACCTAAAATGGATTAATCTTTGTAGTGTACCGTACCTAAAGAGTTAGTCGGCTACATGTCTCACGACATAGGCAAAATCTTTCCCGGGATATACATTGCGAAAGAAAATAGTTTCTTGTCCAAGGGTATAAGTGAGAAACAAAGTAGAGCAAGACGAACTTGATGAACTTCCTCTCCAGACATCAGAGTGTTTTTGGTGTCAGGCTCCATAGCTTGAAAAAGCTGATGATACAAGATCATGAGCGTACGAGGTTGTGTTCCACACTATGTGTTACGACAATCTTGTTATGAAGGTCATATTAATGGAATATGACAGACCTACGAACTACGAAGAAGAGATGGTAGACCTAAGTCCGAGAAATGGCTATGAGTCATTTATGATCCCAAATAAAATCCATGTACGATTACCAGGTAATGACTTGGGGGATCTTCTTGATGGCATCTAGGATGTTAATAGAATATGAAATTTTATGAGAGAATAGACATTGAGAAGGATCGATTTGTCGTGAAACAGTTCCGACAGATTCAAAAGTTGACCACATGAGAGTTTGTCTCAAGTGGCGAAGCCTAAATCTATTCTGGGTCATTTAGCAATTACTATAATTTCGAAAGAGAAATTGATAGATGGATAAGAAAACCATGTTTCTTAATAGTGTCATTAAGAAAGAGTAGTAATCAGTACAATAATGGTTTGTAATCCTGAGGATGTTAAACATGTATGCAAACTTCAGTTGTCCATTCATGGGCAGAAGCAAGCATATCGGAGCTGGAATCTTCACTTTGATAATGTGATCAAAGGATTTTGGAGTTGTCCAAAATAGTTGAAGAAACCTGTATTTGCAAAGAAGTGAGTGGGAGCTAAGTAGCTTTTCTTTGATCTTATATGCGGAAGGCATATTTGAGTGGGAGCTAGGTGTCATTCGTGATTTTGTATGTAACGACATATTGAATGACACAGATCCTCTAGTAGAGTGTAAAGGATTATTTAAGTGATTAAATTTTCTATGAAATGAAGTTAGGAGTATTAGGCATCCGATTTATAATTGAATAGATCGTAAGGGGCTTAATAACATTAGGTCGGAATATTTCCTAAGTTAAGATTCTGAAGTGTTTCAGAATAGAACAAGCAAAGAAGATTGTTCTTGCTTGTATGACTAGGTAAAATATTAAGTTTATCTTGGCATTTTCAGTAATAGCAAATGATGTTCGACATTATCTATGTATTAGACATAGAAGCTATCAGACTGAAAGCTCGACTTGGTGTAACCCGAGTTCTGGGTTGAAGAACAGTTTCTAGAGTGATCCTTGTGTGGATCAATGAACAAACGTTAAGTATAATTTTCAGTGTCTATGAGAACTGAAGATATGTTTTCTAGTAAAGGGTAAGAGTGGAAATACAACTTGCCGTAAAGCGGTTACGATGATGCAAGTTATGACACTGACCCATACGACTAGAAATCTCATATAGGAGATGTCCTTTGTTTTGAAGAAAGACATGGTTAGTTTGCGAAGTCGCATGTGAATGCACTGTCGCATAATCTACATAGGTATAGAAATATATCGCGACTTTAGAAGTAGCAAGTGTGATTGGACTGAGCAGTTTTCCGAGCGTAGGTTGTCCCCTTAATAGATCTCTTAGACTTTTAAGGCCCATGCTACGTGAATGTTCAAGTCTCACTCCATCCACTAGGATATATTTCACCGTCATCGTAAGATAAGGGACGATGTCAAACTAGGTGACATAGAAGTGTTGCAAAGCACATATAGGTCTCAATGTGTGAGATCTATTGACTGTATTCCTCTTCCACGAGGCGAGCAGGCACCAAGATGCTATGGGTGTTGAGCTTTTACCAAGTCGTAAACTAGATTAAGTGTTACTCTAGTGCAAGTGGGAGACTGAAGGGAATATGCCCTAGAGGCACTTAATAAACATAGTTTATTGGCAATATCCCAATTGTTCATTATATATTTTATACCATGCTATAACTGTATTAAGCGGAAACATTAATACAGGTGTGGTAGATAAACAACCAGGTCCCTAGTTGCCTCAACTAAGACTAGTTTCGTTGCACGATTGATGATCGAGGTTTTCCGATCATAGGGCATGGCGCCGGTCGGCAATGGAAGTCATATCGTTAGGAGTAACGATGTGATGGACATACCCAATATTTATAGGACATAGTCATTACGCCTTAAGAACGCGAGATCAACTCTTATTGTTATCCCTGGAAGATACTTTGATCGCACCAAACGTCATATCTTATCTAGTGTGACAATAACGGTGATACTTTTGGGTATCAAAAGGGGGTAGTTGAGACGAGGGGTCTACAGCGGGATTTGTCAGTCCGTATAGCCGGATAGATACTCTAGGGCCCACTCGGTGAGATTATGTCAAATGAGTTTGCAAACATGTGACTAGGTCACCAGCTGACATAATATCATAGACGAGTAGAAGATAGCAATGTCGGTAACGAGATCATGCTAGGTATGGAGATATCTGAGAATGATGCTCGGACGCGCTAAGTATCGACATGACAAAGGGTTTAAGACTAGACGTCCAGGTTTGATAGATGAAAGTCATTCGTTATATCACAGGGATTAATTCATGGGGTCCAGGCCTACGAGTTAGTCATTGATCGGAGAGGAGTCTCGATCATGTCTGTTATTATATCGAACCGCTAGGGTAACACACTTAAGGGGTTTTGACAAGACAACCGGAAAGGAAAGAGATCACCGGAAACGTCCCGGGAATGGTCCAATGGAGATCGGGCAGCAACAAAAGAGTTTTCGGAGCTAGAATAAATTATATATAATGTGTTTGATATTGATTAGTGTAATTAATGTCAAAATAGGATTTTATATATTTATTTTCGAATTTTTAAAGCCAGATTTCCCTAAATGGGTCTTCTAGTGGAAAGAAGGCCCATGAGGGGGGAAGCTTCCCCCCAAGGGATGAGGGCTGGTTCGGCCGGACTAGGTGGGCCACAAGGGGCCCACCTAGGGCCGGCGCACCCTTCAAGGGTTGTGGCTGGTGTGGGATAGTCCCACACCGCCCGATTGGCAAGGTTGGCTCCCCCCGGGAGCCTGTATAAGAAGGGGCATCCCTGGGCTTTTAATTCACCAATTAATTCCCTAATTCACTCTCGATCTCGTTATTCCCTTTGTCGGAGTTGCGCCGAGTTGAGACGGGAATCTCTTCCACCATAGCCCACTGCCGCGTCGCTGGTGTTCCGGTCCAAGTCTTCCGCTGCTCGTCCTGGACTGGAGCTTCGGAGGCCGTCGTCTCCACCGTATGTGTGTAACGCCCTGCGAGGTGCTGCGCTAGCGGTGCTCGGAGGCCTACTTCCTCCACCCGACCTCAAAGTCATCTTCGTCGCGCCAAGTTCTTCGTGACCTAGAGGTCGGCTACGTCGTCTTCGTCGTCAACGCTTGTGCGGGAGCGTAATCCCCGCTATTCGGTCTACGTGGGTATGTATTCCGATCTCCGCCGTACTTCTATATGTGCATAGTATGGATCTTGGCTAGTTTAAGGATATAGTTGCTAGGAAATTTATGTTTTCCGGTCCACGTAGTAGCCACCCACCTGGTCGTACGGAGAATCATCAACTGCAGGAGAAAAATCACAGCCCATGAACGTGTCAATACACCGGAGCGTATCGAACAAGATAGAGCTAACAAGTTGCAAAACTGAAAGACTCCCAAAGTATGGGGTTAGGTGGACTTAGTGGCAGCAGCACTAGCAACCTAACAGAGACACACTACAACTTTCGTCTAATTAGAGACGGATAAGAGAGCGAAAGTAACCAACTACAACTAACAGCAATCATAACCCATTCTCGGATTAACCCCCTCAACCAAGTATGAGGAAGCAATTCGGGAAAACTCACACATTGAAAAGTTTAGTTACCATTTATTGTGAAAGTAATTCTATATTACTAGTCAAATTAATAAATAATGATTAGGTGTAAGTTGTCTATGATCTTATTAGCCAGCATCATCACCAAGTCGTCCATAACCATGGACACGGCTCATCGATAAGATTAAGCCCTGCCGGGGTGCACTACTGTACCCATACTCGTTCGATCAACCCCAAAAAGCAAGCCAGAAGGTAGGGCATCTCAACACGACAAATCTCTTCTCTACAACCCATCCAGGGAACCGCATGATTGTGTGCACGGCTAATCAGGTCAAGTGCCCGTGGGATCAACCTTCATAGCACTCTAAGAACGTGCCACCCTATATGAGAATCAACTACACCATCATCATGAGATCGTTATGTAACCATATGCATGCATCAAATGGAAAGCCCGAACTACTTGCGACGCCCTGGATAAGAAGCGGATTAGATCGAATCCACGGGGAGCTCCATAGGGCCTTCCACAAGTGGTTAGTGCGCTCAAAATTGGATCCGAGGACAAGAACTGAGTTCCTAGGTCGACACTTAGTAGAACAAAGCACCTCTCAAGGTCTTCCGCCGGTGCCTTATCATTTAGTTATAATTCCCAACAGAAGATAACATTTTATTAAAGTAGACATTCTATAATGCGAAGTATATCGGACATAGAACAGACTGACTCACAGAACCAACCTTAAGCACGCACTACGACTCGCAAGGCTAACATATAAACATACAACAGGTGATGGAATGTGGGGATAAAGTTGTATAGGGATGCAGGATAACATGTGATGGGATCGCAGTTCAAGAATCGTAAACTAGGCTAGCATAGATCAAAAGGCAAGGATGAAAACCAAACATCCTGTAATAGGTTAGCAGTAGCTTGCCTGGCAGCTTGTGGCCCGACACAAAAGCTGGAACCTCAGGGACGTAAGTACCGTCAGTACACACGTCGTCGTCTACCCAGAGAATAGCAACACAGACAAAAATAGGAAACATAATCAATATATGGAAATGCGCAAACAATTGATGGTGTATGACATGGCAAGATGTAATATGAGATGCACTTAATCCAAATTAAGCGGGAATGCAATCCCGACAATTAATATTTAGGTTCAACTTATTTATCTACACATCCAATTAAATGTTTATTAACATGGCAAGACATGGCATATATGATATAATAAAATTAAATGGAATAGGGCATTATATATTTATTACCCCACACATTCCATATTTAATTATTTAGTTGCATTTGTTAATTTAAACTAAGCAATAAAATTAAATGATGCAAAATGGCATAAGAGTGGCATATTAATGTTCATTGCATTTTTCTGATAATAAAGCATATAAAGATTTTTTTATTTGGAGTTATAAAACTAAAGTTATTAATGTTTCAAGCCTAGGGGTGTTTCTGCAATTAACACGGACTTGTTCGTGATGGTAAAAGTACTGGTGAGGGTTTAAACACTAAATTAGAAATGCAGGGGGCTCAGTACGAAAAGGCAGTGAAGATAATGTTCCTGGTCTTTTCTTACTGAGTCCGGGCTAGCCCGAGAGACTGCCATGCGGGCCAGGCGCCACGCTGCCGCTGACTGGGCGGTGACTGAGCGCTGCTGGCTCCCGCGGTAACTGACCAGCGGGGCCCGCCTGTCAGTGGCATGAATAAAAGGAAAAGGGGTGGCTTTTATCAGCGAGCCGGGGAATCAAACCCGCGTCGCGGACGCGCACGGTTCGGCGCTGCTAGCCATTAAATCGAGGTTGTGTTGATGCTTGCTGGAGCGACGCGTTGTTTTTAACATAAACCAAAACACTAACTCCTGACGATACTTAAACTCGTCAGAACTAAAACTCGTCAGAACCATGGGCACGACGGAGCGAAACTCACCGGCGATGGCCTCGAACGGGCGGCGGGGGGCTGGCGTGTGCTGGAAAACGAGAGAGGTGAGGGTTGTGGAGGCGTGCGGGTTAACCGAGACTGGCAAGGAGCCACGAGACCTCGTGTCCGTGCGCGGGTTCGTGCGTGCGCTCCACGGCCGTGTGTGACGCCGGCGGCGGGATAAGGGGGAAGATGGCTAGGGCTAGGGTTTCGGGCGCTGCGGCGCGACTTAAAGGAGAGGTTGAGGAGAAGGTGGCCGGTGGGGCGCGCCTGGCAGCGTCCACGCCATGGCTGCCTCGCTGTAAAGCGAGGTGCCTCCTCTGCTCTGTACGGGAAGAAGAAGGCCCGACCCTGGTTGGGCCGGAGTTGGGCCGGAGTTGGCGCACTTCGGCCAGGTGAGTTTTTTCCTGGTTTTTTTTTTCTTTTTTTTTCTTTTCTGTTTTGTATTTTTAAAACAAAATAGAAAAGGAAACAAGATAAAATCTTTTGGCAAAAAAATTGTAGTTTCAAAATAGACAGTTTAATTTACTGGTTTGAATATTTGAAAAGATTTTGAAACTTCACATTTGAATTTATCTGAATGTAAATGTGAAATCTGAATTTGAATGCAACCATTTAATTAAATGCAAGACAAATGAAAAGATTATGTTTTTCCTTATTGCACACAAACACAATATTCTAGGAAGGCATTACATTTGGGATGTTATACATGCTCTCCGTTACTTGTGTGTGCTTTGGCCAAGTAACTGCTTGTAACTCTAAGAGTGGATAATTATGCTCGATAGTGGGTTCATGTCTCTATTTAATCTGGGACAGTGACCGAAAGTTCAAAGGTTGTAGATGTGCTGTTGCTACTTGGGATAAAACAATAGTACTTTGTCTAAGGATGATGTTACTTACTTACTTTACTCACAGTGCTTAAGGCGATAATCTGTTGCATGCAACTTAATACTGAAATGGGTGCAAACGCTAACCGGAAGGTGGATTATTAGTCATAGATGCGGTTGGAACGGTCTATGTATATTGTTGTAATGCTCGAATGAATCTCACACTAGACACCATATCATTAGTACATGCATTGGATTGCTCATCATTATTATGTAAATTGCCTAGCTGTAATTTGTTTACCACGCATGGATGAATGTTATTATTATTTATGGAGAGACACCACTAGTGAATTGTGGACCACGGTCCTTCTCATTAATTTGATAAAACCACAGCTGCAAACCTGTTACTTTCTGCAAACATACATATTTCTTCCACACATACGTTTAATCCTTAGTTAGTCGGTGAGATTGACAACCTCACTGTAAAGTTGGGGCAAAGTTTCTTGATTGTTTGTGTGCAGGCTCCACGTTCGTTGCTGACGCTGGTGCTGTGCCGTGCCAACGTCGCCACCAACAACCTCAAGGGAATTCTTCATGTCCTACTGGATTGATAACCTTGGTTTCATACTGAGGGAAACTTGCTGGTGCACTACTTCACACCTCCTCTTGGGGTCTCCCAACAACACACCCACCGTGTGCATCACTTGTCTCTCATAAGCGCTTTTCTTTAAAGCCTTTTAGCTAGGCAAGGAGATTCTATGATGCTCTCATAAAAATGAGAGTTAAAAAGCATAGGAGAGCATCAAGAGGTAAACATCAAACACATTTAAGTCTAACCCACTTCCTATGCAAAGGTATCTTGTAATAGGATAAATTATTGAAACAGGAAGCAACTATAACAGAAAGATGAAACAAATGAAACTTCAAAACTTCCAACATAAAGAGAGGTATTTTAGTAACTTGAAAACTTTTACAACCGTGTACAATATAACCATCACATGAAACATTCTTATCATGATCCATATGCATAAAAGTGTCATTATCTCGCTTATAAGAAAGGTTATTCTCATTAATAACAAAGGGATTAGGATCATCATAAAGAACTTGAACTGGAAAGACAAGTTTTATATTAGAAGGATTGGTTTGAGTGATTCCTCTATAATTATGATAAGTTTCAAAAGGATAATTGTAATTATAACCCATGTCATACTAATCTGCATAATTATCAAAGACCGAAGGCAAAGTATGATCAGAAACAATAGAATAATTATCCTCGAAAGTGTGTTCATTTGAAAACATGTCATCATTTTTACTAGAAGTAGATGTATAAAATATATAATCGTAGTAGCAAAAGGATTTTCAAACACCTCATCCCAGAGCTCAGAGCTCTCTATATCATAGTGGGAAGGAACATGGATAGTATTAATAGTGAAGCAATTACAAATATTATCCCAAAGATCTTCAATATCAAAAGAAGTGAGCTTTTCCCAGTCATGATCACTAATAGAAATAACAAGCATAGGTTCATCATCAAGTTCAGAATCATCGAATTCAGAATTATAAGTATTAATTGTAACAGGAGTAACAAGTTTGGGAGAAGATATTGTTTCCTCTCTCCTTTTACTCCCCTTCTTCTTCTTCTTCTTCTTCTTCTTCCTCTTCTTCTTCTTCTTCTTCTTCTTCTTCTTCTTCTTGGTTTAGTTTTAGAGACAATGGAAGAAACTTGGGGGAATTCCCCTCTTTCATTAATAAGATGAAAACACATATTAGTCCCGTCATACTTTGGTGAAGTCCCATCCTCTATAATATTTTGTATGTAGGTGTTAGAATGACAATTATTAACACAATAGAGATAACATCCATGCAACAAACCATTCATATCAATATCACTCATATTTAACAAAGAAGTTTTTCTTGATATCTCTTCACAAACCAAAAAAAATTAAGTACATCATGTTGATTTGGAGTGATCATGTTATCACAGAAGTCTCTTTATTAGAACTTGAGCATTGAAATTCGAAATGACCCTCCTCATAGCAAAGTTCACAAATAAAAGGATAGGTGACACACATTGTATTAACGAGATCTCTTAAAACATTATACCACCTCTAGTATTTTCATTCCTATGATGGATACAATATTCTTCTTCAATTTGATTAATTCCACAAGGTCTATGCATTCCCCAAAAATTTACATGCTTATAAGACATAGTATTATCAGAATTTTGAGCATGTTTATTGCAGTCATCAACAACAATTTCATTTTCCATTCAACTGTCTTTGAAAGGTTCATGATACACGTCCCAATTTTCTGTAGAAACATTAATATGAGAAGCAAAGGATCTAAAATAATCAATAATAATATGAGAATCGAGACCATATTTAGCATTAAGCTCTTGAAAATCGGCAGTTTCAACATAAGACTTAATGCAATCATATTCATAGTTTATACCTGATTTTTTCCTTTGTCAATCTCCCAATCTTCAACATTGTTTTGAATTGCTTCAAGGAGATCCCATTTAGCTTCAACCTTCTTACTTGTTAAAGAGCCCACCGAACAGGCATCTAGATAATCCTTGCAATGTCCTGAAAGTCTTGCATAAAATTTTTAACAATCATTTTATCAGGAAGCTCATGGTTAGGACATTTGAGTATTAATGTTTTCAGCCTTCCCCAGGCTTGAGCAATGCTTTCTCCTTCAAGAGGCCAGAAATTATATATAGAATTACGATCTTGGTGAATCTCACTTGGAGGATAAAGTTTAGAATAAAAGAGAGATACAACCTCCTCCGATCCAAGAGAGTGCATATTCTTCAACAATTTATGCCAATGCGCAGCTCTTCCACCAAGTGATATAGAATATAATTTCTTCTTAACTTTGTCCATTGAAATAGCTGCACACTTGAACACCTCGCATAATTCATGTAAAAATAGCAAATGATCACCAGGACGAACAGTTCCATCCCCTACATATCGGTTATCCATAACACGATCAATAATTTTCATAGATATTATGAATGACACTATTTCTTCAGGTGGCTTTAGAATATCACAAGCATCATTAGAATTATCACATATTGGAGGTAAAGCATTATCAAGGCTAAATAATACTTTCAGAGCTGAGGAACAAAAAAGATTATTTATGTTTAAACTAGCTCCCCCAAGCTTACACTTTTTCATAGCCTTAGCAATAATATTGTCCACATAATTTATACTAATAACATTACTACCACTATTATGCAAACTAACTTCCAAGGATTTTTTAATTTCTCTTCAAAAGTATCATGTCCTAATACAATATAAATTTATAGAGATCTCAATTTTTTTTGTTTTCCATTAGCCTAACTAGTGAAAATAAAAACAAGAAACAAAAAGTAATAACTGCAGAATCTAAAGGAGATACCTTCCAACTCTTACATCCCCGGCAGGGGCGACAAAAAAATGTTTGATGTCTACGCACGCTTCTATTCTCGTTGACAGTGTTGGGCCTCCAAGAATAGAGTTTTGTAGAACAACAACAAGTTTCCCTTAAGTGAAACACCCAAGGTATATGGAACTAAAGCAGGTAGAGGTCAAATATATCCCTATTAAGCAACCCTGCAATTAATATACGAGAAGTCTCTTGTGTCCCCAACACACCCAATACACTTGTCAGATGTATAGGTGTAATAGTTATGCGAAGAGATAGTGAAATACAAGTAATATGGATAATTATAAGCAGTAATTGCAATCTGTAATAAAAATGGCAGCAAGCAAACATATAGCAGAACCTTTTGGAAACAGTGTTTTAATGCTTAGAAACAAGGCTTAGGGATCCTACTTTCACCAGTGGACACTCTCAATAATGACATCAAAGTTGAATAATAAATAGTACTCTTAAACACTCTCATGTTGGATGATAAACACCATTCATTGTATAGGGTTACAAGAGCACCCTCAAAGTCAGAGTAAACTAACACCAACAATGTCATAAAGGAATCACACACGGTGCACACACTATCACCGTTACAACCGTGAATAACCCCGGAGTTCATATTAAAGTAACCTCTAGAGTGCATGTTAGATAAAGAGTAGCATCACATATTCAACTAGATTACAAAGCTCTTTATCACATAAAGATCACATCATGGGAGAGAGATATAGACCACATAGCTACCGTATATCCCGCAACCCCAAGGGAGAATTACTCACTCGGCGGAAGGCGAAGGCGGTGGAGCCCCGAGGGCCCCACACCATGTCCTCACGCGGCAGAAAGGGGATCCGCGCCTGGGGGTGGTGTGGGCCCCTCGGATATCGTCTTCATCTCCTTTCCGGTGTTCTGAATCGTTCACAGGAAAATAGGGGTTTTGGAAAAGAAATCGTCCGATTCCGAGAATATTTCCTTAAGTACTTTTCTGAAACAGAAAACAGCAGAAAACAGGGAACTAGCACTGTGTCATCTTGTTAATAGGTTAGTCCAAGAAAATGCATAAAACCATATAAAATGCATACAAAAGTGTCATAGGTTGTATAATATAAGCATGGAACATAAAAAATTATAGATACATTGGAGACGTATCAACGGTCGTGGTGGTCCACAGCGCCGTGATAAACCACGACGATTTAGCAGGAGAGGAGAAGGACCGACATGTCCAGGAGGATGGAGATCTCACCCTTGACACGTGGGACAGATCGGCGGTGACGGAGGAGGTATGGAACGGTGGCGAACGTCCTCGGCGTGCGGCCGTTGGAGTCGGAGAAGAAAGTAAGCCACACTCGATTTGTACCGACTACGAGCGATTCTGTTGGCGAGGATGAGGCGGAGATATTAGTGCTCTTCCATCTGGTCGGCGAGGCCTCCAACACCGGCGAGGACATTGGTACACTCACTACAGTGCACACGCACGCCTGCACGACCAAGGAGCACCGTTCTTTTTCCAAAAAAAAATCAGATTTTTTATTTATTTCATTTTTTCTCAGATTTTTTATTTTTTAATTATACTGACAAGTTTGTCGCGCTATCATTTTTCGTGTTAATGTGTCTGAGCTTACCACGTCAATTCATAATCAGACCGTGATTTGTGTATATTGCGAAAATTCGAAAACAAATCTGGTATTTCCGTTAGATTGAAAAGAAAACTGGTACCATCTCGCGATTGAGACTCGAGATGTGGTTAATGTGGTAGTTTTACACTAACAACTCATGCTTTGCTTTGCTGTCAGATGGGGATGATCTGGTTACAATTGTTATAATATCACCCATGTTTCGGGAAACCAAATACTCATAAAAATGTAGCCAACCAAATAGAGTGATTCGATTCCAGTTCTCAAACAAGGAAATACAATGCGGGCGGGCGACCAAAAGAACATGGCTTTAAGGCTGCATGAACCAACCATATTTCAACATGCTAGTTTAGTGGTGTGTCTGTGGTGTTGTCTGTGGAAAAATTATGTATAGGGAAATCTGCTGTTACGATTGTTAGTGTTTAGCAACTAGCTGGCTGTCTACAGTAATTTGTAATCTGTGGAATTGTCTGAAACACCCTCGGGGTTTTGGAAACGGTTATTGCTGCTGATTTACGTTCAACAAAACACATATCCACATATCCATCATAATTATATATATCCGGAAAACATTTTAGTTACATCACTTGAGAAAAATCAAATATTCCAAAAATACATTTTCAGTAGCAACTCATATAGGTCTAATGTTGTCTAGCGTTGAATAACGCGTCGACAATATCGTCCCGTGTTGTGTTCATGCTCCTCGTGTGTAGTGCCCCCGAAACAATAATACCGGCTAAGGTAATTGCTTGGCTTTGGACCTTAGGAATGCTCCTCGTGGATACTTCTCAATACTATGTTGGAGAATGCGGTTATCATGTTCCGAACCAGGCCATCCGGCAACAACAAACATAAATCTGAGATCAAAATCACATGTCGTAGCAAATTTTGTGACGGGTAACCATATCTTCCGGTATGGTTAATCATCCATTGGTACGATACCGTCTATGCATAAGTCGCTACGGCCGCACCTAATCAGCGTCAAGGATATACATCAAAATAAAATTAATCACACCGGAAATTGCATAGCAGAGAAGAAACAAACAACAACATTGAGCTACGGCCGAACCCGAATCAGCAACAATACATGAGCTAGCCCCTCGTGGGGGAAACCCTTTTCCACCCTAGCAGTACATATAGGACAAGGTTAGGAGATATACATGAGCGTAGGTGGTCCCCTTAATAGATCTCTTAGACTTTTAAGGCCCATGCTACGCGAATGTTCGAGTCTCACTCCATCCATAAGGATATATTTCACCGTCATCGTAAGCTAAGGGATGATGTCAAACTAGGTGACATAGAAGTGTAGCAAAGCACATATAGGTCTCAATGTGTGAGATCTATTGACTGTATTCCTCTTCTACGAGGCGAGCAGGCATCAAGATGCTATGGGTGTTGAGCTTTTACCAAGTCGTAAACTAGATTAAGTGTTACTCTAGTGCAAGTGGGAGACTGAAGGGAATATGCCCTAGAGGCACTTAATAAACATAGTTTATCGGCAATATCCCAATTGTTCATTATATGTTTTATACCATGCTATAACTGTATTAAGCGGAAACATTAATACAGGTGTGGTAGATAAACAACCAGGTCTCTAGTTGTCTCAACTAAGACTAGTTTCGTTGCACGATTAATGATCGAGGTTTTCCGATCATAGGGCATGGCGCCGGTCGGCAACGGAAGTCACATCGTTGGTTGTACGATGTGATGGACATACCCAGTATTTATAGGACATAGTCATTACGCCTTAAGACCGTGAGACCAACTCTTATTGTTATTCCTAGAAGATACTTTGATTGCACCAAACGTCGTATCTTAATTAGTATGACAATAATGGTGATACTTTTGGGTATCGGAAGGGGGTAGTTGAGACGAGGGGTCTACAGCGGAATTTGTCAGTCCGTATAGCCGGATAGATACTCTAGGGCCCACTCGGTGAGATTATTTCAAATGTGTTTGCAAACATGTGACTAGGTCACCAGCTGACATAATATCATAGACGAGTAGAAGATAGCAATGTCGGTAAAGATATCATGCTAGGTATGGAGATATCTGAGAATGATGCTCGAACACGCTAAGTATCGACATGACAAAGGGTTTAAGACTAGACGTCCAGGTTTGATAGGTGAAAGTCATTCGTTATATCACAGGGATTAATTCATGGGGTCCAGGCCTACGAGTTAGTCATTGATCGGAGAGGAGTCTCGATCATGTCTGTTATTATATCGAACCGCTAGGGTAACACACTTAAGGAGTTTTGACAAGACAACCGGAAAGGAAAGAGATCACCGGGAACGTCCCGGGAATGGTCCGATGGAGATCGGGCAGCGACAAAAGAGTTTTCGGAGCTAGAATAAATTATGTATAATGTGTTTGATATTGATTAGTGTAATTAATGTCTAAATATGATTTTATATATTTATTTTCGAATTTTTAAAGGCAGATTTCCCTAAATGAGTCTTCTAGTGGAAAGAAGGCCCATGAGGGGGGAAGCTTCGCCCCAAGGGATGAGGGCTGGTTCGGCCGGACTAGGTGGGCCACAAGGGGCCCACCTAGGGCCGGCGCACCCTTCAAGGGTTGTGGCTGGTGTGGGATAGTCCCACACCGCCCGACTGGCAAGGTTGGCTCCCCCCGGGAGCTTGAATAAGAAGGGGCACCCCTCGGCTTTTAATTCACCAATTAATTCCCTAATTCTCTCTCGATCTCGTCCTTTGTCGGAGTTGCGCCGATTTGAGACGGGAATCTCTTCCACCATAGCCCACTTCCGCGCTGCTGGTGTTCCGGTCCAAGTCTTCCGCTGCTCGTCCTGGACTGGAGCTTCGGAGGCCGTCGTCTCCACCGTATGTGTGTAACGCCCTGCGAGGTGCTGCGCTAGCGGTGCTCGGAGGCCTACTTCCTCCACCTCAAAGTCATCTTCGTCGCGCCAAGTTCTTCGTGACCTAGAGGTCGGCTACGTCGTCTTCGTCGTCAACTCTTGTGCGGGAGCGTAATCCCTGCTATTCGGTCTACGTGGGTATGTATTCCGATCTCCGCCGTACTTCTATATGTGCATAGTATGGATCTTGGCTAGTTTAAGGATATCGTTGCTAGGAAATTTTATGTTTTCTGCATGCGATCCCCTTCAGAAGCCTAGGGGAACTCTAACTACTCGTCGTAGATCTCGTCATCAAACTCCACGTAGTAGCCACCCACCTGGTCGTACGGAGAATCATCAACTGCAGGAGAAAAATCACAGCCCATGAACGGGTCAATACACCGGAGCGTATCGAACAAGATAGAGCTAACAAGTTGCAAAACTGAAAGACTCCCAAAGTATGGGGTTAGGTGGACTTAGTGGCAGCAGCACTAGCAACCTAATAGAGACACACTACAACTTTCGTCTAATTAGAGACGGATAAGAGAGCGTATAAGTAACCAACTACAAGTGACAACAATCATAACCCATTCTCGGATTAACCCCCTCAACCAAGTATGAGGAAGCAATTCGGGAAAACTCACACATTGAACAGTTTAGTTACCATTTATTGTGAAAGTAATTCTATATCACTAGTCAAATTAATAAATAATGATTAGGTGTAAGTTGTCTATGATCTTATTAGCCAGCATCATCACCAAGTCGTCCATAACCATGGACACGGCTCATCGATAAGATTAAGCCCTGCCGGGGTGCACTACTGTACCCATACTCGTTCGATCAACCCCAAAAAGCAAGCCATAAGGTAGGGTATCTCAACACGACAAATCTCTTCTCTACAACCCATCCAGGGAACCGCATGATTGTGTGCACGGCTAATCAGGTCAAGTGCCCGCGGGATCAACCTTCATAGCACTCTAAGAACGTGACACCCTATATGAGAATCAACTACACCATCATCATGAGATCGTTATGTAACCATATGCATGCATCAAATGGAAAGCCCGAACTACTTGCGACGCCCTGAATAAGAAGCGTATTAGATCGAATCCACGGGGAGCTCCATAGGGCCTCCCACAAGTGGTTAGTGCGCTCAAAATTGGATCCGAGGACAAGAACTGAGTTCCTAGGTCGACACTTAGTAGAACAAAGCACCTCGCAAGGCCTTCCGCCGGTGCCTTATCATTTAGTTATAATTCCCAACAGAAGATAACATCTTATTAAAGTAGACATTCTATAATGCTAAGTATATCTGACATAGAACAGACTGACTCACAGAACCTACCTTAAGCACGCACTATGACTCGCAAGGCTAACAGATAAATATACAACAGGTGATGGAATGTGGGGATAAAGTTGTATAGGGCTGCAGGATAACATGTGATGGGATCGCAGTTCAAGAATCGAAACTAGGCTAGCATAGATCAAAAGGCAAGGATGAAAACCAAACATCCTGTAATAGGTTAGCAGTAGCTTGCCTGGCAGCTCGTGGCCCGACACAAAAGCTGGAACCTCAGGGACGTAAGTACCGTCAGTACACACGTCGTCGTCTACCCAGAGAATAGCAACATAGACAAAAATAGGAAACATAATCAATATATGGAAATGCGCAAACAATTGATGGTGTATGACATGGCAAGATGTAATATGAGATGCACTTAATCCAAATTAAGCGGGAATGCAATCCCGACAATTAATATTTAGGTTCAAGTTATTTATCTACACATCCAATTAAATGTTTATTAACATGGCAAGACATGGCATATATGATATAATCAAATTAAATGGAATAGGGCATTATATTTTTATTACCCCCACACATTCCATATTTAATTATTTAGTTGCATTTGTTAATTTAAACTAAGCAATAAAATTAAATGATGCAAAATAGCATAAGAGTGGCATATTAATGTTCACTGCATTTTTCTGATAATAAAACATATAAAGATTTTTTTATTTGGAGTTATAAAACTAAAGTTATTAATGTTTCAAGTCTAGGGGTGTTTCTGCAATTAACACGGACTTGTTCGTGATGGTAAAAGTACTGGTGAGGGTTTAAACACTAAATTAGAAATGCAGGGGGCTCAGTGCGAAAAGGCAGTGAAGATAATGTTCCTGGTCTTTTCTTACTGAGTCCGGGCTAGCCCGAGAGACTGCCATGCGGGCCAGGCGCCACGCTGGCGCTGACTGGGTGGTGATTGAGCGTTGCTGGCTCCCGCGGTCACTGACCAGCGGGGCCCGCCTGTCAGTGGCACGAATAAAAGGAAAAGGGGTGGTTTTTATCAGCGAGCCGGGGAATCAAAAACCCGCGTCGCGGACGCGCACGGTTCGGCGCTGCTAGCCATTAGATCGAGGTTGTGTTGATGCTTGCTGGAGCGACGCGTTGTTTATAACAGAAACCAAAACACTAACTCCTGACGATACTGAAACTCGTCAGAACTAAAACTCGTCAGAACCATGGGCACGGCGGAGAGAAACTCACTGGCGATGGCCTCGAACGGGCGGCGGGGGGCTGACGTGTGCTGGAAAACGAGAGAGGTGAGGTTTGTGGACGCGTGCGGGTTAACCGAGACTGGCAAGGAGCCACGAGACCTCGTGTCCGTGCGCGGGTTCGTGCGTGCGCTCCACGGCCGTGTGTGACGCCGTCTCCGGCATCGCGAATTACTGCGACCGCGGGCTGAAGCGGAGGGAGAAAGAGACGGAGGAGACGCTGGTCACCTAGAGGAGAACGACGGCGCAGCGGAGAGGCTTGGGGTCGACGGAGACGGCGAGTTGGTGTCGTGGGAGGAGAATTGGAATCGCGGCATCGTCGGGGAAGAAGCGCTCGTTGCGGTCACGTCGGAGAAGCCCCCGTGCGTCTGCAGCGTTGAGGAGGTAGAGGAACGAGAGGCGCTGCTCGTGGCGCAAGGAGGACGGAGGGGATGGCCGGAATCACGCCGGTGACGCCCTCGGCATCTCGGGAAAAAAATCCTGGCGACGGCGTAAGCGCGGACAAGAGCAAGCGGCGGCGGGATAAGGGGGAAGATAGCTAGGGCTAGGGTTTCGGGCGCTGCGGCGCGACTTAAAGGAGAGGTTGAGGAGAAGGTGGCCGGTGGGGCGCGCCTGGCAGCGTCCACGCCATGGCTGCCTCGCTGTAAAGCGAGGTGCCTCCTCTGCTCTGTACGGGAAGAAGAAGGCCCGACCCTGGTTGGGCCGGAGTTGGGCCGGAGTTGGCCCACTTCGGCCAGGTGAGTTTTTTCCTGGTTTTTATTTTTCTCTTTTTTTTTTCTTTTCTGTTTTGTATTTTTAAAAGAAAATAGAAAAGGAAACAAGATAAAATCTTTTGGCAAAAAAATTGTAGTTTCAAAATAGACAGTTTAATTTACTGGTTTGAATATTTGAAAAGATTTTGAAACTTCACATTTGAATTTATTTGAATTTAAATGTGAAATTTGAATTTGAATGCAACCATTTAATTAAATGCAAGACAAATGAAAAGATTATGTTTTTCCTTATTGCACACAAACACAATATTCTAGGAAGGCATTACATTTGGGATGTTATACATGCTCTCCGTTACTTGTGTGTGCTTTGGCCAAGTAAATGCTCGTAACTCCAAGAGTGGGTAATTATGCTCGATAGTGGGTTCATGTCTCTATTTAATATGGGACAGTGACAGAAAGTTCAAAGGTTGTAGATGTACTGTTGCTACTAGGGATAAAACAGTAGTACTTTGTCTAAGGATGATGTTACTTACTTTACTCACAGTGCTTAAGGCGATAATCTTTGCATGCAACTTAATACTGAAAGGGGTGCAAACGCTAACCGGAAGGTGGATTATTAGTCATAGATGCGGTTGGAACGGTCTATGTATATTGTTGTAATGCTCGAATGAATCTCACACTAGACACCATATCATTAGTATATGCATTGGATTGCTCATCATTATTATGTCAATTGCCTAGCTGTAATTTGTTTACCACGCATGGATGAATGTTATTATTATTTATGGAGAGACACCACTAGTGAATTGTGGACCACGGTCCTTCTCATTAATTTGATAAAACCACAGCTGCAAACCTGTTACTTTCTGCAAACATACATATTTCTTCCACACATACGTTTAATCCTTAGTTAGCCGGTGAGATTGACAACCTCACTGTAAAGTTGGGGCAAAGTTTCTTGATTGTTTGTGTGCAGGCTCCACGTTCGTTGCTGACGCTGGTGCTGCGCCGTGCCAACGTCGCCACCAACAACCTCAAGGGAATTCTTCATGTCCTACTGGATTGATAACCTTGGTTTCATACTGAGGGAAACTTGCTGGTGCACTACTTCACACCTCCTCTTGGGGTCTCCCAACAACACACCCACCGTGTGCATCACTTGTCTCTCATAAGCGCTTTTCTTTAAAGCCTTTTAGCTAGGCAAGGAGATTCTATGATGCTCTCATAAAAATGAGAGTTAAAAAACATAGGAGAGCATCAAGAGGTAAACATCAAACACATTTAAGTCTAACCCACTTCCTATGCAAAGGTATCTTGTAATAGGATAAATTATTGAAACAGGAAGCAACTATAACAGAAAGATGAAACAAATGAAACTTCAAAACTTCCAACATAAAGAGAGGTATTTTAGTAACTTGAAAACTTTTACAACCGTGTACAATATAACCATCACATGAAACATTCTTATCATGATCCATATGCATAAAAGTGTCATTATCTCCCTTATAAGAAAGGTTATTCTCATTAATAACAAAGGGATTAGGATCATCATAAAGAACTTGAACATGAAAGACAAGTTTTATATTAGAAGGATTGGTTTGAGTGATTCCTCTATAATTATGATAAGTTTCAAAAGGATAATTGTAATTATAACCCATGTCATACTAATCTGCATAATTATCAAAGACCGAAGGCAAAGTATGATCAGAAACAATAGAATAATTATCCTCGAAAGTGTGTTCATTTGAAAACATGTCATCATTTTTACTAGAAGTAGATGTATAAAATATATAATCGTAGTAGCAAAAGGATTTTCAAACACCTCATCCCAGAGCTCAGAGCTCTCTATATCATAGTGGGAAGGAACATGGATAGTATTAATAGTGAAGCAATTACAAATATTATCCCAAAGATCTTCAATATCAAAAGAAGTGAGCTTTTCCCAGTCATGATCACTAATAGAAATAACAAGCATAGGTTCATCATCAAGTTCAGAATCATCGAATTCAGAATTATAAGTATTAATTGTAACAGGAGTAACAAGTTTGGGAGAAGATATTGTTTCCTCTCTCCTTTTACTCCCCTTCTTCTTCTTCTTCTTCTTCTTCTTCTTCCTCTTCTTCTTCTTCTTCTTCTTCTTCTTCTTGGTTTAGTTTTAGAGACAATGGAAGAAACTTGGGGGAATTCCCCTCTTTCATTAATAAGATGAAAACACATATTAGTCCCGTCATACTTTGGTGAAGTCCCATCCTCTATAATATTTTGTATGTAGGTGTTAGAATGACAATTATTAACACAATAGAGATAACATCCATGCAACAAACCATTCATATCAATATCACTCATATTTAACAAAGAAGTTTTTCTTGATATCTCTTCACAAACCAAAAAAAATTAAGTACATCATGTTGATTTGGAGTGATCATGTTATCACAGAAGTCTCTTTATTAGAACTTGAGCATTGAAATTCGAAATGACCCTCCTCATAGCAAAGTTCACAAATAAAAGGATAGGTGACACACATTGTATTAACGAGATCTCTTAAAACATTATACCACCTCTAGTATTTTCATTCCTATGATGGATACAATATTCTTCTTCAATTTGATTAATTCCACAAGGTCTATGCATTCCCCAAAAATTTACATGCTTATAAGACATAGTATTATCAGAATTTTGAGCATGTTTATTGCAGTCATCAACAACAATTTCATTTTCCATTCAACTGTCTTTGAAAGGTTCATGATACACGTCCCAATTTTCTTTAGAAACATTAATATGAGAAGCAACGGTTCTAAATTAATCAACAATAATATGAGAATCGAGACCATATTTAGCATTAAGCTCTTGAAAATCGGCAGTTTTAACACAAGACTTAATGCAATCATATTCATAGTTTATACCTGATTTTTTACCTTTGTCAATCTCCCAATCTTCAACATTGTTTTGAATTGCTTCAAGGAGATCCCATTTAGCTTCAACCTTCTTACTTGTGAAAGAGCCCTCCGAACAGGCATCTTGATAATCCTTGCAATGTCCTGAAAGTCTTGCATAAAAAATTTTAACAATCATTTTATCAGGAAGCTCATGGTTAGGACATTTGAGTATTAATGATTTCAGCCTTCCCCAGTATTGAGCAATGCTTTCTCCTTCAAGAGGCCAGAAATTATATATAGAATTACGATCTTGGTGAATCTCACTTGGAGGATAAAGTTTAGAATAAAAGAGAGATACAACCTCCTCCGATCCAAGAGAGTGCATATTCTTCAACAATTTATGCCAATGCGCAGCTCTTCCACCTAGTGATATGGAATATAATTTCTTCTTAACTTTGTCCATTGAAATACCTGCACACTTGAACACCTCGCATAATTCATGTAAAAATAGCAAATGATCACCAGGATGGACAGTTCCATCCCCTACATATCGGTTATCCATAACACGATCAATAATTTTCATAGATATTTTAAATGACACTATTTCTTCAGGTGGCTTTAGAATATCACAAGCATCATTAGAATTATCACATATTGGAGGTAAATCATTATCAAGGCTAAATAATACTTTCAGAGCTGAGGAGCAAAAAAGATTATTTTTGTTTGAACTAGCTCCCCCAAGCTTACACTTTTTCATAGCCTTAGCAATAATAGTGTCCACATAATTTATACTAATAACATTACTACCACTATTATGCAAACTAACTTCCAAGGATTTTTTAATTTTCTCTTCAAAAGTATCATGTCCTAATGCAATATAAATTTATAGAGATCTCAATTTTTTTTGTTTTCCATTAGCCTAACTAGTGAAAATAAAAACAAGAAACAAAAAGTAATAACTGCAGAATCTAAAGGAGATACCTTCCAACGCTTACCTCCCCGGCAGGGGCGACAAAAAAATGTTTGATGTCTACGCACACTTCTATTCTCGTTGACAGTGTTGGGCCTCCAAGAGCAGAGTTTTGTAAAACAACAACAAGTTTCCATTAAGTGAAACACCCAAGGTATATGGAACTCAGGCAGGTAGAGGTCAAATATATCCCTATCAAGCAACCCTGCAATTAAGATACGAGAAGTCTCTTGTGTCCCCAACACACCCAATACACTTGTCAGATGTATAGGTGCAATAGTTATGCGAAGAGATAGTGAAATACAAGTAATATGGATAATTATAAGCAGTAATTGCAATCTGTAATAAAAATGGCAGCAAGCAAACATATAGCAGAACCTTTTGGAAACGGTGTTTTAATGCTTAGAAACAAGGCCTAGGGATCCTACTTTCACCAGTGGACACTCTCAATAATGACATCAAAGTTGAATAATAAATAGTACTCTTAAACACTCTCATGTTGGATGATAAACACCATTCATTGTATAGGGTTACAAGAGCACCCTCAAAGTCAGAGTAAACTAACACCAACAATGTCATAAAGGAATCACACACGGTGCACACACTATCACCGTTACAACCGTGAATAACCCCGGAGTTCATATTAAAGTAACCTCTAGAGTGCATGTTAGATAAAGAGTAGCATCACATATTCAACTAGATTACAAAGCTCTTGATCCCATAAAGATCACATCATGGGAGAGAGATATAGACCACATAGCTACCGTATATCCCGCAACCCCAAGGGAGAACTACTCACTCGGCGAAAGGCGAAGGCGGTGGAGCCCCGAGGGCCCCACACCATGTCCTCACGCGGCAGAAAGGGGACCCGCGCCTGGGGGTGGTGTGGGCCCCTCGGACATTGTCTACATCTCCTTTCCGGTGTTCTGAAACGTTCACAGGAAAATAGGGGTTTTGGAAAAGAAATCGTCCGATTCCGAGAATATTTCCTTAAGTACTTTTCTGAAACCAAAAACAGCAGAAAACAGGGAACTAGCGCTGTGTCATCTTGTTAATAGGTTAGTCCAAGAAAATGCATAAACCATATAAAATGCATACAAAAGTGTCATAGGTTGTATAATATAAGCATGGAACATAAGAAATTATAGATACATTGGAGACGTATCAACGGTCGTGGTGGTCCACAGCGCCGTGATAAACCACGACGATTTAGCAGGAGAGGAGAAGGACCGACATGTCCAGGAGGATGGAGATCTCACCCTTGACACATGGGACAGATCGGCGGTGACGGAGGAGGTATGGAACGGTGGCGAACGTCCTCGGCGTGCGGCCGTTGTAGTCGTAGAAGAAAATAAGCCACACTCGATTTGTACCGACTAGGAGCGATTCTGTTGGCGAGGATGAGGCGGAGATATTAGTGCTCTTCCATCTGTTCGGCGAGGCCTCCAACACCGGCGAGGAAATTGGTACACTCACTGCAGTGCACACGCACGCCTGCACGACCAAGGGGCACCGTTCTTTTTCCAAAAAAAAAATCAGATTTTTTATTTATTTCATTTTTTTCTCAGATTTTTTTTATTTTTTAATTATACTGATAAGTTTTTCGCGCTATCATTTTTCGTGTTAATGTGTCTGAGCTTACCACGTCAATTCATAATCAGACCGTGATTTGTGTATATTGCGAAAATTCGAAAACAAATCTGGTATGTCCGTTAGATTGAAAAGAAAACTGGTACCATCTCGCGATTAAGACTCCAGATGTGGTTAATGTGGTAGTTTTACACTAACAACTCTTGCTTTGCTTTGCTGTGAGATGGGGATGATCTGGTTACAATTGTTATAATATCACCCATGTTTCGGGAAACCAAATACTCATAAAAATGTAGCCAACCAAATAGAGTGATTCGATTCCAGTTCTCAAACAAGGAAATACAATGCGGGCGGGCGACCAAAAGAACATGGCTTTAAGGCTGCATGAACCAACCATATTTCAACATGCTAGGTTAGTGGTGTGTCTGTGGTGCTGTCTGTGGAAAAATGATGTATAGGGAAATCTGCTGTTACGATTGTTAGTGTTTAGCAACTAGCTGGCTGTCTACAGTAATTTGTAATCTGTGGAATTGTCTGAAACACCCTCGGGGTTTTGGAAACGGTTATTGCTGCTGATTTACGTTCAACAAAGCACATATCCACATATCCATCATAAATATATATATCCGGAAAACATTTTAGTTACATCACTTGAGAAAAATCAAATATTCCGAAAATACATTTTCAGTAGCAACTCATATAGGTCTAATGTTGCCTAGCGTTGAATAACGCGTCGACAATATCGGTGTTGTGTTCATGCTCCTCGTGTGTAGTGCCCCCGAAACAATAATACCGGCTAAGGTAATTGCTTGCCTTTGGACCTTAGGAATGCTCCTCGTGGATACTTCTCAATACTATGTTGGAGAATGCGGTTATCATGTTCCGAACCAGGCCATCCGGCAACAACAAACGTAAATCTGAGATCAAAATCACATGTCGTAGCAAATTTTGTGACGTGTAACCATATCTTCCGGCATGGTTAATCATCCATTGGTACGATACCGTCTATGCATAAGTCGCTACGGCCGCACCTAATCAGCGTTAAGGATATACATGAAAATAAAATTAATCACACATAGCAGAGAAGAAACAAACAACAACAATGAGCTACGGCCGCACCGAATCAGCAACAATACATGAGCTAGCCCCTCGTGGGGGAAACCCTTTTCCACCCTAGCAGTACATATAGGACAAGGTTAGGAGACATACATGAGCTAGTCGTCGTACAAGAATCAGCGCAGCGCACAAGCACTGAAATAAAACGAAGAGCAGTAAACAAGCAGTGGCACCTGATTGAGATTGGAGGGCGGGTCAAGACGTGGGAAGACGGACCAGCAGCGGCTGTCTGGGACGATCGCCGGTCGGGAAAAATTGGATGCGTGACAGCGGCACAAGCTAGGGTTCGATGGCCTCTTCTCAATAGGACGAGCGGTGGTTCTGTTCGGGACGGGGTGCGGATTTCCTTTTTTTAGGGACGAGAGTTTTTTATCGCTACGAGGGGCGGACTTGCCTCGGTGGCATATACGCGTTGTAATTTTGATCGCATCGGTCGTCTCATCGCTCAAGAAGCTCGGAAAGCACCTCCGTGGCGTGCTTTTTCAATATAAAGGAAACATAGGTGCTTCGGTATACACAATTGTGCAAGGTCGTTTGTAGAGTTTCTCTTTGATTAAATTGGGTACCAAACACACGGAAGTGTTGGTTTCATTTTTCTTCTGTATTTTGCATGAAAAAATAAATTAAGTAAGAATGGAATTAGTAAAAGTGTTGGAAAAGTGCACAAAATGTAACGGCAGAATAAATTCTACGCACATCCGGTGACTAGGGAAAGTCATCCTAACATAAAGGACCAGGTGAGTTTGAAATGACCATAAATGGAGGAAATGTGCATAAGGATAAAGATGTAAACGACTGGCCCACGACACGATCTGTGTGGCGGCGTCCACTTCCACGTGACAGTGTGACATGCTTATACACACCCATCACTAGCGTCGTATGCTGTGTGACCGTATGCTGTGGAAGGGGCCACACCCTAAAAGTGAGAATATTGTGGTAGTGGACGCTATCCTATGTGGCTTGTGCGTCCCACTTCTACGTAGAGATATTTGGACGCAGAAGCGGCTTTATTTTCATTTATTCTTTGAAAAGGGAGACATGCACCAGCCAGAAGCGGCGCTTTAGTGACCTCTGGAGTCTGGAGGGGATATCACACGTTGATGTTCTGTGTTGCGGCGCATTCTTGTGATGAGTTGTTTCCATATACTTTGCTCGTATATGCTCATTGAGTTTAAACATTAATTAGTACGATATATGGAGAAGAAAACCAGCAGTATAGTGCTTGAGGATTTTATCAGCCCACAGGAAATCTTACAGTGCAGTGGCGAACCCACCTCTATGGCCCCTGGTTTTCACCATCACTCGGGGAGGTTTTCGGGTGTATATATAGCTCACATATGCCCTGAGCCTCTGCACCCACCTTAATTGCCTCTCTGCCTCCATCCCCGGCACTGGGCAATCGATCGTTCCCCCGGGCGGCTCGAGACGTGAGTTCCCAACAATCTTACTTATTGTGTTAATTCTGGTGACGATTCTTTTAGACGATCTTATAGGTTTTCTTGCATGTTTTTTGTGATTTGCCAGGTTCACCGCTGCCTGCCGCGATGCCGCTGGGAGGGAATAAGGTGGCCGACTCCTCGTCGGCTTCTTCGTCCAAGAAAAGCCGCCGCCGGCAGAAGCCGTCCGCTTCCTCTCCTGCCTCCGTGATGACGCCGCTCGCAGACTCGGCTACGAACACGATCCAGGCATTGTACAACATGTCCAGAACCGTCTTCGCCGCGGCCAGACCGGGCTTCTTGCCGCCGCCGCCGTCCGTGGCAGAGCTCTCCCGGTTCCTCAGTACGTTATCATCACCCCTCCTGCTCGTCTTCCATTGTTCACGGTTGCGCATGTTTAGCGTTTAGGCAGCATGTGTTTGTATCATGCTTTTTTGCCCATATATTACCATCATTTCGTTATGCACGCTGCCATGCACTCCTCTGACCGTGTGCCATGCACGCATTGCTTAAAGGCTATTGTGTGCCTAGCTAGGATGACGTAGTAGTCTAGTAGCGATATCTCGATACCTAGCTTGTAGTCTTCGTGAACATTCTGCCCTTTTCCTGCCCTTCTTCTTTTGCACTAACAATGCCTCCTACTGTCAAGCCCACCCTATCTGTTGCTAGAGTCAGGGTCTGGCCAACACTATCACATGAGAAAATACCATGATAATGACACGGATGTGGAGGTTTGATCCTACCAGTCGTTCGTCTCAGAAAAGGGAATACCAAATGTTGAAGAATTCAACTTTCGCTAGAAATTAATCAATTTACTCACCGCTAGATCAATGCTGAGATTATCTCAATTTTCAAAAAAAGATAAATATAAATGCGAAGATTTACACGGCGTCGGCTTGAAGCCAATGTTTTCTTTATTTCCTTATATGAGTGTGATTTGTTAAAGATATTGCTTAAGCCGCGAAAAAGGGTGATGACAATGACAACGCTAGGAGCCAAGATATGTAGTGTCACTGCATTACTACTTTATGGCTAATACATCAAATTTAAAAACCAAATAGTTTCCGAGCAATAGATGGCCTCAACAGATTGTCCTTAGGACCGTCAATCAGTGACGACAAGAAGATCGCTGGAGAAGATGAAGAATGCCAGGTTGCGACAAAATGTAGGAATTAAGTGGTTGGTGGAAGAGGAGGGGCTAACATAGGTAGGAAGAGGAGGGGCTAACCAGTGGGCCAAGTATATGTGGCCAATGAGCAGGTCGACACCCGGAGTACTATAAGAGACATAGTCGATATATGTCACCTTTGAGGGTAAAAACTATTTTACCTATATATATATATATATATATAGAGAGAGAGATGGCGGATCGTCACCCTGGAGCTCTTTGATTCACATGATTCTAAAAATACAGGAATAAACACAGGATTAGGATGCCAATGTAAATCCTACATGATTTGGAACCTACAGAAATTTCCAGTGTTGAATGTTTGAATGAAAACCAAAGAAATTCTAAGATGAGGTTTTAGTGAAAATTGTACTCCAAGACATATTGCAATGCATTCTATTGAACAAAATCATCGGATTCTAATCCAGCGCGATGCAATCAAACAGTGCAATTATAAGGATCAAAATTCTCCAAAATTCGTATGGGATTCATTTAGAATCGAAGGAACACTAGTTACCTTAGTGGTACAAAAATATCCATGTGTTTGCAACGAAAGAAATACATATATTAGCATGTTGCTTTAGAATTTATACTAGCTCTTTTCTTTCTGATTGTTTTTGTGTTTCCAAAATTTCATAATTGTTTCTTTCCTTCTCAAACAAAAACATAATCACAACTTTCATTTGCTTCCCTTCTTCCCTTTCTTTTTGTGGAAATATGTCATGATAACTTTTTTGCAAGGAAGGTTACGCGTAGGGAGGTGGAGGGCCTCTTTGGATCGCAGGGTTGAAATACACTGGATTATGAAAACAACAAAAAATTCACAGGTTTACAAGTGTAAAACACAAGATTGCAAAACAAAGTAACTGTGCGGGAATTGTCGTTTTGATAGAATGCAGGAAAAACACAGGAGAAGTGCCTCGATCCTACGCACTTGAGTGTAAAAAAGAGGTTAGGGTGGATGTTCAAATTCCTATGGAACTGCATAGGAATCCAATCCATTTGTTGACACCATTCTTTCAAATCAAAGACAATTCATAGGAGAAAAATTCTAAGGATTGGAATCCTATGAAATTCCTTTGAAACTTCTACAATTCAAAAAGGCCCGGAATAAATGATGGAAAAATATTAGATCTAACGCTGCGTAATGAGTTGCTTTATTATGTCTCTAAGTCGTATATGCTTAAAGCCCTTTTATTTTGAATTGTTCACATATATTAAACCAAAAAAGAGTACATGATTATATCGATTATAAAAACAAAGCTAAAATAGTCTAGCAAATTTATGAGATCTTCAAACCCTTTCTTGTTTAAGCCCTTAAAAAATATGTATACATGCATGCAGACGCTGTGACACCCCATGACTTTGGCCTTGATGCAAGCATGCCGTTCTTCAGAGGTGACCCTGATGGACGCCCTAAAGTGACCTACCTTCACTTCGCCGATTCTACCCAGTTTACGGTAACGTTTTGAAGCTATTGCAGCTAACTATAAAAAACGTTGATTCAAGCTAACGGAAAGTAATACATATAATATTTACATATGTTTGCAATTATGTGTAAATTTAGTTCTCGAGGCATTTCTATAACCTTTCAGCTGCTTTAAAAATAGTAAATCCATTTACGAAATGTTTGCACTAGCTGGTCCGTATAACCAAACGACTCATTTACCATTTTGCGAGTAAACATTGCAGTTCGGGGTGTTCTGCCTGCCAAAGTCGGCCGTGATACCGCTCCATAACCACCCCGGGATGACCGTCTTCAGCAAGATCCTCCTCGGCTCAATGCACATCAAGTCCTACGACTGGGTTAAAACCCAGGCCGGTGGTGGTGGCCGTCTGTCCACTAGAACGCCAGGAGGTCAGTTCAATATCACGGCTCGCGCCATATCCAGTAAGCACACACGTTTCTGATATCATCTCGTCTTGTCTCGACACATGATCATGCAGGTGCTCGGCTGGCCAAGCTCAAGACCGACGCCGTGTTCGACGCGTCGTCGGAGACGGTGGTGCTGTACCCAGAAGAGGGAGGGAACCTGCACCGTTTCACCGCGACGACCCCCTGGGGTGCTCGACGTCATGGGTCCTCCTTACTGCCATGAACAAGGAAGGGACTGCTCCTACTACCGTGCAGTGGGATCAGATGGGCAGTTCGCTTGGCTCAGGGAAGTGCCCTGCAACTTCGACATGGACTCCGTCTACGTGCGACCCAGGACCATGAAGTGATCAATCGAGCTATTTCTACCGAGGAGAAGAGCACTGGATCTTCTTTGGCTTGGTGTAGATTTTTGTGATCGATTGGTCTTCAAAAGGATGAGCGAGGATGTAGCTGAGAACAGAGAGATCAAAACCTTGGGGCAACATATATTCTTTTTTTTGTTTAATTCGTTTGGTCGATCGGGTGAAACTTTGTCATGTGTGATCCCGGTTAAATTCATGTTTTTCTCTCATATATTATCTTCACAATAATAGAATAATGGACTTGTTTAACTGCTTGTTTCGTCGATCAACTTTTATGCTGACTAGAATAATGGAATAATTGACAATAATAGAATAATGGAGAATTAAATCCATTTGCGTCACTCAGATAGACGAAGGCAAGCCTCTCGTGAACGAACATAAACGATGTACCCACTGGACAATACAAATCAACGGTACAGAGTTCGGTACACTCGTACGGGACATCATGCTGTTAGAGTTTCTATTAGCTTCTGTGTATTGTACGGTTGTACATGTATTTGTAACCCCTATATATATATATATATATGAGATAAGCCGCACCGTTTCAGGTGACGAGCCTGTTCCCAATCATATCCTTTTGCATGGTATCAGATTATGTTACCGTGTCTTCCGCTTCCGCCGTCTCTATGTCCTCCGGAGCAATCGCGGCCTTGGCATCCGCCGCCGCCACCTCCCTGTTGGCCCTTCCGGCGTCGCTCGCTCAGCTCCTGGCGCACGCATCGACCAGCGGCATGTCCGCTCCGTCCTCCGTCGGCTCGTTCTCCGTTGGTTCGTCGTACTCCACACCATTCCGCTTCGGCCCTGGAGGGCTGCCCTTCGCGCCGCCAACTGCTTCCTCGGCGCTCACTGTGGTCACTGTTGCGGCCGCCACGTCGTCGTCTGCCTTCGTCGCCCCGCCGCCAGTCGCTCCACCGGCCCAAGATCAGGATTTCATGGCTGTCGACCACGCCCCTGGCCCGTACCAGCTCTCGCATCTCGTGACGGTGCGGCTCACCCCGGACAACTACCTCCACTGGCACGCGTCGATCCTACCGATGCTCCGCAGGCGCCATCTCGAAGGCTACATCGACGGATCGCTTTCGTGCCCGCCGGCCACAATGTCCGCGGTCATCGCCGATGGCGTTGGGCTTCGGGTCCTACCAAGCCATCTTGTCCGCCCGGCAAGCCTCCCTCTCTGAGGGGTTCTCCGGCCAGGCGCTTTTTGCTGCATCGGCCCTCGACACCTGGACGACACTTGGGGCGAGCTTCACATCTCAATCCACAGCGCGGTCCATGGCGATCTGCCGGTAGCTTGGTGAGGAGCGCAATCTTGATCAGACGGCGACCGTCTTCTTCAACAAAGTCAAGTGTCTGGCGGACACACTATTATCGATTGGCCAACCTCTCCGAGATGAAGAATTTTCGTCCTATGTCATCGCCGATCTGGATCAGGAGTATGACTCCCTCGCTGAAGCCGTGATTGGCGCTCGGCCACCGACGACACCACGTGAGCTCTATGGTCGTCTTCTGAGCAGCGAGTCAAATCTTGAAGGGGGTCGTGTGCAGAAAACAAAAAAATTCCTAGCAACCATATCCTTAAACTAGCCAAGATCTACACTATGAAGATATAGAAGTACGGCGAAGATCGGAGTACATACCCTCGTAGGCCGAATAGCGGGGATTACGCTCCCGCACAAGCGTTGACGACGAAGACGACGTAGCCGACCTCTAGGTCGCGAAGAACTCGGCGCGATGAAGACGACGAAGATGACCCCGAGGTTGGGTGGAGGAAGTAGGCCTCCGAGTACCGCTAGCGCAGCACCTCGCAGGGCGTCACACACATACGGTGGAGACGACAGCCTCCGAAGCTCCAGTCCAGGACGAGCAGCGGAAGACTTGGACCGGAACACCAGCAGCGCGGCAACGGGCTATGGTGGAAGAGATCCCCCTCCTCTACTCGACGCGGCTCCGACAAGGGAACCATGAGATCGAGAGAGAAATTGGGAATTAATGGGTGCATTAAAAGGCCAGGGGTGCCCCTTCTTATATAGTCTCCCGGGGGAGCCAACCTCCCTAGCCAGGCAATGTGGGACTATGCCACAGCCATGGTGCGGCTAGGGATGGTGCGCCGGCCCTAGGTGGGCCCCATTTGGCCCACCTAGGCCGGCCAAGACTCCCCCACAAAATTCCCTTGAGGGTTTTCCCCCCCATGGGTCTTCTTTCGACCAGAAGGCCCATTTAGGGAAATCAGGCTAAATAAATTCGAAAATAAATATATAAAATCATATTTGCATATTAATTACACTAATTAATATCAAACATAATATATATATAATTTTTCCTAGCTCCGAAAACTCTTTCGACGCTGCCCGATCTCCATCGGACCCCTCCCGGGACGCTCCCGGTGATCTCTTTCCTTTCCGGTTGTCTTGTCGAAACCCCTTAAGTGTGTTACCCTAGCGGTTCGATATAATAACAGGTACGATCAAGGCTCCTCTATGATCATCGACTAACTCGTAGGCCTGGACCCCATGAATTAATCCCTGTGATATAACGAATGACTTTCATCTATCAAACCTGGACGTCTAGTCTTAAACCCTTTGCCATGGCGATACTTAGCGTGTCCGAGCATCATTCTCAGATATCTCCATACCTAGCATGATCTCGTTACCGACATCGCTATCTTCTACTCGTCTATGATATTATGTCAGCTGGTGACCTAGTCACATGTTTGCAAACTCATTTGACATAATCTCATCGAGTGGGACCTAGAGTATCTATCCGGCTATGCGGACAGACAAATCCCGCTGTTGACCCCTCGTCTCAACTACCCCCTTCCGATACCCAAAAGTATCACCGTTATTGTCACACTAGATAAGATATGACGTTTGGTGCGATCAAAGTATCTTCTAGGGATAACAATAAGAGTTGATCTCACGGTCTTAAGGCGTAATGACTATGTCCTATAAATACTGGGTATGTCCATCACATCGTTACTCCTAACGATATGACTTCCATTGCCGACCGGCGCCATGCCCTATGATCGGAAAACCTCGATCATCCCTCGCGCAATGAAACTAGTCTTAGTAGAGGCTACTAGGGACCTGGTTGTTTATCTACCACACCTGTATTAATGTTTTCGCTTAATACAGTTATAGCATGGTGTAAAACATATAATGAACGATTGGGATATTGCCAAACTATGTTTATTAAGTGCCTCTAGGGCTCCCTTCAGTCTCCCACTTGCACTAGAGTAACACTTAATCTAGTTTACAACCTGGTAAAAGCTCAACACCCATAGCATCTTGGTGCCTGCTTGCCTTGTGGAAGAGGAATACAGTCAATAGAACTCACACATTGAGATCTATATGTGCTTTGCAACACTTCTATGTCACCTAGTTTGACATCAACCCATATCTTACGATGACGGTGAAATATATCCCAGTGGATGGAGTGAGACTCGAGCATTCGCGTAGCATGCGCCTTAAAAGTCTGAAAGATTTATTAAGGGGACCACCTACGCTCGGAAAACTGCTCAGTCCAATCACACTTGCTACTTCTAAAGTCGCGATATATTTCTATACCTATGTAGATTATGCGACAGTGCATTCATATGCTACTTCGCAAACTAACCATGTCTATCTTCAAAATAAAGGACATCTCCTATATGAGATTTCTAGTCGTATGGGTCAGTGTAATAACTTGCATCATCGTAACTGCTTTACGGCAAGTTGCCATTCCACTCTTACCCATTACTAGAAAACCTATCTTCAGTTCTCATAGACACTGAAGAATAAACTTAATGTTTGTTCATTGATCCACACAAGGATCACTCTAGAACCTGTTCTTTAACCAAGAACTCGGGTCACACTAAGTTGAGCTTTCAGTCTGATAGACTCTATGTCTGATACATAGAGAATGTCGAACATAATTTTCTATCACTGAAAAAGCTAAGATTAACTTAATCTTTTACCTAGTCATACAAGCAATAACCTCTTTCTTCGCTTGTCCTTTTCTGAAACACTTCAGAATCCTGACTTAGGAAATATTCCGACTTAATGATATTAAGCCCCTTCTGATCTATACAATTATAAATCGGATGCCTAATACTCCTAACTTCATTTCATAGAAAATTTAATCACTTAAATAATCCTTTACACTCTACTAGAGGATCCGTGTCATTCAATATGTCATTACATACAGAATCACAAATGACACCTAGCTCCTACTCAAATATGCCTTCCGCATATACGATCAAGGAAAGCTACTTTGCTCCCACTCACTTCTTTGCAAATGTAGGTTTCTTCAACTATTTTGGACAACTCCAAAATCCTTTGTTCACATTATCAAAGTGAAGATTCCAGCTCCGATATGCTTTCTTCTGCCCATGAATGGACAACCGAAGTTTGCACACATGTTTAGCATCCTCAGGATTACAAACCATTCTTAATTACACTATTAAGAACCATGGTTTTCTCATCCATCTATCAATTTCTCATTCGAAATTATAGTAATTGCTAAACGACCCAGAATAGATTTAGGCTTCGCCACTTGAGACAAACTCTCATGTGGTCTGTCGGAACTGTTTCACGACAAATCGAATCTGCTCAATGTCTACTCTCTCATAAAATTCCATATACTATTAACATCCTAGATGCCATCAAGAAGATCTCCCAAGTCAATACCTGGTAATCGTATATGGATTTTATTTCGGATCATAAATGACTCATAGCCATTTCTCGGACTTAGGTCCACCATCTGTTCTTTGTAGTTCGTAGGTCTGTCATATTCCATTAATATGACCTTCATAGCAAGATTGTCGTAATACACAGTGTGGAACACAACCTCGTATACCTACACTCTTAGTATGAGCTCAGAACATCATGATTTTGAATCATCAGCTTTTTCAAGCTGTGGAGCCTGACACCGAAAACACTTTCGATTGCGCCACTCTGATGTCTAGAGAGGAAGTTCACCAACTTCGTCTTGCTCTACTTTCTTTCTCACTTATACCTTCGGACAAGAAACTATTTCTTTCGCAAGGTATATTCCGGCAAAGATTTTGCCTATGTCGTGAGACATGTACCCAACTAACTCTTTAGGTACGGTACACTACAAAGATTAATCCATTTTAGGTTCGATTACATCGAAACACTAAAGTGCTGAAACGACAATCCAGGCTTAAAGCCATGCCATCACTCGTATGGTATTGTCTCCATGGATTCAAATGGTTTCCCTATTTGCTAACGTGAGTGTTTACGTTTCTACCATATGACTCTAATGATCACAATAATTCGGTAAGAGATTCATTTACCACACACTATCCGATAGGGTGCAATTACGACGTCCTAACACACCATGACACTATGGTGTTCCATGCGACGTAATTTGTGGAACTCTTCTCACAAGTCTTTCAATGATGTGCCAACATTATAACTCAAATCTTCATTTCCTCGACCTACATCGCGGGAATTTGATTTTCTTGTTAAGTTTATTTCCTACTTCATTTTGAATTTGATTGATCGAACCAAAATTTTAGACTAACATTCCCCGAATGGATATCCATATATCTATTCGAATGTTCATGAAGTCTATGAAATAAAGACTTCCACTACACGTTAAAGTACTTCATTGATTCACATACACCCATATGCATGATTCTCAACAAGCTATACTCAAAACTTTCAGTGAAGTTCACGAAATAAAGGTCTCCACTACCCGTCAATTACTTCATTGAACCACATACATCTCTATGTATGACTATCAATAAGTTATATGCCCGCTTTCCGAAAACGGTGTCACAGTTATTTTGCAAGTGTCAAAAGATCAAATCTTAGGACTTGTAGGTCCATCCAGTGTGGAGCTAATGCATATAACATTGACATGACTAAACGGTAGTGCCACACATATGTGGTGTCTTTATTAAGTTTGAATCCTTTGGCATTAATGTTATGAATGTGGGAGCTTCTACCATCTAAATTCAAATCGGCATATGATCATTACTTCATAAATATAGGACACCAATTTGCCACTATCATGTATGAACAAGTGTCTCGCTAGAGGAGACACACTTGTAACGATCATACTAACAGGCGATCATAAAGAATTTATCCAAATGGTAGATCTAGAGGGAGAGTGTCTATGACCATCACAACAACTTGATTGCCATTATCAACAAGCAATGTCGCCTCATCCTTTCAAACTACTCAAGCAGTAAACCTGGTTTTTCACAAAACATGACTGGTTCAAAACTTAGTCACTACTGCGAGTTCTTGCTTAGCTAAAACATTCATAACATGTATATCATATATACACCATCATCATTGATGACTTCCGGCGATCTGTTTCATTTTCTTGATACTTCCACCGTAATCAAGAACCATGAAGGTGAACGATTCCCCTTGCATGACATAGTCTATGACAGAGGATTTGCACTTGGCAACGATGTCTGTCATCCAGTGACTGAGCCGAGCGAGGCGTCTCAATGTTCATTAAGTATGAACATACGTCATTAAGTATGACCGCCACGTGCTCCCTCAATGTGTGTATTCTCTTCCATCTTGGTTGAGAAGACAATCAGTCAACATACTGATAAACTTCATCAACCCAACTATAGAGGTACCCCGAGTTAGCGACCATATGTTCGCGATCCAATAACTCGTACCACCGTTGGTTCTCTATGGCAGAGATCATAGCATACACTGGACTATGATGATATCAACCGCACAAAATCCGATAATCCAAATTATCTTTTGTTAGCGGAGTCTTCGGGTTTATCTCCTAGCGGGTATTGTATCACAAAGAGCTAACGGTTTAAACTATGAAGTTTGGACCCAACCTTTTAAGTTTCTCAATCGCAGGAATGCCCCTAATTTGAAAAGATGCTATCACAATGGTTAATATCTACAAAGGTTTGCAAAACAGGCTCTGTTCATTATATTCTGAGTTCTAGTATTTTAGAAAATAACTATCCGAACACCCACTCAAACGAACATCCCTCCTGGTCGTTTAAGCGATTACACGACCCCCATCCATTGCACCACCCCTCATCATCAGAGCCGGCGGCACAACTTCAAGAGTAGACAATTGTCCGCCACACCAATTTTGTGACTCGTGCTCGACCTTTCGGTCTCCCTGTTCCGAAGCCATATTTCTGAATATGCTAGGCTCGCCACCAAAAACCTCCACGCTGACGCTTGTGCAACATGGCTTTCACCCACTGTATGCGAACGACGAGATGTCTGACACCCGATCATCACGGCCTTCCTCATAACGTAGAACTTTCTTGGTGGTGCGCGTTGGAGGGAGAACACTAGTGGTATTTTGAAGGGATCATCTTATATAGCTACCGCCGTGTAACTAATGTATACTATACACACAATCACACAATATAAGATGCACACAAAACATCAAATGTAATGCGATGTGATATAGTCCATTGCGCCATGGTCTTCTTGGCGCCCGCAGTTTATAAACAATTTAATAAACCTACCTTGACCATATCACATAGCCCCTGCAAAATAAAGTTAGACGCTTCGACTTTATCTTTTGCATATTTTACGTGGCTTGGGGCTTTCGTAAATAGAACCGCTTCATACCTACGAACCTTATGACCACAACAACGATCCAATAATTGCATGTTTAAGCATCCCTTTCGGGCCCTCCATTGAAAATGCGAAGACCAACTAAAGAGAGAGAAACTGACACCCGCCAGCCACAGATACCGTACAAGCCGTATGTCAGTAGTGGAACCAGTCTCGCGTAAGCATACGCGTAAAGTCGGTCCGGGCCGCTTCATCAACTCAATGCCGCTGGAAAACACAAGTGCACGCTAGAGGGTAGCAAATAACAGGAACGGTGCCCCCGTGCAGAACACGGGTTCTAACAGCGTACAACTATATCTACGATAGATCGGCTCTGATAGCACTGAAGGGGATCGTGTGCAGAAAACAAAAAATTTCCTAGCAACGATATCCTTAAACTAGCCAAGATCTACACTATGCAGATATACAAGTACGGCGAAGATCGGAATACATACCCTCGTAGACCGAATAGCGGGGATTACGCTCCCGCACAAGCGTTGACGACGAAGACGACGTAGCCGACCTCTAGGTCGCGAAGAACTCGGCGCGACGAAGATGACGAAGATGACCCCGAGGTCGGGTGGAGGAAGTAGGCATCCGAGTACCGCTAGCGCAACACCTCGCAGGTCGACACATACATACGGTGGAGACGACGGCCTCCGAAGCTCCAGTCCAGGACGAGCAGCGGAAGACTTGGACCGGAACACCAGCAGCGCGGCAGCGGGCTATGGTGGAAGAGATCCCCCTCCTCTACTCGGCGCTGCTCCGACAAGGGAACCACGAGATCGAGAGAGAAATTGGGAATTAATGGGTGAATTAAAAGGCCAGGAGTGCCCCTTCTTATATAGGCTCCCGGGGGGAGCCAACCTCCCTAGCCAGGCAATGTGGGACTATCCCACAGCCATGGTGCGGCTAGGGATGGTGTGCCGGCCCTAGGTAGGCCCCATTTGGCCCACCTAGGCCGGCCAAGCGTCCCCCACGAAATTCCCTTGAGGGTTTTCCCCCCCATGGGCCTTCTTTGGACCAGAAGGCCCATTTAGGGAAATCAGACTAGATAAATTCGAAAATAAATATATAAAATCATATTTGCATATTAATTACACTAATTAATATCAAACATAATATAAATAATTTTTCCTAGCTCCGAAAACTATTTCGACGCTGCCCGATCTCCATCGGACCCCTCCCGGGACGCTCCCGGTGATCTCTTTCCTTTCCGGTTGTCTTGTCGAAACCACTTAAGTGTGTTACCCTAACGGTTCGATATAATAACAGGTACGATCAAGACTCGTAGGCCTGGACCCCATGAATTAATCCCTGTGATATAACGAATGACTTTCATCTATCAAACCTGGACGTCTAGTCTTAAACCCTTTGCCATGGCGATACTTAGCGTGTCCGAGCATCATTCTCAGATATCTCCATACCTAGCATGATCTCGTTACCGACATCGCTATCTTCTACTCGTCTATGATATTATGTCAGCTGGTGACCTAGTCACATGTTTGCAAACTCATTTGACATAATCTCACCGAGTGGGCCCTAGAGTATCTATCCGGCTATGCGGACTGACAAATCCCGCTGTTGACCCCTCGTCTCAACTACCCCCTTCCGATACCCAAAAGTATCACCGTTATTGTCACACTAGATAAGATATGACGTTTGGTGCGATCAAAGTATCTTCCAGGGATAACAATAAGAGTTGATCTCACGGTCTTAAGGCGTAATGACTATGTCCTATAAATACTGGGTATGTCCATCACATCGTTACTCCTAACGATATGACTTCCATTGACGACCGGCGCCATGCCCTATGATCGGAAAACCTCGATCATCAATCGCGCAACGAAACTAGTCTTAGTAGAGGCTACTAGGGACCTGGTTGTTTATCTACCACACCTGTATTAATGTTTTCGCTTAATACAGTTATAGCATGGTGTAAAACATATAATGAACGATTGGGATATTGCCAATAAACTATGTTTATTAAGTGCCTCTAGGGCATATTCCCTTCAAATCTCGTTGCTCTATGCGTGCTCACGCAGATCTCTCGGCCAACGCAGCATCACAGGGTGGGGGTGGCGGTGGCTACCGCCCACCCACGCCTCGCCCGCCCGTGCCTGTAGCGCGTGGAGGTGGATACCGTCCACCTGCCTCTGCCCCGCTTGCCCCACGGCCTCCTCTTCCCAACTATAACAACAATCAGGGAGGGCGGTATGGTGACAATCTCCCCACGTGCCAACTCTGCGGCAACGATGGCAGCAACAACGAGAGACTCGACGATGGCCACGCAGGATCCTGCGCCTGGCTATACTCCGTCATATCCGGTTGATCACACCTGGGTCATGGACACGAGTGCTATGGATCATCTGACGCATGAGCTTGGCAGGCTCACCATGCACGAACCCTACCGCAGCCACGACAAGGTTGACACTGCAGATGGGTCTGGTATGTGATGGGTTTATAGCATAGAAAATAAAAAAAATTCTACGGTAAAAACAGCCAAGTCATCAAGATCTAATCTAATAGATGTGAGCAATGGGTAAGCCAGGTACCAAGAGAACTAACCCTCGAACACCGTAAGCGTTTCGAGAATAAACCTCGTGGATGATGTAGCCGTTCACTCGCCGATCTCAAGATCGTGAAGATGTGCACTGCAACGGGCAGCGCCTCCGTACTCGGTCACACGTACGGCTTGATGACAACCTCCGTTCACTCGATCCAGCGGGGCATCGGAATTAGTAGAACCACCGGAAACTCCAGCAGCACGACGGCGTGGTGTGGTGGAGAAACTAATCGGCCATGGCTTCACCAGGCGGATGGCTGAAAAGTGGAGCAACGGGAGGAGGGAGAGAGAGAGAGGCAAGTGTGAGGGGAGAGTGAGCTCACACCCCTCTTTATATAGGAAGGGGAGGCAGCCACGAATTTGGAGTGCCCCCACCTCTCCCCTCATCATGTGAGTGAAGTCTCCACTCAACCCACTCATTCTCTCATTAATTCCGACTCAAAATTCCAACGGTTTTCCTTTATTAAATAAAAAAATTCATTTATTTTTAATATTTGTTAATTCTATTAACAAACATGAACACTTACCCCCTTGGTTCATTTGTTAATTCTATTAACAACCATTGGCAACCATTGAAAATTAACCCCTTGAACTTCGTCAATATTACCCAAAACAATTTCGGTGCTGTCCAAACTTTTCTTCGAAATTCTATGTCTACCCAAAAGCGTCGACAAACCTTAAGTGTGTCACCCTACGGTTCGTGAATAATGTAGACATGATTGATACACCTCTCCGACCAATAGTTAACAGCGGGATCTACAGATCCGTAATGACTCCTACATATCCGACGATGAATCTTGTGATCGTGTGAACCAAAAACGTCATAACCAATTCCTTTTGTCTCGCGATATTTTACTTGTCCGAGATCCGATCATTGGTATCATCTATACCTAGTTGATCTCGTTCCCGACAAGTACTCTTTACTCGTTCCGTGATATGACATCCTTGTGACCTAGTCACGTGCTTGCAAGCGGTGTCGATGTGATATCACCGAGAGGGCCCAGAGTATATCTCTCTGTCATCTAGATGGACAAATCCCACTTCTTGATCTATGAGCCTCAACTAATATTTTCGGAATACCCAACGCCACCTTTATAGTTACCCTGTTACGGTGTGATGTTTGATGTCATCAAATCATTTTTCCGGTGTTAGTGATTGACATGATCTCATGGTCTAAGGATTAGGATTACTTCGTATACTTAGTACAACAATGTAAACTTAATGACTTGATCGCATTGCTATACATAATTTTGGGTGTGTGTTCATCACATCATTCTCCTAATGATATGATACCGTTATTTACAACATCCAATGTTCATGATCAGAAAACCTTGATCATCTGTCAATCAACGAGCTAGTTAAACAAGAGGCTGTACTAGGAACTCTTACTTGTTCATTAGTCACACATGTATTAATGTTTCCGATTAATACAATTCTAGAATGACAAATAAATATTTATCATAAATATGGAATAATATATTAACCACTTTATTATTGCCTCTCGGGCATATTCCTTTCAGTCTCCCACTTGCACCAGGGGCAATAATCTAGATTACATTGTAATGACCCTAACACCCATGGAGTTCCGGTGTTGATCATGTTTTTCCCTTGGGAGTTGTTTAGTCAAAGGGTCTGCCACATTCAGATCCGTATGTACTTTGCAAATCTTTATATCACCATCCTTGACATGCTCACGGATGGAGTGAAAACGGCGCTTGAAATGCTTGGAATTCTTGTGAGACCTTGGTTCTTTAGCATTGTCTATGGCACCATTGTTGTCACAATAGATAACCATCAGATCCAACGCAACACCTAGTTCAGATATGAACTCCTTCATCCAAACCCCTTCCTGCGCTGCCTCCGAGGCAGCAACTTATTCCGCTTCTGTAACCGATCCCGCCACCACGGGTTGCTTGGAACTCCTCCAGCTTACTGCTTCTCCATTCATAACAAATACGTACCCAGATTGTGACTTAGAGTCATCTGGATCGGTTTCGAAGCTAGCATCAACGTAACATCTTGCGACGATCTCTTGTTCACCGCCATACACGAGAAACATATCCTTAGTCCTTCTTAAGTACTTTAAGATATTCTTTACCGCCATCCACAGTTCCAAACCTGGATCAGATTGGTACCTGCTAGTCAAGCTAATAGCATGTGCCACATCCGGTCTTGTACATAGCATAGCATACATGATAGAGCCTATGGCTGAGGCATAGGGGATCTCATTCACAAGTTCTCTATCTTCCGATGTAGCTGGACTTTGAGTCTGACTCAATGTCTTTCCTTGCAACATAGGTAAGAACCTTTTCTTAATTTAGCCATTCTGAACTTCTTCAGAATCTTGTCAAGGTATGTACTTTGCGAAATCCCAATCAAGCGTCTTGATCTATCTCTATAGATATTGATGCCTAATATATACGATGCTTAACCAAGGTCCTTCATCGAAAAACTATTGTTCAAATAACCTTTTATACTATTCAAAAATTCTATATCATTTCCAATCAACAATATGTCATCCACATATAGTACTAGAAATGCTACAGAGCTCCCACTCACTTTCTTGTAGATACAAGCTTCCCCATAAGTTTGGACAAATCCAAACCCTTTGATCACTTCATCAAAGTGGAGGTTCCAACTACGGGATGCTTGCTTCAGTCCATAAATGGATCGTTGAAGTTTGAATACCTTGTAAGCATCCTTAGGATCGACAAAACCTTTGGGTTGCACCATGTACAACTCTTCCTCAATGTGAACATTAAGGAACGCAGTTTTGACATCCATCTGCCAGATATCGTAATCGAAAAATGCAGCAATTGCTAACATAATCCTAACAGACTTTAGCATCGCTACAGGAGAGAAAGTCTCCTCGTAGTCAATTACTTGCATTTGTCGAAAACCCTTTGCGACAAGTCGAGCCTTATAGACAGTCACATTACCACTAGCATCAGTTTTCTTCTTGAAAATCCATTTGTTCTCAACGGCCTTCCGGTCATTGGGTAAGTCCACCAAAGTCCATACTTGGTTTTCGTACATGGATTCCATTTCGGATTTCATGGCTTCTAGACATTTGTTGGAATCTGAGCTCATCATCGCTTCATCATAGGTCGCAGGGTCATCATTATCAACTACCATGACGTTCATGATGGGATTGTAGTACTGTTCAGGAGTTGTACATGTCCTTGTTGACCTGCGAAGTACGATAGTATCCTCTTTCGAAGTTTCATGATCTTGATTATCATTAGTTCCCTCTTCATCTAGTGAAGTCAACTCCGGAACAATTTTCACCGCTGCGCTACTCGCCATTCCAAGAAGAGAATGTTCAATAACCTCTTCGAGTTCTATCTTCCTACTACTCACACCTTTTGAGAGAAACTCCTTCTCCAAAAAGGATCCATTCTTGGCAACGAAAACTTTGCCTTCGGATCTATGATATAAGGTGTACCCAATCGTTTCTTTAGGGTATCCTATGAAGATGCATTTTTCCGCTTTGGGTTCGAGTTTATCAGGTTAAAGCTTCTTCACATAAACATCGCATCCCCAAAATTTTAGAAACGATAGCTGATACGTCTCAAACGTATCTATAATTTCTTATGTTCCATGCTTATATTATACCAATTGCTACATGTTTTATATACACTTTGTGTTGTTTTATGCATTTTCTGGGACTAACCTATTAACAAGATGCCACGGTGCTAGTTCCCTGTTTTCTACTGTTTTTGGTTTCAGAAAGCTACTTAAGGAAATATTCTCGGAATTGGATAATTTTTATACCAAAGTCCCTATTTTTTCCGACACGTTCCAGAAGTCCGAAGAGGAAACGAAGAAGGGCACCGAGGCGCCGTCACAAGGAGGGGGCGCGGCTCCCCCCTCTGCCGTGCCGACACCGCGTGACGGGCCCTCGGGCCTCCACCGCCTTCACCCTTTCGCCTACTTAAACCCGCCGAAAACCTAAGACCAGGCACCCGAACACTTTTCCACAAAACCTAACGGAGCCGCCACTGTCATCAACCCTAGTTCGGGAGGGTTCAAAAGCTCTTCCCGGCCCCCTGCCGGAGAGGGGAATCATCGCCGAAGGGCTCTACATCACCATGCCCTCCTCCAGACTTATGCGTGAGTAGTTCATCCTTGGACTAAGGGTCCATAGCAGTAGCTAGATGGTTGTCTTCTCCTATTGTGCCATCATGTTTACATCTTGTGAGCTGCCTATCATGATCAAGATCATCTTTATGTAATGTTACATGTTGTGTTTGCTGGGATCCGATAGATATTGCATACTATGTCATTTGCTTCATAATATATCATGTTGTGTGTTGTTTATGATCTTGCATGCTCTCCGTTGCTAGTAGATGCTCTGGCCAAGTAGATGCTTGTGACTCCAAGAAGGGGTTTTTATGCTCGATAGTGGGTTCATGTCTCTATTTAATCTAGGGCAGTGACAGCAAGCTCTAAGATTGTAGATGTACTGTTGCTACTAGGGATAAAACAGTAGTACTTTGTCTAAGGATATTGTTATTACTTACATTACAGATTTTGCCTAATGCAATAATCTGTTGCTTGCAACTTGATACTGAAAGGGGTGCAGACGCTAACCGGAAGGTGGATTATTAGTCATAGATGTGGTTGGAACGGTCTATGTATATTGTTGTAATGCCCAAATGAATCTCACACTAGACATCATGACATTAATATATGCATCATTATGTAGCTCTTTATTCTGTCAATTGCCAAGCTGTAATTTGTTTACCCTCATGTATGCTATTATTATTATTTATGGAGAGACACCACTAGTGAACTGTGGACCGCAGTCGTTTTCTTTAAACTGATAATACAATCAACTGCAAACTGTTTTCTTTCATTCTCTGCAAACATCATTTTCCACACCATACATTTAATCCTTTTTACAGTAAGCCGGTGAGATTGACAACCTCACTGTTGAGTTGGAGCAAAGTTTATTGATTGTGTTGTGCAGATTCCACCTCCCTCGTCAACCCTGCAATAGCACTTTTCTGGTGCCGGGGAGACCTTCGTTGTGTTCTTCATCTCCTACTGGTTCGATAACCTTGGTTTCATAACTGAGGGAAATTTGCTACTACGCTCATCACACCTTCTTCTTGGGGTTTTCCAACTCCTCACACCCGTGAGCATCAAGATCTTTTCTGGCGCCGTTGCCGGGGAGATCAAGACACATCTGCAAGGGGAGTCTCTCACTTCCCAACCTCTTTACTTTGTTTTTGTCTTGCTTAGTTAAATTTTATTTCCTGTTTAGTTTGCTATTAAATATCAAAAACACAAAAAATTTAGTTACTTGCATTTATTTTTTAATTTTGGTTTGTTATTATGTCTAGTTATTTATTTGCTATCAATGTCTACTCTCTTTGAAACAAAATCTTATTGTCTAAGTGGGTTCACGGAGGAACAGAAAAAAAATTATGAGGAATATCGCTTGTCTCAAAAAGGGAAATATTTATGGGAACAAATAAGTAGGTTGAATTATTTTGCTAAGAACTTGTGTTCTACATATGATGAATCCTACTGCTTTAATGAATCCTTTTGTGGTAGAAGGCATAAACACCTTCCTTTCCAATGTGATTATAATGATAATGAAACCTTGGCTGCTTATGCTAAAGGAAACTATGACTTTGGTAATCTTGAACAAATTGAAGAATTTGTTGTTCTTAAGGGTGCCTATGAAATTGCTGGTTATATTCAAAATGATGATGCCCCTTGTAAAACTGAGAATTATGCTATACTTGGTTATTGCCTTGAATATTATAATGCTAATCCTTATATCACTGAATTTCTTGAGAAAACTTATTCTCCAGAACAACTTGCTACCTTTCAGGAACCTGTGGGAGAAGAAACTGTTGAAACTGAAAGCTCATTGGATGAAAAAGAGGAAGAGAGTGATGAACAAAAGGAGGATCTACCTCCTAATGATAGTTACTCTTTAACTCTTACATTATTTGATTGCCCTCCATGCCTACCTAAGGAGGAAGTGTGCTATATTGTTGAATGTCATGATTCTATTGAAATATCTACTTTTGATAAATTTGAAAAAAGCATGTTACTTGACTCAAATAAAATGGAAATAACAGGAATTAAAAATGTGGTCCCTAATGTTATATATGATAATGCTTTAGATGATGGTCCTATGCTTATCAATAATCCTCTATGTATAGAAGTTATTACTTATTTATGTGGGGATAAAAATGATAGAATTGCTGCTTGTGATGGTACTCTTACTCATGAGAGTCCTACTTTGTTCTTAAATTCTCCAAATTACACCATGGAGGAGAAACTTGCTTATGTTGAGAGATACTTATGTGGTTTGAAATTGTCTTTAGTTCCAAATCTTTGTTGCAATCATGATCTTAAACTTGATATTGATCTTAGGAACTATTTTGAAAGAGGAAAGCATGCTAATGAATTCCAAAATAAATTTAATGATCCTCTTTATGTGCCTATATTATCTGAGTTGAATGATTCTTGTGGTTATATGGTTGAATTTATTTCTACTACTAAAAATTATTATGAGAGAGGAGAATATGTTTGTAGAAGTTTTTATGGTACTAAAACACCTCTCTATATGCTAAAAGTTTTGAAGTTACTCTTGTTTTATCTTCCTATGCTTGTCACTTTGTTCTTTGTAAATTTATTTGTGTACAAGATTACTATGCATAGGAAGTGGGTTAGAGTTAAATGTGTTTTGAATTTGCTTCTTGATGCTCTTTTTGCTTCATTTTCTATCTTCATGAGAGCATCATTAGAACTATCAAGACTAGCCAAAAGGCATTAAAGAAAACGCTTTTGGGAGGCAACCCATTATCTGTTATTTTATTTTCTTGAGTCAAGGAACATGCCTACCTATGTAGCAATTCCTTTGTATCTTTACTTTATTGCATAAGTTGTGCCAAGTTAAGTCTCTAGTAGAAAGTTGATGCTAAAATTGGATCTCTGCGTAGGAACAGTTTTCTGCTGTGCACCGTTTAATTCGTTAGAATTCACAGAAAAATCAAATGACCTGGGATTTTTTTGCACGTGATCCTCAGATACGTATGTAACTTTCATTAGTTTTGGGTTTTCTGACCTGAGCAAGTTAAGTGCCTCGAAGTTTTTTTATCTTTACGGACTGTTCTGTGTTTGACAGATTCTGCCATTCATTTTGCATTGCTTCTTTTGCTGTTTTTGAATGGATCTTTTGTTCCATAAAATTCCAGTGGCTGTAGCTAATGTCCAGTACCATGATAATGATTGTCTCCATGCAGAATATGATAATTTTTTATTATGCGCTAACCCTTTAATGAAGTTTACTTTGAGTTTGGTGTGGAGTAAGTTTTCAAGGATCAAGAGAGAGGATGATATGATGTGATCAAGAAGATGAAAGAGCCTAAGCTTGGGGGTGCCCCCATGGGTCACCCAAGCATATTTCAAGAATTCTCAAGCGTCAAACCTTGGGGATGCCCAATGCATCCCCTTCTTAATCAACAACTTATCAGGTTATCTCTAGTGAAACTATATTTTAATTCCGCCACATCTTATGTGCTTTACTTGTAGCGTCTGTTTGTTTTTATTTTTATTTTTGCTTTTGTTATTTTCATTCTCTGAATAAAATGGATCCTAGCATTCTTGTGTGGGAGAGAGATACGCTCCGCTTTTTCATTTGAATACTCCTATTCTTCACTTATATTTGTTGAGTATTCTTCTATAGCTACTGCAATACTTTCAGCTCTTATTTTTCATACACCTCTTGTCCAGAGTTGTTAGTTCTCATATGTTATACTCTCTTGCTTCATTATTAAATACTTGAAGAGTTTATGTTTTAAATAAGTTGATTGGTGTTTGATTAAGAACAGAAAATGTTAAATGTGGTAGATGGTATAACTAAATGATACATAATCTTGTAAATCATTAAATTGTGTCACTTGAATCATTGATGTTGTTTTTAGATATTAATATGCTTAATGGTAAAACATGATTGTTTAGTAAAGTGGAATGATTAATGGTTGGTCTAGAAAATTTGAAGCTGTGCCACACTTAAATATCCAGTTGATAGCATAATGATATATGACTTCTAATGTTAAAAACAACCGTAATGACTTTGTGTTATGCGCTACGGTCGGGGTCCCAACAGTGACTTGTTCATTTGCCACAGTCCCTCATGGAGTGATTTTTATTATGCCTTGTAAGATCATATTTCTAGTTGGAATCGTTTTGCTTGTGAGTTCTAAAGCTGCGGTTTTCATGGCACTTCCACCACCATATTTGCTAGCCTCTTCAGTACTTTGCATTGCCCTTTCTCACATTGAGAATTGGTGCATACTTCACGGCTACATCCAAAACTCGTGGGAGATCTTCATCATGTTCTCCTACACATAAGCCAAATATCCTCCTCAAAACATCCACCATACCTACCTACTACAGCATTTGCATAGCTGTTCTGAGATATATTGCCATGCAGCTTTCATCTTACATTACATGACTTGTTGTCATTTATTATTTATATATTGCTTTGCATGATTTTATATAGCTGATGTGTGGTTTTACCCATGTTACGCCAGATCATTGCATATCCTGCTACACTGGCAGAGCCTGTTTCATACACCATGTTTTATCCCTTATGAGATCCTTGTATCCAAAGTGTGTTGTCATGTTAGAATGTTTGCCCCTAAAAGTGAAAAGAGCCATGGAGGCCATCGAAAAGAGAAACAGAAAAATACAAAAAAATGAAAAAAATGAAAAAGAAAGAAAGAAAGAATAAAAAGGGGGCAACATTACTACTCTTTAGCCACACTTCTGCTCATGTTATAGCACCTGGAATATTCATAGTCATCATTTGTGCACATGTTTAGCACCTTGATACGTCTCCAACGTATTTATAATTTCTTATGTTCTATGCTATATTATACCAACTTATTACATGTTTTATATGCATTTTATATTGTTTTATGCATTTTTTGGGACTAACCTATTAACAAGATGCCACAGTGCCAGTTCCTTGTTTCTGCTGTTTTTGGTTTCAGAAAAGTACTTAAGGAAATATTCTCGGAATTGGACGATTTCTTTTCTGAAATCCGTTTTTCATCGGGAACGTTACAGAAAGCCGAACACGAGACGAAGTGGGCGACCGAGGCGCCGTCACCTGTACCTCGTGCGGCAGGCTTCTGAGCCGCGCGAGCACGTGGTGTGGGCCCCTCGGGGCGCCACCGACTTTGCCCTTTCGCCTACAAATACCCCCCAGACTAAAAACCCTACCACGGTGTTCGAAATTTCCTCCACTGGTCCAGAGCGCCGCCTCCATCGAAGAAAAGATTCGGGGGACAAAAGTCTCTGTTCCGGCACCCTGCCGGGACGGGGAATTGCCCCCGGAGCCATCTCCATCGACTCCACCGCCATCTCCATCGCCGTTGCTGACTCCTACGATGAGGAGTGAGTAGTTCTCCCCCCGGGGCTGCGGGATCTATGGTAGCTATGTGGTCTATCTCTCTCTCCCATGATGTGATCTTTTATGTGATCATGAGCTTTGTAATCTAGTTGAATATGTGATGCTACTCATTATCTATTATGCACTCTAGAGGTTACTTTAATATGAACTCCGGGGTTATTCACGGTTGTAACGGTGACAGTGTGTGCACCCTGTGTGATTCCTTTATGACGTTGTTGGTGTTAGTTTACTCTGACTTTGAGGGTGCTCTTGTAGCCCTACACAAATGAATGGTGTTTGTTATCCAACATGAGAGTGTTTGAGAGTAGTGTTTGTTTATTTAACTTTGATGTCATTGTTGAGAATGTCCACTGGTGAAAGTAGGATCCCTAGGCGTTGTTTCTAATCATTGAAACGCCGTTTCCAACAAGTTCTGCTACATGTTTGCTTGCTGCCATTTTTATAACAGATTGCAATTACTACTTATAATCATCCATATTACTTGTATTTCACTATCTCTTCGCATAACTAGTGCACCTATACATCTGACAAGTGTATGGGTGTGTTGGGGACACAAGAGACTTTTTGTGTCTTAACTTCAGGGTTGCTTGAGAGGGTTATCTTTGACCTCTACCTCCCTGAGTTCGATATACCTTGGGTGATTCACTTAAGGGAAACTTGCTGCTGTTCTACAAACCTCTGCTCTTGGAGGCCCAACACTGTCTACGAGAATAGAAGCGTGCGTAGACATCACACGTTTACTCCATATGTGAGATTTTTCATGTTTTACTTGCATAACTATGTGGGGAACTTTACATTATAGAACTTGGCTTGTATATTCCAATGATGAGCCTCCTCAAAAGTGCTCTAGGTCTTCATGAGCAAGCAAGTTAGATGCACCCCCACTAGTTCAATTGGAGAGCTTTCATACACTTATAGCTCTATGTGCATCCGTTGTGTGGCAATCACTAGTCTTTGCGTAGCTTCGATTATAAGACTTCCTCTTGTCTAATGATCACTTTCAGATGTGTGAGACCTTCTTCCGTTGGCCTTCCAAACCCCCATTATTATTCTTTTAGCCGCAACATCCTGGTGTCAGGAACCAACGTTGAACACTTGCTTATTTTTGAGTGAACAAATAGAGAGATGATTTTCTACGTGCATATTGTTATTGCTTGACTTGATCCTTTCACAAAGTTGTCATGAGTGTTGGATGCATTAGATGATTATATTGTTGTTCTTGAAGCTTAAATCATCTTTAATATCTACTTTGCACGGTTGATTGTTCTCTATTACTAATTCATTGAAAGTTTTACTTTGTTCTTCCTACTTGTTTATTCATTACTCATTTGATATCAATATAAACTACAGCTTTTATTCATTTGATCTCAGTTTACATGCATTAGATTATTATATGATCAAGATTGTGTGAAAGCATGTCACTTCATAAATTATTCTTGTTATCGTTTTACCTACTCGAAGACGAGTAAAACTAATCTTGAGGATGCTTGATACGTCTCAAACGTATCTATAATTTCTTATGTTCCATGCTTATATTATACCAATTGCTACATGTTTTATATACACTGTGTGTTGTTTTATGCATTTTCTGGGAGTAACCTATTAACAAGATGCCACAGTGCCAGTTCCATGTTTTCTGTTGTTTTTGGTTTCAGAAAACTAATTAAGGAAATATTCTCGGAATTGGAAAAATTTTAGGGACAATTGCTTCTGTGCCCTGGTTGGCTCTAGTTTATCCGTCTATGCCATACACACGTAGTTTCTCTCGTCTGTGCCCTGGATGGCTAGGAAATCGGCCAAACGCTCTGTTTCCCTCTGGTAACCGTCACTTGGCCTGACTGGTGGGGTCGGCTTGTCTCAGCTCGGTTGGGATTTCCTGGGGTCGGCTAGTGAGGCCGGCCCTTTGACCTTAGATGTGGGCCCAGCGAAGTGCATGCACGCCGTCCCACTTGCATGCATGTGGCCGTACGTGCGCGTCCATGCCGTTCCACCCTGTGCTCGACGCGCCTTCAATGGCGTGCTCCCCTTGCCGGCAAAAGCTGCCTCGCCGCCTACACTGCCGAACCAGACGCGCATCTGCTTCGCCGTCCTCGCGTCTCTCTTGCCTACTCTATAATGCTGCAAGATGAGCAGTCTTGAGCCAAATCAATGTCCGGTCGCCATTACTGCCGTCTAGACCGCGACGCCGTCCAGACCGCTCCTAACATTAAAAGGAGCCATCTCCTTGCACATTGCGCTCACAAATCCCCTCTTCCACTCCTAGACACCTTCGCCCAGTCCCTCATCTCACCATGCCTCGTGGTGATGGCAGCTCCACTCTCAGCTCGAACCGCCGCCGCCACGTCCCTAATCCTTGGTTTCTTGAGGCGAGCGTGGGAAGCGGCATGGGGCGTGGCCGTGCGCGTACTCCTCCAAGTTTGAGCAGCAGGCGAGCGGGGGAAGCGGCATGAGACAAGGAGTCTCCAAAGGGCAGGGCAGGGCCATTGCTGCCGATCCCATTCCCTTCATCGATCTGTCCGACGAGGACGATGAGGACGACCATCGTATGGACTGGACCATGGCCTGGAAGGAGGAGGCCACGGAGGTCCTGGACCCGGGTTTGTCCTGGGCCATGGCTGACCATAAAGCCTTGGAGCTGGCCAAGCATTCCTCCGCCGAGCAGGAACAGGCTCAAATCTCCTCGGAGAGCAAGGGGAAGAAGAAGGACATGTGGTCGGCATCGAACAACATCGCCCCAGAAGAGGTCGATGCCAAGGGCAAGGGCGGGGGCAAGGGCAAGGCCGAGTCGGTGGAGGTTTCCGATGACAGGACGAGTGGTAGTCCATTTTAGTTATTAGTTGCTTTATTAAAGGGCAAGTGCCAATTTAGTTATTAGTTGTTGATCTATTTTATAATTTAGCAAGGGCAAGTCCATTTTGTACTACCATAAAATTTGGCAATGGCCTTGTGCTTGACGTTTCCAATTGTGTGTGTAAATCCAATCCACTTTAGTTTGCAAAGTTTTCTTAGAAATGGGGCCGTTTACCCTACCTTTGGAGCTCATTTGAAACACATTTTTCAGCAAGTCCACCATTTTTGCTTAGAAATTGGGCCGTTTACCCTACCTTTGGAGCTCATTTGAAATAAATTTTTCAGCGAGTCCACCATTTTTTCTTAGAGATGGGGCCTTTTACCCTACTTTGGAGCTCATTTGAAACACATTTTTCAGTAAGTCCACCATTTTTGCTTAGAAACGGGGCCGTTTACCCTACATTTGGAGCTCATTTGAAACACATTTTCCAGCGAGTCCAAGCTCATTTGAAAATTTATATGGATTCAAGCTAGATTTGAACAAGCTCATGGCTATCCCCATTTGGTTTGCCAAAAATCCCCATTTAAGTTACGATGACGGGTAACAGCCAAAATCCGCATTTGGTGTGCCAAAATACCCATTTTGTGTCACTGGGGCAAACGGGGGTGGGTGAGCCAAAATCCCAGTTGGGTCCGCCGTGGTCCACTTGTCAGCGGGTGTATAGCCCTTGTCCTACGCGCGCGTCCAATATGATCGCAGAATGAGCTTCTCGCGGATCGCCCCGAGTCTGCGTGCAGATTCCTTCTAGAGGAAATCGGATGGCTGCAGTTTAACCGACTTTTGAAATGAGCTTCAAATATTCAAAAAAAATCATAAAAGGAAAATCATGCGCACATAGTCGTATTTTGTCATATACTAACGACTCAAGTTGAAAAACATGGTCTACATACATTCAAAAAGAGAAGGGCATGGATCTCATGTGATATTGCATAACTCAAACCATGAGGTCTAAGGTAAGGTTAGAGAGAAGTGGTTTTGGAATTGCAACATGAAAATTTCAAAAACCTCACAAAAGCTTCATTTTGGAGTGACTAAGAAGGATCCATGCTTAGTTTTTCATTTTTCATGTTTTAAACTTGTTTCAATGTTGGTCAAACTTAGGTTGGACTGAATTTAAAATAACCATAATAAATTCAAAATTATCGAAAAATTGAAAAACCGACGCACATAGTCTTCATATGTCACATACTAACGACTCAAGTTGAAAAACATGGTCTACATACATTCAAAATTAGAAGGGCATGTATCTCATGTGATATCGCAAAACTCAAAAGATGAGGTCTAAGGTTGAAAATAAGTGGTTTTGGAATTGCAACATGGTAGTTTCAAAATACTCACGAAAGTATCATTTTGGAGTGACTAAGAATGGTCTAGGCATAGTTTTCGCCCAAATTTTACACAAATGTGCGCCAGAGCACGCCGTGTTGCGCTCTGAGCACGCCATGGCGCGTCCAGAGTGCGCACTTAAGGTGTTCGACAGAAGTACAATAACAAATTTTACAAACGATTCTAGTTGATAAACAAGGTCTACACACGTTCAGATCGCGTAAATACACAGAGCGTGCATTGTGGGCGCCAGTTCACGTCCATTTCGTGTCCAGATCGCGCTTGGTGTGTTGACACGGATGCACCGACGCATATTTGCACATAAAAAGAAAATTAAATTGCGTCAGTTCTCGCAAAAAATGCTTCTGATACATGTAGATGTCTCACAACGTCTCCAACAACATTAAATTTGACCATAACGATGACGCACATCAACTATTCGACACTTGTACTCGACACGTCTAGGGGCACCAGATGACGTAGTAAACATTTATAGGCATGTCAGTTCTACTAGACGTGAAGCGCGGTCACACGATGTCATCATTGCGAATATAATCTGTAAATTATGTTGTCATGTTACACTGCGTTGGCAAGAAAACGAGGCGATGCGCCTATTCGGTGCCCCAAGCGGTTATCGATTTAGGCGCTGGCGGGAGTGAATTCATCACTATCCTTCACAAAGAAAAACCCCAATCCCATTGCATTGCGGTTCACTCGCTCTTCGGCAGTTTCTCTCTTCTCCCCATTCAAAAAACCCCAACCACCCCTGCCTAATGGATCACTGGTGGCAGAACGAGGACATGCCGAGCGACTCCGACGGAGAGGGTAACCCGATCCCGTGGTGGGATGCGGACTATGGGCACGCCGGCGGCTCTGGCACCGACGACGACGGCGAGGGTGACGACGACGATCAGAGCGGCGGCTCTGACACCGATGACTCCGACGGCGACTTCGACGACGACGAACACGACGGGTCCGAGGAGGAGGACTCAGACCCGGAGTTGGTGAAGGACGATGAACAGGAGGAGGAGGAGGACGACGACGACGACGAGGACAAGGAGGACGATGACGACGATGAGGAGGAGGACGAGGAGGAGGAGGAGGACGATGACGACGACGACGAATCCGACGACTCCGTCGCCGCCGCCGACGAACCGCCGACTAAGAAGTGGTACGTGTAGGTCGAGGCTATCCTAGTAGCAGTAGTGCATTAGTTGCACTGCTGATTAGTAGTAGTATTAGGACGCCGCCGGCGTAGTAGTATTAGGCCGCCGCCGGGCATAGTAGCAGTGCTGCATGCACTGCTAATCTTTTATAATTGTGAATATAATCCTATTCGAGTTATAAATCGATTTTCAATTAGTAGTGCCAGTTTCAATTCTAGTTATAAATTGAATTTCAGTTTTCAAATCGAGTTTTGAATCCTATATTATAAATCAATTCGAGTTATAAATCGAGTTTCAATCAGTAGTAGTAGCAGTTTCAATTAGTAGTAGCAGTTTCACTAAACAATGACGTACTGATCAACGAATTATCAGTTACTTTGGTGTTAAATCAGTTAATTCAGTGTTAACTCAATTAATTCAGTTAATTCGGTGTTAACCACGTTTTAGTTGGGGCCAAGATATCCCTTCCTGTCCCCACTGGAGACTAGCTTCCTGTCCCCACTTGAGCCGACCCCAGGAAATCCCAAGCGAGCCGCGACAGGCCGACCCGACCAGTCTGACGGTTACCAGAGGGCAACAGAGCGTTTGGCCGATTTTCGAGCCATCCAGGGCACAGACGAGAGAAGCTACAAGGGTATGGCACAGACGGATAAACTAGAGAGAACCGAGGACAGAAGCAATTGTCCCCAATTTTTATACCAAAGTTCCTATTTTCCCCGACACGTTCCAGAAGTCCGAAGAGGAGACGTAGAAGGGCACCGAGGCGCCGTCACAAGGAGGGGTGTAACATCCCAATTTTCGGAAAAATTTAAAACTTTGCATCCATGCATCATCATCATTAAACTTGTCATATGAATCACATAGAATTTGAATTTAATGATTTATATATACTTTAATTTGACTTTATGTCCTTAAAATTGTTGTTTGAATTTATAATAATATTCTTTTTATTCTATTTTTACTTTAGACAAAAATAATATCAAAAGGATCTATTTTTCATAAGCTTTTCAAATTATATTTTTATAAAATTTTCTGAGAAGTTTTAATATAGTTTTGAATTTGTTTTATACTCAAAAGATTTAAAAATAGAAAATTATTTTCAAAAAAGAAAAATAGAGTCGGGCCAGCCAGTGGGCCGAAGCCCACTAGCTATCTACCGCGCGCGCGACGCAATCCAGCCCGCCAGCAGCCCGTCCCCGCCCGCACGCGCGCGCTCTCTCTCTGGCAGGTGGACCCCACCTGTCATCCCCGTCCCGGCGACCTCTTCTTCCCCAAATCACGCCCACGACCTAGCCGAGAAACGGCCGAATCAATTCGTTGATTCCCGGCGATTTACTCACCCAGTTAACTCGCCGTTGCCCCTATAAGAACCCCCTCGACCCCCTCTCCTTTTTGCCCCAAGCCCCGTACCCCGAGAGCCACCAGGCCGCCCACGAGCATCCCCGGAGCTCCGCCGTTGCCGACGGCAAGTTCAATGACCTCCGGTGAGCTGCGACCTCCTCGAGCCCTCTCTTCACTCCCAATCGTTTCACTTTGTCATTGCGCACCTTAGTGACAAGGTCTCGTGTTTTCTTACGCAGCCAAACTCCGTGTCCGTGCTCACCGACGAGAACCTCCGCCGTGCACATCTCCGGCGAGCGTTTTCGAGAAGAGGAGGACGCTCGGCTCTTCTCCACCGCGCCACCAACTTCGCCGCGAGCTCCTCTTCGTCAGGGTGTGCCTCACTATCCTCGTAGAGCAGTAGAACGTAGGTTCGTGAACGCCGGTGATGGCGCCGCCGTGCGCCTCGGTCACCGGAGCCCCTCCGGTCGACAGCGCCGCTCGGTTCTGGTCGACTAGATCTGGACCGTTAGATCCTCCGTGCACGGCCAGGATTAGATCACTTAAAATCCCGAACCGGTACGCCGCGTCAGCGCCACGTCCGCGCCGCTTCAGTGCCGCGTCAGATATTATTTTCTGAATTTTTATTAAATCATTTAATTTGGCAGTTATGCAGAAAACCCCCTGCATACTATTTTCATCATTACTTTTTATCTTATTAACCAAATTTTAATATTTTTATATATTTGAAATCCTTAGAACCAGTAGAACACTTTGGCATAATTAGTTTTCTGTTTTGACACATATAAAATTTTCAAATATTTTTGAGAGTAGTTTAAGTGTTTTTGACATAACTTTAGTTAGAAAATTTATTTTTGAGTAAATCAAATTGCTACAACTTGTTTAGATGCCCTCTGCCCGAATGTCATTTTAACAAAATTTGGTTATGAAGTGTTATCTAAGAAAAACTACAATCCTTATTATTTCCTATTATTCATGTCTAAATAAATGAAAACAATTTAAAAAATATATAATCATACATATATCACAAAAATTCAAAGAGATGCATATATTTGTTTCCTAACGTTGAAATAAATTATTGCATCTCATCTCATGCATAGCATATATTTTCTTTGAATGAACATATTGCTTGTGTGTTTATGTGTGGCTCCTTATTTCTTTGTTAGACTATTCGGAGGGAAACGAAAATCTTTGCAATTGTAGTTGCTGCACTTCCGGTTGCCAAGGCAAGTGGCACACCCCCATAAAAGTCCTATTATTTTTCTATGCATGAGTAGATTATTTTCTATAAGCATGTGTAGGATAGTATTGCTATGCAAGCCATGTTTAGACTTCCTTATTACTGTGTCTAGGTTCCTATGAAAATACTTAGTAGAATTGTGATGCTATGCAAAACTATTTTTTGATGAAATGTTAAATTCTACTAAGTTATAATCAAACACCTGGGTGTAATTGGTTGCTTGGCTGTATGAGTTGAGTGTTGTCCCCAGGGGATTTACCTGTGGGATATTCACTTGTGGATGGCCACCCAGGAACAAATGGATCTGAAGAACTCCGAGTGAAGATTGCTTCTCGTGCATCCATTGCCAATATGGGCTCTGGCTTGATCAACTAAGCTGCGTGGACTCGCCCTGGCCTGACAGGTGGAGGTAGTGGTTTGTAGGTGGAGCGTGTCAGGCCAGAGTGGGAGGGAAAATGCTTCTGAAAGATCTCGTCTCATTCTTCTCCTTTCCTTACCACAAATGGTGTGTAAAGGGTAATTTGGGTTGAATGGGTACAATGGTGAACGTGCACAACCTCTGCAGAGTTAAAATCTAAGTACTTAGCCGTGTCCCCGGAAACGCACAATTGAGCAACTGAACGAGGACGTCAACGGAGGATTCCACCATTCCAATTTTTAAATTAAAAACTTGATGGGTGAACAAGGGTAGAATGAGACTATGGCTTTCATACCATATTTGTCTCAACAAGGTAAAGTTGTTTCAAAAAGTTAGGGAAAAACTTGCTTTCTGCAAAATAGCCTTGAGCTCCACCAGCCAAATAAGCATATAGGTCATAGAGTTATTCCTCTAAGTGTCCACCATAGTGTCACTTGCCAGTTCCATTTTAATGGTTCTGACCCACGTTGTTGCAATATATATATCATATTGCAGACTGCCCCGATGATGAGTGAAATTTTTACTAAGGGTTTCGAGTCTTCAACCAGCATGCTCGCCTGTGGCACATGATGATGATTGGGGACTCCATGAAAAATAATTTTCCGCTGTTTACTCTGTTCACTGCTAGCTTTATGCTATTCAAATTTGTAATGAATATTTTCTAAGTCTGGATCAGCGTTGTAATAAATTGATACTTTGTCGTGATATTACATCGTAACTTTGTGTGCAAACGAATCGATCCAGGGATTTGCACTATACACAGGTATCTGCCATATTTTAAGTGCAGGTACACTACAGATGGTATCAGAGCACTGTGTTGCCTGTAGGTTCGAGCCCTTAGGGTTGGAAAAAACCTTTTGATCATAGTATTAACTACTGAAGTATTTTGGATCCTAGCGGCATAGTGAGATGAAGCGGCCTGGAAACAAACCTTACATGTCCACGTACATGAGACCTGTTCCACAATTAAGTGGCTGGCCGGGTGTCTGTCTCTCTCACTATAGTGAATATCCAATTTACAAAGAGTTGTTTATATTTGTTGATCACATTGAGATTTGACTTAGTTTTGTCTCTAATTTAATAATACACATATGACTAGTACTTCCTTACCTTATACATTTCTTGTTTTAAATTCTTTTCTTTCTTCCTAAAGGATGACGAGCTTCCACTTCACCACTGCGGCGGACTTCGAGGACACCCGTTTTGCCTGCTACCTTCTCGACATCGGTGAGAAGATAGGTTTACCGCTACCTCAAGTTAAGGGCTTCATCCTGAACAAGTTTAACAAGGAGGGATGTTGGGGAATAAAAGCAACTCAGCCAGGACGTGGAGAAGAGCCCCCGTTGGAAATCAAAATGGTTAGTGACTCCAAAGATAAAGGACTCAATCTCGTCATGCAGGACCTGATTGGACGTCTCTGCGGACGCTATAGCACAGAGTTGAGGGGCCACTACTCCATTTTCTTTGGAAGGAGAAACGAGGAGGGAGAACCATACCTCTTTGATGTTGGAGATAGAGGCAAAGCAAAGCCCCTTAGTCTGTATTTCCAGGAGTTGGAGGTTCTCGTCACAGAACTTTATGAGGATAGACGCACTGAGCTCCTGAAGAACGATGAGTTGTGTGCCTTACTCAAGGAGAACGAGAAAAAGATGAAGGCTCAGGAGGAAGTGACTAAGGCCCAAGAAGAAAAGTTTGCTTCACAAGAGGAGAAATACAAGAGACAGGAGAAAAGGGTTCAAGAGAAAAACAAGACTATCAGAGAACAGAAGGCAGAACTCGAGAGCAATGAAGTCGAGTTCGAAGCTGATAGTGACTTGATCAAGCGTCTTCGTACCGAGAAAAGGGAGCTGCAAGAGAAGAACTCTGCCCTGGAGAAAGAAGTGAAGGAATTAAGGGAAGTACTCGACAATGAAGGAATCGAGATTCAGGAAATTGAAGAAGAAGAAGATGACATGGTCGAGTAGTTCGTTAGCGAGACTACCATTTATTTACACCTCATCGTTAACTTAGTCTTGTATTGACCTATCAACTTGTGATAAGGCAGTACCTTCCATTGTATTCCACGGAACCTCGCGAGTTTATTTTCCAAAACTTTCATGTCTTTTTAATCCAGAGTTTTGAGTTGTGTGATGTTTGTTTGTTCTTATAGGTTGTTTGTTTGTTGGGGTAATCTTTCTCCTTAGACCTTTCCGTCTAAAAACTCACCTATACAAAAATCACAGATGCCTCCCCGTCGTACGCCCGATAACAACAACAACGACCACAACAACAATGATGCTATACAACAGTTGATGGCCGCTCAAGCTCAGCTAATGACTATGATGACGCAGTTCATTGCGGCAACCAACAACAATAACAACAACCACAACCCGCCTCCGCCACCACCCCCCACGTGGATAGACTCACCAGATTTCTGAGGCTCCGACCAAACAAGTTCTCCACTGCAACTGAACCAATTGTGGCAGATGACTGGCTGCGTTCCGTGGACAGAGATCTAGTGACGTGTGAATGTACTGACGCTGAGAAGGTGAGGTTCACTACTCATCTGTTGGAAGGACCAGCAGTTCAGTGGTGGGAAACTTATCAAATCACCCACCCACTAGAAACCATGACTTGGGAAAACTTTAAGGAAGGTTTTCGTAATGCTCATATCTCCTCGGGCATTATGAACTTGAAGCAGGAAGAATTCAGAAACCTGAGACAAGGAAACAAGAGTCTTAAGGAGTACATGGCTGATTTCCATGCCCTTTCTCGTTACGCCTCTGAAGACATCAACACCGAGGCAAAAAGGAAGGCAAAATTCCTAAATGGGCTGAGTGACGAGCTGAAGATCCCTTTAACAGTAGCATATGCCCCAAATTATCAAACTCTCCTAGATCAGGCTATCATACTGGAGGATAACATCAAGAAGGCTGAAAACAGGAAGATAAAGTTGAATGTGCACAAACACCATTCTGAGACTTTTTTCAAGAGACCTTTCCCTCAAGATGCAAACCAGGGTTATAAACCTAGGCACTATCCTAGTGGAGGAAGCAACCACAAACATCATGGTCACAACCATAGTGGTGGTTTCAAGGGAAACAATGGGAATCACAAGGGAAATGGAAATGCTGGCCACAACAATGGACATCATCGCCCAAATCCCGAATATAAGAAAGATATCAGCCAAGTACTATGCTTCAAGTGCAATAACAAGGGCCACTACGCCACTGACTGCCCCGAAAAGAAGGCCGCAGAAGCTGCCAAGCCCAACCCCTTCCAGAAAGGACAGGTGAACCACATCAATGTGGAAGAAGTGTACGATGAACCTGATGCTGTCATTGGTACGTTCTTGCTCAATTCATGCCCAGCATTAGTTTTATTTGATACTGGGGCATCGCATTCTTTCATTTCAAGAGCTTTTGTAAACAAACATGGGTTAGTAGTGGAAAATATAGGAAGCCCCATTAGAGTAAGCTCTCCGGGAGGAGAGATGCTAGTAACCTCTGGCTGTAGACAGTTGAGTCATAAGATTGGAAAGCATCAGTTTCCTACGGACTTGATCATCCTGGAAACACAAGGCCTGGATGTTATCTTAGGGATTTGGATGTCCCGCTATGCAGGAATCATAGACTGCGCAAATAGAACCATAAATCTCACCACTCCAGAAGGCTCGAAGATCAACTTTAGATCAAAGTTTGAACTAAAGAAGGTTAGGCTTAATTCTCTTAAGGGGGTTAGTCTCGGTGAGGTCCTTATAGTTAAGGAATACCCTGATGTGTTTCCGGAAGAACTACCAGCAATGCCACCTGATAGAGATGTAGAGTTCCTCATTGAACTAAAGCCGGGCACAAGACCAATAGCTAAAAGGCCCTACCCAATGGCAACTGATGAACTGAAGGAACTCAAGAAGCAATTGGAAGAGTTTATGCAGAAAGGCTTTATCCGTCCAAGCTCATCACCCTGGGGAGCCCCAATCCTTTTCGTCAAGAAGAAGGATAGTACCCAGAGATTAGTCACCGATTACCGTGACATAAATGAGCAGACAATCAAGAACAAGTATCCGCTACCCAAAATCAATGAGCTTTTCGATCAACTAGAAGGGGTTGTCGTGTTCTCCAAGATTGATCTCAGATCAGGGTACTTTCAGATGAAAGTTAGAGAGATGGACATACCCAAGACTGCCTTTGTTACCAGATATGGTTCGTATGAGTACACCGTAATGCCTTTTGGGTTAACCAATGCTCCAGCCTATTTCATGAATATGATGAATAAGGTATTTATGGATTTTCTGGACAAGTTTGTTGTTGTCTTCATCGATGACATCCTAGTCTACTCCAAAAGTCACAGAGAACATGAAGAACATTTACGTCTGGTGTTGCAAAGGCTCCGGGAACATAAGTTATATGCTAAGTTCAACAAGTGTGAATTCTGGTTAAAACAAGTAGGATTTCTAGGACACCTGGTGTCTAAAGATGGGATAGCAGTGGATCTTGAAAAAGTTGCTGCTGTGACGAATTGGGAATCACCCAAAAATGTGGGAGAAATCCGCAGTTTTCTAGGATTGGCAGGGTACTACCGGAGATTTATTGAAAACTTCTCCAAGATTGCCAAGGCTTTGACTGAACTACTGAAGAAGGCAAAGAAATTTGAGTGGACAGAAGCTTCTGAGACCAGTTTTCAAGAATTAAAGAAGCGCTTGGTGTCAGCACCGGTATTATGCTTACCAGACCTAGAGAAAGACTTCCAGGTTTATTGTGACGCTTCATATCGCGGCCTTGGAAGCGTATTGATGCAAGAAGGCAAAGTAGTGTCTTATGCCTCAAGACAACTCAAAAATCATGAAGTAAACTACCCCACTCATGATCTAGAGTTAGCTTCTGTGGTGCATGCGCTAAAGATATGGAGGCCATATTTATGGGGAAAGAGATGTGAAGTCTTTACGGATCATAAAAGACTCAAGTACTTCTTTACCCAGAAAGAATTAAACATGCGACAAAGGAGATGGTTAGAATTGATCAAAGACTATGACTTAAGTCTACAATACCACCCAGGAAAAGCCAACGTAGTGGCTGATGCCTTGAGCCGTAAGATTTACGTAAACGGACTCACGGCAGGAGAATTGCCTGAAGATCTTTGTAAAGGATTTAAGGACCTTCGATTAGAGGTGGTACCTGAAAGATTCATAGCATCCTTAGAAGTTCAACCTCTTCTATTTAACAAAATCAAGACAGCTCAGTTAGAGGATAAAGCAGTAAAAGAAATCAAGAAGAACCTAAGCGAAGGTAAAGCCAGAGATTTTAGAGAAGATGAAGAAGGAACCGTGTGGTATAAAGAACGCATTTGTGTTCCTGACAATGCCAATCTCAGGAAGTTAATACTTCAAGAAGCTCATGACTCACCTTATTCCATACATCCGGGTAACACCAAGATGTATATGGATGTAAAAGAGATGTATTGGTGGATCAACTTGAAGCGTGATATTGCTGAATACATTGCAAAGTGTGACGTCTGCAGTCGCGTGAAAGCAGAACTCCAAAAACCAGCAGGGTTGCTACAGCCCTTACCAGTACCAGATTGGAAATGGGAACAGATTGGTATGGATTTCATCACGGGTCTGCCCAGGACTAAATCAGGGTATGATTCTATATGGGTTATAGTCGATCGTCTGACGAAAGTATCTCACTTTATACCCGTGAAGACTACATACACTAGTGCCAAACTAGCTGACATCTACATGAAGAGGATTGTGTGTCTACATGGTGTTCCCAAGAAAATTGTGTCGGATAGAGGTACTCAGTTTACTTCCCATTTATGGAATCAATTACATGAGTCTCTGGGAACTAGATTAGAGTTCAGCACAGCGTTTCATCCGCAAACGGATGGACAGACAGAAAGAGTAAATCAGATCCTAGACGATATGCTGAGAGCATGCGCTCTAGATTATAAGTCAAGCTGGGATGATAATCTTCCATATGCCGAGTTCTCTTACAACAACAGCTATCAAGCGAGCATAGAGATGTCGCCATTTGAAGCCCTGTATGGAAGAAAGTGCACTACCCCACTACTGTGGAGTGGCGTAGGAGAACGTAGTTTGTTCGGACCAGACATAATCAAGGAGGCTGAGGAAAAAGTCAGGTTGATTAAGGACCGTTTAAAGATAGCACAATCTAGACAGAAAAGTTATGCGGACTCCAAAAGGAGAGAAGTCACGTATGAAGTGGGTGATCGAGTCTATCTCCGAGTTTCACCTATGCGGGGAGTTAAAAAGATTTGGAATCAAAGGAAAGTTGGCACCTAGATTTATTGGACCCTTCAAGGTATTATCCCGCAAAGGAGAGGTCGCCTATGAATTGGAACTCCCGGAAGCACTTTCCGCGGTTCACAGTGTGTTTCATGTCAGCCAGCTGAAGAAATGTCACCCAGAAATGGCAGATACACCGCTAAGAGATACGGTGCCACTAGAGGAAGTACAACTAGAAAGTGATCTCACTTATGAAGAAAAACCCATAAAGATTTTGGAGACCGCAGAACGTGTCACCCGAACCAAGACGATCAAATTCTGTAAAGTACAGTGGAATCACCATTCAGAAGAGGAAGCGACATGGGAAAGAGAAGATGACCTTAAAGAAGACCACCCTCACCTATTTGCTAGCCAATCCGAATCTCGAGGGCGAGATTCATCTTAAGGGGGTTAGGTTTGTAACATCCCAATTTTCAGAAAAATTTAAAACTTTGCATCCATGCATCATCATCATTAAAATTGTGATATGAATCACATAGAATTTGAATTTAATTATTAATATATACTTTAATTTGACTTTATGTCCTTAAAATTTTTGTTTGAATTTATAATAATATTCTTTTTATTCTATTTTTACTTTAGACAAAAATAATATCAAAAGGATCTATTTTTCATAAGCTTTTCAAATTATATTTTTATAAATTTTTCTGAGAAGTTTTAATATAGTTTTGAATTTGTTTTATACTCAAAAGATTTAAAAACAGAAAAGAATTTTCAAAAAAGAAAAATAGAGTCGGGCCAGCCAGTAGGCCGAAGCCCACTAGCTATCTACCGCGCGCGCGACGCAATCCAGCCCGCCAGCAGCCCGTCCCCGCCCGCACGCGCGCGCTCTCTCTCTGGCAGGTGGACCCCACCTGTCATCCCCGTCCCGGCGACCTCTTCATCCCCAAATCACGCCCACGACCTAGCCGAGAAACGGCCGAATCAATTCGTTGATTCCCGGCGATTTACTCACCCAATTAACTCGCCGTTGCCCCTATAAGAACCCCCTCGACCCCCTTTCCTTTTTGCCCCAAGCCCCGTACCCCGAGAGCCACCAGGCCGCCCACGAGCATCCCCGGAGCTCCGCCGTTGACGACGGCAAGTTCAACGAACTCCAGTGAGCTGCGACCTCCTCGAGCCCTCTCTTCACTCCCAATTGTTTCACTTTGTCATTGCGCACCTTAGTGACAAGGTCTCGTGTTTTCTTACACAGCCAAACTCCGTGTCCGTGCTCACCGACGAGAACCTCCGCCGTGCGCATCTCCGGCGAGCGATTTTGAGAAGAGAAGGACGCTCGACTCTTCTCCACCGCGCCACCAACCTCGCCGCGAGCTCCTCTTCGTCAGGGTATGCCTCGCTATCCTCGTAGAGCAGTAGAACGTAGGTTGCGCGAACGCCGGTGATGGCGCCGCCGTGCGCCTCGGTCACCGGAGCCCCTCCGGTCGACAGCGCCGCTCGGTTCTGGTCGACTAGATCTGGACCGTTAGATCCTCCGTGCACGGCCAGGATTAGATCACTTAAAATCCCGAACCGGTACGCCGCGTCAGCGCCACGTCCGCGCCGCGTCAGCGCCGCGTCAGATATTAGTTTCTGAATTTTTAATAAATCATTTAATTTGGTAGTTTTGCAGAAAACCCCCTGCATACTGTTTTCATCATTACTTCTTATCTGTTTAACCAAATTTTAACATTTTTATATATTTGAAATCCTTAGAACCAGTAGAACACTTTGGAATCGTTAGTTTTCTGTTTTGACACATATAAATTTTCAAATATTTTTTAGAGTAGTTTAAGTGTTTTTGAAATAACTTTAGTTAGAAAATTTATTTTTGAGTAAATCAAATTCCTACAACTTGTTTAGATGCCCTCTGCCCAAATGTAATTTTTAAAAAAATTGGTTATGAAGTGTTATCTAAGAAAAAATACAATCCTTATTATTTCCTATTATTCATGTCTAAATAAATGAAAACAATTTTAAAAAAATTTAATCATACATATATCACAAAAATTTAAAGAGATGCATATATTTGTTTCCTAACGTTGAAATATATTATTGCATATCATCTCATGCATAGTATATATTTTCTTTGAATGAACATATTGCTTGTGTGTTTATGTGTGGCTCCTTATTTCTTTGTTAGACTATTCGGAGGGAAACGAAAATCTTTGCAATTGTAGCTACTGCACTTCCGGTTGCCAAGGCAAGTGGCACACCCCCATAAAAGTCCTATTATTTTTCTATGCATGAGTAGATTATTTTCTATAAGCATGTGTAGGATAGTATTGCTATGCAAGCCATGTTTAGACTTCCTTATTACTGTGTCTAGGTTCCTATGAAAATACTTAGTAGAATTGTGATGCTATGCAAAACTATTTTTTGATGAAATGTTAAATTCTACTAAGTTATAATCAAACACCTGGGTGTAATTGGTTGCTTGGCTGTATGAGTTGAGTGTTGTCCCCAGGGGATTTACCTGTGGGATATTCACTTGTGGATTGCCACCCAGGAACAAAGGGATCTGAAGAACTCCGAGTGAAGATTGCTTCTCGTGCATCCATTGCCAATATGGGCTCTGGCTTGATCAACTAAGCTGCGTGGACTCGCCCTGGCCTGACAGGTGGAGGTAGTGGTTTGTAGGTGGAGCGTGTCAGGCCAGAGTGGGAGGGAAAATGCTTCTGAAAGATCTCGTCTCATTCTTCTCCTTTCCTTACCACAAATGGTGTGTAAAGGGTAATTTGGGTTGAATGGGTACAATGGTGAACGTGCACAACCTCTGCAGAGTTAAAATCTAAGTACTTAGCCGTGTCCCCGGAAACGCACAATTGAGCAACTGAACGAGGACGTCAACGGAGGATTCCACCATTCCAATTTTTAAATTAAAAACTTGATGGGTGAACAAGGGTAGAATGAGACTATGGCTTTCATACCATATTTGTCTCAACAAGGTAAAGTTGTTTCAAAAAGTTAGGGAAAAACTTGCTTTCTGCAAAATAGCCTTGAGCTCCACCAGCCAAATAAGCATATAGGTCATAGAGTTATTCCTCTAAGTGTCCACCATAGTGTCACTTGCCAGTTCCATTTTAATGGTTCTGACCCACGTTGTTGCAATATTTATATCTTATTGCAGACTGTCCTGATGATGAGTGAAAATTTTACTAAGGGTTTCGAGTCTTCAACCAACATGCTCGCCTGTGGCACATGATGATGATTGGGGACTCTATGAAGAATAATTTTCCGCTGTTTACTCTGTTCACTGCTAGTTTTATGCTATGCAAATTTGTAATGAATATTTTCTAAGTCTGGATCAACGTTGTAATAAATTGATACTTTGTCGTGATATTACATCGTAACTTTGTGTGCAAACGAATCGATCCAGGGATTTGCACTATACACAGGTATCTGCCATATTTTAAGTGCAGGTACACTACAAGGGGGCGCGGCTCCCCCCTCTGCCGCGCCGACACCGCATGACGGGCCCTCGGGCCTCCACCGCCTTCGCCCTTTCGGCTACTTAAACCCACCGAAAACCTAATACTAGGCACCCGAACATTTTTCCACAAAACCTAACGGAGCCGCCGTCGTCAACCCTAGTTCGGGAGGGTTCAGAAGCTCTTCCCGGCACACTGCCAGAGAGGGGAATCATCACCGAAGGGCTCTGCATCACCATGCCCGCCTCCGGACTGATGCGTGAGTAGTTCATCCTTGGACTACGGGTCTATAGCAGTAGCTAGATGGTTGTCTTCTCCTATTGTGCCATCATGTTTAGATCTTGTGAGCTGCCTATCATGATCAAGATCATCTTTATGTAATGCTACATATTGTGTTTGATGGGATCCGAAGGATATTGAATACTATGTAATTATCTTCATAATATATCATGTTGTGTGTTGTTTATGATCTTGCAGGCTCTCTGTTGCCAGTAGATGCTCTGGCCAAGTAGATGCTTGTGACTCCAAGAGGGGGTATTTATGCTCGATAGTGGGTTCATGTCTCTATTTAATCTGGGGTAGTGACAGCAAGCTTTAAGATTGTAGATGTACTGTTGCTACTAGGGATAAAACAATAGTACTTTGTCTAAGGATAATGTTATTAATTACATTACACAATTTTCCTAATGCAATAATCTGTTGCTTGCAACTTAATACTGAAAGGGGTGCGGACGCTAACCGGAAGGTGGATTATTAGTCATAGATGCGGTTGGAACAGTCTATGTATATTGTTGTAATGCTCAAATGAATCTCACACTAGACATCATGACATTACTATATGCATCATTATGAAGCTCTTTATTCTGTCAATTGCCCAGTTGTAATTTGTTTACCCTCATGTATGCTATTATTATTATTTATGGAGAGACACCACTAGTGACCTGTGGACCCTGGTCCTTGGAACGCCCCAAATTTTGTAAGCAACAAAAGCTTAATTAATAAAGACCCATAATTCTGAGGGAACAAAAACTTTTTGAAATGTCTTGTTCATAGATGTGTTTTACTCATGTTTACTCTGTTTGCCATGTGGTGGTTTGTGTTTGTGTGGATGACCTCCCTAATTATCAACTTTGGAACTCAAACTAGTTGTAATATGACCCTTGTGATCAATGTTATGACAAGTAAAATAGTCTATATATCTTCTCTTGTCATAATTTTAACAAACTCTATTTTACCTTGATGTTTTGATTTTGGCAAATACCCAAAAATATACTATTGGAGAAAATAAAAGTCTTTCCAAAAGCTAAATGTTTGCAAAACTATAAAGGACCATTTAATGAGTCCTAATATATTTTGAGTTTAGTATGTTGCTAGTGTTAGCAACTCTCATTTTCAAAACTCTTAATTTATTGGATAATTTTAATAAAAGAGTTTAAACCTCTTCCTCCAAAAGTCTTGTCATAATCATGATGCTCACAACCTCACCAACATATTTGATTTGCATTAAGTTCTTGGTTGGTTGTTTAAAAATTTGCTTGTATTGCATGTGGTTAAATGAAGTTTGTCTGTCCACTTAGGAGTGAGCCTTGATTGAGATCTTTCATGCTTAAATGTCCTATTGTATGATTGTGGTGTGTTTTCACCTCTTTTATTATGATTTGGTTCATAAGGAACTCAAAAATTCTATATTTAAATCATGGATAACTATCTTCATGTCTATTAAAACATAGCAAATCTAGGGCCCCATGTTAAGAAACCCATGACCCATTTTTTACATGTAAATTAACCAAGTTGATATATGTCACCTATATTTTCAAAACCTGTCTTTGGTTGTTTGTTGACACCTTGTTTAACCACTTAATCATCTAGAGTTAGGAGGCTAGTCAAATCAATGACCATTTGTCTTGTGCTGCATTCACTTTTGCCATTTTCATCTTTAGCAATTCAGAACACCTTTGGGCAATGCACTCACACCCCTCTCTTCTTTGTCATCTTTTCTTGCTAGGAAAATTCTCTTGATCTATCCTTAAGCCTCTGCTTGTTAATAATTAGTCATGAACATAGCCTCAAGTTAATCCTGTGAACTTTTCTCTAATCACCTAACCCATCGAATAACCCTCTGTCTCTCTCACCCCAACGACCCCATCTGTCACTTATGGGCAGGCGTACACCATCCCGACCCTGACCCTACCTGTCAGCCACACCCCCACCCCCTTGCCCACTCACATCTCTCCTTGTTCCAAACCGACCAACGGGAGATCACTCCCCTCTCTCCCCTTGGTCAGGCCACGTCCCTACCGACTTGCACACCCTTGCCCCCACCCTCACCGTCCTCCTGAGCCAATGGACGAGCCCCTCGCGCACTCCCTCTCCCTCTCCACCCGTGGGAACCCTAGATCGGGATAGCCCTCTAAAACAAGACCCCATGACCCTCTCCTCTCCATTCCACACCCACAGAACTCCCCTGCCCCTCCTCTATCCACCCAGAGCGACCCCGAGCAAGCTCCCTTCCTTTGCAGCTCAGAACCATGAAGGAAACCTCCGCTCGAGCCCGTCGTTTGTGTGCACGAATGCCGCTGTGACTGACCATCTCCTCCCATTCCCTCGGTTCCATCTCGTTCCCCTTGAGAGATACCTCTGAGACATCGTTGCTCGCTTGCAGGTTCACCGGAGCCGCTGCGATCTCGTCGTGCCCTAGCCGGACGTCCTCGGCGTTCCCATCGACCGGAAGCTCTCCTACAAGTTCTGCAACCGCCCGAGGCTTTCCCCGAGCATCCGCATCCACCTCCACCCCTCCCCATATTCCGTCGAATCCCCTTGGTGAGCCCTGCTTGCGCGCCGTCTTCCTCTTGGGTTTTGGCCCGCGTCTGTTAGTTGCGAGGAAGAAGACGCACTGGAGCCGTCGATTTCCTGATCGACGGTCTCCTTTGAATCTCGCCAGATCTATTTTCAGCCATCGGATCTGGCATCCACGGTGACTTACCGCCTGGCGCTCGCGCGCGTCGCCATGGGCCAGCCCAGCTCGTGTGGCTCATCCGGAAGCCAGATCCGACCCTCTTGTGTTTTTTTTCAGTTATTCAAATCCCTGCTATTTTCCTGTTAGTTTCGCAGTGTAGCTTAAATTCATTTGTGGGAGATCGGTTGTCCAAATTGGTTGATTCAAATTTTGTTGCATGCTTATGCGTTTTCTTAACCATGTGGCACTGGCCGTTTGCTAAAATATATTTATGTGTATGTGCTAGCGTAAATCTAGTAAAAAGTATTGTTTTCTCCATTTATTTAATTGTGGGAGTTCTGTATATCCAAATTATGCAAACTTTATTTCTCTGTAAAGCTTACGAGAATACCTATCCATATATGTAAGCCATGCATGCAGGAGATTTGTGAAACTAAAGTTCTATCATGTTTAAGGTTGACACCAGTTACATTTGGGATTTTTAATTCAGTATTAAAAATACTTTTTGGATTAAATCCAATTGCATGTGGTAAATATAAATAGTAGCTATCATATCCTAGCTTGGTAGAATTTTCCAGCTCATATTTTGCACATGGTGAACTATTTTCTAAAACAGTGGGTCATCACACTTAAAAAAGTGGATATTTTTATTTGCATCTGTCTAGTTTTAGTTGTTTGTGCTGAATATGTTTGTGCAAGTGGTTTAGGAGTAATTTTGTGGAGTGCCTATGTATTTTATTTATCTTACAGAACTAGATTTGTCCAAAAATAAATTATACTTAGTGTTGTGCTTAATTGTTAATAAAATGTTTGTCTCGCTCTAAAACTAGTATATCTAGAGCTAGGAATGCCCAAATGAAGTGAATCAAATTTCTACAGAGAGATAAAGTCCATACCTACCCGTACAAATTAATCTTGCATGCAGGAGCTTCCTAAAACTAAAACTATAATCATTATGTATGTGAATGTTGTTTGGTGTTAAATACTTTCCAATAGTTCCTTGTGCTTTGTAATGCTTGCTGTATGGTTTGTTTACTTCAGATTGTTGTCAACACGCTCCTTTCTGTTTTTTTATTAAACAAGCCTACTGCACCTTTTTAGCACTTAGTCAACAACTTATGTGAGTAGTGGTGTTAATCTTTGTGGGTTGATTAACTGCTTGTTAGTATGTGTTTCTAGAGCTAGCAACATGCTTGCATGTGAGTGTTCTTAAATGCTAGTGATAATGCTCTCTTATTAAGATAATTTTGTCTGAAGTACTTCCTGAAACCAATAGGATACTTTTGTCTGAAATATTTCCTGAACTAATATAACAACCACTTTACCTAATCTGATAAACCTAAGAGGTGTTCTGCCTTCGTGCTTAGTTAAAACTACCTTGGTAACAACTAGGGTGACTGTGTTTATTTTCTTAGCTGTGTTTATTGTTTGTCTTAGATATATGTGCTTGTTGCTTGTTGTTGTTTACCTAAGTGAATTGCTTGCTTATGTTTGTAGCTTAGTGTCTTGTGCAATGCTTGTTGTTTATTATGTCCTTGTGGCATTGTCATGTATTTTGAGTGTTGTTCTTTTTCCTGTTTACGACGTTAGATACGATCGGGAAGGACCCGGAAGTGAGGAGTGAACCTGAGCAACATCAAGATCAACACCACGGACATATTGCTGAGCTAGGCAAGCCACCTCACCACTATGAATCCTATTATTTTCAAAGTATGTTTTGTTTTCAAAATAAAATAATGCATGTTTCACTTCTTTTGTGGCACTTTGCCACCCAAAAACTATTTTACAAAATATTGTTTTGCCAAATTTATCTACTAGATTATAATAGGAATTATGAAAATAGTATTCACTTTATGCACCTTGAGGTTGAAGGCGCTATAAAGAAAATCATATTTTATCTAGTAGTGTTCCCTTATATTGTCACCTCAAACTCTTAGGTTGGGAGCCTAGTTTTGATAAAATGTTTTCGGAAGGAAAACCTGAGTTGCTGGGAGCAATCGGCGAGCAAGTGTTTTATAAAAACCCGAGTTGCCGGGAGAAATCGGAGATGTTTACGAAAACCCGAGCTGTTGGGAACAGTCGGAAGTGGAGATGTTTTTGAAAAACAAAGTGTGACCCTAGCTACCGCGCGAACAATTAACCCGTGCAACCACATTACCTGACATGGGTAGGGCTTAGCCGGAAGCTTGTTTGTTTTAGTATTGGGGCTCTCATACTCTCTATAGGGGCCGGGCACCTGAAGCCGGGTTGCCGTCTGGACGCGGCAATACACATGTGAGAATCACGCCGGAAGATTATGGTGGGTCTCCCGACGTGGCGGTGTGGCGTCCTAAGAGAGACCAGGGGTCTAGTGGAGCACACGGTGTCAGGGAGAACAAACCTACCGGGAGGCCCCGATACTAGGATAGACATAGTGGAAAGCTTTGATCGTGTTATCCGGACCCCCGCATACGGTCGTATGATGGGCCGTGGCAGACATGGCGGAATGACCTGTTGGTGTGGGTAAAGTGCACAACCTCTGCAGAGTGTACATCTATTCGAATAGCCGTGTCTGCGGTCATGGATGGTTGGAAAGGTCCCACTAGGCATGTTGGCTGTTTTATGCTTTCAAAAGAAAATGTTTTCGGAGGAAACAAGGAGGCATCAAGGAGGTACCTGGGAGGTACAGGAGCTGAGTGAGGATGGTTGGTCTCGGGGAGACAATCAGTCCGATCTCAAAGAAGGAAAAAGGGGTATCCCCATCCTAGTGTTTTTGAAAGATTTTACAAAAGAGTTTTCAAAACGTGGAAATAGTACATGTATAGCGACCTCACCTTCTATTATAAGGTGGAAGTTCCTGTGTTAATGTGCTAGTCCCTGGATCAAATGCTAGCACCACAGTTTAAGATGTATATCATGCAAAAGTGTCAAATACTTTATTAAATCGCATGATCTAGTGTTACAAATATCTCTTACAACTTGCATAACCTGAAAAGGCTAGCAAAATTTCCAAGAGTAGCAGCGGAAAATAGTAGATACAATGAGCCTCGTCATCTTCATGTGCCACAGGCAAAGCATGTTGGTTGTAGACTCGAAATCCTATCGAATACTCACTCGTTGTCTGTCGAATCTGCAAGGTTTAGTTGCAGCCCAGCTATAAAGGGTCAGCACAATTGAATTGTGGTGGCAAGTGACTTTTGAAAGCTAAAATTCTACTAAGCTATATCTATATGCTTATTTGGCTGGTGGAGCTCAAGCCTATTGCGCAAAGCAAGTTTTCTCCTACTTTTGGTAAACAACATTTTCAAACTACATCTTCTCTTTATAAACAATCTCGAGACAAATCCATGTCTCCTACTTTTGGTAAACAACTTTTTGAAATCATATCTTCTCTTTATAAACAATCTCGAGACAAATCCATGTCTCCTACCCTTGTTCACCCATCAAAGTTTTATTAAGAAATTGGGATGAAGAGATTTTCAGAACACAGCCTTGTGTAGTTACCACCATCAACTCTACCACCATCAATCTCTTGACCCAGGTCCACATCAACTTACTCCATCAAGACAGAGCCCATATTGACCAATGGTTGCACGGTTAGCAACTAGACTCAGTGTAAACTTAAATCTCATAGCCTTGGGTGTCCTACCACAAGTGAGCAACTCAGGTTAACACCGCATATCATGGCCCCAAGTAAGTGAAAACTATCTTGGGCGAAGACAACCATGAAACTTGGCCCTGAGAAGCCACTCAACTTGAAACCTCCTCGATCGACCCAATCCACCCAGGCGTTAAATTAATTTAGTGGAAATTTTCATTTATCACATCAACCATAAAACAATCATTTTTGCAGCAGGTACTTCTACTAAATTATAATAGGGGTCTAATCTGGAATTTCTAAGGGGAAACCTAAAAGGTTTGCATAGCATACTACAATCTCCCAAAAACCTATCATGCATACTACTTTTGCAAATACTGTTTGAAAACACTAGATATGCAATAGAATAAAATAGTAGGTGTTTTATGAAGTCACTTGCCTTATGAAAGTTGTCGTTTCTCTCACGCTCTTGTCGAAGTCAATGGTGGCTCCCCGTTTCAAACTATATAGTAAAAAGGACACCCAATAAACAAGCAATTCAACAAACACAAAACATATTGAAAAATACAAGCGTAACGAGTCTTCTTGGAAGGGTTTGGTCAAAGGTGTCACCTAATTCAATATACAAAAAGAAATAATGTGTTTGGGTTTAGGGTTTTGCCAAGGGATGGTCTGGAGTCAAAGAACACTTTCAACTCGAGAAGGTTGTATGGGTGTTTCCAAGTTTTCTAATGAAATGGTCTTCAAAAGTTTACACAAAGGGATATCAAGAAGACTTAATCACAATTTAAAAGCAAGGTTTAACACTTTAGTACAACTGTAAACATTTAATTTCATTTACCCAAGATTATGTTTAGAATTAAACTTAACCAAATTCAAATTCAAGAATTTCTTACTTTTCTCATATCTATACATTTTTAATTCCCAACTTCAAAGTTTGTAGTATTAATAATAACTTAGTTATTTAAATTGTTATAATGTTTTAAATCCCATTTTTAGTAACACCTAATTAACCAAATACATTTAAAAACCCTTGTAAAGGAACTAGAAACTATTTAAAAGGTTTTAACAAAACTTACTTATTAATGTTATGAAATATATTAATAAACATGAATTTGAGCTTTTTCCGGACAAGGACAATTAGTTATGCCTTTGGTATAGAGTAATAAGTTTCAAATTAATAAACCTTATAATGTGCTAAAATAAATCAAATTAAGTCTCTGACCTTTAAATTCATTTTAAATTGTTCAAACATCATTTATAACAAAATTTTATAAATGGGGTTAATAGGCAGAGGGCATTTAATTAAGTTCATAGTAATTTGATTAAATAAATAATAATATTTCTATTAATAGTCATGTCCAAAATAGTCAAACTATTCAAAATAAACATACAACAATTTAATCATCAAAATAATTCTCAAAATTATTTTATAATAGATGCAACATATTACACATTTTATAAAGTGTCTAAAACAATTTTATTTGCAATTTTTGAATTTACTGATTTAAAGTTATTACAAAAATACTCAAATTCACCATTTGAAATTTGAATATTTTAAACTAGGTCAAATTTGAAATCTAAAAGTTACAGCTGATTCTACTTGTCGAGGGCTTCAATTTGATATAAAATTTGTCCAATTTGGGTCAAGGGTTAAAAAGTTATGATAAATCTAAGTGGCAGGGACTTTTCTGCAAAATAGACAATTAAATTCTATTCGGAAATAAATCGGAAAAATAGGCAGGCCACGTGGCGTGCAGTGATTGGCTGGGCTGGGCTCAGCTCGGCTCGGCTAAGTCTGAGCCGTGGCTCGGCTCGGCTCTAGTCGATCTGGATCGTCAGATCCAGATCTGACGGATCAAAACGATCCGTACCGATTCGTTTTAAACGAATCTAATCATGGCAATTCAAACCGGATCAGAGGGCTCACATCGTTTTGACCGTGGGGTGACGGCGCCGGTGGCCGGAGTTGGAGAGGACGGCGGCGCGCGCGTCGGGCGTTGACGGAGCAGACGTTGGGGTGGCTCCCCGGATGAACGGAGGGCTGCTCCAGGCGCGGCGTGACGCGGGTAGGGCGATGGCGGCATCGGTCTCGAGCGGCGCGTCTCGGCGTGGCGTGGAGGAGCGGTTGAGGTGGCTCGGGCGCAGGCGAACTTCCGTTCGTCCGTGCCCCGCTAAATAGCTGCAAGGAGAGAGCGAGGAAAGGGTCGGGAGGTTGCGTAGGAGGACGGCGAGGGGAAGGAGGTAGTCTCGGGTGCGAGGGGTGGCTCACCTCGCCGGAATCAGAAGGAAAACAGTGGCGGCTTATGCGAACTCCGGCGAGCGGTTGTGGCGGCCTGGAGGCGCGAAACCGAGAGGAAGGAGAGAGAAAGACGGAGGAGGGGCAGGGCTTTTAAAGGGGAGGGTCTAGGGCAGCGGGGGTCGCGCGAGGGCAAAGAATCAGCACGAGATTTCCGGCCGGAAATCTCGGACGGAGGTTGAAGATGCAGTGACGTCATCGCTGACGTCACAAGTGAATTTTCCTTTTCTGATTTTTCTATTTTATTCATATCTTTTGATTTAAATGTCCAAATGAAGTCAAACAAAATTCAAAAAAAATTGTATAATTATTATCTTTGTGTTAAACCAGTTGTGGGAATGTTTTGAACATTTTTGAAAAATAATATTTTGAAAAATTCATTAAATTCCAATTTGATACTTAATATCAATTTTGGAATTATAACTTACATACATTTTCTTTTGGCTAAATAAAATTTGTAAATTACCCATATTCAAATATGCTTGAAATTAATTTTATTTAAACTCATATTTCAATATTAAATAAATTTTAGATTTAATAGATTATTAAATAACATATTATAACTATTTGTAAGGAAAGGAGAAAATGTAATGTAATCAATTTTATTTCAAATTATTTTGTGCACCATTATATTTCATAATATGATAAACCCCTTGAAAACTTTATAACATATCTTTAGCATAGATTTTAGATATAAATCTTTTCTTATATAGAATATACATTCATCAAAAACATTTTATGTTTTTGAAAATAAATGAAGATCATTTTAAGCTAATGAGATGTTTGTTTGGGTAATCCATTTATTATGAAGTTATTAAAGTTATAAACTATAGGTTGTAATTTCGTCACTATGTTCTTGAACTTAGTTGATATAATGAAAAACCATTTGACAATTAGATCATATTTTAAATAGTTTAAAAGAACACTTGTAAATATTATTTTAATTTAGGAATAGCTATGGCTATGGGGTTGAAATCAAATACTTAAGAGGAAAACTATTTATTTCATGAATATGGTTTGAAGGTTTGTAAAACATTTGTCCATTTATAGTTGAGGTTTTAAGGAATACAATGGATAATAAATTGTATAACTTGAAACAAGTTTTGAAAATAATAATAGCTGAGATAATTGAATATTACACCCTTTAAATATGTTTGAAGTCTTTCATAGTTGGTTTTCTTATGCATTTAAATATTTTATTTTAATCAAAACAAAAGTTTTAAATTTTTGTGATTTTTAAACATTCCAAAATGTTGGGATGTTACAACATGCTATTTCTACAAGAGAGATTTCCATCTCTAAATGTTTTCTTTAACAAAGATATAGAGATGTCGTATTCTCTATGTCAAAAGCATCTTTGCGAAAACTAAACCCTATAGTTGTAAATAGCAGCTATCCCAGTTTTCGAAAACACTTTTATTGCATTACCATAAAAACTTAAGCCTTGAGGTGGTTTTGCGAGTACGTAAATGTACTCATATGGCTGTGTCCCTGGATATTCAAACGTCAAGATTTCAACGAGGAGATATGCGACGAAGACGAGGAGTACGCCGACGACTACGCCAGCTGAGTGTCACCGGTCAACTGCTCTGTGGGAATGCGTCTGGTTGTGACGAGGGCCGACGCTAGCCGTAAGCTTCCGCTAAATCGTAGTAAATTCCGTCTTGTGTGACGATGATTGCAGACTTGGTCAGGTGACCACTATTTATTTGTGTAAGACTTGTATGTACGTTCGAATGATGTAACTTTGTATACCAGTTGGTTATGTGATCGCGATGCACTGATCATTGGGATCGTGATCTGTTTACATAACGTGGACATCTCGGACTGGTAGTCTGAGGGGTCCTCACAGACTTGGTATCAGAGCCATCGTTGACCTTAGGAGGCCTTAGTTAGCATGGTCGTTAGCATAGGAAGGATATATTTTTGCTAAAACCCTATTTCTTAAAAAGATACTTCTATCTAGGAAGTTCTAGTATGGCCTCCACTTCTCACCTATTCTAAAAAATATCTTGATCTTACCTCTCTAATTTATTATATTTCAAAAAGAGTTTTCTCTACTCTCTTGTCCCTATTCAAAACATGTATAAACTTGACGATGAACCCAAATGAGATCAAGGTGAAGCTCAGTCCCAAGACTTCAACATACGAGATCAAGGTGGTCGCCAAGTGAAGAAACAAGCTACAAAGCAACCCTTGCTTGCTGAAGTAGTCTCTCTGTCAAGACTTCAACCCCAACAATGGTACTCAAGTTGCAACATCGACAGTCTCAAGCTTTTAAGCAGGAGCCCCAAGCGAGGAAATGAAGACTCCAACAAGTAGAATTGACCAAGACCCATAGGACATCTAGGATACGACCCTGGTCGGATTACCCGACTATCATGATTGCTTAGTGCTCTTTTTGGTATTGTATGTGCCTTGTGTGCTCGTTGTTTGTGTGTTCTTTTTGCTTGTATGATTTTTGTTTGTGCCTTTATTGATAGTGTGTGTCTTGTTTGTGTGCTTGTTGATGGTGTGTTGTTTTCCTGGTATGTTTTCACAAGCACGCCTTGTCGGCAACACATAGTAGGCACATATTTCCCTTTTATTTAAACATCTTTTTGCCTCTACACAAAATACATTTTTGGCCCTAAGTGTTAGATGCATCGTGATGCATTTCAAAACTTGTTTAGAAAACCTCTCTAATATGTTTTGCCTCTGATCTAAACCTTGACACGTGAGAGTTTTTAACCGCACCTGATACAGAAGACCACCCGAGAAAGCCCATTCCTGTGATGTGACGAGCCTTGACTAGTCTATATAACCTTTTGAATTACAAGTATATCATCACTAACTTAACGTAATCTAACTTTAGAGTAGCATCTAACACCAGTTTGTCTTGTTGCCAACCAACTAACCTCCTCAAGACTTACAAACCGAGACAAGAAAAGAGGTGCCAACAGGAGTCTGACCTACATATGTCAACCAGGAGGACTCAAATATCATTAAGAGCCACAACCTTTTTGGAAGATTTTGTGAAGCCTAAAACCTGGACGTACAAGGGTGATTGGCGTCAGCAACAACAAAGACAACTAGCACTGAAGATCGTCTACTTGAAGATGTACCACGAAGCTAGTGTCAACAGTGCCTTCTATGCGCCAACCTTATTAACTCCTCTGACTCCGACTAGAGTAATATAGAAAGAAATACTTACCTTTTTGGCTAACTTAGATCTGACTGACCTCTGAAGACTTTAGCGAAGCGTCATGAATCCCAAGAATCAAGGAAGTCGTCATCAACTCTCTTCGACTGCTAAACCAATGGTGGACGCATTAAGAGACATCATATCCAGCAAGACGCCAAGAACGACGAAAAGACCGAAGACTGCTGCAGTTGAAGAAATGGACCCAAGCTAGTTCTGACGCTTTTAGTGGTTTGCAATACTCTTTGGTGTAATAGGAAGAACTTGAGAGAGTCAAGTCTACGGACCTGACACCCCTTTGAGGCTTAAAACGGTTGACGTGTGTTTAACTGCTAACCCCTCAAGACGACAATATCAGGACAAGTGTCTGCATCAATCCCAAGCACCGAGGAGCTACAACCAAGATGAAGGTCGTCATGATACCCAAGACCAACAACATCTTGAAGTCGGCAACAACGTAGACATCTAATTTTAACCCTCCAAGGCCCCTTTTTAATGGGGGAAGACTTATGCTAGTTTTATTAGGGAGTTCTCGACAAGTTGTTCTTTGCGCCCCAACCCTGAAGTATTTTAAGTCAACTCAACAAGAACCCTGCATCAGCCTCGACCAACATGACAACACCTTCAGAAGAGACCAAAAGCCTTCCAGATAAATCAGACGCCCTATAGTCAAGGAGACCATAGTCAAGAATCAACAATCTCAAAAGATGAAGAATCATCAAACCTCTTGTCCTTCTCTTACTACCCGCTTAGGAATCTCGGGACGAGATTCTTTTAAGGGGGGAAGGTCTGCAACACCCCAAATTTTGGAAGCAACAAAAGCTTAATTAATAAATACCCAAAATTCTGAGGGAACAAAAACTTTTTGAAATGTCTTGTTAATAGATGTGTTTTACTCATGTTTACTCTGTTTGCCATGTGGTGGTTTGTGTTTGTGTGGATGACATCCCTAATTATCAACCTTGGAACTCAAACTAGTTGTAATATGACCCTTGTGATCAATGTTATGACAAGTAAAATAGTCTATATATCTTCTCTTGTCATAATTTTAACAAACTCTATTTTACCTTGATGTTTTGATTTTAGCAAATACCCAAAAATATACTATTGGAGAAAATAAAAGTCTTTCCAAAAGCTAAATGTTTGAAAAACTATAAAGGACCATTTAATGAGTCCTAATATATTTTGAGTTTAGTATGTTGCTAGTGTTAGCAACTCTCATTTTCAAAACTCTTAATTGTAACGCCCCGGGATTTATCCCCAATTAGATTTTTATTGTTTTTCTTTTTTGCATCATCATGACATCACATCATCATGCATCTGTCACTTCTTTTGTTTTATTGCATTTAAAATTGAATCACACCCTTCAAATTCAAATTCCACTTTTAAATCTAATTGCAAATCAAATTAATTTAAATGTGGTATTTAAATTCTTTTCAAATATTCAAACTAATATATTAAATGGTGTATTTCGAAATAATAATTATTTGTCCAAAAGTTATATATCTTTTCTTCTTCTATTCTATTTTAAAAACATAAAACAGAAATGAATTAAATAAAAGAAATAAAATGGCAGAGAAGAAAAATACTTACCTGGGCCTATTCCCCTCTCTTAGGCCCAAACCCCTACCCACCACACCTTCTTCGTACGGACGCACGAGCAACCTGCTTTACACCGAGGCATAGCCATGTCGCCCCACCTCCAACCACTCCCATCCTCTCCTTTTAGCCGGCCTCTTTCTCTCCTGCCAAACCCTAGATCGCCCCTCTCTTTCCCTCCTCGCGCCGCCGCCCCTTCTTCTCCCATCTCCCCTCTGTTTCTTCTCCACCCCCTCACCACCGGAGCCACCAAAGCCGTCGCCCCGCCGCTCCGACGCCGACGTAGGGGCGTGGAGTACTCCAGGAGCGCCGCCGCGTCGTCTTCCTCCTCTCCCCCGAAGGAATCGGGCCGGGAGCGCTCGTGGCCATCGCCACCGTCCTCGTCTTCTCCCCCGGCCGGCGATCTCCGTCGTTGCGTTTCTGTCTCCGGTGAACTTCCGTTTCGTCAGAGAAACGATGCACTTAAGTCTGTTAAAAAAAGGTGCTTGCATTACGTATCACAAACACCACACGGGTCTTCTGGCCAGCGCATCCGTATGGTTCCTTCGCAGGCGAGGTCGCGAGCTCGATTCCCGGCTCTGCCGAATAAAAGCTCATTTTTTTCTTTCCTTCCACGCGCTGACATGGAGGTCCCACCGGTCAGCGACCCATTGCGTCACACCCGCGCACCCACGCCAGCGTGGCGCTCGGTCCCGCGCGTCATCCTCTGGTGTATAGCCAAGCCACGGTGCAAAAAGGCCAGATGCAGATCTGGATCTGGATCTTTACACCGAGCCCCCTGTTTTTCTGTTTTTGCACAGAGAACACCCACCAGCATTTTTCTATCACGAACAGGTCCCTTCCTTTTGCAGTTTAGTCCAGAAACTTAATATGTTAATAACTTTAATTAGAATTACTCCAAATAAAATAATCTTTATATGTTTATTTATCAGAAAAATGCAATAAACATTAATATGCCATTTGTATGCCATTTTGCATCTGTTATTTTAATTGCTTAGTGTAATTTGATAATTGCAACTAAATAATTTAATATGGAATGTGTGGGGTAATAAATATATAATGCCCTATTCCATTTAATTTAATTAGATCACCCATGCCATGTGTTGCCATGCCAAACAACATTTAATATTGCTGGTAAATAAATAACTTGCACCGAAATATTAATTGTCGGGGTTGATATCCCGCTTAATTTGGATTACCTGCAATGTTTTGCATCTTGCCATGCCATGCATCATTCTCATATGATCATGCTGGATCGTTTGCCGTAGTTGTAAAAATGCATCTTTTACGCTTTCCTGTGTTTGTTGCTTCTTCGCGGATAGGACGTTGAGATGTGTGAGCAACGACAAGATCTGCTTCCATGCGGGATTCCAGGCAAGCAAAGTTTGCTTGTTTACGTATACATTGTCTTTCATTCTTGCCGTTGATCTCTGCTACCCTAGTATTCGATTCTTATCACGATCCCATCACATGTTTATCCTGCAGCCCATACAGCTTTATCCCCACATCCCATCACCTGTTGTTTGTTTATCTATTGGCCTTGCGAGTCGTAGCGCATGCTTAGAGTTGACTGTGCGAGTCGTCTGTTGGCATTTTGTTTCATCTTCTTAGTATGATAGATTATTCTACCTTAATAAAATGTTGTATTGTATTGGGGTATTATAATTAAATGATAAGGCACCAGGCGGAAGGCCTTGCGAGATGCTTTGTTCTGCTAAGTGTCGACCTAGGAACAGAGATTTTTTCCTTGGATCCAATTTTGCCCTATGGAGCCCCCCTCGACTTTGACTGGAACTTCAACTTGTCCGGGAGCCGCACCTAGTTCGGGTTTTCCATTTGTCTCATATGCATTGATACTACTTTAGTATTTTACTTTGGCGGTGTGCCTTGTTACATGCATATAGGGCGCGGCCTGTTGGTGCGGAGGGGTGTGTCCTGCGGGAGTCCGCACCCTTTTGGCCGGGACCAGCATAGCTCCCGTGGCTCCTTGACATGTTGCGGTGAAGGAAAAGAGTTGGGTTGAAAGGCCCTAATGTTTTTGAATGGGTTGATCATGCGAGTATGGGTCCAGTAGTGCACACCTGCAGGGTATAATCTTATCGATGAGCCGTGTCCACGGTTATGGACGACTTCGTGATGATGCTAGCTAACAAGATCTAGACAACTTACACCTAATCATTGTTAATTAATTTGACTAGTAATATAGAATTTCTTTCACAATAAATGGTAACTAAAACTGTTCAACGTGTGAGTTTTCCCGAATTGCTTCCTCATACTTGGTTGAGGGGGTTAATTCGAGAATGGGTTATGTTTGGTGTTAGTAGTAGTTGGTTACTTATGCGCTCTCTTATCCCTCTCTGATTAGACGGAAGTTATAGCGTGTCTCTCTAGGTTGCTAGTGCTGCTGCCGCTAAGTCCACCTCCCCTATATTTTGGGAGATGGTGTAGAAAGTAGGCAAGTCGGTTTTTCTTGCCAGGGAGTGCCCTGACCCTCTTTTGGGATGTGATTTATGTGCAGTCAACAGGTTTGAAGTCTGACGATGTTAGCTTGGGAATCTCTCCGGCTTGGCTGGGCAGGGATATGGCGCCATCGCTTATCTTCAGGACTCTTAGTCCAATTTGTATCTTATCCGTAGTCGGATACCATTTCGCTTCCGTTGTCTTTTGAATCTTTGTATTGTATTTTTTGTTTATTGACTTGTTCGAGTCGTTGTTGTATTATATCTTCTGTTGTATTTGTGGATTTATCGAAACTGTTGTAATGTTATCACAATTCCACCCACATAATGCGCATGTTTCGGCGTGCACATTATGTCTGGTGGGCGACCTAAAATCATTATTAGGCGGATTTCGGCGGGATCGCTTAAATCTACATAGTATCGATTTTCGGGCGTCACATTAATTTATTGGATAATTTTAATAAAAGTGTTTAAACCTCTTCCTCCAAAAGTCTTGTCATAATCATGATGCTCACAACCTCACCAACATATTTGATTTGCATTAAGTTCTTGGTTGGTTGTTTAAAAATTTGCTTGTATTGCATGTGGTTAAATGAAGTTTGTGTGTCCACTTAGGAGTGAGGCTTGATTGAGATCTTTCATGCTTAAATGTCCTATTGTATGATTGTGGTGTGTTTTCACCTCTTTTATTATGATTTGTTCATAAGGAACTCAAAAATTCTATTTTTAAATCATGGATGACTATCTTCATGTCTATTAAAACATAGCAAATCTAGGTCCCCATGTTAAGAAATCCATGACCCATTTTTGACATGTAAATCAACCAAGTTGTTCTATGTCACCTATATTTTCAAAACCTGTCTTTGGTTGTTTGTTGACACCTTGTTTAACCACTTAATCATCTAGAGTTAGGAGGCTAGTCAAATCAGTGACCATTTGTCTTGTGCTGGATTCACTTTTGCCATTTTCATCTTTAGCAATTCAGAACACCTTTGGGCAATGCACTCGCACCCCTCTCTTCTTTGTCATCTTTGCTTGCTAGGAAAATTCTCTTGATCTATCCTTAAGCCTCTGCTTGCTTAATAATTAGTGATGAACATAGCCTCAAGTTAATCCTGTGAACTTTTCTCTAATCACCTAAACCATCGAATAACCCTCTATCTCTCTCACCCCAACGCCCCCCTCTGTCACTTATGGGCAGGCAAACACCATCCCGACCCTGACCCTACCTGTCAGCCACACCCCCACCCCCTTGCCCACTCACATCTCTCATTGTTCCAAACCGACCAACGGGAGATCACTCCCCTCTCTCCCACTGGCCAGGCCACGTCCCTCCCGACCTGCACACCCTTGCCCCCATCCTCACCGTCCTCCTGAGCCAATGGACGAGCCCCTCGCGCACTCCCTCTCCCTCTCCACCCGTGGGAACCCTATATCGGGAGAGCCCTCTAAAACACGACCCCGTGACCCTATCCTCTCCATTCCACACCCACAGCACTCCCCTGCCCCTCCTCTATCCACCCAGATCGACCCCGAGTAAGCTCCCTTCCGTTGCAGCTCGGAACCATGAAGGAAACCTCCGCTCGAGCCCATCGTTTGTGTGCACGAATGCCGCCGCGACTGATCATCTCCTCCTGCTCCCTCGGTTCCATCTCATTCCCCTCGCCGAGAGCTACCTCTGAGACATCGTTGCTCGCTTGCAGGTTCACCAGAGCCGCTGCGACCTCGCCGTGCCCGAGTCGGACGTCCTCGGTGTTCCCATCGACCGGAAGCTCTCCTACGAGTTCTGCAACCGCCCGAGGCTTTACCCGAGCATCCGCATCCACCTCCACCCCTCCCCGTAGTCCGTCGAGTCCCCTAGGTGAGCCCTGCTTGCGCGCCGTCTTCCTCTAGGGTTTCGGCCCGCGTCTGTTAGTCGCGAGGAAGAAGACGCACTGGAGCCGTCGATTTCCTGATCTACGGTCTATTTTGAATCTCGCCAGATCTATTTTTCAGCCATCAGATCTAGGATCCACGGTGACTTACCGCCTGGCGCTCGCGCGCGTCGCCATGGGCCGGCCCAGCTCGCGTGGCTCAGCCGGAAGCCAGATCCAGCCCTCTTGTGTTGTTTTTCAGTTAATCAATTCCCTGCTATTTTCCTGTTAGTTTCGCAGTGTAGCTTAAATTCATTTGTGGGAGATCGGTTTGTCCAAATTGGTTGATTCAAATTTTGTTGCATGCTTATGCGTTTTCTTAACCATGTGGCACTGGCCGTTTCACAAAAATATATTTTTATGTATGTGCTAGGGTAAATCTAGTAAAAAGTATTGTTTTCTTCATTTATTTAATTGTTGGAGTTCTGTATATCCAAATTATGCAAACTTTATTTCTATGTAAAGGTTAGGAGAATACCTATCCATATATGTAAGTCAAGCATGCAGGAGATTTGTGAAACTAAAGTTCTATCATGTTTAAAGTTGACACCAGTACCACTTTGGGGATTTTTTATTCAGTATAAAAAATACTTTTTGGACTAAATCCAATTGCATGTGGTAAATATAAATAGTAGCTATCATATCATAGCTTGGTAGAATTTTCCAGCTCATATTTTGCACATGGTGAACTGTTTTCTAAAACAGTGGGTCATTACACTTAAAAAAGTGGATATTTTTATTTGCATGTGTCTAGTTTTACTTGTTTGTGCTGAATATGTTTGTGCAAGTTGTTTAGGAGTAATTTTGTGGAGTGCCTATGTATTTTATTTATCTTACAGAACTAGATTTGTCCAAAAATAAATTATACTTAGTGTTGTGCTTAATTGATAATAAAATGTTTGTCTCGCACTAAAACTAGTATATCTAGAGCTAGGAATGCCCAAATGAAGTGAATCAAATTTCTACAGAGAGATAAAATCCATACCTACCCATACAAATTAATCTTGCATGCAGGAGCTTCCTAAAACTTATACTATTATCATTATGGTTTTGAGCCCAGTAGCATTTGTATGATTTTTATCTCCTGTTTAGTAATAGCTTTTTATGAAAATCCAATTCTCATAGCTTTATATGATTGTTAGTGGTACTGTGGTAGAAGGGTTTATTTTTAAGAGCTATATTCTGAGTGTGATAATTAAACGCCCAAAACAGGGCACATATAACTAAATTTTGTATTTAATTAGCTCCATGTTTTACCTAAATTGTTATGTGTTTATATGTTTGATAAATTATGAGTCGAGGACCTTAAGTGAACCTTTAATAACCTTTTTGAACTTGCTAAAAGTATTGAGGTGCAAGTCACCTTGGATTTCAACAAAATTCGCCTTATTCCCTTGAGGTTACACTAATTTAATTTGTGTGCTATGCATGTGAATGTTGTTTGGTGTTAAATACTATCCAATAGTTGCTTGTGCTTTGTAATGCTTGCTGTATGGTTTGTTTACTTCAGATTGTTGTCAACACGCTCCTTTCTGTTGTTTTATTAAACAAGCCTACTAGACCTTTTTTACTCTTAGTCAACAACTTATGTGAGTAGTGGTGTTAATCTTTGTGGGTTGATCTAGTAACATGCTTGCATGTGAGTGTTCTTAAATGCTAGTGATAATGCTTGCTTATTAAGATAATTTTGTCTGAAATACTTCTTGAAACTAATAGAATACTTTTGTCTGAAGTATTTCTTGAACTAATAAAACAACCACTTTACCTAATCTGATAAACCTAAGAGGTGTTCTGCCTTCGTGCTTAGTTAAAACTACCTTGATAACAACTAGGGTGACTGTGTTTATTTTCTTAGCTGTGTTTATTGTTTGTCTTAGCTATATGTGCTTGCTGCTTTTTGTTGTTTACCTAAGTGAATTGCTTGCTTATGTTTGTAGCTTAGTGTCTTGTGCAATGCTTGTTGTTTATTATGTCCTTGTGGCATTGTCCTGTATTTTGAGTGTTATTCTTTTTCCTGTTTACGACGTTAGATACGATCGGGAAGGACCTGTAAGTGAGGAGTGAACCTGAGGAACATCAAGATCAAGACCATGGACATATTGTTGAGCCAGGCAAGCCACCTCGCCACTATGAATCCTATTATTTTCAAAGCATGTTTTGTTTTGAAAATAAAATAATGCATGTTTCATTTCTTTTGTGGCACTTTGCCACCCAAAAACTATTTTACAAAATTTTGTTTTGCCAAAGTTATCTACTAGATTATAATAGGTATTATGAAAATAAGTATTCACTTTATGCGCCTTGTGGTTGAAGGCGCTATAAAGAAAATCATATTTTATCTAGTAGTATTCCCTTATATTCTCGCCTCAAACTCTTAGGTTGGGAGCCTGGTTTTGATAAAATGTTTTCGGAAGGAAAACCCGAGTTGCTGGGAGCAATCGGCGAGCAAGTGTTTTATAGAAACCCAAGTTGCTGGGAGCAATCGGAGATGTTTACAAAAACCCGAGCTGTTGGGAACAGTAGGAAGTGGAGATGTTTTTGAAAAAGAAAGTGTGACCCTAGCTGCCGCCCGAATAATTAACCCGTGCAACCACATTACCTGACATGGGTAGGGCTTAGCTAGAAGCTTGTTTGTTTTAGTATTGGGGCTCTCATACTCTCGATAGGGGTCGGGCCCCTGAAGCCGGGTTGCCGTCTAGACGAGGCAATACACATGTGACAATCGCGCCGGGAGATTACGGTGGGTCTCCCGACGTGGCGGTGTGGCGTCCTAAGAGAGACCAGGGGTCTAGGGGAGCACACGGTTCCGGGGAGAACAAACCTACCGGGAGGCCCCAATACTAGGGTAGACATAGTGGAAAGCTTTGATCGTGTTATCCGGACCCCCGCATACGGTCGTATGACGGGCCGTGGCAGACACGGCGGAATGACCGTTTGGTGTGGGTAAAGTGCACAACCTCTGCAGAGTGTTCATCTATTCGAATAGCCGTGTCCGTGGTCATGGACGGTTCGAAAGGTCCCACTAGGCATGATGGCTGTTTTATGCTTTCAAAAGAAAATGTTTTCGGAGGAAACAAGGAGGCATCAAGGAGGTACCTGTGAGGTACAGGAGCTGAGTGAGGATGGTTGGTTTAGGGGAGACAATCAGTCCGATCTCAAGGAAGGAAAAAGGGGTATGCCCATCCTAGTGTTTTTGAAAGATTTTACAAAAGAGTTTTCAAAACGTGGAAATAGTACATGCTATTTCTACAAGAGAGATTTCAATCTCTAAATGTTTTCTTCAACAAAGATATAGAGATGTCGTATTCTCTATGTCAAAAGCATCTTTGCGAAACTAAACCCTATAGTTGTAAATAGCAGCTATCCCAGTTTTCGAAAACACTTTTATTGCATTACCATAAAAACTTAAGCCTTGAGGTGGTTTTGTGAGTACGTAAATGTACTCATATGGCTGTGTCCCTGGATATTCGAACGTCCAGATTTCAACGAGGAGATGTGCGACGAAGACGAGGAGTACGCCGACGACTACGCCAGCTGAGGGTCACCGGTCAACTGCTCTGTGGGAATGCGTCTGGTTGTGACGAGGGCCGATGCTAGCCGTAAGCTTCCGCTAAATCGTAGTAAATTCCGTCCTGTGTGACGATGATTGCAGACTTGGTCAGGTGACCACTATTTATTTGTGTAAGACTTGTATGTACGTTCGAATGATGTAACTTTGTATACCAGTTGGTTATGTGATCGCGATGCACTGATCATTGGGATCGTGATCTGTTTACATAACGTGGACATCTCGGACTGGTAGTCTGAGGGGTCCTCACAGTCCTTTCCTTTAAACTGATAATACAACCAACTGCAAACTGCTTAATTTCATTCTCTGCAAACATCATTTTCCACACCATACGCTTAATCCTTTACAGCAAGCCGGTGAGATTGACAACCTCACTGTTGAGTTGGAGCAAAGTTTCTTGATTGTGTTGTGCACATTCCACCTCCCTCGTCAACCCTGCAACAACACTTTTCTGGCACCGGGGAGACCTTCGTTGTGTTCTTCATCTCCTACTAGTTCGATAACCTTGGTTTCATAACTGAGGGAAACATGCTACTACGCTCATCACACCTTCCTCTTGGGGTTTTCCAAATCCTCACACCCGTGAGCATTGTAACATCCCAAAAATTTAATATGAATTATTATATCAAAAATATGGGCCAACAAAAACTTTTCTTATGAATTAATGTATGTTGATTTCATATCTTGCTTGGGATAGTCATTTCTTGTGAATGTGTTGGTTGTTAGCCCTAATTAAAAGTTTGAAGAAAAGAAAATAAACAAAACAAAAAAATAAAACAAGACAAACAATGTGACACATGTCACACTAATTCCCAAATTGGGAAATCTATTTATTTTCAAACCAAATTCAATGGAGTGGTAATATAAACCCTCTTATTTCAGTTCCACAACTTTTCCCTCTCCAAATATTAAATTCAAAAATCTAAACTCAAATTTAAATTCTATTTCTTTATCCTATTCAAACCATAAAATGTGCTATGTTGCACGTGCCCCATAAATAATCAAATAGCACAACAAATCTTGATAAACATTTGTGAAGCGAATTATGAAAATAAAATTCAAAAATTAGAAATTATTTCTGGTTCAAGCATTTCGTCGAACACATGGTGATCACCACCCTGTTCTTCCCAAACCGCCCCAAATCCTTGATCGATTCGATCGATTCCGATCGAATTGGTGCAAGCCACCGCCTCCCTTCGATCTCCTTCGCTCCACTCTCTTCGCCGCGCTCACGGGAACGGAGGAATCGGGCCGGGGTCGAGGAGGAACGCAGGGAACAGCAGCCGCGCGCACGTCACCGTGGTCGGCACTGTGGCCACGATGGTGTCGAGCCGTGCTAGCCGCGCCAGCCCCCCCCCCCCTCTCTCCCTCACGTCCCTGCTCCTTCTCAGCGCAGCAAGACACACCGCAGCAGCCCGCACCCGCAGCACACACGACGCACAGAGCACGTCGTGCGCCACCCGAGCGCCCTCACGGCCCTCCCCCCCCCCCCCCCCGAGCACGCACGGCTCGCCTCCACGCGCCAGCCTTGCCCCTCTGCACCCCGACAACTTCGCCGCACCTCGCCGCCCCCTATGGCGAGCCCTAGCCCCTCTGGACCGCCCCAACACCCCGTCCACCATGGACCGAGCTCCGGCCTTATAAGCACCCCCGCGCCCTCCTGTTTTCTCCACACCACACCCCCCGCCTCTCCCTTGCTCCACCACCCCTTCTCGTGAACCGCTAGGAGGGTGGAGCCATCACCGCGAAGCCTCAGCCGCTCGTGGCCACCCTCGAGCTCGCCGTGCCCGAGGTAGACGACGACCACGGCCAGACCGTGCCTGACCCCCTTTCTCTCCTCTCTGGCCCATATCCCCTTCTCCATTACCACCTCGCTCACCCGCCCCCTTTTTCCCCTCTGGTTCGTGCCCAGGAGCGACGCAGAAGACTTGCCGAAGTTGGAGCACGGCCGCGGAGGAGGAGCCGCTCGCCGCCGTCGATTGGAGCCGTCCCGGCAAGCGTCGTTCGTCCAGTGACCTTCCCCGAGTCGCCGCCGTCGATCCGCATCGTCCGCACGCCCTCCCGAGCCCCCTAGGTGAGTCGTCCGTCCACCGTGCCGTCACCGGCGCCGTCGCGCCGCTCGGTTTAGGTCGCCGCCGTTCGCCACTGACGTGGACGAACGTGGGACGTTGGATCTTGATCCAACGGTACCATACCGGTTCGTTTAGAAAAAGAGAGGCTGACGTGTGGGTCCCACACGTCAGGCTTTTAAACATTTCCAGCGCGCGAATCGTTTTCTGTTGAGTCACTGACGAGTGGACCCCACCCGTTAGGATTCTCAACATTATCCACTCAGAGTTTAAATTCGAATTTTATGTTAAATTAGAAAACAGTACTGGACTAAACTTTAAAATTACATATCTTGAGATTTATAACTCCAAATAAATCAAATCAAAATTTTCTGGAAAGCCTATGAAGTTGTCTATCCAACCCAAGTGGTTTCACCGCATTTGTATAAGTAATAAAAATGTAGTATTAAAATGCCAAATAGGGTTTAAATCTAAACTTGTTTGTTTCTGATACTCTGTTAGTCCAAATGAGTTAAGACCAATTTTATGGGATCACATTTAGTCATTGTTAGCTACCCCTAAGAGCATTTAATTTTTAGATCAACAGAACTTAATTAGTAGCTAAAACTTGATTATTAAGCTTCTGGATTCAAACCATTGTGTAGGGAGTTTGGTAAGTCCAATTGATCCAAATCCAATTGTGTTATATTCTACACATCAGTAGCTTTCTGTATAAATTTAGTTTGTATTTTGGTGACCAACAGAACTTAAGTTATGTAATTAAACATTTTCAACTAGTTTCTGCCCTAATTAAGATATAAATGAATAATGGCTAATTCAATTAAATTGAAGCCAAATTGTACTGTTTGATAGATGAAGTGGCTATTTAGAGCATTTAAGATTGTATTGTTGTGGTAATTGATTGAGTAGGTTAGTGATTGTTTGTATTTGCTTGATTGTGTATTAGACAATAACGTTGCCGGATATATCGAGGAGGAAGTATTTGTGGAACCCGAAGACCAAGACCAAGAACACTTTGCCGAGCAAGGCAATCTACTCTCTGAGCTTGCATCCTAATACATGCATCTATTTTTACAAAGTCATTTTAAAGCAAAAGTTTTTATAAAATCTTTTCAAAAAGTATATGGAAATTATTTTGCCACCCTATATAGAAATATATGATAAATTATAGGATGGGAAAAATAAAGATTGTCGGTGGCTATGAAACGCCGAGATGTCAGTGTTGAAGCGGAGAAAATGAGAATGGTGGTTTTGATAAAAATGCACATTGTGTCTTTGTACTTACGTCAATCAGCCGATACTCTGTGCGACCACATTTACCCACATATGGGAAAGGGCTTGGTCATATAGTTTGCTCTTATTAGTATGGGATACCTCATCGACGGAGACAACTCCGTTATGCATGGAGGGATGGTCTGAGGACCTACCTTGATCTGGGTCCTCGCTCAAACTCTATGAAAAGATAAGGAGGAGGATAGAAGGATGTCCCCTATACACCGCCAGATAAAACTATGAGTCCTCACACTTAGTTCCCGACGGGCTGGGTTAAGTGTTGATGGAAAGTATCATATGGGCAGGTTCCTATACTAGCATGAGCAAAGGACAGACTAGGATCGGTGACTCAACTTCGCATTCACATGCTATGGCGAGACGTGGCTGACACGATGAGTTATCGGATGGGTGTGAGAAAAGCGTGCTACCTCTACAGAGGGTTAAAACTATTCGAATAGTCGAGTCCTCGGATATGGACAGTTGAGAGGCCCTACTTTGACCATGTGCAAGTTTTGAAAGATTTGATTTTTAAAAAGAAAAGGAACTGGAGGATGTTCCATACACCTATACCAACGGATCGGTATGAGGTTGTTGGAGACCAGGAACCTTGGCGGGTTATGGTCAAGAAAAAGGAGGAGTTTTGGTGAAACTAATATAGAATGGGACATTATATTGATGATAGTTCTAAAATTCTTCTTACCTTCTTCAACAAAGATACAAAGATGTTTTAAATAAATAAAAGTGTGCAACTAAAAATGAGTTTAGTGCATACTCACATTGGAGTAGTTTGCGAGTACAATCAATTGTAGTCATAATAGTTTCGTCCCTGCCTATTGTCGTAGCCATACATGGAGGAGGACTACGCCAAGGAGGAGTATGGCGACTTCTATGCGAACAAGGGATCTTCGTAAGTCGACTGCCTGTCGGGTCGTTGTTGGGATATGATGTCTACTACGCCTTAGCTTCCGCTGATTATATATGTAAGACTTGGTCTCAATGACCATTTATGTAAGACTTTAATTCACTATTGTAATGGATGTAAACTTTGGTATTCAGTTCTGATTATGTGCAACGACAGACTGATCACGGGATCGTTGTGTTAAGCATAATCGGGTATTTCGGACAGCTAGTCCGGGGTCCCCACAGACCTGGTATCAGAGCCATCTCGACTTTAGAAACCTTAGTTTAGCATGGTCGCTAGGTAGGAGTTACAAAAGTTAAATTCTAAAAGAATAAAGGAATGAAGTATTTTCGAAAAAAGCTTATCTCTAATCCTCTCACTTATGCAAAAAAATTCTACTCTCACTAAATATTACGTTTTCCCTTATATCCTTAAAAATTTGGCGCACTCGTCATTCTATTAAACTTAAAAAAATTGCTCACTTGTTGCCACACTACATTTAAAATTTTGATACACTTGTCGTCTCACTAACTTAAAATTTTGATTAAAAATTGTAGATGGCAATCCATTTCACCGAGTTCGTTCAGCTTGAGAAGGACGGCAAGTTGATGTTCGAGAAGGACCTGTTTGAGTTGACCAAGCTGTTAGGTCGCCCCACTCCTGAGTTTAAGGGAGCCCAGGTGGACACTCCCGGTAACGGGAACCTGTCTTGGTTGGTCGAGGCGTCTGTTCGCGGGAACATCAAGTCCCCCGGATCCAGGACACTCATCTTTCCCACCATGGACGTCCACTGGGACGACGGACTGTGTCGTTCCATGCAGCGGATGCTATCCCGGCTTTGTGAGGAGCACAAGGCGGAGTTGGTGAACTCTCGTTTCTAGTTCTACGGGAGGTGCACCGTCGATGGACACCCTATTCAGTCCCCTCTACACCCGACGTTCGGAGAGTATATCTTGGACATGGAGATTATGCTCTTCCGCACCCAGGAGGATCTGAGGTGCGCTAGACTTCGATCTCACTTTGAGCGCCTCTCGCTCAAGGAGAGTCGCGAGAGTGAGGCTCGGCTGAAGGAGGAGAAGGTCGTGCTTCTCAAGAAGAGGACCCAGATGAGGAAAGCATAGCGAAGCTCCGCAAGAAGGTGGCAGAGAAGGACGAGCTGATCGAGGATATGGAGCTCCGTACTGACGAGATGGAGGAGGAGGGCGAGGATCTCCGCAAGGAGAACAACGCTTTCCTCAGCGACAATGACGACTATCTGGAGGAGATGGATTATGAGCAGGAGGATGACGAGGAGGAGGACCCAGAGGAGCCACCCTACCAGTCCGACGCTGATGTAGCCGAGCCTGAGGTTCCACCTCAGTAGGCGAGTGACTTGAGTACTACCGCAGGATTAGGTTGACCCCCTATCGCTAGTTAAGTCGAAGTAGTGGTTCTCTTGGAAACTTGCACTATGTACATTAGCTGAAGGGAAAATGTTGTAAGCTTGATATGGTGAACTCTTGATGTGATGGTTGTGCTATATAAGTGTGATAGACTTGTTAATCTGTGTAAAATGTTTCTCCTATAATCCTTAAGAAATCAACCATTAGGCGAAACTAACCTTTTTTCCTTAGTCAAAACCTTTTGCTTGCCCCTTATACCCGGTGTGCTTCAGGATGGTGGACACTCGTCGCTCCAACACGGATGGAGGACCACCACCCCCACCGGAACCAACCACCGCCCAACTTCTTGCGCTTATCATGGAGGAACGCCAAGCTGCCCGGGCAGAGCGTCAAGCTCATATCGCTGCGTCAATCTCCATGTCCAAGATATACTCTCCGAACGTCGGGTGTAGAGGGGACTGAATAGGGTGTCCATCGACGGTGGAGGAACCTATTGTTGTTTTAATAAACTTAAAAATCTGCTCACATATTGTCCCTTCCATTAAAATTTTGATATACTTGCCATCTCACTAACTTAAAAATTTGACTAAAAATTATAGATGGCGATCCATTTCACCGAGTTCGTTCAGCTGGATAAGGACGGCAAGTTGATGTTCGAGAAGGACTTGTTCGAGTTGACCAAGCTGCTAGGTCGTCCCACTCCTGAGTTTAAGGGAGCCCAGGTGGACGCTCCCGGTAACGGGAACCTGTCCTGGTTGATCGAGGCGTCTGTTCGCGGGAACATCAAGTCCCCCGGATCCAGGGCACTCTCCTTCACCCTCATGGACGTCCACTGGGACGATGGACTGTGTCGTTCCATGCAGCGGATGCTATCCCGGCTTTGTGAGGAACACAAGGCGGAGCTGGTAAACTCTCGCTTCCAGTTCTACGGGAGGCGCACCATCGATGGACACCCAATTCGGTCCCCTCTGCACCCGACATTCGGAGAGTATATCCTGGACATGGAGATTATGCTCTTTCGCACCCAGGAGGATCTGAGGTGCGCTAGGCTTCGGTCTCACTTTGAGCGTCTCTCGCTCAAGGAGAGTCGCGAGAGTGAGGCACAGCTGAAGACTGAGAAGGCCGCTCTTCTTAAGAAGGGAACCCAGATGCGGAAGACCATAGCGAAGCTCCGCAAGAAGGTTGCAGAGCAGGATGAGCTGATAGAGGATTTGGAGCTCCGTTATTACGAGATGGAGGAGGAGGGCGAGGATCTCCGCAAGGAGAACGACGCTTTCCTCAGTGATGATGACGACTATCTGGAGGAGATGGACGATGAGGATGAGGATGATGAGGAGGAGGATCCAGAGGAGCCACCCTACCAGTCCGATGCTGACATAGCAGAGCCTGAGGTTCCACCTCAGTAGGCGAGTTACTTGAGTTCTACCGCAGGATTAGGTCGACCCCCTATCGCTAGTAGAGTCAAAGTTGTGGTTCTTTTGGAACTTGCTATATGTACATTAGTTAAGGAGAATGTTGTAAGCTAGATTTGGATGAACTCTTGATGTAATGGTTGTGCTATGAAAGTGTGTGCTAGTCTTGTTAACATGTGTTAAATGTTTCTCTTATAATCCTTAGTAAATCAACCTCTACGTAAAAAAAAAAACCATCTTTTCTTGGTCAAACCCCTTTTTGCTTGCCCCTTATACCCGGTGTGCTTCAGGATGGTGGACACTCGTCGCACCAACACGGATGGAGGAGCACCACCACCCCCACCGGAACCAACCACCGCCCAACTTCTTGCACTCATCATGGAGGAACGCCAAGCTGCCCGGACTGAGCGTCAAGCTCATATCGCTGCCCTGCAACAGATAGCTGCCGCTCACAACAACAACAACAACCACAACAATGGCAATAGCAATGGCAATGGCAATGGCAATGGTGAAGGAAATCAGCGGTCCACTTGGAGCGACTTCCAAAAGACCAACCCACCCACCTATTCCAAGGGACTTCACCCACTTGAGGCCGATGACTGGCTTCGCACCATTAACAACAACCTGGAAGTTGCAGCCGTGGGAGAACCTGAGAAGGTGTTGTATGCGACCCACTATCTTGCAGGACCAGCACGGTCTTGGTGGGAAGCTACCAAGGCTCTCCAGCAAGCTGGTTATGCTATCAGCTGGGATGATTTCCAGGAGAAGTTCCGCAAAAAGCACATTCCCCGCGGACTCATTGAGCGGAAGAAGGATGAATTCCGCAGGTTGCGGCAGGGAAGTAAGGATGTGGTCGGATACCTCGATGAGTTCACTGACTTGTCTCGGTATGCTCCTGATGACGTCGACACCGAGAGGAGGAAGATGGAGCGTTTCATGAACGGACTTCATGATGAACTGCAATGCGCCTTGGTTATCCATGACTTTGTTGATTTGGAATCACTTGTGGACAAGGCCATCCGGTTGGAGACCAAGCGCAAGTCCATGTTTGAAGGTCGTAAGAGGAGAATGATTGCCCAGGAAGGTTCGAGCAGTCAGAAGCCTCGCACCCACCCACCAAACCCCAAGCCAGCCTATCGACCACCACCAAACCCACGCCCCAATTACCCTAATCACCCAAACAACTCAAACAGCTTCAGCCGTCCCAATGACAGCACCCGTCCCGGAGCGAACTCTAACAACTTCAACCGCAATGCCAATGTTGTCTGTTTCAATTGCGGCACCAAAGGTCACTACTCCAAAGAATGCCCCAATCCTAAGAAGAATGGTCCACGCCCCGATGCACAGGCGCCGAACAACGGCCAAGGCCGCAATGGAAATGGCAAGAACCCCGCACCCCGCGGAAATGTGGCTGTTGCCAAGGGACACCTGCACCACATCAATGCTGAAGAGGCCATGGATGCACCAGATGTTGTGCTGGGTACGTTCCTTGTCAACTCAGTACCTGCAACTGTTCTGTTTGATTCTGGTGCTACTCATTCTTTTGTTACCCAAGAATTTGTTGCTAAGGGAGGTTTAGTCGGAAACCTCTTACCCAAACCCATGGTCATCCAAATCCCAGAATCCACCATAGATACCAAGTCATTTTGCCCGGACGTTTCCCTTGAGATCAAAGGGGAAAAGTTCCTAGTCGACTTAATCATCCTAGGAACCCAAGGAATAGATGTCATACTGGGTATGAATTGGTTAGCCAAGTACCGTGGTCGAATTGACTGTCCCAGAAGAGCTGTATCCCTCACCACCGACAAAGGAGTAGAAGTGGAATATGTGTCACAAACCAGTCGACCCCAACCAGGATGCCATGAGAGCATAGCTCGACCCACCCTAGATGAGATCCGTGTTGTTCACCTGTTCCAATATGTCTTTCCTGAAGAATTGCCTGGTATGCCACCAGATCGGGATATTGAGTTCATCATTGAACTTATCCCCGGGACAGCCCCTATATCCCAAAGACCTTATCGGATGAATCCAGAAGAATTGGTTGAGTTGAAGAAGCAGTTAGCAGATATGCTCAGCAAAGGGCTTATTCGCCCAAGTGCTTCACCCTGGGGATCACCCATTATTTTTGTGGATAAGAGAGATGGTACCACACGCCTGTGTGTGGATTATCGCAGGTTAAATGATGTGACCATCAAAAACAAGTACCCTCTCCCAAAGATCGAGGATGTGTTCGATCAAATGAACGGAGCCTGAGTCTTTTCCAAGATCGATCTTCGGTCAGGGTATCATCAGTTAAGAATCCGAGAGACAGACATTCCCAAGACTGCCTTCACAACCCGTTACGGTTTATTTGAATACACCGTAATGTCCTTTGGTCTGACCAATGCCCCAGCCTATTTTATGAACCTCATGAACAAGATCTTCATGGAGTATCTTGACAAGTTCGTGGTAGTTTTCCTTCATGACATCCTTATTTACTCCAAAACTGAAGAAGAGCATGCTGAACACCTGCGTCTAGTTTTAGCAACCCTCCGAGAGCATCAGTTGTATGCCAAGTTTAGCAAGTGTGAGTTTTGGCTCAGTGAAGTCTCATTTCTCGGACATGTTGTGTCTGCGGGAGGAATTTCTGTTGACCCAGAGAAGATCCAAGCCATTGTGAACTGGGAAGCCCCAACTAGTGTGACTGAAATCCGAAGCTTTCTCGGACTAGCGGGGTACTACCGCAAGTTCGTTGAGGGATTCTCCAGTATAGCCAAACCCCTTACCCAACTGCTGAAAAAGGACAAGAAATTTGAATGGACTCAGAAGTGTGAAGAGACTTTCCAGGAATTAAAGAAGAGATTGACCTCAACCCCTGTCCTGATTATGCCAGACGTCACCAAGAGTTTCGACGTGTATTGCGATGCATCACTTCTAGGACTTGGTTGTGTTCTGATGCAAGAAGGCAAGGTGGTGTCGTATCTGTCTCGACAGTTGCGACCACATAAAGAGAACTACCCAACCCATGACCTGGAGTTAGCCGCTGTTGTTCTTGCTCTGAAGACGTGGCGCTCCTATCTGGCGGGACATCGCTGCGAGATCTATACGGATCATAAGAGTTTGAAGTATATCTTCACTCAGAAGGAGTTAAATTTGCGACAGAGAAGGTGGATGGAATTAATCAAGGATTATGATATCGGCATCAATTATCACCCTGGAAAGGGTAATGTAGTTGCCGATGCCCTTAGTCGCAAACCCTGCACCCTGAATGCCATGATCCAAGCAGAGCAGCCAGCCCTGTTCAAAGAGTTCAAAGATTTTGGACTAGAGCTTGTTAGCCACGGCTATCTCACCCATTTAGAGTTAGCTCCGACTCTGATAGATCAAATCAAGGAGGCCCAGAAAGGTCATGAGAGCATAGAAGGAATCAAGAAGAAGATTTCTCTCGGTAAAGCGCCTGGTTTTACCGAGGATGCAGAAGGAGTGTTGAGATTCAATGGTCGTATCTGTGTCCCCAATACCTCGGAACTCAAGGAGTTAATCCTAAAGGAAGCCCACGAGACCCCTTACTCAATCCACCCCGGCGGAACCAAGATGTACCAAGACCTTCGTGAAAGATTTTGGTGGCACGGAATGAAGCGAGAAATTGGTGTTTTTGTAGCCAAGTGTGATATTTGTCAGCGAGTCAAGGCTGAACATCAGCGACCCGCTGGATTGCTTCAACCCTTAAAGATTCCTGAGTGGAAGTGGGATGAGATTGGAATGGATTTTATCACCGGACTTCCAAGGTCCAACCGAGGCCATGACTCAATATGGGTCATCGTTGACAGGCTGACCAAAGTTGCCCATTTTCTTCCCGTCAACACCACCTATAGGGGAAATCAGTTAGCAGACCTGTATATTTCCAGAATAGTAAGCCTGCATGGTGTTCCTAAGAGAATTGTAACAGATAGAGGCACACAATTCACCTCAAGGTTCTGGAAAGCCCTGCACGAAGCCCTCGGAACCAAGTTGGCGTTTAGCACAGCTTATCACCCCCAGACCTATGGCCAAACTGAACGAGTGAACCAGATATTAGAGGACATGCTTCGCGCATGTGTCCTAGCCTATGGGTCCAAATGGGAAGATTGTCTTCCATTTGCAGAATTCTCATACAACAACAGTTACCAGTCTAGTCTGCAAATGGCCCCTTTTGAAGCCCTTTACGGCAAGAAGTGTCGTACACCCCTGAATTGGTCCGACACCGGAGAAGGCAAACTGTTTGGACCAGATAACCTCCGTGAGGCTGAAGAGCAAGTCTAGCTTATCCGAGAGCGACTCAAGACCGCCCAATCCCGTCAGAAGAGTTACGCTGATCCCAAGCGTCGTGAGGTCACCTTCAATATCGGAGATTATGTCTATCTCCGAGTGACACCCCTTAAAGGAATGCAGCGTTTCCATGTCAAAGGAAAATTAGCGCCAAGATATATTGGACCCTTCAAGATCCTTGCCCGTCGAGGAGAGGTGTCTTATCAACTGGAGTTGCCTCAAGAGTTAGCAGATTACCATGATGTTTTCCACATTTCCTTGCTCCGGAAATGTCTTGAAGTTCCTGACCAGCCTGATGTTTTCAAAAACATCGATCACTAGTCCGTCGACCTGAATCAAGATCTGACTTATCGTGAGACGCCCCTCAAGATTCTCGACGAAGATGTTCGTCTCACCCGCAGGCGAGCAATCAAGTTCTACAAAGTCCAGTGGACTAACCACTCTGAAGATGAAGCAACTTGGGAATGTGAAGACTATCTTAGAAGCGAGTTTCCCAACCTCTTTAGTACCCAGGCCTAGCAAATATCGGGACGAGATTTATTTTAAGGGGGGAAGTCTGTAACATCCCAGAATAACAAAATAATTATTAATGCAAAAATGTGGGCCAACAAAAACTTTTCTTATAAAAAGTTGTGTATATTTAATTCTTGAGTATGGTTTGTTGCATTGTTTGCAAGATTGTTGAATTATAGCTCTAATTAAATATTTCAAGAAAAGAAAATAAAACAAAACAAAAGATAAAACAATAAAAACAATGTGACAAGTGTCACACTATTTCTCAAAGTGAGAAATCCATTTATTTTCAAACCAAATTCAGTGGAGTGATATTATGAACACTTCCAATTATTTCCTACCCCTTTTTCCCCCTCCAAATATTAATTTCAAAAATCTAAATTTGAATTCTAATTCTTTCTTTATCTTATCCAAATCACAAAATGTGCCATGTTGCACTTGTCCAATAAATAACTAAACAGCACAACAAATCTTAACAAACATGTGTGAAGCAAATTATGAAAATAAGATTCAAAAATTTGAATTTAATTTTGGTTCAGACATTGTGTCGAACACCTGGTGGTCACCACCTGTTCATCCCAAACCGAACCAAAATCCATGGATGAATTGATCAATTTCGATCAAATTGACGCAAGCCACTGCCCCCACTCGTTTTGCCTCACTCCACTCGACTCGCCGCGCTCAAGAACGAGAAGAAAATCGGCCGGGAACACCGATGGACGCCGGGGGACAGCCGCCGGCGCGGCCGCGACTTGGTCGGCACTGTGGCCGTGGAGGTGCCACGCCGTGCTGGCCCGTGCCAGGCCCCCCTCTCTCCCTCACCTTGCTGCCCCCTCTCCCGCCGCACCGCAGCCCGCAGGAACCCGTCCCCGCCGGAGTATCGCCGTGGACAGTGCGCGCCGCGCACCGCCCGAGCTCTCCCAGAGCACGCCAGGGCGTCCCCCCCTGCCGAGCTTCCTCCACGCCCCCTCGCGGCCTTATTCCGCTCCCCCTCCGCGCAGCAGCACGCGCCGCAGCAACCCGCTCCCGTAGCCATCGCGCCATGCCGTGCACGTCGTGCGCAGCCCGAACGCCCTCACGGCCGGCCCCCACGTCGAGCATGCACAGCTCGCCTCCACGTAGCCCGCCGTGCCCCTCTCCCTCCCGACACCGTAGCCGAACCTCCACCGCCCCTATGGCGAGCCCGGTCGCCCCCTGGACCACCCCAGCGCCGTGTCCACCATGGACCGGAGCTCGGGTACAAATACCCCCTCCCGAGCCTCCCATTTCCGCCACACCTCCCCACTACCCCTCTCACACCACCCCTCTCGAGCACCGCCTGGAGGGCGACGCCGTCGCCGCAAAGCCCCAGCCGCCCGTGGGTCTCCTCGAGCTCGCCGTGCCCGAGGTAGACGACGACCACGTCCGAGCCGTGCTACCCTTCCCCTTCCCTTCTCTCTGGCCGCACCCCCTTCTCCATGAACCCCTCGCTCACCCGCCCCTTTTTCCCCTCTGGATTGTGCCCAGGAACGGCGCAGCGGACTCATCGGAGTTGGAGCACGGCCGCGGACGGAGGAGCTTCACGCCGTCGAAGCCAGGAACCTCCCCAGCCCGCGCAACCTCGCCCCCGAGCTTCCCCGAGCCGCCGCAACCCTCCTGCACCCTCGTCGCATCTTCCCGAGCCCCTAGGTGAGCACACCGTCCACCTTGCCGTCGCCGGAGCCGCGGCGCCGCCCGATTTAGGTCGTCGCCGACGCGCTAAATCTCGGCCGTTAGATCTCAGATCTGCGGTAGCGTACCGCTTCGCGTTTTAGTCGCTGACCCGCGGGCCCCGCACGTCAGATTTTTAAACATTTCCCAGCGCGCGCACTGTTTCGGTTGAGTCACTGACGAGTGGACCCCACCCGTCAGGATTCTCAACATTATCCACTCCTGGTTATTATTTTCGAATTTAGATTTAATCACAAATCAGTACTGAACTCAATTTTAGAAAATCCATAACTTTAGATTTACAACTCCAAATGAAGCAAATCCAACTGTTCTGGAAAGCTTATGAAAATATCTTTCCAACCCAATTGGTTTCTCTCCATTTGGATGTATAATAAAAATACACTATTCAAAATACCATAAATGGTTTAAATTCTAAACTAGTTTGTTTCTGATACTCTGATAATCCAAATTAGTTGAAGCTAATTTTGTTAGATCACATTTAACCATGGTTAGTCAATCCTAAAAGGATTTAATTTTTAGATGAATATAATTTAAATAATAGCCAAAACCTTATTAATTGGCTTCTGGATTCAAAACAATGTGTAGGGAGTTTGGTAACTCCAAATGACCCAAACCCAATTGTGTCATCTTCTACACATCATTAGCTTTATGTATAATTTTAGTTTGTATTTTTGTGACAAACAGAACTCAAGCTATGCAATTAAACATGTGCAACAAGTTTCTGCCCTAATTAAAATACAATGGAATAATGGTTAAATCAATTAAATTGAAACCACATAGTGTTGTTTGATATGTGGAATGGTTAATCAGAACCTCTAAGAGTGTATTGCTATGATGATTGTTTGAATAGGCTAGTGATTGGTTGTATTGATTGCTTGTGTATTAGACGAGAACGTTGCCGGATATATCGAGGAGGAACGATTTGTGGAACCTGAAGACCAAAACCAAGACCACTTTGTTGAGCAAGGCAAGCTACTCTCTGAGCTTGCACATAACTTATGCATCTAGATTTACAAATCATTTTCAAAAACAAAGGTTTACCAAACCCTTTTTCAAAAGTATATAGAGATTATTTTGCCACCTTATGTAGAAGTATATGCTAAAACTATAGGATGGAAAAACCAAGATTTGTTTATTCAAAACTCCTTTGAAAACTTGTGTGGATATAAAGCACTATGATATGGTGTTGAAGTAAAGAAATGGAGAAAGGTGGTTTTTGAGAAAAGCACATTGTGTCTTAGTACTTACGTCGATCAGCCGATACTCTGTGCGACCACATTTACCCACATATGGGAAAGGGCCTAGTCATATAGTTTGCTCTTATTAGTATGGGACACTGCATCAACAGAGATGACTCTGTTATGCATGAGGGAATGGTTTGACGACCTACCCCTGACCTGGGTCCTCTCTCAACGTCTATGAGTAGATAAGGAGAAGGATAGAAGGATGTCCCCTATACACCGCCAGATAAAACATGTGAGTCCTCACACTTAGATCCCGACGGGCTGGGTTAAGTGTCGATAGGAAGTATCATATGGGCAGGATCCTATACTAGCATGAGCAAAGGAAAGACTAGGGTCGGTGACTCAACTTCGCATACCACGGGTATGGCGAAGCGTGGCTGACACGATGAGTTATCGGATGAGTGTGGGAAAAGCGTGCTACCTCTGCAGAGGGTAATTAAACTATTCGAATAGCCGAGTCCTCGGATATGGACAGTTGAGAGGCCCTACTTTGACCATGTGCAAGTTTTGGGAAAAAATTGAGTTTTAACAGAAAAAGAAATTGGAGAATGTTCCATACACCTATACCAACGGATCGGTATGAGGTAGTTGGAAAATGATTACCATAATGGTTTATGGTCGGAAAAGGAGGAGTTTTTGAAGAAACTAATAACATTGAGATATTAAGAGTAGTTATAATTTCCTTATCTTCTTCAACAAAGATATAGAGATGTCTTAAATAAATAAAAGTGTGAAACTAAAACTGAGACTAGTGCACTCATGTTGGAGTAGTTTGCGAGTACATTCAAATGTACTCATACTAGCTTTGTCTCTGGCTATTGTCGTAGCCAGACTTCGAGGAGTCCTACGCCCAGGAAGAGTATGGCGACATCTATGCCAACTAAGGATCTTCATAAGTCGACTGCCTGTCAGGTCATCGCTAGGATTTGATGTCTACTACGCCTTATTTCCGCTGATTGTTTTTGTTTGGACCTTGAAGGCACCTATGTAAGACTTGGTCTAGATGACCATTTTATGTAAGACTTTAATTCGGTATTGTAATGGATGTAAACTTTGGTATTCAATTCGGGTTATGTGCAACGACAGACTGATCATGGGATCGTTGTGTTAAGCATAATCGGGTATTTTGGACAGTTAGTCCGGGGTCCCCACACCCAGAGAAGATCCAAGCCATTGTGAACTGGGAAGCCCCAACTAGTGTGACTGAAATCCGAAGCTTTCTCGGACTGGCGGGTTACTACCGCAAGTTCGTTGAAGGATTCTCCTGTATAGCCAAACCCCTGACCCAACTGCTGAAAAAGGACAAGAAGTTTGAATGGACTCAGAAGTGTGAAGAGAGTTTCCAGGAATTGAAGAAGAGATTGACCTCAACCCCTGTCCTGATTATGACAGACGTCACCAAGAGCTTCGACGTGTATTGCGATGCAACACGCCTCGGACTTGGTTGCGTTCTGATGCAAGAAGGTAAAGTAGTGTCGTATCTGTCTCGGCAGTTGCGGCCACATGAAGAGAACTACCCAACCCATGACCTGGAGTTAGCCGTTGTTGTTCTTGCTCTGAAGACGTGGCGCTCCTATCTTGCGGGACATCGTTGCGAGATCTATACAGATCATAAGAGCTTGAAGTATATCTTCACCAGAAGGAGTTAAATCTGCGACAGAGAAGGTGGATGGAATTAATCAAGGATTATGATATCGGTATCCATTACCACCCTGGAAAAGCTAATGTAATTGCCGATACCCTTAGTCGCAAACCCTGCACCCTGAATACCCTGATCCAAGCAGAACAGCCATCCTTGTTCAAAGAGTTAGCCCCAACCCTGTTAGATCAAATCAAGGAAGCCCAGAAGGGTCATGAGAGCATAGAAGGAATTAAGAAGAAGATTTCTCTCGGTAAAGCGCATGGTTTTACCGAGGATGCTGAAGGAGTGTTGAGATTCAATGGTCGTATCTGTGTCCCTAATGTCACGGAACTTAAGGAGTTAATCCTAAAGGAAGCCCACGAGACCCCCTATTCAATCCACCTCGGCGGAACCAAAATGTACCAAGACCTTCGTGAGAGATTTTGGTGGCACGGAATGAAGCGAGAGATTGGTGTTTTTGTGGCCAAGTGTGATATTTGTCCGCGAGTCAAGGCTGAACATCGGCGACCCGCTGGATTGCTTCAACCCTTGAAGATTCTCGAGTGGAAGTGGGATGAGATTGGAATGGATTTTATCACCGGACTTCCAAGATCCAACCGAGGCCATGACTCAATTTGGGTCATCGTTGATAGACTAACCAAGGTTGCCCATTTCATTCCCGTCAACACCACCTATCGGGGAAATCAATTAGCAGACCTGTATATTTCCAGAATAGTAAGCCTGCATGTTGTGCCTAAGAGGATTGTATCGGATAGAGACACACAATTCACCTCAAGGTTCTGGAAAGCGCTACACGAAGCCCTCGGAACCAAGTTAGCATTTAGCACAGCTTATCATCCCCAGACCGGAGGCCAAACTGAGAGAGTGAACCAGATATTAGAGGACATGCTTCGCGCGTGTGTTTTATCCTATGGATCCAAGTGGGAAGATTGTCTTCCATTTGCAGAGTTCTCCTACAACAATAGTTACCAGTCTAGTCTGCAAATGGCCCCTTTTGAAGCCCTATACGGCAGGAAGTGTCGTACGCCCCTGAATTGGTCCGACACCAGAGAAGGCAAACTGTTTGGACCAGATACCCTCCGTGGGGCTGAGGAACAATTCCAACTCATCCGTGAGCGACATAAAACTGCCCAATCCCGTCAGAAGAATTATGCTGATCCCAAGCGTCGTGATGTCACCTTCAGTATCGGAGATTATGTCTATCTCCGAGTGACACCCCTTAAAGGAATGCAGCGTTTCCATGTCAAAAGAAAATTGGCACCAAGATATATTGGACCCTTTAAGAAATTTCCCGTCGTGGAGAAGTGTCTTATCAACTGGAATTGCCTCGAGAGTTAGCAGATTATCACGATGTCTTCCACATTTCCTTGCTCCGGAAATGTCTTGAAGTTCCTGACCAGCCTGATGTTTTCAAAAACATCGACCACCATTCCATCGACCTGAATCAAGACCTGACTTATCGTGAGAGACCCATCAAGGTTCTCGACGAGGATGTTCGTCTTACCCGAAGGCGAGCGATTAAGTTCTACAAGGTCCAGTGGACTAACCACTCTGAAGATGAAGCAACTTGGGAGCGTGAAGACTATCTTAGAAGCGAATTCCCAAACCTCTTTAGTACCCAGACCTAGCAAATCTCGGGACGAGATTTGTTTTAAGGGGGGAAGGATCTGTAACATCCCAAAAATTTAATATGAATTATTATATCAAAAAAATGGGCTAACAAAAACTTTTCTTATGAATTAATGTATTTTGATTTCATATCTTGCTTGGGATAGTCATTTCTTGTGAATGTGTTTGTTGTTAGCCCTAATTAAAAGTTTGAAGAAAAGAAAATAAACAAAACAAAAAAATAAAACAAGACAAACAATGTGACACATGTCACACTAATTCCCAAATTGGGAAATCTATTTATTTTCAAACCAAATTCAATGGAGTGGTAATATAAACCCTCTTATTTCAGTTCCACAACTTTTCCCTCTCCAAATATTAAATTCAAAAACCTAAACTTAAATTTAAATTCTATTTCTTTATCCTATTCAAACCACAAAATGTGCTATGTTGCACTTGCCCCATAAATAATCAAAAAGCACAACAAATCTTGACAAACATGTGTGAAGCAAATTATGAAAATAAAATTCAAAAATTAGAAATTATTTCTCGTTCAAGCATTTCGTCGAACAAATGGTGATCACCACCCTGTTCTTCCCAAACCGCCCCAAATCCTTGATCAATTCTATCGATTCCGATCGAATTGGTGCAAGCCACCGCCTCCCTTCGATCTCCCTCGCTCCACTCTCTTCGCCGCGCTCACGGGAACGGAGGAATCGGGCCGGGGTCGAGGAGGAACGCAGGGGACAGCAGCCGTGCGCACGTCGCCGTGGTCGGCACTGTGGCCACGACGGTGTCGAGCCTTGCTAGCCGCGCAAGGCCCCCCCTCTCTCTCCCTCACCTCCCTGCTCCCTCTCAGCACAGCAAGACGCACCGCAGCAGCCCGCACCCGCAGCACCCGCGACGCACAGAGCACGTCGTGCACCGCCCGAGCGCCCTCACTGTCGTCCCCCACCCGAGCACGCACCGCTCGCCTCCACGCGCCAGCCTTGCCCCACTGCACCCCGACACCTTCGCCGCACCTCGTCGCCCCCTATGGCGAGCCCTAACCCCTCTGGACCGCCTAACACCCCGTCCACCATAGACCGAGCTCCGGCCTTATAAGCACCCCCGCGCCCTCCCGTTTTCTCCACACCACCCCCCCCCCCCCCGCCTCTCCCTTGCTCCAACACCCCTTCTCGTGCACCGTCAGGAGGGCGGAGGCATCACCGCGAAGCCTCAGCCGCCCATGGCCACCCTCAAGCTCGCCGTGCCCGAGGTAGACGACCACGGCCAGACCGTGCCTGACCCCCTTTCTCTCCTCTCTGGCCCATATCATGTGACGCCCAAAAATTGGTACTATGCAGATTTAATCGCTCCCGCCGAAATCCACATAATATTGATTTTAGGTCGCCCACCAGACATTATGTGCACGCCGAAACATGCGCAATATGTGGGTGGAATTGTGATAACATTACAACAGTTCCGATACATCCACAAATACAACAGAGGATATAATACAACAACGACTCAAACGAGTCAAGATACAAAAGATACAATACAAAGATACAAATGACAGCGGAAGCAAAAATAGTATACGTCTAAGGATAAGAAGCAAATTGGACTAAGAGTCCTGAAGATAAGCGATGGCGCCATAACCCTGCCCAGCCAAGCCGGAGGGATTCCCAAGCTAACGTCGTCGGACTTCAAACCTGTTGACTGCACATAAAGCACAACCCAAAAGAGGGTCAGGGCACTCCCTGGCAAGCAAAACCGACTTGCCTACTTTCTACACCATCTCCAAAAATATAGGGGAGGTGGACTTAGCGGCAGCAGCACTAGCAACCTAGAGAGACACGCTATAACTTTCGTCTAATGAGAGAGGGATAAGAGAGCGCATAAGTAACCAACTACTACTAGCACCAAACGTAACCCGTTCTCGGATTAACCCCCTCAACCAAGTCTGAGAAAGCAATTCGGGAAACTCACACGTTAAACAGTTTTAGTTACCATTTATTATGAAAGTAATTCTATATTACTAGTCAGGTTAATTAACAATGATTAGGTGTAAGTTGTCTAGATCTTGTTAGCCAGCATCATCACCAAAACGTCCATAACCATGGACACGGCTCATCGATAAGATTATACCCTGCAGGGGTGCACTACTAGACCCATACTCGCATGATCAACCCAGTCAAAAACATTAGGCCCTTTCAACCCAACTCTTCTCCTTCACCGCAACAAGTCCAGGAGCCACGAGAGATATGCTGGTCCCGGCCAAAAGGGTGCGGACTCCCGCAGGACACATCCCTCCGCACCAACAGGCCGCGCCCTATATGCATGTAACAAGGCACACCGCCAAAGTAAAATATTACACTAGTATCGATGCATATGAGACAAATGGAAAACCCGAACTAGGTGCAGCTCCCGGACAAGTCGAAGTTCCAGTCAAAGTCGAGGGGGGCACCATAGGGCCTCCCACAAGTGGTTAGTGCGCTCAAAATTGGATCCGAGGATAAAATCTCAGTTCCTAGGTCGACACTGAGCAGAACAAAGCATCTCGCAAGGCCTTCCGCCTGGTGCCTTATCTTTTAATTATAATAATCCAATATAAAACAACATTTTATTAAGGTAGAATAATCTATCAGCTAAGCATATGAAATAAAAGACCAACTGACGACTCGCACAACCAACTCTAAGCATGCACTACGACTCGCAAGGCTAACAGATAAACATACAACAGGTGATGGGATGTGGGGATAAAGCTGTATAGGCTGCAGGATAAACAGGTGATGGGATCGCAAATTCAAGAATCGAATACTAGGGTAGCAGAGATCAACGACAGGAATGAAAGACAATGTATAGGTAAACAAGCAAAGTTTGCTTGCCTGGAATTCTGCATGGAAGCAGATCTTGTCGTTGCTCACACATCTCAACGTCTTATCCGTGAAGAAGCAACAACCACTGGAAATCGCAAAAGATGCATTTTACAACTACGGCAAAAGATTCAGCATGATCATACGAGAATGATGCATGGCATGGCAAGATGCAATACATCGCAGGTAATCCAAAGTAAGCGGGAAAACAACCTCGTCAATTAATATTTAGGTTTAAGTTATTTATTTACTAGCAATATTAAATGTTGGTTAACATGGTAACAGATGGCATGGGTGATCTAATTAAATTAAATGGAATAGGGAATTATATATTTATTACCCCTCACATTCCATATTTAATCATTTAGTTGCATTTGTTAAATTAAACTAAGTAATAAAATTAAATGATGCAAAATGGCATAAGGATGGCATATTAATGTTTATTGCATTTTTCTGATATAAAAACATATAAAGATTATTTTATTTAGAGTTATAAAATAATAGTTATTAGCATAACAAGTTTGAGGGATGTTTCTGTAATTGTCAGGGACTTGTTGGTGATAGAAAAACTGTCGGTGGGGGTTTTCTGTGCGAAAAACAAAGATCCAGGGGGTAGGCGCAAAGATCCAGATCTGGATCTGGATCTGGCCTTTTTGCACCGCGCCTGGGCTAGCCAGTGCGGCTGCCAGGCGCGCCCGAGCCACGTTGGCATGTGTGGGTGCTGCGCTGGCCTCCACTGTCGATGACAGGCGAGGCCCGCGTGTCAAGGAGCGCGAGACAAAGAAAAAAAAAGGGGCTTTTATTCCGCGAGCCCTCGGGGTCGAATTCGCGTCTCGCACGGACGGACGAGACGGTGCTGCTAGCCAGTAGGGCAGGATGGGGTAGTTGTCAGATTACGCATCCGAGTGGTTTTAACACTAAACTACAATGCTACCTGACGAAACTGAAATTACGGGGACAGTGGCACGGCAGGGAAGGGTTCGTCGCCGGTGACCAACCCGGGCGGCGCGGGACGCGTGTGGGAGTCGCAAGGTGCGGGATGGTGTGGTGAAGCCGGGAGCGTTTTCGTTTGCGAACGGGTCTCTCTCTTCCCTCGTGTCCGTGCTGCTCGTGCTCGTGTCCGTGGCGGCCGTGGCGGGGGTGGACTCCGGCGCCGGAGAATTGGGTGCTACGGCTCGGTAATTGGAGTGGGCAAGAGGACGGGAAGTTGTAGCTCACCGGGGCGGATTCTATGGCGACCGGAGGGAGTCCGGATAGCGTCGCGGGCGGCGCGCGGGTCCGCGGCCGGCGTCGAGCTCGCGCGGCTGCGCGTTGGTGCTCCCGGGCCTGCCCGTGTCGTCAAGGACGAAGAAGGAGGAGGGGGCGGCTTCTGGCGCGCGTAAAAGGAAGGGGGGCGAGGGAATCACACCGGAGGCGAGAAAAACCAACGGCGTCGCTCCGGCGATTTTAGGTGGAAAAACAGGGGAAAGGAGAGGGCGGCGGCGGAGAGGGAAGAGAGGGAGGCTAGGGTTCGGGAGGGGGAGCAGGGCCGGCTAAAGTAGAGGGGGAGCGGGGTAAAGATTTTTTAGGTGGGGGCGAGCTGCCAGCGTCCCTGCCATGGCTTTCCCTGCCTCGTTGTATCGTACGGAGGAAGGGGATGAGAAAGGTGGGCTTTGGGCTGGGTGGAGCTGGGCTTAGGTGGGCCAGGGAGTGGCCCAGTTTGGCCAGGAGAGTCCCCTCTCCTCTTTTTTTTCCTTTTTTTTTCTTTTAATGTTTTTCTGGTTTTGTATTTTTAAAACAAAGCAGAAATTAAACATGATAAAAACCTTTGCACAACTTTAACAGTTTCAAAATAGTAAAACTAATTTACTAGTTTGATTCTTTATTAATATTTTGAAACTTCATTTGAATTTTATTTGACAAAACATTTGAAATTAAATATGGGATTTGAATTTGAAGGGTGTGATTTAAATTTAAATGCAATAAAAATAAATGAAGTGACAAATGCATGATGAAATGATGATGCACAAAAGAAAAACATTAAAATCTAAATTGGGATAAATCCCGAGACGTTACATATCCCCTTCTCCATTACCACCTCGCTCACCCGCCCCCTTTTTCCCCTCTGGATCGTGCCCAGGAGCGACGCAGAAGACTCACCGGAGTTGGAGCACGGCCGCGGAGGAGGAGCCGCTCGCCGCCGTCGATTGGAGCCGTCCCAGCAAGCGTCGTTCGTCCAGTCACCTTCCCCGAGTCGCCGTCGTCGATCCGCATCGTCCGCACGCCCTCCCGAGCCCCCTAGGTGGGCCGTCCGTCCACCGTGCCGTCGCCGGCGCCGTCGCGCCGCTCGGTTTAGGTCACCGCCGTTCGCCACTGACATTGACGAACGTGGGCCGTTGGATCTTGATCCAACGGTACCATACCGGTTCGTTTAGAAAAAGAGAGGCTGATGTGTGGGTCCCACACATCAGGCTTTTAAACATTTCCAACGCGCGAATCGTTTTCTGTTGAGTCACTGACGAGTGGACCCCACCCGTCAGGATTCTCAACATTATCCACTCAGAGTTTAAATTCGAATTTTAGGTTTAATTAGAAAACAGTACTGGACAAAACTTTAAAATTCTATATCTTGAGATTTATAACTCCAAATAAATCAAATCAAAATGTTCTGGAAAGCTTATGAAGTTGTCTATCCAACCCAAGTAGTTTGAGCTCATTTGGATAAATAATAAAAATGTAGTATTAAAAACGCCAAATAGGGTTTAAAATATAAACTTGTGTGTTTCTGATACTCTGTTAGTCCAAATGAGTTAAGACCAATTTTATGGGAACCAATTTATTCATGGTTAGCTACCCCTAAGAGGATTTAATTTGTAGATCAACAGTACTTAATTAGTAGCTAAAACTTGATTATTAAGCTTCTGGATTCAAACCATTGTGTAGGGAGTTTGGTAACTCCAGTTGATCCAAATCAAATTGTGTTATATTCTACACATCAGTAGCTTTCTGTAGAAATTTAGTTTGTATTTTTGTGACCAACAGAACTTAAGTTATGTAATTAAACATATTCAACTAGTTTCTGCCATAATTAAGATATAAATGAATAATGGCTAATTCAATTAAATTGAAGCCAAATTGTATTGTTTGATAGATGAAGTGGCTAGTTAGAGCATTTAAGATTGTATTGTTGTGGTAATTGATTGAGTAGGTTAGTGATTCTTTGTATTTGCTTGATTGTGTATTAGACGATAACGTTGCCGGATATATCGAGGAGGAAGTATTTGTGGAACCCGAAGACCAAGACCAAGAACACTTTGCCGAGAAAGGCAAGCTACTCTCTGAGCTTGCACCCTAATACATGCATCTATTTTTACAAAGTCATTTTAAAGCAAAAGTTTTTATAAAATCTTTTCAAAAAGTATATGGAAATTATTTTGCCACCCTATGTAGAAATATATGATAAATTATAGGATGGGAAAAATAAAGATTGTTTTATTCAAAACCCCTTCGAAAACCTGTGTGGCTATGAAACGCCGAGATGTCGGTGCTGAAGCGGAGAAAAGGAGAATGGTGGTTTTGATAAAATGCACATTGTGTCTTTGTACTTACGTCAATCAGCCGATACTATGTGCGACCACATTTACCCACATATGGGAAAGGGCTTGGTCATATAGTTTGCTCTTATTAGTATGGGATACCTCACCGACGGAGACAACTCCGTTATGCATGGAGGGATGGTCTGAGGACCTACCTTGACCTGGGTCCTCGCTCAAACTCTATGAAAAGATAAGGAGGAGGATAGAAGAATGTCACCTATACGCCGCCAGATAAAACTATGAGTCCTCACACTTAGTTCCCGACGGGCTGGGTTAAGTGTTGATGGAAAGTATCATATGGGCAGGTTCCTATAATAGCATGAGCAAAGGACAGACTAGGATCGGTGACTCAACTTCGCATACACCTGGTATAGCGAGACGTGGCTGACACGATGAGTTATCGGATGGGTGTGGGAAAAGCGTGCTATCTCTGCAGAGGGTGTTAAAACTATTCGAATAGCCGAGTCCTAGGATATGGACAGTTTAGAGGCCCTACTTTGACTATGTGCAAGTTTTGAAAGATTTGATTTTTAAAAAGAAAAGGAACTGGAGGATGTTCCATACACCTATACCAACGGATCGGTATGAGGTTGTTGGAGACCAGGAACCCTGGCGGGTTATGGTCAAGAAAAAGGAGGAGTTTTGGTGAAACGAATATAGAATGGGACATTATATTGATGATAGTTATAAAATTCTTTTACCTTCTTCAACAAAGATACATAGATGTTTTAAATAAATAAAAGTGTGCAACTAAAAATGAGATTAGTGCATACTCACGTTGGAGTAGTTTGCGAGTACAATCAAGTGTACTCATAATAGTTTCATCCCTGGCTATTGTCGTAGCCAGAGATGGAGGAGGACTACGCCAAGGAGGAGTATGGCGACTTCTAGGCGAACTAGGGATCTTCGTAAGTCGACTGCCTGTCGGGTCGTTGTTGGGATATGATGTCTACTACGCCTTAGCTTCCGCTGATTATTTTGGTTTGGCCCATGAAGGCACCGATGTAAGAGTTGGTCTCAATGACCATTTATGTAAGAGTTTAATTCGGTATTGTAATGGATGTAAACTTTGGTATTCAGTTCAGATTATGTGCAACGACAGACTGATCGCGGGATCGTTGTGTTAAGCATAATCGGGTATTTCGGACAGCTAGTCCGGGGTCCCCACAAGCATCAATTGCTTAGGTTTGTTTCCAAACCATAGTTCATAAGGTGTCGTTTCAACGGATTCAGATGGAGCCCAATTTAAAGTGAATGTAGTTGTCTCTAGTGCATGACCCCAAAATGATAGTGGCAAATCTGTAAGAGACATCATAGACCGAACCATATCCAATAAAGTACGATTACGACATTCGGATACACCATTACGCTGTGGTATTCCGGCAGGAGTGAGTTCTGAAACTATTCCACATTCTTTCATATGTGTGCCAAACTCATAACTCAAATATTCACCTCCACGATCGGATCGCAGAAATTTAATCTTTTTGTTACGATGGTTTTCCACTTCACTTTGAAATTCTTTGAACTTTTCGAATGTCTCAGACTTGTGTTTCATCAAGTAAATATACCCATATCTACTTAAATCATCCGTGAAGGTAACAAAATATCCATATCCACCGCGCGCCGACACACTCATTGGACCACACACATCGGTATGTATGATTTCCAATAAATCTGTCGCCCGTTCCATTGTGCCGGAAAACAGGGTTCTAGTCATCTTGCCCATAAGGCATGGTTCACATGTCTCGAATGATTTATAATCAAGTGATTCTAGGAGCCCATCAGAATGGAGCTTCTTCATGCGCTTAACACCAATATGACCTAAGCGGCAATGCCACATGTAAGTAGCAATATCATCATTCAACTTGATTCTTTTGGCATTCACATTATGAACGTGTGTATCATTACTATCAAGATTCAAAAGAAATAAACCATTCTTCATAGGTGCATGACCATAAAAGATATCATTCATAAAAATCGAACATCCATTGTTCTCTGACTTAAATGAATAACTGTTTTGCATCAAACAAGATCCAGATATAATGTTCATGCTCAACGCAGGCACCAAATAAAAATTATTAAGGTTCATCACTAATCCTGATGGTAGACGAAGAGGTAGCGTCCCGACAGCGATCACATCAACCTTTGATCCATTGCCGACGTGCATCTTCACCTCATCCTTTGCTAGTTGTCGTCTATTCCGTTGTTCCTGTTTCGAGTAACATATGTTAGCAACCGAACCAGTATCAAATACCCAGGCGCTACTGCGAGTACTAGTAAGGTACACATGAATAACGTGTATATCACATATACCTTTGTTCACTTTGTCGGCCTTCTTATCCGCCAGATATTTGGGGCAATTACGCTTCCAGTGCCCAGTTCCCTTGCAGTAAAAGCACTCAGTGTTAGGCTTAGGGCCGGCCTTGGTCTTTTTCTCAGGCACGGCAACAGCTTTGCCGCCTTCTTGAAATTACCCTTTGGCTTGCCTTTCTTGCCTTTCTTGAAACTAGTGGTTTAATTGATCATCAACACTTGATGCTCCTTTTTTATCTCCACTTCAGCAGTTTTGAGCATTGACAGAAGCTCCGGGAGAGTCTTCTTCATGCCTTGCATATTGTAGTTCATCACAAAGTTCTTGTAACTTGGTGGGAGTGATTGGAGAACATGATGAATTCCTAGCTCATTGAGGATCGATATACCTAGGGCTATCAGCTTATCGGCGTACCCAGACATTTTGAGTACGTGCTCGCCAGCGGAGCTGTTCTCTTCCATAATGCAGCTAACAAACTTTTCTGAAGCATTATAACTCTCAACGGTAGCATGGGTATCGAAAATCATTTTCAATTCTTCTATTGTATGAAAAGCGGTGCTGTTCTCGAAACGTTTTCACAGCTTCGGCTCTAAACCATAAAGAATGCCGCAGTGAACTACACTGTGGTCCTCCTTTTGAGTCAAGAAAACATTTTTCACATCATCGGGAGCGTCATCAGAAGGCGGGGCACCTAGCGATGCATCAAGCACATTGAGCTTTTGACAAGCTGTGAGGAGAATCCTCAGGTTAAGTTCCTAGTTGGTGAAGTTGCTTCCATTGTTTGCTAGTTTCTCTTTCTCCATGAACATATTGAAATTGAAAGCAGGTGGTGCCATGATCTACAACATGTTTACAAACACTATTTAGACTAATATTTATGATAATTAAGTTCAAGTTAATTCAGAAATTACTACGTGAACGCCCACTCAAAAATAACATCCCTCTAATCGTTTTAGTTATTACACGGACCAAATTCCCTACACCAATAACCGATCATCACGAGAGATGGTGCAGCTGCAAAGGCGGACATCAACATGCTCATCATATCATCCATATGACTCATGCTTTACCTTTCGGTTACGTGTTCCGAGACCATGTATGTACATGCTAGGCTCGCCAAGTAGAACCGTAGTATTCCCGCGTGTAAATCTGGCTTACACCCGTTGTATGCGAACGTTGAGTCTATCACACCTGATCATCACGTGGTGCTTTGAAATGATGAACTTTCTTAACGGTGCATACTAAGGAAGAACACATTATTATCCTTATATGAACTGTGAGAGGGATCATCTTATAATGCTACTGTCACGATCGAAGCATAGATCTAAACAAAATAAGATGCATAAAAGGATTAACATCATATGCATGGATAATGTGATATGATATGGTCCTTATTGCACTTGATCTCCATCTTGTGCATCTTGGCATGATCTCCATCATTCCACCGGCGTGGCACCAAGGTCCATGGCGCCTCCTTCTTGATTGTCCTCCAAATTTACAACATATCATATGGGTATGATACCTAGCACGCAGGCCATAAAATTAAAAGACAACCATTTGGCTACTGCCGGTTTTTCATAATTTATAAAAAGTATCATCTCATACATTAAATTTGTAACTTTGACCATATCACATCACATGCCCTGCAAAAAGAAGTTAGACGTCCTCTAATTTATTTTGCATATTTTACGTGGATTAGGGCTTTCGAAGATAGAACCGTTCTTACCTACGAACATGAAACCACAACGGTGATGAACAAATTATTAACAACCCGTTCTATTTTACATCTTAACTATAGTGGGAGAGACAGACACCCGCAAAGACACTTATGCAAAACAAGTTGCATGTCAGTCGTGGAACAAGTCTCATGTGCGTGGACATGTAAGGTTAGTCCGGGCCGCTTCATCCCACTATACCACTAAGACACAAAATATACAAACGAAGCAATAACATGATCATCAACGCGCACATACACATATGTGTTCTACCCGTACAAAAACATTTACCCATAGAGTTGGCTCTTATACCACTGATGGGTTCGTAGCATAGAAAACAAAAAATTGCCTACACTAAGAACAGCCAAGTCACCAAGATCTAATCTAGTAGATGTGAGAAACGGGTAAGCCACGTACCAAGAGAACTAACCCTCAAAGATTGTAAGTGTTTCGAGAATAATTCTCGTGGATGATGCAGCCGTTCACTCGCCGATCTCAAGATCGTGAAGATGTGCGCCGCAACGGGCAGCACCTTCATACTCGGTCACACATACGGCTTGATGATGACCTCCGTTCCCTCGATCCAGTGGTGCAGCGGAAGTAGTAGAACCACCGGAAACTCCAGCAGCACGACGGCGTGGTATGGTGGAGAAACTAATCAGCCATGGCTTATGTCCTGTCTCGAAGGACGGACACCGGGGATGCGAGGCACCCCTTTGTAGATTCGGTAGGGGCGCAAAGGAGACTGAAAATGTCTCCCGGGGGACGGCCGCCTGCAAGCTCTTCACTCACTCTCCGATCTCGACGTGGTAGGCAAACAAGGAAAGCACACAGCGATCTACCCAGGTTCAGGCCTCCTGAAGGCTAACACTGGCTACAATGGTGTTCTCCGGCGAGGTACCCGGTAGGGTACTCGGCTAGAGAAAGGGGGAGGACATATCCTTGCCCGGAGGAGATCACCTTCCTTCCCTTCCATGCCCTAGCCTAACTTGGTGGTTGTCTTCTACCTTGGATCGCCGGTGAGCTAGCCTATGGCTTGAGCTTGCTTGCCTTCTAAGATTTCATGGCCTTGTGCTCACCTCCTCTTCCTCCATGCCCTCAGGTCTTTCTTTGCTGACAAGAGGACTGACTGACGCAGCTGGTAGAACGAGTTGGATTCTGAATGTTCGGCCTTTTGCTGGAGGAGGAGAGATCCCTCAAGGCCATAACCGAGGTCGGGGTACCGCAGGAATTCCATCGCGGTGTTCTCCTTTCTCTTTCGGGCCATGCTGAATGTTGGGTGGCCTTAGCCGTGTGCCGGCAAGGAAACGATGGGCTCCGCTTCCATACACCGACAAAAAGCCTGTCGGGGGGTACCCCCGGGTAAGGTAAAGACATGCCATTGATAGTCTTCCCTCCAATTATTTGTACCCCTTCCCTGGTATCAAAGGTCATATGGCCACCCATGCTGTAAAGAGGCGTCCTTTCGTGGGTGGCAAGGGTCAAGGTATCTCCTCCGGTTGTGCTATAAATGGGCACCGAGCCCGTCTGCATAATCCAGGCGAAGGCAGAGGACTCCTCTAAGAACGAGCTTCTCGAAGATGTCCTTGTGTGCATACTTAGAATATCCTTGAGAATCCCGGCTTAAATCTGTTCTCCTCTTGTGGGGGGGGGGGGGCTGCCCCCGAGTGGGGTAGAGACATGGAATAAGCTATGTCCAAGTCTGGACCGAGGTACCATGAAACTGACATACGCCTGAGTCGGAAGGAATCGACATATGCCTGGGCCTGAAGGGACCGAGGTATGAGGTTGGAGTGGACTGTCGTGTCTCGAAGGACGGACACCGGGGATGCGAGACACCCCCTTTGTAGATTCGATAGGGGCGCGAAGGAGGCTGAAAACGTCTCCCGGGGGACGATCTACGATCTCGACGTGGTAAGCCAACAAGGAAAGCACACAATGATCTTCCCAATTTCAGGCCGCCCGAAGGCTAACAGCCCTACTCCTGCATGTCTAGATAGATGGAAGAATCATGGTGTGGCTACAATGGTGTTCTCCGGCGAGGTACCCGGCAGGGTACTCAGCTAGAGGAAGAGGAAGGAAAGATCCTTGCCCGGAGGAGATCACCTTCCTTCTCTTCCTCACCCTAGCATAGCTTGGTGGTTGTCTTCTACCTTGGGATCGCCGAAGAGCTGGTATCCTTGCAACCTTCTTGCCCTCCTCCGTCCTCCATGCCTTGGTCCTCCTTTTTATTATAGGTAAAGGGGAGGCGAGAGAGGTCATGTGAGTAGCGTGAGGGGTTTTGGCGGGAGGCAATCTGAAAAGGAATGTCCCCATCAATACCCATGACTGATAGCCTAGGGTTAGAGTTATGACGTAGAGAACACATAGTGCTGGTAGATTTGTCAGCTGACAAGCGGAAGTTACCCAGGTCTAGGGCCCTCGACTGAGGTAACACCCCTACTTCCTTCCTGTTTGTATTGATTGTGAATATGCGGTGAATACAATGGTCTAGCGAGATGCGTATCTCCCTAGGGTTTGGTGGTTCTGGTTGGGCGTGTCCTTGATCGGCTACCCTCCCGTCCCTTATATAAGGGTACAGGTCTCGGGTACGTAACCGACTAGGACTATAAGTATGGAAAGTACAGCCAACTAAGTCTATCTATGGTAGAAGATCTTCATCTTGGGCTTTGCTTGTTGGGCTTCTTTAGTTTATCGAAAATTGGGCTATAGTCTTCACGTGCACCAGGTACCCACACGATTGGGTACCCGTTTGGTATAACCTCGTCACAATCCCTCTCCGTGGTGGAGACGGCGACGTGGCCTCTTCTCCTCCAAGTATCGGTCACCGGGTTGGTGAGATCCTATGACGCCTTTGGGGAAAGTCGCGGACAGGGGCTGACAGCGCGCACGCGGTGTCCCCCGCCTGTGCCTTGCTTCCCAAGCCTTCTGGGGGCTTCTACTATCCTCTAGAAGAAGGTAGAAGCCTTATCTTCTTCTTGTATGGACTGGTACCCGAGAGGGAGCCCGGCCCCGTCGGGGACTCGCACTCTCGGGGTTTCGGCTCTATCCGGGGCACAGGGGACCCGGGGGTCCTGTGTACCCAGAAGGTCTTGCTTGGCGTGGGTGCGCCCGCCAGATCTTGCGATGAGTCTTGGTCTTGTCCATCTTCGGTTTGGTCCCACAGGCGGCGAGCCCACTTAGGCAGCACTAAGGGAACCACATGTTCCACTACTGCGACAGTAGCCTCCGGGCATGGTCCCGGCGGCTTCGGTCTTCTGAGGCTGTCGGGGCTATGACCAAAAAGAGAGTCATAGTGGGTCCCGGCGCCTAGTCATCTTGTACTGCTTGGCGGGGCCCGCCGGGCTGAGGTAGACGCAAGGCCCCGAGCTTCATTGACTGAGTCGCGCCGCATGTTGCGATTCGTGCGGGCCTTGGACATGGTCGTGCATCAAACAGTAGAGTTGCTCTGAAGTCGGCACGTCTCCTCGATCCCCGCGCCCGTCGGAGTAATGGGGCCGCGACGTGACGCGTGGGGTAGACCACTGGTCTTGACTTAGCGGTTCCGGCGTTGCTGCCTCCGGGCCTTCGCCATCTTCCCCCCAAGCCGCCATTTCCAAATCTCCGCCTTCGTCCGCCGAAGCCAACACTCGCCCCTCTCGCTTCATTCGCCGCGACCCCAAATCCACCCCGCCATACTCCGATGGCACCCAAGAGTGCTCGGCGGGCGGTGCCGAAGGTGAGTAAGTCGGCAAAGGCCAAGAAGGCGGCGGCGGCTTCTCCGAGCGTGCAAGTGGCGGCGCCTCCGTCAAGGGTGTCTCGGGCGCTGCTGTCCCCAGCAAGTTATCCGATGAGAAGGCCATGGACAGCGTCCGCCTCACCCTATATTGGCGCTTCCATGGAGCGGAGGTGGTGGTGTACCCTAGGGATGGGGGATAGTACATCGACAGGATAACAACCTTTCATGTCTTCTCTGCGACGGGTCTCCTCCCGCCCTTCTCCGGGTTCTTCCTACCCATCCTGGAAGCCTATGGCCTGGCGATGTTGCATCTGCCCCCCAATACGGTGCGGATTCTTGCCGTCTTCGCGTATGCCTGCGAGGCGTTTGTGGGCATCAGGTCGTCCGTGGCCCTGTTTCGCCACTTCTTCGTCCCACGCCTGGGGAAATCCAAATGGATTGCCGGGGCGTGACCTTCTGCCTCCGAGAAGACGTCGAAAGTCACTATCCGGAGATGCTTGTGCCGGCTCCCTCTAGAGAATGGAGAGGCGAATGGTACTCCGTTCGGGCGGACGCGTCGAACATCCACATGGCGATCCCGAGTTATCCGGCTCAGTGTCTGGCTCACTCCAAGAAGAGGAGCCCTCAGGATGGAGCCCTGGCCCGGGCCGTAGCCAAACTGACCTTCCGCCGAGAGAAAGGTGTGACCTGCACCGTGATTGCGGCAGATTTTCTCCGAAGGGGAATCGCTCCTCTGTAGTTCAGGGATCGCCCAATATGGGAGATCTACCTGGTGGAAAGCAGCGCCTCTGCACAGACGTTTCAAGTCCAGGAAGCCAGCTAGAAGAAGATCCTAGGAATCCTGCCGCCTCGGGCGTCGATTCCTCTTCCGGGTGGCGTTGAGCCTTTGTTCGAGGACCCTCTCGCGGACGAGGTCGTGCTCTCCATGTCTCCGTGCAACGAGTATGGCCTGACAGGCACGATGGTGATTGAACCTCCTCCCGTGCACAAGAACCAAGGGCCACTTGGAGACGGTCTGCAGGCGTCATGCTTGGCGCAAGGGGACTTTTCCCCGGAAGAGACTGGCGTATCTGACGGAGAGTGCGAGGACGAGCTATCGGGAGCCTCCACGGGAGACGTCGGCTCTCACCTGTCGAGGCAGTCGGCCTCGCCAGGTTCTTCAAAGGGAGGAGACTCTCCTCATCCATCGGTGAGCATTCCTTTCCCAGAGACCAGCGACAGATCTCAAGAGTCAGGTGCTCCAACGCCCGGCGTCTTTGAAGACCTGGTGGAGAGGAATTGGGGCTTCTCCGGGTCCAAGAGGAAGGAAAGGTGCGCTTCATTGCTGCCAAAACCCGCCCCGGGGAAGCCGGCTTGTTTGCGATGTCGTCCTGACATCCTTCTCTGTTTTGTGCAGGAGCCAGCCGCCCGAGTTCTCCAGCAAGCATGCCCGGGAGGATGGCAACGCTGGTGTCGATGTCAAAGGTGCCGGGAAAACGCTCTGATCCCCAGGCTTGTCTTGGCCCGGACGAACTTGCCGGTCGCTCCTTCGGCGGCCCTTGCAGACGAAGTGCAAGGCCATAAAGCCCCGCGGGGAAGGCGCGACATGGACCCCCGGGAACCCTCTGGTCAGCCCGGCGCTAGGGCTGACGCTTCTCCCCGGGTCAAGGACCCGGAAGAAAGGACTTCCCCAAACAACCTTAGGGGAGCCGGAATGGGCTCAGACTTCCCCACGGAGCTTACCAACATGGAGGAGCTTCTGGAGTTCACCGGGGCTCAGATGCGTCAGCTGGTGGCTCCCCTCTCCCGTCGTGAGGGCATTCTGAAGTCTTGGGAGCAAAGGCTGACGGCCGACGCAGAGGCTCTCGGGGCCAGGGAGAAGAAGCTGGATGCGGATGACGAATTGCTGAACGCCCGTGAGCAGCGAGTCTCGGGGCGTGAGAGGGAGCTGGACGCCCATGTCCGAACAGGATGATGCTGAGAAGAAGTGCTGGAGGGCAACTTGCAGCTTTGCTTGGAGAAGGATCAAAGCGAGGCCCGCTTTGAGCAGGGTGTGGTGAACGTGGATAGCTGGGCCCAAAGGGAGGTGAGGAGCAAGGACCGCCAGATCTCTTCTCTCACACAGCAGGTTTCCCAGCTGAAAAAGGACCTTGTGAGCAAGAAAAGCGATCGGGACCAAGCCCGCAAGGATTTCCAGAAAGCCTGGGAGGAGCGTGACCCTCAGAAAACCCGTGCTGATGGTCTGGCGCGTAACGTCGCCAAGCTGAGAGATGTAATGGCCGACCGTGATGGGAAGCTCGAGCGCATCGAGATTCTCTGTTCCAAGGAGAAGTGAGAACGCGAGGAGAAATACATCGAGCTCGCAATGGCGAAGGATGCCGCCGAGACCTCCAAGTCCACGGAACGGGCTGTCTAGGCTCGCCAAGAGGAGCTGGTTGGGCAGCTGAAGGCGGCCCACGACGAGCGAGACAAAGCGTTGGCCACCAAGCGCGACCTGATGAGCCTTCTCCCGGGGATGAGCGGGTCAGCGAAGAAGATCGCCCGGGAGCTGTTGAAGCTGCGGATGTCCCAGCCCCCCATCGTTTCAAGCGGCTTCTCCGGCTCTTTCAGGGGCTATCATCCATTTTTGGAGCGCGTCGCGGAGCTCCTTGGCGAGATCCGGTCCCAAGCGAGCAAGGCCACCCGCCTGGCTGGAGAGAAGGTCGCGGGGCAGGCGTTGACTTTTTCGTAGCTGCCCTCCGGCAGAGTCATCCGCAGCTCTCCTTGCTCACAGAGATGGACCACGTTACTCCGGAAGTCGCGCCTCTCTCGGGGTTTTCTGACGAGGTGGATGAGATCATGAAGCGCTTCTCCTGGGAGGACGATCCATGAGTCGCCGGGTTTCCTTAAACAACTGGAGCGACAATACCGTGCGGCGTGAACTGTGCCTTTTGTACCACCGAAAGGCTTAGACTTAATGCTTTTGAAAGTAGATATCTTTTATCAATTTGAGTTGTTTTCGTTACACCGGTGGGGGCTTGACGCTCTCGGAAAGAATCCTCCGGCCAGGGCGCTAACCAGCCGTGTGCCCCCAGATTGTCTGGAGCGCAGACACAGGGCGCAACACCCCAGAAGACTCAATGTTCCTGGCCGCACAATCCTCAGCCAAAAACCCCACTGCTAGAGGGAAACGGATAGTGGTGTTTGGGAAGGTGCTGCCTCAGATATACGTCCGTGTTCGTTTTATCCAAGGCATAAAGAAACGACTCAAACTAGGAAAAGGCACTTAGCTCGATCCGTGGAGTCCCGCGACTATCTCGGTATTTGGTATAGCCACCGCCGTGGCGGGTCTTCTACGCCGAGTTTCAGGCGCAATTCTATTCTGTCTGCTCACTTTACGCAGGAACAGAGCCTTGAACCGAGATATCCCGCTACGGGTCTGACCCGGAGTGCCTTCCTTGGCACGGCTTTTGCTGGCCGGAGCCGGTCCTAGGACCTGTTATTTTGTTCCCTTGGAACCCGGGGACCACCATTTAGGTGCACCGGTTGACTGGACTGGCGTGATAGAAGATGCCGGTCTTGAGACCTTTTATTTTGTTCCCTTCGAACCCGGGGACCACCATTTAGGTGCACCAGTTGACTTGGCTGGCGTGATAGAGGACGCCGGTCCTGAGACCTATCAGAGAAATCCTTCCGGCGAGAAGACCTAGAAATGCTGGCTAGAGTAATGAGGACGCCGGTCTTGAGACCTGTCAGAGAAATCCTTCCGGTGAGAAGACCTGAAAATGCTTGCTGGCGTAATGAGGACGCCGGTCCTGAGACCTATCAGAGAAATCCTTCCAACGAGAAGACCCAGAAATACTTGCTGGCGTAATGAGGACGCCGGTCCTGAGACCTATGAGAGAAATCCTTAAGGCGAGAAGACCCCGAAATACTTGCTGGCGTAATGAGGACGCCAGTCCTGAGACCTATCAGAGAAATCCTTCCGGCGAGAAGATCCGGAAATACTTGCTGGCGTAATGAGGACGCCGGTCCTGAGACCTATCAGAGAAATCCTTCCCAACGACCTCAGATAAGAAAATCGCTTTATTAAATTCCGTCTTTCTATTGATGCGGTGGGGATGTAGGTCCAGTAATTCCCACAGTGCTAGACTTGGACTCCTCAGAAGCCATCCATCTAGAGATCCATCATTTCTGGGGAGGCACTCTCGGTCCTATTTGAATGGCGACCACGTGACTCGGGAGCTCCCATCGCCCGTCAAGAGCATCTCCGGGGGCAAAAGCTTGATCCCAGATGGAAGCTATACTTCGCGCGGGCTGCTGAGGGACTGTCGGATCATCTTCAGAAAGGCTGCTCGTTTGCGTGGAAACGCTTGAGAAAGTCCGGAGGGATCTTTCTTTCTTGGGCGCCCGGAAGTCATACTTAGCTTTCCCGCGGGTTTGAGAGGACATTCCTGGCTAATGTGCCCTGGTTCTCCACATGTATAGCAGTCTCCTCAGTTTTGCTTCAGCTGAGTGTTGTTCCTAAACTGCCGGCAGTCGTCCAGGCTGTGCTTATCCTACTGATGATATACGCACCAGAATCCTGGCTTGCCATTTTTACCCGGAGGAATACAAATCTTCTGTGGTGTGTATTCATTGACGTTTTCCTTCGGAAAGCCCTTTTCCTTGTGTGGGTCAAAGTCGTCCACTTCTAGGAGCGGCTCCGCGGGCTGCGCAACCGGACGAGGCCCTTCCTCGCCCCCTTGCACCCGTGAGGGAGGAGGGATCTCGGTGTCAACAGAATTTCCCTCGGGTCTTTCTTTGCTGACAAAAGGACTGACTGACGCAGCTGGTGGAACGAGTTGGATTCCGAATATTCGGCCTTCTGCTGGAGGAGGAGAGATCCCTCAAGGACATAACCGAGGTCGGGGTACCGCAGGAATTCCATCGCGGTGTTCTCCTTTCTCTTCCGGGCCATGCTGAATGCTGGGTGGACTTAGCCGTGTGCTAGCAAGGAAACGATGGGCTCCGCTTCCATACACCGACGAAAAGTCTGTCGGGGGGCTACCCCCGGGTAGGGTAAGGACATGGCATAGATAGTATTCCCTCCAATTATTTGTGCCCCTTCCCTGGTATCAAAGGTCATATGGCCACCCATGCTGTGAAGAGGCGTTCTTTCATGGGTGGCAAGGGTCAAGGTATCTCCTCCGGTTGTGCTATAAATAGGCACCGAGCCCGTCTACATAATCCAGGCGAAAGCAGAGGACTCTTCTAAGAACGAGCTTCTCAAGATGTCCTTGTGTCCATACTTATGATATCTTTGAGAATCTCGGCTTAAATCTGTTCTCCTCTTGGGGGGGGGGGGCTGCCCCCGAGTGGGGTAGAGACATGGAATAAGCTATGTCCAAGTCTGGACCGAGGTACCCTGAAACCGACATACGCCTGAGTCGGAAGGAATCGACATATGCCTAGGCCTGAAGGGACCGAGGGATGAGGTTGGAGTGGACTGTCGTGTCTCGAAGGACGGACACCGGGGATGTGAGACACCCCCTTTGTAGATTCGATAGGGGCGGGAAGGAGGCGGAAAACGTCTCCCGGGGGATGATCTCCGATCTCGACGTGGTAAACCAACAAGGAAAGCACACAACGATTTACCCAGGTTCAGGCCGCCCGAAGGCTAAGAGCCCTACTCCTGCATGTCTAGATAGATGGACGAATAATGGTGTGGCTACAATGGTGTTCTCCGGCGAGGTACCCGGCAGGGTACTCGGCTTGAGAAACGGGGGCATATCCTTGCCCCGAGGAGATAACCTTCCTTCCCTTCCCTGCCCTAGCCTAACTTGGTGGTTGTCTTCTACCTTGGATCGCCGGTGAGCTATCCTATGGCTTGAGCGTGCTTGCCTTCTAAGCTTTCTTGGCCTTGTGCTCACCTCCTCTTCCTCCATGCCCTTGGTCCTCTTTTTATAGGGAAAGGGGATACCACCGAGGTCATGCGAGGAGCGCGAGGGGGTCTTGGCGGGAAGCAACCCCTCTCCATGGTGGAGACGGCGACATGGCCTCTTCTCCTCCAAGTATCGGTCACCGGGTTGGTGGGATCCTCTGGCACCTATAGGGAAAGCGGCGGTCAGGGGCTGACAGCGGGTAGGTGGTGTCCCCTGTCCCCGCCTTGCTTCCCAAGTCTTCTGAGGGCTTCTACCATCCTCTTGAAGGTGGTAAAAGCCTTATCTTCTACTTGTACAGTCGTGCACCCGAGAGGGAGCCCGGCCCCGCCGGGGACTCGCGCTCTCGAGGTCTTCGGCTCCATCCGGGGCACAGGAGACCCGGGGGTCCTGCGTACCCGGGAGGCCTTGCTCGGCGCGGTTGCGCCCGCCAAGTCTTGTGACGAGTCTTGGCCTTGTCCATCTTCGTGTTGGGCCCTGTCGGAGAGTGATTCCCACGAGACAGGGATAGTCACACTCTGAAGAGTAGTTTGAGAAGGGGACTGAACACGTTGGTCTACAACCCTCAACCGGCGTGGCGACAGTGTTCGTCGAGCCTGAGGAGGGACAGCACGACAGAGATGGACAGCGGCCCGTACCCAGGTTCACGGCCCTCGGGAGGAGGTAACACCGCTACTCCTGCTTGTCTGTATTGCACTGCAGAGGTTACAGTACAATGAGCTTGCCGAGGGCTCCCTTATGGCGGAGTGGAGCTGAAGGAGGCAATGCTAAGGGCTTCTTCCTCCTCGAGTTGGTTCGACTTACACTATGTTACCGTAGGACGTCCAAGTTCTCCGAGAACAATCCTTTGCTACGGTGGTGCTCCCTCTCCTTTTATAGGCGTCTCGGGCCTCATCCTGGCGCACTGCGGGGTGGAAGGGTCCCCACATGACAATGAAATGGAGGAGCGGGGGGCACCGTAGTTGGGTTCTCCATGGACCCGATCCACGGTCGTAAAGCCTGCCTGTGACGCAGGAAAGCCACCGTCCATGCAGGACGGCCAGCCGGCGCTGCACAGATCGTGGGGGTGCCCACGGTGACGTCGTCCTTGGAGCGTAGCGCCGGCAATCCGCTTTATCACCAAAGAGGAAACCCTCATAAGCCGACGCATGGGACACAGATTTGTTGACCCCTTTAATCACGAGAATGGCAACTGCGGCGCTATCGTCACCGTGCGCAGACGCACGTGTCACTCTGCGGCCGCGGCAGAGGCCATGTGCACTCTGCGGTGATTGCTTCATAGTGAAGTATTTCCACAGGGCCTGGGCGGCCTTGTGGAGGGAGTTGCGTTGACCCCTCTCCAGGGGATAGGGCCTTGTAGAGGGGCAGCCTCGGGAGAAGCCTCTTCAGGCCTTCACTGCCCCCTCTAGTCCTCTCGAGAGACCTTTCCTCTCGAGGGCCTCTCCTAGCGTTCTGCTTGGTCATTAGTCGTTTCTTCGATCCTGTCGCGTGCGACGGCTGTGGAGAGAGGGCTTTGCACACCCTGGATCCCACTGGGCCGACAGTAGCCCCCGGGCCCATGATGGGCACGGCGAGGCCCATCAGGCCCAGATGAAGTGTCGTGGGTCCAAAATGTCCGGCCAGCCCCAGACACGCGTCGATCGGTGATGAGTTTGCGGCGACTCGGTTTCTCCGGCAGAACGTGCGTCGTGGGGGGTCCCACCACGACCACGCCTTGGTAACTGCCCAGATGGGGCATAAAGCCTGCGCACCGGTCCGAGCAGCAGTTACTACTCACTTCCGCGCTTTTCCTTCTGCTCTCGCTCTTCCAGCTTTCCTTCTCGGGTGAACTCCTTCCCGTTCCTCGTCCTTCCGTGCCCTTCTCCTTTTCTGGTGATGGGCGGATCTAAAGGCAAGGCGGCGATGACGATGCTCCCCCCGGACGCGTAGGGGGAGGAGGCGTTCGGCCCCGCCCTGGTCGGGGAGCGCGTCAATGCGGCGGCGCTGGACAAGATCCGGCACCTGGTCGCCGGGAAGACCAACAAACATGGTGCCAGCGCCATCCAGGCCGTGAAGCTCGGCCGCTTTCCGGCGGGTTTTTTTCCCATTTTCCTTCACACCATCTACGCCGGATTGGTGCCTCCATACTCGCCCTTCCTAGAGGCGGTTCTGGAGTTCTACCAGATCCATCTTCTTCATCTGCACCCCAACGCCATCCTCATCCTCTCCATCTTCGCCTACCTGTGCGAAGCGTACTTGTGGGTGCAGCCTTCGATGGCCCTCTTCCGGAGCTGCAGAACTCCGCGAAGCTCGAGCGGACGGGATGCGTATCCTTCCGCATCGTGGACGGCATGGGGGACGTCTACATCCCCATGTCGTGGAGCGGCGAGAAGCCCGTCACGGCGGTGGTGAAGAAGGTGGACGACTTCAGGCAGAAGTGGTTCCTCATCGGCGTCAAGTCGCAGAGCTCCTTCCTCGACACCCCTGGGGCACCGCCTGTGAAGAATACCCATTGGGGCAAGCAGGTCTTCCAGGGCCCGCTGATAGCCGACCTCATGGGCTGCATGAAGATGCTTCGGGAGAACGGCCTCACCGGCCAGATGATCGCGGAGGACTTCGTGAGCCGCTACATCGCGCCTCTACAGGCGCAGAAGAAGCCGATGTGGATATACTCAGGCCCCTCCGACCCGATGCGACTCCACCCCTACGACCATCGCCCCGCCGTCGTCTCCACCATCATGGGAGGCCTCTTCATCAAACCCGACGTGCCCGTGGCAGTTGCTGCAGTGCTGAGGCCTCTCCACCAGCTCAACCTGGCCGCGCGACTGGCGGTGCTGGAGCAGATGCCCACGTTCACCCTGCTCGGCCTGGCGGGGGAGGAGGAGGACAAGGGGCCCATGCCTATGGCGAAGGGGCCAGACCCCACGGAGTCGCCCTACACATCAGACGCCGAGCAAGGCGGCGCGGCGGCAGGGGCGATCCCCTCAGGAACAGGCCTGCCGGGGAGCCCACGAGTGCTCCCCTCAAGAGGAAAGCCGAGGCGGCCCCTGAAGGATCCGGAGCCCGGGCCGCGCCTTCTTGGCGCTCGTCTGGCATGGCGTGGGTTGCCAGCCGCGCCAAGAAGACTGGGTAAGTGTGTTTAACTTGGTTTTCCTTCTTCAATCCTTGCTTATCCGCTCCCCTCTGACAAGTCTTCTTGTTCCCTGCTAGCGACCCGGCGCCTGCGAAGCGCCGAAGGCTTCGCAAGGCGGCGGGCGTGAAGAAAACCGCGCCGGAGGCCACGCCAGAGGCCGCAGCAGACGAGGCCTCGAGGCCTATGGAGGAGGTCCCGGCAGGCCCTCTCGAGGATGTGCCTCAGGCCGAGGCGACTATGCCCCCTCCGGAGGAGGATCAGGCGGAGAAAACGCCTACTCCGCCTCGCGCTACGACCACAAGGGCAGCAGGAGGCCACGGCCGGCACTACACTGACCCCAAGCCCGCCAAAGGCCGACGACACGGTGGGAGAAGACCTGCCGTCGTCCCCGCCAAGCACTACGGCGGAGGAGGAGGCAGCGGCTAAGGGGCAGTCCTCTCCTGCCCCGGAATCCCATGACGAGGTGCCGCCTGAGCGGGGCGACGCCAGCGCGTAGAATGCGGGCGCTGAGGTGGAGGACTCGCCGCCGAGCCCCCAGGCCCGCGCGGAGGCCTCCTCTTCCAAGCTTGACGCAGGCGCGGGGCCCTCTTCGCCGCGCGGGACCTCTCAGGCTCTTGTCTGGAGCAAGGGGCGTCGTGACGTCGCCTTCCGCTTGGTGAGGGAGTCGCTAGACGGGCTGGAGGCTCACCTCGCCCTCGAGGATGGTGAGCTCGCCCGGCAGCGGGATGAGCTTGCGGTGGCCTGGGCCGCTTTCCATGCGGCTGTGGAGGCTCGTCGGCAGAGCGACCTGGCTCTGCAGGCGGAGCGCGAGGAGGCGCTGCGCTTCGCCAAGGAGGTCCGCGAAGGCGCCGTGCGTGAGGCCGAGGAGACTCTGGGGTCCATCCAGGCCGAGCGCCGGGCAGCGGAGGAGGCCCTGGACGCGGCCAGGGCGGAGCGGGATGCAGTGGAGCACTCGCTGGCGGACAAGCACCGCGAGCTCGTCCAGCTCGAGGCCAAGATCCTCGCCGACTCCGAAACCGTGCGGACCTCTCTGGAGGCGGTCCGCGCGAGCTTGGAAGCCAGGGGCAGAGTCTGGGCGAACGCGAGAGCGACATGCGCCGGCGCGACGAGCAGCTGGCGCTGGCGGAGCAGGAGCTGTCAGGGAAGCGCACCGCTCTCGAGGCCCACGAAGAGAGCCTGGCCGAGTCCCTCGGCAAGCACGAGCTCGAAGTGGCTACCCACAAGAGGCATGTGGAGCGCTTCAACGTGAAGTTTGCCGAGCTGAAGGAGGAGGCTGAGAAGGAATTCCAAGCCCGGGAGAAGGCGTACCGCACCGCTGTCTCCCGTGACTATGCCGAGAAGTTCACGAAGCAGGAGGGCCGCTTCAAGAAGAGGCGGGACGAGGACGCCGCTCGGATCCGCCTGTTGGAGGGGATGAACGCCAACTTGAACTCCCGGGTGAGGCGTGCAACAGATGGTCGCCGCGCCGCCGAGGAAGCTCGCGAGCGTATGGCGTAGGACCTTGCCTCCCTCATGGCGGACATGGAGGAGATGAACCAGCAGGTGGGCCCTGCTGTGGAGAAGGCGGTGAGGCTGCCGAGAACGTCCAAGCCGCCCGGGTGCTATCGCAGCAGCGGGAGTGCATGTTCCAGTCCTTGGTTACTCGGGGCAACGAGCTCGCTGCGAAGCTGGGTGCGGATGCGCCGCCCGTCCCCGCTCAGGGAAACGCCGACGCCGCCACATACCTCGTGTACTTTGAGCATCTCTTCACAGCCCTCGAGGGCCCTGCCGTGGAGCTCCGCGACGTCGTCGAGGAGGAATGCCACCAACTCCTGGCGGTGGCGGTCGACCGCATCTTCACCAACCTCCAGCACCTCCAGCCCGGCTTCGACTACTCAACGGTGACCGAGCCTCTTGAGGGGGAGAAGGGATGGAAGATCTCCAACTCGGTCCGCGACCAAGTCGACAACTTCTGCAGCCGCTTCAGGCGGGCCTAGGTGGGGGAGGACGCCGGTGAGGAGGCAGGCTCCGAGGACGAGCCTGGAGAGGACGACGGTGAATAGCGACGGGGCCTGTGGGGACCCCAGACTAGCCGTCTGAAATCCTCGATTATGCTTAACACAACGATCCCGTGATAAGTCTGTCGTTGCACATAATCTGAACTGAATACCGAAGTTTACAAACATTACAATACCGCATTAAAGTCTTACATAAACGGTCATTTAGACCAAGTCTTACATACGTGCCTTCAGGGGCCAAACCAAAATAATCAGCGGAAACTACGGCGTAGAAGACATCATATCCTAACAACGACCCGACAGGCAGTCGACTTATGGAGATCCCTAGTTTGCATAGAAGTCGCCATACTCCTCCTTGGCGTAGTGCTCCTCGAGGTCTGGCTACGACAATAGCCAGGGACGAAACCATTATGAGTACATTTGATTGTACTCGCAAACTACCCGAACATGAGTACGCACTAGTCTCATTTTAGTTTCATACTTTTATTTATGTAAAACATCTCTATATCTTTGTTGAAAAAGGTAAGAAAATTTTATTACTATCCTTAATATAATGTCCTATTTTATCAGTTTCTCCAAAACTCCTCCTTTTTCTTACCATAACCTGTCATGGCTCATGGTCTCCAACAACCTCATACCGATTCGTTGGTATAGGTGTATGGAACATTCTCCACTTCTCTTTTCGTTTTAAAACTCAAATCTTTTAAAACTTGCACATGGTCAAAGTAGGGCCTCTCAATTGTCCATATCCGAGGACTCGGCTATTCGAATAGTTATACACTCTGCAGAGGTAGCACGCTTTTCCCACATCCATTCGGAAACTCATCGTGTCAGCCACGTCCCGCCATACAAGGTGTATGCGAAGTTGAGACACCGATCCTAGCTTGTCCTTTGCTCATGCTTGTATAGGACCCTGCCCATATGACACTTTCCATCAACACTTAACCCAGCCCGTCGGGATCTAAGTGTGAGGACTCATAGTTTTGCCTGGTGGTGTATAGGGGACATCCTTCTATCCTCCTCCTTATCTTTCCATAGAGTTTGAGCGAGGACCCAGGTCAGGGGTAGGTCACCAAACCATCCCCTCATGCATAACGGAGTCAGCACCGTAGATGAGGTATCCCATACTAATATGAGCAAATTATATGACAAGGCCCTTTCCCATATGTGGGTAAATGTGGTCGCACAGGGTATTGGCTGATTGACGTAAGTACAAAGACACAATGTGCGTTTTATCAAAACCACCATTCTCCTTTTCTCCACTTCAACACCAACATCTCGGCGCTTCATAGCCACACAGGTGTTTTCAAAGGGGTTTTGAATAAACAATCTTTATTTTTCAAATCCTATAATTTGATAGAAATTATCTTATATTTCTACATAGGGTGGCAAAATAATTTCCATAAACTTTTTGAAATGGTTTTGGAAAATCTTTGCTTTAAGAATAAATCGTGTTATGAAAATAGATGCATGTATTAGGGTGCAAGCTCAGAGAGTAGCTTGCCTTGCTCGGCAAAGTGATCTTGGTCTTGATCTTCAGGTTCCACGAATTCTTCTTCCTCGATAAATCCGACAACGTTCTCATCTAGGGGGCTCGGGAAGGTGCGCGGATGATGCAGATCGACGGCGGAGGCTCGGGGAAGATCGTTGGAGGAGTGGTGCTTGTTGGGGATGCTCCTGGCGTCGGCGACGAGCGGCTGCTCCTCCGTGGTCGTGCTCCAACTCCGGCGAGGTTCCTTCGTCGCTCCTCGGGCACGGCGAGCTCGAAGATGGCCACGGGCGGCAGTGGCTTCGCAGCTACGGCTCCGCCCTCCTGGCGGTGCACGAGTGGGGGTGGAGCAAGGGAGAGGTGGTGGTGGAGTGTGAAGAAAATGAGAGGGCTCAGTGAGCTTATAAGGCCGAAGCTCGGTCCATGGTGGACGTGGTGCTGGAGCGGTCCAGAAGGGGATAGGGCTCGCCGTAGGGGGTAGTGAGGTGCGGCTAAGGTGTTGGGGTGCAGAGGGACAAGGTTGGCGGCGTGGGGGCGAGCTGCGCTTGCTCGAGTGGGGGACGACCGTGGGAACGTTTGGGCGGCGCTCGGCACGCATGGTGTGTCGAGAGGGCTGCGGGTGCGGGCTCCTACTGGGCGTTTTGCTGTGTTGAGAGGGAGCGGAGAGGTGAGGAAGAGAGGGGGGGCATGGCGCGGCCAGCACGGCGTCGACACCTTCGTGGCCACAGTGCCGACCATGGCGACGTGCGCACGGGCGGCTGTCCCCTGGCGCTCCTCCTCGTCCCCGGCCCAAATTCCTCGGCTCCTTCGAGTGCGGTGAGGTGAGTGGAGAGGGGGCAGTCGAATGGAGGCAGTGAATCAACGAACTCCGATCGAATTAATCTCGAATTTGGGGAAGAACACAACACTGTCACCAGGTGTTCGACGAAATGTGTGAACCAAAAATAATTTCCAATTTCTGAGATTTGTTTTCATAATTTGCTTCACACATGTTTATCAAGATTTTTTGTGCTATTTGATTATTTATGGGACAAGTGCAACATAGCACATTTCTTGATTTGAATAAGATAAAGAAAGAAATAGAATTTAAATTTAGGTTTTTGAAATTAATACTTGGAGAGGGAAAAGTAGTGGAAATAAAATGGTAGTGATCATATCACCACTCCTCTGAATGTTGTTTGAACGAAAAACAAATGATTTCTCCCTTGGAGAAATGGTGTGACACTTGTCACATTGTTTTTATTGTTTTATGTTTTGTTTTGTTTATTTTCTTTTCTTCAAGTTTTTAATTAGAGCTAACAACCAACACATTCACAAGAAAAAATTATCACAAGCAGCCATATGAAATCAACACATCTTAATTCATAAAAAGTTTTTGTTGGCCCACATTTTTTATATAATAATATTGATTATAATTTTGGGATGTTACAGGGCCTCTGCTTAACCTTCCCCTTAAATGTAACGCGCTTGTAGCGCTTGTCGAGATGTTTGGCTTAGAGAGTTTGCTCCATGGTTTGTAATATATTTCTTATGCATATGCTGCTAAGTTTGTGTCTGTGCCCCTCGAGGGCCTTTTACTTCAACTCCATGCCTTTTTCGCTCTGCGTCGCTAGGTCCCTGCTCCTTGCGCTATGACTCCGCCGCTGCGGTATGCTCGAGCAATGACTCGGCAAGGCCGGGGGGAGCTAAGGCTTAGAGAGGTAGGATTCCTCGAGGCACGATGCTCAAGGGCCACCCTTTGACGTGCAAGCAGTCCATGGAGAGTGAGGGAAAAGGAACGCTCGAGGGACAAAAGGTGCTCGTGAGAGGTATGAAGAGACTCTCTTGGTGCGAGCAGGGAACTTAGCTTCGCGAGGTTTTCGCTCTGGGTTGTCTTTCCTTGGCGATGCGTTTTCCTCCAGGGGCGGAGTTTTTCCCTCCACGAGCCTGGAGAGGCTTTTATTCCCTGCGGATGTTAGAGAGGTAAACCCAAATGCTAGAGCATGACAACAAGGACTAATGTGCGCTTATAGGTTTCCTCATGGGTATCTCGCGAGGAGAGAGAGTACCAAGGTCCTTTGGAGAGGTGGCGTGTATCCGGGAGCATGCCCTTTAGCCAGAGCTCGGATCTCTTGGATTTTGCAGTGTTGTTGGGGTGCTCTTGAGGCACAGGCACCGTACTCAGCCCCCGCTCGCGAGGTGCGCATGGGAAGAATATAAGCGCACATGGAAAAGTAAATGACGAAAGTAAACTTGCCATCGAAATATTACACAGCGGCGCCTCAGCGCATAGTTCACTTAGGAACAAAATGGCGCCGTAGCGCATAGTTCACTTAGGAACGAAAATGGTTCATTACACTTGGGTTTGCCAAGCTAACGTTCCTTCCATGTCGAGGCATGAGGACCACCCATTAGTGGTTGAGATTCACTGCGGCCTGCGGTGGCTCGTTAGCAGGAGAGCTCGGAGGGCTGACCCTCAGGAAAAGCTTTGAGAAGCTTGGAGGTGAAGCCGTGGGCTTTCCTCTAGAGACAAAAAATGTCTGACGTGACAATGACCACGGGTGTGACAATGATCACGGGTAGAACTTGCATAGATGTGCGATGTTCCACGGGTTCTTGACGGGGATGCCGTCTTCAGTCTCGAGGCATACGGCGCTAGGCCTGGCGATGTGGGAGACCCTGTAGGGGCCTTCCCACATCGGCGAGAGCTTGTGGAGGCCGTCTCTGGAGAGGATTGCCTGAAGACGAGGTCGCCCGCCTCGAGAGTGCGTGAGCGCACATGGCGGCTTTGGTAGCGTCTCAGGTCTTGCTCGTACTTTGCCGCTCTAAGGGCGGCACGGCGGCGCAGTCCCTCGAGAAGCAGCAGGTCGTCGTTGTGGAGGTCCTCTTGGGTGTCCTCGTTGAAGGCAAGGACACGTGGGGATCCGTGCTTGATTTCTGTGGGGAGGACTGCTTCGGCTCCGTAGACAAGGGCGAACGGTGTTTCACCTGTGGGTCTTGAAGAGGTTGTGCGCATGGACCAGAGCACATATGGGAGCTCATCGATCCAGCCCTTACCGTGACCCTTGAGGATGTTGAAGCTTCTGGTCTTGAGGCACTTAAGGACTTCCGCATTTTCTTGCTCGGCTTGACCATTGCTCCGTGGATGAGCTACCGAGGCGAAGCAGAGCTTGATGCCGAGTTTTTCGCAGTAAGAGCGGAAGATGCCGCTGGTAAACTGTGAGCCATTGTCGGTGACGATGCGATTAGGCACTCCGAAGCAACAGACAAGGCTCCTGATGAATTTCACCGCTGCGCCGGCTGGTATGGTGCGCACTGGTTCGACCTCGGCCCACTTAGTGAACTTGTCGACAGCCACGAAGAGGAAACGGTAGCCCCCCTGCGACCTCGGGAAGGGGCCCAAAATATCCAGCCCCCAAACCGCGAACGGCCACGAGAGCGGGATGGTCCGGAGTCCCAGCGCCGGCTGATGGATTTGCTTGGCGTGGTACTGGCAGGCGTCGCGTGATTGGACGATGGTGACTGCATCTTGAAGCACTTGCGGCCAGTAGAACCCACTCCTGAAGACCTTGCATGCGAGGGTGCGCGCACACGAGTGGTGGCCGTACTCTTCGCTATGGATATCCTTGATCAGCATTCGGCCTTCCTCGGGAGGGACGCATTTGAGCACGATGCCATTCGGGCGCTTGCGGTAGAGGTCTCCCTCGAGGATACAGTAGGATTTTGACTGTCGAGCGATTCCCTCTGCTTCCGCATCTTCTTCGGGGAGGATCCCCTTCACCAAGTAGTCTTTGAGCTCGTCAATCCAGCCTGCTTCTTGGTGAGCCGCTGTCAGCAACAGACGCTCCCCTGTGTGAGGACCACGGTCGGGTGCCCCAGCTTCAGGAGGTGGTGGGAGTGCTTCGTCCGTGCTTGCGGCTGTAGTATCTTGAGGCTGCTTGATGGATGCCTTGGTGAGGTGTTCTTCAAAGACGCCTGTCTGCTGGGCTACACTTCGCGAGGCTCGCTTGGCGATGTCGTCGGCCTCCTGGTTCTCATTCCTCGGGATGTGCATGAGCTTCATGCCCCTGAAGTGCTTCTCGAGCTTGTGGACCTCTTCAAGGTACGCGGCCATGTGGTCATCTTTAGGCGTGTAGCTTTTGTTGGAGAAGTTGACAAGCAACTGGGAGTCGCCTTTGACGAGTAAGTGCTTGTTGTCGAGAGCGATGGCGGCCCTTAAGCCGGCGAGGAGGCCCTCGTATTCACCGATGTTGTTGGAGATCTTGTCGATTGTGAAGCACAGCTGGACGGCGTAGTAGAGCTTGTCGCCTTTGGGTGAGGTCAAGACGACGTCTGCCGCGCCATTGCGGCAGGCGAAGGCTCCGTCAAAGTGCATGGTCCAGTGGCTGGGCATTGTGTCTCCAGAGGGCTCGGCCTCTTCTCCCCGAGGCTCTTCAGGGCTTGGGTCAGTCCACTTGGCAACAAAGTCCGCCAGCGCTCGTCCCTTGATGACTCTCGTGGTGTCGAAGCGCAAGTTGAATGGCTGCAGCTCGATGTTCCATCCCGCAACACGATCTGTGGCGTTGAGGTTGCGCAGGATCTGCTCCAGGGGAAGGAAGTGACCACCGTGATTGGGTGGCCCTGGAAGTAATGTCTCAGCTTCTTGGAGGCGATGAGGAGAGCGACAAGAAGCTTCTGCTGCATTGGGTACCGCTCCCGAGCATCCCGCAGTACCGTACTGAAAAAGTACACGAGGTGCTCGACAAGGGCTGTCGAGGGAGGTGCAGCGTCGGCTCTCTGTGGAGGCTCTTCAGGGCCCTTGTCGAGATCCGCCTGTGGAGGGTTCTCGGCAAGGGTGTTCGGAGCAGACTCGACTTGAGGCTGTGGGCCTGGCAGTGGGTCTATGAAGACTGCTCCTTTGCCGAGATCTTTGTCGGGCAGCTTTGGGCTTGGAGTGGCAGCGCTCTTCTTGGGGAGGACTGGCTCTTCCCTCTCGACCACCAGGACGGCGCTTGCGCCCTGAGGAGTGGCTGATAGGTACAGTTTCATATGTTCGCATGTCCTGGGGGCCACCATGACTGGTGGGCTGGCCAAATATCTCTTCAAGTCCTCAAAAGCCTTGTCCGTTTGAATGTGCCGGATCTCTTCATGATCTTGAAAAATGGCAAGGCTCTCTCGCCGAACTTGGAGATGAAGCGGCCCAGGCTAGCCATACAGCCTGCTAGGCGCTGCATATCCTTGAGCCGGCGAGGAGGCTGCATCCCTTCTATGGCCTTGATCTTGTCATGGTTTGCTTCTATGCCACGGTGGGACACGAGGAATCCGAGGAGTTTGCCTGAAGGTACCCCGAAGACGCACTTGGCGGGGTTCAGCTTGATGTTCACCTTGCGCAGGCTGGCGAAGGTTTCCTCGAGATCCTTCAAGAGAGTGTCCCTCTCGCGAGACTTGACCACAATGTCGTCGACGTATGCTTCTGCATTTCTGCCCATCTGTGCCCCCAAGGCTATCCTCATGAGCCTCTGGAACGTGGCGACAGCATTCTTCAGGCCGAAAGGCATGCACGTGTAGCAATACACACCATAGGGGGTGAGGAATGCTATTTTCTCCTCGTCCTCTTTAGCCATTTTGATCTGGTGATAACCAGAGAAGGCGTCCAGAAAACAGAGGAGGTCGCAGCCGGCGGTGGAGTCCATGATCTGGTCTATCCTTGGCATGGGGTATGGGTCCTTGGGGCAGGCCTTATTGACATCTGTGTAGTCGATGCAGAGTCGGCCTCCTCCAGCGGGTTTAGGGACAACCACGCCGTTGGAGAGCCAAGTGGGGTGCGTGACTTCGCGGACGACATTTGCCGCTTTTAGCTTCTCTAATTCCTTGACGATGAATGCTTGCTTCTCGGGGGCTTGCTTGCGTGCTTTTTGCTTGACGGGGCGTGCGTCTGGACACACGGCTAAGTGGTGCTCGATCACCTCCCTTGGTACACCGGACATATCTGACGGAGTCCACGCGAACATGTCAGAGTTTGCCCGATGGAAGGCGACGAGCGCGCTTTCCTATTTGGGAGGCAGGGCAGCGCCTATGGTGACGCTAGCCGCTGACCCCTCAGCCCCCGAGCCACTGGTGCCCAGCGACACCCTCTTCGTGGAAGCTTGCTATTGAGAGAACATCTGTTTCTTATTCTGGGGCCTCTCGAGAGGCTCCATGTCCTCGTCAGCCGGAAACGCCATGCTAGCTGCCTTGTAGGCGCTCTCGACAGCGCGTGTGGCATCCAGGATATGACCATGGATGGCGATGGTGCCAGCGCTGTCGGGGATCTTGACCATGTTGTAGGCGTGATGCGTGACGGCCATGAACTTCGCGAGGGCGGGGTAGCCGAGGATGGCGTTGTACGGCAGGCCAATGTGTGCGATGTCAAAGTCGATCAGCTCGGTGCGGTAGTTCTTCTGCGTGCCGAAGGTGACGGCCAGCCAGACCTGCCCCAGAGGTTCGATCGAACGACTAGTGACCCATGTGAATGGCCTGGAGGCATGAGCCACTCGTAAGGCACCTGAAGAGTCTCGAAGGTCTCGACAGAGATGACGTTCAGGCCAGCTCCCCCATCAATGAGCGTCTTGGAGACGGTGATGTTGTTGATGGTGGGGGAGCAGACCAGGGAGAGGGTTCCAACAGTCTTGGTTGACTTGGGGTGGTACTTGGCATCGAAGGCGATGATGTATTGGGACCACTTGAGGGGCCTGGAAGTCTCGGTGCCCGGGAGCGCGGCATTGAGCTCGCGGGCGAACTGCTTGAACTGGTTGTTCGACTTGGGCGCCTGAGCTCTGCCGAGGATGCAGGCCATAGCCCCCCTTGGGGCCTGATAGCCTTCATCTTCCTCGTCAGGGAGGTTGTTGTTCTTCTCGGCAGCGTTGGCTTGAGTGCCTGGCGGCTTCTGATAGCCGCCACCGCGTCCGCCTCTGGCGTCCCTGCGGTAGCTGCGGCCTCTGCCGCGACTCCCGCTGCCTTCTTCGTGCTCGCGCTCTCGGCTCAGCCTCTTTAGATCGAAGCAATTCTCTGTGGCGTGGCCGCGCCTGTTGTGGTAGATGCAGAATGGACGGTTGTCCGCCTCTCTGTCGCCCGGCTCAGGGGAGTTCTTGCGAGCGTTCTTCGAGGCTGGTTCAGCCGCCAGGACAGCAGTAGTCTTGCGCTTGGTTTCCTCTCACTTCTTGTGGCTCTTGGACCCTTCGGTCAGGTCGTCCGTTCGCCTGCTCATCTTGACGAAGAGGAGCCCCTCTTCAGCCTTGGCGCACTTGTTAGCGAGGTCGAACAGCTTCACCACAGAGGTGAGCTTGTCGTGAATGCCAGCTTCTCGAGCATCCTGCGATTTGTGACGCCCTCCCTGAAGGCGGCAATGACTTGCGTGTCGGGGATGTTCGGGATCTTGTTGCGCACTTGGCTGAAGCGCTGGATGTACTTGCGGAGGGTCTCATCTTTCCTCTGCACCACAGTGCGCGGGTCGTTGCGGGTGAGCGCGCGCTCGTAGGTGCCCTTGAAGTTGGCGACGAACTGCCTGCAGAGCTCCTCCCATGAGTCGATGGAGTCCTTAGGCAAGTTGAGGAGCCATGACAGCGCGGAGTCCCTGAGGGCGTGGGAGAACCAGTTGGCCATGACTTTGTCATCTCCTCCTGCAGCCTGGATAGAGGTGGTGTAGAGCTGCAGGAACTCGATGGGGTTGCTTGACCCGTCGTAGCCTTTGGTGAGGGCAGGCATGAACTTTTGCGGCCATACCACGCGGTGCAGAGCGCGTGTGAAGGCCATGCAGCCGGTGGCGTATGTGACGGTCCCGCCCTGGAGAGCCCTGCGGTTCTGGTGCCCCGCCTGGCCGATTTCCTCGACAAGGCGGTTCTGGAGGTCTCTCCGGTGTTCCATCCCCACTCGCGCGTCAGGCGCGGCGCGCTGCACAATTTGGCAGTCGTGCGGCGAGGACGCATGAGAGGTAGCCCTCTGCGGAGGTGGTCCTGGCGGCGGCGGAGGCGCATCCGGCGCGGCAGGTCCAGCGCGGGCAGAGTGGTTGACGAGGGAGCGCGACGGAGTGGGGCGCGTCGTCGCGACGTCGACGAGGTGGTGGAGGCGGACAAGCCACTGGTCGTGGGCCTCCGCGCTAGGCCGGTAGCGGAGGAGCTCCTGGGCCATGAGAAGCGTGGTGTGCGGCGTGGGCTCCGGGTGTCCCTGAGAAGACGCGATTTGGCGCCGAGACGGATGCGAGGACTCAGCATGGTCGTGGTGCTGCGGGGAGGCATTCCTGTCGTCGTGGTGGTCGCTGCCACGGTGCCCCTCGCTCTCGGGTTCCTCCACGTGTGGGCCGGTGTTGGCGCGCTCCGTCGTGCGAGGGTGGCCGCGGCGGCCGCGGTTGGTGGCGGTGCCGGGCTCGGTATGAGCCCTGTCAGTTGCGCGCCTGTTGACGCGCGTCGTGCGGGTGTCCGTCATGGCGCGGAGACCGTCTAGAGGTTGAAGACGCGCCTCAGCCCCCTACCTGGCGCGCCAAATGTCGGAGAGTGATTCCCACGAGACAGGGATAGTCACACTCTGAAGAGTAGTTCGAGAAGGGGACTGAACACGTTGGTCTACAACCCTCAATCGGCGCGGCGACAGTGCTCGTCGAGCCTGAGGAGGGACAGCACGACAGAGATGGACATCGGCCTGTACCCAGGTTCACGGCCCTCAGGAGGAGGTAACACCGCTACTCCTGCTGGTCTGTATTGTACTGCAGAGGTTACAGTACAATGAGCTTGCCGAGGGCTCCCTTATGGCGGAGTGGAGCTCAAGGAGGGAATGCTAAGGTCTTCTTCCTCCTCAAGTTCGTTTGACTTACACTATGCTACCGTAGGGCGTCCAAGTTCTCCGGGATCGATCCTTTGCCACGGTGGTGCTCCCTCTCCTTTTATAGGCGTCTCGGGTTTCATCCTGGCGCACTGCACAGCGAAGGGTCCCCACATGACGACGAAACGGAGGAGCGGGGTGCACCGCAGCTGGGTTCTCCATGGACCCGGTCCACGGTCGTAAAGCCTGCCTGTGACGCAGGAAAGCCACCGTCCACGCAGGACGGCCAGCCGGCGCCGCAGAGATCGTGGGGGTGCCCACGGTGACGTCGTCCTTGAAGCGTAGCGCCGGCCATCCGCTTTATTCACCAAAGAGGAAACCCTCGTAAGCCGGTGTAGGGGACACAACTTTGTTGACCCCTTTAATCACGAGAATGGCAACTGCGGCGCCATCGTCACCGTGCGCAGATGCGTGCGTCACTCTGCGGCCGCGGCAGAGGCCATGTGCGCTCTGCGGCGATTTCTTTGTAGCGAAGTATCCCCACAGGGCCTGGGCAGCCTTGTCGAGGGAGTTGCGTTGACCCCTCTCCACGGGATAGGGCCTTGTAGAGGGGCAGCCTCGGGAGAAGCCTCTTCAGGCCTTCGCTGCCCCCTCCAGTCCTCTCGAGAGACCTTTCCTGTCGAGAGCCTCTCCTAGCGTTCTGCTTGGTCCTTAGTCGTTTCGTCGATCATGTCGCGTGCGAGGGCTGTGGAGAATGGGCTCTGCACACGCTGGATCCCACTTGGCCGACGGGCCCACAGGCGGTGGACCCACTTGGGCAGCGCTAGGGGAACCGCATGTTCCACTGCTGCGATAGTAGCCCTCGGGCATTGTCCCGACGGCTTCGGTCTTCTGAGGCTGCCGGGGCTATGATCTATGAAATCAAAGTTGGTCCGGCGCCTGGTCGTCCGTGTACTGCTTGGTGGGGCCCGCTAGGATGAAGTAGATGCGAGCTCCTCTGACCGAGTCGCGCCGCACGTCACGATTCGTGCGGGCCTCAAACGCAGTCGTGCATACAACGGTCGGGTCGCGCCGAAGTCGGCACGATTCCTCGATCCCCGCGCCCGTCGGAGTAATGGGGCCGCGACGTGACCCGTTTGGTCGACTGCTGGCCTTGACTTAGTGGTTCCGGAGTGGCTGCCTCCTTACCTTCGCCATTTTCCCCCAAGCTATTGCCTCCAAATCTTTGCCTTCCTCCGACAAATACACTACTCGCCCCTCTCACCTCCTTCGCCGCAACCCAAGATCCATTCCGCCGTACTCCGATGGCTCCCAAGAGGGTTCGTCGAGCGTTGTCGAAGAAGTCGGACAGGAAAAATTAAGCGGCGGCGGCTTCGCCAAGCGTGGAAGCAATGGCGGCCACTGCAAGGTCTGCCGCCTCCGGGAAGGCGCTGAGGATCAGTACCCGGAGATGATCACGACAGGTCCTACTGGGGAATGGAGGAGGGAATGGTACTCCGTTCGGGCGAGTGTGGCGAACATCCACATGGCGACTCTGGGTTACCCGGCATAGCGTCTGGCGCACTCCAAGAAAAGGAGCCCTCAAGACGGAGCCTTGTCCATGGCGGTCTCCAAACTGGCCTTCCTTCGAGAGAAGGGCGTGACCTGCGCCGTGATCGCGGCGGATTTTCTTTGTAGAGGGATTGCTCCGCTGCAGCACAGGGATTTCCCAATATGGGAGATCCACTTGGTGGGAAGCAGCGACTCTGTGCAGGTGCAGGGGTTCCGAGCCCCGGAACGCAACTGGAAGAAGATCTTGGGGGTACTCCCGCCTCGGGCATCGACTTCCATTCCGTATAGCGTTTTGCCCTTGTTCGCGGACCCTCTCGCCGATGAGGTTATACTCTCCATGCCTCCTTGCAACGAGTATGGTCTGTAGGGCACGGCGGTCATTGAACCTCCTCCGACGCCCAAGATCCAGGGGCCACTTGGCGATGGCTTGCAGGTGTCTGGCTTAGCACAGGGGGACTTCTCCCTGAAAGAGCCCGACGTCTCTGACGAAGAGGGCGATGACGAACTCCCGGGAGCTTCTGCAGGAGGTGCGGGCTCACACCTGTCGGAACAGCCGGCCTCGCTAGGTTCTCCGAAGGAGAGGGGCTCTCCTCAGCCGTCTATGAGCATCCCTCCCCCGGACGTCAGTGACGGGTCTCGAGTATCTGGCGTTCGGACGCCCGGCGTCTTTGAAGACCTGGCGGGGAAGGACTGAGGCTTCGCCGGGTTCAAGAGGAAAGAAAGGTGAGTTTCCTTTACCGCAGGCTCCAACCCGGGAAAGGAAGCTTGCTTAGTATGTTTTTTTTGACATTCCTTCTCCGTCTTGCGCAGGAGCCAATCGCCTGATCTCCAGCAAGCTTGCGCGCGAGGACGGTGGTGCCGGTGTCGACGCTGAAGGTGTAGGGGAGTCTGCTACGGTCCCCGGGCTTGTCTTGGTTCCCATGAGCTTGTCGGTTCCTTCTTCGGCGGCCCCCACGGGTGGAGTGCAGGGCCCTGAAGCCCCCGGGGAAGAGCGCGGCGTGGACCCTCGGGAACCCTCTGGTCAGCCCAGCGTTAGGGCTGACGCTCCTCCCCGGGTCGAGGGCCTGGAGAAAGAAGCCTCTCCAAGCGGCCTTGGGGGAGCTAGAGCGGGTTCCGGTTCTCCCTTGGAGTTTACAAATGTAGGAGAGCTCCTGGCGTTGGCCGATGCCCAGCTGCGTCAGCTGGCGGTTCCCGTGTCCCGCCGCGAAGAAATGCTGAAGTCTCGGGAGCAGAAGCTGACGACCGAGGCGGAGACTCCCGAGGCCAGGGAGCGGAAGCTGGCCGTGGATGACGAGCTGCTGAACGCCCGGGAGCAGCGAGTCTCGGGGCGCGAGAGGGAGCTGGACGCCCAGTTGTCCGCGCTAGAAGAAGCTGAGAGAAAGTGCTGGGAGCGCAACGCGCAGATTTTCCTGGAAATGGAGCAGAGCGAGGCCCGCCTAGAGAAGGGCCTGACAAGCGTGGACCGCTGGGCCTGGTAGGAGGTGAAGAGTCTGAGCAAGCAAGTCAACTCGCTCACCGAGAAGGTCTCCAGGCTGAAGAAGGAACTGGCAGAGAAAAAGGAAAGCCGGGATCGAGCTCGCGACGACCTCAAGAGAGTCCGAGACAAACGGGACGAGCAGGCCGCTCGCGCTGACGGTTTGGCACGTGACGTCGCCAGGTTGAAAGACGTTGTGGCCGATCGTGAAGAAAAACTTGAGCCCATCGGCGTTCTCCGGTCCAAGGAGAAGGAAGAGCGTGAGCAGAAGGACGCTAAGCTCAAAAGGGCGAGGGATGCTGCTGAGACCTCCAAGTCCACGGCGCAGGCTGCCTGGGCTCGCCAAGAGGAGCTGGTCAAGCAGCTGAGGGTGTCCAAGGAGGAGCGGGACAAGGTGGTGACCTCCAAGCACGACATGTTGAGGCACCTCCCGGACATGAGTGCGTCGGCGACGAAGATCTCCCGGGAGCTGGCAAAGTTGCAGGTGCCCCAACCCCCCGTCGTCTCGAGCAGGTTCTCCAGCTCCTTCAGGGGCTACCCATCGTTCCTGGAGCGCGTCGCGGAGTTTCTTGGCGACCTCCGATCTCAAGCGATCGAAGCTACTCGCCTAGTCGGAGAGAAGGCTGCGAGGCAGGCGGTGACCTTCTTCGTGTATGCCCTTCGTCGACGTCATCCACGGCTCTCCTTGCTTGAGGAGATGGACCATGCTACCTCGGAAGCTACGCCTTCGCTGGGGTTTTCTAGCGAGGTGGAGAAGATCATGAAGCACTTCTCCCGGGAAGACGACCCGTAAATCGTCGGGTATCCTGAAACATTTGGAAAGACGATACCGGGTGTCATGAACTGTGTTTTATGTATCGCCAAAAGGCTCACGATAGAACTTAAAGCTTTTGAATGTAAATATCCCTTCCTTGAACTGAATTATTTCTGTTATACCTGTGGAGGCTTGACGCTCTCGGGAAGGATCCTTAGGCCAGAGCGCTAACCAGCCGTGTGCCCCCAAACTATCCGGTATGCAAACATAGGGCGCAACACCCAAAAGACCAATCGCTCCTGACCGCACGATCCTCATCCCACAACCCCACTGTCAGAGGGAGACGAACAATGGTGTTTGGGAACGCGCTGCCCCAGGTTTACGCCCGCGTTCGTTTTAGCCAAGGCTTAAAGAAACAAAACAATTTAGGTGAAGGTACTTAGCTCGATTCGCGGAGTCCTTTGTCTATCTCGGTATTTGGTAGCGCCGCCGCCGTGGCGGGTCTTCTAAGTCGTATTTTGGACGTAATTCTATTATGTCTGCTCAATCTTGCAGGGACAGAGCCTTGAACCGAGATAGCCCATTCCCGGTTCTGACCCGTAGTGCCTTCCTTGCCACGGTTGTTGCTGGCCGCAGCCGGTCCTGAGACCTTTTATTTTGTTCCCCTGGACCCGAAGACCACCACTCGGGTGAATCGGTTTAATGGCTGGCGTAGTGAAGACGCCGGTCCTGAGACCTCTATCTCTTTTTCAATACTCGGAGTTCACCACGAAGGTGATCCGGCTGCTGGCTGGCGCAGTGAGCACGCCGGTCCTGAGACCACTGGACTTCTTCTCCCGATAAAATACCCTTCCGGCGAGAAGACCCGGAAACTTTGCTGGCCTAATGAAGACGCCGGTCCTAAGACCTCAAGAATACCATTCTGGTGAGAAGACCCACAGACTTTTGCTGACGTAATGAAGACGTTAGTCCTGAGACCCATCAGACAAAGCCCTTCCGGCGAGAAAACTCGGAAATACTTGCTGACGTATTGAGGACGTCGGTACTGGGACCTATCAGAAAAACCCCTTCCGGCGAGAAGACCCGAAAACTTTTGGTGACGTGTTGAGGACGTCGGTCCTGGGACCTATCAGAAAAAACCCTTCCGGCGAGAAAACCCGGAAATACTTGCTGACGTATTGAGGACGTCGGTCCTGGGACCTATCAAAAAAACCCGTTCCGGCGAGAAGACCCGGAAACTTTTGCTGATGTATTGAGGACGTCGGTCCTAGGACCTATCAGAGAAATCCATTTTGGCAACTCGGGCTTCAGGCAAGAAAACCAGTCCTTTATATTCCATTTTTTTCTATTGATGCGGCAGAGGTGCCGGTCCTGTGACTCCAACAGTGCTGGCCTCGAACTCCTTGGAAGCCAACCATCTAGATATCCAATATTCTTGGGGAGGCATGCTGGGTCCTGTTTGGATAGTCACCACATGACCTGGGAGCTCCCATTGTCCGCCAGGAGCGTCTTCCTGGGCGAAGGCCTGATCCCAGATGGAAACTATACTTTGCGCGGGCAGCTGAGGGACAGGTAGATTGTGTCCAGGAAAGTCACTTGTTTGCGTGGAGACGCTTGAGAAGGTCCGAAGAGGTCTTTCCTTCTTGGGCACCCGGAAGTCCTACTTGGCCTTCCTTGCTGGTTTGAGGGGGCATTCCCGGCTGATGTGCCCAAGTTTCCTACATGTATAGCAGTCTCCTCTATTGTGCTTTAGATAATTGTTGTTTCTGAACTGTCGGCAGTCCTCCAAGCTGTGCTTATCCGACTGGTGGAATACGCACCAGACTCCTGGCTTGCCGTCCTTCCTCAGAGGAATGCAAATCTCCTGCGGGGTGTATACGTCGTCGTCTTCCTCCGGCAGGCCCTCTTTCTTGACTTGGTAGAGGTCATTCTCCACTGGAGGCGGCTCTGCGGGCTGTGCTGCCGGATAAAGCCCTGGTGTGACCCATGCGCCCGTGAAGGAGGACGGATCTCGGCGTCCGCAGCAATTTCCTTGGGCCCTCTCTTGCTGACCAGAGGACTCACGTACGCAGCTGGTGGAACGAACTTGACTCCAAATGTTCGGCGTTCTGTGGGGAGAGGAGACTCCTCAAGGACATAACCGAGGCCGGGGTATTACAGGAATTCCATCGCGGTACTCCCCTTTCTCTTCTGGGCCATGAGGAGCACCTTGAGGCCTCCGAGGCGCACCTTGACGGAAGGGTTCTGCTCAACGACGAAGATCTTGAGGGCCGACCTTTCCGTTGGTGAAGATCTTGAAGTAGTTCTTGTGCCGGAAGGAGAACTCGAGGTGGATAGCGCTTCCACCGAATGAAAACTCGATGTAGATCTCGACGAAGAAGAACTCGCCGTAGCTCAAGATCCAAACGAATTCAGCGCTTGCGCCCCCTACCTGGCGCGTCAGATGTCGTGTGTCGAAGGACGGACACCGGGGATGCGAGACACCCCCTTTGTAGATTCGGTAGGGGCACAAAGGAGGCTGAAAACATCTCCCGGGGGACGATCGCCGGCGAGCTCCTCACTCACTCTCCGATATCGACGTGGTAGGCAAACAAGAAAAGCACACAGCGATCTACCCAGGTTCAGGTCGCGCGAAGGCTATCTGCCCTACTCCTGCATGTCTGGATAGATGGACGAATAATGGTGTGGCTACAATGGTGTTCTCCGGCGAGGTAGCCGACAGGGTACTCGGCTAGTGAAAGGGGGGGGGGGACAGATCCTTGCCCGGAGGAGATCACCTTCCTTCCCTTCCCTGCCCTAGCCTAACTTGGTGGTTGTCTTCTACCTTGGATCGCCGGTTAGCTAGCCTATGGCTTGATCTTGCTTGCCTTCTAAGCTTTCTTGGCCTTGTGCGCACCTCCTCTTCCTCCATGCACTCGGTCCTCCTTTTATAGGGAAAGGGGATACCACCGAGGTCATGCGAGGAGCGTGAGGGGGTCTTGGCTGGAAGCAACCCCTCCCCGTGGTGGAGACAGCGACGTGGCCTCTTCTTCTCCAAGTATCGGTCACCGGGTTGGTGGGATCCTCTGGCACCTTCAGGGAAAGCGGCGGACAGGGGCTGACAGCGGGTAGGTGGTGTCCCCTATCTGCGCCTTGCTTCCCAAGTCTTCTAGGGGCTTCTACCATCCTCTTGAAGGTGGTAGAAGCCTTATCTTCTCCTTGTATGGTCGTGCACCCGAGAGGGAGCCCGGCCCCGCTGGGGACTCGCGCTCTCGGGGTCTTTGGCTCCATCCGGGGCACATGAGACCCGAGGGTCCTGCGTACTGGGGAGGCCTTCCTCGGCGCGGGTGCGCCCGCCAAGTCTTGTGACGAGTCTTGGCCTTGTCCATCTTCATGTTGGGCCCACATGCGGTGGACCCACTTGGGCAGCGCTAGGGGAACCCCATATTCCACTTCTACGACATGGACCGACATGTATATGTCGGTAGCTTCTGTTTCTCTCTTATATGCAGGAAGAATATTCTGTGAAGGAGAATCCGGCATATCAATGTCGGGTTAGAAGAGCCGAGGTACTTTATGCCGGAGCAGAAGTCAAAGGCAGGGTCACATCCCGCCTGACACGGAAGCATGGCAGGGCGCACGTCGCAGGTACCATGTGACTGTTTGCATGTACCTGCTGATCCTGGGTCAGGGTACAAGGCATGGGCGAGCCATGTCCTGTCTCGGGCAGAAGGGTACGATCATGACACAGGCTCTGATGATGACCTACTACGGTGACATACCGTTGGCATGGCTACAGTGGTTACTTCTTTACCGTTAGGGTTAGCCTATATATAGGGCCTCTCCCCCTTCTGCGTGAGGGATGCCGCATTACACTTGAGAAGTAGACAAAGAGAGGCATTCTTCCTCATATCTCCTTACTCCTCCATGAGTTCATCTCCATAGTTGAGATCATACAGCTCAAGGAGCACCTCTGTACACTTGATACCAATATATTGAGAGAGGCACAAGCAGGTGTAGGGGTTTTACCTCCTCACGAGGGCCCTAAACCTGGGTAGATCAAGGTGTTTGCGTGTGTTCTTGAGTTCTTCCGTGCGTGCTTCTCAATGCGCTAGCCCTCCCCGGATCCACCAGCGTCCATTGGCCCCACACTTTAGCCATCCTATGGCATATTCCGTGATACCACCACGAAAGTTGGCGCCCACCATGGGGCGAGCAGCGGCGCTAGCTGGTGTGTTCATCCGGACGGGCTCCGCCATCGCCTCGTCTGCAAGCTCGGATCAATGAACTTCATCAACGACAATGCCGGATGCTTAGGTAGCAAGCCGTTCCCGACGAACGGCAGCCTCATCGCGTTCGGCGCGTTCGAGACCTACGTCGCCACCGAGATTGTCTGCAAGTACCCGGAGCAGGTGCTTGTGGCCGAGGATCCCCCTGCTTTCTGTGCGGCTCGCGGCCGGCGTACCACTTGCTCTGAAAGCTGCGCAGAGGTCATGATGACCGGAGTTGATGGTGGTGTCGGTCAAGAGGATGTCGGCAACCCTCCCGCCGGGAAAGGCAGAACGGCAAAGCGGCCGCTGGAGCGGCAGAACCGTGACGAGGCCAGCACATCTCACGTGCCGGACAAACCGGATCCTCTAGTAGAATGTAACGAATACCGACGAGGTATACATAGCCTCTGGTGATAAATGATTTGGTATGTATACTGATACGTCTCAAACGTATCTATAATTTCTTATGTTCCATGCTTATATTATACCAATTGCTACATGTTTTATATACACTTTATACCATTTTTATGCATTTTCGGGGACTAACCTATTAACAAGATGCCACAGTGCTAGTTCTCTGTTTTCTACTGTTTTTTGTTTCAGAAAAATTGTTAAGGAAATATTCTCAGAATTGCACGAAACAAAAACCAGAAACCCTATTTTCCCCGGAAGCATCCAGAACACCGAAGAGGAGCAAGAGGGGGGGCACAGGCCAGCCTTCCGCCTATTTAGACCCCCCAACAAATAAACCCTAGGTACCCAATAAAAATCCACGAAACATCCCGTAGCCACTGCCGTCGTCAACCCCAGTTCGAGAGGGTTCTGCAACTCTTCTCGGCACCCTGCCGGAGAGGGGAATCATCACCGGAGGGCTCTACATCACCATGCCCGCCTCCAGACTGATGTGTGAGTAGTTCATCCTTATACTAGGGGTCCATAGGAGTAGCTAGATGGTTGTCTCCTCCACTTGTGCTATCATGTTTAGATCTTGTGAGCTGCCTACCATGATCAAGATCATCTCATTGTAATACTACATGTTGTGTTTGCTGGGATCCGATGAATATTGAGTACTATGTCATTTTCTTCATAATATATTATGTGAGTGCGTTATTTATGATCTAGCATGCTCTCCGTTGCTAGTAGATGCTCTGGCCAAGTAGATGCTTGTGACTCCAAGAGGGGGTATTTATGGTCGATAGTGAGTTCATGTCTCCATTTAAGTCTGGGGGAGTGACAGCAACCTCTAATGTTGTGGATTTACTGTTGCCACTAGGGATAAAACAGTAGTGCTTTGTCTAAGGTTAATTGTGATACTTACATTACACTTTGCATAATGCAATAATCTGTTGCTTGCAACTTATTTCTAACCGGAAGGTGGATTATTAGTCATATAGAACGGTCTATGTATATTGTTGTAATGCCCAAATGAATCTCACACTAGACACCATGACTTGTACATGCATAATTATGTAGTTCTTTATTTTGTCAATTGCACAGCTGTAATTTGTTTACCCGCATGTATGCTATTATTTATTTGTGGAGAGGCACCACTAGTGAACTGTGGACCCCGGTCCTTTCTTTGACATTGATAATACAACCTAATGCAAACTGCGTTTTTCATTCTCTGCAAACAAACATCATTTTCCACACTATACGTCTAATCCTTTGTTACAACAAGCCAGTGAGATTGACAACCACACTGTTAAGTTGGGGCAAAGTATCTTGATTGTGTTGTGCGCAGGTTCCACGCCAACTCCACGCCACTGAGATTTTCTAGCGCCGTTGACACCTTCAGAGGAGCCTTCGTCTGAAGGGGATCGTGTGCAAAAAACAAAAAAATTCCTACCGACGATATCCTAAAAGCATGCCAATATCTATTCTATGAAGATATAGTCGTACGAACGAAGATCGGAATACATACCCTTGTAGACCGAAAGCGAGGATTACGTTCCCGCACAAACGTTGTCGATGAAGACCGACGAAGCCGACCTCAAGGTCGTGTAGAGGAAGCAGACCTCCGAGTGCCACTAGCCCAGCACCTCGCAGGGCGTCACACACGTACGGTCGAGACGACGGCCTCCGAAGCTCCAGTCCAGGACGAGCAGCGGAAGACTTGGACCGGAACACCAGCAGCGCGGCAGCGGGCTATGGTGGAAGAGATCCCCCTCCTCTGATCGGCGCGACTCCGACAAGGGAATCACGAGATCGAGAGAGAAATTGGGAATTAATTGGTGAATTAAAAGGCCAGGGGTGCCCCTTCTTATATAGGCTCCCAGGGGGGAGCCAACTTGCTAACCAGGCAATGTGGGACTAACCCCCACATGCCTGGTGCGGCATGGGAGGGTGCGCCGGCCCCCTAGTGGGCCCTTGTCCCACTTGGGTCGGCCCCTCCTGGCCCCCACCGAATCCCCAAGGGGATTCCCCCCCTCTTGGGCCTTCTTTCGACCAGAAGGCCCATTTAGGGAAATCAGCCTAAATAAATTCGAAAATAAATATATAAAATCATATTTGCATATTAATTACACCAATTAATATCAAACATAATATATATAATTTTTCCTAACTCCAAAAAATCTTTTGGCGCTGGCCGATCTCCATCGGACCCCTCCCGGGACATTCCCGGTGGTCTCTTTCCTTTCCGGTTGTCTTGTCGAAACCCCTTAAGTGTGTTACCCTAGCGGTTCGATATAATAACAGGTATGACCAAGACTCCTCTATGATCAACGACTAACTCGTAGGCCTGGACCCCATGAATTAATCCCTGTGATATAACGAATGACTTTCATCTATCAAACCTGAACGCAAAGTCTTAAACCTTTTGCCATAGCGATACTTAGCGTGTCCGAGCGTCGTTCCATAGATATCTCCATACCTAATTCCGACCTCGTTACCGACAATGCTATCTTCTACTCGTCCATGATCTCATGTCTCCGTGACCTAGTCACATGCTTGCAAGCTCATTAGACATGATCTCACCGAGTGGGCCCGAGAGTATCTATCCTGCTATGTGGACTCGCAAATCCCGCTCTTGACCCCTCGTCTCAACTATTCCTTTCCGATACCGGAAAGTATCACCGTTATTGTCATACTATATAAGATACGACGTTTGGTGCGATCAAAGTATCATACAGGAATAACAATAAGAGTTGATCTCACGGTCAAAGGTGTAACGACTACGTCCTCCAAATCTGGGTATGTCCATCACATCGTTCTCCAACGATAAGACTCCCATTGCCGACCGGCGCCATGCCCCATGACCGGGAAACCTCGATCATCAATCGCGCAACGAAACTAGTCTTAGTAGAGGCTACTAGGGACCTGGTTGTTTACGTATCACACCCATATTAATTTTTCCGCTTAATACGGTTCTAGCATGACACAAAAACCTATCATGAACAAACGAGATATGATAAAGAATACACTTTATTAATTGCCTCTAGGGCATATCTCCTTCAGTCTCCCACTTGCACTAGAGTACAAATTAATCTAGATTACAACTTGGTAAAAGCTTAACGCCTAGCTAACTGGTGTTTTTCATGCTTATCAAGCGGGAGAGGCTTCGTCAGCAGATCCGCCACATTCAGATCCGTATGCACCTTGCAAATCTTCACATCGCCTCCTTGTACGTACTGACGTATCACATGGAAGCGTCGGAGAATGTGTTTGGCGGTGGAGTGAGACCTTGGCTCCTTGGCGTTCGCATTGGCACCCATATTGTCGCAGTAGAACATCAAGGGGTCTTGCACGCTCGGGAACACTCCAAGTTCGATGACAAACTTCCTCAGCCACACAGCTTCATTCGCGGCTTCGCAAGCAGCAATATACTCCGACTCCATTGTAGATTGTGCGACTATGGGTTGCCTCCCACTTCTCCAGCACACGGCGCCTCCATTCACCTTGAACACATAACCTGTCTGTGACTTAGAGTCATCGGGGTCTGAGCAGAAACTTGCATCTACGTAACCCGTTACGCCAAGTTCTTCATCGCAGCCACCATACACAAGGAACATTTCCTTTGTCTTATTGAGATACTTAAGAATGCTCTTAACAGCTATCCAATGCGGCATTCTAGGATTACTCTGGAACCGGCTTGTCAAACTTAGAGCTAATGCCACATCCGGTCTAGTACTCAACATTGCATACATGATCGATCCTATGGCCGAAGCATAAGGATGTTTAGTCATATCGGCCTTATCCAGTTCCGTTACCGGACACTGTGCCTTCCGCAATATCTTATTCTTGATAACCGGCAGAGAACCCTTCTTTGCCTTCTCCATACCGAAACGCTTCAGTATTTTATCAAGATAAGTACTCTGACTCAGTGCTAATAGGCGCCTTGATCTATCACGATAGATTTTTATGCCTAAGACATACGCAGCTTCTCCTAAGTCCTTCATGGAAAATTTACTATTTAAATATTCCTTTACGCTATTCAGAAGTTCCACATCATTCCCAATCAGCAATATGTCGTCTACATACAGTGCTAAGAACACAACCGAGCTCCCACTCATTTTCTTGTAAATGCAGGTCTCTTCCAAATTTTGGATGAATCCAAAACCTTTGATTACCTCATCAAAGCGAAGATTCCAGCTCCGAGATGCCTGCTTCAATCCATAGATGGATCGCTGGAGCTTGCACACCTTATTAGCATTCCCTGGATCGACAAAACCTTCTGGTTGTACCATGTACAACTCTTCCTCAATGTTTCCATTTATGAAGGCTGTTTTGACGTCCATCTGCCAGATTTCATAATCATAATAGGCAGCTACGGCTAACAAAATCCGAATAGACTTAACCATCGCTACCGGTGAAAAAGTTTCATCGTAGTCAATCACATGAACTTGTCGGAAACCCTTTGCGACAAGCCGAGCTTTATAGACGGTCACATTACCATCAGCATCAGTCTTCTTCTTAAAGATCCATTTATTCTCGACGGCCTTGCGCCCTTCGGGAATATCGATCAAAGTCCACACTTTGTTATCATACATGGATCCTATTTCGGATTTCATGGCTTCAAGCCATTTCTCGGACTCTAGACTCGCCATCGCCTCCTTGTAGCTCGTAGGTTCGTCTTGTTCAACTAACATGATGGTGCAAACCATGTTGCCATACCATTCTGGTGCGATCCGAGATCTACCAGACCTACGGGGTAGAATACCTTCCTCGACAGTTTCTCCCACTCCTTCCACGGAGGACGTTTCCGGAATTGCTTCCGTTGCGCCACTCGGAATCTCGAGTTCAGGATCAACGATTTCATCGAGGTCTACCTTCCTCCCACTTACTCCTTTCGCGAGAAATTCCTTCTCTAGAAAGGTATCGGTCTTCGCGACAAAAGTTTTTTCCCTCAGCTTGGTTGTAGAAGGTGTACCCAACGGTTTCCAGCGGATATCCTACAAAGACGACTTTCTCCGACTTCGGTTTGAGTTTGTCGGGCTGTAGTTTCTTAACATACGCCTCCCAACCCTAAACCTTCAGAACCTATAACTTAGGCTTTTGGCCATACCATAATTCATACGGTGTCGTTTCAACGGATTTGGACGGAGCCCTATTTAAAATGAATGCGGCTGTTTCTAACGCATAACCCCAGAAGGACACTAGCAAATCGGTAAGAGACATCATAGATCGAACACTATCCAGTAGAGTACGATTACGTCGCTCGGACACGCCGTTACGCTGCGGTGTTCCGGCCGGCGTAAGTTGGGGTACTATGCCACAACTCTTCAGATGTGTGCCAAACTCGAAACTCAAGTACTCGGCACCGCGAACGGATCAGAGGTGCTTGATTTTTCTATTAAGCTGATTCTCAACTTCACTTTGGAATTCTTTAAACTTTTCAAAAGTCTCAGACTTGTGTTTCATCAAATAGATATAACCGTATCTACTCAAGTCATCAGTGAAGGTGACGAAGTAACGATAACCATTGCGTGTCGAAACGCTCATCGGTCCACACACATTTGTATGTATGATCCCCAATAAATCCGACGCCCGTTCAACGAAACCTTTGAACGGTGTCTTGGTCATTTCGCCCATAAGGCATGGTTCGCATGTATCGAGGGATCCAAAATCCAACGAGTCCAAAAGTACATCGGAGTGGAATTGCTTCATGCGCTTTACACCAATATGACCTAGACGGCAATGCCACATATACATGGCGGTATCATCACTACACTTAATTCGTTTGGCTTCTATGTTATGGATGTGAGTACTACGATCGAGATTCAACAAGAATAAACCGTTATTCTCGGAAGCATCAACATAAAAGATATCATTCATATAAATAGCACAATTGCTTGACACTGATTTAAATGAATAACCGTCTTGTAACAGGCAAGACCCACTTATAATGTTTACACTCAAGGATGGCACAAAATAACACTTATTTAAAACCAAAACTAATCCCGATGGTAGATGCAGAGGGAGTGTGCCGACAGCCACCACGTCGACTCTCGATCCGTTCCCGACGTGCATTGTCACCTCATCCTTCGCCAGCCGTCGTCTATTCCGTAACTCCTCCTGAGAGTTACATATATGAGCAACAGAACCATATCAAATACCCACGTGTTGCTCCGGGCGGATGTAAGGTACACATCTATAACATGTATATCAAATACGCAGTAGTGGAGGGGAAAAAATGTACGTTAGGTGGTTTTTAATCTATAGGTCTGTCAAAGCTTTGGATATGTTTTCAGACTTGCACTATCAAACAGAGGAATTAGGTAAATGTTTAATGTATAAAGCATTGCATGATTGTAGTCTCTATCTCTAACTCTCCGTAATAGGTTCTCAGATAGATTCCAATTATGTTTTTTTAAGTAGATTTTAGTTATGTAAGTTAAATAGCGGTATAGATTGATAAGAAACAAGGGAGACGGAGAGGGAGAGGGAGAGGGAGAGGGGGAGAGAGAGCTAATAAACCAATATTGTAATCTGACCTTCTTAGCAGTTATGGTGGTATAATTTGAAATTGTGGTTTTGGCTTCCCAACTTAATGTATTGTTATAGTTTAATTTTGATTTGTTTACCCTTCGTCACTTATGATACATTGACCAAATCAATGTTTAATATTGTTCCTAATATAGGATAATCCGGGTAAGCTCACGACCAGATAGCCCTTCCATTTCTTCCATTTTTTCAAGGTAAATGTCCCCTGGATATCTTTTTTCCCTCTTGCGCATCGTATGGTTGCAAACTAAAGTTCTATGGTAATGCCTTACATAGTAGTGATCTAAAATAAAATCACACGGGCGGGCGTATTGCCAACGCCGCGCCATATCCTGTAGTAGTAATAAGACCCCCTAGTAGTAATAAGACGGTATACATTATGCTCTGGGAAAATGCTCCATTGCACCTAAGTGCAGCTCCAATGGCCCACCACAAATTGACGGACTGCGTCCACATCTGTCCGAATGGACAAAGTGTGTGCTCCAACGGCACACCGCATACGGACCGGGAAGGGCGGACACATCCGTTTTCTCCCAAACCTGGCCCAACTTTGGTCCACTTTTGGGGCAAAACGGACCCGCCCTTTATCCTCCCTTGTCCGCCCTGGGTCCAGTCGTCAGCCACACAAGCCGCGTCCTCCCACCCCTTCCCAATCTCGACCGGCCCTCGTCCTCGCCGGTTGTGCCGCCGCCTGGTCCGTCGTCATAGCCGTTCACTCTCCTCCGCCGCTGCCTCACGTAGCCTCCACGGCGACGCCCCGAATCTGTTCACTGGCCCGCCCTAGGTCTGTTTTTCATGTCCTGGACTAGCTCTCAACAGGCCGCCGTACTCCTCTTCTTCGGCCCCGGTAGTGGCAAGATTCCCTCATCCCCGGCCGTGACGATGCAACGGGAAGGTTGGAGAACTACCTTCTCGCCGGGATAGGTCTATTGGCTCAACCTTTGGATCGGACTCAGCCGCAAAGACCATCACCCCGAAGTTGTTCGACGGTATGGAGACCTTCTTTCTCTTCGTTGCAAATGCAAATGCTCCTGCATGGTTTGATTGTTTATTTTTTGTAGATGGACAACGACGATGAGTTCTCTACCACACTTTCATTGATACTTCGGACAAATCATGAACCATGTTATTTATCTATTTGTGAACTAGTTATTTATCATAATTTGATAATTAATTGCTTATTTCCTACAAAGTTGTGTCAAAAAGAAACAAAACAGCCAAAAACATAGGCAACTGCCTGGACCAGGGAAAAAAATGCTTGTGGCCGTTGGGGGCACCCCCACCCTAAACGGATAAAGGTCCAAAACTTGTCCGCGGCCCTCCAAAACGGACCTGATCAGATACATATGAGTGTCAATTTGCAGTGGGCCGTTGAAAGTGCCCTAGGAGCATCTACTCTGGGCAGGTGCGTGTTTCTATTGGTCAAAGCAAGGTCAGTGGGGTATGTGATGTGTAGAGCCCATTTTTATGGTAAACATATACTCCCTCCATTTAGATCTCCATTTAGATGTATTGGGCTCTTAGAGAAACTTCAACGGGCTGACGCAATGGACACCATTTTGTCCGTGTTTTGTCCGTTTAGCTTGCCAAACGGATAGGCGTCCGGCCCCATGTCCGCCCTTCCTAGGCACTGCACCCAACAGGGCAACCCATTTGGTCCACACAACACCAATTTTCTATTTGTCAGATATTTCATTATATAGAAAATCAGATATTGCAATTAAAAGACCTATAGGGCTCTTCATCGTTGTCGTCCTCCAGTGGTGACGGTGGATATGTAGGCTCATTGACCGCTGGTGGGGCGTTGGAGATCCCGGCACATTCGTCGACACCTCGGCCAGAGATGCATCTGTGGCCGGAGCCAACGGGGTGCAAACCACGCCGGTCCTATGGGGACCAAGGCTCGGGACCACGCTGGGACTCGTTCCTCCCGTGGTGGAGACGCTGGTTCCTCCGGCACGACCAACACCTTCTCCGGAACGACCAACGTCTCCTCATGTTCCCGGTTTGCCGTCGCTTGACACGTTGAGTAGTGGCCGCGCGGCGAGGCCAATTTATAGATGGTCGTACGTGGTTTTGGAGTAGCCGGATCATCGGCCTTGATGAACTCTGGCGGTCTATCTCCCTAAATTTAATTCCTTGTACAGTAAATGATACATTAAACTATACATAATATATTCGGCTAAGAAATTAACTACCAACCGGGGAGCTTGTATGCTTCTGGCCGATGGTGGAGAAGACGGAGGAGGGAACTGCGCCCTTGATGAACGTGTAGTCGCAAACCCATTCGGCCACAGATTTGTTGGTTCTTCCTTCGCCACGACCAGGGGTCGGCAATGGATTAGATGACTGCTATGAAACACGTAGTGGCGCTGGCCTTCTAACAAGGCCGCACATATGGGGCGCCGTCGGCGGAGGTATGGCTTCAGTGGGAGTTTCCAACTCCAACTGCATTGGCATCACGCGCACATTTGCCGCGGAGAGCGCATGCCGCGATCGCAGCTGCGCGGGCGGATTGCTCCTTCTCAGCCTTCTCCTGTGAGGCCATGAATCTGACCGCCCGTTAAGTTCCATGTGGGCCGCCCACACCGCTGCCATGACGGAGCTGTCCTTTGGGTCGAATTTATCGTCGGTGGCTACCTCTGTCGCGCCGGTGGGCGTAGGCGCGATGACCCCGTCGACCTATGCTTCCTCCTCGGGGTCAAAGACGTCGATGTAGTCAGCCTCTATCGCCATCCTCGCCTAATCCGGCAGATGTGGCCGAGACGGCTGCTGAATGACACCCGCCCACGCCGGAGTCGTTACCATGCGGCTAGATGTTGAGCTCCACCGCCCACAAAAAGTGAGTTACATGGCCATTGTAGAGGATGACACGCGGCCAGGGGCGGTTACACGGTCATGTCCCGGGCCGACGCTAACCTGGAGAGATTTGGATCGAGAATGGGTCGTCGCGGATAAGAAAACCGATAGCGTTCTCGTTAGTTTTTGTTTTTTGATCAAACAGATACAAACGGAAGTGGGCGGACTAAATGGATCGCCCTGTTGTAGTTAGCCTTAACGATTAGCCTTAACGAAAAACCATTTGTTCGTTTGTTTTAATTAAAACAAAGATATATTAGGTCAGCAAGCCGCCTCATTAAAAACCTTCCAGTCCCCTTAGCTACCCTGGTAAGGAAAAGAGTGCGTCAAAAACTTGCTGCCTCGAGTTCAAATTATAGTTACATCATCCAGCAGGGGTTGGAGAATAAATCTAGGAGGTTCATCGACCCAATTACAAGAAGAAGACGAAATAAAATAGTTCCTAGCTATAGCTTCTCTTCGACAATGTAAAAACTTGACCCTCCCTATATGCCCTACGTGGATTAATATGTTTGCATAAATTGCTGTAGCATCATTCCAAATGCGATCGGTTCCCGAACATAGGTTTACCACTTCTAAGGAATCCGATTCAGCTTCCACGTCTGATAACCCCAGGTTATTAGCCATCTCGAGACCATGCTGCATCGCCAAGGCCTCCACTAGAGATGCGGAAGGCACATGCGATATGAACGTCGCTTGAGCAGACATAAAGCCTCCATACTTATCTCTGATAACTGCTCCAATTGCTCTAGATTTGCTAACTGAATCAAAGGCAGCATCAACGTTTAAATTAACTGAATTCGACAAAGGTTTAGCCCCACATTACCTTCCGGTCAGGAACAGCAGATGTTCTTTTGGACGAATTAGCCGTGATAGCCTTAGTAGAGTTTAGACAATGTTGTTCCGGGGGTATTTGCTCGCCATGTGTTTGTCTTCGCCTCAGCCACCAAATGTACCAAGAGGCAACAGCAAGAACATCATGTATATTAATCGAATCATATCCGGGGAGGGTAGATACCTGGGATTTAAACAACGACCAAAACCTGAGAACCGGATCTATCCACCAGCATGTGTGATTGCACCATCCTCTCCAAGCCGAGCCCTTTCCAGATACTTGCAGCTCTTGGACACGAGAAGAGCATGTGTCGAACATCTTCAGGAGCATTGTTGCAGATCGGGCATATATCATCTGTACCGGAAGAACACCATGCATGATCCTCTAACAGAATTTTTTTACTTTCGCTGGCGTGTTCAGTTTCCACATAATCTTCCAAGTCGGATTATTCAGGGATGTACCAGAGATTAACGATCGACACGTAACGCCATTAAACTGATGATTCCACTCAACATGATAGGCAGACCGAACCATGAACACACCTGAGCTTGTGTAATGCCAAGCTATAAAATCATCAAATGCATTGTTACTTACTAGGATTTGAAGAATTCTCCGAACATCAAAATGATTGAAAATCGAACTGATCCACTCGGCATCCCATGAACCAGTAATTGGATCGATAAGATCAGACACCTTCCTTAGTAAACAATTTCCACGGGGCATCATAATCCTTCGGTATGGACTAGAAGGCAACCAGGATCCTTCCAAATCTCAACTGACTCCCCATTACCGACGCACCAAATCTCAATCCTTCGAGCAACCAAGCTTTGTCATGTGAATGAAGATCCAGGTTTCGGTCCAGCCTTTAATATATCACCATCCGGGTAATATTTTGCCCGAAGAATCTGAGGACAAAGTGAGTTAGGCTTGTCAATTAGCCTCCAAACTTGTTTTGCTAGCTGACGGGGTGTAAACCCGGTAAATCCCTCGGTTAGGTACCTGGGGTTTCGTATAGAGAGATAAGTAGGCCGCTGGTGGTTCCGTACGGCTGACAAGTAAGGATTTACCCAGGTTCGGCCCCTCATTGTGAGGTAAAGACCTACTCAAGCTTGTCTGATCTGGTATTGATGATAATTACATGGTGGCCGTGATGGCTATGGTGGTCTCGTCGGGGTTTGCCCGGCTATCTTTCGTCTATTGTCTATTGTGGTGTAGCTTATCTTCTTATCTACCCCTCCTTGTCTTTATATATGCAGCTAGGGGGGTTTTACAGGAGCCCAGTAGACTACGACTAAGAGTCCTTGTCTTACCCTTCAAGCTATTTCCTTAACAGCTTCTTGGTCTTCATTGGGCCACCTGGTGGGCATCATCTTCATTATACGGCTTAGTAGGGTACCTAGAATGTATACCCACGTCACTAGCCCCCGAGTGCCTGGTCAACTCGAATAGTCGGGCAGGGACTCATTACTTCATAGATCTTCAGGTGCTCCTTATGCGTGATGGTTGGTAGGAGTCTTCAGTCGGTACTGCGTCGAGTGCTTATGTCTTGGTTGTACTTCGAGTGCTTATGTCCTTGTAATACTTCGAGTGCGCCAGTTGTGCGACCAGCGTTCATCGGGTGCGCGCCCAGCACTCCTGATGGGAGTAGCCCCCGAGGCTATGTGCGACTCGCGGAGTCGGGCATAGGCTCAAGTTGTTCTAATCCCATGTATTTTATCTTCTGTTTCTTGGTTCCTCATATCCTGAGTATAAATATAGGAAAAAGATTGATGTATCAAAGTTAGTAACTGCAATTCGCCTTTATCAGACGTTTTTTTTGTACTTCCTGTCCTGTTAAGGAACATAATGTGAGATTTCATGACTCGAGATTCTTTGATATATATATATTAGTTTCATCTTATGTGGGATGGATGGCATAGTAGGCCTGATTCAACCGACGGATCAGGGTCAAGTGAATTCGCGACTCGGGCGAAATACCTTTCTAGCCTACGCAGATTCGAGTCCCTTGGCTCGAACCCGGTATGACCGTTCAAGTTCGACTCATGCCTGTCTGGGCTTACTGGTCAGAACCCGGCCGTTCTTTAGTGTACCCTTGGGGCGTCCGCCGGGATTTTGCATCATGCCTGTTGGCATGGATATTATCAGGTCCGCATAGCTTGTATGGGCCACCCGGCCTTATTCAGATCTTACCTTTATACTTTAGGTACAACATCCGAGGACCCGTCTCGACAGGAATATCCCGGGAATTATTGTTTAAATATTTGAATATGGTACAGGAGGTACTCGACCAGATTTTGACTCCATATCTGAATTTTCAACTCTTGATATTCTTCGAGTGGCTCCGATTCTTCGAGTGGTCTTATTCTTCGACTGACGCTGATCGTCGACTAAATTCATCGGGTGCGCGGGCAGCGCTCTCGATGGGAGTAGCTCCCGAGGCTATGTTTAATTGCTTGCAATTGAGCGTAGTCTCGAAATTGCAGTAAAAAACGGGTGCCCTCCCGATGGGAGTAAATTGCTGAAATATGAAGCGACTGAGGAGATGCTCAACTCGTCTTTATATATGTATATATTGGCTCGAAACAATGACTAATAGGCCAATTAGTGTAAACAAATATAATATTTGGAGTAAAAGAGTATTGTTCAGGTTGGGAAACTATAATACCATAAACTAAAACTTATCTTGAGATGTAGTAGACACGGCGAGTAAGGTGATGTATAGAGTGGATGCGGCGGACCGGAGTCGACGCAGCCCTCGAGCGTCGAGTGCGTTTAGAGTGACTTGTTGAATGAACTGTTATGCCGTAGCCCCCGAGCGTCGAGTGCGACTGGGGCAGCTTGTTGAATGAACTGTTATGCTGCAGCCCCCGAGCGTCGAGTGCGACTGTCGTGACTTGTTGAATGAACTGTTATGCCGTAACCCCCCGAGCGTCGTCAAGTGCGACTGGGGCAACTTGTAGATAGCTGTTAGCCGACGCGCGGACGTAGTTGACATGGCAGAATAATTAATCGATGTGGCGGATAAAATCAACGCGGCGGAATAAGTAGTCAAGGCAGCGGATGGAGTCGACGCGGCATTGGGTGCGGTGTTTTAGCCGAAAGATAATACAGGCGGTCAGACGGAGTCGATGCAGCAAATGGTGCAACTATTTGAGAAGTCCGATGCGAGTTTCAAATAACTTGATTTCAAAAAATCTGATGCAGGTCATATAGTACGTGACTTTTAAAAAAACCGTCGCGAGTCGTAGATAACCCAACTTTAATAAATTCCGGGTTATAAAGAACCCGACTTTGAATATCCGATGCGGGTTGTAGATATCCCGCTTTTTTTTTTAAGAAATCCGATAAACTAGTTTATCGACTCCAATAAATTCCGATGCAGGTTATAAAGAACCCGACTTTGAATATCCGATGCGGATTGTGACCTAACTTTAGAAAATTCCAACGCGGGTTTTAGGGTACCCGTCTTTGAATATCCGATGCAGGTTATGACCCGACTTTAGAAAATTGAGCTGATCATCCAATATATCCACCGACCGTGGTTTCACCAACGAATAATTTGATTTGTTGTAAAAGATAAAATAGTCATATTGACCTGCAATTGTTATAGCTAATACTTTACATAATGCATTAAATGCCAATTAGTGCAAGCAAATATAATATTTTAAAGTAAATGAATATTGCTCATAGCGATAAATTGCAGTACTTCAAATTTAAACTTATTTGCGAGATGTGGTAGACCCGACGAACACTATGGCGCGGTGCTTGGCCAGGCGGAGTCGAAACGGTGACTACAACGCCCAGCCCCCGAGTTCGTCTTGTCGAGTCGGCGAGGCGGAGTCGATGATGCGGGTCGATGAAGGGAAGCGGAGTCGATTATGGCGGCGAACTCGTCCCGTCGGTGTAGCGAGGAAGTTGATGTTGTTGATGTCGAAGCGCCAACCCCCCAAGTGCATGCGGCGCCCTCCCAGGAGCAGGCTATTTGCGGCGATGCCGTAGACGAGGTCGTTGTTGTGATGGTCGACGAAGTTGTTGTCAAGGCGCGGGTGTCAGTGCCGACGAGTTGTCGTAGAGGCTACCGAACCGTACAAGCCGGAACTGTTGAGTCATGGATGCTGTGGTGGTCGAGTCGAGGTGGTTGATGTTGAAACTGGCCATGACTGCAAGCGGCGGCTAGTTTGGAGTCGCCACCGTCACGAGTGTTGCGATGCCTGATACTCCCTCCGTTCCGATGAATAAGGACTATATTTTTTTACAAAAGTCAAGCCGAGTAAAGTTTGACCAAACTTTTAGAGAAATCTATCAATAAATATGATATTGTATAGATATCATATGAAAATATACTTGATGATGTTTCTAATGACATCAGTTTTATATTTTGCATATTAATAGTTTTTCATAAAAAGTTGGTCAAACTTTACATGTGTTGACTTTTCCAAAATAATATAAGCCTTATTAATTTTTTTCAAGAACACACAAGTTGTGTGTCTTCTTTATTAAGACAGAGAAGAGTTCAATTATAGATTTTAGCTAGGTGCAATCACAGACGATCACCTCAGCTCCCACTGAACAAACTAAAAGACTACTCACGCACACACAACTCCGCTCCACAAAGCTTGGCCTTGCGCCACAGCTGGAACTCCGCTCGGATTTTCTTGCACACCGTCCAGGGCAGCGACGCCACCTTGTCAAAAACCCTGCTGTTTCTTTCAAGCCATAAACTCCTGGCGATCAAGCAGACCAGAGCGTTCAGCTCCTTCCTGGACTGACGGGGCGCTGCACCTGCCAGTGTTGGCCACCAAACCGCAAGCACTGCATCCCTAGTGGGTGTGAAGCGGTGAAGGCGCAACGGCAGCAACATCTCGTACCAAACTTCCCTGGCAAAGGAACACTGCAAGGTGAGGTGTTCTGTCGTTTCCTGCTCCTGGCAACAGAGAGGGCATTCCGCAGGGCGATCGAGCCCCCTCTTCGCAAGTCTGTCCGCAGTCCACAACCTGCCACGCAAGGTGAACCACAGATGCAACTTGTGGTTCAACGGCGCACCCGCCGACCAGATTTCTTCAGCTCCAGGAAAGTTCTCTCTACCCATAAAAAAAACCTTGTATGCCGATTGCGATGAGTACTTCCCAGCCGCCGTCAGCTTCCACGTGAACTTGTCCTCCTCCTCGCCCAGCTGCGTGTTTCTTAGTAACTCCCAGATGTGAAGAAACTCTACAATTGCCGGGATGGATGGTGACCCTCTTATATCTGTCACCCATCCATTCTCAGGCAGAGCATCCGCCACAGTTCGCCTGCGCCCAGCTGGACTGGCGAACTCCAACAGGTTAGGAGCCAGCTGCTCCATGCTCTGACCGTTAATCCACCTCCCAGACCAGAACTGCAGTTTCCTCCCGTTTCCCAGCTCACACCTTGTGCACGCCAAACAGATATCCTCAGCCTCCGGAGCGAGTGAGAACTCTAAACCCTGCCACGGCTTGTTGTCTTGGACTAGCTGCATCCATCTCCACCTTGCCCGCAGAGCGTGATTGAGCACCCTCAAATTCTTGATCCCCAGTCCGCCCAATTCCTTGGGCTGGCACACCTTGCGCCAGGCGACCGTGCAGTGGCCCTTTTTCGCCTCAGTTGATGCAGACCAGAAAAAACCCCGCAGCAACTTTTCCGCACAAGTGAAGAACCATGGCGGGAGGTCAAGTGACAGCATGTGGTAAATGAATGCCGCCGACAACGTCGTATCAATCATCACCAGTCTGCCACTCTTCTCCAGCAAGGAGGCCTTCCAAGTCGGCACCTTTCTCGCCAATTTGTCCACCAACGGCTGCAAGTCAGCTTTCGATAACCGTCCCACAGTCAGAGGAAGTCCCAGGTATTGAATGGGGAATTCCTTGACCTCACACCCAAGAACTGCAAGCACCGGCGCCAGATCAATCCCAGCACAACGAATCGGCGATGCTGAACTCTTGCTCCAATTGCAGCGCAGTCCCGAAGCTCCTCCAAACAGATTCAGTAACTGAATAGCCGCCGTTGCTTCTTCCACCGTGGGCTTGATGAAGAGTACCACATCATCCGCGAAAAGCGAGAGCCTATGCCTGGTTCCACAACCTGCCAACGATTCAAACAGACCAGCTTCTTCCGCGATCCTGAACACAACGTTGAGCACATCAATCACCAAGATAAAGAACATGGGGGAACTCGGATCCCCCTGCCTGAGGCCTTTGGCATGCCAGAACTGATCACCAGCAGCACCATTGACCAGCACTCTTGTCGAAGCCGTGGAGAGCATTGCAGCTAGCCGGCCGATCCACCTGGGGCCGAAACCTCGATGTCTCAGCACCTCGATCAAAAACGGCCACGCAACAGAGTCAAATGCCTTGGCCACATCAAGTTTCAGCATCAGATTTGGCTCTTTCTTTCTGTGCAGGTTTCTGATTGAATGCTTTACCATGAAGAAATTGTCCTGGATAGCCCTACCTTGCACGAAGGCGCTCTGGTTACAGTCCACCAGGGATGGCAGGGGTTTGGCCAGCCGTGCCGCCATCGCTTTGGAGATTATCTTCGCGAAACTGTGTATCAAACTGATCGGACGAAAATCACCTACCTCCACAGCACCTTCCTTCTTCGGCAACAGAGTAATAAGAGCATCGTTCACCTTTGAAAAGCCTCTGCTGTCAGCTGAATCGAAGCAGTTCACCGCTCGCATGACCGCATCCTTGATCAGCGGCCAGGCCACTTGATAGAACCGGGCAGTGAACCCATCAGGACCTGGCGCCTTGTCCGGTGGCAAGGAGCGAATCACCTCCCAGATCTCTGCCTCCGACAATGGCAGCTCCAAGCTCGACAAGTCACAAGGGGGCAGATGCAGCGCCTCCAAATCCAAGGCATGCTCCCTCTCCACTGGCGCACCCAGCAACTCCTCGAAATGCTCTGTGGCAAGCTCACACATCCCTCTTGGCTCCGTCTCCGTTCTGCCATTCCGCCTCAATCTAAAGACGTGGTTCCGCTGTCTCCTCGAACTGGCATGTATGTGGAAGAACGTTGTATTAGCGTCACCCTCCTGCAACCAGCCAATCCTCGACCGCTGCCTAGCAATTGTGCGCTCCAGGGAAGCAAGCCCTAGCACCTTCTTCTTGAGTTGCCCCCGCAGCCAGAACTCCTCTTGATTCAGCAGCTTGAGATCCTCGGCCTTGTCAAGCTGAAAGATAACCTCATTAGCCAGCAAGATCTGCTCCTTAATATTACCAACCCGCCTCTGACTCCACCGGGAAAGAACTTTAGCAGTGGCTCTCAACCTATTGCTCAAATCGAAGAACGGATCTGGGTGTGGCTCCACATCAAACCAAGCTGCCGCCACCGCTTGCTGGAACCCCTCAATCTTCGGCCAGAACGCCTGGAAATGAAACCGCGATTTTCTCTGATATGAGACATTAGTGGACATCATAATCGCGCTGTGATCGGAGAGAGCCGAAGTCATCGCTTGGAGCAAGCAATTTGGGAAAAGCTGATCCCAATCGACTGAGCAGAACCATCTGTCTAGTTTCTCAAGTGTCGGCGCACGTCTCCCGTTGCTCCACGTATATCTCCGGCCCACGAGCCCTTGCTCCTTCAATTCAAGATCATTAACTAGTCGACGAAAGAGGCCCATCATCCTACGATTGAGCCTGCCGTTATTCTTATCTGCTGCCTCGAGTATGAGATTGAAGTCTCCCGCTAAGGCCCAACGACCCGGGAAAGCGGCCCGCACGGCCCTCAACTCGTCCAGAAATTGAACCTTAAATTGCTCCTGGGTAGGCCCATAGACCGTGGTCAAAGACCACGGATCTCCTCCGTCCACGCTCAGCGTGATCGTGACTGAGAAGGAGTCCACCTGGGACCTCGTCACCTGAACTCTGCTTGATTGCCAGGCCACAATAATCCCCCCCCCCCCCCGACGTGTTAACCGCGGGGAGAGTCGCGAACCCATCAAAACTGGGTCCTAACAGCCGCATAACAGTGAATCTATCCACCGATGCCAACTTCGATTCTACTAAGCACACCACGGACGCCGCAGCGTCCTCCACCACGGCGCGCACCACTGTGCCCCTATTCGGGGCGTTCAACCCTCTCGGGTTCCACACCACAACGTTGTTATTCAGACAGTTCATGGAAACAGATTAAAAGCAGTCCACAAGCTACACTGAGCATAGCTCAAACATCCCAGGCCAGCGGCCCCGCCGAGGCACCGAAGAAGAACAAGTTCGCCAGAGCCTCGATCCTTGTCGGCGGAAGAGGCTCACGGAAGTAACGAGCATACTTCGCCAGGCAATCCACCTGAGATTCCCCTTCCACATTACAGATGCCCAGCCGCGTCATCAGAACCAATTGGGCCCTCTTCACATAGGTGGTGGTGTTTCCTGGCGCTTTGGCGGCGATGCGCGCGCTCCTTCTTCTATCTTCTTCCGCCACAAAGAGCTTGCGTCTCCGACCCCTCTGCACATCGGGCAAGGGGAGCACCGGGGCTTCAATGTGCTGTCTCAGCTGCGAGATGACCGCCCTGATGTTCTCCCGTGCATTTCTGCTTTGCAAGGGAGTTGCGAAACCGTCCGCTGGCGAGGCCGGAGCAGAGAGCGATCGCAAAGAAGCCGGCGGAGTCATATGCCCTCCACCAGCCTCCGTCGCGTACACTGTCACTCTTGCCCCCGCTACTAGCCCCCCATGAGACTGACACGTGTCTCCAGGGACCCCACTTGGCTGCTCGCATCCGTCCACCTCTAACAGGGCCCGCGCCGATCCCAACGGACCAGCCTGACTTGATCCTCCTCGAAGACCGGCAAGAGCTGTCTCCTCTCTACTAACAGCCACACCCCGATACGGTCCTACTACAGACAAGGGGGATAGCACTGCAACATCGCCACCACCGAGCGCGCCAAAGCCAACCAACGGCCCTCCTGCCGCCGAGGCACAGGATGAAGCTGCACGCTCTGACTCCTCAGCTGTCTTCTCATGGCAGAGGCCCACCACACTGTCATCAAAGTGGAAACTTCCAAAGACGATTTGCCTTTGCCCTGCAGCGCTCAGAGCCTTATCGCCGACCATGATGCTTTTTGCCGAACCACTTGCCGCGCTTTCCACGACTGGTGCGACCGCGACGACCGAGTTTGAAATTTGAACTCGAAAGTACTCCTCGCCGCTCGATGGCGCCGCCGCGGCCGCCTCAACGCCCTCCACTGCGGCCACGCCGCTCGAACAACACCGGTCCTCGACCCGGCTGTCCTCCTGCACTGAATCGCCCGGAGCCGCACGGTCATCTGATCCGCCTGACCCCGCGCTCGCTCCACAGCCACTTCCATTCCCACCTTCTTCGCCGGCCGCTCCGCCACCTCCTGGGCCCCCACCCAAGCCCGAACCGCCGCCGTGAGCCGACGATGCTGAAGGCGAAGGCGGCGGGGTGGGAGGAGACGGCGCCACGTCGGAGACCTCCGCGACCACCGGCTCACATACCCGCACGATGCGGATGGGGTACCAGAATGACTTGGCTCGCCGCCTAACTGGAGGACCTCGATGACGACCCCACGGCCTCTGCGTCACCGGCGGCTCCTCGATGAACAGCACCTTCTTGGCGGGGATTCTCGCCGGCGAGTCTGTGCGCACCCAAACTCTGAACTTGGACATGTCGTGCCGCCTAGCGGTGGGTGCCGCCACATCCACGACGAAGCCTGCACCTTTCAGCACCGTCTCCGCCGTCCGCCGAGACCACGCATGCGCTGGCACCCCGAGCAGGTCCAACGCCACCAGGTACGGCAGCGAGGCCGTCGTCGCCTGCGACTGCCTGAGCCACGGCTTGATGGTCAGATTGAACCATGGCCCCGCCGCCTTGCCGCGCCGCACCATCCTGTCCCGCATGTTCCGGTCTTCGCACAGCACCAAGAAATCCTCCGGCGCGAACGCCCGGATAGACATGTCGTGCGGCCCGACGCCGAACTCCGCGTGCAGCGCTAGCGCGGCGTCCGCCAAGTCCACCTCCGGTCTAGTGCCAGTGATCGTGACCAGCACCGCCCGCCGGAGCTCTGCCTCCATCACGCCCATCTCTTCAGAGTACTCCAGGAAGCACGCCAAGTTCCTCTGGTCCTCCTCGCTCTCCGACGACCGCCGGTCCTGCCGCCGTGGCTCCGCCCGGACCTGCCTGTGGTCGAAAGGAGCGTTAAACGCCGGTCCTCGCGCCGAGCTCTCGAGAGAGCCCTCACGGACGACACGGCTCCACGCACGCTCCAATCTCATAGCCCCGGCCGGCGGCGGTCCCACAGGCGGTGGCGGAAGCCTTGACTCCTCCCGCGGCGCCTCCTCCACTAGCTGCCTCACCGCCCTGGCGGCGGCGGCCCCGGCGGCGGCGGAGGCGGCCAGACGGGAGACCGCGACCGCCCAGGCGCATGGCGATCCACCGTCTCCTCCGGCGGACACGGAGACCTCGGCCTCTTGCAATTCCTCGCCTTGTGCCCTTCTTCCCTGCTGATCCGGCAACGTACCTTGTTCGTGCATCCCCTCGCGATGTGCTCCTCGCCGAGGCAGTTGTAGCACAGCCCAACCATGTCCGCCGGGATGTGACGGTGCGGAGGCGGGTTCCAGGTGGGGAGCTCAGCGCCTCGACGCCTCCTCCTCACCATCTCCCTTCTCCTGCTCCTGCGCCCTCCAGGCAGCCACGGCCCCTTCCCTTCCCCTCCTTCGATCTCCTCCACCACCGGCTCCGAGCGGACGCCAACCGAAGGAGAGGAGAGGTCGGAGTCGGAGAGCTGAACCCTGCTGCAAGACGCCGCCATTGCCATGTCATCTTCCGCCTTATTAATTGGAACGGAGGTAGTACATAGCTTTCAGCAAGTCGCGGGATCGTCAAGTCGTCCAATTGGTGAGTCCAGATTCTTACGATTAACAAACCGGCCGGAAGATCCATGCCTGTCACTAGGGAGCCGGCCGCCAAATCCATGCCTATAATTAATCCGAGGGTCGAGGTAGCATCAGTAGAGGCTGGTCCTCGAGTGATGTATGTAACAAACCGGCCGGAAGATCCATGCCTGTCACTAGGAGCCGGCCGCCAAATCCATGCCTATAATTAATCCGAGGGTCGAGGTAGCATCAGTAGAGGCTGGTCCTCGAGTGATGTATGTACGTAGCTAGCATCTGAGTACGTTTTCTTTTTTTTAGCCTTGATGGCCTTTGATTACCGGTACGTGACCAGCCCCGTGCATCTTTTTTCTTTTCCTTTATTCTGCTTCCTGATCCGCGCATAGTGGGAGTTGGAGTTTTTTATTTCCTTGTGGCTCCCAATATTGTATTTGCTTTCTTCGTACGCTGCCCACAAGTCTAACTTGGAAACTGAGTCGGACTCCTATTTCCGCACGCCCCTGAATCAGGTGATCAGCCGAAAAGATTTCCACCGGCTGGCCGCCGTGACGAAACTGTTTTTTTTTAGCGGCGATCTGTGCGGGGGTACGTTCATCCGGCGGCGTGAAGAGGCGCTGACAACGAGCCTCCGGCGTTTATTCTTCGTGGACGGACATCACGACTGAAATAGCCGGTTGGCCGGCGATCTGAGTGAAGACGAAATTTTTTCTGCCGGCTGCTGAGCTCTGACAAAAAACGAGTTTGACCTGCTGTCGCGCGTGATCCACCGGAAAGATTGGGTTTTCGGTAGTGGCGGAGCTGGACTGAGCCGCGTCAAAACAAAATGTCGAAAGAAATAAGTTTTAATTTTTTCACAAAAAGCAAGTGTATTCAACAAAACGGTCCAAACTGATTTAATTTGCATATTTTTCCAAGTATAAGTAAAAAAAAAAGTACAAGAACATACAAAATAGAGCTACTTTTGTATTAGATAGTATCATACCATTAAGTTGTATCCATATTCATGTTGGCAAGTCAAAATTGTCGAGGAAGATGACCTCTACGCACGTATTTGGTGTACTATGCATCTAGAAATGACCGCATATCTGGACCAAATTTTGTTTTAAAAAAATTATGACCAATTAACCAATTACGGCCTCTAGAAAAATAAGCCCATTTTATCTCTGATTTCAGGGGTACTATATTCATAAATTGGTCTTTAAACTCCAGGATCGGCAACAACATTTGCTAGATCAAATATATCAGAAGCATTTGCTTGTTCATTGTCCTACAACATTGAATTTCAGCAATCTTCTACACGCTAGTTAGTAGACAAAAGACACATCAAAAATCAAACTGAAATCAAAGGGGAAATAAACCTTGTTATTCCTGTTCTTCATCCCGAGCTTGAGGCAGGATGCGCAAACGGCAGGGAGAGGAGGCACAGACGGTCAGAACAGTGTGGCTGTGTGGGGGCGGGGCGGGGCTTGGCGGCGCGCCGCGAGCAGAGCAGTGCGGGGGCGGGCGGGCGGCGTGGAGCGACCCGGACGGTGCGGGGCGTGGCGGCGCAGCGCGGCTGGAGATGAGGTGCTGGCCTCTGGCGGCGGAGCGTGGCACGGCCGGCGAGCTCGCAGATGGCGCGGTGGGGCGATGGATCTCGGGGAGTCGCAGTCTCGGGGAATTTTTTCTTCGACTCGGGTCTCGGGAGTCGCGGTCAACTCGCACGAGAGGCAGGGACCGGTGGGCCGAATTTTTTTCTGCTCCGAGCGGAGCCGGGTCGGTCGACCAGGCTTGACCCCCTACTGGCTACGCCTGTGGTTTCCGGGCGCCCGGGACGCTGCACATAACTTTCGATCCTGCTGATCTGATCAAACGCCCGTGAGGAATTTGTTGACGACGAGCCTTCTAGCGCTGATCCATTGCGGCGAGTCATCGTTGTTTGTTGATGTAGGCTGGAGATTGATGTTTGTCGATATGATATGGTGGGTCGCCGCCGTTGTCGATAAAGATTGGGCCGTCGCAACCGTGAATTTAGCACACTGTTCTTCCTACAGATGGCTCCAATTGACGGGGTGTGAATCCGGCAGATCTCTCGGTTAGGTATCTTGGTTTCGTATAGAGAGAGAAGTAGACGGCTGGTGGTTTCGGACGGCTGACAAGTAAGGATTTACCCAGGTTCGGCCCCTCACTGTGAGGTAAAGACCTACTACTGCTTGTTTGATCTGGTATTGATGATAATTACATGATGGCCGTGATGGCTATGGTGGTCTCGTCGGGGTTTGCCCGGCTATGTTCTGTCTATTGCCTATTGTCTATTGTGGTGTAGCTTATCTTCTTGTATACCCCTCCTTGTCTTTATATATGTAGCCATGGGGGGTTTACAGGAGTCCTATTAGACTACGACTAAGAGTTCTTATCTTGCCCTTCAAGCTATTTTCTTAACAGCTTATTGGTCTTCATTGGGCCACCTGGTGGGCCTCATCTTCAGTATACGCCATAGTGGGGGTACCCGGAATATATACCCACGTCACTAGCATAGCGAGATTAAAGGAGTGTAAGTCCCTAAACTCCATTTCACCTTCATTCTTTGGAAAACAAAGCTTTCACCATGAATACCAGTGCATCTTTTTACCTTGATCACTGTCACCCCACCAATACTTGGCAATAACATCAGTGATCTTTTTGCAAATATTTTTGGGTAACAAGAAAACCGACATTGCATAAACTGGGATGGCTTGCGCCACCGCTTTGAGAAGTATTTCTTTACTACCAATAGATAATAGCTTCTCCATCCATCCCTTAATCCTTTGCATAACCCTTTCCACAAAATGAATAAAGCAGTCGCTACGATCTGCTCTGACCAAAGCCGGGAGCCCCAAATATTTATCCGAAAGTGTTTCGGTATTAATATCTAGGGTATTGCAAATGTCCACCTTCACATCAACATTTGTATTAGGACTGAAGAAGATTCTAGATTTAGCCACACTCACCATCTGTCCCGAGTTAGCACAATAGGTATCTAGTACTTGTTTCAACGAGATTGCATTATTCAAACCTTCAAGAGAATAAAAGAACCATCAGCAAATAGTATGTGTCATACTGATGGTGCATTTCTGCACACCTTGATCCCTTCAATTCCACCAATCTCCTCCGCGTGTAACAAGCAACTTGATAAACCCTCTGCACATAAAAGAAACAGGTAGGGTGATAATGGATCACCTTGCCTAATACCTCTAGTTGGTTTAAACTCCTTGACGTGGGGCTACCTTTCGACTAGCCCACAATGAGGCTACCTGGTCCGCGCCAAGCATGGAGAAGCCCACAGAAGGCCCACTCGGGGTACCACGTATCCTAGTCCAACTCGGTTAGATTTCATAACCTGTCATATATGTACCAACCGCCTAAGACCTGGCTACCTATAAAGCCAGGGGGGTTGCCCGTCCTAGGGACACGCTCATAGCCACCACCACAAACCCTAGCGAGATCGCAATCTCGCCATTGTAATCGCTACTCGCATCAATAATCAGACAAGCAGGAAGTAGGGTGTTATCTTCCGGGAGCCTGAACCTGGGTAAATCCTTGCTTGTCAGCCTTCGTGATCACCAACACCTCTCTCTCTCCCCATCAATCAACCCGGGGTGCACAACCCTGGGATTTGCCGAGTTAACACCTCGTCAATTGGCGCCGTCTGTGGGAAAACAAAAAAGTGTTGGAATCATGGTCGCTCCGGCTCCATCCGCAATGAAGGCTGACGTCCGCGTCGTCAGGGAGTCGATCTGCTTCGGCTCCTTCGAGTACGTCCTCCACCCTCTGGCTCGCCGCTCGGTGTACGCCGATCTAGACAAAGGTATACACATCACCTTCGGCTCCGTATACTGCTTCACCGACAGTCGCGGAATACTCCGGTCCGCGGCAACCACGACACGCGCGGCAGCACCCGCATAGGCGAATCTACCGCCGCCCTCACCAAGACTCGCGAAGATCGCATCTGCCGCACCCGCGAAAATCGCATCTACCGCGCCCGTGAAGATCACATCTGCCGCACCCGCGGAGATCGCATCTGTCGCACCCGCGAAGATCGCATCGGCGTCGACTACATCGACAACCTCAGCAACGGCCGCGTGGATCGAGTCTACTACACCAATCTCGATCGCATGGTCAGTTAAATCAAGATCTACCTCAATTACTGCACCCGCGCGGACGACCAAGGGCTGGCGGCCGACAGACACGTCGCGCGCGTCTTCGTCTTCATGGGGCTGCTGTAACATCTCAAAGTTGTACTTTCCTAAATTGTATGCCTGTGTTGTAATATCGTGTGACATCATGCATATTTTCTTTTTGTTTGGCATTGCAATTAAATAAATTACTTTCAAATTTCAAATCCCATATTTAATTTTCAAATGCTTTGTCAAATAATTCCAAATGAAGTTTCAAAATATTATTAAAGAATCAAACTAGTAAATTAGTTTTACTATTTTGAAACTAATAAAAATATCCAAAAGATTTTTTTATCATGTTTAATTTCTGTTTTGTTTTAATAATACAAAACCAGAAAAACTTTAAAAGAAAAAGAGAAAAACAAAACAAAAAAGGGGGAGGGGACTCTCTCTCTGGCCGAAGTGGGCCAAGAGGCCCAACTCCGGCCCGCTTCCCTCATCCCCTTCCTCCGTACGGAGGAGGTCGACCTCCTTTCCAGCGAGGCAGAGTGGCATGGCTCGCTGCCCTCTGCCCCCACCTCGCCCCACTGCTTGCCCCTCTCCTTAAGCACCCCGCAGTGCCCCCCAAACCCTAGGCCCCCTCTACCCTTTCTTCTCGCAGCTCCGCCATCTCCCTCTCGGTTTTTCCCCTGCTCCTCTACACCGCAAAAAGCACCGGAACTGCATCGCCGCCTCGTCGTCCCTCCGGTCGTCCCCTCTCTCCCTCATTGCGCCAACGGCCTCCCCTCTCTCCTCTCCGTCCGCGACGCACAGGGGGGCTGGCCCGGGAGCCCCGCACGCAGCCGCGCGAGCTCGACGCCGCGACGCCGGCCACGGACACCCGCGACTTCCCCAGCATCGCTCCTCCGTCGCCCCATCGTCCCCGTCCCCGGCCTCGCGCCACCGAACCCCTCTCGGTGAGCCTCGCCCGATACGCCCTCTTCCCCCTCCGTTTACGAACCATAACTACCCAATTCGCCGGCGCCGGAGTCCGCCACCGCCACGGCCACGGCACCTCACGCACGCGTCGAGCACGGGCACGAGCACCCACGGCCTCCCCTTCGTTTCTGAGAAGGGGAATGAGACCCCCGCTTTTCCCGCAACCACCTCCACGCACACGAGCAGCGGCGCCGCCCCCGGATGGTCGCCGCCGGCGGGTTTTGGTCCGTCGCCACGCACTGTCGTTTTTCTCCTCCGTCAGTTTCGTCAGTTAAAAACCGCATCTTGCTACTGCTAAAAGGAATTCTACTACTATCCTAGCACCAACACGTTCCGCCCCAGTGGATAGCAGCTCCGCTCGTTCTCCTCGCCCGAGCGCGCAGGATCGAATCCCCCTGGTCGCGTTGACCCACAAAAGGTCTCCTTTTTAGTTATTTTAGCTCGCTGACAGCGAGTCGTTCCTTTGTTGTTTATCTCATATGCTTAGAATGATAGATTGTTCCACTATAATAAACTGTTGTCTTATTTTGGGGTTCTATAATTAAAAGATAAGGCACCGTCGGAAGGCCTTGCGAGGTGTTTTGTTCTGCTAAGTGTCGACCTAGGAACTGAGATCTTGCTCCCCTAATCCAAGACTGAGCGCACTAACCACTTGTGGGTGGCCCTATGGACCCCCCCCCCCCCTCGACTTTGACTGGAACTTCAACTTGTCCGGGAGCTACACCTAGTTCGTGTTTTCCATTTGTCTCATATGCATCGATACTAGTGTAGTATTTTACTTTGGCGGTGTGCCTTGTTACATGCATATAAGGCGCGGCCTGTTGGTGCGGAGGGGTGTGTCCTGCGGGAGTCCGCACCCTTTTGGCCGGGACCAGCATAGCTCCCGTGGCTTCTGGACTTGTTGCGGTGAAGGAAAAGAGTTGGGTTGAAAGGCCCTAATGTTTTTGACTGGGTTGATCATGCGAGTATGGGTCCAGTAGTGCACCCCTGCAGGGTATAATCTTATCGATGAGCCGCGTCCGCGGTTATGGACAACTTGGTGCGTTGCCGACTAATGAGATCTAGACAACTTACACCTAAGCATTGTTAAATAATTTGAATAGTAATACAGAATTACTTTCTCAATAACTGGTAACTAAAACTGTTAACGTGTGAGTATTCCCGAATTGTTTCCTCATATCTGGTTGAGGGGGTTAATTCGAGAATGGGTTATGACTGGTGTTAGTTGTAGAAGGCTACTAAAACGCTCGCTTATCCCTCTCTAATTAGACGGAAGTTTTAGCGCGTCTCTTTAGGTTGCTAGTGCTGCTGCCGCTAAGTACACTTACCCCATACTTTGGAAATCTTACAGTTTTGTAACTTGTTAGCTTAACCTTGTTCGATACGCTTCGGTGTATTGACCCGTTCGCGGGCTGTGGTTTTCCTGCAGTTGAGGATTCTTCGCTCGACCAGGTGGGTGGATACTTCACGGAGTTCGACGACGAGATCTTCGACGAGTAGTTAGAGTTCCCCTGGGTTACTTCCTGGTGAACCGCGTGGATGGGCCTTCTTTTCCGTTTCGGCCTTTGAGCCATTTGCTTCTTGTTTGTACTCAGACCGGTTTGTTTTCCGCTGCATGATGTAATGTTGGGACATGTGTCCTCTGATTGGTGCCATTCGCTATATTTTGCTCAGTGAGAGCTTTCGAATATTATTTCCTGTCTTCGTTTCTTAGGTTTATTCTGTGGTTTCAACTTGTTAAAAATCCGACTCGTATACCATGTGTGTATGTTTGAAGTATACGAGTTGGAAGACTTTTTGGGTTCCTGCGTGCACAATCTGGAAACGTATGTGACGTTGGGGTCGCCAAGAGCTGTCGGCCGATGATCCATTCCGAGCCTGGCCTGCTTGTTTCCTGGGATTGGTAACCCCAGTATGTTCTTGGTTGTGTGGCCCAACCGATACGTTTCGTTTGTGTAGCTTGAATTCAGGGTCTGACAGTTGGTATCAGAGCTTAAACGCCCTCAGGTTCCCTTCTACTGGTCGTTGTTTGAGTCTAGAAAAATATTTTGTAGTTATTAGGAAATTCTTAAACGTGAGAGTAGGAATTATGTTCTTTTACTTCTTTCCCCACCCACCCTCCCTGTTATTCTGGTAAGGAAGTGTTACGATATTTCCCTTCTCACCTAAATTTTAAAAATTAGGACATCACGTGTTCTGGGTTTCTGTAGTACCATAGTTGCAGGTGTCTTCAAGGTGGTTCTCTTCGTTTCAGCAGTTTCAACCTCTTCAGCTACGTTCAGTTTCATTCTTGAATCAATCAGTTGTTTCTCCTCTTTTGGTGAAGTTACGTCAAGCTTAATTGGTGTTTCCTAGTTCTAGTGCTAGTCTTCGTTCTTACCTCTCTTTAAACCTTTCTGGAAGTGAACAAAGTGGCGTACCGTGATGGATGGCCATGTCTCATTCCTTGTTGTCTTTTCTAAGCATTCTGAAGTTTCCCTTTAAGCACTTACGTTGGTTTTTGTTTATCCGATTGTGAAGTTAACGTTGTATCCTTCTTAGGATGGAGAGTGGCGAAGAAGATACTCCAATACATTCACAAATGGGGCAAGTTTTGTCTCAGATGACGCAAGTTTTGAGTCAAATTCAGCAAAAACAGAATCAGAGCAACAACTGTGTGTCTATCGTGCAGTTTCTCCAGCTCAATCCCCGCACGTTTGATGTTCCCTCTGAGCCACTCGATGCTGATGACTGGCTGCGTGAGATGAACAATGCTCTGGCTGTTTCTGATGTATCCGATGAGGACCGTGTTCCTTATGTCACCTACCTGCTCCGCGGTGAATCCATGTCTTGGTGGGAGAACTTCCTAGAGTTACGAGCACCAGGTGTTGTGACTACTTGGGATGAGTTCAAGGAGGCTTTCAAATGCCACCATATTCCAGAAGGGGTCATGCAAAGAAAGCGGGAAGAATTCTATGACTTGACTAGGGAAAGCATGTCAGTGCTGGGCTATCAAGCTGAGTTCAATCGTTTGGCCTCTATGCTCAGGAAGAGGTATCAACTGATGCCAAAAAGCAAGCCAAATTCCGCAGAGGTCTAAACCCAGATCTTAAGTACGCACTCACTCTTATCAAGTGCGGTACCTTTGATGACCTTGTCAACACAGCTCTCCGAGAGGAATTTGGACGTGAGAAGTTCGAAGAATCTCGTAAAAACTCTCTTGAAACAACTTCTTCTCCATCAGATTCTATACCTTCGCAGAAACGTAGGGTTTGGATACCCTATGCAGCTCAAACTCAACTCATCCACAGTCCAATCTCTCCGAGGTTTTCTTCCGGTCTAACCAACCCAACTTCAGCTACAAGGAGTTTCGTCGAGCAGACAACGCCTATAGTTCCAAACTCTTCGGTCACCTGCTTCAAGTGCGGTGAGCCGGGCCACTTCTCTTACAAGTGTACGCAAAACCAACTTCCCCCACCACCTAGTCGCCCTAAGAGTTGTGCTGTTACTCCTCAGGCTCCCAACATCGACAAAAGGTCTGTTGGTAGACGCGCAAGGGTGAATCATGTTACAGCAAAAGAAGCAGAGGAAGCTACTGATGTGGTTCTTGGAAATCTATTCGTGAACTCTATCCTCGCTAAAGTGTTGTTTGATTCTGGTGCGTCCCATTCTTTCATCTCGCAAAGTTTTGCTTCCAGCAATGGTGTTACTTTCGAAAAGATGGACAACCCTGTCTTAGTGCAGCAACCTGGCTTACAAAAGAAGTTAGCCTGAACAACGAGATCTTAATCGGAAATCTTCCATTCCAAGCGTCTCTTATTGCTCTTCGTTCTTCAGACATTGATGTCATCCTAGGGATGGATTGGCTTGTGGCAAATAAAGCGGTCATTGACTGTACTGCTAAATCTGTTAAGCTTACCCATTCTTCTGGCCAGATAGTCTACTTCTATTCAAAAACTCCTTCTGTTCAGCTGTATGCTCTCAATGTTCATCCTCTTCCTGCTATGGAAGATATACCGGTGGTCCAAGACTTTCCCGACGTCTTTCCTGAAGAATTGCCAGGCATGCCTCCTGACAGAGCCGTGGAGTTCGTTATTGAACTAGAACCAGGCACTGCTTCTATCTCAAAACGTCCTTACAAGATGGGCCCCAAAGAACTGGTTGAGCTTAAGAGACAGCTAGAGGAGTTGGAAAGTAAAGGTCACATCCAACCTAGTACTTCTCCTTGGGGTTGTCCTACTCTGTTTGTCAAAAAGAGGGACACGACTGAGCGACTGGTTGTTGACTACCGTCCTCTGAACAAGAAAACCATCAAGAACAAGTATCCTCTCCCTCGCATCAATGACCTGTTTGATCAACTGGCTGGTGCTAAGGTTTTCTCCAAGTTGGACTTGAGGTCAGGTTATCACCAGATCAAGATCCGCAAAGAAGACATTCCAAAGACAGCTTTCACCACTCATTATGGTCTCTACGAATACACTGTCATGTCTTTCGGTCTCACAAATGCTCCGGCGACTTTCTCACGTCTCATGAACTTCGTTTTCATGGAATACCTCGATAAGTTCGTGGTAGTCTATCTCGATGACATTCTTATCTATTCCAAAACCGAGGAAGAACACGGAGAACATCTACGCCTTATCTTGTTGAAGCTCCGAGAACACCGTCTCTACGCCAAGTTCTCCAAGTGTGAATTCTGGCTTCCTAAAGTATCCTACCTTGGTCATGTCATCTCTTCTGAAGGCATTTCTGTTGATCCAGAAAAAGTGAAGTCCATTGTTGAATGGTTGCCTCCTACATCGGTGAAACAAGTCAGGAGTTTCCTTGGCATGACTAGCTATTGCCGTCGATTTGTTGAGAACTTCTCCAAAATCGCTAAGCCTCTCACCGATCTCACTAGGAAGGATAAAAAGTTTCTTTGGACTCCAAAGTGTGATGAGAGCTTCAATCTCTTGAAAGCTAAACTCACTTCTACTCCTGTTCTAGTTGGCCCAGACACTTCCAAACCTTTCCAAATCTTCTGTGATGCATCTCTTCAAGGACTAGGCGCAGTCCTCATGCAAGAATGCAAAGTTGTGGCTTATGCATCTCGCCAGTTGTAGCCTCATGAGCTCAACTATCCTTCCCATGATCTTGAACTTGCAGCAATCATGTATGCCCTAAAGGCTTGGAGACCTTATTTGTTGGGGCACAGCTGTGAGATCTTCACCGACCACAAGAGTCTCAAATATCTCTTCACTCAACCAGAGTTGAACCTCAGGCAAACAAGGTGGCTTGAGAAGCTCTCAGATTACGATCTTACCATCTCTTACACTCTAGGCAAAGCTAATGTAATGGCTGATGCTCTCAGTCGCAAGTCCTATTGCAACAATCTCATGGTTGAGGACATCCAACCTCCTCTTCACAAAGAATTCAAGAAGCTCAATCTTCAAGTGGTTCCTTCTGGTTATCTTGCAAACTTAATTGCCACTCCTACACTTGAGGATAAGATCTGTGCTGCACAGTTGCGTGATTCTGGTATCAAGAATATCAAAGCAAACATCGGCAAGGATAAGTACAAGAGTTTCTCTCTTGATGACAAGGGTACCTTGCTATTTGAAGAACGCATTGTAGTGCCCAAGCTTGACAGCTTAAGAGAGCTCATTCTCAAGGAGGCTCATGATACTCCGCTTTCTATCCACCCTGACAGCACAAAGATGTACCAGGATCTCAAGACAATCTATTGGTGGACCAGGATGAAGCGTGAAATTGCTCGCTATGTGTCTCAGTGTGACGTTTGTTGTCGTGTCAAGGCTGTACATCAGAGACCACCAGGACTTCTTCAACCACTGCAAATTCCTGAGTGGAAATGGGACAAGATCGAAATGGACTTCATTACTGGGTTTCCAAAGTCCAAGAAAGGCAACGATGCAATCTTTGTGGTCATTGATCGTCTCTCCAAAGTGTCTCACGTCTTCCCTATCAAAGAGATTATCAAAGCTGATCAGTTGGCAGAACTCTATATGACAAGACTGAAGGAGATATGCCCTAGAGGCAATTAATAAAGTGTATTCTTTATCATATCTCGTTTGTTCATAATAGGTTTTTGTGTCATGCTAGAACCGTATTAAGCGGAAACATTAATGCAGGTGTGATACGTAAACAACCAGGTCCCTAGTAGCCTCTACTAAGACTAGTTTCGTTGCGCGATTGATGATCGAGGTTTCCCGGTCATGGGGCATGGCGCCGGTCGGCAATGAGAGTCATATTGCTGGAGAGCGATGTGATGGACATACCCAGATTTGGAGAACATAGTCGTTACACCTTTGACCGTGAGATCAACTCTTATTGATATTCCCGGAAGATACTTTGATTGCACCAAACGTCGTATCTTATTTAGTATGACAATAACGGTGATACTTTTGGGTATTGGAAAGGAGTATTGAGACGAGGGGTCAAGAGCGGGATTTGCCAGTCCGCGTAGCAGGATAGATACTCTCGGGCCCACTCGGTGAGATCTTGTCTAATGAGCTTGCAAGCATGTGACTAGGTCACAGAGACATGAGATCATGAACGAGTAGAAGATAGCGTCGTCGGTGACGAGGTCGGGATTAGGTATGGAGATATCTATGGAACGACACTCGGACGTGCTAAGTATCGCTATGGCAAAAGGTCTAAGACTTCACGTTCAGGTTTGATAGATGAAAGTCATTCGTTATATTTCAGGGATTAATTCATGGGGTCCAGGCCTACGGATTAGTCGCTGATCATTGAGGAGTCTTGATCATACCTGATATTATATCGAACCGCTAGGGTAACACACTTAAGGGGTTTCGACAAGACAACCGGAAAGGAAGGAGATCACCGGGAGCGTCCCGGAGAGGTCCGATGGAGATCGGGCAGCACCGAAAGATTTTTCTGAGCTAGGAAATATTATATATATTATGTTTGATATTAATTAGTGTTATTAATATGCAAATATGATTTTATATATTTATCTTCGAATTTATTAAGGCAGATTTCCCTAAATGGGCCTTCCGGACGAAAGAAGGCCCAAGAGGGGAAAATTCCCTAGGGGAATTCGGTGGGGGCCAGGAGGGCCGGCCTAGGTGGGCCACAAGGGGCCCACTAGGGGGCCGGCGCACTCCCTAGCCGAACCAGGCTATGTGGGGATAGTCCCACATTGCCTGGCTGGCAAGGTTGGCTCCCCTTGGGAGCCTATATAAGAAAGGGCACCCCCAGCCTTTTAATTCACCAATTAATTCCTGATTTCTCTCTCGATCTCGTGGTTCCCAAGTTGGAGCCGCGCCGAGCAAGAGGATCCGGGGATCTCCTCCACCATAGCCCGCTGCCGCGCTGCTGGTGTTCCGGTCCAAGTCTTCCGCTGCTCGTCCTGGACTGGAGCTTCGGAGGCGTCGTCTCCACCGTACGTGTGCGACTCCCTGCGAGGTGCTGCGCTAGCGGTACTCGGAGGCCTGCTTCCTCTACACGACCTTGAGGTCGGCTTCGTCGTTCTGCATCGACAACGTTTGTGCGGGAACGTAATCCCCGCTTTCGGTCTACAAGGTTACGTATTCCGATCTCCGTTCGTACTACTATATCTGCATAGAATAGATCTTGGCTAGTTTAAGGATATCGTTGCTAGGAAAATTATTGTTTTCTGCCCACGATCCCCTTCAGTGGTATCAGAGCCAATCTATCGTAAGATATAGCTGTACGCTGTTAGAACCCGTGCTCTGCACGGGGGCACCATTCCTGTTATTTGCTACCCTCTAGCGTGCACTTGTGTATTCCAGCGGCATTGAGTTGATGAAGCGGCCCGGACCGACTTTACGCGTACGCTTACGCGAGACTGGTTCCACTACTGACATACGGCTTGTACCGTATCTGTGGCTGGCGGGTGACAGTTTGTCTCTCTTTAGTTGGTCTTCGCATTTTCAATGGAGGGCCCGAAAGGGATGCTTAAACATGCAATTATTGGATCGTTGTTGTGGTCATAAGATTCGTAGGTATGAAGCGGTTCTATTTACGAAAGCCCCAAGCCACGTAAAATATGCAAAAGATAAAGTAGAAGCGTCTAACTTTATTTTGCAGGGGCTATGTGATATGGTCAAGGTAGGTTTATTAAATTGTTTATAAACTGCGGGCGCCAAGAAGACCATGGCGCGATGGACTATATCACATTGCATTATATTTGATGTTTTGTGTGCATCTTATTTTGTGTGATTGTGTGTGTTACACGGCGGTAGCTGAATAAGATGATCCCTTCAAAATACCACTAGTGTTCTCCCTCCAACGCGCACCACCAATAAAGTTCTACGTTATGAGGCAGGCCGTGATGATCGGGTGTCAGACATATCTTCGTTCGCATATGGTGGGTGTAAGCCATGTTGCACAAGCGTCAGCGTGGAGGTCTTTGGTGGCGAGCCTAGCATACTCAGAGGTATGTCCTCGGAATAGGAAGACCGAAAGGTCGAGCACGAGTCACAAAATTGATGTGGCAGACGATTTTGTCTACTCTTGAAGTTGTGCCGCCGGCTTTGATGATGAGGGTTGGTGCAATGGATGGGGGTCGTGTAATCGCTTAAACGACCAGGAGGGATGTTCGTTTGAGTGGTAGTTATGTTAGTTATTTTCTAAAATACTATAACTCAAAATTATTATGAACAAAGTCTTATGTTGTTGCAAATTCCATTGTAGATGTCTCACCCCTCCTTTAACTTGAACCTGTTCATTGAGAAAGAGAAGCTTAAGACCGATGGGTCTAACTTCGTGTCCTGGTTCCGCGATCTGAAGTCCATCCTTGAAACCCACAAGGTGGCCTACATCCTTGATACCCCCTTAGGTGATCTTCCTAGCACCGCCCCGGAAATCGAAAGGATTGTCCATGGGGTAAAGGCGGAGATTTCTTCTTATGTCCAGAGTGGCATGCTCTTTGCCATGGAGGCTGACCTGCAAAACCGTTTCATGAACAAGGGTGCTTATGATATAATCACTGAACTCATGGTTGTTTTTGCACGACAAGTCAAGGCTGAGACGTACGAGGCAACTGTGCTTTTCTTCTCAGCCCAGATGGAAGAGCACGGCAACATCAGTGAGCACTTGGCCAAGTTGTTTGGCAGGCTGCGCTCGACTTCTGAGTGATCTGGGAAGTGTGATCCTAGAGGAGTTGGTTATTGATAGGGCGCTGATCTCTCTGCCCCCTAGCTATAAGAACGCCATAGTGGACTACGGCATGAAAGGGACGTCAAAACCCCTGTCGGAAATCCTGAAGATGCTCGAAGTGGCCGAATTAGAAATCAAGCTGCAGAAGATGGTGGTGACCATCGGATCACCTGAGCGCAACTACCCCAAGTATCTGGAGGATAGGAAGTCTGGCAAGACGGTCGACAAAGAGAAAGGTATATTTGATATACATGTTATAGATGTGTACCTTACATCCGCCCGGAGCAATACGTGGGTATTTGATACTGGTTCTGTTGCTCATATATGTAACTCTCAGGAGGAGTTACGGAATAGAAGGCGGCTGGCGAAGGATGAGGTGACGATGCGCGTCGGCAACGGATCGAGAGTCGACATGGTGGCTGTCGGCACGCTCCCTCTGCATCTACCATCGGGATTAGTTTTGGTTTTAAATAAATGTTATTTTGTGCCATCCTTGAGTGTAAACATTATAAGTGGGTCTTGCCTGTTACAAGACGGTTATTCATTTAAATCAGTGTCAAGCAATTGTGCTATTTATATGAATGATATCTTTTATGTTGATGCTCTCGAGAATAACGGTTTATTCTTGTTGAATCTCGATCGTAGTACTCACATCCATAATATAGAAGCCAAACGAATTAAGTGTAGTGACGATACCGCCATGTTTTTGTGGCATTGCTGTAACATCCCAACATTTTATAATGTTCAAAAATCACTAAAATTTAAAACTTTTCTTTTCATTAAAATAAAATATTAAATGCATGAGGAAACCAACTATGAAAGACTTCAAACATGAGTTTAATATTTCAAATGCCACAGTTTAAACAATTTATTATCCACTGAGTTTCAAAAACCTTTAAAATATAATTTGACAAATATTTTACAAACTACAATCCATTTTTATTTTAAATAAATTAGTTTCTTTATAATTATTTGAACTAAACCACTTAGCCATAACTATTCATAAATACAAGAATTATTCAAAATAGTATATAATTACTAAATGGTTTTCATTCCTTTAACTATGTTCAAAATATAGTTTGGAAATTATAAGTCTATAGTGTATAACTTTACAACTTCATAGAATTTAAATTACTGAATTAGCCAAATAAACATTTCTTTTGCTTAAAGGAATTTCATCTATTTTCAAAGCATGAAAGGATTAATATATTCTAAATAAGAATAGAATTAAAACAAAAATCCTTTCCAAAGTTGTTATAAAGTTTTCAAATGAATTATCATAATTAAAATATAATGTTGCACAAATTATTTTCAATTAAAAATGAATACCCTATATTTCACATTTCCTAAAACATTGTTATATGTGTTCTTTAATATTATGCCAAAATAAATATAAATGATTTCAACAAAATAAGTTTAAATAACTTAAATCCAAACATACTGAAATGTGGGTATTTAACAAATTTATTTAGCCAAAAGAAAATTTAAATAAGATAGAAATTCAAATTTGACTTTAAGTGTCAAATTGGTAATTAATCAATATTTCAAAATATTAATTTTCTAAAATATTCAAAACATGCCCACAATTGGTTTAACAGAAAGATAATAATTTTACAAATTTTTAGAAATTAATTTGACATCATTTGGACATTTAAACCAAAAGATATGAATTAAAGAAATAAAATCAGAAAAGAAAATATCGGCTGACGTCATGCTGACGTCAGCAGATCATCTCCTACCTCTAACCGAACGAGCACAGATTTTGGAGATCGAATCGGAGTCCAAATCCTCTCCGATTCGTGCGGGATTCGATCTCCTGCACCCCCTATTTAATCCCCGGACCCCGCCGCGTCTTTTCCCCCAAAACCCTAGCTAAATCGCGCCCCCAGGCCGCCGGAGGAGCTCGCCGGAGTCCGCACCACCCGCCGCCGTATTTCTTCGATCCCCGGCGAGTGGAGATCTTTTTCGGAGCCGTGAGCCCTCCTAACCTTCCCTCGCATCCGTGCGCATCACCCTGACTTGACCGTATGCGTTTTCGCGCACCAGAACGCCTTCGCCGTCCTCGACCGAAGCACGTCTCCGCCAGCAGCAACTCCGACGAGGAACTGGAGAAGAACCGGAGCACGCCGCAGTCGCCAGGCTCGCCACCAAGTCCGCCGTGATCTCCTCTACGATCTGGTATGATCCATCCGTCCCGGCTCGTCTTTTTTTTATGCGTAGATCACCGGACGTTCGTGCGCCACCGCTGCGGGCACGTCTCCGGCGAGGCATTCCGGTGACCTAGCGCCGCTCGCTTCTGCCGTGAGTTCTCGTCCGTCCGATCGAGATCCCGTGGCCAGGATTAGAAGTTTTAAAACGAAGCGGTACGCTCCGATCTGGACCGTCAGATCCAGATCTGACGGCCCAGATCTATAACTTATCCACGTCAGCTAGCCACATCAGCACCACGTCACTGCCCAGTCAGCTGCCACGTGGAAAACAATTTTATTAATTAAATTTAATCGGCAGTTTTGCAGAAACACCCCTGTCACTTAGATCTCTCACAACTTTTTAACCACAACTCCAAATTTAATAATTTTTATATATTTGGAAAGCTCTGGATGTGTAGAATAATTTGGATCAGACAAAATTCAAATTTGACTTAGTATAAAATATTCAAATTTCAAATGGTGAATTGGAGTATATTTGTAATAACTTTAAATCTATAAATCCAAAAATTGCAAATAAATATTTTTAGAAACTTTGGAATATTTGTAAATTAATACCACTGCTATAAAATATTTTTGAGTAATTTTTGAATGATTTCATAGTTGTGTGTTTAATTTGAATAGTTTGACTAATTTTGAAATAACTTTTAATAGAAACATTATTTTTGATTAAATCCAATTGCAATAGATTTAATTAAATGCTCTCTGTCTATTAACACAAATTATAACATTTTGTTATAGAAATTTAATCATAGGAAAACTTTAATATTATAATTATTCCTTTTAATTTTATTTTTCCAAAACTAGGAATTTAATTAAATTGCATTTATAAATTCATGCATATTTATAAATAAAACACAAAAGTTATTTTTATGTTTCTTGTGATTTAAGATTTCATTTCATTCATAGCATATTTTATATTGTAGATATAATTCTCAAAGGAAACCCCTCTTCAATAGTTTTCTCTAAGTTAGGATTATTTTCAAACTTAGTATTTTGTGAAAAGTGCTATGCACTAGACACTTAGTAGTTTTCAAGATGGAGCTAGAAGACCATTGAAGGACTTAGCCAAAAACAAGACTTCAGAAGTATCTTCAAGGAGGAAACACTTAGAATAAAATCAAGAAGAAGTTCATGAAGGACTTAGAAGAAAACAGACTCTGGAAGCATCCCCAAGATGTCAAGCACTTAGAAGAAAAGTGAGAAGAAGTTCAAGAAGGCCAACCCCCTTTTTATTCTCTAAGTCTCTCTCTCTGTCCTTCTTCTCCTCTGAGAAATTCATGAAGACTAAGTAAATCCAAGACCAGCCTCGAGGATACAAGAACCACCAAGTCTGAGGATTCATCAAGAATACCAAGAGCTCAATCAAGACATCATCCAGAAGAAAGTTACAAGTCTGGAGATGAAGCCTGGAGGACAACTACATCTTTCTTTCTATCTTTTCCCTCTTTCCTAATCTTGTCTTTAGACTTAAACAAATTTTGATCATGATGTTATCATCTTGAAGTTGTTGGATCCTAGCAGCATAGTGGGATGAAGCGGCCTGGAAACAAATCTTACATGTCCACGTACATGAGACCTGTTCCACAATTTAAGTGGCTGGCTGGGTGTCTGTCTCTCTCACTATAGTGAATGTCCAATTTACAAAGAGTTGATAATAATCGTTGATCACCTTGAACAAATGACTTAGTAGTTTTCCCTAAGTATTTTGCACATCATGGCTAAGCCATTTGAGTGCTAGTTTCAAAAAGATATAAAACAAAGTATGTTTATCCAACTTAAGACTTTAGTCCTTAGTCCTTTTGACCAACACCTTGCCTTACATTAACTTAAAAGATTTTCCATGGCATGGAAAAGCATTTCTAGCCCTTAGGAATATTTTGCACATCATGCATAAACATGTTTTCCTTAGAAAGTTTTATAAAACTTATTTATTCATCTAGTATGTGTTTGTATGCATGGTGAGTTTGGCTTGCTGTTGATTGTTGTATTGTTGTTTGCTTATATTGATTAGATTAAACGGAGAGCAAACGTTAGTTGTTGAAAAGAGTTTGTGAACAACGACAACATTCAAAGGCAAGTGGCACACCTCATAAACTTCCTATTTTTATGCATTACTTAGTGTATTTTTAAATGCATGTGTTGCTATGCTAAACCTGTGTAGAATCCCTTATACCTGTGTCTAGGTACCTATGCAATACTTAGTAGAATTATTGATGCTATGCAAATGTTGTTTTGTGAAAATCTAAATTCTACTAAGTTAAGAATGAAACACCTGGGTGGTAATTGGTCGGATGGTTTATGTTGAGTGGCTACTCGGTCCATTTCTATGGTTCCTAAAGAGTATGTACACTTGAGAACGGCCACCCAGGAACAAAGGAATCTGAAGGAACTCCAAGTGACGATTGCTTCCAGTGCAGCCATTGCCATATGGGCTCTGGCTTGATCAATTATGTTGCGTGGACTCTCTCCGGCTTGACAAGCAGATGTAGGGGGATGTTAGGTGGAACGGGTCAAGCCAGTATGGGGAGGGAAAATGCTTCTGAAAGATCTCGTCTCATTCTCTCCTTTCCTTATCACAAATGGTGTGTAAAGGATACCTCGGGTTGAATGGGTACAATGGTGAAAGTGCACAACCTCTGCAGAGTGTAAAACTAAGTACTTAGCCGTGTCCCCGGTTACGGACAATTTTGAGCAGCTGATCAAGGACGTCAACGGAGGATTCCACCATTCCAACTTCAAAAATATAAACTTGATGGGTGAACAACGGTAGAATGAGACAGTGGATTTCATGCCACGGATGTCTCGAATAGAAGAAAAGTGTTTTCAAAAGAATAGGAAAAATTGGCTTTATGCAAATTAGCCTTGAGCTCCACCAGCCAAATATTCATATAGGTTTTAGAGTTATTCCTTAAGTGTCCACCATAGTGTCACTTGCCAGACTCCATTTTTAATGGAATCTGACCCACGTTGTTGCAATATTTTTCTTATTGCAGATTTGATCAGATGACGAGTGAGGTTTCGTAAAGGTTTCGAGTCTACAACCAACATGTTTTCGCCTGTGGCAGCATGAAAGTTATAGAGACTCACTGCTATTCTATTTCCGCTGTGTACTTTGTCAATGCTAGCTTTATGCTATGCAACTTGTATAAAATATTTTGTAATTCTGGATCATCGATGTAATATATTGATGCTTTGTTGTCATATTACATCGTAAACTGTGTGTGCAAATGAATCGATCCAGGGATTTGCACTATACACAGGTATCTGCCTTATTTAAAGTGCAGGTACTGAAGGGGTTACGGGGGCAGAAAACAATAATTTTCTAGCGAACGAAACCCTAACTAGCCAGGATCTATCTATCTAGTACATGCGATAACGGTGGCGGAACAGGTTACATTACCTCCATGTAGACCGATAGCGGGGATTACGCTCCCGCACAAGCGTTGACGATGAAGTCGTACGTAGCCGACCTCGAGGTCGCGGAGAACTTGCCGCGATGTCGGAGTCGATGACGCCGGGGTGTCGACGATGATCTGCGTCGACGGGCGTCGGGCGGAAGAAGGCAGAGCGCCAGCACCAGGGGCTGGCGCGCCGGCAGCAGAGGGGGAAGGCGCGGCGGCTGCAGGGGGCGAGACGACGTCGCCCAAGCTCCTCAATAGAGTAGCCTCCGAGCACTCGCAAACATACGGAGCCTAGCGACAACTCCCGGTCATTCAGATCCAGCTGAAATCGCAGGAGTAGATCTTATCTGGAATCCCGCAGAGCAACGGCGCTCTGCGGTATGGCTTAGGTGGAGAGAGACCCCCTTCCTCAGCTCGGCGCGGCTCCAACTTGGGAACCACGGGATCGAGAGAGAAATTGGGAATTAACTGAATTTCCTATGAATTAAATCAATTAATATGCCTTGCTATATAAAGGGGGAAGGGGTGTGCCAACCCCCTTGGCTCCCCCATGTGGGACTAAAGGTTTGGGGGGGTTGGTGCGCCCCCCCTTGGGCCGGCCGAACCCCCTTGGGGCCCACCCTCCCTTGTGGGGTGCGGCTCCCCCCTCTTGGGCCCTCTTAGGGCCCATATAGGTGGGAGCCCCCTTTTTCCTTTATTTAATTAATATTAAATTAATATAAAAATCCCATTAATTCATAATTAATATATTTATATATAATTCAATATCCCATGACTCCGAAACTATTTCGGAACCACCCGAACAACTTTCGGACATTCTCGGAACCCTTCCATAGCTCCCCGGAACTCCTTCCGGACCACCGGAACTCTTTCCGGATCATTTCTTTCTCTCCAACGAAAACCTATAAAATTCCAGAACCTATCTCAAAGCGTCGCTAAGACCTTAAGTTTGTTACGCTACGGTTCGGGAACACTCCAGACATGGTCGAGACACTCCGCTCACCAATGATCGTCAGGGATACCTGGAAATATATAACGACCCCTGTGCATTCCATGAATATCGTCGTTGAACCATAAGTATGATATTCATTCCCTTTGTCTCTGCGATACTACCTTGTCCGAGATATGATCGTAGACACACCGATGCCTTTGCTGTATCTCGTTACCGACGAAGGTTATTAACTCGTCTGCGATATTACATCTCCATGACCTAGTAATAAGCTGCGCAGCTATATAGATGCAATATCACCGAGTGGGCCCAGAGTATCTTTCCATTACAAGAATGAACAAATCCCGCTCTTGATCCTTACGTCTTGATGCTCTTTCGGAATACCCAAGATGGACACCGTTATTGTCATGCTATATAAGACACAACGTTTGATGCTCTCAAAGCACTCCTACGAAGCAACAATAAGTACGGTCTCACGGTCTAAGGAATAAGCTATCACACTCTTATCTGTTGCAAATGACAAGCATCGTAATACGATCTTATTGCAATACTTTGCGTATGTCCACCACCTTATTCTACCAACAAGATGACCCCATTGTCAACCGACGTCATTGTCCTTGATCGGGAATCTCGATCAACTGTTGCCCAATGGACTAGCTCATATAGAGGCTTGCTAGGGACCTGGTTGTCTATGTATCGCACGTGTATTAATAATTCCGATTAATACAGTTATAGCACAATACATAAACCTATTATAAACTTATGAGATACTGCAATAAATACTACTTATTTATTTGCCTCTAGGGCATATCTCCTTCAGTCTCCCACTTGCACTAGAGTACAAATAAACTAGCTGCATTTTACTTTATCAGAATCCCTTATCAAATAAGAATCATTTGATAATGCTTGCTTGTGGAAAAGTGTTACTGCACAATCCATGATTGTACACGCTTTTGCGATTCACTGGCATCAACTTGCTTGATATCACCATGTTGTCTAACAACATATATGCAAATACCGTAACTAAGTGAGACTTCTGCTTCCCAGCGCTTACTCTGATTATACTAACCAGATAACTGTCCTGAAAAACACACTCAGCCATGCAGAGCCCCTTGTAACAATTACAAACTCGCGATATCTACATACTTTCACACCAATGTAGAAAACTTGACATTCAAATGTCAATCCCTTAACTAACGCACTTCTACTTCCAGTAAATTTCAAATTTACTTTCATAACTGCTCTTATTCCAAGAACATCGGTTATATTTTATCGATCAGATAATATGGTTTCTGTATGATGTCTAATATATACATAATAGACCCACATGTCATACAACCATTACCTTAATGCATCATTACTCTTAATGACCAATTGGATTCCAAATGACCATCCTTTTGATTCTATTCTGACTCCTCAGATATAATCCAACACAACTCGACTAACTATTTAAAATTCCCGTTCTATTTCAAAATAGACACTAACTTTTAAAAAGTTTCACAACTTCATCATATTCTATTGGTACAGTTTCACAATGTGTTAACTACACAAGATGAATTCGACTCCCACTCAAATTATGTCTCCACATATTTGACAACACACGCTCCCACTCAAAAACGTGTTATCCACATATTTGAGTTCCTGAGCTCCCACTCAAAAATATGTTTCATACATATTCCACCTGAGTAAACTAAATACGACTCCCACTTAATTCGACATTTAGGTCAAACCAAAATCATTGATCTAACATCAATTCGAATTTAATACAAACCTCAGTATTACATTGATACAAATCCCTCAGACTTCAAGCATGTCTACATAAATGTAGTCAACAAATTTGATCTTGTCCAAGACACATTTCTTGACAAGACATGCTACCGCGTCTTTCTTATAGTCACATTTCTCATATAACACCTTATATGACGATTAAACAATCTTATTCCTCTAATAAGAATTGCAGCAACAATTACTCTCTTAATCCTTTCAAATGCAACTTTGGATTTCCAGGCTCAAAAGCCTTTGTTCGTATTCCGATATTTTCTCAACTTTCTTTGTATTCATAGAGTGCACCTTGATCTGTCAACAAGATCTGAAATACTTAATACAGAGCTGTGACCTGACAGCAATATTAAATATAACAGCACTTTATTTAGAAGTTTCTTTCATGAAAATATTATGATCTTTATGAAGAGGATTGCAAGCAGAAAACAATTTTCTAGTCTCCCTCACTCTTAATCACCAAATTTTCATTAGCAGACATATACTCTTTGGAACACCTTCCAACATAGGTCTGACACTTTATTCCAAACTTCTAATTCCAATCCATAAACCGTAATTCGAAAATTCATATTTTCCTCGGAATTACATAGACAACAAACTGAGTTTTGTTTCTATTTGGTTTTGGAATAGACTCTCATCCTATGTGAGTAATCTACAAAGAACTATTCATGTACACTCCGAATTATCGTATAATCATATACACGTCGACACTACTGTCGATCTCACGAATTCTCGTTGAGAAAAATATCTATTTTCTAAAGTGGACATCGACTATAATGTTTCGAACATATTAGGAGATTCTAAGACAGATTCTGAAAGACCACACTTTATTTAAAATAGAGCATGATTATAATTCCCCATATATCACCATATATGATATTATAATATTGTGAAACGAATTTCCACAAGTCTTTTGTGTTGAAACCATAATTCAAAAAATATTGTCCTTTGATCGAATTTTGTGAATACAACATTCACTAATCTTTCTTCTGAAAAACCCCATTTGATCTATTATCAAATTAATTTCAGACTCCATAATTTATCGGGCAAATACTCCTATTTACCAAAATCATAGAGGAATTCGGATCAAGCAAAACACCATTGATTAATCATTAAAAAATGACTCTCAATCAATTTCCTCTAGTATTGCAACTTCAATACTGCATTTCAAACTTAATCAATTTTGGCACTCGAAATACTTAAATGGACCAAAAAATATCCATTACTTCTTTCATTGCCTTTATGACTAAATTCGATGGTGTTTGTTCTTTGGACACATAATTTTATCATTCCCGCTATTATAAATGTATATCATACGCATAATGTAATTGAGATGTGATGCAAATTACTCATAACATGAAACAACTGCTTTGTTTCATAACATAAAACAACTGATGTGTTCTATATGAATAATTATGTCTTGTAACATTCAAGACACCAAACTAGATCACATTCTCACTATTACAAAATGTCTCATCAAAAACTATTGATGATAACTAATATGATATCTCGAGGGCGTGAGCACTACTGGCCATGAACATGCCATCACTCGTGCACTGTCACGTCACCCTTCGCCACATACTTGTGATAATCAGGGACTGTTTCACAAACAGAACAATTATCAAACACTTTTCATCAAGTATGAGAAGAATACATTTATATCTTCGTATATCAAATATACCCATAGCGTCGAAGAACTCTTCTTCGATGAATCAACTTTTAGAGATTTGAACTTGTTCACGAACGTGAAGAAGCCCACCGTGTCTCTATAGCATATTCACGCACATGCTATTCACAGCTAGGAGGTAAAGCGCAATCTCTATTGCACTGGAGTTCGCTATCTAGAAATCGTAGATATTCGTAAGCCTGAAGTAGATGTCACACAACTTCTTCAACTGAGTCTCCAGACAGGTATGCTCCCCATGTGAATGGTCCGGAACTTTCTAAGCTGTCTGAACTTCTCAAGACTCAATTCATCTTTGAAGTGACCTCTGATCGCATCAATCACGACATATGGCTCCATGTGTTGAAACAACTTTCAACTCAGGTGCTAGGCATACGCTCATGACGATCGTCACTTCCATGAACATGTCATGATGCTTACGGAACTCATCATCTTGCTCCTTGCTATCAGAATCATCTGGTCTAACTCCTAACTAATGTTCTAGCACATATAGGATGTTTGTTGTGTTTGGAGAATGTTTCTAAAACCAATGCACCAGCTGATGAAGTTGGACCCGTCGGCTTCCAAGGTAGAATCCGAGCTCTTGAGGAAGCAACCGAAGTGTAGTTCCGTAGTCTCCAGATGTGATCGCAAAAGAGGTAAGATAAGTTTATAATATATAGGTGAGTTTTAGTTCTATAATCTCATTATCAAAAACACACCTCACCAAGATTATTATCCCTAAAATAATAATGGCGATGACACGACCCTCATCCACCATACTACCCCCGATCATCACGGCCGGCAGCACAGCTTCAAAGGTGGACATAAAATGTCGATCATAACAACTCTATGACTCGTGCTCGATCTTTCGATCTTCCCGTGTTCCGAGGCCATACCTCTGAGTATGCTAGGCTCGCCAATCAAACCTCGAAGACCTGCGCGTGCAACATGGCTTACACCCACTGTATGCGAACGACGAGATGTGTGACACCCGATCATCACGGCCTGCCTCATAACGTAGAACTTTCTTGGTGGTGCGCAACGAGGGAGAACACAATTTTGGTATTTGTTAGGGATCATCCTATTTATGATGCTACCGTTGTATATCTAGCATATAAGCAATCAATAGGATGCACACACAACAACACACAATGATGATGCAATGAAGTGCGATGTGACATGGTCGATGCGCCTGGACCTTCATGGCGCCATGTGCCTGGCCCCCGGCGCCCCGGCATGGCTCCGAGTCTACAGAGCCCTCCATTGCCTCCGACAGTACGAGTAATATCAAAACTTACCGTAACCATGTGACATAAAATAACGCCTCTGCAAAACAAAGTTAGACGCCTCTAGCTTTATTTAGTTTTGCAAGTTTTACGTGGCAAATAGGCTTATTCGTAAGAGAATCGCTTCCCTACCTACGAACTTTGTACCACAACGTCAATCGTATAATTGCATGTTTAAGCATCCCTTTCGGGCCCTCCATTGAAAATGCTTTGCCGACTAGAGAGAGAGAAACAGGCACCCGCCAGCCACAGATACGGTGCAAGCCGTATGTCAGTAGTGGAACCAGTCTCGCGTAAGCGTACGCGTAAAGTCGGTCCGGGCCGCTTCATCAACTCAATACCGAAGGCATCGCAAGTGCACGCTAGAGGGTAGCAAATATAAGAAAGACGCCCTCATTCAACATGAGTTCTAACCGTACCAGCAGTACTACGCATAGATCGGCTCTGATACCACTGAAGGGGTTACGGGGGCAGAAAACAATAATTTTCTAGCGAACGAAACCCTAACTAGCCAGGATCTATCTATCTAGTACATGCGATAACGGTGGCGGAACAGGTTACATTACCTCCATGTAGACCGATAGCAGGGATTACGCTCCCGCACAAGCGTTGACGATGAAGTCGTACGTAGCCGACCTCGAGGTCGCAAGAGAACTTGCCGCGATGTCGGAGTCGATGACGCCGGGGTGTCGACGATGATCTGCGTCGACGGGCGTCGGGCGGAAGAAGGCAGAGCGCCAGCACCAGGGGCTGGCGCGCCGGCAGCAGAGGGGGAAGGCGCGGCGGCTGCAGGGGGCGAGACGACGTCGCCCAAGCTCCTCAATAGAGTAGCCTCCGAGCACTCGCAAACATACGGAGCCTAGCGACAACTCCCGATCATTCAGATCCAGCTGAAATCGCAGGAGTAGATCTTATCTGGAATCCTGCAGAGCAACGGCGCTCTGCGGTATGGCTTAGGTGGAGAGAGACCCCCTTCCTCAGCTCGGCGCGGCTCCAACTTGGGAACCACGGGATCGAGAGAGAAATTGGGAATTAACTGAATTTCCTATGAATTAAATCAATTAATATGCCTTGCTATATAAAGGGGGAAGGGGTGTGCCAACCCCCTTGGCTCCCCCATGTGGGACTAAAGGTTTGGGGGGGTTGGTGCGCCCCCCTTGGGCCGGCCGAACCCCCTTGGGGCCCACCCTCCCTTGTGGGGTGCGGCTCCCCCCTCTTGGGCCCTCTTAGGGCCCATATAGGCTGGAGCCCCCTTTTTCCTTTATTTAATTAATATTAAATTAATATAAAAATCCCATTAATTCATAATTAATATATTTATATATAATTCAATATCCCATGACTCCGAAACTATTTCGGAACCACCCGAACAACTTTCGGACATTCTCGGAACCCTTCCATAGCTCCCCGGAACTCCTTCCGGACCACCGGAACTCTTTCCGGATCATTTCTTTCTCTCCAACAAAAACCTATAAAATTCCAGAACCTATCTCAAAGCGTCGCTAAGACCTTAAGTTTGTTACTCTACGGTTCGGGAACACTCCAGACATGGTCGAGACACTCCGCTCACCAATGATCGTCAGGGATACCTGGAAATATATAACGACCCCTGTGCATTCCACGAATATCGTCGTTGAACCATAAGTATGATATTCATTCCCTTTGTCTCTGCGATACTACCTTGTCCGAGATATGATCGTAGACACACCGATGCCTTTGCTGTATCTCGTTACCGACGAAGGTTATTAACTCGTCTGCGATATTACATCTCCATGACCTAGTCATAAGCTGCGCAGCTATATAGATGCAATATCACCGAGTGGGCCCAGAGTATCTTTCCATTACAAGAATGAACAAATCCCGCTCTTGATCCTTACGTCTTGATGCTCTTTCGGAATACCCAAGATGGACACCGTTATTGTCATGCTATATAAGACACAACGTTTGATGCTCTCAAAGCACTCCTACGAAGCAACAATAAGTACGGTCTCACGGTCTAAGGAATAAGCTATCACACTCTTATCTATTGCAAATGACAAGCATCATAATACGATCTTATTGCAATACTTTGCGTATGTCCACCACCTTATTCTACCAACAAGATGACCCCATTGTCAACCGACGTCATTGTCCTTGATCGGGAATCTCGATCAACTGTTGCCCAATGGACTAGCTCATATAGAGGCTTGCTAGGGACCTGGTTGTCTATGTATCGCACGTGTATTAATAATTCCGATTAATACAGTTATAGCACAATACATAAACCTATTATAAACTTATGAGATACTGCAATAAATACTACTTATTTATTTGCCTCTAGGGCATATCTCCTTCAGGTACGCTACAGATGGTATCAGAGCACTGTGTTGCCTGTAGGTTCGAAACCCCTAGGATTGGACTAAGACCCCAAAGGTTAAATAGTTAACTAAACTAGGTTCCAAAACATGAGTGAATTTTGAACTTTTCTTAATATTGTTTACTTTATTTATCTTGTCTTGCATCTTCCCCTTTTCTTTTAAATTCTAATACTCTTACCTATTCAAAATTTTAGATGGGAGAATACACTGAGACTGCGTATGCTGGAGTTTTGTCGGGTTTCATCTTTGGGAGGCAGCTGTCTAGATTGACAAGTGAATTGAAGCTACCACCACCTTATTTCCGAGGAAGGAAGGAGGAGACAGACATACCCCATGGGATACGTTGGGAAATACGCACCATCATGACCCCGGATCCTACGATGCCAGACTTCGAGCCCGTGGACTATGTCACCTACTACCCAGAGTGGATTGAGGGAGTGAACATAGCTATGGTGGACTTAATGGCTCGTTTGTGTTACAAGTATCGATTCAAGCTAGCACCAGGATCGCCCTTCCGTGCCTTTGGGAAGAGGAATGCACATGGTCTCTCGATGGCTCACACGGGAAATCGCCTCGACCTGCCCGTCGTTAACAAGACGTTTGAAGACTTGGATTATCTCATCAACTGTCTGACCAGGAGAGTCCAACAGACTTCTGACGTCGCAAATCATGCTCAAGCCGTCATACACGCCAAAACCCAAGAACTCCAGGCTTCTGAAAATCTTATTGGTCAGTTGGAGGAACTCATCCATGACCTACATTTGGAGAACCTTGGCAAGGATGAGCAAATTGCCATGCTTGAGGCGCAACTCATTCCACCTCCACCACCGCCAGTAGCTGAAGAAGGAAGTAACCAAGGCACTGGAAATGTGACTGTATCTGCAGCTACGAAGGAGGAGGAACCAGAGGAAGAAGACCCCGAAGAGGTGCTGTTTGAAGAGTCAACTGAGGAAGAAGTCACGCCTGTGGCAAATAACCACGCAATAAAACGCAAGCGTAGTATTTAGGAAGGATAAGTGTAGCAATCAAAACCATGTTAGAGGGACCACCATTTATCTTATTTAGCTTATCGTATCGATTTAGTGTATTGACCTATCAAATTGTGGTATGGCAGTACTGTTGCTTTTGTATTTCCCCGACCTTTCGTTCGATAAACGATTAGTTCGATTTCTCAAAAGAAGTTTGAAATATACGTATTGTTGCTTGTGTTTGAACTTTGTTGCTTGATGTTTGTTAGATGAGGTTTGTAGTGGATTATCTTGATTGTTGGTTGTGCATTAGAAGGTTTAATTATTAACAAAACTTTTCTTTTAAGGGTGGTAGCCACCTAGAAAAAAAAAAATTTAAACACAGTCACTTAAAACCAGAAATCTCAAACTATCTTCCCTTTCATCTTTCTAATCACCATTCACTGTCAGTTTTCAAGTTTCATGTCAGAGATTTCATTTCCCAAAACATCTCGAGTTTTCAGAATCATTCAAGCCTTGCTTTCTTTTCTAGCTTCTCCGAATCTCGGGGACGAGATTCCTTTTAAGGGTGGTAGTCTGTAACATCCCAACATTTTATAATGTTCAAAAATCACTAAAATTTAAAACTTTTCTTTTCATTAAAATAAAATATTAAATGCATGAGGAAACCAACTATGAAAGACTTCAAACATGAGTTTAATATTTCAAATGCCACAGTTTAAACATTTTATTATCCACCGAGTTTCAAAAACCTTTAAAATATAATTTGACAAATATTTTACAAACTACAATCCATTTTTATTTTAAATAAATTAGTTTCTTTATAATTATTTGAACTAAACCACTTAGCCATAACTATTCATAAATACAAGAATTATTCAAAATAGTATATAATTACTAAATGGTTTTCATTCCTTTAACTATGTTCAAAATATAGTTTGGAAATTATAAGTCTATAGTGTATAACTTTACAACTTCATAGAATTTAAATTACTGAATTAGCCAAATAAACATTTCTTTTGCTTAAAGGAATTTCATCTATTTTCAAAGCATGAAAGGATTAATATATTCTAAATAAGAATAGAATTAAAACAAAAATCCTTTCCAAAGTTGTTATAAAGTTTTCAAATGAATTATCATAATTAAAATATAATGTTGCACAAATTATTTTCAATTAAAAATGAATACCCTATATTTCACATTTCCTAAAACATTGTTATATGTGTTCTTTAATATTATGCCAAAATAAATATAAATGATTTCAACAAAATAAGTTTAAATAACTTAAATCCAAACATACTGAAATGTGGGTATTTAACAAATTTATTTAGCCAAAAGAAAATTTAAATAAGATAGAAATTCAAATTTGACTTTAAGTGTCAAATTGGTAATTAATCAATATTTCAAAATATTAATTTTCTAAAATATTCAAAACATGCCCACAATTGGTTTAACAGAAAGATAATAATTTTACAAATTTTTAGAAATTAATTTGACATCATTTGGACATTTAAACCAAAAGATATGAATTAAAGAAATAAAATCAGAAAAGAAAATATCGGCTGACGTCATGCTGACGTCAGCAGATCATCTCCTACCTCTAACCGAACGAGCACAGATTTTGGAGATCGAATCGGAGTCCAAATCCTCTCCGATTCGTGCGGGATTCGATCTCCTGCACCCCCTATTTAATCCCCGGACCCCGCCGCGTCTTTTCCCCCAAAACCCTAGCTAAATCGCGCCACCAGGCCGCCGGAGGAGCTCGCCGGAGTCCGCACCACCCGCCGCCGTATTTCTTCGATCCCCGGCGAGTGGAGATCTTTTTCGGAGCCGTGAGCCCTCCTAACCTTCCCTCGCATCCGTGCGCATCACCCTGACTTGACCGTATGCGTTTTCGCGCACCAGAACGCCTTCGCCGTCCTCGACCGAAGCACGTCTCCGCCAGCAGCAACTCCGACGAGGAACTGGAGAAGAACCGGAGCACGCCGCAGTCGCCAGGCTCACCACCAAGTCCGCCGTGATCTCCTCTACGATCTGGTATGATCCATCCGTCCCGGCTCGTCTTTTTTTTATGCGTAGATCACCGGACGTTCGTGCGCCACCGCTGCGGGCACGTCTCCGGCGAGGCATTCCGGTGACCTAGCGCCGCTCGCTTCTGCCGTGAGTTCTCGTCCGTCCGATCGAGATCCCGTGGCCAGGATTAGAAGTTTTAAAACGAAGCGGTACGCTCCGATCTGGACCGTCAGATCCAAATCTGACGGCCCAGATCTATAACTTATCCACGTCAGCTAGCCACATCAGCACCACGTCACTGCCCAGTCAGCTGCCACGTGGAAAACAATTTTATTAATTAAATTTAATCGGCAGTTTTGCAGAAACACCCCTGTCACTTAGATCTCTCACAACTTTTTAACCACAACTCCAAATTTAATAATTTTTATATATTTGGAAAGCTCTGGATGTGTAGAATAATTTGGATCAGACAAAATTCAAATTTGACTTAGTATAAAATATTCAAATTTCAAATGGTGAATTGGAGTATATTTGTAATAACTTTAAATCTATAAATTCAAAAATTGCAAATAAATATGTTTTAGAAACTTTGGAATATTTGTAAATTAATACCACTGCTATAAAATATTTTTGAGTAATTTTTGAATGATTTCATAGTTGTGTGTTTAATTTGAATAGTTTGACTAATTTTGAAATAACTTTTAATAGAAACATTATTTTTGATTAAATCCAATTGCAATAGATTAATTAAATGCTCTCTGTCTATTAACACAAATTATAACATTTTTTTATAGAAATTTAATCATAGGAAAACTTTAATATTATAATTATTCCTTTTAATTTTATTTTTCCAAAACTAGGAATTTAATTAAATTGCATTTATAAATTCATGCATATTTATAAATAAAACACAAAAGTTATTTTTATGTTTCTTGTGATTTAAGATTTCATTTCATTCATAGCATATTTTATATTGTAGATATAATTCTCAAAGGAAACCCCTCTTCAATAGTTTTCTCTAAGTTAGGATTATTTTCAAACTTAGTATTTTGTGAAAAGTGCTATGCACTAGACACTTAGTAGTTTTCAAGATGGAGCTAGAAGACCATTGAAGGACTTAGCCAAAAACAAGACTTCAGAAGTATCTTCAAGGAGGAAACACTTAGAAGAAAATCAAGAAGAAGTTCATGAAGGACTTAGAAGAAAACAGACTCTGGAAGCATCCCCAAGATGTCAAGCACTTAGAAGAAAAGTGAGAAGAAGTTCAAGAAGGCCAACCCCCTTTTTATTCTCTAAGTCTCTCTCTCTGTCCTTCTTCTCCTCTGAGAAATTCATGAAGACTAAGTAAATCCAAGACCAGCCTCGAGGATACAAGAACCACCAAGTCTGAGGATTCATCAAGAATACCAAGAGCTCAATCAAGACATCATCCAGAAGAAAGTTACAAGTCTGGAGATGAAGCCTGGAGGACAACTACATCTTTCTTTCTATCTTTTCCCTCTTTCCTAATCTTGTCTTTACACTTAAACAAATTTTGATCATGATGTTATCATCTTGAAGTTGTTGGATCCTAGCAGCATAGTGGGATGAAGCAGCCTGGAAACAAACCTTACATGTCCACGTACATGAGACCTGTTCCACAATTTAAGTGGCTGGCTGGGTGTCTGTCTCTCTCACTATAGTGAATGTCCAATTTACAAAGAGTTGATAATAATCGTTGATCACCTTGAACAAATGACTTAGTATTTTTCCCTAAGTATTTTGCACATCATGGCTAAGCCATTTGAGTGCTAGTTTAAAAAAGATATAAAACAAAGTATGTTTATCCAACTTAAGACTTTAGTCCTTAGTCCTTTTGACCAACACCTTGCCTTACATTAACTTAAAAGATTTTCCATGGCATGGAAAAGCATTTCTAGCCCTTAGGAATATTTTGCACATCATGCATAAACATGTTTTCCTTAGAAAGTTTTATAAAACTTATTTATTCATCTAGTATGTGTTTGTATGCATGGTGAGTTTGGCTTGCTGTTGATTGTTGTATTGTTGTTTGCTTATATTGATTAGATTAAACGGAGAGCAAACGTTCGTTGTTGAAAAGAGTTTGTGAACAACGACAACATTCAAAGGCAAGTGGCACACCTCATAAACTTCCTATTTTTATGCATTACTTAGTGTATTTTTAAATGCATGTGTTGCTATGCTAAACCTGTGTAGAATCCCTTATACCTGTGTCTAGGTACCTATGCAATACTTAGTAGAATTATTGATGCTATGCAAATGTTGTTTTGTGAAAATCTAAATTCTACTAAGTTAAGAATGAAACACCTGGGTGGTAATTGGTCGGATGGTTTATGTTGAGTGGCTACTCGGTCCATTTCTATGGTTCCTAAAGAGTATGTACACTTGAGAACGGCCACCCAGGAACAAAGGAATCTGAAGGAACTCCAAGTGACGATTGCTTCCAGTGCAGCCATTGCCATATGGGCTCTGGCTTGATCAATTATGTTGCGTGGACTCTCTCCGGCTTGACAAGCAGATGTAGGGGGATGTTAGGTGGAACGGGTCAAGCCAGTATGGGGAGGGAAAATGCTTCTGAAAGATCTCGTCTCATTCTCTCCTTTCCTTATCACAAATGGTGTGTAAAGGATACCTCGGGTTGAATGGGTACAATGGTGAAAGTGCACAACCTCTGCAGAGTGTAAAACTAAGTACTTAGCCGTGTCCCCGGTTACGGACAATTTTGAGATGCTGATCAAGGACGTCAACGGAGGATTCCACCATTCCAACTTCAAAAATATAAACTTGATGGGTGAACAACGGTAGAATGAGACAGTGGATTTCATGCCACGGATGTCTCGAATAGAAGAAAAGTGTTTTCAAAAGAATAGGAAAAATTGGCTTTATGCAAATTAGCCTTGAGCTCCACCAGCCAAATATTCATATAGGTTTTAGAGTTATTCCTTAAGTGTCCACCATAGTGTCACTTGCCAGACTCCATTTTTAATGGAATCTGACCCACGTTGTTGCAATATTTTTCTTATTGCAGATTTGATCAGATGACGAGTGAGGTTTCGTAAAGGTTTCGAGTCTACAACCAACATGTTTTCGCCTGTGGCAGCATGAAAGTTATAGAGACTCACTGCTATTCTATTTCCGCTGTGTACTTTGTCAATGCTAGCTTTATGCTATGCAACTTGTATAAAATATTTTGTAATTCTGGATCATCGATGTAATATATTGATGCTTTGTTGTGATATTACATCGTAAACTGTGTGTGCAAATGAATCGATCCAGGGATTTGCACTATACACAGGTATCTGTCTTATTTAAAGTGCAGGTACGCTACAATTGCCGTCTTGGTCATATTGGTATAAAGCGCATGAAGCAACTCCACTCCGATGGACTCTTGGACTCGTTGGATTTCGGATCCCTCGATACATGCGAACCATGTCTCATGGGCAAAATGACCAGGACACCGTTCAAAGGTTTCGTTGAACGGGCGTCAGATTTGTTGGGGATCATACATACAGATGTGTGTGGACCGATGAGCGTTTCGACACGCAATGGTTATCGTTACTTCGTCACAGTCACTGATGACTTGAGTAGATACGGTTATATCTATTTGATGAAACACAAGTCTGAAACGTTTGAAAAGTTCAAAGAATTCCAGAGTGAAGTTGAGAATGAGCTTAATAGGAAAATCAAGCATCTCCGGTCCGATCGCGGTGGAGAGTACTTGAGTTTTGAGTTTGGCACACATCTGAAGAGTTGTGGCATAGTGCCCCAACTTACGCCCGCTGGAACGCCGCAGCGTAACGGTGTGTCTGAGCGACGTAATCGTACTCTACTGGATAGTGTCCGATCTATGATGTCTCTTACCGATCTGCCAGTGTCCTTCTGGGGTTATGCGTTAGAAACAGCCGCATTCATTTTAAATAGGGCTCCGTCCAAGTCCGTTGAAACGACGCCGTATGAATTATGGTATGGCCATAAGCCTAAGTTATCGTTTCTGAAGGTTTGGGGTTGTGAGGCGTACGTTAAGAAACTACAGCCCGACAAACTCGAACCGAAGTCGGAGAAAGTCGTCTTTGTAGGATATCCGCGGGAAACCGTTGGGTACACCTTCTACAACCAAGCTGAGGGCAAAACTTTTGTCGCGAAGACCGGTGCCTTTCTAGAGAAGGAGTTTCTCGCGAAAGGAGTAAGTGGGAGGAAGGTAGACCTCGATGAAATCGTTGATCCTGAACTCAAGATTCCGAGTGGCGCAACGGAAGCAATTCCGGAAACGTCCTCCGTGGAAGGAGTGGGAGAAACTGTCGAGGAAGATGTTCTACCTCGTAGGTCTGGTAGATCTCGGATCGCACCAGAATGGTATGGCAATATGGTTTGCACCGTCATGCTAGTCGAGCAAGACGAACCTACGAACTACAAGGAGGCGATGGAGAGTCTAGAGTCCGAGAAATGGCTTGAAGCCATGAAATCCGAAATAGGATCCATGTATGATAACAAAGTGTAGACTTTGGTGGATATTCCCGAAGGGCGCAAGGCCGTCGAGAATAAATGGATCTTTAAGAAGAAGACTGATGCATATGGTAATGTGACCGTCTATAAAGCTCGGCTTGTCGCAAAGGGTTTCCGACAAGTTCATGGAATTGACTACGATGAAACTTTTTCACCGGTAGCGATGCTTAAGTCTATTCGGATTTTGTTAGCGGTAGCTGCCTACTATGATTATGAAATCTGGCAGATGGACGTCAAAACGGCCTTCCTGAATGGAAACATTGAGGAAGAGTTATACATGGTACAGCCGGAAGGTTTTGTCGATCCAGGAAGTGCTAACAAGGTGTGCAAGCTTCAGCGATCCATCTATGGATTGAAGCAGGCATCTCGGAGCTGGAATCTTCGCTTTGATGAGGTAATCAAAGGTTTTGGATTTATCCAGAATGTGGAAGAGACCTGTATTTACAAGAAAATGAGTGGGAGCTCGGTTGTGTTCTTAGCACTGTATGTTGACGACATATTGCTAATAGGGAACGATGTGGAACTTCTGAATAGCGTGAAGGAATATTTAAACAGTAAGTTTTCCATGAAGGACTTAGGAGAAGCTGCGTATGTTTTAGGCATAAAAAATCTATCGCGATAGATCAAGGCGCCTATTAGCACTAAGTCAGAGTACTTATCTTGATAAAATATTGAAGCGTTTTCATATGGAGAAGGCAAAGAAGGGTTCTCTGCCGGTTATCAAGAATAAGATATTGCGTAAGGCACATTGTCCGGTGACGGAACTGGGTAAGGCCGAAATGACGAAACATCCTTATGCTTCAGCCATAGGATCGATCATGTATGCAATGTTGAGTACTAGACCAGATGTGGCATTAGCTCTAAGTTTGACAAGCCGGTTCCAGAGTAATCCTGGAATGCCGCATTGGGTAGCTGTTAAGAGCATTCTTAAGTATCTCAATAAGACAAAGGAAATGCTCCTTGTGTATGGTGGCTGCGATGAGGAACTTGGCGTAACGGGTTACGTAGATGCAAGTTTCTGCTCAGACCCCGATGACTGTAAGTCACAGACAGGTTACGTGTTCAAGGTGAATGGAGGCGCCGTGTGCTGGAGAAGTGGGAAGCAACCCATAGTCGCACAATCTACAATGGAGTCGGAGTACATTGCTGCCAGCGAGGCCGCAAATGAAGCTGTGTGGCTGAGGAAGTTCGTCATCGAACTTGGAGTGTTCCCGAGCGTGCAAGACCCCGTGGTCCTCTTCTGCGACAATACGGGTGCCATTGCGAACGCCAAGGAGCCAAGGTCTCACTCCACCGCCAAACACATTCTCCGACGCTTCCACGTGATACGTCAGTACGTACAAGGAGGCCATGTGAAGATTTGCAAAGTGCATACGGATCTGAATGTGGCAGATCCGCTGACGAAGCCTCTCCCGCTTGATAAGCATGAATAGCATCAATTAGCTATGGGTGTTAGGCTTTTACCAAGTTGTAATCTAGATTAAGTTGTACTCTAGTGCAAGTGGGAGACTGAAGGAGATATGCCCTAGAGGCAATTAATAAAGTGTATTCTTTATCATATCTCGTTTGTTCATAATAGGTTTTTGTGTCATGCTAGAACCGTATTAAGCGGAAACATTAATGCGGGTGTGATACGTAAACAACCAGGTCCCTAGTAGCCTCTACTAAGACTAGTTTCGTTGCGCGATTGATGATCGAGGTTTCCCGGTCATGGGGCATGGCGCCGGTCGGCAATGAGAGTCATATCGCTGGAGAGCGATGTGATGGACATACCCAGATTTGGAGAACATAGTCGTTACACCTTTGACCGTGAGATCAACTCTTATTGATATTCCCGGAAGATACTTTGATTGCACCAAACGTCGTATCTTATTTAGTATGACAATAATGGTGATACTTTTGGGTATTGGAAAGGAGTATTGAGACGAGGGGTCAAGAGCGGGATTTGCCAGTCCGCGTAGCAGGATAGATACTCTCGGGCCCACTCGGTGAGATCTTGTCTAATGAGCTTGCAAGCATGTGACTAGGTCACGGAGACATGAGATCATGAACGAGTAGAAGATAGCGTCGTCGGTGACGAGGTCAGGATTAGGTATGGAGATATCTATGGAACGACACTCGGACGTGCTAAGTATCGCTATGGCAAAAGGTCTAAGACTTCACGTTCAGGTTTGATAGATGAAAGTCATTCGTTATATCTCAGGGATTAATTCATGGGGTCCAGGCCTACGGATTAGTCGTTGATCATTGAGGAGTCTTGATCATACCTGATATTATATCGAACCGCTAGGGTAACACACTTAAGGGGTTTCGACAAGACAACCGGAAAGGAAGGAGATCACCGGGAGCGTCCCGGAGAGGTCCGATGGAGATCGGGCAGCGCCGAAAGAGTTTTCGGAGCTAGGAAATATTATATATATTATGTTTGATATTAATTAGTGTTATTAATATGCAAATATGATTTTATATATTTATCTTCGAATTTATTAAGGCAGATTTCCCTAAATGGGCCTTCCGGACGAAAGAAGGCCCAAGAGGGGAAAATTCCCTAGGGGAATTCGGTGGGGGACAGGAGGGCCGGCCTAGGTGGGCCACAAGGGGCCCACCAGGGGGCCGGCGCACTCCCTAGCCGAACCAGGCTATGTGGGGATAGTCCCACATTGCCTGGCTGGCAAGGTTGGCTCCCCTTGGGAGCCTATATAAGAAGGGGCACCCCCAGCCTTTTAATTCACCAATTAATTCCCGATTTCTCTCTCGATCTCGTGGTTCCCAAGTTGGAGCCGCGCCGAGCAAGAGGATCCGGGGATCTCCTCCACCATAGCCCGCTGCCGCGCTGCTGGTGTTCCGGTCCAAGTCTTCTGCTGCTTGTCCTGGGCTGGAGCTTCGGAGGCGTCGTCTCCACCGTACGTGTGCGACTCCCTGCGAGGTGCTGCGCTAGCGGTACTTGGAGGCCTGCTTCCTCTACACGACCTTGAGGTCGGCTTCGTCGGTCTGCATCGACAACGTTTGTGCGGGAACGTAATCCCCGCTTTCGGTCTACAAGGGTACGTATTCCGATCTCCGTTCGTACTACTATATCTGCATAGAATAGATCTTGGCTAGTTTAAGGATATCGTTGCTAGGAAAATTATTGTTTTCTGCCCAAGATCCCCTTCAAAGACTGGTTCCTTTACATGGTGTTCCTTTGGCAATAAGCTTAGATCGTGGAAGTATCTTCACCTCTCGATTTTGGGATAGTTTTCAGAAAGCCTTGGGTACCAAACTTCTGTTCAGCACAGCTTACCATCCGCAGACAAGTGGACAGGTTGAAAGAGTGAATCAAATTCTGGAGGATATGCTCAGAGCTTGTGTTATCTCCTTTGGCATGAAATGGGAGGATTGCCTTCCCTATGCTGAGTTCTCCTACAACAACAGCTTCCAAGCAAGTCTAGGCATGGCTCCCTTTGAACCTCTCTATGGCCGCAAATGCAGAACTCCTCTGAATTGGTCTCAAGCTGGTGAACGTCAATTCTTTGGTCCTGACATTATCCAAGAGGCTGAAGAAAAGGTTCGCATCATTCGTGACAATCTGAAGATTGCCTAGTCTCGGCAGAAAAGCTATTATGATAGCAAGCACAGGGACATGGTCTATGCACCTGGTGATCAAGCTTACCTTCGTGTCACTCCTCTGAGATGCACGCAATGCTTTGGCATCAAAGGCAAGCTCGCTCCGCGTTATGTTGGCCCTTTTAACGTTCTTTCAAGGCGTGGTGAATTGGCTTACCGTCTGGAACTTCCTCCAAACCTCTCCAAAGTGCATGATGTCTTCCACGTGTCACAACTCAAGAAGTGCTTCCAAGATCCAGGACGTGTAGTTGATCATGGATCAATTGAACTTCGAGAAGATCTCTGTTATGTGGAACAACCGATTCGCATTCTTGACGAAGCTGAACGTCGCACCCGTAACAACACTGTCAAGTTCTACAAGGTTCAACGGTCTCATCATTCTGACAAGGAAGCTACATGGGAACGTGAAGACCACCTCCGTGCCGAGTATCCCGACCTCTCGTTGCTCCATGAAGAATCTCGGGGCGTGATTCCTTTGAGGGGGGGAGTGTTGTAACATCCCAAAGTTGTATTTTCCTAAATTGTATGCCTGTGTTGTAATATCGTGTGACATCATGCATATTTTATTTTTGTTTGGCATTGAAATTAAATAAATTACTTTCAAATTTCAAATCCCATATTTAATTTTCAAATGCTTTGTCAAATAAATTCCAAATGAAGTTTCAAAATATTATTAAAGAATCAAACTAGTAAATTAGTTTTACTATTTTGAAACTAATAAAAATATCCAAAAGATTTTTTTTATCATGTTTAATTTCTGTTTTGTTTTAATAATACAAAACCAGAAAAACTTTAAAAGAAAAAGAGAAAAACAAAAAAAAGGGGGAGGGGACTCTCTCTCTGGCCGAAGTGGGCCAAGAGGCCCAACTCCGGCCCGCTTCCCTCATCCCCTTCCTCCGTACGGAGGAGGTAGACCTCCTTTCCAGCGAGGCAGAGTGGCATGGCTCGCTGCCCTCTGCCCCCACCTCGCCCCACTGCTTGCCCGTCTCCTTAAGCACCCCGCAGCGCCCCCCAAACCCTAGGTCCCCTCTACCCTTTCCTCTCACAGCGCCGCCACCTCCCTCTCGATTTTTCCCCTGCTCCTCTACACCGCCAAAACCACCGGAACTGCATCGCCGCCTCGCCGTCCCTCCGGTCGTCCCCTCTCTCACTCATTGCGCCAACGGCCTCCCCTCTCTCCTCTCCGTCTGCGACGCACAGGGGGGCTGGCCCGGGAGCCCCGCACGCAGCCGCGCGAGCTCGACGCCGCGACGCCGGCCACGGACACCCGCGACTTCCCCAGCACCGCTCCTCCGTCGCCCCGTCGTCCCCGACCCCGGCCTCGCGCCACCGAACCCCTCTCGGTGAGCCTCGCTCGTGTAACATCCCAATATTTTGGAATGTTCAAAAATCACTAAAATTTAAAACTTTTGTTTTGATTAAAATAAAATATTAAAATGCATAAGAAAACTAACTATAAAAGACTTCAACCAATTTTGAAAAAGTCTATTATTTCAAAATTCCCAATGTGTCATTATTTTCAAAAGTTATTTCCAATTAAACATTACATTATCCGTTGTATTTCAAAAACCTTCATATGTAATTTGACAAATGTTTTATAAAGTACAAACCATTTTATTTTAAATAAATAGTTTACATATAAATAATTGATTTCAACCACTTAGCCTTAGCTATAAATAAATTAAAATAATAATTATAACTGTTATTTTAAACTATTGAAAACATTGTCTATTTGCCAAAAGATTATTATTCATTTACCTGAGTTCAAAACATAGTTTGGATATTACAAGTCTATAGCATATAACTTTAAAACCTCATAGATTCTATAACTACTTAACAACCCAAATAAACATTTCATTAGCTTAAATGATTTTCATTTATTTTCAAAACATTAAATGACTTTCATGAATATATTTTCTATATAAGAAATGATTAAATCAAAAATCTTTTCCAAAGTTGTTGTAAGGTTTTCAAATGAATTATCATAATATAAAATATAATGGTGCACAAATTATTTTCAATTAAAAATACATTCATTATATTCCCCTTTTCATTGCGAACTGTGGTGTTATGTTATTTAACGTTGTACTAAAGACAAAAATGATTTAATGTTGGAAAATGAGTTTAAATAACTTAATTTTAAACTTATATAAGTGTTGTATTTTTATAAATTTTATTTAGCCAAAAACGAAATTATTTAAGCCATGTTTTCAAATTTGACATTAAGTGGCAAATTTGTAATTAATCAATAATGCAAAATTTTGATTTTTTAAAAGTGTTCAAAATATGCCCACAACTGGTTTAACACAAAGATATTATTTTTACAAATTTTTAGAAATTTATTTGACTTGATTTGGAGTCTTAAATCAAAAGTTATGAAAGAAATAAGAAAAAACAGAAAAAGAAAAAGGAAAAATGCTGACGTCGTGACGACGTCAGCGTCGTCTTCAAGCTCCAGCACCAGGAAACGCGAAATCAGCTCTCGTGCAAACTTCCCGAATTGATTCCCGTTGATTTATAGCCCCAAATGACGCACCGTTTGTTTCTAATTAAAGCCCTTAATCTCCTCTTTCATTCCCCATAAAAGCCCTCTCTTAAATGTCCTAAATTGCTCTAATTTATTCCGCCATTAAACATGGACGTTTTTTGTCGAAATTAATGTCCAATTGATTGCGGGTAAATTACTGCACCAAATCAAGCACCGTCCGATTCTATATAAAGCCCTCGACCTCCTCCTCCATTCTCCCCCAAAAGCCCTCTCCAATACGCCAAGTATCCTAGACGGCATATGGTTTATGAGGTACGCTGCTGTCCTGGTGGAAAACCTGTCTGGCATGGTAATTTGGAAGGCCTGGAATTGGCCACTAGGCCGACGAATTTGCTCGCCGGAGTTCTTCAAATCCACGGACGATTTCATTGATTCCGGCGAGGTGAGGCGACCTCCGAGCACCAAGACCACCTCTATTCCGTCTGCCTTGCCCGTGCGCACCCCCTCGACCCATCCTCGCCTCTCCTCCACGACCAAAACGCTCGGGGCAAGCACGCCGAAGCTCGCCGACGCCCGACGCACTCCGGCCGCTCCTCCGCGCCGCACCGAGCCACGCCGCTGAACGTCGAAGCCACCATCCTCTCCGTCGCGACGCGCCGCATACGCGGAACCCCTCTACCCGTCCAGAGAACCACGGGAACGTCGTCTCCGACCTCCACCCGACGTCGGCGACGCCGTCTCCCTCAACTCCGGTGAACTGCGCCGCCACCTCCAGACCATATCGCTGTAAGCCCTTACATCTTGATCCAGCGGTGTAGATTAGATGACTTGTTTGATACAATAGCATCGCGCCGCGCGACTGTTGTGTTAGCTATTTTCCATTTCCGTTTTTCTGACTAGACATAACTTCCAAAATTCATATTAAATCGACCGTAATTCCGTTTTTGATGTTTTTGTAGTCTATGGAATCGTATGAACGTGTAGAAAATAGTGGTATAATAAAAACTTGTATTTTAGTCGTGCACTAACTTGGTATTTACAGAAACATGTAAAACATTATTTTAATTATAGTTTTAATTCTGTAAGGTCAAAATTTGTTAATAAAATATCTTTGAAAAGCCCATGACCTATAGATTGTGCTAGTTATGTTAATTTCCAACCTTGACTAGTTTAAACTCGTTCAAATGTCCAAATGCATGATTTAAGTAAATTGGACATAGATATTATTGTGTATGTCCAAGAACTTTTTAAATGAAATGTTTTTGGAATCATTAAGATGTAGAATAAGTATTCGATTATACATTATATTGACCAACCTTAAAATGATTTAGCGTACAAATTTGATTTTAAAACTTGATGCCAACTGAAATAACTAGAATATTAATTCATTGATATGAACTCTTAAGTTTGGTTTTAAAATGATTTGTTATGTTACTTTAATGAAACTTGAAATTTAAATTAGGTTAAAACCTTTACCAAGGTTAATGTGTGATCATTTGAACAAGTTTAACACAATGTCTCATTAAATCAATTTTGAAACATAGACTTGTGTATTTGTATTTAAATATGCTGGATAACTTAAAATTGCGAACCTTGCTTTTAAATTGTTTTCAAACCATCTCGACATTCATTGGTGTAAATCTTATCAAGACCATCCCCTGACCAAAATGGAAAACCCTTAACTCAATCACATTAATTCTTTTTGCATATCAAATTATGTGATACTCTTGACCAAACCCTGTGCTAAGCCTTTTTACGCTTGTTTGTTTTAAATTGTTATGTGCTTGTTGAATTGCTTGTTCATTGTATGTCTGTTTACTTTATAGATTGAACGGAGTGCAACGTTCGTTGTCGACAATGAGTGAGTGAGAAACGACAACATTCATCAGGCAAATGACTTCATAAAACACCTACTATTTTATTCTATTGCATATCTAGTGTTTTCAAACAGTATTTGCAAAAGTAGTATGCATGATAGGTTTTTGGGAGATTGTAGTATGCTATGCAAACCTTTTAGGTTTCCCCTTAGAAATTCCAGATTAGACCCCTATTATAATTTAGTGGAAGCACCTGCTGCAAAAGTGATTGTTTTATGGTTGATGTGATAAAAGAAAATTTCCACTAAATTAATTTAACGCCTGAGTGGATTGGGTCGATCGAGGAGGTTTCAAGTTGAGTGGCTTCTCAGGGCCAAGTGTCATGGTTGTCTTCGCCCAGGGTAGTTTCTACTTACTTGGGGCCATGATATGCGGTGTTAACCTGAGTTGCTCACTTGTGGTAGGCCACCCAGGGCTATGAGATTTAAGTTTACACTGAGTCTAGTTGCTTGTCGTGCAACCATTGGTCAATATGGGCTCTGTCTTGATGGAGTAAGTTGATGTGGACCTGGGTCAAGAGATTGATGGTGGTAGAGTGGATAGGATGGTGGTAATCTCTTAGTATGATCATGGGAAAGCAACTTCTGAAAAGTCTCGTCTTGATCTTCTTCTTTTCCTTCTCACTAAAGGAGTGTAGAGGATAGTTTGGTTGATTAAGTCTAATGGTGAAAGTGCACACCCTCTCGAGAGTTAAAACCTAAGATCTTAGTCGTGTCCCCGGCATCGGACAAATTGAGTAACTACACAAGGCTGTGTTCTGAAAATCTCTTCATTCCAATTTCTTAATAAAACTTTGATGGTAGAACATGAGAAGGAGACATGGATTTGTCTCGAGATTGTCTATAAAGAGAAAATATTGTTTCAAAAAGTTGTTTACCAAAAGTAGGAGAAAACTTGCTTTGCGCAATAGCCTTGAGCTCCACCAGCCAAATAAGCATATAGATATAGCTTAGTAGAATATTAGAAATTAAAGTCACTTGCCACCACAATTCAATTGTGCTGACCCTTTATAGCTGAGCTGCAACTAAACCTTGCAGATTCGACAGACGACGAGTGAGTATTCGATAGGATTTCGAGTCTACAACCAACATGCTTTGCCTGTGGCACATGAAGATGATGAGGCTCTTTGTATCTACTATTTTCCGCTGCTACTCTTGGAAATTTTGCTAGCCTTTTCAGGTTATGCAAGTTGTAAGAGATATTTGTAACACTGGATCATGCGATTTAATAAAGTATTTGACACTTTTGCATGATATACATCTTAAACTGTGGTGCTAGCATTTGATTCAGGGACTAGCACATTAACACAGGGACTTCCACCTTATAAAAAAAGGTGAGGTCTCTACAGCTCGATACGCCCTCTTCCCCCTCTGTTTACGAACCATAACTACCCAATTCGCCGGCGCCGGAGTCCGCCACCGCCACGGCCACGGCACCTCACGCACACGTCGAGCACGGGCACGAGCACCCACGGCCTCCCCTTCGTTTCTGAGAAGGGGAATGAGACCCCCACTTTTCCCGCAACCACCTCCACGCACACGGGCAGCGGCGCCACCCCCAGATGGTCGCCGCCGGCGGGTTTTGGTCCGTCGCCGCGCACTGTCGTTTTTCTCCTCCGTCAGTTTCGTTAGTTAAAACCCGCATCTTGCTACTGCTAAAAGGAATTCTACTACTATCCTAGCACCAACACGTTCCGTCCTAGTGGATAGCATCTCCGCTCGTTCTCCTCGCCCGAGCGCGCGGGATCGAATCCCCCTGGCCGCGTTGACCCACAAAAAGGCCTCCTTTTTAGTTATTTTTAGCTCGCTGACAGTGGGTCACGTACGTCAGGGACAGAGGCACTGGAAAAATTACACAGAACCCCATGCACTTCCTGCTTAGCGTTTTAGCCCTCACCAGCAAGTTTTTCCATCACGGATAGATCCCTGACATTTACAGAAACACCCCAAAAACTAAAATGTTAATAACTTTTAATTTATAACTCCAATTAAAATAATCTTTATATGTTTTTATATCGGAAAAATGCAATAAACATTAATATCACATTCTTATGCCATTTTGCATCATTTATTTTAAATTCTTATTTTAATTAACAAATGCAATTAATTAATTAAATATGGAATGTGTGGGGTAATAAGTATATAATGCCCTAATTCCATTTAATATGCTCATATGTTTTATACCATGTTTTTCCATGATAATAAATATTAAAATTGAGTTGAAGATAAATAATTGGCAAATAATTACTAAATGTGTAATGTGTTGGGAAAATAATTAATTAATGTCTTTTCCATTTAAATTAATTAGCTCACCATATCTGTTATATTAAGTAACATTTAAATTGTTGGATACACAAATAACTTGCACCCTAATATTTTGCCGGGATTCCATCCCCGCTTTAAATATGAGCTAATCATCTCATACCATATTGCACCATCATTTGATTGCGCATTTTCTCTGTATTGATTATTGTTTCCTATTGTCTGTGTTTGGCTTTCTATGGGTAGACGACGACGTGTCTGCTGCGAGTACCTACGATACTGAGGTTTCAGCTTTTGTGCCGGGCCACGAGCTGGCAGGCAAGCTTCTGCTAACCGGTTACACGATTGTTTGGTTTTCATTCCTTCCTTTTGATCTATGCTATCCTAGTTATCGATTCCTGAACTGCGATCCCATCACATGTTTATCTTGCAGCTTATACAGCTATATCCCCACAACCTATAACCCCTTGCATGTTTATCTGTTGGCATTTACGAGTCGTAGTGCATGCTTAGAATTGGTTGAGCGAGTCGTTGCTTTGTCGTTTATCTCATATGCTTAGAATGATAGATTGTTCCACTATAATAAACTGATGTCTTATTTTGGGGTTCTATAATTAAAAGATATAGCACCGGCGGAAGGCCTTACGAGGTGTTTTGTTCTGCTAAGATTCGACCTAGGAACTGAGATCTTGCTCCCCTAATCCAAGACTGAGCGTACTAACCACTTGTGGGTGGCCCTATGGAGCCCCCCTCGACTTTGACTGGAACTTCAACTTGTCCGGGAGCTACACCTAGTTCGTGTTTTCCATTTGTCTCATATGCATCGATACTAGTGTAGTATTTTACTTTGGCGGTGTGCCTTGTTACATGCATATAGGGCGCGGCCTGTTGGTGCGGAGGGGTGTGTCCTGCGTTTTGGCCGGGACCAGCATAGCTCCCGTGGCTCCTGGACTTGTTGCGGTGAAGGAAAAGAGTTGGGTTGAAAGGCCCTAATGTTTTTGACTGGGTTGATCATGCGAGTATGGGTCCAGTAGTGCACCGCTGCAGGGTATAATCTTATCGATGAGCCGCGTCCGCGGTTATGGACAACTTGGTGCGTTGCCGACTAATGAGATCTAGACAATTTACACCTAAGCATTGTTAAATAATTTGAATAGTAATACAGAATTACTTTCTCAATAACTGGTAACTAAAACTATTAACGTGTGAGTATTCCCGAATTGTTTCCTCATATCTGGTTGAGGGGGTTAATTCAAGAATGGGTTATGACTGGTGTTAGTTGTAGATGGCTACTAAAACGCTCTCTTATCCCTCTCTAATTAGACGGAAGTTTTAGCGCGTCTCTTTAGGTTGCTAGTGCTGCTGCCGCTAAGTACACTTACCCCATACTTTGGGAATCTTACAGTTTTGTAACTTGTTAGCTTAATCTTGTTCGATACGCTTCGGTGTATTGACCCGTTCGCGGGCTGAGGTTTTCCTGCAGTTGAGGATTCTTCGCTCGACCAGGTGGGTGGATACTACGCGGAGTTCGACGACGAGATCTACGACGAGTAGTTAGAGTTCCCCTAGGTTACTTCCTGGTGGACCGCGTGGATGGGCCTTCTTTTCCGTTTCGGCCTTTGAGCCCTTTGCTTCTTGTCTGTACTCAGACCGGTTTGTTTTCCGCTGCATGATGTAATGTTGGGACATGTGTCCTCTGATTGGTGCCATTCGCTATATTTTGCTCAGTGAGAGCTTTTGGATATTATTTCCTTTCTTCGTGTCTTAGGTTTATTCTGTGGTTTCAACTTGTTAAAAATCCGACTCGTATACCATGTGTGTATGTTTGAAGTATACGAGTTGGAAGACTTTTTGGGTTCTTGCGTGCACAATCTGGAAACGTATGTGATGTTGGGGTCGCCAAGAGCTGTCGGCCGATGATCCATTCCGAGCCTGGCCTGCTTATTTCCTGGGATTGGTAACCCCAGTATGTTCTTGGTTGTGTGGCCCAACCGATATGTTTCGTTTGTGTAGCTTGAATTCAGGGTCTGACAGCTGCCAAGTCTACCCCAAGCCAATCGCACTCGCTCCGGCGGCTGCGAAATCTCTGAACACGTTGACAATCGCAAGAAGCCGAAACAACGACTGTGTCGCGCGTCACGTTGCAGCAATTTTCGATCCCGAGCAAGGCTCGGACGACGGAAGCAGCATTGGCAGCACAAATACCCCGACCCAAGTCTACCCCGCGCAATGCTTCATGGCGGGCACAGCGCCACCCGAGGATAACGAAGAACCCGCATACCCACTAGAGGTGATCATGCCAGACCAGACTAAACTTGTCATCACGCGGGACATGGGAATCCAGGCCATGAAGCATGTCTACGAGGGCACGTTCCCTCCACCCGGCGCACCTAGAGAGGATCACCTGGTGGTCCAGTACTTGCTACGCAAGGAAGGCGAACGACTCCGCGCCGAAAAAGCCGAGTTACTCCAGCGCAAGAGGGACGCAGATGCATCGAGTGCCAGACGAGCTGCCCTCTCCTTTACCTCCTCTACGGAAGTTAACCAAGGAGCACGGCGCAACAGAGCCCGCGTTCCCCTCCTGACGGACGCCGACCGAACCAGGGTCACCCGCAACCTCGAATCATCCTTCGTCACCGAGGACAAGAACGGGATACCCGTCCCAAAGACGGCGAACGCCGCCCTGATCTCAGTCGAGACATACCTCCGGCTCACGCAGCCACCGGAGGGGGACGCACGCTCCCTTCTCCACAGGCAGCAAATCGCCTCCATAAAGGCAATCGAAGAAGCTCTGGCGGCCAAGGTACCAAGCAACTGGGCACGAGAGCCAGCAACCTCGGAGGTCCCAGCGACGCAACGACAACCAATCAAGGACCTTCGCGACGTCATCACGCAGAAGATGGTGGACCGCAACCGCAAAGAGCGTTCGGCTGGGGCGGCGAACCAAGACGACCAGGCCGACCGCGACTTCGAGCCGTGCGGTGCTGCATGCTTCAGCTTCAACATCCGCGACACACGCATGCCTAAGGGCTTCAAGCTGACAGCAGGCACCCCAAAGTACGATGGGAAGCAAGATCCACGACTGTGGCTCGAGGACTACCTCATCGCCTGCACCTGCCAAGGCGGGACGTCGACTACGGCAATGCAGTACATCCGGCTTATGCTGACAGATTCGGCGCGCGGGTGGCTCACAAGCCAACCCAAGGACTCTTTCCGAACCTGGGAAGAATTCCAGGATAATTTCATAAAAAGTTTCTCGGGAACATTCGCAAGGCCAACGACCTACATCGAGTTGCAGGCCTGCAAGCAAGGAAAGGACGAGTCACTCCGCTCCTACATCCAGCGGTGGACACTCCTCCGCAACACCATGGAACCCGTCTCAGAAGACCGGGTGATGGACGCCTTCATGCACGGTGTTTCTCACCGCGACCTCCGCGAGGAATTTGGTAGGCTCCAGCCGAAAATCACCATAGAGCTCATGAAGACAGCCAACCAATGGGCCGAAGGAGAGGACTACGTTCGTGATACTTCCCCCAAGAAGGAAGTCAAAACAAGCAGCTGACGTGAGGCACGTTGACGTGGGGCTGCCTTGCGGGTAGCCCACGATGATGCTACCTCGGCCGCGCCAAGGATGGAAAGGCCTGCAGAAAGCCCACTCGGGATACCTCGTATCCTAGTCCAACTCGGTTAGGTCCTGTGACCTACCGTATCTGTACCAACCACCCGAGACCTGGCTACCTATAAAGCCAGGAGGGTTGCCCGTCCTAGAGGACACGCTCAGAACCACTACGACAAACCCTAGCGAGATTGCAATCTCGCCATTGTAATCGCTACTCGCATCAATAACCAGACAAGCAGGAGTAGGGTGTTATCCTCCGGGAGCCTGAATCTGGGTAAACCTCGCTTGTCAGCCGTCGTGATCACCTTGCACTCATCTCTCTCCCCATCAATCAACCCGGCGTGCACAACCCTGGGACTTGTCGAGTTAACACCTCGTCAATTGGCGCCGTCTGTGGGAAATTCAACAAGTGCTAGGATCATGGTCGCACCGGCCCCATCCGCAATGAAGATCGGCGCATCCGCCATCAGGGAGTCGATCCGATTCGGCTCCTTCGAGTACGTCATCCACTCGCCAACTCATCGATCGGTGTACGCCGATCTGGACAAAAGTATACACATCACCTTCGGCTCCATATTCTGCTGCATACATAGTCGTGGCATACTCAGGTCTACGACTACTGCGCTACGTGCGACGGCGTCACCAAAATCGCCGACCATCGCGCCCGCTGAAGCCGCCGGGATCGCATCTGCCGCACCCGCGGAGATCGCGACCGCCGGACACGCTAAGATCGCATCTGCCGCACCCGCGGAGATCACGACCGCCGAACCCGCGAAGATCGCATCTGTCGCACCCACAGAGGTCGCGCCAGCTGCACCCGCAAAGAGGACATCTACATCGACAATCTCGGCAACGGTCGCGCGAATCGAGTCTGCTACCCCAACCTCGGTCGTGCGGTCGATCAAGTCAAGATCCACCTCCGCCGTCGCACCCGCACGGGAGACCAGGGGCCCGCGTCCGACAGCCATGTCACGCGCGCCCTCGCCTTCGTGGATATCTCAAGTCTACCCCAAGCCAATCGCACTCGCCCCGGCGAGTGTGAGCACATGGACAATCGCGAAAAGACGCGACAGCGGGTGCGCCGCGCACCACGTTGCGGCAATTTTCGACCCCGAGCAGGAAGCGGGCGATGAAAGCAGCAGTGGCAGCACCAACTCTCCAATTCGAGTCTACCCCAAGCAAGTCTTCATGGCCGGCACAGCACCGCATGACGACGAAGACGAACCCGCATACCCACTGGAGGTGGACATGCCGGACCAGACGAAACTTGTCATCACGCGGGACATGGCGATCCAAGCCATGAAGCATGTGGACGAAGGCACGTTCCCGCCACCCAACGCACCTCGAGAAGATCACCTGGCGGTCCAGTACTTGCTACGCAAGGAAGGCGAACGAATTCGCGCCGAAAAAGCCGAACTTCTCAGGCGCAAAAGGGACGCGGATGCATCGAGTGCCAGGCGAGCCGCCCTCTCCTTCACATCCTCCACAGAGGTGAACCAGGGAGCACGGCGAACCAGAGCCCGTGTCCCCCACATGGCAGAAGCTGATCGAACAAGGCTCACCCGCAACCTCGACTCGTCCTTCGTCACCAAAGATGAAAACGGGATACCCGTCCCAAAGACGGCGAATTCCACCCTGATCGCAGTCGAGACATACCTCCGGCTCACGCAGCCACCAGAGGGGGACGCGCGCTCCCTTCTCCACAAGCAACAAATTGCCTCCATAAGGGCAATCGAAGAAGCTCTGGCGGCCAAGGGGCCAAGCAACCGAGCGAATGAACCAACGACATCGGGCATCCCAGCGGCGCAGCGACAGCCAGTCAAGGACCTCCGTGACGTCCTGACACAGAAGACGGTGGACCGCAGCCGCAAGGAGCGTTCGGCTAGCGTGGCACACGCGAACGACAACGCCGACCGCGACTTCGAGCGTGCGGCGCAGCATGCTTTAGCTTCAACATCCGCGACACCCGCATGCCTAAAGGCTTCAAGTTGACGGCTGTCACACCAAAATACGACGGGAAGCAAGACCCAAAGCTATGGCTCGAGGACTACCTCATCGCTTGCACCTGTCAAGGTGGAACGTCGACTACAGCAATGCAGTACATCCAGCTCATGCTGACAGATTCAGCACGCGGGTGGCTCACCAGTCAACCCAAAGACTCTTTCCGGACATGGGAGGAATTCCAGGACAACTTCATCAAGAGTTTCTCAGGAACATTCGCCAGGCCGACGACCTACATCGAGTTGCAGGCCTGCAAGCAAGGGAAGGATGAGTCGCTCCGCTCTTACATCCAGAGGTGGACACTCCTCCGCAATACCATGGAACCCGTATCAGAGGATCGAGTGATGGACGCCTTCATGCATGGCGTCGCTCGCCGCGACCTCCGGGAGGAATTCGGTAGGCTCCAGCCGAAGACCACAATAGAACTCATGAAGACAGCCAACCAATGGGCCGAAGGAGAGGATTATGTCCGCGAAACTTCTCCCAAAAAGGAAGGCGAAACAAGCAACTGGCGCGAGGCACGTCAAAAGAAGAAGGCACGTTACACCCACGATTCAATCGAATTAGTAGCGGCGGGTTATGAAACCCCCCGTGAGGACAAGCGTGACGGCAGTCGACAGTACGAGCAAAGTCGACAGCCCAGCTCGAGTCAGTACAACAGCGGCAGCAGCAGCATCGACCACAACGATGGAAGTCAGAAGCGCGAGTGGAAGCGCCCGTTGACCCCAGCAGAAGAACTGATGCAACCCTGTAAGCATCACTCGTTTCGCAACCCGGCAACAGGAAAGTGGGGTTCAAACCACCTGTTGAAGGATTGCCGCAAAGCAAGAAAGATCTACCATGCCATGCAGCAAATCATCGCCCCGGTGCAGGCCATACAAGCGGCACCACAGCTAGCCATCCAGGCAGCACCCGCAAACAATAATCAAGTGCAGGCGGCAAGAGCGTTCCCCCAGCCGCAGTAGCAGCAGCAAGGTCCGTCGACAGCAGCCGACACGTACCCAGCCGCACGGGGACAACTGAACATGATCCAGAAGGGACCCCCGTCGAACAGGAGGCAGAAAATCATCACACGCCAAGTACTTCAAGCCATCAACAGCCCGCGCGCGGTACCAGACTACATGCGCGGGTCGGAGACACCAATCACATTTTCCAGGGCAGATCACCCAGCGGAGGTAGTCCGACCCGGGCACGCCGCACTCGTGATTGAGGCCCTGATCGGCGACTACAGCCTGAAGAAGGTATTCTTGGACGGAGGCAGCGGCATCAACATCATATTCGCCGATACCCTTAGACGAATGAACAGGTCGACAGAGAAGTTGCCGGAATCGGAAACCACCTTCCACGGCATAGTACCAGGGCAAGCAATCACGCCCATGGGAACAATCACACTCGACGTCATCCTCGGTACACCCGAGCACTTCAGGAAGGAGTCGATAGACTTTGAGGTTGTCGACTGGAAGTCACAATACCACGCTATCCTCGGACGCCCAAGCTTTGCCAGGTTCATGGCAGTACCCCACTACGCCTACCTGATGATAAAGTTGCCCGGGCCGAAAGGAGTGATCACCGTCCGCGGCGACTTCGGACTCTCCAACAGCTGCGATCGCGAGTTCGCCAAGATCTCCGAGTTCTTCGGCGTCGAAGAGCACTTCAAGGCAATATCAGCCGACAACGACAAGACCATCTTCCCGGCTCGCAAGAAGCCCGCCAAAGACGCAGCGTTCCACACAAATGACGACACTGTCACCCACCAAGTCCACCCGACTGACAGCGGAAAGACGGTCAAGGTCTCATCGAGTCTGACCCCCGCATAGGAAGGCGCGCTCGTCGAGTTCCTGCGTGAGAACTGGAAAATCTTAGCATGACAACCCTCTGACATGCCAGGTATACCCAGGGAACTCGCCGAGCACTCTCTAAAAGTCCACAAGGACGCAAGACCAGTCAAGCAATCCATGCGACGCTTCTCAGGACCCAAACGAGACGCGATCACCATGGAGGTCGACAGATTACTACACGCCAAGTTCATCCGAGAGATCAAGGACTCGGACTGGGTCGCCAACCCGGTTCTAGTTGAGAAAAAGAAGACGAAGAAACTGCGCATGTGTGTTGACTTCACCGCAGTCAACAAATGCTGCCCCAAGGACCACTTCCCGCTCCCGCGGATAGACCAGATAATCGACTCGACTGCAGGTTGCGAACGCCTATCTTTTCTGGATGCCTACTCAGGTTACCAGCAGATCAGGCTGAAAGTCGAGGACGAAGAGAAGACAGCCTTCATCACACCCGACGGCGTTTTTTGCTACCAGACGATGCCGTTCGGGTTAAAGAACGCAGGTGCCACGTACCAGCGGACAATGCAAGCATGCCTCAAGGGGCTAATCGGGCAAATCGTCCAAGTCTATGTCGACGACATCGTCGTTACTACCCGAAAGGAGGATACCCTAGTCGACGACCTCCGCAAGGTCTTCGCCGCACTGGACGTATATCAGATCAAGCTCAATCCAGAGAAGTGCGTGTTCGGCGTACCAGCCGGAGAGCTACTAGGGTACCTTGTATCCGCAAGAGGAATCGAAGCAAACCCCGAGAAGGTGCAGAACATACTCACAATGCCAGCACCAACCAAGCTCAGGGAGGTGCAACGATTAGCTGGCCGAGTCGCAGCTCTCAGCCGGTTCATTAGTAAGTTGGGAGAGAAAGCCTTACCTTTCTACCAACTGATGAAGAAGGCAGACAAGTTCGAGTGGACACAAGAGGCGCAGGACGCGTTCGACCATCTCAAGAAAACACTGACAACTTCTCCAGTCCTCGTGGCACCACTGGAAAATGAGCCGCTGTACCTATACGTCTCAGCAACAAACAGGGTGGTAAGCACGGTGCTCGTAGTCGAACGCGAAGAAGAAGGGCACAGTCACCCGGTGCAGAGGCCCGTCTACTACCTCAGCGAAGTACTCACCCTGTCCAAGCAGAACTACCCTCATTACCAGAAGCTGGCATACGGTGTCTTCATGACCTCCAGGAAGGTCGTCCACTACTTCTCCGAGCACCCGATCACGGTGGTAAGCTCCTCTGGGCTAGCAGACATTATCACAAACCAGCGCGCGACAGGACGAGTCGCCAAGTGGGTTGTCGAACTAGGACCATGGGGGCTGAAGTATGCTCACCCGAAGTCTATCAAGGCCCAAGTTCTCCCAGAATTCACCACCGAGTGGATAGAAGCCCAGCTACCAAATGTCCCCGACTTGTCCAACGCTTGGACAATGTACTTTGACGGCTCCAAGAAGTTCAAGTCAGCCGGGGCAGGAGTCGTGCTCATCTCCCCCAAAGGCGACAAGCTCAAGTATGTCCTATAGATGGACTTTCCGACGCCGTCCAACAACGAAGCAGAGTACGAGGCCCTGATCCACGGCATGCGGATGGCCAAGAACTGCGGCGCCACGCACCTCATGATCTACGGCGACTCCTACCTGGTGGTACAGCAAACCATGAAGTCCTGCGACGCCATCGCTGACAACATGATCGCCTACAGAGACCTCTACAACCAGTGGGAAGGCAACTTCGACGGCTGCGAGCTGCGCCACATTGGCCGTGAAAGCAACGAGGAAGCCGACGTCCTAGCTAACATGGGCTCAGACAGGGTGCCAGTCCCACCCGGCGTCTTCCTCGAGTGCATCACGCAGAGATCCATCAAGACTCAGAGTACAACAAGCACTGCAACAACAAAAGGCGATGTCAACCCGCCAAGCCAAGACAAGGTCCCCATGGAAGTCATGCTAGTCGAAGCCACATGGACAGGACCGTACCTGGCATACATACTACATCAGAAGTTGCCAGCCGACCCAGTCGAAGCAAAGCGCATCATCAGACGCTCCAAAAGTTTCACCGTCATCAACGGAGAACTCTACAAAAGAAGCATCTCAGGAATCCTGCAAAGGTGCGTAGATCCAGTCGACGGCCAAGCCATCTTACTCGACATCTATGCGGGTATATGCGGGCATCACGCCAGCAGTCGGGCACTGGTGGCCAAGGCGCTACGAGCCGGGTTCTACTGGCTGACAGCCATGCAGGACGCCGAGGAGCTGGTGAAGAAATGCACAGGGTGCCAGGAATTTGCCAACAAGCCGCACGCCCCAGCATCTGAACTCAAGACAATACCATTAGCCAGGCCCTTTGCCCAATGGGGTATGGACATGGTGGGCCCGCTGAAGAAATCCTCACCCGGAGGTCACACTCACCTCCTGGTGGCAGTCGATAAGTTCACAAAGTGGATCGAAGCCGTGCCCATCACAAGTTCGACTGCGTCCACAACGGTCAACTTCATCAGGTCAATCATCTTCAGATTTGGGGTACCAAACGGGATCATCACCGACAACGGCTCGAACTTCACAGCCGAAGAATTCAAGGACTTTTGCTCAGAGCAGGGGATCAAACTCAACTACGCGTCTGTCTCGCACCCGCAGTCCAACGGACAAGTGGAGAAAGCCAACGGCCTCGTCTGCAGCGGCATCAAGAAACGACTGCGCGTGCCCCTAAAACGCGCAGCAGGCGCATGGGTGGAAGAACTGCCATCGGTCCTCTGGAGTCTGCGAACAACGCCGAATAGGTCCACCCAGTACACTCCATTCTTCATGGTGTACGGCGCAGAAGCGGTCCTCCCCTGCGACATCAAGTTCGACGCACCGAGAGTAGTCGCCTACGACGAGTCGGAAGCAGAGGAGGCACTCGAAGATAGCAGAGACACCCTGGATGAAGCACGCGACATCGCCCTGGCACGGTCAGCCGTGTATCAGCAGGACCTGCGCAATTATCACACTCGGAGGCTGCGACCAAGAGCGTTCGTGGCAGGCGACCTGGTTCTTCGACTCAAGCAAAAGAAGGTGCACAAGCTCGCTTCCCCATGGGAGGGCCCGTACATCGTAACAGAAGCAATAGGAAATGGAGCCTACCGCCTAAAGGACTCGAAGACAGGAGCAGACTGCAGCAACCCGTGGAACGTAGCACAACTCCGCCGGTTCTACGCCTAGTTCAAAACAACCATTGTACAAGAAAACCAGCGCGGCAGGTTTCAGACGCAGTCTTTCCCTCACCAGGGTACCTGAGGGGACTGGAAGGGTTTTAATGAGGCGGCCTGTTCGCAAGAATCAATAAAGTGATTTGAAGAAATTCTGTCTCCTTTACCTGTCACTCAGAGGAAGCTCAAAAATCCTAGGCCGTCACTCGAACCACTCGGGGGCTGCGCCACACAGGTTGAAAAATAAGCTTAAGTCGCTACCCGAACCACTCGGGGGCTGCGCCATACAAGCATGGCCAAAATCCTAGGTCGCCACCCGAGCTACTCGGGGGCTGCGCCACACAGGTTGAAATAAAAGCTTAGGCCGCCACCCAACTTACTCGGGGGCTGCGCCATACAAGCATAAAGCCAAAAACCCTAGGCCGCCACTCGACCGACTCGGGGGCTGCGCCATACAGGTCAAGTTCAAAATCCTAGGGCGCCGTCCGCCACACACGGGAGCTGCGCCACACAGGTCACACTTGCAACCCTAGGCTACCACTCGACTTACTCGGGGGTTACGCCAAACAGGCCTTCTCAGAAAAATCCTCAGCCGCCACTCGAACCCACTCGGGGGCTGCGCTGCACAGGTCAAGTTCCAAATCCTAGGTCACCACCCGACGTACTCGGGGGCTGCGCCAAACAGGTAACACTTGCAATCCTAGGCCGCCACTCGACCTACTCGGGGGCTGCGCCAGACAGGTCTTAACCAAAATCCTAGGCCACCACTCGAGCGACTCGGGGGCTGCGCCATACAGGTCAAGTTACAAAAATCCTAAGTCGCCACCTGATAAAATCAAAGACTGCGACATACAGGTTACACTTGAAAAACCTAGGCCGCTGCCTAGCATACTAGGCGGCTGCGCCATACAGGTCGCAAATCAAATCAGGCACTCTCACTTTCGAGTAAACAGATCAACTCTCATAACTCGAAAGTATTACAATCTGTTATCATACTTACACAGGCACATTCGCCCCCTATAGCTAACCCTGTACAACAGACAACAACTACTCTAAACTGCAGGTTCAGCCTTCGGTGCATCAAGGGGCCCTACAAGGCGCTCGCTCAGGTCCTGAACCTGCCGGATAATCCGACGCGCAGCTGCCAAGGTCTCGTCGAAGTCGTCGTCACCCGGCAGGCCTTCAAGCACCCTCTCAAGAGGGAGATGTGGCCGGTGCATCCGTACGTATGCCAACGCCGCGTTCGCACCAGCCACAAGCTGGGCGTCGACGACCTCCTTCAACCCTGCACCATCGCGGAACCTCTCCAGCAAGGTAGACAACCCGTTCGGCTGCGCATTATGCGGGAAGTACACACGATTGATGTGCCAAAGTGTCTTCCGGCAGCTCTCCAGAAGAAAAGAAGCGCGCCACGTACGATCAAGCATGGTGGCAAGGACGCGCCCCCTCGACCGGTTCACCCATAACTGTCGAGCTTCGTAGGAGTCGTCGGACGCCTCTCGGGTGACTCGCTCCTCAACGCGAACCCGCTCGGCCTCCCAGCGGGATTAACATCTGCGCACATAAAAATGCAAGTCAGAACGAGAAGGAAAGCCACAAAGGACGGCAGCCGCCAAAAGGACACATACCTTGCAGCTGCCGACTGATCAGGTCGATCTCCCCAAGCAAAAAATCTTCACGTCGCGAGAACTCCGCCGTGGGATGCGACTGAGAACGATGTAGCAGCCTCTCCGTATTCTTCAGGGTCGCCTCAAGCTCCGCCACCTTGTTCTTCAAACATGTGATTATCCGCTGATCGTTTGCACTGCGTGGAGGGGCCGGCACCGCCCGACGACGGCGAGCACCCAAAGAAGAAGCCGCGCCACTCGGCACGGACACTGGAGAAGGCGGAGCATCATCGCGCGCAGCACTCTGCCAGGGATACGCAGAGTCAATATAATCATGCGACAGCGAAGCACAGATCAACTCAGGAGAAATAAAAGCCAGCAAAATCAATATTGAAGACCACAAGACCCGACAGGGCAAATATTCATTACAAGCATGAAGTTCAAAATACAGATCGCGGCGACTGCCGCATTCCTACAACTATGCCTACTCTAAGGCCGCGGACTGCGACCGGGAACGGCCCTTCCGAGCAGCCGCCTCAGTCGCCTTAGCAAGGGCCCTCACGAAGAGTGCCACAAGCTGCGCAGCCAGCTGCGAGGCGCGCTCCTTCACGCCACTCAGCGACGCGGTCCGGCCATCGGGTTTGCGAGGAAAACCGCTGACGACATTCTCGAAGTCACCTGGAACTTGGTGGCCTAATAGGAGCTGGAAGGTGAGCTCGGAGCCGCGTACCGTCTGCGACCGCGTGAAGTCGGCGATGGTGGTCGCGTCCTCAAACGGTGCAGCCAGGGCGTCCACGGTCGCCGGCGGCTGGTCACCCGGGAAGATGCTCTGATGCACCACGGCCAGAGCTCCAGTCGACTTCTGCAACGCGGCTGAAGACTTCTTGAGCGCGTCTGAAGCATAGGCGCATACCCGGACGAGGAAGCCAACAGCGGTCGCCAGGTCAACCGTGTCACTCGACGCATCTTCTGGAGGAGCTCCACCGCAAGTCTCTGCGCAAAAATTCAAAGTCAGGATAAGAAAAAGAACAAAGACTCAGTAGGCGTCAAGCCGAAACTTACCCCCAAGTACACCGGCGAGCGAAAGGAGACGACCAACTTGAGTTTTCTCCTGGGCGACCCGCGCCAGCTCCCGCTCTCGAGACTCGTGAAGAGCCTTCTCAAGCTCATCAACCCGCCCAGTAGCCTGGTCCAGCGAGGCACGCAGTTGGTCCCTCTCTTTCTCCAGGCGAACATAAGCCGCGGCTGCGTTGAGCTGTTGGCGATAGTACGGCTGAAACAAAAGCAAGATGTCAATAAAGTTGTGGGCGACTATACTAGTCACCCACACCTTCGGGGGCTACTCCCATCGGGAGCGCTGATCGCGCACCCGATGAAAAATCAAGAACGCAAGAAAAAGCATGCAAGACTTACGTGGTCCAGAAGTTCAAGGTCTTCCGCAGTCGAAGGAGGCACGCGGCTAGAGGATGCAATACCGGCAGGCTCAGCATGCACCTTCTCCACCACCACTGGCGTCCCCAACCCAGTCGAAGGGGCGGATGTGAGCTCCACGTCCCGAAGGGGGGAGCTAACATCGTCAGAACGATGGCTGCAGCAAAACAAGAACACCTGTCAAACCAAAGCGTCGAAACTACAAAGTACAACTCGAAGGACACATTGCAAAGATGCTCACCTGGGGGTGCCGACGTCGTCGTAGCTCTCCAAGGAAGGCGAAGGCATCCGCGCGAACGAGCGTGGCGCTGTAGAGCTGACTGGAGGAACGTTCAGAGGTTCCTCCCAGCCACCCGAAGACCGCGCACCCGGAGACGTCGCGACGGCCTCCTCCTCAGCAACGTCCACATCCCGGGCAGGTGACGACGCAGTGGCAGACTCGCCGCGACTCGGAAGCTTCCGCTTCTTCCTCGCGGGTTCTTCCACCTCTTCTTCCTCCTCCACCTCGTCGCGGGGAGAATGCGCGGAAGGAATCTATTCGTCCTCGTCATCCTCTTCGACAAACCTCGACTCATCGTCGGGTCCGTTCTCAGGGAGGGGAGGAAAGCTGATGAACAGAGCGCGACCCTGAAGCAAGTAGACACAAGTCAAATCAAAAAGAAAGGTAGACTCAAGTCGAACAAGAACAGAAAGAAAACAAGACAAGACTCACCTCAGGCACGGGGTTCGAGACCCCGTAAGGAGAGATCGGGCACTTGACGTTGCACGTGTCCGCGGCTCGGAGGTTGGTGATGGACCTGACGCTGGCTTCCACCTCCTCGTCATCCAGCGGCATGGCGCTGACGCCTTCGGCGGCCCACATCGGGTGAGGCCGGGTGCTGAGCGGCTGCACCCGAAGACGAAAGAAGGTGGCCATCAAAAAGACGCCACCCGCCTCGCGCCCAAGGGTGTTGGTCAAGTCGCGCAGCAGGCCCAGCAGGGGCCGCACGGCCTCCTTCTCCACGGCGGACAGCGGGTGCGCCCAGGCGCCGGTCTTCCGCAGTCCGCGCCCGCTGTCGAACGCGTCCAGCCCGTCTTGGTTCGACTGGACGTAGAACCATCTCCTGCGCCATCCTTGGACGGAGTCGGACTTCTTCATCTGAAAGTACGCGGTGTCACCGCGTACCTGGATTCCGAAGCCGCCCACAGGGAAGGTCAACCCGCTCTTCCCTACGTTCTTGCGAACGAGGAAGAGCGACTTCCACAACGCCCAGTGGGGCGCGACGCCCAAGAAGCACTCGCACAGCACGATAAAGCCTGCGATGCTCAAGACGCCATTGGGGGTCAGATCGTGAATCTGAACCCCATAGGCAAACAAGAGACCGCGCACGAAATCGTGCATGGGGAACCCGAAGCCCCGCGGAAGGAAATCCGCGAAGCAAACACGTTCCCCATCGCGCGGAGTGGGGAAGACTTCCTTGCCAGGGACACGTACCTGGACTTGGTCGGCAGGTGGCAGCAAGCCTTGCCCGCGGAACATCTCCACATCGGCCTTCTTCAGCGAAGACCTCTGCCAGTCGCCTTCAGGTTTCTTCATCAACTCGGCGTCGTCTGCGGCGGCGGAGGAGCCAGCGGGGCTCTTCGGCTTGCCCATGGTCACGGTCACAAGGTGTGTGGATGGATTGCTCGGAGCTCGGGATGGCGGCGGAAATGGTAGAGCGCACGAGGAGAAGAAAGCACGGAGCGATTGGAGAAGATGAAATCCCAAGCGTCCAGATACAGTACTTATGCCTCGAAGATCAGCATCTCAACCGTCCATCGAACAAGGGCTCCGAGCGGGCACATCCAGCCGTCCACGTGTCGCGCGGAGAAACCAACCGTCACCGCCAACTTCCTCCACTACGCACGAAAACCGAGGCGTCGTCATCGTGCCGTGCAAATTTCGCGCCCACTTCGGTGACGTGACAACTGTGGACCGTGGTCACCTCTGACAGCGGGGCCCACAACGTCATGTCCCATCGGGCGCAGAGGCGTGCAACAACTCTTTATCAATGACGTCATCAAGCCAACGGCTCCAAAATCGACTGAAGCAACTAGAAAAAGTTGTTCGAGTGGTAACCTTCACAGCTGAAATCAACAAGGTAGGTTCAGCCAATGATCCGAGCACCCGAAGAAACCATTCGAGTGGCAACGCAGTAAGCTCGAGCAGCCGAATCCATCCAACAAGTAAGCCAAAACAGGCTGAGTAGAAGCAAGCTTCACAAGAAGATGAAGGCAAAGTAATTCGACTGCACAGATTACTCCCATCGGGAGTGGCTGGTTCGACTGAGGAAATTCGAGTTCAAGATCAAGATCAAGCAATCCAACGGCGCGTCCAGGAGGAAGGAGTCCTTTGTACGACTCTACGCTTCGACCAAGCACTCGGGGGCTACTGACGTGGGGCTGCCTTGCGGGTAGCCCACGATGATGCTACCTGGGTCGCGCCAAGGATGGAAAGGCCTGCAGAAGGCCCACTCGGGGTACCTCGTATCCTAGTCCAACTCGGTTAGGTCTTGTGACCTACCGTATCTGTACCAACCACCCGAGACCTGGCTACCTATAAAGCCAGGAGGGTTGCCCGTCCTAGAGGACACGCTCAGAACCACTACGACAAACCCTAGCGAGATCGCAATCTCGCCATTGTAATCGCTACTCGCATCAATAACCAGACAAGCAGGAGTAGGGTGTTATCCTCCGGGAGCCTGAACCTGGGTAAACCTCGCTTGTCAGCCGTCGTGATCACCTTGCACTCATCTCTCTCCCCATCAATCAACCCGGGGTGCACAACCCTGGGACTTGTCGAGTTAACACCTCGTCACACGTCAAAAGAAGAAGCCACGTTACACCCACGACACAATCGAGCTAGTAGCGGCGGGATATGAAACCCTCCATGATGACAAGCGTGACAATAGTCGACAGTACGATCAAGGTCGACAGTCCAGCTCGAGTCAGTACAACCGTGACAGCGGCAGCATTAGCCACAATGACGGAGGCCAGAAACGCGAGTGGAAGCGCCCGCTAACCCCGGCAGAGGAGCTGATGCAACCTTGTAAGCATCATTCGTTCCGCAACCCGGAGACGGGCAAGTGGGGTTCCAGCCATCTGCTGAAGGATTGTCGCAAAGCACGGAAAATATACCAGGCCATGTAGCAAATCATCGCTCCAGTGCAAGCGATACAGGAAGCTCCGCAGCTAACCATTCAGGCGGCACCCGAAACAACAACCAGGTGCAGGCGGCCGGGGCATTCCCCCAGCCGCAACTGCAGCAGCAGCAACAAGGCCAGTTGGCAGCAACCGATACGTATCCACCCGCTCGGGGGCAGCTGAACATGATCCAGAAGGGACCCCCGTCAAACAGGCGCCAAAAGCTCATCACCCGCCAAGTACTTCTGGCCATCAACAGCCCGCGCGCAGTACCAGACTACCTGCGCGGGTCAGAGACACCAATCACGTTTTCTAGGGCAGATCACCCATCCGAAGTAACCCGACCCGGACACGCCGCACTAGTGATTGAGGCCCTGATCGGCGACTACAGCTTGAAAAAGGTGTTCATGGACGGAGGCAGCGGAATCAACATCATATTCGCCGATACCCTGAGAAGAATGAAAAGGTCGACAGAGAAATTGCCGGAGTCGGAAACCACTTTCCACGGCATAGTACCAGGGCAGGCAATCACGCCCATGGGAACAATCACGCTCGACGTCATCCTCGGCACACCCGAGCACTTCAGGAAGGAGTCGATCGATTTCGAGGTCGTCGACTGGAAGTCACAGTACCACGCCATACTCGGACGCCCAACTTTTGCCAGGTTCATGGCAGTACCCCACTACGCCTACCTGATGATCAAGTTGCCCGGACCGAAAGGAGTATTCACCGTACGTGGCGACTTCAGGCTCTCCAACAGCTGCGATCGCGAGTTCGCCAAGATTTCAGAGTTCTTCGGGGTCGAGGAGCACTTCAAGGCCATATCAGCCGACAACGACAAGACCATCTTTCCACCTCGCAAGAAGCCAGCTAAGGACGCAGCATTCAACACAAGCGACGACACCGTCACCCACCAAGTCCATCCAACTGACAGCAGCAAGACGGTCAAAGTATCGTCAAGCTTAACCCCCGCAAAGGAAAGCGCGCTCGTCGAGTTTCTGCATGAGAACTGGAAGATCTTTGCATGGCAACCTTCTGACATGCCAGGAATACCCAGGGAACTCGCCGAGCACTCTTTAAAAGTCCACAAGGACACAAGACCAGTCAAGCAATCCATATGACGCTTCTCAGGTCCCAAGCGAGACGCGATCACCATGGAAGTCGACAGACTACTGCACGCCAAATTCATCCGAGAGATCAAGGAATCGGACTGGGTCGCCAACCCGGTCCTGGTGGAGAAAAAGAAGACAAAGAAACTGCGCATGTGCGTTGACTTCACTGCAGTCAACAAGTGCTGCCCCAAAGATCACTTCCCGCTCCCGCGGATAGACCAGATCATCGACTCGACAGCAGGCTGCGAGCGCTTGTCCTTCCTGGACACCTACTCAGGTTACCAGCAGATCAGGCTGAAAGTCGAAGACGAAGAAAAGACGGCCTTCATCACACCCGATGGCGTCTTTTGTTACCAGACGATGCCGTTCGGGTTAAAGAACGCGGGTGCCACGTCCTAGCGGACAATGCAAGCGTGCCTCAAAGGGCTCATCGGGCAGATCGTCCAAGTCTACGTCGATGACATCGTCGTCACGACCAGAAAGGAAGATACCTTAGTCGACGACCTCCGCAAGGTCTTCGCTGCACTCGATGTGTACCAGATCAAGCTCAACCCAGAGAAGTGCGTATTCGGCGTGCCAGCCGGAGAGCTACTAGGGTACCTCGTATCTGCAAGAGGAATCGAAGCAAACCCCGAGAAGGTGCAGAACATACTCACAATGCCAGCACCAACCAAGCTCCGGGAGGTGCAACGATTAGCCGGCCGAGTCGCAGCTCTCAGCCGGTTCATTAGTAAGTTGGGAGAGAAAGCTTTACCTTTCTACCAACTGATGAAGAAGACGGACAAGTTCGAGTGGACACAGGAAGCGCAGGAGGCTTTCGACCATCTCAAGAAAACCCTCACGGCCTCCCCAGTCCTAGTGGCACCGCTGGAAAACGAGCCGCTATACTTATACGTCTCAGCAACAAACAGGGTGGTGAGCACGGTACTCGTAGTCGAGCGGGAAGAAGAAGGGCACAGTCACCCGGTGCAAAGGCCCGTCTACTACCTCAGTGAAGTCCTCACACTGTCCAAGCAGAACTACCCGCACTACCAGAAGCTGGCGTATGGAGTTTTCATGACCTCCAGGAAGGTCGTCCACTACTTCTCCGAGCACCCGATCACGGTGGTAAGCTCCTCTAGACTAGCAGACATTCTCAGAAACCAACGCGCGACAGGACGAGTCGCCAAGTGGGTTGTCGAGCTAGGACCATGGGGGCTGAAGTATGCTCACCCGAAGTCCATCAAGGCCCAAGTCCTCCCAGAATTCACCACCGAGTGGATAGAAGCTCAGCTACCAAATGTCCCCGACTTGTCCAACGCATGGACAATGTACTTCGATGGCTCCAAGAAATTCAAGTCAGCCGGGGCAGGAGTTGTGCTCATCTCCCCCAAGGGTGACAAGCTGAAGTATGTCCTACAGATGGATTTTCCGACGCCATCCAACAACGAAGCCGAGTACGAGGCCCTGATCCACGGCATGAAGATGGCCAAGAACTGCGGCGCCACGCACCTCATGATATATGGCGACTCCTACCTGGTGGTACAGCAAACCATGAAGTCCTGCGACGCCATCGCCGACAACATGATCGCCTACCGAGACTTGTACAACCAGATGGAAGGCAACTTCGATGGCTGCGAGTTACGGCACGTTGGCCGTGACAGCAACGAAGAAGCCGACGTCCTCGCCAACATGGGATCAGACAGAGTTCCAGTTCCACCCGGCGTCTTCCTCGAGCGCATCACGCAGAGATCTATTAAGACTCAAACCGCAGCAAGCACTGCAAGAAAAGCAGAAGGCGATGCAAACCCGCCAAGCCAAGAGAAGGTCCCCATCGAGGTCATGCTAGTCGAAGCTACATGGACATGACCATACCTGGCATACATACTGCATCAGAAGCTACCATCGGACCCAGTCGAAGCAAAGCGCATCATCATGCGCTCCAAAAGTTTCACCGGCATCAACGAGGAGCTCTACAAAAGAAGCATCTCGGGAATCCTACAGAGGTGCGTAGACCCAGTCGACGGCCAAGCCATCCTACTCGACATCCACGCGGGTATCTGCGGGCATCATGCCAGCAGTCGAGCACTGGTGGCCAAAGCACTACGAGCCGGGTTCTACTGGTTAACAGCCATGCAGGACGCCGAAGATCTAGTAAGGAAATGCACAGGGTGCCAAGAGTTTGCCAACAAGCCACACACGCCAGCATCAGAGCTCAAGACAATACCACTAGCCTGGCCCTTCGCCCAATGGGGGCTAGACATTGTGGGCCCGCTGAAGAAATCCTCACCCGGAGGGCATACTCACCTCCTGGTTGCAGTCGACAAGTTCACCAAGTGGATCGAAGCCGTGCCCATCACAAGTTCGACCGCATCATCAGCAGTCAACTTCATCAGATCGATCATCTTCAGGTTCGGAGTACCAAACGGGATCATCACTGACAACGGCTCGAACTTCACAGCCGAAGAATTCAAAGACTTCTGCTCAGAGCAAGGTATCAAACTCAGCTATGCATCCGTCTCGCACCCGCAATCCAATGGGCAAGTGGAGAAGGCCAACGGTTTAGTCTGCATCGGCATCAAGAAGCGACTGCGTGTGCCACTCAGGCGCGCAGCAGGCGCATGGGTCAAAGAACTACCGTCAGTCCTCTGGAGTCTGCGGACCACGGCCAACAGATCCACCCAATACACTCCATTCTTCATGGTGTACGGTGCAGAAGCAATCCTACCCTGCGACATCAAATTTGACGCACCACGGGTGGTCGCCTATGACGAGTCAGATGCAGAAGAGGCACTCGAAGACAGCATGGACATATTGGATGAAGCACGCGACATCGCCCTGGCGCGATCAGCCGTATACCAGCAAGACCTGTGCAACTATCACGGACGAAGATTGCGGCCAAGAGCTTTCGTCGCAAGTGATCTGGTCCTTCGCCTCAAATAGAAGAAAGTGCACAAGCTCGCCTCCCCATGGGAGGGTCCGTACATTGTCACAGAAGCAATTGGCAACGGAGCATATCGCCTAAAGGCCTCGAAGACAGGAGCAGCCTGCAGCAACCCGTGGAACGTCGCACAACTCCGGCGGTTCTATGCTTAGTCGACTCAATCATTGTAACAAGGATAGCATGTCAAGGCGGCAGGTTTCAGACGCACTCTTTCCCTTACCAGGGTACCTAAGGGGACTGGAAGGGTTTTAATGAGGCGGCCTGTTCGCAGCAATCAATAAAGTGATTTGAAGAAAATGTTGTTCACTCTACCTTCTCAGTCAAGGCAAACAAAAAATCCTAGGCCGCCACTCGATTCACTCGGGAGCTGCGCCACACAGGTTGAAATAAAAGCCTAGGCCGCCACTCGAGTCACTCGGGGGCTGCGCCATACAGGCATAACTCGCAAAATCCTAGGCCTCTACTCGATCTACTCGGGAGTTGCGCCACACAGGTCAAGTCAAAAATCCTAGGTCGCCACCCAACGCACTCGGGGGCTGCGCCTCACAGGTCACACTTGAAAAGCCTAGGCCGCCACTCGAACCACTCGGGGGCTGCGCCAAACAGGCACAACTCAAAAATCCTAGGCCTCTACTCGACTTACTCGGGAGGTGCCCCGCACAGGTCAAGTCCAAAATCCTAGGTCGCCACCCGACATACTCGGGGGCTGCACCTCACAAGTCACACTTGAAAATCCCTAGGCCGCCACTCGAACTACTCGGGGGCTGCGCCATACAGGCTTCACTGAAAAAATCCTAGGTCGCCACCCGAGCTACTCGGGGGCTGCGCCATACAGGTCAAGTCCAAAACCCTAAATCGCCACCCGATACAATCGGTAGCCGCGGTACACATGTCTCACTTGAAAAATCCCAAGACGCCACTCGACTCACTCGGGGGCTGCGCCACACAGGTTCACAACGCAGGCTTAGGCCGACACCCAAGGTACTCGGGGGCTCGCCACACAAGTCAAAACAGAAGCAAATACTCGCACAGTAATGAAAACAATTTCACTCGTTACTCGAGAATTCTTTTAACTTCATATGCTTTCATTTACATTGGCGTAGTCGCCACATTAAACTAACCCTATACTGCAGAAGAAATCTACTCTTAATCTGCAGGCTCGGCCTTCGGCGCCCCGAGTGGGCCTACAAGGCGCTCGCTATGCTTCTGCACCTGCTCAATCATCTGGCGCGCAGCCGCCAGGGTATCGGCGTACTCGGCGTCGCCAGGCAGTCCACCCATCAGCCTCTCCAACGGAAGGTTGGGCCGATGCAGCCGAACGTACGCCAGAGCCGCATTCGCCCCGGCGACAAGCTGAGCATGGACGATCTCCTTCAACGCATCGCCATCACGGAACCTCTCCAGCAAGGTGGCCAGCCCATGCGGCTGCCCATTGTGCGGGAAGTAGACGCGGTGGATATGCCACAGGGTCTTCCGGCAATTCTCCAAGAGGAAAGCCGCACGCCAAGTCCGGTCAAGCATGCGAGCAAGAATGCGCCCTCGGCACTTGTTCACCCAGAATTGGCGAGCTTCGTGAGAGTCGCCAGACGCCTCCCGGGTAACACGCTCTTCAACGCGAACCCGCTCAGCCTCCCAATCCAGGTTCACGTCTGCATACACAAGCTAGAAGTCAGAACCAGCAAGTTTTTACAAGGAAAGGCAGCCGCAGAGGATACCAACCTTGAAGCTGCCGACTGATGAGATTGATTTCCCCAATCAGAAAATCTTCACGCTGGGAAAAACCTGCAGTAGGATGCGACTTGGAGCGCTGCAAGAGAAGCTCGGTATTCTTCAAGGTAGCCTCAAGCTCAACCACCTTATTCTTCAAGTAAGTGAGTATGCGCTGGTCGTTCGCACTTCGTGGAGGAGCCGGAGCATCTTGGCGACGGCGAGCACCCGAAGAAGATCCCTCGCCACTCGGTCCAGCCGGAGAAGCATAAGACGTGCCGCCGTGCAAGTTAGTCTGTCATGAACGTTGCAGAATTAATACCAGTATACGACTGCTCAACAAAGACAAATATGATGGGAAGAAACATTCAATTCCGGCCAAAATATTGTCAAAGGCCAGAAGACCCGACAAAATATCGATCAGCCGTAATTACAAACCAAAAGTTATCAGTACAAGAAACTTCTCCAGCGCATCTGTTGACTTCTTCAGCGCATCAGACGCATAAGCGCAGAAACGGTCAAGGAAGCCGACAGCTGTTGCCAAGTCGATGGTGTCACTCGACGAGTGCTCCTTAGGAGCTCCACCGCATGTCTCTGCGCAAAAAAGTCAAACATCAGACAAAGGCAAAAGCAAAACACAGTAGGCATCAAGCCGAAACTTACCCCCAAGAGCACCGGCGAGTGAAAGGAGGCGGTCGACTTGAGTCTTCTCTTGGTCAACCCGCACCCGCTCACGCTCCCGGAACTCGTGCAGAGCTTTCTCAATCTCAGCCTGAGCCTGGAGCTTCAGCTCTAGCTCAGCAACCCGCCCGGTAGCCTGGTCCAGAGAAGCACGCAGCTGGTCCCTCTCTTTCTCCAGGCGAACATAAGCCGCGGCTGCATCTAGCTGCTGGCGGTAGTACGGCTGAAACAAAAACAGGATCTTAATAAAGTTGCGGGCGACTCTACTAGTCACCCACACCTTCGGGGGCTACTCCCATCGGGAGCGCTAATCGCGCACCCGATGAAAATTCAAGACTACAAGTACAAGTACAAAGGACTTACGTGGTCCAGAAGGTCGACATCTACGGAAGGCGGCGGAGGAGCGCGACTCGAAGACGCGATGACGGCAGGTTGCGTGCGCTCCTCAACCGCCACCCGGGTCACAAGCTCGGTCGAAGGGGCGTACGTATGCTCCACCTCACGAGGAGGAGAGTGGACATCGCCAGAACGACGGCTGAAGCAAAACAGTACAATGACCAACTAAAGGATTGGAACTACAAAAGACAACTTGAAGTCAACAAGGTACTCACCTGGTGGTATCGAGGTCATCATCACTCCCCAAGGAGACAGACGCCAGCCGCGCAAACGCGCGTGGTGGCGCAGAGCTGACAGGGTGAGCAGTCAGCGGCTCACTCCAACCGTCAGGAGACCGCACACCCAACGATGTCGCGACGACCTCCTCTGGATCAACATCCGCACCCCTAGCGGGCGACGAAGCAGTCGCGGATTCACCGCCACTCCTGCGCTTCTGCCTCTTCCATGTGGGTTCTACCTCGTCATCATCATCCTCCACTTCGTCGTTGGGGGAGACAGCGGACGGAAGCTCGTCGTCGTCGTCATCCTCCTCCACAACCCTCGACTCGTCGTCGGGTCCATTTTCAGGGAGAGAAGGAAGGCTGACCAGCAGAGATCGACCCTGAAGCAAGTAGACGCAAGTCGAATTAAGAAGCAGGATTTCAAGACAGAAGAAACAAAAGAGAACAAGTCAGGAACTTTACCTCAGGAACGGGGTTCGTTGCCCCATATGCAGCAACCGGGCACTTGACATTGCAGATATCCGCGACTCGTTGGTTGGTGATGGACCTCACCTTGGCTTCCACCTCCTTGTCATCAAGTGGCTCGGTGCTGACGCCCTCAACGGCCCACATCGGGTGGGGCCGAGCACTGAGCGGTTGCACCCGAAGACGGAAGAAGGTGGCCATCAAGAAGACGCCACCCGCCTCGTGCTCAAGGGTCTTGGTGAGGTCGCGTAGCAGGCCCAGCAGCGGTCGCGCGGCTTCCTTCTCCTCCGCAGCCAGCGGGTGCGACCAGGCGTGAGTCTTCCGCAGCCCGCGCCCGATGTTGAATGCCGCCAGGCCGTCCTGGCTTGACTGGACGTAGAACCACTTCTTGCGCCACCCCTGGACGGAGTCCGACTTCCTCATCTGGAAGTACGCGGTGTCACCGCGCACTTGGATTCCGAAGCCGCCCACGGGGAATGGTAACCCGCTCTTCCCGACGTTCTTGCGAACGAGGAAAAGCGACTTCCACAACGCCCAGTGAGGCGCGACACCCAAAAAGCACTCGCAGAGCACGATAAAGCCCGCGATGCTCAAGACGCCATTGGGGGTCAGAACATGGATCTGAACCCCATAGGCATACAAGAGACCGTGCACAAAATCGTGCAAGGGGAACCTGAAGCCCCGCGGAAGGAAATCCATGAAGCATACGCGTTCCCCCTCGCGGGGTGTGGGATAGACTTCTTTGCCAGGAGCGCGTACCTGGACTTGATCAGCAGGAGGAAGAAGACCTTGAGCGCGGAGGAGTTCGACCTCCGCCTTCTTCACAGACGACCTCTGCCAGTCGCCGTCGGGCTTCTTCATCAGCCCGGCTTCGTCGGCGGCGGCGGAGGAACCAGCGGCAGTCTTCGGCTTGCCCATGGCCTTGCAGAGCAGCGCAAGGTGCGGGGACAAATAGCACGGAGCTCTGGTGAGAGAGAAAATGGCAGGAGGCAGAGGAAAGGAGGCGCCGACGATTGGAGAAGACGATGCCCTCGCGCTGCGGCGCAGTACTTATGCCTCAGCAAAATCAATCTCAGCCCTCCATCGCGCAACAGTTCCGAACGTCTTCATCTCGCCGTCCACGTGTCAAGCAGAGTGGCCAACCGTCGCCGCCCACTTCCTCCACTACGCACGAGAATTGAGGCGTCATCATCGTGCGCGAAAATTTCGCGCCCAGTTCGGAGACGTGACAACTGCTGACCGCGGTCAGTGCTGCCAGTGGGCCCTGCCATGTCACGTCCCATTGGGCGCAGAGGCATGCAACAGAGCGTCATCAGTGACGTCATCAAGATAACGGCTCAAAACAAGGGAAACAGAATGACAACTCGAATGAGTGGTTCGAGTAGTAAGCTTCTCAGCTAAAAAACACCAAGTAGGACATACTGTTGATCCGAGAACCCGAAGAAATCATTCGGGAAGCAGAGATAATCGAGTAAGCTCCAAACAGCTGAATTCATCTTTAAGTAAGCCAGCAGGCTGAACAGAAGCACACTACACAAGAAGAAGACAAAGTAATTCGACTGCAAAGGTTACTCCCATCGGGAGAGACCTGTTCGACTGAAGAAATCGAGTTCAAGCTCAAGATCAAGCAATCCAATGGCGCGTCCAGGAGGAGGAAGTCCTTTGCCCGACGCTGCGCTTCGACCAAGCACTCGGGGGCTACTGACGTGGGGCTACCTTTCGACTAGCCCACAATGAGGCTACCTGGGCCGCGCCAAGCATGGAGAAGCCCACAGAAGGCCCACTCGGGGTACCACGTATCCTAGTCCAACTCGGTTAGGTTTCATAACCTGCCATATCTGTACCAACCGCCTAAGACCTGGCTACCTATAAAGCCAGGGGTTGCCCGTCCTAGGGACACGCTCATAGCCACCACCACAAACCCTAGCGAGATCGCAATCTCGCCATTGTAATCGCTACTCGCATCAATAATCAGACAAGCAGGAAGTAGGGTGTTATCCTCCGGGAGCCTGAACCTGGGTGAATCCTTGCTTGTCAGCCGTCGTGATCACCAACACCTCTCTCTCTCCCCATCAATCAACCCGGGGTGCACAACCCTGGGATTTTCCGAGTTAACACCTTGTCACTCCTCCGTTATATCAGAATTGACTCTAATAGAGTAGGACACCGAAGTAACACACTCCATAATCAAGTCCACCCATTGGCTTTCAAAACCCAATTTCAACATCATTTGTTTCAAAAAATTCCATTCCACTCTATCATATGTGTTGTGCATGTCAAACTTAACCGCACAAAGACCTGTTTTTCCTTTTCTCTTATTCTTAATCTTGTGAATACACTCATATGCAACCAAGACATTATCTGTAATAAGGGAACAAAAGCACTTTGAGTGGGAGCAATAATATCCGGTAAGATGGTCTTCAATCTAGCTGCCAACATTTTAGAGATAATTTTATAAACCACATTGCAAAGAGAAATAGGCCTAAATTGAGATACCTCCTCCGGTGAGTCTACTTTAGGGATTAGAACCACCACTGTTTCATTCCACCCTTCTGGTATTTTCTTCTCATTAATTGATTTCAATACCACACAAGTGCTTTTATAAAACAGGGCATGAAGACCATCTGTCTTGGGGATATACCAACCAGGGGTATCTCTGACATGGATCAATCCGGCTAGTCCAGGGTGGCCCAAGGGTGCTTAAGGCTGATGCCTGCCGGGCGGCCCAGATAGCTGACGTGCAAGGAAGTAGGCGGACGGTACCAGGAAGGCGGAAGGCTGAATCCCATCAAGCCACCAAGCCCAAGACAGAAGGCGGCAACCAAGCTGGATAGGTCTAAGACTCTGTTTACTTGCCGGACAAGTACTTGTCTTGTATCCCGGGGTCTGTCCGCCTATATAAGCCAGCCACCAGGAAGCCTTTAGGGCACGCTCAATACAATCTCATACACCATTGTAACATGTTCACGGATATTGCCTTATAGTGAATTATAGCTACACGTAGGGTCTTGCCACCGCTGTGAGATCCGAATCTGGGTAAACTCGCTGTGTTCAATTCCGACCTTGACGACTCCAGTCTTCTTCCCCACAATCCATCCTTAGGATAGAGGACCCACGTCTTCTATCTACAATGCCGATACTACGACAGTTGGCGCCCACCGTGTGGCATCAGCCTCCTAGCGTCATGTTCCAGGCGGGATCATCTCCGGCTGTTCGCAGCCGGCTATTTCATCATCTACAGCGACCAGATCGCATCTAGCCGTGTATTCTGCTCCGGCAGGCCGACACGACCGAGGGTCGGAAAGCATCTATCAGATTGATTGATCCGTCCGACTCATCCGTTTTGCCGGAGATCATATCTGACCGACTAGTTTGTCGATAACTGAGGCTACGTGCACTGTCCTTTTCTTCTATACGGATAGCTTCTTTGGCGCGAAGGCTATGTTCAGCACTGGCATCTCGCGCGATTGATTCGATCTAAAGTTGTGCCCGTCTATGAGGCACCAATTCCCAAGAGAATACTTTGTCCCGCCAAAGCTTGGTGTACCGGCCAGCCGTTTGGCTACCAATCAGATCTTGGTGGAATTGGAGAGTACCGTGGCAAGCAGCTTATAGCATATTTTATTCAATTCCGGATCGGTTTAAACTTGGCAGATCGATTGCTACCGGCAACGATTGATCAAAACTGGTGGCCAAATCCGTTTTGGTTACAACTCTCATACGGCTCGTACCCGTCCAAAGAGATCGCATCCTGCATGGATATTGCGGCCGGATTGCTGATTATGCATGGACCTGCTCGGTATTAATCGATGCATGTGATAAAAGCATCTACATCGTACACCCAACTACTAGTTTGGGCCTTTCGGTCAGCATACCATGTTTCAAATTATGTAAAGTCAAGGCGGCCAGATATGCAGTATATATATGTTTTCACCTTCACTCGGTCTTATCGTGTCCGTGATGTTATACGGGACGCTGCCATCATCCGCTCCATTTAGACGAATTCCTCACCAAATTGCTAATTGTTATTTACGATCGCCCAAATCTAATCAATTTGGGGAGACATCGATCGGTAAGGTACCTGCGTATTTATCGTTGTGTTTCGGCTTAATTGGTAACGTGGCATGACGATTTGCAGCGTATTCAATATCGCTGCCTTGCTGGAATCAACATCAGAATTCTTCAGCCGAGACTGTCGCCTACATCCTGGGGGCTGCCTTCGTCAATCTGGGGTTGAAGCCGTCTTCCGCCACGCCCGCCTCCTCGACATCAGTCAAACAGCTAAGTTTTATACACTTAACATTTAAATTATATGTATGGTCATGAAATAAAAGTCTATGATTTGCTCATTATGCTCTGAGACCATACCATCTTTTGTCTTTTCATTTGGTCATACCCCTCTTAGTATCTAAGTTACGCTCTGTGCTGCCGCCTCCAAGCCAAATTAAGCAATCAGTTTGCACCGCCTAATACCGTTATCTGATTGTTTATGTGCAGGTTACCTAGTAGTATGTCTTTAGCACCGACATGCCGGCTTTTGTCTCTGATTCTAAACTATCTGGTACTAGCCCTGGTTGTCTCAGCTAAAGTTTCCGGCTGCGGTACTGCTAACATATGAAAAGTTAAACATATAAACCAGATAAATATTAAGGCGGGTCATATAAAATTTACAACCCATAAGTGTTTGTTAATCGGCTCAGTCCTTAAAATTATTCAGCTTTCATAAAAGTAGATATTAATGCAGCTATGTTTACTATGCAGGATACTTGACACCTGGGGGCTCCAATCGCAGCATTTTCATGATGTCTCGAGTCGTCTTTCAATCAAGCCGGCACAAGCCTCGGGGACTGCAATCATCGACTTACAACGCCACAAGTTTTTCTGAGCGTCGAGCCGACTTCCGAGTACATCGACCCAACGCTTGGGGGCTGGAGATAGGCGGATCAAGAAAAACTCCGACACTCGGGGGCTCGACATCGATATTGCCCTCGTTCGATACTTGGGGGCTGCACGACATGCAGCTCTATCGTCAACAAGAAGGCCACCTTGGTGGCATGACCACCTTGTCATCAGTGACATGGTCACCTCCATGGCACGGCTTCCCAGAGAAGTCATCCGCCAAGTTAAGCTAGCCATCATTCCCATGCAGGACAAAGGCGGACGCGTGCTGGTAATTAAGCCGGCACGTGTCCCCCATTATATTCAGAATGGTTCAACCCTGCAGCCGTCAACATTCAAGACTGAAGATCGAGAAGACAAAGAAGTCGGCGCCTGGAGAACATCAACCTTTCTGGGGGCTAATGTTGGGGATATACCAACCAGGGGTATCTCTGACATGGATCGATCCGGCTAGTCCAGGGTGGCACAAGGGTGGTTAAGGCTGATGCCTGTCGGGCGGCCCAGATAGCTGACGTACAAGCAAGTAGGCGGACGGTCCAAAAAAGGCGGAAGGCCGAAGCCATCAAGCCACCAAGCCCAAGACGGAAGGCGGCAACCACGCCGACTAGGTCTAGGACTCTGTTTACTTGCCGGACAAGTACTTTCATTGTATCCCGGGGTCTGGCCGCCTATATAAGCCAGCCGCCGGGAAGCCTTTAGGGCACGCTCAATACAAACTCATACACCATTTTAACCTGTTCACGGCTATTTTCTTATAGTGAATTATAGCAGCACGTAGAGTCTCGCCACCGCTGTGAGATCTGAAACTGGGTAAACTCGTCGTGTTCAATCCCGACCTTGACGACACCATCCTTCTTCCCCATAATCCATCCTTAGGCTAGAGCACCCCCATCTCCTATATACAATACCGATACTACGACAATCTGGTCCCGGGGCTTTAAGATCCTCAATGCTATGAACCGCCTTTTTCACATCCTCAGCCATGAAAGGTGAGAGTAACTTCTCGTTCATATCTCCACAACCATTTGTTCCTTTTAGTGTTGGAATAAGCTCCGTTTGGCTAATTAATTGCTTTGTGGCCTTTTAGGCACCTCAACCATGTATTTTCTTTATCAAAAATGGCCTTTCGACTAAACTAATGATGTATATGACCGTTCTGTAAAACTATTTTCAAATCTGTCCTCTCGAGGTCGGCGCCAACATTTTTAGCACCGACCTCAGAAGGTCAGATTTAAAAATAGTTTTACAGAAGGGCCTAATATCTCAACCGCACCCTCGTGAACGGCCGGACGGCGTGCAGGTCGTGACGTTGTTAACACTTACACATACTGCACGGGATAACGAGATAAATGAAAGAAAGAAATCAAAAAAATTGTCCCAGAATTTTTTAATCAAGTGATTTTTCATTAATATGTCATCGTTATTTTTTCAACTAAAAGAGCAACCAGCAGGACCGCACTGGCATATTTGATTATAAAAAATAAAATATCTCTCCAAGTTGAAATATCAAAGCCATATTTGGGCTGATTTGGTAGCAAATTTTGTCTTTGCCAAAGTTGTTCGTCCAGAGGGTTGGATTAGGGAAAGGGTGGCCTTCGCGAAGGTCTATTTCGTGGTCCCACGTGTGAGCTGCTGTCGCCACGTGAACACGCAAATTGAGGCGGTCCCGCGCATTGACAGATCCAGATTCAAATACAGATTTAGTTCTGGATCTATTATTAAATTTGTACAAAACACAAACTATGATAGTACATCAACGCAGAACGGGATGTACAGCAACACAGACCGGGCTGTACAACAACACAAACCGGGTTGTACAGCAACATAAATCCGTTTGTACGTACAGCAACCCCGACCGGGTTGTACAGCAACGGAGATCGCGTTGTACAGCAACGGAGATCACGTTGTACAGAAACAAAAACCGGGTTGTACAACAACACACAGACCGGTTTATACAGCAACATATACCAGATTGTAAAGCAACACAAGACATGTTGTACGTAGAAATACATTCGGGTTGTACAAACAACTACACGTAGCAAGTTGTACGTACAAGTACAAAATTCAATTTGTACATACGACTACACTTAGGGTGTACAAAACATACACAATCCGAAGTAAAAAAAAAAGTTTGTCGAAACCTATCAATATGGGATCTAGTTTTAAAGATCTCGACGTGAGGAGTTCAAAAGTGAAAACGGTTCATAAATCGGATAAACGGTTCTCAAGATATTTCGTTTTTAAAAAACGAAACTCAAAATAAATGCATCACCAGGGAGCTGTCACTTGTCACCGCGTGGAGAAAATGTGAGAGCAGAAACGAACGAAATTGCGACACTTGTCAGCACCAGAGTCCACGCGCGTGGACCTTGCTAAGGGAACCCTTTTTCTAAGCATTTTCTCGTCCAGAGCTTAATAGAGCAGGAGGTTTATCGCTAAAAAGGGACCAATTTAAATTGGTAAGTGGCGTCATTAGGAGGGAAAAAACATATTGAAGAATTTTTAATCAACCAATTACAACTCACGGACATGTGTGCTAGTATTCATGCAAATAATAACTTTTATTTTGTACTTTCTTGGAATTTAAATGATGCAACGCTTCTGGATTGTATTTTCTGGATTGTATTTCGTACGCACAACATTACACGGTTTTGTCATGAAATCTATTGCTATGGTAACCAAACGAAAACCGGTAACCGGAGATTCCAATATATGACAACACGGTGACGATGCATGATTTCTGCAAGCGGTTTATGCGGGTGAAGCCACAAATACAAAACCACCATTCAATTGAGTATCATGCCATAAATTAACATACATCTTTACTATTAAAGCAGAATGCGTGGTACGCTGTCACACTTCAAGATATGCTGTCACACTTGGAATTAATTACATACCTGCCACCTATAAGTTGATATCGGTTTCAAAAGGAAAAAAACAAAAAAGAAGGAAAAAAGGGAGGAGGCATATGGCATCTGCATAACAAACTTTCAAACCGGACCTGGTGTTTTTCACCTAACAAATTTTGCGCATGCATAACAAACATTTTCAAAATTTCTAACCGAAAAACAACACACCGGATCCGGATGTTTCTCCCCCTAACAAACTATTTAAAAAAGCCACTCCATGCTACGCCCTTCCGTCCTCGTGCTGGTCCATGCATTTGCGTTTTCTTGCCACCGTCGTCCGTCGCCTTGGCTGCTGCTTTGTGCCATCTCCATGCTTCTAGCTGCATGTCAACCGATCAAATGCAAGCAGCAGCTAGATATGTGGGTTTATGTGCTTTAAATCGACATGCAGGTGTTCAATATTTGTGCTTCTACCTGACTGAGTAATCACACGATTAGCCAAAGAGTGTGCTGGATCTGAATTTTTACTTGGGCTGCTGTGTGTTGGCATGTACAAATTCAGAATACTTTGTGAAACTATATTTGTTAATGCATTTTGCAAATTGTATAAACGAAATGCTATTGAAATAGTATAGAGCCATATTTAACTAAAGCACTGAACTTACTAGAACTATAATAATTCCTACTGACTAGAACTTTTAGGTGATGCGGATTTGTCCATTCATAGCATCTTATAAAGGAAGCTCATTCGTTTTTCTCTCCTTGTTGGTGCACGTTTCGTGCTGACAAAAGGTGCCTTCCGGTGGCATTTGCCATGACGCTTTTTGTGGGGTTTGTTTATCTCAAAGAAAATTTCTTGATGAAGGAAAGAATGGTATGAATAATTTACACATGGTATAAAAATAATTATGTGCATGTTTATTGATAATTGAGTGTAATTAACAGAGGTTACTCGAGATGACAACACAAAGACATCAACTCCCATTGATACGCCACGTCCACAAACTGGTTTGTTCATACGTCAACCATTGGCAGATCAGACACTCGAGTCATCCGATGATGACGAGGGGGGGCGTACTAGAAGAGAAGGGAACTGGGTTATCAAGTAGGCCGGATCGTAGCAGCCAATCCTGCCGAGGGTGAGCGGTACTTTCTGAGGGTGTTTCTAAACCACGTGGCGGACTCAAGGTCCTTCGAAGACCTAAAAACCGTGGACGGCATGCTATGTGATACCTTTCGTGAGGCCGCCGAGAAGAGGGGTCTCATCGAGCAAGACAACACGCTTGACGAGGCTCTTACTGAGTACGCAAGTTGCTCATGTACCAAGCCAGGAACAAACTAGGTCTAGCGTGACAGGAATAAAATTCCACTCTATTTAGTGTTCGTTAATTTTTTAGAAGTGATTGTGTGGCCATTATGTGAAAATACTGAATATTGGTGTTTAATGTTGTGTCAAAATTTAATTTCCCCAAAAGGGAGGCAGATGCACAATTCTGTTTTGCAGTTTCTATTTTCAATAAACTCATGGATTATTAAGATTGTGAGCTAGAAGCAGAGAAGATATAAAAACATTAAAGAAGAAACTTAAAGGTGCTAATTAGTACCTATGATCTCAGGTCCCCTTCCCCTACATTTCCTATTATGACTTAAAATATTTATCTGCTAACCTCTCTCTCCAATCAAGGGAATATATATAACAACGAAGGAAAAGTATGAAGATCTTACTATTGATGGACAAAAGATATTATATTACCTACAATAGCTGCCCGCTTTACAAATATATAATTAAACCCATGTTAACTCGATGTTTCAAACGTGCAGAAGCCATTTTCTTGGAGCAAGGGTGTACAAGAACATCATGATGGAAACTTCGCATATATCTTGCCCCTTATATCCATCCCATTAAGTTTACACACAGTACTGCAAATAAAAATGTTAAAGGAGGTCAAAGATACCTTTTATGCCTTAATCGCCTAGAATGCAAAATTACATGATGTGCTATGACTACAGAGATAGTCATCAGTCAATTTCTAAATGCAGTTATGGTAAGACATGATATCAGGGAAAATAAAAGATTTTCTTACCTATGCATAGCTGAACTGCATCTTTGATGCCTTCATAATTCCATACAAGAGCAATTCTTGATATATTTTTTGTGAAATCTAGAAGCATGACAATAAGAAATGTTGACTGTAAAAGGCCTGGTAGTAGTGCAATAATAAAAGAAACATTTTTGTTAATAAATATACCACTCACCAAATAAAAACACCATTCTTAATTCTAACAAAAGCATGGTGTGCACCGTCCTCCTTTTGCAATGTCAGTAAAAATATCGCATGCTCCAACTTTGTATAGGAAAAAATGAACACCAACTGATTTGTGTACCTACTGTAACAATAACCAGAAGGAAGTTAAATTAAATGAAATGGCAACGAAATAATGTTACAGATTGATTTCAAGGAAGATGAAAAATGATAGTGGGTGATACCTTAGCAGCTACTGTGAACAATGCTCTAACATTCTTTTCATCTTCACCGAACCACTTTGACGTGATAGTTGATCACATCGATACATTTATGAAACTTGCTTGAGCTTCATTTGCAGTAGCCTTGGCAAGCATCTGTATTTCCAGTTCCAGGAGGAGCAAAAAGTAATATACCTCTACAGGCCTTAAGGAGACCACCCTTGATCTCAACCAGGGCTTAAGGAGACCACCCTTCATCCCAAGGAACTATAGCAATAATTTCTTCTCCCTGTTATTTAGATTGAGATTCAGTACAGTCAAGGCGAAACAGGACTGCAGTTATTTGTACAGGAGTAAACATACATGGAATGCTCGTATACAAATACTTGGAGAAGAAAAGGTTTGCTAATTTTTTTTAAGTTGTCTCGTGGCACATACCCAAGGATGATCAGGCAGACAGTTAAAACCAAAAGGGCATATAGGTGGTGAGCAACCAAAAAACAAAATCAAATAACCAGTTAGCCACTCTTAAGGCTAACCTAGCAAGTAAAGGTTGACTACCAGGAGTAACTTAGATATTAAGTCGGTAAACCAAAACAATGAGTGCCTTAATCAGAACAAAAAGTACGAACTTGGTTTATTCTTCACTATTTTTAGTATGATCAGAAGGCGATAAGCATTAGTAATAGTAATAATTATGTTGTTAGTGAGCATGATTACGGTGAAGATAAGAAATGAAGTAACTCAGCGATTTCGAGTATATATTGCTGTAGCATTTTGCACTAGGAAAGTCTGATGCAGCATTCGAAACTCCAATCGATTTGTGTACCTACTGTAACAATAGCATTTCCGAGAGTGATCAAAATTGGATGCTTGACTTGGATGTGGCTTAAGTTTTGAGATTGTACAGAAGTTTATGAATAAGTTTTGAACTAACAAACTAGATATCAATTTGATAATCTAACAACCTTCTGCTCGTATTTCCCGCACCGAACTCTTATCCTAACAACCTAGAGCTAAGTAAGGAGTAATCCTAACCAAAACAGTTCTAGCGCTAAACTATATAATACCTTCCCCTAAAAAAAGTAAAGGTATAGAATACCTTTCTGACCCGTGATAGGGGCGACAAAATCCTCCACCTCGAGCTTCCAAATTCCAATCCTCCATCGCAACAAGGTACTCCTTCTCCCCATGTGTCCTTCCTTGAGCTCCACGCGCGCACCGCACACCATCCAATCGGCCGCAACCAGGCTCTGGGAGTGGCGGCGGCGGCAAGAAGGAGAGAGCCGGGATGTGCTAGATCCGGTCCAGGTTGCGGGGGCACCCTGCCCGTGGAGTCAAGGAAGGGAGGCGACGACACAGCCATCCGAGGCTCTGAGAGCGAGTCTATGGGGCGGCACGGGACCGGAGGCTGTGGCGGGCATGGACGGCACGGAGCCGGAGGCTGGGGGGCATGGACGGCGTGGCCCCGAAGGACGAACCCGGCGACCTGAATCCGGTTCCGCCGCCGTCTCTGAGCTGAACACAAGAACATGCGGATCAAAGAAAAATCCGTGGAGAAATCAAAAGGAGCATCGCGCGGTGCCCACACACGCTTACCTTCGCATCCCGCTAGCGAGCCGTGGGCATTGCACTTACCTAGATGCTGCTGCTGAGACCGATGGGAGAAGAAAGCGGCGCAGAGGCTGTGGCGGGCGTGGACGGCGCGGAGCCGGAGGCTGGGGAGGAGGGGGTGTACTGCGCGGTGTCGGAGGCTGTTGTGGGCGTGGACGGCGCAACGGCGGAGGCTGTGGAGGTGGGAAGGTGGGCGGCGCGGCGCCGGAGGCTGTCGGCGGTGAGATTGGGGAGAAGCGGTGGGAATGGGGAAAGTGTGATAGATGCAGCAGGCAGGGTGAGTGACAGACAGATAGTTAGCGAGACTCCACTCGATCACTCGATTCTAATCTCAATGGCGCGATGTAGGGAGAGTTAGCTAGACAACGGACATAAGAGCAAGTCCAGCGGTTCCCTCAAACCCTTCTCTATACGTTTTTTAGGGAAAAAGTCTAAAAACAACCACCCAGCAGTTCCCTCAACGCTCCCCCGATTTATAGGCGCCCCTGGTTCTACTCGCTCGTCTCCCCTATAAGTAGGGGAGGTGGAAGACTCCCCTATCCCGATATTAATGAGTTTTTTGACACTGCAATATGTCGATATTCGTGAGATTTTTGTTTATGTTTCAGATTTTGGCGATGGATAAGTTTTTGACACTACAAGTTACAGAGGCAGCCGTTGGATTTTACATGTTAGTTATACAATATTTTTAAAATATAAAAAAAAGATAAAAAATTAAATAGGGGAGATGTTTTAGGGGAACTGCTGGAGTTGAACATATTTTAGGGTAGATTTTTTTAGGGACAGTCCCCTACATACACATATAGGGGAGACATTTTAAGGGAACTGCTGGACTTGCTCTAAGGACATCTCCTAGGAGCTGCTCAGTTGCACCGGACCGGATTTGAGTAGCATCAGACAAAACCAAGCCCCTGCGGGGCTGCCCAAACGGACTACTGTTCGTTTTTTGTCTGCGGCTGGTCAAATCTGGACCAAATTTGGTCCACAATTAAGCAGCCTCCCGGATAACTCTGGGCACAATAGTGTCCACTACTTGGCGCCCTGGCCCGGCAAAAAGAGGCACATATTTTGCCCTTTCCTCTCCCACCCCCAGCCTCCGTCCGCCAAAAACATTATCCATGTCCCGCCCTGCTCTGCCGGCCGAACCCGCCGCCAAAGCCGATGCAAAAGCCCAAGGTGCTCACAGACGAAGAGAGGAGGGAGCAGTCGGCCAAGAGGGCGGGGCGGAGGAGGAGAGCGAAGGAGGAGAAGCTGTCGCCGATGGACGACGAGCGTACCAGGATCGCCCAGGCGGCGGCGGAAGCGGTGATGAGCGTGTTGGGCATGCGTCCGGCGACCGCGACCACGACGTACGTGCCTCCCTCGCAGGCCGCCAGCTCCAACACGTACGGGTACTTGCCCGGCCGTGACCCGACGCCGCAGCCCTTCTACTCGATTGAAGTGGAAGATTCGTCGCCGCTCCGCGGCCCCGCCGTGGGCTCGATCGATCTGAACACCGCGCCGGGCTCTGGGCTGTCCGCGCCCCGCAAAAGTTGCATCCGCGTTCCGCCGGGCGTTCTTCCCGTGCCCCGCAACCTGTTCGACGAAACGCCGGTCCCGTCGACTCAGGCGACTCCGGGACTAACGTTTGAGGAAGGCGACGCGTACATGAACGGCTTCATCAACGAGAATGGCTGTGCGAGCTACATCGACGCCGGGGACGAGCTGGAGGAGGACGGAGCGGACGGAGCGGACGAACACCACATCGTCGACATGCCGTTGTTCATGGACGAGCTCACCCAGCAGGCCAAGGCGGCGAGGAGGAACGTCAAGCGGGGCGCCGGCTTCACCGAGAAGGAGGATGAGTGTCTCTGCGACACATGGATGGAGGTGGGACATAACACCATTATCGGGGCCGAGATGAAGGGCAGCGCGTACTGGGCGAGGATGTTCAGGAACTACCATGAACGGGCCCTCCTCCAGCCGTACTCCATGGTCACCACACGGACCGAGCTCTCCATCCAAAAGAGATTCGGGCTCATCTCGCAGGAGTGCAGCAAGTTCACCGGCTCATTCGAGCACGCCGCGGCCCGGCCGCAAAGTGGCATCGGCATCGCCGACTTGGTGAGTGGCCCTTCCTTTCCTTGTCCATTTGCTGTTTGTGTTGGCGTTCCATGTCCTCCAATGGCCGTTTGTGTAGGCGTTCCAAGCGTTGGAGGTCTACAAGGCCGAGCATGGGGGCAAGTCATTCAACTTCGCCCATTGCTACCGGAAGCTCAAGGACAATCAGAAATGGAAGGAGCTTCACAGCGCCCTCAAGAAAGGAGTGGCCGTGCCCGGAGGGGTGCCGCCAATGGCCACGGGTTCCGCCGATGGTCCGGAAAGCGAAAGGCCAAGGGGACGGGTCAACTCCAAGCTCGACCTGAAGCGGGACGCCACGACGATCGCGTTGCAGGAGACCCTCCAAGGCTTCATCACCCAGAAGGACAAGGAGACCGAGAAGAAGGACGAGAGGGACGAGAAGAAGCGCCGGGAGCGAGAGGAGGTGACGAAGAACTTCTTCCTCGTCCAAACGAAGAAGCTCAAGATAGAGGAGGAGAATGCAAAGACCAGGGCCTTGGAAGCCTCGACAAGGGCCATGGAGGCCGAGAACAAGAGGAGGGAGGTCGAGCTCGCTCTGGCCGCCCAAGAGGCGCAGATCATGGCCATGGACCTGACCTACTTCACCCCAAGGAAGAGGGCCTACTACGAGAAGAAGCTGCAGCGGTACATGGAGGCCGAGGGCTGATCGGCATGGCCTGATCGTGCCCAACATGGCCTGAACCAGTGGCCGACATCCTATTTTGTACATCTAGACTAGTCCATCACCCTGTGGCCGGCATGGCCTGATCGTGGCCGACATGGCCTGAACCGTGGCCTCCTTTTGCATGTGCCAATTTTGGTTTTTTGGTATTTTCAGGGCATTTTCGTATTTGCCTATATGTGCACTTTCAAAACTCTCACAATTTGAGCAGCCCCGTAGGGCGCATGGCTCCAGTCCGCGCGGACACGCCCGCGGACGGCTGCTCAAATGGACAAAATCCGGACCAAATCGGTCCGGATTTGAGCAGCCCCGTAGGAGATGTCCTAAGGACATCTCCTACGGAGCTGCTCAAATCCGGACCGATTTGGTCCGGATTTTGTCCGTTTGGGCAGCCCCGGACACTACGCGGACACGGGTCGAAACAGGTGCATCCTACGGGGGTGCTCATTTCAGGCCGGACAGGAGGCAACGATTGCGTAGGGGCCACAGTGCCCATTGTTTTAACACTTAAAAAAAAAGAAAAAAAATTATATAAACTAGCCACTAGATAAGCTAGTGGCGGCCGGTGGCCGGACTTCTACGCCGGACTACTCAAGAATGACGTAGTCCGGGTCCTGGACGAGGTGCGCGGGCAGCCCCTGGCGGCACGGTGGAGTCTGCGGCTGCTCCGGCGGCGGCGGCTCGTCCGCTGGCCCGGTCCACTGCCAGCGCATGCCAACTAGTGGCATGAACCAGTCAGGGACCTCGCTGTGGTCCTCCTCCTCCTCCATCGCCTGCCGCGCCTCCTGCCGCTCCATGTCCTGCTGCGCGGCGACGGCGGCCAGCGCGGCGGCGAGGGCCCTCTCCTCCTCCGCGGCGGCTTCTTCCGCCTCCCGCTTGGACTCCTCGATGGCGTGGGCGAGGGCCCTCTCCTCCTCCTCCGCGGCGGCGTCGTCACCGTCTTCCTCCATCTTGACGCTCGGGGGAGGCGGCGGCGCGTACCTGTTGTCGCCGCGAGGTGGGGAGGGCGGCGGGTACTGCGCTGGGCCGCTGGCGTGCCGCACCCCGAAGTAGCCCCTCCGCCGCTGGTCGTGCTCGGCATGGAACCAGGTGTCCCAGTTCCTGCTGTTGACGGCGTAGGCAGGGTCGTGGTGGAGGTCGTCCGGCGGCAGGTCGCGCCGCCGGAGGATCTCCACCTCCCTCTCGAGTCCCCACTTCGAAACGGGCGGCACCGGAATCCGCTCCGGATTCAGGTGCCACCCCTCGAAGAGGTGGACGTCCGGCCATGGTACTGGGATCACGTTGTCCCAGTACCACTGGCACTTCCTCTTGCCGAGGTAAGCCCGGACGCGTCGAGGAGGTGCCGGAGGTGCGGTGGCGCGCGGTGCGGCGGCGCGGGCGGTGGCGGTGGCGGCAATGCTGGTGGAGCCGCAGACCGCGAGGAGCGGCGAGAGCTCCCCGCCTCGTGGTCGTTGGCGCCCTTGCCGAGCCACCATCTCCCCTTCCCCATGGCGGCTAGGGCGGGGAGGTCCGGTGAGTGACGGTGGTGGCGTGGCGGTGTGGGAGCAGTGTGGGGGACGGTGGGGGCGGCGGCACATTAAATAAGACCGGTGGGGGATGCCAAGGGTCCACGGGTCACTGACCGGTGGGTCCGGGCAGTTTGACCGCAAAGAAGCGGGGGCGGGCGCGGGCGTCCGCGGCTGCTCAAACCTGGACCAAATTCGCGGATGCGGACAGATTCGAGAAATGAGCAGCCCCACAGGGGCCTGGTTTTGTCCGGGCCTGCTCAAATCCGGCCTGTCCGGGACAACTGAGCAGCCTCGTAGGAGATATTGTACTTGTTAAGAAAATCCATGTCTACACTCGATCACTCGATTTAGTGATGCATGATTTCAATGGTGCGGTGTAGGAAACGGGCAATCGCACGAACAAATTGCCTAACGTTGATTATTTTAATCTAAAACAAACTCTTTATTTTATGTTTTGTAGTCACGTTTATGGTGATGGCGGTTTAAGACACTTATATTGCAGAAGTTTTTAAAAGAAGCCATCGACATAGAATCGTATATATTGGACAAGTATCAAAAGAAGCCATCAACATAGAATCTGATGAGATGGAGACAGAAAACTCATCGAGTTTTTACAATCAAAGGAGGTGATTCTCCATTTTTTCCTATGCATGTTCTTAGTTTATAAATATTATTACTACAAATATTGTCTTTTTATAGGTCATGGATATGAAAATTGATTTTGTCGATGTTCCAAATTTTGATGTAATTAACAATATATTTTTATATATTCCTCATGCAGGATGGTTATAAGATCAGAAAAAAGTTTTTATTATATCTGCTCAAGTATCATGAAATGAAGTGGAAGACAACATTCCGGGTGTTATATGAGTATATCTTAAACGCGTTAACAGATACTAGATTTGATAGGAGATAATTCAAATCGTTGCTTCTTTTGTATACATGACATTTAAATTATATGTTTAGATTTTAGTTTGTTGAATTACAATATAATATTTACATGTATTCAATGTTAAATTGTGTAAAAATAAATAACCCGTTGCAACACACGACATTTAACTAGTTATTAGGGATATTATACTGAGCCAAAAACAAGCCTTCTCACGCACTCTCACGTTTGAGTCATTTTCGATCGTCGGATCTCATGCTTCTCACGAATCTGGCCATTGGATCTCCTAGTCCCGCATTGGGCCAGATGTGGTTAGGGGACGCTGCTCCGGACGTCAAATTGGCCTTTCATGGTGTATCTGGGCTGGCTGAGGCCCAGCAACGCCACCGCTCACACAGCTAAAAAAAAGTCAAGTCACAAGCGGAGGAAGAGACACAGACGCCATCGATCCATCCTCCGCAGGCGACCGCCCACACCACCACAACGTCGCAACATGAAGCGCCACAGCAGGAGAAGGTCCTCGATGCGTCAAGCGGCCCGACCCATGGGAGGCAGCGAAACGTCTCCGGTGGAGTCTCCACTCGATTGGACTTCATCATGATCAGTTTCTAGATCCATTAATGGCGATCAAGATACTCCATATGCCGGCAGCGGATAGTGCTGATCAGTTACTATTTCGCGCCTACATATGCTCTCATCCATCCCACTGCCCCTCCGTCCTCCATACTCTTGACAGCGACGCCTCTGGCAGCCATACTTGTCGCTTGGTTCATCGATCTATCTTTGATTTGATTCTCCCCAGTCCCCATCGCCTTCCTCCCTGGTCTCTTTCAAGTCTAGGCCTCCCCTCACTTCACTTGACCGAATTTAAGATTCCTTTTTAAGCCTTGTTGTGTGTTCCCTGCCCGACTTTCTTTTGAGAATTTTGTATTGTTACTGTTGTTAGGTCCAGACTGCTTATTGACCAGTTTGGTTTTAAACTATAGGTGAAACCGTGAAAGGATTGGAGGTTTATGGAACCCTAAAGCTCATGATTTGCAGAGGCTAATCGATAGGTTGTTTACATTTACTTCATATATTCATCGTACGTGTGTGGATATGATGTGTTCAGCTTCATGACAATGTCTATGTTTATATTGATTATCATAGTATTGCCGACTGTCTTTGTTGCTGTTTGGAGCGGGTTATTATATAGTAGAGCAAGATGCCAACATGACACCTCTGCATGGACATCTCCGGCCTCATGGCACTCCAGTACTCCAATATGTCATTTAACTTAAAATTCTAAGAAATTTGAGTTGTGTTTATCCAAATCTGGTGTGGATTGGTTTTGTTCGCTCACTACTAGAAAAAGGCTTATAAGTGGGATGCCTGTTTGTGGCGCACCTTTAGCCTATTCACCACAAAAATATTTTAGTGGCGCATCCATAGCAGTGCGCCACAGATATAGGTGGATGCACCATTGAATTATCATTTTTTGTGGCGCATTTGGATCCATGCGCCATAAAATATGGGCCCACCAAGTCCGTCTGAATTTCGAAATCTGACGACGTTTTTGTGGCGCACGCGGCACCTGCGCCACAGAAAGTTCCATATCTGTGGCGCATCCTAGAGCATGTGCCACAGAAAGGGTCATATATGTGGCGCATCCAGTAAACGCGCCACAGAAATGATGCATTTTGTGGCGCAGCCAACCATGCGCCACAGAAATCATACAATTATTTATCTCAAACCTTACCCGACCCCTTGTCCTTAACGCATCCTTACCGCGCATCCCGCACGTTGCCGTCGCGCACACCTCCTCCCCGCACGCTGCCGCCATGCACGCCTCCTCCCCGCACGCCTCCTCCCGTGCGCCGGCGCCACGGACGCTCGCGCTGCTATGCCTCTCCTCCCGCCGCCACGGACGCGCTCGCCCTGTGTAATGCCCCAATCCATAAATTATACAGTGATGCTATGTGTCGGTGGTCATGCTACATAATCGAAGGTTACTGGGGTTACCACTCCCAGGCCGAGTAAACATCGGCAGGCGTGCTCGGCATGGATCATCAGCCACACAACCCTTCGATCATGCCATATCCAAAGCATAGCCCTCAAAGTATAATAAAGAGACTAAGACACCGGAACACCTGGCACATGACAGACCCTACGACTCAAGATAATATAGTTCAACTCTTAGTAGAGAAAGATAGCAAATATTACAAGCAGAGGTCACAGACCCATCATTACATCAAGCGGAAGCAAATTAAGTTGTTCTAAACAACAAGATCCAAATATGGCCTAAGAGGCCTACAGATAAACAGTTCCGTGCCAGCTGGTTCCTAGTTGCCCCAGGCTGCCACCCGGGAACCCCAGACTACTCGTCGATGTCAATAAAGAACCCACCTTCGGGGTAGGTAAAGTCCTCCTCTGAAACAAAAATAAACAAGGGTGAGTTCGACGAACTCAGCAAGATTTTGAGCTATTAATGCTCCATGATTGGCTCTCAAGGTTTTATGGCTGTTTTGCGTAAAGCTGATTTTGTTCATAAAATATGACTCCAAGGCATCGACTATCAGAATATTTTCGAAGAGGGGTAAGAAGTAACTATTTCTCTTTTGATTCACTTTCTCATCATCCACCACTGTACATGTTCCACCAAGGCACCTCCCCGACTCACCCTCGAGGAAGTCAACCTTACAATCGTGAGTGGTACCTTTAGTACCCAGTTTTTAGTCATTCCGTTAAAGTTATTCTATGATCCCTGAATTCGTCACCAAGTCGTCCTTAACCGTGGACACGGCTTTTCGAAAAGATTTATCCCTGCAGGGGGTGTACAATGTGAAAGTCGCCAGGTTCCCGAGGGACCTCCCAGCTCCTTATCCATGCGTACCGTCCGACCCATTGCCTGATCATTTAGCTCTCTTCCGGGGAAAGCCGGCTGGGTGGGAGCGGCTACGACCTTTACCTTGCTTAGAACTAACCCATGATCATCAGTGGCGGTAGGACAGGTTCAGTGCCTCCAACACCCTGCCCCGCGGCGACTCATTCTCCTAAGCACCATCATCCTCATCTCAGTCTTGACCACCATCTCAACACACGCGCAAATGGAAAGCCAAACTAGAGAACCCTCGGCTAGTCCGCCACAAGTTAGTCGGTCGACGAGGTTCCATATGCCCACGCATGGTAGCACGCTCAACTTGGCTCGAAGGCGAGAACTCGCACCGAGGCGGCGAGAACGAGACAACCCACCACATACCATGTGGCCTCTCATCCCCACCTTTTAGCATTTTATTAATTATTACCACAATTCTCCACCATCATCCGCGGAAATTTCACATCTGATCCCAACATGAATATCTCTCGGACCACTAAGCCGTTAACTAAGCATGGCTAAGCAACAACCTAGCATAGTGAATTAATTCAGGCCATCAACACAATCCTATGGATAATAGGAGGGAAAACAGGTAATGGCATCGGTAACTTAATGCAACTATAGAATACTCTAATCCAATCAAATTGACATTTGGAACCGCATGCAATATTATAGTGGAGAAAATAATTTGCATAAAGTAGGATAAGATATGCTAGAGGGTGGGTATCACGCTTGCCTTACTCAGCAGACGGGTAATACTGATCGTCGGGGTAATGTGGCGAGACACCGTCTCCGTGATCTATCGATGTATAAAAACACCGGAAAGCACACAATCAATATAAGCAATTCATATGCAATGCGCAAGCACATGATGGTATGACATTTTAATGCAATGAATTACTACAATAATTATATGACATTTAGATGGGATGCTAGGAATCATTATTCAACGAGATAGGAATGATATTTTCCTATTTGGTTTTATGTGCACCTATAATTTTAATTTAGGTAACATGCTTGAAATGATTTTTAGTATGTAGCACTGGTTCTTATGAGCATTTTTAATTAAAGGGGCACCATTTTAGCAATTGGAGGAATTTATAATGAATTTGAGCTAATCATTTTATTTATACCCCTTTCTTCATTTTAGCAAAACAGAAAATTACAGTAGCAGTAATGGAAGTGTGAATCAGTCCATTAGATAGCATTTATTTTTCTGAGCATTTTGGTATATTATTTGCTAAATTTGGATAATTATTTTGAAAGTTATGAATTTTTGAAATTTGAATCATTTTCTGTCTTTTTCTTTATTTTCCCGAAATTCGTCGGGTCGTTTTTCACCGAAGTGCAGCTAGCCCGAGCCACTGACGCGCGGGCCAGGGGGCCAGGGTGGCGCTGACGTGGCGCGGGGCGGGTGCTGAGCCACTGGCGCGTGGGCCCTGGCTGTCAGCACCACGCCGGAGCGCACGGCCGTGGTGGACGCCGGCGGCGAGGCGCACGGGCGTGCGGTTCTACGGCGCCAGGGAGCCCGGGAGTGCTCGCGTTCGACGCGCACGAGTGCGTGGAGCCTCGTGGCGGGGCTACGGACCAAATGGTCGCCAGGAAGTGCTCCGGCGACGAGCGGCGGCGGCGTGCTACGGCTCCGACGGAAGCGACGTTTACGCGGCGAGTCAGAGAGAGATGGAGAGGGAGGAGGTGTCTAGGACGTGCGCCAGCTCACCCTCGACGCGTGGGAACTTGCGGCGGTGACGGAGGAGGTCGAAGGAGGTCGCGCGCGTGCTCGGAGTCCGGCGGCCGGAGCGGAAGAAGACGAGGACGGTGCGGTCGATTTGCGGCGTCCCTCTTCGATTCCTTCGGCGCAGAGGAAGAAGGCGACGTCGCGGAGCTCGTGGTGCTCTTCGATCTGCTCCGCGAGCTCTCTAGCAACGGCGATTCGCGGCGGCGACCTCGGCTAGGTCACGGCCATGGCGGCTCGCGGAAAACGGGGGGGAGAGATGAGATATTTCGAGGGGGAGGGAGAGAGCACGGGCTCGGGGTCCTTATCCTTCTCGCAGGGGCAGCAGCGGGCAGGGGGAGGCGGCCACGGCGAGCTGGCGTGGCTCGAGCACGCTCTGTTCGTCGCCCTCGGTCGCTACAGGAAGAAGAAGACCAGTTTCTAAAACCCCCCCCTGTAACTTTTATTTCCATCACAGACAGGTCCTCCCCCCTTACAGAGAGGTCCTTTTCCAATTCTTTTTAAATCCAGTGCACTGTTTTGATTTTATTGAGGCAGTTAAACTTTTTAGAAAAATTTGGGAAAAATCAGGGAGCTTCCCCATACCATGTAGAGGCACCACAAAAATTGGCTCCTCAAAATAAAATGTTTTGATGCATTTTTGTTCAGAGGTGTTATTTAGGCATTTTGCTGAGGTTTTTCCATATGTTGCCACTTTAAAAATTTGGAGACCATGCAAAAATAATACTTGGAACCCTTGGAACTTCCTTGACAAATATCCAAGATTCAAATTGTTTGATTGCAATTGACATAATAGTAGCAAGTTGAGATGAATGCCATGATGCAATTACACAAAAGTGGAAAAATTACAGAGGTTTTCAGGTTTTAAACCTGGGGCTGTTACAAATCTACCCCCCTTACAGGAATCTCGTCCTGAGATTCTAAGGTTGCGGAAGAAAGTAGGGATACTCCTCACGAAGACTAGACTCTCTTTCCCAGGTAGCTTCTTCTTCGGAATGGTGAGACCACTGAACTTTGAAGAACTTGGTAGTCTTATTCCGAGTCTTCCTTTCTGCTTCATCTAGGATACGTATGGGATGCTCGCGATAGGTGAGATCCGCCTGGATATCCAGCTCCTCATGATTGACTCCACGGATAGGATCCTTGAAGCAACGGCGGAGTTGGGATACATGGAACACATCATGCACATCCGGGAAGTTGGTTGGGAGTTCTAGCTGGTAGGATAGATCTCCTCGTTTGGCCAGAATGGTGAAAGGGCCAACATAGCGAGGGGCCAATTTTCCCTTGATTCCAAAGTGACGAACACCACGAAGAGGAGAGACGCGTAGATAGGCCTTGTCACCAATTTCATAATGGACCTCCTGATGGTGCTTATCATAGTAGCTCTTCTGCCTAGACTGGGCAATCTTCAGATTCTCTCGTTTGATTTTCACCTTCTCCTCAGCTTCATTGATCACATCTGGACCCAAGAGTTGCCTCTCTCCGGTCTCGGACCAATTTAGCGGAGTTCGGCATTTTCTAACATACAGAACCTCGAACGGGGCCATACCCAGACTCGCTTGATAGCTATTGTTGTAGGAAAACTCAGCGAAGGGAAGGTATTTTTCCCACCCCTTTCCAAAAGAGATTACACAAGCTCGAAGCATGTCCTCTAGAACTTGGTTCACCCTTTCGGTCTGACCATCAGTCTGGGGATGGAAAGCTGTGCTGAAGTTGAGGCGGGTTCCCATGGCTTGTTGGAAACTCATCCAGAACTTGGAGGTGAACAAGCTGCCACGATCCGAAATTATCTTCTTGGGAACACCGTGAAGTACGATGATCCGGGAAGCATAAAGGTCGGCCAGCTTGGCAGCTGTGATGTCGACTCGCACCGGGAGGAAGTGAGCCACTTTGGATAGTCGGTCAATGATTACCCAGATGGCATCGTTGCCCTTGGGAGACTTCGGCAGACCCGTAATAAATTCCATACCAATCTCGTCCCATTTCCATTCTGGAATCGCAATAGGGCGAAGAGTGCCAGCAGGCCTTTGATGTTCAGCCTTTACACGTCGACAGGTGTCGCATTCAGCAACATACTTGGCGATTTCTCTTTTCATCCGAGTCCACCAGAATAGTGGTCGGAGGTCTTGGTACATTTTGGTACCACCGGGATGAATAGAGAGAGGGGAATCATGCGCTTCTTTGAGGATCAACTCCTTCAGATTCTGCTCCTTTGGCACCACCAGACGGTCACAAAAGTACACGATTCCCGCTTCATTCTCAGAGAAGCATTTGGCCTTTCCACTAGCAATGTTCTTTTTGATATTAAGAATGCCCTTATCCAGTTTCTGAGCCTCCTTTATCTGGTCTGCCAGAGTAGATTTGATCTCCAGATTTGCGAGGTAGCCAGAGGGGACGATTTTCAGGTTCAAACGGGCGAAATCTTCATGGAGAGCAGGTTGAGCCTTCTCAATCATCAGGTTGTTGCTATAAGCTTTTCGACTTAGCGCGTCAGCCACGACGTTCGCCTTGCCGGGTTGGTAGTTCAGACTCACATCATAGTCTTTGATTAACTCCAACCAACGTCTTTGCCTGAGATTTAAATCCGGCTGAGTGAAAAGGTATTTCAAACTCTTGTGATCCGAGTAAATCTCGCAACGGTTACCAAACAGGTATGGTCTCCATTGCTTCAGAGCATAAACCACTGCGGCAAGCTCCAAATCATGAGTTGGGTAGTTTTTCTCATGAGGCTTCAATTGGCGAGAGGCATATGCCACTGCATGGCCATCTTGCATTAACACACAGCCCAAGCCTTGCAGAGAGGCGTCACAGAAGACCACGAAATCCTTGCTTGCGTCTGGCAGGGCAAGCACAGGAGCAGAAGTGAGTTTGGCCTTCAGGGTTTTGAAGCTCTCTTCAGCTTGGTCCGTCCATACGAACCTTGTATCCTTCTTGAGAAGGTTGGTCAGAGGCTTGGCTATTTTGGAGAACCCTTCGATGAATCGGCGGTAGTAACCTGCCAATCCCAGAAAGCTTCGGATGTCCTTGACAGACATGGGAGTTACCCAATCCATAATAGTTTGAACCTTGTCGGGAACGACAGCCACTCCACTTGCGGAAATCACATGGCCGAGGAAGACGAGATTGTCCAACCAAAACTCACACTTGGAGAACTTGGCATAGAGGCGGTGTTCTCGAAGGCGTGTCAGGATCAAACGAAGATGTTCGGCATGCTCTTCATCGGTTTTGGAGTAGACGAGAATGTCATCGATGTAAATGACAACGAACTTGTCGAGATAATCCATGAAGACGGAGTTCATGAGCCTCATGAACGTCGCCGGAGCATTGGTGAGACCAAAGGACATAACGGTATACTCATATGAGCCATAGCGAGTAACAAATGCCGTCTTTGGAATATCCTGCTTTCGGATCTTGATCTGATGGTACCCTGACCTCAGGTCCATCTTGGAAAATACCGTTGCACCAGCTAGTTGATCCAATAGATCATTGATGCGAGGAATAGGGTACTTGTTTTTGATTGTCACCGCATTTAAAGGCCTGTAGTCAGAGACTAGACGAGGCACGGTAGAATCCCTCTTCTTGACGAAGAGTACGGGACAACCCCAAGGTGAACTGCTAGGCCGAATGAACTCCTTCGCTAACAGTTCATCAATTTGCTCCTTTAACAGTGCCAGCTCCTCCACCGGCATCCGGTAGGGCTTCTTGGCAACCGGCGCGGTACCGGGAAGCAACTCTATGACGAACTCCACACTTCGATCAGGTGGCATGCCAGGCAATTCCTCCGGGAACACATCCGGGAAGTCACACACAACGTGGATGTCTTGGATTTCAGGAGGGGATAAGCCTTCCATAAGGCAAAGGAGAAGCTCAGGTGAGTGGGGCATGGATGGAGATGGAGGTCTGGACTGTGCAGACCAATACTCCACAATTTCGCCGGAAGATGTGGTCACGGTGATGGTTCTGGCAGCACAGTCGAGGTTAGCCTTGTATCTTCCTAGCCAGTTCATGCCCAGTATGGCATCAAAGCCGGTTGAATTGAAGGCTATCAGCGGAAACGGGAAGGGGAATGAGCCTATATTAATTGAAACTTCAGGGGTCACCCTTTTGGTTTGCCAACGAGTACCAGGGCTGGTGACATATAACGGTGCTTCCAACTCTTCAAACGGTATATTGTTTCGTTGTGCAAATGCTACCGAAATGAATGAATGTGATGCTCCAGAATCAAACAGTACTGTAGCTAGAGCTTTAGCAATTCGAAGCGTACCCATGAGAACACTGGGGTCGTCCTCCACGTCTTCAACAGTGACGTGGTTCAGGCGACCACGACTAGCCGTACCCGTCTTGGCTACGGGCGTGGCAGGGGCTGGTGGTGGCGCCTTCCTAGGGCATTCTCTGGAGTAGTGGCCGGGCTGGCCACAGCTGTAGCACGTGCTTGTCGGTGGTGCAGGGAGTTGAGGACGATAACCACTTCCGCCCGGGCCCATTTTTGGAGTAGGAGGGCGCGGCAGAGGTGGCCTGTACTCCGAGGTCCTTGGCACGAACGGAGGACGGGGCACAGAGCTATAGGGAACGAAGACCCTACGCTTCTTGCCGTCAGCAGCCGAGGAGCTCTGATGATCCCCCTGAAGTGGCCTCTTAGTGGCCTCTAGTTCCTTCCTTCCCTGTTCCAGGGTGAGAGCCTGGTTGTACAGTTCCTGGTAGCTCGTGAACTTGAAGGGCAGCAACTCGTAACGAAGCCTTGGATTGAGCCCCTTGCGGAACAACTCCTGCTTGTCCGCATCATTGGTCACATCCCGAGGGGCGTAACGGGAGAGACGGCTGAACTCATGACCATAGACTGGAACGTCCATCCGTCCCTGATGCAAGTCCAGGAACTCCCTCCTCTTCAAGTCCATGAGGGGCTTGGGAATGTAGGCAGCGCGGAAGGCAGTGCGAAACTCCTCCCAGGTGAAAACATGCCCAGCAGCGAACATCGCCTGGTGGCTTTCCCACCACGCGCCGCTGCACCCGCCAACAGGTAAGTGGCGAAGTTGGCTTGTTCCACAGCTGGAACATGCAGGGCAGCGAACTTGCGCTCCAGTGCACGCAGCCAGTCATCTGCGTCCAAGGGCTCCTTAGCATCGGAGAAGGACGGTGGCTGGGACCGCAGGAACTCAGTGAGAGTATGACAATCGTTATTCCTCCGGTTCCCTTGGTGCACCAACTGCTCGAGGAGTCGGTCGCTGCGCACACGGCCCTCCTCCATAAGCAGGAGGACCTCCGCCATGGTGGGAGGTGGCGGTAAATCTTCGCCGCGGCGACGGCCCGTCATTCTGGATATTGACAAGGACACAGTTAGAATCCCATCGTGTCATCCTTGTACACAAAAATAGGGACAACAAAACTGGGAGTAGCAACAGATAGAACAACATGTACTTCACTAGACGCACACATAGATGGAACTGAGTTCACAAAATATTGGTTCTAGTACAAGCCACAGTTTGCTGAGAGAGAGGTACAAGCCTCATACATATTACACTGAATGGGTACTAGGAAGATAACAGTGACGAGTCTATTACATAACGAGCTCTACTGCTCCAGGCTCCAGAGATACAAACAAAGGAGTATTTGGCACAACTCGCAGGAAGGCACAATTACTCGAGCATCTCCTGGTAGCACACATGGCTAGTAGTACGCCATGACATCCTCATCAAGTGGCGCCGGGGGAGTGTGGAAGCGGCGCGCACTGGCAGGCTGGTTGCCATACGGCGACTCGAGTGCAGTAAGCCTCGGGTCTCGGTGAGGACCGGTAGGCGGGGTTACGCCACCAACTCCCAGACTGCAAACGTCGGTAGGCAACTCCTCCAACGGGGGTGGGCGAAGTAGTGTGAGAGGAAGCGTCCCATCCATGACATACGGGCGCACACTCATCAGAGTATGACGGTGGCTAGCACGCGCCGAAACAGCGTAGAGGTACCACTGCCGGGCTCGACGGTCCAACGCTCGGACTAGCTCAATCAGTGCCCGGTGCCTGCTGTCCGACTCCATCTCGCCGCTGCTGTACATAGCTCGGTAAACACCCGACGTGCTGTCGTCGGCAGCTGGGAAGTGGCAGAAATCCGACGCCTGGTTAGCGAGGTACGTACAATAGCTGCGGTAAATAGAGAGGCCGTTATACGCGGCCTCCTGAACCGCCTGCTCCACGGTCATACCCACGCCTCCAGCTACGTTCTCAACGCGACCCTCGTCGTTGAGCATGCGCACCTTACAGAAGAACTGCGCCTGGCTGTACGGTGCATACTCCTCATACACCGTGTACTCCGGGTACCACCTACAACCCTGGCTGGCCAAAGCTGCGGCAAACAAGGCGGGGAACCCTCGAACGCCCTCACATCGAGTGAGGCGAACAACCAAGCCCGAACCAGTCATCTGTAGCAAGGATAATTCAAATGTCAGGTACGGAGACTCTAGATTCAGGAATGAAAGTAGAACTCGGGTAGAGACTAGGCACAGCAAGGAGAATGATCCTGAAAGTAAACATAGGGACGGGAGCCCCAAAAACTGGTCGCCCCACGCCCTGAAACCCAAAGTGAGTAAGTGTATGACACGTCATGCGCGGCGGAAGCGACACGTGATAAGGCACAAAACAAATAGAGGTAAGATTGCTCCGAGAGTAGAGGGTAACCAGATAAGGAGTAAAAAGAATCCTAAGATGGTTTTCACAACTCATTTTTAGGTTAAAAATATTTTTACCAACACTAGACTCAACGTCGACCAGTAGTAAGGGTTTCCTACAGGCAGTACTGCTCTGATACCAAGTTGTAATGCCCCAATCCATAAATTATACCGTGATGCTATGTGTCGGTGGTCATGCTACATAATCGAAGGTTACTGGGGTTACCACTCCCAGGTCGAGTAAACATCGGCAGGCGTGCTCGGCATGGATCATCGGCCACACAACCCTTCGATCATGCCATATCCAAAGCATAGCCCTCAAAGTATAATAAAGAGACTAAGACACCGCAACACCTGGCACATGACAGACCCTACGACTCAAGATAATATAGTTCAACTCTTAGTAGAGAAAGATAGCAAATATTACAAGCAGAGGTCACAGACCCATCATTACATCAAGCGGAAGCAAATTAAGTTGTTCTGAACAACAAGATCCAAATATGGCCTAAGAGGCCTACAGATAAACAGTTTCGTGCCAGCTGGTTCCTAGTTGCCCCAGGCTGCCACCCGGGAACCCCAGACTACTCGTCGATGTCAATAAAGAACCCACCTTCGGGGTAGGTGAAGTCCTCCTCTGAAACAAAAATAAACAAGGGTGAGTTCGACGAACTCAGCAAGATTTTGAGCTATTAATGCTCCATGATTGGCTCTCAAGGTTTTATGGCTGTTTTGCGTAAAGCTGATTTTGTTCATAAAATATGACTCCAAGGCATCGACTATCAGAATATTTTCGAAGAGGGGTAAGAAGTAACTATTTCTCTTTTGATTCACTTTCTCATCATCCACCACTGTACATGTTCCACCAAGGCGCGCGGTGCGGCGGCGCGGGCGGTGGCGGTGGCGGCAATGCTGGTGGAGCCGCAGACCGCGAGGAACGGCGAGAGCTCCCCGCCTCGTGGTCGTTGGCGCCCTTGCCGAGCCACCATCTCCCCTTCCCCATGGCGGCTAGGGCGGGGAGGTCCGGTGAGTGACGGTGGTGGCGTGGCGGTGTGGGAGCAGTGTGGGGGACGGTGGGGGCGGCGGCACATTAAATAAGACCGGTGGGGGATGCCAAGGGTCCACGGGTCACTGACCGGTGGGTCCAGGCAGTTTGACCGCAAAGAAGCGGGGGCGGGCGCGGGCGTCCGCGGCTGCTCAAACCTGGACCAAATTCGCGGATGCGGACAGATTCGAGAAATGAGCAGCCCCACAGGGGCCTGGTTTTGTCCGGGCCTGCTCAAATCCGGCCTGTCCGGGACAATTGAGCAGCCTCGTAGGAGATATTGTACTTGTTAAGAAAATCCATGTCTACACTCGATCACTCGATTTAGTGATGCATGATTTCAATGGTGCGGTGTAGGAAACGGGCAATCGCACGAACAAATTGCCTAACGTTGATTATTTTAATCTAAAACAAACTCTTTATTTTATGTTTTGTAGTCACGTTTATGGTGATGGCGGTTTAAGACACTTATATTGCAGAAGTTTTCAAAAGAAGCCATCGACATAGAATCGTATATATTGGAGAAGTATCAAAAGAAGCCATCAACATAGAATCTGATGAGATGGAGACAGAAAACTCATCGAGTTTTTACAATCAAAGGAGGTGATTCTCCATTTTTTCCTATGCATGTTCTTAGTTTATAAATATTATTACTACAAATATTGTCTTTTTATAGGTCATGGATATGAAAATTGATTTTGTCGATGTTCCAAATTTTGATGTAATTAACAATATATTTTTATATATTCCTCATGCAGGATGGTTATAAGATCAGAAAAAAGTTTTTATTATATCTGCTCAAGTATCATGAAATGAAGTGGAAGACAACATTCCGGGTGTTATATGAGTATATCTTAAACGCGTTAACAGATACTAGATTTGATAGGAGATAATTCAAATCGTTGCTTCTTTTGTATACATGACATTTAAATTATATGTTTAGATTTTAGTTTGTTGAATTACAATATAATATTTACATGTATTCAATGTTAAATTGTGTAAAAATAAATAACCCGTTGCAACACACGACATTTAACTAGTTATTAGGGATATTATACTGAGCCAAAAACAAGCCTTCTCACGCACTCTCACGTTTGAGTCATTTTCGATCGTCGGATCTCATGCTTCTCACGAATCTGGCCATTGGATCTCCTAGTCCCGCATTGGGCCAGATGTGGTTAGGGGACGCTGCTCCGGACGTCAAATTGGCCTTTCATGGTGTATCTGGGCTGGCTGAGGCCCAGCAACGCCACCGCTCACACAGCTAAAAAAAAGTCAAGTCACAAGCGGAGGAAGAGACACAGACGCCATCGATCCATCCTCCGCAGGCGACCGCCCACACCACCACAACGTCGCAACATGAAGCGCCACAGCAGGAGAAGGTCCTCGATGCGTCAAGCGGCCCGACCCATGGGAGGCAGCGAAACGTCTCCGGTGGAGTCTCCACTCGATTGGACTTCATCATGATCAGTTTCTAGATCCATTAATGGCGATCAAGATACTCCATATGCCGGCAGCGGATAGTGCTGATCAGTTACTATTTCGCGCCTACATATGCTCTCATCCATCCCACTGCCCCTCCGTCCTCCATACTCTTGACAGCGACGCCTCTGGCAGCCATACTTGTCGCTTGGTTCATCGATCTATCTTTGATTTGATTCTCCCCAGTCCCCATCGCCTTCCTCCCTGGTCTCTTTCAAGTCTAGGCCTCCCCTCACTTCACTTGACCGAATTTAAGATTCCTTTTTAAGCCTTGTTGTGTGTTCCCTGCCCGACTTTCTTTTGAGAATTTTGTATTGTTACTGTTGTTAGGTCCAGACTGCTTATTGACCAGTTTGGTTTTAAACTATAGGTGAAACCGTGAAAGGATTGGAGGTTTATGGAACCCTAAAGCTCATGATTTGCAGAGGCTAATCGATAGGTTGTTTACATTTACTTCATATATTCATCGTACGTGTGTGGATATGATGTGTTCAGCTTCATGACAATGTCTATGTTTATATTGATTATCATAGTATTGCCGACTGTCTTTGTTGCTGTTTGGAGCGGGTTATTATATAGTAGAGCAAGATGCCAACATGACACCTCTGCATGGACATCTCCGGCCTCATGGCACTCCAGTACTCCAATATGTCATTTAACTTGAAATTCTAAGAAATTTGAGTTGTGTTTATCCAAATCTGGTGTGGATTGGTTTTGTTCGCTCACTACTAGAAAAAGGCTTATAAGTGGGATGCCTGTTTGTGGCGCACCTTTAGCCTATTCACCACAAAAATATTTTAGTGGCGCATCCATAGCAGTGCGCCACAGATATCTGTGGCGCATTACAGGTGGATGCACCATTAAATTATCATTTTTTGTGGCGCATTTGGATCCATGCGCCATAAAATATGGGCCCACCAAGTCCGTCTGAATTTCGAAATCTGACGACGTTTTTGTGGCGCACGCGGCACCTGCGCCACAGAAAGTTCCATATCTGTGGCGCATCCTAGAGCATGTGCCACAGAAAGGGTCATATATGTGGCGCATCCAGTAAACGCGCCACAGAAATGATGCATTTTGTGGCGCAGCCAACCATGCGCCACAGAAATCATACAATTATTTATCTCAAACCTTACCCGACCCCTTGTCCTTAACGCATCCTTACCGCGCATCCCGCACGTTGCCGTCGCGCACACCTCCTCCCCGCACGCTGCCGCCATGCACGCCTCCTCCCCACACGCCGCCGCCGCGCACACCTCCTCCCCGCACGCCTCCTCCCGTGCGCCGGCGCCACGGACGCTCGCGCTGCTATGCCTCTCCTCCCGCCGCCACGGACGCGCTCGCCCTGTGTAATGCGCCAATCCATAAATTATACAGTGATGCTATGTGTCGGTGGTCATGCTACATAATCGAAGGTTACTGGGGTTACCACTCCCAGGCCGAGTAAACATCGGCAGGCGTGCTCGGCATGGATCATCGGCCACACAACCCTTCGATCATTCCATATCCAAAGCATAGCCCTCAAAGTATAATAAAGAGACTAAGACACCGGAACACCTGGCACATGACAGACCCTACGACTCAAGATAATATAGTTCAACTCTTAGTAGAGAAAGATAGCAAATATTACAAGCAGAGGTCACAGACCCATCATTACATCAAGCGGAAGCAAATTAAGTTGTTCTAAACAACAAGATCCAAATATGGCCTAAGAGGCCTACAGATAAACAGTTCCGTGCCAGCTGGTTCCTAGTTGCCCCAGGCTGCCACCCGGGAACCCCAGACTACTCGTCGATGTCAATAAAGAACCCACCTTCGGGGTAGGTAAAGTCCTCCTCTGAATCAAAAATAAACAAGGGTGAGTTCGACGAACTCAGCAAGATTTTGAGCTATTAATGCTCCATGATTGGCTCTCAAGGTTTTATGGCTGTTTTGCGTAAAGCTGATTTTGTTCATAAAATATGACTCCAAGGCATCGACTATCAGAATATTTTCGAAGAGGGGTAAGAAGTAACTATTTCTCTTTTGATTCACTTTCTCATCATCCACCACTGTACATGTTCCACCAAGGCACCTCCCCGACTCACCCTCGAGGAAGTCAACCTTACAATCGTGAGTGGTACCTTTAGTACCCAGTTTTTAGTCATTCCGTTAAAGTTATTCTATGATCCCTGAATTCGTCACCAAGTCGTCCTTAACCGTGGACACGGCTTTTCGAAAAGATTTATCCCTGCAGGGGGTGTACAATGTGAAAGTCGCCAGGTTCCCGAGGGACCTCCCAGCTCCTTATCCATGCGTACCGTCCGACCCATTGCCTGATCATTTAGCTCTCTTCCGGGGAAAGCCGGCTGGGTGGGAGCGGCTACGACCTTTACCTTGCTTAGAACTAACCCATGATCATCAGTGGCGGTAGGACAGGTTCAGTGCCTCCAACACCCTGCCCCGCGGCGACTCATTCTCCTAAGCACCATCATCCTCATCTCAGTCTTGACCACCATCTCAACACACGCGCAAATGGAAAGCCAAACTAGAGAACCCTCGGCTAGTCCGCCACAAGTTAGTCGGTCGACGAGGTTCCATATGCCCACGCATGGTAGCACGCTCAACTTGGCTCGAAGGCGAGAACTCGCACCGAGGCGGCGAGAACGAGACAACCCACCACATACCATGTGGCCTCTCATCCCCACCTTTTAGCATTTTATTAATTATTACCACAATTCTCCACCATCATCCGCGGAAATTTCACATCTGATCCCAACATGAATATCTCTCGGACCACTAAGCCGTTAACTAAGCATGGCTAAGCAACAACCTAGCATAGTGAATTAATTCAGGCCATCAACACAATCCTATGGATAATAGGAGGGAAAACAGGTAATGGCATCGGTAACTTAATGCAACTATAGAATACTCTAATCCAATCAAATTGACATTTGGAACCGCATGCAATATTATAGTGGAGAAAATAATTTGCATAAAGTAGGATAAGATATGCTAGAGGGTGGGTATCACGCTTGCCTTACTCAGCAGACGGGTAATACTGATCGTCGGGGTAATGTGGCGAGACACCGTCTCCGTGATCTATCGATGTATAAAAACACCGGAAAGCACACAATCAATATAAGCAATTCATATGCAATGCGCAAGCACATGATGGTATGACATTTTAATGCAATGAATTACTACAATAATTATATGACATTTAGATGGGATGCTAGGAATCATTATTCAACGAGATAGGAATGATATTTTCCTATTTGGTTTTATGTGCACCTATAATTTTAATTTAGGTAACATGCTTGAAATGATTTTTAGTATGTAGCACTGGTTCTTATGAGCATTTTTAATTAAAGGGGCACCATTTTAGCAATTGGAGGAATTTATAATGAATTTGAGCTAATCATTTTATTTATACCCCTTTCTTCATTTTAGCAAAACAGAAAATTACAGTAGCAGTAATGGAAGTGTGAATCAGTCCATTAGATAGCATTTATTTTTCTGAGCATTTTGGTATATTATTTGCTAAATTTGGATAATTATTTTGAAAGTTATGAATTTTTGAAATTTGAATCATTTTCTGTCTTTTTCTTTATTTTCCCGAAATTCGTCAGGTCGTTTTTCACCGAAGTGCAGCTAGCCCGAGCCACTGACGCGCGGGCCAGGGGGCCAGGGTGGCGCTGACGTGGCGCGGGGCGGGTGCTGAGCCACTGGCGCGTGGGCCCTGGCTGTCAGCACCACGCCGGAGCGCACGGCCGTGGTGGACGCCGGCGGCGAGGCGCACGGGCGTGCGGTTCTACGGCGCCAGGGAGCCCGGGAGTGCTCGCGTTCGACGCGCACGAGTGCGTGGAGCCTCGTGGCGGGGCTACGGGCCAAATGGTCGCCAGGAAGTGCTCCGGCGACGAGCGGCGGCGGCGGCGTGCTACGGCTCCGACGGAAGCGACGTTTACGCGGCGAGTCAGAGAGAGATGGAGAGGGAGGAGGTGTCTAGGACGTGCGCCAGCTCACCCTCGACGCGTGGGAACTTGCGGCGGTGACGGAGGAGGTCGAAGGAGGTCGCGCGCGTGCTCGGAGTCCGGCGGCCGGAGCGGAAGAAGACGAGGACGGTGCGGTCGATTTGCGGCGTCCCTCTTCGATTCCTTCGGCGCAGAGGAAGAAGGCGACGTCGCGGAGCTCGTGGTACTCTTCGATCTGCTCCGCGAGCTCTCTAGCAACGGCGATTCGCGGCGGCGACCTCGGCTAGGTCACGGCCATGGCGGCTCGCGGAAAACGGGGGGGAGAGATGAGATATTTCGAGGGGGAGGGAGAGAGCACGGGCTCGGGGTCCTTATCCTTCTCGCAGGGGCAGCAGCGGGCAGGGGGAGGCGGCCACGGCGAGCTGGCGTGGCTCGAGCACGCTCTGTTCGTCGCCCTCGGTCGCTACAGGAAGAAGAAGACCAGTTTCTAAAAACCCCCCCTGTAACTTTTATTTCCATCACAGACAGGTCCTCCCCCCTTACAGAGAGGTCCTTTTCCAATTCTTTTTAAATCCAGTGCACTGTTTTGATTTTATTGAGGCAGTTAAACTTTTTAGAAAAATTTGAGAAAAATCAGGGAGCTTCCCCATACCATGTAGAGGCACCACAAAAATTGGCTCCTCAAAATAAAATGTTTTGATGCATTTTTGTTCAGAGGTGTTATTTAGGCATTTTGCTGAGGTTTTTCCATATGTTGCCACTTTAAAAATTTGGAGACCATGCAAAAATAATACTTGGAACCCTTGGAACTTCCTTGACAAATATCCAAGATTCAAATTGTTTGATTGCAATTGACATAATAGTAGCAAGTTGAGATGAATTCCATGATGCAATTACACAAAAGTGGAAAAATTACAGAGGTTTTCAGGTTTTAAACCTGGGGCTGTTACAAATCTACCCCCCTTACAGGAATCTCGTCCTGAGATTCTAAGGTTGCGGAAGAAAGTAGGGATACTCCTCACGAAGACTAGACTCTCTTTCCCAGGTAGCTTCTTCTTCGGAATGGTGAGACCACTGAACTTTGAAGAACTTGGTAGTCTTATTCCGAGTCTTCCTTTCTGCTTCATCTAGGATACGTATGGGATGCTCGCGATAGGTGAGATCCGCCTGGATATCCAGCTCCTCATGATTGACTCCACGGATAGGATCCTTGAAGCAACGGCGGAGTTGGGATACATGGAACACATCATGCACATCCGGGAAGTTGGTTGGGAGTTCTAGCTGGTAGGATAGATCTCCTCGTTTGGCCAGAATGGTGAAAGGGCCAACATAGCGAGGGGCCAATTTTCCCTTGATTCCAAAGTGACGAACACCACGAAGAGGAGAGACGCGTAGATAGGCCTTGTCACCAATTTCATAATGGACCTCCTGATGGTGCTTATCATAGTAGCTCTTCTGCCTAGACTAGGCAATCTTCAGATTCTCTCGTATGATTTTCACCTTCTCCTCAGCTTCATTGATCACATCTGGAACCAAGAGTTGCCTCTCTCCGGTCTCGGACCAATTTAGCGGAGTTCGGCATTTTCTAACATACAGAACCTCGAACGGGGCCATACCCAGACTCGCTTGATAGCTATTGTTGTAGGAAAACTCAGCGAAGGGAAGGTATTTTTCCCACCCCTTTCCAAAAGAGATTACACAAGCTCGAAGCATGTCCTCTAGAACTTGGTTCACCCTTTCGGTCTGACCATCAGTCTGGGGATGGAAAGCTGTGCTGAAGTTGAGGCGGGTTCCCATGGCTTGTTGGAAACTCATCCAGAACTTGGAGGTGAACAAGCTGCCACGATCCGAAATTATCTTCTTGGGAACACCGTGAAGTACGATGATCCGGGAAGCATAAAGGTCGGCCAGCTTGGCAGCTGTGATGTCGACTCGCACCCGAAGTGAGCCACTTTGGATAGTCGGTCAATGATTACCCAGATGGCATCGTTGCCCTTGGGAGACTTCGGCAGACCCGTAATAAATTCCATACCAATCTCGTCCCATTTCCATTCTGGAATCGCAATAGGGCGAAGAGTGCCAGCAGGCCTTTGATGTTCAGCCTTTACACGTCGACAGGTGTCGCATTCAGCAACATACTTGGCGATTTCTCTTTTCATCCGAGTCCACCAGAATAGTGGTCGGAGGTCTTGGTACATTTTGGTACTACCGGGATGAATAGAGAGAGGGGAATCATGCGCTTCTTTGAGGATCAACTCCTTCAGATTCTGCTCCTTTGGCACCACCAGACGGTCACCAAAGTACACGATTCCCGCTTCATTCTCAGAGAAGCATTTGGCCTTTCCACTAGCAATGTTCTTTTTGATATTAAGAATGCCCTTATCCAGTTTCGGAGCCTCCTTTATCTGGTCTGCCAGAGTAGATTTGATCTCCAGATTTGCGAGGTAGCCAGAGGGGACGATTTTCAGGTTCAAACGGGCGAAATCTTCATGGAGAGCAGGTTGAGCCTTCTCAATCATCAGGTTGTTGCTATAAGCTTTTCGACTTAGCGCGTCAGCCACGACGTTCGCCTTGCCGGGTTGGTAGTTCAGACTCACATCATAGTCTTTGATTAACTCCAACCAACGTCTTTGCCTGAGATTTAAATCCGGCTGAGTGAAAAGGTATTTCAAACTCTTGTGATCCGAGTAAATCTCGCAACGGTTACCAAACAGGTATGGTCTCCATTGCTTCAGAGCATAAACCACTGCGGCAAGCTCCAAATCATGAGTTGGGTAGTTTTGCTCATGAGGCTTCAATTGGCGAGAGGCATATGCCACTGCATGGCCATCTTGCATTAACACACAGCCCAAGCCTTGCAGAGAGGCGTCACAGAAGACCACGAAATCCTTGCTTGCGTCTGGCAGGGCAAGCACAGGAGCAGAAGTGAGTTTGGCCTTCAGGGTTTTGAAGCTCTCTTCAGCTTGGTCCGTCCATACGAACCTTGTATCCTTCTTGAGAAGGTTGGTCAGAGGCTTGGCTATTTTGGAGAACCCTTCGATGAATCGGCGGTAGTAACCTGCCAATCCCAGAAAGCTTCGGATGTCCTTGACAGACATGGGAGTTACCCAATCCATAATAGTTTGAACCTTGTCGGGAACGACAGCCACTCCACTTGCGGAAATCACATGGCCGAGGAAGACGAGATTGTCCAACCAAAACTCACACTTGGAGAACTTGGCATAGAGGCGGTGTTCTCGAAGGCGTGTCAGGATCAAACGAAGATGTTCGGCATGCTCTTCATCGGTTTTGGAGTAGACGAGAATGTCATCGATGTAAATGACAACGAACTTGTCGAGATAATCCATGAAGACGGAGTTCATGAGCCTCATGAACGTCGCCGGAGCATTGGTGAGACCAAAGGACATAACGGTATACTCATTTGAGCCATAGCGAGTAACAAATGCCGTCTTTGGAATATCCTGCTTTCGGATCTTGATCTGATGGTACCCTGACCTCAGGTCCATCTTGGAAAATACCGTTGCACCAGCTAGTTGATCCAATAGATCATTGATGCGAGGAATAGGGTACTTGTTTTTTATTGTCACCGCATTTAAAGGCCTGTAGTCAGAGACTAGACGAGGCACGGTAGAATCCCTCTTCTTGACGAAGAGTACGGGACAACCCCAAGGTGAACTGCTAGGCCGAATGAACTCCTTCGCTAACAGTTCATCAATTTGCTCCTTTAACAGTGCCAGCTCCTCCACCGGCATCCGGTAGGGCTTCTTGGCAACCGGCGCGGTACCGGGAAGCAACTCTATGACGAACTCCACACTTCGATCAGGTGGCATGCCAGGCAATTCCTCCGGGAACACATCCGGGAAGTCACACACAACGTGGATGTCTTGGATTTCAGGAGGGGATAAGCCTTCCATAAGGCAAAGGAGAAGCTCAGGTGAGTGGGGCATGGATGGAGATGGAGGTCTGGACTGTGCAGACCAATACTCCACAATTTCGCCGGAAGATGTGGTCACGGTGATGGTTCTGGCAGCACAGTCGAGGTTAGCCTTGTATCTTCCTAGCCAGTTCATGCCCAGTATGGCATCAAAGCCGGTTGAATTGAAGGCTATCAGCGGAAACGGGAAGGGGAATGAGCCTATATTAATTGAAACTTCAGGGGTCACCCTTTTGGTTTGCCAACGAGTACCAGGGCTGGTGACATATAACGGTGCTTCCAACTCTTCAAACGGTATATTGTTTCGTTGTGCAAATGCTACCGAAATGAATGAATGTGATGCTCCAGAATCAAACAGTACTGTAGCTAGAGCTTTAGCAATTCGAAGCGTACCCATGAGAACACTGGGGTCGTCCTCCACGTCTTCAACAGTGACGTGGTTCAGGCGACCACGACTAGCCGTACCCGTCTTGGCTACGGGCGTGGCAGGGGCTGGTGGTGGCGCCTTCCTAGGGCATTCTCTGGAGTAGTGGCCGGGCTGGCCACAGCTGTAGCACGTGCTTGTCGGTGGTGCAGGGAGTTGAGGACGATAACCACTTCCGCCCGGGCCCATTTTTGGAGTAGGAGGGCGCGGCAGAGGTGGCCTGTACTCCGAGGTCCTTGGCACGAACGGAGGACGGGGCACAGAGCTATAGGGAACGAAGACCCTACGCTTCTTGCCGTCAGCAGCCGAGGAGCTCTGATGATCCCCCTGAAGTGGCCTCTTAGTGGCCTCTAGTTCCTTCCTTCCCTGTTCCAGGGTGAGAGCCTGGTTGTACAGTTCCTGGTAGCTCGTGAACTTGAAGGGCAGCAACTCGTAACGAAGCCTTGGATTGAGCCCCTTGCGGAACAACTCCTGCTTGTCCGCATCATTGGTCACATCCCGAGGGGCGTAACGGGAGAGACGGCTGAACTCATGACCATAGACTGGAACGTCCATCCGTCCCTGATGCAAGTCCAGGAACTCCCTCCTCTTCAAGTCCATGAGGGGCTTGGGAATGTAGGCAGCGCGGAAGGCAGTGCGAAACTCCTCCCAGGTGAAAACATGCCCAGCAGCGAACATCGCCTGGTGGCTTTCCCACCACGCGCCGCTGCACCCGCCAACAGGTAAGTGGCGAAGTTGGCTTGTTCCACAGCTGGAACATGCAGGGCAGCGAACTTGCGCTCCAGTGCACGCAGCCAGTCATCTGCGTCCAAGGGCTCCTTAGCATCGGAGAAGGACGGTGGCTGGGACCGCAGGAACTCAGTGAGAGTATGACAATCGTTATTCCTCCGGTTCCCTTGGTGCACCAACTGCTCGAGGAGTCGGTCGCTGCGCACACGGCCCTCCTCCATAAGCAGGAGGACCTCCGCCATGGTGGGAGGTGGCGGTAAATCTTCGCCGCGGCGACGGCCCGTCATTCTGGATATTGACAAGGACACAGTTAGAATCCCATCGTGTCATCCTTGTACACAAAAATAGGGACAGCAAAACTGGGAGTAGCAACAGATAGAACAACATGTACTTCACTAGACGCACGCATAGATGGAACTGAGTTCACAAAATATTGGTTCTAGTACAAGCCACAGTTTGCTGAGAGAGAGGTACAAGCCTCATACATATTACACTGAATGGGTACTAGGAAGATAACAGTGACGAGTCTATTACATAACGAGCTCTACTGCTCCAGGCTCCATAGATACAAACAAAGGAGTATTTGGCACAACTCGCAGGAAGGCACAATTACTCGAGCATCTCCTGGTAGCACACATGGCTAGTAGTACGCCATGACATCCTCATCAAGTGGCGCCGGGGGAGTGTGGAAGCGGCGCGCACTGGCAGGCTGGTTGCCATACGGCGACTCGAGTGCAGTAAGCCTCGGGTCTCGGTGAGGACCGGTAGGCGGGGTTACGCCACCAACTCCCGGACTGCAAACGTCGGTAGGCAACTCCTCCAACGGGGGTGGGCGAAGTAGTGTGAGAGGAAGCGTCCCATCCATGACATACGGGCGCACACTCATCGGAGTATGACGGTGGCTAGCACGCGCCGAAACAGCGTAGAGGTACCACTGCCGGGCTCGACGGTCCAACGCTCGGACTAGCTCAATCAGTGCCCGGTGCCTGCTGTCCGACTCCATCTCGCCGCTGCTGTACACAGCTCGGTAAACACCCGACGTGCTGTCGTCGGCAGCTGGGAAGTGGCAGAAATCCGACGCCTGGTTAGCGAGGTACGTACAATAGCTGCGGTAAATAGAGAGGCCGTTATACGCGGCCTCCTGAACCGCCTGCTCCACGGTCATACCCACACCTCCAGCTACGTTCTCAACGCGACCCTCGTCGTTGAGCACGCGCACCTTACAGAAGAACTGCGCCTGGCTGTACGGTGCATACTCCTCATACACCGTGTACTCCGGGTACCACCTACAACCCTGGCTGGCCAAAGCTGCGGCAAACAAGGCGGGGAACCCTCGAACGCCCTCACATCGAGTGAGGCGAACAACCAAGCCCGAACCAGTCATCTGTAGCAAGGATAATTCAAATGTCAGGTACGGAGACTCTAGATTCAGGAATGAAAGTAGAACTCGGGTAGAGACTAGGCACAGCAAGGAGAATGATCCTGAAAGTAAACATAGGGACGGGAGCCCCAAAAACTGGTCGCCCCACGCCCTGAAACCCAAAGTGAGTAAGTGTATGACACGTCATGCGCGGCGGAAGCGACACGTGATAAGGCACAAAACAAATAGAGGTAAGATTGCTCCGAGAGTAGAGGGTAACCAGATAAGGAGTAAAAAGAATCCTAAGATGGTTTTCACAACTCATTTTTAGGTTAAAAATATTTTTACCAACACTAGACTCAACGTCGACCAGTAGTAAGGGTTTCCTACAGGCGGTACTGCTCTGATACCAAGTTGTAATGCCCCAATCCATAAATTTATACAGTGATGCTATGTGTCGGTGGTCATGCTACATAATCGAAGGTTACTGGGGTTACCACTCCCAGGTCGAGTAAACATCGGCAGGCGTGCTCGGCATGGATCATCGGCCACACAACCCTTCGATCATGCCATATCCAAAGCATAGCCCTCAAAGTATAATAAAGAGACTAAGACACCGCAACACCTGGCACATGACAGACCCTACGACTCAAGATAATATAGTTCAACTCTTAGTAGAGAAAGATAGCAAATATTACAAGCAGAGGTCACAGACCCATCATTACATCAAGCGGAAGCAAATTAAGTTGTTCTGAACAACAAGATCCAAATATGGCCTAAGAGGCCTACAGATAAACAGTTCCGTGCCAGCTGGTTCCTAGTTGCCCCAGGCTGCCACCCGGGAACCCCAGACTACTCGTCGATGTCAATAAAGAACCCACCTTCGGGGTAGGTGAAGTCCTCCTCTGAAACAAAAATAAACAAGGGTGAGTTCGACGAACTCAGCAAGATTTTGAGCTATTAATGCTCCATGATTGGCTCTCAAGGTTTTATGGCTGTTTTGCGTAAAGCTGATTTTGTTCATAAAATATGACTCCAAGGCATCGACTATCAGAATATTTTCGAAGAGGGGTAAGAAGTAACTATTTCTCTTTTGATTCACTTTCTCATCATCCACCACTGTACATGTTCCACCAAGGCGCGCGGTGCGGCGGCGCGGGCGGTGGCGGTGGCGGCAATGCTGGTGGAGCCGCAGACCGCGAGGAACGGCGAGAGCTCCCCGCCTCGTGGTCGTTGGCGCCCTTGCCGAGCCACCATCACCCCTTCCCCATGGCGGCTAGGGCGGGGAGGTCCGGTGAGTGACGGTGGTGGCGTGGCGGTGTGGGAGCAGTGTGGGGGACGGTGGGGGCGGCGGCACATTAAATAAGACCGGTGGGGGATGCCAAGGGTCCACGGGTCACTGACCGGTGGGTCCGGGCAGTTTGACCGCAAAGAAGCGGGGGCGGGCGAGGGCGTCCGCGGCTGCTCAAACCTGGACCAAATTCGCGGATGCGGACAGATTCGAGAAATGAGCAGCCCCACAGGGGCCTGGTTTTGTCCGGGCCTGCTCAAATCCGGCCTGTCCGGGACAATTGAGCAGCCTCGTAGGAGATATTGTACTTGTTAAGAAAATCCATGTCTACACTCGATCACTCGATTTAGTGATGCATGATTTCAATGGTGCGGTGTAGGAAACGGGCAATCGCACGAACAAATTGCCTAACGTTGATTATTTTAATCTAAAACAAACTCTTTATTTTATGTTTTGTAGTCACGTTTATGGTGATGGCGGTTTAAGACACTTATATTGCAGAAGTTTTCAAAAGAAGCCATCGACATAGAATCGTATATATTGGAGAAGTATCAAAAGAAGCCATCAACATAGAATCTGATGAGATGGAGACAGAAAACTCATCGAGTTTTTACAATCAAAGGAGGTGATTCTCCATTTTTTCCTATGCATGTTCTTAGTTTATAAATATTATTACTACAAATATTGTCTTTTTATAGGTCATGGATATGAAAATTGATTTTGTCGATGTTCCAAATTTTGATGTAATTAACAATATATTTTTATATATTCCTCATGCAGGATGGTTATAAGATCAGAAAAAAGTTTTTATTATATCTGCTCAAGTATCATGAAATGAAGTGGAAGACAACATTCCGGGTGTTATATGAGTATATCTTAAACGCGTTAACAGATACTAGATTTGATAGGAGATAATTCAAATCGTTGCTTCTTTTGTATACATGACATTTAAATTATATGTTTAGATTTTAGTTTGTTGAATTACAATATAATATTTACATGTATTCAATGTTAAATTGTGTAAAAATAAATAACCCGTTGCAACACACGGCATTTAACTAGTTATTAGGGATATTATAACTGAGCCAAAAACAAGCCTTCTCACGCACTCTCACGTTTGAGTCATTTTCGATCGTCGGATCTCATGCTTCTCACGAATCTGGCCATTGGATCTCCTAGTCCCGCACTGGGCCAGATGTGGTTAGGGGACGCTGCTCCGGACGTCAAATTAGCCTTTCATGGTGTATCTGGGCTGGCTGAGGCCCAGCAACGCCACCGCTCACACAGCTAAAAAAAAGTCAAGTCACAAGCGGAGGAAGAGACACAGACGCCATCGATCCATCCTCCGCAGGCGACCGCCCACACCACCACAACGTCGCAACATGAAGCGCCACAGCAGGAGAAGGTCCTCGATGCGTCAAGCGGCCCGACCCATGGGAGGCAGCGAAACGTCTCCGGTGGAGTCTCCACTCGATTGGACTTCATCATGATCAGTTTCTAGATCCATTAATGGCGATCAAGCTACTCCATATGCCGGCAGCGGATAGTGCTGATCAGTTACTATTTCGCGCCTACATATGCTCTCATCCATCCCACTGCCCCTCCGTCCTCCATACTCTTGACAGCGACGCCTCTGGCAGCCATACTTGTCGCTTGGTTCATCGATCTATCTTTGATTTGATTCTCCCCAGTCCCCATCGCCTTCCTCCCTGGTCTCTTTCAAGTCTAGGCCTCCCCTCACTTCACTTGACCGAATTTAAGATTCCTTTTTAAGCCTTGTTGTGTGTTCCCTGCCCGACTTTCTTTTGAGAATTTTGTATTGTTACTGTTGTTAGGTCCAGACTGCTTATTGACCAGTTTGGTTTTAAACTATAGGTGAAACCGTGAAAGGATTGGAGGTTTATGGAACCCTAAAGCTCATGATTTGCAGAGGCTAATCGATAGGTTGTTTACATTTACTTCATATATTCATCGTACGTGTGTGGATATGATGTGTTCAGCTTTATGACAATGTCTATGTTTATATTGATTATCATAGTATTGCCGACTGTCTTTGTTGCTGTTTGGAGCGGGTTATTATATAGTAGAGCAAGATGCCAACATGACACCTCTGCATGGACATCTCCGGCCTCATGGCACTCCAGTACTCCAATATGTCATTTAACTTAAAATTCTAAGAAATTTGAGTTGTGTTTATCCAAATCTGGTGTGGATTGGTTTTGTTCGCTCACTACTAGAAAAAGGCTTATAAGTGGGATGCCTGTTTGTGGCGCACCTTTAGCCTATTCACCACAAAAATATTTTAGTGGCGCATCCATAGCAGTGCGCCACAGATATCTGTGGCGCATTACAGGTGGATGCACCATTAAATTATCATTTTTTGTGGCGCATTTGGATCCATGCGCCATAAAATATGGGCCCACCAAGTCCGTCTGAATTTCGAAATCTGACGACGTTTTTGTGGCGCACGCGGCACCTGCGCCACAGAAAGTTCCATATCTGTGGCGCATCCTAGAGCATGTGCCACAGAAAGGGTCATATATGTGGCGCATCAAGTAAACGCGCCACAGAAATGATGCATTTTGTGGCGCAGCCAACCATGCGCCACAGAAATCATACAATTATTTATCTCAAACCTTACCCGACCCCTTGTCCTTAACGCATCCTTACCGCGCATCCCGCACGTTGCCGTCGCGCACACCTCCTCCCCGCACGCTGCCGCCATGCACGCCTCCTCCCCGCACGCCGCCGCCGCGCACACCTCCTCCCCGCACGCCTCCTCCCGTGCGCCGGCGCCACGGACGCTCGCGCTGCTATGCCTCTCCTCCCGCCGCCACGGACGCGCTCGCCCTGTGTAATGCCCCAATCCATAAATTATACAGTGATGCTATGTGTCGGTGGTCATGCTACATAATCGAAGGTTACTGGGGTTACCACTCCCAGGCCGAGTAAACATCGGCAGGCGTGCTCGGCATGGATCATCGGCCACACAACCCTTCGATCATGCCATATCCAAAGCATAGCCCTCAAAGTATAATAAAGAGACTAAGACACCGGAACACCTGGCACATGACAGACCCTACGACTCAAGATAATATAGTTCAACTCTTAGTAGAGAAAGATAGCAAATATTACAAGCAGAGGTCACAGACCCATCATTACATCAAGCGGAAGCAAATTAAGTTGTTCTAAACAACAAGATCCAAATATGGCCTAAGAGGCCTACAGATAAACAGTTCCGTGCCAGCTGGTTCCTAGTTGCCCCAGGCTGCCACCCGGGAACCCCAGACTACTCGTCGATGTCAATAAAGAACCCACCTTCGGGGTAGGTAAAGTCCTCCTCTGAAACAAAAATAAACAAGGGTGAGTTCGACGAACTCAGCAAGATTTTGAGCTATTAATGCTCCATGATTGGCTCTCAAGGTTTTATGGCTGTTTTGCGTAAAGCTGATTTTGTTCATAAAATATGACTCCAAGGCATCGACTATCAGAATATTTTCGAAGAGGGGTAAGAAGTAACTATTTCTCTTTTGATTCACTTTCTCATCATCCACCACTGTACATGTTCCACCAAGGCACCTCCCCGACTCACCCTCGAGGAAGTCAACCTTACAATCGTGAGTGGTACCTTTAGTACCCAGTTTTTAGTCATTCCGTTAAAGTTATTCTATGATCCCTGAATTCGTCACCAAGTCGTCCTTAACCGTGGACACGGCTTTTCGAAAAGATTTATCCCTGCAGGGGGTGTACAATGTGAAAGTCGCCAGGTTCCCGAGGGACCTCCCAGCTCCTTATCCATGCGTACCGTCCGACCCATTGCCTGATCATTTAGCTCTCTTCCGGGGAAAGCCGGCTGGGTGGGAGCGGCTACGACCTTTACCTTGCTTAGAACTAACCCATGATCATCAGTGGCGGTAGGACAGGTTCAGTGCCTCCAACACCCTGCCCCGCGGCGACTCATTCTCCTAAGCACCATCATCCTCATCTCAGTCTTGACCACCATCTCAACACACGCGCAAATGGAAAGCCAAACTAGAGAACCCTCGGCTAGTCCGCCACAAGTTAGTCGGTCGACGAGGTTCCATATGCCCACGCATGGTAGCACGCTCAACTTGGCTCGAAGGCGAGAACTCGCACCGAGGCGGCGAGAACGAGACAACCCACCACATACCATGTGGCCTCTCATCCCCACCTTTTAGCATTTTATTAATTATTACCACAATTCTCCACCATCATCCGCGGAAATTTCACATCTGATCCCAACATGAATATCTCTCGGACCACTAAGCCGTTAACTAAGCATGGCTAAGCAACAACCTAGCATAGTGAATTAATTCAGGCCATCAACACAATCCTATGGATAATAGGAGGGAAAACAGGTAATGGCATCGGTAACTTAATGCAACTATAGAATACTCTAATCCAATCAAATTGACATTTGGAACCGCATGCAATATTATAGTGGAGAAAATAATTTGCATAAAGTAGGATAAGATATGCTAGAGGGTGGGTATCACGCTTGCCTTACTCAGCAGACGGGTAATACTGATCGTCGGGGTAATGTGGCGAGACACCGTCTCCGTGATCTATCGATGTATAAAAACACCGGAAAGCACACAATCAATATAAGCAATTCATATGCAATGCGCAAGCACATGATGGTATGACATTTTAATGCAATGAATTACTACAATAATTATATGACATTTAGATGGGATGCTAGGAATCATTATTCAACGAGATAGGAATGATATTTTCCTATTTGGTTTTATGTGCACCTATAATTTTAATTTAGGTAACATGCTTGAAATGATTTTTAGTATGTAGCACTGGTTCTTATGAGCATTTTTAATTAAAGGGGCACCATTTTAGCAATTGGAGGAATTTATAATGAATTTGAGCTAATCATTTTATTTATACCCCTTTCTTCATTTTAGCAAAACAGAAAATTACAGTAGCAGTAATGGAAGTGTGAATCAGTCCATTAGATAGCATTTATTTTTCTGAGCATTTTGGTATATTATTTGCTAAATTTGGATAATTATTTTGAAAGTTATGAATTTTTGAAATTTGAATCATTTTCTATCTTTTTCTTTATTTTCCAGAAATTCGTCGGGTCGTTTTTCACCGAAGTGCAGCTAGCCCGAGCCACTGACGCGTGGGCCAGGGGGCCAGGGTGGCGCTGACGTGGCGCGGGGCGGGTGCTGAGCCACTGGCGCGTGGGCCCTGGCTGTCAGCACCACGCCGGAGCGCACGGCCGTGGTGGACGCCGGCGGCGAGGCGCACGGGCGTGCGGTTCTACGGCGCCAGGGAGCCCGGGAGTGCTCGCGTTCGACGCGCACGAGTGCGTGGAGCCTCGTGGCGGGGCTACGGGCCAAATGGTCGCCAGGAAGTGCTCCGGCGACGAGCGGCGGCGGCGGCGTGCTACGGCTCCGACGGAAGCGACGTTTACGCGGCGAGTCAGAGAGAGATGGAGAGGGAGGAGGTGTCTAGGACGTGCGCCAGCTCACCCTCGACGCGTGGGAACTTGCGGCGGTGACGGAGGAGGTCGAAGGAGGTCGCGCGCGTGCTCGGAGTCCGGCGGCCGGAGCGGAAGAAGACGAGGACGGTGCGGTCGATTTGCGGCGTCCCTCTTCGATTCCTTCGGCGCAGAGGAAGAAGGCGACGTCGCGGAGCTCGTGGTGCTCTTCGATCTGCTCCGCGAGCTCTCTAGCAACAGCGATTCGCGGCGGCGACCTCGGCTAGGTCACGGCCATGGCGGCTCGGGGAAAACGGGGGGGAGAGATGAGATATTTCGAGGGGGAGGGAGAGAGCACGGGCTCGGGGTCCTTATCCTTCTCGCAGGGGCAGCAGCGGGCAGGGGGAGGCGGCCACGGCGAGCTGGCGTGGCTCGAGCACGCTCTGTTCGTCGCCCTCGGTCGCTACAGGAAGAAGAAGACCAGTTTCTAAAAAACCCCCCTGTAACTTTTATTTCCATCACAGACAGGTCCTCCCCCCTTACAGAGAGGTCCTTTTCCAATTCTTTTTAAATCCAGTGCACTGTTTTGATTTTATTGAGGCAGTTAAACTTTTTAGAAAATTTTTAGAAAAATCAGGGAGCTTCCCCATACCATGTAGAGGCACCACAAAAATTGGCTCCTCAATATAAAATGTTTGGATGCATTTTTGTTCAGATGTGTTATTTAGGCATTTTGCTGAGGTTTTTCCATATGTTGCCACTTTAAAAATTTGGAGACCATGCAAAAATAATACTTGGAACCCTTGGAACTTCCTTGACAAATATCCAAGATTCAAATTGTTTGATTGCAATTGACATAATAGTAGCAAGTTGAGATGAATGCCATGATGCAATTACACAAAAGTGGAAAAATTACAGAGGTTTTCAGGTTTTAAACCTGGGGCTGTTACACCCTGCTCCCACCGCCGTCCGCCTCCCCCACAGCCGCCCGTCACCGCCACCGCTCCCCGGTGCGAGACACGAGGGGCGGAGGTGGGCTCGCGGATGCAAGGGAGCGGGAGCGGAAGGGGTGGCGCGCCCCCGTCTCCGCCGCCGCCACATCCGGCTCCATCCATATCGCCGCCCTTCTCCGGGACGAGCTCCCGCAGTGCCTCCTACTTCCCGTCGGCCGGCCCATCCGGCTCCGTTTGCTCGAGGTGCGCGCTCTCCGCTCGTTATGCTTACATAATATGATTACATAGTGTCGATCATGTTACTATGTTATGTTTACAAATGTGTCGGTCATGTATGATTACTCCGCGGTCTCGATTTTGCTAAAATGTTTAAAATGTTATGTTACTCAAAATAAATACGTTTTGCAAGTCATTTCCTGCCGATGATTCAAATGTTTATAGTTTTATATTCGATCTCTAGGGATGCCGATGATTAAAATGTTGTGACACCGTGAGATCTAGAGGTGGTGTTAGTGAGGGCCGGTGGAATGCAACCTGATGTGCACGAATACACATTTTCTGCATCCCACTGTCTCTCACTAACACCATCTCGGACCATTTGTGTTCCAGCCTACCTATGAGGCAAGATTTTTTTGTTGACCCAATTCCATTCCTAAAATTTGTTTATTTATCATCTGTTAGTCTGATTTTGTTGGCTTAGTTTAAGATAACTACTTTTAGCCGATGATTAGATGGTTGCACGTTGCATATATCTTCAGGGAGGTGTGAGTGAAGCATGTTGTCTGAATATATATGCAGTGTTCATTCCACGTTGTTTGCTAACACCGTCCCTGAAACAATTCCATATGAGGCCTTGCTTGTTTTTGTTTAGTGCTTTTTAACTTGCCGATGATTCAAATGTTGTAACACGGTGTTTCAGGGGTGGGGCGAGCGAGCCTTCTGATATGCACGAGTGATCTCGTGCATTCCACCTGGCTCGCTTGCTCCATCCCTGAATCATGTGTGTCACTTGTAAGTATGAGGCATGGATCATTCTTATTTATAGTTTGTATTCTCTAGGGATGCCGATGATTAACCTGTTTTGACATCATGTGATTCAGAGGTGGAGTTAGTGAGACCTGTGATATGCACGAATACACATTTTCTGCATACAACTGGATCTCGCTAACTCCATCTCTGAATTTGTGTGTACAGTCTACGTATGAGGCATGCTTTTCAGTTGACCCTACTTCATTTCTAAAATGTCGATGATTAAAATAATGTGGCGCAATGTATGATATCATGATAGTTTGTTGAACCTTGTATCATGCGCACATATAAGTTGTGTGCCTCCTAATTGGTTCTACAAAGTTATCAGGATTCCTTGTGTGTTTCCAAATATGAGGCATAATTTTTTGAATCTTGTTTTGTCTATAAGTGTTACAATATTGATGATTTGTTTATATATGAGGCATGCTATGAGTCTTGACCTAATTCATTTAGAATTTATATTTACATGTCACCATTAAGAAAGCTTAATTTGCTTTACTAACCGCTGAACCTCCTCTTGTGTAGACGATGCCGCCGCGCCGCCGTGGGTCGTCCGGCTTCCGCGGTGTTCGGGAGCGGCCCAACGGCACCTACTACACCGAAATCCGTGTCGGCGGATTCCGGCCGACACTCGGGACGTACGCCACGCCGGAGCAGGCAGCGCGCGCATACGACGCGGTCGCGTGGCGTTTCCGGCGCCCGCGGAGCGAGCTAAACTTCCCGGACTGCCCAAACATCGTGGAGGCGGAGTTCTTCGCGCCACGGCCAACCCTCCTCACCAACGAAGATCGTGACCGCCACCGCCAGGTGTAGCGCCGGATCGCCACCGCCGAGCACGACGAGGAGCTGATGCGTCGGTGGAGGGAGGAGTTCCCGGACGACGTCGCCGACGAGGAGGCGTTCTTCAGGAACCAAATGGAGCAAAGGAGGGCAGACCGGCGCCGTCGTCGGGAGGCCGCCCAGAGGGAGAGCGAGGAACACTGGGACACCGATGATGACAGGTGGTCCGACTTCTTCTATAACACCAGCTCTGACGACGAGTAGTTTACTCGTTCGACTTGTTCTAGCTTAGGTTCTAGTTTGTAATAATAAGACTTCTCTACTAATTTTAACACCGACTTCTCTACTCTTGCGACTTCTGTGTATTTGTTCTGTTGTTTATAATATATCTGGATAAATACTGTATATATACCTATATTTGTAATGCAAGAAAAATAAATCAAAAATTCCTGTTTATATTCTGTGGCGCACCTACAATCCATGCGCCACTGATACATTTATGTGGCGCACGAGGAAGGATGCGCCGCAGAAATTTGGAAATTTCTGTGACGCATGGGGTAGGTGCGCCACAGAAATATAATTCAGTGGCGAGATTTCTGTGGCGCACACCCATTTCCTTGGGTGCACCACAGAAAGTCTGTTTGGTGCGCCACTAGTAGCCTTTTTCCACTAGTGGCTTTTTTTTATCTCCTGAAATATGTTTGTAGGCTTATAGTTGGGTCTAATTAAAGTGGATCATGATATTTAATCAAAGTGGTGTTTGATATACTTAATGTATTTCTGTATCGCTCAATTTTATTGGACAACAGTTAATTCAGATCGATGCATTTCAGTCCTTTGCCTCCAGCTAGAATTGTACCGCCATCATTGCCAACCAATACAGATTATTGTTCTATAGGTTCTCTTCATCCTGGTTCTGGAGTTCTTCCAGTTTAGTCGGATTTTATTGGCTGCACAGTTCCTTATTTCAGTATTTGCAATGGCTTCAGGCTAGGTGAGTACTTAGAATACCTCAGTTACTCCCCTCATATCATATGTCCTGCTTACATAGTTCGAATTTTCTGCACTTCAGTAGTCCAGTTTCCATTGTTTTAGTTTCTTCATTGTATGCTAATTACATCCGTCGGTGTGAAAAAATAATGGATTTGGGGATTGACTATTGTTTTAGGATGTACTACTACTCTATAGCAATTGTCAGTCGGGATACTCGTGGGAATCAAGTCATGTGTCTCATTGTTTCATGATACAACTTCAGCTGATAATGCAGAAGGTGCATCCCCCCGACGACTTGCGTTTTTCAATAGATACGCGTGTTCTTAAATTCAGATTTTTCTTGGTCTGTGTACAACACAGCTTAGGAATTTTTCATGGGGCTAGCCATTATAAGCTTCTCCTTTAATAGTCGCCTTATAGAAGACAGTACTACGGCATGAGCATGGGACCTAATTTCTGCCATTTTGCATAAGGGGATTGTGCATACATGTTTTAGAAGATGATTCCACGAAGAGAGTCAGCGACCGGAGCACATGGATGAACTCAGGTGTGTATTTCTCTAAGATGAAGCTCCATAGAAGAGCATGTCACCATAATCCTATGCGGTTATGTTGATAGGTAAGAGCTATCTGAATTTGTTAGTTGCATTTTCTGAATTTTGTGTACATTGTCCCACCATCTAGATGATCAAACAATGACTGGTACTCCTAATACCCCACATAATTTATTTCCCACCCAGATGACACAACATGTGAAATAAAAATGGTATGCTCGCACTAGGTACAAGAAAAAGGAAAGGTTGCTCCATCAGGAGCATTGCGTGATGCCACTGACCACAGTTTAGTGCATAAAAGGTAAATAGTTAACCGCAATTCAGTTGTTGCAGTGCAGGCCATGTTAAAGTTTCTGAATTTCTACCTCCACCAGCGGGTGTCGTACATCTAAATTTGTTTCAGTAGTGGATGTGGTAGCTCTCAGCTCTTGTCCCATGTTAAGGTAGTAAAACCCTAAATTCAGGTAGGGAGGCATTGAGCTCATCCATGCCTGGTGGCGCATGCTTGCGCCCTCCAATGTCCTCATCCTCCAATTTTGTAAGGTTCTGTCTTGCTGAAAAATATCAATTATGCAGAAGCTCTGAAGGTGCCTTTGGGACAGCTATGCAGTCTCTTTTATCTCTTGTCTATATCTTGGATTACACTTAATTGGTTGTTGTCCTATGATGATCTAACTATATACTTTTGTTCTTCTGATGTTCTATATCATTGTGCGGTGCATACGCAATCTCCAAGAGATTATGTTTTTGCCACTACAAGTTTACTATGGTTTCATTATTGACTTTCCCAGCTGAAATCATCACGGCTCTAAGGATCTATTACTGCAAGAAATGACGATATATGTATGGTGACGGGCTTGACCATCATTTGGTCTTTCTAGCACTTAAAATGCTAATCCAGATAACACACCTAGGCAGTACATGATGATTACATTTTAAAGTGGAGTCGATGGTCAAATTGAATTGCTATCACCTCTACTTTTACATATAAGGTTTAGCAAACTAGACACAAATCTGGATGAAATTATAGCTCACATGTGCAAATCTTCATGTGTTTATACAGTAAATGTTTAATCCAAATATATTTTGATCCATTGCTTAGAATCTATTTACCTAATGGACGGGCGCGGCAACGCGCGCCTACACGATCTAGTACTGATAACAACAGATCACGAAACCTGTCTTTGGAGGTGAGCTATATATATACTCATTCTGTTCCAAAATAAGTGTCTCAATTTTGATAGAAAGTGGATTTATGTAGACATAAACATGTCTATATACATCCACTTCTATTAAAATTGAGATACTTATTTTATAACGGAGGAAGTATATAGCTCGGTATCTCAACCAGTGGCGCTCGTTCGCAATCCGTGGCACACTTGTAACAGCTCGTCAGCTCGCCGTATAGATTTTTCTCTCGTGCGCGTGATAAACGTATAGAGGCCGTATTCCTGTTGGAACAAGTCCGCACTGCCCGTGCCAGCCCAGGTCTTTCGGGCCGTTGGCGCGCCCCGACCCGTGCGGCTGTGCCTGATGAGTGATGACTGATGAGCTACGGTACTAGCTGCACACCTATCCAGTTTTATTGAAGCGAACTTTTCAGTGGTATGATACAACTCAGTAGACAGCTAAATTCGACGCACATGCAATGTCTTTAATTGTCCAACATTTAAAGATAATCACACATCGCATATAAAACAGGGACACCATCTGGCTTCCCATCGGACTAGGCGGTCGGATCAAAAACATTTTGACCGTGCGATGATGAAGCAGCCCAGCACCTGACTCCCTGCATGCAGAAATAAATGTAGCCCTAAACTGCTCCACATTTATTGATTTATTTCAACAAGATAAGGTTATATTTTTTTCGACCGGAAAATTTGCTTAGCCAATGAACATGTTTTGAGGGCATGTAAAATTTGGATCTTACACACAACATGAATCATTGATACAAAACCGTGCTTCTAACAACTTGGACTGTGCTTCCGTAGCTAATGAACATGGTTCGAGTACATATAAAATTTGGATCTTACACAACATGAATCATTGGATACAAAACCATGCTTCTAACAACTTGGAACTATGCTTCCGTAGCTAATGAACATACTTCGAGGGCATGTAAAATTTGGGTCTTACACAACATGAATAATTGGATACAAAACCGTGCGTCTAACAACTTGGAACTTTGCTTCCGTAGCTAATGAACATGCTTTGAGGGCATATAAAATTTGAGTACACAACATGAATCATTGGATACAAAACCGTGCTTCTAACAACTTGAAACTGTTCTTCCAAAGAAATAAAGATTGCTCCGGTCGAATTGAAAATATGCTTCCGCGATTCAACCTGGGACGGGCAGAGCTCGGAGAGGTGCCCGCACCCAAGAACGTCACCGGCGCGGAAGCGGAGCTGGCTCTCGTGGAAACTCCTCGAGCGCGAGCAGCACGGACGCCGCGATGCCGGCGAGACAACCCCAACGACGCACCTGGTCAACGCTATCGCGAGCGGCGTTGCAGACGTCGAGCGCCTTGACCGCACGCTCGTGGTACTCCACCACCAGCTTCTCCGTCTGCGGGGTCACAAAAGAAGACGACGGTGGCGGCGACTTTTCGCCTGCGCGCCGCTGCGTCAGGGTCACCGAAGAAGAGGAGGGCGGCATCGGGGTCACCGAAGAAGAAGACGGCGGCGGCGACTTTTCTCCTGCGGCGCCGCTGCGTCGGGGTCGCCGAAGAAGAGGAGGGCGGCGTCGGGGTCGCCGAAGAAGACGACAGCGACTTTTCGCCTGCACGCTGCTGCGTCGGGGTCGCCGAAGAAGACGACGGCGACATCGACTTTTCCGGCCTCTCCGCCCGCCCTGCTGTTTCCGTCGGTTGCTTTCTTCCTTGTTTAATATAAGGTGGTGTGCGTGACGAGGGTGTAACTCGACAAATCCCTGGGTTGACCACCCCGGGTTGATTGAGGGGGAGAGAGAGAAGCGTTGGTGATCACGACGGCTGACAAGCGGGGCGATTTACCCAGGTTCAGGCTCCCGGAGGATAACACCCTACTTCCTGCTTGTCTGATATTGATGGTGAGTAGCGATTACAATGGTGAGATTGAGATCTCGCTAGGGTTTGTGGTGGCGGCTATGAGCGTGTCCTCGAGACGAGCAACCCTCCTGGTCTTTATAGGTAGGCCAGGTCTTGGGTGAATCGATGTCGTATGGCAATTACAGATATGGCAGGTTATGCGACCTAACTGACCAGGACTAGGTCACACGATACCCCTAGTGGGCCTTCTCTGGGCCTCCGTAAGCTTGGCGCGGCCCAGGTAGCCTCATCGTGGGGTAGTCGAAGAGTAGCCCCACGTCAGTAGCCCCCGAGTGCTTGGTCGAATCGTAGAGTCGAGCAAAGGACTCCTTTCGCCTGGGCGCGCCGCCAGATCTCTTGTTCTTGAGTCTGGACTTGCTTTCTTCAGTCGAAGAGGACGCTCCCGATGGGAGTAATCTCTGCAGTCGAATTACTTTGTCTTGGCCTTGTGAGAAACTTCCTTTATTCGGCATGTTGGCTTACTTTGTAGATTGGTTCAGCTATTTGACCTTACTTCCTATTCTTTGCCACCCGAATGATTGTTTCGGGTTCTCGGATCAGCACCCTGTCCTACTTGTTTGTATTCAGCTGTGAAGCTTACTACTCGAATCATGTGTTCGAGTTGTCGTGCTGCTCCGCTTCTTCTCTAGAGCCATTATCTTGTTGACGTCATTGATGACGCTTCATGGCACGCCTCTACGCCCGATGGGACGTGACGTAGCGGGGCCCACTGTCAGTGTTGACTGTGGTCAGCAGTTGTCACGTCTCTCCGAACTGGGCGCAGAAATTTCGCGGCACGATGATGACGCCTTGATTCCCGTGCGTAGTGGACGGAGTGGGCGGCGACGGTTAGTCTCTCCGCACGACACGTGGACGGCTGGATGTAGTTGCTTGGAACAGTTCCTTTGCGGACGGCTGAGATGAATTGTGCACGGCATAAGTACTGCGCCGCAGCGCGAGGGCGTCATCTTATCCAATCGTCCGCGCCTCCGTTCCTTTGCTCTCTGCCATTCTTGTTCCATCCAAGCTCTGTGTTAATTGTCCTCCCACCTTCTGCGATCCCTCGACGCCATGGGTAAGTCGAAGATCGCCGCTAGCACCTCCGCCGCCGAAGCCGGGGTGATGAAGAAACCCGAGGGCGATTGGCAGAGGTCCACGGTGAAGAAGACGGAATTCGAGCTCCTGCGCGCGCAGGGTCTCCTGCCCCCGACTGATGAGGCCACGGTACATGCTCCTGGCAAGGAGGTGTACCCCGCGCCTCGCAAGGGGGAACGCGTGTGCTTCGTGGATTTCCTTCCACGGGGCTTCGGGTTCCCTCTCCACGATTTCGTTCGTGGTCTTCTGTATGCCTATGGGGTTCAGATCCACGATCTGACCCCCAATGGCGTCTTAAGCATCGCGAGCTTCATCGTGCTTTGCGAGTGCTTCCTGGGGATCGCACCCCACTGGGCTCTATGGAAGTCGCTCTTCCTCGTTCGCAAGAACGTTGGGAAGAGCGGGTTGACATACCCCGTCGGCGGCTTCGGCATCCAGGTGCGCGGCGACACCACGTTCTTCCAGATGAAGAAGTCGGACTCCGTCCAGGGGTGGCAGAAGAGGTGGTTCTACATCCAGTGCGACCAGGAAGGCCTGGCGCACTTCGACGTCGAGCGCGGCTTGCGGAAGACTCGTGTCTGGGCGCACCCGCTCGCCGAGGAGGAGAAGGAGTCCGTGAAGCCTCTGCTGAGCCTGCTTTGCAACCTCCTCCGGACCCTGGGGCGCGAGTCGGGTGGTGTCTACTTGATGGCCACCTTCTTCCGGCTGCGCGTCCAGCCGCTACGCGCTCGCCCCCACCCGATGTGGGCAATCGAGGGTGTCAGCGATCAACCGCTTGACGACGAAGAAGTGGAGACCAAGGTGAGAGGCACTACCAGCCTTCGAGCCGCGGATCTCGTTGCTTACGGCGGAGCGAACCCTGTTCCCGAGGTGAGCTTTTGCATTGTTCTCTTCGTTGCTGGTTTTCTTGATCTTCTATTACTTTATTCGACTCTGCTTTGTTTGCTTCAGGGTCGCTCTCTTCTTGTCAGCCTTCCTCCTCTCCTAGAGAACGGACCTCACGATGAGTCGAAGTTTGTGGAGGACGAGGATGACGATGAAGACATCCCGTCCGCTATCTCTCCTAGCGAAGAGGTGGAGGATGACGATGACGGAGAGGAACCTGCGCGGAAGAGGCAGAAGCGGCGAAGTGGCGGCAAATCTGCGACTGCGTCGTCACCCACGAAGGATGTCGACGCTGACCTGGAGGAGGCTGGCATGTCTTCTTCGGGTTTGCGGTCCCAGGATGACTGGGACGAACCCTTGGCTGCTCCTCAGGTCAGCTCTGAGCCGCCGCGCGGGTTCGCTCGGATGCCTTCCGTCTCCCTGCGGAGCTATGATGGCGACGAGGCCACCAGGTGAGTTCCTTTTCTCCCTTCTTCGTCATGTTGCATTTTCGAGTTTTGAGCTTCGACTTGAGTTTTGCCTTGGCTTTGTTCCAGCAACCGCTCTGGCGAGGTCAGCTCCCCTCGTCACAAAGTGGAGCACACCTCTGCTCCTTCGACGGAGCTGGTGACGCAGGTGGTGGTCGAGGAGCGTGCGCCGAGTGGCAACTTCAGGGCGCTGAGTCGTGCTCCCCCCGCGACTTCGGAGGATGTCGACCTTCTGGACCACGTAAGTCCTTTTTCTTGTTATTGTAGTCCTGAAATTTCATCGGGTGCGCGAACAGCGCTCCCGATGGGAGTATCCCCCGAAGGTGTGGGTGACTAGTATAGTCGCCCGCAACTTTATAACTTCTTGTTGTTTATGCAGCCATACTACCGCCAACAGCTTGAGGCAGCAGCTGCCTATGTTCGCCTGGAGAAGGAGAGGGACCAACTGCGTACCTCTCTGGAGCAGGCTACTAAGCGGGCTGAAGAGTTGGAGCTGAAGCTTCAGGCTCAGGCGGAGCTTGAGAAAGCCCAGCACGAGTCTCGGGAGCACGAGCGTATGCGGGTCGTCCAGGAGAAGACCCAGGTCGACCGCCTGCTCTCACTCGCCGGTGCCCTTGGAGGTGAGTTTTCGGCTTAGCGCCTACTTTGTCTTTGCTTCTTTTTCTTTATGTTGATTTGTGACCTCTCGTTTCAGAGAAATGCGGCGGCGCTCCTCCGGAAGGCTCATCCAGCGACGGTGTCGACTTGGCCACCGCGGTCGGATTTCTCGACCGTGTCTGCGCATATGCCCCTGCTGCGCTGCAAAAGTCGACGGCGTCGCTGCAGAAGTCGACCGGAGCGCTGGCGACTGTCCATCGGAGCCTCTTCCCCAGCGCACCGCCACCGGCTGCCGTCGAAGCCCTCACGGCGCCGTTTGAAGATGACGCGACCACCCTTGTGGACTTCACTCGAGCGCAGACGGTACACGGCTCCGAGCTCACCTTCCAGCTTCTTCTTGGTCACCAAGTTCCTGGCGACTTAGAGAAAGTTGTGAGCGGCTTCCCTCATAGGCCGATGGCAAGACGGCGTCGCTCAGCGGGGTGAAAGCTCAGGCTACACAGTTGGTTGTGAAGCATGTGACCACCTTCGAGAGGGCGATCGCCAAGGCAACCGAGGCGGCTGCTGCTCGAAGGAGTCGCTCCCGGTCGGAGTCGGTAGCTTAGGAGCTTTCATAGTGTGGGTCCTTTTAGTCGCAAGAACTTGTACTTCATTCTGCAGCTTGTAATGACCTTTATTTTGTCGGGTCTTCTGGCCTTGGAACCTCTTTTATTCTGAATTATAATTTCTTTCCCTTCAACTTGCTTTGGCTGAGAAGTTATCTTTTCTGTATTGACGCTGGATATTCGTGACAGACTGTCCTGCACGAGTCCACTTCCGTTGCTCCGACGGTTGGCGCGAGTGGCGAGGGAGGTTCTCGTTCGACTACAGCTGGGCGTCTTCATCGATCAACACCCGTTCCTCAGCGAAGCACGAATGACCAGCGGTTGATCACCTATATGAGGAATAAGGTGATTAGCCTTGAAGCGAGTCTGAAGCTTGCTGAGTTGGAGCTGGAGCGCTCCAAGTCGCGTCCCACTGCGGGGTTCTCCCAGCGCGAGGAATTTTTGCTTGGCGAGATTGATCTAATCAGTCGACAGCTGCAAGGTTGGTATCCTTTTGTTGCTTGACTTCCTCCTTGAGATTTCCTGGTTATAACTTGTAATTTCTGGGCGCAGATGTGAACCCAGATTGGTAGGCTGAGCAGGCTCGGGTTGAACAGCGGGTCACCCGAGAGGCGATTGACGATTCTTTCGAGGCTCGCCAATTCTTGTCGAACAAGTCGGGAGGGCAAATCCTCGCGCGCATGCTTGATCGAACTTGGCGGGCTGCCTTTCTTCTTGAAGGTTGCCGGAAGACCCTCTGGCATATCCACCGTGTGTACTTCCCACATAATGGGCAGCCGCATGGATTGGCCGCCTTGCTGGAGAGGTTCCGCGAGGGTGACGCGTTGAAGGAGGTAGTCAACGCGCAACTCGTCGCTGGGGCGAATGTGGCGCTGGCGTATGTCCGGCTGCACCGGCCGAACCTTCCTCTGGAGAGGGTGCTGAGTGGCCTGCCCGGGGACGATGACTACGCCGACACCTTGGCGGCTGCTCGCCAAATGGTTGAGCAGGTCCAGAAGCTGAGTGAGCGCCTTGTAGGGCCACTCGACGCGCCAAAGGATGAGCCTGCAGAATAGGGACAACAATAATCTGATGTATAGGATTAGTCATAGGACGCGAATTTGCCAAATGTAAACATCAATGTATGAGATGTGGGGAATCCCCGAGTAAGCAAGTTAAAATTGTTTGCTTTACTGTGCGATTATCTGTGGTGCTCCTTCGAATAGACTTAGTGCGACTTAGTACTAGGTCTTGTGCGACGTGGCTCGGGTACATTGAGCGCGAGTCGTGGACCTGTGCGGCGCAGCCCCCGAGTACCTTGGGTAGCGGTCGTGGCTTTGTCGTGGACCTGTATGGCGCAGCCCCCGAGTGTTTCGAGTGGCGTCCTAGGATTTCAAGTGTTACCTGTAAAGCGCAACCCCCGAGTATTTCGAGTGGCGGCCTAGGATTTTAGTACTTGACCTGCATGGCGCAGCCCCCGAGTGGTTCAGGTGGCGGCCTAGGATTTTACGAGTAGGTCCTGCATGGCGCAGCCCCTGAGTAATTCGAGCGGTGGCCTAGAATTTCAAGTGATACCTGTGAAGAGCAGCCCTCGAGTACGTCGGGCGGCGGCCTAGGATTTTAGGACTTGACCTGTATGGCGCAGCCCCCAAGTGGTTCAGGTGGCGTCCTAGGATTTTACGAGTAGGGACTGCATGGCGCAGCCCCCGAGTGATTCGAGTGGCGGCCTAGGCTTATTTTTCAACCTGTATGGCGCATCCCCGAGTTATTCGAGTGACGTCCTAGGATTTTTGTTTCAACCTGTATGGCGCAGCCCCCGAGTGATTCGAGTGACGGCCTAGGTTTTTGTTTGCCTTGACTGAGAAGGTAAGGTGAACAACTTTTTCTATAAATCTTCTTTATTGAATCTTGCGAACAGGCCGCCTCATTAAAACCCTTCCAGTCCCCTTAGGTACCCTGGTAAGGGAAAGAGTGCATGTGAAACCTGCCGCGTTGACATGCTTTCTTTGGTACAATGATTTTGTCGACTAGGCGTAGAACCGGCAAAGTTGCGCGACGTTCCACGGGTTGCTGCAGACTGCTCCCGTCTTCGAGTCCTTCCGACGGTAGGCTCCGTTGCCGATTGCCTCTGTCATAACATACGGGCCCTCCCATGGTGAGGCGAGCTTGTGCACCTTCTTCTGCTTGAGGCGGAGGACCAGGTCGCCTGCTACGAATGCCCTTGGTCGCAACCTCCTTCCATGGTAGTTGCGCATGTCTTGCTGATACACGGCTGACCGTGCTAACGCGATGTCGCGTGCTTCGTCCAGGATGTCTATGCTGTCTTCGAGTGCTTCTTTTGTATCTGACTCGTCGTAGGCGACCACTCTTGGCGCGTCGAATTTGATGTCGCAGGGGAGAACCGCCTCTGCACCGTACACCATGAAGAATGGAGTGTACTGAGTGGATCTGTTTGGCGTGGTTCGCAAGCTCCAGAGGACAGATGACAGTTCTTCGACCCACGCGCCCACGGCGCGTCTCAGTGGCACTCGCAGGCGTTTCTTGATGCTGCTGCAGACTAGGCCGTTGGCTTTCTCGACTTGCCCATTGGACTGCGGGTGCGAGACAGATGCATAGTTGAGCTTGATGCCTTGATCTGAGCAGAAGTCTTTGAACTCTTCGGATGTGAAGTTTGAGCCGTTGTCCGTGATAATCCCGTTTGGCACCCCGAATCTGAAGATGATGGATCTGATGAAGTTTACCGCTGACAATGCAGTCGAACTTGTGATGGGCACGGCCTCAATCCATTTGGTGAACTCGTCGACTGCGACTAGGAGGTGAGTGTGCCCTCCGGGTGAGGATTTCTTCAGCGGACCTACCATGTCCAACCCCCATTGGGCGAAGGGCCAGTCTAGTGGTATTGTCTTGAGCGCCGATGCCGGTGCGTGTGGCTTGTTTGCAAATTCCTGGCACCCGGGACATTTCTTTACTAGGTCTTCTGCGTCTTGCATAGCTGTTGGCCAATAGAACCCGGCTCGTAGCGCTTTGGCCACCAAGGCTCGACTGCTTGCATGATGCCCGCAGATGCCCGCATGGATGTCGAGTAGGATAGTCTGGCCGTATACTGGATCTACGCACCTTTGTAGAATTCCTGAGATGCTTCTCTTGTAGAGTTCTCCGTTGACGACGGTGAAACCCTTGGAGCGCCGGATGATGCGCTTTGCTTCGACTGGATCAGGTTGCAGCCTCTGATGCAGTATGTACGCAAGGTATGGTCCTATCCATGTAGCTTTGACCAGCATGACCTCCATGGGCTCGTTTTCCTTGCTCGGCGGGTTGGTGTTGCTCGTTGCTGGTGCTGAGGGTTTTGTTGCGGGTCGAGTCTTGATGGATCTCTGTGTGATGCGCTCAAGGAAGACGCCGGGTGGTACTGGTACCTTGTCTGACCCCATGTTGGCGAGGGCGTCGGCTTCCTCGTTGCTATTGCGACCGATGTGCCGCAACTCGCAACCGTCAAATGTGCCCTCCAGCTGGTTGTACAGGTCTCTGTAGGCGATCATGTTGGCGGCGATGGCGTCGCATGACTTCATGGTTTGCTGTACGACGAGGTAGGAGTCGCCGTAGATCATGAGGTGCGTGGCGCCGCAGTTTTTGGCCATCCGCATGCCATGGATCAGGGCCTCGTACTCTGCTTCGTTGTTGGAGGGTGTCGGGAAGTCCATCTGCAGAACATATTTTAGCTTGTCGCCTTTGGGGGAGATGAGTACGACTCCTGCCCCTGCTGACTTGAACTTCTTGGAGCCGTCAAAGTACATTGTCCATGCGTTGGACAGGTCAGGGACGTCTGGTAGCTGGGCTTCTATCCACTCGGTGGTGAATTCCGGGAGGACTTGGGCCTTGATAGACTTCGGGTGAGCGTACTTCAGCCCCCAGGGTCCTAGTTCGACAACCCACTTGGCGACTCGTCCTGTCGCGCGCTGGTTTGTGAGGATGTCTGCTAGCCCAGAGGAGCTTACCACCGTGATCGATTGCTCGGAGAAGTAGTGGATGACCTTCCTGGAGGTCATGAAGACTCCGTATGCCAGCTTCTGGTAGTGCGGGTAGTTCTGCTTGGACAGTGTTAGGACTTCGCTGTGGTAGTAGACTGGCCTCTGGACAGGGTGACTATGCCCTTCTTCTTTCCGCTCAACCACGAGTACTATGCTCACAACCCTGTTTGTTGCTGAGACGTATAGGTGTAGCGGCTCGTTCTCTAGTGGTGCTACCAGGATTGGGGAAGTCGTCAGGGTTTTCTTAAGCTGGTCGAATGCCTCTTGTGCTTCTTCTGTCCACTCGAACTTGTCCGTCTTTTTCATCAGTTGGCAGAAAGGCAAGGCCTTCTCACCCAACTTACTTATGAACCGACTGAGAGCTGCGACTCGGCCAGCTAATCGTTGCACTTCATGGAGCTTGGTGGGTGCTGGCATCGTGAGTATATTCTGCACCTTCTCGGGATTTGCTTCGATTCCTCTTGCAGAGACGAGGTACCCTAGTAGCTCTCCGGCTGGCACGCCGAAAACACACTTTTCTGGGTTCAGCTTTATCTGGTATGCGTCGAGCGCCGCAAAGACCTTGCGGAGGTCAGCGACTAGGGTGTCTTCATTGTCTGGTAGCAAAAGACGCCGTCGGGTGTGATGAACGCCGTTTTTTCTTCGTCTTCGACTTTCAGTCTGATCTGCTGGTAACCTGAGAAGGCGTCCAGAAAGGACAGGCGTTCGCAGCCTGCTGTCGAGTCGATGATCTGATCTATCCGTGGGAGTGGCAAATGTGAAGGAGATATGCCCTAGAGGCAATTAATAAAGTGTATTCTTTATCATATCTCGTTTGTTCATAATAGGTTTTTGTGTCATGCTAGAACCGTATTAAGCGGAAACATTAATGCGGGTGTGATACGTAAACAACCAGGTCCCTAGTAGCCTCTACTAAGACTAGTTTCGTTGCGCGATTGATGATCGAGGTTTCCCGGTCATGGGGCATGGCGCCGGTCGGCAATGAGAGTCATATCGCTGGAGAACGATGTGATGGACATACCCAGATTTGTAGAACGTAGTCGTTACGCCTTTGACCGTGAGATCAACTCTTATTGTTATTCCCGGAAGATACTTTAAATGCACCAAACGTCGTATCTTATTTAGTATGACAATAACGGTGATACTTTTGGGTATCGGAAAGGAGTAGTTGAGACGAGGGGTCAAGAGCGGGATTTGCCAGTCCGCATAGCAGGATAGATACTCTCGGGCCCACTCGGTGAGAGCATGTCTAATGAGCTTGCAAGCATGTGACTAGGTCACGGAGACATGAGATCATGAATGAGTAGAAGATAGCGTCGTCGGTAACGAGGTCAGGATTAGGTATGGAGATATCTATGGAACGATGCTCGGACGTGCTAAGTATCGCTATGACAAAAGGTCTAAGACTTTACGTTCAGGTTTGATAGATGAAAGTCATTCGTTATATCTCAGGGATTAATTCATGGGGTCCAATTGATCATTGAGGAGTCTTGATCATACCTGATATTATATCGAATTGCTAGGGTAACACACTTAAGGGGTTTCGACAAGACAACCGGAAAGGAAGGAGATCATCGGGAGCGTCCCGGGAGGGGTCCGATAGAGATCGGGCAGCGCCGAAAGAGTTTTTGGAGCTAGGAAAAATTATATATATATTATGTTTGATATTAATTAGTGTTATTAATATGCAAATATGATTTTATATATGTATTTTCGAATTTATTTAGGCAGATTTCCCTAAATGGGCCTTCCGGACGAAAGAAGGCCCAAGAGGGGGGGAACCCCCTTGGGGATTCGGTGGGGGCATGGAGGCCGGCCTAGGTGGGCCAGATGGGGCCCACCAGGGGGCCGGCGCACCCTCCTTGGCCGAACCAGGCTGTGGGATAGTCCCACATTGCCTGGCTGGCAAGGTTGGCTCCCCCTGGGAGCCTATATAAGAAAGGGCACCCCTGGCCTTTTAATTCACCAATTAATTCCCGATTTCTCTCTCGATCTCGTGGTTCCCAAGTTGGAGCCGCGCCGAGCAGAGCAAGGGGATCTCCTCCACCATAGCCCGCTGCCGCGCTGCTGGTGTTCCGGTCCAAGTCTTCCGCTGCTCGTCCTGGACTGGAGCTTCGGAGGCCGTCGTCTCCACCGTACGTGTGCGACTCCCTGCGAGGTGCTGCGCTAGCGGTACTCGGAGGCCTGCTTCCTCTACACGACCTTGAGGTCGGCTTCGTTGGTCTTCATCGACAACGTTTGTGCGGGAACGTAATCCCCGCTTTCGGTCTACAAGGGTACGTATTCCGATCTCCGTTCGTACTACTATATCTGCATAGAATAGATCTTGGCATGCTTTTAGGATATCGTCGGTAGGAAAATTTTTGTTTTCTGCACACGATCCCCTTCAGTGGTATCAGAGCCGATCTATCGGAGATATAGTTGTACGCTGTTAGAACCCGTGCTCTGCACGGGGGCACCGTTCCTGTTATTTGCTACCCTCTAGCGTGCACCTGTGTATTCCAGCGGCATTGAGTTGATGAAGCGGCCCAGACCGACTTTACGCGTACGCTTACGCGAGACTGGTTCCACTACTGACATACGGCTTGTACCGTATATGTGGCTGGCGGGTGTCAGTTTCTCTCTCTTTAGTTGGTCTTCGCATTTTCAATGGAGGGCCCGAAAGGGATGCTTAAACATGCAATTATTGGATCGTTGTTGTGGTCATAAGAGTCGTAGGTATGAAGCGGTTCTATTTACGAAATCCCCAAACCACGTAAAACATGCAAAAGATAAAGTAGAAGCGTCTAACTTTATTTTGCAGGGGTTATGTGATATGGTCAAGGTAGGTTTATTAAATTGTTTATAAACTGTGGGCGCCAAGAAGACCATGGCGCAATGGACTATATCACATTGCATTACATTTGATGTTTTGTATGCATCTTATTTTTGTGTGATTGTGTGTATAGTATACATTAGTTACACGGCGGTAGCTGAATAAGATGATCCCTTCAAAATACCACTAGTGTTCTCCCTCCAACGCGCACCACCAAGAAAGTTCTACGTTATGAGGCAGGCCGTGATCATCGGGTGTCATACATCTCGTCGTTCGCATACAGTGGGTGTAAGCCATGTTGCACAAGCGTCAGCGTGGAGGTCTTTGGTGGCGAGCCAAGCATACTCAGAGGTATTGTGGCGCCCTAAAATCGGTACTATGTAGATTTAAGCGTTCCCGCCGAAATCCGCATAATAACGATGTTAGGTCGCCCACCAGACATAATGTGCATGCCGAAACATGCGCATTATGTGGGTGGAATGGTGATAACATTACAACAGTTCCGATACATCCACAAATACAACCGAAGATATAATTACAACAAGGACTCGAACGAGTCAAGATACAAATGATACAATACAAAGATTCAAATGACAGCGGAAGCAGAAATAGTATCCGGCTACGGATAAGATGCAAATTGGACTAAGAGTCCTGAAGATAAGCGATGGCGCCATATCCCTGCCCAGCCAAGCCGGAGGGATTCCCAAGCTAACGTCGTCGGACTTCAAACCTGTTGACTGCACATAAAGCACATCCCAAAAGAGGGTCAGGGCACTCCCTGGCAAGCAAAACCGACTTGCCTACTTTCTACACCATCTCCCAAAATATAGGGGAGGTGGACTTAGCGGCAGCAGCACTAGCAACCTAAAGAGACACGCTACAACTTCCGTCTAATCAGAGAGGGATAAGAGAGCGCATAAGATAAACAACTACAACTAACACCAAACATAACCCATTCTCGAATTAACCCCCTCAACCAAATATGAGGAAGCAATTCGGGAAACTCACACATTGAACAGTTTTAGTTATAATTTATGGTGAAAGTAATTCTATATTACTAGTCAATTTAATTAACCTTAATTAGGTGCAAGTTTTCTAGATCTTGTTAGCCAGCATCATCACCAAGTCGTCCATAACCGTGGACACGGCTCATCGATAAGATTATACCCTGCAGGGGTGCACTACAGTACCCATACTCGCATGATCAACCCGTGAGGGCCTCTCAACACGACTCATTCCTTCACTACAGCAAGTCCAAGTGCCACCCATATGAGTTGTTACCCGCGTGAGGAGTCCGGCCGAATCTCAATTGCGGACTCATTAGTTTGTGCCTACGCACCATGCGGCTCAAACCACAGTAGGAACTGTCGCTACGTACGCACCACACCTATATGACCCCCCGTATCAAGTAACCTCTCATCATCATCATCATGCACATGCATATGAGCGAATGGAAAACCCGAACTACTTGCGGCACATGGACGAGCTGAGGATCCGTTCAAAGTCGAGGGGGGCTCCATTGGGCCTCCCACAAGTGGTTAGTGCGCTCAAAATTGGATCCGAGGACAAAATCTCAGTTCCTAGGTCGATACTGAGCAGAACAAAGCACCTCGCAAGGCCTTCCGCCTGGTGCCTTATCTTTTAATTATAATACCCCAGTATAATACAACATTTTATTAAGGTAGAATAATAATACTAAGCAGATGAAACATAAGACCAACAGACGACTCGCACAAACAACTCTAAGCATGCGCTACGACTCGCAAGGCCAACAGATAAACAAACAACATGTATTAGGTTGTGGGGATAAAGTTGTATGGGCTGCAGGATAAACATGTGATGGGATCGCAGTTCAAGAATCGATAACTAGGGTAGCAGAGATCAACGGCAGGAATGAAAGACAATGTATAGGTAAACAAGCAAACTTTGCTTGCCTGGAATCCCGCAAGGAAGCAGATCTTGTCGTTGCTCACACATCTCAATGTCTTATCCATGAAGAAGCAACAAACACTGGAAAGCGTAAAAGATGCATTTTACAACTACGGTAAAAGATCCAGCATGATCATGCGAGAATGATGCATGACATGGCAATATGCATTGCGAGATGCACTTAATCCGAATTAAGCGGAACTGGGATTCCGACAATTAATATTAATGTTAAAGTTATTTATCTACCCCACAAATTAAATGTCCATTAAGATGGCAAGGCATGGTAAAGATGATCTAGTCAAATTAAATGGAATAGGCAACAATAGTAATTAAATGCCCACACATTCCATAATTATTATTTAGGTGAATCGCTACACCACCAAATCCAAGAGATGCAACACATGCAAGTATGATATGATATGCACAATATAGATGACATTTAATAAAAGAAGGTAGGGTTAGGGTTTGGGTTCGCACGTTGGATCGGGAGAGATAGGGTTCGAAACCGACGTCTTTGGAACGTAGAGGAAGTAGTCGTCGTCGGGGAAGTAGTCGACGCGGAACCGGGGCATCGTCGTTTGTCGGTGCCGTGGAAGTGGTCGGGTAGTCGTGCTCGCTCATCCTCGTTGACGGGTGCGGGCACGTAGTAGCACGGCAAACGGACACCGGGAAGAAACGCGCACCGGCGGGAACTGCGACACGGACACGGGCGGTCACGGGAACGCGGCGCCGGAAGAGGACACGCACGCGCATGTAGCAACACCTCGAAGGGTGGACAACTCGGACACAAAAAAAATGGACGCCGGGATCTTGCGGGCATTTCACCAAACACCTTGCGGGCGGCGGACACGGGGACGCCACCGGACGGAGAATGACGTGCACAACACCGGAAGAAGCAGCGGGGACGACGACGCGGCGCGGTGAAACGCACGGCGGCGGCGGGCGCACGGGGACGCGGGGCGGGAGCACGGGGAGCACGGCTGGTGCGGGCGACGCGGGGGCGCGCGCGTGCGGGCGGAGGAGGCCGGGCGCGGGGAACGGCGCGGGAGGCCGGGAAGGCGCTCTGCCGGTGCGGCGCGGCTGCGGGAAGCAGGGCGGCAGCCGGCGCTTGCGGGAGGAGCTCGGTCGGGCGGCCATGGATGGGGAGCACGGTGGCGAGGAGGCCGGGCGTTGGGGACGCGGCGGCGCGGTCGAAGCAGGGCGCGGCGGCGGGGCAGCAGCGGAGGGAGCCGGGGCGGCGGTGGAGCGCGCAGCGTGGGGCAGGCGAGGGAGCGCGTTGGGGCGCGGCGGCGGCGCGCGGCCTGCGGCCGGAGGCGGCGTGCGGGGCGCCGAGCGCGCGGCGACGGGGACGGCCGGGGGCGACGCCGGCGCGGCGGCCTGGGGAGGCGCGCAGGCGGGGAAGAGGCGACAGGCGCGGGGAGCTCGGGCGCACGGCGCGCTGGAGGACTCTCCCGCGCGGGCTCGATGCGGGAGGGAAGGAGAGAAAAGAAGAGAAAAGGAAGGAAAAGAAAAGGAAAGAAAAAGAAAAAGGAAAAGAAAAAAGAAAGGAGGGGAAAAAGAGAAAAGGGAAAAAAAGGGGAAGTGGAGGGGGGCGGCTGCAAAATGCCAGGGGGTGGGAAAAGTTTTCAAGAGACAAAACCTAGGGTTTGGGGTTAGATGGGCTTTGGGCCTTATTTCTCTCCCCTTATTATTTTCTGTTTTATATTTTTAAAACAAAATAGAAAAGGAATTTCAACACGAAACCTTTACAAAATATTTTTAGTTTTGCATAGACAATTTAATAAACTAATTTTTAACATTTGCAAAAGATTTGAAAATAACACATTTTTAATTAATTTGAAATGCATTTAAATTTAATTATGGAAATTTAATTTAAATGCAACAAATTAAATTAATGCGATGCGATGCCATGTCGATGCAAAAAAGAAAACTCACAAATCTAAAAGGGGATAAATCCCGGGGCGTTACAGGTATGGCCTCGGATCAGGAAGACCGAAAGGTCGAGCACGAGTCACAAAATTGATGTGGCGGACGATTTTGTCTACTCTTGAAGTTGTGCCGCCGGCTTTGATGATGAGGGGTGGTGCAATGGATGGGGGTCGTGTAATCGCTTAAACGACCAGGAGGGATGTTCGTTTGAGTGGGAGTTATGTTAGTTATTTTCTAAAATAATATAACTCAAGATTATTATGAACAAAGTCTTATGTTGTTGCAAATTCCATTGTAGATGTCTCGCCCCTCGTTTAACCTAGGTCTGTTCCTTGAGAAATAAAAGCTTAAGACCAATGGGTCAAACTTCATGGCCTGGTTCCGCAACCTGAGGATCCTCCTCACTCCCCATAGGGTGGCCTACGTCATTGAGGCCGCCATAGGTGACCCTCCTGCAGATGATGCCTCTGAGGATGAGAAGAAGGTCTTCCAGACCCGATCGGAGGATTCTGCCTTTGTCCAGAGTGGCATGCTCTACGCCATGGAAGCCGACCTGCAGAAGCGCTTTGAGAAGATGAGCGCCTTTGAGATCATTTCGGATCTTAAGGCTGTATTCGCGCCGCAGGCTAAGGCTGAGAGATATGAGGCTTCTGAGCTTTTCTTCTCAGCCAAGATGGAAGAGCATAGCAGTGTGAGCGAGCATGTAGTCAAGATGTCTGGCTACGTTCAACGCCTGAATGCTCTGGAGTGCAAGATTCCCGATGAGCTCGCGATTGACAGGGAGTTGCAATCGTTGCCACCAAGCTACAAAGGCTTCGTCATGAACTACAACATGCAGGGCATGGCTAAGTCCCTGGGTGAAGTGTTCGTGATGCTCAAGACTGCTGAGGTAGAGATTAAGAAGGAGCACACGCTGTTGATGGTCAACAAGACCGTTGATTTCAAGAAGTCCGGTGGCAAGGGAAAGCAGAGCTGGAAGTCCCGGAGGGAGGCAAAGTTGGCTGCCAAGCCCAGGACTAACAGGTCTGGTCCCAGAGCTAGCGTGGAGTGCTTCTACTGCAAGGGGAAGGGTCACTGGAAGCGCAACTGCCCCAAGTATCTGGAGGATAAGAAGTCTGGCAAGACGGTCGACAAAGAGCAAGGTATATTTGATATACATGTTATAGATGTGTACCTTACATCCGCCCGGAGCAATACGTGGGTATTTGATACTGGTTCTGTTGCTCATATATGTAACTCTCAGGAGGAGTTACGGAATAGAAGGCGGCTGGCGAAGGATGAGGTGACGATGCGCGTCGGCAACGGATCGAGAGTCGGCGTGGTGGCTGTCGGCACGCTCCCTCTGCATCTACCATCGGGATTAGTTTTGGTTTTTAATAAATATTATTTTGTGCCATCCTTGAGTGTAAACATTATAAGTGGGTCTTGCCTGTTACAAGACGGTTATTCATTTAAATCAGTGTCAAGCAATTGTGCTATTTATATGAATGATATCTTTTATGTTGATGCTCCCAAGAATAACGGTTTATTCTTGTTGAATCTCGATCGTAGTACTCACATCCATAACATAGAAGCCAAACGGATTAAGTGTAGTGACGATACCGCCATGTTTTTGTGGCATTGCCGTCTTGGTCATATTGGTATAAAGCGCATGAAGCGACTCCACTCCGATGGACTCTTGGACTCGTTGGATTTCGGATCCCTCGATACATGCGAACCATGCCTCATGGGCAAAATGACCAGGACACCGTTCAAAGGTTTCGTTGAACGGGCGTCGGATTTGTTGGGGATCATACAGATGTGTGTGGACCGATGAGCGTTTCGACTCGCAATGGTTATCGTTACTTCGTCACCTTCACTGATGACTTGAGTAGATACAGTTATATCTATTTGATGAAACACAAGTATGAAACGTTTGAAAAGTTCAAAGAATTCCAGAGTGAAGTTGAGAATCAGCTTAATAGGAAAATCAAGCATCTCCGATCCGATCGCGGTGGAGAGTACTTGAGCTTTGAGTTTGGCACACATCTGAAGAGTTGTGGCATAGTACCCCAACTTACGCCAGCCGGAACGCCACAGCGTAACGGTGTGTCCGAGCGACGTAATCGTACTCTACTGGATAGTGTCCGATCTATGATGTCTTTTACCGATCTGCCAGTGTCCTTCTGGGGTTATGCGTTAGAAACAGCCGCATTCATTTTAAATAGGGCTCCGTCCAAGTCCGTTGAAACGACGCCGTATGAATTATGGTATGGCCATAAGCCTAAGTTATCGTTTCTGAAGGTTTGGGGTTGTGAGGCGTACGTTAAGAAACTACAGCCCGACAAACTCGAACCGAAGTCGGAGAAAGTCGTCTTTGTAGGATATCCGCGGGAAACCGTTGGGTACACCTTCTACAACCAAGCTGAGGGCAAAACTTTTGTCGCGAAGACCGGTACCTTTCTAGAGAAGGAGTTTCTCGCGAAAGGAGTAAGTGGGAGGAAGGTAGACCTCGATGAAATCGTTGATCCTGAACTCGAGATTCCGAGTGGCGCAACGGAAGCAATTCCGGAAACGTCCTCCGTGGAAGGAGTGGGAGAAACTGTCGAGGAAGATGTTCTACCACGTAGGTCTGGTAGATCTCGGATCGCACCAGAATGGTATGGCAACATGGTTTGCACCGTCATGCTAGTCGAGCAAGACGAACCTACGAACTACAAGGAGGCGATGGAGAGTCTAGAGTCCGAGAAATGGCTTGAAGCCATGAAATCCGAAATAGGATCCATGTACGATAACAAAGTGTGAACTTTGGTGGATATTCCCGAAGGGCGCAAGGCCGTCGAGAATAAGTGGATCTTTAAGAAGAAGACTGATGCTGATGGTAATGTGACCGTCTATAAAGCTCGGCTTGTCGCAAAGGGTTTCCGACAAGTTCATGGAATTGACTACGATGAAACTTTTTCACCGGTAGCGATGCTTAAGTCTATTCGGATTTTGTTAGCGGTAGCTGCCTACTATGATTATGAAATCTGGCAGAGGGACGTCAAAACGGCCTTCCTGAATGGAAACATTGAGGAAGAGTTGTACATGGTACAGCCGGAAGGTTTTGTTGATCCAGGAAATGCTAACAAGGTGTACAAGCTTCAGCGATCCATCTATGGATTGAAGCAGGCAACTCGAAGCTGGAATCTTCGCTTTGATGAGGTAATCAAAGGTTTTGGATTTATCCAGAATGTGGAAGAGACCTGTATTTACAAGAAAATGAGTGGGAGCTCGGTTGTGTTCTTAGCACTGTATGTTGACGACATATTGCTAATAGGGAATGATGTGGAACTTCTGAATAGCGTGAAAGAATATTTAAACAGTAAATTTTCCATGAAGGACTTAGGAGAAGCTGCGTATGTTTTAGGCATAAAAATCTATCGCGATAGATCAAGGCGCCTATTAGCACTAAGTCAGAGTACTTATCTTGATAAAATACTGAAGCGTTTCCGTATGGAGAAGGCAAAGAAGGGTTCTCTGTCGGTTATCAAGAATATTGCGTAAGGCGCAGTGTCCGGTGACGGAACTGGGTAAGGCCGAAATGACGAAACATCCTTATGCCTCAGCCATAGGATCGATCATGTATGCAATGTTGAGTACTAGACCGGATGTGGCATTAGCTCTAAGTTTGACAAGCCGGTTCCAGAGTAATCCTGGAATGCCGCATTGGGTAGCTGTTAAGAGCATTCTTAAGTATCTCAATAAGACAAAGGAAATGTTCCTTGTGTATGGTGGCTGCGATGAAGAACTTCGCGTAACTGGTTACGTAGATGCAAGTTTCTGCTCAGACCCCGATGACTGTAAGTCACAGACAGGTTATGTGTTCAAGGTGAATGGAGGCGCCGTGTGCTGGAGAAGTGGGAAGCAACCCATAGTCGCACAATCTACAATGGAGTCGGAGTACATTGCTGCCTGCGAGGCCGCGAATGAAGCTGTGTGGCTGAGGAAGTTCGTCATCGAACTTGGAGTGTTCCCAAGCGTGCAAGACCCCGTGATCCTCTTCTGCGACAATACGGGTGCCATTGCAAACGCCAAGGAGCCAAGGTCTCACTCCACCGCCAAACACATTCTCCGACGCTTCCATGTGATACGTCAGTACATACAAGGAGGCGATGTGAAGATTTACAAAGTGCATACGGATCTGAATGTGGCAGATCCGCTGACGAAGCCTCTCCCGCTTGATAAGCATGAACAACACCAGTTAGCTATGGGTGTTAAGCTTTTACCAAGTTGTAATCTAGATTAAGTTGTACTCTAGTGCAAGTGGGAGACTGAAGGAGATATGCCCTAGAGGCAATTAATAAAGTGTATTCTTGATCATATCTCGTTTGTTCATAATAGGTTTTTGTGTCATGCTAGAACCGTATTAAGCGGAAACATTAATGCGGGTGTGATACGTAAACCAGGTCCCTAGTAGCCTCTACTAAGACTAGTTTCGTTGCGCGATTGATGATCGAGGTTTCTCGGTCATGGGGCATGGCGCCGGTCGGCAATGAGAGTCATATCGCTGGAGAACGATGTGATGGACATACCCAAATTTTGAGAACGTAGTCGTTACGCCTTTGACCGTGAGATCAACTCTTATTGTTATTCCCGGAAGATACTTTGATTGCACCAAACGTCGTATCTTATTTAGTATGACAATAACGGTGATACTTTTGGGTATCGGAAAGGAGTAGTTGAGACGAGGGGTCAAGAGCGGGATTTGCCAGTCCGCATAGCAGGATAGATACTCTCGGGCCCACTCGGTGAGATCATGTCTAATGAGCTTGCAAGCATGTGACTAGGTCACGGAGACATGAGATCATGAACGAGTAGAAGATAGCGTCGTCGGTAACGAGGTCGGGATTAGGTATGGAGATATCTATGGAACGACGCTCGGACGTGCTAAGTATCGCTATGGCAAAAGGTCTAAGACTTTACGTTCAGGTTTGATAGATGAAAGTCATTTGTTATATCTCAGGGATTAATTCAGGGGGGCCAGGCCTACGAGTTAGTCGTTGATCATTGAGGAGTCTTGATCATACCTGATATTATATCGAACCGCTAGGGTAACACACTTAAGGGGTTTCGACAAGACAACCGAAAAGGAAGGAGATCACCGGGAGCGTCTCGGGAGGGGTCCGATGGAGATCGGGCAGCGCCGAAAGAGTTTTCGGAGCTAGGAAAAATTATATATATTATGTTTGATATTAATTAGTGTTATTAATATGCAAATATGATTTTATATATTTATTTTCGAATTTATTTAGGCAGATTTCCCTAAATGGGCCTTCCGGACGAAAGAAGGCCCAAGAGGGGGGGAACCCCCTTGGGGATTCGGTGGGGGCATGGAGGCCGGCCTAGGTGGCCCAGATGGGGCCCACCAGGGGGCCGACGCACCCTCCTTGGCCGAACCAGGCTGTGGGATAGTCCCACATTGCCTGGCTGGTAAGGTTGGCTCCCCCTGGGAGCCTATATAAGAAAGGGCACCCCTGGCCTTTTAATTCACCAATTAATTCCCAATTTCTCTCTCGATCTCGTGGTTCCCAAGTTGGAGCCGCGCCGAGCAGAGCAAGGGGATCTCCTCCACCATAGCCCGCTGCCACGCTGCTGGTGTTCCGTTCCAAGTCTTCCGCTGCTCGTCCTGGACTGGAGCTTCGGAGGCCGTCGTCTCCACCGTACGTGTGCGACTCCCTGCGAGGTGCTGCGCTAGCGGTACTCGGAGGCCTGCTTCCTCTACACGACCTTGAGGTCGGCTTCGTCGGTCTTCATCAACAACGTTTGTGCGGGAACGTAATCCCCGCTTTCGGTCTACAAGGGTACGTATTCCGATCTCCGTTCGTACTACTATATCTGCATAGAATAGATCTTGGCATGCTTTTCGGATATCGTCGGTAGGAAAATTTTTGTTTTCTGCACACGATCCCCTTCAAAATGGTCCTTGGGGCAGCATTTGTTGACGGCGGTGAAGTCGACGCACATGCATAGCTTCTTCGCCTTCTTCTTCTCTACTAGGACAGGGTTGGTGGCGTGCAGCAGTCGGTCAATTTCTGCTGCGATCGCGTCCCGTTTGGGTCCGGAAAAGCGTCTCATGGCCTGTTTGACGGGTCTGGCGTCCTTGTGAACTTTTAAGGAGTGCTCGGCGAGATTCTTGGGTATTCCTGGCATGTCAGAGGGTTGCCATGCGAAGATTTTTCAGTTCTCACGTAGAAACTCGACGAGCGCGCCTTCCTATGCGGGGGTCAAGCTTGAGGACACTTTGACCGTCTTGCTGCTGTCACTCGGATGGACCTGATGAGTTGTAGTATCGTCGGTCGTGTTGAAGGCGGCATCCTTGGATGGTTTCTTTCGGGGTGGGAAGATGGTCTTGTCGTTGTCGGCTGATATGGCCTTGAAGTGCTCTTCGACCCCGAAGAACTCAGAAATCCTGTTGAACCCGCGGTCGCAGCTGTTAGAGCGGTCGAAGTCGCCGCGTACCGTGATTACTCCTTTGGGTCCAGGCAACTTGATCATCAGGTAGGCGTAGTGCGGTACTGCCATGAACCTGGCGAAAGTTGGGCGCCCAAGAATAGCATGATACTGTTACTTCCAGTCAACAACCTCAAAGTCGATCGACTCTTTCCTGAAGTGCTCGGGTGTCCCGAGTATGACGTCGAGTGTGATCGTTCCCATGGGTGTGATTGCTTGCTCTGGTACTATGTCGTGGAATGTGGTCTCGGACTCTGGCAGCTTATCGGTCGACTTGTTCATCCTTCTCAGTGTGTCAGCGAATATGATGTTGATGCCACTTCCTCCGTCCATGAAAACCTTCTTCAGGTTGTAATCTCCGATCAGGGCTTCAACGACTAGGGCGGCATGCCCGGGTCGAGGTACATCTGATGGGTGGTCTGCCCTGGAGAACGTGATTGGCGTTTCAGACCCTTTCAGGTAGTTCGGCACTGCGGGTGGGCAAGTAGTAGCCTGTAGCACTTGGCGGGTTATGAGCTTCTGCGCCCTGTTTGAAGGGCGTCCTTTTTGTATCATATTGAGTTGTCCCCGCGCAGCTGGGTACGCGTCGTGTGCCATTGGCTGGGCTTCCTGTAGCTGCTGCTGGGGAAAGGCGCCCGCTGCCTGTGTCGGGTTGTTGTTCATGGGTGCTGCCTGAATGGCGAGATGCGGGGCTGGCTGCAGCGCTGGCACAGGGGTGATGATATTTTGCATCGCCTGGTAAATCTTGCGTGCTTTGCGGCAATCTTTCAATAGGTGGTTGGCGCCCCACTTGCCCGTTTCCGGGTTGCGGAATGAGTGATGCTTGCAAGGTTGCATCAGCTCCTCTGCTGAGGTCAGCGCGCGCTTCCACTCGCGTTTCTAGCCTCCGTCATTGCGGCTAATGCTGCCGCTGTTGCGGTTGTATTGTCCTGGGTCGGACTGCCGACCCTGATCGCTGTTTCGACTGTACTGGCATCCTTCATCATAGTGGCGACTGATATCGCGCGCGTCATCACGGGGGGTTTGATATCCCGCCGCTACTAGCTCGATCGAGTCGAGGTTGGTGAAACGTTGTTTCTTCTTATGGCGTCCATCTCGTCAGTTACTTGTTCCGGCTTCATTCTTTGGAGAGGTGTCGCGGACGTAGTCCTCTCCCTCGGCCCACTGGTTGGCTATCTTCATGAGCTCGATCGTGGTCTTCGGCTGGAGCCTACCAAACTCTTCGCGGAGGTCGCGGCGAGCGACGGCATGCATGAACGCGTCCATCACCCGGTCTTCTGAGACGGGTTCCATGGTGTTGCGGAGGAGTGTCCACCGTTGGATGTATGACCGGAGCGACTCATCTCTCCCTTGCTTACAGGCTTGCAACTCGATGTAGGTCGTCGGCCTTGCATATGTTCCAGAGAAACTTTTGATAAAGGTATCTTGGAATTCTTCCCAGGTCTTGAAAGAGTCCTTGGGTTGGCTGGTGAGCCATCCGCGTGCCGAATCCGTGAGCATGAGATGGATGTGTTGCATCGCTGTGGTCGATGTCCCACCTTGACAGGTACAGGCGATGAGGTAGTCTTTGAGCCAGAGGCGCGGGTCTTGCTTTCCGTCGTACCTAGGTGTTCCTGCTGCTAGCTTGAAGCCCTTCGGCATGCGGGTGTCGCGAATGTTGAAGCTGAAACATGCGGCGCCGCACAGCTCGAAGTTGCGGTCGGCCTGCTCATCTGGGTTCGTCGTGTCAGTCGAACGCTGGCTGCGGTTGCGGTCTACCGTCCTTTGCGTGATGACGTTGCGAAGGTCTTCGCCTGGTTGTGGCTGTCGCAGTGGCTGTGCTGTAGGGACATCCGGTGCTGCCGGATCGCGAGCTTGGCGTTCTTGTTCTTCACGTGTCCGGTTGCTTGGCACCCTGTTCGCCAGGGCTTCCTCGATTGCCTTCGTGGACACGATCTGTTGCTTGTGGAGAAGGGCTCGTGTGTCTCCCTCCGGTGGTTGTGTGAGCCGAAGGTACATTTCGACTGCCATGATGCAGGCGTCCGCCGTTTTTGGGACGGGTATCCCGTTTTCGTCCTCGGTGACGAAGGATGAGTCAAGGTTGCGGGTGATCCTGGCTCGATCGGCTTCCGTCATGAGGGGAACGCGGGCTCTGCGTCGCCGTCCTCCTTGGCTGACCTCGGTGGAGGAAGTGAACGAGTAGGAGGCCCTTCTCGCGCTTGACGCGTCCGCATCCCTCTTGCGCCGGATGAGTTCGGCTTTTTCGGCGCGTAGTCATTCGTCTTTCTTGCGTAGCAAGTACTGGACTGCTAGCTGATCCTCCCGAGGTGCATCGGGTGGTGGAAACGTGCCGTCATCAACGTGCTTCATGGCCATGATCGCCATGTCGCACGTGATTGTGAGTCGAGTCGTCTGGTCGGGCATGACCACCTCCAGTGGGTATGCGGGTTCGTCGTTGCCTTCTGGAGGTGCTGTGCCGGCCATGAATACTTGCGGGGGGGTAAACCTCGGTAGGGGTGTTTACGCTGCCGCTGCTGCTTCCGTCATCCGAATCTTGCTCTGGATCGAAAATTGCTGCCACGTGGCGGGCGGCGCAGCCGTTGTTGCGTCTTCTCGCGATCTTTGCAGGAGTTGTGGAAGGAGATTTCGCAGTCGCCGGAGCGAGTGCGATTGGCTTGGGGTAGACTTGTTGAGTCCACGAAGATGCGTGCGACGTGGCTGTCGGCAGCGCGTCCTTGATCATACGTGCGAGTGCGATCGATGCAGTCGCGGTCGAGGTAGATCTTGGTTTTGTCGGCCGTGCGATCAAGGTGGTTGAAATAGACTCGATCTGCATGGCCGCTGTCGAACGATCTGCAGATGTGGATCCCGCGGTAGACGACGGTGGGTACGGCGCGAGGGTGGCCGATGTGGGTGTCACCGCCACGCGTGGTGCGGTGCGGTCACCGCGGACCTGAATATTCCACGACTGTCGACGAAACAGTATATGGAGCCAAAGGTGATGTGTATATCTTCGTACAGATCGGCGTACACCGAGCGGCGGGCCGGCGGGTGGAAGGCGTACTCGAAGGAGCCGAAGTGGATCGGCTCCCGGGTGGTGCAGACGTCGATCTTCCTTGCGGATGGAGTCGGTGCGGCCATGATTCCAACGCTTGTTCTTTCCCACAGACGGCGCCAATTGACGAGGGTGTAACTCGACAAATCCCTGGGTTGACCACCCCGGGTTGATTGAGGGGGAGAGAGAGAAGCGTTGGTGATCACGACGGCTGACAAGCGGGGCGATTTACCCAGGTTCAGGCTCCCGGAGGATAACACCCTACTTCCTGCTTGTCTGATATTGATGGCGAGTAGCGATTACAATGGTGAGATTGAGATCTAGCTAGGGTTTGTGGTGGCGGCTATGAGCGTGTCCTTGAGACGAGCAACCCTCCTGGCCTTTATAGGTAGGCCAGGTCTCGGGTGAATCGATGCCGTATGGGAATTACAGATATGGCAGGTTATGCGACCTAACCGACTAGGACTAGGTCACACGATACCCCTAGTGGGCCTTCTGTGGGTCTCCGTAAGCTTGGCGCGGCCCAGGTAGCGTCATCGTGGGGTAGTCGAATAGTAGCCCCACTCGTCAGTGTGTGATTAGCGATTACGTGATTAGCATGGAAGTTTTCGTCGTACGGCCAAGCGTCCGTCCGCCTAGCGACGACAACAAACACTGGAACGAGCCAAAGGCGCGCCGCCGTCATTGCCCCTCGCACACCGGAGTCGGGCAAACCTTATTGTAATAGAGAGTCGGGAAGTATTTAACCCCGTGAACATTTTTTTCTAATCGGTAAATAATTTTGTGAACATGTGAACATTTTTGGAAACAGTGGAAATACTTCCTTTTACCCCGTGAATATATATTCTTGAAAACATTGGTTTGAGTCTCATGAACATATATTTGAACCTGTGAACATTGTTTCTGAAACTTCGGGATTTTTTTTAAATACAAACTTATTTTGACTACGTGAGAATAACTTTTTTATGCATTAACACTTTTTTTAATCCATGAATATTTTTTAAACTATGAATATTATTTTTCAAAGCTTTGAACATTTCATATATTTTTTGAACATTTACTTACCCTGAGAAATTTTTAATGGACATGTAGTTTTTGTTAAATCGCGGGAACTTTTTTATCTCGAGATTTTTTTGAACATGTGAATATTTTTTCAATCCCATAAATCGTTATTTGAAATATGGAATACTTTAAATATTCGTGAATAACTTTCGTGTCTAGAAAATGCTCACCACTAAAAATATGGTTCACCAATAATATAATAATATAGAATGTTCACATAAATTTAGGGTTAAAAAAATACTATGTGTCGTTAATGTCGCAGTTTTACTGGTGTGCAAAATATCAATGGAAAATTGGTATTACTCTAGACTATACAAAAATGAGAAATGTGATATAAATTTGACTTGTTTGAAATATATACTGTTAACCGATCCAGATCCACCCATTTGGCATTTGTTCAAAATAAATATAACAAATTTCGATTTTTTTATTGCACATGAAGGATTTCCCCATTTTTTCTGAAACTTTTTTAAAAAATCACTCGAGGCCGGCCTCCGTGAATGTTCGCATTAATCATTATCATTGAATTCATTTTATTCTGCAGCATTTGTCGGCCGGCCCCCCACACCCCCACTGTCAGACCGTAAGGTGATGTCATGAACAGCTTCTGTCGGTACCATATCCGAAACAAATGATATCCGGAACAAATGACTTTTGATAAAAAAATACATTATCTTGTCAAATAAAATTTACAATGCCCAAAGAAAACTATGATGAAATTGTGTTGGTTAAATTGTACTCCCTAAATATCAAAATGTAACATGTTGTGTCCAGTTTTGATCATTATGTATCTTAGCTACTCCCTCCAATCCGGAATAATTGACGTGACTCTATTGTACTACGACTGTACAATTTCTACAATATTTTATTTGGACCGGAGGTAGTCTTATACTCACTCTGTTCCAAATTAGATGTCTTCCATTTGTGTCCACATAGTACGGATGTATCTATACTTGTAACATGTCTAAATGCATCCGCATACTTATAACATGTCTAGCAAATGAGTTTTTTTTATCTTTACCCTGAATTACCAGTACTTTTTTGTTGTCTTTGCCCTGAATTATTACCATTACACCCTACGCTCTGCCTCCCGATTGACCACACGCGCGCGCGGTGGCGCCAACAGGCATTTGTTCGATCGTGCCAGGATGCTTGTGCATGAAGCCAGAGCCCAGAAGTATCGAGAAATAAATGGCCATGTGCTAGCCCATCATGTGCACGACGCGTATACCCAGCGCCTGTACGACGCCCCAGTTGTTCTACTGTGCGTATATAATCGTGAAATCACCTCATCTCAGCAAAATCACCTCCGATCCGGTCGAGTGGACGAGCAGGATGCCGGGCTATATATCGCTGCCCTCCAACAGATCATCCCTAGATAGTCACTGCGCACACCAGATTCAATTACCAAACACTAATTAACCAGCAGTACAACAGAGCACTTGCTCCATGAAGCTTAGAACATCACATGGTGTTAACAGTAAGAGTGAAATTATTATACGCCAAAAACCACAGTGTAGCACGAACAATTACCAGACGACATAAACAGGCTTTGCATACCATAGTCAGCTAACAATGTTTTCTACTTGGTTTTGCATACCATAAGCAGAGTGGACCCGCAAGCCCTAGGCTATTATTCATCAAAAATGAACATCTTGCCCACCTGCGCATAGAAGGACTGTTCAACATAGTCAGCTCCCAGCAAGTAACCACAGGTAGCTGATGAAATAGAGAGCAGTACCATCGCCACGTTCTTTTTCAGCCCATTGATTTTTTTTTTCTTCCTATCAAAAGAATGTGCATACCACATAAATGTTAGGATCGTTTCATTTTAGTACAAATCAAATAGGCTGTATCGCCATCAATTAATTACCTATCAGCTTCAGCTTTAATTCTAGCTATCTCATCATCAATAATAGTAGCCATCTTCTCATCTATCTCCACTTCCTCTAGTTTTAAATTTGCATATAAATTTTCAGCCTCCTTCGTCTTCCTAGCAACATCAGCTCTAGTTCCAGTGCCGGATCCACCCTGCTAGAATTAATTAGAGAAATAAAGTTGAGATGGTAATGCATAAGCTAAAAAAAACTATTTAATGTATGTTAGAGGATGCGAACAAGAGAGGATGGCTTGCAATTGGCTAGTCCTGTAGAATCCATACTATCAAACTTCCAAAAAGTTCGATCATTTTTATGCCTAAAGCTATCAAAACTGAATATATGAAATTTACATTACTAGACTTGGTTTGGAAAAGATTTAACAACGGTACAAGTTAGAACATCCTTGATAAAGAAGCTATAAAATAGGATCAAAGTTAATTTTGAGAAACACAAAAAGTCACCAAGAAAAAATAAACCGAAGATGGAACACTCTATCCACCTCCCCATGTAAATCAAACACCATAAATCATGGAATTAACTGTTCATCATATCTGCCGTGTACTCAATGTGGGGCAGGGGCTATGGTCCCTTCACCCATGACAAATTGCTTCAGTAGAAACTAATATCACCATTTGTTTCAAGCAAAAGTAAAGAACTAGCACATACTAGCTAAATGCCCGTGCGTTGCTACGGGAACACAATTATAAGATGTCTAAACATCATCTTCTCACTTTCGACAACCACTGTCCAAACATCATCTTCTCACCACTTTCGACAACAGTTGTCACACGACTTTCTACTGTCTTGAATTGTGAAATATGTACGAAGTTTTCAAAATAATTTTGCAAGATTTGGAAGCCTTAAAGAGCTCTATTTTAAGCAAAGTGTGAGCCTAAGTGTTGAACTCATAAGAATAATACATAGGGAATAATATAGCACACTCAATGAAACAAACTGGTACTTACAGTTTGACTACTATGTACAAAGGCATACATCACAATTAAGTCTCTAGTAGAGCATTTTGGCACATCGTTGACGCTTTTATTTACTACTGGTTCTCTTGTACGATCTTGGCCTTCTCAAATATAAACTCGCTTCCTTGTACTTCTAATATTCCTCGTAGACTCTCGTACTTTTAGCGGAGCACCTCACGACCATCACGGGCATGGCAGTACATGGAAATCGGCGACCATGTGAAGCCCCGTCATGAACTGCAAGTCCTCCTACACGGCTAATTATCTTGCAAGGTGGCACACACGTATGGGCACTGAGACAACATAGTGTTCGGTAACATGTCACCTTAGTGGAAAGGGAGTAAGGCAATGAGACAGTAGGAGGTTGGTATAGGCTTAAGTAATATGATTCAGAATGCGTCTAAAATAAATGGCATATGGGCAACGTAATAATTCTACAGAGTGCCATACCAGCTCAGCAACATAACATGGTTAACAACCTTGAGGAAGCTCTTGTACTCCTTTATCGTGTTATACCTCCTATTTGTGACCTTCTTCTCCATGATTGAGGCCTTGACCTGGAGCACTTGCCTTCAAGATTGATCTCTTTGCCTTCTCCGGCATTAAGCCCGCATAGCGAAAATCAGGATCATAAGCTCAATTACCATCCATTGGCTAAAAAAAGAAGAAAGGTTAATATCTAATCCAGGTTTCATGCTAAAAAAGGCTGGAAATCATACAATAGCTCTTGTTTGTAGCAAACCAATAACTTCACGATCCCATTTTTAACGACTCCGATCTGATGGCATGCTACTGAAATTAAGATCCACAATTATAACTAACTTCAAATAAAATGCATTTGTAAATCAGATGAATGGAGGTTGTACCGGGTAATTGAGAGGCCCTTCCTATTTTCAAGACTTCATACAAAGTATTTAATATATCAGCCATACACCCTTAGTACTTATATAGAGGAAGAACGGCTCGAGTAAAAAGTTTTCAACTGCATGCAGTTGAAGCCTTTCTGTATTACAAGGTTGTGTGACAAAGCACATGCCATAAGTAGTTATCCATACTTTATTATCACTTGCATCCAACGAAAATAATCACACAACAAGGTTCAATCCTTCCCTTCTTCAATTATATATCCCTATTATAATGTGGATGTACATATCTTCATTTGCAGTAGTACAATTATATGCATCCTTTAAACTTATGAGGATTGCAAACATAAAAAGGCATCATGCAAAGGTCTAAACAAATGATTGGCAGAGAGTGAATAGCTGCAAAGGTTAAATCTATGAAAATATAGCTTTGCAAATGTTGTTGTAGAAAGTTATTGAGGCATAGTTTCCAATGGTTTTCACGCCTCCAGTTCCACCGGGGGCATCACGGTTGACAAACATAATAGGAGCTAAATCTTCCTGTAGAATACAGTTGACAAACATAATTAACACCTTCTAGCCTTAGTTTAAGACTACCAACTCACATTAACCTGCCCATGATTTAAGACCCCAACAGACGGGCTTAGTGCTATGGGTCCAAACGGCATCATTTCTTCTTTGGAGAATTCCCAGCTTAGGGCTTAGTATTGACAAGGCCACAATCGAGGTTTTCCCGGTCCAAGTCAGTGACATGACGCCAGCTCTGAAAAGCAGAAAAAACATGGCGTCTGATGAGATATAGCATAAGCACATGGCTTGTTCATCGGTTTTCAAACAAACCAAGTTATGAACATTGTTTCATTTGGAGGTTAAATCTATGAAAATATAGCTTTGCAGATGCTGTTGTAGAAAGTTACCAAGGGATAGTTTCCAATGGTTTTCACGCCTCCAGTTCCACCATTGGCAGCACGGTGGAAGTTATGTTCAGTAATCAAATTAATAGGAGCTAAACCTTCCTGTAGAGTGAAGTTAACACACAATCAAGGCCTAGTCCTGAAAAGAGTATATACACACCATGGATGTATGAACCTCATCATGGTAAAGAGAAACAACTGCTAATGCTTTTAGTGCCTTGCAGTAATCTGGCCCTGCCTTCGGGCGCCATGGTGCAACGGCAGCCAGGCCGTGCGCCGTGAAGAAGTTCAGAGTCCCGTACAACCACACCATCCTCGTACTGCCCAAACAATACACAGACACAACAACTGAAACGCATCAAAAGTAAACCAATACATATGCACGTGATGTGATGTAGAGCACCAAATTGCAGCGGATGTGGCCTTGCATATATTGCAGGTGATCCTAGGATAACCTTTGTATTATAAGATAATATGCAGTCGACAAACCTGAAGAAAGTCAAGGATGAGAATGACATGCGAATAAGTATGATGAACAAACTCATGTGAAAAAATTCTGATGAGGATGAGAACAAGAGGCAGAGGCGCCAAAGGCCTGACGGCACGAATACTGCTCTTCACGTACCTCCCATGATGACGAATGACTGAGATTAGGATTCTCTGTTTTAGGAATTGACATGAGACTTGAGAGGCAAGACTGCCGGCGGCGTCCATGAAAAACACCTTAGCCACCTAGATCCAAAGAAGAGGAGACGCGGTGCCCGTGCGCCAGGGCCGCCCGCCGTCTTCACGGCGGGGTAATCGAGGTCGACGCCGCTCTGCGCAAGACACGGGTGGAGGATAGCGGTCTCGTCTTGAATGGCGATGCTCTACGCCGGACACGGGGTGGAGGACAACTGTCCCATCTTGAATGGCGATGGGAAGCACATGACGACACTTGAGGGGAAGTGTGGCGGCTGCCGCTGGTGGGGATCAAGGAGGACGTAGAGAGGAGGTCGTAGAGTGGAGATCATGGAGGACGACACGCCCAAGTCGGGGCGTTAGCGGCGGCGGAGGCGGTGGCGCGTCGTGGAAGTAGGCGACATTCTAGAGGACGGGGAACAACGAGAGGAGGTCGGCGCAGGAGGGTTCGTCGGTGAGGGCGGAGCCGAGGCCGTGTGGGCGGCCACGCCCGTGCGGTGAAGGTCATGGAAGGCGGCACCGGATGGAAAGGGAGAGGAAGGAAGGCGTCGCGCGTACGTCATCAGTTTATTAGGCCTGGGCCGATGTTAGCGATCGGCGTCGCGCTGCGAAGGGTTAGGTGAAAACTTTCCACTTCTCAGTTGAGCCTACGTACGATATCGTTAGGGAAAGTGAAGCCTTTCCAAATGTCGATTCCCTGTCTCGGGGGCGCACGAGCTAAATTCGGCGCGCGTACGCTGCGCACGACCAAATCTCCGCGTGGCTGATCTGCCGCGCGGCAGCGCCGCGGAAGCATCAGCGCGTACGTACGATGAAAAGCCCCTGAGGATGTTGTACGAAGAACTAGCGCAGAATACAATTCTACATACAGCTATATATAAAATAAATATTTAGATTCTCCATACAACCACATATACTCACACGTATAACTACACAAATTTGATCGTACAACTAAACAAATACAACTCGGTCTAGATATGTACAAAACACAATGTTAGGCTGTACAACAACAGAGACGGGGTTGTACATCAACACATACGGGTTTGTACATCAACACAGACCGGCTTCTACAGTAATACAAAAATCGGGTTGCACAGTGACACAGACCGGGTTGTACAGCAACTACATTCTGGTTGTACACCTATATCTAGCAGGTTGTACGTACAACTACAAAATTCAGATTGTACATATAATTACACTTAGATTGTATAAAACATACACAATCCAAAATACAAAAATAAAGTTTGTCGAAACCTATCAATATAGGATCTAGTTTTGAAGATCTCGACGCGACGAGTTCAAAAGTGAAAACGGTTTGTAAATCGAATAAACGGTTCTCTAGATATTTCATTTTGAAAAAAAAACGAATATCAAAATAAATGTGTACATGTCTGCCTATCACCAGGAGCCGCCACTTATCACCGCATGAAAAAAATGTGAGAGCAAAAACGAATAAAATTACGACACTTATCAGCATCGGAGCGTGCTACATGGACCTTCCTGAATCAGCGGTTATTTCGCATATTTAAAGCTTGTTTGGTTGCAAAAGACCCCCTCCTGGATGGACAATCTATAGGCAGGAGAGCCCCAGGGTAACCCACCGGCGCATTTGGACGCCTTATGCCTAGGGGCTTTTTGCCCAATCCACGCAGCTTCCACAGGGAAAGAATCCACGTCTCCGGCGGGGAGCTGCTGATCACCTCCGGCTCCCTCTGGCTTGCGCCGCTCCTATGGCTGCTTCCTCGAGCAGATCTGGTAGCCTCTCCATGTCTTCTATGGGGATTATATGCAGCATCTCCTCCTCCTATTACTTCCCTTTGCAGATCCGTCAGCAGCTCCTCTTGATATTTATTCGTTGCACGGATCATGCGGCGGCACCTCCTGTAGTAGCATACGGAAGTCAACGACATCCCCTGTGGCATCTCCATGAAACGTGATTTTGAAATTTGTCGTAATCATGTTTTTTTTCCTTAAATTTTCTATTTAACAAATATGTGTTAATTTTATGGAGAGAGACGATCGAGGCTCTGTTGAGATTTTCCTAGTTACCACAATCTTTTTCTTGCGTCTACACTATCTACTGGATAAAGAGTGAACTTTTAGGATTGTGACTTAATATTTTGAGTTATTAGGATCCGCACGTATATGCTTCCTTTGAAAATTTACGTGGTTAGTACTTTTATACTCCCTCCGGTCCGTATTAAGTGTCGGACAAATACAACTGCTGCAGCTACAAGTCATAGTACACCTTCCGACATTTATTTAGGATCAGAGGGAGTATATGTATTTTTTTTCAAAGTTCCTGTTAGGTGTTTTTGTACTGCAATTACAAGAATGATTCTCTTTTGGCGATTCATTTATTGTCTGCGGCTAAGATGATTACGAAAACTGCTGGGCATTACATAGCTCATGCCATATTGGTTTACCTGCGGGTCTCAAGGTCACTAAGATAAGCTGTTAAGCCCAACGAGTCCAAGGACGGTAAAGCAAATGGGGACGAGAAGAAAGAATCTGCGGGGAGAGGAACATCAGAAGCAACAAGATGTTGTGGTTGTGGACAGATTCTAACCGGAGGTGGTGATGAAGCGGATACTATAGTTTTCCCACTACAATCTGCAGGCAGCCGATGCCAAGGGAGTCATTTATGGCTGGAGGATGGCCATGCATACCATGGTGATAATGAAGGGTAAAATTTACTAAAGTTCTTGAGTAGATAACATAATCCATATATCTTTTGACAGATTGTCCTTTTCTCAGTGGCAAGAATTACTTGTGACAACAATTGCTAGAGATAGATTTTCCGTCACTTGGACACATAGTAACAGCGAACCTATGATTGCAGAAGCAGATCTCATAGTTTTTATTACAAAGTATTGTAATTGTCCCTCTTTCATAATAGAAAGATGAGTTCAGGACTAAGCATATGGTTGCTATATGCTTGCTTACTCAAGGTAACCATTGTTTTGGTGTCCTAATACTAACCTCCCGTACATGACATAAAGTCCAGCACAATATAGAAACATGGGTTGTTACTTAAAAAGGATTAGCCTCAGATATTTTGGTACTCCAGCATAAGCCTTTTCTGTTCAAATTAACTTGCAATAGTTATCATAGGAAGTTTACTTTTTGCAACACAACTGAAATTATTTATCACATTAGCTGCCTTGCTGATTCTGCAAAGGTACGAGATTTAAATTATTGAGCCTCTCCATGTACCTAATTTAAAACTGATCTCCTTTGCAAGAAATGTAGCGGTAATCTTGCCTTTCTTATTCAGTGTATAGATGTTAGTAGATACTGTTTTCTAGTTGTGCTTGAGGAACAATATACTAAAACTGCTGTAGTCTACTGGAATTGTTCTATTTCGAAACAGTTTACTGAACAAAATATTGTTGGGTTTGTTAATCTCGTCACCAATGCAAGTTTAATTACTATCTTGCGGAGTAGAGCAACTGCACCTTGCATAGAACAGCCTGCCTGAAACTACTTCTATTGTTGTCTTGATATTTGTCTTCCATGTGCTTAGAAAACTGTTGTAGCCTAGAAAACAGTTTACTGAAACAGTTGCTAAATTCCTCGATGTTTCTTGTAATACAGAAAACTTTGAGCTGGGTACTCTGATGGCAGTGCGGAGTAGAGAATACCAGAGGAGGATTCCTGACTGTCGTCTTAGCTCACCTCTTCAGTAGTGTCGCTGCATCGGACACAACAACTTGAGAAGTCAGAAATTTTTGTATTGAGATATAGTTCCCAGCAACGCATTGTGTTTCTGCTAGCTAAATTTGAAGTTGTTCTAGTTCTAGTGGTGCGGTTCTAAAATTCAGAACTTTCGGAACAATGATGCAGCAAATATTAATTGTAATGGCTGCTCTTAATTAGCACACAAAAACAGTTCCAGTCACCACTTGAATCGCAACGAAATGGGGACTGTCATGCTGCAAAGGTTTTCCTTCTAAACTCCCACTCTTTTATGTGTTCCTCCCCCTGTTGCCAAACAAACACAGGGAGACGGTAAAGGGGGTGGATTTCCCCCATTAGAGAGGATCCATGAGCACCCTAAAATCCCCTGTGGGGATATGGTTTTTACTCCCCTGACAACCAAACAAAGCCTTAAGTGGAAATATTCACCATTATTGGGTCAAATTACAGAAACCATCTGCTAACAAAGGTCTGAACAAGATAATTGCATGAAAAGCCCTATCTTGGTTATTTTCGGGGGGAAAAGGCCAATGGTGAAGCATATACTTTGTTAGTACAGAAACTATTTGATCGGGGCCTACTGGTTACTTCGTGGATCTCATCAGAACTAGGTAGTCGGACTGCAAATCGTAGGTCGATCGACTGAACAAGAGCGGAATTAAGCACCTCCGTCAGCGACGAATCACGGGGGCCCACAGTCTGCTGATGAGTGCTGGAGAGAGAGCGAAGCGCCATGACGACACTGGCACGCCGCAAGAATCCGGAGGAGGAGAGGGCGTCGGCTAGGGTTTGGGTGGGTTTGCTTGCTTCCTCGATCTTGGGCCTCGTCTTTTTTTTTACGGGAAAACGAAATCCATTAAACCTCAACCATAATGTCACTGGATAAAAAGCTTACAACACACTCGGGGCCTCATCCACCCAACGCGAGTCCTGCCACTCGCTACTAACACCATATTTCGCAAGTTCATGGGCAGTAGAATTACACTCACGCCTACTAAAAACAAACCGGTAGGAATCAAACTGTATTTAAAATACGTAAGCTTCTCACTTCCTTCACCAGCACGCCGATCATCGCTTGTCTTCAGAGTACTCACCAGGTTTGAGGAGTCAGATTCAAAGATAATTTGATTAGCCCCAATGCTGACCGCTCCCTCAATAGCCGCTAAACAAGCGACAACTTCAGAATGAAGTGCATCCCTAAGACATAACCCCAGCCCCCATCCTTTGTGGTCTGATGAAAGGCACCATCGAAATTTACTTTCACATAACCATCACGGGGTTTAGTCCAGCGGTGCTTATCAGGTGGTTTTGGTGGCTTCTCCGGTGTCTTTAGGTAAGAGAGGTCCACTGCTAGCTTCTCCACCCGGTGGCACACCTCCTGGGGTTTTGAGTAGACCTCCATTGCATTCGCCTTGTTTCTGACACTCCACCAATCCCACATCAGAATCAAACTTCTCATCTTGTCTTGCTCCTTTTCCTTCCACACAGCTGCTAGCATCTCGTGAGCAGAGTTGCAAGCCAACAGCTTCTCCCTTGTCTCCCCGAGACCCAATATGTTCCAGCATTCTTTTACTTTTTTGCATTTCAGAAAGTTGTGACCACCATCTTCATCCAACCTGTGGCAAATCGGACAGAGAGTATCAAGGTCCACGCCTAGCCCCTTGATCTTCATTCGGTTTGCCAAACTATTATGAGCAAGACGCCACACGAACATTTTGAGTTTGTTTGGTGCTTTTAGCTGCCAAATCTGCTTCCAGTTGAACTTCTCCATATCACTCCCAGGGTTATTAGAAGAGCATTCCGATTCTCTCCCAGATTTTCTATCCCTCAGCCTCACACCAAGCTTGTATGCCGATTTAACCGAGAACTGTCCCTTTGGGTCGAAATGCCATGCAAGACAGTCCTCCATGTTCTCACACAGGCTGATGGAGAGGATCGAAGCAGCAGCATCCGGGTGGAAAATGTCCTGTACAAGATCAACGTCCCAACCTCCAGACACTGGGTCAAACAAGTCAGCCACCTTAGTCACGAGAGCCCGGCCTTGAATTGTTTTAGGCCTCCTTGTATTGCCATCTGGGAGCCATGGATCCGTCCACACCCTGACATTGGAGCCGGCCCCAATTCTCCACACTAAACCCTCCTTCAAAAGGTCCACCCCTTTTAGGATGTTGCGCCAAGAGTAAGAGATCCCCGGACTAGCAACAGCCTTCAAAATACTGCAGTTTGGAAAGTATTTTGCTTTGAGCAGTTTACCATAGAGGGAGTCAGGCTCCTGGATCAGCCTCCATCCCTGTCTAGCCAGCATGGCCATGTTGAATATGTGAAGATCACGGAAGCCAAGTCCACCCTCGCTTTTTGACTTTGAGAGGCATTGCCATCCGAGCCAATGGTGCCTCTCCTCGTCTTGGCTGTTCCACCAGTATCGACAAACCATAGAGCAGATTTCATCACAGAAGGTTTTTGTAATGTCAAAACATGACATTGCATAGATCGGAATAGCCTGGGCCACTGCCTTCACCAAAATCTCCTTCCCAGCACGTGACAGAAACCTCTCCTTGCATCCCTGGATTAACTTCCAGATTCTTTCTTTTAGATATGCAAAGGCTTTCGACTTTGATCTGCCCAAGTAAACCGGCAGGCCAAGGTATCTTTCATTGAAAGCTTCATCCTTAATTTCCAACAGATTTTTAAAACTCCTCTTCGATGCCGCCGATGTTCCTTTACTGAACATAACAGCAGATTTGTCCTTATTTATGACTTGCCCCGAAGCATCCTCGTACAGGGCAAGGATGTACTTGAGTTTTGCAACATTCACCTTGTTTACATTCATGAAGATTAGTGAATCATCAGCGAAAAACATGTGGTTAATGTGTGGTGCACCAGGGCATATCTGCACACCTTTGAGAGACCCATCTTCCTCAGCCTTCTAGAAGAGAGCCTAGAGGCCCTCAACACACAAGATGAAGAGATACGGAGAGAGAGGGCAGCCATGTCTTAGGCCACTCTGAGGGTGAATGACCTCCGTTAACCCAGCATTCACTTTGACCCTCTAGGAGACAGATCTCACACAGCCCATTATCAACTGCACCCAACTGTCCGCAAACCCCATCTTTAGCATTATCTTCTTCAGAAAAGACCACTCCACTCAGTCGTAAGCCTTGCTCATATCGAGTTTCACCGCAGCTAAACCCTCCCTTCCTCCTTTTCTCATATGCATATAATGAGTGATCTCATATGCCATGAGGATATTGTCAGTGATCATTCTACCCGGGACAAAAGCACTTTGGCTCTGAGAAATAATTTCCGGCAGGACACCCTTCATCCTACTCGCAATGACTTTGGCAACAGTCATTGTTGTGAGGTGGACAACAACACTACTGCAGAGTACAGAGGCGAGAGCACTACGAAAAGGTCGTCGTACGGCGACGCTCGACGCGTGCGTCGCTCTGTTTCTTTTCATTTATTTTTTATTTATGAATTTTCTCATATTTCGAAAAAGTTTCAGATTTTAAAACTGCTCGGATTTTTTTGAAATGTTCAGATTTTAAACATTGTTCGGTTTCAAGAAATGACGCAAAACTAGGGGACGAGTTAACGCGGGGCTACCGGTTTTGGGTTTTCTTGACAACTAATTACCAAGTTTGTGGTAGGACTGTGACACATAGCACTGATTGTGTGTGGTTAGTCATTTAACCAGTTTTCCTGGCAAGTGAGACCCACCAGTCAGGCCTACATGGCGAATAAAAAGATTAAAAAAAGAAGAAAGTCCACTTTATCCAATTCGGGTTGACTTTTCTCTCCCATCCAAAAATCCTCACGACTGCGCCGTCCAGCTGGAGGCCGCCCGCGTCATGGTGGAGGTAGGCTGACGAGTCATGGACTCGGCAAATCCCATGGTTAAGCACCCGGGTTGTATCTAAAGGAATTGGTATATGAGTGTTGGTGAGTTCGGACGGTAACAAGCGAAGCTTTCGCTTGTTCGATTATCGATCTGAGGATCTCAAGAGGGTTACAATGGCTACCCGGTAAGTTTACAGCTCGCTAGGGTTTCTAGGATGTAATTGCGTGTCCCCTGTAGGTTCCCTCCTGGCCTTTTTATAAGCAGCCAGGTCTCGGGAGTTTGAGTTCAACTCGATTTACAGATATGACCAATCCTAAGTCAGTACGATTCCTTCTTTCTTGAGCCGCACTCTAGCCATATTGGGCTGCCTTGCACCATCTTGCGAGGTTGTCTCTATGGGCCACTGGGTGGGCCTTCCGGTAGTTTAAGCCTTGTTACAATAGCATGGGTATACCTGTTGGGTATTACCACATCAGTAGCCCCCGAGTGCCTATTCGACTCCAAGGGATCGTGTAGGGACTCACCACTCTTTAATCTGTCGAGTCGTTTCTTTGATGATATTAGACACACCTGCTCACAAGGACATAATAACGGGGAGAAAACATCTCACTAATCGTTATAACACATATATATTTTTTGTTCGTCACTCCGAAAGGATGGACAGTGTAGTAGGCCTGATTCAACCGACGGATCGGGGTCAAGTTAACTCACGACTCGGGCGAGATACCTTACTAGCCTACTCAAATTTGACTCCCTTCTATCGAATCCGGTAAGACCGTTCAAGTTCGACTCAAGCCTGCTGGGATTTACTGGTCGTAACCCGGCCATATTTTAGAGTACCCTTGGCGCGTCCGCCGAGATTTTGCATCGCACCTGCTGGTACGGAAAGTTATCAGGTCCACGTAGCTGGTACGGGCCACCCGGCCTTTATTCAGGTCTTACATTTGCACTTGCTTGTGCAGCATCCGAGGACCAGTCTAGGCTGGAACATCCCGGGAATTGTTATTTAGGTACTTGAATGCGACGCAGGAGTTACTCGACTGGAACTCGACTATAAATGTCTCGTATTTGCAATTGATGTGCCTTCGAGTGACTCCGGTTTGTCGAGTGAGCTTATTCTTCGACTGACGCTGATCGTCAACGTAATTCATCGGGTGCGCGACAGCGCTCCCGATGGGAGTAGCCCCCGAGATTGAGTGAAATTGCTTGTAATTGTACTTAATCTAAAAATTAAAAAAATAGAAGAACTGATATTTACCATTTATCGCTCCCGATGGGAGTGCATTTTTGTGGCATGCCGTGAACTGACCAGGAAATTCATCGATTGTCTTTCTTTAATAAATATTCTCTCTGTTCCTTTAAGTCGACCTTTCTTCGGGTTGCTCTCCTTCCAATGCTACGTCCTGCCACACTGTTACGGAAGTATAAGTTGAAGCTGAGCGAGCATTATTTTATTCCACTGCCACTGTCAGGACGTGACCGGTTGTGGGCCCTCACTGGCAGAGGCGACCGCTGCCAGCCTGATTTGACCGCACGACGCGTTCGAAAAACGGGGCATGATGATGACGAGCTCCTCGTTTTACGCGCGCCGTGGGCGTAGTGCGGTGACGGTTGCCCTCCGCCCTGCCCGCCTGGATGGGTGCCACGCGTCCTAGATTTGACATGGACGGTTAACATCGCTTCACTTTATCCTATAAAAACTATGGGGATTTTCATTTTCCATTTTCACCGGTTTCACTTGCATCGCCGCCGCCGGCACTTCATCTTCTTCCTCGCGCCCTTCCTTTCTCCACCCTTGCCTCCGCTGCGAGCATTGCTGCTGCAATGAAGAAAGCCATGTCCTCGAGGACCAAAGACGCTGGAAAAAACAAGGACACCACGACCGCGGAGACCGTGGAGAAAGGTGCGTGGTGGCGCTCCGTGATGAAGGCGGCGCACGTTGAATCTCTCCGGGCGATGCTGCCCGACGCCGACAACTTCGTTCGCCTCCCCTGCGACGAGAACCAGCCCGAACCCGCAAGCGACGAGCGGGTATTTTTTTTTACCAAATGAATCGGGGCTTGTCCTTCCTGCTTCACCCCTTCCTTCGCGGCCTACTATGCGTGTACGGCGCGCAACTCCATGACCTGCCTCCAAACGCCGTGCTCCACATCGCGTGCTTCATCACCCTCTGCGAGGGCTTCCTCGGAATAGCCCCTCACTGGGGGTTATTCCGACTCTGCTTCAATGTCAAGGGGAAAGGATCCGGCAGTGGCCCTGGCGGCCTTGGGATACAAGCTCGTCCAAGGTCGGGTTACTTCAAGATCCCGATGTCGGAGTCAGTTCAGAACTGGCGCGGCCGCTGGTTTTATATCAAGTCTGAAGTTGCTCCTCGTATAGGTTCTGGTGTGCCCTCCTTTGACGGGAATGCCGAGCTTCAGAAGAAGCGTTCCTGGAGCCACCCCATGACGGCTAGTGAAGAGCGAGATGCGAGGTCGCTGCTCACCAGGGTGGAAGAGCTCCAATCTACAGAAGAAAAGGTACTGACTGGCACGCACCTTGTTACTGCTTTCCTTCGCCGTCGAGTCCAGCCTCTGCAGGATCGCGCTCACCTGATGTTTGAATACACTGGAGAGGACGACTGCACTCGAGTGTCGACTGAAGACTACTCGAACAACGAGCTATTGGTGATAGTTTAGCAGTTGACTGGCCTGAAATCTGCCAGAATCGGGGACCTGACCTCACTAGTCGCTGCCTATGACGCCAAGAACCGTGTACCTGAGGTATGTTACGACTTAGTCGTACTAACCTATATGTTTTTTTATTTGCCTCTACATAATGTTGTATGACATCTTTCTTTGTCAGGGTCATGCTCCTCCAGTGTCCGAACCGACTATACTGGAGGAAGACATTACTGCGACGGACACTCGAGGGCCTGCCTCGGAACCGTCAGTCGCCATGCTGCTCATAAAGATGCTGATATGTCGTCGGCTGCTGTGTCAACAACTGTTGTACTAGCTGCCACTCATATATCCTTCCTACCACCTGCCGCTCTGAAACCCCGTAACTTGGAAGATGTCGCGCCCTGGCTGGCTTCGTAAGTAAATTTATTTCTTTTCTCTGCCTTTTGTTTTCACTGTCCTTTAGAATGCGACTGGTTCACCCACTGATGCGTCGAATATTTCTTTAGCTCGAGTAGCAAACAGGACACAGACCAAGACTCGCCTGTTCCATCTCCTCACGAGGAAACGTCCACCCAGCAGGAGGAGACTGGAGTCATGGTTGAGGGTCCTCTTTTGACGACTCCGACTATGGGGCAGACTGTAGAAATACAGCCAAGTGCCAAACCCAATTTGGAGGCTCCGACCCCAAGTGCTGACCATGTGAGCTTCTTTTTTCCCTCTGAATACCGCCTAGACCTTTTACTTTTCCGACTTACTTGTTTTTGTAACTTATTCCTTATTGGGAGCGCGACAGCGCTCCCGATGGGAGTAGCCCCCGAGCCTGTATTCAACTACCAGTAGTTGGGTGCAGGCTCAAAAAATGAAATTCCGTATCTATGCTAACTGCTCTGATTGACCACGCAGCCTACCGTTCGCCGACTGCTAGACATTGGCAAAGAGTTCGTTCAACTAGTCCGAGAACAAGAGACTCCAGGAGCAAATCAACAATCTCGAAGGTATTACACTGATTGATGCACGAGTCTTTCACTTGGGCATCTTGACTTGCTAAATGCACCTTCCTACCACAGATGCCTTGGCGAAGACTGAGCAAGAGAGAGACCATGCCCGTTGTCTGGCGAAGGATCTAAATGCTGAGTTCAAGCGTCTGCAACAGGACCTAGCGGACCAAGTTAAGGCTGCGCGGGCTGACGGATTACGAGAAGCCGAGGAACGCCTGAAGCAAGAGCACGCTGAGAGAGACCGTACTTTAGCCAGCCGCCTGCTTGCGTTTGGCAACTCATTGGCGAGTACGTGCTCCTAATTCCTATATGCTTTTATCCCGAGCAATTGTCACTGCGTTTTTCCTGACGGCTGACTGAATTTATGTTGACTTGAGCGGCATAGACTCTTGGTCTACATGCCGATCAATATGCACCTCCGCCTGACCTTCCGTTGGAGGCTGCAGTTGAGTCGGCTGAAGGTTTCACAAGTAAACGCTCCGCTGTCCTCTCGGCGTCGACTGCTGCATTGTCGGGGCTCCATCGACTTGTTCTGCCGAAACAGGAGGTGCCCCGAGACCTTGCGAGGCTAGCCGAGACTTTCCGGCCTGAAGGCGACTCCTTTCCCAAGTTCATCCGCGAGCAGACGGTATGTGGATCCGCAACTGCTTTCAAGATGCTACTTGGGCATGGGGTGGCTGTCAATGTGGGTAGCCTCGTTTCTGCTTTTCCGCTTGACTCGGCTGGCAAGAGGGTATCCCTCAGCCAGCATGAGGAGGAGGCGCGTAGACTGGCGGACTCCCTTCTTGCGACTTTTGAGCAAAGAATCCCGAAACGCAAGAAAAAAGGATCCGCCTCTACCTCGAGTGCTCCAAGCATGAAGTAGTTAGCAGACTAGGATATTCCAGCTGTAGTTATTTTGTTGGCACTGTGCGTCGGCCGCGCACTTATCCCTGTAAAACTTGACCCTTGTATTATGACTTAAGCTCTGGCGGCTACCAAGGGTGAAAAACCCAGCCCCTGAGTCCTTTATATATGCTGAGTTTGATCCCATCTTATTGGAGTTGCCCGAATGAGATGTGATTTTAATTTGCGGATCTCCTCCTGCTGTTTCAACTGCAGTCTGCTGCTACCACTTCTTCTGGGGTTGTGCCGCCATTTGATCCATGGGATCAATACTTGTACAATATGATAAAAGTGCGCTACGAGACCGCCGAACAAGACTTGAGGGTGACTCGGGGTGCATTGGCCATACTCCAGTCGAAACAACCTCGTCCCGTTGAACGAGAGACCGTGTTGATGAAGGAAATCGAACACGCGAACCTTGGTTTATTATGTGAGTTACTCGCCCAAGCCCCCGAGTGTCTCGCTTTGTCCCTTTACCGTAGACTCTGAGTCCTGACGACTTCATCTGCACTACTTCTGCTTTTTTCAGGTGTCCAAACTGACGCGGCGGCCGAACAAAGTCGAGTCCGATCTCGGTTTGTTGACGTAGTGGCTGAGCATGGTCGTGACACATCGTCCATATGGTCCATGCGTAGCGAGACGATGGCGCTGCTTACCCTACGGGACCGAGTCGCTCAAGTTGGTGAGTTTGCTGCTCTACGTACCTCCGTGTTGTCGCGTGTGCACCAGGCTCAGTTTCCCCTTAATGACCAGCCGCACGGATTGACTGCTCTGCGAATAGACTACGGTCGTTATCTAGTGCGATTTCCGCAAGTTGTTCTTGCGCGCCGAAGGACTCGGAGATTTTACTGAACTCTCTATCGCAGTCATCTGACTGCCGAAAGTCACCGCGCACTGTTATGACGCCCTTGGGCCCGGGGAGTTTGAGCATCAAGTACGCATAATGAGCGACAGCCATGAATCGCGCGAACGCTGGTCGCCCGAGGATCACATGGTACTGAGATTTCCAATCCACGACTTCGAACTCCATGCTTTCTTTCCTGAAGTGATCGGCGTCTCTGAAAACGACGTCGAGCCAAAGCGAGCCCAAAGGATATACTGCTTTGCCCGGCACGATGCCGTGGAACGTGTTGTCTGATGGTTTCAGATTGGTGAGTGACAAGTTCATTTTGCGCAATGTATCTGTGAAGATAATGTTGATGCCGCTGCCGCCGTCCATGAACACCTTGCTCATCCTGAAACCTCCGACCAAGGCATGTAAGACTAGTGGGGCATGGCCTGGTCGCGGCACTCGCGGGGGGTGATCTTCGCGGGTGAAGCAAATAGGAGTCTCTGAACCCCGAAGGTACTCCGGCGCGGGTGGTGGTGAAGTAGTTGCTAAGTGGACCTGCCTACTGATTAGCTTTTGGCATCGGTTTGACGGTCGCCCTTTCTGTATCATGTACATGGCCCCCCTGGTCTGCGGGTATTGTTCCTGAGTCACGGTTGTGCTGTCCTGCCTCTGGTTTGCGTGGACTGCTCCCACCATGTGCCCAGCAGGAGGGGGGAGGTGGCCCTTCACGTGCTGGCAACGCTAGTGGTAATTCTGCACTTCTTCGCATCTCCGCCTGCAGCGCTATGAAATCCCGACAGTCCTTGAGGAGGTGGGTTGTCGTGAGCTTACCATCGTCTCCCCTGAACATGTGCATTCTGCATGGGTCGTTGAGTTGTTCAGCCGGGGTTCGGAATGGGCGTTCCTCCCTTCGGGCTCCTCTTGGCTTCCATTCGCGCTTCTGGCTCCCGTCGTCTCGACTTCTGTCATCACGGCTTCTGTCGCCGCGGTCATCACGCGGTGCGTCTCCGCTATGGGGATTACCCCGATTGCTACTGTATGGAAAACCAGCTGCGACCTGCTCGATTCCGTCCGACTCGCCGTATGGTCGCTGCCTGTTGCGTCTGTCGTTCCGACCGCATCTGCCCCAGTTGCCCTGATGGCGATCGTCGGGTGAGGGAACCCTGTCGGCACGAACGGAGTCTTCCCCATCGGCCCACTTGTTGGCTATCTCCATCAGGTGCGCAATTGTTCTAGGGTTCTCGCCTCCCAATGCCTCCTGAAGGTCGTTGCGCCTCACTCCTTGAATGCATGCGAAGATGGCATCGTCCTCTGATATATCCGCTCCCGAATTTTTCAATGTGGTCCAACGCTGAATGTACTCGCGGAGAGACTCGCTGGCCTTTTGTTTGCAAGCCCCGAGTTGTTGGAAAGAAGCGGGTCGATGGAAGGTGGAGGAAAAATTCCTCTTGAAGTCACTGCAGAAAGCGTCCCATGTTCCGTACGAGCTGCGCGACAGGCTCCTAAGCCACGCTTGGGCTGATCCCGTGAGCATCAACTGTATGTACTGCATTGCGGTGGTTGTGTTCCCTCGCTGAAAAGCGACCACCATGGTGTAATCTTCCAGCAAAGCTGATGGCTCTTGGGTTCCATCAAACTTGGGGGTTTCTGATGTTAGCCTGAACCTCTTGGGCATGCGAGTTTCCTGAACAGCGGTTGTGAAGCACATGGCTCCACATGGTTCGACCTCCGAGTCCGTGTACAAGGTGCTTCAACTGGAACCCGGGGTTCGACTGCGTTGCCTTCGCTGGTGCCTCCGCCTATTTACTGTTCGATGGGTGATATAATTTCGTGCGTTGACTCCTTCCTCCACGTAGTCATGATCGAAACCAGCGGCCTGCTGTTGCTGACGGCGCTCTTCTCTGTCGCGCCTCCGCTCTTCTCGCTCGCAGCGGCGAGTGGCTCGCTCTTCTTCTGTTTTGGTCCACTCCCGACAGCTGCGATGACGCTGCCTGGACCTACTTCTTTCCGGCTCGTCCCTGTCACGCCTGTCACGGTGACGGCGCCTGGATCTGCTTCCTCCTGGTTCATCGTGGTCCCGGTCTTCACGGCGTCGAGTGCCGTGATGCGTGTAATCGCTCTGGGGGGTAGATGTGTCTGTCTGCCTGCTGGCGTTTGCTCGGGCGCTGGTGCTGGGCAGGTTTTGGCCAGGGCTGATCCCTGAACGGCCTGGCGTGGGGGCTGCGGGTACCAACGCTGTCCCGACAGTTCCCAGAGAATCTATCTGTGCCATGTGGAGGCCATACCGCGGGTCAGTTGCTGCAGGTAATGTAGATCTCATGTAAGTTGCCACCGAAGCGACTGCTGCTGCAGTTGTTTGTGGTACCGGTATACCGTCGTCCGCAATTGTCATGAATCTATGTCTGATGCTTGACGGTTGGAAACCAGCCGCAGTCGCCTGGGGCATACGGGGGCAGGTTCTCACATGTTCTGCAGTTCCTGGCTCGTATCTTGTCGATTGGGACGACGAATTGACATGTCGCCTTACACTAGCTGAGTCGGCCCGATCTTGTCTCGCGGCGAGTTCATGCTCTAACGTAATTAGCTCCAGGTTTTTCTTGCGCAGTAGATATTGATAAGACAATAAGTCGTCCATGGGGGAGTTCTATGGCATTACGGTTCCGCTGTTGACGACGTTTTGGATTCGGACTGCCATCTCCTCTGTGACGGAGAGTTCCTTGTCAACGCTAACTCGAACCACCAGCGGGTACTGAACGGGCTCCGGCTCCCTGTGCTGCGGCGGCGTCGTAAACGTGCCTGATGTGCCGTTTACTACAAACACCTGGCTAGTAGGACGATTACGTGTGTTGCGTCCTTCGTGGCGATGATCGCCATCATTGCTTGATGTGGAGTCGATGCCGCGCAAGACGGCTGCCACCTGAAAGACAGTGCAGTCGGAGCAATAGCAAGTGATGTCAGAGCCGCCAGTTGATGACGATGTAGAGTCGGTAGCTGTCAGAGTCGTTGCACACGCGGAGTCGACGACAACTGGACTCTGAGTCGGGGTAGAGTTGGCGGCACTCGACGTTGATGCAGGGGCGAAGTCGATGACGTTGATGCGCGGTCATTGCCTCCGTCCTCGGATATCAGGCAGGATTTGACACGTCGAGCGTTTCCCACTGGTTGACAAGGAAACGGAAACTACCAAACGTCAGATCCATACCTGAGTGAATATCGGCGAACACTGATCGCTCGAACTCCGAGTGCGGGCGGAAGTCGAAGGTGCCGAGGGTATAGGGCCTCCGTAGATCTGGCAGATCCTGGGCCACTGCGGATGCTGAAGATGAAGTCGATGATGCAGATGGCGGGTCCGTCGAGCCCGTGAATCCAACACCAGTTCTTCCCACAGACGGCGCCAATTGACGAGTTATGGACTCGGCAAATCCCATGGTTAAGCACCCGGGTTGTATCTAAAGGAATCAGTATATGGGTGTTGGTGAGTTCGGACGGTAACAAGCGAAGCTTTCGCTTGTTCGATTATCGATTTGAGGATCTCAAGAGGGTTACAATGGCTACCCGGTAAGTTTACAGCTCGCTAGGGTTTCTAGGATGTAATTGCGTGTCCCCTGTAGGTTCCCTCCTGGCCTTTTTATAAGCAGCCAGGTCTCGGGAGTTTGTGTTCAACTCGATTTACAGATATGACCAATCCTAAGTCAGTATGATTCCTTCTTTCTTGAGCCGCACTCTAGCCATATCGGGCTGCCTTGCGCCATGTTGCGAGGTTGCCTCTATGGGCCACTGGGTGGGCCTTCCGGTAGTTTAAGGCTTGTTACAATAGCGTGGGTATACCCGTTCGGTATTACCACATCATAGGCCAGGGCCTCAGCCACACCAACGGCGATCGAGAGCCGCACCTCCCCCTTCACCACCGGTCGCGTGGCGCCGCCATGCAGCAAGCCGCCGAGAGTGCCGTTCGTAGACAGGAGGCGCGCCCGACGGTTGGAGGCCCATCCCTTCCCCGGAGCCGCACGATGTCATGCCGCCCACGCTGATCTCCAGCTTCTGGTACAGCGTCACGTCCCACGGCGACATCATCTCCGTGTCCTTGTCATCTTCAGGCCGCGCGCCGGCGAAATCGGGCTCTAGCGCCGGCGACTGAAGAGGACGAGCGCCGTGGCGATCAGGAGGACGACCAGAGCGGAGACCAGGATGGCAGTTGCGATGCGAGCGACATGCTGCGCACGGATCTGTGGGAGAGCGCCTCTAGCAGCTGGGGAGCGAGAGCGGGAGCAGCGGCACATAACGGAGAGGGGAAGATAGGGGAGCATCGCCACCGGTGCACCGTGGGAGCATCGCCAAGGCCTCGAGCGCAGCCAGGTCCGGACGAAGAGCATGGCGGAGGCTGCTTCGCAGGCGGCGTGGTGCACCGAGACGTCTAGGAACAGGTAGAGGTAATCGCGGCACGAGCCTGCCCCCCCGCGGCGGGGGCAGTTACGGCACGATCAGGCGCAGCTTCTGGGGATGAATCGGCCGTGGTGCGCGCGCCGAGGAACAGGTAGTGGTAGGCGACCGCTGCCACCGCGTCGTTGTTGTCGCTGTTGGCGTGCGATGGAGGGGCGGGGAGGCGGGAGCGAGACGGGCGGAGGGAGGTCGCTGTCGTGGCGGCGGGGCCGAGGACGGGGAGGCGCGCTGGGTGGCGGGGACCTGAGGAGGACGGGGTTGCGCGGGGCGACACGAGGAGGAGCAATACGATGGAGGCCATGACATGAAGATTTTTGCGGGGCGATGTGATGGCGCGCGGGGCATAGCGCAACGGCAGCGGCAGCGCGGCGTGGGCGTATGCAAGCGGAGAAGATGGCGCGGCGCCAGCGGCTTGGGCGGTGAACCATCAGCAGCTGATGGGGATAGGGCTGGGAAGCGGTGTTGACCTGCTTTTTTTTTCTTCTGTTCTTGCCACGTAGGTGGGTCCAAGCTGTCATAAAAAAATGTTAACATGGCTAAACGAAGGAATCAGAGCTATGTGTCACAACCCTACCGCAAACTTGATAGTTAGTTTTCAAAAAACCCCCAAACCGATAGCCCACATCAATTCGTCCCCAATTGTGGTAGTTTTACGTCATTTTCTCGTTCAGTTTTGAGAGTTGTCGGGGTATTTTCATATAACTCTCTCTGGAAGCTGAAGATCCCGCTCAAAATAAAATTGTTTGTGTGGCTTATTAGGGTATTAAAACTGAGTCAAAAAAGAGCCTTCTCAGGCTATCAAGGATTTCTGCCGTCGGATCACACTATCAGCTGGTTCCCAGCCGTCCGATTGCCTAACCGGATCCCGCGCTCGCTGCTCTCGACGTCAAATCAGAGCCCTCTCGTTCGATCTGAGCGGACGGTCCTGATAGAGCCATGTATGCACAGCAAAACCTACCTACCCGCACCTCATCCTTTCCGCATACCGCTCCATTCGTGGGGATAGGAGGCGAGACGACCAGCGGGCGGAGAGTCGCGCCGCCGCCACCGCCACCCATCTTCACCACCCAGGTTCCGCACGCGGCGAAGGCAGGAAGGAGCCGCCCCGCAGACAACCACCTCCTCCAAGTCCCGAGATTGCAGCCAACCCTCTCATCTGGTCATCCCTCTCTATGCCCGCGGTTGCCGCCGCCATCGTTCCCCGCTCTTGGCCACCCAAATTCTTCGCCGCCGACGATGACAAGGTCCATCCGGGAATCTTGGCCCGTGCTTTGGCCTCAGGGGCGTGCCCAGGCTGCTGCGCTGGGACAGTTCCAAGGGCGCTGTCGTTGTGAGGCTAGACGACGAGGCGTCGAGGCCTGCATTGGGACAAGATCGACGCCCTGCTACGTCCTCTTCTCCTCTACTCCCTCCATGGGCACGAGTTCCCTCCTCTCCTAACAGAAATCCATCTCCAATTCGGAGCAGCTGGTGTCGCAGCGAGCGTCCGTGGCTGTGGCTGCTTCCAGGTAGCACGGCGCTGCCCCCTTTGTGCGAGACGCTTCGGCGGATCTCAGCTTACATGCCCGGTACAGAGCTCTTCATTGACGACCGTGTGGCGAGGATCGGCGGTGTGTTCACCTCCCACCTCTTCGGCGAGCTCATTATCTTCTTCGCCGATCCGACCTCTTCCTCGCCGTCGAGGGCTGTCCAGTCAGCTGCAGGTAACCTGATCTCTGCTCCTTGCTTGTCCCTGATGGTTTCTATGCACTAGGTTCCTCACCGAAATGTCATGTGGTATGGAATGACACAGCTCAAGATATGGAATGAATCATGTGAATTGTTTGGTAGCCTGGTAGGACATTGGGTGGATTTGTCAACCAATTTCATGATGTCTTATTTCTTCTTAGAATTTACTTACATGTCTCTAAATCTGTCCAACCTAACTGTAACAGTACATGTGACAGATGGCTCCTCTAGCTCCAGCGATTATAGGCGCTTAGAAGCAAGTGAAACAATGGTCAGTCAGTGTAAGAAATCAGGGGATCAATGATACTAGCTCCGGTAGCAGCTACATCGTCAAAACACAGCATAGGTGTGGAATTGTCTTATAGATATGGACCCTGAACTGAGAAGGTGTTGATCTTAGTATTTCATCCAACGCCCCATGCCATGTTCATACGTTGCTCTGAAATGAATTAAATGGGCACTGGTACAGTGTCCTGTAATGGTATGATGATCTACCGTTCATTAGCCAGAACATAAGTGAAATGTTCATGCGTGCCATGATGATCTGTTTATGAGATACCATATATCAGTACTAGATTCAGCATTTGGGAAGTAGCTTTTTGGCTTTGATCCTTTGCCGTGTTTTGTCTTCCAAAACTTTAAAATATGCTATTGGCTGAAAGCAAGGACATATAACCTACTTTTGCTAGCTATTTCTTTCCAGCTGGTTATTGTCAAAAGGTAATTAAATATTTGTACAGTCAAATTTACTTTCTTTGTCCTATTTCCCACATTGTAATCACATTGTTACCATTCCAGTCCAGCCTCGGAGGCTCTCGAGAACTACATGGGTTTACTCCTCCCTCACCTTTTCCTTGATTTCCCAGAACATGATGAGTTGAAGCCATAGGTAATTTTACTTATGTTAGTGGTCTCTCTTGGTCATAAAGAGCTAATGATTTTGGCATGTCATATTATCTCCAATTGCTCCCAAAGAATATGATGTTCAACTAATGACCTGCAACTTCCTATTTTTGCATCCGGTGTTAAAAAGTAATGTACATCCTATCTAATTGGTTCTTATATGGCTATATTTACACATGTAAAAAATCCAATTAGCTAAGCATCCGATGTTTCTTATGAAATTTCCCTCATACCCCAAGCAGATCAATTGATCAAGTTTGGATGAACTGCAAGACTGTAGTAGATGACAGGTGTGATTTTATTCTACCATCCAAACAAATCAATCACATACATTCACATATATTTTATTCTACTTTCGCCTTCTGCTCCAGACCTCCGGAACTGCAGCGCATGCTGGTCGTGGAGTTGACAAGGAGGTAGGAGGAGGGAAGGGGGTGGTTGATGAGTACGGCGGCGGTCTGCTCTTTTGCGCTGTTGGCCGGGTCCCATCATCTCCCAGCGACCTTCGCAACGACGGCACAGGCTGGATCCTCTACCGCAACGTTTGCTGGCGAGCTCCTCTGCAATGGTTCTCTAGCCTCTTCAGTTCCACACAGGGATTCCTCGCGAGTGCTCACATACAAGTACTTTGGATTCAATTTTTTCTGTCACATGAACATAGGTCATACTACAATAATATAGTACATGAATCGCTTGTTTATAATGGAGGCAGTGGCATTGTACTCATTTCTTTGTCCGTTCGCTAATCTGTTGATGGAGTATAATTTCCACCAGAATTGTTTGTCACATGTGCTACAACGCTACTGAATCAACTCATCCAAGATGTACAATTTATACTACTTGCAACTATAGATGATGATTGTTTTAGTCAGGTATGCCAACCGTAAGCATCTCGACCTGACCAATGATCTCTCCTAAGTCCTAACATTGCAGTCTTCGAGTTTGTCGATGAAATTCTGCTCAATCAGGTAAAACCTTTGGAGCCAAATAATATATTCCAAAATGCTACGATTTGAAGAATAGTTAGTTATATTCAGGTGAACATATTAGTTATGCTGAAATACTCTTTATAGTGGTATGTTACAACTACTTATGGCATGGTTTGGAAATATTTCGAATCCTAATTTGTATTTTACTGTATTAGGCACCATTTTTCATTTCAGTTTTGTCACTTTCTGTTATTGTGGACCAGGGATTGCGCATATGATCTGCAATAGATCAGTATCTCGAACTGGCTTGCATTGTTGTCTTTTCCACATTCATTTGCCAAGCTCTTCCCCTGGTTGTTCATAAAACTTATGGCTGGGTTGTTGCCCAACCTATGTATATATTCCCTGTTCACATGTCGCAGTTGTGTCCTAAATGTAAATATTGAAAATATCATTATAGTTGCACCAAGTTGTGTTTGTTGACTGTAACATCTTGCTGGATGTGAAACTCGTGTGGGTCTTCCTACCACATAATATGTTTCTTTTATTTGAGTGGAAGATCCTTAAGTTGGGAATGTTTGTTTATTGCTATATTATATTACCGATTGCTAAATTGTGTGATTAGTATTGAGTGAAATTTTGCGTATGACTTTATTGAGGTTAGCTTGAATTTCCTAAAAATACACTTCAAAATGGACGGGCGAGGCAACGCGCGCCTACATGATCTAGTGTTTAAGAACAATGTCCTCACAAAAGACAACTTGTCAAAAAGAAGATGGACGTGCCCAGACGAAGGCACACAAGGATTATCAACCAAAAAAACAAAGATGGAACGGTGATGAACAGTGTCACTTTTGCATAAAACAAGAAACTGTCAAACTGTGGATCATCTTTTTGTTCCAATGCAGTTTAGCTAAACTAGTGTGACAAGTGATCGGATGTGCTTTTGATCTAGTCAGGCCACCTGAAGGGGTGCAGGACATGACTGGTCCTTGGCTTGCATCTTTCACTAGAAGCAAAAGTGCGAGACGAAGTTGGTGATGTGTGGTAGTGCGCAGTTTGCTGGGTGATTTGGAAGTCTAGAAATGTTGCTTGCTTTAATAAGAAATTTCTTGATGATTCTGTAACTGTTATCTTTAGACTGTGTAATAGGATTATTTTGGGACGATATTGCGAAAACCTCAAGAGCTTGAAGGCAGTGTGTAAAAGCTGAAGTTGGTGATCAGAGAAACTTATCTAGAGCCCAGGGATGGACACATATCACGACCAGACTCATACTCTGGCAACTTTCCTTTACGTGTTTTTGTTTGGTTCTTGCTGGCATTTGTTCCCAAGAGGGCGCGGTTGTCGCTCTCGTTAAGAAAAGTTTAGTTCGGAGAAAACATGTGAGATATGGCCTTACCATAAGCTCTTTTGGTTTCTCTAGTTGTTGTTCTTTTTTCGCTTTTACTTTATTTTCGCTTTGTCCTTATAAAAGTTGACGGCTTCTTTATATGAAATCGATGGGAAGCCTGTTTACCAAAAAAGCCTATATAGGTCATTACGAAATTTTTGGGTCCCCAAAATTTTTGAGCCCCGTGCGGGTGACACATCTGGCACCACTACGGGGCCTGCCCTCGTGGCGCGCCAGCGGTGGAATTCCACGAGACAAGGTAGGGGTGGTGAGGTAAAAGAATTAGATGAGAGAGATGATGAAGAAGAAAAGGATAGATGGGCTTATTAAAAAATATTTTATAACTATGCTAATAAAAAGACTGGAAATAACGTTAGGTGATGATGGTGGCAATCTGGTGTTCTTCTAGTTATTCTGGAGATGATTGTGATTAAAGTTTGAAACGGTTTGTCTTTTACTTTCTTACTTTTTCATGGTTTTAAGCCTCATATTTGTATCCGTGCCATCGATTTGGCCTTGACATTTGAATATGGTTACCTGGTTATGCATGTATATTGTTTCTAGACAAATTTTTAGTGCTGAAATCCTTGATATTTGGTTCGATATATCACACTATATCTTTTTGCTAAACACAGTACAACGCAAGCGCTCATACATGCGCACATACTCACCCCCATGAACGCACGCACACATACCCTACCCCTATGAGGCCGCGCTATTTTTGATAGCATGCTATTTTTTCCTTGCCTATACCGCGTGCCATGTTGAGCACGACCGACAAGTTAAGAGCACCAAAGTTGTGATCCAACATTGTAATAGGGAGTCTAACGAGACGGCAAATGAGCTAGCTAAGTATGGGAGGGACAATCCACCGACTGTCCATCGACTGTGTGATGTGATGTACCTCCTGACTTCATTGTGCCGTTCCCGATAAACGATATATCGATGTTGTGAGGCAGCATGTAGGTGACACACTCTTTTCCTAACCAGTGTACCGATAAGGGACTGACAGATTTTAATGAGGCGACCTGCTGACATAATATATGTGGTTTTATTTATTTTTAAAGAGCACCACCGATTTTATTTTTTAAATCAATATTAGTGGAGCCTAAACTGTGCTGTTCATCGTTGTTGGGGTCACGCAGGCCTAAGAGGCCAGACGGCCAGTTGTCCAGGGCAGGGGCCAGCCCAGTACTTGAAGTCCTCTACCGAGAGGACATGAAAATCAGCTAGTTACAAGGAATCCCCTAAAGTACAAAGAAAGAAGGCAGCGCTCTCTTGTTCTTGGCCATCACATCGCGGAAGCAAATCGCACCAAACCCTAGCCCCCCACGTTCCCTTCTTTCTGTGTGCATGTTCCATGGCGCTGCGCTCTCCCCAACACTCCTCGAAAGGATGTGGCCCCCCGTCAGTAGCGGACATATGATTTTGTCATTGGGTATGCCACTTTTTTTTGACTATTTCAATAAAATATATTTGTCAACTTGACTAATGATTTTAATTATACTATATATGTTTTTCGAACTGCATCTTGATCATTAACAACATAACTTTAAACAGAATGTCTTTCACCTAGATCATGTGTAAGGTGATTTATGTCATAAACGGGCGGTGACGATGACGGTGGCGGCATATGATTACCAGTTTTTCCCCGGCAGCCCTTTTTGCCGTGTGTATGTCGTTGCTTCTCTTCATAGCTGAATCTTCTAAAATAAAAAACAAGATGAGTACAACATTTATCTTTTCATATATCAATAATTACATGTGGATGTAATCCAAACTCATAGATCAACAGATCAATCACCAAGCGAACATAGCAATCACCAAGCGATTTCCAAATCAGCTACGTAGCTAGCTTTGGACAATCAAACATTTGTATGTAGTATAATTCACCTAACTACTGAGTACTGACTTCGGCGGAGGGCGGATGAAGGCACTAAACTGGGGACTACCTGACGACCGGTGGCCGACGGCGTCGCGTCGATGGTCGATGGCGACAGCGTGGTGATCTATACGCAAGCTGGCATGTGGCTGCTCCGGCGATAACTGCTCGTACGCAAGCTGACGTCCGGCGATCTGTCTCGGCTGCTTGGCGCACAGTAGATCCATCGATCGGAAAATTTGACACAACCCAGCGCTAACTGCTCAGGCTAAATCCTAAAGTTTCCTAATACTAGCTACTACATGGGCCGGCCAAAGGGTATGCCACGGCCCACCCGGCATACCCTGTAGGTCCGCCACTGCCCCCCGTGATTCTCGGCCGGCGGAGTCTCCGCCTCCCACCACTCAGGTACCTACTTCCGCTCTCGTTCGATCGATAAAGGCCTGCAGTTCGCTATCCGACTGCCTTGTTCTGATGAGATCCATCGTTTATTTTGGAGGAAAGGCATCACTGCCCTGCTTTATAAAGAACTAATTTGCTAATTCACGGGTGCCTGATTTTAGCTTATGTCTCAGTCGACGTGGATAGCCATCCGATACGCATGATTCACCACGAAACAGGCCGTAGCCCCGCTTTATAAATAAAGCCACAACGGCTGAACCGATACAATGTGATGAGGGGACCTCTTACAAAGCATATCAAAGATAAGAAAACAAAAAGAATAAGGAACACCAAGCTTGTCACCGAGGAACAGTAAAATAAGCCCACGAGATACCGTAGCTCCACGAGGACGCCTCCAAGAGGGTAACAACGTGGCACGTCACCGTTCTCGAGACCAGAGGTCAAGGATTTTCACCCAGAGCCTTGGCGTGTCAAAGATACCCGCAATAGCGCCCCTCTTAAAGAGGGTAACCATACGCGTCCCGTGTGCTGGTGGCTGGGCCGATACGCATGATTCACGCGCTCATGTGCTGTGTCTACGCGTCCCGTGTGCTGGTTTCTGGGCTTGCTGGGACGGTAAAAAGCAATGTATATGGGCCTGTAATCATCATTATCATTTTTTTTTTGGTTGCTACTCTATCTTTTGGTCTGGTCATCAGAGGCTGCCGTTTCTAACTGGTTTTCGATCCAGCGACCAGCCAGCAAGTGCCCAACAGAACGGGCGACAGTGACTAACTGGATAAATAATTGTTTCTGTAATTCTCAGATGTGTGGCTATTATATAGAATATTCAATCTACTTTCCTTATTTTATTTTATTTTATTTTCATTTTTTCTTGAATTTCTGTTGTTGTATTTTTTCTTTTTTGTCACATTTTCTCATGAACCGTCTAATTGTCAACATATTTTTTGAGTTGCACTTTTGCACAGATCAAGTGTGTAATTTGAGTTTTGAGTTCATTATTAAGAAAAGTATGACTCAATAAGACTTGCAATATAAATATCGAACTATCTACCGTTTTATTATACGACTTACACTTTTATTTAAAAATATGCAATTAGTAACCGGTGTCCGACATGATTTACATTTTCACAAAGAAACAAGCAAACTTTTGCTCTAAAAAAATGTGCAACTTGCAACTAGTTATTCATACAAGTTGCACCTTTTTTAAGAAAATGTGTAAGTAGAACCCGATATTCGAAAAGAGTTGCACTTTTCTAAAAAAATGTGCAACTTGAAAAGATCTTCAGTACGAGTTGCACTTTTTCGCAAGAAATGTGCAACCAGTTTTATGAGTTGCACTTTTTTTTAGAAAATGTGCAATTAGAAATCGGTATTAGAAATGAGTTGCTCGAACCGGTTTTCAATACTAGTTGCACATTTGTTTAGAGAATGTGTAATTAATAATCGGCGTTAAAAATGAGTTACACTTTTCTCAGAAAATGTGTAACTCGAATTGGTATGAGTTGACCGTTTGTTTAGAAAATTTGCAACTAGAAACCGGTTTTGAAAATAAATTACACTTTTTTCAAAAGAAATATACTGCTCGCACCGGTTTTCTGCACTTTTTCTTAAGAAACGTGCAACTAGCATCAGTTTTCCATGTGAAGTGCACATTTTCAACTAGAAATTAGTATTGCAAATGAATTGCACTTTTCTCAAGCTATATGCTACTGGAACCCGTTTTCAATAATAGTTGCATGTTTTTTCTAGAAATGTGAAAAAATATTACTATGTGATTAGCCGTGTGATAAGTTGGTACAGATTTTTTAGGCATATTTTTTTAGGTAAAAAATGAGTTGTTTCAAATGATGTGCTACACGTAGCTGGGCTGATTTTTTTCTCATCGACCGATCAGTCAGAAATATATATACCAGCCCAGAAGACAGGCCCACGTGGGTCAGAATTAACAAACAAACAAAAAAGGGGAAGAATCGGAAGGTGGGAAGGGATTAACGACAACATATACTGGATGGTGTTGGACTGTTGGTCGACCGACTAGAATTTCTCGGTCGCCTGTGACCTAGGCGGACCCTATAAAAAAAGCAACAGGTTTTAGAGGTTCATCGTTTATCACCAAATTAACCAGTAACCCTATCAAACAGTTTTTATGCTAGCAAATTATGTGATGCGCCTTATGCTTCGTTTGGATGTATATATTGAGAGGCTAGATATTATATTGAGATGAATGTCCAATATTCAAGATATTGAGATTGAATATCAATATTTCTGTTTGGATGTATTAGATATTCGGATAAGAAACAAGATATTGAGGTTGAATGTGGAATGTCGTTTGGATGCACAAAAGTGGTGATATTCCAGTATTTTGAGACTTTGATCATTATATAGTTATATTCATGCCAAAATGTATGGAACAACTTATTATGGTACTGACGAAAGCAAGATAAATATATATATCAAAATGAAAGTATAATCAGTCATAATCGACCACTTTTAAGAAGTCTCAAGCAAACGAACTACATAGTCTCAAGAACAGGAGGAAGAGGCGATACGAGGCAGCGCTGCTACTGTTCGAGGCCGCCGACTACTACTTCGTGGATCGGCTCAAGATGATGTGCACCATCAGGCTCGGTGACTTGATCAGCGAGTCCACAGTAGAGAGCGTCGCTGAGTACGCCGAGGCCTTCTCGTGCAAGGAGCTCGATCAGAGATTGCTGCTGTCCCGAGGAGGCGCTGCAGCTGCTAGGAATGAGGGATACCAGCAGTTACAGTCTTGGAGAGTTTGAGTCTGCAATCTGGAAGCTGTAAGTAATTAAGCCATGCAATTGTTTCAGCATAAGGGTCAATTGAACATAAGATGTGGATGCTCGTGAGCAAGTCGGCATGCAGAAACGAACGAAGTTCAGAGATAATCAGGAATCCTTCTGCGTGTTCAATGTGGGTGCTCCTGAGAAAGTCGGCATGCAGAAACGAACGGAGTTCAGAGATAATCAGGAATCCTTCTGCGAACACGCACAACCACACCAGGAGGAGCCGAGCAGGTTGATGATGCCATGGGCAACGACTCAGCGCTGCGTCATCTGGCGATTCATGTCCGTGATGCTTGCCGGAGCTCTGGTCGCTGCAATCTTCCCCACCCTGCCAACCACAAAAAAAGAGAGATGAGGAGTAGCACAACAGTAGAGGCGGGGAAGCACAAAAGAGGCAGGGAGAGAGAGAGTCACGGGAGCATGCGGGGACGACCGCCGGACGGGAGCCGGGAGGGCAGAGGAGGCGCGGACCTGCCGCCGCCGCCGCTAGGTCTTCCACGCGGCTCTGCCTCGGGCTCGATTGGGGCTTCGCGACTCGCGAACAGGTACGGGATGAAGCCGCGACTCGCGAATATCTGCCAATCTCCAGGGCTAGAGGTGGAGGTTCGGTCGGGGATGTTTTGCGTAGTAGCATGTCTAGCTCGATATCGTAGGCGAAAATCCTCAGGGAATATCTCAGACATCCAAACACTCATATTTTAGATATTCAGGCCTCAAAACCACCGAATGTCTAATATCTAGTCCCAATATATACATCCAAACGAAGCATTAGCCATTTACCGACTACAAGATGTAGGTTCGATGCAATTTCCTAGTTCAGACCCTTGTTAGTTAATCGCTACTCGGGACCTGACCATGGTGAATACCTCGAATCGGCTGTGTTAATCGTTTAGCCTGACTATTGGGTCTGACATTCTGATTAATCGGCATATTTCCTATTAGTTGCTACACTAGGGTATAAAAGAGACAAAATTTCCAGCACCGGTCGCCTCCAGCCGCCACCCCTCCCATATTGATTAGGTTTGGGGCCTCCCGCCCAATCCCTGCCTCCAGGAGCTTGTTTCCTGCCCGCCGCCGACCAGTTCCTTGCTCTCACCGACAGGATATTGCATACAGGAGCTCGAGGCCGCCGTCCGTAGGGGAGTTGGTGGAGGTGCAAGAGGTGTGGTACCCTGGGGGTGAGAAGGAGAAAGTGCAGAGGAGGAGAAGGGGAAGGTGGTGTTGGCTGGTGGATGGTGCCTGTGGAGATTAGGTCAGGGAGGAGAAGAGATACATGGTTTAATGAGTTTTTGGGCTTTGGAGAAGCCAATGGACTGAGCATGTAGAGGCCCATATACTATTTCTGTATTATACATGTGTTTTGGGGGAAGTCAATGGACTGAATCTAGTGATTTCCTTTCCACTTAATGTGCAATTAAGTGCCGGTTGCGGGTTGGACTAGAGAAAGGTCGGCCTTCGCGAAGGGAAAAGCGGGAGCGACGCGCGCGCTGTCGTTACGACACGTGGCGCAAATTAAGCAAGCGGTCCCACGTATGTCCAGATCCAGATTTAAATTCAGATGTAAATCTAGATCTGGATCTATTATTAGACTTGTACAAAACACATATTAAGATAGTACAACAACGCATAACGGGATGTACAGCAACGCAGATCGGTTTGTACAGCAACGCAGACTGGGTTGTACAGCAACACATATCAGTTTGTACATACAGCAACCCCGACCGGGTTGTACAGCAACACAGACCGCGTTATACAGCAACGGACACCGCGTTGTACAACAACGTAGACCGGGTTGTACAGCAACACATACCGACACAGACCGGGGTGTACAGCAATACAGACCGGGTTGTACGTAGAAATACATTCGGGTTGTACAAACAACTACACGTAGCAAGTTGTACGTACAACTACAAAATTCAGTTTGTACGTACGACTACACTTAGGGTGTACAAAACATACACAATCCGAAGTACAAAAAAAAAGTTTGTCGAAACCTATCAATATGGGATCTAGTTTTGAAGATCTCGACGCGAGGAGTTTAAAAGTGAAAACGGTTCGTAAATTGGATAAACGATTCTCAAGATATTTCGTTTTTAAAAAACGAATCTCAAAATAAATGCATATACAACTCTCTGCCCACCACCAGGAGCTGCCACTTGTCACTACGTGGAGAAAAGGTGGGAGCAGAAACGAACGAAATTGCGACACTTGTCAGCACCGGAGCGCACGCGCGTGTACCTTTGCGAAGGGAACCCTTTTTCTAAGATTTCCCGGAGGAGGCCTATCTTAGATTTATGTGATAAATTTGTTACGTTTTCTTGAGAAAGTGGTGATAATTTGTTTTTACTGAAATAATTTGTCGCAGGTGGGCCCCTGGCCCTGATACTGGCCCGCAATTGAGCACACAATGGATATGATGAACTGTTAATTCCATGATATATGGGCGTTTGATTTACTTGGAGGGAAGAAGAGTATTCCATCCTTCTGTTTTATCTTTCCTTGGTTACTTTTTGTGGTTGTCGAAATGTAACTTGACAACTATTGCATAGCTTCTATATCATTGTATATTTTCTTTGTATTGTCGTTATAGCATTTCCAAAAACCACTCTAGTACATATAAATTTCATATAGTTAGTCTTGATAGCTTCAGACATACTAGTGGTCAAACTTTTGAAAGTTAAAATTTCTAAAAAAAACTATTGTTAGCCGATTGCAGCCATGCATGCTCTCTCGTTAGAATGCACTGACATGCATGAATATTTGTTATAACTCATGTATCACTATCTCAATTATAATTCTCTAATTAATCTTACCAGGGTGGATCCAGCAATGGAGCTAAAGCTGATGTTGCTAGGAAGGCGAAGGAGGAGGTTGATCATGTGCTGGCAAAATTAGAAAAGGACGGAGTGAAGATAGATGACAAGATAGCTAATATTATTGATGATGGGTTGGCTAGAGTTAAAGCTGAAGCCATGAGGTAATTAATTTGAGGCACTAAATCTTATTTGATTTTTTTATGAAACTAAACAACCCTAACATCCATGCATTATGCACATCCTTTTGATAGGGAGGACACCAATAAACCAAGCAACTTGACGCTAGCACTGATCACTACTGCATCTGTTGTTATTGGTTTTGCAATGGGTATGGAATGTGAAGCAAATTCCTTACGTAAGAAATTTGCCAAGAGGAGACGTGCTTAGTTAAATAGCCTAAGGCCTGCGGGTGCATTCTGTTGCTGTTGGTTTCGTAATGGGTATGGATAATGAATCAAATTCCTTATGTAAGAAATTTGCCAAGAGGAGATGTGCTTAGTTAAATAGCCTGAGGCCTGCGGGTGCATTCTGTTTTTGGTATGTAAAACCAAGTAGGTAATCATAGGAAAACACTGTTGGCTGATTATGGTTTGCAGAACATAAGTTTTCTATTTTATGCTATACTGTGGTTTTTGACATGTATAATGTGACTTTTATTTGGTAACACCATGTCACTGTACTAAGCTGCGTGGAGCAGGTGTTCTGCTAAGTACTCCGTTAAGTACCGTTGTGATAATTTATGAAATAATCCGTGTTATGTCAGTCAGATGGTGGTATAGGATTTGTCTCTTCACTTGCCTAAATTGTTTACAGAAATCATATATTATCACTGTGTTGTCAATTGTCATACATTGGAATCGGTAATTACTCGGTTTGCCCATTGACTCTTCTCCAGTTGATCTTCATTCTCAGTACACTTTTTCGAAAGTATTCTTTAGTTTTTGAGCTTCTGCAAAGGACCAATTTGGACGTTCATATTTGAGCCTGATGCCCAACCCGTCGTCCAAGTATAACTTATTTAAATGTTGTTGTGCTACCCGGCCAACCAGGCCATCCACGTGGAGCTGGTGCTGGAATCAACGGTATGTTGCCAAACAGTGTATGTTTTACCTCCACGATTCACAGCCACCGTCAGATTTGTGCCATTGTTCGTTTACTTCTAGGCAGGGCCGTCAGAAGTGGACAGGTCGGTTTGGGCCCCGTGCAGCTGCCGGTCCTGCTTCGCAGCGATCCAATCCCTCTCTTCTGTCGCGCCGCTAGTATCTCTCGCGTCGTTCCTGCCGCCGCCGTTCCTCTCCTTTGTCATGGCTGCACCGCTTCCTCCTCTCATCTCCTTCGCGCGACCCCTCCGTCTCTACACCAGGTACTTGCCTGTCGACGAGCTGTAGAGTTAGCCCAAGAGATTCAGGTTCAGAAGCTGGTGCTGGAAACGGACATCACGGGAGTTGCAGCTCACGCCGGCAACTAGGATGCCCGGATACGGCGATACGGATACGGATACGACGATACCACGATACGGCAACTTTTTGAAAACACTGATACGGGGATACGTTTATATATGTATAACAATTAACAAATAATAATAATATATAAATTACTAATTTCTAATTCTTGCACCAAAATAAGTAATATTATTAGGGTATATAGGAGTACCTTTATAGTAGATAATAGAAACATAACTTGATAATCTGACCACAAATTCACCAACAATTTTCAACAATGCAAAGTGCATCCAATAAAGTTATACAAACCATTGATAATCTGGAGTCCGGCGTTCGAGCTGGCCATTGCTAACCTACAGCCTACATGAAGTATTTACCAAGAAGTGAGAAGAACCGAGAAGGCATCATGTGATCAAGACGTGAGATGGGAATTGGGAATACGTGAAACTAACCTGCAGCTGTAGTCCGGCTCAGTCCAGCGGCCGGCGGCGGCGGAGGCTTTCCGGCGGCCGGCGACGACGCAGGCTTCCCGACGGCCGACGGTTGGTTCGCTTCTCCGGTGCTTGTGGCGGCGGCGGATAACAGGTTAGGAGTACGGGAGTTGAAGAGAGGAAGCGTTATGGCTTTTACGTGACTCCATTAGGGTATTTCCGTATCTAAAGCGTATCTGCATGTATCTAAAACGTATCCACTTTATTTAATTGATATTTTTAAATGGAAAATCATCTGATACGGTCGGGATATGTATCCGCGTATCCACGTATCCGCGCGTATCCAAACCTGATTTTATGCCGTATCCGTGCAACGTAGGCCGGCAATTCAGCCCATGGGCGGGCGGAGCAGGGTATGGGTCGCTATGTTCATCCAAGGGTCTTGCCTATGGGCGACCCGATTAGTCGTGGGTATGATATGGACAGACATTCTTACCCACAGGCAACCCGATTAGCTGACGTATGGGGTCCATTATAATTTAATCCACCCAGCCCAACCCAATAGTCCAGCGTCCAACCCAGTTCAATACAGCCCAGCCCAATAGCAATGCACAAACCCTAGGTATGCTGAGACAGTGGGAGAGACGAGAGAGAAACCTAGCCGCTCTTCTTTCTCCCACCTCCCAGCGACCTAGCCGCATTCCTCTCCCTCGCGAATCGCGATGCTCTCCTGACTTCTCCCATCGACGCCGCCGCCGGCCGCCCCGTCCCCGACGCTGCCGCCCCCGACGCTGCCTCCCCGTCGCCGACGCTGCCGCCCCGTCCCCGACGCCACCGCGGGCCGCCCTGTCTCCGATGCTGCCGCCGCGTCCCCAACGCCGCCGCCCTCAACGTCGCCGCCCCGTAGCCTACGCCGCCGTCGCACGACTCCTGTTCCTGTCACAACCACCCCACCCCAACGTAAGTTTCCTCCAGCCCCATTGGATCAGGAGTTCCTCTGCTCCGCTTCTCCCATCTTCCCGCAGTGTCTCGATCTAGGATAGTTGTTGTGTTGTAGAAATTGTAATCTGACCTAATTGTTTTCTTGGACAACTTGAATCAGGACTTTGAATGGCTTTCCCGGGGGACAACTCCTCGCAGCCGGAGCCGGCAATGGAGGTAGTGGATAGCTCGGCCGTGCCTAGCAGTGCTCATGTCGACTCCTCAACTCAAGGTACTAGTGCAGGAACATGACCTAGTGCTAGTGATTCTGTTAGAGTTGGTAAAAAGAGGAAGCTTACATCTGCGGTGTGGGAGGAATTCACAAAAGAGTTTCATGAAGGGAAGTGGCAGGCTCAATGCATGTATTGTAAAAATTGGCTTAGTGCAGCAAGTACAGGTGGTACTAAACATTTATCCAATCACTTGCTATCTTGTTCTGCTAAGAGTGCACCTGTAGGCCTAAAGCAACAAAAATTAATGATGGCGGGTTCAGGTGGGAATGTCAATTTGGACAATAATGGTATTTTTAATCAAGAAGTTGCTAGAAAGGAGCTTGCATTAATGTAATGATTTGTGTTCATGAATATCCTCTGTCCATGGTGGATCATGTTTTAATTCGGAAATTCTGCAAGTCATTACAACCCTTGTTCAAGATGGTACCAAGGAATACCATTAGGTAAAGATGGTTAAATACTTTGCAAATTTCAAAAACCAAGTAGCCATTACCTCGGACATGTGGACTGCAGGCCATCAAAAGAAAGGATACATGGTTATTACTGCACATTTTATTGATGAATCTTGGACTTTGAAGAGCTTCATTTTGAGGTAAATCTGAACCAACATTTAATTGTCAATTCGAGCTGTTTGTTTAATCATTGTAAATCTGAACCAACATGTTATCTTTTGTCTTAGGTTTGCTTATGTTCCAGCTCCACATAATGGTGAGGTCATATGTAAAGCTTTGTATGAATGTCTTGTTGATTGGCATCTTGAGGGAAAGGTATCCACAATTACCTTGGATAATTGCACAAGTAATGATAAGGCTGTTGGTGAGTTGATAGATAAGTTGAATATTGCATCTCTTATGCTTGGTGGAAAATATATGCATATGCATCTGAATTGGACTTGTATTTGGAAGAGCCAACATTCCCGGTAACAGTTGACGAGCTGGTCATCATCGGTTGGTGGAAATTTGGAGGTATCAAGTATCCTACTTTGCAAAGAATGGCTCATGATATATTGCCTATCCCCGTGACGTTGTCAATCTGCCTTTAGTACTAGTGGTAGAGTACTTAGTGCACACCGTAGTTCGCTTGCTCCAAACATGGCTGAAGCCCTTATGTGTATGCAAGCTTGGTCTCGCGCCGACATGTTAGGTAATGGAATGAGTAAATTATCTAGTTACTTTCCATGCACATTATTCATTTTCTTATTGTGTGCTATTTGTTGCCTTTCTATCAGGTGATTGGAACTCTACTCTCTTTTAAAGTTTCCAAACTGTTTTGGCCGATGAAGAAGAACCAATGGTAATACATGCTTTGTTTGGCTTTGTAGTAATACATGCTTCCTGTAACTCTACACTTATACTAATACATGCTTTGTCTATTTTCATATACAACTTCTTGTAACTTGCAGGTTGAAGATGAATCAATCTTAACTGAAGACTAAAAAGTAAGGAGAAGTTAGGTGCTGGCCGCTGGAGCTGATTCCTGGGCGCTGTAGCAGTGGAGCTGATCCTGCGGCTGCCTGCTACTTTTTTCATTATAATACATGCACTAGCTGATTGTATTGTTGGAGCTGATTGTTGGCTTAGTGCACTAGTAAAAAATGGATTGAGCGCAATGGCGTGGACGTGTACGTATTATCTTTGCGATCGCCCCATTTTCCCGTCATCACTGTGAAGCACTTATGCAATAGCAAAACAGAGGACAACGCACTAGATTGTCTTGATGAGCAACTTCAAGACAAAATCGGTGCAGGCACAAGTATTTTGAGTGATTCATGTAATGTCCAACATGCTATTCCACAAGATGAAAGTTCGCTTAATGTTGCACGCTTGAAGCAAAAGGAGGTTCAACCAAAAACTTAAATGCCACATAGAAGTTGGCTCGACAAGGCGCGCAAGTTAAAAAAGAAACCATCAAAATAATCTAGCATATGTTGTTGAAAACCATTGAAAAAAAGTGTTCTTTTTCATTACTGCAGCATAAGACTTGTCCTAAGTGGCCTCTACTACATACTAAATAACATGATTTGTTCCTTTATGCAGCAACAAAAGAATGATGGTGGTGCACAAAGCCAAGTACAAACAGCAAAGGCTAATGAGGACTGCAGCAATGCCTTCACTAGTTTCACATATTTGCTTACGGTAATTTAAATATTTCTCAATTGAAGTTCTCTGAATTAGTTTCAGTATTGATTTAAGATCTTCTTTAGGTTCTTATTTTAGGGCGACATAGAAGTTTCACTGATTTACTCTATCCTTGAAGGGATCCGGTCAAATTGATGATATCTCTGTTCAAGATACTCTTTACTCTTTAGCCTCCTTGTTTAGGGCCTGCAGCCACAAAAAAGACTATTTAGGCTATTTTGTTATTTTGGGTTGAATGTGTTGGGAGCTTGCTGAATTCTGTGCTAAAATATATAAATCCATGTGCTGTCGTAGTGCCTTTTGTTGGAGGTTATTTTCAGATGTGAAATGGTGTAGTAGTTTCTTTGCTGGAGTTTAATTTCGGATGATTCTGTCCTCTGTTTCTTAAACTGAATGTCTGTTCTGTTCCGGGTGTAGCACAAGAGAATGCCCCTAGGCCCTGCCGCTCGAAGATGTCTTAGGATCGCTCCCAAAGACATCTTCGAGAAGCTGGTTCTTATGAGAAATCTCTGCCTCTGCCTGAATGAGAGTGAGGGGTTGGGGGTCTATTTATAGTATCACCAGGGGAGACAGCCTGGCCCCTGCTTCCTCCAAAGGGCGTCCCTTTATTTCTCGAAGAGTCATATGACCTTTGGCGCCAGGCAAGGGATAGTTACCACTGTAAACACGAGTATCTTACCCTCGGCTTTACCCTACCCGGGGGTAGCCCTCCGACACTAGTCCCCGAAGCTGGTGTAGCCCTCCAGCCTCGGATGAAGGGCTGCATCAATTTAACAAAACAACTGCCTGACATCAGCCGCCGACATTGCTATGTCGGGCTGACCAATCACACCGAATTGCTTACGCCGATTGCCACACAGCCGGTCCGACATCACCATGCTGGCCCGACAAGAAAATCCCGGTATGCCTACTCCGACACACTGTAAAGTCATCCAACATGGCCATCTTGGTTTGACACTGGGTCTTCAGTCATCTTTGGTTCTTGTTCCGGTTCCTCCGACCTCAACAAATCTTTTTCTCAGATCTTCTCCCGATACGTGCCATTGATCTGCTGCACCATCCCGCGCATTATGCCACGCGTCCTGACAAACCGTCACAAACATGCCGCACGGGTCCCACCATCTGTCCCTTCCAACAGGCACTCGAGCGGTTTGACCCCGAGGCACCTCCTCGATTCCCGTGCACAATCGCACCAGATCCACGCCCGACGGTTCCCATTCTGTGGCCCACGATGTGGCCGATCGTGCGGCCATAACTACTCCATCCGCGCCAACCGCCGCACGCACGATCCCACGATTTGCTCGAAACCAACAGGCGGGAAAAAACGGGCAACTGTGCTTCCCCTTCCCTCACAAATACGGAGGGGAGGGGTTTTCATTTTCCCTCCCGCATCATCTTCTTCCTCTCATCTGCTCCCTGCGCGCCTGCGGACAAACTGCCGCCGCAAGTTCGCTGCGCACGCCGGAGACCTCGATGCCGACGAATGGAAATCATCCCGCCACCATCGGGACGAGAACCTCCCGCGCCGCGCCTCCACCTTCTCCGGTGAGTTCCTCCTCGACTCTGGCTAGATCATCCGTAGCTCGGCCGCTGTAGTTCTTCCTCTGTTCTTCCCTAGAATGCCCTATGGGGCACTGCATCTCCCCGTAGATCTTCGTAGTTGCTCTTGTCAAGGCCCCTTTTGACTCTTTTCTTCCCATGTCTAACGGTAGATTCCAGTTCACACTCCCGTACCATTGCTAGGGTTCTTCCGAATAGATTTCCTTTATCATCCTTTTATTCTGCACTGGTAGATCTTCCTTCTTGCATCTCGGTCGTAGATTCTGTTTTATTGCCGGGACGCCCCGACTTACTGCATGTCTCATCTTGGTGCCCCCCACTTACCATAGTCCTTATGCTGCAGGACAGCTCCGACATGTCTTCTGAGAACACCGACATGGGTACCGAGGGAGTCTGGGGAGGATGGGAAGGCTCCGACGCGTGCCAGGACGATATCGACTGGCTACGCCGAACTCATCGCATCCCGGAGGCGGTCCTCTGCCGACTTCCCGAGGGCGAGAACGAACCCCGAATCCAACCCGGGGAGCGGGTAGTCTTCGTCACGTATTTCGAGCGTGGCTTTGCCCTCCTGGCAAGCCCATTCTATCGCTCCTTCCTCGACTACTACGGTCTGCAACCCCACCATCTCCCGGCCAATGCCATCACTCTACTCTCTGCCTTCGTGTCTTTCTCGGAGGGATACCTCGGCCTCTGGCCGGTGGTCAAGCTATGGGCCAAATACTTCCAACTACGGAAGCAGAGCATCCCCAACAAAGGCGTCAAGGAGAAGGAGATGACTGCTTGTGGGGCTGCCATCGTGGTTCCTCGGAGGGAGTCCGACTTCCCCCGGATCTCGGGCCTAGAGTCCTGCCGCAAATGGCAACGAAGTTTCTTCTATGTGAGGAACTCCGACTCGGTTGAAGGTGACAAGGAGGAGGGGGCCGACTTCATCAACCTCCCCGAGTTCAATATCGGTCCCCCGGCTGCCTAGCTTCACTGGAGTTCTGACCCGAAGACGCTGGACTCGGAGGTCAACGAGATTCACGAGTACCTCCTTTCGATCAAAGACAAGCTCACAACCGAGGATGTCCTATGCACCTTTGTCAGCCGCCGGGTTTGCCCTCTCCAGGCCCGGGTTCACAAGATTTGCCACATGAGTGGCAGATATGACCCGACACGGGTTAGTATCTTCACACTCACCCAGGAGCAAGTATACCGGCGGGTCCATGCTATTGCCCAGGCCGAGATGGACCCAGCCACCTGGGCCTGGGGGATGAAGCCCCACACGCGCTCTCGTCCTCCTCCACAAGTAAGCTGGTTCACTTGACCGACTTATGCAATTCTCCGACAAACTCATGTTACAACCATCTATGTACTCACATGCATCTTTTGTTCTCTCGCAGAGGTTCGCCCGACAGCTCCTTGAAGACCAGGTCCATGCCGCGGGGGAGTGGCATCCAGACTTTCCCATCCCGGAGATTTTACCAAGCGAGGACCCGGATGACGAAGATCATTTATCCATTCCACTGGCTCGCGCCCCAGCCCCGGGTAAGCCTCGTGCACCCAATCCAATCAACGAGTGGTCGGATGACGATGAGGATGAGTGTCGAATAATAGACGTTATTGACGCTACTCCTCTCAACTTCGCGCCCCCAGCGCCTTCGACAACCGCTACCTCCAGCAAGCGAGCCGAGACCCGCAAGCGAGCTGGCACCGGTATGTCGGATACCAAGCCGCCCAAGAAGAAGAAGGGTCCTCTGACCTCCACCGGGTAAGCCGATTTCTCGCGATCACTTGCCCTGCTATTTCGACCTCTCTGATAGTACCGTCCGAGTTAACATACCATTGCCTTGAAACAGTGCCCCACTGAAGTTGAATCCGATCGGCCCCAAGGTCAGAAAGATACCGAGGAGGCCGGGTCGACTCGCGCAGAAGGCTCTCCGACCCGCAGGAGCCGGGCTGCCACACCGCCGCTGAGTGGCAGCGCCGCGGCCGGGAGAGACAGAGGGACCTCCGACAGGGACGTCGGATCCAGTGGGGACGCTACTTCCGACACAGCGAGGCGACTCCAGACCGCGTCACCCCCACCCCACTCGGGAGGGGTCCGTCAGCCGCCGACACATCGCCCTCTGCAGCAGCAACAAACGCAGCAACAGCCGCATCAACAGCCGCAGTCACACCATCAACAACAACCGCAAGGACATCGTCAGCAACCTCCACCTGTCCGGACTCAGCAGCAGAGGCGTCCGCCGACCTCAGACACTACCACCTCCAAGGCGATCATCACACCATACGGGTCGGCCGCCTAGGGAAAGCGTGACGGGACCACGAGTCAGAAGAGAGGTGAGGTTCCTCCGGGCAAAATCCTAGTGGTTCCTCCTCCTCGCGTGGCCGTCCAGACAGCTGCGCTGCAGACGCTAGAGGCCACTGCTGCCCAAGCTCCGCCTGCTGCCGAGTTGCTCATCCTGGGTGATGACTGTTCAGGTTCGCTGGAGCAGTTCAACATGGACTGGAATGCTGCCGACACCAGCGAGGTATCCTCCTCCGGCCCGAACGCCCGACACCCTGCCGGACCCGGGAAAATTGCCCAATCTCAGCACACTCTTCATTGCGTAGTTCTCCGGATGACCCGGGACACTGAGGTAAGTCTCTTAATTATTCACTCCCACTAGTCCCCGAGATTCGTGTGGAGTAATCGAACATCAACCGAGTGAAGATTACTCGGCGGGAATCTTCTTAGAACTGAGTTAACGCGTAACCCCATTTCAGGCTTGCAACAAGGAGCGGAGCAGGTTGTTTCAAAAACTGCTCGTCAAGCACAGCGGCCTCCGGAAGAAGTACAAGACCCTTGAGGCGGCACAAGGTACTCTTTCCCTTCTACCGTCATACTTTCCCTCTTCTTATTTCTTCTCCTGACATCCGCGACATGCCGACCTCGTTAGCTGAAAAGGAGGCCCAGGTTGCGGCTGTGCACCGGACTGCGCTCGAGAAAGAGCAGGCCGAGGTAGTCCGGCTTCGCCAAGAACTCGCGAAGTCGCAGCAAGAGCAGGCCGAGATGACCAAGGTTATGAACGAGGTGACGGAGGCCCAGGAGACTCTCGTGACGGATCTCCAATCTCGCGCCAGCCTGGCCGAGAACAAACTGTCCGTCCTCACGGCCAAATGCGACACCTGGCTGGCCGAGTTGCAGCGGATCAACGGCCAAATGGACAGTGAGTCTCCCCCCTTCTTGCTTATTGGGTTTTCAACATTACTCTGTTATTGCCGGCTTGCCTTCTAACTCGACAATAGCGCTTTTTGCTTCAGAATTCTTCTCGCACTCGCAACATGCCGCTGTCCAGGCTGTTAGCAAAGCCCGGGGTAAGAGAGCGCACCTCGGTCCCATCTCGACCGAGTGGGACGTTGAGGACCATCTGATTGCCCTCAATGCGCGTCTTGTCCCTCTGAAGAGCATCGGCGTAGGCCTGCTCGACGCCGGTATCTCGGTCTTCCGGCAGCTGTGGCCCGGCATCGAGCCTCCCAAGAACGTTCCTGAGCTGGCCGAGGAGCTGAGGAAAGCCGAGCTAAGACTCCGGGAATGGAGGTCCTCTGCTGCCCGTGTCGGGGCGGATCAGGCCCTGTCCTTCATATTATCTCGGTATGAAGAGATTGACCTGGACCACATCAAGACGCAGCGCGAAAACTCGGTGTGGACCACAGATCCGGCCAAAGTCCAGCGCCGCCAAGAATCTGCCGACTACATGGCCCAATACTCGCGCCCGCACGAGTTTGTCCCTGGCCCTGTTTATCCAAATGATGACGAGTCTGATTCTGATGCCGGCGATGCCGAAGAGGAGCCGGAGGAGGAGGAGGCCAACCCGGACGAGCACACCGGAGCGGGCGCTGAGGCGGGAGTCCCCGAGTCCGCCGAGCCTACCCCTAAGTCTGGGACTCCCCACCAGCCTCGAAGAGCCTACCGCCACCGTGGCTACATCACCTACCACCGACACTGGTCCGGAAGCAACCGCTGTCCTCCAGTCGGCCACCCCCGACACCACAACTGCTGCTGCTGCCTCTACACCGACTTAAACTCCTGCTGCCGAAAACGCTTAGGCAAATTCATTAGATCCCCGGAATGCCGGGTGAATATGTAATATACACAATTCTATGTAAAATATTCTGCTATCTGGCTTATTGAATTGAACAAGCATCTAGTCATGTCGGATCAGTTTACACCGAGTCCCCGAGTTTACTTTCTCGTTTACTATACTTGGTGATTTTTGCTCTTGTCTACCATACAGGCGTTCGACAGTCGAGTCACAAAATCACGACTATAGCATACGGTACTAGAAAATGCCCGGATTTAGGTTCAAAGGTATCCGACATAACAAAATAATAACTAAAATACAGGGTTAGTACACAACACGTGCCGAATTGCTTTTACACCGAGTCCCCGAGTTCGTTTTCGTGTTTACCACCTTCCACTATCTTTTCTCTTGACTACCACTTTGGGCATCCGTCAGTCGAGTCACAAGATCATTTCACATAGCATACATTACTTAACTTTGAAACAAGGTTGAAAATTCATTCGGCACGTGGATAACAGGTACGAAACAAACACGGCAGTCCCTGTGTTTCACCTCGAGACACCGGCATGCAGGTAACGAAGGAATAACCGAAATACAAACATAGATAAAGATCTGGCAGTCCCCGAGTTTACCCCGGAGTGCCGACATGCAAAAAACATAAGAAAAGAATCATCATGCGGATAAGGCAGTCCCCGAGATTCACTCTGGGGTGCCGACATTTCATTCAAAAGGGACCGAGATACATACACTGTGCCCTTTACGCAAAAAAGGGACGAAGTAGAGCTACATTCGACGGTCGTTTGGTTTCCTCGCCGGCTCTATCCATTGCACCTTTTCTAGCTTCCAGTGCATCTACAAGGTAATATGAGTCGTTGTGTAGGGCTTTGCTCACGACAAAAGGTCCTTCCCAAGGAGGGGACAACTTGTGCATGCCGACAGTGCGCTGTATCAGCCTCAGCACTAGATCACCTTCTCTAAACACCCGGGGGTGTACCTTCCGGCTATGATAGCGTCGGAGGTTCTGCTGGTATATCGCTGACCGAGATAGGGCCAATTCTCTTGCTTCCTCAAGCAAGTCGACATCATTCTCTCGGGCTTCTCTTGCCTCGGTTTCTGTAAACATCGCCACCCTGGGCGAGTCATACTGTATGTCGGTTGGCAACACTGCCTCAGCACCATACACCATAAAGAATGGTGTGTACCCGGTGGATCTGTTGGGTGTGGTCCGGAGACCCCATAGCACCGCCGGTATTTCCTCTATCCAGCATCCCGGAGTCCGCAGGAGTGGTTCTATCAACCGGGCCTTTATGCCGGCCAGCACCAATGCGTTGGCTCTCTCAACCTGCCCATTTGCTTCTGGGTGTGCCACCGAGGCCACATCAAGCCGGATTCTCTTCTCCGCACAAAACCGAGCAAACTCTCCCACTGCAAAGTTGGTGCCATTGTCCGTGATAATGCTGTGCGGGTAACCATATCTCAGTATGATATCCTTCAAAAATGAGACGGCTGTAGCTCCATCACATTTCCGAATTGGCTTCACCTCGATCCATTTGGTGAACTTGTCCACCATGACTAGTATATGAGTCATGTTACCTCGCGCCGGCTTGAACGAACCCACCATATTCAAGCACCATACAACAAACGGCCATGTGATGGGGACAGTTTTCAGTGCTGCCGCCGGCATGTGTATTCTGTGTGCAAACCTCTGGCAACCTCCACACTTCCGGACAATATCCTCTGCTTGCTGCAGAGCCGAAGGCCAATAAAACCCATGCCGGAAGACCGTTGCTACCAGTGCCCTTGAGAAGCATGGTGACCGCATTCACCTTGATGTATCTCAAGAAGCATCTCTTGCCCTTCCTCCGGGTCAACGCAACGCTGCAGCACCTCAGTGACACTTTTCTTATACAGCTCTTGATTGCTCACCGTGTAAGCCTTGGCCCTTCTCACCACTTGCCGAGCTTCCACTTCATTGTCTGGCAGGGTCCCATCCATGATATATGCCATGATGGGCAGCGCTCAACTCGGCACCGGCCGCACGGGGAAGATTGGGGCATCTATTTCCATAGGCTCGGCTGACATCACTTCTGCCGACATACCTTGCGCCGTCCCCGAGCTGAGCCAAATGCTCCCGACATCAACCTCCATGGGCACAACCTCTGCTACTGAGTTCTTCGGGATGAATATGGACTCTGACTCGGGTGATGGCTTGATTGACGGTTTGCTTAAGTGCTCCAAAGCTATGCCGGGTGGGATCGCGTCCCGTGATGACCCCAGCTTGGACAATACATCCGCAGCCTCATTCTCTCCCCGGGGTATGTGCTTGAACTCGCATCCTTCAAAAAACCCGGAAATTTTCTGTACATGGAACCAATACGACGCCATGTTGGCATCCAAGGCGTCCCAATTTCCCGACACCTGCTGCACCACCAAATCCGAGTCACCATAACATTCTACCCGCCGGATGCCAATTTCCTTAGAGACATTGAGGCCATGCACGAGTGCCTCATATTCAGCCATATTGTTGGATGGCGAGAAATGAATCAGGACCACTCCGGCACCTAACCCGATTTTTGCCTTGGACCCGTCAAAATGCATCTTCCAAAAATTGAAGTCGGGCGGGGGATGCTCATATTGCATCTCGGCCCAGTCCACCAAGAAGTCCGGCAGCGCCTGCGACTTAATGGCGTCCCTCCTTTTGTAAGTCGGGGCGTACGGAGACAACTGTATGGCCCACTTTGCAACTCGGTCGCTGGCATCTTTGCACCCGATAATTTCGGACAAGGGAGCCTCGCTCACCACTGTAACCAGATGCTCTTGAAAGTAGTGCATCAACTTGGTGACCGCCAGGTATACACCATAGGCCATCTTCTGGTAGTGCGGGTAATTCTGCTTGGAGAGGGAGAGCACCTCACTTAGGTAATATACGGGCCTCTACACCACCTTTTCACCTTCTTCTCTTTCCACCACCATCACCACGCTTACAACCCGGTTGGTAGTCGCGATACAGAGCAACATCGGCTCCTTGGGTAACGGGGATGCCAACACTGGTGCATTTGAGAGTGACTTTTTCAAGTCACTAAAAGCTGCATCTGCCTGTGGTGTCCATATAAAGGTTTTACTCTTTTTCATGAGTTGATACAAAGGCAAGGCTTTCTCTCCTAACCGACTCACAAACATACTCAGGGATGCCAGACATCAGGTGAATTTTTGTACATCCTTAAGGCGAGTTGGCAATTTCATGCTCTCGATAGCTCGGATCTTGCCCGGCTTCACCTCTATACCCCTGCTAGACACCAGGAAACCGAGCAATTTTCCGGCCGGCACACCGAAGGTGCATTTATCCGGGTTAAGCTTCATTCGGAACTTTCTTAAGTTAGCGAATGTTTCTCTCAGTTCATCGATCAGAGTCAATTTTTCTTTAGTTTTTATGACTATGTCGTCGACGTACACCTCTGCATTCCGACCTATTTGCTCATGCAAGCATTTCTGCATGCACCTTTGATAAGTGGCACCGGCATTCCTCAACCCGAAGGTCATGACACGATAGCAATAAGCCCCGTACGGGGTAATAAAAGCAGTCTTTAATTGATCAGCCGGGTTCAAAGGTATCTGGTGAAAACCAGAATACGCATCTACAAAAGAAAAAAGCTCACACCCGGCAGTGGAGTCGATCACTTGATCTATCCGTGGGAGCGGGAAAGGATCTTTCGGGCAGGCCTTGTTGAGGTTGGTGAAGTCGATGCACATGCGCCACACCTTGGCCAGGAGAGGGTCATCCTTTTTCTTCTCTACCATGACCAGGTTAGACAACCAGTCCGGGTGCAGTACTTCCATCACAAATCCAGCCGCAAGCAGTACGGCTAGATGCTCCATGATCGCGGCTCTTCTCTCATCCGAGAGATGTCTTGTCGGTTGCTTCACCGGCTTTGCATCCGGCCTCACGAATAACGAGTGCTCAGCCAACTCCCTCCGAACTCCTTGAAGGTCGTCATTCGACCAAGCAAAGACATCCCGATTCTCACGGAGGAAGTCGGTGAGCTCGCCTTCCTATTTGCTGTCCAGGCTGGTGCCGATGATCACCCGGTGCTCTGGGTTAGCCGGGTCCACCACGACCTTCTTGGTCTCCTTGGGGGCTGGAAGGAAGCATGCTGCTCCGGGTTCGCCATCCCGGACACACCGAGTTGGGAGGCTTGGGCCAGCGTCACCACTTGCTGGATCCTCTTTTTCTCCTCGGCTATGACCAATGACTCGGCCAAGCAAGAGCCGACAGTAGCACACTCGATAGAGCGCTTGTAGTCCCCAGCGATAGTGATTATGCTGTTCGGACCTGGCATCTTCATTTTCAGATAGCCCATGTGAGTGGATATCATGAACTTGGCCAGAGCAGGTCGACCAATCAGGGCATGGTACGGGCTCTCCAGGTCTACCACCTCAAACTCAAGACTTTCGGTCCGGCAGTTCTCCCGGGTTCACAGCACATCTACCCAGATCTTGCCCATAGGTGAACACGAAACGCCCGACACAATGCCATGGAAGGTTGTGTTGGTCGGCAGCAGCGTGTTTAGGGACACTCCCAACTTAAGCATTGTGTCCTTGTACATGATGTTAATGGTACTGCCATTGTCGACCAGGACTCTGCTGAACCGGACGTTGATACTCGACCCGATGAATGTCAGGTTCACCACCAAGGCGTAACCTCCCGGCTTTGGCATAACCTGGGGGTGATCCTTCCGACTCTAGCTGATCTCTATCTCGGACCAGTGCATAAACTTGGGTACCGCCGGCATGACGGCGTTCACCTCCAGAGCGCGCTGGCGCTGGCTTTTCTTATCAGTGGGCTCGGTCACAAAGACCACATAGCTCTGATGAGCTTCCTGATAGTCACCCTTCGGGTAACCGCCCTGGTTGCTAGGACCAGCATTGTTGTTACCCCGGATGTTCACCATATTTACCGGCCTGGCCGGTGGTCACCTCTGCACTGGTGGGTTTACCCGGACAACATTGGCCCCACTTACTGGTGCCGGAGGTCTTGGAGTTGTCGGCTTTTCAGGGGCAGTTACTAGAGATCCCCCTGGAACACCCTCTCGCCGCATGCGCTGGTACCAGCTGCACTGCCGAGTTGTGTGGTTGGCCGGTCGGTTGGGCTCGAAAGTGTGATAGCAGCAGGGCTTGTCCAGCATGTCCTCATACGTCAAGGGCTTCCTCTGCTCGGCCAAAGTTTTCTTCACCTCTGCCCAACCCTGACCATCCGTGTTTTGCCGCTGATTGGTAGCGGTATTGCCTTGTTCCCCGGTTACCGCCGCCACCTGCTGCGAGGCGTAATAAAAGTCGGGCTCCCTTCTCTTCTGCCCGAAATCCTGACGGTCATTGTTCCTGCCCGGCCCGGACCTATTGTTCCCCGGGTTCCTCCTACTCGGCTCTACCGAGTCCAGCTGAGGTTACATTGGGTCACCGAGAGCATAGCTGTCGGCGATTTTCATTGTCTCGGCCAAGGTGGCCGGCATCTCCCTCTGCAGTTTCTACCAAAGCATGGAGCCATGTCGGCATCCCTGCGGAAACCATGAAATGGCTTGGGCCTCCACAACCCCTTCACAGGAATTGCAGATCGTGCTCCACTGAGTCAAATACTCTCGGTCAGTCTCATTGTTCCTCTGCCTGCACATCGCAAGCTGCTGAGGTCGGTTTGGTCTCTTGTAGGTGCTGGAGAAGTTGCTGACAAAGGCTTCCTCGAAGTCCAGCCAGCAGTTGACACTCCCCTCTCTCAAGTTGTTCAGCCAGATTCGGGCTGGCCCCTCTATTATTTGTGGGATGTATCGTATCGCCCACTGTCGATTTCCCCCGGCAATGTGCACTGCTGTCACATAGTCGGTCAACCAGTCCTCTGGCTTGGTGCTACCGTCGTATGTCTTGGCTCCCCTGTTCAACTGAAAGTGGGGGACATGCTGCTCCGACATGATTCTGGGCCCGAAACAAGAAGAACCAGGCGGGCCTTGCTCCTCCATCTGCTCGGATCTATACAACCGATCCAGCTTGTACCGGGCATCATTTGGATCTAACTGGCGGGTTCCCAGTCGAGATCCCAGAGCACTCTCATAAACATGGTACCCGGCCTTGGCCATGGCCGAGTTGCCGTCATCATACCGGTTCAGGTCTTACCCGCCCATTTGCCGAGGCTGCATTGCTCCAACAACTTGATGCCTCGGGGCCTGATTAGGCGCCAGATATCGAGGTGGGTATCCCCGACCAACCGAGTTTCCACCGACATGCGGAGAGGAAGCCTGTCCTCTGGACACGCCGCTGGGAGCTCTGGTCGAGTGGACAATTTGAGATCCACCCCCGGCCCCATTGGCCTTCTTGACAGCCTCATTCTGCCGGATTGCTACTTCCACTAGCTCATTGACTCGGTCTTGTTGCCTACGGCGAGCTTCTCCGGTTAGATCGGATAACTCGGCCCTTGCTGCCTCGGCAGCCCTGAGGGTCTTGGCCGGAGAGCTATAATTCGGCCTAGCCGCCGACATTACGCTAGGAGTCACATTGGATGTAGCTCTGCCATCCCGATCTATCTCGGCACTGAGGCCCTTGCCTCTTCTGCGTACCTCGGCCTCACGGTTCAGCCGACCTCCTATTGGTGAGAAACCATGAGCCGCGTCATACTCACGCTGTACTCGGTCAAAGTCCCTCCGGACCTCTGCTAACTTCTCTGCCTCCTCCAGCAAGCTCAGCCGCTCTGCCTCTAACTCAGCTGCCCCCGGCACAGTCAACCTCTCTACCGTTTCTCTAAGAGGTTCAGTCCTTACCGGGACACGAGATGCCTCGGCGCCGCCATGGCCCTGCCTCTCCAGTGCATGCTTGGCCCTCCGGGTCGACCTTGCCTCGGGCTCCAAGACAAGGTCTTCTACCGGAGGAGCCGTCACCCCGACCATCATTACCGCGCAGCTCTCGGGGCGAGTGGTACGCCGGCCGCGAGCCGCACATACAGCTGGAGGATCCTCGGCCACGAGCACCTGCGCCGGGTACTCGCAGACGATCTCGGTGGCGACATAGGTGGCGAAGGTGCCGAACTCAATGACGCAGCCGTGGGCCGGAAGCGGCCTGCCGCGAAAGCAGCCGGCGTTGTCGCTGACGAACTCCATGTCACCGAACTTGACGACGAGGCTGGAGAGGACTCGCACTGGGCCCGTCCGGATGAGTACACCAGCCAGCGCCTCTACACGCCCCAAGGTGGGCGCCAACTGTCGTGGTGGTATCACGGCAGATGCCATAGGATGGCTAAAAGTGTGGGGCCGATGGACACTGGTGGATCCGGGGAGGGCTAGCGAGCTAAGGAGCTCACACAAGAGATGGCGAAGCACCACCAAAACCGACTCGGGCAAGGATGAAACTGCAAGAACGAACGAAGAACACACACAAAACCTCAAGCAACCACGAACACACACGATATACCCAGGTTCGGGGCCCTCGTGAGGAGGTAACACCCCTACTCCTGCCTTGCTCCTCACTATATGTGCCACACTAGATCTACAAAGGTGCTCCTTGAGCTGTTTTGCCTCTCTCTCTAGGATGAACTCAAGAACAAGGATGAACTACTAAGGAAGGAGGAGTATTCAATTCAACCTCTTCTGGGTCCTCCTCGAAGTCGCGGATAGAAAGCAAGAAACAAGAGTGCCCTTCTAGCATAATCACTTACCTAAATAACGGATCTTGCTAATAGTACTAAAGTGAGTGCCTTGCAAGGTCCCGGAGGACCGGGGAGAGGAGAGATAGCATCACTCTGATTTTGCCGGAAGGAGGAAAATCCAGAGTTGGCTTTGGGAGAAGAGAAGGAAGCTCTCAGGTTTAGTGATTCATACCTGTCCTGTCTTTTGTTTCTAGGGTTTCTATTTCAAGGGCACTACGGTGAGACGTGAAAACACCCGATCCCATTCCGACCTCGGAAAGATAAACGCACTTTCACTCCTTGCTCTTCAGCACGTACATACCTCAGTCCATTGCTGGCTTGAATGCTGTCTCTCTTCTTCTTTGCTCGCGAGAGTGAATAAGAGGATGACCCACCAGGGGGAGGATGGAATGAGGTAGTCTTTTAAGCTCTGGATGATTCCAAACTAAGGATTCGGGTCAATTATGCTCTAGCTGTGAATGAGACTATAGTTTTGTCTCTCTGGTTGGTGTCCCTCTCACAGGAGTTGTGGCGCTATTTATAGAGGTCCCGCCGAGTTGTCCAGGAACCCTAATTCCTCCGGCCCCCCTGGACAACAGCCCCCGTCCAACGGTAATGTCGACGCCTCTACCACGACCTAGCCGCCGGGCTATCCGACATAGGTCAAGGTAGGCCATGATGCCTCTTGCCGTAGCCGCCGCCGGCCTAGGTGATGATGCTTCCCCTATCAGAGACAGGACGTGCCTTCTCCATGCCTTGTTTCCTGTCAGTCAGTCGCCAGTACAGTGGTATAGTCACGCCGCCCTTGTCTTGTGCCCTTTGTCCCGCGCCCGTGTCAGACGGGAGGTGACCTTACCTCCGTGTCAGACGGGTCAGTGTCCTGCATTCGTACTTGCCCTTGACTTGTTGCCCGACATAGGGTATGTCGGACGCATCCTCCTATCCCGGCACAATTATACCGAGCTTCTCTCCGTACGCCGGCAAGGCTATGCCGGGCCTGGACCTCCGACATACCTCATCCGGCCCGAACATGTATGTCGGATCCTCCTTCCTACACATCACATAAAAATAAAGATCTCGGACATGATGATGTCGGTTAGAATAGGCTCGCTACTCCCGACGTAAGCTTAGGCCGGCCTAGCATACAACTCAGTCCACCCTGGACCCCGCTTATCCAAACTTGTTCCGGGTGTAGCACAAGAGAATGCCCCTAGGCCCAGCCGTTCGAAGATGTCTTAGGCTCGCTCACAAAGACATCTTCGAGAAGCTGGTTCTTAGGAGAAATCTCTGCCTCTGCCTGAATGAGAGTGAGGGGCTGGGGTCTATTTATAGTATCACCAGGGGAGACAGCTTGGCCCCTGCTTCCTTCAAAGGGCGTCCCTTTATTTCTCGAAGAGTCATATGACCTTTGGCGCCCGGCAAGGGATAGTTACCACCGTAAACACGAGTATCTTACCCTCGCCTTTACCCTACCCGGGGTAGCCCCCCGACAGCCCTAGTTGAAGAAATTAAAGTAATTCTAAGAAGCTTTGACGGCTTCATGATGAGGGCCGGGGGCTAACGAAGCTGCACACTTAGTTGCAAAAGAGAGCTGCGTGAATAAGATTAATAGAACTTGGCTTGGTTTCCCACCAGCCTTTTTGTACCTTATTTGGCTTTTGACTTGCCCGATGTTTAATATAATACGCAGCGCTTGATCTTGAAAAAAGTCTATTGCTGATGATTCAAACTCAAAAGAGTGTCTGAGGCAGCTAAATCAGGTACCATATTTGGAACATATTGGATTAGTCACATCATCACTCATGGAAGTTCTTTCAAACTAACACTTCTCCTTATGGACAGGAAATGTTGCTTCTGAATAGGACTATAGGCCACCTCCATTCCCGATGTCGTGTCTCAAGTCCATTGTTAACTTCCATGCCACCTACGCTCCCCTCTGGTGGCTACCCAACGTCGGTGAGCTGCGCGTTGCACAACCTATGTCGTGCAACACCATTTCTCTCCCTCTGCCTCGCTCGAACCATATACTTCCAAAAAAAGTCGCCCTTACGCAAAGGCTGCCCGTCTCTTTGCACAAACCTCTGGTTTCATCAAACACCTAGGAGGCTGGTACTACAGGGCACCTCCATTCCTGAATCGCGTCTCAAGTCCATTGTTAACTTGCACGCCACCTACGCTCCCCTCTTGTAGCCACCCAACGTCGCTGAGCTGAAAGACTTCCTACAATACTCGCAGTAGTTGCACATGAACACCAATGTGGCCTCTCGCATCGGCAGTCTTTGTCACAATTGCCATTAATAGCGCTCGACTCGGTGGTTGTGGCAGCTGCGTTGAAAGGTGCCTATGGGTGGAAGAATGAGTTATCTGCCTTATTGTTGGATGCCACCTATTACTGATGAAAAGGACGTGGGTATTTATCTGTGATTCTTTTCACGGTATATTTAGGTATATCTCACTTTTAGGACGAGACTAGTTATGTAAGAAAATGTTGTGTTTTATTTTAGATGGTTGAATGCATATAGTAAAAAAGGACCTATATTTGTCTAGCCTCAGTTACAATTATTAGTGTAGAAAAGTCATGATCATGAAGGTACACAATTTAACTTTCATGACATTTGATTATTGTCGCAGTATCATGATCGTCCAACTGAGTGTTGTGCCGCTTATGTACTACTCTATGTTTAATTAATCGTGTTGTAAAATATTGAGCCCATGGTAATATTTTCTCCTTCATTAGTATTGTTTTTTTATATGTTTCGCCATATCTATCGTTGTTCACGCAGCAAGACGCGTTTTTTCCTTCTAGTATGGACCATTTGGCGTGGCAGTCCTCCGGGATTACGCTGTGCAGATCCTTTCTGGCCTCTTACTTGCACGGGCGGCAAACAGTGAATAGGTATTCGGCAGTCATCAAAGTACATGGATAGAATGATGACGGAAAGTGGTTTTGCACCCGCTCCTGCCACTTTAAAAAAATTGAAAAATATATTCAGAAGTTTCAAAAAAATCTGAAAACAATTTTGCATGTTCTCAATGATGTACACTACAGACTTGCAAAATATCAATGCAAAATTATTTTTATATTACAGGCTACACAAAAATGACAAAATGGGCAGCTCTGAAACTATGCATTGTTAACTATAATACGATCTGTAATTTTTTTATTTTTGTGTAGGTTTAAATATAAAGTATTTTGCATTGTGATTTTGCACGTCTATAGGATACATCATATAGAACATGCCTGATTCCTTTAGGATTTTTTGAAACTTTTAAATATATTTTTCGAATTTTTTAAAGTAGCAGGAGCACTGGAGTTCAGGTGCAATAAATCTCTACTCGATGATCCTTTCTTTTTAAGGAAATAAAGTACCTGCAATGTTTGATCCTATATTCATTTTATGCATTTACGCATTTAAATTATACTATCTGTCTCTATGGCGTGGACGCGTACGTATTATCTTTGCGATCGTCATCACTGTGAAGCACTTATGCAATAGCAAAACAGAGGACAATGCACTAGATTGTCTTGATGAGCAACTTCAAGACAAAATCGGTGCAGCCACAAGTATTATGAGTGATTCATGTAATGTCCAACATGCTATTCCACAAGATGAAAGTTCGCTTAGTGTTGCACGCTTGAAGCAAAAGGAGGTTCAACCAAAAACTTCAATGCCACATAGAAGTTGGCTCGACAAGGCGCGCAAGTTAAAAAATAAACCATCAAAATAATCTAGCATATGTTGTTGAAAACCATTGAAAAAAAGTGTTCTTTTTCATTACTGCAGCATAAGACTTGTCCTAAGTGGCCTCTACTACATACTAAATAACATGATTTGTTCCTTTATGCAGCAACAAAAGAATGATGGTGGTGCACAAAGCCAAGTACAAACAACAAAGGCTAATGAGGACTGCAGCAATGCCTTCACTAGTTTCACATATTTGCTCACGGTAATTTAAATATTTCTCAATTGAAGTTCTCTGAATTAGTTTCAGTATTGATTTAAGATCTTCTTTAGGTTCTTATTTTAGGGCGACATAGAAGTTTCACTGATTTAATTTATCCGGTCAAATTGATGATATCTCTGTTCAAGATACTCTTTACTCTTTAGCCTCCTTGTTTAGGGCCTGCAGCCACAAAAATAGACTATTTAGGCTATTTTGTTATTTTGGGTTGAATGTGTTGGGAGCTTGCTGAATTCTGTGCTAAAATATATAAATCCATGTGCTGTCGTAGTGCCTTTTGTTGGAGGTTATTTTCAGATGTGAAATGGTGTAGTAGTTTCTTTGCTGGAGTTTAATTTCGGATGATTTTGTCCTCTGTTTCTTAAACTGAATGTCTGTTCTCTGTATCTGAACTGTACCGGTTCAGTTAATCTCCAAAGGCTCGTACAGTCGTATTGCTCCTGAACGTGAGCTGGCCTCCAAACGGATTCGCGAACTGGGCTTGACGTGGGCTAGCCTCGCATTTGTGCGTTGGGAGAGTAGAGGGAAGCAGCAGCCACAGGATTTGGAAAGGACGGCATCCGGCATAGCAACTTTGACCCGGGGAAGAACTGAGAGTGCAAAAGTGCAAAGAGCTGTCGTGCGCACCCGGACGTGGCGGAGCTCCTCCAGTCCGCCGGTGGAGTAAGAAGCACGCTCCGGATTCCGCCACGGCCGCCGGCAAAGGAGGAGGGCGGTAGGGTTCGCCCCGCCCCGGCTGGTGTGGGTCAAGGTCCGGAGCCAGCCCAGGTAGCCGGGTCAGATGTTTGACCCGTCCGACCTGTCGGCACGCACCTGGTCGCGCGTGTGGGTGGGCGCGGAGGACCTCCCGCCGCTCAGTGACGGCTTCCCGCGGCCCGCCGAAATCGGCGGCCTTAGCACCAGCATCGAGGGTGCGGTCGACGAAGGTCGCGCGCCGCCAGCAGCAAGGAAATGCCGGTCTTACTGAACTCCGGCATTCAGAGAGGCGCGCGCGGCGCCGCAGTGGACGCGGCTTTCGCCAGGGACGCGTTCCGAGGCCAGGCGTTCGTCCGGTACGTACGTGCTCTGGCGGTGGCGCCAGCGGTCGGAGCCGACACGCTCGACCTCGCCATTGTCTCCGCGCAGCTAAAGGCGTTCACGGACTGGAGGAGTCCCGTGCCGTGCCTACTGCGGCGATGCTCCTCCTGGCCACAGGACGATGTCAATGTGCGCGCGGCGCGGCGGGCGGCCGACGCGACATTCATGCTGGACGTGTTCCGCCACTACGAGGTGCCCGAGGAGTACGCCTCCGGGATGGCCATGACGCTGCCGCCGTCCGAAACCGAGCGACGCGACCTTGCCATCTCCACCACGGCGCAGTTCTGTTAGATATAGCCTTGTACTAGAAGGATCTTGCGCGCTTTGCCGCGCCCCGTTTCCTTTATGGACACTTATCCAAGTTACAAAACTTCTACAAACAACGACATACCGTGTTTAAGAGAACTGATGTAGAATGAAAAAAAAAGAGACAAATCAACATACGGAATGCGCGGCGGCACACCACGCGGTGGAGTGCTTTTGAATGGTTAGTGTGTTAATTCTTAGTGTACAATGATTTATTTGTTTTCTACATGGATTGGTTCAACAGGTGCCACAGCAAAAGAAAGCTGTGCTGATGCATCAATTCGTAACAAAACGTTAATTCTACCAGGATGGGTGTTTAGCAGCTCATAACAAAACATTAATTCTACCAGGATGAGTGTTTATCAAATACACCATACACAAAGGTGACACACGTTTAGCAACTCATAACAGAACGTTAATTCTAGCAGGGATGAGTGTATCAAATACACCATACACAAAGGAGACAAACGCACAAGAGTAGTATACCGTTTTTTACATCTTATTGCAAGGTTTACCACGTTAGTAAAGGGGATGCAGCAACTTACTGTAAACCATGGATTTACATAAACATAGAACACAACAAAACATCTACCCTAGCATTGAAGCATAGTACGCTAACATAGTTGGGCTACTACTTTTCAGTGTTCCCCAATCGTTCTCTTTGTCGCCTGAGAAAGGACGGTGACCCTCATTTCCCTTGAATAAGGAGTAAGAGTGGCGCTGCTGTCTACTTCATCGGATGCTCTCAACTTCATCGTTGGCGCCCAGCTTTAATGAGACTGCTCTAAAAACTTGTTTATTTAACACCGCATCCATAATTTATGAACTTATCTCCATCAAGATTGTCTTACAACCAATATGTCATTCACAAAATTGTAACGGCAACATGTGAAGATGCCCTATAGAGTTTAAACAAACTTTTGTGCAATAATCAATAACTGATAATGTCTTTACGGAAAAATGAGTTGTCATACGATCTATCTATAATGTCCTATAGCCTTGATGTGTGTAGCAGCAATGCCGTAATGAGAAGTAATACTGAAATTCTCTAGAACCAAAACTCCCAAGTCCAATGCTAACTTACTTTTAAAAAAGAATGTGTTGTTATATGATATATCTATAATGTACTATAGCCTAAACTTCCAAGTATTAAACCTGTAACAGGAAGATAAAAATTAAACAAGAAGATAAAAATTAGATGACAAAGCCTGCACTATCAATACTTAAATTGAAAATGTCAGTAATTTTAGTCGCTACTTTCACCATTTTAGGAAATTAATTATTCTCGCCTCTAGTTGGCAACTATTGTAGCATTATTTTGGTCTAAGGTGATGTGTTTGAATCCGTGGGTCTACCTCTCGTGAGAATTTAATTATCATGTGTCGCTGGTTGTTGGGTGGTAAGGCCGTGTGATGCAGTAAGCTTACCTGGGCACGGGGCTCTTTATTTTCTCCGGCTGCATGGCGTGGAATGTAGTTAAGTGCTTTTCAGTTGCCGTCAACATGGTAAGACACCTGGCATGGATTAGAAATCTAGATAACCCGCATGGCTTCATCATGGTGCGAAAGCATCAAAAGATTTGTCTTCAATTGCTGCCCGACCTCAAAATAAAATGCTTATCCATAAACAAGTTGAATGTAAATTGGGCCATATCTTCAATAACGAAGTGGGTTATTCCCAATCATAGATCCTGATAAAAATTCAAAGGCGCTTGAGGAAAGCATACCAGATGACTTATCTGCTGAAACAAAATATCAGGAGAAGCAGAGTTGCGGTCATTTATATTGTGGTTCTCTTTGAAAAAGATAACGTCTAGTCACCTTAGAATGGAACGCTATGAACGGATAGTCAAGTACATGGTAACTCTAAATCATATTGCAGGATAGTGATATAAAGCTAAGCGGCTACTACAAAGATGACAAACATCTCTTGTAAATCTAGATCACCTACATCATGGTGCAAAAGCGTTACAACTCTACAAATCTTGCACTCTTTATACATATATATATATATATATATATATATATATATATATATATATATATATATATATATATCAGATAGCACAACACATATCAAAGAAGTATAAAGCCTACTGCTCACACAAAAATGGGTTTGCTTGATTCCCCTTTGTCACAAAATGGCCATATGTGCTCATTAGAATCGGCTTAAAATTACATAGTATATAGGGTAGTACCATGGTTCAATCGGATGGAAGTTAGAAGTACTAATAGTACTACCTATATTTTTTTCAATGGAAGTCGAATGTATAAGATGAGAGTAACTTCTTAATGTACATATGTTTTCTCTGTCAAGCTTACCAACATGGCACCTTCTATTTGATATGCTATCTGAAAATGGTGTCAAACATATTTGGTAAAGAAAAGAATAAAAATTGGCATATAGTGACGTAGGCATTTGTGATCTGAGCAAGGAACATGTAAATCTGAACAAAGAACAATGTAATGTCGTACTATACCGACATAGATAGAAAATTAAGACGCAAAATATTTCATTTATACATGTTTTCAGTTCTCTTTATACATTTAAAATAGAAAACGTAAAAACTAATGAGAAGACTGTAAGCAGGCAAGGCGACAATTCTCACAGAATAGAAATTTAATAGTCAATGATACCTGAGTTAGCTCACCATTTCAATTATAAGCCAATGTATGTGCTTTTACTAATTGAAGTGATTTCTTTGTCTATCTATTCTCTGCAGCCTTTATTTAAAATGAAGTCGACCTTTCTATAGATAAGAGGCTGATGCAAAAGGTTATAAACTTAAACATTAAGGTAGAACACCAAGAACCTGATGGTATGTTGTGCTATGGGTTTTGGTGATCATCTATAAATAAGAGAAGCCCCCATAAGGATGATTAATTCATTTAGTTGCAAGAACTTATACTACAAATAATTATATCCTAATTAGCAGTCCTAGTGACACAGATATATGAATATGAATCGTCGACGGCCACGCTTCAGGGCCACCGCCACTGAGACCCCTCCATCCGTGCGACTCTACACATGCCTCATCCTGCCGCAAGATTCGGCCGCTGCCTCTATCCACCGTGCTCCGTCTTGCTGATGGTGTTGTCAGTGTCGGAGAAATGACTTCGAGGCAATGCTCCCTGATCCAGAGCAGCTGCCAGCGTTGCTGGGCGCTGTGCATCGACACGGCGAACCAGGCGGCCGGGTCAAAGGCTGCCATCTAGTGGGGAGGCTACGGAAGAGAAGCTGGAGTGGAGGACAGTGGAGCGCCTCGCTGACGGCCACACCGTCTGAGGACCTGACCACAACAAACCTCTAGACACGGAGGGGCTTGGCCACGGGAGGGCTCATGGGGATAAGAACAGACAACGAGGAAGCAGACGGGCTCCTCGCCGTCCTTGGCGGCATCCCCGACTCTCTCCTCGAAATCACGTTCTTGTGAAACTCTTGTTCTTGCTTGAATCCATGTCAAAGCTACAAAAAGGGCAGCAAATTTTCATCAACATCATGCCTAGGCGATCTAAATAACAGACGGGTATTTTCTCCATCCTAAATCTCATGATACAGCACAGATTGTAGCGTACCTACACTTTAAATAAGGCAGATACCTTTGTATAGTGCAAATCCCTAGATCGATTCATTTGCACACACAGTTACGATGTAATATCACAACAAAGCGTCAATTTTATTACATCGATGATCCAGAATTACAAAATATTCTTTACAAATTGCATAGCATAAAGCTAGCTTTGAAAAGTACACAGCGGAAAATACAATAGCAGTGAGCCTCTATAACTTTCATGCTGCCACAGGCGAAAACATGTTGGTTGTAGACTCGAAACCTTTAACGAAACCTCACTCGTCATCTGATCAAATCTGCAATAAGAAAAATATTGCAACAACGTGGGTCAGATTCCATTAAAAATGGAGTCTGGCAAGTGACACTATGGTGGACACTTATGGAATAACTCTAAAGCCTATATACATATTTGGCTGGTGGAGCTCAAGGCTAAATTTGCATAAAGCCAATTTTTCCTACTCTTTTGAAAACACTTTTCTTGAAATCGACGAGTATGGCATGAAAACCATAAATCTCATCTTCCCTTGTTCACCCATCAACTTTTAACTTAGAAATTGGAATGGTGGAATCCTCCGTTGACGTCCTTGATCAGCTGCTCAAAATTGTCCGTAACCGGGGACACGGCTAAGTACTTAGTTTTACACTCTGCAGAGGTTGTGCACGTTCACCATTGTACCCATTCAACCCAAGGTATCCTTTACACACCATTTGTGATAAGGAAAGGAGAGAATGAGACGAGATCTTTCAGAAGCATTTTCCCTCCCACCTGGCTTGACCCGTTCCACCTAACATCCCCCTACATCTGCTTGTCAAGCCGGAGAGAGTCCACGCGACATAATTGATCAAGCCAGAGCCCATATGGCAATGGCTGCACTGGAAGCAATCGTCACTCGGAGTTCTTCAGATTCCTCTGTTCCTGGGTGGCCATTCTCAAGTGTACATACTCTAGGAACCATAGAAATGGACCTGAGTAGCCACTCAACATAACCCATGCGACCAATTACCACCCAGGTGTTTCATTCTTAACTTACTAGAATTTAGATTTTCACAAAACAACATTTGCATAGCAACAATAATTCTACTAAGTATTGCATAGGAACCTAGACACAGGAATAAGGGATTCTACGCAGGTTTAGCATAGCAACACATGCATATAAAATACACTAAGTAATGCATATAAAAATAGGAAGTTTATGAGGTGTGCCACTTGCCTTTGAATGTTGTCGTTGTTCACAACTCTTTTCAACAATGAACGTTTGCTCTCCGTTTAATCTAAACATTAATAGAAAACAACAATACAACAATCAACAAACCACAATCATCAACGTACATGCTCATATCAAATGAACAACAAGTTTTATAAAACTCCTAAGGAAAACATGTCATGTATGCAAATTATTTCTAAGGGCTAGAGATGCATGTTATGCTATGAAAAATCTCTTAAGTTAATGCAAGGAAAATAGGTGGGTCAAGAATGACTAAGGACTAAGGTCTTAAGTTGGATAGAAATACTTTGTTTTATATCTTCTTGAAACAAGCACTCTAATGGCTTAGCCATGATGTGCAAATACTTAGAGAAAAATATACTATGTCATTTGTTCAAGATGATCAACAATTATTATCAACTCTTTGTAAATTGGACATTCACTATAGTGAGAGAGACAGACACCCGGCCAACCACTTAAATTGTGGAACAGGTCTCATGTACGTGGACATGTAAGGTTTGTTTCCAGGCCGCTTCATCCCACTATGCTGCTAGGATCCAACAACTTCAAGATGATAACATTATGATCAAATTTGTTTAAGTCTAAAAGACAGATTAGGAAAGAGGGAAAGGGTAGAAAGAAAGATGTAGTTGTCCTCCAGGTTTCATCTCCAGACTTGTAGCTTTCCCTTTGGTGATGTTCTTGGGTGACTTTTTGTAGACTTGATAAATCTTCAGACTTGATGATTATTGTGTCCTCGAGGCTGGTTTTGGATTTACTTAGTCTTCAAGAAGTCCCAGAAGAGCAGAAAGGACAGAGAGAGAGAGACTTAGAGAATAAAAGGGGGTTGGCCTTCTTGAACTTCTTCTCACTTTTCTTCTAAGTGCTTGACATCTTGAGGATGCTTCCAGGGCCTGTTTTCTTCTAAGTCCTTCATGAACTTCTTCTTGATTTTCTTCTAAGTGTTTCTTCTTCTTGAAGATACTTCTGGAGTCTTGTTTTTGGCTAAGTCCTTCATTGGTCTTCCAGCTCCATGTTGAAAATCCTAAGTGTCTAAGTGTAGCACTTCACAAACATGCTAAGTGAAATTATTTCTAACTTAGAGAAAACTAATGAAGAGGGGTTTTCCTATGAGAATAAAATATGCTATGAATGAAATGAAATTTTAAATCACAAGAACATCAAAATAACTTTTGTGTTTTCTTTATAAATATGCATGGATTTATAAATGCAATTTAATTAATTTCAAATTTTGGAAAATATAATAAAAGGAATAATTATAAGATTAAAGTTTCCTATGATTAAATTTTTATAACAAAATTTTATACTTAGTGTTAATAGACAGAGAGCATTTAATTAAATCTATTGCAATTGGATTTAATCAAAAATAATGTTTCTATTAAAAGTTATTTAAACAAAATAGTCAAACTTATTCAAATTGAACACACAACTATGAAATCATTCAAAATTACTCAAAAATATTTTATAGCAGTGGAATTAATTTACACATATTCTAAAGTTTCTAAAACATATTTATTTGTAATTTTTGGATTTATAGATTTAAAGTTATTGCAAATATACTCAAATTCACCATTTGAAATTTGAATATTTTATACTAAGTCAAATTTAAATTTTGTCAGATCCAAAATATTCTACATGTCGAGAGCTTTCCAAATATATAAAAATTATTAAATTTGGAGTTGTGGTTAAAAAGTTGTAAGAGATCTAAGTGACAGGGGTGTTTCTGTAAAATTGCCAATTAAATTTAATTAAGGAAATTGTTTTCCACGTGGCAGCTGACTGGGCAGTGACGTGGCTGCCACGCGGCGCTGACGTGGATAAGTTACCAGATCTGGGCCGTCAGATCTGGATCTGACGGTCCAGATCAAATCATACCGCTTCGTCCTCGGCTTCTAATCTCAGGCGTTAATCGCCGATCGGACGGTGCTGGGGGCTTGGACCATACCGTGGCGGCGCAGTGGTCACCGGCGACGACGACGACGGCGGCGCGGCTCTGGCGTGGACGAACTCGCTGCTCCGGTGGTCCTCTTCGCTCAGGGAGTTGACGCCGGGGTTCCGCGCGGCGCGGCGAACTCCGTGAGGTGGTCGGCGTCGACTCGCGCGTCCTCTACTGCGTCTGGCCGTGGTCGGAGTACGGCGGGTCCGGCGAACTCCACTCACCCGCGATTCGCTGCGAAAGAGATCGAGGGAAGGGGTCAGAAGGTGCGCACGGACGCGGCGAGGCAGATGGGCGTGGTCTCGGAGACGGGGAGGATTTACCTCGCCGGGAAACGGAGGAAAACGGCGGCGGCTTCGAGCTTCTCCGGCGAGCAACCGTGGCGGCCTGGGGGCGATCTGAGCTAGGGTTCAAGAGGGAAAAGCGGCGGCGGGTTCTGGGGTTTATGTAGGGGGCTGCAGGAGATCGTATCCCGCACGAATCGGAGAGGAAATCGACTCCGATTCGATTTGATCCTCGGCGCCAGATTCGGACGGAGGTTGGGGATGATCTGCTGACGTCAGCATGACGTCAGCCAGTATTTTCTTTTTTATTTTATTTTATTTCTTTAATTCATATCTTTTGATTTATAACTCCAAATGATGTCAAATAAATTTCTAAAAATTTGTAAAATTGTTATCTTTCTGTTAAACCAATTGTGGGCATGTTTTGAATATTTTTGAAAATTAATATTTTGAAATATTGATTAATTACAAATTTGACAATTAAAGTCAAATTTGAATTTCTATCTTATTTAGATTTTCTTTTGGCTAAATAAAATTTGTAAAATACCCACATTTCAATATGTTTGAATTTAAGTTATTTAAACTTATTTTGCTGAAATCATTTATCTTTATTTTGGCATAATATTAAAGAACTAAATATAAAAATGTTTAGGAAATGTGAAATATAGGGTATTCATTTTTAATTAAAAATAATTTGTGCAACATTATATTTATTTTTATTATGATAATTCATTTGAAAACTTCATAACAACTTTGGAAAGGATTTTAGTTTTAATTCTATTCTTATTTAGAATATATTAATCATTTCATGTTTTAAAAATAGATGAAATTCAATTAAGCAAATGAAATGTTTATTTGGCTAATTCATTAATTTAAATTCTATGAAGTTTTAAAGTTATACACTATGGGCTTATAATTCCCAAACTATATTTTGAACTTAGTTAAAGGAATGAAAATCATTTAGTAATTATATAACCTTTTGAATAATCTTGTATTTATGAATAGATATGGCTAAGTGGTTTAATCCATATACTTATAAAGAAACTAATTTATTTAAAATAAAATGAATTGTAGTTTGTAAAATATTTGTCAAATTATATTTTAAGGTTTTTGAAAGACAGTGAATAATAAAGTGTTTAAACTGTGACAAATAAAATATTAAACTCCATTTTGAAGTCTTTCATAGTTGGTTTCCTTATACATTTAATATTTTATTTTTAATAAAAGAAAAGTTTTAAATTTTAGTGATTTTTGAATATTATAAAATGTTGGGATGTTACAGACTACCACCCTTAAAAGGAATCTCGTCCCCGAGATTCGGAGAAGCTAGAAAGAAAAAGCAATTGTTTGATTGATTCTGATAACTCGAGATGTTTTGGGGAATGAAATTTCTGACACGGAAACTTGAAAACTTGACAGTGAATGGTTTTTCTGATTAGAAGGATGAAAAGAAAGATAGTTTGAGATCTCATTGTTTAAGCGACTGGGTTTAAATTCTCTAGGTGGCTACCACCCTTAAAAGAAATTTTTGGGGTCAGTCTAGAAACTTTGTGTAATCTCGTTTATTCCTCTGATGTAGAGCGTACAAGTGTTCAAAATACAATGGCATGTGGTGGATATAGAGAGTTTTTAGCACTCACGCTTTCCACTCGGTCCTTGGAGAGATTTATTCTTCTTCCACTCGGGGCAGCCACTGACATAGTGTCATGTTGCTCCGCATCTGCGACATGTCACGGGACTGTTTATTTTCTTGTGCGAGCGGGTAAGGCATTTCTCCTTCATCTTTGCTGGGCACTTGTCAGCATAATGTCCTTTGCCTTTACATTTGTAGCAAATTACGTCACTTAAGTTCCTCTTCTTCTTCTTAGATGTTTCCAGGGCTAAAAGTTCTTCCAAATCTTGTTTGCCATATTCTATCTCAATTAAAGAAGTCCAGTCTCGTTTGATGGGACAATTTCGAGCTAGGTGATCTCCTTCACAATTATAGCAACACTTGGAGGTACTTTTGGATTTCTTCGGAAGTGACCTTACTCTTATTTCATTCTTCACCTTAGTATGACCCACAGTCTCATTTTGATGAAGATTTGGTTCAGTATCCTGACCAGTACTTTTCTCTTTGCAGCCCCATGAATAATGTCCTAGTTCTCCACATGTAAAACATGTTATATGGCTAGTATCTCTTTTGTGTTTCTCCTTGTTTTCTTGTACTTCCACATGCTTCATGAGATTTTGTTGCATCCCCTTTTTGGCTTGCTGACTGACTTCTAGCACCACGGGGTAGAGTTGATGTTGAGTTGGAACGTGATTTGTTGCTTCACAAAAACAGCAAGACATCTGACTTGTGGGGCATTCCCTAACTGGATGTTCGGTATGACCATGGGGCCACTCATCAGTGCATTCTTGGGACGTATGTCCTATCTCTCCACAAGTTTTGCATGCCTTTGGTTTGGTCATAAGGTTCTCTTCAAAATCCCTATGGTTTTGATCAATCTTAGGCAGTTGCTCATTGATCATCTTCAACAGCTGACTCTGGTTCTCTAGTAGTAGTCGCATAGTTGTATACAAATCACTGGTGTTGGTGTTGGGGTGAGACATCTGTTTATTTTAGAAAGCAATGAGTTGAATTATTTGTACTATGGAGGAATTCTAGTTCAATAAAACAAAACAAGGCAACCAATCTATAACATAATCAATCAACATCTAACAAACCTCAAGCAACGAGGTGCTAACACAAAGCAAACAATCTAGTATTGTCATATAGCTAAGTTGATATGATCAATACACTAACACGATATCGTCATTCTATTTTTGGTGGTGGTAAAATCTACCTCCTTCATGGCTGCTTCAAGTTCTTGTTCAACTTTCTTGGATATCTTAGAAGTGTTGGTCGAATCCTGGTTCTTCAGTGGTCTTTCATACATGCAGAACTTCATGATTAATCGTAGCTTTTCCATATGAGCCAGCAGAAGCAGACTTCGACTATAAGAACATGGTCATCTAGAAAAAGATAAGAGGTTTTTAGAAAAGTGAATGAAAATAGAATTTCAATCCTATGGTCAGACCTATTTCTATCCAGACTTAGGGGTTTTGAATCTACAGGCAACACAGTGCTCTGATACCATCTGTAGCGTACCTGCACTTTAAATAAGGCAGATACCTGTGTATAGTGCAAATCCCTGGATCGATTCATTTGCACACACAGTTACGATGTAATATCACAACAAAGCGTCAATTTTATTACATCGATGATCCAGAATTACAAAATATTCTTTACAAATTGCATAGCATAAAGCTAGCTTTGAAAAGTACACAGCGGAAAATACAATAGCAGTGAGCCTCTATAACTTTCATGCTGCCACAGGGGAAAACATGTTGGTTGTAGACTCGAAACCTTTAACGAAACCTCACTCGTCATCTGATCAAATCTGCAATAAGAAAAATATTGCAACAACGTGGGTCAGATTCCATTAAAAATAGAGTCTGGCAAGTGACACTATGGTGGACACTTATGGAATAACTCTAAAGCCTATATGCATATTTCGCTGGTGGAGCTCAAGGCTAAATTTGCATAAAGCCAATTTTTCCTACTCTTTTGAAAACACTTTTCTTGAAATCGACGAGTATGGCATGAAAACCATAAATCTCATCTTCCCTTGTTCACCCATCAACTTTTAACTTAGAAATTGGAATGGTGGAATCCTCCGTTGACGTCCTTGATCAGCTGCTCAAAATTGTCCGTAACCGGGGACACGGCTAAGTACTTAGTTTTACACTCTGCAGAGGTTGTGCACGTTCACCATTGTACCAATTCAACCCAAGGTATCCTTTACACACCATTTGTGATAAGGAAAGGAGAGAATGAGACGAGATCTTTCAGAAGCATTTTCCCTCCCACCTGGCTTGACCCGTTCCACCTAACATCCCCCTACATCTGCTTGTCAAGCCGGAGAGAGTCCACGCGACATAATTGATCAAGCCAGAGCCCATATGGCAATGGCTGCACTGGAAGCAATCGTCACTCGGAGTTCTTCAGATTCCTCTGTTCCTGGGTGGCCATTCTCAAGTGTACATACTCTAGGAACCATAGAAATGGACCTGAGTAGCCACTCAACATAACCCATGCGACCAATTACCACCCAGGTGTTTCATTCTTAACTTAGTAGAATTTAGATTTTCACAAAACAACATTTGCATAGCAACAATAATTCTACTAAGTATTGCATAGGAACCTAGACACAGGAATAAGGGATTCTACGCAGGTTTAGCATAGCAACACATGCATATAAAATACACTAAGTAATGCATATAAAAATAGGAAGTTTATGAGGTGTGCCACTTGCCTTTGAATGTTGTCGTTGTTCACAACTCTTTTCAACAATGAACGGTTGCTCTCCGTTTAATCTAAACATTAATAGCAAACAACAATACAACAATCAACAAACCACAATCATCAACGTACATGCTCATATCAAATGAACAACAAGTTTTATAAAACTCCTAAGGAAAACATGTCATGTATGCAAATTATTTCTAAGGGCTAGAGATGCATGTTATGCTATGAAAAATCTCTTAAGTTAATGCAAGGAAAATAGGTGGGTCAAGAATGACTAAGGACTAAGGTCTTAAGTTGGATAGAAATACTTTGTTTTATATCTTCTTGAAACAAGCACTCTAATGGCTTAGCCATGATGTGCAAATACTTAGAGAAAAATATACTATGTCATTTGTTCAAGATGATCAACAATTATTATCAACTCTTTGTAAATTGGACATTCACTATAGTGAGAGAGACAGACACCCGGCCAGCCACTTAAATTGTGGAACAGGTCTCATGTACGTGGACATGTAAGGTTTGTTTCCAGGCCGCTTCATCCCACTATGCTGCTAGGATCCAACAACTTCAAGATGATAACATTATGATCAAATTTGTTTAAGTCTAAAAGACATATTAGGAAAGAGGGAAAGGGTAGAAAGAAAGATGTAGTTGTCCTCCAGGTTTCATCTCCAGACTTGTAGCTTTCCCTTTGGTGATGTTCTTGGGTGACTTTTTGTAGACTTGATAAATCTTCAGACTTGATGATTATTGTGTCCTCGAGGCTGGTTTTGGATTTACTTAGTCTTCAAGAAGTCCCAGAAGAGCAGAAAGGACAGAGAGAGAGAGACTTAGAGAATAAAAGGGGGTTGGCCTTCTTGAACTTCTTCTCACTTTTCTTCTAAGTGCTTGACATCTTGAGGATGCTTCCAGGGCCTGTTTTCTTCTAAGTCCTTCATGAACTTCTTCTTGATTTTCTTCTAAGTGTTTCTTCTTCTTGAAGATACTTCTGGAGTCTTGTTTTTGGCTAAGTCCTTCATTGGTCTTCCAGCTCCATGTTGAAAATCCTAAGTGTCTAAGTGTAGCACTTCATAAACATGCTAAGTGAAATTATTTCTAACTTAGAGAAAACTAATGAAGAGGGGTTTTCCTATGAGAATAAAATATGCTATGAATGAAATGAAATTTTAAATCACAAGAACATCAAAATAACTTTTGTGTTTTCTTTATAAATATGCATGGATTTATAAATGCAATTTAATTAATTTCAAATTTTGGAAAATATAATAAAAGGAATAATTATAAGATTAAAGTTTCCTATGATTAATTTTTTATAACAAAATTTTATACTTAGTGTTAATAGACAGAGAGCATTTAATTAAATCTATTGCAATTGGATTTAATCAAAAATAATGTTTCTATTAAAAGTTATTTAAACAAAATAGTCAAACTTATTCAAATTGAACACACAACTATGAAATCATTCAAAATTACTCAAAAATATTTTATAGCAGTGGAATTAATTTACACATATTCTAAAGTTTCTAAAACATATTTATTTGCAATTTTTGGATTTATAGATTTAAAGTTATTGCAAATATACTCAAATTCACCATTTGAAATTTGAATATTTTATACGAAGTCAAATTTAAATTTTGTCAGATCCAAAATATTCTACATGTCGAGAGCTTTCCAAATATATAAAAATTATTAAATTTAGAGTTGTGGTTAAAAAGTTGTAAGAGATCTAAGTGACAGGGGTGTTTCTGTAAAATTGCCAATTAAATTTAATTAAGGAAATTGTTTTCCACGTGGCAGCTGACTGGGCAGTGACGTGGCTGCCACGCGGCGCTGACGTGGATAAGTTACCAGATCTGGGCCGTCAGATCTGGATCTGACGGTCCAGATCAAATCATACCGCTTCGTCCTCGGCTTCTAATCTCAGGCGTTAATCGCCGATCGGACGGTGCTGGGGGCTTGGACCATACCGTGGCGGCGCAGTGGTCACCGGCGACGACGACGACGGCGGCGCGGCTCTGGCGTGGACGAACTCGCTGCTCCGGTGGTCCTCTTCGCTCAGGGAGTTGACGCCGGGGTTCCGCGCGGCGCGGCGAACTCCGTGAGGTGGTCGGCGTGGACTCGCGCGTCCTCTACTGCGTCTGGCCGTGGTCGGAGTACGGCGGGTCCGGCGAACTCCACTCACCCGCGATTCGCTGCGAAAGAGATCGAGGGAAGGGGTCAGAAGGTGCGCACGGACGCGGCGAGGCAGATGGGCGTGGTCTCGGAGACGGGGAGGATTTACCTCGCCGGGAAACGGAGGAAAACGGCGGCGGCTTCGAGCTTCTCCGGCGAGCAACCGTGGCGGCCTGGGGGCGATCTGAGCTAGGGTTCAAGAGGGAAAAGCGGCGGCGGGTTCTGGGGTTTATGTAGGGGGCTGCAGGAGATCGTATCCCGCACGAATCGGAGAGGAGATCGACTCCGATTCGATTTGATCCTCGGCGCCAGATTCGGACGGAGGTTGGGGATGATCTGCTGACGTCAGCATGACGTCAGCCAGTATTTTCTTTTTTTTTGATTTTATTTCTTTAATTCATATCTTTTGATTTATAACTCCAAATGATGTCAAATAAATTTCTAAAAATTTGTAAAATTGTTATCTTTCTGTTAAACCAATTGTGGGCATGTTTTGAATATTTTTGAAAATTAATATTTTGAAATATTGATTAATTACAAATTTGACACTTAAAGTCAAATTTGAATTTCTATCTTATTTAGATTTTCTTTTGGCTAAATAAAATTTGTAAAATACCCACATTTCAATATGTTTGAATTTAAGTTATTTAAACTTATTTTGCTGAAATCATTTATCTTTATTTTGGCATAATATTAAAGAACTAAATATAAAAATGTTTAGGAAATGTGAAATATAGGGTATTCATTTTTAATTAAAAATAATTTGTGCAACATTATATTTATTTTTATTATGATAATTCATTTGAAAACTTCATAACAACTTTGGAAAGGATTTTAGTTTTAATTCTATTCTTATTTAGAATATATTAATCATTTCATGTTTTAAAAATAGATGAAATTCAATTAAGCAAATGAAATGTTTATTTGGCTAATTCATTAATTTAAATTCTATGAAGTTTTAAAGTTATACACTATGGGCTTATAATTCCCAAACTATATTTTGAACTTAGTTAAAGGAATGAAAATCATTTAGTAATTATATAACCTTTTGAATAATCTTGTATTTATGAATAGATATGGCTAAGTGGTTTAATCCATATACTTATAAAGAAACTAATTTATTTAAAATAAAATGAATTGTAGTTTGTAAAATATTTGTCAAATTATATTTTAAGGTTTTTGAAAGACAGTGAATAATAAAGTGTTTAAACTGTGACAAATAAAATATTAAACTCCATTTTGAAGTCTTTCATAGTTGGTTTCCTTATACATTTAATATTTTATTTTTAATAAAAGAAAAGTTTTAAATTTTAGTGATTTTTGAATATTATAAAATGTTGGGATGTTACACAGATCAACAGTACAGGGGATTTGGCGAGCTGAGAAACGATGGAGTCAAGCTGTCGCGTATACCTCGGGTGGTGGTGTCCTGTCCCTGCACCGCGCGAAGCACACCAACGCGCGCCAGCCGACGACGCCCGGGCGGTCCCCGGCGGGACCGGTGGAGACCGTGTGGAGGGCCGGGGAACGCGGGCTGCGGGCGGGCGGGAGAACCGGTGACCTCGCCGGAGCTCCTGCAGGTCACCCCGCCCCCGAGGCCGGCCGACGGAGACCGGCCGAGCGGCGGCCAGACTCCATGGGAGGCGTCGGGCAGGAAAGCCGAGTTCGGGGCGGGGTGGTGGCTCAGCGGCGGCGGGTGGATGCGGCCGCGTCGAGAGGAGAAGTGGATGAGAAAAAACGAGGAAGATTGTCGATGCGGAGCTAGGGTTTGTTGTTTATGTATGTGGACGGACTCCTAATTTTCGGAAAGCGTAGGGACTTACTTGCAACATAGTCACGGGACCGTCGGATCGAGAAGGGATGGTCCGTGCGCGCGCGAGGAAGCAGCCAACAAAAGGACAAATAAATGAGCCGCTGATTTGCGGGTCCAGCCCCTGAATCAACCAGAGTGCAGCGATCCCAGCCAGTTTAGTATTGTTAGGGGATTCCGGGAGTCGACTCCCTTCGGGTCGACTCGAGTTCCGACTCGGGAGTCTGTTTCCACTCCTCGGAGTCTGTTCCGAGTAGAGCCAGTCGGTAGCCCGGTTCTGTGACTGGACACTTTGTCCTGTAGCCAGTGTACTGAAGTGGTGCGTCAGCGCCAAGTACAAAATAGGAAGGTAGGACGTGTTAGGCGTCATCTACAGTGCATTCTAGTCATGACGGTGTCAACAGTGACACATCATGGGCAAGTAATAGGACCTGACACATCCGTCTGATGTGACAGCTTAGTGAACTTTGTAACCCTAACTAGCAGCCCCTATTTAAAGGGAGTAATACACACAAGGCTAAGAGAGGCAAACCGAAAAACACTTCTCACCTTTCGGAATCATTCTACCCTCTTCCTCCGCTCCATTCTCTCCGTAGCGTTTCCAAGAGAGGGCCAACAAGTGGTATCAGAGCCTTAGCTTCGAGAGATCTCCGCCGGCGATGGGTGATTTAGTCACACAGGAGGCGGTGGTGGCGGCGGTAGCGGCCGCAAGCACGCTGGCTATCCAGCGGGCGACGCGGTACTCCGGTGGTTCGTGGCTGCTTCTCACGCGGTCCAACTACGCGGACTGGGCGTTGCTCATGCAGGTCAAGCTTGAAACACGTCGGGTGTGGTCCGCCGTCAAGGACAGCACCACTGAGCGGGATACGGACCGAGCAGCGATGGAGTACCTGCTGCTCGCCGTCCCGCCGGAGATGATCTCCACCCCGGCCGCCAAGGACACGACGAAGGAGGCGTGGGAGGCCATCAAGACGATGCGAGTCGGAGATGGCCGTGTCTGGGAGGCAAAGGCGGCGCTGCTGACTAAGCAGTACGAGGCACTCAAGTTCGGCGACAAGGAGGAAATCTACGACTTCGCCATGCGCATGTCGTCGCTCGTGACGCAACTGGGAGTGCTCGGCGTCACCATCTCCGAGCTGGACACAGTGCGTAAGCTCCTGTAGGTCGTTCTCTCTAAGTTCTCGCAGATGGCATGTTCCATCGAGACTATGCTCGACCTCAACACGCTCGCGCTCGAGGAGCTCATCGGCCGGCTCAAGGCGGCTGAGGATCGCCACGAGGTGGAGCAGCTGGAGGTCAAGCAGACCGGGAAACTACTCTTCACAGAGGAAGAGTGGTTTGCCCGGATGCGACTGCAGGACGTGAAGGAGATATGCCCTAGAGGCAATTAATAAAGTGTATTCTTTATCATATCTCGTTTGTTCATAATAGGTTTTTGTGTCATGCTGGAACCGTATTAAGCGGAAACATTAATGCGGGTGTGATACGTAAACAACCAGGTCCCTAGTAGCCTCTACTAAGACTAGTTTCGTTGCGCGATTGATGATCGAGGTTTCCCGGTCATGGGGCATGGCGCCGGTCGGCAATGAGAGTCATATCGCTGGAGAGTGATGTGATGGACATACCCAGATTTGGAGAACGTAGTCGATACGCCTTTGACCGTGAGATCAACTCTTATCGATATTCCCCGAAGATACTTTGATTGCACCAAACGTCGTATCTTATTTAGTATGACAATAACGGTGATACTTTTGGGTATTGGAAAGGAGTATTGAGACGAGGGGTCAAGAGCGGGATTTGCCAGTCCGCGTAGCAGGATAGATACTCTCGGGCCCACTCGGTGAGATCATGTCTAATGAGCTTGCAAGCATGTGACTAGGTCACGGAGACATGAGATCATGAACGAGTAGAAGATGGAATCGTCGGTAACGAGGTCGGGATTAGGTATGGAGATATCTATGGAACGACGCTCGGACATGCTAAGTATCGCCATGGCAAAAGGTCTTAGACTTCACGTTCAGGTTTGATAGATGAAAGTCATTCGTTATATCTCAGGGATTAATTCAGGGGGTCCAGGCCTACGAGTTAGTCGTTGATCATTGAGGAGTCTTGATCATACCTGATATTATATCGAACCGCTAGGGTAACACACTTAAGGGGTTTCGACAAGACAACCGGAAAGGAAGGAGATCACCGGGACAGTCCCGAGAGAGGTCCGATGGAGATCGGGCGGCGCCGAAAGAGTTTTCGGAGCTAGGAAATATTTTATATATTATGTTTGATATTAATTAGTGTTATTAATATGCAAATATGATTTTATATATTTATTTTCGAATTTATTAAGGCAGATTTCCCTAAATGGGCCTTCCGGGCGAAAGAAGGCCCAAGAGGGGGGGAAACCCCCTTGGGGAATTCGGTGGGAGCCTGGGGCCGGCCTAGGTGGGCCACAAGGGGCCCACCAGGGTGGCCGGCGCCCCCCTTGGCCGAACCAGCCATGTGGGAATAGTCCCACATGGCTTGGCTAGCAAGGTTGGCTCCCCTTGGGAGCCTATATAAGAAGGGGCACCCCCAGCCTTTTAATTCACCCAATTAATTCCTGATTTCTCTCTCGATCTCGTGGTTCCCAAGTTGGAGCCGCGCCGAGCAAGAGGAGTCGGGGATCTCCTCCACCATAGCCCGCTGCCGCGCTGCTGGTGTTCCGGTCCAAGTCTTCCGCTGCTCGTCCTGGACTGGAGCTTCGGAGGCGTCGTCTCCACCGTACGTGTGCGACTCCCTGCGAGGTGCTGCGCTAGCGGTACTCGGAGGCCTGCTTCCTCTACACGACCTTGAGGTCGGCTACGTCGGTCTTCATCGACAACGTTTGTGCGGGAACGTAATCCCGCTTTCGGTCTACAAGGGTATGTATTCCGATCTCCGTTCGTACTACTATATCTGCATAGAATAGATCTTGGATAGTTTAAGGATATCGTTGCTAGGAAAATTATTGTTTTCTGCCCACGATCCCCTTCAGTGGTATCAGAGCCGATCTATCGTAAGATATAGCTGTACGCTGTTAGAACCCGTGCTCTGCACGGGGGCACCGTTCCTGTTATTTGCTACCCTCTAGCGTGCACTTGCAAATTCCAGCGGCATTGAGTTGATGAAGCGGCCCGGACCGACTTTACGCGTACGCTTACGCGAGACTGGTTCCACTACTGACATACGGCTTGTACCGTATCTGTGGCTGGCGGGTGACAGTTTCTCTCTCTTTAGTTGGTCTTCGCATTTTCAATGGAGGGCCCGAAAGGGATGCTTAAACATGCAATTATTGGATCGTTGTTGTGGTCATAAGATTCGTAGGTATGAAGCGGTTCTATTTACGAAAGCCCCAAGCCACGTAAAATATGCAAAAGATAAAGTAGAAGCGTCTAACTTTATTTTGCAGGGGCTATGTGATATGGTCAAGGTAGGTTTATTAAATTGTTTATAAACTGCGGGCGCCAAGAAGACCATGGCGCAATGGACTATATCACATTGCATTACATTTGATGTTTTGTGTGCATCTTATTTTGTGTGTGATTGTGTGTTACACGGCGGTAGTTGAATAAGATGATCCCTTCAAAATACCACTAGTGTTCTCCCTCCAACGCGCACCACCAATAAAGTTCTACGTTATGAGGCAGGCCATGATGATCGGGTGTCAGACATATCTTCGTTCGCATACGGTGGGTGTAAGCCATGTTGCACAAGCGTCAGCGTGGAGGTCTTTGGTGGCGAGCCTAGCATACTCAGAGGTATGGCCTCAGAACAGGAAGACCGAAAGGTCGAGCACGAGTCACAAAATTGGTGTGGCGGACGATTTTGTCTACTCCTGAAGTTGTGCCGCCGGCTTTGATGATGAGGGGTGGTGCAATGGATGGGGGTCGTGTAATCGCTTAAACGACCAGGAGGGATGTTCGTTTGAGTGGGAGTTATGTTAGTTATTTTCTAAAATACTATAACTCAAAATTATTATGAACAAAGTCTTATGTTGTTGCAAATTCCATTGTAGATGTCTCGCCCCTCGTTTAACCTAGGTCTGTTCCTTGAGAAAGAAAAGCTTAAGACCAATGGGTCAAACTTCATGGCCTGGTTCCGCAACCTGAGGATCCTCCTCACTCCCCATAGGGTGGCCTACGTCATTGAGGCCGCCATAGGTGACCCTCCTGCAGATGAAGCCTCTGAGGATGAGAAGAAGGTCTTCCAGACCCGATCGGAGGATTCTGCCTTTGTCCAGAGTGGCATGCTCTACGCCATGGAAGCCGACCTGCAGAAGCGTTTTGAGAAGATGAGCGCCTTTGAGATCATCCAGGATCTTAAGGCTGTCTTTGCGCCGCAGGCTAAGGCTGAGAGATATGAGGCTTCTGAGCTTTTCTTCTCAGCCAAGATGGAAGAGCATAGCAGTGTGAGCGAGCATGTAGTCAAGATGTCTGGCTATGTTCAACGCCTGAATGCTCTGGAGTGTAAGATTCCCGATGAGCTGGCGATTGACAGGGTGTTGCAATCGTTGCCGCCAAGCTACAAAGGCTTCGTCATGAACTACAACATGCAGGGCATGGCTAAGTCCCTGGGTGAAGTGTTCGTGATGCTCAAGACTGCTGAGGTAGAGATTAAGAAGGAGCACACGCTGTTGATGGTCAACAAGACCGTTGATTTCAAGAAGTCCGGTGGCAAGGGAAAGCAGAGCTGGAAGTCCCGGAGGGAGGCCAAGTCGGCTGCCAAGTCCAGGACTAACAGGTCTGGTCCCAGAGCTAGCGTGGAGTGTTTCTATTGCAAGGGGAAGGGTCACTGGAAGCGCAACTGCCCCAAGTATCTGGAGGATAGGAAGTCTGGCAAGACGGTCGACAAAGAGAAAGGTATATTTGATATATATGTTATAGATGTGTACCTTACATCCGCCCGGAGCAACACGTGGGTATTTGATACTGGTTCTGTTGCTCATATATGTAACTCTCAGGAGGAGTTACGGAATAGAAGGCGGCTGGCGAAGGATGAGGTGACGATGCGCGTCGGCAACGGATCGAGAGTCGACGTGGTGGCTGTCGGCACGCTCCCTCTGCATCTACCATCGGGATTAGTTTTGGTTTTAAATAAGTGTTATTTTGTGCCATCCTTGAGTGTAAACATTATAAGTGGGTCTTGCCTGTTACAAGACGGTTATTCATTTAAATCAGTGTCAAGCAATTGTGCTATTTATATGAATGATATCTTTTATGTTGATGCTCCCGAGAGTAATGGTTTATTCTTGTTGAATCTCGATCGTAGTACTCACATCCATAACATAGAGGCCAAACGAATTAAGTGTAGTGACGATACCGCCATGTTTTTGTGGCATTGCCGTCTTGGTCATATTGGTATAAAGCGCATGAAGCGACTCCACTCCGATGGACTCTTGGACTCGTTGGATTTCGGATCCCTCGATACATGTGAACCATGCCTCATGGGCAAAATGACCAGGACACCGTTCAAAGGTTTCGTTGAACGGGCGTCGGATTTGTTGGGGATCATACATACAGACGTATGTGGACCAATGAGCGTTTCGACACGCAATGGTTATCGTTACTTCGTCACCTTCACTGATGACTTGAGTAGATACGGTTATATCTATTTGATGAAACACAAGTCTGAAACGTTTGAAAAGTTCAAAGAATTCCAGAGTGAAGTTGAGAATCAGCTTAATAGGAAAATCAAGCATCTCCGGTCCGATCGCGGTGGAGAGTACTTGAGTTTTGAGTTTGGCGCACATCTAAAGAGTTGTGGCATAGTGCCCCAACTTACGCCCGCCGGAACGCCACAGCGTAACGGTGTGTCCGAGCGACGTAATCGTACTCTACTGGATAGTGTCCGATCTATGATGTCTCTTACCGATCTGCCAGTGTCCTTCTGGGGTTATGCGTTAGAAACAGCCGCATTCATTTTAAATAGGGCTCCGTCCAAGTCCGTTGAAACGACACCGTATGAATTATGGTATGGCCACAAGCCTAAGTTATCGTTTCTGAAGGTTTGGGGTTGTGAGGCGTACGTTAAGAAACTACAGCCCGACAAACTCGAACCGAAGTCGGAGAAAGTCGTCTTTGTAGGATATCCGCGGGAAACCGTTGGGTACACCTTCTACAACCAAGCTGAGGGCAAAACTTTTGTCGCGAAGGCCGGTGCTTTTCTAGAGAAGGAATTTCTCGCGAAAGGAGTAAGTGGAAGGAAGGTAGACCTCGATGAAATCGTTGATCCTGAACTCGAGATTCCGAGTGGCGCAACGGAAGCAATTCCGGAAACGTCCTCCGTGGAAGGAGTGGGAGAAACTGTCGAGGAAGATGGTCTACCTCGTAGGTCTGGTAGATCCCGGATCGCACCAGAGTGGTATGGCAATATGGTTTGCACCGTCATGCTAGTCGAGCAAGACGAACCTACGAACTACAAGGAGGCAATGGAGAGTCTAGAGTCCGAGAAATGGCTTGAAGCCATGAAATCCGAAATAGGATCCATGTATGACAACCAAGTGTGGACCTTGGTGGATATTCCCGAAGGGCGCAAGGCCGTCGAGAATAAGTGGATCTTTAAGAAGAAGACTGATGCTGATGGTAATGTGACCGTCTATAAAGCTCGGCTTGTCGCAAAGGGTTTCCGACAAGTTCATGGAATTGACTACGATGAAACTTTTTCACCGGTAGCGATGCTTAAGTCTATTCGGATTTTGTTAGCAGTAGCTGCCTACCATGATTATGAAATCTGGCAGATGGATGTCAAAACGGCCTTCCTGAATGGAAACATTGAGGAAGAGTTGTACATGGTACAGCCGGAAGGTTTTGTCGATCCAGGAAGAGCTAACAAGGTGTGCAAGCTTCAGCGATCCATCTATGGATTGAAGCAGGCATCTCGGAGCTGGAATCTTCGCTTTGATAAGGTAATCAAAGGTTTTGGATTTATCCAGAATGTGGAGGAGACCTGTATTTACAAGAAAATGAGTGGGAGCTCGGTTGTGTTCTTAGCACTGTATGTTGACGACATATTGCTAATAGGGAATGATGTGGAACTTCTGAATAGCGTGAAGGAATATTTAAACAGTAAGTTTTCCATGAAGGACTTAGGAGAAGCTGCGTATGTTTTAGGCATAAAGATCTACCGTGATAGATCAAGGCGCCTATTAGCACTAAGTCAGAGTACTTATCTTGATAAAATATTGAAGCGTTTTCATATGGAGAAGGCAAAGAAGGGTTCTCTGCCGGTTATCAAGAATAAGGTATTGCGTAAGGCGCAGTGTCCGGTAACGGAACTGGGTAAGGCCGAAATGACGAAACATCCTTATGCTTCAGCCATAGGATCGATCATGTATGCAATGTTGAGTACTAGACCAGATGTGGCATTAGCTCTAAGTTTGACCAGCCGGTTCCAGAGTAATCCTGGAATGCCGCATTGGATAGCTGTTAAGAGCATTCTTAAGTATCTCAATAAGACAAAGGAAATGTTCCTTGTGTATGGTGGCTGCGATGAGGAACTTGGCGTAACGGGTTACGTAGATGCAAGTTTCTGCTCAGACCCCGATGACAGTAAGTCACAGACAGGTTACGTGTTCAAGGTGAATGGAGGCGCCGTGTGCTGGAGAAGTGGGAAGCAACCCATAGTCGCACAATCTACAATGGAGTCGGAGTACATTGCTGCCTGCGAGGCCGCGAATGAAGCTGTGTGGCTGAGGAAGTTCGTCATCGAACTTGGAGTGTTCCCGAGCGTGCAAGACCCCGTGGTCCTCTTCTGCGACAATACGGGTGCCATTGCGAACGCCAAGGAGCCAAGGTCTCACTCCACCGCCAAACACATTCTCCGACGCTTCCACGTGATACGTCAATACGTACAGGAAGGCGATGTGAAGATTTGCAAAGTGCATACGGATCTGAATGTCGCAGATCCGCTGACGAAGCCTCTTCCGCTTGATAAGCATGAACAACACCAGTTAGCTATGGGTGTTAGGCTTTTACCAAGTTGTAATCTAGATTAATTTGTACTCTAGTGCAAGTGGGAGACTGAAGGAGATATGCCCTAGAGGCAATTAATAAAGTGTATTCTTTATCATATCTCGTTTGTTCATAATAGGTTTTTGTGTCATGCTGGAACCGTATTAAGCGGAAACATTAATGCGGGTGTGATACGTAAACAACCAGGTCCCTAGTAGCCTCTACTAAGACTAGTTTCGTTGCGCGATTGATGATCGAGGTTTCCCGGTCATGGGGCATGGCGCCGGTCGGCAATGAGAGTCATATCGCTGGAGAGTGATGTGATGGACATACCCAGATTTGGAGAACGTAGTCGATACGCCTTTGACCGTGAGATCAACTCTTATCGATATTCCCCGAAGATACTTTGATTGCACCAAACGTCGTATCTTATTTAGTATGACAATAACGGTGATACTTTTGGGTATTGGAAAGGAGTATTGAGACGAGGGGTCAAGAGCGGGATTTGCCAGTCCGCGTAGCAGGATAGATACTCTCGGGCCCACTCGGTGAGATCATGTCTAATGAGCTTGCAAGCATGTGACTAGGTCACGGAGACATGAGATCATGAACGAGTAGAAGATGGCATCGTCGGTAACGAGGTCGGGATTAGGTATGGAGATATCTATGGAACGACGCTCGGACATGCTAAGTATCGCCATGGCAAAAGGTCTTAGACTTCACGTTCAGGTTTGATAGATGAAAGTCATTCGTTATATCTCAGGGATTAATTCAGGGGGTCCAGGCCTACGAGTTAGTCGTTGATCATTGAGGAGTCTTGATCATACCTGATATTATATCGAACCGCTAGGGTAACACACTTAAGGGGTTTCGACAAGACAACCGGAAAGGAAGGAGATCACCGGGACAGTCCCGAGAGAGGTCCGATGGAGATCGGGCGGCGCCGAAAGAGTTTTCGGAGCTAGGAAATATTTTATATATTATGTTTGATATTAATTAGTGTTATTAATATGCAAATATGATTTTATATATTTATTTTCGAATTTATTAAGGCAGATTTCCCTAAATGGGCCTTCCGGGCGAAAGAAGGCCCAAGAGGGGGGGAAACCCCCTTGGGGAATTCGGTGGGAGCCTGGGGCCGGCCTAGGTGGGCCACAAGGGGCCCACCAGGGTGGCCGGCGCCCCCCTTGGCCGAACCAGCCATGTGGGAATAGTCCCACATGGCTTGGCTAGCAAGGTTGGCTCCCCTTGGGAGCCTATATAAGAAGGGGCACCCCCAGCCTTTTAATTCACCCAATTAATTCCTGATTTCTCTCTCGATCTCGTGGTTCCCAAGTTGGAGCCGCGCCGAGCAAGAGGAGTCGGGGATCTCCTCCACCATAGCCCGCTGCCGCGCTGCTGGTGTTCCGGTCCAAGTCTTCCGCTGCTCGTCCTGGACTGGAGCTTCGGAGGCGTCGTCTCCACCGTACGTGTGCGACTCCCTGCGAGGTGCTGCGCTAGCGGTACTCGGAGGCCTGCTTCCTCTACACGACCTTGAGGTCGGCTACGTCGGTCTTCATCGACAACGTTTGTGCGGGAACGTAATCCCGCTTTCGGTCTACAAGGGTATGTATTCAGATCTCCGTTCGTACTACTATATCTGCATAGAATAGATCTTGGATAGTTTAAGGATATCGTTGCTAGGAAAATTATTGTTTTCTGCCCACGATCCCCTTCAGGACGGAGGGTCATCTAGCCAAGCTGGACGCGGTGGCGGGAAGCCGCGCGGTCGTGGCAGGGGCAACTCGGGTCGTGGACCCGGGAACCGCGGTGCGTCGAAAGACACGTGCCGCTACTGCGGAGTCGCCGGCCACTGAGCGCGGGACTTCCGCAAGAAGAAGCACGATGAGGAAGCTCACCTCGTGCGCGGAGGAGACGATGATGACGCGCTGCTCATGATGCACGTGTGCACTGTCGCGTCTGCCCCGCAGGTCCCCTCGCCGACTCGATGTCAACTCGAGTCCGGCTGCTCGGAGGCGACACCCTTGTCTCGACCGGTGGCAGAGTCCGGTGGCAGAGTCGAAGGGACCGTCGACTCCTCCAAAGGAACTCGCTCCGATCCAGTGGATCGCGGAGTGGGCATGCCGACTCAGGAGGAGTCGGCGGAGTCGGGTCGCAAGGACCCGACAGCGTCGAGTCGCAAGGACTCGGTAGGACCGACTCGGGAGGAGTCGGTGAAGTCGGCTCAAGAGACCCCGGCTGTTTCGAGTCGCACGGACTCGGCAGGACCGACTCGGGAGGAGTCGGACTCAGTGACTCACGAGGAGTCGAACGCGTTGAGTCGCAAGGACTTGACTGAACCGGCTCGGGAGGAGCCGGTCCTCCACCTGCTGGAGGAGAAGGCGCATGTTAATCTGTTGCAAGGAGGGGACGCCAAGAGCGGCGTCTGGTACCTCGACTCGGGTGCCACCAATCACATGACTGGTGACCGCGCCGCATTCGCGGAGCTGGACTCAAGCATTGTCGGGACTGTCAAGTTCGGCGACGGCTCGCGAGTTGACATCTGCGGTCAAGGGACGGTGTTGTTTGTCTGCAGGACAGGCGAGCACCGAGCCATCACCAGGGTATACTATATACCCCGGCTGAACACGCAGATCATCAGCTTGGGCCAGTTCGACGAGAACGGCTGCCAGGTGCTGATCGAGTACGGGCTCCTCCGAGTGCGTGACCGGGAGCGGGTGCTCCTGATGAAGGTCAGGCGAGAGCCAAACCGGATGTACAAGCTGACATCACGAGTCGCTCAGCCAGTGTGCCTCTCTGTGCGCACTGGAGACAACACGGCCTGGACTTGGCATGCGCAGTTCGGGCATCTCAACTTCGACAACTTGCATCGGCTGGCTGGCGAAGGACGGCATGGTGCGGGGACTTCCTCTTGTGAAGCACGTGAACCAGCTCTACGACGCCTGCCTAGCAGGGAAGCAGAGGCGAGCCTCCTTTCCCAAGCAAGCGAAGTTCCGGGCGAAGGTTAGACTCGAGCTGGTCCATGGCGACCTCTGCGGGCCAATCACCCCGGCCACTCCGAGCGGGAATAAGTACTTCCTCCTGCTCATAGACGACCTGCCGAGGTATATGTGGCTCGTCCTTCTCTCGATGAAGGATGAGGCCGCAGCCGCCATCATCCGACTCCAGGCAGGAGCCCAGTCGGAAGAAGGCTGCAAGCTGCGCACGCTGCGGACGGATCACGGAGGTGAGTTCAACTCCGGCTCCTTCACAACATACTGCGCCGAGCTCGGAGTGGAGCGTCACCTGACGGCTCCCTACTCCCCGCAGCAGAATGGCGTCATGGAGCGACGCAACCAGATGATTGTGGGCATGGCCCGCAGTCTACTGAAGGCCAAGAAAGTCCCCGGTGAGTTCTGTGGTGTGGCAGTGTCGACGGTCGTGTTCATCTTGAACAGGTCACCGACTAAGAGCGTGGACGGCAAGACGCCGTTCGAGGCCTGGCATGGCCGCAAGCCGGATGTGAGCTTCATGCGCACATTCGGGTGTGTGGTGCATGTGCGGGAGACGCGACCCGGGCTCAAGAAGCTCGACAACCGGAGCAGGCGCATGATCTTCGTCGGGTATCAACCCGGCACGAATGGCTACCGCGCTTACGACCCGGAGACCAAGCGAGTGAGCATCACTCGTGACGCCGTGTTCGACGAGAACGCGCGCTGGGACTGGAGTTCGCCGGACTCTCCGGCGAGCACCTTCGGAGACGACTCCATCAAGGTCGAGCACATGGTGTTCGAGCCTCAGTCGACTCCGGGAGACGGGAGTGCGGGTGATGACCCCGACTCGCCGACCCCGACTTCCCCGACTCCATGAGCCGGGAGTGAGAGTCCAGCCGGGTCTCCAAGGACACAGGACAACCCAACACCAGAGTCTCCGACTCCGGCTGTCCCGGGTATCGAGTTCGTCACTCCGCCATCAAGGTATGCAGATATGCTTGATGCGACTGACAACTCCAACCTCGAGCATAGGTTCTGCACAGTGCAGAACGTGCTCGACGCAGGTCCGGCTGAGGAGCCGGACGAGGAGCTCCATTTCCTAGCCTCCGAAGTGAAGGGGATCGTGTGCAGAAAACAAAAAAATTCCTAGCAACGATATCCTTAAACTAGCCAAGATCTACACTATGCAGATATAGTAGTACGGCGGAGATCGGAATACATACCCTCGTAGACCGAATAGCGGGGATTACGCTCCCACACAAGCATTGACGACGAAGACGACGTAGCCGACCTCTAGGTCGCGGAGAACTCGGCGCGGCGAAGATGACGAAGATGACCCCGATGTCGGGTGGAGGAAGTAGGCCTCCGAGTAACGCTAGCGCAGCACCTCGCTGGGCGTTACACACATACGGTGGAGACGACGGCCTCCGAAGCTCCAGTCCAGGACGACCAGCGAAAGACTTGGACCGGAACACCAGCAACGCGGCAGCGGGCTATGGTGGAAGAGATCCCCCTCCTCTTCTCGGCGCGACTCCGACAAGGGAATCACGAGATCGAGAGAGAATTAGGGAATTAATTGGTGAATTAAAAGGCCAGGGGTGTCCCTTCTTATATAGGCTCCCAGGGGAGCCAACCTTGCCAGCCAGGCAATGTGGGACTATCCCACAGCCTGGTTCGGCCAAGGCATGGTGCGCCGGCCCTAGGTGGGCCCCATTTGGCCCACCTAGGCCGGCCAAGCCTCCCCCACAAAATCCCCTTGAGGGTTTTCCCCCCATGGGCCTTCTTTCGACCAGAAGGCCCATTAAGGGAAATCAGCCTAAATAAATTCGAAAATAAATATATAAAATCATATTTAGACATTAATTACACTAATTAATATCAAACATATTATATATAATTTATTCTAGCTCCAAAAACTCTTTCGTCGTTGCCCGATCTACATCGGACCATTCCCGAGACGTTCCCGGTGATCTCTTTCCTTTCCGATTGTCTTGTCGAAACCCCTTAAGTGTGTTACCCTAGCGGTTCGATATAATAACAGCTACGATTAAGACTCCTCTATGATCAACGACTAACTCGTAGGCCTGGACCCCATGAATTAATCCATGTGATATAACGAATGACTTTCATCTATCAAACCTGGACGTCTAGTTGTAAACCCTTTGTCATGTCGATACTTAGCGCGTCCGAGCATCATTCTCAGATATCTCCATACCTTGCATGATCTCGTTACCGACATCGCTATCTTCTACTCGTCTATGATATTATGTCAGCTGGTGACCTAGTCACATGTTTGTAAACTCATTTGACATAATCTCGTTGTTGACCCCTCGTCTCAACTACCCCCTTCCGATACCCAAAAGTATCACCGTTATTGTCACACTATATAAGATATGACGTTTGGTGCGATCAAAGTATCTTCTAGGGATAACAATAAGAGTTGATCTCACGGTCTTAAGGCGTAATGGCTATGTCCTATAAATACTCGGTATGTCCATCACATCGCTACACCTAACGATATGACTTCCATTGCCGACCGGCGCCATGCCCTATGATCGGAAAACCTCGATCATCAATCGCGCAATGAAACTAGTCTTAGTAGAGGCTACTAGGGACCTGGTTGTTTTATCTACCACACATGTATTAATGTTTTCGCTTAATACAGTTATAGCATGGTGTAAAACATATAATGAACGATTGGGATATTGCCAATAAACTATGTTTATTAAGTGCCTCTAAGGCATATTCCCTTCAGTCTCCCACTTGCACTAGAGTAACACTTAATCTAGTTTACAACTTGGTAAAAGCTCAACACCCATAGCATCTTGGTGCCTGCTCGCCTCGTGGAAGAGGAATACAATCAATAGAACTCACACATTGTGATATATATGTGCTTTGCAACACTTCTATGTCATCTAGTTTGACATCAACCCGTATCTTACGATGACGGTGAAATATATCCTAGTGGATGGAGTGAGACTCGAACATTCGCGTATCATGGGCCTTAAAAGTATAAGAGATCTATTAAGGAGACCACATACGCCCCGAAAACTGCTCAGTCCAATCACACTTGCTACTTCTGAAGTCGCGATATATTTCTATACCTATGTAGATTATGCGGCAGTGCATTCATATGCGACTTCGCAAACTAACCATGTCTATCTTCAAAATAAAGGACATCTCCTATATGAGATTTCTAGTCGTATGTGTCAGTGTCATATCTTACATCATCGTAACCGCTTTACGGCAAGTTGTCTTTCCACTCTTACCCTTTACTAGAAAACATATCTTCAGTTCTCATAGACACTGAAGAATAAACTTAACGTTTGTTCATTGGTCCACACAAGGATCACTCTAGAACCTGTTCTTCAACCAAGAACTCGAGTCACACCAAGTCGAGCTTTCGGTCTGATAGACTCTTTGTGTGATACATAGAGAATGTCGAACATCATTTTCTATCACTGAAAAAGCCAAGATAAACTTAATATTTTACCTAGTCAAACAAGCAAGAACCTCTTTCTTCGCTTGTCCTATTCTGAAACACTTCAGAATCTTGACTTAGGAAATATTCCGACCTAATGTTATTAAGCCCCTTCTGATCTATACAATTAAAAATCGGATGCCTAATACTCTCATTTCATAGAAAATTTAATCACTTAAATAATCCTTTACACTCTACTAGAGGATCTGTGTCATTCAATATGTCGTTACATACAAAATCACGAATGACACCTAGCTCCCACTCAAAAATGCCTGCCGCATATAAGATCAAGGAAAGTTACTTAGCTCCCACTCACTTCTTTGCAAATGTAGGTTTCTTCAACTATTTTGGACAACTCCAAAATCCTCTGATCACATTATCAAAGTGAAGATTCTAGCTCCGATATGCTTGCTTCAGCCCATGAATGGACCACCGAAGTTTGCATACATGTTTAGCATCCTCAGGATCACCAACTCTTTCTTAATGACACTATTATGAAACATGGTTTCCTTATCCATCTATCAATTTCTCATTCAAAATTATAGTGATTGCTAAACGACCCAGAATAGATTTAGGCTTCGCCACTTGAGACAAACTCTCATGTGGTCAACTTTTGAATATGTCGGAACTGTTTCACGACAAATCGAATCTGCTCAATGTCTACTCTCTCATAAAATTCCATATACTATTAACATCCTAGATGCCATCAAGAAGATCTCCCGAGTCATTACCTGGTAATCGTATATGGATTTTATTTCGGATCATAAATGACTCATAGCCATTTCTCGGACTTAGGTCCACCATCTCTTCTTCGTAGTTCGTAGGTCTATCATATTCCATTAATATGACCTTCATAACAAGATTGTCGTAACACACAGTGTGGAACACAACCTCGTATGCCTATGCTCTTAGTATGAGCTCAGAACATCATGATCTTGAATCATCAGCTTTTCCAAGCTGTGGAGCCTGACACCGAAAACACTTTCGATTGCGCCACTCTGATGTCTGGAGAGGAAGTTCACCAACTTTGTCTTGCTCTACTTTCTTTCTCACTTATACCCTTGGACAAGAAACTATTTTTTTCGCAAGGTATATCCCGGCAACTGTTTTGCCTATGTCGTGATACATGTACCCAACTAACTCTTTAGGTAGGGTATACTACAAAGATTAATCCATTTTAGGTTCGATTACATCGAAACACTAAATTGCTGAAACGACAATCCAGGCTAAAAGCCATGCCATCACTCGTATGGTATTGTCTCCATGGATTCAAATGGTTTCCCTATTTACTAACGTGAGTGTTTACGTTTCTACCATATGACTCTAATGATTACAATAATTCGGTAAGAGATTCATTTACCACACACTATCCAATAGGGTGCAATTACGACGTCCTAACACACCATGACACTATGGTGTTCCATGCGACGTAATTTGTGGAACTCTTCTCACAAGTGTTCCAATGATGTGCCAACATTATAACTCAAATCTTTATTTCCTCGATCTGCATCGCGGGAATTTGATTTTCTTGTTAAGTTTATTTCCTACTTCATTCTGAACTTTGTTTGATCGAATCAAAATTTCAGACTAACATTCCCCGGAGTGGATATCCATATATCTACTCGGAATATTCGTGAAGTCTATGAAATAAAGACTTCCACTATACGTTAAAGTACTTCATTGATTCACATACACCCATATGCACGATTCTCAACAAGCTATACTCAAAACGTTCAGTGAAGTTCACAAAATAAAGGTCTCCACTACCCGTCAATTACTTCATTAAACCACATACATCTCTATGTATGACTATCAATAATTTATATGCCCGCTTTCCGAAAACGGTGTCACAGTTATTTTGCAAGTGTCAAAAGATCAAATCTTAGGACTTGTAGGTCCATCCGGTATGGAGCTAATGCATTGACTATAACATTGACATGACTAAACGGTAGTGCCACACATATGTGGTGTATTTATTAAATTTGTATCCTTTGGCATTAATATTATGAATGTGGGAGCTTCTACCATCTAAATTCAAATCGGCATATGATCATTACTTCATAAATATAGGACACCAAATTTGTCACTATCATGTATGAACAAGTGTCTCGCTAGAGGAGACACACTTGTAACGATCATACTAACAGGCGGTCATAAAGAATTTATTCAAATGGTAGATCTAGAGGGAGAGTGTCTATGGCCATCACAACAACTTGATGCCATTATCAACACGCAATGTCGCCTCATCCTTTCAAGCTACTCAAGCAGTAAACCTGGTTTTCACAAAACATGACTAGTTCAAAACTTAGTCACTACTGCGAGTACTTGCTTAGCTAAAACTATCATAACATGTATATCATATATACACCATCATCATTGATGACTTCCGACGATCTGTTTCATTTTCTTGATACTTCCACCGTAATCAAGAACCATGAAGGTGAACGATTCCCCTTGCATGACATAGTCTATGACAGAGGGTTTGCACTTGGCAACGATGTCTGTCATCCAGTGACTGAGCTGAGCGAGTGTCGTGGTATCGGCATAATTGATAGGAGACGGGGGTCCTCTAGCCTACGTATGGATTGTGGGAAAGAAGGTTGGTGTCGTCGAGGACGGGATTGAACACGGCGAGTTTACCCAGCTTCGGATCCCACAGCGGTGGCGAGATCCTACGTGCTGCTATAATTCACTATGAGGCAATAGCCGTGAACAGGTTACAATGTGTATGATGCGCACTGAAGCGTCTGCCCTAAAGGCTCCCTGGTGGCCGGCTTATATAGGCGGCCAGACCCCAGGGTACAAGGCAAGTACTTGTCCGGCAAGTAAACAGAGTCCTAGACCTAGCCGGCTTAGTTGCCGCCTTCCGTCTTGGGCTTGGTGGCTTGATGGGCTTCGGCCTTCCGCCTTCCTTGGACCGTCCGCCTACTTCCTTGTACGTCAGCTATCTGGGCCGCCCGGCAGGCTTCGGCCTTACCACCCTTGGGCCACCCTGGACTAGCCGGATTGATCCATGTTGGTTATACCCCTAGTTGATATATCCCCAACAGCGAGGCGTCTCAATGTTCATTAAGTATGAACATATGTCATTAAGTATGACCGCCACATGCTCCCTCAATGTGTGTATTCTCTTCCATCTTGGTTGCGAAGACAATCAGTCAACGTAATGATAAACTTCATCAACCCAACGTTTGGGGTACCCCGAGTTTAGCGACCATATCATATGTTCGCGATCTAAAAACTCATACCCACCGTTGGTTCTCTATGGCAGAGATCATAGCATACACTGGACTATGATGATATCATCCGCACAAAATCCGATAATCCAAATTATCTTTTGTTAGCGGAATCTCCGGGTTTATCTCCTAGCGGATATTGTATCACAAAGAGCTAACGGTTTAAACAAGGAGTATCCTCAAGCTAAAGTATAAAACTATGAAGTTTGGACCCAACCTTTTTAAGTTTCTCAATCGTAGGAATGCGCCTAATTTGAAAAGATGCTATCACAATGGTTAATATCTACAAAGGTTTTGCAAAACTATGTTCATTATATTCTGAGTTCTAGTATTTTAGAAAATAACTATCCGAGCTCCCACTCAAACGAACATCCCTCCTGGTCGTTTAAGCGATTGCACGACCCCCATCCATTGCACCAACCCTCATCATCAGAGCCGGCGGCACAACTTCAAGAGTACACAAATGTCCGCCACACCAATTTTGTGACTCGTGCTCGACCTTTTGGTCTCCCTATTCCGAGGCCATATTTCTGAATATGCTAGGCTCGCCACCAAAAACCTCCACGCTGACGCTTGTGCAACATGGCTTACACCCACTGTATGCGAACAACGAGATGTATGACACCTGATCATCATGGCCTGCCTCATAACGTAGAACTTTCTTGGTGGTGCGCGTTGGAGGGAGAACACTAGTGGTATTTTGAAGGGATCATCTTATATAGATACCGCCGTGTAACTAATATATACTATATATACAATCACACAATATAATATGCACACAAAACATCAAATATAATGCAATGTGATATAGTCCATTGCGCCATGGTCTTCTTGGCGCCCGCAGTTTATAAATAATTTAATAAACCTACCTTGACCATATCACATAGCCCCTGCAAAATAAAGTTAGACGCTTCTACTTTATCTTTTGCATATTTTACGTGGCATGGGGCTGTCGTAAATAGAACCGCTTCATACCTACGAACCTTATGACCACAACAATGATCCAATAATTGCATGTTTAAGCATCCCTTTCAGGCCCTCCATTGAAAATGCAAGACCAACTAAAGAGAGAGAAACAGGCACCCGCCAGCCATAGATACGGTACAAGCCGTATGTCAGTAGTGGAACCAGTCTCGTGTAAGCGTACGCGTAAAGTCGGTCCGGGCCGCTTCATCAACTCGATGCCGCTGGAATCACAAGTGCACGCTAGAGGGTAGCAAATAACAGGAACGGTGCCCCCGTGTAGAACACGGGTTCTAACAGCGTACAGTTATATCTACGATAGATCGGCTCTGATACCACTGAAGGGGATCGATTGCAGAAAAAAAATATCCTAGCAACGATATCCTTAAACTAGCCAAGATCTACACTATGCAGATATAGAAGTACGGCGGAGATCGGAATACATACCCTCGTAGACCGAATAGCGGGGATTACGCTCCCGCACAAGCGTTGACGACAAAGACGACCTCTAGGTCGCGGAGAACTCGGCGCGACGAAGATGACGAAGATGACCCCGAGGTCGGGTGGAGGAAGTAGGCCTCCGAGTACCGCTAGCGCAGCACCTCGCAGGGCGTTACACACATACAGTGGAGACGACGACCTCCGAAGCTCCAGTCCAGGACGAGCAACGGAAGACTTGGACCGTACACCAGCAGCGCGACAGCGGGCTATGGTGGAAGAGATCCCCCCTCCTCTACTCGGCGTGACTCCGACAAGGGAATCACGAGATCGAGAGAGAATTAGAGAATTAATTGGTGAATTAAAAGGCCAGGGGTGCCCCTTCTTATATAGGCTCCCAGGGGGAGCCAACCTTGCCAGCCAGGCAATGTGGGACTATCCCACAGCCTGGTTCGGCCAAGGCATGGTGCGTCGGCCCTAGGTGGGCCCCATTTGGCCCACCTAGGCCGGCCAAGCCTCCCCCACAAAATCCCCTTGAGGGTTTTCCCCCCATGGGCCTTCTTTCGACCAGAAGGCCCATTTAGGGAAATCGGCCTAAATAAATTCGAAAATAAATATATAAAATCATATTTAGACATTAATTACACTAATTAATATCAAACATATTATATATAGTTTATTCTAGCTCCGAAAACTCTTTCGTCGCTGCCCGATCTCCATCGGACCATTCCCGGGACGTTCCCGGTGATCTCTTTCCTTTCCGGTTGTCTTGTCGAAACCCCTTAAGTGTGTTACCCTAGCGGTTTGATATAATAACAGGTACGATCAAGACTAACTCATAGGCCTGGACCCCATGAATTAATCCCTGTGATATAACGAATGACTTTCATCTATCAAACCTGGACGTCTAGTCTTAAACCCTTTGTCATGTCGATACTTAGCGCGTCCGAGCATCATTCTCAGATATCTCCATACCTTGCATGATCTCGTTACCGACGTCGCTATCTTCTACTCGTCTATGATATTATGTCAGCTGGTGACCTAGTCACATGTTTGCAAACTCATTTGACATAATCTCACCGAGTGAGCCCTAGAGTATCTATCCGGCTATGCGGACTGACAAATCCCGTTGTTGACCCCTCGTCTCAACTACCCCCTTCCGATAGCCAAAAGTATCACCGTTATTGTCACACTATATAAGATATGACGTTTGGTGGGATCAAAGTATCTTCCAGGGATAACAATAAGAGTTGATCTCACGGTCTTAAGGCGTAATGACTATGTCCTATAAATACTGGGTATGTCCATCACATCGCTACACCTAACGATATGACTTCCATTGCCGACCGGCGCCATGCCCTATGATCGGAAAACCTCGATCATCAATCGCGCAATGAAACTAGTCTTAGTAGTGGCTACTAGGGACCTGGTTGTTTTATCTACCACACCTGTATTAATGTTTTCGCTTAATACAGTTATAGCATGGTGTAAAACATATAACGAACGATTGGGATATTGCCAATAAACTATGTTTATTAAGTGCCTCTAAGGCATATTCCCTTCAGTCTCCCACTTGCACTAGAGTAACACTTAATCTAGTTTACAACTTGGTAAAAGCTCAACACCCATAGCATCTTGGTGCCTGCTCGCCTCGTGGAAGAGGAATACAGTCAATAGAACTCACACATTGTGATCTATATGTGCTTTGCAACACTTCTATGTCATCTAGTTTGACATCAACCCGTATCTTACGATGACGGTGAAATATATCCTAGTGGATGGAGTGAGACTCGAACATTCGCGTATCATGGGCCTTAAAAGTATAAGAGATCTATTAAGGAGACCACATACGCCCCAAAAACTGCTCAGTCCTATCACACTTGCTACTTCTGAAGTCGCGATATATTTCTATACCTATGTAGATTATGCGGCAGTGCATTCATATGCGACTTTGCAAACTAATCATGTCTATCTTCAAAATAAAGGACATCTCCTATATGAGATTTCTAGTCGTATGTGTCAGTGTCATATCTTGCATCATCGTAACCGCTTTACGACAAGTTGCCTCGTGGCGAAGGGCTATGTGCAGCGGCACGGCGTCGACTACGACGAAGTCTTCGCTCCCGTGGCCCGGCTAGAGTCAGTCAGGCTACTGATAGCCGCGGCTGCGAGTGTCGAATGGGGCGTTCATCACATGGACGTCAAGTCAGCCTTACTCAACGGGGAGTTGGAGGAAGAGGTGTACATGCATCAGCCATATGGCTTCGCTGCAAAGGGAAAGGAGCATATGGTGCTCCGACTTAACAAGGCGCTCTACGGCCTCAAGTAGGCGCCAAGGGCATGTAACACCAAGCTCGACTCATGCCTCGTTCGACTCGGCTTTGCAAGGTGCGAGTCAGAGCACAGCATGTACGCTCGAGGAGCGACTCCGAGCCGGCTTCTAGTCGGCGTCTACGTCGACGACTTGGTGATCACGGGCTCAGACTCCAGCTGAAAGAACATTTCTTAATCCCTAGTGTTTTGTGTGTTAGTTAACAATACCAATGATGTACTAATCCTATTGCTAAGTATTTCAGTTTGTGTGAGTTACATATCACATATCCCAAAGCCAAAATGTAGAGAAAAAGAGTTTCTGGAATTCTTCCCAGAATCGGAATATTGGAGCCGGAAATTTCCAGGATCGGAAATTCCGGGTCTCCTATATCTAACAGAATTTGGTTAAGGAAAGAAGAGAAAGTGGTTCTGACTTCAACCGGAAATTCAGCTCGGAAATTTCACTGACTCGGAATTTCCGGGTCACCCAGAAAACCACTCCAGAATTTGGCTAAGGAAAGAAGAGAAAGTGGTTCTGACTTCAACCGGAAATTCAGCTCGGAAATTTCACTGACTCGGAATTTCCGGGTCACCCAGAAAACCACTCCAGAATTTGGCTAAGGAAAGAAGAGGAAGACGTTCTGACTCCAACCGGAAAATCAGCTCGGAAATTTCACTGACTCGGAATTTCCGGGCAACCCTCAGAAATTTGGCTAAGTCAAGATGTCAAAGACGTTCTGATCTCAACCGGAAATTCAGCTCGGATATTTCATTTCACCGGATATTCTGGGTGACCCGGAATTTCCGGTTGTCACTTATACCGGAATTTCCGGGTCTTCGGGGCAGCCAACGGCCAGATTTTGGGAGGGGGTATAAATACCCCCTCACTCACTCAAGAACTGCTAGCTCTCAGATTTTCTCTCTCCTACTATTCTTGAAGGATTGGAGGAGAAGGCCCGGATCTACATCTTCACCGAAGGGATTTGCATTTCCTCCCCATTCACTTGGGGATTTCGTGGCTAGGGTTTCAGTGGGAAAACCTAGTTCACCATTTTTGTAATCTTGGTGTTGCCTTGACCTTTTGTGGTCCTTGACCTGTTTTGGTCATCTTGAGAGCCCCCAATTAAGTTGTGGGTGCGTGCCTCAAGCGTTTGTAAGGGATTCGATCTCCGCCCTAAAAGGGGATCAATAGTGGAAGGTGGACTCGCAACCTTTGTGGTTGAGTTCATCGGAGAAGAAGGTGAGCCTTTGTGGCGTTGCGGATAACCTGTTGTGGTAGCGCACACCTCTCCAAACGAGACGTACACCCTTGGGTGGAACTCGGGATTACATCTTCGTCTCCGCGTGCTTCACTCGGTTTCCCTTATCATTGCTCCCTTACTTGCTTGTCTTGTTAGCTTATCTATTTTGTTATTGCTTAGATTGTCATTTAGGTAAATTCACTATAGTTGCATATATAGAGATTTTACCTTTGTGTTGAGCCTAAATTTGAAAAGACCTAAAATTTGTAATAGCACCTATTCACCACCCCCCCCCCCCTCTAGGTGCCGGATTCCCGTTCAATTGGTATCAGAGCCTTGTTCACTCTTAAGGGCTTAACCGCCTAAGTGCAACGATGACGGAATCCGATGCCGAGAGGGCCGCCCGTGAGAAATTAGAGGCGGAAAAGGAGGCGTTAGCCAAAGGGGCAACCATGGCCGATCTTATTGATATGAGATCGTCCTTGGAGGCCCAACTCCTCAAGATGAATGAGATGCTCATGGCACTCTTGAAGTCTAAGGAGCCCGAGGCTACTTCTCCCTCTCCTCCTCCTAAGGAGCATGGTGAGAACTCTAAGGAGTCATCTTCGGATGGTTCCAAAGATGTTCCTCCAAGTGTTTCCCTCGGGAAGGCGGAAAAGGATGAATCACCTAGCTCCTCTAACACCCCCAAAGGAGAGGAATTTCATAATGTCAACCATAATTACTCTCCTAACCCTCCTATCCCTCACCCTCATGTAAACTTTAGAAGTGATCCTCCTAAGCTCAAACCTACTCATTTCTCTCAATGGCAATTTCTAATGAAGTCTCATCTATGTAGTGCCTCCATTGAGCTATGGCGCATCATTGAAGAAGGATTCAAGCCCCATGATCCAACCAACTTGACAAGAAGAGAGGTGGTTGATAGCCAACTCAACGCCACCGCTCTTCATCAACTCCAAATGGCCGCTGGAGAGAAGGACATGGCGCTCATTCAACAATTCTCCACCGCCAAAGAAGTTTGGAATGCTCTTTCCGATATCTTTGTCGGGAATGAGAGCATGAAGAAGAACCGCTATGATGCATTATGCAATGAGGTGTAAGGGTTCTACAAGTTGGATGGAGAAAGCCACGAGGACATGTACCGGAGGTTGGTGTTGGTTGCTAACTCCTTCAAAAACCTCAGAGCGGCCTACATTGATGACGCTTGGACCAAGAGGAAGTTCGTGACCGCTCTCTTGCCCTTTGAGGAAACGGATTTGAAGACACTCCAAGGGAGACATGACTTCGCAAAGATGACATCCAATGAAGTCATGCAAGAGATGACCGCATACAAGGTGGCCTCCAAGATTGCACAAGATGCAAGAGCTAGAGCCATAGGGACGCACAAGCATGTCTCACTTGCCTTGAAAGCCACCGTTGAAGAAGAGGATGAAGAGGAGTATGATGATCAAGTCGAGCTATCTAGTGAGACTCTCTCAAGTACTCTTACTCAACACATGGGTCTTGCGGCAAGAACGTTTTGGAAGAACCCCGGAAGGGCCAAAGCGAGGATTGACAAGAAGTTTCCCCCCAATGGAGGAAAGCCATTCAACAAGGTGAGGCTTTGCTATAATTGTGATGACAAAAGCCACTTTGTTGCAGATTGCCCATGGGAGAGAAGAGAGGATCATGGTGGGAGGCTCGTGGCCAAGATGAAGGGGAAGGGGCCCATGCCCATGAAGAAGCCCTACTTTAAGAAGAACCAAAAGATTGTCTTGGTAACTCAAGAGCAATATCCCACCGATGATGAAGATAGTGACAAGGAGGATACTCCAACGCAAGTGGCCACACTAGCCATTTCTTCCACACCTCCGTCACTCTTCTCCTCACCAAACGAGAGCCCCATCATCAAGAATGCAAGATGTCTTATGGCAAAGACATCCGAGGTAAATTTGTCCCCCACCTCCATATCCCATGACATTGATGATGGTATGAGCCTAGAAGTCAAGGAAAAAATTATTGCTTTTGATAAATTCATGACTAACTTGCAAGGAGAAGGAAAGAAACACTTTGGCTCAATTATGAGTCGTATAGGTGAGCTTGAGGATGAGCTTGAATTAAAAGGTGAGATTGAGAGAGAGGATGCACACGCTAAGGTGTCCCTCCAATCCTCTCTCGAAGATGAACAAGAAGCTCACGCTCTCCTCAAGGAGCAACTTACTAAGATCACTAAGGATCGTGATCTTTACTTTGCTAAATGTAAAATTGTGCAGAATGAAAAGTCCGAGCTTGTAGTTTCTCATGCTAGACTTTGCGAAGACTTCGAGTCACTTGAAAATACTCACAAGGTATTGAAAAGTGATCACGAGCGTCTCCTCAAGTCTCGTGATCAACTCCAAACTCGGATATCTATTCTTGAGAAACCTAGTACTTCTACTCCTTTGAATACTAATGCAAATGTTGTCAAGGATAAAGCTAGGGTCTTGTTTATTCCCTCCATGGCAACCGAGCCCAAGACCTCCCTTGATAAAGGCAAGGGGACACTCACTACTCCTCTTCATGAGCGAGTGCCCCACAAGGGTAAGGAAGGTCTAGGCTATGTTGCTAAGGAAAAGAAGAAGATGATCAAGAAGAATACCAAGCCTGCACAAGCCAAGAAAGATGATATAGCAAGTGGAAATGCCACAAGGGGCACTCCCACTCGTGATGACTTTGCGGGCATATCTAACCCCAATTATGCTTTATATGTTGATTATTATGGGGATGTCTATGCTAGATACATTGGTCCTTTTGATGGTTACATTGAATATGCTATTTGGGTCCCAAAGACCCTTGTTGCTAACCAAAAGGCACCCATTGCAAAATGGGTACCTAAACCAAAGAATTGATTGTATGTAGGGACTTGCTTCCGGAGGATCGAAATGGATAATTGATAGTGGGTGCACTAGTCATATGACCGGAAGCAAGAAAATTGTAACAGAGTTGAAGCCCAATGATGATCAAATGACCGTTACATATGGTGACAATTCAAAGTCTAAGGTAATAGGGCTCGGCAAGGTGGTAGTGGCACCGGATATCACACTTGTGAATGTTTTGCTTGTCGAGTCCCTAGGTTTCAACTTGATCTCCGTCCATTCTTTAACTTGTTTGGGTTATACCGTTGTCTTTGAAAAGGAGATGGTTATCCTCATGCGGAGCAAGTCTCTCAGTGTGTCTTTCGTTGGGTACATTGAGAATGGGCTCTATGTGGTTGACTTCTCCGGAGTCACCACTTCCCATACAATGTGCCTATTCGCTAAGGCGGACTTGGGTTGGCTATGGCATCGCCGACTAGCCCATGTCAACATGAGGACTTTGCAAAGTCTCCACAAGGGTGGTCATATCATAGGACTAAAAGACCATGTTTCTTTCTCGAAGGATCGAATGTGTAGGGCTTGTGTTGAAGGAAAAATGCATGACATTCACCATCCAAGCAAGACCATCATTTCCTCAAAAAGGGTTTTGGAACTTCTCCATGTTGACCTCTTTGGTCCCATTCCGGAAGCTAGTCTTGGTGGCAAGAAATATTGCTTGGTGATTGTTGATGACTATTCAAGATACACATGGGTTTTCTTCTTCAAGTCGAAGATGGAGACTCAACAAACTATCATCGACTTCTCCAATGAAGCTCAACGTCAACACAATGTCCCTATCTTGGCGATAAGAAGTGACAACGGGTCCGAGTTCAAGAACTACACCTTAAACGAGTTCCTTAGTGAAGAAGGGATTCGTCATCAATATTCCGCTGCTTATACTCCCCAACAAAATGGTGTAGCCGAAAGGAAGAATCGCACTCTTATTGAGATGGCAAGGTCGATGATGGCCGAGTTCAAGTCCCCTCACAACTTTTGGGCCGAAGCCGTCAACACCGCTTGCCATTCATCCAACCGGCTCTTCTTTCGCAAAGGACTCATAAAGACCCCCTATGAAGTGCTTACCGGGAACAAGCCCAATATCTCTTACTTCCGAGTTTTTGGTTGTAAGTGTTTCTATCTCATCAAAGGTGTTCGTTTGGGAAGGTTTGAATCTAAGTCTCTTGAAGGGACATTTGTGGGCTACGGGTCCGAATCCCACACTTATAGAGTCTATGATAAGGCCTCGCGCATTATCATAGAAACTTGTAGTGTGGTGTTCGAGGAGAATGACGGCTCCCTTGTGGAGCAAAGTGGTGTTTCCGTTGTAGGTGATGATCAACCTCAAGATGCTATCTGAAGAATGGGGTTGGGAGTCCACCGCCCCGTTGAAGTCTATTATGAGGTTGCTCAACAAGGATCAAGTTCTTCACAAGTGGTGGCTACCCCAACATAAGAAACACCCATCGACAACACCGTGCCCAACACGCCTAGCCAAGAAGAAGCACAAGATTCTCCAGCTGCTCCTGGAATTTCCGGAGGGCCGGAAAATCCGGTTCAAACTGGAGTCGGAAATTCCGGTGATTCGGAATTTCCGTTCCATACTAAACCCGGAATATCCGGTCCTGCTGATATTCTTGGTGGCAGCTCGCAGCAAGGCCAAGATCAACTCTCTCCCTCACCGCTGGATGTCACTCCAATGGTTGATCAAGGCCATCAAATCAGTCAAGGCGGAGACATGAATGATCAAGATGATCAAGCGATTCCTCCCACCACTCGGAGGGAAATCGAGATCCGCCGCTTGAATAGGGTTGGCACCTCACAAGAATTAAGAGCTCTATCTCTTGACAAGGTGCTTGGTGATGTGAGAAGCAAGTTCTCTACCCGAAGACAACTTGCAAGCTTTAGTGAACATCAAGCTCACATCTCCATGGTGGAACCCAAGAAGGTCTTTGAAGCTCTTGAAGATAAAGATTGGCTTGATGCTATGCATGAAGAGCTCAACAACTTCGAGCGCAACAAGGTGTGGAAGTTGGTGGAAAGACCCAAAGATTGCCGCAATGTTATCGGCACCAAGTGGATTTTCAAGAACAAGCAAGATGAACATGGCATGGTGGTGAGGAACCAGGCAAGATTGGTGGCTCAAGGTTACTCCCAAATTGAAGGCATTGACTTTGGAGAAACCTACGCGCCCGTGGCTCGACTTGAGTCTATTCGTATTCTTCTTGCCTATGCCTCTCATCATAAATTTAAGTTGCAACAAATGGATGTTAAATCCGCTTTTCTAAATGGTCCACTAAATGAACTTGTTTATGTTAAGCAACCACCGGGGTTTGAAGACCTCAAGTATCCGAACCATGTCTACAAGTTAGATAAGGCACTCTATGGCCTTAAACAAGCCCCACGAGCGTGGTGCGAGCACCTTAGAGAACTACTTGTAGACCGTGGATTCCAAGTTGGGGAAATCGACCCCACACTTTTCACTAAGAAAGTTAATGGAGAGCTTTTCATTTGTCAATTATATGTGGATGACATTATATTTGGATCTACTAACAAAGCATTTAACGAAGAGTTCTCTAAGCTTATGACTGACAGGTTTGAGATGTCTATGATGGGTGAGATGAAGTTCTTCCTCGGATTTGAGATCAAACAATTGAAGGAAGGAACGTTCATCAACCACGCGAAGTACATTCAAGACATGCTCAAGAAGTATGGGTTGCTTAAGCTCAAGGGTGCCTCTACCCCAATGCAAACCAAATGTCACCTTGAGCTCAACCCCAAGGGTAAGGATATGGATCAAAAGGTATACCGCTCCATGATTGGATCTCTTCTCTACCTTTGTGCATCTAGAATGGATATAGTGCTAGTCATAGGAGTGTGTGCAAGATATCAGGCGGCTCCTAAAGAAAGCCATGATATGGCGGTCAATAGGATCTTTAGATATTTGGCTTATACCCCAACCTTTGGATTGTGGTACCCCAAGGATGCACATTTCTCATAATGTGGGTACACGGATTCCGATTGGGCAGGAGATCAAGATGATAGGAAGTCAACCTCCGGCGCTTGTCAATTTATTGGGAGGTCCTTGGTAAGTTGGTCTTCTAAGAAGCAAAATTGTATATCTCTCTCCACCGCCGAAGCCGAGTATGTTCCGCCGCAAGTTGTTGCACTCAGTTGCTATGGATGAGGCAAACTTTAAAGGAGTACGGAGTCGATTGCGACAAAGTGCCTCTTCTATGTGACAACGAAAGTGCCATCAAGATTGCTTACAACCCGGTACAACATTCAAGAACCAAGCATATTGAGATCCGCCATCATTTCATCAGAGATCATGTGGCCCAAGGAGACATTGACTTATCATATGTGGGCACAAGGGATCAATTGGCGGATATCTTCACGAAGCCCCTTGAGGAAGGAAGGTTTTGCTTTTTGAGGAATAAGCTAAATATCATTGATTCGAGGTCCTTAGCTTGATCGCTTGCACACGCACCTCAGGCGTAATTGCATCTTATCTTGTTTAGATGTAGCATGGAAATAGGGGGAGTGCGGTCCTAATACATTGGACCATCCCTCCCCTCATTATGTCGATAGCAAGTGTTCTTTTATCTCTATATTCATCCTTATGACTAATGAGCTAAAACGACGAGTATTGGTTATGTACCCAAGATACATCTTCGCGGTGACATGACATACACTCCTACATGGTGGCCTCGGCCACCGACCTCTTCTCTTTGAAGAGTTGGTTTTATTTGGAGCTTATTATTGCTATTTGCCCTACTTTTCATGCATGTGGGAAACCTACTCAACTTGGCGCTTTATGTTTCGTTTTGGTAGTTGTGAGTTGAGTATGGTGTACCAATGACAGTTTGGAAATCTATCCCAAGCCTACTTCCCCCTGAAGACATTTCTCTCTATTGCACACAAGTCATCCTTTTGAAAACAGGGATTTTAGTTCAGCAGGTCGGAATATCCGGTTCATTTATGAACCGGAATATCCGGTGACTCAGAATTTCCGGTGTAAGTTACACCCGGAAATTCCGATCAGGCGGTTTGTCTAAAAAATATAAGGGCAGGCTCGGGGTGAAGGGCTCATTCGTGCCCTTCTTCCACCCCCGAACTCCCTCTCCTCCATCCGCCGCCCCTGCTGCTCCAAGATCCCTCCGGAGCACTCCGACCGCCGGGGAACCTCTTTCTCGGCCGGATCTGTTCCTCCTCCGCCCCGGGAACTCACTCCTCCAAGAAATGGCCTCAATGGATGAGGGTAACTTCACTTTTCCTTTTCCCTATGTGCTTGCACTAGGATCTTGATGTGGAGTTATTTGTTTCAACATTGCTTGGTAGAGATTGTTCCTAGCATCATTCCCTGCCATCTACATACATTAGTTTTGTATTGTGTTGGATCGATCTAGTTTTAGACCGAGTCAATCTCAGATTTGCACTGTTTCTGTTTAGGTCGGAATTTCCGACTCAGCCTGACTCGGAATTTCCGGTCCCCCGGAATTTCCGGTAATGTTTGAATCGGAATTTCCGAGCTGAACACTGCAGTTTTAAGATTGACTCATGTTTAACTACATATGATTCATCAAATGCCTACCTAATGTGTGTATAATCTCCTGACTTGTGTGCACTTACCTTTTGCTACCCTCTATGCTCAAATTCACAGGTTCTAGTGGGAGTCCGTCCTTCGCTGGGGCATCAAGGGCACCTGTTCACAAGACCCCTGTCAACAAGGGTAAGGGTCCTGCTGAAAGGGATCGTGGGCAGAAAACAATAATTTTCCTAGCAACGATATCCTTAAACTAGCCAAGATCTATTCTATGCAGATATAGTAGTACGAACGGAGATCGGAATACATACCCTTGTAGACCGAACGCGGGATTACGTTCCCGCACAAACGTTGTCGATGAAGACCGACGTAGCCGACCTCAAGGTCGTGTAGAGGAAGCAGGCCTCCGAGTACCGCTAGCGCAGCACCTCGCAGGGAGTCGCACACGTACGGTGGAGACGACGCCTCCGAAGCTCCAGTCCAGGACGAGCAGCGGAAGACTTGGACCGGAACACCAGCAGCGCGGCAGCGGGCTATGGTGGAGGAGATCCCCGACTCCTCTTGCTCGGCACGGCTCCAACTTGGGAACCACGAGATCGAGAGAGAAATCAGGAATTAATTGGGTGAATTAAAAGGCTGGGGGTGCCCCTTCTTATATAGGCTCCCAAGGGGAACCAACCTTGCTAGCCAAGCCATGTGGGACTATTCCCACATGACTGGTTCGGCCAAGGGGGGCGCCGGCCACCCTGGTGGGCCCCTTGTGGCCCACCTAGGCCGGCCCCAGGCTCCCACCGAATTCCCCAAGGGGGTTTCCCCCCCTCTTGGGCCTTCTTTCGTCCGGAAGGCCCATTTAGGGAAATCTGCCTTAATAAATTCGAAAATAAATATATAAAATCATATTTGCATATTAATAACAGTAATTAATATCAAACATAATATATAAAATATTTCCTAGCTCCAAAAACTCTTTCGGCGCCGCCCGATCTCCATCGGACCTCTCTCGGGACTGCCCCGGTGATCTCCTTCCTTTCCGGTTGTCTTGTCGAAACCCCTTAAGTGTGTTACCCTAGCGGTTCGATATAATATCAGGTATGATCAAGACTCCTCAATGATCAACGACTAACTCGTAGGCCTGGACCCCCTGAATTAATCCCTGAGATATAACGAATGACTTTCATCTATCAAACCTGAACGTGAAGTCTTAGACCTTTTGCCATGGCGATACTTAGCATGTCCGAGCGTCGTTCCATAGATATCTCCATACCTAATCCCGACCTCGTTACCGACGATGCCATCTTCTACTCGTTCATGATCTCATGTCTCCGTGACCTAGTCACATGCTTGCAAGCTCATTAGACATGATCTCACCGAGTGGGCCCGAGAGTATCTATCCTGCTACGCGGACTGGCAAATCCCGCTCTTGACCCCTCGTCTCAATACTCCTTTCCAATACCCAAAAGTATCACCGTTATTGTCATACTAAATAAGATACGACGTTTGGTGCAATCAAAGTATCTTCGGGGAATATCGATAAGAGTTGATCTCACGGTCAAAGGCGTATCGACTACGTTCTCCAAATCTGGGTATGTCCATCACATCACTCTCCAGCGATATGACTCTCATTGCCGACCGGCGCCATGCCCCATGACCGGGAAACCTCGATCATCAATCGCGCAACGAAACTAGTCTTAGTAGAGGCTACTAGGGACCTGGTTGTTTACGTATCACACCCGCATTAATGTTTCCGCTTAATACGGTTCCAGCATGACACAAAAACCTATTATGAACAAACGAGATATGATAAAGAATACACTTTATTAATTGCCTCTAGGGCATATCTCCTTCAGTCTCCCACTTGCACTAGAGTACAAATTAATCTAGATTACAACTTGGTAAAAGCCTAACACCCATAGCTAACTGGTGTTGTTCATGCTTATCAAGCGGAAGAGGCTTCGTCAGCGGATCTGCGACATTCAGATCCGTATGCACTTTGCAAATCTTCACATCGCCTTCCTGTACGTATTGACGTATCACGTGGAAGCGTCGGAGAATGTGTTTGGCGGTGGAGTGAGACCTTGGCTCCTTGGCGTTCGCAATGGCACCCGTATTGTCGCAGAAGAGGACCACGGGGTCTTGCACGCTCGGGAACACTCCAAGTTCGATGACGAACTTCCTCAGCCACACAGCTTCATTCGCGGCCTCGCAGGCAGCAATGTACTCCGACTCCATTGTAGATTGTGCGACTATGGGTTGCTTCCCACTTCTCCAGCACACGGCGCCTCCATTCACCTTGAACACGTAACCTGTCTGTGACTTACTGTCATCGGGGTCTGAGCAGAAACTTGCATCTACGTAACCCGTTACGCCAAGTTCCTCATCGCAGCCACCATACACAAGGAACATTTCCTTTGTCTTATTGAGATACTTAAGAATGCTCTTAACAGCTATCCAATGCGGCATTCCAGGATTACTCTGGAACCGGCTGGTCAAACTTAGAGCTAATGCCACATCTGGTCTAGTACTCAACATTGCATACATGATCGATCCTATGGCTGAAGCATAAGGATGTTTCGTCATTTCGGCCTTACCCAGTTCCGTTACCGGACACTGCGCCTTACGCAATACCTTATTCTTGATAACCGGCAGAGAACCCTTCTTTGCCTTCTCCATATGAAAACGCTTCAATATTTTATCAAGATAAGTACTCTGACTTAGTGCTAATAGGCGCATTGATCTATCACGGTAGATCTTTATGCCTAAAACATACGTAACTTCTCCTAAGTCCTTCATGGAAAACTTACTGTTTAAATATTCCTTCACGCTATTCAGAAGTTCCACATCATTCCCTATTAGCAATATGTCGTCAACATACAGTGCTAAGAACACAACCGAGCTCCCACTCATTTTCTTGTAAATACAGGTCTCCTCCACATTCTGGATAAATCCAAAACCTTTGATTACCTTATCAAAGCGAAGATTCCAGCTCCGAGATGCCTGCTTCAATCCATAGATGGATCGCTGAAGCTTGCACACCTTGTTAGCTCTTCCTGGATCGACAAAACCTTCCGGCTGTACCATGTACAACTCTTCCTCAATGTTTCCATTCAGGAAGGCCGTTTTGACATCCATCTGCCAGATTTCATAATCATGGTAGGCAGCTACTGCTAACAAAATCCGAATAGACTTAAGCATCGCTACCGGTGAAAAAGTTTCATCGTAGTCAATTCCATGAACTTGTCGGAAACCCTTTGCGACAAGCCGAGCTTTATAGACGGTCACATTACCATCAGCATCAGTCTTCTTCTTAAAGATCCACTTATTCTCGACGGCCTTGCGCCCTTCGGGAATATCCACCAAGGTCCACACTTGGTTGTCATACATGGATCCTATTTCGGATTTCATGGCTTCAAGCCATTTATCGGACTCTAGACTCTCCATTGCCTCCTTGTAGTTCGTAGGTTCGTCTTGCTCGACTAGCATGACGGTGCAAACCATATTGCCATACCACTCTGGTGCGATCCGGGATCTACCAGACCTACGAGGTAGACCATCTTCCTCGACAGTTTCTCCCACTCCTTCCACGGAGGACGTTTCCGGAATTGCTTCCGTTGCGCCACTCGGAATCTCGAGTTCAGGATCAACGATTTCATCGAGGTCTACCTTCCTTCCATTTACTCCTTTCGCGAGAAATTCCTTCTCTAGAAAAGCACCGGTCTTCGCGACAAAAGTTTTGCCCTCAGCTTGGTTGTAGAAGGTGTACCCAACGGTTTCCCGCGGATATCCTACAAAGACGACTTTCTCCGACTTCGGTTCGAGTTTGTCGGGCTGTAGTTTCTTAACGTACGCCTCACAACCCCAAACCTTCAGAAACGATAACTTAGGCTTGTGGCCATACCATAATTCATACGGTGTCGTTTCAACGGACTTGGACGGAGCCCTATTTAAAATGAATGCGGCTGTTTCTAACGCATAACCCCAGAAGGACACTGGCAGATCGGTAAGAGACATCATAGATCGGACACTATCCAGTAGAGTACGATTACGTCGCTCGGACACACCGTTACGCTGTGGCGTTCCGGCGGGCGTAAGTTGGGGCACTATGCCACAACTCTTTAGATGTGCGCCAAACTCAAAACTCAAGTACTCTCCACCGCGATCGGACCGGAGATGCTTGATTTTCCTATTAAGCTGATTCTCAACTTCACTCTGGAATTCTTTGAACTTTTCAAACGTTTCAGACTTGTGTTTCATCAAATAGATATAACCGTATCTACTCAAGTCATCAGTGAAGGTGACGAAGTAACGATAACCATTGCGTGTCGAAACGCTCATTGGTCCACATACGTCTGTATGTATGATCCCCAACAAATCCGACGCCCGTTCAACGAAACCTTTGAACGGTGTCCTGGTCATTTTGCCCATGAGGCATGGTTCACATGTATCGAGGGATCCGAAATCCAACGAGTCCAAGAGTCCATCGGAGTGGAGTCGCTTCATGCGCTTTATACCAATATGACCAAGACGGCAATGCCACAAAAACATGGCGGTATCGTCACTACACTTAATTCGTTTGGCCTCTATGTTATGGATGTGAGTACTACGATCGAGATTCAACAATAATAAACCATTACTCTCGGGAGCATCAACATAAAAGATATCATTCATATAAATAGCACAATTGCTTGACACTGATTTAAATGAATAACCTTCTTGTAACAGGCAAGACCCACTTATAATGTTTACACTCAAGGATGGCACAAAATAACACTTATTTAAAACCAAAACTAATCCCGATGGTAGATGCAGAGGGAGCGTGCCGACAGCCACCACGTCGACTCTCGATCCGTTGCCGACGCGCATCGTCACCTCATCCTTCGCCAGCCGCCTTCTATTCCGTAACTCCTCCTGAGAGTTACATAAATGAGCAACAGAACCAGTATCAAATACCCACGTGTTGCTCCGGGCGGATGTAAGGTACACATCTATAACATGTATATCAAATATACCTTGCTCTTTGTCGACCGTCTTGCCAGACTTCTTATCCTCCAGATACTTGGGGCAGTTGCGCTTAGGTGATCCGACGGTTACCTCCATCTTCTTCAGCTTGATTTCTAATTCGGCCACTTCGAGCATCTTCAGGATTTCCGACAGGGGTTTTGACGTCCCTTTCATGCCGTAGTCCACTATGGCGTTCTTATAGCTAGGGGGCAGAGAAATCAGCGCCCTATCAATCACCAACTCCTCTGGGATAACACTTCCCAGATCACTCAGAAGTCGAGCGCAGCCAAACAACTTGGCCAAGTGCTCACTGATATTGTCGTGCTCTTCCATTTGGGCTGAGAAGAAAAGCACAGTTGCCTCGTACGTCTCAGCCTTGACTTGTCGTGCAAAAACCACCATGAGTTCAGTGATTATATCATAAGCACCCTTGTTCATGAAACGGTTTTGCAGGTCAGCCTCCATGGCAAAGAGCATGCCACTCTGGACATAAGAAGAAATCTCCGCCTTTACCCCATGGACAATCCTATCGATTTCCGGGGCGGTGCTAGGAAGATCACCCAAGGGGGTATCAAGGATGTAGGCCACCTTGTGGGTTTCAAGGATGGACTTCAGATCGCGGAACCAGGACACGAAGTTAGACCCATCGGTCTTAAGCTTCTCTTTCTCAATGAACAGGTTCAGGTTAAAGGAAGGGTGAGACATCTACAATGGAATTTGCAACAACATAAGACTTTGTTCATAATAATTTTGAGTTATAGTTTTTTTAGAAAATAACTGACATAACTCCCACTCAAACGAACATCCCTCCTGGTCGTTTAAGCGATTACACGACCCCCATCCATTGCACCACCCCTCATCATCAAAGCCGGCGGCACAACTTCAGGAGTAGACAAAATCGTCCGCCACACCAATTTTGTGACTCGTGCTCGACCTTTCGGTCTTCCTGTTCCGAGGCCATACCTCTGAGTATGCTAGGCTCGCCACCAAAGACCTCCACGCTGACGCTTGTGCAACATGGCTTACACCCACCGTATGCGAACGAAGATATGTCTGACACCCGATCATCACGGCCTGCCTCATAACGTAGAACTTTATTGGTGGTGCGCGTTGGAGGGAGAACACTAGTGGTATTTTGAAGGGATCATCTTATTCAACTACCGCCGTGTAACACACAATCACACACAAAATAAGATGCACACAAAACATCAAATGTAATGCAATGTGATATAGTCCATCGCGCCATTGTCTTCTTGGCGCCTGCAGTTTATAAACAATTTAATAAACCTACCTTGACCATATCACATAGCCCCTGCAAAATAAAGTTAGACGCTTCTACTTTATCTTTTGCATATTTTACGTGGCTTGGGGCTTTCGTAAATAGAACCGCTTCATACCTACGAATCTTATGACCACAACAACGATCCAATAATTGCATGTTTAAGCATCCCTTTCGGGCCCTCCATTGAAAATGCGAAGACCAACTAAAGAGAGAGAAACTGTCACCCGCCAGCCACAGATACGGTACAAGCCGTATGTCAGTAGTGGAACCAGTCTCGCGTAAGCGTACGCGTAAAGTCGGTCCGGGCCGCTTCATCAACTCAATGCCGCTGGAATTTGCAAGTGCACGCTAGAGGGTAGCAAATAACAGGAACGGTGCCCCCGAGCAGAGCACGGGTTCTAACAGCGTACAGCTATATCTTACGATAGATCGGCTCTGATACCACTGAAAGGGATCGTGGGCAGAAAACAATAATTTTCCTAGCAACGATATCCTTAAACTAGCCAAGATCTATTCTATGCAGATATAGTAGTACGAACGGAGATCGGAATACATACCCTTGTAGACCAAACGCGGGATTACGTTCCCGCACAAACGTTGTCGATGAAGACCGACGTAGCCGACCTCAAGGTCGTGTAGAGGAAGCAGGCCTCCGAGTACCGCTAGCGCAGCACCTCGCAGGGAGTCGCACACGTACGGTGGAGACGACGCCTCCGAAGCTCCAGTCCAGGACGAGCAGCGGAAGACTTGGACCGGAACACTAGCAGCGCGGCAGCGGGCTATGGTGGAGGAGATCCCCGACTCCTCTTGCTCGGCGCGGCTCCAACTTGGGAACCACGAGATCGAGAGAGAAATCAGGAATTAATTGGGTGAATTAAAAGGCTGGGGGTGCCCCTTCTTATATAGGCTCCCAAGGGGAGCCAACCTTGCTAGCCAAGCCATGTGGGACTATTCCCACATGACTGGTTCGGCCAAGGGGCGCGCCGGCCACCCTGGTGGGCCCCTTGTGGCCCACCTAGGCCGGCCCCAGGCTCCCACCGAATTCCCCAAGGGGGTTTCCCCCCCCTCTTGGGCCTTCTTTCGTCCGGAAGGCCCATTTAGGGAAATCTGCCTTAATAAATTCGAAAATAAATATATAAAATCATATTTGCATATTAATAACAGTAATTAATATCAAACATAATATATAAAATATTTCCTAGCTCCGAAAACTCTTTCGGCGCCGCCCGATCTCCATCGGACCTCTCTCGGGACTGTCCCGGTGATCTCCTTCCTTTCCGGTTGTCTTGTCGAAACCCCTTAAGTGTGTTACCCTAGCGGTTCGATATAATATCAGGTATGATCAAGACTCCTCAATGATCAACGACTAACTCGTAGGCCTGGACCCCCTGAATTAATCCCTGAGATATAACGAATGACTTTCATCTATCAAACCTGAACGTGAAGTCTTAGACCTTTTGCCATGGCGATACTTAGCATGTCCGAGCGTCGTTCCATAGATATCTCCATACCTAATCCCGACCTCGTTACCGACGATGCCATCTTCTACTCGTTCATGATCTCATGTCTCCGTGACCTAGTCACATGCTTGCAAGCTCATTAGACATGATCTCACCGAGTGGGCCCGAGAGTATCTATCCTGCTACGCGGACTGGCAAATCCCGCTCTTGACCCCTCGTCTCAATACTCCTTTCCAATACCCAAAAGTATCACCGTTATTGTCATACTAAATAAGATACGACGTTTGGTGCAATCAAAGTATCTTCGGGGAATATCGATAAGAGTTGATCTCACGGTCAAAGGCGTATCGACTACGTTCTCCAAATCTGGGTTTGTCCATCACATCACTCTCCAGCGATATGACTCTCATTGCCGACCGGCGCCATGCCCCATGACCGGGAAACCTCGATCATCAATCGCGCAACGAAACTAGTCTTAGTAGAGGCTACTAGGGACCTGGTTGTTTACGTATCACACCCGCATTAATGTTTCCGCTTAATACGGTTCCAGCATGACACAAAAACCTATTATGAACAAACGAGATATGATAAAGAATACACTTTATTAATTGCCTCTAGGGCATATCTCCTTCACCTGCCTCCTCAAGCAACCCACCTGTTCAAAGGAAGAAGAAAGCTGTTGCTAGCAAGCCACCATCCAAGAAAAGGAAGAATGCTCCTGTTCCTCAACGTCAGAACTATTCAAAGATGAACTCTGTTGAATACTCTCAGCTCCGACAAGGGGATTGGTACCTTAGGCCAAGGGACAACACTCTGGATGATCGCAGCTTTTGGTGTCAAGAGAAAGAGCACATACTCGTGGACCTTTACTACTCTCTGTCGAAGCCCATTCGGCCTACACATCCGTTTGACCTTGCAACTCTGCGGAAGAAAGCCTCTTTTGTTGAAGCTATACATCTTGTCAAGACTATGGGCTTGGAGAGTCTAGTGCTCACTCGTTGCCCTTACAACTCTCAGCTTGTGATGTAGTTCTTTGCCACTCTTGTGATGAAGGGTGACTCAAAGAAGACAATTAAGTGGATGACTAGTGAATCTTTCTGTGAGTCCAACTTTGAGGAGTTTGCCAAGGTTTTGGGCTACAAGTTTGATGGTGACAACCCTCAAGGCTATCGCATGCACCACCCTTTCAAGCTCAACAAGAAGCAGACCATGCACTTATATGGTGAGGGAGCCACACCCGGCAATTCTCGAGACTTGCTCCCTCTTTATGATGTCCTTGTGCGCATCCTCCGTGAGAACATTGCACCAAGTGGTGGCAACAATGACAATGTGGTGACCCCTCTGTGCAACTTGCTCCTTCATGCCAACCGCATTGTGGAGGACCCTGGCCCTAAAGATTGGAGTGTGGATGTTATGGATTACATCTACAATGAGATGTACGAAGCCATGACTACCAGGGTCACTGTTCCCTATGCTCCTTACATCATGAAACTCATCAAGTTCAAGTTTCCTGACCGTAACTTCAGTAATGATGAGTTGGAGGCGCATGACTTCAAGAAACTATATGAGAAGAAGACAGTGGTCAAGCCTCCTCATGTGTCTTCTTCTAGCTCAGCTCAGGGTGGATCTTTTATGGGTGATGCTAGGAGGGCTGCTGCTCCTACTTATGTCTCGGCCACTCATGCGCAGGTCAAGAAGTTGAATTGGTTCCAACGCAACATCCTGTGCATGAATGTGGACATCCGCAAGGAGAAATAGACTGCCTACAAGGATCGGCGTCAGCTGGCCTACAATCAAGACTTGATACTTCATCATGTGTCTGGCTCTCATGCTCCTGCAGATCTCTCTGATCCCCTGACCTTTGCTCAGTGGAACCAGGGTTCTTTGGCTCCTTGGACTCAGATTGACCATGACCTTGGCGGCAGCTCGTACACCACTGGACATGTTTATGATGATGATGAGGAGGCAGAGTATGATGATGATGAGGCTGATGATGATGATGATGAGGATGATGATGATGATGAGGAGGAGACCCCCTCGGACTGAAGACCTTCACGGGACGTAGCATCGCTCCTCTTCCTTTTTGGCGTTTAGATGCCAAAGGGGGAGAAGTTGCTCTAGTAGGACTTCGGGGTTTGCAGGGGTTCGGGCACAAGCATATGCGTTTACCATTTCTTTGCGCTTGTGTCCATTTATCTTATTTGTGGTTATTTGTTGAACTCTTTTATTATCTATGTGTGTTGACTATGTGTATTGAGACTATTTATGCTATCATTATCCTATGGTTGAGACTTCAAATTTATTGTGTTGGTATTCTCTTCATATCCTATATACACAAGGTATGAAAATCTATCTAGTCTCAAATGCTACCATAACCTTACATTTTGTCTCCTTACTCCTTTGTGATATCTTGTGTTTGTTATTATAAAATTGCTCCTATCTTTGTGATATCTTGTGTTTGTTATTATAAAATTGCCCCTATCCTTTGTCATATTGTGTTTCTTACATGCACTTGTTTAGGGGGAGCCATTTTGTGTCAAAAACATGATATTGCATTTTGTTTCTTTGCAAATCTAGGTATTGTCATCTAACACCAAAAAGGGGGAGATTGAAAGAACATTTCTTAATCCCTAGTGTTGTGTGTGTTAGTTAACAATACCAATGATGTACTAATCCTATTGCTAAGTATTTCAGTTTGTGTGAGTTACATATCACATATCCCAAAGCCAAAATGTAGAGAAAAAGAGTTTCTGGAATTCTTCCCACAATCGGAATATTGGAGCCAGAAATTTCCAGGATCGGAAATTCCGGGTCTCCTATATCTAACAGAATTTGGCTAAGGAAAGAAGAGAAAGTGGTTCTGACTTCAACCGGAAATTCAGCTCGGAAATTTCACTGACTCGGAATTTCCGGGTCACCCAGAAAACCACTCCAGAATTTGGCTAAGGAAAGAAGAGAAAGTGGTTCTGACTTCAACCGGAAATTCAGCTCGGAAATTTCACTGACTCGGAATTTCCGGGTCACCCAGAAAACCACTCCAGAATTTGGCTAAGGAAAGAAGAGGAAGACGTTCTGACTCCAACCGGAAAATCAGCTCGGAAATTTCACTCACTCGGAATTTCCGGGCAACCCTCAGAAATTTGGCTAAGTCAAGATGTCAAAGACGTTCTGATCTCAACCGGAAATTCAGCTCGGATATATTTCACCGGATATTCTGGGTGTCACTTATACCGGAATTTCCGGGTCTTCGGGGCAGCCAACGGCCAGATTTTGGGAGGGGGTATAAATATCCCCTCACTCACTCAAGAACTGCTAGCTCTCAGATTTTCTCTCTCCTACTATTCTTGAAAGCTCAAATCATCAAGATCTCCCAATCCCTCCACCCAAATTCATTGATCTTTGGAGGATTGGAGGAGAAGGCCCGGATCTACATCTTCACCGAAGGGATTTGCATTTCCTCCCCATTCACTTGGGGATTTCGTGGCTAGGGTTTCGGTGGGAAAATCTAGTTCACCATTTTTGTAATCTTGGTGTTGCCTTGACCTTTTGTGGTCCTTGACCTGTTTTGGTCATCTTGAGAGCCCCCAATTAAGTTGTGGGTGCGTGCCTCAAGCGTTTGTAAAGGATTCGATCTCCGCCCTAAAAGGGGATCAATAGTGGAAGGTGGACTCGCAACCTTTGTGGTTGAGTTCATCGGAGAAGAAGGTGAGCCTTTGTGGCGTTGCGGCTAACCTGTTGTGGTAGCGCACACCTCTCCAAACGAGACGTACATGCTTCACTCGGTTTCCCTTATCATTGCTCCCTTACTTGCTTGTCTTGTTAGATTATCTATTTTGTTATTGCTTAGATTGTCATTTAGGTAAATTCACTATAGTTGCATATCTAGAGAATTTACCTTTGTGTTGAGCCTAAATTTGAAAAGACCTAAAATTTGTAATAGCACCTATTCACCCCCCCCCCCTCTAGGTACCGGATTCCCCTTCACCAGCGACATCGACAAATTCAAGCTGGAGATGCAGAGTTTGTTCCAGATGTCCGACCTCAGGCTACTGAGCTACTATCTCGGCATAGAGGTTCGACAAGGACCCAGCGGGATCGACATCTCGCAGTGTGCCTATGCCCTTAAGCTGCTGGAGAAGTCAGACATGGTCGGGTGCAACCCGGTCCATACACCCATGGAGCCGCGCTTCAAGCTGTCCAAGGCCAGCACGGCACCCGCGACGGATGCAACCGAGTACCGCAGCATCGTCGGGAGCCTCATGTACTTGGTACACACGAGGCCGGACTTGACTTTCGCAGTCGGGTTTGTATCGCGCTTCATGGAGGCTCCAACTAGAGAGCACCTCGCGGCTGTGAAGCGGATACTACGCTACATCGTCGGGTCCACGCGACTCGGATGTAGGTATGGGAGAAGTGCAGGTACACCTCGCCTGGTAGGCTACAACGACAGCGACCTGGCGGGTGACGTCGACTCGCGCAAGAGTACGTCGGGTACACTGTACTTCCTCGGGAGCAGCCCAGTGACCTGGCAGTCCCAGAAGCAGAAGATTGTGGCTCTGTCGAGCTGCGAGTCAGAATACGTGGCTGCTGCCACGGCTGCTTGCCATGGGATCTGGCTCTCTCGGTTGCTGGCGGAGCTCAGCAACGGCGAAGCTGAGCAAGTGGTGCTCAAGGTCGACAACAAGTCGGCTATCGCGCTCGCCAAGAATCCCGTCTTCCACGAGCGCTCGAAACACATCGAGTTGAAGTATCAGTTCATTCGAGATTGCGTGGAGGCGAAGAAGATCGAGCTAGAGTTCGTGCCCACCGGACACCAACTCGCTGACATCTTGACCAAGCCGCTGGGGCGAGTCCGCCTGGCGGAGCTATGCACATGGATTGGCATGGTGTAGGTGCCACCGGAAAATAAGCCTAGGGAGTGATTGTTAGATATAGGCTTGTATTCTGGGAGTCGACTCCCCTTCGGGTCGACTCGAGTTCTGACTCGGGAGTCTGTTCCTAGTCGAGTAAGCCCTACTCGGAGTCTGTTCCGAGTAGAGGCAGTCGGTAGCCGGGTTCTGGGACTGGACACTTTGTCCTGTAGCCAGTGTGAAGTGGTGCGTCAGCGCCAAGTACAAAGTAGGTAGGTAGGACATGCTAGGCGTCGTCTACAGTGCATTCTAGTGATGACGGCGTCAACAGTGACACGTCATGGGCAAGGAGTAGGACCTGTCACATCCGTCTGATGTGACAGCTTAGTGAACTTTGTAACCCTAGCTAGCAGCCCCTATTTAAAGGGAGGAATACACACAAGGCCAAGAGAGGCAAACCGAAAAACACTTCTCACCTTTCGGAATCGTTCTCCCCTCTTCCTCCGCTCCATTCTCTCCATAGCGTTTCCAAGAGAGGGCCAACACCTTCAGCCAGTGGATCGGGGCGCCCCAGGAGGCATCATCAATGAGTACACCACTACAATGGACGTCACCGCCAGTGGCGTCATGGACGCTATCACTCAGCCGCCGCCGCCTGCACGCCGTGACACCGCTAAGAAGACAAGATCACCGGGAGGTGACGATGGCGACGCTGATCCTGGCAACTGTAGGATCGTGAGGACGAGCTGCATCAGTTCGAGGGAGGATTCAGCCTGCGAGAACGACGGCGAGGACGGCTTGGAAACGAAAGCGGAAACAGAATCTCAGAGGATTTCGAGGTTAGCAACAGGTAGGTTGTGGGTTGGAAGGACTACGTTATCCTCATGCACAATAAACATTTCATGATCGGTTTCGAAAAAAAATAAACATTTCATGAGAACTTGAACTGAAGTTTGTAATTCATATGTATTTGATCGGCCCTAGTGCCAAATATATATATGATGAAGGTGTGTAATTCAATGTTTGTTTTCATTATATAACCGGCACTTTATTCATATGAAAACATCATTGGATATCACAGAATGTTCACTCTATCATGTAAACTAGTTGCTAGAGTATGTAATTGTTCTATACAAATATGAACGGTGTGCTACATGGGTGAATGGTGGTTCAAGACGAAAGATCAAATTCAAGCATTTGCCTTTCTGGTTTAAAAAACATGCAGACCCAGCAGGTAAAATCTTTTGTACTCCCTCCGTTCCAAAATAAGTGTCTCAAATTGATATAAAGTGGATGTATGTAGACATAAATGTTGTCTATATACATCCACTTTCTAACAAAGTTGTGATACTTATTTTGGGACGGAGGGAGTAGTACCATTTTGGACATGGTGGATATAAGGGCAACAAGTAACAAACTGACAAACTACAACTTTTCCTAGAAGATATGGGAAGGCAGCAATGGAGCTTGATTGGGTGGGTGTGTAAAGCAGATGCTTCAGGGGATCAAAAGCTCCTCAGCTTTGGGTACAACCGTGCAAGAAAGAAACAAGAAACAAAAGCATGTACTCCATCCCATGGGTTAAGAAAACAGCAGTAGCACAGCGTGAGTCGCAAGTAATGCTAACAGCAGGCGACGGTAAATTTCATCGAATCAACGAGATTGGTTTTATGGACACCATGTAGTTCAAGTTCTACTTTTTTTTGCATGTGTTGATGAGTCGAGGTAAATTTGAAACAATTTCTTTACTAAGCATCACCATTTTCACCGTTCAAGGATGATCCGATGTCATGTGCAATATGGGCGGACAGATATGACAGAAAACAATTACCCAACCAGCTCCCATTAACTCAAGCCAAACTGCCCGGACATGCCCGCCATGTTGGATATGTGACTCCGGACCCACTCCATTCCGCCCCCAAATATCCTCTCAACACACCCTGCGAATCTCCCCTGTCGTCTTAGGGTGTGTTTGGTTCAGCTGTGGATTTCAAAAAAGTGGTTGTAAACTGTGAGCTGTGAAAAAGCAGTTGTGAGATGAGAACTGTGACAAAACCGAAAGTTGTTTGGTTGAAACAACTGTGAAACTGTGGATCATCTATAATACCCCTAAAACTCTGAGAGCGTCGTCGGTCGGAATATCTTGGAAGAATTTGCCTAGGCCTCACCGGCCACCTCGCTCCTGGCCATACCTCACCGGAGTGTCACCGGAGTTTGTCAGAATCTCACCGGAGTTCGTCGCGTTTGCTGGAGGTTGCCTAGGCCTCGCCTCCGGCCACCTCGTTCCTGGCCATACCTTGAAGGACTATCACCGGAGTTTGTTAGAAGCTCGCCGGAGTTTGCGCGCCTCACTGGAGTTTATCGGACCTTGCCGAAACATCGCAAAAGATCATTAGTATCCACCACGAATCTTTTTAAATCTCGTCAAGCTGCCCGGAACTCTCCAACATTTGGCGGAACCCCTGCTATGTTCTACACGTCAAGCTTGTACATGGACAATCCAGGAAATTAGCTAGTTTGTATGTATCTGATCAATCTAGTCAATATAGTACTAGCTTGCTTGTAGTACGTGCAAGTTCAGCCGCATCTAGCTAGTCTGCTCGAGATCGAAGTACTATACGGCCACCGGCGTAAATCATGGGGATTCAGAGAGATGGGAAGGATGGAAGGGGCTGGACCACATGGAGATGACGAAAGAGAAAGGAGGGAGGGAGAAGTAATAGTGTGCGCTGGTTCAACTCCAGGAAGCCCCGGCGAGGGGAAGTTACATGTAGCTATCTGACCGGAGGTGCGCAGGGCGACGCGCCGTCATAGGTTACAGGAGACGACCATACTGCCGTACTGGTAAGGGGCGACTACATGGACGAGGAGGTGAAGAGAACCGGGGATACAAAGCAAGGCTTTTCGGGACGGCGGCGCGCTGCCGGCGGTCGGCCGGAGAGGCGAGCTGGCTGGAACCCTCACATGGTGCCCCTGCTGCTTTTCTCTCTTGGATGAGAAAGGGGATGAGTGCCAAGTTCACGGGAAGAAGATAAGAAGAATCCAAGCGGTACGACTTACGCATGGCATGGTGGGTAATTTCATTACCAAAGCTAGAATCCAACGCAGCCAAAGCAGGGTCCGAGGTGCTATGAAAAATACACTAGGACGAAGTAGCTGCGTTTGTGGATTTTGCGGTGGAAATTTTCCGTTTGGTTGGCTTTCAAACTTCCTAACAGCAGAAGCAGGTCGTGGAAGTTCAACCAAACGCACCCTTAGCGTGCGTTTGGTTCAGGATCAAAACAGGGATGGGTTGGGATGGTTCCTTTTTTCCATGTGTTTGGTTAGAAAGTGAGGGGGATGGTTTCGTCCACGCAATGGAATATTCTCTGTATATGCTGTATCAAATGACTCCTCCAAAACGGCCGAACCTTTTGGCCCACTTTTTTCTAACCGTGTGTCCAACTCTAACCCTTCTCTCACCCATCCCTAATCATTCCCCTCCGCATAGCTCACCTAGGCCGCCGCCGCCTGCCGGTGCTTTCGTTGCTTCACCGCTGAGCTCCATCGCCATAGCCCCATGACTGAGCAGTGCTTACCTGAGCAGGGACCTCGTGCGCCGGCTTCCCTTGGACCATGAGGACGTCACACATGGGGTGGAACATCACCAAGACCTTGAGGACGCCGGAGCAATCAAGGGCCGAGCACGCCGACGGCCACTGCCGCGCCGAGCTTGAGGGCGTCGGAGCTGTTGAGGGCCCTCGTTTCTTGAGCATGCTGACGACAGTTGTTGCGCCGATCTTGAAGGCGTCTGAGCTTTTGAGGGCCGAGCACGCCGCCAGCCACCGACGCGCCGAGCTTGATGGCGCCGGAGCCATCGAGGTCCCTCGCTTCTTGAGCATGCCGACGGCCGCCGCAGTGTCGACGTTCTCGTGGTCCAAGGCAAGCCTTCACTTGTAGCTTCCTGAGCTGAGCTCGCCGACGGCCACTGTTCCATCAGGTCTTTCGGCGTTGACAAGTGAAGGCTGCAGCAAGTCCGGCACTACCCACTACAACTGACTGCTTCTCCACGATGGAAATCCTTGTTAATTCCTTGATAACCGCACTAAGCTATTGTGGTTAACCATCCTAAACTAGACGCAGGCTCTCCGGTCCCTGAAGCCAAACAAAGACACAAAACTGGACCATTTGTTCCATCAGGTCCACATACGGTGGATGGTTCCATCTCACTCCTAGTAAACCAGGAACCAAACACACGCTTAGCCATCGTCCGTCGCGGATGGAGAAGGACGCCCCCGTCGTGGACCTTGTGGAGAAGGGTGCCTCGACCGAATAGGTCGACATGATGTCGTCATCGGAGCTGAAGCCAGAGACAATTGCCCGAAAGGAGAGGCACACCCGTCAGTGCATCCGTGAGCAGACGGAGACGGAGGAGGCTGAGGGGAAGGCGGCTGCGGAGATACAGGTCGGCGAGTCTGCTCCAAGAGCCGCATCAACGCCTGCGGCAATCCGAAGAAGGCTCATGTATAATTCAGATCCAAATGTGCGGTTTATGATCAATTTTAGGGACATAAGTTAATTGTAGTAATATATAGGATGAGTTTATGACAGATCTCATCCAAGATGCCAAATCTTGATGAATCCACACCCACTCTTTAATGTTGGAGATTCATAAGGACAAGGGGCAAAAACTAGGGGTAATTCATACACAACTCATGAGGATGTAATATTATGCAAATCATGGTTGGCCACTAGCATGGATACTACATGTGGAACAAAGGAAAAGGGCTACATGTATTGGGAGAAGCTCCACACATTCTATCATCATCAAAAGCACTATGTGGAGTCGCACTCAATCCATACCTCACGAGATACCGACTCTCTCCAACATAGATGGCCATATGGGCGGCCATCCCAGAGTATCGTGAACAAGTTTTGTGGTTTTAATGCACAAGTGAAAAAATAGGAATCAAAGTGGTGTTGACATCGATAGCCACGTAAGTGTGGATGGTTCATTGCTTGTCATTACATTCCCTGCTTGGTATTGCATTTTTGTTGAATATATCATTGCAGTTTGCTTGTTAGATTGGGTTGGCCATCACTTTGTACCATATTTCAGAGAACAAACCATTAAATATGTCCTATTGTTGGGTTTAACTGAATAAGCATGAGCTTTAGCAGCTCACAAAAATACTGTGAAATTAGTACAGCAGGAAACCACAATTATTAGCTTCCTCCTTTACTCAAATTTCTGTGAAATTAGTTTGAACATGCTCCGCTTTCTCCTGTACTCGAATTTTCTGATGAATTTGAATCTTGTTACCTTATTAAAAGTAAGTGGATGGTCGCATAATTGTTGATTTTCCAGTAGACTTCATCCATTGGCGAAGAATTGACGAAACATACAGAAAATAGCTAGGCTTACAATTGCATTCCACTCAGTAGGCTGTAGCTACCAGCCAAGGCTCCGGGAGGTCAAGATGAAAAGGACTTGTGGACGGCGATCAACTTGATATGCTGGAGCTTGTGGAAACATAGGAACGGAGTGGTCTTCGAAGGACACAGGCCTTCAGTAGTGACTGCCATTAGTATGGTGGAGGCCGAGGCTATCCTTTGGCGGGCAGCGAGGATGTTTAGGGGTAGCTTGGGAACCGTAGACAGGTGAAGGGTTGGCGAGTGATCCTTTTGGTTGCTGGTGGATTGGCGTTCTTGGCGCATGTGCCTAAACGCGTTGTAAAGACCGCTTGGCCTCTCCTTCTTAAAACCGATACGTCCGCTTGGACGTATCCTAAAAAAATAGGCTGTAGCGACTACGCAGTAGGAGCAGTGAGCTCTGTCCTGGTTAGTGTTCAATTGGCAACATGGAATCAGTTTTACAATCATCTACGCACTAGGAGCACACTGTCATTCAGCTTGCAACAGGGAACCTCGAATTGGGGGTAGCTGAGGTCTATATGGGAGAAGAGGAGGTAGCCACTGTCGTGCTACCTGCATACCAAGAGAGAGGTCACGAGAAGGGGCAATCACGACCTACAGCTCGCCGCAGTTTCGGCGATACCAACCTGTGAGCTGTGGACCCGTCGTTGTCGCCGTCGCCGGAACGTCGTGACTTGTACAGTTGTACTTGTCGTCGCCATCGTAGTAGGATTCCAGTAAACCTCATTGGTGATCATGGCCCAGTCCTCGTCGCCGTCAGCCCGCGCAAGTCGAGGTCGCGTTCTCCGCTTCAGGAAAGAATATGCAAAGAAAGAAGTACTAAATCGCTGAAACCAGGCTGATCTCAACTGCCACGTGTGGAAAGACTTAAAACCAATTTCTGCTAATCTAGTTGACAAAAATGCAAAAAGGTCCACGCAGACAAGCCACAGTTCAAATTAATTGGACTAATAAATCCACGCCAAGCAAGTTTAGAAACTAAATTATCCGCTTACAGCTCAAACTAAATTGGACTAAACTTGTCTGCTTACAAGATGTGGGACTAAACTATCCGCAGTGAGCAAGATATGACCTACGAGTGTTAATTCCTCTAAAATAAAATAATGAATACGCGCTGACATAAAGATGGAGTTACGGATCCGTGGTTACAAGATGTGACGAACATTTGGACATGTCGATGCTACAACTTGGACGGAGTTACGGAGTTCGCTCCCGGAGGCGCTGCCAGGGGTCAAGACCTTGTGACATGGCACTTGGCGCCTTGTGGGACGTTCTCCGTAAAGAAGGCTTGTCACCACTGTTAGAGCTTGGACTTCTCTATTGTGGAAGGCCTCCTCCCCTTAAAAATCAAAATCTTTGTGTGTCAATTCCTTAGGGACCGCCTCCCTTTAGGGGTGGAGATCCGTAACGACATGGATCGGGGAATGGTGTTTGCCCCATGTGTGGGATCCCTTAGATGGAAACCCACATCATGTTCACTTATCCTGCTGCCAGGTTTCTATGGAACTTCGTCCACGAGGTGCTTGGTCTTGCTTGGCTAGCCTCGGACCTCGACGACTTTCTAGAGACCCAGACGAACCGTACTGGGTGGAGGCGACGCCTCTTTTGTTGGTGTTTGCCGCGTTGGCATGAACCATTTAGACGATTCGTAATAAGATGGTGACCGAGTGGGTGTTTCTTCGACGTGCTTCTGACTTCATATTTAAATTTCTGAGTTTCTTGTAGCAGTGGCACCCGCTTTCTAGGCAGTGTGACATGGGGTGACTAGATGACATTCTTATTATGGGGACCACGCGTCGCCTCTCCTCTTCATCTAAGGACTAGGGCCGGAGGGTCTCGACTTTTGTTCTTCCTACCGTAACTTACCCTTAGAGCATCTCCACCGGGGGCCTCTAAATGTGTGTCCGGCACCCCCCAATTGGGCCTCCTTTAGGGGGTGCCGGACATGTGTCCGGTCAACATTTAGAGGCCGCCCACAGCGGCACTCTCCAAAGGCCCACCCCCCAAACGCGCGCAAATGGTCGAACACCTTGTGGGCGCGCGAACTGCCGCCGGCAACCTCCGCGTCGCTCCGTATTACGACGCTTCGTGTGGATTGCAACCGCCGCCCCGCGTAGTTTTGGATTGCGTTCGCACCGTTTGGCACCGATATAACAATACTCGCGGCCGCACATCGATCTCATTCTTTCCGCCTACAACTCGCTCGCCATGTCGTCGCCTGAGAAGAATGCGGTGCTGCCCGATCAGAAGGAAAAGGAGGCGGTCGTGGTGGTCGAGCAGGAGGAGGAGAGGGAAGCCGTGCTGGTCGACGATCAGCATGCGCGGGCGCCGCCGAAGAACAGCAGGAAGAGGACGCGGCGGAAGAGGACGCCGAGCCCGCAACTCCATCCCCGGCACGGCCTGCTTTCTCTCCCTGGGAACCATGGTCGCCATGGGCGTCCCGTGCGCCAGGGCCAGCCATTCCCCAGGCCCCATAACCGGAGTGGCAGCCGGGAACTCCTGACTCGGCGCCGGCGGACGACGTGCCTGGGACACCCCCGCCTAAGGCTGAGTCCGATGACGAAGAAGAGTAGTTGTAATTATATGTAATAAGAATGTGCATGCATTAATATAGTTGTTCTACGATAATAAGAATGTGCATGGTTCTATTACAACACAATTTCATGCCACTCTATTACAACCGGCTGATTGGATTTGATAGCCCATGCGTGTGCGACGAGGTCGTTGTGCAGTCGGTGATGCGTAGCTTCATCATGAATTTCCCGAAGATTGGCAACAAACTGACCATACCTCGGCGGCAGGCCCGGCTGTGGAGTAGCCATAGGCCCCTGGAAATCGAACTGTTCGCCGACCTGTTGCGAGGCCGCTCGTACTCAATGATCATGTTGTTGTAACAGCCCCAAATTTGAGAACCTAAAAACCCGAATAAAATTTCCACTTTTTGTGTTCCATTGCATCATGGCATCCATGCATCATGTTGTTGCTAGGGAATTGTGCTAGGGAATTGTTGTTGTTGCTAGGGAATTGTGGAGGTTTGACAACATTTCGAAAACCAAATTGTCAAATTTTGCTTCAACCAATTTCAAAACAACGAAGGCACTCAAACTTAAAAAAATAAAATTACTTTGATAAATACATATTTGTCAAGGAAATTCCAAGGGTTCCCAAATAATACTTTGGACTGGCTAAATAATTCCAAAGGAGTATAAATTTGAATTGACCAAAAATTGCCTAAGCAACCCCCCAATTTGTTTCCCCAAGCAAATGGACTTCAAATGAATTCATAATTCTTGGAGTGCTTGCCAAGGGTGCAGGGAGGATGCGCAAAAATTGGCATAATTTTTAGAAGTAAACAAGTGCCTCAATTAATTCAAAAACAGTACTGATTTTTAAAAACAGAACAGAAAAGGACTTATATGTAAATAATCGAATGCAGCCAGGGACTTCTTATAAAATCTGCGTCTTCTTTCTGTAGCGACCGCGAGCGAGCTGCTCGAGCCGCACCCGCTCGACGCAGAGCCCTCCCCTGCCCGTATAGCTGGCCAACTGGGCCGTGCCAAACGGGCCAGCCCGAGGCACGCTTGTTTTAGCACGGCCCAGGCACGGCCCGGCCCACGACCAACCATGCCGTGCTGGCACGTGGCCCGTGCGTGCTCGTGCTGATCTTGGCTCCGCGGCACGTAGGCCGGCCCGGCACGGCGCACCAGATTTTTTTTTATTTTTTTAATTTTTTTAATTTTTTCTAATTTTTTTTATTTTTTAATTATTTTTTTAATTTTTTCCGGTGTGTCGACGTGGGCCGACCGTGTCGTGCCGGGCCAACGTGCGGCCCACGTGCCGGCGTGCTCGTGCCCGGAAGCCGAGCGCAGCACGTGGGCCGGCCCGGCACGGCACGAATGCTGTCGTGCCCTTCGTGGGCCGTGCCGCTCGTGGGCCGTGCCGAGGCCGGCACGCGACGGGCCGTGCCGGGCGGCCCGTTTGGCCAGCTATACCTGCCCGTCGCTGGCCCGCACGAGGAGGATAAGACCACCACCGAAGCCGCTCTGCTCCTCTCTCTCCGCCGATATTTTCGCTGCTCTCTCTCTCTGTTTCTTCCCGAGCCGAACCATGGCCATGGCCGCCGAGCTCGCCGCCGTCGATTGAAGCATCCCCGAGCAGATCGAGGAGCACCACGAGCTCCGCGACGTCGCCTTCTTCCTCTGCGCCAAAGGAATGTAAGAGGGACGCCGCGAATCGACCGCACCGTCCGCGCCTTCTTCGTCTCCGGCCGCCGTGTGTTGAGCAAGACTGCCGCCATTCCCGACCTTCTCCGACCACGCTGAGCACACCCACGCGCCTAGGGTGAGCACGCCGTACTCCGGGACATCTTATTCTCCCTCCTCCTGCTTTGTAGCCTCGCCTTCGTGCGAGAGGCCGCTCGGCCGTCCGCCATGGCCGCCGCCATGTCGAACAAGAACGCGAGCCGCACGCCCGTTTTCCTCTGCTCTAGCACGTGCACGGCTACGGCCACCTCTCCCACACTTGGTTGCACGCGCACCGGCACACGGAGCGCCGCCCGAACGTGGTCCTCGCCGTCTGTTGTCGTCGGAGAGAATAGCCACAATACCACTAGTCAAAATCGAGAATGCCAAAATAACACTGAAAAAACCGAACTTGCCAAAATACCATCGTCGTTAAGGTTTTTCATGGCACGATACCACTACCGTCAATTGTCAAAGTTCTCACGTTAGTCAAACAAGTCAGTTTTCTTAGAATGTCCAAATTGCCCTCAACTAGACTAGTCACAGCCAGGAAAACGAATCATCCACGATTCCTCTCTAACTTCTAATTTCTGGTTCCTCTTCACGATTCCTCCCGAGCGACCATGGCGCAGCCGGCCGCATCGCCTCGCCGGCGAATGCGCTCTCCCCTCTGAATCCGGCCTTCCCTCCACTTTAATCTCAGGATCCGTCCAAGCTTCTGCCCGACGACGCTCAGAGACGCGCCGTCCGCCGTGCCCAGCCCAAGATCCTGTACTTCGACACCCGGGGAGCGGCGCGGTCGAAGCGTCCGCACGGCGACGCCAAGAGATGCCCCGTCCGCCGTTCCGTGCCCAGGATTTTGCACGCTGATACCCGGGCCGGTCTCGTCACGCACAACTCTGCTTGCCGACTTGGAGTCGTGTACGGCGACGCTCGGCCGGAAGTCGCCCTCCGCCGCGACCTGCCCAGCCTCCACGATCGTTGCTCCGTGGCCTGGTCTCTCTGCACTATCGTGGGAATGCTCCTTGGCTCCTTGCGCTCATACAGACTGTACTCATGTACTGTACTGTTTCCCATGGAAAGCTAGGTGCAAATAATTCAGTTTTTTTTTCAGTGTTTCAGTACTCATGTATTGTATTGTACTCATGAAACCTTGCTGAAATTGTGTGTGTGAAGATGTAAGGGCACAAGTGTCTTCTTATGTTGGAAGTTAGTCTCACTTTGTGTCTAGTGGTATTTTGGCATGAAAAACTGGATTGTAGTGGTATATTGGCAAGTTCGGTTTTTTCAGTGGTATTTTGGCATTCTCGGTTTTGACTAGTGCTATTGTGGCTATTCTCTCGTTGTCGTCGCCGTCCGTCGCGGACCAAAGACTGAAGCTTTGGTTTTCAGTTTCGTCAGATCCCGCTTCGACACTTCAAAAAAACCAGACGCGTATACTAACACAAACACTGCACCGGCCCAGTGGCTCGCACGCCTAGCGCGCGCCCTCGAGGTCGCTGGTTCGATTCCCGCCGGCAACCGGGCTGCTGCGTCAGCACCAGCGTGGCCGATGGCCCCCACTGGACAGTGGCTGTGTGTAGCCGAGCGCGTGTGCAAAAAGTTTTAAAGCATTTTTCTGTAAATTATTAAAACTGACAGAAACTTGGATAAAATTTGTAAAATTCATATCTTTTTAAATACTTGTCCAAATTTTACAAATAATATACAGAAATGCTCAGAAAAATAATATACAAATAATATACATCCCTTTTTGGGGATTTAATTTCCACTCCCACTGACAGGCGGCCCCGCCCGTCAGCGGCACAGAGGTCCGGGCTGCTGCGTCAGCACCAGCGTGGCCGATGGCCCCACTGGACAGTGGCTGTGTGTAGCCGAGCGCGTGTGCAAAAAATTTTAAAGCATTTTTCTGTAAATTATTAAAACTGACAGAAACTTGGATAAAATTTGTAAAATTCATATCTTTTTAAATACTTGTCCAAATTTTACAAATAATATACAGAAATGCTCAGAAAAATAATATACAAATAATATACATCCCTTTTTGGGGATTTAATTTCCACTCCCACTGACAGGCGGGCCCCCGCCCGTCAGCGGAACAGAGGTCCGGGCTGCTGCGTCAGCACCAGCGTGGCCGATGGCCCCACTGGACAGTGGTTGTGTGTAGCCGAGCGCGTGTGCAAAAAGTTTTAAAGCATTTTTCTGTAAATTATTAAAACTGACAGAAACTTGGATAAAATTTGTAAAATTCATATCTTTTTAAATACTTGTCCAAATTTTACAAATAATATACAGAAATGCTCAGAAAAATAAATAGAGTCTATTAGTATGACTCACACCTCCAATGCATTTAGTTTAGTTGCTGTTTTGTTAATTTTCACTCCCACTGACAGGCGGGTCCCGCCCGTCAGCGGCACAGAGGCCCGGGCTGCTGCGTCCTTTGAGCACCAGCGCGGCCGATGGCCCCACTGGCCAGTGGCTCTGTGTAGCCCAGCCCGTGTGCAAAAAGTTTTAAAGCATTTTTCTGTAAATTATTAAAACTGACGGAAACTTGGATAAAACTTGTAAAATTCATATCTTTTTAAATACTTATCCAAATTTTACAAATAATATACCGAAATGCTCAGAAAAATAAATGGAGTCTATTAGTATGACTCACACCTCCAATGCATTTAGTTTAGTTGCTGTTTTGTTAATTAAGAAAAAGGGTAGAAATAAAATGGGTATCGCAAATTCATTATAATTTTATCGGATTGCTAGAAAATTGTGCCCCTTATGTCAAAATGCTCATAAGCACGTGTGCTAAACAATCAGCATCATTTTAAGCATGTTACCTAAATTAAAAGCCCCGGAGAACATAAAAACAAGTATGGAGCTATATTTCCGCTCTTGTTGGATAATTATTCTAGGCACCCCATTTAAATTGCTAGATTTGTTATAGTAAATTCAGTGCACAAAAATGTCATTCCATCATGTGCTTGTGCATTGCACTTGTTCTACCTGTGTGGTGTTTGATGGTTGCTTTCCGGTGTTCTAATACATCGATAGATCCCAGTGTCGAGGTTCCACCGCAATACCTCGACGATCCGTATTTCCCGCCACCACCGCAAGGCAAGCGTAATCCCCCCTCTGAGCATATCTTATCCTATTTTCCACAAATATTTTCTCCACTATAATATTGCATGCGGTTCCAAATGTCAATTTTATTGGATTAGAGTATCCTATAGTTGCATTAAGTTTCCGATGCCATTACCTTTTTCCCTCCTATTATCCATAGGTTTGTATTGTTGGCCTGAGATAATTAACTATACTATGTTGTTGCTTAGCCATGCTTAGTTAAATGTTTATTCGTCTGAGGGATATTCATGTTGGGAACAGATGTGGAAATGAGCGGATGATGGTGGAGAAATTGTGGTGACAGGTAATAAAATGCTAAAAGGTGGGGATGAGAGGCCACATGGGTTGTGGTGGGTTGTCTCGTTCTCGCCTCAGTGCGAGTTCTCCCCTTCGAGCCAAGTTGAGCGTGCAACCATGCGTGGGCATATGGAACCTCGTCGACCGACTAACTTGTGGCGGACTAGCCGAGGGTCCTCTAGTTTGGCTTTCCATTTGCGCGTGTGTTGAGATGGTGGCCAAGACTGAGATGAGGATGGTGGTGTTTAGGAAAATGAGTGGCCGCGGGGCAGGGTGATGGAGTCACTGAACCTGTCCTACCGCCACTGTCCTACCGCCACTGATGATCCTGGGTTAGTTCTACGCGAGATAAAGGTCGTAGCCGCTCCCACCCAGCCGGCTTTCCCCGGAAGAGAGCTAAATGTACAGGCAATGGGCCGGACGGTACGCATGGATAAGTAGATGGGAGGTCCCTCGCGAGCCTGGCGACTTTCATATTGTACACCCCTGCAGGGATAAATCTTTTCGAAAAGCCGTGTCCACGGTTAAGGACGACTTGGTGACGGATTCAGAGACCATAGAATAACTTTAACTGAATGATTAAAAACTGGGTACTAGAGGTACCGCTCACTATTGTAAGGTTGACTTCCTCGAGGGTGATTCGGGGAGGTGCCTGTGATGAACAGGTACAGTGGTTGACGATTGGTCGCTGATGAGAAAGTGATCAAAAGAAAAAGAGTTACTTCTTACCCCTCTTTTAAAATATTCTGATAGTCGATGCCTTGGAGTGGTGTTTTAATAAACAAAATCAGCCTTATGCAAAACAGCCATAAAACCTTGAAAGCCAATCATCGAGCATATATTAGCTCCTAATCTTGCAGAGTTCGTCGAACTCAACCTTGTTTAATTTGTTTCAGAGGAGGACTTCACCGACCTTGAAGGTGGGTTCTTTGTGGACATCGACGAGTAGTCTGGGGTTCCCGGGTGGCAGCCTGGGGCAACTCGGAACCAGCTGGCATGGAACTATTTATCTGTAGGCCTCTTAGGCCATGTTTGGATCTTGTTGTTTAGAACAACTTAATTTGCTTCCGCTTGTTGTAATGTTGGGTCAGTGACCTCTGATTGTAATATTTTGCTATCTTCCTCTATTATAAGAGTTGAACTATAATATCTTGAGTTGTAGGGTCTGTTATGTGCCAGGTGTTCCAGTGTCTTGATCTCTTTATTATACATTGAGGGCTATGCTTTGGATATGGCATGATCGAAGGGTTGTGTGGCCGATGATCCATGCCGAGCACGCCTGCCGATGTTTACTCGGCCTGGGAGTGGTAACCCCAGTAACCTTTGATTATGTAGCATGACCACCGACACATAGCATCACTGTATAATTTGCGGGGTCGGGGCATTACAGTTGTGCATAATGATACAAGCATTCATGATAGCATACATTTCCTCACGCGACCATGAAAGACAAGGGTAGCGAACAACAACCCACCTGGCCTGGAGCACACCAAAAGCTCGCTCCACATCTTTGCGAACAGGCTCTTGTCTCTTTGCAAAATGGCAATCTGCCTCGCCGACAGGGTTGCGGATTGACTTCACAAAAGTAGCCCAAGTGGAGTAGATGTCGTCAGCAAGATAGTACCCCTTGTGTACTCATGGCCGCCGATCGCATAGTTGCATGGTGGAGCTAGGGCTTACACAACTTTCTGGAACACAGTGGAACTGTAGAGCACGTTGATGTCATTGGCGGCACCGGCGGTGCCGAAGTAGGCATGCCATATCCAAAATTCATGATCTGTCACGGCTTCAAGTATAACACTGCACTTCCCGTGATGCACTGACTTGTACATCCCTAGCCACGAGTAGGGGCGGTTCTTCCAGTTCCATTGCATGCAATCTATGCTACCAAACATCCCTGGAAATCATGTTGCTTCTCCTTGTGCCAAAATACGCGCCGTGTCTTCCTCATTTGGTGTTCTCAGATAGAGCTCGCCGAACACCTTCACAACAGCCCTACAGAATCTGTAGGTGGCTTCGACGGCTGTGGACTCAGACATACGGAGATAGTCGTTCAGATCATCCGCAGGTAACCCGTAAGCTAGGCACCGTATGGCCGTCGTGCAATGGACGAGTGAAAGAGCATTTTCCCTCATGTGTGGTTTTGGTAATTGAATGACAATCTCTATGGACTAATGTTTGCATTGAGATATCATTATAGATCATGTCCATGAAATTGTGGAGTTCATGTGTTGAACTCTTGAAGCTCATGTGTTGAGTGAAGCTTATTGCAAGTATGTCTTGAAGATTCAAGACATCATCTTAGTGAAGAAAAGATGAGTTGTGCAAGACCAAGAGAAGCTGCTTGCAATGGATACATGAAGACGAAGCTTAGCGAGACTCTCCCATTGTGAGCATGGGGGAGTATTTGGAGAAGTCTTCATCAAGCAAGTGTTTGGACGCGCAATCAAGAAAGATGATCCACTTGAAGAGATCAAGATAGTCATCATCCAACTCAAGTGGAATGCTCAAAGCAAAGGTATGATCTTGATAGAGCTATAGGATAGATAGGCGTACTATCAAGAGGGGCTCTCAAGTTGGTAACTTGATCGCATCGTTGTGGAGAGCTCAAACATTTGCATACTTGGCATATCATATTTCTTGGTTCTTATTTGGCTTTTATGTTGGTGAGAAATTAGAGCTTGGTTCATCTCCATGTCAAGCTCTTGTTCATCAAAATCGGTTTTACTTGGACAACTTGTTGTGTTTTTGGTGGCGGAAATATTGTCGGTTTTACCATGAGGAAAGTCCCACACCTTGCCATGTGTGTCGATTTTACTCTATTTATGGGATGAAATATTCTCATCGTCGCTATCTTTCCAACAAAATTGGTCTCACCTCATTTGGAGTTCATTTGCAAAAGTTACTTCAGTTTTGGTGAGGCCTACTGGCAGGGGCGGAACTTCGTCCGGAAGTTCCGGCCTAGCGACCGACCGGAAGTTCCGGTGCTGTGACCGGAAGTTCCGGGCCTACACCGGACATTTCCATCTGGCCAGAAAACGGCTAAGTCCTTTTAGGATTTAGCCCCTGGCAAAGGCGGAACTTTCACCGGAAGTTTGGCTGGAACTTTCCGGGCGACCGGAAGTTCCGGCCCTCGACCGGAAGTTCCGTTCCAGACAAACGAGAAAATTGGCTAAGTCAGGAATTGCTCGCACTCGGGCAAAGCCGGAACTTTGGCCGGAAGTTTGGCCGGATCTTTCCGGGCGACCGGAAGTTCCGGCCAAACCACCGGAAGTTCCGGTGCTGAACATGCTGGTTTTTCTCTAAGTCTGGAACTGCCTGCGCCCTGGCCAGGTCGGAAGTTTGGCCGGAACTTTGGCCGGAACTTTCCGGCCGACCGGAAGTTCCGGGTTTAGTGGCCGGAAGTTCCAGCCCAACGGGCAGAAAACGGTCAGATTTCTGGGAGGGGTATAAATACCCCTCCCCTTCTTCTTCCCAAGAATCTAAGGCAACACGATTTCTTTCTCTCTCCTACTCCATTGTTGACCTTGGAAAGCTCACTCCCCTCTCAATCCCTCCATAGAATCTTGCATATTCTTTAGGGAAAGTTGAGAGGAGATCTAGATCTACAATCCTACCAATCCATCTCTCCTCTAAGTGAGGGGAACCTAGTGGATCTAGTTCTTGGAGTTCCTTTGTGGTTCTTCTTCTTTGTTCTTCCTCTCTTCTCCCCCCCATAAGCATTAGTTGCTTTTGGTGGGATTTGGGAGTGAAGGATTTGACTCCTTTGTGGTTTCCTTTGTTCTTCCTCTCTTATTCCCCCATAAACATTTGTTGTTGTGTTGGAATTTGAGAGTGAAGGACTTGAGCACTTCGTGTGCTCTTGCCATTGCATTTGCATCGGTTTGAGCCCTCCACGAGGATTCGTGGTGGTATTACTTGTGAGCTTGTTACTCTTGGGTCTTTGGACCCTAGACGCCTTTTGTGGCCGACCTTTAGTGGCCAAGACCTTTTGTGGTCAAGACCTTTTGTGGTCACTTGAGAGCCCCCAATTAAGTTGTGGGTGTGTGCCTCAAGACTTGGGAGCCCCCAATTAAGTTGTGGGTGTGTGCCTCAAGAGTTGTACGGGATTCGATCTCCGCCCCAAAGGAGATCAATAGTGGAAGGTGAACTCGCAACCTTTTGTGGTTGAGTTCATCAGGAGAAGAAGGTGAGCCTTTGTGGCGTTGCGGCTAACCTGTTGTGGTTGCGCACACCTCTCCAAACGAGACGTACACCCTTTGGGTGGAACTCGGGAATACATCCTCGTCTCCGCGTGCCTCGGTTATTTCTATACCCGAGCTATTTACTTATGCACTTTATATTGTGATAGCCTTCGTGCTTGAAGTCATCTATCTTGCTATAACCTTGTTACTTCTATTGCTTAGCATAAGTTATTGGTGCACATAGGTGAGCCTAGTATTTACATCTAGGTTGTATGCTTGTTAAAGTAAACCTCTAGTTTTATTCCGCCTTTATCAAGCATACCGGAATATCCGGGTCTTTCTTGGACCGGATAATCCGGCTTCTCGAAAAAGTTTTTAAATCGCCTATTCACCCCCCCCCCCCTCTAGGCGACGTCGATCTGTTCAACGAGAACCCAAGCTTGCCGGTGAAGTCTCTCTCCAGCTCAAAGTAGTGGTTGTAGTCCCGAACGTCGTGCAAGATCCTCCAAAATAAGGTCCTGCTCATCCTAAAGCGCCGACGAAATTCATGCGGCAAGTTCGTCGGGTTCTCGGCAAAGTAGTCTTGTAACAACAGAGCGTGCCCAGTTTCTCTGTTGCGGTCCTTCCCTTCGATGATCCTCCAAATTTCGGCGCCGCGGCTTCCTCGACTTCGGCTTCTAGAAGTGCAGCCATGATCATCTCATTCTCCTCTGTGTCGGCCAAAAGAGCGGCATCCTCCGCCATCATTTCAAAAAACATGACCTCGTCGTCGTTGTCCATTGCATGTTTGATGAATTCAGCCTATCAACCAATGGTCGAACAACTTACGTGCGGGGTGGGAGGGAAGAGGAGGCGTACCCGAGTTCGAACTAGATGCGCCGGCGCTAGACGAGGTCGGAAACGAGCGGCGCGGGACGGTCCCTAGCGTTGCGCCAAGATCCCCTAGGTGCGAACCAAGCAGGCGGCGTCGAGAGTAGCGGCGATGGTGCGAATCGCCGGCGAGAGGGTTGTGGGGGGACGAATGACTCAGGGTCGAGGCGTGTCGTGTGTATGACGGGCGAGGCAGCGCTGTCAGGACCAAGCGCGAGTCGATGTCCGGCACCCCAGGAGGGCCTCCAAGTATAGAGTCCCGATAGGGGGTGCCAGACATAAAATCGCTCGGGACGAGACTTTGGGAGTGCCGTTGGTGACGGTTTTTCGTGTCCGGCCCACAAAAGGCCTTGCACATGTTGTTGGGCTTACTTATGCTTCTGTTTCAGCAATGTTTTCTACCTTTTCTCTCATGCGTGTGATTACTTGTTTGATATGATTTATGCTTGATTTATCATGCGGGGCGAAAGACTGTGCCGTGACTCGTAAATACGCGCTAACGTTTAGAAAAAAATAACACTCCACCGGGCTCTCCGCCTACACAGGACGTGGCCCTCTACCGTGTACACGTGCCAGCACGCCGCGTGGAAGGAAGCACCGCACCATCTCTCATCGTATTCGGTTCCTCCTCCACCCCACTTGGTTTGGGAGCCAAGAAATCCAGGCCGGGGCTGAGAAGCGAAGATCATAGATCCTCCGAAATTAGCGCCTCCAATCCACTCCCCCTTTCCCGCTCCCTCCCCCACCCCAAAACCTAGAGGCGGCGTTCCTTGTGGAGGTCTCCCGCAAGGAGCAACCGAGGTGATAACCGCTGTGCTCTTTCTGGTAAATCCGTTAGTCCGTCCATGCTGATGTGTGAGTTTGATGATGTAGTTTCCAAGTTCGGTAGATTTCGTCTTGTGCCCCGATTAGTCTCTGATTTTTCTCGTTCGATTAGCGCAGGCTACGCGCGTTTATGCCTATGGGGTTGTTTGTTGTTATGCAGATAAGAGATTTCGCCCGGCAAAACACCCAATAAACAGTACTCCTTCTTTTGGGGGTATTGATTCAGAAGCTTAAAATGTGTTTATGAGTAGTTCTGGCATTTGAAGTCACTAATATTTTCTCGTGCGATTGTAATTATTTGCCAGGGGGCCTTTGTAGATGCCCTAATCCTCTATGTGTAATGTATTTGTTATATGGTGAGGATTTGTGGATAAATGTTGCATGGTGGATAAAATCGTTCATCTATTTGTTGCAGAAATGGCTCTACCTGAGGAAAACGCGAAATTCCCTAGCTGTGATGCCTACTTTGACACTATTCAGTCCAAGAAGAAGCTCCCGCTAGCTTTGCAGGAGTCACTGACCGCTGCCTTTGCTCAGATTCCGGTTGCATCATTTCCTGATGTTCCTAGTGGCCGAGGTATGCCCTTCTGCAAAGGAAACTTATGCATCTCATCGCATTCGCTAGTGTTTGTAATCCCCGATATTCTCTTTGCAGTAACTGAAATTCCTGGAGAAACGTCTGTTCTTGATGCTGTGAGAATTTTATCTGAACACAACATAAGGGCAGCGCCAGTGCTGAATCCGGAACCTGGCGCTCCGGCTGATTGGCAAGGGAGGTATCTTGGCATCATTGAATACTCAGCCATCATCCTGTGGGTACTAGATAATGCTGATCTTGCCGCCGTAGCACTCTCAGCTGGATCAGCAACTGCTGCCGGGGTAGGAATGGGTGCTGTTGGTGCAGTGGGGGTAGCAGCATTAGGTGCAACTGGCCCGGCAGCTGTTGCTGGCTTGACTGCTGCTGCGGTAGGGGCTGCTGTTGCTGGGGGTTTGACTACCGAAAAGGGTGTTGCAAAGGATGGAGTAACTGCTGCCGATCATTTAGGGAAAGATTTCTATGAAGTTATCCTTCAGCAAGAACCTTTCAAATCAACAACAGTATGACAGTTCACTCCATCTTGAACTTTTATGCCTTACATGAAATTAGGAATGCTCTTTTTCTAAATTTGTTTTGTCAATCAACTTTTAAGTCATCCACTGAAATTAACATACTTGATCCGATCTTCTGGTGTGAGGCTAGATTGTAGTTTAGCTACTTTTGAGTTACAAGCCCAGGTTTCAAAACCAAATTGGATTGCCACTCCTATCCAAAAAAAAAAACTGGGCTGTAACCTATATGTAAACACCATTGGGACAATGGACGTAAAAACGTTCTATTGGAGTGCCAGCTCGTATTTTAGCCTCCTAGCCAGTTCATTTATGTGCTAAGTTAGTTGGGAACTAAATTCTGTATCAGCTGTGTATAAGGGCACATAAATCTAAAAAGCGATGCAAGTTAATTGAAAGATAAGAAAATATGGTGTTCTCGGACCTCCATCAGACTGTTTGAACTGGCGGGTTGGACCAGTTAACCGGTCGCTTTACCAATAATTGATTGTTCTGGTTAAAAACACATCCTCGCAACAACCAAACTGGCATCATTTAATCACATCTCACATGACTTTCTTAGATGCATTATGGGTGCTAAGGTTTACTTCGGTTATCTGTTTCAACACTTTAATTTAGCGCTGCATGATTATCTTCTGTTAAAGATCCTGCTAATTTCTCTTTTTGATGTAGGTTAGATCAATTGTGGAGTCCTATCCCTGGTCTCCTTTCGTCCCTGTTACCCTGGACAGTTCAATGCTTACTGTATTACTGTTGCTCTCCAAGTACAGGTTGAGGAATGTCCCAGTGATTGAACCTGATAAGCCGGTCATTAAGAACTTCATTACTCAGACTAGTGTTGTTAAGGGGCTTCAGGAGTGTAAAGGAAGGGATTGGTTTGACTATATTTCGGCACTTCCTCTTTCAGACTTGGGGCTTCCATTTATGTCATTTGATGAGGTTATTTTATCTCACATTTCTGATTCTTCCGTTAGTCTTTGCAATATAAGAGTCAATCCCGAGTCTATAGACGTTAATTTACATTTGCATGCTGCGACATCTAAAGTAGGTCCTACTTTTGTGCTTTGGCCATGTTACACTGCTAAAATGTGGTAATTACGCTTGTGTCTTCTTCAGGTTATTACCGTCAACAGTGATGATCTAATCTTAGAGGCTTTCAAGTGCATGAAGGATAACAAAATTGGTGGTGTACCTGTGGTAGAAGGTCCCAGTAGGAAACTAGTTGGCAGTGTGAGCATAAGAGACATTCGCTTCCTGTTGCTCAGGCCCGACTTGTTTTCTAATTTCAGGTAGCAAGCGACCCAGTCATGTATGCCCCTGTGTTTGTTGTTTTGTCAACTATATGTGTCTGATGATACGCTTAATCCATACAGGCAACTTACGGTGTTGGAGTTCATGAAGGCTCTAGGTTCCACTCTTCCTGATTCGGGGGAAGATGGACTGGTCAAGCCGCCGCTCACCTGTGCACCTGATGCTTCTATGGGCAGTGTGATCGACAGCATCGGATCGAGGATAACCCATCGGATATATGTGGTGGATGGTGACTTTGAGGTTGTTGGTGTGGTGACACTTCGAGATGTGATCTCTTGCTTCATCCATGAGCCCCCTGGTTTCTGTGACAGTTATCTTGCTTCGGCGATGGAGAAGCTCGAACGCAAAGGCAGTGCAGGATCTGCGGAGAACAGCTAAGCTCTCCGCTAGCATGTGTGTCGAAATAATAGACAAGTTTAGTGAGGAAGTCCCGTAGTTGGGCTGATTCGTTCAGGTTGTGGTGTTCATACAGTGTCAGTGTCCCTCTTTAATGTGTTTTAGTTGGACATTTCTTTTTCTGAGTTCGTGTGATTTCATGGTGCAAACACTGCAGCAGTGACTGTTTTGTAATGTGTAAAAACGTTAACGTACCAAAACATGTCTCAACTCTCAGATTTCACCTTTTGTATCCTCCCCAAGTAGTGTCATCTTGACAATGGCCTCCCCTGCGGATGGCTTGACCTTTGGTTGGTGCCCATGACGTCGACGCCTGCGGGCGGTGCTTCCTTGCTGAGCCCTGTTGCTCCGGGCAAACTCGCGTTCTGGTTCTATTGGATCAGCCGATAGTGGCACTTTGTGCCGTGCCCCCTCTTGAGGGCATTTGAAGCAATGGCGGTTGTTTGGCTTCTCTGCTTGCCCTCCTCTTGGTGTCGTCTCTCCATGGTCACGATGTTTGGGCTTCTTTGGAGGGGCTGAAGTATCTCCTCTTTGGGCTTCTTTGGAGGGGCTGAAGTATCTCCTCTTAGGCTCAGACTCCTGTCGGTGAAGCTACTCAGGGTCGACTTGGCTGCATGATGCACTTTGATTTTGCTGGTGGTTGTTGTATTAAGCCTCGGCGGCACATGGCTATCCGTCCGGGTGTGGACTCGGCTATGTGTTGCCCTTTGGATGCTCCAGCACATCATGGCTGATCTTGGCAGATTGAACCTTTTCATCTACGGCGGTGAAGTTGTGTCCAACGTTAACGATGAGTGTTGAAGGCCTTCTCGGTGGTGTTTGTGCCGTGTGACGTGTGTCATTTTTAGCTCCGTATGTTGTTGTTATAGTTTTGCTAGCTACTCCCTCTGTTTCTTAATATAAAATGTTTTATCTTTTTTACCGTATTCACATATAACTACATGTATTTAGACACATTTTAGTGTGTGTTCATTTATTTTAATCCACACTAGGCAACGTGTATAGTAGCGAAAACATCTTATATTGATTATATTTATGAATGGAGGGAGTAGTTTCTATTTGCTTCCCGTAATGTTACTGGCATTTGTCCGGATTCCCTCGTAATGAAAATATGAAATGGAGCAGCGACTTGCTGTCTTCTGTGGAAAAAAAAACTTTGCCCAGCAGGGAGGGGATAGGAGACACATGCGGACAAGGATTGCCAATTCTCGGGCAAATCGAAGTTGTTAGGACGCGCTCGCCTGGAATCTCAAGACTCTCTCCAAGTCAAATACGGTCGTCTCTGAACCTACCAGAGCAGAGCCCGGATTAAAGAGCCTAAATCGGACACGAACCGGCGAATCTGCTGCTCTTTATAAGCGCCGCTGTACGTTCGTGCTATTCCAAAACGTTCTCCGACCCTCACGCCCAGGGATCGATCAATCATCCGAGGCCAGGCGAGGCGATGGAGATGGACGGGAACTCGCTGCCGTCGCCGTCGTGCCCCGACGGCCGGAAGCGGCGCGTGTGCTACTACTACGACCGTGGCATCGCCAACGTGGACTACGGCGCGAACCACGTGATGGTGCCTCGCCGCGTGGCCATGACGCACGGCCTCGTCAGCTCCTACGGCCTCCTCCGCGACATGGAGGTCCTCCCCACCAGACCCGCCACGGAGGACGAGCTCGCAGACATCCTCACCGACGACTACCTCGACCTCCTTCGCGGCCTCACCCCGGACACGTACCGGTACCGGGTCGACTCCGCGCAGCGGCACAAGATCGGCGCGCTCTCCGACGGGCGCAACGACAACCCGGTCATCGACGGCCTCTGGGACTACTGCGCGCGCTACGCCGGCGGGTCGCTGGCCGCGGCGCGTGCGCTCGGGAGCGGCAGGTCCGACATCGCCATCAACTGGTCAGGCGGGATGCACCACGCCTGCAGCGGGGAGGCCAGCGGCTTCTGCTACGTCAACGACATCGTGCTCGCCATCAGGGAGCTCCGCGCCACCTTCCAGCGCGTGCTGTACGTGGACATCGACGTGCACCACGGCGACGGCGTGGAGAAATACTTCGCGCCCGACGGCAGGGTCATGACGGTATCCTTCCACCAGCACGACGGCTTATTCTTCCCGGGGACCGGGAAAGCCCAGGACATCGGCGAGGGCGAGGGGGAGTACCGCACCCTGAACGTGCCGCTGAAGGCGGGCATGGACGACACCGGGTACAGGGAGATATTCGTGCCCGTCATGAGGGAGGTCATGGGGGTTTTCCAGCCGGATGCCGTCGTGCTGCAGTGCGGCGCCGACTCGCTCTCCGGCGACCGACTCGGCGAGTTCAACCTGTCCGTCACGGGCCACGCGGAGTGCGTCAGCTACCTCCGGGGATTCAACGTGCCGCTGCTGCTCCTCGGCGGCGGCGGGTACACCATCAACCACGTCGCTGCCTGCTGGTGCTACGAGACCGCGGTCGCCCTTGGCAAGGAGAAGGAGATCCCGGACGACATACCGCACCACGGATACGAGCACTACTACAAAGACCAGGGATACAAGCTCCACCACGCGGTGACTAAGGTGGGGAAGAACTACACCAAAGAGTACACGGAGAACAAAAGGAAGGAAGCTCTCAAGAACGTGGAGAACCTTCACGAGCTCTTGAAGCACGACGTCGCCCCGAGGGACATCGCCGCCGTCAGGGAACTCTACGAGCAGCAGCATCAGAGTCAAAAAAAAGAGAAGCAGAGATGAGGATGACCCCATGGACAGGCTGCACCGGCTGTGCGGCGAGGCGGACGTCCGCAACTTCTTCACCAGGGTGGGAGAGGAAAAGATGAGGAAAGCCCATAGCTGTCGATAGGTGAAGCGAATTATTTGTACCATCGTTTCAGCCTAGTAACGAATGTCATTCGGCTGCTTCTACAGTATGAAACTATTGACTACCAATGAATGTACTGCACTTCATGATTATTTTGCCATGCCTGAATATAAAATGATATTTTAGCAGAGCACGGTTAGGGAACCCCAAACCTACCGTGAGACATGTTTATCAAGCTGGGTCTGAAACAATTGAAAGCAACGAGTAGAGATGTTTTACAAAAAAAATAGGATGCCCTATTTGAACTGACACACATCGAGTCAGAAAGAATTACAATAGCTAAACTAGAAATAATACCATATGACATATTACAGATCCAAAGTTAACCTAATGAAACAAAACACTAAGTAGACAAACCAGTTGCCATCCAAAAAGAATTGTGCTTTCGCGCATATCGTGAGACACGAGACTACCACCAAATGACATTTAGCACCAACCACTTGTTCCCCATGAACCATAGGGTAAGCAAATTGACCAGCTTCTGATGAAGTGTCGAGCGAGCAGTTAGACAATGGTGCTCATTTGTACAGCGATTGGCCACAACGGAACACAAAATAGTACACATGCTTATTGTACAGCACTTCTCTTCAGAATTGCCTGCGGCTGAAGAGCACTTGAAGCAAAGATGAATGCTTATCTTCTGAGGGGTCCGACTACAATTGCTCGTCAGCTATGCCATTTCAGTCCATGAGTTTTGCTGCCACTTTACTCATTTGCTTCTACTGCGCCAGTTTTCTCTTTGAAATCCACGGCAGAAACTTCCCTGCTCGGTAGATCCACAACTGCATCAGCTTTCACACCAGCATCCACAATTGTATCAGTTTTCACGCCAACATCCGCAACTGCATCAGTTTCTGTTTTCTCATCAATGACAGCATTAGCTTTCGGTTCAGTATCCACGACTCCCTCAGTTTTCGGTTCAGTATCCACGACTGCCTCAGTTTTCGGTTCAGTATCCATGACTGCCTCAGTTTTCACCGGTAGCTCCACGTCTTTGTCAGGGACAGCTAGCTCGGGAGATACTGCCGAGTCTGCTAGATTACTCCCATTAACATCAGTAACCGGTGAAGCTTCAGGGACAGGATTGTCCAAATCAGATGTACCAGTAGGTTTATCTACTGTTCCTTCTGTCTGCCTCTCAGTAGTTGGGACTGAAGATTCAGCTACTGTGCTAACTTCAGTATCACCAGCTGAAGCATCTGGATGCCGCTCGATCCCTTCTGCACTTTCTAATTGCTCATCCCCAGTGCTTAAATTTGTCTGTTTACCACATTCTGCAGCATCTTCTGCCTCTTCAGAAGGGCCATTTTCAAGAGACAAATTTTCCATTTGATCCTCAGTGCCAATAACTTGACCATCATCAGTTTCCTCAGTGTCCGGGGAAGCCTCCTCAGAATTGGGGGATGACGAAGGAACAGAGGCAGCTAAACGGTCATTGATACCTCTCTCTCCATCAAATGTGAACCAATTTGAATTTGTAAAGAGGGAGCTGCTTTTGAACACACAATGCATTATCAATCAGTTACCTGATACAGGAAAAATAAATCAAGGGTGCTGGAGTACGATGAGATTGCAAATTACCCTTCCTGTTCATCTCCCAGACGTAGAGAATTTATTACCACCTCAGCCGATTCGTCATCAAAATAGACATCCTTTAAGGAAAATAAAAAGAAGATTACTAGACTCATAAGAAAATAATATACTTGTCGGTATACATTTTCATTTGTGGATAACCATAATCTTATATTATGTTTCCAAAGAAAAAAACTACATAGCATGTTTCTAGTCAGTTTTTCACTGTATCGAACATTATTGCACGAAACACCTCAACAAACAGTTTTTTTACATGACCTCAATAAACAGTTAATCGACTGAATGCTAGAATCATGCAGAGTTAACAAGAAAAAGAATCAACATACCTCATCATCCCGTTCAAGTGACCCTTGTGCCTGCATTCAGAAGACCAACCGGTATCATTAATGTGTACACATTAGCCCATAAGTACATATGTTTTCTTGAAAAAAAATGCCTACATATACAATACACCAGCAGAAACAATGGCAAGATGCAGGAATAGATGTTCTGATAGTCGCAAACCATCAAATCTAACAACACTAACACATCTCCACACCTCTTCAATGTCATCATTGCTGTAAATCCCATAGCGGAATGCCTGGCTCAAGTTATTAGCAAGAGCTGCGACATCATAATCCCTGTCTCGGAAGTCATCATCATCACTATCCCTACCACGGTCATGTAGCGAGGTTGGGCGCCTGCAGCAACAAGAATTCAAGACATACAAGTTCAGCAGGATGATACTCGGAAAAAATTAAAGCAGGATGTAGCATGTAAAACAAAGGAAACCTACCCACAAGCCCAGTGATAAACATTTTCCACCTCATTGCGTTTGACCAGAACATCTGTCTGCCATTCAACCCACTCACTGTTTTCCTACTCAAAAGTCAAAACAAAATTTCCAAGTCAAAATGATGCGTACAAACTACAGAAATTTATGACCTACAAAGGATTGAGTTCATGCAAAAATAAAAGATACCTGCAGGTGAGTCTGGATTGTGCTGTTACTGTTTCCCAACTGAATGAGTTTATTGGCTATTCTTGTCATGTGGCCAACATTCCCAATTTTTGAAGGGGTTTTCCCTTCAGCCGGTACAGTAGGCTGCACACGGAAGAGGAAAAACATTACAGGCATTCTTCGTATTTTGAAGTCAAAATTGCTAGGACATACTAATATAGCTTACCCCACTAGACTCTGTTGACAAAGAAGAAAGCTTGTCGGCAGTAAGAATTTTACCAACAATGTCACATTCCTTCAGAACATGTTCGACAAGTTCTGTTCTTTTAGCCTCCAGGCAAGAAACAATTATATTCTCGACGTGATGGTGCAAAAAGTTGTTAAATGGATACCTGTGGTTTGACAAATATATGAGATTGGCCCTTTAAACACTGATGAACCAAAAGAGCATAATATATCCATCTTACTCAAAGAACAAATCAATTGAGCGCTTTATTGCTGATTGGTTGATTAGCTCCTTTTCGGCAGTTTCACTACCAACTGTCAGCAAAACAGAGATGAACTCCACAATCTGTAAAGAAGAAGATGGCATATATAGGTTATTAACACAAGTGAGTAGGATTATTACTAAGACACCATAGTTGCCAAAATGGAAATGCTTAATATTGCTAATATGCTTATATGGAACTGAAGAAAGAAGTGAAAGACATGTGGCATATTTATTGACACCGGGATTCGAATATGCGTGCATCTATTGCCTACGTCTAAACACCAGGACCATACAAAAATTAGAGTGAGTAAAAGTTGAGTCCAGATAAGCCCATGCAGCAAATTCTATTGAATTTCAATAAATAAATAGACCCGGACAAGAAATGAAGGCTTCAATCCTAAGTGATAACAGTTAGCCACTACAAGTTTGAAAGAACAAATGGTCAATTGTAAAAGAGATTTAAAATATCAAGTACCTTCAGCCGGTGTTTTCCAAGAGGAGGGCGTAAACATCCATAAGTTGTAGGCAACACATTTTCAGCAGCAGAAGTGTCCAATAAGTTCAGCAAATTACCTACAAAGTAGGTTGGCTATAACATTAAATCTCCAAAAAAACTAAAAGCAATACAAAGAATGGTTCATAAAAGGTCTAGAACGGATAAAGGAAAAATATATTCGTGATAAAAAATGTGTAAAATACCCAACACTCACCTAGACTCTCAAGCATACCATCGACTGTCTCAGGACTGGCAGTGACCAATGCTCCATGACTTACATTGCTTCTGAATGCCTGATAGGAAGCTGATGCTAATCTCTTTGGGTCCAGTAAAGATATGCACACTGACAATGAATGAACCAGCACAGATTTCGGTCTTGATCCTTCAAGAGCATGACAGAATAACCTCCCAACAAAACTGTAATTCATAAAATGGGATATAAACATTTCCAGGTCGAAAAAGGAAAACTTGTACATGACAGGGCTTTATCGCCAGCAATTTAAAACATCTTAAGACAAAATTTGAATTAGCCTCATTGTGAACAAACTGAAGAAATGGAAAAAAAATGCATCGATATTGTTTCTCTGATTCTGTCCACTACCCAAATATTCAACGCACTTCACTTCTAAAAAGTTTTCCCCTTGCCAAACAACGATGAAAACAGCTGTGGTGTGACCATACAACAAAGTTTTAAGATGGTGGAGACCTTGGGCTGCAAATCTTTGCAGCAAGAGACGGAGGTGCACATCGAGTCACAGCACAAAGAATTTCAGCGGCATTAGCATGCACTTCAGGAGAGTCCTGTTTGGCAATAATAAAATATATCAAGTTTCTGCTATGAACATATAAATTGAAGTTCTTTCTCTAGAAACTAAATATATTTACTTAGGGGTTACATTTATATATGTAAAATATCTCAAGGCAAGGGACATACTGGGTTTCTTGAATAAAATGCTAGGTAAATATGCAATCATTTCTTTAAAATACAAGCAGACATGCAAAGACAACTATGCAAGATGCTTCCCACAATGCTATATATTTCTTAGCATTCAAGTTGGACTAACTCACCGATGAGCTAAACTTATCTGCGATCATTCCAAGGACATCTGTATTTTCTAACCACTGCATTGTATCAGCATAGTTAGAGTATATGGTCTCATCAGCACCAATCAGACGAATCAGCACCTGAAGAATTCCACGAGCAGCAGCATCAACCAAATGCACCCGCCAAAACATCAATCCACAAAAGTTATAAATGACACCTTACCTCCATTATTGATGTGATGCCAATCAGGTCAACAAGTTGGACAACTATCACTGGATGCTCCTATAAAAACATGAGGTGTATTATCCCGCTGAAATATTTGATCAATTAAGTTTGTAGCATGAAATTTGTGAGCATTGAAGAAAACCGTACAAACTATTAGCTTGCCATGGTTAATCCAAGCAACCCCACAAAAGAAAGTACAGAAAATGGACTTACACCTCATAATTTTAGATGCAAGTTGAGAAACCATTTTTTGTTCATAAAAGGACAAGAAATACCTGAACATAATTCATAAGTGGGGCAGTCTTCCGCAGCATCAAGCATATAACCACCTACAACAAAGAAGTAAACTGACTTCAGCCTTAGCAAAAAAATGACGGCAATTACAGGATGAAGTCTCAACCTCTGAGGAACAAAAGGCATGTAAAAATCAAATTACTACAGGAAACTCAATACATAAATTTATGCAATGGTTCGGATACAGATGTCCATGTAAAAAAATTAAGTACCTTGCTGAAGTAACCAGATAATAATGTGCTGTGTGGATGATCAGGTTTCACAAACGAGAAAAGCAAATCCATTAACTGTAAGGCAGAAAAATATAGAGAAATAACATTAGCTATGGTTGTAATTAAATATGCCTGACAGAGACAATAGAAACGACAAGAACACTGACCTCTTCATCCTCTACTAGGGTCCTCAAAATGACATCGATTTCACAAGTAAATATCTCACAAGCAATGAAAGGGAACCTGGAAGGAGTAGAGTGAATTTCAAAAAGGATGATATGGAGCTCTTTACATAAAATGATAATGTGGTACTCCCTCCGTCCCATAATATAAGATGTTATTACAATCAATACTTCAAAAAGGATGAAAGGGGACTTTACTTAAATGATAGTGTGTTACTCCCTCCGACCCATAATATAAGATGTCATTACAACCAATATAGGTATTGGTTGTAGTAACAGATTGGATTATGGCACCGAGGGAGAAATAATTAATAACATACTTGAAAGAGCGCTTTTTTTCAGCATCATCTGGAACTTCTTCGACAACATAACGAAGCAACTGCTCCACCTGGGCCTTGTCACGCAAGCTACAAATTTTTTTTCAAGAATTATAGGTCGGGATATATAGTATTGAACTGAAGGGACACTGAATGTCAGAGTGGTCAATAAATAAAGGAAAATGCAGGTCTTCACAATATTAGTCATTCATCCAACCAGGTGATCCTTCAACTAGTACAAAAAAGTATATTCAACATTCATTCGACCAGGTAATCCTTCAACCGATACGAAAATGGTTAACAACAATAAATTTGCTCAGAAGACTAAGCATCAGTTCGAAAAGGAAATGAAAAAAGGGAATCGAAGTTCTCCCTCAAAAACGGCATATCCAGAATATAGTATCACGCCTCTAAACAGAAGAACTTTGTGAACCATCTCTTAAGGAGAAAGGACTACAGCCATCATTAAAACTACGCTCTCCTTATATACTCTTCCTATTATGAGATTTAAACTGCGCAGATGCAGCAACTATTAAGTGCAAAAACAAATGTGATTATCTCATAGGTAAACTTGTTTGTTATTTCCTTAACCTAATAAGCAACTAAGTTTCCCTAGTAACTGTTGCAGCAACTGTCGCATAAGTGAATCCATAAGAAAAGGTGCACGGTTTATCTTTGTTACTCTAGTACAGAGTAACAAAATAAGTAGTGAGGTGCAACAATAGATTAAACATGCCACGCGTGCAACAGAAGCTTGCAAGGAAATTACAAATTTATGAGCCGGGTATTCAGTGCTTTGCACTCTTGAATAATTTCATCCTCATCAAGAAGTTCTTCCAGCGTAAAATTTTCCTTGTCAAGGATTGTATCCACCTGGAAATACAGCAATATACTGAGTCAGTGATGATGTATAGTGTGTGTTTGTACTTTGTAAGATACTATGAAAAATAGATTCAAGGCCTCATTGAGAATTGAAAGTTATTTATAGTAACTATGGAATAGTAACGATGATGACTGATGTGAGACAAGAGAGAGCAACTCAGTAAAATCATCTGACAATTCAGGATACCGCTAAGTTAGAGGATTAAACACAAGATATTTCGAAGGTAACTGAACACATATCAACAGTGAATGGAATTGGAGAAGTACACTGTTTTTCTCAAACATTACGTCAGAAAAAGATAAGTAGAGCGAAGTAATTCAAGAGAATGGGGGAAAAAAGGCAACGCTTACTGCACAAGCGCAATGAATCTTCAGTTCATAATGCAAATCAATTAGTATCACACAACAGATCAGGGGTTCGGTATTAACAACACAGCAGTTCTGCCGTATGCAGACCCTGTTAAGCAATGATCCAAGTCTTCCCCAGGGCTAACTTGTATGCAAAACATATCCAAATCTGAAGCACCGCATCTACTACCTCTCCTGCAACAAACACCAAATCACGGAACAGCTGATGCACGAGCTCGCCAATGCGAAATCACGCACCTCGCAGACACGGCGCCGCACCGACAAAAAAATACCTACAGCGCGAACTAGCGCGAAGCGAGCACTAGGACCCAACCGCGGCACCCAATCCCGCGAGCAAATGGGTCGACGACCAAGCCCGCAGTTGGTAACCACGAGACACAGGTACGCACGGACGGACGAACCAATCAATCTGAAATAGAGAGCACAGAGCGAGGGGGGGGCAGAAGGAGGTACGGGCAGGAGACTCACGGGCGAGGCCGCGGAGAGGCCGGTCATACGCCAGAACATGGTGGCGGCGGCGGTGGATCTAGGGTTTCCGAGCCCTGGGAACGCGAGCCCGCGGCCGATTCCGGGCGAATCCGGGCGGCGGCGGCCGGATTGGTTGGCCGGGGGAGGAGGGTGGATCGGGAGGGGGGCGAGCGGATCGAATTGGGGTCGCGGGGGTGGGAGGAGGCGCACGAGAGTAGGAAAAAACAGCACGCTTTTCTATTTGGGCTTTCTTGGGTTCGATTTGGTGTGTGGAGATGGGGGATTGGGAGGGGCAGACGCTGTTACTTTTGGCGACCAGTGCAGATGGCGACGCCTCAAATTATTTGCTCGGTGATTGAAAGGAGAAGAATATATTTTTCGAACAAAGGACTTTTTCTAAAACTGATTGTGAACAAGTCATTCCTGCCTGGTTACTTCTACGTTAGTATGGCTTAGATGATGGCTTGGTTATACTTGAGTTATGTTGTATGGCATGGTTACTTTGTAGTTGATGATGTGTTTATTGTTGTTATTAGCTTACTTACATGTTGTGCGTGCCCAATGAAGACCTTGCCAAACATTTTTATTGAATTTGGATTCTAGTATATGTCGGCCCAGTGGATTTTAGGGTGTGCAGAGCCCACTCTTCACGGCCCTCACACGCGTTGATGCCGACGAAACAACTAAGGATCAAGCGGAACGCTTGGGGAGACCCCCGAGGGGAGAGCTCTCTCGAGGGGACTTGAGGGGGCAGCGAAGGGCCTGAAGGGGCTCCCCCTGAGGCCGCCCCCCGCAAGGCTTTTCTCCCCTGAAGGGGAGTCAACACAACTCCCTCCACAAGGCCTCCAGGGCCCTGTGGAGATACTTCTCTACGAAGCAATCGCTGCAGAGCGCACATGGCCTCTGCAGCAGCCGCAGAGTGACACGCGCGTCTGCGCGCGATGAAGACGGCGCCACAGTTGTCGTTCTGGTGATAAAAGGAGTCAACAAAGCGATGTGTCCCCTGGGCCGCCACCAAGGCTTTCCTCTCTGGTGATAAAGCAGGTGGTCGGCGCAACGCTCCAACGGCGACGTCACCATGGGCACCCCCACGGTCTCTGCAGTACCAGCTGGCCGCTCTGCAAAGACGACGGCTGCCCTGCCACGAAGGCAGGCCTTGCGACCATGGACCGGGTCCATGGGCACCTCCGCTGCAGTGCACCCCGCTCCACCATTTCGTCGCCATGTGGGAACCCTTCCACTGCGCAGCACACAGGGATGAGGCCTGGGGCGCCTATATAAGGAGCAGGAGCGCCACCGTAGCGGAGGACGGGCGGATCGATCGATCACTCATCCATAGACGCCCACCCGTAGCTTAGCCAAGCCGAGCGAGCCCAAGGAGGAAGAAGGCCCGAACCTTCCCCCTCCAAGCTCCGCACTGCCTCGTGAGGGCCCGCGGCAAGCTCGTTGTACTCACCCTCTACTGAGCAATACAGACAAGCAGGAGTAGCGGTTTTACCTCACCCTGAGGGTCGTGAACCTGGGTACGGGCCGGAGTCCATCTATGTCGTTTTGTTCCTCTACAGGCTCGACGAGCACCGTCGCCGAGCCGGTCGTAGGTTGTTGACCAACGTGTTCAGTCCCCTTCACGAACTTCTCCCCGAGAGTGGTTATCCATGTTCCGTGGGAATCATACATCGACATTATAGAAAAGAAGCGACTTGCTTTATGCAGGTAGACAATAAGAAAATTTGTCAAAACCTCTTGTAAATAAGATCTTAGATTCTCAGCATGATTATCCTTATCTTGGGTATAAAAATACTTTTTTTTTACAATATAAGTGTGAAAAGACAAAAGGTAGAAATATTTGTTATAAATAATTCATTTGAGTTCTATAGTGGATTTTCTAAGGCCACAACAAACAATTGTCATTTCTTGTACAAAATTGCTTAAAGTGTAGGCAAAAACCAGAAACTAAAAGGCAAATCAAGCATTCCTTCCTCATATAATTGTCGCTTATCACTCACATCATCATGTTGAAAGGAGTTGGAAGGTACGTGATACATTAATAACAAACTAGATGATCCTATAGTAGTGTGCATGTGTACTTGGATATTTCTAGTGAATAATCTATTTGAAAATAGAAAGATAAATATAGTGCATACAGATCCATATCAATACCCAATACGAATATTTAATGTATCTAGTAATAGTCATGCATATATATGAAAGGATGGTGGTATTGGTAGAGAATTCCAAGGTACTAATTGTCCTATTAAGACATCTAAATATCAAGGTAGTAGCACATATTTGTAAAAATTTCCGTGCCACAACATTAGATTCAAATTATAACTACTTGGTTGCTCGGTCAAAATCGTGTTAAGTGCCCTTCTTTAGGAGCTCGACCATGTGCTAGTATGGCTTAGATGATAGCTTGGTGATGCATATAAAATACATACATGAACTTTGTAGTTTATTACTTTATATCCTCATATATTTACAACTTACATAGGGTTATATTTATAAATTATAATGATTTTGGGTTTTTTTCGCATGATCCCCTTGTTTTGGTTACTAGATGATACCGCGCGCGTTGCTGCAGCAACATATGTAATCACTCGGTGAAACATAATTTAAAAACATGTGAGATTCCTATAGAATAGTCTTAAATTTCGACAAATTTACAGATATGTTAATGAAGGAGCTATAACTTCCAAAAATCAGGTATAACAATCAGAAAAAATACCAACAGAGAAAAACAATGGTATAGGTAAATCTTTTACGTCCTCCACAATTATCTAGTCCATTCCATCTCTGGTCACGAACAATTTTGTAGATATATATAAGCACAACTTACTCTCTCAATGCAATCTCTTGATAGGAAAACTATACCTCGGAGGACAACATTTTCTAGCATTAATCTACAAAGTTGTACACAAATAAATCATATAGAACTATTTACGGAGAGAGTGGCAGAATAAAATATTTGGCTGAGTGGTAGAAGAAAATTAGCTGCAAATTCAGATGGCCTTAAGTCAGTTGCACTGCACATGAAAAAGTGAAATCCTTGCTCATTCAGTCTTTTCCCTTCATAATTTCATAAAGAAAGGATACATATTTGTAAGTGTACAGATGTCATGCGAAGAGGAAGTGAATAGATATTTCTTTAAACTGACGTACTCAACTCCTTCCACTCAACAATAAGATTCAGTAAGACAAATAAAGGGTTACACTGAAAATTCTATTCTAGATGTGAAAAGACATAAGCATCGCTGGTCCTAGCATCTTATTCTCAGTAAAACACATGACCATAGCAAGTAACATGAACAGTTGATTCCATCTTACTGCAAAACACTTATTCTATAAAATGGTAAAGTGAATATGTATGGGAAAGAAATACCTTCTATAATATGGGAGCTATTGCTTTGTGTTTCTAATCACCTGCAAAAATACAAAATCTCTGAGATTTCACTTGCTACAGGTGCATGAATCACTTGAGAGAAAATTCAAGAGTGCAAATAACCATGTGGCATTAGATTACTTCAGTGCTCTGTATATGGAACCAAGTCGACGCAGTGTAAACACTTGGCAGGATGTGGGTTTGCATTAGATTTACTGAAGTTTCAGGATTATCCATCTTTGCAAATTGAACACTCATAAATTGGTCTTGAAGGAATGAGATTGTATTTTCTGGTCTCTAGTTAGCAAAGTTGTTTAACAAATGTATTTTATTGAAAATTCCATGGGAGCAAATGTCAATGAAATAAATAAATTTCAGTGGACATTTGAAGTGAACAAACATATACAACCAGAAAGACATCCGATTCAGTTTGAATGAAAAATAAATAAATTCAGGGGATATTTGAGTGGGGCAAACAGATGCAACCGGTAAGAAAAGTATGAAAAGAGAAGATGCATATGCTAATTGATGCAATAAGAAAATAAAGTGCAAGGGATGAGGGCTTGTGTACCGGTATAAAGAGGTGATTGCGCGTACAGTTACAAACTTACGATAGCCTCTTCCTCCTTCGTTGAGGCACTGATAGTTAGAATTCAACCTGAGTACATTAAATTGGCGTGCTTAAGAGAGCAATAGGCATAATCAATGAAAATCCAATCAAATCCAGCTCCAGGGGAGGTAATGCATGGAGCAACCTTGAAGTCGTACATCAACCTAACAAACTGAGAAAAGTTAGCGAGGGGATAAAAATTTAGAAGGATATTTTCAAGGGGTGACAGAGTTGAGATCGGTGGATTGCGAGGCAAGCTGGTGGGGCGATAGGTGTCCTTGGCAACACAGGGAGCCTTTTAAACATGTAAGGGCGGCGGTGGGAAGCTGAATCCAGCAGAGTTGTTTCTTCATAATTTGTGGGTGATGAATGATGAGGAGGATGCGGCAGTTTTAAGAGCATTTGTGGCGAGAAGGTCATAGGTCAGTGCGGATCGATTTGTCGCCATGAATTCCAAGGTCATGGCGGTAAGGAAGAGGAATATGAAGAGCGGTGTACTTTTTTTTAGTGTGAAGGGCGAGCGTAGGGGACGACCAATCTGGGATGTCCGTGCCGTGCGTACCGGCCCAAGTAATCGAGGGAATACAAAGACATGCCATATAAGGGACTCAAATCGAGCTCGGTAACGCGAATGCATGTCACGCTGGGTAACGAGAAGCACACGACAGAACGACGGGAGACAACCAAGAGTATATGGTTCAGTAATTGAGGTGACGTGGACGCACGAGAATGCTGGAAAATTAGGTAGTGGGGTTTTCCCATTTAGATAGAGAAGATAACCCTGCAGAACAAGGAAACATATGTTTTGTGTATTTTTCACTTGTTAGGACCTAAACGACATCAAGTTGATCTGATTTTTTTTGAGAAATTATTTTTATGGGAAAGAAGAATCATGGGCTTTTTCACATCGGGAGAGGGGCCACAGGGCCCAAACGAGCATGGCTGGCGCGGCCTAGGAGGGTGGTTGCGCGAGTTGTGCTCGTTCCCCCCTCGTGGCTCTGGAGCCATCCATCTTTTGCCCAAAAATTAGGTTTGACCTAAAAACGCCTATAAAAGAAGCCCCTCGTCGATCCTCGGGAGGAGCATGATGCACCGGGTGTTGTTGTTGTTGGGAAACCCCAAGAGGAAGGTGTGAAGTAGTGCAGCGGCAAATTTCCCTCAGTGATGAAACCAAGGTTATCGAACTAGTAGGAGATGAAGAACACGTCTGAAGGTTGTTGGTGGCGCCGTTTACGATCACCAACGTGGAACCTGCACAACACAATCAAACTACTTTGCCCCAACAAAACAGTGAGGTTGTCAATCTCACTGGCTTGCTGTAACAAAGGATTAAACGTATGTGTGGAGGATGATGTTTGTAGAGAATGAAAGTAACAGTTTGTAGGTGGTTGTATTATCAGTTTAAAGAAAAGGATCGGGGTCCACAGTTCACTAGCGGTGTCTCTCCATAAATAATAATAATAGCATACATGCGGGTAAACAAATTACAGCTGGGTAATTGACAGAATAAAGAGCTGCATAATGATGCATATACTAATGACATGATGTCTATTGTGAGATTCATTTGGGCATTACAACAATATACATAGACCGTTCCAACCGCATCTATGACTAATAAACCACCTTCCGGTTAGCGTCCGCACCGCTTTCAGTATTAAGTTGCAAGCAACAGCTTATTGCATTAGGCAAAGTGTGTAATGTAAGTAATACAATTATCCTTAGACAAAGTACTACTGTTTTATCCCTAGTAGCAGCAGTACATCTACAATCTTAGAGGTTGCTATCACTCCCCCAGATTAATTATGGACATGAACCCACCATCGAGCATAAATACCCCCTATTGGAGTCACAAGCATCTACTTGGCCAGAGCATCTACTAGCAACGGAGAGCATGCAAGATCATAAACAACACACAACATGATATATTATGAAGCAAATGACATAGTATTCAATATCCATTGGATCCCAGAAAACACAACATGTAGCATTACATAAAGATGATCTTAATCATGATAGGCAGCTCACAAGATCTAAACATGATGGCACAATAGGAGAAGACAACCATCTAGCTACTGCTATGGACGCGCAGTCCAAGGATGAACTACTCACGCATCAGTCCGGAGGCGGGCATGGTGATGTAGAGCCCTCCGGTGATGATCCCCCTCTCCGGCAGGGTGCTGGGAAGAGGTTCTGAACCCTCCCAAACTAGGGTTGACGACGACGGTGGCTCCGTAAGGGTTTCTGGAAAAGGGTTCTGCCTCCAGGACTTAGGTTTTCTGAACCCTCCCGAAATATGCATCATTATGCAGCTCTTTATTCTGTCAATTGTCCAGCTCTAATTTGTTTACCCGCATGTATGCTATTATTAGAGAGACACCACTAGTGAACTGTGGACCCCGGTCCTTTTCTTTAAACTGATAATACAACCAGCTGCAAACAATTACTTTCATACTCTGCAAACATCATCCTCCACACATACGTTTAATCCTTTGTTACAGCAAGCTAGTGAGATTGACAACCTCACTGTTTCGTTGGAGCAAAGTAGTTTGATTGTGTTGTGCGGGTTCCACGTTGGTGATCGTAAACGGCGACACCAACAACCTTCAGACGTGTTCTTCATCTACTACAGGTTCGATAGCCTAGGTTTCATCACTGAGGGAAATTTGCCGCTGCACTACTTCACACCTTCCTCTTGGGGTTTCCCAACAACACCACCACCCGGTGCATCAAGCATTTTTCTGGCGTCGTTGCCGGGGAGCTGAAGTACATCTGCAAGTGGAGTCTCTCACTTCCCAATCTCTTTACTTTGTTTTTGTCTTGCTTAGTTAAATTTTATTTCCTGTTTTGTTTGCTATTAAATATCAAAAAAAATAGTTACTTGCATTTTATTTACTTTGTTATTGTCTTGTTTGCTTAATATCAGAAACACAAAAAAATTAGTTACTTGCATTGTTATTTTTATTTCGGTTTTGTCATTTATTATTTCGGTTTTTATTATTGTTATTTTCGGTTTGAATTTTAATTTGCTGAAATGACTACTGCTGAGAATACTAAGTTGTTTGACTTCACTAGCACCAACAATAATGATTTTATATGCACACCTATTGCTACACCTGCTTCCAAAGCAGAATTCTTTGAAATTAAACTTGTTTTGTTAAATCTTGTCATGAAAGAACAATTTTCTAGTGTTAGTTCTGATGATGCTGCTGCCCACCTAAATAATTTTGTTAAACTTTGTGAAATGCAAAAATATAAGGATATAGATGGTGACATTATAAAACTGAAATCATTTCCTTTCTCCTTGAGAGGAAGAGCTAAAGAATGGTTACTTTCATTGCCTAGAAATAATATTGATTCTTGGATTAAATGCAAAGATGCTTTCATTGGAAAATACTATCCTCCTGCTAAGATTATTTCCCTAAGGAGTAGCATTATGAACTTTAAGCAATTTGATAATGAACATGTTGCTCAAGCTTGGGAAAGAATGAAATCTCTGGTTAAGAATTGCCCAACCCATGGACTGACTGCTTGGATGATCATCCAAACCTTCTATGCAGGACTAAATTTTTCTTCAAGGAATTTATTGGATTCGGCTGCTGGAGGTACTTTTATGTCCATAACTTTAGGGGCTGCAACAAAACTTCTGGATAATATGATGGTTAATTATTCTGAGTGGCATACTGAAAGGACTCCTAAAGGTAAGAAGGTAAATTCTGTTGAAGAAACCTCCTGTTTGAGTGAAAAGATTGATATGATCATGTCTATGCTTGTTAATGGTAAATCTCATATGGATCCTAATAATGTTCCTTTAGCTTCTTTAGTTGCACAAGAAGAGCATATTGATGTGAACTTCATTAAAAATAATAATTTCAACAACAATGCATATAGTAACTATTATGGTAATAGCAACTATAAGCCCTATCCTCCTAATAATGGTAATTCTTATGGTAATTCGTATGTTAATTCTTATAGCAATAATAGGAATACCTCCTCTGAACTTGAAACCATGTTAAAAGATTTTATCACTACACAAACTTCCTTTAATAAAACTGTTGAGGAAAAGCTTGGGAAAATGGATATGCTTGATTCTAAAGTTGATAGTCTTGTTATTGATGTTGATCTTTTAAAATCTAAAGTCATGCCTAATGATACTAATGAGAGTATTACCTTTGCTAAAATTAATGCCATCCAAGTTAGAATTGATGAAAATGTTAGGATGATGGCTCAGTTGCATGCTAGGTGGGAAAGAGAGGAAGAATTAGCTAAAAATGATGATATTGTTAGAGTTTGCACCATTACTACTACTGAAAATAATGTTACTTCACATGCTAGTAAACCTCCTACTATTAATGGTAACATAATTGGTGTTGGCTATGTCCTCTACTACCTCCAAAAAGTTAAAATCGCATAAAACTGCTGAAACTAGTCTTGATAAAAGTGTTGAAATTTTTAAGAACATGGGAGATAGTTGTTCGGTTTGCTTTGATGATAATAATTTTTATTTTGATAATTGTAATATCTCTGAAGTTATTAAGTTCTTGCAAAAGCTCGCCACAAGTCCTAATGCTAGTTCTCTAAATATGGCTTTTACTACACATATTACAAATGCTCTCATTAAAGTTAGGGAAGAGAAATTAAAACTTGAAGGTTCTATCCCTAAGAAGTTAGAAGATGGTTGGGAGCCCATCATTAAGATAAAAGTGAATGAATTTGATTGCAATGCTCTGTGTGATCTTGGTGCAACTATTTCTGTTATGCCTAAGAAACTTTATGATATGTTTGACTTGCCACCTTTGAAATATTGCTATTTGGATGTTTTTCTTGCTGATAATGCTTTGAAGAAACCTTTGGGGACAGTTAATGATGTTCTTATTATGGTTAACAATAACCTTATCCCCGTTGATTTTATTGTCTTGGATATTGAGTGCAACCCCTCTTGTCCTATTGTTTTAGGAAGACCTTTCCTCCGCACAGTTGGTACTATTATTGATATGAAAGAAGAAAATATAAGGTACCACTTCCCACTTAAGAAAGGTATGGAACACTTCCCTAGGAAGAAGATGAAGCCACCTTTTGATTATATTATTCGTACAAATTATAATGTTGATGCTTTTTCTCTTGGAAATACTTGAGTTTTGCTTTCTGAGCCTAGCTCACAGGCATTAAAGAAAAGCGCTTATGCGAGACAACCCACTTTTTATCTCTGTTATTTTATTTTCTTGAGTCAAGGAACATGCCTACCTCTGTATCAATTCCTTTGTATCTTTATTTTATTGTATAGTTGTGCCAAGTTAAGTCTCTAGTAGAAAGTTGATGCTAGATTTGGATTTCTGCGCAGGAACAGTTTTTCTTCTGTTCACCGTTAAATTCATAACTCTTTACAGAAATGTCGGAAAAATCTGATATTTGCTGAGCATTATCCTCAGATATGTACGTAACTTTAATTAGTTTTGAGTTTTCTTACTTGAGCAAGTTAAGTGACTCGAAAAAAATCGTCTTTACGAATTGTTCTGTTTTTGACAGATTCTGCCATTTATTTTGCATTGGTTCTTTTGCTGTTTTTGAATGGATCCTTTTGTTCCATAAAATTCCAGTGGCTGTAGCTAATGTTCACTACCATGATAATGATTATCTCATGGCAGAATATGAGAATTTTTGATTATGCACTAACCCTCTAATGAAGTTTACTTTGAGTTTGGCGTGGAGTAAGTTTTCAAGAATCAAGAGAGAGGATTATATGATGTGATCAAGAAGATGAAACAACCTAATCTTGGGGATGCTCCCCGTGGGTCAGCCAAGAATATTTCAAGAAGACTCAAGCGTCAAACCTTGGGGATGCCTTGGGCATCCCCTTCTTCATCAACAACTTAGCAGGTTATCTCTAGTGAAACTATATTTTGATTCCGTCACATCTTATGTGCTTTACTTAGAGCGTATGTTTGTTTTTATTTTTGCTTTTGTTATTCTTGTTTTTTGAATAAAATGGATCCTAGCATTCTTGTGTGGGAGAGAGAAACGTTCCGCTTTTTCATTTGAATACTCATATTCTTCAGTTATATTTGTTGAGTATTCTTCTATAGCTACTGCAATACTTTCAACTCTTATTTTTCATGCACCTCTTGTTCACAACAGTTAGTTTTCATATGTTATATGATACGTCTCAAACGTATCTATAATTTCTTATGTTCCATGCTTATATTATACCAATTGCCTACATGTTTTATATACATTTTATATAGTTTTATATACATTTTATATAGTTTTATGCATTTTATATAGTTCCCTGTTTTATGCTGTTTTTTGTTTCACAAATCCACTTAAGGAAATATTCTCGGAATTGGACAATTTTTATACCGAAGACCTTATTTTTCCCGACACGTTCCAAAAGTCCGAGGGAGAAACGAAGACGGGCACCGAGGCGCCGCCATCAGGTGGTGGCGCGGTTCCTTTCCTGGTCGCGCCAACACCTGAGGGTGGGCCCTCGGGGCTCCACCGCCTTCGCCCTTTCGCCCATATATTGCCCCCGACAAAATAACCCTAGATCGATAAGCCTTTTCCCGAGAAGAGTTTCGCTGCGCCGTCGCCATCGAAGACAAGATTCCGGGGACAAAAGTCTCTGTTCCGGCACCCTGCCGGGACGGGGAATTGCCCCCGGAGCCATCTCCATCGACTCCACCACCATCTTCATCGCCGTTGCTGACTCCTACGATGAGGAGTGAGTAGTTCTCCCCCGGGGCTGCGGGCTCTACCGGTAGCTATGTGGTTTATATCTCTCTCCCATGTGATCTTTATGTGATCATGAGCTTTGTAATCTAGTTGAATATGTGATCTTATTCTTTATCTATTATGCACTCTAGAGGTTACTTTATTATTAACTCCGGGGTTATTCACGGGTGTAAAGGTGACAGTATGTGCACCATGTGTGATTCCTTTATGACGTTGTGGTGTTAGTTTACTCTGACTTTGAGGGTGCTCTTGTAGCCCTACACAGTGAATGGTGTTTATCATCCAACATGAGAGTGTTTGAGAGTAGTATTTATTATTCAGCTTTGATGTCATTGTTGAGAATGTCCACTAGTGAAAGTATGATCCCTAGGCCTTGTTTCTAAGCATTGAAACACCGTTTCCAACCAGTTCTGCTACATGTTTGCTTGCTGCCATTTTTATTTCAGATTGCAATTACTACTTATAATCATCCATATTACTTGTATTTCACTATCTCTTCGCCGAACTAGTGCACCTATACATCTGACAAGTGTATTGGGTGTGTTGGGGACACAAGAGACTTCTTGTATCTTAATTGCAGGGTTGCTAGAGAGGGATATCTTTGACCTCTACCTCCCTGAGTTCGATAAACCTTGGGTGATTCACTTAAGGGAAACTTACTGATGTCCTACAAACCTCTGCTCTTGGAGGCCTAACAGTGTCTACAAGAATAGAAGCGTGCATAGACATCAAACTATTTTCTGGCGTCGTTGCCGGGCAGGTAAGCATTGGAAGGTGTCTCCTTTAGATTATGCAGTTATTACTCTTTGTTTCTTGTTTTTATTTCATTAGTAAGGCTAAATGGAAAACAACAAAAAAATTAGAGATCTCTATGAAATTTATATTGCATTAGGACATGATACTTTTGAAGAGAAAATTAAAAAACCTATGGAAGTTAGTGGTAGTAGTGTTATTAGTATAAATTCTTTGGACACCATTATTGCTAAGGCTGTGGGAAATCCTAAGCTTGGGGAAGCTAGTTTACGTAAAAATAATCATTTTTGCTCCTCAGCTTTGGAGGAATTATTTTGCCTTGATAATGCTTTACCTCCAATATGTGATAATTTTAATGATGCTTGTGATATTCTAAAGCCACCTGAAGAAATAGTGCCATTTAAAATAGCTATGAAAATTATTGATCGTGTTATGGATAACCGCTATGTAGGGGATGGAACAGTCCATCCTGGTGATCATTTGCTATTTTTACATGAATTATGCGAGTTGTTCAAGTGTGCAGGTATTTCAATGGACAAAGTTAATAAGAAATTATTTTCAATGTCACTTGGTGGAAGAGCTGCGCATTGGTATAAATTGTTAAAGAATAGGCACTCTCTTAGATGGGAGGAAGTTGTATCTCTCTTTTATTCTAAATTTTATCCTCCAAGTGAGATTCACCAAGATCGTAATTATATATATAATTTATGGCCTCATGAAGGAGAAAGCATTGCTCAAGACTGGGGAAGGTTGAAAACATTAATACTCAAATGTCCTAACCATAAGCTTCCTGATAAAATAATTGTTAATAATTTTTATGCAATGCTTTCAGGACATTGCAATGATTATCTAGATGCCTGTTCGTAGGGCTCTTTCACAAGTAAGAAGGTTGAAGCTAGATGGGATCTTCTTGAAAGAATTCAAAACAATGCTGAAGATTGGGAGAATGACAAAGGTAAAGAATAAGGTATAAACTATGAATATGATTGCATTAAGTCTTCCGTTGAAACTGTTGGTTTTCAATAGCTTAGTGCTAAATATGGTCTTGATTCTCATATTATTGTTGATTGTTTTAGAACCTTTGCTTCTCATATTATTGTTCCTAAAGAAAATTGGGATGTGTATCATGAACCTTTCAAAGACACTTTGAAAGGAAAGACGTCGCCTAGAGGGGGGGGGGGGTGAATAGGCGAGGAACACTTTTTACAATTTAGGCTTGATAAATGCGGAATAAAACTTAGTGTTTAACTTATCAATGACACAACCTAAATATACTAGGTTCGCCTATGTGCACCAACAACTTATGCTATGCAAGACAAACAACAAAGGGATATCAAGGTAAAGGACTTCAAGCACGATGGCTATCACAAAGTAAAGTGCATAAGTAAAGAGCTCGGGTATAGGGATAACCGAGGCACGCGGAGACGAGGATGTATTCCCGAGTTCCACCACAAAAGGTGTACGTCTCATTGGAGAGGTGTGAGCAACCACAACAGGTTTGCTCAACGCCACAAAGGCTTCACCTTCTTCTCCGATGAACTCGACCACAAAGGTCCGAGTCCACCTTCCACTATGAACTCCTTTGGGGCGGAGAACAATCCCGTACAACAACCTTGGGGCACACACCCACAACCGAATTGGAGGCTCCCAAATGACCACAAGAGGTTTTGACCACAAAGGTCCCAACTAGCCACAAAGGCCTTGACCACAAAAGGTCCTATGCCACAAAGGCGTCCACTAAGGCGTCTAGGGTCCAAGACCCAAGAGTAACAAGCTCACGAATTTCACCACCACAAACCCTCGTGGAGGGCTCAAACCGATGCAAGATGCAATGGCAAGAACACACAAAGTGCTCAAGTCCTTCACTCTCAAATTCCAACAAAGCAACAAATGCTTATGGGGGAATAAGAGAGGAAGAACCAAGAAACCACAAAGGAGACAAATCATACACTCCCAAATCCCACCACAAGCAAATAATGCTTATGAGGGGATAAGAGAGAGCAAGAACAAAGGGGGAGAACCACAAAGGAACTCAAAGATCTAGATCCACTATGTTCCCCTCACTTAGAGGAGAGATGGATTGGTAGAATTGTAGATCTAGATCTCCTCTCACTTTCCCTCAAAGATATGCAAGAATCATGGGAGGATTTGAGAGGGGGCAAGCTTTCCCAAGGTCAACAATGGCAAGAGAGAGAGGGGAAAGTCGTGCTCACTCAAGGAAGAAGAAGGGGAGGGGTATTTATACCCCTCCCACAAATCTAGCCGTTACAGCAGCTCAGACCGGAGATTTCAGGTCTAGGGCCGGAGATTTCCGACCCCCGGAGATTTCCGGAAAGATCTCCGAAGTTTTCTGGGCGACATCAGTACTGAAATCCGCCCGATTCGGAAATCTCCGAGCCCGGTTCGGAGATTTCCGAGTACCCGAAAACTGCAGAAATACCAACACGAAAACGACAATATCTTGACCATCCGAACTCCGTTTTCGATGATTTTTGGCTCGTTGTAATCACAACGAAGAACTCTATAAGATAATGAAGAGAAACATCATAGTCCAAGATGGGAGGTTAAAACCAAATGGGGAAACATAAAACCTCTTGAAAAGGGAACAACCGGTAAATTCTCCAACATAAAAAACCAAGAAGCTTTTCAAACGAACTTTGTTTTTGATGAACTTGAGCTTGTTATGAAGATCACAACAAGCTCCAAAACCTCACAAGGAGAAAAGCCAAATAAGAAACAAGAAAGATGATATGCTAAGTATGCAAAGGTTTGAGCTCTCCATAAAGATTCGATCAAGTTACTCACTGGAGCGCCCCTCTTGATAGTACGCCTATCTATCCTATAGCCCTATCAAGATCATACCTTTGCCTTGAGCATTCCACTTGAGCTAGATGATGACGATCTTGATATCTTCAAGTGGACCACCTTTCTTGATTGCGCTTGCTAGCACATGCTTCATGAAGACTCCTCGCGCTTGCTAGCACATGCTTCATGAAGACTCCTCCATATACTCCCCCATACTCCATTATGGGAGAGTCTCGCTTAGCTTCGTCTTCATGTCTCCGACATGCTTCCCTTGGTCTTGCACTTGTCAACCATGATGACGATCATGGCATGACATCATCCTCCATGAGCTAAATTAATTGATCTTCTTGTTGCAAGCCCATGGAAGATACCATCTTTCTTCATATAGGTGATGCCTTGACAACTTCAAGCCATACTTGCAATATGCTCAAAACACACTTTAGTCCTTGGGAATTGTCATTAATTACCAAAACCATACATGAGGGCACATGCCCTTTCAATCCCCCATTTTGGTAATTGATGACAATCCCTTTTACGAGGGTTGATATAAGGAATTAAAAACAACTATGCAACACACTAAGCAAAGCAAGGTTGCAAGAGAAAAGAACTAAATCCCTTAAAACCCTCTAAATCTCTCCCCCATTGGCATCCATTGCCGGAATGGGAGAAAAATCTAGAAGGCCAATATAATAAGAGCTTCCCCATAAATTATGCATTTCTCATGATATGAGTGAAATCAAATGCATATATCCAATAACGAATATATGGAGGGGATCAAATTATATTGAGGATTCAAGAAATGCAAAAGAAAATATATCAATAAAAAAAGAAAAAAGAAAGATACCAATTGCAACTCGAAAGATGCAATCAAAGGATCCAAAAACCAATTGGACACAAGAACATGTTATGATAAAAGCAATCAAATGTTCAAATGAATCAAGATGGAACTCCCCAAGGTACATGCACAATGAAGAATTTGTAATTCAATAAAGGTTGCGCAACATGGAATCCTCGTTCCTTCCTAGATTAATTTGAACAATAAGTGCAAGAGTGCAAAGACGGAAAAAGAAAGAATGCACTTTGCAACAAACAAATGTTGAGCAAACGAAAAGAAACGAGACAATCAAAGACTTGCTCAAACGAGAAAGGATGGATGTAATATGGAAACACATAGTAGGAGACTACGAGGGATGAGCCTAGGCATTCCCATAGTCTTTCAAGGTAAGTGGCACATAGTGCATATCATGTATTTCGCATACAAGCACACCAACGAAAACACATCAAATAGATTCACAAGCTTATTAAGAGGTAAGAGGATACCAAATCAAATGCAAAGCTTATGCCTTTTAGAGATCAAAAAAGGATCAAGAGAGCAATAAAGGTGATCAAAAAAGATTTTAAATATCAATTAAAGATGTACCTAATCTCATGTATATAAGTTTCTAAGTAGGCACTAAGTCCACAAAGTAACATGCACACACAAAATAGGTACTAGATAAAGAACATGATATTCGCTTGAAAGTCTAAATAAACCAATAAGAATTTTTCCTACACCCATAGCACAAAGCTAGGAAGACTTCCAAGTTCCAACACACACTCTTCAAAGTATCTCAAATACCCAAAATAATAAGTGATAGTTGAGATGCTTTGAGAATGGTAAACACTCTCAAGCGGCAAATGATTTTGAAAATTCATCCATATTGCATATGAGACAAAATAAGAAGAATTGCTAGATTAACATAGTTGGAATTGATGAATCATGAACACGATCAAGTATGTTCCCTTTACTATGTAATCATCCCGGCTTGCTCATATTTGTAATAAAGACGATTTGAAGGGAACTTTGCAAAACCATATCAAAAGCAACTCGAGAGACTCATGACAAGAAACAACCTACACAAGGTTGAGGGCTAGAAGAGTATGCATGAGATAGATACTTTTTACCGAGACAACATTGACGGTGTAGAAGATGAGAGTTCACAATCATCCAAGCTTGACTCCAAGAAGCACATGGTGAAGACATCTTCTTTTAAAAAGGCAAGCTTCCAATGCATATATCATGTACCTAAAACAAATCAAGTACACAATGGTACCCAAACTAATTGGGTCCAAAGTAGTTAGACCAACTTCAATACATAGGACAAACTCCACATAAATATGTGCATATTGATATGAAATAGAATTTCATGCACATCTTAGCCATTTAGGATTTGATGGAGTTTATGCTATATATTGGATCAACGAAAGTAAACATGCCATAAGATATACATATAGTAAATATGCATGCACAAAACTTTCAAGAACCAAACTAGATACAATTTGGACAAAACACCAATTAAATCAAGAAGCTACACAAAAGTGTGGCAAGAGAAGGATTTGTCCTCATTATATCAAAGACTCAAACCAACATATGATTCGAGAAACCAATATGAAAATATATCAAATGAAAACAAGGTCAAGGCTAAACCAATGAGCATAAGAAATAAAACAAGCAAACATGCTCGAAGGTTTCATCTCATCCAAGAAGGTACACTAAGAACCGTGGGATGAGATAGCCAACTCCACAAAGAGGAGTAAGATTCCAACAAATAAACCAAGCCCTCTACAATTTTCATGATGGCACAAAGTACCAAGACGAAAAATGTTTGTCTTTCAAAGAGACATGTCATCGGGATCAAATACCAATTGAAGAGAACTAATGTTCAATACCATATAGGATTGCTCCCCCAAGATTTGTGCATTCTTTATGATCTTGCATATGAATACAAAATGCACACGAATGAGATCATCACTCTCCATATACATTGTTAAAACATTAGTCATGTTCAAGAAGAGCTATAAGATACCAAACCAATTTTAAAGAATAGTGTTCTAAAGAGTATAGAGTAGCTTCCCCATGATTAGTGCATTTTTAAGATCTTGTATGTAAATACAAAATGCACACAAGTGGGATCATTACCCTCGATATATCTTTTTGAACACAAAGTTCAAGAAAGTCAATAAGACCCGATAACAATTAGAAAGGATGATGTTCTACTCAAAGTAGGATAGCCCCCCCAGGAATAGTGCGTTACTTAGAATTAAGTCTTCGAATGTAAATGCACAACAATGGGATCCTTGCTTTTCCTAACTCAAGAAAGTTCAACACAAATTATGAGTAGAGCAACAAAAGGATCCAAATGAAGCAAAGAAGACAAAAGGATGGTTAAACCAAAACAAACTTGGCGATAGAAAAATACAACTTAAGAACAATAGCTAATGTGAATATGATCAATAAATTTACCACACATATAATTATCACTTGTCAAAGACAATGATTTTATGGAGACATTTGTCGGTGGTACATGACATATATGTATTCAAGATCATATTCATAAAACATAAGCATGTGGCAAAATAAAATAATTGAAAACCATGCTTATCTAGAGATTCTTGATGGCTTCAAATAATCGATGATCATACTAAGCATCAAGAAACTCTCTCACAAACAAGATACCAAAAGATGGGTGAACAAAAAGAATTTAAGCAAATATGGAACTTGTTTGAGTACCATGCACCCTAGGAACAAGATAATCAACAATATCAACTCTAGGTGACACTACCTCACATGTTCACATTTTCTAGACTTGTAATATGCACATAGCTTATTACTCCCCCATAATGTGATAAGCCATTCTTTTTAACAAGAGGCAAAAGAAATCCAAGAGATGATTAATGGACATTAGAATTTGAATTTCTCATGAGTAAGACATACCACAAAGAGAGTAGATAACATTGATATATCACCACTAAGTGGTAGTCCTCATGAATACACATTTTAGTATAGTGTGTTACCAAAAAGCACATCACTCCCCCAAAATGGGATAGTCCATTAATATCCTTATAAGAGCCAATTAAGATGAAAGCACATAGGCATGAGGCTCAAAACATACATGGTGTGCAAACCAACATACACAAGCTTGATTACTCAACATAAGTAAGTAGAGTGCACAACACATATAAACACTTGTAAGGTACAAAACCAAACACATGAAAGGGTGCAAGTAACTTTCAATGAGTACATATGAATTAAATACAAGTTACCGCAAGGAGGAGCATTGTATATATCCTAAGACAATATAATCCAATTGACTTGACTTGAGAGAACATGAATGATGAAGATCCCTTAATTCTTCCTGATGTAGTCAAGTCTCCAATGTCCTCCACTTACACCTATTGATCAAGTTTTAGCTTGTTGGTCCCCAACCAAGTTGGGTCCTAAGAGGTTAGTCACAATAGGCTTGGCAACCCAAATGGTTCTTTTCTTGACACCACTTTGAGTACCAATAACTTGGGCAAACACATTGCCAACCTTATCCTTCCGGAGAGAATGAACATTATCAATTTTAGTGGGGTTGGATAAGTTACCATGAGTGCATGAAGAAGCATAGTGATCCTTCCCACGACATTTGTAGCAAAGTCGATTTTTACCTTTCTTCTTGGGAAGGGGAAGTTCTTCAACTTGGGAAGCTTGAGTTTGAACTTGAGGTTGCTTCCCTTGTTGCTTCTCACTAAGAGGCTTCTTCTTCAAAGGGCAAGATCAAACATGGTGCCCTTCAACCTTGCACTTGAAGCACACAATCTTGGCCGAATCAATAACTTGTTCTTGGCCCTTCTTCTTGATGATCGTGTGCTTCTTCTTGACATTGAACTTGTTCTTGTTATTAGAGTTGAATCCAAGTCCACTCTTATCATGAGGAAGTTGTTGCACTCTCAACATGTTGTCGAGGGTGGACTTTCCTTCATGACACTTCTTCAAGTCTTTCTTCAAAGAAGTGACTTGTGCCTTGAGGTCTTTAAGTACCTCTACATGGTTAGTTTCAACACAAGTACTAGAGGAAGTAGTAGCTACATTGTTAGAGCAACAAGACAAGGAAAGTAATTCATCACAAGATGTAGCAATTTTATGAGTGGATGAATTACTAGAACTAGCACATGGCAATAAAGCATTAGTAGTACAGTTTGTGCTAGTGACCACACGAGGCTCACAAGATGTTACCTTCGTAGTGACTTTAGCATAGCATAGGATGCTAGAAGATCCTCATTAGAGCTAAAAAGCTTTTCATGAGTTTCTTCCAACTTCCCATACTTACTAGTTAGCAAATAAAGTTGAGCCCTTAGCTCAATATTCTCCTTCAAAATAGATGCTTCACACAAAGTGGAGTTAGTAGCACAAGCATCATTATCATTAGAAGTGGAAGGATACAACATGACAAGCTCATTATTTAGCTTAGCATTCTCTTTACTAAGCACATTACATTTAGCAATAGAATGGTCAAGTTCTTTAGTGAGTTTAGCAATTACTTCATTATTTAACTCCTCACTAGATTCTAATCTCTCCTCGAGAGCAACCCGAGTTTCTTGCTCTTCCTCAAGAGCATTCTCAAGATTGTGGACCTCACCCGCGGAATCACGAGCAAGACCCCACCCTTCATGGCAACGGGTTTCCATGGACTCAAAGGTCTCCTTGAGCTCAAAAAGGGTAGACATGATTTCTAAGAAGTTCTCATGAGCATTTTTATTATTTAAGAGAGCATGAGAGACAATATCAAACTTCTCCTTAATTAGATCATCATCATCATCATCATCATGAGATATATTGGAGTGCATGGTAGGAGATACCTTATACTCCTTAGCCATTAGGCAAATGTGAGTAGTGGATGAAGACGATGAAGAGAAACTTGAAGCACCATTGAGGTCCAAGTCTTGTTCCAACAATTGTTGGGATTCCTCTACATTGTTAGCCAAACAAGTACTATAGGAAATAGAAACATTTTGATCATGGCAACAAGACAAGGAAAGCATATCATCATGAAATTTAGTTAAGCAACTACTACATGATATGCAAGGACTATCAACACTAGCATGTATGAAATTTGTAGTGCTAGAGGTGTTTAAGTCCAAAGATAGAGCATTGCAATAAGATAGGTGTGAAGTATAGTCAATAGTGGATTCACCATCAAGATTGCAATTTCCATCACCACTCACCATATCATTACCTTGTGCAAACCACATGTAGGTGAAGTGGACGAAGTCGTGAGCTCATCATGACCGGATGTGGAAGGAGGACAATCATCCTTGGAAATGTTGGACACCTCATATATATCTGGAAGTTTTGTCCATAATTCATGAGCGCTCCGAAAAGGCATGATCAACGCAAGGACTACATCGCTCAAAGCACATATAAGACCATTAGATGCTAGAGTATCGAGATAAGAGTTTTTCTCATCCTCTAAAGATAACTCTTGTGAATCCTTTGGAGGAGAAAAACCCATATCTACAATACTCTCTAAATTTGAACCCATGTCTCTAAAAAGATTAAGCATGCAAATTTTCCAAACATCATAATTAGTGCCATCGAATATATAAGTGGGATTGTGCACTAATTCTCTAAACGACATCTTTATCTCTAGGTGGTAAAGCCTAATTATGAGATAACATGGGCTCTGATACCAATTGAAAGGAAAGACGTCGCCTAGAGGGGGGGGGTGAATAGGCGAGGAACACTTTATACAATTTAGGCTTGATAAATGCGGAATAAAACTTAGTGTTTAACTTATCAATGACACAACCTAAATATACTAGGTTCGCCTATGTGCACCAACAACTTATGCTATGCAAGACAAACAACAAAGGGATATCAAGGTAAAGGACTTCAAGCACGATGGCTATCACAAAGTAAAGTGCATAAGTAAAGAGCTCGGGTATAGGGATAACCGAGGCACGCGGAGACGAGGATGTATTCCCGAGTTCCACCACAAAAGGTGTACGTCTCATTGGAGAGGTGTGAGCAACCACAACAGGTTTGCTCAACGCCACAAAGGCTTCACCTTCTTCTCCGATGAACTCGACCACAAAGGTCCGAGTCCACCTTCCACTATGAACTCCTTTGGGGCGGAGAACAATCCCGTACAAAAACCTTGGGGCACACACCCACAACCGAATTGGAGGCTCCCAAATGACCACAAGAGGTCTTGACCACAAAGGTCCCAACTAGCCACAAAGGCCTTGACCACAAAAGGTCCTATGCCACAAAGGCGGCCACTAAGGCGTCTAGGGTCCAAGACCCAAGAGTAACAAGCTCACGAATTTCACCACCACAAACCCTCGTGGAGGGCTCAAACCGATGCAAGATGCAATGGCAAGAACACACAAAGTGCTCAAGTCCTTCACTCTCAAATTCCAACAAAGCAACAAATGCTTATGGGGGAATAAGAGAGGAAGAACCAAGAAACCACAAAGGAGACAAATCATACACTCCCAAATCCCACCACAAGCAACTAATGCTTATGAGGGGATAAGAGAGAGCAAGAACAAAGGGGGAGAACCACAAAGGAACTCAAAGATCTAGATCCACTATGTTCCCAAACTTGTTGCTCCTGTTACAATTGATACTTATAATTTTGAATTTTATGATTCTGAACTTGATGATGAACCTATGCCTGTTATTTATATTAGTGATCATGATTGGGAAAAGCACACTTCTTTTGATATTGAAGATCTCTGGGACACTAATTCTGAAAATGATGATGTTAACAATTGCTATACTATTAGTACTATCCATGTTCCTTCCCATGATGATATAGAAAGCTCTGAGCTCGGGGATGAGGGGTTTGAAAATTCTTTTGCTACCAATGATTATATATTTCATACCTCTCCTCCTAGTAAAAATGATGATATGTTTACAAATAAACACACTTTGGAGGATAACTATTCTATTGCTTATGATGATACTATGCCTCAAGTGTTTGATAATTATAAAGAATACTATGACATGGGTTATAATTACAGTTATCCTTTTGAAACTTGTCATAGTTATAGGGGAATTACTCAAACCAACCCTTCTAATACACAACTTGTCTATCATGTTCAAGTTCTTTATGATGATCCTGCTTCCATTGTTATTAATGAGAAGAACTTTTCTGATGAGGGAAATAATGATACTTCTATGCATATAGATCATGATAAGAATGTTTCATGTGATGGTTATATTGTGGATTTTATCAATGATGCTACTGAAAGTTATTATGAGAGAGGATAATATGGTTGTAGAAGTTTTCATGATACTAAAACACCTCTCTTTATGTTGGAAGTTTTGAAGTTGCATTTGTTTCACCTTTCTACGATAATTGCTTTATGTTTCAATAATTTATCCTACTACAAGATCCCTTTGCATAGGAAGTGGGTTAGACTTAAATGTGTTTGATGTTCGCCTCTTGATGCTCTCATTTGTTTTTCAACTCTCATTTCATGAGAGCATCATAAAAATCTCCTTGCCTACCTAAAAGGCTTTAAAGAAAAGCGCTTATGGGAGTCAACCCACTATTTTATTTCTGTTATTTTTGTTTTATTTGAGTCATGGAGCATGCTTACCTCTGTAACAACTCCTTTGTATTTTTATTTTATTTCATAGTTGTGCCAAGTTAAGTTTCTAGTAGAAAGTTGATGCTAGATTTGGATTTCTGCGCAGGAACAATTTTTCTGCTGTCCACCGCTAAATTCATAACTCTTTACGGAAACGTCGGAATGACCTGATATTTTATGAGCATGATCCCCATATATGTATACAACTTTCATTAGTTTTGATTTTTCTTATTTGAGCAAGTTAAGCCCCTCGAAAAAATTCTTCTTTTCGGACTGTTCTGTTTTTGACAGATTCTGCCCTTTATTTTGCATTGGTTCTGTTGCTGTTTTTGAATGGATCTTTTTGTTCCATAAAATTCCAGTGGCTGTTGCTAATGTCCAGTACCATAATAATGATTGTCTCCATGCAGAATATGAGAATTTTTTATTATACACTAACCCTCTAATGAAGTTTACTTTGAGTTTGGTGTGGAGTAAGTTTTCAAGGATCAAGAGAGAGTATGATATGATGTGATCAAGAAAATGAAAGAGCCTAAGCTTGGGGATGCCTTGGGCATCCCCTTCTTTATCAAGAATTTATCAGGTTATCTCTAGTGAAACTATATTTTAATTCCGCCACATCTTATATGTTTTACTTGTAGCGTCTGTTTGTTTTTATTTTTGCTTTTGTTATTTTAATTCTATGAATAAAATGGATCCTATCATTCTTGTGTGGGAGCGAGACACGCTCCGCTTTTTCTTATGAATACTCGTATTCTTCACTTATATTTGTTGAGGATTCTTTTATAGCTACTGCAATACTTTTAGCTCTTAATTTTCATACACCTCTTGTTCAGAGCTGTTAGTGCTCATATGTTATACTCTCTTGCTTCATTGTTAAATACTTGGAGAGTTTATGTTTCAAATAAGTTGATTGATGTTTGGTTTAGAACAGAAAATGTTAAATGTGGTGATGGTATAACTAAATGATACATAATCTTTTAGATCATTAAATTGTGTCACTTGAATCATTGATGTTGTTTTGAGATATTAATTTGCTTAATGATAAACATGGTGGTTTAGTAAAGTAGAATGATTAATGGTTGGTTTAGAAAACTTGAAGCTATGCCACACTAAATATCCGGTTGATAGCATAATGGTATATGACTTATAATGTTAAAAACAACCGTAATGACTTTGTGTTATGCGCTATGGTCGGGGTCCCTACAGTGAATTGTTCATTTTCCACAGTCCCTCATGGAGTGATTTTCATTATGCCTTGTAAGATCATATTTCTAGTTGGAATCTTTTTGCTTATGAGTTCTAAAGCTGCGGTTTTCATGGCACTTCCACCACCATATTTGCTAACCTCTTCGGTACTTTGCATTGCCCTTTCTCATATTGAGAGTTGGTGCATACTTCGTGGGTACATCCAAAACTCGTGTGAGATCTTCATCATGTTCTCCTACACAAAAGACAAATATCTTCCTCAAAACATCCACCATACCTACCTACTACAGCATTTTCATATTTGTTCCGAGATATATTGCCATGCAACTTTCATCATACATTACATGACTTGTTGTCATTTATCATTTATATATTGCTTTGCATGATTCTATATAGATGATGTGTGGTTTTACCCATGTTACACTAGATCATTGCATATCCTGCTACACTTGCAGAGGCACCGTTTCATACACCATGTTTTATCCCTTATGAGATCCTTGTATCAAAAGTGTGTTGTCATATTAGAATGTTTGCCCCTAAAAGTGAAAAGAGTCATGGAGGCCATCGAAAACAGAAACAGAAAAATACAAAAAAATTGAAAAAAAGAAAAAGAATAAAAAGAAAGAATAAAAAGGGGGCAACATTACTACTTTTTATCCACACTTGTGCTCATGTTATAGCACCTGTAATATACATAGTCATCCTTTGTGCTCATGATTAGCACCTTTACTCCACATGTGAGAGTTTTCATGTTTTACTTGCATAACTATGTGGGGAACTTTACACTACAGAAGTTGGCTTGTATATTCCAATGATGAGCCTCCTCAAAAGTGCTCTAGGTCTTCATGAGCAAGCAAGTTAGATGCACCCCCACTAGTTCCATTGGAGAGCTTTCATACACTTATAGCTCTATGTGCATCTGTTGTGTGGCAATCACAACTCCTTGCATAGCTTCGATTATAAAACATCCTCTTGTGTAATGATCACTTTCAACTGTGTGAGACTTTCTTCCGTTGGCCTTCCAAACCCCCATTATTCTTCTTTTAGCCACAACATCCTGATGCCAGGAACCAACGCTGAACACTTGCTTGTCTTTGAGTGAACAAATAGAGAGATGATTTTCTACGTGCATATTGTTATTGCTTGACTTGATCCTTTCACAAAGTTGTCATGAGTGTTTGATTCATAAGATGATTATATTGTTGTTCTTGAAGCTTAAATCATATTTAATATCTACTTTGCACGGTTGATTGTTCTCTTGTACTAATTCATTGAAAGTTTTTCTTTTTTTCCTACTTGTTTATTCATTACTCATTTGATATCAATATAAACTACAACTTTTATTCATTTGATCTCAGTTTACATGCATTACATTATTATATGATCAAGATTGTGTGAAAGCATGTCACTTCAGATTTTATTCTTGTTATCGTTTTACCTACTCGAGGACGAGTAGAACTAAGCTTGGGGATGCTTGATACGTTTCAAACGTATCTATAATTTCTTATGTTCCATGTTTATATTATACCAATTGCTACATGTTTTATATATATTTTATATAGTTTTATGCATTTTTTGGGACTAACCTATTAACAAGATGCCACCGTGCCAGTTCCCTGTTTTCTGCTGTTTTTGGTTGCAGAAATCCACTTAAGGAAATATTCTTGGAATTGGACAATTTTTATTCCAAAGACCTTATTTTTCCCGACACGTTCCAAAAGTCCGAGGGAGAAACGAAGACGGGTACCGAGGCACCGCCATCAGGTGGTGGCGCGGCTCTTTGCTTGGCCGCGCCAGCACCTTAGGGTGGGCCCTCGGGGCTCCACCGCCTTCGCCCTTTCGCCCATATATTGCCCCCTACAAAATAACCCTAGATCGATAAGCCTTTTCCCGAGAAGAGTTTCGCTGCGCCGCCGCCATCGAAGACAAGATTTAGGGGACATAAGTCTTTGTTCCGGCACCTTGCCAGGACGGGGAATTGTCCCCGGAGCCATCTCCATCGACTCCACCACCATCTCCATCGCCGTTGTTGACTCCTACGATGAGGAGTGAGTAGTTCTCCCCCGGGGCTGCGGGCTTTACCGGTAGCTATGTGGTTTATATCTCTCACTCCCATGTGATCTTTATGTGATCATGAGCTTTGTAATCTAGTTGAATATGTGATCTTACTCTTTATCTATTATGCACTCTAGAGGTTACTTTATTATGAACCCCGGGGTTATTCACGGGTGTAAAGGTGACAGTATGTGCACCATGTGTGATTTCTTTATGACGTTGTGGTGTTAGTTTACTCTGACTTTGAGGGTGCTCTTGTAGCCCTACACGGTGAATGGTGTTTATCATCCAACATGAGAGTGTTTGAGAGTAGTATTTATTATTCAGCTTTGATGTCATTGTTGAGAATGTCCACTAGTGAAAGTATGATCACTAGGCCTTGTTTCTAAGCATTGAAACACCATTTCCAACCAGTAATGCTACATGTTTGCTTGCTGCCATTTTTATTTCAGATTGCAATTACTACTTATAATCATCCATATTACTTGTATTTCACTATCTCTTCGCCGAACTAGTGCACCTATACATCTGACAAGTGTATTGGGTGTGTTCGGGACACAAGATACTTCTTGTATCTTAATTTCAGGGTTGCTTGAGAGGGATATCTTTGACCTCTACCTCCCTGAGTTCAATAAACCTTGGGTGATTCACTTAAGGGAAACTTGCTGCTGTCCTACAAACCTCTGCTTTTGTAGGCCCAACAGTGTCTACAAGAATAGAAACGTGCGTAGACATCATTTACCCTCTTGCTTCATTGTTAAATACTTGGAGAGTTTATGTTTCAAATAAGTTGATTGGTGTTTGGTTAAGAACAAAAAATGTTAAGTGTAGTAGATGGTATAACTAAATGATACATAATCTTGTAGATCATTAAATTGTGTCACTTGAATCATTGATGTTGTTTTGAGATATTAATATGCTTAATGGTAAACATGATGGTTTAGTAAAGTGGAATGATTAATGGTTGATCTAGGAAACTTAAAGCTATGCCACACTTAAATATCCAGTTGATAGCATAATGGTATATGACTTCTAATGTTAGAAACAACCGTAATAACTTTGTGTTATGTTCTACGGTCGGGGTCCCAACAGTGACTTGTTCATTTGCCATAGTCCCTCATGTAGTGATTTTCATTATGCCTTGTAAGATCATATTTCTAGTTGGAATGTTTTTGCTTGTGAGTTCTAAGCTGCGGTTTTCATGGCACTTCCACCACCATATTTGCTAGCCTCTTCGGTACTTTGCATTGCCCTTTCTCACATTGAGAGTTGGTTCACACTTCGCGGGTACATCCAAAACTCGTGGGAGATCTTCATCATGTTCTCCTACACATAAGCCAAATATCTTTCTCCAAACATCCACCATACCTACCTACTACAACATTTACATAGCTGTTCCGAGATATATTGCCATGCAAGTTTCATCTTACATTACATGATTTGTTGTCATTTATCATTTATATATTGCTTTGCATGATTCTATATATCTGATGTGTGGTTTAACCCATGTTACGATAGATCATTGCATATCCTGCTACACTGGCAGAGGCACCGTTTCATACACCATGATTTATCCCTTATGAGATCCTTGTATCAAAAGTGTGTTCTCAAGTTAGAATGTTTGCCCCTAAAAGTGAAAAGAGCCATGGAGGGCATCGAAAAAAGAAACATAAAAATACGAAAAAATGGAAAAAGAGAAAAAAGAAAGAAAGGGGGCAACATTACTACTCTATATCCACACTTGTGCTCATGTTATAGCACCTGTAATATTCATAGTCATCATTTGTGCTCATGTCGCACCTTTACTCCATATATGAGAGTTTTCATATTCTACTTGTAAACTATGTGGGTAACTTTACAATATAGAACTTGGCTTGTATATTCCAATGATGAGCCTCCTCAAAAGTGCTCTAGGTCTTCATGAGCAAGCAAGTTAGATGCACCCCCACTAGTTCCATTGGAGAGCTTTCATACACTTATAGCTCTATGTGCATTCGTTGTGTGGCAATCACTACTCCTTGCATAGCTTCGATTATAAGACTTCCTATTGTTTAATGATCACTTTCAGCTGTGCGAGACTTTCTTCCGTTGGCCTTCCAAACCCCCATTATTATTCTTTTAGCCACAACATTCTGGTGCCAGGAACCAACGCTGAACACCCTCTTGTTTTTGAGTGAAGAAATAGAGAGATGATCTTCTACGTGCATATTGTTATTACTTGACTTGATCCTTTCACAAAGTTGTCATGAGTGTTTGATTCATTAGATGATTCTATTGTAATTCTTGAAGCTTAAATCATATTTAAATATCTACTTTGCACGGTTGATTGTTCTCTAGTATTAATTCATTGAAAGTTTTGCTTTGTTCTTCCTACTTGTTTATTCATTACTCATTTGATATCAATATAAACTACATCTTCTATTTATTTGATCTCAGTTTACATGCATTACATTACTATATGATCAAGATTGTGTGAAAGCATGTCACTTCAGAAATTATTCTTGTTATCGTTTTACCTACTCGAGTACGAGTAGAACTAAGCTTGGGGATGCTTGATACGTCTCAAACGTATCTGTAATTTCTTATGTTCCATGCTTATATTATTCCAATTGCTACATGTTTTATATACACTTTGTGTTGTTTTATGCATTTTCTGGGACTAACCAATTAACATGATAACATAGTGCCAGTTCCTAGTTTTCTGCTGTTTTTTATTTCAGAAAACTACTTAAGGAAATATTCTCGGAACTGGACAATTTTTATACAAAAGTCCCTATTTTTTCCGACACGTTCCATAAGTCCGAAGAGGAGACGAAGGAGGGCACCGAGGCACCGTCACAAGGAGGGGGCGCGGCTCCCCCCTGTCGCGCCAACACCGCGTGACGGGCCCTTGGGCCCCCACCGCCTTCGCCCTTTCGCCTACTTAAACCCCCCGAAAACCTAAGACCTGGAGGCAGAACACTTTTTCAGAAACCCTTACGGAGCCACCGCCGTCGTCAACCCTAGTTCGGGAGGGTTCATAACCTCTTCCCGGCACCCTGCCGGAGAGGGGGATCATCACCGGAGGGCTCTACATCACCATGCCCGCCTCCGGACTGATGCGTGAGTAGTTTATCCTTGGACTACGGGTGCATAGCAGTAGCTAGATGGTTGTGTTCTCCTATTGTGCCATCATGTTTAGATCTTGTGAGTTGCCTATCATGATCAAGATCATCTTTATGGAATGCTACATGTTGTGTTTGCTGGGATCCGATGGATATTGAATATTATGTCATTTGCTTCATAATATATCATGTCGTGTGTTGTTTATGATCTTGCATGCTCTCGGTTGCTAGTAGATGCTCTGGCCAAGTAGATACTTGTGACTCTAAGAGGGGGTATTTATGCTCGATAGTGGGTTCATGTCTCTATTTAATTTGAGGAGTGACAGCAACCTCTAAGATTGTAGATGTACTGTTGCTACTAGGGATAACATAGTAGTACTTTGTCTAAGAATAACTGTATTGCTTACATTACACACTTCGCCTAATGCAATAATCTGTTGCTTGCAACTTAATACTGAAAGGGGTGCGGACGCTAACCAGAAGGTGGATTATTAGTCATAGATGCGGTTGGAACGGTCTATGTATATTGTTGTTGTGCCCAAATGAATCTCACACTAGACATCATGTCATTAGTATATGCATCATTATGCAGCTCTTTATTCTGTCAATTGCCCAGCTGTAATTTGTTTACCCGCATGTATGCTATTATTATTACTATGGAGAGACAGCACTAGTGAACTGTGGACCCCGGTCCTTTTCCTTAAACTAATAATACAACCAACTGCAAACTGTTACTTTCATTCTCTGCAAACATCATCCTCCACACATACGTTTAATCCTTTGTTATAGCAAGCCGGTGAGATTGACAACCTCACTGTTTCATTGGGGCAAAGCAGTTTGATTGTGTTGTGCAGGTTCCACGTTGGTGATCGTAAACGGCGCCACCAACAACCTTCAGACGTGTTCTTCATCTCCTACTGGTTCGATAACCTTGGTTTCATCACTGAGTGAAATTTGCCGCTGCACTACTTCACACATTCCTCTTGGGTTCCCAACAACACCACCACCCGGTGCATCAGGCCCGTCACGCGGTGTTGGCGCGGCAGGGAGGGGGGGGGGCGCCCCTCCTTGTGATGGCGCCTCGGTGCCCTCCTTCGTCTCGTCTTCGGACTTCTGGAACGTGTCGGGAAAATAGGGACTTTGGTATAAAAATTGTCCAATTTCGAGAATATTTCCTTAAGTAGTTTTCTGAAACAAAAAACAGCAGAAAACAGGGAACTGGCACTATGGCATCTTGTTAATAGGTTAGTCCCAGAAAATGCATAAAACAACACAAAGTGTATATAAAACATGTAGCAATTGGTATAATATAAGCATGTAACATAAGAAATTATAGATACGCTTGAGACGTATCAAGCATCCCCAAGCTTTGGTCTACTCGTCCTCGAGTAGGTAAAACGATAACAAGAATAATTTCTGAAGTGACATGCTTTCACACAATCTTGATCATATAGTAATGTAATGCATGTAAACTGAGATCAAATGAATAAAAGCTGTAGTTTATATTGATATCAAATGAGTAATGAATAATCAAGTAGGAAGAACAAAGCAAAACTTTCAATGAATTAGTACTAGAGAATAATCAACCGTGCAAAGTAGATATTTAAATATGATTTAACCTTCAAGAATAGCAATATAATGTAACATCCCAACATTTCATAATGTTCAAAAATCACTAAAATTTAAAACTTTTTGTTTTTGATTAACATTAAACATTATATGCTTAAGAAAACCAACTATAAAAGATTTCAAACATTTTTAAAAGGAGTTAATAATTCAAATACCTTAAGTAAACATTATTTTCAAAAGTGGTTACAAGATGAACAATTTATTATCCATTATAATTATCAAAAACCTTAATATGTAATTTGACAAATGTTTTATAAAGTACAAACCATTTTATTTTAAGTAAATAGTTTACTTATGAGTAATTGATTTCAACCACTTAGCCATATCTATTCTTAAATTCAAGACTATTAAAATGGTATAATTGCCAAATCGTTTTCATTCTTTTAACTAAGTTCAAAATATAGTTTGGAAATTTTAAGCCTATAGTTTATAACTTAAAACCTCATAGATTTTATAATTACTTAATAACCCAAATAAACATTTCATTAGCTTAAATGATTTTCATTTATTTTCAAAACATGAAATGATTAATATACTCTATTTAAGGAATACATTGAATCCAAAATCTTTTCCAAAGTTGTTTTAGGAGGTTTTCATATGATTTACCATAATATAAAATATAATGATGCACAAAATAAAAATGTAATTAAAATTGAATCCAATATATTTCCTATTACTTTAAAAATATTTATATTCTATTAATTTACAATTATACCAAAATAGAAATGAATGGTTATGGAAAATGAATTTAAATGACTTAAATTCAAACATATTTGAATATGGGTATTTTACAAATTTTATTTAGCCAAAAGAAGATTTAATTTAAAATATATTCTCAAATTTGACTTTAAGTGTCAAATTTGTATTTAATCAATATTTCAAAATATTAATTTTCAAAAATGTTCAAAACATGCCCACAACTGGTTTAACACAAAGATATTGATTTTTACAAATTTTAAGAAATTAGTTTGACATCATTTGGACATTTAAATCAAAAGATATGAATTAAATAAATAAAACAGAAAAGGAAAATACCTGCTGACGTCAGCGATGACGTCACGCCTTCTTTAACCTCCGTCCGAAAATCTCGCCCCCGATTCCTCTCCAAATTCTGGCGAAATCGTCGGGCAATTTGTTCCCTCTCCTGCCCTATATAATTCCCACGATCTCCTCTTCGTTTCCCCTCTCAAACCCTAGCCTATTGCGCCGCCAGGCCGCCTCACGAGCTCGCCGGAGTTCCTCTACTCCGCCGCCACGTTCCTATCGATTCCGTCACGGTGAGACCTCCCCCGCCGTCTTCGTGCACATCTCCTAAGGCCCGCGTTCGAATATTTTGTGCAGTGATTTGAGCACCCCGTGCACGACCGGATCCCGTCGTAGCGCCGCCGCATTCCCTCCGTCGCTCCTGGCCGTTCCAGGAAGAACGAGTCGACTCCGCCACCACCATCGCCTCCAGCGCGCCGTGCCGCGCCTCCTCATCGCCTCGCCACGTCCGGGGAGTCACCGGAGGCACCGGAGCATCCCCGCCCGAGCTGCTGCGCCGCGTCATCTTCATCTCCGGCCACCGGCGCCGCCATTTCCAGGTCAAAGCGAGGTGAGCCATTCGTTCGCGATCCAACGGCTTAGATTAGATCTAGCCGATCTGAATCGGTATGCGTTTAGATCCTTTGGATCTGGATCGGACGATCCAGATTTAAATAAGCCAAGCCCGAGCCGAGTCCGAGCCATCCAATCCGATCGCGCCACGTGTCTCTGGATTTCTGATTTATTTTCCGAATAAAATTAAATAGCAGTTTTACAGAAAAGCCCCTGCCACTTAGATTTGTTATAACTTTTTATTCACACATCCAAATTCAAATATTTTTATATTTTTGGAAAGCCCTCGACATGTAGAATATTTTAGATCGGCCAAAATTCAAATTTGACTTATTTTAAAATATTCAAATTTCAAATGGAAGATTTGAGTATATTTGTCATAACTTTAAATCTATAATTTCAAAAATTGCAAATAAAATTGTTTTAGAAACTTTAGAATATTTGTAAATTGATGCCACTGCTATAAAATAATTTTGAGTAAAATTTGAATGAAATCATAGTTATATATTTAATTTGAATAGTTTGAGTATTTTCAACATAACTATTAATAGAAATAATATTTTTGATTAAATCAAATTGCTATAAATGTAATTAAATGCCCCCTGTCTATTAACAGTATTTATAAAATTTTGTTATAAAAATTTAATCATAGAAAACTTTAATCTCATAATTATTCCTTTTATTATATTTTCCAAAAGTAGAAATTAATTAAATTGCACTTATAAAGAAATCACAAAAGTTATTTTGATGCTTTCTTGTGATTAAAAAGTGCATTGCATGCATAACTTATTTTCACATATAGAAATATTTCCCATAGGAAAACTCTTCATTATTTCCTCTAAGTTAAGATTATTTTCAAACTTAGTATTTTGGTAAAAGTGCTATGCACTAGACACTTAGGATTTTCAACATGGAGCTAGAAGGCCAATGAAGGACTTAGCCAAAACAAGACCTCAGAAATATCTTCAAGGATAGAAGCACTTAGAAGAAAATCAAGAAGAAGTCCATGAAGACCAACCAGCAAATATTTTCTAAGTCTTACTTCCTCTATCTTTATTCTCCCTTCTCTTAGAACCCTGGATGACTAAGTTATATTCAAGACCAACCTGGAGGCTATCAGCACCATCGAGTCTTCAAAACCATCAAGTTTACAAAATTGTAATGAAGCCATCACATCAAGAAGAAAATGAAGCAAAGAGAAGATTCTACATTCTACCTTCTATCTGTTCCCCCTTTCCTAATCTTGTCTTTCACTTAAAACTTAAATAATTTTTGATCATGTTATTACCATCTTGAAGTTGTTGGATCCTAGCGGCATAGTGAGATGAAGCGGCCTGGAGACAAACCTTACATGTCCACGTACATGAGACCTGTTCCACAATTTAAGTGGCTGGCCGGGTGTCTGTCTCTCTCACTTTAGTGAATATCCAATTTACAAAGAGTTGATAATAATGTTTGATCACCTTATAGACTTAGTATTTTTCTCTAAGTATTTTGCACATCATGGCTAAGCCATTAGAGTGCTTGTTTCAAGATGATATAAAACAAAGTATTTTTATCCAACTTAAGACCTTAGTCCTTAGTCATTCTTGACCCACCTATTTTCCTTGCATTAACTTAGGAGACTTTCATGGCATGACATGCATTTCTAGTCCTTAGAAATAAATTGCATATCATGCATGACATGTTTTCCTTAGAAGTTTTACAAAACTTGTTTGTTCACTAGATATGAGCATGTATGTTTGATGATTGCTGTTTGTTGATTGTTGTATTGTTGTTTGCTTATATTGTTTAGATTAAACGGAGAGCAAACGTTCGTTGTTGAAAAGAGTTTGTGAACAACGACAACATTCAAAGGCAAGTGGCACACCTCATAAACTTCCTATTATTTTCTATATGCTTTATTTAGTGTATTTTTATATGCATGTGTAGGATAGTAGTGCTATGCTAAACCTGTGTAGAATTCCCTTACTCCTGTGTCTAGGTTCCTATATAATACTTAGTAGATATATTGATGCTATGCAATGATGAAAAGTTTTACAAAATGTAAGTGACTACTCAGGACTGTGCTCATGGTTGTCGTCGCCTAGGATGAATGTCTATTCTACTTAGGGCCGTGAGCATGGTGATTTTCACCTGAGAGTGCACAACCACTAAGTTAATGAATCTCCTGGGTGGATTGGTTGTATGGTGGCGAAGTTGAGTGGCTGCTCAGGTCCATGTCTATGGTTCCTGGAGTATGTGCACTTGTGGATGGCCACCCAGGGAACAGAGGAATCTGAAGAACTCCGAGTGACGATTGCTTCCAGTGCAGCCATTGCCATATGGGCTCTGGCTTGATCAATTATGTTGCGTGCACTCTCTCCGGCTTGACAAGCAGATGTAGGGGGATGTTAGGTGGAACGGGTCAAGCCAGAGTGGGAGGGAAAATGCTTCTGAAAGATCTCGTCTCATTCTTCTCCTTTCCTTCTCACAAATGGTGTGTAAAGGATAATTTGGGTTGAATGGGTACAATGGTGAACGTGCACAACCTCTGCAGAGTGTAAAACTAAGTACTTAGCCGTGTCCCCGGTACGGACAATTTGAGCAGCTGATCACGAACGTCAACAGAGGATTCCATCATTCCAACTTCAGAAATAAAACTTGATGGGTGAACAAGGGAAGATGAGATTTATGGTTTTCATGCCATACTTGTCTTAATTTGAAGAAAGTGTTTTCCAAAGAGATAGGAAAAATTGGCTTTATGCAAAATAGCCTTGAACTCCACCAGCCAAATATGCATATAGGCTATAGAGTTATTCCATTAAGTGTCCACCATAGTGTCACTTGCCAGACTCCATTTTTAATGGAATCTGACCCACGTTGTTGCAATATTTTTCTTATTGCAGATTGTTCAGATGACGAGTGAGGTTTCGTTTATAGGTTTCGAGTCTACAACCAACACGTTTTCGCATGTGGCAACATGAAGTTGTTGGAGACCCACTGCTATTGTATTTCCGCTGTGTACTTTTTCAATGCTAGCTTTATGCTATGCAACTTGTATCGAATATTTTGTAATTCTGGATCATCGATGTAATAAAATTGACGCTTTGTTGTGATATTACATCGTAAACTGTGTGTGCATATGAATCGATCCAGGGATTTGCACTATACACAGGTATCTGCCTTATTTAAAGTGCAGGTACACTACATATAATCATCTAATGAATCAAACACTCATGACAACTTTGTGAAAGGATCAAGTCAAGCAATAACAATATGCACGTAGAAGATCATCTCTCTATTTGTTCACCCAAAAACAAGCAAGTGTTCAGCGTTGGTTCCTGGCAGCAGGATGTTGTGGCTAAAAGAATAATGATGGGGGTTTGGAAGGCCAGCGGAAGAAAGTCTCACACAGCTGAAAGTGATCATTAGACAAGAGGAAGTCTTATAATCGAAGCTATGCAAGGAGTAGTGATTGCCACACAACGGATGCACATAAAGATATAACTGTATGAAAGCTCTCTAATGGATCTAGTCGGGGTGCATCTAACTTGCTTGCTCATGAAGACCTAGAGCACTTTTGATTAGGCTCATAATTGGAATATACAAGCCAAGTTCTATAATGTAAAGTTCCCCACGCAGTTATGCAAGTAGAACATGAAAACTCTCACATATGGAGTAAAGGTGCTAGACATGAGCACACATGATGACTATGAATATTACAGGTGGTATAACATGAGCACAAGTGTGGATAAAGAGTAGTAATGTTGCCCCCTTTCTTTCTTTTTTCCTTTTTCTATTTCTTCCATTTTTTTGTATTTTATATTTCTCTTTTCGATGGCCTCCATGGCTCTTTTCACTCTTAGGGGCAAACATTCTAACATGACAACACACTTTTGATACAAGGATCTCATAAGGGATAAATCATGCAGTATGAAATGGTGCCGCTACCAGTGTAGCAGGATATGCAATGATCTAGCGTAACATGGGTTAAACCACACATCAGCTATATAGAATCATGCAAAGCAATATATAAATGATAAATGACAACAAGTCATGTAATGTAAGATGAAAGTTGCATGGCAATATATCTCGGAACAGCTATGAAAATGCTGTAGTAGGTAGGTATGGTGGATGTTTTGAGAAAGATATTTGGCTTATGTGTAGGAGAACATGATGCAGATCTACCACGAGTTTTGGATGTACCCGCGAAGTATGCACCAACTCTCAATGTGAGAAAGGGCAATGCAAAGTACCGAAGAGGCTAGCAAATATGGTGGTGGAAGTGAAGGAGATATGCCCTAGAGGCAAATAAATAAGTAGTACTTATTGCATTATCTCATAAGTTTATAATAGGTTTGTGTATTATGCTATAACTGTATTAATCGGAATTATTAATACACGTGTGATACATAGACAACCAGGTCCCTAGCAAGCCTCTATATGAGCTAGTCCATTGGGCAACAGTTGATCGAGATTCCCGATCAAGGACAATGACGTCGGTTGACAATGGGGTCATCTTGTTAGTTGAATAAGGTGGTGGACATACGCAAAGTATTGCAATAAGATCGTATTACGATGTTTGTCATTTGCAATAGATAAGAGTATGATAGCTTATTCCTTAGACCGTGAGACCGTACTTATTGATGCTTCGTAGGAGTGCTTTGAGAGCATCAAACGTTGTGTCTTATATAGCATGAAAATAACAGTGTCCATCTTGGATATTCCGAAAGAGCATCAAGACGTAAGGATCAAGAGCGGGATTTGTTCATTCTTGTAATGGAAAGATACTCTGGGCCCACTCGGTGATATTGCATCTATATAGCTGCGCAGCTTATGACTAGGTCATGGAGATGTAATATCTCAGACGAGTTAATAACCTTCGTCGGTAACGAGATACAGCAAAGGCATTGGTGTGTCTACGATCATATCTCGGACAAGGTAGTATCGCAGAGACAAAGGGAATGAATATCAGATTTATGGTTCAACGACGATATTCGTAGAATGCACAGGGGTCGTCATATATTTCCAGGTATCCCTGACGATCATTGGTGAGCGGAGTGTCTCGACCATGTCTGGAGTGTTCTCGAACCGTAGCGTAACAAACTTAAGGTCTTAGCGACGCTAAGAGATAGATTCTGGAATATTATAGGTTTTTGTTGGAGAGAGAGAAATGATCCGGAAAGAGTTCCGGTGGTCCGGAAGGAGTTCCGGAGAGGTCTGGAATGGTTCCAGGAATGTCCGAAAGTTGTTCGGGTGGTCCGAAAGAGTTTTTGGAGTCACGGGATGTTGAATTATATATAAATATATTAATTATGAATTAATGGGATTTTTATATTAATTTAATATTAATTAAATAAAGGAAAAAGGGGGCTCCCACCTACATGGGCCTTAAGAGGGCCCAAGAGGGGGGAGCCGCACCCCACAAGGGGGGTGGGCCCCATGGGAGGTTCGGCCGGCCCATGGTGGGGCGCACCACCCCCCTCTCCTCCTTTAGTCCCACATGGGGGAGCCAAGGGGTTTGCACAGCCCCTTCCCCCTTTATATAGCAAGGCATATTAATTGATTTAATTCATAGGAAATTCAATTAATTCCCAATTTCTCTCTCGATCTCGTGGTTCCCAAGTTGGAGCCGCGCCGAGCAGAGGAAGGGGGTCTCTCTCCACCTAAGCCATACCGCAGAGCGCCGTTGCTCTGCGGGATTCCAGATAAGATCTACTCCTGCGATTTCAGCTGGATCTGAATGACCGGGAGTTGTCGCTAGGCTCCGTATGTTTGCGAGTGCTCGGAGGATACTCTTTTGAGGAGCTTGGGCAACGTCGTCTCGCCCCCTGCAGCCGCCGCGCCTCCCCCCTCTGCTGCCGGCGCACCAGCCCTGGTGCTCGCGCTCTGCCTTCTTCCGCCCGACGCCCGTCGACGCAGATCATCATCGACACCCCGGCGTCATCGACTTCGACATCGCGGCAAGTTCTTCGCGACCTCGAGGTCGGCTACGTACGACTTCATCGTCAACGCTTGTGCGGGAGCGTAATCCCCGCTATCGGTCTACATGGAGGTAATGTAACCCGTTCCGCCACCGTTATCGCATGTACTAGATAGATAGATCCTGGCTAGTTAGGGTTTCGTACGCTAGAAAATTATTGTTTTCTGCACCGTAACCCCTTCAGTGGTATCAGAGCCGATCTATGCGTAGTACTGCTGGTACGGTTAGAACTCATGTTGAATGAGGGCGTCTTTCTTATATTTGCTACCCTCTAGCGTGCACTTGCGATGCCTTCGGTATTGAGTTGATGAAGCGGCCCGGAACGACTTTACGCGTACGCTTACGCGAGACTGGTTCCACTACTGACATACGGCTTGCACCGTATCTGTGGCTGGCGGGTGTCTGTTTCTCTCTCTCTAGTCGGCAAAGCATTTTCAATGGAGGGCCCGAAAGGGATGCTTAAACATGCAATTATACGATCGACGTTGTGGTACAAAGTTCGTAGGTAGGGAAGCGATTCTCTTACGAATAAGCCTATATGCCACGTAAAATTTGCAAAACTAAATAAAGATAGAGGCGTCTAACTTTGTTTTGCAGAGGCGTTATTTTATGTGACATGGTTACGGTAAGTTTTGTTATTACTCGTACTGTCGGAGGCATTGGAGGGTTCCGTAGACTCGGAGCCATGCCGGGGCACCGAGGGCCAGGCACATGGCGTCATGAAGGTCCAGGCGCATCGACCATGTCACATCGCACTTCATTGCATCATTATTGTGTGCTGTTGTGTGTGCATCCTATTGATTGCTTATATGCTAGATATACAACGGTAGCATCATAAATAGGATGATCCCTAACAAATACCAAAATTGTGTTCTCCCTCGTTGCGCACCACCAAGAAAGTTCTACGTTATGAGGCAGGCCGTGATGATCGGGTGTCACACATCTCGTCGTTCGCATACAGTGGGTGTAAGCCATGTTGCACACGTAGGGTCTTCGAGGTTTGATTGGCGAGCCTAGCATACTCAGAGGTATGGCCTCGGAACACGGGAAGATTGAAAGATCGAGCACGAGTCATAGAGTTGTTATGATCGACATTTTATGTCCACCTTTGAAGCTGTGCTGCCGGCCGTGATGATCGGGGGTGGTGTAGTGGATGAGGGTCGTGTCATCGCCATTATTATTTTAGGGATAATAATCTTGGTGTGGTGTGTTTTTGGTAATAAGATTATGGAACTAAAACTCACCTATAAGTTATAAACTTTATCTTACCTCTTTTGCGATCACATCTGGAGACTACGGAACTACGCTTCGGTTACTTCTTCAAGAGCTCGGATTCTACCTTGGAAGCTGACGGGTCCAACTTCATCAGCTGGTGCATTGGTTTTAGAAACATTCTCCAAACACAACAAACATCCTATATGTGCTCGAACATTAGTTAGGAGTTAGACCAGATGATTCTGATAGCAAGGAGCAAGATGATGAGTTCCGTAAGCATCATGACATGTTCATGGAAGTGACGATCGTCATGAGCGTATGCCTAGCACCTGAGTTAAAAGTTGTTTCAACACATGGAGCCATATGTCGTGATTGATGCGATCAGAGGTCACTTCAAAGATGAATTGAGTCTTGAGCAGTTCAGACAACTCAGAAAGTTCCGGACCATTCACATGGGGAGCATACCTGTCTGGAGACTCAGTTGAAGAAGTTGTGTGACATCTACTTCAGGCTTACGGATATCTACGATTTCTAGATAGCAAACTCCAGTGCAATAGAGATTGCGCTTTACCTCCTAGCTGTGAATAGCATGTGCGTGAATATGCTATAGAGACACGGTGAGCTTCTTCACGTTCGTGAACAAGTTCAAATCTCTAAAAGTTGATTCATCGAAGAAGAGTTCTTCGACGCTATGGGTATATTTGATATACGAAGATATAAATGTATTCTTATCATACTTGATGAAAAGTGTTTGATAATTGTTCTGTTTGTGAAACAGTCCCTGATTATCACAAGTATGTGGCGAAGGGTGACGTGACAGTGCACGAGTGATGGCAAGTTCATGGCCAGTAGTGCTCACGCCCTCGAGATATCATATTAGTTATCATCAATAGTTTTTGATAAGGCATTTTGTAATAGTGAGAATGTGATCTAGTTTGGTGTCTTGAATGTTACAGGACATAATTATTCATATAGAACACATCAGTTGTTTTATGTTATGAAACAAAGCAGTTGTTTCATGTTATGAGTAATTTGCATCACATCTCAATTACATTATGCGTATGATATACATTTATAATAACGGGAATAATAAAATTATGTGTCCAAAGAGCAAACACCATCGAATTTAGTCATAAAGACAATGAAAGAAGCAATGGATAATTTTGGTCCATTTAAGTATTTCGAGTGCCAAAATTGATTAAGTTTGAAATGCAGTATTGAAGTTGCAATACTAGAGGAAATTGATTGAGAGTCATTTTTAATGATTAATCAATGGTGTTATTGCATGATCCGAATTCTTCCATGATTTTGGTAAATAGGAGTATTTGCCCGCTAAATTATGGAGTCTGAAATTAATTTGATAATAGATGAAATGGGGTTTTTCAGAAGAAAGATTAGTGAATATTGTGTTCACAAAATTCGATCAAAGGACAATATTTTTGAATTATGGTTTCAACACAAAAGACTTGTGGAAATTCGTTTCGCAATATTATAATGTCATATATGGTGATATGTGGGGAATTATAATCATGCTCTATTTTAAATAAAGTGTGGTCTGTCAGAATCTGTCTTAGATCTCATAATATGTTCGAAACATTATAGTCGATGTCCACTTTAGAAAATAGATATTTTTCTCAACGAGAATTCGTAGGATCGACAGTAGTGTCGACATGTATATGATTATGCGATAATTCGGAATATACATGAGTGGTTCTTTGTAGATTGCTCGCATTGGATGAGAGTGTATTCCAAAACCAAATAGAAACAAAACTTAGTTTGTTGTTTATGTAATTCCGAGGAAAATATGATTTTTCGAATTATGGTTTATGGATTGGAATTAGAAGTTTGGAATAAAGTGTCAGACCTATGTTGGAAGGTGTTCCAAAGAGTATATGTCTGCTAATGAAAGTTTAGTGATTAAGAGTGAGGGAGACTAGAAAATTGTTTTCTGCTTGCAATCCTCTTCATAAAGATCATAATATTTTCATGAAAGAAACTTCTAAATAAAGTGATGTTATATTTAATATTGCTGTCAGGTCACAACACTGTATTAAGTATTTCAGATCTTGTTGACAGATCAAGGTGCACTTTATGAATACAAAGAAAGTTGAGAAAATATCGGAATACGAACAAAGGCTTTTTGAGCCTGGAAATCCAAAGTTGCATTTGAAAGGATTAAGAGAGTAATTGTTGCTGCAATTCTTATTAGAGGAATAAGATTGTTTAATCGTCATATAAGGTGTTATTTGAGAAATGTGACTATAAGAAAGACGCGGTAGCATGTCTTGTCAAGAAATGTGTCTTGGACAAGATCAAATTTGTTGACTACATTTATGTAGACATGCTTGAAGTCTGAGGGATTTGTATTAATGTAATACTGTAGTTTGTATTAAATTCGAATTGATGGTAGATCAATGATTTTGGTTTGACCAAAATGTCGATTTAAGTGGGAGTCATAGTTAGTTTACTCAGGTGGAATATGTAAAGAACATATTTTTGAGTGGGAGCTTAGGAACTCAAATATGTGGATAACATGTTTTTGAGTGGGAGCTCGTGTTATCAAATATGTGGAGACATAATTTGAGTGGGAGCCGAATTCATCTTGTGTATTTAACACATTGTGAAATTGTACCGGTAGAATAGATGAGAAGGATGAAGTTGTGAAACTATTTAAAAGTTAATGTCTATTTTGAAATAGAACGGGAATTTTAAATAGATAGTCGAGTTGTGTTGGATTATATCTGAGGAGTCAGAATAGAATCAAAAGGATGGTCCTTTGGAATCCAATTGATCATTAAGAGTAATGATGCATGAAGGTAACGGTTGTATGACATGTGGGTCTATTATGTATATATTAGACATCATACAGAAACCATATTATCTGCTCGATGAAATATAACCGATGTTCTTGGAATAAAGAACAGTTATGAAAGTAAATTTGGAATTTACTGGAAGTAGAAGTGCATTAGTTAAGGGATTGACATTTGAATGTCAAGTTTTCTACATTGGTGTAAAAGTATGTAGATATCGCGAGTTTGTAATTGTTACAAGGGGCTCTGCATGGCTGAGTGTGTTTTTCAGGGCAGTTATCTGGTTAGTATAATCAGAGTAAGCGCTGGGAAGCAGAAGTCTCACTTAGTTACGGTATTTGCATATATGTTGTTAGACAACATGGTGATATCAAGCAAATTGATGTCAGTGAATCGCAAAAGCATGTACAATCATGGATTGTGCAGTAACACTTTTCCACGAGCAAGCATTATCAAATGATTCTTATTTGATAAGGGATTCTGATAAAGTAAAATGCAGCTAGTTTATTTGTACTCTAGTGCAAGTGGGAGACTGAAGGAGATATGCCCTAGAGGCAAATAAATAAGTAGTACTTATTGCATTATCTCATAAGTTTATAATAGGTTTGTGTATTATGCTATAACTGTATTAATCGGAATTCTTAATACACGTGTGATACATAGACAACCAGGTCCCTAGCAAGCCTCTATATGAGCTAGTCCATTGGGCAACAGTTGATCGAGATTCCCGATCAAGGACAATGACGTCGGTTGACAATGGGGTCATCTTGTTAGTTGAATAAGGTGGTGGACATACGCAAAGTATTGCAATAAGATCGTATTACGATGTTTGTCATTTGCAATAGATAAGAGTATGATAGCTTATTCCTTAGACCGTGAGACCGTACTTATTGATGCTTCGTAGGAGTGCTTTGAGAGCATCAAACGTTGTGTCTTATATAGCATGACAATAACGGTGTCCATCTTGGGTATTCCGAAAGAGCATCAAGACGTAAGGATCAAGAGCGGGATTTGTTCATTCTTGTAATGGAAAGATACTCTGGGCCCACTCGGTGATATTGCATCTATATAGCTGCGCAGCTTATGACTAGGTCATGGAGATGTAATATCGCAGACGAGTTAATAACCTTCGTCGGTAACGAGATACAGCAAAGGCATTGGTGTGTCTACGATCATATCTCGGACAAGGTAGTATCGCAGAGACAAAGGGAATGAATATCATATTTATGGTTCAACGACGATATTCGTAGAATGCACAGGGGTCGTCATATATTTCCAGGTATCCCTGACGATCATTGGTGAGCGGAGTGTCTCGACCATGTCTGGAGTGTTCTCGAACCGTAGCGTAACAAACTTAAGGTCTTAGCGACGCTAAGAGATAGGTTCTGGAATATTATAGGTTTTTGTTGGAGAGAGAGAAATGATCCGGAAAGAGTTCCGGTGGTCCGGAAGGAGTTCCGGAGAGGTCTGGAATGGTTCCAGGAATGTCCGAAAGTTGTTCGGGTGGTCCGAAAGAGTTTTCGGAGTCACGGGATGTTGAATTATATATAAATATATTAATTATGAATTAATGGGATTTTTATATTAATTTAATATTAATTAAATAAAGGAAAAAGGGGGCTCCCACCTACATGGGCCTTAAGAGGGCCCAAGAGGGGGGAGCCGCACCCCACAAGGGGGGTGGGCCCCATGGGAGGTTCGGCCGGCCCATGGTGGGGCGCACCACCCCCCTCTCCTCCTTTAGTCCCACATGGGGGAGCCAAGGGGTTTGCACACCCCCTTCCCACTTTATATAGCAAGGCATATTAATTGATTTAATTCATAGGAAATTCAATTAATTCCCAATTTCTCTCTCGATCTCGTGGTTCCCAAGTTGGAGCCGCGCCGAGCTGAGGAAGGGGGTCTCTCTCCACCTAAGCCATACCGCAGAGCGCCGTTGCTCTGCGGGATTCCAGATAAGATCTACTCCTGCGATTTCAGCTGGATCTGAATGACCGGGAGTTGTCGCTAGGCTCCGTATGTTTGCGAGTGCTCGGAGGCTACTCTTTTGAGGAGCTTGGGCGACGTCGTCTCGCCCCCTGCAGCCGCCGCGCCTCCCCCCTCTGCTGCCGGCGCACCAGCCCTGGTGCTGGCGCTCTGCCTTCTTCCGCCCGGCGCCCGTCGACGCAGCTCATCATCGACACCCCGGCGTCATCGACTTCGATATCGCGGCAAGTTCTTCGCGACCTCGAGGTCGGCTACGTACGACTTTATCGTCAACGCTTGTGCGGGAGCGTAATCCCCGCTATCGGTCTACATGGAGGTAATGTAACCCGTTCCGCCACCGTTATCGCATGTACTAGACAGATAGATCCTGGCTAGTTAGGGTTTCGTACGCTAGAAAATTATTGTTGTCTGCACCGTAACCCCTTCAGGAAGTACCATGAAAACCGCAGCTTTAGAACTGACAAACAAAAAGATTCCAACTAGAAATATGATCTTACAAGGCATAATGAAAATCACTCCATGAGGGACTGTTGCAAATGAACAAGTCACTGTTGGGACCACGACCATAGTGCATAACACAAAGTCATTACTGTTGTTTTTAACATTAGAAGTCATATAGCATTATGCTATCAACTGGATATTTAAGTGTGGCACAGCTTCAAGTTTTCTAGACCAACCATTAATCATTCCACTTTACTAAACCACCATGTTTACCATTAAGCATATTAATATCTCAAAACAACATCAATGATTCAAGTGACAAAATTTAATGATCTACAAGATTATGTATCATTTAGTTATACCATCTACTACACTTAACATTTTTTGTTCTTAACCAAACACCAATCAACTTATTTGAAACATAAACTCTCCAAGTATTTAACAATGAAGCAAGAGAGTATAACATATGAAAACTAACAGCTCTGAACAAGAGGTGCATGAAAAATAAGAGCTGAAAGTAGCTATAGAAGAATGCTCAACAAATATAAGTGAAGAATAGGAGTATTCAAATGAAAAAGCGGAGCGTGTCTCTCTCCCACACAAAAATGCTAGGATCCATTCTATTCAGAAAACAAGAATAACAAAAGCAAAAAATAAAGACAAACAGACGCTCCAAGTAAAGCACATAAGATGTGGCAGAATTAAAATATAGTTTCGTAAGAGATAACCTGATAAGTTGTTGATGAAGAAGAGGATGCCTTGGGCATCCCCAAGCTTTGACGCTTGAGTCTTCTTGAAATATGCTTGGGTGACTGATGACCCACAAGTATAGGGGGTGTATCGTAGTACTTTCGATAAATAAGAATGTCGAACCCAACGAGGAGCAGAAGGTGCTGACAAGCAGTTTTGATGAGGATTTCACTGTAAACACTAGCAGCCAATTTTTTTTTGGAGTTTTTGATAATGCAGATGAATAAAGTGCGAGTAAATAGAGCGCGGCAATAATAATTGCAGCGAGTGGCCCAATCCTTTTTAGTGCAAAGGGCAAGCCGGTTTGTATACTTATGATGACCAAACGTTCCTGAGGACATACGAGATTTATGTCTAGTGCTTTCGCTTCATATAGATGATTAATCTTTAGTTATTCGATAAGTGTTGTGTGGGTGAACCTATGCTAATGCACCGCCCTTCCTAAGACTAATACATACTTGTAATTATACCCCTTGCAAGCATCCTCAAATACAAGAAAGTAATTAAGATAAATCTAACCACAGCCTTAAACTCTAAGATCCTGCTATCCCTCATGCATCGAGATATTAACGGGGGTTTAGGTTTCTGTCACTCCGGCAACCCCACAATTAATATTCAAATACACAATGCATTCCCCTAGGCCCATAGAGGTGAAGTGTCATGTAGTCGACGTTCACATGACACCACTAGAAGAATAGCACCACAACTTAGATATCAAAACATTAAATATTACTCAACATAGTTCACTACTAACATCTAGACTTCACCCATGTCCTCAAGAACTAAACGAACTACTCACAACACATAATTTGGAACATGATCAGAGATGATATAATGATGGGTAACAATCTGAACATAAACCTTAATTCAACGGTTCCACCCAATAGCATCAATAACAATAATAATTAACATCAGGAGAGTTTACCCTATCAAACACACAAGATTCAGCCCTAGATATTACAGCGGGAACGAAGTGGAGCGGTGGACATGACGGTGACGGTGGTGGAGATGATGGTGACGATGATCCCGATGACGTGCAGCTCGATGACGGTGACGATGGCGACGATTTCCCCCCTCCGGGAAGGGATTTCCCCGTCAGATTTCTCCCTGCCGGAGAGCTTTCTTCTCTCTGTGGTTTTTCGCCGCGTGGCGGCGGCGGAATAATTCTAACTCTCCGTAGAAGTTCTTAGTTTTTTGGGGTGATGAAGTACGCGAAGGGGCACGGCAGAAGGTGGGCCAGGGTGGCCAGACCACCTGCTCGCGCGGCTCCAGGGCCCACACCCCCTCCTGGCGCGGCTCCAGGCCTGGCCGCGCCAGGAGGGGGTGTGGGCCCCCTGGGCCCCACCTTGGGCTCTCCTCGTGGCTCCCTCCATGATCTGGCAAAGTAATATTTTCCACGGTCTTCGTTCTGTATTTTGATCTTCACAAATAATGTATCTTGACTGTGCTTTTTCCAGCTATTTCCAGACTCCGGTGATCAATTCTCCAATAATCATCAAACATGCAAAATAGATGAAATAACATAAGTATCAACTCTAAATATGAAATATATATATATGAATAACAGTAAATTATGATATAAAAGTGATGCAAAATGGACGTATCAACTCCCCCCAAGCTTAGACCTCGCTTGTCCCCAAGCGAAATCTCAGCTTAGTAAACATGACCACAGGTTTATGGAGTGAAGTGTCGATAAAGAATATACGGACAAGAAGCATCACATTTAATAATACACAAGTCATCTTAGATATCAACTCCATTCATATAACTCAACTTGTAATAAGTAAAGGTAAATCACAATAAAGTGCATAGAGAAAACCATAGTTGGTGTTGGCAAACTTCGTTCTTGGTCAGAGAACAATGAACATATTGAGCTTACTCTACAGAACAACCCTATTAAATAGTTGCTAACTCTCAAAGTCATATTTATCAAATAACAGCAATGTGCCTAACAAGAAAGAATAAGAGACATGGTTAACAATACGAATGTATAGACAGTTGAATCACAATCAACTCAAACGCTTGCTTAAGACAGAAAGAGATAGGTTTACTAACTCAACATAAAGTAAAAGATAGGCCCTTCGCAGAGTGAAGCAGAGATACAAGCATGTGCTAGAGCTTCTAGTTTTTAAATCATATATAGAGCATAAAAGTAAGTTTTTGAGTGGTGTTTGTTGTTGTCAACGAATGGTAATAGAGTTCTTGTCATCTTCCATACTAAGCAAGTTGAGAGCGGTTCCGATCATTTTAAAACAAGCCTTTATAATAAACAACTATTTTGATAACTAAGACACTCCTCCCAACCTTTGCTGACACAAGCCATGGCTAACCGAATCCTCGGGTGCCTACCAATCAATCTCAAACCATGGAGGAGTGTCTATATTTAGCTTTCTCAACCTTTTGATATTATAGTGGCCTAACCAGCCCTTTGCAATATTAGTGACGAGCAGATGAAGCATGCAAGTCAAGGGTTAGTTAATTAGTATGTAAGATAACAAACTCAACTAATATTTCCTCATGAGCTAATAAACATTGACACAAATAAGTGATAGTAGTTTTGAATAAAGATAGCACATGAAGTATTTACTTGTGAAGGGGATCGCAGGCAGAAAACAAAAAAATTCTAACTACGATAACCTTAAAACAACCATGATCTATACTATGCAGATATAGTAATACAGAGGAGATCGATATACATACCCTTGTAGACCGAAACGCGGGGATTACGCTCCCGCACAAGCGTTGTCGATGAAGCCGACGAAGACGACCTCGAGGTCGTGTAGAGGAAGAAGACCTCTGAGCACCACTAGCGTGGCACCTCGCAGGGATTCGCACACGTACGGTGAAGACGACGACCTCCGGGCTCCGATCCAGGGACGAGCAGCGGAAGACTGGGATCGGAAGACCAGCAGCACGACAGTGTGCGTATGGTGGAGAGAACTCCTCCTTGGCACAACTCCAACTAGGGAATTACGTGTTTCAAGGAGGAAGAGAGATAGAGAGAAATTGGTGTGTAGAGAGGGGCTCTCTGCCCCTCTATATATAGGAGAAAGGGAGCACCCCACCTTGCAAAATTGGCAAGGTGGGACTAAACCCCAAACCGCACCAAGGGGAGGGAGGCCGGCTGCCCCCCCCATGGGCTCCTAGGGCCCAATTCGGCACCCCTTGGTGGGTTTGGACCTTGGGGGGAAATTCGGCCCCTATATGGGCCTTCTCCCCTCCGGGGAAGGCCCATTTAGTGGGATGCATGTTTAGATACGAATTTATTCATTATAAATTCATTAAAATAATATTAATTCACTAATTAATATTAATTTAACATATATAAACAATTTCCTCTCTTCCGAAACTTTTCCGAAACTCTCCGAACTATCTTCGGTTCTCCGATACGACTTCGGATTCTCTCCCGGAACTTTTCCGGTGCTTTCTCTTTTCTGTTCCTGTAAACTTGTCGACTCCCCTTAAGTGTGTTACCCTAGCGGTTCAAGATCTCTCCAGACATGATCGAGACAAGCTCTCCGATCAATGACTAATTCGTGGACCTTGGATACCCAGAATTAATCCCTGTGAGATAACGAATAACTTTTCCGTTCGAACCTGGACGTCGAGTCTTAAACCTTTTGCCATGGCGATACTTAGCGTGTCCGAGACTCGTTCATAGATATCACGATACCTAGCTTGATCTTGTTACGGACAACACTATCTTCTACTCGTCCATGATATTATGTCCTGGTGACACAGTCACATGCTTGCAAGCTCATTTGACATAATCTCACCGAGTGGGCCCTAGAGTATCTATCATGCTATGCGGACTGGCAAATCCCGCTCTTGATCCCTCGTCTCAACATACTCCCTTCCGATACCCGAGAGGGGCACCTTTATTGTCACACTGTTAAGATATGACGTTTGATGCAATCAAAGTATCTTTCAGGAATAGCAATAAGAGTTGATCTCACGGTCAAAGACGTAATGACTACGTCCTACAAATATTGGGTATGTCCATCACGTCATTCTCCCAATGACATGACTTCATTGTCAACTGACATCAATGTCACATGATCGGGAAACCTTGATCATCAATTGCCCAATGAACTAGTTAAATAGAGGCTACTAGGGACCTGGTTGTTTATCTACCACATGTGTATTAATGTTTCCGCTTAATACAGTTATAGCATGGTATAAAACATATAATGAACAATTGAGATATGACGAATAAATTATCTTTATTAAGTGCCTCTAGGGCATATCTCCTTCAACTTGGAGTGGCGCAAAATACCACATAATAGGTAGGTATGGTGGACACAAGTGGCAAGGGTTTTGGCTCAAGGTTTGGAAGTATGAGAAGCATTCCCTCTCGATACCGGTCTTTGGCTAGCAAGGTTTGGTAGCAAGCATAAGAGTTGATGGATACAAACAAATATACATGTAGTAAAGGCAATCATTTAATTCTTACTTGGAGGCACAAACAATTTTAAATTGTGAATACTAAGCTTATCATCTACAAGTGAGAGAGATCATTGAAAACTATATCTACATGTAATTCTTTTCTCCACTTAAGTCTCAAAGTATTGTAGCTACTGACCAATGCTAAGTTTGCCAAAACCAAAAGATTTACTATATGCTCCCAAAGTGATAACAATACTAATGACAAGATCAATCATATATGATAGAAGTTGCAAACTAAAATAAGATGTGCAGAAAATAAATGATAAAACTTCTCATTAATATTACATAACGACAACTCACACCAAGAGAGATACTTCCACATTGCAAACCATCATATAAGATAACTTCCCTACACAGGATATGACACTACTAAAAGATAAAAGATAAAAGATAAAAGGTGGTGGTGTGATACCGCGGCACCCACCCCAAGCTTGGAACAAGCTAAGGGAGATGCCAATACCGATGATGATTTACTCCTTTGGTGGTGATGGTGGCACGTACTCTTCATCAAAATTCCAAGGTAGGGGCTCTCCATCAACAATTGATGGCTTGGTCTCGAGTATCCTGAAACTTGGAGCAGCACTTATGCGTTTAAACCTGGTTTCATACTCACAGTTTTGATTATGAACATCGTAGAGTTGCTCTTGAAAATTGTTCGTAGTCTTTTGGAGTGATAAGATGTCCTCCTAGAGCTTTGCGGTCTCCTTCTCATGCTTGGTAGTAAGTTCGGCCACAGTACGGTGAACGATATCCACCTCACGTTCCGCCATCTTCTTATATTTGAAGACCTCCTGCTCCAGACTCTTCATCCTCTCCGCCATGCTCCCCTCTCCTTGAGGACCTTGAACATCATCCACCCGCACCTTCCCAGTTTTCAACGTCAACTCCTTCGGGTGCATCTTCAGCTCGTGCAGGTACGGGTTGACGACCTTCACGAAGAAACTGTCCTTGGATGGCTCGGGCGAAGACATGATGGCTATAGATCCAAAGATGAAATCTGGCAGAAACAACTCGAAACAAAAACACTTCAAAAACACGATATACGGACCTCGGGGGTTCCGGGAGATTATATAGGAAGAATTAAAATAACAAAAGGAAGGCAACAACACGAAATCGAGTAGGAGACGGAGTCTGGGGCACCCAGACCCCCTGCTCGCGCGGCCAGGATGGGTCCCGGACGAGCACGTGGTGTCGGCGCCTCGGGCTCCGTGTCATGATCGTTTTCGTCTTGTATTTTTCCATATTTTCTAAAAATAACTTCTATGCCTTCCAATTAAAAATGTGAACTTTTTCTTACCGAAACTGTACCTTTTCGAATTCAGCTTCTGCAGACTCAGAAAATTCTCTTTGATAAAAGTTTCCGGAGTAATAACTTGAATAATATCAACAACATCATTATAAGTGTAACATCCCAATATTTTGGAATGTTTAAAAATCACTAAAATTAGAAACTTTTGTTTTTATTAAAATATAATACTAAATTTTAATAGAAACCAATACATTTGGCAAGCTGATTTAAAAAATTTCAAAGACACATTCATCTTATAAGTTTTTTTCCAAATAGTTGATTTTGAATATTTAACCTTTTGCTATTTATTAAACTCAAAAACCATATTTGTAAAGTGCTTTAAAGCTATTTAAAAAGTATGACAAATTTATAAAATGGTTTTAATCAATAAAGTCAAAACAAAGAATGAATTGTTACCCAAATGTATTTTAGAGAGTTTCAAAAAATACATATCATTTTCAAACCTAACTTTGCATAAAGTATTATTGGTATGAAAATGAGTTTTAAATAACTTAATTTAAAACTTATATAATTATGGTTATTTCATACATTTTATTAAGCCACAATTAAATTCATTAAAAACCCCATTTTTAAATTTGACAAAAGTGTCAAATTTGCATTAAAATAAATTCCTAAAATTTCTATTTTTGAAAAATGTTTGAAACATTCCCACAAATGTTTTAAAACATAGATTTGAATTTTAGAATTTTATAGAAATTTATTTGAGCCAATTTGGATGCTGTAAAACAAAAGATATAAAACATTTCAGAGAAGAAATAGGAAAAAAAAGAACGAGCCGGCCCAACTCGTACTTACCGCGCCCGGAGCACCGAAGCCCAGCAGCAGCCCACTGCGGCCTCTCTCTTCCTTCCTCTCACCGACACGCGGGCCCCACCTGGTGTAACAGCCCGTTTGTAACTTTCCTTTTCTGTGTGCAATAAAATGGATAGTCATGTCATCATTCCATATGTGGTTGCTTTCTTTTAATTATGTGCATCAAAGTCAAATTACAAATTTAAATTCTTATTTTGAATTCAAATGCTTTCAAAATAAATTCATTTGAAGTTTCCAATTATTTATAAATAATCAAATAAGATATTAATATGACTAATTTGAAACTTGTAAAAATTGTTCAAAAGTTCTTTTATGCCTTTTCTCTTATTTGTTTTAAAAATACAAAAATCAGAATGTTTAAAAAGTGAAAAATAAGCATAGAAGAAAAAATAAAGGTTCCTGGCCGAGCTGGGCCACCACGGCCCAACTCAGCCCACGGCCCACTCCCCTCTCCTTCGTCCTCGTACGGACGCGCAGAGGGAACCTCGCTTTCCAGCGCGGCATGGCGCCTCCCTCTCTGCAGCTCGCCCCCACGCCGGACGCCCACTGTCACCTCCTCCCTCCTCTCCTATTTAGCCGCCGCGGCCGAAAACCCTAACCCTAATTCTTCTCTTTCCCCCGCCGCCGCTAGCTCTCCTATCGCTCTGCCGTCGCCATGGCCGAGGTAAGTTGAGCTCGGGTCCCCGCGCGGACAGTCCACCCCCTCCGTCCTCGTCACGCCAGCAGCACCGCCACCTCTCCTTCGTCCTCGACGCCGGGCGCAGCGCCCCGGGGACGCCTCCGTCGAGCCATCCGTCCCCGACACCGCCGCGGTTTCCCCTTCCTTCCCCGACAGCGACGAGACGCCCCCGGCCTCCCCGCGCCTCCGCTCCTCACCACCGTGCCCTCCTCGGTGAGCCGCCGCCGATCCTTCTCTCCTCCCCTTCGTTTGCACCACGAATTCGCCGGAATCCCACGGCGCCGGTGGAGCGCGCCACGGACACACTGGAGCCGAGCGAATCGTGCACGAGCACGGCCAAGCCGTTCTCTCTCCGTCGAGGCCGCGGGCAGAAATCAAACGGCCGCACGCTTCCGCACTCACCCACGCCACACGAACGCACCCAGCGCCGCTGGAATGGTCGCCGGCGTCGAGTTTCTTTCCGCCGTCGTTCGATTCGCGGGCACGGTCAGTTCTTCAGGAAAATTCAACACTTTCAGTTTCGTCAGATTTCAATCGCGTTTACTGTTAAAAGAGTTCGAACCCCTACTCCTAACAACAACGCCACCGAGCCGTGCTGGCTAGCACCACCGATCCATGCGAAGCGCGCGTCGCACGTTCGATCCCCACAGGCGAGTTGAGAAAGAAGCCCCTTTTTTGTGTATTGTGCGCCGCTGACAACCGGACCCCACCGGCCAGCGACAGCAGTAGCCGCAACACGCACCGCGCGCGCCAGCATGGCACCAGGACCCACCTGGCAGCCGCTGGGTGCGCCCCCGCTGCGGTGAGAAAATCCCAGGGGCGTGGAAACTTTGCACCGAAGCCCCTGCCCCTAAGTTTTTGCATAGAAGACCTCCCCTGCTAGTTTTCTATCACGGTTAAGTCCTCAGTTTTTGCAGAAACAACCCTAGAGTCCTTTTTTGCAATAACTTTTAATATATAACTCCTAATTAAATAAACTTGATATGTTTTCATATCAGAAAAATGCAATAAACATTATTATAACATTCTTATGTCATTTTGCATCATTTATTTTAAATGCTTAGTTTAAATTAACAAATGCAATTAATTAATTAAATATGGAATATGTGGGGTAATAAATATATAATGCCCTAATTCCATTTAATATGCTCATATCTTTTATACCATAACTTGCCATGCTAATAAATATTTAATTTGAGTTGAAGATAAATAAATTGCAATTAATTCCTAATGTGGAATGTGTTGGGAATTAAGTAATTAATGTCTTTTCCATTTAAATTAATTTGATCACCACTTCTGCTATATTAAGTAACATTTAAATTGTTGGCTACACAAATAACTTGCACCCTAATCTTGTGCCGGGATTCCATCCCCGCTTTAAATATGACCTAATCATCTCATACCCTATTGCACCATCATTTGTTTGCGCATTTCTCTGTATTGATTATTGTTTCCTGTTGTCTGTGTTTGGCTCTCTTTGGGTAGACGACGACGTGTCTGCTGCGAGTACCTACGATACTGAGGTTCCAGCTTTTGTGCCAGGCCACGAGCTGTCAGGCAAGCTTCTGCTAACCGGTTACATGATTGTTTGATTTTCATTCTTGCCTTTTGATCTATGCTATCCTAGTTATCGATTCTTGAATTGCGATCCCATCACATGTTTTCTCCTGCAGCCTATACAGCTATATCCCCACAACCCATAACCCCTTGCATGTTTATCTGTTGGCCTTTGCGAGTCGTAGTGCATGCTTAGGATTGGTTGAGCGAGTCGTTCCTTGTCTTTATCTCATATGCTTAGTATGATATATATTGTTCTACTATAATAAACTGTTGTCTTATTTTGGGGTTCTATAATTAAAAGATAAGGCACCAGGCGGAAGGCCTTGCGAGGTGCTTTGTTCTGCTCCGTGTCGACCTAGGAACTGAGATTTTGTCCTCAGATCCAATTTTGAGCGCACTAACCACTTGTGGGTGGCCCAATGGAGCCCCCCTCGACTTTGAACGGATCCTCAGCTCGTCCATGTGCCGCAAGTAGTTCGGGTTTTCCATTCGCTCATATGCATGTGCATGATGATGATGATCGATGAGAGGTTACTTGATACGGGGGGTCATATAGGGGTGGTGCGCGCGTAGCGGACAGTTCCTACTGTGGTTTGAGCCGCATGGTGCGCAGACACAAACTAATGAGTCCGCAATTGAGATTCGGCCGGACTCCTGACGCGGGTAACAACTCATATGGGTGGCACTTGGACTTGCTGTAGTGAAGGAATGAGTCGTGTTGAGAGGCCCAAATGTTTTTGACTGGGTTGATCATGCGAGTATGGGTACTGTAGTGCACCCCTGTAGGGTATAATATTATCGATGAGCCGTGTCCACGGTTATGGACGACTTTGGTGATGATGCTGGCTAACAAGATCTAGACAACCTACACCTAATCATTGTTAATTAATGTGACTAGTAACATAGAATTACTTACACCATAAATGGTAATTAAAATTGTTAACGGTGAGTATTCTCGGATTGCTTCCTCATACTTGGTTGAGGGGGTTAATTCGAGAATGGGTTATGACTGGTGTTAGTTGTAGGTGGCTACTTAAACGCTCTCTTATCCCTCTCTAATTAGACGGAAGTTTAGCGTGTCTCTTTACGTTGCTAGTGCTGCTGCCGCTAAGTACACTTACCCCATACTTTGGGAATCTTACAGTTTTGTAACCTGTTAGCTTAAGCTTGTTTGATACGCTCTGGTGTATTGACCCGTTCGCGGGCTGTGGTTTTTCTGCAGTTGAGGATTCTTCGCTCGACCAGTTGGGTGGATACTACGTGGAGTTCGACGACGAGAGCTACGACGAGTAGTTAGAGTTCCCCTGGGCTACTTCCTGGTGGACTGCGTGGATAGGCCTTCTTTTTCCGTTTTGGCCTTGAGCCCTTTGCTTCTTGTCTGTACTCAGACCGGTTTGTTTCCGCTGCATGATGTAATGTTGGGACATGTGTCCTCTGACTGGTGCCATTCGATATATTTTGCTTAGTGAGACCTTTTGGATATTATTTCCTTTCTTTGTGTCTTAGGTTTATTTTGTGGTTTCAACTTGTTAAAAATCCGACTCGTATACCATGTGTGTATGGTTGAAGTATACGAGTTGGAAGACTTTTTGGGTTCTTGCGTGCACAATCTGGAAACGTATGTGACGTTGGGGTTGCCAAGAGCTGTCGGCCGATGATCCTTTCCGAGCATGGCCTGATTGTTTCCTGGGATTGGTAACCCCAGTATGTTCTTGGTTGTGTGGCCCAACCGATACGTTTCGTTTGTGTAGCTTGAATTCAGGGTCTGACAGTTGGTATCAGAGCTTAAACGCCCTCAGGTTCCCTTCTACTGGTCGTTGTTGAGTCTAGAAAAATTATTTTGTAGTTATCAGGAAAATCTTAAACGTGAGAGTAGGAATTCTGTTCTTTTACCTCTTTCCCCACCCACCCTCCCTGTTCTTCTGGTAAGGAAGTGTTACGATAATTCCCTTCTCACCTTAATTTTAAATTTTAGGACATCACGTGTTCTGGGTTTTCCGTAGTACCATAGTTGCAGGTGTTGAAGGTTGCTTTGGTCGTTTTGCTTGTTATCAACTTCTTCGGCTATGTTCAGTTTCAAGCTTGAATCAATCAGTTGTTGTTCTACCTTTCACTGAATTTCATCTCCTTGTCATTGTACAATTCGTTCTGTGCAATCAATCCTTTTTTGTTTCCGGAGGCTAACTTCTACTTCAAACTGCTATGTAGATGGCTCACGCCCAGGTGGTGCGTAAGACCCACTGTGAGCAGACTACCGGTTACCCGAAGCTTCTCAGAAGCATGGTTGACTATGTCGGTTTCAGCTTCCTCCCGGAGTACCAGGTGTCCGAGATCCCCAGAGACTACGGACAGACCTTCTACAGAGCTGCTGTTTGGATCAGGGGAGATGATGGTGAAACTGTGCACAAGCACGTTGCTGAGGCTTCCACTGTGGACATGGCAGTACACTTAGCAGCTTACGATGCAGCTCTGGCTCTGCGCAGGGACTACTACTGCTTCAACAACCATCCGTTCTGTTACGTTCCATACTACCCCTACACGGACTCTCAGTACGAGCTCGAGGTTCTGGACAAGACCGCTCAGTTTGGCCAGTCTTCAGACTCAGTTGCTGGGACTCTACGCTTGGAGCTAGCAGCAGTCCGTCAGCAGCTGCACCGGGCACTCTCTCACCTGGGTCAGTACGACAGGAAGAACGTCACACCAGATGTTTTCCCGAGGTTCCAGCTCGCTTTTCCGAGTCGTCTGTCTGCTGTGGGTGGATACACTCCAGAGCGTGGTCCTCTGATCACTACTGATCCAGACCACGTTGGACCACTGCTGTACGGGAAACAGACGCCAGATGCCTACTCCGTTGAGTTTCGACGCATTGTGCGAGAGTACCACGTGTACTGCGATCGTCGCTACACCCATCGCCTCCACCTAGTTTCGTCTTCTGAGGGAAGCGAGAGCTAGTCTTCGAGTTGTATCTTTTCCTTTGTTGTAGTAGCTATCCTTTGTACCGAAACCGTGTTGGTTGTACGGATGGTTAACTTTGTACTAGTAGCTGTCCTTGTAGTACTGAAACCTTGTTGGTTGTACTGGTGGCTAACTAAGTGTATGGTTATGAATCTTTGCTATGAGAAGCTTATCCTTGTTATCCTACAGTTTGCAACTGTTTTTCTGAGCAAGATTTCGACTTTCCAAGTTTTACCTGGCTTTGTGTATCTTGTCGCTGTTCTAATATCCAATGTCTCAAGGATGACGAACACCAGGAACAACCGTAATGCGGAAGACACACCACAACCGCCTCCAATCACTGAGTTGCTTGGTCAGGTGACCCAAGTTCTGGCTCAAATGGCCGAGAACCAAGCCTACCAGAACAACCACGGGCATCGCAATGAAGGCAATGCACGTGTGACCGTCAAGGACTTCCTCGGTCTGGGCCCAAGGAACTTCGCTTCCCCCACTGAGCCGCTGGAAGCTGATGATTGGCTTCGCGAGATGGAAAGGACCCTTGCTATCGCCCACGTGGCTAAGCACGACAAGGTGCCTTACGTGTCCTACCTGCTTAGGGGCAAGTCTGCCTCATGGTGGGAAAACTTCCAGGCTATGAGAGGTCCCGGGGTGGTTACCACTTGGGGGGATTTCAAGGCAGCCTTCCTGCGCCACCACATCCCAAAAGGTCTCATGGACAGAATGCGCGAGCAGTTTAACTCGCTGACGCAAGGCAAGATGGACGTGATGGAGTACAATGGCGAGTTCAATCGCCTTGCTCGTTACGCTAGATATGAGGTGAACACTGAGGTCAAGAAGATGGCCAAGTTCCGCAAGGGTTTCAACCCCGCGCTCAAGTACAAGCTGAACCTCGTCAAGGCCGACAACTTCGAGGACCTCGTCAACATCGCGCTCAATGAGGAGCATGGGCGCAAGGTCTTCGAGGAGTCGCGCAAGCACTCTTGTGAGAGCAACTCTTCTTCATCGTCAATCGCCGCCGCTCCTGCTCAGAAGCGTCGGCTCTGGGTGCCTAACAGCGCCTTCGCACGAGCTACCTACGTGCCAGGACCTCCAGGACTCGTGCCTCGCCCACCGAACCCGGCTCTAGCTATGAGGGGTTTCGGAGGACCGCCAAGGCCAACAGGCGCTCGCCCCAACGTGACCTGCTACCAGTGCGGGAAACCGGGCCACTACTCCAACAACTGCCCGGAGACCCGTACACTTCCTCCACCACCTCGCCCTGCTCCAACTCAGGCGATGGTCCGCGCACCTGCCCCGACTAGGCCTTTCGTCCCCAACACCAGGCCTCCGGCACGTGCTGCGCGGGTGAACCACATCAGGGCTGATGAAGCAGAGGAAGCTCCAGAAGTTGTCCTCGGTATACTCCCTGTTAACCATATTCCTGCTAAGGTGTTATTTGACACAGGCGCATCGCATTCTTTTGCATCACAAGCTTTTGCACAAATGCATGATCTCTCTTTCGAGTCTATGTCCAATGGTCTTAGTGTCATTTCTCCCGGCATGCAAATGACTTCTTCCAAGATAAGCCCCAACAACGAAATCCAAATTGGAGGCCATATCTTCTTGGCATCTCTAATAATTCTCGGCAATTCGGATATTGATGTCATTCTGGGCATGGATTGGTTGAAGGCCAATCAAGCTAAGATAGACTGTTCCACAAAGACTGTAACTCTTTCTCATCCTTCTGGACAGATAGTCTATTCTCCAAACCAAACCTCTTCAGCTCAGCTTTTCGCTCTCAATCTTGATCCTCTTCCTTCCATAGAAGCTATTCCGGTGGTCCGAGACTTTCCTGACGTCTTTCCTGAAGAATTACCAGGTATGCCACCTGACAGAGCCGTTGAGTTCGTTATTGAACTAGAACCAGGCACTGCTCCCATATCCAAACGTCCTTACAAGATGGGCCCCAAAGAACTGGCTGAGCTTAAGAGACAGCTAGAGGAGTTGGAAAGGAAAGGTCATATTCAACCTAGTACTTCTCCGTGGGGTTGTCCTACTCTGTTTGTCAAAAAGAGGGACACGACTGAGCGACTGGTTGTTGACTACCGTCCTCTGAACAAGAAAACCATCAAGAACAAGTATCCTCTCCCTCGCATCAACGATCTGTTCGATCAACTGGCTGGTGCTAAGGTTTTCTCCAAGTTGGACTTGAGGTCAGGTTATCACCAGATCAAGATCCGAAAAGAAGACATTCCAAAGACAGCTTTCACCACTCGTTATGGTCTCTACGAATACACTGTCATGTCTTTCGGTCTCACAAATGCTCCGGCGACTTTCTCACGTCTCATGAACTTCGTTTTCATGGAATACCTCGATAAGTTCGTGGTAGTCTATCTCGATGACATTCTTATCTATTTCAAAACCGAGGAAGAACACGGAGAACATCTACGTCTTATCTTGTTGAAACTCCGAGAACACCGTCTCTACGTCAAGTTCTCCAAGTGTGAATTCTGGCTTCCTAAAGTATCCTACCTTGGTCATGTCATCTCTTCTGAAGGCATTTATGTGGATCCAGAAAAAGTGAAGGCCATTGTTGAATGGTTGCCTCCTATATCGGTGAAACAAGTCAGGAGTTTCCTTGGCATGGCTAGCTATTGCCGTCGATTTGTTGAGAACTTCTCCAAAATCGCTAAGCCTCTCACCGATCTTACAAGGAAGGATAGAAAGTTTCTTTGGACTCCAAAGTGTGATGAGAGTTTCAATCTCTTGAAAGCTAAACTCACTTCTACTCCTGTTCTAGTTGGCCCAGACACTTCCAAACCTTTCCAAATATTCTGCGATGCATCTCTTCAAGGACTAGGCGCAGTCCTCATGCAAGAACGCAAAGTTGTGGCTTATGCATCTCGCCAGTTGCAGCCTCATGAGCTCAACTATCCTACACATGATCTTGAACTTGCAGCAATCATGTATGCCCTCAAGGCTTGGAGACCTTATTTGTTGGGGCACAGCTGTGAGATCTTCACTGATCACAAGAGTCTCAAATATCTCTTCACTCAACCAGACTTGAACCTCAGGCAAACAAGGTGGCTTGAGAAACTCTCAGATTACGATCTTACCATCTCTTACACTCCAGGCAAAGCTAATGTAATGGCTGATGCTCTCAGTCGCAAGTCCTATTGCAACAACCTCATGGTTGATGACATCCAACCTCCTATTCATGAAGAATTCAAGAAACTCAATCTTCAAGTGGTTCCATCTGGTTATCTTGCAAACTTGATTGCCACTCCTACACTTGAGGATAAGATCCGTGCCGCACAGTTGCGTGATTCTGGTGTCAAGAATATCAAAGACAACATTGGCAAGGATAAGTACAAGAGTTTCTCTCTCGATGACAAGGGTACCTTGCTGTTTGAAGAACGCATTGTAGTGCCCAAACTTGTCAGCTTAAGAGAACTCATTCTCAAGGAGGCTCATGATACTCCGCTTTCTATCCACCCTGGCAGCACAAAGATGTACCAGGATCTCAAGTCAATCTATTGGTGGACCAGGATGAAGCGTGAAATTGCTCGCTATGTGTCTCATTGTGATGTTTGCTTTCGTGTCAAGGCAGTTCATCAGAGACCACCTGGACTTCTTCAACCACTGCAAATTCCTGAGTGGAAATGGGACAAGATCGAAATGGACTTCGTTACTGGGTTTCCAAAGTCCAAGAAAGGCAACGATGCAATCTTTGTTGTCATTGATCGTCTCTCCAAAGTGGCTCACTTCTTCCCAGTCAAAGAGACAATATCAGCTAGTCAGTTGGCAGAACTCTATATGACAAGACTGGTTCCGTTGCATGGTGTTCCTTTGGCAATAAGCTCAGATCGTGGAAGTATCTTCACTTCTCGATTTTGGGATAACTTTCAGAAAGCCTTGGGTACCAAACTTCTGTTCAGCACAGCTTACCATCCACAGACAAGTGGACAGGTTGAAAGAGTAAACCAGATTCTGGAAGATATGCTCAGAGCTTGTGTTATCTCGTTTGGCATGAAATGGGAGGATTGCCTTCCGTATGCTGAGTTTTCCTACAACAACAACTTCCAAGCAAGTCTAGGCATGGCTCCCTTTGAAGCTCTCTATGGCCGCAAATGCAGAACTCCTCTCAATTGGTCTCAAGCTGGTGAACGTAAATTCTTTGGTCCTGACATTATCCAGGAGGCTGAGGAAAAGGTTCGCATCATTCGTGACAATCTGAAGATTGCCCAGTCTCGGCAGAAAAGCTATTATGATAGCAAGCACAGGGACATGGTCTATGCACCTGGTGATCAAGCTTACCTTCGTGTCACTCCTCTGAGAGGCACGCAACGCTTTGGCATCAAAGGCAAGCTCGCTCCGCCTTATGTTGGGCCTTTCAACGTTCTTTCAAGGCGTGGTGAATTGGCTTACCGTCTGGAACTTCCTCCAAACCTCTCCAAAGTGCACGATGTCTTCCACGTGTCACAACTCAAGAAGTGCTTCCAAGATCCAGGTCGTGCAGTTGATCATGGGTCAATTGAACTTCGAGAAGATCTCTCTTATGTGGAACAACCGATTTGCATTCTTGACGAAGCTGAACGTCGCACCCGTAACAACACTGTCAAGTTCTACAAGGTTCAATGGTCTCATCATTCTGACAAGGAAGCTACATGGGAACGTGAAGACCATCTCCGTGCCGAGTACCCCAACCTCTTTGTTGCTCCATGAAGAATCTCGGGGCGTGATTCCTTTGAGGGGGGGAGTGTTGTAACAGCCCGTTTGTAACTTCCCTTTTCTATGTGCAATAAAATGGATACTCATGTCATTATTCCATATGTGGTTGCTTTCTTTTGATTATGTGCATCAAATTCAAATTAAAAATTTAAATTCTTATTTTGAATTCAAATGCTTTCAAAATAAATTTATTTGAAGTTTCGAATTATTTATAAATAATAAAATAAAATATTAATATGACTAATTTGAAACTTGTAAAAATTGTTCAAAAGTTCTTTTATGCCTTTTCTCTTATTTGTTTTAAAAATACAAAAATCAGAATGTTTAAAAAGGGAAAAATAAGCAGAGAAGAAAAAATAAAGGTTCCTGGCCGAGCTGGGCCACCATGGCCCAACTCAGCCCACGGCCCACTCCCCTCTCCTTCGTCCTCGTACGGACGCGCAGAGCGAACCTCGCTTTCCAGCGCGGCATGGCGCCTCCCTCTCTGCAGCTCGCCCCCACGCCGGACCCCCACTGCCACCTCCTCCCTCCTCTCCTATTTAGCCGCCGTGGCCGAAAACCCTAACCCTAATTCTTCTCTTTCCCCCGCCGTCGCTAGCTCTCCTCTCGCTCTGCCGTCGCCATGGCCGAGGTAAGTTGAGCTCGGGTCCCCGCGCGGACAGTCCACCCCCTCCGTCCTCGTCACGCCAGCAGCACCGCCACCTCTCCTTCGTCCTCGACGCCGGGCGCAGCGCCCCGGGGACGCCTCCGTCGAGCCATCCGTCCCCGACACCGCCGCGGTTTCCCCTTCCTTCCCCGACAGCGACGAGACGCCCCCGGCCTCCCCGCGCCTCCGCTCCTCACCACCGTGCCCTCCTCGGTGAGCCGCCGCCGATCCTTCTCTCCTCCCCTTCGTTTGCACCACGAATTCGCCGGAATCCCACGGCGCCGGTGGAGCGCGCCACGGACACACCGGAGCCGAGCGAATCGTGCACGAGCACGGCCAAGCCGTTCGCTCTCCGTCGAGGCCGCGGGCAGAAATCAAACGGCCGCACGCTTCCGCACTCACCCACGCCACACGAACGCACCCAGTGCCGCTGGAATGGTCGCCGGCGTCGAGTTTCTTTCCGCCGTCGTTCGATTCGCGGGCACTGTCAGTTCTTCAGGAAAATTCAACACTTTCAGTTTCGTCAGATTTCAATCGCGTTTACTGTTAAAAGAGTTCGAACCCCTACTCCTAACAACATCGCCACCGAGCCGTGCTGGCTAGCACCACCGATCCATGCGAAGCGCGCGTCGCACGTTCGATCCCCACGGGCGAGTTGAGAAAGAAGCCCCTTTTTTTGTGTATTGTGCGCAACCAGCGACAGCAGTAGCCGCAACACGCACCGCGCGCGCCAGCATGGCACCAGGACCCACCTGGCAGCCGCTGGGTGCGCCCCCGCTGCGGTGAGAAAATCCCAGGGGCGTGGAAACTTTGCACCGAAGCCCCTGCCCCTAAGTTTTTGCATAGAAGACCTCCCCTGCTAGTTTTCTATCACGGTTAAGTCCTCAGTTTTTGCAGAAACAACCCTAGAGTCCTTTTTTGCAATAACTTTTAATATATAACTCCTAATTAAATAAACTTGATATGTTTTCATATCAGAAAAATGCAATAAACATTATTATGTCATTTTGCATCATTTATTTTAAATGCTTAGTTTAAATTAACAAATGCAATTAATTAATTAAATATGGAATATGTGGGGTAATAAATATATAATGCCCTAATTCCATTTAATATGCTCATATCTTTTATACCATAACTTGCCATGCTAATAAATATTTAATTTGAGTTGAAGATAAATAAATTGCAATTAATTCCTGATGTGGAATGTGTTGGGCAATTAAGTAATTAATGTCTTTTCCATTTAAATTAATTTGATCACCACTTCTGCTATATTAAGTAACATTTAAATTGTTGGCTACACAAATAACTTGCACCCTAATCTTGTGCCGGGATTCCATCCCCGCTTTAAATATGACCTAATCATCTCATACCCTATTGCACCATCATTTGTTTGCGCATTTCTCTGTATTGATTATTGTTTCCTGTTGTCTGTGTTTGGCTCTCTTTGGGTAGACGACGACGTGTCTGCTGCGAGTACCTACGATACTGAGGTTCCAGCTTTTGTGCCAGGCCACGAGCTGCCAGGCAAGCTTCTGCTAACCGGTTACATGATTGTTTGATTTTTATTCTTGCCTTTTGATCTATGCTATCCTAGTTATCGATTCTTGAATTGCGATCCCATCACATGTTTTCTCCTGCAGCCTATACAGCTATATCCCCACAACCCATAACCCCTTGCATGTTTATCTGTTGGCCTTTGCGAGTCGTAGTGCATGCTTAGGATTGGTTGAGCGAGTCGTTCCTTGTCTTTATCTCATATGCTTAGTATGATATATATTGTTCTACTATAATAAACTGTTGTCTTATTTTGGGGTTCTATAATTAAAAGATAAGGCACCAGGCGGAAGGCCTTGCGAGGTGCTTTGTTCTGCTCCGTGTCGACCTAGGAACTGAGATTTTGTCCTCAGATCCAATTTTGAGCGCACTAACCACTTGTGGGTGGCCCAATGGAGCCCCCCTCGACTTTGAACGGATCCTCAGCTCGTCCATGTGCCGCAAGTAGTTCGGGTTTTCCATTCGCTCATATGCATGTGCATTATGATGATGATCGATGAGAGGTTACTTGATACGGGGGGTCATATAGGGGTGGTGCGCGCGTAGCGGACAGTTCCTACTGTGGTTTGAGACGCATGGTGCGCAGACACAAACTAATGAGTCCGCAATTGAGATTCGGCCGGACTCCTGACGCGGGTAACAACTCATATGGGCGGCACTTGGACTTGCTGTAGTGAAGGAATGAGTCGTGTTGAGAGGCCCTAATGTTTTTGACTGGGTTGATCATGCGAGTATGGGTACTGTAGTGCACCCCTGCAGGGTATAATCTTATCGATGAGCCGTGTCCACGGTTATGGACGACTTTGGTGATGATGCTGGCTAACAAGATCTAGACAACCTACACCTAATCATTGTTAATTAATGTGACTAGTAACATAGAATTACTTACACCATAAATGGTAATTAAAATTGTTAACGGTGAGTATTCTCGGATTGCTTCCTCATACTTGGTTGAGGGGGTTAATTCGAGAATGGGTTATGACTGGTGTTAGTTGTAGGTGGCTACTTAAACGCTCTCTTATCCCTCTCTAATTAGACGGAAGTTTAGCGTGTCTCTTTACGTTGCTAGTGCTGCTGCCGCTAAGTACACTTACCCCATACTTTGGGAATCTTACAGTTTTGTAACCTGTTAGCTTAAGCTTGTTTGATACGCTCCGGTGTATTGACCCGTTCGCGGGCTGTGGTTTTTCTGCAGTTGAGGATTCTTCGCTCGACCAGTTGGGTGGATACTACGTGGAGTTCGACGACGAGAGCTACGACGAGTAGTTAGAGTTCCCCTGGGCTACTTCCTGGTGGACTGCGTGGATGTGCCTTCTTTTTCCGTTTTGGCCTTGAGCCCTTTGCTTCTTGTCTGTACTCATACCGGTTTGTTTCCGCTGCATGATGTAATGTTGGGACATGTGTCCTCTGATTGGTGCCATTCGATATATTTTGCTCAGTGAGAGCTTTTGGATATTATTTCCTTTCTTTGTGTCTTAGGTTTATTCTGTGGTTTCAACTTGTTAAAAATCCGACTCGTATACCATGTGTGTATGGTTGAAGTATACGAGTTGGAAGACTTTTTGGGTTCTTGCGTGCACAATCTGGAAACGTATGTGATGTTGGGGTCGCCAAGAGCTGTCGGCCGATGATCCGTTCCGAGCATGGCCTGATTGTTTCCTGGGATTGGTAACCCCAGTATGTTCTTGGTTGTGTGGCCCAACCGATACGTTTCGTTTGTGTAGCTTGAATTCAGGTTCTGACACCTGGCAGACGAGGTCGTCTTCAACGTCTAGCCAGAATTTCCTCCCGAAAACGTCCGACGCAAATCACGCTCCCATTCCTCTCCCTTGCGTGATCCCCGATCGCCCTAGACCCTCCCCTTTTAAAGCCCCCGCTCCCCTCCGTCTTTCCCCTCTCCTTCTTCTCGGAATAGCGCCGCCAGGCTCGCAAAATTGCTCGTCGGAGTTGAGCACCACCGCCACCATCCTTCCTCGATTTCCGACGAGGAAACCGCACCTCTCGCGCCCGAGACCCCCTCCTTCCCCTCGCCATCTTCTTGCGCATCCTCCTGACTCTTTCCCCGCTCTCTTCTTGCAGTGAATCGAGCGGGGCACACATGACCGAAGCTCGCCGGCGGGAAGCTTCTCCGTCCGCGCCTCCGTGCCGCCCGAGGACATGCTACTCATCGCCGACACCACCTACGTCATCGCCGCTCCGCGCTGCACCTCGACATCCCCTTCGCGTGCCCGTGGCGTCACCGGAGTGACGAGTTCGTCCGAGAAAGAGCTCCGGCGACGCCACCATCTTCAACTCCGGCCACCGGCGCCGCCAGGTAATGTCCAACTTCTCTCCACCGTCCGATCTGTTTTAGACGCGCGAGATTAGATCCTTGCGACGAATCGGTATGGGCAAACGAGATCCGTCAGATCTGGATCTGACGATCCAGATCAATTCCAGCCGAGCCGAGCAGAGCCACGTTTCGGCTAAGCCAATCCAAACGAGCCACGTGTCCCAGGCTTTTCTGTTTTATTTTTCCGAATAGAATTAAAATGGCTGTTTTTCAGGAAAGACCCCACATCTTGGATCTATTATAACGTGTCCCAGGTTTGTTCAAATTTTGCAAACTTTATATTTTTGAAAAGCTCTTGACATGTAGAATATTTTTGATCTGTTAGAATTCAAATTTGACTTAGTTTAAAATATTCAAATTTCAAATGGATGATTTGAGTATATTTTTCATAATTTTAAATCTATAAATCCAAAAATTGCAAATAAAATTGTTTTAGAAACGTTGGAATAATTTTAATATAATGCCTCTGTTATAAAATATTTTGAGTATTATTTTGATGATTTAATAGTTATATGTTTAATTTGAATAGTTTGATTAATTTTGACATAACTCTTGATAGAAAAATAATTTAAGATTAAATCCAATTGCAATAAATTTATTTAAATCCCCTCTGTCTATTAACACCAATTATAAAATTTTGATATAAAATTTAATCACATAAAACTTTAATCTTATATTTATTCCTTTTATTATATTTTGCAAAAATAGAAATTAATTAAATTGCATTTATAGCCTCATGCATACTTTATAAATATCACAAAAGTTAGTATGATCATTTTTTTATGATTAACAAGTGCATTTCATGCATAACTTATTTTATTATATAGTCATCCTTCTCATAGGAAAACTCCTCCCTTATTTTCTCTAAGTTAGGACTATGTTCAACTTAGCATTTTTGGTAAAGTGGTATGCACTTAGACACTTAGTATTTTCAACATGGCTAGAAGGTCAATGAAGGACTTAGCCAAGAAAACAAGACTTCAGAAGTATCATCAAGGAGTAGAATCACTTAGAAGAAAATCAAGAAGAAGGTCAAGAAGACTAACCCCCTTTATTCTCTAAGTCTTTCCCTCTTTCTTTTCTTCTTCTATGAGACCTCATGAAGACTAAGTTAAACCCAAGACCAACCTCGATGATACAAGAATCATCAAGTCTGAAGATTCATCAAGTCTACCAAAAATTCAAGCAAGACATCACCAAGGAAAAGTTACAAGTCTGGAGATGAAGCCTGAAAGACCATCTACATCTTTCTTTCTATCTTTTCCCTCTTTCCTAATCTTGTCTTTCACTTTAGACATAAACAATTTTGATCATGATATTACCATCTTTGAAGTTTGTTAGATCCTAGCAGCATAGTGAGATGAAGCGGCCTGGAGACTAACCTTACATGTCCACGTACATGAGACCTGTCTCACAACTTAAGTGGCTGGCCGGGTGTCTGTCTCTCTCACTATAGTGAATATCCAATTTTGCAAAGAGTTGTTAATAATTGTTGATCACCTTGAAGAATAGACTTAGTATTTTCTCTAAGTAGTTATGCACATCATGACTAAGTCATTTGAGTGCTTATTCAAGATGAATTATAACAAAGTTATTTTGTCCAACTTATGACCTTAGTCCTTAGTCATTTTTGATCAACCTACTTGCCTTGCAATACTTAAAAGATTTTCATGACATGAAAGGCATTTCTAGTCCTTAGGAATATTTTGCATATCATGCATGACATATTTTCCTTAGAAGTTTTATGAAACTTGTTTGTTCATTTTGTATGTGTTGTATGCGTTGTGTTGTTGTGTTATGTTGATTGTGTATTGTGTTTGTCTATATTGCTTAGATTGAACGGAGATCTCCGAATAATGTTGAAAAGAGTTTGTGAGCAAAGACATCATTCAAAGGCAAGTGGCACACCTCATAAACTTCCTAATATTTTTCTACGCATAAGTAGAGTATTTTTCTATAAGCATGTATAGGATAGTATTGCTATGCAAGCCATGTTTAGATTTCCCTATTCCAGTGTCTAGGTACCTATATAATACTTAGTAGAATTATCGATGCTACGCAAATGTTGTTTTGTGAAAATCTAAATTCTGCTAAGTTAATAAAGAACCTCCTGGGTGGATTGGTTGTTTACGGAGGCGAAGTTGAGTGGCTACTCAGGACCATTTCTATGGTGTATACTTGAGTACGTGCACTTTTGGATGGCCACCCAGTGAACAGAGGAATCTGAAGAACTCCGAGTGACGATTGCTTCCAGTGCAGCCATTGCCAATGGGCTTTGGCTTGATCAACTATGTTGCGTGGACTCTCTCCGGCTTGACAAGCAGATGTAGGGGGTGTTAGGTGGAACGGGTCAAGCCAGAGTGGGAGGGAAAATGCTTCTGAAAGATCTCATCTCATTCTTCTCCTTTTCCTTATCACTATAAGTGTGTAAAGGATAGTTTGGGTTGAATGGGTACAATGGTGAACGTGCACAACCTCTGCAGAGTGTAAAACTAAGTACTTAGCCGTGTCCCCGGTACGGACAATTTGAGCAGCTGATCACGGACGTCAACGGAGGATTCCACCATTTCAACTTCAAAATTGAAACTTGATGGGTGAACAAGGGTAGAATGAGATAGTGGATTTCATGCCACGGATGTCTCGAATAGAAGAAAAGTGTTTTCCAAAGAGTTAGGAAAAATTGGCTTTATGCAAAATAGCCTTGAACTCCACAGCCAAATAAGCATATAGGTTATTAGAGTTATTCCACTAAGGGTCCACCATAGTGTCACTTGTCAGACTCCATTTTTAATGGAATCTGACCCACGTTGTTGCAATATTTTTCTTATTGCAGATTGATCAGATGACGAGTGATGTTTCGTTTAAAGGTTTCGAGTTTACAACCAACATGTTTTCGCCTGTGTCAACATGAAGATCATGGAGACTCACTGTTATTGTATTTCCGCTGTTTACTCTTTTAGTGCTAGCTTTATGCTATGCAAGTTGTAAAGACTATTTTCTAAGTCTGGATCATCGATGTAATAAAATTGATACTTTGTTGTGATATTACATCGTAAACTGTGTGTGCAAACGAATCGATCCAGGGATTTGCACTATACACAGGTACCTTGCCATATTTTAAGTGCAGGTACGCTACAATAAGAATCCCCATAAATATAATGTTTGAGTCTTTGCCCATTCACCACTTGTGTAGAGTCACTCTGAGTGAGGCAATTTTAATTGCCCCCGAACGAAACACCTCACAATAACATATGGTCCTTCCCACTTGGAGAGTAATTTCCCTGCAAAGAATCTAAGACGAGAGCTATACAATAAAACTTTTTCACCAACATGAAACTCTCTCTTAAGGATTCTCCTATCATGCCATTTCTTAACTTTCTCTTTAAAGAGTTTAGCATTTTCATAAACTTCACTTCTCCATTTATCTAAATAACTCAAATTAAGTAATCTTTTCTCACCAGCAAGTTTAAATTCTCTATTTAGTTCTCTCACTGCCCAAGAAGCTTTGTGTTCTAATTCTAAAGGCAAGTGACAAGCTTTTCCATAGACCATTTTATAAGGAGACATACCCATGGGATTTTTATAAGCAGTTCTATAAGCCCACAATGCATCATTTAATTTATCTGCCCAGTTCTTCCTTGTTCTATTAACAGTCTTTTGCAAGATAGATTTAATTTCTCTATTTGATAATTCTACTTGCTCACTAGTTTGAGGATGATAAGCTGAAGCAATTCTATGATTAACACCATATTTAGCAAGAACTTTTCTAAAACCACCATGAATAAAATGAGAACCTCCATCAGTCATGAGATATCTAGGAACACCAAACCTTGGAAAAATTATATCTTGAAGCATTTTTAATGATGTCTCAGCATCAACACTTTTAGTAGGTATAGCTTCTACGCATTTAGTAACATAATCAACATCAACAAGTATATGAGTATAACCCTTTGAAGGAGGAAAAGGACCCATAAAGTCAAATCCCCAATAATCAAATGGCTCAATAACAAGAGAATAATTCATAGGCATTTCATTACGTCTAGAAATATTACCGATTCTTTGACATTGATCACAAGATAAAATAAACTTTCTTGCATTTTTAAAAAGAGTAGGATTGTAAAACCTTTTGCAGTTCTATCTCCAGCGTGATGTCCTCCATATGCACTACTATGGCATTTTCTCAATATCTCTTGTTGTTCATACTCGGGAACACATCTTCGCATAATACCATCCACTCCTTCTTTATATAAGTGTGGGTCATTCCAGAAATAATGCCTCAAATCATAAAATAATTTTCTTCTTTGTTGAGCTGAAAAGGTTGGAGGCAAATAATTCGAAACAATAAAGTTAGCATAATCAGCATACCAAGGACTATCTCGTGAACTCACCCTTATTGCAGCTAATTGTTCATTTGGAAAACTATCATTAACAGGAATAGGGTCATATTCAATGTTTTCCAATCTAGACAAATTATCAGCAACACGATTTTCAACACCTTTCCTATCTACAATATGCAAATCAAATTCGTGCAAAAGTAATACCCATCTAATAAGCCTAGGCTTTGCATCTTTCTTTTCCATAAAGTATCTAATTGCAGCATGATCAGTATGAATAATAACTTTAGAATCAACAATATATTGTCTGAATTTATCACAAGCAAAAATAACAGCTATAAATTCTTTTTCAGTTGTAGTATAATTCTTTTGAGCAGGATCAAGAGTCTTACTAGCATAATGAATGACATTTAACTTTTTATCTACTCTTTGTCCAAGAACAACACCAATAGCAAAATCACTAGTATCACACATAGTTTCAAATGGTAAATTCCAATCAGGTGGTTGAACAATAGGAGCACTTATTAAAGCTTGCTTAAGAGTTTCAAAAGCTGCCTTACAATCATCATCAAAAACAAATGGTACATCTTTTTGCAAGAGATTAGTAAGAGGCTTTGATACCTTAGCAAAATCTTTGATAAACCTTCTATAGAAACTAGCATGACCAAGAATACTACGTATACCTTTGACATCTCGGGGGAATGCATTTTCTCAACTGCCTCCACTTTAGCTCTATCAACTTCAATACCTCTTTCAGAAATCTTATGTCCAAGGACAATTCCTTCATTAACCATAATGTGGCACTTCTCCCAATTAAGAACAAGATTAGTTTCTTCACATCTCTGCAAAACCTTATGAAGATTGTGCAAACAATTATCAAAAGAAGTTCCATAGACAGAAAAATCGTCCATGAATACCTCCACAATTTCCTCACAAAAACCATGAAAGATAGCAGACATACATCTTTGAAAAGCAGCAGGAGCATTACATAAACCAAAAGGCATACGTCTATAAGCATAAGTACCATAAGGACAAGTAAACGTGGTTTTCTCTTGATCTTGAGCTTTAACAGCAATTTGAGAGAAACCAGAATAACCATCAAGAAAGCAAAAATGTGTTTTATTAGCTAACCTCTCCAACATTTGATCAATAAAGGGTAAGGGATAATGATCTTTCTTAGTAACTTTATTAACCTTTCTAAAATCTATGCACATTCTATAACCAACTACTACTCTCTGAGGAATAAGCTCATCATTATCATTAGGCACAACAGTAGTCCCACCTTTCTTAGGGACACAGTGCACAGGACTAACCCATCTACTATCAGCAATAGGATAAATTATACCAGCATCAAGGAGTTTTAATACCTCATTTCTTACCACTTTCTTCATTTTGGGTATTAAACGGCGTTGATGTTCAACAACTGGCTTTGCATCAGGCTCCATATTAATAGAATGTTGACATATAGTAGGAGAAATCCCTTTCAAATCATCCAAAGTATAACCCATATCACCACGGTGTTTCCTTAATACTTCGAATAATCTTTCCTCTTCTTTACCTGAAAGGTTAGCACTAATAATAACATGATATATTTTCTTATCATCAATATGAGCATACTTAAGATTTTCAGGCAAAGGTTTTAAATCAAAGACAGGATCCTCTTTAGATGGAAGTGTTTTACCCAAGTCTTACACTTGTAAATTATGTTTAAGAATAGGTTGACGGAGGAATATTTCTTCAAGTTCATTCCTTTCTTTCATAAAAACTTCACTTTGATGATCTTCCATAAATTATTGCATAAAATTATAAGGAGCAAGAGCAATAGAAGCAAGTTGTTCTACTCTAAAGTCCTCATTAGGCAATTCGGTTTCATAAGGGGTTTTAGCAAATATCAAAAAATTGAATTCATACGAATCACCAACAAATTTAGTAAGGATTTTCTCTTTCTTACAATCTATAATAGCTCCAAAAGTATTTAGAAACGGTCTACCAAAAATGATAGGACAGGTATTACTAGCAACAGAGTACGAGAAATTCAGCAGGATATTTAATCTTACCACATAAAACTTCAACATCTCTAAGAATACCAATTGGAGAGATGGTTTCTCTATTAGCAAGCTGAATAACCACATCAATCTCCTCAAGTTCACAAGGACCAATCTCATGCATAATTTCTATATAAAGCTCATAAGGAATAGCACTTGAACTTGCACCAATATCACATAAACCATAATAGCAATGATCACCAATTTTAACAGATAACACATGAACACTAGTTTTCCTTGATATTTTAGGATGAGAGACAACATTGGAAGCATCTTCACAAAATATAATATACTCATCCCCAACATTTTTAGTAACAAGATCTTTAACTATAGCCATAGGTGTTTCAATTTAAATTTGTTCACCAGGTTCTGTAGCGTTCTTTTCACTCTTGTTAACAACACTAGCCAAACAGAATGTTCTTTCACTTTAACAGGAAAAGGAATACTTTCAATATAAGGCTCAGGAATAATATGATCAACAATATGAACTTCAATGCTTTTAGTTATAGGAGCAATAGGTTTATCTTTATAAGGTTCATGATATTTTTCAAAGCCATCCTTGGGCAAACCGAAATAAGCAGCAAATGATTTATAATAGTTTGCAATAACTTGAGAGTCAAGACCATAGGCATTGTTAATATTTCTAAAAGCATCAGTATTCATGAAAGTTTTAATGCATTCGAAGTCGTATTTTATACCTGACTCCCTACCTTTGTCGTTCTCCCATGCTTCAGTATTTTCTTCAATACGATCAAGAAGATCCCATTTAAACTCCTCCTTATTACGCGTGAATGATCCAACACAAGAGTATCCAATAATGTTTTATCTTTAAAGGAGAGTCTTGCATAGAAGTTATCAACAATAATATTACTAGGAAGCTCATGAATGGGGCATTTGAGCATTAATGCCTTCAATCTCCCCCAAGCTTGGGCAATACTTTCTCCATCATGAGGCGAGAAATTATATATTGAATTCCGATCTTGGTGAATCTCACTTGGAGGATAAAATTTAGAATAAAAGAGAGGTACGATTTCCTCCCATCCAAGAGAATTCCTGTTCTTCAACAATTTATACCAATGCGCGGCTCTCCCAGTAAGTGATATGGAGAATAATTTCTTCCCGACTTCTTCCATTGTAATACTTTCACACTTGAACAACTCGCATAATTCATGTAAAACAGTAAATGATCACCGGGGTGGACAGTTCCATCCCCTTCATAGCGGTTATCCAAAACACGATCAATAATTTTAATAGATATTTTAAATGGCACTATTTCTTCAGGTGGCGCCTCATTTTCTACCTAAGCAGTGGTAGAAGCCTTTCCAAATAGGAAAGCACTAGTTCCTCTCTCCATAATTAAGCAAAGTAGGAGACAAGAATAAAAACAACACTTACATCTAAAGTTTTCCTTACCAATTCCACTTACCAATAGCGCTTCACTCCCCGGCAACGGCGCCCGAAAATAGTCTTGATGACCCACAAGTATAGGGGGTGTATCGTAGTACTTTTGATAAATAAGAGTGTCGAACCCAACGAGGAGCAGAAGGTGCTGACAAGCAGTTTTGATGAGGATTTCACTGTAAACACTGACATACAAGTTTTTAGGAGTTTTTGATAATGCAGATGAATAAAGTGCGAGTAAATAGAGCGCGGCAATAATAATTGCAGTGAGTGGCCCAATCCTTTTTAGAGCAAACGACAAGCTGGTTTGTTTACTTATGATGACCAAACGTTCCTGAGGACACACGTGATTTATGTCTAGAGCTTTCGCTTCATATAGATGATTAATCTTTAGTGTTTCGATAAGTGTTGTGTGGGTGAACCTATGCTAATGCACCGCCCTTCCTAGGATTAATACATACACTAGTGGAAAAAGGGCTACTAGTGGCGCACCAAAAAACCTTTCTGTGGCGCACCCAGGAAAATGGGGAGTGCGCCACAGAAATATCACCACTAAATTATATTTCTGTGGCGCATCCTTCCTAGTGCGCCACAGAAATTTATCAGTGGCACATCCTTGTACTGTGCGCCACAGAAATAGGTGCGCCACAGCAAAGTTATGCCATGCGCCACATAATTATTTACAGGAATTTTCATATTATTTTTTCTCGCTATACAAATACAGGTATATTAACGAAAATACATGTATATATTACAGGATTCAAACAAACATAACAGAAACATGATATATTTGACACATCACATTACTTAGACACATCACATATAGTTACAAATGCCGAATCTTACACAAGTCATGATACAAATGGAGCTCGAAATACAAAAGTTCATCATTCAATCATTTCATACATATAGAGTTATCAAATAAAGTAAATCGGTGATGATGGTGAGGAAGATCAACGGGAGAGCACGATCACGTAGCCTAGTTCTGCATCGGCGCCGGGAACGGTTTGCACATTTCCTTCGTCGTCCACGTCCTGGTGTCCTGCTGCAATGCTAGGCGTTCTTCGATCTCCCTCTTAGTCAAACCTGGAGATGGATTGGTAAGTATCAGTTAATAACATAAATAGAGTGTGAATAATTCATCTAAGTGCAATAAAGAAAACACTTCTTGCGAGTGAGGCAAGCAGCTAGCTAGGCGCAGTTTTGTAATACATCCTACCTCTAGGGTAGCGGAGGTGCCCTGCGGTTGCCATGACATCCTGGAGGATGATATGTGATAACTTCATCTAGGTGCGATGGAAGTCTTCTCTAAGCTCAGCATCAGAGTATCCCCCATATTTTTGGTTCATTTCCCGGAGTTTAATTGGAAACCTCTTGCGATCTGCTTCCTCGACATACCCTTTAAGTTGATGGATGACGTAGAACCCCTCCTTCACGCTCCCAGAGTCCTCCTTGATGCAAGGAAAGTTGGTGACATGCCTGAACTTGTGTGTCTTGTTCTTGTTGAAGAATTCACAGTTCTTTTCGAAGGTGCCTCCATTACGGGCGTAGATCTCGAGAACCTCATCGAGAACACTCTTTATTTGGGTGTAGTCTTTCTCTATAACCGAACTCCCGGAGTCGAAATAAGTGGCAATGGACCACCTCGGGTTTACGGCGATGAGTACTGCGTACTTGTCCCTGCTTAACACAATTCAAACGGAATGTAGGAAATTCATGATAAGCAATGGAACGACTCTATGGGAAAACATAAGTTACGACATCGACGAGCGGATGTGTACTTACTTGCAAAAGAAAGGCACAAGATGGTTGTTCTTGCTCATGTTTTTCAGCATGAAGCTTTGGAGGTAATCCCTCGCCATGATCCGTCTCCCTGATCCTTCAACCAGCTGGCAGTCACGCATGTAGTAGGGATCCGCTATCGCGACGTACGGGTTTGTCTCTCTCTTGATATTCACTGCCAGATTGAGCGCGTATAGACGGACCAAGTTATAGTCCAGCCGTCTAGAGTGAAACAGCTTGAATACGTCATCGAAGGCTATAAAGATTACATTCGCAGGGGCTTCATCGACAAAGTTCACGCCCTTTGGCACCTTGCACGTGAACACCGGGTAATTTGGGTCCTCGTCTTTAAGAAGGATGCCCTCTAGCGTCAAGATAGCATCATGCAAAGCTTTCATGGATCCTTGTGCGATGCCGAGCAGCTTCCGAGGCAGTACCGGTATACCAGCTTCATGCATTTGGGTCAAGCCATCACGACATGGTGGAACCATTTGTTCATTCCGGACAGTCCTAGGAGCTGGCTGGCTCGCAGAGGCTCCTGGCTTACTTCTCTTCCCGTGCTTCTTCTTCACCTCTGGGGATTGCACATCTTGAATCAACTTATGCAGTGTGCCAGGGCTGAAAATGTTAGCCTGTTCAGCTTGATCGCCGGCCTCCGGAGGCGTGTCTTGAGATAAACCATGGAAGTTCAGGCGCTGCGAGCATGAAGTGGGACGAATAGGCATAATGCGGGGGCCGTGGAAGTGTTCGTCATCCAAAGGAGGCATGTACGAACCATCCAAGGCGCCAGTGTTGAGAAAGCCATCGACATCGTCGCCATTATTATCATCATCATGATCATCGTCGATGACTGGAAGTTGAGGCGCAATGGCTTTGTCTTTGGCTTGTTGCGGTGCAGACGCTCCCAACAGTATTTGGTGCCGGCTTGTGGTGGCGACGACCGGTGCTTCCTTCCGGGTCCTGGCAACGGGTGCTTGTGGCGCCGACTTGTTCACAATAGGTATATGTGGCGGCCTCGACGAGGGCCGAACGATAGAGTGCCTAACCTTTTGTGGCGGCTTCGAGGTGGCGCCGGAGGTGCGTCTGACCCCCCCCCCCCCCCCCAAGACGAATTTGACTCTTCGGCCATTCCATGAGCCACTTGACGCAGGCTCCAAGGGCCATGTGCTCATCCTCGGCTCCCAGAGGTTGCATTGGGGGATCGATGTGTTGAAACTGAGGCAATACCTCATCCAACTTGATTCTCAGCACGGGCTCGTTCATGCGTTGGTTGTGCATTAGGCTACTCTTTGGTTGTATGATCGTGCCCTTAGCAACATCCACCAACCCGCCGCCGGCCCGCACCGTATGCAGGAGTATGCAAGGCGTGTCCTGAGAGTCAACACATGCATGTTGGGCATCATGAGATGGCAGTCATCAAAGGCATAGTTAATTATAGAAGATGTCGTGGACTAACTAGTTAGTTCCCTTGTCGATTGCGTTGAGCTCCTCTAATGTCGATACAATGGCGCCGGTGCCGGCGGCCGGCGTCTCATTCTCTGGCGCCGGAGGTTGCATGGGGGGCTCCTGTGCCTCGGTAGGGGGCGCCTGTGGCACAGTATGGAGCGGCGGCTCGGCAGCAGTGTTGTCCTGTGGGGTCACCATTTGGTCCGGCGGGGTCACCATATGGCTGGAGGTGCTGCCGGCGTAGCTGGGCACGTGTTTCGGCCCCTGTCGACCTGCCGCATTCCAAGCAGCTATACCCTCCATGAACCCAGGGGGTAAGAAAGCCCGGATCCCCTCCTTTACTAGCTGGCTCACAGTGCTGGAGTCCACTTTCTCCTGCTCTAGTGATTCCACCTTCTTCCTTAGCTCCAGAACCTCGGCGCTATCCCTACTCGGCTTCCTCCTCTGCCTTCTCTTCTCGCCGCCGTCCGTGCTGTAGTACTGGAGGAACTTCATGCTCGTACCAAAGCCGGACACACGGCCTGCTGACGTCGGTGCCGCCATCTTCTCCCTCTCCTTGTAAACATTCATCGCCATGTTGAAAGTACTGTCCCAGGGCTCCGTCGAATCCTGGGACGGCGGGCCGGCCTCAGCGTCAGCCTTCAACTCGTCCTCCTGTAGACAATGCAAATTAAGGTGAACCCATGCATGTAAAAAAATATGGCTACACGGTAAATTAAATTCCTTACCAGCACTTTCTCAAATCTCTTCACATCGTCATCGTCCGTAACAAATTCCCCCGTGTCTTTGACCAGATACTAGCGGGACCGGACAAAGTTCCGGACCTGCTCGTCCGTGATTTTGTGCCACGGGTTCTCTTTCCCTAGTCTTTCAACCTCGGCATCCTCGTCCCAAATGGGCTGTTTTCCTCGGTAGCCACCGCTTCCCAAACGGTGGTTACCTAGGTTCAGGTCCCGCATTTTCTTCCCCCACTCGGTGCATTTTTTAGACTCCTCAGTAGACAAGGACAACTTGAATGTGTCGAAGTCTTCTTTGTCGAGCATCGGGTCTTTGGTTTTTATCTCTTCCCAGGTTCCACCCTTTTAAATCTTCCTCCTCACCCTGCATTTCCAGCTGCTCAAGGCGGTGCTCATCTTCGTGATGGCTAAACTGTCCACCTTTTTGTTGAACGGCTGCGGGAACATTTATCGTTGGTGAAGCTTCTTGATGAGGGTCTTGACCAGAGCCTCATTCTGCGGGCTTCTGAGGTCCTTCGTGTTGATCGACACGGTTTCCCGGAGGATGCACCCTAGTTGCATGCCATATCCTTTGGCAAGTCTCTCGGGCTGCAATGGGAGGCCACTTGGCGAGACCTCAGTGAAGACGTTTGTGACGTTGTCAAGTGCTTGCGGTGTCCGATCCCTCCTTGGCTTCTTTTTCTTCTGCGAGGGCGGGTTGCTACCATCGGCCGTGTGGTCCTCGCCGCCATCGGTGGTGGTATCGGCATCCTCATGGCCGCCACTAGCATCTCCATCGGTGGTGGTGGTATGCTCCTCATGCTCGCCGCCAGCACCAGTAGGATTTTTCGCGGCCTCCTCCAACTCCTGGGACAACTCCAAGAAGGTCTTGTTCGCGTCTCCAGCATCTTCATCGACGCTCATATGCTTAGAAGTGCCGGCCCCCGACATGTTTTCACTGCTATAATTAATACAACATATATAAGTAAAAACTCACTTAACTAAATACTAAGATACCCCGGCCATCGCATTACCCCATATGTCCATTTTTTAAGCAAAGTCTTGCTAAAATTCACGAAAAATTTCGGCATAACCTTTGCTAAAAAAGGGACATATGGAGTACCCGAATTTGCCGGAACGGAAGTTAATTAACGTTCCGGCAATCTCAAGGGCCTCTCGGGGTACCTGCAAACCGTGCACAAGCACGACACGATGGTGCATTTTGACTTGTGCATATTCACAGTGCACAAACAACAACACATATCATATGACACATATCACAGTGCACAAACAACACATATCAAACAAAACCTCGGTATGACATTTTCACAAGCACCATCGGTGCGGTAAGGGAGGGAGGAGGGTGGAGAGAAGAACCTCGGGGAGGGGAGGGAGGGGGGGGGTGAGGGAGAGTTGTAGGCCGAGGTCGCCAGGGTGTGGCGAGGTGCGAAGCCGTCGGCGAGCGCAGGGGAGGCCGTGGTCGCCGGGGAACGCAGGGGAGGCCGAGGTCGCCGGCGCGCGCAGGTGAGGCCGAGGTCGCCGGGGAGCGCAGGGGGTTGGTCGAGGGCGGGTGCAGGGAGGTCTCCGGCGATGAGGTTGGGCGGGGGCGGGCGCAAGGGAGGTCTCCGGCGGCGGCGGCGTTGATCGGCGTCGCGCAGGAGCGGTGGTTGGACTTAGGCGCGGGGGCAAATTTGGAAGTGTGAGAGGTAGGCGCGGGCCGGGCCCACGTGTAAGCGGCAGCACGGAAATTCTATGGCGCATCCGTGAAGGGATGCGCCACAGCATTTCCGTGCTGCCGCTTACATGTGGGCCCGGCCCCGCGCCTACCTCAGCCTTCACAATTCTGTGGCGCATATTAGTGTGGGTGTGCCACAGAATTGTGTCACATTTTTTTTCTAGTTCTATTTTTATATTTATATTTTTGGTTATATTTAAAGAAAGAAGAAACACACATATTTTAAGGAAAAAACAAACACACAAATTTGTTGCCACATATATTAATACACCAAATAGTATATATATTTAAAGATTAATTCATGATATACACATGCATATAAATGCTTGCATTCTCTCACACACACCAAAAAAGTCTTCTTCTCTCATCTCACATGTGTACACACGCACAAAAAGTAATACACCAAAAAAGTCTTCGTCGATCCCGGCTGGTTCCGAGAGCTAGCTTCTCTTCTTCTTTCCTTTCTTCGCGGTTGAATACTTTAGGCCGGACACCTTGAGATTTCTTCGCGTGAACGGACAACCTTTAGTAGGTAGGGAGGTCTTCCTTGTGTTTTTGCTCGTAGTCAGCTTGTCGAAGAACTTGTCGGATTCCTCCTCGATCTTCGGATCACCGTCCAAGTCTTCCTCGTTGGCGTCTCCGTCAATTCCGATGATGCTCCTCTTGCCCCTCCTCACGACAACACGGCTAGGCTTTGACGGGTCGGTAATGAAGAAGCATTGCTTAACTTGGCTAGTGAGTACCTATGGCTCGTTTTTCGCGGAGGCTTTCTTGGATTTGGCATCGGGTATTACCATGGTGGTGAAATACCGGCCTTCTTTCACGACGTCCTTGGCCCATCTTACACGGAACATTGGCACCAACTCTCCACAGTAGTTGAGCTCCCATATCTCCTCGATCCTTCCGAAGAATCTTTCCTTGACAGTAGCCTCGTCATCACCGTAGGATATCATAGTTACTCCTGAGTTTTGATATTCACTATTCTTGTCCTTTTCCTCGGTGTAGAATGTGTAACCGTTGATGTCGTACGCCTGAAAGGTCCTTACGTTCTGTCCAGGGCCCTGTGATAAGGAGAATATGAGTTCCTCATCTTCCGTAGATGGCGTTATGCTCGCTGCTTGAAATAGTTTCCTTTTCTTGAACCAACGTGTGAAGCTGGAGTTGTGCTCTTTGGATATGTCTCCATTCTTCCTCTGCCGCCCCAGCTCGATGTAATTCTGCTCGATTAAGCTCTTGTGCTCCTCCACCCAAGGTTCGATCAATTGTAAGTGTTGTAGCGCGACCCGGTGAGCCATGTCGAGGTCTTCTCTTCGACCATGAACGCCGACAAAGAGTGAGCGGCAGCCCTCGCGGTGACCAACTCCACCGAGCCTGCCGAGGTGCTTCCTGGTGGGCAGACCAACATCCTCGTTCTCGGTGCTTAGATAATTCTGGCAGAAGGAGATGCACTCGTAGGTTAGAAAGCCCTTGGCCATGCTTGCGTCCAGACGGGCCCTGTTGCGAACGTATCCTTTCATGACACCGTTCTGCCTTTCGAACGACATCATGTAGTGCAGGAACGTCGGCCCGAGCTGCTTGATGTCCTCAACGACATGGAGAAGGAGATGCACACGGATATCAAAGAAAGAGGGTGGGAAGTAAATCTCGAGCTCGCATAGTATCAGCACGATCTCTTGTTGTAGCCTGTCGAGCTGCTTCACGCCGATCGACTTCCTGTTGATGACGTCGAAAAATATGCATAGGGCAAGCAGCGTATCTCGGACGTGATCGTCCATTATCCCTCGGATCGCAACGAGAATTATCTGCGTAATCAGCACGTGCCAATCGTGAGACTTCATCCCGGTGAACCTCTTCTTTGTTGCGTCCAGATATCTGCTGATCTTCCCCGCGTAACCGTGAGAAAATTTGACTCCTACGAGGCACTTGTAGTACTGCTCGAGCTCCACCGGACTCATAGTGTAGCAGGCAGGGGGATGCACCACCGTGTTCTTGTTTTCCCTTTTGCGGCGACCTTGAGTCCCTTCCGTCTGATCATCATCAGCGTCATCGTCGTCATCACTGTCGGGTGCCTGTAGATCTTTCTTGATGCCAAGCAATTTCAGATCATATCTTGCTCTCGTCCCATCCTTGGACTTTTCCGGCATGTTGGAAAGAGTGCCAAGTAGACTCTCGGTGACATTCTTCGTAATGTGCATCATATCGATGCTATGGGGCGCTTTAAGGACCTTCCAGTACGGCAAGTCGTGGAAAACAGACCTCGCTTTCCATACACCCAGCAGGGGATCAACCCTCGGTCGCTTCTTTCCAGGAGCAGGGCACTCCACCCAATTTCTCAAAAGCTCGTCGATTTCAGTGTCGGTCCTCTCGTGCGGGGCTCTTTCGAGCTCGTTTTCACCATCGAACAGGTCACCGCGTTTCCAACACGGGTGATCCATGCGAAGCCACCGTCGAGGACCTGGGTACACGGTTTTCGAAGACCCATCCCTTGGTAGCTGGAGATGCGGGGTACCATCCATGCACCTGACACATGCACAGAATCCGTGGCCTACCTGGGCTGATACGGATGAGCAACCAGGATAGTCCTGCACCGTCGTGAACAAGGCGGCTCTCATGTCGAAATATTCTCAAGTGTAGGCATCCCACATACGGGCTGGCGTGTGCCACAACGTGGCTAACTCCTCTTTCAACAGTGTGAGATACATATGTATGTTGACACCCGGTTGTTTCGGCCCCTGGATGAGAATGCTCATGTGTATGTACCTTTGCTTCGTGCACATCCAAGGGGGAAGGTTGTAAGGCCATACAAACACGGGCCAGGTGCTATGCGTGCTACTTTGGTTGCCGAACGGATTGAGTCCATCGGTGCTCATACCCAGCCTGACGTTCCTTGCGTCGCCTCTGAAATTTGGAAAGGCGTCCAATGCTTCCCACTGGAGGGCATCTGAAGGGCGCGACAGGATCCTTCCCTTCTCCGGATATTCTTCGGGCTTCTCCCTTTCCGCATGGCATTGCATTAGCTTTGCTTCCTTATGGTCCACAAAGTACCGCTCTTTTCGAGGAACTTTCTTGTTAGCACCCTTGTACCGTCCTTGGTGGCACACAGGACATTTGGTTATGTCCTTGTACTCTCCCCGGTAAATTGCGCGATCATTGATGCAGGCATGGTATTTGACGTGCGGTAAGTCAAGTGGGCACACGACTTTCTTGGCCTCCTCGATGCTTTTTGGCAATGTGTTCCCCTCGGGAAGACGATCGTGCATGAATTTCATGCTCTTCGTGAAGCTCACGTCGGTCCACTTGCTCTGCGCCTTCATCTCTAGAGCATCAAGCGTTACTTACAAGCGCGTATCCTCTGGCCGGCACCTAGGATACAATGGAGTCTTCCCGTCGATCTCCATTTGCGCCAGTTTGGCTATTTCTCTAGCGGTGCTCGTCTCCTGGAGGAGCAATTCTTGAACATGAGAGTCCCGTAAGGCCGACATTAGGGTGTCTCCGTTTTCGCGTCTTCTCCACCGCCATCTCCCCCATGGTCATCATGATCATCTTGTTCGCCGACATCTCCTTCGTCATGATCATCTTGTCCGCCGACATCTCCTTCGTCATGTCCGGGTGCATTTGTTGTTGGTGTCTGGTTCAAGCCTAGCATGAAACCTTGCCTGAGAAGGTGATCCTCCAATTGTCCGGAATCAGGGTCGATCCATCTTTGAGTTCACATTTTCGACACGGACATCTTATCTGGCGCCTATTACACTGAATCATTTCCGCCTTCGCTTCTTCCTTGTATCTACTGATTTGACCGGATCTCATCATGACGACCATGGTTGCCTACACACGGGTTATATGGAGCACACAGCCGAGAAACGTTATTTAGAACCGCAACATATGCACACACACATACACACACATGCATGTTCGACCGAAATTTTTGGCATGACTTCTCCTAATAGTCGGACGTATGGGTGGTGCGAAAATTTGCCGAAATGGAAATGAATCAACATTTTGGCAAACATACATGCGCCGCGCTGCCGCAAGAAACAACAAAAACAACAAACATGCATATGCATGTTTCCACATACACCGATGGCCATACACCCGGCGCCCCATGATTGGTGGCTATATACACCGAGATGGCATATACACCGGCCATAAACCGATGCCATACCACCGCACAAGCATGCACACCACAACAAAACGAGAAGATGTCTCACCTGGTAGATTGGAGCTCATCCCGGACCGTGATCGTGTGATGTGTGTTGGAGAGAATTTAGTGGACAAAAAGAGGAGGAGAGAGTATATATGAAGCCTCCCTACCTACTAATCAATCTCTATGGAACAAAATAGGTTATAACCTACTAGAAATGGAGAAAGAATGGATAAAGAATGGGGAGAATTGGGTGAGAAAGAGGAGAAATACAAGCTGTGTGAGAGAAGGGGAAAGGTTGCAAATGAATCTGAGATTTTAGTGCATTGAATGCTTTTGTGGGCCCTGGTTGACATTTTGTGGCGCACCAAATAATATTTTTGTGGCGCAGCTGTCACATGCGCCACAGAAAGTTCACATTCTGTGGCGCACCGTCCACCATGCGCCATAGAATGCCAACTTTTTGTGGCGCATGGACCAAGGTGCGCCACAGAATATCTATTTTCTGTGGCGCATGGGCAGGGTGCGCCATAGAAACTGCCCCGGATTCCGAAATTCGAACTGGCCGGCGGGGACCACCTACTTTCTGGGGCGCATGCTCCACGGTGCGCCACAAAAAAGAACATTTCAGTGGTGAAAGGATCAGTATGACACCTAGAGGGGGGGGGGTGAATAGGTGCTAATTCAATTTTTAGTTATTTTTCAAATTAAGCTTGAAACAAAAGGTAAATTCTCTAGATATGCAACTACGGTGAATTTACCTATATGACAAGCTAACAACTAAGCAAGATACAAAGTAAAAGCGGTAAACAAGGATAGAGGTAACCGAAGTGAAAGCACGAGACGACAAGGATGTATTCCTGAGTTCCTCCCTTATATGGGAGTACGTCTCGTTGGACAGGTGTGAACCAACACAATGATTCAACTGCCACGAAGGCCTCACCCAAATCTCCGATGAACCGCACCACAAAGGTTTGGTTCACTTTCCACTATCGAAATCCTTCGAGGCGGAATCCGGAGCCTTTACAACAATGATTCGGGGCACGACCCATAAAGGGCTTGGGGGCTCCCGAACAGCTACAATCTGTCACAAAGACAATAGGTAAGTACAACAATGGGCTATGTTTTCCTAGTGGAAACCCTAGAAAGTTTTCCCTCAAATTAATGAGGGGGAAATGAAGAACGGCTCGGTGAATATGTAGATCTAGGCCTTCTCCTTCAATCCTTCAAAGATCAGCAAGTTTGGACGGAGGGATTGGGAGATCTAGTGATTCTTGGACTTGCTACAATGGTATTTTTCTTGATTTGGTCGAGCAGCTTGGCTGGAGGAAGGAGGAGGGGTATTTATACCCCTCCCAGAAATATAACCGTTGTAGTCCACTTGCACCGGAGACTCCGGTCTTGAAGGGCCGGAGACTCCAGCCTGACCGGAGACTCCAGACCCCATATCAGAGAGTGTCGTCCTCTGGCTCTTTTGTTCTCGAATGCAAGAGGGCCGGAGACTCCGGCCGGACTGGAGACTCCGGTGATACTCCGGGGTGACTCTAGACCCCCACCAGAGGCTGCCTTCCTCTGGACCTCTTAGCTCCAACAACCTTGGGACCGGAGACTCCGGCCCCTGAGCCCATAAAGGCCGGAGACTCCGGCCAGAACAGATTTCAGCACAAAACTATTTGGTTGATGCCATATGGATTATTTCTTTTATTTCCTGCATCACTTATTACACATTAGACGAATATATCCTAGTGTTGTTGCCTAACACACAAAACCAAGGGAATATAAGATATGCTCTTTCAATCTCCCCCTTTTTGGTGTTAGATGACAACACTAGGATTTGCAATAGCACGAAACACATGTTTCAAAAAGAATTGAGGAGCTCCCCCTACATGTGTGCATATAAGTAGTTTGCATTTGAATACAAATGCTCAACATGTATAGGAGAGACAACTCACAATAATATTTGAGCAAGATATAAGACTTTAGACATAACAAAATAATGGATTGAGAGGAAAGAGTCATACCTTGTGCACATTTAATAAGAGATACATCCAATGCACAAAGATACATATCACAATAATAGATACCATCTCAAGCATTGATAAACAAATATCCATATGTCTCGTACTAGATGATCCATAGTCTCACAAATATCAAATGGAACATAGTCTCACAAACATTAACAAAACCAAATAGAGTTCAACAACATCGAATAAAAATGGGCACAAGCTTTAACGAAATGATAAAAGAGCATGCTTGTGACCCACCCATGCAAATCCCACGGCGAGAATCCTAATAGAACTACTTCTCCCCCTTTGGCATCGAACCGCCAAAAAGGGAAAAGAGCAAGACTAGCGCACCCCGAAGGAATCACTCGTAGTCATCTTCATCGGCGTCGTCGGTACCATCATCATCATCATTATTTGCATCATCTTCATCAACACCACTAGCCTCTTCATTTTCTTCCTCACTATCTTCCTCACTTACTTCTTCATATGTGATAGGGGCCTTGCCGGTGTTGCGATAAGAGGAAGGCATGGAGGACACATCTTGGAAATCAGCCCATGGAAAGAGATCACAATTCCATTCCTTAAGAGGGATGGTGCGCTCGGATGGCGGAGAGGCAGGAGCATCTTCTGGACGAGGAGGAGTGTGACCACCATTGTTCGTTTTGCTCATCTCCTTCATCATTTTGGCTTGGTTGGACAAGATCTTCTTGTTGCTAACATAGAGTTGATGATTCTCCTTGTGCACCGCAATGCCCATGCACATCATAGTCTTTTGCCACCAAGAGACACACTTCACCTCATTGTTAACACGGGTACGCCCACCAGAAAGTGAGGAGGAAGGAGTGGCATTCTTCCTTCTTGCCCTAGGAGCTTCTTCCTCCTCAATCTCTTCATAGGTGTGTTGGGAGGAGCTATGAATGGCAAGCACTTGAAGAGTCCCATACTTGTGAGACGTGAACCGTGAGGGATCAAGTTGGAGCTTGGAGAGAATGAGCTTCATGACATAAGGAGCATACATAGGGTTCTTCTTCTCAATGAGGGTGATGTGCATCTCATTCTTCATGAAGTCCATCACATTAATTTCAAACCCTTGACAATCCAGTCCGGCAAGGTAGGCCCGGTGAGGATGATGCATGAGGTTGACTAGGGCCCCACGGATGGCATCCGTATTGCCGGCTTGAGGTGCAATGCTCGAAACATCCATATCAATATGTTGTAGATGGGCTTGAGACCACGGGTGGTAGCTAGATTATCGTTGCTAGCACAAAGTGGGAGAAGTAGCTTCTTGTCATATAATTGGCCCTCGACATGCATCCTTCGACCAACCAGAGTGAATACTCCTTTGAATTCATAGCCCAAAACCTGTCCAAACTCGGAGAAGGTGGCGGAGCATCAAACGGGCCCGGTCATCCAAGTCATCTTGGTGTCCTCTTCCGGTCCGAGAACAAGAGTAGCAAAAAATTGTTGGACCTTCACAATATCATAATCTTGTTGAGTGGACATGAGGCACTCTAGTCCCAACCTCCTTGCAACCGAAATAGTTTCCACAAAGTATTGCTTCTTGGCCAAAGTTGCAAAGTTCAAAGGCTTTTGGGGACACAGAAGAGCTTTTGGGTCAAGGTTGGCATAAATCTCCTTATGATGAGCTCTTTCTCCTTTCTCCAAAAGTGACCATCGGTTGAGTTGTTGGGCATAGCATAGAAATTCTGCATCCTCATATTGCGGTAATCTTCCTTGTTCAAGTTCTTGATGGTGGACATGTTCTCGAAAGAGACCCTCTTGGTCCTTTCTTATCTTTGAAGGGAAGCCTCTTGCTTGAGCCTCCTTGCCTCAGATGCACGTTCTTGATTCAATACACTCCACTGCACATTCCTATCATTTGCTTCATCATAGACAAGGTAATCCCTTCCTTGTTTCTTAGAAGAGGTCTTCTTGATCTTGGATGATGATAAGGCACCGGGATACCGCTTGCTAGCTGTGAAATAGGAGTAGAGAGGTAGCATAAAGGATAAGCACACATGTCCGAGAGGAATTTCAATACGTAGGAAATCATGTGACTTAATTTGCCTCAGAGATGATCTAGACCGGAGTCTCCGGTCACAGGGGGCGGAGTCTCCGCTCTCACCGGAGTCTCCGGTCTAGAAGACCAGAGTCTCTGGCCTGAGACTGGGGACTCTGACTTAGGTCGAATCTGAGAGAAATTTAAACCCCACGAATTTCCTAGAGAGTACATTGCCACCACAAAGATACTACACCATGAATTTTATCAAGTAGTCCACTCAAAACTAGATCGGGGACGAATCCTTAGAGGGAGAGAGAGGAGTACCCGTTTCTTTCATGGTGGAGTTCAAACGGCGGAGAGGAGCTTCTCCAACACTTCAAAGGAGAGGGGGCCGGTGGCACAGCGGATTCCGGCGGCGGAGAGCAGTCGGATTGGACTCCTTGGGGCGGATGCAGTGGCTGGGAGGGAGTTGGAGTCGGGGGTGTGGAGGAGTTATCCCCGACTCTCTTAAGAGTCCCAGCGAAACCGAGACCGGAGTCTCCGGTCCAAACGCACCGGAGTCTCCGTGGTTTGGGGTCTCCGTGGTTTGGGAGGGAGACTTTGGTCAGACCGGAGTCTCCGGGCTTGAACACCGGAGTCTCCGGCCCCTACGACCCAAAAATCCCAGATTTATGTGGAGGACATGTATGTGGCAAGATGAGCATGGTTTTAGACGAGTAGGCTTGGGTTGGACACATAGTCACTGAAAATGGTACTATACACTCAAGCTTTATAAGAAGCAAGGAAAACAACTTGAAGAATCAATACTTGAGTGTATTTTCCATAAGAACACAAAGTAGGCAATGAAATCCAAAACAACACTCCAAGAAGACCAAATCTTCACACGGAAGATGTCGGTGGCCTAGGCCACCATGTATGAGTGTATGTGGTGTGACACCGCGAAGATATATCTTGGGTTCACCGCCACTACTCACCATTTAAGCTCACAATTCATAAAAATGAACAAAAGAGACAAAAAAGTTCTTACTATCGGCATAATGGGGGAGTGATAGTCCAATGGATTAGGACCGCACTCCCCCTATGTCCATGCCTACACCTAGATCAAATATAGAGTTAAGATAGAGGTGTGCAAGAAAGGTAGTCAACCAACGCTCCTCGAATCCACGATATTTAGCTCATGCCTAAAAAATGTGAACCTTGCTTCATCAAGTGGCTTCGTGAACATATCGGCAAGTTGAATCTTCATGGGAATATAACCAAGCTCAATGTCACCCCGGTTGATGTGATCCCGAATGAAATAATAACGAATCTCAATATGCTTCGTTCTTGAGTGCTCCACCGGGTTGTGACCAATCTTGATGGCACTTTCATTGTCACATAAAAGAGGCACTTTGTCACAATGGACACCGTATTCCTTTAAAGTTTGCCTCATCCATAACAATTGAGTGCAAGCACTAGCGGCCACCACATACTCGGCTTCGGTGGTGGATAGAGATATGCAATTTTGCTTCTTGGAGGACCAACTCACCAATGACTTCCCAAGGAATTGACATGCACCGGAAGTTGACTTCCTATCATCCTTGCAACCGACCCAATCCGAATCCGTGTAACCGGCAAGAGAGAAGTTGGACCCCCTAGGATACCACAAACCAAACCTTGGGGTATAAACCAAATATCGGAAGATTCGATTCACCGCTATCAAGTGACTTTCTTTAGGAGCCGCTTGGTACCTTGCACACACTCCTACACTTAACACAATATCGGGTCTAGATGCACAAAGATAAAGCAAAGAACCAATCATAGAGCGATAGAATTTTTGATCGACATCTTTACCCTTTGGACTAAGTTCAAGATGACATTTGGTGTCCATAGGAAACCTCTTCTCTTTAGCATCTTGCATCTTGAACCTCTTGAGAATGTCTTGGATATACTTGGTTTGAGAGATGAAAGTCCCTCCACTCAATTGCTTGATCTCAAAACCAAGAAAGAACTTCAACTCTCCCATCATGGACATCTCAAACCTATCGGTCATAAGCTTTGAAAATTCATCATTAAAAGCTTTGTTAGATGAGCTAAAGATAATATCATCAACATAAAGTTGGCATATGAAAAGCTCCCCTTTTACTCTCTTGGTAAAGAGGGTGGGATTGATTTGCCCCACTTCAAAGACACGGTCTAGTAATAGCTCTCTTAGGTGCTCATACGAAGCACGAGGTGCTTGTTTGAGACCATAGAGGGCCTTATCAAGTTTGTAGACATGGTTTGGGAAGTGTGGGTCCTCGAACCCCGGAGGTTGCTTAACATATACCAACTCCTTCAAGGGACCATTAAGACACGCACTATGCACATCCATTTGTTGCAACTTAAAGTTGTGATGTGATGCATATGCAAGAAGGATATGGATGGACTCAAGGCGAGCCACGGGAGCATAGGTCTCTCCAAAATCAATGCCTTTAACTTGAGATTACCCTTGCGCTACCAATCTTGCCTTGTTCCTCACAACCATTCCATGTTCATCTTGCTTATTCTTGAATATCCACTTGGTGCCTATAACATTTTTGCAATCTTTTGGCTTCTCCACTAGATTCCACACTTTGTTGCGCTTGAATTTGTTGAGTTCTTCATGCATGGATTCCAACCAATCCGGATCTTCAAGAGCTTCATTGACTTTCTTTGGTTTCACCATGGAGATATGAGCTTGAAGTTCACTAAAACTTGCCAATTGACCTCTTGTGGACACCTTGCGAGAAACATCACTAATGATGGCTTCAAACTTGTGACACTTGATTTTCAAGTTTCTCTTGACTCTTGCTTGACGACGGGTTTCGATATCCCCATTGTTGCGAGGGATTTCGGATTAATCATCTTGATCATTTGAGCCCCCGTCTTGACCGGTTTGATGAGCTTGACCATCTTGTTGCACATCTTCAATAATGGGAGTCGATGGTTGCTCTTGATCTTGATCTTGACTAGAGTTGATAATAGGAGAACTTGATTCTTGTGTGGTCTCTTTGTCAACATGAGGAGGAACTTGTTCTTGTTCTTGGATAGGTGTCTCATTTGCTTCCATAGTAGGTGCCGCTTCAACTTGTGATGATGGAGTATCCACTTGAGTGGAGCTTGTACTTGCTTGAGGAGGCTCATGATGGATTTCAATGGGGCGATGGAAACCAACTCCCATTCTTCGTATGGCATCTTGAGGTTCCTCATTATCTACATCACAAACATGAAATTGTGCCACTTGGGAGCCGTCATTCTCATCGAACCTCACACTACAAGATTCCACAACTCTCCCTAAGGATTTGTCGTAGATTCTATAAGTGTGAGAGTTCGCACCGTACCCAACAAGAACACCCTCTAAAGCTTTAACTTCAAATTTAGATAAATGAACACCTTTGATTTTGTAGAAACAGTTACAACCAAATACTCGATAGTAGGATGTTGGGCTTGTTGCCGGTAAGCATTTCATAAGGAGTTTCCTTCTTTCCTTTGCGAAAAAACAACCGGTTGGAGGAGTGACATGCCGTGCAGATAGCTTCGGACCACAAGAACAGTGGAGACTTAAACTCCGCCAACATGGACCTAGCCATATCCATAAGAGTCCGGTTCTTTCTCTCGGCTACACAATTTTGTTGAGGGGTATACGCAGCGGAATATTGATGACGAATTCCCTCATCACTAAGAAACTCATTTAAGGTGTAGTTCTTGAACTCAGAGCCATTGTCACTTCTAATGACCAATATGGGAACATTGTGTTGACGTTGAACTTCATTGGAGAAGTCGATGACGGTTTGTTGAGTTTCATCCTTCGTCTTGAAGAAGAAAACCCAAGTGAATCTTGAATAGTCATCAACAATCACCAAGCAATACTTCTTCCCACCAAGACTCGGTTGAGGTACGGCACCAAAGAGGTCAACAGGAAGAAGTTCCAGTATCCTCGTTGATGAGATGATAGTCTTGCTTGGGTGGGGGAATCATGCATCTTTCCTTCAATACAAGCCCTACAAAGACGATCTGTAGAAAAAGAAACATTCTCATTTAGTCCAAGAATGTGGCCACCCTTGTGAAGACTTTGCAAAGTTCTCATATTGACATGGGATAAGCGGCGATGCCACAACCACCCCACGTCGGCCTTTCCGAATAAGCATATTGCTTGAGTGTTGGTTGACCCCAAAAAGTCCACCACAAACAACTCATTTTCAACATACCCAATGAACATGACCTTTAGAGTCTTGCTCCTCAAGAGTACCACCATATCAAGAGTAAAATGGACATCAAAGTTCATTTTATTAAGAGCACGAACGGACATAAGATTGTAACCTAGAGACTCAACAAGAATGACATTTACAAGGGTGATATCCCTTGCAACTTCCACCTTGCCAAGACTCTTTACCTCGGCTTTAGACTTGTCACCATAAGAGATGGTTGAGTGATTTAGATTTGGTCTCAACTTCGTCATGATCTCCTTGCTTCCGGTCATATGACTAGTGCATCCACTATCAATCACCCATTTAGATCCACCGGAAGCATAGTCCTACAAGAGATCATATCTTGGATTTAGGTACCCATTTCTCAAAGGGTCCTTTTTGGTTAGCAACAAGGGTCTTAGGAACCCAAATAGAGTAATCAATGAAACCATCATAAGGACCAACATATTTTGCATAAACATCACCATAATAGTCAACATAAAGAATATAATTGGGATTGTTATGCCCCGCGAAGTCACTACGAGTAGTCTTGCCCCTAGTGGCATTACTACCCGCAATAGGAGTCTTGGCTTGTGCGGGCTTGGTCTTGTTCTTCTTGATGTTGCTCACTTTCTTCTTTGCCTCGGCCACATAACCAAGACCCTCCTTCCCTTTGTGTGGTTTTTGCTCATACAAGTAAGCAATACCCTTATCTTTACCTTTGGGAATAGAGGTCTTAGCACTAGTAGCCTTAACAAGATCCACCTTCAACCTAGCATTTTCTTCACTAACATCTTCATGAACACGAGGAAGAATGGATATACTAGTTGAACAAGTTTTAGAAAGTTGAGCTTGAAGTTGTTCATGAGACTTGACTAGAAGGGAGTGGGTCGATTCCAAGACCTTGTGAGCTTTTTCAAGCTTCTCCATATCCTCAAGAAGTCTAGCATTCACAACTCCAAGTTCAACTTTCTCCTTTTTAATCACTTTATATTTAGTAAAGACATGATCTCTATCCTTAATGATTTTATCAATGATTTCATCATTTTTAGCATCAAGAGACTCAAGTCTTTCCTCAAGAGTGGTTCTATATTCACTTTCTTCATCAAGAGAGCTATTTAAGGATGCTATGGAAGCATTCAAAGAAGCAATGGTGAGAGAATCCTCTCTCTCAATCTTACTCTTTTCTTGAAGAAGTTCTTCGGCCGCACATAGTTGTCTCATGAGAGACTCAACATGTTCTTTGGCCTCACCTTGCAAGTTAGTCACAAAAGTATCGAGGCAACTAGTTCCTTCTTAATCTCAAGACTAGATTGATCATGCGTAGTCTTAGTAGAAGGGGATGATACCTCGGTGACATGAGCCATGAGGCAACGAGCGGTGTTGGTGGAGACGTTCTCATTGGGGGATTCAAAGAGAGACGATGATGAAGTAGATACAGTAGCCAATGCGGCTACCTCTTTATTGGGTGCATCTTCATCTTCGGAATCACTTGTGGCATATTCTTCTTGTGCAACCAACACAATTCTCGGTGCCTTCTTGAAGAAGGGCTTCCTTGGTCTTGCGGGCTTCTTTTGAATCAACTTGGAGTGATCCTTTGGGATAAGCTTCCCACCATTTTGCTCACGGTTCTCATAGGGGCACTCTCTTATGTAGTGATTCTTGTCATGACAATTGTAGCAAGCCTTTGTCCTTGAGGCAAGCTCTTTCTTGCCACTTGAGTTGTTCTCTCGATCAACACGAGCCTTAGCACTTGCCGGATCATTCCAAAACACCCTTGTGGCAAGAGCAATGTGACTATTGAGGGCTTGCTCAAGATCATGTGGAGCAATGTTGCTTGGACAAACTTCAACCTCATAATTTTCATCCATACAAGTCACTTTGGCCTTCAAGGCAAGTGAGGGACCTTGTCTCATTCCCATGGCCCTAGCACGGTTATCTTCTGCATTCTTGGTGGCAACCTTGGAGGCTTGGACTTCTTGCATAACCTCATGAGAAGACATTTGATGATAGTTGTATCTTCCTTGAATGGACGTCAACTCCATAGGCTCCGAAGGCAAGAGAGCATTCACATACTTCCTTTTTACCCAAGAATCATCCACATATGTTGCCCCCACATCATAAAAGGCTTTGGCGAGAGTCTTGAGTCTTCCATACATTTCTTCATGATTCTCATTGTCAAGCATGTAGAAACCTTCGGCGACATTGCTCAAGGATTCATATCTATTCCTCTTCATGATATCGTTTCCAAGGAAAGCAACTTCAAGACAATCCCATGCTTCTTTGGCGGTGGTGACATGAAGGACATGATGTTTGTCATTGTCGCTCAAGGCTAGCTCGATCATGTGGAGGGCGGAAGCATTGAGTTGCTTTTCGGCGAACTCTCTTTTTGTCATGTTGCTTGGATCCTCAACATGATATCCATCTTCAATGATCCTCCAAAGCTCGATGGAGGCACTGCTAATATGAGATTTCATTGAGCGTTGCCAAGTTACAAAAGCTAATGCATTAAGCTTAGGTGGAGGACCTAGAGGGTTTATGCGGGTTGTAATAATTGGATCGGGAGAGTACCATCCCGGAACGGCATGGTACCCTTTCTTCTCCTCATGCAAAGTAGGAGATGTTTTAGGTCTAGTATCGGTTTCAACCTACTTTTTCTTTTTCTCTTTATCCTCCTTGGAATCACCCTCTTCGGAGTTAGAGGCTTCCTCTAGTGGGATGATTTCCGAGCGCTTGCCATTTGCAAATTTCATGAACATGTCACGAAACTCATCAAATTTGGCATTCATGGTCGATGTCAAAGTTGTTTCCAAAGCTTTGATATCGGCCATGGATGCCGTGGTGACTTTGGCCTTTTCATGGGCCTCATTAGCCTTGGCAAGAGTCTCGGCCTCATCCTCACTTTGTGTCATACTTCTCCTAGGCGGTTAAACCCAACAAGAGAGCCTAGGCTCTAATACCAATTGAAAGGATCGGTATGACACCTAGAGGGGGGGTGAATAGGTGCTAATTCAAATTTTAGTTCTTTTTCAAATTAAGCTTGACACAAAAGGTAAATTCTCTAGATATGCAACTACGGTGAATTTACCTATATGACAAGCTAACAACTAAGCAAGATACAAAGTAAAAGCGGTAAACAAGGATAGAGGTAACCGAAGTGAAAGCACGAGACGACAAGGATGTATTCCCGAGTTCCTCCCTTAAATGGGAGTACGTCTCGTTGGACAGGTGTGAACCAACACAATGGTTCAACGGCCACAAAGGCCTCACCCAAATCTCCGATGAACCGCACCACAAAGGTTTGGTTCACTTTCCACTATCGGAATCCTTCGAGGCAGAATCCGGAGCCTTTACAACAACGATTCGGGGTACGACCCATAAAGGGCTTGGGGGCTCCCGAACAGCTACAATCTGTCACAAAGACAATAGGTAAGAACAACAATGGGCTAGGTTTTCCTAGTGGAAACCCTAGAAAGTGTTCCCTCAAATGAATGAGGGGGAAATGAAGAACGGCTCGGTGAAGATGTAGATCTAGGCCTTCTCCTTCAATCCTCAAAAGATCAGCAAGTTTGGACGGAGGGATTGGGAGATCTAGAGATTCTTAGACTTGCAACAATGGTGTTTTTATTGATTTGGTCGAGCAGCTTGGCTGGAGGAAGGAGGAGGGGTATTTGTACCCCTCCCAGAAATATAACCGTTGCAGTCCACTTGCACCGGAGACTCCGGTCTTGAAGGGCCGGAGACTCCGGCCTGACCGAAGACTCCGGTCCTTGAGACCGGAGACTCCGGTGCAACTCCGAGCACACTCCGGACCCCATATCAGAGAGTGTCGTCCTCTGTCTCTTTTGTTCTCGAATGCACGAGGGCCGGAGACTCCGGCCGTACCGGAGACTCCGGTGATATTCCGGGGTGACTCCGTACCCCCACCATAGGCTGCCGTCCTCTGGACCTCTTAGCTCCAACAACCTTGGGTCCGGAGACTCCGGCCCCTGAGCCCATAAAGGCCGGAGACTCCGGCGAGAATACATTTCAGCACAAAACTATTTGGTTGATGCCATATGGATTATTTTTTTTTATTTGCTGCATCACTTATTACACATTATATGAATATATCCTAGTGTTGTTGCCTAACACAAAACCAAGGGAATATAAGATATGCTCTTTCAAGTGGCGCATGTTTATATTGTGCGTCACAGATGTTTGTGGCGCACTGGTTTTGTGCGCCACTAAATGTTTTTTGTGGTGCATGGGCTTAGGGTGCGCCACAAACATGCATCCCACCTATAAGCCTTTTTCTACTAGTGATACTTGTGATTATACCCCTTCCAAGCATCCGCAAATACAAGAAAGTAAATAAGATAAATCTAACCACAGACTTAAACTCTAAGATCCTGTTATCCCTCATGCATCGAGATATTAATGGGGGTTTAGGTTTCTGTCACTCCGGCAACCCCACAATTAATATTCAAATACACAATGCATTCCCCTAGGACCATAAAGGTGAAGTGTCATATAGTCGACGTTCACATGACACCACTTGAAGAATAGCACCACAACTTAAATATCAAACCATTAAATATTACTCAACATAGTTCAGTACTAACATCTAGACTTCATCCATGTCCTCAAGAACTAAATGAACTACTCACAACACATAATTTGGAACATGATCAGAGATGATATAATGATGGGTAACAATCTGAACATAAACCTTAATTCAACGGTTCCACCCAATTGCATCAATAACAATAGTAATTAACACCAAGAGAGTTTCCCCTATCAAACACACAAGATTCAGCCCTAGATGTTACAGCGGGAACGAAGTGGAGCGGTGGAGATGACGGTGACGGCGGTGGAGATGATGGTGACGATGATCCCGATGACGTGCAGCTCGATGACGGTGACGATGCCGACGATTTCCCCCCTCCGGGAAGGGATTTCCCCAGCAGATTTCTCCCTGCTGGAGAGCTTTCTTCTCTCTGTGGTTTTCCGCCCCGTGGCTGCGGTGGAATAATTCTAACTCTCCGTATAAGTTCTTAGGTTTTCGGGGGGATGAAGTACGCGAAGGGGCACGGCAGGAGGTGGGCCAGGGTGGCCAGACCACCTGCTCGTGCGGCTCCATGACTGGCCGCGCCAGGAGGGGGCGTGGGCCCCCTAGGCCACACCTTGGCCTCTCCTCGTGGCTCCCTCCATGATCTGGCAAAGTAATATTTTCCACGGTCTTTGTTCTGTATTTTGATTTTCGCAAATAGTGTATCTTGACGGTGATTTTTCCAGCTATTTCCAGACTCCGGTGATCAATTCTCCAATAATCATCAAACATGCAAAATAGATGAAATAACATAAGTATCATATCTAAATATGAAATATATCAATGAATAACAGTAAATTATGATATAAAATAGTGATGCAAAATGGACGTATCAGTGAACAAGGTTCAAGAAAGCGTAATTAATAGTACGATTAAGCTTGCTTAAGCGCTAAGCGGTGGAAAAACGCTTCGCTTAGGCCATAAGTGACAAATTAAGCGATGATAAGGTCCATTAACATAATAGGGCGTGAGAGACTCCTGCTCACGGTGCCCTTTGCGCTATAGAGTTGGCCCGACAAGTCCCATTATGAAATCCTGGTTTGTTAACCCGATCTGAGTCATTCGTCTATTCTTATCCGAGCCATCCATCTACACTCTTCATCTCTTTCTCTCACCTTTTACAATTCGACGCACAAATTCACGTCAACAATGTTAGGCTTGCAGGTACAACCCCTTCCCTGCCTCCCAGGCATGTACTTCCCCGCAGCAAGTATCACTCTGCTCTGCTCCCCTCAACTTCTCCTCTGCTCTCAGATGCAAGTCCACCACCAAATTTAGTGAATTTTAGAAACACTTAAGCACGCTTAAACATCTCTCAAGCGACGCTTAAGCAAACAAAACTCTAAGAGAGAGCAAAACGCTTCGCTTACGCTTTCCGCTTTCTTGAACCTTGTCAGTGACCCACGGGGGCATCCCCAAGCTTAGATTCTTTCATCTTCTTGATCACATCATATCATCCTCTGTCTTTATACTTGAAAACTTTTTCCACACCAAACTCAAAGTAAACTTCATTATAGGGTTAGTGCATAATCAAAAATCTCATATTATGCATGGAGACAATCATTATCATGGTACTGGACATTAGCCACAGCCACTGGAATTTTATGGAACAAAAGGATCCATTCAAAAACAGCAAAAGAACCAATGCAAAATAAATGACAGAATCTGTGAAAAACAGAACAATCCGTAAAAACGAATTTTTTCGAGGCACTTAACTTGCTCAAATGAGAAAACTCAAAACTAATAAAAGTTGCGTACATATCTGAGGATCATGCTCAGCAAATATCAGATTTTCCGACATTTCTGTAAAGAGTTATGAATTTAACGGTGAACAGCAGAAAAACTGTTCCTGCGCAGAAATCCAAATCTAGCATCAACTTTCTACTAGAGACTTAACTTGGCACAACTTTGCAATAAAATAAAGATACAAAGGAATTGCTACATAGTTAGGCATGTTCCTTGACTCTAGGAAATAAAATAACAAAAATAAAAAGTGGGTTGTCTCCCGTAAGCGCTTTTCTTTAACGCCTTTGAGCTAGGCACAGAAAGCAAAACTCAAGTATTTCCAAGAGAAGAAGCATCCAAATCAATGCAAGAAATCCTCTCAACTATGCAATGTATTTTATCTATATGAGTTTCAGAGATCCCTTTTTCATTACTCTTAGGTTTACTACATTCATCAAAGGGATTCGCAGGGACAATCCAATTAAAATTTTCTTCCAAAGCTTCATGCATAGCTACAAGTTTAATAGGTATTGGTACTTTGATTACTTCTCCCTTTTTAGGTTCGGTTTTCAACAATTTTTCTAGTATATTGATGACCTCTACACATGAGCCTAGCATACTAAAGCGATAAAAAACTTTCCTAACTTTTTTAGCAACATCACCAAATTCTTTAAGCAGGGTTTCTAAAATAAAGTCTTTCTTTTCAGCATTTTCAACATTATGAAGATTAAGAAACATTTGTTAAATTATGGCATGGAGGTTAACAAACCTAGCCTCTAGCATATGAACAAGGAAGCTGCAACAATTTCATAATTTGGAGCAAGTTCTGCTATGGATCTATCCTCAAAATTATCATGCATACTAACATGGCCAAAGAATTCTTCAATACTATCTTTTCCAATTATAGAACCACTTCCTACTGGCAGGTCTTCCAGGGTGTACTTAGGGAGCAACATTTTAGCAGAAATAAAGTGATATGGGGTGGCCCGATCTTCTCAGTAAGCGGCGGTGGTGATGATGAAGGATAGATAACTTGTATGTCGCCGATGAACTCTCCTCGCTTGATCCTTGATGCCAATGTAGAAGCTCTCAACCCTTTGGATATTCACAACGTCACACACTTGCACACGTAGCCGTCGACCATGAAACGGTATAATTGCAATTCACTAATTCCCAGTGGAACAGCGGATCACACTTAACATGCAGTATATAATCTCCAGATCGAAACGAATTGGAGACGATGATTCAAGATGAATGCTTACAACAGTCTCATGGACTAGGGTTTTGTTCAAATGTGGTCTGCCTCATCTATGGCGGCTGGCCTAACTTATGAAGGGGTGGGGGCGTACTGTTCACGCGCACTGTAGCTACAGTACCGACCCGGTGCAACCCGACTTGGACTCAAACTGGTTCGACCCAAAACTGATACAAACTGGTCCAAGAGGTTTGGACTTAGCCTTATGGCTCGCAGGCCCAATAATATGGTGCGCCCCATAAGGCTGCACGCTGGACTTCCTCTTCACGATGTGGCGTCGGCCTCCCTCTCCTCCCTCACGCCATGTTGTATGATCTTCAGTTCTGCACCCATGCCTCGCTCCCTTCCATGCTGCAACGTCTCCTTGCTCCCTCGTGCCATGCCTTCATGTCCAATGTATCTAACAATGCATACACACAAAGATTTAGGAAGTATAAAGCTCTCATTGAAATAAATAGCATTATCAACAAAGAGGGAATTCACCTGTTGCTCTAGTAACTTAGCACGAGCTCTTGTAATTGCTCCAATCCTGATTTCATCATTGGACATCTTCTTTTCAGCAATGGATTGTTCATTTTCATGGATTGGAGATGGATCAAGTGTAGGGATGTCCTCATCATAAAGCTAAAACCGAAATACTAAAATTAATGCAAGTAGCTATTTTTTTGTGTTTTTGATAATAAGAAGCAAACAAGATAATAACAAAGTAAATCAAATGCAAGAAACTATTTTTTTGTGTTTTTGATATTTAATAGCAAACAAAAAAGGAAATAAAATGTAACTAAGCAAGACAAAAAGAAAGTAAAGAGATTGGGAAGTGAGAGACTCCGCTTGCAGATGTGCTTCAGCTCCCCGGCAACGGCGCCAGAAAAATGGCGTCGAAGGGGAGATAGAAATCTGCTAAACCGAAGTGTCTTCACCTCCCCGGCAACGACGCCAGAAAAATGCTTGATGCACCGGGTGGTGGTGTTGTTGGGAAACCCTAAGAGGAAGGTGTGAAGTAGTGCAGCGGCAAATTTTTCTCAGTGATGAAACCAAGGTTATCGAACCAGTAGGAGATGAAGAACACGTCTGAAGGTTGTTGGTGGCGCCGTTTACGATCACCAAAGTGGAACCCACACAACACAATCAAACTACTTTGCCCCAACGAAACAGTGAGGTTGTCAATATTACTGGCTTGCTGTAACAAAGGATTAAACGTATGTGTGGAGGATGATGTTTGCAGAATGAAAGTAACAATTTGCAGTTGGTTGTATTATCAGTTTAAAGAAAAGGACTGGTGTCCACAGTTCAGTAGTGGTATATCTTCATAAATAATAATAATAATAGCATACATGCGGGTAAACAAATTACAGCTGGGCAATTGACAGAATAAAGAGCTGCATAATGATGCATATACTAATGACATGATGTCTAGTGTGAGATTCGTTTGGGCATTACAATAATATACATAGACCGTTCCAACCGCATCTATGACTGATAATCCACCTTCCGATTAGCGTCCGCACCCCTTTCAGTATTAAGTTGCAAGCAACAGATTATTGCATTAGGCAAAGTGTGTAATGTAAGTAATACAATTATTCTTAGACAAATTACTACTATTTTATCCCTACTAGCAACAGTACATCTACAATCTTAGAGGTTGCTGTTACTCCCCCAGATTAAATAGAGACATGAACCCACTATCGAGCATAAATACCCCCTGTTGGAGTCACAAGTATCTACTTGGCCAGAGCATCTACTAGCAACGGAGAGCGTGCAAGATCATAAACAACACACAACACGATATATTATGAAGCAAATGACATAGTATTCAATATCCATCGGATCCCAGCAAACACAACATGTAGCATTACATAAAGATGATCTTGATCATGATAGGCAGCTCACAAGATCTAAACATGATGGCACAATAGGAGAAGACAACCATCTAGCTACTGCTATGGACCCGTAGTCCAATGATGAACTACTCACGCATTAGTCCGGAGGCGGGCATGGTGATGTAGAGCCCTCCGGTGATGACCCCCGTCTCCGGCAGGGTGCCGGGAAGAGGTTCTGAACCCTCCCGAACTAGGGTTGACGACAACGGCGGCTCCGTAAGGGTTTCTAGAAAAGTGTTCTGCCTCTAGGTCTTAGGTTTTCGGGGGGTTTAAGTAGGCGAAAGGGCGAAGGCGGTGGAGGCCCGAGGGCCCGTCACGCGGTGTTCGCGCGGCAGGGGGGAGCCACGCCCCCTCCTTGTGACGGCGCCTCGGTGCCCTCTTTCGTCTCCTCTTCGGACTTCTGGAACATGTCGGAAAAAATAGGGACTTTGGTATAAAAATTGTCCAATTCCGAGAATATTTCCTTAAGTAGTTTTCTGAAACCAAAAGCAGCAGAAAACAGGGAACTGACACTATGGCATCTTGTTAATAGGTTAGTCCCAGAAAATGCATAAAACAACACAAAGTGTATATAAAACATGTAGCAATTGGTATAATATAAGCATGGAACATAAGAAATTATAGATACGTTTGAGATGTATCAGAGCACCACAGAAACACAGGAACACCGAAAATGAGACAGAACCAGCAGAGATTGGAGGGGGAAACACAGTCGGTGGGATCTCTACCTTCTCCAACATCTCCACCATCGTCACCGTGATGAAGGGGGATTAGTCCACCTCTGGAGCATGGGCTTGTGATAGTAGCTTATCGTCTCTCTCTCTCTCTCTCTCTCTCTCTCTCTCTCTCTCTCTCTCTCGTTCTCTTCATGTATTAGTATCATATGAGCTGCCTAACATGATTATGGTCATCTATATAATTCCCTTGCGGTGGATCTTTATTTTATGACATGATATTTGAGATTCTAATTCTATTATGCTTGAGATGTATAAGTTGATGCACATTATGTATCCGTTCTTTATTACTTTTTTTGATCAAGCATGTATGAGAAAGCATGTATGGCGGAACGTGTGCATTAGATGGAGTAACATGTGGTGGTCATTGTATAGTGACAAAAAAATTCGAGATCCACAGTGGTTTTTACCTTTCTTAGTTACCACACTAGGGATTAAGTGAATGCATGTGATATTTGATGTTTGGTGACATCCAAGATATCCGTGTTTTATGCTAGCATGTTTGATATTCAAACTTCATGTCAAAGTACCTAAGACTATACTCTATTAATTCTTAATTCTAGATTGCTTGGAGTTCATCCCTTTCTAGAGGAGTATAAGAGTGATGTGTTGCATCATCTCTAAAATAGGAAGTGATGCCCATATGAATGCTATCTTTCACATAATTATGTTGCACCAATATTATATCACTTGTGAGTAGTTTTATGTCCATCACACTTTGTGAGAGAGTAGATAACTGAACCCATGAACCCTGGTTCGTCTTTTATTATAAGAAAAAACTTTCTAACACTTTTTTAATTTTTTTAATTAAATCCAAAAATACAAAACACTTTTCTACCGCATATATAATCAAAACCACCAAAATACCTTATATTATTGTTTTTACTTTCCTTGTCGAGTTATAGATTGTTTTACCTTTATCTTATTTTATCATTTTATTTTTATTTTACTAATACAAAATCTTGTGCTTGACAAGCACATGGTGGGGTTGGGGCACAAGAAAAAATACATTGTTTTGTAAGTTGCTGGAAGAGGAGGGGAGAAAGATATCTCTTTGCTCAATTCCCCGAGAGTTCGATATAAACCCTCGAATCACCCTTGCGGGAAAAACCAGACTTATTACAACACTCTGATGTCTGCTCTTTGAGTACCAACAAGTGGTGTAGTCCACCATCACTTGGTTATACCTGAGTTATGTTGTATGGCACGGTTACTTTGTAGTTGATGATGTGTTTATTGTTGTCATTAGCTTACTTACATGTTGTGGGTGCCCAATGAAGACCTTGTCAAAAACATTTTTATTGAATTTGGATTCTACTATATAAAAGAAGCAACTTGTTTTCATGCATGAAGAAAATAAGAAACTTTGTCAAAACCTCTTGTAAATAATATCTTATATTTTCAGCATGATTATCCTTATCTTGGGTGTAACAATACTCTTTTTTTTACAATACTAGCTAAATGCCCGTGCGTTGCTACGGGAACACAATTATAAGATGTCTAAACAACATCTTCTCACTTTCGACAACCATTGTCTAAACCTCATCTTCTCACCACTTTCGACAACAGTTGTCACACGCTTTCCACTGTCTTGAATTGTGAAATATGTACCAAATTTTCAAAATAATTTTGCAAGATTCGAAAGCCTTAAAGAGCTCTATTTTTAAGCAAAGTGTGAGCCTGAGTGTTGAACTCATAAGAATAATACATAGGGAATAATATAGCACACTCACATGAAACAAACTAGTACTTACAGTTTGACTACTATGTACAAAGGCATACATCACAATTAAGTCTCTAGTAGAGCATTTTGGCACATCGTTGACGCTTTTATTTACTACTGGTTCTCTTGTACGATCTTGGCCTTCTCAAATATAAACTCGCTTCCTTGTACTTCTAATATTCCTCGTAGACTCTCGTACTTTTAGCGGAGCACCTCACGACCATCACGGGCATGGCAGTACATGGAAATCGGCGACCATGTGAAGCCCCGTCATGAACTGCATGTGCTCCTACACGGCTAATTATCTTGCAAGGTGGCATACACGTATGGGCACTGAGACAACATAGTGTTCGGTAACATGTCACTTTAGTGGAAAGGGAGTAAGTGAAAGGACAATGATGTCGCCTAGAGGGGGGGGGGGTGAATAGGCGGTTTAAAACTTTTCCGGTTTAGGCTTGATAATTGCGGAATAAAACTAGGTGTTTAAATTAACAAGCCGACAACCTAAATAAACTTGGCTCACCTATGTGCACCAACAACTTATGCTAAGCAAGATAAACAACAAGGTGATAGCAATAGAATACTTCAAGCACGAAGGCTATCACAATGCAAAGTGCATAAGTAAAAGCTCGGGTATAGAAATAACCGAGGCACGCGGAGACGAGGATGTATTCCCGAGTTCCTCCTTGTTAAGGGAGTACGTCTCGTTGGAGAGGTGTGAACCGACACAACGGTTCAACAACCACAAAGGTTTCACCTTCTTCTCCGATGAACCGCACCACAAAGGCTTGGTTCACCTTCCACTATCGGAATTCCTTCGAGGCGGAATCCGGAGCCTTTCAACAACAATCCGGGGCACAACCCACAATGGGATTGGGGGCTCCCGAACGGCCTCCAACAACAATCCGGGGCACAACCCACAATGGGATTGGGGGCTCCCGAACGGCTTCAAGTGACCACACAAGGGTCCAACCACCACAAAGGCGTCTAGGGTCCAAGGACCCAAGAGTAACAAGCTCACAAACTTTCAACTTCCACGAATCCTCGTGGAGAGCACACCGATGCACCAAATGCAAAAGGCAAGAGCACAAGTGCTCAAATCCTTCACTCTCAAATCCCACCAAAAGCAACTAATGCTTATGGGGGGAGAAGAGAGGAAGAACAAGGAATCCACAAAGGAGCCAAATCCTTCACTCTCAAATCCCACCAAAGGCAACTAATGCTTATGGGGGGAGAAGAGAGGAAGAACAAAGGAGAAGAACCACAAAGTAACTCCAAGATCTAAATCCACTAGGTTCCCCTCACTTAGAGGAGAGATTGGTTGGTGGAAAGGTGGATCTAGATCTCCTCTCTCTTTTCCCTCAAGAATTAGCAAGAATCATTGGAGGGATGGAGAGATAGCAAGCTCAAGAAGGTCAACAATGGAGGTCAAAACTTGCTAGAAAGGTTGGGGAACCATTGGGGAAGAAGGCCCCTTAAATAGGTCAACCCAAATTCCAACCGTTGGGTGCAGATTCGCGCCGTAGCGGTACTACCGCTGGCCCTAGCGGTACTACCGCCCCCTAGGGAGTTAGGGCATCAAAACGGGCTGAAAACAGGCTTCCGTAGCGGTACTACCGCCCCGGGCAGCGGTACTACCGCCCCGGCGGAACTACCGCTCCCGGTACCGCCGAAAACAGCTCTCTGTTAGCTCCGGCGGTACCTCGGGCGGTACCGCGGAGGTACTACCGATACAGCAAAAAACAGCAGAAACTGATAAACGAAAACGTCAATATCTTTTCCATCCGGACTCCGTTTTCGATGATTTTTGGCTCGTTGGAATCGTTACAACGAGCTCTACTTGAATGTGCATAGAAACATCACAGTCCATCATGTGAGGATAAAACCAAATGGGGAAAGGTCGAACTTTCCTAAACAATGCAAACCAGTAAAAAACCCTTCATCAAAAACGCAACAAGATATTCATACGAAATCTGTTTTTGATGAACTAGAGCTTAGTATGGAGATAAACCAAGCTCTAAATCCTCACATGGATAAAAGGCAACAAGTTTTCCAAAGTAAAACCATTTTCGAAGGACTTGGTCTTGTCATGAAGATCACGACAAGTACCAAAACTCAACACGGAGAAAAACCAAATAAGAACCAAGAAAGATGATATGCCAAGCATGCAAAGGTTTGAGCTCTCCACAAAGATGCGATCAAGTTACTCACTCGAGAGCCCCTCTTGATAGTACGCCTATCTATCCTATAGCCCTATCAAGATCATACCTTTGCCTTGAGCATTCCACTTGAGCTAGATGATGACGATCTTGATCACTCCAAGTGGACCACCTCACTCCAAGTGGACCACCTTTCTTGATTGCGCTTGCTAGCACATGCTTGATGAAGACTTCTCCAAATGCTCCCCCATACTCCATTATGGGAGGGCCTCGCTAAGCTTCGTCTTCATGTCTCCTTTGCAAGCTTCAATCAAAAGATATCTTCCGAGATACATCTTATTGAGCTTGCACTTCATCTTCTTCTCTTGATATGTATGATGGCTTGGGGTTAAACATGATTGTTCACTCAATCTTCTATTCCAAGCCATACTTGCAATGAGCTCAACTCTACACATGACCATTCTTCATGTAAACCCTTTGAATAGAGCATTGGTCATTAAGTCATCTTGAAGAGTCCAACACATGAACTCCTATAATTTCCCATGGACAAGATCTATAAGAATATCTCAATGTAAACATTAGTCCATAAGGATTGTCATTAATTACCAAAACCACGCATGGGGGCAACCATGCACTTTCAATCTCCCCCATTTTGGTAATTGATGACAATCCCTTTTACGAGGGTTTATATAATGAATTTAAGCAACCATGCAACACAAAGAGCAAGGATGCAAGAGAACAACCCATATTCCCTTAAACCCTCTAAATTTCTCCCCCATTGGCATCGATCGCCGAAATGGGAAGAAAAACTTAGAAGGCAAATATAGTGAGAGCTCCCCCATAATGTGTGCATTTCTCATAATATGAGTGAAATCAAATGCACATATCCAATGACGAATAGATGGAGGGAGATCAAACTATATAGAGGATCCAAAGATTGCAAAAGAATATCAAATGGAAAGATACTTCAACGAAAGAAGCAAGCAATCAAAAGGATCCGAAAAGTGTTCTAAATATCATGAGGGAACTCCCCAAGGTACGTGCACAAAAAGGATTTGTATTTCAATATAGTGTGCACAACATGGAATCCTCACTCCCTCCTAGATAAATTCGAACACAAGCTCATGCAAGAGAATGTAAAGAAAAAGGAGGCAAAACAACTTTCACCTAATAAAATGTTTTGCAACAAGAGCAAGGAGCGGTAAATCAAGTAATGGGTGTGAGAAAAAAAGACATTATAGGAGACTAATACAAGGATGATAGCATCAACATAGTCTTTCAAGAAGAGTTGCACAAAGTGCATATCATGTCTTTCCCATACCCACATACCAAAGGAGATATAGCAAATAGCTCCACAAGCTTAGTGAAATGCAAAAAGCATAACACAAGAAAAAATAAAGCTTGTTCCTTTTAGAAACCACCATAGAACCAAAGGCAAAAAGAGGTGGTCACTAAAGAATTGGAATATCAATAAAAGATGTAACTAATCTCATGTGTATAAGTTTCTAAGTAGACATGAATTACTAAGATATGGGTCTACAAATAAACATGTACACACAAGATAGGTACAAGGGAAAAGGTCATGATATCCAAGACGAAGTCATAAATACACCAATAAGATCTTTGTTTGAAAGCATAGCACAAAGCTCAATTTATCTTAAAGGGATATAGTTGAACTTCGAACACACACTCATCATAGCATCAAAATATCCACAAGGAATAAGGAGATAAAAGGGATGCTCCGAGAAAGATAACAAGTATCACAAAAGGCAAATGATTTGAAGAAACAATCAATATTGCATATGCGAGACATAGAGTAGAAAGTGCTAGATTAACATATTTGGGATTGGTGAATCATGAAAATGATTATATATATTCCCCTTGATATGTAATCATCCCGGCTTGCCCACATTTGCAATAAAGATGTTTTGCAAGAACCAAATTAATTGCAACAAAAGATTCATGCCGAGATACAACCTACACAAGGTTGAAAGCTAGAAATGTATGCATGAGGTAGATACTTGTTACCGAGATAGTATTGGTGATGTAGAAGATAGGAGCTCATGATCATCCAATCTTGGCTCCAATAAGCACATGGTGACAACACCTTCCTTGTAGATGAGACAAGCTTCCAATGCATCTCAAGTGTACCTAAAACAAATTTAAGTACAACATGGTACCCAAACTAATTGGGTCCAAAGTAGTTAGAGCAACTACAACACATAGGACAAACTCCACATAAATATGTGCATATTGATATGAAATTGAATTTCATTCACATCTTAGACATTTAGGATTTGATGGAGTTTATCCTATATATTGGATCAACGAAAGTAAGCATGCCATAAGATATACATATAATAAATATGCATGCACAAGACTTTCAAGAACCAAACGAGATATAATTTAGACAGAACACCAAGTGAACCAACAAAGCACACACAAGTGTGACAAGAAAACAAATTGTCCAAATTATATCAAATACCCAAAACAACACATGATTGAAGATACCACTTTGAAAAGATACCAATGAAAACAAGAGACCAATTGATGAAAAATATCATCAAGGAATAAACCAAACCCTCTACACTTTTCATGATGGCACAAGGTACCAAGACGAAGAATGTTTGTCTTCCAAGGAGACACGTCATCGGGATCAAATATCAAACGAAGACAACTAATGTTCAAAAAGCATATAGGATTGATCCCCCACGATGTGTGCATTATTTATGATTTTGCATTTGAATACACAATGCACACAAATGAGATCATCACTCTCCATATATATTATTCAAACACTAGTCATGTTCAAGAAAGGCAAGAAATTGCAATACCAAATTAAAGAACGGTGTTTTACTCAAAGTAGGATAGCTTCCCAAAGAATAGTGCATTATCAAGAAGTATGACTTTTAAATGTCAATGCACAAGAATTGGTTCATTGCTTTTCCCAACTCAAGAAAGCACTAAATAAATTTTAAGTAGAGCAATAAAGGATCCAAAAGATACAATGAAGACAAATGAGAGTTAGATCAAAACAAATCCTTGGCAATCAAATAAAGCAATTTAAAGCAAGAGCCAAAGCGAATATGATCAATATATTTACCACAAAAAGATTATCACTTGTCAAGACAAGTAATGTATGGAGATATTTCTCGGGGGTGGACTGCAAAGATATATTCAAGATCATATTCACAAAACATAAGCATATGGCAAATGATAGGAATTAAAAGCAATGCTTAGATAGATAGATATTCTTGATAGCTTCACAAATCATGCGAAGGTGCAAAGCAACTCCAAGGAGTAGCTTGAAACAATTGGCTTCCCAAAAGATACATGAGAACATATTTGGGAAAGCCATACCAAGAACATCCTCCACAAACAAGATCCAAAAGAGTGAGAGACAAAAAGCATTTAAGTAAATGGAAACTTGTTTGAGCAACATGCCACAAGGAACAAGATAACTAGCAATATCAATTCTAGGTGGCAAAACCTCATATGTTCACATTTTCTAGGCTTGTAATATGCACATAGCTTATTACTTCCCCATAATGTGATAATCCATTTATTTAAAGCAAGAGGCAAACAAAACCAACTCGAGAAATTAATGGACATTATAGAAATTGAATTTCTCATGAGAATGACATACCACATAGATAGTAGATAATATAAATATATCAACACTAAGTTGTATTTCTCATGAATACACAATTTTAGGATTGTGAAGTGCACGAAGCATATCACTCCCCCAAAATATGATAGTCCATTAATCTCTCAAAGAGAGCCAACAAGATAAGATATCAAATAAAAGCAATAAGGCTCAAAACAAGTAAATGGTGTGCAAACCAACATACACATACTTGATTTCTCAAGATAAGTAAGTAGAGAGCACAACACATACAAACAGTAGCAAGGTACAAAACCAAACACATGCAAGGGTGCAAGCAACTTTCAATGTATATATGATTTAAATAAAAGTTACCGCAAGGAGGAACATTGGATATGAGATAGAACAATATGATCCATATGACTTGACTTGAGAGAATATAATTGATGAAGATCCCTTAATTCTTCATAATGTAGCCAAGTCTCCAATGCCTCCAACAACACCTATTGGTCAAGTTTTAACTTGTTGGTCCCCAACCAAGTTGGGTCCTAAGAGGTTAGTCACAATAGGTTTGGCAACCCAAATGGTTCTTTTCTTGACACCACTTTGAGTACCAACATATTTGGCAAACATATTGCCAACCTTATCCTTCCGAAGAGAATAAACATCATTAATTATAATGGGGTTGGATAAGGTACCATTTGTGCATGAAGAAGCAAGGTGACCCTTCTCACGACATAGGTAGCAACATCTACTTCCTCCTCTCTTCTTAGTTGGAGTCTTGACTTGAGGAGGGGTAGCTTGATTCTTCTTGGGAAGAGATTGTTCTTCAACTTGAGGAGCTTGAGTTTGAACTTGAGGTTTCTTCCCTTGTTGCTTCTCACTAAAAGCCTTCTTCTTCAAAGGGCAAGATCTAACATGGTGCCCTTCAACTTTGCACTTGAAGCAAACAATCTTGGCCGAATCTTTGACTTGTTCTTGGCCCTTTTTCTTCTTGATGATCTTGGACTTGTTCTTATTATTGGAGTTGAATCCAAGCCCACTCTTGTCATTGGGGCGTCTTTGAACACTCAACATATTGTCAAGTGTGGACTTCCCAACATGACGCTTTTCCAAGTCTTTATTCAAATAAGTGACTTGGGCCTTGAGCTCTTTTAATTCCTCTACATGGTTAGTATCAACACAAATGCTAGAGGAAGTAGAAACTTCATTGTTAGAGCAACAAGGTATGGAAAGTGATTCATCACAAGATGTAGCAACATTATGAGTGGATGAATCACAAGGACTAGCACAAGATGATATAGCATTAAGAGAAGACGTTGTGCCATTGTCCACATGAGGCTTACAAGATGTTACCTTTGACATAATCGCCTCATTAGCTAACTTTAGCTTAGCATGGGATGCTAGAAGATCGTCATTAGAGCTAGAGAGCCTTTCATGAGTTTCTTCCAATTTCCCATACTTGCTAGATAGCAACTCAAGTTGAGCCCTTAGCTCAACATTTTCCTTCAAAATAGATGCTTCACGAGAAGTGGAGTTAGTAGCACAAGCATCATTAACAGTAGAAATGGAAGGAGACAATTTGGAAAGCTTATCATTGTTAGATAGTTGAGTTTGGAGTTGATCATGAGACATGATAAGGAGAGAGTGTTCACTTTCTAAAGTTTTGTGAGCTTTGTCAAGTCTCTCTATGTCCTCACTTAGTCTAGCATTGCCAACATCAAATTCAACTTTTTTCCTTTTTAAGCAATTTATATTTAGCAATAGCATAATCTCTTTCCTTAATGATTTTAGCAATAATAAGATCATTAGACTCATCAAGGGATTCAAGTTTCTCTTCAAGAGAAACCCTAAGCTCTTCTTCCTCTTCAAGAGAAGCTTTCAAAGAAGCTATGATGATAGAGTCATCTCTCTCAATTTGACATTTCTCATCAAATTGACTTTCCAAATCCTCAATGAATTCCCTACTCTTAGTAACATAATCAATGATTTCACAAAGAGGAGGGATAGCTTTACAACCTTTGGGGAGAGCACCAAGTACCATCTCACCCATCTTGGTTAAGGATTCAAAGTCAAAACCTTCTTCATGAGAATCCTCATCCACATCATCACAATTTGGATTCGAGGTGGGAGATACCTCGGAATCCTTAGCCATAAGGCAAACATGATTAATGGGTGAGGAGGATGAAGAAATACTTGAAGCTCCATTGAGGTCCATGTCTTGTTCCAACAAGTGTTGGGATTCCTCTACATTGTTAGTCATGCAAATACTAGAGGATATGGAAGAGTAATTTTCATCACAACAAGACATAGAGAGCATATCATCATTATATTTAGTTAAGCAACTATTACTTGATATGCAAGGACAATCAACTCTAGCATGTATGACATTTTGAGTGCTAGAAGATTTTAAGTCCAAAGATAGAAGATTTCAATGTGATAGAGAAGAGGTATAATCAATAGTAAGTTCACCATCACCAATGCAATTTCTATCGCCACTCACCATATCGTTACCGTGTGACAAATCACATGATGGTGAAGTGGAAGAAGTTGTGAACTCATCACGGCCGGAGGTGGAGGAAGAACAACCATCCTCAATAATTTTGGACACTTCATATATATCTTGAAGCTTGGTCCAAAGCTCATGTGCATTTAGAAAAGGCATGATTGAAGCAAGAACTACATCGGTCAAAGCACACATAAGACCATTAGTAACTTGAGTCTCGAGATGAGAGTTTATCTCATCCTCTAAAGATAATTCATGAGAATCCTTTGGAGGAGATAAACACACATCTACAATCCTCTTAACATAATTTGGACCCATGGCCCTAAATAGATTAAGCATGCGAATTTTCCAAACATCATAATTAGTGCCATCGAATATGAAAGTGGGATCATGCACTAATTCTCTAAACGACATCTTTTACTCTCTAGGCGGTAAAGCCCAACAAGAGAGCCCAGGCTCTGATACCAATTGAAAGGACAATGATGTCGCCTAGAGGGGGGGGTGAATAGGCGGTTTAAAACTTTTCCGGTTTAGGCTTGATAATTGCGGAATAAAACTAGGTGTTTAAATTAACAAGCCGACAACCTAAATAAACTTGGCTCACCTATGTGCACCAACAACTTATGCTAAGCAAGATAAACAACAAGGTGATAGCAATAGAATACTTCAAGCACGAAGGCTATCACAATGCAAAGTGCATAAGTAAAAGCTCGGGTATAGAAATAACCGAGGCACGCGGAGACGAGGATGTATTCCCGAGTTCCTCCTTGTTAAGGGAGTACGTCTCGTTGGAGAGGTGTGAACCGACACAACGGTTCAACAACCACAAAGGTTTCACCTTCTTCTCCAATGAACCGCACCACAAAGGCTTGGTTCACCTTCCACTATCGGAATTCCTTCGAGGCGGAATCCGGAGCCTTTCAACAACAATCCGGGGCACAACCCACAATGGGATTGGGGGCTCCCGAACGGCCTTCAACAACAATCCGGGGCACAACCCACAATGGGATTGGGGGCTCCCGAACGGCTTCAAGTGACCACACAAGGGTCCAACCACCACAAAGGCGTCTAGGGTCCAAGGACCCAAGAGTAACAAGCTCACAAACTTTCAACTTCCACGAATCCTCGTGGAGAGCACACCGATGCACCAAATGCAAAAGGCAAGAGCACAAGTGCTCAAATCCTTCACTCTCAAATCCCACCAAAAGCAACTAATGCTTATGGGGGGAGAAGAGAGGAAGAACAAGGAATCCACAAAGGAGCCAAATCCTTCACTCTCAAATCCCACCAAAGGCAACTAATGCTTATGGGGGGAGAAGAGAGGAAGAACAAAGGAGAAGAACCACAAAGTAACTCCAAGATCTAAATCCACTAGGTTCCCCTCACTTAGAGGAGAGATTGGTTGGTGGAAAGGTGGATCTAGATCTCCTCTCTCTTTTCCCTCAAGAATTAGCAAGAATCATTGGAGGGATGGAGAGATAGCAAGCTCAAGAAGGTCAACAATGGAGGTCAAAACTTGCTAGAAAGGTTGGGGAACAATTGGGTAAGAAGGCCCCTTAAATAGGTCAACCCAAATTCCAACCGTTGGGTGCAGATTCGCGCCGTAGCGGTACTACCGCTGGCCCTAGCGGTACTACCGCCCCCCTAGAGAGTTAGGGCATCAAAACGGGCTGAAAACAGGCTTTCGTAGCGGTACTACCGCCCCGGGCAGCGGTACTACCGCCCCGGCGGAACTACCGCTCCCGGTACCGCCGAAAACAGCTCTCTGTTAGCTCCGGCGGTACTACCGCTACAGCAAAAAACAGCAGAAACTGATAAACGAAAACGTCAATATCTTTTCCATCCGGACTCCGTTTTCGATGATTTTTGGCTCGTTGGAATCGTTACAACGAGCTCTACTTGAATGTGCATAGAAACATCACAGTCCATCATGTGAGGATAAAACCAAATGGGGAAAGGTCGAACTTTCCTAAACAATGCAAACCAGTAAAAACTCCTTCATCAAAAACGCAACAAGATATTCATACGAAATCTGTTTTTGATGAACTAGAGCTTAGTATGGAGATAAACCAAGCTCTAAATCCTCACATGGATAAAAGGCAACAAGTTTTCCAAAGTAAAACCATTTTCGAAGGACTTGGTCTTGTCATGAAGATCACGACAAGTACCAAAACTCAACACGGAGAAAAACCAAATAAGAACCAAGAAAGATGATATGCCAAGCATGCAAAGGTTTGAGCTCTCCACAAAGATGCGATCAAGTTACTCACTCGAGAGCCCCTCTTGATAGTACGCCTATCTATCCTATAGCCCTATCAAGATCATACCTTTGCCTTGAGCATTCCACTTGAGCTAGATGATGACGATCTTGATCACTCCAAGTGGACCACCTCACTCCAAGTGGACCACCTTTCTTGATTGCGCTTGCTAGCACATGCTTGATGAAGACTTCTCCAAATGTTCCCCCATACTCCATTATGGGAGGGCCTCGCTAAGCTTCGTCTTCATGTCTCCTTTGCAAGCTTCAATCAAAAGATATCTTCCGAGATACATCTTATTGAGCTTGCACTTCATCTTCTTCTCTTGATATGTATGATGGCTTGGGGTTAAACATGATTGTTCACTCAATCTTCTATTCCAAGCCATACTTGCAATGAGCTCAACTCTACACATGACCATTCTTCATGTAAACCCTTTGAATAGAGCATTGGTCATTAAGTCATCTTGAAGAGTCCAACACATGAACTCCTATAATTTCCCATGGACAAGATCTATAAGAATATCTCAATGTAAACATTAGTCCATAAGGATTGTCATTAATTACCAAAACCACGCATGGGGGCAACCATGCACTTTCAGTAAGGCAATGAGACAATAGGAGGTTGGTATAGGCTTTAGTAATATGATTCAGAATGCGTCTAATATAAATGGCATATGGGCAACGTAATAATTCTACAGGGTGCCATACCAGATCAGCAACATAACATGGTTAACAACCTTCAGGAAGCTCTTGTACTCCTTTATCGTGTTATAGCTCCTATTTGTGACCTTCTTCTCCATGATTGAGGCCTTGACCTGGAGCACTTGCCTTCAAGATTGATCTCTTTGCCTTCTCCGCCATTAAGCCCGCATAGCGAAAATCAGGATCATAAGCTCAATTACCATCCATTGGCTGAAAAAAGAAGAAAGGTTAATATCTAATCCAGGTTTCATGCTAAAAAAAGGCTGGAAATCATACAGTAGCTCTTGTTTGTAGCAAACCAATAACTTCACGATTCCATTTTTAACGACTCCGATATGATGGCATGCTACTGAAATTAAGATCCACAATTATAACTAACTTCAAATAAAATGCATTTGTAAATCAGATGAATGGGGGTTGTACCGGGTAATTGAGAATGCTATAAGCTGAAAGTCCCATTTGCACTGACGTCAAGCCCTTCCTATTTTCAAGACTTCATACAAAGTATTTAATATATCAGCCATACACCCTTAGTACTTATATAGAGGAAGAACGGCTCGAGTAAAAAAAATTCAACTGCATGCAGTTGAAGCCTTTCTGCATTACAAGGTTGTGTGACAACGAACATGCCATAAGTAGTTATCCATACTTTATTATCACTTGCATCCAACGAAAATAATCACACAACAAGGTTCAATCATTCCCTTCTTCAATTATATATCCCTATTATAATGTGGATGTACATATCTTCATTCGCAGTAGTACAATTATATGCATCCTTTAAACTTATGAGGATTGCAAACATAAAAAGGCATCATGAAAAGGTCTAAACAAATGATTGGCAGAGAGTGAATAGTTGCAAAGGTTAAATCTATGAAAATATAGCTTTGCAAATGTTGTTGTAGAAAGTTATTGAGGCATAGTTTCCAATGGTTTTCACGCCTCCAGTTCCACCTGGGGCATTACGGTTGACAAACATAATAGGAGCTAAATCTTCCTGTAGAATACAGTTGACAAACATAATTAACACCTCCTAGCCTTAGTTTAAGACTATCAACTCACACTAACCTGCCCATGATTTAAGACCCCAACAGACGGGCTTAGTGCTATGGGTCCAAACGGCATCATTTCTTCTTTGGAGGATTCCCAGCTTAGGGCTTAGTATTGACAAGGCCACAATCGAGGTTTTCCCGGTCCAAGTCAGTGACATGACGCCAACTCTGAAAAGCAGAAAAAACATGGCGTCTGATGAGATATAGCAGTAGCACATGGCTTGTTCATCGGTTTTCAAACAAACCAAGTTATGAACATTGTTTGATTTGGAGGTTAAATTTATGAAAATATAGCTTTGCAGATGCTGTTGTAGAAAGTTACCGAGGGATAGTTTCCAATGGTTTTCACGCCTCCAGTTCCACCATTGGCAGCACGGTGGAAGTTATGTTCAGTAATCAAATTAATAGGAGCTAAACCTTCCTGTAGAATGAAGTTAACACACAATCAAGGCCTAGTCCTGAAAAGAGTATATACACACCATGGATGTATGAACCTCATCATGGTAAAGAGAAACAACTGCTAATGCTTTTAGTGCCTTGCAGTAATCTGGCCCTGCCTTCAGGCGCCATGGTGCAACGGCAGCCAGGCCGTGCGCCGTGAAGAAGTTCAGAGTCCCGTACAACCACACCATCCTCGTACTGCCCAAACAATACACAGACACAACAACTGAAACGCATCAAAAGTAAACCAATACATATGCACGTGATGTGATGTAAAGCACTAAATTGCAGCGGATGTGGCCTTGCATATATTGCAGGTGATCCTAGGATAACCTTTGTATTATAAGCTAATATGCAGTCGACAAACCTGAAGAAAGTCAAGGATGAGAATGACATGCGAATAAGTATGATGAACAAACTCATGTGAAAAAATTCTGATGAGGATGAGAACAAGAGGTAGAGGCGCCAAAGGCCTGACGGCACGAATACTGCTCTTCACGTACCTCCCATGATGACGAATGACTGAGATTAGGATTCTCTGTTTAGGAATTGACATGAGACTTGAGAGGCAAGACTGCCGGCGGCGTCCATGGAAAACACCTTAGCCACCTAGATCCAAAGAAGAGGAGACGCGGTGCCCGTGCGCCAGGGCCGCCCGCCGTCTTCACGGCGGGGTAATCGAGGTCGACGCCGCTCTGCGCAAGACACGGGTGGAGGATAGCGGTCTCGTCTTGAATGGCGATGCTCTACGCCGGACACGGGGTGGAGGACAACGGTCCCATCTTGAATGGCGATGGGAAGCACATGACGACACTTGAGGGGAAGTGTGGCGGCTGCCGCTGGTGGGGATCAAGGAGGACGTAGAGAGGAGGTCGTAGAGTGGAGATCATGGAGGACGACGCGCCCAAGTCGGGGTGTTAGCGGCGGCGGAGGCGGTGGCGCGTCGTGGAAGTAGGCGACATTCTAGAGGACGGGGAACAGCGAGAGGAGGTCGGCGCAGGAGGGTTCGTCGGTGAGGGCGAAGCCGAGGCCGAGGAGCTTGGCGTGTGGGCGGCCACGCCCGTGCGGTGAAGGTCATGGAAGGCGGCACCGGATGGAAAGGGAGAGGAAGGAAGGCGTCGCGCATACGTCATCAGTTTATTGGGCCTGGGCCGATGTTAGCAATCGGCGTCGCGCTGCGAAGGGTTAGTGTACGTACGTACCAACTCTCATTTAATAGTAAAGATAAATGTGAAAATGAAATGTGAAAAAACAAAAGGTAGAAATATTTGTTATAAATAATTCATTTGAGTTCTATAGTGGATTTTCTAAGGCCATAACAAAAAAATGTCATTTATTTTACAAAATTTCTTAAACAGTAGGCAAAAACCACAAACTAAAAGGTCAAATCAAGCATTCCTTCCTCATATAATTGTCGCTTATCACTCACATCATCATGTTGGAAGGAGTTGGAAGCTTTGTGATACATTAATAACAAACTAGATGATCCTATAATATTGTGCATGTGCGCTTGGATATTTCTAGTGAGTAATATATTTGAAAATAGAAAAAAAATATAGTACATACAAATCCTTATCAATACCCAATATGAATATTTAATGTATCTAGTAATAGGCATGCATATATATATGAAAGGATGGTGGTATTGGTAGAGAATTCCAAGAAACACTAAAGATAATCAAGAAAAGGTAAACTAATATTAATTCAAAGTAATGGAACATTACAAAATGAAGAGGATTAACCAAGATTTTCTTGAAAAAAATCTCTCTAGCTAGCATGGAGGCATCATCTAACATAGAAAATAATGATGATGTTGTGGTCTCAATGGGGACTACGATGAGAAGGATTTAAACTTGATTGCAATTAGTGTGTGCCACTTGCACAAGTCTATAAGATTTAGTCCACAAAATAATATCCATGTGGCATGTACAACGACAATTATATATGTGTCTTGTTTGGGCACATACATTGATACATGTGTTTTCTTGTTTGCGGGCATCTATGGAGGTTAGATCCCTCGCCACAATGGAAATTGCTGAAGTGGAGGAAAAATAAGGACGAGGGCAGAGGCGGAGCTCCCCTTAGGACAATGGCCAATGCTCTTGGGCTGCCTTTCGTGTTGTGCTGGCTTAAGAACATCCCAGAAGGGACACTGTGCTGAGGGAGCTTCGAGCTCTTGGTGTCGTCTCGACTCATCTTTGCTCAATGACGATGCAATGACGCCTCCCCAACCTGTTAATCGTCTCGAACTTCCGTGTTTGAGCTCCCAATCAAGGTTCGTATTAGGTGCTAGGGCTGGGCACTCGTTGATTATAAATGCTCCTGGGTTATGCCGTGGGGTTCGAAACGAGCGCAGGTTCGGCGCACTAGGCTAATTATGGACCATTCGTATTGTGATCCTAAAAAATACCCCTCATCTAATTATGATTCTTATGTTGATTTGCCTTCTGCCTGCTAGCTTTTCAAGATCTTGGGCTAAGTAGTGTATTGTCAGGTGGCTCTTGCCATTTTCTTTTTCTCTTTCCTTTTACCTTTATAGAGATGCTGTTTAGCATGTGGCTGTTTAGCATGTGGCCGCCTCTTGTTAGCGAGACCCATCTTTCCCTCTGTAATCTTCTTATGTATCCTGACCGATGGACACCCCCGGGGTGCCCAGGAGTCTGGTCTTGTAAGCACTTTTTGAAGCAATAACATTCAGGTGGGGGATCCTCTCCCCCACGACCGTTTCAAAAAAAAAAATACAACGTAAAAACATTGGGGCTAGTTCAGTTTGCATTTGGATGCTTATCTTATGTGCTACAAAATTCAGTAATGTGCTATTCCCTATAGGAGACGTATAGCACTACGATGTGACATTTTGTGTGCCTATGCTTACCTTCTTGATGCTTGCTCCTTGTCAAAGCCTCATGCCACCGTACAGACCTGATCACTGACCAGTGCTTCTGGCGGCTTGGAGTTGATTGTTGCTTGGTTGTTCATGGCTTCCTACTATTGTTTCTCTGTCACATTTGCTCATACCGGTTTGAAACCAAACGCCAAACCGAATTATCGGTTAACCAAACTATCGATTAACTGAAAAAATGGACATTTCACGTTACCCATAAAACTAAAACAAACCAAATTACCGGTCAAAACCAGATGTCCATACCTAATTAAAACACATTCTACATATCTTTTTTTGCAATGAAAACACATTCTACATATCAAAATGGATAATACATAAGAGCGTCTCTAGCAGACATTGCATTTTGTCAGCCTGCAAAACCGTTATACAGGTCGCGAAAAACAGGTTTACGGGTCTATTTTTGGCTGCGGCAGAACAGACCCCTTGAACAGAACGGTAAAAAGGAATATTCCATTTTTTGTCTTGTTCTTCCTAGTTGCCTCACCTCCGCTCGAATCAAATCCGCAGCCGGGGCCTCATGGTCTGCTACCCGACGAGGCTCCACTCGCCGTCCTTCCACGTCCAGACCTCGTCCCCGTCCTCCGCCGCCTCCTCCGCTGCCGCGCCCCACCGCATCTCGAGGTCACTACGCGCGTTCCTCGCCCCGGGCAGCCCCGTCGACATCTCCCTCGCCTCAGTCAACTCCTTCCTCGAGGCCGACCCCCGCGACGACACGCTCACCAGGTGGAGGCGACCATGGACGGCCTGGGAGGCCGCGCTGAACCGCCCCTTCTCCGCGTCGCCTTCTTGCCGGACGCGACCCATGTGTATACATTAAAACATATCTAAACATATCTAGATACACATGTGTATATATGGAAAATGGGTAAAACATCTTATATTGTGAAATGGAGGGTGTATTTCTATTTAGGTCATCATAATTATGCCTTTATATTCTTCCAACGGTAACGATCGGGCATATACTAAATTCACTTAAGACGTTGTCATCTCCCGGATAGATAATACACTGCCAGGTCTCTATTATTGAGAGAGTCGTGGTACTCTCTCTGTTTTTTTTAGTATTATATGTTAACTAGTTTTGAATTAAAATGAGTAAATAAACATATTAAAAGATGTTTATGTACATATAAATATATATGAAGAGAACTTGCCTGTGGCAAGATGGTTAGAAGGGTGGTTGTGCACCTAGCCCACCAGAGTTCAAATCCCAGATTTGACGCTGGTGTTTCTCATTTAGTCGGAATATTCTTCAGTGGGAGGTGACGTTCCCGTCGACAGCAAGATGCCTGTGGTGACTTCGTCAATCTCAACACCTGATCCGCCGGCTCAGTCTTTCGAAGGTGCTCATAGGGGTAGGGTGTGCGTACGTTCATTGGGGTGAGTGTATACGCGTGTATATTAGCGCTTGCGTTGTATTGTGTTTCTCAAAAAAAATATAAATATATATGAATGTGAATGCTAAAACAAACCGTGGTGCACTGGATATGGCGCATCGTACTATGACAATTTTAACACGCTGATGATCCTGGAAAAGAATCGGATGCCTTTTGTATCACCATGTCCTTGTATGCGTTCAAAATGTTGGTTTTGAGTTTACGCAGTACACAAGAAACGACTTTGGCGTCTGAGATTATATATACTAGTTAAATTTAGCGCGGCGCATGAGAATTCTTATGTATAGTTTGTTTTGTTGTTTTAGTGGTATAATATATCTTGTAAGCATGATTGATGGTTTTGTTCTGCATTGTGCATTAGTAGTGAGTTTGAGTGACATATTATCTTTGGTATGTAGAGTTAATTCATACAAAGATTTCCTGATAGCATTTCTCTATAAAAGGAGTATTATTTTTGTCTAGACATGGTAAAAGCCCGTATTCAACCTTTTTTGTCCATCAGTTTTTGACTGGCAAGCAATACAATGATAGAAGTATAAATTTGTCTGAAGCAAAAACAAACTGATAGTTTGACCAAAGGTTTTAGGACATTACCTGTTTTCAATGGCACTGAAAATTCGACCAAATATTAACAAAACTGTATTTGATTAACACACAGTTAGCACTATTAACAGACCAAATATTCATATAGAACATGAAATCGAAGAATGATTATAACTCGTACGGTGCAATTTCTCAAATTTCATAAGCTATTGTTCAAATAATATAAAACCATCAAAGGCACGATTATTGAATTATATAGAACTGGATGATAAAAAGAGAAATGTTGTCGGTCCTTCTTATCTCTAGCAGTTCTATATTAAAATCTATAGTATAACATCCTTAAAGATGTATTAAACGTGGGAAGAATATTGAAATGACCAGCGAGAGAACTGTTCCAAACAAAAAATAACACCTGATTTTATATAATTATGTGAGGAAACAGTGGTTGTTTCTCTCTTTAGACAGATCAAAATCAGCACATACGACTGAATGAGATGAAGCACGAAAGTACAATCTTCCATTTGATGGAAGTAAAACACATGGAAATGTATATCTTGTGAAATATTAAATTTTGGCATAACTGATATATGATATGCATTATATTCCGGTGGGAAATGGGGTCATTATTATCCACTAATTTCCATAAGGTGCTTTTCTGAAATCTCCCTGTGCTTCACATCTTCAGATCATCTACACATACTTTATAAGAAGAGAAGAACAAACATATAAAATCATAGGCAAGAAATAAAATAGGTATAGCAGCATATTGACAATACAAACCTGCAAGGTTGAAGGCTAATATCAGCAGCAGATTTAGAAATGTGGAAAACTGCTAGGCATATAAGGCCTTGAAAACCAAATGGACAGGTGATTTTTTCTTCAGAAGATATATGCTATGCAATTCTTCTATCAATAGTCGTTAATCTGATCGTGTACACTGCTTGAAGAGGTACCAAAAAGGACACTGACCTTCCTAAGATCATATGATTTTCTTACACAAAACTCATGAAACATTATCAAGACACCATTCTCTTAAACGGTCATCAGTCAAAGACATCTATCTAATGCTCAGTCAAAAAATAGTGTAGTGGGTATCTTGTGCACTATTCTAAATTACAAAGCAAGTAAAATTAAACTGGGAAGATTTTGACAACATATAGTAAAATAGAAGACAATGTAAGCACATACCGTGCAGAAATAAATTCATGTTCTGAAAGTAGGTTGGGAAAAGCAGGTACAACCAACAAAAGGTGCCTGAAAGATGGATATTATGGGTCAACGTTTCCGTGTGCTGCCGATATCCTCCATGGTGAGGGTGCGACAACTTCGGCGCTGCCGGAGCCGACGACAGCGAGCAGGTGCGGGACTGAGGGCCAAAAGTAAGAACATGGACACATAAATCGGGTATTTTAAGCTCTCATGTTCTAGTAAACACAAGGATCAAACCAAAGTATTTCATGCTCTTGAAATGTAATACATCAATTGAAACACCTTCAGATGAGCACAAAAAGAGAACAAATGTAATTTACATGTGCAACCAAATATCAGTTCGAACTAAATCATTCATATTCTCCTGAATCATGCATTTACATGCTCACGTAATTAGCACACAGAGCACACAACATCAACAAAATGCATGAAAATCCATTTTGTGAAAGAAGGAAAAAAGAAGAGAATGCATCGACCTCACCTTGGCCACGATCGCAGCTTTCTCCGGCAGGTAGCTCGCCAACGCCTGCTGCTGATCCTGGGGCATACTCTGAAATCTGCACACATAGATGGATAGAAGCAAATGAATTAATTGTTAGACAGTGTCACAGTAGATACCTCATATAGCTTAATTTCAAAAGAAAGGTAAACCCAAGTAATAAAATAAATATACATGGTGTAATGCTTTCAGACAATGATAATTGACTCACTCGTTGGCTGCAGGACAGCAATCCTGAAAAGTCTAAAGTTCGAGTAAAGACATCAACTGACTGCAGGAAACAGAGGCTTCTTGATTGAAGCAACACACTATTTTCAGTTTTTTTAGTAAGTCAATTTCAGAGTATCAAACACCAATATAGCTATATATATATGTTGAACTAAAAAATAGAATGAGGAGGTGTGAGGGAGATAAAACTCTTGAACGGGAAGGATTTTATCCAATATTGCAGTATGCTCATTTTTAGTTTAAATGCCTCTTATGAGTGCTCTACCCCGAGTCTATGGTGTGGAGAGGTATCCTTATGCTGGTATCTTTACTTAAGTTGTTGTTTATGAATTACTCCATGAATAGGAGCTAAATCCCCAAGTTTGCATAAATGTATTTCAGTAGTAGCGCCTTGTACTACTTTTCTATGCAAACCATAAATTTAAGCATCGATTTGGCAGCTGCACTATAATGGACAATATATTTGTTCCATAGGAAAGACGAAAGGACGAATATCACTCCCACTGTGAACTTTTTATAATTCTGATGTAGATTTTCCACAAAAGGTTCAGGAGAACAATGATGCCAACTCAACAATAATTACCAAAATCTCGAGGTAGATACAAAAATCAGTCCCTGCAAAGGGGTTTCTTGTTTATTTTATCATAACAAAACAATAACCAATTCACCACCAAAACAAATTAATCGTAGAACACTAATACTGCTACCACTAACCCATGTTTTTTTTAGTTGGAGTTTTTCACAGAAATCAAACTGTACTGAAGATGGAATAGCTGCAAACTGTACCGAATCCAAAACAATGTCCTATACGACATTCACAACCAATTAATGCCAGATGCTGCTGTCATCCTTGGGTAGAACAGAGAATATATGAATATCATGTGATCCATCTAAAAATGGTAAAGGTTGAGACATCTATGGAGATGAATGGCTTGCTTGCCCTTGATATTTTTAGATCACAGTGCACTTACAGGGCAGTCTTTAGGTTTATGCACTGCATGGAAGTTTTTAGGTTTATGTAGAAATTCTATTATGAGCAATTGATAGAATGCAAGAGGATTGACTGGTGGTACCTGTCGATCTGGTTGTCCATGACGTGATGACGACCAAATGCCGTGGAGACGACGACGTAGTAGGTATGTCTCTATCTTTTTGTCCCCTAACCATCACCAGCACAGGCTGAGAGTTAATAACCTGCAATATAGGCCCCGAATAAATATTAGCAGCTAGCAAGAGAAAAAGAAACACCTGTAATACAGCATGAAGAAAGTGAAGAAGGCTAAACATGTCGCTTTCCCTGACGAATTTCACGGTGACAGCACAAATATTCAGCTGGTGTCCGGCAACACAAATGTTCAGCTGGCGTCAAGTGAGGCTAACAGATAGGTCACCGGATGTCGTCTGAGGCAAACATCTGGTTGTGCTCTGTAGGCATGTAGAAGAAATCAGAGGCGGCTTCAAGGGTGCCGTCCGTGACACACTTGCTGGCGCCATGGTTAACAACCTGCAGCAGTCGTAATGATGTTAGAATTGCATGGATGATGAATGCTCTGTCACGCACTGATACACCGTACATACATGGTTCAGAACTATAACTGGTTTAGCTGGGTGTCAACTGAATTGAGCATAAAACAACGCACAACTTCACTGCATACTACCTACTGAACTACTAATACTACCCGGTAACATCGCAGTTAGGCAAGAACAAATATGACAGCAGGATGAAGAACATCATCATCCCTTGTTAACTCCTAAGCATAGAATCAGGGAAAAAGGGATGGTTACTACCGGCGGATCATGCGGCCATCGGAACAGAGCAGCAGCAAGCAAATCATGGACTCCTCTCATCTTTGATCTTCTCCCTTGTCCTGCTGCTGGATCGACAGGAAGGAGCAGACTCCGGTCTCTTGGGCCCGTCCAGGCCGAGTGCCTCCCTCGACTTCTTCCGGGATCCTGCACGCGTTGCGGAGGCAGCACACCAAGCCAAATTTTTTTTAGAACCAAATCGATCGCACCAACCACGCAGAGATGTAGGGACGGCCGGAACCAGCCGTGGCTTGAGACGCAAAAAAATCCAGCAAATCCGGTGTTCCCCCGTGCGTGCGTTCTCACCTGTACCATCAGCTCTGGAGCTTTGGGCGGGTAGTCGCTGCCGGAACTGGAGAACCGGGAAGACGTAGCAGCGGCAGAAGCGGAAGAGAGGCCGGCGCCGTGAGCAGGAGGAGGTGGCGTGGCTACCGCTGCCGCCGCCTCCCGCGACCGGAAGAAACCCTAGTTCGGGTCAGGGTCGCGCACAGCCGCAGCCGGAGAAGGAAGGCGAATCGCCGGGGTAGGGAGGTAGAGGAGTTCGTGACGCATCTGTTGTGACATAGCACGACGGCGGAGGTGGCCGGACCTCGCCGTAATGAAGAGGCGATGGCGGCGGCGACCAGCGATGCCGGAGCGAGAGCGAGTCGGCGCGTGGGATGGGGCGGCGCGGCCGCAAGTGGGGAGGAGGGCGGCCGGGAGGAGCAGCGGGGGGCGGCGAGGGCGGCGAGGCATGGCGATGCAGCGGAGCTTTCTCGAGAGGAGAAAAGAAAGAGACGAAGCGATGATGCGTGTGGGCGGACGGGGGGAAGCAGGACGCCAAAGGAACCGAACCTAACAGGCGATGTACTACTCATTACCGTTCATAATGAACAGTAAATCGAACGTTGTGAGCGCGAGGAAGTCTCCGTCCTTAATATATAGGGTAATTTTGAGCCAAATGTCCATTTCATGTGCTAGCACGTGACGAATCCAGATACTGATGCTTGGTCAGAGGTAAATGCCTGATAGCGCTGATAGTTTCGAATCAGAGGGGTCCAATCTGAGCACGAAATCTCAAAAATAGGAAGGACAGAAATACTCTTACATTTTTCGTGAAGTTTTTCTATACGAATTATAAAGCACATCAACATATCTGATTATGTTCATATATGGATATAAAAGTAACGTAAGAGGTACCAGGGATTAGCACTCCCATTTCTCGCCTTTAATCACAACCATCGATATGATTTAAAATTTGTGCGGAAAACTTTTAGGAAATCACAAGAGCACTTCTCTAAAAGAACCCAGTATGAATAACCAAATACTTTAACTAGTGCTAAATGCGAACCAAGAAAAGGTAAACACCGAACCAAATTCCTTTTAGGGCTCCTTTCACACTCATCATTTCAAACAAAAATTATGAAATTTAATTATGATTCCACACCCAATCTATTTGGCTGTCATGGAATTGACATATCAATTCATCTGAAATTCCAAAAAAATACCTACTGTATGTTATACCAATTTCTATCAATAACTTTATCATTTCACTTTCCATATAAAATGAAATGACGATACAATTAATTTATGTGAAATGAAATAAAATAAAATAATGGGTGCCAAACAACCCTTAGATAATACTCACTCCGTTTCCGAAACGCCACTTCAAAACTGACGGACTACAAGAGAAAAATAATTAAGCTCGTCAGGCGCTCTGGGCCCTTGTCGGGTTATGACTCCCATGAATCGGGGGTAGTCACTTTCTGAAGTGTAGTTCGTGAAGGAGATTGAACGCGGAGGTCAAGACCCTCGAGTGTCTGCGCGACGTTGCTCGCCGGACCCGAAGACGACACGCTCACGACAGAGATAGACACCATTCCTTACCCAGGTTCACGGCCCTCGTGGGGAGGTAAGACCGCTACTCCTGCTTGTCTGTATTAGATGATGGAGGTTACAGTACAATGGAGCTTGCCGGAGGCCCCCTTGAGGCAGTTCTTGCATGGGGAGGGAAGCGATTGTCTTCTTCCTCCTCCAGCCAGAGGCTATCCTAACAAGTGTTGCTAGGGTTTACAAGGGTTGTAGCACGCAAAGAGCCGACCCTTGCGTCGATGGATGTCTTGTCCCTTTTATAGGCGCCTCTGGCGCTCTCCTTCGGCTTGGCCTTCAAGGTGGCTCCCACATGGCAGAGGGAGGGTGGAGCAGGAGTCCACCGCCGCCCGTTCATCCATGGACGCGGTTCATTGTTGATAAAGGTGGGCGCGGTGGCCGACAGGCGGCCGACCGCGCTGTACTGCCCGCAGAGAGGGCAGTCTCTGAGGTGGAGCCCGCAATGACGTTCTCCGTTGGAGGGTAGCGCCGTCCACCTACTTTATCGTCAGAGTAGAAGGTTCTGGCAGTAGCGCAGCAGGCGGAGCCGCTTTATTGACCCTTTTATCACCAAAACGGCAACATGGGTGCTTGCGTCACCACGTGGGCGTGGCAGAGGCCATGTGCGTCTTGCCGTACTTCCTTGGCCGCAACGTTTCCCTTCAGGCGCGGGGAGGCCTGAGGGGAGATTCCTGCGGGACTCCCTCGAGGCGAGCTGTCGCCTCGTGAGGGTGCCCTGAGGCAAGGGATCCCTTGAGGCCCTCGTTTCCTCTTCAGGCCCTCGAGGGGAATTGCCTCTCGAGGGTCCCGCTAGGCGGTGATGCCTGGTCCTTAGTCGTTTCGTTGTCTGGCCAGCGTGCGAGGCCTGGGGGGAATGGGCTCTCCATACCCCAGTTCCCACTGGGCCGACAGTAGCCCCCGGGCCCATGATGGGCACGATTGGGCCCATGGGCTCAGGCGAAGCTTCGTGGGCCCTTAGTGCCCAGCCGGCCTGAGCCACGCGATGCTTGGACGAATAACGGTCTCGCACGATACGGGGCGCGAGTCGTGGGAGGTCCCACCACGTCCCGGTAACTGCTCCTCGAGGTGACATAAAGCCCGAGCGAGGCAGCAGGGAGCCGTTACCGTTTCCAATTCTTCTCGCAGAAATTTCCGCTCTACAGAGCTCTCCGCCTCCGCTCTCTCCTGCGATTCTCTCTTCTCCGTCTCCTTCAATCGTCCTCTCCGGCGACGATGAGCCCACTCAAGAGCAAGGGCAAGGCCGCCGCGGGGTCTTTCTCCCAGGCAGAGGCCCCTGAGACCGTTGTGGGCGCGGCGCTGCTGGGCGTGCGCGTCAACGAGAAGGCGCTCGCCAAGGTCCGGTACCTGGTGGCGGACCGGACGAACGAGCACAGCGCCACTGCCCTGAAGCCCGCGGCGCACGGGAAGCGCCCGCGCGGGTTCTTCCCTGTCTTCCAGCATTGCCTTGTTGCGGGACTGGTGCCGCCCTTCTCGCCGTTCCTGGAGGCGGTGCTGGCGTTCTACCAGGTGCAGCTGCTGCACCTGCACCCCAACTCTGTCCTCATCCTCGCCGTCTTCGCCTACCTCTGCGAGGTGTACCTGGGCCTGGAGCCCACGGTGGGGCTGTTCCGGTGCTTCTACGCGCTCCGGAACACGGCGAAGAATGAGCGCTCTGTGTGCGTCTCGTTCTGCATCGTCGACGACATGGGGAGCGTCTACATCCCCATGTCCTGGAGCGAGGGCAAGACCATCACTTCCGTGACGAAGAAGGTAGACGACTTCCGTCAGAAGTGGTTTTTTGTTGGGGTGAAGCGTCCCTGCGTCTTCCTCGAGGTCCCCGACGAGCCCCCGGTGAAGAACTCCCATTGGGGCAAAGCCCCCTTCGACGGCGCCAGGAACGTGAGCCTGATGGGGCGCCTGAGCTTCCTCTGCGAGGAGGGCCTCACGGGGCAAATGATCGTCGCGGACTTCGTGACGCGCCGCATTGCGCCCCTCCAGGCACATTCGGTCCCCATGTGGATGTACTCGGGGCCGAATGACAAGATGCAACTTCACGTCGAGGACAACGACAAGGACGCCGTCGACAACGTCCTCTCCGCGCTCTTCGTCAATCCATCGGTGCTTCCCGTGGATGAGCTCCCCGCGGCGCTCCGGCCCCTTCACCAATACAATCTGACATAGCGCATGGTCCTCCTGGAGGGGATGCCTCCGTTCACCCCTACAGGCCAGGCGGACCTCGAGGCGCCGATGCCGGTTGCGCGAGGAGCGGAGGGGGCCGATTCTCCCTCGGCTTCAGGAGCTGGCCTAGGTGAGGAGGAGGCCGCGGCAGGGGAGGTTTCCTCTTCGAGGGCTGGTCCATTTACTTACGAGATTTGCGATATCTCGTCAGGCGATGAAGACGCCTTTGTGGTGGCGCCCTCGCGCCTTGTGGAGGAAGAGGCCGAGGAAGAGGAGGTCTCTAACGCGGAGGCCTCTCCGGGAAGGCGCGGGCCTCGCACCAAAGCCGCCGTGGACCACTCGGGGGCGAGGCCGTCTGACGTTCCCTCCAAGAGGAAAGCGGAGGCGCCCCCTGCGAGCCCTGCTTCCAAGCCCTTCCCCTCATGGCGCTCGCCAGGCCTGGCGTGGGTCGACGCTGGCGCCCCTCCCCCTTCAGGGTTAGTGCTCGCGATCTTGGATCATTCGTCTTTTAGCTTTCTCTTTCGCTTTAATTTTTCCTGAAGTCCTTTCTTGGGCTCTTGCCAGTGACCTTGTACCTGCGAAGCGCCGCCGGCTTCGCAAGGCATCTGGGGTGAAGAGCGCCACGGCAGGGGCCGCGGCTAACGAGGCCGCGAGGCCTGCGGAGGCGGCTGTGCCCCGGGCGGGGGCAGCAGGGCCTCAGGTGGAGGAGGGTGTGGCACGCCCAGAGGCACCTGCACCGCCCCCCCGAGCCTCTGGTGGTGGAAGGCTCGGAGGAGAAAACCTCCGCGCTGCCTCGCGCTCCTACTCCTCCTCGCGCGGCTACGCCTCCGCGCGAGGCCACTCAACCGCGCGAACCAACGCCGCCGCGCGTGTTGACGCCTCCGCGCGCGCCTACCCCGCCACCTGCGGCCACTGCTCCCGTGCAACCTGCAAGGGAAGCACGCGAGGCAGCAGCAGGCACATGCGGACCTGCTGGGGGAGATGCTTCCTCGCCTCCTCGTCAAGCTGTGGCCGAGGAACGCCCCGCAGCTGCAGGGCCGGAAGAGGATGTCGGCGCAGGCGCAAGCGAAGCTCAGGCAAGCCACCAAGCTTTCCCCGAGTCCGGACCCGCGAGACTCGACGCTGGGGCCGGTCCCTCCATGAGCCAGGAGCTGGCCCTCCGCGGCTGGGACTGGAGCGCGGGGCGCCGCGAGGTCGCCTTCAGCCTTGTAAGGGAATCCTTGGAGGGCTTGGAGGCGCATCTCGCCCTCGGGGACATATGGCTCGCTCAGCAGCAGCAGGAGCTGGCGAAGTCGTGGACTTCCTTCCACGCGGCGGTCGAAGCGTGCCGGCTAGAGGATGCGGCGCTGCAAGCCGCGCATGAGGAGGCCACCCGCTTTGCCAAGGAGGTCCGCGAGGGGGCCGTCCGCGACGCCGCAGAGCTCCTCGATCCCCTCCAAGCGGAACGTGACGCCGCAGCGGAGCTCCTGCGCCAGGCCAAGGCAGAGCGCGAGGCGATGGAGGGCTCGCTGGCGCAGAAGCGCCACGAGTTGGGCCAGCTGGAGACCCAGCTGCTCTGCGCCCATCAGGCCGCGCGTGAGCGGCAGGTGGCCCTCAAGGAGAAGGAGTTGCAGCAACGTGAGGAGCAGCGCCTTCAGGCGGAGAAGGACCTGGTCGCCCAACGCGAGGCCCTTGAGGAGCGCGAAGGAGAGCTGGCCAAGGCGACCTTGAAGTACGACGAAAACGTCGCTGCCTAGAAGCTAGCTTACGAGCGCTTCGAGCGGCGTTTCGCCGAGAAGAAGAAGGAGGCCGACGACGCCCTCGTGGAGCGCGAGAAGCAGTTCCGCAAGTCCACCGCCCAGAAGTACCGCGACCTGGCCCAGACGCAGGAGGACCGCTTCAAGGTCAAGCACGCCGCGGATGCTCGGCGGATCGTCGAGCTCGAGAGGGCCAGCTCCAAGCTGGAGGCTCGCCTCAAGCGCGCCAAGGATGGCCGTCGCCGAGCGGAGGAGGCTCGCATCGAGGCAGTCCACAACCTCAACTCCTTGGCCAAGGATGTGGAGGAGCAGGTGGCCCCGGCGATGGAGCGGGCGGCGGAGGCCTCGGACTCTGCCATTGCGGCTCGCGTGCTCTCGAAGCAGCGCGAGCGCATGTTCGAGGCGTTGATCGCTCGTGGCAACGAGCTCGCCGCGCAGCTCGGCGCAGATGCGCCGCACACCGACGTTCGAGGCCGCGGCGATGCTGCCATGTACCTGGTCTACTTCGACCAGCTCTTCGAGGCGCTCGAGGGTCCCGTCGCCGAGCTTCGCGAGATGATCGAGGACGAGAGCCGGCAGCTCCTGGGGGTGGTTGTTGAGTGCATCTTCACCAACCTCAGGATCCTCACGCCAGGCTTCGACCTCTCCTCCGTGACAAGGCTGCTCAAGGCTAGGACGCGCAGCGGGTCTCCGGTTCCCTCCGCGAGCAAGTTGACGCCTTCTGCAACCGCTTCAGGCGCACGGAGGCTGCGGCTGAAGACAGCGAGGAGGAGGCCTGCTCTGCCGAGGCTGAAGAGGGTGCCGCGGAGGAGTTCTAAGGCGCCGCTGCTTCCCCCTGAGCCTTTCCTTATTGCGCCTGCGAGCGCTTGTATCTGAAACAACTATGTGTTTAGATTTCTTAAGAACTTTTGGCCTGTAATATACTCTTTATTGCTGTTTAATTCGAGCTTGTTTGCCCCCCGTGAGGTCTCTTTGGACTCATCTTCACGTCTATTTGTTCTCTGCGTCGGTAGGTCCCATCTCTTCGTGCCATGACTCCGCCACTTCGGTATGCAGGAGCAATGACTCCGCAAGGCCGGGGGGAGTTTAGGCCTAGGAGAGGTAAGAGCCCTGAGTCGCGATGCTCAAGTGCCCCCCTTAGACGTGCGAGTAGTCCATGAAGAGTAAGGGAAAGCGAAGTCGCTTGAGGGGCAAACGTGCGCTAAGGGGAGAAAACGCTCTTAAGGCGTGGGTGGGAGACTTAGCTTCTCGAGGTTTTTGCCCTGTAGAGCCTTTTCACCTGGCGAGGTTGCCCACTTGAGGGGTCGCTCCTGGATGCCTCTTCAGACTTGTGGGGGGATTTTTTCCCTGCAGATGTTAGAGGGGCGAACCCAAACGCTGGAACACGGTTCAAGGGACTCGTGCGCGCTTATAGGTCCCCTCAGGCGTTCCTTGCGAGGAGAGTAAGTACCAAGGTCCTCTGTAGAGATGGCGTGTTTGTGGGATCTTGCCCTCCAGCCAGAGCTCGGACTCTTGGATTTCGCAGTGCTGCTGGTGTGTCATTTGAGGCACTGACACCGCACTCAGCCCCCGCTCGTGAGGTACGCATGTGGAGAGATATAAGCGCACACTTGAACAGAGTAATGCGAAAATAAAACTCACCAAATACATTACAAAGCGGCGCCGAGGCGGTAAGTTCACTTGGGAACGAAATTGAGTCATTATGCTTGGGGTTGCCAAGTTAATGTTTTGACCATGTCGAGGCAGGGGGACCACCCATTAGTGGCAGAGACTCTCAACGGCCTGAGGTGGCTCGTTAAATGGAGAGCTCGGAGGGTTTCCCCTCGAGAGAAGCCTTTGGAGCTTGGAGGTTTAAGCCGTGAGCTTTTAACCTCTAGAGACAAAAATGCTTAGAGGTTGAGCCGTAGGCTGCCTCTTCCGCTAGGAGTCTCGACGTGACAATGATCACAGGCGTGACAATGATTACAGTTTCGTTTGTTCCCTTAGGAGACATAATGTTTTGGAGGTTTAAGTCGTGAGCTTTTAACCTCTAGAGACAAAAATGCTTGGAGCTTGAGCCATAGGCTGCCTCTTCCACTAGAAGTCTCGACGTGACAATGATCACGGGCGTGACAATGATCATGTTTTCGTTTGTTCCCTTAGGAGACATAGAATGCTTTGGAGGTTTAAGCCGTGAGATTTCAACCTCTAGAGACAAAAATGCTTGGAGGTTGAGCCGTAGGCTGCCTCTTCCGCTAGAAGTCTCGACGTGACAATAATCACGGGCGTGACAATGATCACGTTTTTAATTTGTTCCTTGTGGATACAAAGGTTTGTGGGGTTTAAGCCTTGAGCTTTTAACCTTCAGGGACAAAAAGTGCTTGGAGGCTGAGCCGTGGGCTGCCTCTTTCGCTAAATTCCGTGACGTGACAATGATCACGGGTAGAACTTGCGTAGGTGCATGATGTTCCATGGATTCTTGACGGGGACGCCGTCTTGCGTCTCGAGACGAGCCGCGCCAGGCCTGGCGATGTGGGTGACCCTGTAGGGACCTTCCCACATCGGGGACAGCTTGTGGAGGCCTTCCCTGGAGAGGATTCGCCTGAGGACGAGATCGCCTGCCTCCAGGGTGCGCGAGTGCACGTTGCGACTGTGGTAGCGTCTCAGGTCCTGCTGGTATTTGGCCGCCCGGAGGGCGGCGCGGCGTCATAGCCCTTCAAGGAGCAGCAGGTCGTCGTTCTTGCTGGTCCTCGTTAAAGGGAAGGACCATGGGGATCCATGCTTTATCTCTGTGGGGAGGACTGCTTCGGATCCATAGACGAGTGTGAACGGTGTTTCCCCGGTGGGCTTGGGTGGCGTGGTTCGGATGGACTAGAGCACCGAGGGGAGCTCGTTGATCCAGCCCTTGTCGTGGCCCTTGAGGATATCGAAGGTCCTGGTCTTTAGGCCTTTGAGGACCTCTGCGTTTGCGCGCTCAGCCTGTCCGTTGCTTTGCGGATGGGCGAATGAGGCGAAGCAGAGCTTGATGCCCATTTTTTCACAGTAGGCTCTGAAGATGCCACTGGTGAATTGTGAGCCATTGTCGGTGATAATGCGGTTAGGCACTCCGAAGCGGCAGACCAGGCCTCTGATGAATTTCACCGCCGCGCCTGCTGTGATTGTGCACGTCGCCTCCACTTGAGGTCATTTTGTGAACTTGTCAATGGCCACGAAGAGGTAGTGATATCCACCTTGCGCCGTTGGGAAATGTCCTAGGATGTCCAGCCCCCAGACCGCAAACGGCCACGAGAGCGGAATGGTCTGTAGTCCCAGCGCTGGTTGGTGGATTTGCTTGGCGTGGAATTGGCAGGCTTCACATGCTTGAATGATGTCCATTGCATCTTGAAGTGCTTGAGGCTAGTAGAAGCCGCTCCTGAAGACTTTGTCTGCGAGGGTGCGGGCGCACGAATGGTGGCCGCATACCCCGCTGTGGATGTCCTTGATCAGCAGTTTGCCTTCTTCAGGAGGGACGCATTTGAGCGCGATGCCGTTTGGTCGCTTGCGATAGAGAATACCTTCGAGGATTTGGTACGATTTTGCTTGGCGGGCAATTCGCTCCGCTTCAACGTCTTCCTCGGGAAGGATCCCTTTGTGGAGGTAATCCTTGATCTCTTCAATCCATCATGTTTCTTGGTGCACCGCTGTGAGCAACAGACGCTCCCCTGTAGGGGGCCCGTAGCCTGGAGCCCCGCTTGCAGGTGCTGGCGGGAGCGCTTCGTCTGTGCTTGCGAGCAGGGCCTCTTGGGGCTGCTTTATGGATGCCTTGACGAGCCTTTCTTCAAAGACACCTGACGGCTGAGCTTGCCTCTTTGATGCGCGCTTGGCGATGTCATCAGCCTCTTGGTTTTCCTTTCTTGGGATGTGCATGAGCTCAATTCCCCTGAAGTGCTTCTCAAGCCTACGGACCTCTTCAAGGTATGTGGCCATGTGGTCGTCCTTAGGCTTGTAGCTTTTGTTGGAGAAGTTGACGAGCAACTTGGATTTGTCCTTGATGAGTATATGCTTGACGCCTAGGGCGATTGCGGCGCGTAGGCCGGCAAGCAGTCCTTCATACTCGGCGATATTGTTGGATATCTTGTCGATTTCAAAGCACAGCTGGACTGCATAATACAACTTGTCGCCTTTGGGTGAGATCAGGACTACGCCTGCCCCGCCGTGGCGACAAGCGAAAGCTCCGTCGAACTTCATGGTCCAGTGGCTGGGCATTGCAGCTCCAGAGGGCTCTTGCTCTTCTCCCAAAGGCTATTCAGGGGTTGGGTCAGTCCATTCGGCGACGAAGTCTGCCAGCGCTCTTCCTTTGATTACCCTTGTGGTATCGAAGCGCAAATTGAATTGCTGCATTGTATACCGCTCGCGAGCATCACGCAGTACTGTGCTGACGAAGTAGACTGGATGCTCGACGAGGGTAGTTCCTGTTGCCTTGGCGTCTTTTGCCTGAGGTGGCTCAGCTTGAATCTCGAGGGGGTTTGCCTCAGGGGGCTTGGCCTGGGCCTCGAGGGGGTTGGCCTCAGGGGGCTTGCCCTGGGCCTCGAGGGGGTTTGCGTCGAGGGGCTTGTCCTGTCCCTCGAGGGGGTTGGCCTCCTGAGGCTCCTCAGACTCCTCGGCATGAATTTCTTGCAGCGGTTGACTTGGGGCGGGCCTCTCTTGGGGCTTTGGGCCTGGCGTTTGGTTTGTGAGGGTTGCCCTTTCGTCGAGCTCCTTATCAGGAGGCTTTTTCTTTGGAGTGGCTACATTCTTCTTGTGAAGTACTGGCTCTTCTCTTTCCGCCACAAGGACACTGGCTGTTTGCGGAGTAGCTGATAAGTACAGCTTCAGGTGCTCGTCAGGCCTTGGGGCGACCATTACTGGTGGGCTGGCCAGATACTTCTTCAAGTCCTCAAATGCTTTTTCATCTTCAGGGGTCCACTTGAAAGTGCCTGTTCTTTTCATGATCTTGAAAAACGGTAGGACTCTTTCCCCGAACTTGGAGATGAATCGGCCCAAGCTGGCCATGCAGCCTGCCAGGCGTTGCATGTCCTTGAGCCTGCGTGGAGGTGTAACGTACCTGCACTTATAAATATGGCAAGTACCTGTGTATAGTGCAAACCCCTGGATCGATTCATTTGCACACACAGTTTACGATGAATATCACAACATTGTATCAATATTACACGAATAATCCAGACTTGGTAAAATAAATAGTTCGATACATATTTGCATAGCTTATAGCTAGCTCAAAACAATAAAGCAGCGGAAATAAATCTTCAATGAGCCTCCATCTTCATGATACGCCACAGGTGAAAACATGTTGGTGCAGACCCGAAACCCAAACGTAGTCTTTACTCTTCGTCAGAAATTTCTGCAACAAATAATAATTTGCAACAGAGTGGGTCAGATTCCATTAAAAATGGAGTCTGGCAAGTGACACTATGGTGGACACTTAATGGAATAACTCTATAGCCTATATGCATATTTGGCTGGTGGAGTTCAAGGCTAATTTGCATAAAGCCAATTTTTCCTACTCTTTTGAAAACACTTTTCTTGAAATCAAGACGAGTATGACATGAAAACCATAATCTCATCTTCCCTTGTTCACCCATCAACTTTTAACTTAGAAATTGGAATGTTGGGAGCCTCCGTTGAATCCTTGATCAGCTGCTCAGATTGTCCGTAACCGGGGACACGGCTAAGTACTTAGTTTTACACTCTGCAGAGGTTGTGCATTTTCACCACGAGACTCAAACAACCCTTCTGTCCTTGACCCTCATCTAGTGAAAAGGAAAGGAGAAGCCTGAGACGAGACCTTTGGGGAAAAGTCAAGGCAGAGCCATTATACCACGTGGCTGCACTGGAAACATCTTCACTTGGAGAAAAATTTGGTCCCTTTGTTCCTGGGTGGCCATCCTCAAGTGTACGTACTCAGGTTCACTCATCTAAATGAGCCTAGGTCTTAGCCAGGTGCACCCGCCTTAATGAGCCTAAGCAGCCACTCAACTCTAACCTCCATCCTCTTGCCCCATCCACCCAGAAGTGTCTTTAACTTAGTAGAAATTAACTTTTCACCAAAACAACTTTTACATAGCATCAATATTTCTACCAAGTTACCCATAGGATTCTAGACACACCTAGAGTAAGGGATATAGTAGTTTCAGCATAGCAATACTATCCAACACATGCATATAAGAAACACACTAAGTAATGCATAGAAGATACTTAGGAAATTTATGAGGGTGTGCCACTTGCCTTGGCAACAAGAAGAATAGCAACAGCAGCTGCAACAGTTGTCGTTTCCTTCCGAAATTTCTAACACATCAAACAAGGCCAAATAAACATACATACAAAATAACAATACAAAAATATGTTATGCATGATGTGCAAAATATTTCTACTAGAGATGCATGCCATGTCAAGAAATTATTCTAAGTTAATGCAAGGCAAGTGTGTTAGTCGAATATGACTAAGGACCAAGGTTGTAAGACTGATCCTAGTATTCATCATGTTTGATCTTGAATTCTTCAACTCCTTTGTAGTTTCCTTCATCTTTAATTAGCACTCTAAGGACTTGGTCAACATCACTAAGGACTTGGTTTATGTCCAAAGTGGAAGAAGAATAGTGTAGCGTACCTGCACTTTAAATAAGGCAGATACCTGTGTATAGTGCAAATCCCTGGATCGATTCATTTGCACACACAGTTTACGATGTAATTGAAGGGAATATGCCCTAGAGGCACTTAATAAACGTAGTTTATTGGCAATATCCCAATCGTTCATTATATGTTTTACACCATGCTATAATTGTATTAAGCGAAAACATTAATACAGGTGTGGTAGATAAACAACCAGGTCCCTAGTAGCCTCTACTAAGACTAGTTTCATTGCGCGATTGATGATCGAGGTTTTCCGATCATAGGGCATGGCGCCGGTCGGCAATGGAAGTCATATCGTTAGGAGTAACGATGTGATGGACGTACCCAGTATTTATAGGACATAGTCATTACGCCTTAAGACCGTGAGACCAACTCTTATTGTTATTCCTGGAAGATACTTTGATCGCACCAAACGTCGTATCTTATTTAGTATGACAATAACGGTGATACTTTTGGGTATCGGAAAGGGGAAGTTGAGACGAGGGGTCAACAGCGGGATTCGTCAGTCCGCATAGCCGGATAGATACTCTAGGGCCCACTCAGTGAGATTATGTCAAAATGAGTTTGCAAACATGTGACTAGGTCACCAGCTGACATAATATCATAGACGAGTAGAAGATAGCGATGTCGGTAACGAGATCATGCTAGGTATGGAGATATCTGTGAATGATGCTCGGACACGCTAAGTATCGCCATGACAAAGGGTTTAAGACTATACGTTCAGGTTTGATAGATGAAAGTCATTCGTTATATCACAGGGATTAATTCATGGGGTCCAGGCCTACGAGTTAGTCGTTCATCATAGAGGAGTCTTGATCGTACCTGTTATTATATCGAACCGCTAGGGTAACACACTTAAGGGGTTTCGACAAGACAACCGGAAAGGAAAGAGATCACCGGGAATGTCCCGGGAGGGGTCCGATGGAGATCGGGCAGCACCGAAAGAGTTTTCGGAGATAGGAAAAATTATATATATTATGTTTTATATTAATTAGTGTAATTAATATGCAAATATGATTTTATATATTTATTTTCGAATTTATTTAGGCTGATTTCCCTAAATGGGCCTTCTAGTCGAAAGAAGGCCCAAGAGGGGGAAAATCCTCAAGGGATTTTTGTGGGGGAGGCTTGGCCGGCCTAGGTGGGCCAAATGGGGCCCACCTAGAGCCGGCGCATCAGCCTTGGCCAAACCAGGCATGTGGGATAGTCCCACATTGCCTGGCTGGCAAGGTTGGCTCCCCCTGGGAGCCTATATAAGAAGGGGCACCCCTGGCCTATTAATTCACCAATTAATTCCCAATTTCTCTCTCGATCTCGTGGTTCCCTTGTCGGAGCCGCGCCGAGTAGAGGAGGGGGATCTCTTCCACCATAGCCCGCTGCCGCGCTGCTGGTGTTCCGGTCCAAGTCTTCCACTGCTCGTCCTGGACTGGAGCTTCGGAGGCCGTCGTCTCCACCGTATGTGTGTGACGCCCTGCGAGGTGCTGCGCTAGCGGTACTCGGAGGCCTACTTCCTCCACCCGACCTCGGGGTCATCTTCGTCGTCTTCGTCGCGCCGAGTTCTCCGCGACCTAGAGGTCGGCTACGTCGTCTTCGTCGTCAACGCTTGTGCGGGAGCGTAATCCCCGCTATTCGGTCTACAAGGGTATGTATTCCGATCTCCGCCGTACTACTATATCTGCATAGTGTAGATCTTGGCTAGTTTAAGGATATCGTTGCTAGGAATTTTTTTGTTTTCTGCACACGATCCCCTTCAGCGGTATCAGAGCCGATCTATCGTAGATATAGCTGTACGCTGTTAGAACCCGTGTTCTGCACGGGGGCACCGTTCCTGTTATTTGCTACCCTCTAGCGTGCACTTTTGATTCCAGCGGCATCGAGTTGATGAAGCGGCCCGGACCGACTTTACGCGTACGCTTACGCGAGACTGGTTCCACTACTGACATACGGCTTGTACCGTATCTGTGGCTGGCGGGTGCCTGTTTCTCTCTCTTTAGTTGGCTTTGCATTTTCAATGGAGGGCCCGAAAGGGATGCTTAAACATGCAATTACTGGATCGTTGTTGTGGTCATAAGGTTCGTAGGTATGAAGCGGTTCTATTTACGAAAGCCCCGAGCCACGTAAAATATGCAAAAGATAAAGTAGAAGCGTCTAACTTTATTTTGCAGGGGCTCTTTGATATGGTCAAGGTAGGTTTATTAAATTGTTTATAAACAGCGGGCGCCAAGAAGACCATGGCGCGATGGACTATATCACATTGCATTGCATTTGATGTTTTGTGTGCATCTTATATTGTGTGATTGTGTGTATAGTATACATTAGTTACACGGCGGTAGCTATATAAGGTGATCCCTTCAAAATACCACTAGTGTTCTCCCTCCAACGCGCACCACCAAGAAAGTTCTACGTTATGAGGCAGGCCGTGATGATCGGGTGTCAGACATATCTTCGTTCGCATACGGTGGGTGTAAGCCATGTTGCACAAGCGTCAGCGTGGAGGTTATGGTGGCGAGCCTAGCATATTCAGAAATATGGCCTCGGAACAGGGAGACCGAAAGGTCGAGCACGAGTCACAAAATTGGTGTGGCGGACTTTTGTCTAATCTTGAAGTTGTGCCGCCGGCTCTGGTGATGAGGGGTGGTGCAATGGATGGGGGTCGTGTAATCGCTTAAACGACCAGGAGGGATGTTCGTTTGAGTGGGAGTTCGGATAGTTATTTTCTAAAATACTAGAACTCAGAATATAATGAACAAAGTCTGTTTTGCAAACCTTTGTAGATATTAACCATTGTGATAGCATCTTTTCAAATTAGACGCATTCCTGCGATTGAGAAACTTAAAAGGTTGGGTCCAAACTTCATAGTTTTATACTTTAGCTTGAGGATACTCCTTGTTTAAACCGTTAGCTCTTTGTGATACAATACCCGCTAGGAGATAAACCCGGAGATTCCGCTAGAAAAAGATAATTTGGATTATCGGATTTTGAGCGGATGATATCATCATAGTCCAGTGTATGCTATGATCTCTGCCATAGAGAACCAACGGTGGGTACGAGTTATTGGATCGCGGACATATGATATGGTCGCTAAAACTCGGGGTACCCCTAAAGTTGGGTTGATGAAGTTTATCAGTACGTTGACTGATTGTCTTCTCAACCAAGATGGAAGAGAATACACACATTGAGGGAGCACGTGGCGGTCATACTTAATGACATATGTTCATGATTAATGAATATTGAGACGCCTCGCTCAGCTCAATCACTGGATGACAGACATCGTTGCCAAGTGCAAATCCTCTGTCATAGACTATGTCATGCAAGGGGAATCGTTCACCTTCATGGTTCTTGATTACGGTGGAAGTATCAAGAAGATGAAACAGATCGCCGGAAATCATCAATGATGATGGTGTATATATGATATACATGTTATGAATGTTTTAGCTAAGCAAGTACTCGCAGTAGTGACTAAGTTTTGGACTAGTCATGTTTTGTGAAAAAACAGGTTTACTGCTTGAGTAGCTTAAAAGGATGAGGCGACATTGCGTGTTGATAATGGCAATCAAGTTGTTGTGATGGCCATAGACACTCTCCCTCTAGATCTACCATTTGGGTAAATTCTTTATGATCGGGTGTTGGTATGATCGTTACAAGTGTGTCTCCTCTAGCGAGACACTTGTTCATTCATGATAGTGACAAATTGGTGTCCTATATTTATGAAGTAATGATCATATGCCGATTTGAATTTAGATGGTAGAAGCTCCCACATTCATAATATTAATGCCAAAGGATACAAACTTAATAAAGACACCACATATGTGTGGCACTACCGTTTAGTCATGTCAATGTTATATGCATTAGCTCCACACTGGATGGACCTACAAGTCCTAAGATTTGATCTTTTGACACTTGCAAAATAACGGTGACACCGTTTTCGGAAAACGTGCATATAACTTATTGATAGTCATACATGGAGATGTATGTGGTTCAATGAAGTAATTGACGGGTAGTGGAGACCTTTATTTCGTGAACTTCACTGAACGTTTTGAGTATAGCTTGTTGAGAATCATGCATATGGGTGTATGTGAATCAATGAAGTACTTTAACGTGTAGTGAAAGTCTTTATTTCATAGACTTCATGAATATTCCGAGTAGATATATGGATATCCACTCCGGGGAATGTTAGTCTGAATTTTTGATTCGATCAAACGAAGTTCAGAATGAAGTAGGAAATAAACTTAACAAGAAAATCAAATTCCCGTGATGCAAATCGAGGAATGAAGATTTGAGTTATAATGTTGGCACATCATTGAAAGACTTGTGAGAAGAGTTCCACAAATTACGTCGCATGGAACACTATAGTGTTATGGTGTGTTAGGACGTCGTAATTACACCCTATCGGATAGTGTTTGGTAAATAAATCTCTTACCGAATTATTGTGATCATTAAAGTCATATGATAGAAACGTAAACACTCACGTTAGAAAATAGGTAAACCATTTGAATCCATGGAGACAATGCCATATGAGTAATGGTGTGGCTTTTAGCCTGGATTGTCGTTTCAGCAATTTAGTGTTTCGATGTAATCGAACCTAAAATGGATTAATCTTTGTAGTATACCCTACCTAAAGAGTTAGTTGGGTACATGTCTCACGACATAGGCAAAATCTTTGCCGGGATATACCTTGCGAAAGAAATAGTTTCTTGTCTGAGGGTATAAGTGAGAAAGAAAGTAGAGCGAGACGAAGTTGGTGAACTTCCTCTCCAAACATCAGAGTGGCGCAATCGAAAGTGTTTTCGGTGTCAGGCCCCACAGCTTGAAAAAGCTAATTATTCAAGATCATGATGTTCGGAGCTCATACTAAGAGCGTAGGCATACGAGGTTGTGTTCCACACTGTGTGTTACGACAATCTTGTTATGGAGGTCATATTAATGGAATATGATAGACCTACGAACTACGAAGAAGAGATGGTGGACCTAAGTCCGAGAAATGGCTATGAGTCATTTGTGATCCGAAATAAAATCCATATACGATTACCAGGTAATGACTTGGGAGATCTTCTTGATTGCATCTAGGATGTTGATAGTATATGGAGTTTTATGATAGAGTAGATATTGAGCAGATTCGATTTGTCGTGAAACAGTTCCGACAGACCACGTGAGACTTTGTCTCAAGTGGCGAAGCCTAAATCTATTCTGGGTCGTTTAGCAATTACTATAATGTCGAATGAGAAATTGATAGATGGATGAGAAAACCATGGTTCTTAATAGTGTAATTAAGAATGGTTTGTAATCCTGAGGATGCTAAACATGTGTGCAAACTTCGGTTGTCCAATCATGGGCAGAAGCAAGCATATCGGAGCTGGAATCTTCACTTTGATAATGTGATCAAAGGATTTTGGAGTTGTCCAAAATAGTTGAAGAAACCTACATTTGCAGAGAAGTGAGTGGGAGCAAAGTAGCTTTCATTGATCTTGTATGCGGAAGGCATATTTGAGTGGGAGCTAGGTGTCATTCGTGATTTGGTGTGTAACAACATGACACAGATCCTCTAGTAGAGTGTAAAGGATTATTTAAGTGATTAAATTTTCTATGAAATGAAGTTAGGAGTATTAGGCATCCGATTTATAATTGTATAGATCAGAGGGGGCTTAATAACATTAAGTCGGAGTATTTCATAAGTCAGGATTCTGAAGTGTTTCAGAAAAGGACAAGCGAAGAAAGAGGTTCTTGCTTGTATGACTAGGTAAAAGATTAAGTTAATATTGCCTTTTTCAGTGATAGAAAATGATGTTCGACATTCTCTATGTATCACACATAAAGTCTATCAGGCTGAAAGCTCGACTTGGTGTGACCCGAGTTCTTGGTTCAAGAACAGGTTCTAGAGTGATCCTTGTGTGGATCAATGAACAAACGTTAAGTTTATTCTTCAGTGTCTGTGAGAACTGAAGATAGGTTTTCTAGTAACGGGTAAGAGTGGAATGGCAACTTGCCGTAAAGCGGTTACGATGATGCAAGTTATTACACTGACCTATACGACTAGAAATCTCATATAGGAGATGTCCTTTATTTTGAAGATAGACATGGTTAGTTTGCGAAGTCCCATATGAATGCACTGTCGCACAATCTACATAGGTATAGAAATATATCGCGACTTCAGAAGTAGCAAGTGTGACTGGACTGAGCAGTTTTCCGAGCGTACGTGGTCTCCTTAATAGATCTCTTAGACTTTTAAGGCGCATGCTACGCGAATGCTCGAGTCTCACTCCATCCACTGGGATATATTTCACCGTCATCGTAAGATACGGGTTGATATCAAACTAGGTGACATAGAAGTGTTGCAAAGCACATATAGGTCTCAATGTGTGAGATCTGTTGACTGTATTCCTCTCCCACGAGGCGAGCATGCACCGAGATGCTATGGGTGTTGAGCTTTTACCAGGTTGTAAACTAGATTAAGTGTTACTCTAGTGCAAGTGGGAGACTGAAGGGAATATGCCCTAGAGGCACTTAATAAACGTAGTTTATTGGCAATATCCCAATCGTTCATTATATGTTTTACACCATGCTATAACTGTATTAAGAGAAAACATTAATACAGGTGTGGTAGATAAACAACCAGGTCCCTAGTAGCCTCTACTAAGACTAGTTTCATTGCGCGATTGATGATCGAGGTTTTCCGATCATAGGGCATGGCGCCGGTCGGCAATGGAAGTCATATCGTTAGGAGTAACGATGTGATGGACGTACCGAGTATTTATAGGACATAGTCATTACGCCTTAAGACCGTGAGACCAACTCTTATTGTTATTCCTGTAAGATACTTTGATCGCACCAAACGTCGTATCTTATTTAGTATGACAATAACGGTGATACTTTTGGGTATCGGAAAGGGGTAGTTGAGACGAGGGGTCAACAGCGGGATTTGTCAGTCCGCATAGCCGGATAGATACTCTAGGGCCCACTCGGTGAGATTATGTCAAAATGAGTTTGCAAACATGTGACTAGGTCACCAGCTGACATAATATCATAGACGAGTAGAAGATAGCGATGTCGGTAACGAGATCATGCTAGGTATGGAGATATCTGTGAATGATGCTCGGACACGCTAAGTATCGCCATGACAAAGGGTTTAAGACTATACGTCCAGGTTTGATAGATGAAAGTCATTCGTTATATCACAGGGATTAATTCGTGGGGTCCAGGCCTACGAGTTAGTCGTTCATCATAGAGGAGTCTTGATCGTACCTGTTATTATATCGAACCGCTAGGGTAACACACTTAAGGGGTTTCGACAAGACAACCGGAAAGTAAAGAGATCACCGGGAATGTCCCGGGAGGGGTCCGATGGAGATCGGGCAACGCCGAAAGAGTTTTCGGAGCTAGGAAAAATTATATATATTATGTTTGATATTAATTAGTGTAATTAATATGCAAATATGATTTTATATATTTATTTTCGAATTTATTTAGGCTGATTTCCCTAAATGGGCCTTCTAGTCGAAAGAAGGCCCAAGAGGGGGAAAATCCTCAAGGGATTTTTGTGGGGGAGGCTTGGCCGGCCTAGGTGGGCCAAATGGGGCCCACCTAGAGCCGGCGCATCAGCCTTGGCCGAACCAGGCATGTGGGATAGTCCCACATTGCCTGGCTGGCAAGGTTGGCTCCCCCTGGGAGCCTATATAAGAAGGGGCACCCCTGGCCTATTAATTCACCAATTAATTCCCAATTTCTCTCTCGATCTCGTGGTTCCCTTGTCGGAGCCGCGCCGAGTAGAGGAGGTTGATCTCTTCCACCATAGCCCGCTGCCGCGCTGCTGGTGTTCCGGTCCAAGTCTTCCGCTGCTCGTCCTGGACTGGAGCTTCAGAGGCCGTCGTCTCCACCGTATGTGTGTGACGCCCTGCGAGGTGTTGCGCTAGCGGTACTCGGAGGCCTACTTCCTCCACCCGACCTCGGGGTCATCTTCGTCGTCTTCGTCGCGCCGAGTTCTCCGCGACCTAGAGGTCGGCTACGTCGTCTTCGTCGTCAACGCTTGTGCGGGAGTGTAATCCCCGCTATTCGGTCTACGAGGGTATGTATTCCGATCTCCGCCGTACTACTATATCTGCATAGTGTAGATCTTGGCTAGTTTAAGGATATCGTTGCTAGGATTTTTTTGTTTTCTGCACACGATCCCCTTCAGTAATATCACAACAAAGCGTAAATTTTATTACATCGATGATCCAGAATTACAAAATATTTGATACAATTTGCATAGCATAAAGCTAGCATTGGAAAAGTACACAGCGGAATACAATAGCAGTGAGTCTCTATAACTTTCATGCTGCCACAGGCGAAAACATGTTGGTTGTAGACTCGAAACCTTTAACGAAACCTCACTCGTCATCTGATCAAATCTGCAATAAAAAATATTGCAACAACGTGGGTCAGATTCCATTAAAAATGGAGTCTGGCAAGTGACACTATGGTGGACACTTATGGAATAACTCTAAATCCTATATGCATATTTGGCTGGTGGAGTCAAGGCTAATTTGCATAAAGCCAATTTTTTCTACTCTTTTGAAAACACTTTTCTTGAAATCGACGAGTATGGCATGAAAACCATAAATCTCATCTTCCCTTGTTCACCCATCAAGTTTTATTTCTGAAGTTGGAATGGTGGAATCCTCCGTTGACGTCCTTGATCAGCTGCTCAAAATTGTCCGTAACCGGGGACACGGCTAAGTACTTAGTTTTACACTCTGCAGAGGTTGTGCACTTTCACCATTGTACCCATTCAACCCAAGGTATCCTTTACACACCATTTGTGATAAGGAAAGGAGAGAATGAGACGAGATCTTTCAGAAGCATTTTCCCTCCCACTCTGGCTTGACCCGTTCCACCTAACATCCCCCTACATCTGCTTGTCAAGCCGGAGAGAGTCCACGCAACATAATTGATCAAGCCAGAGCCCATATGGCAATGGCTGCACTGGAAGCAATCGTCACTCGGAGTTCTTCAGATTCCTCTGTTCCTGGGTGGCCATTCACAAGTGTACATACTAAAGGGACCATAGACATGGACCTGAGTAGCCACTCAACATAAACCATACAACCACTTACCACCCAGGTGTTTCATTCTTAACTTAGTAGAATTTATATTTTCACAAAACAACATTTTCATAGCATCAATAATTCTACTAAGTATTGCATAGGAACCTAGACACAGGTATAAGGGATTCTACACAGGTTTAGCATAGCAACACATGCATATAAAAATACACTAAGTAATGCATATAGAAATAATAGGAAGTTTATGAGGTGTGCCACTTGCCTTTGAATGTTGTCGTTGTTCACAAACTCTTTTCAACAACGAACGTTTGCTCTCCGTTTAATCTAAACAATAATAGCAAACAACAATACAACTATCAACAAACAACAATCATCAAACATACATGCTCATATCAAATGAACAACAAGTTTTGTAAAACTCCTAAGGAAAACATGTCATGTATGATATGCAAATTATTTCTAAGGGCTAGAGATGCATGTTATGCTATGAAAATTTCTTAAGTTAATGCAAGGAAAATAGGTAGGTCAAGAATGACTAAGGAGTAAGGTCTTAAGTTGGATAAAACATACTTTGTTTTATATCTTCTTGAAACAAGCACTCTAATGGCTTAGCCATGATGCACAAAGTACTTAGAGTAAAAAACTAAGTCATTTGTTCAAGATGATCAACAATTATTATCAACTCTTTGTAAATTGGACATTCACTATAGTGAGAGAGACAGACACCCGGCCAGCCACTTAAATTTTGGAACAGGTCTCATGTACGTGGACATGTAAGGTTTGTTTCCAGGCCGCTTCATCCCACTATGCTGCTAGGATCCAACAACTTCAAGATGATAACATCATGATCAAAATTTGTTTAAGTCTAAAAGACAAGATTAGGAAAGAGGGAAAAGATAGAAAGAAAGATGTAGTTGTCCTCCAGGCTTCATCTCCAGACTTGTAACTTTCTTCTGGATGATGTCTTGATTGAGTTCTTGGTAGTCTTGATGAATCTTCAGACTTGATGGTTCTTGTATCCTCGAGACTGGTTTTGGATTTACTTAGTCTTCATGAAGTCTCAGAGGAGTAGAAAAGACATAGAGAAAGACTTAGAGAATAAAAGGGGGTTGGCCTTCTTGAACTTCTTCTCACTTTTCTTCCAAGTGCTTGACATCTTGAGGATGCTTCCAGAGTCTGTTTTCTTCTAAGTCCTTCATGAAGTCTCGGAGAAAAGAAGGAGAGAGAGAGCAAGACTTGGAAAATATTTCTGGTTGGTCTTCATGAACTTCCTCTTGATTTTTCTTCTAAGTGCTTCTACTTCTTGGAGATACTTCTGAAGTCTTGTTTTGGCTAAGTCCTTCAAAGGCCTTCTAGCTCCATCTTGGAAATCCTAAGTGTCTAGTGCATAGCACTTTTCCTAAAATACTAAGTTTGAAAATAATCCTAACATAGAGAAAACTAATGAAGAGGGGTTTTCCTATGAGAATAAAATATGCTATGAATGAAATGAAATTTTAAATCACAAGAAACATCAAAATAACTTTTGTGATTTCTTTATAAATATGCATGAGTTTATAAATGCAATTAAATTAATTTCTAGTTTTGGAACATACAATAAAAGGAATAATTATAAGATTAAAGTTTCCTATGATTAAATTTTTATAACAAAATTTTATAATTAGTGTTAATAGACAGAGAGCATTTAATTAAATCTATTGCAATTGGATTTAATCAAAAATAATGTTTCTATTAAAAGTTAATTAAACAAAATAGTCAAACTTATTCAAATTGAACACACAACTATGAAATCATTCAAAAATTACTCAAAAATATTTTATAGCAGTAGCATTAATTTACAAATATTCTAAAGTTTCTAAAACCTATTTATTTGCAATTTTTGGATTTATAGATTTAAAGTTATTACAAATATACTCAAATTCCCCATTTGAATTTTGAATATTTTATACTAAGTCAAATTTGAATTTTGTCAGATCCAAAATATTCTACATGTCAAGAGCTTTCCAAATATATAAAAATTATTACATTTGGAGTTGTGGTTAAAAAGTTATAACAAATCTAAGTGGCAGGGGTGTTTCTGTAAAACTACCAATTAAATCTAAATAAGAAATTTATTTTCCACGTGGCAGCTGACGCGGATGCTGACGAGGCGATGACGTGGTGCTGATGTGGCTTAAGTGATCCGATCTGATCCGTACGATCTAGATCTAATGGTCGGTAATCAACTGTACCGTTTCGTTTTAGTTGATCTAATCCTGGCCGCGGGATCTTGATCGGACGGACGAGATCTAACGGCAAAAGTGAGCGGCGCTAGGTCGCCGGAGTTGCTCCGGTGCGGTGGTGCCATGGCCGGAACGCGCGTTCGAGATCATCTAGGGGTTCCCAAGAAGAGTAGAGCATACCCGAAGCTAGAGGAGGTCTTCGCGATGTCGGTGGCGAGGTGGCGCAGCCCGGGTCTCCTCGGTTCGCCGTGAAATCTTCGCCGGAGTTGCGTCTGGCGGCGGTTTGCTTCGGTGGAGCACGGATCGCTCGATCTGGCGCACGATAGCAAACAAGACCGTGTCAAAACGAAGCGCAAGAAGAAAGGAAGGAGAGCAGGGGGAGTAGGAGGGCTCGGGGTCGACGGAGCTGACCGAGGGGCGAGCTTCTTGCCGGCGGCAATGGACGGACGGCGGCGGTGTTTGTGGACAGCCTGGGGGCGAGTTTGTTTAGGGTATGAGAGGGGAAACAGGCGGCGGGATCTGGGGTATATATGGGGCACACGGGGAGACTTATCGCGCAAGAATCGGCGCCCGATTTCCACCGTAATCGGATCGAACTCCTCCGGTTCGTGTTCTGTTCGTTGAGATATGGAAGGAGGGAGATGACAGGTGGGTCCCGCGCGTCAGTGGGAGGAGGAAGAAGATGGGCCGCTGCTGGGCTTCGGGCGGCTGCGCGCGCGGCAGACAGGAGATGGGCTTCGGCCCAATGGCTCGGGCGGTTCTTCTCCTTTTTTTTGACAAATCATTTTCTGTTTTCAATCTTTTAATTCAAAATTGATTTTTAAACTTAACCAAACCTTTTCAGAAAAATTCATAAAAATATGTTTTGGAAAGCTAATTTAATTTAGAACCTTTTGGTAATATTCTTGCCCAAAATAAAAATTAATAAATTGGAACATTTTGAAGGATACAATTTAACATGTTTTATGGGATAATTTCCAAAACAATGTATCATTAAATATTAAATTTCAAACTCTTATTTAATTTAAGCCACATGATGAAATGGTGTTTATGCATAAATGCATGAGTGCAATGCTTGAACCCTCTTTCAAAAGTAACATTATGTTTTATTTTAAGATAATCATTTGAACTTCATAAACAACCTTTGAAAAGATTTTTAATTTAATTCCTTTCTTATATAGAATACCTATTCATGAAAATCATTTTAGGTGTTGAAAATAAATGGAGTTCATTTTAAGCTAATGAAATGTTTATTTGGATAATCTATGTTTTAACTAGTTTAAAAAGAACCCTTGTAAATATTATTTTAATTTATGAATAGCTATGGCTATGTGGTTGGAATCAATTTCTTATAAGTAAACTATTTACTTAAAATAAAAATGGATTGTAGTTTGTAAAATATTTGTCAAATTATATTTTAAGGTTTTTTGAAACCTAGTGGATAATAAAATGTTTAAACTGTGACATTTGAAATATTAAACTAAATTTTGAAGTCTTTCATAGTTGGTTTCCTTATACTTTTAATATTTTATTTTAATAAAAGAAAAGTTTTAAATTTTAGTGATTTTTGAATATTATAAAATGTTGGAATGTTACAAATAGGAAGGCAGAAAAAGATACAGAGAAGATAGAGTTGATTTCCCAGGCTTCATCTCTAGACTTGTAACCTTCTCCTTGGTGATGTCTTCATTGTATCATGTAGACTTGATGGTTCTTCAGACTTGATGGTTTGTATATCACCAGGGCTGGCCTTGGATATAACTTAGCCACCACGAGATCTAAGAGAGAAGAAAAGAAAAGAAAAGAGAGAAATACTTAGAGAAATAAAGGAGGTTTGTCTTCTTGAAGTTCTTCTTTATTTTCTTCTAACTGCTTCCACTTCTTGGAGCTGCTTCCGGAGTCTGTTTTCTTCTAAGTCTTCATTGGCCTACTAGTCTTTATATTGAATTTCCCAAATTTCTAAGTGAATAATCACTTTACCAAAACAACTATATCGAAAATAAACCTAACTTAGAGAAAAACAATAACTATACAATAAATATGCCATGCATGCAATGCAATGTTTAATCACAAGTAAACATCAAACTTGATAAAGTTTTCTATGTGCTAAATTTTCTAAGAAAAGAGTTGTCAAATTATTATCGAACATTTTCTAAGGAAGAATTTACTTTTTTTGAGAAGGAAAAATATTTCTAAATACCTTTTGTGACCAAAGTGATCATAATATGACTAAGTACTTTATAATTACGAATAGATGATGAAAATAATTTTAATATATTTTTCATTAATTTTATTCATTAAAATATCATTTAAAAGTATTAAATCAATATCATTTACAAAATACACAAAAAAGTATTCTACAAAAATTAGTAGAAAATTCATACTACCAATACTTAGTCATTCAATTTTATAGCATTTGGATTTACTCAAAAATAATATTTCTATCAAAAGTTATGTCAAAAATACTCAAACTTTATTCAGTTTGAAATTATGATTTTGCAATAGACTAAATAATACTGAAAAATATTTTCTAACAATGGAATCATATAACACATACTCTAAGGTTTTAAAAATGATTTTATCTAAAAATTTGGACTTATGAATTTACATCTAAGTCAAATTCACTCAAATTATTAATTTGAAATTTGAATAATTTAAACAAACCCAAAACAGAAAACTAACAGTGCTAAAATATTCTACATGTCGAGAGCTTTCAAAAATATAAAGTTTGTTAAATTTGGCCAAACCAAATAAAAGTTATAATGAATTTAAGTTCTGGGGTCCTTTCTGCAAAACTGCCAGATTAAAACTAAATAAGAAAATCAAATCCACGGTGGCGCTGACTGTGCTGTCGACGTGGCGTCCTCTGATTCGCTAGTACCGGTTCGGAAAAGAAATAAATAACATATCTAATCCAAGCCATCGGATCTTGATCGAACGGACGGGATCTAAGGACAAAAAGTGAGCGGCGCTAGGTCGCCGGAGACGATTCGCGCGGCGGCGACACGGCGGCAACACGTGTTCTACGCGATCTAGGTGGTCCTAGGAAGAGCGGCTTGTACCAGGACGTACGGGAGGCCGTGGCGAAGACGGTGGCGAAGTGGACGGCGTCGCGGTTGTCTGCTCCTCCCTAGTTTGCTCGCCGAAGTTGATGCCGACGACGGATTGCTTCGAGTGAGGACGAAGCTGACATTTCGCTGCGAAATAATCAGCTAGGAAGTGTCACGGGGATGCGCGCAAGAAAAATAAGAAGAAAGAGCGAGGGGGGAGAGCTCGAGGTGGTCGGTAGCTACCGTAATCGGAAGAACACCGTGGCGGCAATGGCGGACGGTGGCGGTTCGATCTGAGCAGCCTTGGGGTGATGAAGCTAGGGTTTTTGGGTTAAAAGAGGGCGACGTCTCTGGGGTATTTATGGGGCGCACGGAGGAGGATTATCCCGCAAGAAACGGATCGGATTTGATCCGTGTTCGGTACGAACTCCACCGGATAGAGAAACGCGTCGGGAGGTTGAAGATACGATGGAGGAAGGGGATGACGTGTGGGACCGGGCTGTCAGCGACTAAGGGGAGGTAATGGGCTGATGTTAGCTCGAGAAGGCGGCCCGTTCTATTTTTTTTTTGACAAAACATTTCTCTGTTTTCAAACTTTTAAATCAAATTTGATTTTAAAACTTAACCAAACTTTTCAGAAAAATTCATAAAAATATGTTTTGGAAAGCTAATTTAATTTAGAACCTTTTGGTAGTATTCTTGCCCAAAATAAAAATTAATAAATTGAAATATTATAAAAGATACAAATAACATGTTTATGGAATAATTTTCCAAAACAAACATATAAATAAAATTTAAAATTTAAACCTTTATGTAATTTAAACAAAATGATGAAATGATGTTAATGCATGAATGCATGAGTGCATGAATGCAATGCTTGAATTCTCTTTTAAAAGTAACATACAAAGTAATTTTTAAAAGTTTTAAATTTTTCTGATTTTTTAAATCCCAGGATGTTACAGGAGGTTGCATGTCTTCTTTGGCCTTGATTTTGCCTTGGTTTGCCTCTATGCCTCGATGAGACACGAGGAACCCAAGCAATTTGCCTGAAGGTACTCCAAAGACGCACTTGGCGGGGTTGAGCTTGATGTTCACCTTGCGCAGGCTGGCGAAGGTTTCTTCAAGGTCTCCGAGGAGAGTATTCCCTGCTCGTGATTTCACGACGATGTCATCGACATATGCTTCGGCGTTCCGCCCCATTTGCCCGCCAAGGCTATCCTCATCAACCTCTGGAAAGTGGCTCTGGCATTTTTTAGGCCGAAGGGCATGCAGACATAGCAACACACACCGCATGGGGTGAGGAAAGTCGTCTTCTCCTCGTCCTCCTTAGCCATCTTTATCTGGTGATAACCAGAGAAGGAATCGAGGAAACAGAGGAGGTCGCAGCCTGCCGTGGAGTCCACAATCTGGTCAATTCTGGGCATGGGATAAGGGTCTTTGGGGCAGGCCTTGTTTACATCAGTGTAGTCGATGCAGAGACGGCCTCCTCCGGCGGGTTTTGGGACTACCACGCCGTTGGAGAGCCAAGTGGGATGCGCGACTTCGCGAACGACTTTTGCCGCTTTAAGCTTCTCGACCTCCTTGACGATGAATGCTTGCTTCTCGGGGGCTTGCTTTCTTGCTTTTTGCTTGATGGGGCGCGCGTTTGGGCACACGTCCAAGTTGTGCTCGATCACCTCCCTCGGTACACCATACATGTCTGACGGTGTCCACGCGAACATGTCAGAGTTTGCCTGGAGGAATGCGACGAGCGCGCTTTCCTATTTGGGAGGCAGCGCAGCGCCAATGGTGACGCTAGCCCCCGAGCTACTGGAGCTCAGAGAGATCTTCTTGGTAGCAGCTGGCTCCTGGGAGAACAACTGCTTCTTCTTCTTGGGTCTCTCGAGAGGCTCTAGGTCCTCTTCTACGGGGAATGTCATGGCGGTGGTCTTGTAGGCCGTCTCCAGGGCGCGCGTAGCGTCTAGGACATGCCCACGGATGGTGACCGTGTCAGCGCTGCCGAGGATCTTGACCATGTTGTAGGCATGGTGCGTGACCGCCATGAACTTCGCGAGCGCGAGGTTGCCGAGGATGGCATTGTACGACAGGCCGATGTGTGCGACATCGAAATCGATGTGCTCGGTGCGGTAATTTTCCTTGCTCCCGAAGGTGACGGCAAGCCTGGCCTGGCCTAGAGGCTCGATCGAGCCGCTGGTGACCCCCGTGAAGGGCCTCGAGGGCATGTTGTCGATGGTGGGGCTACAGACCAGCGGGAGGGTTCCAACAGTCTTGGTGGACTTGGGGTGGTCCTGAGCGTCGAAGGCGATGGTGTACTGCGACCACTTGAGGGGCCTGGAGGTTTCCGTGCTTGGGAGGACGGCGTTGAGCTCGCGGGCGAACTGCTTGAACTGGTTGTTCGACTTCGGCGCCTGCGCCCCCCCCCCCCCCCCCCGAGGAAGCAGGCAATGGCGGCTCTCGGGGCTTGGTAGCCGCCATCTTTCTCGTCAGGGAGGTTGCTGTCGGGGGGCTGCCCCCCGATAGGGGCAGATCCCGGAATAATTCAGTAAGGTGCCAACAGTACTTGACCTTTGGCGAGAGCAAGGGACACCTCCTGGTGTGCTGAAAAGGCAACTTGACCCTTGAGCGCTGGTAGAGTGCAAAGTGCCTCCTGGCAGGCGCAAGGGTCAGCTCTGGCAGCTATAAATAGACACCCCCGGCCTTCTCAATGGCAGCACAAGCATCAGCGGGTGGTTCCTCTAAGAACTAGCTTCTCGAAGATGTCTTTGCTGATAGGCTAAGACATCTTCGGGAGGCTAGGCCTAGAGATACTCATCCTGAGACGAGCTCGGGCGCCTCCGGAAAGGATCCCGGATCTCGGGCTCCGAGGAAACTCCCGGAAGGAGGTGTACTCGGTTTTACCGGATAGATGGTCCGGGTAAGTGCTAACCGGAGTGTATGTCTCGGTCTTGATCTTATGTAGGAGAGGCTCACAGTGGCAAGCGAGGAGGTAGCCGGCATGAGGGATCCCGGTAGGCCATCAACGGTCTATAGCAGGCTTTCCCGTCTATTGTGGGGGGAAGTACCATTCCGCCTGACACAGAAGCATGGTCACCTCCCGCCTGACACGGAAGCATGGTCACCTCCCGCCTGACACGGACCGCGTCAGCCGGTACGACCACGGTACGACAAGACCTGACATGCCTAGCCCGGCAATCCGGAAAAGGCTATCCCGGATGGGCCAAGACATGTCTTGTCTCTGGCAGGGGGACAATGATGGTTCAGGACGGCGCCTGCTGTCCTTATCGAGATGATGACGCAGGGGCTATGCCGGATAGCGCGGCGACTAGCTCGCACTAGCCGGTGACGACATGCCGGTTAGGCCTGTCCGGTGGGGCCAAGCCGATTTAGGGTTTCCGGCCCTCCTGGCCGGAACTCTATAAAAGGTGCCATAACTGCTTCTGTGGAGAGGGGACCAACTGAGGAGCCAAAGCTATAGTTGCATTTACTCCTAGAGCATTTACTTCTTCACACCTTGAGTTCATCTAGTTCTTTGTACTCTTCCCTTTGAGAGATCTAGCAGCAAGTTGTAGCTCTTGTACCACAGTTATATAGAGAGGAAAGGCAGGAGTAGGGGTGTTACCTCCTCACGAGGGCCCTGAACCTGGGTATATCGTGTGTGTGTGTGTTGTGCGCCTTCGTGCGTTTGTTCGTGTTTGTTAGATCTTCCCCCTCCCACTTTGATCTTGTTTCTCGTTCTTGGGAGATCTCGGTTATACCGGGATCCTCCTCGCGTGGGCTATTCAGCTCGCTATCCCTCCCCGGATCCACCAACGTCCATCGGCCCCACACATTAGTCATCCTATGGCATCTGCCGTGACACCAGCACGCCAGTTGGCGCCCACCGTGGGGCCGACGGAGGCGTTGGCTGGTGTACACATCCGGACGGGTTCCCCCGCTCATTTCGACATTCGGGTTCTCTCTGGCCTGGTCGTAAGGCTAGGGGAGATGGACTTCGTCAGCGACAACGCAGGATGCTTCCGGAACAGGCCATTTCCGGTGAACGGATGTCTCATTGATTTTGGTGGTTTCACCACCTACGTCGCCACCGAGGTTGTCTGCAGCTACCCGGACATGGTCCTGGAAGCTGAGGACCCTCCCATGCTCTGCGCTGCTCGGGGTCTGCGTGTCGGTCGCCCCCCGAGTTCTGTCGCGGTGATGATGGTCGGGGCAACCGAGGAGGAGTACCAGGACGCTGACGGCGATACTGGGAGCGGCCACATCCGTTTGGCCAAACCTCCTTAGGAAAGGGGTGCGACCCGGGATGGCGATCCACAACCGTCCCAGCCACGACGTCGCCCGGATCCCCTCTCGGGGCTAGTGGCCAAATAGGCTGTGCCTGTAGCCGCTGAAGCGGATACCCAGGCCACGTCGGCTGAGTTGGAGGAGCAGCGGAGGTTGCTACTCGCCGAAGCACAGGAGATCGCCGAGATCCGACGCGAACTCAATGCCAGTCTCCGGGAGTACAACGCAGCTCACGGATTCCTTAAGATCGACTCCCGGGACAAGCGCATCGCGGAGCTGCGCAAGAAGGGAAGAATGGTGAATGACGAGCTGGCAGGTGGAGCCACCACCAGCCAGACGGAAAGCCGGATCTCAGCGGGGAAACCGGTGTACAGCTCACCGGCGAAAACTCTCAGGGTTGTCGAGGCCGCCATGGCAGAGTTGGTAGGGTTATCCGGTGAGGCCCTACGCAAGCAGCAGGAGCGAGTAAACGAGTTGGTAATCGAGGCCAACCGTCAGAATCAGGCATTCAAGAAGAAGAACCCCGGGGCAGGATCCCAAGTGCACTCAGCTAGACCCAATAGCCAGAAATCGGACGGGGAGGCCTCCTCCCCACATCCGAGCAAAAGCAAGAGCAAAAGCAAGAGCCGGAGCCGGAGTCGAGGTTCCGGGAAGAACAAGCAGCTACAGACCTATGATCCGGCCTTCGCCGGTATCCAGCAAGCTGGGCAACGTAACTCGGGGCAGGCGGGAAGTACCCGTGAGGACGGTAACCGGGGTGTAGGAAACAATAACCCGGTCGGCCGTGGTAATCCACCCCGGAATCCCCCTCATGTTCAGGGAAACCCACAAAGGGAGGTCGCCTCTGTTCCACAGCAGGCTGTGATCCCGGCGCAGGACAGGCTAAACGATGGCAACTCGAGACTGCAGCAGCTCGGATATCAGCCAGACGAGAACCCTTTGGGATCTCGGATAGGGACCAGGCAGCTGAATCCGGCAGATGCCAGATTCCGGCTCGACCGAATTCACCAATCCGAGCTAGTGGAAGAGCAAGGGCCTCCGGGACCTGCCTGCTTTGGACCCCGGATCATGCGGGAGCCACCTGTTCGGAATTTTCAGCTCAACAGGGGTGCCAAGACCTATGACGGCAGCAAGAAGCCGGAGGACTGGCTAACCGACTATGTAACTGCAGTAAGCATAGCCGGTGGAAACAGACGATGGGCAGTACGATACGTACCGCAGATGTTGGAAGGACCTGCCCGAATCTGGTTGAACAACCTGAGAACTGGCAGCATAGACTGCTGGTTAGACTTTGAGTAGGCATTCATCAGCAACTTCACCAGCACGTACAAAAGGCCAAACAGGCCTCAACAGCTCGCCATCTGTAGGCAAAGGAGCAACGAGACTGACCGGGAGTATCTTACCCGGTGGAGCAATATCCGCAATTCTTGCGAAGGAGTGGTAGAGGCGCAGGCCATCTCCTGGTTTGCACAAGGATGCCGCCATGGCTCAATGTTGTGGCAGAAGTTGCAGAGAAAGATGCCAACAACCTTGGCAGAAACCATGCGCATCGCCGATACCTACACGCTTGGAGATCCCATGCAACCCCTAGTGGATGTCGGTGACTCCAACAGGAGGAATGCGGGACCTCAGCGTTCGGGACCGAGCAGGAGCCATGATCGCCAAGATTTTGGTCAGAAAAGGAATCACCCCGAGTACCATCATGCCGCACAGCACGTCGCAGCGGTGACCCGGGAGCCAGAGGATGCCGGCAACAGCCAGCGTCAAAAGACAAGTGGCCCGACTTGGGGTCAGGAGGTGCAGAAAACCTGAGTGGAACAAAAGAAGCCCCTGACATACGAGGAGATGCTGAACAAGCCATGCTGCTACCATACTCTGGAGGCCAACAAGCCAGCAAACCACTCTACTCGGCAATGCAGTTGGTACCAGCGCACATTGCAGGAAGGCAGCTCGGGAGCTATACGGCCGAGTGCTCCGGCATCTCGGCCCAACATTCCGAGACCCCCTCCTCCGATGTCGGGAGCCAATGCTATCCGAATCAACCCACCTCCGCGAGGACCCCCGCCTCGGCCAGTGAATACGGTGCACACCCGGAATGACAACGGTGCAGGCCCCGGTAACCAAGCCGGACAGCAGCAGGGCAACTACCGGGAGGCCCATCAAAGTTATGTGGTTTTCGTAACCGAACCCACAGACCGAAGAAGTGTGCGGCAGCGTGCCTTGGAGGTGAATGCCGTGATCCCAGCAGTGCCCAAGTTCTTGCACTGGTCCGAGATGGAGATCACATGGAGCCGGAAGGATCACCCCAGGGTTATGCCCAAGCCGGGAGCATATGCCTTGGTGGTGGACCACACCTTTGTCGGACCCAGCCTCAATGTCCGCTTCAGCCGAGTTTTGATCGACAATGGCAGTGCCATTAACATCATGTATAAGGACACGATGCTGAAACTGGGGGTGTCTATGAACACCTTGCTGCCTACCGAGACGACCTTCCACGGCATTGTGCCCGGAGTCTCTTGCTCACCCATGGGAAAAATCTGGGTTGAAGTGCTATTCGGAACTCGGGAGAACTGCCGAACCGAGAGCTTGGAGTTCGAGGTCGTGGACCTCGAGAGCCCGTATCACGCGCTGATCGGCAGACCGGCCCTGGCCAAGTTCATGATCTCAACGCACATGGGCTACCTGAAGATGAAGATGCCGGGACCTAACGATGTGATCACCATCTCGGGAGACCACAAGCGCTCCATGGAGTGTGCCTCGGCGGGGTCATGCTTAGCTGAATCCCTGGTGACCGCAGAAGAGAAGAAGAGAATCCAGCAGGTGGTGGCAATGGCCAAGACCTCCCAACTCGGAATGCCCGGGATGGTGAACCCGGAGCAGGGTGCGTCATTTCAGCCCCCCAAGGAGACCAAGAAGGTGTGTGTGGACCCCAGCAACCCGGAGCGCCAAGTGATCATTGGCAGCAACCTGGACAGCAAATAGGAAGGCGAGCTCGTCGACTTCCTCCGTGAGAATCGGGATGCTTTTGCGTGGTCGAGTGACGATCTGCAAGGTGTCCCGAGGGAGTTGGCTGAGCACTATCTGTTTGTTCGACCGGATGCAAAGCCGGTGAAGCAACCAACTAGGCGCCTCTCGGATGAAAGAAGAGCCGCGGTCATGGAGCATCTGGCTATACTGCTGGCTGCGGGATTCATAATGGAGGTGCTGCACCCGGATTGGATATCGAATCCGGTCTTGGTAGAGAAGAAGAAGGATGATCCCCTCCCGCTTAAGGTGTGGCGCATGTGCATCGACTTCACCAACCTCAATAAGGCATGCCCGAAGGACCCCTTTCCACTGCCCCGGATAGATCAAGTGATAGATTCCACTGCCGGGAGTGAGCTTTTGACGTTTTTAGATGCATATTCGGGTTTTCACCAGATACCTTTAAATCCGGATGATCAATTGAAAACTGCTTTTATTACCGGGGCTTATTGCTATCGTGTCATGACTTTCGGTTTGAGGAATGCTGGTGCTACATACCAGACGTGTATGCAGAAATGTTTGCATGACCAAATAGGCCGGAATGCCGAAGTCTATGTCGATGACATAGTCATAAAAACAAAAGAAAAAGCCTCACTAATAGATGATTTGAGGGAAACATTCAAAAACTTAAGAAGGTTCCGGATGAAATTGAACCCGGATAAATGCACATTTGGTGTTGCAGCGGGGAAGTTACTCGGTTTCCTCATCTCAAGCCGGGGAATCGAGGTCAACCCGGGTAAAATTCGTGCTATCGAGAGCATGAAATTGTCCGTGCGTCTCAAGGATGTGCAGAAATTCACTGGGTGTCTTGCATCCCTGAGCCGGTTTGTCAGTCGACTTGGGGAGAAGGCCTTGCCCTTGTACCAATTGATGAAGAAAAGCAAAACATTTGTTTGGACCCCGCAGGCTGACGCGGCGTTCAACGATTTGAAGAGGATGCTCTCAACAGCACCCGTGTTGGCATCACCGTTACCCAAGGAACCGATGCTGCTATACATCGCTGCAACCAACCGGGTAGTCAGTGTGGCAATGGTGGTAGAAAAGGGAAGAAGGGGGCAATCTGATACAAAGGCCGGTGTATTACCTCAGTGAGGTGATCTCGGAATCTCAACAGAACTACCCACACTACCAGAAAATGGCGTATGGGGTGTACATGGCAGTAACCAAACTCAAGCACTACTTTCAGGAACACCCGATCACAGTAGTATGCGAAGCTCCTCTGGCCGAGATCATCGGTTGCAAGGACGCTAGCGGCCGGGTAGCCAAATGGGCCATCCAGTTGTCTCCATATGCTCCGGCATATGAGAGACGAGATGCCATCAAGTCGCAGGCGCTGCCGGACTTTTTGGTAGACTGGGCCGAGATGCAGTATGAACCTCCGATGCCGGATTACAATTTCTAGAGGATGCATTTCGATGGCTCAAAGGCTAAAATTGGATTGGGTGCCGGAGTGGTCCTCACTTCCCCGAAGCAGGATGTACTGAAGTATGTTCTGCAAATCCATTTTCGGGCATCTAACAATGTCGCGGAATATGAGGCCTTGGTTCATGGACTGAACGTTGCCAAGGAGATCGGCATCCGCCGAATAGAGTGTTTCGGTGACTCCGACCTCGTGGTGCAGCAGGTGTCGGGGAATTGGGATGCCCTTGACGCAAACATGGCCTTGTACAGGTTTCATGTGCAGAAAATATCCGGGTTTTTCGAAGGATGCGAGTTCAAGCACATACCCAGAGGAGAAAACGAGGCAGCAGACGTCTTGTCCAAACTAGGGTCATCTCGGGATGCCATCCCACCCGGGATAGCTCTGGAGCATTTGAGGAAGCAATCTATTCAACCCTCACCCGAGTCAGATTCTATCTTCATCCCCAAGGAGCCTGGTTCAGATGCAGTACCCATGTAAGTAGATGTCGGGAGCATAACATCGAACCCGGGGAGTGCGGTACAGTGCTCAGAGGGGCAAAGAAAGATGATGATGGAGGTGATGTCGGCAGAGCCAATGGACATAGACGCTCCCGTGTTCCCGGTTCGACCTGTTCCGGAATGGGCACAGCCCATTATGGATTATATCTTGGAAGGAGTCCTCCCGGAGAATGAAGTGGAAGCCCGGCAGATAATGCGAAGGTCAAAAGCATACACCGTCATCAATCAAGAATTGTACAAGAGGAGTGTCACTGAGGTACTCCAGAGGTGTGTAGAACCGGCAGAAGGACAAGAGATGCTCCTAGAAATACATCAGGGGGAGTGTGGGCATCATGCATCATCCCGGGCCCTGGTGGCGAAAGTGTTCCGGCATGGGTTCTATTGGCCCACTACATTACAGCAAGCAGAAGATATTGTCCGGAAGTGTGGAGGATGCCAGAGGTTTGCTCACCGGATACATATGCCGGCGTCAGCGCTGAAGACAATCCCTATCACTTGGCCATTTGTAGTATGGTGTTTGGATATGGTCGGGCAGTTCAAGCCGACAAGAGGCAATATGACACATATACTGGTTATGGTGGACAAATTCACCAAGTGGATAGAGGTCAAGCCAATCCGCACCGCTGTGCAATTCCTGAAAAACATCATCTTGAGATACAGCTACCCGCACAGCATTATCACGGATAATGGCACCAACTTTGCTGTGGGGGAATTCGCTCGATTTTGTGCTGAGAAGGGAATCCGGCTGGATGTAGCATCAGTTGCACACCCGAAAGCAAATGGGCAAGTCGAAAGAGCAAATTCCTTAGTCTTAGCCGGCATCAAAGCTCGTTTGATCGAACCACTGTTGAGAACTCCGGGATGCTGGATAGAGGAGTTACCGGCGGTTTTGTGGGGTCTCCGGACTACACCGAATAGACCTACCGGATACACACCATTTTTTATGGTATACGGTGCTGAGGCAGTACTCCCGACTGACATACAATATGATTCCCCGAGAGTGACAATGTTCACCGAGACCGAGGCAAAAGAGGCCCGAGAAGATGATGTAGATTTACTCGAAGAGGCAAGAGAATTGGCACTATCTCGGTCTGCAATTTATCAACAAAATCTCCGTCGCTATCATAGCCGGAAAGTGCACCCGAGGGTGTTCCGAGAAGGGGATCTTGTGCTGAGGCTCATCCAACGCACAGCCGGAATGCATAAATTGTCACCTCCATGGGAGGGACCTTTTGTGATAAGCAGGGCATTGCACAATGACTCTTATTACCTTGTAGATGCACAGGATGCTAGGAAAGGTGTAATGGACAAATCCGGTGAGGAAACCAAGCATCCATGGAATGTAGCACTACTTCGCCCCTTTTACACATAAAGGGCTCAGTGTATGTTGTATCTCAGTTTTCAGTATTAATGAAAGTAAGGCACCCTAGGAGGAACCCGGGGACTGCCTGGTTATGTGCATATTTTTTTTTGTCAAGTTCATTTGCTGTTTTTTTTACCGGCATCTCGGGAAGGAACCCGGGGACTGCCGGATAACTGTCTTCTGTTTTATTTGTATGCCGGGAAAGTTCCGAGTTCGATTCTCAAAGTCAGAGTAATGTATGTCATATGAATTCATCTTGTGACTCGACTGACGCACGCCGAAATGGTAGTCAAGAGCAAAGAGAGTCAAAGGTGGGGAACACGAAAATGGTCTCGAGGACTCGGAAAAGGAACTTATCCGGCATACCTGTTTTTTGCTAACCCAATTATTTTTTATGTCGGGAATTCGGTTAGCCAGAACTCGGATTGTCTTAAGTAATGTATGCCGTATGTGGAGTTTTGTGACTCGACTGTCGAACGCCGAAATGGTAGACAAGAGCAGAGATTACCTAAGTAAGGTAAACATGAAAAACAACTCGGGAACTCGTAACAGAATAAATCGGCATAACTTGTTCGAGTAGATGATTCGGTACGAAAAGAAAATATTAAATAGTGTATGTTACATCTTGCACCCGGCATTCCGGGGATTTAACGAATATACTCTTAAGTCTTTCTAAGCAGTAGGAGAAGCCGGCTTCTCGGCGTAGACGTCGGCAGAAGCAGCGACCTCGGGAGCAGCAGCGGGAGCAGCAGCAGGAGCAGCGGTGGCTTCAGTTTCAGCGGCGGTACTCGGGGCGTCGGGACGCACCTCGGCCTGAGAAGCCTCGGGTGTCGGGGAAGTAGCAACATCCCGGGGAGCCGCGGTCTCGGTGACAGCACCGGAGGCAGCATGATCCTCTTCCGGGATCTCGTCATTCGCATCACCGGTCGCGTCGGTTTCTTCATCGTCCTCATAGTCGGATTCGGAGTCGGAAGGAATGACGCTGGCGGTGAAGGAGCGGATGCTGGACCACGAGGCGATGCGGTGCGCCACCTCTTGTCGCCGATGGACCTTAGCCGGATCGCTCAGCCACGGCGAGATCGTCCGCAGGCGCTGGATCGCGTCCAGGTCGAGACCTTCGTACCAGCTAATTACTTGGGTCAAGACCTGGTCGGCACCAGCACGCGCACCGGAACGCTTCCAAGCGTGGATGCGCCTCCCGGCACACCGGAGTGCGCTCGCGAGTTCGGAGACCGAGAGCGTCACGCGGATACTCGGCCACAGCGCGCCATGGACGTGTATCGCAGCGCTAAGCAGCTCCGTCCCGGTAGACCGGAGAGGCACTATCCGGGCCTTCAGCGCGGTGAGGTGGTCCTCAATATCCCAGGCGTCCGAGACAGCACCCTTCCCGGCACGCTTCTCCCGAGCAGCAGCAACGGCAAGAACAGCAGCCTCCCGGGAGTGCTCAAATTCCCCTTTAAAAATAAGAGCTGTCAAGCGACTAGAGCATAAGAAGAACTACAACAAAAAAGAGCAAGGAAAGCATGGGGGATGTCGGTCCACTTACTGTTAAGGTCCCGGTTCAGTACGGTTAGCTCGGAGAGCCAGCTATCAGACCGTGACCGGAGAATAGCCAGCCCGGTCTCCGCGAGATGCGCGCGCTCCTCGGACTGATCCAAGGTTTCCCTTTGCTTCGTCGTCGCCTCAACGAAGCGCGTTTTCATCTCGGTCGCAGCAGCCTTGGCCTTTTCAAACTCGCCGTTGAGTCGCGCGATCTCGGCTTGCGCGGTAGCAAGTGCGGCCTTCTGATCTATCGAGACCTTGCGTGCAGCATCCCGCTCCTCCCGGAGGCGCCCCTCACACTTCTTGGACTGACCGAGGTCAACAAGAACTCGGTTGAAGATGCTGCAGCGTTTCTTGCTGCACTCCTGAAATCAAAACAAAGAAGGATGAGACCAATTCGGAAAATTACGAGATCAGTAGCAAGTAATGGCTAACCGGTTGGGAGGATCTCGGGGACTCGATGTCCGAGTCCTAAAAGTTTTCTCTAAGATTGGAGCCTAGTGGTCTACTATTCGGTGGAATCTAGAGCACTAAGCACCAATCTCGGGGACTAGTGGTGATGGAGCAAATTTTGAAACAAATTACCCGGTGGGGAGGATCTCGGGGACTCGGTGCCCGAGTCCTGAAAGTTTCTCTAAGATTGGAGCCTAGTGATCTGCTATTCGGTGGAATCTAGAGCACTAAGCACCAATCTCGGGGACTAGTGGTGATGGAGCAAATTTTGAAACAATCTAGCCGATTGGGAGGATCTCGGGGACTCGGTGTCCGAGTCCTGAAGTTTTCTCTAAGATTGGAGCCTAGTGATCTGCTATTCGGTGGAATCTAGAGCACTAAGCACCAATCTCAGGGACTAGTGGTGATGGAGCAAATTTTAAAACAATCTAGCCGATTGGGAGGATCTCGGGGACTCGGTGTCCGAGTCCTGAAGTTTTCTCTAAGATTGGAGCCTAGTGATCTGCTATTCGGTGGAATCTAGAGCACTAAGCACCAATCTCGGGGACTAGTGGGGAAGGAACATATGTTTACGCGAAAAAGAAAGGAAGCAAGCTTACCTCGGTCACCCGAGTAACATCCAGCGCGGCCACCTGGAGAGCGTGCAAGGCTTGAGCGTTGTGGCTTGGGCCCGCAGCGTGCAAGTCTCCCACGGTCTCGGAGGCGTCGGCGGCAAGCCAGGCCTGGTTGTATTCATCAACAACGCGTATGCCGGAGCCGCCGGGCGCGCGAATAGCAGCAACGTCCCGAGATCCTGGAGGCACAAAGGAGCTTACGGTTGCTCGCAACATCCGCAGGGCGGCAGTAGGGATCTCGGCAGGAGGCGGTGGTAACGGTGAAAACGTACCCGTGCGCAGCACCAAGTCTTGGGCCGAGGATGTCGGGGCAGCTGCAGGTTTGGCAGAAGTTGTTTTCTGCCCGGCAACCTTGGGGCGCGACTTCGCGGCAGGTTGATCGGCTTGCCGGGAAGAGGTTGTGGGACGTTTCTCCGGGACGGTTGTGTTCGTGGCTTGCTGGGAGAGACCGCTTGGCGCGAGCTGCCGGCGAGGGCTCAGAATCTCTGCCTCAAGCTCGGGCACTCGGCGAGGACTTTCCGGAAGAAGAATGTCTCCCGAGGTGGTCGTGGTCGGCACCGGGATCTCGTCGATCTCCGGGCGTGCATCCGGAGTCACAACGGTAGCCGGTGCGGCACCGGAGGCAGCAGGCTCGCTTCCTCGAGTAGAAGGGCGAGGAGGAGAAGGGGAAGCCCGAGCCGGGCTGGGAGTCCGAGTTCCGGGAGGAGGAGGAATAGCAGGTGACGGGAGGTCAAGTGCATCCCTGAAAGAAAATATCTCAGTAATAATTGGTGGAGAAGGCAAAATCATGTAGCATAAGGCAAGGAGAATGTACCCGGAATCCACAGTGGGAGGGCCCCTCTGCCGGCGCCGAGCAGGCTTCTCGGCCGTTTGTTTATTCGGCTTGCTCCTCTTGGGGGGGTTGCCGGAGTTATCGGCAGCCTCGGTGTCTGAAGCCGCGCGCTTCCGGCTCTCGGCGCGTTTGGTCCCGGCCGTCGGCTTCGGAACCACTGCTGAGGCCCAGTTGAGAGGGAGAGCGTCAATCACATCGAGAATTTGGCAGTCAATCTCATCCTCATCATCCGAAGAAATGGAAACTGCCTCTGAGGTTGAAGGGTTACCCGGGGCGGCAGCTTTCACCAGAGGAACGGCGAGGGCTCCTCACCATCAGGATCTGCCCTCGGCATCTCTTCCGGTGTTGGGAAGTTCGGCGCGAAATTCCCGTTGGCGTGGATAGCGTCTTCCTCGATTTGCCGCTCGAATAACTGCGCAAATAAATCACCACATGATACCCATGTCAGTTTCCAACAGAACCCGGGTGCGAATGCAAGTTTACGAAAGGCAGACATGAGCACCTGTTTCAGGGGCTTTTTCCGGGATCCCCCGATGGCACCCCAGGAATAATCGTCCGTCATCTTCGTCCGAGCAATAGCTTGAACGCGGCGGACGACCGCAGCATGGTCTAACCCAAAAATACTGGTCCGGGTAGGGTCTAGGTTCCCGGCCATGTGGCACATCTTGTGTACTCGGGTCTGGAGGGGGCAGACGCGGCGAATAATGAAGCAGCGCAGGAGATCATCGCCGGTCATCGTGTCGGTCAGCACGTTCAGGACGTCGTGCATGTACTTGACCTCTTCGGTGTCGGGGAATCGTTTCCAGAGGTTGAATTTGCGAGGAGGACCTATGGCAAACTCCGGCAGGTTGATGAAGTCCGAATTCGAGGATCCCGGAGCATCGCCCGAGCTCGCCCGGTTCTTCACATAGAAGAAGCTGCGCTGCCACTTCCGGCAGGACTCTAGTCCCTTGACTATTGGGAATCCGGAGTCAGCACGGGGGATGACGGTGGCAGCTCCGCAGTCGACCAAGTCTTTGATTTTCTGATCCGGATTGGGGATGACTTGGCGACGAAGGATGAAGTACCTGTCCCAGAGGTCCAGGAATGGCCATACACCGAGATATGCTTCCGTGAAGGTGGTGAAGACCGAAAGCATCATGATGGCGTTGGCTGGGAGATGATGAGGTTGGAGACTGTAGGTGTCGAGGAAGTCGCGGAAGAAGGGGCTAGCCGGAAGCCCAAACCCGCGCTCGAAGTGCGTAAGAAATACTACGTATTCCCCGGGTTGGGGTTCCGGTTGAACCTCGTCCTCCGGAAGACGACTCTCAACTTCTGGCGGTATCCGGTGAGTCCGGTACAGCCAATCCAGATCAGACTGTTTGGTCTCGGATCCGTCCCAGCACCCCCGAATACTCTCTTCACCCATGCCGAAGAAGTCCGCAGAAGTATCCGGGCTACTCTGCAGGCGCAGTGGCAGTTAGTCGGAGTTAGTCTATCGGGAGCTAGGATGTCGGATCGCAAACTGCTAAACACAACCGAGTTCAGCACGAATAAGATCTACCGTGTGCTGATAAATCGAAACAAAAGTGAGGAAAATAGGCTCGGGCTAAACTCGAACAGTACGCAATGCGAGTGAAAGATCTAAACCCTATAGCAGCGGTGCATCTCCGCCGCGCACCCTGTGCGCGCCGCTCGAGTTGTGCTCGCCGGCGGCGGCGCAACCGCGCGTGTGTTAGGGCACGGCCGAAGGCGAGATAGCATCCTACTAGAGAAGATCATCGGGGAAGAGAGAGCAACTCACCAGAGAAGAGGAGGTCGAGGACGCGCAAGAGGAACGGCGGCGTTCGGGCTCCGGCCCCGGCGAACAGCGAGGACGGCGAAGTTCGGGCGGCGGACACGGCTGCGGCGGTGTGCTCGAGACGACGGTGGCGAAGAAGCGAAGGGGAGGAAGAAGAAGAGGAGACCGTTCCGGTCCCCTATTTATGGGGGGGATTCCGGAGCGGTTTCCAATTTTCCCGCCCACGATCTCCACGATCGTGGGTGGGATCCATTTTGTGCAGCGCGGCACGTGGCGCTAGCCGGAGCGCCCGATCCGGCCACACCAAGGGTCACACGGCCCCAACGGTTGGGCGTCAGATCGGCTGCGGCTCCCGGCGCGCGAATCCAAGCAACGGCGTGCTCGGGCAGAAGCACTCGAGTGCATTTCTGGCCAGACGGGACGTCGGGTGGGGCCCAGCTCGAGATCTCGAGTTCGATACGGAGCCAACGGTCAAGATTCACTGAGACTGCATTATCCGGTTGCAGGCTTTGTCTCCCGGTTAGTCTCGATAAGAAGATCTCGGGAAGAATCGATCTCGGCAAGTAAACGAAGGATGATGTCATGCGTTCTCGGAAAATAGTTGTTATTTAAAGCTGATCCCGCACATCATCTGAGGTCGCTGTGCAGCACCAGCTTCGGGGACTAGTGTCGGGGGGCTGCCCCCCGGGTAGGGGCAGATCCCGGAATAATTCAGTAAGGTGCCAACAGTACTTGACCTTTGGCGAGAGCAAGGGACACCTCCTGGTGTGCTGAAAAGGCAACTTGACCCTTGAGCGCTGGTAGAGTGCAAAGTGCCTCCTGGCAGGCGCAAGGGTCAGCTCTGGCAGCTATAAATAGACACCCCCGGCCTTCTCAATGGCAGCACAAGCATCAGCGGGTGGTTCCTCTAAGAACTAGCTTCTCGAAGATGTCTTTGCTGATAGGCTAAGACATCTTCGGGAGGCTAGGCCTAGAGATACTCATCCTGAGACGAGCTCGGGCGCCTCCGGAAAGGATCCCAGATCTCGGGCTCCGAGGAAACTCCCGGAAGGAGGTGTACTCGGTTTTACCGGATAGATGGTCCGGGTAAGTGCTAACCGGAGTGTATGTCTCGGTCTTGATCTTATGTAGGAGAGGCTCACAGTGGCAAGCGAGGAGGTAGCCGGCATGAGGGATCCCGGTAGGCCATCAACGGTCTATAGCAGGCTTTCCCGTCTATTGCGGGGGAAGTACCATTCCGCCTGACACGGAAGCATGGTCACCTCCCGTCTGACACGGAAGCATGGTCACCTCCCGCCTGACACGGGAGCGCGTCAGCCGGTACGACCACGGTACGACAAGACCTGACATGCCTAGCCCGGCAATCCGGAAAAGGCTATCCGGGATGGGCCAAGACATGTCTTGTCTCTGGCAGGGGGACAATGATGGTTCAGGACGGCGCCTGCTGTCCTTATCGAGATGATGACGCAGGGGCTATGCCGGATAGCGCGGCGACTAGCTCGCACTAGCCGGTGACGACATGCCGGTTAGGCCTGTCCGGTGGGGCCAAGCCGATTTAGGGTTTCCGACCCTCCTGGCCGGAACTCTATAAAAGGCGCCATAACTGCTTCGGTGGAGAGGGGACCAACTGAGGAGCCAAAGCTATAGTTGCATTTACTCCTAGAGCATTTACTTCTTCACACCTTGAGTTCATCTAGTTCTTTGTACTCTTCCCTTTGAGAGATCTAGCAGCAAGTTGTAGCTCTTATACCACAGTTATATAGAGAGGAAAGGCAGGAGTACGGGTGTTACCTCCTCACGAGGGCCCTGAACCTGGGTATATCGTGTGTGTGTTGTGCGCCTTCGTGCGTTTGTTCGTGTTTGTTAGATCTTCCCCCTCGCACTTTGATCTTGTTTCTCGTTCTTGGGAGATCTCGGTCATACCGGGATCCTCCTCGCGTGGGATATTCAGCTCGCTATCCCTCCCCGGATCCACCAACGTCCATCGGCCCCACACATTAGCCATCCTATGGCATCTGCCGTGACACCACCACGACAGTTGCCGTTCTTTTCTGTGGCGTTGGCCTGATTTCCAGACGGTTTCTGGTAGCTGCCCTTGTGTCCGCTCCCGCGGTAGCCACGGCCTCGGCCACGGCTACCACTGCCCTCTGCTTGCTCGCGCTCCTTGCTCAATCTTTTAAGGTCGAAGTAGGACTCTGTAGAGTGGTCGCGCCTGCTGTGGTAGATGGAGAAAGGGCGGTGGTCATCTCTTCTCTCTCTAGGCTCAGGGGAGTCCCCGCGGGTGCCTTTCGCGTCAGGCTCTGTCGCGAGGACCGCGGTGGCCTTGCGCTTGGGCTCCTCCTTCTTCTGGCTCTTGGACCCCTCAGCGTGATCGTCCCCTCTCGAGGACATCTTCACGAAGAGGAGTCCCTCTTCGGTCTTGACGTACTTGTCCGCCAGGTCGAACAGCTTGACCACAGAGGTGAGCTTGTCGTGGATGCCTAGCTTCTCGAGCATCCTGTTGTTTGTGACGCCCTCGCGGAAGGCGGCGATGACTTGAGTGTCAGGGATGTTCGGGATCTTGTTGCGCACTTGGCTGAAGCGCTGGATGTACTTGCAGAGCGTCTCATCCTTCTTCTGCACAATAGCGCGCAGGTCATTGTGGGTGAGGGCGCGCTCGTATGTCCCCTTGAAGTTGGAGACGAACTGCTTGCAGAGTTCCTCCCAGGAGCTCACGGAGTCCTCAGGGAGGTTCATCAGCCACGACAGCGCGGAATCGCGAAGCGCGTGGGAGAATCAATTGGCCATGACCTTGTCATCTCCACCCGCAGCTTGGATGGAGATGGTGTAGAGCTGCAGGAACTCGATGGGGTTGCTGGAGCCGTCGTAGCCCTTAGGGAGAGCAGGCCTGAACTTTGGGGACCAGACCACGCGACGCAGAGAACGGGTGAACGCCATGCAGCCTGAGGCGTACGTGGCGACCCCGTGCTGCAGCGCGCCGCGGTTATGCTGACCCGTCTGGCGAATCTCCTCCACGAGCCTGTTCTGGCGGTCTCGCTGGAGCTCCATCCCCACGCGAGCGTCGGGTGCGGTGCGCTGCACGATCAAGCAATCGTGCGGCGAGGACGCGTGCGAAGCAGCCCTCTGCGCCGCAGCCGGTGCAGGTGGCGGAGGCGCATTTGTTGCGATCGTGCCAGCGAGAGAGGGGTGCACGTTGGACTGCGACGGAGCGGGGCGCGTTGTGGCGATGCCGACGAGGTGGTTGAGGCGTTGGAGTCACAGCTCGTGAGCCTCAGCGGTGGGCTGGTAACGGAGCAGCTCCTGCGCCATGAGCAGCGCGGTGTGGGGCGCAGGGTCCGTCCTACCAAGGCCGGAGCCGCTCGGGCGCTGCGTCGGGTGCGATGACTGCGCGTACTCCTGGTGCTTGGAGTTGTGCTCCGGCGCCTCTGCGTGAGGGCCAGAAGGGACGCGTTCTTCATGGCGGGGTCGGCCCCGCCGTGCGCGGGTGGTCGCGGTGCCTGGCGGCGTGCGTGCTCCCCCAGGCGCACGTCGGTTGACGCGGGCGACACGGGGGGCGCGGGTGTTCACTACGGCGCGGAGACGTACTCGAAGGTTGTTGACGCGCCTCAATCCCCTACCTGGCGCGCCAAATGTCGGGTTATGACTCCCAAGAATCGGGGGTAGTCACTTCCTGAAGTGTAGTTCGTGAAGGGGATTGAACGCGGAGGTCAAGACCCTCGAGTGGCTCTGCGACGTTGCTCGCCGGACCCGAAGACGACACGCTCACGACAGAGATAGACACCAGCACTTACCCAGGTTCACGGCGCTCGTGGGGAGGTAAGACCGCTACTCCTGCTTGTCTGTATTAGATGATGGAGGTTATAGTACAATGGAGCTTGCCGGAGGCTCCCTTGAGGCAGTTCTTGCATGGGGAGTGAAGCGATCGTCTTCTTCCTCTTCCAGCCAGAAGCTATCCTAACAAGTGTTGCTAGGGTTTACAAGGGTTGTAGCACACAAAGAGCCGACCCTTTCGTCGATGGATGTCTTGTCCCTTTTATAGGCGCCTCTGGCGCTCTCCTTCGGCTTGGCCTTTAAGGTGGCTCCCACATGGCAGAGGCAGGGTGGAGCAGGAGTCCACCGCCGTCCGTTCGTCCATGGACGCGGTCCATTGTTGATAAAGGTGGGCGCGGTGGCCGACAGGCGGCCGACCGCGCTGTACTGCCCGCAGAGAGGGCAGTCTCTGAGGTGGAGCCCGCAATGACGTTCTCCGTTGGAGGGTAGCGCCGTCCACCTGCTTTATCATCAGAGTAGAAGGTCCTGGCAGTTGCGCAGCAGGCGGAGCCGCTTTATCGACTCCTTTATCACCAAAACGGCAACATGGGTGCTTGCGTCACCACGTGGGCGTGGCAGAGGCAATGTGCGTCTTGCCGTACTTCCTTGACCGCAACGCTTCCCTTCAGGCGCGGGGAGGCCTGAGGGGAGATTCCTACGGGACTCCCTCGAGGCGAGTTGTCGCCTCGGGAGGGTCCCCTGAGGCGAGGGATCCCTTGAGGCCCTCGTTTCCTCTTCAGCCCCTCGAGGGGAATTGCCTCTCGAGGGTCCCGCCAGGCGGTGATGCCTGGTCCTTAGTCGTTTCGTCTGTCTGGCCAGCGTGCGAGGCCCAGGTAGAATGGCCTCTCCATACCCCAGTTCCAACTGGGCCGGCAGCCCTTATGGCAGACTGGCAGCAGTGGAAGTATACACGGTGAGACTAAAATAAAGTATTCAATATAGTACATGAATCCTTTCCACGCTACAGGAAAAAAAGAACAAGTTGTGATCCTTCATAGTATTTCTATGACTAACCTCTTCTCAAGCTGAGACTGATCTATCCAAATGCATGTATCGACTTAAAATGCAGCTTTTGCAGAGGAACTGGTATATACTTTGCCTACTTACAGTGGGTGATCCTCGCATGACGAGACGGCAGGCGAAACCGCTCCTGAGTTTACGGCAACGGCTTCGCTGCATCGGCTGATATCTTCGAACGCCTGCACGCAGACTTCCGAGAACCCCGTCAGAGCATGGAACACCTTTGGGAGGCTCGTCTGAAGATTGATCAGTGTCATGGCTCGACTGGTCCTCAAGGAGTTCAGGTACCTGGCCTTCTCCTCCTCCACCCGCTTTCTGAATGCGTCCAGCTTAGGCTCGTCCTTCGGCACCGAGTAGGTCCTGGCATATGAAGCCTGGCCCGAGGTTTGCATTGTGTTCTCGCTGTGTTTCTCTAACTGGCCATGGAACTTGCTCTCGACATTGTCCCATTTTTTCTTTAGCTGACGCTCCTCGGTCTGCTGTAGAACTATAGAGTGTATGACTGACAGAAAAGTCTTTATTGCTTCTGCGGCTGGCTGTTTATACAAAAAAATAAAGGAAATTAATGAAATATGGGAAGAAAGGCACAGATGGTTTAATATGGCAAAAGTACCTGCAAGCTTGATTTCACACGGTAACAAACAAAAATCTGGAAGAATAAAAAACGTTGGTTTTACTCTACCTTCTCAGGTAACCTCTCCAGAGCGTGCCGGAGTTCCCCACACAGGCTACGGATTCCAGATGAACTTCTCATGAAGCCGTCATTATCAGGCAGGCAGTCGGTGAGACTAATCCATTGGTTAAGGATGGTTACGTACTCGCGCTGCAAGGTGATCAGATTACAGAAGGAACTGTGCCATGTAGAGACTTCAACTTCCAACTGAGTTGTTGCATAACAATGGGAGTCAGTTGTTGGCTCACTCCCAGGTTGGTTGCCAAGGTGACTGGCCTGCTGAGCAATATGGTTCTGAACCTGATGGCATTCGTACATGTTTCTCCACATATGCACAAGCCTAAGTCAACGGAAGCAAGGAATAACAGTGCATTAGAAGATACAACTGACACAGAAATAGCAGTACAGAAGGGAGGGATGCAGAATTAACAGGACAACATTGCAGCCATGGCACTAAGTTGGAATAATAATTTGGTGCCTGCATCTGTTATCGACTAAAATAGTACATGGACATGTCACAAAACAGTATGACACAAGATGCCTGAGGTAAATATAAAATACTTCCTATATGCCAAATTGCCAATAATCATGAACGACAATAGAACTGCAGTATGACTTTACTCATATAAGTGACTTTAAAGCTATACTTGGGTCCTCCTGATGAAATTATTATGAGCTATATCTCAATTCAAGTAACAAGGAGGTGGGATAAACAGAACTTCCTGAAATGCATCTATATATTAGGAATTGAAAACAGATCACAGGCCTAACTATGGCAGTAAAATGGCGCTTTGAACTGTCAACTATTAGATATTCTAGTTCACAAAATTTTCAAGCTCACCCTGCAGATAATTCAATAACCTGAGGGTATAACTCCTCATCTCTGAGCCTTGATATGGTCAAACATGTCAAACTTACGGCTTCCTCTAAAGACATTATCCGAGTTTGCAGTTCCTCGATATTATCCCGAACTTTCTCTGCATGCAACCTATCATGCTCCCCTGATTCTAGCTTCTGTAGTACTGAACTGTTCTTTCTGTATTGAACCCTTGCAGATTCTTCATCCTGCAAGACAGGGTAATAATAATCAACATTTATTTGAGTTTGGGTAAAGCAACATTTTTTTTGACAAGGGAACACCCCTGGCCTCTGCATCAAGTGATGCACGAGGACAAGTAAACATATATTCATCATGGATAAAGCTCTCCTTTCTCAGATCTAACAAACGTTTCTGCTCAAGTATCTTCCTAAATACTCTATGATTCCTCAAAATCGACCATAGAAGATATACTCTTATCTTACTCCTTTACTGCATTGTGTAATTTCAGTGGAACATAGACCAAATCAACATGATGCTAAGACTCCCATACGCACCTTAACTAACTTGTAGAGTTTTTGCTCCTCGCCATAAAGCTTGTCTAGTGTTTTGCCATGATAACCGTATCCACCTGCATCACTTGAGGATTCTCTGTTCGCTTGCATAGACTTGAATGACCAGCTCCAAGAAAGTGTAGAGAAAACCTTGGCAGACTTGGAATTTCTTCCTGCACCTAAAACAACAGTGTTATTCTTCAAGAAGTGGTTGTTTGTTAATAAATACAAACTACACTCATTTTATTTCTGAACCAACTGTAATAGATAAAGTATGGAATATTGGTTTCCATTGTTTCGTGTATATTTGATACATAAAACTTTGGAAAATGAAACAAGATATATGCGGGAAGCTTAGTATAGAATATAGTTCATAGTACATATAAATAATAAATATGCTTGAGTTTAAGTTCTCAAATGGCATCTAATCAAATATAAAGGACATCCCAAACAAAATCAAGGATAATCTATGGCTGAGAAAAGACTTAATGTATTACCTTTCTTTACCTCTAACTCTGGGAAATCTAGCCGCCCGCTAGCAGAGTCCAAGAGTATGACGACATCGCTCCCACTTGCCGCTGCTTTCAAGAAGTACTCATCGATCTCCTTAGCAATTCCTACCAGTGACTTGTCACTCCTCAAGTCCACCACCGAAGAATCTGAGTCCTTTGTCATGCAGCTCACCATTGATGAGTTTTCATCACCCAGAACCTTACTCTTTGCTGGATGCACTTCCACACGCCTAACAATGTCGTCAACATAGCTAGAGACGCTTTCATCGTCTCCATCAAATTCTGTGCTTGTTTCCACCCAATCGTCATCCATGATAACTTGTGAGGCCACTTCTTTATCAATCCGACCATCCAAGAAAGATGGGAAATTCAAGGGACGCATAGCGATTGGGTCTATGTGCTCCCACTCCATACCAGGTGGAGGAGGTGGGGGTAGAGGCGTCGAGCAGCTGTCGGTGTCGTCATCCGTAGAATCATCCTCATCGAGTTCACCATCTCTCTTCTCCCTCTTTCTCATCCTTATTGGACTAAACGGTATAAGTGGCGGGTGGAGTCGTGAGGACGGCATTGAGGATGTTACCGACTGTGGTGGCATTGAGGATGTCACCGAGTACGCTGGAGGTGGCGGCGGCGGCGGCGGCGGCGGTGGAGGTGGAGGTGGCGAGGCTGCGACTGGAATGCCTACAGAGGACTGTTGCGATAATGCAGACTCCACCTCCACGAACTGCCGGAGGGTGGCTCCAGTGTTGCGGAGCGCCTGGAGGTAGGTAATGTGCGCAGCAGCAAGGTCGACACGGCGGCGGCCAAGTTGCTTCATGAGATTCCTCCTATCCCTACACCTCCTCACGGCCTCCTCATCCTCCACTTTGGAATACCTGCAACCCATCTGCCACAAGCAGAGGCGAACACGCCAATCAAAATTGCAGCACCAGCAGAGAATACTGAATTGGGCGGCGCTTTCTTGCCACAATCAGGAACATCAGAATTCCAGCGAGCAGACAGAATCCTGCAGCAGTCCCTAATCATCAAAGATGCACATGGCAGATTCTCCAACTGATTTTTGTTTTCTTGACTTGATACCTACCAAATTAATCCGCCGGAACTGTCCGCAAGAAACAATATCCACCCCCACAGAGAAATCGCTCGCTCCTCAACAACCACTCTCACATCATCACAAAATAGTGGCCCGCTCCCTTTCTTCCCATATAACAAAATCTGGGCATACAGAAGAGTTGACCCAAACATGAAGGTTCCGTTAAAAACAAGCTGAGGCAGAATAGCAAAAATAATTGAAAGAATCTTTAAGTAGTAGGATAAACTCTAGCCTGCTCGACTTACCAGAAAGGTCTCGGTTGAAGAAATGCTCCCCGGTCCGCAATCCTGGAGTGGTTGGTCAGCTTGAAAGATAAGCAGGGGATTGGGGAAAGAAGGATCTAGGCAAGCTGAAGAGAAGTAACAAGTAAAAGGGTGGAGCAGGCGGTGATGCGCCGTAACCCTGATTCTCACTCCCAAGAACCGATCTCCCCTCCCTCTGGTCAAGCACACGGACTATCACTATCAGGTTGCAATGGTGGGAGGAGGAGGAGACAATTGGGGGCTGGGATGGGGGAGAGAAAGACGAAGAGAAAGGGGAAAGCGAAGATGCGGGATTTGGTTTTCTTTCCGGACTACGGTAAAGTAGGTAGTGGTGCGAGTGTGAGGAAGAAATTGTTGCGCAGGAGCAGGAACGGTGGTGGTCAGAGCTGAGCTGCCACTTACCTCTGTCACAGAAACTCCTCCACTTGTCCTCTCCTTTTCTTTTGCCTTCTCTTGCAGGTTCCGCTAGGTCCACACCGCCCGATCCATGGACGGACGTAGTACTAGCATAAACCCGTGAGCCCTAGAGTATTTACGGGTTCGACGTTTCTTCATATTCGTGGATAGCGAAGAATCAATCGACCGACCTAGAAAAGGAATCAATCCACCAACAGATCCAACATACATCGATCGATTAAATTGGAGATCAAACCTAAAGTTGTAGAACTCGCTTTCGTGAAGTATCTTTAAAGCTCACTACGATCGGCTTAGCTTAGACTTGGACTTCGCTCGCCTGATATTCATTAAGCAACTAACTCACAATTACTACTTTATAGGTTGAGAGCTCACACCATGTGCCCCTCCTGGCCAATCTCAGCCATCGGATCGGCTTGTGAACAGTGATCTCACTCCCACTTTTGCCCACAGCCGTTGGATGCGGTGGAATTTTGTTTACAGCGTGCTGGCTCGTTTGTGCATGACAGTGTGGGGCAGGGTGTGGGCTGGGGACGCAAATTAGTGGGCGAGGCGCGCTCGTCGGCGTCTGTCAGTTTTGTCTATTCGGTGTCGTGGAACAAAACCAGCAAAGTGAAAACCCTAGCCATCCATTCACGTCCGTCTCTCCTTAGTCCTCCCCCCTCGCGTCTCACCTCTCGCGCCGCCGCCTCTCTCCTCCCTAATCCCCTCCCGCATAACTTCCTCCAGCTCGCCATCTTGCGCCGCCACCGTGCGCCGTGCAGCGAAGAATGGCATCCATCGTTCTCTTGGGCTCGAGATCTCCTTCTCCGGCGACAGGGACCTGCGCTTCCTCCCTCGTCCGCCACCAGCGCGCCCTCCCCGCTCGGCTCTCTCGTGTCGCTTCCCCTCCATCTCTCCACCCATCCCCTCCGTCTCTGGCAGGTCCTGGCTCGTGCCCGCTCTGTACTCCAGCATGTGCCTCCTCTCCTCCAGCTCGCGCCCGCGTTGTCGATCGCGGCCGCCTCTCTCCTCCTGAATCCCCTCCGCATCTTCTCCTCCAGCTCGCCGGAGCCGGAAGGGATGGTAGTGGTGGGGTGGGAGGAGGTGCTGCAGCTGCGCGTCTCGGAGGAGAGCACGACGGCCCGACGGTGTGGGGAAGGAGAGGAGTGGCTGGGGTTCGCCGCCTGGCGGCCGGCCAGACGACCGCCATGGGCGACGGCAAGCGCAGCGAGCGGCCACAATAGCCCGCCTGCTCCGTTCTCTTCCTCCTCACAGCCAAGTTCATGCCCAGAGGTCAGTGCCCCATGAACCCTTCTTGATCCCCTTTCCATGGCAGATTTACATCACAATTGGCTTTTTTAGTTGGTGATGTTGCTAGATCTAAAGTATTCTCCACCAAATACTTGTCCTCGTTTCCAGCAAAAAAATAAATAGCTGCCTCTGCATCCCATAGTTATCCTACAACTAAAAATTATTTTGGTGCGTACAACAGGCTAACTTGATTTTCTGATTGAGTGTGTTTATTTGTAGTTTAGTTTTCTACTACCAAAGAAATGTCCCCAGTAGTATGTGTGTACATTATTAGTATTTTATGAACTCACGTCAGAAAACCTGGAAAACTATGTAGGCTATGGCCAACCAGTAATATCCAGTGAACTGTGTATGTATTTTGTTGTCTCTGAACCATCTAAAATGCAGCTTCAGGAGGAATATAATTGAATCACACTGTAACTTGTTATGTTGTCTGTGTGGTAAAGGTTCCCAGGTGTATATGGATGGAATTTCTTAAACACAGCTCAACCTATGTAATCAGATAGCATGAGATAAAATAATATGATCCATAATATTACATGTTGAGATCTGGAGGACAATTTAATCTTAGAATACAGTAAGTAAGAAACTGACATGATTTTATGATTAAGTGTGTTTATTTGTAGTTTAGAATTATTGTCTGTAGGTCCATCAGTGAGAAAGCAGGCACAAGAGTCTAGGTAGGCTTATTTGGTGCTGCAGCGGACAATTTGAGCTTCCCCGAGTGTTTGTAGTACGGATTTTTTTTGTGTCTTCAGCTTGGAAAGGAGCTCATGCCACCAAAAATTGTTGGTACTAACGCTAGGTGGAAATGCTCCTGCTACTTGATTTTATTTGTTCAGCGTTTGTGTTGATTCTGTTACCGAGATTTATTAATCACAAGCTGTACCTGCAGCTTGCACAATAAGAACAATCTGATATTTCTACGATTATATTATTGTACCATTTATTTTTATTTCCATTCCATCTTTTTGAGAAGGACAAGGGACTGAGCACCTTTTTTTATTTTCAATCGTCTATTTGAGTTGGGGTCTGCACTTGGATTAGCCTATGGCCTTCCTGAATGTGCCTCCATGGATGGAGCTTTATACCCTTGCTGAATTAATGAATGAAGGTAAACACGAGTGGAGTAGTGGACCATAAATCTCCAGATTATTTAACTTTGAAATGTGTGAAAAATCATAAGAAATAAAAATTACCTTCCTATTATTTATTTGGTCCAACTTTATATCCAAGGTTTTGCTTGTTGAAACTCGGATGACCTAAATGCGGTAGAGACTAAAGCTTTTGGGAGTATAGATGAATTTATGACCTTTGTATATGTTCCTCTGGGATGGTAGTTAGTATTGGAAATTAGGCCTTCATAATTTTTGAGAGGAGACATTGGTGGGGAGATAAATAAATCAATCATGTATTTCGTTTTCTGTTGGTGGATCAAAATAACTGACTCCTAAGTTCAATGCTACCGTTCTGATGAAAACAGAATTTATGTACCCCACCCTTTTGCCTGTTACTTTAAACTTATATGGTGTTCTTATTTTGCAGGACATGGAAGAAATGAGGAATTATTACGATCGGTTGTTGTCGGTTGCTGCTGGAATAGCATACAGTGTATATGGTATGTTCTAACGCTCCTGGAGTATTTTTTTTTATGGAGCTCCTGTGCATAAAACATACTATTAGAGAGTGTGCGCTAGCATAATACTTTCATAATCATTTGTGATTAAATGTACGCATAGTTTGCAGAAGCTATGGATGAAATGGAAACTTGATTACTTGAGAAAACTGTGATTGATTATGTAGGCACGATACGTGGGAAATTTATGTAGCAAGCCTGCTGGTTTATATATTTTCCATAAATAATAATGATATAATAAAGAATATTTGTGTTATATAAATTTCTAAATGTGTTATAATTTTTAGTATGCTTAGTGTGTTCTAATTGAGCATCACTCCTGTTTTCGATGCCATTTCCTTTAGTTTTCCGTGCTTCAAGCCCTAGCTTACATGATTGGTTTTATTTGACAGTATCATTTTATCCATGGACTCTAACGAATTCAGCAATCTCTTGAATCAAGACTGCTGTTGTGGCGCATTTCTGCAGTGAATGAAGCATGAGGCTGGAAGGAACAAACCACCATTGAAGACATGAATCACTTGGTATTGTTCAGGTACACCAATCATCCACACCATGAAATTCAGATGCCATCAACTGCAACATCCTTTGATTTTTCTCTAACATTTAGAACCCAATCCAACTACTAGGTTTGTTTTGAGGGGCAAATTTAGTTTACTGGCTTCAAGTGTCGTCATCAAAGGACTGCTGCTGAAGAAGGCGCATGAGGGTGTGGTGGCCCAAGTGTTAGTGTTGCGGCTATGAGTTTAATAGTGGTCAATGATAAGGCGTCTCGCTGCATCCTCTCTAGCCATCCATCAATGAGGTACAACACATCATTAGCAATCACTTATAGTTATATGCTGTTCACACTACCGCATCAACCAAGATTGCTTTTAGAATCAAGTCTGAATAGATTTTATGATATAATATGTTCAGCTTCCTGGTTGTCTGAGACAAGGCTGCTATGATCGATTCATTTCTGTTTTATGTTCGTTTGATGTAAAATGGCTATAGAGATTGACATTTTGTTAACTTAATCTGGGAAATTCTTGTGTGTTCTGCTGTAGGTTGTGTAGAACTATTAGTTGATACAGCATGTCGCCGCTCATGCCAACACGACGCCCACATGTAGGTCGAAGGCCAGTTGATAAATCTTTGTTTCTCCTTTACATTAAGTGGATTGTTATTGATCTTAGTTTGGTTTGCATTTGTGTGGAATTCTACATTAATCTGTTTACCCTCACTCATGTATAAACAGAAACCATGTTTTAAAAAATTGTTAATCGCAGTCTGCAACTACGCTTATAGGAAGGTTACTGGTTTGGTGATGGGGATTTCTGAATTTTGAGGGGCATTTGGTGATCAAACAAGGTTCTTCAAATGGTTCAGTTGTAAATATATTTGACTTGATGTACATTAAAAGTTTGAGATGATCTCTCATATAATGCAGCCTTGATTTGCCATCTTTTTTACTATGATCGATTCCTTTCTGCTATGTACTACTTGCAGCCGTATGGACAAAAAAATGTTGTAGCTTATTTATGCTTGATATTTTCATTTGGTTAGAGTTCTCCTTTTCCTGACCGCATATGCATAATTGATTTCTTAAAGTTCATAGCATTTATCTTTAGGTGTTAGTATTATGTTTGGTACCTTTCGAAAAGAGAGTATATATGCAAAGTTCTTGCTTTTGCTGGACGTTTTCTTACTTTTTAGATTTACTTGATGTCCCAGTGCTATATTACCTGTAGATGTGTTGTTGTAGACCCTTTGCTTCACTTTGATTTCTGGTGAACCTGACATTTCAGTGAAATTTTCTCAGAATTGAAGAAACTGAATTGCTAAATTCATATCTTGGCCCCTTTCATTGGACGCCGTCGGCTATTATATGCTTACACGCACATGTTCGTGGTAAGTTGCTTCATCTACAATTTTGGCATGCTTATGTGTCCATGCCCACCATATCTTCAGTGTTTTTTCTTGCCAACCTTGGACAACCAATTTTTTTGTTGTATGCAAGATTTGAAACGAATTCTATGTATTTTCAGAATAGTGGATCCGCCATTTTTTTCCTGCTATGTTGCCTGAAGAATCGCCAGTCGTTCGTTTCTCGGCTTTATAGTTCAGATCATATAAGTGATTATTTGTTGATCCTATATTGATATGTCTCTATTTTCAGACTACACAGAGTTGTGTGCAAATCATGGAGGGTGCTGCTCCAGAGACTGTTGAGCAGAAGGAGGGAGGGTACTGCCTTCCTGCCTAATCTTGTTGTAGCGTTGTATTTATAAGTGCCCAACTAAGCAAGCGTGTTTTTACCTACAAAGATTGCTAATAAACTCGTTTCACATTTTAGGAACTATCCTCTTTCCAAGAAAGAACGCAAGAGGCAGAAGGTGTAGCTTTACTGCTGTATACAGTGGTATCGCTTGTATATAAGGTACCACCTGATCACTGCATGTACAATCTTTGTTACTTTTTTAGGTTGCTACGGTAGGGATTATATATTTTCATATCTTGCGTTTTAGTCCTGTGAAAGACATATTGGAACATTATGATGATTCTTTGGTCTTTCTTCACATCTTTCTTACCAGGTCCTTGGTTCCTGCTACGGGCATAGCTCACAGGGGCCGGCTAAAGGGCTTATCGATATGTTAGTACTGCCCGCTGCCTCAACGGTCGCTGGAGCTCAACGGCCCTTCATTAGTAGGCCATCTAAAGGGCTTATGAATATGTTAGTATTTCCCGCTGCATCGACGTCCGCCGGACCAGAGGCTCTTCATTAGTACACGTCGTCGAACATTGCTCTCTGCACGTACTCCTTTTGAGTTCCCTTCTTCCCTATCATGGATACATCTTCTTTGCTGCAGCATTGAACTGATGTAGCGCCTTTTTAAACTGCTAAGTAAGAACTATTTTGCGTAAGCGCACGCTGTTCTAGAGGCACACTTTTGTAGGTGCTTCCTTTGCCAAGGAGACTATCGTGTAGCCAGATCCGTCTCCAGAATGTAAGCTAAACCTGTGTGATCATTTATGAACCTGTAGAATGGTCAACAATCTATTAGAGATGGTTGTCAGAACATCCTTCAGCCAGGTCTAATTCATGGTGCGGGATGTTGATCAGAAATGCTTTGTTATGTTCGGATTGGTTGATATGCTTTAATTTTTTCCTTTATTTCCTTGTTTTAGGCGAGTTATAATAAGGGTTATATATTTTAACTTCTCTCTTCTTAAGCCGGAGTTTTCGACGATTCATTCAGAGTCTATGCCTCTGTAACCCCTCTCAAAGCCGAAATGGAAACAATATTTTCTTAAGATAGGTTTCTGTGCTAGAAAAAATGACGTACATACATTTTGATGCTTATAGAGAAAACTGTGTCGGAATTGTAAAGATCAGCTAGTTTATATGAAGTCTGAAAAGTACTATCGATTTGATCTTTCAAGATGAAGTTCACGCATGATAAATACAAACTCCAGTTTTGTATCCATAGTCCATAGCACAATGCACAGTTTTGAAGATACACGTTTGGTTTCACACGAGCTATAGGTACGGCTCGGTGACAGTGGGACTGCTTTAGAGATTGCTTTCCCCGTTTTAGTCATGCAAGGGAGCAATGTTTGGCGATTTATTCGAAAACTTCCAAATGCTCAGAGAAGTATGCTTGATGATTAGAAATGGAAGGTCATCTTCATCTACAAATGTGTAATAGTTTTTAGTGTACATGTATTTATTTACCTGATGAAGCAAGGATTGTATAATGAAATCTTGTTAGATTTTGGAAATGGACAAGAGGATTAAAGGAAAGCCTGGCTAGACGTTCAGGTACAAAGGATTACTTCCTTATTTTAAATCATGCATTTCAATGAAATTACATGCAGTTCAGCTGTCATCATCAATCAGAATGTTTTCAGTAGGAAAAGCTTAACAACTCAACTGACAGTGGTACACCACACGAGGACCGCTTCCAAAAGAACAAACAGCGCTATATCTCCCAACTTATTTCTCCTTGCACATACAAACTTATAGTGCTACACCGCACAATTGCGTCTTGTGCCTTTTTTGCTAAATATGTTTTCACGGTTCTATTTTGCCCGTTTTGCCTTCGTAGCACATACCATAGATTTTCTACCGATATACGTCAATAGAATGTGTGGTATTTCGTGTCGGTTCTTTTTACTTTCAAAGGTGTCCTTACCCCAGTTAATGACAGGATTTAAGACAAAGTTTGCACGTTCCAAATAATGTCCATAGGAGAGCGGTAGCAATATAGAGCAACAAACTAAACCTGTCCTAATAATGGTTGTGGACATGTTATTTATTTTTAGGTCTATTGAAATGGACCAAGGCACTCATCTTCCGCATGCAGGAGGACGAAGCGGCAATGAGGCCCACACTTCCGCCATATATATAACCCACACCATGCGCTCCACATAATCCGCTTCACTCGATGATCCATCTATCATCAAATTAAAAAGGAGAATCAATTATAGGTGGCGAAATAAAGAAATGCTATGGCAAAAATATTGTCCTGCTTCCGGCAGTTGCGCAGTCGCGCAACGGGTCATCTAGTACATATAGTACTATGGGGAAATCACGAGAACTTTTGGGGCCATGTGTCTAGGAACCTTTACAGAAATGGAAAATTACAACAAAGGCACCACATACAAAGGCACTGCATGTATCTGCAACTTCCATCGGACTACTCGTGTTGTCGGACGCAAGGAAGCATCATTGCCCTCGGCTTTTTTGGCTGAATAAGAGGCATGCCATCTGCATATCCAAAATCAACATGTGAACCGAGAATCATCCCCGAACTCCCGAATCCCCAGAGCCATGACGGATCCACCAACCTCAAGTCGGTTTCCTTGTTCCTGGACCGACATGTACCCTCACACATTGGTGGCATCGTCGCCGAAGCGGAGAGGCAAGGTTCCTCCACCCTCCTGTCGCCAGGAGCAATGGAAGGAGGGGAAACCCCACATCCTTGTCGGTGGAGTGAGGAAGGAGTCCCCTCCCTTATTGCCTATTTGGGAATGAGGGGATGGTAGTACTCTGTGATTTTGTGAGTTATACTTTGTAGTGATTGATGCCACCAATTATTTGTTGGATCGGTTTTTTGTGTTATACGTACTTTCTTACCATGATGTTTGATGTATGTGGATTTTTATAATATAGTTTTTTACAAAATGGACACACTTTCTTAGCGGATTAAATAAAATATTGTTACATGTATTTTTTAGTGGATTCGAATTTTTATTTTCGAGAACCAACCTTTGGTTGGATGGTTATGACGGTGGTTGTACCACAACTTCAAACTCCAGGGTTAACGTGCTTCTCATTAAAGGCGGTTTTTTTCTGCCGTCTCAATCTCCCTGCTCATAAGGTAGGAGGTGTGCGTACATAAACATCATTGTTTGTATCGTGTTTTGCAAAAACTAAAATTATTATCATGATGGTAGCAAACAATTTAGTGGATATTCTCTTATTGTTATATATTTTATTTACCGTGATGTTAGATGTATTCGGTATATACTACATATACTACTCCTTTGTATAAAACATGCACATAATTTTAGGGTCAAAGTACTTGACACCCACGGCCTGAATTTTTTAGATAAAGACCCACGGCCTGAATCCTCTATATCTAAATAGGAACAACCCACTAAAAGGAATTCTCTCAACATGCAGCTATGCCACCTCATCGGGCCCACCACTTATGACATCTCACCTCATCTCAATTACCACGTCATTTTCTAATTTATCCCCACATGTGCCATCTCATCATTTTTTTCATTCATGATCTACACAGACCCTTCCCTCCGCTATGTCTTCACGATAGTCACTTCGTATCCTCTATTGATTATGCATCAGCTTCATCTTCTTTGCTTCAGACTAGTCCTAGTGGGAAGTATCATATAGTGGTATCATGCATATGATACTCCTCTATGTTACTATGTCAATAATTGGTAGTAACATAGATGTAGTATCATATAACCATGTATTTATTAAGCTATATACTCAACTTATCTCGAAATCCGCTATGTTACGGTATCTACCTATGATACCACCACCACTTCTCTCATCATTAAATACTTGCCACATCATCATTTTTGTCTATGTGACACTTATGTGACTACCTATGATACCCCCACTATAACTAGTCTCAGTTCACACATCGTAAATTCGTAATTCTTTTTCATCTTCTCCACGGAAGAGTAACCAACAACGTTATATAGCAGCAGCTTTCTCCTCTCCTGCATAAATCTTGGGGCTGCTCCCTTTCCATCTTCTCCGCAGCTGGGTGGACGGGATATCATAACCCCTAATCAAAATATCAAGCGCCAACAGTGAGTCTACCCTCCTCTTCTCAACCTTCTCTCTGCCTTTGATCTGATATAGATCTTGCATTTGGAAAGCCATGATGCAGGATATAGGATTCATCCCCTCATGGTATTGGGTGTGCTGACATGCTGAACGGGTCATTTCAATATATGGGCACCTTGCCGATGCCGTGTCGCATGTCAATATGCTCGCTGTATCAGCTTAGTCCATATCCACCATCTCAATATCCCCAGGCTGCGGTTGGACATCTGATTTGAGCAGTGTAACCTGGTGTATTTTTCTAATCTAGATTCAGGTCTGGGATAAGTATAGCCTTCTATCTCTATATGAGGTGACGCAAGGCATGAAAAAAAAATCGGCAAAAGATACAAATACTCATATCTTTAACAAAAAGTTCCATACAGGTAATAGTAGCAGATTAGTCTTCAAAAAAAGAGAGGTAATAGTAGCAGATTTTTCTCATCGCATTGATGTCATCGAATGCTGTTCTTCGTCAGTAAAATATATTTTTCTAATAGAACAAGCTATTTTGCATCATGTTCGGGTTCTCTAGCTGAACATATTGTCATTCTCTCATAGAGTTTCACGGCAGAGATAATGCTTTGCCATCTTTCACGTGATAGACTGTGCCACTTTTTCCATTCTGCAATTATGGAGATCCTATTGAGTCGTTTGGCATTCAAACATCACATAACAATAGACTTCATCATAGGCCGCTTGAGTATATCTTAAGAATTCTGCCATAAATTTCCGCAGCAACGCGCGGAGTATTCTCTAGTAGATAGAAGAGATGAGTCAATAAACATCAGGTATAAATGAAATGATAGCATACGAGTTATAATACATGCGTCCTTTAATAAACTAGGTAATAAGGCGCGGCGACATGCCATTATGTGTTCATTGTAAATAGAACATAACGTTACTAAAACATTAAATTTTATTTGACAAATTTTGCGTTTCAAAATTGCGTAGACTAAAAAATGTTTAAGTTGGGGTGTCTTTTCGTGTCGAATTGTTTTTTGGGCCTATGAAATGAGTAAATGTTTAAGATATTTTAAAATTTTAAGTATGTAAAGTTGAAATCTGATTATATGTCATTAATAGTGAATTTTGTTTTGTACGTTCATATTGATATATTTGTCATATTTATCGGACGTATAGATTTGAAATTATTGTTGTGTACATAACATTTTACATCCCTCTTATTTTTTTCTTTTGCTTGAATAATACTGTAGATTTTTTTTAGGACATATGGCTTTGTTATTTCAAATTGGAACATTGTTTTTATTTTGGGTAAACAGTACCCGGATTTTTTTAAACATGCATGGAGATGTCTTAGCTGTAAAGATCTTTTTTTTCTGCAAATTTTAGTATATGGTTTGTATTTTTTGGAATTACGGATTGGAAGATATAAATTTTACATTTTTAATTGTTTTATGGAATTATGGGAAACTGCCAGTGGGACCCGCTTTTTTTTTGTGGGGGAAAAAGAAAAAGTCCCGTCGCTGACAGGCGGGCCCGCGGTGGTCCGGACGCTGACGGGCGGGCCAGCTGACGTCGTCCTGCCGTCAGCGGGCGGCGCATGCTCCGGCGCTCTGATGGTCGCGTCCGCGCGACGGCGCGTGCGTGAGGACGGCATAGCGTGGATCCGCAAGAGCAGCCGCGGGCGAGGCGAACGGGAGGCGCGGCGACCCGTTTGGTCGCCGGACTCACCGGCGGCGGCCAATCCCGCGGCGGCGCAGCCGAAGCACGCCGGCGAGGAAGGGCGGCGTTTCCGGCCATCCCCGCACGTCTCCGCCGTCGAGGAGGTAGCGGCAGCGCCGGCGCACCTCCCGGTGCCCGTCGATTTGACTCGGGAGGTGCGTACCGGCGGCGGCATGCGGTGGCGTGTGACGGCGACCTCGGGGTCGGACGGGAGAGAGAAAGGGAGAAGGGAACTGCGGAGGCAGTTTTGCAAAAAAGCATCTGAAGTTTTACGTATTACTGTATAGGTCCCTGGTAGCGTTAAAATCTGGACTGTGGGTTAGGAGTTCAATCTTTCAGTGGTTTTTCTGCAAGATGGCACGGAAACCGGAGGAACCGGATATGACCGGATGGAGACCGGGCGACGTGTCGCCGCGTGATTGGAGGAGAGGGCGCTGCTACAGTGGTGCGCGTTTGGGGGGTCTTCTCCGTGCATCTGGACTGTTCATTGCTCCGATCGGACGGTCAACTGCTTTTGGGTGACGTGGATGCTCGATCTGGATGTAAATTTGACCATCCTTTATATATAGTAGTATGTTTAAGATATCTTCCGATAATCAATGTTTAAGATATATTCCGATAAATGGGCCGATTTATCGCTTCTCCGTGTATGATCGGTAATATAAATTAGTCGTTAAATCAGCTGATATGTAGATAAACCGGCCGATTCACGCCTTATCTCGAGTCTACCAATAAGTTTGTGAAAAGTGAATCATCATTGCTCACGGGGAAGGCAACGTGTTTAGTATGACCCCGGAAGAAATGAAAACGTACACCTTATCTCGAGTCTACCAATAAGTTTCTGACAAGTGAATCATCATTGCTCACGGGGAAGGCAACGTGTTTAGAATGACCCCGGAAGAAATGAAAACGTACGTCTAGAATTAGTAACGACATAAGTTTTGGCAAGCTTTTGTTGGAAGTGGCTATTGGTACTAGTAAACAGTTTCCACGACTGAAGAGCACGGAAGGATAGGTGGGTGGAGTGCCGCATGGGGGAAGCGTACAGGCTCAATTGCACGACTGTTGAGTGGGGCCCCGGCCTGCCTGCCTAATCAGCCGTGCATAAAACTGCTCGCGCCGGAACGGAACGATGGCACGTTCGGCGGCCGGAAATGATGGCGGTGTATTCGGTGGATGAGTTGTGCACGGGGGCCGCGTGCGTGTCGGGTCAGACGGCGAGCATCTCATTATCGCATTGATGACCATCTCGTCCGTGGTTGCTTCTCATAAAGGAAAAGTCTAAAATGAACATTAAACGGCATCTTTCGATCCGACTTACTCTCTCCGTTCATGAATGAGTTTCTTGAAAGAGTGTACGAATAACTTTTTTGCTAAATCAATGTTTTAAAATTTTAATTAAATTTATAGAAAAATATAGCAATATGTATGGTATTAAATTGATATATTTTGAAACTTCATTTCAAGACGAATCTAGCAATACTAATTAAGTGTCATAAATATTGGTACATTTTCCTATAAAGTTCGTCAAATGTTAATCAGTTTGACTTATTATAAGAGGTATGTACACTATTTTAAGGACGGAGGGAGTAGGTCCGTTTATGTTGAACCGTGGACATAAAGTTTATTTTGTTTGCTCCTCGTCTGTTTGGATCACGTGTCAGCCTAGCGGCCCGATGTATTTTGGGCGCTCGGCCCCTTTTTTAAATCAGTTTTGTAAAAATATTTGCCAAACTATTGCAAAATAGCATAAAATTACATGCAAGTAAGTGTCAATTTCGCAAATGCCTCATAATTTGTATTGTGCACTCCAAATAACAAGTTTAGACACAAGACACTTAAATGAGCATTATGTTCCATAGGCATAGGATGGGCGGCCACCACTTTCAGCCGCAACAACCTCTCTTCCTCTTTGGCGATGTTCATCGCCTCGGCTTTCCTCATCTTCTCGGCCCCCGCTTCTGAGTTTCCGCATCCCTCTCCTCCACAGTCTTCTCCCTCTTCACCTTGGCCTTGGTCTTGGCGGTGGTGGTGGTCGTCGGTACGCAGCTAGTGATGTCTACGTCAACCGCGTCGATGCTAGGGTCGGTGGCGGGAGCGTTCCCCATAGGCGCGTCGGAGAAGAGTTTTTCGGGTGGGCGCGCGTCATGACCCACAAGTATAGGGGGTGTATCGTAGTACTTTCGATAAATAAGAGTGTCGAACCCAATGAGGAGCAGAAGGTGCTGACAAGCAGTTTTGATGAGCATTCCACTGTAAACACTAGTAGACAAGTTTTTAGAAGTTTTTGATAATGCAGATAAATAAAGTGCGATTAAATAGAGCGTGACAATAATAATTGCAGCGAGTGGCCCAATCCTTTTTAGAGTAAAGGACAAGCCGGTTTGTTTACTTATGATGACCAAACGTTACTGAGTACACACGGGAATTCTGTCTAGTGCTTTCGCTTCATATAGATGATTAATCTTTAGTGTTTCGATAAGTGTTGTGTGGTGAACCTATGCTAATGCACCGCCCTTCTTAGGACTAATACATACTTGTGATTATACCCCTTGTAAGCATCCGCAAATACAAGAAAATAATTAAGATAAATCTAACCACAGCCTTAAACTCAGAGACCATAACATTTCTCATGCATCGAGATACCAACGGGGGTTTAGATTTCTGTCACTCCGGCAACCCCACAATTAATATTCGAATACACAATGCATTCCCCTAGGCCCATAAAAGTGAAGTGTCATGTAGTCGACGTTCACATGACATCATTAGAAGAATAGCACCACAACTTAAATATCAAACCATTAAATATTACTCAACATAGTTCACTACTAACATCTAGACTTCTCCCATGTCCTCAAGAACTAAACGAACTACTCACAACACGTCATATGGATCATGATCAGAGATGATATAATGATGGGTAACACTCTGAACATAAACCTTAATTCAACCGTTCCACCCAATAGCATCAATAACAATAGTAATCAACACCGGGAGAGTTTCCCTTATCAAATGCACAAGATTCAGCCCTAGATGTTACAGCGGGAACGGAGTGGAACGATGGAGATAACGGCGTCAGCGCTGGACATGGTGGTGATAATGATCCCGATGAAGTGCAGCTCGACGACGGTGACGATTTCCCCCCTCCGGGAAGGGATTTCCCCGGCAGCTTTTCAGCCTGCCGGAGAGCTTTTCTCTCTCGGTGGTTTCCGCCTCGTGGAGTCGGCGGCTCTGTTTCTCGTCTCTCTCCCGAGTCTTAGGTTTTCGGGGGGATGAAGTACGCGAAAGGGCAACGCCAGAGGTGGGCCAGGGCGGCCCCATCAGGTGCTGGCGCGACAGCAAGGGGGGGCCGCGCCGGGACCTCATGTGGCCCCCCTGGGACCCACATGGTTCTCCCCTTTTGGCTCTCATCGTCATCCGGAAAAATAGGAACTTCTGTATTTTTGGTTTTGTTTTCTGAGCTTCACATATATTGTATCTTGATGGTGCTTTTTCCAACAGAATTCAGACTCCGGTGATTCATCCTACAATAATCATCAAACATGCAAAATAGATGAAATAACATAAGTATCATCTACAAATATGAAATATATCAATAAATAAAAGTAAGTTATGATATAAAATAGTGATGCAAAATGGACGTATCAACTCCCCCCAAGCTTTGACCTCGCTTGTCCCCAAGCGAAAGCTGAACTCAGTAAACATGACCACATGTTTATGCAGTGAAGTTTCGATAAAAAATATACGGACAAGAAGCATCACATATATTAATACACAAATCATATTAGATATCAACTCCGTTCATATAACTCAACTTGTAACAAGTAAAGGGAAATCACAATAAGGTACATAGAGAAAACCATACTTGGTGTTGGCAAACTTTGTTCTTGGTTAGAGAACAATGAACATATTGAGCTTACTCTATAAAACAACCATCTTTATTAGTTGCTAACTCCAAAAGTCATATTTATTAGGTAACAACACTGTGCTAAACGAGGAAGAATAAAAGACATGATTAACAATACAAATGTATAAATGGTTGAATCACAATTAACTCAAATGCTTTCTTAAGATAGGAGGAGATAGGTTCACGGACTCAACATAAAGTAAAATATAGGCCCTTTGCAGAGGGAAGCAGAGATACAATCATGTGCTAGAGCTTTTAGTTTTATAGGTTTTAAAATCATATAGAGAGCATCAAAGTAAGTTTTTGAGCGGTGTTTGTCGTTGTCAACGAATGGTAATAGAGTTCTTGTTATCTTCCATACTAAGTAAGTTGAGAGTGGTTCCGATTATTTAGTAACAAGCATTTATAGTATGCAATTATATAACTTGACACCCCTCCCAACCTTTGCTTTCACAAGCCATGGCTAACCGAATCCTCGGGTGCCCACCAATCAATCTCAATTCATTGAGGAGTGTCTATTTTTAACTTTCTCAACCTTTTGATATTATAGTGCTCTAACCAGCTCTTTGCAATATTAGTGACGTGCAGATGGAGCATGCAAGTAAAGGGTTACTCAATTAGCATGGAAGATAACAAACTTAACTATTATTTCCTCATGAGCTAATAAACATTGACACAAATAAAGGATAGTAGTTTTGAATAAACGTAGCACATGAAGTATTTATTTGGAGTGGCGCAAAATACCACATAATAGGTAGGTATGGTGGACACAAGTGTCTAGGGTTTGGATGTATGAGAAGCATTCCCTCTCGATACGGGTCTTTGGCTAGCAAGGTTGGGTAGCAAGCATAAGAGTTGAAGGATACAAACAAACATACATGTAGTAAAGAACAATCATGCAATTCTTACTTGGAAGCACAAACAATTTTAAATTGTGAATACTAAACTTATTAGCTACAAGTGAGAAAGATCATTGAATAATTTGTCTACATATAGTTCCTTTTTCTCCCAAGTCTCAAAGTATTGTAGCTACTGACCAATGCTAAGTTTGCCAAAACCAAAAGATTTACTATATGTTACCAAAGTGATGCAAATACTAATAACAAGATCAATCATATATGATAGAAATTGCAAACTAAAATAAGGTGTGCAGAAAGTAAATGATAACACTTCTCATTAATATTCCATAACGGCAACTCACACCAAGGGATTCATAGATAGATAACCAACTAAAAGAGAGATACTTCCACATTGCAAACCATCATATAAGATAACTTCTCTACTTATGATATGACACTACCAAAAGGTAAAAGATAAAAGATAATGGTGTGATACCGCGACACTCCCCCCAAGCTTGGAACAAGCCAAGGGAGATGCCAATACCGATGATGAATTACTCCTTTGGTGGTGATGGAAGGACGACTCGGAGTGGAGTAAGGAAACACTCCAACATCTTTCAAAGCCTGTTGTTCTCCTCTTGAAGTATTTCCACTTCCATCCTCAGGACTCGGTACTGATCGCAAAACTGATTTGTGACTCGGAGAGCATCTATCACATCTGGAAAAGAGCTAAGATTCGGAATAGGTGGTATTGCCCCCTGCATGTTATGAAAAAAAGCACGTTGGGCGTTAATTGATCCCACAAAGGTGGGCTTGCTAGTCCCCGTCCTTGAGCGATCTCTTTTGCCCGACTGCATCTTCTTCACTTCCTCCATGACGCTTTAGTCCATGTCCTTGCGCCTAGCCTTCATCTTATCATCGTCCGCCCATCCAACAAAAGACCCTTGATCAAGATCTTGAAGGAGTTCGCGTCGGTGTCGAAGCGCGTAGTCCTCAGAACAAGATCCCTGAGACGACATCTTGACAGAAACAGCTCGAAACAAATACACGTAGAAAACACGATATACGGACCTCGGGGGTCTCCGGAGATTATATAGCAAAAATACGTGCAAGAAAAGGAAGGCAACAAGGCAAAATCGAGTAGGAGACGGACTCTGAGACGCTGTCATCATGTGCTGGCGCGGCCAGGATGGGGCCCACACCAGCACCTGATGGCGGTGCCTCAGACACCGTCTCATGTTCGTTTTGGTGTTCTATTTTTTCATATTTTCTAAAAATAAATACTGCATCTTTCAAAATTAAATTTGCGAACTTTTTCTTACCAAAACTGTACCTTTTCGAATTCAGCTTCTGCAGACTCAGAAATATGTTCTTTAATAAAGGTTTTCGGAGTAATTGGTTGAATAATATCAACATCTTCATTATAAGAATCTCCAGAAATATAGTTCTTGAGTCTTTGTCCATTTACCACTTGTGTAGAGTCATCTTTAAGTGAAGCAAATTTTATTGCACCCGAACGAAACACTTCCACGATAACATATGATCCTTCCCACTTGGAGAGTAATTTTCCTGCAAAGAATCTAAGACGGGAATCTAAGACGAGAGCTATACAATAGAACTTTCTCACCAACATGAAACTCTCTGTTAAGTATTCTCCTATCATGCCATTTCTTAACTTTTTCTGTAAATAGTTTAGCATTTTCATAGGCCTCACTTCTCCATTCATCTAAAGAACTCAAATCAAGTAATCTTTTCTCACCGGCAAGTTTAAAATCTCTATTTAGTTCTCTCACTGCCCAATAAGCTTTGTGTTCTAATTCTAAAAACAAATGACAAGCTTTTCCATAGACAATTTTATAAGGAGACATACCCATGGGATTTTTATAAGTAGTTCTATAAGCCCATAATGCATCATTTAATTTTGTAGCGTACCTGCTCTTAAAATAAGGCAGATACCTGTGTATAGTGCAAATCCCTGGATCGATTCATTTGCACACACAGTTTACGATGTAATATCACAACAGAGGTCAATTTTATTACATCGATGATCCAGAATTACAAAATATTTGATACAAGTTGCATAGCATAAAGCTAGCATTGAAAAAAATACACAGCGGAATACAATAGCAGGGAGCCTCTATAACTTTCATGCTGCCACAGGCGAAAACATGTTGGTTGCAGACTCGAAACCTTTAACAAAACCTCACTCGTCATCTGATCAATCTGCAATAAGAAAAATATTGCAACAACGTGGGTCAGATTCCATTAAAATGGAGTCTGGCAAGTGACACTATGGTGGACACTTAAGGAATAACTCTAAGGCCTATATGAATATTTGGCTGGTGGAGCTCAAGGCTAATTTGCATAAAGCCAATTTTTCCTACTCTTTTGAAAACACTTTTCTTGAAATCCAGATGAGTATGGCATGAAAACCATAAATCTCATCTTCCCTTGTTCACCCATCAACTTTTAACTTAGAAATTGGAATGGTGGAATCCTCCGTTGACGTCCTTGATCAGCTGCTCAAAATTGTCCGTAACCGGGACACGGCTAAGTACTTAGTTTCACACTCTGCAGAGGTTGTGCACTTTCACCATTGTACCCATTCAACCCAAGGTATCCTTTACACACCATTTGTGATAAGGAAAGGAGAGAATGAGACGAGATCTTTCAGAAGCATTTTCCCTCCCCATACTGGCTTGACCCGTTCCACCTAACATCCCCCTACATCTGCTTGTCAAGCCGGAGAGAGTCCACGCAACATAATTGATCAAGCCAGAGCCCATATGGCAATGGCTGCACTGGAAGCAATCGTCACTTGGAGTTCCTTCAGATTCCTCTGTTCCTGGGTGGCCGTTCTCAAGTGTACATACTCTAGGAACCATAGAAATGGACCTGAGTAGCCACTCAACATAAACCATACAACCAATTACCACCCAGGTGTTTCATTAACTTGGTGGATGTGCACTCTCAGGTAAAAATCACCATGCTCACAGCCCTAAGTAGAATAGAAATTCATCCTAGGCGAAGACAGCCATGAGCATAGCCCTGAGTAGTCACTTAACCTTTTATAAAATCTTTCATCAATTGCATAGCATCAATATTTCTGCTAAGTATGATATAGGAACCTAGACACAGGAATAAGGGATTCTACACAGGTTTAGCATAGCAACACATGCATATAAAAATACACTAAGTAATGCATAAAAATAGGAAGTTTATGAGGTGTGCCACTTGCCTTTGAATGTTGTCGTTGTTCACAACTCTTTTCAACGATACTCGGGACTCTCCGTTCAATCTAACAGTATAGACAAGCAACAATACAACAATCAACAGCAAGCACAGCTCCACAATGCATACAACACATACTAGATAAATAAATAAGTTTTATAAAACTTTCTAAGGAAAATATGTTTATGCATGATGTGCAAATATTCCTAAGGCTAGACATGCCTTTTCATGCCATGGAAATCTTTTAAGTTTATGCAAGGCAAATGTGTTGTCCAAAAGGACTAAGGACTAAAGTCTTAAGTTGGATAAACATACTTTGTTTTATATCTTCTTGAAATAAGCACTCTAATGGCTTAGCCATGATGTGCAAAATACTTGGAGAAAAATACTAAGTCATTTGTTCAAGATGATCACAATTATTATCAACTCTTGGTAAGTTGGACATTCACTATAGTGAGAGAGACAGACACCCGGCCAGCCACTTAAATTGTGGAACAGGTCTCATGTACGTGGACATGTAAGGTTTGTTTCCAGGCCGCTTCATCCCACTATGCTGCTAGGATCCAACAACTTCAAGATGATAACATCATGATCAAAATTTGTTTAAGTCTAAAAGACAAGATTAGGAAAGAGGGAAAAGATAGAAAGAAAGATGTAGTTGTCCTCCAGGCTTCATCTCCAGACTTGTAACTTTCTTCTGGATGATGTCTTGATTGAGCTCTTAGTAGTCTTGATGAATCTTCAGACTTGATGATTCTTGAATCCTCGAGGCTGGTCTTGGATTTACTTAGTCTTCATGAAGTCTCAGATGAGGAAAAAAGACAGAGAGAGAGACTTAGAGAATAAAAGGAAGGTTGGCCTTCTTGAACTTCTTCTCACTTTTCTTCTAAGTGCTTGACATCTTGGGGATGCTTCCAGAGACTGTTTTCTTCTAAGTCCTTCATGAACTTCTTCTTGATTTTCTTCTAAGTGTTTCCTCCTTGAAGATACTTCTGAAGTCTTGTTTTTGGCTAAGTCCTTCAATGGTCTTCTAGCTCCATCTTGAAAATTACTAAGTATCTAAGTGCATAGCACTTTTCCCAAAATACTAAGTTTGAAAATAATCCTAACTTAGAGAAAACTAAAGAAGAGGGGTTTTCCTATGAGAATGAAATATGCTATGAATGAAATGAAAATTTAAATCACAAGAACCATCAAAATAACTTTTGTGATTTCTTTATAAATATGTATGAATTTATAAATGCAATTTAATAAATTTCTAGTTTTGGAAAATATAATAAAAGAAATACTTATGAGGTTAAAGTTTCCTATGACTAAATTTTTATAACAAAATTTTATAATTAATGTTAATAGACAGAGATCATTTAATTAAATCTATTGCAATTGGATTTAATCAAAAATAATGTTTCTATTAAAAGTTATTTCAAAATTTGTCAAACTATTCAAATTAAACACACAACTATGAAATCATTCAAAAATTGCTCAAAAATATTTTATAGCAGTGGCATTAATTTACACATATTCTAAAGTTTCTAAAACATATTTATTTGCAATTTTTGGATTTATAGATTTAAAGTTATTACAAATATACTCAAATTTCCATTTGAATTTTGAATATTTTATACTAAGTCAAATTTGAATTTTGTCAGATCCAAAATATTCTACATGTCGAGAGCTTTCCAAATATATAAAAATTATTAAATTTGGAGTTGTGGTTGAAAAGTTGTGAGAGATCTAAGTGACAGGGGTGTTTCTGCAAAACTGCCAATTAATTTTAATTACGAAATTGATTATACACGTGGCAGCTGACGTGGACGCTGACGAGGCTGTCTACGTGGCGCTGACGTGGTTAAGTGATCGATCTGGGCCGTCCAGAATTAGATCTACGGCAGACAGTCACGTACCGGTTCGAATTAGGCAGATCTAATCTCGTGCGTCGATAGAAGATCTGACGGTCGAGAGACGCTGACCTGAGGGTGGCGGCGCAGTGGTCGCCGGCGGTGAGGACGACGACGGCGCTGCCTCGGTCGACGACGCTCCGGTCGATTCCGTACCTCCCCTGATGAACGGAGGGCAGCCCCGAGCGCGGCGCGTCGCGGGGAGGGCGATGGAGGTGGCGTCGTAGGCTCGGCTGCCGTGCAGCGGCGAGGAGGCGCGAGCGGTGCGGCGGAGTTCCTGCGAGCTCCACCCACGACGATTTGCTGCGAAGAAGATCGAGAGGAGGGGTCAGGGAGATGCGCCAGGAGCAGGGAAAAAGGATGGGTAGGGCCTCGGGGCTTAGGGCAATCTACCTCGCCGGGGATGGAAGAGTTTCGGCGGCGGACGGTGCGGACTCCGGCGAGCTCCTCCGGCGGCCTGGGGGCACGGTTTAGCTAGGGTTTTGGGGGAAAAGACGCGGCTGGGTCGGGGGATTATATAGGGGGCTGCAGGAGTTCGAACCCCGCACGAATCGGGAAGAAATCGTCTCCGATTCGATCTCCGTTTTCTGCTCTTCGTTCGGTTAGAGGTAGGAGATGATCCGCTGACGTCAGCATGACGTCAGCCAGCATTTTCTTTTCTGATTTTATTTCTTTAATTCATATCTTTTGATTTATAACTCCAAATGATGTCAAATAAATTTCTAAAAATTTGTAATATTATTATCCTTCTGTTAAACCAATTGTGGGAGTGTTTTGAACACTTTTCAAAAATAATATTTTGACTTATTGATTAATTACAAATTTGACACTTAAAGTCAAATTTGAATTTCTATCTTATTTTAGATTTTCTTTTGGCTAAATAAAATTTGTAAAATACCCACATTTCAATATGTTTGAATTTAAGTTATTTAAACTTGTTTTGCTGAAATCATTCATCTTTATTTTGGCATAATATTAAAGAACTAAATATAATTAATGTTTAGGAAATGTGGAATATAAAGTATTCATTTTTGATTGAATATAACTTGTGCATCATTATATTTTAGATTATGATAATTTCATTGGAAAACTTCATAACAACTTTGGAAAGGATTTTTGTTTTAGTTCTATTCTTATTTAGAATATATTAATCATTTCATGCTTTGAAAAAATAGATGAAATTCCTTTAAGCAATTGAAATGTTTATTTGGCTAATTCATTAATTTAAATTCTATGAAGTTTTAAAGTTATACACTATAGGCTTATAATTTCCAAACTATAATTTGAACTTAGTTAAAGGAATGAAAACCATTTAGTAATTGTATATCCTTTTGAATAATCTTATATTTATGAACAGATATGGCTAAGTGGTTTAATTCAAATACTTATAAAGAAACTAATTTATTTAAAATAAAATTGATTGTAGTTTGTAGAATATTTCTCAAATTATATTTTAATGTTTTTGAAATACAGGGGATAATATAATGTTTTAAACTGTGACATTGGAAATATTAAACTTTGAAGTCTTTTATAGTTGGTTTTCTCATACATTTAATATTGTATTTTAATAAAAAGAAAAGTTTTAAATTTTAGTGATTTTTGAATATTATAAAATGTTGGGATGTTACAAATTTACTAGCCCAATTCTTTCTCCTTCTATTAACAGTCTTTTGCAATATAGATTTAATTTCTTTATTTGATAATTCCACTTGCCCACTAGTTTGAGGATGATAAGCTGAAGCAATTCTATGATTAACACCATATTTAGCAAGAACTTTTCTAAAACTACCATGAATAAAATGAGAACCTCCATCAGTCATGAGATATCTAGGAACACCAAACTGAAGGGGATCGCAGGAAGAAAACAAAAAAATTCCTAACCGCGATAACCAAAAACTAGCCAAGATCTATACTATGCAGATATAGTAGTACGCAGGGGGGGGGGGTCGGTATACAAACCTCTTGTAGACCGAAAAGGGGGGGGGGGTCGGTATACAGACGCCGTAGCCGATCTCAAGGTCGTAGAGAACTTGGCGCGACGAAGAAGACGATGATGCGGCGATGTCGGTGAAACCGACGACGACCTTGAGGCCGTATGGAGGAAGCAGACTTCCAGCACCAATAGTGTGGCACCTCGCAGTGCGGTACACACATACGGTGAAGCCGACGAACTCCGGGCCCGATCCAGGGACGAGCAGCGGAAGACTGGGACCGGAAGACCAGTAGCACGGTAGCGGGCTATGGTGGAGAGAGAACTCTCATCCTCCTCGGCGCAACTCCGACAAAGGGAATCACGAGATCGAGGAGAAATCGAGAATTAATTGGATGAATTAAAAGGCCAGGGGTGGCCCTTCTTATATAGGCTCCCAGGGGGAGCCAACTTGCCAGCCAGACAATGTGGGACTAATCCCACATGCCTGGTTCGGCCAAGCTGGCCGCCGGCCACCTGGTGGGCCCATTTTGGCCCACCTAGGCCGGCCAACACCCCCCCCACCGAATTCCCTAGGGGATTTCCCCCCACATGGGCCTTCTTTCCACCAGAAGGCCCATTTAGAGAAATAAGCCTAAATAAATTCGAAAATAAATATATAAAATCATATTTGAATATTAATTACACTAATTAATATCAAACATATTATATATAATTTATTATAGCTCCGAAAACTATTTTATCGCTGCCCGATCTCCATCGTACCATTCCCAGGACGTTCCCGGTCTCTCTTTTCCTATTTTTCTCTTCCGGTAAAATGTCGACTCCCCTTAAGTGTGATACCATAGCGGTTCGATTATCTCACCAGACATGATCGAGACTCCTCTCCGATCAATGACTAATTCGTGGACCGAGGATACCCGGAATTAATCCCTGCGAGATAACAAATACTTTACCTATCGAACCGGACGTTTGAGTCTTAAACCTTTTGCCATGGCGATACTTAGCGTGTCCGAGACTCATTCATAGATATCTCCATACCTAGCTTGATCTCGTTACCGACAACACTATCTTCTACTCGTCTATGATATTATGTCAGCTGGTGACCTAGTCAGATGTTTGCAAACTCATTTGACATAATTTCACCGAGTGGGCCCTAGAGTATCTATCCTGCTATGCGGACTGGCAAATCCCGCTCTTGACCCCCCGTCTCAACATACTCCTCTCCGACACCCGAGAGGGACATATTTATTTTCACACTATATAAATATGACGTTTGATGCAATCAAAGTGTCTTCCAGGAATAGCAATAAGAGTAGATCTCACGGTCGAAGGTGTAATGACTAAGTCCTACAAATATTGGGTATGTCCATCACATCGTTGTACCAACGACATGACTTCATTGTCAACTGACATAAATGTCACATGATCGGGAAACCTCGATCATCAATTGCCCAATGAACTAGTCAAGTAGAGGCTACTAGGGACCTGGTTGTTTATCTACCACACATGTATTAATGTTTCCGCTTAAAACAGTTATAACATGGTATAAAACATATAATGAACAATTGGGATATGACTAATAAACTATCTTTATTAAGTGCCTCTAGGGCATATTCCCTTCAGTCTCCCACTTGCACTAGGGTAACACCTAATCTAGTTTACAACTTGGTAAAAGCTCAACACTCATAGCAATTTGTTGCATGCTTGCTTCATGGAAGAGGAATACAGTCAAGAGATCTGACACATTGAGATCTGTATGTGCTTTGCAATACTTCTATGTCGACCAGTTTGACATCATCCCGTATCTTACGATAACGGTGAAATATATCTTAGTCGATGGAGTGAGACTCAGTCCAATCATACTAGTTGCTTCTGAAGTTGCCATATACTTCTATACCTATTATGTAGATTATGCGACAGTGCATTCATATGCAACTTCGCAAGCTAACCATGTCTTTCTTCAAAACAAAGGACATCTCCTATATGTGATTTCTAGTCGTATTGGTCAGTGTCATAACTTCCATCCTCGTAACCGTTTTATCGCAAGTTTGTTTATCCACTCTTACCCTTTACCAGAAAACATATCTTCAGTTCTCACAGACACTGAAGAATATACTTAATGTTTGTTCATTAATCCACACAAGGATCACTCTAGAACCCGTTCTTCAACCAAGAACTTGGGTCACACTAAGTCAAGCTTTCAATCTGATAGCATCTGTCTGATACATAGAGAATGTCGAACATCATTTGCTATCACTGAAAATGGCAATATAAACTTAATATTTTACCTAGTCATACAAGCAAGAACAGTCTTCTTTGCTTGTTCTATTCTGAAACACTTCAGAATTTTAACTTAGCAAATATTCCGACCTAATGCTATTAAGCCCCTTACTATCTATACAATTATAGATTGGATGCCTAATACTCCTAACTTCTTTCACAGAAAATTTAATCACTTAAATAATCCTTTACACTCTACTAGAGGATCTGTGTCATTCAATATGTCGTTACATACAAAATTACGAATGAAACCTAGCTCCCACTCAAATATGCCTTCCGCATATAAGATCAAGGAAAGCTACTTAGCTCCCACTCAAATATGCCTTCCGCATATAAGATCAAGAAAAGCTACTTTGCTCGCACTCACTTCTTTGCAAATGCAAGTTTCTTCAACTATTTTGGACAACTCCAAAATCCTTCGATCACATCATCAAAGTGAAGATTCCAGCTCTGATATGCTTACTTCAGCCCATGAATGGACATCTGAAGTTTGCATACATGTTTAGCATCCTCAGGATCATTAAACCATTTCATTGTACTAATTACAACTCTTTCTTGATCAGACCATTAAGAAACATGGTTTCCATATCCATCAATTAATTTCTCAATTTAAAATTATAGTAATTGCTAAACGACACAGAATAGATTTAGGTTTCGTCACTTGAGACAAAATCTCGTTGTGCTGTAGCACCCCCAGAGCCACGCTAGACAAATATGAGACCCTAATCTGAGATAAGCCTAACATAGATCTCGGAAGCCAACAGTTGAATTAGATAGCACAACAGAGACCCTACAACACAAGAATCAATATATTAAGCTCTTAACAGAGCGAAGAAGCAAATATCACGAAAATATGGTCACTGACCTGCCAATCACCAATATAACGGAAGGCAAATTATGCTATTAGACATAGCAAAACTAGCAAAAGGCCTAAGAGGCCAAAGCATAACGGCGACGTCCCAGTCCCTAGATTCCAGGCTGCCGTCTGGGAACCCCAACCTACTCGTCGATGTCGATGTCCAGAAAACACACCTGTCCAAATAATTGCGCAAGGCTGAGTACAAGAGGTACTCAACAAGACTTATTTAACCTTCTATATATCTGCCCGCTCATAGAATAAGAATGATGCTCTTTGCGTAAAGCCATCTTTATTTTCAAATAGAGGGAGGAGGGAATCTCGCATCAGTAGAATTTTAAAATGGGGTAAGGGAGTAACACTAGCTTCATCCACATCTTTAGTCTCCACCAGATCATCATGAGTTGTACCACCCACCAGAATCACCCCCTCGCTCAACCCGAGGAAGCGATCCGCCCTTAGTTGGCAAGTTTTATACTTAGATTATAGTTGTCTATGATCACCGAAATAAGGTACCAAGTCGTCCATAACCGTGGACACGGCTTTCCGAAAAGATTTACCCTGCAGGGGGTGTAACTACCCACACACGCCAACCAACCGATACGCCAGTACTTTTAGCACTCTTCCGGGGAGTGCCGACAGGAGGGTTGGCCGCGACCTTTCCCAAGCTTCGCCTATGTCCATGAGCCACAGCAGTAGGTCAGACCGCCATCTCAGTGATCCCTAGTGCGGGTTGCCAGGGTCAAGATCAGAGCGTCACACTCTCCTGACCCGAGACCTAATTTCCTCAACTCATTTTACCGCACACGCAAATGGAACACTCGAACTAGTGGCTTCACGTAGTAGGCTAGACAAGTTGGAGCCGAGGGGAAAATGAATGCCCTGTGTGGATGCACGACTAGTCTTGGTTCCGAACCCAGGAACTCAGTTCCTAAGATCGACAAGAATGGGACAACCCACCACAATCCCATTATGTGGCCTCTCATCCAAGTCTTTAGCATATTCAACACATCTCTGATCATTCCACATCATCCTTCACAGCTCTGGTTCATCAACCGGATGGAACAGAGTGAAGATCTAAGCAGGGCTAAGCATGGCAGACTCTCGCGATGCAACACTTAAGACAATATAAACCTCAACTCAAAACCACATTTGAATCGCATGCATAATACCAGAATCAAATACTTTGAAATCTTATATGTGCAGATAAGAGGTTATGCTTGCCTTGCTCTTCGATAACAAGATATATAGCAATTGGAGATCTTCGTCTGGTGTTGATCAAAATAACCAAAATAACTCTTCATAGATTCCTGCTTGAGTAGGTCGTCGATGATCCATCAAGCCTTCGGTGTTGTCGAACTCCACTTCGGATTCACATTCTACTGCGATAAACGAAACACCGGAAAAGAAACGGAAACAACATTCAACCATGGCATAGATGCAATGCGCACAATGCATGACAAGACAATTTAGAGGATTGAAATGTAAATCCTACACATGGAAGAACATTTTAAATGGAGTTGGAATGCCCGAGAGGTGCCATTCGACAAATTCCATAATTAAAGGAAATGGTGTAATTTGTTCTTCTATTATATACATGGTTCAAAGTTCTTTAAATATGCATGATTTGGATATAATTGAATAGATCTTATTTTTCTGCAAATTTTGATATAAAAAACATATTTTTCTGAATTAAAATGAATTAGTTATGAATTTCCAAAGATTAAACAATTTTAATTCAGATTAAACCATTTGTTTATTCCATTTTAAACATTTATGAATTTAAATAAAAATTGGACCCACATGTCATAACTTTATTAATTACAGAAAACATTATTTGGAAATGAATAAAATTCTGACAAGGGGACCCACCTATCATATTTAAAATAATTACAGAAATGATTTAAAGATTTTTCAGAGAATAGAAAAAGAGGCGATGACCCCTCCTTTGGCTCCCCGTGCTGCGCGTCTCATGCGCCTGCCTGCTCCTCCTCGCTCGCGCCGTATCGAGCGATTCGTGCTCGGCAGTAGCCCCTGCCTCCATTGATGACGTCAGATGACGTCATCAATGGAGGCAGGGGCTACTGCCGAGCACGAATCGCTCGATACGGCGCGAGCGAGGAGGAGCAGGCAGGCGCATGAGACGCGCACGGGCACGGGGAGCCAAAGGAGGGCAGCGCCGCTAGTAGATGGTCACCGGAGACGACGGAGCGCTCGCCGGAGCGGAACACGACGGCGGCGCGTGGCGGCCGGAGGAACCAGAGGGCTAGGGAGTGAACGGAGGGGTCCAGGAGGACCAGAAGCTCACCCTGGTGCTTGTGGAGGCGTCGAGGAAGCGCGGGGAGGCCGGAGTTCGCCGGAATCGAGTTCGCCGGCGTCGGACCCGAGCGGAAGGAATCGACGAACTACTGCTGATTTGTTGCTTCCCAGCACGAACAACTTGTGGAGAAGGGAGCTAGGAACGAGACGGAGCTCCAGAGCGTCTCGCCGGACCTCGGCGTTGCCCGGAGCGGCGGCGATTCGAGAAACGGCCGAGGCTAGGGTTTCGGCCGGGTGGAGGAGCAGGGAAGGGAGAGAACGAGCGAGGGAGAGAGATAGGGAAGAGAGGGAGGGCACAGCACGGTGCCTCATCTTTATCTCCTCGCAGCTCGGCGGCGGCGGGGATCTTGGCGAACGGCCGCGGTGGTGGACGGCGGAGGAGAAGACACGGCGGCAGCGTCCTTCTGTCGGGAGGAAGAAGAAAGAAAAGAAAGGAACGTTTTGCGAAAACCCCCTGGTTTTTCAGGAAAAGACATAACCTTTGAATACAGGCCCCTGTTTTGGAAAATAAATCTTTTGAGGGCCTTTTTGTGAACAGAAAATTTATACAAAAATACTAGGAGACTCAGAATTTCACAAGGAAGCCATTGGCAACTTTGGATTTTGAAATTTTTTAAATTCTTTTAACATATTTAAAATAACAAGTGGTTTAGTCCACTTAGGGTTTTCTCTTTTAATTTTTAAACTCAAATTTTGTGCACATTTTAATTAGATGCAAATGATGCTCATGATGCACAAACAAATCTTAATTATCGATTAGCAAATGTGGGGACGTTACAAATCTATCCCCCTTACAAGAATCTCGTCCCCGAGATTCCTTGGGTAGGAAAAGAGATAGAGAGAGGAGGGCTACACCGGTCTTGGATGATCTTGTCGATCCCACGACGATCTTGTTTAACGAAGAGGTTGATCCTTTACTTCAGGGATGATTGAACACTTCATTACTCGTCGGACTGTTCTTCAATTACTCCGAAGAGAAGAGGGAAATAACTCTAGAGCGAGGATCTTCAAAAAGATCGAGTATCTCATGGTCAACTCATGGGAGGAGTGTGCAAGACAACTCTTGAGCTAACGAGCATGAAACACATCAAGGTAACAGATGGAAAGGAAGAAGTTTCAAGTTGATGGACAACTGTTACGCGAAACGATTAGAATATGAGCTTTGCACAAGGTCAAGATGGATAAATAACGAGATCTTGATACAACAAAAGGAAGAACCCTTTTTAGAATTCAACCATTTGGCTTACAAGATGTTTGCCATATGATTATAAGTCCAGGGCCCTAAGATGACTGACAAATTCACACAATGTGTGATTTGAAAAGGATTTCAAGTACAAGCAAAAGGAAGGAAGAACTGATCGACAAAATGTTGAAGATCACCACGGAAAGAAACTTCACATGAAGGATATGTATTCAAAAGATAAGAAAAGGATCAAGAGGATCAATTGAGAGACATTCAGAATTTCCGAGAGCATCGGAAGAGGGAACTTCTTCTTGATCTTCTAGATACCCAGTTCAAGCTCATGACGAGCCTTGAATAGGTGAGGAGGTAAACATTGGGCTTTGGAAAGAGAAATACCATAAGGGGCAACTTTTAGAATAAGCCGCACAACAATCCTCATGGGGAGTGGTTATTCTTGAAGATTCCAGGAATTTCGGCGACAGGCCTTCCGACTAAGTGTGTCAACCACAACGTTAATCTTGTCGGAGTTACAAAAGGACCTATGTGAAAATCCTTGAGGAACACCAACCATCGTTGCTGCTTGAGATTCAGCTCTGGCTAGTTGGAATGAAAGTTCAGACTAAGAACGTTCGAACAAAGAGGTGCAATGGTTAACATCGAAGAAAGGTTGCAGATTCTCAAGATGTGGACAACAATGTAAACTCGAAAAGATGAGCGAGATTGCAAGAATCATGCATTAGCAATTTGTCAAAAGACAAATGCACCTACATGATTAATATGCAACAAACACAATTGAGTCCTTCCTGGGAAACAACAAAGAAGATAACGAAGTTTTCCGACTTCTTCTCATTCTTGATCCAATCAGTCAGTGGCTTGGTGTGCATATATGGGTTCTTCAAGGAATGGAGGTAACAACCTGTCATCCCATGAATAATCCGCACATGCATGACCGACTAGAGATGATTCCAGAGGAAACAAAGGAAAACTCTACTTGGATTCACGGCGACATCTTTCAGCAAATGCACGTGAACCAGAAGAGGTTACTTGTAACATCCAGAACACACACTTTGTGATGACACAAAGATGGTTCTCAAAAGTTTCCAACATTATTGCTAAATGGTCATAATGATCCTCTTCAGACATGGAGGCAATAAGAATGTTATCGATGGGCTCAACAACAAGCTTATTAATGTACTCCAACAAGATGGAATCATATGATACATGAACAAGGCAATATCATTGGTCAGACCAAGGACATGAAGATGTAAGCTGGCGAAACACCATAGGTAAAACATCATCAACGATGGTCCTTGGTACTGAGTTTGATTTGACGATAGCCCCAATCAAATCAAAGATTGGGAAGATAGCAAATCCATTAGGATATACCATCTTACTTCAACACGACAACACCGGTGGACAGGAGTCTTGCTTCGCAAGGCAGAATAATGTGGCCTTAAGAGCGTCGGTAAAACCTAACTCTTTGACCAAGTATGTGCACCAGAACAACAGACTTGTTAGCACAGTCAACTTCACTTAGCGATCGGTTAACCAATCACACAAGGAAGGAATCAAATGTCCTTATATGTCAAAGCAATGAAAATTGCTAAGAATATTTGATAATCACATCAATACACTCGCCATAGCATTCCGAGCACGAGCAGCTAGGAGAAAAGCGCGGGTAAGGACGTGAAAAGCACCACTGCATCAATAAAGTCATGAGAAACATCACGACCTTTTGATATACAAGAGGGTGATACTTAAGATGGAACATATTAGAAGCAAACAAAGCATCTTAATCTGCGGACTACAACACTTTGACCTGGTCCTGGAAATGGACGAGGTACGGGAGTTTGGTTCTCCCTGACATCCCGAAGTGGAATGTCACGACGGACCACAGGAGCAACATGCATTAGTACACCAATGCACATTTACAACTTGGATGCCAAGTGGCATACACGGGTCAGAACATGTCGGAAGAAAAGAAACATGCTCAGGAAAATCCTGAGACGCGGATGCTCAAGTTAGCTTACATCTGATAACTTGTTCTGATAAGAAAGGTGTGGCAGAGTCATCAACTTAGATGTGAGGCTCACAAAGAGCCTCTGTCGTGATCCTTTTGGTTCCATGACAGAACCTCTGCCAAAGCTAGTGGAAGGAGCAAACCTTGGATATCGCGAGTCAATCACGACAAAACCACGAGCTGGAAGGCTAGCAAGAACTGACGTTACTAGCCCTTCTGAGGTAGCAAGCATTCCTCAGGGATCAACGAAATGGATCTTGGGTTAAAGGTCAGCATCATGTACCGATATGGTGAGCATCACATGGCTAACAACCCACATGACTCAGCACACCACCAACAGCACAATCTGGGACCTTCGGTTCAAGTCCAACGGTGAAAACCCAAAGAAAGAGTAACTACCATTCGAGTGTCACAAAGGGCACAACGAGGTAGTAATCACGAGATAGCTTCAGAGACCAACATAGCTTCCAAAGTATCAAAAGAAGAAAATGAGATCTTCAAGGGGAAAGAAACCTCAAAGACTAGAATAGGATGAGGTAGAACCGACAGAACTCAAAGATCACGAGGGAAAGGAATCTCTCATGTCAACAAGAGAAAGATGGATCAAAGAATACACCGACTCTAGAAAACTTCACACTAGGTCAACTTGGCTTGGAAACGACCTGCACTTGATGCACCTATATTTTGAATGACCACAAAAAGAGAGAGCAAATGTTTTCAATCAAAACAAGGTAAGGTGACCCAAAAATGGAGCGATACCAGATAAGGAGTAAAAAGAAGCCTACTCAGATTTTGGCAAATAATTTTTGCTTCAAATATTTTTCACAACCTCTAGACTCAACATCGGCCAATAGAAAGGTTTTCCTACAGACGGTCCTGCTCTGATACCAAAACCTGTAGCACCCCCTAGAGCCACGCTAGACAAATCTGAGACCTTAATCTGAGATAAGCCTAACATAGATCTCGGAAGCCAACAGTTGAATTAGATAGCACAACAGAGACCCTACAACACAAGAAGCAATATATTAAGCTCTTAACAGAGCGAAGAAGCAAATATAACGAAAATATGGTCACTGACCTGCCAATCACCAATATAACAGAAGGCAAATTATGCTATTAGACATAGCAAAACTAGCAAAAGGCCTAAGAGGCCAAAGCATAACGGCGACGTCCCAGTCCCTAGATTCCAGGTTGTCGTCTGGGAACCCCAACCTACTCGTCGATGTTGATGTCCAGAAAGCACACATGTCCAAATAATTGCGCAAGGCTGAGTACAAGAGGTACTCAACAAGACTTATTTAACCTGCTATATATCTGCCCGCTCATAGAATAAGAATGATGCTCTTTGCGTAAAGCCATCTTTATTTTCAAATAGAGGGAGGAGGGAATCTCGCATCAGTAGAATTTTAAAATGGGGTAAGGGAGTAACACTAGCTTCATCCACATCTTTAGTCTCCACCAGATCATCATGAGTTGTACCACCCACCAGAATCACCCCCTCGCTCAACCCGAGGAAGCGATCCGCCCTTAGTTGGCAAGTTTTATACTTAGATTATAGTTGTCTATGATCACCGAAATAAGGTACCAAGTCGTCCATAACCGTGGACATGGCTTTCCGAAAAGATTTACCCTGCAGGGGGTGTAACTACCCACACACGCCAACCAACCGATACGCCAGTACTTTTAGCACTCTTCCGGGGAGTGCCGGCAGGAGAGTTGGCCGCGACCTTTCCCAAGCTTCGCCTATGTCCATGAGCCACATCAGTAGGTCAGACCGCCATCTCAGCGATCCCTAGTGCGGGTTGCCAGGGTCAAGATCAGAGCGTCACACTCTCCTGACCCGAGCCCTAATTTCCTCAACTCATTTTACCGCACACGCTGTCGTGGTGGTGTCACGGCAGATGCCATAGGATGGCTAATTTGTGGGGCCGATGGACGTTGGTGGATCCGGGGAGGAATAGCGAGCTGAAGAGCTCACACGAGGAGGATCCCGGTAAAACCGAGATCTCCCAAGAACAAGGAACAAGAACAAAGTGCAAAGGGGAAGATCTAACAAATACAAACAAATGCACGAAGGCACACAACACACACACGATATACCCAGGTTCAGGGCCGTCGTGAGGAGGTAACACCCCTACTCCTGCCTTTCCTCTCAATATATTGGTGATATAAGGACCACAACTTGCTACAAGATCTCTCAAAGTGAGAAGTACAAAGAACTAGATGAACTCAAGGTGAGGAGGAGTGAATGCTCTAAGAGTAAATGTGACTATAACTTTGGCTCTGAAGTTGGTCTCTCCCTCTCAGGAGCAGTTATGGCGCCTTTTATAGAGGTCCGGCCAGGAGGGCCGGAAACCCTAATTCAGCTTGGCCCCACCGGACAGGCCTAGCCGGGATGTCGTCACCGGCTAGTGCGACCTAGTCGCCGGACTATCCGGTGTAGCCCCTTCGTCATCATCTCGTTAAGGACGGCAGGCGCCGTCCTACATCATCATTGTCCCCTTGTCAGAGACAAGACATGTCTTTGCCCATCCCGGATAGCCTTTTCCGGATTGCCGGGCTAGGCATGTCAGGTCTTGTCGTACCACGATCGTACCGGGTGACGCGCTCCCGTGTCAGGCGGGAGGTGACCATGCTTCCGTGTCAGGCGGGAGGTGACCATGCTTCCGTGTCAGGCGTAATGGTACTTCCCCCCGCTATAAACGGGAAAGCCTGCTACGGACCGTTGACGGCCTACCGGAAGCCCTTACTCCGGATACCTCCTTGCTTGCCACTGAGCCTCTTCTGCATAAGATCAACACCGAGAGATTCGCTCCGGTTAGTACTTATCCGGAATACCTATTCGGTAAAGCCGAGTTCACCTCCACCCGGGAGTTTCCCCGGAGTCCTAGATCTGGGAGCCTTCCCGGAGACGTCCGAGCTCGTCTCAGGATGAGTATCTCTAGGCCTAGCCTCCCGAAGATGTCTTAGCCTACCGGCAAAGACATCTGCGAGAAGCTAGTTCGTAGAGGAACCACCCGCTCATGCTTGTGCTGCGATTGTGAGGGCCGGGGGTGTCTATTTATAGCTGCCAGACCTGACCCTTGCGGCTGCCAGGAGGCACTTCACCCTATTCCAGTGCCCAAGGGTCAAGCTGCCCTTTCAGCACATCAGGGGGTGTCCCTTGCTCTCGCCAAAGGCCGGGTACTATTGACACCTTGCTGAATTATACCGGGATCTGCCCCTACCCGGAGGGCAGCCCCCCGACACTAGTCCCCGAAGCTGGTGTTGCACAACGACTTCGGATGATGTGCGGGATCAGCTTTAATAACAACCCTTTTCCGAGAACCAATTACACCATCCTTATATTCCGTGCCGAGATCGATTCTTCCCGATATCTTTTTACCGAGATCTTCCCACCGAGATTGCCTTAACCGGGAGGCGAAGCCTGCGACCGGATAGCACCATCTCAGTGAATCTTGACCGTTGATCTCCCGATGAATTTGAGACAGCGCGGCGGGGCCCACCCGACGTCCCGTCTGTGCAGAGGCGCACTCGAGTGCTTCTGCGCACGCACGGTGTCGCTTGGGTTCCCGCGCCGGGTAGCCGCAACCGATCCGGAATCCAACCGTTGGAGCCGTGTGGCCCTCGGTGTGTCCGGATCGGGCGCTTCGGATAGTGCCACGTGGTGTGCGGCACAAAACAGATCCCACCCACGATCGTGGAGATCGTGGGCGGGAAAAACGGAAACCGCTCCGAAATCCCCCCCATAAATAGGGGTCCGGAACAATTTCTCCCCTTCTTCCTCTCCTTTGCCCTTTTCTTCCTCGCCGTCTCGAGCGCTCCGCAGCCGCTACGCTTGTCACCGAACGCCGTCGCCGTCGCCGCGCGCCGGAGCTCGAACGCTGCCGTCTGCCTCGCCCATCACCGATCTCCTCCTTCATCGGTAAGTTCTTCTTCTCCGCTCCGGTGTTTTTCTTCGGTCGCGCAACCGTCCGAGTCCGGCCGTGCCGTAGCACGGGCGCGGTTGAGCCACCGCCGGCGAGCACAACTCGAGCGGCGCGCACTAGGCACACGGCGGTGATGTATTGCCGCGGTAGGGCGTAGATTGCTCATTTGTTTTGTGCCTCGCCCGAGCCTAGCGCTAGCCTTTTTTCCTTCCTTTAGTTTTGATTATTTAGCATACGGTAGATCTTGTTTCCTAGGAACCCGGTAACGTTTAGCAGTTTGTGCTCCGACATCCTAGTTTCCGATAGACTGACTCCGACTAACCGCCGCTGCGTCTGCAGAGTAGCTCGGATACCCCTGCGTACTTCTCCGACATGGCCGAAGAACGTACTCGAGGATGCTGGGACGGGTCCGAGACCAAGCAGTCCGATTTGGACTGGCTGTATCGGACTCACCGGATTCCTCCGGAAGTCGAGAGCCGTCTTCCGGGAGAGGAGATTGCACCGGAACCCCAACCCGGGGAATATGTAGTATTCCTCTCACATTTCGAGCGCGGGTTTGGGCTTCCGGCAAGCCCCTTCTTCCGCGACTTCCTCGACCTCTACGACCTTCAACCTCACCATCTTCCCGCCAACGCCATAATGATGTTGTCGGTCTTCACCACATACGCGGAGGCGTACCTCGGCATCTGGCCCTTCTTGGATCTCTGGGCCAAGTACTTCATCCTCCGTCGCCAAGCCATCCCCAATCCGGATAAGAAGGTCAAAGACTTAGTCGATTGCGGAGCGGCCACCATCATTCCCCGCGCGGATTCCGGATTCCCCATAGTTAAGGGACTAGAGTCCTGCCGGAAGTGGCAGCGGAGTTTCTTCTATGTGAAGAACCGGGAGCACTCGGGAGATGGTCCGGGATCCTCGAACCCGGACTTCATCAATCTGCCGGAGTTCGTCATCGGTCCTCCGCACGAGTTCCGTCTCTGGAAGAAGCTTCCGGATAATGACGAGGTCAGTTGCATGCACGATGTTCTGCACGTGCTGACCCAGAAGATGACCGGGGATGATCTCTTGCGGTGCTTCATTGTTCGCCGGGTCTGCCCCCTTCAAAACCGAGTGCACAAGATGTGCCACATGTCCGGGAACTATGATCCCACTAGGACTAGTATCTTTGGGCTAAGCCATGCCGGGGTCGTCCGTCGCGTTCGAGCTATTGCCCGGACGGAGATGACGGAGGACTACATTTGGGGGGTCATTGGGGGATCCCGGAGAAAACCATGCGACCAGGTGCTTATATCAGTCTTTCGTGCCTTCGCCTTCGTACATGCGTTCACCTGGACACCGACACGGCCTAATTTGTTTGCGCAGCTGTTCGAGCGTCAACACGAAGAAGACGCTGTCCACGTCAACGGGAATTACACGCCGGACTTCCCGAAACCGGACGTGATGCCGAGAGAGGATCCCGACGGCGAGGATCACCTCGCCATCCCTTTCGTCAAGGCCCCGGGTAATCCTTCAACTCCAGAGGCAGTTTTCATTTCTTCGGATGATGAGGATGAGATTGACTGCCAGTTTCTCGACGTTATTGACGCTCTCCCTCTGAACTGGGCCTCAGCTGTGGTTCCGAAACCGACAACCGGGACCAAACGTGCCGAGAGCCGGAAGCGCGTGGCTTCCGACACCGAGGGGGCCGATAACGCCGGCAACCCCTCCAAGAGGAGCAAACCGAGTAAGCAGACGACCGAGAAGCCTGCTCGGGGCCAGCAAAGGGGTCCTCCCACTGTGGACTCCGGGTACGTCTTCCTTGCCTTATGTTTTTTGACTGTTTTCTCCATAACTATTACTAAGACACTTCCTTACAGGGATGCACTCGAGCTCCCGTCACCTGCTGTTCCCCCTCCTCCTGGGACTCGGACTCCCAGCCCTGCTCGGGCTTCTCCTTCACCTCCTCGCCCTTCTACCCGAGGGAGTGAGCCTGCCACCTCCGGTGCTGCACCGGCTACCGCTGCGTCTCCGGAAGCACATCCGGTGATCGAGGAGATCCCGGTGCAGGCCACGACCACCTCGGGAGAAGTTCTTCTTCCGGAGAGCCCACGTCGGGTGCCCGGGCCTGAGGCCGAGATCGTTAGCCCTCGCCGGCAACCTGCGGCAAGCGTCCCTTCCCGGCCAGTCGCGCCCAAGACCATCCCGGAGAAGCAGCCTACGGCCTCCTCCCGTCCAGCAGATCAACTTCCCAAGTCTCGCGGCAAGATCGCTGGGCAGAAAACAGCTTCTGCCCCGACATCCTCTTCCCAGGACTTGGTGCTGCGCCCGGGTACGTTTTCATCTTTACCACCGCCTCCCGCCGAGATCCCTACTGCTGCCTTGCGGATGTTGCGAGCAACCGTCAGTTCCTTTGTACCTTCAGGATCCCGGGAGGTTGCGGCTACTCGCGCGCCCGGCGGCTCCGGCATACGGGTTGTTGATGAATACAACAATGCCTGACTCGCCGCCGATGCCTCCGAGATCGCGGGAGACTTGCACGCTGCAGGCCCAAGCCGCAACGCCCAAGCTCTGCACGCTCTCCAAGTGGCCGCACTGGATGTTACCCGGGTGACCGAGGTAAGCTTGTTCTCTTTCTTTTATTGAAAAATACTTGTTCCTTCCATCACCACTAGTCCCCGAGATTGGTGCTTAGTGCTCCAGATTCCACCGAATAGCAGATCACTAGGTTCCAATCTTAGAGAAAAAATCCAGGACTCGGACGCCTCCGGGATCCTCCCAACCGGATAGGTTGGTTTAAAATTTGCTCCACCACTAGTCCCCGAGATTGGTGCTTAGTGCTCTAGATTCCACCGAATAGCAGATCACTAGGTTCCAATCTTAGAGAAAAAATCCAGGACTCGGACGCCGAGTCCCCGAGATCCTCCCAACCGGATAGGTTGGTTTAAAATTTGCTCCACCACTAGTCCCCGAGATTGGTGCTTAGTGCTCTAGATTCCACCGAATAGCAGATCACTAGGTTCCAATCTTAGAGAAAAAATCCAGGACTCGGACGCCGAGTCCCCGAGATCCTCCCAACCGGATAGGTTGGTTTAAAATTTTCTCCACCACTAGTCCCCGAGATTGGTGCTTAGTGCTCTAGATTCCGCCGAATAGCAGATCACTAGGTTCCAATCTTAGAGAAAAAATCCAGGACTCGGACGCCGAGTCCCCGAGATCCTCCCAACCGAGTTGCTTATATCTTTTCCCGACTTCTTCTTTGCATTGATTTCAGGAGTGCAACCATAAACGCCGCGACATCTTCAACCGGGTTCTTGCTGATCTCGGTCAGTCCAAGAAATTCGAGGAGCGCCTGCGGGAGGAGCGCGACGCCGCGCGCAAGGTCTCGGTTGACCAGAAAACTGCACTTGGCACTGCGCAAGCCGAGATCGCGCGGCTCAACGGCGAGCTCGAAAAGGTCAAGGCTGCTACAGCCCACCTGAAGATGCGCTTTATCGAAGCGAGCAAGAAGCAGAAAGAGACCTTGGACCAGTCCGAGGAGCGCGCGCACACTGCTGAGACTGAGCTTGCTCTTCTCCGTTCCCGGTATGATACTTGGCTCTCGGAGCTCACAGTATTAAACCGGGATCTGAACAGTAAGTGGACCGACATCCCTCTTGCCTTCTTTTTGCTTTCTTTCTTGCTGCTACTCTTATGACCTAGCCGTTTGACAGCTCTTCTTTTTAAAGGAGAGTTCGAGCACTCCCGCGAGGCTGCCGCCAAAGCTGTTGCCGCCTTCCGCGAGAAGCGCGCCGGGAAGGGTCCCATCTCGGATGCTTGGGACATCGAGGATCACCTCGTAGCCCTGAAGGCCCGGATAGTGCCCCTCCGGTCTATCGGGACGGATCTGCTCAGCGCTGCGGTCCACGTCCACGGCGCACTGTGGCCGATCCCCGAGCTCGCGAGCGCACTCCGGGGTGCCGGAAGACGCATCCACGCCTGGAAGCGTTCCGGTGCGCGGGCTGGCGCCGAACAGGTCTTGACCCAAGTACTCAGCTGGTACGAAGGTCTCGATCTGGGGGCGATCCTGCGCCTGCGGACGGTTTCTCCGTGGGTCTCTGATCCGGAAAAGGTCCAGCGCCGACTAGAGGTGTCGCACCGCATCGCTACCTGGGCAAGCATCCGCACCTTCACGCCTAGCGTCATTCCTTCCGACTCGGAATCAGATTACGAGGACGACGAAGATGATGCCGCTTCCGGCGAGGCGGAAGACGAAGCCCCGGAAGGAGATGACGCTGATTCCGGTGCTGCGCCCGAGAAGGTGGTTCCCCGGGACGCAGCGACTTCGCCAAGAGCCGAGGCCCCCGAGACCGAGGTGCATCCCGAGGCCCCGAGTAGTGTTGCCGGAGGTGAAGCTGAAGTTGCTCCCGCTGCCGCTCCTGCTGCTGCTGCTGCCACTGCACCCGAGGCTGCTGCTCCCGAGGCTACTGCCACCGAGGTCTCCGTTGAGAAGCCGACTTCCCCTGCCGCTTAAAAACTTAAAGTAGATTCGTCAAATGCCCGGGATGCCGGGTGTCATATGTAATATATACTTATACTATTTTCATTCCGCAGTGAACTACTTATCCGAACAATTTATGCCAATGTATTCTGTTTTGAGTTCCCGACTTGCTTTTCATGTTTACCGTACTTAGGTAATTTCTGCTCTTGTCTACCATTTCGGCGTTCGACAGTCGAGTCACAAAACTCCACATACGGCATACATTACTTAGAACAATCCGAGTTCCTACTAACCGAATTCCCGACATAAACAACAACAGTTATTAAAAAACAGGCATGCCGGATAAGTTCCTGCTCCAAGTCCCCGAGACCATTTTCGTGTTTCCCACCTTCCCTCTCTTTGCTCTTGACTACCATTTCGGCGTTCGTCAGTCGAGTCACAAGATGATTTCACATGACATACATTACTTTGACTTTGAGAATCGAACTCGGAACTTTCCCGGCATGCACACAATGTAAAAAATAGCTATCCGGCAGTCCCCGGGTTCCTTCCCAGGATGCCGGTAAAATACAATAAATAAACTTAACAAAACAGAAGTAAAAATCACAGAACCAGGCAGTCCCCGGGTTCCTCCCGGGGTGCCTTACTTCCATAAATATTAAAAATTGAGATACACATACACTGAGCCTTTTTAAGTGTAAAAGGGGCGAAGTAGAGCTACATTCCATGGACGCTTGGTTTCCTCACCGGATTTGTCCATTACACCTTTCCTAGCTTCCTGTGCATCTACAAGGTAATAGGAATCATTGTGCAATGCCCTGCTTATCACGAAAGGTCCCTCCCATGGAGGTGACAACTTATGCATTCCGGCCGTGCGTTGGATGAGCCTCAGCACCAGATCTCCCTCTCGGAACACCCTCGGGTGCACTTTCCGGCTATGATATCGACGAAGATTTTGCTGGTAAATTGCCGACCGAGATAGTGCCAACTCTCTTGCCTCTTCGAGTAAATCAACATCATCTTCTCGGGCCTCCTTTGCCTCAGTCTCGGTGAACATTGTTACTCTTGGGGAGTCATACTGTATGTCGGTTGGGAGTACTGCCTCAGCACCGTATACCATGAAGAATGGCGTGTATCCGGTAGATCTATTCGGTGTAGTCCGGAGACCCCATAGTACCGCCGGTAATTCCTCTATCCAGCATCCCGGAGTTCTCAATAGTGGTTCGATCAAACGAGCTTTGATGCCGGCCAAGACCAAGGCATTTGCCCTTTCGACTTGCCCATTTGCTTCCGGGTGTGCGACTGATGCTACATCCAGCCGGATTCCCTTCTCAGCACAAAATCGAGCGAATTCCCCCACAGCAAAGTTTGTTCCATTATCTGTGATAATGCTGTGTGGGTATTCGTATCTCAAGATGATGTCTTTCAGAAATTGCACAGCGGTGTGTCCATCGCACTTCCGTATTGGCTTGACCTCTATCCACTTTGTGAACTTGTCCACCATGACAAGTATGTGTGTCATATTGCCCCTTGCCGGCTTGAATTGCCCGACCATGTCCAAACACCATACTGCGAATGGCCAAGTGATGGGGATTGTTTTCAGTGCTGACGCCGGCATGTGTATCCGGTGAGCAAATCTCTGGCATCCCCCACATTTCCGGACAATATCTTCTGCTTGCTGTAATGCAGTGGGCCAGTAGAACCCATGCCGGAACACCTTTGCCACCAGGGCCCGGGATGACGCATGATGTCCACACTCCCCTTGATGTATTTCCACCAGCATCTCTTGTCCTTCTGCCGGTTCCACACATCTCTGGAGTACCTCGGTGACACTTCTCTTGTACAGCTCTTGATTGATGACAGTGTATGCTTTTGATCTTCGCATTATCTGCCGGGCTTCCACTTCATTCTCCGGGAGAGTTCCCTCCAAGATGTAAGCCATAATGGGTTGTGCCCATCCCGGGACTGGTCTAACCGGGAACATGGGAGTGTCTATGTCCATTGGTTCTGCCGACATCACCTCTATCATCATCTTTCTCTGCCTCTCTGAGCACTGGGACGCAGTCCCCGGGTTCGATGTTATGCTCCCGACATCTACTTCCATGGGTACGGCATCTGGACCAGGCTCCTTGGGGATGAAGATAGATTCCGACTCGGGTGAGGGTTGGTTAGATGGCTTCCTCAAATGCTCCAGAGCTATTCCGGGTGGGATTGCATCCCGGGATGACCCTAGCTTGGACAAGACATCCGCTGCTTCGTTTTCTCCTCTGGGTACATGCTTGAACTCGCATCCTTCAAAAAATCCGGATATTTTCTGCACATGAAACCTGTATAAGGCCATGTTTGCATCAAGAGCATCCCAATTTCCCGACACCTGTTGGACTACAAGGTCCGAGTCACCAAAGCACTCTATCCGGTGGATGCCGATCTCCTTGGCGACGTTCAGTCCATGAACCAAGGCCTCATATTCCGCGACATTGTTAGATGCCCGAAAATGGATCTGCAGCACATACTTCAGTACATCTTGCTTTGGGGAAGTGAGGACCACTCCGGCACCCAATCCGATCTTAGCTTTTGAGCCATCGAAATGCATCCTCCAGAAATTGTAATCCGGTATCGGAGGTTCATACTGCATCTCGGCCCAGTCTACCAAAAAGTCCGGCAGCGCCTGCGACTTGATGGCATCTCGTCTCTCGTATGCCGGAGCGTACGGAGACAACTGGATGGCCCATTTGGCTACCTGGCCGCTGGCATCCTTGCACCCGATGATCTCGGCGAGAGGAGCTTCGCACACCACTGTGACCGGATGTTCCTGAAAGTAGTGCTTGAGCTTGGTCACTGCCATGTATACCCCATATGCCATCTTCTGGTAGTGCGGGTAGTTCTGCTTTGATTCCGAGATCCCCTCACTGAGGTAATACACCGGCCTCTGTATCAACTTGCCCCCTTCTTCCCTTTCTACTACCATCGCCACACTGACTACCCGGTTGGTTGCGGCAATATACAGCAACATAGGTTCCTTGGGTAACGGGGATGCCAACACAGGTGCAGTTGAGAGCATTCTCTTCAAGTCGTTGAACGCCGCATCAGCTTGCGGGGTCCAAATAAATGTCTTGCTCTTCTTCATCAGTTGATACAAAGGCAAAGCCTTCTCCCCAAGTCGGCTCACAAACCGACTTAGGGATGCCAGACACCCGGTAAACTTCTGCACAACCTTCAAGCGCACGGGCAACTTCATGCTCTCGATAGCGCGAATTTTGCCCGGGTTGACTTCGATTCCCCGGCTTGAGATGAGGAAACCGAGTAACTTCCCCGCCGGAACCCCAAATGTGCATTTATCCGGGTTCAACCTCATCCGGAATCTTCTTAGGTTCTTAAATGTTTCCCTCAGATCATCTATTAGTGAGGCTTTCTCTTTTGTTTTTATGACTATGTCATCGACATAGACCTCGGCATTTCGGCCTATCTGGTCATGCAAGCATTTCTGCATGCATCTCTGGTATGTAGCACCAGCATTTCTCAACCCGAAAGTCATAACACGATAGCAATAAGCCCCATAAGGGGTTATGAAAGCAGTTTTTAATTGATCATCCGGGTTCAAAGGTATCTGGTGAAAACCAGAATAAGCATCTAGAAAAGTTAAAAGCTCACTCCCGGCAGTGGAGTCTATCATTTGATCTATCCGGGGCAGCGGGAAAGGGTCTTTCGGGCATGCCTTGTTGAGGTTGGTGAAGTCGATGCACATGCGCCACACCTTAAGCAGGAGGGGATCATCTTTCTTCTTCTCCACCAGGACTGGATTCGAAATCCAATCCGGGTGCAGCACCTCCATGATGAATCCGGCGGCCAGCAGTATAGCCAGATGCTCCATGACAGCAGCTCTCCTCTCATCCGAGAGGCGCCTAGTCGGCTGCTTCACCGGCTTCGCATCCGGTCGAACAAACAGAGAGTGCTCAGCCAACTCCCTCGGGACGCCTTGCAGATCGTCACTCGACCACGCAAACGCATCCCGATTCTCACGGAGGAAGTCGACGAGCTCGCCTTCCTATTTGCTGTCCAGGTTGCTGCCAATGATAACTTGGCGCTCCGGGTTGCTGGGGTCCACAGACACCTTCTTGGTCTCCTTGGGGGGCTGAAATGATGCCCCCTGCTCCGGGTTCACCATCCCGGGCATTCCGAATTGTGAGGTCTTGGCCATTGCCACCACCTGCTGGATCCTCTTCTTCTCCTCCGCGATCACCAGAGACTCAGCTAAGCACGATCCCGCCGAGGCACATTCCATGGAGCGCTGTTGGTCACCCGAGATGGTAATCACACCGTTGGGTCCCGGCATCTTCATCTTGAGGTAGCCCACGTGAGTCGAGATCATGAACTTGGCGAGGGCTGGTCTACCGATCAATGCATGATACGGGCTCTCGAGGTCCACGACTTCGAACTCCAAGCTCTCGGTTCGGCTGTTCTCCCGAGTTCCGAATAGCACCTCAACCCAGATCTTTCCCATGGGCGCGCAAGAGACTCCGGGCACAATGCCATGGAAGGTTGTCTTGGTGGGCAGCAGGGTGTTCATGGATACTCCCAGCTTCAGCATCGTGTCCTTGTACATGATGTTAATGGCACTGCCATTGTCAATCAGGACCCGGCTGAAGCGGACGTTGAGATTGGGTCCGACAAAAGTTGGGTCCACCACTAAGGCATACGCTCCCGGCTTGGGCATAACCCGGGGGTGATCCTTCCGGCTCCAGGTGATTTCCATCTCGGACCAGTGCAAGAATTTGGGCACCGCCGGGATCACAGCATTCACCTCCAGGGCACGCTGCCGCACACTCTTTCGGTCAGTGGGCTCGGTTACGAAGACCACATAGCTCTGATGTGCCTCCCGGTAGTTGCTCTGCTGGTGTCCGGATTGGTTACCGTTGTCGTTCCGGGTATGCACCACATTCACTGGGCAAGGTGGGGGTCCTCTCGGAGGAGGGGGAAGTCGCACAGCGTTGGCTCCCGATGTCGGAGGAGGGGGTCTCGGGATGTTGGGCCGAGATGCTGGAGCATTCTGCCGAACAGCTCCCGAGCTGCCTTCCTGCAACGTGCACTGATACCAGCTGCACTGCCGAGTAGAGTGGTTCGCGGGCTTGTTGGCCTCCAGAGTATGGTAGCAGCATGGCTTATTCAGCATCTCTTCATACGTCAGGGGCTTCTTTTGTTCCACCCAAGTCTTCTGCACCTCCTGACTTTGACCCCAAGCCGGGCCACTTGTCTCTTGACGCTGGCTGTTGCCGGCATCCTCCTGCTCCCGGGTCACTGCTGCGACATGCTGCGCGGCATGGTGGTACTCGGGTTGATTCCTCTTGTGGCCAAACTCCTGGCGATCATGGCTCCTGCTCGGTCCCGAACGCTGAGGTCCCGCATTCCTCCTGTTGGAGTCTCCGACATCCACCAGAGGTTGCATGGGATCTCCAAGCGTATAGGTATCGGCGATGCGCATGGTTTCTGCCAAGGTTGTTGGCATCTTTCTCTGCAATTTCTGCCACAGCATAGAGCCATGCCGGCATCCTTGCGCAAACCAGGAGATGGCATGTGCCTCCACCACTCCTTCGCAAGAGTTGCGGATATTGCTCCACCGGGTAAGGTACTCCCGGTCAGTCTCATTGCTCCTTTGCCTACAGATGGCGAGCTGCTGAGGCCTGTTGGGCCTCTTGTACGTGCTGGTGAAGTTGCTGATGAATGCCTCTTCAAAGTCTAACCAGCAGTCTATGCTGCCAGTTCTCAGATTGTTCAACCAGATCCGGGCTGGTCCTTCCAACATCTGCGGTACATAACGTACCGCCCATCGTCTGTCTCCACCGGCTATGCTTACTGCAGTTACATAGTCGGTTAGCCAGTCCTCCGGCTTCTTGCTACCGTCATAGGTCTTGGCACCTCGGTTGAGCTGAAAGTTCCGAACAGGAGGTTCCCGCATGATCCGAGGTCCAAAGCAGACAGGTCCCGGAGGTCCTTGCTCTTCCACCAACTCGGATTGTTGAATCCGGTCGAGCCGGAATCTGGCGTCTGCCGGGTTCAGCTGCCTGGTTCCTATCAGAGATCCCAAAGGGTTCTCGTCTGGCTGATATCCGAGCTGCTGCAACCTTGCGTTGCCATCATTGAGCCTGTCCTGTGCAGGGACCAGGGCCTGCTGGGGAACGGAGACGACCTCCCTCTGCGGGTTTCCCTGAACGTGAGGAGGGTTCCGGGGTGGATTACCACGACTAGCCGGGTTATTATTTCCTACACCCAGGTTACCATCTCCACGGGTACTTCCCGCCTGTCCCGAGTTACGCTGTCCAGCTTGCCCGGCTTGCTGGATACCGGCGAAAGCCGGATCATAGGTCTGTAGCTGCTTGTTCTTCCCGAAACCTCGACTCCGGCTCCGGCTCTTGCTCTTGCTCTTGCTTCTGCTTGGATGCGGGGAAGAGGCCTCCCCATCCGACCTCTGGCTGTCGGGTCTGGCCGAGTACACCTGGGATCCTGCCCCGGGGTGCTTCTTCTTGAAGGCCAGATTCTGACGATTGGCCTCTATCACCAACTCGTTTACCCTCTCCTGCTGCTTGCGCAGGGCTTCACCGGATAGTCCCACCAACTCGGCCATGGCGGCTTCGGCGGCCCTAAGGGTTTTCGCCGGTGAGCTGTACACCGGCTTCCCCGCAGAAATCCGACTTCCTGTGTTGCTGGTGGTAGCTCCACGAGCCAGCTCCTCATTCACCATTCTTCCTTTCTTGCGCAGATCTGCAATGCGCTTCTCCCGGGAGTCTATCTTAGGGAACCCGTGAGCTGCATTGTACTCCCGGAGGCTAGCGTTGAGCTCGCGGCGGATCTCGGCGATCTCCTGCGCTTCAGCGAGTAGCAACTTCCGCTGCTCCTCTAACTCAACCGAAGTGACCTGGGTGTCTGCTCCGGCAGTTACCGGTACAGCCAACTTAGCCACGAGTCCCGAGAGGGGATCCGGACGACGTCGTGGATGGGATGACAGCGGATCTCCATCCCGGGCCGCAGGCCTCTCCTGCGGGGGTTTGGCCAAACGGGGGTGGCCGTCAGTATCGCCATCAGCGTCTTGATACTCCTCCTCGGTTGTCGCGACCATCATTACTGCGACTGAACTCGGGGGGCGACCGGCACGCAGACCCCGAGCTGCGCAGAGCACGGGAGGGTCCTCAGCTTCCAGGACCACGTCCGGGTAGCTACGGACAACCTCGGTGGCCACGTAGGTGGTGAAACCACCGAAATCGATGAGACATCCGTTCACCGGAAACGGTCTGTTCCGGAAGCACCCTGCGTTGTCGCAGACGAAGTCCATCTCCCCTAGCCTTACGACTAGGCCAGAAAGAACCCGGACGTCGAAACGAATGGGGGAGGCCGTCCGGATGTGTACACCAGCCAACGCCTCTGTCAGCCCCACGGTGGGCGCCAACTGTCGTGGTGGTGTCACGGCAGATGCCATAGGATGGCTAATTTGTGGGGCCGATGGACGTTGGTGGATCCGGGGAGGGATAGCGAGCTGAAGAGCTCACACGAGGAGGATCCCGGTAAAACCGAGATCTCCCAAGAACAAGGAACAAGAACAAAGTGCAAAGGGGAAGATCTAACAAATACAAACAAATGCACGAAGGCACACAGCACACACACGATATACCCAGGTTCAGGGCCCTCGTGAGGAGGTAACACCCCTACTCCTGCCTTTCCTCTCAATATATTGGTGATATAAGGACCACAACTTGCTACAAGATCTCTCAAAGTGAGAAGTACAAAGAACTAGATGAACTCAAGGTGAGGAGGAGTGAATGCTCTAAGAGTAAATGTGACTATAACTTTGGCTCTGAAGTTGGTCTCTCCCTCTCAGGAGCAGTTATGGCGCCTTTTATAGAGGTCCGGCCAGGAGGGCCGGAAACCCTAATTCAGCTTGGCCCCACCGGACAGGCCTAGCCGGGATGTCGTCACCGGCTAGTGCGACCTAGTCGCCGGACTATCCGGTGTAGCCCCTTCGTCATCATCTCGTTAAGGACGGCAGGCGCCGTCCTACATCATCATTGTCCCCTTGTCAGAGACAAGACATGTCTTTGCCCATCCCGGATAGCCTTTTCCGGATTGCCGGGCTAGGCATGTCAGGTCTTGTCGTACCACGATCGTACCGGGTGACGCGCTCCCGTGTCAGGCGGGAGGTGACCATGCTTCCGTGTCAGGCGGGAGGTGACCATGCTTCCGTGTCAGGCGTAATGGTACTTCCCCCCGCTATAAACGGGAAAGCCTGCTACGGACCGTTGACGGCCTACCGGAAGCCCTTACTCCGGATACCTCCTTGCTTGCCACTGAGCCTCTTCTGCATAAGATCAACACCGAGAGATTCGCTCCGGTTAGTACTTATCCGGAATACCTATTCGGTAAAGCCGAGTTCACCTCCACCCGGGAGTTTCCCCGGAGTCCTAGATCTGGGAGCCTTCCCGGAGACGTCCGAGCTCGTCTCAGGATGAGTATCTCTAGGCCTAGCCTCCCGAAGATGTCTTAGCCTACCGGCAAAGACATCTTCGAGAAGCTAGTTCGTAGAGGAACCACCCGCTCATGCTTGTGCTGCGATTGTGAGGGCCGGGGGTGTCTATTTATAGCTGCCAGACCTGACCCTTGCGGCTGCCAGGAGGCACTTCACCCTCTTCCAGTGCCCAAGGGTCAAGCTGCCCTTTCAGCACATCAGGGGGTGTCCCTTGCTCTCGCCAAAGGCCGGGTACTGTTGACACCTTGCTGAATTATACCGGGATCTGCCCCTACCCGGGGGGCAGCCCCCCGACACACGCAAATGGAACACTCGAACTAGTGGCTTCACGTAGTAGGCTAGACAAGTTGGAGCCGAGGGGAAAATGAATGCCCTGTGTGGATGCACGACTAGTCTTGGTTCCAAACCCAGGAACTCAGTTCCTAAGATCGACAAGAATGGGACAACCCACCACAATCCCATTGTGGCCTCTCATCCAAGTCTTTAGCATATTCAACACATCTCTGATCATTCCACATCATCCTTCACAGCTCTGGTTCATCAACCGGATGGAACAGAGTGAAGATCTAAGCAGGGCTAAGCATAGGAGACTCTCGCGATGCAACACTTAAGACAATATAAACCTCAACTCAAAACCACATTTGAATCGCATGCATAATACCAGAATCAAATACTTTGAAATCTTATATGTGCAGATAAGAGGTTATGCTTGCCTTGCTCTTCGATAACAAGATATATAGCAATTGGAGATCTTCGTCTGATGTTGATCAAAATAAACAAAATAACTCTTCATAGATTCCTGCTTGAGTAGGTCGTCGATGATCCATCAAGCCTTCGGTGTTGTCGAACTCCACTTCGGATTCACACTGCGGTAAACGAAACACCGGAAAAGAAACGGAAACAACATTCAACCATGGCATAGATGCAATGCGCACAATGCATGACATGACAATTTAGAGGATTAAAATGTAAATCCTACACATGGAAGAACATTTTAAATGGAGTTGGAATGCCCGAGAGGTGCCATTCGACAAATTCCATAATTAAAGGAAATGGTGTAATTTGTTCTTCTATTATATACATGGTTCAAAGTGTTTAAATATGCATGATTTGGATATAATTGAATAGATCTTATTTTTCTGCAAATTTTGATATAAAAATCATTTTTTTCTGAATTAAAATGAATTAGTTATGAATTTCCAAAGATTAAACAATTTTAATTCAATTTAAACCATTTGTTTATTCCATTTTAAACATTTATGAATTTAAATAAAAATTGGACCCACATGTCATAACTTTATTAATTACAGAAAACATTATTTGGAAATGAATAAAATTCTGACAAGGGGACCCACCTGTCATATTTAAAATAATTGCAGAAATGATTTAAAGATTTTTCAGAGAATAGAAAAAGAGGCGATGACGTCAGATGACGTCATCAATGGAGGCAGGGGCTACTGCCGAGCACGAATCGCTCGATTCGGCGCGAGCGAGGAGGAGCAGGCAGGCGCATGAGACGCGCACGGGCGCCGGGAGCCAAAGGAGGGCGGCGCCGCTAGCAGATGGTCACCGGAGACGACGGAGCGCTCGCCGGAGCGGAACACGACGGCGGCGCGCGGCGGCCGGAGGAACCAGAGGGCTACGGAGTGAACGGAGGGGTCCAGGAGGACCAGAAGCTCACCCCGGTGCTTGTGGAGGCATCGAGGAAGCGTGGGGAGGCCGGAGTTCGCCGGAATCAAGTTCGCCGGCGTCGGACCCGAGCGGAAGGAATCGACGAACTACTGCTGATTTGTTGCTTCCCAGCACGGACAACTTGTGGAGAAGGGAGCTAGGAACGAGACGGAGCTCCAGAGCGTCTCGCCGGACCTCGGCGTTTCCCGGAGCGGCGGCGATTCGAGAAACGGCCGAGGCTAGGGTTTCGGCCGGGCGGAGGAGCAGGGAAGGGAGAGAACGAGCGAGGGAGAGAGATAGGGAAGAGAGGGAGGGCACGACACGGTGCCTCATCTTTATCTCCTCGCAGCTCGGCTGCGGCGGGGATCTTGGCGCACGGCCGCGGCGGTGGACGGCGGAGGAGAAGACACGTCGGCGGCGTCTATCTGTCGGGAGGAAGAAGAAAGAAAAGAAAGGAACGTTTTGCGAAAACCCCCCTGGTTTTTCAGGAAAACATAGAACCTTTGAAAACATGCCCCTGTTTTGGAAAATAAATCTTTTGAGGGCCTTTTTGTGAACATAAAATTTATACAAAAATACCAGGAGACTCAGAATTTCACAAGGAAGCCATTGGCAACTTTGGATTTTTAAAATTTCGAAATTCTTTTAACATATTTAAAATAACAAGTGGTTTAGTCCACTTAGGGTTTTCTCTTTTAATTTTTAAACTCAAATTTTTTGCACATTTTAATTAGATGCAAATGATGCTCATGATGCACAAACAAATCTTAATTATCGATTAGCAAATGTGGGGACGTTACATGTGCTCAACTTTTGAATCTGTCGGAACTGCTTTACGACAAATCGATCCTTATCAGTGTCTATTCTCTCATAAAATTCTATATTCTATTAACATCCTAGATGCCAAGAAGAAGATCTCCCAAGTCATTACCTGGTAACCGTACATGGATTTTATCTCGGATCATATATGACTTATAGTTATTTCTCGGACTTAGATTTACCATCTCTTCTTCATAGTTCGTAGGTCTGTCATATTCTATTAATATGACCTTCATTACAAGATTGTCGTACCACACAATCTGGAACACAACCTCGCACGCCTACGTTCTCAGTATGAGCTCAGAGCATCATGATCTTAATCATCATCTTCTTTCAAGTTGAGGAGCATGACACTGGAAAACACTTTCCGCTGCGCCACTCTGATGTCTGGAGAGGAAGTTCATTAACTTCGTCTTGCTCTACTTTCTTTCCCACTTATACCCTTGGATAAGAAACTATTTCTTTTGCAAGGCATATTCCGGCAAGCGTTTTGGCCTATGTCGTGAGACATGTACCCAACTAATTCTTTAGGTACGGTACACTACAAAGATTTATCCATTTTAGGTACGATCACATCGAAACACTAAATTGCTGAAACGACAATCTAGGCTTATAGCCATGCCACCACTCATATGGTATTGTCTTCATGGATTTAAATGGTTTCCCTATTATCTAACGTGAATGTTACGTTTCTACCATATGAGTCTAACGATCACAATAATTCGATAAGAGATTTATTTACCACACACTATCCGATAGGGTGTGATTACGACGTCCTAACATACCATAACACTATGGTGTTCCATGCGACGTAATTTGTCGAACTCTTCTCACAAGTCTTCCAATGATGTGCCAACATTATAACTCAAATCTTCATTTCCTCAATCTGTATCGTGTTCTTGTTAAATTTATTTCCTACTTCATTCTGAACTTGTTTGATCGAATCAAAATTTCCAGACTAACATTCCCTGAGTGGATATCCTTATATCTACTCGGAATATTCATGAAGTCTATGAAATAAACACTTCCACTTTACGTTAAAGTACTTGATTGATTCACATACACCCATATGCATGATTCTCAACAAGTTATACTCAAAACGTTCAGTGAAGTTTACGAAATAAAGATCTCCACTACACGTTAATTACTTCATTGATCTACATACATCTATATGCATGACTATCAATAAGTTATATGCCCGTTTTCTGAAACGGTGTCTTAGTTATCTTGCAATTGTCAAAAGATCAAATCTAAAGACTTGTAGATCCATCCTGTGTGGAGCTAATTCATTGACTATAACATTGACATGAATCAAACGGTAGTGCCACACATATGTGGTATCTTTATTAAGTTTTGGCATTAATATTATGAATGTGGGAGCTTCTATCATCTAAATTCAAATCGGCATATGATCATTACTTCATAAATATAGGACAACGAATTTGTCACTAACATATATGAACAATTGTCTCGCTAGAGGAGACACACTTATAACGATCATACTAACAGGCGATCATAAAGAATTTATTCAAATGGTAGATTTAGAGGGAGATTGTCTATGGCCATCACAACAATTTGTCTGCCATTATCAACACGCAATGTCGCCTCATCCTTTCAAGCCATTCAAGCAGTAAATGTGGTTTTCATAAAACATGACTAGTATCAAAACTTAGTCACTACTGCGAGTACTTTCTTAGCTAAAACATTCATAACATGTATATCATATATACACCATCATCATTGATGACTTCCGGCGATCTGTTTCATCTTCTTGATACTTCCAACGTAATCAAGAACCATGAAGGTGAACGATTCCCCTTGCATGACATAGTCTATGACAAAGCATTTGCACCTGGCAACGTCGTCTGTCATCAAGTGATCAAGCTCAACGAGCCATCTCAATGTCATCAAGTATTATTGCCACGTGCTCCTTCAATGTGTGTATTCTCTTCCATCTTGGTTGAGAAGACAATCAGTCAATGTACTGATAAACTTCATCAACCCAACTTTAGGGGTACCCCGAGTTTAGCGACCATCTCATATGTTCGCGATCTAATAACTCGTAACCATCGTTGGTTCTCTATGGCAGAGATCATAGCATACACTGGACTATGATGATATCATCCGCATAAAACCTGATAATCCAAATTATCATTTGTTTGCGGAATCTCCGGGTTTATCTCCTAGCGGGTATTGTATCACAAAGAGCTAACGGTTTAAACAAGGAGTATCCTCAAGCTAAAGTATAAAACTATGAAGTTTGGACCCAACCTTTTAAGTTTCTCAATCGCAGGAATGCGCCTAATTTTAATATATGCTATCACAATGGTTAATACCTATAAAGGTTTTGCAAAACAGACTTTGTTCATTATAAAATAGGGTTCAAGTTTTAATAAAATAAAACTATCAGAACTCCCACTCAAAACGACACCCCTCTAATCGTTTTAGTGATTACACGACCCCCATCCATTGTGTAACCCCTCATCGTCAGAGCCGGCAACACAACTTCAATGGTGGACATCGAAATGTCGATCACAATAACTTTGTGACTCATGCTCGACCTTTCGGCCTCCGTGTTCCGAGGCCATATCTGAAGGAGATATGCCCTAGAGGAAATTAATAAAGAGTGTTTCTTTATCATATCTCGTTTGTTCATAATACGTTTTTATGTCATGCTATAACCGTATTAAGCGGAAACATTAATACGGGTGTGATGCGTAAACAACCAGGTCCCTAGTAGCCTCTACTAAGACTAGTTTCGTTGCGCGATCGATGATCGAGGTTTCCCGATCATTGGGCATGGCGCCGGTCGTCAATGGAAGTCATATCGTTGGAGAACGATATGATGGACATACCCATATTTGTAGGACGTAGTCATTACGCCTTTGACCGTGAGACCAACTCTTATTGTTATTCCTGGAAGATACTTTGATTGCACCAAACGTCGTATCTTAATTAGTATGACAATAACGATGATACTTTTGGGTATCGAAAAGGAGTAGTTGAGACGAGGGGTCAATAGCGGGATTTTCCAGTCCGCATAGCAGGACAGATACTCTAGGGCCCACTCGGTGAGATTATGTCTAATGAGCTTGCAAGCATGTGACTAGGTCACGGAGACATGAAATCATAGACGAGTAGAAGATAGCATTGTCGGTAACGAGGTCATCTAGATATGGAGATATCTATGAACGACGCTCGGACACGCTAAGTATCGCTATGGCAAAAGGTTTAAGACTTTACGTTCAGGTTTGATAGATGAAAGTCATTTATTATATCATAGGGATTAATTCATGGGGTCCAGGCCTACGAGTTAGTCGTTGATCAGAGAGGAGTCTCGATCATACCTATTATTATATCGAACCGCTAGGGTAACACACTTAAGGGGTTTCGACAAGACAACCGGAAAGGAAAGAGATCAGCGGGAACGTCCCGGGAGAGGTCCGATGGAGATCGGGCAGCGACGAAATAGTTTTCGGAGCTAGAATAAATTACATATAATATGTTTGATAGTAATTAGTGTAATTAATGTCCAAATATGATTTTATATATTTATTTTCGAATTTATTAAGGCTGATTTTCCTAAATGGGCCTTCTGGTGGAAAGAAGGCCCATGGGGGGAAATCCCTAAGGGAATTCGGTGGGGGGGGGGGGCATGGACGGCCTAGGTGGGCCAAAAGGGGCCCACCAGGGCCGGCGCACTGTTCATGTCGAACCAGGCATGTGAGGTTTAGTCCCATATTTCCTGGTTAGCAAGTTGGCTCCCTCCGGGGAGCCTTTATATAGAGGGGCACCCCTGGCCTTTTAATTCATCCAATTAATTCCCAATTCTCTCTCGATTTCGTGATTCCCTTTGTCGGAGTTGCGCCGAGTTGAGAAAGGGGTCTCTTCCACCATAGCCCAATGCCGCGCTGCTGGTGTTCCGGTCCAAATCTGCCGCTGCTTGTCCTGGACTGGAGCTTCGGAGGCCGGCGTCTCCACCGTACGTGTGTAACGCCCTGCGAGGTGCTGCACTAGCGGTACTGGGAGATCTTCTTCCTCTTCACGACCTTGAGGTCGGCTTCGTCGGTCTTCATCATCAACGTTCGTGCGGGAACGTAATCCCGCTTTCGTTCTACAAGGGTATGTATTCCGATCTCCGTTCGTACTACTATATCTGCATAGAATAGATCTTGGCATGTTTTAAGGATATCGTTGCTAGGATTTTTTTTGTTTTCTGCACTCAATCCCCTTCAGTGATATAAGAGCCGATCTATCGTAGATATAGCTGTACGCTGTTAGAACCCGTGTTCTGCACGGGGGCATCGTTCCTGTTATTTGCTACCCTCTAGCGTGCACTTGTGATTCCAGTGGCATCGAGTTGATGAAGCGGCCAGGACCGACTTTACGCGTACGCTTACGCGAGACTGGTTCCACTACTGACATACGGCTTGTACCATATATGTGGCTGGCGGGTGTCAGTTTCTCTCTCTTTAGTTGGTCTTGCATTTTCAATGGAGGGCCCGAAAGGGATGCTTAAACATGCAATTATTGGATCGTTGTTGTGGTCATAAGGTTTGTAGGTATGAAGCGATTCTATTTACGACAGCCCCAAGCCACGTAAAATATGCAAAAGATAAAGTAGAAGCGTCTAACTTTATTTTGCAGTGGCTATGTGATATGGTCAAGGTAGGTTTATTAAATTGTTTATGAACTGCGGGCGCCAAGAAGACCATGGCGCAATGGACTATATCACATTGCATTACATTTGATGTTTTGTGTGCATCTTATATTGTGTTATTATATATATTAGTATATATTAGTTACACGGCGGTAGTCATATATAAGATGATCCCTTCAAAAATACCACTAGTTTTCTTCCTCCAACGAGCACCACCAAGAAAGTTCTACGTTATGAGGCAGGCCGTGACGGTCGGGTGTCAGACATATCGTCGTTCGCATACAGTGGGTGTAAGCCATGTTGCACAAGCGTTACGTGGAGGTTATAGTGGCGAGCCTAGCATATGCAGATATGGCCTCGGAACATGGAGGCCGAAAGGTCGAGCATGAGTCACAGAGTTGTTGTGATGGACAATTGTCTACCCTTGAGGTTGTGCTGCCGGCTCTGACGATGAGGGGTGGTGCACTGGATGGGGGTCGCGTAATCGCTTAAACGGCCAGGAGGGATGTTCGTTTGAGTGGGAGTTATATTAGTTATTTTCTAAAAATACTATAACTCAAAATTATTATGAACAAAGTCTTATGTTGTTGCAAATTCCATTGTAGATGTCTCGCCCCTCGTTTAACCTAGGTCTGTTCATTGAGAAAGAAAAGCTTAAGACCAATGGGTCAAACCTCATGGCCTGGTTCCGCGACCTGAAGTCCATTCTTGAAACCCACAAGGTGGCCTATATCCTTGAAGCCACCTAAGGTGATCTGCCAAACACCGCCTCAGAAATCGAAAGGAATGTCCATGAGGTTGAGGCGGAGATTTCTTCTTGTGTCCAGAGGGGCATGCTCATTGCCATGGAGACTGACCTGCAAAACCATTTCGAGAACAAGGGTGCTTATGAGATAATCATTGAACTCATGGTTCTTTTTGCACGACAACTCAAGGCTGAGAGGTTCGAAGCATCCGTGCTTTTCTTCTCAGCCCAGATGGAAGAGCACGGCAATATAAGTGAGCACTTAGCCAAGCTTTTTGGCTGCGTTCAGCTCCTGAATGATCTGGGAAGTGTGATCCCAGAAGAGCTGGTTATTGATAGGGTGCTGATTTCTCTGCCCCCTAGCTATAAGAACGTCATCGTGGACTACGGCATGAAAGGGACGTCAAAACCCCTGTCGGAAATCCTGAAGATGCTCAAAGTGGCCGAATTAGAAATCAAGCTGGAGAAGATGGTGGTAACCATCGGATCACCTGAGCGCAACTGCCCCAAGTACCTGGAGGATAGGAAATCTGGCAAGATAGTCAAAAAAGAGCAAGGTATATTTGATATACATGTTATAGATGTGTACCTTACATCCGCCTGTAGCAACACTTGGGTATTTGATACTATTTCTGTTGCTCATATATGTAACTCTCAGTAGCAGTTACGAAATAAACGGCGGCTGGCTAAGGATGAGGTGACGATGCGCGTCGGCAACGGATCGAGAATCGATGTGGTGGCTGTCGGCACGCTCCCTCTACATCTACCATCGGGATTAGTTTTGGTTTTAAATAAGTGTTATTTTGTACCATCGTTGAGTGTAAACATTATAAGTGGGTCTTGCCTGTTACAAGCCGGTTATTCATTTAAATCAGTATCAAGCAGTTGTGCTATTTTTATGAATGATATCTTTTATGTTGATGCTCCCGAGAATAATGGTTTATTCTTGTTGAATCTCGATCGTAGTACTCACATCCATAACATAGAAGCCAAACGGATTAAGTGTAGTGATGATACCGCCATGTATATGTGGCATTGCCGTCTTGGTCATATTGGTATAAAGCGCATGAAGAAACTCCACTCTGATGGACTTTTGGACTCATTGGATTTTGGATCCCTCGATACATGCGAACCATGCCTTATGGGCAAAATGACCAGGACACCATTCAAAGGTTTCATTGAACGGACGTCGGATTTATTGGGGATCATACATACAGATGTGTGTGGACCAATGAGCGTATCGACACGCAATGGTTATCGTTATTTTGTCACCTTCACTGATGACTTGAGTAGATACGGTTATATCTATTTGATGGAACACAAGTCTGAAACTTTTGAAAAGTTCAAAGAATTTCAAAGTGAAGTTGAAAATCAGCTTAACAAGAAAATCACGCACCTCCGATCCGATCGTGGTGACGAGTATTTGAGTTTTGAGTTTGGCACACATCTGAAGAGTTGTGGCATCGTACCCTAACTTACGCCTGCGGGAACACCGCAACGTAACGGCGTGTCCGAGCGACGTAATCGTACTCTACTGGATAGTGTCCGGTCTATGATGTCTCTGACCGATTTGTCCGTATCCTTCTGGGGTTATGCGTTAGAAACAGCCGCATTCATTTTAAATAGGGCTCCGTCCAAATCCGTTGAAACGACACCGTATGAATTATGGTATGGCAAGAAGCCTAAGTTATCGTTTCTGAAGGTTTGGGGTTGTGAGGCGTATGTTAAGAAACTACAGCCCGACAAACTCGAACACAAGTCGGAGAAAGTCGTCTTTGAAGGATATCCGCGAGAAACCGTAGGATACACCTTCTACAACCAAGCTGAGGACAAAACGTTTGTCGCGAAGACCGGTACCTTTCTAGAGAAGGAGTTTCTCGCGAAATGAGTAAGTGGGAGGAAGGTAGACCTCGATGAGATCGTTGATCCTGAACTCGAGATTCCGAGTGGCGCAACGGAAGCTGTTCCGGAAACGTCCTCCACAGATGGAGTGGGAGAAACTGTCGAGGAAAGTGTTCTATCTCGTAGGTCTGGTAGATCTAGTATCGCACCATAATGGTATGGCAACATGGTTTGCACCGTCATGTTAATTAAACAAGACGAACCTACGAACTACAAGGAGGCAATGGCGAGTCTAGAGTCCGAGAAATGGCTAGAAGCCATGAAATACGAAATAGGATCCATGTATGATAACGAAGTGTGGACTTTGATGGATATTCCCGAAGGGCGCAAGGCCGTCGAGAATAAATGGATCTTTAAGAAGAAGACTGATGTTGATGGTAATGTGACCGTCTATAAAGCTCGGCTTGTCGCAAAAGGTTTCCGACAAGTTCATGGGATTGACTACGATGAAACTTTTTCACCGGTAGCGATGCTAAAGTCTATTCGGATTTTGTTAGCAGTTGTTGCCTATTGCGATTATGAAATATGGCAGATGGATGTCAAAACAGCCTTCCTAAATGGAAACATTGAGAAAGAGTTGTACATGGTACAAACGGAAGGTTTTGTCGATCCAGAAAATGCTGGCAAGGTATGCAAGCTTCAGCGCTCCATTTATGGATTGAAGCAAGCATCTCGGAGCTGAAATCTTCGCTTTGATGAGGTGATCAAAGGTTTTGGATTTGTCCAAAATTTGGAAGAGACCTGCATTTACAAGAAATGAGTGGAAGCTCGGTTGTGTTCTTAGCACTATATGTAGATGACATATTGCTAATTGGGAATGATGTGGAACTTCTGAATAGCGTGAAGGGTTATTTAAACAGTATGTTTTCCATGAAGGACTTAGGAGAAGCTGCAAACGTCTTAGTCATTAAAATCTATCGTGATAGATCAAGACGTCTATTAGCGTTGAGCCAGAGTACTTATCTTGATAAAATACTGAAGCGTTTTGGTATGGAGAAGGCAAAGAAGGGTTCTCTGCCGGTTATCAAGAATAAAACATTGTGAAAGGCACAGTGTCCGGTAACGGAACAGGATAAGGCCGATATGACTAAACATCCTTATGCTTCAGCCATAGGATCGATTATGTATGCAATGTTAAGTACTAGACCTGATGTGGCATTAGCTCTAAGTTTGACAAGCTGTTTCCAGAGTAATCCTGGATTGGCGCAATGGATTGTTGTTAAAAGCATTCTTAAGTATCTCAATAAGACAAAGGAAATGTTCCTTGTCTATGGTGGCTGCGATGAAGAACTTGGCGTAACTGGTTACGTGGATGCAAGTTTCTGCTCAGACCCCGATGACTCTAAGTCACAGACAGGTTATGTGTTCAAGGTGAATGGGGGCGCCGTGTGCTGGAGAAGTGGGAAACAATCCATCGTCGCACAATCTACAATGGAGTCGGAGTACATTGCTGCTTGCGAAGCCGCGAATGAAGCTGTGTGGCTGAGGAAGTTCATCATTGAACTTGGAGTGTTCCCGAGCATGCAAGACCCCGTGGTCCTCTTCTGCGACAATACGGGTGCCATTGCTAACGCCAAGGAGCCAAGGTCTCACTCTACCGCCAAACACATACTTCGACGCTTCCATGTGATACGACAGTAAAAACAAGGAGGCGGTGTGAAGAATTGCAAAGTGCATACGGATCTGAATGTGGCAGATCCTCTGACGAAGCCTCTTCCGCTTGACAAGCACGTGAAACACCAAGAAGCTATGGGTGTCCGGATTTTACCAAGTTGTAATCTAGATTAATTTGTACTCTAGTGCAAGTAGGAGACTGAAAGAGATATGCCCTAGAGGCAATTAATAAAGAGTGTTTCTTTATCATATCTCGTTTGTTCATAATACGTTTTTGTGTCATGCTATAACCGTATTAAGCGGAAACATTAATACGGGTGTGATGCGTAAACAACCAGGTCCCTAATAGCCTCTACTAAGACTAGTTTCGTTGCGCGATCAATGATCAAGGTTTCCCGATCATAGGGCATGGCGCCGGTCGGCAATGGAAGTCATATCGTTGGAGAACGATATGATCGACATACCCATATTTGTAGGACGTAGTCATTACGCCTTTGACCGTGAGACCAACTCTTATTGTTATTCCTGGAAGATACTTTGATTGCACCAAACATCGTATCTTAATTAGTATGGCAATAACGGTGATACTTTTGGGTATCGGAAAGGAGAAGTTGAGACGAGGGGTCAATAGCGGGATTTGCCAGTCCGCATAGCAGGACAGATACTCTAGGTCCCACTCGGTGAGATTATGTCTAATGAGCTTGCAAGCATGTGACTAGGTCACGAAGACATGAAATCATAGACGAGTAGAAGATAGCATTGTCGGTAACGAGGTCAGCTGGATATGGAGATATCTATGAACGACGCTCGGACACGCTAAGTATCGCTATGGCAAAAGGTTTAAGACTTTACGTTCAGGTTTGATAGATGAAAGTCATTCGTTATATCACAGGGATTAATTCATGGGGTCCAGGCCTACGAGTTAGTCGTTGATCAGAGAGGAGACTCGATCATACCTGTTATTTTATCGAACCGCTAGGGTAACACACTTAAGGGGTTTTGACAAGACAACCGGAAAGGAGAGAGATCACCGGGAACGTCCCGGGAGAGGTCCGATGGAGATCGGGCAGCGACGAAATAGTTTTCGGAGCTAGAATAAATTATATATAATATGTTTGATATTAATTAGTGTAATTAATGTCCAAATATGATTTTATATATTTATTTTCGAATTTATTAAGGCTGATTTTCCTAAATGGGCCTTCTGGTGGAAAGAAGGCCCATGGGGGGAATCCCTAAGGGAATTCGGTGGGGGGGGGGCATGGCCGGCCTAGGTGGGCCAAAAGGGGCCCACCAGGGCCAGCGCACTGTTCATGCCAAACCAGGCATGTGGGGTTTAGTCCCACATTGCCTGGTTAGCAAGTTGGCTCCCTCCCGGGAGCCTTTATATAGAGGGGCACCCCTGGCCTTTTTATTCATCCAATTAATTCCCAATTCTCTATCGATTTCGTGATTCCCTTTGTCGGAGTTGCGCCAAGTTGAGAAAGGGATCTCTTCCACCATAGCCCACTGCCGCGCTGCTGGTGTTCCGGTCCAAGTCTTCCGCTGCTCGTCCTGGACTGGAGCTTCGGATGCCGTCGTCTCCACAGTACGTGTGTAACGCCCTACGAGGTGCTGCGCTAGCGGTACTGGGAGATCTTCTTCCTCTTCACGACCTTGAGGTCGGCTTCGTCGGTCTTCATCGTCAACGTTCGTGCGGGAATGTAATCCCGCTTTCGGTCTACAAAGGTATGTATTCCGATCTCCGTTCGTACTACTATATTTGCATAGAATAGATCTTGGCATGTTTTAAGGATATCGTTGCTAGGAAATTTTTTGTTTTCCGCACTCGATCCCCTTCAATATCTGCATATGCTAGGCTCGCCACAATAACCTTCAACGAACGCGCGTGCAACATGCCTTACACCCACTGTATGCAAACGACGATATGTCTGACACCCGATCGTCACATCCTGCCTCATAACGTAGAACTTTCTTGGTGGTGCACGTCGAAGGAAGAGCACTAGTGGTATTTTGGAGTGATCATCCTATATTCCTACCGCCGTGTAACTAATATATACTAATATATAATCACACAATATAAGATGCATACAAAACATCAAAATGTAATGCGATGTGACATGGTCCTTGAGCCGGTGGTCTCCTTTGCGCCAACAATTCATAAACAATTTAATAAACCTACCTTGACCATATCATATTGCCCCTGCAAAATAAAGTTAGACGCTTCTACTTTATCTTTTGCATATTTTACGTGGCTTGGGGCTGTCGTAAATATAACCGCTTCATACCTACGAATCTATGACCACAACAACGATCAAATAATTGCATATTTATTCATCCCTTTCGGGCCCTCCATTGAAAATGCAAAGCCAACTAAAGAGAGAGAGACAGACACCCGCCAGCCACATATACAGAACTAGCCGTATGTCAGTTGTGGAACCAGTCTCGCATAAGCATACGCGTAAGGTCGGTCCGGGCCGCTTCATCAACTCAATGCTGCCGGCAGTGCAAGTGCACGCGAGAGGGTAGCAAATAATAAGAGTGTTGTCCCCGTGATAAAACACGGGTGAAGCTAGCGCACAGCTATATCTACGCATAGATCGGCTCTAATACCACTGAAGGGGATCGCAGGCAGAAAACAAAAAAAATTCTAACCACGATAACCAAAAACTAGCCAAGATCTATACTATGCAGATATAGTAGTACGCAGGGGGGTCGGTATACACACCTCTTGTAGACCGAAAAGCGGGAATTACGCTCCCGCACAAGCGTTGACGACGTAGACGCCGTAGCCGACCTGAAGGTCGCGGAGAACTTGGCGCGACGAAGAAGACGATGACGCGGCAATGTCGGTGAAACCGACGACGACCTTGAGGCCGTATGGAGGAAGCAGACCTCCAGCACCAATAGTGTGGCACCTCGCACGGCGTTACACACATACGGTGAAGCCGACGAACTCCGGGCCCGATCCACGGACGAGCAGCGGAAGACTGGGACCGGAAGACCAGCAACACGACAACGGGCTATGGTGGAGAGAGAACTCTCATCCTCCTCAGCGCAACTCCGACAAAGGGAATCACGAGATCGAGGAGAAATCGAGAATTAATTGGATGAATTAAAAGGCCAGGGGTGCCCCTTATTGTATAGGCTCCCGGTGGGGAGCCAACTTGCCAGCCAGGCAATGTGGGACTAATCCCACATGCCTGGTTCGGCCAAGCTGGCCGCCGGCCACCTGGTGGGCCCCTTTTGGCCCACCTAGGCCGGGCAACACCCCCCCGCCCACCGAATTCCCTAGGGGATTTTCCCCCACATGGGCCTTCTTTCCACCAGAAGACCCATTTAGAGAAATAAGTCTAAAGAAATTCGAAAATAAATATATAAAATCATATTTGAATATTAATTACACTAATTTATATCAAACATATTATATATAATTTATTGTTGCTCCGAAAACTATTTCGTCGCTGCCCGATCTCCATCGGACCATTCCCGGGACGTTCCCGGTCTCTCTTTTCCTACTTTTCTCTTCCGGTAAAATGTCGACTCCCCTTAAGTGTGATACCCTAGCGGTTCGATTATCTCACCATACATGATCGAGACTCTTCTCCGATCAATGACTAATTCGTGGACCGAGGATACCCAGAATTAATCCCTGCGAGATAACGAATACTTTACCTATCGAACCTGGACGTCTGAGTCTTAAACCTTTTACCATAGCGATACTTAGCGTGTCCGAGACTCATTCATAGATATCTCCATACCTAGCTTGATCTCGTTACCGACAACACTATCTTCTACTCGTCTTTGATATTATGCCAGCTGGTGACCTAGTCACATGTTTGCAAACTCATTTGACATAATTTCACCGAGTGGGCCCTAGAGTATCTATCCTGCTATGCGGACTGGCAAATCCCGCTCTTGACCCCCCGTCTCAACATACTCCTGTCCGACACCCGAGAGGGACATCTTTATTGTCACACTATATAAATATGACGTTTGATGCAATCAAACTGTCTTCCAGGAATAACAATAAGAGTAGATCTCACGGTCGAAGGTGTAATGACTACGTCCTACAAATATTGGGTATGTCAATCACATCGTTCTACCAACGACATGACTTCATTGTCAACTGACATAAATGTCACATGATCGGGAAACCTCGATCATCAATTGCCCAATGAACTAGTCAAGTAGAGGCTACTAGGGACCTGGTTGTTTATCTACCACACGTGTATTAATCTTTCCGCTTAATATACTTATAGCATGGTATAAAACATATAATGAAAAATTGGGATATGACTAATAAACTATCTTTATTAAGTGCCTCTAGGGCATATTCCCTTCACAAACATAGGGAAAATAATATCTTGAAGCATTTTTTATGATGTCTCAGCATCAACACTTTTAGTAGGTATAGTTTCTACCCATTTAGTAACATAATCAACAGCAACAAGTATATGAGTATTCCCTTATGAAGGAGGGAAAGGACCCATAAAGTCAAATCCCCAACAATCAAATGGTTCAATAACAAGAGATTAATTCATAGGCATTTCATTACGTCTAGAGATATTACCAACTCTTTTACATTCATCACAAGATAAAATAAACTTTCTTGCATCTTTAAAGAGAGTAGGCCAATAAAAACCTGATTGCAGAACCTTTTGTGCAGTTCTATCTCCAGCGTGATGTCCTACATAAGCACTACTATGACATTTTCTCAATATCTCTTTTTGTTCGTACTCCGGAACACATCTTCGCATAATACCATCCACTCCTTCTTTATATAATTGTGGGTCATCCCAAAAATAATGCCTCAAGTCATAAAAGAATTTTCTTCTTTGTTGAGCTGAAAAGGTTGGAGGCAAATACTTCGAAACAATAAAGTTAGCATAATCAGCTTACCAAGGACTATCTCGTGAACTAACCCTTATTACAGCCAATTGTTCATTTAGAAGACTATCATTAATAGGAATAGGATCATATGCAATATTTTCCAATCTAGAAAGATTATCAGCAACAGGATTTTCAGCACCTTTCCTATCTACAATATGCAAATCAAATTCTTGCAAAAGTAATACCCATCTAATAAGCATAGGCTTTGCATCTTTCTTTTCCATAAGGTATCAAATTGCAGCATGATAGTATGAATAATAACTTTAGAATCAACAATATATTATCTAAATTTATCAAAAGCAAAAACAACAGCTAGAAATTCTTTTTCAGTTGTAGCATAATTCTTTTGAGCAGTATCAAGAGTTTTACTAGCATAATGAATAACATTTAACTTCTTATCTATTCTTTGTCCAAGAACATCACCAATAGCAAAATCACTAGTATCACACATAATTTCAAATGGTAAATTCCAATCAGGTGGTTGAACAATAGGAACACTTATTAAAGCCTTCTTATGAGTTTCAAAAGCCTCCTTACAATCATCATAAAAAACAAATGATACATCTTTTGCAAGAGATTAGTAAGAGGCTTTGATACCTTAGCAAAATCTTTAATAAACCTTCTATAGAAACTAGCATGACCAAGAATACTACGAATACCTTTAACATCTCTGTGGTAAGGCATTTTCTCAATTACTTCCACTTTAGCTCTATCAACTTCAATTCCTCTTTAAGAAATTTTATGTCCAAGAACAATTCCTTCATTAACCATAAAGTGACATTTCTCCCAATTAAGAACAAGATTAGTTTCTTCACATCTCTGCAAAACTTTATCAAGATTGTGCAAGCTAATATCAAAAGAAGTACCATAGACGGAGAAATCGTCCATGTACACCTCCATAATTTCCTCACAAAAACCATGAAAGATAGCACACATGCATCTTTGAAAAGTAGCAGGAGCATTACATAAACCAAAAGGCATACGTCTATAAGCATAAGTACCATAAGGACAAGTAAATGTGATTTTCACTTGATCTTGAGTTTTAACAACAATTTGAGAGAAACCAGAATAACCATCTAGAAAGCAAAAGTGAGTTTTATTGGCTAATCTCTCTAACATTTGATCTATAAAGGGTAATGGATAATGATCCTTCTTAGTAACTTTATTAACCTTTCTAAAATCAATGCACATTCTATAACCAACTACTCTTTGAGGAATAAGCTCATCATTATCATTAGGCACAACAGTAATTCCACCTTTCTTAGGGACACAGTGCACATGACTAACCCATCTACTATCAGCAATAGGATAAATAATACCAACATCAAGAAGTTTTAATACCTCATTCTTACCACTTTCTTCATCTTGGTATTAAACGGCGTTGATGTTCAACACCTGGCTTTGCATCGGGATCCATATTAATAGAATGTTGACATATAGTGGGAGAAATCCCTTTTAAATCATCCAAAGTATAACCCATAGCTCCACGGTGTTTCTTCAATAATTCCAATAATATTTCCTCTTCTTTACGTGAAAGGTTAGCACTAATAATAACAGGATATATTTTCTTATCATCAATATGAGCATACTTAAGATTACCAGGCAAAGGTTTTAAATCAAAGACAAGATCCTCTTTAGGTGGAAGTGTTTTACCCAAGTCTTCCACCTTCAAATTATGTTTAAGAATAGGTTGACGGAGGAATATTTCATCAAGTTCATTCCTTTCTTCCATAAAGACTTCACTTTCACGATCTTCCATAAATTGCTGCAGAACATTGTTAGGAGCAGGAGCAATAGAGGCAAGTTGTTCTACTCTAAAATCCTCATTGGGTAATTCGGTTTCATAAGGGGTCTTAGCAAATTTTGAAAAATTGAATTCATACGAATCATCAGCAAACTTAGTAAAGATTTTCTCTTTCTTACAATCTATAACAGCACCACAAGTATTTAGAAAAGGAATACCAAAAATGATAGGACAAGTCTTACTAGCAGCTGCACCAAGTACAAGAAAATCAGCAGGATATTTAGTCTTACCACATACAAATTTAACATCTCTAACAATACCAATCGGAGAGATAGTTTCTCTATTAGCAAGTTGAATAACCACATCAATTTCTTCAAGTTCACAAGAACCAATCTCATGCATGATTTCTCTATAAAGCTCATAAGGAATAGCACTTGAAATTGCACCAATATCACATAAACCGTAATAGCAATGATCACCAATTTTAACAGATAACACAGTGACACTAGTTTTCCTTGAACTTTTAGGATGAGAAACAACATTAGAAGCATCCTCACAAAATATAATATACTCATCTCCAACATTTTTCGTAACAAGATCTTTAACTATAGCCACAGGAGTTTCAATTTTAATTTGTTCATCGGGTTCTATAGCTTTCTTGTGCTTTTGTTAACAACACTAGCCATAACAGAATGTTCTTTCATTTTAACAGGAAAAGGAATTTTTTCAATATAAGGCTCTGGAATAATATGATCAACAGTATTAACTTCAATGCTTTTAGTTATAGGAGCAATAGATTTATCTTTATAAGGTTCATAATATTTTTCAAACCCCTCCTTGGGCAAACCGAAATATGCAGCAAAGGATTTATAATAATTTGCAACAACTTGAGAGTCAAGAACATTAGCATTATTAATATTTCAAAATGCATAAGTATTCATGAAAGTTTTTAATGCATTCGAAGTCATATTTTATACCTGACTCCCTACCTTTGTCGTTCTCCCATGCGTCAGTATTCTCTTCAATACGATCAAGAAGATCCCATTTAAACTCTTCGTTATTACGAGTAAATGATCCAGTACAAGAAGTATCCAATAATGTTTTATCTTCGAAAGAGAGTCTTGCATAAAAGTTATCAACAATAATATTACCAGGAAGATCATGAATGGGGCATTTGAGCATTTGTGACTTCAATCTCCCCCAAGCTTGGGCAATACTTTCTCCATCATGAGACCAGAAATTATATATAGAATTCCGATCTTGGTGAATCTCACTTGGAGGATAAAATTTAGAGTAAAAGAGAGGTACAATTTCCTCCCATCCAAGAGAACTCCTGCTATTCAACAATTTATACCAATGCACAGCTCTCAGTAAGTGATATGGAGAATAATTTCTTCCTAACTTTGTCCATTGTAATACCTGCATACTTGAACAACTCGAATAATTCATGTAAAAACAGTAAATGATCACCGGGATGGACAGTTCCATCCCCTTCATAGCAATTATCCATAACACGATCAATAATCTTCATAGGTATTTTAAATGGCACTATTTCATCAGGTGGCGCCTCATTTTCTACCTCAGCAGTGGTAGAAGCCTTTCCAAACAGGAAAGCAATAGACCCACTCTCCATAATTTAGCAAATTAGGAGACAGAAATAAAAACAACACTTACAGCTAAAGTTTTCCTTACCAATTCAACTTACCAATAGCGCTTCACTCCCCGGCAACGGCGCCAGAAAATAGTCTTGATGACCCACAAGTATAGGGGGTGTATCGTAGTACTTTCGATAAATAAGAGTGTCGAACCCAACGAGGAGCAGAAGGTGCTGACAAGTAGTTTTGATGAGGATTCCACTATAAACACTAGCAGACAAGTTTTTAGAAGTTTTTGATAATGCAGATAAATAAAGTGCGAGTAAACAGAGCGCGGAAATAATAATTGCAGCGAGTGGCCCAATCCTTTTTAGTGCAAAGGACAAGCCGGTTTGTTTACTTATGATGACCAAACGTTCCTGAGTACACACGAGAATTCTGTCTAGTGCTTTCGCTTCATGTAGATGATTGATCTTTAGTGCTTCGATAAGTGTTGTGTGGGTGAACCTATGCTAATGCACCGCCCTTCCTATGACTAATACATACTTGTGATTATACCCCTTGCAAGCATCCGCAAATACAAGAAAGTAATTAAGATAAATCTAACCAAGCCTTAAACTCTGAGATCCTACCATCCCTCATGCATCGAGATACCAACGGGGGTTTAGCTTTCTGTCACTCCGACAACCCCACAATTAATATTCGAATATACAATGCATTCCCCTAGGCCCATAAAGGTGAAGTGTCATGTAGTCGACGTTCACATGACACCACTAGAAGAATAGCACCACAACTTAAATATCAAACCATTAAATATTACTCAATATAGTTCACTACTAACATCTAGACTTCTCCCATTCCTCAAAAACTAAACGAACTACTCACAACACATCATATGGATCATGATCAGAGATGATATAATGACGGGTAACAATCTAAACATAAACCTTAATTCAACGGTTCCACCCAATAGCATCAATAACAATAGTAATCAACACCGGGAGAGTTTCCCCTATCAAATGCACAAGATTCAGCCCTAGATGTTACAACGGGAACGGAGTGGAACGATGGAGATGACGGCGTCGGCGGTGGAGATGGTGGTGCTGAAGATCCCGATGAAGTGTTGCTCGATGACGGTGACGATGGCGACGATTTCCCCCTCCGGGAAGGGATTTCCCCGACAGCTTTTCAGCCTGATGGAGAGCTTTTCTCTCTCGGTGGTTTCGCCTCGTGGAGGCCGCGGCTCTATTTCTCGTCTCTCCCCAGAGTCTTAGGTTTTTGGGGGGATGAAGTAGGCGAAAGGGAAACGCCAGAGGTGGGCCAGGGCGGCCCCATCAGGTGCTGGCGCGGTAGCAAGGGGGCTGCGCCGGGACCACATGTGGGCCCCCTGGGGCCCACCTGGTTCTCCCCTTTTGGCTACGTTCGTCATCTGGAAAAATAGGAACTTCTGTATTCTTGGTTTTGTTTTCTGAGCTTCGCAAATATTGTATCTTGATGGTGCTTTTTCCAACAGAATTCGGACTCCGGTGATTCATCATCCAATAATCATCAAACATGCAAAATAGATGAAATAACATAAGTATCATCTCCAAATATGAAATGTTATGATATAAAATAGTGATGCAAAACGTATCAGCGCGGGAGAAATTTGGCAAATGGCGAGAGTGGGAGTGGTGTTCGCGCCACTGCCAATGCGGGACGGGGAGGACACACGCGGACAATGCAGATTGTCCGCGACGATGCAAACTGCACGTCGGCACCGGACATTTCCAGACCAAATCGGATGTCTGCGATCCGTTTGTGTCGGGCCGCTTGGGATGCCCTTAGTGAAAAGCTAAATCAAATCCTGAACATGCACCCGAAATGGATAATCTCAATTCTTAAATCTCAGTATATTTTGAACCCTAAACATGTTTGACACACCAAAAAAACATCCTGACCGGGATTGTAGGCTACTGTCACTGATAGTGGGACCCACACGTCATAAAATTTTCTTCTTCTTTTTTCCCTCTAAATCCCTGGCGCGCCGAGCAGTAGAAGCAGCACGCCAGCTGCCGCAATGTGCACCGCCGCGCCCCGCAGCCTCCACGCACCGCACCTCCGCGCCCTGCCGCCACCGGGCCCCGCAGCCTCCGTGCACCGTACCGCTGCGCCCCGCACCTCCGCGCACCACACCTCTGCGTCGTGCACCGCTGTGCCCCACACCTTCACACCCCGTGCCGCGCACCGCCGCGCCCCACAGCCTCCGCGGCTAGCAGCCGCCGTGAAAGATGGATGAAGAAGACATTGGCTTTTTCTTTATTTTTCTTTCTAGATTTTTTATTTGGATGACAATTGGGCCTTCTTTGTCAGCTAGAGCAGCGAATTATTGAATTTATGAATTATTTATTTTTCCGAACCAACTGGGTCTAGGGTTTAAAATGGGTCGGGATTGGAGAGTTCACAGTATCGATTTCGGGGATTGCAAGTTCGGGGTTTGATTTAGATTTTCGCTACAAGTTTAAGGTTCATTTTGGACTTTTTTCTAAAGTAAAAGTAGCACTCCTACTTACATTTCATCAATGAATAAATAAAAATCGATGTTATAGGTGTTATACGTGTTGTTTAGATTCATATAAAAAAATAAGTGAACATATACCCTAAAATGTGTTTAGATACAAGTTTAAATATGTGCACGTGGAAAAAAGTTAAAACATCTTATATTGTGAAACGGAGGGGGTATAATTTACTATCTTTATTTTCAAACATAAGATATTTTAGATGTTATCCATGTCGTTTCAATACATTTTAAAATGACTGGACATATTACACTAAAACATTTGTATACATATGAATGTGAACAAAGTCTAAAAATCCTTTAACAGTCCTACACCCTGGCAGTTAAGTAATATAGTTGTGCTTATATGGAAAAAGAGAGAAAACAAGAAAAAAAGGGAGATGAGGTCTAATGTAAGAGTCAATTGTTGGCAATTGTAGTTGCAGTATGTGCTACTAGATAATTTATAAGTTGTAAGAGTGGTAAATGGACCTGCTAGGGTTCTTAGCAGATAACTAAAATAAATATCTAGTTAGTTTTTTTTCCTTTTGCCCAAATCTATCTAAAGAGTAATACGGTAATAAAAAGAATAAGGAAACATACCATTATAAACCGGACGTGGGATAACGATTCCCGCACAAACGTGACCGATGCCCACCACGGCAACACCGGAGAAGAGAAAGCGATGTGGAACTGGTCGAGCACGGGGTGTGAGGAGGAACCCGGAGGCAGGTTGTCTTGTTGACGTCGAACTGGGTCGTAGTGCCTTCCTTAATGGGTTGGTCTCGGTCTGCGTGTGTGCGTCTAGAATGTTTTTTTTTTAATTTTGCGTCAGAATGTTGTCTCCATCTGTTTATGTTGCTTATTCGGGTTTAACATTTAAAGCTGAGTGTCAGATATGCATTTCTGTGAATAAAATACATGGTTAGAGGGTCCACTTGGGTTACCCGTACTTCGCGAATATAGTTTTATAGTCACCAAATACATGTGAAGGTTCATCTACGATCATATTGACGGTACAACGATGCATTTGATAATGTGGCAATGTGTTGAACAATCTCATTTTTTTTGCAAAAGGCCCCTCAAACAAACAACAAAAACAACCCACCCATTGTTTTTTTCAAAATGCCCCTCAACTAGGCAAAGAAAGCATCTTCTTCCTCACACACACACGGGGCCCGTGACGACGCCGCTCCATTGCTCGGACAATCTCGCCGCTGACCAGGATGAGGCCAAGGGCCACGAGTGCTCGTGCGAGGCGGTCTAGGGCTCCAAGAGGGGCGTCACATTAACCTCGACCGTATCATGTTGGGTGGAATTCTACGCACTGGTCTTTCTCTGCTCCTCCAATGTGTTGCCCTAATCCTCGCGCGCGGAAGCTTGTCAACATCTACCTCATGAAGCAAGGGATTGAGTTTGGCGCCAACAATCACCGCCATCGTCCTCGTGCTTTCACCTCTAACGCGCCACGCTAATCCTCGTGCGCAGAAGCTCGACATTGTCAACATCTACCTCACGATGCACATGACTAAGTTAGGGCACCAACAATGTCGCGACCGTGCTAGTCTTCCTGACCTATGTCCGAGGCCGTCGCCGCATGATTCCGTCGCCTCCAACCTTAATTAGCTTGGATCCCTACCACTAGTAGCTTCGGCCGACAAAGGCCTAGGAGGAGGAGGTCGTGGTGGTCGGGATGCCGACGCGTTGTGGTCGACAGGAGTAGTGCAGACTCGATGACGAGCAGTGTGTCCCGGTCCTCGGGGTGGCGGGCGTCGCCGATGCTGCCGCCACGCCTTGCAAACGAGATCTCGATCTGCGCATGATGGAGAACCATCCCCTTCATTATTGTCAAGTTGTTGCCGCCTCGTGCCGCCGTCTCAAGGTTCGTCCCGCCGAGGAGCTGCCTCCCGTGACTCGCAACACACCGCCTCCTCGTGCGCAACAGCCCCTGCTCCTCCTAGTGCGTCGGCATCCTCTTCGCACGTAGCCGCGCAGCTCCTACGACACGCCACGATGACATTTTCCCTCATCCCGACCCATGCCTAACGGTGGAGCAGTTGATATTGACCTAGTCGGTGCTAAGTTTATAAGCTGTGATCTCCTAGTCCCACTTGTCATGGTCATTGGCTAGCTGATCCCGTGTATAATAACGTTTGCTAGTAAGTTTGGGGGCTCGACGAGTGTTGTTTTTTAGTTGAGGGTATTTTTGAAAAAAAAACATACAGTTAAAGACAGGTCAACATAGTGCCACATCAGCAAATACATCATTGTAAAGACTATGAGTGACCGTAGATGAAACTTCACGCGTATTTGGTGACTCAAACTTCACGCGTATTTGGTTGGTATTGCGAAGTACATTAACCCAAGTGAATCCCGCCAACAAGTTAATGTACTAACCATGTATTTTACTCTATGTTCATTGTCATGCAAAAAAGAACGGGTTTCTTGTGTTGGAATAATATTTTTAAACCGAATTCTCGTTGGAGGAAAAAAAAGGTACTAGAACCAACGGTAGCAGATACAACGCTTAGTCGCTGAGATACGACGCAGACATTGTAACACATCCCCCATGACATTTTCTGTGGCTCAGTTTTGATCTCGTAGACAGCGGGCCATCCCAAAGATAAGCTGCTAACTAGCGGCCACATTCCAATTTCATGCACAACAAAATCTAGAAGCAAACAAGTCAAGAGTTACTTGGGTATCCTATCATCAGTAGAAAAAGAAGAGAGCGGGGGAAAGAGGAAGCAGAAATGGCTGCAATATCAGCAGCAATCTCCGGCTGCTGTTCTTCCTCCTGCCTGTCCCAGTCCCGGCGGGGTCTCCTGCCCTCCACAAGCAGAAGGCACTTCAAGGTCACGGCCATGGCTCCCAAGAACAAGGTAACCCTGACTGCAGCTTCTTCAATTCTCTGTCTTCCAAAGATCCGATTAATTTCGTGTACATGTCAATCCCTAATGCCTAAGGGAAATTTCGCTCTAAGACTTTGCATATATAATCTGCCATGTCACTTGCTGAATCTCTAGTGTACCATAAAAAATTGCATGCTCTTGAAGGTGAACAAGTACGACGAGGGGTGGTCCAAGACGTGGTTCGGGGCAGGGATATTCGCGGAGGGCAGCGAGGAGGCGTCGGTGGACGTGTTCAAGAAGCTGGAGAAGCGCAAGGTGCTGAGCACCGTGGAGAAGGCGGGGCTACTCTCCAAGGCGGAGGAGCTCGGCGTCACGCTCTCCTCGCTGGAGAAGCTCGGGCTGCTCTCCAAGGCCGAGGACCTGGGCCTCCTCAGCCTCGTCGAGAGCGCCGCCACCGTGTCCCCCGCCGTGCTCGCGTCCCTCTCGCTGCCGCTGATCGTCGCCTCCATCGCCACCGTCGTCTTCGTGCCGGACGACACCACGCTGCTCGTCACGCTACAGACCGTCGTTGCCACGCTGTTCGCGGCCGGCGCAGCCGGGCTGTTCGTCGGTTCCGTCGTGCTCGACGGCCTGCAGGAAGATTAGCTCTTCACTCCATTCGAGTACGCTCCTTTTGTAGTAGGATATACTACTACTACGAACTATATATACAGCTAGTGAGTTCATGATTTGGTCGTATTAGCATCGTGCAAGCTTATGCTCAACTGCTAAAGAAGAATCCGCAGTTACTACTGCACGTGCGTGCTGTGCAGTGTGCTCTGTAATTAGGAAACATGTGTTCTTTTGTATGTTTATCCAATTCAAATGTACGCTATCATATATATCTTGTTCCGACTTCTCTAGTAAAGCCATGAGAAGATTTTCTTTCTTAGATGATCAACATTTTACTGCACGAAACAGCAACACAATTATGATACTGATTACCCATCAACTGCACGAAATAGTTCGATCAGGCATTCCGGCCAAACTAGATGGTCAACATTTTCTGATCAAGGAAACTGCAAGCTGTAGCATTTCAAAAGACTAGGGACTGACACGATGGTGAATCTACAGACAAAATTGGCATAAAACCCACAGATAACATTCGAACCACCACCATTGGCTATATCAAATACACCCACACATCACAGCTATATATATGATGGTGATAAATCCCAGCTCCGAACCTGGAGACCCCCAAATTAAAGCATCAACAACCCTCAAATTTGCTAAACCAACTGAAAATTCATCACTAGCTATTTTTCACACAGATAAAAGAGGGTAACAAGGTAGGATCAGTAACCAGCAAAATCTTATCTTACATCCTGAATCAGTTTCCTCACTGACTTTGCTTCTCGGATTTGGGCTGGTGGTTACCTGATCCATCATCCGTATATTCCTTAGAGTTCACTTGTTCAATCGGCTTCATCTCAAGTTTCTTCTTCTCCTTCTGCACGACTTGTCTAGGCATCACCTCCAGGATGAAGCTTCCACCATTCCATGTGGCCGCACACACCTTCAGTATTTGGAAGATCGCGTGCAATCGGTATGAAAGGAATATGGGGACAGTAAAAGCCAACGTTGCCACTGTGAACAGTGCCTGAAGCAGTATGTACATGAACGGACGATTCTTGTCACCCAGTAATCCGCTCAGTCTCCACCAGATGTTGTTTGCTTTCTGTGCTTTCTTTGACAGTTCCCTGCGAAACAAATGACAGAGATGAATTGCTGGATTTTCTTAGATGGGAAAATACATAAACATAAGTAGAGAATCACGGGAAGTACAAAAGATGGGAGGAACTCGAACTACAACTAGCAAATTATTTGAACCAGGTTTTATTTGGTGGGAGGTGTGGATTTGAGTCCTCCATGGCTGAGATTTGGTCTATATTGTTCTTCTGAATTGGTCTGTTACCTATTTCCTCCCAGTCATAGGTATTCTCATATTTTTATGGAGATTTCATCTTCGCTGGTTATCAACCAGCTACAATGAGTGTACACTGTGTTCCACTCATAGGTCCTTGGTAGTCATATAACCAAGTGACAAATTTCCGTCACACATCCATCATTGCTACCACTTTTTTGAGGTCTACTGGGTTCATTCAAAGTCAATAACTGGATGGTATTCAAGGATATGAACGCATATGAAGCAATCTACTCCAGACTCCATATGTACACAGTCTATACCACACCAAGGAATACAAAAGGTGTACCTGTATGATGTCATGACTTCAGGATCGCTCAACAGCCTTTGCCGACGCAACACATTCACTATGAGGAAATACATAAGTTGCCACAAGGTGTAAGCAGCGAGAGGAACAACAAATAGCCATATCCACAGATATGATTTGTCCTCCACATATGGCCATGTGACTCTGGCTGCTCGTCCTTCTGGATGCATGGCAGCAAATGTTTGCGGGTTCCACCACCGGATAGTGAACAAAACTATTCCTGTAAAAGTCATCTTTCAGTCACGTCAACTGAATAAATTCGGCATAAGTGCTGGATGAATAATACAATGGCAGTATGGTACTATTACCCTAAGGTAAGATCATCCAGAACAAACTTCAAACCAAGAGTAGTTATCTGCTACAACTTAAACTCAATCTCCCCTTAGCATAACAAGCTAATAAAAAAAGAAATGTCGACAACCAACAAAGTAGTCATCGTAAAGCTTCCTATATAATGTGCACATTACTTACACAATTTCGGTAAACACTAGACACAATAGTTAAAACGTTTCACTCTGCTAAGATTATTTTCTGCTTAGAGAAGCAAAGTTTCCTACCATCCTGTTCGTGGAACTGAGCTGTTATAGCGTGAGATAACATACCAGGCAGGAGGTGTATCAGAACACTAACAAGTTTATCAAATGAGCTAAACACCAAGCTGCATCGCCACACAATTAAAGCCCAAGCAAGGGGACCCTGCCAAGAATGAAGAACACATGATTGCGGACATATTATAAGCAGGAAACATAAACTAGGTAAACCACATGAATACATTTCATACCTCTGCAAATGAGAAGCACACCATGAAAAGTTTTTCATCCTTTGGATAGAAGAGAATCATAACAAGGAGGAAAGTGTTGGCATAGTAGCAGAAATCCTGCAGAATACATCAATGGATGTAACCCCAGTGGATTTATTAGTAATGTACCATGGAAAATAAAATGGCTTGGAGCCTTGGACAAACAATTAACACGGTATTCGTCAGGAGAAGTAAATTGGTAATGCACTAAAAACATCACTACTATGTTATGAACACAAACAGTCTTCTCGTTTATACTTCAAATATATGAATGGAAAGACAAGATACATGAAAAATTTATAAATATGTTTTTTTTAAATAGTAATGTCGACTCTATATACTGTGATAGCTGTGCAGGACACTTGAGGATAGTAAGCTGTTACATATAAGTAAGCATAGAACAATGAAACCAGCACAGTGCAGATGATGACCTAAACAAACTTTCTTTGGAAGTATGTTTTCCCATTTCCAGGACATTAAATACAAGACATAATTGGACTCACCAGAAGATAGTAGTGCCACTTCTTGTAGCGGTAGTAAATCCACCTGAGAGGAACGAATATGAAATAGAACAGGCAATACACATAGGGCACATCCTGTGGTCCTGCAAAAACAAAAACAGAGCATTATAAGATGAGCCAACCATAACTTTCAGATGTACTAGCACAGAACAAAACAGATCAATTAGGCAATAGCTTACTGGCGCCCAAGAGGTAGCAAAATGTCCCAAATCCAAGAACACCCATCAGGTGTGTGACCTGCACATTAAAAGCCAATACCACCATGTAAGAGGATTCCCCACATTCGAACAGTCATGGCAGTGCATAGTACTTCCAGGCAGCAGAGTGCAATAAATGAACAGGTGAACAGGTTCATAGCAGGTGGACACGCAGTTAGCAGGAGACGACGGAAACAAAGAATCGAAGATTCGGCAAGGGGGCGAATCGGAGAAACGACCTTGAAGATGAAGCGCTCATGCTCCTCCGCCTTTGTGGCAATCTTGACGGCCTGCTTCGACAGAATCTCCTTGGCCTGGTCCCTCTGCAGTTAAAACAACCCCCAGCAAATCAGAAGACGGGCGATAAATCGCGGGGGAAGGGGGGAAGAGAGTCCTGGCGCGATAGGGCTGCGGCGGGGGAGTGGTAGCTAGCACCCACCCTCCGGCGGACGTCCGCGGCTCCGTTGGCGGCCGCCGACACATCGTCCTCCACCACCTCCGACGACGCCATCCAGTTGAGACTTGAGAACCTTGGAGGCGCACGGCACGCAACTCCTCTCGCTCGCCAAGACGGAAAAGCCTCTTCTCCCGACGCCACCTTTCCCTTTCCTTTCCTTTGTTTTTATATTTCCGTTTTCCTTATATATATATATATATATATATAGGACATATTCATACTACACCCGGGTGTAACTACACCCACGTGTGTTTCACACGAGTATGTAGTATCTATCATACCGGTAGGTATGTAACATGTAGTATGGAGTATATAATGTTTTTTTAGTACTATAGATACTTCTTTTTAGGTAGTATGTAAAAAAATTCTACATACTTCTCTTTTATATGCATATATGACGATATTTTGAGTATATAGTGTAAAATATTAGGATAATTGCATTTTTTTCATGAAACTTATTTTAGGGTATCTTAGATATAGTATATGAACAGACTCAAACCGATAAAGTATGACAAATACTTCCGTAAGGTGGTATATGAGACATGGGTGTAGTTACACCCGGGAGTAGAAAGCATTTAACCTCGATCTAATCTCTTGCTGTTTAGCCTGTTTTGTTTTCCTTCGCAAGTTCCCGTAGCGTTTGTTCCATGGAGCGCACGGAACACGTGGTGCTTTGTTTGGGGCATCCGTTCTGTTCTGTGGTTATACGAGCCACGGTTTGGGGGCCTTGCCTTGGGCACGACAGCGAGCAAAAAAAGAAGGCAGGGGGTCAACACGTGGGCTGTCGCGCTTTTTGCCCATGCTCACCGGCAGATAGACGCTTTGCGTGTTGGCTGGCACCGACCTGGATTTGCCGGCGATCACGGCCTCACGGGTGCATCTCCGTCGGCGCCATGAAAACGGATAATTTCAATGTTGTTGGACACGTGTCCAACTATTCAAAAGTCACCTCCTCGCGGACACCTTCAAATAAAAAAAATTTAAATTCACTTTTAATCATTTTGTGACAATTTATGATAAAACAACTTAAAATCCGATGAACAAAAACAACTTTAGCCTGAGAGAAGGAGGCATATCCCGACATTAGCGAACGTTTACAACGTCTCGCCAACCACTACATGCCATGAGGATGATGTTATCCTAACGCCATCGACATCAAGAAAATTGTGTGCCTCAATGATCCGACGTCGGAAGTATCATTCGTTATTAGCGGCAGGGTGGGGAACTTGGATGGTGCTGGTTCACCGCCCACGTCGGTCCCCAACGTCGGAAGTGGCTGAGACTTCTGATTTTTACCGCCAGTGTGTGGTGCGGTTTGATCTAGTAGTGGCAGATGAAAGCCTCGATTACCGTAGACATGCCCTCTCACTGCGGTCATGCTCTCTGTATGAGCCTTGCGCCCTGTTTTTCGGTACCAACGCACAAGAAAAATCATAATGAACATCACAACAAAGATCAATCAACATCACAACAATTATCACAAGTTCACACAAAATCATTAACTCCATAGGATTCTCCATAATGATTGTTTCAAGTGCCATAAAGTCACGCACAAGATTCTCACGCAAGGGCTAAGACTAGTCATAATGGGGAGTATAATATAGTAGTATCATGCATATCATACTACCTTATGTTACTACTTCCCCAATGCATAGTAACATATTTGTGGTATCATATGATACTGCATTTATTAGATGCTAGACTCGTCTTTAATTGGAATCCGTTATGTTACTATATCTACCTATGATACCATTATCCCATCTCTCTTCATTAATTACAGTGTCACGTCAGTTTTTTTCCAACATGGCGTGCATGATACCATATATGATACCACCACTGTAACTAGTCTAAGAGTGCTCCATGTTGGAATGCACCTGACAGTTTTACATTTAGCGTGCATGACGCATCAATATAAGCATCCAGTACGAGCAAGAGGTGCCATAATCCCATGCTCATGTCATGTTCAACTATGATCTATAACAAGCTGAAACTAAACATGCAAATACACCCAGAACTAAAGCTCGTGTTCAACTCTTCAATATACAAAGGCTATACCACAAGCTCAACAAGCTCGATATACCACAAGCTCAAAGTACATTAGGTACACTGTATCATGTTTAAGTATGATCTACAGCAAGCTCAAGCTAAAAGCTCATATTCAAGTATAATTATGATCTACAACAAGTTGAAGCTAAACAAACAAGCACAAATACAACAACATAGCATCAGAGATTCTATCCAAATCTAGATTATCATATGCTTACATATCAACCTTGCCAATCCATCGGTAAAGGTGGGAGACAAAGAGAACAGTTCGAGCAGAGTATGTAGTAGATTTGCCGCCGATAGGAGATGTGTGTGCCACTTAGCTGCTCGCCGATCGGAGATAAGAAATCAATTTGGGGAAATGATGGTCTAGAGCTGGGAGGTGAAAGTGGAGGGTGTAGTATATGGGAGGGTTTCAATGGGAGTGACTGAATTTCTCTCGCCCCCTTTTTTCGTTGCAGCGCGTGAGCTCTCGTCATCTCCATGGCAGCAAGAGTTCGTGCAACAGTTGGTGCCTTTTGCCGCTTTGTACCCAGTCCTAGACTGGCTCCACGGAAATTGATGATTCGGCCGTTACCAACGAGTGTAGTTGGAGTATGTTTTAATGAGCGCGTTGAGCTGGCCCAAAAACTCATACAAGCCAACAAATACCATGATTGTGCATCTAGCGTGTCTGATTGGTGAGAGTGTGACCGTATCAAACACTCCCTCTGTTTCACAATATAAGATGATTTAGGTGTAACACATATTGTGTAGTTCACACTAAAATGGGTGCATATGTAATATGTACAGATACATATATGTACAAAAGAATGTGGAAAGTTGGTAAAACATTTTATATCGTGGAAGGGAGGAGTACACCCTAGATCCGTACCAAATACACCCTAGATTTAATCACGGTGCTTTTGCATGTCTGAATAAATGATAGAAGGGTGTGGTAAGAACTTCGCTTACAAATGATCATTTGGTACTACAATCATCTCTACCTTCTTTCTAATATTGAAGGAGGATGGTTTCATCCGTCTTTTATGCAACCAATGTATAGTGACAATGACAAAGCTCATCCTCCGTAATTTGGAGAAAAAAGTGCTACCTCAACCAGGTGAGAGAAATGGAAGTATATTCATCATTGAAAGGACATTCTTATCTCTAAACGATTTTGATGTTTGTTGTCAACACAATGAGCGGACTAATTGTGTGCTAAAAGCTTTGCCGGTATATCTATGAAATGCATTTTTTTAACTCAGCCTAGATGATGAGAGGGCATTAATCTCCATATAAAATTGAGCACTTACCCAAACTCGCCAGCTAGCCCGTACTCAATTCATATATGTTCATAATTGATTTAACAACCCGCGCTTGATCAACTAAAGCCTCGAAGAACAGAAGGCTAACATCCGCAAACAGGAGATGAGAGATTCCAGGGGCTCTTCTACATATATGGAACTCATGTAGCGAGTTAGCCTCAATTTCCGTCCTAATGATACAAGAAAGGCCATCAACAACAAGCAAAAAGAGGTATGGCAACATCGGTTCACCTTGGCGAATTCCACGGGAAGCGGTGAAAGAGTCCAACATATATATGTCCGGTAAAGCGAATCGAATAGCCTACGGTGGTGACACAAGCCATCACCCACCGTATCCATTGCTGTGAAAGCCCAGTTTCACTAAAACCCCTTCAAGAAACCTCCGATCCACACGATCATACGCCTTCGCCATGTCCAACCTGTACGCACAAAATCCCCGTCAACTTGCAACCCCGGTTTGAATACAATGTATACACTCAAAAGCCATAAGAGCATTTTCCGTAATAAGTCTTCCTGAGATGAAGGCACTCTATGTCGGTGAGATGATCGTCTGTAGCATAGGCCTTAGATGACTTACTAGGCATTTTTACACCACTGTAAAGATCATGTTGCACAAGCTAATTGGGCGAAAATCCTTCAGCCTCAAGATCATTCTTCTTCAGAATCAAAACTATAGAGGTGTCATTCACTTCTACTGGCATCACCCCTTCTTAAAAAAAATGCACCGCACTTACCTCATCATCGCGAAGAATATCCCAATCACGCTGCAGAAATCAAGCCGGAAAACCATCGGGGTTTGGGGCCCTTAGAGGCCCAATTTGGAATAGAGCATCACTCTTTTTTTCTCCGTAAATGGGGCACAGAGCTTGTCATTCGTATCCTCATCAACACACTAATGGATCATGATGCTCGGATTAATATTATCATCACGTGTATAGAGCTTCGGGAAAACTCAGTTGCCATCTCTTCCATGTCCCTCGTATCCGAAGTCCACGTTCCGTCAGCCAGTTTCAGTTTGCGAATATAATTCTTTTTCCACACCAAGTTGCCCTACGGTGGAAATATTTTGTGTTCCGATCACCTTCGCGCAGCCATGCAATCCGAGACCGCTGCAACCACATGATTTCGTCTCTATACAGAAGCTCATCCATCTCCTGTGTAAGCCGAGCTTTCCGAGTCAGGCTTTCTTCACTCGTGTCCCGAAGTAACACAATTAGCTGCTCCCTCCTCTTTTCCATCTCTCTTGGGATGGATTTGAAGTGCTTGTTTTTCCAGGAATGGAGGCTGAACATCACGAATCGTGGTGAAACTTATGTCGCCTAGATCTTGTCCTGGGATCCTCCAAGACCATGCCTCCTCTACTGCCGCAGCTAATGAAGGCTCTCTCTCCCACACCACGGCATATCTTATGATCAGCCTCTACGGTCTATACTGAGTGGCTCTTTCCATCGATAAGAGGATCAGACAATGATCCGATCTAGATGAAGCTAGGTGTCGCAGGCGATACTCTGGGAACATTTCTAACCACACTGGGGAAGCCACCACGCGGTCTAACCTAACTTTCACATTACAATCGCCCTGTTGTTTATTATCAAAATTCCAAGGGCTGCCAACAAAACCAATATCATGTAGATGGCAGTGTGAAAGCACCTCACGAAAATCCAACATCAATCTTTCTAACCTCCTTGTAAGCGAGAAGTGTTCTTCCTGCCACATCGCCTCATTGAAATCTCCCATCATTAGCCATGTTTTATCGGAATGTTGATGTATATTCCGCATCTTTGTCGCATATTCCGTAGCTTTGTCCACATATGATGACGGTCACTCGCTTTAGGTTCACCATAAACAAAGGTTCCTCTCTAGTCTCCACATGTGTTCAAACAGACCCCCACTAGTATGAGCATCCGTGTCGGTTACTAAACAAGAGAAGGTCAACGGAGATATCCTCCGTCCAGTACGGGGCAATGTCGCCCCTTTCCCATCTCCTTTTACTTGGAAACATTCCTTCATCCCTAAACAAAATCTCAGATTCTCAACTCTTTCTTTTCTCTGTCTAGTCTCACAAATGAAGACCAAACTGGGCTGATAGGTCTGCACAAGGCAGACCAACTCCTCAACAGTCGATGGTTGCCCTACCCCTCGACTGCTCCATCCTAATGTTGTCATTGGCACCGGCGGTCCTCTGTCTCGGAGGCAACCGATGTTGCCAAGTCATTTTCAAGAGAGTTGGTTTTCCTTTGCTTACTTCGGTCACGCGGGCTCAAATATATTGGTGGTGGAAAAGGTACCAGCGGCACTGGACCACCTGTATATTGTATGTTCTTCATCTTAGAGGGATCCGTCGGTTCATCGTCTAGTACAAGGTTTCTCCTAGTAGTAATGTGGCTTCCAAAACTTTCGTTAAAACCTAGGGGAGGTTGTTTTAGAGGGCTAGAAGATGTATCTTCCGAGTCTTCTTGGTCATCAAGTTCAGCATCCTCAGAGTACCGCTTCTTGGGAATCGTCTCTTTCCCGCCTCTACCTGGCCAGCCTCCACGAGATGCCGCCCTCGCAACAAAGCGTCGCAGTTCAGAAACAGGCATAGTGGAGCGTCAAGTAGCTAGCATCTGTTGAGAATATAAGCAATTGTTCGATTATATTAATCCAAGCATAAACTAAAATCATGAAGCAAATAGTGCTAACGACATATTGAAACTTGATGATATAATAGTGTAGCAGACATATAGTAGATACATCTACGCAAATCACTAGTACAACAAACATGTAAGTAACCAGGAGAGGGATAATCATGTACCCTCCAGTAGGCTAGTTAGCCGAAGCAAAAGCGGAAGCAGCAGCGTCATCGGCAGCCCTCTTGTCAGCGGCAGTCTTCTCAGCAGCAAGGCGGTCGGCGTCAGTACCCATGATGATGATGAAGGTGACGCGGACGTAGTGGACGAAGAGGAAGTAGTCGCAGACGATGATGAAGAACGTAGGCGAGCAGTCGCGTATGAGACTCTCCCTAAAAACCTAATCGCCCCTCCCCCGTACAGGATTCAGAGAGGCGGGGTTTCGGAGGCCTGCTCTCCTTTCGGCCGTGTACGCGGTGGACGGGATGAGATCAACGATGGCAGTGACAGGTAGATGAACGACGGTAGCGGTTGTGGAGCAGATGTAATCTGTTGTGCGACCTCTCCTTTATACACGCATCACAGGAGGCGAGTGGTCCAACAGAAATGTGCACAATCAATAACGTTAAGGCAAATGAATTATGTAAATGGTCGTACTTAAGTGCACTTAAGACAGACGTTTCAACTTCGTATTCATTTTCCATTAAGGAAAAATGTTTCAGCACCGTTGACATTTTATGTCTACGTGACTAAAAGAATACATCGGCTTAGCAAGATTCCCGCAACCCGCGGCGCGTCGTGACGAGGCGAGGCGTGATGACGCGGGCGGCGGAGGGGGAGGAGCGCGCGTGTGGTACACAGTCATTCTTTTCATATCTCACACCTACTCATACTAGTAGGAAAATGGCTCAGTATATAAGCCGGTGCACATCTCACTAAACTAGCAGTATGGGACTAAACTCCCACCACATGCCATGACAACATGGGTCTTAGGGATTTTTCAGGAATTGTTTAGTGAGCCAAAAACTCAATATTTCAGCAATCCCGTACCAGATCCCAAAGACCCATGATGTTGTCATCTGTTCCAAACACTGTTTTGATATACCAGTATATTCATTAGAGACCCGTTAAGGTTGAACATCCACCTAGACCAAATAGCTACACTGCTTCACAACTGACAATGGACTACGCCTTGAATTGTTAGTTTGGCATCAAGTAGTTTCACCAAATGTCTTACCATTACTAGGCTGCCGAATGCTGACCCCTTAGGTGGAGCATATTAGTCATACTCCTGACCTATTTATGAACTTACGAGTGATCACCCAAATCTCTTAAACTGTGACCAGCAGTCAGGTTCATATATAGGTGTGTTCCTCCAAAGATTGCATGTAGGATAGCGTCTTGCTTATGCAAAGCCTTGGAACACATTAAGACAAACGTCAACCTGCCATACAGTTACCGAGAGTATTGCATCTCCAACGGAGTCGGTTAGTAAAATTATTCTCCTCAGTTAACCACTGGCTTGTTTTCCCAGTTCCTACTTCACGGGATCTCCGATCACATAGGTTGGGTTACTGCCATGGCAACTCATGTGGGTCTCATACCTATCTCTCTAGATGCATTTTTTATCACAACACGTGATATCCCTTTAGTAAAGGGATCTGCCAGATTCTTAGCCGACTGGATATAATCCAATGCTATTACTCCGGAGTTTCTCAAATGTGTGACAACTTTTAATCTCAATCTTATGTGTTTGTTGGACCGCATGTTGTCATTTGAACTCTTAACCTTAACAATTATTGTTTGGTTGTCACAATTCATAAGGATAGCCGGAACTGGCTTTTCAACCACTGGCAAGTCCATCAAAAGATCTCGAAGCCATCATGCTTCGACACCAGATGTGTCCAATGTTGTTAATTCTGCTTCCATTGTCGATCTTGTTAAGATCGTTTGCTTGCAAGACTTCGAGGAAGCAGCACCACCTCCAAGGGTAAACACATACCATGTTGTGGCTTTCATCTCATCAGCATCAGAGATCCTATTCGCATCACAATACCCTTCAAGCACTGAAGTGCTTCCGGTATAGTGAAGTCCGTAGTTCACGGTACCTTTCAGATAGCACATTATTCTTTCAACAGCATGCCAATGCACATCACCCAGATTGGAAACAAACCGGCTCAGTTTGCACACAGTAAACATGTCAGGCCTTGTCGCGCTAGCTAGGTACATGAGTGAACCTCTTACTTGAGAGTATCTCAGTTGATCCTTAGATGTGCCATTAAATTTTTGAATCTGCACACTAGGATCATATGGTGTTGGAGAAGTTTTGCAGTCCGAGTATCCAAAGCGACTCAAAATCTTCTCAAACGTAATGGGATTGCAAAAGTTTAATCCCACCCTCATTATCTCTCAGGTGCTCGATGTTCAAAATAATATCAGCCACATCAAGATCCTTCATCTCAAAGTTCTGAGATAGAAACGACTTGACCTCCTCAGTTACTTTGAGGTTGGTCCCAAAGATCAGTATGTCATCAACCTACAAGCACAGTATAACTTCTTCGCCCCCACCATAACGATAGTATACACATTTGTTAGCTTTATTAACAACAAAACCAGTAGAGGTTAAAGTTGTATTGAACTTCCCATGTCATTGCTTAGGTGCTTGTTTGAGGCCATATAAATATTTCAATAACTTATATACCTTTCCTCATTTCCTCCATGACCATCTAATACAAAGCCGTCTGGCTGTTGCATATAGATTTCCTCGTCTACCTCTCCATTTAGGAAAGTCGTCTTAACATCCATTTGATGGACGAGAAGACCATGCAAGGCCGCCAACGAGAGTAAAACTCGTATGCTGGTCAGTCTGGCCACAGGTGAATAAGTATTGAAGAAATATTCCTCTTCTTTCTGGGAATAACCCTTAGCCACAAGTCTAGCCTTGTACTTTTCAATCGTACCATCAGGCCTAAGCTTCTTTTTGACAACCCACTTACATCCCAACGGTTTACAACCATAGGGACGTTCAGTAATTTCCCATGTCCCATTAGCCATGATGGAATCCATCTCGCTAGGACTGCTTCTTTCTAGTAATCAGCATCCGAAGATGCATAAGCCTCTGAAATAGAAGTGGGAGTGTCGTCCACAAGGCACACAAGGAAATTATCGCCAAAGGACTTTGCAGTCCTCTGCCTCTTGCCCCTACCAAGGTTTTCCTCATCATCCTTCTCAGGATTTTCATCATGGGTTTGTTCATAATACTCCATAGGAATGGCAGGCTCAGGAGTTTACTCAGATTCCTGCGTAGAAGTGTTTTGCATATCTCTCATAGGGAAAACATCCTCAAACAAAGTAGCATCTTTAGACTACATAATTGTACCGACCTTCACGTCAGGTACCTCAGATTTCACTACCAAAAATCTATAGCCGACGCTATTCTTAGCGTAGCCCAAATTAACACAGTCCACAGTCTTGTGTTCAAGATTACGCTTTTTGGGGATCGGCACATTGACTTTCGCCAAACAGCCCCAAGTACATAAGTATGAGAGTGTTGTCCTTCTCTTCTCTCATTGTTCATATGGAGTGAGCTCATTTTCTTTTGTCGGGACTTTATTCAGAACATGACATGACGTCAATCGCCTCCCCCACCATGCCTTGGATAAACCCGATGTATCTAACATGACGTTAACCAAATCAGTTAGAGTGCGGTTTTTTGTTCGGCAACCCCATTTGACTGGGAAGAATAGGGAGGCATCCTCTCATGAAGAGTGTCGTGTTCCGAACAGAAAGAGCCAAACTCATTCGAGAAGTACTCTCCACCACAATCCGACCGCATTTGTTTAATTTTATTTTCAAGTGGATTCTCAACTTCTGCCTTATAGATTTTAAATTAGCGTAGAGCCTCATCTTTGGTACTTAACAAATATACATAGCAAAATCTAGTGGAATCATCTATGAGTGTCATCTATCTGTGTCATGAAGTATCTCTTTCCACCTTTAGTCAGCACACCATTCATCTCACAAAGATCATAATGTATAAGTTCTAACGGTGCCAAGTGTCTCTCCTCCACAGCTTTATGGGGCTTGCGAGGTTGCTTTGCTTGCACACATGAAAAACATTTAGAACCTTTGGCTAAAGTGAAAGATGAGATTAAACTTAATTTTGCTAGCCGCGTCATACAACCGAAACCAATGTGACAAAGATGTGAATGCCAAACTTATGTTTCATTAACATTCGAATGAATATTGTTCACGGCTTTATTACAAAAATCAGCAAGAGAAAAGCGGAACATGCCTCCGCATTCATAACCTTTTCCAACAAATAGTCCATATTTCGTAAAAACTACTTTATTAGACTCGAATACCAACTTAAACCCTTCACTACATATAAGGGAGTCACTAACAAGATTCATCTTGATGGCGGGGACATGTTGCACGATTCTTCCCGAAGTAAACTTCAGATCGACCGTGCCAACACCAAGAACAGAAGCACTCGTGCCATTCCCCATCAATACGGATCCGTTCCCTATGACCTGATAAGAAGAAAACAATGAGATGTCAGCACATACATGAGTATTTGCACATGTGTCAATCCACCATTCATTAGACTGACAAACCGAAAATACAGTAAACAAATTACCGTACCCGGATGCACCATTCTCATTGTTGCTCACGATCATGTTGAAGGACTTGGAGTCCTGTCCTGGTTTCTTGAACTTCTTCGGGCACTTAGGAGCCCAATGTTCCTCTGAACCACAGGTGTAGCATGCACCTTTCTTCTTATCCTTCTTGAAGGGTTTGTTACCCTTCTTCTTGAAGTCGGTATTCTGCTGGACACCATTTTTCCCTTTGTGCTAGTGGGAGTTGAAGATCTCTGTACCATATTGGCAACATAAGTACCTTCGCCTTTTCCATGCGAGTCCTTTGCCCTGAAATTCTGCTCAACAGTCAGATGGCCAATGACATCCTCAACAGAGAATGCACGCCTCTGATGTTTCAGAGTAGTGGCAAAGCTTCTCCAGGAATTGGACAGCTTAGCGATTATGCACCCCGCGACAAATTTGCCCGATAGATCACACTTGAGAAGCTCAACTCTTTTCCGATGCATTGTATCTCATGAGCCTGCTTCAATATAGAACGGTTTTCAACCATCTTGTAATCATGCAACTACTCGATGGTATACATCTCGCTCCCAGCATCGGTTGCGCCGAATTTAGATTCGAGCGCTTCCCACAAGTCTTTGACGATCCGCACATGCAGATATGCGTCAACCAACTTATTTCCGATCACGCTCAGAATGGCTCTAACAAAGACGATGGTGCCCTCCCTGAACGTCTTCTCATGTTCAGGAGCAATTGTTCCCGTGGGAGTGACACCGGCGAACCAGAACATGTTCATTGGAATGAGCCATAAGGTGGTTTTGGACTGCCAACGCTTAAAGTACGTCCCCGTGAACGGGGTTGGTTTCAGTGCAGCAGCAAAACCTTGGATCGAAAATTTCGTACACAAATTAGGATTTGGATTGTTGAGAATATAAGCAATTGTTTGATTATATTAAATCAAGCATAAACTAAAATCATGACGCAAATAGTGCTACCGACATACTGAAACTTGATGATGTAATAGTGTACCATACATATAGTAGATACATCTACGCAAATCAACAGTATAGAAAACATGTAAGTAATCAGGAGAGGGATAATCATGTACCCTCCAGTACGCTAGTTAGCTGAAGCGGAAGCAACAATGTCATCGGCAACCCTCTTGTCAGCGGTAGCCTTCTCAGAGGCAAGGCGGTCGGCGTCAGTACCCATGATGATGATGAAGATGACGCGAACGTAGTGGACGAAGAGGATGTAGTCGCGGACGATGATGAAGAACGCATGCGAGCAGTTGCGTATGAGACGGTCCCCAAAAAATTAATCGCCCCTCTCCCGTACAGGATTCAGAGAGGTGGGGTTTCAGAGGCCTGCTCTCCCGTCGACCGTGTACGCGGTGGACAGGATGGGATCAACGATGGCAGCAACAGGTAGAGAAGCGACGGTGGCGGCTGCGGAGCAGATGTAATCTGTTGTGTGTCTTCAGGAGAGGAGCGACCTCTCCTTCATACACGCAACACATGAGGCGATAGGTACAACAGAAACGCGCACAATCAATTACGTTAAGTCAAATGAATTCTGAAAACGGTCGTACTTAAGAGCACTTAAGACAGACGTTTCAACTTCGTTTTCATTTTCCATTAAGGCAAAATGTTTCAGGACCGTTGAAATTTTATTCCTGCGTGACAAAAAGAATACATCGGCTCGGCGAGATTCCCGCAACTCGCGGCGCATCGTGACGAGGCGTGGCGAGGCGGGCGGCGGAGGAGGAGGAGCGCGCGTGTGGTACACAACCAGTCTCCTCATACCTCACATCTACTCGTACTAGTAGGAGAATGCTCAGTATATAAGCTGGTGCATATGTCACTAAATTAGCAGTATGGGACTAAACTCCCACCACATGGCATGACAACATGGGTCGATTTTTCAGGAATTGTTTAGTGGGTCAAAAGCCCAATATTTCAGCAGCATCCAGGAGCCGTATTGCAGGTCCTTCTCACCGCATACACCATCGCCACATTCCTCATGATCATGTCCAAGGAGACAGCAATGGTTGCAGAAGAACAAAACTTTTTCATACTTAACAGCTAGCCTTTTCTTCCCTGTTCCAGCCACCAAGAGGATTACCTGGCGCATTAGGGGTTTAGCCAGTTCGATACGGACACGAACACGCACGTAATTTCCCTCGAAGAACGACTTAGGGTTTATCTGCACCTCTCTCGGCTTGCCCGGGCGCTTGGCCCGATCATCGACAAGTTCAATTTTCCTATATAACTCAGGGATACCATAGATGTGAGCCATACTAGCATCCCTCCGAACACAGTTTTCTCCGGATCCTCCAGACCATCGTAGTCCTCGATCAAAACTCCCCGGCCACGGAACGTCCAAGGTCCTTGGTGCACGACCTTCTTCCAATCTCCTAGACAGTGCATCTGGAAGATAAACAAATTATCACCCGCGTCACGGCAGATAGGATCACGCGACAGGTTCCAGATCGCCTTCATCTTTCCGAAGAGCGCCTCGGCACTGAACTTGCGCGTAGTGTGTACCTTGCCAGTAGCCAGCCAGCGGGCCGCCTTCTAGAACTTAACCGCTTCCTCAGTCGCAATCACAACGTCATCCAATTCTTCTCCTGAATATCCAGGTGCTGCAACATGGCGTCGGTCTCTACGTCATCTCCAACCGCCATTCCGGACGAGCTACCATCCACTTTTCCAGCCATCTCGACGACAGCAGGGCGAAAGCGAAAACACGCGAAGACCAGGTTGAGCGAGACCTCGATATGATGAGGGGAGCACCGACGATGATGTTTAAGGGGATCAAGTCTCACGGGAATTGGTAAAGGACTCGGATATGAATCCGATCTCACGGGGTGAATAAAATCGCCGCCGGAGCAGAAAACCCTAGCGAGAGGGTGCGGAAAAACTTTCTTTGTGATATGTTGTATATTTCTTTTAAAAAAATACCTTTCGACATTTGTGATATGTTGTATATTTTTTAAAACAAATTTATATCCACTGAGTCTTATATCCCTTTATTTGCATAGTAAAGTATGTTTTTAGTATTTAGAGACAAGGGAATACTTAAGATCAGAATCAAATAAAAGCGGCGTATTACTATCAGTCTCGTATTACTCTATATATTAAGGCGGGAGGGAATGGCGCGCTGTGGTGCGTCGATTCACTGTTCATTGTGAACAGTAATGAACAGTGCCCAGGCACTTTTCAATTCCCCCCACGCCAAGGACCTAGATGTAATTTCGAAAAAACTCGAGGACGTTTTTGCAAAACTACCTCCGCAGTCATCCCCGACCTCTTCCTCTCTCCCGCGACCTCCGGGGCACCGCCGGCGCAGCCGCACCGCACCGCCGCTCGGCGCATCCCCGCACGATTCCGAGCAGCCCAGGACGTCCGCCTCCTCTACCGCTTCGATCTCACCGGAGGAATGGACGTGGGACGGCCGGAGACGGCGACGACCGTCCAAGTTTCGCCGCCGTCGCCCTCTACAGCCGCCGCCGCGGGAATCGCTCGCCGCCGGCGACTCCGACGACCTTTTGGTCCCCCGCGCCGCCAGCCCGACTCCCCCCTGCGCGCGCCCTTCGCCGGCCGCTGCGAGGTCGGCAGCGCCGCCGCAGCGGCCGCCCGCTCTGACGCGAGGGCTAACGTCAGCACAGTGAGGCTGACGCGTGGGACCTAGCTGTCAGGTTTTTTTTATTCCCACGTCGCGGCTGCCGCGTGGGACCCAGATGTCAGTTTTTTCACATTCCCACGTGGTAAAAAAAACTGTCACGCGGGCCCCACATGTCATGTTCTTCTCAATTTCAGACGGGGAAAAACAAAAAAAATCATATCTTTCTACACACAACTCCGAAAAATGTAAAAAAAATATCAAAATTCACAGAAAAAAAATTCTTTACATCCAACCCAACCTTATTCATGTTTGGAAAACTTTTACAATAAAATTTTAATACTACTTATTACATTGTTTCAACATTAAATGGGGCTTTTTTTAAACTGACCTCCAATATTACTCAACAAAATCTATGTCAACTACAAAACAATTACATCAACTAATATGACTACGTGTTACAACTTATTTTCTGATTCCGGTATCCGCATAAATTTTTTATACACGTCGGATTCCTGACTTTCATACCATGATTCATACAATTATCAAACCATCAAATTTAAATTCAGTTCAAATCCAATTTGAATAATTATCAAACCTCAAACTACTTTTGATTCCAGTAAAAAATATCAAGACAGGCAAAATAAATAAACCTAATTACTTACGGTAAGAAAGGCAGAGCATTTCAATGTTTCAAAACCTTCTAAATTTAGCTGCATTTGACGTTTATTCCTTCTAGATGTCGACCATTGAAAAAAGGTAACTAATGCAGTGTACGTTCAAACTACTTTTACAACAAAAAACTTATAACAGACATCTTACCTTTTTTTAATTAACAATATGGCTTACAGAAGGACAATTAAGAACTGTTCGCTATTCAGATGAACAGAGAACACATTTTTCAATATGGTCAAAACCAAATAGTCAAACTCTCTAACTATTTATCAATTTTTCAATACAGAAAACCAATCCTACCTTTTCTAACTAACTACTTAATATATAGTAGTATATGGCTTACAGAAGAACAATTAAAAAATGTTCGTTGTTTCAGAAAAACAGAAAACCAATTTTTCAATATGATCAGAAACAATTAGTTGAGCTCTACGACTATTTATCAATTTTTCAATACGGAAAACAAATAGTTATTGAATATACACTACAAGAATTAAAATTCGTTTCCTTCAATAAAATACGCAAACTGGATTTCTACCAGATCGTTTTCAGCTAGATATATCATAACCTACAGCAACATCCGCATTATACACGGCATACATTTTTTATTGAAGTATTACAACAACTTTACCCACTAAAAACTTAGCCTCAGTTACAACTTATACCCATACACACAGCATAACTCATTTACTTAGTCGCAGACATATTATTACATAACTAAATCCAATACTCAAACTCTATGTCCGGTATGTCGTCTTCAGCTAGATCTTTATCATCCATCCGAGAGAGTTGAATCTTCGCACTATATAACCATCCTGCTTCTTCTAAACAAAATATTTTCCCATGAAGAACAGAGGCATGCTCTTCATACCGTGTTATCGCAAACACAGAAACACCATTGCGACCCTTCCTAACATCAAACAAATTTCTGAAAACAAAGTATTCTAAGAGAACACGACGAACAACCTGCTCTAAATCCGCATCACCTTCTTTTAACCAAAACTGAACAACAATATCTTCTGGAAGCGACAGCTCATGAACATCCTTCCTCGAGCACACCGGCAGATCCGCCCAAAACTGACGATCCCTCGAGCATCCCGACAGATCTAACCACAACTCACGATTCTTTGACATCTAAATTTCTAAACGATCACACTAGATATCCCGCTTATATAGAGAACTCCTCTTTTGTATATTGCTCCCTTACAATACCGCCCACCTTATATAGCATCAAGCACATCATCCCTATCTACACCTAACGCTCATACGTGCAATACATGCACTCAGACACGTATTGTAGACAAAAAAGCTACGTGCCTGCAACAAAAGACTTATACATGAAACACAGGCACTCGCACACGTATCCTAGACAAAAAAACTACGTGCCTGCAGCAAAACACTCCTACGTGCAAAACATGCACTCTCACACGTATCGTAAGCAACAAAGCTACGTCCCTGCACCTAACACTCATGCAGACATCTCCACAGAAACAACACATTATTCCCCATACACATCATTCATTCGAAACAAAAAAATAAACTAACCAAAAGACAATACGCAAACATAGTCATTCCGATATATCACTATCCACCAAATTCTTGCTATATCATAGTCCCTATTAAAAACAATACTTTATACTACTATCTATAAAATGTGTTCACTATAATTCACATCGATTGTAACATTAGATCGGTTCTAGAAATCAAAATTTCAAATCTATTATTTATTAACATATTTTTTCACCAAGGGTGTGGGCGTGTCACCGCACAAAATTGTGATATTCTCAATTATGCTTACCACTTATTCGAAAAGCCTTCTAAAAATGCTAATAAAACAGATTAACACACACTATGATGACATAATAAATTTTAGACCAAATTAAACATCAAGGGCGTGGCGTGTCGCCGCGCCAATTCCACTAGTACATATTATGCACCTGTTAAATGTCACTCTGCACAGTGCACGGCGGCGGCACGGGTGTACAGCCCTGCTGGCCGCCATTCCCTGCACCAAAGGCGTGCATCTTCATGGTGTCAAGAAAGCAGCGGCTCACATCCATGGATAGCGGCGACCCCTCGTCGACGCGCATATGCCCTAGAGAGTATCCGGCGCATCCCCGGGGTGGCAGCGGCGCGGGGTGGTTGTGCACGCCGTCGTAGGTGGTGATGACGAAGCGCGCGTCGTCCCGCTTCGTCCCGCTCCCGCTCCACGCGCTTCTTCACGCGGCACTCCTCGCTCGAGCAACGGTAGTAGTTCCTGCTCGCGCGCCATTTCAGAGAACAGAATCAAAATGCATCCACCAACTGAACTGGGTTTGATTGGTACTTACGTTCGTACCTTGGGTTTGGGCTGTTCTTGACCATCTTCTTGCCATACTTCCTCCACCGGTACCCATCGTCCAGCACCTCCACCTCCGACCTCGTCTTGAACGCGATCTTGCTGCACTTGGTCCTCGCCACGCCGCTCGTCAAGCTCCTGACAATCAATACGATCACAGTACAGCACCAATAAGTTCAGAATTCGGAATCATGAGCCGGCCTCGCCCTGTCTGAATCACAAACTCCTGAACAGAGAGATTCTTCAGAGCTTCGATCTAATGAATGCTTACTTGCTGACACCGTCTTGGTAGGAGAGTCCATCTGAACTTGTACTCGCTGTTTTACCGCTATTGTAGCCGTCGGCGTCGGCTTGCGGTGAGTGACCGGGAATCTGCGCCGGCGCCTGCGTCTGCTGCTCTGCGTGGAAGGCGGTTGCTGCCTCCGGCACGGAAGCATACTCCTCGCCGACAGCATCAAAGTCGAAGGATGATAGGTAGCTGGCCGAAACCACCATGCCTTCCTCATCGTTTAGCCGTCGTCCACATACCCTCCGCCGACCAGATCGACGGAACCCATGGAGAGGATGGACGAGTACGATGACATGGCTACAGTAGGAAGGAAGTGACTCCTGTTCGTCAGCTCAGAGCTATAAACGGGGCAAACCATGACGCACTCCGAGCCGACCCCCTGTTCAAACGGATGACGTGCGTAGCGGCAGGCGGCAGCGCAGTGGGAGCGCACGAGCCAAGACTACTGGCCGTGCTATGTCGACCGCTGCCGCGCGTCTCCGGATACGCGACAACGACGAAGACGTACGCGACGGACGGCTTCCAGCTAGTGGTTACCCTCGCTTTCTCTCCACCGATCCATCTGTGCTAGCTGTAGGATGCATCTCCGGTCGTCGCCGTCGACCAACGACTTTGACGGCACAAACCCTGCTCTCCTCGCGTGGCAGCGGGGACGCCAGAGCGACGTCGTGCTCCCGGTGGCACCGGTCAAGGGAGGAGATAGCGACTGGTCTTCCGTTTTCGGCAGAACCGCAATCGCGCTATTTCGAGTGGTGGGTCGAATGCTCGAAAGGATCATGCGGCGGTAATACAATGAAATATTTGGTGGGCATCCCACGGAGCCTACATACCCACGTAATAATATGTGGGGTTAAGTGGGTATCCCATTTAATATATGCGGCACATGTGGTGTGGGTGCGGGCCTGCCGCCAACGATCCCACCTGCACTCTGAATCATGCCTATGGCTACGAATTCGGGACTCGGGCGTCCGCTAGCTGGCTGACCCAAGCTCGAGCTGGAAACCACCCTGGCAGCGACGACGCATTTGCCTATCCTTGTACCGGGTTCCATGGTATACATGATAGCATGCAATGAAGATCATGAAGGCTCACGCAATGATGCATGATAAACATATTTACCCGTTTTACTTACCATTGTACTAGTAATACTTTAGCCATGCTTTAATGATGTCTGAAACCCATCCCTATCCTTCTTTCATCGTGTACTCTCGACCACATGAGCCTCAGGATGCAGAGGTGTGGAGGCTTTGGTCTGTCGAGATGCCTGAAAATATTTGTATCAAGCACATAGCTAAGAAGTAGGCTACAAATGCTGGGAATCAAAAATGTGTGATCTCATCTCCTGAGAGGTTAGGACTGACAAGGGCTTTAAAGAGGTGCACCTCAACAATCTTGTCAAGCTGCTTTTTGAGTTCTCTTGCACATAGGTGACCTCAACTCAGGTGTGCAGCCATCTAAGGAAGTGGATAACCAGGCAGATCCATCTCTCATAACTTCGAGGCCTTTGTTGTGCACGGTGGGAATGGGATGATGACACTTGCATCCTTAATTTGGAGGCTGAGCACTATAGAGACAACATCATTGCTAGTTTCACTGTCTAACTTTCATCACGATCATCTAACGGAAATCGTTAGAAAAAGGCAACCCTTCGCGAAGGGCGTTTCTCCTCCGTTGCGCTGCTGCCAAGTGTCGTCTTGGCGTTTGCTGTCCCTCCCCCCTTTTTGTCCGCGCGTGACAAGTGTCAGTTTCTGAAGCGGGCGAAGCGGCATTTTTTTCCCTTTTTCTATTTTCTCGCGAAGCGGGCGAAGCGGGTGAAGCGGGCGAAGCGGGAGCACTCCGCACTCCACGAAGCGGACCCGATAACAATTCTGTTCGAACCCAGTGCACTACAAAATTTTGTACAACCTGTTTTGCCCTTCTTGTTCAACCATTTTCCCTTTTTCCCTTTATCAGGAACATAGTTAAACCAATGTAGTTACTAACTTTCACATTTGTTATTTTCCCTTTGTAATTTTCGGGCAGGGAGTTTTCAGGGGTAGTTAAGGGAGGGAGGTAGCAACTTTTAATCAAAATATGATGAAAGTTTCAATAACAGCTGAACTTTAAAAAATTGCGAGTCTGTTCAGGATGTACAGTCACATCATGCGAGTCTGTACAGGATTGTAATTCTTTCTTGTACATCTCTTTCCTGTCCTGGTGTTAGCACCTACTCCTTCTTCGTACACCATTGTATTCTCTCCTGTACATGGGCTAAGCGGTGTCCGTATGTTCCACCCGCCCTGTGCTGTACAATCCCGAATAACTTTTCTTCGTTTGTAATGCGCGTACGTCGATTTTCGTTCTCCTGTACAGACTCTCATGCGAGTATGTACTGGAAGTTTTGTCTTTCATGTACGTCGATTTTCGTTCTCCTGTACAGACTCTCATGCGAGTATGTACTGGAAGTTTTGTCTTTCCTGTACGTCGATTTTCGTTCTCCTGCACAGACTCTCATGCGAGTATGTACTGGAAGTTTTGTCTTTCCTGTACATCTCTTTCCTGTCCTGGTGTTAGCACCTACTCCTTCTTCGTACACAAATTTATTCTCTCCTGTACATGGGCTAAGCGGTGTGCGTACGTTCCACCCGCCCTTTGCTGTACAATCCCGAATAACAAAGTCGCAAGGCTATAGTTTGTACGACCGTTTTTGTTCTCCTGTACATCCCCCTCATGCGAGTCTGTACAGGCTTGTAAACCTTTTCTGTACAATTATTTCCGGACCTGGTGTTAGCACCTTCTCCTTCTTCGTACACCAATTTATTATCTCCTGTACATAGGCTAAGCGGTGACCGTACGTTCCAGCCGCCCTGTGCTGTACAACCCCGAATTAACATAGACGCGAAGCAAAAGTTTCCTAACCTGGGGTTAGCATCCCCCTCTTTCTTCGTTCACCCATAATATTTCCTGTTCATCCTCTTATCGGTGGCCGTACATATCGAAGAGTTAAAAGTTCGTACGGCCGTGCTTGTTTTCCTGTACGTCGTGTTGATCCGTTTTCGTACATGCAGTGTCGTCTATTCTGTGCATCAGTTTACTAACCTGGTGTTAGCACCGACTCCATGTTCGTACACTAATTTCTTCTTTCCTGTACTTTTACTTATAGGTGTCTGTACGTTCCGCTCACCGTGACCTGTACAATCATGATAACATATATTCTGTGATAACATCCAGTAAATAATTCCTTGAATGATCGTTTAAGTGTGTGAAATGCACATATTGTGTGTTTAAATATTGTAGCTTACATATTTCTCAATAGGTGCAGTAATATTTTTCGAAACTATTTGCCATATTTAACTATTGCTTTTCTTTCTATTTATCTTGTCATACTTCCTTCCTCTTTCCTCTTTATCACTCTATCTTGTCATTTATTCTCCTCTTTGTCAGTTGTTTGCCCTGCATTAATTTTTTTATAGTTTGTAATTATTGTATTGATTTGTAAGCAAGAAAGAAAAAATTGTTGCTAGATATCTTTGTTACAGCATTATGAACTTTTTACCTGTTTCTTGGTGTTCCAAATAGCAAGAAATTGAATCCAGTACATACCCTTCCATCGTTTTGATTCCATGATTCCCTGTCTCTGTACGTTTTTTGTGTTGTTGAAGTATTTTGGTTCTTCTGTGGCTGCTGCTGTTGTTGCTGATTGTTTTGTGTTTGCTGACTGTTTTCTCTGTGTTGAAGAGCCTCTGTTTCATCTTTTAGGGTAGGGCATGATGTCCTAATGTGCCCTGACGCTTTGCAATGGCCGCACTTCCTTTGCTTGGATTTTTCTGAACCAGGTTTAGGTCTGTTTCCTCTGTTTGTGTTTTTTCTAGTTGTTATCGGCGGATCATGAAGCCTGTCATCCTCGTTGTTGTTTTCTTCATTTTCCTGTTCGTTTTCTTGTCCTGCAAGCGCTGCCATTACTCTTGATTGCATATCCTGCATACATTCCCTCATTACCTTGTATGCTCTATCCACTGGGCATGCCAGGTTGCATAATTCTGCCATGCTGCTCATGGTGCCTGCAAACCTTATAGTTTCCTCTGTGTTGCTATCACCCTCGGAAGCTCCTAATGTTTCTATTTCAATCTCTATATCTTTCCTCCATCTTCTGATTACAAAACTGTCTGGCAAGTCTGTTATTCCAAGGTGCACTACTGCTTTTAAAACATGGCAACACTGTATTCCATCCCTCTGCATTTTCTTGCAACTGCAGCTGAAAACCTTGTACTCCTGGTCGTGATACACATCAAAATGTTTCCTTCGAAACTCCATTTTGTCGTAACTGCTCACTCTCACGAGATTTATTTGGCCTGGAAGTATTCCGTGTACTGCGAAAGCTGTGCTGTTCGTTAATTCAGTCTAGAACTTTAGGAAAATGTCATGGGTGTACACCTCAAGAGCTTGCCTCTCGAACGGATTGTGTGTAATTGTTTTCGCTGTTTTAAGTGTTGACTTCAACTTCTTCTTGTCCAGAGCTGACAAACACTTATCTTGGATAACTTCGTACTGCTCGAGGAACTTTGTTATTGTGTCTGAGTTCCTACTGTAGCATTTCCACATGTTGTTTGTACTCTCGCTTCTTCCTGTGCTTGATGAAAATGGATAGAACTTGTCCATGAAATAAGTTGGAACCCATCTGTCCCTTATTCTGTACAGCTTAGTTAGATGCTTCTCTCCTGCAGCGCCATATTCTTCTATGACATGGTTCCATGCTTGTTCAAATTCTTCTGGAGTGAAGGCATTCTTCGCTGCAAACCTCAATTGTTCTGAACAGTTTGGGTGTGTTGCGAAGAAGGAAGCTTCCTTCTGGCTCATCTTCGTTACAATATGGTAGTAGCAGTTCCTATGCGTTGTGTTTGGCAGTACTTCTTTGATGGCTCTCTTCATAGCTTTGTCCTGGTCCGTTATTATCGTTTGTGGCTCCTTTCCTCCCATTGCTTCAACAAATGTCTCGAGGACCCACTTGAATGAACCAATCTTTTCATCTTTCAGTAGCGCTACGCCAAAGAGCACAGTTGCCCCGTGATTGTTCACTCCGACTATGGGAACAAACGGCAGGTTATACTTGTTTGTGCTGAATGTTGTGTCAAATGATATGTATTCTCCAAACATCTTATAGTTCATGACACACATAGCATCCATCCAGAAAATGCTTCTAACCCTTTTCTGCTCATCCTTTTCAATTGCGTAATAGAACCCAGGCACTTTTTTCTGGAGCGTCTTAAAACGCTCTATGCAGTGGTCAATATCGTGGTCCTTCTCAATCACATTTTGTTGACACTGTAAGTTGCTCAGATCTGTTGCATCAAAAGGTATGTTGCGGAAACTCCCTCTGATCTTTCTGAAGATTAGCATCGTCTTTCTAGGTGGCAGACGGCCCATTTGTAGAAGCTGAATCAGCTTTTTGTCTAGGTCTGTCATCCTTTTGTGGCAATGCGAGAACCTGGTCAGGTAGTCAGTTGGTTCCAGTGGATGGTTGTGTTGGAGGTTCACTTTTTTGATAAACCAACCACTCTGACTCTTATGAACCATTATATTTGCACCACATCCAGTCTTCACTAGAGTGGTTGTTCTCCTTGTCTTGGCAGGTTTGACATCCATTTTAGTCTCCCCTTGTTTGTTGCATGTGAAGAACTGCAAGTATATCTCGTTGTCCTTCCTTGATCTCTTGCTGCTGAATTTCTTTATTGAGAACCCTGCTTTTCTTGCATACAGAGCGTATCTGTAAAATGCATCTTCCAAAGTTTTGAATCTATCTCCTTCCTTTGGGGTTGGTGCGTTGACAATTTCTTCCACTGCTGGATAGCTGTCTGCATCAAACATCCTGTCCATTTCTTCCTCCATCATGGTTGGTGGTTCAGGGTTTATCGTTGGGTCGTCATCTTGTATACTTTCAGTGTTTTCTTGTTCTTCCTCCGCTTGCTTTCTTTCTTGCTTGTCTATTGATCCATCATCTTTTACTGCTGAGCTTTGTGTTCCAACTTTTCTTGGAGAGCTTTCTCCCATTATCTCACCGTGCATAGTGAAATCATTTTCAAGTATTCTTATTGTCTGTCTGTTCTGGTTCTGACCGCTTCTATAATCATGTGGTGAACAACCCAGTTTTGTTGCAGAACTTTCTGTGTATGGTGTTCTTGTGCCTGCGCTCTCCTCCATCATCTCCTTGTTCTTGTAGCTTCCTTCGTAACTCTGTGTACATTCGTTATGTTAACTACAGATTTTTATTTGGTCTGCTGCTGCAGAAGAGTAAGTGGAATTTGGTTATGTTTTATATATTACCTCTTTTCCTTTCCATTCGCTATGGCTGCTATTTTCTGCTTGTAGCCCAACAGAGTAACTTTTAGTGGTGTTCCCATCCTGTTTTTAAAAATAAAAGAAAGAAACATGTAAAGTACAAGCTATCCGTTCCATTAAGTTCAATGAAGATCAATCTCTAGTATAGGCTGTGGATTGCCAGTTTTACAATAATCTAGTTCAAAGAATAACATGTTTCTGATGTGCATCATCATGTATTTGCAAAACCAGTTCGTACGAGTTCAAGTTTTTAAATCCCTGGTTTGTTCCATTTTTTATAGATAATCAAGATTTCAATATTTCCAGGAAAAATCAGTTTCAAAGAAGATTGGTGGGGGTGTACACTTGTTAGTCGCGGCCCTGTTGATCATATTGTAGTTTTAGGTACGCACCTTGGTTGGTGTGAAGCAGTTTTCAACTCCACTATAGTCTTCACTTTTGTTGTTTCGAGTCGATGTTGGTGGTTGATTGTGAAAGCTGATATCCTGTCTGAGTCCATTTGACTTGAAAATCTGCTGGAAATAGCAATGTAAAATAAATCAGTTGCCTTCTGTTTTTTTTCTTCTTTTGTTGCTTCTTTCAATTTTCCCTCCAGAAACCATCCGTACCTTGGAAACTTTTGTTTCTCTATACTGTGCAAACACAGCAGAGCAACTGGCAGCAGTGTCCCCATCCTGTTCAAAAATAAAAGAAAGAATCAGTAAAAGTTCAAGTTACCAATTTTCACGTCGTTCATGGAAGATTCGTTGCATACTTCCATGCAGAGTAGCCGGCTGGCGATGTCCCCATCCTGTTGAAAATATAAAAGAAATAATCAGGAAAAGTTCAAGCTACCAGTTCCACGTCGTTCAAAGAAGATCAACGGCTGGTACAGGACTTGATTTGCTAGTTGTACAATTCTCTATAAGGGCAACGTAAAAGTACAGGACATTTAGGGCAAGTTGTAGAAAGAGCATTTGTGTCAGAGTACAAGATATTCAATTCATGACCCATGTTTTTGATGTGCATCTTCATGCATAGCAAAACCAGACCGTTGGAGTTCTAGTTTTATTAAAACCCTGGCTTAATGCACCTTATTTATATAATCATTAGTTTCAATATTTTCAGGAAAATATTAGGTACAGATAAGATTTGTGGGTGGTTGGTTGTATATTTTAAGATATGCAGTACCGTTGATCATATTTGTCTATTTAGGTTCTCACCTTGCTCGGTGTGGAGTAATTTTCATCTCCATTGTAGTATTCACTTTGATTGTTTCGAGCCGTCATTTGTTGTTGATTGTGAAACCTGCTATCCTGTCTGATTCCACTAGTCTTGAAATTCTCCTGGAAATAGAAATGTAAATTAAATTAGCTTCCCTTTTTTATTTTTCTTCTTTTTTATGCTTTCCTCAATTTTCCATCCAGAAATCATGTGCACCTTGGAAACTGGTGGTTCTCTATATTTGGTTATCCCAGCAGAGTAACTTGTAGTGGTGTTCCCATCCTGTACAAAAATAATAGAAAGTTTCAGGTGAAGTTCAAGATACCAGTTCGACGTCGTTCAAGGAAGATCAATATCTAGTACAGGTCATTGTATGGCAGTTTTACAATTCTCTAGAAGGGCAACATAAAAGTTCATGGCTTTTAATGGAAGTTGTACAAATAGGTTATGTGACGGAGTTCAAGATTTTCAAGTCATAATCCTTGTTTCTGATGTGCATCAACTTGTATAGCAAAGTCATATTGTTGGAGTACAAGTTTTAATAAACCCCTGGTTGTATCCACCTTATAATAGATAATCAATAGTTCAAATTTTCCAGAAAACATGCGCACCTTGGAAACTGGTGGTTCTCCGTATTGCGTTATCCCAGCAGAGTAATTTGCAGTAGCGTCCCCATTCTGTTAAAAAATAAAAGAAAGGATCGGGTTAAGTTCAAGCTTCCAGTTTCCACATCGTTCAACGTAGTTAATTCGCAAGTATAGTACAACCATTGCAAATTGTACGAGCAAGCATGGTCGGAGAGTACATAGTGTTCAAAGCAGGACTCCTGTCTATGTTGTACAGATAGATGTTTAGAAATCATTATATTGTGCAACTGCATAGCTACCAGGTTCATGGTGTACAATAATCTAGATTGGCAACATAAAATATTCAGGTCATTTAATGCTAGTTGTACAACTATTATATCTGACAAAGTACAAAGTTTTTCAAGTCATACCATGTTTGTTGGTGTATGCGACAGATTCGTTGAAGTGTAGATTGTTGCTGAATTTGTTGATGTTGTTTCTTTCCTCATTTTTTTCCTTGAATTATTTTCATCCACTGTATTGTCTAGTGGATGTTTATTGCCAGTGGTACACTCTCCTGTTTGCCACACTTTTTCTTTCTTTACCCCTACCAAGGCTCGTCTCAGGTGAGATTGTTGTACCTCTCTGTTGGATTCTATGAGCGTAGTAGTTTGATCTGTATCTTTCCTTGCTCTCTTGTCGCGCCATCTTTTAGAAATTAACTGCAATTGAAACAACACATTGTATCATTAACTCACGGTTGCTAGTATGGTGTAACACCATTCTTTTCGTTTTGTTCTTTACCATTCTTATTATTGATCCCATCTCTTCTCTCGTTGGTAGCCTCCTCATCTCTGGTGGTGGGTTGCTTTGTATAAGATTTTCGTTGTTCTGTTCATTCATCTTATCTAGCATCCTCGCTGCCCTGTATTCAACAAGAAAAACCATATTAAGGATAAACCAATTTAAGTAATACTCAGGAGTTAATAGGTTTAGTTAGACCCAAGAGATAAATCCTGTTGATCTATCACCAGTTAGGTTGGCATCTGGTGGCCCATGGCAGTGGCGGAGGCAGACCACTCAGGGATACTGGGTAGAAACTAATAAAAATGCACGACAACTAGCTTTTGCCCCTGCCTAATCACTATCTTTAAGCTAATTCTCAAGGAAAAGCTGCAGGAACATCCCGGGCAGCTGCCCGCGTTCGCCTCCTCCTAGTGAAGATGAGCGCCCCCAAAGGTCGCTGGTCGAGCGCCATCGATCTGTTCGTCTACAACGCCGCGGCCGAGCCCCATCTCTGTCGAGGCTCCACCTCACTGCCCGTTGGATAACCCCAAGCGTGAAACCACCGGAAGGCGTGTGTGTTCTCGAGCTCGAGGAAAGAGGGGGAAGTCGGAGATTGTCGACGACGCAAGAAAATAGCAGCTCGTAGGGAGATTGTCTACTGCCTAGCTTGTAGCGAGCTTTCTTAGCAAACAAATTAGTCGTCGATGCAGCTATCGGTGAGCTATTTGCCGGCATGCTCCGGCTGTTTATATTCAATCGGAGATAAAATCCGATTCTTAGAGATCAAGATTGAAGTTAGGACGAACCTATCGCCGAGGTCGAGGAAGAATTACGAAGAGGTCGAGGTTTGCTCTATGAGATTTCGGCGATCGTCTTCGCCGCCTGGTTTTCTCTTGTGTGGTTTTGAAATTTGAATCTATCAAAGGGGTGAGTGGTGAGAGAAGGGAAAGCTTCGGAAAGGTACAGATATTTCTCGTTCTCTTACAGGTGGGGCAAACTTTCTCTGCGTCTTGTGTTCCGCCCCCTTCTCCTCCCTTACGTGTGGGTCCATCTTCTTCCTCTCGGTTCCTTTCCTTTCGTTTCTTTTCTTTCCATTTTCTCCGGCGGCCCACCTCTTTTCTCCTCGTTTCTTCTAGGTTCTAGGGTTCGTCGGCCACATTGGAGTGAGGGTTCGCCTGTCAGTTTGGAGAGAGGGTTCGTCCGTCAGATTCGTCAGATTGGAGAGAGGTTTCGACCGTCAGTTTGGAGATAGGGTTTTCGCCAACCTGGATCAGTCGAGTTCGTGTGATGAGGATCTGTTGTTTGATTCATGTCCTCAGTGGATAGATTCGCCTTCATGTTCAGTCGAAGGATCTGAGATAGTTACGCAGGATTATATGGTCGCAGACCAGCTAGAAAAAGAGCGTGTTAGGATTCTGGACAAGACTATTGCCTTTCAATTGTCTGTCGAGGAGTACAGAAACAGAAAATTCAGGTTTGCTTCTTCCATTATATCTGAAACCATTGTGTGCTTCAGGATAATAGCCATATTTGTACTAGATAAGAGTGTAGTTTGTACATGCTGCCCTTCAACTTTTGTACATCTGAACTTAGACTGTTATTAGTGATCCGTGTCCATGGTAATTTATGGTTGTACTATCTCCCTCCTTTCCACGTACAACAAAAAATGAGTGGTTGTACTTCTCCGTCTGGATACTTTGTTAACTTGTGGTTACTCATTCAAGTTTTATAAATTTGTTGTTTCCCCTGTTTTTAGTTTATTGATCCAGTCTTAATTCTTCTCTTGTCGACAGGGCAAGTACTATGTCTGGCTCTAAATTTGAGTTGACTACTAAATTTAGTCTTCCAAAGTTCTTGTCTGTCCGGCGTTCTCTATGTGGCAAGCGAGAGAAGCTTGTCAATGATATTGGTCAAGGCTCTCTTTTAGGTCTGTGTCTTGAAGAGTTGCCCAGAGACCTTGTCATCTGGATCGTTCGACATTTCAACCCACGGAAGAATAATGTCGAGTTTCCTGATGGTTCAAGCTTTCGCCTTAACTCAATGTGTACTCACAAGGTTCTAGGCGTCCCCATTGGTGGCCGTTTAATTCCTAACAGGTGCAGTGAGGAATTCAGGGTAGCAATCAGAGAGAAGACAAAATGTGCTGGCCAGTTGCCCTCCATCAACGAGTTGATTGAGATTCTGAAAACTGATTTAGATGATGCTGATTTCCAGATGTACTGGATAATGTTCAACATTACTGTGTTCCTCTGCCCCACCACATATGAGTGTGTCAGCCCGGAATACCTATCCGCACTGGAAGGTCCAACTGAAGAGATAGCTTCTTACGACTGGTCCGGCGTTGTTTTCTGGAAGCTCTCAAAGTGTGTTGAAACTTTTATCAACAATGGCTTCTCTGGAGCTTTGGGTGGTTGCCTTCTTGTTCCTCTGGTCAGTAGTTTTGAGCTGGACACATGGAGTAGTTTATATTCTTAAGTTCATATCAACCAAAGTTCTCTAATTTTTATTCCCTTGTGATCATTTACTTCTAGGTGACATATCTTGATCATCTGAAATCTGAAGCTGCGAAGCTTTCGAGAGTCGTCCCGCGGATCAGTGTATGGGACAATGAAACAGTCAAACTCTATCGGGCGCTTGATTTGATATGTGAAGAAGACGGAACATTCGGTGGACTATCTGTAAGTTTATGTGCTATCTGATTACCTATAATCTTTGGCTGTATCTTTTTTGTTTTGTTTTGTTTTATTTTGCTTATATCTTTTTTTCTATTTTTGTCACAGTTGAAGGATACCAAGCATACTGTTTACTATCAGGGTGTTCGTCCAGATTTTCCGCTGGATGATGATGTGCGACATGACCTTGGTTCTTCCCTGAGCTCGCTCGTTGGATGTGGACATAATTTTCTGGTATGTAGTCGTATTCATCTAGGATGGTATCGATTTGATGGATCTGGTTATTTTCGTGGATGGTCTCCTGCCCGTCTTGCTTGTTCAGCTTTTCTTTGATTTTGTTCACCAAGACTTGTGATCCCGTACAATATTTGAATTTGTTCATCGAGTCTTGTGTTACTGATCAACTGTTTTCTCTTCTACGTACAATATGAACATAAGGTTTTTCTTTATAGATGTACACAACGACTCTCGGTCTTGTAGGCCGTGTGATCGCATTAGCATCCGTTTCTTATTCAGCTTTTCCCTTGTAGTTGTACGTGAGTTCAGGTGTTCAAATTCAAGCTTACCTTCAATTTTGTACTTCTTGTTTTGACGTTTCTCTACTGATGCTTGTTTTGTTCGAGTGCATCCACGATTTAATTTCCTAGTTGTACAACTGGACTTATGTTCCCGTACTACCAATGTTTGATCTTTCATTTGCATGCCCTGTTCAACTAAACTTTCTTTGTTTTTGTACTGTAGGCAATGGATGATCTGAAGGGAATTCTCGGGGGTATGTACACGGACATATTTTGTGCTATCCGGCCTGTAGTTGACAAGAGTCTATGTAAATTTTTGGAAATCGTAATCTCAAGTGAAAAGTTGCGTAGCAACTCGTCAGACAAGGGCAACCAAGATAGTTCCGCAAGGATCGAGCCACTGAGTCAGCCTGATTCATCTGATAGAAAATTGGAGGATAGGATTATTCCACTAAGTCAGACAGTCCATGAGCAGATCAGGTTGTTACAGGAGGTAATAAAGGTTGATTGCGAGTACAGTCCCAATGTTCTCTACATAGAATTCCTCCAGAACCTTAAGAATTATCTAGACCGTGTTGTTGATGTTCTTCCAGATACGCTTCCATTCCAATCAGAGATGGATGAATGCATCCATTGTGCAGAGCTAAACACTCCCCGTGTTTGTGCCTCTTGCAAGGGCAAGGGTGTATCAAGCTCTGAAGTTGTTTGCAAACCTTTTGTTGAAGGTGAAAAGGTTGAAACCTTTTTGAAAGCCGCAGACTTGAATCTCGTGTCCTTATCTGAAAAAGACTTGGGTGTAGCAAACATCATTGGAAAAGGGGAGTCAAGCTCTGAAGTTGCTTGCAATCCTATTGGAGGAGTTGGATCGAATGTCTCACTTACATCTGAAAAGGGCAAGGGTGAATCAAGCTCTGAAGTTGTTTGCAAACCTTTTGGTGAAAGTGTAAAGGTTGAAACTTTTTTGAAAGCTGCAGACTTGAATCTCGTTTCCTTATCTGAAAAGGACTTGGGTGTAGCAGAAGTCATTGGAAAAGGGGAGTCAAGCTCTGAAGTTGCTTGCAATCCTATTGGTGGAGCTGGATGGAATGTCTCACTTGCATTTGAAAAGGGCAAGGGTGAATCAAGCTCTGAAGTTGTTTGCAAACCTTTTGGTGAAGGTGAAAAGGTTGAAACATTTTTGAAAGCTGCAGACTTGAATCTCGTGTCCTTATCTGAAAAGGACTTGGGTGAAGCAAAAGTCATTGAAAAAGGGGAGTCAAGCTCTGAAATTGCTTGCAATCCTATTGGTGGAGCTGGATCGAATGTCTCACTTGCATCTGAAAAGGGCAAGGGTGAATCAAGCTCTGAAATTGTTTGCAAACCTGTTGGTGAAGGTGAAAAGGTTGAAACATTTTTGAAAGCTGCAGACTTGAATCTCGTGTCCTTATCTGAGAAGGACTTGGGTGTAGCAAAAGTCATTGGTAAAGGGGAGTCAAGCTCTGAAGTTGCTTGCAATCCTATTGGTGGAGCTGGATCGAATGTCTCACTTGCATCTGAAAAGGGCAAGGGTGTAGCAGACGATATTGGAAAAGATGTGTCATCTTATAGAGCCCCAGAGATAGTGGCAGAGGAAGGATCTATTTTCCTTGATGAGTCCAAACTCTTAGAAAATCAGGCTGTAGGTTTATCTGGTTTGAAAAGATTCTTTCCGCAAATTGTAGATCCAGAATCTGTGAAGAAGACGAGGGTTGATGAGACAGGGAAGGATTTGTTCTTTGAGAACTCAATTTTTTCAGACTGGGATAGATCCTTGGATAGTATTGAGGTGTGGGAGAGTATAGATAAAATTGAAGAACGAAAGAGAGCTGCCAGGTCGGGGGTTTCATTTTCTGATTCTACTAGGTTTCCTTTGTCCCAAGATCCAAGCTCACTGAGGATGAAAGAAGTTGTCTGCAGTTTTCAGCAGAACCCTTCTCCCGTTGCAAACAACTCGTTCCAACCCCCAGTTGATGGACCCTCCTATAGGCATTCCAGCTTCATTCGTGAAAATCAGTCCAGAACGCCAAATGCTTGTCCAAGGGTTGTTAACTTCTCAGACCCGCCTGTGTCGCACATGTATTCCCAGTCGCCTCCCGCAACTGGTGTGATGGATTGCAGAGGACAAACCAGCCATCCTGGAGTGCAGAGAATGGATAATTTTAGACACTCTCCAGGTACAATGGTGAATTCTTTTTGTGGCGTTGCTAGACCTGGGTTTGGAGCATCAGCTGGTGCAACAGGTTTTATGTACAGCAGCCCGGACCCATGCGCAAGGCTTTTCTCCCAGAATCCATGTGTTACCCGGCCAAACATCGACAACTTTTGTTCCCAAGGATTTTATCCGCACTCTCGTTCAGCCCCGTCGTCTAGCACGAGGATGGACCATTCTCTTGTTAATCCTATGGGTTCAGGCAACAGTTGTAACAATCGGTTTGCTGCTTGTGTTAGCTTCTGTCCAACTGACAGTGGTCCTTCTTCATCTTACGGGCATCAGAACCACCAAAACTTCAGCAATTGTCAGCAAGGTTTCAATGCTGATCACTCTTCAGGATCTGGTAGCCGTTTTTCTGGGATTGGAATCCATTCATCAGCAAACACAGGAACTAGTTATCATCCAACGATTGACTCTGTTGTTCTTAGTGTGGAAAACGCCGTTACAACTGATAACAAACCAGAACTAATTGTGAGAGAATCGACAGAGAAAGAAGTTTTGGTGTTGGAATGGGTTAATAAATACTTGCCAGCGAAATTTGCCAGAAGGCACTATAAGTGTATTTTCAATTTCTGTCGATACTTCAATTGTCTTGGTGTTCATTTTAACAATGAATTTACTTTCTTATTGTACAGTCCAAGAATAGTAAAGATTAACAAAAGATACGTTGTGCATCGTAATTTTGGCCTTTCTATGCAAGTTGGTGGTTACGTTCATGGATATGTCATGGATGTTTTTACTGAAACTTTGATGCAAGAGCAATATGACAACACTGAACACTATGATCAGCGTCGACCAAGATTTTTAAAGTACATGATGAACCATGAAGCTGCGGTGCGTTTTTTTAGCTTATTTAGTGTTGTATATTTATCTTGTTTTCTTTTCTTTTTTCTGTTTTCTCAATCATTTATTTATTTATTTGTCAGACACTGTTCGCGACCGTTGATGCAGATGTTGAGAGGCTAAAAAAAGTGATCAGCGAGCCAATCATGCCTGCCAGGATGAATTTTTTTTCTGCTGTGAGTTCAATTATTCTGCATTGCTGCCACTCTCCTGCTTTTGCGTGCTCTCTGTATTCATGCTTCTGTTTATTTTCAGGCTTATATTCCAGTTATAGAAGAGAAGTTTTGGGTCCTTATTGTTGCCAATTTTCAACGTCAATGTTTTGAGACGTACTGCCCCTACAACAACGCCCAAGATGTTGATAGAATTGCAGGAGTTGTAATTGCGAACTTCAAGCGCGCCCATCACGGGGCCTATCATTCTCACCCATTCAGTGCCCATAACATGCAGATTAAGCCTGTGCAAATCGTGACAGATGATTCTAATGAGTAGGATTTCTCATATTACTTTTTTGTTGCTGAATTTTCCTTTTTACTTGTGCAGCATTTTATGATGAATTTTACTTGCTTCTTCTTCCGCTATTTTTTTACTCTGCTGAAACAGGAATGACGCTGGCATCATTGTAATGGCGATTTTACGTTGCCATAATGGAGACTTCCCATATTTTATTAGAGCCGTAAGCTATCATTTTTTAACCTTCTGTCTCTCTCTCTTTTTCAATATTATAAATTGCTGATTAACATTTTTTGTGTGCAGAACAACGTAAAGAAGCTCCGTGAACAAATTGCCTACTACATGCTTTCGTTCTCGCACAACAGCTTTTGCCCGAGTGGTGTCAAGGACATTATTGCGAGACAATTGTAATGGAACAACAATCTGATTAACACTGAAGTGCTACTCTTCAAATAAATCTTCTTGTTACCGTTTTGTACTGTGGATGGTTTTGTAATGATAAGTTTTTGTAGTGACTGGGATGAAAGAAAACAGTGGGTTAGTATGGATTATAAGAATGCTCTTTTCTAATGTTTTGTGTTTGTGCTATCTCTGATGTTAAATGTCTACAACGTCTTAGTCTCCGCAGTACTATCATTCATACACCCACGTACAAACACTTGCAACCAACTGTTCACAGTGAGGAAAATTGACGTACGCTGAGATATTCATTTACGTACATGGAAAAATTAACGGTTGTACGTCCAACCTGTATGCTGATGGAACCCACTGCGAGTGTGTTTACATGTTTAGTTTCAAATCGCGTGTGTACCCGACGAAACTCGATTTGTAGGCACAACGTGGGGGCTATTAGGAGATGAGCTAATAGGTTTCCTGGTTGAACAAGCAAGGAATAATAGAAGTTTGATGTACGTAAATCCTGTGTGGTGCTCTGCCAATGTGTTTACAGTTTGTACAGGCAATTCTGATGCACGTGTACACGTGCAGCTGACACCATGTACACCCGATGAGAAAACGTTGCACGCACTCAGAAATCTGCAGGACTGTGGTGACCTCCATGCAACCATTTTCACTCGCCAGTCACCACCAGTCACCACCGGTCACCTCAATAGGTTATTTTTTGTACGATCTCAACTGAACTGGTGAACAAGGTAATAACAATGGGTGAGTAACATAATGGGGGATAACAGATAGTTCACTTATCTACTGAATAATGCAGGAAGTTATAAAGTACATCGGCACCTTTCAGGTGGAACAAATTCTGTCTGAAGGGGTGTACACAAAACAAAGTAGGACAACATAATTTCTTATTCGCAAACCTCTTCCATTCTTAAGAATCACATAACTAAATATCACTTTTAGAATTTCTTGAATGATCCAGATGAATAAACTTTGATCTGTTACAGGATCCGTACTTATAAATTAACAAGTTCACTCTTGGGCACAAGACATTCACCATAGACATATATATATAACAAGCAGACGTTGAACAGATATCAGATGTTTCCAGAAGAGCTTTACTCTTCATCAGACGAGACAACAGTTACTTCATTCACTTTTCCAGGGAGAGAAGTCTCGATGTCGATGAACCAGCGGCGTGCATTGTTTCTTCGAGCCTGGTCGGTCACAAACGATTTCCTGGACTCAATGATGCCGAGGGGAAGCTCATTCTGGATGCCGGTGTCATGTCCTTCATTCACAGAGTTGCGGGGACGGCTGTCTTTTTCGATAGTGTCTTCTGAATCATCACTTGCAAACGCGGAACTACGGTCAGACATCCTCTGTGCTTGGGCGGCTGGGTCCTCATGTGTCCCAAGAGGAGCCAACGATTGAAAAAGAACTAGCTGTAGCAATTCAATCTCATCAAAATCATTGTCTGCCGGTGTGACCTCCTCTTCATCGACCAGAAATAAACCTGTTGCCACAGGCTGCAAACCATGCTCCTTGGGGTCTTCCACTTCCTCCTGATCCATGCAACCATCATCGACCACCTCTCCAACCACGGCGTCTTCTTCATCTTCAGTTTTCTTCTCAGAAATCTCCAGGTTTCCATCAAAGCCATGGACATCAGATGCGAATGTTGATTCACACTCAATTTCATGCTTCACCATGCTAGCCTCCTCCTCATCCAAGTCGATTGCGGCAACCTGGTTACCACGCTCTAAATCAGCCTCTACCGGCCCTTTCTGGATCAGATCTGACCTTGGATCCATGTCATGCTGGTCGCGTAGCGGAGCCTCATCAACAACCAGCACATGACGGCGGCGACGGTAATACCTCGTGGAAGCCGACAAATAAACCATCCTAAAGAAACTAGAGAAGCTTCTGAGTTTCTCGGGGACCCTCCTGGTTAGAGGAGCTCGAACGTACCGATGGTCCCGAGCGGCGTAACCGGCGGCTATGCGGCCAACCATGGCGACAAACCCGGCGGCTAAGCGGCGAAGCTCACTGACGGCAAAGGAGACGACTTGGAGAGGGCTGCGGTGAGGTCGTGTCTATATTTGGTATATGTTGTTAACAGACAGGTAAAAATATATTTAAGTATGCGAACTAGTAGTAACAGCAAAGAGGTCCTCTCTTGACAATATTTGTACTTGTTCCTCTGTGCGATCTGTACATCACGGTCAGCTTGCTTTCGTACAAACCCCTATGATTGTGCTGTACAACCAGGATACCCATTCGCTGAACTTCAAATAGCACAGTCGTCGTACGAACAACCTTTTGATCATTCTGAGTACATGCGCTCATTCGTTTTCCATACAAGATTCTCATCCTACTTTGTACAACCTGAAATCTCCTTCGTAGGGACTAGCATTAGCACACAGGTTGAACGTCCAAACATTTTGCAACCTATTTTCACCTTCTTATTTGATTTCTTACAAACCACATAGCCTATACAGTACGACCTGGTTCCTCATTTGCTCAACTTCCATATGAACTTGTTCGTACAACGGTTTTGGTCCTAGTGTACATTCTGTCACTCGCGCTCGTACAAAAGTATAGGATCGCTCTGTACAATCATTTTCACTCGACAGTCGCCACCGGTCACCTCAATACAGTTATCTCCGCCCACTCGGGATCCTGCGGCCCTCGAGCTGCGCCGTTTGGTGTGCACGGACAGGATCTCATCCGCTATAACTTAGTCGGAAAACTTGCCAAAAAAAAAAGGAAAACCCCCAAACCCCCGATATATTCCCTGGCGTTCCTTCTTCCTCGCTGCCGATTCAGTTGGAAACCAGCTCTTCTTCCTTCTTCCTCGCTGCCGATTCAGTTGGAATCCAGCTCTTCTTCCTTCTTCCTCGCTGCCTATTCAGTTGGAAACCAGCTCTTCTTCCTTCTTCCTCGCTCGCGATTGAATCAGTTAGAGATACTCGCGGATAGATTGGGAGTAGTTCAAACGACCACCCTCGCAATACGGCAACAACCTCCCCGTCCCGTTGGTTGATCCTCCCTCTATATATTCAGCTGCCCTGACCTCGTTGTTCCGCTCTCATCACCACCTCGTCCCGATAAAAAAAAACCACGCGACGACCACCCTCGCCCCGCAAACAAAAACCCCGACGTTCCGCTCTCAGCACCGCCATGTCGAAGCGCAGGGCTGTAGATTCTGGTGGGTGGCTATGTGGGAGGTACTTCAACGTTGGGGAGAACACCACGGACTCAAGGTACCGCCTGGATTGGGGATGGGGAAACCTTGATCCCGCAAGCGTTTGTAATATCACAAGCAGCATGGACATCATGTCTGCATGTCGCACCAGTCGCGCCTTTCCTGGCTTTCGCGAAGGGATGCGTCAAGACACGAACCATCCTTACAACATGCCGGGTCTCCTTCACATGGAAGATGGTGATGAACAGGATTTTGAACCGTCGGTGAGTTCTCCCTCGGTTTTTTCAATGTTGGCAATCCTTAAATTTCTTTGCACAATCTGGAATAGGAGTGGTTTAGGTTAGCAGTTCATCTGAAGCTGTTTAATTCTGAGCCAATTCATCCTGAATCTGTAATACTAATATCCGATCTAGCTGCAGATTCTTGAATAGATCTACGTTTATTGAACTACCCTAGTTTGTACCTTACGACATGCTTACTACCATTATACCTCAGATTGAATCTCTTTGATAGAGCATAGAATCGAGTAGTCTCTTTTTTTTTGCTTGTACAACCGCTCAGGTACGGTCGTTCATACTAGTTCACCTTGAGTGTACAACCTTAAAAACCCATAGTCTGCGTTACCAAAATCATAACAATGAACATCTGAGGTAGGATAGAACCTACAACCTTTTGATGTTTCCATGTACAATCTGGGAGGTGTTGTCGTACATATCGTACAATTTCTTGTTAACTCCACGTACAAACTGAGAGATGTCGACGTACAGATCGTTACACTTATGCTGTACGAAAAATAAGAACGTGTGATATATTACCATCAAGACTATCTGATCGTTACAACCTGTAAACCCTCTGCTGACACTCAATTAGATAATTCTTTTTACCCCAGATGTAGTTTGAGATTGTTGCAATATTTTTTATTTCCATATACAACCGGACACTATTGTTTGCACTGACCAATATATATGATTTGTGCCACCAGTACAGCCTAGGCTGTAACAAATTTTATGCTGTTAAATTGTCGACATACAGACCGTTGTTTATGATCATCTGCTGTTAAATTAACAAATTTGAACTTAAATCTTGTAGGACGAGATAAGCACTAAAATTATGATCTTGGACAAGGGCGATGTCCCGGCGTTGGTTCGCGTGCAAGAGGAGGGAGCTGGAAGACAGTACTGGGTCGGGGGAGTTGAAGAGTGGATGATGATGATTAATGTTGCAGATCCTTGCAGTTGGGTTCTGTCAAACGTATACAGAGCAATTAAGTTCAGAATGCCATCGTTAGAAGTGTCCGGCTTATCTCATTACAGAGGTTGGCTGGCAAACGACCCATTCACTTTCATCTACAATGGGGCAAAAATAGTGCTCCAAAAGGTTCAGTTCCCTAGAAGGCCCTACCAGATCAACGATGAGTGGCGCTGTGATGCGATAGCTGTGTTTGACAAAGCCATCGCAATCATCTGCTGGCCGGAAGACAAGGCATGGACATTCCTGCCCCACACAGACCTACGTCCATCGACGTACGTGGATGCCGTGGGTGGTTACCCAACCACGGATTACCGGAGCTTTGGCCGCGTAAACGCGGTAACTAAACCCCATGGCAATGTGTATGTCTGGGAACCATTCGTATGGGGTAAGTCTAGATAAAAACTTCAGAGTTATATGTATTGCTTATATGAGTATATTTTAATTTACTGTTTAATTTCCTGCTGAGATTCATTTTTACTGCTGTTGTGTATATCAGTCAATATTTTTCCTTTAATAGCAACTAACTCAGAGTAAACTCATAGGTACGCACGCAGCGCCGCGACTCATCCAGCCCCCAACAGTTGAAGACGCAGCCGAAGGAGGCCCTGCTTCTCGAAACTGGTTCCTGGTAAAAGATCGATTTGATCTTCTGTGGATCCAGATCAGTGGCTCTTCAGCGACGTCTCCCGGACCATCGAATGTTATGGGGAGAAGATTATACTCTTACCCAGACCGCCGATGCGACGTTTTCAAGCGGGATGCAAATGAGTACCACAATGACGCTGTTGCAATAGAGTGGTCAAGAATAGACAGCTTCGATGGCCTTGCTCTTTTTGTGGGTGTCAACACTCCATTTTTTTTAAAGCCCCCTGACTCTGCTATTGCTGCTGTTGCCGCCGAGGCTGCTGCTGCTGCTGTTGCTGGTGGTGGTGATGAAGTAGGAGAAGAGCCTGTTGGTGCTGCTGCTGGTCATGGTGATGAAGAAGGAGAAGGGCCTGCTGGTGCTGTTGCTGCTGATGGTGATGATGCTGGAGCTGAGGATGGAGAAGTTCAGGATGGTGAGGCTGCTGGTGATGATGATGAACAGCCTCCTGGGGGTGAAGATGAACAGCCTGCTGTTGTTGAAGAGGTTCCCCAAAAGGAGCCAGTGTCCAGGCCTGACTGCTTGTATGCTTCTCATCCAAGCGTGTTTGACTTCGACCCTCAGCAAGAACCAACCTGGAGCCGCATGCACGTCCGTGGGGGGGGGGGGGCTGCAATTGGAGGATCGCTGGACATAAGGAGATATCACGGAGATGAAATTAGAGGCGAGGCACCAATGTGGTTCGTTCCATCGCTGCCACCCAGTCCTAACTGATGCAGCCTGGACCCCAATTTGCCACTTCCATCTATCTAGCTTATCGTATCAGTGTGTGAAACTATTTCTCTTTAAATTTTATTGAGTGATTTGTTTAAGACAATGTTTATGTTAATTATGCGTGTGGTGATGGTTTTTATAATTTGGTTGTTTATGTTTTTTTCAATTTTATGTTATGGGTCAGTGAGAATGCCATTTTTTCCCCTCCAAAAGTAACTTGTAGATTATCCCAGCAGAGTAACTTGTAGAGTAACTTGTAGTGGTGTTCCCATCCTGTACAAAAATAATAGAAAGTTTCAGGTGAAGTTCAAGATACCAGTTCGACGTCGTTCAAGGAAGATCAATAGCTAGTACAGGTCATTGAATTCCAGTTTTACAATTCTCTAGAAGGGCAACATAAAAGTTCATGGCTTTTAATGGAAGTTGTACAAAGAGGTTATGTGACGGAGTTCAAGATTTTCAAGTCATAATCCTTGTTTCTGATGTGCATCAACTTGTATAGCAAAGCCATATTGTTGGAGTACAAGTTTTAATAAACCCCTGGTTTAATCCACCTTATAATAGATAATCAATAGTTCAAATTTTCCAGAAAACATGCGCACCTTGTAAACTGGTGGTTCCCCGTATTGCGTTATCCTAGCAGAGTAACTTGCAGTAGCGTCCCCATTCTGTTAAAAAATAAAAGAAAGGATCGGGTTAAGTTCAAGCTTTCAGTTTCCACATCGTTCAAGGTAGCTAATACGCAAGTACAGTACAATCTTTGCAAATTATACGAGCAAGCATGGCCGGAGAGTTCATAGTGTTCAAATCAAGTCTCCTGTCTATGTTGTACAGAAAGATGTTTACAAATCATTGTATTGTGCAACTGCAAAGCTACCAGGTTCGTGGTGTACAAGAAACTAGAAGGGCAACATAAAAAGTTCAGGACATTTATGGCAAGTTGTAGAAAGAGCATATGTGTCGTAGTAGAAGATATTCAATTCATGACCCATGGTTCTGATGTGCATCTTCACGCATAGCAAAACTAGACAGTTGGAGGTCTAGTTTTATTAAAATCCTGGCTTAATCCACCTTATATATATAATCAAGAGATTCAATATTTTCAGGAAAATATTAGGTACAGAGAAGATATGTGGGTGGTGGGTGGTATATTTAAGATATGCAGTACCGTTGATCATATTGTCGATTTAGGTTCTCACCTTGCCCGTTGTGGAGTAATTTTCATCTCCAATGTAGTCTTCACTTTGATTGTTTCGAGCCGTCATTTGTTGTTGATTGTGAAACCTGCTATCCTGTCTGATTCCACTAGTCTTGAAATTCTCCTGGAAATAGAAATGTAAATTAAATTAGCTTCCCTTTTTTATTTTTCTTCTTTTTTATGCTTTCGTCAATTTTCCATCCAGAAATCATGTGCACCTTGGAAACTGGTGGTTCTATATATTTGGTTATCCCAGCAGAGTAACTTGTAGTGGTGTTCCCATCCTGTACAAAAATAATAGAAAGTTTCAGGTGAAGTTCAAGATACCAGTTCGTCGTCGTTCAAGGAAGATCAATATCTAGTACAGGTCATTGTATGGCAGTTTTACAATTCTCTAGAAGGGCAACATAAAAGTTCATGGCTTTGAATGGAATTTGTACAAAGAGGTTATGTGACGGAGTTCAAGATTTTCAAGTCATGATCCTTGTTTCTGATGTGCATCAACTTGTATAGCAAAGCCATATTGTTGGAGTACAAGTTTTAATAAACCCCTGGTTGTATCCACCTTATAATAGATTCGTACAAGCATGATCAAAATCCTGTACAGCACTTTCGAGCGAGATCGTACAGAAAGGTGCGTCTATCCTGTACAACTCTTTGCTGACCGACCTGGGGTTAGCACCCGCTATTTCTTCCTGTACAACACCCTTATTAGGGTCCGTACAAGCAAGTTCTTCTATACTGTACAACTATTTCCTGACCTGGGGATAACATTCCCCTCCTTCTTCGAACTCCATTGGAATTTTTCCTGTACAACCACTTAGCGGTGTCCGTACGATCCTCGCGCATATAACATGAACAACCCGAATCAAATACCGCAGAATCAAAGATTCGTACAAGCATGATCAAAATCCTGTACAGCACTTTCGAGCGAGATCGTACAGAAAGGTGCGTCTATCCTGTACAACTCTTTGCTGACCGACCTGGGGTTAGCACCCGCTTTTTCTTCCTGTACAACACCCTTATTAGGGTCCGTACAAGCGAGCTATTCTATACTGTACAACTTTGTTCTGACCTGGGGATAGCATTCCCCTCTTTCTTCGAACACCAATGGAATTTTTCCTGTACAACCACTTAGCGGTGACCGTATGATCATCGCGCATTGACATGTACAACCCGAATCACATATCGCCGAATCAAAGATTCGTACACGCATGATCGAAATCACGTACAGCCCTAACTTTCTAGATCGTACAGAAAGGTGCGTTTATCCTGTACAACGCTTTGCCAGACTGCCCCACCACGCACCCTCTCCATCACGCCCGGGTGCCTAGCTTATTTTGAAAACTCGAAGAGGGAAACTACTCAATAGCAGCAAAGGGGACTGGTTCATCGGAGGAACCGTTGCGCGCCATCTGAACCGATGCCACCATCTCTGTCGACGCCGACCCATCTCCGTCGTCGCCGAAGCCGCCATATCCGTCGCCGCCGTCCTCACTATACCCGACGGCGCCCTCGTCGCCAACCCGGCCGCCACAAATCTCCGTCGCCTTGCCTACCCCGCCGCAGCCATCTCCGTCGCCGCCAACTCGGTCGCCAACTCCGACACCGCGGTCGTCGTGATCTCCGTCGCCACCGTCGTCACCAACTCCGACCCCGGCAACCCCGTCGCCGCCATTTCCGACGCCTCCAACTCCGTCACCTTCGTCACGGCTTCTTAATCTTCAACATCATCGGGGACATCGGGGAAATCGGAGCCGAAAAGAGGTGGAGGAGACAATCAGAGCCGTGAGGAGGAGAAGAAGGTTGTTGCCGGATGTCTTCCTCCAAGGAAAAAACAGGTGAAGACAACCCTTGTTCTTAACCCTTCCGAAACCCTAGATAAATTGATAGTTAATCCGGGGTTTACCATCTGGGGAAAATTGGTGCCTCCACCGTTACGCCGCCTGGTGCCGTTTGACTGTCATCGACTCGTCGGAGCCGTCCAGGACTCCAGGTGTGACCGATGTCGTCCCCGCTGGGCGCCCAGCGTCGTGCGCGTATTCCTTATGCCTTCTAGCGTAAACGCTAGGATGGATGAACAGGCATTAGATACATGGTCTATTCTTCTAGTATTTTGTGACTGGGATCAATGCATGCCTAGTCTTGACGGCTTCTATAGTGTCTAAGCTTAAAGCTTCTATGGAGTATTTTTGTACGATCTATCCAATTAAGGTGTATGTGATGGATGAACCATCAGCAGCGTAAACGCCTAGGGACGTGTTTTGGTTCAGCGTGTCTGTTGATCTGCTGCTCCAGGAGGCGGCGCGTGAGCTGACACAGCGTCGTCGCGTGAAATGATCCGGACGCGCTGGTGAGATGCGCAGGTAAGCCGTACGCGTGAGATTGAATGGATGACTCAGTGGTTGGTGCGCACACATGATATCTGATCGAACTAACTTTTTTAGGTGATCTCTAATTGATCAGGGGCTGGTATAATTTGACTTTTAGATCCCTATTCGGTATTTGTTTTGCTTTTCATTCTGTATTGGGTATTTTACTAATGTACACTCAACTTTAGATACATAATCTAAGGTCAGTCAAGTTTTGGGTAAATAACCAATTTTCCCTACCATCTTTTTTTAGGTGATTTTGCAATTTCCCCGACTAGTCAGAAGATTGCTGAAACAATTCGTGAGTTGAAGACTTTTGAGACTCAGGATGATTCCCCACCAGGAAAAAAACCTGAAATGGTTTACAAACGGTCTAAAACTCGGAAGTCTGCAGACAGTAATATGTTGCAGGGAGGGACCAAGAAAATAAGAAAGGCTGCTGCAGACGATGGGGAAAAAGGAAAATCAGATAAGAGAATTCTCAGGAGTTCGCCAGCCAGATCCAAGGCAGTAACTACTGGAAGAAATGGGGCAGATGAACATAAAAGGGATAAACAAATAGAAGAAGAACAAGATAAGGATGAAGAGCAAGGAGAGGAAGAGGACAAGGAAGAAGAGGGGAAGCAAGATGAAGTAGATAGCGACTATGCTGCCGAAAATGATGAAGAATCCCCACACGGAAATAATAGCCAGATTGTGCTTCATGACTCTCAGACTGCTAGTCCTCGAGTGGCTGCAAATCCAATGAGACCCAAAGTGTCAAGGAAAAAACTAGTCCTAGTGGATGAGGAAAACCAGTCTCCTTATAATTTCCAGAGCCAATAATCGGTTTTAGTGGTAAAGAAAGTATTTGAACACTTAGAAAAGGTTCCAGCATGGTTAGAGAGTGTCAATGCTGCAGGGTTCGGTGCTTTCTGTACCACTGATATATCCACAACAATGAACAAGAACTGTATGGGGTTCTGCATGAAGAATCTCAACACCCATACAATGACAATGGAGTTTGGAAACAACAAAGAGATAGAGGTTAACCGGTTCAATATTCACTTGTTGACTGGACTGCCAAATGGGGACCAGACAGCCCCAAGACCGACAAGAAAAAGGGCGCAAGTTAAAGAAGAAGTTGTGAAGTTGAAGAGTGAACTTCAGATAACGATGGGGAATAAGGGTGAGATTACAATAAAGTCCCTTCTAGAAAAGTTGGGTACGTTGGTAGACGATGAACTGAAAGCACCTGAGCCTGGGAGGCAGAACACTGCTCTGAAAGTGTTCTACCTAATCTTCTTCAACAAGATATTATGCCCCGGATCTTCAGCACGCCTGATGAGAGAACTTGGAATGGTTGAGGGTCTGCAGTTCGATAAAATGATACAAATGGACTACTGCCAAATTGTTGTGGACGAGATTCAAAGAGCAGCGAAGGAATGGCAAAACAATACAAAAAGGACCAAGTGGACGTATCTAGAAGGCTTCACCCTTGGTCCAATGCTGATGTACTTAGATTCGCTGATATGTGACAACCTAGCCGAAATGACTACTAGATCTCCTAGAATATCCTATCTGAAAACAGCAAATCTAGAGAGAATTGCACAGCTTGATTGCAGGAAGGATGAAGATGGGATTCAATTTGGCAATCTTAAAGTGAGTATTCCTTCTCCTACTTCTTTGTCAGATTGTAGTTCATTTACTACTCCTTTACGATCCCTTTTTTGTGACAACTTTTTTTGGACTGACAAAGAAAATAACTGGATTTTCAGGCCTGGAAAGCACAAGCACAGCAAGTATTCAAAACTTACAAAGATCATGAGGCAGCAGAAAAAGAAGCTAGAAAATACAAGGCCTTAGCCATCTTTCGTGCTACAGATGGGGATTCTTCAACCCAAGTAGTGCCCCTGGGATCAAGGAAGAGGAAATTGGTTGATGGTGACCAAGAATGCAAAGAGGATGTACTGGGAAGGACTAAACAAAATTTGCAGGAGGTGGTTCGACTAGCAGAAATAATACCAACATCTGGTGAAATCATAGGAGACAACAACAAAAAACCTAAGGATGCATTTGCTCAAGATGTCCTTAGGGAAGAGAGAAGTATAAAAACATTTATAAGCCAGACAAGCAATCTCATTGAGATGCTTCGCAACTTTGCCAAAGACCAGGAGTACACAGTGAATGAAAACATGGTTGTGCCGTCTCACAATACAACAAAACAAGTGCGGTTTGATCGGGAAACCGCAGGCTGTTCCAACCAAGACGAGCACAGAAATGAAAAGAAGAACAAGAAAAAGAAAAAGTTGAAGAAACAGCCACCTGCTAAAAAAATTGACGAACAAGTGGTCGATCCATCGTCAGCGGTTCAAGAGACAGAAACACTGGCAGGCAAACCAGTAGAAATTTTAGGTGAAAATGTTTGACCGGCTAAATTTTAAATGGCCACTGAACAATTGCGACAATGATTTGATTGATTCAATTGTCGTTGATTCTTATTTTTCAGGAACAAGCAAATCAAATCCCACAACTGGAGAAAGAGCTGACGAACTTAAAGTGAGTGATTGGGTGACTACTTCTGGCGAGGTAATATTCTCCCACAAATATCCGTATTTATTTATGCCGTAGGATCGAACCAGCATCTGAGCTTGATCAACAAGCCTTGCGTTCCCGTTCTACCAGATGGGTGTTCTCTGTTTATTCTATCGCAAGTTCATCATGTTTATACTTTTTTGTAGGATAAAGCAGACGAGACCCAATGTCAGCTAAAGGAAGGAGAAGCACAAAATCAGCCTAAGGATGCAACTCCTGCTAAACAGTTACTCGAAGAACAAGATCATCGCTCTCCGGAGAAAGATGATGAGACAACTCCTGCTAAGGATGGCGACGGAGAAAACAAGCTGGACAATAAAACTGCTGATCTAGAGGAGAATCAACAACAGGATCAAGATCCTAAAAACAAGACAGGCAAGAACAAATAGAATCAAAAATTTATTTCTATAATCTCAGAATTACTAAATAGCTAATATAAAGTTCTTTTGATTTCTTATACAACAGACGCCGAGAATCTGAAATTTGCGGACAGTGTAATTGTCTATCCACAAGAGGACGACGAACATGATCAACAAAAACAAATAGGTAACAAACTACTGCACATAAATGAATATAAAAACAGACCAGTATAGTCCATCAAATATTTAGTTGCATCTTTCTTTTCAATTTCCATTCAAGGCCGTGGGAAAGAAAATACAGGAGAATTAAGGGCAAGCATTGAAAGCGAAAATAATACCAAAGAGCAAAAAAGGAATCAGGTTAGTTGTTCTTTTTCGATTTTATTTATGCTTTTTACATCAAAAATAAAAAATAAACTGTCGTCTCAATTCCATTACGTCAAAATTTAATCCAGGAAACAACCGGACAGATAGCAGAGGATCCACAAGAAAGAGGACAAGAAAGTGACAATCCTCAACCGGAAAAACCAGAAGAACCCAACTCATCGAGGGAAATACAACAGGTGGAAGAACAGCAAGTAGAAAAGGCCCTACCAAGTCCTTTCGAAGACATAGGCAAGTAGAACTATGTTTTTTAAAACCATGAGCCATAAGACAACAAGAAAATCGAGGGATCATGTATATTTCTCATGCTGTACTGGAAATGTACTTCGTGGGAGGTTGCAATGTTTCCTGCCATTCGCATTTTGTAGTCCTTTTACTCAAGGACAACATCTATAAATAAAGAGAAGACTTTTGAGCAGCCAAGTTTTGGCCACTCTCAAACTACATTTTTTCCCCCCAATTATTCATGTTGGATTGAAGACAAAAAAGGAAAGTCCATGTATCTCATATCTGCTGCACTGATTTTAAGCTCATATTTGTTCAAACTTAATTATGACTTGATTGAATCTATGAATCTCTTATCGCCGGTGCACTGGATTTGTTCTATTGTAGGTACTAGGGAACCTGAAGAAGATTCTGGAGAAAAAAGGAAAGAAGAACGTACAGTCGAAGAAATGGAAATATTGCTGGGAGTGATAGAGAAGTTGCATAGCGATATTTGCACAGAACAGCATACAAAAGAAAAAATGTAAGCAAACAACCAAAAAATTTAACCGAGGTACATGTTAGGGATAAATGCATTTGATTTTTTTACCGATTGTTTTGATTAAATACAACAGGGAGGAAACATTTGTCGTGCATGGCGACGAAGTAAATGGAGAAACCATAGTGAATCTTGGTACTCTTGCAAGATCATTTAAAGATCTATCTGGTCTTGATTCTCGTGTAGCAAACATAATAATTGAAAGAATCCGAGAAGAAGCACAAGAAACAAAAACCCTGATAGTTCCACTGTTCACGCTTGTGAGTAAAATTATCTGCATCAGTTTAATTATGATTTAAACTTCATCATAGTATGAGAAAAAAATGATCGCACTTAAAATTCCTCAGATGAGAGTAACAAAGAGAGTGGATTTGACAAAGAAAGCTCTGAAATGACTACTCAAAGCGATGGATCCAAACAACCCAGACCGTTTTCTGAAGGGATACAATTTGGTACGATAATTTCACATCAATGATCTGTTTTTTTCCTCTGATTTTTTAATGTTGTTTTGCTCCTGGAATGGATAATAAGATTTACTGGAATGCTGATTATTCACAGATAAAGATCCCTTGCATGGATGAGCCTGATAAAGTGGGAGAAATTGCCCATTTCTTCACGATAACGTTGAACGTAAAGAGAAAAAGATTCGAACTACTGGATTCCTTAGGAGGAAAAAGATACGAGCTGTTCTTCTTCAGAATGGTGGGAGTTCTAAAGGAACTATGGAGACTTGCAGCAAAGGAAAGCGGCAACGAGCTATCGCCGCCCAGCATAGACGACTTTAAGTGCTACAAGATTTATGTTCCCGACCAAGGAGAGACGTAAGAGTCTTAAAAAAACAAAAAAATTATTTAACAACAGAAAACAAAGTTGGATACCATTGATTGGCAGCTTTTTTAATTTGGATGTTTAATGCAGGTTAAATTGTGGATTTCACATGGTCTTAATCTTAATGCACTGGACTGGGAGATCGTTGGTCAAGTTTGACAGTTCGGATATTCTCCAAGTCAGAAAAAAAATACTACACATACTCATGACATGGAAAACTTTGAAGATAGACTTCAGCCTGATTGGTTATAACAAAGGTAAATTGAGTTGTTAATGATCATGCTTCGTTCGCTTACTATATTTCATTCCCTAACACCATATGATATGTCCTTTTCTTTGAAGCAAAAACTATATAGATAGCAAGGATTTATACCCTCTATCTAATCTACTTTTTATGTATATTAGTGGAAATACATTGCACTGGGCTCCTTCTTAAATCATGGTGGAGTGGATAAGTAAAATATAAATAAAATAATGTCAGGGAGATATGTACAATCACGCATGAGGGGGCTGTACAGGAATACGATAATTGTCGTATGAAAATTTTGATATTGAAAGAAAAATTATTCGGAGGGAGCGAGGAACGTACGGCCACCTCTAAGTGCAAGTACAGGGAAGTGAAAATAGGGGTTCGAAGGAGGGGGGAACTCGCATGAGGGGGGATGTACAGGAAGAAATATAGAGGTCGTACGAAAATTTAAATCGGAGATATGTTATTTCGGATTGAACAGGACAGGGCGCGTAGGACGTACGGCCAACGCTAAGTGGTTGAACAGGAAAGCTAAAAATGGGTCAACGAAGGAGGGGGAGCTACCACCCAGGACAGGAAAGGGTTGTACAATATATACGAACAAGCTTGCACGGTCCCGCAAGAGGGGTTTGAACAGGAGAATGAACATGTGTGCTTTATGATAGTTCAGCTGTTAATTGCTGAAGTTTTATAATATTTTGATTGATAGTTGCTACCTCCCCCTCCCACAATATAAGCTGTTGTGCTTATGATAGTTCCCCTGAACTCTCCCTGCCCTACAATATATTGTCTATATAGTATGGTATACATCTCATTTCGACAAAATAAATTAAAACCAAATTTCTGTTATACTCATTTGTTATTAGATAAATACTCAAAAATTCCCTTACAATAACAAATCCAATATGAATGCAAATATGAATCCTGGTGACACTAACAGTTTTTTTTTATAATTCCTGACAACCCTAATTTCAATTGTGTAGATTACTTGCACAAGTTTCCAGAATTAAGTCGTCTGCTCCCAGACATGAAGATCCAACCAGAAGCAAAGTTAATGGAGGAGATTGAAAAACCCCCTCAAATAAGCATAAGAGAAAGGACGAGTACAGACAACTATGTCCTTCACAAACAAATGCAACACAAGGAAGTTGTGTTGATTGATCAAGTTGGCATCGAAGATAACAGGCAGAAGCAACTGAGCATGGAGTACAGGAGGACAAAAAGGAGAGAAGAGGATGGACCTCAGGAAGAAGTTACCGAAAAAGAAGAACCGAAGAAACCAGATAAACAAGCGACAACTAGAAGAGAAACCCCACAGATGCAGCTCCTCCCTGCCCCTAACTACGCAGTTCCAACGGAAAATCAACAACCTGTAGGTTACGCAGTAACACCTGATCGTTATAGGGCTCTTCAGCAGATATCCGAAGACTCGCAGTCCCTAGAGGTTCAGAAAAGGAAGAAAGGCATTAACTCTGCAGACATTCTGTCAGGCGTGAGGCCGATTGCACCTGCAAACAAGGTCTGCCAGGAAGTTGCTGAATATCGTCCACTCGTATTTAAAAATAGCAACCTAGCAAAGAAGGTGATGGATGTCATATTCGGACATGAGACAAGAGGAAAGATTGCAGGGTGAGAAGTTTGAATTGAAAAAACTGCCTCAAAAACTACTACTATAAACGTATGCTATGAAAACTAACAACACTGACCGTTTTGCAGAGAACTCCTGTTCGAAGCAAAACATCTTAAATTCCCTGAAAAGGGTCTCACGTTTTCTCTGAATGGCCACCACATCCAAGATTTGTTCGGTCCTAGCAGTTGCATCGAATGTCAGGTGATGGATTACATCATTGATGACTGGAACAGAACATCCGAACTATACAGGACAGGAGAACGCATTATACTGACACCGGATTTTATAAAGGTAAGACCTCGTTACCATGGAAAACAACCAAACTGAAAATTTCACAGATAATTGTTTATAGAATGAAACAGAATATCTCACTAGAAAACTTATCTCCACAGGATGTGATTCAAGTTTTTTAACCGACAGCAGATTTGGTAGAAATGGAGAGACAAAAAGCTGAAATGAAATCTGGCAAAGTTCAAACAAAGGAGGAGATGGTAAAGGGATTTGACATGGACAATGCAATGAAAATATTTGACAGACACGTAAGAAGGAACAAAAGCTTGCTTCAAGCAAAATTGGTAATTTTTCTGATCAATGATTTTTTCCCGTAATCTTGCCAGTCGTTGTACAATAAGAACTATCGTGTACTGCAAAACTATTTACTACCTAGTTGAACAGAAGATAACTCGATCCTGAACCACTATAAATCGTAATATTGAACGCCATGGGATCGCATTAGCAATCGTGCTTGTTCAGATTTGCCGTGGGATTCACCAGTTCAGATAAACCAGTTCAAGTGGTACCTCAGTATTGTACAACATGATAAGCCATTCATGCACTACTCTCCTACCACTACATGCACATAAACTTTTAATGAACCTACTACTACTCCGATAGCCTGTACAGCTACTCTTCCTGGTTGAACAACAGGTATTGGGTTCCCTTACAACAATCGTCTAAACTGCTGCGTCAGTAAAATATTTTGCACAGCTATTTTCTTTGTATATGTACACCAGGTCCGGTGAACCTGTACAACCTGACTCTTTTAATTTGTACGCCCTATGATATGCCTTTCTGGTCTTGATTACCATCACTTACAACTCTATATTTGTACTCATAACAGATACTTCTACCTTATTTCAAATGCAACCATTACTGCCTGTACATAATGAATAGATACAAAAAGTCAGTTCAAGTAATTGACTCAAGGAAATACAAACCTAGGGATGTGCACTCATACAACTCCTTCAACTACGAACTAATGAAGATTGTAAGTTCTGAACTCTCACATATTATTTTTTTCAACTACATGATTATTATTTCTGTTTAAAAAAGTATTGATGAAATGAGCTCAAATTATATTAAAACAGATGTGCAGAATGGAACTAGTACTAAAGGAAAAGTACGGAGAGGCTGCATACAAAGCAAGCAAACAGCCAGATTGGGTTCAACTAGCTAAAAAAAACAGAGGATCAAAGTCCCTTGCCAAGGGGTCAACGAGTGTGGCTTCTACATGCTGCGGTACGCCTACCATTTTGATGGACATCAAATGATTTACGACAAACCAGAGAACAGGATGAAATACAAAAAAATTGTGGACGAAGATGTAAGCAAGCTCGGTTGCAATGTTATTTTTAATTTGAACAACAATAAATCTGAACTCATGTTTTTGTGATCTTACAGCCAAACTCAAATGAATGGAAGGCGGAGTACTTGTACACCATGTTGTTCAGCTCGCACAACATGGCACAATTGCCAAAAGAGATCGAGGAATTTGCTCCACCGGACTACAGGAGTAAGAGTTGACAATCTGTAAAATAAATCTTTTTTTTTTGCCTACCAACCAAGATTAACTATTCAGCAGACTTATTAATAATGGACTAATAACATAAGCACTGTTTTGTTTCCAGAACACATCAAAATAATCAGGAATGACAGTGAAGACACAGGACCATCAGAAAGAAATGAAGCTGGGACTCGGAATTCGTAGAGAACATGGATTGCCAATCTCAGATATGTCTTTACAGAACATATTATAGTCATACATGTATAATATAGACCATTATCGATTTCCTGTACAACCCCAACATGTGTGACCGAACAAGTATGAACATCTATCAAGTACAACACTATACTGCCCTAGCAATGGCCGTACGATCCACGCGCACTTTTCTATACAACCTGGAAAACGTATGTCCGATTCAAAATTTCGTACGACAACTCTCTTTCTTCCTATACGACGAGATCAAGCGTGTTCGTACTGGAAGGTCCGACCATCATGCACATCGTTTTCCTATCCTGGGGATAGCACTCGCTTTTTCTTCCTGTACAACACCCTCATGCGACAGTACAACCATGATCGAAAACCTGTACTTCCCTATCGTGCGAGATTGTACAGGTAGGTGCACCTATCCTGTACAACTATTTCCTATACTGGGGATAGCAGCCGCTTTTTCTTCATGTACAACACCCTTTTTTGGGTCCGTACAAGCAAGTTCGTCTATACTGTGCAACCCTTTCCTAACCTGGGGATAGCATTCCCCTCTTTCTTCGTTCACCCATGGAATATTTCCTGTACAACCATTTAGCGGTGACCGTACGATCCTCGCGCATTGACATGTACAACCCGAATGAAATATCGCCGAATCAGAGATTCGTACAACCATGATCGAAATGCTGTACAGCCTTATAGTGCGAGAACGTACAGGAAGGTGCGTCTATCATGTACAACTCTTTCCTAACCTGGGGATAGCACCCGTTTTTTCTTCCTGTACAACACTCTTTTTTGGGTCCGTACAAGCAAGATCGTCTATACTGTGCAACTCTTACATGAGCGGGTGCTGACCTCGGGATAACATTCCCCTCCTTCTTCGAACTCCATTGGAATTTTTCCTGTACAACCACTTAGCGGTGTCCGTACGATCCTCGCGCATATGACATGTACAACCCGAATCAAATATCGCAGAATCAAAGATTCGTACAACCATTATCGAAATCCTGTACAGAACTTTCGAGCGAGATCGTACAGAAAGGTGCGTCTATCCTGTACAACTCTTTGCTGACCTGGGGTTAGCACCCGCTTTTTCTTCCTGTACAACACCCTTATTAGGGTCCGTACAAGCAAGTTCTTCTATACTGTACAACTTTTTCCTGACCTGGGGATAGCATTCACCTCTTTCTTTGAACAACATTGGAATTTTTCCTGTACAACCACTTAGCGATGGCCGTACGATCCTCGCGCATTGACTTGTACAACCCGAATCAAATATCGCAGAATCAAAGATTCGTACAACCATTATCGAAAACCTGTACAGCCCTATCGTGCGAGATCGTACAGAAAGGTGCGTCTATCCTTTACAACTATTAGCTGACCTGGGGTTAGCACCCGCTATTTCTTCCTGTACAACACCATTATTTGGGTCCGTACAAGCAAGCTATTCTATACTGAACAAGTTTTTCCTGACCTGGGGATAGCATTCCCTCTTTTTTCGAACACCAATGGAATTTTTCCTGTACAACCCCTTAGAGGTGACCGTACGATCCTCGCGCATTGACATGTACAACCCGAATCACATATCGTCGAATCAAAGTTACGTACAACCATGAACGAAATCCTGTACAGACCTATCATGCGAGATTGTACAGGAAGGAGCGTCTAACCTGTACAACTCTGACCTTACCTTGGGGTCACTGATTAGTGGGGCCTGATAAATTGGGGGACCACCTGACTAAACTAACCACCACCATTTCGCAACCTCTGCCGTCTCTCTCCCACGCAGCGCACAACTCCAGGAGCCGAGCAGTCGAGGTTCATCTGGGACCTCCCTTCCGCATCGCCGCCACCTAGATCTATCCTCCCGCATCGCCGCCGCCTACAACTAGGCAGCAACGCCGCCGAGATAACCAGAGTTTTGGCTCGGTCTCTCGGAACTCGGAGATCCCTGGGGGCAACGCCGCAACGCCACAGGATCAAGCAGCGGGCGCATCAAAATCCACCGCCCGCAACAACTCCGAACAAATTCAAATCGAACCAGCACATCGGAAAGGACGGACTACACAGCAACAAGCAGGAGCAACAATTCAGAGGTTAGTTTTCTTTAACGCATTTGCAACTTTAAATCTCTGCCACTCAAACAAATAAACAAAGCAATGATCTGGTCGCTAGGGTTGGAAGAAATTTTCCACCAATTCTCAAGAAGCCAGGAAGAAAAATTAAGGAAATAACCGCCCAAATAGTTTTCAAATAATTTGAAATCCAGGAGATCCTGAAAGTACCACAAGTTGGACAACAATTTCAAGACGGGTTGAACAACACTTATATGATGATTTTTCATATATGTGAAATACTATATACTATGTACAAATAGGAATATGAGTAATACTTTTCCTGTTTTTAGATTTCGATGACTAACTGTTGGCTAAACAATGTTGCAGAGCAAATATATGGACCCTAATCGCACAACAGTTAGCGACGAAGATGAGAAAACCATTTCAGTGGAACCACTGAATGTTTTACCTCCGGATAGTTCCAATGACTCAACAGGCCCCAAAAACGAGCCTCATGCATCGATGAGGAGGAGCGGAAGGAAAAGAAAGCCAGAAAAACAAGATACAGAAGCAACTACTGAGAACACACGGGATCAATTGGAACAGAAAACCACAGGGCAAAGAGTCTGGAAAAAGACCAAGAAATATGCTAACCGGAAAGATCTTGGCGAGCGCAGGAGCCCTAGATTTAAAAGTACTGCCAAAAGTACTAATTATGTACACATGAATCCCTCGGAGGAGGAAGAAGATGAAAGTAGCCAGCAAGAAGATTCTAGAGATAGTAATTTTCAAGGGGGGGAAAAAGAGGATGAAGAGGACACAAGTATCCAGCAACAAGATTGTAGTGATAGTAGCGATGACAACAATAAGAAGGAAAACAATAACAGCCTAAAGGTACAATAACACTTTACTCTTAATGTGCTGAATAAACTTACAATACTTATATTATATGGAATTAAATGCTCATAATAAATGCAGGGGAAAAGAGTGAAAGGAGAAAAGAGGAGGGAGGGCAAAAAACTCAAGAAAAAGGATTCAACGAGGAGAAGAGGAGCAAAAAAGCTGAAAAGAAGCTTGAGAGATACAACTATCAGATGCTCTCTGACAGAGTTCTACAAATGCGTAGATTTGTTGGATGAAGAACGTCACATAAGAAGGCTACGGGATGCAGGACTTGGACCATTCCTAGATGGAAAAGTGAAAGAAAACATTGATCGGCAGCTAGCTTATCGAATCATGGAAAAAATAGATCCAGAAACAATGACATTGGACCTCGGAGTACCAAACAAAGTTATACAAATAACTGCATACGCAATCCATCAATTGTTTGGTCTTCCTCATGGCAACAACACATCACCCAGACCTTCGGACACCGGCAATGACCAGGACTTATTTGACTTGAAGAGAGAGTTGGGATTTAAGAGGAGCGACCAAATCAAAACAGATAAACTTAGGAAACTACTTGAGGAGAATGTGAATGATGAAGGGAAGGATGATAAAGTCATAAAAGTTTTTATGCTGCTAATGTGCATGAATATCATATGTCCAGGAACTTCTGTGCGAGTCTCAAGGGAGGCAACCCTGGTGAAGAACCTGGACTTGAATAATCTGAAAGAAATGGACATCTGTCAGTTGATTGTTGATGAGCTAAAGAGAGCAGCCATAAGCTTCCAGAAAGCAAAGTCAAAAGTAAAGGCAGTACCAGGTTGCGTTGTGGCGCCGTTGCTGATATACTTGGACTGCTGCCTCAAAAGTAACTTATCTGATATGGACAAAAAGACACCCCGCATACACTACTTGGATACAAAAAAGCTTAAGCTGATTGCAAAAGCAGACAGGGTAACTGAAGGATGTGGCGGTGCAAAATCGTGGGGGTACGGCAACTTACCGGTAAGAGTAAATTTTCAAAATAATTTTCTTGTATCCCGCGCCTATATATGCAGAATTAAAATGATGAACTAAAATTGAAATTATTGATTGCAGTGGAAAGCACCAAACGACATTGTTTACTACCATGCAAAAACTCCAATGAAGAGAGTAGCCGAAACTCATGAAGAACAAAGGGCAACCAAAAACCAGTTTCAAAAAGGAAGCCCAAGTTGTTCAAAAGAACAATATGAAGGAAGCAGAAGCAAAAGTCCGAATTATACAGCATTCGAAGAAATTGATACTTTGATGACTAGGACGTACGAGGTTTCACTAACAATAGATAAATCACATGCGAACGACGAAGAAGAAAATCTGTTTCTACATCACTTGCAGCGGAGTACATTCCATCTCAAAGAATCATATAAAAACTTCAAGAACATCAGGGAAAATCAAGGCAGGAAAGCTCAGGAAAAGAATCAGACGATCGATCCTGATGAAGATAACAGACCAGCACAAGAAGGTTAGCCTTTCTATAATTTTTGACCTTCCTATTATGCAATAACCAGTTACTAGAGATATTATTTTGTATTAGGAAAAAACTTAAAACATTGAACCTCCACTGATAAAATAAACAATCCAAAGACTGAATTGATTCACAAGAATGATGAAGCCTCAGATTATTTGACCAAGAACCAGCCTGCAACGAAGACTAAAACATCAGATCTGTAAAACAACAATACAAGATTAACATCTCTATTAGAAATATATATATTTTGGCCTTCAACTCCCAAACAATTGATATTGCTTCAGGTCCTGCTGCCAACCAAAGGGAAGAAAAGAGTCCATCACAACAAGGTTGCAATCTATAATATTTTTTTCTTTCCTTCTGTTGAAATATACTCCACTCACCACATATACTCTCCAGGGACAGAACAACACAGCAGAATGTTGAAACATCGGCTGACTTGCCAGAGGAACAAGCTCCAGAGGCTTCGGAGATGACTAAAACGACAGGTTTGAAAAAACAACAATTTCATGTTAATCTCCTATATTTGAATTTTCCTGTACAACCACTTAGCGGTGAACGTACGATCGTCGCGCATTGACATGTACAACCCGAATCACATATCGCCGAATCAAAGTTTCGTACAACCATGAACGAAATCCTGTACAGACCTATCATGCGAGATCGTACAGGAAGGACCGTCTATCCTGTACAACTCTGACCTTACCTTGGGGTCACTAATTAGTGGGGCCTGATAAATTGGGGGTCTCCTATAATTGAATTTTTTTGCTAGCATAGATAAAAAGATCAAATGATAATACCTCAGGACATGTTGACAAACTAAGGGAAGAAGACAGACCAGAACAACAAGGATGCAATCTATAATATTGTTCATTCCTTTTATTACAGTAGCCTTCCTTTTATGTTCTAAGATCTCCCAGAAAACTTTGGGGCACTAACAAAATAGTTAATAATAGACTCCATTGATCACACAGACAATCGAGATTATGAATCAATACAATTATGCCAATAATTCAATTCAACTTCTCTGCATTTTTTATGACACGTGACACGCCAATTAAGCCAGGAAATTTGATTTTTTCGTTATTTACAATTAAGGTGAACGTTATTTTTTCAGATGAAGACAGCAATCAACAATTTGAAAAAGGCAAAAAGACAATGGAGGAGACAAAATTGAAGAAAAGAGAAGACATGGACCTGCTTATTCATAACGAAAGGATAATTGAGGCCACTATGGAAGAGCAGAACTTGTACTGGCAATACGTAGCTCATGGTCGAAAATTTAAGAATACCAAGGCCATAAACAAAGACACGTAAGACGGACAAGCTTATTTAGAAGAAGAAAAATTAATCAAACAATTACAAGCACATACTAAATACATTTTTTTGGCCTAACTTTTGCAGGCAACCTTTTATTGAGATTGGAGAAGCACACTGCTCATACAAGAATTTCAAAGACTCTCTTAGGCCACACGAGGAACTGAGCTCCGAGGTCATGGATATATGGGCAGAGGATTTCAATAAAATAGAAGGACAGTTGGCTAACAAAAACAAGCTTCTAGTAAAAAAATATGCATTCTCATGCTACCTGGCGGTAAGATCTTTAAAGATTACTACACACTTGGGCCTCTCTATCGAATTTTATTAATTTTACAAATTTCGGTAAAATATAACAGATGAAACTGATTGTTGATCCAAAAGAATTCAAGTCCAGCGGTTGTATGGGAGCCTTGAAAAGAATAAATAGAAAATTCAACGTTCTAGACGACGACCTTGTAAGATTTGAAAACCTTTACCCAATTTTATTTACCTTCTCCAGTTGCTGATTTTTAACTATAAGACTGTTTTTTTAATGTTGAAATACAGCTGTTCTTCCCAGTGGTGAAAAACAATCACTGGATTGTTTGTTGCTTCAACCTTCTGCGCCAACAGTTCAACATTTTTGATTCCATGAAGTCAGATTATAAAGCAAGCATCCTGGAAAATGAAGCACTGAATCTGGTAAGAAGACAACAACCTAGGAACAAAATAACTGATATAGAATATCTAACTATGGATAACAAGACAATGTTTTCGATCAAACAGTTCAGGAATTTCTCAACACTTGTCAAAGGCTTTGAAATATCTGGAAAAGACTTTGGAAATTTCAAGCACTTCACTCCTGATCACCCAAAGCAAAGAACAATGTAAGTTTACACCGCCAAAAGTTTGATTTTACAACAATAGAGTTGATGTTGAATGTTAATAAATATTTTGAACTTACAAAAACACAGATTTGATTGTGGCTTCTTCTGTATGATGTTCATGGAATACTATGATTCAAGAGAAGTGGTGGAATACATATTGGAAAGTATTACTCAGTACCGGAAGATTGTTGCAGCTAGACTAATAAAGAACAGGGACAACAAAGTTGACTTAACAGACATTATGGAGAAGCAGTTGAAGTTTGTGTAGGATGAAAGAATTTATTATCTCGTCCAGAGTGTAAGTTAATGTTCAGGATTGATCGAACTATCACTCTTAGACATTCTGAACAACCTGAAAGGTGTGAAAGTAGAAACAAGTAGGCAAATAACAATCAACCTTAACAGTCACACAGGATGTTCGAAGTCTAGTTTGATTGAGAGATGTCGACTGTAGCGACACGTCTCGCGACTGTAGCGACCCCGAGCTTCCCCCATGGCGGGACCACCTCGGCTTCCGTCCATGGCGCCCCGACTCCGAGAGTTATCCCCCGACACGCGGCGACTCAGCAAGTCCATTCCCACTCGTCAAGCCATCATGTCGTCTCGGCTTCTTCGCAGGCAATCTCTGGGCCATTCTGGAGGAAATCGACACTGGAGCAGGAAGTAGATGGAGATGGGGGGATGGGCGGCGGCGCTTGCAACAGGGGAGGCGGTCTCGGAGCGGGCACGGCGGGCGCTGGAGCGGGAGTGGCGGGCCGCAGACCTGCAGAAGGCCAGTTCTATGGCGGTGCATGGCAGTTGGGGGACAGCGGGTACCCGTGCGCCGTGAAGGGCGGTGGCGAGATTTGCGGAGAGGAAGTCGACAACGTCAGCCTCGACATCGATCCTTGGCAGGAGATACAAGGTATCGCTCCGGATGACACTCAAACAGGCTTGGACTACGCATGCACTGCGAAGAGGAGTTCCCCAGAGAATCCGCTTTCGACCAGCGCGGCGATTCGGATCCATGCGCAGGATCATCAGAAAGCAGAGGAAGACGGAGGGAGTTTTGAACTTGGGACCTCCAGTGGTGGAGCTCCTAGAGACAGAGGTGGAGTCAGCAATGGTGCTCGAGGACTTCAGAATGGCGACGTTTCAGAATCTGGATCAAATCTGGGCGGCGCTGAAACTGTGCGAATTGAAGAACCTGTGACGGAATGCCTGGGTTGGGATTTCTGTTGTGAACAGCCGATTGCAGGAGGAAGGCGGTCGGGAAAACCCCAACACCATGGATGGGTTCAGAAGCAGGACCGGAGCTTGCGGGGGCTTTGTGGGAGAACCAGCGGGGTCGGGGAGTCAGTCGCACAGAGGCTTTGACACTCGCAGTGGAGGATTGCCCGGTGAAGAAAAGACCTAGGCAGATGGAAAAGTTCATTGGCAGTGCAGCATCGGGTTTGGGGTTCTATCATGTGGAATGCCCTGAGAAGGTTGTCCATCCAGTAGCTTCTAACAAGAATTGCGGAGTGGTGATAATTAACTTTGAAGTTTTAGCATCTAAGTGGCTGTGTAACACCAGGTTCTTTCATCTAAACATAGCTAGTGCTGCTGTTTTAGGGAGTGTTTGGCTAAATAGAAAGAACCACCAGAGGAAGACTGGAACTCTTGGCAACCTTGCTGATCGCAAAGCTCAAAGCACCCCCTGGAGCTGGAACCGGGCTGAGGTGAACAGACTTCAGCTGGATCAGTACATGGTCGACAACGGCGACATCGGCTTTTGCTGGCCGTGCTTCGATGAAGTACCTGAAGATGCACCTGGAGGAGGCTGATGCGATTCACGTGGTCATCTGAAAGGGTCGTGACTCCCTGAGAGTGGAAAAGTAGCCGGAGGTGCTTCCTTTTGGATTTTTGCATAAGTTGTAAAGAAGCCATGTGGCTTAAACTAACTAGAGGGTGGTTTTGTTTTGGGAGCTGGTGGTCGCCGTAATCCTTTAGCTGGAGCCGACACAAATGTTGGGGGAGGGAGCATCGTAGGTGCTCGTTTTTGTTGTCCTGTCTAGTTTTAGTAGCTGCTCGTCTTTCTTTTTAGCTTGCAAACTAGTGTTACCTCTTCGTACTTGCCTTTTCGGCATGTTTTGTCCAGTGATCGGTTTCGTTTAATATAAATGGAACCGAGAAGGGGCTCCCTGGATTTCTTAAAAAGTTGACTTAACAGACATTATGGAGAAGCAGTTGAAGTTTGTGTAGGATGAAAGAATTTATTATCTCGTCCAGAGTGTAAGTTAATGTTCAGGATTGATCGAACTGTCACTCTTAGACATTCTGAACAACCTGAAATTAGAACATTCTGAACATTCTGGTGTGAAAGTAGAAACCAGTAGGCAAATAACAATCAACTATGAAAATTTGGCTGTACTACCAGTAGATAACACTATATACCGAGGCGTAGCCGAGCCGTAGATGCCGAGGTGAAGCCGAGCCGTAGATGCCGAGGCGAAGCCGAGCCGTAGCACACGCTACGACAAATGCGCGCAACGACCAATGCGCGCAACGACTAATGCCCCCCTTTCAAGATATTATTATAAGATAACGAGGTGAAGCCGAGCCGTCATTGGCGAGGCGTAGCCGAGCCGTAGATGCCGAGGCAAAGCCGAGCCGTAGCACACGCTACGACAAATGCGCGCAACCGATCACTGGACAAAAGAAAACGAGGCGAAGCCGAGCCGTCATTGGCGAGGCGAAGCCGAGCCGTAGCACACGCTACGACCAATGAGAGTAACGACATTTTTTATAAAAAAATATTATATTTATATTATTTATATATATATATATATATTTTTTAAAGTTTCATCATATTTTGATTGAAAGTTGATACCTCCCTCCCATAACTACCCCTGAAATCTCCCGGCCCGAAAATTACAAAGGGAAAATAACAAATGTGAAAGTTAGTAACTACATTGGTTTAACTTTGTTCCTGAAAAAGGGAAAAAGGGAAAATGGTTGTACAAGAAGGGCAAATCAGGTTGTACAAAATTTTGGAGTGCACTGTGTTCGAACAGAATTGTTATCGGGTCTGGATTGCGTAGTGCGCCCGCTTCGCGAGAAAAGAGAAAAAGGGAAAAAAACGCTTACCTCCAGATTAGCTCCGCGCGCACCACGTGTCGCGAGCGGAGCGCGCCCGCGCGCCCACGTTTCCCTTTGCGAAGGCAACCCTTTCCCTAGTCCAACCCTCGTCTAACTTCATTGTTTTTGTTCCTATGATCAGCCATGGTCACCCCAGGGACAATGAATACCTCAACAAGCCCATCCAGAACTACTCAAAAATTTAATTTCAAAAAAAAAGTACTCAAAATTCGGTTTGGCGGTCTGGCCAATTCCAAGTTTGTCATGGTCTCCAAAATTTTCCTCTTGGTACGCATTCTGCTAATTATCATAACACACAGTAGTCATTAGGGGCGGGGGGGAGGGGGATAGGCTGATTAGATACTACTAAGCACATAATCACATATAAAACATGCCTCAACCATGGACTGTTTGATGTTGCTTCATGAGATGGGGGGCATGGCACATGCCCCCCCCCCCCCCCCCCCCCCCCCCCCCCCCCCGCGGACCTCGTCCAACTTTTGATAGGAAGAGGGACGCCTTGGTGGACGAGGGTGTGATCGTCTTCAAATGTTGGAAACATGCCCTAGAGGTAATAATGAAGTTTTTATTATCATATTTCCCATGTTCATAATAAATTCTTATGCTCCATGATGAAATTATATTAACTGGAAACATAATACACGTGTGGTTTCATAAATACCCCAGTGTCTATAGTAAGACTCTACTAGACTAGCTCGTTGATCAATTGATGGTTATGGTTTCCTAACCATGGACAAGGTCTCAACTAATAACGGGGTCATGTCAATAGAGAATGATGTGACGTGCAGATCTAAGTTTTATTGTCAAGTGTTTTATTTTTTAGACCATGAGATTATGTAACCCCCTTGGTACCGGAATAAGTTTTGGGGGCATCAAGCGTCACTTCGTAACTAGGTGATTATAAACGTGTCTTACAGCTATCTCGGAAGTACTTCTTGGGTTGCGTATTTCAAGACTGGGATTTGTCCCTCCATGTAATGGAGAGATTTACTCTGGTCCCACCCGGTAACATACATTCTGTATTGCTTGCAAGCACGTGGCTAAAGAGTTAGTCAGAGAGAAGGATGAGTTAAGGAACGAATAAAGAGTACTTGCCGGTAACATGATTGAACTAGGTATGGAGATACCTGAGTTCAAGTCTCGGGTAAGTAAAACATCATAAGACAAAGCGAATAGAATACAGATTGCTTAAATCCACGACATAGTAGTTCCAATGTTGGGGATATCGCTTATCGGAAACTATCGGTCGACCTATGATAAGGGATAAATCGGCCGGTTTATCGGCATATCGGCTGATTTATCGGTATATCGACCGACTTATCGGTCAATTTATCTTATCGGTCAGACAACGATAAACGATAAATCGACTGATAAATCGGGATATCGGACGATATCTTGAACAGTGAGTAGTTCACATGATAAGGATCTATGCGTATAATGTGGGAGCACTCATGGGTTTCCTGTTATTGACCGGAATGGTTCCGGTGCATGTCGGCATTATATCAAACCTTTTTGGGGGGGGGGGGGGGGGGCATTATATCAAACCTGTAGAGTCACACGTATAACATAGTAGCGTCCTTGTAGAACGTGCCTGTGACTAGATTAAACGAGAGAAGAATCTCATAAGGGTTTTTGCGTGATCTCAGTATAAGGGATGTTCTACAAGAGTCTAGAATGTTGTGGAATATCTGAAACTTCGTGAAAAACTCTGGAAGGGAGGAGGCAGCCATAGGTGGCATGCCACGAGACATGTGGCATGACCCATGACATGTGTTGCATTGAGAGTCAATGCACGACATGTGTTGCCTTGCAAGGCCTCGCACCCAACATGTGAGTTTTGGTCCTATATTTAGGCCCTTTGGATTGAAGAATTTTTATAAAAATATTGGAGCATTTTTTCCTAAGGAATCCCTTTGGATCAAAGAAAGGACTCCTCGATTGCTTTCCTACACCCCAATTTCATAGTAATTTCAACATCCACTCTAACCTCCTTTTTACACTCATTCACGTAGGATCGAGACACTTTTCCTGTGTTCTTCATATGTATCATCCAAATTACCATTCACGTAGTTTTCCCGTGTTTGCACCTGCAATCCTATCAAATTCCTGTGTGTTTTTCAATTTCTCTGTTTTCTAATCCTATGATCCAAAGAAGCCTTACCGCATGGCGCAGCCAAGTAAAGGGTTGGTTGTTCATCCATTCGTACAAGTGAAGAGTTTACTTCGATAGCCCTCCTCAACACAACACCCATACTTGTGTGGAAGTGTTGCCGAGATTTCTACCTCTCTTAGATAGTGATGTAGAGACCTCATCTACTCCAAGCTCGTTCCCGTGACGTTGCGGACTAGAGCAACGTGACGTGCACATAGACGCTTCCCCGGCATGTGTGGATACCTCGGAGGTGTTGTCTTCTTCGACACTTGATCGTGGAGTTGTTGTGAGCAGGAGTCGGCTTCGCCGGGAGTCGTGCTCCGACTCGGAGGGGGCGCGGTCTCGGACGGGAGTCGCTTCGACAATGAGGAGATATTCTGCTGGTTGCGAGGTATCACCTAACTACGGGAATCGGCGACGACTAACGTCAACCACGCTTGTAAAACGTTTCCGCTCGTGTTCTTCTGGTGTATGAAGATCTACTCTCTCTTGTTACAAGCATTCTCTTAGATTAGATTGTGGTTATTCAGTTACATCTCGTTAAAAAAATCTACGCTGTGAATCCCAAACATCTAAAGCATGGCAGCAGTCAACGAGGTGGCAGCTACCATCAGAGAGCACACATGTCGAGGTGCACCCTGCCCTCTACAACGATATCATGGACATTGTTGACTTCAATCTAGCCGAGGGCCATAGGAACCTCTAGCGTAGGACCTACCTAGCGAAGCAGTACATGTAGTGGAAGTTCCACTGGTGGAGGTGGTGGTGCATATCCTAAACCCTAACATCCTGAACTGCGGGTGGCTAGGTTGACAGCATAGTAGGCATGATGCTTTTGGTATATGAATAATGCATGCTTTGCTTATATTGCATTTCATATATCTTCTTATCAACGCTTGTTGCTTGTTTTGTATGTTGTTCTTCTGTGAGTTCACAGATCGTGAAAGTATTTCAGCAAATGAACAGTTTCACAAACAACTGTTACAAACGGTTTGGAACTAGAGGCAGGGTACGACTACTCTAAGCCCTGTTGAGACAGATCGGGTGGCCTAGTTAGTCCTCGTTGTATTTTGTCTTTCAAGTAGCCACAGCGAGACAAATGTGGACAACCGAACACAACACTTTGCATCAGCTTAGATCTTAAACACGAAGCGTTGCCAAGCAAGTATATAACTGTCCCTACCGAGTGACGTCCCGTAGTCAAGAAAATCATGCAAGCAAAACAACCACGCCCCCAAAGTCCATCAAATGAACCTGCTTCACAGTGAGGGCTCAGGGCATTAGTATGTCTGATTTTTTAACAGCGATCAAATACTGCACCACAATATAACAAACGCACCGTCAACAGGATCCAATTATTAAGTAAAAATAAAGCTTGTAAAGAAGCCTCTTATCAAATTTCATTCACATCGTCCACAAAATTGAATGACACATGTAACTTAATAATATGTATGTATAACTAGCACACAAAATTATCTGCCGGCCATCTAGCACGAACATGCCGTGCAATGTGAATGCTGTACAACTTACTTATGGTGACACTAGCAACAAAACTACCTCAGCCACCTTCCCATCTTCATCGCTGTTATCTTCCGCTTCTTGTGATCACGGTGCTTGGCAGCCATTCGTAGCTTTCTCTTAGCATGGCGCGCTGGGTCGACAGCTGCAACAAGTTTCTCAGCTTGCTTTCTCAACTCCCTCTTTGCTTTGAGGTCCTTCCGGACACTGTTGTAAACTTCCACAAATTTCTCAACGCCAATCAGATCACGTAATTTGTCCCTGGCCACCTCTGCTGATTGCTTAACCTCATCTACAAACCAAAACAGCAAGAAGTTATAAGTTGGCAAAGAGCTTTGTGTGTTTCATTTGGCAATAGCAGAAACATACGCTAAGAAAATAAACCTCAACAGCATGAAGGGAACAGAATAATACAATGCATACAAAAATACGCAACAACCCCAGTTTGGCAGAATACAAAGATCATACCACTAATGACTTTCCCTGCAAGATCTTCAGTAACTTTGTACAGTGGGGCCAACAGGTGAACAGCATAGGTTAGTGATACTTCAGCTCCAAGTCTTGATGAAATCAAACTGAAACAACTGAATATGATCTTCATCTGCGAAAATACGAATTTTGCAAGTAGTTAACTATTAATACCATAAGAAATAGCAGGGACGATATATACAATGGACGATGACTTAGGTAATGGTATGGTGCTTACATGTGTGTCATCCATTTGCATTGCAATTTTCCCCATCTTCTTTAGGAGAGAAGAAACTAACAAAGATCTAAGTTCTGCACTGCTGCCAAGGTCAGATCCAGCCCCATCAGTACAAGAGAGGAGAAATGCGTTCTTTGCTTTTCTTGAACCAAGCAATTCAAAACCCTCAAGGAAGGCAACATGATCAGAAGAACCAAGGCTAGACCAAAATTGATGTGATGAGATTGTTTGCTTGATCGACATGTGCAAGTTACAGATTGAGTATGCAAGATTTTGTACGATTAGATTGTTTGCTGCAGTATCACTTAGCTCTGTCCTCAACTGTTTCAAGAAAGAAGCAGCTATGAAGAATAGCCTGCTTGGTTGGACAAGGAATGATGATGTGGCATCCAACTTCTCACGTTTCCTTTTCTCTACTGAAGCAAAATATGAGGCTACCAGAGAGCTGGACATATTACGCAACTTTAAATGGGGATGTATCAGAAGCTTGCAAATTATCATCCAAATTGCCTGCATGTAAAAAGTTGGTCTCGGTTGCACAACAAGAAGAATACTGGCTATCTGTGCTTCAGGAATGTAATCCAACAATGTGAAGTAAGTAGCCATAACTTCTAATATCAAAATCTGTTGAGTAAGTAATGGGCCTGGGCCCATTAGTATTAAGGGTTTACTTAGGGGTCAAGTAAGCTTTGCTTGGGAGTCAAGGAAACCCCTCTATATAAGGAGGGGAGATGTATCAATCTAATCAAGCAAGAAATCAGAGGAAAACCCTCCCTCTTGCCCGGCCGTGGGACAGGATCCCCGCGGCCGGCGATCCAGCGCGCCCTCGCAGCTCTCTCTCCCTTCCCCCTCAAACCCTAGCAACCATAACATCTGGTATCAGATTGCCTAGGTCTCAGGGGTTCCAACGGCCCCAACATCGACACCACCTCCGCCGCCGACACCACCGCCATGCTCGGCGCATCCGCGCCGCGGGAAACCGCCGCCATCACCGGCGCCCAGGGAGCCGCCGCCGCCGCCGACCCTGCCGCGGTCCTCCGCGCCCTCCGCCTCGACTTCGCCGAGATGAGAGCGGGCCAGCACCCGCCCCCGCCGATCGGGCCGCCCGCGCCGACGATCAGCCACCGGCGGCAGCCGTCGCCAGCAAGGGGCACTCCACCGTCCAGTGGCCAGCATCACCCTCGCAGCTGCCTGCCTGGCTCGACGGCCCGCCCATCTACACCGAGGCGGCAGCACAGCCGACGGTCCATCAGGTCGCTCCCACCTTCGGCGGCCCAGGTGGTCTCGCCCCGCCACCGTCCAGTCTGGGAGAAGATCGATGCGATGGCGGCTTGGGCGTCGCAGCACAAGCGGTCGCCGCCGGCGCCGACCCCCGCACAGCCATCGCTGCCGCGCTTGGCCGCGACCACGGCGTCGGTCACCACGGCGCCGCCGTCCTCGACGGCTGCCCACCATGTGTCAGCGGCGGTGAAACTGCAGGCTGCTGCGCGCGGCCTCCTAGCGCGTCGGCATGTGCGGGAGATGCATGATTTCCAGCTGCAGCGCCTCCAAGTTGCGCTTCACGGCGCACGGGACCTCGTTCTCGTCCGCTGTGTGGGAGATCTTGGGCACTCGATTTTCCCCACGGGCGGCGGGCACGCTGTTTTCTCCGCGGGCAGCGACCTCCACGTCTACGACATCGACAGTCAGCCAGCGGGGAGAAGACATGGTGTCGCAGACGGGAGCGCACCGCGTAGTGCCACGGCATTCCGCCGCCGGCCGCCGCGAGGGCTCCCTTGGTCCCGATGGCGTCCTTGGGATCCAGGGGGCTGCACACGCACAATTTCGGCGCGCGGAGGATTCTTGCCACATCGTTCGGAGTCAAAAATAAAGAGTCGGAGTCTCATTCGGGTTAGCTTATTTCAGGTCCATCCACTAAGCCGAGATGTAAAAGGCTTACGTCGATATAAGAGTCGGAGTCTTGTTAGGTTGCAGCTCGAGGACGAGCTGCGTGTCCAGGTGGGGTGTAGTATTAGAGTAAGTAATGGGCCTGGGCCCATTAGTCTTAAGGGTTTACTTAGGGCTCAAGTAAGCTTTGCTTGGTAGTCAGGAAACCCCTCTATATAAGGAGGGGAGATGTATCAATCTAATCAAGCAAGAATTCAGAGGAAAACCCTCCCTCTTGCCCGGCCGTGGGACAGGATCCCCGCGGCCGGCGATCCAGCGCGCCCTCGCAGCTCTCTCTCCCTTCCCCCTCAAACCCTAGCAACCATAACAAAATCTGTTCTGGATTTCTTTTTTTTAATGTTTTACAATTTGGTGTGTATATGAAATTGAGGAGGAGGGGGATGGTCATCGCTTAAGCTATGAACTCTGCTTCTTCATTGCCACTGCCTCCGTTTTTACATGTAAGATGTTTTAGCATTTGTCCACATTCACATGTATACAAATGTATCTAGACACGTTTTATTGTCTATGTTCACTCATTTTAGTATGCATCTAGACAATATATGGAACACCTAAAACATCATATTTTCAAAAAAACGGAGAGATACAAGTTAGTCATGAACATGTTTTACTTTCTGTTGGGACATAAAATAACATTAGTTGTGAAACGTGACTAGTTCTGCACAAACAATAATAAGATAACTTCAACAGCTCCTACAAAATCATGATAAGAGCCCCCTCATGTAGCGTTGCATTAGTTGCAAAGTTTGACAATATTTCTGGAAAACAATAAGAGCACTGCAACGGCTAATAAAAAGAGCACGTGACCAGATCCAGTTCTCAAAAGGTAATCATACCTCAGTATTTTGCTTGAAGTACAACTCTGGGAACTGTAGTAGTAACTTCTCCATCATGGCAATAGAGTGGTAGGCCTCTTTCCAAAATGGCAGACCACTTTCACCAGGTAAGTCTAGTTGTACTCCTCCAGAAGCACTGACAGAATATTCCATTATTTGCTTCGCAACAGCCAAAATACTCTCAAGATGTTTACCAATTCCTAACGAACGATTTCCAACGAGTAAAGCAATAACCTGCAAAATACAATGACCATTTCTCCATTTCAGGGCAAAAAATATGCAATAATAACAGATTGATGTGCTTATATACTCTCCTGTAGTGTTAAAGCTAATTGAGGTGACAATTTGCAATAGAAGATTTCAAGATTGTTGCATCTAGAGATCGGAGGAAGGATCATAAAAGAATAATCATTAACCTGGGCTGAAGCGCTCCACAAACTCTTTTTTTCACCAGTGTACCACGAGAGAGAGTACTCAAAAATTGAATTCTTTCCCTGATCACCAATGCGTCCTAATAGCTTCTGGATTGTTCTAAGGATCATAGAAGACACATTCTGGTGCTGTTCATTTGCTAAAGCAACTACAAGATTAAGAAAAAATGTTTGACCCTGGTCATCAATAATTCTCTGGGGAAATCTGGTGAGAATATCATGGAGCATTTCGAGCACAGCTTCTCTTCCTGATGCGTGCTCGTAACTGCAAATTTTTAAAGTTAGCTTACAGCACACATGGAATGCCAAAGGCAAGTACATATTAGAAATTCGTTCATACCTCAGGTTTGTCAGGAAAAAATCAATATGCTGTTGTATGCGCTTCTCGGAGAGTGGATAATTTAGAAAGAACTGTAGCAAGATTTGTATGCATTGCTGCCTTGTAGAGTCTGTTTGAGTTGTTACCATCAATTCTCCTATCCTAATTACAATATCATAAATCTCATGGCAAACCAATTTTCTTTTGACTATTGCCTTAAAAAGAGATAGGGCAACCGGTGAAGGGTTTGTCTGGAGATCGACAAAAATTGGGAAACGGACAAGCATCTGAAGCTGATCATTTGAAAGTGAAATCCTGTAGCCTCTAAGTAGATGAGCAAGTAGTTTCAAACAAGACGTGACCAAATGACCATTAGAATTTCCAGTTCTCTGTGCAATCTCCATCAGTACATTCTTGATAGGATCTGCATTGTCCTTGAGAGATGGCAAAGGAAGTTTCACCAACATGGCAAAACATCTAAAAGTAATAGAAAGGACACTTTCATACTTGGAACTCAAGCATTTTACCAAAAGGTTGACAAAAGGATCCAGCATTGACAGTAGTTGCTCATCTTCCTTATGCAGCTTGATGCTCTTCAAACGATTCCGCAGCAAAGTAAGTGCAAATCTTGTAAGTATATAGGAATTTTGTAAGCCACCCTCACCAAGTCCAAGGGAATTCATTCTGCGAATATTTTCTTGACCAGGACCAGATTCCTTATTATCTTTGCACTGAGAATCATTCTCTTTAATAGTATCCTCAACAAGGCCATACACAAATATAAATAAATTAGATGTTTCAGTTGACGGATTGCACTCAACCCCCAAGGCTATATTGTGTAACATCGTCTCAAGTTTCGTTCTTAATTTTGGACTAACGTGCTTCCGAAGATGCGCAGAAATCGGCAAGATTAATTTCAAAGAATGTGTCTTGAATGTAATACTCTGGGCAATCAACTTAAGAGTCTCAAATGACATTCTCTTCTTTGTCTCTTTCATTTTGGAGGCAATCTTTTCAACTTCCTTCTGTTCCGCAATATCTCCAAGTATATCACTTTCAACTACAGCCAACAAATCGTGTACGCAATAGTCAAGGGTACCATTCATCTCAGCAGTTATAGTTTTTGATAATAAAAAATGAAGGGTGTAGCCCAGAACATGTAGCTCATAACCCCTTTTCAGTATTGCCCTCAATATCTTGACCACGAACTGCAAGTAACCAATCCCGAGTTCCTTTAATGATGCAGCTAAAGCTGACCTTGCTTCATCACGTACGCTTTCAAGACGATTCTTGAGGAAGTTGCAGATTCGATGTATGATGCTTGAAAGTTGTGACTCAAAATAATCCACTGGTAGTAACTTGAGTATCTTGAGTGCTACCAGGTTTATGCTCACATTGACTTTCTCTGGATCAGATCCTAATAACTTCTGGACCTGTGGGAAGACTACCTTTCGCAGGTATTGTTGCTTCTCCAAAGAAACAGTAGTTGAGGAGAACGTAACGGAAGAAAGAGAATCTTCATTCATAACATCAGAATTACTTGAGACATTGGCTGTGGATTTCGCGAAATGGAGCACATCCAACACAGCACATATTAGCCTCAATATGACCTTCTGCTTATCAGGCTTGAGACTCAACTCACGGAAGCATCTCATCAATATTGTTCGGTAATGTTCCCACTGCACTTTGGCGGCAATAGAAGAAAGTGTATCCAAACATACATCTCTTACATGTTCACCCTTCCCAGCTTTGACGTCGAAGAACATATTGAAAAATAGTGGAACAAAGACTTTCATAGTCACGTCCTAAAACGAAAGCAAAAGAATTAAATGTAATCAGTAAAAAAAGGAGACAGCAGGATATCACATGCTTAATCCATTGTAAGTTTGGTGCGCTAGCTAATATTGAATAATGCAATTGTCGTGTGAAAACCAATGGGATGAAATGCACCACCAAACACCTATCATGGCAATCAATATCAAAAGACTGAACTTTGAACTTTATGGCAGTTACTCATTTTATCTGACACGTATTCAACAAACAAAAACTTGTAATATTTTAAACATTTACCTCTGAAAAGCTGGTATCTTTCATTGCCTGCCTGAAAAGAGATAACGCTTTGGATCTTTTACCAGCCTGCATTTGTGGATATGACCATACAAATAAGAACTACTGCCTTTTATTTGGACTGTGGGATCCATGTATTGAGGAGATTTACCTGTAAATGAATTATGTTGTGGAAAAAATCTTCATCCAGATCTCCCTTGCAGAGAAGTCTGAAGGAGTTTAAGGATGGTACATGATCGAAATTATAGACCATCTCCCGAAGTAAAATTATCCACTCCTGAAAGTACAAAGAATTATTTTCTTCTTTTTTATATTACAGCGGCATATAGTAAGGTACAAAAACTTGACAGAATTTACACCTTTTGAACTGATATGTCTTTACACATTGCTGAACCCATATTATGAAGGTAAGTTCTCTCTAAGATTTGTTGAATACGGCCTTTTGTGCAAACACTGCTGCAATTATTCTCTCCAGGATTAACAGTGGCTGTTTCAATTGAGCACTCAAGCTCATTGTTCATAACTGATGCAGAGAAACCCAGGAACGATTGAAGAGCCCTGGATGCACTTTGCCGGAAAATTAACTCTTCGGATGACATATCATACACACAATGAGATAATATGGCACCCATATGTTCTTCTTGCATGCCATGAAACAACTGCGGCTGAATCATATCATATGCTTTGATTCTCATGTCATAATCTAGTTCACCAAGTTCTGAAGTTGAAACCGCATTAAGATCTTGCAGTAACCGAGCCTGTAAGAAGGACCAACTATCACAACCGAGACTGTAGAATCCTAGGAACAGGTACTGGGAGAGTTGATACGGATGACACGACATCAGGAGTAAAGAAAATAATTACCAGAGAGAGCATTGAAGACTCATGCGACGACAACCCATCGTAGATATCACAGATACATAGCCGCTGCTCGAGTCCAACAGTCGCAAGCAGTGGGTTAAGTGCCTTTACAATTTTTATCCATACACAATGTCGTAGGTTTGGTATTATCCCCCTTACAACATGTAGAGCTTCCAGACACTCATCTGTTATATAAAAGACAAAGACAGAAGAGGGCAGAACATATCAAGGTTGCTAGAAGCCTATAATGTAGCAAGCGAGATGAAAATATTGAATAAGTCTCGTATCCCAGTTATGCATGTTCAAATACAAATTTGGTGTGTGCATCGGACAAACTTGACTAGAAGATAGACTTACCAGAGTTGAATTCCTTCTTACTGAAAAACGGAAGGACGAGGTCTACAACATGCTCTGCAGCTAAGGGGTCTGTGATATAATTTAGCAATAGTTTAAATAGCCTAAGTTCACGCTGCCCAAGCCATCTCCCAGTTCTCCTGTACACATCAAGCTCCAAAACATTAGGTCGAAAACTGTGTAATAACCTCAGTCTGAAGCATCTCCAAGCAAGAAACAGAACATCCCAAACAATGTAACTGATGCAGCTAATAATAACATATATTCCACTAAAATGCAAGTGGACTCAAGAAATGCTCGAACCAACATAATTTAGCAGTACAATGATTTTTAAGTACATAGTTTCTCTCCAAACAGTAAGGATAAGAACCAAGCAGAGAAGAGTTCACAAAAGAATAAATATCCTTCAAATCAAGGGAATGGAGGCTGCTGAGAAAGCGAGAAGATAACTTTAAGGCCATAAACACTCACAAGAGATGCTTAACATAAGATTGATACAATAAAAACAGATCTACATTTAATGCATATAGAACTACTACAGAAAACAGTGTGAGCAATTCGGTACCATTTGTCAGACTCAACCCAAACAAAAGCATATACCTGTGAAGCTCTTTGCGATAATTAACAAAATCATGGAGACTACTGAGAAGCACATCCATATGTTCAACAAGAATTTTCAACACCGAGTTATTTTCTTGCGGCTCCAAATCATTATCCAGCCTCAGTAGATTCTCAATGAATTCAAGTGCATAGGAGGTGATGGATTCTGATGCACTCCTCACAGTTAAAATAGAAAATATGGCGCGTACAAGATTATTTGTCCCCAACAGTGGTGCTAGTTTTGGGCTCTGACTCATGACCATGAAACACGAAAATAATGAGCTCGGTTTCTCACTACTGGAAGCCTCTTGTCTGAAGCAGTCAATTAGAGGCTTCACAGAAGCGAAAAAAGTATTCCAGAAGTATTCTCCAAAGTCATGACTTTCATACTGTCCAAGTGCCAAGGAAACAATTCTAATACATAAGGACCTAAGATCCTTTAATTGCTTGACCGAGGCACTTGCCCGCATAAAGGAGTGTGAAGAGGATGAGTTCAGAGAAGATAAGCACAATTTGCCAACATTAGCTTGATCAAAGAAATAATGACACCATACTACAAATAAGTTAACTTTCCGTAAGACTTCAATGGAATCACCAAGCAAACAGTAGTGACACTTAATGGGGTCTGCTAAATATGTTTAACTAAAGTAGTTTTTTCTTAAAATATCAGTTAGTTCTATAGCTTGGATTAGGCATATCATTATCAGCTTATTCCCAGAAAGTACAACACAACAATTCAGTAGTTCTGTTAAACATGGATATAGATATGTAATACCGCAATCTATCTTAAAGGTGAGAACACTGCGCATTGTTTTCAGGAGATAATCATACTGCGACACACCTCGGTATCATCTGATACTGTCATCTCTTTTGAGCCTTCTTTCAGATCTATAGAATTGCCATCTTCCTGGCTCATGGAGCACTCCTTGTTAGGGTGATTTGATTGTTCATTAGAATATTCCTCAGCGCTAATCCTTCCGAGATTCCGCATGCAACTCTCCAGCAAGCGAACAACAATGATCAATATAGTGTTAAGAAATGGACTTATATGCGCCATGCCAAAAGAACCAAAGATTTCTTCGACCAAGTGAAGAAAACCATTTGCCCTCTTCCATGTAAGATTCTCAACACAGATCTCTGTTGACATTCCCACGATATCAGAAATATTTCCAAGCAGATTGCCAGACTGACAAGAGAACTTTTCAAGTTGAAGGCTCCCAGGGACCAAGGACTTCAGAAGCAACGAGAAAAAGAGCTGAAGCTCATTTGAATCAAACTGCAGGAAGAAACGGAGAATTGCCTTTCGATGGCTAACACCTGTGTGCTGGCAAAACAATACAAATAAATAGAAGTTAACTTTACATGCTTTAAATTACACATATTTGTTTATTCTAAACATTATGGTCCAAGACAATCAGCTAAATACCAACCTTTCGAGAACCAAGCAGCTTCAGTTTCCTTACTTTAGGAGTTAACACCCGGATAATCAAAGGAACAACACGACTTCTGTGTCATTTCTGAATAGACATAGAATCATGTGAAACTGCCCACGTGGTGAGTTCTTCACGCAGAGTTTTCAAATCGATCAGATTCTTAAGGTTTTGACTGTATGGAGTCAGGAATTCATCCTTCCAGTTCAAAAGGCAATCCAATGCTTTTGCTTGTATGTCTGGATCAATCTCATCAAGGATCCTGGAAATAAATGTTAATTAAACACAAATTTTCATGCAGCATCTCACGTGCAACACTACAAATTTACAAACCTTTCAGTTAATATTTCCTGAATAATCTTGCTCTGGGACAGCGATCGGGCATTGCGCATTACTCTCAACAAGTTCAGCCATTCTTTTAGAATCATTTTCCATTGTTTGCCTTTGCATTTGTTAGCCATATATGAATCAACACTGTCGAAACCAAGATTAAAAAAGGCATCAACAATGATTGAACATTTAATATTCAAGCCTGTGCTGCAGAAAAATTGCATTTTATCAATACCTAGTGATGCTGCCAGCTTACATTGTGGAACAGAGGGAGCAGAAGTCTGCAGTCAGTACTGTGACATGCTTATTCACATCCAAATACCATAATGCTCAATCAATTCACCAAACATCATTTCACAAGTTTGGTGCCCTAAGGCCAAATACTAGGAAAAGCAAAGTGAAAGCTTAAGAATAAGTTGTTTGTGCAGTATGCAAAGACATGGGCACAATATTGTCTCAACACGAAGGCATGGAAACAGCAAGTTGCAGGGTAAGCACAACTAGATAATCCTGAAAGGTACACATACTCGACTGTTCGAGCAATAGAAATTTGCTCCTTGCTATTTGTCCTCATCAACATAATAGCGTCAGAAATACAGCAGTGCACAAGATGGACAATAGCAACTCAAAATGCAACATGCATAAATGAGAACAAAGGTAATGGAGCATAGGGGTGAATTCGCAGAAAAACAGCACAAACATAACATTTGGCAGATCACTGAGACATACACTGTGGGTGGGTTGCAGCTTCCAGCTTCTCTTGGCTTCTCACTGTGAGCCCCTTTGATTGGTGAATGGCGATAAACTCGATAAACTGACTCCAGACAAGTTCCTTGTGCTTGCTAATAAGGACACCAAGACAATCCAGTGCTGGTGGCCACAGATCACTAAATCTATTGTATAAGATGCCAATAATCCCGTGCAAGAGAAGAGGTATGTAATCATCATGAACCAAATTAGAAGATATACTCATTTGTATCCGAGAAACATAGATAGTAATTTTCCGGCTCGTAGATACTGAAACTGGAGTTGATTCAACAGCGAACAGAGTGTCCACGACCTAATTTCAAGGGAGATGTAAGAGTACGAACAGCAAATAGCAAGTGAAAATATTAGCTGCCAGAACATACATTAGTGTAGTTGGTGTCAACAGTTTCCTCCACAGAATCTTCTGTCCTTCGCTTCTTTTGTGGCCGCTCATCATCTGAGCCTAGGCGTTGATCCATCTTCGCGTAATAGGATAAAATCCTCAATGTTAAAAGCCGTATATTCTTATTCGGACTGCTCAAGTTAGCACCAAAGATACAGAATGAACTCAAAAGATTCTGTGGATCGAATTCTTTTGTCGTCTCCAGGGAAGTTGCTCTGCTCACAGAAAGGAACAATTAGAACTGAATACCCATCACAATTGGTCAATTTAAGTAAAAGATAGAAAGAAGAATTAGAGAGTAGAAACAAATTTACCCAAGTAGGGAATCCAAATATTCAGCTACATCAGAGAGTATTTGCGGACATGTGCTGTGCCTCTTGGCAAGAGATAAGAAAAGACTTAATTCTGAATTTTTACTGACGTTAACCAACAGTAATTCATGGTATGATAATAATGCTGCACCAAGTAGACTTCTCCAGGTACCCTTCGGAAGACCGCTAATGCTATCTGCATGTCAACATAAAAAATGTGCATTTTTAGAACCTTGCAGATGGTTATTGTAGGAAGTATAGAAATCTACAAGTGCAATCACCTTCTTCAATTTCAAGCAACTGGTCGATGCTGCAAATTAACTTATTCAGCATTGTTAAACTATCTTGAGAGGCATCTTTAACATTTGAGTAGCAGCGAATGGATCCCCATAGTAGAGCAGCTTCCTTTATACAGACCTGATTGCTTGAATGGTCACCAGTCTTGACTATATTATCGATTAACTCTATCCATAAGCGAACTTTTGAAACACAGAACTTGTACACTTTCTTCTCCTGGTCAAGATGAATACCATCAACACCATGAGGAGTTATTCCATCGGTGGCTCTCTCAAATAAATGCAGAAGGATGTAGAGAACTTCCTCAGGTGAAGTGTCGATAAAATTATCCATTGCACTACAAGACATCAAATTGCAGGGTCAAACATTCATGTGTGAAAATGTAGATAAGCACATTTAATAGTTACAGCAACCACTGCTAGCACATACCTCAGTATCTGGTTTTTGAAAGGTCGTATAATTTGTGGGCCTTTCACCAAAAGTTTCTTTATAAAGACAACCACACTGAGAACATCAAAATTAAAACCATGAGAGGTGCTATACTCTTTTTGTTAATATGGAAAAAGGACCATGGATTCTACGGGCAATAATTTACCTCAAATTGGTAAGTTCAAATACTGGAGTGTATACAATGGATAAGTTACAAGAAATAACTGGAACATCCAAAACGCAAAGAAGGAAGTCCAAGATACTTCCAAGAACATCAAATGAAGCCTCTTCTGTGATGCTACCAGGCCTGACATACTTACAAATCAGCAACTTAACAAGTTTTAGCATGTCAGCTTTATCTGGAAAAAAAATACAGGTAAGATACTGTAATCAGAACTAACAACAGAACTCAGAACAGTAAAAGAAGCATATGGATGAGATAAATTCCTACCAAGCGCATCATTCTGCTTGCTGTTTTCTAGAGCAAATGTAAGAAAATCGATCAAGTGCTTCAAGTGCTCCAAGCAGTCATCCTTAATACAGCTGTTGATTTCTTCAAATAAACAAGTATATATCAATCCCAACTCTTTCTGATCCACTTCGTTGCATAATCTATGAATCACGCCAGTTATGACCTCACGTATAGTAGATGACCCTGCATATTGTGTTAATGCAATGCTTACATTATTCATTATATTGATATTGCGCAAAAAAGAAACTCGTAAAGAATATTCTCAGTTAGCACATCATGGTTAGAACGGTAGACAAATGTGATGAATCAGTATAGATGCATACTGTTCAGTTAAACTGAGAAGATAATGAGGTGGCCAATAAAAAATTAACACATAGGATAAATGAAAGTAAAAAAGGCAATGCAACAAACAGGCATGAAAATTACAATAGTACAAGTCATTTATGAATGTTATCTGACCATCTGGGAATTTATCGTCGATATTGGTGAGGACTGACTTGCTCAAAAAGAACTTCATGACATTCCCAGCTTTTGAGTGAAGCTTTGTGTAAGTTCCTCGCATGACGTGCCACAGCAAAGAAGTCACCCCATCTATCCGTATAGGTGATGAATTTTTGGCAGCCTCAAGTAGAGCTTTCTTTTAAACCTAACAACAACAAAGGAGGGGAAATAAAGGTCGTCAATATAACATAAGATACACCTCGAACAAGGGCACCCATTATAGCAGCATTTCCGACCTCCCCCTTCCAAACCCAAAAATACAAATACTTTGAGACTCGTTATAGAGTGCCTAGCTGAACTGGTGTGCTGAAAACGAAACCTATGAATTTCACACACAAAATGTTCTACATATGACTCTTGCACAAGAATAGTTCACAAAATCGATATCATCACAGTGTAGGCGGGCAAAAGCATTGCCAGTCTTCCAGTCAAGCAAAGATAATCCATAGAAGGAACTAATATTCAAATATAAAAGAAACAAACTGAAAAGTGACACGAGAGAAGGGGGATTACAAAAAAGGGAAAGACCATTTTGAAACCTCACGCAAGGCCTTTTTTAAGCCTCAACCATTCTTGAATCTCTTTTAGTCACTAGGCTTGGTCACCTTTAAGGCGTAAGCCATTGCTTTTGGTTTTGGTCTAAGTCAATCCTTCAAATAAGAGTTGTCCTCCTATTTGAGCGTTTAACAGGTAGAGGCAATTGACCCTTTAACATGCAGTTATTCAGACGGACTATTTTGCCTCAAAAGCAAACGGCTTTGGACCACGGCAAATGATCAAATAAAATGTTTAAAAGCAGTAAAGAAGACTATCCCCAAAAGTAAAGAGGACCCAGACGGGAATATTCCCTCTGTTAAACATGATATCCAGTTCAGAAAGGATAGAAGTGCAAATAGAACAATACCTTGTGTTAACTGACTGCTGAGTGCATTCCTCAGCAAAAATGAAACAGATTCAGCCATAAATTCTCTCACATAATCCTTTGGGAAAAATCTTAGTGGAGCTGTGATCCTTCAGATAAGATAAGGAATTTTCAGTAAGTTTAACGGTGGAAAAAACTGGAAAAATGGCAAGTGCAAGCTGTTTACTCTATCATGGTAAAAGAGATAATGATATGAGTTAAACTTTCAAAAAGCTTATGTAAACCTCATTTCTTTTCAGAAAATAACTAACCTGAGAATCTGAACAACATCTTTTACTAGATATTTCTGTAAATACATCATTATACATGACCAAGATGTGAAGACCTGAAATACGACAACATCATTATGGATTCTGCTACTCAACCACAAGATGATAGAATCAGAATAATAAGTTGTTCAACCTGCTCAAGGATTTCAGGATCACGATCACCTCCATCACCAAGGAGAGCTGATATAGCACTAGCATGTCTGGCTAGAAACCTGCAATCAACAAAACAGAGACAAGTTCAAACCCTGTTAAGTAAAACAGCCAAACAAAGAATACCCATGAAGATGTACACTGTACACAAAACAATCATGCTAGATGAATATTGCAGTTAATTTGAATTAGAAACTCACGGCAAAAAATCCTCTAGAATATCCCTGGCAAGAGCTGCAATTAACCTGCATGTAAAGAGCAAAACACTTCAGGCCGCTAATAATAGCTAAAATGGTAATTAACATCGACAAAACATGAGAACATATAAAATAAAACATAGAATTGAAATAACCTAACTCTAATGTATAATATTGAAGTCCAGCACTATATATTCAAAGATACCCACTGTCGATTTCAAAATCAAAACTGTATACCGAACGAAGAAATTCAAGATTCATAGTCAATTTCATAATCACAATAGAATTGTGAGCCCAGTGCCAAACTAAATGGGCAGAGGCGTACTCTCAGGGAAAACTGTACTTTAGGTATCTCATAAGAGGAAATTTAGAATAATATGTTGCAGCATCAAAGGAGAAGCACATTGCAATCTCAGTATGAGCCCTGCTGGCTGCTGACACTCTTTGACAGCTAGACTTGGCATAATAAGGAAGAGATAAGTTCGACTGATTGATTGTAGACAGCAATATTTCTACCAACCCACTCATGAGATGGGAGCGACGTGATCCAGATATCACAATGTCTGTGCTTACAAGTTAAACAGGTTAAATGATCTATAAATGTTACATAGCCCTTCAGCAAATTCAATCTAACTTCTGCGGCAGAGTATACACAATCTAACCTAGTAACCTCTATAGCAGAGTATAGATATACACATTAATACATGATATTATTCACGACCCATGAAAGATAAAACTATATTTACAGAAAAGTCCTCAACAACTCAACTGTAGCAGCTCTTGGCAGATGATCAGTAAGGATGTCAATTTGAGTTCATTTCTAAGTTCCTTTACTTGCAGGAAAGCTTTCTACAAAATCTAGAATGTAGCATTTAAACTTTAAGAGGCCAAATGAGATCTAATCAGTGTGATACTAGTCAATTCATTGTGTCACCCAAACCCAGAAGGCCAGAAAACATGAAAAGGCGACGATAGAACATAAAATATTTAATATTTTAGTACCATGAATCACTCCCTTCAACTAGATTCATGAAACCTTGACCACTTACATGAGTATTGGCTCGAGGGACAATCGTGCTGCCATGTTTACTCTCTGTAGCAACCCAGAAAATATTTTTTCACGGTGCAATACAATTTGTGGTAGTGTCTGTACCAACGGTATCATCTCGTCATAAAACGAGATGAAGTCTTCTGCGGTATTCAGCTCCTGAGTCACATGAACAATAGGAAAAATTAGAAGGGTAACGGAACATTTGTGAATAACTACACATTTAATACATCAAGGAATAAACTTCCACAGAGACTAGATACAATACAACTCAGAAACCTTTTTATATATTAAAAAACTCAATTATAGACCACTACGATAATTGTATGAGCAGCCACAATAAGTATGAATGCAGAAACACCATCGTCACAGCAACTTCTCACTCACAGTCATGCAAACCTGAGTTTCAGATCATTCCTGAATTTTTTTTGTCTGCTACTTGTTGCGTCTTTCAAACACAAATGGACTGAACTGAATTCAGAGTGACATATCACAAACCTTAAGAATTAAAATTGAAGTAGTTCCTCAACCACCCATGGAAAATATGGTTGTAGATTGTGTGTGAACTACTGAAGAGGGTGTTTGGTTAGGCTTTTTTCTTGGCTTTTGCTTTTGGCTTACTAGATGATTCCCCGCACGATTTTACGGTCGATATAGTACCTCTGTTTCTCCTTGGCATTCGAAAACAAATACCGAGAACGTCTGGTTACTATAAAAGAAAATATAATAGAGCACAAAAAGATGCCGGTAGCGGCATCGAGAATATATTGTGCATGGAATAATTTGAACTTTCAGACTCTGGAAATCAAACTACCCTTACCTTTAAACAGAAAACTTTTGAGAAACAGGAAGATCATTAGTATATGCAGATACCTGTGTAGTTGAATAAATACAATCTTTCATTCATAGTAGCTAGTCTTGGCCAATTTTCAAAATAAGTCACGACCACAAAAAAAGAAATAAGGAGAACTAAACAATAGAATTGTTGTATGGATCTAGAAACATTTGCTTAACAATATATTGGACGCGCTACATTGATGTACAAAATGTAAATGGAACTCAACTGAAATTGTGGAACGGATGGAGATAGGAAAAAAAAACAAAGAAAATGGATCAGAACTCCAAAAGGATATGACCAACATGCAAGCAAAAATAATCACCCTTAGACGCTGCTCTATCCATGGCTTTCACAATCTTTCATGTACCTCACAAATCCACCACATTAATGTTCTGATTAGTTTCCAACTCTTTCTCGCTCCCTTCTCCATCGGTCTCTAGTCTTAGGCCTCGTATGGAGACAGATGAAGACAGGCTGTGGTTCGATCTGTAGCTTTTCAACAATCCTTGGTCAGATGCGAAGATGGAGCAGCGTCGGACGGGTGGTGGCAGCGACGACATATGCACGTCTATCAAGCGCGCATGGCGCATCGGAGGTTGCCAGGTCATCCCGAAGAGTCTTGACTGTGTGCAGGCACTCGTCTCCCTTTTTTGTCTGTCTTTCTATGAACGGAGGTAGTACTAACCATCTGGTCATGTGAAGAGAAAATAGAGCATAATACTTTGGATTGGTTCCAACTTCAAAGGCTGTGAAGAAGAGGTTCAATAGGGTGTGACATAGTGGGGGGAGAGAAAGCGATGTTCATGGAAGCGTTAGCACTCATCAATGGGCCGGTTCATATTTTCCTGTGTCATTAAGATAGAGATAATTCGTGGGCTATATGTGGACTGGGTTACCATTATGATAAGAAATGAAACGGCGGCAGTTTTTGGTGTTTGAAAAAAAGGGCATACAGACGATTTGTTAATTCAATGCTGATGTGGCAGAGCAAGCTGACGTGGCATACGTTGAGGTGGATAGGTTGCATGTTGAGAGAAATCAAGTCGTGGGCTATTCCTATTTAGATATAGAAGATAAGCCATAAAAGCCTTTTGGCTTTTGACTTATGTTACACTATGGTATAAGCCAAAAGCCAAAAGCCAAAAACACCTATTTAGGTGCTTTTATGGCTTCTAAGCCAAAAGCAAAAGCCAAGAAAAAAGTCTAACCAAACACCCAGCTATGGGGGAATCATCTGGACAGTATGCATTTGCTAGATGGTTGTGGCTTCTAAAGACGTGGCATAATATTTTTGACATGTATATATCTCTTCTCTTGCATTCTTAGTTTGTGAGATCAAGAAAACAATTTGAGCAGACTCATGGTTGCTGAACTCTGGTTGTTTACTACTATCAGGCTAGTTGGGAATGTAACTTTCATACAGGGCAATGCTGAGTGGAAAATTAATTGTAGACACTGAAACAACAGAGGGATGATAATTCGGTAATTTTGTAATCTTTCAGAGGTTTGGATCTCCTTGTTGTATGTAATTAAATTATGCATTGGAGCTAGGATCATGATGTGTTGGATCTCCTTGTTATATGTAGATGAAACTTTGGAGGGGAGCTAATCATGATGCGTTGGATCCCCTTGTTATATGTAATTAAAAATTTGGAGTGGAGCTAGGATCATGATGTGGCATGAGTTGTTGCAGCCTATGGACATTGGCATACTGTGTCATGCAAGGTTTGTGATGGCCTGGAATTTGGAATTTTAAATATGCAAGGCACATAACAGAAATTCCATAATACATATATAACAAAAATATCTACCGTTCTTTCATAAAATTCGTAGGAAGCAAGAAAAAACGGATGTTTTAGCTGGTCAGATGTGGATCTTTTGAGTTCTGCTATTGATGCAACAAACTGTGGATAGATATATCCAAATTGCAAACTATCCCCAACATTCAAGTGTATCCGTTGTAGCCTACTGAACTATTACCTATGTTCCAAAATATAAGACGTTTTGGCAGGCTAACGGAGGTAGTATGAATTTGGGTGATTGAGCTTTCCTAAGGTACTAGGCACAAAATTAAGCTTCCCTGTTGCTCCAGGAGCGAAATTCGCACATCAGAAATAGAAGTAATATAATGAAGCAAGAGAAAGGCAAAGTGCATACCCTCCACTCCACCAGAGCGTCGAGGAGAAAGGAGGAGCCGCTCGAAGGCTCCGCCTTAACCTCGTGGTGGCTACGGTACACATCGATGTCGATTTCCTCCACCCGTTGCGAGAAGGTCTTGAACTGCACAAGCCCGCACATAATAGCTCATTAGCAGACGTAATAACTAATCCATGGGCTTGATTTCCAGGGTAGCGAAATCGCAGAGTGACGGGCCGGATGTTCTTACCACAAAGCGCTTGCGGCTGGAGGAGGACGTGTTGAGGCACTTCACAGCCGCGTACGACGGGGTCGCCATGGCCGCGGCGGGCAAGGTGGTGGGTAGGCGGTGGTTACAAGGGGGAGGGGGAGAGGGAGGCGCGTGGGAGCAAGTGGGGGCGGAGGTTTAAGCGACGAGGATCAGCAGCCTAGGGTTTTGAGGCGGTAGTTAGGAAGAAGACGAGATGGCCTGCGACATCCACGCGGGCTTTATGACTGGGCTTTGATGAATAGGCTATCTGCCCGTCCATGTTTTTTTATGGACCACAAGAGCTTTGACTCCACATTCTACAGTGTATCGCTAGAAAAAGGTCGGCCTTCACGAAGGGAAAAGCGGGAGCGTTGCGACACGTGGCGCAAATTGAGCAAACGGTTCCACGGATGTCCAAATCCAGATTCAAATCATCTGGATCTATTATTAGACTGGTACAAAACACAAACTAAGATAGTGTCGTGGTAGGGTCACGGCAGATGCCATAGGATGGCTAAAGTGTGGGACCGATGGACGCGGGTGGATCCGGGGAGGGCTAGCGAACTAAAGAGCTCACACGGAGGAGGATGTCGGTTTGACCGGGATCTCCGAAGAACAACAAACACAACCGAAGGGAAGGAAAGAAGATCTAGCAATACAAACAACTGCACGAAGGCAGAGAACACACACACGATGCACCCAGGTTCGGGGCCCTCGTGGGGAGGTAACACCCCTACTCCTGCCTTCTCTCTCAATATAAGTGTGGAATAAGATCTACAACACGCTCTTGGAGCTCTTGCGGTGATGAACACGAAGAACAAGATGAACTAGAGAAAGGGAGGAGTAAATGCCCTAGGAGTAAATGAGACTAAGGTCTTGGCTCCCAAGTTGGTCTCTCTTTACTTGAGCAGTTATGGCGCCTTTTATAGAGTTCCGGCCGGGAGGGCCGGAAACCCTAATCCGGGATGGCCCCACCAGACAGGCCTAACGATTATGTCGACACCGGCTAGTGCGACCTAGCCACCTACCTATCCGGCATAGCCCTGTCGTCATCATTCCTGCAAGGACATCAGGCGCCGTCCTGGAACATCATTGCCCCCCTGCCAGAGACAAGACATGTCTTTGCCCATCCCGAGTAGCCTTTTCCGGATTGCCGGGCTAGGCATGTCCGATCTTGTCGTACCGTTATCGTACCGGCTGACACGCTCCCGTGTCAGGCGGGAGATGACCATGCTTCCGTGTCAGGGGGGTGGTACTTCCCCCCGCGCCAGGCGGGAAAGCCTGCTCCGGACCGTTGACGATTTACCGACATCCCCCATGCCGGCTACCTCCTTGCTCCATCCTGTGAGTCTTTCCTACACACACTTTCTCACCTACCCGGGGAGTCTATCCGGTTCAGCCGGGATCTCCTCCACCGGGAAGTGTACCCGGAGCCTCCGAGATCCTTTCCGGACGTATCCGAGTAGAACTTTTAGGATGATCATCTCTAGGCCTAGCCTATCGAAGATGTCTTGGGCTGTCACCAAAGACATCTTCGAGAAGCTAGTTCTTAGAGGAACCATCCGCTTGCTTATGTTGTGGTGCAGGCCTGGGGGGCTATTTATAGTCGCCAGGGATGACCCTTGCGCCCGCCAGGAGACACCTTGCACTCTACCAGCTCCGAAAGGTCAAATTACCCCCTCAGTGTACTAGGGGGTGGCCCTTGCACCCGCCAAAGGTCAAATACTATTGCCATACTGCAGAGTTGTGTCGGGATTTGCCCTACCCGGGGGGCAGCCCCCCGACACTAGTCCCCGAAGCTGGTGCTGTGCGGCGACCCAAGACGATGTGCGGGATCAGCTTTAAGAAAAAAGAAGAACACTTAAGCAAGCCAGGATCGACTTTCAGTTTTGGTACCGAGATGTATTTCACCGACATCCCTATCCGGAGGTCGCGCTCGTGTAATTGAGATAGCACCCTTAGCAGGTCACCCGGATAAGGCCGTGCCGGTCTGAACTTCACCTTCCGTGTCGGGGAAGATGCCGTTTTATGGGGGGAGGGTCCCACCCGAGGTCTTGTCAATGCAGAGAGGCACTCGAGTGCTTTTGACTAAGCATGCCGCCGCTCGGGTTCGTGCGCCGGGAGCCGCAGCCGATCCGAAGTCCAACCGTTGGGGCTCTGTGGCCTGCGGTGTGGCCGGATCGGGCGCTCCGGGCGACGCCACGTGCCGCGCGGCGCAAAACTGATCCCACCCACGAGTTGGGAGATCGTGGGCGGGAAAAAACGGAAACCGCTCCGGGGCTTCCCATAAATAGGGGAGCGGAGGAGTTATCCCCTTTCTTCCCCGATCCTTCCTTCCTCTCCGCAACCGTCCCGAGCGCTCCGCCGCCACGCCCGCAGCTCAAGCGTCACCGTCGCCGTGCCCAGAGCTCGAACAACGCCGTCGCCGTCCGTCGCTGAAGGCGGTCGTTTCCTCAAGATCGGGCATCGGATCTCTCGCGCCCCGGTGCCAACTTCTCCGGTGAGTTTCTTTCTCCGTTGAACTTTCTCACGGTGACAAATCACCGCATTAGCCCGTGACTTCGCGCGTCCATGAACCATGCTGCCGCCGGCGAGCACGCTTGGCGCGGCGTCGCCGGTGGCCTACTCCATGCCTTAGTTTCGATCCGCGCTAGCCCACCCTCATGCACGGCTCGGGTATCATTGTGCCGATTAAATTTATTTGTTCGAGCATGCTAGATCTTTTTAACAGGAACCCGGTTGCTGCTAGAAGTTTCCACTCTGGGATCCTCCGTTACCGGCATACTAACCCGACTAACAGCCACTCCGCCTGTAGAGTAGCTCTGGTATGTCCTCCGTGCCAACCGAGATGGGCGGCGAGAGTGTCCGAGGTTGCTGGGACGGTTCCGAGACCAATCAGGGGGACCTTGATTGGCTATACCGGACACACCGGATCCCTCCACAGGTTGAGAGTCGACTTCCGGGGAACGAGGTTCAGCCGGAACCTCAACCCGGCGAATATGTAGTGTTCCTCACGCACTTTGAGCGGGGTTTTGGGCTTCCGGCTAGCCCCTTCTTCCGCGACTTCCTCGACACCTACAACCTCCAACCTCATCACCTTCCGGCCAACGCAATCATGATGCTCTCCGTCTTCGCCACTTACACGGAAGGGTATCTCGGTATTTGGCCGTTCGTGGATCTCTGGGCCAAGTACTTCATCCTCCGCCGACAGGTCATCCCGAACCCGGACAAGAAGGTCAAAGATCTTGTTGACTGCGGGGCGGCAACAATCATCCCTCGCCCCAATTCCGGATTCCCTAAGGTCCATGGGCTGGAATCATGCCGGAAGTGGCAACGGAGCTTCTTCTACGTGAAGAACCGGGCGAGCTCGGGAGACTCTCCGGGATCCTCCTCTCCGGATTTCATCAACTTGCCCAAGTTTGCCATGGGTCCCCCCCCCCCCCCCCCGCGTGTTCGATCTCTGGAATAGGCTCCCGAATTCTGAGGAGATCACGTGTATGCATGACGTCTTGAGCGTCCTCACAGATAGTCTGACCTCGGATGACCTCTTGTGCTGCTTTATCATCCGCCGCATCTGCCTTCTACAGACCCGAGCTCATAAGCTGTGTCACATAAGTGGTGTATATGACCCCACGAGAACCAGCATCTTCCCGCTGGACAAAGCTCAAGTCCGGCGGCGCGTTCGAGCTATCGCTCGAACTCAGCTGCCGGCGAATTTCGCGTGGGGTCGTGTTGCCGGCTCCCGCAAAAAACCACTGAAACAGGTGCTTGTGTCTGCCTTTCGCCAACTTCCATTTGCACCCGGGTTTTGCTGGAAATCGACATGGTTGTCATGCAATGATTTATTCCTGCAGCTGTTCGAGCGTCAGACAGCGGAGGACGCGATGCATGCCGGTGGCAAATTCGCGGCGGATTTCCCGATACCGAAGGAGATGCCGACAAAGGATCCCGACGGCGAAGATCACCTCGCCATTCCCCTAGCCCGCGCTGCCGCCCCGGGTAATCCCTCAACTCCAGAGGCTATCGACATTGCATCTGACGATGATGATGGTGACGATTGTCAAATACTCGATGTGATTGACGCTCTTCCCCTCAATTAGGCTTCGCCAGTAGTTCCGATATCAGCGGCCGTGTCGAAGCGCGCCGAAACCCGGAAACGCGCGAGCTCCGACACCACCCCTGCCGGTGAATCTGTTGGTGTCGTCAAGAAGAGTAGGCAGAACAAGCGTCCGGGCGAAAAGTCTCCTCGGCGCCGGAAAGGTCCCCCTACTGTAGACTCCGGGTATGATTTGCTTGCTTTGAGTTATCTGACTTCGATTTCTTCCGAAGTTCTTTCTGATATGCTCATTATAGAGACGCTCTTGACGTTCCGGCTTCCGCGAGTCTCCATCCTCCGGGATCCCGCACTCCTAGCCCCTCCCGGGCTGCTCCTTCTCCAATTCGGCACCCAGCGCAGGACGATGAGCATCCTACGCCTGGTGTTGTGTTTCCCGAGGTCGTGGCTCCGGAGGCCGATCTCGGGGAGACTGAGGTTCTGCTACCACCTAGTTCTGCGGCTGCGGATACCATCCTTCCGGACAGCCCACGACGGGTGTCCCATCTTGAGGGGGAGATGGCGAGCCCTCCGCGGCAAGTCGTGCCGCGCGCCTCTTCCCGGTTGACTTCCGGCAAGACTCCACCGCCGAAGCCGTCTACTGCTTCCTCCCGAGAAGGTGATCTTCCTGCCGAGAGCCTACGCAACCAGGCCTCCGGGCAGAAGATAGTTGCTGCCAAGCCGAATGCCCCTACGAAATCTTAGACCCAAGACTTGGCCCATAGCAAGGGTTCCTCTGCCCCGGGTAAGTATTCCGGATTACCACCACCTCCTGCCGAGATCCCTACTGCCGCCTTGCAGGCGCTTCGAGCGACCGTAAGCTCCTTTGTGTCTTCAGGATCCCGGGAGATCGTCGCCGCGAGCGCGCCTGGCCTGCGTATTATTGAAGAATACAACAAGGCCTGGCTCGCCGCTGATGCCTCCGAGATTGTGGGGGATTTGCACGATGCCGGCACGAGCCGCAGCGCCCAAGCCCTTCACGCTCTCCAGGCGGCTGCACTGGATGTCACTCGGGTGATCGATGTAAGTTTCCTCCTTCCACTTTCCCCAAAGTTTCAACTCTTCCATCCCCACTAGTCCCCGAGATTGATGCTTAGTGCTCTAGACTCCATCGAGTAGCAGATCACTAGGCATCAATCTTAAAAAAAAAATAAGTAGTTGATTTGTTTAGCCAGTGTGGATTCCGGATACTCCCGAGTTCCCGGGATCCTTCCCGAATTCTGATATCGGATACCCTTTTGACACAGGATTGCGGCAAGAAACGCAGCAGCGTCTTCCACCAGCTTCTTGCTGACTTGGGTCAGTCCAAGAAGTCAGAGGAGCGACTCCGGGAGGAGCGTAACGCCACGCGAAAGGTCTCGGTGGACCAGAAAACTGCCTTGTCGACGGCTCAGTCCGAGATCCTGCGGCTAACTGCCGAGCTGGAGAAGTCCAAGTCCGCCGCTACTGACTTGAAGGCGCGTTTCCTGGACGCGACCAAGAAGCAGAAGGAAACCTTGGACAATACCGAGGCGCGCGCGCACCACGCCAAGACCGAGTTGGCTCTTCTCCGGTCGAAGGCGGATGGCTGGCTTACTGAACTGACTTGTTTAAACTGGGACCTCAATAGTAAGTTTTACCGAGATCTTTTTCTCTTGCTTTCTTTCTTTACTGCTATCACCCTCATGATCTGGCCGCTTGACAGCTCTTCTTTTTAAAGGACAATTTGAACACTCCCGAGAAGCCGCCAACCTTGCAGTTGCTGCCGCCCGGGAGAAGCGTGCCGGGAAGGGTCCTATCTCGGACTCCTGGGATATTGAGGACCACCTCATCGCTTTGAAGGCCCGGATAGTACCTCTCCGGTCGATCGGGGCCGAGCTAATCAGTGCGGCCGTCCATGTCCATGGCGCTCTATGGCCTGGCGTCACCGCTACCCTCTCGGTTAGTGAATTGGCGACCGCGCTCCGAGATGCCGGCAAGCGACTTCACGCTTGGAAGCGCTCCGATGCGCGGGCTGGTGCTGACCAAGTCTTGACCCACGTGCTCAGCTGGTACGAGGGGTTCGACCTTGATGTGATCCAGCGTCTGCGCACCATCTCGCCGTGGTGCACCGATCCGGCCAAGATCCAGCGACGCCAAGAGGTTGCGCATCGCGTCGCGTCCTGATCCGACATCGGCGTCTTCACCACGAGCCTCATCACTTCTGATTCTGAGTCATATTACGAAGATGATGGTGAGACGGTTGAAACTGGTGACGTGGAAGCTGAGATCCCGGAGGATGACGATGCTGCTACCGAGATCGTGGCCTCCCGGGAAGGTGCTACTCCCCCGCCGGCCGAGACTTCCCACGCCGAGGCGAACCCGGAGGCTCTGGACACTACTGCTAACGTGGAGGAGACCATTGTGACTTCTCCATCTGCCGATGTATCTGAGAAACCGGCTTCTCCCACTGCCTAAAAACACTAAGTGTAGAAGCGTCAGATCCCCGGGATGCCGGGTGCAACTGTAATATATACATTTTAATTTGTACTTTGTTTAATGTTATGCGAACAAGTTATGCCGGTTTATTTTGCAACGAGTCACTGAGTTCGTTTTCATGTTTACCGTAGTTAGGTAATTTCTGCTCTTGTCTACCATTTCGGCGTTCGACACTCGAGTCACAAAATTCCTTTTACAATATACACTACTTATGAAAATCGGAGTTCCAGTTTGCTAAATTTCCGACATAACAAAATAAACAACTGAATAAGCAAAACACGTATGCCGGAGAAGTTCCTATCCCGAGTCACCGAGTTCATTTTCGTGTTTCCCATATTTGACGCTCTCTGCTCTTGACTACCATTTCGGTGTTCGTCAGTCGAGTCACAAGATTATTTTACATGACATACATTACTCCGAGTAGAAAATCGATCTCGGAACTTGCCCGGCATACACCAAACCAAAAATAAATAACAGGCAGTCCCCGGGTTCTTCCCTGGGTTTCCGGCATGCATGAAATGATAATAGAAAAAACAGAAGGCATAAAACGAGGCAGTCCCCGGGTTCCTCCCGAGGGTACCGACATGCAAGTTAAGACAAAGGAGAACTTTGGGCCGACAATCCCCGAGTAACATCTCGGGGTGCCGAAATTTCATTGATAGGGAAACCGAGATACATACATTGCACCCTTTTAAGTGTAAAAGGGTCGGAGCAAGGCTACATTCCATGGCCGCTTGGTTTCCTTACCGGCTTTGTCCATTACACCTTTTCTAGCTTCCTGTGCATCTACAAGGTAATAAGAATCATTGTGCAGTGCCCTGCTTACAACAAAAGGACCCTCCCATGGAGGCGAGAGCTTATGCATCCCGGCTGTGCGCTGGATAAGCCTTAGCACGAGATCCCCTTCTCGGAATACTCTGGATGCACCTTCCGGCTATGATAACGACGGAGATTTTGCTGATAAATTGCCGACCGAGACAGTGCCAATTCCCTTGCCTCTTCGAGCAAGTCCACATCATCTGCCCGGGCTTCCTTTTCCTCGGTCTCGGTGAACATTGTAACCCTTGGTGAGTCGTACTGGATGTTGGTTGGAAGCACGGCCTCGGCACCGTACACCATGAAGAATGGTGTGTACCCGGTAGATCTGTTTGGTGTGGTCCGGAGACCCCATAAAACTGCCGGTATCTCCTCTATCCAACATCCCGGAGTTCTCAACAGTGGCTCGATCAAGCGGGATTTGATGCCGGCCAAGACCAAAGCATTTGCTCTCTCGACTTGCCCGTTGGCTTCCGGGTGAGCCACTGACGCCACATCCAACCGGATTCTCTTCTCAGCACAAAATCGAGCGAACTCCCCCACAGCAAAATTGGTGCCATTATCCGTGATGATGTTGTGTGGGTATCCGTATCTCAAGATGATGTCTTTCAAGAATTGAACCGAGGTGTGTCCATCACACTTCCGGATTGGTTTGACCTCTATCCACTTTGTAAACTTGTCCACCATGACCAGCATGTGCGTCATATTGCCTCTTGCCGGCTTGAATTTTCCTACCATGTCCAAGCACCATACTGCGAACGGCCAAGTGATAGGGATTGTCTTTAGTGCTGATGTCGACATATGTATCAGGTGTGCAAACCTCTGGCACCCTCCACACTTACGGACAATGTCATCTGCCTGCTGCAAGGCAGTGAGCCAGTAGAACCCATGCCGGAACACTTTTGCCACCAGCGCTCGAGATGATGCATGATGCCCACACTCTCCTTGGTGTATTTCCAATAGCATCTCTTGGCCTTCTTCGGGTTCCACACACCTTTGGAGCACCTCGGTGACACTTCTCTTGTACAGCTCTTGATTGATGACGGTGTATGCTTTGGATCTCCTCAATATTTGCCGGGCTTCTACCTCGTTCTCCGGAAGGGTTCCATCCAATATGTACGTCATGATAGGATGTGCCCATCCCGTGACAGGTCGAACCGGGAATACGGGGGCATCTATATCCATTGGCTCTGCCGACATTACTTCCCTCATCATGCTATTTAGTCTCTCCGAGTTCTGTGATGCAGTCCCCGGGTTCAACACAATGTTCCCGACTTCCACCTCCATAGGTACAGCTTCCGAACCATGCTCCTTGGGGATGAAGATAGAATCCGACTCGGGCGAAGGCTGGATAGACGGCTTCCTCAGATGCTCAAGAGAGATCCCGGGTGGGATGGCCTCCCGAGATGACCCTAGCTTGGACAACACATCTGCTGCTTCGTTTTCCCCTCTGGGTATGTGCTTGAATTCGCAGCCTTCAAAAAATCCGGACATTTTCTGCACATGGAACCGATACAAGGCCATGTTGGCGTCAATTGCATCTCAGTTCCCCGACACCTGCTGCACCACGAGGTCGGAATCGCCGAAACACTCTATCCGGCGGATGCCGATTTCCTTGGCGACGTTCAGTCCATGAACTAAGGCCTCATACTCGGCGACATTGTTGGATGCCCGGAATTCAGCACATCTTGTTTCGGTGAGGTGAGGACCACTCCGGCACCCAATCCGATCTTGGCCTTGGACCCATCGAAATGCATCCTCCAGAAGTTGTAGTCGGGAGCTGGAGGCTCGTACTGCATCTCGGCCCAGTCTACCAGGAAGTCCGGCAGCGCCTGCGACTTAGTGGCGTCACGCCTCTCGTATGCTGGAGCGTACGGAGACAACTGGATGGCCCATTTGGCAACCCGGCCGCTAGCATCTTTGCAACCGATGATCTCGGCTAGGGGAGCCTCGCACACCACTGTGATCGGGTGCTCTTGAAAATAGTGCTTGAGTTTGGTCACTGCCAAGTATGCCCCATATGCCATCTTCTGATAATGCGGGTAGTTTTGCTTGGATTCCGAGATCACCTCGCTCAAGTAATACACCGGCCTCTGTATCAGCTTATCCCCTTCTTCTCTTTCCACGACAATAGCTACACTTACTACCCGGTTAGTGGCAGCAATGTACAACAACATAGGCTCATTGGGCAATGGGGATGCCAACACTGGTGCTGATGAGAGCATTCTTTTCAAGTCATTGAATGCCGCATCCGCTTGCGGAGTCCACACGAAGTTTTTTACTCTTTTTCATCAGCTGATACAAGGGTAAGGTCTTCTCCCCTAGTCGGCTCACAAATCGACTTAGGGATGCCAAGCAACCAGTAAACTTCTGCACGTCTTTGAGACGTGCCGGCAGCTTCATGCTCTCGATTGCTCGTATTTTACCCGGATTGACCTCAATTCCCCGGCTTGAAATGAGGAAACCGAGTAGTTTTCCTGCCGGAACGCCGAATGTGCACTTATCCGGATTCAACTTCATCCGGAATCTCCTAATTTTTAAATGTTTCCCTCAGGTCATCGACCAGAGAGGATCTTTCTTTTGTTTTTATGACTATGTCATCGACATAGACTTCGGCATTCCGGCCTATCTGGTCGTGTAAACATTTTTGCATGCACCTCTAGTATGTAGCACCAACATTTCTCAGACCAAAAGTCATGACACGATAGCAATAAGCCCCATACGGGGTAATAAAAGAAGTTTTCAATTGATCATCCGGATTCAAAGGTATCTGGTGAAAACCGGAGTAGGCATCTAAAAAATTCAAAAGTTCACTCCCGGCCGTGGAATCGATCACTTGATATATCCGGGGAAGTGGAAAAGGATCTTTCGGGCAAGCCTTGTTGAGGTTGGTGAAGTCGATGCACGTGTGCCACACCTTAAGTAGGAGGGGATCATCCTTCTTCTTCTCTACCAGGACCGGATTTGAAATCCAATCCGGGTGCAGTACCTCCATCGCGAATCCGGCAGCAAGCAGTACTGCCAGATGTTCCATGATCGCCGCTCTTCTTTCGTCCGAGAGGCGCCTAGTCGGTTGCTTCACCGGCTTCGCATCTGGCCTGACAAACAGTGAGTGCTCAGCCAACTCCCTCGGAACACCTTGCAGATCATCACTTGACCACGCAAAAGCATCCCGATTCTCACGGAGGAAGTCGACGAGCTCGCCTTCATATTTGCTGTCCAGGCAGCTACCGATGATGACCTGGTGTTCCGGGTACTTGGGCTCAACACCCACCTTCTTGGTCTCCTTTGGTGGCTGGAATGAGGCGTTCTGCTCCGGGTTCACCATCCCGGGCATTCCGAGTTGCGAGGTTTGGGCAAGTGCCACCACCTGCTGAATCATATTTTTCTCCTCCGCAATGACCAGGGACTCGGCTAAGTTTGAGCCGGCAGTTGCACAATCCATAGAGCGCTTGTGGTCTCCTGCTATGGTGATCACCCCATTTGGACCCGACATCTTCATCTTTAGATACCCCATGTGGGTGGATATCATGAACTTGGCCAGTGCAGGTCTGCCAATAAGCGCATGGTATGGACTCTCGAGATCTACCACCTCGTATTACATGCTCTATGTCCGGCAATTCTCCCGGGTTCCAAATAACACCTCAACCCAGATCTTGCCCATCGGGGAGCAGGATACCCCGGGTACAATGTCGTGAAAGGTTGTCTCGGTTGGGAGCAGCGTGTTCATGGACACCCCTAACTTCAGCATGGTATCCTTGTACATAATGTTAATGGCACTACCATTGTCAATTAATACCCGGCTGAAGCGGACGTTGAGGCTTGGTCCGACAAATGTCGGGTCCACCACCAGAGCATAGCCACCAGGCTTAGGCATAACCCGGGGGTGATCCTTCCGGCTACAAGTGATTTCCATCTCGGACCAGTGCAGGAACTTGGGCACCGGCGGGATTACAGCATTTACCTCCAGAGCGCGCTGTCGCACACTCTTCCGGCCAGTGGGCTCGGTCACGAAGACCACATAGATCTGATGTGCCTCCCGGTAGTTGCCTTGCTGGTGTCCGGATTGGTTACTCGGACCAGCGCCATTATCATTCCGGGTGTGCACCATGTTCACAGGTCTGGGAGGAGGTCCCTGGTTGGGTGGGTTAATCCGGACTGCATTGGCACCGGATAGCGGTGGAGGGGGTCTCGGTATGTTCAGCCGCGACACCGGAGCGTTCGGCCGAGTAGCCCCCGTGCAGCCTTCTTGCAATGTGCGCTGATACCAGCTGCACTGCCGTGTAGAGTGGTTTGCAGGCTTGTTGGCCTCCAACGTATGATAACAGCATGGCTTGTTCAGCATCTCTTCATACGCCAGGGGCTTCTTCTGGTCCACCCAAGTCTTATGCACCTCTTGGCTCTGACCCCAAGCCGGGCCAGTCGTTTTCTGCCGCTGATTGCTACCGGCATCTCCCTGATCTCGGCTAACTGCTGCAACTTGCTGCGAGGCATAGTGGAGCTCGGGCAGACTCCTCTTTGAGCCGAAATCGTGGCGATCATGGCCTCTGCTCGGCCCCGAACGCTGAGTTCCTGCACTCCTCCTGTTGGAGTCTCCGACATCCACTAGGGGTTGCATGGGATCTCCAAGCGTGTAGGTGTCGGCGATGCGCATGGTCTCTGTCAGGGTTGTCGGCATCTTTCTCTGCAGTTTTTGCCAAAGCATAGATCCATGCCGGCATCCCTGCGCAAACCACGAGATGGCCTGAGCTTCAATAACTCCTTCGCAAGAATTGCGAATGTTGCTCCACCGAGTAAGGTACTCCCGGTCGGTTTCGTTGCTCCTTTGCCGGCAGATGGCGAGTTGCTGCGGTCGGTTGGGCCTCTTGTACGTGCTGGTGAAGTTGCTGATGAAGGCCTCCTCGAAATCCAACCAACAGTCTATGCTGCCAGTTCTTAAGTTGTTCAGCCAAATCCGAGCGGGTCCTTCCAACATTTGTGGTATGTACCTCACTGCCCAACGTCTGTTTCCACCGGCTATGCTTACTGCAGTTACATAGTCGGTTAGCCAGTCTTCCGGCTTCGAGCTGCCGTCATAAGTCTTGGCACCCCGGTTGAGCTGGAAGTTTCTTACAGCTGGTTCTCGCATGATCCGAGGTCCAAAGCACGCGGGTCCCGGAGGACCTTGCTCCTCAACCAACTCGGATTGGTGAATCCGGTCGAGCCTAATCCGGGCATCCGCGGGATCTAGCTGCCGAGTTCCTATCCGGGATCCCAAAGGATTCTCGTTAGGCTGGTATCCGAGTTGCTGCAGCCTCGAGTTGCCATCATCATGTCGGTTAACCACATGAACTAAGGCTTGCTGCGGGACAGAAGCAGCGTCTCTCTGTCGGTTTCCCTGACTTTGTGGTGGATACCGGGGTGGATTGCCGTGGCTTACCGCAGCATTGTTTCCTACACCCTGGTTACCACCACCACGGCTACCCTGAGCTTGACCGTGATTGTTTCGTCCGGCTCGCTGAACTACGGCGAAGGCCGGGTCGTACGCCTGCAACTGCTTGTTTTTCCCGGATCCTCTGCTCTGGCTTCGGCTCTTGCTCTTGCTTTTACTCGGATGTGGAGAGGAAGCCTCTCCACCCGATTTGTCGCTCTCGGCCCTGGCCGAATGTACATGGGATCCAACTCCCGGATTCTTCTTCTTGAAGGCCTTGTTCTGCCGGTTAGCCTCTATGACTAGCTCGTTGACCCGTTCTTGTTGCTTACGGAGAGCTTCTCCGGATAGCCCTGCCAACTCGGCCATAGCTGCCTCTGCAGCCCTAGAGTTTTGGCAGGCGAGCTGTATACCGGCTTCTCTACCGAGATCATGCTATCTGTCCCGCTATGGCTAGGTGCCGTGCTACCTGCCAACTCATCATTCACCATTCTGCCCTTTTTACGCAGGTCAGCAATGCGCTTGTCCCGAGAGCCTTTCTTGGGGAAGCCGTGAAGCTGCATTGTACTCCCGAAGACTGACACTGAGTTCACGCCGGATCTCGGCGATCTCTTGCGCTTCTGCGAGTAGCAATTTGCGCTGCTCGTCCAAATCTGCTGAGGTGACTTGGGTATCCACATCCACTGTCACCGGGACAACCAGTTTAGCTACTAGGCCCGAGAGGGGATCCGGGCGGCGACGATGGTGGGAGGGCTGAGGATCGCCGTCTCGGGCAGCACCTCTCTCTTGCGGAGGTTTTGCTAACCGAACCCGGTGAGTGCCGGCATCGCCATCGGGGGCATCCTGGAACACCTCCTCGGTCGTCCCGACCATCATGACCGCGACGCAGCCCGCGGGGCGATTGCCATGCGGACCCCGGACGGCGCGGAGCATAGGGGGATCTTCAGCCTCCAGGACAACGTCCGGATAGCTGCATATGACCTCGGTGGCGACGTAGGTGGTGAAGAGGCCGAATTTGATGAGGCATCCGTTAGCCGGGAAGGGCTTATTCCGGAAGCAACCGACATTGTCGCTGACGAAATCCATCTCATCTAGCCTGACAACTAGGCCGGAGAGAACTCTAAGGCCGGAGTGAACGGAGGAACCCGTCCGGATGTGTACACCAGCCAGCGCCTCTGTCTGCCCCACGGTGGGCGCCAACTGTCGTGGTGGGGTCACGGCAGATGCCATAGGATGGCTAAAGTGTGGGGCCGATGGACGCTGGTGGATCCGGGGAGGGCTAGCGAACTAAAGAGCTCACACGGAGGAGGATGTCGGTTTGACCGGGATCTCCGAAGTTCAACAAACAAAACCGAAGGGAAGGAAAGAAGATCTAGCAATACAAACAACTGCACGAAGGCAGAGAACACACACACACACGATGCACCCAGGTTCGGGGCCCTCGTGGGGAGGTAACACCCCTACTCCTGCCTTCTCTCTCAATATAAGTGTGGAATAAGATCTACAACACGCTCTTGGAGCTCTTGCGGTGATGAACGCAAAGAACAAGATGAACTAGAGAAAGGGAGGAGTAAATGCCCTAGGAGTAAATGAGACTAAGGTCTTGGCTCCCAAGTTGGTCTCTCTTTACTTGAGCAGTTATGGCGCCTTTTATAGAGTTCCGTCCGGGAGGGCCGGAAACCCTAATCCGGGATGGCCCCACCAGACAGGCCTAACGGTTATGTCGACACCGTCTAGTGCGACCTAGCCGCCTACCTATCCGGCATAGCCCTGCCGTCATCATTCCGGCAAGGACATCAGGCGCCGTCCTGGAACATCATTGCCCCCCTGTCAGAGACAAGACATGTCTTTGCCCATCCCGAGTAGCCTTTTCCGGATTGCCGGGCTAGGCATGTCTGATCTTGTCGTACCGTTATCGTACCGGCTGACACGCTCCCGTGTCAGGCGGGAGGTGTAACATCCCAGAATATTAATATAATTAGTAATGCAAAAAATGTGGGCCAACAAAAACTTTTCTTATAAAAATGTGTGTATGTTTAATTCTTGAGTGTTGCTTGTTGTATTGTTTGCAATATTGTTGAATTCTAGCTCTAATTAAAAATTCGAAGAAAAGAAAACAAATAAAACAAACCACAAAAACCAAACACCATGTGACAAATGTCACATTATTTTTCCAAATTAAGAAGCATAATTTATTTTTACACCAAAACCAATGGAGAAATATTATAAACACTCCTAGTTAATTTTTACAAACTATTCCCTTTCAAAAAAATTTAAATTCAAAACTTCCAATTCAAATTAGAAATTCATGATTGAAATATTTCAAAATATTTCAAAAAGACTTTGTAACACTCACCAATAATATACTTAGCCTAGATCTTAAATTTCGACCCAAAAGAATGAATAGAAATAGGAAAATTAAAATAGCAAAATGCTACTGTTTTGGTTCGGGCAATTCACCAAACACTTGGTGTTCATCCACCCTGTTCTTCCCAATCCGAACCAACTCGTGGATCAATCCGAGAAATGTGAGGTTTATTTGTCGATTTGGCACCAGCCCTGCACTCCTCTCTTCTCTCCGACCTCACCGCACACCGGGGGAGGCAAAATGGTGGCCGGAATCGCCGTGTGGACGCCGGCGACAGCCACGGCCGTGCGCACGTCGCAATGTGGCGACGGGCGTCCGAGGTGGCAACGCCGTGCTCACCCGTACCAGGCCCCCCCTCTCTCGCTTTGCCTCTCTGCTCCCTCGCGAGCCCGCACAGCCCCCAGCACCAGCCCGTGCACGCCGCGCTCGCGCCATGACGCGCACGCCGTGCGCCGCCCGAGCACGCCCACGGCAGGGCCATGCGCCCGAGCGCACCCGAGCGCGCCACGCCGCCCCTCCTTGCCCGCCTGGTCCCCCGAGCAGCCCGCAGCCCAGCCATCCCCCTCCACCGGCCTACGGCGGCCTAGCACGGCCACGGGCGCCCCTGCACCGCGCCCACCGTGCGCCGCCCGGCCGCTATAAAACGCCGCCCGTGCCCTGCACTTCTCCACACCGCCTCTGCCTCTCCCCCCTCACTTCACCACCCTCTCGAGCACCGCCAGGAGGGCGGAGTAGTTGCCGCGAAGCTCCGGCCGCCCGTGGTCTCCTCAAGCTCGCCGTGCCCGAGGTAGACGACGTTCGCGGCCAGGCCACGGCATCCCTCCCCTTCCCTTCTCTCTGCCTCCCTTCTCTTCCCCTTGCGCCCGCACTCACCCGCGCCCCTTTTTCCCTCTGTCCCGTGCCCAGAATCGCCAGGGATCGCTCGCCGGAGTTCGAGCCCCGCCGCGGAAGAAGGAGCCCGACGCCGTCGCCGCCAGGGGAGTCCCCGAGCCTCGTCTTCGCGCCCAGGAGCTTCCCCACCTCGCCGCCGTCGTCCTGCACCAGCCACACGCCCTCCCGAGCCCCGAGGTGAGCGCACCGTCCTCGACGCCGTCGCCGGAGCCGCGGCGCCGCCCGATTTAGGTCGCCGGAGACGCGGGCATCCTGAGCCGTTAGATTAGGATCCTACGGTAGCTTACCGGTTCGAGTTAAATATTAAAACCCTGACATACGGGTCCCACGCGTCAGGTTTAAATAAACCGCGCGCGCGCTCGCTGAGTCACTGACCAGTGGGTCCCCTCTGTCAGATTCTTCAACATTATCCGTTCTGGATTTAAATTCGAATTTAAATTTCATTTAAAAACCAGTACTGAACCCAATCTTAGAAATTCCATAACTTTAGATTTACAACTCCAAATTTAGCAAATCCAACTGTTCTGGAAAGCTTATAAAATTATCTAGCCAACTAAACTAGTTTCACCCCATTTGGATATATAATAAAAATACAATATTCAAAATACAGTAGCATGTTTAAATTCTAAACTTGTTTGTTTCTGATACTCTGATAATCCAAATTAGTTGAAACTAATTTTATTAGGTCACATTTAGCCATGGTTAGTCACCCCTAAAAAGGATTTAATTTTTAGATGAGTATAATTTAAATGATAGCCAAAACCTTATTAATTGGCTTCTGGGTTCAAAACTATGTGTAGGGAGTTTGGTAACTCCAAATGACCCAAACCCAACTGTGTCATCTTCTACACATCATTAGCTTTCTGTAGAATTTTAGTTTGTATTTTTGTGACAAACAGAACTCAAGCTATGCAATTAAACATGTGCAACAAGTTTCTGCCCAAATTAAAATACTAGGGAATAATGTTTAATTCAATTAAATTGAAACCACATGATATTGCTTGGTATGTGGAATGGTTAATTAGAACCTCTAAGAGTGTATTGCTATGATGATTGATTGAATAGGCTAGTGATTGTTTGTATTTGATTGATTGTGTATTAGAAGAGAACGTTGCCGGATATATCGAGGAGGAGGGATTTGCTGAACCTGAAGACTAAGACCAAGATCACTTTACCGAGCAAGGCAAGCTACTCTCTGAGCTTGCACCCAACTTATGCATCTAGAATTACAAATCACTTTCAAAAGCAAAGGTTTGCAAAAACCCTTTTTCAAAAGTATATAGAGATGATTTTGCCACCCTATGTAGAAGTATATACTAAAACTATAGGATGGAAAAACAAGGTTATTATTCAAAACTCCTTTGAAAACTTGTGTGGATATATAGCACCAAGATGTGGTGTTGAAATAAGGAAATGGAGAGAGATGGTTTTGGAAAAGCACATTGTGTCCTAGTACTCAGTCAAGCAACCGATACTCTGTGCGACCACATTTACCCACATATGGGAAAGGTCTTAGTCATATAGTTTGCTCTTATTAGTATGGGACACTGCATCAACAGAGATGACTCTGTTATGCATGAGGGAGTGGTTTGGTGACCTAACCCTGACCTGGGTCCTCGCTCAAAAATCTATGAATAGATAAGGAGGAGGATAGAAGGATGTCCGTATACACCGCCAGATAAAACCTATGAGTCCTCACACTTAGGGTTTCCGACGGGAAACTAGACTAGGTGTAGATGGAATGGTTCATAGGGGCAGGATCCTATACTAGCATGAGCAAAGGAAAGACTAGGGTCGGTAACTCAACTTCGCATACCACGGGTATGGCGAAGCGTGGCTGACACGATGAGTTATCGAATGAGTGTGGGAAAAGCGTGCTACCTCTGCAGAGGGTAATTAAACTATTCGAATAGCCGAGTCCTCGGATATGGACAGTTGAAGACCCTACTTAGACCAGGTGCAAGTTTTTGGAAAAGTGTTGAGTTTTAAAAGTAAAGGAAATTGGAGAATGTTCCAGACACCTATACCAACGGATCGGTATGAGGTAGTTGGAAAATGATTACCATAATGGTTTATGGTTGGAAAAGGAGGAGTTTTGGAATAAAACTAATAAAATTGAGATATCTAGTAGCCATAATTTTCTTATCTTCTTCAACAAAGATACAGAGATGTTTTAAATGAATAAAAGTGAGAAACTAAAAATGGAACTAGAGCACTCATGTTGGAGTAGTTTGCGAGTACATTCAAATGTACTCATACTAGTTTGCTTCTGGCTATTGTCGTAGCCAGACATGGAGGAGTACTACGCCCAGGAGGAATATGGCGACATCTATGCCAACTAAGGATCTTCATAAGTCGACTGCCTGTCGGGTCTTCGCTAGGATTTGATGTCTACTACGCCTTATTTCCGCTGATTGTTTTGGTTTGGCCCTTGAAGGCACCCATGTAAGACTTGGTCTATATGACCACTTTATGTAAGACTTTAATTCGGTATTGTAATGGATGTGAACTTTGGTATTCAATTCGGATTATGTGCAACGACAGACTGATCACGGGATCGTTGTGTTAAGCATAATCGGGTATTTCGGACAGCTAGTCCGGGGTCCCCACAGAATTGGTATCAGAGCCATCTCGACTTTAGGAGCCTTAGATTAGCATGGTTGTTAGGTAGTGATTGCAAAAGTTGGCTTTTTAAGAAAAACAAAGTAAGAAATTAGTTTAAAAATGCTTATCTCTTATCCTCTCATTTGTGCAAAATTCTCTTCTTACCAACTACTAAGTTTTCTCTCATACTCATAAAAACTTGCCACACTTCATTTTAATAAACTTAAAATTCTGCTCACATATTTTTTTTTCCTTCCCTTAAAAATTTGATATACTTGCCATCTCACTAACTTAAAATTTTGACTAAAAATTATAGATGGCGATCCATTTCACCGAGTTCGTTCAGCTGGAGAAGGATGGCAAGTTGATGTTCGAGAAGGACTTGTTCGAGTTGACCAAGCTGCTGGGTCGTCCCACTCCTGAGTTCAGGGGAGCCCAGGTGGACGCTCCCGGTAACGGGAACCTGTCCTGGTTGATCGAGGGGTCTGTTCGCGGGAACATCAAGTCCCCCGGATCCAGGGCACTCTCTTTCACCCTCATGGACGTCCACTGGGACGATGGACTGTGTCGTTCCATGCAGCGGATGCTATCCCGGCTTTGTGAGGAACACAAGGCGGAGCTGGTAAACTCTCGTTTCCAGTTCTACGGGAGGCGCACCATCGATGGACACCCAATTCGGTCCCCTCTGCACCCGACATTCGGAGAGTATATCCTGGACATGGAGATTATGCTCTTTCGCACCCAGGAGGATCTGAGGTGCGCTAGGCTTCGGTCTCACTTTGAGCGTCTCTCGCTCAAGGAGAGTCGCGAGAGCGAGGCACAGCTGAAGACTGAGAAGACCGCTCTTCTTAAGAAGGGAACCCAGATGAGGAAGACCATAGCGAAGCTCCGCAAGAAGGTTGCCAAGCAGGATGAGCTGATAGAGGATTTGGAGCTCGGTACTGACGAGATGGAGGAGGAGGGCGAGGATCTCCGCAAGGAGAACAACGCTTTCCTCAGTGACGATGACGACTATCTGGAGGAGATGGACGATGAGGATGAGGATGATGAGGATGAGGATGATGAGGAGGAGGATCCAGAGGAGCCACCCTACCAGTCCGATGCTGACATGGCAGAGCCTGAGGTTCCACCTCAGTAGGCGAGTTACTTGAGTTCTACCGCAGGATTAGGTCGACCCCCTATCGCTAGTAGTGTCAAAGTTGTGGTTCTTTTGGAACTTGCTATATGTACATTAGTTAGGGAGAATGTTGTAAGCTAGATTTGGATGGACTCTTGATGTAATGGTTGTGCTATGAAAGTGTGTGCTAGTCTTGTTGACATGTGTTAAATGTTTTTCTTATAATCCTTAGTAAATCAACCTCTACGTAAAAACCCATCTTCCCTTGGTCAAACCCCCTCTTTGCTTGCCCCTTATACCCGGTGTGCTTCAGGATGGTGGACACTCGTCGCACCAACACGGATGGAGGAGCACCACCACCCCCACCGGATCCAACCACCGCCCAACTTCTGGCGCTCATCATGGAGGAACGTCAAGCTGCCCGGACTGAGCGTCAAGCTCATATTGCTGACCTGCAACAGATAGCTGCCGCTCACAACAACAACAACAACAACCACAACAATGGCAATGGCCATGGCAATGGCAATGGCAATGGTGAAGGAAATCAGCGGTCCACTTTGAGCAACTTCCAAAGGACCAACCCACCCACCTTTTCCAAGGGACTTCACCCACTTGAGGCCGATGACTGGCTTCGCACCATTAACAACAACCTGGTAGTTGCAGCCGTGGGAGAACCTGAGAAGGTGCTGTATGCGACCCACTATCTTGCAGGACCAGCACGGTCTTGGTGGGAAGCTACCAAGGCTCTACAACAAGCTGGTTATGCTATCAGCTGGGATGATTTCCAGGAGAAGTTCCGCAAGAAGCACATTCCCCGCGGACTCATTGAGCGGAAGAAGGATGAATTCCGCAGGTTGCGGCAGGGAAGTAAGGATATGGTCGGATACCTCGATGAGTTCACTGACTTGTCTCGGTATGCTCCTGATGATGTCGACACCGAGGGGAGAAAGATGGAGCGTTTCATGAACGGACTTCATAATGAACTGCAATGCGCCTTGGTTATCCATGACTTTGCTGATTTGGAATCACTTGTGGACAAGGCCATACAGTTGGAGACCAAGCGCAAATCCATGTTTGAGGGTCGTAAGAGGAGGATGATTGCCCAGGAAGGTTCGAGCAGTCAGAAACCTCGCACCCACCTACCAAACCCCAAGCCAGCATATAGACCACCACCAACTTCGCACCCCAGTTACCCTAAGCCCCCATACAACCCAAACAAGTTCAACCGTCCCAATGACAACACCCGTCCCGGAGGGAACTCTAGCAACCCCAACCTAAATGCCAATGTTGTCTGTTTCAATTGTGGCACCAAGGGTCACTACTCCAAGGCATGCCCCAATCCTAAGAAGAATGGTCCGCGCCCCGATGCACAGGCGACGAACAACGGCCAAGGCCGCAATGGAAATGGCAAGAACCCCGCACCCCGCGGAAATGTGGCTGTTGCCAAGGGACGCCTGCACCACATCAATGCTGAAGAGGCCATGGATGCACCAGATGTTGTGATGGGTACGTTCCTTGTCAACTCAGTACCTGCAACTGTTCTGTTTGATTCTGGTGCTACTCATTCTTTTGTTACCCAAGAATTTGTTGCTAAGGGAGGTTTAGTCGGAAGCCTCTTACCCAGACCCATGGTCATCCAAATCCCAGAATCCACCATAGATACCAAGTCATTTTGCCCGGACGTTTCCCTTGAGATCAAAAGGGAAAAGTTCCTAGTCGACTTAATCATCCTAGGAACCCAAGGAATAGATGTCATACTGGGTATGAATTGGTTAGCCAAGTACCATGGTCAAATTGACTGTGCCAGAAGAGCTGTAGCCCTCACCACCGACAAAGGAGTAGAAGTGGAGTATGTGTCAGAAACCAGTCGACCCCAACCAGGATGCCATGAGAGCATAGCTCGACCAGCCCTAGATGAGATCCGTGTTGTTCACCTGTTCCAAGATGTCTTTCCTGAAGAATTTCCTGGTATGCCACCGGATCGGGATATTGAGTTCATCATTGAACTTATCCCCGGGACAGCCCCCATATCCCAAAGACCTTATCGGATGAATCCAGAAGAACTGGTTGAGTTGAAGAAGCAGTTAGCAGATATGCTCAGCAAAGGGCTTATTCGCCCAAGTGCTTCACCCTGGGGATCACCCATTATTTTTGTGGATAAGAGAGATGGTACCACACGCCTGTGTGTGGATTATCGCAGGTTGAATGATGTGACCATCAAAAACAAGTACCCTCTCCCGAAGATCGAGGATCTGTTCGATCAAATGAACGGAGCCCGAGTCTTTTCCAAGATCGATCTTCGGTCAGGGTATCATCAGTTAAGAATCCGAGAGACAGACATTCCCAAGACTGCCTTCACAACCCGTTACGGTTTATTTGAATACACCGTAATGTCCTTTGGTCTGACCAATGCCCCAGCCTATTTTATGAATCTCATGAACAAGATCTTCATGGAGTATCTTGACAAGTTCGTGGTAGTTTTCCTTGATGACATCCTTATTTACTCCAAAACTGAAGAAGAGCATGCTGAACACCTGCGTCTAGTTTTAGCAACCCTCCGAGAGCATCAGTTGTATGCCAAGTTTAGCAAGTGTGAGTTCTGGCTCAGTGAAGTCTCATTTCTCGGACATGTTGTGTCTGCGGGAGGAATTTCTGTAGACCCAGAAAAGATCCACGCCATTGTGGACTGGAAAGCCCCAACTAGTGTGACTGAAATCCGCAGCTTTCTCGGACTAGCGGGATACTACCGCAAGTTCGTTGAGGGATTCTCCAGTATAGCCAAGCCCCTTACCCAACTGCTGAAAAAGGACAAGAAATTTGAATGGACTCAGAAGTGTGAAGAGAGTTTTCAGGAATTAAAGAAGAGATTGACCTCAACCCCTGTCCTGATTATGCCAGACGTCACCAAGGGTTTCGACGTGTATTGCGATGCATCACGTCTAGGACTAGGTTGTGTTCTGATGCAAGAAGGCAAGGTGGTGTCGTATCTGTCTCGACAGTTGCGACCACATGAAGAGAACTACCCGACCCATGACCTGGAGTTAGCCGCAGTTGTTCTTGCTTTGAAGACGTGGCGCTCCTATCTGGCGGGACATCGCTGCGAGATTTATACGGATCATAAGAGCTTGAAGTATATCTTCACGCAGAGGGAGTTAAATTTGCGACAGAGAAGGTGGATGGAATTAATTAAGGATTATGATATCGGCATCAATTATCACCCTGGAAAGGCTAATGTAGTTGCCGATGCCCTTAGTCGCAAACCCTGCACCCTGAATGCCATGATCCAAGCAGAGCAGCCAGCCCTGTTTAAGGAGTTCAAAGATTTTGGACTAGAGCTTGTTAGCCACGGCTATCTCGCCCATTTAGAGTTAGCTCCAACTCTCATAGATCAAATTAAGGAGGCCCAGAAAGGTCATGAGAGCATAGAAGGAATCAAGAAGAAGGTTTCTCTCGGTAAAGCGCCTGGTTTTACCGAGGATGCAGAAGGAGTGTTGAGATTCAATGGTCGTATCTGTGTCCCCAATTCCTCGGAACTCAAGGAGTTAATCCTAAAGGAAGCTCACGAGACCCCTTACTCAATCCACCCCGGCCGAACCAAGATGTACCAAGACCTTCGTGAAAGATTTTGGTGGCATGGAATGAAGCAAGAAATTGGTGCTTTCGTAGCCAAGTGTGATATTTGTCAGCGAGTCAAGGCTGAACATCAGCGACCCGCTGGATTGCTTCAACCCCTAAAGATTCCCGAGTGGAAGTGGGATGAGATTGGAATGGATTTTATCACCGGACTTCCAAGGTCCAACCGAGGCCATGACTCAATATGGGTCGTCGTTGACAGGCTGACCAAAGTGGCCCATTTTATTCCCGTCCACACCACCTATAGGGGAAATCAGTTAGCAGACCTGTATATTTCCAGAATAGTAAGCCTGCATGGTGTGCCTAAGAGGATTGTATCAGATAGAGGCACACAATTCACCTCAAGGTTCTGGAAAGCCCTGCATGAAGCCCTCGGAACCAAGTTGGCGTTTAGCACAGCGTATCACCCCCAGACCGATGGCCAAACTGAACGAGTGAACCAGATATTAGAGGACATGCTTCGCGCATGTGTCCTAGCCTATGGATCCAAATGGGAAGATTGTCTTCCATTTGCAGAATTCTCATACAACAACAGTTACCAGTCTAGTCTGCAAATGGCCCCTTTTGAAGCCCTTTACGGCAAGAAGTGTCGTACACCCCTGAATTGGTCCGACACCGGGGAAGGCAAACTGTTTGGACCAGATACCCTCCGTGAGGCTGAAGAGCAAGTACAGCTTATCCGAGAGCGACTCAAGACCGCCCAATCCCGTCAGAAGAGTTACGCTGATCCCAAGCGTCGTGATGTCACCTTCAATATCGGAGATTATGTCTATCTCCGAGTGACACCCCTTAAAGGAATGCAGCGTTTCCATGTCAAAGGAAAATTAGCGCCAAGATATATTGGACCCTTCAAGATCCTTGCCCGTCGAGAAGAGGTGTCTTATCAACTGGAGTTGCCACAAGAGTTAGAAGATTACCATGATGTTTTCCACATTTCCTTGCTCCGGAAGTGTCTTGAAGTTCCTGACCAGCCTGATGTTTTCAAAAACATCGATCACCAGTCCGTCGACCTGAACCAAGATCTGACTTATCGTGAGACGCCCCTCAAGATTCTCGACGAAGATGTTCGTCTCACCCGCAGGCGAGCAATCAAGTTCTACAAAGTCCAGTGGACTAACCACTCTGAAGATGAAGCAACTTGGGAACGTGAAGACTATCTTAGAAGCGAGTTTCCCAACCTCTTTAGTACCCAGGCCTAGCAAATCTCGGGACGAGATTTATTTTAAGGGGGGAAGTCTGTAACATCCCAGAATATTAATATAATTAGTAATGCAAAAATGTGGGCCAAAAAAAACTTTTCTTATAAAAATGTGTGTATGTTTAATTCTTGAGTGTTGCTTGTTGTATTGTTTGCAATATTGTTGAATTCTAGCTCTAATTAAAAATTTGAAGAAAAGAAAACAAATAAAACAAACCACAAAAACCAAACACCATGTGACAAATGTCACATTATTTTTCCAAATTAAGAAGCATAATTTATTTTTACACCAAAACCAATGGAGAAATATTATAAACACTCCTAGTTAATTTTTACAAACTATTCCCTTTCAAAAAAATTTAAATTCAAAACTTCCAATTCAAATTAGAAATTCATGATTGAAATATTTCAAAATATTTCAAAAAGACTTTGTAACACTCACCAATAATATACTTAGCCTAGATCTTAAATTTCGACCCAAAAGAATGAATAGAAATAGGAAAATTAAAATAGCAAAATGCTACTGTTTTGGTTCGGGCAATTCACCAAACACTTGGTGTTCATCCACCCTGTTCTTCCCAATCCGAACCAACTCGTGGATCAATCCGAGAAATGTGAGGTTTATTTGTCGATTTGGCACCAGCCCTGCACTCCTCTCTTCTCTGCGACCTCACCGCACACCGGGGGAGGCAAAATGGTGGCCGGAATCGCCGTGTGGACGCCGGCGACAGCCACGGCCGTGCGCACGTCGCAATGTCGCGACGGGCGTCCGAGGTGGCAACGCCGTGCTCACCCGTACCAGGCCCCCCCTCTCTCGCTTTGCCTCTCTGCTCCCTCGCGAGCCCGCACAGCCCCCAGCACCAGCCCGTGCACGCCGCGCTCGCGCCATGACGCGCACGCCGTGCGCCGCCCGAGCACGCCCACGGCAGGGCCATGTGCCCGAGCGCACCCGAGCGCGCCACGCCGCCCCTCCTTGCCCGCCTGGTCCCCCGAGCAGCCCGCAGCCCAGCCATCCCCCTCCACCGGCCTACGGCGGCCTAGCACGGCCACGGGCGCCCCTGCACCGCGCCCACCGTGCGCCGCCCGGCCGCTATAAAACGCCGCCCGTGCCCTGCACTTCTCCACACCGCCTCTGCCTCTCCCCCCTCACTTCACCACCCTCTCGAGCACCGCCAGGAGGGCGGAGCAGTTGCCGCGAAGCTCCGGCCGCCCGTGGTCTCCTCAAGCTCGCCGTGCCCGAGGTAGACGATGATCGCGGCCAGGCCACGGCATCCCTCCCCTTCCCTTCTCTCTGCCTCCCTTCTCTTCCCCTTGCGCCCGCACTCACCCGCGCCCCTTTTTCCCTCTGTCCCGTGCCCAGAATCGCCAGGGATCGCTCGCCGGAGTTCGAGCCCCGCCGCGGAAGAAGGAGCCCGACGCCGTCGCCGCCAGGGGAGTCCCCGAGCCTCGTCTTCGCGCCCAGGAGCTTCCCCACCTCGCCGCCGTCGTCCTGCACCAGCCACACGCCCTCCCGAGCCCCGAGGTGAGCGCACCGTCCTCGACGCCGTCGCCAGAGCCGCGGCGCCGCCCGATTTAGGTCGCCGGAGACGCGGGCATCCTGAGCCGTTAGATTAGGATCCTACGGTAGCTTACCGGTTCGAGTTAAATATTAAAACCCTGACATACGGGTCCCACGCGTCAGGTTTAAATAAACCGCGCGCGCGCTCGCTGAGTCACTGACCAGTGGGTCCCCTCTGTCAGATTCTTCAACATTATCCGTTCTGGATTTAAATTCGAATTTAAATTTCATTTAAAAACCAGTACTGAACCCAATCTTAGAAATTCCATAACTTTAGATTTACAACTCCAAATTTAGCAAATCCAACTGTTCTGGAAAGCTTATAAAATTATCTAGCCAACTAAACTAGTTTCACCCCATTTGGATATATAATAAAAATACAATATTCAAAATACAGTAGCATGTTTAAATTCTAAACTTGTTTGTTTCTGATACTCTGATAATCCAAATTAGTTGAAACTAATTTTATTAGGTCACATTTAGCCATGGTTAGTCACCCCTAAAAAGGATTTAATTTTTAGATGAGTATAATTTAAATGATAGCCAAAACCTTATTAATTGGCTTCTGGGTTCAAAACTATGTGTAGGGAGTTTGGTAACTCCAAATGACCCAAACCCAACTGTGTCATCTTCTACACATCATTAGCTTTCTGTAGAATTTTAGTTTGTATTTTTGTGACAAACAGAACTCAAGCTATGCAATTAAACATGTGCAACAAGTTTCTGCCCAAATTAAAATACTAGGGAATAATGTTTAATTCAATTAAATTGAAACCACATGATATTGCTTGGTATGTGGAATGGTTAATTAGAACCTCTAAGAGTGTATTGCTATGATGATTGATTGAATAGGCTAGTGATTGTTTGTATTTGATTGATTGTGTATTAGAAGAGAACGTTGCCGGATATATCGAGGAGGAGGGATTTGCTGAACCTGAAGACTAAGACCAAGATCACTTTACCGAGCAAGGCAAGCTACTCTCTGAGCTTGCACCCAACTTATGCATCTAGAATTACAAATCACTTTCAAAAGCAAAGGTTTGCAAAAACCCTTTTTCAAAAGTATATAGAGATGATTTTGCCACCCTATGTAGAAGTATATACTAAAACTATAGGATGGAAAAACAAGGTTATTATTCAAAACTCCTTTGAAAACTTGTGTGGATATATAGCACCAAGATGTGGTGTTGAAATAAGGAAATGGAGAGAGATGGTTTTGGAAAAGCACATTGTGTCCTAGTACTCAGTCAAGCAACCGATACTCTGTGCGACCACATTTACCCACATATGGGAAAGGTCTTAGTCATATAGTTTGCTCTTATTAGTATGGGACACTGCATCAACAGAGATGACTCTGTTATGCATGAGGGAGTGGTTTGGTGACCTAACCCTGACCTGGGTCCTCGCTCAAAAATCTATGAATAGATAAGGAGGAGGATAGAAGGATGTCCGTATACACCGCCAGATAAAACCTATGAGTCCTCACACTTAGGGTTTCCGACGGGAAACTAGACTAGGTGTAGATGGAATGGTTCATAGGGGCAGGATCCTATACTAGCATGAGCAAAGGAAAGACTAGGGTCGGTAACTCAACTTCGCATACCACGGGTATGGCGAAGCGTGGCTGACACGATGAGTTATCGAATGAGTGTGGGAAAAGCGTGCTACCTCTGCAGAGGGTAATTAAACTATTCGAATAGCCGAGTCCTCGGATATGGACAGTTGAAGACCCTACTTAGACCAGGTGCAAGTTTTTGGAAAAGTGTTGAGTTTTAAAAGTAAAGGAAATTGGAGAATGTTCCAGACACCTATACCAACGGATCGGTATGAGGTAGTTGGAAAATGATTACCATAATGGTTTATGGTTGGAAAAGGAGGAGTTTTGGAATAAAACTAATAAAATTGAGATATCTAGTAGCCATAATTTTCTTATCTTCTTCAACAAAGATACAGAGATGTTTTAAATGAATAAAAGTGAGAAACTAAAAATGGAACTAGAGCACTCATGTTGGAGTAGTTTGCGAGTACATTCAAATGTACTCATACTAGTTTGCTTCTGGCTATTGTCGTAGCCAGACATGGAGGAGTACTACGCCCAGGAGGAATATGGCGACATCTATGCCAACTAAGGATCTTCATAAGTCGACTGCCTGTCGGGTCTTCGCTAGGATTTGATGTCTACTACGCCTTATTTCCGCTGATTGTTTTGGTTTGGCCCTTGAAGGCACCCATGTAAGACTTGGTCTATATGACCACTTTATGTAAGACTTTAATTCGGTATTGTAATGGATGTGAACTTTGGTATTCAATTCGGATTATGTGCAACGACAGACTGATCACGGGATCGTTGTGTTAAGCATAATCGGGTATTTCGGACAGCTAGTCCGGGGTCCCCACAGGAGGTGACCATGCTTCCGTGTCAGGGGGGATGGTACTTCCCCCCGCGCCAGGCGGGAAAGCCTGCTCCGGACCGTTGACGATTTACCGGCATCCCCCATGCCGGCTACCTCCTTGCTCCATCATGTGAGTCTTTCATGCACACACTTTCTCACCTACCCAGGGAGTCTATCCGGTTCAGCCGGGATCTCCTCCACCGGGAAGTGTACCCGGAGCCTCCGAGATCCTTTCCGGACGTATCCGAGTAGAACTTTTAGGATGAGCATCTCTAGGTCTAGCCTCTCGAAGATGTCTTGGGCTGTCACCAAAGACATCTTCGAGAAGCTAGTTCTTAGAGGAACCATCCGCTTGCTTATGATGTGGTACAACCCTGGGGGGCTATTTATAGTCGCCAGGGATGACCCTTGCGCCCGCCAGGAGACACCTTGCACTCTACCAGCTCCGAAAGGTCAAATTACCCCCTCAGTGTACTAGGGGGTGGCCCTTGCACCCGCCAAAGGTCAAATACTATTGCCATATTGCAGAGTTGTGCCGGGATTTGCCCTACCCTGGGGGCAGCCCCCCGACAGATAGTACAGCAACGCAGAGCGGGATGTACAACAACGCAGACCGAGCTGTACAACAACGTATACCGGGTTGTACAACAACGCAGACCGGGTTGTACAGCAACACAGATCAGTTTGTACGTACAACAACACAGACCGGGTTGTATAACAACATAGACCGCGTTGTGCAGCAACCAAGACCGGTCTCCGCTGCACCAGGATACGGTCTTCCTCGGTCGTTCAATCCTCTTCAGACCGGATTGTACAGCAACGTAGACCGGATTGTACAGCAGCAACGACCGGGTTGTACAGCAACACAGACCGGGTTTTACAGCAACACAGACCGGGTTGTACGTACAACTACATTCGGGTTGTACGAACAACTACACCTAGCAGGTTGTACGTACAACTACATTCGGGTTGTACGAACAACTACACCTAGCAGGTTGTACGTACAACTACAAAATTCAGGTTGTACGTACAATTACACTTAGGTTGTACAAAACATACACAATCCGAAGTACAAAAAAAAAGTTTGTCGAAACCCTTCAATATGGGATCTAATTTTGAAGATCTCGACGCGAGGAAGTTCAAAAGTGAAAACGGTTCGTAAATCGGATAAACGATTCTCAAGATATTTCGTTTTAAAAAAACGAATCTCAAAATAAATGCATGCAACCCTCTGTCCACCACAAGGAGCCGCCACTTGTCACCGCGTGAAAGAAAATGTGGGAGCAGAAACGAACGAAATTGCGACACTTGTCAGCACCGAATCGCACGCGCGTGGACCTTCGCGAAGAGAAGCCTTTTTCTAACGATTTCCCATTCTACACATTTATTTCTTGCTATTCCCAAAAGGAAAAGGAAAATTTTCCCTCAAAAAAAGGAAAAGGAAAATAGTGGATTCCTGTTTTTTTTCGCACACCTTATTACCACAACTGGTAAAATAATATCTGAAATAAACAAAGAAATTTTGAATATTTTATGTGTTTCGTTACAATAGACTGGCATGTCATGCCTATGTGACGTAACAAAATATGTAGTGTGTCATGATGATCATGTCAATTCTTCTCTTCATCATATTTTCAATAACTTATCATTGCATGATATTCTCGAGTCCCAGTCACCACCTCACAACTTGCCCAACGAACATGCATTAGAAAAGGAGAGTCCAAAGTTTCTGAAATGGGTAGTCTATACGATCACTCACGAGATGAGCTAATTAGTGTCACAAATTCATAACTAAACCGAGGTAAACGTGGCATTCACTGAAAATAAAAATCGCGCGTCCTTGTTCCTTTTCTTTGCGTATTTTTTGTTTTGACACTAAATCAGTGAGGTTTATTAACTCGCTGGAACAGCTTCCCACAAATAAATAAACTTGTTGGAACAGCTAAATGGCCATCACAGTGTGTACGAAGTGCCGTACATCCATATGCATACATTCCTTTGTTTGTTGGGACTCTGCCGCGTGGCCTTTGCAGTCAGTTTACCATCTAAACTAATATAAAAAGACACAAAAGGTGGCTGATCCAAATAACGTTGGCCCTACGATCAACTGCATCTAACATTCCAAAACTCTCCAATGATGTACCGTAACCCCCTAATGATAGCCGTTGATCATATAGATCTGACGATCAATGTTAGCCGAATGATGTACTCACTTTATTTGGAAATATTATATGAATGGAAAATGATCAAATTTAAATCAAGTCATTAAATTTCCCGGCTAATTAATAGCCATAATTATCTCTCCTTAATTTCTTCTCTTTAATTTGATGGCCGGCCTATTCTTTCCTCTCTTTAATCCCATATCTCCAATAGAGAAGCGCATGCTAAAAGGTACTACTAGCTAGATCATTCCTCCACTCAATTAATTATCCGCCTTTGCATATTAAAAACTTTATCATAGTCAAATAAATATTGGAAAAATTAAAAGAACACTCCGACACTTTCGACGATTTTCCATCCAATACTTGTCTAGAGTTGAAATCAAAACTTTGTGTATTGATTTTTTGATCCGGCCCATCTCAGGGTGGCAAAGACAAGGTCGGCCGCACATTTGATAGGAAATAATATAAGCATAACAATTTAGAAATTAAAATACTCATGGGACCCAGACAAAATTCCTCAAACAAGTGGTTCATCCGATTAAAGCAAAGTGAATTTCTTCTTTTACTTCTGGAGATTAAACTTCATGCGTGGCCATGACTGGTTTTTTAGCAGTAACATACGGCAACATCTCTCTCCTCTTGAAGGAGTTGCATACTGGGATTTAATTACCACTGTACAAGACCATTTAAAAAGGCAAACCATATGTTTGTTTATTACGACTTAAACCACACAATCATATCTTGTTGAAAAAGATAAGTACCATATGCTACTCCACTGTGACTCAAGCCATGAACCACGCTTGAAAGCACCATCAATACGCACCCGTTACACAAATTTTGTGGCCAACACTACAAGTAATGTTTTAGGATTAGTTGTTTACTATTCGAGGCACCATTATCAAATATAATGGTTTAAACATTGTACTATCATGAATTTACGCGCATTACGCGTGCAAGATTACTAGTTATTGGTAATTACCCTTCATGAACAGAAGATTAATCTTCATTCAAGTGTTGTCCAACTAACCTGTTTGCAGCATTCTCTTTTACATTCTTGGCTTCCCTCTAATGTTGATAACCATATCACTAAAAAAATAACTCATTTCCACATCGTGCATTGTGTACTAGCTGTGTTATAATCGTCAGAAGAATATAAATTGCAGTGTCCCATATATTAAAATTTGTAACCTAACAGCAAAAACAAAATTCTAGAAACATGCATGGACACAATGTCACAGCACTACGGGACTGGACAGATACGCTGACAGTAATTCTTACGCCGACGGTCATATGTCGAGGCTGTCGGTATTACTATATTAGCCCGACGATATGGGAAAAACCGTCAGCACAATTTTATCATCGGCGTCGTAGCTACGCTGACGGTATCGTAGCAATACCGTCGGCGTCCGATCGTCGCTGGTGCTTCGTCTGCACTGGCTAGCTTGCTGCTGATGCGCGTGATCAAACTAGCTAGCCACTGCTGATCGGTGCTGCTGGTGCTGCGTGTGCTGCTGCTGATCGGTGCGCGCTGGCTAGCTACAGCTGGTGCTAACTACTGCTGATCACTCGTAATATCAATTTTTCTATTTTCTAAGTGTTAAAAGTGGCAATTTTTGTCAAGCAAGTGCAAAAAATTGGTGAAAATGTTACACATATAACTTTCACATAAGGTACATAAGTAGTGATTACATCACATAACCGTCGATAGTTTTGAAAAAATCGATCACTTTTGATGAGTAGACATGGTGTCCATTTTTACCTTTTTTGAAAGAAGTGAAAAAAATGATATTTTTATAAAGAAATCAATCTAATTTTCATAAAGAGTAGTACATATTTCATGGATAATCTCTAAATATGAGGAATTTTCTTACTTTCTATCTAAATTTGATTCTTTAATTGACACCATGTTTCATTAAAAAAAGTCATTTTTTGCACTTTAAAAATAGAAAATGATATTTCTAAAAATAATTTCAAAAATCACTTTGACCTGATTGTTTATTATACCAATATGCATCTATTAGTGCAATATGAGATTTTTATAACAAACTATATCGTGCGAATGACCATAACTTGATCATTTGGGTTGAAACTTATATATGTTTATACATGAAAGAACTTTTTGTGAAGATTTGTTTTGTGAATTTTGTCAAAAACCAAGTTTATTATTTTCATAGCAACTAGTACACATATAAGGACACCATGCCAAATGATTTCCTTTTTGAGGTGTTTATCACATTATTTTATTTTATTTTATTTGTAAAAACGATCAAAACGGTCATGATGACTATTAATCGAAAAAGGTAAGATTTTCTACAATTATCAATGTCTCTATGATACAACCAATAGTTGTGTACCTTAAAATAATTTTTTAAAAGATTCAGACCAAACTACCAATCAGTTGTAGTTAAAATTTGAGTTACTTTTGAAAAATCGGTATAAACTCATTTAACTAGGTGAAATTAGCTAAAAATCAAGAAAAAACCTAATACTTGGGGATTATCCATCATATGTGGACTAGTCTTTGTGAAAATTACATGGGTGTCATTTTGCATCATACTTTTTGTACCTTGTTAACAAAAAAGGTCATTTTTTGCACTTTAAAAATGGAAAATGATATTTCTGAAAATAAGTTAAAGAATCCCTTTGACCTGATTGTTTATTATACCAATATGCACCTATTTATGTAATATGAGATCTTTATCTCAAACTATCTCGTGCGAATGACTATAACTTGATCATTTGGGTTCAAACTTCTAAATGTTTATACATGAAAGATCTTTTTGTGAAGATTTGTTTTGTGAATTTTTTCAAAAATCAAGTTTATGATTTTTCATAGCAACTAGTACACATATAAGGACACCATGCCAAAGGATTTCCTTTTTTGAGATGTTTATCACATTATTTCATTTTTTTGTAAAAACGATCAAAACGGTTGTGATGACTATTAATCGAAAAAGGTAAGATTTTTTACTATTATCAATGTCTCTGTGATACAACCAATAGTTGTGTAACTTAAAATAATTTTTTCAAAAGATTCACACCAAACTACCAATCAGTTGTAGTTAAAATTTGAGTTACTTTTGAAAAATCGGTATAAACTCATTTAACTAGGTGAAATTAGCTAGAAATCAAGAAAAAACCTGATACTTGGGGATTATCCATCAAATGTGGACTAGTCTTTGTGAAAATTACATAGGTGTCATTTTGCATCATACTTTTTATACTTTATTTACAAAATAAATCATTTTTTGCACTTTAAAAATGGAAAATGATATTTCTGAAAAAAAATCAAGAATCCCTTTGACCTGATTGTTTATTATACTAATATGCACCTATTTATGTGATATGAGATCGAATGACCATAACTTGATCATTTGGGTTGAAACTTCTAAATGTTTATACATGAAAGATCTTTTTGTGAAGATTTGTTTTGTGAATTTTGTCAAAAATCAAGTTTATGATTTTTCATAGCAACTAGTACACATATAAGGACACCATGCCAAATGATTTCCTTTTTTGAGATGTTTATCACATTATTTTATTTTTTCGTAAAAAACGATCAAAACGATCGTGATGACTATTAATCGAAAAAGGTAAGATTTTCTACAATTATCAATGTCTCTGTGATACAATCAATAGTTGTGTACCTTAAAATAATTTTCCCAAAAGATTCAGACCAAACTACCAATCAGTTGTAGTTAAATTTTGAGTTACTTTTGAAAAATCGGTATAAACTCATTTAACTAGGTGAAATTAGCTAGAAATTAAGAAAAAACCTAATACTTGGGGATTATCCATCAAATGTGGACTAGTCCTTGTGAAAATTACATGGGTGTCATTTTGCATCATACTTTTTGTACTTTATTCACAAAAAAGTCATTTTTTGCGCTTTGAAAATGGAAAATGATATTTCTGAAAACAATTTCAAGAATCCCTTTGACCTGATTGTTTATTATACCAATATGCACCTATTTATGGAATATGAGATATTTATCACAAACTATGTCGAGCGAATTACCATAACTTGATCATTTGGGTTGAAACTTCTAGATGTTTATACATGAAAGACCTTTTTTTGAATATTTGTTTTCTGAATTTTGTTAAAATAAAGTTTATTATTTTTGATAGCTACTAGTACACATATAAGGACACCATGCCAAAGGATTTCCTTTTTTGAGGTGTTTATCATATTATTTTATTTTTTCGTGAAAAGATCAAGATGATCGTGATGACTATTTATCGAAACAGGTAAGATTTTCTAAAACTATAAATGTTTCTGTGATATAACTAGTACACATATAAGAACACCATGCCAGAGGATATCTCTCTTTAAGAGTTTTTCAATTTATTCGTTTTATTTAGAAAATGATATAGTTGGTTCCCATAGACACATATGGTGTTTTGTGCACGTGCTTTAGTATTTAAAAAGTTAGCCTCTTAAAAAATATAAGTGTGTTTGTATAGTTGGTTCACAATAATACTGAGCTTTGTCTCTCCAAAAATTCTAAGCCAATCAGATGAGAGGAAACCAACCCCACGGATCAGCCCCCAATCTAACCCCATCTAAACCGTTGATTTAAATCCAACGTGCAGAAATGAGAGAGAAGAAACACAAACCACCCACGCACTAGCCACGAAAATCCAGGAGAGAATAAAGCAACCCCACCCACCATGCACCACTAAATTCTCTCTCTCCCACCAGATCCTCTCTCTGTGCTCCCACCGCGCACAATCTGTCTCTCCACCAGATCCTCCCGCCGCCCGCCGCCGGCCAGCAGCCAGAAGCCCACCCGCTCTCTCCTTCTACCTCTTCTCCGCCGGTCATCCCTGATGTGTCTGTGCGCCGCCTCCCCGATCTGGATCGAGCCAGGGACAAGCCAAGACGGCACCACCACCGCGAGGCCTCATGGCGCCGGTGCGTCGTCCTCCAACAGCACGAGGAGCACACCTCCAACAGCACGAGGAGCACAAACAGATGGCCGTCGCCCTCGAACAGCGGTGGAGTTTGCAGGTTTGCTCCCAGGCGTCGACCTCTCCGTGCTCGTCTTCAACCTCTTCGTGCGGCGGTTTTTGCTGCTCTGATGTGGCTTGTGCTGGTCGTGGCCTCCCTCACCATGAGGTGGTAGGCTCGGCCAGCCGGTGACGCGGCGGCGGTGGCTCATTTTTTTATTTTTTTGGCATTTTTATGCCGACGGCATTACCGTCGGCGTAGTAATGAACTAGGTCTTCATCACGCCAAGAGCATTATGAGCCCGACGGCCGGAAAACACCGTCGGCGTAGTGGCGTAGCCCGACGTCATTTGCGAGCCCGACTGCAACGGCGTGAGCCCGATGGATCACAACCGATGGCACTAGCCCGACGGTTGCCGTCGGGCTCGTGTACGCCGAGGGTTTTCCTGATGAGCCCGACGGCAAATGCCATCGGGCTGCACTGTGTTTCCCGTAGTGCAGACTAGATGAAAATAGCATGTCTGACATAGACACCAAAGAGCACAGAACAATTTGTGGAGACATGCACACAATGTAAGGAAATTGCACCGACATTTTTGGGTTGCATGCCTGCAAAACTGCCATTTCTGATAGCAACAGCATCACAGCAGAGCACTAGACTAACCAATATGAGAGGTAATTAACAATCACCAGGAACACCCCAAAATAACTTGCAGCAGCATGCACAGAGTGATCAGAAATAGTAGAATGGAAATTTCCAGTGGCAACCACACAACCTGCACCGTCTACTATTGAAGCATGACAGTAGCATCACATTTGCGTTCTAGGACAGCCAGAATGTACAGGAACATTAGAATTGACAACAAGGTACCGAATAGCAAAGTAGTTTAAAGGTAGAGAGCAGGTAATGCAAGTTTGCAATTAATGGATCCTTAACTGCAGGACCTGAACTGGAAGTGACTAGTGTTTCTACTGTCTAACAAAACCAAATGCTGAAACGCAACAGGACGGATACGATCTCAGCAGCACGTAGTCATCAAGTTTGGAAGAGGAAGCAAGAGAGTAGCATGCAAGTCGTCTCATTAAGCCCTGAAGTGGAGAGTGAGCACAAAATCACCAGGCGGTGGCATGGTGGTGTCAATGGAACCACCAAGTGCAAGGAGCACTGTCCGACGACGCCGGACGACGATTCGTCGGAGGCCAGGACACGTCGAGGGACGTCTCGTCATACATTGAGTACCTGCCCATGTCGAAGAAGGAGTACTTCCTCCTGTTATCCACCGCGTACTCGGGGTCTCCGATGAAGCAGTCGTCCGGGAAGTAGATGGTGGCGTCCTCGAACCCATGGAACTGCGCGGCCTCGATGCATCTGGAGGAGCCTCGCCCCACGAACAGCATCCGGCCGTCCAACTCTTCCACAGCCACCCAGGTAGCACGCCAGGGCCGGGCGAAGGCCGTCGGCTCCATGAGTTGGAACCTGAAGACCCGGAGAACCCCCGTCCCGCCATCGGAGTAGATATACCTCACGACCATGTGCAGCCAGCCTCCAATCTCGACGAGGTAGCGCACCATCGAGCCATTGCCTTGAATGAAGAGCAGGTCGTCTTCGTAGTCCTTGCGCTGCACCATGTCGAAGTCGTGGCGCAGCATGGATAGCTCGTCCTTGTCCCCGGCGATCACTGGCCTGTACATGACGACTCTCTCGGCCGTGGTGACGAAGTAGAAGCCGAGGTTCCAGTAGATGACATCCTGCGGCCGCCGACCCATCCACAGGTCTTCCTGGTCGGGCGTGATCCAGTTCTGTAGCCCCTCTTGCCAGAAGGCGGGGCAGAGTTTGGCGCCGACGAGGACGATGGCACCGATCATGTATCCCCGGTAAGACGTGGGCGGGAGCGGTAGCGTGGCGACACGCAAGACCAAGGGGAGATTCCTGGAATCGGGGAAGCTGACAGCCGGTGGGAGGCGGATGCGGTCCCTGGTGTAGATGTTGTAGAGAGCGTGCGCGTGGCTGGTGTCGAGCGCGAGGATGAGCCAGCCTTGATCCCCGGAGCCGCACAAGCGCGCGTGGCGGACGGCGCGCGGGAGCGGGAGCCGGTAGCTCCTGCGGTCGATGGGGCAGAAGAAGGTGGGCGCCTCGGTGTTGGGGAAGATGAGGCACGGGAGCAGGGGCGGCAGGGAGGGGAGCAGGGGCGGCCGCCCCCGCCCCTCCCCGAGCAAGGCACGGCTCCAGTGCGCGTTGACGAAGGACATGCGGATGCGGTCGCCGCGGGAGGGGAGGTAGGCGGCGAGGCGGAGGAGGATGTTGTCGGGGACGTCCTCCCATACGGACGCCGTCGGGTTCGTGGCCGCCGCCATCGGGAGCGAGGGAGGGAGGGAGGTTACGCCGACAAAGTACTAGCTCTCCCCCGTCCCCGTCCCCTCGCGACTCGCGTTGTGTTGTGTGCGCCGAAAAGGATTTCGTTGCGGCCGCTTCGTCGCCATCGGGATTGATTATATATAGGCAGCAGAGGCTGCGGCATCAGGACGAAATGGAGCGATCTGCTTCCACAAAACTGGGCCCATCGTTTCCTGCAACGCGAGAGACGGCGCCGCGTGTTCTCTGCGACCAGGTTGCAGGCCAGGCGTTCGACAGAATGGCGGCGCGGAACTGCAGCCTGCCGTGATTTCTTGTACAGTACTCTTTTCGCAGGAACATGATTAGATAGATAGTGTAGTGCAACGTATGAACCGTATCACACTACGTCTGTGGCGGCGACACCTGCAGGCGACATATCTTTGTGAAAACCCTTGACCATTCTCGTTCTCGGTGGCGACGCGTTGCGTCGTCACCCTTTGGGGGTGTCGTCGTGGAGCTCTGCTAGGCGTCGCTTAGTTTTAATCGGTAGGCAAGTTCGCATCCTCTTTCGAAATTCCTTTGGCGCTGGCGTGGGGCGTTCTCGGTGGCATTCTATCTTTTACACGTGTCTCTATCCTCACCCTTGACCGCCCTCGTTGTCCGCTGGTAGGATCAGCGCTCCACGATCCAAAGCGAGAAGGCAGACGGCCATCTCCGACGACAACTTGGTGGGTGCGGTATGATGATGTCCGGTGGTTTCAATTGTAGGCGGGGTGAAACCTCTAGCTAGTAGTTTCGGGTGTTTCTTCAGAGTGTGGCTACTCATGTTTTTTTCTTTGATCTGCTTTGTAAGAGGGTCTACTCATCACTTTTTATTGTTTCGGTCGTGTGAATTTATTTATAAAGCGAGGCGAGAGTCTATTTTAAGGAGGAATGTTTCAAAATTATAGGTGTACTAATAATGTAATCCTATAAATTAAATTCAGCAATGTTTACTTGTTCCTTGTAACCCAAGATCATTGGTGAAATAGTGGGGAAGAAATGTACTCCCTTCGTTGCACAACATAAAATGTTTTAGGTGTAACACATGTTGTGTATATTCGAGCTAAAATGAGTGAACATGTATTATAGAATATGTCCAGATACACGTGTGTACATATGAATATGGAAAATGGTTAAAACATTTTATATTATGGAACGGAGGAAGTACGTAGTTCATTCTAGAGATTGAAAACAACTATAGTGAAGTTTAAACGCGGTTTAGATTCGTCATTGTTTCCCTTTGAACTCGTCCCAAAATAGGTTAAGCAAATAATGTTTAAGCATTCCCTAATGTATGTTTATAAAAATAATCTTGTTTGATTCCTGAATTCCCACAACATAAAGACATCCTTTAGAAAGAAAACAACATGGAGATAGTCCTCAAAGCTTGTACATTGTATGAACAATATTCCAATTGGATCATGAATAATATGCACTGACTGTCAGCTCCCTAGGAGTGACAGTAGTAAGGTCAATATGGCCTACACAAAATTTTAACACATCAAAATGAACAATACTATAGCCCCTAGGAATATGTTCCGCTTACTAGTAATGACTAGTAGTTGTGCACGTGCAACGCACGATTTTAGACCTTATGTTGACCAATCAAAAGATAAAAATTTAAAGTGAGACATCAGTGTGCGATGTTATTGCAAAGAGAATATGATGTTGTTTCAGCCATGTCATGAAAGAAGATTACTTCTTCTCTCAAAAAAAAAAGATTACGTCTGATCACGATTCAAAACAACCTTGTGATGTGTTCAATTTGTGGAGGTGTAACTTTATATTTGGCCATGATATCACAGTGTAAACTATTGACAAAAGCTGAGAAACAAAAGATAAGGATATCATGATTTACTTTTTTGCACAAACTTAGCTTCAGTCATGCTATACAAGTTGGCACAAGAAAAACTTCACTTGTCATAGGGTTAGGCCACTCTCGAGCAGCTTGTAGTAAACGGGGCACTCCTTCCTGGGAATCTTGATGAGGATCTTCCTTCACTTTGATAGCCGCTTACCATCCATGTTGCGGTGCCGGCGGTCTTTCCTTCCAAATGCAACACAAGTGCAAAGCCTTGTTTCAATTTTGAAACAGACCCATTGGTACATAATCAAAAAGAATAAAGGAGACACCTCTAAACTGGTATACATTGCACAAAGTTCAGTTCATGAGCTCTCACGTAGAGATACACCATACATAAAAAATGTTCGTTGATGAGCACCACAGATATGTGAACTGAAGATTGAAGACTATAACTTATGTGAAAAAAGAGTTAAAGTTGCATAGTTCTATATGTGAACAACCAATTATTACATATGTAGTAGTTTGTACATTTTGCCATAAGTATCAAGAGCTAGTAATGTTGCAGGCCTTCTCTAATCTTTTTGAATCATACATGCTTTCATGAGCTGCAGATGCAACCTTGGACCATGCCTTCACTCTAAATATATATTGTTAATTTAATTTGGGTATGATTGCAAACTTCGATAAGCCTCCGAGCTATGGATTTATGCTTAAAGACTGACCTTGGTGAGAGCTTGAACTGAACAAACATAGTATCTATGAATAATATATGACCAATGAGGTAGAGCTATACAAGGCTTGCAGGAAGTTTGAGTCACCAGCTCTTCGGAAGAATTCTAAGCATAAACAAAGACTGCACTCTTGAGCATACTCTTAGTGTGTATCAGTTAGTTTTCCTACATAAAAGCAAGGAAAAGCAATGCAGATCAGCGTATACACTAAAAGTCTATAACCAACTAAATAAGGTGACACCACAAAAACATGAGTTACTCTACAATGCACATTTTACCATATCATAGTGCACATGTGTTTCACACATTTTAAGAAGAATCAGATTGACTCTTGTAGGTGATACAGATTAGTATAATGATCAAGAAGGTACCACATTTTGCGAAAACATGGGCATCATTAGCTGCTTTCCTTCGCAATTGAACTTACTAGTTGAGTGCCCGTGCGTTGCCACATCGTATCAAATTTCGCCCTTATGCGCATATATAAATAATGCATTTGAGAACTTATGTGTATGCAAACACATGGCTAAATAATATTGTCGTTTTGCTAGAAAAGTGTGCCTCAAGTTCAATAATAACCCTTATTTTCTCAATTAATTAGCATATGATTCACAATGTTCCCGATTCTCCTTCCGCTTGGATCATCACTTACAATTGTAGAAAAGATTCCTACGACCCACGGAAAGCTCTCACTAAAAAGAGTCTCCATCCTCCTTCCTTCATGTGGAAAGACTTCCTTTATAAAATCATAAATCTCTGATGGATTGCCAAAAACAGCGTAAAGAAAAAGCATATTATTAGTGCCATTCCCTCATTCTCCTTTGCTTAATACATAAGAGATCACGGCAGTTCAATTAGTAACAGCTACATTTATTCCAGAAGTTTGTATTTGATAGATAGTTATGGTTTTCAAGACGAATCATGATGATAACAGAAGATATGTTTATTGAATTAGCTTTGAATCATTTAAAACAAGTAAAATAAGTTTACACATGGGAATGAACACTGGTTCTATCAAAATAGCACTGGTCCATGATTTTCTTGCTTCATTGTTTAGACCAAAGCAAGATCTCCGGGTATTTATGAGCCAAAAATTCACGAATAACCAAAATGGTGAGAAAACGGATAAAAATTTAAAATAAATATTCAATATTATTCTTAGATGGAGTAAGAACCCAGAGTTAAAGAAAAGTCTATCTAAAAAAACATTTATTATGCCCATACTCCACGTCCAGTCCCTTTTCATATAGTTATGCACCAAGACTACTCCATTAAAATATGCGGGCTGTTAACACAAAATACAACAAGCAAGTATAGATGAGCTCAAACATATCGGCCACATCTATGATCTCTTACAATTCCATTATATGTCTGTACACCAACTTTTATGAATAAGACAAATAATAAGCTGCCACTTATTTTCCAATCTTATGTGTTTAAAATATGGATATAAAAATTACTGAAATTGTAGGTAAAATATGTATGATATCTTGGTTCTCTTCGTTCAGGTCATCTCTTTTAACAGAGAAAACCTTCAAGGATGATTCAGCTAGTAAAGAGCTGGTGAAGTGATTACCACACACCTTGTCTTGCAAGTAAGTATAGAATATAACACTCCCATGGCATCATGAGAAAGTACCAAGAGGAGGCAAGATGGCATCATTGAACATCAAATTCTTGTTTCGCGGAAAATGAATCATGAGATGGTGAAAGATATACCAAGTACGCAGGCAAACATAAACTAATGGCGAGGCAGTGATGATGAATTCAGATAAGCTTCTGCATGTATATCAGTTCATACCAAACGTATCCATTCAAAAGAGCTTCTATAAGTAATCCAATAAATCAAGAGTTTGCAATCTATAGACATTGTACACGACCCTCACGCAGTAAGGACAACTCTGATGGTGAACTTCCACTTGCTCTTGTGCCTGGCGCCTCACAAATGGAGGACGATCTGGATTTTGATTTTGAAATATCATCGGATGGAATCGCTAATCCCTGAAGATCTGTCAGCCACTGATAAACATCACTCGGCAATCCAATCTGTACAATCTTCATCTAACTTAACCCTGTCCTCTATACAGAAAATATGGTATGCCTTCATGTGATAGGACTATAGGACTATACTGGATGATGTAATGAAAAGAAAGGCAATGCAAAAATTCAAAAGATCCTTCAAGAATATTATGTTACACTTACACTAAATTGTGCATGCTCAACTTTGTACGTTTGTCACATGTCACATCATTGCATTATTTTGTTTGTTAACCAGGCAATTTATATTATCTAAATAAGTAACCAGGCACATGAATGTGATGACCATTTAAATCATTGCCGCACAATCTTGCAAAAATAATAATTTTGCATTATGATCTTCATCACTGGTATATCCGACTTGGATTACATCAATCTTCCTCATCTTTCAGACAAAGAAATTGGTAGAAAAGGGAAACCACGACGGCTCTACTGAAGTTTTTAACCAATAAATAGAAATATAAGAAACGACACCGTAGTGAGGACGAATATCAAATCCATGTACTGATTCAGCTGACAAAACAAACACAAATATATATGTTTTGGGGAGATAAGCACACCATCGAGGCTGTCTGTACATGAAAAAGAACTTCCCATGGTGTTGACATTCAGCAAATTTATAAACCTGACCCGTGATACTTGGTGTTATGGTGTGTCTATGCGGACTGCTATGCACCACTCATAGTCTACCTTCAAAACTCACCTTCAATATGGGGAAGGTGACTCTCAATGCAGAAGATGGAAATGGGAAGAACAACTTCGGCATACCGCACTAACACACATGACAGATTAAGAAAATTGTAAAAACTGAATAAAAATCGCACACTCTTCGTCAGCCATAAACCGACCAAATGGCATAACTCAACAGATCTAGAGCAGTGGCCAACTCACCAACAGACTTATCGCCGAATACCAGCTCCATCATGTTAACGGCGTAGGAGGAAGAATCACTGCACCATGGCCTCTATCTTTCTTGACGCCCCGCATCTCCGACGAAGCTTCAGATTGGCTCATCTCTAGGTCGACGGCGGCCATGGAGCTACATAACGCACTCTTCAAATCGAGGCGAAATCGGCGAACGCACCAGAGGTGCGAGAGGCAGAAGTGGATGAACGGGTTTAAGGAAGGGTGAGACTTGAGAGGGATCCCGAGGACGGGAGAGAAGTTTGGTGATGGCGTTGGAGATGGAGAGCGCGGTGCAGACGCCTTGCCGCTGCCGGACATGTCCTCGCCGAGGAGGAGCTTGGCAAAGCGCTCCTTCATCATGTCGACCTCTGGCGAACACACACAAACACAGCGAATCGAAGCTCGTGAGGCAGAGGAGGGGGTGGGGATCTGGGAGGAGGAGGAGGAGGCAAGGCCGCGGGAGGAGGAGGAGAAGGGGAAGCGGCGGGTGGTGGTGGGGGTGGAGCAGTCACTGGAGGTCTCGGAGCCGCTGACGTCGGCGCTGGGGCTGTAGCTGCCGGAGCAGCGCTCCGAGCCCGCCTCGTCCTCCGACACGCTCGCCATTGCGGGGGCGGCGGCACGAGCTAGGCGCGGCGGGAGTGGTGGTGGAGGCGCATTTGGAGGAGTGTGGAGGCGATGCGGAGGGGAAGGGAAGGGAGTGGTGCGGCGGGAGGTAGTGGTCTTTTTTTTTTTTTGACAATTACCATATATATATATTAGACAAGCGGGCCGCCTCATTAAAAACCTTTCAGTCCCCGTAGGTACCCTGTTAAGGAAAAGAGAACGTCTGAAACCCGCCGCCCATAGTTCAAAACACACTTACATCATGAAGCAACATAGGCAAAATAAAACTAGGAGGATCATCGTCCCATTTACAAGAACTAAGAGACTGAAAACTAAACTTAGCAAGCTCATGAGCCATCGAATTGACATCCTTTTGGCAATGCTCAAACGTAATCTTGTCAAAACCTGAGGCGAGGGTAGCACAATCATGAAATATAGCAGCCGCTGAAGTTGCCGAAAAACCTCCCTCCTTCATGGTAGTAACCACCTCCACGTTGTCTGACTGCAGAATAAACCGATTACAGCAAAGATATTGGGCTAGTCACAAACCTTCTCTTAGGGCATAGACTTCAGCTGTCATTGCATCAGCTACAAATGAAAGGGTTGTGACTTGGGCAGCCACGAATTGCCCCTTGAAATCACGAACAATGACTCCAACACTATCACGACCTTCATCCTCACTATATGCGGCATCAACATATCTTAGCCATATTCTCAGGAGGACATGTCCATGCTTCTGCCTTCTTCATCACTGGATGCTTCCTTGCTCTCCAGTAATTAGTAGCTAGAGCACCAATTCACATTGCTGATCTTTGAGGATTTTGTATTTCTTCTCCATGTGTAACTTGATTCCGTTCCCACCACATATACCAAGCACCTGTTAATATTAACTCTGGTATTCCGATACCACCTAAAGGATCCAAACTCCTTGCTTACAAATTATATGCTCTAAAGCCACCGCTCCCGCTCTGTCAGCACAGACGGCCTCATCCACCACACTTTGCACTCCTAATTTCTCCCATATCTGTTTAGCACGCAAACACTTAAACAAGATATGCATTATATCCTCACAGTCCAATGAACAGATTGGGCAGCCACTATTCGTGGCTATATGTCGGTTAGCTAAAACGCCCAGGCAAGGAATTAGCCCGTGCATAGCTCTCCAGCCGAAAATTATAATCTTTGCTGGTACATTCAATTTCCAAAGCTTTTTCCAAACCGGACTGACATGAGATCTTCCTTCTTCTAGCAATCTTCTTTCTCGTCGACCAAACTTGTAATCCCACTCAGCATGATAGGCCGAACGTACTGTGAAAATCCCAGTTTTTGAATAGTGCCAGGCAATAAAATCATCCATCCCATGCGGAGCAATAGGAATTTCTAAAATTCGGTTTGCATCAATTCCCGAGAATAAACTCTGAATTAGTTCCTCATCCCACACACCCGTAACAGGATTAATAAGATCTGAAACTTTGTCCACTAAAATGTTACCTCTAGGAGTAGTAATCTTCCTAGAAGGACTTGTCGGTATCCAATCATCCTCCCATATATTTACTTGAGTACCATCACCAATGCACCATATACAACCCCTTTTAAAGCTTTCCAATCCTGCCATCACACTTTGCCAAGTAAAAGAGCTACCAGGTTTCAGTTTTGCTTTTAAGAGATTTCCATCCGGAAAATATTTTGCTCGCAACACTCTTGAACAAAGTGAGTCAGGCTTTTCCATCAACCTCCAACATTGTTTTGCTAGCATTGCCATATTAAACGTATGCAGATCTCGGAATCCCATTCCTCCTCTTCCTTTTGGGACACACATCCTCCACCAAGCTAACCAATGCATTCTTCTGTGATCATCATCATCACCCCACCACAATTGCGAAATAGCATCAGTGATTCCTTTACAAATGTTTTTCGGAATATTGAATACTGTCATCGCAAAAACTGGTATAGCTTGAGCAATCGCCTTAAGAAGAATTTCCTTGCCACCCATAGATAATAATTTTTCCTTCCATCCAAGAGGAGGTATAGCGGGAGGTCGTGGTCTAGTGGAAAGGATCGTGGGCCGGGGCAGTTTCCTGGGTGTTACTTTTTTTATTTCGTCGTGATTTTTTCCTTCGGCGCGAAATCGCACATCGCAAGAAGGGGTAAGAGGACGGACGACTCACCACCACTTCTGCATTTCTTTACTATTAAATAGGAGTTGGTACTTCATACCCTTCTCCAGAAAATTTCAGCCGGCAGACCGTCGCTCTTCGCTCCCTTCCGCGATCGCTAGTAAACCAGGTCGGCCCAATAAGAAAACTAAGCGCATATGCATACTGCGCTAGCACATGTCCGTGTTTTTGCTGATGGCCGCCGCCGCCACTTAGGGTTAGGCGTAGTCGTACAACCCATCTCACACCGACTTCCCCACCGCCAAGCCGCCGCCTCCTGCCTTGGTTCGCCAGCCTACGAGTTGATGTGTCTCAACTTGAAACCGGTGCTCCTAGGAGCTGCTACGCTTGGAGCTGAACCGACGCAGGTAGGAGCTGATGCGCCTGGAGCTCGACCTACGCTAGCCGTCAAGAGGCGCAATCCCATGGGCGGGCATGTATCGATCGCTGCACACTTGCAGCTGTAATCTAATTGCATCACATCACGGAAGAACCCACCTCTCTTAAGCAATTTTGACTTTTGATTTTGTGGTTGTTCAGGGACAAGGAATGGCTGGCCGATGTCCTGTTATGGGCGACGTCGACCTTTTTCGTCAAGCACCGCTGCACCAGAGACTGGTCGGCTGGTATGTCGTTCAGATTGATGAAAGCCCGCAGAGGCTGACCACATGTTCAAACGTGGGCACCTTGTCCTCCCTTCAGCCGTGCAAATTGCACTGGGTGCTGCTGAGAGGTTTCTCTACACCTACGAGGGCCTTCAGGTTCAGCTCGGTACAAGTCCAAGCACATAAACGTCATCTTCTTCCCTCATGTGATTTTTAACTATGGTAGCTTCCTATATAAATATATCAAGATGTTTGACGAAATGCCTTTACAGACTAAATGTCAAAACATGATTTCAGATATGCTAGGAGACATGAGATGTCATGTTTCAGCTACGTACCTCAATGGACAAGTTTTGAGTTTCAATTCTCACAAAATGGTAGGTTGAAGTCATGGGCTAATCTTGCATTAGCATTCTCTAAGCTTTTTGACATCTAAAAATGAAGTCCTTTGTATTTTTGTATCTTAAAATGCATACATAAAAATTACGTATCTTCCCAGGAGACCATTGATCCCTTTAAAACCTGTAGACATAGAGAGCGGCGATGTAGTCTAAGGCAGCCATTTACGCAATGACGTCGGAGGTGGAGGAGGTACGGTAACATACGACTTGTAAGGGTACACCTGGAGACGCACCTTCCAAAGCCCTGTGAGTGCCCAACTTCTTCGATTCGTCCCTGAATGACCTATTATGTGATTTAATCCAGAAAGTTGACATATGACTAGACTTGGCTCGAGCTTTGGTTGCGCTGGGCCCGACGTGTACCATCCTGAAGCGAGCAACAAGGGATACAAGCACGGCCAGAAGAGCGTTCTGCAGCAGCATACGGCCTGCTGTTGCTCCCGTTCCTGCCTCGCCTCTCAGGTGTGTCTAACCCTCTCCCACAGTATCCCCTTCCCGAGTTCCTTCGGCGGTGCAGACACCGAGCCTAGGGAGCTTCGCTCAGATATTAGTGATTTTTTTGTTTTTGATTGGGTGTGCTTGTCGTGTACAAGTTCGTTGAATGATCACAAAACTGGAGTTGTAGATTGATTGATACTTATGAGATGTAGAAAGTAGGGTGATGTATATTAATGGATTTTTTCCTGGATATAAGAGTATTTTGGCATCAATCACTTGAAAGATGTGTCCATTGAAGTTTATCAACAACCCTCTTAGTTGTAGTAATAAGATCAACTTTATCAAAAAAAAATTATTCAAGAAAGAAAGTGAGAATCGTTATCCAAAGTTAATTAAAATATCTCATATCATAGACTGTGTCTATTTGGCTTATTTCAACAGATAGTGTTGCAACTGTTCAATTTGGTTTGGAATTATGCCATAGGTTTCTCAGTGAGAATTTGGTAGTGTGGTGTGTGCAAGTACCGTGTAATGTACCAACTTGCCTACTACATCGTTTTAGTACAATAAAAATTAACAATGTTCCATTTAAGTATCATATGATCACAAATCTTGTTATTGAAACTAAATTAAGTTGCTTTTTCGAACTTTGCCATTATTTTTTTGATACGTGTTCTGTCAATGATAGCATATACAGACACTGTCTGCAAGTCATGGAAACTCCAGAGTTAATCAGTACAAATCAGGCTCCTTGCTTGACCTTGGTGACGAGGGTGTTGTACACCCATTACGCAAGGGTGTTGTCCACCCATTACGCAGACGAGGATGTCAAGGAGATAATGACTTCTGCACCGTTGCACCATGTCGTCATGACACTATAGTTCCCTCATCCCGACCAGGAGAGCGCTTTGAGCGGAGTGGGGCGCATGAATGCATGGAGCTGTGTGTTGTCAAATGGGTCCTTATTAGTTGAATTCCATTGTCTCACAAAATGCTTTCATTTGGGCTTTCGATACTTGCAAATTATGTTTGAAAATTGTTAGGTATTTTAAAATCTGAGATGTGTATTTGTGAGAAAGAGTGAATTGTGTCATTTTGGTGGTGAAGAGCGTCACAAGCATTTGCAGTATGATTAAATATATTTTTCTTTGTTCACACATCTCTGAACTCACTGGCAATAGAAAAAAAGGCATGAAATGCATGGAGCTATTTGTTGTCAAACGGGACCTTATGAGTTGAATTCCCAGCTATGCTTTCATTTGGGCCTTCAATACTTGCAAATTAATTTCAAAAATTGATAGGCATTTTGCAATATGAGATGTGTGTTTGTGAGAAAAGGGCGAATTGTGTGTCATTTCGGAGCGTTACATGCATTTTGGGTATGATTAATAGTTTTTCTTCGTTCACACATATAGAACTCAGGCGTGATAGAAAAAATAGGGACCCGTAGCAGCGTACGGGTATTCAACTAGTAGATAGTAGAGATAGAGATTGGACCAAAATCTGTCATACAAACAACCTAGGAACTTTTAAGTAGGCAGGTACAAAAAAACCTGCATATTTGTGAATAGAAGACCCACTTTAGTAATAATGATGCAATTTTGTAAGTTAAAAAATCATGATACACCTCCACAAAACCAAAAATAGCTGTAAAAATCATTTGGATTCAAGCTAATTTCTCTAATCGTGCAGACGTGAAGGAGCTCCTTCGGATATAGTATAGATCACACGTACCAGAATATTTTCAAGCTCCCAAGTATTTAGCCGGTGCTAGACTCAAGAGAAAAAAGTTTTCTGTCGTCGTGTCGAACAGACAGATGCCTACGGGTAGGCTAATTTATGGGGCCGATGGACTCTAGGGGATCTCGGGCAGGGATTGCGCGATGAACTCGCACGCAGGTAAACTCAACCGACACGGTGACGCGGTTTTACTTTGGACAACTTGTTGCGTTTTCGGTGGCGGAAATATTGTCGGTTCTACCATGAGGAAAGTCCCACACCTTGCCATGTGTGGTGATTTTACTCTACTTTTTGTTGGGTGCTCATCGTCGCTATCTTTCCAACAAAATTGGTCTCACCTCATTTAGAGTTCATTTGCAAAAGTTATAGAAGTTTTCGTTTGCCGTGTTTTGCTGATTCGGATTATTGGGGCCGGATATTTCGTTATACCGGAATTTCCGGTTCCCCAGCTGATCCAAGAAAACGGCTAAGGAAAGGAGAAAAAGGGTTCTGACTCCAGTCGGAAATTGTGCTCGGAAATTTCCGTCTACCGGAATTTCCGAGTGCCCCCAGAAAAGTCCTCCAGAAATGGCTAAGGAAAAGTTTGGTTTTGCTTCTGACTCCAGCCGGATTTTCAGCTCGGAAATTTCATGGACTCGGAATTTCCGGTTGACCGGAATTTCCGAGTCTCACTTATACCGGAATTTCCGAGTGTCGAAACAGCCAACGGCTATATTTCCTGGAGGGGTATAAATACCCCTCCCCTTCTTCTTCCCCAGCTAATCCAAGGCAGCACGACTTTCCCCTCTCTCCTACTCCATTCTTGACCTTGGAAAGCTCACTTCCCTCTCAATCCCTCCATTGAATCTTTCATATTCTTTAGGGAAAGTTGAGAGGAGATCTAGATCTACAATCCTACCAATCTATCTCTCCTCTAAGTGAGGTGAACTTAGTGGATCTAGTTCTTGGAGTTCCTTTGTGGTTCTTCTTCTTTGTTCTTCCTCTCTTCTCCCCCCATAAGCATTAGTTGCTTTTGGTGGGATTTGGGAGTGAAGGATTTGAGTGCTTTGTGGTTTCCTTTGTTCTTCCTCTCTTATTCCCCCATAAACATTTGTTGTTGTGTTGGAATTTGAGAGCAAAGGATTTGAGCACTTCGTGTGCTCTTGCCATTGCATTTGCATCGGTTTGAGCCCTCCACGAGGATTCGTGGTGGTGATACTTGTGAGCTTGTTACTCTTGGGTCTTTGGACCCTAGACGCCTTTTGTGGCCAAGACCTTTTGTGGTCACTTGAGAGCCCCCAATTAAGTTGTGGGTGTGTGCCTCAAGACTTGAGAGCCCCCAATTAAGTTGTGGGTGTGTGCCTCAAGAGTTGTACGGGATTCGATCTCCGCCCCAGAGGAGATGAATAGTGGAAGATGAACTCGCAACCTTTTGTGGTTGAGTTCATCAGGAGAAGAAGGTGAGCCTTTGTGGCGTTGCGGCTATCCTGATGTGGTTACGCACACCTCTCCAAACGAGACGTACACCCTTTGGGTGGAACTCGGGAATACATCCTCGTCACCGCGTGCCTCAGTTATTTCTATACCCGAGCTCTTTACTTATGCACTTTACATTGTGATAGCCTTCGTGCTTGAAGTCATATATCTTGCTATCCCCTTGTTACTTGTATTGCTTAGCATAAGTTGTTGGTGCACATAGGTGAGCCTAGTATTTATATCTAGGTTGTATGCTTGTTAAAGTAAACCTCTAGTTTTATTCCGCCTTTATCAAGCATACCGGAATTTCGGGGTCATTCTTGGACCGGATATTCCGGCTCCTCGGAAAAAGTTTTAAATCGCCTATTCACCCCCCCTCTAGGCGACGTCTATCCGTTCAATTGGTATCAGAGCCAGGTTATCTCATTATTAGGACTAACCGCCTAGAGATAAAGATGTCGTTTAGAGATCTAGTGCACAATCCCACTTATAGATCCGAGCTGGACCCGAATCCGGCCCAGTTCTCCTGATTTCAGCCCGGGATCTCTTCTTCTTTTTCTTGATCCTTCTCCTATTTACCTTCACCTGCAATATCAATACAATAACCCCATACCTTCAGGGTACCGGGGAAGTACATCCCCGACACTAGTCCCCGAGTTTATGGGGGATTCGTAGAATCGCGCATAAACTTATAATATCAGATAGCTCTAGGAAATTTCCATACCGAAAGCCATGCTTTTAGGGGTCCGGGGGTTACATCCCCGACACTAGTCCCCGAGGCTGCTGGGGACTCGCAGAGTCGCGCACAGACTTAGAGAAAATACCAACCTCATCGTCTTCGCTTGCTCCATCGTGTACCTGCGAAAATACAATCATATGCCGGTTCCTTAGCCACTCTGGGTGTTTTACCGATATAGATGTCTTCGGCCACTGCCGGTCTGACATAAACACATAACACATGCCGGCCTTTAGCCACTCTGGGCGTATACCGACACGGACGCCTCATGTGCCGGCGTTTAGCCACTCTGGGCGTATACCGACACAGAGTCTCATGTGCCGGCGTTTAGCCACTCTGGGCCTATACCGACATAGACGCCTCCAACCAAACACACAATGCCACACAGGTATCTCGGGTGTCTCGGTATTTCGGTATGTCGGCCACTTTGGGCGTATCACAGGTGTTTCGGTATCTCGGCCACTCTGGGCGTATCACAGGTGTTTCGGTATCTCGGGTGTTGCCTTTGGCGAACTTTGATACACCGAAATAAATGATGATTTGGAAATATTGCCCGATGCCATGATACATTGGCGAACCGAAATAAACGGGGATCTGGAGATATGGTATGATGCCGCGACATAATGGCGAGCCGACATAAACGGCGATCTGGAGATATTGCAGGATGCCATGATATATTGGCGAATCAAAATAAACGGCGATCTGGAAATTGTGCAGGATACCGTGATACGTGGGCCAACTGATACCAGAGATCATATGCAATATATCTTGAGAAAATAACTAATCATTAGATGGATCCAAGATAACCAATATAATGACCGATATCCCCCGAATTTTTGACATGAATCTCCTCTCGGTAAGGTGGTTATCCAACATGTCGGAAAAACCAACATAGGTACCATCTCGGAAAAACCAACATGGGTACCATCTCGGTAAAACCATCATGGGTACCATCTTGGAAAAACCGACATGGGTACCATCTCGGTAAAACCAACATCCCCTTACAATGTTAGTGCAGATAAGTATGTATAACAAATATTTGATGGAAGTGAAAACTTTAAACGACATGCCCAAGAGAATTTAACGCGAGACATAAGAATACAACTAGCCGCCGAGGCAGGCATGGGGATACCGGTTCCACCGAGTCCCCGGGTAAATTTTCAGATATAGCAGGAAGACAAAGGAGCACGGCAGTCCCCGAGTCCAGTTTCGGGATGCCGGCTCACAAATGACACAACAAGAAGCAATATACAACAAGCATATCAATAAATATAAACCGAGTTACTCTACAGACTAAGCATGCAAGGTTCAACCGACCGGTAAGCCAGTCCCCGGGTTACGACATCTCGTTCCCGGGTAAAAGACAAACAATTGACGAAACAGGCACAACAGGGCAGTCCCCGGGTTACGATATCTCGTTCCCGGGTAAACAATTAAGCTAGGAATGCAGGGGCGGTTCCCGAAGAATAACTAAGATAACACAATTGCACCGTACAGAGGGTGATACTCACGGAGCACATGAGCGGTTGGGGATGTCGGAGGCGACATAACCCGGGTAACTGGTGTGCAACTGCCAGGGGTTCATTGATGATGAGTGTTGGGGAAGACGCCGGTGACTAGTGCCCGCGATGCAGGGATGCCGGTTTGGGATGTCGACGACCGGTATCCGTGATGCAGGGACGTCGATGACCTCCACCCGCGGTGCAGGGATGTCGTCGACCTCAACCCGCGGCGCAGGGACGTCAATAACCACTATCCGCGGCGCAGGTATCCCGGTTTCAGGATCCCGATTTTTGGGGTGGCGGTGACCGCTACCCGCGGCGCAGGATGTCAGCGACCACTGCCCGCAGCGTAGGGATCCCGGTTTGGAGATGCCGGCGACCGCTACCCGCGTCACAGGGATGTCAGCGATCACTGCCCGCGGCGCAGGGATCCCGGTTCTAGGATCCCGGTTTTTGGGATGTCGGGTCCCGTCAGAAATTGTTCCCGCAAGCGCCACTCGGCCCCACGGTGGGCGCCAACTGTCGTCGTGGCGAACAGACAGATGCCTACGGGTAGGCTAATTTATGGGGCCGATGGACGCTAGGGGATCTAGGGGAGGGATTGCGCGATGAACTCGCACGCAGGTAAACTCAACCGACACGGTGACACAATTATTTACCCTGCTTCGGGGCTCTCGTGAGGAGATAAAACCCCTACTGCAGCATCTAGCCTACTCGGTGTATTTCCCCTCTTAATATCCGGGCTACAACACGCTCCACAAGCTGCTAGACATACCTCCATGAGGTTTTGAGAGCAAATGGAAAGGGGGGAAATGAAGTGGTGGGGTGGTGGCCTCCCCTCTCCCCCTCCCCTGGTGCCCTTTATACAGGAGAGCCCAGGGGACAAGACGGGGACAAGAAGACAAGAAGTACTATTCACTACGCACTGTAGCAAACACGACTACTGGGGTCTAATCGCTACTGTTCACGACGTCACATGCAGTGTACTGTTGTCACATCGGTACTTTCATTTTGTCCTGTTGTGCCTGTCCTGGCATCTTTTTATCTCCTGCAGTGATGATAACTCTGCTATCTTGCCGAATTATACGGGGACTTAGCCAATCTCAACTTTTGACCGATATCCACTTGCGAGCACGAAGCGGATATGGAGATGTCGGTATGTCCGAGGTCAACGCGGAGGTCGTGCGGCCGTGGGGATGTCGGCGAAGACCGAGGTCGAGGGAGCATCCGCGCAAGACCAGGATGGCCCGAGTCGGGGGCGAGTCCGGGCTTGGCGGCGGTGTTGGAGCGGAGCAAGGCGAGGGGCGCGGCGTGCCGGAGCTGGAGTCAGGGTGCCGGCGGCTTGGTCGAGGTAGGCCAAGATTGAGGCGCGGCTGGCCTGGGGCGGAGTCGCTGTCCAGGTCGGGGAGGATCTCGGCGCTGGAGGTTGATGTCGAGAGCGCCGAGATGCGGAGAGCCCGACCATGGCGGCGGCCCGGTCGGAGAAGCACGGGGGCACCCGAGGTGACGTCCAGGCGAGATCGGGCGTGGCCGAGATCATCCGAGACGCGGGTGGGCGCGAGGTGGCGTCGAGCGTCCCGGGGCCGTCGAGGTCGAGGATGGGGCGCGGGCGGAGACTCGCCGAGCACGAAATCGGGGAGGCGCATCCCCTGCTTGGGTGACGCCGGAGGAGAGGATGCCGGAATCGACCGGCGCGGGCGAGGTCAACGTCGGGCTGAGGCGCGGGAGAGGCGGCACCTGGTGTCGGAGAAGATGGCGATACCGAAGGCGGGGCCGCCTCGGCGCATCGGGCGGAGTCGAGGAGGACGCCGGCGGTGCCGGGCAGGTCGGGGGTGAGGTAGCTGGAGCGAGGGGACCCCAGGGAAGCCTGGCGGCGCTGTCGCGTTGGTGGGGAAGCCGGAGACGTCCGCCATGCCGAGACGCGGGCGGAGGAGGTCGGGCGCCGGGATGCACGCGAGGTTGGGGAAGACGAACTCGGGCGCGAGGGGGTCGTGGTCGTGGGAGTCTTCGAGGAGTTGGTGGAGGTCGCGGCGAAGGGGATGCGGTCGAGATCGTTGGCCGAACAGAGGATACACTGGCCCGTCCAGGGTCCAGCAGTCTCGGTTTTACCGAGCTGGACCTGAATCCGGCCCAGTTCTCCTGATTTCAGCCCGGGATCTCTTCTTCTTTTTCTTGATTCTTCTCCTATTTAAATGTACCTTCACCTGCAATATCAATACAATAACCCCATACCTTCAGGGTACCGGGGAAGTACATCCCCGACATTTTCGGTTATAAGACGTATATATTGGCTTCAGCGTGAATAGAAACATATTATCTGTTACTGTAATTAAACTGAAAATTAATAAAAGATACATTGATTTTGAAGTCAAATATTTCATCTTACACCAAACAAACTGGAAATTCAGAAAAGAACTTTTGAAGTAGTGACAACCATTATATTTCTCACAAGTTTACACAGATACAGAGGTAAATGATGAACCAATACGCGCATCCCAATCTGACGCAATATATGCTAGGATGCTACACCGTTTTACTAAACCAATACATACAGAATGCTCACAACATTAAGCGGCCAAGCTTGCAAGTAGAGATGACTCACACAGAGCATATGTAAATATGTCGGAGAGTGATTCACACGAGACAGGGATAGTCACACTCTGAAGAGTAGTTCGAGAAGGGGACTGAACACGTTGGTCTACAACCCTCAACCGGCACGGCGACGGTGCTCGTCGAGTCCGAGGAGGGACAACACGGCAGAGATGGACAGCGGCCCGTACCCAGGTTCACGGCCCTCAGGAGGAGGTAAAACCGCTACTCCTGCTTGTCTGTATTGCACTACAGAGTTTACAGTACAATGAGCTTGCCGAGGGCTCCCTTACGGCGGAGTGGAGCTCAAGGAGGGAACGCTAAGATCTTCCTCCTCGAGCTGGTTCGACTTAGCCTATGCTACTGTAAGGTGTCCAAGTTCTCCGAGATCGATCCCTTGCTACGGAGGTGCCCCCTCCCCTTTTATAGGCGCCCCGGGCCTCATCCTTGCGCACTGCGCAGCGGAAGGGTCCCCACATGGCGACGAAACAGAGGAGCGGGGTGCACCGCTGACGGGATGTCCATGGACCCGGTCCATGGTCGTAAAGCATGCCCTGGTGGCAGGCAGACCACCGTCCTCGCAGGACGTCCAGCTGATGTCGCAGAGATCGTGGGGGGCGCCCACGGTGACGTCGTCCTTGGAGCGTAGCGCCGGCCATCCGCTTTATCACCAAAGGGGAAACCTTCGTAGTCCGGCGCGGGGGACACATCTTTGTTGACCACTTTAATCATCAGAATGGCAACTGCGGCGCCGTCGTCATCGCGCGCAGACGCGCGCGTCACTCTGCGGCCGCGGCAGAGGCCATGTGCGCCCGGCGGCGATTGCTTCGTAGCGAAGCATCTCCACAGGGCCTGGGCGGCCTTGTGGAGGGATTTGCGTTGACCCCTCTCTAGGGGAGAGGGCCTTATAGAGGGGCAGCCTCAGGAGGAGCCGCTTCAGGCCTTCGCTGCTCCCTCCAGTCGTCTCGAGAGACCTTTCCTCTCGAGGGTCTCTCCAAGCGTTCTGCTTGGTCCTTAGTCGTTTTGTCGACACTGTCGCGTGCGAGGACTGTGGAGAGTGGACTCTGCACACCCTGGATCCTACTGGGCTGACAGTAGCCCCCGGGCCCATGACGGGCACGGCGAGGCCCACCGGGCCCAGACGAAGCGTCGTGGGTCCAAAATGTCCGGCCGGCCCGAGACACGCGTCGATCGGTGGTGAGTTTCCGGCGACTCGGTTTCTCCGGTAGAACGTGCGTCGTGGGGGGTCCCACCATGACCACGCCTTGGTAACTGTCCAGATGGGGCATAAAGCCTGCGCGCCGGTCCGAACAGCAGTTACCGCTCCCATTCCGCGCATTCAGCCTTCTCGCTCTCGTCCTCCTAGCTTTCCCCCACCGGCGAACTCCTTCTTCTTCCTCGACCTTACGCTTTCTTCTCCTTCCCCGACGATGGGAGGATAAAGGGCAAGGCGGTGATGGGGACGCTCCCCTCAGACGCGCAGGACGAAGAGGCGCTCGGCCCCGCCCTGATCGGGGAGCGCGTCAATGCGACGGCGCTGGACAAGATCCGGCACCTGGTCGCCGGGAAGACCAATGAACACGGCGCCAACGCCATCCAGGCCGCCAAGCTCGGCCATCTTCCGGCGGGGTTTTTTCCCATTTTCCTCCACACCGTTTACGCCGGGCTGGTGCCTCCGTACTCGCCTTTCCTGGACGCAGTTCTGGAGTTCTACCAAATCGATCTTCTCCACCTTCACACCAACTCCATCTTGATCCTCTCCATCTTCGCCTATCTGTGCGAAGCCTACTTGGGGGTGCAGTCTTCGGTGGCCCTCTTCAGGAGCTTCTATGCGCTCCGGAACTCCGCGAAGCTCGAGCGGACGGGATGCGTATCCTTCCGCATAGTGGACGGCATGGGGAACGTCTACATCCCCATGTCATGGAACGGCGAGAAGCCCGTCACGGCGGTGGTGAAGAAAGTGGACGACTTCAGGCAGAAGTGGTTCCTCATCGGCATCAAATCGTAGAGCTCCTTCCTCGACACCCCGGAGGCGCCGCCTGTGAAGAATACCCACTGGGGCAAGCAGGTCTTTCAGGGCCCGCAGATAGGAGACCTCGTGGGGCGCATGAGGCTGCTTCGGGAGTACGGCCTCACCGGCCAGATGATCGCGGAGGACTTCTTGAGCCGCCGCATCGCGCCTCTACAAGCGCATAAGAAGCCGATGTGGATGTACTCGGGCCCCTCCGACCCGATGCGACTCCACCCCTGCGACCATCGCCCCGCCGTCGTCTCCACCATAATGGGCGGCCTCTTCATCAACCCGGACGTGCCCTTGGCGGTTGCTGCGGTGCTGAGGCCTCTCCACCAGCTCAACCTGGCCGCGCGCCTGGTGGTGCTGGAGCAGATGCCCACGTTCACCCCGCTTGGCCTGGCAGGGGAGAAGGAGGACGAGGGGCCCATTCCCATGGCGAAGGGTCCAGACGCCGCGGAGTCGCCCTACGCGTCAGACGCCGAGCAAGGCGACGCAGCGGCAGGGGCGATCCCCTCTGCAGGCGGGGGGAGCTCGTCAAAGGCCGCGCCCCCTACTGAGGAGGTCTTCGAGCTCTCGTCCAGCGGCGACGAGGAGGCCGAGACGGGGCGATAGGATCCTCGGTCCAAGGCGGCCCACGACAGGCCTGCCGGGAAGCCCGCGAGCGCTCCCCTCAAGAAGAAAGCCGAGACGGCTCCGGAGGGATCCGGAGCCTGGACCACGCCTTCTTGGCGTCCGTCTGGCATGGCGTGGGTTGACACCCGCACCAAGAAGACTGGGTAAGTGTTTTTAACTTGGTTTTTCTTCTTCAATCTGTGCTTGACTGCTCCCCTCTGACAAGTCTTCTCGTTCTCTGCTAGCGACCCGGCGCCTGCGAAGCGCCGAAGGCTTCGTAAGGCGGCGGACGTGAAGAAAACCGCGTCGGAGGCCGCGCTAGAGGCCGCAGCAGACGAGGCCTCGAGGCCTGCGGAGGAGGCCCCTGCAGGCCCTCACGAGGATGCGCCTCAGGCTGAGGCGACCGCGCCGCCTCCGGAGGAGGAGCGCCCTGAGGAGCAGGCGGAAAAGCCGCCCACCCCGCCACGTGCTGTGACTCCGCAAGCGCAGCAGGAGGCCGTGGCTGGCACTACACCGACCCCGAGCCCGCCAAAGGCCGACGAGACGGTGGGAGAAGACCTTCCACCGCCCCCGCCAAGCACTGCGGCGGCGGAGGAGAAGAAGACCTTCCGCCGCCCCCGCCAAGCACTGCGGCGGAGGAGGAGGAGGCAGCGGCTGCGGGGAAGGCCTCTCCTGCCCCGGAAACCCATGACGAGGCGCCGTTTGAGCGGGGCGACACCAGCACGCAGAACGCGGGCACTGAGGCGGAGGACTCGCCGCCAAGCCCCCAGGCCCGCACGGAGGCCTCCTCTTCCAAGCTCGACGCAGGCGCAGGGCCTTCCGCGCCGCGCGGGACTTCTCAGGCTCTTGTCCCCGACAGCTGGAACTGGAGCAAGGGGCGTCGTGACATCGCCTTCCGCTTGGTGAGGGAGTCCCTGGACGGAATGGAGGCTCACCTCGCCCTCGAGAACGGGGAGCTCGCCTGACGGCGGGATGAGCTTGCAGAGGGCTCAACCTCGTCTTCCCGAGGCTCTTCAGGGCTTGGGTCAATCCACTCGACGACAAAGTCCGCCAGCGCTCGTCCCTTGATGACTCTTGTGGTGTCGAAGCGCAGATTGAATGGCTGCAGCTCGATGATCCATCCCGCGACACGATCTGTGGCGTTGGGGTTGCGCAGGATCCGCTCCAGGGGGAAGGAAGTGACCCCCGTGATGGGGTGGCCCTGTAAGTAATGTCTCAGCTTCCTGGAGGCGATGAGTAGAGCGACGAGAAGCTTTTGCTGCATTGGGTACCGCTCCCGAGCATCCCGCAGTACTGTACTGACGAAGTAGACTGGGTGCTCGTGAAGCGTCGACTCTCTGTGGAGGCTCTTCAGGGCCCTTGTCGAGATTCGCCTGTGGAGGGGTCTCGGCAAGGGTGTTCGGAGCATACTCGACTTGAGGCTGTGGGCCTGGCAGTGGGTCTATGGAGACTGCTCCTTCGCCGAGATCTTTGTCAGGCGGATTTGGGCTTGGGGTGGCAGCGCTTTTCTTGGGTAGGACTGGCTCTTCCCTTTCGACCACCAGGACGGCGCTTGCGGTCTGAGGAGTGTCTGATAGGTACAGATTCAAATGCTCACCTGTCCTGGGGGCCACCATGACCGGTGGGCTGGCCAAATATCTCTTTAAGTCCTCAAAAGCCTTGTCCGCTTCAGGGGTCCATTTGAATGTGTCGGATCTCTCCATGATCTTGAAAAATGGCAGGGCTCTCTCGCCGAACTTGGAGATGAAGCGGCCCAGGCTAGCCATACAGCCTGCTAGGCTCTGCATGTCCTTGAGCCGGCGAGGAGGCTGCATCCCTTCTATGGCCTTGCTCTTGTCAGGGTTTGCTTCTATGCCCACGGTGGGACACGAGGAACCCGAGGAGTTTTCCTGAAGGTACCCCGAAGACGCACTTGGCGGGGTTCAGCTTGATGTTCACCTTGCGCAGGCTGGCGAAGGTTTCCTCGAGATCCTCCAAGAGAGTGTCCCCTCGCGAGACTTGACCACAATGTCGTCGACGTATGATTCTGCGTTTCTGCCCATCTGTGCCGCCAAGGCTATCCTCATGAGCCTCTGGAAAGTTGCGTCGGCGTTCTTCAGGCCAAAAGGCATGCAAGTGTAGCAATACACACCACAAGGGGTGAGGAATGTTGTTTTCTCCTCGTCCTTTTTAGCCACTTTGATCTAGTGATAACCAGAGAAGGCGTCCAGAAAACAGAGGAGGTCACAGCCGGCGGTGGAGTCCACGATCTGGTCTATCCTCGGCATAGGGTATGGGTCCTTGGGGCAGGCCTTGTTGACATTTGTGTAGTCGATGCAGAGTCGGCCTCCTCCAGCGGGTTTAGGGACAACCATGCCGTTGGAGAGCCAAGTGGGGTGCGCGACTTCGCGGACGACATTTGCCGTTTTAGCTTCTCTACTTCCTTGACGATGAATGCTTGCTTCTCGGGGGCTTGCTTGCATGCTTTTTGCTTGATGGGACATGCGTCTGGACACACGGCTAAGTGGTGCTCGATCACCTATCTTGGTACACCGGACATATCTGACGGAGGCCAAGCGAACATGTCAGAGTTTGCCCGAAGGAAGGCGACGAGCGCGCTTCCCTATTTGGGAGGCAGGGCATCGCCTATGGTGACGCTAGCCCCGGCGCCCTCAGCCCCCGAGCCACTGGTGCTCAGCGACACCTTCTTTGTGGAGTCTTGCTCTTGAGAGAACATCTGTTTCTTCTTCTTGGGCCTCTCGAGAGGCTCCATGTCCTCATCAGCCGGGAATGCCATGGCGACCGCCTTGTAGGCGCTCTCGACAGCGCGCGTGGCATCCAGGACATGACCATTGATGGCGATAGTGCCAGCGCTGCCGGGGATCTTGACCATGTTGTAGGCGTGATGCGTGACGACCATGAACTTCGCGAGGGCAGGGTAGCCGAGGATGGCGTTATACGGCAGGACAATGTGTGCGACGTCGCAGTCGATCAGCTCAGTGCGGTAGTTCTTCTGCGTGCCGAAGGTGACGGCCAGCCGGATCTGCCCCAGAGGTTCGATCGAACCACTGGTGACCCCTGTGAATGACCTGGAGGGCATGAGCCATTCGTAAGGCACTTGAAGCGTCTCGAAGGTCTCGACATATATGACGTTCAGACCGGCTCCCCCATCAATGACCGTCTTGGAGACGGCAATGTTGTTGATGGTGGGGGAGCAGATCAGGGGGAGGGTTCCGACAGTCTTGGTCGACTTGGGGTGGTCCTTGGCGTCGAAGGGGCCTGGAGGTCTCGGCACTTGGGAGCGCGGCGTTGAGTTCGCGGGCGTACTGTTTGAACTGGTTGTTGGACTTGGGCGCCTGAGCTCCGCTGAGGATGCAGGCCATAGCTCCCCTCGGGGCCTGATAGCCTCCATCTTAGATGGTTTCTAGCCACTAAGTTTGTCATAGAACAATAGTTTAGCTTATGCCCCCATCCTAGATGGTTTCTAGGTTGTTATTACTTATTAGACTATCCCTGCATAATGCTCTTTTGATTAGATGACGACACACTCTGATATCTTAGTAGTGTTAATACCTTTATTTTATCCATTATGTAGATGTTAGCCTTCTAGGACAGAAATCGACATTACTTTATTTACATAAGGTTGTTAGTTAATGTCGTGTATGATGGTGCCAAGTCTAAATTGTACTTAAATGAAAATGCATCATCCTTTGGATTATTTCCCATGTCCCTACTTTTGCTGCTCAGGTTTCTAATATGATATTGTTTAGATTATACTCCTGTTAATGTAGCAACTAAGAGTGTAAGGATTAACACGTTATATTTTCCTTGGTCTTATCCCATTTATTACAGTTCTTGATTTAGATATCTACCTTGTGAGTGCCATAGTGTGTTTCAACCTTGAAAGTCATGTCTAGAGTGAATGCTTTACTATGTATGAATTATCCACATTAGATAGGAGTAATTCCTTTTAAGATGACATCCTCTTTTTTTACATGTACTTTAGGATTTTATAGTTTGCAGTAGTATTAGTATTGACTTGCAGGATTTGCTTTTCATGCTCATTTTTCTCTAGCTATCATCATTAAGATGGTCACCTGATTGCTGATTCAGTAGTAGTTTTCATGGTCTGTAGGCTTTTGATAGCTTTAACATAATGTGTATTGATTGAACTATCTATTCTAAGCCAAGTACGTAGAACTTATGTCTACAAGCGATGTGATATCATATAAACTTGCTATATGAAATGTTATTGGCTGCATTCTTAGTCTATTTATCAGCTGAATACTTATATTCATGTAGATCTGAACAACCATTGCTATAGGAAATGTAATTGCATGCATTTTGTGTCTGTTTATCTGCTGAATACTTATAGTTGTATTGAATTACATGTCATGTTGTACTAATGAAGCCTGAAATGACGTTCTATCCACTGATTACCAATGCGAAAGGCGGGTGACCAAGGCAAGCTGAACCCTGAAATCTCTTACAGTTTGTTCATTTTGTAACGAAAGACCTATATATTCTGAACAACCCTACTGTTGTGAACTTTGTATATGGAAAGAGTATTGTGCTTTGCTCTGAAATTTTGTATTGACACTACTTTGTATAGTAACTGTCAACTACTGTGTCATTAAGAATGTCATGAGGTTTTGCAAATCGAAAACCAGTGTCAACGTCGGGTGGCGCGCGGCAAGCCGCGCTAGGGGATCTAGTGTTTAACTAAACCTGGAAAGCAGCCCCGGCCGACTCCACCGGCCAGACGGTCACCGACTTGGCCGCTGGCGTAACCTCTGCTACACGATACGCGGAGGGTGACCGAAAGAAGAAGCGTGACGTCTTGCGCTTAGACCTTTGGGGGCCGGACACGAAAAACGTGCACCAGCGGCACACCCCAAAGCCTCGTCCCAAGCAATTTTATGTCCGGCAGCCCCAATCGGGCCTCTATACTTGCAGGCCCTCCTGGGGTGCCGGACATCGACTCGCGCATGGTCCTGATAGCGCTGGCCCGCCCGTCATACACACACGCGCGTCTCCCCGTGTTAACGAACACTGTGCAGGAGGCCGTTGCTCCGCGTTTAATGTCTGATAAAGGACACTCGATGACCCCTTGAGTTGTGCCCGATCTTTCACCGCAAGAAGCACCGAGATAACAAATCTCCCAAAAACGTGAGCGATACACATAGCCTGAAGATGGGGAACGCCAATCCGATGAACGACAAACCTCACGCTCAATCAAAACGGCAAAAGCTCGACAACCCTTGACAGATTCAAGAACCTTCGCGCACACAAGATTACACTTGACAATTCAAGAACTCTCTTGTCTTTATTGATGGATAACTAGACGAACGTCCAAGACGTCGTCATACACGCCGGTCCCTTAGGGACGAAGGCGACCTTAAACACAATGTTCCACATATTTTTCAACTGCCCTAATATTATGGCACCCCCTCTGGTTATAAAGGCCAAAGGGGTAGGAGCCGCTGAAACCTAACATGGTTCGACTCAGACACCTAAACCTAATTGGACTCAAACTGATACAAACCGACCCATGGTTGAGTTCGGCCATGTTTGGCACGCAGGACCTAATTAACAACACCTTAGACTTATATTTCTATTACATATGTCCTAGCGTGTAAACGGACCAATATAATGCCGACGATGCCCGTGTCATCCTCCCCTTCTTAGAAAGGCGTTGTCCTCAACGCCGGAAGGTCTTCTCTAGCGCTTGTGGCGTCAAATCTGCACATCGCCACGATCGTTCTAGATCCTCAAGTTTTCGCCGGCCTGCCACACCACATCCTCCCTCTCGGCTAGCTAGACTTGCTCTTGGCGCCAACCAACAACAGGACTGAGACACAAAACTTTCGGACTGCAGCACAAACGCACCACGAAAATCACCCCAAACACAACAGGACAATTCCTGCAGACCCAAGGTCCAAATCAACTGAATACGCTTGCGGAGGCAATCTGAAATTGTTGGTAACAGACTTGGCCCATCATCCAAAACAAACAACACAAATTGCTGCACGCCAAGGATCTAAATGATTGAAGTCCACCACCGATTTGAAATTAAAATCAGTGTCTTCTTCTCGTTTTCCTTCTCCGTGCACAAAATCTGTACAACCCATGCCGGACAACGCACACCAACCTGAAGCAGAATACATACAGCACTAGAATTTTGGGATTCAGCAAATCATGATCCAAACGTTCCACCAAAACTCACGTATATTTCCCCTCTTTTTTTATTGCTGCATGCACTCGTTCCAAGGAAACAACCGACCTCCTCTCTCCTATTTCGACGCTACGTGATTTTTTTTCAAACAGAGCAGCCACGTACGGGATCTTATGTCTTCTTTCCTTTTCTATTCTTTTTTACATGCGGAAACAAACTTTCCTTGGCTGGAAATTCGGATCCCACCAAATACGGAACATAATCAAATTTGAGTTATCCTCCTTTTTCTTGTTTCCTTTTATTCCGATATGAAACGGAAAGAAACATAACCACGCAAACTAGGAAACAACAAGATTTTGTACGACACCAATTACCGAGCGCTGGTCGCTCCTTTCCTTTTCCCATGCCAATTCACGACCGTAGATCAATCCACGACTGCAGATCGATATGAACAGGACAACAACGAGATGCAAATCCATGCCAATTCGTCGTCCTTCCTCCAACCAATTCCAGAAAAAACAAATCTGCCAATCTATAACAAACCTGCAGATCGATCTTCAACTGGACAAACTTCCTCGCGGTGATCAAACTGGCGCTCTGATACCACATGATAAAAGGACACTCCGATGACCCCTTGAGTTGTGCCCGATCTTTCACCGAAAGAACCACCGAGATAACAAATCTCCCAACAACGTGAGCGATACACGTAGCCTGAAGATGGGGAACGCCAATCCTGCGAGCAACTCGACGATGAACGACGAACCTCACGCTGAATCAACACGCCAAAAGCTCGACAACTCTTGACAGATTCAAGGACCTTCGCGCACACAAGATTAGTATTGACAATTCAAGAACTCTCTTGTCTTTATTGATGGATAACTAGACGAACGTCCAAGACGCCGTCATACACGCCGGTCCCTTGGGACGAAGGTGACCTTAAACACAATGTTCTACATATTTTTCAACTCCCCTAATATTATGGCACCCCCTCTGATTATAAAGGCCAAAGGGGTAGGAGCCACTGAAACCTAACATGGTTCGACTCAGACACCTAAAACTAATTGGACTCAAACTGATACAAACCGACCCATGGTTGAGTTCGACAATGTTTAGCACGCAGGACCTAATTAACAACACCTTAGATTTATATTTCTATTACATATGTCCTAGCGTGTCAACGAACCAATATAATGCCGACGATGCCCGTATCATCCTCCCCTTCTTAGAAAGGCGTTGCCCTCAACGCGGAAGGTCTTCTCTAGCGCTTGTGGCGTCAAATCTGCACATCACCACGATCCTTCTAGATCCTCAAGTTTTCGCAGGCCTGCCACACCACATCCTCCCTCTCAGCTAGCTAGACTTGCTCTTGGGGCCAACCTACAACCGGACTGAGACACAAATCTTTCGGACTGCTGCGCAAACGCACCACGCAAATCACCCCAAACACAACAGGACAATTCCTGCACACCCAGGGTCCAAATCAGCTGAATACGCTTGCGGGGGCAATCTGAAATTGTTGGGAACAGACTTGGCACATCATCCAAAACAAACATCACAAATTGCTGCACGCCTAGGATCCAAATGATTGAAGTCCACCACCGATTTGAAATTAAAATCAGTGTCTTCTTCTCGTTTTCCTTCTCCGTGCACAAAATCTGTACAACCCATGCCGGACAGTACACACCAACGTGAAGCAGAATACGTAAAACACTAGAATTTTGGGATTCAGCAAATCATGATCCAAATGTTCCACCAAAACTCACGTATATTTCCCCTCTTTTTTTATTGCTGCATGCAATCGTTACAAGGAAACCAACCGACCTCCTCTCTCCTATTTCCACACTACGTGATTTTTTTTTCACAGAGCAGCCACGTACGGGATCTGATGTCTTCTTTCCTTTTCTATTTTTTTTTACATGCGGAAACAAACTTTCCTTGGCTGGAAATTCGGATCCCACCAAATACGGAACATAATCAAATCCGAGATATCCTCCTTTTTCCTTTTATTCCGATATGAAACGGAAAGAAACGTAACCACGCAAACTAGGAAACAACAAGATCTTGTACGACACCAATTACAGAGCGCTGGTCGCTCCTTTCCTTTTCCCATGCCAATTCTCGACTGCAGATCGATATGAACAGGACAACAACGAGATGCAAATCCATGCCAATTCGTTGTCCTTCCTCTAACCAATTCCAGCAAAAACAAATCTGCCAATATGTAACAAACCTGCAGATCGATCTTCAACTGGACGAACTCCCTCGCGGTGATCAACCTGGCGCTCTGATACCACATGATAAAAGGACACTCCGATGACCCCTCGAGTTGTGCCCGATATTTCACCGCAAGAACCACCGAGATAACAAATCTCCTAACAACGTGAGCGATACACGTAGCCTGAAGATGGGGAATGCCAATCCAGCGAGCAACTCGACGAGGAACGACGAACCTCACGCTGAATCAACACGCCAAAAGCTCGACAACCCTTGACAGATTCAAGGACCTTCGCGCACACAAGATTACTCTTGACAATTCAAGAACTCTCTTGTCTTTATTGATGGATAATTAGACGAACGTCCAAGACGCCGTCATACACGCCGGTCCCTTGGGACGAAGACGACCTTGAACACAATGTTCTACATATTTTTTAACTCACCTAATATTATGGCACCCCCTCTGGTTATAAAGGCCAAAGGGGTAGGAGCCGCTGAAACCTAACATGGTTCGACTCAGACACCTAAATCTAATTGGACTCAAACTGATACAAACCAACCCATGGTTCAGTTCGGCCATGTTTGGCACGCAGGACCTAATTAACAACACCTTAGACTTATATTTCTATTACATATGTCCTAGCGTGTCAACAGACCAATATAATGCCGACGATGCCCGTATCAATGTTGAGGAGACTAGACGGCGCCACGCCTGTCATCACGCGCAGCAGACCGAAGTGACGCCTCGCAATAACGCGGCGTCGCTTCCAACGCCGCAGACGGAAGCGACGCGTGCTGAAGTCGTAGCGGCAGCGCCCTGCAGACGCTTCGTAGGCGAAGCGGTGGCCGCGTTAATGCAGGCCATCCAACCCCGCTCCTCCGTCCGCTTTAAAACACGACGCAGCGCATACCTCATCTTCGCACAAACACTTCTCCCTCTCTACCTCTCCCCCAAGAACATAGGCCACCATGGCGGGCAGCCCCGGCGGGCAGCATCGCCACGAGTAGCTAGAGGAACTCCGGCGTGTCAACGAGGAGGCGGAGATGGCCAAGGCGTTCCAGCGAGTCTTGTGGCGCGAGGAGGCCGAGAACGCGCCTCCGTACCGCGCGGCTGAGCAGCCGCCACCAGCTGCCGGTGTCCGACGACGACACCCTTCCGGACGGCTGGGTGAGGAGCGCCGCCAACATTCAGGTGGCGCCGCGGCTCAGCGGCCAGGACCGCGTCGAGTTCGTCAGCCGCAATTGGACGGAGATGCCGTACGAGCAAAAGCTCGACGCCAAGTACTCCATCTCGGCGCCCTACTGGCAGGCCGTGAGACAAGGAGTACGAGGCGCGTCGTAGCGGTCGACGAGAGCTGCCCATTCTGCCTCTACAAACGACGACGCCATCAACAGCATCACCGTCACCGAAGAAAGGAGCGAGCGACGAGCTGCTAGCATCTTGCTCAGCAGCGTCGACGTCACCGAAAAAAGGGGTGCCGAAAACCGAATAGGCTTCCCATCAAACGCACCGCCGCATGTCACGGCGGTGAATCGAACACGGCGCCCGCGAGGCCAGAGGCCTCGGCCGGCTCAGCCGAGGCTACGAGACCGTTTCTACATGTTGTAGCCGATGGGAACGGTGATGAGCAATGGCCAGAAGTGAAGCGTCGTTGCTTCCCTGGCTTGGTTCGCATCTTCTCCCCCTCGTCGGCCACGAAGCGACATCTCTTCTCCTCGCCGACGCGTGTAGCACATCATAGGCCTTCTCTCTCGCATCGTCTAGGTCTAGTTTGTTAAATCTTGTTTAGATTTGAAATTGTAAGTTTGTTAAATCTCGTTTAAATGATGTATGTGTTGTTCATCGGCGGCGGTTCGTGCACCCGCAAGATGTTCGACAGTGTGCTCGCGATTGGGGGTGGGCCTTTGGGGAGTGCCGCTATGGGCGGCCTCTAAATGTTGACCGGACACATGTCCGACACCACTCAAAGGAGGCCCAATTGAGGGTGCCGGACACACGTTTAGAGGCCCCGATGGAGATGCTCCAAAATAAAGAAGCGTGCCGTCTTGCCGTAGTTTTCACGGGCAATACGCCGAAATCCTTACAAAAAGGCCTCCCTTTGCGAAGGTCGATTTTCGTCCGCTCCGTTGCTGCCAAGTGTCGTGTTTTCGTTCGCTGTCCCTCCCCACTTTATGTCCGCGCGTGACAAGTGTCAGTTTGCTGTTTGTTCGCAATAGAGGGAAATGCGGGTTCGCAACCTTACGCGGGTAGTGGGTTGGTCGTACTCGTTAGCGGGTGCGGTTAGTCCTTTTCCCTTTTTCCCTTTATTCTTTCATATCCGAATAGAAATTTCGAAATATCTCAAGAACTGTTAATCGGATTTACGAACGGTTTTCATTTTTGAGCTCCTCGCGTCGAGATCTTAAAAAGTAGATCCCTTGTCTGTAGGTTTCATAACATTTTGTTTTCGTACTTCCGGGTATACATTGTTTGTACAACCTTCTGTGTGTTCTTTGTACTCTCTTCCTCCTTGTTCTTCGTCGTCTATTTTTCCTTTTTCCCTTTTTCACAAACAGATTTAAACCAATGTAGTTACTAAATTTCACATTTGTTATTTTTCCCTTTGTTATTTTCGGGCAGGGAGATTTCAGGGGTAGTTAAGGGAGGGAGGTAGCAACTTTCAATCAAAATATGATAAAACTTTCAATAACAGCTGGACTATCAATCGGAAACTAATGCTCGTACGTTCACATCATGTACAGTCACATCATGCGAGTCTGTACAGGATTGTAAGTCTTTCCTGTATAACTATTTTCCGACCTGGTGTTAGCAACTACTCCTTCTTCGTACACCATTTTATTCTCTCCTGTACATGGGCTAAGCGGTGGCCGTACGTTCCACCCGCCCTGTGCTGTACAACCCCGAATAGCATATCTCCGTTTCTAATGCGCGTACGTCGATTTTCGTTCTCCTGTACAGCCCCTCATGCGAGTCTGTATAGGAAGTTATGTCTTTCCTGTACATCTCTTTCCTGACCTGGTGTTTGCACCTTCTCCTTCTTCGTACACAATTTTTTCTCTCCTGTACATGACCTAAGCGGTGACCGTACGTTCCACGCGCCCTGTCCTGTACAAACCCGAATAACAAAGTCGCAAGGCTAAAGTTTGTACGACCGTGATCGTTCTCCTGTACATCCCACTCATGCGAGTCTGTACAGGATTGTAAGTCTTACCTGTACAATTATTTTCAGACCTGGTGTTAGCACCTACTCCATGTTCGTATACTAATTTCTTCTTTCCTGTACACTTACTTATAGGTGTCTGTACGTTCCGCGCGCCCTGACCTGTACAATCATGATAACATATATTCTGTGATAACATCCAGTAAATAATTCCTGGAATGATCCTTTAAGTGTGTGAAATATACATATTGTGTGTTTAAAAATTGTAGCTTACATATTTCTCAACAGGTGCAGTAATATTTTACGAAACTAGATGCCATATGTAACTATTGCCTTTCATTCTATTTATCTTGTCATACTATCTTCCTCTTTCCTCTTTATCACTCTATCTTGTCATTCTATTCTCCTCTATGTCAGCTGTTTGCCTTGCAATATTTTTTTTACAGTTTGTAATGATTTATTGATTTATAAGCAAGAAACAAAAAAATGTTGCTAGATATCTTTGTTACAACATTATGAACTTTTTACCTGTTTCTTGGTGTTCCAAATAGCAAGAAATTTAATCCAGCACATACCCTTCCATCATTTTGATTCCATGATCCTCTGTCTCTGTACGTGTTTTGTGTTGTTGAAATATTTTGGTTCTGCTATGGCAGCTGCTGTTGTTGCTGATTGTTTTGTGTTTGCTGACTATTTTCTCTGTGTTTAGCAGCCTCTGTTTCAGCTTTTAGGGTAGGGCATGATGTCCTAATGTGCCCTGACGCTTTGCAATGGCCGCACTTCCTTTGCTTGGATTTTTCTGAACCAGGTTTAGGTTTGTTTCCTCTGTTTGTGTTTTTTCTAGTTGTTATCGGCGGATCATGAAGCCTGTCATCCTCGTTGTTATTTTCTTCATTTTCCTGTTCGTTTTCTTGTCCTGCCAGCGCTGCCATTACTCTTGATTGCATATCCTGCATACATTCCCTCATTACCTTGTATGCTCTATCCACTGGGCATGCCAGGTTGCATAATTCTGTCATGCTGCTCATGGTGCCTGCAAACCTTAGAGTTTCCTCTGTGTTGCTATCACCCTCAGAAGCTCCTAATGTTTCTATTTCAATCTCTATATCTTTCCTCCATCTTCTAATTACAAAACTGTCTGGCAAGTCTGTTATTCCAAGGTGCACTAGTGCTTTTAAAACATGGCAACACTGTATTCCATCCCTCTGCATTTTCTTGCAACTGCAGCTGAAAACCTTGTATTCCTGGTCGTGATACACATCAAAATGTTTCCTTCGAAACTCCATTTTGTCGTAACTGCTCACTCTCACGAGATTTATTTGGCCTGGAAGTATTCCATGTACTGCAAAAGCTGTGATGTTCGTTAATTCAGTGTGGAACTTTAGGAAAATGTCATGGGTGTACACCTCAAGAGCTTGCCTCTCGAACGGATTGTGTGTAATTGTTTTCCCTGTTTTAAGTGTTGACTTCAACTTCTTCTTGTCCAGAGCTGACAAACACTTACCTTGGATAACTTCGTACTGCTCGAGGAACTTTGTTATTGTGTCTGAGTTCCTACTGTAGCATTTCCACATGTTGTTTGTACTCTCGCTTCTTCCTGTGCTTGATGGAAATGGATAGAACTTGTCCATGAAATAAGCTGGAACCCATCTGTCCCTTATTCTGTACAGCTTAGTTAGATGCTTCTCTCCTGCAGCGCCATGTTCTTCTATGACATGGTTCCATCATTGTTCAAATTCTTCTGGAGTGAAGGCATTCTTCGCTGCAAACCTCAATTGTTCTGAACAGTTTGGGTGTGTTGCGAAGAAGGAAGCTTCCTTCTGGCTCGTATTCGTTACAATATGGTAGTAGCAGTTCCTATGCGTTGTGTTTGGCAGTACTTCTTTGATAGCTCTCTTCATAGCTTTGTCCTGGTCCGTTATTATCGTTTGTGGCTCCTTTCCTCCCATTGCTTCAACAAATGTCTCGAGGACCCACTTGAATGAACCAATCTTTTCATCTTTCAGTAGCGCTACGCCAAAGAGCACAGTTGCCCCGTGATTGTTCACTCCGACTATGGGAACAAACGGCAGGTTATACTTGTTTGTGCTGAATGTTGTGTCAAATGATATGTATTCTCCAAACATCTTATAGTTCATGACACACATAGCACCCATCCAGAAAATGCTTCTTACCCTTTTATGCTCATCCTTTTCAATTGCGTAATAGAACCCAAGCACTTTTTCTGGAGCGTCTTAAAACGCTCTATGCAGTGGTTAATATCGTGGTCCTTCTCAATCACATTTTGTTGACACTGTAAGTTGCTCCGATCTGTTGCATCAAAAGGTATGTTGCGCAAACTCCCTCTGATCTTTCTGAAGATTAGCATCGTCTTTCTAGGTGGCAGACGACCCATTTGTAGAAGATGAATCATCTTTCTGTCTAGGTCTGTCATCCTTTTGTGGCAATGCAAGAACCTGGTCAGATAATCAGTTGGTTCCAGTGGATGGTTGTGTTGGAGGTTCACTTTTTTGATAAACCAACCATTCTGACTCTTATGCACCATTATATTTGCTCCACACCCAGTCTTCACTAGAGAGGTTGTTCTCCTTGTCTTGGCAGGTTTGACATCCATTTTAGTCTCCCCTTGTTTGTTGCATGTGAAGAACTGCAAGTATATCTCATTGTCCTTCCTTGATCTCTTGCTGCTGAATTTCTTTATTGAGAAACCTGCTTTTCTTGCGTACAGAGCGTATCTGTAAAATGCATCTTCCAAAGTTTTGAAATTATCTCCTTCCTTTGGGGTTGGTGCGTTGACAATTTCTTCCACTGCTGGATAGCTGTCTGCATCAAACATTCTGTCCATTTCTTCCTCCATCATGGTTGGTGGTTCAGGGTTTATTGTTGGGTCGTCATCTTGTATACTTTCAGTCTTGTTCTTCCTCCGTTTGCTTGCTTTCTTGCTTGTCTTTTGATCCATCATCTTTTGCTGGTGAGCTTTCTGTTCCAACTTTTCTTGGAGAGCTTTCTCCCATTATCTCACCGTGCATAGTGAAATCATTTTCAAGTATTCTTATTGTCTGTCTGATCTGGTTCTGACCGCTTCTCTGATCATGTGGTGAACAACCCAGTTTTCTTGCAGAACTTTCTATGTATGTTGTTCTTTTGCCTGCGCTCTCCTCCATCATCTCCTTGTTCATGTAGCTTCCTTCGTAACTCTGTGTACATTCGTTATGTTAACTACATATTTTTATATGGTCTGCTGCTGCAGAAGAGTAAGTGGAATTTGGTTATGTTTTATATATTAACTCTTTTCCTTTCCATTCGCTATGGCTGCTATTTTCTGCTTGTAGCCCAGCGGAGTAACTTGTAGTGGTGTTCCCATCCTGTTCAAAAATAAAAGAAAGAATCATGTAAAGTACAAACTATCCGTTCCACGTCGTTCAATGAAGATCAATCTCTAGTACAGGCCATGGATTGCTAGTTGTACAATAATCTAGTACAAAGATTAACATGTTTCTGATGTGCATCAACATGTATTGAAAACAAGTTCGTTTGAGTTCAAATTTTTAAATCCCTGGTTTGATCCACTTTGTAATATTGTATAGATAATCAAGAGTACAATATTTCCAGGAAAAATCAGTTTCAAGGAAGATTGGTGGGGGTGTACACTTGTTAGTGGCGGTCCTGTTGATCATATTGTAGTTGTAGGTTCGCACCTTGGTCGGTGTGAAGCAGTTTTCAACTCCAGTGTAGTCTTCACTTTTGTTGTTTCGAGACGTCGTTGTGGTTGAATGTGAAAGCTGATATCCTGTCTGAGTCCATTTGACTTGAAAGTCTCCTGGAAATAGTAATGTAAAATAAATCAGTTGCCTTCTGTTTTTTTCTTCTTTTGTTGCTTCCATCAATTTTCCCTCCAGAAACCATGCGTACCTTGGAAACTTTTGTTTCTCTATACTGTGCAAACCCAGCAGAGCAACTGGCAGTAGTGTCCCCATCCTGTTCAAAAATAAAAGAAAGAATCAGTAAAAGTACAAGATACCAGTTTCACGTCGTTCATGGAAGATTCTCTGATTCGTTGCATACTTCCATGTAGAGTAGCCGACAGGCGATGTCCCCATCCTGTTCAAAAAATAAAAGAAAGAATCAGGAAAAGTTCAAGCTACCAGTTCCACGTCGTTCAAGGAAGATCAATGGCTGGTACAGGACTTGAGTTGCTAGTTGTACAATTCTCTATAAGGGCAACATAAAAGTACGGGACATTTATGGCAAGTTGTAGAAAGAGCATATGTGTCGGAGCACAAGATATTCAATTCATGACCCATGTTTCTGATGTGCATCTTCATGCATAGCAAAACCAGACCGTTGGAGTTCTAGTTTTATTAAAACCCTGGCTTAATCCACCTTATATATATAATCAAGAGTTTCAATATTTCCAGGAAAATATTAGGTACAGAGAAGATATGTGGGTGGTGGGTGGTATATTTAAGATATGCAGTACTGTTGATCATATTGTAGATTTAGGTTCTCACCTTGCTCGGTGTGAAGTAATTTTCATCTCCAATGTAGTCTTCACTTTGATTGTTTCGAGCCATCATTTGTTGTTGATTGTGAAACCTGCTATCCTGTCTGATTCCACTAGTCTTGAAATTCTTCTGGAAATAGAAATGTAAATTAAATTAGCTTCCCTTTTTTATTTTTCTTCTTTTTTATGCTTTCGTCGATTTTCCATCTAGGAATCATGTGCACCTTGAAAACTGGCGGTTCTCTATATTTGGTTATCCCAGCAGAGTAACTTGTAGTGGTGTTCCCATCCTGTTCAAAAATAAAAGAAAGATTCAGGTGAAGTTCAAGATACCAGTTCGACGTCATTCAAGGAAGATCAATAGCTAGTACAGGTCATTGTCTGTCAGTTGTACAATTCTCTAGAAGGGCATCATAAAAGTACATGGCTTTTAAGGGAAGTTGTACAAAGAGGTTATGTGACGAAGTTCAAGATTTTCAAGTCATAATCCATGTTTCTGATGTGCATCAACTTGTATAGCAAAGCCATATTGTTGGAGTACAAGTTTTAATAAACCCCTGGTTTAATCCACCTTATAATAGATAATCAATAGTTCAAATTTTCCAGAAACCATGCGCACCTTGGAAACTGATGGTTCTCCGTAATGGGTTATCCCAGCAGAGTAACTTGCAGTAGCGTCCCCATTCTGTTAAAAAATAAAAGAAGGATCGGGTTAAGTACAAGCTTCCAGTTTCCACATCGTTCAAGGTAGCTAATTCGCAAGTACAGTACAACCATTGCAAATTATACGAGCAAGCATGGTCGGAGAGTACATAGTGTTCAAAGCAGGTCTCATGTCTATGTTGTACAGAAAGATGTTTAGAAATCATTATATTGTTCAACTGCAAAGCTACCAGGTTCGTGGTGTACAAGAAACTAGAAGGGCAACATAAAAAGTTCAGGTCATGTAATGCTAGTTGTACAACTATTATATCTGACAAAGTACAAAGATTTTCAAGGCATACCATGTTCGTTGGTGTATGCGTCAGATTCGTTGAAGTGTAGATTGTTGCTGAATTTGTTGATGTTGTTTCTTTCCTCATTTTTTCCTTCTATTTTTTTCATTTACTGTATTGTCTAGTGGATGTTTATTGCCAGTGGTACACTCTCCTCTTTGCCACACTTTTTCTTTCTTTACCTCTACCAAGGCTCGTCTTAGGTGAGATTGTTGTACCTCTCTCATGGATTCTATGAGCGTAGTAGTTTGATCTGTATCTTTTCTTGCTCTCTTGTCGCGCCATCTTTTAGAAATTAACTGCAATTGAAACACACATTGTAACATTAACTCACGGTTGCTAGTATGGTGTAACACCAATCTTTTCGTTTTGTTCTTTACCATTCTTATTATTGATCCCATCTCTTCTCTCGTTGGTAGCCTCCTCATCTCTGGTGGTGGGTTGCTTTGTATAAGATTTCCGTTGTTCTGTTCATTCATCTTATCTAGCATCCTCGCTGCCCTGTATTCAACAAGAAAAACCATATTCAGAATAAACCAATTTAAGTAATACTCAAGAGAAAATAGGTTTAGTTAGACCCAAAAGATAAATCCTGTTGAACTATCACCAGTTAGGTTGGCATCTGGTGGCTTATGGCAGTGGCGGAGCCAGACCACTCAGGGAGTCTGGGTAGAAACTAATAACAATGCACGACAACTAGCTTCTGCCCCTGCCTAATCACTATCTTTAAGCTAATTCTCAAGGAATAGCTGCAGGAACAGCCCGGGCAGCTGCCCGCGGTCGCCTCCTCCTAGTGAAGATGAGCGTCCCCAAAGGACGCTTGTCGAGCGCCATCGATCTGTTCGTCTACAACACCGCGGCCGAGCCCCATCTCTGTCGAGGCTCCACCTCACTGCCCGTTGGATAACCCCAAGCGTCATACCACCGGAAGGCGTGTGTGATCTCGAGCTCGAGGAACAAGGAGGAAGTCGGAGATTGACGACGACGCAAGAAAATAGCAGCTCGTAGGGAGATTGACTACTGCCTAGCTTGTAGCGAGCTTTCTTAACAAACAAATTAGTCGTCGATGCAGCTATCGGCGAGCTATTTGACGGCATGCTTCGGCTGTTTATATTCAATCAGAGATAAAATCCGGTTATCAGAGATCAAGATAGAAGTTAGGACGAACCTATCGCCGAGGACGAGGAGGAATTACGACGAGGACGAGGATTGCTCTATGAGATTTTGGCGATCGCCTTTGCCGCCTGGTTTTCTCTTGTGTGGTTTTGAAATTTGAATCTATCAAAGGGGTGAGTGGTGAGAGAAAGGAAAGCTTCGGAAAGGTACAAATATTTCTCGATCTCTTACAGGTGGGGCCAACTTACTCTGCGTTTTCTGTTCCGCCCCCTTCTCATCCCTTACGTGTGGGTCCATCCTCTTCCTCTCGATTCCTTTCCTTTCGTTTCTTTTCTTTCCATTTTCTCCGGCGGCTCACCTCTTTTCTCCTCGTCTCTTCTAGGTTCTAGGGTTCGTCCGCCACATTGGAGTGAGGGTTCGTCCGTCAGATTGGAGAGAGGGTTCATCCGTCAGATTCGTCAGATTGGAGAGAGGTTTCGTCCGTCAGTTTGGAGATAGGGTTTTCGCCAACCTGGATCAGTCGAGTTCGTGTGATGAGGATCTGTTATTTGATTCATGTCCTCAGTGGACAGATATGCCTTCATGTTCAGTCGAAGGATCTGAGATAGTTACTCAGGATTATATGGTCGCAGACCAGCTAGAAAAAGAGCGTGTTAGGATTCAGGACAAGACTTTTGCCTTTCAATTGTCTGTCGAGGAGTACAGAAACAGAAAATCCAGGTTTGCTTCTTCCATTATATCTGAAACCATTGTGTGATTCAGGATAATAGCCATATGTGTACTAGATAAGAGTATAGTTTGTACATGCTGCCCTACAACTTTTGTACATGTGAAATTAAACTGTTATTAGTGATCCTTGTCCATGGTAATTTATAGTTGTACTACCTCCCTCCTTTCCACGTACAACAAAAAATGAGTGGCTGTACTTCTCCGTCTGGATTCTTTGTTAACTTGTGGTTACTCATTCAAGTTTTATAAATTTGTTGTTGCCCCTGTTTTAAGTTTATTGATCCAAACTTAATTCTTCTCTTTTCGACAGGGCAAGTACTATGTCTAGCTCTAAATTTGAGTTGACTACTAAATTTAGTCTTCCAAAGTTCTTGTCTGTCCGGCGTTCTCTATGTGGCAAGCGAGAGAAGCTTCTCAATGATATTGGTCAAGTCTCTCTTTTAGGTCTGTGTCTTGAAGAGTTGCCCAGAGACCTTGTCATCTGGATCGTTCGACATTTCAACCCACGGAAGAATAATGTCGAGTTTCCTGATGGTTCAAGCTTTCGCCTTAACGCAATGTGTACTCACAAGGTTCTAGGCGTCCCCATCGGTGGCCGTTTAATTCCTAACAGGTGCAGTGAGGAATTCAGGGTAGCAATCAGAGAGAAGACAAAATGTGCTGGCCAGTTGCCCTCCATCAACGAGTTGATTGAGATTCTGAAAACTGATTTAGATGATGCTGATTTCCAGATGTACTGGATGATGTTCAACATTACTGTCTTCCTCTGCCCCACCACATATGAGTGTGTCAGCCCGGAATACCTATCCGCACTGGAAGGTCCAACTGAAGAGATAGCTTCTTACGACTGATCCAACGTTGTTTTCTGGAAGCTCTCAAAGTGCGTTGAAACTTTTATCAACAATGGCTTCTCTGGAGCTTTGGGTGGTTGCCTTCTTGTTCCTCTGGTCAGTAGTTTTGAGCTGGACATATGGAGTAGTTCTTATTCTTAAGTTCATATCATCCAAAGTTCTCTAACTTTGATTCCCTTGTGATCATTTTCTTCTAGGTGACATATCTTGATCATCTGAACACTGAAGCTGCGAAGCTTTCGAGAGTTGTCCCGCGGATCAGTGTATGGGACAATGAAACAGTCAAACTCTATCGGGCGCTTGATTTGATATGTGAAGAAGACGGAACATTCGGTGGACTATATGTAAGTTTTTGTGCTATCTGATTACCTATAATCTTTGGCTGTAACTTTTTTGTTTTGTTTTGTTTTATTTTGCTTATATCTTTTTTCTATGTTTGTCACAGTTGAAGGATACCAAGCATACTGTTTATTATCAGGGTGTTCATCCAGATTTTCCGCTGAATGATGATGTGGGACATGATCTTGGTTCTTCCCTGAGCTCGTTCGTTGGAGCTGGACATAATTTTTTGGTATGTAGTCGTATTCAACTAGGATGGTATCGATTTGAGGGATCTGGTTATTTTCGTGGATGGTCTCCTGCCCGTCTTGCTTGTTCAACTTTTCTTTGAATTTGTTCACCAAGTCTTGTGATCCCGTACATTATTTGAATTTGTGCATCGAGTCTTGTGTTCCAGAACAACTGTTTTCTCTTCTACGTACAATATGAACCTCAGGTTTTTCTTTCTAGTTGTACACAACGACACTCGGTCCTGTAGGCCGTGTGATCGCATTAGCATTCGTTTTTTATCCAGCTTTTCCCTTGTAGTTGTACGTCAGTTCAGGTGTCCAAGTTCAAGCTGACCTTCAATTTTGTACAACTTGTTTTGACGTTTCTGTACTAATGCTTATTTTGTACGAGTGCATCCACAATTTAATTTCCTAGTTGTACAAATGGACTTATGTTCCCGTACTACCAATGTTCGATCTTTCAAGGTATTTTATCCTTCCTTCATTTGCATGCCCTGTACAACTAAACTTTCTTATTTTTGTACTATAGGCAATGGATGATCTGAAGGAAATTCTCAGGGATATGTACACGGACATATTCTGTGCTATCCGGCCTGCAGTTGACAAGAGTCTATGTAAATTTTTGGAAATCGTAATCTCAAGTGAAAAGTTGTGTACCAACTCGACAGACAAGGGCATCCAAGATAGTTCCGCAAGGATCGAGCCACTGAGTCAGCCTGATTCATCTGATGGCAAATTGGAGGATAGGACTATTCCACTAAGTCAGACAGTCCATGAGCAGATCAGGTTGTTACATGAGGTAATAAAGGTTGATTGCGAGTATAGTCTCAATGTTCTCTACATAGATTTCCTCCAGAACCTTAAGAATTATCTAGACCGTGTTGTTGATGTTCTTCCATATACGCTTCCATTCCAATCAGCGATGGATGAATGCATCGATTGTGCAGAACTAGACACTCCCCGTGTTTGTGACTCTTGCAAGGGCAAGGGTGTATCAAGCTCCGAAGTTGTTTGCTAACCTTGTGGTGAAGGTGAAAAGGTTGAAACCTTTTTGAAAGCTGCAGACTTGAATCTCGTGTCCTTATCTGAAAAAGACTTGGGTGTAGCAAACGTCATTGGAAAAGGGGAGTCAAGCTCTAAAGTTTCTTGCAATCCTATTGGTGGAGCTGGATCAAATGTCTCACTTGCATCTGAAAAGGTCATGGATGTATCAAGGTCTGAAGTTGATTGCAAACCTTGTGGTGAAGCTGAAAAGGATGAATCCTCTTTGAAAGCTTTAGAGTTTAATCTTGTGTCCTCAATTGAAAAAGGCTTGGGTGTAGCAATCATCATTGGAAAAGATGAAACAAGCTCTGAAGTTGCTTGCAAACCTATTGGTGGAGCTGATTCGAGTGTTATACTTTCAACTGAAAAGGTCATGGGTGTAGCAAACGATATTGGAAAAGATGTGTCATCTTCTAGAGCCCCAGAGATAGTGGCAGAGGAAGGATCTATTTCCCTCGATGAGTCCAAACACTCAGAAAATCAGGATGTAGGTTTATCTGGTTCGAAAAGATACTTTCCGCAAATTGTTGATCCAGAATCTGTGAAGAAGATGAGGATTGTTGAGACAGGGAAGGATTTGTTCCTTGAGAACTCAATTGTTTCGGACTTTGATAGATCCTTGGATAGTATTGAGGTGTGGGAGAGAATAGATAAAATTGAAGAACGAAAGAGAACTGCCAGGTCGGGGGTTTCATTTTATGATTCTACTAGGTTTCCTTTGTCCCAAGATCCAAGCTCACAGAGGATGAAAGAAGCTGTCTGCAGTTTTCAGGAGCACCCTTCTCCCATTGCAAACAACTCGTTCAAACTCTCAATTGATGGATCCTCCTATAGGCATTCCAGCTTCATTCGTGAAAATCAATCCAGAACGCCAATCGCTTGTCCAAGGGTTGTTAACTTCTCAGACCCGCCTGTGTCGCATATGTATTCACAGTCGCCTCCCGCAACTGGTGTGATGGATTGCAGAGGACAAACCAGTCATCCTGGAATGCAAAGAATGGATAATTTTAGACACTCTCCTGGTACAATGGCGAATTCTTTTTGTGGCATTGCTAGTCCTGGGTTTGGAGCATCAGCTGGTGCAACAGGTTTTATGTACAGCAGCCCGGACCCAAGCACAAGGCCTTTCTCCCAGAATCCATATGTTTCCCAGCCAAACCTCGATAGCTTTTGTTCCCAAGGATTTTATCCGCACTCACGTTCAACCCCGTCGTCTAGCACGGGGATGTACCATTCTCTTGTTAATCCTATGGGTTCAGGCAACAGTTGTAACAATCGGTTTGCTGCTTGTGTTAGCTTCCGTCCAACTGACAGTGGTCCTTCTTCGTCTTACGGGCATCAGAACCACCAAAACATCAGCAATTGTCAGCAAGGTTTCAATGCTGATCATTCGTCAGGATCTGGTAGTCGTTTTTGTGGGATTGGAAGCCATTCATCAGCAAACTCAGAAAACTGGTTATCATCCAACGATTAACTCTGCTTCTTAGTGTGGAAAACGCCGTTACAACTGATAACAAACTAGAACTAATCGTGAGAGAATCGACAGAGAAAGAAGTTCTGGTGTTGGAATGGGTTAATAGATACTTGCCAGCGAAATTTGCCAGAAGGTACTTTAAGTGTTTTTTTTTGTGTTCGATACTTTAATTGTCTTGGTGTTCATTTTAACAATAAATTTACTTTCTTATTGCACAGTCCAAGAATAGTAAAGATTAACAAAAGATACGCTGTGCATCGTAATTTTGGCCTTTCTATGCAAGTTGGTGGTTACGTTCATGGATATGTCATGAATGTTTTTACTGCAACTTTGATGCAAGAGCAATATGACAACACTGAACACTATGATCATCGTCGACCAACATTTTTAAAATACATGATGAACCATGAAATTGCGGTGCGTTTTTTTAGCTTATTTAATGTTGTATATTTATCTTGTTTTGTTTTCTTTCTTCTGTTTTCTCATTCATTTTTTTATTTATTTGTCAGACACTGTTCGCGACCGTTGATGCAGATGTTGAGAGGTTAAAAAAAGTGATCAGTGAGCCAATCATGCCTGCCAGGATGAATTTTTTTTCTGCGGTGAGTACAATAATTCTGCAGTGCTGCCACTCTCCTGCTTTTGCGTGCTCTCTGTATTCATGCTTCTGTTTATTTTCAGGCTTATATTCCAGTTATAGAAGAGAAGTTTTGGGTCCTTATTGTTGCCAATTTTCAACGTCAATGTTTTGAGACGTACTGCCCCTACAACAACGCCCAAGATGTTGATAGAATTGCAGGAGTTGTAATTGCGAACTTTAAGCGCGCCCATCACGGGGCCTACCATTCTCACCCATTCAGTGCCATAACATGCAGATTCAGCCCGTGCAAATCGTGACAGATGATTCTAATGAGTATGATTTCTCATATTACATTTGTTGCTGAATTTTCCTTTTTACTTGTGCAGCATTTTATGATGAAGCTTACTTGCTTCTTCTTCCGCTATTCTTATACTCTGTTGAAACAGGAATGACGCTGACATTATTGTAATGGAGATTTTACGTTGCCATAATGGAGACTTCCCATATTTTATTAGAGCCATAAGCTATCATTTTTTTAAAATCTGACTCTGTCTTTTTCAATATTAAATTGCTGATTAACATTTTTTGTGTGCAGAACAACGTAAAGAAGCTCCGTGAGCAACTTGCCTACTACATGCTTACGTTCTCGCACAACACCTTTTGCCCGAGTGGTGTCAAGGATATTATTGCGAGACAATTGTAATAGAACAACAATCTGATTAGCATTGCCCTCTCAAGCTCAAATCTTTTTGTTACCGTTTTGTACTCTGGATGGTTTTGTAATGATATGTTTTTGTAGTAACTGGGATGAAAGAAAACAGTAGGTTAGTATGGATTAAAAGAATGCTCTTTCTAATGTTTTGTGTTTGTGCTATCTCTGATGTTAAATGTCTACAACGTCTTAGTCTCCGCAGTACTATCATTTCATACACCCACGTACAAACACATATAACCAACTGTACACGGTGAGAAAAATGGCCGTACGCCGTGATATTCAAATATGTACATGGAAAAATTAACGGTTGTACGTACAACCTGTGTGCTGATGGTACCCACTGCGAGTGTGTTTACATGTTCTGTTTGATATCGCGTGTGTACCCGACGAAACACGATTGTAGGCACAACGTGGGGGCTATTAGGAGATGAGCTAATAGGTTTCCTGGTTGAACAAGCAAGGAATAATAGAAGTTCGTTCCTGTATAGCAAGTTTGATGTACGTAAATCATGTGTGGTGCTCTGCCAGTGTGTTTACAGTTTGTGCAGGCAATTCTGATGCACGTGTACACGCCCAGCTGACACCATGTACACCCGATGAGAAAACGTTGTACGCACTCAGAAATCTGCAGGACTGTGGTGACCTCCATGCAACCATTTTCACTCGCCAGTCACCACCAGTCGCCACCGGTCACCTCAATACAGTTATCACCGCCCGCTTGGGATCCTGCGGCCCTCGAGCTGCGCCGTTTGTTGTGGATGGACAGGATCTCATCCGCTATAACTTAGTCGGAAAACTTGCCCAAAAAAAAAAGGAAAACCCCCAATCCCCCGATATACCATGCGTTCCTTCTTCCTCGCCGCCGATTCAGTTGAAAATCTCTAATCTAGCTCTTCTTCCTTCTTCCTCGCTGCCGATTCAGTTGGAGTTCCGCCGCCCAGCACCCACTCATCCTCCTCAAGCCTACACCTCCAGAAACCAATCTAGCTCTTCTTCCTTCTTCCTCGCTCGCGAACGAATCAATTAGAGATACTCGCGGATAGATTGAGAGTAGTTCCAACGACCACCCTCGCAATACGGCAACAACCTCCCCGTCCCGTTGGTCGATCCTCCCACTATATTAACAGCACCCCTGACCCCGTCGTTCCACTCTCATCGCCATCCTCGTCCCGATCAAAAAAACCCACGCGATGACCACCCTCGACCCGATCAAAAAACCCCACGCGACGAGCACCGCCATGTCGAAGCGCAGGGCTGTAGATTCTGATGGGTGGCTATGTGGGAGGTATTTCAGCGCCGGGGAGAACACCACAGACCCAAGGTACCACCAGGATTGGGGATGGGGGAACCTTGATCCCGCAAGCGTTTGGAATATCACAAGCAGAATGGACATCATGACTGCATGTCGCACCAGTCGCGCCTTCGTTGGCTTTCGCGAAGGGATGCGTCAAGACACGAACTATCCTTACAACATGCCGGGTCTCCTTCACGTGGAAGATGGTGATGAACCGGCTTTTGAACCGTCGGTAAGTTCTCCCTCGGTTTTTTCAATGTTGGCATTCCTTCAATTGTTTGCACAATCTGGAATAGGAGTGGTTTAGGTTAGGAGTTCATGTGAAACTGTTTAATTCTGCGCCAATTCTATCTGAATCTGCAATACTAATATCCGATCTAGTTGTAGATTCTTGAATAGATCTGCGTTTATTGAACTGCTCTAGTTTGTATCTTATGACATGCTTACTACCATTATACCTCATATTGAATCTCTTTGATAGAGCATATAATCGAGTAGTCTTTTTTTTTTGCTTGTACAACCGCTCAGGTACGGTCGTTCATACCAGTTCACCTTGCTTGTACAACCTTAAAAACCCATAGTCTGTGTTACCATTATCATAACAATGAACATCTGAGGTAGGATAGAACCTACAACCTTTTGTTGGTTCCACATACAATCTGGGAGGTGTGGTCGTACATATCGGTGCACTTAGGCTATACAACATGAAAACCGAGTGATATATTACCATTAAGACTATCTGATAATGGCAATAATAAAAACCGAACTAGCTGTAGATTCTTGGATAAGTCTTTGTTTGTTGAACAACTCTACATTATATCTTTCAGTTGCTTTCTTACTACCAATATACCACCCACAACCTAGTGTCTCTGAGATATAGCATAGATGCGAAAAGCCATTTTTTCCTGCCTAGTACAACCGGTCAGGTCAGGTCGTACATACAACAATATCTTGTTTTTACAACATGAAAAACTCACAGTTTGTGTTGCCAGTAAACGTAACAATGATCACCTTTGGTATGATTTAACGTACATTTTCTTGTTAACTCCCCGTACAAACTGATAGATGTCGACGTACAGATCGTTACACTTATACTGTACAAAAAAGAAAAATCGTGTGATATATATCCATCAAGACTATCTGATATGATAATAATAAAACCCAAACTAGCTGTAGATTCTCTGGGATAGAGGTATAGAAGTTAACAACCTTTTTTTCCATTGTACTACCGGTCAGGTCCGTGTTCGTACATACCATAATTCCTTGTCTGTACAACCTGAATAACCCTTGGTCTGTGTTTCTAGTCTTCTGTGGTAGGATAGATCGTATAACCTCTTGTTATTTCCACGTACAATTTGTGAGATGTGGCCGTACAGACTTGTTCTCTTAGACTGTACAACCTGTAAACCCTATGCTGACACTCAATTAGATAATTCTTTTTACCCCAGATGTAGTTTGAGATTGTTGCAATATTTTTTATTTCCATATACAACCGGTCACTATTGTTTGTACTGACCAATATATATGATTTGTGCCACCAGTACGGCCTAGGCTGTAAATAATTTTATGCTGTTAAATTGTTGACATACAGACCATTGGTTCTCATCATCTGCTGTTAAATTAACAAATTTCATCTTAAATCTTGTAGGACGAGATAAGCACTAAAATTATGACCTTGGATAAGGGCGATGTCCCGGCGTTGCTGCGCGTGCAGGAGAGAGCTGGCAGACAGTACTGGGTTGGGGGAGTTGAAGAGTGGATTATCTTTACTATTAAATGGGAGTCTGTGGTGGTGATGGTACGTTCGTACGTCGTCCCGTAGTCTGCCAAATCGTCTGCCCCCGACGGCCCGACCATCGTCTGATCGATCGGCAGACCATTGAGCGCATCCTGACCGTTGTCTGCCCTTCGCTCGCACGCGCTAGCACTGCCTCCCGTCGCCCGCTTCGCTCGCTCCACGCCTATGTGGGAAAAGTCAAAAAACGTCCTCGACGGCTCGACCTGCCCCTGACCTCCTCCCATGCACCCTAGCACAGGGTCACGCACGCTGCCGCCGCTACTCTCGTCTCGCCCCGCGGACCGATTGCCACCCATCGCCACCTCCCTGGAGATCCACGCAGCCGCACACAAATCCATGGAGTCCAACCAACGACACTAATTTCAATCAGCAGGCGGTGGCGTGCGAGGTAGTTTGGGAGTAGTTCATGTACTGCGCCTGCCCATCTCGGCAAATCAAGGTACGACCTCCTCCCTCCTATAACTCCCGGCGCACAACAGCGGCGGCTGAAGGGCATGATACGACAGCGGCGACCTGAGGGCTGAGGACACTATTTCCAGAGGAACAACGCACGGGCGAGCTGTGCCGATGTTGGCGTGATCTCAACAGAATCAGATAGTTGGAACCTGGAAGGGATGCGCTGCTCTACTTTTCAATCTGCCGTACTGCTCTACTCATGAATATCCCGTAAGATTGCCTCTTTCTCTTCTGACCTTCAGATTGCTTTGGAATTTGATTGTTTTTCTTCTGTTCTCATAGAACATCTGATTAATCTTGATCAAGTATCTCATTTTTGTTATAGAAGAGACAAGGGAGATGGAAGAGGAGGGTACAACGCACCATGGCCCCGATTAATCTTGATCAAGTATCTCATTTTTCTTATCCCATATCTCACAGATTTTGTAAACGACCTGTGCATTCTTGAATTTAAACTTGTGCGATTTTTCCTTTCTTAGATTGCATAAATTAGTTTGCCTTGTGATAAAAGTCTGGACAATTGGAGTCAGTTCATTTTTTGCCCCTGAATTTGCACAAAATGGCTGTCAATAATCCTTACTCAAAGTTGACTGAAATCATACTTTAGCTCTGGATGCCGTATAGATCAGAACAAATGCATTTGTCTACCTGTCTAAGTATTTGTACATGTTTAGATAAGGAATAATCTTGAAAATATTTAATACAAACAGCTGGAGAAAATAGGGTGTATATACAAAGTATAGACAATTTAGGAAAAAATGTAGTTTATCGAGAAACATTCCTAATGGGTGTCCTATGCATCATCTTGCACTGGTTAATTTTGTTGTCATGTTGCCAAATGTAAATGTACAAATTTATTTCTTTTTTCATGCTGAGTATGGAGCTGCTGGATTGTTTGTGTGACAGCGCATCAAGAGTGGCATAATGGAACATGCAGATGCACTACTGCGACATTTGCATGCAAAAGATTTTATGTAAATCACTTTAAGTGTTTGTGCAATAGCGGTTGTTTCTCCTTGATCATCCCCGCACTCAAATTTCTGTCCTAGATGGATTGCCCCATCGAAAAAAAAAGTTTGGAGTTGATAACTGAATTTATGTGGGTAGTGAAGGGGATCGTGTGCAGAAAACAAAATTTTTCCTATCAACGATATCCTTAAACTAGCCAAGATCTATTCTATGCAGATATAGTAGTACGAACGGAGATCGGAATACGTACCCTTGTAGACTGAAAGCGGGGATTACGTTCCCGCACAAACGTTGTCGATGAAGACCGACGTAGCCGACCTCAAGGTCGTGTAGAGGAAGCAGGCCTCCGAGTACCGCTAGCGCAGCACCTCGCAGGGAGTCGCACACGTACGGTGGAGACGACGCCTCCGAAGCTCCAGCCCAGGACGAGCAGCGGAAGACTTGGACCGGAACACCAGCAGCGCGGCAGCGGGCTATGGTGGAGGAGATCCCCGACTCCTCTTGCACGGCGCGGCTCCGACTTGTGAACCACGAGATGGAGAGAGAAATCAAGAATTAATTGGTGAATTAAAAGGTTGGGGGTGCCCCTTCTTATATAGGCTCCCAAGGGGAGCCAACCTTGCCAGCCAGGCAATGTGGGACTAACCCCCCACAGCCTGGTTCGGCCAAGGGAGTGCGCCGGCCCCCTGGTGGGCCCCTTGTGGCCCACCTAGGCCGGCCCTCCTGGCCCCCACCGAATTCCCCTAGGGAATTTTTCCCTCATGGGCCTTCTTTCGTCCGGAAGGCCCATTTAGGGAAATCTGCCTTAATAAATTCGAAAATAAATATATAAAATCATATTTGCATATTAATAACACTAATTAATATCAAACATAATATATATAATATTTCCTAGCTCCGAAAACTCTTTCGGCGCTGCCTGATCTCCATCGGACCTCTCCCGGGACGTTCCCAGTGATCTCCTTCCTTTCCGGTCGTCTTGTCGAAACCCCTTAAGTGTGTTACCCTAGCGGTTCGATATAATATCAGGTATGATCAAGACTCCTCAATGATCAACGACTAATCCGTAGGCCTGGACCCCATGAATTAATCCCTGAGATATAACGAATGACTTTCATCTATCAAACCTGAACGTGAAGTCTTAGACCTTTTGCCATAGCGATACTTAGCACGTCCGAGCGTCGCTCCATAGATATCTCCATACCTAATCCCGACCTCGTTACCGACGACGCTATCTTCTACTCGTTCATGATCTCATGTCTCCGTGACCTAGTGATGGTTAATGTTGCAGATCCTTGCAGCTGGATTCTGTCAAACATATACAGAGCAATTAAGTTCAGAATGCCATCGTTAGAAGTTTCCGGCTTATCTCACTACAAAGGTTGGCTGGCAAACGACCTATTCACTTTCATCTACAATGGGGCAAAAATAGTGCTCCAAGAGGTACAGTTCCCTCGAAGGCCCTACCAGATCAACGATGAATGGCGCTGCGATGCGATAGCTGTGTTTGACAAAGCCATCGCAATCATCTGCTGGCCGGAAGACAAGGCATGGACATTCCTGCCCCACACAGACCTGCGTCCATCGACGTACGTGGATGCCGTGGGTGGTCACCCAAGCTCGGATTACCGGAGCTTTGGCCGCGTATACGCGGTAACTAAACCCCATGGCAATGTGTATGTTTGGGAACCGTTCGTATGGGGTAAGTCTAGATAAAAACTTCAGAGTTATATATATTGCTTATATGAGTATATTTTGTTTTACTGTTTAATTTCCTGCTGAGATTCATTTTTACTACTGTTGCGTATATCAGTCAATATTTTTCCTATAATAGCAACTAACTCAGAGTACGCAGTCGAAGGAGGCCCTGCTTCTCGAAACTGGTTCCTGGTACAAGATCGATTTGATCTTCTGTGGATACAGATCAGTGGCTCTTCAGCGACGTCTCACGGTCCATCGATGGTTATGGGGAGAAGATTATACTCTTACCCAGAGCGCCGATGCGACATTTTCAAGCGGGATGCAAATGAGTACCACAATGACGATGTTGCAGTAGAGTGGTCAAGAATGGGCAGCTTCGACGGCCTTGCTCTATTTGTGGGTGTCAACACTCCATTTTTCTTAAAGCCCCCTGACTCTGCTATTGCTGTTGTTGCCGCCGAGGAAGCGGAAGCTGTTGCTGCTGTTGCTGGTGGTGGTGATGAAGTAGGAGAAGAGCCTGTTGGTGCTGCTGCTGGTGATGGTGATGAAGAAGGAGAAGGGCCTGCTGGTGCTGCTGCTGCTGATGGTGATGATGCTGAAGCTGAGGATGAAGAAGTTCCGGATGGTGAGGCTGCTGGTGATGATGATCAACAGCCTCCTGGGGGTGAAGAGGAACAGCCTGCTGTTGTTGAAGAGGTTCCCCAAAAGGAGCCAGTGTTCAGGCCTGACTGGGTGTATGCTTCTCATCCAAGCGTGTTTGACTTCAACCCTCAGCAAGAACCAACCTGGAGCCGCATGCACGTCCGTGGGGGGGCTGCAATTGGAGGATCGCTGGGCAAAAGGAGATTTCACGGAGATGTAATTAGTGGCAAGGCACCAATGTGGTTCGTTCCATCGCTACCACCCAGTCCTAACTGATGCAGCCTGGACCCCAATTTGCCACTTCCATCTATCTACCTAAACCTATCAGTGTGTGAAACTATTTCTCTTTAAATTTTATTGAGTGGTTTGTTTAAGACAATGTTTATGTTAATTATGCGTGGGTGACGATTTTTATAATTTGGTTTGTTTATATTTTTTTCAATTTTATGTTATGGGTGAGTGAGAATGCCATTTTTTTCCTTATAGTGTCTTCTAAACAATTACTCCCTCTGTCCTCAAAATAAATGTCTCAATTTTGGATTTTTTTTTGATAAATGTATACATCAAACTTGTCTAGATTCATCCGTTTTTTGGCAAACTTGAGACACTTATTTCTGGATGATGATAGCCAAACTCAAATTAAGTTTTTACATTGAGCCACTAGATTTTGTACAATAAACTTACAATGTTTGTACTATTGAGTCTCCTCCTAGCCATCCGGATGCAGGTTTAATTGCAAGTCTTTCCTAGACCAGTAGATTCTCTTCATTTGCTCTTCAGGTAAACCGGAACCAGCATCCACCTCCTTGATAGCAATCCTAGACCAAACTATAGTCTTTACTCTTTGCATCAGATTCCCTGTCCAAACATAGATCATAATCACAATCTGAAAGATGACACAAGCTAGAGGATCAATGATGATTTTAGGTACTTTCATGGTTTGTCTGATACATTGCATATTCTGAAAGAGATGAAGGTTTACAAGATGGTTATTGGTTAGCACTAAAAAAATTAGAAAACAACAGCAAATAAATTCTGCAAAAGCATCCCCATAGACCTCTAAACTAGCTTGTACAAGCAGGGGAAGTCCAAGGTGATATTTCTAATGTTTTTATAGTAACTGGTATGAAAGAACAGTGAGTTAGTATGGATTAAAAGAATGCACTTTCTAATGTTTCGTGTTTGTGTTATCACTGTTGCTAAACGGCTACAACGACTGAGCCTCTACAGTACTATCATTTCATACACCCACGTACAAACACATATAACCAACTGTACACTGTGAGAAAAATGGCCGTACGCGGAGATATACAACTGTACGCGGAGATGTTTATGGAAGTATTATCGGATGAGGGTGTACTGGATGTATTAGAAAGTAGTTCAACCTTTTGTTTCAGAGTTGTATATGTCTGTATTCCAGGAAGTACAAATGCCAATTAAATCCCGTTTACGAGACTGCCCCACCTCGCAGGGCCCTCTCCATCAGGCCCGGGTGCCTAGCTTATTTTGAAAACTCGTAGAGGGAAACTACTCAATAGCAGCAAAGGGGACTGGTACATCGGAGGAACCGCTGCGCGCCATCAGAATCGACGCCACCGTCCCCGTCATCTCCGTCGACGCCGACGCCGCCATCTCCGTCGCCGCCGTCGTCACTATCCCCGTCGGCGCCCTCGTCGCCAACCCGGCCGCCACAAATCTCCGTCGCCTTTGCCTACCCCGCCCCAGCCATCTCCTTCGCTGCCAACTCGGTTGCCAACTCCGACGCCGCGGTCGTCGTGATCTCCGTCGCCACCGTCGTCACCAACTCCGACGCCGGCAACTCCGTCGCCGCCATTTCCGACGCCGCCAACTCCGTCACCTTCGTCACGGCTTCTTAATCTTCAACAGCATCGGGGACATCGGGGCAATCGGAGCCGTGAAGAGGTGGAGGAGTCAATCGGAGCCGTGAGGAGGAGAAGAAGGCTGTTGCCGGATGTCTTCCTTCAAGAAAAAAACAGGTGAAGACAACCCTTGCTGTTAACCCTTCCGAAACCCTAGATCAATTAATAGTTAATGACCTTCTTCATCTCGCTCATCCGTGGTTTACCATCTGGTCTCAGGTGTTTTTGCAAATTCGCCGACTAGCTAGAAGATTGCTGAAACAATATCTGATTTGAAGTCTTTTGAGGCTCAGGCTGATTCCCCATCAGGAAAAAATCTGAAATAGTTTACAAACGGTCTAAAACTCGGAAGGCAGCAGACAGTAAAATGTTGCAGGGAGGGACCAAGAAAATAAGAAAGGTTGCTGCAGACGATGGGGAAAAAGGAAAATTAGATAAGAGAATTCTCAGGAGTTCGCCAGCCAGATCCAAGGCAGTAACTACTGGAAGAAATGGGGCAGATGAACATAAAAAGGAGAAACAAATAGAAGAAGAACAAGATAAGGATGAAGAGCAAGGAGAGGAAGAGGACAAAGAAGAAGAGGGGAAGCATGATGAAGTAGACATCGACTATGCTGCCGAAAATGATGAAGAATCTCCACACGGAAAAAATAGCCAGATTGTGCTTCATGATTCCCAGACTGCTAATCCTCAAGTGGCTGCAAAACCAAAGAGACCCAAAGCGTCAAGGAAAAAACTAGTCCTAGTGGATGAGGAAAACCAGTCTCCTTATGATTTCCAGAGCCAGCAATCGGTTTCAGTGGTAAAGAAAGAATTTGAACAGTTAGAAAAGGTTCCAGCCTGGTTAGAGAGTGTCAATGCTGCAGGGTTCGGTGCTTTCCGTACCACTGATATATCCACATCAATGAACAAGAACTGTATGGGTTTCTGCATGAAGACTCTCAACACCCATGCAATGACAATGGAGTTTGGCAACAACAAAGAGATAGAGGTTAACCGATACAATATACACTTGTTGACTGGACTGCCAAATGGGGACCAATCAGCCCCAAGACCGACAAGAAAAAGGGCTCAAGATAAAGAAGAAGTTGTGAAGTTGAAGAGTGAACTACAGATAACGATGGGGAATAAGGGTGAGATAACAATAAAATCCCTTCTAGAAAAGCTAGGAACGTTGGTAGACGATGAACTGAAAGCACCTGAGCCTGGAAGGCAAAACACTGCTCTGAAAGCATTCTACCTAATCTTCTTCAACAAGATATTATGCCCCGGATCTTCAGCACGCCTGATGAGAGAACTTGGAATAGTTGAGGGTCTGCAATTCGATAAAATGATACAAATGGACTACTGCCAAATTGTTGTGGATGAGATACAAAGAGCAGCGGAGGAATGGCAAAACAATACAAAAAGGACTCAGTGGACGTATCTAGAAGGCTTCACCCTTGGACCAATTCTGATGTACCTAGATTCGCTGATATGTGACAACCTAGCCGAAATGACTACTAGAACTCCTAGAATATCCTATCTGAAAACAACTAATCAAGAAAGAATTGAACAACTTGATTGCAGAAAGGATGAAGATGGGATACAATTTGGCAATATTAAAGTGAGTATTCCTTCTCCTACTTCTTTGTCAGAATGTAGTTTATGTACTTCTCCTTTACGATCCCTTTTTGCGAGATTTTTTTTTGGACTGACAAAGATATTAACTTGATTTTCAGGCCTGGAAAGCACAGGCACAACGAGTATTCAAAACTTACAAAAATCATGAGGCAGCAGAAAAAGAAGCTAGAAAATACAAGGCCTTAGCCATCTATCATGCTACAGATGGGGATCCTTCAACCCAAGTAGTGCCCCTGGAATCAAGGAAGAGGAAATTGATTGATGGTGACCAAGAATGCAAAGAGGATGTACTGGGAACGATTGAACAAAAATTGAAGGAGGTGGTTCGACTGGCAGAAATAATACCAACATCTGGTGAAATCATAGGAGACAACAACAAAAAACCTAAGGATGCATTTGCTCAAGATGTCCTTAGGGAAGAGAGAAGTATAAAAAGCTTTATAAACCAGACCAGCAATCTCATTGAGATGCTTCGCAACTTTGCCAAAGACCAGGAGTACACAGTGAATGAAAACATGGCTGTGCCGTCTCACAATACAACAAAACAAGTGCGGTTTGATCAGGAAACCGTAGGCTGTTCCAACCAAGACGAGCACATAAATGAAATGAACAACAAGAAAAAGAAAAAGTTGAAGAAACAGCCACCTGCTAAAAAAATTTCCGAACAAGTGGTCGATCCAGCGTCAGCGGTTCAAGGGACAAACACTGGCTGGCAAACCAGAAGAAATTTTAGGTGAAATGGTTTGTTCGGCTAAATTTTAAATGGGCACTGAACAATTGCAACAATGATTTGATTGATTCAACTGTCGTTGTTTCTTATTTTTCAGGATCAAGCAAATCAAATCCCACAACTGGAGAAACAGCTGACGAACTTAAAGTGAGTGATGGGGTGACTACTTCTGGCGAGGAAATCTTCTCCCACCAATATCCGTATTTATTTACGCCGTAGGATCGAACCGGCATCTGAGCTTGATCAACAGGCCTTGCGTTCTCGTTCTACCAAATGGGTGTTCTCTGTTTATTCTATCGCAAGTTCATCATGTTGCTACTTTTTTGTAGGGTAAACCAGACGAGACACAATGTCAGCTCAAGGATGGAGAAGCACAAAAGGATGCAACTCCTGCTTAACAGTTACTCGACAAACAAGATCATCGCTCTTCGGAGAAAGATGATGAGACAACTCCTGCTAAGGATGGCGATGAAGAAAACAAGCTGGACAATAAAACTGCTGATCTAGAGATCCTGAAAACAAGACAGGCAAGAACAATTAGAATCAAAATTTTATTTCTACAAACTCAGAGTTGCTAAATAGCTAAAATAAAGTTCTTTTGATTTCTTATACAACACACGCCGAGAGTCTGAAATTTGCGGACAGTGTAATTGTCTATCAACAAGAGGACGACGAACATGATCAACAAAAACAAATAGGTAACAAACTACTACACATAAATGAATATAATAACAAACCAGTATAGTCCATCTAATATTTAGTTGCATCTTTCTTTTCAATTTCCATTCAAGGCTGTGGGAAAGAAAATACAGGAGAATTAATGGCAAGCATTGAAAGCGAAAATAATACCAAAGAGGGAAAAAGGAATCAGGTAAGATGTTTTTTTTCGATTTTAATTATGGTTTTTACATCAAAATAATAACAAACTGTCGTCTCAATTCCATTACGTCAAAATTTAATCGAGGAAACCACCGGACAGATAGCAGAGGCTCCACAAGATGATGGCACTGATAAGAAACAAAAACAAGAAAGAGGCCAAGAAAGTGATAATCCTCAACCGGAAAAACCAGAAGAACCCAACTCATCGAGGGAAATACAATAGGTGGAAGAACAACAAGTAGAAAAGGCCCTACCAAGACCTTTCGGAGACATAGGCAAGTAGATTTATGTTTTTTAAAACCATGGGCCATGCAGACATCAAGAAAATCGAGGGATCATGTATATTTCTCATGCTGTACTGGAAATGTACTTCATGGGAGGTTGCGATCTTTCCTGCTATTTTGTAGTCCTTTTACTCAAGGACAATATTTATAAATAAAGAGAAGACTTTTGAGCAGCCAAATAAAGGCGACTCTCAAACTAGATTCCCCCCCCCCAATTATTCATGCTGGATCGAAGACAAAAAAGGAAAGTCCATGTATCTCATATCTGCTGCACCGATTTGAAGCTCATATTAGTTCAAACTTAATTATCACTTGATTGAATCTATGAATCTCTTATCGCCGGTGCACTGGATTTGTTCTATTGTAGGTACTAGGGAACTTGAAGAAGATTCTGGAGAAAAAAGAAAAGAAGAACGTGCACTCGAAGAAATGGAAACATTGGAGGGAGTGATAGAGAAGCTGCACAACGATATTTGCACATAACAGCATACAATAGAAAAAATGTAAGCAAACAACCAAAAAAATTCACCGATGTACATGTTAGGAAAAAATGCATTTGATTTTTTTACCGATTGTTTTGATTAAATACAACAGGGAGGAAACATTTGTCGTACATGGCGGCGAAGTAAATGAAGAAACCATAGTGAATCTTGGTACTCTTGCAAGATCATTTAAAGATCTATCTGGTCTTGATTCACGTGTAGCAAACATAATAATTGAAAGAATCCGAGAAGAAGCACAAGAAACAAAAACCCTGATAGTTCCACTGTTCACGCTTGTGAGTACATTTATCTGCATCAGTTTAATTATGATTTAAACTTCATCATAATATGAGAAAAAAATGATCGCACTTAAATTTACTCAGATGAGAGTAACAAAGAGAGTGGATATGACAAAGAAAGCTCTGAAACGACTACTCAAAGCGATGGATCCAAACAACCCAGTCTGTTTTCTGAAGGGATACAATTTGGTACGATAATTTCACATCAATGATCTGTTTTTTTCTCTGATTTTTAATGTTGTTTTGCTCCTGGAATGGATAATAAGATTTACTGGAATGCTGATTATTCACAGATAAAGATCCCTTGCATGGATGAGCCTGATAAAGTGGGAGAAATTGCCCATTTCTTCGCGATAACGTTGAACGTAAAGAGAAAAAGATTCGAACTACTGGATTCCTTAGGAGGAAAAAGGTACGAGCTGTTTTTCTTCAGAATGGTGGGAGTTCTAAAGGATTTATGGAGACTTGCAGTGAAGGAAAGCGGCAACGAGCTATCGCCTCCAAGTATAAACGACTTTAAGTGCTACAAGATTAATGTTCCAGACCAAGGAGAGACGTAAGAATCTTAAAAAAACAAAAAAATATTTAACATCAGAAAACAAAGTTGGATACCATTGATTGACAACTTTTTAATCTAGATGTTTAATACAGGTTAAATTGTGGATTTCACATGATCTTAATCTTAATGCACTGGACTGGGAGTTCGTTGCACAAGTTTGACAGTTCGGATATTCTCCAAATCAGACAAAAAAATACTATACATACTCATGACATGGAAAACTTTGAAGATAGACTTCAGCCTGATTGGTTATAACAAAGGTAAATTGAGTTGTTAATGAACATGCTTCATTCGCTTACTATATTTCATTCCCTAACTCCATATGATATGTCATTTTCTTTGAAGCAAAAACTATATAGATAGCAAGGTTTTATACCCTCTATCTAATCTACTTTTATGTATATTAGTGGAAATACATTGCATTGGGTTCCTTCTTAAATCATGATGGAGTGGATAAGTAAAATAGAATTAAAATAATGTCAGGGCGATATGTACAATCACGCATGAGGGGGTTGTACAGGAATACGATAATTGTCGTACGAAAAATTTGATATGAAAGAAATATTATTCGGAGGGAGCGAGGAACGTACGGCCACCTCTAAGTGCATGTACAGGGAAGTGCAAATAGGGGTTCGAAGGAGGGGGAACTCGCATGAGGGGGGATGTACAGGAAGAAATATACTGGTCGTACGAAAATTTAAATCGGAGATATGTTATTCGGGTTGTACAGGACACGGCGCGTAGGACGTACGGCCAATGCTAAGTGGTTGTACAAGAAAGCTAAAAATGGGTCAACGAAGGAGGGGGTGCTACCCCCAGGTCAGGAAAGGGTTTTACAATATAGACGAACAAGCTTGCACGGTCCCGCAAGAGGGGGTTGTACAGGAAAACGAACACGTGTGCTTATGATAGTTCAGCTGTTATTGAAAGTTTTATCATATTTTGATTGATAGTTGCTACCTCCCCCTCCCATAACTTCCCCTGAACTCTCCCTGCCCTAAAATATATTGTGTATATAGTATGGGATATATCTCATTTGGACAAAAGAAATTAAAACCAATTTTCTGTTTTCCTCATTTGTTCTTAGATAAATACTCAAAAATTCCCTTACAATAACAAATCCAATATGAACGCAAATATGAATCCTGGTGACACTTACAGTTTTTTTTAATAATTCCTGACAACCCTAATTTCAATTGTGTAGATTACTTGCACAAGTTTCCAGAATTAAGTCGACTGCTCCCAGACGTGAAGATCCATCCAGAAGCAAATTTAATGGAGGAGATTGAAAAAACCCCTCAAATAATCATAAGAGAAAGGACGAGTACAGACAACTATGTCCTTCACAAACAAATGCATCACAAGGTAGTTGTGGTGATTGATCAAGCTGATATCGAAGATAATGGACAGAAGCAACTGACCATGGAGTACAAGAGGACAAAAATGAGAGAGGAGGATGGACCCCAGGAAGAAGTAACCGAAAAAGAAGAACCGAAGAAACCAGATAAACAAGAGACAACGAGAACATATACCCCACAGATGCAGCTCCTCCCTGCTCCTAACTACGCAGTACCAACGGTAAATCAACAACCTGGAGGTTACGCAGTAACACCTGATCGTTATAGGGCTCTTCAGCAGATATCAGAAGACTCGCAGTCCCCAGAGATTCAGAAAAGGAAGAAAGGTGTTAACTCTGCAGACATACTGTCAGGCGTGAGGCCGATTGCACCTGCAAACAAGGTCTGTGAGGAAGTTGCTGATTATCGTCCACTTGTATTTAAAAGTAGCAACCTAGCAAAGAAGGTGATGGATGTCATATTCGGACAGGAGACAAGAGAAAAGATTGCAGGGTGAGTAGTTTGAATTGAAAAAACTGCCTCAAAAATTACTACTATAAACGTATGCTATGAAATCTAATAACACTGACCGTTTTGCAGAGATCTCCTGTTCGAAGCAAAACATCTTAAATTCCCTGAAAATGAACTCACATTTTCTCGGAATGGCCATCACATCCAGGAATTGTTCGGTCCTCGCAGTTGCATCGAATGTCAGGTGATGGATTATATCATTGACGACTGGTACATAAAATCCGAACTATACAGGACAAGAGAACGCATTATGCTGACACCGGATTTTATAAAGGTAAGTCCTCGTTACCATGGAAAACAACCAAACTGCAAATTCACAGATAATTGTTTATAGAATGAAACAAAATATCTCACTAGAAAACTTATCTCCACAGGATGTGATTCAAGTTTTTGAATCGACAGCAGATACGGTAGAAATGGAGGGACAAAAAGCTGAAATCAAATATGACAAAGTTCAAACAAAGGACGAGATGGTAAAGAGATTTGACATGGACAATGCAATGAAAATGTTTGACAGACACATAAGAAGGAACAAAAGCATGCTTCAAGCTAAATTGGTAAGTTTTCTGATCCATGATTTTTTTCTGTAATCTTGTCACTCGTTGTACAATAAGAACTTTCGTGGACTGCACAACTATTTACTACCTAGTTGTACGGAAGATCACTCGATCCTGTACCACTATAAACCGTATTATTGAACGCCGTGGGATCGCATTAGCAATCGTGCTTGTTCAGATTTGCCGTGGGATACACCAGTTCAGATAAACCAGTACAAGTGGTACCTCTGTATTGTACAACATGATAAGCCATTCATGCACTACTCTCCTACCACTACATGCACATCAACTTTTAATGAACCTACTACTACTCCGATAGACTGTACAACTACTCTTTCTGGTTGTACAACAGGTCTTGGGTTCCCGTACAACAATCGTCTCTACTACTGCGTCAGTAAAATATCTTGCACAACTATTTTCTTTCTATATGTACACCAGGTCCGGTGAACCTGTACAACTTGACTCTTTTAATTTGTACGCCACATGATATGCCTTACGGGTCTTGATTACCAACAATATATTTGTACTCATAACAGATACTTCTACCTTATTTCAAATGCAATCATTACTGCCTGTACATAATGAATAGATACAAAAAGTCAGTTCAAGTAATTGACTCAAGGAAATACAAACCTAGGGATGTGCGCTCATACAACTCCTTCAACTATGAACCAATGAAGATTGTAAGTTATGAACTCTCACATATTATTTTTCAATCATCAACTACATGATTATTATTTCTGTTTGAAAAAGTATTGATGAAATGAGCTCAAATTATATTAAAACAGATATGCAGAATGGAACTAGTACTAAAGGAAAAGTACGGAGAGGCTGCATACAAAGCAAGCAAACAGCCAGATTGGGTTCAACTGGCTAAAAAAACCAGAGGATCAAAGTCCCTTGCCAAGGGGTCAACGAGTGTGGCTTCTACATGCTGCGGTACGCCTACCATTTTGATGGACATCAAATGATTTACGACAAACCAGAGAACAAGATGAAATTCAAAAAAATTGTGGACGAAGATGTAAGCAAGCTCGGTTGCAATGTTATTTTTATTTTGAAAACCAATAAATCTGACCTCATGTTTTTGTGATCTTACAGCCAAACTCAAATGAATGGAAGGCGGAGTACTTGTACCCCATGTTGTTCAGCTCGCACAACATGGCACAATTGCCAAAAGAGATCGAGGAATTTGCTCCACCGGACTACAAGAGTAAGAGTTGACAATCTGTAAAATAAATCTTTTTTTTTGCCTAGCACCCAAGATTAACTATTCAGCTAACTTATTGATAATGGACTAATAACATAAGCACTATTTTGTTTCCAGAACACATCAAAATAATCAGGAATGAAAGTGAAAAACAGGAACATCAGATAGAAATGAAGCTGGGACTCGGATTTCGTAGAGAACAGGGATTGCTAATCCCAGATATGTCTTTAGAGTACATATTATAGTCATATATGAATAATATAGACCATTATCATTTTCCTGTACAACCCCATCATGTGTGTCTGAACAAGTATGTACATCTATCAAGTACAACACTATACTACCCTGGGCTGCACCCCCCTCCTACTTAGAACACCCATGATAAATTCATGTACAACTACTTAGCGATGGCCGTACGTTCCACGCGCACTTTTCTGTACAACCCGAAAAACATATGTCCGATTCAAATTTTCGTACGACAACTATCTTTCTTCCTGTACAACGACATCAAGCGTGTTCGTACAGGAAGGTCCGACCATCCTGCACATCACTTTCCTATCCTGGGGATAGCACCACCTCTTTCTTCCTGTACAACACCCTCATTGTGACAGTACATGCAAGTTCGTCTATACTGTGCAACCCTTTCCTGACCTGGGGATAGCATTACCCTCTTTCTTCGTTCACCCATGGTATTTTTCCTGTACATCCACTTAGCGTTGGCCGTACGATCCTCGCGCATTGACATGTACAACCCGAATCAAAAATCGCCGAATCAAATATTCGTACAACCATGATCGGAATCCTGTACAGCCCTATCATGCGAGATCGTACAGGAAGGTGCGTCTATCCTGTACAACTCTTTGCTGACCTGGGGTTAGCACCCGCTATTTCTTTCCGTACAACACTCTTATTTGGGTCCGTACAAGCAAGTTCTTCTATACTGTACAACACTTTCCTGACCTGGGGATAGCATTCCCCTATTTCTTCAAACACCAATGAAAATTTTCCTATACAACCACTTAGCAACCACTTAGCGGTGGCCGTACGGTCCTCGCGCATTGACATGTACAACCCAAATCAAATATCGCCGAACCAAAGTTTCGTACAACCATGAACGAAATCCTGTACAACCCTATCATGCGTGATCATACAGGAAGGTACGTCTACCCTGTACAACTCTATCCTTACCTTGGGGTCACTAATTAGTGGGGCCTGATAAACTGGGGGACCACCTGACTAAACTAACCACCACCATTTCGCAACCTCTGCCGTCTCTCTTCCACGCCGCGCACAACTCCAGGAGCCGAGCAGTCGAGGTTCATCTGGGACCTCAGTTCCGCATCGCCGCCACCTAGATCTATCCTCCCGCATCGCCGCCGCCTACAACTAGGCAGCAACGCCGCCGAGATAACCAGAGTTTTGGCTCGGTCTCTTGGAACTCGGAGATCCATGGGAGCAACGCCGCAACGCCACGGGATCAAGCAGCGGGCGCATCAAAATGCTCCGCCCGCAACAACTCCGAACAAATTCAAATCGAACCAGCACATCGGAAAGGACGGACTACACAGCAACAAGCAGGAGCAACAATTCAGAGGTTTGTTTTCTTTAACGCATTTGCAACTTTAAATCTCTGCCACTCAAACAAATAAACAAATCAATGATCTGCTCGCTAGGGTTTGAAGAGATTTTCCACCATTTCTCAACAAGCCAGCAAGAAAAATTAAGGAAATAACCGCCCAAATAGTTTTCAAATAATTTGAAATCCAGGAGATCCTGAAAGTAACACAAGTTGGACAACAATTTCAAGACGGGTTGAACAACACTTATATGATTTTTCGTAGATGCGAAATAATATATACTATGTACAAATCGGAATCTGTGTAATACTTTTTCTGTTTTTTAGATTTCGATGTCTCAAGTGCTGGCTAAACAATGTTGCAGAGCAAATATATGGACCCTAATCGCACAACAGTTAGCGACGAAGATGAGAATACCATTTCAGTGGAACCACTGAATGTTTTACCTCCGGATAGTTCCAAGGACTCAACAGGCCCGCAAAAACGAGCCTCATGGATCGATGAGGAGGAGCGGAAGGAAAAGAAAGCCAGAAAAACAAGATAAAGAAGCAACTACTGAGAACACACATGATCATTTGGAACAGAAAACTACAGGACAAAGAGTCTGGAAAAAGACCAAGAAATCTGCTTCCTGGAAAGATCTTGGCGAGCGCAGGAGCCCTAGATTTAAAAATACTGCCAAAAGTACTAATTATGTACACCTGAATCCCTCAGAGGAGGAAGAAGATGAAAGTAGCTAGCAAGAAGATACTAGTGATAGTAATTTTCAAGGGGTGGAAATGGAGGATGAAGAGGACACAAGTAGCCAGCAACAAGATTGTAGTGATAGTAGCGATGAAAACAATAAGGAGGAAAACAATAACAACCTGAAGGTAAAATAACACTTTACTCTTGATGTGCTAAATAAACTTACAATACTTATTTTATACGGAATTAAATGCTCATAATAAATACAGGGGAAAAGAGTGAAAGGAGAAGAGAAGAGGGAGGGCAAAAAAACAAGAAAAAGGATTTAACGAGGAGAAGAGGAGCAAAAAAAGCTGAAAAGAAGCCTGAGAGAAACAACTATCAGATGCTCTCTGACTGTTGGGGATATATCAACTAGGGGTATAACCAACATGGATCAATCCGGCTAGTCCAGGGTGGCCCAAGGGTGGTAAGGCCGAAGCCTGCCGGGCGGCCCAGATAGCTGACGTACAAGGAAGTAGGCGGACGGTCCAAGGAAGGCGGAAGGCCGAAGCCCATCCAGCCACCAAGCCCAAGACGGAAGGCGGCAACTAAGCCGGCTAGGTCTAGGACTCTGTTTACTTGCCGGACAAGTACTTACCTTGTACCCTGGGGTCTGGCCGCCTATATAAGCCGGCCACCAGGGAGCCTTTAGGGCAGACGCTTTAATAGGCATCATACACATTGTAACCTGTTCACGGCTATTGCCTCATAGTGAATTATAGCAGCACGTAGGATCTCGCCACCGCCGTGGGATCCGAAGCTGGGTAAACTCGCCGTGTTCAACCCCGTCCTCGACGACACCAACCTTCTTCCCCACCATCCATACGTAGGCTAGAGGACCCCCGTCTCCTATCAATTATGCCGATACCACGACAGTTGGCGCCCACCGTGGGGCATAAGGTTCTGGCGTCACGTTCCAGGCGGGAACACTTGGCGGCGTGGGCAAGCAGATCGCCGTCGGTCGCGTCACAAGGTATGGCGGCCATAGCTACGTCAACTCGGATGAGTCCTGGCTCCCGGCGGACGACTACCTTATCGGATGCGCAATCGTACCGATCGGAGAGATCGACGTCTTCATCGGGTACACGCTAGAGGCGTACGGCCTACCGCGTTTCTACAACCCCACCCACCAACCCTTCGACCAAGCAGTCGACCGACAAGATGGATCTGAATCCGCCTTCTCCCAGGAGTCGGCCGAGTCTGATTTCCACTTCGTCGGAGTTGTCGGACTGGGACCAGACTCCCAGCCGGAAATTAACGATCCTGAGTCAATCCTCCCTGCTCTACAGGAGGATGCGATGTCAGATGCCGGATCCAGATCTACCGTTCAAGTCAACGTAGATTCTGACTCTGATGATGATGCTAGTCTCTTCGAAGAGAAGATCAAAACCCGCTTTTCCAGTGGTAATCCGACTCCTTCAGAGGGCACAGCGGATACTGACATGCCTGACAAGCTGGCTATGATGGTTGTTGTCGGTCACGAGACAACCCTAGTTACTTCGGAGGCGCAAAATAAGCCGGCGGAAGATGCCGGCGACACCACTGCCGGCCAACTCATTGAAAGTTCCGACAAGGTGCGCGCAAAGAAGAAAACTGGCCTCGAGAAAGGCGGCAGCAGCAAACCCACGGATTTGCTCTCCGCCATCAAAGAAGTAGACGAGATCATGAATACTCCGGTGAATAAAGACACCCCACTCGACGAAGTGGAAGAGCTTAGGCTTAACATGCTTAAGCACTCTGACTTCCTGCGAAAAAGAGAGGAGCATGTTGAGAGCCTTGCGAAGAAGATCGAGAAAGAACAGGAGAACATGTCGGCCAAATCAAGCCGGCAACTCTTCGAGGAGAAAAGGTCATCAAAAAACTGCCGTGGAAAAGAGTCGCCTACGCAAGCAACGACAGCGGCTCAAGATCTAGGGTTCGACTGGCGTACGGCACCACAACGCGTGGACAGAAGGGGAGATGTTGTCTTCTGCACCCCTATCCTCAACGCGGCCGCCGCGCTAGATACCCTGGACGACAACACTTACACGGCGGAAGAAAAGCTGGCCAACGCAAGACACTTCGTGAGCAAGGCCCTAGAACAACAAGCTCGCGCTGATTCCTACGGCCACATGGTGGAAGCTCGCGGGGGAGACCTAGAGTCTAAGTCGAGAAAGTGCAAAGCTGCACCCGGCACCGACCCCGAAGCCCCGTCTGGCTCCAGTAGCCATGGCGACAAAAGGAAGGCAACGCCACCTCCAAAGAAGGCGCCGCCGCCAAAGCCAAGGCGGGACGAGAATTCAAGGACAGGAAGCAGAGGAGACCTGCCACCTCCATCCCAGCCAAGACGCGACAACGGCGGTAGCCGGAACAACAGGCCACCGCCTAGAAAAGATGTCGGCAACGACCCTCCCAGGAGAGGTCGAAGCCGGTCTCCGCAGCGCAGCACCGGCAGCAAGAAGAGAGAGGAGGTAGAAGGGCCCAGGCGCAGCATAAGCCGGGCAGCGCAGGATGAGCCGGACGCAAACAGAGGCGCACGGCAGCTCGATCCAAAAGACGCACGACACCGCCTACAAGACATAGCAAGAGGAAATGAGCCGCTATACTCTGGACCAAAGTGCTTCGGTGACGCCATCCGTAGAGAGCCGTTCCCTAAGGACATGACATCAGTGTCAAAAAACTGTTCTAGGTACAACGGCCTCGTTAAGCCGGACTCATGGCTATCCGATTATGCCATGGCCATAGAAATTGCCGGCGGGAGCAGCTATATTGCCGTCCGCTACCTACCTCTCATGTTGGAAGGCATGGCAAGAGCTTGGATCGACAACCTTCCTGAAAAGTCCATCCATAGCTGGTACGACATGGAAAAGGTTTTCTCCCAGCACTTCCAAGGAACATACAAGCGTCCAAATACCTAAACGGATTTGCAACGCTGTATCCAAAAGCCGGACGAAACCATGACAGATTTTGTCAGCCGTTGGATATCCGAAAAAGCCAACTGTCATGGTGTTTCGGACGCACAGGCTATCCACACCTTCTACACGGGCCTACAGAAGAAGTCCTTGCTCCGTCACAGGCTCGTCCGCGATAAAATCACGGACCTTGGTGAGATGCTCAACCTGGCCGCCCAATACGCGGCGGCGGATGACGACGCCCGGGACGATGACCCAGACGTCAACATCATCCCAAAGCGGAACAACAAGCGCAAGCAGGCGGCAGATGACAAAGCCGGACCTTCCAATGAGGTAGCCGCATCATTCCAAGGGAACGCCGGCAAAAAGAAGTGGAAGAATAAGAAAGATAGTCGCGAAGCCGGCTCAGGGCCTAAGGCGGCACGAATCACTTATGAACAGGCAAAGCTTTTGCCATGTCCCATCCACGCCTCACTGGGCAAGGTCAACCATATGCTTGGCGAGTGCCGTTTCATGGACGACTTCAAAAAGGATCCCACAGTCGGCTGGAAGTCAAAGAAGTCAAAGAAGAACGACAAGAAAGACAACAAGGAGGATGAGGATGACGACGACATGTCTATCTCAAGCGAAGACGACGCAGCCGCCAAGAAAAAGAAGCCGTATCCGAAGGTCAAAGAATCTCTTGTATGATTTGTCGGCACGCCTTCGGCTAAGGCGGATAAGGCGTAAATGCGTGAACTCAACGCGACAATGCCGGACGTTCCCCAGTACTTGAACTGGTCGGAAGCAACGATCACTTGGGACCGGTCCGACCACCCTGATCACGTTCCTCACCCAGGCAAGTACGCCCTTGTCGTCGATCCCATTGTCGACAACTTCAGACTCACAAAGGTACTTATGGATGGCGGCAGCAGCCTCAACATCCTGTACTATGACACACTAAGCCGCATGAACCTATCAGAGGATCAGCTGGACCATAGCAACCTCACTTTTCATGGCATAGTGCCCGGCAGGAAAGCAAAGTCAATGGGGAGCATCAGGCTGAAGGTAACTTTCGGACCAAAAGAGAACTACCGCTCAGAGTTCCTCCGGTTCGAAGTTGTCCCCTTCAAAAGCGCCTATCATGCAATCTTCGGACGACCGGCTTTCGCCAAGTTCATGGCAAGGCCGTGCTACATATACAGCAAGCTTAAAATGCCGGGGGAAAACGGAACCGTCACGATTTCCGGCAACTTCAAGAAAGCCAAGGAGTGCGAGTGTGGCATGGCCGCCTTCGCAGAAGCCGTCATCCACAAGGAAGAACTCGCGCTGCTCGGGGCGGATTCAGACAACTCCATGCCAAGGCCAAAGATTGATGTCAAGAAGACCTTCGAAGCTTTAGAAGACACCAAAAAGGCGGACCTCATCCCAGGTGACAAGTCTAAGCAAGTTGTCATCGGCTCCAACCTTGACAGCAAATAGGAAGGCGCGCTCGTCGAGTTCCTCTGTGAGAATCATGACATCTTTGCATGGTCGCCTTCCGACATGCCTGGTGTACCGAGGGAACTTGCCGAGCACTCGCTCAACATCATAAAAGGATCCAAGCCGGTGAAGCAAGCAACAAGACGCTTTGGAGATGAGAGACGCAAGGCTATAGGAAAGGAGATAAATAGGCTGAAGGCCGCCAATTTCATAAAAGAAGTTGTACACACCGATTGGGTGGCAAATCCTGTACTGGTTCCAAAGAAGAATAAAGAGTTGAGGATGTGTATTGACTATACCGGTGTTAACAAGTGCTGCCCAAAGGATCCCATTGCGCTGCCTAGAATTGACCAAGTCGTAGAGTCCACAGCAGGCTCCGAGCTGCTTTGTTTTCTGGACGCCTACTCAGGATACCACCAAATCAAGATGAGAGAGTCAGATCAGCTGAATACATCTTTCACCACTCCATACGGGACTTTCTGCTACATTACAATGCCTTTTGGCCTGAAGAATGCAGGGGCAACATACCAGCGCTGTATGCAAAATTGTCTGCACGAACAGATCGGCCGCAATGTTCACGTCTATGTAGACGACATCGCGGTAATGTCAAAAAAGAAGGCAGATCTCCTAGAGGATTTGGAAGAAACGTTTCAGAATCTCCGGAGGTATCAGATGAAACTCAATCCCGCCAAGTGCGTTTTCGGCGTTCCAGCCGGCAAACTGCTCGGGTTTATCGTCTCAGAACGAGCGATCGAGGTTAACCCGGAGAAGATCAAGGCCATCCAAAACATATCCAGACCTACTTGTCTGAAGGACGTGCAGCGCCTAGCCGGATCGGCGGCAGCCGTCAGTCGTTTCATAAGCCGCCTAGGGGAAAAGGCAATGCCTCTCTACCGGCTATTGAAGAAATCCGACAACTTCGAGTGGACAACACAGGCAGATGCCGCCTTGCAACAACTTAAGGAGGCCATCACATCCGCTCCGATATTGGCAGCACCTCGATCACAGGAACCAATGCTGCTGTACATCGCGGCAACAGGAGCTGTTGTCAGCGTTGTCTTGGCTGTGGAAAGAAAGGAGAACGAAGCCGCGACGTGTGAGCAGCGACCGGTCTACTTCATCAGTGAAGTATTCTCCGCCTCCAAGCAGAGGTATCCGCATTACCAAAAGCTGGCTTATGGTGTATTCTTCGCCGCCAGAAAGCTTAGGCATTACTTCCAGGAACACAATGACAGTAGTCAGCAAGGCACCGTTGGGAGACATAATCAACAATGCAGAGGCAACAGGTCGAGTTGCCAAATGGGGCATCGAACTTGCCGCCTTTGATATAGTCTATAAACCACGGACCGCCATTAAGTCTCAAGCGCTTGCAGACTTTGTCGCCGACTGGACAGAGGCCATGGAGGAAACGACACTCCCCGAATCAGAATATTGGGTCATGCACTTTGACGGATCAAAGATGCTAAAAGGCTCGGGGGCTGGAGTCGTTCTACGCACGCCTAAAGGTGACAAGCTTAGCTACGTGTTACAAATCCACTTCACAGCAACCAACAATGTTGCCGAGTACGAAGCCTTGCTTCATGGGTTACACGTGGCAAACGACCTAGGCGTCAAAAGAATCCTCTGTTATGGCGACTCAGATTTGGTCGCGCAACAAGTAAGCGGAACATGGGATGCGAAAAGCGCAACAATGGCGGCTTACAGAGCCAAAGTTGACGAATTCGCAAAAAACTTCGCGGGCTACGAAGTCCGGCATGTTCCAAGAGCTGAGAACGAGGCGGCGGACACACTTGCAAGACTAGGATCGGAACGCAAAAAGGTACCAAAAGATATTTTCCTGGAGCATTTGCACAAGCCATCCATTAAAGGCGCCGATTTGATGGACCCCGATGCAGAAGAACCGGTAGAAGCGGCAAGTCTCGCTGTCTACTTGACACAGCCGGATTGGACAGTCCCATATCTCGATTTTCTAATCGACAGAAAGTTGCCAGAGGACGATGAGGTGCTAAAAAGGCAGATCATAAGGCGAGCCAAGGCATTCACGATAATAAAAGGCGAGCTTTATAAGCGAAGCACGTGCGGCATCTATCAGCGGTGCATACAGCCGGAAGAAGGCCGGGAAATCCTGAAGGACATACATATTGGCACCTGCGGGCATCATGCCTCCGCCATGTCCATTGTATCCAAAGCTTTCCGCCAAGGTTTCTACTGGCTCACCGCCAAAGAAGACGCCGAGAACATCGTAAAGACATGCAAAGGCTGCCAGTTGTACGCTCGTCAACCTCACTTGCCGGCACAGGAACTAAGGACGATCCCAATCACCTGGCCGTTCGTGGTCTGGGTCTTAGACATGGTGGGTCCCTTCAAAAAGGCGCGTGGTGGGTACACCCACCTATTGGTCGATGTCGACAAGTTCACCAAATGGGTCGAGGCTAAACCGATCAGCAAACTTGACGCACAAACAACCACCAATTTTCTCTAGGGAATTATCTCTCGGTTTGGAGTTCCACACAGCATTATCACCGATAATGGCAGCAACCTGTCTCAAGGCGACATAGAAGAATACTGCAGCGATCTGGGTATCCGGCTTGATTTGGCATCCGTGTCACACCCTCAATCCAATGGACAAGTAGAGCGTACAAACGGCCTAGTCTTATCAGGAATTAAGCCTCGTCTCGAAGCTCCATTACACAGGGCAGCCGGCGCTTGGGCAGATGAGTTATAGTCGGTACTATGGAGTTTGCGCACAACGCCAAACAGGTCTACCGGCTACACTCCTTTCTTCTTAGTATATGGCGCTGAGGCAGTGCTACCTACCGACATGAAGTACGAATCCCCAAGAGTTCAAGCCTACATCGAGCAAGACATAGAAGGTGCAAGACAGGATAGCCTAGACCTGCTAGACGAAGAAAGAGACGTCGCTCTCCATCGCTCCGCCTTGTACTAGCAACAACTTCGCCGCTATCATAGCCGGAGAGTGCGGAAGCGAAGCTTCAGAACAGGTGACCTGGTTCTCCGCCTAATTCAAGACAGAAAAGGCTTGCACAAGTTATCCCCGCCATGGGAAGGACCGTTTATAGTCACAAAGGCGCTGCTCAATGGTTCCTACTACCTGGCCGACATCCGCTACGAAGACGAAAAGAAAATGCGCAAGAAGGCGGCAGGAAAAAGGGGAACCAAGCGCAAAAAAGGCATTGACGATCCGTTCGAGCAAACAAGACGGCCTTGGAATATTGAGCAGCTACGTCCTTTCTACACTTAGCAATTTATAATTGTAATAAGTTAAATATGATTATGAAATAAAAGTCTATGGTTCCTCATCTGTGTTGAGAAGCATGCCATCTTTTGTCCTTTCTTGCAATCATATTTCCCCTATGTATCTAAGTTACCTATTTTCTAGCTCCGTGCAAAGGTTCAAACTGGTAGATACTTGCAGCTTTCGAGCCAACCCAAAGCAAAAATAAACTTTTTTGCGCCGCCTAATTTCTTTACCTCTGATTACTTATATGTGGTTCGCCTAGTAGTATGTCTTTGACACCAACATGTTGGCTTTGGTCTCTGATTCTAAACGCATGGTTTAGCCCTGGTTGTTTCAGCTAAAGTTACCGGCTGAGGTTTCGTCAACATACAAAAAGTCAAACATATAAGTCAGGGTAAAATTAAGGCGGGCCATATAAATAAAGACAAAATAAAACTTATCAGCTAGTTTGCGCCTAACAAAGCAGCAACAAAAGTATATACAAATATTACAAGTCAATGTTGCATTGTTTCAGGGGCCGACAAGTAAGGCTAATAGGAGGCAAGGACAGAAAAGATATGGATCGGGGGAGCGTCTACATCAGGATTGGGGGCTGACAACTTCAGCCCCGGAACTATCACTCCCCTCCGCCTCGGCCGCACCGGAAGCTTCAGCTCCCTCTCCGCCAGGCACAGGATGGCGCCGATAGAAGATTGAAGTGTCGACCATACCGGCAACACGCGTGGCGTAGCCGGCAACGCTGTCCAGAACAGCGGCCGGCTCAACCTCGCTGCCGTCTTCATATGTTGACGGCATGCCTTCAGTGACGGCTTCTATCTCCGCCTCGGGGTAGTGCGCCATGAATAACCCAAGTGCGGTCTTGGCACCACCCCGCGCCGCCGACTTCAGCGAGCTCTTGTGCAGTTTGGTCGCCTGCTCCAAGATAGCGGGCACGTCGCTGAACTCGGTCGGTTCCTGGCTGCCGGAGGAGGTGAAGAACTTGGCGGCAAACCGCTTGGACGCCGCCAAAGTCTCGGTGATCAGTTCGCCTAAACGCGCGAGGCGATCCAGGCGGGGGCTGACAACCTTGTCATCGCCTAAACCGGCGGGAACTGAATCAAAAATGAAGCCATTAGTCTGGCTCAGGCTAAAGCAAAATGGCAACATCAAATAAGGAGTAAGAAATTACCAAGGGCCGAGTTATGGAAAGCGGACAACTCAATCATATGAGTTGCCAGCGCATCCTCCGCAGTTTGGGTGCGAGAAGTCTGCTTGGAGATTTCCTCGGCAGCCGTCTTCTCCGCCTCCGCCAACTTATTGCGCAGGCTTTCCAGCTCACCAGTGAGCTGGCTAGATTCTTGCGCAAATTTGAGTTGCTGGGCCTCCATCTCCTTCTGGTGAGCCTCCTTCAACTCCAAGTTAGCGGCCGCCAAATCAGAAGCTTCATTCATAAGAGCTTGCATATCAGTGGACGCCTTCAGAATATCCTGGGCGTGGTCTAGCAGTTCTACAAATATGGATTCGCTAACTAAATGATTGACGGCAACATAAGTCGAAAGTATAGCTGAAGGCGAAGAGGATTAACCCTACCTTCATCTTTTTTGCGGGCCGCCTCCAACTCGGCAATCCGCAGGTCCTTAGCCTCGCACTCCTTCTTCAGGTCGCGGTAGCGCCGATTTATCTCGACTCGGGAGGAGACAAGCTCGACGTTGGCGGACACAAGGCCCTGCAGGACAAAACAAAGGCATAAAACATATTGTCAAATAACCACTAAGCCGGCAGTCAAAATTTCTTTTATTTTTGACTTGCCATCTAAGTGCTCGGGGGAAAGGCAATGTATATGCCGGAGTGGTAAAAACTTACAGATAGGTCGCCCTCCAAGTCGGCGAAGGCCTGCGAGGCGAAGTTGGCGAAAGCCAAAGTTGACTCCTTGGCCTCCTTAAAGGTGGACCAAGGGTCCCTGACCTTGCCGCCTCCCGCAGACGGGGCTGCCCTCCGAGACCCGCCGGCAGTCGACTCCAGCAACCCTTCATTGGCGGCGCGCGATTGAGCGGCTTCATCGGCCGTAGCCTCAGCCAGCAGTAGGGGAGTCTTGGGCGCGCGGTCGGTGGAAGAGGCCCTTGGCGGAGCGCCAGAAGCCGGAGCCGGGGGCTGACGACGAGCGTCGCCCATAAAGCTGCCGGCTTGGAGCTGAGGAGTTGGCGGCACGGTAGCCGGCGAGCTGCCTTGTGGCCGCTTACCCTTGCCAAGAAGCCTGGTCGTCAACCGGGAAGTTGCGACCCTTTCCCTGTCAATAAAAAGCAAGCACAGTCAATTGGGTGCCAGTATTAAAGAGGTTTGTCGTCTATTAAAGGCAAAATTGAGTACCTTCGGGGGATATTAATCCCCGCGTTCTCGCCAAGATTGGCGAGAGCCGGCTCGGTAGCCGATGCGATCCGTTTCTTCCTCTCGGCATTCACCGTAGAGGAAGCGGCGCCGGATGCCTTGCGCTTCTTCGTCTTCCCGGCTTCCGACTCGTAGAAGTCGGGAGCCAGGTCATCCTCCCCCAAGGCGGAGAGCTGAGAAAGAAGACAAGCTTAATGGAGCTCAATTTTAGCCGGCGAAGCTATCAGACAAGGGGCAAGGAAGAAGATATTTACCTCGATGGGAGGGTTGTCGTGGGTGTGCATAGGCACGCCCTCCACCGCCTTCACCAGCCCCGCCTTGACAAGGCTGCGGAGCCGGAACGCCAGGTCGGCAACCGACAACATCTCTTCGCTCACGCGGAGAGAGGCCGTGTCAGTAGGCGAATACTGACACATTTTGTGCGGGTTGTACCGCAGGGGGAGGCTCTGCCGGCCGAGCCAGCAGATGACGGTGTCGACCCCATCCAGCAGAGGGGGAGCCATCGTCCGCGTGAGGAATTCAATCCGCCTTTGAATAAGGCGGAGTTCCTCCGTCAGCTTGGGCACCGCCTCGTCCCAGCAGGGCCGGGGCATAGGTGGCGCGTTGACGAATTCCGCGATGCCATCTTGGCGGCCCGGAGCTGCCATATCTTGGCAGTAGAAGAAGGTGGAGGTCCAGCCCTTGACGGACTCAAGGTATGGTATCTTAGGATACCATTGGCGGCCCTGACGGCAGTTGAAGGTGACGCTGCCGCAGGTTGCCAGCCCGCCGTCCGGCACCGTCTGTCGCCGGCAACGGAAGCAATATCTGAAGAAGTCTAAACTAGGCCTAATACCTAGGTAGCCTTCGAACAGAGTTGTGAAGCCGGCTAGGACTAATATGCTATTGGGTGCTATGTTGTGGGGCTGGAGCCCATAATGATCTAGAACCTCGCTAAAGAAGGCGGAAGGCGGAAGCGCCATTCCCCTAACCAAATGGGAGGTGAGGATTACCCGCTCCCCGGCTCTCGGGGCCGGGATGACGTCTCCATAGGCGGCCCTCCACCGGCAATCTTCCCGAGTGGGGAGGTAGCCGACGGCCTCCAAATCTTGGAGGGCGTCTTCGTCGACTATGGAGGGTAGCCAGTAGCGGGAGCCGAGGTCCGCCGCTTCCTCTTCCTCGTCGACGGGGGCGCCCGCCGTCGTCATCGCCGCGGTGGTTGGTGGAGGAGCCGAAGGACCCGCCGCTGGCGCGCGCGCGGTGGAAGTCCGGGGGGCGACGGTGGCGACATTGCCCGTCGCCGCCGTCGCGGGACGAGTTATCGCGCCGCCCATCGCCGTCGCGAGCGCGGTCTCGGTCGCCGGACCGCTCGACGCCGTGGAAAGAGTCTGGCCGGTGGACATCGCCGCGAGGAGAGGTCGTCGGAGGAGAGGAGTTCGCCGGAGCTCGCTCGGAAGCAAGAAGCGGAGAAGTGGAAAGGGCAAGAGGGCACAGAGAGCAAAGGCAGGGTGGTGAAAATGGACTGTTTGGCTACCTATTTATAGGGCCAGGCGTTGGCGTTGCTCCCTGCGCAACGGCGCTTTTAGTCGGACACGTGTCCAGCATCCGTTGCAGCACACGATTGCACGATCTCCACGCTTCCTCTTTTCCCGCTATTTGTGATCATGGCGAGATTCCCGCCTAGACTGTTTTCAAACTGTCGTGAGCTGGCTAGGTGGAAACCGTCAAGAAGAATGCTCGGCAAGATTGCCGAGTAGCCGTCTTTTCCCATGATGGATAAAGGCGGCCGCATGTCAATGTCAAGACACGCATGCTTCGTTGATTTTCAGAATGGTTCAAGTCCTGCAGCCGTCAACTCTGGCAGATGAAGAATCAAGAAGAAGTCGACGCCTGGAGAACTTCAACCTTTCTGGGGGCTAATGTTGGGGATATATCAACTAGGGGTATAACCAACATGGATCAATCCGGCTAGTCCAGGGTGGCCCAAGGGTGGTAAGGCCGAAGCCTGTCGGGCGGCCCAGATAGCTGACGTACAAGGAAGTAGGCGGACAGTCCAAGGAAGGCGGAAGGCCGAAGCCCATCCAGCCACCAAGCCCAAGACGGAAGGCGGCAACTAAGCCGGCTAGGTCTAGGACTTTGTTTACTTGCCGGACAAGTACTTACCTTGTACCCTGGGGTCTGGCCGCCTGTATAAGCCGGCCACCAGGGAGCCTTTAGGGCAGACGCTTCAATAGGCATCATACACATTGTAACCTGTTCACGGCTATTGCCTCATAGTGAATTATAGCAGCACGTAGGATCTCGCCACCGCCGTGGGATCCGAAGCTGGGTAAACTCGCCGTGTTCAATCCCGTCCTCGACGACACCAACCTTCTTCCCCACAATCCATACGTAGGCTAGAGGACCCCCGTCTCCTATCAATTATGCCGATACCACGACACTGACAGAGTTCTACAAATGCGTAGATTTGTTGGATGAAGAACGACACATAAAAAGGCTACGGGATGCATGACTTGGACCATTCCTAGATGGAAAAGTGAAAGAAAACATTGATCGGCAGCTAGCTTATCGAATCATGGAAAAATTAGATCCAGAAACAATGACATTGGACCTCGGAGTATCAAACAAAGTTATACAAATAACTGCTACGCAATCCATCAATTGTTTGGTCTTCCTCATGGCAACAACACAGCACCCAGACCTTCGGACACCGGCAATGACCAGGACTTATTTGACTTGAAGGAAGAGCTGGGATTTAAGAGGAACGAGCAAATCAAAACAAATAAACTTAGGAAACTACTTGAGGAGTTTGTGAAAGATGAAGGGAAGGATGATAAAGCCACAAAAGTTTTTATGCTGATAATGTGCATGAAAATCATATGTCCAGGAATTTCTGTGCGAGTCTCAAGGGAGGCAACCCTGGTGAAGAACCTGGACTTGAATAATCTGAAAGAAATGGACATCTGTCAGTTGATTGTTGACGAGCTAAAGAGAGCAGCCATAAACTTCCAGAAAGCAAATTCAAAAGTAAAGGCAATACCAGGTTGTGTTGTGGCGCCGTTGCTGATATACTTGGACTGCTGCCTCAAAAGAAACTTATCTGATATGGACAAGAAAACACCCCGCATACACTACTTGGATACAAAAAAGCTTAAGCTGCTTGCAAAGGCAGACAGGGTTACGGAAGGATGTGGCGGTGCAAAATCGTGGGGGTACGGCAACTTACTGGTAAGAGCAAATTCTCAAAATAATTTTCTAATATAGCGCGCCTATATCTGCAGAATTAAAATGATGAACTAAAATTGTAATTATTGTTTGCAGTGGAAATCACCAAACGACATTGTTTACTACCATGCAAAAACTCCAATGAAGAGAGTAGCCGAAACTCATGAAGAACAAAGGGCAACCAAAAAACAGTTTCAAAAAGGAAGTCCAAGTTGTTCAAAAGAACAATATGAAGGAAGCAGAAGCAAAAGTCCAAATTACACAATATTCGAAGAAATTGATTCTTTGATGACTAGGACGTACGAGGTTTCACTAACAATAGAAAAATCACATGCGAACGACGAAGAAGAAAATCTGTTTCTACATCACTTGCAGCGGAGTACATTCCATCTCAAAGAATCATATAAAAACTTCAAGAACATCAGGGAAAAACAAGGCAGGAAAGCTCAGGAAAAGAATCAGACGATCAATCCTGATGAAGATAACAGACCAGCCCAAGAAGGTTTGCCTTTCTATAATATTTGACCTTCCTATTATGCAATATCTAGTTTCTAGAAATATTATTTTGTATTAGGAAATAACTTAAAACATTGAGCCTCCACTGATAAAATAAACAATCGAGAGACTGAATTGATTGAGAAGAATGTTGAAGCCTCAGATTATTTGACCAAGAATCAGCCTGCAACGATGACTAAAACATCAGGTCTGTAAAACAACAATACAAGATTAACATCTCTATTAGAAATATATATATTTTGGCCTTCAACTCACAAACAAATGATATTGCTTCAGGTCCTGCTGGCAAGCAAAGGGAAGAAAAGAGTCCATCACAACAAGGTTGCAATCTATAATATTTTTTTCTTTCCTTTTGTTGAAATATACTCCACTCACCCCATATACTATTTAGGGACAGAAACAACACAACAGAATGTTGAAACATCGGCTGATTTGCCAGAGGAACAAGCTCCAGAGGCTCCAGAGATGACTAAAACAACAGGTATGTAAAACAACATTTTCATGTTAAACTCCTCTATTTGATTTTTTTTGCTTGCATAAATATAAAGATCAAATGATAATACCTCAGGACATGTTGACAAACTAAGGGAAGAAGAGAGACCGGAACAAGAAGGTTGCAATCTATAATATTTTTCATTCCTTTTATTACAATAGCCTTCCTTTTATGTTCTAAGAACTACAAGAAAACTTTGGGGCACTAACAAAAGAGTTAATAATAGACTCCATTGATCACATAGACAATCCAGATTATGAATCCATACAACAGATTGTTGAAAAAACAGATGAAATGACCAAGAGACAGACAACACAAACAGGTTTGTAACAAATTATCTCAGTTATGATGCCAATATTCAATTCAACTTCTCCGCAATTTTTACGACACATGACACGCCAATTAAGCCAGAGAATTTATTTTTTTGTTATTTACAATTAAGGTGAACGATATTTTTTCAGATGAAGCCAGCAATCAACAATTTGAAAAGGCAAAAAGACAATGGAGAAGACAAAATTGAAGAAAAGAGAAGACATGGACCTGCTTATTCATAACGAAAGGAATATTGAGGCCACTATGGAAGAGCAGAAATTGTAATGGGAATACGTAGCAAATGGACGAAAATTTAAGAATACCAAGGCCGTAAACAAAGACACGTAAGTCAGACAAGCTTATTTAGAAGAAGAAAAATTAATCAAACAATTACAAGCACATACTAAATACATTTTTTGGCCTAACTTTTGCAGGCAACCTTTCATTGAGATTGGTGAAGCACACTGCTCATACAAGAATTTCAAAGACTCTCTTAGGCCACGCGAGGAACTGAGCTCCGAGGTCATGGATATATGGTCAGAGGATTTCAATAAAAGAGAAGGACAGCTGGCTAAGAAAAACAAGCTTCTAGTAAAAAAATATGCATTCTCATGCTACCTGGCGGTAAGAACTTTAAAGATTACTACACAGTTGGGCCTCTCTATCAAATTTTATTAAATTTACAAAATTCGGTAAAATAAAATAGATGAATGTAATTGTTGATCCAAAAGAATTCAGGTCCAGCAGTTGTATGAGAGCCTTCAAAAGAATAAATAAAAAGTTCAGCGTTCTACAGGACGACTTCGTAAGTTTTGAAAACATTTCTCCAGTTGCTGATTTTTAACTATAATTCTGTTTTTTTAATGTTGTAATACAGCTTTTCTTCCCGTTAGTGAAAAACAATCACTGGATTGTTTGTTGCTTCAACCTTCTGCGCCAACAGTTCAACATTTTTGATTCCATGAAGTCAGATTATAAAGCAAGCATCCTGGAAACTCAAGCAATGAATCTGGTAAGAAGACAACAGCCTAGAAACAAAATAACTGATATAGAATATCTAACTATGGATAACAAGACAATGTTTTCGATCAAACAATTCAGGAATTTCTCGACACTTGTCAAAGACTCTGAAATATCTAAAAAAGACTTTGGAAATTTCAAGCACTTCACTCCTGATCACCCAAAGCAAAAAACAATGTAAGTTTACACCGCCATAAGTTTGATTTACAACAATAGAGTTGATGGTGAATGTTAATAAATATATTGAAAACTTACAAAAACACAGATTTGATTGTGGCTTCTTCTGCATGCTGTTCATGGAATACTATGATTCAAGAGAAGTGGTGGAATACAGATTGGAAAGTATTATTCAGTACCGGAAGATTGTTGCAGCTAGACTAACAAAGAACGGGGAGACCAAAGTTGACTTAACAGAAATTATGGAGAAGCAGTTGAAGTTTGTGTAGAATGAAAGAATTTATTATCTCGTCCAGAGTGTAAGTTAATGTTCAGGATTGATCGTACTGTCACTTTTAAACATTCTGAACAACCTGTAAGGTGTGAAAGTAGATACCAGTAGGCAAATACAATCAACTATGAAAATTTGGGTGTCCTACCAGTAGATAACACTATGTACAACCTCGAGGCCTTAGATGTACAACCAGAAATACATGTAGATGTATAACAAATAAAGCACAGAACGTACAACAAAACACCTACTAACGTACAACCAGAAATACCGTAATTGCCGAGGCGAAGCCGAGCCGTAGAAGCCGAGTCGTAGCACACGCTACGACAAATGCGCGCAACGACCAATGCACCCCTTTCAAGATATTATTAAAAGTTAACGAGGCGTAGCCGAGCCATAGATGCCGAGGCGAATCCGAGCCGTAGCACACGCTACGACAAATGCGCGCAACGACCAATGCACCCCTTTCAAGATATTATTAAAAGTTAACGAGGCGAAACCGAGCCGTAGATGTCGAGGCCAAGCCGAGCCGTAGCACACGCTACGACAAATGCGCGCAACGACCAATGCACCCCTTTCAAGATATTATTAAAAGTTAACGAGGTGAAGCCGAGCCGTAGATGCCGAGGCGAAGCCGAGCCGTAGCACACGCTACGACAAATGCGCGCAACGACCAATGTACCCCTTTTAAGATATTATTAAAAGTTAACGAGGCGAAGCCGAGCCGTCATTACCGAGGCGAAGCCGAGCCGTAGATGTCGAGGCGAAGCCGAGCCGTAGCACACGCTACGACAAATTCGCGCAACGACCAATGCCCCCCTTTAAAGATATTATTAAAAGTTAACGAGACAAATTCGAGCCGTCATTGTCGAGGCGAAGCCGAGCCGTAGCACACGCTACGACAAATACGCGCAACGACCAATGCACCCCTTTCAAGATATTATTAAAAGTTAACGAGGCGAATCCTAGCCGTAGATGTCGAGGCAAAGTTGAGCCATAGCACACGCTACGACAAATGCGCACAACGACCAATGCACCCCTTTCAAGATATTATTAAAAGTTAACGAGGCGAAGCCGAGCCGTCATTAGCGAGGCGTAGCCGAGCCGTAGCACACGCTACGACCAATGTGAGTAATGACAATTTTTTTAAAAATTATTATAAATATTATTTATAATTATTTTTATTTTATATTAAAAGTTTTATCATATTTTGATTGAAAGTTGCTACCTCCCTCCCATAACTACCTCTAAAATCTCCCTGCCCGAAAATTACAAAGGGAAAATAACAAATGTGAAAGTTTGAAACTTGTTTAGTGTCATTCTGTTCCTGATAAAGGGAAAAAGGGAAAATGGTTGTACAAAATACAATGTAGACACAGAACGTTGTACAAAGAAGCAAAACAGGTTGTACTAACGGAGTAGTACTACATACAGTAAAACAGAGTAGTACAAGAACGGCAAAACAGGTTGTACAAAACTTTCGCTTAGAATTGTTAACGAGTCTGGATTCACGGAGCACACCCGCTTCGCGCGGAAAGGGAAAACCACCCGCTTCGCGCGGAAAGGGAAAACCACCCGCTTCGCTCCGGGTTAGCTCCACGCGCGCCACGTGTCGCGAGGGGAGCGCGCCCGCGTTTCCCTTTGCGAAGGTCAGTCTTTGCCTAGTCTCACCCAATACGCTAATACATGGAGCAAAATATTAAGGGCCTTGCTTTTTTGTACTCCAATTGATCACAAAATTGCAACTTTGGCCACCGAACCGTTTCTTTGTTCTTGGGCTTTGCTATCTATGAATGACCGTTTCTTTATATAGGACCACTGCTAAATGTCGGGTGTCGTTATTTAGAGAGACCTTTGCAAAGGGAACCGGAGGTTCACGAGCACGCCACACGTGGAGGCCTCCGGGTTAGGCGCGTACGTGCGCGCTAAGTCGCGCCAAACCTGCCCACTACGCAGCGTGCTGTGCCCGCGATAGTAGCAGCATACATGTACAGGGCTAGTACCATCAGACGGACTAAGCCTCCGCATGCATGTAGAGAGCACGGTTTGGTTAGTCCCATCGATCGGAAGCGACCCAGAAATTTTAGTTAGCCGGGTCAAATAATTTAGGACCATTTTTTTTAAGCATAAATGCAAGTGTATCCAACATAGAAAACTGTCTTAAATGATTTCAGTTTTCGGATAATATTCAACTACTAAGAACATGAACATCTAAAAAAACTCCAATATGACCGGCTGATTGCTTCACTGTGACCCAAAACTCCAAGTAGAACCATAATCTCCTTAAGTTGAAGAAGGAATACGAGGTGATCGAGGTAAATGTCCTCGGCGATTTCTCAAGGCATGAAAATGAACCATAATCTCCTTGTCCTCAATGTTTGCAAATATCACACGTTCAACAAAGCAAACTATCAAATCATTGAGCTAATTATCACCCATCTTGTTTTGAAGATCCGTCTTGACAATATTCATGGCTGAGAAAATCCTTTCAACTGATGCCGTCGCCACTAGTAATATCAATGCAAGTGTAATTAGGCGATAAACGTTTTACGGTTCTCATCGCGCGCCTCTTGCGGGTTATTAACCATGCGCCATCTCCTCCTATCGCCGGCGCCGGAACTGCTGCCGCCGCTGCCTCCTCTTCTTTTTCCTCTTCCTCAAGCTGCAGGGCAAGTAAGTAGGCCTCCTAAACTAGGTTTTCCATCTCCAGGTCGTCCATGGCCAGAAACGCGGTGGCCGGCGGCGCCGGCCATGTTCTGACGGGCAGACTGCAGCGGGGCACGCCGGCGGCTGCTGATCGTGGTTGGGGGCATGGAGCCGTGGATGTGATCTAGGGATTGAGAATTGGGAGGCAGCAGGGTGGGGAATTTTTGCTCCAATCGAACACCAGGTGACAGGCTCGTGCGCGTGGTGTGCTGAAATTAGAAAATGGGCCTTTCAATGCTCACGTAAGCCCACAAAGGGCAGCCTTTCTAGCCCATTATTACCTTCTTCTCCCGTGACCAGTTCGACAGAAACGTCAATGGAGCTTCTCCCCGTCGCATGAAAACGCCCTGGGGTACCCTGCTCTGCACCGGAGAGCCAAGGCGGCCGCCCCTCCTATGGTGGGTCCGCCACTGATCGGAAGCATGCGCGAAGCCTCATGCTGTGTATGTACGAAGGCCCCCAAAGGTAATGTACAAAAAAAAATAGAATAACAGTGTACGTATTATGAGTACAAAATACATACAGTATGATGTACAAACTATATAGAATATGTAGTACAAACTAAAAACCATACAAAGTACGAAAGTACACGGATAGTACAACTACATAAAACATAATGTACACATTATCAGAACTGGAAGTACATAATATTGGTTTATAAACTACACATAATAGAAAGTACAAATTATACAGAACACGAAGTACAAACTACACAGAATACATAGTACAAAAGTACATACTAACAGAAACTAGAGTACATAATACTGTTGTACAAACTACACATAATAAGAAGTATAAAATTACATAGGTAGTACAACTACATAGAAAAAGAAGTACAAAAGTACACATAACATAAAGTATAAATGTACAGAAAAGTGGGAGTATAAGTACACGTAACAGGATGTACAAACTATACATAACCGGGTGTACAAAAAAAAGTTCGTCAAATTCTATCAACATGAGATCTAGTTTTGAAGATCTTGACGCGAGGAACTCAAAAGTGAAAACAGTTAGTAATTTGGATAAACGGTTCTCGAGATATTTCATTTTTAAAATTTGGATTCGAAAAATAAAAGGGAATTGTATCTACGCGTACATACATACCCTAATTTCTCTCTCATACTCCCCACTTTCAATCTAATTGCGACACTTGGTATACATGTAGATAACTAAAATTGTGACATGTGTGAAGAAGCCGGCACTTGTCACGATTAAAACGATGGCGGAGTTCCCTTTGCAAAGGGAAGCCTTTTTTTAGTGATTTCCCTAAACGTCCCTTTCAGTGTGAGTTAAATTGTTTGTTACTGTGCTCTTTTTGTCTTCCACCGTAAAATCTAAAATCTGATCAATTTCATGTAAGAAGAGTACACATAAGTTCCTAAATTTTTAGTGTGACATGTCCGTGGCATGGAACAACGACCCTATCAAATTCAACAACAAAAAACCAGAGATCACAAGGTACAAACCAAGAGAACAAATATAACACCAAATTCCACTATAGTAACGGTAATTCCACGGTTCATGCTGAGTCTATTTTTTGTATCTACGGTACACGAGGCAAATGGAATTTGCGTCTAGTGATGTTAACTTTCCTATTAAGATTAGTGATGGTAGAGTGCTGATATGGAACAAAGATGATTCTAATATGTATAGGATCCTGGTTAAGATTAGGGTCTATGACGTTGATGCTATCCCATGAGTATGGTCATTGATGACCCAAAAGTATAGGGCGTGTATCGTAGTACTTTCGATAAATTAATAGTGTCGAACCCAACGAGAAGCAGAAGGTGTTGACAAGCGGTTTTGATTAGTAATTCACTGTAAATACTAGCAGGCAAGTTTTTTGAAGTTTTTGATATTGCAGATAAATAAAATGCGAGTAAATAAAGTGCAATAATAATAATTGCAGAGAGTGGCCCAATCTTTTCTATAGCAAAGGACAAACCGGTAGGTTTACTTATATTGACCAAACGTTCTTAAGTACACACGGGAATTGTGTATAGTGCTTTCGCTTCATATAGATGATTAATCTTTAGTGTTTTGATAAGTATTGTGTGGGTGAACCTATGCTAATGCACCGCCCTTCCTAGGACTAATACATACTTGTGATTATACCCCTAGCAAGTATCCGCAAATATTAGAAAGTAATTAAGATAAATCTAACCACAACCTTAACTCTGAGATCCTACCATCCCTCATCCATCGAGATACCAATGGGGGTTTAGGTTTCCGTCACTTCGGCAACCCCACAATTAATATTTGAATACACAGTGCATTCCCCTAGGCCCATAAAGGTGAAGTGTCATGTAGTCGACGTTCAGATGACACCACTAGAAGAATAACACCACAACTTAAATATCAAACCATTAAATATTACTCAACATAGTTCACTACTAACATCTAGACTTCTCCCATGCCCTCAAGAACTAAACGAACTACTCACAACACATCATATGGAACATGATCAGAGGTGATATAATGGTGGATAACAATCTGAACATAAACCTTAATTCAACGGTTTCACTCAATAGCATCAACAACAATAGTAATCAACACCGGGAGAGTTTCCCCTATCAAATAGACAAGATTCAACCCTAGATGTTACAGCCGGAACGGAGTGGAGTGATGGAGATGACGATGTCGGCGGTGGAGATGATGGTGATGATGATCCCGATGAAGTGCAGCTCGATGACGGTGACGATGGCGACGATTTCCCCTCCTCCGGGAGGGAATTTCCCCGGCAAATTTCTCCCTGCCGGAGAGCTTTTTTCTCTGGTGTTTTCCGCCTCGTGGATGCAGCGGAATATTTGCTCGACGATATGTCAGGTCTTAGAGTTTCGGGGGGATGAAGTACGCGAAAGGGCGACGCAAGAGGTGGGCCAGGGTGGCCACACCACGTGGCGGCGCGGCAGCAAGGGGGCGCGCCACAATATGGTGTGGCCCCCTGTGGCTCTCCTCGGTCTCCGCTTTTGGCTCCCTCCTTCATCTGACAAACTAGGAGGTTCCTGATGTTCTTCGCGGATTTCTGATCTTCGCAAATTTGGCGTCCCGATGGTCTAGCAGAATTCTGACTCCGGTGATCAATTCTCCAATAATCATCAAACATGCAAAATATATGAATAAAATAAGTATCATCTCTAAACATGAAATATATCAATGAATAACTGCAAGATTGAATTCTTTAAGATATGTGATGCACAGGTGCGGTGTTGTTGGGAAACCCCAAGAGTAAGGTATGAAGTAGTGCAGCGGCAAATTTCTCTCAGTTGTGAAACCAAGGTTTATCGAACCAGTAGGAAACTAGAATTCTTCCGAAGGTTGCTGCGGTTGACCTTGGCAGGGCGCACTACCGGTGTGAACCACGAACGTGGAACCAACACACAACACAACGAAGATACTCTGCCCCAACTTAACAGTGAGGTTGTCAATCTCACTGGCTTGCTGCAACAAATGATTAAACGTATGTGTGGAAAATGATGTTTGTTTGCAGAGAATGAAAGTAACAGGCTTGCAGTAGGTTGTATTATAAGTTTAAGGAAAAGGACCGGGGTCCACAGTTCACTAGTGGTGTCTCTCCATAAATAATAGCATACATGCGGGTAAACAAATTACAGTTGGGCGATTAACAGAATAAAGAACTGCATAACAATGCATATACAAGTCATGCTGTCTAGTGTGAGATTCATTTGGGCATTACAACATGATACATAGACCGTTATCCAACTTCATCTATGACTAATAATCCAAATTTAGGATAGCATCCGCAAACACCTTTCAATATTAAGTTGCAAGCAACAGATTATTGCATTAAGTAAAGCGTGTAATGTAAGTAGCACAATTATCCTTAGACAAAGAATGTAACGCCCCGGGATTTATCCCCTTTTGATTTGTGAGTTTTCTTTTTTGCATCGACATGGCATCGCATCGCATTAATTTAATTTGTTGCATTTAAATTAAATTTCCATAATTAAATTTAAATGCATTTCAAATTAATTAAAAATGTGTTATTTCCAAATCTTTTAAAAATGTTAAAAACTAGTTTATTAAATTGTCTATTCAAAACTAAAAATATTTTGTAAAGGTTTTGTATTCAAATTCCTTTTCGTTTTTGTTTTAAAAATAGAAAACCAAAAAGAATAAAGCGGAGAGAAATAAAAGCCCAAGCCCACCTAAGCAAACCCTAGGGTTTCCCCAGGAAACTTATTTCCCACCCCCCTGCCTTTTTGCAGCCACCCTCCTCCTTTTTCTGGGATTTTGCAAAAGATCCTTCCACCTCTCTTTTTCTCGTTTTCTCTTTTCCCCTCCCTTCCTTTTTCTTTCTTTTCTTTTTTTTTCCTTTTTCTTTTTTCCCTTCTCCTTTCTTCTCCCGAGCCCGCACGCAGCGCACCATCTTCTTCTCGCAGCGCCCGTGCTCTCCTTCTTCCTCTTCCTCCCGTGCTCCCGCACCAGCCCGAGCCTGCCCCGGCCTCCCGCGCCGCCGGCCGCTCCCGACCGCCGCCGCCGCGCCGCGGGACGCCGCGCCGCCGCCGCACCATCTCCAACCCGCAGCAGCCCCAACCATCGAGCCGAGCGACCCCCTCGCGCCTCCTTCCCGAGCTCCCCGCCCCGTCGCCCCAGCCTCCGGCGCGTCGCCCCGGCCCTCCGCCGCACCCCCGTACGTCGCGCCTCCCCGCGCGCCCGCGCATGCGCTTGCGCCGCCGCCGCCCACGGCCGCGCTGCCGCACGCCACCGGCCGCCCGACGCGTTCCCCCACGCCGCCTCGCCTGCCGCGCCTCCCCCGAGCGCGCCGCCGCGCACCCTCGGCCTGCGCTCCTCCGGCCGCCCGCGCCTTGCGCTCCCGACGCACCTCCAGCCGCCGCCGCCCTCTGCTCTCCTCCGATGCCCACGCGCGCCCCGCCGCCCGGCCGCAGCTGCCCGCCTCCGGCCGCCGCCTCCCCGAGCTCCGGCCGCTGCCCGCGCGCCCGTGTGCGCCGCGCCCCGGGTCCCTCGCCTCCGCCTCTCCCCTCCGGCCGCGCCTTCCGGCCGTCACCCGCAAGCGCCGCGCCGCGTAGCCGCGCCGCCGCTCCTCCCGCGCGCGCCGCCTCTCCGCCGCGCTCCTCGCGCCGCTGCTCCACCGCACGCTCCACGCCGCCCGCGTGCGCGCCCGCCGCCGTGCGTGTACTCGCAGCCCGCGCCGGCCTCCTTCCATCCGTCGGTTTCGCGTCCGGTGGCATCCCCACACCCGCCGTCCGCAAGGTGTTCGACACAATGCCCGCAAGACCCCGGCGTCGCAATTTTGTCCGAGTTGTCCACCCTTCGAGGTGTTGCTACATGCGCGTGCGAGTGCCTCTTCCGGTGCCGCGTTGCCCGTGACCGCCCGTGTCCGTGTCGCGGTGCCTGCCAGTGCGCGCTTTCTTTCTGGTGTCCGATTGCCGACCTCCTACGTGCCACGACTACCCGACCACTTCCACGACACCGACAAACGACGATGCCCCGGTTCCGCGACGACTACTTCCCCGACGACGACTAATTCCTCTACGTTCCGAAGACGTCCGTTTCGAACCCTATCTCTCCCGATCCAACGTGCGAACCCAAACCCTAACCCTAAAAACCTATTTTTATTAAATGTCATCTATCTTATGCATATCGCATCATCCTTGCATGTGTTGCATCTCTTGGGTTTGCGGGTGTAGCAATTCACCTAAATAATAATTATGGAATGTGTGGGGTAATAAATATATAATGCCCTATTCCATTTAATTTAATTAGATCACCCATGCCATGTGTTGCCATGCTAACCAACATTTAATATTGCTGGTAAATAAATAACTTGCACCTAAATATTAATTGCCGGGGTTGCTTTCCCGCTTAATTTGGATTACCTGCATTATATTGCATCTTGCCATGCCATGCATCATTCTCATATGATCATGCTGGATCTTTTGCCGTAGTTGTAAAATGCATCTTTTACGCTTCCAGTGTTTGTTGCTTCTTCGCGGATAAGACGTTGAGATGTGTGAGCAACGACAAGATATGCTTCCATGCGGGATTCCAGGCAAGCAAAATTTGTTTGTTTACCTATACATTGTCTTTCATTCCTGCCGTTGATCTCTGCTACCCTAGTTATCGATTCTTATCGCGATCCCATCACATGTTTATCCTGCAGCCCATACAGCTTTATCCCCACATCCCATCACCTATTGTTTGTTTATCTGTTGGCCTTGCGAGTCGTAGCGCATGCTTAGAGTTGTCTGTGCGAGTCGTCTGTTGATCTTATGTTTCATCTGCTTAGTAGGATAGATTATTCTACCTTAATAAAACGTTGTCTTATATTGGGGTATTATAATTAAATGATAAGGCACCAGGCGGAAGGCCTTGCGAGGTGCTTTGTTCTGCTCAGTGTCGACCTAGGAACTGAGATTTTGTCCTCGGATCCAATTTTGAGCGCACTAACCACTTGTGGGAGGCCCTATGGAGCCCCCCTCGACTTTGAACGGATCTACAGCTTGTCCATGTGCCGCAACTAGTTCGGGTTTTCCATTTGCTCATATGCATGTGCATGATGATGATGATGATGATGATTGATGAGAGGGTATGTGATACGGGGGGTCATATAGGTGTGGTGCGCGCGAAGCGGACAGTTCCTACTGTGTTTTGAGCCGCATGGCGCGTGGACACAAACTAAGGAGTCCGCAATTGAGATTCGGCCGGACTCCTGACGCGGGTAACAACTCATATGGGTGGCACTTGGACTTGATGTAGTGAAGGAATAAGTCGTGTTGAGAAGCCCTGATGCTTGCTTGGGTTGATCATGCGAGTATGGGTACAGTAGTGCACCCCTGCAGGGTATAATCTTATCGATGAGCCGTGTCCACGGTTATGGACGACTTTGGTGATGATGCTGGCTAACAAGATCTAGACAACTTGCACCTAATTAATGTTAATTAATTTGACTAGTAATATAGAATTACTTTCACAATAAATTATAAATATAACTGTTTAACGTGTGAGTTTCCCGAATTGCTTCCTCATATTTGGTTGAGGGGGTTAATTCGAGAATGGGTTATGTTTGGTGTTAGTTGTAGTTGTTTACTTATGCGCTTTCTTATCCCTCTCTGATTAGACGGAAGTTGTAGCGTGTCTCTCTAGGTTGCTAGTGCTGCTGCCGCTAAGTCCACCTCCCCTATATTTTGGGAGATGGTGTAGAAAGTAGGTAAGTCGGTTTTGCTTGCCAGGGAGTGCCCTGACCCTCTTTTGGGATGTGCTTTATGTGTTGTCAACAGGTTTGAAGTCAGACGACGTTAGCTTGGGAATCCCTCCGGCTTGGCTGGGCAGGGATATGGCGCCATTGCTTATCTTCAGGACTCTTAGTCCAATTTGCATCTTATCCGTAGTCGGATACTATTCTGCTTCCGCTGTCATTTGTATCTTTGTATTGTATATTTGTATCTTGACTCGTTCGAGTCGCTGTTGTATCTATATCTTCTGTTGTATTTGTGGATGTATCGGAACTATTGTAATGTTATCACAATTCCACCCACATAATGCACATGTTTCGGCGTGCACATTATGTCTGGTGGGCGACCTAAAATCGTTATTATGCGGATTTCGGCGGGAACGCTTAAATCTACATAGTACCGATTTTAGGGCGTCACAAAGATCTACTGTTTTATCCCTAGTAGCAACAGTATATTCACAATCTTAGAGGTTGTTGTCACTCCCCCAGATTAAATGAAGACATGAACCCACTATCGAGCATACATACCCCCCCTTGGAGTCACAGGCATCTACTTGGCCAGAGATCTACTAGTAACGGAGAGCATGCAAGATCATAAATAACGCACTCACATAATATATAATGAAGCAAATGACATAGTACTCAATTATTCATTGGATCCCAGCAAACACAACATGTAGCATTACATAAAGATGATCTTGATCATGATAGGCAACTCACAAGATCTAGACATGATGGCACAATAGGAGAAGACAACCATCTAGCTACTACTATCGACCCGTAGTCCAAGGATGAACTACTCACGCGTCAGTCCGGAGGCGGGCATGGTGATGTAGAGCCCTCCGGTGATGATTCCCCTCTCCGGCAGGGTGCCGGGAAGAGCTTCTGAACCCTCCCGAACTAGGGTTGACGGCGGTGGCGGCTCTGGAACGTATCGTGGAAAAGTATTCGGACTCTAGGTCTTGTATTGTCGGGGGGTATTTGTAGGCGAAAGGGCGAAGGCGGTGGAGGCCCGAGGGCCCCACACCATGTCCCGGTGCGGCCAGGGGGGGCCCGCGCCTCCATGTTGTTTGGGCGCCTCGGTGCCCTACTTCGTCTCGTCTTCGGTGTTCTGTAAGCTCCCGAGAAAAATAGGGACTTTGGTTTTTGATTTGTCCAATTCCGAGAATATTTCCTTAACAGTTTTTCTGAAACCAAAAACAGAAGAAAACAGGGATCTCACACTGTGGCATCTTGTTAATAGGTTAGTCCCAGAAAATGCATAAAAATTATATAAAGTGTATATAAAACATGTAGCAATTGGTATAATATAAGCATGGAACATAAGAAAATATAGATACGTTGGAGACGTATCAATATGGTCTCAAACAGTGGAGTAAAAGTCTATCCCAATTGAACAAAATCATTGATTCTTCCAATTTTGTTTTGGCTCTACTGGATGGTCTAAAGGATCAGAGGTTGTTGTCCCTCCGGGAATCTAACTTCAGGAAATTACTTAAATCCCACTTGATTAAGTTGCTTGAAGCTAAGAGGATTTATTGGAGAAATAGAGCAAAAATCAGGTGGGCTAAATTGAGCGGTGAAAATACTAGGTTCTTCCATTCTTATGCCACAAAAAGTTACAGATGTAACTATATTGCCTTGTTAAATACCGAGGACAATAGGCTTGTATGTGAACATGAGGATAAGGCTGCTATCCTTTGGCAAGCTTTTAAGCAACCCCAAGAGGAAGGTATGAAGTAGTGCAGAAATAAGTTTTCCCTCAGTTGTGAAACCAAGGTTTATCGAACCAGTAGGAAACTCGAGATCTCCCGGAGGTTGTTGAAGATGACTTTGGCAGGGCGCACTACCGGTATCGGCCCAATGAGGACCGGGGTGTGCATAGCCCACTCCCTACAGGCCTCGCCCGCGACAGATTCGTTAAAACGACTAAGGACCAAGCTACCGCTTGGAGAGACCCTCGAGAGGCGTCCCCTCTTGAGGGCCTGAAGAGGAAGCCAGGGCCTAAAGAGGACCCCGCGCTCTAAGAGACTCCCCAAGGCTCAACACGCCTGGAGAGAGGTCAGCAGGAAACCTCCCCACAGGCCACCGCGGCCCTGTGGAGACACTTCGTGGCTAAGCAAGCGCTGCAGGGCGCACATGGCCCCTGCAGCAGCCGCAGGGTGACGCGAGCACCCCAGCTGCCATTTTGATGATAAAGGAGTCAACAAAGCCGCGCCGCCTGCGCCAGGACAGCCAGTACTTTCCTCTTTGGTGATAAAGCGGCTGGACCGTCTGCAGCCTGTCGGCCACGGCGCGCAACTTTAGCACGGATGGACCACGTCCATGGACGGATGAGCCGCGGTGGACTCCCGCTCCTTCGCACCACCGGCATGTGGGAACCCACCAGCACGAGGATGGAGCCCGGAGCGCCTATAAAAGGAGCAGGAGCTCCACCATAGAAACGGATTGATCTCCAATCGGCTGATTGCTTCCTAGACTCAGAGAGCCTTAGCCAAACGCATAGAATAGCCAACTGCTGGAGGAGGAAGACGACCATTGTGTCCCTCTCCAAGCACCAAACTGCCTCAAGAGAGCACTCGTCTAGCTCGTTGTTCTGTAACCTCCACAGTGCAATACAGACAAGTAGGAGTAGCGGTTTTACCTCCTCATGAGGGCCGTGAACCTGGGTACGGGCCGGTGTCCATCTCTGGCATGATAGTCCCTCTCCAGGCCCGGCGAGCACCGTCGTCGTGCCTCTCGAGGATTGTTTGACCTCCGTGTTCAGTCCCCCCTTCGAACCTCTCTTCAGGGTGTGACTACCCCTGTTCCGTGGGAGTCACTCGCCGACATTTGGCGCGCCAGGTAGGGGACTGAGGCGCGTCTTCGACCTCCAAACTCCGCGCCATGACGGACACCCGCGCGACGCGCGCCAACCGGCGTGCCTCTGAGAGAGATCACACCGAGCCTGACCTTGCTCCCACCCGTGGTCGCCCCCGCGCGGCCGAGCGCGCTGGCACCGGCCCGCGCGTGGAGGAGCCAGAGAGCGAGGAGCACCACGGCGGAGACCAGCGCGGCGACGAGGACCTCTCTAAGCGACGTGAGGACGTTGAGTCCTCGCACCCGTCCCGGCACCAGAGCGTGTCCACGCGGGAGCATCACGAGCCCCCCCCCCCCCCCCCCGCACACCGCGCTGCTCATGGCCCAGGAGCTCCTCCGCTACCGGCCGAGTGCCGAGGCACACGACCAGTGGTTGGACCACCTCCACCACCTCGTCGACATCGCAACCACGCGCCCTGCTCCGTCGCGCTCCATCGTACCCTCCGGCCCTGCAGGCGCGGCCGCACCAGGTGCGCCCCCACCACCGCCAGGACCACCTCCGGCCGCGGTACAGCGGGCTCCCTCCCATGCTTCCTCGCCGCACGATTGCCAGATCGTGCAGCGCACCGCGCCTGACGCACGTGTGGGCATGGAGCGACGCCGCGACCTCCAGAACCGCCTCGTCGAGGAGCTCGGCCAAGCGGGGCATCAAAACCGCAGGGCCCTCCCGGGAGGAACGGCCACCTACGCCACTGGCTGCATGGCCTTCGCGCGCGCCCTGCGTCGTGTGGTCTGGCCGCAGAAGTTCGGGCCAGCGCTCCCCAAGGGCTTTGGCGGGTCCTCGAGTTCCTGTAGCTCTACACCACCTCCATCCAGGCCGCATGGGGAGACGACAAGGTCATGGCGAACTGGTTCTCCCACGCCCTCAGGGACTCCGCGCTGTCCTGGCTCCTCAACCTGCCTGAGGACTCCATCGACTCCTGGGAGGAGCTCTGCAGGCAGTTTTTCGCCAACTTCAAGGGCACGTACGAGCGTGCACTCACCCACAACTACTTGCGCGCTGTGGTGCAGAAGAAGGATGAGACTCTTCGCAAGTATATCCAGCGCTTCAGCCAGGTACGGAACAAGATTCTGAACATCCCAGACACCCAGGTCATCGCTGCCTTCCGCGAGGGCGTCACGAACCGCAGGATGCTCGAGAAGCTCGGCATCCACGACAAGCTCACCTCTGTGGTGAAGCTGTTCAATCTGGCGGATAAGTGCACCAAGGCTGAAGAGGGACTCCTCTTCGTCAAGATGAGCGCGCGGGGGGACGACCCTGGCGAGGGGTCCAAGAGCCACAAGATGAAGGAAGAGCCCAAGCGCAAGGCCACCGTGGTTCTCTCGGCAGAGCCTGACGCGAAGGGCTCCCGCAGGGGTTCTCCCGAGCGCGGCAACAAGGAAGTGGACCACCGCCCATTCTGCGTCTACCATAACAGGCGCGGCCATGCCACCGAGAACTGCCACGACCTCAAGAGGCTGAGCAGAGAGCGCGAGCACGAAGAAGCCAGCGGGAGCCGCGGCAGAGGCCGCGGCTACCGCCGCGACAGCAGAGGCGGACGCGCTGGCGGCTACCAGAGGCCGCCAGGCACTCAGGCCAACGCCGCTGAAAGGAACAACAACCTCCCCGACGAGGAAGATGGAGGCTACCAGGCCCCGAGAGGCGCCATGGCCTGCATCCTCGGCGGGGCTCAAGCGCCCAAGTCGAACAATCAGTTCAAGCATTTCACCCGCGAACTCAACGCTGCGCTCCCGAGCACCGAGACCTCCAGGCCCCTCAAGTGGTCCAAGTACACCATCGCCTTCGACGCCAAGGACCACCCCAAGTTGACCAAGACTGTTGGAACCCTCCCCCTGGTCTGCTCCCCCACCATCAACAACATCACCGTCTCCAAGACGCTCATTGATGGGGGAGCGGGCCTGAATGTCATCTCTGTCGAGACCTTCGAGACGCTTCAAGTGCCCTACGAGTGGCTTATGCCCTCCAGGCCATTCACGGGCGTCACCAGTGGTTCAATTGAGCCCCTGGGTCAGGTCCGGCTGGCTGTCACCTTCGGCACACAAAAGAACTATCGCGCGGAGCTGATCGACTTCGATGTCGCCCACATCGGCTTGCCGTACAACGCCATCCTCGGCTACCCCGCCCTCGCGAAGTTCATGGCCCTCAGGCACCACGCCTACAACATGGTCAAGATCCCAGGCAGCGCTGGCACCATTGCCATCCATGATCATATCCTGGACGTCACGCGCGCTGTCGAGAGCGCCTACAAGGCAGCCGCCATGGCTTTCCCGGCTGACGAGGACATGGAGCCTCTCGAGAGGCCCAAGAAGAAGAAGCAAGTGTTCTCTCAGGAACAAGCTGCCATGAAGAAGGTGTCGCTGGACACCACCAGCTCGGGGGATGAAGGCTCGGGGGCTAGCGTCACCATAGGCGCTGCCCTGCCTCCCAAATAGGAAAGCGCGCTCGTCGCCTTCCTTCGGGCAAACTCTGACATGTGCGCATGGACCCCGTCAGATATGTCCGGTGTACCAAGGGAGGTGATCGAGCACCACTTAGCCCTGTGTCCAGACGCACGCCCCGTCAAGAAAAAAGCACGTAAGCAAGCCCCCGAGAAGCAAGCTTTCATCGTCAAGGAAGTAGAGAAGCTCAAGGCGGCAAACGTCGTCCGATGTCAACAAGGCCTGCCCCAAGGACCCATACCCTATGCCGAGGATAGACCAGATCGTGGATTCCACCGCTGGCTGCGACCTCCTCTGTTTTCTAGACGCCTTCTCTGGTTATCACCAGATCAAGATGGCTAAATAGGACGAGGAGAAGACGGCATTCCTCACCCCTTGTGGTGTGTACTGCTACACATGCATGCCCTTCGGCCTGAAGAACGCTGGAGCCACCTTCCAGAGGCTCATGAGGATAGCCTTGGGGGCACAGATGGGCAGAAACGCTGAGGCCTACGTCGGTGATATCGTGGTCAAGTCTCGAGAGGGGGCCACCCTCTTGAAGGATCTCGAGGAAACCTTCGTCAGTCTGAGAAAGGTGAACATCAAGATGAACCCCTGTCGTGGTGGCGTCACGGCAGATGCCATGGGATGGCTAATTTGTGGGGCCGATGGACGTTGGTGGATCCGAGGAGGGATAGCGAGTTGAAGAACTCACACGGGGAGGATCCCGGTAAAACCGAGATCTCCCAAGAACACGAAACAGGAACGAAGTGCAACGGGGAAGATCTAACAAATACAAACAAATGCACGAAGGCACCAAGCACACCCACGATATACCCAGGTTCAGGGCCCTCGTGAGGAGGTAACACCCCTACTCCTGCCTTTCTTCTCTATATATTGATGGTACAAGAACTACAACTTGCTACAAGATCTATCAAAGGTAGGAGTACTAGGAACTAGATGAACTCAAGGTGAAGAGGAGTAACTGCTCTAAGAGTAAATGCAACTATAGTTTTGGCTCTCAGGTTGGTCTCTCCTTCTCAAGAGCAGTTATGGCGCCTTTTATAGAGTTCCGGCCGGGAGGGCCGGAAACCCTAAAATGCCTCGGCCCCACCGGACAGGTCTAGCCGGGATGTCGTCACCGGCTAGTGCGACCTAGTCGCCGGACTATCCGGTGTAGCCCCTGCGTCATCATCTCGCTAAGGACGGCAGGCGCCGTCCTGCATCATCATTGTCCCCTTGTCAGAGACAAGACATGTCTTTGCCCATCCCGGATAGCCTTTTCCGGATTGCCGGGCTAGGCATGACAGGTCTTGTCGTACCGGCTGATGCGCTTCCGTGTCAGGCGGGAGGTGACCAAACTTCCGTGTCAGGCGGAATGGTACTTCCCCCCGCGATATACGGGAAAGCGTGCTCCAGACCGTTGACGGCCTACCGGGAGCTCTCTCGCCGGCTACCTCCTCTCTTGCCACTGGGAGCCTCTTCTGCATAAGATCAAGATCAACACGTACATTCCGGTTCGTGCTTACCCGGGATACCTATCCGGTAAAGCCGAGTACACCATCACCCCGGAACCTTCTCGGTGTCCCAGGTCCGGGATCCTTTCCGAAGATGTCCGAACTTATCTCAGGATGAGCAACTCTAGGCCTAGCCTCCCGAAGATGTCTTAGTCTACCAGCAAAGACATCTTCGAGAAGCTAGTTCTTAGAGGAACCATCCGCTCTTGCCCGTACTACAAATGCGAGGGTCGGGGATGTCTATTTATAGCCGCAAGGCATGACCCTTACGGCTGCCACGGGGCCCCTTGGCCTTTCCCTGCGTCCAAGTGACCAGCTGCCCTTTCGGCACACCAAGGGGTGCCCTTTGCTGTCGCCAAAGGTCAAGCACTGTTGTTATCCATTATAATTTACCGGGATCTGCCCCTACCCGGGGGGCAGCCCCCCGACACTAATCCCCGAAGCTGGTGCGGCACAGCGACCCCGGATGATGTGCGGGATCAGCTTTAATAACAAACTTTCTTCCGAGAAGACATGACATCAATCTTTTATTCCATGCCTAGATTAGTTCTTTCCGAGATCCTCTCACCGAGATGGTCTCAATCGGGAGGCGAAGCCTGCGACCGAGTAGCACCATCTCAGCAAATCTCGACCGTTGATTTCCCGATGAATCCGAGATAGCGATTCTGGGCCCACCCGACGTCCCGTCTGCGCAGAGGCGCACTCGAGTGCTTCTGCGCACGCACGGTGTCGCTTGGGTTCTCGCGCCATGGAGCCGCATCTGATCCGGAAACGAACCGTTGGGGCCTTGTGGCCCTCGGTGTGGCCGGATCGAGCGCTCCGAGTAACGCCACGTGGCCCGCGGCACAAAATAGATCCCACCCACGATCGTGGAGATCGTGGGCGGGAAAAACGGGAACTGCTCCGGAATCCCCCCCCCATAAATAGGGGACCGGAACGGTCTCCCTCACTTCTTCTCCTTCGCACTTCCTCTTCTCCACCGTCTCGAGCTCACTGCCGCCGCTGCGCTCGTTGCCCGTACGCCGTCTCGCCGGAGCTCGCGCCCCGTCGTCCTTCTCGCACGCCGTCGACCTCCTTCGCCGGTGAGTTTTTCCTCTCCACTCCGATGCATTTCTTCGGTAGAATAACTGCCGGACTCCGGCCGTGCCCTAGCACGGGCACGGCTGCGCCGCCGCCGGTGACCACATTCGAGCGGCGCGCCCGAAGCGCACGGCGAAGAATCACCGTGGCATTAGGACGCATACTCGTCACTCGCATTTGTGCCTCGTTTCAGTCTAGCGCGAGTCTTTTTCCCTCCGTTTAGTTTTGATTATTTGACCCACGGTAGATCTTGCTTCCCATGAACCCGGTAGTTTTCAGCAGTTTATGCCCTGACATCCTCATTTCGGATAGACTAACTCCGACTAACCGCCGCTGCATCTGCAGAATAGCCCGAATACTCCCGCGTACTTCTCCGAGATGGGTGAAGAACGTGCCCGGGGGTGTTGGGACGGATCCGAGACAAAGCAGTCGGATCTTGATTGGCTGTATCGGACTCACCGGATTCCTCCGGAAGTCGAGAGCCGTCTACCGGGAGAGGAGGTTGCGCCGGAACCCCAACCCGGGGAATATGTGGTATTCCTATCGCATTTTGAGCGCGGGTTTGGGCTTCCGGCTAGCCCCTTCTTCCGCGACTTCCTCGACACGTACAACGTGCAACCTCACCACCTTCCCGCCAACGCCATCATGATGCTTTCTGTCTTCATCACTTACGCGGAGGCGTATCTTGGCATATGGCCCTTTGTGGATCTCTGGGCCAAGTATTTTATCCTCCGCCGACAAGCCATCCCCAACCCGGATCAGAAGGTAAAAGACTTGGTCGACTGCGGAGCGGCCACCGTCATCCCTCTCGCGGACTCCGGATTCCCCATCGTCAAGGGATTAGAGTCTTGCCGGAAATGGCAGCGCAGCTTCTTCTATGTGAAGAACCGGGAGTCCTTGGAAGATGGCCCGGGATCCTCGAACCCGGACTTCATTAATCTGCCGGAATTCATCATGGGTCCTCCGCGCGAATTCGGTCGCTGGAAGCATCTTCTCGACAGCGAGGAGATCGGATACATGCACGATGTTCTGCAGGTGCTCACCCAGGATATGACCGGGGATGACCTCTTGCGCTGCTTTATTGTTCGCCGGGTCTGCCCCCTTCAACACCGAGTGCACAAGATGTGCCACATGTCCGGGAACTTCGACCCCACCAGGACCAGTATCCATAGGCTAAGCCACGCGGCGATCGTCCGTCGTGCCCGAGCTATTGCTCGGACGGAGATGACGGAGGATTATGAATGGGGGGTCATAGGGGGATCCCGGAAATGACCGGTTGTCCAGGTGCTTATATCAGTCTTTCACGCCTACGCCTTCGTACATGCGCTCACCTGGACACCGACACGACCTAACTTGTTTGCGCAGTTGTTCGAGCGTCAGCACGAAGAAGACGCCATCCACGTCAACGGGAACTACGCCTCGGATTTCCCGAAACCGGACGTGATGCCGAGAGAGGATCTCGACGGCGAGGACCATCTCGCCATCCCTTTCGTTAAGGCCCCGGGTAATCCTTCAACCCCAGAGACAGTTTCCATTTCCTCGGATGACGATGAGATTGACTGCGAGATCCTTGACGTTATTGACGCTCTCCCTCTGAATTGGGCCTCAGCCGTGGTTCTGAAACCGTCAGCCGGGACCAAACGTGCCGAGAGCCGGAAGCGCGCGGCTTCCGACACCGATGGGGCTGAAGCCTCCGGCAACCCCCCCAAGAAGGGTAAACCGAGCAAGAAGACGACCGAGAAGCCTCCTCGACGCCGGCAGAGGGGTCCTCCCCTTGTGGACTCCGGGTACGTCTTTCTTGCCTCATGTTATTCGACTTCGCTCTCTCCCTAACTTTTACTAAGACATTTTCTTTCAGTGACGCGCTCGAGCTCCCGACACCTACTGTTCCTCCTCCTCCGGGAACTCGGACTCCTAGTCCGGTTCGGGCCTCTCCTTCACCTCTTCGCCCTTCCGCTCGAGGAAATGAATCCACCGCCTCCGGTGTCGCACCGGCAAGCGTCGCGACCTCGGATGCACCTCCGGTGATCGACGAGATCGCGCTGCAGGCCACGACCACCCCGAGAGAGATTGTTCTTCCGGATAGCCCGCGCCGGGTTCCCGGACTGGAGGCAGATATCGCTAGCCCTCGCCGGCAACCTGCGGAGAGTGGGGCCTCTCGGCCAGCCGCGCCCAAGGCCATCCCGGAGAAACGGCCTACCGCCTCCTCCGGGCCTGCAGAACAAATTCCCAAGTCTCGCGGCAAGACTTCTGGGCAGAAAACATCTTCTGCTCCGCCCGCAGCTGCTCCGACATCTTCTTCCCAGGAGTTGGTGCCGCGCCCGGGTAAGTTCTCACCGTTACCCCCACCTCCTGCCGAGATCCCTACTGCCGCCTTGCGGATGTTGCGAGCAACGGTCAGCTCCTTTGCATCTTCAGGATCTCGGGACATCGCTGCCACCTGCGTTGCCGGCAGCTCCGGCATCCGGGTTGTTGATGACTTCAACAAGGCCTGGCTTGCCGCCGATGCTTCCGAGACTGCAGGGGACTTGCACGCTGCAGGTCCGAGCCGCAGCGCTCAAGCTCTGCACGCTCTCCAGGTTGCCGCGCTGGACGTCACCCGAATAAGCGAGGTAAATTTTTCTTCTTTTATCCAAAACACACTTGTTCCTTCCACCACCACTAGTCCCCGAGATTGGTGCTTAGTGCTCTAGATTCCACCGAATAGCAGATCACTAGGTTCCAATCTTAGAGAAAAATTAGGACACGAATACCGAGTCCCCGAGACCCTCCCAACCGGGTTCTTTACTTCTTTTTCCATACTGACATAGCCTTCTTTGTCTTGCTATCAGGAGTGCAGCCAACAACGCCGCAACATCTTCAACCGGGTTCTCGCTGAACTCGGTCAGTCGAAGAAGTCCGAGGAGCGCTTCCGGGAAGAACGGGATGCCGCGCGCCAGATCTCGGTAGACCAGAAGGCTGCCCTTGGTACCGCGCAAGCCGAGATTGCGCGCCTCAACGGCGAGCTCGCCAAGGCCCAGGCTACCATGTCGGAGATGAAGAAGGGCTTCATCGAGGCGAGCAAGAAGCAGAAGGAGACCCTGGACCAGTCAGTGTCACGCGCGGATAACGCCGAGGCCGAGTTGGGTCTTCTTCGGTCGCGTTCTGACACTTGGCTCGCCGAGCTCACCGTGCTGAACCGGGATCTCAACAGTGAGTAATCCGACAACCCTCCTCTCCTGTTATTTCCTTTATTTGCTGTTCCTCTTCTTGTGACTTAGTCGTTTTGACAGCTCTTCTTTTTAAAGAAGAGTTCGAGCACTCCCGCGAAGCCGCCGCCAAGGCTGTTGCCGCCGCTCGAGAGAAGCGTGCCGGGAAGGGTCCCATCTCGGACGCCTGGGACATTGAGGATCACCTCACTGCCCTGAAGGCCCGGATAGTACCTCTCCGGGCTATCGGGACGGAGCTCCTCAGCGCGGCGATCCACGTCCACGGCGCCTTGTGGCCGAGCCTCCGCGGGAAGCTCTCGATCCCGGAGCTCTCGCGCGCACTTCTGGGTGCCGGTAGCCGCATTCACGCTTGGAAGCGCTCCGGTGCTAGAGCTGGTGCGGATCAAGTCTTGACCCAAGTACTCAGCTGGTACGAGGGTCTTGATCTGGCAGCGATCCTGCGCCTGCGGACGGTGTCGCCTTGGGTTAAAGATCCGGCAAAGATCCAGCAGCGGCGAGAGGTGGCGCACCGCATTGCGAAGTGGGCCAGCATCCGTGCCTTCACCACCAGCACCGTTCCTTCAGAGTCTGAGTCAGATAACGAGGACTCCGAAGAAGATGAAGCCGCTTCCGGCGATGGGGAAGAAGAAATCCTGGAGGGAGATGACGCTGCTTCTGGTGCTGCGTCCGAGAAGGTGGTTTCCCGGGATGCAACATCTTCGCCGATACCCGAGGCCACCGAGACCGAGGTGCATCCCGACGTCCCGAGTGGTGCTGCCGATGCTGAAGGTGAAGCTACTCCTGCTCCCGAGGTCGGCGCTCCCGAGGTCGTCGCTCCCGAGGTCGTCGCTCCGGAAGTCGCCGTCGAGAAGCCTACTTCCCCCACCGCTTAAAAACACTTAGTAGCAAATTCGTTAAATCCCCGGGATGCCGGATGCAATATGTATCGTACACTTAAATTATTTCTGCTTCACCGCGAACTATTTATTCGAACAAATTATGCCAATGTACTCAGCTTTTAGTTCCCGAATTGCCTTTCATGTTTACCGTACTTAGGTAATTTCTGCTCTTGTCTACCATTTCGGCGTTCGACAGTCGAGTCACAAAACTCCACATACGGCATACATTACTTAAAACAATCCGAGTTCCTACTAACCGAATTCCCGACATAAAAAACAACTAAGTTAGTAAAAATAAGCATGCCGGATAAGTTCCTGTTCCAAGTCCCCGAGACCATTTTCGTGTTCCCCACCTTCCCTCTCTTTGCTCTTGACTACCATTTCGGCGTTCGTCAGTCGAGTCACAAGATGATTTTACATGACATACATTACTTTGACTTTGAGAATTGGATTCGGAACTTTCCCGGCATGCACACAATAAAACACAAGACAGCTATCCGGCAGTCCCCGGGTTCCTTCCCGGGATGCCGGCGGAAAAACAGTAACTAAACTTGACAAAAAAGTAACAAAATATGCACGTAACTAGGCAGTCCCCGGGTTCCTCCCGGGGTGCCTTACTTTCATTGATATTTGAGATTTGAGATATAACATACACTGAGCCCTTTACGTGTAAAAGGGGCGAAGTAGAGCTACATTCCATGGACGCTTGGTTTCCTCACCGGACTTGTCCATTACACCTTTCCTAGCCTCCTGTGCGTCTACAAGGTAATAAGAATCATTGTGCAATGCCCTGCTTATCACAAAAGGTCCCTCCCATGGAGGTGACAACTTATGCATTCCGGCCGTGCGTTGGATGAGCCTCAGCACCAGATCTCCCTCCCGGAACACCCTCGGGTGTACTTTCCGGCTATGATAGCGACGGAGGTTCTGTTGATAAATTGCCGACCGAGATAGTGCCAATTCTCTTGCCTCTTCGAGTAAATCCACATCATCTTCTCGGGCCTCCTTTGCCTCGGTCTCGGTGAACATTGTTACTCTCGGAGAATCATACTGTATGTCGGTTGGGAGAACTGCCTCAGCTCCATATACCATGAAGAATGGGGTGTATCCGGTAGATCTATTCGGTGTAGTCCGGAGACCCCATAACACCGCCGGCAACTCCTCTATCCAGCATCCCGGAGTTCTCAACAATGGTTCGATCAAGCGAGCTTTGATACCAGCCAAGACTAAGGCGTTAGCCCTTTCGACTTGCCCATTTGCTTCCGGATGTGCGACTGATGCTACATCTAGCCGGATTCCCTTCTCAGCACAAAATCGAGCGAATTCCCCCACAACAAAGTTTGTTCCATTATCTGTGATAATGCTGTGTGGGTATCCGTATCTCAAGATGATGTCTTTCAGGAATTGCACAGCGGTGTGTCCATCGCACTTCCGGATTGGCTTGACCTCTATCCATTTGGTAAATTTGTCCACCATTACCAGTATATGTGTCATGTTGCCCTTTGCCGGTTTGAATTGCCCGACCATGTCCAAACACCATACTGCAAATGGCCAAGTGATGGGGATTGTTTTCAGTGCTGACGCCGGCATGTGTATCCGGTGAGCAAATCTTTGGCATCCTCCACACTTCCGGACAATATCTTCTGCTTGCTGCAACGCAGTGGGCCAGTAGAACCCATGCCGGAACACTTTTGCCAGTAGGGCCCGGGATGATGCATGGTGTCCACACTCTCCCTGGTGTATTTCCAGGAGCATCTCTTGCCCTTCTGCCGGTTCCACGCATCTCTGGAGCACCTCGGTGACACTTCTCTTGTACAACTCTTGGTTAATGACAGTGTATGCCTTTGATCTTCGCATTATCTGACGGGCTTCCACTTCATTCTCCGGGAGGGTTCCTTCCAAGATGTACACCATAATGGGCTGTGCCCAATCCGGGACAGGTCGCACCGGGAACGCTGGAGCGTCTATGTCCATTGGTTCTACCGACATCACCTCTATCATCATCTGTCTTTGCCTCTCTGAGCACCGGGAGGCAGTCCCCGGGTTCGATGTTATGCTCCCGACATCTATTTCCATGGGTACTGCTTCTGAACCAGGTTCCTTGGGGATGAAGATAGAATCCGATTCGGGTGATGGTTGTATAGACGGCTTCCTCAAATGTTCCAGGGCTATTCCGGGTGGGATGGCATCCCGGGATGACCCTAGTTTGGACAAGACATCTGCTGCTTCGTTTTCTCCTCTGGGTATGTGCTTGAACTCGCATCCTTCAAAAAATCCGGAAATTTTCTGTACATGAAACCTGTACAAGGCCATGTTTGCATCAAGGGCATCCCAATTCCCCGACACCTGTTGCACCACGAGGTCGGAGTCACCGAAACACTCTATCCGGCGGATACCGATTTCCTTGGCGACATTTAATCCGTGAACCAAAGCCTCATACTCCGCGACATTATTGGATGCCCGAAAATGGATCTGCAGCACATACTTCAGTACATCTTGCTTCGGGGAGGTGAGAACCACTCCGGCACCCAATCCGATCTTAGCTTTTGAGCCATCGAAATGCATCCTCCAGAAATTGTAATCCGGTATCGGAGGTTCATACTGCATCTCGGCCCAGTCTACCAAAAAGTCCGGCAGCGCCTGCGACTTGATGGCATCTCGTCTCTCGTATGCCGGAGCGTACGGAGACAACTGGATGGCCCATTTGGCTACCCGGCCGCTAGCATCCTTGCAACCGATGATCTCGGCGAGAGGAGCTTCGCACACCACTGTGATCGGGTGTTCCTGAAAATAGTGCTTGAGCTTGGTCACTGCCATGTACACCCCATATGCCATCTTCTGGTAGTGCGGGTAGTTCTGCTTGGATTCCGAGATCACCTCACTGAGGTAATACACCGGTCTCTGTATCAGCTTGCCCCCTTCTTCCCTTTCTACCACCATTGCGACACTGACTACCCGGTTGGTTGCTGCAATATACAACAGCATAGGTTCCTTGGGCAATGGGGATGCCAATACCGGTCCTGTTGAGAGCATTCTCTTCAAATCGTTGAACGCCGCATCCGCCTGCGGGGTCCAAATAAATGTTTTGCTCTTCTTCATCAGTTGGTACAGAGGTAAGGCCTTCTCCCCAAGTCGGCTCACAAACCGACTTAGGGACGCCAGACACCCGGTAAACTTCTGCACATCCTTGAGACGTACAGGCAACTTCATGCTCTCTATAGCACGAATTTTACCCGGGTTGACCTCGATTCCCCGGCTTGAGATGAGGAAACCGAGTAGCTTTCCTGCCGGAACACCAAATGTGCACTTATCCGGGTTCAACCTCATCCGGAATCTTCTTAGGTTCTTGAATGTTTCCCTCAGATCATCTATTAGTGAGGCCTTTTCTTTTGTTTTTATGACTATGTCATCGACATAGACCTCAGAATTCCGGCCTATTTGGTCATGCAAGCATTTCTGCATGCACCTTTGGTAGGTAGCACCAGCATTTCTCAATCCGAAAGTCATAACACGATAGCAATAAGCCCCGTAAGGGGTAATAAAAGCGGTTTTTAATTGATCATCCGGATTCAAAGGTATCTGGTGGAAACCAGAATAAGCATCTAGAAAAGTTAAAAGCTCACTCCCGGCAGTGGAGTCTATCACTTGATCTATCCGGGGCAGCGGAAAGGGGTCTTTCGGGCATGCCTTGTTGAGGTTGGTGAAGTCGATGCACATGCGCCACACCTTAAGCAGGAGGGGATCATCTTTCTTCTTTTCCACCAGGACCGGATTCGAAATCCAATCCGGGTGCAGTACCTCCATGATGAACCCAGCGGCCAGCAGTATGGCTAGGTGTTCCATGACAGCAGCTCTTCTCTCATCCGAGAGGCGCCTTGTTGGTTGCTTCACCGGCTTCGCATCCGGTCGAACAAACAGAGAGTGCTCAGCCAACTCCCTCGGGACGCCTTGCAGATCGTCACTCGACCACGCAAAGGCATCCCGATTCTCACGGAGGAAGTCGACGAGCTCGCCTTCCTATTTGCTGTCCAGGTTGCTGCCAATGATAACTTGGCGCTCCGGGTTGCTGGGGTCTACGGACACCTTCTTGGTCTCCTTGGGGGGCTGAAATGATGCACCCTGTTCCGGGTTCAGCATCCCGGGCATTCCGAGTTGTGAGGTCTTAGCCATCGCCACCACCTGCTGGATCCTCTTCTTCTCTTCTGCTATCACCAGGGACTCAGCTAAGCACGACCCCGCCGAAGCACATTCCATGGAGCGCTTGTGGTCTCCCGAGATGGTGATTATGCCGTTAGGTCCCGGCATCTTCATCTTGAGGTAGCCCATGTGTGTTGAGATCATGAACTTGGCGAGGGCCGGTCTGCCGATCAGTGCATGATACGGGCTCTCGAGGTCCACGACCTCGAACTCCAAGCTCTCGGTTCGACAGTTCTCCCGAGTTCCGAATAGCACCTCAACCCAGATTTTTCCCATGGGTGAGCAAGAGACCCCGGGCACAATGCCATGGAAGGTTGTCTCCGTGGGCAGCAGGGTGTTCATGGATACTCCCAGCTTCAGCATCGTGTCCTTGTACATGATGTTAATGGCACTGCCATTGTCAATCAGAACCCGGCTGAAGCGGACGTTGAGGTTGGGTCCGATAAAGGTCGGGTCCACCACCAAAGCATACGCTCCCGGCTTGGGCATAACCCGGGGGTGATCCTTCCGGCTCCAGGTGATCTCCATCTCGGACCAGTGCAAGAATTTGGGCACTGTCGGGATCACAACGTTCACCTCCAGAGCACGCTGCCGCACACTCTTCCGGTCCGTCGGCTCAGTCACGAAGACCACATAGCTCTGGTGCGCCTCCCGGTAGTTACCCTGCTGCTGTCTGCCTTGGTTGCCGTTGTCGTTCCGGGTGTGCACCATATTCACTGGGCGAGGTGGGGGTCCTCTCGGAGGAGGGGGGAGTCGGACATTGTTGGCCCCCGATGTCGGAGGAGGGGGTCTCGGAATATTGGGCCGAGATGCCGGAGCACTTGGCCGAATACCTCCCGAGCTGCCCTCCTGCAACGTGCGCTGATACCAGCTGCACTGCCGAGTAGAATGGTTTGCGGGCTTGTTGGCCTCCAGAGTATGATAGCAGCATGGCTTATTCAGCATCTCCTCATACGTCAGGGGCTTCTTCTGCTCCACCCAGGTCTTCTGCACCTCCTGACTTTGACCCCAAGCTGGGCCACTTGTCTTTTGACGCTGGCTGTTGCCGGCCTCCTCCTGCTCCCGGGGGGCTACCTCCTGCTCCCGGGTTACTGCTGCGACATGCTGCGCTGCATGGTGGTACTCGGGCTGATTCCTCTTGTGACCGAACTCTTGGCGATCATGGCTCCTGCTCGGTCCGGAACGCTGAGGTCCCGCATTCCTCCTGTTGGAGTCTCCGACATCCACCAGGGGTTGCATGGGATCTCCAAGCGTATAGGTATCGGCGATGCGCATGGTTTCCGCCAAAGTTGTCGGCATCTTTCTTTGCAGTTTCTGCCATAGCATAGAGCCATGCCGGCATCCTTGCGCAAACCAGGAGATGGCCTGCGCCTCCACCACTCCTTCGCAAGAGTTGCGGACATTGCTCCACCGGGTAAGGTACTCCCGGTCAGTCTCATTGCTCCTTTGCCTACAGATTGCGAGCTGCTGAGGTCTGTTGGGCCTCTTGTACGTGCTGGTGAAGTTGCTGATGAATGCTTCTTCAAAGTCCAACCAGCAGTCTATACTGCCAGTTCTCAGATTGTTCAACCAGATTCGGGCAGGTCCTTCCAACATCTGCGGTATATAACGTACCGCCCATCGTCTGTTTCCACCGGCTATGCTTACTGCAGTTACATAGTCGGTCAGCCAGTCCTCCGGCTTCTTGCTGCCGTCATAGGTCTTGGCACCCCTGTTGAGCTGAAAGTTCCGAACAGGAGGTTCCCGCATGATCCGAGGTCCAAAGCAAGCAGGTCCCGGAGGTCCTTGCTCTTCCACCATCTCGGACTGGTGAATCCGGTCCAGCCGGAACCTTGCATCTGTCGGGTTCAGCTGTCTTGTTCCTATCCGAGATCCCAAGGGGTTCTCGTCGGGCTGATACTCGAGCTGCTACATCCCCGAGTTGCCATCGTTGAGCCTATCCTGCACGGGGATCTCGGCTTGACGGGGGGCGGAGATGATGTCCCTCTACGGGTTTCCCTGTACATGGGGAGGATTCCAGGGTGGATTACCACGGCCAACCGGGTTATTGTTTCCCACACCCAGGTTACCATCTCCACGGGTACTTCCCGCCTGTCCCGGGTTATGCTGTCCGGCTTGCCCCGCCTGCTGGATACCGGCAAATGCCGGGTCATAGGTCTGTAGTTGCTTGTTCCTCCCGGAACCTCTACTCCGGCTCCGGCTCTTGCTCTTGCTCTTGCTTCTGCTCGGATGTGGGGAAGAGGCCTCCCCATCCGACATCCGGCTATTGGGTCTGGCTGAATGCACCTGTGACCCTGCTCCGGGGTTCTTCTTCTTGAAGGCCTGGTTCTGCCGGTTGGCCTCAACCACCAGTTCGTTGACCCTTTCCTGTTGCTTGCGCAGGGCTTCACCGGATAACCCCACCAACTCTGCCATGGCGGCTTCGGCGGCCCTAAGGGTTTTTGCCGGTGAACTGTACACTGGCTTCCCCGCAGAAATCCGACTTCCGGTGTTGCTAGTGGTGGCTCCACCAGCCAGCTCCTCATTCACCATTCTTCCCTTCTTGCGCAGATCTGCAATGCGCTTCTCCCGGGAGTCTATCTTAGTGAATCCGTGAGCAGCATTGTACTCCCGGAGGCTAACGCTGAGCTCGCGACGGAGCTCGGCGATTTCCTTTGCCTCAGCTAGAAGCAACTTCCGCTGCTCCTCCAACTCAGCCGAAGTGGCCTGGGTATCCGCTCCGGTAACCACGGGTACAGCTAATTTGGCTACCAAACCTGAGAGGGGATCCGGACGGCGTCGCGGTTGGGACGGCTGCGGATCACCATCTCGGGCCGCAGGTCTTTCCTGCGGGGGTTTGGCCAAACGAGGGACGCCGTCGGTATCGCCATCAGCATCCTGGTATTCCTCCTCGGTGGTTCCGACCATCATCACTGCGACGGAACTCGGGGAGCGGTCAGCGCGTAGACCCCGAGCTGCGCAGAGCATGGGAGGGTCCTCAGCCTCCAGGACTAGGTCCGGGTAGCTACCGGCAACCTCGGTGGCCACATAGGTGGTGAAACCACCGAAGTCGATAAGACATCCATTCCCCGGGAACGGTTTGTTCCGGAAGCAACCTGCGTTGTCGGCGATGAAGTCCATCTCCCCAAGTCTTACGACTAGGCCAGAGAGAACCCGAACGTCGAAACGTACCGGGGAGCCCGTCCGGATGTGTACACCAGCCAACGCCTCTGTCCGCCCCACGGTGGGCGCCAACTGTCGTGGTGGCGTCACGGCAGATGCCATGGGATGGCTAATTTGTGGGGCCGATGGACGTTGGTGGATCCGGGGAGGGATAGCGAGTTGAAGAACTCACACGGGGAGGATCCCGGTAAAACCGAGATCTCCCAAGAACACGAAACAGGAACGAAGTGCAACGGGGAAGATCTACCAAATACAAACAAATGCACGAAGGCACCAAGCACACCCACGATATACCCAGGTTCAGGGCCCTCGTGAGGAGGTAACACCCCTACTCCTGCCTTTCTTCTCTATATATTGATGGTACAAGAACTACAACTTGCTACAAGATCTATCAAAGGTAGGAGTACTAGGAACTAGATGAACTCAAGGTGAAGAGGAGTAACTGCTCTAAGAGTAAATGCAACTATAGTTTTGGCTCTCAGGTTGGTCTCTCCTTCTCAGGAGCAGTTATGGCGCCTTTTATAGAGTTCCGGCCGGGAGGGCCGGAAACCCTAAAATGCCTCGGCCTCACCGGACAGGTCTAGCCGGGATGTCGTCACCGGCTAGTGCGACCTAGTCGCCGGACTATCCGGTGTAGCCCCTGCGTCATCATCTCGCTAAGGACGGCAGGCGCCGTCCTGCATCATCATTGTCCCCTTGTCAGAGACAAGACATGTCTTTGCCCATCCCGGATAGCCTTTTCCGGATTGCCGGGCTAGGCATGACAGGTCTTGTCGTACCGGCTGACGCGCTTCCGTGTCAGGCGGGAGGTGACCAAACTTCCGTGTCAGGCGGAATGGTACTTCCCCCCGCGATATACGGGAAAGCGTGCTCCAGACCGTTGACGGCCTACCGGGAGCTCTCTCGCCGGCTACCTCCTCTCTTGCCACTGGGAGCCTCTTCTGCATAAGATCAAGATCAACACGTACATTCCGGTTCGTGCTTACCCGGGATACCTATCCGGTAAAGCCGAGTACACCATCACCCGGGAACCTTCTCGGTGTCCCAGGTCCGGGATCCTTTCCGAAGATGTCCGAACTTATCTCAGGATGAGCAACTCTAGGCCTAGCCTCCCGAAGATGTCTTAGTCTACCAGCAAAGACATCTTCGAGAAGCTAGTTCTTAGAGGAACCATCCGCTCTTGCCCGTACTACAAATGCGAGGGTCGGGGATGTCTATTTATAGCCGCAAGGCATAACCCTTACGGCTGCCACGGGGCCCCTTGGCCTTTCCCTGCGTCCAAGTGACCAGCTGCCCTTTCGGCACACCAAGGGGTGCCCTTTGCTGTCGCCAAAGGTCAAGCACTGTTGTTATCCATTATAATTTACCGGGATCTGCCCCTACCCGGGGGGCAGCCCCCCGACAACCCCACCAAGTGCGTCTTCGGGGTCCCTTCAGGCAAGCTCCTCGGATTCCTCGTGTCCCACCGCGGCATTGAGGCAAATCCTGACAAGATCAAGGCCATAGAGGAAATGCAGCCTCATTGCCGACTCAAGGGCATGCAGCGCTTAGCGGGCTGCATGGCCAGCCTTGGTCGTTTCATCTCTAAGTTTGGCGAGAGAGCCCTACCATTTTTCAAGATCATGAAGAGATCGGGCACGTTCAAGTGGACCCCTGAGGCGTACAAAGCCTTCGAGGACTTAAAAAAGTATCTGGCCAGCCCTCTAGTCTTGGTGGCCCCCATGGCAGGCGAGCACCTGAAGCTGTACCTCTCAGCCACCCCTCAGACCGCAAGCGCCGTCTTGGTGTTCGAGAGGGAAGAGCCTGTCCTCCCCAAGAAGATCACTGCCACTCCAAGCCCAGAACCCCCCGACAGAGGCCCCGTCGAAGGAGCATCCTCCACAGGCCCACTGCCAGGCCCACCGCCTCAGGTCGAGTCTGCTCCCACCACCCCTGTCGAGACGCCTCCACAGGCAGATCTCGACAAGGGCCCTGAAGAGCCTCCACAGAGGGTTGATGCTGCGTCACCTCAGACAACCCTTGTCGAGCACCCCGTCTACTTCGTCAACACAATGTTGCGGGACGATCGCGAGAGGTATCCAATGCAGCAGAAGCTCCTCGTCGCGCTCCTCATCGCCTCCAGGAAGCTGCGACACTACTTCCAGGGTCACCCCATCACGGTGGTCACTGCCTTCCCCCCTGGAGCAAATCCTGTGCAACCCCAACGCCACTGATCGTGTCGCAGGATGGAACATCGAGCTGCAGCCATTGAACTTGCGCTTCGACACCACGAGGGTCATAAAAGGAAGAGCGCTGGCTGACTTCGTCGCCGAATGGACTAACCCAAGCCCTGAGGAGCCTCGCGAGGAAGAAGCCGAGCCCTCGGGAGGCACATTGCCTAGCCACTGGACCATGCACTTCGACGGAGCCTTCGCTTGCCGCAATGGCGGAGCAGGCGTTGTCCTGACTTCACCCAAGGGTGACAAGCTATACTACGATGTCCAGCTGTGCTTCACGGTCGACAAGATCTCCAACAACATCGCCGAATACGAAGGCCTCCTCGTCGGCTTAAGGGCCGCCATCGCTCTAGACGTCAAGCACCTGCTCGTCAAGGGAGACTCCCAGCTGCTCGTCAACTTCTCCAACAAGAGCTACACGCCAAAAGACGACCACATGGCCGCATACCTTGAAGAGGTCCGCAAGCTCGGGAAGCACTTCAAGGGCATGGAGCTCATGCACATCCCGAGGAAGGAAAACCAAGAGGCTGACGACATCGCCAAGCGAGCCTCGCGGAGGCAACCCTAGCAGGCTGGCATCTTTGAAGAGAGGCTCGCCAAGGCATCCATCAAGCAGCCTCGAGAGACCACAGCCGCAAGCGCAGATGAAGCGCTCCCACCACCTGCTGAGTCTGGGGCGCCTGATTGCCAGCACAGGGGAGCGCCTGTTGCTGACGGCAACCCACCAGGCCTTAGGCTGGATTGATGAGCTCAAGGACTACTTGGTGAAAGGAATCCTCCCTGAAGAAGATGCTGACGCAGAGCCAATCGCTCGACAGGAGAAATCCTACTGCATCCTCGAGGGAAACCTCTACCGCAAGCGCCCAAATGGTATCGCGCTCAAGTGCGTCCCTCCTGAGGAAGGCCGAGAGCTGATCAAGGACATCCACATCGGGGAGTGTGGCCACCACTCATGTGCGCGCACCCTCGCAGGCAAGGTCTTCAGGAGCGGCTTCTACTGGCCTCAAGTGCTTCAAGATGCGGTCGCCATGGTGCAAACCTGCGACGCCTGCAAATTCCACGCCAAGCAAATTCATCAGCCGACGCTGGGGCTTCAAACCATCCTGCTCTCCTGGCCATTTGCGGTCTGGGGGCTGGACATCTTCGGCCCCTTCCCAAGGTCGCAGGGGGGCTATCGCTTCCTCTTTGTGGCCATCGACAAGTTCACCAAGTGGACCGAAGTTGAGCCAGTGCGAACAATACCGGCTGGGGCCACGGTGAAATTCATCAGGAGCTTGGTCTGCCGCTTCGGCGTGCCCAACCACATCATCACCGACAATGGCCCACAGTTCACCAGTGGCATCTTCCGAGCCTACTGTGACAAACTCGGCGTCAAGGTCTGCTTCGCCTCGGTGGCTCACCCACGCAGCAACGGTCAAGCCGAGCGAGCAACCGCAGAGGTCCTCAAGGGCCTCAAGACCAGAAGCTTCAACATCCTCAAGGGCCACGGCAAGGGCTGGATCGACGAGCTCCCCTCAGTGCTCTGGTCCATACGCACAACTTCCTCAAGGCCTACAGGCGAAACGCCGTTCGCCCTGGTCTACGGAGCTGAGGCAGTCCTCCCCGCAGAAATCAAGCATGGGTCACCACGGGTCCTCGCTGTCGGGTTATGACTCCCAGGAATCGGGGGTAGTCACTTCCTGAAGTGTGGTTCGAAAGGGGATTGAACGCGGAGGTCTAAACGCTCAAGTGGCTCCGCGACGTTGCTCGCCGGACCCGAAGAAGACGCACACTCGACCAAGGAAGACACCGTCCTTTACCCAGGTTCACGGCCCTCGTGAGGAGGTAAGACTGCTACTCCTGCCTGTATGTATTATATGTGGAAGGTTACAGTACAGTTGAGCTTGCCGGAAGCCCCTTGAGGCAGTTCTTGCCTGGGGAGGGAAGCGATGATCTTCTTCCTCCTCCAGCCAGAGGCTAACCTAACCAGTGTTGCTAGGGTTTACAAGGGTGTTTTGCACGCAAAGGGCCGACCCTTGCTACGATGGATGTCTACTCTCTTTTATAGGCGCCTCGGGCCTTCTCTTTCGGCTTGGCCTTCAAGGTGGTTCCCACATGCCAGTGGCAGCGCAGAGCACGAGTCCACCGCGCTCCCTTCGTCCATGGACTCGGTCCATTATTGATAGAGGTGGCGCCGTGGCCGACAGGCGGCCGACCGCGCGGTACTATCAGCAGAGCGGGCAGTCTCTGAGGTGGAGCCCGCGATGACGATCTCCGTTGGAGGGTTGCACCGTCCACCTGCTTTATCGTCAGAGTAGAAGGTCCTCACAGCTGCGCAGCAGGCGGAGCAGCTTTGTTGACCACTTTATCGCCAGGGACAACGACGGGGGTGCGTGTGTCACTGCATGAGCGTGACAGAGGTCACGTGCGCCCTGCCATGCTTCCTTGGCCGCGACGTTTCCCTTCAGGCCTGAGGGGAGATTCATGTTGGACTCCCCTGATGCGGGTCGGCTCCTCGGGGGGGTGGGGGTCCCCTGAGGCGAGGGGTCCCTTGAGGCCCTCGTTTCCTCTTCAGGCCCTCGAGGGGAATCGCCTCTCGAGGGTCCCGCCAGGCGGTGACGCCTGGTCCTTAGTCGTTTCGTCTGACTGGCCCGCGTGCGAGGCCTGGGGGGAATGGGCTCTTGATACCCCAGTTCCCACTGGGCCGACAGTAGCCCCCGGGCCCATGATGGGCACGACTGAGCCCATGGGCTTAGGCGAAGCGTCGTGGGCCCTTAGTGCCCAGCCGGCCCGAGCAACGCGGCACTTGGACGATTAACGGCCTCGTACGATCTGGGGCGTGAGTCGTGGGGGGTCCCACCACGCCCCGGTAACTGCTCCTGGAGGGGACATAAAGCCCAGGCGTTGCCGCATAGAGCCGTTACCGTTTCCAGTTCTTCCCGCAGAAGTTTCCGCTTCTCAGAGCTCTCCGCCTCCGCTCTCTCCTGCGAATCTCCCATCTTTGTCTTTGCTAAAACTCAAGTCCTCTCCGATGGGCCCGGTGAAGAGCAAAAGTAAGGCCGCAGCGGGGTCTTCTTCCCGGGCGGCGGCCATGGAGGTAGTGCAGGGCGCGGCAATCATGGTGGCGCGCACCGATCTTCAGGCGTTGGGGAAGATTCGCCACCTGGTTGCGGGGCCGACCAACGAGCACGGTGCCAGCGAACTTCAAGCCGCCCGGTTCGGGAGATTTCCTCAAGGGTTCTACCCCATTTTTCTCCACGCCATCACCGCCGGGCTGGTGCCGCTGTACTCGCCTTTCTTGGAGGCAGTATTGGAATTCTACCAAATTCAACTCCTCCATCTTCACCCAAACTCCATACTCATCTTGTCCATCTTCGCCTACCTTTGCGAGGCTTATCTGGGCGTGCACCCTTCGGTAGCGCTCTTCAGGACCTTCTACTCGCTGCGGTGCACGGCTGCTGGCGAAAGGACAGGGTGCGTCTCCTTCCGCATTGCGCACGGCATGGGGAACGTATACATTCCCATGTCCTGGAGTGGGGATAAGCCTGTCACGGCCATGCTCAAGAAGGTGGGTGACTTTCGCTAGAAGTGGCTGCTCATCGGCGTCTCGTCGCCCTGCGCGTTCCTGGACGTCCCGGAGGCGCCGCCCGTGAAGAACTCCCACTAGTGCAAGTCTGCTCTTCGCGGTGCGGATAACGCTCATTTGGAGGGGCGTTTGAGATTCCTCCGCGAGAAGGGTCTCACGGGTCAGATGGTCGCGGCGGACTTCGTAGCAGACCGCATCGCCCCCCTTCAGGCGCACTCGGAGCCGATGTGGATGTATGCTGGCCCCTCCGACCCAATGCGGCTTCATCCGGAGGACCTTGGCTCGGACGTGGTTGACACCATCCTAAACATCCTCTTTGCCAGTCCGGATGTGCATGGGAAGATCGCCGGCTCCGTGCATCCTCTGCATCAGCTTCCCCTGAGCGACCGCGTGGATATCCTGGACGGAATACCGGACTTTACTCCTCATGGTCTGGCGGGCTTGATGGATCAGGAGCTCGCTCCGCCGGCACGTGCAGTCGTTGGTGTTGACTCTTCATCCGCCTCCCGTGCCTGGAGCGGCGAGGAAGAGGCCGCGACGGGAGGGGCGTCCCCTGTGAGGTACGAGCCCTTCACCGATGAGATTTGCGACATCTCGTCGGGCGATGACGACGCCTTCGTTGTGGCGCCTTCGCGCCTCGAGGAGGAAGCGTCCGAGGCGGGGACGGCCTCTGAGACAGATGCTTCGCCGGGGAGGCACGACCCTCGCACCAAGGCGATGGTGGATCGCTCCGGGGTGAGGCCCTCAGACATCCCCTCCAAAAGAAAAGCAGCGACGCCTCTGGAGGGATCAGGCGACAAGCCCACACCTTCCTGGCGCTCTACCAGCCTGTCGTGGGTCGACGCCGGTGCTTCTCCTTCATGGTCAGTATTCCCACCACTTGGTCATTTTTGGCTTTTGTTGTCCCCCCTGCTCCGTCTTCTCCTGAACAATCTTCTTTCGGCTTCTGCCAGCGATCGGGTGCCTGCGAAGCATCACAGGCTTCGCGAGGCAGCATGTGTGAAGAGAGCCGTAGCTGCGGTGGCGGCTGGCGAGCGCCCGAGGCCTATGGAGACGTCCACTCCAGGCCCAGATGAGGAGGTGCCTCAGGAGGGAGCGGCCATGCCCCTAGTGGGGGCGGCTGAGCCTCAAGCAGCGCCTCCCGAGCCTCTGCTAGTGGACAGCACGGAGGAGACGGCTCCCGCGTCACCTCGCGCTCCGACTCCTCCTCGCGCGGCTACGCGACCACACGAGGCAATTTCGCTCCGCATGCTGCCATCGCCGCACGCAGTGACGCCAACGCATGCGTCACCTCCACCGCGGCGCCGGCGCCACCTCTAGAGGGAGCTACCGAGGCGCCAGCAGGCGCAAGTGCGGCCGCAGGAGGGGGTGCTTCCTCGCCACCTCGCCCTGCCGGAGAAGATGAGCGTCTTAATGGCTCGAGCGCCGAAGCGGAGGCCGGCGTGGATGGAGGTGGAGCCACACCCAGCCCCCGAGCTCGACCTGGGGCTGGGCTCACGGGACCGGCCGCTGCAGCTGGGCCCTCATCTAGCCAGGAACTGGTTCTCCGAGGCTGGGATTGGAGCGCGGGGCGCCGCGAGGTGGCATTCGGCCTTGTGCGGGAGTCCTTGGAGGGCATGGAGGCCCACCTCGCCCTTGGCGACCTACGGCTCGCCCAGCAGCAGGAGGAACTTGCGAGATCATGGGCGTCCTTCCATGCGGCCGTCAAGGCGCGCCGGCTGGGGGACTTGGCGCTGCAGGCAGCCCGCGAAGAGGCCATCAGATTTGCCAAGGAAATCCGCGACGAAGCCATTCGCGATGCCGCAGAACTACTCGAGCCCCTCTAGGCAGAGCGCGACGCCGCTGCGGAGCTCCTGTGAGAGGCCACAGCCGAGCGTGAGGCGATGGAGGGCTCGCTGGCGCAGAAGCGCTGCGAGCTGGGCCGGTTGGAGTGCCAGCTACTTTCTGCCCACCATGCCGCGCAGGCCGCTCTGGAGGAGGACCGCAAGTGCTTGGCCGAGCGCGATTGGCAGCTGGCCCTCAGGGGGAGGGAGCTGCAGCGGCGCGAGGAGCACTGTCTCCAGATGGAGAAGGACTGGGCTGCGCAGCGTGAGGCCCTCGAAGCGCGCGAGGGAGGCCTGGCCCGGGCGATCTCGAAGTTCGACGAGCACGTCGCTGCTCAGAAGCGCTCTGACGAGCGCTCGGAGCGGCGCTTCACCAAGAGGACGAGAGCGGCGCAGAGGGCCCTCGCGGACCACGAGAGACATCTCCGTTGGTCCCTTCTTCAGAAGTATCGCGCTCGGCTGCGGAAACGGGAGGACCGCCTCAAGGCCAGGTATGATGCGGGCGCTCAGCGGCTCGCTGAGCTCGAGAAGGCCAACTCCAAGCTGGCGTGCCAAGGCCGGTTGGCATCGAGCGGAGGAGGCTCGCGACAAAGCAACTCACGGCGCTGGCCCTTCGTCCAGTGCGCCCGCAATGCAGTGTGAGCGCCTGTTTGAAAAGCTGGTCGCGTGCGGTGGTGAGCTTGCGGCGCGGCTCGGCGCGGACGCGCCGTGCCCCGGGACCCGAAGCCACGACGACGCCGCCGCGTTCCTGGCCTATTTTGACCAGCTCTTCGCGGCGCTGGAGGGCCCCGCCGCCGAGCTTCGCGAGGTGATTGAAGACGAGAGCAGGCAACTCTTGGGGGTGGCTGTTGATCGCATCTTAACCAACCTCAAACTCCTTGTGCCGGACTTCGACCTCTGCTTGGTGACCGAAGTTGCTCACGGCGAGGGCGCGCAACGCGTCTCGTCTTCCCTCCGCAATCAAGGGGATGCCTTCTGCAACCGCTTCAGGCGTGCGGAGGCTGCACCAGACTTCAGGGAGGAGGAGGCCCGCTCCGCCGAGGTCGAAGATGGTGCTGCGGAGGAGGCTCAAAGCGATGCTGCTTCCCCTTGAGCCCTTCTTGAGTGCGCCTGCGATCGTTTGTATCTGTAACAGCTTTGTGCTTTAGACATCTTAAGACCTTTGGCTTGTAATATACTTTTAATCGCTGTTTTAATTCGAGCTTGTCTGCCCCTCGTGAGGTCTCTTTGGACTCATCTTCATGTCTATTTGTTCTCTGCGTCGTTAGGTCCCATCTCTTCGTGCCATGACTCCGCCACCTCGGTATGCGGGAGCAATGACTCCGCAAGGCCGGGGGGAGTTTGGGCCTAGGAGAGCTAAGAGACTTGAGTCGCGATGCTCAAGTGCCCCCCTTAGACGTGCGAGTAGTCCATGAAGCGTAAGGGAAAGCGAAGTCGCTCGAGGGGCAAAGACGTGCGCTAGGGAGAGAAAAACACTCTTAAAGTGTGGGTGCGAGACTTAGCTTCTCGAGGTTTTCGCTCTGTGAAGGCTTTTCGCCTGGCGAGGTTGCCCACTTGAGGGGTCGCTCCGGGGGAGGCATTTCGCCTGGCGAGGTTGCTCGCTTGAGGGGTCGCTCCTGGGGAGGCTTTTCGCCTGGCGAGGTTGCCCACTTGAGGGGTCGCTCCTGGGAAGGCTTTTCGCCTGGCGAGGTTGCCCACCTGAGGGGTCGCTCACGGATGCCCCTTCAGACTCGCGGCGGAATTCTTCCCTGCAGGTATTACAGGGGCGAACCCAAACGCTGAAACACGGTTCAAGGGACTCGTGCGCGCTTATAGGTCCCCTCAGGCGTTCCTTGTGAGGAGAGTAAGTACCAAGGTCCTCTGTAGAGATGGCGTGTTTGTGGGATCTTGCCCTCCAGCCAGAGCTCGGACTCTTGGATTTTGCAGTGCTGCTGGTGTGTCATTTGAGGCACTGGCACCGTACTCAGTCCCCGCTCGCAAGGTACGCATGTGGAGAGATATAAGCGCACACTTCAACGATAGTAATGCGTAAATAAAAAACCCCCCAAAAAACATTTTTTTAAGCGGCGCCGAAGCGCTAAGTTCACTTAGGAACGAGATTGAGTCATTATGCTTGGGATTGCCAAGTTAATGCTCTGACCATGTCGAGGCATGAGGACCACCTGTTGGTGGCAGGGACTCTCAACGGCCTGAGGTGGCTCGTTTTAATTGAGAGCTCGGAGGGTTTTCCCTCGAGTGAAGCCTTTGGGGCTTTGGAGGTTTAAGCCGTTGGCGTTTTAACCTCCAGAGACAAGAATGCTTGGAGGTTGAGCTGTAGGCTGCCTCTTCCGCTAGGAGTCTCGACGTGACAATGATCACGTGTGTGGCAATGACCACGGTTGCGTTTGTTCCCTTAGGAGACAAAGCATGTGTTTGAGGTTTAAGCCTTTTGGCGTTTTAACCTCTAGAGACGACAATGCTTGGAGGTTGAGCCGTAGGCTGCCTCTTCCGCTTGTCTTCTCAATTTGACAATGATCACGGGTGTGGCAATGACCACGGTTGCGTTTGTTCCCTTAGGAGACAAAGCATGCGTTTGAGGTTTAAGCCTTTTGGCGTTTTAACCTCTAGAGATGACAATGCTTGGAGGTTGAACCGTAGGCTGCCTCTTCCGCTTGTCTTCTCAACGTGACAATGATCACGGGTGTGGCAATGACCACGGTTGCATTTGTTCCTTTAGGAGACAAAGCTATGTTTTTGGAGGTTTAAGCCATTGGCGTTTTAACCTCTAGAGACGAAAATGCTTGGAGGTTGAGCCGTAGGCTGCCTCGTCCGCTTGACGTCTCGACGTGACAATGATCACGGGCGTGACATTAATCACGTTTTTAACTTGTTCCTTGTTGATACAAAGGTTTGCGAGGTTTAAGCCTTGATCTTTTAACCTTGAGGGACAAAAAGGTGCTTCGAGGTTGAGCCGTGGGCTGCCTCTTTCGCTAAATTCCCTGACGTGATAATGATCACGGGTAGAACTTGCGCAGGTGCATGATGTTCCATGGATTCTTGACGGGGACGCCGTCTTGCGTCTCGAGGCGAGCCGCACCAGGCCTGGCGATGTGGGTGACCCTGTAGGGACCTTCCCACATCGGGGACAACTTGTGGAGGCCTTCCCTGGAGAGGATTCGCCTGAGGACGAGATCGCCTGCCTCCAGGGTGCGCGAGCGCACATTGCAGCTGTGGTAGCGCCTCAGGTCCTGCTGGTACTTGGCCGCCCGGAGGGCGGCGCGGCGTCTTATCCCTTCTAGGAGCAGCAGGTCGTCGTTGTGGAGGTCCTCTTGCTGGTCCTCATTAAAGGCAAGGACCCGTGGGGATCCATGCTTTATCTCTGCGGGGAGGACTGCTTTGGCTCCATAGACGAGTGCGAACGGCATTTCCGCAGTGGGCTTGGGTGGCGTGGTACGGATGGACCAAAGCACCGAGGGTAGCTCATTGATCCAGCCCTTTCTGTGGCCCTTGAGGATATCGAAGGTCCTGGTCTTTAAGCCTTTGAGGACCTCTGCGTTTGCGCGCTCAGCCTGTCCGTTGCTTTGCGGATGGGCGACTGAGGCGAAGCAGAGCTTGATTCCCATTTTCTCACAGTAGGCTCTGAAGATGCCACTTGTGAATTGCGAGCCATTGTGGTGATGATGCGGTTAGGCACTCTGAAGCGGTAGACCAGGCCTCTGATGAATTTCACCGCCGCACCTGCTGTGATTGTGCGCGTCGCCTCCACTTCAGGACACTTTGTGAACTTGTCAATGGGCACGAAGAAGTAGCGATATCCACCTTGCGCCGTTGGGAAATGTCCCAGGATGTCCAGCCCCTAGACTGCAAACGGCCACGAGAGCGGAATGGTTTGAAGCCCCAACGCTGGTTGGTGGATTTGCTTGGCATGGAATTGGCAGGCTTCAAAAGGTTGAATGATGTCTGTTGCATCTTGAAGCGCTTGAGGCCAGTAGAAGCCGCTCCTGAAGACTTTTCCTATGAGGGTGCGGGCGCACGAATGGTGGCCGCATTCCCCGCTGTGGATGTCCTTAATCAGCAGTTTTCCTTCTTCAGGAGGGACGCACTTGAGCGCGATGCCGTTTGGGCGCTTGCGGTAGAGAATTCCTTCGAGGATTTGGTACGATTTTGCTTGGCGGGCAATTCGCTCCGCTTCAGCATCTTCCTCGGGAAGGATCCCTTTGTGGTGGTAGTCTTTGATCTCGTTGTCGTGGTGGGGTCACGGCAGATGCCATAGATGGCTAAAGTGTGGGGCCGATGGACGCTAGGGGATCTCGGGGAGGGATTGCGCGATGAACTCACGCGCAGATAAACTCAACCGACACAGTGACACAAGGATTTACCCTGCTTCGGGGCTCTCGTGAGGAGATAAAACCCCTACTGCAGCATCTAGCCTACTCGGTGTATTTCCCCTCATATTATCCGGGCTACAACACGCTCCACGAGCTGCTAGACATACCTCCATGAGGTTTTGAGAGCAAATGGAAAGGGGGGAAATGAAGTGGTGAGGTGGTGGCCTGCCCTTTCCCTCTCCCCCTGGTGCCCTTTATATAGGGAGAGCCCAGGGAACAAGCCGGGGACAAGGGGACAAAGAAGACTATTCACTGCGCACTGTAGCTGAGGTGACTACTGGGGTCTAATCGGCACTGTAGCGTATGTCATAAAGTTGTACTGTTGTCACATCCGGGTACTGTTGCGGTACTGCAGCCCTGCTGGACATGTACTGGATTTTGTCTTCTAGCGTCCGTCCTCCACACTTTCCACGTCGTCTTCTTATCTTCTTTGCTGACTTTGCTCCCGACCCTGCTCCCGAGATGGTGGAATGCAGGTCAATCGCGTTTGGAGAAGACCTGTGCCAGACAGCTTGGAGCAAACTCGGTCAACCCGAGATGGGGGTATCCGGGTGTGCAGGAGATGATGCGGGCACGCGCCATGGCGAGGAGGCTGGGCACTCCGGCTCCGGGAAGTTGCGGGCACCGCGCCCTGCCCGTCACGGCCGACCTTGGAGATGGGGCCGTGCTGCCGGAGTTGCCCACCACACCGAGATACGGAGGGGGCCATAGGGGCACGCCGGCGCCGGACGAAGGTCGGGGGCGCACGCCGCTGTCGGTGAAGGCCGGGGGCACACGCCGGAGTCGGAGGAGGTCGGGGAAGTCGGGCGGCGCGATGCGGATGGAAGCGGGCCGGTGTTGCCGAGGTCGCCGATGCCGGGGTGCTCGGGGACGATCCCGAGCGCTGTCGGGGTTGGTGAGGACGTCAGAGGAGGGCGAAGTCGGGTGGCGAGGCGATTCCGGGTTGCCGCCGGGTTCTTGTGAGGTTGGGGAAGCAAGGTCGTCGCCGGGGTCGAGGAAGCCGCGATGGTGCGGGGATGTCGAGCAGTGCAGAGGCGAGGGCCACCGGGGCGCTGCCGAGGAGGAGGTGTCCCGGGGAGGATGCCTGCCGGAAGCGCGGAGACGCCGGGGTGGTTGTCGATCCGGGACGCGGGCGGCCGGTTGGCCGGCCTGACGATGTCGGGGAGGATGCCGGGGTCCTGCGGGCGCCCAGGAGGAGGTCGCCGAGCTCGCAGCGGGGCCGCACGGGCCACCCGAGGCCGGGGGCGGGGCATCCGAGGAGGCTGGTGATGCCGTAGGGGACGTGGGCGAGGTCAACGAGTTGAGGACGAGCACGGCGGCGTCGAGGTCGAGGAGAGGAGTTGGGGACGATGCCCGCTGCGGCCGTGCGGGCGAGGCAGGTCAACCCGAGGCAGGGGATCTCGGTCCACCGATATGGGCCGGACTTGCCCTGCCCGGGTCACAGGAATTTCGGCCCGAGAAGGGAGATGTCAGGCCAGGCCTTGCCAAAATGAGCCAGGGACACCGTCTCCTATTTTTCTTTTATTTCTTTATTATTTAGATGTACCTGTTCCTGCAATATTAACACAATAACCCCGTACCCTCAGGGTACCGGGGAAGTACATCCCCGACACTAGTCCCCGAGTCTATGGGGGATTTGTTAGAATCGCGCATAGACTTAAAAGATAAATAGCCGCCAGGGCCTCTCCATACCGTATGCCGTGCTTTTAAGGACCCCGGGGATTACAACCCCGACACTAGTCCCCGAGGCCGCGGGGGACTCGCAGAGTCACGCGCAGACTTAGAAAAAATACCAACATCACCCTGGGCGGTCTCTTGTGCCGGTTTCTCCACCATGTATCTGCAAAAATACACTCATATGTCGGTTCCTTAGCCACTCTGGGCGTTTTACCGACATAGATGTCTTTGGCCACTGCCGGCTTGACATAAACACATAACACATGCCGGCGTTTAGCCACTCTGGGCGTATACCGACACGGACGCCTCATGTGCCGGCCTTTAGCCTCTCTGGGCGTATACCGACACAGAGTCTCATGTGCCGGCGTTTAGCCACTCTGGGCGTATACCGACACAGACGCCTCCAACTAAACACTCAATGCCACACAGGTATCTCGGGCGTCTCGGTATCTCGACCACTCTGGGCATATCACACATGTTTTGGTATCTCGACCACTCTGGGCGTATCACAGGTGTTTCGGAATCTCGGCCACTCGGGACATTTACACATGTTTCAGTATCTCGGGTGTTGCCTTTGGCGAACTCTGACAAACCGGAACAAGTGATGATTTGGAAATATTGCGTGATGCCATGATACATTGGCGAACCGAATGAAACGGGGATCTGGAGATACTGCAGGATGCCATGATATATTGGCGAACCGAAATAAACGGCGATCTGGAAATTGTGCATGATACCGCGATACGTGGGCCAACTGACATCACAGATCATATGCAATATATCTTGAGAAAATAACCAACCATAAGTTGGATCCAAGACAACCAATATAATGACTGATATCGCCAGAATTTTTGACATGAATATCCTCTCGGTAAGGCGGTTATCCAACATGGGTACCATCTCGGTAAAACCAATATGGGTACCATCTCGGAAAAACCAACATGGGTACCAACTCGGAAAAACCAACATCCCCTTTTAATGTTAGCGCAGACAGGTATGTATAACAAATATTTGATGGAAGTGAAAACTTTAAACGACATGCCCAAGAGAATTTAACGCGAGACATAAGAATACAACTAGCCGCCGAAGCATGCATGGGGATACCGGTTTCACCGAGTCCCCGGGTAAATTTACAGATACAGCAGGAAGACAAAGGAGCACGGCAGTCCCCGAGTCCAATTTCGGGATGCCGACACATAAACGACGCAGCAGGAACTAAGATATGACATGTATATAAAGCGAATTACTCTACCGACTAAGCATGCCTGGTAGAACTAAACAACAAGCCAGTCCCCGGGTCAAGACATCTTGCTCTCGGGGAAAAACACATAGATGACAAACAGGTGAAACAGGGCAGTCCCCGGGTTACGATATCTCGTTCCCGGGTAAACAATTAAACTAAGCATGCATGGGCAGTTCCCGAACAAATTTAAGATAACATAAACGCAAGGTACAGATGACGATACTCACGGAGCACAAGAGCGGTTAGGGATGTTGGAGGCGACATAACCCGGGTAACTGGTGTGCAACTGCCAGGGGTCTGTTGATGATGAGTGTTGGGGCAGACGCCGGCGGCTGGTGCCCGCGATGCAGGGATGCCGGTTTGGGATGTCGACGACCGGTTTCCGCGATGCGGGGACGTCGATGACCTCCACCCGCGGTGCAGGGATGTCTGTGACCTCTACCCATGGCGCAGGGATGTCGGAGACCTCTACCCGCAGCGTAGGGATATCAGCGACCTCAACCCGCGGCGCAGGGATGCCGGCGACCTCAACCCGCGGCACAGGGACGTCAATGACCACTGCCTGCGGCGTAGGGATCCCGGATTTAGGATCCCGGATTTTGGGATGCCGGTGACCCCTACCCGCATCGCAGGATGCCAGTGAGCACTGCCCGTGGTGCAGGGATCCCGGATTTAGGATCCCGGATTTTGGGATGCCGGTGACCGCTACCCGCGCCGTAGGATGCCAGTGAGCACTGCCCGCAGCGCAGTGATCCCGGATTTAGGATCCCGGATTTTGGGATGCCGGTGACCCCTACCCGCGGCGCAGGATGCCAGTGACCACTGCCCGCAGCGTAGGGATCCCGGATTTAGGATCCCGGATTTTGGGATGCCGCTGACCGCTACCCGCGGCGCAGGATGCCAGTGACCACTGCCCGCAGCGTAGGGATCCCGGATTTAGGATCCCGGATTTTGGGATGCCGCTGACCGCTACCCGTGGCGCAGGATGCCAGTGAGCACTGCCCGCAGCGCAGGGATCCCGGTTTTGGGGATGTCGGGTCCCGTCCGAAATTGTTCCCGCAAGCGCCACTCGGATGCCCCACGGTGGGCGCCAACTGTCGTGGTGGGGTCACGGCAGATGCCATAGGATGGCTATGAAGGGGATCGTGTGCAGAAAACAAAAAACTTCCTAGCAACGATATCCTTAAACTAGCCAAGATCTACACTATGCAGATATAGAAGTACGGCGGAGATCGGAATACATACCCTCGTAGACCAAATAGCGGGGATTACGCTCCCGCACAAGCGTTGACGACGAAGACGACGTAGCCGACCTCTAGGTCGCGGAGAACTCGGCGTGACGAAGACGACGAAGATGACCCCGAGGTCTGGTGGAGGAAGTAGGCCTCCGAGTACCGCTAGCGCAGCACCTCGCAGGGCGTCACACACATACGGTGGAGACGACGGCCTCCGAAGCTCCAGTCCAGGACGAGCAGCGGAAGACTTGGACCGGAACACCAGCAGCGTGGCAACGGGCTATGGTGGAAGAGATCCCCCTCCTCTACTCGGCGCGGCTCCGACAAGGGAACCACGAGATCGAGAGAGAAATTGGGAAATTAATTGGTGAATTAAAAGGCCAGGGGTGCCCCTTCTTATATAGGCTCCCGGGGGGAGCCAACCTTGACAGCCAGGCAATGTGGGACTATCCCACATGTCTGGTTCGGCCAAGGCTGGTGCGCCGGCCCTAGGTGGGCCCCATTTGGCCCACCTAGGCCGGCCAAGCCCCCCCACCGAATTCCCTTGAGGGTTTCCCCCCCCCCCCCCCCCCACGGGCCTTCTTTCGACCAGAAGGCCCATTTAGAGAAATCAGCCTAAATAAATTCGAAAATAAATATATAAAATCATATTTGCATATTAATTACACTAATTAACATCAAACATAATATATATAATTTATCCTAGCTCCGAAAACTCTTTCGGCGCTGCCCGATCTCCATCGGACCCCTCCCAGGACGCTCCCGGTGATCTCTTTCCTTTCTGGTTGTCTTGTCGAAACCCCTTAAGTGTGTTACCCTAGCGGTTCGATATAATAACAGGTACGATCAAGACTCCTCTATGATCGACGACTAACTCGTAGGCCTGGACCCCATGAATTAATCCCTGTGATATAACGAATGACTTTCATCTATCAAACCTGGACGTCTAGTCTTAAACCCTTTGTCATGTCGATACTTAGCGTGTCCGAGCATCATTCTCAGATAGCTCCATACCTAGCATGATCTCGTTACCGACATTGCTATCTTCTACTCGTCTATGATATTATGTCAGCTGGTGACCTAGTCACATGTTTGCAAACTCATTTGACATAATCTCACCGAGTGGGCCCTAGAGTATCTATCCGGCTATGCGGACTGACAAATCCTGCTGTTGACCCCTCGTCTCAACTACCCCTTTCTGATACCCAAAAGTATCACCGTTATTGTCACACTAGATAAGATATGACATTTGGTGCGATCAAAGTATCTTCTAGGGATAACAATAAGAGTTGATCTCACGGTCTTAAGGCGTAATGACTATGTCCTACAAATACTGGGTATGTCCATCACATCGTTACACCTAACGATATGACTTCCATTGCCGACCGGCGCCATGCCCTATGATCGGAAAACCTCGATCATCAATCGCGCAACGAAACTAGTCTTAGTAAAGGCTACTAGGGACCTGGTTGTTTATCTACCACACCTGTATTAATGTTTTCGCTTAATACAGTTATAGCATGGTGTAAAACATATAATGAATGATTGGGATATTGCCAATAAACTATGTTTATTAAGTGCCTCTAGGGCATATTCCCTTCAGTCTCCTACTTGCACTAGAGTAACACTTAATCTAGTTTACAACCTGGTAAAAGCTCAACACCCATAGCATCTTGGTGCCTGCTTCGCCTCGTGGAAGAGGAATACAATCAATAGAACTCACACATTGAGATCTATATGTGCTTTGCAACACTTCTATGTCACCTAGTTTGACATCATCCCGTATCTTACGATGACGGTGAAATATATCCCAGTGGATGGAATGAGACTCGAGCATTCGCGTAGTATGCGCCTTAAAAGTCTGAAAGATCTATTAAGGGACCACCTACGCTCGGAAAACTGCTCAGTCCAATCACACTTGCTACTTCTAAAGTCTCGATATATTTATATACCTATGTAGATTATGCGACAGTGCATTCATATGCGACTTCGCAAACTAACCATGTCTTTATTCAAAATAAAGGACATCTCCTATATGAGATTTCTAGTCGTATGGGTCAGTGTAATAACTTGCATCATCGTAACCGCTTTACGGCAAGTTGCCATTCCACTCTTACCCGTTAGTAGAAAACCTATCTTCAGTTCTCATAGACACTGAAGAATAAACTTAACGTTTGTTCATTGATCCACACAAGGATCACTCTAGAACCTGTTCTTTAACCAAGAACTCGGGTCACACTAAGTCGAGATTTCAGTCTGATAGCATCTATGACTGATACATAGATAATGTCGAACATCATTTGCTATAACTGAAAATGCAAAGATAAACTTAATATTTTACCTAGTCATATAAGCAAGAACCTCTTTCTTTGCTTGTCCTATTCTGAAACACTTCAGAATCTTGACTAAGGAAATATTCCGACATAATGTTATTAAGCCCCTTACGATCTATACAATTATAAATCGGATGCCTAATACTCCTAACTTCATTTCATAGAAAATTTAATCACTTAAATAATCCTTTACACTCTACTAGAGGATCTGTGTCATCCAATATGTTGTTACATACCAAATCACGAATGACACCTAGCTCCCACTCAAATATGCCTTCCGCATAAAAGATCAAGGAAAAACTACTTAGCTCCCACTCAAATATGCCTTCCGCATACAAGATCAATGAAAGCTACTTTGCTCCCACTCACTTCTTTGCAAATGTAGGTTTCTTCAACTATTTTGTACAACTCCAAAATCCTTTGATCACATTATCAAAGTGAAGATTCCAGCTCCGATATGCTTGCTTCTTCCCATGAATGGACAACCGAAGTTTGCATACATGTTTAGCATCCTCAGGATTACAAACCATTCTTAATGACACTATTAAGAACCATGGTTTTCTTATCCAACTATCAATTTCTCATTCGAAATTATAGTGATTGCTAAACGACCCAGAATAGATTTAGGCTTCGCCACTTGAGACAAACTCTCATGTGGTCTGTCGGAACTGCTTCACGACAAATCGAATCTGCTCAATGTCTACTCTCTCATAAAATTCCATATACTATTAACATCTAGATGCCATCAAGAAGATCTCCCAAGTCAATACCTGGTAATCGTATATGGATTTTATTTCGGATCACAAATGACTCATAGCCATTTCTCGGACTTAGGTCCACCATCTCTTCTTCGTAGTTCGTAGGTCTATCATATTCCATTAATATGACCTTCATAACAAGATTGTCGTAACACACAGTGTGGAACACAACCTCGTATGCCTACGCTCTTAGTATGAGCTCAGAACATCATGATCTTGAATCATCAGCTTTTTCAAGCTGTGGAGCCTCACACCGAAAACACTTTCGATTGCGCCACTCTGATGTCTGGAGAGGAAGTTCACCAACTTCGTCTTGCTCTACTTTCTTTCTCACTTATACCTTCGGACAAGAAACTATTTCTTTCGCAAGGTATATCCCGGCAAAGATTTTGCCTATGTCGTGAGACATCTACCTAACTAACTCTTTAGGTAGGGTATACTACAAAGATTAATCCATTTTAGGTTCGATTACATCGAAACACTAAATTGCTGAAACGACAATCCAGGCTCAAAAGCCATGCCATCACTCGTATGGTATTGTTTCCATGGATTCAAATGGTTTCCCTATTTGCTAACGTGAGTGTTTACGTTTCTACCATATGACTCTAATGATCACAATAATTCGGTAAGAGATTTATTTACCACACACTATCTGATAGGGTGTAATTACGACGTCCTAACACACCATGACACTATGGTGTTCCATGCGACGTAATTTGTGGAACTCTTCTCACAAGTCTTTCAATGATGTGCCAACATTATAACTCAAATCTTCATTTCCTCGACCTGCATCGCGGGAATTTGATTTTCTTGTTAAGTTTATTTCCTACTTCATTCTGAACTTGATTGATCGAATCAAAAATTCAGACTAACATTCCCAGGAGTGGATATCCATATATCTACTCGGAATATTCAGGAAGTCTATGAAATAAAGACTTCCACTACACGTTAAAGTACTTCATTGATTCACATACACCCATATGCACGATTCTCAACCAGCTATACTCAAAACGTTCAGTGAAGTTCACGAAATAAAGGTCTCCACTACCCGTCAATTACTTCATTGAACCACATACATCTCTATGTATGACTATCAATAAGTTATATGCCCGCTTTCCGAAAACGGTGTCACAGTTATTTTGAAAGTGTCAAAAGATCAAATCTTAGGACTTATAGGTCCATCCAGTGTGGAGCTAATGCATATAACATTGACATGACTAAACGGTAGTGCCACACATATGTGGTGTCTTTATTAAGTTTGTATCCTTTGGCATTAATATTATGAATGTGGGAGCTTCTACCATCTAAATTCAAATCGGCATATGATCATTACTTCATAAACATAGGACACCAATTTGTCACTATCATGTATGAACAAGTGTCTCGCTAGAGGAGACACACTTGTAACGATCATACTAACAGGCGATCATAAAGAATTTACCCAAATGGTAGATCTAGATGGAGAGTGTCTATGGCCATCACAACAACTTGATTGCCATTATCAACACGCAATGTCGCCTCATCCTTTCAAGCTACTCAAGCAGTAAACCTGGTTTTTCACAAAATATGACTAGTTCAAAACTTAGTCACTACTGCGAGTACTTGCTTAGCCAAAACATTCATAACATGTATATCATATATACACCATCATCATTGATGACTTCCGGCGATCTGTTTCATCTTCTTGATACTTCCACTGTAATCAAGAACCATGAAGGTGAATGATTCCCCTTGCATGACATAGTCTATGACAGAGGATTTGCACTTGGCAACGATGTCTGTCATCCAGTGATCGAGCTGAGCGAGGCATCTCAATGTTCATTAATCATGAACATATGTCATTAAGTATGACCGCCACGTGCTCCCTCAATGTGTGTATTCTCTTCCATCTTGGTTGAGAAGACAATCAGTCAACGTATTGATAAACTTCATCAACCCAACGTTTGGGGGTACCCCGAGTTTTAGCGACCATATCATATGTTCGCGATCCAATAACTCGTACCCACCGTTGGTTCTCTATGGAAGAGATCATAGCATACACTGGACTATGATGATATCATCCGCTCAAAATCCGATAATCCAAATTATCTTTTGCTATCGGAATCTCCGGGTTTATCTCCTAGCGGGTATTGTAACACAAAGAGCTAACGGTTTAAACAAGGAGTATCCTCAAGCTAAAGCATAAAACCATGAAGTTTGGACCCAACCTTTTAAGTTTCTCAATCGCAGGAATGCGCCTAATTTGAAAAGATGCTATCACCGTGGTTAATATCTACAAAAGTTTGGAAAACAGACTCTCTTCATTATATTCTGAGTTCTAGTATTTTAGAAAATAACTATCTGAACTCCCACTCAAACGAACATCCCTCCTGGTCGTTTAAGCGATTACACGACCCCCATCCATTGCACCACCCCTCATCATCAGAGCTGGCGGCTCAACTTCAAGAGTAGAAAAAAGTCCGCCACACCTATTTTGTGACTCGTGCTCGACCTTTCGGTCTCCCTGTTCCGAGGCCATATTTCTGAATATGCTAGGCTCGCCACCAAAAACCTCCACGCTAACGCTTGTGCAACATGGCTTACACCCACTGTATGCGAACGACGAGATGTCTGACACCCGATCATCACGGCCTGCCTCATAACGTAGAACTTTCTTGGTGGTGCGCGTTGGAGGGAGAACACTAGTGGTATTTTGAAGGGATCATCTTATATAGATAACGCCGTGTAACTAATATATACTATATATACAATCACACAATATAAGATGCACACAAAACATCAAATGTAATGCAATGTGATATAGTCAATTGCGCCATGGTCTTCTTGACGCCCGCAGTTTATAAAAAATTTAATAAACCTACCTTGACCATATCACATAGCCCCTGCAAAATAAAGTTAGACGCTTCTACTTTATCTTTTGCATATTTTACGTGGCTCGGGGCTTTCGTAAATAGAATCGCTTCATACCTACGAACCTTATGACCACAACAACGATCCAATAATTGCATGTTTAAGCATCCCTTTCGGGCCCTCCATTGAAAATGCAAGACCAACTAAAGAGAGAGAAACAGGCACCCGCCAGCCACAGATACGGTACAAGCCGTATGTCAGTGTGGAACCAGTCTCGCGTAAGCGTATGTGTAAAGTCGGTCCGGGCCGCTTCATCAACTCGATGCCGTAGGAATCACAAGTGCACGCTAGAGGGTAGCAAATAACAGGAACGGTGCCCCCGTGTAGAACACGGGTTCTAACAGCGTACAGCTATATCTTCGATAGATCGGCTCTGATACCACTGAAGGGGATTGTGTGCAGAAAACAAAAAATTTCCTTGCAACGATATCCTTAAACTAGCCAAGATCTACACTATGGAGATATAGAAGTACGGCGGAGATCGGAATACATACCCTCGTAGACCGAATAGCGGGGATTACTCTCCCGCACAAGCGTTGACGACGAAGACGACGTAGCCGACCTCTAGGTCGCGAAGAACTCGGCGCGACGAAGACGACGAAGATGACCCCGAGGTCGGGTGGAGGAAGTAGGCCTCCGAGTACCGCTAGCGCAGCACCTCGCAGGGCGTCACACACATACGGTGGAGACGACGGCCTCCGAAGCTCCAGTCCAGGACGAGCAGCGGAAGACTTGGATCGGAACACCAGCAGCGCGGCAGCGGGCTATGGTGGAAGAGATCCCCCTCCTCTACTCGGCGCGGCTCCGACAAGGGAACCACGAGATCGAGAGAGAAATTGGGAAATTAATTGGTGAATTAAAAGGCCAGGGGTGCCCCTTCTTATATAGGCTCCCGGGGGAGCCAACCTTGCCAGTCAGGCAATGTGGGACTATCCCACATGCCTGGTTCATCCAAGGCTGGTGCACCGGCCCTTGGTGGGCCCCATTTGGCCCACCTAGGCCGGCCAAGCCCCCCCCCCCCACCGAATTCCGTTGAGGGTTCCCCCCCCCCATGGGCCTTCTTTCGACCAGAAGGCCCATTTAGAGAAATCAGCCTAAATAAATTCGAAAATAAATATATAAAATCATATTTGCATATTAATTACACTAATTAACATCAAACATAATATATATAATTTATCCTAGCTCCGAAAACTCTTTTGGCGCTGCCCGATCTCCATCGGACTCCTCCCGGGACGCTCCCGGTGATCTCTTTCCTTTCTGGTTGTCTTGTCGAAACCCCTTAAGTGTGTTACCCTAGCGGTTCGATATAATAACAGGTACGATCAAGACTCCTCTATGATCGAAGACTAACTCGTAGGCCTGGACCCCATGAATTAATCCCTGTGATATAACGAATAACTTTCATCTATCAAACCTGGACGTCTAGTCTTAAACCCTTTGTCATGTCGATACTTAGCATGTCCGAGCATCATTCTCAGATATCTCCATACCTAGCATGATCTCGTTACCGACATCGCTATCTTCTACTCGTCTATGATATTATGTCAGCTGGTGACCTAGTCACATGTTTGCAAACTCATTTGACATAATCTCACCGAGTGGGCCCTAGAGTATCTATCCGGCTATGCGGACTGACAAATCCCGCTGTTGACCCCTCGTCTCAACTACCCCTTTCCGATACCCAAAAGTATCACCGTTATTGTCACACTAGATAAGATATGCCGTTTGGTGCGATCAAAGTATCTTCCAGGGATAACAATAAGAGTTGATCTCACGGTCTTAAGGCGTAATGACTATGTCCTACAAATACTGGGTATGTCCATCACATCATTACACCTAACGATATGACTTCCATTGCCGACCGGCGCCATGCCCTATGATTGGAAAACCTCGATCATCAATCGCGCAACGAAACTAGTCTTAGTAGAGGCTACTAGGGACCTGGTTGTTTATCTACCACACCTGTATTAATGTTTTCGCTTAATACAGTTATAGCATGGTGTAAAACATATAATGAACGATTGGGATATTGCCAATAAACTATGTTTATTAAGTGCCTCTAGGGCATATTCCCTTCAGGCTAAAGTGTGGGGCCGATGGATGCTAGGGGATCTCGGGGAGGGATTGCGTGATGAACTCACGCGCAGATAAACTCATCCGACACAGTGACACAAGGATTTACCCTGCTTCGGGGCTCTCGTGAGGAGATAAAACCCCTACTGCAGCATCTAGCCTACTCGGTGTATTTCCCCTCATATTATCCGGGCTACAACACGCTCCACGAGCTGCTAGACATACCTCCATGAGGTTTTGAGAGCAAATGGAAAGGGGGGAAATGAAGTGGTGAGGTGGTGGCCTGCCCTTTCCCTCTCCCCCTGGTGCCCTTTATATAGGGAGAGCCCAGGGAACAAGCCGGGGACAAGGGGACAAAGAAGACTATTCACTACGCACTGTAGCTGAGGTGACTACTGGGGTCTAACTGGCATTGTAGCGTATGTCATAAAGTTGTACTGTTGTCACATCCGGGTACTGTTGTGGTACTGCAGCCCTGCTGGACATGTACTGGATTTTGTCTTCTTGCGTTTGTCCTCCACACTTTCCACGCCGTCTTCTTATCTTCTTTGCTGACTTTGCTCCCGACTCTGCTCCCGAGATGGTGGAATGCAGGTCAATCGCGTTTGGAGAAGACCTGTGTCAGACAGCTTGGAGCAAACTCGGTCAACCCGAGATGGGGGTATCCGGGTGTGCAGGAGATGATGCGGGCACGCGCCATGGCGAGGAGGCCGGGCACTCCGGCTCCGGGAAGTTGCGGGCACCGCGCCCTGCCCGTCACGGCCGACCTCGGAGATGGGGCCGTGCTACCGGAGTTGCCCACCACACCGAGATGCGGAGGGGGCCGTAGGGGAACGCCGGCGCCGGACGAAGGTCGGGGGCGCACGCCGCTGTCGGTGAAGGCCGGGGGCACACGCCGGAGTCAGAGGAGGTCGGGGAAGTCGGGCGGCGCGATGCGGATGGAAGCGGGCCGGTGCTGCCGAGGTCGCCGATGTCGGGGTGCTCGGGGACGATCCCGAGCGCTGTCGGGGTTGGTGAGGACGTCAGAGGAGGGCGAAGTCGGGTGGCGAGGCGATTCCGGGTTGCCGCCGGGTTCTTGTGAGGTTGGGGAAGCAAGGTCGTCACCGGGGTCGAGGAAGCCGCGACGGTGCAGGGATGTTGAGCAGTGCAGGGGCGAGGGCCACAGGGGCGCTGCCGAGGAGGAGGTGTCCCGGGGAGGATGCCTGCTGGAAGCGCGGAGACGCCGGGGTGGTTGTCGATCCGGGATGCGGGCGGCCGGGCGGCCGGCCTGACGATGTCGGGGAGGATGCCGGGGTCCTGCGGGCGCCCAGGAGGAGGTCGCCGAGCTCGCAGCGGGGCCGCGCGGGCCACCCGAGGCCGGGGGCGGGGCATCCGAGGAGGCCGGTGATGCCGTAGGGGACGTGGGAGAGGTGGACGAGTTGAGGGCGAGCACGGCGGCGTCGAGGTCGAGGAGAGGAGTTGGGGACGATGCCCGCCGCGGTCGTGCGGGCGAGGCAGGTCAACCCGAGGCAGGGGATCTCGGTCCACCGAGATGGGCCGGACTTGCCCTGCCCGGGTCACAGGAATTTCGGCCCGAGAAAGGAGATGTCGGGCCAGGCCTTGCCAAAATGAGCCAGAGACACCGTCTCCTCTTTTTCTTTTATTTCTTTATTATTTAGATGCACATGTTCCTGCAATATTAACACAATAACCACGTACCCTCAGGATACCGGGGAAGTACATCCCCGACACTCGTCGATCCATCCTGCCTCTTGGTGCACCACTGTGAGCAAAAGACGCTCCCCTGTGGGGGGCCCGCAGCCTGGAGCTCCGCTTGCAGGTGGTGGCGGGAGCGCTTCGTCTGTGCTTGCGGGCAGGGCCTCTAGGGGCTGCTTTATGGATGCCTTGACGAGCCTTTCTTCAAAGACACCTGGCGGCTGAGCCTGCCGCTTTGATGCACGCTTGGCGATGTCATCAGCCTCTTGATTTTCCTTTCTTGGGATATGCATGAGCTCCATTCCCCTGAAGTTCTTCTCCAGCCTACGGACCTCTTCAAGGTATGCGGCCATGTGGTTGTCCTTGGGCTTGTAGCTTTTGTTGGCGAAGTTGACGAGCAGCTGGGAGTCGCCCTTGATGAGTATATGCTTGATGCCTAGGGCAATTGCGGCGCGTAGGCCAGCAAGAAGCCCTTCATACTCGGCGATGTTGTTGGATATCTTGTCGATTCCGAAGCACAGCTGGACTGCGTAATACAACTTGTCTCCTTTGGGTGAGGTCAGGACTACGCCTGCCCCACCGTGGCGACAAGCGAAAGCTCCGTCGAACTTCATGGTCCAGTAGCTAGGCATTGCGGCTCCAGAGGACTCGTGCTCTTCTTCCCAGGGCTCTTCAGAGGTTGGATCAGTCCATTCGGCGACGAAGTCTGCCAGCGCTCTTCCTTTGATTACCCTTGTGGTATCAAAGCGCAAATTGAATGGCTGTAGCTCGATGTTTCATCCTGCGACACGATCTGTTGCATTTGGTTGCGCAGAATTTGCTCCAGGGGGAAAGAGGTTACCACCATGATGGGGTGCCCCTGGAAGTAGTGTCGCAGCTTTCTTGAGGCGATGAGGAGTGCGAGGAGAAGCTTCTGCTGCATCGTGTACCACTCGCGAGCATCACGCAGTACTGTGCTGACAAAGTAAACTGGATGCTCGACGAGAATTGTTCCTGTTTCCTTGGCGTCTTTCGCCTGAGGTGGCCCAGCTTGGCCCTCGATGGGGTTGGCTTCGAGGGGCTTTTCCTGGGCCTCGAGGGTGTTGGCCTCGCGGGACTTGTTCTCGGAGGACTCGGCCTCGAGGGACTTGGCCTCGAGGGGCTTTGCCTAGAGGGACGTGGCCTCGAGGGACGTGGCCTCGAGGGACTTCGCCTCGAGGGACGTGGCCTTGAGGGATGTGGCCTCGCAGCGCTCCTCCTGGGCCTCGAGTGTGTTAGCCTCTTGAGACTCCTCAGTCCCTTCGGCATGAACCTCTTGCAGCGGTTGACTCGGGGCGGTCCCCTCTTGAGGCTTTGGGCCTGGCGGTGGCTTTGTGAGGACTGCCCTTTCGTCGAGCTCTTTATCAGGAGGCTTTTTCTTTGGAGTGGTTGCACTCTTCTTGTGAAGTACATGCTCCTCTCTTTCCACCACAAGGACAACGCTGGCTGTTTGTGGAGTAGCTGACAAGTACAGCTTCAGGTGCTCGCCAAGCCTTGGGGCGACCATTACAGGTGGGCTGGCCAAGTACTTCTTCAAGTCCTCAAATGCTTTTTCAGCTTCAGGGGTGCACTTGAAAGTGCCCGTTCTTTTCATGATCTTGAAAAACGGCAGGGCTCTTTCGCCGAACTTGGAGATGAATCGACCCAAGCTGGCCATGCAGCCTGCCCGGCGTTACATGTCCTTGGGCCTGCGTGGAGGTTGCATGCCTTCTATGGCCTTGATTTTGTCTGGGTTCGCCTCTATGCCCCGATGAGACACGAGGAACCCCAACAATTTGCCTGAAGGTACTCCAAAGACGCACTTGGCGGGGTAGCTTGATGTTCACCTTGCGCAGGCTGGCGAAGGTTTCTTCAAGGTCTCCGAGAAGAGTATTTCCTTCTCGCGACTTCACGACGATGTCATCGACATATGCTTCAGCGTTTCGCCCCATTTGCCCGCCAAGGGCTATCCTCATTAACCTCTGGAAAGTGGCTCCGGCATTTTTTAGGCCGAAGGGCATGCAGACGTAGCAATACACGCCGCATGGGGTGAGGAAAGCCGTCTTCTCCTCATCCTCTTTAGCCATCTCAATCTGGTTATAACCAGAGAAGGCATCGAGGAAACAGAGGAGGTCGCAGCCTGCCGTGGAGTCCACGATCTGGTCGATTCTGGGCATGGGATAAGGGTCTTTGGGGCAGGCCTTGTTTACATCAGTGTAGTTGATGCAGAGGCGGCCTCCGCCGGCGGGTTTTGGGACTACCACGCCGTTGGAGAGCCAAGTGGGGTGCACGACTTCGCGAATGACTTTTGCCGCTTTGAGCATCTCGACCTCCTTGACGATGAATGCTTGCTTCGCGGGGGCTTGCTTTCTTGCTTTTTGCTTGACGGGGCGCGCATTTGGACACACGGCCAAGTGGTGCTCGATCACCTCCCTCGGTACACCAGACATATCTGACGGCGTCCACGTGAACATGTCAGAGTTTGCCTGGAGGAAGGCGACGAGCGCGCTTTCCTATTTGGGAGGCAGCGCGGCGCCAATGGTGACGCTAGCCCCCGAGCCTTCAGCCCCCGAGCTACTGGAGTTCAGAGAGATCTTCTTGGTGGCAGCTGCCTCCTGGGAGAACAACTGCTTCTTCTTCTTGGGCCTCTCGAGGGGCTCTGGGTCCTCTTCTGCGGGGAAGGCCATGGCGGCGGTCTTGTAGGCCGTCTCAATGGCGCGCGTAGCGTCCAGGACATGCCCACGGATGGTGATCGTGCCGGCGCTGCCGGGGATCTTGACCATGTTGTACGCATGGTGCGTGACGGCCATGAACTTCGCGAGCGCGGGGTAGCCGAGGATGGCGTTGTACGGCAGGCCGATGTGTGCGACATCGAAGTCGATGTGCTCGGTGCGGTAATTTTCCTTGCTCCCAAAGGTGACGGCAAGCCTGACCTGGCCTAGAGGCTCGATCGAGCCGCTGGTGACTCCCGTGAAGGGCCTCGAGGGCATGAGCCGCTCGTAGGACACTTGAAGCGCTTCGACCGTATCTATGGAGATAACGTTCAGGCCTACTCCGCCATCGATAAGCGTCTTGGAGACGGCCACGTTGTCGATGGTTGGGGAGCAGACCAGCGGGAGGGTTCCAACAGTCTTGGTGGACTTGGGGTGGTCCTGAGCGTCAAAGGCGATGGTGTACTGCGACCACTTGAGGGGCCTGGAGGTTTCCGCGCTTGGGAGGGCGGCGTTGAGCTCGCGGGCGAACTGCTTGAACTGGTTGTTCGACTTCGGCGCCTACGCCCCCCCGAGGATGCAGGCAATGGCGCCCCTCGGGGCTTGGTAGCCGCCATCTTCCTCGTCAGGGAGGTTGCCGTTCTTTTCTGCGGCGTTGGCTTGATTTCCAGATGGTTTCTGGTAGCCGCCCTTGCGTCCGCTCCCGCGGTAGCCACGGCCTCGACCGCGGCTGCCACTGCCTTCTGCTTGCTCACGCTCCTTGCTCAACTTTTTGAGGTCGTAGCAGGACTCCGTAGAGTGGCAGCGCCTATTGTGGTAGATGCAGAAAGGGCGGTGATCATCTGTCCTCTCTCCAGCCTCGGAGGAGTCCCTGCGGGTGCCTTTTGTGTCAGGCTCTGCCGCGAGAACTGCGGTGGCCTTGCACTTGGGCTCCTCCTTTTTCTTCTGGCTTTTGGACCCCTCAGCATGATCGTCCCCTCTCGAGGACATTTTCACGAAGAGGAGTCCCTCTTCAGCCTTGGCGCACTTGTCCGCCATGTCGAACAGCTTGACCACTGAGGTGAGCTTGTCGTGGATGCCCAGCTTCTCGAGCATCCTGCTGTTTGTGACGCCCTCGCGGAAAGCGGCGATGACTTGAGTGTCAGGGATGTTCGGGATCTTGTTGCGCACTTGGCTGAAGCGCTGGATATACTTGCGGAGCGTTTCATCCTTCCTCTGCACCACAGCATGCAGATCGTTGTGTGTGAGGGCGCGCTCGTACGTCCCCTTGAAGTTGGAGACGAACTGCTTGCAGAGCTCCTCCCAGGAGTTCACAGAGTCCTCCGGGAGGTTCAGGAGCCACGACAGCGCAGAGTCGCGTAGCGCGTGAGAGAACCAGTTGGCCATGACCTTGTCGTCTCCCCCCGCAGCTTGGATGGAGGTGGTGTAGAGCTGCAGGAACTCGATGGGGTTGCTGGAGCCGTCGTAGCCCTTGGGAAGAGCCGGCCTGAACTTCTGCGGCCAGACCACGCGACGTAGAGAGCGAGTGAACGCCGTGCAGCCTGAGGTGTACGTAGCGACCCCGTGCTGAAGTGCGCCGCGGTTCTGCTGTCCCGCCTGGCCGAGCTCCTCCACAAGCATGTTCTAGCGGTCTCGCTGGAGTTCCATCCCCACACGAGCGTCGGGCGCGGCGCGCTGCACGATTAAGAAATCATGTGGTGAGGACGCGTGCGAAGCAGCCCTTTGTGCCGTAGCCGGTGCAGGCCCAAGAGGTGGCGGAGGCGCATTTGTTGCGACCGTGCCCGCGAGAGAGGGGGCATATTGGACTGCGACGGAGCGGGGCGCGTCGTGGCGATGCCGACGAGGTGGTTGAGGCGCTGGAGCCACTGCTCGTGGGCCTCAGGGGTGGGCTGGTAGCGGAGCAGCTCATGCGCCATGAGCAGCGCGGTGTGGGGCACGGGGTTTGTCCTTCCCGGGCCCGAGCCGCTTGGGGTGCAGCGTCGGGTGGGACGACTACGCGTCCTCCTGGTGCTCGGCGTCGTGCTCCGGTGCCTCCGCGTGAGGGCCAGAAGGGACATGCTCCTCGTGGCGGGGACGGCCCCGCCGTGCGCGGGTGGTCGCGGCACCTGGGGGCGGGCATGCTCCCGCGGGCGCACGTCGGTTGACTCGGGCGACGCGGGTGGTGCGCGTGTTCACCATGGCGCGGAGACGATCTCGAAGGTTGTTGACGCGCCTCAATCCCCTACCTGGCGCGCCAAATGTCGGGTTATGACTCCCAGGAATCGGGGGTAGTCACTTCCTGAAGTGTGGTTCGAAAGGGGATTGAACGTGGAGGTCTAAATCCTCAAGTGGCTCCGCGACGTTGCTCGTCGGACCCGAAGAAGACGCACACTTGACCAAGGAAGACACCGTCCTTTACCCAGGTTCACTGCCCTTGTGAGGAGGTAAGACCGCTACTCCTGCCTGTCTGTATTATATGAGGAAGGTTACAGTACAATTGAGCTTGCCGGAAGCCCCCTTGAGGCAGTTCTTGCCTGGGGAGGGAAGCGATGATCTTCTTCCTCCTCCAGCCAGAGGCTAACCTAACCAGTGTTGCTAGGGTTTACAAGAGTGTTTTGCACGCAAAGGGCCGACCCTTGCTACGATGGATGTCTACTCTCTTTTATAGGCGCCTCGGGCCTTCTCTTTCGGCTAGGCCTTCAAGGTGGCTCCCACATGCCAGTGGCAGGGAGGAGCACGAGTCCACCGCGCTCCCTTCGTCCATGGACTCGGTCCATTGTTCATAAAGGTGGCGCCGTGGCCGACAGGCGGCCGACCGTGCGGTACTATCAGCAGAGCGGGCAGTCTCTGAGGTGGAGCCCGCGATGACGATCTCCGTTGGAGGGTTGCGCCATCCACCTGCTTTATCGTCAGAGTAGAAGGTCCTCACAGCTGCGCAGCAGGCGGAGCAGCTTTGTTGACCACTTTATCGCCAGGGACAGCGACGGGTCCCTTCAGGCCTGAGGGGAGATTCATGTTGGACTCCCCTCAGGCGGGTCGGCTCCTCGGGGGGGGGGGGGGGGGTCCCCTGAGGCGAGGGGTCCCTTGAGGCCCTCTGTAAAGGCCCTCCTTATTATAAGTTGCGACCTCCTTTGTATAGTGCTAGTCCCTGGATTGACTTGCTAGCACACACAGTTTAAGATGAAATACCATTACATTGCATCAATATTCATTACACGATGATCCAGAAATAAAAGGGGTTCGATACAAGAGGCATAGCCTATGGCTAGCTCGAATCGAATTAAACACACAGCGGAAAGCAAATGTATAAGTGAGCTCCATCTTCATCATGTGCCACAGGCAAGGCATGTCGGTTGGAGACTCGCGACCCTAACAATCCTTACTCCTCGTCTGAGGGTCCTGCAATGGTGAGTTGCAGCCCAAACTATATTGGGTCAGCACAATTGAATTGTGGTGGCAAGATGACACTTTGTAATTAAAATTACTAAGACTATATCTACATGCATATTTGGCTCGGTGGAGTTTCAGGCTGATTTTCATAAAGCCAGTTTTGTCCTATCATTTGTAAAACAACTTTTCATCTTAGACAAAGAGTACCACTGATAGACAACAGTGAACACCTTTGACAACAAAGAGTACCACCGATAGAAAACGGTGAACAACTTTGAAAACTACTCACAACGAGCACCACCGATAGAAAGCGGCGAGGTCTCCCAAACCCTTGTTCACCCATCAAATTTTATTATAGAAATTGGGATAAGGAGATCTTCAACATCTTCCCTGTCTAGTTGCTCAAATGTCCATAACCGGGGACACGGCTAAGTATACTTAGTTTTTAACTCTCGAGAGGGTGTGCACTTTCACCACAAGACCCAATCATTCCCTCGTCCATTTCACCCAATTATGAAATGGAAAAGAGAAGACCGAAACGAGACCTTCCAGAAGCAATTCCCCAAAATCCATAAAGCGGACCCATCCCCACCTATCACCCTACATCTGCTGGTCACGCGGATCTCGGGGTCTCGCAACTTATGTGGTCAAGACAAAGCCCATATGACCTGTGGTTGCACTGGAAGCTTCTAAGCAAGGTGTGTCTACAATCTCTTTAAGCCTGGGTGACTTTCCACATTTGTGCGCTTCCACCAAGGGTAATTACCATAGACATGAACCATAGACATGGACCCCCTGAGTAGCCACCCACCATGGTTCTCCAACCAGCACCCAGGTAGTTCATTAATTAACTTCATTAATTTTTCACTATCCAACTAGTCAAAACATTTTTCATTTCTTGGCTAAGCATCCTACTATGTGTTCTTGCTTCTAAGTTCAGGGTGGGGGAAATAGCTAAACACTACATAGGAGCATAGCATAATATAGTAACTTCACACAACTCCTAACATGCATACTACAGAAAAACCCTACTATGCAATATATCAAAATAATAGGAGGTTTATGAGCGTCACTTGCCTTTTGAAGGTTGTCGTTTCTCACACTCTCTTCAACGAAGAACGTTTCACTTCGTTCAATCTATACGATGAAAAAAAGAATACAATAAACAAACAATTCGACAGACACATAACACAAAAGTCAAGCATCGCAATAATGTGTTCATTAATAGTTGTTTTAGTTCATTTATTTTATTGTCAGGTCTTATCACATAATTCAATTTACAAAACGAATTAATGTGATGGGACTTAGGGTTTGCTGGTCATGGTCAGGGGATGGTCTAAATTCAACTTGTACTTTTAAATTTGAATAGGTATAAATATTATTTCAATATTGTAATGTTTGGTCATGTTCAAAATATTTGCGCCATGCTTTTATCAAAAGGAAATAATAAAATTTTCAAACTATGGTTGTGATTTAAGGAAGGCACAAGATTTTAATAACCTTCACATGTTTATAAATCATATGGATCTAATGAAGGTTAGTATTGGCTCCTCCAAGACTATAGTTATTTTACTGACATTTTACATACGATTTCACATTAAAATTATTTGTGGACTTTAAGTTATATATAAATTACACACGTTGTATCTCTGATTTATAAAACCATATTTAATAGACAAACCATTTCTAATAGTGGCAACATGTTATACTAGTTGAAAGGTTTGTACAAATATTTTATTTGCATTTTTAGGATCCATGAATTTATATTTATGTCAAATTTACCCAATTCTACCATTTGAAACTTGAATACATTTAAACTAATACAATCTTGAAATCTAATAGGTTTGAAACACATATTTACAATTTTATATTTCAAAGTGCTTTAGTAGGCTTAGTTTTGTTATCTCTGGTCAAAGATAATACTTGTGTTATTTTTGTAAAAGAAACAAGTTAATAAGGTTAATACAATTTAAACTATGTTATAAACATACAATTAGGGTTTCTGATTTTAAATGGAAATGAAATTGCTAAAATAAATTTTAACAATGCAACATTATTAGACAGATCCTAAGTTTCGCAAAACTATTTTATTTGAAATTTTTGGACTTATGGATTTGAACCTTGGTCAAATTTACTCAAATCTTCCATTTGAAATTTGAATAAATTTTAACTAGTCAAATTTGAAATTGAACAATTTCAAAATATTCTACGTGTCAAGGGCTTTCCAATGGTATAATGTTTGTAAAATTTGGATGTGTGGTTTAAAAGATATGATGGTTTGAATTATCAGGGGCTTTTCTGTAAAACTACAATTTAGATTTCTATTCGGAATAAATCCAGAAAATTAAGTGATTAGTTGTGGCCGTCGGATCTGGATCTAAGGGATGAGTTCAGAAGATACCTCTTCGTGGATTTCTTCTAATCGTGACCGTACAGGACAGATCAGACGGCTCTGGGAGGTTTGACAAAAACTGGGCGGCGGGGTTGGCCGGAGTTGGCAGGGACGGCGGCGGATGGCTCCGGCGTGGTGGTTCTCCTCGCTCCGGTGACTCACGGGCTCGAGGGAGGTGAAGGGGAGGCGCTGGGTGGTGCGGGGAAGGAGATGGTGGCGATGGTGCCGACGATTACTTCCCGTACGTGCGCGGCGACGTGGTCGGAGGTGCGGTTCTCCGGTGGGCTCCGGTTCGCCGAAGAAGCTGAGGCTACGGCTTCAAACACATTCACGCGAGCGGTCACAGAGGGGAAGAAGGTCGCGGCCTAAGAGATGGAGGGGGTCTCGAGCTCTGGCTGCTTCTCACCTCGCTGGGATTGAAGAAAATGCGGCGGCGGCGGTGGCTACACCGGCGACAAAATCCGTCGGCCTGGAGGCACTAATCGGGGCGGCGATAGAGGGGAAATGGGGCCGGGGTCACGGGGTCACGGGGATTTAAAGGTGGGAAGCGGGCGCTGCTTTAGGCCTCGGGCGAGTGGGGGGGAGGGCGACGTGGGGCGCGTCCACGGCGTCGTGCTCTGGTCGTGGCGGGGCTGGAGGTTGGGGAAGATGACCCCGACACGTGGTCCCCACCTGTCGGTGAGAGTGAGAGGGGAGAGAGGGCTGCGGCTGCTGCTGGGCCACCGATGGGGTGTTCCGTGCTGCTCGTGCGGGAGAGAGGGGTTGGGCCGACTCGGGCTGGCCCGACCATTTTTTTTTCCTTTTCTGTTTTCCTTATTTCCTTTATATCTTTTCTTTTATCTTTCCAAATTATGTCAAACTAGTTTCTAAATTTTTCTAAAAATCATATCTATCAACTAAAACAGTCACACACATATTTTGATTACTTAAAAAATGATAATTTGAAATATTGATTAAATGTCAATTTGACACTTTTTGCATAATTTAAAATAAAATTTTAAGAAAAGGATTTCTATCATAAGAAAATCAAAAAGGATATCACAATACCTATGTTTAAAATAATAATTTCAAATCCATTTTCAAAATTATGTACTTGAGTCAAATCTATATTTAGAAATAAGGAAATATTCTAAATAGTTTTATGACTTTAAAATATTGACCTAGGGTTTATTAAGAATTCCAAATGTAATGTTTTTGAATTAATAGCATATATGAAACATTTTGAAATGGGCATACCTAAAATAATTGAAGGTACTTTATAAATATGGTATTAGGATTAAATGATGATTTATGATATCTATTTAAAGTTCAACACTTAAGTTCAAAATAAAGTTTACTTGATTCAATTAATATCATAATACATTTGAATAAGTCATATAATCCTTTCTGTTTGATCTTCTAGGATAATGATGATTTTATTTTAATAAGAAATAAAAGTTTTAAATTTTTGTGATTTTAAACATTCCAAAATTTTGGGATGTTACACCCTTGTTTCCTCTTCAGGCCCTCGAGGGGAATCGCCTCTCGAGGGTCCCGCCAGGCGGTGACGCCTGGTCCTTAGTCGTTTCGTCTAACTGGCCCGCGTGCGAGGCCTGGGGGGAATGGGCTCTTGATACCCCTGTTCCCACTGGGCCGACACTTGCCTTCAATGAGGACATCCAAGAGGGCCTCCACAACGACGACCTGCTGTTCCTCGAGGGACTGCACCGTCAGGCCGCCCTCAGAGCGGCAGGGTACCAGCAAGACCTGCGACGCTACCACAGCCGCCATGTGCGCTCATGCAACCTTGAGGCGGGCGACCTTGTCCTCAGGCAAATTCTCTCCAGGGAAGGCCTCCACTAGCTCTCGCCAATGTGGGAAGGTCCCTATAGGGTCTCCCACGTCGCCAGGCCTGGCGCAGTACGCCTCGAGACCGAAGACGGCATCCCCGTCAAGAACCCGTGGAACATCACGCACCTGCGCAAGTTCTACACGTGATCATTGTCACGTCAAGACATCTGGCTGAAGAGGCAGCTTACGGCTCCACCCTCCAAGCATTTTTTTGTCTCTAGAGGTTAAAAGATCACGGCTTAAACCTCCAAGCCCCAAAGGCTTTTCTCGAGGGTCAACCCTCCGAGCTCTCCATGTAACGAGCCGCCTCAGGCCGTTGAGAGTCTCTGCCACTAATGGGTGGTCCCCATGCCTCGACATGGTCAAATACATTAACTTGGCAACTCCAAGCATAATGAAACAATTTCATTCCTAAGTGAACAATGCGCTACGGCGCCGCTATGTAATATTTTGGTGGTGAGTTTATTCCAGCATTATTTTCTTTATTGAAAATGGGCGCCTATATCTCTCCACATGCGCACCTCGCGAGGGGGGGCTGAGTACGGTGCCAGTGCCTCAAATGACACACCAGCAGCACTACAAAACCCAAGGATCCGAGCTCTAGCTGGAGGGCAAGCTCCCACAAACACGTCATCTCTACAAAGGACCTTGGTACTCTCTATCCTCGCAAAGAACGCCTGAGGGGACCTATAAGCGCGCATTAGTCCCTAGTACCATGCACAAGCGTTTGGGTTTGCCCCTCTAACATCTATAGGGAACAAGCATCTCTACAAGCCCGAGGAGGCAGCAGGGCAAATCCCTTGAAGAAGACCTCCTCGCCAGGCTAAAAAACCTCTACAGGGCAAAAGCCTCGAGAAGCTAAGTCCCAAACTCGTAACTCGAGAGCTTTTTTCTCCCCAAGCGCACGTTTTTCACTCGAGGGATTTCATTTTCCCTTGTGCTTCATGGACTACTCGCACGTCTAAGGGGGGCACTTGAGCATCGCGACCCAGGGCTCTTACCTCTCCAAGCCTTAAACTCCCCCCGGCCTTGCTGAGTCATTGCTCTAGCATACCGCAGTGGCGGAGTCATAGCGCAAAGAGATGGGTCCTAACGACGCAGAGAAAACATAGACATGAAAATAAGGCAGAAAGGGCCTCTCGAGGGGCACACACGTTAACATCAAGTACTCAAGGAATACATTACATGCTCAAAATGCATAGTGTCTAAACATAAAGCTGTTTCAGATACAGGCGCAATGAATCAAGGGCTCAGGCGGAGTCCGCGCTAGCATGCTCCTCCTCCTCCGCGTCTTCCTCCTCGTCAAGGGAGGCCTCCTCCTCGCTGTCCTCCGCAGCCACCTCTGCGCGCTTGAAGCGGTTGCAGAAAGTCTCGACCTGCTCGCGGAGGGAGTTGGAGACCCGCAAGACCTCCTCGCCCGTGCGCTCCTCGTTCACCGTGGCGAGGTCGAAGCCGGGCGTGAGGAGCCGGTGGTTGGTGAAGATGCTTTCCACAACCACCCCGAGGAGCTGGCGGCTCTCGACCTCGATCACCTCGTGGAGATCGGCGACGGGGCTCTCGAGGGCCGTGAAGAGATGGTCGAAGTAGACCAGATACATGGCAGCATCGCCACGCCCGCGAACCTTAGCGTGCGGCGCCTCCGCGCCAAGCTGAGCTGCAAGCTCGTTGCCCCTGGCCACCAGCGCCTGGAACATACTCTCCCGCTGCTTCGTGAGCACGTGAGCCGCCTGCGCGGTGTCCACAGCCTCCATCACCTGCTTGGTCGCTGAGTCCGCCTGGCCCTCCACGTCCTTGACAAGGGCGTCCAGTTCCAGGACAGCTGCCCTGCGACCATCCTCCGCCTAGCGATAGGCCTCCTTGGCGCGCTGGAGGCGGGCCTCGAGCTTGGAGTTGGCCTTCTCGAGCTCCGTGATCCGTTGGGCATCGGATCGTTCTTGACCTTGAAGCAGTCCTCCTGCTTCTTGGCCTTGTCGCGGTACTCCTTGGAGGTGGTCCGCCTGAACTCCTTCTCGCGCTCCGCGAGAGCAGCCTCCGCCTTCTTCTTCTTCTCGGCAAACCGCTGCTGGAAGCGCTCCAGGGTTTGCTTCTGGGCGGTGACGTTCTCGTCATGCCTCTGGAGCGCCTGAGCCAAGTCCCCCTCGCGCGCCTCAAGCTCTTCGCGCTTGGTGGCGAGCTCGCCCTCCGCCTGGAGCCGCTGCTCATCGTGCTGCAGCACGTCCTGCTCCCTGGAGGCCAGCAGCCCCTCGCGCTCGGCAAGGCCCTTGCGGTCCTCCTCCAGGGTCTCCTGCGTGACCCGATGGGCGGAAAGGAGCTGGGACTCCAGCTGGGCCAGCTCGCAACGTTTCTGCGCCAGCGAGCCCTCCATAGCTTCGCGCTCGGCCTTCACCTCGGCAAGGAGATCGACGGCCGCGTTGCGCTCGTCTTGGAGAGGGGCAAGGAGCTCGTCAGCGTCACGTATGGCCCCCTCGCGGACCTCCTTGGCAAAGCGGACGGCCTCCTCGCGTGCGGCCTGGAGGGCCAGATCCTCCTGGCGGCGGGCCTCAACCGCGGCGTGGAAGCGCGCCCACGCCCCCGCAAGCTCGTCACGCTGTTGGGTGAGCTGAGCGTCCTCAAGGGCAAGTTGCGCCTCCAAGCCCTCCAGGGACTCCCTCAGGACGCGGAAGGCAACCTCACGGTGCCCCCCCTGCTCCAGTCCCAACCGCCAAGGACCAGGTCACGGCATGTGGAGGTGCCTGCCCCTGCGCCGAGCCTGGAGAACTGAGCCTCTGAGCGTGCCTGGGGGCTAGACCGCGCCCCGTCCATCGCGGCGCCCAAACTGGCCTCACCGACCTCGCCTCCCTGGCGCGTCACCTCTTGCGCCTCGCCCCCCGCTGCTGGGCGTGGCGGAGACGAAGGAGCTCCCCCTGCAGATGCACCCGCGCTTGGCGGGCCCTGGTCTGTCCCGGCATCTGGTTGCGCGGGAGGCATGGTCGCGCGAGGTGGAGTAGCCTCGCGGGCCGGAGTTGGCTCGCGCGGTGGCGTGGCCGCGTGAGGCGGGGTAGGGGCGCGAGGAGGGCGAGCAACCCGCTCCTCCTGCGCCTCCACCACCATCGGCTCGGGGGGCGGTGCAGCTGCCTCCGCCTGAGGCGCCGCTGTCCCGGCTAAAGGCCCAGCTGCCTCCGCTCGAGGCATCTCTTCGGTTGGGCCTGTGGAGGCCATCTCCACAGGCCTCGCGGCCTCCTCAGCCACGACCTCAGCCGTGGCTTTTGAAGGAGATATGCCCTAGAGGCAAATAAATAAGTAGTATTTATTGCATTATCTCATAAGTTTATAATAGGTTTGTGCATTATGCTATAACTGTATTAATCGAAATTATTAATACACGTGTGATACATAGAAAACCAGGTCCCTAGTTAGCCTCTATATGAACTAGTCCATTGGGCAACAGTTGATCGAGATTCCCAATCAAGGACAATGACGTCGGTTGACAATGGGGTCATCTTATTAGTTGAATAAGATGATGGACATACACAAAGTATTGCAATAAGATCGTATTACGATGTTTTTCATTTGCAATAGATAAGAATATAATAGCTTATTCCTTAGACCGTGAGACCGTACTTATTGATGCTTCGTAGGGGTGCTTTGAGAGCATCAAACGTTGTGTCTTATATAGCATGAAAATAACGGTGTCCATCTTGGGTATTCCGAAAGAGCATCGAGACGTAAGGATCAAGAGCGGTATTTTTTCATTCTTGTAATGGAAAGATACTCTCGGCCCACTCGGTGAGATTACATCTATATATAGCTGTGCAGCTTATGACCAGGTCATGGAGATGTAATATCACAGACAAGTTAATAACCTTTGTCGGTAACGAGATACAACAAAGATATCAGTATGTCTACGATCATATCTCGGACAAGGTAGTATCGCAGAAACAAAGGGAATGAATATCATATTTATGGTTCAACGACGATATTCGTGGAATGCACAGTGACCGTCATATACATCCAGGTATCCCTGACGGTGATTGGTGAGCGGAGTGTCTCGACCATGTCTGGAGTGTTTTCGAACCGTAGCGTAACAAACTTAAGGTCTTAACGACACCAGGAGATAGGTTTTGGAATAATATAGGTTTTTGTTGGAGAGAGAGAAATGATCCGAAAAGAGTTCCGGTGGTCCAGAAGGAGTTCCGGGAAGGTCTGGAATGGTTCCATGGATGTCCGAAAGTTGTTCGGGTGGTTCGGAAAATGTTTCGGAGTCACGGGATATTAAATACTTTTTAAATATATTAATTATGAATTAATTATATTTTATATTAATTTAATATTAATTAAATAAAGGAAAAGGGGCTCCCACCTACATGGGCCCTAAGAGGGCCCAAGAGGGGGGAGCCGCACCACCCAAGGGGGAAAGGGGCTTGGGCCCCTAGCCCAACTCGGACTAGGGGGTTCGGCCGAACCCCCCTTCCCTCGTATTCCTTTAGTCCCACATGGGCGAGGCAAGGTGTTTGCACACCCCCTCCCCCCTTTATATAGCAAGGCATATTAATTGGATTAATTACAGAAAATACAATTAATTGTATTGCAGGCCGGCCGAGCTGCTTCTCCGCCCGTTTTGCCCCTCTCTCCACCTAAGCTATACCGACGGGCGCTGTTTCCCTGCGGGCTTCCAGATAAGATCTACCCCTGCGATTTCAGCTGGATCTGAATGACCGGGGGTTGTCGTTAAGCTCCGTATGTTTGCGAGTGCTCAGAGGTGACTCTTTTGAGGAGCCTGGGTGATGTCGTCTCGCCCCCTGCAGCCGCCGCGCCGCCTCCCCCTGCTGCCGGCGCACCCCCTTGCCGCTGGCGCCTCGACATCTTCCGCCCGGCGCCCGTCGACGCAGGTCATCGTCGACACCTCGGCGTCATCATCTACATCATCGCGGCAAGTTCTCCGCGACCTCGAGGTCGACTACGCACGACTTCATCGTCAATGCTTGTGCGGGAGCGTAATCCCCGCTATCGGTCTACATGGAGGTAATGTAACCCGTTCCGCCACCGTTATCACATGTACTAGATAGATATATCCTGGCTAGTTAGGGTTTCATACGCTAGAAAAATTATCAGAGCCGATCTATATATCCCGTCGCTCCTTCAGTGGTATCAGAGCCGATCTATGTGTAGTACTGCTGGTACGGTTAGAACTCATGTTGAATGAAGACGTGCACTTGCGATGCCTTCGGTATTGAGTTGATGAAGCGGCCCGGACCGACTTTACGCGTACGCTTACGCGAGACTGGTTCCACTACTGACATACGGCTTGCACCGTATCTGTGGCTGGCGGGTGTCTGTTTCTCTCTCTCTAGTGGGCAAAGCATTTTCAATGGAGGGCCCGAAAGGGATGCTTAAACATTCAATTATATGATCGACGTTGTGGTACAAAGTTCGTAGGTAGGGAAGCGATTCTCTTACGAATAAGCCTATATGCCACGTAAAACTTGCAAAACTAAATAAAGCTAGAGGCGTCTAACTTTGTTTTGCAGAGGCGTTATTTTATGTGACATGGTTACGGTAAGTTTAATATTACTCGTACTGTCGGAGGCAATGGAGGGCTCCGTAGACTCGGAGCCATGACGGGGCGCCGGGGGCCAGGCACATGGCGCCATGAAGGTCCAGGCGCATCGACCATGTCACATCGCACTTCATTGCATCATTATTGTGTGCTGTTGTGTGTGCATCCTATTAATTGTTTATATGCTAGATATACAACGGTAGCATCATGAATAGGATGATCCCTAACAAATACCAAAATTGTGTTCTCCCTCGTTGCGCACCACCAAGAAAGTTCTACGTTATGAGGCAGGTCGTGATGATTGGGTGTCAGACATCTCGTCGTTCACATACAGTGGGTGTAAGCCATGTTGCACGTGCAGGGTCTTCGAGGTTTGATTGGCGAGCCTAGCATATGCAGATATGGCCTCGGAACACGGGAAGATCGAAAGATCGAGCACGAGTCATAGAGTTATTGTGATCGACATTTTATGTCCACCTTTGAAGCTGTGCTGTTGGCCGTGATGATCGGGGGTGGTGTGGTGGATGAGGGTCGTGTAATCGCCATTATTATTTTAGGAATAATAATTTTGGTGCGGTGTGTTTTAATAATATGATTATAAAATAAAACTCTCCTATATATTATAAACTTCACGTTACCTCTTTTGCGATCACATCTGTAGACTACACAACTATACGTTGGTTACTTCCTCAAGATCCCGGATTCTACCTTAGAAGCCGACGGGTCCAACTTTATCAGCTGGTACAAGGGTTTTAGAAACATCCTCGAACACAACAACATTATGTATGTTCTCGATGAAGCATTAGGAGAAAGACCAGGGGATTCTGCAAGCGAGGAGGAGGAAGATGATTTCCGTAGGCGTCGAGACATATTCATCGAAGTGGAAATCACCATGACCGTATGCCTAGCACCTGAGTTGAAAGAGTTGTTTCGACGCAAGGAGCCATGCGTCATGATTGATGCGATAAAGACACGCTTCCGAGATGAATTAAGGCGTGAGCAATTCAGGCAGCTTAGAATGTTCCAGACCATTCACATGGAGGAGCATACCTGTCTGGAGACTCATTTGAAGAGATTGTATGACATCTACTTCCAGCTGACGATGGTCTTCGATTACTGGATGGCAGATTCCTGTGCCATTCAGACTGTCCTGATATCTCTGCCTCCAAGCTATGAGAAGCATGTGCGCAAGTACATTTTGAAGGCCGACAATATGAACTTCTACAAGTTCGTGTCTGAATTCAAATCTCTGAAAGTTGATTCCATCGAAGGAGAGATCTTCGATGCTACAGGTATATATTTGATATATACAGAATTATGAATTCGCCTCCTGATATGTGAATTCGCCTCCTGATATATGATAAAGTATTTGATACTTGTTCTATTTGTGAAACAGGTCCTGATTATCACTGCGGCAAAGTATGATGTGACCTGGCGCTGAAGATGGTGATCAAGGAGTTGATGGCCATTTGGTGTTCACGTCCTCAAGTTATCATAGTTATCATTAATAGTTTTTTATAAGATCTTTTGTAATAGTGAGAAAGTGTGTTCAGTGTCTTGATTGTTGCAAGACATAGTTATTCATGTAATAAGACAAGTTCAGTTGTTTTATGTTATGGAACAAGCCAGTTGTTTTATATTATGAATAAAGGTTTCACATGTCAATTACATCAATTGTATGATAACGTTCATAATTGTAGAAATGATAAAATAGTATGCCCAATGAATAAAAGTTCTATTACTAGAACAAACACCATCAAATTTAGTCATAAAGGCAATGAAAGAAGTAATGGATATTTTGGTCCATTTAAGTATTTCGAGTGCCAAATTGATTAAATTTGAAAAATAGTATTGAAGTGTCAATACGAGAGGAAATTAATTAAGAGTCATTTTAAATGATTATTAAATTAAGTAATGGTGTTTTTGCTTGATCCAAATTCTTCTATGATTATTGGTGAATAAGAGTATTTACCGATAAATCATGAGTCTGAAATTAATTTGATAAGAGATCAAATGGGGTTTTTCAGAAGAAAGATTAGTGAATATTGTATTCACAAGATTCGATCAAAGGACAATATTTTTGAATTATGGTTTCAACACAAAAGACTTGTGGAAATTCGTTTCACAATATTATAATGTCATATATGGTGATATGTGGGGTATTATAATCATGCTCTAATTTTAATAAAGTGTGGTCTGTCAGAATCTGTCTTAGAATCTCTTAATATGTTCGAAACATTATAGTCGATGTCCACTTCGGAAAATAGATATGTCTCTCAACGAAAATTCGTGTGATCGACAATAGTGTCGTCATGTATATGATTATATGATAATTCGGAATATACATGAATAGTTCTTTGTAGATTACTCACATTGGATGGGAGTGTATTCCAAAACCAAATAGAAACAAAACTTGGTTTGTTGTCTATATAATTCCGAGAAAAATATGATTTTTTGAATTATGGTTTATGGATTGGAATTAGGAGCTTCAAATAAGGTGTCAAACCTATATTCATAAAAGTAGAATATTGGAAGGTGTTCCAAAGAGTATATTTCTACAAATGAAAATTTGGTGATTAAGAGTGAGGGAGACTAAAAAATTGTTTTTTGCTTGCAATCCTCTTCATAAAGATCATAATATTTTCATGAAAGAAGATTCTAGATAAAGTGTTGTTATATTTAATATTGCTATCAGGTCACAGCACAATATTAAGTGTTTCAGATCTTGTTGACAGATCAAGGTGCACTTTATGAATACAAAGAAAGTTGAGAAAAATATCAGAATACGAACAAAGGCTTTTTCAGCCTGAAAATCCAAGTTACATTTGAAAGGATTAAAATAGTAATTGTTGCTACAATTCTTATTAGAGGAATAAGATTGTATAATCATCATATAAAGTGTTATATGAGAAATGTGACTATAAGAAAGACGTGGAAGCATGTTTTGTCAAGAAATGTGTCTTGGACAAGATCAAATTTGTTGACTACATTTATGTAGACATGCTTGAAGTCTGAGGGATTTGTATTAATGTAATATTGTAGTTTGTATTGAATTCGAATTGATAATAGATCAATGATTTTGGTTTGACCAAAATGTCGATTTTAAGTGGGAGTCAAAGTTAGTTCACTCAGGTGAAATATGTGAAGAACATATTTTTGAGTGGGAGCTTAGGAACTCAAATATGTGGATGACATGTTTTTGAGTGGGAGCTCGTGTTCTCAAATATGTGGAAACATAATTTGAGTGGGAGCCGAATTCATCTTGTGTAATTAACACATTGTGAAATTGCACCAGTGGAATGGATGAGAAGGATGAAGTTGTGAAACTATTTGAAAGTTAGTGTCTATTTGGAATAGAACGGGAATTTTAAATAGTTAGTCGAGTTGTTTTGGATTATATCTGAGGAGTCAGAATAGAATCAAAAGGATGGTCCTTTGAAATCCAATTGATCATTAAGAGTAATGATACACGGTAGTAATGGTTGTGTGACATGTTGGTCTATTATGTAATATCAGACATCATACAGAAACCATATTATCTGCTCGATGAAATATAACCGATGTTCTTAGAAGAAGAACAGTTATAAAAGTAAGTTTAGAATTTACTGGAAGTAGAAGTGGGTTAGTTGTTAGATTGATATTGGAATGTCCAGTTTTCTACATAGGTGTGAAAGTATGTAGATATCGCGAGTTTGTAATTGTTACAAGGGGCTCTCTGTGACTGAGTGTGTTTTCAAGGCGTTTGTCTGGTTAGCATAATCAGAGTAAGCGCTGGGAAACAGAAGTCTCACTTAGTTACGGTATTTGCATATATGTAATTAGATCACATGGTGATATCAAGCAAGTTGATATCAATGAATCGCAAAAGTACGCACAATTATGTATTGTCCAGATTGTCAGAGTAACACTCTTCCACAAGCAAGCATTATCAAATGATTCTTATTTAATAAGGGATTTTGATAAAGTAAAATGCAGCTAGTTTATTTGTACTCTAGTGCAAGTGGGAGACTGAAGGAGATATGCCCTAGAGGCAAATAAATAAGTAGTATTTACTGCATTATCTCATAAGTTTATAATAGGTTTGTGTATTATGCTATAACTGTATTAATCGGAAATTATTAATACACGTATGATACATAGACAACCAGGTCCCTAGTTAGCCTCTATATGAACTAGTCCATTGGGCAACAGTTGATCGAGATTCCCGATCAAGGACAATGACGTCGGTTGACAATGGGGTCATCTTATTAGTTGAATAAGATGATGGACATACGCAAAGAATTGCAATAAGATCGTATTACGATGTTTGTCATTTGCAATAGATAAGAATATGATAGCGTATTCCTTAGACCGTGAGACCGTACTTATTGATGCTTCGTAGGGGTGCTTTGAGAGCATCAAACGTTGTGTCTTATATAGCATGACAATAACGGTGTCCATCTTGGGTATTCCGAAAGAGCATCGAGACGTAAGGATCAAGAGCGGGATTTGTTCATTCTTGTAATGGAATGATACTCTGGGCCCACTCGGTGAGATTACATCTATATATAGCTGCGCAGCTTATGACCAGGTCATGGAGATGTAATATCACAGACGAGTTAATAACCTTTGTCGGTAACGAGATACAACAAAGACATCGGTATGTCTACGATCATATCTCGGACAAGGTAGTATCGCAGAAACAAAGGGAATGAATATCATATTTATGGTTCAACGAAGATATTCGTGGAATGCACAGGGGCCGTCATATACATCCAGGTATCCCTGACGGTCATTGGTGAGCGGAGTGTCTCGACCATGTCTGGAGTGTTCTCGAACCGTAGCGTAACAAACTTAAGGTCTTCACGACACCAGGAGATAGGTTTTGGAATAATATAGGTTTTTGTTGGAGAGAGAGAAATGATCCGGAAAGAGTTCCGGTGGTCCGGAAGGAGTTCCGGGAAGGTCTGGAATGGTTCCAGGGATGTCCGAAAGTTGTTCGGGTGGTTCGGAAAATGTTTCGGAGTCACGGGATATTAAATTTAAATATATTAATTATGAATTAATTATATTTTATATTAATTTAATATTATTTAAATAAAGGAAAAAGGGGCTCCCACCTAGATGGGCCCTAAGAGGGCCCAAGTGGGGGGAGCCGCACCACCCAAGGGGAAAAGGGGCTTGGGCCCCTAGTCCAACTCGGACTAGGGGGTTCGGCCGAACCCCCCTCCCCCTCGTATTCCTTTAGTCCCACATGGGGGAGGCAAGGTGTTTGCACACCCCCTCCCCCCTTTATATAGCAAGGCATATTAATTGGATTAATTACAGAAAATACAATTAATTGTATTGCAGGCCGACCGAGCTGCTTCTCCGCCCGTTTTGCCCCTCTCTCCACCTAAGCTATACCGCCGGGCGCCGTTGCCCTGCGGGATTCCAGATAAGATCTACCCCTGCGATTTCAACTGGATCTGAATGACCGGGGGTTGTCGTTAAGCTCTTTATGTTTGCGAGTGCTCGGAGGTGACTCTTTTGAGGAGCATGGGCGACGTCGTCTCGCCCCCTGCAGCCGCCGCGCCGCCCCCCCCTGCTGCCGGCGCACCCCCTGCCGTCGGCGCCTCTACATCTTCCGCCCGACTCCCGTCGACACAGGTCATCGTCGACACCTCAGCGTCATCGTCTACATCATCGCGGCAAGTTCTCCGCGACCTCGAGGTCGGCAACGCACGACTTCATCGTCAACGCTTGTGCGGGAGTGTAATCCCCGCTATCGGTCTACATGGAGGTAATGTAACCCGTTCCGCCACCGTTATCACATGTACTAGATAGATAGATCCTGGCTAGTTAGGGTTTCATACGCTAGAAAAATTATTGTTTTCTGCACCGTAACCCCTTCAGCTTTCTTCACCTCTGCCGCCTTGCGAAGCTTGCGACGCTTCACAGGCACAAGGTCACTGGCAAGCACCAGGGAAAGATCTTCAGAAATAGGTGGAAAGAGAAAGAACAAGAATCGATCGGCTAAAAGCCTAAAACACATACCCGGACTCCTTGGCGCCGGTGTCGACCCATGCCAAGCCTGGAAAGCGCCAGGAGGGCTTGGCCTTAGCACCTGACCCCTCCGGAGGCGCCTCGGCTTTCCTCTTGGAGGGGACGTCTGACGGCCTCGCCCCGGACCGTTCCGCAGCCGCCTTGGAGCGGGGCTCGCAACGCCCTGGCGAGGCCTCCTCATCAGAGGCCTCCTCCTCGGCCTCTTCCTCCTCCGCATGGCGCGCGGGCACCACCACGAAGGCGTCGTCGTCATCGCCTGACGAGATGTCACAAATCTCATCGGTAAGGGGCCGGCCCTCGAAGAGGACTCCTCCCCTGCTGCGGCCTCCTCCTCGCCTTGCCCAGCTCCTGAGGCAGAGGGCGTCTCTGCCCCCTCCGCCTCATGCACCACCGGCACAGGCACAATTTTCCCCGCCGGGCCCGACGGAGTGAACGAAGGCATCCCCTCCAGAATGGCCAGGCGCTCGGTCATGTTGTACTGGTGCAGGGGCCGCACCGTGATAGGGAGCTCGTCCATGGCGGGTACCGCCGGGTTGATGAAGAGCGCGGACAGGACGTTGTCAACAGCGTGCTTGTCGTTGTCCTCATGGTGGAGCCGCATCTTGTCTTGGGGGCCAGATTACATCCACATGGGCATCGCGTGCGCCTGGAGTGGAGCGATGCGGCGCGTCAGGAAGTCTGCGACGATGATCTGCCCCGTGAGGCCCTCCTCTTGATGGTAGCTCAGGCGGCCCGTCAACATTGCGTTCTGCGCGCCGCTGAAGGGGGCCTTGCCCCAGTTTGAGTTCTTCACGGGCGGCGCGTCAGGGACCTCGAGGAAGGCGCAGGGCTGCTCCACCCAGACGAAGAACCACCGCTGGCGGAAGTCGTCCACCTTCTTCGTCACCGAGGTGATGGCCTTGCCCTCGTTCCACGACATGGCAATGTAACACTCCCCATGCATCCACGATGCGGAATGAGACGCATCCAGAGCGCTCATTCTTCGCCGTGTTCCGGAGCACGTAGAAGCACCGGAAGAGGTCCACCGTGGGCTCCAGGCCCAAGTACGCCTCGCATAGGTAGGCGAAGATGGCGAGGATGAGCACGGAGTTGGGGTGGAGGTGCAGCAGCTGGATCTGGTAGAAGGCCAGCACCCCCTCCAGGAACGGAGAGAATGGCGGCACCAGCCCTGCAGCGACACAGTGCTGGAAGACGGGGAAAAACCCTCGCGGGCGTTTCCCGTGCGCCGCGGCCTTGAGCGCGGTGGCGCCGTGCTCGTTGGTCTGGTCCGCCACCAGGAAGCGGACCTTGTCGAGGGCCTTGTTGTTGACGCGCACCCCTAGCAATGCCGCGCCATGCGCGGCCTCGGCAGGCACGGCCTGCGATGAAGACCCCGCGGCCGCCTTGCCCTTGTTCTTGGCCGGACTCGTCGCCTGGGAAGTGGTGAGCGCGGCGCGGGGAGAAGTTGGAGAAGAAAGGAGTAGGGCACGTCGGAGAGCAGGAGCGGAGAGCTCGGGCGGATGGCTTCTGCAAGAGAGAATGTGACGTGGGGCTACCTTGCGGGTAGCCCACGATGAGGCTACCTGGGCCGCGCCAAGGATGGAAAGGCCCGCAGAAGGCCCACTCGGGGTATCTAGTATCCTAGTCCAACTCGGTTAGGTCTTGTAACCTACCGTATCTGTACCAACCACCCGAGACCTGGCTACCTATAAAGCCAGGAGGGTTGCCCGTCCTAGAGGACACGTTGAGAACTACTACCACAAAACCCCGGCGAGATCCCGATCTCGCCATTGTAATCGCTACTCGCATCAATAACCAGACAAGCAGGAGTAGGGTGTTATCCTCCGGGAGCCTGAACCTGGGTAAACCTCACTTGTCAGCCGTCGTGATCACCTTGCACTCATCTCTCTCCCCATCAATCAACCCGGGGTGCACAACCCTGGGACTTGTCGAGTTAACACCTCGTCAATTGGCGCCGTCTGTGGGAAGATCAACAAGTGTTAGGATCATGGTCGCACCGGCTCCATCCGCAATGAAGATCGGCGCATCCGCCGTCAGGGAGTCGATCCGATTCGGCTCCTTCGAGTACGTCGTCCACTCGCCAACTTATCAATCGGTGTACGCCGATCTGGACAAAGGTATACACATTACATTCGGCTCCATATTCTGCTGCATAGATAGTCGTGGTATACTCAGGTCTACGACTACTGCGCTACGCGCGACGGCGTCTCCAAAAACGCAGACCGTCGCGCCCGCTGGACCCGCTGAGATCGCATCCGCCGCACCCGCGGAGATCGCAATCGCTGGACCCGCAGAGATCGCATCTGCCGCACCCGCGGAGATCGCGACCGCCGAACCCGCGGAGATCGCATCTGTCGCACCTGCAGGGGTCGCGCCAGCTGCACCCGCGAAGAGGACATCTACAACGACAATCTCGGCTTCGACCGCGCGAATCGAGCCCGCTACACCAACCTCGGTCGTGCGGTCGATCAAGTCAAGATCCACCTCCACCGTCGCACCCGCGCGGCCGACCAGGGGCCCGCGTCCGATAACCATGTCACGCGCGCCCTCGCCTTCATGGAGATCCCAGGTCTACCCCAAGCCAATCGCACTCGCCCCGGCAAGTGTGAGCACCTGGACAATCGCGAAGAGACGCGACAGCGGGTGCGCCGCGCGCCACGTTGCAGCAATTTTCGACCCCGAGCAAGAAGCGGGTGACAGAAGCAGCAGCGGCAGCACCAACTCTCCAATTCATGCCTACCCCAAGCAAGTCTTCATGGCCGGCACAGCACCGCATGACGACGAAGACGAACCCGCATACCCACTGGAGGTGGACATGCCGGACCAGACGAAACTTGTCATCGCGCGGGACATGGCAATCCAAGCCATGAAACACGTGGACTTAGGCACGTTCCCGCCACCAAACGCACCTCGAGAAGACCACCTGGCGGTCCAGTACTTGCTACGCAAGGAAGGCGAACGAATTCGCGCCGAAAAAGCCGAACTTCTCAGGCGCAAAAGGGACGCGGATGCATCGAGCGCCAGGCGAGCCGCCCTCTCCTTCACATCCTCCACAGAAGTGAACCAGGGAGCACGGCGAACCAGAGCCCGTGTCCCCCACATGGCAGAAGCTGATAGAACAAGGCTCACCCGTAACCTCGACTCGTCCTTCGTCACTGAAGATGAGAATGGGATACCCGTCCCGAAGACGGCGAATGCCGCCCTGATATCAGTCGAGACATACCTCCGGCTCACGCAGCCACCGGAGGGAGACGCGCGCTCCCTTCTCCACAAGCAACAAATTGCCTCCATAAGGGCAATCGAAGAGGCTCTGGCGGCCAAGGGGCCAAGCAACAGAGCGACCGAACCAATGACGTCGGGCATCCCAGCGGCGCAGCGACAAGCAGTCAAGGACCTCCGTGACGTCCTGACACAGAAGACGGTGGACCGCAGCCGCAAGGAGCGTTTGGCTAGCGTGGCACACGCAAACGACCACGCCGACCGCGACTTCGAGCCGTGTGGCGCAGCATGCTTTAGCTTCAACATCCACGACACCCGCATGCCTAAAGGCTTCAAGTTGACGGCTGGCACACCAAAATACGACGGGAAGCAAGACCCAAAGCTATGGCTCGAGGACTACCTCATCGCTTGCACCTGTCAAGGCGGAACGTCGACTACAGCCATGCAGTACATCCAGCTCATGCTGACAGACTCGGCACGCGGGTGGCTCACAAGCCAACCCAAAGATTCTTTCCGGACATGGGAGGAATTCCAGGACAACTAGAGTTTCTCAGGAACATTCGCCAGGACGACGACCTACATCGAGTTGCAGGCCTGCAAGCAAGGGAAGGACGAGTCGCTCCGCTCTTACATCCAGAGGTGGACACTCCTCCGCAATACCATGGAACCCGTATCAGAGGATCGAGTGATGGACGCCTTCATGCATGGCGTCGCTCGCCGCGACCTCCGGGAGGAATTCGGTAGGCTCCAGCCGAAGACCACAATAGAACTCATGAAGACAGCCAACCAATGGGCCGAAGGAGAGGACTATGTCCGCGAAACTTCTCCCAAAAAGGAAGGAGAAACAAGCAACTGGCGCGAGGCACGTCAAAAGAAGAAGGCACGTTACACCCACGATTCAATCGAATTAGTAGCGGCAGGGTACGAAACCCCCCGCGAGGACAAACGTGACAGCAGCCGACAATACGAGCAGAGTCGGCAGCCCAGCTCGAGTCAGTACAACCGTGGCAGCAGCAGCATCGACCACAATGATGGAAGTCAGAAGCGCGAGTGGAAGCGCCCGCTGACCCCAGCAGAGGAACTGATGCAACCCTGTAAGCATCACTCATTCCGCAACCCCGCAACAGGAAAGTGGGGTTCAAACCACTTGTTGAAGGATTGCCGCAAAGCAAGAAAAATCTACCACGCCATGCAGCAAATCATCGCCCCAGTGCAGGCCATACAAGCGGCACCGCAGCTAGCCATCCAGGCAGCACCCGCAAACAACAATCAAGTGCAGGCGGCAGGAGCGTTCCCCCAGCCGCAGCAGCAGCAACAAGGTCCGTCGGCAGCAGCCGACGCGTACCCAGCCGCACGGGGACAGTTGAACATGATCCAGAAGGGACCCCCGTCGAACAGGAGGCAGAAAATCATCACACGCCAGGTACTTCAAGCCATCAACAGCAAGCGCGCGGTACCAGACTACCTGCGCGGTTCGGAGACACCAATCACATTTTCCAGGGCAGATCACCCAGCGGAGGTAGTCCGACCAGGGCACGCCGCACTCGTGATTGAGGCTTTGATCGGCGACTACAGCCTGAAGAAGGTATTCCTGGACGGGGGCAGCGGCATCAACATCATATTCGCCGATACCCTCAGGCGAATGAACAGGTCGACAGAGAAATTGCCGGAATCGGAGACCACCTTCCACGGCATAGTACCAGGGCAAGCAATCACGCCCATGGGAACAATCACACTCGACGTCATCCTCGGTACACCCGAGCACTTCAGGAAGGAGTCGATAGACTTTGAGGTCGTCGACTGGAAGTCACAATACCACGCCATCCTCGGACGCCCAAGCTTTGCCAGATTCATGGCAGTACCCCACTACGCCTACCTGCTGATAAAGTTACCTGGGCCGAAAGGAGTGATCACCGTCCGCGGCGACTTCGGGCTCTCCAATAGCTGCGACCGCGAGTTCGCCAAGATCTCCGAGTTCTTCGGCGTCGAGGAGCACTTCAAGGCCATATCAGCCGACAACGACAAGACCATCTTCCCGGCCCGCAAGAAGCCTGCCAAAGACGCAGCGTTCAACACGAATGATGACACTGTCACCCACCAAGTCCATCCGACTGATAGTGGAAAGACGGTCAAGGTCTCGTCGAGTCTGACCCCCGCATAGGAAGGCGCGCTCGTCGAGTTCCTACGTGAGAACTGGAAAATCTTTGCATGGCAACCCTCTGACATGCCAGGGATACCCAGGGAACTCGCTGAGCACTCTCTAAAAGTCCACAAGGACGCAAGGCCAGTCAAGCAATCTATGAGACGCTTCTCAGGACCCAAACGAGACGCGGTCACCATAGAAGTCGACAGATTACTTCACGCCAAGTTCATCCGAGAGATCAAGGACTCGGACTGGGTCGCTAACCCGGTTCTAGTTGAGAAAAAGAAGACGAAGAAATTGCGCATGTGCGTTGACTTCACCGCAGTCAACAAATGCTGCCCCAAGGACCACTTCCCGCTCCCGCGGATAGACCAGATCATCGACTCGACTGCAGGTTGCGAACGCCTATCTTTTCTGGATGCCTACTCAGGTTACCAGCAGATCAGGCTGAAAGTCGAAGACGAGGAGAAGACAGCCTTCATCACACCCGACGGCGTCTTTTGTTACCAAACGATGCCGTTCGGGTTAAAGAACGCAGGTGGCACCTACCAGCGGACAATGCAAGCGTGCCTCAAGGGGCTAATCGGGCAGATTGTCCAAGTCTACGTCGACGACATCGTTGTCACTACCCGAAAGGAGGATACCCTAGTCGACGACCTGCGCAAGGTCTTCGCTGCGCTGGACGTATATCAGATCAAGCTCAATCCAGAGAAGTGCGTGTTCGGCGCACCAGCCGGAGAGCTACTAGGGTACCTTGTATCTGCAAGAGGAATCGAAGCAAACCCCGAGAAGGTGCAAAACATCCTCACAATGCCAGCACCAACCAAGCTCAGGGAGGTGCAACGATTAGCTGGCCGAGTCGCAGCTCTCAGCCGGTTCATTAGTAAGTTGGGAGAGAAAGCCTTACCTTTCTACCAACTGATGAAGAAGGCAGACAAGTTCGAGTGGACAGAGGAGGCGCAGGACGCGTTCGACCATCTCAAGAAAACACTGACAACTTCTCCAGTCCTCGTGGCACCACTGGAAAACGAGCCACTGTACCTATACGTCTCAGCAACGAACAGGGTGGTTAGCACGGTGCTCGTAGTCGAACGCGAAGAAGAAGGGCACAGCCACCCGGTGCAGAGGCCCGTCTACTACCTCAGCGAAGTACTCACCCTGTCCAAGCAGAATTACCCTCATTACCAGAAGCTGGCATACGGAGTCTTCATGACCTCCAGGAAGGTCGTCCACTACTTCTCCGAGCACCCGATCACGGTGGTAAGCTCCTCTGGACTAGCAGACATTCTCACAAACCAACGCGCGACAGGACGAGTCGCCTTCATGGAGATCCCAGGTCTACCCCAAGCCAATCGCACTCGCCCCGGCAAGTGTGAGCACCTGGACAATCGCGAAGAGACGCGACAGCGGGTGCGCCGCGCGCCACGTTGCAGCAATTTTCGACCCCGAGCAAGAAGCGGGTGACAGAAGCAGCAGCGGCAGCACCAACTCTCCAATTCATGCCTACCCCAAGCAAGTCTTCATGGCCGGCACAGCACCGCATGACGACGAAGACGAACCCGCATACCCACTGGAGGTGGACATGCCGGACCAGACGAAACTTGTCATCGCGCGGGACATGGCAATCCAAGCCATGAAACACGTGGACTTAGGCACGTTCCCGCCACCAAACGCACCTCGAGAAGACCACCTGGCGGTCCAGTACTTGCTACGCAAGGAAGGCGAACGAATTCGCGCCGAAAAAGCCGAACTTCTCAGGCGCAAAAGGGACGCGGATGCATCGAGCGCCAGGCGAGCCGCCCTCTCCTTCACATCCTCCACAGAAGTGAACCAGGGAGCACGGCGAACCAGAGCCCGTGTCCCCCACATGGCAGAAGCTGATAGAACAAGGCTCACCCGTAACCTCGACTCGTCCTTCGTCACTGAAGATGAGAATGGGATACCCGTCCCGAAGACGGCGAATGCCGCCCTGATATCAGTCGAGACATACCTCCGGCTCACGCAGCCACCGGAGGGAGACGCGCGCTCCCTTCTCCACAAGCAACAAATTGCCTCCATAAGGGCAATCGAAGAGGCTCTGGCGGCCAAGGGGCCAAGCAACAGAGCGACCGAACCAATGACGTCGGGCATCCCAGCGGCGCAGCGACAAGCAGTCAAGGACCTCCGTGACGTCCTGACACAGAAGACGGTGGACCGCAGCCGCAAGGAGCGTTTGGCTAGCGTGGCACACGCAAACGACCACGCCGACCGCGACTTCGAGCCGTGTGGCGCAGCATGCTTTAGCTTCAACATCCACGACACCCGCATGCCTAAAGGCTTCAAGTTGACGGCTGGCACACCAAAATACGACGGGAAGCAAGACCCAAAGCTATGGCTCGAGGACTACCTCATCGCTTGCACCTGTCAAGGCGGAACGTCGACTACAGCCATGCAGTACATCCAGCTCATGCTGACAGACTCGGCACGCGGGTGGCTCACAAGCCAACCCAAAGATTCTTTCCGGACATGGGAGGAATTCCAGGACAACTAGAGTTTCTCAGGAACATTCGCCAGGACGACGACCTACATCGAGTTGCAGGCCTGCAAGCAAGGGAAGGACGAGTCGCTCCGCTCTTACATCCAGAGGTGGACACTCCTCCGCAATACCATGGAACCCGTATCAGAGGATCGAGTGATGGACGCCTTCATGCATGGCGTCGCTCGCCGCGACCTCCGGGAGGAATTCGGTAGGCTCCAGCCGAAGACCACAATAGAACTCATGAAGACAGCCAACCAATGGGCCGAAGGAGAGGACTATGTCCGCGAAACTTCTCCCAAAAAGGAAGGAGAAACAAGCAACTGGCGCGAGGCACGTCAAAAGAAGAAGGCACGTTACACCCACGATTCAATCGAATTAGTAGCGGCAGGGTACGAAACCCCCCGCGAGGACAAACGTGACAGCAGCCGACAATACGAGCAGAGTCGGCAGCCCAGCTCGAGTCAGTACAACCGTGGCAGCAGCAGCATCGACCACAATGATGGAAGTCAGAAGCGCGAGTGGAAGCGCCCGCTGACCCCAGCAGAGGAACTGATGCAACCCTGTAAGCATCACTCATTCCGCAACCCCGCAACAGGAAAGTGGGGTTCAAACCACTTGTTGAAGGATTGCCGCAAAGCAAGAAAAATCTACCACGCCATGCAGCAAATCATCGCCCCAGTGCAGGCCATACAAGCGGCACCGCAGCTAGCCATCCAGGCAGCACCCGCAAACAACAATCAAGTGCAGGCGGCAGGAGCGTTCCCCCAGCCGCAGCAGCAGCAACAAGGTCCGTCGGCAGCAGCCGACGCGTACCCAGCCGCACGGGGACAGTTGAACATGATCCAGAAGGGACCCCCGTCGAACAGGAGGCAGAAAATCATCACACGCCAGGTACTTCAAGCCATCAACAGCAAGCGCGCGGTACCAGACTACCTGCGCGGTTCGGAGACACCAATCACATTTTCCAGGGCAGATCACCCAGCGGAGGTAGTCCGACCAGGGCACGCCGCACTCGTGATTGAGGCTTTGATCGGCGACTACAGCCTGAAGAAGGTATTCCTGGACGGGGGCAGCGGCATCAACATCATATTCGCCGATACCCTCAGGCGAATGAACAGGTCGACAGAGAAATTGCCGGAATCGGAGACCACCTTCCACGGCATAGTACCAGGGCAAGCAATCACGCCCATGGGAACAATCACACTCGACGTCATCCTCGGTACACCCGAGCACTTCAGGAAGGAGTCGATAGACTTTGAGGTCGTCGACTGGAAGTCACAATACCACGCCATCCTCGGACGCCCAAGCTTTGCCAGATTCATGGCAGTACCCCACTACGCCTACCTGCTGATAAAGTTACCTGGGCCGAAAGGAGTGATCACCGTCCGCGGCGACTTCGGGCTCTCCAATAGCTGCGACCGCGAGTTCGCCAAGATCTCCGAGTTCTTCGGCGTCGAGGAGCACTTCAAGGCCATATCAGCCGACAACGACAAGACCATCTTCCCGGCCCGCAAGAAGCCTGCCAAAGACGCAGCGTTCAACACGAATGATGACACTGTCACCCACCAAGTCCATCCGACTGATAGTGGAAAGACGGTCAAGGTCTCGTCGAGTCTGACCCCCGCATAGGAAGGCGCGCTCGTCGAGTTCCTACGTGAGAACTGGAAAATCTTTGCATGGCAACCCTCTGACATGCCAGGGATACCCAGGGAACTCGCTGAGCACTCTCTAAAAGTCCACAAGGACGCAAGGCCAGTCAAGCAATCTATGAGACGCTTCTCAGGACCCAAACGAGACGCGGTCACCATAGAAGTCGACAGATTACTTCACGCCAAGTTCATCCGAGAGATCAAGGACTCGGACTGGGTCGCTAACCCGGTTCTAGTTGAGAAAAAGAAGACGAAGAAATTGCGCATGTGCGTTGACTTCACCGCAGTCAACAAATGCTGCCCCAAGGACCACTTCCCGCTCCCGCGGATAGACCAGATCATCGACTCGACTGCAGGTTGCGAACGCCTATCTTTTCTGGATGCCTACTCAGGTTACCAGCAGATCAGGCTGAAAATCGAAGACGAGGAGAAGACAGCCTTCATCACACCCGACGGCGTCTTTTGTTACCAAACGATGCCGTTCGGGTTAAAGAACGCAGGTGGCACCTACCAGCGGACAATGCAAGCGTGCCTCAAGGGGCTAATCGGGCAGATTGTCCAAGTCTACGTCGACGACATCGTTGTCACTACCCGAAAGGAGGATACCCTAGTCGACGACCTGCGCAAGGTCTTCGCTGCGCTGGACGTATATCAGATCAAGCTCAATCCAGAGAAGTGCGTGTTCGGCGCACCAGCCGGAGAGCTACTAGGGTACCTTGTATCTGCAAGAGGAATCGAAGCAAACCCCGAGAAGGTGCAAAACATCCTCACAATGCCAGCACCAACCAAGCTCAGGGAGGTGCAACGATTAGCTGGCCGAGTCGCAGCTCTCAGCCGGTTCATTAGTAAGTTGGGAGAGAAAGCCTTACCTTTCTACCAACTGATGAAGAAGGCAGACAAGTTCGAGTGGACAGAGGAGGCGCAGGACGCGTTCGACCATCTCAAGAAAACACTGACAACTTCTCCAGTCCTCGTGGCACCACTGGAAAACGAGCCACTGTACCTATACGTCTCAGCAACGAACAGGGTGGTTAGCACGGTGCTCGTAGTCGAACGCGAAGAAGAAGGGCACAGCCACCCGGTGCAGAGGCCCGTCTACTACCTCAGCGAAGTACTCACCCTGTCCAAGCAGAATTACCCTCATTACCAGAAGCTGGCATACGGAGTCTTCATGACCTCCAGGAAGGTCGTCCACTACTTCTCCGAGCACCCGATCACGGTGGTAAGCTCCTCTGGACTAGCAGACATTCTCACAAACCAACGCGCGACAGGACGAGTCGCCAAGTGGGTTGTCGAACTAGGACCATGGGGGCTGAAATATGCTCACCCGAAGTCTATCAAGGCCCAAGTCCTCCCAGAATTCACAACCGAGTGGATAGAAGCCCAGCTACCAAATGTCCCCGACCTGTCCAACGCATGGACAATGTACTTTGATGGCTCGAAGAAATTCAAGTCAGCCGGGGCAGGAGTCGTGCTCATCTCCCCCAAAGGCGACAAGCTCAAGTATGTCTTACAGATGGACTTCCCGAAGCCGTCCAACAACGAAGCCGAATACGAGGCCCTAATCCACGGCATGCGGATGGCCAAGAACTGCGGCGCCACGCACCTCATGATCTACGGCGACTCCTATCTGGTGGTACAGCAAACCATGAAGTCCTGCGACGCCGTCGCTGACAACATGATCGCCTACAGAGACCTCTACAATCAGATGGAAGGAAACTTCGACGGCTGCGAGCTGCGCCACATTGGCCGTGAAAGCAACGAGGAAGCCAACGTCCTCGCTAACATGGGCTCAGACAGGGTGCCAGTCCCACCCGGCGTCTTCCTCGAGTGCATCACGCAGAGATCCATCAAGACTCAGAGTACAGCAAGCACAGAAACAAAGAAAGGCGATGCCAACCCGCCGAGCCAAGACAAGGTCCCCATGGAGGTCATGCTAGTCGAAGCCACATGGACAGGACTGTACCTGGCATACATATTACATCAGAAGCTGCCAGCAGATCCAGTCGAAGCAAAGTGCATCATCAGGCGCTCCAAAAGTTTCACCGTCATCAACGGAGAACTCTACAAAAGAAGCATCTCAGGAATCCTGCAAAGGTGCATAGATCCAGTCGACGACCAAGCCATCTTACTCGACATCCACGCGGGTATCTGCGGGCATCACGCCAGCAGTCGGGCACTAGTGGCCAAGGCACTACGCGTCGGGTTCTACTGGTTGACAGCCATGCAGGACGCCGAGGAGCTGGTGAAGAAATGCACAGGGTGCCAGGAATTTGCCAACAAGCCACACGCCCCAGCATCAGAACTCAAGACGATACCGTTGGCCTGGCCCTTTGCCCAAGGGGGTCTGGACATGGTGGGCCCGCTGAAGAAATCCTCACCCGGAGGTCACACTCACCTCCTGGTCGCAGTCGATAAGTTCACAAAGTGGATCGAAGCCGTGCCCATCACAAGTTCGACTGCGTCCACAGCGGTCAACTTCATCAGGTCAATCATCTTCAGGTTTGGGGTACCAAACGGGATCATCACCGACAACGGCTCAAACTTCACAGCCGAAGAATTCAAGGACTTTTGCTCAGAGCAGGGGATCAAACTCAACTATGCGTCCGTCTCGCACCCGCAGTCCAACGGACAAGTGGAGAAAGCCAACGGCCTCGTCTGTAGCGGCATCAAGAAACGACTGCGCGTGCCCCTGAGACGCGCAGCGGGTGCATGGGTGGAAGAACTTCCATCAGTCCTCTGGAGTCTGCGAACAACGTCGAATAGATCCACCCAGTACACTCCATTCTTCATGGTGTACGGTGCAGAAGCGGTCCTCCCCTGCGACATCAAGTTCGACGCACCAAGAGTAGTCGCCTACGACGAGTCGGAAGCAGAGGAGGCACTCGAAGACAGCAGAGACACCCTGGATGAAGCGCAAGACATCGCCCTGGCACGATCAGCCGTCTACCAGCAGGACCTGCGCAATTATCACACTCGGAGGCTGCGACCAAGAGCGTTCGTTGCAGGCGACCTGGTTCTTCGACTCAAGCAAAAGAAGGTGCACAAGCTCGCCTCCCCATGGGAGGGCCCGTACATCGTAACAGAGGCAATAGGCAATGGAGCTTACCGCCTAAAGGACTCGAAGACAGGAGCAGACTGCAGCAATCCATGGAACGTAGCACAACTCCGCCGGTTCTATGCCTAGTTCAAAACAGCCATTGTACAAAGAAAACCAGCGCGGCAGGTTTCAGACGCGCTCTTTCCCTTACCAGGGTACCTGAGGGGACTGGAAGGGTTTTAACGAGGCGGCCTGTTCGCAAGAATCAATAAAGTGATCTGAAGAAATTATGTCTCCTTTACCTGTCACTCAGAGGAAGATGAAAAATCCTAGGCCGCCACTCGAAATACTCGGGGGCTGCGCCGCACAGGTTGAAATAAAAGCTTAGGCCGCTACTCGAACCACTCGGGGGCTGCGCCATACAAGCATGATCAAAAATCCTAGGTCGCCACCCGAACCACTCGGGGGCTGCGCCACACAGGTTGAAAAATAAAAGCTTAGGCCGCCACCCAACTCACTCGGGGGCTACGCCGTACAAGTGCCACGCCAAAAAATCCTAGGCCGCCACCCGACAGACTCGGGGGCTGCGCCATACAGGTCAAGTTCAAAATCCTAGGGCGCCGCCCGCCACACACGGGGGCTGCGCCACACAGGTCACACTTGTAACCCTAGGCTACCACTCGACTTACTCGGGGGCTACGTCAAACAGGACCTCCAAGAAAAATCCTCAGCCGCCACTCGAACCTACTCGGGGGCTGCGCTGCACAGGTCAAGTTCCAAATCCTAGGTCACCACCCGACATACTCGGGGGCTGCGCCAAACAGGTAACACTTGTAACCCTAGGCCGCCACTCGACCCACCCGGGGGCTGCGCCATACAGGTCTTCGCCAAAATCCTAGGCCACCACTCGAGCGACTCGGGGGCTGCGCCATACAGGTCAAGTCGCATAAATCCTAAGTCGCCACCTGGTATAATCAGAGACCGCGGCACGCAGGTCACACTTGAGAAACCTAGGTCGCCGCCTAGCATTCTAGGCGACTGCGCCAAACAGGTCGCAAGCCCAAATCAAGCACTCACTTTCGAGTAAAAAGATTAACTCTTGCAATTCCAGAGTATTTCAATCAATTGTCATACTTACACAGTAACATCTGCCACCCTAAAGCTAGCCCTGTACACCAGACGACAGCTACTCTACACTGCAGGTTCAGCCTTCGGTGCATCAAGAGGCCCTACAAGATGCTCGCTCAGGTCCTGAACCTGTCGGATAATCCGACGCGCAGCAGCCAGGGTCTCATCGAAGTCATCATCACTCGGCAGGCCTTCAAGCACCCGCTCAAGCGGAAGATGTGGCCGGTGCATCCGGACGTATGCCAACGCAGCGTTCGCACCAGCCACAAGTTGGGCGTCGACGACCTCCTTCAACCCTTCACCATCGCGGAACCTCTCCAGCAAAGCAGACAACCCATTCGGCTGCGCATTATGCGGGAAGTACACACGATTGATGTGCCAAAGTGTCTTCCGGCAGCTCTCCAGAAGAAAAGAAGCGCGCCACGTGCGATCAAGCATGGTGGCAAGGACGCGCCCCCTCGACTGGCTCACCCAGAACTGCCGAGCTTCGTACGAGCTGCCGGACGCCTCTCGGGTGACTCGCTCTTCAACGCGAACTCGCTCAGCCTCCCAGTCGGGATTGACGTCTGCGCACATAAAATGCAACTAAGAATGAGAAGTAAAGCCACAAAAGGATGGCAGCCGCCAAAAAGAGGATACATACCTTGCAGCTGTCGACTGATCAGGTCGATCTCCCCAAGCAAAAAGTCCTCACGTCGCGAGAACTCCGCCGTGGGATGCGACTGAGAACGTTGTAGCAGCCGCTCCGTATTCTTCAGGGTCGCCTCAAGCTCATCCACCTTGTTCTTCAAAAATGTGATTATCCGCTGATCGTTGGCACTGCGTGGAGGAGCCGGCGCCGCCCGACGACGGCGAGCACCCGAAGAAGAAGCCGCGCCACTCGGCACGGCCACCGGAGAAGGCGGAGCATCATCGCACGCAGCACTCTACCAGGGATACGCAGAGTCAATACAATCAGGCGGCTGCGAAGCACAAATCAACTCAGGAGAAATAAAGACCAGCAAAATCAATATCGAAGACCAAAAGACCCGGCAGGGCAATGTTCATTACAAGCATAAAGGTCAAAATACAGATCGCGGCGACTGCCACATTCCTACAACTATGCCTACTCTAAGGCCGCGGACTGCGACCGGGAACGGCCCTTCCGAGCTGCCGCCTCAGTCGCCTTAGCAAGGGCCCTCTCGTAGAGTGCCACAAGCTGCGCAGCCAGCTGCGAGGCGCGCTCCTTCACGCCACTCAGCGACGCGGTCCGGCCGTCGGGTTTGCGAGGAAAACCGTTGACGACCTTCTCGAAGTCACCGGGGACCTGGTGGCCTAATAGGAGCTGGAAGGTGAGCTCGGAGCCGCGTACCGTCTGCGACCGCGTGAAGTCGTCGATGGTAGTCGCGTCCTCAAACGGTGCAGCCAGGGCGTCCACGGTCGCCGGCGGCTGGTCACCCGGGAAGATGCTTTGGTGCACCACGGCCAGAGCTCCAGTCGACTTCTGCAGCGCGGCGGAAGACTTCTTCAGCGCGTCCGAAGCGTAGGCGCATACCCGGTCGAGGAAGCCAACAGCGGTTGCCAGGTCAACCGTGTCACTCGACGCATCTTCAGGAGGAGCTCCAACACAAGTCTCTGCGCAAAAATTCAAAGTCAGATCAAGAAAAAGAACAAAGACTCAGTAGGCGTCAAGCCGAAGCTCACCCCCAAGTACGCCGGCTAGCGAAAGGAGACGACCAACTTGAGTCTTCTCCTTGGCGACCCGCGCCAGCTCCCGCTCTTGGGACTCGCGAAGAGCCTTCTCAAGCTCATCAACCCGCCCAGTAACCTGGTCCAGCGAGGAACGCAGTTGGTCCCTCTCTTTCTCCAGGCGAACATAAGCTGCGGCTGCGTCGAGCTGCTGGCGATAGTAAGGCTGCAATAAAAGCAAGAAGTCAATAAAGTTGCGGGCGACTATACTAGTCACCCACACCTTCGGGGGCTACTCCCATCGGGAGCGCTGATCGCGCACCCGATGAAAATCAAAGAACACAAAGAAGAAGCATGCAAGACTTACGTGGTCCAGGAGTTCAAGGTCTTCCGCAGTCGAAGGAAGCACGCGGCTAGAAGATGCAATACCGGCAGGCTCAGCATGCACCTTCTCCACCACCACTGGCGTCCTCAAGCCAGCCGAAGGGGCAGATGTGAGCTCCACGTCCCGAAGGGGGGAGCTAACATCATCCGAACGATGGCTGCAGCAAAACCAAGAACACCAGTCGAATAAAAAAAAACGGCCAAACTGCAAAGTACAACTAGATGGACACATTACAAAGGAACTCACCTGGGGGTGCCGGCGTCATCGTAGCTCTCAAGGGAAGGCGAAGGCATCCGCGCGAACGAGCGTGGCGCCGCGGAGCTGACTGGGGGAACGTTCAGAGGTTCCTCCCAGCCACCCGAAGAACGAGCACCCTGAGACGTCACGGCGACCTCCTCCTCAGCAGCGTCCACGCCCCGGGCAGGTGACGACGCAGTGGCAGACTCGCCACGACTCGGAAGCTTCCGCTTCTTCCTCGCGGGTTCCTCCACCTCATCTTCCTCCTCCACCTCGTCGCGGGGAGAATGCGCGGAGGGAATCTCTTCGTCCTCGTCATCCTCTTCGACAAACCTCGACTCGTCGTCGGGTCCGTTCTCAGGGAGGGGAGGACAGCTGACGAAAAGATCTCGGCCCTGAAGCAAATAGACACAAGTCGAATAAGAAAGAAAGGTAGACTCAAGTCGAACAAGGTCAGAGAGAAGACAATAAAAGACTTACCTCAGGAACGGGGTTCGAGGCCCCGTAAGGAGAAATTGGGCACCTGACGTTGCACGTGTCCGCGGCTCGGAGGTTGGTGATGGACCTGACGCTGGCTTCCACCTCCTCATCCTCCAGCGGCTTGGCGCTGACGCCTTCGGCGGCCCACATCGGGTGCGGCCGGGCGCTGAGCGGCTGCACCCGAAGACGGAAGAAGGTGGCCATCAGAAAGACGCCACCCGCATCACGCCCAAGGGTCTGAGTCAGCTTATGCAGCAGGGACAGCAGGGACCGCACAGCCTCCTTCTCCACGGCAGACAGCGGGTGCGCCCAGGCGCCGGTCTTCCGCAGTCCGCGCTTGCTGTCGAATGCCTCCAGTCCGTCGTCGTTCGACTGGACGTAGAACCATCTCCGGCGCCACCCTTGGACGTAGTCGGACTTCTTCATCTGAAAGTACGCGGTGTCACCGCGTACCTGGATTCCGAAGCCGCCCACTGGGAAGGTCAGCCCACTCTTCCCCACGTTCTTGCGAACGAGGAAGAGTGACTTCCACAGTGCCCAGTGGGGCGCGACACCCAAGAAGCACTCGCAGAGCACGATAAAGCCCGCGATGCTCAAGACACCATTGGGGGTCAGATCGTGGATCTGAACCCCATAGGCGTACAGGAGACCACGCACGAAATCGTGCATGGGGAACCCGAAGCCTCGCGGAATGAAGTCCGCGAAGCAAACACGTTCCCCATCGCGAGGAGTGGGGAAGACCTCCTTGCCAGGGACCCGTACCTAGACTTGGTCGGCGGGCGGCAGCATGCCCTGCGCGCGGAGCAGCTCCACATCGCTCTTCTTCGTCGATGACCTCTGGCAATCACCCTCGGGTTTCTTCATCACCCCGGCGTTGTCATCGGCGGCGGAGGAGCCAACGACGCTCTTCGGCTTGCCCATCGCCTAGGTCGCAAGGTGCGCGGACGGAGTGGTTGGAGCTCGGGATGGCGGCGGTAATGGCAGAGCGCAAGAGGAGAAGAAAGGCAAGAATGGATTGGAGAAGATGACATCCCAAAAGCCAAAGCGCAGTACTTATTCCTCGAGGATCGGCATCTCAACCGTCCATCAAGCAATGGCTCCGAGCGAGAGCATCCAGCCGTCCACGTGTCGCACGGAGAAACCAACCGTCGCCGCCAACTTCCTCCACTACGCACGGGAACCGAGGCGTCGTCATCGTGCCGCGCAAATTTCGCGCCCACTTCGAAGACGTGACAACTGCGGACTGTGGTCAGCTCTGACAGCGGGGCCCGCCACGTCACGTCCCATCGGGCGCAGAGGCGTGCAACGAATCGTCATCGATGACGTCACTAAGCCAAAGGCTCCAAAATCAACCGAAGAAACTCGAAGAAATCATTCGAGTAGTAGGCTTCGCAGCCGAAATCAGCAAGGTAGGATCGGCCAACGATCCGAGCACCCGAAGAAACCGTTCGAGTGGCAACGCAGTAAGCTCGAGCAGCCGAATCCATCCAACAAGTAAGCCAAAAGCAGGCTGAGCAGAAGCAAGCTTCACAAAGAAGATGAAGACAAAGTAATTCGACTGCACAGATTACTCCCATCGGGAGTGGCTGGTTCGACTGAAGAAATTCGAATTCAAGCTCGAGATCAAGTAATCCAATGGCGCGTCCAGGAGGAAGGAGTCCTTTGTCCGACTCTGCGCTTCGACCAAGCACTCAGGGGCTACTGACGTGGGGCTACCTTGCGGGTAGCCCACGATGAGGCTACCTGGGCCGCGCCAAGGATGGAAAGGCCCGCAGAAGGCCCACTCGGGGTATCTAGTATCCTAGTCCAACTCGGTTAGGTCTTGTAACCTACCGTATCTGTACCAACCACCCGAGACCTGGCTACCTATAAAGCCAGGAGGGTTGCCCGTCCTAGAGGACACGTTGAGAACTACTACCACAAAACCCCGGCGAGATCCCGATCTCGCCATTGTAATCGCTACTCGCATCAATAACCAGACAAGCAGGAGTAGGGTGTTATCCTCCGGGAGCCTGAACCTGGGTAAACCTCGCTTGTCAGCCGTCGTGATCACCTTGCACTCATCTCTCTCCCCATCAATCAACCCGGGGTGCACAACCCTGGGACCTGTCGAGTTAACACCTCGTCAGAATGGGAGCAGTAACGGCTCCCTGCTCCGGCGCGAGGGCTTTATGTCCCGTCAAGGAGCAGTTACCGGGGCGTGGTGGGACCCCCCACGACGCACGCCCCAGATCGTGCGCGACCGTTACTCGCCTGAGTGACGCGTGGCTCGGCCCGGCCGGACACTTTGGGCCCACGACGCTTCGGCTACGGTCATGGGCTCAGTCGTTCCCATCGTGGGCCCGGGGGGCTACTGTCGGCCCAATGAGGACCGGGGTGTGCATAGCCCGCTCCCTACAGGCCTCGCCCGCGACAGATTCGTCAAAACGACTAAGGACCAAGCTACCGCTTGGAGAGACCCTCGAGAGGCGTCTCCTCTTGAGGGCCTGAAGAGGAAGCCAGGGCCTGAAGAGGACCCCGCGCTCTAAGAGACTCCCCAAGGCTCAACACGCCTGGAGAAAGGTCAGCAGGAAACCTCCCCACAGGCCACCGCGGCCATGTGGAGACACTTCGCGGCTAAGAAAGCGCTGCAGGGCGCACATGGCCCCTGCAGCAGCCGCAGGGTGACGCGAGCACCCCAGCTGCCATTCTGATGATAAAGGAGTCAACAAAGCCGCGTCGCCTGCGCCAGGACAGCCAGGACTTTCCTCTTTGGTGATAAAGCGGCTGGACGGCGCAACGCTCCAAGAAGATCGTCATCGTGGGCTCCACCACGACCTCTGCCGCGCATGCGAGCCGCTCTGCACCGTCTGCAGCCTGTCGGCCACGGCGCGCAACTTTAGCACGGATGAGCCGCGGTGGACTCCCGCTCCTTCGCGCCACTGGCATGTGGGAACCCACCAGCACGAGGATGGAGCCTGGGGCGCCTATAAAAGGAGCAGGAGCTCCACCATAGAAACGGATTGATCTCCAATCAGCTGATTGCTTCCTAGACTCAGGGAGCCTTAGCCAAACGCATAGAATAGCCAACTGCTGGAGGAGGAAGACGACCATTGTGTCCCTCTCCAAGCACCAAACTGCCTCAAGAGAGCCCTCGGCAAGCTCGTTGTTCTGTAACCTCCACAGTGCAATACAGACAAGCAGGAGTAGCGGTTTTACCTCCTCCTGAGGGTCGTGAACCTGGGTACGGGCTATTGTCCATCTCTGGCATGATAGTCCCTCTCCAGGCCCGGCGAGCACCGTCGTCGTGCCTCTCGAGGATTGTTTGACCTCCGCGTTCAGTCCCCCTTCGAACCTCTCTTCAGGGTGTGACTACCCCTGTTCCGTGGGAGTCACTCGCCGACAACCGGTGTCAGCAACGAACGTGGAACCTGCACACAACACAACCAAGATACTTTGCCCCAACTTAACAGTGAGGTTGTCAATCTCACTGGCTTGCTGTAACAAAGGATTAAACGTATGTGTGGAGAATGATGTTTGCTTGTAGAGAATAAAAGTAACATGATTGCAGTAGGATTGTTTATCAGTTTGAGGAAAAAGGACCGGGGTCCACTGTTCACTAGTGGTGTCTCTCCATAAATAATAATAGCATACATGCGGGTAAACAAATTATAGCTGGGCAATTGACAGAATAAAGAAGTGCATAATGATGCATATACTATAGTTATGATGGCTAGTGTGATATTCATTTGGCCATTACAACAATATACATAGACCGTTCCAACCGCATCTATGACTAATAATCCACCTTCTGGTTAGCGTCCGCACCCCTTTCAGTATTAAGTTGCAAGCAACAGATTATTGCATTAGGCAATGTGTGTAATGTAAGTAATACAAATACCATTAAATAAAGTATTACTGTTTCCCTAGTAGCAACAGTACATCTACAACCTTAGAGCTTGCTGTCACTACCCCAGATTAAATAGAGACATGAACCTACTATCGAGTATAAATACCCCCTCTTGGAGTCACAAGCATCTACTTGGCCAGAGCATCTACCAGCAACGGAGAGCATGCAAGATCATAAACAACGCACTCACAAGATATATTATGAAGCAATAACATAATACTCAATATTCATGGGATCCTAGCAAACACAACATGTAGCATTACATAAAGATGATCTTGATCATGTTGGGCAGCTCACAAGATCTAAACATGGTAGCACAAGAGGAGAAGACAACCATCTAGCTACTGCTATGGACCCGTAGTCCAAGGATGAACTACTCACGCATCAATCCGGAGGCAGGCATGGTGATGTAGAGCCCTCCGGTGATGATTCCCCTCTCCGGCAGGGTGCGAGGAGCTTCTGAACCCTCCCGATCTAGGGTTGACGACGGCGGCGGCTCTGGACTTCGTGGAGGAAAAAGGTGCCTCTCCTAGGTCTTAGATATCCTAGGGGTATAAGTAGGCGAAAGGGCGAAGGCGGCGGGGCCTCGAGGGCCCCACACCCTGTACTCGCGCGGCAGAAGGGGGCGCCGGGAGGGTGTGTGGGCCCCTCGGGGTCCTCCTCCGTCTCCTCTTCGGTGTTCTGGAACCTCCCGGAAAAAATAAGCACTTTGACGTTTCGTTTGTCCAATTCCGAGAATATTTCCTTAACAACTTTTCTGAAATAAAAAACAGCAGAAAACATGCAACTGGCACTGTGGCATCTTGTTAATAGGTTAGTCCCATAAAATGCATAAAATGATATAAAAGTGTATATAAAACATGTAGCAATTGGCATAATATAAGCATGGAACATAAGAAATTATAGATACGTTTGAGACGTATCAGAGGCCCAATTTACCAAGGAAGAGATTGATAATGTGGTGAAATGCATGCCCACTGACAAATCTCCTGGACCCGATGGTTTCAATGGAGCTTTCTTGAAATGGTGTTGGAACCAGGTTAAAGAGCAATTTTATCAGTTATGTATCAATTTTTATGAGGGTAGTCTGGACATTCAGAGCATTAATTCTGCTTATATTACTCTTATTCCAAAAAAGAGTGACCCATAGTATGTTAATGACTACAGGCCAATATCGTTGGTTAGCCTGACCCTCAAACTGTTGACTAAATTGCTGGCTAATAGAATGCAGAAGGTGATTGTTCAGGCTTTACACAAAAATCAATATGGGTTTATCAAGAGTAGAACTATCCAAGATTGCCTTGCTTGGGCATTTGAGTATATTCATCTATGCTATAAATCTAAGAGAGAAATTGTTATCCTCAAGTGAGAAAGCTTTTGATAAGGTTGAGTATAATGCTATCTTGCAAATGCTGAAGAGTCTTGGCTTTGGTATTAAGTGGCTAGGTTGGATTGCACAGATCCTCCACACTGCCTCCACTTCAATTCTTTTAAATGGGGTTCCTGGAAAGAAACTTTGGTGTAAAAGAGGTGTCAGACAAGGAGATCCTTTGTCCCCTTTGCTTTTTGTCTCCACGACTTAGTTGTTGCAGTATGTTATAAATGAGGCTTGGCATTCTGGAGAGCTTGATCTGCCACTCGATTGCTCATATGGATTAGATTATCCTGTAATTCAATATGATGATGATACTTTACTCATCTTGCCTGCCTACCATGAACAATCGAGAAAGCTCAAGATTATAATTGACAAGTTTTCCTCCTCTAATGGTTTGAAGATTAACTATAGTAAATCCTCTTTGGTACCAATCAATGTTGATCATGACAGAAGCATGGTTTTAGCACAGTCCATGGGGTGCAAGGTTGAGGCTCTGCCTTTTACCTATCTAGGGCTCCCAGAGCTCCCATTAGGTACCACAAGGCCTAGGATGGGTGACCTGATTGGTATCCTTCACAGAATTGACAGAAGGTTGACCGGTATTTGATACGTCTCAAACGTACATATAATTTCTTATGTTCCATGCTTATATTATACCAATTGCTACATGTTTTATATACACTTTATATCCTTTTAATGCATTTTCTGGAACTAACCTATTAACAAGATGCCACAATGCCAGTTCCTATTTTCTGTTGTTTTTGGTTTCAAAAAAGTTTTTCTGGAAATATTCTCGGAATTGGACGAAACAAAAGCCAAAATCCCTATTTTTCTCGGAACGATCCAGAAGACCAAAGAGGAGACGTAGTGGGACCACGAGGCAGCCACACCACATTGTGGCGCGACTCCTTCCTTGGTCGCGCCGCCACATGGTGTGGGCCCCTCGGGTGCCCACCGACCTTGCCCTTTCGCCTATAAATACCCCCCGATGAAAAAACCCTAAAGGGACAAACACTTTTCCACGAAACATCCCGTACCGCCGCCGTCGCCAACCCTAGTTCGAGAGGGTTCAGAAGCTCTTCTCGGCACCCTGCCGGAGAGGGGAATCATCACCGGAGGGCTCTACATCACCATGCCCTCCTCCGGACTGATGCGTGAGTAGTTCATCCTTGGACTATGGGTCCATATCAGTAGCTAGATGGTTGTCTTCTCCTCTTGTGCTATCATGTTTAGATCTTGTGAGCTGCCTATCATGATCAAGATCATCTTATTGTAACGCTACATGTTGTGTTTGTTGGGATCCGATGAATATTGAATACTATGTCAAGATGCTTATTTATATCATGTGTACGTTATTTATGATCTTGCATGCTCTCCGTTGCTAGTAGATGCTGAACGGAAGTTGACCACCTAGAGGGGGGGGTGAATAGGTGGTGACCAATTTTTATAACCTTTTCAGTTTTAGGCTTGCAAAATGTAAATTGTCTAGATATGCTACTAGGTGAAAAGAAGTGCTAGACAATAAGAAAACAAAGCAAGAAAGATATAGCAGTAAAGGACAGTGGAACGAGACAACCAAAGGAATACTCGGAGATGGCGATTTTATCCCGAGTTCCACCACATAGGTGTACGTCTCGTTGGAGGGGTGTGAGCAACCACAAAGGTCAGCTCAACGCCACAAAGGCCTCACCATATTCTCCGATGAATTCGACCACCAAGGTCCGAATCCACCCTTCCACTAAGGACTCCTTTAAGGGCGGAGAAGATCCCGTACAAATCCGTGAGGCACACACCCACAAATGAATCGGGGGCTCCCACAACGACCACAAAGGTCCAATGCACAAAGGAATACACAAAGGAACAACTAGCAACAAGTTGGATCTAAATTATCCGCAAAGGAACCCTAGATCCGTGGCCCCTCGAGTAAACGAAGGGGCAAATCAAAACGCTTCGGTGGAGTTGTAGATCTGGTGCTTCTCCTTCGGATCCCCAAGTACCAATGGATTTCGTTGGCTAGATTGGGAGATCCATGAGAAATGAGCTTCAGCAACAATGGAGGAGAGAGAGTATGAAGCTTCAACTTCTCTTGGAGAAGACGAAGTCCTTAAATAGCCCCCCCTGAAATCAAGCCGTTGTGTGCTGAAAAAATCCCTCAGCGGTACCACCGCTGGGACAGCGGTACCAAGGCGAAATCACTCGTCAGTTCTAGCAGTACCCAGAGAGGAACCGCTGGGGCCAGGGCAGCGGTACTACCGTTGCACTGGCGGTACTACCGCTGGGACTTAGCCGTTTGAACGGGGTAGCACACCAGCGGTACTACTGGAGTGGTACCGCCTGATACTGTGACCTATGCAGGGGACAAAATAAATTCCAGCGGTACCACCTGCGGTACTACCGCTACTGCTTCCCAGCGGTTCCAAGGCATAAATACTTTTCTGCAACAGCGGTACATGGTGGTACTACTGTTGCTGCCAGGCCAGCGGTACTATCGTTGTGTCCTTCTCGAAAAACGAAGGTCAACAGCGGTACTACCGGAGTGCTACCGCCTGGTACCGGAAGGTATGCAGTAGGTTTTTCAACATCCCATCGGTACTACCGCTACACAGAAAAACAGAATTCACACACAGAATCCAGGGGGAATCTATCCCCTTTTTCAACTCTTGATCAAACCTATAAACCCTGCAATCACTTAACAACTCAATTAGTCATGTTGATGTGTTGTTAACAATCTCTAAAACCAATTACAGAGGAGATGCACTTTCAGATGCTCTGGCCAAGTAGATGCTTGTGACTACAAGAGGGGTTTTTTATGCTCGATAGTGGGTTCATGTCTCCATTTAATCTGGGGGGGGGGGGGGGGGGTGACAGAAACCTCTAAGGTTGTGGATGTATGATACGTCTCAAACGTATCTATAATTTTCTTATGTTCCATGCTTATATTATACCCATTGCTAAATGTTTTATATACACTTTATATGTTTTTATGCATTTTCTGGGACTAACCTATTAACAAGATGCCACAGTGCATGTTCCCTGTTTTCTGCTGTTTTTGGTTTCAGAAAAGTTGTTAAGAAAATATTCTCGGAATTGCACGTAACAAAAGCCAATACCCCTATTTTCCCCGGAAGCATCTAGAACACCGAAGAGGATACGGAGGACGGCCACGACCCCTCGGGGCCCCACCTCCTTCGCCCTTTCGCCTATTTAAACCCCCCGAAGGGAAAACCCTAAAAACCCGAAGACTTTTCCACGATACGTTCCAGAGCCGCCGCCGCCGTCAACCCTAGTTCGGGAGGGTTGATACGTCCATTTTGCATCACTATTTTATATCATAATTTACTATTATTCATTGGTATATTTCATATTTGAAGATGATACTTATGTTATTTCATCTATTTTGCATGTTTGATGATTATTGGAGGATGGATCACCGGAGTCTGAATTCTTCTGGAAAAAGCACCGTCAAGATACAATATTTGCAAAGACCAGAAGAACAAAATTAAAAGATGGAAGTTCCTATTCTTCCAGATGGCGGAGGGAGCCAAAAGGGGAGAGCCGGGTGGACCCCAGGGTGCCCACACCATGCCCAGGCGCGGGTCCCTCCTCTGTCGCGTCGGGAGGTGGTGTGGCCACCCTGGCCCACTCCTGGCGCCGCCCTTTCGCGTACTTCATCCCACTGAAAACCTTAGACCTGGGGGATGAACGAAAAACTATTCCGCCGCCTCCACGGGGTGGAAAACACCACAGAGAGAAAAGCTCTCCGGCAGGGAGAAATCTGCAGGGGAAATCCCTTCCCGGAGGGGGGAATTCGTCGACATCGTCATCGAGCTGCACTTCATTGGGATCATCATCACCACCATCTCCACCGCCGACACCGTCATCTCCATCGGTCCACTCCGTTCCCGCTGTAACATCTAGGGCTGAATCTTCTATGTTTGATAGGGGAAACTCTCGCGGTGTTGATTACTCTTGTTATTGATGCTATTGAGTGAAACCGTTGAGTTAAGGTTTATGTTCAGATTATTACCCATCATTATATCACCTCTGATCATGTTCCAAATGATGTGTTGTGAGTAGTTTGTTTAGTTCTTGAGGACATGGGAGAAGTCTAGATGTTAGTAGTGAATTATGTTGAGTAATATTTAATGTTTTGATATTTAAGTTGTGGTGCTATTCTTCTAGTGGTGTCATGTGAACGTCGACTACATGACACTTCACCTTTATGGGACTAGGGAATGCATTGTGCATTCGAATATTAATTGTGGGGTTGCCGGAGTAACAGAAACCTAAACCCCCGTTAGTATCTCGATGCATGAGGGATGGTAGGATCTCAGAGTTTAAGAATGTGGTTAGATTTATCTTAATTACTTTCTAGTATTTACGGATGCTTACTAGGGGTATAATCACAAGTATGTATTAGTCCTAGAAAGGGCGGTGCATTAGCATAGGTTCACCAACATAACACTTATCGAAACACTAAAAATTAATCACCTATATGAAGCGAAAGCACTAGACAGAAATCATGTGGGTCCTCAGAAACGTTTGGTCATCATAACTAAAAAAAACGGCTTGTCCTTTGCTGTAGAAAGGATTGGGACACTCGCTGCAATTATAATTGTTGCACTTTATTTACTCGCACTTTATTTATCTGTTATATCAAAACTCCTAAAAACTTGTCTGCTAGTGTTTAAAGTGAAATTCTCATCAAAACCGCTTGTCAGCACCTTCTGCTCCTCGTTGGGTTCGACACTCTTATTTATCGAAAGTACTACGATACACCCCCTATACTTGTGGGTCATCAAGGGTTCAGAAGCTCTTCTCGGCACCTTGCCGGAGAGGGGACTCATCACCGGAGGGCTCTACATCACCATGCCCTCTTCCGGACTGATGCGTGAGTAGTTCATCCTTGGATTACGGGTCCATAGCAATAGCTAGATGGTTGTCTTCTTCTATTGTGCCATCATGTTTAGATCTTGTGAGCTGCCTATCATGATCAGATCATCTTTATGTAATGCTACATGTTGTGTTTGCTGGGATCCGATGACTAATTGAGTACTATGTCATTTGCTTCATTATATATTATGTGAGTGCGGTATTTATGGTCTTGCATGCTCTTCGTTACTAGTAGATGCTCTGGCCAAGTAGATGCTTGTGACTCCAAGAGGTGGTATTTATGCTCGATAGTGGGTTCATGTCTTCATTTAATATGGGGGAGTGACAACAACCTCTAAGATTGTGAATATAATGTTGCTACTAGGGGTAAAACATTAGTTCTTTGTCTAACGATAATTGTGCTACTTACATTACACGCTTTACTTAATGCAATAATCTGTTGCTTGTAACTTAATACTGAAAGGTGTTGCGGATGCTATCCTGAAGGTGGATTATTAGTCATAGATGCAGTTGGATAACGGTCTATGTATCATGTTGTAATGCCCAAATGAATCTCACACAAGACACCATGACTTGTACATGCATCATTATGGAGTTCTTTATTCTGTCAATTGCCCCGTTTACCCTCATGTATGCTATTATTATTTATGGAGAGACACCACTAGTGAACTGTGGACCCCGGTCCTTTTCTTTAAACTGATAATACAGCCTACTGCAATCATGTTACTGTCATTCTCTGCGAACAAACATCATTTCTCACACATATGTTTAATCCTTTGCTACAGCAAGCCAATGAGCAACAACGGCGTCCAAAGAATTTATACTAATAGCATTACTACCGCTATTATGCAAACTAACTTACATAGGTTTTTAAATTTTCTTTTAAAAGTATCATGTCCTAATGCAATATAAATTTCATAGAGATCTCTATTTTTTGTTGTTGTTTTCCATTTAGCCTAACTAGTGAAATAAAAACAAGAGAAAAGAAGTGAGCCTAGCTCACATGGTTAGGGAAGTGGATGTACAACCCAGCCACCCAGGTTCAAGTCCTCATGGACGCAGATTTGGGTTCTTATTATTTAAAAATAATAAAAAAAAACCGTTGTAGGGGCTTCCCTTACCGCATTCATTTCAAAAAAAAAACAAGAGACAAAAAGATAAAATATCAGAATCTAAAGTAGATACCTTCCAACGCTTACCTCCCCGGCAACGGCGCCAGAAAATAGATTGATGTCTACGCACGCTTCTGTTCTCGTAGACAGTGTTGGGCCTCCAAGAGCAGAGGTTTGTAGAACAGCAGCAAGTTTCCCTTAAGTGAATCACCCAAGATTTATTGAACTCAGGGAGGTAGAGGACAAAGATAACCCTCTCAAGCAACCATGCAATTAAGATATAAGAAGTCTCTTGTGTCCCCAACACACCCAATACACTTGTCAGATGTATAGGTGCACTAGTTCGGCGAAGAGATAGTGAAATACAAGTAATATGGATGTTTATAAGTAGTAATTGCAGTCTGAAATAAAAATGGCAGCAAGCAAACATGTAGCAGAACAGGTTGTAAACGGTGTTTCAATGCTTAGAAACAAGGCCTAGGTATCATACTTTCACTAGTGGACACTCTCAACAATGACATCAAAGCTGACTAATAGTTACTACTCTAAAACACTCTCTTGTTGGATGATAAACATCATACACTGCGTAGGGCTACAAAAGCACCCCCAAAGTCTGAGTAAACTAACACCACAACGTCATAAAGGAATCACACACGGTGCGCACACTGTCACCTTCACAACCGTGAATAACCCCAGAGTTCATATTAAAGTAACCTCTAGAGTGCATAATAGATAAAGAGTAACATCACATATTCAACTAGATTACAAAGCTCATGATCACAAAAAGATCACACCATGGGAGGGAGAGATAAACCACATAGCTACCGGTAGAGCCCGCAGCCCCGAGGGAGAACTACTCACTCCTCATCGTGGGAGTCAGTAACGGCGATGGAGATGGCCGTGGAGTCGATGGAGATGGCTCCGGGGGAAATTCCCCGTCCCGGCAGGGTGCCGAAACAGAGACTTATGTCCCCCGAATTAGTGTTTTTGGTGGCGGCGCAGCTTTGGGAATGTTCTCTAGAAAACGACGATTGATCTATGGTTTTTGGGGAAGAGGTAATATATAGGCGAAAGGGCGGCACAAGGGGGTGGACGAGTCGCCCACAGCACGTGGCGGCGCGCCTCCCTTCTTGCCGCGCGGGGACATGGTGTGGGGGTCGGGGGCCTCCCCCGGGTCTGCACTTCTGGCTCCCTGCACGAGTCGGGAAAATAGGAAGATTGGCTTTTGTTTCGTCCAATTCCGAGCACTTTGGTTTTCGGGCCTTTTCTGCGATATACAAACATTATAAACAGAAACTGGCACTGTGGCATCTTGTTAATAGGTTAGTCCAATAAATGCCATAATATGATATAAAGTGTATATTAAACATGTAGTAATGGGTATAATATGAGCATGGAACATAAGAAATTATAGATACTTTTGAGACGTATCAAGCATCCCCAAGCTTAGTTCTACTCGTCCCGAGTAGGTAAAACGATAACAACAAATAATTTCTGAAGTGACATGCTTTCAGAAAATCTTGATCATATAATAATTTAAAGCTCGTGTTATGAATGAAGTGACTCAAGGTAACAGTCTATAGTTTGCTAACAAATAGACAAGGAGTAAACAACTAAATCATATAAGTTAAAACTTTTCATGGATAGTACTTTCAAACAAGCATCAAAAAGATTTGCATAAGAGTTAACTCATAAAGCAATAGTTTCTTAGTAAAAGAGCATTGAAGCAACACAAAGGAACATATAAGTTTCAGCATTGGCTTTCAACTTTGAACATGTATATCATATAGATAGTCGTCAACACAAAGAAATATAACAAGTGCAATAAGTAAGCATATAAGAATTGTTGCACACAGTTGACACAAGTGTTTGCTTCGAGGATAGAAAGAAGTGGGTAAACTGACTCAACATAAAATAAAAGATAGGCCCTTCGTAGAGGGAAGCAGGGATACATACATGTGCTAGAGCTCTTTAGTTTTTATAGGTTTTTGAAATCATATAGAGAGCATAAAAGTAAGTTTTTGAGTGGTGTTTGTTGTTGTCAACGAATGGTAATGGGCACTCTACCCCCCTTGTCAACCAGAGTTTCAAGAGCGGCTCCCATTGAAGGACGTTATTTCTACCAGCAAGGTAGATCATCCCTCTTATCTCTTTTGTTTACACATGTAGTTAAAAACTAGTATCATTGCTTGGCTTATTAGATCAGGGCAAAAATGTGAAGAGAATGCAGCGGTTAAAGTTGTAATTAATTTGGACTGGGCACCCCATTTGCCAGCTCTTTTTGCAAAGTTAATGGATAAGCGGTGTATATGCCACTAGTCCGGTTGGTGAAAGTCTGTCAAAAAACAAATGATAAGGTTGATATCCGTAACACCACATACTTCCTCATGAGCTAATAAACATTGGCACAAATAAGGGATAATAAGTTTTGAATAAAAGTTAGAACACGAAGTATTTGCTTGGAATGGCAGGAAATACCATGTAGTAGGTAGGTATGGTGGACACAAATGGCATGGGTTTTGGCTCAAGATTTTGGATGCATGAGAAGCATTCTCTCTCCGTACAAGGCTTTGGCTAGCAAGGTTATATGAAGCAAACACAAGTATAAACTATGAGAGCAAGACGTATATAAAAACATATTGCAAGTATTATAAAACTCTACACTGTCTTCCTTGTTGTTCAAACATGTTTACTAGAAAATATCTAGACCTTAGAGATACCAAACATGCAAACCAAATTTCAACAAGCTTTACGGTAGTACTTCAATAATAGATTTTAACTACATGATGTAAAAGGTTAAACATGATCTGTTTGAGAGCTCAAAACAATTGTCAATCACCACAACATACTAGATAACAATCTATAAGAGCATGTATATCTTTTCATTATACCATCTACCACACTTAGCTTTTTATGTTTCCAACCAAACACCAATCAACTTATTTAAACATAAACTCTCCAAGTATTTATCAATGAGACAAGAGAGTATAACATAAGAGAACTAACAACTCTAAACAAGAGATGCATGAAAAACAAGAGCTGAAAGTATTGAAGTAAAATAGAAGAATACTAAACAAATATAAGTGAAGAATACGAGTATTCATAAGAAAAAGCGGAGCGTGTCTCTCTCCCACAAAGGAATGCTAGGATGAAAATAACAAAACCAAAAATAAAAATAAACAGACGCTTCAAGTAAAGCAAATAAGATGTGACGGAATTAAAATATAGTTTCACTAGAGATGACCTGATAGTTTGTTGATGAAGAAGGGGATGCCTTGGGCACCCCCAAGCTTAGACGCTTGAGTCTTCTTGAAATATGCTTGGGTGACCCACGAGGGCATCCCCAAGCTTAGGTTCTTTCATCTTCTTGATCACATCATATCATCTTTCTCTCTTGATCCTTAAAAACTTTCTCCACACCAAACTCAAAGTAGACTTCATTAGAGGGTTAGTGCATAATAAAAAAATCTCATATTCTGCATTGACAAAACCATTACACATGCTACTGCACATTATCTACAGCCACTGGTATTTTATGGAACAAAAAGATCCATTCAAAAGCAGCAAAAAGGAGCAATGCAAAATAAATGGCAGAATCTGTCAAAAACGGAACAGTCTGTGAAGACGAATTTTTTCGAGGCACTAAACTTGCTCAAATCAGAAAACTCAAAATTAATGAAAGTTTAGTACATATCTGAGGATCACGCTCAGGAAATATAAGATTTTTCAATTTTTCTGCAGAGAGTTATGAATTAAACGGTGGACAGCAGAAAACTGTTCCTGCGTAGGAATCCAAATCTAGCATCAACTTTCTACTAGAGGCTTAACTTGACACAACAATGCGATAGAATAAAGATACAAAGAAATTGCTACAGAGGTAGACATGTTCCTTGACTCAATATAAAAGAAAAATGACAGAAATAAAACGTGGGTTGTCTCACATAAGCGCTTTTCTTTAAAGCCTTTTAGCTAGGCAAGGAGATTTTTATGATGCTCTCATAAAAATGAGAGTTGAAAAACAAAGGAGAGCATCAAGAGGTAAACATCAAACACATTTAAGTCTAACCCACTTCCTATGAAAAGGAATCTTGTAATAGGATAAATTATTGAAACATAAAGCAACTATCATAGAAAGATAAAACAAATGAAACTTCAAAACATCCAACATAAAGAGAGGTATTTTAGTAACTTGAAAACTTTTACAACCGTATTTTCCTCTCTCATAATAACTTTCAGTAGCATCATTGATTAAATCCACAATATAACCATCACATGAAACATTCTTATCATGATCCATATGCATAAAAGTACCATTGTTTCCCTCATAAGAAAAGTTATTCTCATTAATAACAATGGGAGCATGATCATCATAAAGAACTCGAACATGATAGACAAGTTGTATATTAAAAGGATTGGTTTGAGTAATTCCTCTATAACTATGACAATTTTCAAGAGGATAATTGTAATTATAACCCATGTCATAGTATTCTTTATAATTATCAAAGACTGGAGGCATAGTATCATCATAAGCAGTAGAATAGTTATCCTCCGAAGTGTGTTTATTTGTAAACATATCATCATTTTTACTAGAAGGAGATGTATCAAATATATAATCATTAGTAGAAAAAGGATTTTCAAACACCTCATCCCCAAGCTCAGAGCTTTCTATATCATCATGGCGAGAAACATGGATAGTACTAATAGTATAAGGATTATTAACATCATCATTTTCAAAATTAGTATCCCAGAGATCTTCAATATCAAAAGAAGTGTGCTTTTCCCAATCATGATCACTAATATAAATAACAGACATAGGTTCATCATCAAGTTCAGAATCATCGAATTCAGAATTATAAGTATTAATTGTAATAGGAGCAACATGTTTGGGAGAAGATATCGTTTCGTCTCTCCTTTTACTCCTCTTCTTCTTCTTCTTCTTCTTCCTCTTCCCATTTTTCTTCTTCTTTTCCTCTCTAGGAGGGAGAGGCTTGAAAGGAAGCTTCTTCACATAACCTGGTTTAGTATTAGGGACAATGGAAGAAACTTGGAGGAACTCCTCTCTTTCATTAATAATAACAAAACACATATTAGTCCTGTCATACTTTGGTAAAGTCTCATCCTTTATAATATTTTATATGTAGGTGTTAGCATGGCAATTATTAACACAACAGAGATAACATCCATGCAACTCACTATTCATATCAAGATCACTCATATCTAACAAAGAAGTTTTTCTTGATAACTCTTCACACCCCAAAAATAATGTAAGTTCATCATGTAGATTAGGAGTGTTCATGTTATCACAATACAAATTTGCAGTACTCATTGGATTCGAAAGGCTATTATATCATGACCTGAACTTTGAAAATTAAAATGACCCACTTTATAGCAAAGTTCACAAATAAAAGGATGGAGGGCACAAACTTATTCACCAAGATCTCTTAGAGCCTTGTACCACGTTCTAGTTTTTTCATTCCTATGATGGATACAATATTCATCTTCGATTTGATAAATTTCACAAGGTCTATGCATTCCACAAAAATTAACATGCTTATAAGAAATAGTATTTTCAGCAGTTTGAGCATGTTTATTGCAATCATTAACAACAATTTCATTTTCCATGCAAGTGTCTTTGAAAGGTTCATGATACACTTCCTAATTTTCTTTAGGAACATTAATATGAGAAGCAAAGGTTCTAAAACAATCAACAATAATTTGAGAAACAAGACCATATTTGGCACTAAGCTCTTGAAAACCAGCAGTTTCAACGAAAGACTTAATGCAATCATATTCATATTTTATACCTGATTCTTTACCTTTGTCATTCTCCCAATCTTCAGCATTGTTTTGAATTCTTTCAAGAAGATCCCATCTAGCTTCAACCTTCTTACTTGTGAAAGAGCCATCAGGCATCTAGATAATCCTTGCAATTATTTTCTCAGGAAGCTCATGGTTAGGACATTTGAGTATTAATGTTTTCAGCCTTCCCCAAGCTTGAGCAATGCTTTCTCCATCACGAGGCCAAAAATTAAAAATGTAATTCCTATCTAAATACAATTCATAAGGAGGATAAAATTTAGAGTAAAAGAGATATTCAAGCTCCTTCCATTCCAACTGATGAGGATCATCTAGTAGCTCATACCACTTCCTTGCTTTGTCCTTAAGTGACAGTGGAAATAATTTCTTCATGACATTTTCTCTTGATAAACCTGCAAGCTTAAACAACTCACACAATCCTTTAAGTTTCAACAAGTGGTCACTTGGATGGACTGTTCCATCTCCTACATAAGGTTCATCCATAACAATTTCAACAATTTCCATAGGTATTTCAAAAGAAATACTTTTAGTAGATGGATTTAGAATATCACAAGCATCATTAGAATTATCACATATTGGAGGTAAAAAATTATCAAGGCAAAATAATTCCTCCAAAGCTGAGGAGCAAACAAGATCATTTTTATATAAACCAATTTCCCCAAGCATAGGCCTTTCCATAGCCTTAGCAACAATGGTGTCCAAAGAATTTATACTAATAGCATTACTACCACTATTATGCAAACTAACTTCCATAGGTTTTTAAAATTTCTCTTCGAAAGTATCATGTCCTAATGCAATATAAATTCCATAGAGATCTCTAATTTTTTTTCCATTTAGCCTAACTAGTGAAATAAAAACAAGAGACAAAAAGATAAAATTGCAGAATCTAAAGGAGATACCTTCCAACGCTTACCTCCCCAGCAACGGCGCCAAAAAATAACTTGATGTCTACGCACGCTTCTATTCTCGTAGACAGTGTTGGACCTCCAAGAGCAGATGTTTGTAGAACAACAACAAGTTTTCCTTAAGTGAATCACCCAAGGTTTATCGAACTCAGGAAGGTAGAGGTCAAAGATAACCCTCTCAAGCAACCCTGCAATTAAGATACAAGAAGTCTCTTCTGTCCCCAACACACCCAATAAACTTGTCAGATGTATATGTGCACTAGTTCGGTGAAGAGATAGTGAAATACAAGTAATATGGATGATTATAAGTATTAACTGCAGTCTAAAATAAAAATGGCAGCAAGCAAACATGTAGCAGAACAGGTTGTAAATGGTGTTTCAATGCTTAGAAACAAGGCCTAGGGATCATACTTTCACTAGTGGACACTCTCAACAATGACATCAAAGCTGAATAATAAATACTACTCTCAAACGACGATTGATCTAGGGTTTTTGGTGGTGACGCCTAGGGATCATACTTTCACTAGAGTATTCTGTCCCCCGAATTAGTGTTTTTGGTGGCGGCAGAGCTTCGGGACTCTTCTCTGAAAAACGACGATTGATCTAGGGTTTTTGGGGGCAGAGGTAATATATAGGCGAAAGGGCGGCGCAAGGGGGTGGACGAGTCGCCCACACCACGTGGCGGCACGCCTCCCTTCTAGCTGCGCGTGGACATGGTGTGGGGGCCGTGGGCCTCCCCCAGGTCTGCCCTTCTGGCTCCGTGCACGTGTCGGGAAAATAGGAAGATTGGCTTTTGTTTCGTCCAATTCTGAGCACTTTGGTTTTCGGGCCTTTTCTGCGATATACAGACATTATAAACAGAAACTGGCACTGTGGCATCTTGTTAATAGGTTAGTCCAATAAATGCCATAATATGATATAAAGTGTATATAAAACATGTAGTAATGGGTATAATATGAGCATGGAACATAAGAAATTATAGATACGTTTGAGACGTATCAAGCATCCCCAAGCTTAGTTCTACTCGTCTCGAGTAGGTAAAACGATAACAACAAATAATTTCTGAAGTGACATGCTTTCACACAATCTTGATCATATAATAATGTAAAGCTTATGAATGAAGTGACTCAAGGCAACAGTCTATAGTTTGCTAACAAATAGACAAGGAGTAAACAACTACATCATATAAGTTAAAACTTTTCATGGATAGTACTTTCAAACAAGCATCAAAAAGATTTGCATAAGAGTTAACTCATAAAGCAATAGTTTCTAAGTAAAAGAGCATTGAAGCAACACAAAGGAAGATATAAGTTTCAGCATTGGCTTTCAACTTTGAACATGTATATCATATAGATAGTTATCAACACAAAGAAATATAACAAGTGCAATAAGTAAGCATATAAGAATTGTTGCACACAGTTGACACAAGTGTTTGCTTCTAAGGTAGAAAGAAGTAGGTAAACTGACTCAACATAAAGTAAAAGATAAGCCCTTCGAAGAGGGAAGCAGGGATACAAACATGTGCTAGCACTTTTTAATTTTTATAGGTTTTTAAAATCATTTAGAGAGCATAAAGTAAGTTTTTGAGTGGTGTTTGTCGTTGTCAACGAATGGTAATGGACACTCTACCCCCCTTGTCAACCAGACTTTCAAGAACGGCCCCCACTGAAGGACGTTTTTTCTACCAGCAAGGCAGATCATCCCTCTTATCTCTTTTGTTTACACATGCAGTTAAAAACTGATATTGTTGCTTGACTGATTAGATCAGGGCAAAAATGTGAAGAGAATGCAGCGGTTAAAGTTGTAATTAATTGGGACTGGGCACCCCATTTGTCAGCTCTTTTTGCAAAGTTAATGGATAAGCGGTGTATATGCCACTAGTCCGGTTGGTGAAAGTCTGTCTAAAAGCAAATGACAAGGTTGATATCCATAACACCACATACTTCCTCATGAGCTAATAAACATTGACACAAATAAGGGATAATAAGTTTTGAACAAAAGGTAGCACACGAATTATTTGCTTGGAATGGCAAGAAATACCATGTAGTATGTAGGTATGATGGACACAAATGGCATGGGTTTTGGCACAAGGTTTTGGATGCACGAGAAGTATTCCTTCTCAGTATAAGGCTTTGGCTTGCAAGGTTATTTCAAGCAAACACAAGTATAAACTATGACAACAAGACTATTTTTATTACTATCTTGTTTGCTAAATATCAAAAATCCAAAAAATATTGTTATTTGCATTACTTTTTTATTTCGGTTTCGTTTTATTTTTGCCAAAATGTTGCTTCCTAAGTACACCCTGAAATTCTTTAATCATGTTAGCAGGCATAAAGATCTTGAGGAGAAATCCATAGTAGAACTTGCCCCAAATTATGAAACTGCTACAACATCTTTAGTTCACATATTAGAGGCTAGGTTTGTTAACATTCATCCAATAATGCAACAAATGTTTCTTAACCTCCATGATGTTAAAAATGCAGAAAAGAAAGATTTTATTATGGAAATCTTGCTTAAAGAATTTGGTGATGTTGCTATAGAAGCTAGGAAAGTCTTCGATCGTTTTAATATGCTAGGCTCATGTGTAGATGTTATTAATGCACTTGAAAATTTGGGGAAAACCGAACCTACTAAGGGGGAGGAAATTAAAGTACCAATACCTGTTAAACTTGTAGCTATGCGTGAAGCTTTGGAAGAAAATTTTGATTGGATTGTCCCTCAAACCCCTTTGATGAAAGTAGTAAACCTAAAAGTTATGAAAGAGGAACCTCTGAACCTTATATAGATAAAATATAATGCATAGTTGATAGGATTTCCGTTCTTGATTTGGATAACACTTGAGTTACACTTTCTGTGCCTAGCTGAAAGGCGTTAAAGAAAAGCGCATATGGGAGACAACCCACTTTTTTGTTCCTGTTATTTTATTTTGTTGTGTCAAGGAACATGTCTACCTCTGTAGCAATTCTTTTATATCTTTATTTTATCGCATTGTTGTGTCAAGTTAAGCCTCTAGTAGAAAGTTGATGCTAGATTTGGATTCCTGCGCAAGAACAGTTTTCTGTTGTCCACCGTTTAATTCATAACTCTCTGCATAAAAATTGAAAAATCTTATATTTCCTGAGCGCGATCCTCAGATATGTAGTAAACTTTCATTAATTTTGAGTTTTCTGATTTGAGCAAGTTTAGTGCCTCGAAAAAATTCGTCTTTACGGACTGTTCCGTTTTTGACAGATTCTGCCATTTATTTTGCATTGCTCCTTTTGCTGCTTTTGAATGGATCTTTTTGTTCCATAAAATACCAGTGGCTGTAGCTAATGTCCAGTAGCATGTGTAATGGTTTTGTCAATGCAGAATATGCGAATTTTTGATTATGCACTAACCCTCTAATGAAGTCTACTTTGAGTTTGGTGTGGAGTAAGTTTTCAAGAATCAAGAGAGAAGAATGATATGATGTGATCAAGAAGATGAAAGAGCCTAAGCTTGGGGATGCCCCCGTGGGTCACCCCAAGTATATTTCAAGAAGACTCAAGCGTCTAAGCTTGGGGATGCCCAAGGCATCCCCTTCTTGATCAACAAACTATCAGGTCATCTCTAGTGAAACTATATTTTAATTTTGTCACATCTTATGTGCTTTACTTGAAGTGGTTGTTTCTTTTTGTTTTTGTTATTTTCATTCTCTGAATCAAATGGATGCTAGCTTTCCTTTGTGGGAGAGAGACATGCTCCGCTTTTTTTTATGAATACTCGTATCCTTCACTTATATTTGTTTAGTATTCTTCTATGTTACTTCAATACTTTCAGCTCTTGTTTTTCATGCATCTCTTGTTTAGAGTTGTTAGTTCTCTTATGTTATACTCTCTTGTCTCATTGATAAATACTTGGAGAGTTTATGTTTAAATAAGTTGATTGGTGTTTGGTTGGAAACAGAAAAAGCTAAGTGTGGTAGATGGTATAATGAAAAGATATACATGCTCTTATAGATTGTTATCTAGTATGTTGTGGTGATTGACAATTGTTTTGAGCTCTCAAACAGATCATGTTTAACCTTTTACATCATGTAGTTAAAATCTATTAGTGAAGAACTACCGTAAAGCTTGTTGAAATTTGGTTTGCATGTTTGGTATCTCTAAGGTCTAGATATTTTCTAGTAAAAGTGACAACAAGGAAGACAATGTAGAGTTTTATAATACTTGCAATATGTTTTTATATACGTCTTGTTATCATAGTTTATACTTGTGTTTGCTTCAAATAACCTTGCTAGCCAAAGCCTTGTACTGAGAGGGAATGCTTCTCGTGCATCCAAAACCTTGAGCCAAAACTCATGCCATTTGTGTCCAGCATACCTACCTACTACATGGTATTTCCTGCCATTCCAAGCAAATACTTCGTGTGCTACCTTTTATTAAAAACGTATTATCCCTTATTTGTGTCAATGTTTATTAGCTCATGAGGAAGTATGTGGTGTTACGGATATCAACCTTGTCATTTGCTTTTAGACAGACTTTTACTAACCGGACTAGTGGCATATACAACGCTTATCCATTAACTTTGCGAAAAGAGCTGGAAAATGGGGTGCCCAGTCCCAATTAACTACAACTTTAACCGCTGCATTCTTTTCACATTTTTGCCCTGATCTAATAAGCCAAGCAATGATACTAGTTTTTAACTACATGTGTAAACAAAAGAGATAAGAGGGATGATCTACCTTGCTGGTAGAAATAACGTCCTTCAATGGGAGCCGCTCTTGAAACTCTGGTTGACAAGGGGGGTAGAGTGCCCATTACCATTCGTTGACAACAACAAACACCACTCAAAAACTTACTTTTATGCTCTCTATATGATTTCAAAAACCTATAAAAACTAAAGAGCTCTAGCACATGTATGTATCCCTGCTTCCCTCTACGAAGGGCTTATCTTTTATTTTATGTTGAGTCAGTTTACCCACTTCTTTCTATCCTCGAAGCAAACACTTGTGTCAACTGTGTGCAACAATTCTTATATGCTTACTTATTGCACTTGTTATATTTCTTTGTGTTGACGACTATCTATATGATATACATGTTCAAAGTTGAAAGCTAATGCTGAAACTTATATCTTCCTTTGTGTTGCTTCAATGCTCTTTTACTTAGAAACTATTGCTTTATGAGTTAACTCTTATGCAAATCTTTTTGATGCTTGTTTGAAAGTACTATCCATGAAAAGTTTTAACTTATATGATGTAGTTGTTTACTCCTTGTCTATTTGTTAGCAAACTATAAACCATTGCCTTGAGTCACTTCATTCATAACATGAGCTTTATTACATTATATGATCAAGATTGTGTGAAAGCATATCACTTCATAAATTATTCTTGTTATCGTTTTACCTACTCAGGACGAGTAGAACTAAGCTTGGGGATGCTTGATACGTCTCAAACGTATCTATAATTTCTTATGTTCCATGCTTATATTATACCCACTGGTACATGTTTTATATACACTTTATATGGTTTTTATGCATTTTTTTGGACTAACCTATTAACAAGATGCCACAGTGTCAGTTCCCTGTTTTCTGCTATTTTTGGTTTCAGAAAAGCTGTTAAGGAAATATTCTCGGAATTGCACGAAACAAAAGCCAATACCCCTATTTTCCCCGGAAGCATCCAGAACACCGAAGAGGATACGGAGGAGGGCCACGAGGCGGCCACACCCGTTGGTGGCGCGGCTCCCTCCTTGGACGCACCACCACATGGTGTGGGCCCCTCGGGACCCCACATCCTTCGCCCTTTCGCCTACTTAAACCCCCCGACGGGAAAACCCTAAAAACCCGAACACTTTTACACGATACGTTCCAGAGCCGCCGCCGCCGTCAACCCTAGTTCGAGAGGGTTAAGAAGCTCTTCCCGGCACCCTGCCGGATTGGGGAATCATCACCGGAGGGCTCTACATCACCATGCCCGCCTCCAGACTGACGCGTGAGTAGTTCATCCTTGGACTACGGGTCCATAGCAGTAGCTAGATGGTTGTATTCTTCTTCTATTGTGCCATCATGTTTAGATCGTGTTAGTTGCCTATCATGATCAAGATCATCTATATGTAATGCTACATGTTGTGTTTGCTGGGATCCGATGAATAATTGAGTACTATTTCATTTGCTTCATTATATATTATGTGACTCCGTTATTTTTGATCTTGCATGCTTTCCGTTACTAGTAGATGCTCTGCCCAAGTAGATGCTTGTGACTCAAAGAGGGGGTATTTATACTCGATAGTGGGTTCATGTCTTCATATAATCTGGGGGAGTGACAACAACATCTAAGATTGTGAATATACTGTTGCTACTAGGGATAAAACATTAGTTCTTTGTCTAAGGATAATTGTGCTACTTACATTACACGCTTTACCTAATGCAATAATCTGTTGCTTGCAACTTAATACTGAAAGGTGTTGCGGATGCTATCCTGAAGGTGGATTATTAGTCATAGATGCAATTGGATAACGGTCTATGTATCATGTTGTAATGCCCAAATGAATCTCACACTAGACACCATGACTTGTACATGCATCATTATGCAGTTCTTTATTATGTCAATTGCCCAGCTGTAATTTGTTTACCCCCATGTATGTTATTATTATTTATGGAGAGACACCAATAGTGAACTGTGGACCCCGGTCCTTTTCTTTAAACTGATAATACAACCTACTGCAACCCTGTTACTTTCATTCTCTGCAAACAAACATAATTTTCCACACATATGTTTAATACTTTGTTACAGCAAGCCAGTGAGATTGACAACCTCACTGTTAAGTTGGGACAAAGTATCTTGGTTGTGTTTTGTGCAGGTTCTACGCCAACTCAGCGCTTAGCAAGAATTTCTGGCGTAGTTGACACCTTCGCAAGAATTCTAGTTTCCTACTGGTTCGATAACCTAGGTTTCACAACTGAGGGAAAGCTTGCTGCTACTACATCATCACACCTTCCTCTTGGGGTTTCCCAACGTGCATGTATAGCATCAATATACTATTTCTACTAGGGATAAAACAGTAATGCTTTGTCTAAGGATAATTGTGTTACTTACTTTACACACTTTGCTTCATGCAATAATCTGTTGCTTGCAACTTAATACTGAATGGGGTGCGGACGCTAACGGAAAGCTGGATTATTAGTCATAGATACGGTTGGAACGGTTTATGTATCATGTTGTAATGCCCAAGTAAATCTCATAGTAGCCACTGTGACTAGTATATGCATTGTTATGCAGTTCTTTATTTTGTCAAATGCCCAGCTGTAATTTGTTTACCCGCATGTTAGTTATTATTTATTATGGAGAGACACCACTAGTGAACTGTGGACCCTGGTCCATTTTTTTACATCGATAATACAACCTACTACAAACAATGTTTCCTTTCATTCTCTGCAAACAAATATCATTTTCCACACCATACGTTTAACCCTTTGTTTTCAGCAAGCCGGTGAGATTGACAACCTCACTGTTTTGTTGGGGCAAATTACTTTGGTTGTGTTGTGTGCAGGTTCCACGTCAGTGTCGGATTCCCTGGTGTTACGTTGTGCCATATTCCGCCACCAACAACCTTCAGAAGTGTCTTCATCTCCTACAGGTTCAAAAACCTTGGTTTCATATCTGAGGGAAACTTGCTGCTGCACTTATCATACCTTCCTCTTGGGGTTTCCCAACAAACACCACCGTGTGCATCAGTATTGCAGATACTTTGTCCTATGATGGTCGGCTTGTTGTTATCAAATCAATTATTTCTACAATACCAAACTGAAGGGGATCGTGTGCAGAAAACAAAAAAATTCCTAGCAACGATATCCTTAAACTAGCCAAGATCTACACTATGCAGATATAGAAGTACGGCAGAGATCGGAATACATACCCTCGTAGACCGAATAGCGGGGATTACGCTCCCGCACAAGCGTTGACGACGAAGACGACGTAGCCGACTTCTAGGTCGCAGAGAACTCGGCGCGACGAAGATGACGAAGATGACCTCAAGGTCGGGTGGAGGAAGTAGGCCTCCGAGTACCGCTAGCGCAGCACCTCGCAGGGCGTCACACACATACGGTGGAGACGACGGCCTCCGAAGTTCCAGTCCAGGACGAGCAGCGGAAGACTTGGACCGGAACACCAGCAGCGCGGCAGCGGGCTATGGTGGAAGAGATCCCCCTCCTCTACTCGGCGCGGCTCCGACAAGGGAACCACGAGATCGAGAGAGAAATTGGGAATTAATTGGTGAATTAAAAGGCCAGGGGTGCCCCTTCTTATATAGGCTCCCAGGGGGAGCCAACCTTGCCAGCCAGGCAATGTGGGACTATCCCCACATGCCTGGTGCGTCCAAGGCAGTGCGCCGGCCCTAGGTGGGCCCCACCTAGGCCGGCCAAGCCTCCCCCACAAAATTCCCTTGAGGGTTTTCCCCCCCATGGGCCTTCTTTCGACCAGAAGGCCCATTTAGGGAAATCAGCCTAAATAAATTCGAAAATAAATATATAAAATCACATTTGCATATTAATTACACTAATTAATATCAAACATAATATATATAATTTTTCCTAGCTCCGAAAACTCTTTCGGCGCTGCCCGATCTCCATCGGACCATTCCCGGGACGCTCCCGGTGATCTCTTTCCTTTCCGGTTGTCTTGTCGAAACCCCTTAAGTGTGTTACCCTAGCGGTTCGATATAATAACAGGTATGACCAAGACTCCTCTATGATCAACGACTAACTCGTAGGCCTGGACCCCATGAATTAATCCCTGTGATATAACGAATGACTTTCATCTATCAAACCTGGACGTCTAGTCTTAAACCCTTTGTCATGGCGATACTTAGCATGTCCGAGTATCATTCTCAGATATCTCCATACCTAGCATGACCTCGTTACCGACATCGCTATCTTCTACTCGTCTATGATATTATGTCAGCTGGTGACCTAGTCACATGTTTGCAAACTCATTTGACATAATCTCACCGAGTGGGCCCTAGAGTATCTATCCGGCTATGCGGACTGACAAATCCCGCTGTTGACCCCTCGTCTCAACTACCCCCTTCCGATACCCAAAAGTATCACCGTTATTGTCACACTATATAAGATATGACGTTTGGTGCGATCAAAGTATCTTCCAGGGATAACAATAAGATTTGATCTCACGGTCTTAAGGCGTAACGACTATGTCCTATAAATACTAGGTATGTCCATCACATCGTTACACCTAACGATATGACTTCCATTGCCGACCGGCGCCATGCCCTATGATCGGAAAACCTCGATCATCAATCGCGCAACGAAACTAGTCTTAGTAGAGGCTACTAGGGACCTGGTTGTTTATCTACCACACCTGTATTAATGTTTTCGCTTAATACAGTTATAGCATGGTATAAAACATATAATGAACGATTGGGATATTGCCAATAAACTATGTTTATTAAGTGCCTCTAGGGCATATTCCCTTCACAAACTTTGCTATGTGCACATTGAAGTTGCCCTTAGGTTTTATTGACTATATTGAAGGCTCTACCAGAGGTTTTTTTTGGAGAGGAAAGGACATACATAAGAAAGGTAAATGCCTAGTGAAATGGGAGAATGTGTGCAAGCCAAAAAAAAGTGGGTGGCCTTGGAGTTTTGAACCTCATAAATCAGAATATCGCTCTCCTCATGATATACCTTTTCTAATTTATGAATAAGGATGATTTACCTTGGGTAAACCTTATCTGGCAAGGTCACTATACACAGGATAAATTGCCTCAGAATTGTGGCCCTGTGGGTTGTTTTTGGTGGAAGGACTGCCTAAAAATCATGAATACCTTCCTGGAAATTGCATCTGTTGCACCTGGAAATGGAGGAACTGTTAGATTATGGATGGATAAGTGGATTGATGAGATTCTTAGACATAAATTACCTCATTTGTGTTCTTTTGCTAAATCTCAATCTATCTCTTTCAAGTAGGCAGTTGCAATCTGTGTGGATGAAGACATTGCAAACTTGTTTCATACCCCCTATCGGTTGTTGCTGACCAACAATGCGATCAGTTAGAAACTTTGTTGACTGCTAGAACTGGACATGTTTCGATGGATAAGTGGACACTGGCTAATAACAATAAGCCTTATTCTAGTAAAAGAGTCTATGATACTTTGATGCCAAGTGAGTTGGCCCCCACCCCCTCTAGATGGATCTGGAAATCATGTGCTCTCCCCAAACACAAGATCTTCTTTTGGCTGCTGCTGCAAGGTCGGTTAAATACCAGGGATTTATTGTCTCGAAAGCAATTTGTGATTGAAGATTATAGTTTTGTGCTCTGTGCACAGGCATCTGTTCTTTGAGTGTGACTTCAGCTGCAATTTTTGGTGGAAGCTATCTGTGGAATGGAATAGTGATCTGGATCTTTATACCAATGCTGATAGAAGCTAAGAAATCATATAACTTGATCCGTTTCAAGGAAGTGCTTCTGGTTGGCTGCTGGAGCTTGTGGAATCATAGGAATAGAAGTATTTTTGATAATCAACCTGTTTGCTTGGATAGTTGTTTCCAGGACTTTATTTACTCTTTTAAACTTATTATGCATAGAGCTAAACCTTCCCTTAAAAGAGGCATGACCAAATGGGTGGACACTTTATGAACATTTTGTGTATTCTGTACATTGGTTAATGTGAATATAGAAAATTAAACAGTAGGGATTTTTCTCTACTGTTTTGTGCCTTAAAAAAGAAAATAAAAAGAAAAGAGATGATCTGTGTACTAGTTGCTATTTTGTCCATGGTAGATGATGGCATCCTTCCTTCACTTTTCCTAATTAATTTTAGCTATGATATGAATATGTATATATTTATTATTAGCGAGTCTGTGCAGGGTAGTCTTTGCAATTTTTTATTTCCTATCTATATGGCGTGTAACACACAAGAGAAAGTGACAATTCTCAACTATTTGAGACGACGTGTTGGTTTAGCGAAAAAGTATAATTTATGGATTTAGAAAAACCGAGTACATCAAATACAGATGTATTTTGAGTCTGACTTTGATAATCAAGTTCTTCACATAATATAAATTATATGCCACAAAATATATGCAGTTGGAAGCCCCATTCAAATATTAATACAATGGTACTTTATTTACGGCATATTACTTATATTTTACTGGTAAGATTGGTGGTCATATGAAAATAAGAGGGAGCTTGTATACATGAACAGATGGGTGCTAGAACAACATAACATAATGCTTTAATTTACACGTTTTTCTTAATGTTAAACATGGAGGATGAAATGCAAATGGTACGAGGTCCTTCAAGAAAATTGACTAAACCACAGGCCCTTCAAGGATTTTTTTTGCAAATACTTAACTGCCCAGCCGTCCGCAGACAGCGCATTTCAGGACCAAGACCAGAATTCCTCGATTGTTTCAGACGAAGAAAGCTAAAACAGCGGGTAATTACCATTTCTACCCTCGCCCCTCCCTCCCCAACTCGCCGTCGCGACGCAGGAAGCCGCCGCGCCGTCATCGCCGACGGCGACGGCACACTTGGTCCAAGCAATCGCGAAGTAAACTGCGCGAATCGCGTAGAAGAGAAGGGAGAAGGTCGGAGGAAGGCGAGAACTTGCAGCAACCAGCTAAGCGAAGGGGGTAGGTAACTAAGCGGGGAGGAGGCCAAGCGGAGCCAGTCCAGTTGGCTGGTGCTACGGCCGCCGACCTCTCCGGCGGCGAGATCCCTTTGCTGGAGCTGAGGGCTTCCTGCCCCCCTCCGATCCTAGCCTGATCTGCCCATGGTACTGTCCGGATCGTGTACTTGTTTATGCTTTTGCTTCCCTAATTACTAGCTTAGGTGCTCTGTGCTTCGCTCCAAGTGTCCGCGGATCGGATAATTATTGCTAGGGTTGGAGGTTTTGGATTGGTCCTGAAGGCTTGTGGGTTATATGAAGGAGTTCTCGAGGATTCCGGCCTCCGAATTGACAAATTTACTAGCCTATTTCTACTTTTATTACATGACGTGCCATAGTTCACAGTACATTAGGTATTATCGAGCCACTTTCAAAGGAGCTTCTTCTCATACTATCTTTTTTTGAGAAGGGATAAATCCCAGCCTCTGCATACTATCTGGATAGCTAGTATCCTTTAGTGGTGAATTAGTGGTACTGTGATCAGTCTGGGGCGTTGTTCCCACTTCACTTTGTGCGAACGAGTCATTTCCCCCAAATTACACCAATGACAGAAACTATTGGTCTAAGCTCTCATCCACAGCAATGATTTTTCAGCAGTAATGCGACGCAGAATGGGACACCCAACCCCTCTACTCTGAAATATCTTACCTTACATGGCACTTCTCTATGTGTGCAATTGATGTCTGAGCTGGAAACGAAGGCATACCTTTCATATGTCAACGTGCATTTTTAGGTTATGTGTTTTTAGGGCTCTATTGTTTCCGTAAAATGAGTGATCGAGTTTTGAACTGGTACGTGCGAGTGAAGCTCAAACTACAACATGACAGATGTGATGTCTAAATATAATCTACATAGTTATAATCTGGCCCCTATAAAATTAGCTCTCGTTTCTCTCAGTTAACAAAAGAAACCCCGGTGGGTTTTCATATTTTTGCGTGTTACTATGGGAGTTCCGTTGTCAAAGAGAAGTAGGTTCTATTCCCACTGATTGATTATATATTTAAATAAAACCATCCCAACATCCTCATTCTTTGGGGTTGACTTTTATTTATTTATTTATTACAGGAGATATTTATGATGAAATTTTGGCGAGTTGTTCTCGTGCTTATTTTGCTGGGAGTAGTTCTTTCTTGTGGTTTTCAGATGTGGCATGGGTTATCATATGCTATTTTTTGCCTAGCTTCTTGTCATCCTAGCCCCCCATAACTTCGTAAGCTATATTCCCGATCGTTCATCTACCTCCTGTTGGAGTATGAATATATTCCCCACCTTTCTGTCGCAGCTAAGCTTTTTGGTGAAATGTTCGGTGCATGAAACTCAATATTCTATTAGACAATTAGATCCAAGATGTCCTGAGTTCGAATCCTGCAGGCAAAATTTTAGGAAAAACATAACGGTATCTGAGTTTGAGTCCATGCCAAAACCTAGAGTTGTAGGAAAAAATAATTATAGCCAACTTGAAATGATGTCATATGTTTCTTCGAAAAAACACAAAAAAACTTTGTGTCTTGATGCGTTGATAGAAGAAAAGAATTATTTCTAAACCAAGAAGGGCCACATCCTAATTTACAGCACCATGCCCCTAACCCTAAGATTGGGAATAGCAGCAAAAGACCCATTGACCCCGCTATCTCCACCATCGGGCCTTGGCCATGAATCATGATTGTGTCGATTAGGCTGGCAATGTCGACATGTACGCCGTCGAATATGACCGCGGCGCGTTTCTTCCAAATTTGACCCCGCTATCTCCACCATCAGGCCTCAGTGCGTCGTGTTGGGCACAGCCAGCAGCAATTCAAAATATGTTTTTCTTACCCATTCTCTCATTAAATATGTATGACCGTTCAACAAGACGTGCCAAAGTTCACTAGCATGAGTGCGGAAGGCAGAGTCGATCACCCATTAAATCTAAGGTTACTAAAAGTTCTAGTATGCTTTGACAACACTTTGACTACGGCATCATTTCATTTTGCAGGGAACTCCGGCTAACATCGTTGTTGGTTCTCATGTCTGGGTGGAGGACCCAACTCTAGCATGGATAGATGGCGATGTTGTCAGCATAAAAAACAACGAAGTTCATGTGCAGACATCAAATGGGAAAAAGGTGTTCCAATTTCTTATGCATCTCGCGAATCTTTATCTCGTTTGAATTAATTAGACATTGTTTTCTTAGTAGTTAGTACTTAGTATATCCTTCTTAACCTTCTTGGACTGTATTACACTGATCAGTTTAAATCTACAAAAAGGAACCTTATGGCCCTGGTCACTATTCACATATGATTTCGCTAGGGCTTTAGGTTTTATTTATTTCTTGGCAGAAAATGGATTGTGAATTTCATCAGTGCTTTTGTACAGGTTACTACGGACAGATCAAAAGTTTTCCCCAAGGATATGGAAGCTCCACCAGGAGGAGTGGATGATATGACAAGATTATCATACTTACATGAGCCTGGTGTTCTACAGAATCTTGCTACGCGTTATGAACTGAATGAAATATATGTGAGTCCTTATCTTTTGTGTGAAAAATCTTAAAATCGTGTAATTTGCACCGCACATGATAACCATTCTGCTCCATTCTCAGACTTATACTGGTAGCATATTGATTGCCATAAATCCATTCCAAAGATTGCCACATCTTTATGATACCCACATGATGGAACAATACAAGGGCGCAGATTTTGGAGAACTGAGTCCTCACGTCTTTGCAATTGCAGACGTTGCTTATAGGTGAATTATTTTCATACAATATTCATTTACGTTGTCATACATGGCCCAATATCAATACCTATCCTGATGCAATTTATTAATGTCATGGGAAACCAGGGAGATGATAAATGAAGGGAAAAACAATTCTATATTGGTCAGTGGAGAAAGTGGTGCTGGCAAGACTGAAACAACAAAGATGCTTATGAGATATCTAGCACACTTAGGTGGGCGATCTGGAGTAGAAGGGCGAACTGTAGAGCAACAAGTTTTAGAGGCAAGGGCGTTCAACCTCTCTTTGTACTTTCTTACTAATTGTGGCTTTGAAATGGAAAACATGTGCAATTGGCGATTGTCTTATACCCAATAGTATTTCAGTCCAACCCAGTTCTTGAAGCTTTTGGCAATGCAAAAACTGTGAGGAACAATAACTCGAGGTAATTGCTTGCTCTATTGTTTTATATTTATTTTCGTTCATTGGAATTGTTTGTTCCCTCTTTTGGGAGATCACCAGCTGGTTGTTTGACATCCTGACTGGTTCTGTAATTTATGGTGAAGTCGCTTTGGTAAGTTTGTGGAGATCCAATTCGACAAGACTGGACGAATATCGGGAGCTGCTATCAGAACTTACTTGCTGGAAAGATCCCGTGTATGCCAAATAAATGCTCCGGAAAGAAATTATCATTGCTTTTATTTTCTCTGTGCTGCACCACCTGAGGTATTTTCACATTGACTCACTATTGCTACCTGACTATTTGCCTTTTGTATATGTAATTTTATGTAGTCTAAAAGATCCACTCCTTAAAATGGATTCATGTAACTTGCAGGATACCCAGAGGTATAAGTTGGCTGATGCTAGATCTTTTCATTACCTCAATCAGTCAAGCTGTATTGAGGTCGAAGGAATTAATGATGCAGAAGAGTATTTAGCAACAAGGAGGGCCATGGACATAGTTGGAATCAATGAGGAAGAACAGGTCAGTGTCGTTTATACTGAAGCTATTGAGAATACCAGTTTCAGTAATAATGACATACACCATTATCGATTTATTTTACAGGAAGCTATATTCAAGGTTGTAGCAGCTGTACTTCATATTGGAAATATAAATTTTGCCAAGGGAAAAGAAGTTGATTCATCTGTGATTAAGGATGATAACTCCAGATTTCACCTTAACACTGCGGCCGAACTATTAGAGTGAGTACATTTTCTCCTTTCAAAGGAGGTGCTGTACCTTTTATTTTCTACATTTTCAGTGACCACAGATCAAAATGCTGACAAGTCTCTTGCAGGTGTGATTGCAATAATTTGGAGAAGGCACTAATTACACGAGTAATAGTTACCCCTGAAGAAATTATTACTAGAACACTTGATCCCGAGTCTGCACTTGCTAGCAGAGATGCATTAGCAAAAACAGTATACTCCCGATTGTTTGATTGGTAATGATACTCTGGCAGAAAACTTGGATTTTATTTACTATCAAATCTTGACATTTTGCATTGTTACCGTGACCTATGGACAGGATTGTGGAAAAAATTAATGTCTCCATTGGACAGGATCCAAATTCTAAACAATTGATTGGTGTTCTTGATATCTATGGGTTTGAGAGTTTCAAAATTAACAGGTTAGTGTTTTCCACCTTTCCTGAATTTTATGACAACCCAGTTCACAGAATTTGCTAAAGCAAGTGGCTACATTCCTCTGAACAGTTTTGAACAGTTATGCATCAATTATACAAATGAAAAGCTGCAGCAACATTTTAACCAGGTATTTCATGGATTTGGTTTCGACCATGTCTTTTCTTCTTGGATATTCCTTTATTTTTTTCGAACATGTACCACATTACGTGTCGTTCTGTAGTAGAAGAAGAGCACTGGCAAGGCGCTTAAGTTACACACTACTCCCTCCGTTTTTAATATAAGATGTTTTAGCCTTTTTTCACATTCACATGTCCAAACTTGTATCTAGACATGTTTTAGTGTCCATATTCAATCATTTTTGTGTGTATCTAGACAACATGTGCAATAGCTAAAACATCTAATATTAAAAAACGGACGGAGTAGATCACAAAAGTAGATATTTCTGATCTTGGATTTAACTTGTGATGTTGCCTTGCAGCATGTGTTCAAAATGGAGCAAGAGGAATATACGAGGGAGGAGATAGACTGGAGTTACATAGAGTTTGTTGACAATCAAGATGTGTTAGACTTGATTGAGAAGGTACATATTTCTCCATATTTTTCATACTATGGCATAGCGCACAAAATGCAAGGTAGTTATCATGTAACTTCTGAAGGCAAATAGAGACTGAAAGTTCAAAAAAGTCATTTGGAACTCGGGCTACATGTAGCCCTTTATTTTAATTCACATTTTTTAAACTCTGAAATACTTTTTTGAATGTTCAAAATAAAGGGCTACATGAAGCATGGGCTTCTAACTACACACTCCTGAAAGTTGGGCTATCTAGGTTATTTATGTTTATCCTTGTAAAATTGGTGGGTTGAAGGATAAAGAAATGCTGAAATTCCTCAGAAGCCCTTTAGGCTAAAAGAGGAACTTTTGTTCTGTAAATTGGAAACCCTTTGGGCTCCACCATCTGTGAGTTGGTCAATTTGAGGGGGAGTTTAGGCTTTAAGCTAATGTGGCGCCGCTGCTTTGACTGCATAGTCTGTGCCAGCTCAGGACACCTTTTCCCTAGCAGCACGCCTTGCCCTTGCTGCAAAGCTCCTAGTACAATAGCCTCCTCATCTGGCATAACTACTTGAAGGGGGAATGTACTGGGAGGGTAAGGGGGATGGCGAGACCACAAGACCGGACGAGAGTAGGCACGAGGGGACAGCAGTGGTTGTTAAGGCCGAGAGGGGAAAGATGCGGCAAAGTGTGGTGAATGGATGCTACATAGGTGCCACATCAGCTGAAAATAAACATGCTGTTCCTGTGTCCGTTAAAAGTTGAGTCTGTTTTATCTGGTTTTAGAGTTAAGGGGTGAAACTTATACTTCTTAAAGAGCTAAGGGTTGTAAAATGGATTGATGGGGGTTTGGGCTTAAGATTTGATGCGCAAACAAATTATTCGAATAATTGAAACTAGAGCAAACACATTGCTCATTGCAAGTATTCTGTCTATGTTAGTAGCAGTAACGTGTTCTGCTATTTTCAGAAAGGCGGATTGATTGCACTTCTGGATGAAGCATGGTATGTTTCCTAACTTCCAATAACCATTCCAGTGCAAGCAACATAGATTGCTTTAACAATGATTTCTAGTATGATTGTATAGTATTTGAACTGAAATCTGACATCTTGTGTCTTACAAAGTTTACTAAATTTATGTGCACAGTATGTTTCCCAGATCAACACATGAGACATTTGCGCAGAAACTTTATACAACTTTTAAGAATAACAAGCGATTCGTCAAACCAAAGCTTTCACGTACAGACTTTACAGTCGTCCATTATGCCGGTGATGTAAGCTTTCTTTATCAAATTGATAAGTATGGTCATATAGAAAAATACAGGTATCATACTGATTGGACAATTTCTTGTACCGTCCACAGGTGACATACCAGGCTGATCATTTCATAGACAAGAACAAGGATTATGTGGTGGCTGAACATCAGGATTTGCTGAATGCTTCTTTGTGCCCTTTTGTAGCCGGTTTATTTCCTTCACTCCCTGAAGAGTCGTCAAAGTCTTCAAAATTTTCATCTATTGGTTCACGTTTTAAGGTGAACTTCAACTTGATTCTGTAGAAGCTATTTAGTCTATAGTTTATTAAGCACCAATCTCTTGAGTTAGAATAGCATATGGTCTCACTTGTATTAGCTTTGGCCACTTCACCATTTAATACGTTACTGTGAGCTAGAGGTGATCTTATTCGGGATCTGACTAGGTACAGTCCTGATTTGGTTTGGGCCACTTGAGCTGGGGCAGGCCATCCTGTTAAGCTAGCTGGATTGGTAACCCACAGGCTTGTACCCTAAAAAGGCGTAAAATCATACCAAGACGGGATAATAGAGATGTGCCTTTAGCACTGTTCTGCCCATTTACTAACTGTTGTAGTTATCTCCTGTAACCATGTCACAGTTTCAAGTAATTATGATTTTGCATGGTCCAGTATTTCAAATAGAGAAAGTAAATCTTGTGATTCTCCTTAGTCTTAAACTTGTCTCCACTTTCTTTCTGTTGACATTCTTTCTGTACGATTCTCAGCTGCAACTTCAATCTCTCATGGAGACCCTGAGCTCTACTGAACCCCATTATATTAGATGTGTGAAGCCTAACAATCTCCTCAAGCCAGCCATTTTTGAGAACACAAACGTGATACAACAACTACGATGTGGAGTAAGAGTCATATACTCTTCCATTATTCTTATCGTACCTTCTGTTGAACTAATACTGACTTTGCAGGGTGTTCTTGAAGCTATCAGGATAAGCTGTGCTGGATACCCTACTAGAAAAACATTCTATGAATTTGTTAATCGCTTTGGTGTTCTTGGCCCCGAACTTCTAGAAGGAAGGTAAGCCATGTACACAGAAACCAAAATAATGTCTTCTGCTCATTTATTGGACACTTATTTTTATCTTTCAAGCTATTCATTAGTGTTTGTTTTTATTTGTATATTCCAGCAATGATGATAAGATTGCATGCCAAAAGATTCTGGAAAAAATGAAGCTGGAGAATTACCAGGTAGGACATGGAACCACTATCAGTGTGAATCACTCATTTCATTTGACTCGGTGGGGCTTCATACCATTTCGATTAGGATAGGAGGCCAAGGACATTTATATCCATGCAATGATATCGGAGAATAAAATATTATTTCTCTTTATATTACTGAATGTTCTTACATCTGTACATACAAATTCCCAAATTTGACTCCCAAAACAATATGTGAGATGTTTCTTCTGTGTGATTCTTATCTACTGTCCTATCTGTGACGTCTATCTTGACATCTATAAAAGAGAGGGTGCGTCAGGAGCTGCTTCCATCTTCCGGATGTGGATTGCAGCACTTGTCTACTTGCAAAATCAATCATGTAAAAAAATGTTGGAAGTAGAATTGTGTCCCTCTCAATTCTTATGTAGTCTATTTGGTTGATTTCCAGATAGGAAAAACAAAGGTGTTTCTGAGAGCTGGACAAATGGCTGATCTGGATGCACGAAGGGCAGAAGTGTTAGGAAAAGCAGCAAGAATTATACAGAGACTAATGCGTACATATATTGCACGGAAACAGTTTGTTCTGGTTAAAAGATCAGCAACATGTCTACAATCTTTCGTTAGAGGTACCACCCTTCTCTGTTTGCAGCTTAAAGTGTCGACACGCTGGCCGATGGTCCATGTAGGCAGGATGATCGTATTGTCATATCCTGTAACACAGTTGCTGTACCATTCTACAGATTTCATGTGCTCATCTTTTTCCTTGTTGTAACCAGGGACTTTAGTTCGTAATTTATATGAGTGCATGAGGAGAGAAGCAGCAGCACTGAATATACAAAAAAACGTGCGTCGTCACAAAGCACGCGAATCTTATTTGCTACTGCAAGCAGCTGCAGTCACGCTGCAGACAGGCTTAAGGGCAATGTCTGCTCGCAAAGAATTCAGATTCAGAAAGGAAACTAAAGCAGCTGTCCATATCCAAGTATGTCCTGTTTTGGTCAAATTGCTATTAGTTATATTCATCATTTTTTACTAAGCATTCCGTGGCCCAAGGTCCATCAAATTTCTGAAACTTCACTACTCTCTACCCTGACCCATTATTTTAAAGGCAACCTGTAACATGACATTTTGAACACAGGCTCGATGGCGTTGCCACAGAAACTATTCGCATTACAAAAATCTGCAGCGAGCAGCTCTTACTTACCAGTGTGCCTGGAGACAAAGGCTTGCAAGAAGAGAGCTCAGAAATCTCAAGATGGTAATACCCTTACGCTTTGCATTCCTCCAATGTTCTTTACCATGGCACTTGCGGCATGTCTGTGTAATTCATGAATCATCTGCAGGCTGCGAGAGAAACAGGGGCCCTCAAAGAGGCCAAAGATAAACTTGAGAAGCGTGTCGAAGAGTTAACATGGCGCCTGGGACTGGAGAAGAGATTAAGGGTACCTGTGATTTGTTCATTTGAGTCCTAGACTCCTAGTACTGGTCCCCTTGTTTGGACTTTGGTAATATGGAAGTTTATATTTGATATTTTTGCAGACTGACCTTGAGGAAGCAAAAGCTCAGGAAATTGCTAAGCTGCAAGGAACATTGCGTGATATACAGCTGCAAGTTGAAGAAGCAAAGTCCATGGTCGTTAAGGAAAGAGAAGCAGACAGAAAGGCAATTGAAGAAGCACCTCCAGTGATCAAAGAGACTCCTGTATTGATCGAAGACACTGAAAAAGTTAACTCTCTAACAGCTGAAGTAGATCAACTGAAGGTATGGTGGCAGCTGAATCAGTTGTACTCGTCTCATGCAATTATTTTATTTATCTGGTATTCCCTCCATATCACAAATGGCTGACGTTTTGGACATTGCCGCTGTCTTCAAGATGTAACTTTGACCAATATATGTATAAGAACTAAAGGGTAACCCAGGGTTGGAATTCGGAAACCTATGTTTGTTGTAAGATAAAGGCAAACTTAGGCTGGATTTTGATTTTCACAGGCTTTACTGCAAACTGAAAGGCAGGCCACAGAGACTGCAAAGAAAGAACACGCTGAAGCTGAACGAAGAAATGAAGAACTAATGAAGAAATTTGAAGCTGCAGAGAAAAAGATCGAGCAACTTCAGGACACTGCCCAGAGGTACAACCCAAATAAAACTAGCGGTTATTGTTTATTCGACTTAATGTATTGCTTGATAAGGAGGATGCTTCTGTCCATACTTTTATTAGCAGTTTAATACTGTTTATTTATTCTGCATAAATATTTAATAGTATTATCGTGCAAATGTAAACAGGCTGGAAGAGAAAGCAACTAATATGGAGTCTGAGAACAAGGTGCTTCGTCAACAGGCTGTTGCAATTTCTCCTACCGCAAAAACATTAGCTGCATATCCTAAGTCTCCTTTCCAAGTATGTCCTTTCCCTGGTACTTGCATTCTGTACAAATATATTCTTATTTTCATCATAATGACCTAATATTTCAAATGCACTGACTTTGTTAGCTGAGAACTCCGGAAAATGGGAATGCTCCAAATTTGGAGGTGAAATCATCACCAGTAAGTGGAAAGAACATGACCATACAGATGATTTAAAATTCATAAAGTAACTGATACGATAAATAACTCATGTATTGAAATCTTTCTACAGAATGTAACCCCCATCCCACTGAATCTCAAAGAGCTTGAGGCTGAAGAGAAACCTCAAAAATCACTTAATGAGAAGCAACAGGTATGCTATTTGTTGACTACTTTGTTTGCTCCATCTTACCCCTCAAAAGAAAGTTATGCACCTTTTCCTGTTTGATCCTGAAAATGTTATCATTTGTGTCATTCTAATGATATATCTTTTTCATCACATATGATTTTTCAGTTAACATTGTATATATGCATATTATGCTCCAGGAAAACCAGGACCTGCTAATCAAGTGTGTATCGCAAGATCTGGGATTCTCCAGTGGTAGGGCTATTGCAGCTTGTGTTATATACAGGTGCCTTCTGCACTGGAGATCATTTGAAGTTGAAAGAACTGGTGTTTTTGACCGTATTATTCAAACAATTAGCACTGCTATAGAGGTAGGAGTACTCATCGCTTGTTTCTTGGGAAACCCTTCTTTCTGTTAGAAACAATTCATTTTGGTTAGTTTGATTTAATTGTGAGTTGATACCTTAGGCCTTCATGATGGACCTTGAGCTACATATATCAAATAAAAACAGCAGTAATAAATATTCAAATTTAAAAAATACTGCAACAACGCAGATTTATATTCTCCTTTTCCAGTTATTCTCTATTATGCTGCTATATTGCTATATACTCAAGTTCGAATTGTTCCTTTCCAAAGGTCCCGGACAATAACGACAAGTTAGCATATTGGCTATCCAATTCATCCACATTACTGCTGCTACTACAACGGACACTGAAGACAACTGGAGCAGCTGGAGTCACTCCTCAGAGGCGACGGTCAACTACTGCATCATTTGGGAGGGTTTTTTCGGTAAAACATCTTTCTCCTATCCAGTTCTTTGCTTCTTGTTTTCTATTCTATAGTATGAGAATTTCTTAATATCATCGCTCCTAAAAACACAAGGGAATTCGAGCTTCACCACAAAGTGCCGCGCGACCTTTTCTTGGTAGTCGCTTGATTGGAGGACTAGGTGATCTCCGTCAAGTTGAAGCCAAGTATCCTGCTCTGCTTTTCAAGCAGCAGCTCACAGCCTTCCTTGAGAAGATCTATGGAATGATTAGAGACAATCTGAAGAAAGAAATATCTCCATTGCTCGGTCTTTGCATCCAGGTATGGCTGTTGGCTCTACAATTCCTTTTATTTCACATCAAAAGGGTAAACTTCAGGGTTTGTTTACTGTTACTTGCTTGCAGGCACCAAGAACATCTCGTGCAAGTCTGATAAAAGGATCTCGTTCTCAAGCAAATGCCTTGGCCCAACAAACTCTTATCGCCCATTGGCAGAGTATTGTGAAAATATTAACAAAATACCTGAATGTTTTGAAAGCCAATTATGTATGTTACCTGAAACTATAAATGAACATACTATTTTCAAGTGAGAATATGCATTAACATCTAATTTGTTGATATGCACAGGTCCCTTCATTCTTAATCAGCAAGGTGTTCACCCAGATATTTTCGTTTATTAACGTTCAGTTGTTCAATAGGTAAGATATGCTCTTGCTCTACTGGCGGTACATTTTACTTCTTTTGCCTAGGATTGTAAGATATTCCATATCTTGTAGTCTGCTTCTCCGGCGTGAGTGCTGTTCATTTAGCAACGGAGAATATGTAAAAGCTGGATTGGCGGAGTTAGAGCAGTGGTGCATTTATGCCACTGAAGAGGTAGATGTTGATGATTTTTTAACTTTGTGATATTTAATTTGTGTGCTAACTTTTTGTTGTCTATAGTATGCAGGTTCTTCCTGGGAAGAATTGAAGCATATTAGGCAGGCTGTTGGATTCCTCGTATGTGTTCTATACTTATTGGAAGCATTATTTGCAACTTTCTGTGTGAACGTTGTATGAGCTAATGGGTTGTATGCTTGTCTTATTAGGTAATTCATCAAAAGCCAAAGAAAACATTGAAAGAAATCACCAACGATTTGTGCCCTGTAAGTGACTTTGAACTCAGATGAGCTTTGCGAGTCATTAAAGCATATGTTGGTTATGAGTTATGAATTGTCACATATTGTGGAAACTTTCAGGTCCTTAGCATACAACAGCTATATCGGATTAGTACAATGTATTGGGACGACAAGTATGGCACCCACACAGTTTCATCAGATGTAAGTTTGCTATACTTGAATTAATTGCCGGCTGTGTTCCTTCACCACTATAGTTCCGGTTTGAACGGTGGAAAAAAATGATTGTAGGTCATCTCAAGCATGAGAATAATGATGACAGAAGACGCGAACAATGCAGTGAGCAGCTCTTTTTTGTTGGATGATGATTCAAGGTTATTTCCTGTTCCAGGTTCAGTAATTAGTCCACACAGTTATTTAATTGTTCCGATCTAACGATGATACTTGAAACCACAGCATTCCATTTTCGGTGGATGATATCTCAAAGTCCATGACAGAAATCGAGGTAACGGATGTTGATATGCCACCTTTGATCCGAGAGAATTCTGGCTTCACCTTCCTACACCAAAGAAAGGACTAAATGGGTGGTTCTTCAGCTTGCGGATCTCTTCCACATTCCTTTCCCCACTCAAGACCTGTGCACAGATCATGTACATATATGCATGCCATTTTTTTCTTCTATACAAATCAAATCTAGTCTGGTCAGGGTAATTGTAGATCAATTTGATATTTCTTGTTAGGTCCTCGGTTTGATTGATTGGTTCTTTCTTCAGTTTGGTCTCCCTTTTTTCTGGGAGTTCAATTTTATATTGAAATGCCTGGGGTCGGATGCCCCTGGTCGGATCCTGAGCTTCTATTGGAAAAGCTCGTGGTCCTTTTAGCCTCTGGAAAGGTTTTCCACAGCTAAGAGTCGGTTATTTTGTGTCGTTCATTTTAATCCCCACTGTATTGTAAATTGGCATTGCAAAGATCATATATGAAAAAAATACAGTGACAACCGAGTTGGTGTACTTTGTTTAGATACTTTCTATCATCTGCTGTTCAATTCACAATCGTACTTTGGTGTTTCATCGTCTTCTGGACACGTAGAGATCATAAAATCTTTCAGATAAGATGGCAGATCATATGTTAACTCTGAAGAAATTTGCACACTTGCATTATTTTTCTCGACATGCTTTGACTTAATTCGAATCGGATCAAAGGAGAGGGGGAGTGATGAGAATGCAGATGCAGGTCTGACTCCACCATATTTGTAGGATCCAAACTGGAGTTTTTTTAATTAATAGGGAGTCACTTCCCGGCGAAATTTCATAGATGACATAACATGAAATAAAGAGTGCTAGTTCTATGTAGAGAGAAGTTTAGGCCCTGTTTGAAACAAAAGAAAATTATAGGAATTTTGGAGGAAGAAAAATCTCATAAGAATACATTTTTGTGGTATTGTTTAGAACAAAGGAATAGGAACTCAGATTCCTTTGAAATTTCTATGGGACAGACTATTTCATAGGAATTTTTGGAGAAAAAAAAACAGGGTCTTTGATCTTTCTGTATCTACAATTTCTGTGTTTTTCATGTGTGTCATTCAAACAATACTTAGAATTTTTTCAAATAGATTTGGTTCATATAGGAATTTAGGAAATATGACACCTCTATTTCTACGTTTTTCCTATCTCTATGTTTTAAACGGGACAACAGGGCAATGAAAAAAAATGAGTTCTACCAACTCGACAAGTTTGATTCTCAAAGACATACTGCTGCAAACTACGACGGTCAAAACTACGACGGTCAATTCTACGCTAAGATATTTACTACAGAAATTCAGTGGAGCTCGTTGAAACCCTGCTTGTTTGGGTTGCTAACTTTCAAATGGGATTGCCACTCGAAACAGTTTATCTATTGTTGATGGTGATCAGAAATTCAGTGGAGCTCGTTGAAACCCTGCTTGTTTGGGTTGCTAACTTTCAAATGGGATTGCCACTCGAAACAGTTTATCTATTGTTGATGGTGATGAGAAATTCAGTGGAGCTCGTTGAAACCCTGCTTGTTTGGGTTGCTAACTTTCAAATGGGATTGCCACTCGAAACAGTTTATCTATTGTTGATGGTGATATGTTCTCTATGATGTTTTGTATGAGATCTTGATGATATCCTCTCAATTAGGTAAATTATTTGTTTAGAACGAGGTATTTTTTTGTCTTTTCTATTGATATAGGAGAAGCAAACACGGAGTGGACGAGACAAAAAGAAAAACATGTCCACAAAGACATGATAAAAATAATGCCAGATATGTATAGTTCGTGAGGTGGTGTATCCCAAACCCCTCGGATGATAAACCTACGGTGCATCACGTGCAATTTTCGTTGAACTCATGGTGCAGTAACATAGTTTGTGAAGTGTTGATATTTCGGACGAGTGATGGGTAAGCTCGCAACTAAGCCGAAAGGCTAGCATACGATGGATATAGCATGTAGGGTCTCCCCCCGTGTCATGACCAAACATTTAATACTCGCACAAAACTAGCCAGAACAACGAATTGCGGGCGACCAAACATGGATGTTCGTTTTGTGCTGTGATGCAGACAAACCCATTGTGGTCAACCAAACATGTTAGAACATGATTCAAAGGCTCTATAAGTAGGATCACACAAGACCGGCTTTGACTATCCTGATTGTTCACCTAGTTCAGAGAACACTCAGGTTGCTTAGAAAGCGTAGCGTTAGGAGACACCCGGGTGTTAGCATTCAAGAATGAGTGGTACCAGAAGCTCCAAAGACTGTTGAAAACAAAGTGCGACTTTCCGGGCCCAGCCAAACTTAGGGCTATAACTGACATGCCAAACGTAGAAAAGATGAGAGTCCCATTATTTGGTGCATAGGCTCTTAAAATGTTAGGATGATTCCAACGGGCCGACGTAAACCGACACGTTTACGCATTTTGTCCATTTGGGTCGTCAAACGGACATGCGTCCAACCCATGTGCGCCTCTCCATGGTCAGTGCACCCAACGGGCCGATACATTGTGTCCATGCGGGCCAGGCTTTTGGCTATTTTGATCACATCTTCGACCATTTCCATCACAATTGAATCATTTAGGCAATACATCAAGTAGACAATCCAAAAAAATATAATTCAAATAGTTGTAAATAGAATTCAAATAGTTGTAAATAGTTATTACATTCCAGATAGTTAAGAAAATAGTTAACCAAACAAAAGCCACTTGAAACAGTTTATCTATTGTTGATGGTGATATGTTATGTATGATGTTTTGTATGAGATCTTGATGTATATCCTCTCAATTTGGTAAATTATTTGTTTAGAACGAGGCAATTTTTTTTGTCTTTTCTATTGATATAGGAGAAGCAAACACGGAATGGCCGAGACCAAGAAGAAAAACATGTCCACAAAGACATATGAGGTAAAGACCTACTCCTGCCTGTCTGATTATGATGATATATGAGGTTACATGGTGGCCGCCCGGACGATGTGGTGAGAGGCGTTCTCTCTATGCTATACCGTATGCTATGTCCAATTGTGGGCGTGTACTTTTGTCTACCCCTTCCTGTCTTTATATATGCAGCAAGGGCGGGGGGGGGGGGGGGGGGGGGGGTTACATGAGAGTCCTAATAGACAAGGAATATGAGTCTTTGTCTTCTGCTTCAAGTTATTCCTGGGCCATACCGGGTATGCCAATGGTGGGGTGCCCGGAGGGTATGCCCACGTCACTAGCCCCTGGGTGTCTGGTTGATTCGAAGTATTGGGCAAAGACTCCAAACAGTATGTCGATTAGGCGTAGTCGATGCGTCGGGTGAGTTGATGACCATATGATGATTGAATTACTTCGTGACTTGAATCATTTATAAGAAATCCAGTGTATGTCCAATAATAAATTCGGTGCAGGTTATTGAGAACCCGACTTTGATAAATCCATGCGGGCTATAGAGAACCCGACTTTGAGAAATCCGTGCGAGTTTTAGAGAACCCGACTTTGAGAAATCCGTGCGAGTTATAGAGAACCTGACTTTAAGAAATCCGTGCGAGTTATAAAGAACCCAACTTTAAGAAATCCGTGCGAGTTATAGAGAACCGGACTTTGAAAATCCAGTGCGCAGTACTCGAGCCTACAGCGAGTGCCCTCCCGATGGGAGTATTAATAAAATATGAGTTGTCCAAACACGTTCTCAACTTGGAATCGGTCTTTGCGCCCTTGATGCGTTGTCTGGTGCTTTCGACTCGGAAGCATGTCGGGTGCGCGTCCAGCGCTCCCGATGGGAGTAGCCCCCGAGTGTTTGGTCGATTTGCGGAATCGGGCAGAGACTCATAGTCGAAAAATTCATCGGGTACCTTTTGCTAGATGGTCGATTTGCGGAATCGGGCAGAGACTCATAGTCGAAAAATTCATCGGGTACCTTTTGCTAGAGAAGTTTGTTAGTCGGAAGTGCATCGACTTATGCTCGTCGGTGAAAGAACATTTCTATGATCTCTGTGTTTTGTGTGTTAGTTAACAACATGTGGATGTATTAAGTTGGTGTTAAGTAATGCAGGATAATCTAGGAACTCTTCAGATGCATCAGCACCAAAAGAGGAGAAAAAGAGACAGCACTGAAAGTGTGCTCAGCCCCTGGTGGGGGCCGGAGTTTCCGGTCCAGGGGGCCGGAGTTTCCGGCCCTGCCTGAAGTTTCCGGTCCCTGAGGACCGGAATCTTCTCCGTTGCTCGGTTGCCGAAGTTGTGCTCAGCCCCTGGTGGGGGGCGGAGTTTCCGGTCCCATGGACCGGAGTTTCCGCCCCAGGCCAAAGTTTCCGGCCTCGTGTATCTCGAAGATGTCCAAGTTCAGATTGAAGATCTGGTGTTCAGCCCCTGGTGGCCCCCGGAGTTTCCGGCCTCCCTAGGCCGGAGTTTCCGCCCTGGCCGGAGTTTCCGTCCACTAGGGCCGGAGTTTCCGTCCACTAGGGCCGGAGTTTCCGGCCTGGGTTTTGGCTGCAACGGTTACATCTTTGGAGGGGTATAAATACCCCTCCTCCTTCCTCCAGAAAAGTGCTTGACCTAGAAAAGGAGGAGCTCCATTGTTGCAAGCCAAGAATCCCAAGATCTCCCAATCCCCCCATCCAAACTCGTTGATCTTTGGAGGATTGAAGGAGAAGGCCCCGATCTACATCTTCACCGAGCCGTTCTTCATTTCCCCCTCATTCATTTGAGGGAACACTTGCTAGGGCTTCCACTAGGAAACCTAGCCCATTGTTGTACTTACCTATTGTCTTTGTGACAGATTGTAGCTGTTCGGGAGCCCCCAAGCCCTTTGTGGGTCGTGCCCCGAATCGTTGTTGTAAAGGCTCCGGATTCCGCCTCGAAGGATTCCGATAGTGGAAAGTGGACCAAACCTTTGTGGTGCGGTTCACCGGAGATTAGGGTGAGGCCTTTGTGGCCGTTGAACCATTGTGTTGGTTCACACCTCTCCAACGAGACGTACTCCCATTCAAGGGAGGAACTCGGGAATACATCCTTGTCGTCTCGTGTCTTCACTTCGGTTACTTCTATCCTTATTTATTGCCTTATTATATCTTGCTTAGTTGCTAGCTTGTCATATAGGAAATTCACCTTAGTTGCATATCTAGTGAATTTACCTTTTGTGTCAAGCCTAATTTGAAAAAGAACTAAAATTTGAATTAGCACCTATTCACCCCCCCCCTCTAGGTGTCATACCGATCCTTTCAATTGGTATCTGAGCAAAGGCTCTCTTTTCGGGTTTAACCGCCTAAGAGAAGTATGACACAAAGTGAGGATGAGACCGCAAGGCTTGCCGAGGCTAATGAGTCCCTTAAAAAGGACCAAGCCACCGCGGCATCCATGGCCGATATCAAAGCTTTGGAAACAACTTTGACATCTTCCATGGATGCTAGGTTTAATGAGTTTCGTGTCTTGCTCAATAAACTCATTAACAACAAGCCCTCGGATTTCATCCCGCTTGAAAAAGCCTCTAACTCCGATGAGGGTGGACCCAAGGAGGATAAAGAGCAAAAAGAGAAGGAGGTGAAAGCAAATGATAAGCCTAAGTCATCTCCCAACTCGCATGAGGAAAAGGAAGAGTATCATGCCGTTCGGGGATGGTACTCTCCCGATCCAATTATCACTACCCGCATAAACCCTTTAGGTCCCCCACCTAAGCTTAATGCATTATCTTTTGCTAGTTGGCAACGCTCAATGAAATCTCATGTCAACAGTGCCTCCATCGAGCTTTGGAGGATTATTGAAGAAGGATACATTGTGGAGGATCCAAGCAACATGACCAAGAGAGAGTTCGCCGAAAAGCAACTAAACGCTTCCGCTCTCCATATGATTGAACTCTCCTTGAGCGACAACGACAAGCATCATGTTCTACATGCCACCACCGCCAAAGAAGCTTGGGATTGTCTTGAGCGTGCCTTCCTTGGAAATGAAAGCATGAAGAGAAATAGATATGAATCTTTGAGCAATGCCGCCGAAGGTTTCTACATGCTTGACAACGAGACCCATGAAGAGATGTATGGTAGACTCAAGACTCTTGCCAAAGCCTTTTATGATGTGGGAGCAACATATGTTGATGATGCTTGGGTCAAGAGGAAGTATGAGAATGCTCTCTTGCCCTCGGAGCCAATGGAGTTGAAGTCTATTCAAGGAAGATACAACTACCTTCAATTGTCTTCCCATGAAGTTATGCAAGAAGTTCAAGCCTCCAAGGTTGCCACCAAGAATGCCGAAGATAACCGTGCTAGGGCCATGGGAATGAGACAAGGTCCCTCTCTTGCCTTGAAGGCCAAGGTGACTTGCCTAGATGCCAATGATGAAGTTGAAGCTTGTCCTGGCAACATTGCTCCACATGATCTTGAGCAAGCCCTCAATGGTCACATTGCACTTGCCACAAGAGTGTTTTGGAATGACCCGGCTAGTGCTAAAGCTCGAGTTGATCGAGATAACAACACAAGTGGCAAGAAAGAGCTTGCCTCAAGGACAAAGACATGCTACAATTGTCATGACAAGAACCACTACATAAGAGAGTGCCCTTATGAGAACCGTGAGCAAAATGGTGGGAAGCTTATCCCAAAGGATCACTCCAAGTTGATTCAAAAGAAGCCCGCAAGACCAAGAAAGCCCTTCTTCAAGAAGGCACCGAGAATTGTGTTGGTGGCACAAGAGGAATATGCCACAAGTGATTCCGAAGATGAAGATGCACCTAACAAAGAGGTAGCCGCATTGGCCATTGTCTCCACTTCATCATCATCTCTCTTTGAATCCCCCAATGAGAACCTCTCCATCAACACCGCTCGTTGCCTCATGGCTCATGTCACCGAGGTATCATCCCCTTCTCCTAAGACTATGCATGATCAATCTAGTCTTGAGATTAAGAAGGAACTAGTTGCCTTTGATACTTTTGTGACTAACTTGCAAGGTGAGGCCAAGGAACATGTTGAGTCTCTCATGAGACAACTATGTGCGGCCGAAGAACTTCTTCAAGAAAAGAGTAAGATTGAGAGAGAGGATTCTCTCACCATTGCTTCCTTGAATGCTTCCATAGCATCCTTAAATAGCTCTCTTGATGAAGAAAGTGAATATAGAACCACTCTAGAGGAAAGACTTGAATCTCTTGATGCTAAAAATGATGAAATCATTAGTAAAATCATTAAGGATAGAGATCATGTTTTTGCCAAATATAAAGTGATTAAAAAGGAGAAAGTTGAACTTGGGGTTGCAAATACTATACTTCTTGAGGATATGGAGAAGCTTGATAAAGCTCACAAGGTCTTGAAAACGACCCACTCCATCCTTGTTAAGTCACATGAGCAACTCCAAACTCAACTCTCTAAAACTTGCTCAACTAGCATAACCATTCTTCCTCGTGTTCATGAAAATGTCATTGAAGAAAATGCTAGGTTAAAGGTGGATCATGCTAAGACCTCTATTCCTAAAGGTAACGATAAGGGTTTTGCTTATTTGTTTGAGTTAAAACCACACAAAGGAAAGGAAGGTCTTGGGTATGTGGCCGAGGCAAAGAAGAAGGTGAGCAACACCAAGGAGAACAAGACCAAGCCCGCACAAGCTAAGACTAACATTGCGAGTGGTAATGCCACTAGGGGCAAGACCACTCGTAGTGACTTTGCGGGGCATAACAATCCCAACTACATTCTTTATGTTGATTATTATGGTGATGTTTATGCAAAATATGTTGGTCCTTATGATGGTTACATTGACTATTCTATTTGGGTTCCTAAGACCCTTGTTGCTAACCGAAAGGGACCCATTGAAAAATGGGTACCTAAATGCAAGAAATGATTTCTTGTAGGACTATGCTTCCGGTGGATCTAATTGGGTGATTGATAGTGGATGCACTAGTCATATGACCGGAAGCAAGGAGATCATGACGGAGTTGAGACCAAATTTAAATCACTCAACCGTCTCTTATGGTGACAAGTCCAAAGCCGAGGTAAAGAGTCTTGGCAAGGTGGTAGTTGCAAGGGATATCACCCTTGTAAATGTCATGCTTGTTGAGTCTCTAGGTTACAATCTTATGTCCGTTCGTGCTCTTAATAAGATGAACTTTGATGTCTATTTTACTCTTGATATGGTGGTACTCTTGAGGAGCAAGACTCTAAAGGTCATGTTCGTTGGGCATGTTGAAAATGAGTTGTTTGTGGTAGACTTTTCGGGGTCAACCAACACTCAAGCAATATGCCTATTCGGAAAGGCCGACGTGGGGTGGTTGTGGCATCGCCGCTTGTCCCATGTCAACATGAGAACTTTGCAAAGTCTTCACAAGGGTGGCCACATTCTTGGACTAAATGAGAATGTTTCTTTTTCTAGAGATCGTCTTTGTAGGGCTTGTGTTGAAGGAAAGATGCATGATTCTCCCCACCCAAGCAAGACCATCATCTCATCATCAAGGGTATTGGAACTTCTTCATGTTGATCTTTTTGGTGCCGTACCTCAACCTAGCCTTGGTGGGAAGAAATATTGTTTGGTGATTGTCGATGACTATTCAAGATTCACTTGGGTTTTCTTCTTCAAGACGAAGGATGAAACTCAACAAACCATCACCGATTTCTCCAATGAAGTTCAACGTCAACACAATCTTCCCATATTGGCCATTAGAAGTGACAATGGCTCCGAGTTCAAGAACTACACCCTAAATGAGTTTCTTAGCGACGAGGGAATTCGACATCAATACTCCGCCGCATATACTCCTCAACAAAACGGTGTAGCAGAGAGGAAGAACCGGACTCTTATGGATATGGCTAGGTCCATGTTGGAGGAGTTTAAGTCTCCACTCTTCTTGTGGGCCGAAGCTATCTCCACGGCGTGTCACTCCTCCAACCGGTTATTCTTTCGCAAAGGGAAGAAGGAAACTCCATATGAAATGCTTACCGGCAACAAGCCCAACATCTCCTACTATCGAGTCTTTGGTTGTAAGTGTTTCTACAAAATCAAAGGTGTACATCTTTCTAAGTTTGAAGTTAAAGCCTTAGAAGGTGTTCTTGTTGGGTATGGTGCGAACTCTCACACTTATAGAGTCTACGACAAATCCTTAGGGAGAGTTGTAGAATCTTGTAGTGTGAGGTTTGATGAGAATGACGGCTCCCAAGTGGCGCAATTTCATGTTTGTGATGTAGATAACGAGGAACCTCAAGATGCAATACAAAGAATGGGTGTTGGATTTCATCGCCCCATCGAGATTCATCATGAGCCTCCTCAAGGAAGTACAAGCTCCACTCAAGTGGAGATTCCATCATCACAAGTTGAAGTGGCACCCTCTATGGAAGCAAATGAGACACCTATCCAAGAACAAGATCTAGTTCCTCCTCAAGTTGACCAAGAGGTCTCACAAGATTCAAGAACTCCTATTCTCAACCCTAGTCAAGATCAAGAGCAAGAGCATCCATCTTCTCCCATCATTGAAAATGTGCAACAAGATGGCAATGCTCATCAAGACCGTCAAGACGGGGACTCAAATGATCTAGGTGATCAAGCCGAAATCCCACGCAACAATGGGGATATCGAAACCCGTCGTCAAGAAAGAGTAAAGAGAAACTTGGAAATCAAGTGTCACAAGCTTGAAGCCATCATTGGTGATGTATCTCGCAAGGTTTCCACAAGAAGTCAATTGGCAAGCTTTAGTGAACATCAAGCTCATATCTCTATGATTGAACCAAAGAAGGTGTTTGAAGCACTTGAAGATCCGGATTGGTTGGAAGCCATGCATGAAGAACTCAACAACTTCAAGCGCAACAAAGTATGGAATCTAGTAGAAAAGCCAAAGGATTGCCGCAATGTTATTGACACCAAGTGGATATTCAAGAACAAGCAAGATGAGCATGGATTGGTTGTAAGGAACAAGGCGAGATTGGTAGCTCAAGGGTACTCTCAAGTTGAAGGCATTGATTTTGGAGAGACCTATGCTCCCGTGGCTCGTCTTGAGTCCATCCGTATCCTACTTGCCTATGCATCTCATTTTAATTTTAAGTTGCAACAAATGGATGTGAAGAGTGCATTTCTTAATGGTCCCTTAAAGGAGTTGGTATATGTAAAGCAACCTCCGGGATTTGAGGATCCACACTTCCCAAACCATGTCTACAAGCTTGATAAGGCCCTCTATGGTCTCAAACAAGCACCTCGAGCTTGGTATGAGCACCTAAGAGAGCTATTGCTAGACCGTGGCTTTGAAGTGGGGCAAATCGATCCCACTCTCTTCACAAAGAGGGTAAAAGGGGAGCTTTTCATATGTCAACTTTATGTTGATGATATTATCTTTGGCTCATCTAACAAAGCTTTCAATGATGAATTTTCAAAGCTTATGACGGATAGGTTCGAGATGTCCATGATGGGAGAGTTGAAATTCTTTCTTGGTTTTGAAATCAAGCAATTAAGTGGAGGGACTTTCATCTCTCAAGCCAAATACATCCAAGACATGCTCAAGAGGTTCAAGATGCAAGATGCAAAAGAGAAGAGGTTTCCTATGGACACCAAATGCCATCTTGAACTTAGTCCAAAGGGTAAAGATGTCGATCAAAAACTCTATCGCTCTATGATTGGTTCTTTGCTTTATCTTTGTGCATCTAGACCCGATATTGTGTTGACTGTAGGAGTGTGTGCAAGGTATCAAGCGGCTCCTAAAGAAAGTCACTTGATAGCGGTGAATCGAATCTTCCGATATTTGGTTTATACCCCAAGGTTTGGTTTGTGGTATCCTAGGGGGTCCAACTTCTCTCTTGCCGGTTACACGGATTCGGACTGGGCCGGTTGCAAGGATGATAGGAAGTCTACTTCCGGTGCATGTCAATTCCTTGGGAATTCCTTGGGATTCGGACTGGGCCGGTTGCAAGGATGATAGGAAGTCTACTTCCGGTACTCCAAGAAGCAAAATTGCATATCCTTATCTACCACCGAAGCCGAGTATGTGGCGGCCGCTAGTGCTTGCACTCAATTACTTTGGATGAGGCAAACTTTAAAGGAATACGGTGTCCTTTGTGACAAAGTGCCTCTTTTATGTGACAATGAAAGTGCTATCAAGATTGGTCACAACCCCGTGGAGCACTCAAGAACGAAGCATATTGAGATTCGCTATCATTTTATTCGAGATCACATCAACCGGGGTGATATTGAGCTTGGTTATATTCCAACGAAGATTCAACTTGCCGATATGTTCACCAAGCCACTTGACGAAGCACGGTTCACCTTTTTGAGGCATGAGCTAAATATCGTGGATTCTAGGAGCATTGGTTGACTACCTTGCATGCACACCTCTATCTCAACTTTCTATTTTGGTCTAGGTGTAGGCATGGACATAGGGGGAGTGCGGTCCTAATCTATTGGACTTTCCCTCCCCCCATTATGCCAATAGTAAGAATTGTTTTCGTCTCCTTTTGTTCATTCTTATGAATTACGAGCTTAAATGTTGAGTAATGGCGGTGAACCCAAGATATATCTTCGCGGTATCACACCACATAATCTCATACATGGTGGCCTTGGCCACCAACTTCTTCGTTGTGAAGAATTGATACTCTTGTGGTGTTATCTTGTTTTCTTTGTTTCATTCTTGCTCTTATGGAAAATGCACTCAAGCGTTGCTTCTTAATGTCGCTTTTGTTGTTTCTTACCAAACTTGAGGGCATGGTACCATCTCCAGTGACCATTTGTCTTATCCCAGGCCTACCTCATCTTAAAAACTGCTCCTCTTGCCTTTGCATGTCCAAAACACATTAAAACCTGGGATTTGGAGTCGGTGGGGCCGGAAACTCCGGCCTTCCAGGCCGGAGATTCCGGTCTGACTGAAGTTTCCGCCCCTAGAACCGGAATCTCTGGCCAGGGCCGGAGACTCCGGTGTCTAGGGCCGGAAACTCCGGTCTGGGCAGTTTTGCTGGGATCTTCAAAGGGGATCGGGGTGAGGAGTTGTTCCACAACTCCCCACACACCCCCGACCCCCACTCCTCCCCCAGCCGCCGCCGCCGCCTCCAAGGACCACTCCGGCCGCTCCCCGCCGCCGGAATCCGCCGTGCCACCGGCCCCTCCTCCGTACAAGTGCTAGGGATCCTTCTCCCTCGCATTTGACCTCCACCATGTCGGGTAAAGGCTTTCTTCTCTCTCTCTCTAGGTTTTCACTCTAGATCTTGTTTTGAGAGAAGTTCTGCCTGTGCTGCATGGTGTAGAACCCTAGTGTTGGCATTTCAATCCCTAGAAAATTAGTTGTGCTCAATTTTTCCTTAGATTTGACCTAGATTGTAGTTTTCCTGCCACAGGGCGGAAACTCCGGCCCCTCCTGCACCGGAATCTCCGGTGTGGACCGGAATATCCGCCCCTGTGGCCGGAAACTCCGGCCTAGCTCATATCTGAGAGAAATTCTGACACTCTTAATTTTCTTCTTTTGGCTTTCTTGGACATGCAAACTTATCTCCATGCTATCCTTGTACTCTCTATTTCACAGGTCATAGGAAAAAGGTGGTCACTCGGAATCCGCTCCTTGCTTCAAGTAAAGAAAGAGCTCAAACAAGGAACAATCTTATATTTGATAGCAGCAGTGGCCGCATGAGACAACAGAGCACTATTGATGAGGAAGCCACTAGACAAGCTGAACTTGGTGGTTTTGATAATGAAGAAGAGGCCGAGCAAGCCCATTTTGACTCTTTGACCACTGTTCTGGGTATGGGAAAGCCTGAGTTCCGTCGTATGAGGTCACAACAGTTCTATGACTTGCCTCCCAACACCACCAACCCCAATTTCCCAAGGAGGGAGCAGCAGCTGATTATGCAGGAGATTTATGCCCGGATTGAGAAGCACGCAGTCTGTGAACAGAAGATTCTGGATCTTGAGACGCTGAACAAGAAAGCATACTTTCGGGAGGCTGTTTGGATTGCTAGGAAGCTTGGTCTGGAAAAGCTCATCTCTTTCACTCAGCAGGATTATGATATTCAGCTTGTGCAGAAGTTCTTTGCCACGGTGGTGTTTGACAACGATGAGGATGTCACTATGACGTGGATGACTGGACCTATCAGGTGCACCTCCAACTTTGTGGAGTTTGCGACAGCTCTGGGCTATGAATTCAAGGGGGCCACTACTCCAGTTGGGATGAGGATGCATGTGGAAGGGACTGCATATAACAAGAGCCGTTTGCGCCCTCTTTACTCCGTTGCTTCTTCTGTGGGCTCTAATCAAGACCTCCTTCCCACCTTCAACATCTTCCTCCGCATGGTTCGGCTCAACCTTGCTCCTCAAGCCGGGAATGTGGATGCTATTCGAGGAGGCCTTGTCAACCTACTCTACCATGCTTACAGGGTCCTTCAAGCCGGTCCGGAGTGCCGTGGCCAAGAGGTGGATGTCATGGATTTCATTAAGTGCGAGATGCATTGGGCCATTTTCGAGCACAAGAATCCACTCTATGCTCCCTATGTGATGAAGCTCATTCTCTCCAAAGTGCCCACACTTGATCGCTCTACCTTCATCAAGCATGCCAAGGGTACTCTCCATATTCTCTCCAAGCACACAAAGCAAGCTTCATCCTCTCATGCACCTCCTCCACAAACTAGTGATGAAGAGGACGTTCCCTTACCTAAGAGGAGAAGTAAGAATGCCGATCCCCCCACTAGTCTTCAAGGGAAGGCCAAGGTAGACGCAGAATTTCGCAAGCTCTCTTGGTGGAAGAGGAAACTGCTATGCATGGATGTTGCCATTCACAAGGAGAATCATGGGTCATATGTGAGAGAGAAACACATTTTGAGCAACCAAAATTTGATGATCAAGGAGATGCGCAAAATGAACAATGGAAATGTTACTCCTCCTCCGGAAGAAGATGACGCTGGCATTCCCATCATTTCCTCATCTTCGTCTGACACGGTCCCTCTTGAGCAATGGAATCAGGATGTCTTTCCTTGGGCTGATTTTTCGGATGTGACCTCCTTTCCTACCTCGTCTCACAACCACGGCAAGGCTCCCATGAACCTCTCCGATGAGGACTACGACAACGAAGGAGATGACGACATGGATGAAGACACCGAGTGATCTTCATGGGCCCGTTAGTTATGCTCTTTTCCCCTTTTTGGTGTCTCGGTGCCAAAGGGGGAGAAGTAGTTCTATTAGGTTCTCTCCGGGATTTGCATGGGTTGGGACACAAGCATGTGCCTCTATCATTTTATTGCGCTTGTGTCCTTGTTATGTTATTTGAATTTCGAACTCATTTGCCTTCTTTTTGTCATGAACTATGTGTGTGTAAGACATTTGGATTTCTTATATTATGTGGTTGAGACTACTATTGTGCCTTGATTATATGGGGTTAATATCTTCAGTTTTATGCACAAGGTATGGTTTATCTCATAACACTCAACCCATACTATACTATGTCTTATTTGTGAAATGTATTGCCTACTTATCATGCTTGCAAATTGTTGTTCGAATTGCCTCTATATGTGTGCACGTGCATTCCAAAGCAAATATTCTTGATGCACACATCTAGGGGGAGCTCTTTCAGCTTTCATTACATGTTAGTGAAATTACTGTTATTGCAAATCCATATGTTGTCATCTAACACCAAAAAGGGGGAGATTGAAAGAACATTTCTATGATCTCTGTGTTTTGTGTGTTAGTTAACAACATGTGGATGTATTAAGTTGGTGTTAAGTAATGCAGGATAATCTAGGAACTCTTCAGATGCATCAGCACCAAAAGAGGAGAAAAAGAGACAGCACTGAAAGTGTGCTCAGCCCCTGGTGGGGGCCGGAGTTTCCGGTCCAGGGGGCCGGAGTTTCCGGCCCTGCCTGAAGTTTCCGGTCCCTGAGGACCGGAATCTTCTCCGTTGCTCGGTTGCCGAAGTTGTGCTCAGCCCCTGGTGGGGGGCGGAGTTTCCGGTCCCATGGACCGGAGTTTCCGCCCCAGGACAAAGTTTCCGGCCTCGTGTATCTCGAAGATGTCCAAGTTCAGATTGAAGATCTGGTGTTCAGCCCCTGGTGGCCCCCGGAGTTTCCGGCCTCCCTAGGCCGGAGTTTCCGCCCTGGCCGGAGTTTCCGGCCACTAGGGCCGGAGTTTCCGGCCTGGGTTTTGGCTGCAACGGTTACATCTTTGGAGGGGTATAAATACCCCTCCTCCTTCCTCCAGAAAAGTGCTTGACCTAGAAAAGGAGGAGCTCCATTGTTGCAAGCCAAGAATCCCAAGATCTCCCAATCCCCCCATCCAAACTCGTTGATCTTTGGAGGATTGAAGGAGAAGGCCCCGATCTACATCTTCACCGAGCCGTTCTTCATTTCCCCCTCATTCATTTGAGGGAACACTTGCTAGGGCTTCCACTAGGAAACCTAGCCCATTGTTGTACTTACCTATTGTATTTGTGACAGATTGTAGCTGTTCGGGAGCCCCCAAGCCCTTTGTGGGTCGTGCCCCGAATCGTTGTTGTAAAGGCTCCGGATTCCGCCTCGAAGGATTCCGATAGTGGAAAGTGGACCAAACCTTTGTGGTGCGGTTCACCGGAGATTAGGGTGAGGCCTTTGTGGCCGTTGAACCATTGTGTTGGTTCACACCTCTCCAACGAGACGTACTCCCATTCAAGGGAGGAACTCGGGAATACATCCTTGTCGTCTCGTGTCTTCATTTCGGTTACTTCTATCCTTATTTATTACCTTATTATATCTTGCTTAGTTGCTAGCTTGTCATATAGGAAATTCACCTTAGTTGCATATCTAGTGAATTTACCTTTTGTGTCAAGCCTAATTTGAAAAAGAACTAAAATTTGAATTAGCACCTATTCACCCCCCCCTCTAGGTGTCATACCGATCCTTTCAGTCGGGTGCGCGTCCAGCGCTCGTGACGGGAGTAGCCCCCGAGTACCTGGTCGATTCGAAGAATCGGGCAGTGACTCATTTGCATATGTATGTCACCATATGACTCTTTGCTCATCTTGTTATGTATATTTTGAGTCGGGATTGTCTCGATTGTGCTTGCTGAGTCGGAAACACGCCGACTGATGTTTTGCGTGAACTTTTCTACGTATTTTTGCGTCGACATTGTCTCGATTGTGCGTGCTGAGTCGGAAACACGTCGACTAATGCTTTGTTTATTTTGTCTAGGGATATCGACATAGTAGGCCTGGTATACTCGACGGATCGGGACCAGTTAACTGCATTTTCAGGCAACACCTTACTAGCCTTCAATCAAATTCGATTCCCCGGGCTCGAACTTGGAACAGACTGGACAAACTCGACTCATGCCGTTGAGGTCTTACTGGATCGTTCTGCAGTTTCGACTTTGCTACCCAGCGCGTCCGCCAGGATTTTTCATCGTGTCTGCTGACACAGGAAATTGGAAGGACTTAGCACTGCCGGAGTGGTCCCTAGCCCTGCTCGACTGATCGGCGGGTCTTACCTTTGCATCTTTGCATGCAACATCCGAAACATCATCGACTGACGTAGCTCGGGAATTCTTTTGACTTTTCTACCTTTTGCTTTCGACTGAGTCGAGTCTCTTGATCGACTATCGACTGATGGTTTTGTCTTTGAATCAATGGGGTGCACGACAGCGCTCCCAATGGGAGTAGCCCCCGCGATGTGCTTAATTGCTTGCAGTTGAGGATAATCTCAAAACTTTGAATCTTTTGCAGCAGTCAATAAATTTTTGATCCGCTCTTTGTCTATGAAACGGTCGAGTGACCAATTTGTATCACTTTGATTGCCACCCTCAAATCGACGAGGCGGTCGAGTGACCAGCCTTGGCTTGGTTTGTTTTCATCTTCGAAATCGACGAGGCGGTCGAGTGACCGGTTTTGAATTATTTGTTACGACCTGTGCGGCGCATCCCCCGAGCATTCGGGTGTGTCCGATGTTTGTGTATTTTCCTTAACCTGCGCGGCGCAACCCCCGAGTGTTTGGGTGCGACCAAGGTGAGTTTGTTAAGACATGTGCGGCGCAGCCCCCGAGCATTCGGGTGTGTCCGATGTTTTGCAGTGTTCAATCGGAAGAAGTCGACGCGGGTCGATGCGGCGTAATGTGCGGCAAACAGTTTGACGCGGCGGACCGGAGTCGATGTGGCGGAGTTGTTGAAGATGCTGGAGTCGCCTTATCGAGTGGAGCCACGAATATGTTGTTTGTTGTTGACGATGAAGCGCCAGCCCCCGAGTGCATGTGGTGCCCTCCTAGGGAGCAGGCTATTTGTGCCGATACAGCAGACGCAATCGTTGTTGTGATGGTCGATAAAGTTGTTGTCGAGGCACGGGCGTCAAAATTTTTTCGAGTGAGGTTGTAGTCGATGATGATGCGGCTGCGATGGTCACGAGTCGAAGGTGGTCGAGGTTGAAGCGGGCTGTCGCGCTCTTGTTATTGATGATTTGATCGACAACCCCCGAGTATGAGGTGCGCCTGTTTCCGCGTCGATGTCGGTTGTCGGTCGGCCGATGAAGATGCGTAGTGTCTCCACACCATGTGTCGCCGCTATCAGTCGCCAGTCCGTCGGGTACGCGCGCGTCGAAGCCGATGCGCCGTCGTCAAGGCGGACCCGACGAATTCTAATTTTGCAAATATATGCAAAATAGTGCAGGCCAAATACAAAAGTTTTGCGTATAATAAAATTTAATGTATATGGAAGTAAATAAATAGAAAGGATAGCACCTGATACTTGAGGGGGGCACGACCGTAAGTGGTGGCGAGGCTGCAGTTGCCGCTACTGCGAGTCAGCAAGGGGCGCGACTAGAGAGCTGCCTTTTCTTTCGCGTGCAATGACAAGCTGATTTTCTTTTTTCTTGGAATCAGCCTCTCCCGTCCGTGTACATAAGTACAGTAGCATTGAATCACCTCGTCCCACATGGATTATTTTTTTCCACGTGAGTGCTAGCAGAGTAGGAGTTTTTTTTTTAAATAATACGATTTTTTCTGCCAAATTTGGAATCTAGCGCGTGGAGGGGGGAATTCCAAAACTAGGGCGCGGTCGGTGTGGGTCGTGCCGATCGGCACGGCCCGTGCCGAAATGTCGACGTCGGCGGACCCAGGCCGACAGATGCATGCGCATGCACGCGCGCAGGCTCTGGCCCCCCTTTCGGCAGGACTCGCGCCGATCGGCACCACCCGTGCCGATCTGGGCCGAGATAAGGCCCCCGCGCCGGCTCCTTCTTCTTCCTCCTTCCTTTCTTCTTCTCCTTCCTCCTCCCGTTGCAGCAAGCTCTGTTCTTCCTCCCCCACGAATACTCAGCCAAATCTTGGCCAAATAATTAGTGTGAGCAGTTTAGATTGTTAGAAAAGGAGAGAGCAGGAGTAGGGCTTGAAGGATCTGTTCCTGGAGTAGATCTTCGTGGATTCGTTTTGAGAAGAAGAGGTGGAGTATAGGAAGCAATGGAGGCCAAAAAAGGTGGATGACAGTGGTGTGAGCTCGTGTTGGAGGAGGAGGTGTGGTGGTGGAGCAGTGGTGGCGGTAGATTGAGACCGGGAACGGAAGAAACGGGCTTTCCACGCGTCAAGGGTAAACCCTAAGTAATCACTAGATGAATCTTGTTTAGTATTATGTATGAGTTAGCTGTAAATTTTTTGTGTCGGTGCATGTGATAGTTGTAATGTACAAATAGTTTGTCGGTGGCTGTATATTATGTTGTCGGTGGATGTCGGTGGTTGTAATGTACAAACTATTAGTAATATTTTTGGTGGTCGCAATATTTTGTAGCGTATTATTTGACGGAATTAATTTGTTTAGGTAATGGAAGTCGTTGATTTTGTTGTGCACTTCGGCGCCGGTAATGTCCGTGTTACGGAGACTGGGGTTGATCTTAGTGAATTTAACAATATGGTGATGCAGTTGCCAGACCCAGAGAGAGCTAGAATAGCAGCAGTGCAGGAGTTTTTCACTGGAAATTTTGGGTATAATCCTAATATGTTTACGGTTAACATTCAGTCAGTGTGGTGCAAATCCCGTACAAATAATTTTCGGGAGTTGTTACCGCTGGATCGAACTGGTCAGTGGATAGCTTGGCTAGCATCATGCAAACGTCGAGGCACCCAACCAGAAATCCTACTGATATTTTATCCAAAGCAGAACAATTTAGAACAAGGAGGCGGAGATTTTCAGCATGGAGAGAGCAGTGATGCTACTCATTCAGAAAATGTGGACATTCCTGCACAGTATGAGCCATCACTCAGTGTTGAGTCGGAAGGGCCTCCGCCACTTGGAGAGGCTGATGCAGATGAGTATGAAGGTACTATGCAAGAAGAGATGTTGGCTGAAGATGAGGATGGTGTTGCAGAAGATCTTGATTCAGGTGATGAAGATGTTGGAAATGAGGATGAGGTAGATAATGATGAAGAAGATAATGTTGGAGATGTGCCGCTTCCTGAGTCCTGGAATGTCGACACTTTGCCGATTCCTCACTCGTGGGATCTCGACAAGTCGAATATGACAGCTGTGGATGATGGATATCATCCGGCATGGGAGTACCGAAGGAAAAATGTAAGAATTGGAGTCCAGTATAACACAAAGCAAGAGTTGAGGGAAGCCGTGATTGAGTGGGCATTGTCCACGCAAAGGGTTTTCCGTACTGAGGTGTCAAATAGTCGATATTTGACTATGAGCTGCATTAATATTGACTGTCCAGCAAGGGTGCATGCTCACGTACCGAAGTACGACGTGCTTTGGGTGGTTTCAGATGTCGTACCACACACATGTGAGATCTCTAGTACGGTGCCGAACCATCCAAACTTGTCTTCAACTCTCATTGCACGACTCTTGTTCAGTGAGATAGTGCGGAAGAAAGACATGACCGCGAGAAGCATTCAGTTGGCAGTTAAGAGTAGATGGAAAACAAAAATTCTTTATGGGAAGGCTTGGAGAGCGAAGCAGAAGGCTCTAGAAATGCGATTTGGGACATTTTATGATGCTTATGATAATGCTGTCAAAATGGTTTCCACGTTGAGAGAGCGAAATCCTGGTACAGAGGCAACAGTGCAACTAGTAAAAATTCCTGGGCATCCTCAGTTGGCTGTGTTTGGCAGGATGTTCTTCTCTTTCGCCATATGCATTGAAGCTTTTAAGTATTGCCGGCCAGTGTTGTGCATCGATGGCACATTTCTCACGGGCAAGTACAAGGGTGTTATACTTACCGCAATAGGTGTGGACGGCAACGGACAAATCGTTCCTGTTGCATTTGCCTTTGTTGAGAGTGAGAATTATGATAGCTGGTTATGGTTTTTGAGGCTGTTGAAAAGCGGTGTTGTGAAGGATAGGCCAAATGTATGTATTCTTCATGACAGGCATGCAGGTCTGTTGAAGGCAATCAGGAAACTAGAGCAGCCCGCCGATGATGAACAAACTCCGTGGACTGATGTGCAGAGTCGATGGTGCATGAGACATATGGGTGCTAATTTTTATTCTTGCTTCATGAGTAAACGTCTTATGAATCTGCTCAAAAGACTTTGCAATGTGAATCAGCAACGGAAGTATGACTTTTTATGGCAGAGGCTCACCGAATTCACGCAGAACCAGGTGAAAGAAAGAAGAGCTGCACAGGCGACGGCAGTAGCTGCTCAGGTGGCGGCGGCACAAGCGGCAGTAGCCGAAGATTCAGAACCAGTTGGGTTGTGTGATTTGCCTGGAATTGATCCACCTGGCACAAAGAGGAAGAAAGGAGCACGCATCCGGAATTTTGAAGAATGGATAGAGAAAGAACCGCCAGTGAAATGGTCTTTGTTGCACGATGCACATGGAGCGACATATGGCATCATGACAACCAACCTTGCGGAGATATATAATTTTGTCCTTCGAGGTAACCGTGGTCTGCCACTTACAGCTCTCGTCGAGGGGATTATGCATGGAACAATGAATTATTTCAGAGATAGACGTGTGGAAGCCGTGAATCATTGTCAGTGGTACCCTGGCACACCTTACTGTCGCAAGTTAAGAACATACATGGAGAAGAAGACACAGAAGGCTCGGTACCACAACGTGGTTCGAGTAGGTAATGAAGAAGCTAGGTATGAGGTGCGCCTGCCGACAGACAGATTTGGTGATAGCGTTCAGAGAACCCATGAGGTGTTCATTACTGACGGATATCCGCCAACTTGTGAGTGCACATGCAAACCCAGACTTCTTCACCTTCCATGCTCTCATGTGTTAGCAGTTTGTGGTCAGTTGGGTTTGCATGCAGCCACATTCGTGTCACCATATTACATGAAGGACGCACTGGTTCAAACATGGACCGGGGAAATGAGAGGTTTCCGAGTCGAAGGTAACTTCAACACGGTTGAAGAGGCTAATAGAGAAATCATTCCTCATCCAGCAAACATGCGGACTAGTAGAGGACGACGTCAGACACGGCGCATCCGAAATGATATGGATGAGTCTGAAGCAGGTGGTTCCACTCGTCAGTGCCTGCTATGCAATATGTTCGGCCACAAAGAGAAACCTTGTACGAAATTCCCCCAAGGAGGCGCAACGGTTCGTGGCCGAGGCACCCGAGGAGGAAGGGGAAGAGCAAATCGTGGCTAGTACTGTGTTTTCAATCGTATTTGTAATAATTAAGTACAATGGGACGATGTTGTTTGTTGTAGGGTATCTGTTTTAATTCGTATTTGTAATAATTATGTACAATGGGACGATGTTTTTTAATTCGTAGAATTGTTTAAAGTGGTATTTCTACTAGTATGTTCATGTTGTATAACTTTGCAGATGGCGGGTCGTGCTTTGCTTAGTGCCGATGTTGATTCAAAGCATCGTGCTAAGATATGGGAGTCAGGTGGGCAGCCACATCTTCTGCGTACTCGGACACCATCGATTAACTGGGAGTTGCATCCTGATTGGATTGATCGGTACGTTGGACGTAATAATTTTATATATTGTTTACACTGTCAACGATTTTACTAGCGGACTTCTAACAAAGTTCTTTTAAGTATTTGCAGGTTGACTTGGGCAGGTCTATTACCGCTGGCACGTCTAGTTGAGAGCATCCCCGCAGGATGGGTACCCATTCAGCCCGATGAGGTAGACGGCGAGCCGAGGCAGATGCACCATGTTGGCACTACCAAGATCACGATGGACAGGTCACTGCTTAGCTGCTTAGTGAACCGTTGGAGGCCGGAGACCCACACTTTTCACTTCCCGTGGGGGGAGATGGCACCGACTCTTCAGGATGTGTCATATTTGTTGGGACTCCCTTTGGCTGGCGCAGTGCTTGGACCTGCAGATCCTCCCCCCGACTGGCACGAGGCCATGCAGGCACGCTTCGCAGGCTTGCATCCTGAGAATCCCATGTTGCCTGAGCACAAGCATGGTGTACCGCTGAAGTGGCTTAACAAGTGGCAGGTAAATGTTAATTATGTAGCGAGTTTACTTTCTCGGTGTATACTCCATGACTAACTTATTTAGTTTGCGCTTTCTAGGTACGGGCATACGGCATCCCGGTGGAGCACCTGACTCAGGAGCAGGTTACGAGGAGCCTCGAGGCGTACGTCATCTGGCTACTTGGCAAGGTGATGTTCACTGAGACTCATCAGGACACTAATACTGCTCGTTGGGTACCTATAGCACTAGAGATTGCAGCGGCACATACCCAAGAAGACATAGAGCAGCGGAGTTGGGGGTCTGCACTATTAGCTGCAACATATAGGGCTCTATGCACCGTGTGCACGAAGAACTCAGATAGCTCTTCGATACTGGGGTGTCCTCTATTTCTACAGCTCTGGTCTTGGGAGAGGTTCCCTGTCGGTAGACCCGACGTCGACGCGACCAGGCCCTGGGACTACAGACTGATAGATCACAACGCAGTTGATCTTCCCACATTTGGTAGTATGTGGGCATATAGAGAGGTACTCATTCGATACTCCATTACTTTGAAGTTAGGTTCTTCCAAATTTTAATGTTCAATTATTTATTACAATTATAATTGTTTGTAGAGACGATTTCAAGGTGATCAAGTGAGAAACTGCTACGTGATGTTCACTGAGTGGTTCGATCAACTGCCACATCACCAGGTTATATGGGAGCCATATCACGAGTCGCGGATGCATGCACGATACCCCGGCGGGATTTCTTCTTTGTGCACTAGAGACCGTGCATACTGGATGACTACACGTCGGATTGTGTTCGACGTCTTGGTGGAGGAGATGTCCCAACACCGTGTTATGAGACAGTTTGGACTTCGCCAGTGGCCGGTGCCTCCTACTAGAGCTACACTTCCTCAGCACATGCACAAGTAAGAACTACAACTTGTATTTAAAATGTGGGGTACTATTGTTGTTCTAGTACGTACTTATGCTATGTGTGCATTTCGCAGGAAAGGACGGCAGGGAGAGAGATCGCTCGCTTCTTATATGCAGACGATCCTACCATACATACAAGAATGGGGGAGTGCGACGGATCCGGCAAATTTATGGCCCGCGGACGCACCCTTTGTGCTTCCTGATTTTGAGGAGTACCTCCGGACGTACAGGCTCGCCGGTCGCACTCATTTGGTTACGAGAGCCGACCCTGTCGACCTTCCTGCGGCTGATATCACGGCCATGTACCCAACACAGGGAATCGGGGCTCGGGGAAACACAGCGGTAAGTGGTCTAGTTTCAGTACTCTACTACACATTGTACGTACTACAGTAAAAACATATCTGACACTTGTTTTATATTTTACAGGCCGACATCATAGCAGATATTCAGGCGGACGTCGATGCGTACTACCCCGTCGTTGGTGCCCAGCACCAGTCGTGGTTCAAGCGTCTACAGGACAAGCTACGACGTGCTTATGGTGTGCTCGCATGCACCGATGCTGGGGACGTTGTTCCACGTCATGCACCCCCGCGTCCCCCACGGCACTCCTCGGCACGGCTCTTAGGTGCCGCACAGGTATCACCACCCCGTGACACCACTCGTCGGCACGATCCACGCCCACGTTTTACACCTCAGCCGAGTCCTTGCATACGCCCCACAGATCACACATTGGCGTCTACCTCTCGCCAGCCCGACGCTATCGACCCTGGTCCATCCCAGCCACCTCTTTCACAGATTCCAGTGTATGTGTCAGGTCCTTCACAGCCAACTATGTTTATGCCGGCAACTTCACACTCTCCATTGTTTATGTCGGGTCCTGCACAACCTCCACTCTTTATGCCGGGTAGTTCATCCTGGCAGGCACACACACCACCGTTCACCGGGATGCCATATTCGTACGGTTATGGGGGCGGACCACAGTTCGTTGGAGCATCACACCAGCCGCAGATGGCCAATCTTACGGGCCAGTACTCTCAGCAACTAATGCACGGAGGTTAGAATTTTTAATTTCTCGTACATATATAATTTATATCCAGACAACTCACACTAACATATTATCTTGTGCAGGTGCAGATCAGGTGTACAACTCTCCCCAGTACGACTTGGACACCACTCAGGCATACGCGCCTTCGCCACCGATGCCCACTCAGCAGACACCACCTCCGGAGACAGCCCAGCCAGACGACGAGCATGACGATGCGCCGTTGCAAGGCCGCGGAATGCGGCAACACCAGGCTCCCACGCGTTTGTCACCTTCCGGCCCTCGGCGAAGGAGGACGCGGTACCGTCGTCAGGTAGACGAGGACTGATTCTTTTACGTATCAGAGACATATGTATGCTACTTTTCCATGTACCGTAAGACCTATGTATGAGACATATGTATGCTACTTCTTTCCCTTGAGGCGCGAAACGGTACAACTACTAATTAAGCGATAAGATACAACAAACCTCGATTACATACCGATCACACCACACAACAATAGGAAATGAAGGTACAACTACTAATTAATCGATACTCAAAGAAAGATACAACATAACTCAAATTAAGATTCTACCTATCTCCCATCAATGCAGCCTGCACCATCCGCAGATTTAGTACCCTTGCCCTTTGACGATGATTCAGGCTTCTTACCCGCAGACTTCCTCGATGTTTCTGCCTTCTTCTCCTTGCCCTTACGCACTGCTTCAGCCCGCTTTTCCTTTGACGACGGCATGAAATCGTCGTCATCATCGCTGGAGTATACCCAGAGAAATGAACGACCATACCTCTCACGTATGTCTTGAGTCCGATGAATCGGCGCATTAGTAACATGCCTATCGAACTTATCCGCAAGCCTCAAGACTTCAGCACGGATTTTTTCTGGGGTCCTATACGGAAACCCATCTCGGCATAGCCTCGCCCCTAGCAAAGCGAGATGTCTCTCACTACCAACAATTTCTTCAAGTGGAATTTCCCTACCATCTACCTTCAAATAGGTGACAATCTTAGCTAGCTGCTCGGATGCGGCTATATGAAAGCCGGACACACACTTCTCACAAGGTACAATACAAACCATGCTGGCGCTCTTTGAGAGTACCCCGCTTAGCCTAGAGTGGTTTTTATAGGACATTTGAGGTGAAAACGGTCGCGAAAAATGGTGCCGGGCGGGAGGAACGGGCGGGAAACGGTGGCGGGAGAATTTGGGCGGGAAATGGTGGCGGGAGAATTCTCGCGGGAAACGGTGGCGGGAGAATTCTCGCGCGAAACAGTGGCGGGAGAATTTGGGCGGGAAACGGTGGCGGGAGAATTTGGGCAGGATAGGGTGGCGGGATGGCCGGAAAGGGTGGTGGGAAAAAATTCTGAGAACATTTAGGCACGGCCCATGCCGAAATGTGTTGGCCCATGCATCCGTCGGCATGCCTACTGCCGACCAAGGCGTTTCAGTACGACCCATGCCGATCGGCACGGGCCGTGCCGATCAGCACGACCCAAGCCGACCGCGCCCTATTTTTGATATTCCCAGATTCCGCGCGCTAGATTCCAAATTTTTAATAAAAATTTGTATTATTTAAAAAAAAAACTCAGCAGAGTAGCACTCGGTTTGCATTTTTTTCCATACGTGACCGGCCTTTTTCTTTTTCAATCTGTAAACGGATCGGGACCCGTGCTGTGTTGGACTGCTAATCCAATCGATCTCCAGACTAAGGGTGTGTTTGGTTGGGTGGCTAGCCACCAAATAGTTATGGGTAGCCACTTTTTATGCGAAGCAAATCTCATTGTGTAGATGGATATTCTCGGTACTCCTGATTGCTTGTGCGAGTCGCCGCTTAGATCTCCGGGTGAATTTCATGAACCGTGGAAGCTGGCCGATGGCGTGGGTGCAGCAGACAAGACCGGATCGATCTGTACAGAGGAGCTGCGATTTAAGCGCTGATCCATGGCGGCTGGTCGCCGCCTAGATTTGATGTTTGTTGCTATTGTAGATTGGATCGGACCAACCGCATATGGGGACAATATTGTCGTTGAGCCCTGTGTGCTGATGTGATACGAGGAGTCGCCGTCGTTGTCGATGAAGATTGGGCCGCCGCAATCGTGAATCCAGCACACTGTTCTTTCCACAGACGGCGCCAATTGACGTGGTGTGCCCACGGCAATCCCAGAGTCGAGTACCCTAGGCAGATTTTGTGGGAGAAGATGTGCGCGCTGGTAGTTCCGGACGGCTGACAAGCGAGGATTTACCCAGATTCGACCACTCATTGTGAGAGTAAAGACCTACTTCTGCCTGTCTGATTATGATGATATATGAGGTTACATGGTGGCCGCTCGGGCGATATGGTGAGAGGTGTTCTCTCTATGCTATGTCGTATGCTATGTCTAATTGTGGGCGTGTCCTTTTGTCTACCCCTCCCTGTCTTTATATGCAGCCCGGGGTTTTTACATAAGAGTCCTAATAGACTACGAATAGGAGTCATTGTCTTGTGTTTCAAGTTATTCCTGGGCCATACCGGGTATGTCAATGGTGGGGTGCCCGGAGGGTATGCCCACGTCTGGTGGTGTATCCCAAACCCCTCGGATGATAAACTTACTATTGGGGGTATCATAACCCGGTAGGCCCATTTGAAAGAGCATTTTCCCTCATGTGTGGTTTTGGTAATTGAATGACAATCTCTATGGACTAATGTTTGCATTGAGATATCATTATAGATCATGTCCATGGAATTGTGGAGTTCATGTGTTGAACTCTTGAAGCTCATGTGTTGAGTGAAGGTTATTGCAAGTATGTCTTGAAGATTCAAGACATCATCTTAGTGAAGAAAAGATGAGTTGTGCAAGACCAAGAGAATCTTTCTCGAAAAGATCCTATGCTTGGTGCTTGCAATGGATACATGAAGACGAATCTTAGCGAGACTCTCCCATTGTGAGCATGGGGGAGTATTTGGAGAAGTCTTCGTCAAGCATGTGCTTGGACGCGCAATCAAGAAAGATGAACCACTTGAAGAGATCAAGATAGTCATCATCCAACTCAAGTGGAATGCTCAAGGCAAAGGTATGATCTTGATAGGGCTATAGGATAGATAGGCGTACTATCAAGAGGGGCTCTCAAGTTAGTAACTTGATCGCATTCTTGTGGAGAGCTCAAACCTTTGCATACTTGGCATATCATGTTTCTTGGTTCTTATTTGGCTTTTATGTTGATGAGGAATTATAGCTTGGTTCATCTCCATGTCAAGGTCTAGTTCATCGAAATCGGTTTTACTTTGGACAACTTGTTGCGTTTTCGGTGCGGAAATATTGCCGGTTCTACCTTGAGGAAAGTCTCACACCTTTCCATGTGTGGAGATTTTACTATATTTATGGGATGTAACTTTTTGTTGGGTAGTCATCGTCGCTATCTTTCCAACAAAATTGGTCTCACCTCATTTGGAGTTCATTTGCAAAAGTTATAGCAGTTTTCGTTTCGGTGTTCTGCTGAGTCGGATTATTGGGGCCGGATATTCCGCCCTACCGGAATTTCCGGTTCCCCAGCTCATCCAAGAAAACGGCTAAGGAAAGGAGAAAAAGGGTTCTGACTCCAGTCGGAAATTGTGCTCGGAAATTTCCATATACCGGAATTTCCGAGTGCCCCCAGAAAAGTCCTCCAGAAATGGCTAAGGAAAAGTTTGGTTTTGCTTCTGACTCCAGCTGGAATTTCCGAGCTCTCTTAGACCGGAATTTCCGGGTGACCGGAATTTCCGAGTCTCTCTAGACCGGAATTTCCGGATGACCGGAATTTCCGAGTCTCACTTATACCGGAATTTCCGAGTGTCGAAACAGCCAACGGCTATATTTCCTGGAGGGGTATAAATACCTCTCCCCTTCTTCTTCCCCAGCCAATCCAAGGCAGCACGACTTTCCCCTCTCTCCTACTCCATTGGTGACCTTGGAAAGCTCACTTCCCTCTCAATCCCTCCATTGATTCTTCCATATTCTTTAGGGAAAGTTGAGAGGAGATCTAGATCTACAATCCTACCAATCCATCTCTCCTCTAAGTGAGGGGAACCGAGTGGATCTAGTTCTTAGAGTTCCTTTGTGGTTCTTCTCCTTTGTTCTTCCTCTCCTCTCCCCCCATAAGCATTAGTTGCTTTTGGTGGGATTTGGGAGTGAAGGATTTGACTCCTTTGTGGTTTCCTTTGTTCTTCCTCTCTTATTCCCCCATAAACATTTGTTGTTGTGTTGGAATTTGAGAGTGAAGGACTTGAGCACTTCGTGTGCTCTTGCCATTGCATTTGCATCGGTTTGAGCCCTCCACGAGGATTCGTGGTGGTATTACTTGTGAGCTTGTTACTCTTGGGTCTTTGGACCCTAGACGCCTTTTGTGGCCGACCTTTTGTGGTCAAGACCTTTTGTGGTCACTTGAGAGCCCCCAATTAAGTTGTGGGTGTGTGCCTCAAGTCTTGGGAGCCCCCAATTAAGTTGTGGGTGTGTGCGACAAGAGTTGTACGGGATTCGATCTCCGCCCCAAAGGAGATCAATAGTGGAAGGTGAACTCGAACTTACTTGGTATCAAGATAGTTGGAGTGAGGTGGCTTGGCATCCCCAAGCTTGAATTCTTGCACTTACTTGATATGTGTAGGGTGAGCCTAGGGGATGCATTCCCAAGCTTGAGTGTTTGTCCCTCTTGATCTTGGTTCATCTCCCTCAACTCTTCCACTTGAAAATTCTCTTTACACAAAAAATCATCATAAAACTTGATTAGAGAGGTTAGTGTCTCCATAAATTAAATCCACATAAGTACAACAAAGACATATCATGAGTTGATTCTAAACATTAGCTACTGTTACTATGGTTTTGCATTTCTCCTTGATCAAAAGAACCACACAAAACCTAAGTAATGAGAGCAATGTAAAATAAAGACAAAATCTGTCAAAAACAGGACAGCCTGTAAAGAGTGAATTTTTAGAGGCACTTATGTTGCTAAAATAAGAAAACTTTGAACTAATGAAATGTGTAATAATAACTGAATATTTCTGTAGTCAAACATCAGCTCGAAAGTCCTTTTCTGTGATTTGATACAGTTTTTGCAGTGAAGATCAGGAATCTGTTTTCTGGACAGCAAATCACTATTGTTTGATACTACCTCTCAAAATAGGTTCTTGCCATAAAGATGAAAAATAAAATACTAAGGTGATGTTACAGTAGTAAACAAGCACCTAGACTCAAAAACTGATAGCTAAATTGAAGAAATAAAAAAGAAACAAAAAGACCTAAGAATTGTTCAAGAGAAACAAACAAAGAAGAAAGAAAATATTTTTGTTGTTTTTGATTTAGCAAAAAGGAAACAGAAGAAGCAAATATATAAAACTTAAACACTCATTTTATTTGGTTTTGGCTTTGGGGGAAGTTTTAATGATAAAGACTTTGTAATGATTCCATTGGCATGAACAACACATGTTCAAGGTCGACCCCAACTTCTCCATTACTCATCTTTCTCATTTACTTTCCCAAATTTTATATAAAGTGAAAGTATTAAACTCATTATTAGAAAACAGTAGGTAAAGTTATTTTGCATGTTTAAAAGATATAAAGGTGTGCCCAAACTGAATAGGAAATGAAATCATAAAGAGCACACCACAAAACCTTAAACCATTAACTTTTAAGTCTAACTCCTTTCCTATGCATTGGCATTTAATATATGAATAAATAGCAGCAATTTTGTGGTAACCAATGCATGTAATGATCAGTAGGTTGCATTATAAATAGCATAAAAATATAAAGATAAGTCTTTCTTCCTCTCTCATTTGTCCGTATTGAAATTCCAAGCTAAAATATCATGTTTGGGGTGTCACATGGATTTATGAAATCTACATGAACTAGCTGAATGCCGGTGCTTGCTACGGAATATTAAACATTATATTCCAAAGTGATCATTAAAATTGATTTGTAAATATGAGTGGAGAATTTTGTTAATATCTCAGACACTTTTTTCGTGATATCAAAATTATTTTTTTAACTATTTACTGGTCGGTCTTCTTCATCAGTGAAGTTTGTGGTGTTCCCATGTCGACGAGGAAGTTTTCTAATCTAGCGGCGGCCAGAGCAAAAGATCCCCGCACACGCAACTAAGAACTCTCTTCCTCACCTACACGAGCGACGCCGCAGCTCGTGCGTCGCTCCGCTCATCATCCATGTCTCCAGTGATTTCTTGTCAAGGCCTTGTCAAAGTCACTGCGCCATGCTTCGCTCGACGGTACCACCGTCTTCGTCCAGCGATTTCTTGTCAAGGCTTTGTCAGCGTCCCTGCGCCTCGCTTCGCTCGATGTTACCACCGTCTTCGTCTCGGAACTTTTTCTCTTACCTCTCTTGACCAGGAAAAATTGACTGGAGGATGGTCCCAAAACAAAGCAACTCTTGTATAGAATATATGTTTGTAGATAACTATTTTGACAAAATTTATTTCTAATTAACTCATACTTCTCTCCCCGTACATGTTTCTACCTAATCTGTGCTGTTCTAATATTCATGAATAATTGCTTTCGCGAACATGTACCCACGTAGAAAAAAGGTCACATTTGCATCATGTACCCGTAGAAACAACGGTCACATTTGCATCATGTAGAAACAAAGGGGTATTTGGTACTTTTTTATTTAATAGTTGTTTGAATCTCTCAATGAAATGCAATTTAGCATATATGATAAAAAGCAAAAAATAGGAAAAAAGGAAAACGATACAGAAGTCTCCTATCGAGATTTGAAATAAATAGTTTATATCTGATCATGCCATACCTAGAACACCAAGATAAATAGATCCAGAGCCACAATTTATAGACAAGTTCATCTCTCACATCTACCATCAATAGACAGAAAAGCAACCAGCAAATAAGAAACAGCGGGATTCCCAATTTATCCATCTTCTTTACATGAATGGAGATCATTTTCTAGAAAGTCAAGTACTGCACCGATAACAAAATTTGTTTCTCTAGCATTCTGTTTCATGGCCGTCAGCATTAACATCCTTTGAGAGAGAAATATTGTGAATGAACATAAATCGTATCGTAGTGGAGAACATGGAGTATCAATTAATAGACATGGTTCTAAGTAAATCGGGCTATAGAAGGGGATTACTTGATGCCGTCGTGTGACAGGCACCGGTATAGACGGTGGGAGCTTACCCCTGGGATCTAACGCGTGCTTCCGCGACGGTGTCCTGGACACATGGGAGTGCCATGGACGTGGCTTCACCTTCAACACCGGCTCTGGCAGCCATGAAAGAGACCATACCTCTGAACTGTTGCGCATGGTACCAGACCAAGCTACTCACCACTCCGACCAAGAAAGCTGACCACCCTTTCATGTTGAATATCTGATATGTGGTATAAGCGAGTTATGCCATGCCAACCAAGCACTTTGAACTTGTAACGTGGAAACAATAAATTATCAGTTCGGTATAACTTTGATGAATAACAAGCTCTTGCATGGCATACAACTCCCAGCAGCTCTCCCATGTGAAGCTAATGCCGGCAAGAAATCTTCATCCATGAAGAAATCTGAAAAGAGCAAAACAAGAAAAGATGTGCTGCATATGTGCAGGCAGTGTAACAAAGAAATGATAGCCTATCTTGAAATTATTCCAGCGAAGCAAGGAAAACATGGAACGAGTTAAAGGCAAAACTTTAGCAAATAATGCATACTAGAAAGGAGATGCATCCTGACCTGACCTGCCTGAAGTTGAACTTTCAAATAATTTGAGTAAAAACAGTAGACGGACCCAAAAATTTCATATTGAAGGGTACCAGTCATAAGTGCAGATGAACTGTGTTAGCACACCATTTCAAAATGAAAAACTGCTAGCTGCCAAACAGACCCTCTAAACATTATTTTGTATTTAGCATAAGCATATACTCCCTCCGTCCTAAAATAAGTGTCTCAACTTTGATAGAAAGTGGATGTATTTAGACATAAACATGTCTACATACATCTACTTTCTATCAAATTTGAGACACTTATTTTGGGACGGAGGGAGTACTTCATTGGACAATCGGCTAATATAAGTATGTCCAAGGGTACAAAACTTTGGATTGACTGTTATATCACCTTATGTTGTAAGTACGTGCAGCTCAATTAGGACTTGAATCAACAAGGGAAGGAATTCACTCATGGAATAAGGATTAAATATGAAATAAGAATTAAATGTAGTACTGAACGATAACAAATCATTTCTGTCGCCCAACTTAAAAAATTAAACCGTTAATCATAAGTAAGCCCATAAAACATTTGTAATGAGATGACTAATAGATGGTGGACCGGTCTAATTTTTTTTCTTTTTTGACACGAAAGATGGTAGAGCGTACAATAAAGTTGTAAGTAAATCAGAGATGCAATGCGATATTTTGTTGTAATTATATCTATAAAACTGATGGACATCTTACTTACCAGAAATAAAATAGTGGCCCTGAAAGCGCTCTCGACGACAGTGCCAACATGAGCATCCATGTTGTAATCCTTCAGCTGGGGTTTATTTCAGACATATCATCATCTCCACTAACACAAGCTTCATTATATTCTTGATCTCACGGGCGAGTTCTTGATATTTTTTAGGCTGCAAATAGATAATAGCCCTAGACTTAATAAAACCTTAGGACAATATTACTGTGCTTGCTAGATTTGCGAGTAGTTACGAACATATGAAAACAAATAGTACTTGTTATATCTTTAAAAAAATTCTCAAGTATAATCTAGCAATGGAGAATGCACAATCCAATAAGATGCTAATAACTGTAACGAACAAATCTATAACGCATAATATCTTCTGACCTTCTTCCATGGAAAAAAAACTATACAATTCATGTAATTTGTTCAAATCATTATACTGATTACTAAATGAACTATAAATCTTGTGATGGATTTCAGCCCACTGTACCACATCATGGTATGAGCAATTAACATAGCTTGTGTTAGGATGATATCATTATGTTTTTAGGTTCTAATATCAACATCTGAATCACATACCGACCAGTTAAGATGCACATATGTCTCTGACATTTTAGCTGTTACAAGAAACAGAGATACAAAGGATCAAAATATATTAACTACAAGATGTACTTATCTACCTAAGTACTTGCATTTAGTAATATCAAATACTTGCTCAGACAATGAGAAATGAACAGATACCATTGGGGTCAGAGCTTCCCGAAAATGTAGGTCCATTCACTCACCCTCGCCTCCTTTGGTCAAATTAGCACGTTTAGTATGAAATTAGCAGGCCGCAGTTGTGTTGATGCTGCGCACCTGGGTATTCCACGGAATTACCAACCAATATAAGTTCATCCAGATCGGTAGCACTGCTGAAACGATCTTTTCAATGTTACATATCTGAAATGAATAGAGGACTACCTTTAACGAAATAGATCAATATTGACAAATAAATCAAAATTCTAATAGTATACAGTAAGATATGCACCCTGTATTTTTCAGAAAATAAGCAATTTACATTTTCTTTTCATGAGACGAACGGATAGGAGGCCTTAAGGTGTGTCGTTAAAAAGATAAGCAGTAAACATCATAGCACTTATGAGTTATGAGTTCAATTGGTTGAGTGTTCACACTACATATTTCAGAATCAAGAGAATTGCCATATTTTTTTATAGACATATATAAAATGGAAGTTAAGGATTGTAAATGAGAATGTATAGCCAAAAACAGAATCTACCTAAAAATGAATACACGTGCAGACGTGCAGTAGTATGTCAGAATGGCGATAGTCTCTTAATAAGTTAATATGAATATGAGAGAAATTCAATTTCAATTGGAGCCTAATAGATGCCATCAATAACATGTAGCTAGATTATCAATTGAATTGGGAAGATGAGCACGACCATAAACATCTAGATTCCACAAGGTCACAACATGAAAGAGAAGATGTGAATCTCAATGTGTTGGCACCGGCAGGATGACGCGACAAGCAGAAGCTGGAAGAGGCATTTGTCAGTCTACCATGGTGGTGACGCGCTCTGACCATGGCAGTCCAGACTTGCTGTGGCCCCTTGGATGTGGATGGCAGAGGCATTCCAGCAGCGCATAAGGAATCTTTACCCAGTCCAAGAAGAAGAAAACCTGCAAAAGAACAAAAGGGTTTAAGCTGAGGTCGATTCAGGCGTTCACATCAGCAGCAAACTGGAGGGCCAATCAACCTGGAGGTGGCGGCGATCTGGGAGAGACGAGGTGAGCGGGCTTGGTGGCATCGATCTTGAACACTTGGTCTAGCAGGATCTGGTGGGGGAGATGACGGTGAGAGAAGGGAGGTTGACGGCGGCGTGCTTCGATGAGCGACGGAGGTTGTGGATGGAGGGGAGTGGTGAGCGGCAGCTGAGAGAGAAGGGGACCGGGGCGGAGATGGCTATCTCTTCCTGTGAGCAGACATCGTCGAACATGAAAAGTTTGTTATGATAAACATGTTGGCCGCTTTTTTAAAAAAGTTTGTTAAAGGAGAAACATCCGGATCAGGTGTGTTGTTTTTCGGTTAGGAATTTTGAAAATGTTTGTTGTGCATGCGCAAAGTTTGTTAGGCGAGAAACATCAGGTCCGGTTTGAAAGTTTGTTGTGCATGCGTCCGGTTTGAAAGTTTGTTGCGCCATATACCTCCTCCATTTTTTCCTTCCTTTTTGTTTCTTTTCCTTGTGTGAACCGGTATCCACTTATAGGTGGCAGAGCATGTAATTAATTCGAAGTGTGAGAGCAGTTGAAGTGTGACACCATACCACGCATTCTGTTTTTTTTAAACAAGGCAAAAACTTTGCCTTTTATATTGATATAGAATGAGCAATGACAAAGATAGGCAAAGTCCCAAAAACCACGGGAATAGAATAGTCCCGAAACCTTAGTGGACCCTAAAAGTGAACAAGGAAATCAAGAAACCCATTAGGTCACACACTCACCAAGTTTCTTCCTGCTAGGATCCAGTTCTTGCTCTCCTCCTTGATGTGTTGGAGGAGTGAAGTCGGCGGCGAGAATTTGTTGTTGAAGATTCTAGCATTTCTCTCCTTCCATATCTCCCATGTGAAGAGGATGATTGCCGTTTGCATTCCTTTCCGTGAGGGCGATGGCGTAGCCGCAAGGGCCTTCCAGTAGTCGAAGATGGTCGGTTTCGTTGATTGGAGGGTCTAGATGATCGAGGGGTAGTGTAACCAGGAGGCGGCCTCAGTCCAGATCCTTTTGACATAGAGGCACTCGAAGAGGAGGTGTCGACCCGTCTCCAGAGCACATCTGCAAAGCTGACAGACAGGCTGATGTGGCCACCCCTTGATGGCTAGGCGATCCGATGTCCACAGCCGGTTTTGGACGGCGAGCCACGCAAAGAAGGAGCATTGTGGGGGGGGGGGGCAAGTTTTCCAAACGACAGCGAGGAAGGCGCAGGGGAGGATCCGATGAACTGGGCCTTATATGCAGACTTGGCGGAATAGACTCCAGTTGGCGACAGAGTCCAAGTGATGTAATCCTGAGATTCCTTGAGTTAGGGTGATCCCTTGCACAAGGTTCCAAAGCTGAACAAACTGTGAGATGTGGGCAGTAGTGAAATGGTCTACGGCAAGGTCATCGATCCAGTTGTAATCCGATAGGGCCTCATGCACAGTTCTATTCTTGCGTTTGGACGCGGCGAAAAGGGCTGGGGCGATGACCTTGGGAGGCAGCCCCTCAAGCCAAGACGACCCCCAAAACGAAGCTTTGCGCCCGTCGCCGATTGTCACCCTAGTCGCCACATTGAATAGGCACCTGTCAGTGTAGTAGTTGGGGGTTTCCGACCCCACCCAAGGCTTTTCAGGGGAGGCCCACTCATGCCACAACCACCTAAGTCTCAGAGCCCTAGAGAACTTCTCCAAGTCCAGGATGCCCAGCCCCCCAAGGCCTTTGGACGACATACTTTGTCCCAGCCCACCTTGCACTTCCCGCTGCTAACCTTCTTGGTGCAGCTTACCGCGGCTGATTTTGTTGTAGGCCTTTATCCATGTCTTGTGCGCCTTAATCGCAGGCGGCAGAAAGATGGGCATTGATGATATCACAGACTTGACGAGTTCGTTGCAACCCGCCCTGTTGATGAACTTTCCCTCCCAGGGTTGTAGACGTGAGGCAGCCTTGTCTATGTAAGGTTGAAAATCAGCGCGCCGAAGCGTTCCCAATGCAAGGGACAGTCCTAGGTACTTGTTGGGAAAGAGAGCGATCGTGGCTGGGAAGTCTGCCGTGACAGCGGTCAGGTCAATGTCCTCGCAGCGAATCGGGGAGAAAGAACTCTTGTTGAAGTTTGTGACCAACCCGGTAGTAAAGATCGTTAACTAACACACAAAACAAAAGGGATTAAGAAATGTTCTTTCACACGCAAACGCTTATAAACACGTACGTATAGACACCCGTATAAACATACACACACGCAAACCCTACCCCTATTACTATGAGAACCTCCGAGAGACTGGTCGGAATCTTAAGATTGATGAAATCACCACGTGTGCCTCACTGTTGACGGGCACGTCACATATCAGCGTAAATATATCACCGATTAAATTCTGAAATAATCAAAAAAAAATTCAAACACCTGAGACTTGAACCGAGTGGGCTGGTTACACCGCAAAATGAACCAAACCAGTTGAGCTTGACCTCCCTTCGCCGCGTTGGGTGTTTGATTCTACGACCCTTGTTGCCCTAGACTCGCCGGCTAACCGAAAATGTCATATAAACGCAACGACGTCGATTGACGATTGTAGTCCAGTAGTGAACAGTAATTAAAGACTAGCTATTAAGACCATCCACTATGTGCTCCAAAAGCGATTCATAGATGGCTTTGAACCGATGTTGTACATAGCATGGCATCGCATTGTGGTGTTAGAAAAAAGAAGCGAACCAAACTATTGGTTCGGTTCAAAGAGCAAATGTGTCAGGGTGGCTGCTAGTTTAGGAAGGAAGAGGAGAGAGAGTTTGGTGTTTTCAACAGAAAAGTTGCATGCATGTGTCAGATTGGACCCCATAGCTACAATTCAATGCGGTTCCATACATAGTAGGTAAACTCAAGCGAATCAAACTCTGTCAACTTTTTGCCTTGAACCGGTACCACATAGTGCATGGCCTAACCACCTTCCTTCCGCGCCGCACTGCACCTCTGGCTGTGGGTACGGTAGCAGGTGGGATGGGATTTCCCATCAATCCCACCTCCCATCCCGCCAAATAAACCCTAGTTATCCCATTTAAAACACCCATTACCCGTACGGGCAAATCAATGAAGAGCCCACTAACCCTATGAACAGCCCACAGGTCCGGCGCATATCTGAAAAAAAGAACGCTGCGCTTCCTTCCCAAATCACATATCGTATTCGTGAGGCTCGATACCCAGCTTCCAGCGCTGCCGGCCGCCGGCTCCCTAGCGCCGCCGCCGTCCTCTCTCTCTGGCTGCTCTCCACCGCATCCCCCTTGCCTGCCTCTCCTGCTGCTCCATCCAGCCGGCTGTTAGCGAATAGGACTTAGTCTTCTCACCGTTGTAACTGACTCCCATCTAGGTAGAATCAGATCCTTAGGATTAGCTCCTCACTCCCACGATCTGTTGTACTCCCTCCGTTCCTTTTTATAGTGCGCTGGAGGGTTTTAGGCAAACTTCTGTCACGTTACGAAATATTTTCGTTTTCCAATTTTGCCCTCCCACCGCTTTCTCTCTCGCGACCACTCTCTCTCGCGAACGCTCCTCTCTCTCTCTCGAGCGCTCTCTCTGGATCCCGTCGCCGTCGCCTTTTCCCTCCCCGTCGCCGGCCGCTGCTATTCCTCTCCCCGTCGCCGGCCACCGCTATTCCTCCAACCGTGGTCGAGTTCTTTCTCCCCGTAGGCAACCATATTTCTCCCCACCAACGCAACCACAACCCTAGTTCTCCAATGATTGGAATTTTATCCGCCGGCGATGGGCTACGGGCGAGATGGCGGTCAATCCGTGGGCGTCGGCGATGGATCAACTTGATGCGGCGAGCTTCGGGCAGGCAGAGGAGAGGATGCGGCGAGGTTGAGTCTGGCGCCAGATCCACCAGAGCGGAGAGCCATGGAAGCGGGAGGCGAGCACATCGGCGCGGAGGCGTCGGAGGCGGAGGTGACCTGAGCCGCGTCGTTCCGTGGAAGTCACGGCCGTCGCCTCCCTCACATGCAGCTCGTCGTCGACTACCTCTACAGCGGCCGCGTCGTCCAGGACCTCCCCAAGTCGGCCTGCGCCTGCGTCGACGACCAAGGCTGCACACACGTCGGCTGCCACCCCGCCGTCTCCTTCATGGCACATGTCCTCTTCGCAGCGTCCACCTTTCAGGTCTGCATCCCTCCTCCCCTGCTCCGTCGCGATGATTTCTTCGTCTCACGTGTTTATTGTGCCTTGCTGCGATGTGTATCTGCTCTGCTCACGCAAACCCAACTTCTAATTCTGTCCTTTTTCTTGCTGCACGCGAGGACAGACGGTGTGTACTCCATTTGTGTGAGTACGTAGATGCCTTGATCCTGCTTGTATGTGTTGCGCAGCAGTGGAGTAGCAGTAGCCTTATTTTGGAAGGAAAAGAACATTAGGAGTAGCTTTTTGTAGGCGTAGCTTGTGAAGGGAATATGCCCTAGAGGCACTTAATAAACATAGTTTATTGGCAATATCCCAATCGTTCATTATATGTTTTATACCATGCTATAACTGTATTAAGCGAAAACATTAATACATGTGTGGTAGATAAACAACCAGGTCCTTAGTAGTCTCTACTAAGACTAGTTTCGTTGCGCGATTGATGATCGAGGTTTTCCGATCATAGGGCATGGCGCTGGTCGGCAATGGAAGTCATATCGTTAGGTGTAACGATGTGATGGACATACCCAGTATTTATAGGACATAGTCATTACGCCTTAAGACCGTGAGATCAACTCTTATTGTTATCCCTGGAAGATACTTTGATCGCACCAAACGTCATATATTATATAGTGTGACAATGATAGGTGATACTTTTGGGTATCGGAAGGGGGTAGTTGAGACAAGGGGTCAACAGCAGGATTTGTCAGTCCGCATAGCCGGATAGATACTCTAGGGCCCACTCGGTGAGATTATGTCAAATGAGTTTGCAAACATGTGACTAGGTCACTAGCTGACATAATATCATAGACGAGTAGAAGATAGCGATGTCAGTAAAGAGATCATGCTAGGTATGGAGATATCTGAGAATGATGCTCGGACACGCTAAGTATCGCCATGACAAAGGGTTTAAGACTAGACGTCCAGGTTTGATAGATGAAAGTCATTCGTTATATCACACGGATTAATTCATGGGGTCCAGGCCTACGAGTTAGTCGATGATCATAGAGGAGTCTTGATCGTACCTGTTATGATATCGAATCGCTAGGGTAACAAACTTAAGGGGTTTCGACAAGACAACCGGAAAGGAAAGAGATCACCGGGAACGTCCCGGGAATGGTCCGATGGAGATCGGGCAGTGACGAAAGAGTTTTCGGAGCTAGAATAAATTATATAAAATATGTTTGATATTAATTAGTGTAATTCATGTTTAAATATGATTTTATATATTTATTTTCGAATTTTTAAAGGCAGATTTCCCTAAATGGGCCTTCTAGTGGAAAGAAGGCCCATGAGGGGGGGAAGCTTCCCCCCAAGGGAGAAGGGCTGGTTCGGCCAGCCCCTAGTGGGCCACAAGGGGCCCACTAGGGCCGGCGCACCTGTCTTGGACGCACCAGGCATGTGGGATAGTCCCACATTGCCTGGCTGGCAAGGTTGGCTCCCCCTGGGAGCCTATATAAGAAGGGGCACCCCTGGCCTTTTAATTCACCAATTAATTCCCAATTTCTCTCTCGATCTCGTGGTTCCCTTGTCGGAGCCGCGCCGAGTAGAGGAGGGGGATCTCTTCCACCATAGTCCGCTGCCGCGCTGCTGGTGTTCCGGTCCAAGTCTTCCGCTGCTCGTCCTGGACTGGAGCTTCGGAGGCCGTCGTCTCCACCGTATGTGTGTGACGCCCTGCGAGGTGCTGCGCTAGCGGTACTCGGAGGCCTACTTCCTCCACCCGACCTTGAGGTCATCTTCGTCGTCTTCGTCGCGCCGAGTTCTCCGCGAACTAGAGGTCGGCTACGTCGTCTTCGTCGTCAACGCTTGTGCGGGAGCGTAATCCCCGCTATTCGGTCTACGAGGGTATGTATTCCGATCTCCGCCGTACTTCTATATCTGCATAGTGTAGACCTTGGCTAGTTTAAGGATATCGTTGCTAGGAATTTTTTTGTTTTCTGCACACGATCCCCTTCAGTGGTATCAGAGCCGATCTATCGTAGATATAGTTGTACGCTATTAGAACCCGTGTTCTGCACGGGGGCACCGTTCCTGTTATTTGCTACCCTCTAGCGTGCACTTGTGTTTTCCAGCGGCATTGAGTTGATGAAGCGGCCCGGACCGACTTTACGCGTACGCGAGACTGGTTCCACTACTGACATACGGCTTGTACCGTATCTGTGCCTGGCGGGTGTCAGTTTCTCTCTCTTTAGTTGGTCTTCGCATTTTCAATGGATGGCCCGAAAGGGATGCTTAAACATGCAATTATTGGATCGTTGTTGTGGTCATAAGGTTCGTAGGTATGAAGCGGTTCTATTTACGAAAGCCCCAAGCCACGTAAAATATGCAAAAGATAAAGTAGAAGCGTCTAACTTTATTTTGCAGGGGCTATGTGATATGGTCAAGGTAGGTTTATTAAATTGTTTATAAACTGTGGGCGCCAAGAAGACCATGGCGCAATGGACTATATCACATTGCATTACATTTGATGTTTTGTGTGCATCTTATATTGTGTGATTGTATATATAGTATATATTAGTTACACGGCGGTAGCTATATAAGATGATCCCTTCCAAATACCACTAGTGTTCTCCCTCCAACGCGCACCACCAAGAAATTTCTACGTTATGAGGCAGGCCGTGATGATCGGGTGTCAGACATCTCGTCGTTCGCATACAGTGGGTGTAAGCCATGTTGCACAAGCGTCAGCGTGGAGGTTTTTGGTGGCGAGCCTAGCATATTCAGAAATATGGCCTCGGAACAGGGAGACCGAAAGGTCGAGCACGAGTCACAAAATTGGTGTGGCGGACAATTGTCTACTCTTGAAGTTGTGCCGCCGGCTCTGATGATGAGGGGTGGTGCAATGGATGGGGGTCGTGTAATCGCTTAAACGACCAGGAGGGATGTTCGTTTGAGTGGGAGTTCGGATAGTTATTTTCTAAAATACTAGAACTCAGAATATAATGAACAGAGTCTGTTTTGCAAACCTTTGTAGATATTAACCATTGTGATAGCATCTTTTCAAATTAGGCGCATTCCTGCGATTGAGAAACTTAAAAGGTTGGGTCCAAACTTCATAGTTTTATACTTTAGCTTGAGGATACTCCTTGTTTAAACTTTTAGCTCTTTGTGTTACAATACCCGCTAGGAGAAACCCGGAGATTCCGCTAACAAAAGATAATTTTAATTATCGGATTTTGTGCGGATGATATCATCATAGTCCAGTGTATGCTATGATCTCTGCCATAAAGAACCAACGGTGGGTACGAGTTTTTAGATCGTGAACATATGATATGGTCGCTAAACTCGGGGTACCCCAAACGTTGGGTTGATGAAGTTTATCAGTACGTTGACTGATTGTCTTCTCAACCAAGATGGAAGAGAATACACACATTGAGGGAGCACGTGGCGGTCATACTTAATGACATATGTTCATGATTAATGAACATTGAGACGCCTCGCTCAGCTCAATTACTGGATGACAGACATCGTTGCCAAGTGCAAATCCTCTGTCATGGACTATGTCATGCAAGGGGAATCGTTCACCTTCATGGTTCTTGATTACAGTGGAAGTATCAAGAAGATGAAACAGATCGCCGGAAGTCATCAATGATGATGGAGTATATGTGATATACATGTTATGAATGTTTTAGCTAAGCAAGTACTCGCAGTAGTGACTAAGTTTTGAACTAGTCATGTTTTGTGAAAACCAGGTTTACTGCTTGAGTAGCTTGAAAGGATGAGGCGACATTGCGTGTTGATAATGGCAATCAAGTTGTTGTGACGGCCATAGACACTCTCCCTCTAGATCTTCCATTTGGGTAAATTCTTTATGATCGCCTGTTAGTATGATCGTTACAAGTGTGTCTCCTCTAGCGAGACACTTGTTCATACATGATAGTGACAAATTGGTGTCCTATATTTATGAAGTAATGATCATATGCCGATTTGAATTTAGATGGTAGAAGCCCCACATTCATAATATTAATGCCAAAGGATACAAACTTAATAAAGACACCACATATGTGTGGCACTACCGTTTAGTCATGTCAATGTTATATGCATTAGCTCCACACTGGATGGACCTATAAATCCTAAGATTTGATCTTTTGACACTTGCAAAATAACTGTGACACCGTTTTCGGAAAGCGGGCATATAACTTATTGATAGTCATACATAGAGATGTATGTGGTTCAATGAAGTAATTGACGGGTAGTGGAGACCTTTATTTCGTGAACTTCACTGAACGTTTTGAGTATAGCTTGTTGAGAATCGTGCATTTCGGTGTATGTGAATCAATGAAGTACTTTAACGTATAGTGGAAGTCTTTATTTCATAGACTTCATGAACATTCGAATAGATATATGGATATCCACTCGGGGAATGTTGGCCTGGAAATTTTGATTCAATCAAATAAGTCCAGAATGAAGTAGGAAATAAACTTAACAAGAAAATCAAATTCCCACGATGCATATCGAGGAATGAAGATTTGAGTTATAATGTTGGCACATCGTTGAAAGACTTGTGAGAAGAGTTCCACAAATTATGTCGCATGGAACACCGTAGTGTTATGGTGTGTTAGGACGTCGTAATTGCACCCTATCGGATAGTGTGTGGTAAATAAATCTCTTACCGAATTATTGTGATCATTATAGTCATATGGTAGAAACGTAAACACTCACGTTAGCAAATAGGGAAACCATTTGAATCCATGGAGACAATACCATACGAGTGATGGCATGGCTTTTGAGCCTGGATTGTCGTTTCAGCAATTTAGTGTTTCGATGTAATCGAACCTAAAATGGATAAATCTTTGTAGTATACCCTACCTAAAGAGTTAGTTGGGTACATGTCTCACGACATAGGCAAAATCTTTGCCGGGATATACCTTGCGAAAGAAATAGTTTCTTGTCCGAGGGTATAAGTGATAAAGAAAGTAGAGCAAGACGAAGTTGGTGAACTTCTTCTCCAGACATCAGAGTGGCGCAATCGAAAGTGTTTTCGGTGTCAGGCTCCACAGCTTGAAAAAGCTGATGATTCAAGATCATGATGTTCTGAGCTCATACTAAGAGCGTAGGCATACGAGGTTGTGTTCCACACTGTGTGTTACGACAATCTTGTTATGAAGGTCATATTAATGGAATATGATAGACCTACGAACTACGAAGAAGAGATGGTGGACCTAAGTCCGAGAAATGGCTATGAGTCATTTATGATCCGAAATAAAATCCATATACGATTACCAGGTATTGACTTGGGAGATCTTCTTGATGGCATCTAGGATGTTAATAGTATATGGAATTTTATGAGAGAGTAGACAGTGAGCAGATTCGATTTGTCGTGAAACAGTTCCGACAGACCACATGAGAGTTTGTCTCAAGTGGCGAAGCCTAAATCTACTCTGGGTCATTTAGCAATTACTATAATTTCGAATGAGAAATTGGTAGTTGGATGAGAAAACCATGGTTCTTAATAGTGTCATTAAGAATGGTTTGTAATCCTGAGGATGCTAAACATGTATGCAAACTTCGGTTGTCCATTCATGGGCAGAAGCAAGCATATCGGAGCTGGAATCTTCACTTTGATAATGTGATCAAAGGATTTTGGAGTTGTCCAAAATAGCTGAAGAAACCTACATTTGCAAAGAAGTGAGTGGGAGCAAAGTAGCTTTCCTTGATCTTATATGCGGAAGGCATATTTGAGTGGGAACTAAGTAGCTTTTCCTTGATCTTATATGCGGAAGGCATATTTGAGTGGGAGCTAGGTGTCATTTGTGATTCTGTATGTAACGACATACTGAATGACACAGATCCTCAAGTAGAGTGTAAAGGATTATTTAAGTGATTAAATTTTCTATGAAATGAAGTTAGGAGTATTAGGCATCCGATTTATAATTGTATAGATCGTAAGGGGCTTAATAACATTAAGTCGGAATATTTCCTTAGTCAAGATTCTGAAGTGTTTCAGAATAGGACAAGCAAAGAAAGAGGTTCTTGCTTGTATGACTAGGTAAAATATTAAGTTTATCTTGGCATTTTCAGTGATAGCAAATGATGTTCGACATTCTCTATGTATCACACATAGAGTCTATCAGGCTGAAAGATCGACTTGGTGTGACCCGAGTTCTTGGTTGAAGAACAGGTTCTAGAGTGATCCTTGTATGGATCAATGAACAAACGTTAAGTTTATTCTTCAGTGTCTATGAGAACTGAAGATAGGTTTTCTAGTAACGGGTAAGAGTGGAATGGCAACTTGCCGTAAAGCGATTACGATGATGCAAGTTATTACACTGACCCATACGGCTAGAAATCTTATATAGGAGATGTCCTTTATTTTGAAGATAGACATGGTTAGTTTGCGAAGTCGCATATGAGTGCACTGTCGCATAATCTACATAGGTATAGAAATATATAGCGACTTTAGAAGTAGCAAGTGTGATTGGACTGAGCAGTTTTCTGAGCGTAGGTGGTCCCTTAATAGATCTCTTAGACTTTTAAGGCACATGCTACGCGAATGCTCGAGTCTCACTCCATTCACTGGGATATATTTCACCGTCATCGTAAGATACGGGATGATGTCAAACAAGATGACATAGAAGTGTTGCAAAGCACATATAGATCTCAATGTGTGAGTTCTATAGACTGTATTCCTCTTCCACGAGGCGAGCAGGCACCAAGATGCTATGGGTGTTGAGCTTTTACCAAGTTGTAAACTGGATTAAGTGTTACTCTAGTGCAAGTGGGAGACTGAAGGGAATATGCCCTAGAGGCACTTAATAAACATAGTTTATTGGCAATATCCCAATCGTTCATTATATGTTTTATACCATGCTATAACTGTATTAAGCGAAAACATTAATACAGGTGTGGTAGATAAACAACCAGGTCCCTAGTAGTCTCTACTAAGACTAGTTTCGTTGCGCGATTGATGATCGAGGTTTTCCGATCATAGGGCATGGCGCCGGTCGGCAATGGAAGTCATATCGTTAGGTGTAACGATGTGATGGACATACCCAGTATTTATAGGACATAGTCATTACGCCTTAAGACCGTGAGATCAACTCTTATTGTTATCCCTGGAAGATACTTTGATTGCACCAAACGTCATATCTTATATAGTGTGACAATGATAGGTGATACTTTTGGGTATCGGAAGGGGGTAGTTGAGACAAGGGGTCAACAGCGGGATTTGTCAGTCCGCATAGCCGGATAGATACTCTAAGGCCCACTCGGTGAGATTATGTCAAATGAGTTTGCAAACATGTGACTAGGTCACCAGCTGACATAATATCATAGATGAGTAGAAGATAGCGATGTCAGTAACGAGATCATGCTAGGTATGGAGATATCTGAGAATGATGCTCGGACACGCTAAGTATCGCCATGACAAAGGGTTTAAGACTAGACGTCCAGGTTTGATAGATGAAAGTCATTCGTTATATCACAGGGATTAATTCATGGGGTCCAGGCCTACGAGTTAGTCGATGATCATAGAGGAGTCTTGATCGTACCTGTTATGATATCGAACCGCTAGGGTAACACACTTAAGGGGTTTCGACAAGACAACCGGAAAGGAAAGAGATCACCGGGAACGTCCCGGGAATGGTCCGATGGAGATCGGGCAGTGACGAAAGAGTTTTCGGAGCTAGAATAAATTATATAAAATATGTTTGATATTAATTAGTGTAATTAATGTTTAAATATGATTTTATATATTTATTTTCGAATTTTTAAAGGCAGATTTCCCTAAATGTGCCTTCTAGTGGAAAGAAGGCCCATGAGGGGGGTGGGGGGGGGGGGAGGGGGAAGCTTCCCCCCAAGGGAGAAGGGCTGGTTTGGCCAGCCCCTAGTGGGCCACATGGGGCCCACTAGGGCCGGCGCACCTGTCTTGGCCGCACCAGGCATGTGGGATAGTCCCACATTGCCTGGCTGGCAAGGTTGGCTCCCCCTGGGAGACTATATAAGAAGGGGCACCCCTGGCCTTTTAATTCACCAATTAATTCCCAATTTCTCTCTCGATCTCGTGGTTCCCTTGTCGGAGCCGCGCCGAGTAGAGGAGGGGGATCTCTTCCACCATAGCCCGCTGCCGCGCTGCTGGTGTTCCGGTCCAAGTCTTCCGCTGCTCGTCCTGGACTGGAGCTTCGGAGGCCGTCGTCTCCACCGTATGTGTGTGACGCCCTGCGAGGTGCTGCGCTAGCGGTACTCGGAGGACTACTTCCTCCACCCGACCTTGAGGTCATCTTCGTCGTCTTCGTCGCGCCGAGTTCTCCGCGACCTAGAGGTCGACTACGTCGTCTTCGTCGTCAACGCTTGTGCGGGAGCGTAATCCCGCTATTCGGTCTACGAGGGTATGTATTCCGATCTCTGCCGTACTTCTATATCTGCATAGTGTAGATCTTGGCTAGTTTAAGGATATCGTTGCTAGGAATTTTTTTGTTTTCTGCACACGATCCCCTTCAGCTTGCTGCTGCAGCTTGTTTCTCATAACACATGTCTCATACTGTTAAAAGAAGACTAGGATGGCTTTTTTGCTTGCTTAAATAAAATTGATTAGCAGCAGATGTAACACATGTCTTTGTTACAAGTAATCTTGCTTAAATGTTGCTTGCTTAAATAATTTTAGCTTAAATAATCTTGCTGGCTTAAATAAAATTGATTTGCAGTAGCTGTCCTGAATCCATGCATCAGCAGTTTAACTGAATTTTGTTGTTTGTTTGTGCAACCTTTGCACTAGCAAGTTTCTGTCCCCAATATCTTCTCCATAAACACGCATTATAACTTTTTTACACACAAGCATTAACTTACACACAAACTTTTTTAGTACTCCTGGTGCTTGGCCTAGGCAACATCTTGTGCTTGGCCTAGAAAATTAGGAGCATGTGTATTCAATCCTCCCACCTACCACCTACCCCCTGTGTATTCAATCTTATACGTTTCGTTCCTTCTAATAAGTGTACTGTCAAGTTCTTCCCTGTAGTTTCATTTCAATAAAATCAGTCAAGTCTCATCTATATGAATGGAATTTCGTTTGTTACATTTGGTTACCATGATCAGCATTTTCGTTGTTACATAGATACTGAACTCACACGGCTTCGACATTTTATCTGTTTTCATTCTTATACCCTTATATGAATGGAATTTCCTTCTACAGGGAGCAATGCTACTTGAGCAGAAACTGGAAGTTAATTGCTCATGTCGAATGCAAGGACGCCGTTGCTTGCCTGTGGACCACCAGGACTACCTCGATGTCCAAGGATGGACATGCTCGCTGGCATCGCATCAAGTGCTTGTTCTGGTAATCTCACTCTCTCCAACGCAATTACTTATCTGTTGTGTGCATTGTGTGTCTTCTTGACAAACGCGAGGAAGATGCTAGTGAAATTATGTCGGAATATTGTCTGCTAGGAAAATTTTGGTTTCTGACTCAAGATTGGATGTATGTACTCTGCTAGGAAAATTGCTGGTATAATACGGAGTAGTACCACGGCTGTGTGGCTAAGATACATTTCAGTAATGACTACCAATTTCAGTTAATTTCTGAGTAGATTTAAAGCATTTTTCAGTACAATAGCACACAACATATGTTGAAAATAACCGCATGATTTGCTTCTCATGTCTTAAATGTACCTGCAGCCACAACGACGACATCTTCCATCTGATTATCAACATGGCCCTCTTCAGGCTGCTCTACATGGCCTTCATCAGGTACTCCAGCATTGTCATCTTCAGGTGGACTGCAATTGAGGTCCAGAAGGAGAACCATCTGATCAATGGAGGCCAGCGAGCTACTACTGCTAGGGCGATCTAGTACTGCTCAGATCACTAGGGACGCCTCCTCTTGGCCCAGCGAGGTGCTGCTGGGGCCGGTGGCCGGTGATCTGCGGCGGCCGGCGATCTGTGGCAGCCAGCGGCCAGCCAGCGAGGTGCTGCTGGGGCCGGTGGCCGGCGATCTGCAGCGGCCGGCGATCTGCAGCAGCTGGCGAGCTGCTACTGCTGGAGGCCGGCGACCTACTACTGTTGCGGATCGAACGCGAGGCCCCAGCAGCGGATCAGCAGCAGAGGTCCATAGGCAAGAGGATCAGCAGCGGATCATCAGGCAGCAGCAGATCGCGAGGCGCCCAGCAGCGAAGCGATTCTAATTTTGAATTAGAGTGATCGGTTCGCTTGTACTGCGGGAGGGTATTCCCTATAACTTATCAGAACATGTGAGGGTATAAGTGTCTTTTTTTTTCACCTGGTCGGAATTCCTGGCCAGCGCACTATAAAAAGGAACGGAGGGAGTACGTGCTAACGGCACGATCCCCACTAACCTCTGTACTATAAGTACATGTGCTAATACAACAGACAACTCATCGAGTGCCATTCTCTCTCTCGCTCGTATCTAGAGTTCTACATCGGCGACTCCCTTCTCCAGCGAGCGCCGACGCCATGACCGCTGGCCAGAAATCGCGCTCCCTTCTCCGGCGAGCCGCCTCCATGGCAGTCGCACTTCGCTTTCCTACCTCTGCTGCAAGACCGGCCGGCCAAGGCCCCTGCTTCCCTGGCTTCCTCCTGCTGCCGACGAGAAAATCCGCATGTCTCCTAGATTAGACGACCGTCGAGTGGCCGGAGTGGCGGAGTGCTGTGGCGATGGGCTCAAAGGCGGGGAGCACGATGTGGAGGGAGCACTACTCGAGACGTGAGCGTGCCATGTGCATTTTTCCGGCGTGGCTAGGAGAGGGCCGACGGGGCGTTGTTCGGGAGGCTCAGTTCCTGGAGCCCCGCTAGGAGGCGCCGGACGGAGGGCGGGAGCGCACCGGCGGCGGCGGGGAGGTTGAGGAGAACGGGGATGCAGAGGGGAGGCCGCGTGGATTACTGTTCATGGGATTTTAATGGGACAAGCAGGACGTTATCAAAAAAGCCCAATAAAATTTCAGCATATGGGTAGATGGGTAGTGGGGCAATGGGAAGTAGACATCCCAATCCCATCCCACTTGCATCCATAGCTGTGGGCCGTGCTATCCAATTTCATTCCAACTTTACAGAATGTAAAGACTAGCGTTCGTTTAGCTGCCCACACACACCTCAAATTGTGGATTAGTCAGACAAAACATTTGTTTAACAGAAGAAAAATGAAATGAGATAGTCCATAGTATTCTCCAGCTGTTGGATGAGATGTGAGGGCCGCTTCTACTTGACGTGCCTATAATAAAACGGTTTAGTTGAGATGCATTATTTGATCCAGTGTATATATTTATTAGTAGCACTAACAGACACTGGCCTACCAACGCAGACCTTTGCCAATTCCTCCTTATGGTTCTTTAATTTTTCAGACAAGAAATGCAGCAGTTTCGCTTGCATATACTCTAAAATATTCAGAATCTGCTTCTATTGACTTCGCTGTCGGCACGCACCGCTGAAGTTTCCCCGCTAGGAACGACCTTCAGATTTCCTTTTTTCGCTTTGTTCCTTTCAGCTGTAATGTTTTGAGGTGGCATGTCCTTGTTCCATGGTAAAGAGCAAGTCCGGGCAAGGGAAGGGAAAGTAGCTAGCCAGGAGAGGCTTTGACAGGGCAGGATGCAGCTGCCAGTTGCTGCAAGACGATGTGGTATCTGCTCGTGAGATCGATCGAGCATCTGATCTCACACGCTGGTAAGCTTAGCTAGCTTAGTAAATCGATCATGTGTCCTACTCGATCGTGTAATTCTCCATCAGTCTGTTGACCCCCGAGATCTCACACGCATGATCTGCCTGCAAATTAAGAAGAAGAAACCTCATGGAGATCATGGATGGAGATCGGAGGAGGAAGCTAGCCGCGATCACCCGGCCGGCGCGCGGTCAGGACAGCCCGGCGCGGCGCCTGGTCGCCTGGCTGCAACTTTTCTTCAGTCAGTGATCAATCACATCTCGTTCTCAGCTGTCGCCATCGATCGAGCTCGCTGATGATCTAATCGCTATGCTTTTGTTTGGTCGTCTCTTGCAGAGGCTTTTGTGCAGAGGTACAGCTGGCTGGCGAGGTGGGACGCCGCAGGGCGCCCCGCGTTCCTGCTCCTCTTGGCTTTCTTGGTCCAGATGAAACTGCGCCGCTCCCTGTCAAGGCAGAAGTCGCGGCTGCAGCTCCGAGCCACCGCCGCCGTCACCGTGCAGGCGGCGTGCCGGGCGATGTCGGCTCGCCGCGAGCTCTCGATCCGGAGACAGACTAGAGCAGCCGTATGCATCCAGGTAACTACATATAAGTACATACATGATGCACTCAGCTGTAGTGCTGTGCCTTGCGTGAATCATACAATGAACATTTTGTCCGTGCTCGTCGAAAAAAGGCGCAATGGCGCGCACACAGGGAATTGTGGAGCTACCTGACGATGAAGAGAGCCTCAGTGATCTGCCAGTGTGCTTGGAGGCAAAGCATTGCGAGGAGGCACCTCGGCACGCTCAGACTGGTCCTCTCCCCAATTCCTCATCTTCTACTTGCTCATAATTCTTTGAGTTGTTGGGCATCTAAATTTGTTCAAATGTGCAGGCCAATGTTGAGAGGGAGAGGCTTGATGAGGTCAGCAGGCTCCACGAAATGGTGGATGTGCTGCAGCAGGCGGTCGAGGACGCGGAGGTGAGGGTGATCGCCGAGCGGGAGGCGGCGATCAGGGCGATAGCGGATGCGCCTCCGGTCATCAAGGAGACAGTGGTGTGGGTGGAAGACACTGAGAAAGTTAACTCGTGGAACACTGAACTCGGTCGCCTGAAGGTCTCTCACACCAATGCTCCGTCCAGAGATTGTACAATGTGCTATGGCTAATACGAAATTGTGACATTAGTCCAGATAAATAGTGAGATTAATAGTGGTTCTTGATTTTGTGTGCTGCAGGATTTGTTGGGAGCAGAAATGCAGGCGACGTTTGATGCGAAGAAGGCGTTAGCAAAGGCTGAATTGAGGAATGAAAAACTGGCTAGGTTGCTTGGAGTTCAGGAGATTAAGAATAAAACGCTGCAAGATTCTCTCGAAAGGTTTCTTTTTGCAGATTACCCTGTCTGTTGCACAAACCATGTTAGCTCCTTGTGTGATAATGGTAGATAATTCTGGTATTTAACAGGATGGAGGAGAGAGCTTCCGATCTCGATGCAGAAAACAGAATGCTCCGACAGGCTGTTGCATCGACCACTGCTATCAAGTCACCAGCTAGTGAAAACCACAAAGGACATGAACTTCAGGTACCTATAATCACAAACTATTCTATTAATGATTATGATGCCAGTGTACTAAAACTGTAAAACATGTCACTGCATGTTGACAGGTAACTCCTGAGGATGAGAAAACAACAAATGGTGCTGTGAAGCCCATGATAGTTTACAGGAGCAATGATATCCATAATGTATGTATAATCCTACAGTTTAGTTTTTCAATAATTTGCGGATACATTGCTAATTTTCCCCAGTGGGATCTTTAACTAGGGTGACAATTCTGAATTGTCTGGCTCAAATGACTCTGAAGCTGAGAAGCAGCAGCAGGTAGGATTCAGGTTCTGAATTGTTTCATAACCTTGGAACAGTATGATAATTCATATGGTGCGCCTTTACGAGATATCACCCTTTAAGATATTTCTAACGATTCTGAAAATCTAGGAGCTTCTAATCAAGTGCATATCTGAAGATCTGGGATTCTCGACCGGAAGGCCTATCGCTGCGTACCTCATCTACCGTTGCTTGGTCCACTGGAAATCATTTGAAGAGGACAGAACCACAGTTTTTGACCGCATAATTCAGAAGATCAATGCTGCAATTGAGGTATGTGACAACGGTAGGCATCATTTTCCGATAAAAGGGAACCTTTCTTAACTCAAAACTCGCATCAGCCCGATGCAATCGATTTTTTTTACACCTGACCTTTAGCAGACACTTTTATTGTTTATACAAATGTACACATAATTTGATGTCCCTCCTTTCTTGCAAGGCGCGAGACAGCAATGAAACATTAGCATATTGGCTATCCAATTCATGCACATTGCTGTTGCTCCTCCAAAGGACACTGAAAAACAATGGCTCAGCTGCTTTGGCACGTCAGAGGCGAAGAACATCGTCCCTCAACTCACCCAAGGTAATGCTGAAAACTTATCATTTATCCTTAACTTTTTTAGTCAGTATAAACTTTGAATTGTATATTCAATAATACCAAGTTGGAACCTTTCAGGAAAATCAAGCTCCTGGTCATCCTGAGCGTTCAGTTCCAGATGGACGGTTGGTTGGTGGGCTAACTGATATTTCCCAGGTTGAAGCCAAGTACCCAGCACTCGCTTTCAAGCAACAGCTCACGGCATTGTTGGAGAAGGTCTATGGAGTGATCAGGCAGAACCTGAAGAAGGAACTGTCCCCTCTGCTTGGCCTGTGTATTCAGGTAAGCATTGCGCATGTCATAGTTTTCACAAACATTCAATGGATGATCAAACAACTTGCAGATGAAATCTAAACCTTCTGTAGGCACCAAGAACATTCGTCATCAGCCCCAGAGAATCAGGCTCTCAAGGATCAGACATGGCACAGCAAGCTTCCATGGCACATTGGCAGAGCATCATCAAGATCCTGACGAATTCTCTCAACTTTTTGAAATCAAATTATGTATGCGCCAAAACTAAACTACTGTCCATTATAGCTATTCTAAAGTCGAAACACGCCCCATTTCACGCTTTTTCCATTTTATTTGCAGGTGCCTCCGTTCCTGATCTGCAAGTTGTTCACCCAAGTATTTTCATTCATCAATGTGCAACTATTTAACAGGTACGCACATGCATATGTCATATGTGCTACTTTAGTAGCATGAACAGGTCAACTCACATGATAGTATTTTGTTGTTGCTCAATTGCAGTCTCCTGCTACGGCGTGAGTGCTGCTCATTCAGTAATGGGGAGTTTGTCAAAGCTGGGCTGGATGAGCTAGAGCATTGGTGCCACTGGCTCACGGATGAGGTGACTGCATTTCTCCACCATCGTTCCAACACAGATCTTACAGGAAGCAGTTGGTAACCTACCTTGATCTGAAAACAGTATGCAGGTTCTTCCTGGGACGAGCTGAAGCATATTCGGCAGGCGGTCACGCTTTTGATACTCGAAGATAAGCACAATAAGTCTCTGAAACAGATAACTGACGACTTCTGCCCGGTAAGTCTGAACCTGTGTCCTTATTACTTTCTTATTATAACCATCGCTGTTATGTCATTAATTTTTTGGATGTCTTGCCAATATTAGGCACTTAGCATGCAGCAACTATACCGGATCAGCACAATGTACTGCGATGACAAGTACGGAACCCTTGGCATCCCGTCAGAGGTAGGCCACTCCAACATATACACTCTTGACAACAGATTGCGGTTTGGTTTGTTGTTATTTCTTAGACTGAATGAACGAAACCGTAGGCCGTTTCGAGCATGCGAGCCAAGATGATCGCTGGATCGAGCAGTCCATCGGTGCAAGATGACATCAACTCTTTCCTTCTAGACGATGATTTCAGGTTTCCACTTGATCACCCGCTCCTTGTTTTTCGTTAACTGGCCCGTTTGGAATACTAGAATTTGTTTTTACTCGTTCATGTGGAACAATGATGTGTATTTCTCTATTATTACAGCATCCCTTTCTCCGTGGATGACATCTCGAGGCTGATGGTCCACGTGGACACGGCAGACATGGATCTGCCGCCACTGATCCAGGAGAAAAATGGCTCCCCGTTTGAACTCTGAAAAGAAAAAGGGAAACAACGCCTTTTTTCATGTTGTAGTGATGTACAATTGTACATAGCACCACAGTTTTGAGTTTTGGGTACATAACTAAATATATGTGATTGGTTCTTTTTTTGGCTGGTTTTTGAGTTTGGATTGATTCATTTGGGTTTGCGTGTGTGGACTTGTAAACAAGTGAGCTGTGTCTAACTATGTATAGTCATCATGCATCAAAGAAAGAAAAAAGAACGAGACTTGGGGTTTTGAGAGGTTGATGCTTGCAAGCAAAGTATACCCTGCTGCCTGTATCTGTGTATATTGCCAGATGTGATACTATGAAGTTCAGTGTCGAATAGTGTATATGTTGGAGTGGCCAGAGTGGTTTATGAGTGACTCACTTGGTAGTTCTATGCTATAACTCTGGCAAATGTGGTAGGCCTGTTGAAATGGTATGCTTTTCTGTCACGCTCTGGTAAGTTTTCAAAAATCTAATCTTGAAGTTGACGTCTGTTTATGAGCCTATATATCATGGCTTGTTATTCTGGAACCCGCGAGCGCATAGATAAGTGATCACGAGAGGAGCTCGACCACTAACATCAGCGACATTGCGACTGACGGCCATGTAACAGTAATGCAGATCAAGAGGAGGGACGCCTGCTCCTATCACAACCAAGAACTGTTAATTATCTATCAGCCTGATGGATTTCCGGCGGAGTTTTACCAAAATGCTGGGCAATCATCAAGACTGACTTGATGGCTTTGTTTGAGCAATTACAAAATGATAATTTACCGCTGCATAGACTCAATTTTGGAGTTATCACTTTACTTCCAAAAAAAGAAGATGCAAGTAGAATTGAACAATACCGCCCGATTTGTTTGTTAAGTGTGAGCTTCAAGATCTTTACAAAAATTGGGACAAATAGGGTAACATCAATTGCACAAAAAGTTATCCGTCCAACACAGACGGCTTTCCTTCCAGGTAGGAACATTCTTGAAGGAGTGGTAATCCTACATGAGACCTTACATGAGATACATAGGGGGAAAAATGGATGGTGTTCTTTTCAAAATTGACTTTGAAAAGGCATATGATAAAGTTAATTGGCCATTTCTACAACAAGCCCTTCGTGTGAAACGTTTTGACCTTAAATGGTGCGATTGGGTAGCTAGATTTTGTCCAAAGTGGGAGTGTTGGAATTCGTGTCAATGATGACATTGGTCACCTTTTCCAAACTCTAAAAGGCCTCCGACAGGGAGGCCCGTTATCTGTGCTTTTCAATATTGTGGCGGACATGTTAGCCGTGCTCATTGCAAGAGCAAAGGAGGATGGTCAAGTTGGTAGTCTTGTACCATATTTAGTAGAGGGAGGAGTATCAATACTTTAGTATGCTGATGATACCATATTATTTTTAGAACATGATCTTGACAAGGCTGTGAACATGAAGCTTATATTATCCTTGTTTGAACAATTGTCTGGTCTGAAAATTAATTTTCACAAAAGTGAAATTTATTGCTTTGGCAAAGCGGTACATCATCAAGATGACTACAGAAACATCTTGGGATGTGAGGTGGGATCTTTACCTTTGAAATACCTTGGTATTCCGATATCGAAAATTGCTTAATAAACAATAGAAGATAATAGAAGATAGGTTTGAGAAAAAGTTGGCTTCTTGGGCCGGAAAACTATTATCTTATGGAGATCGATTAGTATGATTAATTCGGTCCTCAGTAGTTTTCCAATGTTTCTACTATCCTTTTTTGAAATTCCAGTAGGAGTGAGAAAAAGGCTTGACTTCTTTCGTAGTAGGTTCTTTTGGCAAAGTGACCAGCAAAAGCGTAAGTATAGATCGATAAGATGGAATATTATTTGTCGTCCAAAAGAACAAGGAGGTTTGGGTATTGAGATGCTAGATATTAAAAACAAATGCTTGTTGAGCAAATGGCTCTACAAATTGTTAACTGAGGAAGGGATGTGGCAAGAACTACTAACTAGCAAATATCTAGGAGGTAAAACGCTCGCACAAGTGACGGCGAAACCATCGGATTCCCCTTTTTGAAGGGGACTAATGGCTGTAAAACAAGATTTCTTTTCACGGGGGTTCCTTTATCATAGGCAATGGCCAAGGAACCCGGTTCTGGGATGATTCTTGGTTGGGCAATGGGACCTTGGCCGAAGCCTATCCTAACTTGTTTAATATCACACGAAACAAAAATGTGTTAGTAGCTGATGTTTTGAATAATGTTCCACCTTTAAAGTTGTATTTTAGGAGAGAATTAACAGGATCAAAATGGACATCGTGGCTAGAGTTGGTTCAGAAACTAATGACGATTTCTCTAACAACGGAGGAGGATAAGTTTAGGTGGAATTTGACACCGAATGGCATTTTCTCGGTTAAATCGATGTATGCCGATTATATGAGTGGGCATACACCTTTCTTACAGAAGTATTTGTGGAAGTTGAAGATTCCATAAAAAATTAAAATCCTCCTATGGTTTGTTAATAAAAATGTGATCCTCACCAAGGATAATCTAATTAAGAGAAACTGGAAGGGATGCAAGAAATGTGTTTTTTGCCACAAACAGGAGACAGTTGAACATTTATTCTTATCTTGTATATTTGCTAAAAAAGTGTGGAGATTGCTCCACTTTACTTTTAATATTTCACTTCCAATAGATATAGCCAATATGTTTGGCTCTTGGTTGACATGTTTTGATAAAAAAAATAGGATACGCATTGGTGTGTCAGCTTTCATTTGGGCAATATGGAATTGTTGAAATGATGTGGTTTTTAACAAAGTTACAAATGTTCACTTTTTGCAGTTTGTCAACAAGGCGGTCTATTGGATCACTATGTGGTCTTTCCTCTTGCCCTTGGACCAGCGACCCCTTAAGGAGGATGGATGCAACCGCCTTATGGCGGTGGTTCGAGCCATTTTATCCCGCGATGGATGGCAACATGATCAAAGAATCTGTGATTTTTAGTTTCTTTCAATACTTTAGTGCTGCTTTACTTCTCTTGTGTGCCGGTTGCGGCCATGGAATCTGCTACTAAGATTTGTATTCCGAATATCTTGCTGGTTATTTGCAATAAAAGCCGTATGCATCTACCTGATGCAGAGGCTGGGGCTTGTTTCCTTTTCTATAAAAATAATCTAACAGAGTGCATGCGTATAGCCCTCGTCATAGCCTTTGCTAATTAATCCAGCGCGCAACCAACAGAAGATAGCAAGCCGTTAACGTGATGCACGGGCGGGATGACAATACTATATAACAACCAAGTTAAAAGCACCTATTTAGGTGCTTTTATGACTTATAACCAAAACCAAAAGTCAAGAAAAAAGTCTAACCAAACACCCTCTAACAGTCTCGTGACAGTACAGGGTAGACCTGCCCGAAACCTGGTCACTTCCGCATTAGAATTGTTTCTAAATTGACGTTTGACAAAATTTTAGGCACTAATGGATCTTTGTAAAACTTCAACCAGATATGGTTACTCTCCTAAAACGCCAGTTAAAGTGGCCTTATTTGACAGTCCAAACTAAGCTGAAAACGGTAAAATCATTTCAAATATGCCATCCACGTTGGAATTTTGATGTTCTTGGTATTTTTACAATCCCAGAGCCTCTGAGATTTTGGATTGGTATTTTACCGATCTTAGAGACTCTGAAATTTGACACATTATTCGGGATGTCTTATTTTAAATAACATACTTGTTTTTTTGGCTAAGTTTGGGCTGTCAAAATACGCCATTCTAACAGACATTTTATGGAGGGTCATTTTTGTTAGAAAATATACAACTACAACGGGCCAACACATCGAGTCCGTCTATACCCATTTCTGTCCGTGCGAGCGAAAATCAAGGTCCAGCGCGACGACGCGAACATACCGATGTCTACTTGCTGTCCGTCACGGCCCATTCTCGGCCTAAACTTGGGTCACATTTGTGTCGGCCTTGGGCACACGGACAATTCTTTTGTCCTCCTTTGTAAGCCCATGGCCTGCCCAACATACCCTAATCTTATCCGCGCCGCTCGCCCCTTCCGCCGTGTAACATCCCGGGGTTTAGAGTTCAGAATTAGAGAGGACACATAAGTGTGCATTACATTCATGCATAAGAATGTTCGTGCATCTAGTTTTAAAACACTAAGTGATTGAAGTTTAACTTGAGTAGGTGTTATTGAACTAGATCATCAACTTGAGTGTTATAAACTTTGCGATGATCTTGTCTTAAACCCTATTTTTGGGTAGAGAGATATATGATTAATTGTTAAACCCAATGGTAATCAAACTTGTTACAACAAAACTTTATATTAGGAGTTGATGATAAACTTAGTAATTTCTAGTTATCATCTCATCATCTAGTCTCATAAATTGTGCTAGACATATCTCTAGTACATAGAAATCATGATAGTCTTGAAGACGAATCTGAATCACCTAAATCATAATCAAGATCTTCTTACTTTATCTAGACATCTTATTTTCTTACCTCCCAATCTTCTCGAAGTCATCAACAAGAGAAGCTACCAAGAAGGAGGATACAACAAGAAGGCTTTGAGAGGTATTTCTTAGATGGGCATAGAAGTATTATGGACGGGCCTCGTGATGCTACTCTCCTGCTTAGGAGTGAGGTTAAAAGGTTGGTTTTATTGGATTTTTAAGAAGTGATCATTGACGCCCGCTTTGTTCTTGTTGATGATATGATTAAGGAAGGTGGTTTGGTTGAACTCTCTTTGCACAAAGTGTTAGTGGGCAAAAGATCTTGCTCTGGTGATCATTCCTCGGTTCATGCTGCTAAGTCAAAAGATCCAACAAGGCAAGAGCACAAGGTTGATGGCCACACTATTCCAACCGACAAGGTTAGTCCCCCATGCTAAACTTTGCAAAGGGATTATTGTTTGAGGAAGATGCCTTTAAAATTTTTGGACATCCAGTATATTTCAAACCTGGTTGTAGAAGAAGAGAGTTTCTTATGGACATTTCTTTTGCCCGTTCAACTTTCAAATTGAATATTCATACTGTGAGTCTTGTACTACAAAGTTACTTTCGAGGTTCTGCATCTCAGTTTCATGTTCAATACCTGCGGGATAGAGTTTTTCGTTTCTCATTTGCATCAATATCTATGGGATTTGAAATATACAATGCTGGCAAAGTTTCTGAATCTTCCTTTGAATTTCATGTTAATCTGTGGGGACATGGGGGCCCAAATTGGATGTTTGAAGAGAAAAAAATATTATTCTGAACAAGATGCTGAATGGACTGTTGTTTCCAGGAAAAAACAGTCTAAGAAAATCTCTGTTTTTGATCGCCTTGACTTTTAAATTCAAAATCAAAATCATTTTGTGGCCCTTAATTCCCAGAATAAAAAGGATTTGTCACTGATTGTGCCTGATTCTCAGCCAAATCTTGATGAGTCAGTTTTGTTAGGCAATCAAGGGAGCATTCACGAAGAGAAACGGTCTTTTGTCCAAGTTTTAAATGCTGAGAAATTTCAGGCCAAGACTAGGCAGGTTTGAAGAAAAAATTGAAAATACTAATGGCTAGCTGCCAAGGGTGGGAATTTTGGTTCCAAAATTGTCGGGCCTGCTTAATTGCTGGAAATTTCCTTCCTTCCCTGATTTGGGTCTGGTTGCTTGGGCCAACAAAAGTTTCCTTACCTGGTTCAAAGCCCAAGGCCCACCACCGCTGATTAAGAAGGCAGACTCATTTAAGGAATTAGATGATTCTCTGCCCCCCCCCCCCCCCCCCCCCAAATGCTGTCTTCTCGCCTCCCCTGTCTACAGTAAACCCCACCCCGGCGACCACCTCGAGCTCGTCGATGTCCGAAGCAAGTGCCGCAATGGCAAACATTCCCATAGACCCCCGCCCTTTCGTGTCGCGTGGGTTCCAGGCTCTGCAGATTGAAGGAAGGAATGGCGTGCAACGGGTGGTGGTGCCGCGGCGCCCACGGACACATGAAGACATGGTCGTCGCAAGAATCCACCCAATGCCTCCAGGTCAGGTACCTTTCGTGAACATCAAGGATGTCCTGACGGACTTCATGGTGAATCAGGCGCATGCAGTGTTTAGAGACCTCCAACCCTGCCCTTTTGGAGCTGCGTTCGTTCAATTTGCGCACCCGAGAGACTTGGATAGACTAGCTGCTGCAAGTCCTATTCAGTTTGATGATGTCACTGTTTCTTTCACCAAACACAACAGAGGCACCAACTGGAGACGCACCTATTTCAATAGGGAATGTTGGGTCATGATTGTGGGTTTGCCGCTTGATAACTGGAATGAAGAGGATATCGGTGCTGCCTTTTGTGGAATTGCCAAGTTAATTAGCTGGGAAAAGGATCCTAGACACAAAGCTAGGGTTCTGGCAAAAATTAGAGTCACTGAGCTAACTGATATCCCTAAAAGCCTGAGGTTTACTGAAGGAGAATGGGCAGAATTGGAATCTTGGACTTGCTCTGTTGAAATCCTGCAAGAAACTCTCCTTGGTGCTGGCCCACCTGATGAAGACCCTTTGCGTGGTGATGGTGAGGATCCACACCCTTTGCCTGATCCTGAGGACAATGCTGCAGCTCCTGTCAATGCTGAAAAGGATGTTGCTGAAATTGAGCCAGAGATGGATGGGTGGTTTCATTGGGTTGAGCCTGCCCAAAATGCAAACAATGAGGTTCTCCCAATGGAAGTTGAACAGGAGAAAGTGGATATCCTGCCAGGACAAATGCTTGACCAGCCTCCTAATAGTAGCATCACTTCTGAACTTGGGATGTCTGATGGTGAGTTTTCCACCAATAATGAGAACTGTGCTGCCATGCAACTGGTTAATGTTGAGCAGGCTGAAAACTCTGAAGAAGTTGGGTTGCCTGAGACAGTTGGGCCCAATGTTGATCCTCTGCAAGTGGGCCTTGGTAATTCTCCAATTCACCTCTCTGAAGGCAGTAATGAACAGAACTTGGACATGGATGGAAATGAGGTTAACCTGGTCCTACCTGAAGTGGCACACATGCAGCTTGGAATGGTGAAAACCTATTTCTTCCCCATTGAAAATGACCCCACTTTCACTTTCTCTGAGCAAGGCTTACAGCTATGGGACAAATATTTTGCTCCAAGGATTGACTTGGCAATATCCAATGAGAAGCTTGCTAAAGTCGCAGTAAGTTGGTTTAACTTTATTACTTTGATGCTTTTGACTCCTGAAAATTTTGACTGGGCAAAGAAACTTGTTAATTCAAAATTGTGGGAAATTCTCTGTGAAGATGATAAATCTGAAAAGGTTTTCACATTCCACATACCTCATAAATGCCTCTCTGATAAAGCACTTATCTGTGAGATTGTTGATGATGATCAGGAGTCTATGCCAACAATGCAAGGATCTGCTGTGGATAATTCCCCTCCACCTGCCCCAACCAGAAAGAGGAAAGGAAAAGCTCCCATGGTTGAATCAGAGGTAAGAAGGAGCCTAGAATTCAAATCCTAATTGAAGGATTCAAAAGAAACTTTGCTTGCTATGACAGAAGATGTTTGCCTTGTAATGCCGCCCCACGTGTTATAAAGCCAAAGGTGGTTAGAAACCTTGCACATTCTTTTTGTAAGGTGGAAGAAAAGGAGTTGGAGAGAAAGGTGACCAAGAAAAGGAACTCCAAGAAACAGTAGGATGATGCTGGACTGGATGGCAACCATCAGGAGAAATCCAAGAAATAATTAATGGATAGTACTACTTTTATATTTGCTGGGGTTGTTTGTTGTTGTGTTAGCAGCTGTATTTTGGATATGTTACTTGCTCTTGTAGTTTTAGTTGTGGATCTGATGTATGCTGGTGTTGATGTGGCAGCATATTTTGGACATGTGAATCATATGATCGATGTTATCCTTGTTATGCTTCAGTTGGTTCCTTTATATATGTCATGGATATTATCTGTGCTGCCTGTTATGTGCTGGAGTACTGTTGTGTCTGAGTTTTGGCTATGGCTAGCTTTTATTGGTACAAAGAATTGGCATTCTGTTTTAGCAACGCTGCTGTTGCCAAGTTGCCAGATGAGGGGTTACTATGCGATCATAAGTCTATTTGTGACTCATTATTTAGCTTGTGGTTGTGGTCTATGTTTCCTGGTATACTTAAGAGTGCCTCTGGATATGAACAGTGGATGTCGCCTGATTCGAGGTGGCAATTTATTTTGGATGTGGGGTCTAGGCAGATCAATAACAAATCAGTTTATTAATGGATCACAACAGACTTTGGAAAATAATGAATTGGAATATTCGAGGGATTAACTTAGAGACCAAATGGTTGGCCCTGTTTAATAAAATAGATGAATGTGGTTGTGACATTATCTGCTTACAAGAAACCAAAAGGGAGCATTTTGATCTGCAATACATTAAAAAAATTGCCCCAAAAAGTTCAAGAAGTTTGAATACTTACCTTCTGTGGGTGCATCTGGTGGACTCATAACTATCTGGAATGGAGCTCTATTTAATGGAGAACTGACATTTCAAAATGATTTCTCTCTCTCTGTGAAATTCTTCTACAACCTATCAAATGAAACCTGGATCTTGACAAACATTTATGGGCCGCGCCAAGCAGAAAGAAAGGCAACTCTTATTGATTGGTTTGCCAACATTGACATGCCTGATGGCACTAATTGGATAATTATGGGGGAATTTAATTTCATAAGAAATCCAAATGATAGAAATAAACCTGGTGGTGATGTAAATGAAATGCTTCTTTTCAATGAAGCAATCAACAACCTGGGATTAATTGATTTTCCTCTAAAAGGTAGAAAATTCACTTGGAGTAATATGCAACAAGAACCTCCGCTGGAGAGATTAGATTGGTTTTTTTCATCCAATGCTTGGAAAGTTACTTACCCAAATATATACCTCGGTCTATCCTTTATCCAAGCCCACTTCTGATCATGTCCCTTGTGTAATCTCTATTGATACAAAAATTCCAAAGGCAAAGATCTTTAGATTTGAAAATTACTGGCTTAATCACTCTGATTTTAAAAGCATTGTTCAGAATGCTTGGAACATTCCTGTGGGTTACCAAGACGGTGCAAAAAAGATAAATGCTTAGTTCAAGAATGTCAGAAGAGGATTAAAGCTGTGGGCAAAGAATTTACCCTGCCTCAAGTCTCTCATTGGGAATGTAAATGAAACTATTGAACTACTGATGTGCTTGAAGAATCAAGAAATCTTTCGGAGTTGGAAATTGATCTCAGAGAGCTGCTCAAATCCCATGTATTAAATCTGCTGTAGAATCAGAATATTTATTAGAAGCAAAGAAGGCAAGATTAAATGGGTTAAACTTGGTGATGAGAACACAAGATTCTTCCATACTAGAGCTGCAATCACTTACAGGCACAACCATATTGCAGTGCTTCACACTGAGGACATGGCTGAAGTAACTGATCATGATGGAAAGGCTGCCATTCTGTGGAACTCTTTTAAAAACAGAATGGGACATTCTGAAAGAATTACAATGCAGTTCAATTTACAGGAAATTCTGAACCACTCTGAGCAACCTGACATTTTTCAGCAACTGGAGATTCCTTTCACTGACAAGGAAATTGAGGATGTCATTGCAAGCCTGCCAAATGATAAATCTCCTGGACCTGATGGTTTTAACAATGAGTTCATGAAAAGCTGCTGGCCTATTATCTCCAAAGACATTAAGCAACTGATTAAGGACTTCCATGAGGAAAAGGTCAATCTAGAGAGTACCAATGCTTCTTACATTGCTCTAATTCCCAAAACTGACACTTCCTTAAATGCAAATGACTTCAGACCAATTTCACTACTAAATAGTGTCCTGAAATTAATTACAAAATTACTAGCCAACAGGCTACAGAAGATTATCCTGAAGCTGGTCCACAAAAATCAGTATGGTTTTCTCAAGTCAAGATGTATCCAAGACTACCTAGGTTGGGCGTTTGAATACCTGCACCAATGCCACAAATCTAAGGAGGAGATTCTAATTTTAAAGTTAGACTTTGAAAAGGCCTTTGACAAGATTGAACACTCAACAATCTAGAAAATTCTAAAGGCAAAAGGTTTTGGGAAAAAGTGGATCAGTTGGATTGCAATGATTTTAAGCACTGGCTCCTCATCTGTCCTTTTGAATGGGTTACCTGGGAAAAAGTTTTACTGCAAAAGAGGAGTAAGGCAAGGGGACCCTTTATCACCTCTGCTATTTGTGCTAGCAGCTGATTTGCTCCAGTCAATCTTGAACAAGGCTCTGCAGCAAAATATTATTTCTCTACCACTCCAAAATAGTGGTTGCAATGACTTCCCTTTTATTCAATATGCCGATGACACCCTTGTGATAATGAAAGCTGATGCCAATCAATTAATTTGCCTTAAATCTATTCTGCATACTTTTGCAGAGTCCACTGGACTTAAAGTAAATTACTCTAAATCAAGTATGGTCCCTATCAACATGGATGAGGCAAGATTGGATCATTTTGCTAATACTCTGAACTGCAAAAAAGGTGATCTGCCTTTCACATATCTGGGCCTGCTACTTGGGACATCTAAACCTTCATTGGAATACTTCTTGCCCATGGTCACAAGAGTTCAAAGGAGACTGTGCAGTATTGCTTTTTTCTTAATTATGGTGGGAAATTACAGATGGTTAAGTCTGTGTTGGCCTCTCTCCCCATTTTCTTCTTAAGCACCTTTGAAGTCTCCCCAACCATTATTAAGCAAATAGAGAAATACATGAGGCATTGCCTGTGGAGAAAGAAAACTGAGGATGTGCAATCGAAGGGTGCAGCAATGATTGCCTGGAAGAAGGTTTGTAAACCAAAGAACCAAGGTGGTTTAGGGGTTCTCAACTTGAAAATTCAGAACAATGCATTGCTACTTAAGAACCTGCACAAATTTTACAACATACATGACATCCCTTGGGTCAATCTTGTCTGGCATCAATATTACTCTGCTGGTCACTTACCTAGTAACAGCTTGGAGGGCTCCTTCTAGTGGAAGGCACATCTCAAATTGATTGATACTTATAAATCAATGGCTAAATGCAATTTAGGAACAGGGGACTCAGTTTATCTTTGGACTGACTTGTGGAATGATTCAGTTCTTCAACACAAATTTCCTCACCTTGTTTCATTTGCCAAGTCTACAAGCAGCACAGTTCAAGAAGCTTTGCAAGTGGCAAACATTGACGGTCTATTTCACCTGCCTCTCTCCCAGAATGCATATGACCAATTTTTACAGTTCCAAGAAATTTGCAATGAAACGAGACAAGAGGCCCTGGAAGAAAATAAGGATAAATGGTCCTATATCTCGGGCAATGGTGATTTCACTACAAAGAGAGCCTACAAGAAAATGGTGGGCTATCTACAGGTTCCTCCACATTTTAACTGGATTTGGAAATCTTCATGTCAGGCAAAACATAAATTCTTCTTCTGGCTGCTAATGCATGATAGACTAAATACAAGAAACCTCCTGTCAAGATAGAATTTTCATTTGCAAACATACAATTGTGCAACCTTGCAATGTGCACAGGAAGAGACATTGGTTCATCTTTTCTAGAGATGTCCTTTTGCCGAAAGATGTTGGGACTTCATTTGTCCATAGAGAGTAAGAAATTTATCAGTTCATGAAGCTTTTGAAGACATCAAGGAAAAAATTAAAGTGCCTTTCTTCATGGAGATAATGATTTTAGCCTCTTGGGGTATCTGGATGGTGAGGAATAACAAAATTTTCAAGAATCAAACCCCATCTTTTGCAAGCTAGAAGGCCATTTATTGCCAGGAAATGCAACTTCTTAAACATAGAATGAGGAAAAAACATTCCTAGCAGTTCGAAGAATGGTTGTCAAACTGTAACATCCCAAATTTCTCAAAAATTTAAAACTTTGCATTCATGCATCATGCATCATATAAGCATAGCATTGAAATCACATAAAGAGTAAATTGAATTTTAATTATAAGTTTAAATAAAGTTGTTGTCAATAAAGAGGTCTATTTGAGCTCCTTATAAAAATGTGTATTTTATTATTTTATTTATTTAGCAAAATGATATCAAAAAGTTATAAATTAAATTAGCTTTTCAAAACATATTTTTATGAATTTTTCTGAAATGTTTTGATAAGTTTTAAAAATCAAATTGTTTGAAAAGGTTTTAAACAGAAGAAAAAAATGTGTCGGGCTAGTTGGGCCGACCCCCCTCTGCTATCCGCCGCGCGCGCACGAGCTAACGGCCCAGCAACCAGCCCACCTCACTCCCTCTCTCACTGCCAGACGGGGCCCACATGTCATCTCCATCGTCGTGAAGAACACGAACACTACCGAACCCTATATCGAATCGGATCAAAATCCGTTGTTAAATCGCGAGTAAATCGCTCCCCTCCTCCCCCATATAAAGCCCCTCTCCGCCGCCGTCTCCCGCGTCCAAAAACCCTAACCGATACTCGCCAAAATCGCGGAAAACGAGAGTTCATCTCCGACATTGCCGCCGCCGCGTTTCGCATCGTTCCGGTGAGTCCAGCACCCGAGCTCCACCCCCACACCCCCTCTGCGACTCCCCGTCTCCGTACGCATCTAACGGACTTGCTCCGGCGTCCTCTTGTGCACCAGGGCGACCGATCCTTCGACGACCCGACGCCGCCGTCCGCCGCGCATCTCCAACGAGCATGCAGGGGAGGAGAAGGCCACCTCGACCGCGCCTACCTCGCCATCAAGCTCGCCACGACGATACGCTTCAAGTGGTATGAGTTTCCCTCTCTCCTTAGCCGTAGAACGCGAAGACGAGCGACGCCGGCCATGGCGCCGCCGCGGGCACGAGTTCGCCGGCGAACCGCGCCGCCCGTCCGCCCCCTTTTGATCCCGGCCGTCGGATCTAGATCCAATGGATCTAGACCGGGTGGATCTGGAGCGTTAGTTTTAAAACAGATCGGACGGTTCGTGTTCGTGATCCGCGCCGAACCGGTATCGGCCAATCAGCGAGCGCCGCGTGGCATCTTTATTTTCTATTTTCGCAGAGAAATTGTTTTAAAAACAGAAACAACACAAACTTACAAAATTCATAACTTTTGTTCTGTTCATCCAAATTTGATGAATTTTATATCCACGTGAAGCTCTGCTCGTGTAGTTTAATATGGTTTCATTAGTTTATCCTTTTAGTGTATATTAAATTGCAGAATTTAATTGTTTAGCTTTCGGATATTAAATCTATAACTTAATTAATAAAATCTCTTTCCAAATAAATCCAATTGTTTTGGAGATTTATTAATGCCCTCTGTCCAGAGAGTGTAACATGAGTTTTATTTGAAACTTCTCCTAATAGACTTAAAGAAATTGGTTTTAGAACTTAAAACTACTAATATGCTCAATATTTAAATGATTAAATAAAATATTAAAATATTGATCATTGCATTTTTATGCATTAATAACAGAGAAATTAAAAAGATAATTATATGGTCTTATTAAGTTCATTGCATATTAAGCATGCATACATATTTTTGTCTTGATATTTTTAAGTGTTATGCTTGTGTGTTTATTTAGTGTTATTGTTTGTCTCTAGATTGTGAAGAGGAGGAAGGTCCTTGTGATTGTTATTCTTGCTGTGCTTGTTCCTCTTGTTACCAAGGCAAGTGACATTTATAATCTATCCTATGTTTTCTATATGCATTATTAGTAGATTTTGAGTAGTATGCATGATAGGGAAAAATGGAACTATTTTATAATGCCAAGTTAGTTTACACTTTGAAAATATCCTAGTAGTGTGTAGCCATCCCTCCCCATGCAGCCACCAAAAGTTTTATTAGATGCTTAGCTATGCTATAAAGGAATTTACTTATCATGTTATAGAATTATTGCTAAGTGTTAAAACATTGAATGCACTTCTGGGTGGAATTGGTTGTTTGGTTTATGTTGAGTGGCTTTTGGGACCATGCTTATGGTTGTCTTTGCCTAGGATGAATTTCTATTCTACTTAGGGCCATGAGTATGGTGGTTGTCACCCAGAAGCGCACTTGTGGACGGCCACCCAGGAACAAAGAGATTTCTAAGTCCCTCCAAGTTTAGAAGCTTTCCGTGCAGCCTTCTGACAATAGGCTCTGTCTAGAACTACTAAGTTGTGAGAGTGCAACCTGTCAGCTTGACAAGCAGATGTAGAGTTGATAGGTGGAACGGGTCTTGCTAGTATGGTTGCATTCTTCTTCTGAAAGTTCTTGTCTCAATTCTCTCCTTTCCATAATACACTCCGCGTGTATAGGATTTCTCGGACAAATTGAGTCTTAAGGTGAAAGTGCACAACCTCTGCAGAGTCGACAAACTGAGTACTCAGCCGTGTCCCCGGTGATGGACAACTTCGAGCAGCTGGACAAGGATGGACGGAAGAATCTCAACATGGTTTTCGTAAAGTAAAATTTGACTAAGGAAAGAATTATTGGTGCACTTGGGCTTCATCCCTTGGTGCCAAGTCTTTGAGATACAAAAGTGTTTTACAAAAGATAGGAGAAAACTGGCTTTCTGCAAAATAGCCTACAAACTCCACCAAGCCAAATATGCATATAGAATTAGACTTGTCATAATTTATCCACCATAGTCACTTGCCAATACTTCATTGTATTGACCTCCTACGGGGGCTGCATATTCAAATGTGCAGGTAATTCTGATGAGGAGTAAGTTTGGACTCGATTCTACACCCAACATGTCTACTTGTGGTGTATGCTAGAAGAGGAGGCCCATTGCTTTTATTTTTGTTGTGAAATCTGAATATTTTAGCTAGTCTTCCTGACTATGCACTTTGTAATAAAGCTATACTTGGCTATTTTTGGATCTCGATGTAGTATTTTGATACTTTTGCAATGATACTATATATTTTGTACTGTGGTGCTGGCAGTGATCCAGGGACTAGCACATAACACAGGTGTTCCATCTTTATTTAAAAGATGGGGCGCTACAAAATGGTATCAGAGCCTAAGTGTTGCTTGTAGGTTCGAGCCCTTAGGATTTGTTAAGCCTCTTTTTGATCATAATATTACCATCTTTGAAGTATGTTGGATCCTAGCGGCATAGTGGGATGAAGCGGCCCGGGACTAACCTTACATGTCCGCGTACATGAGACCTGTTCCACAATTATAAGTGGCTGGCCGGGTGTCTGTCTCTCTCACTATAGTGAATATCCGACTTACAAAAGAGTTGATAATAGTGTTGATCTCCTGTTAGAAAAGAACTTCTTCTTCTCTAAGTACTTAAGTACACCACAATTACCCTTGTCCTGTGTTAATAAACTCTATCTTTATCACTTAAGGATGTCTTTCTTCATGTATCAAACCGCGGAGGACTTCAAGGACATGCGCTTTGGAAGATATCTTCTAGAGTTAGTAGAACTGTTGGCACTTCCAATACCCATCATCAAGGCAAGCCAGCTGAAGCACTTCAACAAAGAAGACTTATGGGGAATTCGCCTTTATCAACAAGGGCGTCAGACTGAACCCAAGACCGAAGACATCCAGTACAAGTCGATTAGTGACTCCTTGGAGAAAGGGCTGAATCTCGTCACGCAGGAGCTAATAGGACGTCTTTGCTTGCAATACCAAGAGGGGTTAAAGGACCACTACTTTGCTCACCTTGGCCAACGTGACGAACATGGGATTCCTTACTGTGTTAGCGAGGAAGACAAAAACAAACCAGAACCTTTGTACCCATATCTCCAAGACTTAGAACTTCACCTCTGGCAACTAGAAGAGGATAGACGCAATGAGATGTTGAAGAATGATGAAATAATGGCACAAGTCAAGGAGACTCAAAAGAAGATTGAAGCCCAAGAAGAGGTGGCCAACACGCAAGAGGAAAAGTTCCGAGCACAAGAGAAGAAGTTCCAAAATCAAGAAAAGAGAATTAGAGACAAGAACAAGGAGATCAAGACCTTGAAGGATGAAATTCTGAGCAACGATGTCGAGTTCGAAGCTGATCGAGATTTGATCGAGACTCTACGCCGTGAGAAGAGAATGCTGCAAGAGAAAATTGAAGTCCTGGAGAAGGAAGCAACCGAGACTCTGCACCGTGAGACGACAATGTTACAGGAGAAGAATGAGGCCTTGGAGAAGGAGGTGAATGACTACAAGGAGATCCTTACAAAGGAAGGCATCACCATCGAGGAAGTCGAAGAAGATGAAGGAGACGTCATGGACGAAGTTTAGACTTAGTAGTTGGACCACCATATTCTCCCTCGTTTAGTTCGTCGTTCTTTTTAAAACATTGATCTCCAACTTGTGGTGTGACAATGATAGAATGTTTGGTTTGCAGACTCTGTTTTTTTATTAAATCAACTTAGAATAATTGGTTTCGTATTGCTAAGTAGAGTTTATCTTTTCAAGTTGTCTTATGAAATGTTGATTGTGTTGACTTGGTTGCTTTGTGCATGGGTAGGATTTTTCTTCTCTTAGTTCTGTCTATCTTTCACTCATCTATGCTGAAAAACCCTACAGATGCCTCCTCGTCGTGATACCAACAACGACGATGTCATGCAACAACTGATGGCCGCTCAAGCTCAGTTGATGAATATGATGACACAGTTCATTGCAACAACCAACAACAACAACAACAACAACCACAACAACAACAACCCGCCACCTCCACCACCACCCCCAGTGGACAGACTTGCTAGATTCCTAAGGCTTAGACCTAATAAGTTCTCCTCTGCTACTGAACCAATAGTGGCGGATGATTGGCTCCGTTCAGTCAACAAGGACTTAGTAACTTGTGAATGTTCTGAGGCAGAAAAAGTGAGGTTCACTGCACACCTGTTGGAAGGACCCGCAACATTGTGGTGGGAGAATTATCAAGTGACTCATCCTTTGGATGACATGACTTGGGATGCGTTCAAGGAGGGCTTCCGGAATGCTCACATCTCCTCAGGTATAATGAACCTGAAGAAAGACGAATTTCGCAGCTTGAGGCAAGGAGGTAGAACTCTGAAGGAGTATATGGATGACTTCTGTATGCTATCAAGGTATGCACCAGAGGACATTGATACTGATGCAAAGAGGAAGGAAAAGTTCCTCAATGGACTTGAGGGAGAACTGAAGATACCTTTGTCTGTGGCATATACTCCAAACTATCAAGCTCTGCTGGATCAAGCTATCACCTTGGACAACAACATAAGAAAGGAAGAGAATAGGAAGAGGAAGTTCAGTGCAAGTAAGGTTCATTCTGAAGGGACATATAAGAAACACACCTCTGAAGTCAGTAGCCATAAACCCTGGAATCACTCCAACACTGGTAGTGGCCAAAAACATCATGGTCATAACCACAATGGAGGGAACAAAGGAAGCAATGGAGGATACAATGGAAATAATGGTGGATCCAGGGGAAACCATCATCATGGCCATAATCATGGGAATGGTAATCACCGTCCTAACTATGAAGGGAAGAAAGACTTGTCTCATGTGACTTTCTACAAGTGCAAGAAGACAGGACATTATGCAACTGAATGCCCAGAGAAGAAAGCTGATGAAAATTCCAAGCCCAATCCTTTCCAGAAGGGACAAGTGAACCACATCAATGTGGAAGAAGTTCATGATGAACCTGATGCTGTGATTGGTACGTTCTTGCTCAACTCCTTTCCAGCATTAGTTTTATTTGATACTGGAGCATCTCATTCATTCATATCAAGAGCTTTTGTTAACAAACATGGGTTAGCTGAGGAAAGTCTAGGAAAACCTATTAGGGTAAGTTCACCTGGAGGAGAGATGCTAGTAAATTCCGGGTGTAGGCAGTTAGACTTGCAAATCGGAAAACACCCCTTCCCAACAGACTTAGTCATCCTAGAAACCCAAGGATTGGATGTTATCATCAGAATGGATTGGATGACTCGTTTTGAAGGAATCATAGATTGTGCAAATAGAGCAATCACCCTCACCACCCCAGAGAAAAGGAAGATTAAGTTCCGATCAACTTTCGAACTTAAGAAGGTTAGGCTAAATTCTCTTAAGGGGGTTAGCCTTGGTGATGTGCTTATCGTCAAGGAATACCCAGATGTTTTTCCGGAGGAACTACCGGGAATGCCACCCGATAGAGATGTAGAGTTTCTCATCGAACTGAAGCCGGGAACAGGGCCAATAGCTAAAAGACCTTATCCTATGGCCGTCAATGAATTGAAAGAGCTCAAGAAGCAATTAGAGGAACATATCCAGAAAGGATTCATTCGTCCAAGTTCATCGCCATGGGGAGCACCAGTCTTATTTGTTAAAAAGAAGGATCAAACCCAGAGGCTAGTCACGGATTATAGAGATATAAACGAGCAAACTATCAAAAACAAGTACCCGTTACCCAAGATAAATGAACTATTTGATCAACTGGAAGGTGCTTGTGTTTTCTCAAAGATCGATCTTCGATCGGGGTACCTCCAAATGAAAGTTAGAGAAATGGATATACCCAAAACTGCATTTGTTACGAGATATGGCTCTTATGAGTACACCGTGATGCCTTTTGGATTAACCAATGCACCAACCTATTTCATGAATATGATGAATAAAGTGTTCATGGATTTTCTGGATAAGTTTGTGGTAGTGTTCATAGATGATATTCTAATCTACTCCAAGAGTCACAAAGAACATGAAGAGCACTTGCGTCTGGTATTGCAGAGACTACGTGAACATAATTTGTATGCCAAGTACAGCAAGTGTGAGTTTTGGTTAGAACAAGTCGGATTTTTAGGCCATGTGGTGTCCAAGGAAGGTATAGCAGTGGATCCATAAAAGGTTTCAGCTGTAACTAATTGGGAACCGCCGAAGAATGTTGGTGAATTACGAAGTTTTCTGGGCCTAGCAGGATACTACCGACGATTCATTGAAAACTTCTCCAAGATTGCCAAGGCCTTGACGGAATTATTAAAGAAGGAGAAGAAATTTGAGTGGACAGAGGCATGCGAAGCCAGTTTTCAGGAGTTGAAGAAACGTCTGGTTTCAGCCCCAGTTCTATGTTTACCTGATTTGGAGAAGGAATTCCAAGTATACTGTGATGCTTCACGCCAAGGCTTGGGAAGTGTGTTGATGCAGGAAGGCAGAGTGGCATCTTATGCCTCTAGACAACTCAAGAAACATGAAGCAAATTATCCAACTCATGATCTCGAGTTAGCATCAGTAGTGCATGCCCTGAAAACTTGGAGACCCTACCTGATGGGAAAAAGATGTGAGGTATTCACGGACCACAAAAGTTTGAAGTACATATTTACACAGAAGGAATTGAATATGAGGCAAAGAAGATGGCTGGAACTTATTAAAGATTATGATCTAAGTCTTCAATACCATCCGGGAAAAGCTAATGTGGTAGCAGATGCTCTGAGCCGAAAAGTGTATGTGAATGGCCTTACAGCAGGAGAATTACCCGAGGATTTATGTAAGGCATTTAAGGACCTAAGGTTGGAAGTAGTACCTGAAGGGTTTGTAACCTCATTAGTTGTACAGCCCACTTTGATGGACAAGATACGTGAAGCTCAGAAAGGAGACAAGGAAATAGAAGAGATCAAAGTCAATTTAAGAGCTGGAAAAGCTAAAGGATTTCATGAGGATGAGCAGGGGATTTTGTGGTTTGAAAAACGTGTATGTGTGGCCAATGACCCTGATATTAGGAAGTTAATTCTGCAAGAAGCTCATGAAACACCTTATTTCAATTCATCCGGGAAATACCAAGATGTATATGGATGTGAAAGAGAGATTTTGGTGGAATAATCTGAAGAGAGAAATAGCAGAATACATCGCTAAGTGTGATGTATGTAGTCGAGTAAAGGCAGAACATCAGAAACCAGCAGGACTCTTACAACCTTTGAAAGTACCGGATTGGAAGTGGGATTCCATTGGGATGGACTTCATCACTGGATTACCAAGGACCAGATCGGGTTATGATTCTATTTGGGTTATTGTTTGTCGTCTAACCAAAATAGCTCACTTCATACCCGTGAAGACCACTTATACTAGTGCAAAGCTAGCCGATATTTACATGAAGAGAATTGTGTGCCTTCACGGCGTTCCTAAGAGTATCGTGTCTGATAGGGGGACCCAGTTCACTTCTCATTTTTGGAAGCAGTTGCACGAATCTTTGGGAACCAGATTGGAATTCAGTACGGCTTTCCATCCGCAAACAGCTGGTCAGACTGAAAGAGTGAATCAGATTTTAGAAGATATGTTAAGAGCTTGTGCGCTCGACTATGGATCTAGTTGGGATGATAATTTGCCATACGCTGAGTTCTCCTACAACAATAGTTACCAAGTCAGCATTGAGATGGCACCGTTTGAAGCCTTGTATGGAAAGAAATGCACAACCCCACTGTTGTGGAGTGGTGTAGGAGAACGGAGTTTCTTTGGGCCTGATATAATACAGGATGCTGAAGAGAAAGTCAGGCTGATTAAGGACAGATTGAAAATAGCACAGTCACGCCAGAAAAGCTATGCAGATTCCAAGCGTAGAGAAGTCACCTATGAAGTGGGAGATAGAACCTATTTAAGGGTGTCACCACTTCGGGGCGTGAAAAGGTTTGGAATCAAAGGAAAGTTAGCACCTCGATTCATTGGACCATTCAAAATTCTGTCTCGCAAAGGTGAAGTGGCATATGAGTTAGAACTACCTGAAATACTGTCTGCTGTTCATAATGTGTTCCATGTCAGTCAGTTGAAGAAATGTCATCCCGAGATGATGGGAGTTCCTTTAAAGGATACTATACCCCTCGAGGAGGTGCAGTTGGAAAGTGACCTGACATACGAAGAGAAGCCCATCAAGATATTACAGACAGCAGAAAGAGTCACTCGTACCAAAACCATCAAGTTTTGCAAGGTCCAGTGGAATCATCACACCGAGGACGAAGCCACCTGGGAACGAGAGGATGACCTTCGAGAAGACCACCCACACCTATTTGCTGACCTTTCCGAAGCTCGAGGGCGAGCTTCTTCTTAAGGGGGTTAGTCTGTAACATCCCAAATTTCTCAAAAATTTAAAACTTTGCATTCATGCATCATGCATCATATAAGCATAGCATTGAAATCACATAAAGAGTAAATTGAATTTTAATTATAAGTTTAAATAAAGTTGTTGTCAATAAAGAGGTCTATTTGAGCTCCTTATAAAAATGTGTATTTTATTATTTTATTTATTTAGCAAAATGATATCAAAAAGTTATAAATTAAATTATCTTTTCAAAACATATTTTTATGAATTTTTCTGAAATGTTTTGATAAGTTTTAAAAATCAAATTGTTTGAAAAGGTTTTAAACAGAAGAAAAAAATGTGTCGGGCTAGTTGGGCCGACCCCCCTCTGCTATCCGCCGCGCGCGCACGAGCTAACGGCCCAGCAACCAGCCCACCTCACTCCCTCTCTCACTGCCAGACGGGGCCCACATGTCATCTCCATCGTCGTGAAGAACACGAACACTACCGAACCCTATATCGAATCGGATCAAAATCCGTTGTTAAATCGCGAGTAAATCGCTCCCCTCCTCCCCCATATAAAGCCCCTCTCCGCCGCCGTCTCCCGCGTCCAAAAACCCTAACCGATACTCGCCAAAATCGCGGAAAACGAGAGTTCATCTCCGACATTGCCGCCGCCGCGTTTCGCATCGTTCCGGTGAGTCCAGCACCCGAGCTCCACCCCCACACCCCCTCTGCGACTCCCCGTCTCCGTACGCATCTAACGGACTTGCTCCGGCGTCCTCTTGTGCACCAGGGCGACCGATCCTTCGACGACCCGACGCCGCCGTCCGCCGCGCATCTCCAACGAGCATGCAGGGGAGGAGAAGGCCACCTCGACCGCGCCTACCTCGCCATCAAGCTCGCCACGACGATACGCTTCAAGTGGTATGAGTTTCCCTCTCTCCTTAGCCGTAGAACGCGAAGACGAGCGACGCCGGCCATGGCGCCGCCGCGGGCACGAGTTCGCCGGCGAACCGCGCCGCCCGTCCGCCCCCTTTTGATCCCGGCCGTCGGATCTAGATCCAATGGATCTAGACCGGGTGGATCTGGAGCGTTAGTTTTAAAACAGATCGGACGGTTCGTGTTCGTGATCCGCGCCGAACCGGTATCGGCCAATCAGCGAGCGCCGCGTGGCATCTTTATTTTCTATTTTCGCAGAGAAATTGTTTTAAAAACAGAAAACAACACAAACTTACAAAATTCATAACTTTTGTTCTGTTCATCCAAATTTGATGAATTTTATATCCACGTGAAGCTCTGCTCGTGTAGTTTAATATGGTTTCATTAGTTTATCCTTTTAGTGTATATTAAATTGCGGAATTTAATTGTTTAGCTTTCGGATATTAAATCTATAACTTAATTAATAAAATCTCTTTCCAAATAAATCCAATTGTTTTGGAGATTTATTAATGCCCTCTGTCCAGAGAGTGTAACATGAGTTTTATTTGAAACTTCTCCTAATAGACTTAAAGAAATTGGTTTTAGAACTTAAAACTACTAATATGCTCAATATTTAAATGATTAAATAAAATATTAAAATATTGATCATTGCATTTTTATGCATTAATAACAGAGAAATTAAAAAGGTAATTATATGGTCTTATTAAGTTCATTGCATATTAAGCATGCATATATATTTTTGTCTTGATATTTTTAAGTGTTATGCTTGTGTGTTTATTTAGTGTTATTGTTTGTCTCTAGATTGTGAAGAGGAGGAAGGTCCTTGTGATTGTTATTCTTGCTGTGCTTGTTCCTCTTGTTACCAAGGCAAGTGACATTCATAATCTATCCTATGTTTTCTATATGCATTATTAGTAGATTTTGAGTAGTATGCATGATAGGGAAAAATGGAACTATTTTATAATGCCAAGTTAGTTTACACTTTGAAAATATCCTAGTAGTGTGTAGCCATCCCTCCCCATGCAGCCACCAAAAGTTTTATTAGATGCTTAGCTATGCTATAAAGGAATTTACTTATCATGTTATAGAATTATTGCTAAGTGTTAAAACATTGAATGCACTTCTGGGTGGAATTGGTTGTTTGGTTTATGTTGAGTGGCTTTTGGGACCATGCTTGTGGTTGTCTTTGCCTAGGATGAATTTCTATTCTACTTAGGGCCATGAGTATGGTGGTTGTCACCCAGAAGCGCACTTGTGGACGGACACCCAGGAACAAAGAGATTTCTAAGTCCCTCCAAGTTTAGAAGCTTTCCGTGCAGCCTTCTGACAATGGGCTCTGTCTAGAACTACTAAGTTGTGAGAGTGCAACCTGTCAGCATGACAAGCAGATGTAGAGTTGATAGGTGGAACGGGTCTTGCTAGTATGGTTGCATTCTTCTTCTGAAAGTTCTTGTCTCAATTCTCTCCTTTCCATAATACACTCCGCGTGTATAGGATTTCTCGGACAAATTGAGTCTTAAGGTGAAAGTGCACAACCTCTGCAGAGTCGACAAACTGAGTACTCAGCCGTGTCCCCGGTGATGGACAACTTCGAGCAACTGGACAAGGATGGACGGAAGAATCTCAACATGGTTTTCGTAAAGTAAAATTTGACTAAGGAAAGAATTATTGGTGCACTTGGGCTTCATCCCTTGGTGCCAAGTCTTTGAGATACAAAAGTGTTTTACAAAAGATAGGAGAAAACTGGCTTTCTGCAAAATAGCCTACAAACTCCACCAAGCCAAATATGCATATAGAATTAGACTCCTCATAATTTATCCACCATAGTCACTTGCCAATACTTCATTGTATTGACCTCCTACGGGGGCTGCATATTCAAATGTGCAGGTAATTCTGATGAGGAGTAAGTTTGGACTCGATTCTACACCCAACATGTCTGCTTGGCGCGTATGCTAGAAGAGGAGGCCCATTGCTTTTATTTTCGTTGTGAAATCTGAATATTTTAACTAGTCTTCCTGACTATGCACTTTGTAATAAAGCTATACTTGGCTATTTTTGGATCTCGATGTAGTATTTTGATACTTATGCAATGATACTATATATTTTGTACTGTGGTGCTGGTAGTGATCCAGGGACTAGCACATAACACAGGTGTTCCATCTTTATTTAAAAGATGGGGCGCTACACAAACTCTTTGTGACAAGCCTTTTTGTCACTTGTAAATTGGGTTATTCGAAAATCAAAAATTGCAGTGGGTGTTTGCCCCTACTGTTTTGCCTTAAAAAAAGTATTATGCCAACCTTTTATGGAAAAACCGAAAGCTCCTACACCAGAATCTATTTCTCATTAAGCTCTCTAGAAATGGTTCAAAGATTCGAGTTATATAGAAGTAGTTTGATAACAAGCTTTCGCCACCTTGTTAACAAATCACTTCTGTAGGCCCAAACCTTCGAGATGTACCTATTGGCGTGGACCCACTTTAGTAGGGGAACCTCTGTTCCAGTGTTACGACACCTGGAACACCCTCCTTTTCAAAAACCACGTAGAGAAATATTCATGACGTCAAGTGTGGAGCTGATCTCCAAGATTAGGACATGAAAGAGGCATGCACTCACTTATATTACAATTGAGTTGGAAAGAAAAGGAGAGACGAAGCCATTAAGGTGGATAGAATGAGGGTGTCATCTAGGAATCCATTAACGCTATTTTAATCACGATTATACAATATACCGAACCACGTCCACCAGCACGATGCAAGTAGATCAATGCGCATGAAAGCTACACAATTGTTCAAATGAAAGCCACTCACTCCGGCGTTTTCAATGAATTATGGATGAGAAGGTGTTTTCGGAGTGGGTCTACGGAAGGACATCTCCATGTTAACAAACGGAAGGGCAATTTTTTTGTGAACTAAAAATGTTGTCGCGTGCGCTGCTGTTCTTCTTTGCCTCCGGTGGCCTCTTCTGCTCTGTTTTTTTTAACGGGCTTTTGATCGATGACAGGAGTCAGAACGATAGCCGCCGTGCTCATATTTAAAATTTCCTGACAGTCCTCTCACAAGTACATTTTCATGTTTTTTCTATTCTGAAGCTGGTTATGCCTGCGGCATTTCGTTGTCTACTAGATGGATGTTGCCCAACCACACGAGGCCCAAAATGAGCGCTGCTATACGTACGACAAAACGCATCCAATACTTGTACGACGTTATGTGGCCGCGAGCTTCCCACGCGCGGGCAAACGGGAGGCGGACTACTCGTTTTTCATGCAAAGGTAGCTTCGGTTGATAGATTGACTCCAGCTCCTGCACGTGAATCAAGCTAGTCAACTAACATATTTTCTCTTTTTTTTCTTGCAAAAGCTAGCTGGTGATATTATTTATTTATTTTATAAATGCGTCAAAATATTTGCATTTTTCATACTCGCATGTCTGAAAATGCTTTTCATAGATTTTATTTAATGTTTTAGAGTTTTAGTACATATATCCGAATTTAGACAACTATAAGTGAAATATTTCTAGACGGAGTGAGAAGATGATAAGAGTTGTCCAGTTTATAAAAAAATTGACTGAAAACTGGTATAATACAGAACACAACGTATGGTTCTGAGACCGCATACTCACACGAGTCGACGACTAATTCAACCCAACAACAAAGTCGATCCTAAAAATCTAGACACAACAGCCGGAGCAAACACCCAAAGCTGCCACAACAAAATCCACGTCGGGTCTGACGTCGCTCCCCTACACGAGTTGACTACGAAATTATACTAGCGACCAAAGCCGTCACTCTACTATCTCAACGCAACATGGCAGAGATGATAGACCGGAGCCGCCAGCCCGCTACTCCGACATTCACGTCAGGCCTAGGGCCACGCAAGGTGTAGCCGATGTTGGATCCATTTCATTCATACACTTTATTTCCTACTAATTTGGCTCTTCTCTCACCAATTTTTTCCGACAAAAATTCGCCTGTCAATATAATCACATGAAAAATAGAGTGGGAGCAAGAAAAAAACACGGAAAAGAATAATATTTCTGAAAAACAAATAAGTTAAAACTGAAAAATAATAATATTTGAATGTCGATCCAGCAAAGATTAATCTAAAAAACAAATAATCTTGGTATAGACTAGTTTAATCTCTCAAATAATGTTGTGACGATCCAAAGGAGATTAATTTAAATGCCGATCGCGACTTATTTTTACGGTGTAAATAGCATGTATAATTAGCTTGCATATGTTTTCTGAGCAGAAAAAAACTAGGTTGCATAACATGTTTGATGTGTGCAGCCATATACTATATAGTTAGTGTTAGAGAAGATTTGATTGGGGAAAATATACAAAGAAGAGAGAGCGCTAGCTACCTGACTAGCTGTAGGGAGAAGCAATATTAGTACTAGTGTCGTACGGTTATCGGACGCGAATCGTCCTACGTGAAGTTATTCCGGCCCAAAATATGGTAACCACAACTGGCCACAATCATCGCAAATCATCCCCTAAGCCGCACCAATCCAAACACCAAAACCCTCGACAGCTCATGCAACACTAGAACAGCGTACATTGCGTAGGAGTAGCATCTTCAACAGGCCATCATCCACAATACCGTACACAGTGTGTAGTACGTTGCACGTACTACAAGTCTACAACATGATGATGATGAAGAAGAAATAAAACAAAAATGCAAAGCTCTATTACTTTCTGGTACCGCAAAAAAAAGGAATTCACATCGCATCACCTAATGCCTCGTATGGGTAGAGCTTGCTGGCCATTTTAAAACATGCACATCAAACTCTCTCTATATCACTCTGTTCAATTAGAGTAATGTCTCTCTCTCACTCACTCACTAATAAAGTGCTAATAGTCTCAAACACTTCATTGATCCTCTCCATCAGCAATCAATTACCCCATCTCACTGTCAATTCTCCTAGCTACCCACATAAACCAAGAACAAATCTCGTGGGAAACACGGCAAATGAACCAAGAAGCAAATGTTTTTTAAATTATTTTTTTGTTTTTTTTATCTTCCTTTTTTCAAGCGTCAATGCAATACTTGGGAAGTCAGAAGTAAAATTAGAAGCCGACGGCGACAGCAGGCGCGGTGGCGGTTGCCGGCGTCTCCGGCATTGACATATCGTCATCATCTTCGAAGAGCGACCCGATAACCATGAATTCCCCGTCCTCCTCCTCCGCCACGGTCACGGTAACTCCTTCCTGGATCTGCAACTTCTCCCGGTACGAATTGATCTTCTCCAGCTTCAGCCCGGCGCGGAACCGTTCGATGAAGTTGTCCGCCTTGGTGTTGACGTCAGGGCTCGCGCAGTACGAAGGAGCCGGCGACGCCGTGACCGACGGAGCCTCCTCCTCGCCCTCCGACATCATCGGCGGTGGAGGAGGCGGTGGCGGCATTGGGGGCGATGGTGGCGGGAGCGGGTAGGTGTAGTAGACGACGCCGCGCCCGGGGTACACTGGCCGGTGCCCCTGCGCGCGTGGTGGCTGCTGCGGGTGCGCGTACGCGTGCGCGTGCGCGCGCGGCGGCCGTGTCCTCACTGGGGCAGGCGGTACCGGCGCAGGAGCGGGACGAGGCGGTGGCTGCGGTGGTTTCCTGGATCGGCGCGTTGGTGGTGGCGGGGGAGGCGGTTTCGGCGGCGCGAAGGAGTGGATGCGGCGACTCTTGCTGCCTCCTTTCTTGAAGAGGTTGGAGAAGATGGATGACGGCGGCGGTGGGGGAGGGGGAGGAGGTGGAGGTGGATTGTTGCGGGTGGTGGCTTCGGGGCTCGCCGATGCTTCAGACGAAGGCGACGAATAGTGGTCGTCAGAGAGGTGGTGGTGGTGGTGGTGCCTCTCCCTCTTCATGATAATGCTCTTGCGCTTCTTCTGGTAGAACAGAGCAATGGCGGAGGCCAGTTCCTTTGCCCCGCCCACGCTCCCGCTCCTCTTCTTCTTGCTCCTAGACGACATTGCTCCCGGTGGCGCCGGAGGAGGAGGCGGTGGCGGTGGTGTGCTTGGAGGAAACATGGCAGTTGTTGAAGGGAGCGGGTTATTATCGACCTCTTCGACTATAATCTCTTTCTCCACTTCCTCCATTGTCGGTAGGCTCTCGACGCTGTGCCGTCGACGCCTAGGCCGCGAAGTCGCCGGCGGCAGTGGTGCTGCCGATGCTACCTCCGATAGCGTAGCGTTCAGCTCCTCCGGGCTCCACGTCCTGCTCCTCGCCGGCCTCGCCGCGAGAGTCTCCGCCGTCGGATGCATCCTCTGTACCTCCTCCACCTCAGCCATCTTGGGGAGCCTCTCCGTGCTCCGTCTCCGCCTCCTCGCGTCCTGAGGCACAGCGTTGAGCAGCTCCTCCGGGCTCCACGTCCTGCTCCTCGCCGGCCTCGCCGTAGGAGTCTCCGCCGTCGGATGCATCCTCTCCTCCTCCTCCTCCGTCACCTCAGCCATCTTGGGGCGCCTCTCCCTCTCTGCGCTCCGCCTCCGCCTCGTCGCATCCTGAGGCGCGCGCACCTCGTACTTGTCCACCGGGATCGCGTTCACGTCCGACGTGGTCCTCCTCAGCGCCGGGCGATCCGCGTGCCGCTCGTCTCGGCGTGTACGGTACATCTCGGCGTCGTCGTAGGGGCGCCAGGCCAAGTCCGGCGACGCGAGGCCCCACACGCCGTCGCTGCCGAGCCTCAGCTCCGGGTACGAGCTGCTGCTCTTCATCCGCCGGATCCCCGTCGTTTGCGCGCTGTGGTTGTTGTTGGAGTAGGCGTTGTTGAAGCTGGCCCACACGTCCTCGGTAGACGCCTCGGTGGTGGGCTCAGGAGCCGCCGCCGGAGACAGTACCTCCCGATGGCTCTTCGCCGCCCTGGTCGTGGTCGCGCTGAGGGCCTCCCCGTCGCCATCGCCGCGGCGGCCGAGAAGGCCGCAGAGGATGGCGAAGAGCACGAGGCAGAGGTTGACGACGTCCCAGCCGCTCTTGAGCGTGATCCCTCCGCGCTGGAACCCGCCTGACCCCGTCCCGCCTCGGCGCACCGCGGAGGGGAGGAGGAGGAGCACGATGAGGGAGAAGAGGAGTACGAGGACCCAGACCTTGGCGCCGCCGCCATTCTCGTCGGCGTCGGCGGTGGAGTAGGAGGTGCTGGGACCCGTACCACCAGCGCTCCTTGCCTGCGCGTCGTCCATCCCGCCGCCGCTGCAGATTCCTCGCGCGCACGGTGGAGTCGAGATGCCAAGGCCAAAAGAGCAAAAAAGACCAAAGCAGCAGCAGCGGCAGAATGGTTGATTTGTGTCGAGCTTTTTGGACCTCTCTTGCTAATCTGCTCTGTCTGCTTTCGCTGGTTATATACTGTACGTGAGGCGAGGTTACTCAAGTTGTTTGTCTGGTTATAAATGAGCTATACAGAGCTAGGCACGAAATCCAAATGATTTGGTTTGGTTGCACGAAAGCTGTGTGATTGTAAGGCCCGGAATGGATGATTGATTGTTCGATTATCTTGATTGTTTAGCCAGTCTATAGTGTAAATGTGTTGGACTAGGTGAGCGTCAATGTGCTGTTAATCTAAGCACCGGTAGCAGTTACGCGATTCCGTGTGGCCACGAAGCTTCGGTGCCAAGTAGGAGTACACTCTTTAATTAGGAGTACACGCAGACATGCTAATTCGAGTCAAATTTACAGGTGAGCCCGTGGAATATAGACCCAGGGAACGATGAATCTCACCCTTAGAACAACCGTAGACTACATGCATTATTCTCTGATGGGAGTTTCTATGGGGTCTGGTATAATAGCAAAATAAATCGTTCTGTAAAATTAACGGTTCAAGAGTGTTTTTTATTTGATAAAGTAAATATATTAATACCACGAAAATATCAATTACATAGCCTATGCATCAATAAAATACCCAAAAAGACGGATACAATGCAGCCAAAACATAAGACAAAATGCCAAGGTGATCACTATACCTAAGATTTTCTCGGGTCGGGTGACCGGGTCAGGAAAAGCTCGGTGATGAAAAATCTAGTTCTGAGAAAATTGACTCGTAACTAAAATTGTATTTCTATTATGCTCGCGCCCGATCGGACCTGTCTGCCGGCCTCGGAATTTAGGCATGGGTCTGGCCAGATGTGCAACGCCGACCCGACCCGAGATTTCCGTGTCGGGTCTGGTTAGGTCGTCCGGGTTGGGCTGCCTATGGCTAGGTCTAGTGATCACTCCCAATAGCAATATCTAACTACCACCAAAGACAACACCAAACTTCAACATAGGATTTTCGAAAGCAACACTTCAAGAATGATACAATACACACCATTATTGTCGCCCGATAAAAAATCTTAGATTTTTACCCTAGAGAAAGACTATGTTACTCCGAAACAACATTTTCAACAAGACCGTTATGAGCTAACAAAAACCTGACCTTTAGTCTTCACCTTGAAAAACACGATTCAATACTCGAGGAGCACCACCAAATTCGAACTATCATGGTGCTGCTGCCTCTACTTGCCGAGGTCGCTAGTGCAAAACAACAATCAACAGGCTCACAAGAATCATGTATGGGACTCGGACATGAACAATGTCGCTCGGTCATGCCCGCACTATATCTTGTGAAGCAATGTCATCGACGCATCCGAGACCTTCCACCGTCCTTATGTTCTTCCAACCATACCCATCTTGACACCCCGCCACCACCGACAACATGGAAATCGTTGGCGTCAGAAATTTCCCATGGTGTTAATGAAAAGCAGGGCTACGCTTCACAAGGTGATAGTTACAGGCGCGCACGACTGGATGACATCCAATCAACATTGAGGTCCAAGAGCTCCATTTGTCAATCCATGAAATTAGAATCTGACGACATGCGGGACTCGTCAACAGTTAGACTAAGGACAATTGGCAGCAAGCGGAACGATGATTTGGATGGAACAAGACAACTTGGGTCTCGTCTGTTATTCAATGTAGATAAGCACACACCCACGCAACTATCCACCTCCCAACACGACCGGCCACTCCAATCTCCTCCACCGGCAGCCTACGAGGCTGCGATCAGCAAAGGATAAGACGACATGTGCCACCCGCAATGGGCTGCCAAGACCATGAGTATGCCGACGATACGAACACCACCGCGCCATTGATGGAAAAGACGCATACCCGCGCCGCCAACTGCCGAGCAAGGAGGGGTGGGGCCGCCACCGACATCGATCGGGCTTCCCCCGCGGCAGCGAGGAGAGGAGGGAAGGAGGAGGTGGTGTCAACGAAATGAGGGCTTCCGGCCGTGTTGCAGGAGAAGTGCGGAAACCCTAATTTTTTCGTGCGTGACTAATGCAATCGTCAGGAGTGTAACTATGTACCATGCCTACTTTGTGTCTGTTGTCGCGACGCCAACAAACTGTGTGGAAATTGTATGATACTAGTTCTAGAGTTTGTTTTTGCGAGAGATGGCGTGCTGGCTGTTGTTATCTGTAGCAAGCAATGTATGTGTGCGCTAGCTGTTGCAACAAGCTGCTTGTAAGTTGTAACGTCCATCCGCGTGTTTCCTCCCGGAAAATGCTCCTGAAACGAACGCGGTTCATATACTGAGCAACTGAAGGCTAGCTGGCGGGATTTCGGTACGGTATCCCGGAGGAAACAGAACATCCCCATTTGTGCTTGGTTTTTTCTCGATTACTTCAGTTGAGTGTTGCATCGCCAATTTCCTCCTGGCTCAGCTAACCCATCTTAGTTTCGGAGGTGGTCATACTACGCAAGCGATGATCGATCAGTGAGTGGCTTCCAGCGGAGCAAATACTGGAGGGGCCCTCTTGGATCATCATTCACGCTACCAATACCGAACTGCATGCAAATCCAAAGTAGGAGTAGCGCTCACTGCAGAGTGCATCCATAATTTTCTCCTGAAAACTCTACACTTCATTCATAGTAGTAGTATGCGTGAAGTGAGGTGATTAATAAAAAATGTTCCCTGATTTATGTTACTCCGGCATTTAATATCCATTCATTCTATTTGTTCTGAATGCATCTTTTTATTGTGACATTGATACTAGTGTACGCATGAGAATTTCTTAGCATAAACTGAAGAGTGGCACTGTTCCATGGTGCGGTAATAAGATGTTCCAAACATAAAAGCATCTCCACCAAGACCTTTAAAGGACCCTTCAAATACTGATTGGGGATAAAGGCTCCCCACGACACCACCAAAGTTTGGTCACGAGCCATTTCGTGTCCAGCATCTTTGAAAGGGCCTCCAAATTTGGAGATCATCTCCGGGTGCCGGACATCAGATCGCGACCTCCTCTGATAGGGGTTGCCCGACCGTCATATACGCAAACCACGTAGAAGCCATTAATGACCGCGTGCATGAGTCCGTTCAACTGGCGTAAATGGAGAGGCTTTTCGTGAAGCGAATGATGATAGTGCGTCTACCGCGGAAGCCTCAGTCGCATGCGGACTCCAGCTTTTCTCGGCTTCCCAAGCACCTGTGTGGCAGAGACGTGTCGTCGTCATTCACTCTGACACGACGTATCCTCACCCACCCGCCGCTTCTCACCTAGCGAGACCGCTTCCCGCCTCTATTTTCCGTGCCGGCCATTGCCCGACCCGGCTATAAAGGGCACCCCATCGTTCAGCCAGCACACCACACCATAGCATCGTCGCACCCCACACCACCCCACACCATGGCGACACGACGCGGCAATGGGCGAGGGCGCGATGGTCAAGGTGGAGGGCGCGATGGTCAAGGTGGAGGGTGTGATGGTCAAGGTCGTCGTCAGTGTCGCCCTCACCGTCCACTGATGACCGGTTCCCGGAGCTGCGTGGTTTCAAGTTCATGGTCGTCCTGTACAATGGCTTTGAGGGGCGCCTGAGGCTCCCGGCGGCGCTCGCGTAAAATCTCAAAGACATGGTGTTACATATACTGCAGCTGAGGACGGAGGACTACGAGAACGCTAGCTGGGCGGTGAAGACGAACATCAGTGACTGGGGGGGGGGGGGGGGGGGGTTGTACGTTGCCAAGGGATGGAAGACATTCGCCAATGCGTACAGTCTGAAGACGGGTACTGGTTGTGTTTTGAGTTCGACATAACGACTTCTGCATCAAGGTCTTAAACGTTACTTTATGCGAAGGGAGGTCGTCGTGTATAGCAACGACGAGAGCGGGTTTTAAACAAGTTGCAGTTACACAACTTTGGAGTGTGCCTTTTGGGATGATGTTGTGGGCTGCGGCCTCTATTTAACAGGACAACCATCCCACATGTTCAATTGGGGTGTTAGGGAATCTCCAGTCGTTGCGCCTCCTCAGGGCCCAAAACGCCGCTGTTTTGGGGCCGCCGCGGCGTCAAACGCGCTAATCTGGAACCTAGGGGGGCACGGTTTCCAGTTGTCTCTAGCCCAAGTTTCGGCCCATGCGACTCAAAAAAAAACGGCGACTAGAAAAGTAGCGAATTTCATTCAAACAGTGGCGATTTCATTCATAACAGGGGATTTCATCCAAACTTGCCGATTACAGAGATTAAAAATTAACATAAAAAAGCCGATGCCTAGTTGAGCAGGCTGAGGCTAGCGGCGATTGCCTGGCTGTAGTCGAGGTCGCCGTCGTCGTCGTCGGAGCCATCGTCATCCTTGCGCTGGTGGCTTGGGCCTGCGCCGGCGTCGTCGTCCCACCCGCTCGGGCCTGCGTCGGCGTCGTCGCGGTACCACCCGCTCTGCTGCAGGGTCCGCTGGAACGGCTCGTCGTCCTCCTCCTCGCTATCGGGGTCGAGGATTACGTAGGGGAACGGCTCGTCATCCTCCTCCTTGCTAGCGGTGGCGTGAGCACGGTTCTGCTCTGCCTCGACGAGGAGTTGGCGCTGTCGCTCCATCTCCTGCTCCATGTACTCGTCACGGCTCCATTCCTCGGCGAACGCTGGGTCCCCCGGCTGCACGGTGTTGAAGGAGGCTTCTTCGGCCTCCTTCAGGACGGGCCATTCCTCCTCCTGGTCTTCCTCCGGCTTGACCTTGGCCTCGCACTTTGGCTTGACCAGGCGACGGAGGCGCTGGGGATGCGCATGTCTGGCGGGGTTCAGTAGAGGGGGAGTCAGTGACGCGTAGCGCGTACCTACCAGAGGCGTCGCGGCCTTGGCGCCGGAGGACGAGGAGGAGGAGGAGCGGCCCGCGCCCATCCGATGCGGCATCCACGACTGCGGCAGCATCGTCAGCCAGGGCTCGTTACCGGCGCAGATGTACTCGAGCACCCACGAGAGCATGCGGTGCTCGCCGCCCCACCACCGCTTGTGCCCGGTGGAGTTGCAGCGGCCCTCCATGGGGCCGTTGTTGCCAAGGTCGGCGACGTCTTTGTCGTGCCGGGGACGGAAGTACTCCGTCTAGAACGCGTCCCGTCTGCCCTCCAGCGGCGCTCCGCAGCCTGCTGTGGCGTCAGGCTGGCGCGGACTTCAGCGATTGCCGCCCTGTACTGCTCGCCGGCAGGTACAGGGGGCACGGGGATGCCTCCCGCACTGAGCTTCCACGCCCCCTGCCCGCCGGAGGCGCTGGGGACGCGCATGTCTGGCGGGCACGGATACCCCGCCTAGTGCAGGGCCCATGCCTCTGAAGGAGATATGCCCTAGAGGCAAATAAATAAGTAGTATTTATTGCGTTATCTCATAAGTTTATAATAGGTTTTTGTATTAAGCTATAACTGTATTAATCGGAATTATTAATACACGTGTGATGCATAGACAACCAGAGTCCCTAGTGAGCCTCTATATAAACTAGTCCATTGGGCAACAGTTGATCGAGATTCCCGGTCAAGGACAATGACGTCGGTTGACAATGGGGTCATCTTATTAGTAGAATAAGGTGATGGACATACGCAAAGTATTGCAATAAGATCGTATTACGTTGTTTGTCATTTGCAATAGATAAGTAATATGATAGCTTATTCCTTTGACCGTGAGACCGTACTTATTGCTACTTCGTAGGGGTACTTTGAGAGCATCAAACGTTGTGTCTTATATAGCATGACAATAACGGTGTCCATTTTGGGTATCCCAAAAGAGTATGTTGAGACGTAAGGATCAAGAGCGGGATTTGTTCATTCTTGTAATGGAATGAGTTAATAACCTTTGTCGGTAACGAGATACAACAAGGACATATGATGTATGCGATCATATCTCGGACAAGGTAGTATCGTAGAAACAAAGGGAATGAATATCATGTTTATGGTTCAACGACGATATTCGTAGAATGCACAGGGACCATTATATGCGTCCAGGTATCCCTGACGGTCATTGGCGAGCGAAGGGTCTTGACCATGTCTGGAGTGTTCTCGAACCGTAGTTGAAAGAACATTTCTTAATCCCTAGTGTTTGTGTGTTAGTTAACAATACTTATGATGTACTAATAGAATGCTAAGTATTTCAGTTTGTATGTGATTTAAGTTCATATGGATCAAAGCCAAAAATGCGAACAAGAAGTGGTTCTGGAATTGTTCCAGGAACCGGAATATTTGAGCCGGAAATTTCCGGTTAACCAGAACTTCACAGAAAATGGCTAAGTCAAGTTTGAGAAATGGTTCTGATCTCAACTGGAAATTGTACTCGGAAATTTCACTTTACCGGAATTTCCGAGTGGACCAAGATCAACATCACAGAAACGACTAAGTCAAGAGTAAGGAAGTGTTCTGACGCGAGCCGGAAATTGTGTTCGGAAATTTCCGTCTACCGGAATTCCGATTGCACCCAGAAGAGCCCTCAGAAACGGCTAAGTCAAGAATAAGAAGTGTTCTGATCTCAACCGGAAATTGTGCTCGGAAAAATTTCCATTCACCGGAATTTCCGAGTGCACCTTGAAGAACATTGAAGAAATCTGCTTAGGAAAGAAGAGGAAAAGGTTCTGACTCCAGCCGGAAATTCCTGTCGGAAATTTCATTTCTCCGGAAATTCTGGTTGACCGGAATTTCCAGTTATGACTTATACTTGAATTTCCGACTGGTCGACACAGCCAACGGCCAGAAAAGGGGAGGGGCTATAAATACCCCCTCACTCCCTCAAGAACAGTTAGCTCTCAGATTTTCTCTCTCCTACATTTCTTGAAAGCTCAAATCATAAAGATCTCCCAATCTTCTCACTCAAATTCGTTGATCTTTGGAGGATTGGAGGAGAAGGCCCGGATCTACATCTTCACCGAAGCGATTTGCATTTCTCCCCCATTCACTTGGGGATTTCGTGGCTAGGGTTTCCGGTGGGAAAACCTAGTTCACCATTGTTGTAATCTTGGTGTTGCCTTGACCTTTTGTGGTCCTTAACCTTTTGTGGTCATCTTGAGAGCCCCCAATTAAGTTGTGGGTGAGTGCCTCAAGCGTTTGTAAGGGATTCGATCTACGCCCTAAAAGGGGATCAATAGTGGAAGGTGAACTCGCAACCTTTGTGGTTGAATTCATCGGAGAAGAAGGTGAGCCTTTGTGGCGTTGCGACTAACCTGTTGTGGTAGTGCACACCTCTCAACCGAGACGTACACCCTTGGGTGTAACTCGGGATTACATCTTCGTCTCCGCGTGCTTCACTTGGTTCCCTTATCCTTACTTCCTTACTTGCTTGTCTTGTACTCTTGTTAATCTTGTTATTGCTTAGCTTGTCATTTAGGTAAATTCACCGTAGTTGCATATCTAGAGAATTTACCTTTGTGTTGAGCCTAAATTTGAAAAGACCTAAAATTTGTAATAGAACCTATTCACCCCCCTCTAGGTGTCGGATTCCCGTTCAATTGGTATCAGAGCCAGGTTCAATTTTAAGGGCTTAACCGCCTAAGTGCAACGATGACGGAATCCGATGCCGAGAAGGCCGCCCGTGAGAAATTAGAGGCGGAGACGAAGGCGTTAGCCAAAGGGGCAACCACGGCCGATCTTATAGATATGAGATCGTCCTTGGAGGCCCAACTCCTCAAGATGAATGAGATGCTCATGGCACTCTTGAAGTCTAAGGAGCCCGAGGCTACTTCTCCATCTCCTCCTCCAAAGGAGCACGGTGAGAACTCTAAGGAGTCATCTTCGGATGGGTCCAAAGATGTTCCTCCGAATGCTTCCCCCGGGAAGGCGGAAAAGGATGAATCACCTAGCTCCTCTAATACCCCCAAAGGAGAGGAATTTCATAATGTTAACCATAATTACTCTCCTAACCTTCCTATCCCTCACCCTCATGTAAACTTTAGAAGTGATCCTCCTAAGCTCAAACCTACTCATTTCTCTCAATGGCAATTTCAAATGAAGTCTCATTTATGTAGTGCCTCCATTGAGCTATGGTGCATCATTGATGAAGGATTCAAGGCACATGATCCAACCAACTTGACAAGGAGAGAGGTGGTTGATAGCCAACTCAATGCCACCGCTCTTCATCAACTCCAAATGGCCGTTGGAGAGAAGGACATGCCTCTTATTCAACAATTCTCCACCGCCAAAGAAGTATGGAATGCTATTTCCGACATCTTCGTCGGCAATCAGAGCATGAAGAAGAACCGGTATGATGCCTTGTGCAATGAGGTGGAAGTGTTCTAAAAGTTGGAAAGCCCTTGACATGTAGAATATTTAGATCTGTTAAAATTCAAATTTTACTTAGTTTGAAATATTCAAATTTCGAATGGATGATTTGAGTATATTTGTCATAACTTTAAATCTATAAATCCAAATATAGAAATTAATTAAATTGCATTTATAGCCTCATACATACTTTATAGATATCACAAAAATTAGTATGATGTTTCTCATGATTAAAAAGTGCATTGCATGCATAACATATTTTCTCATATAGATATTATTCTCATCGAAAAATCTCTTCATTATTTTCTCTGAGTTAGGATTATTTTCAATTTAGTATTTTGGTAAAGTGCTATTCACTGAGACACTTAGGATTTTTAACATGGATCTAGAAGGCCAATGAAGGATTTAGCCAAGAAAACAAGACTTCAGAAGTATCTTCAAGGAGTAGAAGTACTTAGAAGAAAAGCAAGAAGGAGTTCATGAAGACGAACCAGAAATATTTTCTAAGACTTGCTTCCTCTCTCTCTTTTCTCTCTTCTTCTCTTAGACCTCTTGATGACTAAGTTATATTCAAGACCAACCTGGAGGATATCAACACCATCAAGTCTTTAGAGCCATCAAGTCTACAAAATTGCAATGAAGTCATCACATCAAGAAGAAAAGGAAGCAAGGAGAAGATTCTACATTCATTCTATCTTTTCCCTCTTTCCTAATCGTGTCTTTCACATTAGACATAAACAATTTTTGACCATGTTATTACCATCTTGAAGTTTGTTGGATCCTTGCGGCATAGTGAGATGAAGCGGCCTGGAGACTAACTTTACATGTCCACGTACATGAGACCTGTTCCACAACATAAGTGGCTGGCCGGGTGTCTGTCTCTCTCACTATAGTGAATATCCAATTTACAAAGAGTTGATAATAATTGTTGATCACCTTGAAGAATAGACTTAGTATTTTCTCTAAGTATTTTGCACATCATGGCTAAGCCATTAGAGTGCTTATTCAAGATGATTTATAGCAAAGTATTTTATCCAACTTATGACCTTAGTCCTTAGTCATTTTTGACCAACCTATTTGCCTTGCATTAACTTAGAAGATTTTCATGGCATGACATGCATCTCTAGTCCTTAGAAATATATTGCACATCATGCATAAACATATTTTCCTTAGAAGTTTTATAAAACTTGTTTGTTCATTAGGTATGTGTTTGTATGCATTGTGTAGTTGTGTTTTATGTTGATTGTTGTATTCTTGCTTGTCTATATTGTTTAGATTGAATGGAGAGAGTCGAGTTACGTTGAAAAGAGTTTGTGAGCAATACATTATCCAAAGGCAAGTGGCACACCTCATAAATTTCTTATTATTTTCTATATGCATTACTTAGTGTAATTTTATATAAGCATGTGTAGGATAGTATTGCTATGCTAAACCCGTGTAGAAATTCCTTACTCCTGTGTCTAGGTTCCTATATAATATTTAGTAGAAATACTGATTCTATGCAATTGATGAAAAGTTTTACAAAATGTTAAGTGACTACTCAGGGCTGTGCTCATGGTTGTCGTCGCCTAGGATGAATTTCTATTCTACTTAGTGCCATGAGCATGGTGATTTTCACCTGAGAGTACACATCCACTAAGTTAATGAACCTCCTAGGTGGATTGGTTGTATGGAGTCGAGTTGAGTGGCTACTCAGACCCATGTCTATGGTTCCTGGAGTATGTGCACTTGTGGATGGCCACCCAGGGAACAAAGGAATCTGAAAAACTCCGAGTAAAGATTGCTTCCAGTGCATCCATTGCCATATGGGCTCTGGCTTGATCAATTAAGTCGCGTGGACTCGCCCCGGCTTGCCAAGCAGATGTAGAGGGTGTATGGTGGAACGGGTCAAGCCAGAGTGGGAGGGAAAATTGTAACGTACCTACACTTAAAAATATGGCAGGTACCTGTGTAGAGTGCAAACCCCTGGATCGATTCGTTTGCACACACAGTTTACGATGTAGTATCATAAGAAAGTATCAATTTTATTACATCGATGATCCAGACTTACAAAATATTCTTTACAAATTGCATAGCATAAAGCTAGCTTTGAAAGAGTAAACAACGGAAATAAGACATCAATGAGTCTCCATCTTCATGGTGCCACAGGGGAAACATGTTGGTTGCAGACTCGAAATCCCTTAACGAAAACCTCACTCGTCATCTGAATAACCTGTAACAAATAAAATTTTGCAACAGAGTGGGTCAGATTCCATTAAAAATGGAGTCTGTCAAGTGACACTATGGTGGACACTTAATGGAATAACTCTATAGCCTATATGCATATTTGGCTGGTGGAGTTCAAGGCTAATTTGCATAAAGCCAATTTTTCCTACTCTTTTGAAAACACTTTTCTTGGAAATCAAGACGAGTATGACATGAAAACCATAATCTCATCTTCCCTTGTTCGCCCATCAACTTTTAACTTTAGAAATTGGAATGTTGGAAGCCTCCGTTGAATCCTTGATCAGCTGCTCAAATTTGTCCGTAACCGGGGACACGGCTAAGTACTTAGTTTTACACTCTGCAGAGGTTGTGCACTTTCACCACGAGACTCAAACAACCCTTCTGTCCTTGACCCTCATGTAGTGAAAAGGAAAGGAGAAGCCTGAGACGAGACCTTTGGGGAAAAGTCAAGGCAGAGCCATTATACCACGTGGCTGTACTGGAAACATCTTCACTTGGAGAAAACTTTGGTCCCTTTGTTCCTAGGTGGCCATCCTCAAGTGTACATACTCAGGTTCACTCATCTAAATGAGCCTGGGTCTTAGACAGGTGCACCCACCTAAATGAGCCTAAGCAGCCACTCAACTCTAACCTCCATCCTCTTGCCACATCCACCCAGAAGTTTCTTTAACTTAGTAGAAATTAACTTTTCACAAAACAACTCTTGCATAACATCAATATTTCTACCAAGTTACCCATAGGATTCTAGACACAACTTGTGTAAGGGATATAGTAGTTTCAGCATAGCAATACTATCCAACACATGCATATAAGAAACACACTAAGTAATGCATAGAAGATACTTAGTAAATTTATGAGGGTGTGCCACTTGCCTTGGCAATAAGAAGAATAGCGACATCAGCTGCAACAGTTGTCGTTTCCCTCCGAAATTTCTAACACATCAAACAAGGCCAAATAAACATAAAACAAAATAACAATACAAAAATATGTTATGCATTGAAGGGGTTACGGTGCAGAAAACAATAATTGTTCTAGCGATCGAAACCCTAACTAGCCAGGATCTATCTATCTAGTACATGCGATAACGGTGGCGGAACGGGTTACATTACCTCCATGTAGACCGATAGCGGGGATTACGCTCCCGCACAAGCGTTGACGATGAAGTCGTACGTAGCCGACCTCGAGGTCGCGAAGAACTTGCCGCGATGTCGAAGTCGATGACGCCGTGGTGTCGACGATGATCTGCGTCGACGGGCGTCAGGCGGAAGAAGGCAGAGTGCCAGCACCGGAGCTGGTGCGCCGGCAGCAGAGGGGGGAGGCGCGGCGGCTGCAGGGGGCGAGACGACGTCGCCCAAGCTCCTCAATAGAGTAGCCTCCGAGCACTCGCAAACATACGGAGCTTAGCGACAACTCCCGGTCATTCAGATCCAGCTGAAATCGCAGGAGTAGATCTTATCTGGAATCCCGCAGAGCAACGGCGCTCTGCGGTATGGCTTAGGTGGAGAGAGACCCCCTTCCTCAGCTCGGCGCGGCTCCAACTTGGGAACCACGAGATCGAGAGAGAAATTGGGAATTAATTGGATTTTCCTATGAATTAAATCAATTAATATGCCTTGGTATATAAAGGGGGAAGGGGGTGTGCAAACCCCTTGGCTCCCCCATGTGGGACTAAACCAGGAGGGGGGTGGTGCACCCCACCATGGGCCGGCCGAACCTCCCATGGGGCCCACCCCCCCTTGTGGGGTGCGGCTCCCCCTTCTTGGGCCCTCTTAGGGCCCATGTAGGTGGGAGCCCCCTTTTTCCTTTATTTAATTAATATTAAATTAATATAAAATTTCCATTAATTCATAATTAATATATTTATATATAATTCAATATCCCTTGACTCCGAAACTATTTCGGAACCATCCGAACAACTTTCGGACATTCCCGGAACCATTCCATACCTTCCCGGAACTCCTTCCGGACCACCGGAACTCTTTCCGGATCATTTCTCTCTCTCCAACAAACTCCTATAAAATTCCAGAACCTGTCTCCTAGCGTCGCTAAGACCTTAAGTTTGTTACGCTACGGTTCGAGAACACTCCAGACATGGTCGAGACACTCCGCTCACCAATGATCGTCAGGGATACCTGGAAATATATGACGACCCCTGTGCATTCTACGAATATCGTCGTTGAACCATAACTATGATATTCATTCCCTTTGTCTCTGCGATACTACCTTGTCCGAGATATGATCGTAGACATACCGATGTCTTTGTTGTATCTCGTTACCGATGAAGGTTATTAACTCGTCTGTGATATTACATATCCATGACCTAGTCATAAGCTGCGCAGCTATATAGATGCAATATCACCGAGTGGGCCCAGAGTATCTTTCCATTACAAGAATGAACAAATCCCGCTCTTGATCCTTACGTCTTGATGCTGTTTCGGAATACCCAAGATGGACACCGTTATTGTCATGCTATATAAGACACAACGTTTGATGCTCTCAAAGTACCCCTACGAAGCATTAATAAGTACGGTCTCACGGTCTAAGGAATAAGCTATCATATTCTTATCTATTGCAAATGACAAACATCGTAATACGATCTTATTGCAGTACTTTGTGTATGTCCACCACCTTATTTAACTAACAAGATGACCCCATTGTCAACCGACGTCATTGTCTTTGATCGGGAATCTCGATCAACTGTTGCCCAATGGACTAGCTCTTATAGAGGCTTGCTAGGGACCTGGTTGTCTATGTATCACACGTGTATTAATTAATAAAATTCCGATTAATACAGTTCTAGCATAATACACAAACCTATTATAAACTTATGAGATAATGCAATAAATACTACTTATTTATTTGCCTCTAGGGCATATCTCCTTCAGTCTCCCACTTGCACTAGAGTACAAATAAACTAGCTGCATTTTACTTTATCAGAATCCCTTATCAAATAAGAATCATTTGATAATGCTTGCTCATGGAAAAGTGTTACTGCACAATCCATGATTGTACATGCTTTTGCGATTCACTGGCATCAACTTGCTTGATATCACCATGTTGTTCAACAACATATATGCAAACACCGCAACTAAGTGAGACTTCCGCTTCCCAGCGCTTACTCTGATTATACTAACCAGATAACTGCCCTGAAAAACACACTCAGCCATGCAGAGCCCCTTGTAACAATTACAAACTCGCGATATCTACATACTTTCACACCAATGTAGAAAACTTGACATTCAAATGTCAATCCCTTAACTAACGCACTTCTACTTCCAGTAAATTCCAAATTTACTTTCATAACTGCTCTTATTCCAAGAACATCGATTATATTTCATCGAGCAGATAATATAGTTTCGGTATGATGTCTAGTATTACACAATAGACCCACATGTCATACAACCATTACTTTCATGCATCATTACTCTTAATGATCAATTGGATTTCAAAGGACCATCCTTTTGATTCTAATCTGACTCCTCAGATATAATCCAAAACAACTCGACTAACTATTTTAAAATTCCCGTTCTATTTCAAAATAGACACTGACTTTCAAATATTTTCACAACTTCATCCTTCTTATCTATTCTACTGGTACAATTTCACAATGTGTCATTTACACAAGATGAATTCGGCTCCCACTCAAATTATGTCTCCACATATTTGATAACACGAGCTCCCACTCAAAAACGTGTCATCCACATACTTGAGTTCCTGAGCTCCCACTCAAAAATATGTTCTGTACATATTCCACCTTAGTAAACTAACTTTGACTCCCACTTAAATCGACATTTTGGTCTAACCAAAATCATTGATCTATTATCAATTCAAATTTAATACAAACTACAGGATTACATGAATACAAATCCCTCAGACTTCAAGCATGTCTACATAAATGTAGTCAACAAATTTGATCTTGTCCAAGACACATTTCTTGACAAGACATGCTCCCGCGTCTTTCTTATAGTCACATTTCTCATATAACACTTTATATGACGATTAAACAATCTTATTCCTCTAATAAGAATTGCAGCAAAAACTACTCTCTTAATCCTTTCAAATGTAACTTGGATTTCCAGGCTCAAAAAGCCTTTGTTCGTATTCCGATATTTTCTCAACTTTCTTTGTATTCATAAAGTGCACCTCGATCTATCAACAAGATCTGAAATACTTAATACAACGCTGTGACCTGACAGCAATATTAAATATAACAACACTTTATTTTGAAGTTTCTTTCATGAAAATATTATGATCTTTATGAAGAGGATTGCAAGCAGAAAACAATTTTCTAGTCTCCCTCACTCTTAATCACCAAATTTTCATTAGCAGACATATACTCTTTGGAACACCTTCCAACATAGGTCTGACACTTTATTCCAAACTTCGAATCCATAAACCATAATTCGAAAAATCATATTTTCCTCGGAATTACATAGACAACAAACTAAGTTTTGTTTCTATTTGGTTTTGGAATACACTCTCATCCAATGCGAGCAATCTACAAAGAACCACTCATGTATATTCCGAATTATCGCATAATCATATACATGTCGACACTACTGTCGATCCTACGAATTCTCGTTGAGAAAAATATCTATTTTCTAAAGTGGACATCGACTATAATGTTTCGAACATATTAGGAGATTCTAAGACAGATTCTGACAGACCACACTTTATTTAAAATAGAGCATGATTATAACTCCCCACATATCACTATATATGACATTATAATTTTGTGAAACAAATTTCCACAAGTCTTTTGTGTTGAAACCATAATTCAAAATATTGTCCTTTGATCGAATCTTGTGAATACAATATTCACTAATCTTTCTTCTGAAAAACCCCATTTGATCTATTATCAAATTAATTTCAGACTCCATAATTTATCGGGCAAATACTCCTATTTACCAAAATCATGGAAGAATTCGGATCATGCAATAACACCATTGATTAATCATTAAAAATGACTCTCAATCAATTTCCTCTAGTATTGCAACTTCAATACTGCATTTCAAACTTTAATAAATTTTGGCACTCGAAATACTTAAATGGACCAAAAATATCCATTACTTCTTTCATTGCCTTTATGACTAAATTCGATGGTGTTTGTTCTTTGGACACATAATTTTATCATTCCTGCTATTATAAATGTATATCATACGCATAATGTAATTGAGATGTGATGCAAATTACTCATAACATGAAACAACCGCTTTGTTCCATAACATAAAACAACTGATGTGTTCTATATGAATAATTATGTCTTGTAACACTCAAGACACCAAACTAGATCACATTCTCACTATTACAAAATGTCTTATCAAAAACTATTGATGATAACTAATATGATATCTCGAGGGCGTGAGCACTACTGGCCATTAACTTGCCATCACTTGTGCACTGTCACGTCACCCTTCGCCACATACTTGTGATAATCAGGGTCTGTTTCACAAACAGAACTATTATCAAACACTTTTCATCAAGTATGAGAAGAATACATTTATATCTTCGTATATCAAATATACCCATAGCGTCGAAGAACTCTTCTTCGATGAATCAACTTTTAGAGATTTGAACTTGTTCACGAACGTGAAGAAGCTCACCGTGTCTCTATAGAATATTCACGCACATGCTATTCACAGCTAGGAGGTAAAGCACAATCTCTATTGCACTGGAGTTCGCTATCTAGAAATCGTAGATATTCGTAAGCCTGAAGTAGATGTCACACAACTTCTTCAACTGAGTCTCCAGACAGGTATGCTCCCCATGTGAATGGTCCGGAACTTTCTAAGCTGTCTGAACTGCTCAAGACTCAATTCATCTTTGAAGTGACCTCTGATCGCATCAATCACGACATATGGCTCCATGTGTTGAAACAACTTTCAACTCAGGTGCTAGGCATACGCTCATGACGATCGTCACTTCCATGAACATGTCATGATGCTTACGGAACTCATCATCTTGCTCCTTGCTATCAGAATCATCTGGTCTAACTCCTAACTAATGTTCTAGCACATATAGGATGTTTGTTGTGTTTGGAGAATGTTTCTAAAACCAATGCACCAGCTGATGAAGTTGGACCCGTCGGCTTCCAAGGTAGAATCCGAGCTCTTGAAGAAGTAACCGAAGCGTAGTTCCGTAGTCTCCAGATGTGATCGCAAAAGAGGTAAGATAAGTTTATAATATATAGGTGAGTTTTAGTTCTATAATCTCATTATCAAAAACACACCACACCAAGATTATTATCCCTAAAAATAATAATGGCGATGACACGACCCTCATCCACCACACTACCCCCGACCATCACGGCCGGCAGCACAGCTTCAAAGGTGGACATAAAATGTCGATCATAACAACTCTATGACTCGTGCTCGATCTTTCGATCTTCCCGTGTTCCGAGGCCATACCTCTGAGTATGCTAGGCTCGCCAATCAAACCTCGAAGACCCTGCGCGTGCAACATGGCTTACACCCACTGTATGCGAACGACGAGATGTGTGACACCCGATCATCACGGCCTGCCTCATAACGTAGAACTTTCTTGGTGGTGCGCAACGAGGGAGAATACAATTTTGGTATTTGTTAGAGATCATCCTATTTATGATGCTACCGTTGTATATCTAGCATATAAGCAATCAATAGGATGCACACACAACAGCACACAATAATGATGCAATGAAGTGCGATGTGACATGGTCGATGCGCCTGGACCTTCATGGCGCCATGTGCCTGGCCTCCCGGCGCCCCGGCATGGCTCCGAGTCTACAGAGCCCTCCATTGCCTCCGACAGTACGAGTAATATCAAAACTTACCGTAACCATGTCACATAAAATAACGCCTCTACAAAACAAAGTTAGACGCCTCTAGCTTTATTTAGTTTTGCAAGTTTTACGTGGCATATAGGCTTATTCGTAAGAGAATCGCTTCCCTACCTACGAACTTTGTACCACAACGTCGATCGTATAATTGCATGTTTAAGCATCCCTTTCGGGCCCTCCATTGAAAATGCTTTGCCGACTAGAGAGAGAGAAACAGACACCCGCCAGCCACAGATACGGTGCAAGCCGTATGTCAGTAGTGGAACCAGTCTCGCGTAAGCGTACGCGTAAAGTCGGTCCGGGCCGCTTCATCAACTCAATACCGAAGGCATTGCAAGTGCACGCTAGAGGGTAGCAAATATAAGAAAGACGCCCTCATTCAACATGAGTTCTAACCGTACCAGCAGTACTACGCATCGATCGGCTCTGATACCACTGAAGGGGTTACGGTGCAGAAAACAATAATTTTTCTAGCGATCGAAACCCTAACTAGCCAGGATCTATCTATCATGCGATAACGGTGGCGGAACGGGTTACATTACCTCCATGTAGACCGATAGCGGGGATTACGCTCCCGCACAAGCGTTGACGATGAAGTCGTATGTAACCAACCTCGAGGTCGCGAAGAACTTGCCGCAATGTCGAAGTCGATGACGCCGAGGTGTCGACGATGATCTGCGTCGACGGGCGTCGGGCGGAAGAAGGCATAGTGCCAGCACCGGAGCTGGTGCGCCGGCAGCAGAGGGGGGAGGCGCGGCGGCTGCAGGGGGCGAGACGACGTCGCCCAAGCTCTTCAATAGAGTAGCCTCCGAGCACTCGCAAACATACGGAGCCTAGCGACAACTCCCGGTCATTCAGATCCAGCTGAAATCGCAGGAGTAGATCTTATCTGGAATCCCGCAGAGCAACGGCGCTCTGCGGTATGGCTTAGGTGGAGAGAGACCCCCTTCCTCAGCTCGGTGCGGCTCCAACTTGGGAACCACGAGATCGAGAGAGAAATTGGGAATTAATTGGATTTTCCTATGAATTAAATCAATTAATATGCCTTGGTATATAAAGGGGGAAGGGGGTGTGCAAACCCCTTGGCTCCCCCATGTGGGACTAAAGGAGGAGGGGGGTGGTGCGCCCCACCATGGGCCAGCCGAACCTCCCATGGGGCCCACCCCCCCTTGTGGGGTGCGGCTCCCCCTTCTTGGGCCCTCTTAGGGCCCATGTAGGTGGGAGCCCCCCTTTTTCCTTTATTTAATTAATATTAAATTAATATAAAATTCTCATTAATTCATAATTAATATATTTATATATAATTCAATATCCCTTGACTCCGAAACTATTTCGGAACCATCCGAACAACTTTCGGACATTCCCGGAACCATTCCATACCTTCCCGGTACTCCTTCTGGACCACCGGAACTCTTTCCGGATCATTTCTCTCTCTCCAACAAACTCCTATAAAATTCCAGAACCTATCTCCTAGCGTCGCTAAGACCTTAAGTTTGTTACGCTACGGTTCGAGAACACTCCAGACATGGTCGAGACACTCCGCTCACCAATGATCGTCAGGGATACCTGTAAATATATGACGACCCCTGTGCATTCTACGAATATCGTCGTTGAACCATAAATATGATATTCATTCCCTTTGTCTCTGCGATACTACCTTGTCCGAGATATGATCGTAGACATACCGATGTCTTTGTTGTATCTCGTTACCGACGAAGGTTATTAACTCGTCTGCGATATTACATCTCCATGACCTAGTCATAAGCTGCGCAGCTATATAGATGCAATATCACCGAGTGGGCCCAGAGTATCTTTCCATTACAAGAATGAACAAATCCCGCTCTTGATCCTTACGTCTTGATGCTCTTTCGGAATACCCAAGATGGACACCGTAATTGTCATGATATATAAGACACAACGTTTGATGCTCTCAAAGTACCCCTACGAAGCATTAATAAGTACGGTCTCACGGTCTAAGGAATAAGCTATCATATTCTTATCTATTGCAAATGACAAACATCGTAATACGATCTTATTGCAATACTTTGCGTATGTCCACCACCTTATTTAACTAACAAGATGACCCCATTGTCAACCGACGTCATTGTCCTTGATCGGGAATCTCGATCAACTGTTGCCCAATGGACTAGCTCTTATAGAGGCTTGCTAGGGACCTAGTTGTCTATGTATCACACGTGTATTAATAATTCCGATTAATACAGTTCTAGCATAATACACAAACCTATTATAAACTTATGAGATAATGCAATAAATACTACTTATTTATTTGCCCCTAGGGCATATCTCCTTCATGCATGATGTGCAAAATATTTCTAAGAACTAGAGATCCATGGCATGCCAAGAAATTATTCTAAGTTAATGCAAGGCAAGTGTGTTAGCCAAATATGACTAAGGGCCAAGGTCATAAAATCAATTGCTATAAGTCAACTTGACTAAGTTGTAAGACTGCTCCTAGTCTTCGTCATGTTTGATCTTGAATTCTTCAACTCCTTTGTAGTTTCCTTCATCTTCAATTAGCACTCTAAGGACTTGGTAAAAATTACTAAGGACTTGGTTTATGTCCAAAGTGGAACAATAATAGGAAGGCAGAAAAAGATAGTGAAAAAGATGTAGTTGATCTCCCAGGCTTCATCTCCAGACTTGTAACTTTCTCGTTGGTGATGTCTTCATTTAATTTTGTAGACTTGATGGTTCTTCATACTTGATGATTTTGGTATCATCAGGGCTGGTCTTGGATATAGCTTAGCCACCACGAGTCTAAGAGAAAGAGAGAAGAAAAGGAAAGAGAGAAAGACTTAGAGAAATAAAGGAGGTTTGTCTTCTTGAAGTTCTTCTTGATTTTCTTCTAAGTGCTTCCACTTCTTGGAGCTGCTTCCGGAGTCTATTTTCTTCTAAGTCTTCATTGGCCTTCTAGTCTTCATATTGAAATTCCCAAGTGTCTAAGTGAATAATCACTTTACCAAAACAACTATGTCAAAAATAAACCTAACTTAGAGAAAAACAATAACTATACAATAAATATGCCATGCATGCAATGCAATGTTTAATCACAAGTAAACATCAAACTTGATAAATTTTCTGTCCTAAATTTTCTAAGGAAAAGAGTTGTATATTTTATCGAATATTTTGTAAGGAAGAAAATTACTTTATTTGAGAAGGAAAAATATTTCTAAATATTTTTTGTGATCAAAGTGGTCATAATATGACTAGGTACTTCATAATTTCGAAGAGATGATGAAATTAATTTTAATATATTTTTTAAAAGTTTTTATTCATTAAAATATCATTTAAAAGTATTAAATCAGTATTATTTACAAAATCATAGAAAATTATTCTACAAAAATTAGTAGAAAAATACTACTGCCAATACTTAGACATACAAATTTATAGCAAAAGAGTTTGATCAAAAATCAATTTTAAAATTGAAGTTATGTTCAAAAATACTAATAAACCCATATTTGAAAAAACACACAAATAATTCGGCAAAACATAAAATTAACTATGCCAAAAGTTTCTACGTGTCATAAGCTTTCCAAAAATATTTTATTTGTAAAATTTGACCAAACCAATAAAAAGTAGTGATATATCTAAAAGCTAGGATTTTTCTGCAAAACTGCCGGTATTCGGTTGACTGTTGACTCTGACAGCTGACGTGGGGATTGACTCGCTGACGTGGCAGACTGACTGGGATTTGTCTACGAATTTGACCAAAAATAAAGTTGCTCGGATGGAAAAACAGTCTTAACAAAAGTTGTAAAGAATTACGTGCTCTTTCTAATTATCACAATTATAAGATAAATGTATGAACAGATTGGTCACACATCACAAAATACCTTTCTGGTACGAACCTTTAAACGCGAATATCTCTCAGCTCGCTGAACCAAATAAGATAAATTTTGGGGCAAAAGAAAGGTCTTGATCAGGGGAACAATTTTCGTATTGTCGTCCCAAACTTTTGAGATGGTTTGGTTACTCGAACAACATCAAACACGATCTATATTATACAGAAAATTACGTACGTTAAAATAAAAAGTTGTCAACAGGAAATTTGTAGATATAAAGTAAATCTACCTTTTCACCAGAGGAATTTTGATTTTGCGCAACGAGCACGAAGAGATGTGGGAAATACGACTTCAGATCTGATGGATGACGATTCGAAATTCTTCCTCCACGCTTGATAAAAAGAGTTGACACTTATTGGGATGGAAAGGTATCGACGAGATCTACAACAATGGTTAAGACTCGGTCGCAATTCGAGATCGTTTAGGTGGTGAAATCAACAAAATACGATTTCGCTGATTAGGGTTTCGGTGGAACGAAAAGTGAAAAAGAGATGCCGGCAGATACAGGGGTTTATATAGGCGGATGTATGATTGAATAGATGGGTCTCGAAGTTATCAACGCGTAGGATCAAGCGGATCCGGATTTGGAGTTATATTTCTCGAGATAAACGTGTTTGAATGAAAAGTGGTTAGAAAATGAAATTTTCAGAATTTGAGTTCGGTACGTGTTCGACTCGGTTCGGCCTGGATTAGGCCGGCCCGATTTGTTTTTTTTCTGATTTCTTATTTCTTTCATATCTTTTGTTTTAGAACTCCGACTTAAGTGAAATTAATTTCTAAAACTTTCTAAAAAATCATATCTTTATTTTAAAACATTTGTGGACATGTTATAACACTTTTTAAAAATATTAGTTTTCAATATTTGATTAACTGCAAATTTGACACTTTTGTCAAATTTGAAAATAGAGCTTTTAATGAATTTATTTTGGTTAAATAAAATTTGGTACCACAATTGTAAACATATAGAAATAATTATTTCCAATAAATACAATCAAATCATAAAAGTAAAAATAAGATAAATATCATAATCACAATTTTGTTTTTTAATATTTTCTCAAATAGATTTTCAAGTGGAAATAATAATTCAACCATTGTAATTTCAAATATAAACAATGCAAGAAAATGATGAATGCATGCATGAATTTTGTTTTCAATCGACATACAAATAGTTTTCAAATAGTTTTTAATTTTTCTGATTTTTCAGAATTTGAAAAATCCTAGGATGTTACAGACTACCACCCTTAAAAGGAATCTCGTCCTCGAGATTCGAGAAGGCGAGCAAAAGGTTGTGACTGGATCTCTGGGTGCACTACCACCCTTAAAAGGAATCTTTGTTGGTATTGAAAACTTCGATATGAAAACTTGATTCCGAATGTACCGTTCACTTCTTACACAGTGATATGGTTCACATATCTTTTATCAAAAGGATTTGACTTGGCAGCTTCTTCGGCCTTCTTCTTTGCTGGGCACTCGTTGGCGTAATGGCCATTGCTCTTGAACTTGTAGCAAATGATCTCGTTTAAGCTCCGCTTCTTCTTTGGTGCTTCCAAGGCAAAAAATTGTTCTAAATCTTGGCCATCATATTTTATCCCAATGGACGAAGTCCTGTCTCGCTTGATGGAGCAATTTTGAGCTAAATGACCTCCTTCACATTTATAGCAACACTTGGAGATACGTTTGGGTGTCTTCGGAAGTGACCTTACTCTTATTTCATTTTTCACCTTAGTTTGATCCACAGTCTCATTTTGATAATGATTTTGTTCAGTATCCTGACCAATCTTCTTCTGTTTGCAGCCCCATGAATGATGTCCTTGTTCTCCACAGGTAAAACATGTTATACGGGTAGTATCTCTTTTGCGTTCCTCCTTGTGTTCTTGTACTTCCACACATTTCCTGAGTTTATGTTGTATTCCTTCTTTGACTTGTTGACTGACCTCTTGCACCATGGGATAGAGTTGACATTGAGTCGGGACGTGATTTGTTGCTTCACACAAAAAGCAAGTAACCATGGTTGTGGGGCATCTGTCGGTTGGATAGCTGGAGACACCATGGGGCCACTCATCATGACATTCCTTGGACGTGTGTCCTATTTCTCCACACGTTTTACAGGCTTGAGGTTTTGTCAAACTACTTCCTTTGCCATCCTTGTTACCAATGTCCATCTGGGGTGGGTTGATATTACTGTTGGTCATGTTCTGTCGCATCATCTGCACAATGTGGGTCTGGTTATCCAACAGTTGTTGCATTCCCTGGGGTAACTCTCTGTTGTGATTGTGGACTTGATTCTGGACCATGAGTTGCATCAACTGACTCTGAGCTTCTAATAGTTGAATTGCAACTATCATCTCATCGTTGGTGCTTGGGCGAGACATCTGTTTGGGTTTAGCATAGATGAGTAAAAGATAGAAGGATACTAAGGAAAATTTCTACCCCAAACACAGAAGAATAAGGAAAATCATCTTACAAACAATATGTAACAAACATCAAGCAACAAGTTTCAACACAAACAAGCAATCTAGTATTGTCATACCACACTGAGTTGGCATGATCAATACACTATCACGGTGTCGTTGTTCTAATTAAATGGTGGTCTCTTGTCTATCTTCTTGAGTGCTTCAAATTCTTCTTTCTTCAAAGTGTTTGAGCTATGAATCTGGATTCTTCAGTGTTCTTCCATGCAGGTAGTGCTTCATGTTGACTTGTAGAATTGCATACGAAGTATCGAACTCAGACTCTAAAAACATGGTCATCTAGAACAAGATAAGATATTTTCAGAAGTTTGATATTAAACGAGAGTATAAGAGATGATAAAATGAAAAGTTTTGTTTTGAGATAACTGAATGAAAATAGATTTTCAATCCTATGGCAAAATCCTTTTTTATCTGTAACGTACCTGCACTTAAAAATATAGCAGGTAACTGTGTGTAGTGCAAACCCCTGGATCGATTCGTTTGCACACACAGTTTATGATGTAATATCACAAGAAAGTATCAATTTTATTACATCGATGATCCAGACTTACAAAATATTCTTTACAAATTGCATAGCATAAAGCTAGCTTTGAAAGAGTAAACAGCGGAAATAAGACAACAATGAGTCTCCATCTTCATGTTGCCACAGGCGAAAACATGTTGGTTGCAGACTCGAAATCCCTTAACGAAAACCTCACTCGTCATCTGAATAACATGTAACAAATAAATTTTTGCAATAGAGTGGGTCAGATTCCATTAAAAATGGAGTCTGGCAAGTGACACTATGGTGGACGCTTAATGAAATAACTCTATAGCCTATATGCATATTTGGCTGGTGGAGTTCAAGGCTAATTTGCATAAAGCCAATTTTTCCTACTCTTTTGAAAACACTTTTCTTGGAAATCAAGATGAGTATGGCATGAAAACCATAATCTCATCTTCCCTTGTTCGCCCATCAACTTTTAACTTTAGAATTGGAATGTTGGAAGCCTCCGTTGAATCCTTGATCAGCTGCTCAAATTTGTCCGTAACCGGGGACACGGCTAAGTACTTAGTTTTACACTCTGCAGAGATTGTGCACTTTCACCACGAGACTCAAACAACCCTTCTGTCCTTGACCCTCATGTAGTGAAAAGGAAAGGAGAAGCCTGAGACGAGACCTTTGGGGAAAAGTCAAGGCAGACCCATTATACCACGTGGCTGCACTGGAAACATCTTCACTTGGAGAAAACTTTGGTCCCTTTGTTCCTGGGTGGCCATCCTCAAGTGTACGTACTCAGGTTCACTCATCTAAATGAGCCTGGGTCTTAGCCAGGTGCACCCACCTAAATGAGCCTAAGCAGCCACTCAACTCTAACCTCCATCCTCTTGCCACATCCACCCAAAAGTTTCTTTAACTTAGTAGAAATTAACTTTTCACAAAACAACTCTTGCATAACATCAATATTTCTACCAAGTTACCCATAGGATTCTAGACACAACTTGTGTAAGGGATATAGTAGTTTCAGCATAGCAATACTATCCAACACATGCATATAAGAAACACACTAAGTAATGCATAGAAGATACTTAGGAAATTTATGAGGGTGTGCCACTTGCCTTGGCAATAAGAAGAATAGCAACAACAGCTGCAACAGTTGTCGTTTCCCTCCGAAATTTCTAACACATCAAACAAGGCCAAATAAACATACAAACAAAATAACAATACAAAAATATGTTATGCATGATGTGCAAAATATTTCTAAGAACTAGAGATCCATGCCATGCCAAGAAATTATTCTTAGTTAATGCAAGGCAAGTGTGTTAGCCAAATATGACTAAGGGCCAAGGTCATAAAATCAATTGCTATAAGTCAACTTGACTAAGTTGTAAGACTGCTCCTAGTCTTCATCATGTTTGATCTTGAATTCTTCAACTCCTTTGTAGTTTCCTTCATCTTCAATTAGAACTCTAAGGACTTGGTCAAAATCACTAAGGACTTAGTTTATGTCCAAAGTGGAAGAAGAATAGGAAGGCGAAAAAGATAGTGAAAAAGATGTAGTTGATCTCCCAGGCTTCATCTCTAGACTTGTAACTTTCTCGTTGGTGATGTCTTCATTTAATTTTGTAGACTTGATGGTTCTTCAGACTTGATGATTTTGGTATCATCAGGGCTGGTCTTGGATATAACTTAGCCACCACGAGTCTAAGAGAAAGAGAGAAGAAAAGGAAAGAGAGAAAGACTTAGAGAAATAAAGGAGGTTTGTCTTCTTGAAGTTCTTCTTGATTTTCTTCTAAGTGCTTCCACTTCTTGGAGCTGCTTCCGGAGTCTGTTTTCTTCTAAGTCTTCGTTGGCCTTGTAGTCTTCATATTGAAATTCCCAAGTGTCTAAGTGAATAATCACTTTACCAAAACAACTGTGTCAAAAAATAAACCTAACTTAGGGAAAAACAATAACTATACAATAAATATGCCATGCATGCAATGCAATGTTTAATCACAAGTAAACATCAAACTTGATAAAGTTTTCTGTGCTAAATTTTCTAAGGAAAAGAGTTGTCAAATTTTATCGAATATTTCCTAAGGAAGAAAATTACTTTGTTTGAGAAGACAAAATATTTCTAAATAATTTTTGTGACCAAAGTGGTCATAATATGACTAGATACTTTATAATTTCGAATAGATGATGAAATTAATTTTAATATATTTTTAATAAGTTTTTATTCATTAAAATATCATTTAAAAGTCTTAAATCAATATTATTTACAAAATCATAGAAAATTATTCTACAAAAATTAGTAGAAAAATACTACTGCCAATACTTAGACATACAAATTTATAGCAAAAGAGTTTGATCAAAAATCAATTTTAAAATTGAAGTTATGCTAAAAAATACTAATAATGCCACTTTTGAAAATAAACACAAATAATTCAGCAAAACATAAAATTAACTATGCCAAAAGTTTCTACGTGTCATAAGCTTTCCAAAAATATTTATTTGTAAAATTTGACCAAACCAATAAAAAGTAGTGATATATCTAAAAGTTAGGGTTTTTCTGCAAAACTGCCGGTCTTCGGTTGACTGTTGACTCTGACCGCTGACGTGGGGATTGACTCGCTGACGTGGCAGACTGACTGGGATTTGACTACGAATTTGACCAAAAATAAAGTTGCTCGGATGGAAAAACAGTCTTAACGAAAGTTGTAAAGAATTACGTGCTCTTTCTAATTATCACAATTATAACATAAGTGTATGAATAGACTGGTCACAAATCACAAAATACCTTTGACGAGGGTGTAACTCGGCAAATCCCAGGGTTGTGCACCCCGGGTTGATTGAGGGGGAGAGAGAGGAGCGTTGGTGATCACGACGGCTGACAAGCAAGGTTTTACCCAGGTTCAGGCTCCCGGAGGATAACACCCTACTCCTGCTTGTCTGTTATTGATGGCGAGTTGCGGTTACAACGGTGAGATTGCGATCTCGCTATGGTTTGTGGCGGTGGCTGTTGGCATGTCCTCTAGGACGGGCAATCCTCCTGGCTTTATAGGTAGCCAGGTCTCGGGTGGTCGGTATCGACAGCAATTACAGATATGGAAGGTTATGAAACCTAACCGACTTGGACTAGGATACGTGGTACCCCGAGTGGGCCTTCTGTGGGCCTCCGTGTGGCGCGGCCCAGGTTGCCTCATCGTGGGCTAGTCGAAAGGTAGCCCCACGTCAGTAGCCCCCGAGTGCTTGGTCGAAGCGCAACGTCGGGCAAAGGACTTCCTCCTCCTGGACGCGCCATTGGATTGCTTGATCTTGAGTTTGTACTCGTTTTCTTCAGTCGAAGAGGACACTCCCGATGGGAGAAATATCTTCAGTCGTATTTCTTTGTCTTGTTCTTCATGTGAAGCTTGCTTCTATTCGGCCTGTTGGCTTACATGTAGATTTGATTCGGCTGCTCGAGCTTACTCGACTTTCCTTGCCACCCGAATGAATGTTTCGGGTTCTCTGACCAGCACATTGTCTTAAGTTGTTTCAGCTTTGAAGCTTACCACTCGAATCTTGCGCTCGAGTTATCGCGTTGTTTTCACTTGCTTGGAGCCGTTGGCTTGATGACGTCGCTGCTGACGTTTCCTTGCACGCCTCTGCGCCCGATGGGACGTGACGTGGCGGGGCCCACTGGCAGCACTGACCGTGGTCAGCAGTTGTCACGTCTCCGAACTAGGCGCGAAATTTTCGCGCACGATGATGACGCCTCGATTCTCATGCATAGTGGAGGAAGTGGGCGGCGACGGTTGGCCTCTCTGCTTGACACGTGGACGGCGGGATGAAGATGCTCGGAACCGTTTTGCGACGGAGGGCTGAGATTGATTTCGCTGAGGCATAAGTACTACGCCGCAGCGCGAGGGCATCGTCTTCTCCAATCGTCCGCGCCTCCTTTCCTCTGCCTTCTGCCATTCTCTCCCCCATCAGAGCTCCGTGCTATTTGTCCTCGCACCTTGCGCTGCCCTGCAGAGCCATGGGCAAGCCGAAGACCGCCATGGCACCTCCGCCGCCGCAGACGAAGCCGGGCTGATGAAGAAGCCCGACGGCGACTGGCAAAGGTCGTCTGTGAAGAAGGCGGAGGTCGAACTCCTCCGCGCTCAAGGCCTCCTTCCTCCTGCTGATCAAGTCCAGGTACGCGCTCCTGGCAAAGAAGTCTATCCCACACCCCGCGAGGGGGAACGCGTATGCTTCGTGGATTTCCTTCCGCGGGGCTTCGGGTTCCCCTTGCATGATTTTGTGCGCGGTCTCTTGTATGCCTATGGGGTTCAGATCCACGATCTGACCCCCAATGGCGTCTTGAGCATCGCAGGCTTTATTGTGCTCTGCGAGTGCTTCCTGGGCGTCGCGCCCCACTGGGCGCTGTGGAAGTTGCTCTTCCTCGTTCGCAAGAACGTCGAGAAGAGCGGGTTACCATTCCCCGTGGGCGGCTTCGGAATCCAAGTGCGCGGTGATACCGCGTACTTCTAGATGAAGAAGTCAGACTCCATCCAGGGGTGGCGCAAGAAGTGGTTCTACGTCCAGTCGGGCCAGGACGGCCTGGCGGCATTCGACAGCGGGCGCGGGCTGCGGAAGACTCACGCCTGGTCGCACCCGCTGGCCGCGGAGGAGAAGGAAGCCGCGCGGCCGCTGCTGGGCCTGCTACGCGACCTCACCAAGACCCTTGGGCGCGAGGCGGGTGGCGTCTTCTTGATGGCCACCTTCTTCCGTCTTCAGGTGCAGCCTCTTGGTGCTCGGCCCCACCCGATGTGGGCCGTCGAGGGCGCCAGCACCGAGCCACTTGACGACGAGGAGGTGGAAGCCAAGGTGAGGTCCATCACCAACCTCCGAGTCACGAACATCTGCAACGTCAAGTGCCCGGTTGCTGCATACGGGGCGACGAACCCCGTTCCTGAGGTAATGTTTCTGACTTGTTCTCTTTGTTTCTTCTTGTCTTGAGATCATGCTTCTTAATTCGACTTGCGTCTACTTGCTTCAGGGTCGATCTCTGCTGGTCAGCCTTCCTCCTCTCCCTGAAAATGGACCCGATGACGAGTCGAAGGTTGTGGAGGAGGATGACGACGACAACGAGCTCCCGTCCGTTGTCTCTCCCAACGACGAGGAACCCGCACGGAAGAGGCAGAAGCGCCGGAGTGGCGGTGACTCTGCGACCGCTTCGTCGCCCGCAAGGGGTGCGGAAGCTGATCCTGAGGAAGTCGTCGCGACGTCGTCGGGTGTGCGGTCTCCAGGTGGCTGGATCGAGCCCCTGGCTGCTCCCCCTGTCAGCTCCGCGCCACCACGCGCGTTTGCGCGGCTGGCGTCTGTCTCCTTGGGGAGTGATGATGAACTAGAGACCTCCAGGTTAGTATCTTGTTGGTTTCAAGTTGTCTTTTGTAGTTCCAATCTTTTAGTTGGTCATTGTACTGTTTTTCTCCAGCCGTCGTTCTGGCCATGTCCACTCCCCTCATCGTGAGGCGGAGAATACGTCCGCCCCTTCGACCGAGCTGGTGACCCAGGTGGCAGTCGAGGAGCGTGCGCAACCTGCTGTCATCGCGTCTTCAAGTCGCGCTCCTCCGCCGCCTTCCGAAGATGTCGACCTCCTGGACCACGTAAGTCTTTTGTACTTGAGCTTGTAGTACTGCAGTTTCATCGGGTGCGCGATCAGCGCTCCCGATGGGAGTAGCCCCCGAAGGTGTGGGTGACTAGTATAGTCCCCGCAACTTTCTTAATTCCTTGCTTGTGTTTCAGCCATACTACCGCCAGCAACTTGACGCAGCCGCGGCTTACGTTCGCCTGGAGAAGGAGAGGGACCTGCTGCGTGCTTCTCTGGACCAGGCTGATAGGCGTGTTGCCGAGCTGGAGTTGAAGGTTCAGGCTCAGGCTGAGCTTGAGAAAGCTCTCCACGATTCTCAGGAGCGGGAGCGGGTCGTCCAAGAGAAGACTCAAGTCGACCGTCTCCTCTCACTCGCCGGTGTTCTTGGAGGTAAGTTTCGGCCTGACGCCTACTGTTTCGTTTGCCTTTCCTTTGTCTGACATTAGATCTGTTATTTAGATGACTGCGGTGGAGCTCCTCCGGAGGGTTCGTCGAGTGACACCGTTGACTTGGCGACCACTGTCGGCTTCCTCGACCGTGTCTGCGCGTATGCGTCCGATGCGCTGAGGAAGTCGGCGGCTGCGCTGCAGTAGTCGACTGGCGCGCTAACGACGGTGCACCGGAGCATCTTCCCGAGTGATGCGCCGCCGACTGCTGTCGACGCTCTTGCCGCTCCGTTCAAGGACGATGCGACCACCCTTGCGGACTTCACTCGGACGCAGACGGTACGCGGCTCCGAGCTCACCTTCCAGCTCATTCTAGGTCACCAGATTGAGGGCGATTTCGAGAAGGTTGTCAGCGGCTTCCCTCGGAGGGCTGATGGCCGAACCGCGTCGCTTGGCGGAGTGAAGGCGCAGGCTAAACAGCTAGCTGTGAAGCTTGTGGTCACCTTTGAGAGGGCGCTCGCCAAGGCGTCTGAGGCGGCTGATTCCCGGAAGACCCGCTCCCGCTCGGAGTCTGCTGCCTCGGAGTAGTAGTGTTGTACGGAATTCGGCAGTCGCCGTGGCCTGTATTCGTACCTTTTGCTTGTAATGATTGATATTCTGTTTGGTCTTCTGACCTTGAACAATATTTTGGGCTGAATTTGAGTATGTCTTCAATTGTATTTGCTTGCGCTGAGCAGTCGCACATCTGTATTGACTCTGCGAACTTATGGCAGACTGACGTGCGCGGCGGCACTTCTTCTGCTTCTGCGGCTGGTCCGAGCGGTGAGGGGTCTTCGTCGGGTGCTCGCCGTCGTCGGGCGGCGCCAGCTCCCCCGCGAAGCGCGAACGACCAGCGGATCATCACATACTTGAAGAATAAGGTGGCTGAGCTTGAGGCGACTCTGAAGAATACCGAGCTATTGCTGCATCGCTCCAGGTCTCATCCTACTGCAGGCTTCTCCCAGCGTGAAGATTTTCTGATCGGGGAGATCGATCTGATCAGTCGACAACTTCAAGGTTGGTATCCTCTGCGTCTGCTTTTCCTTGTTAAAACTTGCTGGTTCTGACTTCTAGCTTGTGTATGCAGATGTGAACCCGGATTGGGAGGCTGAGCGGGACCGCGTTGAAGAGCGCGTTAACCGGGAGGCGTCTGGCGACTCTCACGAAGCTCGCCAATTATGGGTGAACAAGTCGAGAGGGCGCATTCTTGCACGCATGCTTGACCGAACTTGGCGTGCGGCTTTCCTTTTGGAGAATTGCCGGAAGACCCTGTGGCATATCCATCGTGTTTACTTCCCGCACAATGTGCAGCCGCATGGGCTGGCCACCTTGCTGGAGAGGTTCCGTGATGGTGATGCTCTGAAGGAGATCGTCCATGCTCAGCTTGTCGCTGGGGCGAATGCGGCTCTGGCGTACGTTCGGCTGCATCGGCCCAACCTCCCGTTGGAGAGGGTGATGGGTGGACTGCCTGGCGACGCCGAGTACGCCGATACCTTGGCGGCTGCGCGCCAGATGATCGAGCAGGTGCAGAAGCATAGTGAGCGCCTCGTAGGCCCACTCGGAGCGCCGAAGGCCGAGCCTGCAGACTAAGAATAGATTTCTTCTGCTGTACAGGGTTAGTTGGATGTGGCTAATATGCCAATGTAAATGACATTGTATGGAGTTAAAAGAGTTCTCTAGTAATGAGTGAAGCCATGTGCATTACTGTGCGAGTATTTGCTTCGGCTTTGACTTGTGCGGCGCAGCCCCCAAGTACCTTGGGTGACAGTCTAAGCCTGCGTTGTGAACATGTGTGGCGCAGCCCCCGAGTGAGTCGAATGACGTCCTAGGATTTTTTCAAGTGAGACCTGTGCACCGCGGCTCCCGATTGTATCAGGTGGCGATTTAGGGTTTTGGACTTGACCTGTATGGCGCAGCCCCCGAGCGGCTCGGGTGGTGGCCTAGGATTTTTCCAGTGAAGCCTGTATGGCGCAGCCCCCGAGTAGTTCGAGTGGCGACCTAGGGATTTTCAAGTGTGACCTGTGAGGTGCAGCCCCCGAGTGCGTCGGGTGGCGACCTAGGATTTTTGACTTGACCTGTGCGGCGCAACTCCCGAGTAAGTCGGGTAGAGGCCTAGGATTTTTTGAGTTGCGCCTGTTTGGCGCAGCCCCCGAGTGGTTCGAGCGGCGGCCTAGGCTTTTTCAAGTGTGACCTGTGAGGTGCAGCCCCCGAGTGCGCCGGGTGGCGACCTAGGATTTCTGACTTGACCTGTGTGGCGCAACTCCCGAGTAGATCGAGTAGAGGCCTAGGATTTTGCGAGTTATGCCTGTATGGCGCAGCCCCCGAGTGATTCGAGTAGAAGCCTAGGCTTTTCTTTCAACCTGTGTGGCGCAGCCCCTGAGTAAATCGAGTGGCGGCCTAGGATTTCTTGTTTGCCTTGACTGAGAAGGTAGAGTGAACAACATTTTCTTGAAATCACTTTATTGATTGCTGCGAACATGCCGCCTAATTAAAACCATTCCAGTCCCCTTAGGTACTCTGGTAAGGGAAAGAGTGCGTATGAAACCTGTCGCTTTTGACATGCTATCCTTGTTACATGGTTGATTCGACTAAGCATAGAACCGCGGGAGTTGTGCGACGTTCCACGGGTTGCTGCAGGCTGCTCCTGTCTTCGAGTCCTTTAGGCGATATGCTCTGTTGCCAATTGCTTCTGTGACAATGTATGGACCCTCCAATGGGGAGGCGAGCTTGTGCACTTTCTTCTGTTTGAGTCGGAGGACCAAGTCGCCTGTGACGAAAGCTCTTGGTCGCAATCTCCGACCGTGATAGTTGCGCAGGTCTTGCTGGTAAACGGCTGATCGCGCCAGGGCGATGTCGCGTGCTTCGTCCAATATGTCCATGCTGTCTTCGAGTGCCTCTTCTGCATCTGACTCGTCGTAGGCGACCACCCGTGGTGCGTCAAACTTGATGTCGCGGGGTAGGACTGCTTCTGCACCGTACACCATGAAGAATGGAGTGTACTGGGTGGATCTGTTAGGCGTGGTCCACAGACTCCAGAGGACTGACGGCAGTTCTTCGACACATGCGCCTGCTGCGCGTCTGAGTGGCACACGCAGTCGCTTCTTGATGCCGCTGCAGACGAGACCGTTGGCCTTCTCCACCTGTCCCTTGGATTGCGGGTGCGAGACAGACGCATAGTTGAGCTTGATACCTTGATCTGAGCAGAAGTCTTTGAATTCTTCGGCTGTAAAGTTCGAGCCGTTGTCTGTGATGATCCCGTTTGGCACTCCAAACCTGAAGATGATGGACCTGATGAAGTTGACCGCTGATGACGCAGTCAAACTTGTGATGGGTGCGGCTTCAATCCACTTGGTGAACTTATCGACTGCAACCAGGAGGTGAGTGTGCCCTCCGGGTGAGGATTTCTTCAGCGGGCCCACCATGTCCAGTCCCCATTGGGCGAAGGGCCAGGCTAGCGGTATTGTCTTCAACTCGGAGGCCGACGCGTGCGGCTTGTTGGCGAACTCCTGGCACCCGGTACATTTCTTTACTAGATCTTCTGCGTCTTGCATAACTGTTAGCCAGTAGAACCCTGCTCGTAGTGCTTTCGCCACCAGTGCTCGACTGATGGCGTGATGCCCGCAGATGCCCGTGTGGATGTCGAGTAGTATGGCCTGGCCGTCAACTGGATCTATGCACCTTTGCAGGATGCCTGAAATGCTTTTCTTCTAGAGTTCTCTGTTGATGACGGCAAAACTTTTGGAGCGCCTAATGATGCGCTTTGCTTCGACTGGGTCTGTTGGAAGCCTCTGGTGCAGTATGTATGCCAGGTACGGCCCTGTCCAGGTAGCTTCCACTAGCATCACTTCCATGGGCTCCTTTGCTTGGCTGGGCGGGTTCGCGGTGCTTGCTGCCGGTGTGGAGGGTTTTGTTGCGGGTCGAGTCTTGATGGACCTTTGTGTGATGCGCTCGTGGAAGACGCCAGGTGGTACTGGTACCCTATCTGACCCCATGTTGGCGAGGACGTCGGCTTCCTCGTTGCTTTCGCGGCCGATGTGTCGTAGTTCGCAGCCGTCGAAGGCGCCCTCTAGCTGGTTGTACAGGTCTCTATAGGCGATCATGTTGTCGGCGATGGCGTCGCAGGACTTCATGGTTTGCTGCACAACCAGGTAGGAGTCGCCGTAGATCATAAGGTCCGTGGCGCCGCAGTTCTTGGCCATTCGCATGCCGTGGATCAGGGCTTCATATTCGGCTTCGTTGTTGGAGGGTGTTGGGAAATCCATCTGCAGGACATACTTCAACTTGTCACCTTTGGGGGAGATGAGCACAACTCCTGCCCCAGCCGACATGAATTTCTTGAAGCCGTCGAAGTACATGGTCCATGCATTGGATAAGTCGGGGATGTTTGGTAGCTGGGCTTCTATCCACTCAGTAGTGAATTCCGGAAGGACTTGGGCCTTGATGGACTTCGGGTGAGCATATTTCAGCCCCCAGGGTCCCAGTTCAACAACCCACTTGGCGTCTCGTCCTGTCGCGCACTGATTGGTGAGGATGTCTGCTAGGCCGGAGGAGCTTACCACCGTGATCGGGTGCTCGGAGAAGTAGTGGACAACTTTCCGTGAAGTCATGAAGACCCCGTACGCCAGTTTCTGGTAGTGCGGGTAGTTTTGCTTGGACAGTGTTAGAACTTCGCTGAGGTAGTAAACTGGCCTCTGGACAGGATGAGTGTGCCCTTCTTCTTGTCGCTCAACCAAGAGTACCGTGCTTACCACCCTGTTTGTCGCTGAGACGTACATGTATAGCGGCTCGTTCTCCAATGGTGCCACCAGAATCGGGGAAGTTGTCAGGGTCTTTTTGAGATGGTCGAACGCCTCTTGCGCCTCCTGTGTCCACTCGAATTTGTCCGTCTTCTTCATCAGTTGGTAGAAGGGTAAGGCCTTCTCGCCCAACTTACTTATGAACCGGCTGAGAGCTGCGACTCGGCCGGCTAATCGTTGCACTTCTCTGAGTTTGGTGGGTGCTGGCATCGTGAGTATGTTCTGCACCTTCTCAGTATTTGCTTCGATTCCTCTTGCGGAGACAAGGTAGCCTAGCAATTCTCCGACTGGCACGCCGAATACGCACTTCTCTGGGTTGAGCTTGATCTGATAAGCGTCGAGTGCTGCGAAGACCTTGCGAAGGTCGTCGACTAGGGTGTCTTCTTTTTGGGTTGTGACAACGATGTCATCGACGTAGACTTGGACAATTTGCCCGATAAGTCCTTTAAGGCATGCCTGCATGGTGCGCTGATATGTGGCACCTGCGTTCTTCAACCCGAAAGGCATCGTCTGGTAGCAAAAGACGCCGTCCGGTGTGATGAATGTTGTTTTCTCTTCGTCTTCGACTTTCAGCCTGATCTGCTGGTAACCTGAGTAGGCGTCCAGGAAAGGTAGGCGCTCGCAGCCTGTTGTCGAGTCGACGATCTGGTCTATCCGCGGGAGCGGGAAGTGATCCTTTGGACAACATTTGTTGACTGCTGTGAAGTCTACACACATGCGCAGTTTCTTCGTCTTCTTCTTTTCCACCAGGACGGGGTTGGCAACCCAGTCCGAGTCCTTGATCTCTCGGATGAACTTGGCGTGCAGCAGTCGGTCGATTTCTGCAGTGATTGCGTCGCGTTTGGGACCTGAAAAGCGTCGCATGGCTTGCTTGACTGGTCTTGCGTCCTTGTGGACTTTTAAAGAGTGCTAGGCGAGTTCCCTGGGTATTCCTGGCATGTCAGAAGGTTGCCATGCAAAGATCTTCCAGTTCTCACGCAGGAACTCGACGAGCGCGCTTTCCTATGCAGGGGTCAAGCTTGACGATACTTTGACCGTCTTGCTGCTGTAAGTCGGATGGACTTGGTGGGTGACGGTGTCGTCGTTCGTGTTGAATGCTGCGTCCTTGGCTGGCTTCTTGCGAGGTGGAAAGATGGTCTTGTCGTTGTCGGTTGATATGGCCTTGAAGTGCTCTTCGACCCCGAAGAACTCAGAGATCCTGCTGAACTCTCGGTCGCAGCTGTTCGAGCGGTCGAAGTCGCCACGCACGGTGATTACTCCTTTGGGTCCGGGCAACTTGATCATCAGGTAGGCATAATGAGGTATGGCCATGAACCTGGCAAAAGTTGGGCGCCCAAGTATAGCGTGATACTGTGATTTCCAGTCGACAACTTCAAAGTCGATCGACTCCTTCCTGAAGTGCTCGGGTGTGCCGAGGATGACGTCGAGTGTGATTGTTCCCATGGGCGTGATTGCTTGCCGATGTTGATTCCACTGCCTCCGTCCATGAATACTTTCTTCAGGCTGTAGTCTCCAATTAGGGCTTCGATAACCAGAGCAGCGTGATCGGGTCGCGGCACCTCCGACGGGTGGTCTGCCCTAGAGAATGTGATTGGTGTCTCTGACCCTCTCAGATATTCCGGTACTGCGCGCGTGCTGGTGGTAGCCTGGAGTACCTGGCGGGTGATGAGTTTCTGGACCCTGTTTGAAGGGCGTCCTTTTTGAACATGTTGATCTGTCCTCGCGCAGTCGGATATGTTTCGTGCGCCACCACCTGGGTGTCATGCTGCGGCTGTTGCTGAGGGAAAGTTCCAGCCGCTTGTGTTGTATTGTTGTTTGCGGGTGCCGCCTGAATGGCGAGCTGTGGAGTCGTCATCAATGCTTGCACGGGAGTAATGATCTGCTGCATAGCCTGGTAAATCTTTCGCGCCTTGCGACAGTCCTTCAGTAGGTGGTTGGCGCCCCACTTGCCTGTCTCCAGGTTGCGGAACGAGTGATGCTTTCAGGGTTGCATCAGCTCTCCGGCTGGAGTTAATGGACGCTTCCACTCGCGTTTCTGGCTTCCGTCGTTGTGGCTGACGCTACTGCTGTGATTGTACTGCCCCGAGCTGGACTGCCGACTCTGATCATACTGTCGGCTGTTATCTCGTGTGTCATCACGGGGGGTTTGATATCCCGCCGCTACTAGCTCGATGGTGTCTGAGTTGGTGAAACGTTGCTTCTTCTTTTGGCGTCCGTCTCGCCAGTTGTTTGTTTCGGCTTCCTTCTTTGGGGAGGTGTCGCGGACGTAGTCCTCTCCTTCGGCCCACTGGTTGGCAACCTTCATGAGCTCGATCGTAGTTTTCGGCTGGAGCCTACCAAATTCCTCACGGAGGTCACGGCGAGCGACGCCGTGCATGAAAGCATCCATCACCCTGTCTTCTGAGACGGGTTCCATAGTATTCCAGAGGAGTGTCCATCGCTGGATGTACGGGCAGAGCGACTCATCCTTTCCTTGCTTGCAGGCTTGCAACTCGATGTAGGTTGTCGGCCTTGCGAATGTTCCAGAGAAACTTTTTATGAAAGTATCTTGGAATTCTTCCCAGGTCTTGAAGGAGTCTTTGGGCTGGCTGGTGAGCCACCCGCGGGCTGAGTCCGTGAGCATGAGCTGGATATACTGCATTGTCGTAGTCGACGTCCCGCCTTGGCAGGTGCAGGCGAAGAGGTAATCTTCGAGCCATAGGCGCGGGTCTTGCTTTCCGTCATACTTGGGGGTGCCTGCCGTTAGCTTGAAACCCTTAGGCATGCGGGTGTCGCGGATGTTGAAGCTGAAGCATGCCGGGCTACACGGCTCGAAGTTGCGGTTGGCCGGATCATCCAGGTTCATCGCGTCAGCCGAGCGCTGGCTACGATTACGGTCCACTGTCCTTTGTGTGATGACGTTGCGGAGATCCTCGCCTGGCTGGGCTTGTCTCAGAGGCTGCGTGGCCCCTGATGTTGCCGGCTCACGGGCTTGGCGATCCTGCTCTTCACGTGCCCGGTTGTTGGATGCTCCAGTCGCCAAGGCTTCCTCGATTGCCTTCATGGACATGATCTGCTGCTTGTGGAGAAGGGCGCGTGGATCTCCCTCCGGCGGTTGCGTGAGCCGGAGATATGTCTCGACTGACATGATGGCAGCGTTCGCTGTCTTGGGGACAGGTATCCCTTTCTCGTCTTCGGTGATGAATGATGAGTCGAGGTTGCGGGTGACTCTTGCTCGATCCGCATCTGTCATGTTGGGAACGCGAGCTCTGTGTCGCCGTCCTCCTTGGTTAACTTCTGTGGAGGAAGTGAACGAGATCGCGGCCTGTCTGGCACTCGACGCGTCCGCGTCCCTTTTGCGCCTGAGCAGTTCGGCCTTTTCGGCACGAAGTCGCTCGCCTTCCTTGCGTAGCAAGTACTGGACCGCCAGGTGGTCTTCTCTAGGTGCGTCGGGTGCAGGGAAAGTGCCGTCGTCAACATGCTTCAGGGCCCTGATTCCCATGTCTCGTGTGATGGCGAGCCGTGTCTGGTCAGGCATGACCACCTCCAGTGGGTATGCGGGTTCCTCGTTGCCTTCTGGAGGCTCGGTGTTGGCCATGAAGACTTGCTGGGGGAAACTTCAATAGGAGTGTTTACGCTGCCGCTGCTGCTTCCTTCATCTGAATCTTGCTCGGGGTCGAAAATTGCTGCTACGTGGGCAGCGTAGTCGCCGTTGCGTCTTCGGAGGATCGTCACCGTGGTCGCGGACGGAGGTTTCGCAGTCGCAGGGGCGAGTGCGATTGGCTTGGGGTAGACTTGATGATCCCACGAGAGTGCGTGTGATGCGGCAGTCGACGGTACGCCTTTGGTCGCACGCACTGGTGCAGTCATAGTTGAGGTAGATCTTGACCTTGTCGACCGTGCAATCGAGATGGTTGAAGTAGACTCGATCTGCGCGGCCGTCGCTGAGGTTGACGATGTAGTCGATGCAGGTGCGATCTTCGTGGACGTGGCAGGCGCGGTTCCCGTAGTGGGTGACGTCGACGGTGTAACGCGGGTGACCGATGCGGGTGCCGCCGCCGCACGTGGCGCGGTTGTCGCAGACCTGAACATGCCACGACTATCGACAAAACAGTATATGGAGCCGAAGGTGATATGTATACCTTTGCGCAGATTGGTGTACACCGGGCGATGGGCCGGCGGGTGGAGGACATACTCGAAGGAGCCGAAGCGGATGGGCTCCCGGGTGATGTCGATCTCGATCTTCATTGCGGATGGAGCCGGTGCGACCATGATTCCAATGCTTGATGTCATTCCCACAGACGGCGCCAATTGACGAGGGTGTAACTCGGCAAATCCCAGGGTTGTGCACCCCGGGTTGATTGAGGGGGAGAGAGGAGCGTTGGTGATCACGACGGCTGACAAGCAAGGTTTTACCCAGGTTCAGGCTCCCGGAGGATAACACCCTACTCCTGCTTGTCTGTTATTGATGGCGAGTTGCGGTTACAATGGCGGCGAGATTGCGATCTCGCTAGGGTTTGTGGCGGTGGTTGTTGGCGTGTCCTCTAGGACAGGCAACCCTCCTGGCTTTATAGGTAGCCAGGTCTCGGGTGGTCGGTATCAACAGCAATTACAGATATGGAGGGTTATGAAACCTAACTGACTTGGACTAGGATACGTGGTACCCCGAGTGGGCCTTCTGTGGGCCTCCGTGTGGCGCGGCCCAGGTAGCCTCATCGTGGGCTAGTCGAAAGGTAGCCCCACGTCAACCTTTCTGGTCCAAAACTTCAAACGCGAATATCTCTCAGCTCGTTGAACCAAATAAGATGAATCTTAGGGGCAAAAGAAAGGTCTTGATCAGGGGAACAACTTTTGTATTGTCGTCCCAAACTTTTGAGATGGTTTGGTTACTCGAACAACATAAAACACGATCTGTATTATACAGAAAATTACGTACGTTAAAATAAAAAGTTGTCAACAGGAAAGTTGTAGATATAGAGTAGATCTACCTTTTCACCGGAGGAATTTCGATTTTGCGCAACGAGCACGAAGAGATGTGGGAAATACGACTTCAGATCTGATGGATGACGATTCGAAATTCTTCCTCCACGCTTGATAAAAAGAGTTTAGACTTATTGGGATGGAAAGGTATCGACGAGATCTACAACAATGGTTAAGACTCCGTCGCAATTCGAGATCGTTGAGGTGGTCAAATCAACGAAATACGATTTCGCTGATTAGGGTTTCGGTGGAACGAAAAGTGAAAAAGAGATGCCGGCAGCTACATGGGTTTATATAGGCGTAGGGATGATGGAATAGATAGGTCTCGAAGTTATCAACGCGTAGGATCAAGCGGATCCGGATTTGGAGTTATATTTCTCGAGATAAACATGTTTGAATGAAAAGTGGTTAGAAAAAGAAATTTTCAGAATTTGAGTTCGGTACGTGTTCGACTCAGTTCGGCCTGGATTGGGCCGGCCCGATTCGTTTTTTTTACTTATTTCTTATTTCTTTTATATATTTTGTTTAATTAATTTCTAAATTTTTTCTAAAAATCATATCTTTATTTTTAAACATTTGTGGACATGTTTTAAACACTTTTTTAAAAATTTAATTTTTAATATTTGATTAACTGCAAATTTGACACTTTTTTCAAATTTGGAAATATAGCTCTTAATGAATTTATTTTGGTTATAAAATTTGGTACCACAATTGTAAACATATAGAAATAATTATTTCCAATAAATACAATCAAATCATTAGAGTAAAAATAAGACAAATATCATAATCGCTATTTTGTTTTTTTAATATTTTCTCAAATAGATTTTCAAGTGGAAATAATATTTCAACCATTGTAATTTCAAATATAAACAATGCAAGAAAATGATGAATGCATGCATGAATTTTGTTTTCAATCGACAGACAAATAGTTTTCAGAAAGTTTTTAATTTTTCTGATTTTCCAGAATTTGAAAAATCCTAGGATGTTACAAAAATGCTTCTGAAAGATCTCGTCTCATTCTTCTCCTTTTCCTTATCACTATAAGTGTGTAAAGGATAGTTTGGGTTGAATGGGTACAATGGTGAACGTGCACAACCTCTGCAGAGTGTATAAATAAGTACTTAGCCATGTCCCCGGTACGAACAATTTGAGCAGCTGATCACGGACGTCAACGGAGGATTCCACCATTGCAACTTCAAAAATTAAAACTTGATGGGTGAACAAGGGTAGAATGAGATCGTGGTTTTCATGCCACGAATGTCTTGAATAGAAGAAAAGTGTTTTCCAAAGAGTAAGGAAAATATGGCTTTATGCAAAATAGACTCGAACTCCACCAGCCAAATAAGCATATAGGTTATTAGAGTTATTCCACTAAGTGTCCACCATAGTGTCACTTGCCAGACTCAATTTTTAATGGAATCTGACCCACGTTGGTGCAATATTTTTCTCATTGCAGATTAATCAGATAACGAGTGAGGTTTCGAGTCTGCAACCAACATGTTTTCGCCTGTGGCAACATGAAAATGATGGAGACTCACTGCTATTGTATTTCCGCAGTTTACTCTTTCTGTGCTAGCTTTATGCTATGCAAGTTGTAAAAGAATATTTTCCAAGTATAGATCATCGATGTAATAAAATTGATACTTTGTTCTAATATTACATCGTAAACTGTGTGTGCAAACGAATCGATCCAGTGATTTGCACTATACACAGGTAGCTTGCCATATTTTAAGGGAAGGTACGCTAAAGATGGTATCAGAGCAGTTTGTTGCCTCTAGGTTCGAAACCCTAGGTTTGGATAGAAATAGGATTTGGCCATAGGATTGAAAATCTATTTCATTCAGTTTGCTGAAAATAAGAATTTTTCAAACATCATTGAATTACTCATAGAAATAAGGATTTGACCCTAGGTCTTGTAACTATCTTGACTATTTCCTTTCTAAGTATCTTCTCTTGTTTTCCTTAGATGACCGCCCTCATTGAATTACTCAAGAAGGGACCAGTGATGACCATGACCTTGAAATGTGAGACAGAGATTCCAAGGCACTTAAGGATAACATGAAAAGCTTGGGTTTTGAAGGAGAAGCAGTATACAAAGGTTTTCCTTTCGTGGATGAAGGCCAAGAGTACTGGTGGGTACAAGTCCACCTATACAAGAGCAAAGGAGATGGCCCCAAGACTTAGGGTGACTGCATGTTCACCAACCCAATACTTCACACATCATTCCTTGATTCAGCAAGAAATGCAGCAGGGAGAGCCATCGAGTACCTTGTTGAAAGACTTCGTTTTAGACTTCACAACACCCAGAAGTATCTTGAAGAACTCAAGGAAGTAGAAGAGGAACTCGAGGCACTCAAGAAAAAGACAGATTAGACCACCTATCTCCTTAGAAGAACGAGATTCATTGATGTATTGACCTATCAAATTGTGGTATGGCAGTACTATCAATTTTGTCCTTCCATGAAAATGGTGTGTTTCGTTCGATAAACGATTAGTTCGATTTCTCAAAAGAAGTTTGAAATTTTCACGTATGTGTTTGCTTGTGTTTGAACCTTGTTTCTTGATGTTTTGTAGCGTACCTGCACTTTAAATAAGGCAGATACCTGTGTATAGTGCAAATCCCTGGATCGATTCGTTTGCACACACAGTTTACGATGTAATATCACAACAAAGTATCAATTTTATTACATCGATGATCCAGTCTTACAAAATATACATTACAAGTTGCATAGCATAAAGCTAGCTTTGAAATAGTACACAACGGAAATACAATAGCAGTGAGTCTCTATCACTTTCATGCTGCCACATGCGAAAACATGTTGGTTGTAGACTCGAAACCTATAAACGAAACCTCACTCGTCATCTGAACAATCTGCAATAAGAAAAATATTGCAACAACGTGGGTCAGATTCCATTAAAAATGGAGTCTGGCAAGTGACACTATGGTGGACACTTAATGGAATAACTCTAAAGCCTATATGCATATTTGGCTGGTGGAGTTCAAGGCTATTTTGCATAAAGCCAATTTTTCCTATCTTTTTGGTAAAACACTTTCTTCAAATCAAGACAAGTATGGCATGAAAACCATAATCCTCATCTTCCCTTGTTCACCCATCAAGTTTTATTTCTGAAGTTGGAATGATGGAATCCTCCGTTGACGTCCGTGATCAGCTGCTCAAATTGTCCGTACCGGGGACACGACTAAGTACTTAGTTTTACACTCTGCAGAGGTTGTGCACGTTCACCATTGTACCCATTCAACCCAGATTATCCTTTACACACCATTTGTGATAAGGAAAGGAGAAGAATGAGACGAGATCTTTCAGAAGCATTTTCCCTCCCACTCTGGCTTGACCCGTTCCACCTAACATCACCCTACATCTGCTTGTCAAGCCGGAGAGAGTCCACGCAACATAATTGATCAAGCCAGAGCCCATATGGCAATGGCTGCACTGGAAGCAATCGTCACTCGGAGTTCTTCAGATTCCTCTGTTCCCTGGGTGGCCATCCACAAGTGCACTCTCAGGTTGACAACCCCCATGCTCATGGCCCCAAGTATAGTAGAAACTACCTTAGGCGAAGACAACCACAAGCACAGTCCTGAGTAGCCACTCAACATAAACCATTCAACCAATCCACCCAGGTGTTTCATTAACTTAGTGGATGTGTACTCCCAGGTTGACAACCACCATGCTCACGGCCCTAAGTAGAATAGAAATTCATCCTAGGCGACGACAACCATGAGCACAGCTCTGATACCATCTGTAGCGTACCTGCACTTCAAATAAGGCAGATACCTGTGTATAGTGCAAATCCCTGGATCGATTCGTTTGCACACCCTGTTTACGATGTAATATCACAACAAAGTATCAATTTTATTACATCGATGATCCAGTCTTACAAAATATTCATTACAAGTTGCATAGCATAAAACTAGCTTTGAAATAGTACACAACGGAAATACAATAGCAGTGAGTCTCTATCACTTTCATGCTGCCACAGGCGAAAACATGTTGGTTGTAGACTCGAAACCTATAAACGAAACCTCACTCGTCATCTGAACAATCTGCAATAAGAAAAATATTGCAACAACGTGGGTCAGATTCCATTAAAGATGGAGTCTGGCAAGTGAAACTATGGTGGCCACTTAATGGAATAACTCTAAAGCCTATATGCATATTTGGCTGGTGAAGTTCAAGGCTATTTTGCATAAAGCCAATTTTTCCTATCTTTTTGGTAAAACACTTTCTTCAAATCAAGACAAGTATGGCATGAAAACCATAATTCTCAGCTTCCCTTGTTCACCCATCAAGTTTTATTTCTGAAGTTGGAATGATGGAATCCTCCGTTGACGTCCATGATCAGCTGCTCAAATTGTCCGTACCGGGAACACGGCTAAGTACTTAGTTTTACACTCTGCAGAGGTTGTGCACGTTCACCATTTTACCCATTCAACCCAGATTATCCTTTACACACCATTTGTGATAAGGAAAGGAGAAGAATGAGACGAGATCTTACAGAAGCATTTTCCCTCCCACTCTGGCTTGACCCGTTCCACCTAACATCACCCTACATTTGCTTGTCAAGCCGGAGAGAGTCCACGCAACATAATTGATCAAGCCAGAGCCCATATGGCAATGGCTGCACTGGAAGCAATCGTCACTCGGAGTTCTTCAGATTCCTCTGTTCCCTGGGTGGCCATCCACAAGTGCACTCTCAGGTTGACAACCCCCATGCTCATGGCCCCAAGTATAGTAGAAACTACCTTAGGCGAAGACAACCACAAGCACAGTCCTGAGTAGCCACTCAACATAAACCATTCAACCAATCCACCCAGGTGTTTCATTAACTTAGTGGATGTGTACTCCCAGGTTGACAACCACCATGCTCACGGCCCTAAGTAGAATAGAAATTCATCCTAGGCGACGACAACCATGAGCACAACCCTGAGTAGTCACTTAACATTTTATAAAACTTTTCATCAAATGCATAGCATCAATATTCCTATTGAGTATGATATAGGAACCTAGACACAGGAGTAAAGGAATTCTACACAGGTTTAGCATAGCAATACTATCCTACACATGCATATAAAAATACACTAAGTAATGCATATAGAAATAATAGGAAGTTTATGAGGTGTGCCACTTGCCTTTGAATGTTGTCGTTGTTCACAACTCTTTTCAACGATACTCGGGACTCTCCGTTCAATCTAACAGTATAGACAAGCAACAATACAACAATCAGCAGCAAGCACAACTCCACAATGCACACAAACACATACTAGATGAATAAATAAGTTTTATAAAACTTTCTAAGGAAAATATGTTTATGCATGATGTGCAAAATATTCCTAAGGGCTAGAAATGCTTTTTCATGCCATGAAAATCTTTTAAGTTAATGAAAGGCAACTAGGTTGGTCCAAAAGGACTAAGGGCTAAGGTCATAAGTTGAATAAAATATTTTGTTTTATATCATCTTGAATAAGCCCTCTAATGGCTTAGTCTTGATGTGTAGAAATATTTAGAGTAAGTACTAAGTCATTCGTTCAAGATGATCAGCAATTATTATCAACTCTTTGTAAATTGGACATTCACTATAGTGAGAGAGACAGACACCCGACCAGCCACTTAAATTGTGGAACATGTCTCATGTACGTGAACATGTAAGGTTTGTCTCCAGGCCGCTTCACCTCACTATGCCGCTAGGATCCAACGAACTTCAAGGATGATAACATCATGATCAAAATTTGTGTAATTCTAAAAAGACAAGGTTGGGAAAGAGGGAAAAGAAAGAAGGAAAGATGTAGTTAGTCTTCCAGGCTTCATCTCCAGACTTGTAGCTTTCCCCTTGGTGACGTCTTGAATAAATTTTTGTAGACTTGATAAATCTTCAGACTTGATGATTATTGTGTCCTCGAGGCTGGTTTTGGATTTAACTTAGTCCTCATGAAGTCTCAGAGGAGAAGAAAAGACAGAGAGAAAGGCTTAGAGAATAAAAAGGGGGTTTGCCTTCTTGAACTTCTGCTCACTTTTCTTCTAAGTGCTTGACATCTTGAGGATGCTTCCAGAGTCTATTTTCTTCTAAGTCCTTCATAAAGTCTCAGAGAAAAGAAAGAGAGAGAGAGCAAGACTTGGAAAATATTTGCTGGTTGGTCTTCATGAACTTCTTCTTCATTTTCTTCTAAGTGTTCCTACTCCTTGAAGATCCTTCTGAAGTCTTGTTTTGGCTAACACCCTCATTGGCCTTCTAGCTCCATGATGAAAATCCTAAGTGTCTAGTGCATAGCACTTTACCAAAATACTAAGTTTGAAAATAATCCTAACTTAGGGAAAATGGGGAGGAGTTTTCCTTATGGGAAATATAACTACAAAATAAATATGCTATGCATGAAATGCAATTTTAAATCATAATACTAATTTTTGTGATATTTATAAAGTATGCATAAAGTTATAATTGCAATTTAATTAGTTTATAATATTCAGAAAATATAATAAAAGGAATAATTATCAGATTAAAGTTTTCTATGATTAATATTTCTATAACAAATTTTATAAATAGTGTTAATAGACAGGGGGCATTTAATTACATTTATAGCAATTTGATTTAATCAAAATTAATATTTCTATTAATAGTTATGTTGAAAATACTCAAACTATTCAAATTAAGTATATAACTATGATTTCATTCAAATATTACTCAAAAATATTTAATAGCAGTGGCATTAATTTAAAAATATTCCAAAGCCTCTAAAACAATTTTATTTATAATTTTTGAATTTACAGATTTAATGTTATGACAAAAATACTCAAATTCACCATTTGAAGTTGGAATATTTTAAACTAAGTCAAATTGGAATTTTGACAGTTCTAAAATATTCTACATGTCAAGGGCTTTCCAATTATATAAAAATTATTAAATTTGGAGTTGTGGTTAAAAAGTTATGAAGGTTTGAACTACAGGGGCTTTTCTGTAAATAGCCAAATTAAATAATTCAAGAAAATGATTTTACACGTCAGCGCTGACTGGGCGCTGACTGTACGCTGACTGGGCATGCTGACGTGGATAAGTGAACTAACAGTATCCGTTGGATTTAGATCTGACGGTTCAGATCTGAAGATACCTGTTCGTGAAGAACTTTTAATCTTGACCGTAGAAGACGAATCAGATGGTCACGGTCGCGTTGACCTGAAGCAGGCGGCGCATCTCGCCAGAGTTGGGAGAGACGGCGATGCGGCCTCGGGTGCGGACGTCGTCCGTGCTCCGATGATGCCCTCGGCTTGGGAAGGCGACGCCTAGAAGCTGCACGTTACGCCGGAGTCGATGAAGGTGACGACATCGAAGATTGCGTCTCATAGCGGCTAGGAGAGGCGGCCGGAGTGGCAGTTGCGGCGGGGCTCTCTGGTTGGTGCTCGGTTTCGTCTTTCGGCTGCAGAAAGTGTCGAGTAAAAATCGTCAGGCGCAAGAGCACGAGCACGGTGGGGCAGAGGGGAGGGTTCTCGAGGTCGCGGTGCCGTTACCTTGCCGGATTTTTGGAGAAAACGTGACGGCGGCCAACGAACTCCGGCGAGCAAAATGCTCAGTCTGGGGGCACGATTTGAGATGCGAAAAGAGGGAAATGAGAGAGGGGGCCGCGGGGTTTATATGGGGGGGGGGGGGGGAAGGGAGATCAAATCCCGCAAAGAACGCCGCGAATTCGAGCTCGGATCGGTGGAGGATTCGGAGGCGAAATTTTTGGCTGGAGGTTAGGGATGAAGTCCCCTGACAGGTGGGTCCCGCTGTCAGGGATTTTTCTTTTTCCTTTTCTGATTTTCTATTTTGTTAATAACTTTTCATTTATAACTCCAAATAAAGTCAAATCAAATTCTAAAAATTTGTAAAATTATTATCTTTGTGTTAAACCAGTTGTGGGCATGTTTTTTAATAATTTTGAAAAATAATATTTTGAAATATTGATTAAATACAAATTTGACACTTAAAGTCAAATTTAAATTTATATCTTAATTAAATTTTATTTTGGCTAAATAAAATTTGTAAAATACCCACATTCCAATATGTTTGAATTTAAGTTATTTAAGGTTGTTTTGCTGAAATCATTCATCTTTATTTTGGCATAATATTAGAGAACTAAATATAAATATTTTTTTTAGGAAATGTGAAATATAAGGTATTCATTTTTAATTGAAAATAATTTTTGCACCATTATATTTTATATTATGATAATTCATTAGAAAACTTCATAACAAATTTGAAAAAGATTTTTGCTTTAATTCTATTCTTATTTAGAATATATTAATCATTTCATGCTTTAAAATAAATGAAATTCATTTAAGCAAATGGAATGTTTATTTGGCTAATTCATTAATTTAAAATCTATGAAGTTTATAGTTATAAATTACAGGATTTTAACACCATGTTTTGAACTTAGTTGAGAGAATGAAAACCATTTGGCAACTAACACCATTTTTAAATAATTTATGAGGTTATGAATAGATATGGCTAAGTGGTTGAAATCAATTACTTATAAGTAAACTATTTACTTAAAATAAAATGGTTTGTACTTTATAAAACATTTTTCAAATTACATATTAAGGGTTTTGAATTACAATGGATAATGAAATGTTTAATTGGAAATAACTTTTGACACATTGGAAATTTTGAAATAATAGACTTTTTCAAATTGGTTGAAGTCTTTTATAGTTGGTTTTCTTATGTATTTTAATATTTTATTTTAATCAAAACAAAAGTTTTAAATTTTAGTGATTTTTGAACATTATAAAATGTTGGGATGTTACATGTTTGTTGGATGTTGTTTGTAATGAATTGTCTTGATCATCTTGTATCAGTTAGAATGTTTGACTATCAACAAAACTTTCCTTTTAAGGGCGGTAGCCACCCAGTTGATTCAAACCCAGTTGCTTAATCCCAGAGATCCCAACCCAAATGTCTTACTAACCTCCCCAATCAGAAAAATCATCCTCTGTAAGTTTTCAAGTCTCCATGTCAGAAATTACATTTATCAAAACCTCTCGAGCTATTAGAATCATTTCAAGCATTTGCTCTTCTTTCTAGCCTCTCCGAATCTCGGGGACGAGATTCCTTTTAAGGGTGGTAGCCTGTAACATCCCAACATTTTGTAATGTTTGAAAATCACTTAAATTTGAAACTTTTGTTTAATTAAAATGAAATATTCAAATTATAATAAAAACTAATATAAATTGCTAAGGAAATTAAATTTTTCCAAGACATTTTCACCATACAATGTTTTATTCCAAATAATTGAATTTGAATATTTCACTTTTGACTATTTATTAAATCTTAAAAACACTTTTGCAAAGTACCTAAAAGTAAACTAAAGTATGACAACTTTATAAAATGAATTTCATTCTTTTACCTGAGTTCAAAACATAGTTTTGGAAATTTCAATTCTATAGGTTATAATTTTAAAACTTCATAGATTATATAATTAATGAAGTATCCAAATAAACATTTCATTAGCTTAAATGATTTTCATTTATTTTCAAAACATTAATTGATTTTCATGAATATATTCAATATAAGGACTGAAATAAATTTAAAATCTTTTCCAAAGGTTTGTTTTGGAGTTTTCAAATGATTTATCATAATACAAAACATAATGGTGCACAAAATATTTTGTATTAAAATTGATTACATTATATTTCCTTTTTCATTTAAAATAATTGTGTTGTTGTTTAATATTATACTAAAGCCAAGAATGAATTTAGTATTAGAAAATGAGCTTAAATAACTTAAATCCAAACATATTTGAATATGGGTATTTCATAAATTTGATTTGGAATTTAACTAAACTATAATTTCAAATTTGACATTAAGGGTCAAATTTGTATTGAACCAATATTTGAAAATTATTAATTTTATAAAGGTTTAAAACATGCCCACTAATGTTTTAAAACATAGATATGAATATTGCAAATTTATAGAAATTTGTTTGACTTCATTTGGAATCTTAAATCAAAAGTTATTAAGAAAATAGAAAATCAGAAAAGGAAAAAGAAAAATCCCTGACAGGCGGGACCCCCTGTCAGGGGGTCGTCTTCAACCTCCAACGATTTTCCGGCCGAAACTCTCTCTGATTCCCTATCCAAAATTGGTCGCGAGGATTGCGCGATTGGTTTCCCCGTCTGCCCCATATAAATCCCCAGATTCTCCTCCACGTTTCCCCCAAGAAACCCTAAGCGAATCACGCCGCCAGGCCGCCGTAGTTCTCGCCGGAGTTCGTCAAAACCGCCGCCGTTTTTCCTCTTTCCCCGGCGAGTCCAGCCACCCCTCGCGCCCGAGACCCCCTCCTTCTCTTTCCCTCGCTCGTGCGCACCCGCCTGACCCATCTCCCCAATCTGTGTCGCAACAGAACACCGAGACCGTGCTCGACCGAGCTCGCCGGAGTTGCCGTGGCTACGCCCGCGCCTCCACGTTGCTCCAGGAAACAAAGGTCAATGCCGACCACCCCATCTAACTCGCCGCGCCGCGGGGAACCCCCTGGAACCATTCCCGCGCCCGGGGCACCACTGTAACAGCCCAACTGTAACTTTCCTTTTGGTGTGCAATAGAAATGTTATATCATGTCATCATTCCATAAGTGCTTGCATTGATTTAATTTTGTGCATCAAATTCAAATTACAAATTTAAATTCTTATTTTGAATTCAAATGCTTTCAAAAATAAAATCATTTGAAGTTTCCAATTATTTATAAATTATCAAATGAGATATTAATATGACTAAATTGAAACTTGTAAAAATTGTTCAAAAGTTCTTTTATGCCTTTTTCTCTTATTTGTTTTACAAATACAAAAATCAGGATGTTTAAAAAGGAAAATTTAAGCAAAGCAGAAAAAAATAAGAGAGATGGCCGAGCTGGGCCATCTCAGCCCACCTCAGCCCGACCGGTCCGCTCCAGTCCTTTCTTCTCCGTACGGAGCTCCTTTCCAGCGTGGAGGAGCAGACGCTGGCCATGGCGATGAGTCCCTGAAGCTCGCCCCCACGCCGAGCCCCCACTGCCACCTCCTCCCTCTCTCTCTTTAAATCGACCGGAGCCGAAACCCTAAACCTAACTTTTCTCCTCTCCCCCGCCGCTGCACGCTCCCCTCGCCCTGCCGTCGCCATGACCGGAGCTCCGTCCTCGACACCGGCGTGAACCCGTGCGCCCCCTGCCTCATCCTCACGCCAGGAGAAGCGCCGTCAAGACCAGTTCGTCCTCAACGCCGGGAGCCGCGGCGGGACCATTCCTCCTTCTTCTTCTTCCTTCGACGACCGCCGCGGGCTCGGCCTCCCCTCCCCGCACTGTCCGCTCGGCCCCGACCTCCCCGAGCTCTTCCACCTCGCCATCAAACTCCCCGGGGTGAGCTCCCTCTCCTCCACCCCTTCCCGCTCGGGTTTCGTCACCGCCGCGCCTCAATTCCACCGGCGTCGAGCACGACCGTGGCGCCTCACGCACGCGTCGAGCACGGGCACGATGCACACACGGCCTCCCGTTCGGTTCTGGGAAACGGGAACGGTTCCCCGCGTGTTCCCGCAACCACGCACCCCCCGAACGCGAGCGGCGCCGCCCCAGTTGGTCACCGGCGTCCGGTTGTCGCCGCCGGCGCCCTCTGTCTCCTTTTCCGTCAGTTTCGTCAGAGGCAAAGAACGAAGCTTTTCGTTGTTTAAAACAACTCGTAACCTAATCCTATCACTAATCTACACTAGCCTCACTGGCTAACATCGCCGCGCCCGCTCGCCCGCGTCGCACGTTCGAATCCCGCCGGCGCCAGTGGAAAAAGGGTGCATTTTTTCGCTGCCCCGCTGACAGCGCGGGCCCACTGGTCAGCGACCGTGGAGCCCGCCGCGCGCGCCAAGTGCCCGGTCAGCGCCACGCTGTCGCCAGGGCCCGCGAGCCAGCCCCTCTGGCTAGCCACGCGCTCGGTGAGAAAAGTCCTAGAAGATCTCTACGCTGCTATTTTGCACCGAGCCCCCTGTGCTCTCTGGTTTAGTACTTTAGCCCCTCCCAGAAACTTTTCCATCACGAACAAGTCCCTACTTTTTGCAGTTTGGTCCAGAAACTTAAAACATTAATAACTTTAGTTTTATAACTCCAAATTAAATAAACTTTATATGTTTTCTTATCAGAAAATTGTAATAAACATTAATATCATATTCTTATGTCATTTTGCATCATTTATTTTAAATGATTAGTTTAAATTAACAAATGCAATTAACTAATTAAATATGGAGTATGAGGGGTAATAATTATATAATGCCCTAATTCCATTTAATATGCTCATCCCTTTTATACCATATCTTGCCATGCTAATAAATATTTAATTTGAGTTAAAAATAAATCAATTGCAATTAATTCCTAAATGTGGAATGTGTTGGGCAACTAAGTAATTAATGTCTTTTCCATTTTTTTTAAATTAATTGGACCACCACTTCTGCGATTATTAAGTTACATTTAAATTGTTGGCTACACAAATAACTTGCACCCTAATCTTTTGCCGGGATTTCATCCCCGCTTTAATATGACCTAATCATCTCATACCATGTCGCATCATCATTTGTTTGCGCATTTCTCTGTATTGATTATTGTTTCCTATTGTCTGTGTTTGGCTCTCTTTGGGTAGACGACGACGTGTCTGCTGGGAGTACCTACGACACTGAGGTTCCAGCTATCGTGCCAGGCTACGAGCAGCCAGGCAAGCTTCTGCTAAGCGGTTACACGATTGTCGGGTTTTCATTCCTGCCTTTTGATCTATGCTATCCTAGTTATCGATTCTTGAATTGCGATCCCATCACATGTTTATCCTGCAGCCTATACAGCTATATCCCCACAACCCATAACCCCTCGCATGTTTATCTGTTGGCCTTTGCGAGTCGTAGTGCATGCTTAGGATTGGTTGAGCGAGTCGTTCCTTTGTCTTTATCTCATATGCTTAGTATGATATATTGTTCTACTATGATAAACTGCTGTCTTATTTTGGGGTTCTATAATTAAAAGATAAGGCACCAGGCGGAAGGCCTTGCGAGGTGCTTTGTTCTGCTCAGTGTCGACCTAGGAACTGAGATTTTGTCCTCGGATCCAATTTTGAGCGCACTAACCACTTGTGGGTGGCCCAATGGAGCCCCCCTCGACTTTGAACGGATCCGCAGCTCGTCCATGTGCCGCAAGTAGTTCGGGTTTTCCATTCGCTCATATGCATGTGCTTGATGATGATGATCAATGAGAGGTTACTGGATACGGGGGGTCATATAGGGGTGGTGCTCACGTAGCGGACAGTTCCTACTGTGGTTTGAGCCGCATGGTGAGCAGACACAAACTAATGAGTCCGCAATTGAGATTCGGCCGGACTCCTGACGCGGGTAACAACTCATATGGGTGGCACTTGGACTTGCTGTAGTGAAGGAATGAGTCGTGTTGAGAGGCCCTAACGGGTTGATCATGCGAGTATGGGTACTATAGTGCACCCCTGCAGGGTATAATCTTATCGATGAGCCGTGTCCACGGTTATGGACGACTTTGGTGATGATGTTGGCTAACAAGATCTAGACAACTTACATCTAATCATTGTTAATTAATGTGACTAGTAATATAGCAATTACTTACACTCTAAATGGTAACTAAAATTGTTAACGTGTGAGTATTCCCGGATTGCTTCCTCATACTTGGTTGAGGGGGTTAATTCGAGAATGGGTTATGACTGGTGTCAGTTGTAGGTGGATACTTAAACGCTCTCTTATCCCTCTCTAATTAGACGGAAGTTTTAGCGTGTCTCTTTAGTTTGCTAGTGCTGCTGCCGCTAAGTACACTTACCCCCATATTTTGGGAATCTTACAGTTTTGTAACCTGTTAGCTTAAGCTTGTTCGATACGCTTCGGTGTATTGACCCGTTCGCGGGCTGTGGTTTTTCTGTAGTTGAGGATCCTTCACTCGACCAGTTGGGTGGATACTACGTGGAGTTCGACGACGAGAGCTACGACGAGTAGTTAGAGTTCCTCTGGGCTACTTCCTGGTGGACTGCGTGGATGGGCCTTCTTTTCCGTTTCGGCCTTGAGCCCTTTGCTTCTTGTCTGTACTCAGACCGGTGTGTTTCCGCTGCTTGATGTAATGTTGGGACATGTGTCCTATGATTGGTGCCATTTGATATATTTTGCTCAGTGAGAGCTTTTGGATATTATTTTTCCTTTCTTTGTGTCTTAGGTTTATTCTGTGGTTTCAACTTGTTAAAAATCCGACTCGTATACCATGTGTGTATGGTTGAAGTATACGAGTTGGAAGACTTTTTGGGTCTTGCGTGCACAATCTGGAAACGTATGTGACGTTGGGGTCGCCAAGAACTGTCGGCCGATGATCCATTCCGAGCATGGCCTGATTGTTTTCCTGGGATTGGTAACCCCTGTATGTTCTTGGTTGTGTGGCCCAACCGATACGTTTCGTTTGTGTAGCTTGAATTCAGGGTCTGACAGTTGGTATCAGAGCTTAAACGCCCTCAGGTTCCCTTCTACTGGTCGTTGTTTGAGTCTAGAAAAATATTTTGTAGTTATCAAGAAATCTTAAACGTGAGAGTAGGAATTCTGTTCTTTTACTTCTTTCCCCACCCACCCTCCCTGTTCTTCTGGTAAGGAAGTGTTACGATAATTCCCTTCTCACCTTAATTTTAAAATTTAGGACATCACGTGTTCTGGGTTTTCCGTAGTACCATAGTTGCAGGTGGTTTGTGTCGTTTTGGTGGCTTCTTCGGCTATGTTCAGTTTCAATCTCGAATCAATCAGTTGTTGTTCTACCTTTCTCTGGTTTTCATCTCATTGTCATTGTACAATTCGTTCTGTGCAATCAATCCTTTTGTTTCCGGAGGCTAACTTCTACTTCAAACTGCTATGTAGATGGCACACTATCAGGTGGTGCGTAAGACCCACTGTGAGTAGACTACCGGTTACCCGAAGCTTCTCAGAAGCTTGGTTGACTATGTCGGTTTCAGCTACCTCCCGGAGTACCAGGTGTCCGAGATCCCCAGAGATTACGGACAGACCTTCTACAGAGCTACTGTTTGGATCAGTGGAGATGATGGTGATACTGTGCACAAGCACGTTGCTGAGGCTTCCACTGTGGACATGGCAGTACACTTAGCAGCTTACGATGCAGCTCTGGCTCTGCGCAGGGACTACTACTGCTTCAACAACCATCCGTTCTGCTACGTTCCATACTACCCCTACACGGACTCTCAGTACGAGCTCGAGGTTCTGGACATGACCGCTCAGTTTGGTCAGTCTTCAGACTCAGTTGCTGGGACTCTACGCTTGGAGCTAGCAGCAGTCCGTCAGCAGCTGCACCGGGCACTCTCTCACCTGGGGCAGTATGACAGGAGGAACGTCACACCAGACGCTTTCCCGAGGGTTCAGATCGCTTTTCCGAGTCGTCTGTCTGCTGTGGGTGGATACACTCCAGAGCGGGGTCCTCTGATCACTACTGATCCAGACCACGTTGGACCACTACTGTACGGGACACAGACGCCAGATGCCTACTCCGTTCAGTTGCGACGCATTGTGCGAGAGTACCGCGTGTACTGCGATCGTCGCTACACCCATCGCAGCCACCTAGTTTCGTCTTCTGAGGGAAGCGAGAGCTAGTCTTCGAGTTGTATCTTTTCCTTGTTGTAGTAGCTATACTTTGTACCGAAACCGTGTTGGTTGTACGGTTGGTTAACTTTGTACTAGTAGCTGTCCTTGTAGTACTGAAACCTTGGTGGTTGTACTGATGGCTAACTAAGTGTATGGTTATGAACCTTTGTTATGAGAAGCTTATCCTTGTTATCCTACAGTTTGCAACTGTTTTTCTGAGCAAGAATTCGACTTTCCAAGTTTCTCTGGCTTTGTGTATCTTGCCGCTGTTCTAATATCCAATGTCTCCAGGATGACGAACACCAGGAACAACCGCAATGCGGAAGGCGCACCACAACCGCCTCCAATCACTGAGTTGCTTGGTCAGATGACCCAAGTTCTGGCTCAAATGGCCGAGAACCAAGTCTACCAGAACAACCACGGGCATCGCAATGAAGGCAATGCACGTGTGACCATCAAGGACTTCCTCGGTCTGGGCCCAAGGAACTTCGCTTCCCCCACTGAGCCGCTGGAAGCTGATGATTGGCTTCGCGAGATGGAAAGGACCCTTGCTATCGCCCACGTGGCTGAGCACGACAAGGTGCCTTACGTGTCCTACCTGCTTAGGGGCAAGTCTGCCTCATGGTGGGAAAACTTCCAGGCTATGAGAGCTCCCGGGGTGGTTACCACTTGGGGGGATTTCAGGGCAGCCTTCCTGCGCCACCACATCCCAGAAGGTCTCATGGACAGGATGCGCGAGCAGTTTAACTCGCTGACGCAAGGCAAGATGGACGTGATGGAGTACAATGGCGAGTTCAATCGCCTTGCTCGTTACGCTGGAGATGAGGTGAACACTGAGGCCAAGAAGATGGCCAAGTTCCGCAAGGGTTTCAACCCCACGCTCAAGTACAAGCTGAACCTCGTCAAGGCCGACAACTTCGAGGACCTCGTCAACATCGCGCTCAATGAGGAGCATGGGCGCAAGGTCTTCGAGGAGTCGCGCAAGCACTCTCGTGAGACCAACTCTTCTTCATCGTCAATCGCCGCCACTCCTGCTCAGAAGCGCCGGCTCTGGGTGCCTAACAGCGCCTTCGCACGAGCTACCTACGTGCCAGGACCTCCAGGACTCGCGCCTCGCCCACCGAACCCGGCTCTAGCTATGAGGGGTTTCGGAGGACCGCCAAGGCCAACGGGCGCTCGCCCCAACGTGACCTGCTACCACCTCGTACACTTCCTCCACCACCACCTCGCCCTGCTCCAACTCAGGCGATGGTCCGCGCACCTGCCCCGACTAGGCCTTTCGTCCCCAACACCAGGCCTCCGGCACGTGCTGCGCGGGTGAACCACATCAGGGCTGAGGAAGCAGAGGAAGCTCCAGAAGTTGTCCTCGGTATACTCCCTGTTAATCATATTCCTGCTAAGGTCTTATTTGACACAGGCGCATCGCATTCATTTGCATCACAAGCTTTTGCACAAATGCATGATCTCTCTTTCGAGTCTATGTCCAATGGTCTTAGTGTCATTTCTCCCGGCATGCAAATGACTTCTTCCAAGATAAGCCACGACAATGAAATCCAAATTGGAGGCCATATCTTCTTGGCATCTCTAATAATTCTCGGCAATTCTGATATTGATGTCATTCTGGGCATGGATTGGTTGAAGGCCAATCAAGCTAAGATAGACTGTTCCACAAAGACTGTAACTCTTTCTCATCCTTCTGGACAGATAGTCTATTCTCCAAACCAAACATCTTCGGCTCGGCTTTTCGCTCTCAATGTTGATCCTCTTCCTTCCATAGAAGCTATTCCGGTGGTCCGAGACTTTCCTGACGTCTTTCCTGAAGAATTACCAGGTATGCCACCTGACAGAGCCGTCGAGTTCGTTATTGAACTAGAACCAGGCACTGCTCCTATCTCCAAACGTCCTTACAAGATGGGCCCCAAAGAACTGGCTGAGCTTAAGAGACAGCTAGAGGAGTTGGAAAGGAAAGGTCATATTCAACCTAGTACTTCTCCTTGGGGTTGTCCTACTCTGTTTGTCAAAAAGAGGGACACGACTGAGCGACTGGTTGTTGACTACCGTCCTCTGAACAAGAAAACCATCAAGAACAAGTATCCTCTCCCTCGCATCAACGATCTGTTCGATCAACTGGCTGGTGCTAAGGTTTTCTCCAAGTTGGACTTGAGGTCAGGTTATCACCAGATCAAGATCCGCAAAGAAGACATTCCAAAGACAGCTTTCACCACTCCGCAATTGAGATTCGGCCGGACTCCTGACGCGGGTAACAACTCATATGGGTGGCACTTGGACTTGCTGTAGTGAAGGAATGAGTCGTGTTGAGAGGCCCTAACGGGTTGATCATGCGAGTATGGGTACTGTAGTGCACCCCTGCAGGGTATAATCTTATCGATGAGCCGTGTCCACGGTTATGGACGACTTTGGTGATGATGCTGGCTAACAAGATCTAGACAACTTACATCTAATCATTGTTAATTAATGTGACTAGTAATATAGCAATTACTTACACTCTAAATGGTAACTAAAATTGTTAACGTGTGAGTATTCCCGGATTGCTTCCTCATACTTGGTTGAGGGGGTTAATTCGAGAATGGGTTATGACTGGTGTCAGTTGTAGGTGGATATTTAAACGCTCTCTTATCACTCTCTAATTAGACGGAAGTTTTAGCGTGTCTCTTTAGTTTGCTAGTGCTGCTGCCGCTAAGTACACTTACCCCCATATTTTGGGAATCTTACAGTTTTGTAACCTGTTAGCTTAAGCTTGTTCGATACGCTTCGGTGTATTGACCCGTTCGCGGGCTGTGGTTTTTCTGCAGTTGAGGATCCTTCACTCGACCAGTTGGGTGGATACTACGTGGAGTTTGACGACGAGAGCTACGACGAGTAGTTAGAGTTCCCCTGGGCTACTTCCTGGTGGACTGCGTGGATGGGCATTCTTTTCCGTTTCGGCCTTGAGCCCTTTGCTTCTTGTCTGTACTCAGACCGGTGTGTTTTCGCTGCTTGATGTAATGTTGGGACATGTGTCCTCTGATTGGTGCCATTTGATATATTTTGCTCAGTGAGAGCTTTTGGATATTATTTTTCCTTTCTTTGTGTCTTAGGTTTATTCTGTGGTTTCAACTTGTTAAAAATCCGACTCGTATACCATGTGTGTATGGTTGAAGTATACGAGTTGGAAGACTTTTTGGGTCTTGCGTGCACAATCTGGAAACGTATGTGACGTTGGGGTCGCCAAGAACTGTCGGCCGATGATCCATTCCGAGCATGGCCTGATTGTTTTCCTGGGATTGGTAACCCCTGTATGTTCTTGGTTGTGTGGCCCAACCGATACGTTTCGTTTGTGTAGCTTGAATTCAGGGTCTGACAACCACCGGAGGAGCCGCGACAGTCACGCCCAAGACGCAGCGCCGCCGTCTTCTTCGTCTCCGGCCACCCCGCGCCGTCGGTGAGCACCACCCCTTCTCTGCCCTTCGATCATGAATCAACGATTAGGATTAGATCCTGTTAGCGAAAGGGTACGGTTAGATCTGGACCGCCAGATCCAGATCCAACGGCCCAGATCATTTCACTTATCCAGTCAACGCCCACGTCAGCGCCACGTCGATGCCTCGTCAGCAGCCACGTCGGAAAATGCCTTGTCTATTTCTTTTTAATTGCCTGTTTTGCTAAAAAGACCCTGCACATTATTTTTATCACATCTCTTTCTCTATTTATCCAAATTCAAATATTTATATATATTTGGAAAGCCCTTGACATGTAGAATATTTTAGATCTGTTAGAATTCAAATTTTACTTAGTTTGAAATATTCAAATTTCAAATGGATGATTTGAGTATATTTGTCATAACTTTAAATCTTTAAATCCAAAAATTGCAAATAAAATTGTTTTGGAAACTTTGGAATATTTGTAATATGATGCCTCTGTTATAAAATAATTTTGAGTATTATTTTGATGATATATTAGTTATATGTTTAATTTGAACAGTTTGACTACTTTTGACATAACTTTTAATAGAAACATTATTTTTGATTAAATCCAATTTATATAAATTTATTTAAATCCCCTCTGTCTATTAACTCTATTTATAAAATTTTGTTATAAAAATTGAATCAAAGAAAACTTTAATCTTATATTTATTCCTTTTATAATATTTTGCAAAAATAGAAATTAATTAAATAGCATTTATAGCCTCATACATACTTTATAGATATCACAAAAATTAGTATGATGTTTCTCATGATTAAAAAGTGCATTGCATGCATAACATATTTTCTCATATAGATATTCTTCTCATCGGAAAATCTCTTCATTATTTTCTCTGAGTTAGGATTATTTTCAATTTAGTAATTTGGTAAAGTGCTATTCACTTATACACTTAGGATTTTCAACATGGAGCTAGAAGGCCAATGAAGGATTTAGCCAAGAAAACAAGACTTCAGAAGTATCTTCAAGGAGTAGAAGTACTTAGAAGAAAAGCAAGAAGGAGGTCATGAAGACCAACCAGAAATATTTTCTAAGACTTGCTTCCTCTCTCTCTTTTTTCCCTTCTTCTCTTAGACCTCTTGATGACTAAGTTATATTCAAGACCAACCTGGAGGATATCAACATCATCAAGTCTACAAAATTGCAATGAAGTCATCACATCAAGAAGAAAAGGAAGCAAGGAGAAGATTCTACATTCATTCTATCTTTTCCCTCTTTCCTAATCGTGTCTTTCACATTGGACATAAACAATTTTTGACCATGTTATTACCATCTTGAAGTTTGTTGGATCCTTGCGGCATAGTGAGATGAAGCGGCCTGGAGACTAACATTACATGTCCACGTACATGAGACCTGTTCCACAACATAAGTGGCTGGCCGGGTGTCTGTCTCTCTCACTATAGTGAATATCCAATTTACAAAGAGTTGATAATAATTGTTAATCACCTTGAAGAATAGACTTAGTATTTTCTCTAAGTATTTTGCACATCATGGCTAAACCATTAGAGTGCTTATTCAAGATGATTTATAGCAAAGTATTTTATCCAACTTATGACCTTATTCCTTAGTCATTTTTGACCAACCTATTTGCCTTGCATTAACATAGAAGATTTTCATGGCATGACATGCATCTTTAGTCCTTAGAAATATTCTGCACATCATGCATAAATATATTTTCCTTAGAAGTTTAATAAAACTTGTTTGTTAATTAGGTATGTGTTTGTATGCATTGTGTAGTTGTGTTTTATGTTGATTGTTGTATTCTTGCTTGTCTGTATTGTTTAGATTGAACGTAGAGACTCGAGTTACGTTGAAAAGAGTTTGTGAGCAAGACATTATCCAAAGGCAAGTGGCACACCTCATAAACTTCCTATTATTTTCTATATGCATTACTTAGTGTATTTGTATATAAGCATGTGTAGGATAGTATTGCTATGCTAAACCTGTGTAGAAATTCCTTACTCCTGTGTCTAGGTTCCTATATAATATTTAGTAGAAGTATTGATGCTATGCAATTGATGAAAAGTTTTACAAAATGTTAAGTGACTACTTAGGGCTGTGCTCATGGTTGTCATTTCCTAGGATGAATTTCTATTCTACTTAGGGCCGTGAGCATGGTGATTTTCACCTGAGAGTACACATGCACTAAGTTAATGAACCTCCTAGGTGGATTGGTTGTATGGAGTCGAGTTGAGTGGCTACTCAGGACCATGTCTATGGTTCCTGGAGTACGTGCACTTGTGGATGGCCACCCAGGGAACAGAGGAATCTGAAGAACTCCGAGTGAAGATTGCTTCTAGTGCAGCCATTGCCATATGGGCTCTGGCTTGATCAACTAAGTTGCGTGGACTCGGCCCGGCTTGACAAGCAGATGTAGAGAGTGTTAGGTGGAACGGGTCAAGCCAGAGTGGGAGGAAAAATGCTTCTGAAAGATCTCGTCTCATTCTTCTCCTTTTCCTTATCACTATAAGTGTGTAAAGGATAGTTTGGGTTGAATGGGTACAATGGTGAACGTGCACAACCTCTGTAGAGTGTATAACTAAGTACTTAGCCGTGTCCCTGGTACGGACAATTTGAGCAGCTGATCACAAACGTCAACGAAGGATTCCACCATTCCAACTTCAAAAATTAAAACTTGATGGGTGAACAAGGGTAGAATGAGACCGTGGTTTTCATGCCACGAATGTCTCGAATAGAAGAAAAGTGTTTTCCAAAGAGTTAGAAAAAATTGGCTTTATGCAAAATAGCCTTGAACTCCACCAGCCAAATAAGCATACAGGTTATTAGAGTTATTCCACTAAGTGTCCACCATAGTGTCACTTGCCAGACTCCATTTTTAATGGAATCTGACCCACGTTGTTGCAATATTTTTCTCATTGCAGATTGATCAGATGACGAGTGAGGTTTCGTTAAAGGTTTCGAGTCTGCAACCAACATGTTTTCGCCTGTGGCAACATGAAGATGATGGATACTCACTGCTGTTGTATTTCTGCTGTTTACTCTTTCTGTGCTAGCTTTATGCTATGCAAGTTGTAAAAAAATATTTTCCAAGTCTGGATCATCGATGTAATAAAATTGATATTTGTTGTGATATTACATCGTAAATTGTGTGTGCAAACGAATCGATCCAGGGGTTTGCACTATACATAGGGACCTTGCCATATTTTTAGTGCAGGTACGCCACAGTGCGGTCTACATTGATGAAGCTTGGATCAAGAGGAAGTTCGTGACCGCACTCTTGCTCTTTGAGGAAACGGACTTGAAGACACTCCAAGGGAGACATGACTTCGCGAAGATGACATCCAATGAAGTCATGCAAGAGATGACCGCTTACAAGGTGGCCTCCAAGATTGCACAAGATGCAAGAGCAAGAGCCATAGGGATGCACAAGCATGCCTCAATTCCCTTGAAGGCCACCGTTGAAGAGGAGGATGAAGATGAGTATGATGATCAAGTCGAGCTATCTAGTGAGACACTCTCAAGTACTCTCACCCAACACATGGGTCTTGTAGCAAGAACTTTTTGGAAGAACCACGGAAGGGCCAAAGCTAGGATTGACAAGAAGTTCCCCTCGAATGGAGGAAAGCCAAGCAACAAGGTGAGGCTTTGCTATAAGTGTGATGACAAAAGCCACTTTGTTGTAGATTGCCCATGGGAAAGGAGAGAGGACTATGGTGGGAGGCTAGTGGCCAAGACTAAGGGCAAGGGGCCTATGCCCATGAAGAAGCCCTTCTTCAAGAAGAACCAAAAGATTGTCTTGGTGACCCAAGAGCAATATCCCACCGATGATGAAGATAGTGACAAGGAGGACACCCCAACGCAAGTGGCCATTTTAGCCATTTCCTCTACACCTTCGTCACTCTTCTCCTCACCAAATGAGAGCCCCATCATCAAGAATGCAAGATGTCTTATGGCAAAGACATCCGAGGTAAAATTGTCCCCTACCTCCATATCCCATGATATTGATGATGGTATGAGTCTTGAAGTCAAGAAAGAAATTATTGCTTTTGATAAATTCATGACTAACTTGCAAGGCAAAGGAAAGAAACACTTTGGCTCGATTATGAGTCGCGTAGGTGAGCTTGAGGATGAGCTTGAGTTAAAAGGTGAGATTAAGAGAGAGGATGCTCACACTAAGGTGTCTCTCCAATCCTCCCTAGAAGATGAACCAGAAGCTCATGCTCTCCTTAAGGAGCAATTTGCTAAGATCACTAAGGATCGTGATCTTTACTTTGCTAAATGTAAAATTGTGCAAAATGAAAAGTCCGAGCTTGTAGTTGCTCATGCTAGACTTTGCGAAGACTTTGAGTCACTTGAAAATACTCACAAGGTATTGACTAGTGATCACGAACGTCTCCTCAAGTCTCGTGATAAACTCCAAACTCGGATATCTACTCTTGAAAAACCTAGCACTTCTACTCCTTTGAATACTAATGAAAATGTTGTCAAGGATAAAGCTAGGGTTTTGTTTGTTCCCTCCATAGCAACCGAGCCCAAGACCTCTCTTCATGAGCGAGTGCCCCACAAGGGTAAAGAAGGTCTAGGCTATGTTGCTAAGGAGAAGAAGAAGATCAAGAAGAAGGTCAAGCCCGCACAAGCCAAGAAAGATGACATTGCGAGTTGAAATGCCACAAGGGGCACTCCCACTCGTGATGACTTTGCGGGTATATCTAACCCCAATTATACTTTATATGTTGATTATTATGGGGATGCCTATGCTAGATACATTGGTCCTTTTGATGGCTATACTAAATATGCTATTTGGGTACCAAAGACCCTTGTTGCTAACCAAAAGGCACCCATTGCAAAATGGGTACCTAAATCAAATAATTGATTGTGTGTAGGGCCTTGCTTCCGGAGGATCGAAATGGATAATTGATAGTGGGTGCACTAGTCATATGACCGGAAGCAAGAATATTGTAACGGAGTTGAAGCCTAATGATGATCAAATGACCGTTACATATGGTGACAATTCAAAGTCTAAGGTAATAGGGCTCGGCAAGGTGGTAGTGGCACCAGGCATCACACTTGTGAATGTCTTGCTTGTCAAGTCCCTAGGTTTCAACTTGATCTCGGTGCATTCTTTAACTTGTTTGGGTTATACCGTTATCTTCGGAAAGGAAATGGTTATCCTTATGCGGAGCAAGTCTCTCAAATTGTCTTTCATTGGGTATGTTGAGAATGGGCTATATGTGGTTGACTTCTCCGGAGTCACCACTTTCCATAAAATGTGCTTATTCGCTAAGGCGCACTTGGGTTGGTTATGGCATCGCCGACTAGGCCATGTCAATATGAGGACTTTGCAAAGTCTCCAAAAGGGTGGCCATATCCTAGGACTAAAAGACCATGTTTCTTTCTCGAAGGATTGAATGTGTAGGTCTTGTGTTGAAGGAAAAATGCATGACATCCACCATCCAAGCAAAACCATCATTTCATCAACGAGGGTTTTGGAGCTTCTCCATGTTGACCTCTTTGGTCCAATTCCGGAAGCTAGTCTTGGTGGCAAGAAATATTGCTTGGTGATTGTTGATGACTATTCAAGATACACATGGGTTTTCTTCTTCAAGTCGAAGGTGGAGACTCAACAAACTATCATCAACTTCTCCAATGAAGCTCAACGTCAACACAATGTCCCAATATTGGTGATAAGAAGTGACAATGGTTCCGAGTTCAAGAACTACACCTTGAACGAGTTCCTTAGTGAAGAAGGGATTCATCATCAATATTCCGCTGCTTATACTCCCCAACAAAATGGTGTAGCCGAAAGGAAGAACCACACACTTATTGAGATGGCAAGATCAATGATGGCCGAGTTCAAGTCCCCTCACAACTTTTGGGCCGAAGCCGTCAACACCGCTTGCCATTCATCCAACCGGCTCTTCGTTCGCAAAGGACTCATGAAGACTCCTTATGAAGTGCTTACCGGGAACAAGCCCAACATCTCTTACTTCCGAGTTTTTGGTTGTAAGTGTTTCTATTTCATCAAAGGTGTTCGTTTAGGCAAGTTTGATACTAAGTCTCTTGAAGGGACTTTTGTTGGTTACGGTGCCAAATTCCATACTTATAGAGTCTATGACAAGGCCTCGCGCATTATCATAGAAACTTGTAGTGTGGTATTCGATAAGAATGACGTCTCCCTTGTGAAGCAAAGTGGTGTTTCCGATGTAGGTGATGATCGTCCTCAAGATGCTATCCGAAGGATGGGGTTGGGCGTCCACCGCCCAGTCGAAGTCTATTATGAGGTTGCTCAACAAGGATCAAGCTCTACACAAGTTGTGGCTACCCCAACACAAGAAACATCCAACAACAACACCGTGCCCAACACGCCCAGCCAAGAAGAAGCACAAGAACCTCCAGCTGCTCCAGGAATTTCAGGAGGGCCGGAAAATCCGGTTCAAACTGGAGTCAGAAATTCTGGTGACTCGGAATTTCCGGTCCACAATGAACCCAGAATATCCGGTCCTGCTGACATTCCCAGTGGCAGCTCTCAACAAGGCCAAGATCAACCTACTCCCCCACCTCTGGTCATCATTCCTATGGTTGATCATGGCCATCAAATCAGTCAAGGCGGAGACATGAATGTCAAGATGGTCAAGCGATCCCTCCCACCAAAAGGAGGGAAGTCGAGATCCGCGGCTTGAATAGGGTTGGCACCTCACAAGAATTGAGAGCTCTATCTCTTGACAAGGTGCTTGGTGATGTGAGAAGCAAGGTCTCTACCCGAAGACAACTTGCAAGCTTTAGTGAACATCAAGCTCACATCTCCATGGTGGAACCCAAGAAAGTCTTTGAAGCTCTTGAAGATAAAGATTGGCTTGATGCTATGCATGAAGAACTCAACAACTTCGAGCGCAACAAGGTGCGGAAGTTAGTGGAAAGACCCAAAGATTGCCGCAGTGTTATCGGCACCAAGTGGATATTCAATAACAAGCAAGATGAACATGGCATGGTGGTGAGGAACAAAGCAAGATTGGTGGCTCAAGGTTACTCCCAAATTGAAGGCATTGACTTTGGATAAACCTACGCACCCGCGGCTCGACTTGAGTCAATTCGTATTCTTCTTGCCTATGCCTCTCACCATAACTTTAAGTTGCAACAAATGGATGTTAAATCCGCTTTTCTTAATGGTCCACTAAGTGAACTTGTTTATGTTACCACCGGAGTTTGAGGACCTCAAGTCTCCGAACCATGTCTACAAGTTGGATAAGGCACTCTATGGCCTTAAACAAGCCCCACGTGCGTGGTATGAGCATCTTAGAGTACTACTTGTAGACCGTAGGTTCCAAGTTGGGGAAATCGACCCCACCCTTTTTACTAAGAAAGTAAATGGAGAGCTTTTCATTTGTCAATTATATGTGGATGATATTATATTTGGGTCTTGTGACGCCCTAAAATCGGTACTATGTAGATTTAAGCGTTCCCGCCGAAATCCGCATAATAACGATTTTAGGTCGCCCACCAGACATAATGTGCACGCCGAAACATGCGCATTATGTGGGTGGAATTGTGATAACATTACAATAGTTCCGATACATCCACAAATACAACAGAAGATATAAATACAACAATGACTCGAACGAGTCAAGATACAAAAGATACAATACAAAGATACAAATGACAGCGGAAGCAGAATAGTATCCGACTACGGATAAGAAGCAAACTGGACTAAGAGTCCTGAAGATAAGCGATGGCGCCATATCCCTGCCCAGCCAAGCCGGAGGGATTCCCAAGCTAACGTCGTCAGACTTCAAACCTGTTAACTGCACATAAAGCACATCCCAAAAGAGGGTCAGGGCACTCCCTGGCAAGCAAAACCGACTTGCCTACTTTCTACACCATCTCCCAAAATATAGGGGAGGTGGACTTAGCGGCAGCAGCACTAGCAACCTAAAGAGACACGCTACAACTTCCGTCTAATCAGAGAGGGATAAGAGAGCGCATAAAATAAACATCTACAACTAACACCAAACATAACCCATTCTCGAATTAACCCCCTCAACCAAATATGAGGAAGCAATTCGGGAAACTCACACATTGAATAGTTTTAGTTATAATTTATGGTGAAAGTAATTCTATGATACTAGTCAATTTAATTAACATTAAATAAGTGTAAGTTGTCTAGATCTTGTTAGCCAACATCATCACCAAAGTCGTCCATAACCGTGGACACGGCTCATCGATAAGATTATACCCTGCAGGGGTGCACTACAGTACCCATACTCGCATGATCAACCCGTTAGGGCCTCTCAACACGACTCATTCCTTCACTACAGCAAGTCCAAGTGCCACCCATATGAGTTGTTACCCGCGTCAGGAGTCCGGCCGAATCTCAATTGCGGACTCATTAGTTTGTGCCTACGCACCATGCGGCTCAAACCACAGTAGGAACTGTCCGCTACGTACGCACCACACCTATATGACCCCCCGTATCATGTAACCTCTCATCATTATCATCATCATCATGCACATGCATATGAGCGAATGGAAAACCCGAACTACTTGCGGCACATGGACGAGCTGCGGATCCGTTCAAAGTCGAGGGGGGCTCCATTGGGCCACCCACAAGTGGTTAGTGCGCTCAAAATTGGATCCGAGGACAAAATCTCAGTTCCTATGTCGACACTGAGCAGAACAAAACACCTCGCAAGGCCTTCCGCATGGTGCCTTATCTTTTAATTATAATACCCCAATATAATACAACATTTTATTAAGGTAGAATAATAATACTAAGCAGATGAAACATAAGACCAACAGACGACTCGCACAAACAACTCTAAGCATGCGCTACGACTCGCAAGACCAACAGATAAACAAACAACAGGTATTAGGTGGTGGGGATAAAGCTTTATAGGCTGCAGGATAAACATGTGATGGGATCGCAGTTCAAGAATCGATAACTAGGGTAGCAGAGATCAACGGCAGGAATGAAAGACAATGTATAGGTAAACAAGCAAACTTTGCTTGCCTGGAATCCCGCATGGAAGCAGATCTTGTCGTTGCTCACACATCTCAACGTCTTATCCGCGAAGAAGCAACAAGCACTGGAAGCGCAAAAGATGCATTTTACAACTACGGCAAAAGATCCAGCATGATCATATGAGCAGGATGCATGGCATGGCGAGATGCAATTTGAGATGCACTTAACTCAAATTAAGCGGAACCGGGGTTCCGACAATTAATACTTAGGTGCAAGTTATTTATCTACCCCACAAATTAAATGTTCATTAACATGGCAAAGATGATCTAGTCAAATTAAATGGAATGGGGCAATACATATAGGGATTTGCTACACACATTCCATATTTATTATTCAGGTGATTTGCTACACCCGCAAACCCAAGAGATGCAACAAATGCAATTATGATGCGATATGCACAAGGTAGATGACATTTAATAAAATAGGTATAGGGTTAGGGTTTGGGTTCGCACGTTGGATCGGGAGAGATAGGGTTCGAAACCGAGGTTTCGGTCCGTGGAGGAAGTAGTCGTCGTCGGGGAAGTAGTCGTCGCGGAACCGGGGCATCGTCGTTTGTCGGTGTCGTGGAAGTGGTCGGGTAGTCGTCCGGGTGGTTGTTGTTCGGGGCGCCCGCTTCAGGGTCGGTGGCGCACTTGTCGCATCTAGTCTTCGGGGCCACGACAACGGACACCGGAAGGGGCACGCGCACGCGCACGGGGCAGCACCACGAAGGGTGGACAACTCGGACAAAAAAAATGTGACGTCGGGGTCTTGCGGGCATTGCGTCAAACACCTGGCGGGCGTCGGCGGCGGAGTGCACGCGGCCGGAAAGAGGAGGCAGCGGGGATGGCGGCGCGGCGCGGGCGTAGACGCACGCGAGGCGGAGCAGCAGACAGCGGAGGCGCGCAGCGCGGCACGGCGCAGAGACGTGAGGGGCGGCGGCGGTGGAGCACGGCGGAGACGCGCGTGCGGCGCGGGGAGGCGCGCATCCGGCGGGAAGAGGCGGAGGCGAGGAGCGCACGGGCGGACGGCGGCGCTGCGCGGCCGGACGGCGGCGCACGGAGGCGGCGCGGAACGCGCGCGGCCGGGGGCGGGAGACGCGGTGGAGCGGCGGAGACGGGGCGCGGGCGGCGGCCGGGGGCGCGCGGCGTGGGGCAGGAGGGCGACGGCGGGAGGCGGCGGCGCTGCGGGAGGCACGCTGGCGAGGGGCGTCGGGGGCCGGCCGGCGGCGGCGTGGGGCGGCCGGAGCAGGGCGTCCGAGGCGGCGCGCGGCCGGGGACGGCGGCGCAGGGGGCGACGTCGGAGGCGCGGGCGGCGCGGTTGAGGGCGAGGGCGCGGCGGCGGCGACCGGCCGGAGGAGCACGCATCGGGGGGTCGCGGCGGTGGAGGCGCGGCCGGGCGCGCGGCGGCGGGGCAGCAGCGGCGGCGGCGCGGCCGGGCGCGCGGCGGCGGGGCAGCAGCGGCGGCGGCGCGGCCGGGCGCGCGACGGCAGGCGCAGAGGCGGGGAGCGGGGCGGCGAGCACGGGAGGAGAGAGGGCGCGGCCGGGCCGGAGGCGGCCGGGGAGGCGCCGGAGGCGAGCTCGGGAGGATCGGGCGGTGCGGAGGTTCTTTCTCCTGTGCGGGCTCGCTCGGGAAGAAGGAAAGAGATGGAAGAGAAAGAAAAAAAAGAGAAAAGGAGAAAAGAAAAAGGAAAAAGGAGGGGGAAACTAGAAAAAAAGAAAAAGGAGGAAGTGGAGGGGGCGGCTGCAAAATGCCAGGGGGTGGGAAAAGATTTCAGGAGACAAAACCTAGGGTTTGGGGTTAGATGGGCTTGGGCTTTATTTTTCTCCCCCGTTTTATTTTCTGTTTTATATTTTTAAAACAAAATAGAAAAAGAATTTCAACACGAAACCTTTACAAAATATTTTTAGTTTTCAATAGACAATTTAATAAACTAATTTTTAACATTTTTAAAAGATTTGAAAATAACACATTTTTAATTAATTTGAAAATGCATTTAAATTTAATTATGGAAAAATTAATTTAAATGCAACAAATTAAATTAATGCGATGCGATGCCATGTCGATGCAAAAGAAAACTCACAAATCAAAAGGGGATAAAATCCCGGGGCGTTACAGGTCTACTAACAAAGCATTTAACGAAGAATTCTCCAAGATTATGACTGACATGTTTGAGATGTCTATGATGGGTGAGATGAAGTTCTTTCTCAGATTCGAGATCAAGCAATTGAAGGAAGGAACTTTCATCAACCAAGCAAAGTACATTGAAGACATGCTCAAGAAGTATGGGTTGCTTGAGCTCAATGGTGCCTCTAACCCAATGCAACTCAAATGCCACCTTGAGCTCAACCCCAAGGGTAAGGATGTGGATCAAAAGGTATATCGCTCCATGATTGGATCTCTCCTTTATCTTTGTGCATCTAGACCGGATATAGTGCTAGCCGTAGAAGTGTGTGCAAGATATCAAGCGGCTCCTAAGGAAAGCCATGTCATGGCGGTCAATAGAATCTTTAGATATTTGGCTTATAGCCCAATCTATGGATTGTGGTACCCTAAGGATGCACATTTCTCGTTATGTGGGTACACGGATTCCGATTGGGTGGGAGATCATGATGATAGGAAGTCAACCTCCGGTGCTTGTCAATTTATTGGGAGGTCCTTGGTAAGTTGGTCTTCTAAGAAGAAAAAATGTTTATCTCTCTCCACCGCCGAAGCCGAGTATGTTGCCGCCGCAAGTTGTTGAACACAATTGCTATGGATGAGGAAACCTTTAAAGGAGTACGGAGTCGATTGCGACAAAGTGCCTCTTCTATGTGACAATGAAAGTGCCATCAAGATTGCCTACAACCCGGTGCAACATTCAAGAACCAAGAATATTGAGATCCGCCACCATTTCATAAGGGATCATGTGGCCCGAGGAGATATTGACTTATCATATGTGGGCACAAGGGATCAATTGGCGGATATCTTTACGAAGACCCTTGAGGAAGGAAGGTTTTGCTTTTTGAGGAATGAGCTCAATATCATTGATTCGAGGTCCTTAGCTTGATCGCTTGCATACTCACCTAGGACGTTATTGCATCTTATATTGTTTAGATGTAGGCGTGGACATAGGGGGAGTGCGGTCCTAACACATTGGACCATCCCTCCCCCCATTATGCCGATAGCAAGTGTTCTTTTTATCTCTATATTCATTCTTATGACTAATGAGATAAAACCATGAGTATTGGTTATGTACCCAAGATACATCTTCGCGGTGACATGCCATACACTCCTACATGGTGGCTTCAGCCACCGACCTCTTCTCTTTGAAGAGTTGGTTTTATTTGTAGCTTATTGTTACTTTATTGCTTTCAGATTCATGCATGTGGGAAACCTACTCAACTTGGCGCTTTATGAATCGATTTGGTTGTTGTAAGCTGAGTATGGCGTACCAATGGCAATTTAGAAATCTATCCTAAGCCTCTTCTCCCCTGAAAACATTTATCTCTATTGCACACAAGTCATCCGTTTGAAATCTGGGAGTTTGGTTCGGCTGGTCGGAATTTCCGGCTCCCCTGCGGATCGGAATTTCTGGTGCTAAGTTACTCTCGGAATTTCCGGTGACTCGGAATTTCCGGTGTAAGTTGCACTCGGAATTTCCGGTCGGGCGGTATGTCTAAAAAATATAAGGGAGGCTCAGGGTGAAGAACTGTTTCTAGTTCTTCTTCCACCCCGACCCCCCCTCTCTTCAAAACCGCCGCCCCAGCCGCCCCAAGCTCTCTCGGAGCCTTCCAACCACCGGGATCTCTCCCCTCGGCCGGATCTGGTTCTCCTTCGTCCCGGGAACCTTCTCCGCCAAGCAATGTCCTCAATGGATGAGGGTAACTCCACTTTTCCCTAACCCTATGTGCTTGCACTTGGATCTAGATGTGGTGTTATTTGTTTTGAAATTGCTTGGTAGAGATTGCTCCTAGTGTCATTCCCTGCTATGTATGTACATTAGCTTTGCATTTTTTTGGATCGATCTAGTTTTAGACATATCGAATCTCAAAGTCTACACTGTTTCGACAGACCTGAAGCGGAATTTCCGTTCCGAACCTGAAAAGTGCAGTTTTCAGTTTTCCTAATGTTTAGCTATATGTGATCAACCTAATGCCTGTCTAATGTATGTATGCACTTCTGGCTTGTGTGTACTCATATTTTGCTACCTATCTTTGCTATATTCACAGGTGATTCGAGTGGGAGCCCTACTCTCGTGGAGGAGAGTGGGAGGCTCTCAAGGTCTGTCATTCGGAAGGTCCGTGGTAAAGGGCCTGTAGCCTCCTCCTCAAGCAAACCAAGGCCAAAGAAAGCTCTCGCTAGCAAGCCCAAGTCCAAGAAGAGGAAGGATGTCACCCCACCTCCCACTGCTCGTCAGCCGTATACTGAGATGTCTGTTGTTGACTATTCTCAGTTCCGTCAGGGAGATTGGTATGCCAGGCGAAGGGATGGGACTCTGGATGTTCGCAGCTTTTGGTGCATTGAGCAAAAATACGTCCTTAAGGACGTCTATTATACTCTGTCCAAGCCTATTCGCAAGATGCAGCCATACAACCTTCGTGCTCTTCAGTCCAAGGCCACATTTGTTGAGGCTATTCATATTGTCAAGACCATGGGTTTGGAAAGGCTTGTGGTCACTCGATGCAACTACAACTCTCAGCTTGTGATGCAGTTCTTTGCCACTCTTGTGATGAAGGGTGACACGAAGAAGACCATCAAGTGGATGACAGGAGACACTTACTATGAGTCTGACTGGTATGAGTTCGCCAAGGTATTGGGTTACAAGTTTTATGGAGACAATCCTCAAGGTTACCACATGCACCACTCCTACCGGCTCAACAAGAAGGATACCACACATCTCTATTGTAGGGGTGCAACCCCTGGTCTTGCTCGGAACTTGCTCCCTCTCTATGATATTCTTTTGCGCATCTTCCGGGAGAATATTGCTCCAAGTGGTGGCAACAAAGACAATGTGGTGTCTCCTCTTTGCAACTTGCTCCTCCATGCCCACACCATTGCTATGAGCACCGATGAGGCTGCGGATTGGAGTGTTGATGTGATGGACTATATCCATAATGAGATGTTTGAAGCCATGACTTCTAGATGCACTATTCCCTATGCTCCTTACATCATGAAGCTCATCAAGTACAAGTTCCCAGAGCATACTTTCAGTGATGATGGGTCAGAGGTTCATGACTTCAAGAAGATGTATGAGAAGAAGACCGTGGCTGTGCCTCAGAGTGTGCCCACCTCTCAGTCCACCAGGGATGGTTCCTTCATGGGAGATGCTCGCAGGGCTGCTGCCCCATCTCATGCTCCCTCCACCTCCGAGAAGATAAAGTAACTGAACTGGTTCCAGCGCAACATTCTCTGCATGAACATTGATATTCGCAAGGAACAATACAGAGACTACAAGGATCGCCGCCAGCTAGCTCATGATCAGCAGTTGATTCTTCACCACGCGTCTGGCTCTGTTGCTCCTGCTGCTCTCACTGCTCCTCTCTCTTATGCTCAGTGGAACCAGGGTTCTATGGCTCCGTGGTCTCAGATTGAGAGTGACCTTGGTGGCAGCTCCTACTCCACGGGTCAGGCTTACGAGGAAACTTCTGGTGATGATTATATTGATGATGATGATGAGGAGGAGATGGATAATGAGGACACCCCTTCTGATTGATGGCTGCCGTGGGACGTAGCATCGCTCTTCTTCCTTTTTGGCGTTTCGATGCCAAAGGGGGAGAAGTTGCTATAGTAGGCACTTCGGGGATTTGCATGGGTTTGGACACAAGCTTGTGCATTTACCATTTATTTGCGCTTGTGTCCATTTATCTTTCATCTTAGTTGTTTTGAACTATTTGTGAACATCGTGTGTGTAATGAGACAATCCTATGCTATCTTTTCTATCTATGGATGAGACTTCAAGCCTGTTGTGTTGGCATTCTCGCCTATTGTGTTGGCATTCTCTTCATATTATATATACACAAGGTATGAAATTCTATCAAGTCTCTATTGCTACCATAGCTTTGTGTATTGTCTCCTTACCTCCTTTTGATATCATGTGCTACTTTTTGCAAAATTGCTCCTATCCATTTGTGTCCTGTTTTTCTTGTATGCACATGCTGAGGGGGAGCCATTTTATCTAGAACATGATATAGCATTCATATTTTCTATGCAAATCTTGGTATTGTCATCTAACACCAAAAAAGGGGAGACTGAAAGAACATTTCTTAATCCCAAGTGTTTTATGTGTTAGTTAACAATACTAATGATGTACTAATAGAATGCTAAGTATTTCAATTTGTATGTGATTTAAGTTCATATGCATCAAAGCCAAAAATTAGAAAGAAGAAGTGGTTCTGGAATTGTTCCAGGAACCGGAATATTTGAGCCGGAAATTTCCAGGGCCGGAATTTCCGGTTCACCAGAACTTCACAGAAAATGGCTAAGTCAAGTTTGAGAAATGGTTCTGATCTCAACCGGAAATTGTACTCGGAAATTTTGCTTTACCGAAATTTTCGAGTGGACCAAGATCAACATGGCAGAAATGACTAAGTCAAGATTGAGGAAGTGTTCTGACGCGAGCCGGAAATTGTGATCGGAAATTTCCATCTACCGGAATTTCCGATGACACCTAGAAGAGCCCTCAGAAACGGCTAAGTCAAGAATAAGAAGTGTTCTGATCTCAACCGAAAATTGTGCTCAGAAATTTCCATTCACCAGAATTTCTGAGTGCACCTTGAAGAACATTGAAGAAATCTGCTAAGGAAAGAAGAGGAAAAGGTTCTGACTCCAGCCGGAAATTCCTGTCAGAAATTTCATTTCTCCGGAAATTCTGGTTGACCGGAATTTCCGGTTATGACTTATACCCGAATCCGACTGGTCGACACAGCCAACGGCCAGAAAAGGGGAGGGGCTAAAAATACCCCCTCACTCCCTCAAGAACAGTTATCTCTGAGATTTCCTCTCTCCTACATTTCTTGAAAGCTCAAATCATCAAGATCTCCCAATCCCCCACTCAAATTCGTTGATCTTAGGAGGATTGTAGGAGAAGGCCCGGATCTACATCGTCACCGAAGCGATTTGCATTTCTCCCCCATTCACTTGGGGATTTCGTGGCTAGGGTTTCCGGTGGGAAAACCTAGTTCACCATTGTTGTAATATTGGTGTTGCCTTGACCTTTTGTGGTCCTTGACCTTTTGTGGTCATCTTGAGAGCCCCCAATTAAGTTGTGGGTGAGTGCCTCAAGCGTTTCTAAGGGATTCGATCTCCGCCTTAAAAGGGAATCAATAGTGGAAGGTGAACTCGCAACCTTTGTGGTTGAGTTCATCGGAGAAGAAGGTGAGCCTTTGTGGCGTTGCGGCTAACCTGTTGTGGTAGCGCACACCTCTCCAACGAGACGTACACCCTTGGGTGGAACTCGGGATTACATCTTCGTCTCCGCGTGCTTCACTTGGTTCCCCTTATCCTTACTCCTTTACTTTCTTGTCTTGTACTCTTGTTTATATTGTTATTGCTTAGCTTGTCATTTAGGTAAATTCACCGTAGTTGCATATCTAGAGAATTTACCTTTGTGTTGAGCCTAAATTTGAAAAGACCTAAAATTTGTAATAGCACCTATTCACCCCCGCCCTCTAGGTGCCGGATTCTCGTTCATTACTGTAACAAACTTAAGGTCTTAACGACACCTGGAGAAGGTTCTGGAATATTATCGGATTTTATTGGAGAGGGAGAAATGATCCGGAAAGAGTTCCAGTGGTCCAGAAGGAGTTCCGGGAAGGTCTAGAATGGTTCCGGGAGTGTCCTAAAGATGTTCGGGTGGTTTGGAAAATGTTTCAGAGTCACGGGATATTAAATATATTAATTATAAATTATTATATTTTATATTAATTAAAAGGGAGAAAAATGGGCAGCCCACCTAAATGGGCCCTGAGAGGGCCCAAGAAGGGGGAGCCGCACCAAACTTGGTGGAGGGGGCAAAGCCCAAGTCCAATTCGGACTTGAGCCGACCGAACCCCCTCCCAGCTCCTTTTCTGTAGTCCCACATGGGGGAGGCAAGGTGTTTGCACACCTCCTCCCCCCTTTATATAGCAAGGCATATTAATTGGATTAATTACAGAAAAATACAATTAATTGTATAGCAGGCCGGCCGAGTTGCTTCTCCGCCCGTTTTGCCCCCTCTCTCAACCAAAGCTATACCGTCGGGCACCATTTCCCTGCCGGATTCCAGAAAAGTTCTACCCCTGCGATCTCAGCTGGATCCGAGTGACCGGGGGTTGTTGTTAAGCTCCGAATGTTTGCGAGTGCTCGGAGGCACCACAGTTGAGGAGCCTGGGCGACGTCGTCTCCCCACCCAGCAGCCCTGCCGCTGCCCCTGCCACCGCCGCCACCCCCCAGTCCCCGGCGCTCGCCATCTTCCACCCAATTCCTGTCAACGCAGGTCATCGTCGACACCCCGGCGTCATCGTCTACATCGTCGCGGCAAGTTCTCCGTGACCTCGAGGTCGGCTACGTACGACTTCATCGTCAACGCGTGTGCGGGAGCGTAATCCCCGCTATCGGTCTACATGGAGGTATGTGACCCGTTCCGCCGCCGTTATCGGATGTACTACATAGATAGATCCTGGCTAGTTATGGTGTTCTTACGCTAAAAAAATTATTGTTTTCTGCACCGGAACCCCTTCAGTGGTATCAGAGCCGATCTATGCATAATACTGCTGGTACCGTTAGAACTCATGTTGAATGAGGACGTCTTTCTTATATTTGCTACCCTCTAGCGTGCACTTGCGATGCCTTCGGTATTGAGTTGATGAAGCGTCCCGGACCGACTTTATGCGTACGCTTAGGCGAGACTGGTTCCACTACTAACATACGGCTTGCACCGTAACTGTGGCTGACGGGTGTCTGTTTCTCTCTCTTTAGTCGGCAAAGCATTTTCAATTGAGAGCCCGAAAGGGATGCTTAACATGCAATTATACGATCGACGTTGTGGTACAAAGTTCGTAGGCAGGGAAGCGGTTCTCTTACGAATAATCCTATATGCCACGTAAAACTTGCAAAACTAAATAAAGGTAGAGGCGTCTAACTTTGTTTTGCAGAAGCGTTATTTTATGTGACATGGTTACGGTAAGTTTGATATTACTCGTACTGTCGGAGGCAATGGAGGGCACCGTATACTCGGAGCCATGCCGGGGCGCCCGGGGCCAGGCACATGGCGCCATGGAGGTCCAGGCGCATCGACCATGTCACATCGCACTTCATTACTTTATGTTGATATTGTGTTGTTGTGTGTGCATCCTGTTGATTGCTTATCTGTTAGATATACAAAGGTAGCATCTCAAATAGGATGATCCCTAACAAATACCAAAATTGTGTTCTCCCTCGTTGCGCACCACCAAGAAAGTTCTACGTTATGAGGCAGGCCGTGACGATCGGGTGTCAGACATATCGTCATTCACATACAGTGGGTGTAAGCCATGTTGCACGCGTAGGGTCTTCGAGGTTTGATTGGCGAGCCTAGCATATGAAGATATGGTCTCGGAACACGGGAAGATCGAGAGATCGAGCATGAGTCACAGAGTTGTTGTGATCGACATTTTATGTCCACCTTTGAAGTTGTGCCGCCGGCCGTGACGATCGGGGGTGGTATGGTGAATGGGGGTCGTGTAATCGCTATTATTATTTTAGGGATAATAATTTTAGTGGAGTGTGTTTGATAATATGATTATAAAACTAAAAACTCACATATGTTATAAACTTTACCTTACCTCTTTTGCGATCACATCTGTAGACGATGGAACTATACTTCGGTTACTTCCTCAAGAGCCCGGATTCTACCTAAGGAGCCGACGGGTCCAACTTCATCAGCTGGTACATTGGTTTTAGAAACATTCTCGAACACAACATCATCCTGTATGTCCTCGATGAAGCATTAGGAGAAAGACTAGATGATTCTGCTAGCGAGGAGGAGGAAGATGAATTCCGTAGGCGTCGAGACATATTCATAGAAGTGGAGATCACCATGACCATATGCCTAGCACCTGAGTTGAAAGAGTTGTTTCGACACAAGGAGCCATAGGTCATGATTGAAGCGACAAAGACACACTTCAAAGATGAATTGAGGCATGAGCAATTCAGGCAGCTTAGAGAGTTCCGGACCATTCATATGAAGGAGCATACCTGTCTGAAGACTCATTTGAAGAGATTGTATGACATCTACTTCAAGCTGACAAATGATTTCGATTACTGGATTGCGGATTCATGTGCCATTCAGACTGTCCTGATATCTCTGCCTCCAAGCTATGAGAAGCATGTGTGCGAGTATGTTTTGAAGGCCGACAATATAAACTTCTACTAGTTCGTGTCCGAGATCAAATCTCTGAAAGTTGATTCCATCGAAGGAGAAATCTTCGACGCTACAGGTGTATATTTGATATATACATAATTATGAATGTATTCGCCTCTTGATATATGATAAAGTATTTGATACTCGTTTTGTTTGTGAAACAGGTCCTGATTATCACATATATGCGGCGACCTATGATGTGACCTGGAGCTGAAGTTGGTGATCAAGGAAGTTGATGGCCATTGATGTTCACGTTATCAAGTTATCATAGTTATCATTAATAGTTTTTTATAAGACCTTTTTGTAATAGTGAGAAAGTGTGTTTAGTGTCTTGATTGTTACAAGACAAAGTTATTCATATATGTAATAATACAAGTTCAGTTATTTTATGTTATGGAACAAGGCAGTTGTTTTATATTATGAATAAAGTTTTCACATCTCAATTACATCACTTGTATGATAACATTCATAATAGCAGAAATGATAAAAATAGTGTGTCCAAAGAATAAAAGTTTTTGTTACTAGAACAAACACCATCGAATTTAATCATAAAGGCAATGAAAGAAGTAATAAATACTTATTTCATGTGGCGAATAAATTAAGTTTAAAATTTAGTATTGAAGTATCAATACGAAAGGAAATTAGTTAAGAGTCATTTCGAATGATTATTAAATTAATTAAATGGTGTATTTTTACTTGATCCGAATTCTTCTATGATGATTGGTAAATAAGTGTATTTGCATAATAAATCATGAGTCTGAAATTAATTTGATAGAAGATCAAATGGGGTTTTTCAGACGAAAGATTTGTGAATATTGTATTCGCAAGATTCGATCAAAGGACAATATTTTTGAATTATGGTTTCAACACTAAAGACTTGTGGAAATTCGTTTCACAATATTATAATATTAGATATGGTGATATGTGAAGTATTATAATCATACTCTATTTTAGATAAAGTGTGGTCTTTCAGAATCTGTCTTAGAATCTCTTAATATGTCCGAAACATTATAGTCGATGTCCACTTTAGAAAATAGATGTTTTTCAACAGTAATTCATGTGATCGACAATAGTGTCGTTATATAGATGATTATATGATAATTCAGAATATACACGAATAGTACTTTGTAGATTACTCACATTGGATGAGAGTGTATTCCAAAACCCAATAGAAACAAAACTTGTGTTGCTGTCTATGTAATTCCGAGGAAAATATGATTTTTCGAATTATGGTCAATGGAATAGAATTAGAAGCTACAAATAAGGTGTTAGACCTATATTCATAAAAGTAGCATACTGGAAAGTGTTCCAGAAGATATATGTCTACAAATGAAAATTTGATGATTAAGAGTGAAAGAGACTACAAAATTGTTTTCTGCTTGCAATCCTCTTCGTAAAGATCATAATATTTTCATAAAAGAAGCTTCTAAATAAAGTGCTATTATATTTAATATTTCTGTCAGGTCACAACATAATATTAAGTGTTTCAGATCTTGTTGATTGATCAAGGTGCACCTTATGAATACAAAGAAAGTTGAGAAAATATCAGAATACAAACAAATGCTTTTGAGCCTGAAAATCCAAGTTACATTTAGAAGGATTAAAACAGTAAATGTTACTATAATGCCTTTTTGAAGAAATAAGATTTCTTGATCATCATATAAAGTGTTATGTGGTAAATGTAACTATAAAAAAGACGTGAAAGCATATTTTGTCAAGAAATGTATCTTGGACGAGATCGAATTTGTTGACTACATAAATGTAGATATGCTTGAGGTCTGTGGGATTTGTATTAATAGAATACTGCAGTTCGTGTTAAAATCAAATTGATAGGAGATCAATGATTTTGGTTTGACCAAAATGTCGAGATAAATTATGAAGTTAAGTGGGAGTCAAAATTAGTTTACTCAGGTAGAATATGTAAAGGACATATTTTTGAGTGGGAGCTTAGACCCTTAAATATGTAGATGCCATATTTTTGAGTGGAAGCTTAGACCCTCAAATATGTAGATGACATGTTTTGAGTGGGAGCCCGTGTTCTCAATGTGTGGAGACATAATTTGAGTGGGAGCCGAATTCATCTTGTGTAAATGACGCATTGTTAATTGCACCAGTAGAATTAATTAGAAAGATGAAGTTGTGAAACTATTTGAAAGTTAGTGTCTATTTGGAATAGAACGGGATTTTTAATAGTTAGTCGAGTTGTTTTGGATTATATCTGAGGAGTCAGAATAGATTAAAATCAAAGGATGGTCCTTGGAAATCCAATTAATCATTAAGAGTAATGATACATGGTAATAGTGGTTGTATGACATGATGGTCTATTATGTGATATTAGACATCATACAGAAACCATATTATCTGCTCGATGAAATATGACCGATGTTCTTAGAAGAAGAACAATTGTAAAAGTAAATTTAGAATTTACTAGAAGTAGACGTGTATTAGTTGTTAGATTGACATTGTAGTGTCAAGTCTTCTACATAGGTATGAAAGTATATAGATATCACGAGATTGTAAATGTTACAAGGAGTTCTCTATGACTGAGTGTGTTTTCAAGGCAATTATCTGGTTAACAGAATCAGAGTAAGCGCTGGGAAACGGAAGTCTCACTTAGTTACGGTATTTGTATATATGATATTCGATAACATGATGATATCAAACAAGTTGTTATCAATGAATCTCAAAAGAGCGCACAATTGTGTATTGTACAGATGTCAGAGTAACACTCTTCCACAAGCAAGCATTATAATACAACGCTTATTTGATAAGGGGTTTTTATGAAGTAAAATGCAGCTGGTTTATTTGTACTCTAGTGCAAGTGAGAGACTGAAGGAGATATGCCCTAGAGGAAAATAAATAAGTAGTATTTATTGCATTATCTCATAAGTTTATAATAGGTTTTTGTATTATGCTATAACTGTATTAATCGGAATTATTAATACACGTGTGATATATAGACAACCGGAGTCCCTAGTGAGCCTCTATATAAACTAGTACATTGGGCAATAGTTGATCGAGATTCTCGATCAAGGACAATGACGTCGGTTGACAATGGGGTCATCTTATTAGTAGAAAAAGGTGATGGACATACGTAAAGTATTGCAATAAGATCGTATTACGATGTTTGTCATTTGCAATAGATAAGTAATATGATAGCTTATTCCTTATACCGTCAGACCGTACTTATTTCTACTTCGTAGGGGTACTTTGAGAGCATCAAACGTTGTGTCTTATATAGCATGACAATAATGGTGTCCATCTTGGGTATCCCGAAAGAGTTTGTTGAGACGTAAGGATCAAGAGCGGGATTTGTTCATTCTTGTAATGGAAAGATACTCTGGTCCCACTCGGTGAGATTGCATCTATATAGCTCCGCAGCTTATGACTAGGTCATAGAGATGTAATATCACAGACGAGTTAATAATCTTTGTCGGTAACGAGATACAACAAGGACATCGGATGTCTGCGATCATATCTCGGACAAGGTAGTATCATAGAAACAAAGGGAATGAATATCATGTTTATGGTTCAACGACGATATTCGTAGAATGCATAGGGACCGTTATATGCGTCAAGGTATTCCTGGCGTCATTGGCGAGCGAAGGGTCTTGACCTGTCTAGAGTGTTCTTGAACCGTAGCGTAACAAACTTAAGGTCTTAACGACTCCTGGAAAAGGTTCTGGAATATTATAGGATTTTATTGGAGAGAGAGAGAAATGATTCGGAAAGAGTTCCGGTGGTCCCGAACGAGTTCCGGGAAGGTCTGGAATGGTTACGGGAGTGTCCGCAAGATGTTCGGGTGGTTCGGAAAATGTTTCGGAGACACGGGATATTAAATAGTATTTAAATATATTAATTATATTTTATATTAATTTAATATTAATTAAAAAGTGAGAAAAATGGGCAGCCCACCTAAATGGGCCCTGATAGGGCCCAAGAAGGGGGAGCCGCACCAAACTTGGTGGAGGGGGCAGAGCCCAAGTCCAATTCGGACTTGAGCCGGCCGAACTCCCCTCCCACCTCATTTTCTTTAGTCCCACATGGTAACTGCAAGGTGTTTGCACACCCCCTCCCTTCTTTATATAGCAAGGCATATTAATTGGATTAATTACGGAAAAATACAATTAATTGTATAGCAGGCCGACCGAGTTGCTTCTCCGCCAAATCTATACCATCGGGCACCGTTGCCCTACGTGATTTCAGAAAAGTTCTACGCCTGTGATCTCAGCTGGATCTTAGTGACCGGTTTTTGTTGTTAAGCTCCGTATGTTTGCGAGTGCTCGGAGGCGCCACATTTGAGAAGCCTGGGCGACGTCGTCTCGCCCACCCAGCAGCTCTGCCGCTGCCGCCGGCGCCACCCCCTAGTCGCCGGCACCTCACCATCTTCCGCCTGACGCCCGTCGACGCAGGTCATCGTCAACACCCCGGCGTCGTCGTCTACATCGTCGCGACAAGTTCTCCGTGACCTCGAGGTCGGCTAGGTACGACTTCATCGTCAACGCTTGTGCGGGAGCGTAATCCCCGCTATCGGTCTACATGGAGGTATGTGACCCGTTCCGCCACCGTTATCGCATGTACTAGATAGATAGATCCTGACTACTTAGGGCGTTCTTACGCTAGAAAAATTATTGTTTTTTGTACCGGAACCCCTTCAGCGTCGTCCTTGTGGAGGTGGCGGCGGACCCAACCGTTCGCGGCAGCGGCGTCGGCGGGGTTGTAGGCCATGGCTGGGCAGGGCTAGGTTCCGACGGTGGAGGGGAGACGAGAGTGTGAGGCAGAGGCCGCGAGAGAGGAATGGCGAGTGGCGGCGAGGCTCGGGGGGGGGGGGGGGGGGGAGGGGTTTATAGCGTCGCGCGGCCAGGCGAAGGGGTGGAGAGGCGGTGGCCATTACTGCGCGCCGGTTGCCCCTTCGATTGGACGTCGCAGCCGCGTCACGCCATTAACTTCGGCAGCCTTTGACTGGGGTAGCTAACTGGCCGTCCGCCACGCCATTACTCCGGGCAGCCTTTGACCGACGCGGGAGCCGAGAAGATGAGCACGGGCGGTTTCTGATCCGCACCATTTTCTTCCGCGTCGCTGACAGCGCTGACCCGCATCGCGGTTCCCGCCATTTTGCCCCCCAGCCGAACCCAGTGGACTGGGTTTCGCCTGGGGGCGCGGTGTTATTTTTCGCAGAAACGGCGCTAACTGGGATTCGGGGGGTGGGGGGGGGCTGGTGAAAAAACGGCGCTATTTGATTCCGCCGCCGCGAAAAAGGTCTCCTAGTGGACGTTGGGGGGTGACTGGAGATTTTAGATACAAATTTGAAAGCCCGCTGGAGATAATTTGAAAAGCCCGCTGGAGATGCACTACAAACGGTCAAAATCAGGTGTGATGTAGTAGAAAAGAAAGGTATGGTTTGCACAGTAGCTAGCTAGTAGGAATGAAGAGGTGGAGAAGGACAGAGAACAAAAACTACAGTTATGCCGTATCATTATATCAGCCCATTGTGTACGGTATCGCGACCATAATAACAGCGATCGCATCTTAAAAAAGCGTACGAGTGTGATTCCCAGCTCGATCACATGCCTCATCAGTCATCTTGCCGAAGCAAAAAAAGGACAGAGACCAAGCTGGGAAAAAGGCCACTGCAGCAGCAGGAGGAGGTCAGGCGTTGCTTCTTCAGTGATGCAGCCATCTATGATGTTGCTCCTATTTTGATACTACGTATTTCTTCTTGGATATACCGTACTCCGGTCGTTTGTATCGATCGGTCGGGCCACCTGCTCGTAATCTGCTTATCTTAATTTCTTCATGTTGCTGCGATAGTAGCTTTTTGTTGAGTGGTGGACCGCCTTGGTTGTGATTGGATAGGGGTGTTTGGACGGTGGACGGTAGGGACCCTGGTCTTAATCCTGGTAGTTGTCACTCCACTCATCAGGGTCAGGGTTCCATATGGATGGATGGTCGAAAGCGCCGCTGCACCAACGGCTTTACACGCATGGTCGCCCTCATGGGTGTCGGGTTAGGTCGTCCTTCCAACATGTTGGTGTTAATTTGGTCTTGTGCTGTTGCTTGCTGCGATTCTATGAGAGTGATGATCCAACTAATGGCGCAGTACGCATAACGGGAACGACTCCCCCACCCCGCGTCGCCCTCCTCTCGGCGGCTGGAGGAAACCTAGAAACACCGCCGCCGGCACCCCCATCCACCTCCCACGCTGCGCCGCCGCCGGCAAAGCCGCGCGCACCCCAAGGAAGGTGGCGGCCGGCGATTTTCTCCAGGCAAGCTCTCCTCTGCGACGATGGCGGTGCGGGACGACGGCGGCTGACTGCGTCATGCGCGGCGACGAGGATGGTTGCGGGGCGGCTATGGTGCTCGGCGGCACGGAGGAGGCGGTGCGGTCATCTGCCGGCGTGGGCCGTCCGGGCACGATCTGGGCCGGACATGCCTCGTGCAGGGGACCGGAGGTGGTGCGCGGCTGGAGATGGGCAAGGCGGCCAGGGCGGCGGGAGGGCTGCTGGTTGGTTCGAGGGTTTTCCTCCGCTTCTTCCGGTCAGCGCTCGCACACGGGGAGGAGGAAGCCGGGGCGGCAGCCCCGGACCTATGGTACGGCCTAGAGGCCGCGGCCATGGGCGTTGTGGTCGACATGGCTTGGTGGACGATGGTAGGGCGCCACTACCTGTGACGTCGCTCCCTTACTTTGCGGTCGGGACAACCTCTAGGTGAAAGCCTTGTTCCGACTTGGTCGGAGCCGGCGACAACGGTGCTTTTGGGCGTCGTTTCCCCTCTTAGGGGCGTCGCAATGAAGTGCTCTTTCCCACCCGACATGGGTGATGCTGAGATTTCCGGATGAAAGCTGAAGCTCCATCGGGAGCGGGCGGCGACGACGGACGCGTCGTTTCCTCGCAACGCTCGGGGAGGGCTGAAAGGAAAGACGTCACATAGAGGGAGGGGGGGAATAGGCGAGGTACACTTTTTACCATTTAGTCTTGATAAAAGGGGAATAAAACTTAGTGTTTAACTTATCAATGACACAAACTAAATATACTAGGTTCACCTATGTGCACCAACAACTTATGCTATGCAAGACAAACAACGAAGAGATAGTAAGGTAAAGGACTTCAAGCACGATGGCTATCACAATGTAAATTGCATAAGTAAAGAGCTCGGTTATAGAAATAACCGAGGCACGCGGAGACGAGGATGTATTCATGAGTTCCACCACGAAGGTGTACGTCTCGTTGGAGCGGTGTGAGCAACCACCACAGGTTTGCTCAACGCCACAAAGGCATCACCTTATTCTCTGATGAACTCGACCACAAAGGTTCGGGTTCACCTTCCACTATGAACTCCTTTAGGGCGGAGAACAATCCCGTACAACGTACCTTGGGGCACACACACACAACCGAATTGGGGGCTTCCAAATGACCACAAAAGGTCTTGACCACAAAGGTCCGAACTAGCCACAAAGGCGTTGCCACAAAAGGTCTACGCCACAAAGGCAGACACTAAGGCGTCTTGGGTCCAAGAACCAAGAGTAACAAGCTCATGAATTTCACCGCCATGAATCCTCGAGGAGGGCTCAAACCGATGGAAGATGCAATGGCAAGAATACGCATAGTGCTCAAGTACTTCATTCTCAAATTCCAACAAAGCAACAAATGCTTATGGGGGAATAAGAGAGGAATAACCAAGAAACCACAAAGGGGACAAATCCTACACTCCCAAATACCACCACAAGCAACTAATGCTTATGCGGGGATAAGAGAGAGCAAGAACGAAGGGGGAGAACCATAAAGAAACTCCAAGATCTATATCCACTATGTTCCCCTCACTTAGAGGATAAATGGATTGATAGAATTGTAGGTCTAGATCTCCTCTCACTTTTCCCTCAAAGATATGCAAGAATCATGGGAGGATTTGAGAGGGGGCAAGCCTTACCAAGGTCAACAATGGCAAGAGAGAGAGGGGATCCCACAATTCTAGCTGTTATAGCATCTTAGACCGGAGATTTCCGGCGTAGGGCCGGAAATTTCCAACCCCCGGAGGTTTCCCGAAAGATCTCCGAAGTTTTCTGGGCAAAATCAGTACTGAAATCCGCCCGGTTCGAAAATTTCCGAACCCGGTTCGGAGATTTCCGAGCACCCGAAAACTGCAGAAATACCAACACGAAAACAACAATATCTTGACCATCCGAACTCCGTGTTCGATGATTTTTGGCTCGTTGGAAACACAACAAGGAGCTCTGTAAGATCATGCAGAGAAACATCATGGTCCAGCTGAAGGGGATTGCAGGCAGAAAAAAAATTCCTAGGCCGGCCTCCCCCAATCCAAATCCCCTAGGGGATCCCCCCCCCCCATGGACCTTCTTTCCACCAGAAGGCCCATATAGGGAAATCAGCCTTTAAAAATTTGAAAATAAATATTTAAAATCATATTTAATTATTAATTACACTAATTAATATCAAACATATTATATATAAATTATTCTTGCTCCGAAAACTATTTTGTCGCTGCCCAATCTCCATCAGACCATTCCCGAGACGTTCCCAATAATCTCTTTCCTTTCCGGTTGTCTTGTCGAAACCCTGTAAGTGTGTTACCCTAGCGGTTCAATATAATAACAAGCATGATCAAGACTCCTCTCTGATCAATGATTAACTTGTAGGTGTGGACCCCGTTAATTAATCCCTGTGATATAACGAATGACTCTCATCTATCAAATCTGAACGTTAAGTGTTAAACCTTTTGTCATAGCGATACTTAGCGTGTCCGAGCATCGTTCCATAGATATGTCCATACCTAGCATGATCTCGTTACCGACAACACTATCTTCTACTCGTCTATGATCTTATGTCCCCGTGACCTAGTCACACACTTGCAAGCTCATTTGACATAATTTCACCGACTGGGCCCTATAGTATCTATCCGGCTATACGGACTGACAAATCCCGCTCTTGACCCCTCGTCTCAACTACCCCCTTCCGATACCCGAGAGGGACACTTTTATTGTCACACTATATAATATATGACATTTGATGCAATCAAAGTATTTTCCGGGAATAACAATAAGAGTTGATCTCACAGTCGAAGGCGTAATGAATACGTCCTACAAATATGGGTATGTCCATCACATCGGTCTATCAACGATATGACTTTATTGCCAACTGACGCCATGTCACATGATCGGGAAACCTCGATCATCAATCGCACAATGAAACTAGTCTTAGTAGAGGTTACTAGGGACCTGGTTGTTTACGCATCACACCCGTATTAATGTTTTCGCTTAATACGGTTATAGCATGACACAAAAACGTATTATGAACATTCGAGATATGATAAAGAAATACACTTTATTAATTGGCTCTAGGGCATATCTCCTTCACCAGCAAGGGAGATTAAACCAAATGGGAAAAGGGTCAATTGGTTCTGTGCCATGGTTCGCTGAGTTTTATCGGTCTGGGCCATACCCGCATTGTTTCTCTGGTCTGTGCCCTGGTTTGCTCGCATATCGCCCAAACGGTCGTCTCACTCTAGTCAACATCCTTTGACCCGCACATGGCCTGACTGGTGGGGAATGCCTGGCGTGGCTCGTCGTTTGTCGGCTCGGTTGGGATTTCCTGGGGGCGGCGCGTGGGGCCGGGCACTAGTGTGACTGGTGGGGTTGTGGCACTAGTCTGACTGGTGGGACTGTGGCATTAGTCTGACTGGTGGGGGACGGCACCTGGGGTGTGCGTGGGGTCGATGCGTGGGGTCAGTGTGGGTCGGTTAGGGTTTGCCCGCCCTCCCCGCCACGGCTAATAAAAGGGGGCCGTCCTCACCGTAGAAACTCCATTTTCTCTACCTCTCTCCCCTCCCTCCCTTGAAAATGTGGTGGAGCACGCCATCGCCGATCCCGGACTCGGAGCTCTACTCGCCTGAGGAAATATGCACGACATGCAGGAGATGAAGCCAGAGGAGCGGGAGGAGTGGCTAGCGAAGCAGAACCTTCTAATAACAAAAGCTTTCATTTCAATGGCCATGCCTATCTGTGCACGCTACATAGACGGCATGGTGGACTACGGCATGCCACGCACGTATTCAATGCGCACGCAGTGCCACGAACTGGAAGGCTCTCAGACAGATGTGTCTCATACTCTCATCGTACGACTCATAAAAATTGATTTGCTTCGGATTCTTGCTTTCACGCTAGAACGGATAAACATGAAGGTAACCCTAACATGAACGTATATGTGCCGCTCGTTCTGCTATAGCTAGTACTCCCTCCATCCCGGTTTATAAGTCACCTTTGAAGCGAGTCCATCAGCTTTGCTAAAAAATGGGGCCGTTTACCCTATCTTTGGAGCTCATTTGAAACACATTTTTCAGCTAGACCACCACCATACCTTTGAAGCTCATTTGAAACACATTTTTCGGCGAATCCACCATTTTTAATCAGAAATGAGGTCGTTTACCCACCTTTAGAGCTCATTTGAAACACATTTTTTAGCAAGTCCACCACCCTACCTTTGAAGCTCATTTGAAACACATTTTTCAGCTGAGTCCACCATTTTTGCTTAGAAATGAGGCCGTTTACCCTACCGTTCGAGCTCATTTGAAACACATTTTTAAGAGAGTCCACCACCCTACCTTTCGAGCTCATTTGAAACACATTTTTCGGCGAGTCCACCATTTTTTATTAGAAATGAGGCCGTTTACCCTACCTTTCGAGCTCATTTGAAACACATTTTTAGCGAGTCCACCACCCTATCTTTCGAGCTCATTTGAAACACATTTTTCGGCGAGTCCACCATTTTTGCTTAGAAATGAGGCCGTCTACCCTACCTTTCGAGCTCATTTGAAACACATTTTTTAGTGAGTCCACCACCCTACCTTTGGAGCTCATTTGAAACACATTTTTCGGCGAGTCCACCATTTTTTGTTTAGAAATGAGGCCGTTTACCCTACCTTTCGAGCTCATTTGAAACACATTTTTTAGCGAGTCCACCACTCTAACTTTGGAGCTCATTTGAAACACATTTTTCGGTGAGTCCACCATTTTTGCTTAGAAATGAGGCCGTTTACCCTACCTCTCGAGCTCATTTGAAACACATTTTTAAGCGAGTCCACCACCGTACCTTTCGAACTCATTTGAAACACATTTTTCGGCGAGTCGGCCATTTTTGCTTACAAATTAGGCCGTTTACACTGCCTTTCGAGCTCATTTTGAAACATATTTTTCAGAGAGTCCACCACCGTACCTTTGGATCTCATTTGAAACACATTTTTCGGTGAGTACACCATTTTTGCTTAGAAATGAGGTCGTTTACCCTATCTTTCGAGGTCATTTGAAACACATTTTTTAGCGAGTCCAAGCTAGATTTGAGAAAGGTCATGGCTATCCGCATTTGGTGTGCCAAAATACCCATTTTGTGTCACTGAGGCAAGTGGGGGTGGGCGAGCCGAAATCCCCATTGGGTCCGCCGTGGTCTACTCATCAGCGGGTGTACTGCCCTTGTCCTACGCGCACGTCCAATCAGATCACAGAATGAGCTTCTCGCGGATCGCCCCGAGTCTGCATGCAGATTCCTTCTAGAGAAAATCGGACGGGCGCAGAATCCTTGTAGAGGAAATCGGACGGCTGCAGATTCCTTGTATAGGTAATCAGCTTCAAATATTAAAAAATTATCGAAAAAATGAAAAATCCTGCGCACATAGTCGTCTTATGTCATATACTAACGATTCAAGTTGAAAAACATGGTCTACATACATTCAAAATGAGAAGGGCATGGATCTCATGTGATATCGCATAACTCAAACTATGAGGTCTAAGGTTGGAGAGAAGTGGTTTTGGGATTGCAACATGAAATTTTTAAAAACCTCACAAAAGCTTCATCTTGGAGTAACTAAGAAGGATCCATGGTTAGTTTTTCATTTGCATGTTTTAAACTTATTTAAATGTTGGTCAAACTTAGGTTTGACCAGTTTTGAAATAACCATAATGAATTCAAAACTTATCGAAAAATTGAAAAACCGACGCACATAGTCTTCATATGTCATATACTAACGACGCAAGTTGATATACATGATCTACATTCATTCAAAATGAGAAGGGCATGTATCTCATGTGATATTGCATAACTCAAACTATGAGGTCTAAGGTAGGAGAGAAGTGGTTTTGGAATTGCAACATGAAAATTTCAAAAACATCACAAAAGCTTCATCTTGGAGTAACTAAGAAGGATCCATGCTTAGTTTTTCATTTTCATGTTTTAAACTTGTTTAAATGTTGGCCAAACTTAGGATACGGGACAAGTTTAGGTCGAGTCATACTTAGAGTCAGTCTTATCACGGGGAATCTTTGAAAACAGAACTTGAAACTATGCGAGACTCGGGGAGTCTAGTTGTTGCATCAAGTGATGAGGGGCTAGAGAGCCCGCAAGTGGTGAAACTTACCTTGTTAAACACATTACGATAGAACTTATCGTTGCTTGAATTTACTTGTTGTGCTAGAATAACTTGTTATGCCATGCTACTTTCCGTACTTATGCCATGCTACTTTTCGTACTTATGCCATGCTACTTTCCGTACTTATGCCATGCCATATAGATAGTCATGTGTGCCGTGTGGCCGATGTCTTGCGAGTACATGCAATGTACTCACCTTGCTAATTCTTTGGTCATACCCTCCATCGCCCGTCCCGGAGTACCCGCTCTACGAAAACTAGGATCAAGTATTCCAGGCAGAACCCCGTGGAGTCCGCCCGCCGTACTACGCTTCCGTCTACGCTTTCCGCTGCTTAGTCCTTAGCTCCGACGACCTAGAATAATGTACATACTGTTATGTGCGCCGCTGCGCCTACCCCCGGAGCCACTCTTGCGAGTTGTGTTATGTATAATTATTCGAACCTATGTATTTGGTCTCATCTTTAATATCAAGTGATCGTGTACTAGTGTTTCTGGGACTAGTATAACGGGCATTTCCGATCTTTAGATCGGGGTGTCACAAAGCTTGGTATCAGAGCCTGACTGCCTGTAGGATACCCTAGTTCTCGGACACTAGAACATGACAGTTACCTTGTTCTTTTGGATTGTTCTCTTCCTGTTTATGGGTTAATTTGGGTAGTTTAACCGCTTTTATCGATTAACGTTAACGCTTAAATCTTGTGTGATATTGAGGTACAGATGCCAGAGCTGTTCGCGGAGACGACTGCCGAGCACGTCGCCGGCTTTCCGCAGTTCTTGCGGGAGATCTGGAACCACCTCTATCCGGACTCTGCTCCACCCTTGTACCCCATCTTCTATGACCGTCCCACGGGGACCAACTCGGAGTTTTCCGCCACCATCCTCATGCGCCCGGAGGCAGGAGACCCGACCATCCTCCACTCACTCACTTCCGGAGTCTCCTCTCAGGTGACCCGAGCTATCCAGGAGGTCGCTTGCGACGCTATCACTGTCATTCGCTCCTTTCACCCGGTCATGGGGGATTGTAGCCGCTACGTTCACTTTCCTAGGCCACAGATGACCACCGGGGATGTCATCTTCCCGAACACCGGTGATGCCGATGCGTCTCTTACTGCCTTGATCCGCTACACGTCGCTTCTCCACCAGTACCTCCACGCCACTCTTGGCCAGCTTGCGTCTCTCCGCGTCTACTTAGCCACGGCTACTCCCCCTAGCGGTGCAGTTGCCAACGCTAACTTTCGTCCCTTCTCTTCCCCTATGTCTACCCGTGCACCCTGGACTTTCTCCGGGAGCGCCTAGGAGAGACTGCTGCTCGTCGCACCCCTACTACCGTTCCTCTTCGCCCCTCTGCTCGCCGCTTTGTGCGCGTTCCAATCATCCATACCCGCCGTCACCATGGCCACCCCGTCGCTCCACCCCAGGCGCCAGAACCCCGCGACGCTCCACCGACTCCAGACTACGGCATCGTCGGACCGGGCCTCGACACCGCTACTCCAGCGACTTCTAGACGCTTGGAGCTCTCGAAGACTAGAGTACTTTATCGTTATCACGCTTAATAACGTAGTGGTAGGCTCGGGGAATGCTTGTATCGGTCTAAGCAACCATGTATCGTAGCTGCATTCATGCCTACATCTTTTAGTTGCACTTATGCTGTATTTTGGGTTGTAGTCGTCCAGGTAGCTTAGATTGCACCCATGCATGTATCACTTATCTCATCCTTGTACTAAACCACATACCGCTGTTTTTCCACATTTCCCTTGCTTCCGAATATTTGGATTTCCATTTGATTTTCTTGGATGCTCACCCTCCCCCCTAAGGATGCTCATGGTACGAAACACAACATGCAAACTCAGGATGACCACCGATGGCAGCCAGACGCAAACCCCGCCAAGATCCGAGGATCAAGACAACTTGGTCCATGGCCCAACCATTGAGCCATCGCCAAGCCAGCTTCTGTTGATGACGGATGACAGGCACAGTCAGCACATGGCCATCATCATGAGGGAATTTGGCAACTACACGACAGCAGGACTTTCGGCGTACCCAACCTCCCAAGTTCGCGTTCGCGGAAGATCCACTTGAAGCCGACGATTGGCTCCGCACCATGAACAAGAAACTCGCCATCGCCCGAGTTGACGAGCAGGACAAAGTGATGTACGCCACCCACTACCTCGAGGGCCCCGCCAACGCTTGGTGGGACAACCAGAGGGATGCGCAGAATGGCGAAGCACCCATCACTTGGGCTGCTTTCCAGGAAGCCTTCCGCAAGGCACACATCTCGTCCAGCCTCATCAAGATGAAGCAGCAAGAATTTCTGGCGCTCACTCAGGGCAGCCGGTCGATCAGCGAGTACCTCACCAAGTTCAACAACCTCGCCCGCTATGCCCCCGATGACACCAACACTATCGAAAAGAAGAAGGACAGGTTCCTCTACGGACTGCACCAAGCCATCAAGACCCAGATGAGTGTTCTGCAGTTCCCAAATTTTCAGGCTATGGTCAACACCGCGCTGATCTCCGAAAAGGAGCACCGTCACATCTATGATAACCACAAGAGGAAGTTTTAGGATCGGAAGTCTCACCATGACCGCTGAACGGGAATCCGGCACCTAGAAGGGGGGGGTGAATAGGTGCTATTACAAGGTCTTTTCAAATCGACGCTCAACACAAAGGTAAATTCTCTAGATATGCAACTACGGTGAATTTACCTAAATGATAATCTAAGCAATAACAAGATAAGCAAGTAAGGGAGCAAAGGTAAAGGGAACCGAGTGAAGCACGCGGAGACGAAGATGTAATCCTGAGTTCCACCCAAGGGTGTACGTCTCGTTTGGAGAGGTGTGCGCTACCACGACAGGTTAGCCGCAACGCCACAAAGGTTCACCTTCTTCTCTGATGAACTCAACCACAAAGGTTTCGAGTCCACCTTCCACTATTGATCCCCTTTTAGGGAGGAGATCGAATCCGTTACAAACGCTTGAGGCACACACCCACAACTTAATTGGGGGCTCCCAAGAAGACCACAAAAGGTCAAGGACCACAAAAGGTCAAGGTAACACCAAGAGTACAACAATGGTGAACTAGGTTTTCCCACCGGAAACCCTAGCCACGAAATCCCCAAGTGAATGGGGGAGAAATGCAAATCCCTTCGGTGAAGATGTAGATCCGGGCCTTCTCCTCCAATCCTCCAAAGATCAATGAATTTGGGTGGGGGGATTGGGAGATCTTGATGATTTGAGCTTTCAAGAATAGTAGGAGAGAGAAAATCTGAGAGCTAGCTGTTCTTGAGTGAGTGAGGGGGTATTTATACTCCCCCTCAAAATCTGGCCGTTGGCTGTCTTGGGCACCCGGAAATTCCGGTTTAAGTAACACCGGAAATTCCGGTCACCCGGAATATCCGGGTCTTTGAAAATATCCGAGCTGAATTTCCGGTTGAGATCAGAACCAATTCTGAACTTGACTTAGCCGATTTTCTGAGGGTGACTCGGAATATCCGAGTCCTTGAAATTTCCGAGCTGAATTTCCGATTCGAGTCAGTACCACTTCTGAATCTTGACTTAGCCAATTTTCTGAGGTTGACTCGGAATATCCGGGTTGGGGAACCAGAATATCCGAGTCCTTGAAATTTCCGAGCTGAATTTCCGATTGGAGTCAGTACCACTTCTGAATATTGACTTAGCCAATTTTCTGGGGTTGACTCGGAATATCCGGGTTGGTGAACCGGAATATCCGAGTCCTTGAAATTTCGAGCTGAATTTCCGATTGGAGTCAGTACCACTTCTGAACTTGACTTAGCCAATTTTCTGGGGTTGACTCGGAATATCCGAGTTGGGGAACCGGAATATCCGAGTCTGGGAAGAATTCCAGAAACTCTTTTTCTCTACAATTTGGCTTTAGGATTTGTGATATGAGTTTCACCCAAACTCAAATACTTAGCAATAGGATTAGTATATCATTGGTATTGTTAACTAACACACAAAACACTAGGGATTAAGAAATGTTCTTTCATTCTCCCCCTTTTTGGTGTTAGATGACAATACCAAGATTGGCATAGAAACAAAAAGCAATATCATGTTTTTGGCAGAAAATGGCTCCCCCTAAATAAACACAAAAAGACAAAGGATAGGAGCAATTTTATAACAACAACCACAAGATATCACAAAGGAGAAACGAGACAAAAAGTAAGATTATGGTAGCAATTGAGACTAGATAGATTTTCATACCTTGTGTATATAGAATATGAAGAGAATACCAACACAAACAATTCGAAGTCTCAACCATAAGATAATGATAGCATCAAACCATTGTCTCAATACATAGTTATCACATAATGAAATAAAAATAGTTCACAAATAACTTAAAACACGATAAATGGACACAAGCGCAAATAAATGATAAATGCATAAGCTTGTGCCCGACCCTTTGCAAATCCCCGAAGAAGTCCTAGTAGAGCAACTTCTCCCCCTTTGGCATCGAAACGCCAAAAAGGAAGAAGAGCGATGCTACGTCCCATGGAAGTCTTCAGTCCGAGGGGTCCTCCTCATCATCATCATCACCAGCGTCCTCATCATCATCATCATCATCCTCTTCATACTCCTCAGACTCTGCCTCCTCATCATCATCTTCCTCCTCATCATCATAGTCATAGCCAGTGGTGTAAGAGCTGCCGCCAAGGTCCTGGTCAATCAGTGTCCACGGAGCCAAGGAACCCTGGTTCCACTGAGCAAAGGTCAGGGGATCAGACAGAGCAGCAGGAGCAGGAGAGCCAGAAGCATGGTGAAGGATCAAGTCTTGCTTGTATTCCAGCTGACGGCGATCCTTGTAGGCATTGTATTGCTCTTTGCGGATGTCCACATTCATGCAAAGGATGTTGCGCTGGAACCAGTTCAGCTTCTTCACATGCGCATGAGTGGTAGGAACATGAGTAGGGGCAGCAGCAGCCCTCCTAGCATCACCCATGAAAGATTCACCTGGAGCTGAGGTAGTAGAAGGCCTAGGAGGGGGCTTGACCACAGTCTTCTTCACATAAAGCTTCTTGAAGTCATGTGGCACCAAATCACTACTGCTGAAGTTGTAGTCAGGGAACTTAAACTTGAGGAGCTTCATTATGTAAGGAGCATAAGGAATAGAGACCCTGGTGGTCATAGCTTCATACATCTCATTGTAGATGTAATCCATCACATCTACACTCCAGTCAGTATCAGAACCCGAGTCCTCTACAATGCGGTTGGCGTGAAGGAGCAGGTTGCAGAGAGGGGTAACCACGTTGTCGTTGTTGCCACCACTCGGTGCAATGTTCTCACGCAGGATGCGCACAAGAACATCATACAATGGAAGCAAGTCACGAGAGAATCCAGGGGTGGCTCCCACACCATATAAGTGAGTTGTTTCCTTCTTGTTGAGCTTGTAGGGGGTGTGCATGCGAGTGCCTTGGGGATTGTCACCATCAAACCTGTAGCCCAGTACCTTGGCAAACTCCTCGAAGTTGGACTCACAGTATGATTCCCCAGTCATCCACTTCATGGTCTTCTTCGAGTCACCCTTGATCACTAGGGTGGCGAAGAACTGCATCACAAGCTGCGCGTTGTAGGGACAACGGATGAGCACCAACCTCTCCAAACCCATGGTCTTGACAATGTGGATGGCCTCAGCAAATGCGGTTTTCTTCTGCAGAGATGCAAAGTCAAACGGGTGCATGGGTCGAATGGGCTTCGACAGTGAGAGATAGAGGTCCACGAATATGTGCTCTTGCGCTTGGCACCAAAAGCTGCGATCAGCGAGAGAGTTGTCTCTTGCGCTGAGGTACCAGTCCCCCTGTCTTAGCTGAGAGTAATCCACAGAATTCATCTTGGAGTAGTCCTGACGTTGGGGACTAGGGGCATTCTTTCTCTTCTTGGATGAGGGCTTGCTGGCAACAGCTTTCTTCTGCCTCTGAGTTGCAGGGCCCTTTCCCTTGTTGACTGGTTTCTTGTGGACAGGTGCTCTACCTATGTTCCTTGATGCCCATGCGGACGGACTTCCACCTGAACCTGTGAATTTGAGCATAGAGGGTAGCATAAGGTAAGTGCACACAAGTCAGGAGATAATACACACATTAGATAGCATTTGATGAATCATATGTAGTTAAACATGAGTTAATCTTAAAACTGCAGTGTTTGACTCGGAAATTCCGGTTCAGACATGACCGGAAATTCCGAGTCAGTCTGAGCCGGATATTCCGAGTCAGACAGAAACTGCAGATCTGAGATTGACTCGGTCTAAAACTAGATCGATCCAACATAATGCAAAACTAATGTATGTAGATGGCAGGGAATAGTCCTAGAAACAATCTCTACCAAGCAACATTGAAACAAATAACTCCACATCAAGATCCAAGTGCAAGCACATAAGGAAGAAGAAAAGTGAAGTTACCCTCATCCATTGAGGCCATTGCTTGGAGGAGTGAGTTCCCGGGGCGGAGGAGGAGCAGATCCGGCCGAGAAAGAGGTTCCCCGGCGGTCGGAGTGCTCCGGAGGGACCTTGGAGCAGCAGGGGCGGCGGCTGGAGGAGAGGGAGGTCGGGGGTGGAAGAAGGGCACTAATGAGCCCTTCACCCCGAGCCTGCCCTTATATTTCTGGACAAACCGCCAGACCGGATATTCCGGGTGTGACTTACACTGGATATTCCGAGTCACCGGATATTCCGGTTCAAAATGAACCGGATATTCCGACCTGCTGAACCAAAATCCCAGTTTTCAAATGGATGACTTGTGTGCAATAGAGAGAAATGTTTTCAGGGGAAAGTAGGCTTGGGATAGATTTCCAAACTGATATTGGTACACCATACTCAACTCACAACAACCAAATCAAAACAAAAGAGCCAAGTTGAGTAGGTTTCCCACATGCATGAATAGGAGGGCAAATAGCAACAATAAGCTCCAAATAAAATCAACTCTTCAAGGAGAGGAGGTCGGTGGCCGAGGCCACCATGTAGGAGTGTATGGCATGTTACCGCGAAGATGTATCTTGGGTACATAACCAATACTCGTCGTTTTAGCTCATTAGTCATAAGAATGAATATAGAGATAAAAGAACACTTGCTATCGGCATAATGGGGGGAGGGATGGTCCAATGTATTAGGACCGCACTCCCCCTATTTTCATGCCTACATCTAAACTAGATAAGATGCGATTACGCCCTAGGTGAGTGTGCAAGCGATCAAGCTAAGGACCTCGAATCAATGATATTGAGCTCATTCCTCAAAAAGCAAAACCTTCCTTCCTCAAGGGGCTTCGTGAAGATATCCGCCAATTGATCCCTTGTGCCCACATATAATAAGTCAATGTCTCCACGGGCCACATGATCTCTTATGAAATGATGGCGGATCTCAATATGCTTGGTTCTTGAATGTTGCACCGGGTTGTAGGCAATCTTGATGGCACTTTCGTTGTCACATAAAAGAGGCACTTTGTCGCAATCGACTCCGTACTCCTTTAAAGTTCGCCTCATCCATAGCAACTGAGTGCAATAACTTTCGGCGGCAACATACTCGGCTTCGGCGGTGGAGAGAGATATACAATTTTGCTTCTTAGAAGACCAACTCACCAAGGACCTCCCAATAAATTGACAAGCGCCGGAGGTTGACTTCCTATAATCATGATCTCCCGTCCAATCGGAATCCGTGTACCCACATAATGAGAAATTTGCATCCTTGGGGTACCACAATCCATAAGTTGGGGTATGAGCCAAATATCTAAAGATTCTCTTGACCGCCACATCATGGCTTTCTTTAGGAGCCGCTTGATATCTTGCACACACTCCTACGGCTATCACTATATCCGGTCTAGATGCACAAAGGTAGAGGAGAGATCCAATCATGGAGCGGTATACCTTTTGATCCACATCCTTACCCTTCGGGTTGAGCTCAAGGTGGCATTTGGTTTGCATTGGAGTAGAGGCACCCTTGAGATCAAGCAACTCGTACTTCTTGAGCATGTCTTGAATGTACTTTGCTTGGTTGATGAACGTTCCTTCCCTCAATTGTTTGATCTCAAATCCGAGGAAGAACTTCATCTCGCCCATCATAGACATCTCAAACCTGTCAGTCATAAGCTTAGAGAATTCTTCGTTAAATGCTTTGTTAGTCGATCCAAATATAATGTCATCCACATATAATTGACAAATGAAAAGCTCTCCATTAACTTTGTTAGTGAAAAGTGGGGGTCGATTTCCCCAACTTGGAATCCACGGTCTACAAGTAGTTCTCTAAGGTGCCCGTACCACGCTCGTGGGGCTTGTTTAAGGCCATAGAGTGCCTTATCCAACTTGTAGACATGGTTCGGGTACTTGAGGTCCTTGAACCCCGGTGGTTGCTTAACATAAACAAGTTCATTTAGTGGACCATTTAGAAAAGCGGATTTAACATCCCTTTGTTGCAACATAAAGTTATGATGAGAGGCATAGGCAAGAAGAATACGGATTGACTCAAGTCGAGCCACGGGCGCGTAGGTTTCTCCAAAGTCAATGCCTTCAATTTGGGAGTAACCTTGAGCCACCAATCTTGCCTTGTTCCTCACCACCATGCCATGTTCATTTTGCTTGTTCTTGAATATCCACTTGGTGCCGATAACATTGCGGCAATCTTTGGGTCTTTCCACCAACTTCCACACTTTGTTGCGCTCGAAGTTGTTGAGCTCTTCATGCATAGCATCAAGCCAATCTTTATCTTCAAGAGCTTCAAAGACCTTCTTGGGTTCCACCATGGAGATGTGAGCTTGATGTTCACTAAAGCTTGCGAGTTGTCTTCGGGTAGAGACCTTGCTTCTCACATCACCAAGCACCTTGTCAAGAGATAGAGCTCTTAATTCTTGTGAGGTGCCAACCCTATTCAAGCGGCGGATCTCGATTTTCCTCCGAGTGGTGGGAGGAATCGCTTGATCATCTTGATCATTCATGTCTCCGCCTTGACTGATTTGATGGCCTTGATCAACCATTGGAGTGGTGTCCATTGGTGAGGGATAGGGTTGATCTTGGCCTTGCGAATTGCCACCGGGAATGTCAGCAGGACCGGATATTCCGGGTTCATGGACCGGAAATTCCGAACCACCGGAATTTCCGAGTCCATCTTGAACCGGATTTTCCGGTCCTCCGGAAATTCCAGGAGCAGCTGTCGAATCTTGTGCTTCTTCTTGGCTAGGTGCATTGGGCACGGTGTTGACGATGGGTGTTTCTTGTGTTGGGGTGGTCACCACTTGTGAAGAACTTGATCCTTGTTGATCAACCTCATAATAGAGTTCAACGGGGCGGTGGACTCCCAACCCCATTCTTCGGATAGCATCTTGAGGTTCATCATCACCTACACTGGAAACACCACTTTGCTCCACGAGGGAGCCATCATTCTCCTCGAACACCACACTACAAGTTTCTATGATTATGCGCGAGGCCTTATCATAGACTCTATAAGTGTGGGATTCGGATCCGTAGCCCACAAATGTCCCTTCAAGAGACTTAGAATCAAACTTGCCCAAACGAACACCTTTGATGAGATAAAAACACTTACAACCAAATACTCGGAAGTAGGAGATATTGGGCTTGTTCCCGGTAAGCACTTCATAAGGTGTCTTCATGAGTCCTTTGCGAAAGAAGAGCCGGTTGGATGAATGGAAAGCGGTGTTGACGGCTTTGGCCCAAAAGTTGTGAGGGGACTTGAACTCGGCCATCATCGACCTTGCCATCTCAATGAGTGTGCGGTTCTTCCTTTCAGCTACACCATTTTATTGGGGAGTATAAGCAGCGGAATATTGATGACGAATCCCTTCTTCACTAAGGAACTCGTTTAAGGTGTAGTTCTTGAACTCGGACCCATTGTCACTTCTTATCACCAAGATAGGGACATTGTGTTGACGTTGAGCTTCATTGGAGAAGTCGATGATAGTTTGTTGAGTCTCCATCTTCGTCTTGAAGAAGAAAACCGATGTGTATCTTGAATAGTCATCAACAATCACCAAGCAATATTTCTTGCCACCAAGACTAGCTTCCGGAATGGGACCAAAGAGGTCAACATGGAGAAGCTCCAAAACCCTTTTTGAAGAAATGATGGTCTTTCTTGGATGGTAGATGTCATGCATTTTTCCTTCAACACACGCCCTACACATTCGATCCTTCGATAAAGAAACATGGTCTTTTAGTCCTAGGATATGGCCACCCTTGTGAAGACTTTGCAAAGTCCTCATGTTGACATGGGCTAGTCGGCGATACCATAGCCAACCCAAGTCCGCCTTTGCGAATAGGCACATTGTATGGGAAGTGGTGACTCCGGAGAAGTCAACCACATAGAGCCCATTCTCAATGTACCCAACGAAAGACACATTGAGAGACTTGCTCCGCAAGAGAATGACCATTTCCTTTTCGAAGACAACGGTATAGCCCAAACAAGTTAAGGAATGGACGGAGATCAAGTTGAAACCTAGGGACTCGACAAGCAAGACATTCACAAGTGTGATGTCCGGTGCCACTACCACCTTGCCGAGCTCTATTACCTTAGACTTAGAATTATCACCATATGTAACGGTCATTTGATCATCATTGGGCTTCAACTCCGTTACAATATCCTTGCTTCTGGTCATATGACTAGTGCACCCACTATCAATTATCCATTTCGATCCTCCGGAAGCAAGGCCCTACACACAATCAATTCTTTGGTTTAGGTACCCATTTTACAATGGGTGCCTTTTGGTTAGCAACAAGGGTCTTTGGAACCCAAATAGCATATTCAATGTAACCATCAAAAGGACCAATGTATCTAGCATAGACATCCCCATAATAATCAACATATAAAGCATAGTTGGGGTTAGATATGCCCGCAAAGTCATTACGAGTGGGAGTGCCCCTTGTGGCATTTCCACTCGCAATGTCATCCTTCTTGGCTTGTGCGGACTTGGTCTTCTTCTTGATCTTCTTCTTCTCCTTAGCAACATAGCCTAGACCTTCCTTACCCTTGTGGGTCACCCGCTCATGAAGAGGAGTAGTGAGTGTCCCCTTACCTTTATCAAGAGAGGTCTTGGGCTTGGTTGCCATGGAAGGAACAAACACAACCCTAGCAATATACTTCACAACATTTGCATTAGCATTCAAAGGAGTAGAGGTGCTAGGTTTCTCAAGAGTAGATATCCGAGATTGGAGTTGATCACGAGACTTGAGAAGACGTTCGTGATCACTTGTCAACACCTTGTGAGCATTGTCAAGTGACTCGAAGTCTTTGCAAAGTCTAGCATGAGCAACTACAAGCTCGGACTTTTCATTTTGCACAATTTTACATTTAGCAAAGTAGAGATCACGATCCTTAGTGATCTTAGCAAGTTGCTCCTTAAGGAGAGCATGAGCTTCTTGTTCATCTTCGAGAGAGGATTGGAGAGACACCTTAGCGTGTGCATCCTCTCTCTCAATCTCACCTTTTAGTTCAAGCTCATCCTCAAGCTCACCTATACGACTCATGATTGAGCCAAAGTGTTTCTTTCCTTCTCCTTGCAAGTTAGTCATGAATTTATCAAAAGCAATGATTTCTTCCTTGACTTCTAAGCTCATAGCATCATCAATGTCATGTGATATGGAGTTGGGGGATAATTTTACCTCGGATGTCTTTGCCATAAGACATCTTGCATTCTTGACGATGGGGTTCTCGTTTGGTGAGGAGAAGAGTGATGGAGGTGTGGAAGAAATGGCTAGTGCGGCCACTTGCGTTGGAGTATCCTCCTTGTCACTATCTTCATCATCGGTGGGATATTGCTCTTGAGTCACCAAGACAATCTTTTGGTTCTTCTTGAAGAAAGGCTTCTTCATGGGCATGGGCCCCTTGCCCTTCGTCTTGGCCACGAGCCTCCCACCATGATCCTCTCTTCTCTCCCATGGGCAATCGGCAACAAAGTGGCTCTTGTCATCGCAGTTATAGCAAAGCCTCACTTTGTTGAATGGCTTTCCTCCGTTGGGGGGAAACTTCTTGTCAATCCTTGCTTTGGCCCTTCCGGGGTTCTTCCAAAAGGTTCTTGCCACAAGACCCATGTGTTGAGTAAGAGTGCTTGAGAGAGCTTCACTAGATAGCTCGACTTGATCATCACACTCCTCTTCATCCTCTTCTTCAACGGTGGCCTTCAAAGCAATTGAGGCATGCTTGTGCATCCCTATGGCTCTAGCTCTTGCATCTTTGTAGTGCCCATGCTTATGAAAGCAATGGCACATATGAATAATGTAAAGACTTGGATCACATAAGTCTCACATTCTCCAATAAGATGTAATATCACAGTACAATGTCATAATTTATTACAGAACGAGACAAATGATCCAAAAACAAATATCCTTACAACTTAGCATAGCGGAAATGCTAGCTGAATAAATAGTTCACACTTTATTTCAGAGTTCAAACGCAATCCTAAAGGTAGCATGGAGCTACATCTTCTCCATGAAGCCACTGGCAAATCATGTTGGTTGTAGCTCGAAGACGACCCCCTTACTCCTCATTCGGACATTCTGCAAGGTTTAGTTGTAGCCCAGCTATAAAGGGTCAGCACAATTGAATTGTGGTGGCAAGTGACTTTAATTCCTAATGTTCTATTAAGCTATAACTATATGCTTATTATGGCTGGTGGAGCTCAAGGCTATTGCGCAAAGCAAATTTTCTCCTACTTTTGATAAACAGTTTTCTTAAATCAATAATCTTCTCCTTCAGAGACAAATCTCGAGACAAGTCCATGTCTCCTACCCATGTTCATCCAACAAAGTTTTATTAAGAAATTTGAGATGAGGAGATTTTCAGAACACAGCCTTGTGTAATTACTCAATTTGTCCGATGCCGGGGACACAACTAAGATCTTAGGTTTTAACTCTCGAGAGGGTGTGCACTTTCACCACTAGACTTAATCAACCCAAACTATCCTCTACACACCTTTAGTGAGAAGGAAAAGGAGAAGATCAAGACGAGACTTTTCAGAAGTTGCTTTCCCATGATCATACTAAGAGATTACCACCATCCTATCAACTCTACCACCATCAATCTCTTGACCCAGGTCCACATCAACTTACTCCATCAAGACAGAGCCCATATTGACCAATGGTTGCACGATAAGCAACTAGACTCAGTGTAAACTTCAATCTCATAGCCCTGGGGGGCCTATGTAACATCCCAACATTTTATAATGTTCAAAAATCACAAAAATTTAAAACTTTTCTTTTTATTAAAATAAAATATTAAATGCATAAGGAAACCAACTATAAAAGACTTCAAAGTTTAATATTTCAAATGTCACAGTTTAAAACATTTTATTATCCACTGTGTTTCAAAAATCTTAAAATATAATCTGAGAAATATTCTACAAACTACAATCCATTTTAATTTAAATAAATTAGTTTCTTTATAAGTATTTGAATTAAACCACTTATCAATATCTATTCATAAATAAAAGATCATTCAAAAGGATATACAATTACTAAATGGTTTTCATTCCTTTAACTAAGTTCAAATTTTAGTTTGGAAATTATAAGCCTATAGTGTATAACTTTAAAACTTCATAGAATTTAAATTAATGAATTAGCCAAATAAACATTTCAATTGCTTAAAGGAATTTCATCTATTTTTCAAAGCATGAAATGATTAATAGATTCTAAATAAGAATAAAATTAAAATAAAAATCTTCTCCAAAGTTGTTTATGAAGTTCAAAGGATTATCTTAAAATAAAACTTAATATTACTGGCACTCATGCATTAATGCATAAAACACCATTTCATCTTGTGGCTTAAATTAAATAAGAGTTTGAAATTTAATGTTTAATGATATATTGTTTTGGAAATTATTCCATTAAACTTGTTAAATAGTATCCTTCAAAATATTCCAATTTATTTATTTTTAGTTTGGGCAAGAATACTACCAAAAAGTTCTAAATTAAATTAGCATTCCAAAACATATTTTTATGAATTTTTCTGAAAAGGTTTGGTTAAGTTTAAAAATCAATTTTGAGTTAAAAGTTTAAAAACAGAAAATGATTAGACAAAAAAGAAGAAGAAGAGAAACGGCCGAAGCCCATTTCTTCTCTACCGCGCGCGCGCTGCTTTGGCCCAACAGCGGCCCATCTCCTCTCCTCTCTCGCTGACGACCGGGCCCCACTTGTCATCATCTCCCCCAACTCGTGTAGAACATGAACTCAAATCCTACCGAACCCTAGCATCGTTTGGATCAAAATCGGTTGAGAAAATCGCGAGGAGATCGTTCCCTACGCCCCCATATAAACCCCCTCCTTCTACCGCCTCTCCCGAACGACAGGACCCTAGGGAATAGCCCCCAGGCCGCTCAGAAAAAGCTCGCCGCCGTCTGCCATTACCGCCGCCCTTTTTCTCGATCTCCGGTGAGTACCGAGCCCCTCAAACCCTCCCGCGACTTCCTTTCGACTCACAGTGATCACGCGCACGTCCCTGACACTTTCCTTGCTATCCTATTGCACCAGTTCATCGGGTACGCGCTCAACCGAAGCAAGCCGCCGCCGTTTCCATCTCCGGCGAGCTCTAGGAGGAGAAGGGAGGCACGTCGAGGACCCCAGCCGCGCCAACAGCTCCGCCTTGACCTCCTCTTCCCAACGGTATGAGTTGTTCTTGCTCGCACGACGTAGATCGCCGGAAATGTGTTTACCGACGAGGGCGCCGCCGCGGCAACGGGATCTCCGGCGTACTCCGGCCGGCCGCGCTACGCCCTTTTGATCCGAGCGGTTAGAAATAGATCGGACGGGCGAGATTAGATCTCCCGTACCGTTTCGTTCAACAGATCTGGCGCGTTAGATTTAAATTAGATCGTACGGTCCTCGTACGCGATCCGCGCGAAACGGTACCGGCCAATCAGCGAGCGCCGCGTGGCGATTTTATATTTTATTTCGGCAGAGAATTTGTTTTAAAAACAGAAAATAACACAAACTTGCAAAAATCATAACTTTTGATCTGTTTATCCAAATTTGATGAATTTTATATCCACGTGAAGCTCTGGATGTGTAGAATAATTTGGATCTGACAAAATTCAAATTTGACTTACTATAAAATATTCAAATTTCAAATGGTGAATTTGAGTATATTTGTAATAACTTTAAATCTATAAATCCAAAAATTGCAATTAAATATGTTTTAGAAACTTTAGAATATTTGTAAATCAATGCCACTGCTATAAAATATTTTGAGTAATTTTTGAATGATTTCATAGTTGTGTGTTCAATTTGAATATGTTTGACTAAATTGTTTAAATAACTTTTAATAGAAACATTGTTTTGATTAAATCCAATTGCAATTGATTTAAGTAAATACTCTCTGTCTATTAACACAAATTATAAATTTTGGTTATAAAAATTTAATCATAGGAAACTTTAATATTATAATTATTCCTTTTATTATATTTTCCAAAATTAGAAATTAATTAAATTGCATTTATAAATTTATGCATATTTATAAAGAAATCACAAAATATATTTTGATGTTTCTTGTGATTTAAAATTGCATTTCATTCATAGCATATTTTATATTGTAGATATAATTCTCAAAGGAAAACCCCTCTTCTTTAGTTTTCTCTAAGTTAGGATTATTTTCAAACTTAGTATTTTGTGAAAAGTGCTATGCACTAGACACTTAGTAGTTTTCAAGATGGAGCTGGAAGACCAATGAAGGACTTAGCCAAAATCAAGACTTCAGAAGTATCTTCAAGGAGGAAACACTTAGAAGAAAATCAAGAAGAAGTTCATGAAGGACTTAGAAGAAAACAGACTCTGGAAGCACCCCCAAGATGTCAAGCACTTAGAAGAAAAGTGAGAAGAAGTTCAAGAAGGCCAACCCCCTTTCTATTCTCTAAGTCTTTCTCTCTGTCTTTCCTTCTCCCCTGAGATTTCATGAAGACTAAGTAAATCCAAGACCAGCCTCGAGGAATACAAGAATCATCAAGTCTGAAGATCAAAACTTCAATCAAGACATCATCCAGAAGAAAGTTACAAGTCTGGAGATGAAGCCTGGAGGACAACTACATCTTTCTTTCTATCTTTTCCCTCTTTCCTAATCTTGTCTTTAGACTTAAACAAATTTTGATCATGATGTTATCATCTTGAAGTGGTTGGATCCTAGCAGCATAGTGGGATGAAGCGGCCTGGAAACAAACCTTACATGTCCACGTACATGAGACCTGTTCCACAATTTAAGTGGCTGGCCGGGTGTCTGTCTCTCTCACTATATTGAATGTCCAACTTACAAAGAGTTGATGATAATTGTGATCATCTTGATCAAATGACTTAGTATTTTTCTCTAAGTATTTTGCACATCATGGCTAAGCCATTAGAGTGCTTGTTTCAAGGAGATATAAAACAAAGTATGTATATCCAACTTAAGACTTTAGTCCTTAGTCCTTTTGGAGCAACACATTTGCCTTGCATAAACTTAAAAGATTTCCATGGCATGAAAAGTATTTCTAGCCTTAGGAATATGTTACATCATGCATAAACATATTTTCCTTAGAAAGTTTTATAAAACTTATTTATTCATCTAGTATGTGTTTGTATGCATTTTGAGTTTTGCTTGCTGTTGATTGTTGTATTGTTGTTTGCTTATATTGCTTAGATTAAACGGAGAGCAAACGTTCGTTGTTGAAAAGAGTTTGTGAACAACGACAACATTCAAAGGCAAGTGGCACACCTCATAAACTTCCTATTTTTATATGCATTTACTTAGTGTATTTTTATATGCATGTGTTACTATGCTAAACCTGTAGAATCCCTTATTCATGTGTCTAGGTTCCTATGCAATACTTAGTAGAATTATTGTTGCTATGCAAATGTTGTTTTGTGAAAATCTAAATTCTACTAAGTTAAGAATGAAACACCTGGGTGGTAATTGGTCGGATGGTTTATGTTGAGTGGCTACTCGGTCCATTTCTATGGTTCCTAAAGGGTAATGCACACTTGAGAACGGCCACCCAGGAACAGAGGAATCTGAAGAACTCCGAGTGATGATTGCTTCTCGTGCAGCCTTTTGACAATGGGCTCTGTCTAGAATAATTAAGTTGTGAGGGTGCAACCTGTCAGCTTGACAAGCAGATGTAGAGGGATGATAGGTGGAACGGGTCTTGCTAGTATGGTTGCATTCTTCTTCTGAAAGTTCTTGTCTCAATTCTCTCCTTTCCTTAATACACTCCGCGTGTATAGGATTTCTCGGACAAATTGAGTCTAAAGGTGAAAGTGCACAACCTCTGCAGAGTGTAAAACTAAGTACTTAGCCGTGTCCCCGGTTACGGACAATTTTGAGAAGCTGATCAAGGACGTCAACGGAGGATTCCACCATTCCAACTTCTAAAGTAAAACTTGATGGGTGAACAAGGGAAGATGAGATTTATGGTTTTCATGCCATACTCGTCGATTTCAAGAAAAGTGTTTTAAAAGAGTAGGAAAAATTGGCTTTATGCAAATTAGCCTTGAACTCCACCAGCCAAAGATGCATATAGGCTTTAGAGTTACTGCCTTAAGTGTCCACTATAGTGTCACTTGCCAGACTCCATTTTTAATGGAATCTGACCCACGTTGTTGCAATATTTTTCTTATTGCAGATTTATCAGATGACGAGTGAGGTTTCGTAAAGGTTTCGAGTCTACAACCAACATGTTTTCGCCTGTGGCAGCATGAAAGTTATAGAGACTCACTGCTATTGTTTTCCGCTGTGTACATTTCAAAGCTAGCTTTATGCTATGCAATTTGTAAAGAATATTTTGTAATTCTGGATCATCGATGTAATAAAATTGACCTTTGTTGTGATATTACATCGTAAACTGTGTGTGCAAATGAAACGATCCAGGGATTTGCACTATACACAGGTATCTGCCTTATTTTGAGAGCAGGTACGCTACAGCCTACCACAAGTGAGCAACTCAGGTTAACACCGCATATCATGTCCCCAGGTAAGTAGAAACTACCCTAGGCAAAGACAACCATGACACATGGCCCTGAGAAGCCACTCAACTTGAAACCTCCTCGATCGACCCAATCCACCCAGGCGTTAAATTAATTTAGTGGAAATTTTCATTTATCACATCAACCATAAAACAATCATTTTTGCAGCAGTTGCTTCCACTAAATTATAATAGGGGTCTAATCTGGAATTTCTAAAGGGAACCTAAAAGGTTTGCATAGCATACTACAATCTCCCAAAAACCTATCATGCATACTACTTTTGCAAATACTGTTTGAAAACACTAGATATGCAATAAAATAAAATAGTAGGTGTTTTATGAAGTCACTTGCCTTGGCAGCAGGAGGGGCAGGCACAACAAGAATAGCAATCACAAGCAGGTCCTTCCTCTCCTTCACAATCTAGCACAAGCAATACATACAAATAAATATCCAAAAAAAATTCACACACCAGATAAAAGATGTATGCATGCATGGTATGCCATGTGTAGAATTAGACACACTTATCCATGATTTATATTCTCTGGCATTACATGCATGAGATGCAATTTCTAGGAATTTCTCATTTCACTTAACAATTTATTAATTGAAAACAAAATAACCAAAACTTAGATTATAACATTACAACTTTTATTGTTCTAAGAAAGTTTTCAATTAAGACATATATTAATATTCCTGGACAGATGTTGTTAACCTAAACCTAAAACAATTGAGTTTATTTGTAAAACATTTTTATTATTTAAGTTATGGATTTAATAGCCGAATTACTCCTCGGATGATCTCATGAATTATTATTTAACAAAAGCAAAAACAAATGATGTAGAATTAAACTACTCTAGCAGAGCTATCCGTGGATATAAAGTTCATTGAATTTGGACTTACAGAACATAAGTTATGAATTTTCTAAGTTTTGCATATTTTTCTGTTTTATTTATAAAATTCCTGCGAAAAAGAAAATCAGGGGGCTACGTGGCGAGATCCTATTGGACGAAAACGGTTCGCGCGGATCGTGGATGAGAGCCGTCCGATTTAAAGGAGATCAGATGCGCGGGATCGTTTGAACCTAGATCCGTTGGATCTAGATCCAACGGCGTGGGACGTCCGGCCGGACCAGGCGGCGCGCGGGTCGCCGGAAGAGCTCGCCGGCGATGGCGTCCGCGGCGGCGGCGCGGCGGCCTCGACGTTTCCGCCGTTAAAACGAGGCCCCGAGAAGAGTGGGTCTTACCAAAATGACGCAGAGGAGATGGCGAGGTCGATGGCGCGACGGCGGCGTCCGAAAACCTCTCCTTTCCTCGTCGGAGTCGAGGACGGCGGCGACGGCCTCGGTTCGAAGACGGTTTCGACGTTCGGCTGCGAAATAGAACGAACGAAGGTGCTCAACGGGTGCGCAAGGAAAAGGGGAAGCGAGGGGAAGCCTCGGTGGCGCTCGAGGAGCTCGGAGCTTACCGCACTCGCGAGAAAGTCCGGCGGCAATGGCGACGACGGCGAGCTCGATTCCGAGCAGCCCGACGGCGGAGGGGTAGGGTTTTTGGGGGGGTTTCGGAGGCGGTCTTGCGGGGTTTAAATAGGAGGGAGCAGGGGCGCTAGACGCGGCGGGAAACGGCCGTAAACGGCTCGGACTCGGTCTCCATCTCCGGCGTGATCTCCGGACGGAGGTGGAAGACGGCTGACAGGTGGGGCCCACCTGTCAACGAGAGGGGAGCGACGCGCGCGCGGGAGCGGGCCGATGGGCTGTTATCGGACGCGCGCGCGGTGGATAGCGTCTGGGCCGGCCCGGAAACAATTCCTTTAAAATTAAATAAAAACTGTTTTTCAAATCTGATTTACTAAATGATTTTTAAACCTATTCAAAACTTTTCAGAAAAATTCATAAAAATATATTTTGGAAAGGTTATTTAAATTAGCAATCTTTAATAATACACTTACCCATTATATAATTTGGAAAAATTATATTTATTAAGTGAGTTTAAATAAACACTTAATGGGATTAAATGATATTTAAACTCATAATTGAATTTTTATTTAGTATTTATGTGATTAAAAGTTAATCCTATATGATGAATGATGTATGAATGCAAGGTTTTAAATTTTAGCAAAATTGGGATGTTACAAACCTAACCCCCTTAAGATGAATCTCGTCCTCGAGATTCGGTTTGGCCTTCAAAAAGATGTGGGTGTTCTTCCCGAAGATCATCCTCCCGTTCCCAAGTCGCTTCTTCTTCTGTATGGTGGTTCCACTGGACCTTACAAAATTTGATAGTCTTGGTTCGTGTGATCCTTTCTGCCATCTCCAAGATTTTGATTGGCTTCTCTTCATACGTCAGGTCACTTTCCAACTGAACTTCTTCTAATGGCACTGCATCCCGTAGTGGGGTTTCTGTCATCTCTGGGTGACACTTCTTCAATTGGCTCACATGGAAGACATTGTGAACTGCTGACAGAACTTCCGGTAATTCTAACTCATACGCTACTTCTCCCTTGCGGGAAAGAATCTTAAGCCGATGAATCGAGGTGCAAGTTTACCCTTGATCCCGAACCTCTTCACACCACGCATTGGTGACACTCTTAAATAAGCCCTGTCACCTATCTCATATGTGATTTCTCTCCTTTTGGAATCTGCATAGCTTTTCTGCCTGGACTGCGCGATCTTCAATCTGTCCTTGATTATTCGAACCTTCTCTTCAGCTTCCTGGATTATATCAGGTCCAAATAAACTTCGCTCTCCCACACCGTTCCAGAGTAGTGGTGTGGTGCATTTCCTACCATAAAGTGCCTCAAACGGCGACATCTCTATACTTGCTTGGTAGCTGTTGTTATAGGAAAATTCTGCGTATGGCAAATTATCATCCCAACTAGACTTGTAGTCCAGGGCACAAGCCCTCAGCATATCTTCTAAAATTTGGTTTACTCTTTCCGTCTGTCCATCCGTTTGTGGATGAAATGCTGTACTGAACTCTAATCTCGTACCCAATGATTCATGTAATTGTTTCCAGAAATGCGAGGTAAACTGGGTACCTCTGTCAGACACAATCCTTTGGGGAATACCATGAAGGCATACAATTCTCCTCATGTAAATCTCTGCCAACTTGGCACTTGAGTACGTAGTCTTTACTGGCACAAAATGGGCCACCTTTGTCAAACGATCCACTATTACCCAGATCGAATCATATCCCGATCTGGTACGCGGTAATCCAGTAATGAAATCCATACCTATCTGTTCCCATTTCCAATCCAGTATAGGTAAAGGTTGCAACAATCCTGCTGGCTTCTGATGCTCCGCCTTTACTCGACTACATACATCGCACTTAGCTATAAATTCCGCGATGTCTCTCTTCAAGTTATTCCACCAAAATCTTTCTTTTACATCCATGTACATCTTGGTGTTTCCCGGGTGTATGGAATAAGGCGAGTTATGCGCTTCTTGCAGAATCAACTTTCTAAGATCCTCATCTTGCGGCACGCAGATGCGTTTTCAAAACACAAGGTGCCTTGCTCATCCATTCGAAAACCCTTGGCCTTTCCTTCGCTCAGGTTGACCTTGATTTCATCCATTATTTTGTCTCTATTCTGGCCTTCCCGAATCTTATCCATCAACAACGGTTGTACGTCCAGTGTTGCGAGGAATCCTTCGGGTACTACCTCTAATCTGAGGTCCTTAAATGCTTTACTTAATTCTTCGGGCAATTCTCCCGCTGTCAGTCCATTTACATGGACCTTACGGCTCAAAGCGTCAGCCACCACATTAGCCTTTCCTGGGTGATATTGCAGACTCATATCATAGTCCTTAATGAGTTCCAGCCATCTTCTTTGCCTCATATTCAATTACTTCTGGGTGAAAATATATTTCAGGCTCTTGTGATCCGTGAATACTTCACAACGCTTTCCCAAAAGATAGGGTCTCCACGTCTTTAACGCATGCACTACTGATGCTAACTCCAGATCGTGAGTGGGATAGTTGACCTCATGTTTCTTAAGCTGTCTAGAAGCATAAGAAACCACTTTCCCTTCTTGCATTAGGACACTTCCTAGTCCATGGTGCGAGGCGTCACAATATACTTGGAATTCCTTCTCTATATCTGGCAAACATAAAACAGGTGCTGACACCAGCCGTTTCTTCAGTTCCTGAAAACTTATTTCACATTCTTCAGTCCACTTGAATTTGACTTCCTTTTTCAGTAGTGAAGTCAATGGTTTGGCAAGTTTGGAGAAGTTCTCAATAAATCTTCTATAATAACCTGCCAGTCCAAGGAAACTACGGATGTCTGCCACATTCTTGGGTACTTCCCACTTCGTCACTGCTGACACCTTTTCTGGGTCTACTGCTATTCCATTTTTCGACACAACGTGTCCTAGAAAACCAACTTCTTCTAGCCAGAATTCACACTTGCTAAATTTGGCATACAACTTATGTTCTCTAAGTCTCTGTAATATCAGGTGCAAGTGTTCCTCATGCTCCTCCTGACTTTTGGAGTAAATCAGGATGTCATCAATGAACACCACCACAAACTTATCCAAAAAGTCCATAAACACTTTGTTCATCATGTTCATGAAGTATGCCGGTGCATTGGTTAAACCAAACGGCATTACGGTGTACTCATATAATCCATATCTAGTAGTGAAGGCAGTTTTTGGTATATCTAGTTCTCTTACTTTCATTTGAAAGTATCCTGATCGCAAATCGATCTTAGAGAATACCGAAGCACCCTCTAGCTGGTCGAAAAGCTCGTTAATTTTCGGTAGCGGGTACTTGTTCTTGATCGTCACCTCGTTGATTGCTCGATAATCCGTGACTAGCCTTTGAGTACAATCCTTTTTCTCTACGAACAGAATGGGTGCTCCCTAAGGTGATGAACTTGGGCGGATGAATCCTTTCTGCAGTTGCTCCTCTAACTGCTTCTTGAGTTCTTTCAATTCAGCTACGGCCATTGGATATGGCCTCTTGGCTATGGGTCCCGTTCCGGGAACCAAATCTATGAGAAATTCCACATCCCTATCGGGCGGCATTCCCGGTAGTTCTTCGGGGAAAACATCAGGGTAATCTCTTACCACACGAACGTCTCCTAGGCTAACCCTCTTAAGAGAATTTAGCTTAACTTTCTTAAAATCATATTTGGATTTGTATCTGATCTTCTTATTCTCGGGAGTGGTGAGTGTAATTGATCTATTCGCACAATCCAAAACTCCCTCAAACTTGGCCAACCAATCCATACCGAGTATAACATCCAGACCCTGGGTCTCGAATATTATCAGGTTTACCGGAAAGGAGTGTTTACCAATTTCTAAACTCAAGTTTTGACAATTGGTTTGTGCGAGCATTTCCCCCCCGGGGGAACTCACCCTAACCGGATTTAGCAGGCTTGTAGTAGTCAGTTTGTTTTTATTAACAAAATCTCTTGAGATGAATGAGTGGGATGCTCCAGTATCGAACAAGACTAATGCAGGAAAGGTATGTAGTAGAAACGTACCAATCACTGCATCCGGTTCATTCTGCACTTCTTCCACATCAAGATGATTCACCTGTGCCTTCTGGAAAGGATTAGGCTTTGATGCTTCCGGCGTCTTCTTCTTCTCTGGGCAGTCTGTTGAGTAATGTCCCTTGTTCCCACACTTGTAGCAAGTCACTTGACTTATATCTCGTTTTGGTTCATTGTTGTGGCGGTGTTGCTCTTTTCCACTATTGTTCCCATTGAACGGGTGGTTGTGTCCACTACCACCTTGTCCATTTCCTCTGTATCCGGAATTTCCTACTTTATGGATATGACCATTATGGTTGTGGCCACTTCCACTCTTGTGACTATGGTGACCTCCACTGTTCTCAGGTACGTATGGTTTCTTCTGCATCAGATTAGTGTTGTACTTATTTGCGCTGAACTTCCTCTTTCTATTCTCCTCCTTCTTCATGTTGCTGTCCAGAGTAATGGCCTGATCAAGAAGGTCCTGATAATTGGGAGCATAGGCTACAGACAATGGTATTTTCAGCTCACCATTGAGTCCATTCAGAAACTTGTACTTCCTCTTTGCATCGGTGTCTACATCCTCTGGGGCATAGCGTGAGAGGGAATTGAAGTCCTCCATGTACTCCCTCAGAGCACGATTTCCCTGTCTCAGAGTGCGGAACTCATCCCTTTTCAGATTCATGATCCCAGAAGAGATGTGTGCATTGCGGAAACCTTCTTTAAAGATTTCCCAGGTAAGTCCTTCAAGTGGGTGAGTGATCTGATATGTTTCCCACCATTGTGCCGCTGGTCCCTCCAGTAGATGGGAAGTGAACCTTATCTTATCCAATTCCGTACACTCGCAAGTAACCAGATCCTTGTTCACAGAGCGTAGCCAATCATCGGCTACAATTGGTTCAGAAGCTGTGGCGAATTTGTTGGGTCTGAGCCTCAAGAACCTAGCAAGGCGGTCAACTTGGGGTGGGGGTGGTGGTGGCGGCGGTGGAGGGGGTGGTGGATTGTTTTGGTTTGCCATGAACTGAGCCATCATGGTCATCAACTGTGTCTGGGCTGCCATCATTTGTTGCATCATTTCGTTGGCATTGTTGTTGTCAGGATCACGACGTGGAGGCATCTGTATGGTGTGGGCATAGGTAAGTAGTAATAGAAAGAGACTACAAAAACATCTACCCATGCACATCAACACACTTCACAGAAACATAACAAACAACAAGTAAACAGGCACACCCGATGTATTTTATAAATTCGATATTTTAGAGACTTGCAACCAAGCTAGGACATGGTTTTCAGGGTACTGCCTCACCACAAATTGGTGGGTCAATACAACTTCGATGGGGTAAGGAGAAATACTCGTAAGGTAAGGATAACTGGTGGTCTTACTAATCAAATTTTAAAACTCTTTATGTATTTGCGGGTGTTCCCACACTTGCGCTTCTTGACACCTGTGGCTTCCTTGGGAGTGTCCTCGTCGGGGTAGGTTAACACTAGGGGCTCTGGGGCGTCAGGGAAATGATTCTTCTCTGCCTGAAGTTCCATTTGGCTTAGTTGTTCACACAAATGAGAACACTGAGCCTGCAATGCCAAAATGTGGGCATCCTTCTGCGCAATCCTATCATCTTGCAGGTAAATCTTGTGTTCCAGTTCCTTGTTCTCCTTCGTTAGCACCTGAACTTCTACACGAAGAATATCCTTCTCTTCTTCTAGGCTTTCCTTAACGTGACGGTGGACACGCCTTAAATCTGCCCTGTAGAAGATCTCTTGTCCCAGAAGTATATCCAAATTATGGCAATGAGCTCCAAGGTCTCCATGATGCTTCTCGTTCATACCCCTAAGTGAGGGTTGAACGGGTTGTCCAATGCTATCCCTCTTGGCAAAGTGTCGAAAGACGGAGTTGGGCTTGATCTCGTCATAGAATTGCTCAATGATGCGGGACAAGGTCTCCAGCATTGCCATCTCCACTCCATTCTTCCAGGTGGGGTATCTAGATCGGAAACGGACCAGCTGCGATCCAGGAGGATCAAGACGAGGGAGAACTTCACACTCGATCTTCCAGCGTCCTTCAGGGTAATATTCTGACATAAGTTCTTTGCCCCTGAAGACTGGCGGCGTCAACCTCAGGGTTCTGGAAATACTGAGGAGCTGGTCACTGAAGTAGTACTGGTCTCCTTTTTGCGGGGATAACTCTTGGGTGAAGTTTTTCATTTACAAGAATTTTGAAGGGATAAGACTATAGGAGATAAAACGAAATAAGAATGAAGAAGGTAAGGAACATATTATAAGGAAAGAAGTAAGGTATTTCGAATTTTATTAATCATAAATATTTATTTTAGGGTTTGTATCCAATCCTAGGGGTTTCGAGCCTACATGCAACATTCGTGCTCTGATACCATCTGTAGTGCCCATGCTTATGAAAGCAATGGCACATATGAATAATGTAAAGACTTGGATCACATAAGTCTCACATTCTCCAATAAGATGTAATATCACAGTACAATGTCATAATTTATTACAGAACGAGACAAATGATCCAAAAACAAATATCCTTACAACTTAGCATAGCGGAAAGCTGAATAAATAGTTCACACTTTATTTCAGAGTTCAAACGCAATCGTAAAGGTAGCATGGAGCTACATCTTCTCCATGAAGCCACTGGAAAATCATGTTGGTTGTAGCTCGAAGACGACCCCCTTACTCCTCATTCGGACATTCTGCAAGGTTTAGTTGCAGCCCAGCTATAAAGGGTCAGCACAATTGAATTGTGGTGGCAAGTGACTTTAATTCCTAATGTTCTATTAAGCTATAACTATATGCTTATTATGGCTGGTGGAGCTCAAGGCTATTGCGCAAAGCAAATTTTCTCCTACTTTTGATAAACGGTTTTCTTAAATCAATAATCTTCTCCTTCAGAGACAAATCTCGAGACAAGTCCATGTCTCCTACCCATGTTCATCCAACAAAGTTTTATTAAGAAATTTGAGATGAGGAGATTTTCAGAACACAGCCTTGTGTAATTACTCAATTTGTCCGATGCCGGGGACACGGCTAAGATCTTAGGTTTTAACTCTCGAGAGGGTGTGCACTTTCACCATTAGACTTAATCAACCCAAACTATCCTCTACACACCTTTAGTGAGAAGGAAAAGGAGAAGATCAAGACGAGACTTTTCAGAAGTTGCTTTCCCATGATCATACTAAGAGATTACCACCATCCTATCAACTCTACCACCATCAATCTCTTGACCCAGGTCCACATCAACTTACTCCATCAAGACAGAGCCCATATTGACCAATGGTTGCACGATAAGCAACTAGACTCAGTGTAAACTTCAATCTCATAGCCCTGGGTGGCCTACCACAAGTGAGCAACTCAGGTTAACACCGCATATCATGGCCCCAGGTAAGTAGAAACTACCCTGGGCGAAGACAACCATGACACATGGCCCTGAGAAGCCACTCAACTTGAAACCTCCTCGATCGACCCAATCCACCCAGGCGTTAAATTAATTTAGTGGAAATTTTCATTTATCACATCAACCATAAAACAATCATTTTTGCAGCAGTTGCTTCCACTAAATTATAATAGGGGTCTAATCTGGAATTTCTAAGGGGAAACCTAAAAGGTTTGCATAGCATACTACAATCTCCCAAAAACCTATCATGCATACTACTTTTCAAATACTGTTTGAAAACACTAGATATGCAATAAAATAAAATAGTAGGTGTTTTATGAAGTCACTTGCCTTGCAGCAGGAGGGGCAGGCACAACAAGAATAGCAATCACAAGCAGGTCCTTCCTCTCCTTCACAATCTAGCACAAGCAATACATACAAATAAATATCCACAACATTTTCACACACCAGATAAAAGATGTATGCATGCATGGTATGTCATGTGTAGAATTAGACACACTTATCCATGATTTATATTCTCTGGCATTAGATGCATGAGATGCAATTTCTAGGAATTTCTCATTTCACTTAAGAATTTATTAATTGAAAACAAAATAACCAAAACTTAGATTATAACATTACAACTTTTATTGTTCTAAGAAAGTTTTAAATTAAGACATATATTAATATTCCTGGACAGATGTTGTTAACCTAAACCTAAAACAATTGAGTTTATTTGTAAAACATTTTTATTATTTAAGTTATGGATTTAATAGCCGAATTACTCCTCGGATGATCTCATGAATTATTATTTAACAAAAACAAAAAAAAATGATGTAGAATTAAACTACTCTAGCAGAGCTATCCGTGGATATAAAGTTCATTGAATTTGGACTTACAGAACATAAGTTATGAATTTTCTAAGTTTTGCATATTTTTCTGTTTTATTTATAAAATTCCTGCGAAAAAGAAAATCAGGGGGCTACGTGGCGAGATCCTATTGGACGAAAACGGTTCGCGCGGATCGTGGACGAGAGCCGTCCGATTTAAAGGAGATCGGACGCGCGGGATCGTTTGAACCTAGATCCGTTGGATCTAGATCCAACGGCGTGGGACGTCCGGCCGGACCAGGCGGCGCGCGGGTCGCCGGAAGAGCTCGCCGGCGATGACGTCCGCGGCGGCGGCGCGGCTGCCTCGACGTTTCCGGCGTTAAAACGAGGCCCCGAGAAGAGTGGGTCTTACCAAAATGACGCAGAGGAGATGGCGAGGTCTATGGCGCGACGGCGGCGTCCGAAAACCTCTCCTTTCCTCGTCGGAGTCGAGGACGGCGGCGACGGCCTCGGGTCGAAGACGGTTTCGGCGTTCGGCTGCGAAATAGAACGAACGAAGGTGCTCAACGGGTGCGCAAGGAAAAGGGGAAGCGAGGGGAAGCCTCGGTGGCGCTCGAGGAGCTCGGATCTTACCGCACTCGCGAGAAAGTCCGGCGGCAATGGCGACGACGGCGAGCTCGATTCCGAGCAGCCCGACGGCGGAGGGGTAGGGTTTTTGGGGGGGTTTCGGAGGCGGTCTTGCGGGGTTTAAATAGGAGGGAGCAGGGGCGCTAGACGCGGCGGGAAACGGCCGTAAACGGCTCGGACTCGGTCTCCATCTCGGGCGTGATCTCCGGACGGAGGTGGAAGACGGCTGACAGGTGGGGCCCACCTGTCAGCGAGAGGGGAGCAACGCGCGCGCGGGAGCGGGCCGATGGGCTGTTATCGGACGCGCGCGCGGTGGATAGCGTCTGGGCCGGCCCGGAAACAATTCCTTTAAAATTAAATAAAAACTGTTTTTCAAATCTGATTTACTAAATGATTTATGACTTTGGAAAAATAAACCTATTCAAAACTTTTCAGAAAAATTCATAAAAATATATTTTGGAAAGGTTATTTAAATTAGCAATTTTTAATAATACACTTACCCATTATATAATTTGGAAAAATTATATTTATTAAGTGAGTTTAAATAAACACTTAATGGGATTAAATGATATTTAAACTCATAATTGAATTTTTATTTAGTATTTATGTGATTAAAAGTTAATCCTATATGATGAATGATGTATGAATGCAAGGTTTTAAATTTTAGCAAAATTGGGATGTTACAATCTTGTGCAATCTTGGAGGCCACCTTGTATGCGGTCATCTCTTGCATAACTTCATTGGATGTCATCTTTGCAAAGTCATGTCTCCCTTGGAGTGTCTTCAAATCCGTTTCCTCAAAGGGCAAGAGAGCGGTCACAAACTTCCTCTTGATCCAAGCATCATTAATGTACTCCGCCCCGAGGTTCTTGAAGGAGTTGGCAACCAACACCAACCTCCGGTACATGTCCTCGTGGCTTTCTACATCCAACTTGTAGAACCCTTCCACCCCATTGCATAAGGCATCATACCGGTTCTTCTTCATGCTCTCATTCCCAACGAAGATGTCGGAAAGAGCATTCCAAACTTCCTTGGCGGTGGAGAATTGTTGAATGAGCGCCATGTCCTTCTCTCCAACGGCCATTTGGAGTTGATGAAGAGCGGTGGCGTTGAGTTGGCTATCAACCACCTCTCTTCTTGTCAAGTTGGTTGGATCATGGGGCTTGTATCCTTCTTCAATGATGCGCCAAAGCTCAATGGAGGCACTACATAGATGAGACTTCATTAGAAATACCCATTGAGAGAAATGAGTAGGTTTAAGCTTAGGAGGATCACTTCTAAAGTTTACATGAGGGTGAGGGATAGGAGGGTTAGGAGAGTAATTATGGTTGACATTATGAAATTCCTCTCCTTTGGGGGTGTTAGAGGATCTAGGTGGTTCATCCTTTTCCGCCTTCCCGGGAACACTTGAGGTAACATCTTTGGACCCATCCGAAGATGACTCCTTAGAGTTCCCTGCATGTTCCTTAGGATGAGGAGAGGGAGAAGTAGCCTCGGGCTCCTTAGACTTCAAGAGTGCCATGAGCATCTCATTCATCTTGAGGAGTTGGGCCTCCAAGGACGATCTCATATCAATAAGATCGGCCATGGTTGCCCCTTTGGCTAACGCCTCCTTCTCCGCCTCTAATTTTTCACGGGCGGCCCTCTCGGCATCGGATTCCGTCATCGTTGCACTTAGGCGGTTAAGCCCTTAAAAGTGAACCTTGCTCTGATACCAATTGAACGTGAATCCGGCACCTAGAGGGTGGGGGGGTGAATAGGTGCTATTACAAATTTTAGGTCTTTTCAAATTTAGGCTCAACACAAAGGTAAATTCTCTAGATATGCAACTACGGTGAATTTACCTAAATGATAATCTAAGCAATAACAAGATAAGCAAGTAAGGGAGCAAAGGTAAAGGGAACCGAGTGAAGCACGCGGAGACGAAGATGTAATCCCGAGTTCCACCCAAGGATGTACGTCTCGTTTGGAGAGGTGTGTGCTACCACAACAGGTTAGCCGCAACGCCACAAAGGCTCACCTTCTTCTCCGATGAACTCAACCACAAAGGTTTTGAGTCCACCTTCCACTATTGATCCCCTTTTAGGGCGGAGATCGAATCCCTTACAAACGCTTGAGGCACACACCCACAACTGAATTGGGGGCTCCCAAGAAGACCACAAAAGGTCAAGGACCACAAAAGGTCAAGGTAACACCAAGAGTACAACAATGGTGAACTAGGTTTTCCCACCGGAAACCCTAGCCACGAAATCCCCAAGTGAATGGGGGAGAAATGCAAATCCCTTCGGTGAAGATGTAGATCCGGGCCTTCTCCTCCAATCCTCCAAAGATCAATGAATTTGGGTGGGGGGATTGGGAGATCTTGATGATTTGAGCTTTCAAGAATAGTAGGAGAGAGAAAATCGGAGAGCTAGCTGTTCTTGAGTGAGTGAGGGGGTATTTATACTCCCCCTCAAAATCTGGCCGTTGGCTGTCTTGGGCACCCGGAAATTCCGGTTTAAGTAACACCGGAAATTCCGGTCACCCGGAATATCCGGGTCTTTGAAAATATCCGAGCTGAATTTCCGGTTGAGATCAGAACCAATTCTGAACTTGACTTAGCCGATTTTCTGAGGGTGACTCGGAATATCCGAGTCCTTGAAATTTCCGAGCTGAATTTCCGATTGGAGTCAGTACCACTTCTGAATCTTGACTTAGCCAATTTTCTGAGGTTGACTCGGAATATCCGGGTTGCGGAACCGGAATATCCGAGTCCTTGAAATTTCCGAGCTGAATTTCCGATTGGAGTCAGTACCACTTCTGAATCTTGACTTAGCCAATTTTCTGGGGTTGACTCGGAATATCCGGGTTGGTGAACCGGAATATCCGAGTCCTTGAAATTTCCGAGCTGAATTTCCGATTGGAGTCAGTACCACTTCTGAACTTGACTTAGCCAATTTTCTGGGGTTGACTCGGAATATCCGAGTTGGGGAACCGGAATATCCGAGTCTGGGAAGAATTCCAGAAACTCTTTTTCTCTACAATTTGGCTTTAGGATTTGTGATATGAGTTTCACCCAAACTGAAATACTTAGCAATAGGATTAGTATATCATTGGTATTGTTAACTAACACACAAAACACTAGGGATTAAGAAATGTTCTTTCAACCGCCACTCCGCGAAGTCCCGCCCGTGGCACTCCAACAGCAGCAACAACCTCCCACCAGCACCGCCCGCTTGGATTCAGCCCAAGAAGACCGTGTTCCCAAACAGCGAAGTCTTCAACAAGCGCCCTATGTCCGATGATCACAGGAAGGACAACACCTGCTTAAAGTGTGGAAATCCAGGACATTACATGAGAGACTGTCCCAACAACACCAACAACAGCGACAACAACTACAACAACGCCAACCCAGTCAACGCACCCAAGCCGCCTGTGGTCGCTCGCGTCCACCACTGTCCGCCGAGGAGGCCTATGAGGCCACGGACGTAGTGCTTGGTACGTGCACCATCAACGCTAAACCCGCTCTCGTTTTATTCGATTCCGGAGCTTCCCACTCTTTCATCTCAAGAGATTTTGTCGCCAAACATCGTTTTCCTATTTCCCTTTTGGACCACGTTTTGGTGATACATACCCCGCCTCTGAGATGGATACTACCACCGCCTGCAAGGGGTTGACCATCAGGGTTAACCAAGTGGAGTTCCCCGCTCAACTCAACATGATTGATGTGCCTGGGATGGACGCCATCCTGGGGATGGATTGGCTGGTCCAGCACTCTGCTCAGATTGATTGCGCCGACCGCCAAGTAACGCTTACCAACCCCGAAGGCATCCGCACAACATTCCTGCCCAACAAACCTCACCAGATCAACGCCAAGATGTTCACCATTCAAGCCCCAGGAATTGGTCAAGTCTACGTGGTCAACGAGTACCCCGATGTGTTCCTCGAAGAATTACCCGGAATGCTGCCCGATCGAGATGTGGCATTTGCAAAAGAAGTCGTGCCTCGAATGAACCCAATATTCAAGAAGCACTACCGCATGACGAGCCCTGAGCTTGTGGAACTCAAGCGGCAACTCGACGAGTTGATTGAGAAGAAGTTCATCCGCCCAAGTATTTCACCGTGGGGATCGCCAGTGCTGTTTGCTAAGAAGAGCGATGGTACCCTCCGTTTGAGCATCGACTACCGCGCCCTCAACGAAGTCACCATCAAGAACAAGTACCCGTTGCCTCGAATCAATGATCTGTTTGACAAACTCCGTGGTGCCCGTGTATTCTCCAAGATTGATCTCCGTACCGGATACTATCAGCTAAAGATCCAAGAGAGCGATATCCCCAAGACTGCTTTCACCACGAGATACGGGTTATAAGAGTGCACCGTGATGTCTTTTGGATTGACCAACGCACCAGCCTACTTCATGGAAATGATGAATAAGGTGTTCATGGAGTACCTCGACAAGTTGGTGGTTGTGATTATCGACGACATACTCATCTACTCCAAGAATGAGGAAGAACATGGAGAGCATCTACGACTAGTCTTGACAAGGCTGCGTGAGCAACAACTCCATGCCAAGTTCAGCAAGTGGCAGTTCTGGCTAAAAGAAGTCGAGTTCCTCGGACATGTTCTGTCAGGTGCCGGCATGGCCGTCAACCCCAACAAGATCTCCGACGTACTGAATTGGGGGACACCCACCAATGTGTCAGAAATCCGGAGCTTCCTCGGACTAGACGGATATTACCGGAGGTTCATCGAGAATTTTTCCCGAATCGCCAAGCCCATGACTGAGTTACTCAAGAAGAACCGCAAGTTCACTTGGACCGATGAGTGTGAAGAGAGTTTCAACGAGCTCAAAAATCGACTGACCACCGCCCTAATACTGGTTTTGCCCGATGACAGCAAGGACTTCACAGTGTATTGCGACGCGTCCAGAAACAGACTAGGCGCCGTGCTGATGCAAGAGGGGAAAGTTATCACCTATATGTCCAAGCAACTCAAGACCCGTGAGATGAACTACCCGACTCACGACTTGGGGCTAGTCGCAGTCATACTCGCCTTGAAGCATTGGCGACACCACCTCATTGGGCAAAGATGCGAGATCTACACCGACCACAAGAGCTTAAAGTACATATTCACCCAGCTCGACCTCAGTTTGAGAAAGCGTAGGTGGCTCGAGGTAATCAAGGACTACGACCTCGGCATCCACTATCACCCCGGGAAGGCCAACGTGGTCGCCGATGCGTTAAGCCGAAGACGGTTGCCCATTTCCCCGAGTCTGAAAAAGGAGTTCGCCAAGCTCAACCTGTGCATCGGCAACTGGGCTTACTTGAATGCCCTTGAGGTAAAACCAGACCTGGAAGAAGACATCAAGGCTGGGCAGGCCGACGACCCTGAGATCCAGGACATCATCAGCAGGATCCCCCTTGGGAAGGAAAAGGGATTCTCCATGGGAAAGGACGGAGTGTTGCGCTTCGGCAACCGCCTATGCGTACCTGGGAAGGCTGAGCTTCGGAAACAAATATTGAACGAGGCCCACAACACCCCCTACTCCATCCATCCGGGAGGCACCAAGATGTACCAAGACCTGAAGCAAACGTTTTGGTGGACCGGGATGAAGAAAGAGATCGCGTACCACATCGCGTGCTGCAACACCTGCAACCTCATCAAGGCGGAACACCAGAAGCCCGCTGGACTCTTACAACCGCTATCCGTACTAGAAGTGGGACAACATCGGCATGGACTTCATCACTGGACTCCCCAAGACCAACTGGGGAAATTACTCCATTTGGGTAATCGTTGACCGGTTGACCAAGGTGGCCCACTTTGTGCCCGTGAGAACCACCTACCGCTCAAATCAGCTAGCCCAGTTGTACGTGGACAAGATTGTCAGACTACAAGGTATTCCCAAGAACATTGTGTCCGACCGAGGAACCCAATTCACCTCACTATTTTGGACTAGTCTCCATGAAGCTATGGGGACCAAGCTCACGTTCAGCACCGCATACCACCCCCAGACTGATGGACAGACCGAGCGCATCAACCAGATTCTGGAAGACATGTTACGCGCTTGTGTGCTCGTATACGGGACTGTGTGGGAGGACTGCCTTCCGTACACCGAGTACTTCTACAACAACAGCTTCCAGGGAAGCCTGTAAATGTCACCATTTGAGGCCCTATATGGTAGAAAGTGTCGGACCCCTCTCAACTGGTCGGAGACAGGTGATGGCAAGATCTTCGGATCCGGAGTTCTACTCGAGGCCGAGAGGCAAGTGCACCTGATTCGTGACAGACTCAAAACGGCCCAGTCTCGCCAGAAAAGTTGCTATGACCGTCGTCACCGCCTTGTGAGTTTTGAAGTGGACGACCATGTCTACCTCCGTGTGACACTCCTGAAGGGACTACAGAGGTTCCATCTCAAGGGGAAACTCGCTCCACGATTTACCGGCCCCTTCAAGATTCTGGCAAGGGTGGGAGTCGTCGCGTACCAGCTGGAACTCTCTGAGAAACTGGTAGGAGTTCACGACGTCTACCACGTGTCTCAACTAAGGAAGTGCATCTCGCCACCCACCAAGCAGACAGATGTTGAGGAACTAGAGCTGAACACAGACTTGACTTACGAAGAGCACCCAGTTAAAATCCTTGAAGAAGAAGAACGCCGCACCCGCAGCAAGGTTACCAAGTTTTACCGAGTGTAGTGGGACAGACACACGGAGGAAGAAGCAACCTGGGAACGTGAAGATTTGCTGAGGTCTGAGTACCCGTACCTATTTAACGAGCCGCAGGAATCTTGGGGACGAGATTCAACTTAAGGGGGGAAGGTTTGTAACACCCTGGATTTTCCGCCTTTTAATTTTTTTTTCAAAATACATTATTTCTATTTATTTAAAAGTATTTGAATTTACACCTCAGCAAAACCATTTGGATTTTCAATCTGATAAATCAAGTGGGACCTTGTGCCTTATATTTTCCCTCCCACTTGATACTTGCTACTATTATTTTGCCTTGGACAAATATTGATTTGGAATATTCTTTTCCCTTCTTTTAAAATCTGTCTTTTATTTAGCCCTCCAAAGGAACCTCTATATTTATAACTCCAAAAATTCCACAAAAATTAGGGAAGCATCCCTAGTTGATGGGGAAACTAATTCTAGAAAAACATTGATCCCTTCCTTGGAAAAATATTTCTCCACACCCCTCTTTCTATTCTTCCATTTCTCAAAACATTTTTGAAAACCTATTTAGAAAATTCCCAAGAAGAATCCAAGCCAGGATAAGATCACATTTACCACCCTCTACCTCAGGCCAAAAGGGCATCTTCAATCAACCGCATTTAAACCTCCATTTGAATTGTTCCCCTAATGACCAGAACTGATTTTCGAAAATTTTCTATAGAACTTTGATCGATTTTGCAAAAACTTTCTTCTGCATTCCGGTAGCCTCCTCATTTGGCGCACGGGGATGTCCTCACTTTTCCATTTGGTGCCTTGAGCATAGAGAACGGTGTCGATACCTTTTATGGCACGCTCTGGAGCACGCCGGCATCGGCATCGCCGTGCCCGAGGGCGCCGCCCGTTTCTGGTCGCCGAAGTAGCACGCCCCAGCACACACCAGCACGCCCTAGCCCTCCCTTGCTCCTCCTTTGACCGTACATGCCCCCGCAGCGGCACGCCCGCACGCTCGCCCCCGCAGAGCTGCCACCAGCTAGCCGACGCGCCGCTCGCCACTATGCTCGACAGGGACCCGCTCGTCAGCATGCCTCCAGGCCCCCGGCATTCACTCCCCTCCTCCTGACGCCCACGAGCCGCCCTGTGCCACCGCCCCCGCGACATCGGCGTTCACTCCGGCGAGTTACGCCTCCGCACCTACCGAGCCACCCCCTTTACTCCGGCCGCTCGCCCCGATCTTATTTAAACCCTCCCAGCCCTCGGCGGAGACGCACACCACCTCCTTACTCCCCCAGCTCACTCCCCTCCCCTAATCGTAGCCCGGTGAGCACTGCAGGGCCGACGATGGACTTGCCCTAGCCGCCTCGGCCGTGGAAGATTTCTTTGCCAGTGATGCCCCGTTCACCGATTAATCCTAGCCCTAGACTCCCTAGCTCCCTCCGAACCTAACGTCCCCTCGCCTCGGCAAACGGTGCTCGGAATCCTCGGGTACGTCCGCATCCTTCGCCGGAGCCGTAGACGATATAAGGCATCGCCGCCCGAGCCAACCCCGCTGCCCAAAACCTCGCCGCCGTGACCCCCTCGTGCACAGTGAGCACCCTCGTATCTTCCCCTAGCCCTATCACCCCTCCCCTGGCCGCACGACCTCGTCGGAGATCCCGCCGGCATCGGACGCGCAGCCCGCCTCTGTTTTAACACGCGTAACGGTTCGAAACAAACCGTGGGTCACTGACTGGTGGGTCCCGCACGTCAACGTTGTAAACATTATCCGAATCGTTTTCTGTTTTAATTTAAAACCCTATTTTAAATCATTTAAAAACAAAAACTTTGAAAGGGAATAACTCACTCAATATTAGTACAAAAATTTCAAATTTTATCTTTCTGGAAACTAGAGAGAAATCTCTATCAAATGAAACCAAAATGGGTTGATTTGGAGTTTATTTGCCGGTTCTTTTATCTATTGGCATTTGGTAGGTTTTTAACCCTTATTTATTTATTTGAAATAGATTCTCAGGAATTTGTGTAGGAACCAGAACCCTATCTTGTGTAAGGCAGGACATCCACCACATTCCACCATTGCTGAATTTTGGAGATTGCTCCACTGGGCTTGAATGATTTTCTTGCACTCGTTCTTGAAATATTCCGTCAGATGCTCACATGTCATATGCATTTACTAAATAGATATTTAACTGTTAAATAACTTTCATGTCATATGTATTTGCTAAATGAACATATAATGGTTGAATAACCCACATGCCATATGCATTTACTAGATTGATAATTAATTGTTAACAACTCAATAAAGACGACACGGGAAATTCCGGCACATCCGCCGTGAATGCCCGGTAGATATAACCTGACCTTATTTACCTCTTGTTATATGATATATATATTTCTATCTTTCTCTTGATACGATATGTTGCTCATGCTAGTTTTTACTTACTATTGCTTGACGTTGTTTAGTTGATTAATGGTGGCTACTGTTTTACAATCATTGTCGTGGAAACATCTTTGAAAATGTTGATAAACATGACTAAGAACTTAACCACCTCCCTCGACTGAGATTGTGTCATCGGTGCCATTCACCAAACCTTTTAGCTCAGTCACACGTCGTCGAAATGGGTAGACTCAACTTAGTAGCATTATCATACACCCCTTTGATGTCACCCCTTGGTGAGTCTAGTCGGTTACCTGTGTGGTCGGGGCTAGACATATGATGGTTCCGGAGCTCGGCGTCGCTCATAAGTTTGGGACGTGCCGGAACTTTAGTTTAGCCTAAGACAAGACCCGTGGGGCATGTCGGTAACTATATAGGGGGCGTCTTGATCTTGTGGAAGGTTGGGGAGTGGGCACTCGCCGCCAGGAATGGTTAAGTACTTCGGTACCGGTGAGACTATTGTGCACTCCAGCATGTGGTTGTTGCGACCTCTCGAGAGTGTATCTAGATACTAGCCTACGCCCAAGGATACGAGACAAGTTTGGATCGAGTCACACTTAGAGTCAGTCTTGTCATGGGGAATCTTTGAAAACCAAACTTGAAACTATGCGGGACTCGGGGAGTCTAGTTGTTGCATCAAGTGATGAGGGGATAGAGAGCCCGCAAGTGGTGAAACTTACCTTGTTAAACACATTACGATAGAACTTATCCTTACTTGAATTTACTTGTCGTGCTAGAATAACTTCTATGCCATGCTACTTTCCGTACTTATGACATGCTACTTTTCGTACTTATGGCATGCTACTTTCCGTACTTATGCCATGCCATATAGATAGTCATGTGTGCCGTGTGGCCAATGTCTTACGAGTACATGCAATGTACTCACCTTGCTAATTCTTTGGTCAGACCCTCCGTCGCCCGTCCCGGAGTACCCGCTCTACGAAAACTAGGATCAAGTATTCCAGACAGAACCCCGTGGAGTCCGCCCGCCGTACTACGCTTCCGTCTACGTTTTCCGCTGCTTAGTCCTTAGATCCAACGACGTAGAATAATGTACATACTGTTGTGTGCGCCGCTGCGCCTACCCTAGAGCCACTCTCGCGAATTGTGTTATGTATAATTATTCGAACCTATGTATCTGGTCTCGTCTTTAATATCAAGTGATCGTGTACTAGTGTTTCTGGGACTAGTATACGGGGCATTTCCAGTCTTTAGATCGGGGTGTCACAGTGGTGTTGCGTCGAGATCGGTCTCCAACGCTACGATCGTTGCATGAGGCGGAGCGGTTGTCTAGCGGGGGTCTAGGTGGCGACCTAGATAAAAACTGCAGGGGCGAAAGCCGATCTGGTTGCTACGCCGGAAGCGGCCCGGGCGGCTCCGGATCATGATGGTTTTGGTGGCAACATAGATAAAGAATGTTGGGGGAGAGGGTTCGTTGACCATGACTGGATCGCTTTCGAGCAATGGGGGCGGCGGCTTCAGAGTGGGTGGGGTGTGTTGTGGCGTTTGTTTGACTTGTACCGTATGGCCGGCAGGTCACTTCGTCTGTATGTTTCTTTTGTACAATTTATATGATTTTTGAATCTGATCTTCCTATAAATTGTGTTAATTCACTTTTATCTATTCAAGGAGTGGAGTCGATCACTTTTACAATCTATGCAAGTGATTTCATAGTGGCACGGTGTGACATCGCGCTTCTGGTTCAAAGTACATCATAGCACTTGACCGATCCCCTAAACTTGTTGCCGCCACCTTGATCGATTGGTCAAGCAAACAACCGCATTTTTTTTCCGAGAAAAGAGGGGGAGCCGAGAGAAGGTTTGTGCGTACTTTCCAGGAGCCTAGCTAGCTAGCTTGCCTTTCAGTGCAAATCATTGCTCCACGCCTTCCTTGGCTAGAATACTCCTTTAGGGCATTATGTTAAAACTTGTGTATAAGTTGGGACTCACGTACTCCACCATAATCATATTGATTCCATCAATACATATGTGACTAAGTTTTTCAAAGCTGAAACCCACGCGTAAAAACAACTATGTCATGAGTGGTGTAACAAAAAATCATTGTATATTGTCGTATTGATTCCATCACTATGTATGTGACTAAGTTTTTCAATAAGCTGAGACCCACACGTAAGAGCAACCATGTCATGAGTGGTGTAATAAAAATTCATTATATATTGTTACATGTCTTGAGAGTACTACTTCAATGTTTATGGACATCCATAAGATTATGGATAACCCATTAAAAAATTACTTATGGACAAAATTCACTATATATAAGTTTATCCATAAAAACTACTTTTTTCTTGTGAACATCTTTATGGACAACATAGTGGATGCCCTTTCTATACTACAGAGATTATGTACTGTAGTCATTACTAGTATAATAAAATTGGCAGGTGATGTACAGACATGTGAACGATGTTTGCGTACAGATATTCGTATACATGCCCAGGTCAAGCCACTTTACTCACGTAGTGCTGATCATCGGTCCGCGTTGGTTGGTTGGGAGTTGCCTGCCGCGTACGGAAGGAATCGGCCCCATGCATAACTTGCGCCGCGCCCGCGTCGTCTCTTGTGTTTTCTTCTTCTCTTTCCTTCGTGCTCATTCATTCATTTCGTGAGTCAAGCTCTCGATCGCGTCTCCCTCGATTTCGTGCGTGCAGCGTGCCTAAGGCATCTCCAGTCCCCTCGCCTCTACCCAAACGGTATTGTTTTGGGTCCGTCGCCGATGACAAATGATGCTAATCTGAAATTAGGGGTGCGGTTTTCAGTCGTTCTCCAGCCTAAGTTCGGCTCATGTAATTCAAAAATGGCGTAAACTTAAATTTGGCGCAAACATAGTTGATTTCGTTAATATTCGGCGTAAACAGAGACGATTTTATTAAATTTGACGTAAATAGAGGCGATTACAAAGTAGGGATTTCAACTATGCAACTAAAAACATAAAAAGTAGTTGAGGCCGAGGCTCGCCGTGATCGTCTGGCTGTAATCGCCGGCGCCGCCGCCGTTGTCTGAGTTGTCGTCATCCTTGTGCCGGTTTCTCGGGTCTACGCCGGTGTCGCCGTGGTCGTACCACCTGGTCTTCTGCAGGGTGCGCTGGAATGGGTCGTCGTCGTCCTCCTCCTCCTCATCGTTGGGGTCGAGTACGTAGTACTCAACCGGCTTCACGACCGGCGGGGGAGGCATGCGGCTGCGGCGGCCGGTGGCAGCGCGCTGCTCGCGCTCCGTCTCGGCGAGGAGTTGACGCTGCTGCTCCAGCTCATGCGCCGTGAACTCGCACACGCTCCACGAGTCGGCGAAGTCATCCACCGTCGGCTGGATAGTGTTGAAGGAGGCCTCCTCGGCCTCCTTCAAGCCCGGTCATTCTTCCTTCTGCTCGTCCTCCAACTCGGGCTTTGGCTCGCGCTTGGGCTTGATGACGTGCGAGAACCATCCGGCCGGAGACGCCGTGCTCCGCTGGCGCGGCTGGCCGATGCGGAGGGCATCGCTGCGCACGGGGGCAGGGCGCCCGAGTTGAGGAGGGGAGGGTTGAGGAGCTTGGCGCCGTGCGTATACCTGATAGAGGCGCCGAGCGTGCGCCGGAGGAGGAGGAGGAGGTCGTCGCCGCCGAGGAAGATGACGCCATTCGCCTGGGCGCCGAGGCCGGCATGGTCAGCCGGGGTTCGTTGCCGGCGGCGATGTAGTCGAGCACCCATTGTAAAGTGCGGTGCTCGCCTCCCCACCAGCGCCTGCGGCCGTGCGCGTTGCAGCAGCCCTCTACCGGGCCGTTGTTGCCGCGGTCGGCAATCTCCTCCTCGCAGCGGCGCTGGAAGTACGCCGTCCAGAAGGCATCGTTGCCTTCTGGCCTCCAGCGCGGGTCTACGGCCTGCGCGAGCGTCATGTGGCCCGGAACTCGGCGATGGCGTACTCGCGCTCGTCTCCGCGGGGATGGGTGGCACGGGCACCCCTGAAAGGATCGGTATGACACCTACAGAGGGTGAATAGGTGCTAATTCAAAATTTTAGTTCTTTTTCAAATTAGGCTTGACACGAAAGGTAAATTCTCTAGATATGCACCTACGGTGAATTTACCTATATGACAAGCTATCAACTAAGCAAGATACAAAGTAAAGGAGGTAAACAAAGATAGAGGTAACCGAAGTGAAATCACGAGACGATAAGGATGTATTCCCGAGTTCCTCCCTTAAATGGGAGTACGTCTTGTTGGAGAGGTGTGAACCAACACAATGGTTCAATAGCCACAAAGGCCTCACCCAAATCTCTGGTGAACCGCACGACAAAGGTTTGGTCCACTTTTCACTATCGGAATCCTTCAAAGCGGAATACAGAGCCTTTACAACAATGATTCGGGGCACGAGCCACAAAGGGCTTGGGGGCTCCCGAACATCTATAATCTGTCACAAAGAGAAAAGGTAAGTACAACAATGAGGTAGGGTTTCCTAGTAAAAACCCTAGCAAGTGTTCCCTCAAGTGTATGAGGGGAAAATGAAGAACGGCTCGGTGAAGATGTAGATCAGACACTTCTCCGTTAATCCTCCAAAGATTAGCGAGATTGGGTGGAAGGATTGGGAGATCTATTGATTCATCAGCTGGCGACAATGATGTTCTTTGTTTGGTCGAGCAAACTGGCTGGAGGTAGGTGGAGGGGTATTTATACCCCTCCAGAAAATTAGCCGTTGCAGCGCAGCTTCGCACCGGAGATTTCGGCCTGGGGCGAAAACTCCGGTCCCTGTTGGCGGAAACTCCGGACCACACCAGGGGTTGAGCACCATCTTCTCGAAACTGGAATTGGGCAGCTCTGGGAGACTTGAGGCCGGAAACTTGGCCAGGTGCGGAAACTCCGGTCTTCAGGGCCGGAAACTCCGCCCCCCCACCAAGAGCTAAACACTTCTTCGACAATTGAGGCTGGGAAAGTCTCCGGTCCTCAGGGAACGGAAAGTTCTGCCAGGGGCGGAAACTCCGGTCGCTGATGCTTTCTACGTGTGGTTGGTAAACCCCAAGAGGAAGGTGTCAAATAGTGCAGCAATAAGATTTTCCTCAGTTATGAAACCAAGGTTATCAAACTAGTAGGAGATGAGAATTCCCTCGATGTTATTGGCGGCGCCGTTTACGACTACCAACGTGGAGCCTACACACAACACAATCAAAGTATTTTGTCCCAATTCAACGGTGAGGGTGTCAATCCTACCGGCTTGCTGTAACAAAAGGATTAAACGTGTGTGTGGAAGAAAGATGATTGTTTGCAAAAAATAACATGTTTGCAGTTGTGGTCTTATCAGATTAAAGAGAAGGACCGGCGTCCACAGTTCACTAGTGGTGTCTCTCCATAGATAATAAATTCATTCATGCGGGTAAACTAATTACAGCTGGGCAATTGATAAAATAATGATGAGCAAACCAATGCATATACTAACGTTATGATGTCTAGTGTGAGATTAATTCGGGCACTACAACAATATACATAGACCATTCCAACCGCATCTATGACTAATAATCCACCTTCCGGTTAGCGTCCGCACCCCTTTCAGTATTAAGTTGCATGCAACAGATTATCCCTTAAGCACTGTGTGTAAAGTAAGTAAGTAACATCATTCTTAGATAAAGTACTACTCTTTTATCCCTAGTAGCAACGGTACATCTACAAACTTAGAGCTTTCTGTCACTGCCACAGATTAAATAGAGACAGGAACCTACTATCGAGCATAAATACCCCTTTTGGAGTTACAAGCATCTACTTGACCAAAGCACACACGAGTAACGGAGAACATGCAAGATCATTAAATAGCACACACATGATATATTATGAAGCAATAACTTTAGTACTCAATATTCATCTGATCCCAACAAACACAACATGGTGAATTATATAACGGTGATCTTGATCATGATAGGTAGCTCACAAGATCTAAACATGATAGCACATGAAGAGAAGACAACCATCTAGTGAAGGGAATATGCCCTATAGGAACTTAATAAAGATAGCTTATTAGGCATATATCAATTGTTCATTATATGTTTTATACCATGCTATAACTATATTAAGCGGAAACATTGATACACGTGTGGTAGATAAACAATCAGGTCCCTAGTAGCTTCTACGAAGACTAGTATTGATGATCGAGGTTTCCCGATCATGTGACATGGCGTCAGTTGGCAATGAAGTCATGTCATTGGGAGAATGATGTGATGGACATACCCATAATTTGTAGGACATAGTCATTACGCCTTCGACCGTCAGATCAACTCTTATTGTTATTCCTGGAAGATACTTTGATCGCATCAAACATCTTATATTGTATGACAATAAAGGTGACACTTTCGGGTATCGGAAGGGAGTAGTTGAGACGAGGGGTCAAGAGCGGGATTTGTCAGTCCGCATAGCAGGATAGATACTCTAGGGCCGAGATTATGTCAAAAAGTTTGCAAACATGTGACTAGGTCACCAGGACATAATATCACAAACGAGTAGAAGATAGTGTTGTCGGTAACGAGATCATGCTGGGTATGGAGATATCTGTGAACGAGTCTCGGACGCGCTAAGTATCGCTATGGCAAAAGTTTATGACTCCACGTCCATGTTTGATAGATGAAAGTCATTCGTTATATCACAGGGGTTAATTCATGGGGTCTAGGCCTATGAGTTAATTATTGATCGGAGAGGGGTCTCGATCATGTCTGTTATTATACCGAACCGCTAGGGCAACACAGTTAAGGGGTTTCGACAAGACAACCGGAAAGGAAAGAGATCACCGGGAACGTCCCGGGAATGGTCCGATGGAGATTGGGCAGCGACGAAATAGTTTTCGGAGCAAGAATAAATTATATATAATATGTTTGATATTAATTAGTGTAATTAATGATTAAATATAATTTTATATATTTATTTTCGAATTTTTGAAGGCTGATTTCCCTAAATGGGCCTTCTAGTGGGAAGAAGGCCCAGGGGGGGGGGGGGGAATCCCCCCAGGGCTTCGGATTGGATGGGACCGGCCTAGGTGGGCCAAATCGGGCCCACCTAGGGCCGGCGCACCTTGCCTAGCCGCACCAGGCATGTGGGATAGGCCCACATTGCCTGGCTGGCAAGGTTGGCTCCCCCCGGGAGACTATATAAAGAAAGGCACCCCTGGCCTTTTAATTCACCAATTAATTTCTCTTTCTCTCCTCGATAACGTGATTCACTTTGTCGGAGTTGTGCCGAGAATAGAGGGGGTCTCTCCACGATAGCCCACTTCTGCAGTGTTGGTGTTCTGGTCCAAATTTTTCGTACTCGTCCTGGACTGGAGCTTCGGAGGGCGTCGTCTCCACCTTATGTGTGTGCCGCCCTGCGAGGTGCCACGCTAGTAGTGCTGGGAGGTCGGCTTCCTCCACCGGACCTCGAGGTCATCTTCATCGGCTTCATCACACCAAGTTCTTCGCGACCTAGAGGTCGTCTTCGTCGTCAACGCTTGTGCGGGAGCGTAATCCCGGCTTTCGGTCTACAAGGGTATGTGTTCCGATCTCCGCCGTATTACTATATCTGCATAGTAAGATCTTGGCTAGTTTAAGGATATCGTTGCTAGAAAAAATATTGTTTTCTGCCTGTGATCCCCATCAGTGGTATCAGAGCCGATATATGCGTAGATATAGCTGTACGCTGTTAGAACCCGTGTTCTTCACGGGGTCACGGGCACCGTTCCTGTTATTTGCTCCCCTCTAACATGCACTTGTGATTCCAGCGGCATCGAGTTGATGAAGCGGCCCAGACCGACTTTACGTGTACGCTTACGCGAGACTGGTTCCATTACTGACATACGGCTGGTACCGTATGTGTGGCTGGCGGGTGTCAGTTTCTCTCTCTTTATTTGGCTTTGCATTTTCAGTGGAGGGCCCGAAAGGGATGCTTAAACATGCAATTATTGGATCGTTGTTGTGGTCATAAGTTCGTAGGTAAGAAGCGGTTATTTTTACGACAACCCCAAGCCACGTAAAATATGCAAAAGATAAAGTAGAACGCGTCTAACTTTATTTTGCAGGGGCAATGTGATATGGTCAAGGTAGGTTTATTAAATGGTTTTATGAACTGTGGGCGCCAAAAAGACCATGGCGCATGGACCATATCACGTCGCATTACATATGATATTATTGTGTGCATCTTATATTGTGTGATTATATATTAGTATATATTAGTTACACGGCGGTAGTAATATAAAATGATCCCTCCAGAATACCACTAGTGTTCTTCCTTCGACGTGCACCACCAAGAAAGTTCTATGTTATGAGGCAGGCCGTGACGACCGGGTGTCAGACATATCGTTGTTCGCATACAGTGGGTGTAAGCCATGTTGCACGCGCGTTCGTTGAAGGTTGTTATGGCGAGCCTAGCATATGTAGATATGGTCACGGAACACGGAGGCCGAAAGGTCGAGCATGAGTCACAAAGTTGTTGTGATCGACAATGCGTTTTCCAACCTTAAAGTTGTGTTGCCGGCTCTGACGATGAGGGGTTGCGCAATGGATGTGGGTCGTGTAATCGCTGAAACGACCAGGAGGGATGTTCGTTTGTGTGGGAGTTCTGATAGTTTTTTTCTAAAATTTTAGAACTCAAAATTTTATGAACAAAGTCTGTTTTACAAAACCTTTGTAGATATTAACCGATGTAATAACGTTCTTTAAAATTAGGTGCCATCCTGCGATTGAGAAACTTAAGAAGATGTGTGCAAACTTCATCGTTTTATACTTTATCTTGAGGATAATCCTTGTTTGAACCATTATGTCTTTGTGATACAATACCCGCTAGGAGATAAACCCGGAGATTCCGCTAACAAAAGGATAATTTGGATTATCAAGTTTTTTTGCGGATGATATCATCATTGTCCAGTGTATGCTATGATCTCTGCCATAGAGAACTAAAGGTGGGTACGAGTTGTTACATCGCGGACATATGAGATGATCGCTAAACTCGGGATACACCTAAAGTTGGGTTGATGAAGTTTCTCAGTACGTTGACTGTACTTCTTCTCAACCAAGATAGAAGAAAATGAAGGAGATATGCCCTAGAGTCAATTAATAGAGTGTATTTCTTTATCATATCTCGTTTGTTCATAATACGTTTTGTGTCATGCTAAAACTGTATTAAGCGGAAACATTAATACACGTGTGATACATAAACAACCAGGTCCCTAGTAGCCTCTACTAATACTAGTTTCACTTCATGATTGATGATCGAGGTTTCTCAATCGTGTGGCATGGCACCAGTTGGCAATGAAGTCATGTTGTTGGTAGAACGATGAGATGGACATACCCATATTTGTAGGACGTAGTCATTACGCCTTCGACGGTGAGATCAACTCTTATTGTTATTCCCGGAAGATACTTTTATCGCACCTAACGTCGTATGTTATATAGTATGACAATAACGGTGATACTTTTGGGTATCGGAAGGGGGTAGTTGAGACGAGGGGTCAAGAGCGGGATTTGCGAGTCCGCATAGCAGGATAGATACTCTAGGGCCCACTCGGTGATATTCTGTCGAAGGAGCTTGCAAGCATGTGACTAGGTCACGGAGACATGAAATCATAGACGAGTAGAAGATAGTGTTGTTAGTACCGAGGTCAGCTAGGTATGTGTCGTGGTGGTGTCACGGCAGATGCCTACGGGTAGGCTAATTTGTGGGGCCGATGGACGCTAGGGGATCTCGGGGAGGGATTGCGCGATGAACTCGCGCGCAGGTAAACACAACCGACACAGGGACACAAGGATTTACCCTGCTTCGGGGCTCTCGTGAGGAGATAAAACCCCTACTGCAGCATCTAGCCTACTCGGTATATTTCCTCTCTTACTATTCGGGCTACAACACGCTCCATGAGCTGCTACAGTTGCCTCCATGAGGTCTTGAGAGCAAATGAGAAGGGGGGAAATGAAGTGGTGGGGTGGTGGTCTCTCCTCTCCCCCTCCCCTGGTGCCCTTTATATAGGAGAGCCCAGGGGACAAGTGGGGGACAAGAAAACAGAAAACACGGTTCACTGCGCACTGCTCACGATTTGACTGATGGGGTCTTGTCGGTACTGTTCACTGCGTCACGCGCAGTGTACTGTTGTCACATCTGGTACACTGTAGCGTCACTGTGCGGTGTACTGCTCACATCATGAGTATCGGTCGTCTTCTAGTGTCTGTCTTCCACAGCTCCACGTTCTCTTTTTACCTCCTAGCGATAGCAGGTTATCCGGACGCCCGATAACCGCCGATGCCGGATGCCACACACCGAAGATCATAGCAATATTGTGGAACCCAGCCTTTATGTTGCCGGAACTGTTTTCACCCGGACCTAACAAAGGGCATCTCGGTCTGCCGAGATGGAGAGAACGCCGAGCTGAGTCATAGCAAGGAGATGCCGAACCGGGTCCTCCCGGGGTCGAGGTCGAGGCGCTAGCCGGGCTCAGGGTGCCTGCCGCGAGTGCGGATTGCCGCTGCCATGTAGGCGAGTTGGGGGCGTCGGGGATGCCGGGACGCAGGGGACGCCGGAGTCGGGAGGCGGCGCATTCGGGCGAGGGGCCGAGGATGGGGGAGCCGCGCCGGAGCGTACGTGGCCGAGCTCGACGCGGAGGAGGCGAGGTCGCGTGTCGATGGCGTCTCGGAGGTGAGGAGGCGCATCCGCTCCGAGATGGGGATGCCGGGGTGGTGCGGTGGATGCCGTGGCCAGGTCGGGCGCGTCCGGGATGGTGCGGTGGATGCCGGGTGTCCCGGCGCAGCTGGGGCTGAGGTCGAGGACGTCGGGAGGCGTCGTTGCCGAGATGCGGAGGCGGTGGAGCTCGGGCAGCTACTCTGCGGTGCCGGGGACGAGGCCAAGGGGGCGCACCGGAGATGGAGGAGGTCGGGGGCGTGCCGGAGATGGAGGAGGTCGGGGGCGTCCCGAGCGAGACGAAGGGGTGGTGAGGTCGAGCGGCGCGGGTGGCCGGTCGAGGAAGCTGTGCAGGGGAAGTCGCGGGAGGCGGCGATGTCGGGGAGGGGAGGCCGCGCTCGTGGTTGGTGGTCGTGGATGAGGACGTGCTCCCGAAGAGCAGTTGCAGACGATGCGAGGTCGGGGGATCTCGATCTGTTGAGATCGGTTCACTCGGCCCACGAAGGCTTGCTGCCTCGGATTAATCACACAGGATGCCGGCCCATCCGGGAAAGAGAAAATTGGACCAGCCCGGGATCCCTCCGAGCCCTGCTACCTCGGTTCAACCGAACCAAACATGATGATTTTAGTCAAGAGATGTCCTTCTCCTCCTTTTTCTTTATTCTTCTCCTATTCAAACCTATCTATACCTGCAACACTAAGAAACAAACCCATATTTTCGGGGTACCGGGGAATTACATCCCCGACACTAGTCCCCGAGTCTATGGGGGATTCGTTAGAATCGCGCATAGACTTAAAAACAAATAGTCATTAGGAAAACTCCATACCAAATACCATGCTTTTAGGGACCCCGGGGATTATAACCCCGACACTAGTCCCCGAGGCTGCGGGGGACTCGCAGAGTCGCGCGCAGGATTAGAAGAAATCTTAACCTCATCGTCTTCACTTGCTCCACCGAATACCTGCAAAAATACAATCATATGCCGGTTCCTTAGCCACTCTGGGCGTTTTACCGACATAGATGTCTTCGGCCACCGCCGGTCTGACACACAACACATGCCGGCGTTTAGCCACTCTGGGCGTATACCGGCACGGACGCCTCATGTGCCGGCGTTTAGCCACTCTGGGCGTATACCGACACAGAGTCTCATGTGTCGGCGTTTAGCCACTCTGGGCGTATGCCGACACAGACGCCTACGCACACAATGTCACATAGGTATCTCGGTATGTCGGTATGTCGGCCATTCTGGGCATATCACATATATTTCGGTATCTCGGCCACTCCGGGCGTATCACAGGTGTCTCGGTATCTCGGCCACTCTGGGCGTATCACAAGTGTTTCGGTATCTCAGGTGTTGCCTTTGGCGAACTCTGACAAACTGAAACAAATAACGATTTGAAAATATAGCCCGATGCCATGATACATTGGCGAACCGAAATAAACGGGGATCTGGAGATATTGCAGTATGCCATGATATATTGGCGAACCGAAATAAACGGCGATCTGGAAATTGTGCATGATACCGCGATACGTGGGCCAACTGATACTACAGATCATATGCAATGTACCTTGAGGTAACAATAAATATAAGATGGATCCGAGATAACCGATATAATCAAGACTTTCGACATGAGTATCCTCGCGGTAAAACCGATATCACCCTTCAACGTTAGTTAAGACATATATATTTTAACAAGAATAAAGACAGAAAATAACCCTAGCAGCCAACCACACAATAGGACCAACGAGTCCCAGGTAAATTTTCAGATATAGCAGGAAGACAAAGGAGCCCGGCAGTCCCCGAGTCCAGTTTCGGGATACCGGCTCACAAACTACACAACAGGAACCAAGATACGCCAAGCATATAAATAAATACAAACTGAGCAACTCTACCGACTTAGCATGCAAGGTAGAACTAAACGGTAAGCCAGTCCCCGGGTCACGACATTTTGCTCCCGGGGAAAAAACTAACAGATGACAAAATAGGCACAACAGGGCAGTCCCCGGGTTACGATATCTCGTTCCCGGGTAAACAATTAAACTAAGCATGCATGGGCATCTCCCGAATAAATCTAAGATAACATAATTGCAAGGTACATACGACGATACCCACGGAGCACAGAAGCGGTTGGGGATGTCGGAGGCGACATAACCCGGGTAACTGGTGTGCAGTCGCCAGGGGTCTGCTGATGATGAGTATCGGGGCAGGCGCCGACGGCTGGTGCCCGCGATGCAGGGATCCCGGTTTGGGATGTCGATGACCGGTTTCCGCGATGCGGGGACGTCGATGACCTCCACCCGCGGTGCAGGGATGTCAGCGACCTCTACCCGCAGCGCAGGGATGTCGGCGACCTCTACCGGCGGTGCAGGGATGTCGGCGAACTCAACCCGCCGCGCAGGGATGTCAGCGACCTCAACCCGCAGCGCAGGGACGTCGATGACCACTGCCCGCAGCGTAGGGATCCCGGATTTAGGATCCCGGATTTTGGGATGCCGGCGACCGCTACCCGCGGCGCAGGATGTCAGTGACCACTGCCCGCAGCGTAGGGATCCCGGACTTAGGATCCCGGATTTTGGGATGCCGGCGACCGCTACCCGCGGCGCAGGATGTCAGTGACCACTGCCCGCAGCGTAGGGATCCCGGATTTAGGATCCCGGATTTTGGGATGCTGGCGACCGCTACCCGCGGCGCAGGATGTCAGTGACCACTGCCCGCAGCGTAGGGATCCCGGATTTAGGATCCCGGATTTTGGGATGCGGCGACCGCTACCCGCGGCGCAGGATGTCAGTGACCACTGCCCGCAGCGTAGGGATCCCGGATTTGGGATACCGGCGACCGCTACCCGCGGCGCAGGATGTCAGTGACCACTGCCCGCAGCGTAGGCATCCCGGATTTAGGATCCCGGATTTTGGGATGCCGGCGACCGCTACCCGCGGCGCAGGATGTCAGTGACCACTTCCCGCAGCGTAGGGATCCCGGATTTAAGATCCCGGATTTTGGGATGCCGGCGACCGCTACCCGCGGCGCAGGATGTCAGTGACCACTGCCCGCAGCGTAGGGATCCCGAATTTAGGATCCCGGATTTGGGATACCGGCGACCGCTACCCGCGGCGCAGGATGTCAGTGACCACTGCCCGCAGCGTAGGGATCCCAGATTTAGGATCCCGGATTTGGGATACCGGCGACCGCTACCCGCGGCGTAGGATGTCAGTGACCACTGCCCGCAGCGTAGGGATCCCGGATTTAGGATCCCGGATTTTGGGATGCCGGCGACCGCTACCCGCGGCGCAGGATGTCAGTGACCACTGCCCGCAGCGTAGGGATCCCGGATTTAGGATCCCGGATTTTGGGATGCCGGCGACCGCTACCCGCGGCGCAGGATGTCAGTGACCACTGCCCGCAGCGTAGGGATCCCGGATTTAGGATCCCGGATTTGGGATACCGGCGACCGCTACCCGCGGCGCAGGATGTCAGTGACCACTGCCCGCAGCGTAGGGATCCCGGATTTAGGATGTCGGGTCCCGTCCGAAATTCTTCCCGCAAGCGCCACTCAGCCCCACGGTGGGCGCCAACTGTCGTGGTGGTGTCACGGCAGATGCCATAGGATGGCTAACTTGTGGGGCCGATGGACGTTGGTGGATCCGGGGAGGGATAGCGAGCTGAAGAGCTCACACGGGGAGGATAGAATAAATCGCAAAGGGGAAGATCTAACAAATACAAAGAAATGCACGAAGGCACACAACACACAGACGATATACCCAGGTTCAGGGCCCTCGTGAGGAGGTAACACCCCTACTCCTGCATTTCCTGTCTATATATTGGTGATATAAGGACTACAACTTGCTACAAGATCAGCCGAAGGATGAAGTAGGAAGAACTAGATGAACTCAAGGTGAAGAGGAATAACTGCTCTAAGAGTAAATGTGACTATAGCTTTGGCTCTAAAGTTGGCCTCCTTCCCTCAGGAGCAGTTATGGCGCCTTTTATAGAGGTCCGACCAGGAGGGCCGGAAACCCTAATTTGGCTTGGCCCTACCAGACAGGCCTAGCCGGGATGTCGTCACCGGCTAGTGCGACCTAGTCGCCGGACTATCCGGTGTAGACTCCTCGTCATCATCTCGTTAAGGGCGACAAGCGCCGTCCTGCATCATCATTGCCCCCTTGTCAGAGACAAGACATGTCTCTGCCCATCCCGGATAGCCTTTTCCGGATTGCCGGGCTAGGCAGGTCAGGTCTTGTCGTACCACGCTCGTACCGGCTGATGCGCTCGCGTGTCAGGCGGGAGGTGACCATGCTCCCGTGTCAGGCGGGAGGTGACCATGCTCCCGTGTCAGGCGGGAGGTGACCATGCTTCCGTGTCAGGCGGAACGGTACTTCCCCCCGCGATAGACGGGAAAGCCTGCTACGGACCGTTGACGGCCTACCGGAAACCCTTGCTCCGGATACCTCCTTGCCTTCCACTGAACCTCTTCTGCACAAGATCAACACCGAGAGTCGATCCGGTTAGTACTTACCCGGAATACCTATCCGGTAAAGCCGAGTACACCCCCACCCGGAAGTCTCCCCGGAGTCCTAGATCCGGGATCCTTCCCGGAGACGTCCGAGCTCGTCTCAGGATGAGTATCTCTAGGCCTAGCCTCCCGAAGATGTCTTAGCCTATCGGCAAAGACATCTTCGAGAAGCTAGTTCTTACAGGAACCACCCGCTCATGCTTGTGCTGCGACTGAGGACTGGGGGTGTCTATTTATAGTTGCCCGGGCTGACCCTTGCGGTTGCCAGGAGACACTTTACCCTCTTCCAGTGCCTAAAGGTCAGGTTGCCCTTTCGGCACACCAGGAGGTGTCCCTTGTTGTCGCCAAAGGTCAAGCACTGTTAATATTTACCGGATTATACCGGGATCTTCCCCTACCCGGGGGGTAGCCCCCCGACAGATGCCATAGGATGGCTAACTTGTGGGGCCGATGGACGTTGGTGGATCCGGGGAGGGATAGCGAGCTGAAGAGCTCACACGGGGAGGATCCCGGTAAAACCGAAATCTCCCAAGAACTGGGAACAAGAACAAAGCGCAAAGGGGAAGATCTAACAAATACAAAGAAATGCACGAAGGCACACAACACACCGACGATATACCCAGGTTCAGGGCCCTCGTGAGGAGGTAACACCCCTACTTCTGCCTTTCCTGTCTATATATTGGTGATATAAGGACTACAACTTGCTACAAGATCAGCCGAAGGATGAAGTAGGAAGAACTAGATGAACTCAAGGTGAAGAGGAATAACTGCTCTAAGAGTAAATGTGACTATAGCTTTGGCTCTGAAGTTGGCCTCCTTCCCTCTGGAGCAGTTATGGCGCCTTTTATAGAGGTCCGGCCAGGAAGGCTGGAAACCCTAATTTGGCTTGGCCCTACCAGACAGGCCTAGCCGGGATGTCGTCACCGGCTAGTGCGACCTAGTCGCCGGACTATCCGGTGTAGACTCCTCGTCATCATCTCGTTAAGGGCGACAGGCGCCGTCCTGCATCATCATTGCCCCCTTGTCAGAGACAAGACATGTCTCTGCCCATCCCGGATAGCCTTTTCCGGATTGCCGGGCTAGGCAGGTCAGGTCTTGTCGTACCACGCTCGTACCGGCTGATGCGCTCCCGTGTCAGGCGGGAGGTGACCATGCTCCCGTGTCAGGCGGGAGGTGACCATGCTTCCGTGTCAGGCGGAACGGTACTTCCCCCCGCGATAGACGGGAAAGCCTGCTACGGACCGTTGACGGCCTACCGGAAACCCTTGCTCCGGATACCTCCTTGCCTTCCACTGAACCTCTTCTGCACAAGATCAACACCGAGAGTCGATCCGGTTAGTACTTACCCGGAATACCTATCCGGTAAAGCCGAGTACACCCCCACCCGGAAGTCTCCCCGGAGTCCTAGATCCGGGATCCTTCCCGGAGACGTCCGAGCTCGTCTCAGGATGAGTATCTCTAGGCCTAGCCTCCCGAAGATGTCTTAGCCTATCGGCAAAGACATCTTCAAGAAGCTAGTTCTTAGAGGAACCACCCGCTCATGCTTGTGCTGCGACTGAGGACTGGGGGTGTCTATTTATAGTTGCCCGGGCTGACCCTTGCGGTTGCCAGGAGACACTTTACCCTCTTCCAGTGCCTAAAGGTCAGTTTGCCCTTTCGGCACACCAGGAGGTGTCCCTTGTTGTCGCCAAAGGTCAAGCACTGTTAATATTTACCGGATTATACCGGGATCTTCCCCTACCCGGGGGGTAGCCCCCCGACACTAGTCCCCGAAGCTGGTGCTGCACAGCGACCTCGGATGATGTGCGGGATCAGCTTTAAACAACAATCATTTTCCGAGAACCAATTATACCATCCTTTTATTCCATGTCTAGATCGATTCTTCTCGAGATCTTTTTACCGAGATCCTTTTACCGAGATCTCCCCACCGGGATTGCCTTAACCGGGAGGCGAAGCCTGCGACCGGATAGTACCATGCCAGTGAATCTCGACCGTTGATCTCCCGATGAATTCGAGACACTGCGCCAGGGCCCACCCGACGTCCCGTCTGTGTAGAGGCGCACTCGAGTGCCTCTGCGCACGCACGGTGTCGCTTGGGTTCCTGCGCCGGGTAGCCGCAGTCGATCCGGAATCCAACCGTTGGGGCCGTGTGGCCCTCGGTGTGGCCGGATCGGGCGCTCCGGATAGTGCCACGTGTCCTGTGGCACAAAACAGATCCCACCCACGATCGTGGAGATCGTGGGCGGGAAAATCGGAAACCGCTTCGGAATCCCCCCCCATAAATAGGGGGCCGGAACGGTCTCCTTCACTTCTTCTTCTTCCCTTCTCTTCTCCTTCACCGTTTCGAACTCGCCGCCGCCGCTGCGCTCGTCGCCCGCACGACGTCCCGCTCGCCGTTCGCCGGAGCTCGCACCCCGCCGACCCTCTCGTACGCCGTCGATCTCCTCCACCGGTGAGTTGCTCTTCTCCGATGCGATGCCTTTCTCCGGTAGAGTAACCGCCCGACTCCGGCCGTGCCCTAGCACGAGCACGGTTGCGCCGCCGCCGGTGACCACATTCGAGCGGCGCGCACGAGGCGCACGGTGATGAATCACCGTGGCGCTAGAAAGTATATCGGTCACCCGCATTTGTGCCTCGTTTGAGTTTAGCACGAGCCATTTTTCCTCCCTTTGTTTTGATTACTTAGCATATGATAGATCTTGCTTCCCACCAACTCGGTAGTGTTTAGTAGTTCGTGCCCCGACACCCTCGTTTCCGATAGACTAAGTTCGACTAACCGCCGCTGCGCCTGCAGAGTAGCCCGGATACCCCTGCATACTTCTCCGACATGGGTGAAGAACGTGCTCGGGGGTGCTGGGATGGGTCCGAGACGATGCAGTCGGATCTTGACTGGCTGTATCGGACTCACCGGATTCCTCCGGAAGTCGAGAGCCGTCTACCAGGAGAGGAGGTTGCACCGGAACCCCAACCCGGGGAATTCGTGGTATTCCTATCGCACTTCGAGCGCGGGTTTGGGCTTCCGGCTAGCCCCTTCTTCCGCGACTTCCTCGACACGTACGACGTCCAACCTCACCATCTTCCCGCCAACGCCATCATGATGCTCTCGGTCTTCACCACCTACGTAGAGGCGTATCTCGGCATATGGCCATTTGTGGATCTCTGGGCGAAGTATTTCATCCTTCGCCGCCAAGCCATCCCCAATCCGGATCAGAAGATAAAGGACTTAGTCGATTGCGGAGCGGCCACCATCATCCCTCGCGCGGACTCCGGATTCCCCATAGTCAAGGGACTAGAGTCCTGCCGGAATTGGCAGCGTAGCTTCTTCTACGTGAAGAACCGGGAGCCCTCGGGAGATGGTCCGGGGTCCTCGAACCCGGACTTCATCAATCTGCCGGAATTCGTCATGGGTCCTCCGCGCGAATTCTGTCGCTGGAAGTATCTTCCCGACAACGACGAGATCAAATACATGCACGATGTTCTGCATGTGCTAACTCAGCAGATGACCGGGGATGATCTCTTGCGCTGCTTCATTGTCCGCCGGGTCTGCCCCCTTCAAAACCGAGTGCACAAGATGTGCCACATGTCCGGGAATTTCGACACCACTAGGACCAGTATCCTTGGGCTAAACCACGGGGGGGTCGTCCGTCGTGTCCGAGCTATTGCCCGGACGGAGATGACGGAGGACTATACTTGGGGGCTCCTTGGGGGATGTCGGAGAAGACCATGCGACCAGGTGCTTATATCAGTCTTTCGTGCCTTCGCCTTCGCGCATGCGCTCACCTGGACACCGACACGGCCTAACTTGTTTGCGCAGTTGTTCGAGCGTCAACACGAAGAAGACGCCGTCCATGTCAACGGGAATTACACGCCGGACTTCCCGAAACCGGACGTGATGCCGAGAGAGGATCCCGACGGCGAGGACCATCTCGCCATCCCTTTCGTCAAGGCCCCGGGTAATCCTTCAACTCCAGAGGCAGTTTTCATTTCTTCGGATGATGAGGATGAGATTGACTGCGAGATCCTTGACGTTATTGACGCTCTTCCTCTGAATTGGGCCCCAACAGTGGTTCCAAAACCGACAACCGGGACAAAGCGTGCCGAGAGCCGGAAGCGCGCGGCTTCCGACACCGAGGGGGCCGATAATTCCGGCAACCCCTCCAAGAAGAGCAAACCGACTAAACAGACAACCGAGAAGCCTGTTCGGCGCCGGCAGAGGGGTCCTCCCCTTGTGGATTCCGGGTACGTTTTTCTTGCCTCATGTTATTTGACTTTGTTTTCTCCACAACTTTTACTAAGACATTTCCTTTCAGTGACGCGCTCGAGCTCCCGACACCTGTTGTTCCTCCTCCTCCGGGAACTCGGACTCCCAGCCCGGCTCGGGCCTCTCCTTCACCTCTTCGCCCTTGTGCTCGAGGAAGTGAAGCCGCCGCCTCCGGTGCCGCACCGGCAAGCGTCGCGACCTCGGATGCACCTCCGGTGATCGACGAGATCGCGGTGCAGGCCACGACCATCTCGGGAGAAGTGCTTCTTCCGGAGAGCCCGCGCCGGGTTCCCGGGCTGGAGGCAGAGATCCTCAGCCCTCGCCGGGAACCTGCGGCAAGTGGCGTCTCTCGGCCAGCCGCGACTAAGATCATCCCGGAGAAGCAGCGTACAGCCTCCTCCCGGCCAGCAGATCAAGCTCCCAAGTCTCGCGGCAAGGCTGCTGGGCAGAAAACGCCTTCTGCCCCACCCGCAGCTGCCCCGACCTCCTCCTCTCAGGACCTGGTGCTGCACCCGGGTACGTTTTCCTCGCTACCACCGCCTCCCGCCGAGATCCCTACTGCTGCCTTGCGGATGTTGCGAGCAACGGTCAGCTCCTTTGTATCTTCAGGATCCCGGGATGTTGCTGCTACCCGCGCTGCCGGCAGCTCCGGCATTCGGGTTGTTGATGACTTCAACAAGGCCTGGCTTGCCGCCGACGCTTCCGAGATTGCAGGGGACTTGCACGCTGCAGGCCCGAGCCGCAGCGCTCAAGCCCTGCATGCTCTCCAGGTGGCTGCGCTGGATGTCACCCGAGTAAGCGAGGTAAGCTTTTCCTCTTTCAAAAAACGCATTTGTTCCTTCCACCCCCACTAGTCCCCGAGATTGGTGCTTAGTGCTCTAGATTCCACCAAATAGCGGATCACTAAGCCCCAATCTTAGAGAAAAATTCACGACTCGGACACCGAGTCCCCGAGATCCTCCCAACCGGATAGGTTGCTTCAAAATTTGGTCCACCACTAGTCCCCGAGATTGGTGCTTAGTGCTCTAGCTTCCACCGAATAGCGGATCACTAAGTTCCAATCTTAGAGAAAAATTCACGACTCAGACACCGAGTCCCCGAGATCCTCCCAACCGGATAGGTTGCTTCAAAATTTGGTCCACCACTAGTCCCCGAGATTGGTGCTTATTGCTCTAGATTCCACCGAATAGCAGATCACTAAGTTCAAATCTTAGAGAAAAATTCACGACTCGGACACCGAGTCCCCGAGATTCTCTCACCTGGGTTTTTTACACTTTTTCCATACTAACTTCGCCTTCTTTGTCTTGCTTCCAGGAGTGCAGCAAAAAACGCCGCAACATTTTCAACCGGGTTCTCGCTGAACTCGGCCAATCCAAGAAATCCGAGGAGCGCTTCCGGGAGGAGCGAGACGCAGCGCACCAGATCTCGGTGGACCAGAAGACTGCTCTTTCCACCGCGCAATCCGAGATCGCGCGGCTGAACGGCGAGCTCGGAAAGGTCCAGGCTGCTATGTCCGAGATGAAGACGCGCTTCATCGAGGCGACCAAGAAGCAGAAAGTGACCCTGGACCAATCGGTGGCGCGCGCGGATAACGCCGAGACTGAGCTGGGTCTTCTCCGGTCGCGTTCCGATACTTGGCTCAACGAACTCACCGTGTTGAACCGGGATCTCAACGGTGAGTTATCCGACATCGCTCTTCTTCTGTTACTTTCTTTATTTGCTGTTGCTTTTCTTATGACTTAGCCGTTTGACAACTCTTCTTTTTAAAGGAGAGTTTGAGCACTCCCGGGAAGCTGCCGCCCAAGCTGTTGCCGCCTTCCGCGAGAAGCGCGCCGGGAAGGGTCCCATCTCGGATGGCTGGGACATCGAGGATCACCTCGTCGCCCTGAAGGCCCGGATAGTACCCCTCCGGTCTATCGGGACGGATCTGCTCAGCGCTGCGGTCCACGTCCACGGCGCATTGTGGCCAAGTATCCGGGGGACGCTCTCGCTGCCCGAGCTCTCGAGCGCACCTCGGGGTGCCGGGAGGCGCATCCACGCCTGGAAGCTTTCCGGTGCACGAGCTGGCGCCGACCAGGTCTTGACCCAAGTACTCAGCTGGTACGAGGGTCTCGATCTGGAGGCAATCCTGCGCCTGCGGACGGTCTCTTCGTGGGTCACCGATCCGGAGAAGATCCGGCGCCGACAAGAGGTGGCGCATCGCACCGCTGCGTGGTCAAGCTTCCGTACTTTCATCCCTAGCGTCATCCCTTCCGACTCGGAATCAGATTACGAGGACGACGAAGACGATGCCGTTTCCGGCGAGGCGGAAGACGAATCCCCGGAAGGAGATGACGCCGCTTCCGGTGCCGCGCCCGAGAAGGTGGTCTCCCAGGGTGCAGCGACTTCGCCAAGACCGGAGGTCCTCGAGACCGAGGTGCTTTCCGAGGCCCCGAGTACCGCTGCCGTCACCGAATCCGAAGTCGCCCCCGTCGCTGCTCCCGATGCTGCTGCTGCCCCTGCTCCTGAGGTCGTTGCTCCCGAGGTCGCTGCTCCCGAGGTCTCCGTCGAGAAGCCGACTTCCCCTACTGCTTAAAACACTTAAGTAGCAAATTCGTTAAATCCCCGGGATGCCGGGTGCAAGATGTATCGTACACTTATGTTATTTCTGTTTCACTGTGAACTATTTATTCGAACAACTTATGTCAATGTACTCAGCTTTTAGTTCCCGAATTGCCTTTCATGTTTACCGTACTTAGGTAATTTCTGCTCTTGTCTACCGTTTCGGCGCTCGACAGTCGAGTCACAAAACTCCACATACGGCATACATTACTTAAAACAATCCGAGTTCCTACTAATCGGATTCCCTACATAAAAAACAACTAAGTTAGGAAAAACAAACATGCCGGATAAGTTCCTGCTCCAAGTCCCCGAGACCATTTTCGTGTTTCCCACCTTCCCTCTCTTTGCTCTTGACTACCATTTCGGCGTTCGTCAGTCGAGTCACAAGATGATTTCACATGACATACATTACTTTGTCCTTGAGAATCGAACTCGGAACTTTCCGGGCATGCGCTCAATACAAAAAATAACTATCCGGCAGTCCCCGGGTTCCTTCCCGGGATGCCGGTAAAAAATAATAAACAAGTTTAACAAAACAGAAGTAATAAGGAGCACAGAACCAGGCAGTCCCCGGGTTTCTCCCGGGGTGCCTTACTTCCATAAATATTGAAAATTGAGATACACATACACTGAGTCCTTTAAGCGAAAAAGGGGCGAAGTAGAGCTACATTCCATGGACGTTTGGTTTCCTCACCGGATTTGTCCATTACACCTTTCCTAGCTCCCTGTGCATCTACAAGGTAATAGGAATCATTGTGCAATGCCCTGCTTATCACAAAAGGTCCCTCCCATGGAGGTGACAACTTATGCATTCCTGCCGTGCGTTGGATGAGCCTCAGCACCAGATCTCCCTCTCGGAACACCCTCGGGTGTACTTTCCGGCTATGATAGCGACGGAGGTTTTGTTGATAAATTGCAGACCGAGATAGTGCCAATTCTCTGGCCTCTTCGACTAGATCAACATCATCTTCTCGGGCCTCCTTTGCCTCAGTTTCGGTGAACATTGTTACTCTCGGAGAATCATACTGTATGTCGGTTGGGAGTACTGCCTCAGCTCCATATACCATGAAGAATGGGGTGTACCCGGTAGATCTATTCGGTGTAGTCCGGAGACCCCATAATACTGCCGGTAATTCCTCTATCCAGCATCCCGGAGTTCTCAATAGTGGTTCGATCAAGCGAGCTTTGATGCCAGCTAAGACTAAGGCATTTGCTCTTTCGACTTGCCCATTTGCTTCCGGGTGTGCGACTGATGCTACATCCAGCCGGATTCCCTTTTCAGCACAAAATCGAGCGAATTCCCCCACAGCAAAGTTTGTTCCATTATCTGTGATAATGCTGTGTGGGTATCCGTATCTCAAGATGATGTCTTTCAGGAATTGCACAGCGGTGTGTCCATCGCACTTCCGGATTGGCTTGACCTCTATCCACTTTGTGAATTTGTCCACCATGACAAGTATGTGTGTCATATTGCCCCTTGCCGGCTTGAATTGCCCGACCATGTCCAAACACCATACTGCGAATGGCCAAGTGATGGGGATTGTTTTCAGTGCTGACGCCGGCATGTGTATCCGGTGAGCAAATCTCTGACATCCCCCACACTTCCGGACAATATCTTCTGCTTGCTGCAATGCTGTGGGCCAGTAGAACCCATGCCGGAACGCCTTTGCCACCAGGGCCCGGGATGATGCATGATGTCCGCACTCCCCTTGATGTATTTCCACCAGCATCTCTTGTCCTTCTGCTGGTTCCACACATCTCTGGAGTACTTCGGTGACACTTCTCTTGTACAGCTCTTGATTGATGACAGTGTATGCTTTTGATCTCCGCAGTATTTGCCGGGCTTCCACTTCATTCCCCGGGAGAGTCCCCTCCAAGATGTAAGCCATAATGGGCTGTGCCCATCCCGGGACTGGTCTAACCGGGAACACGGGAGTGTCTATGTCCATTGGTTCTCCCGACATCACCTCTATCATTATCTTTCTTTGCCTCTCCGAGCACTGGGACGCAGTCCCCGGGTTCGATGTTATGCTCCCGACATCTACTTCCATGGGTACGGCATCTGAACCAGGTTCCTTGGGGATGAAGATAGATTCTGACTCGGGTGATGGTTGAATAGATGGCTTCCTCAGATGCTCTAGGGCTATCCCGGGTGGGATGGCATCCCGGGATGACCCTAGCTTGGACAAGACATCCGCTGCTTCGTTTTCTCCTCTGGGCACATGTTTGAACTCGCACCCGTCAAAAAATCCGGAAATTTTCTGCACATGAAACCTGTACAAGGCCATGTTTGCATCAAGTGCATCCCAATTCCCCGACACCTGTTGTACTACGAGATCCGAGTCACCAAAGCACTCTATCCGGCGGATGCCGATTTCCTTGGCGACGTTGAGTCCATGAACCAAGGCCTCATATTCTGCGACATTGTTGGATGCCCGAAAATGAATCTGCAGCACATACTTCAGTACGTCTTGCTTTGGGGAAGTGAGGACCACTCCGGCACCCAACCCGATCTTAGCCTTAGAGCCATCGAAATGCATCCTCCAGAAATTGTAATCCAGTATCGGAGGTTCATACTGCATCTCGGCCCAGTCTACCAAAAAGTCCGGCAGCGCCTGCGACTTGATGGCATCTCGTCTCTCGTATGCCGGAGCATACGGAGACAACTGGATGGCCCATTTGGCTACCCGGCCGCTAGCATCCTTGCAACCGATGATCTCGGCGAGAGGAGCTTCGCACACCACTGTGACCGGATGTTCCTGAAAGTAGTGCTTGAGCTTGGTTACTGCCATGTATACTCCCTATGCCATCTTCTGGTAGTGCGGGTAGTTCTGCTTTGATTCCGAGATCACCTCACTGAGGTAATACACCGGCCTCTGTATCAGCTTACCCCCCTCTTCCCTTTCTACTACCATCGCCACACTGACTACCCGGTTGGTTGCGGCAATATACAACAACATAGGTTCCTTGGGTAACGGGGATGCCAACACAGGTGCTGTTGAGAGCATTCTCTTCAGATCATTGAACGCCGCATCAGCCTGCGGGGTCCAAACAAATGTCTTGCTCTTCTTCATCAGTTGATACAGAGGCAAGGCCTTCTCCCCAAGTCGGCTCACAAACCGACTGAGGGATGCCAGACACCCGGTAAACTTCTGCACATCCTTGAGACGCACGGGCAACTTCATGCTCTCAATAGCACGAATTTTACCCGGGTTGACCTCAATTCCTCGGCTGGAGATGAGGAAACCGAGTAACTTCCCTGCTGGCACACCAAATGTACACTTATCCGGGTTCAACCTCATCCGGAATCTTCTCAGGTTCTTAAACGTTTCCCTCAGATCATCTATTAACGAGGCTTTTTCTTTAGTTTTTATGACTATGTCATCGACATAGACCTCGGCATTTCGGCCTATCTGGTCATGCAAGCATTTCTGCATGCATCTCTGGTATGTAGCGCCAGCATTTCTTAACCCGAAAGTCATAACACGATAGCAATAAGCCCCATAAGGGGTAATGAAAGCAGTTTTAATTGATCATCCAGATTCAAAGGTATCTGGTGAAAACCAGAGTAAGCATCTAGGAAAGTTAAAAGCTCGCTTCCGGCAGTGGAATCTATCACTTGATCTATCCGGGGTAGCGGAAAGGGGTCTTTCGGGCATGCCTTGTTGAGGTTGGTGAAGTCGATGCACATGCGCCACACTTTAAGCAGGAGGGGATCGTCTTTCTTCTTCTCCACCAGGACCGGATTTGAAATCCAATCCGGGTGCAGCACTTCCATGATGAATCCGGCGGCCAGCAGTATAGCCAGATGCTCCATGACAGCAGCTCTTCTCTCATCCGAGAGGCGCCTAGTTGGTTGCTTCACCGGCTTCGCATCCGGTCGAACAAATAGAGAGTGCTCAGCCAACTCCCTCGGGACACCTTGCAGATCGTCACTCGACCACGCAAAGGCATCCCGATTCTCACGGAGGAAGTCGACGAGCTCGCCTTCCTATTTGCTGTCCAGGTTGCTGCCAATGATGACTTGGCGCTCCGGGTTGCTGGGGTCCACACACACCTTCTTGGTCTCCTTGGGGGGCTGAAATGATGCCCCCTGCTCCGGGTTCACCATCCCGGGCATTCCGAGTTGGGATGTCTTGGCCATCGCCACCACCTGCTGGATTCTCTTCTTCTCCTCCGCGATCACCAGAGACTCAGCCAAGCACGATCCCGCCGAGGCACATTCCATGGAGCGCTTGTGGTCTCCCGAGATGGTGATTACACCGTTAGGTCCCGACATCTTCATCTTGAGGTAGGCCACATGAGTTGAGATCATGAATTTGGCGAGGGCTGGTCTGCCGATCAGTGCATGATACGGGCTCTCGAGGTCCACGACCTCGAACTCCAAGCTCTCGGTTCGGCAGTTCTCCCGGGTTCCGAATAGCACCTCAACCCAGATCTTTCCCATGGGCGAGCAAGAGATTCCGGGCACAATGCCATGGAAGGTTGTCTCGGTGGGCAGCAGGGTGTTCATGGATACTCCCAACTTCAGCATCGTGTCCTTGTACATGATGTTAATGGCACTGCCATTGTCAATTAGAACCCGGCTGAAACAGACGTTGAGGTTGGGTCCGACAAAAGTTGGGTCTACCACCAAGGCGTACGCTCCCGGCTTGGGCATAACCCGGGGGTGATCCTTCCGACTCCAGGTAATCTCCATCTCGGACCAGTGCAAGAATTTGGGCACTGCCGGGATCACAGCATTCACCTCCAGGGCACGCTGCCGCACACTTTTCCGGTCAGTGGGCTCGGTCACAAAGATCACATAGCTCTGATGTGCCTCCCGATAGTTGCTCTGCTGGTGTCCGGCTTGGTTACCGTTCTCATTCCGGGTATGCACTACATTCACTGGGCGAGGTGGGGGTCCTCTCGGAGGAGGGGGAAGTCGCACAGCGTTGGCCCCCGATGTCGGAGGAGGAGGTCTCGGGATATTGGGCCGAGATGCCGGAGCATTCTGCCGAACAGCTCCCGAGCTGCCCTCCTGCAACGTACGCTGATACCAGCTGCACTGCCGAGTAGAATGGTTTGCGGGCTTGTTGGCCTCCAGAGTGTGGTAGCAGCATGGCTTGTTCAACATTTCCTCATACGTCAAGGGCTTCTTCTGCTCTACCCAAGTCTTTTGCACCTCCTGACTCTGACCCCAAGCCGGGCCACTTGTCTTTTGACGCTGGCTGTTGCCGGCATCCTCCTGCTCCCGGGTCACTGCTGCGACATGCTGCGCGGCATGGTGGTATTCGGGCTGATTCCTCTTGTGGCCGAACTCCTGGCGATCATGGCTCCTGCTCGGTCCCGAACGCTGAGGTCCCGCATTCCTCCTGTTGGAGTCTCCGACATCCACCAGGGGTTGCATGGGATCTCCAAGCGTATAGGTGTCGGCGATGCGCATGGTTTCTGCCAAGGTTGTTGGCATCTTTCTCTGCAATTTCTGCCACAGCATAGAGCCATGCCGGCATCCTTGCGCGAACCAGGAGATGGCCTGTGCCTCCACCACTCCTTCGCAAGAGTTGCGAATATTGCTCCACCGGGTAAGGTACTCCCGGTCAGTCTCATTGCTCCTTTGCCTACAGATGGCGAGCTGTTGAGGCCTGTTGGGCCTCTTGTACGTGCTGGTAAAGTTACTGATGAATGCCTCTTCAAAATCTAACCAGCAGTCTATACTGCCAGTTCTCAGATTGTTCAACCAGATTCGAGCTGGTCCTTCCAACATCTGCGGTACATAACGTACCGCCCACCGTCTGTTTCCACCGGCTATGCTTACTGCAGTTACATAGTCGGTCAGCCAATCCTCCGGCTTCTTGCTACCGTCATAGGTCTTGGCACCTCGGTTGAGCTGAAAGTTCCGAACAGGAGGTTCTCGCATGATCCGAGGTCCAAAGCAGGCAGGTCCCGAAGGTCCTTGCTCTTCCACCAACTCGGACTGGTGAATCCGGTCGAGCCGGAATCTGGCGTCTGCCGGGTTCAACTGCCTGGTTCCTATCCGAGATCCCAAAGGGTTCTCGTCCGGTTGATATCCGAGCTGCTGCAACCTCGAGTTGCCATCATTGAGCATGTCCTGTGCAGGGACCATGGCCTGTTGGGCAACGGAGACGACCTCCCTCTGCGGGTTTCCCTGAACGTGCGGAGGATTCCGGGGTGGATTACCACGGCTAGCCGGGTTATTATTTCCTACACCCAGGTTACCATCCCCACGGGTACTTCCCGCCTGTCCCGCGTTGCGCTGTCCGGCCTGCCCGGCTTGCTGGATACCGGCGAAAGCTGGGTCATACGTCTGTAGCTGTTTGTTCTTCCCGGAACCTCGGCTCCGGCTCCGGCTCTTGCTCTTGCTCTTGCTTCTGCTTGGATGCGGGGAAGAGGCCTCCCCATCTGACCTCTGGCTGTCGGGTCTGGCCGAGTACACCTGGGATCCTGCCCCGGGGTGCTTCTTCTTGAAGGCCAGATTCTGACGATTGGCCTCTATCACCAACTCGTTCACCCTTTCCTGCTGCTTGCGCAGGGCTTCACCGGATAGCCCCGCCAACTCGGCCATGGCGGCTTCGGCGGCCCTAAGGGTCTTCGCTGGTGAGCTGTACACCGGCTTTCCCGCAGAAACCCGACTCCCTGTGTTACTGGTGGTGGCTCCACCAGCCAGCTCCTCATTCACTATTCTTCCTTTCTTGTGCAGATCTGCAATGCGCTTCTCCCGGGAGTCGATCTTAGGGAATCCGTGTGCTGCATTGTACTCCCGGAGGCTAGCGCTGAGCTCGCGGCGGATCTCGGCGATCTCCTGCGCCTCAGCGAGTAGCAACTTCCGCTGCTCCTCTAACTCAGCCGACGTGGCCTGCGCATCTGCTCCGGTAGTTACCGGTACAGCCAACTTTACCACGAGTCCCGAGAGGGGATCCGGACGACGTCGCGGATGTGATGACTGCGGATCTCCATCCCGGGCCGCAGGCCTCTCCTGCGGGGGTTTGGCTAAACGGGGGTGACCGTCAGTATCGCCATCAGCATCTTGATATTCCTCCTCGGTTGCCGCGACCATCATCACTGCGACGGAACTCGGGGGGCGACCGGCACGCAGACCCCAAGCTGCGCAGAGCATGGGAGGATCCTCAGCTTCCAGGACTACGTCCGGGTAGCTACGGACAACCTCGGTGGCCACGTAGGTGGTGAAACCACCGAAATCGATGAGACACCCGTTTACCGGGAACGGTCTGTTCCGGAAACATCCTGCATTGTCGCAGACGAAGTCCATCTCTCCCAGTTTTACGACTAGGCTAGAGAGAACCCGAACGTCGAAATGAACGGGGGAGCCCGTCCGGATGTGTACACCAGCCAACGCCTCTGTCAGCCCCACGGTGGGCGCCAACTGTCGTGGTGGTGTCACGGCAGATGCCTACGGGTAGGCTAATTTGTGGGGCCGATGGACGCTAGGGGATCTCGGGGAGGGATTGCGCGATGAACTCGCGCGCAGGTAAACACAACCGACACAGGGACACAAGGATTTACCCTGCTCCAGGGCTCTCGTGAGGAGATAAAACCCCTACTACAGCATCTAGCCTACTCGGTATATTTCCTCTCTTACTATTCGGGCTACAACACGCTCCATGAGCTGCTACAGTTGCCTCCATGAGGTCTTGAGAGCAAATGAGAAGGGGGGAAATGAAGTGGTGGGGTGGTGGTCTCTCCTCTCCCCCTCCCCTGGTGCCCTTTATATAGGAGAGCCCAGGGGACAAGTGGGGGACAAGAAAACAGAAAACACGGTTCACTGCGCACTGCTCACGATTTGACTGATGGGGTCTTGTCGGTACTGTTCACTGCGTCACGCGCAGTGTACTGTTGTCACATCTGGTACACTGTAGCGTCACTGTGCGGTGTACTGCTCACATCATGAGTATCGGTCGTCTTCTAGTGTCTGTCTTCCACAACTCCACGTTCTCTTTTTACCTCCTAGCGATAGCAGGTTATCCGGACGCCCGATAACCGCCGATGCCGGATGCCACACACCGAAGATCATAGCAATATTGTGGAACCCAGCCTTTATGTTGCCGGAACTGTTTTCACCCTGGACCTAACAAAGGGCATCTCGGTCTGCCGAGATGGAGAGAACGCCGAGCTGAGTCATAGCAAGGAGATGCCGAACCGGGTCCTCCCGGGGTCGAGGTCGAGGCGCTAGCTGGGCTCAGGGTGCCTGCCGCGAGTGCGGATTGCCGCTGCCATGTAGGCGAGTTGGGGGCGTCGGGGATGCCGGGACGCAGGGGACGCCGGAGTCGGGAGGCGGCGCATTCGGGCGAGGGGCCGAGGATGGGGGAGCCGCGCCGGAGCGTACGTGGCCGAGCTCGACGCGGAGGAGGCGAGGTCGCGTGTCCATGGCGTCTCGGAGGTGAGGAGGCGCATCCGCTCCGAGATGGGGATGCCGGGGTGGTGCGGTGGATGCCGTGGCCAGGTCGGGCGCGTCCGGGATGGTGCGGTGGATGCCGGGTGTCCCGGCGTAGCTGGGGCTGAGGTCGAGGACGTCGGGAGGCGTCGTTGCCGAGATGCGGAGGCGGTGGAGCTCGGGCAGCTCCTCTGCGGTGCCGGGGACGAGGCCAAGGGGGCGCACCGGAGATGGAGGAGGTCGGGGGCGTGCCGGAGATGGAGGAGGTCGGGGGCGTCCCGAGCGAGACGAAGGGGTGGTGAGGTCGGGCGGCGCGGGTGGCCGGTCGAGGAAGCTGTGCAGGGGAAGTCGCGGGAGGCGGCGATGTCGGGGAGGGGAGGCCGCGCTCGTGGTTGGTGGTCGTGGATGAGGACGTGCTCCCGAAGAGCAGTTGCAGACGATGCGAGGTCGGGGGATCTCGATCTGTTGAGATCAGTTCACTCGGCCCACGAAGGCTTGCTGCCTCGGATTAACCACACAGGATGCCGGCCCATCCGGGAAAGAGAAAATTGGACCAGCCCGGGATCCCTCCGAGCCCTGCTACCTCGGTTCAACCGAACCAAACATGATGATTTTAGTCAAGAGATGTCCTTCTCCTCCTTTTTCTTTATTCTTCTCCTATTCAAACATATCTATACCTGCAACACTAAGAAACAAACCCATATTTTCGGGGTACCGGGGAATTACATCCCCGACACTAGTCCCCGAGTCTATGGGGGATTCGTTAGAATCGCGCATAGACTTAAAAACAAATAGTCATTAGGAAAACTCCATACCAAATACCATGCTTTTAGGGACCCCGGGGATTATAACCCCGACAGTATGGAAATATCTATGAACGATGCTCGGAAACGCTAAGTATCTCTATGGCAAAAGGTTTAAGACTTAACGTTTAAGTTTGATAGATTAGAGTCATTCGTTATATCACAAGGGTTAATTCGTGGGGTCCAGACCTACGAGTTAATCATTGATCGGAGAGGGGTCTCGATCATGTCTGTTATTATATCGAACCGCTAGGGTAACACACTTAAGGGGTTTTGACAAAGACAACCGGAAAGGGAAGAGATCACCGGGAACGTCCCGGGAATGGTCTGATGGAGATCGGGCAGCGACAAAATAGTTTTCGGAGCTAGAATAAATTATATATAATATGTTTGATATTTATTAGTGTAATTAATGTTTAAATATGATTTATAAATTAATTTCGAATTTATTTAGCGGGATTTCCCTAAATGGGCCTTCTGGTCGAAAGAAGGCCCAGAGGGGGAAAAACCCTCAAGGGGATTCGGTGGGGGAGGCTTGGCCGGCCTAGGTGGGCCAAACTGGGCCCACCAGGGCCGGCGCACCAGCCATGCCGCACCAGGCATGTGGGGGTTAGTCCCAAATTGCCTGGCTGGCAAGTTGGCTCCCCCCGGGGAGCCTATATATAGAGGGGCACCCCTGGCCTTTTATTTACCAATTAATTCCATAATTCTCTCTCGATTTCGTGATTCGCTTTGTCGGAGTTGCGCCGAGAAGAGAGGTGGTATCCCCACCATAGCCCGCTGCCGCGCTGCTGGTGTTCCGGTCCAGGTCTTCCTCCGCTCTTCCTGGACTGGAGCTTTGGAGGTCGTCGTCTCCATCGTACGTGTGTAACGCCCTGCGAGGTGCTGCGCTAGCGGTGCTGGGAGGTCTACTTCCAATACACGACCTTGAGGTCGGCTTCGTCGGTCTTCATCGTCAACATTTGTGCGGGAACGTAATCCCGTTTTCGGTGTACAAGGGTATGTATTCCGATCTCCGTTGTACTTCTATATCTGCATAGTATAGATCTTGGCTAGTTTAAGGATATCGTTGCTAGGATTTTTTTCTTTCTGCCTGCGATCCCCTTCAGTGGTATCAGAGCCGATCTATCGTAGATATAGCTGTACGCTGTTAGAAACCGTGATTCTTCACGGGGGCACCCCTGTTATTTGCTACCCTCTAGCATGCACTTGTGATTGCAGCGGCATCAAGTTGATGAAGCGGCCCGGACCGACTTTACGCGTACGCTTATGCGAGACTGGTTCCACTACTGACATACGGCCTTTACCGTATTTGTGGCTGGCGGGTGTCTGTCTCTCTCTCTCTTTAGTTGACTTTGCATTTTCAACGGAGGGACCGAAAGGGATGCTTAAACATGCAGTTATTGGATCGTTGTTGTGGTCATAAGTTCGTCGGTAAGAAGCGGTACTTTTTACGAAAGCCCCAGCCACGTAAAATATGCAAAAGATAAAGTAGAAGCGTCTAACTTTATTTTGCAGGGGCAATGTGATATGGTCAAGGTAGGTTTATTAAATTGTTTATGAACTGCGGGCGCCAAGAAGACCATGGCGCAATGGACTATATCACATTGCATTACATTTGATGTTTTGAGTGCATCTTATATTGTGTGATTATATATTAGTTACACGGTGGTAGTTATATATAAGATGATCCCTTCAAAATACCACTAGTGTTCTTCCTCCAACGAGCACCACCAAGAAAGTTCTACGTTATGAGGCAGGCCGTGACGATCGGGTGTCAGACATATCGTCGTTCGCATACAGTGGGTTTAAGCCATGTTGCACAAGCGTTACGTGGAGGTTATTGTCGCGAGCCTAGCATATGCAGATATGGCCTCGGAACACGGAGACCGAAAGGTCGAGCACGAGTCACATAGTTGTTGTGATTGACGATTCGTTGTCCACCCTTGAAGTTGTGTTGTCAGCTATGACGATGAGGGGTCGTGCAATGGATGGGGGTCGTGCAATCGCTGAAACGGACAGGAGGGATGTTCGTTTGAGTGGGAATTCTGATAGTTATTTTCTAAAATACTATAACTCAAATTATTATGAACAAAGTCTTATGTTGTTGCAAATTTCATTGTAGATGTCTCGCCCGTCGTTTAACCTAGGTCTGTTCCTTGAGAAAGAAATAATTAAGACCAATGGGTCTAACTGTAATGTACCTGCACTTAATAAAAATGGCAGGTACCTGTGTATAGTGCAAACCCCTGGATCGAATCATTTGCACACACAGTTTACGATGAATATCACAACCTTGTATCAATATTACACGAATAATCCAGACTTAGTAAAATAAATAGTTCGATACATCTTTGCATAGCATAAAGCTAGCTCAAACAGTAAAGCAGCGGAAATAAACTTCAATGAGCCTCCATCTTCATGACACGCCACAGGCGATAACATGTTGGTGCAGACTCGAACCCAAAACGAAATCCTTACTCCTCGTCAGAAACTTCTGCAATAAATAATAATTTGCAACAGAGTGGGTCAGATTCCATATAAAATGGAGTCTGGCAAGTGACACTATGGTGGACACTTTGGGAATAACTCTATATCTTATATGCATATTTGGCTGGTGGAGTTTAAGGCTAATTTGCATAAAGCCAATTTTTCCTACTCTTTTGAAAACATTTTATTGATTTCAAGACAAGTATGGCATGAAAACCATAATCTCATCTTCCCTTGTTCACCCATCAACTTTTAACTTAGAAATTGGAATGTTGGGAGCCTCCGTTGAATCCTTGATCAGCTGCTCAAAATTGTCCGTAACCGAGGACACGGCTAAGTACTTAGTTTTAACTCTGCAGAGGTTGTGCACTTTCACCATTAGACCCAACAAGCCCAAACTATCCTCAAGCACGCCATTTGTGCTAAGGAAAAGGAGAGAGTTGAGACGAGACTTTTCAGAAGCATTTTCCCGTCCCTTGCAGACTTGACGCGCTCCAAGCTAACCATCTACCACCACCTGTCAAGTCGGGCCGAGTCCACGCAACTTACTCCATCTAGCCAGAGCCCATTGACTAATGGTTGCACGAGAAGCAATCTTCACTTAGAGAAAACATTGGTCCCTTTATTACCCTGGGTGGCCATCCACAAGTGACTATTCCTTAGAGGTCACCCCTAAGGAATAACACTCAACACAAACCAATCAACACCAAAATCCACCCAGGTGTTACATTAACTTAGTAAAATTTACTTTTCCATAAAGCAACTTGTGCATAGCTTCAATAATTCTACCAAGTCATTTTATAGGTTCCTAGACTCAAGGGGTGGAGAGTTCTAAGGTTTTTGCATAGCAAACTACTAAGTCTCACACATGCATATAGAAAATACTCTAGGTAATGCATAGAAAATACTTAGGAAATTTATGGGGTGTGCCACTTGCCTTGGCAACAAGCAGAACAGCAACAACAACTGCAGTCCTCGTTCCCCTCCGAAGATTCTATCACAACAAACAGTACAACATAAACAAACAAGTTTTCTTAAAACACTAAGGAAGATATGCCATGTATGATGAGCAAAATATTTCTAAGGACTAGATGCATGCCATGCGATGAAATATGTAAGTTAATGTGAGGCAAGTTTTGGGGTCACAACATTTTACTAAGGATTTAGGAGTTTCCAATAATTTTCTAAGGACAACACTTAGAGAAAAATTAGTACCTCTTACCAAATAAACTCTCATTTAATTCCTAAGTATTTTTAGGTGGTAAAGGTTCTATAATACAATATAAACCTTTATATTTCGAAAACATGAAGAAACAATCTTTATATTTAATTTTATTTATTATATTATATCTAAAAGCTTTTAATCACAATATTTACACAAAAGCTCATAAAATATTCTAACAAAAATTATTGGAAAAATTTCTGCAGTAGTAATTGGCCTTACAAATTCATAGCAAAATAGTTTGATGCAAAATAAATTTTATATTTGTAGTTATGCTTTATTTACCATTAATGCCACTTCTGTTTTTAAATAAAATTTACTCGATAAAATACAAATGTAATGATGCCAAAAGTTTCTATACTTCATAAGCTTTCCAAAACAATTTTTGTTATAATTTTTGGATAAGGGAGTGAAAATTAGTGATAGAAACTATTTGCAGGGACTGATCTGTGGTAAACAGCAAGTAATTCTTCGCGCAGAGGTCCTCGGTGACGTGGCGGCTTCTGGTTGGAGCGTACCCCTTCGCGAAGTGATTTAATCTAGCGCGTCCGTAGCAGATCTAACGGCGTAGGATGAAAGGGCCAAAAGGTGGCGGCGCCAGCGCCGGAGTTCGGCCGGAGCTGCTTCCCCACGGTGGCTCCATGACCGGAGTTCGAAGAAAATACGCTACGGGGATCGGGACAGCACCTGGAGAAGCGTGGCGTCGAGACAAAGTTGATGGCGTAGCGCTCGGTGTCGGTGTTCTTCTCTCCTCCCTTGCTCCCTCGCCGGAGATGAAGGTCGCGGCGGTGGTCCTCGGGCGACGACGAGCGGCTCGAACTGCTGCAGAAAAATTGCCGAGAGGATGTCACAGACGATCGCACGGACGCAGGGATTCGTTTGAGAGGGACGAGAGGCTTCGAGGATGCCCTTTTCTCACCGTAGTTTGAAGAGCACGGCGGCGGCAATGGCGACGATGGCGGCTCGATTCTAGGGCAGCCCGGTGGCGAGTTCTGGTGTTTTCGGGGTGCCGTAGAGGCGCTGCGGGTCGGGGTATTTATGGGGGCGGAGAGGAGATAGAAATTCGTTCGAAATCGTCACGGGATCGATCTCCGGATCGATGAGGATTCTAACCGAAGTTTGTTTCGGAGGTTGACGATGATACGATCTGTCAGAGGTGGGACCCGGGTGTCGGTGGGAGGAGAGGTGGGCTGGGCCGTACGCGCGGGAGGGAAGAAAGAAAAAAAATTAAGCGGGCCGAAGCAGGCCGGCTCGGTGGATTCTCTCTCTCTCTCTTTTTTTGTTCTTTTATTTTTCTGAAATTTCCTAGACTTTGATTCATAACTCCAAATGGATTCAAATTAATTTGTAAAAATTTGTAGGACTAAACTTTACCAAACTAAATATTTTGGAAGCATTTTGTAACATTTTTATAAATCATAGATTTTGATTCATTCAATATTTATACACAATGATGCAAATGAAAAATGCAATAATATGATGCATGCTATGGATGCAAAAATGAAAGTTTTAATTTTTTTGGAAATTTGGGATGGGATGTTACAGACTAACCCCCTTAAGATGAATCTCGCCCTCGAGATTCGGATTGGCTAGCAAATAGGTGAGGATGTTCTTCCTTGAGATCATCTTGTCTTTCCCAAGTCGCTTCTTCTTCTGAATGGTGATTCCATTGTACTTTGCAAAACTTGATGGTCTTAGTTCTAGTAACTCTCTCTGCTGTCTCCAAATTTTTTATGGGTTTTTCCTCATAGGTGAGATCGCTTTCAAGCTGAACTTCCTCTAGTGGCACAGTATCCCTCAACGGAGTTTCTGCCATTCCCGGGTGACACTTTTTCAGCTGACTAACGTGAAAAACATTGTGAACTGCGGAAAGTGCTTCTGGTAGTTCCAACTCATATGCCACTTCTCCTTTACGTGACAAAACTTTATAGGGTCCAATGAATCTTGGTGACAGTTTTCCCTTGATTCCAAACCTCTTCACTCCACGCAGGGGTGAGACTCTAAGATAGGCTCTATCTTCAATATCGAAGGTGACTTCTCTTCGTTTGGAATCGGCATAACTTTTCTGTCGGGATTGAGCTGTCTTCAGTCTGTCTTTAATCAACCTGACCTTTTCTTCAGCTTGTTCAATTATATCTGGACCAAACAGACTCCTCTCCCCTACTCCACTCCACAAAAGTGGGGTAGTACACTTTCTTCCATACAATGCTTCAAATGGTGCCATTTCTATGCTGGCTTGATAACTATTATTATAAGAGAACTCAGCATAGGGAAGATTGTCATCCCAACTATACTTATAGTCTAAGGCACATGCTCTCAACATGTCCTCCAAAATTTGATTTACTCTTTCAGTCTGCCCATCCGTTTGTGGGTGAAAAGCTGTGCTGAACTCGAGCCTAGTTCCCAGGACTTCATGCAGCTGTTTCCAAAAATGAGAAGTGAATTGAGTGCCCCTATCTGACACAATCTTCTTAGGGACTCCATGCAAACATACTATTCTCTTCATGTAAATATCTGCTAGCTTGGCACTGGTGTAAGTCGTCTTTACCGGCACGAAATGAGCTACCTTGGTCAAACGATCAACAATAACCCATATGGAATCATAACCAGACTTGGTTCTAGGTAGACCTGTGATGAAGTCCATCCCAATCTGATCCCATTTCCAGTCGGGTACTGGTAGAGGTTGAAGTAAACCTGCTGGCTTCTGATGTTCAGCCTTCACCCGGCTACACACATCACACTTAGCAATATACTCTGTGATATCCCTTTTCAAATAGTTCCACCAGAACCTTTCCTTCACATCCATATACATCTTAGTATTACCCGGGTGTATGGAGTAGGGTGAGTCATGAGCCTCCTGGAGTATCAACTTTCTCAGATCAGCATCTTCTAGAACGCAAATTCGTTCCTTGAACCACATTGTGCCTCTTTCATCCAATCGAAAACCTTTGGCCTTGCCTTCACTTAAGTTTTTCCTGATTTCTTCCATCGTTTTGTCTTTCTTCTGACCTTCTTTGATTTTGTCCATCAAAAGAGGTTGCACTTCAAGAGAGGCCACAAAACCTTCCGGTACTATCTCTAGTCTCAGATCCTTGAGTCCTTTGCATAGGTCTTCTGGCAATTCCCCTGCCGTAAGTCCGTTAACATAAGTTTTACGGCTCAGAGCATCTGCTACCACATTAGCCTTTCCTGGATGATACTGTAAACTTAAGTCGTAGTCCTTAATCAATTCCAGCCATCTCCTTTGACGCATGTTCATTTCCTTCTGCGTGAAAAAGTATTTAAGGCTTTTGTGATCTGTGAAAACTTCACAACGTTTTCCCCAAAGATATGGTCTCCAAGTCTTCAGTGCATGTACTACAACTGCTAATTCTAAGTCATGTGTGGGGTAGTTCATTTCACGCTTCTTAAGTTGCCTTGAGGCATATGACACCACTTTGCCTTCTTGCATCAACACACCTCCGAGTCCCCGATGTGAGGCATCGCAGTAAACTTGGAAATCCTTCTCTAGATCAGGCAAACGTAAAACAGGTGCTGATACTAAGCGTTTCTTCAACTCTTGAAAACTAGTTTCACACTCTTCAGTCCACACAAACTTCTTATACTTTTGTAGCAATTCTGTTAAGGCCTTAGCAATCTTGGAGAAATTTTCAATGAATCTCCTATAATATCCTGCTAGTCCCAGAAAACTACGAATTTCTCCCACATTCTTGGGTGACTCCCAGTTGGTGACCGCTGAAACCTTTTCTGGGTCTACTGCTATTCCATCCTTAGATACGATGTGTCCTAAGAATCCCACTTGATCCAACCAAAACTCACATTTGCTGAACTTGCCATATAACTTGTGCTCTCTAAGCCTTTGCAAAATTTGGTGTAGATGTTCCTTATGTTCATCATGGCTTTTGGAGTAGATTAAGATGTCGTCGATGAATACAACGACAAACTTATCTAAGAAATCCATGAACATTTTATTCATCATATTCATGAAGTATGCTGGCGCATTGGTTAAGCCAAAGGGCAAAACTGTGTACTCGTAAAGACCGTAACGGGTGGTGAAAGCAGTTTTTGGTATGTCCAACTCCCTAACCTTCATCTGAAAGTATCCAGATCTGAGATCAATTTTTGAGAACACACATGCTCCCTTCAATTGGTCGAAGAGGTCATTGATTCTAGGAAGTGGGTATTTATTCTTGATGGTTACTTCGTTCAAGGCTTATAGTCTGTGACTAGCCTCTGAGTACTATCTTTCTTCTGAACAAACAAGATTGGTGCTCCCCAAGGTGAAGAACTTGGGCGGATGAATCCTTTCTCCAACTGTTCTTCTAACTATTTCTTGAGTTCCTTCAGTTCATCTGTTGCCATTGGGTATGGCCTCTTAGCTATGGGCCCTGTACCCGGTTTAAGCTCAATAAGAAACTCAACATCTCTATCGGGTGGCATTCCCGGTAGTTCTTCAGGAAACACATCTGGGTATTCTCTTACTATGAGTACATCACCAAGGCTAACCCCCTTAAGAGAATTAAGCCTAACTTTCTTCATTTCAAACTTCGACTTGAATCTGATCTTCTTGTTTTCTGGAGTGGTGAGGGTGATTGCTCTGTTTGCACAGTCTATGATTCCTTCAAATTGAGTCATCCAATCCATCCCTAGAATGACATCCAGACCTTGGGTTTCCAGGATGATTAAGTCCGCTGGAAACTCATGCTTTCCAATCTCAAGGCTAAGTTGTCTACACCCAGATGATACTAACATTTCTCCTCCCGGGGAACTGACTCTAATAGGACACCCCAAATTTTCGGTTGCTAGCCCATGTTTGTTAACAAATGATCTTGATATGAATGAATGAGATGCTCCAGTATCAAATAAAACTGATGCTGGAAAAGAATTGATTAGGAACGTACCAATCACAGCATCAGGTTCATCAAGGACTTCTTCAACATTAATGTGGTTCACATGTCCCTTGTTGAAAGGGTTGGGCTTGGTAGGAGTGTCCACTCTCTTCTCTGGACATTCATTAGCATAATGTCCCTTGTTGTTGCACTTGTAGCATAGCACTTGACTGAGATCCTTCTTTTCAAAATTTGGGCGTGGCTGACCGTTGTTTTGATTATTTCCAGCATTTCCATTCCCTTTGTGCCCTCCATTGGATCCTCCATTGTTTCCCTTGAATCCTCCATTATGATTGTGTCCATGTTTGTGGAAGTTACCCCCAGTGTGGTTTCCATGTTTGAAACCTTGGTTCCCCTCATGAAAGTGTTTCTTGAATGAAGGTTCGGAGGAATGCTTGTTCATCTTCCTTTTTCTGTTTTCAGCTTTCTTTATGCTATCCTCAAGGGTGATAGCTTGATCAAGGAGTATCTGATAGTTTGGGGCATAAGCAACAGTCAGAGGTATCTTCAGCTCGTCACTAAGTCCTTTGAGAAATTTTGCCTTCCTCTTTGCATCTGTGTCAATGTCCTCAGGAGCATATCGTGACAAGGAATGAAAGTCATCCATATACTCCTTAAGGCTTCTGTTTCCCTGACGCAGATTGCGAAACTCTTCCTGCTTCAGATTCATAATGCCCGTGGAAATATGAGCATTACAGAAGCCATCTTTGAAGTCCTCCCAGGTTAAGGTATCCAGTGGGTGGGTAACCTGATACGTCTCCCACCATTGTGCAGCAGGTCCTTCTAACAGATGTGCGGTGAACCTCACCTTCTCAGCATCATTACATTCAGATGTCACCAGATCCTTTTGCACCGAACGCAGCCAGTCATCAGCCACCAGTGGCTCAGTTGAACTTGAAAACTTATTTGGTCTAAGTCTAAGGAACCTGGCAAGTCTATCCACTGGAGGAGGGGGTGGTGGTGGATTGTTGTTGTTATTGTTGTTGTTGGTTGCTGCAATGAATTGAGTCATCATGGTCATCAGTTGGGCTTGGGCGGCCATCAACTGCTGCATAGCATCATTGTTGTTGTTGTTTTCGGGAACTCGACGGGGAGGCATCTGTTGTTTAAGCATAGATGAGTAAAGATAGAAAGATCTAAGGGAAATAATTCTACCCATGCAAACACAACAATCAAGCAACAAATGACAAACAAATCAAACTTTTACTACTCTTAGTCCAATAACAAGAAGCAAAACGAGATAGTTCTCTTACTACACAATTGGTAAATCCTAAGCTTAAAAAAAAAAATCGAAATTCTAAATGCGTGTAAAGGAAAATGGTAGTCTCTCTAACTATCCTAGCCTTCAATCATGAAAACTTCTTCATCCACTTCTTCTTCAACGTCTTCAATCTCATAGCCTTCTCGGGTTAGCATGTTTCTGAGGTCTGCCACTTCCTTTTCCAACTCTAGGTTCTGATCTTGGAGGTACTTCTTCTCAGAACGAAGACGCTTGATCAAGTCGCTATCAGTTTCGAGCTCAACCTCATTGGTGGAAAGTTCTACCTTCAACTCCCTTATTTGCTTATTTCTTTGCTTGACCCTCTTTTCTTGGCTCATAAATTTCTTCTCTTGTAGCTGGAATTTCTCCTCTAGTTCCTTGGCCTTCTCTTCTTGTTCCTTCATCTTTTCTTCATTCTCTTTGACTTGGGCGCACATCTCATCATTTTTGTAGAGCTCTTCAAAGGAATCAAAATAGAGTTCATAGACTAAGAGTTCTAAGCCTTGGAGGTAATCGCTCACGAACTCATCCTTGCCCATGTCCTCGGTGCCATAGCAGCAAGGGTATCCATCTTCATTACGTCTTCCAAAAGGGAGGGAGTAGTGTCCTTCCAGTTCCTTGAAGTAGCGTCCACAAAGGCGACCTATTGTGTATTGCATGACGACGTCTATTCCTCTCTCTATGGAGACTCCCATTATTCTTGTGTCAATGGGCGCTTCGCCTTCACGTCCTTGTTGACAAATGCTGATTCCCCAAAGGTCTTCTCTCTTGAACTTCTTTAGTATGCATCCCTTGATCCTGGGTGTTGGTAGCTTCAGATGCTTGAGTATGTCGAACAAGATGCTGCTAAAACGAGACACCGGGTAGTCTTCCTCGCAGGTGTACTCGAATCTCTTCATCCTTAAGGTATGAAGGAAAGATATGAGATAAAAAAAATAAGGGAACAGAAAAGTACCAGAAGGAAAGCAAGAATATTTTATAGAGGTTTTATACTTGGTAAAATTAAGTTTTTGGCCAACCTAATTCTAACCAAACCTAGGGTTCGATCCTACAGGCAACACAAAGCTCTGATACCATCTGTAATGTACCTGCACTTAATAAAAATGGCAGGTACCTGTGTATAGTGCAAACCCCTGGATCGAATCATTTGCACACAAAGTTTACGATGAATATCACAACCTTGTATCAATATTACACGAATAATCCAGACTTAGTAAAATAAATAGTTCGATACATCTTTGCATAGCATAAAGCTAGCTCAAACAGTAAAGCAGCGGAAATAAACTTCAATGAGCCTCCATCTTCATGACACGCCACAGGCGATAACATGTTGGTGCAGACTCGAACCCAAAACGAAATCCTTACTCCTCGTTAGAAACTTCTGCAATAAATAATAATTTGCAACAGAGTGGGTCAGATTCCATATAAAATGGAGTCTGGCAAGTGACACTATGGTGGACACTTTGGGAATAACTCTATATCTTATATGCATATTTGGCTGGTGGAGTTTAAGGCTAATTTGCATAAAGCCAATTTTTCCTACTCTTTTGAAAACATTTTATTGATTTCAAGACAAGTATGGCATGAAAACCATAATCTCATCTTCCCTTGTTCACCCATCAACTTTTAACTTAGAAATTGGAATGTTGGGAGCCTCCGTTGAATCCTTGATCAGCTGCTCAAAATTGTCCGTAACCGAGGACACGGCTAAGTACTTAGTTTTAACTCTGCAGAGGTTGTGCACTTTCACCATTAGACCCAACAAGCCCAAACTATCCTCAAGCACGCCATTTGTGCTAAGGAAAAGGAGAGAGTTGAGACGAGACTTTTCAGAAGCATTTTCCCGTCCCTTGCAGACTTGACGCGCTCCAAGCTAACCATCTACCACCACCTGTCAAGTCGGGCCGAGTCCACGCAACTTACTCCATCTAGCCAGAGCCCATTGACTAATGGTTGCACGAGAAGCAATCTTCACTTAGAGAAAACATTGGTCCCTTTATTACCCTGGGTGGCCATCCACAAGTGACTATTCCTTAGAGGTCACCCCTAAGGAATAACACTCAACACAAACCAATCAACACCAAAATCCACCCAGGTGTTACATTAACTTAGTAAAATTTACTTTTCCATAAAGCAACTTGTGCATAGCTTCAATAATTCTACCAAGTCATTTTATAGGTTCCTAGACTCAAGGGGTGGAGAGTTCTAAGGTTTTTGCATAGCAAACTACTAAGTCTCACACATGCATATAGAAAATACTCTAGGTAATGCATAGAAAATACTTAGGAAATTTATGGGGTGTGCCACTTGCCTTGGCAACAAGCAGAACAGCAACAACAACTGCAGTCCTCGTTCCCCTCCGAAGATTCTATCACAACAAACAGTACAACATAAACAAACAAGTTTTCTTAAAACACTAAGGAAGATATGCCATGTATGATGAGCAAAATATTTCTAAGGACTAGATGCATGCCATGCGATGAAATATGTAAGTTAATGTGAGGCAAGTTTTGGGGTCACAACATTTTACTAAGGATTTAGGAGTTTCCAATAATTTTCTAAGGACAACACTTAGAGAAAAATTAGTACCTCTTACCAAATAAACTCTCATTTAATTCCTAAGTATTTTTAGGTGGTAAAGGTTCTATAATACAATATAAACCTTTATATTTCGAAAACATGAAGAAACAATCTTTATATTTAATTTTATTTATTATATTATATCTAAAAGCTTTTAATCACAATATTTACACAAAAGCTCATAAAATATTCTAACAAAAATTATTGGAAAAATTTCTGCAGTAGTAATTGGCCTTACAAATTCATAGCAAAATAGTTTGATGCAAAATAAATTTTATATTTGTAGTTATGCTTTATTTACCATTAATGCCACTTCTGTTTTTAAATAAAATTTACTCGATAAAATACAAATGTAATGATGCCAAAAGTTTCTATACTTCATAAGCTTTCCAAAACAATTTTTGTTATAATTTTTGGATAAGGGAGTGAAAATTAGTGATAGAAACTATTTGCAGGGACTGATCTGTGGTAAACAGCAAGTAATTCTTCGCGCAGAGGTCCTCGGTGACGTGGCGGCTTCTGGTTGGAGCGTACCCCTTCGCGAAGTGATTTAATCTAGCGCGTCCGTAGCAGATCTAACGGCGTAGGATGAAAGGGCCAAAAGGTGGCGGCGCCAGCGCCGGAGTTCGGCCGGAGCTGCTTCCCCACGGTGGCTCCATGACCGGAGTTCGAAGAAAATACGCTACGGGGATCGGGACAGCACCTGGAGAAGCGTGGCGTCGAGACAAAGTTGATGGCGTAGCGCTCGGTGTCGGTGTTCTTCTCTCCTCCCTTGCTCCCTCGCCGGAGATGAAGGTCGCGGCGGTGGTCCTCGGGCGACGACGAGCGGCTCGAACTGCTGCAGAAAAATTGCCGAGAGGATGTCACAGACGATCGCACGGACGCAGGGATTCGTTTGAGAGGGACGAGAGGCTTCGAGGATGCCCTTTTCTCACCGTAGTTTGAAGAGCACGGCGGCGGCAATGGCGACGATGGCGGCTCGATTCTAGGGCAGCCCGGTGGCGAGTTCTGGTGTTTTCGGGGTGCCGTAGAGGCGCTGCGGGTCGGGGTATTTATGGGGGCGGAGAGGAGATAGAAATTCGTTCGAAATCGTCACGGGATCGATCTCCGGATCGATGAGGATTCTAACCGAAGTTTGTTTCGGAGGTTGACGATGATACGATCTGTCAGAGGTGGGACCCGGGTGTCGGTGGGAGGAGAGGTGGGCTGGGCCGTACGCGCGGGAGGGAAGAAAGAAAAAAAATTAAGCGGGCCGAAGCAGGCCGGCTCGGTGGATTCTCTCTCTCTCTCTTTTTTTGTTCTTTTATTTTTCTGAAATTTCCTAGACTTTGATTCATAACTCCAAATGGATTCAAATTAATTTGTAAAAATTTGTAGGACTAAACTTTACCAAACTAAATATTTTGGAAGCATTTTGTAACATTTTTATAAATCATAGATTTTGATTCATTCAATATTTATACACAATGATGCAAATGAAAAATGCAATAATATGATGCATGCTATGGATGCAAAAATGAAAGTTTTATTTTTTTTGGAAATTTGGGATGGGATGTTACACTAACTTCATGGCCTGGTTCCGCAACATGAGGATCCTCCTCACTCCCCATAGGGTGGCTTACGTCATTGAAGACACCATAGGAGACCCTCCCGTAAATAACGCCTCTGATGATGAGAAGAAGGTCTTCCATACCAAATCGGAGGATTCCGTCTTTGTCCATAGTGACATGCTCTTCACCATGGAAGCCGACCCGTAGAAGCGCTTTGAGAAGATGAGTGCCTTCGAGATAATTTCTGATCTCAAGGCTGTCTTTGCGCCGCATGCTAAGGCTGAGAGATATGAAGGTTCTGAGCTTGTCTCCTCGGCCAAGATGGAGGAGGATTGCAGTGTGAGCGAGCACGTGGTCCAGATGTCTGGCTGAGTTCAACGCCTAAATGCTCTGGAATGCAAGATTTCCGATGAGCTGGCGATTGATAGGGTGCTGCAATCGTTGCCCCCTAGCTATAAAGGCTTCATCATGAACTATAACATGCAGGGCATGGTTAAGTCCCTGGGAGAAGTATTCGTGATGCTCAAGACTGCTGAGGTGGAGATCAAGAAGGAGCACACGCTGTTGATGGTCAACAAGACCGTCGATTTCAAGATATCCGGTGGCAAGGGAAGGAAGAGCTGGAAGTCCAGCAGGGAGGGCAAACTTGTTGCCAAGCCTAAGACTCTCAAATCTGGTCCCAAAGCTGCTATGGAATGCTTCTACTGCTAGGGAGATGGTCACTGGAAGCGCAACTGCCCCAAGTACCTGGAGGACAAGAAAGCTGGCAACATAGTCGCCAAAGAGAAATGTATATTTGATATACATGTTATAGATGTGTACCTTATATCCACCTGTAGCAACACTTGAGAATTTGATACTGGTTCTGTTTCTCATATTTGTAACTCTCAGGAGGAGTTGCAGAATAAGATGCGCCTGGCTAAGGACGAGGTGACGATGCGCGTCGGCAACGGATCGAGAGTCGACGTGGTGTCTGTCGGCACACTCCCTCTACATCTACCATCAGGATTAGTTTTGGTTTTAAATAAGTGTTATTTTGTACCGTCCTTGAGTGTAAACATTATTAGTGGTCTTGCTTGTTACAAGACGGCTATTCATTTAAACCAGTATCAAGTGGTTGTGCTATTTCAATGAATGATATCTTTTATGTTGATGCTCCCGAGAGTAATGGTTTATTCTTGTTGAATCTCGATCATAGTACTCACATCCATAACATAGATGCCAAAAGGATTAAGTGTAGCGATGATACTGCCATGTATATGTGGCATTGCCGTCTCGGTCATATTGGTGTAAATCGCATGAAGAAACTCCATGCACATGGACTTTTAGACTCGTTGGATTTTGGATCCCACGATACGAGCGAAAACCGTGCCTTATGGGCAAAATGACCAAGACACCGTTCAAAGGTTTTGTTGAACGGGCGTCGGACTTGTTGGGAGTCATACATACAGATGTGTCTGGACTAAAGCGTATCGACACACAATGGTTATCGTTACTTTGTCACCTTCACCGATGATTTGAGTAGATACGGTTATATCTATTTGATGAAACACAAATCAAAAACATTTGAAAAGTTCAAAGAATTTCAAAGTGAAGCTGAAAATCAGCTTAACAAGAAAATCAAACACCTCCGATCCGATCGTGGTGGTGAGTATTTGAGTTTTGAGTTTGGCACACATCTGAAGGCCTGTGGCATCGTGCCACAACTTACGCCTGCCGGAACACCGCAACATAATGGCGTATCCGAGCGACGTAATCGTACTCTGTTAGATAGCGTCCGGTCTATGATGTCTCTTACCGATTTGCCCATATCCTTCTGGGGTTATGCGTTAGAAACAGCCGCATTCATTTTAAATAGGGCTTCCTCCAAATCCGTAGAAACGACACCGTATGAGTTATGGTATGGCAACAAGCCTAAGTTATCGTTTCTGAAGGTCTAGGGTTGTGAGGCGTATGTTAAGAAACTACAGCCCGACAAACTTGAACCGAAGTCGGAGAAAGTCGTCTTTGTAGGATATCCGCGGGAAACCGTAGGATACACCTTCTACAACCAAACTGAGGGCAAAACTTTTGTCGCGAAGACAGGTACCTTTCTTGAGAAGGAGTTTCTCGCGAAAGGAGTAAGTGGGAGGAAGGTAGACCTCGACGAGATTGTTGATCCTGAACTCGAAATTCCGAGTGACGCAACGGAAGGTTGTTCCAGAAACGTCCTCCATAGATGGAGTGGGATAAACTGTCGAGGACACTATTCTACCTCGTAGGTCTGGTAGATCTCGTATCGCACCAGAATGGTATGGCAACCTAGTTTGCACCGTCATGTTAATTGAACAGGACGAACCTACGAACTACAAGGAGGCAATGGCGAGTCTAGAGTCCGAGAAATGGCTAGAAGCCATGAAATCCGAAATAGGATCCATGTATGATAACAAAGTGTGGACTTTGATGGAGATTCCCGAAGGGCGCAAGGCCGTCGAGAATAAATGTATCTTTAAGAAGAAGATTGATGCTGACGGTAATGTGACCATCTATAAAGCTCGTCTTGTCGCAAAAGGTTTTCGACAGGTTCATGGGATTGACTACGATGAAACTTTTTCACCGGTAGCGATGCTAAAGTCTATTCGGATTTTGTTAGCAGTTGTTGCATATTACGATTATGAAATATGGCAGATGGATGTAAAACATCGTTCTAAATGGTAACATTGAGGAAGAGTTGTATATGGCACAATCGGAAGGTTTTGTCGATCCAGAAAATGCTAACAAGGTATGCAAACTTCAATGTTCCATCTACGGATTGAAGCAAGCATCTCAGAGCTGGAATCTTCGCTTTGATGAGGTGATCAAAGGTTTTGGATTTGTCCAAATTTGGAAGAGTCCTGCATTTACAAGAAAATGAGTGGGAGCTCGGTTGTGTTCTTAGCACTATATGCAGATGATATATTGTTGATTGGGAATAATGTGGAACTTCTGAATAGCGTGAAGAAATAATTACACAGTAAATTTTCCATGAAGGACTTAGGAGAAGCTGCATACGTCTTAGGCATTAAAATCTATCGTGATAGTTCAAGACGTCTATTAGCGTTGAGTCAGAGTACTTATCTTGATAAGATACTGAAGCGTTTCATTATGGAAACGGCAAAGAAGGGTTCTCTGCCTGTTATCAAGAATAAAACATTGCGAAAAGCACAGTGTCCGGTACCGGACAAAGGTAAGGCCGAAATGACTAAACATCCATATGCTTCAGCCATAGGATCGATTATGTATGCAATGATGAGTACTCGACCTGATGTAGCATTGGCTCTTAGTTTGAAGAGCCATTTCCAAAGTAATCTAGGAATAGAACATTGGATTGCTGTTAAGAGCATTCTTAAGTATCTCAAGAAGACAAAGGAAACGTTCTTTGTCTATGGTGGTTGTGATTAAGAACTTGGCGTAACGGGTTACGTTGATGCAAGTTTCTACTCAGACCGCGATGACTCTAAGTCACAGACAGGTTATGTGTTCAAGGTGAATGGAGGCGCCGTGTGCTGGAAAAGTGGGAAGCAACGCATCGTGGCACAATCTACAATATAGTCGGAGTACATCGCTGCTTGGGAAGCCGCGAATGTGGCTGTGTGGCTAAGGAAGTTCATCATTGAACTTGGAGTGTTCCCAAGCGCGCAAGACCCCATGATCCTCTTCTGCGACAATACGGGTGCTATTGCTAACGCGAAGGAGCCAAAGTCTCACTCCGCCGCCAAACACATTCTCCGACGCTTCCATGTGACACGACAGTTCGTACAAGGAGGCGATGTGAAGATTTGCAAAGTGCATACGGATCTGAATGTGGCAGATCCCCTGAGGAAGCCTCTTCTGCTTGACAAACATGAAAAATACCAAGAAGTTATGGGTGTTAAGCTTTTATCAACTTGTAATCTAGATTAATTTGTACTCTAGTGCAAGTGGGAACTGAAGGAGATATAACCTAGAGGCAATTAATAAAGTGTATTTGTTTATCATATCTCGTTTGTTTATAATACGTTTTGTGTGATGCTATAACTATATTAAGTGAAAACATTAATATACGTGTGATACATAAACAACCAGGTCCCTAGTAGCCTCTACTAAGACTAGTTTCATTGCGTGATTGATGATAGAGGTTTCCCGATCATGTGGCATGGCGCCAGTTGGCAATGAAGTCATGCGGTAGCTACAACGATGTGATGGACATACCCATATTTGTAGGATGGAGTCATTACGCCTTCGACCGTGAGATCAACTCTTATTGTTATTCCTTTTAGATACTTTGATCGCACCAAACGTCGTATCTTATATAGTATGACAATAACAGTGATACTTTTGGGTATCGGAAGGGGGTAGTTGAGACGAGGGGTCAAGAGCGGGATTTGCCAGTCCGCATAGCAGGATAGATACTCTAGGACCCACTCGGTGATATTCTGTCTAATGAGTTTGCAAGCATGTGACTAGGTCACGGAGACATGAAATCAAAGACGAGTAGAAGATAGTGTTGTTAGTAACGAGGTCAACTAGGTATGGAGATATCTATGAACGATGCTCGTACACTCTAAGTATCGCTATGGCAAAAGGTTTAAGACTTAACGTTCAGGTTTGATAGACGGGAGTCGTTCGTTATATCACAAGGGTTAATTCATGGGGTCCAGGCCTACGAGTTAATCATTGATCGGAGAGGGGTCTCGATCATGTCTGTTATTATATCGAACCGCTATGGTAACACACTTAAGGGGATTCGAGAAAGACAACCGGAAAGGAAATAGATCACCGGGAACGTCCCGGGAATGGTCCGATGGAGATCGGGCAGCGACGAAATAGTTTTTCTTAGCTAGAATAAATTATATATAATATGTTTGATATTAATTAGTGTAATTAATGTTTAAATATCATTTTATATATTTATTTTCGAATTTATTAGCCGGATTTCCCTAAATGGGCCTTATGGTCGAAAAAAGGCCCAGAGGGGGAAAACCCCTCAAAGAGATTCGGTGGGGAGGCTTGGCACAAGCCATGTCGCACCAGGCATGAGGGGGTTAGTCCCACATTGCCTGGCTGGCAAGTTGGCTCCCCCCGTGGAGCCTATATATAGAGGGGCACCCCTGGCCTTTTAATTCACCAATTAATTCCCTAATTCTCTCTCGATTTCGTGATTTCCTTTGTCGGAGTTGCGGCGAAAAGAGAGAAGATCTCTCCACCATAGCCCGATGCCGCGCTGCTGGTGTTCCTGTCCAAAGTCATCTGCTGCTCGTCCTAGACTGGAGCTTCGGAGGTCGTCGTCTCCACCGTACGTGTGTAATGACATGCGAGGTGCTGCGCTAGCGGTGCTGAGAGGTCTACTTCCACTACACGACCTTGAGGTCGACTTTGTCGGTCTTCATCGTCAACGTTTGTGCGGGAACGTAATCACGCATTCGTTCTACAAGGGTATGTATTCCGATCTCCGTTGTACTTCTATATCTGCATAGTATATATCTTGCCTAGTTTAAGGATATCGTTGCAAGGAAATTTTAGTTTTGTGCCTGCGATCCCCTTCCTAGAATACACACGTTGAAGGAGCACGTGGCAGTCATACTTGATGACACTAGTCATACTTGATGATATTGAGACGCCTCGCTCAGCTCGATCACTGGATGACATACGACGTTGCCAGGTGCAAATGCTTTTTCATAGACTATGTCATGCAAGGGGAATCGTTCAGCTTCATGGTTCTTGATTACGTTGGAAGAATCAAGAAGATGAAACAGATCACCGGAAGTCATCAATGATGATGGTGTGTATATGATATAATCGTTATGAATGTTTTACCTAAGCAAGTACTCGTAGTAGTGCCTAAGTTTTTGATACTAGTCATGTTTTATGAAAACCAGATTTACTACTTGAGTAGCTTGGAAGGATGAGGCGACATTATGTGTTGATAATGGCAGAAAAAATGTTGTGATGGCCATAGACACTCTCCCTCTAGATCTACCATTTGTATAAATTCTTTTATGATCACCTGTTAGTATGATCGTTATAAGTATGTCTCCTCTAGCGAGACAATTGTTCATATATGCTAGTGACAAATTCGTTGTCCCACATTATGATGTAATGATCATAAGCCGATTTGAATTTCGATGGTAGAAACTCCCACATTTATAATATTAATGCCAAAGGATACATACTTAATATAGACACCACTTTCGTGTGGCACTGCCGTTTAAGTCATGTCTATGTTATAATCAATGAATAATCTCTATACAAATGGATCTACAAGTCCTTAGATTTGATCTTTTGACACTTGCAAGATAATTAATACACTATTGTCGGCATATAACTTATTTATAATCATGCATATAGATGTATGTGGATCAATGAAGTAATTGACGTGTAGTGGAGATCTTTATTTCGTAAACTTCACTGAACATTTTGAGTATAACTTGTTGAGAATCGTGCATATGGGTGTATGTGAATCAATGAAGTACTTTAACGTATAGTGGAAGTCTTTATTTCATAGACTTCATGAATATTCCGAGTAGATATATGGATATCTACTTAGGGAATGTTGGTTTGGAAATTTTGATTCGATCAAACAAGTTCAGAATAAAGTAGGAAATAAATTTAACAAGAAAATCAAATTCCTGTGATACAGATCGAGGAAATAAAGATTTGAGTTATAATGTTGGCATATCATTGGAAGACTTGTGAGAAGAGTTCCACAAATTACGTCGCATGGAAGACCATAGTGTTATGGTATGTTAGGACGTCGTAATCGCACCCTATCGGATAGTGTGTGGTAAATAGATCTCTTATCAAATTATTGTGATCATTGGAGTCATATGGTAGAAACGTAACATTCACGTTAGATAATAGGGAATCCATTTAATCCATGGAGACAATACCATATGAGTGATCACATGGCTTTTAGCCTAGATTGTCGTTTAAGGAATTTAGTGTTTCGATGTGATCAAACCTAAAATGGATAAATCTTTGTAGTGTACCGTACCTAAAGAGTTAGTTGGGTACATGTCTCACGGCATAGGCAAAAACGTTACCGGAATATACCTTGCAAAAGAAATAGTTTATTGTATAAGGGTATAAGTGGGAAAGAAACTAGAGCAAGACGAAGTTAATGAACTTTCTCTCCAGACATCAGAGTGGCGCAACGGAAAGTGTTTCCGGTGTCATGCTCCACAACTGGAAAGAAGCTGATGATAAAAGATCATGATGCTTTGAGCTAATACTAAGAACGTAGGCATACGAGGTTGTTTTCCACACTATGTGTTACAACAATCTTGTTATGAAGGTCATGTTAATGGAATATGACAGACCTACGAACTATAAAGAAGAGATGGTAGACCTAAGTCCGACAAATTGCTATGAGTCATATATGATCAGATAAAATCCATGTTTAATTACTAGGTAATGACTTGGGAGATCTTCTTGATGGCATGTAGGCTGTTAATAGAATATGAAATTTTATGAGAGAGTAGACACTGATAAGGATCGATTTGTCGTGAAACAGTTCCGACAGATTCAAAAGTTGACCACAACGAGATTTTGTCTCAAGTGGTGAAGCTTGAATCTATTCTGGGTCGTTTAGCAATTACTATAATTTTAGATTGAGAAATTGAAAGATGGATAAGGAAACCATGTTTCTTAATGGTATCGTTGAGAAAAGTTGTAATTAGTACAATAATGGTTTGGTGATCCTGAGGATGCTAAACATGTATGCAAACTTCAGTTGTCCATTCATGGGCTGAAGCAAGCATATCAGAGCTGGAATCTTTACGTTGATGATGTGATCAAAGGATTTTGGAGTAGTCCAAAATAGTTGAAGAAACTTGCATTTGCAAAGAAGTGAGTGGGAGCTAAGTAGATTTCCTTGATCTTATATGCGGAAGGCATATTTGAGTGGGAGCTAGGTGTCATTCATGATTTTGTATGTAACGACATATTGAATGACACAGATCCTCTAGTAGAGTGTAAATGATTATTTAAGTGATTAAATTTTCTATGAATGAAGTTAGGAGTATTAGGCATCCAATCTATAATTTTATATATCAAAAGGGCTTAATAACATTAGGTCGGAATATTTTCCTAAGTTAAGATTCTGAAGTGTTTCATAGTAGAATAGACAAAGAAAGAGGTTCTTGCTTGTATGACTATGTAAAATATTATGTTTATCTTGGCATTTTCAGTGATAGCAAATGATGTTCGACATTCTCTATGTATCAAACATAGATTCTATCAGAATGAAAGCTCGACTTGGTGTGAGCCAAGTTCTTGGTTGAAGAACGGGTTCTAGAGTGATCCTTGTGTGGATCAATGAACAAATGTTAAGTGTATTTTTCAGTGTCTGTGAGAACTGAAGATATGTTTTCTAGTAAATGGTAAGAGTAAAAGACAACTTGTCGTAAACGGTTACGATGATGCAAGTTATGACACTAACCCATACGACTAGAAATCTCACAAAGGAGATGTCCTTTATTTTGAAGAAAGACATGGTTAGTTTCTGAAGTCGCATATGAATGCACTTTCGCATAATCTAAATAGGTATAGAAATATATGGCAACTTCAGAAGTAGCAAGTGTGATTGGACTGAGCAGTTTTCCGAGCATATGTGGTCCCGTTAATAGATCTCTTAGACTTTTATGGCCCATGCTACGCGAATGTTTGAGTCTCACTCCATCCAGTAGGATATATTTCACGGTCATCGTAAGATACGGGATGATGTCAAACTAGGTGACATAGAAATGTTGCAAAGCACATATAGGTCTCAATGTGTGAGATCTGTTGACTTTATTCCTCTTCCACGAGACAAGTATGCACCAAGATGCTATGGGTGTTGAGATTTTACCAAGTTGTAAACTAGATTAAGTGTTACTCTAGTGCAAGTAAGAGACTGAAGGGAATATGCCCTAGAGGCACTTAATAAAGATAGTTTATTAGGAATATATCAATTATTCATTATATGTTTTACACCATGCTATAACTGTATTAAGCGGAAACATTGATACACGTGTGGTAGATAAACAACCAGGTCCCTAGTAGATTCTACTAAGACTCGTTCATTGTGCGATTGATGATTTGATGTTTACCGATCATGTGACATGGCGTCAGTTGGCAATGAAGTCATGTCATTGGGAGAATGATGTGATGTACATACCCATAATTTGTAGGACATAGCCATTACGCCTTCGACCGTGAGATCAACTCTTATTGTTATTCCTGGAAGATACTTTGATCGCATCAAACATCATATCTTATATAGTGTGACAATAAAGATGACACTTTCGGGTATCGGAAGGAGTAGTTGAGACGAGGGGTCAAGAGTGGGATTTGCCAGTCCGCATAGCAGGATAGACACTTTAGGGCCCACTCGGTGAGATTATGTCAAAGAGTTTGCAAACATGTGACTAGGTCACCCGGACATAATATCACAGACGAGTAGAAGCTAGTGTGGCCGGTAATGATATCATGTTGTGTATGGAAATAACAATGAACGAGTCTCGGACACGCTAAGTATCGCTATGGCAAAAGGTTTAAGACTCGACGTCCAGGTTTAATAGATGAAAGTCATTCGTTATATCACAGGGGTTAATTCATGGGGTCTAGGCCTACGAATTAATTATTGATCGGAGTGGGTCCTCGATCATGTCTGTTATTATATCTAACCGCTAGGGTAACACACTTAAGGGGTTTCGACAAGACAACCGGAAAGGAAAGAGATAACCGGGAACGTCCTGGGAATGGTCTGATGGAGATCGGGCAGCGACGAAATAGTTTTCGGAGCAAGAATAAATTATATATAATATGTTTGAAATTAATTAGTGTAATTCATGATTAAATATGGTTTTATATATTTATCTTCAACATCTGCCCTGTCTAGTTGCTCAATTGTCCATAACCGGGGACACGGCTAAGTATACTTAGTTTTTAACTCTCGAGAGGGTGTGCACTTTCACCACAAGACCCAATCATTCCCTCGTCCATGACAACCAATTATGAAATGGAAAAGAGAAGACCGAGACGAGACCTTTCCGAAGTAATTCCCCGAGTCACAACGCGTGACCCGAACCAACCTATCATCCCCCTACATCTGCTGGTCACGACGGATCGGGGTCTCACAACATGTATGGTCAAGACAGAGCCCATTTGACAAGTGGTTGCACTAGAAGCTACTAAACAAGGTGCATCTACAATCTCTATAAGCCTGGGTGACTTTCCACATTTGTGCGCTTCCACCAAGGGTAATTACCATAGACATGGACCCCCTTAGTAGCCTCCCACCATGGTTCTCCAACCAGCACACAGGTAGTTCATTGATTAGTTTCAGCTAATTTTCACTATCCAACTAATCAAAACATTTTTATTGCTTGACTAAGCATTCTACCATGTATGGTGCCACTACATTTCAGGGTGGGGGAAGGCTACACACTAAATAGGAGCATAGTATAATAAAGTAGCTGCACACAATTCCTATGATGCATACTAAAGAAAAACCCTAGTATGCAATATATCAAAATAATAGGAGGTTTATGAGCGTCACTTGCCTTTTGATAGTTTGTCGTTTCTCACACTCTCTTTGACGAAGAACGTTTCACTTCGTTCAATCTATACGATGAAACAAGAATACAATAAACAAACAATTTGACAACCACATAACACAAATCAAACATCACAATAATGTGTTCAACAATAGTTGTTTTAATTTATTTATTTCATTGTCATGTCTTATCACATAATTCAGTTTACAAAAGGAATAAATGTGATAGGACTTAGGGTTTGCCTTTTATGGTCAAGGGATGGTCTAAATCAAATTTGAGCATTTCAAATCTGAATGGGTTGAAGTATTGTTTCAAAGATTGTAATGGTTGGTTATGTACAAAAATGTTTGCACAATGGTTTTGAGAAAAGGAAATAACACCACTTTCAAACTATGGTTGTAATTTGCGAAGTCCAAAGGATTTTAAAACCAATTCACTAGTGTAAGAATCATATGGATCTAATGAAGCGTTAGTATTTGTTTTTCTCTAGACCTATAGTCATTTTAGTTACATTCTGCAAAAGGATTCTCATTAACATGATTTATAGAATTTAAGTTATATCTAAATTACACAAATTGAGTATCTAATTTATAAAACAATATATCATTAGATAAAATTACTTTTAACAAGTTTTAAACACATCTAAATAATTTTGTATTTCAACAGTGGTTGGCTAGGCTTAGTTTTGATACTTCTGGTCAAAATACATTACTTGTGCCATTTTTGTAAAAGAAAACAGTTTAATAAGATTATAAGAATTTAAACTTTGTTAAAAACATACAAATAGGGTTTCTGATTTTTAAATGGGAATAACATTATTAAAAAAATTATTTTAAAAGTGTAGCACTATTGTACATATCCTAAGGTTTCCAAAATATTTTATTTACAAATTTTGAACTTGTGAATTCAAATTTAGGTCAAATTTACTCAAATCATCTAATTAAAATTTGAACTAATTTAAACTAGTCAAATTTGAATTTGGACAGTACTAAAATATTCTGCACACCTAGGGATTTCTATTGGTATAAAGTTTGTAAAATTTGGCTTTGTGGTTCAAAAGATATAATGCTTTGAGATACCAGGGGCTTTTCTGCAAAACTGCCTATTAATCTAAATAGAGGATTTCTTTTTCCACGCGAGCGCTGACTGGGCTGCTGACTATGCGATGACGCGGCGCTGACGCATCATTCACGTGGCGCAAATTGACTGGCTCGTACCGATTCAGTGAATGGTTTTAATCGTGGCCGTCCATCGAAGATCTAACGGCCAAGATGGAGATGCTCACCTCGGGCGGTGCAAGTTCACCGGAGGCAATGGAGTGGCGGCGCGACAGCTCCGGTGAGGTGGTTCTCGTCGTTCTGATGGTCCCCTGCGCTCGTGAAGACGATGAGGAGGTGCGGCTCGCCACGGTGGGGGCGGTGGCGTCGTCGAACTCATCCGGGGAGCGGCGCGGACACGCAGACGAAACAACTCCTCTCCGGCGAGCTTCGGCTGCGATTCCCTCACTCGATTGGCTGCAGCAAAACTAGGGGAAGGGCGTTACGAGGTGCAAAATCGAGAGGGGAGGGCAGGAGTACAAGAATCAGAGGCGGAGGCGCACTTGGTTCGCCGGAAACGAAGAAAAACGGTGGCAGCGTCGAGCGGCTCCAGCGAGCAAATACGACGACCTCGAGGCGTTGATTCGGGAGAGGGGAAATGGAGCCGGGGCCTTGAAGATTTAAAGGAGGGAAACGGGGCGCTGCTTCTAGCCTCGGGCGAGTGGGGAGAAGTGGGCGACGTGGGGCGGGCCGTGGGGCTTCTCTAGGTCGTGGGCGAGCTGGAGGTTGGGGATGACCGGGGCTAACCGGTGGGTCCCCGTGGTCAGAGAGAGAGAGGGGGAGAGGGCCGCGGCTGGGCGGGTGTTGGGCTCGACCCAGTTAGGGTTTTTTGTTCTATCTTTTTCTTGTTTTCCTTTTCTGTTTTTCTTATTTCTTTTGTATCCTTTATTTTATTTATCCAAATGATATCAAACAAACTTCTATTTTTTTTAAAATTAAGATATTTCCTTTAAAACATTCAAATTCATGTTTTCAATATATTTCAAATATAAATTTTATAATAACATGATTTGACACTTTTTGTTGGATTTTGAAATAGAGTCTCAATTATGGAATTTGTGTCTTAATAAAATTAAGTAAAATATCACAAATGCATAAGTTTAAAATAAATCTTTCAAACCCATTTTCAAAATCAACACTTGAATCAAAACCATATTTTAAAAGTAGGGGATGTTTCAAAAGTTTTGTGACTATAAACATTGACCTAGGGTTTTATTAAGAACCCAATTATATTGTTTTGAAATAGGCATAACTTGAATAACCTGAAGTACTTTTAAATATCTTTTAGGGTTTAATAAATGTTTAGAAAATGTATTTATAGTTCAACACTCAAGTTTGAAAATAAATTTTACTTGATTGAATTAATATCATAATACATTTGACTAGGTCAAAAATAATCCTTTTGAGTTGATCTTCTAGGATATTGATGATTTTATTTTAATGAGAAATAAAGTTTTAAGTTTTTGTGATTTTTAAACATTTCAAAATTTTGGGATGTTACAGACTACCACCCTTAAAAGGAACGTCCCGAGATTCGAAGAGGCTAGAAAGGAAGGTAGGTTTGGATATCCGGGGTTAGGGGAATTGGGTGGGCTACCACCCTTAAAAGAAAACCTTCATGGATAGCCTGAACTTTCTTGCTTTAAAAATGTCAGATATAGTTTCATAAATCCTTGTTAGGCAAACTGGAGTTGTTGGATGATGCTTCGTCGTTCCTTATTCCACCAGGCTTGTACTAGCACCTTACCATGATTGAATTGACTGATACTTGGTACCACACCTTGACTTTTGTGATTATCCACTCTTCCCTTCCAATAGGTAGGTGTTTCTCATACAGCTTGTAGTTTTCCTCAAGTTGGTTTACGTAAAACTTTGCTTCACGACAGAGTTGTGAACAACTGTAGGAAGTATGCTGAATATCTTTTGACTCAGAAGGGTCACTCCTTGGGCATATATGAAGTTCAAGATGAGAGGTTTTCATGACATCATCTCATTATTCCGTTTGATGTCCTTGGCAGGCTTGCAACTCGTAGTTGACCTTCTTCAGTGCAAACACCAAACTATTTATATCGATACTCTCATGGTAGGCAAAAACTCCCATTTCAGGGTAACTACCACAACCTTGCTTGTGGTTATCCTCACTTGTCTTAACACGTAGATAGTTTCCATGGGCACGAACTAAGGTTCAAAACTCCCACTTATTCTATCTGTAAGACAACCTTACTAATCTATCAACTCTCAAACTAATGGGATATCGTAACACAAAACCAACTCTAACTGGAAATTTTCCAAAACTTCATCGATCCTTCTCCTGATTTATAACCTTTCCAAAATTGTACTAGTATCAAAGTGTCGTGTGGATAAAAGAATTTGAACTTACTTTTCACCGCTCGACCCACTTAGTAACTTATTCTTCATCTTCTCAGGACATCCAGTAGCATAGTGCCATGTAACTTTGCATTTGTAACATATCACATGACTGATGTCTTTCTTGTGGGAGTTGGCGAGGAATTCCTTAAACTTCTTTCCTTGGAAGTTTTGATGTTTCTTCTCTGGCATTTGTCGGCCCAGTGTCCCTTGTGCTTACATTCTAAGCTAGTGACTGGCATGAGTCTCGTTTTGTGCAAACGCTCTTGTCGCTTGTCTTGGATTTTCCTTCTAGACAGTCACTGATGTAATGTCCTTCCTTTTTGCACCCGTAGCAAATGATCTGGCTCAGGTTTCTCTTCTTCTTAGGTCTTTCCAAGGCTAATAGGGTCTCTATATCCTGCTGATCGTATTGTACTACTATGGATGATGATCTTGTTCGCTTGTTGGGGGCAATCTCGAGAAAAATGTCCTTCTTCTTCACATGAATAGCAACATTTGGTGGTGCCTTCGGATGTGTTAGGTTGTGTCTTGATTCTGGCACTATTCTCCTCCTTGGTATGATCCATAATTCTTTTGTGTAATTGATCGAGTTCGATCGTATTGCCAATCTTCTTCTCTGGGCAGTACCATGAATAATGTCCTAGTCCATCGCATTTGTGGCTGTCTATTTGACTAACATCTCGATTGCGCTTACCCTTCTTTTCTTGTTCTTCAAATATATTCTTCAAAGTCTGGTGCATTCCCTCCCTGACTTGTCGACTAGCTTGTTGTACTATGGGGTAGAGTTGACACTGAGCTGGAACATGTATGTCTCCTTCACAAAAAAGCAAGTAACTTGAGTGGTGCAGTATTCCTCAGCTCCACTGGTTGCATCCAAATAAGGCCACTCATCTTGACATTCTTTGGAAGTGTGTCCGATTTCCCCACAAGTCTTGCAGGCTCTAGGTGTTTTCACCACCTCCTCTTGGATCTTGTGGTTTTCATAGTTTATTTCTTGTTGATTGTCGTCATTTGCATTCATAGTCTGATACATCATCAGTACTATTTGAGTTTGGCTACACAATAGCTGCTGCCATCCAGGGGTAATTCCTTATTCGGGTTGTTGACTTGATTCTGGGCCATCAATTGCATCAACTTATTCTGAGTCTCTAAAAGTGATTGCATTCCTATTGGCATCTCATTGCTTTTGTTAGTTTGGTGAAGCATTTGATTGGGTTTAGCATAGATGAGTAGAGGTAGAAACGTACTAAGGAAGGATCCTACCCAAACACAGAAGATTCAAGACAATTCATTTTACAATCAACATCTATCAAACATCAAGCAACAAGGTTCAGACACAAACATCAGTCTACTATTGTCATACAACCTGAGTTGGTATGATCAACACACTAACACTATATCATAGTTCTAATTAAATGGTGGTCTGATCTAAGGAAACAAAGTGATGCACTTCCTTGACTTCTTATCCTTCATGGACTTAGTGCTAAGATTCTTCAGAGATCAATACTTTTACTTCATTGATGAAATCTGGGTATCCTTGGCCAGCATCTGGTCTTCCTGATAGCATAGTACAGAATCCACATTCACCATGTCAGCCATCAACTGGTTCACAGGGGCCTTCAAGTCATTGATCTTCTCTATCTCCTTTTTAAGTTCTTCAAGTTCTTTTTCCACATCTTTGAGGTATCCTTGAGTATTGTGCATTCTAAACCTAATTCTTCTTGAAAGTTCCTCAATGGCTCTCCAAGCTGCTCCTCGTGCTGCATCAAAGAATGATGTTTCCAGTACTTTATTGGTGAACATCCATCGCCCCGTTGTCTTGTGGTCGTCTTCTTTATCCTGATACAAGTGTAATTCTACCCACCAGTATTCTTGGTCTTCATCCATTACAGGCAATCCTTTGTAAACTGCTTCTCCATTAAATCCCATGGTTTCCATACTCTCCTTAAGTACTTTTGGGAACTCAGTTTCACATTCCAAAGTCATGGTAAACACTGGTCCTTTCTTGAGTGAGTCAATGAGGCTGGACATCTATAAAAATATTTTTGGGAGAAAAAGGTTAGACAAGAATATGACAGAATATTTTTTTAGATAAAACTTAATAAAATATGACTTATTTCCTATGGGCATTCTTAAGTGCTTATCCAAACCTAGGGTCACGAACCTACAGGCAACACAGTGCTCTGATACCATCTGTAAAGGCCCTCCTTATTATAAGGTAGCGACCTCCTGTGTTTGGTCCTAGTCCCTGGACCGACTTGCTAGCACACACAGTTTAAGATGAAATACCATATCATCGCATCAATATTCATTACACGATGATCCAGAAATAAAAGGGGTTCGATACAAGGCGCATAGCTCATGGCTAGCTCAAACCGAAATGAACACACAGCGGAAAACAAATGGATAAGTGAGCTCCAGCTGCATTATGTGCCACAGGCAAGGCATGTTGGTTGGAGACTCGCGACCCTGACAATCCTTACTCCTCGTCTGAGGGTCCTGCAATGGTGAGTTGCAGCCAAAACTATATTGGGTCAGCACAATTGAATTGTGGTGGCAAGATGACACTTTGTAATTAAAATTACTAAGACTAAATCTACATGCATATTTGGCTCGGTGGAGTTTCAGTCTGATTTGCATAAAGCCAGTTTTGTCCTATCATTTATAAAACAACTTTTCATCTTAGACAAAGAGTACCACTGATAGAAAACAGTGAACACCTTTGACAACAAAGAGTACCACCGATAGAAAATGGTGAACAACTTTGAAAACTACTCACAACGAGCACCACCGATAGAAAGCGGTGAGCTCTCCCAAACCCTTGTTCACCCATCAAATTTTATTATAGAAATTGGGATGAGGAGATCTTCAACATCTTCCCTGTCTAGTTTCTCAATTGTCCATAACCGGGGACACGGCTAAGTATACTTAGTTTTTAACTCTCGAGAGGGTGTGCACTTTCACCACAAGACCCAATCATTCCCTCGTCCATGACAACCAATTATGAAATGGAAAAGAGAAGACCGAGACGAGACCTTTCCGAAGTAATTCCCCGAGTCACAACGCGTGACTCGAACCAACCTATCATCCCCCTACATCTGCTGGTCACGACGGACCGGGGTCTCACAACATGTATGGTCAAGACAGAGCCCATTTGACAAGTGGTTCCACTAGAAGCTACTAAACAAGGTGCATCTACAATCTCTTTAAGCCTGGGTGACTTTCCACATCTGTGCGCTTCCAGCAAGGGTAATTACCATAGACATGGACCCCCTGAGTAGCCACGCACCATGGTTCTCCAACCAGCACCCAGGTAGTTCATTGATTAGTTTCAGTTAATTTTCACTATCCAACTAATCAAAACATTTTTATTGCTTGACTAAGCATTCTACCATGTATGGTGCCACTACATTTCAGGGTGGGGGAAGGCTACACACTAAATAGGAGTATAGCATAATAAAGTAGCTGCACACAATTCCTATCATGCATAGTACAAAAAAACCATAGTATGCAATATATCAAAATAATAGGAGGTTTATGAGCGTCACTTGCCTTTTGATAGTTTGTCGTTTCTCACACTCTCTTCGACGAAGAACGTTTCACTTTGTTCAGTCTATACGATGAAAGAAAAATACAATAAACAAACAATTGACAACCACATAACACAAATCAAACATCACAATAATGTGTTCAACAATAGTTGTTTTAATTTATTTATTTTATTGTCATGTCTTATCACATAATTCAGTTTACAAAAGGAATAAATGTGATAGGACTTAGGGTTTGCCTTTTATGGTCAAGGGATGGTCTAAATCAAATTTGAGCATTTCAAATCTGAATGGGTTGAAGTATTGTTTCAAAGATTGTAATGGTTGGTTATGTTCAAAAATGTTTGCATAATGGTTTTGTGAAAAGGAAATAACACCACTTTCAAACTATGGTTGTAATTTGCGAAGTCCAAAGGATTTTAAAACCAATTCACTAGTGTATGAATCATATGGATCTAATGAAGCATTAGTATTTGTTTTTCTCTAGACCTATAGTCATTTTAGTTACATTCTGCAAAAGGATTCTCATTAATATGATTTATAGAATTTAAGTTATATCTAAATTACACAAATTGAGTATCTAATTTATAAAACAATATATCATTAGATAAAATTACTTTTAACAAGTTTTAAACACATCTAAATAATTTTGTATTTCAACAGTGGTTGGCTAGGCTTAGTTTTGATACTTCTGATCAAAATACATTACTTGTGCCATTTTTGTAAAAGAAAACAGTTTAATAAGATTGTTAGAATTTAAACTTTGTTAAAAACATACAAATAGGGTTTCTGATTTTTAAATGGGAATAACATTATTAAAAAATTTATTTTAAAAGTGTAGCACTATTGTACATATCCTAAGGTTTCCAAAATATTTTATTTACAAATTTTGAACTTGTGAATTCAAATTTAGGTCAAATTTACTCAAATCATCTAATTAAAATTTGAAATAATTTAAACTAGTCAAATTTGAATTTGGACAATACTAAAATATTCTAGACACCTAGGGCTTTCTATTGGTATAAGTTTGTAAAATTTGGCTTTGTGGTTCAAAAGATATAATGCTTTGAGATACCAGGGGCTTTTCTACAAAACTGCCTATTAATCTAAATAGAGGATTTCTTTTTCCACGCGAGCGCTGACTGGGCTGCTGACTATGCGATGAAGCGGCGCTTACGCAGCATCCACGTGGCGCAAATTGACTGTCTTGTACCGATTCAGTGAATGGTTTTAACCGTGGCCGTCCATCGTAGATTTAACGGCCGAGATGGAGATGCTCACCTCGGGCGGCGCAAGTTCACCAGAGGCAATGGAGTGGCGGTGCTACAGCTCCGGTGAGGTGGTTCTCGTCGTTCCGATGGTCCCCCGCGCTCGTGAAGACGACGAGGAGGTGCGGCTCGTCACGGTGGGGGCGGTGGCGTCGTCGAACTCATCCGGGGAGCGGCGGGGACACGCAGACGAAACAGCTCCTCTCCGGCGAGCTTCGGCTGCGATATTCTAACTCGATTGGCTGCAGAAAAACTAGGGGAAGGGCGTTACTGAACGGATAGACGTCGCCTAGAGGGGGGGGGGGTGAATAGGCGATTTAAAACTTTTTCCGAGGAGCCGGAATATCCGGTCCAAGAATGACCCGAAAATTCCGGTATGCTTGATAAAGGCGGAATAAAACTAGAGGTTTACTTTAACAAGCATACAACCTAGATATAAATACTAGGCTCACCTATGTGCACCAAAAACTTATGTTAAGCAATACAAGTAACAAGGTGATTATATGACTTCAAGCACGAAGGCTATCACAATGTAAAGTGCACAAGTAAAGAGCTCGGGTATAGAAATAACCGAGGAACGCGGAGACGAGGATGTATTCCCGAGTTCCACCCAAAGGGTGTACGTCTCGTTTGGAGAGGTGTGCGCAACCACAACAGGTTAGCCGCAACGCTACAAAGGCTCACCTTCTTCTCCTGATGAACTCAACCACAAAAGGTTGCGAGTTCACCTTCCACTATTGATATCCTTTGGGGCGGAGATCGAATCCCGTACAACTCTTGAGGCACACACCCACTACTTAATTGGAGTCTCTCAAGTGACCACAAAAGGTCTTGACCACAAAAGGTCTTGGCCACAAAAGGCCTGCCACAAAAGGCGTCTAGGGTCCAAAGACCCAAGAGTAACAAGCTCACAAGTATCACCACCACGAATCCTCGTGGAGGGCTCAAACCGATGCAAATGCAATGGCAAGAGCACACGAAGTGCTCAAGTCCTTCACTCTCAAATTCCAACACAACAACAAATGTTTATGGGGGAATGAGGAAGAACAAAGGAAACCACAAAGGAGTCAAATCCTTCACTCCTAAATCCCACCAAAAGCAACTAATGCTTATGGGGGGAGAAGAGAGGAAGAACAAAGAAGAAGAACCACAAAGGAAATCCAAGAACTAGATCCACTAAGTTCCCCTCACTTAGAGGAGAGATTGATTGGTAGGATTGTAGATCTAGATCTCCTCTCAACTTTCCCGAAAGAATATGGAAGATTCAATGGAGGGATTGAGAGGGAAGTGAGCTTTCCAAGGTCAACAATGGAGTAGGAGAGAGGGAAAAAACGTGCTGCCTTAGATTGGCTGGGGAAGAAGAAGGGGAGGGGTATTTATACCCCTCCAGGAAATATAGCCGTTGGCTGTTTCGACACTCGGAAATTCCGGTATAAGTGAGACTCGGAAATTCCGGTCAACCGGAAATTCCGAGTCCATGAAATTTCCGAGCTGAAAATCTGGCTGGAGTCAGAACCAAAACCAAACTTTTCCTTAGCCATTTCTGGAAGGCTTTTCTGGGTGCACTCGGAAATTCCGGTATATGGAAATTTCCGAGCACAATTTCCGACTGGAGTCAGAACCCTTTTTCTCCTTTCCTTCGCCGTTTTCTTGGATCAGCTGGGGAACCGGAAATTCCGGTAGAGCGAAATATCCGGCCCCAATAATCCGAATCAGCAAAACAGCGAAACGAAATATTGCATCCCATAAATAGAGTAAACTCACCACACATGGCAAGGTGTGGGACTTTCCTCACAGTAGAACCGACAATATTTCCGCCACCGAAAACGCAACAAGTTGTCCAAAGTAAAACTGATTTCGATGAACAAGAGCTTGAGATGGAGATGAACCAAGCTCTAATTCCTCACCACCATAAAAGCCAAATAAGAACCAAGAAATATGATATGCCAAGTATGCAAAGGTTTGAGCTCTCCACAACGATGCGATCAAGTTACTAACTTGAGAGCCCCTCTTGATAGTACGCCTATCTATCCTATAGACCTATCAAGATCATACCTTTTCCTTGAGCATTCCACTTGAGTTGGATGAAGACTATCTTGATCTCTTCAAGTGGTTCATCTTTTCTTGATTGCGCGTCCAAGCACATGCTTGATGAAGACTTCTCCAAATACTCCCCCATGCTCACAATGGGAGAGTCTCGCTTAGCTCCGTCTTCATGTATCCATTGCAAGCACCAAGCATAGGATCTCTTCAAGAATCTTCTCTTGGTCTTGCACATCTCACCTTGATGACGATCACCACCATGAGCTATATGAAATCTTCATTTGATGCAAACCCATGGGAAGATACCTAACCTCATATAATGATACCACACACACATATATAATGGGTTAGTTCACAAAGCTATGCGGACAAGTGTTTACCATCCCAAGAGATACATGATCGCTCTTGGTACATCTTGTAATTTTGTGTGTTGATCAATATCTTGATCAACCTTGTATCTTCCAACATTTCTTCACTAATATGATGTCTTGAATCCTTCAAGACATACTTACAATATGCTCCACTCAACACATAAGCTTCAAGAGTCCAACACATGAACTTCACAATTCCATGGATATGATCTATAATGATATCTCAATGCAAACATTAGTCCATAGAGATTGTCATTCAATTACCAAAACCACACATGAGGGAAAATGCTCTTTCAGTTAAGAGGTGCGAAATCGAGAGGGGAGGGCAGGAGTACAGGAATCAGAGGCGGAGGCGCACTTGGTTCGCCGGAAACGAAGAAAAACAGTGGCGGCGTCGAGCGGCTCCGGCGAGCAAATACGACGACCTCGAGGCGTTGTTTCGGGAGAGGGGAGAGGGGAAATGGAGCCGGGGCCTTGAGGATTTAAAGTAGGGAAACGGGGCGCTGCTTCTAGCCTCGGGCGAGTGGGGAGAAGTAGGCGACGTGGGGTGGGTCGTGGGGCTTCTCTAGGTCGTGGGCGAGTTGGAGGTTGGGGATGACCGGGGCTGACCGGTGGGTCCCCGTGGTCAGAGAGAGAGGGGGAGAGGGCCGCGGCTGGGCGGGTGTTGGGCTCGGCCCAGTTAGGTTTTTTTTTGTTCTGTTCTTTTTCTTGTTTTCCTTTTCTGTTTTTCTTATTTCTTTTGTATCTTTTATTTTATTTATCCAAATGATATCAAACAAACTTCTAATTTTTTTTAAAATTAAGATCTTTCCTTTAAAACATTCAAATTCATGTTTTCAATATATTTCAAATATAAATTTTATAATAACATGATTTGACACTTTTTGTTGGATTTAAAAAAGAGTCTCAATTATGGAATTTGTGTCTTAATAAAATTAAGTAAAATTTCACAAATGCATAAGTTTAAAATAAATCTTTCAAACCCATTTTCAAAATCAACACTTGAATCAAAACCATATTTTAAAAGTAGGGGATGTTTCAAAAGTTTTGTGACTATAAACATTGACCTAGGGTTTTATTAAGAACCCAATTATATTGTTTTGAAATAGGCATAACTTGAATAACCTGAAGTACATTGCAAATATCTTTTAGGGTTTAATAAATGTTTAGAAAATGTATTTATAGTTCAACACTCAAGTTTGAAAATAAATTTTACTTGATTGAATTAATATCATAATACATTTGACTAGGTAAAAAATAATCCTTTTGAGTTGATCTTCTAGGCTATTGATGATTTTATTTTAATGAGAAATAAAGTTTTAAATTTTTGTGATTTTTAAACATTTCAAAATTTTGGGATGTTACAGCTTTCAATGATATAGTACTAGATAGCAATCAAGTTTGCAAAGTAGATATTAGAGATGATTTAAGCTTCAAGAACAACAATATAATCATCTAATGCTTCCAACAAATATGACAACTTAATGATAGGATCAAGTCAAGTAATAGCAATATGCACGTAGAAGATCAATATATTATTTGTTCAAAAGAAACAAGCAAGCGTTCAACGTTGGTTTCTGGCACCAGGAGGTTTTGGTTAAGAGAATGTTAACGGAGGTTTGGAAGGCCAACGGAAGAAACGGCTCACAAAGTTGCAAGTGATCATCAGACAAGAGAAAGTCTTACAGTAGAAGCTATGCAAGGAGTAGTGATTGCCACACAACGGATGCACATAGAGCTATAAGTATATGAAAGCTCTTCAATGGAACTAGTGGGGGTGCATCCAACTTGCTTGCTCACGAAGACCTAGAGAACTGATACGTCTCCAACGTATCTATAATTTCTTATGTTCCATGCTATGTTATATCATGTTATTACATGTTTTATATGCATTTTATATAGTTTTATGCATTTTCTGGGACTAACCTATTAACAAGATGCCACAGTGCCAGTTCCCTGTTTTCTGCTGTTTTTGGATTCAGAAAAGTACTTAAAGAAATATCCACCAAAATGGAAATAAATCAACCAGGAATTATTTTTGGAATATTTGCGTCTCGAAGAACCGATGACGAGACGAAGGGGGCGGCGAGGCGGCCACATCACATGGTGGCGCGACCCCACTTCCTGTCGCACTTGGAGGTGATGTGGCGCCCTCGGGCGCCCACCGACCTAGGTCTTTCGCCTACAAATACCCCCTTGACCTAAAAACAGAGCACGGTTAGACACTTTTTCCTCCACGGGTCCCGAACGCCGCCGCCATCGCCAACCAGATTCGGGGGACAGAAGTATCTGTTCCGGCACCCTGCCGGGAGGGGGAATTGCCCCCGGAGCCATCTCCATTGACCCCACCACCATCTCCATCACTGTTGCTGACACCCATGATGAGGAGTGAATAGTTCTCCCCCGGGGATGCGGGACCAACGGTAGCCATGTGGTTTATCTCTCTCTCCCATGATGTGATCTTTTATGTGATCATGAGCTTTGTAATCTAGTTGAATATGTGATGCTACTCTCTATCTATTATGTACTCTAGAGGTTACTTTAATATGAACTTCGGGGTTATTCACGTGTGTAATGGTGACAGTGTGTGCACCGTGTGTGATTCCCTTTATGAAGTTGTTGGTGTTAGTTTACTCTGACTTTGAGGGTGCTCTTGTAGCCCTACACAATGAATGGTGTTTGTTATCCAACATGAGAGTGTTTGAGAGTAGTGTTTATTTATTTAACTTTGATGTCATTGTTGAGAATGTCCATTGGTGAAAGTAGGATCCCTAGGCCTTGTTTCTAAGCATTAAAACACTATTTCCAACAAGTTCTGCTACATGTTTGCTTGCCGCCATTTTTATTCAGATTGCAATTCCTACTTATAATCATCCATATTACTTGTATTTCACTATCTATTCAGATTGCAGTCGTGCACCTATACATCTGACAAGTGTGTTGGGTGTGTTGGGGACACAAGAGACTTCTCGCATCTTAATTGCAGGGTTTCTTGAGAGGAATATCTTTGACCTCTACCTCCCTGAGTTCGAAATACCTTGGGTGATCCGCTTAAGGGAAACTTGCTGCTGTTCTACAAACCACTGCTCTTGGGGGCCCAACATTGTCTACAAGAAAAAAAGCGTGCGTAGACATCAAGCTATTTTCTAGCGCCGTTGCCGGGTAGGTGAGCGCTTGAAAGTATCTCCTTTAGATTCTGCAGTTACTACTTTTAGTTTCTTGTTTTTATTTTCACTATTTAGGCTAATGGAAAACAACAACAATATTATAGATCTTTATGAAATTTATATTGCATTAGGACATGATACTTTTGAATAGAAAATTAAAAAACCCATGGAATTTTGTTTGCATAATAGTGGTAGTAATGTTTTTAGTATAAATTCTTTGGACACTATTATTGCTAAGGCTGTGGAAATACCTAAGCTTGGGGGAGCTAGTTTAAACAAAAATAATCTTTTTTGCTCCTCGGCTTTGGAGGAATTATTTAGATTTAGTAATGCTTTACCTCCAATATGTGATAATTTTAATGATGCTTGTGATATTCTAAAGCCACCTGAAGAAATAATGCCATTTAAATATCTATGAAAATTATAGAACATGTTATGAATAACCGCTATGTAGGGGATGGAACTGTCCATCCTCGTGATCATTTGCAATTTTTACATGAATTATGCGAGTTGTTCAAGTGTGTAGGTATTTCAATGGACAAAGTTTAGAATAAATTATTTTATATATCACTTGGTGGAAGAGCTGCGAGTTGGTATAAATTGTTGAAGAATAGTCACTCTCTTGGATGGGAGGAGGTTGTATCTCTCTTTTATTTTAAAATTTATCCTCCAAGTGAGATTTACAAAGATCACAATTCTATATATATTTCTGGCCTCTTGAAGGAGAAAGCATTGCTCAAGCTTGGGGAAGGCTGAAAACATTAATAATCAAATGTCCTAACCATGAGCTTCCTGATAATATAATTGTTAATAATTTGTATGCAAGGCTTTCATGACATTGCAAGGATTATCTAGATGTCTGTTCGGAGGGCTCTTTCACAAGTAAGAAGGTTGAAGCTAGATGGGACCTCCTTGAAACAATTCGAAACAATGATGAAGATTGGGAGAATGACAAAGGTAAAAAATCAAGTATAAACTATGAATATGATTGCATTAAGTCTTGTGTTGAAACTGCTGGTTTTCAAGAGCTTAGTGCTAACTATGGTCTTGATTCTCATATTATTGTTGATTATTTTAGAACCTTTGTTTCTCATATTAATGTTCCTAAAGAAAATTTGGACGTGTATCATGAACCTTTCAAAGACACTTGCATGGAAAATGAAATTGTTGTTAATGATTGCAATAAACATGCTCAAACTTCTGAAAATACTATTTCTTATAAGCATGTTAATTTTTGTGGAATGCATAGACCTTGTGGAATTAATCAAATTGAAGATGAATATTGTATCCATCATAGGAATGAAAATACTAGAGGTTGGTATAAAATTTTAAGAGATCTCGGTAACACGATTTGTGCCACCTATCCTTTAATTTGTGAACTTTGCTACGAAAAAGGTCATTTCGATTTTCAATGCTCATGCTCTCATAAAGGTATTGCAGGAGAGTTTGGTGATAACATGATCACCCCTAATCAACATGATGAACTTACATTATTTTTGGGGTGTGAAGAGATATATATCAAGAAAAACTTCTTTGTTAAATATGAGTGATATTGATATGAATGTTTTGTTGCATGGATGTTATCTCTATTGTGTTAATAATTGCCATGCTAACACCTACATACAAAAAATTATAAAGGATGAGACTTTACCAAAGTATTATAGGACTAATCTGTGTTTTCATCTTATTAATGAAAGAGCGGAATTCTCCCAAGTTTCTTCCATTGTTTCTAATACTAAACCAGATTATGTGGAGAAGCTTCCTTTCAAACCTCTCCCTCCTAAAGAGGAAAAGAAGAAGAAAAAGGGAAAGAGGAAGAAGAAGAGGAGTAAAAGGAGAGAGGAAACAATATCTTCTCCCAAACTTGTTGTTCCTGTTACTATTTATACTTATAATTCTGAATTTGATGATTCTGAACTTGATGATGTACCTATGCTTGTTATCTATGTTAGTGATCATGATTGGGATAGCACACTTCTTTTGATATTAAAGATCTTTGGGATAATAATTCTGAAAATGATGATGTTAATAATTGTTGCACTATTAATACTATCCATGTTCCTTCCCATGATGATATAGACAGCTCTGAGCTCGGGGATGAGGTGTTTGAAAATCCTTTTGCTACTAATGATTATATATTTTATACATATCCCTCTATTAAAAATGATGACATGTTTGCAAATGAACACACTTTAGAGGATAATTATTCTATTGCTTATGATGATACTATGCCTCCGGTCTTTGATAATTATAAAGAATACTATGACATGGTTATATTACAATTATCCTTTTGAAACTTGTCATAATTATAGAGGAATTACTCAAACCAATCCTTTTAATATACAACTTTTCTATCATGTTCAAGTTCTTTATGATAATCCTATTCCCCTTGTTATTAATGAGAAGAACTTTTCTTATGAGGGAGAAAATGATACTTTTATGCATATGGAACATGATAAGAATATTTTATGTGATGGTTATATTGTGGATTTTATCAATGATGCTACTGAAAGTTATTATGAGAGATGAAAACAGGGTTGTAAAAGCTTTCAAGTTACTAAAACACCTCTCTTTATGTTGGAAGCTTTGAAGTTTCATTTGTTTCATCTTTGTGTGATAGTTGCTTTATGTTTCAGTAATTTATTCTATCACAAGACTCCTTTCATAGGAAGTAGTTTAGACTTAAATGTGTTTGATGTTTAGCTCTTGATGCTCTCTTCTGTTTTTCAACTCTTATTTTTATGAGAGCATCATATGAATCTTTGTGCCTAGCTCAAAGGCGTTAAAGAAAAGCGCTTATGGGAGACAACCCACTTTTATTTCCTATCATTTTAATTTATCTTGCTTGTGTCAAGGAATTGACCTACCTCTGTACCAACTCTTTTGTATCTTAATTTTATTGTAATGTTGTGTCAAGTTAAGCCCCTAGTTGAAAGTTGATGCTAAAATTTAATTCCTGTGCTGAAACAGATTTCTTCTGTTCGCCGTTAAATTCATATCAAATCACTGCAACGTCAGACCAATCTGCTTTTTTTTGTGCGTAATACTCAGATGTATACACAACTTTCATAAGTTTTGAGTTTTCTGATCTGAGCAATTTAAGTGCCTCGAAAAAAATTCGTCTTTACGGACTGTTCTGTTTTTGACATATTTTGCCATTTAATTTGCAATCCCTCTTTTGCTATTTTGATTGGATATTTTTATCCTATGAAGTATCAGTGGCTGTATCTAATGTCCAGTAGCATTGGTAGGAATTGTGTTCCTACATAATATCATAATTTTTCATGCACTAACCCTCTAATGAAGTTTACTCTAAGTTTGGAGTGGACGAAGTTTTCAAAGATCAAGAGAGAAGGACGATATGATGTGATCAAGAGGATAGTAAAGCCAAAGCTTGGGGATGCCCCAGTGGTTCACCCCCTATATATTTGAAGAAGACTCAAGCGTCAAAACTTGGGGATGCCCAAGGCATCCCCTTCTTCATCGACAAACTATCAGGTCCTTTCTAGTGAAGCGTCTGTTTGTTTTTATTTTTGTTTTTGTTATTTTCATTCTCTGAATAAAATGGATCCTAGCATTCTATTGTGTGGGAGAGATACACGCTCCGCTTTTTCTTATGAATACTCGTATTTTTCACTTATATTCGTTGAGTATTCTTTTCATGTTATCGTGTGCTCTCTAGCTCTTGTTTTTCATGCATCTCTTGTTAGAGCTGTTAGCTATGTTATATTATACTCTCATAGTTTAAATTACTTGGAGAGTTTATCTTTTAAATAAGATGATTGCTGTTTGGTTGAGAAGAGAAAATGCTAAATGTGGTAGATGGTATAACTAAATGATTCATAATCTTGTAGATCATTAAATTGTGTTACTTGAATCATTGATGTTGTTTTGAGATATTAATTTGCTTCATGGTAAACATGATGGTATAGTAAAGTGGAATGATTAAATGGTTGGTCTAGAGAAACTTGAAAACTGTGCGACACTTAAATTTCTAGTTGATTGCATAATGGTATATGACTTTTATTTGCTAAAGCAACCGTAATGGCTTTATGTTATGCGTACGGACGGGTCCCTAACAGTGACTTGTTCATTTTGCACAGAACCCCTTGGAGTAATTTTCATTATGCCTTGCATGATCATATTTTTATTTGGAATCTTTTTACTTGTGAGTTCTAAAACTGTGGTTTTCATGGCACTTCCACCACCATATTGCTAGCCTCTTCGGTACTTTGCTTTGCCCTTTCTCACATTGACTGTTGGTGCATTTTTCGCGGGTACATCCAAACTCGTGGGAGATCTTCATCTTGTTCTCCTACACATAAGCCAAATATCTTACTCAAAACATCCACCATACCTACCTACTACAGCATTTCCATAGCTGTTCCGAGATATATTGCCATGCAATATCCATCTTACATTAAATGACTTGTTGTCATTCATTTCTTATTTATTGTTTTGCGTGTTTCTATAAAGCTGATGTATGGTTTTACCCATGTTACGGTACAACACTGCATAACCTGCTATACTGGAAGAGGCACTGTTGTCATATGTATTCTTATGGCACATTCATATTAGTTACTTGTTGAAGGGATTCCGGGGCAGAAAACAATAATTTTTCTAGCGTATGAACTGAAGGGAATATGCCCTAGAGGCACTTAATAAACATAGTTTATTGGCAATATCCCAATTGTTCATTATATGTTTTACACCATGTTGTAACTGTATTAAGCGAAAACATTAATACAGGTGTGGTAGATAAAAACCAGGTCCCTAGTAGCCTCTACTAAGACTAGTTTCGTTGCGCGATTGATGATCGAGGTTTTCCGATCATAGGGCATGGCGCCGGTCGGCAATGGAAGTCATATCGTTAGGTGTAACGATGTGATGGACATACCCAGTATTTGTAGGACATAGTCATTACGCCTTAAGACCGTGAGATCAACTCTTATTGTTATCCCTGGAAGATACTTTGATCGCACCAAACGTCATATCTTATCTCGTGTGACAATAACGGTGATACTTTCGGGTATCGGAAAGGGGTAGTTGAGACGAGGGGTCAACAACGGGATTTGTCAGTCCGCATAGCCGGATAGATACTCTAGGGCCCACTCGGTGAGATTATGTCAAATGAGTTTGCAAACATGTGACTAGGTCACCAGCTGACATAATATCATGGACGAGTAGAAGATAGCGATGTCGGTTAAGAGATCATGCTATGTATGGAGATATCTGAGAATGATGCTCGGACACGCTAAGTATCGCCATGACAAAGGGTTTAAGACTATACGTCCAGGTTTGATAGATGAAAGTCATTCGTTATATCACAGGGATTAATTCATGGGGTCCAGGCCTACGAGTTAGTCGTCGATCATAGAGGAGTCTTGATCGTACCTGTTATTATATCGAGCCGCTAGGGTAACACACTTAAGGGGTTTCGACAAGACAACCGGAAAGGAAAGAGATCACCGGGAACGTCCCGGGAGGGGTCCGATGGAGATCGGGCAGCGCCGAAAGAGTTTTCGGAGCTAGGAAAAATTATATATATTATGTTTGATATTAATTAGTGTAATTAATATGCAAATATGATTTTATATATTTATTTTCGAATTTATTTAGGCTGATTTCCCTAAATGGGCCTTCTGGTCGAAAGAAGGCCCATGGGGGGTAAAACCCTCAAGGGAATTTTGTGGGGGAGGCTTGGCCGGCCTAGGTGGGCCAAATGGGGCCCACCTAGGGCCGGCGCACCATCCCTAGCCGCACCATGGCTGTGGGATAGTCCCACATTGCCTGGCTAGGGAGGTTGGCTCCCCCCGGGAGCCTATATAAGAAGGGGCACCCCTGGCCTTTTAATTCACCAATTAATTCCCAATTTCTCTCTCGATCTCGTGGTTCCCTTGTCGGAGCCGCGCCGAGTAGAGGAGGGGGATCTCTTCCACCATAGCCCGCTGCCGCGCTGCTGGTGTTCCGGTCCAAGTCTCCCGCTGCTCGTCCTGGACTGGAGCTTCGGAGTCCGTCGTCTCCACCGTATGTGTGTGACGCCCTGCGAGGTGCTGCGCTAGCGGTACTCGGAGGCCTACTTCCTCCACCCGAACTCGGGGTCATCTTCGTCATCTTCGTCGCGCCGAGTTCTCCGCGACCTAGAGGTCGGCTACGTCGTCTTCGTCGTCAACGCTTGTGCGGGAGCGTAATCCCCGCTATTCGGTCTACGAGGGTATGTATTCCGATCTCCGCCGTACTACTATATATGCATAGTGTAGATCTTGGCTAGTTTAAGGATATCGTTGGTAGGAATTTTTTTGTTTTCTGCACACGATCCCCTTCAGTGGTATCAGAGCCGATCTATCGTAGATATTGTTGTACGCTGTTAGAACCCGTGTTCTGCATGGGGGCACCGTTCCTGTTATTTGCTACCCTCTAGCGTGCACTTGTGATTCAAGCGGCATCGAGTTGATGAAGCGGCCCGGACCGACTTTACGCGTACGCTTACGCGAGACTGGTTCCACTACTGACATACGGCTTGTACCGTATCTGTGGCTGGCGGGTGCCTGTTTCTCTCTCTTTAGTTGGCTTTGCATTTTCAATGGAGGGCCCGAAAGGGATGCTTAAACATGCAATTATTGGATCGCTGTTGTGGTCATAAGGTTCGTAGGTATGAAGCGGTTCTATTTACGAAAGCCCCAAGCCACGTAAAATATGCAAAAGATTAAGTAGAAGCGTCTAACTTTATTTTGCAGGGGCTATGTGATACGGTCAAGGTAGGTTTATTAAATTGTTTATAAACTGCGGGCGCTAAGAAGACCATGGCGCAATGGATTATATCACATTGCATTACATTTGATGTTTTGTGTGCATCTTATATTGTGTGATTGTGTGTATAGTATACATTAGTTACACGGCGGTAGCTATATAAGATGATCCCTTCAAAATACCACTAGTGTTCTCCCTCCAACGCGCACCACCAAGAAAGTTCTACGTTATGAGTCAGGCCGTGATGATCGGGTGTCAGACATCTCGTTGTTCGCATACAGTGGGTGTAAGCCATGTTGCACAAGCGTCAGCGTGGAGGTTTTTGGTGGCGAGACTAGCATATTCAGAAATATTGCCTCGGAACAAGAAGACCGAAAGGTCGAGCACGAGTCACAAAATTGGTGTGGCGGACATTTGTCTACTCTTGAAGTTGTGCCGCCCGCTCTGATGATGAGGGGTGATGCAATGGATGGGGGTCGTGTAATCACTTAAACGACCAGGAGGGATGTTCGTTTGAGTGGGAGTTCAGATAGTTATTTTCTAAAATACTAGAACTCAGAATATAATGAACAGAGTCTGTTTTGCAAACCTTTGTAGATATTAACCATTGTGATAGCATCTTTCAAATTAGGCGCATTCCTGCGATTGAGAAACTTAAAAGGTTGGGTCCAAACTTCATAGTTTTATACTTTAGCTTGAGGATACTCCTTGTTTAAACCGTTAGCTCTTTGTGTTACAATACCCGCTAGGAGATAAACCCGGAGATTCCGCTAACAAAAGATAATTTGGATTATCGGATTTTGTGCGGATGATATCATCATAGTCCAGTGTATGCTATGATCTCTGCCATAGAGAACCAACGGTGGGTACGAGTTATTGGATCGCGAACATATGGTCGCTAACTCGGGGTACCTCTATAGTTGGGTTGATGAAGTTTATCAGTACGTTGACTGATTGTCTTCTCAACCAAGATGGAAGAGAATACACACATTGAGGGAGCACGTGGCGGTCATACTTAATGACATATGTTCATGATCAATCAACATTGAGACTCCTCGCTCAGCTCAATCACTGGATGACAGACATCGTTGCCAAGTGCAAATCCTCTGTCATAGACTATGTCATGCAAGGGGAATCGTTCACCTTCATGGTTCTTGATTACGGTGGAAGTATCAAGAAGATGAAACAGATCGCCGGAAGTCATCAATGATGATGGTGTATATATGATATACATGTTATGAATGTTTTAGCTAAGCAAGAACTCGCAGTAGTGACTAAGTTTTGAACTAGTCATGTTTTGTGAAAAACCAGGTTTACTGCTTGAGTAGCTTGAAAGGATGAGGCGACATTGCGTGTTGATAATGGCAATCAAGTTGTTGTGATGGCCATAGACACTCTCCCTCTAGATCTACCATTTGAATAAATTCTTTATGATCGGGTGTTGGTATGATCGTTACGAGTGTGTCTCCTCTAGCGAGACACTTGTTCATACATGATAGTGAAAAATTGGTGTCCTATATTTATGAAGTAATGATCATATGCCGGTTTGAATTTAGATGGTAGAAGCTCCCACATTCATAATATTACTGCCAAAGGATACAAACTTAATAAAGACACCACATATGTGTGGCACTACCGTTTAGTCATGTCAATGTTATATGCATTAGCTCCACACTGGATGGACCTACAAGTCCTAAGATTTGATCTTTTGACACTTGCAAAATAACTGTGACACCATTTTCGGAAAGCGGGCATATAACTTATTGATAGTCATACATAGAGATGTATGTGGTTCAATGAAGTAATTGACGGGTAGTGGAGACCTTTATTTCGTGAACTTAACTGAACGTTTTGAGTATAGCTTGTTGAGAATCGTGCATATGGGTGTATGTGAATCAATGAAATACTTTAACGTGTAGTGGAAGTCTTTATTTCATAGACTTCATGAATATTCCGAGCAGATATATGGATATCCACTCCGGGGAATGTTAGTCTGAAATTTTGATACGATCAATCAAGTTCAGAATGAAGTAGGAAATAAACTTAACAAGAAAATCAAATTCCCGCGATGTAGGTCGAGGAAATGAAGATTTGAGTTATAATGTTGGCACATCATTGAAAGACTTGTGAGAAGAGTTCCACAGTCGCATGGAACACCATAGTGTCATGGTGTGTTAGGACGTCGTAATTGCACCCTATCGGATAGTGTGTGGTAAATAAATCTCTTACCGAATTATTGTGATCATTAGAGTCATATGGTAGAAACGTAAACACTCACGTTAGCAAATAGGGAAACCATTTGAATCCATGGAGACAATACCATACGAGTGATGGCATGGCTTTTGAGCCTGGATTGTCGTTTCAGCAATTTAGTGTTTGATGTAGTCGAACCTAAAATGGATTAATCTTTGTAGTATACCCTACCTAAAGAGTTAGTTGGGTACATGTCTCACGACATAGGCAAAATCATTGCCGGGATATACCTTGCGAAAGAAATAGTTTCTTGTCCGAGGGTATAAGTGAGAAAGAAAGTAGAGCAAGACGAAGTTGGAGAACTTCCTCTCCAGACATCAGAGTGGCGCAATCGAAAGTGTTTTCGGTGTCAAGCTCCACAGCTTGAAAAAGCTGATGATTCAAAATCATGATGTTCTGAGCTCATACTAAGAGCGTAGGCATTCGAGGTTGTGCTCCACACTATGTGTTACGACAATCTTGTTATGACGGTCATATTAATGGAATATGATAGACCTACGAACTACGAAGAAGAGATGGTGGACCTAAGTCCGAGAAATGGCTATGAGTCATTTATGATCCGAAATAAAATCCATATACGATTACCAGGTATTGACTTGGGAGATCTTCTTGATGGCATCTAGGATGTTAATAGTATATGGAATTTTATGAGAGAATAAACATTGAGCAGATTCGATTTGTCGTGAAACAGTTCCGACAGACCACCTGAGAGTTTGTCTCAAGTGGAGAAGCCTAAATCTATTCAGGGTCGTTTAGCAATTACTAAAATTTCGAATGAGAAATTGATAGATGGATGAGAAAACCATGGTTCTTAATAGTGTAATTAAGAATGGTTTGTAATCCTGAGGATGTTGAACATGTGTGCAAACTTCGGTTGTCCATTCATGGCAGAAGCAAGCATATCGGAGCTGGAATCTTCACTTTGATAATGCGATCAAAGGATTTTGGAGTTGTCCAAAATAGTTGAAGAAACCTACATTTGCAAAAGAAGTGAGTGAGAGCAAAGTAGCTTTCCTTGATCTTATATGCGGAAGGCATATTTGAGTGGGAGCTAAGTAGCTTTTCCTTGATCTTATATGCGGAAGGCATATTTGAGTGGGAGCTAGGTGTCATTCGTGATTTTGTATGTAACGACATCTTGAATGACACAAATCCTCTAGTAGAGTGTAAAGGATTATTTAAGTGATTAAATTTTCTATGAAATGAAGTTAGGAGTATTAGGCATCCGATTTATAATTGTATAGATCAGAAGGGGCTTAATAACATTAAGTCGGAGTATTTCCTAAGTCAGGATTCTGAAGTGTTTCAGAAAAGGACAAGCGAAGAAAGAGGTTCTTGCTTGTATGACTAGGTAAAAGATTAAGTTAATCTTGGCTTTTTCAGTGATAGAAAATGATGTTCGACATTCTCTATGTATCAGACATAGAGTCTATCAGGGTGAAAGCTCGACTTGGTGTGACCCGAGTTCTTGGTTGAAGAACAGGTTCTAGAGTGATCCTTGTGTGGATCAATGAACAAACGTTAAGTTTATTCTTCAGTGTCTATGAGAAGTGAAGATAGGTTTTCTAGTAAAGGGTAAGACTGGAATGGCAACTTGCCGTAAAGCGGTTACGATGATGCAAGTTATTACACTGACCCATACGACTAGAAATCTCATATAGGATTTGTCCTTTATTTTGAAGATAGACATGGTTAGTTTGCGAAGTCGCATATGAATGCACTGTCGTATAATCTACATAGGTATAGAAATATATCGCGACTTCAGAAGTAGCAAGTGTGATTGGACTGAGCAGTTTTCCGAGCGTAGGTGGTCCCCTTAATAGATCTCTTAGACTTTTAAGGCGCATGCTACGCGAATGCTCGAGTCTCACTCCATCCACTGGGATATATTTCACCGTCATCGTAAGATACGGGATTATGTCAAACTAGGTGACATAGAAGTGTTGCAAAGCACATATAGGTCTCAATGTGTGAGATCTATTGACTGTATTCCTCTTCCACGAGGCGAGCAGGCACCAAGATGCTATGGGTGTTGAGCTTTTACCAAGTTGTAAACTAGATTAAGTGTTACTCTAGTGCAAGTGGGAGACTGAAGGGAATATGCCCTAGAGGCACTTAATAAACATAGTTTATTGGCAATATCCCAATTTTTTATTATATGTTTTACACCATGCTGTAACTGTATTAAGCGAAAACATTAATACAGGTGTGGTAGATAAAAACCAGGCCCCTAGTAGCCTCTACTAAGACTAGTTTCGTTGCGCGATTGATGATCGAGGTTTTCCGATCATAGGGCATGGCGCCGGTCGGCAATGGAAGTCATATCGTTAGGTGTAACGATGTGATGGACATACCCAGTATTTGTAGGACATAGTCATTACGCCTTAAGACCGTGAGATCAACTCTTATTGTTATCCCTGGAAGATACTTTGATCGCACCAAACGTCATATCTTATCTAGTGTGACAATAACGGTGATACTTTTGGGTATCGGAAAGGGGTAGTTGAGACGAGGGGTCAACAACGGGATTTGTCAGTCCGCATAGCCGGATAGATACTCTAGGGCCCACTCGGTGAGATTATGTCAAATGAGTTTGCAAACATGTGACAAGGTCACCAGCTGACATAATATCATAGACGAGTAGAAGATAGCGATGTCGGTAACGAGATCATGCTAGGTATGGAGATATCTGAGAATGATGCTCGGACACGCTAAGTATCGCCATGACAAAGGGTTTAAGACTATACGTCCAGGTTTGATAGATGAAAGTCATTCGTTATATCACAGGGATTAATTCATGGGGTCCAGGCCTACGAGTTAGTCGTCGATCATAGAGGATTCTTGATCGTACCTGTTATTATTTCGAACCGCTAGGGTAACACACTTAAGGGGTTTCGACAAGACAACCGGAAAGGAAAGAGATCACCGGGAACGTCCCGGGAGGGGTCCGATGGAGATCGGGCAGCGCCGAAAGAGTTTTCGGAGCTAGGAAAAATTATATATATTATGTTTGATATTAATTAGTGTAATTAATATGCAAATATGATTTTATATATTTATTTTCGAATTTATTTAGGCTGATTTCCCTAAATGGGCCTTCTTGTCGAAAGAAGGCCCATGCTAGGTAAAACCCTCAAGGGAATTTTGTGGGGGAGGCTTGGCCGGCCTAGGTGGGCCAAATGGGGCCCACCTAGGGCCGGCGCACCATCCCTAGCCGCACCATGGCTGTGGGATAGTCCCACATTGCCTGGCTAGGGAGGTTGGCTCCCCCCGGGAGCCTATATAAGAAGGGGCACCCCTGGCCTTTTAATTCACCAATTATTTCCCAATTTCTCTCTCGATCTCGTGGTTCCCTTGTCGGAGCCGCGCCGAGTAGAGGAGGGGGATCTCTTCCACCATAGCCCGCTGCCGCGCTGCTGGTGTTCCGGTCCAAGTCTTCCGCTGCTCGTCCTGGACTGGAGCTTCGGAGGCCGTCGTCTCCACCGTATGTGTGTGACGCCCTGCGAGGTGCTGCGCTAGCGGTACTCAGAGGCCTACTTCCTCCACCCGAACTCGGGGTCATCTTCGTCGCGCCGAGTTCTCCGCGACGTAGAGGTCGGCTACGTCGTCTTCGTCGTCAACGCTTGTGCGGGAGCGTAATCCCCGCTATTCGGTCTACGAGGGTATGTATTCCGATCTCCGCCGTACTACTATATCTGCATAGTGTAGATCTTGGCTAGTTTAAGGATATCGTTGGTAGGAATTTTTTTCTTTTCTGCACACGATCCCCTTCAGTGGTATCAGAGCCGATCTATCGTAGATATAGCTGTACGCTGTTAGAACCCGTGTTCTGCATGGGGGCACCATTCCTGTTATTTGCTACCCGCTAGCGTGCACTTGTGATTCTAGCGGCATCGAGTTGATGAAGCGTTCCGGACCGACGTTACGCGTACGCTTACGCGAGACTGGTTCCACTACTGACATACGGCTTGTACCGTATCTGTGGCTGGCGGGTGCCTGTTTCTCTCTCTTTAGTTGGCTTTGCATTTTCAATGGAGGGCCCAAAAGGGATGCTTAAACATGCAATTGTTGGATCGTTGTTGTGGTCATAAGGTTCGTAGGTATGAAGCGGTTCTATTTACGAAAGCCCCAAGCCACGTAAAATATGCAAAAGATAAAGTAGAAGCGTCTAACTTTATTTTGCAGGGGCTATGTGATATGGTCAACGTAGGTTTATTAAATTTTTTATAAACTGCGGGCGCTAAGAAGACCATGGCGCAATGGATTATATCACATTGCATTACATTTGATGTTTTGTGTGCATGTTATATTGTGTGATTGTGTGTATAGTATACATTAGTTACACGGCGGTAGCTATATAAGATGATCCCTTCAAAATACCACTAGTGTTCTCCCTCCAACGCGCACCACCAAGAAAGTTCTACGTTATGAGTCAGGCCGTGATGATCGGGTGTCAGACATCTCGTCGTTCGCATACAGTGGGTGTAAGCCATGTTGCACAAGCGTCAGCGTGGAGGTTTTTGGTGGCGAGCCTAGCATATTCAGAAATATGGCCTCGGAACAGGAAGACCGAAAGGTCGAGCACGAGTCACAAAATTGGTGTGGCGGACATTTGTCTACTCTTGAAGTTGTGCCGCCCGCTCTGATGATGAGGGGTGGTGCAATGGATGGGGGTCGTGTAATCGCTTAAACGACCAGGAGGGATGTTCGTTTGAGTGGGAGTTCAGATAGTTATTTTCTAAAATACTAGAACTCAGAATATAATGAACAGAGTCTGTTTTGCAAACCTTTGTAGATATTAACCATTGTGATAGCATCTTTTCAAATTAGGCGCATTCCTGCGATTGAGAAACTTAAAAGGTTGGGTCCAAACTTCATAGTTTTATACTTTAGCTTGAGGATACTCCTTGTTTAAACCGTTAGCTCTTTGTGTTACAATACCCGCTAGGAGATAAACCCGGAGATTCCGCTAACAAAAGATAATTTGGATTATCGGATTTTGTGCGGATGATATCATCATAGTCCAGTGTATGCTATGATCTCTGCCATAGAGAACCAACGGTGGGTACGACTTATTGGATCGCGAACATATGGTCGCTAACTCGGGGTACCTCTATAGTTGGGTTGATGAAGTTTATCAGTACGTTGACTGATTGTCTTCTCAACCAAGATGGAAGAGAATACACACATTGAGGGAGCACGTGGCGGTCATACTTAATGACATATGTTCATGATTAATGAACATTGAGACGCCTCGCTCAGCTCAATCACTGGATGACAGACATCGTTGCCAAGTGCAAATCCTCTGTCATAGACTATGTCATGCAAGGGGAATCGTTCACCTTCATGGTTCTTGATTACGGTGGAAGTATCCAGAAGATGAAACAGATCGCCGGAAGTCATCAATGATGTTGGTGTATATATGATATACATGTTATGAATGTTTTAGCTAAGCAAGAACTCGCAGTAGTGACTAAGTTTTGAACTAGTCATGTTTTGTGAAAAACCAGGTTTACTGCTTGAGTAGCTTGAAAGGATGAGGCGACATTGCGTGTTGATAATGGCAATCAAGTTGTTGTGATGGCCATAGACACTCTCCCTCTAGATCTACCATTTGAATAAATTCTTTATGATCGGGTGTTGGTATGATCGTTACGAGTGTGTCTCCTCTAGCGAGACACTTGTTCATACATGATAGTGACAAATTGGTGTCCTATATTTATGAAGTAATGATCATATGCCGGTTTGAATTTAGATGGTAGAAGCTCCCACATTCATAATATTACTGCCAAAGGATACAAACTTAATAAAGACACCACATATGTGTGGCACTACCGTTTAGTCATGTCAATGTTATATGCATTAGCTCCACACTGGATGGACCTACAAGTCCTAAGATTTGATCTTTTGACACTTGCAAAATAACTGTGACACCGTTTTCGGAAAGCGGGCATATAACTTATTGATAGTCATACATAGAGGTGTATGTGGTTCAATGAAGTAATTGACGGATAGTGGAGACCTTTATTTCGTGAACTTCACTGAACGTTTTGAGTATAGCTTGTTGAGAATCGTGCATATGGGTGTATGTGAATCAATGAAGTACTTTAACGTGTAGTGGAAGTCTTTATTTCATAGACTTCATGAATATTCCGAGCAGATATATGGATATCCACTCCGGGGAATGTTAGTCTGAAATTTTGATTCGATCAATCAAGTTCAGAATGAAGTAGGAAATAAACTTAACAAGAAAATCAAATTCCCGCGATGTAGGTCGAGGAAATGAAGATTTGAGTTATAATGTTGGCACATCATTGAAAGACTTGTGAGAAGAGTTCCACAGTCGCATGGAACACCATAGTGTCATGGTGTGTTAGGACGTCGTAATTGCACCCTATCGGATAGTGTGTGGTAAATAATTCTCTTACCGAATTATTGTGATCATTAGAGTCAATTGGTAGAAACGTAAACACTCACGTTAGCAAATAGGGAAACCATTTGAATCCATGGAGACAATACCATACGAGTGATGGCATGGCTTTTGAGCCTGGATTGTCGTTTCAGCAATTTAGTGTTTCGATGTAGTCGAACCTAAAATGGATTAATCTTTGTAGTATACCCTACCTAAAGAGTTAGTTGGGTACATGTCTCACGACATAGGCAAAATCATTGCCGGGATATACCTTGCGAAAGAAATAGTTTATTGTCCGAGGGTATAAGTGAGAAAGAAAGTAGAGCAAGACGAAGTTGGAGAACTTCCTCTCCAGACATCAGAGTGGCGCAATCGAAAGTGTTTTCGGTGTCAAGCTCCACAGCTTGAAAAAGCTGATGATTCAAAATCATGATGTTCTGAGCTCATACTAAGAGCGTAGGCATTCGAGGTTGTGTTCCACACTGTGTGTTACGACAATCTTGTTATGAAGGTCATATTAATGGAATATGATAGACCTATGTCGTGGTGGTGTCACGGCATATGCCACGGGGTGGCTAATCTGTGGGGCCGATGGACGCTAGAGGATTCGGGGAGGGATTGCGCAACGGAATCGCGCTCGGATGAACTCTAGAACACATACGAACACACGATTTTACCCAGGTTCAGGTCCCTCGTGAGGAGGTAAAACCCCTACGTCCTGCATCTAGTCTGCATATATGGTGGAGTATATCTGGGCTACAAGTTTGCTCTTTGAGATGTTCATGTTCTTGCTCATGTTCTTGCTCTTCCGTCTGAGAGAATTGGCCAACTAGTGCTAGTGTATGAAGAGGAGAGGAGCTAGCTAATTTCCTGACTTGGCTTGTACGTGAGTGATTGGAGTGAGGAGTAGCCCCTCTCCTCCTTCCCTTCCCTTGCACACCTTATAACATGATGCACAAGGGACAAGGGCCCCACAGTAGTACATTACACTATTCCTCGATTTGACTACTGGGGTCTCGTCCGCACTGTTCACTGCATCATGCATTGTACTCTAGTCACATCGGTGACACTGTAGCAGCGGTTGCCCCTGCCGCGGTCAGGCCTGACACGCGACGCCTGCGTCCTGCTCCTGCCTGCTTGCTCATGTCTTTTGAATCACCCGTGCCGGTCAGGGAAGTCGGGGTGACGCCATGTCGGGGAAGCTGGGAGTGCCACCATGTCGGGGAAGCCGAGTGTGACGCCGAGTCGGGGAAGCCGGGAGCACCGCCATGTCGGGGAAGCCGAGAGTGACGCCGAGTCGGGGAAGCCGGGAGCACCGCCATGTCGGGAAAGCCGGGAGTGCCGCCGTGTCGGGGAAGCCGGGAGCGCCGCCATGTCGGGGAAGCCGAGAGTGACGCCGAGTCGGGGTAGCCGGGAGCGCCGCCATGTCGGGGAAGCCGGGAGTGCCGCTGTGTCGGGGAAGCCAGGATGGTGGACGCGATCCTCTCGGTTGACTTAGCAGAGGGGATGTCGGCCCATCCGGGGCCCATTAGTCTCGTTTCCACCGGTTCAGACGAGAACTCGGGCCAGCTCTCCTTATTTTGGCCCGAGATGCCCTTCTCCTCCTTTTTCTTTATCTCGCTCTTATATGAATTTATTTATTCCTGCAACATTAACACAATAAACCCCGTACTCTCAGGGTACCGGGGAAGTACATCCCCGACACTAGTCCCCGAGTCTACGGGGGATTCGTTAGAATCGCGCTTAGACTTAAAAAGATAAACAACCACCAGGAAATCTGCATGCCGAATGTTACACATTGTAGGAGTCCCGGGGTTTACATCCCCGACACTAGTCCCCGAGGCTGCGGGGGACTCGCAGAGTCGCGCGCAGACTTAGAAAAAATCTCAACCTCATTGTCTTCACTTGCTCCACCGAGTACCTGCAAAAATACAATCATATGCCGGTTCCTTAGCCACTCTGGGCGTTTTACCGACATAGATGTCTTCGGCCACCACCGGCTTGACACACAACACATGCCGGCGTTTAGCCACTCTGGGCGTATACCGACACGGACGCCTCATGTGCCGGCTTTTAGCCACTCTGGGCGTATACCGACACAGAGTCTCATGTGCCGGCGTTTAGCCACTCTGGGCGTATACCGACACAGACGCCTACACACACAATGTCACACAGGTATCTCGGCATGTCGGTATGTCGGCCACTCTGGGCATATCACACATGTTTCGGTATCTCTGCCACTCTGGGCACATCACAGGTGTTTCGGTATGTCGGTATGTCGGCCACTCTGGGCATATCATAGGTGTTTCAGTATCTCAGGTGTTGCCTTTGGCGAACTTTGATACACCGAAACAAATGACGATTTGGAAATATTGCCCGATGCCATGATGCATTGGCGAACCGAAATAAACGGGGATCTAGAGATATGATATGATGCCAGATGTGTTGGCGAACCGACATAAATAGTGATCTGGAGATATTGCATGATGCCATGATATATTGACAGACCGAAATAACGGCGATCTGGAAATTATGCATGATACCGCGATACGTGGCCCAACTGATACCACAGATCATATGTAATATATCTTGAGAAAATAACCAAGCATAAGATGGATCCGAGATAACCATTATAACGACCGGTATCCCCAGAATCTTTGACATGAATCTCCTCTCGGAAATACCGACATCCCCTTTTAATGTTAGTGCAGACAGGTATGTACAACAAATATTTGATGGAAGTGAAAACTTTAAACGACATGCCAAAGAGAATTTAATGCGAGACACAAGAATACAACCACTCGCCGAGGAAGGCGCGGGGATACCGGTTCCACTGAGTCCCCGGGTAAATTTTCAGATATAGCAGGAAGACAAAGGAGCCCGGCAGTCCCCGAGTCCAGTTTCGGGATGCGGGCACACAAATATCATAGCAAGAAGCAAGATACAACAAGCATATAAATAAATATAAACCGAGTTACTCTACCGACTTAGCATACAAGGCCCAACTGACCGGTGAGCCAGTCCCCGGGTCAAGACATCTTGCTCCCGGGGAAAAATAAACAGACGACAAAGCAGGCACAATAGGGCAGTCCCCGGGTTACGACATGTCGTTCCCGGGTAAAACAAAAATACACACAAGATAGCAAGGCAGTAACTTTACAGATATATAGGTAAAAGCAGAATCGACTAGCCGGGTAGTCCTCGAGTTACGACATTTCGTTCCCGGGGAAAACAATTAAGCAGAGTACGAAGGGGCAGTCCCCGAGAGCATTTTGAGATTATTACTTATCATGCAACAAAAATATACTGTAAGTACTCACGTTGCATTGTCGGCGCGGATGTATGTTGTTGAAGCGCACGCGATGTTAACGTCGCGGTCGACATGAAGATTAGCCCGCCTGACTGAGACGTGCGTGCCAGCCGGGATCTCGACCGTCGGAGTGTCCTCAGTACACTGGGTCGCCGATACTAGAATGCCAGCCCGACAGGAACGTCGGTCAGCCGACATAACCACCTTGGAGCGCACCCGGACGTCGACCAATCGGTAGCAAGAAAAAATTAGCCGGAGCGGATGGTTAACCGATCATTCGGTTATGCGTACCGTCGGAGTGTCCTCAGCTGGCCAGCTAGCCACAGCCGGAAGTGCCCGGACGATCAAGCATGCAGCCGACCAAAGGGACAAAGCTTGCAGCAATCACGGTGCTTTCCTTTTCTCTTTTTCCCTTTTTCTTTTCTCTATATAATTTTTTTTTTCTTTCCTTTGACCGGACCGGTCCTCTTAACTTCTTCCATCGATCTGTCCGGCTCCTTCTTTTTCCCGCAGCGGCTGACCAATGATCAAGCAGCACAGCCTCCTGGCGACAACCCAGCGAGCGGCGAGCTGCCGCTAAGGCTAGGCAGCTGGCGACCCGAGCGAGTGGCTGCGGAAACGGGGAGGGCCGGGCGCGGCAAGAAGCGGGCGTCCGGGCGCGGCGAGCCGGCACGGGCGCAGGCGAGGCGGACCGGACGCGGCTGTGCGCTGGTTTGAGGAGAGCAGTGCAGGGCGCAGCCTCAGGTGGCGACCCGGCGGGCGGCATGCTGGACCAGGGCGCGGCCAACCAAGGTCAAGCGGGTGTGCTCGCGACCCAGCACGGGGATCCGGTGCCAGCGCCGTGACGAGCAGGGCGCGAGGGGACGGAGCACGGGCCGCGGCCAGCGAGCAAGGCTCTAGCAGGCGCAGCACGGACGGCGGACGGCGAGCAGAGCATGAGCATGCGCTGCGGCCGGCGGACGGCGAGCAGGGCGCGCGCGGAGGATGCGCAGCACGCGCTGCGGCCGGCGGACGGCGAGCAGGGCGCGGAGGATGCAGCGCCTGCGGACGGCGAGCAGGGCGCGGAGGATGCGCCGCACGCGCTGCGGCCTGCGGACGGCGAGCAGGGCGCGGAGGATGCGCCGCACGCGCTGCGGCCGGCGGACGGCGAGCAGGGCGCGAGGATGCGCCGCACGCGCTGCGGCCGGCGGACGGCGAGCAGGGCGCGGAGCTGCGACCGCAACAGGTTCGAGGGGGCGGCGTCGTGCGGATGATCAGCGACCGGGCGCGCAGCGACGAAGACGTTGCTGACAACGGCGAGGATTCTCAGACACGCGCAAGCGCTGACGAGCGCCCGGTCGACCGTAGATACGGCCTGGGCGCTCACACAAGCGCCTCGGCCACAACCGAGCCTCCGAGCTCCTTGCCGATGGTGAGACGACGAGGTCGGCGACGAGCCTCCGGGCTGCGCGGGATTACGGCGACGTCGAGTCCCCGCGTTGACGAAGAAGGTCCCGTCCGAATTTATCCCAGCCAGCGCCACTGTCGCCCCACGGTGGGCGCCAAATGTCGTGGTGGTGTCACGGCATATGCCACGGGGTGGCTAATCTGTGGGGCCGATGGACGCTAGAGGATTCGGGGAGGGATTGCGCAACGGAATCGCGCTCGGATGAACTCTAGAACACATACGAACACACGATTTTACCCAGGTTCAGGTCCCTCGTGAGGAGGTAAAACCCCTACGTCCTGCATCTAGTCTGCATATATGGTGGAGTATATCTGGGCTACAAGTTTGCTCTTTGAGCTGTTCATGTTCTTGCTCATGTTCTTGCTCTTCCGTCTGAGAGAATTGGCCAACTAGTGCTAGTGTATGAAGAGGAGAGGAGCTAGCTAATTTCCTGACTTGGCTTGTACGTGAGTGATTGGAGTGAGGAGTAGCCCCTCTCCTCCTTCCCTTCCCTTGCACACCTTATAACATGATGCACAAGGGACAAGGGCCCCACAGTAGTACATTACACTATTCCTCGATTTGACTACTGGGGTCTCGTCCGCACTGTTCACTGCATCATGCATTGTACTCTAGTCACATCGGTGACACTGTAGCAGCGGTTGCCCCTGCCGCGGTCAGGCCTGACACGCGACGCCTGCGTCCTGCTCCTGCCTGCTTGCGCATGTCTTTCGAATCACCCGTGCCGGTCAGGGAAGTCGGGGTGACGCCATGTCGGGGAAGCTGGGAGTGCCACCATGTCGGGGAAGCCGAGTGTGACGCCGAGTCGGGGAAGCCGGGAGCGCCGCCATGTCGGGGAAGCCGAGAGTGACGCCGAGTCGGGGAAGCCGGGAGCACCGCCATGTCGGGAAAGCCGGGAGTGCCGCCGTGTCGGGGAAGTCGGGAGCGCCGCCATGTCGGGGAAGCCGAGAGTGACGCCGAGTCGGGGTAGCCGGGAGCGCCGCCATGTCGGGGAAGCCGGGAGTGCCGCTGTGTCGGGGAAGCCAGGATGGTGGACGCGATCCTCTCGGTTGACTTAGCAGAGGGGATGTCGGCCCATCCGGGGCCCATTAGTCTCGTTTCCACCGGTTCAGACGAGAACTCGGGCCAGCTCTCCTTATTTTGGCCCGAGATGCCCTTCTCCTCCTTTTTCTTTATCTCGCTCTTATATGAATTTATTTATTCCTGCAACATTAACACAATAAACCCCGTACTCTCAGGGTACCGGGGAAGTACATCCCCGACACTAGTCCCCGAGTCTACGGGGGATTCGTTAGAATCGCGCTTAGACTTAAAAGATAAACAACCACCAGGAAATCTGCATGCCGAATGTTACACTTTGTAGGAGTCCCGGGGTTTACATCCCCGACAACCTACGAACTACGAAAAAGAGATGGTGGACCTAAGTCCGAGAAATGGCTATGAGTCATTTATGATCCGAAATAAAATCCATATACGATTACCAGGTATTGACTTGGGAGATCTTCTTGATGGCATCTAGGATGTTAATAGTATATGGAATTTTATGAGAGAATAAACATTGAGCAGATTCGATTTGTCGTGAAACAGTTCCGACAGACCACCTGAGAGTTTGTCTCAAGTGGCGAAGCCTAAATCTATTCTGGGTCATTTAGCAATTACTATAATTTCGAATGAGAAATTGATAGATGGATGAGAAAACCATGGTTCTTAATAGTGTAATTAAGAATGGTTTGTAATCCTGAGGATGCTGAACATGTGTGCAAACTTCGGTTGTCCATTCATGGGCAGAAGCAAGCATATCGGAGCTGGAATCTTCACTTTGATAATGTGATCAAAGGATTTTGGAGTTGTCCAAAATAGTTGAAGAAACCTACATTTGCAAAAGAAGTGAGTGGGAGCAAAGTAGCTTTCCTTGATCTTATATGCGGAAGGCATATTTGAGTGGGAGCTAAGTAGCTTTTCCTTGATCTTATATGCGGAAGGCATATTTGAGTGGGAGCTAGGTGTCATTCGTGATTTTGTATGTAACGACATCTTGAATGACACAGATCCTCTAGTAGAGTGTAAAGGATTATTTAAGTGATTAAATTTTCTATGAAATGAAGTTAGGAGTATTAGGCATCCGATTTATAATTGTATAGATCAGAAGGGGCTTAATAACATTAAGTCGGAGTATTTCCTAAGTCAGGATTCTGAAGTGTTTCAGAAAAGGACAAGCGAAGAAAGAGGTTCTTGCTTGTATGACTAGGTAAAAGATTAAGTTAATCTTGGCTTTTTCAGTCATAGAAAATGATGTTCGACGTTCTCTATGTATCAGACATAGAGGCTATCAGGCTGAAAGCTCGACTTGGTGTGACCCGAGTTCTTGGTTGAAGAACATGTTCTAGAGTGATCCTTGTGTGGATCAATGAACAAAAGTTAAGTTTATTCTTCAGTGTCTATGAGAACTGAAGATAGGTTTTCTAGTAAAGGGTAAGACTGGAATGGCAACTTGCCGTAAAGCGGTTACGATGATGCAAGTTATTACACTGACTTATACTCGTATTTTTCACTTATATTCGTTGAGTATTCTTTTCATGTTATCGTGTGCTCTCTAGCTCTTGTTTTTCATGCATCTCTTGTTAGAGCTGTTAGCTATGTTATATTATATCTCATAGTTTAATTACTTGGAGAGTTTATCTTTTAAATAAGATGATTGCTATTTGGTTGAGAAGAGAAAATGCTAAATGTGGTAGATGGTATAACTAAATGATTCATAATCTTGTAGATCATTAAATTGTGTTACTTGAATCATTGATGTTGTTTTGAGATATTAATTTGCTTCATGGTAAACATGATGGTATAGTAAAGTGGAATGATTAAATGGTTGGTCTAGAGAAACTTGAAAACTGTGGGACACTTAAATTTCTAGTTGATTGCATAATGGTATATGACTTTTATTTGCTAAAGCAACCGTAATGGCTTTATGTTATGCGTACGGACGGGGTGACTTGTTCATTTTGCACAGAACCCCTTGGAGTAATTTTCATTATGCCTTGCATGATCATATTTTTGTTTGGAATCTTTTTACTTGTGAGTTCTAAAACTGTGGTTTTCATGGCACTTCCACCACCATATTGCTATCCTCTTCGGTACTTTGCTTTGCCCTTTATCACATTGACTGTTGGTGCATTTTTCGCGGGTACATCCAAACTCGTGGGAGATCTTCATCTTGTTCTCCTACACATAAGACAAATATCTTACTCAAAATATCCACCATACCTACCTACTACAACATTTTCATAGCTGTTCCGAGATATATTGCCATGCAATATCCATCTTACATTAAATGACTTGTTGTCATTCATTTTTTATTGTTTTGCGTGTTTCTATAAAGCTGATGTATGGTTTTACCCATGTTACGCTACAACACTGCATAACCTGCTACACTGGCAGAGGCACTGTTGTCATATGTATTCTTATGGCACATTCATATTAGTTACTTGTTGAAGGGATTCCGGGGCAGAAAACAATAATTTTTCTAGCGTATGAACACCCTAACTAGCCAGGATCTATCTATCCAGTACATGTCATAACGGTGGCGGAACGGGTTACATTACCTCCATGTATACCGATAGCGGGGATTACGCTCCCGCACAAGCGTTGACGATGAAGTCTTACGTAGCCGACCTCGAGGTCGCGGAGAACTTGCCGCGACGATGTAGACGATGACGCCGGGGTGTTGACGATGACCTGCGTCGACGGGCGTCGGGCGGAAGATGGCAAGGCGCTGTCGACTAGGGGGTGGCGCCGACAGCAGGGCAACGGCAGGGCTGCTGGGTGGGCGAGACGACGTCGCCCAGGCTCCTCAAATGTGGCGCCTCCGAGTACTCGCAAACATACAGAGCTTAACAACAACCCCCGATCATTCAGATCCAGCTGAAATCGTAGGGGTAGAACTTTTCTGGAATCCCGCAGGGCAACGGTGCCCGACGGTATAGCTTTGGTGGAGAGAGGGGGCAAAATGGGCGGAGAAGCAACTCGGCCGGCCTGCTATACGATTAATTTTATTTTTCTGTAATTAATCCAATTAATATGCCTTTCTATATAAAGCGGGAGGGGGTGTGCTGTCAGACCCTGAATTCAAGCTACACAAACGAAACGTATCGGTTGGGCCACACAACCAAGAACATACTGGGGTTACCAATCCCAGGAAACAAGCAGGCCAGGCTCGGAATGGATCATCGGCCGACAGCTCTTGGCGACCCCAACGTCACATACGTTTCCAGATTGTAAACGCAAGAACCCAAAAAGTCTTCCAACTCGTATACTTCAACCATACACACATGGTATACGAGTCGGATTTTTAACAAGTTGAAACCACAGAATAAACCTAAGACACAAAGAAAGGAAATAATATCCAAAAGCTCTCACTGAGCAAAAAAAAATAGCGAATGGCACCAATCAGAGGACACATGTCCCAACATTACATCATGCAGCAGAAACAAACCGGTCTGAGTACAGACAAGAAGCAAAGGGCTCAAAGCCGAAACGGAAAAGAAGGCCCATCCACGCAGTCCACCAGGAAGTAGCCCCGGGGAACTCTAACTACTCGTCGTAGATCTCGTCGTCGAACTCCACGTAGTATCCACCCACCTGGTCGAGCGAAGTATCCTCAACTGCAGAAATACCACAGCCCGCGAACGGGTCAATACACCGGAGCGTATCGAACAAGCTTAAGCTAACAGGTTACAAAACTGTAAGATTCCCAAAGTAAGGGGATAAGTGTACTTGGCGGCAGCAGCACTAGCAACCTAGAGAGACGCGCTAAAACTTCCGTCTAAGTGGATAGAGATAAGAGAGCGCTTAAGTAGCCATCTACAACTAACACCAGTCATAACCCATTCTCGAATAAACCCCTCAACCAAGTATGAGCAAGCAATCCGGGAATACTCACACGTTAACAATTTTAATTACCATTTAGGGTGTAAGTAATTCTATATTACTAGTCAACTTAATTAACAATGATTAGGTGTAAGTTGTTTAGATCTTGTTAGCCAGCATCATCACCAAAGTCGTTCATAACCGTGGACACGGCTCATCGATAAGATTATACCCTGCAGGGGTGCACTACAGTACCCATACTCGCATCATCAACCCAGTCAAAAACATTAGGGCCTCTCAACACGACTCATTCCTTCACTACAGCAAGTCCAAGTGCCACACATATGAGTTGTTACCCGCGTCAGGAGTCCGGCCGAATCTCAATTGCGGACTCATTAGTTTGTGTCCACACGCCATGCGGCTCAAACCACAGTAGGAACTGTCCGCTTCGCGCGCACCACCCATATATGACCCCCCCGTATCAAGTAACCTCTCATCGATCATCATCATCATGCACATGCATATGAGCGAATGGAAAACCCGAACTACTTGCGGCACATGGACGAGCTGAGGATCCGTTCAAAGTCGAGGGGGGCTCCATTGGGCCACCCACAAGTGGTTAGTGCGCTCAAAATTGGATCCAAGGACAAAATCTCAGTTCCTAGGTCGACACTGAGCAGAACAAAGCACCTCGCAAGGCCTTCCGCCTGGTGCCTTATCTTTTAATTATAGAACCCCAATATAAGACAACATTTTATTATAGTAGAACAATATATCATACTAAGCATATGGGGTAAAAGACAAAGGAACGACTCGCTCAACCAATCCTAAGCATGCACTACGACTCGCAAAGGCCAACAGATAAACATGCAAGAGGTTATGGGTTGTGGGGATATAGCTGTATAGGCTGCGGGATAAACATGTGATGGGATCCCAATTCAAGAATCGATAACTAGGATAGCATAGATCAAAAGGCAGGAATGAAAACCAAACAATCGTGTAACCGGTTAGCAGAAGCTTGCCTGGCAGCTCGTGGCCTGGCACGACAGCTGGAACCTCAGTATCGTAGGTACTCGCAGCAGACACGTCGTCATCTACCCAAAGAGAGCCAAACACAGACAATAAGAAACAATAATCAATACAAAGAAATGCGCAAACAAATGATGGTGCAATATGGTACGAGATGGGTAGGTCATATTTAAAGCGGGGATGGAATCCCGACAAAAGATTAGGGTGCAAGTTATTTGTGTAGCCAACAATTTAAATGTTACTTAATAAAACAGAAGTGGCGATCAAATTTATTTATAAGGAATAGAAATTAATTACTTAATTGCCCAACACATTATATATTTAGGAATTAATTGCAATTTATTTATCTTCAACTCAAATTAAATATTTATTAGCATGGCAAGATATGGTATAAAAGATATGAGCATATTAAATGGAATTAGGTCATTATATATTTATTACCCCACATATTCCATATTTAATTAATTAATTGCATTTGTTAATTTAAACTAAGCATTTAAAATAAATGATGCAAAATGACATAAGAATGTGATAATAATGTTTATTGCATTTTTCTGATATGAAAACATATAAAGTTTATTTAATTTGGAGTTATATATTAAAAGTTATTGCAAAAAGAAGTGTAGGGTTCTTTCTGCAAAACCCGAGGACTTATCCGTGATAGAAAAAGTGCGGGGAAGGGCTTCGGTGCAAAAGACAACGCCCGGAACTTTTCTCACCGTGCGCAGAGCACACCCAGGAGACTGCTAGGCGGGCCCCAGGGCCACGGTGGCGTGGGCGCACTGCGCTGTCCCCCGCGGTCACTGACCCGTGGGGTCCACCTGTCGGTGACGCGACGAAAAAAAGGAGGGCCTTTTTCCACTGCCGTTGGAGACTCGAACTCGCGAGCGTGGGCAAGTGCACAGACGGTGCTGTTTGCCAGTAGGTTAGGTTAGTGATCTTGTTAGAGCTAGGTTAGGTTAGTTTTTAGCTAATTAAAAGGTTAGATGTTCTGACGAAACTGAAGGTGTCGTTTTTGTGACGAACTGACGGAGAGAACAGACCGCGGCGCCGCGGCGGAAGAATCGTCACCGACGGCCACGTCCTGGCGGCGCTGGACGCGTTTGGGTGCCTCGGGTGTGCTGGTTTGCGCGGCGCGTGCGTGCGGGTGCCCAGGTGCGAGAAGGAGTGACCGGGGCGTCGTGTGCGTGCTCGGCGTGCGGAAGCGCGCCATGGCCGTGGCGATGCCGGCGACGGCATCGACCGAAACGAGCCGTCCGAGCAGTAAAGCGAGAGGAAAGGAGGGGAAACGGTTGCTGCTCACCGAGAGGAAGCTCGTGGCGGGGTGGGACGGCACGGGGAGGCGTGGACGGAGAGGTAGAAGAAGGGGACGGAGACGCGGAGCTCGGCGGCGTCGAGGAAGAAGCGGCCCGCGGTGGCTCCCGGTGCCCGTGGCTAGGAGGATGAAGAAGAGGAGGACTGGCGCGACGGGGTCGGAGAAGGTGGCCTGGTCAAGCGGGGGCGAGCTCGGCCCCTCCGGTCATGGCGACGGCGGAAGCTTGGGAGCGAGCGGCGGCGGGGGGAGGAGAAGAATTAGGGTTAGGGTTTTGCGGCCGCGGCGGCTAAATAGGAGAGGAGGGAGGAGGTGGCAGTGGGGCTCGGAGGTGGGGTGAGCTTGCCAGTGGCTCGCCATGGCCGAGCTGGAAAGCGCTCGTGCTAGTGTCCGTACGGGGAAGGAGAAGACCCGAGCGGGCTGGGGTGGATCGGGCCGTGGCTGAGTTGGGCCGTGGTGGCCCAGCTCGGCCAGGCTTTCTTATTTTTCTTCTTTTCTTATTTTTCCTTTTTTAAACATTCTCATTTTTGTATTTGTAAAACAAATAAGAGAAAAGGCATAAAAGAACTTTTGAACATTTTTTAATAGTTTCAAAGTAGTCATATTAAGATCTAGGTTGATTATTTATAAACAATTTGAAACTTCAAATGAATTTATTTAAAAGCATTTGAATTCAAAATAAGAATTTAAATTTGTAAATTGAATTTGAAGCAACATAATTAAATGAATGCAACCACATATGGAATGATGACATGAATGTCCATTTTATTGCACACAATTTTGGAAAGTTACAAACGGGCTGTTACAACACTCCCCCCCTCAAAGGAATCATGCCCCGAGATTCTTCATGGAGCAACAAAGAGGTTGGGGTACTCGGCACGGAGATGGTCTTCACGTTCCCATGTAGCTTCCTTGTCAGAATGATGAGACCATTGAACCTTGTAGAACTTTACGGTGTTGTTACGGGTGCGACGTTCAGCTTCGTCAAGAATGCGAATCGGTTGTTCCACATAGGAGAGATCTTCTCGAAGTTCAATTGACCCATGATCAACTACACTACCTGGATCTTGGAAGCACTTCTTGAGTTGTGACACGTGGAAGACATCGTGCACTTTGGAGAGGTTTGGAGGAAGTTCCAGACGGTAAGCCAATTCACCACGCCTTGAAAGAACGTTGAAAGGCCCAACATAACGCGGAGCGAGCTTGCCTTTGATGCCAAAGCGTTGCGTGCCTCTCAGAGGAGTGACGCGAAGGTAAGCTTGATCACCAGGTGCATAGACCATGTCCCTGTGCTTGCTATCATAATAGCTTTTCTGTCGAGACTGGGCAATCTTCAGATTGTCACGAATGATGCGAACCTTTTCTTCAGCCTCCTGGATAATATCCGGCCCAAAGAATGGACGTTCACCAGCTTGAGACCAATTAAGAGGAGTTCTGCATTTGCGGCCATAGAGAGCTTCAAAGGGAGCCATGCCTAGACTTGTTTGGAAGTTGTTGTTGTAGGAAAACTCAGCATACGGAAGGCAATCCTCCCATTTCATGCCAAAGGAGATAACAAAAGCTCTGAGCATATCCTCCAGAATTTGATTCACTTTTTCAACCTGTCCACTTGTCTGCGGATGGTAAGCTGTGCTGAACAGAAGTTTGGTACCCAAAGCTTTCTGAAAGCTATCCCAAAATCGAGAAGTGAAGATACTTCCACGATCTGAGCTTATTGCCAAAGGAACACCATGTAAAGGAACCAGTCTTGTCATATAGAGTTCTGCCAACTGACTAGCTGATACTGTCTCTTTGACTGGGAAGAAGTGAGCCACTTTGGAGAGACGATCAATGACAACAAAGATTGCATCGTTGCCTTTCTTGGACTTTGGAAACCCAGTAACAAAGTCCATCTCGATCTTGTCCCATTTCCATTCAGGAATTTGCAGTGGTTGAAGAAGTCCAGGTGGTCTCTGATGAACTGCCTTGACACGACAGCAAACATCACAATGAGACACATAGCGAGCAATTTCACGCTTCATCCTGGTCCACCAATAGATTGACTTGAGATCCTGGTACATCTTTGTGCTGCCAGGGTGGATAGAAAGCGGAGTATCATGAGCCTCCTTGAGAATGAGTTCTCTTAAGCTGTCAAGCTTGGGCACTACAATGCGTTCTTCAAACAGCAAGGTACCCTTGTCATCGAGAGAGAAACTCTTGTACTTATCCTTGCCAATGTTGTCTTTGATATTCTTGACACCAGAATCACGCAACTGTGCGGCACGGATCTTATCCTCAAGTGTAGGAGTGGCAATCAAGTTTGCAAGATAACTAGAAGGAACCACTTGAAGATTGAGCTTCTTGAATTCTTTATGAAGAGGAGGTTGGAGTTCCTCAACCATGAGGTTGTTGCAATAGGACTTGCGACTGAGAGCATCAGCCATTACATTAGCTTTGCCTGGAGTGTAAGAGATGGTAAGATCGTAATCTGAGAGTTTCTCAAGCCACCTTGTTTGCCTGAGGTTCAAGTCTGGTTGAGTGAAGAGATATTTGAGACTCTTGATCAGTGAAGATCTCACAGCTGTGCCCCAACAAATAAGGTCTCCAAGCCTTGAGGGCATACATGATTGCTGCAAGTTCAAGATCATGTGTAGGATAGTTGAGCTCATGAGGCTGCAACTGACGAGATGCATAAGCCACAACTTTGTGTTCTTGCATTAGGACTGCGCCTAGTCCTTGAAGAGATGCATCGCAGAATATTTGGAAAGGTTTGGAAGTGTCTGGGCCAACCGGAATAGGAGTAGAAGTGAGTTTAGCTTTCAAGAGATTCAAACTCTCATCACACTTTGGAGTCCAAAGAAACTTTCTATCCTTCCTAGTAAGATCGGTGAGAGGCTTAGCGATTTTGGAGAAGTTCTCAACAAAACGACGGCAATAGCTAGCCATGCCAAGGAAACTCCTGACTTGTTTCACCGACGTAGGAGGCAACCATTTCAACAATGGCCTTCACTTTTTCTGGATCAACAGAAATGCCTTCAGAAGAGATGACATGACCAAGGTAGGATACTTTAGGTAGCCAGAATTCACACTTGGAGAACTTGGCGTAGAGACGGTGTTCTCGGAGCTACAACAAGATAAGGCGTAGATGTTCTCCGTGTTCTTCCTCGGTTTTGGAATAGATAAGAATGTCATCGAGATAGACTACCACGAACTTATCGAGGTACTCCATGAAAACGAAGTTCATGAGACGTGAGAAAGTCGCCGGAGCATTTGTGAGACCGAAAGACATGCCAGTGTATTCGTAGAGACCATAACGAGTGGTGAAAGCTGTCTTTGGAATGTCTTCTTTGCGGATCTTGATCTGGTGATAACCTGACCTCAAGTCCAACTTGGAGAAAACCTTAGCACCAGCCAGTTGATCAAACAGGTCATTGATGCGAGGGAGAGGATACTTGTTCTTGATGGTTTTTTTGTTCAGAGGACGGTAGTCAACAACCAGTCGCTCAGTCGTGTCCCTCTTTTTGACAAACAGAGTAGGACAACCCCAAGGAGAAGTACTAGGTTGAATATGACCTTTCCTTTCCAACTCCTCTAGCTGTCCCTTAAGCTCAGCCAGTTCTTTGGGGCCCATCGTGTAAGGACGTTTGGATATGGGAGCAGTGCCTGGTTCTAGTTCAATAACGAACTCAACGGCTCTGTCAGGTGGCATACCTGGTAATTCTTCAGGAAAGACGTCAGGGAAGTCTCGGACCACCGGAATAGCTTCTATGGAAGGAAGAGGATCAACATTGAGAGCGAAAAGCTGAGCCGAAGATGTTTGGTTTGGAGAATAGACTATCTGTCCAGAAGGATGAGAAAGAGTTACAGTCTTTGTGGAACAGTCTATCTTAGCTTGATTGGCCTTCAACCAATCCATGCCCAGAATGACATCAATATCCGAATTGCCGAGAATTATTAGAGATGCCAAGAAGATATGGCCTCCAATTTGGATTTGATTTCGTTGTCGGGGCTTATCTTGGAAGAGTACATCTGAACACCGGGGGAAGTGATGCTAAGACCATTGGACATCGACTCGAAAGAGAGATCATGCATTTGTGCAAAAGCTTGTGATGCAAAAGAATGCGATGCGCCTGTGTCAAATAAGACCTTAGCAGGAATATGGTTAACAGGGAGTATACCAAGGACAACTTCTGGAGCTTCCTCTACTTCATCAGCCCTGATGTGGTTCACCCGCGCAGCACGTGCCAGAGGCCTGGTGTTGGGGACGAAAGGCCTAGTCGGGGCAGGTGCGCGGACCATCGCCTGAGATGGAGCAGGGCGAGGTGGTGGAGGAAGTGTACGGGTCTCCGGCAGTTGTTGGAGTAGTGGCCCGGTTTCCCGTACTGGTAGCAGGTCACGTTGGGGCGAGCGCCCATTGGCCTTGGCGGTCCTCCGAAACCCCTCATAGCTAGAGGCGGGTTCGGTGGGCGAGGCGCGAGTCCTGGAGGTCCTGGCACGTAGGTAGCTCGTGCGAAGGCGCTGTTAGGCACCCAGAGCTAACGCTTCTGAGTAGGAGCGGCGACGATTGACGATGAAGAAGAGTTGCTCTCACGAGAGTGCTTGCGCGACTCCTCGAAGACCTTGCGCCCATGCTCCTCATTGAGCGCGATGTTGAGGAGGTCCTCGAAGTTGTCGGCCTTGACGAGGTTCAGCTTGTACTTGAGCGTGGGGTTGAAACCCTTGCGGAACTTGGCCATCTTCTTGACCTCAGTGTTCACCTCATCTGTAACATCCCAACATATTATAATGTTGAAAATCACTAGAATTTAAAACTTTTTGTTTTGATTAAAAGAAAATATTAAAATACATAAGAAAATCAACTACAAAAGACTTTAAACATGATAAAAAGGTTTAATATTTCAAATATTTCAGTTTAACCTTTTTCTCCAAAGTTGTTTCAAGTAAACAATTTATTATCCATTGTAACTATTAAAACCTCAATAGCTAATTTGACAAATGTTTTACAAACCTTCAAATCATATTCATAAATTAAAATAATATTTATAAGTGTTCTTTTAAACTATTTAAAACATGATCTATTTGCCAAATAGTTTTCACTCTTTTAACTAAGTTTAAAAATATGGTTTGGAAATTATAAGCCTATAGTTTATAACTTTAAAACTACATAAATTAAAATTAATGAATTATCCAAATAAAAATTTCATTTGCTTAAATGAATTTGATTTATTTTCAAAGCATGAAATGATTAATATATTCTAAATGAGAAATGAATTAAAACTAAAACCTTTTCCAAAGTTGTTATAAAATTTTCAAATGATATATCTTAATATAAAATATAATGGTGCACAAATAATTTTAATTAAGAATGATTACATTACATTCTCTCCTTCCATTTCAAATAGTTGTAATGAGATATTTAATAATCTATTAAAGCTAATATTTATTTAATATTGGAATATGAGTTTAAATAACTTAAATTCAAACATTTTGAATATGGATATTTCATAGAATCTATTTTTAGCCAAAAATAGAATTTATTAAACCCTAGTTTTAAATTTTACATAAAGTATCAAATTTGTATTTTATGAATATTTCAAAATAATTAATTTTCAAAAAGTTTCAAAACATGTCCACTATTGTTTTAAAACATAGATATAAATTTTATAAATTTATAGAAATTAATTTGACATCATTTGGACATTTAAATCAAAAGATATGAATTAAAAGAAAAATCAGAAAAGAAAAAGAAAAATTGCTGACGTCATGCTGACGTCAGCATCGTCTTCAACCTCCCGTCAATCCCGCCCGGCCGTTTCGGCCGAAAATCAATTCCCCATTTCCGAGCGATTAAGACGATTAACCCGAGCCCCGAACCTCTCCTTTAAAAGCCCTCGCTCTCCTCTCGCTTTCCCCTCTCTTTTCCCCTTGAACCGTGCCCCCAGGCTGAGCATTTTGCTCGCCGGAGTTCGTCGGTCCGCCGCCGCCATTTCTCCGAGTGCGGCAAGGATAAGCAGCGCCCGAGCCCGAGACCCCCTTCCTCCTCCACCCAACACCAAGGCGCACCATACTACACCGTTCCCTCTTCCACTCTGCAGCCAATTCGAGCGCAGCAAGCTCGACCGAATTCGCCGGAATAACCGCGGCCCCGCCCGCACCTCCACGCCACCTCCGGGGCGCCCGAGACGACGCCGTCACCCCCATCTTCTTCGCCACGACGCGCCGCGCGCGAGGACACCGTCCACTCGACTGGGGAACCGCTGGAGCGACGAGTTCGTCCGACACAGGACCGCCGCGCCGCCACCTTCTTCATCTCCGGCGACTCGCGCCGCCGCCCGGTGGTCAACTCACGGTGAGCGTCCGATCTGTTTTCAACGCCCACGATTAGATCGTTTCAAAAACGAATCAGTATGCCGTTTAGATCCGTCCGATCCAGATCCAACGGTGCAGATCCACCCACTTAATCCAGTCAGCGCCACGTCATGCCTCGTCAGCGCACAGTCAGCGCCCAGTCAGCGCTGACGTGGAATTTGTTTTCTTTTAATTGTTTAAATGGTAGTATTGCAGAATAGTCCCTGTAATTAAAACATCGATAAATTTTTAACCACAACTCCAAATTTGACAAATTTTATATTTTTGGAAAGCCCTCGACATTTAGAATATTTTAGATCTGTTAGATTTCAAATTTGACTTAGTTTAAAATATTCAAATTTCAAATGGTGAATGTGAGTATTTTTTTCATAACTTTAAATCTATAAATCCAAAAATTACAAATAAAATTATTTTAGAAACTTTAGAGTATTTGTAAATTGATGCCACTGCTATAAAATATTTTTGAGTAATTTTTGAATAAATTCATAGTTATATATGAATAGTTTGAGTATTTTCAACATAACTATTAATGGAAATACTATTTTGATTTAATCAAATTGCTATATATTTAATTAAATGCTCCTTGTCTATTAACACTATTAATAAAATTAAGTTATAAAAATATTAATCATAGAAAACTTTAATCTTACCCTTTTATTATTTTCTCCAAAAATCGAAATTAATTAAATTGCAATTAAAGCTAAATGCATACTTTATAAAATATCACAATTTTTGTATGATATTCTTAGGATTTAAAAGTGCATTGCATGCATGACTTATTTTCACATGTAGTTATAATTCCCAAAATAAGACTCCTCCCCCATTTTCTCTAAGTCAGAAATATTTTCAAAACTTAGTATTTTCAACATGGAGCAAGAAGACCAATGAAGGGCTTAGCCAAAACAAGACTCCAGAAGAATCTCCAAGAAGTAGAAGCACTTAGAAGAAAAATCAAGAAGAAGTTCATGAGAAAGTTACAAGTATGGAGAAGATTTCTAGAAGACCAACTACATCTTTCTTTCTATCTTTCCCCTCTTTCCTAATCTTATCTTTCACTTTAGACATAAACGTTTTTGATCTTGTTATTACCATCTTGAAATTTGTTGGATCCTAGCGGCATAGTGAGATGAAGCGGCCTGGGAACAAACCTTACATGTCCACGTACATGAGACCTGTTCCACAATTTAAGTGGCTGGCCGGGTGTCTGTCTCTCTCACTATAGTGAATATCCAATCTACAAAGAGTTGATAATAATTGTTGATCACCTCGAAGAATAGAGCTAGTATTTTCTCTAAGTATTCTACACATCAAGACTAAGCCATTTGAGGGCTTATTCAAGATGATATAAAACAAAATATTTTATTCAACTTATGACTTTAGTCCTTAGTCATTTTTGACCAACACAATTCCTTGCATTAAGTTAAAAGATTTTCATGGCATGACATGCATTTCTAGTCCTTAGAAATAAATTGCATATAATGCATGACATGTTTTCCTTAGAATTTTTACAAAACTTGTTTGTTCACTAGATATGAGCATGTATGTTTGATGATTGTTGTTTGTTGATTGTTGTATTGTTGTTTGCTTATATTGTTTAGATTAAACGGAGAGCAAACGTTCGTTGTTGAAAAGAGTTTGTGAACAACGACAACATTCAAAGGCAAGTGGCACACCCCCATGAAAGTCCTATTATTTCTATGCATGAGTAGAGTATTTTCTATAAGCATGTGTAGGATAGCATTGCTATGCAAGCCATGATAGATCTCTTTATTCCTGTGTCTAGGTTCCTATGAAATTACTTAGTAGAGTAGTGATGCTATGCAAAAACTATTTTGATGAAAGAGATAAGTCTACGAAGTTTTAATCAAACACCTGGGTGGAAATTGGTTGCTTGGCTGTATGAGTTGAGTGTTGTTCCCAGGGGTTTTACCTGTGGAATATTCACTTGTGGAAGGCCACCCAGGAGCAAAGGAATCTGAACAACTCCAAGTGAAGATTGCTTCTCGTGCGGCCATTGCCAATATGGGCTCTGGCTTGATCAACTAAGCCGCGTGGACTCTCCCCGGCCTGACAGGTGGTGGTAGAGGATTTGTAGGAGGAGCGCGTCAGGCCAGAGTGGGAGGGGAAATGCTTCTGAAAGATCTCGTCTTATTCTTTCCTTTCCTTATCACAAATGGTGTGTAAAGGATAACCTGGGTTGAATAGGTACAATGGTGAACGTGCACAACCTCTGCAGAGTTAAAATCTAAGTACTTAGCCGTGTCCCCGGAAACGGACAATTGAGCAGCTGAACGAGGATGTCAACGGAGGATTCCACCATTCCAACTTATAAATTAAAAACTTGATGGGTAAACAAGGGTAGAATGAGACAGTGGATTTCATGCCACGGATATCTCGAATAGAAGAAAAATGTTTTCAAAAAGTTAGGGAAAAACTTGCTTTCTGCAAAATAGCCTTGAGCTCCACCAGCCAAATAAGCATATAGGTCATAGAGTTATTCCTCTAAGTGTCCACCATAGTGTCACTTGCCAGTTCCATTTTAATGGTTCTGACCCACGTTGTTGCAATATATATCTTATTGCAGACTGTCCTGATGATGAGTGAAAGTTTTACTAAGGGTTTCGAGTCTTCAACCAACATGCTCGCCTGTGGCACATGATGATGTTTGGGGACTCCATGAAGAATAAATTTTCCGTTGTTTACTCTGTGTACTGCTAGCTGTATGCTATGCAAATTGGTAATGAATATTTTCTAAGTCTGGATCAGCGTTGTAATAAATTGATACTTTGATGTGATATTACATCGTAACTGTGTGTGCAAACGAATCGATCCAGGGATTTGCACTATACACAGGTATCTGCCATATTTTAGGTGCTGGAACACTACAGATGGTATCAGAGCACTGTGTTGCCTGTATGTTCGAAACCCTAGGTTTGGATAGAAATAGGATTTGGCCATAGGATTGAAAATCTATTTCATTCATTTTGCTGAAAATAAGAACCTTTCAAACATTATTCTTGTAACTATCTTATCTATTCCCTTTCTAAGTTTCTTCTCTTGTTTCTTTAGATGACCGCCCTCATTGAAGCACTTAAGAAAGGACCAGTGATGACCATGACCTTGGAATGCGAGACTGAGTTTCCAAGAGCACTTAAGGATAACATGAGGACTTTAGGTTTTGAAGGAGAAGTAGTATACAAAGGTTTTCCTTTCATGGATGAAGGTCAAGAGTATTGGTGGGTGCAAGTCCATCTATACATGAGCAAAGAAGCTGACCACAAGACTGAGGGTGACTGCATATTCACGAACCCAATCCTTCACACATCATTCTTTGATTCAGCAAGAAATGCAGCATGGAGAGCTATTGAGTACCTTGCAGAAAGACTTCATTATAGGCTTCACAACACCCAGAAGTATCTTGAAGAACTCAAGGAAGTGGAAGAGGAACTCGAAGCACTCAAGAAAAAGACAGATTAGACCACCTACCCATTAGAAAAACGAGATCCGATGATGTATTGACCTATCAAATTATGGTATGGCAGTACTATCAATTTTGTCTTTCCATGACATTGGTGTGTTTCGTTCGATAAACGATTAGTTCGAACTCTCAAAAGAAATTGGAAAATTTTCACGTATGTGTTTGCTTGTGTTTGAACCTTGATTGATTGTTTGTGTTAGAGATTGCTTGCCTTGTTCTGAATTTATTGAATTAAGATTTCTCCATAATACATTTAACTCAACTCATTTATTCTCTAAACCAAACATATGTCTCACCCCAATATTAGCAACAATGAATTGCACACAACAATGCGACTACTATTAGGGAACCAGGTTCAGCTATGGAAGTTGATCAATGACCAACTGCCTAAGATTGATCAAAACCATAGTAAGCTTCAAGAAGGTCTTAAACCGAAGACATGCAAAACTATGTGAAGTATAATAAGTCCTTAATCATTCCTTCAACCACATACTATTGTATTTTGAATATTAGTACATTCTACATCAGAAAAGTAAGCCAGATTAAACAAAGTTTCTAGATTGACCACAAAAATTTCTTTTAAGGGTGGTAGCTACCCAGATAATTCAAACCAGTTGCTTAAACCCAGAGATTCCAAACCATCTTTCCTTCTGGTCTCCCCAATCAGAAAATTCATTCCATGCTAGTTCTCAAGTTTCCATGTCAAAACATTTACATTTCTCAAACCTCTCGAGTTATCAGAATCACCCCAAGTAATTGCTTTGTCTTTCTAGCTTCTTCGAATCTCGAGGACGAGATTCCTTTTAAGGGTGGTAGTCTGTAACATCCCAACATATTATAATGTTGAAAATCACTAGAATTTAAAACTTTTTGTTTTGATTAAAAGAAAATATTAAAATACATAAGAAAATCAACTACAAAAGACTTTAAACATGATAAAAATGTTTAATATTTCAAATATTTCAGTTTAACCTTTTTCTCCAAAGTTGTTTCAAGTAAACAATTTATTATCCATAGTAACTATTAAAACCTCAATAGCTAATTTGACAAATGTTTTACAAACCTTCAAATCATATTCATAAATTAAAATAATATTTATAAGTGTTCTCTTAAACTATTTAAAACATGATCTATTTGCCAAATAGTTTTCACTCTTTTAACTAAGTTTAAAAATATGGTTTGGAAATTATAAGCCTATAGTTTATAACTTTAAAACTTCATAAATTAAAATTAATGAATTATCCAAATAAACATTTCATTTGCTTAAATGAATTTCATTTATTTTCAAAGCATGAAATGATTAATATATTCTAAATGAGAAATGAATTAAAACTAAAACCTTTTCCAAAGTTGTTATAAAATTTTCAAATGATATATCTTAATATAAAATATAATGGTTAATATAAAATATAATGGTTCACAAATAATTAGAATTAAGAATGATTACATTACATTCTCTCCTTCCATTTCAAATAGTTGTAATGAGATATTTAATAATCTATTAAAGCTAATATTTATTTAATATTGGAATATGAGTTTAAATAACTTAAATTCAAACATTTTGAATATGGATATTTCATAGAATCTATTTTTAGCCAAAAATAGAATTTATTAAACCCTAGTTTTAAATTTTACATAAAGTGTCAAATTTGTATTTTATGAATATTTCAAAATAATTAATTTTCAAAAAGTTTCAAAACATGTCCACTATTGTTTTAAAACATAGATATAAAATTTATAAATTTATAGAAATTAATTTGACATCATTTGGACATTTAAATAAAAAGATATGAATTAAAAGAAAAATCAGAAAAGAAAAAGAAAAATTGCTGACGTCATGCTGACGTCAGCATCGTCTTCAACCTCCCGTCAATCCCGCCCGGCCGTTTCGGCCGAAAATCAATTCCCCATTTCCGAGCGATTAAGACGATTAACCCGAGCCCCGAACCTCTCCTTTAAAAGCCCTCGCTCTCCTCTCGCTTTCCCCTCTCTTTTCCCCTTGAACCGTGCCCCCAGGCTGAGCATTTTGCTCGCCGGAGTTCGTCGGTCCGCCGCCGCCATTTCTCCGAGTGCGGCAAGGATAAGCAGCGCCCGAGCCCGAGACCCCCTTCCTCCTCCACCCAACACCAAGGCGCACCATACTACACCGTTCCCTCTTCCACTCTGCTGCCAATTCGAGCGCAGCAAGCTCGACCGAAGTCGCCGGAATAACCGCGGCCCCGCCCGCACCTCCACACCACCTCCGGGGCACCCGAGACGACGCCGTCACCCCCATCTTCTTCGCCACGACGCGCCGCGCGCGAGGACACCGTCCACTCGACTGGGGAACCGCCGGAGCGACGAGTTCGTCCGACACAGGACCGCCGCGCCGCCACCTTCATCATCTCCGGCGACTCGCGCCGTCGCCCGGTGGTCAACTCACGGTGAGCGTCCGTTCTGTTTTCAACGCCCACGATTAGATCGTTTCAAAAACGAATCGGTATGCCGTTTAGATCAGTCCGATCCAGATCCAACGGTGCAGATCCACCCACTTAATCCAGTCAGCGCCACGTCATGCCTCGTCAGCGCACAGTCAGCGCCCAGTCAGCGCTGACGTGGAATTTGTTTTCTTTTAATTGTTTAAATGGTAGTTTTGCAGAATAGTCCCTGTAATTAAAACATCTATAACTTTTTAATCACAACTCCAAATTTGACAAATTTTATATTTTTGGAAAGCCCTCGACATGTAGAATATTTTAGATCTGTTAGATTTCAAATTTGACTTAGTTTAAAATATTCAAATTTCAAATGGTGAATGTGAGTATTTTTGTCATAACTTTAAATCTATAAATCCAAAAATTACAAATAAAATTATTTTAGAAACTTTAGAGTATTTGTAAATTGATGCCACTGCTATAAAATATTTTTGAGTAATTTTTGAATAAATTCATAGTTATATATGAATAGTTTGAGTATTTTCAACATAACTATTAATGGAAATACTATTTTGATTTAATCAAATTGCTATATATTTAATTAAATGCTCCCTGTCTATTAACACTATTAATAAAATTAAGTTATAATAATATTAATCATAGAAAACTTTAATCTTACCCTTTTATTATTTTCTCCAAAAATCGAAATTAATTAAATTGCAATTAAAGTTAAATGCATACTTTATAAAATATCACAATTTTTGTATGATATTCTTAGGATTTAAAAGTGCATTGCATGCATGACTTATTTTCACATGTAGTTATAATTCCCAAAATAAGACTCCTCCCCCATTTTCTCTAAGTCAGAAATATTTTCAAAACTTAGTATTTTCAACATGGAGCAAGAAGACCAATGAAGGGCTTAGCCAAAACAAGACTCCAGAAGAATCTCCAAGAAGAAGAAGCACTTAGAAGAAAAATCAAGAAGAAGTTCATGAGAAAGTTACAAGTATGGAGAAGATTTCTAGAAGACCAACTACATCTTTCTTTCTATCTTTCCCCTCTTTCCTAATCTTATCTTTCACTTTAGACATAAACGTTTTTGATCTTGTTATTACCATCTTGAAATTTGTTGGATCCTAGCGGCATAGTGAGATGAAGCGGCCTGGGAACAAACCTTACATGTCCACGTACATGAGACCTGTTCCACAATTTAAGTGGCTGGCCGGGTGTCTGTCTCTCTCACTATAGTGAATATCCAGTTTACAAAGAGTTGATAATAATTGTTGATCACCTCGAAGAATAGAGCTAGTATTTTCTCTAAGTATTCTACTCATCAAGACTAAGCCATTTGAGGGCTTATTCAAGATGATATAAAACAAAATATTTTATTCAACTTATGACTTTAGTCCTTAGTCATTTTTGACCAACACAATTCCTTGCATTAAGTTAAAAGATTTTCATGGCATGACATGCATTTCTAGTCCTTAGAAATAAATTGCATATCATGCATGACATGTTTTCCTTAGAATTTTTACAAAACTTGTTTGTTCACTAGATATGAGCATGTATGTTTGATGATTGTTGTTTGTTGATTGTTGTATTGTTGTTTGATTATATTGTTTAGATTAAACGGAGAGCAAACGTTCGTTGTTGAAAAGAGTTTGTGAACAACGACAACATTCAAAGGCAAGTGGCACACCCCCATGAAAGTCCTATTATTTATATGCATGAGTAGAGTATTTTCTATAAGCATGTGTAGGATAGCATTGCTATGCAAGCCATGATAGATCTCTTTATTCCTGTGTCTAGGTTCCTATGAAATTACTTAGTAGAATAGTGATGCTATGCAAAAACTATTTTGATGAAAGAGATAAGTCTACGAAGTTATAATCAAACACCTGGGTGGAAATTGGTTGCTTGGCTGTATGAGTTGAGTGTTGTTCCCAGGGGTTTTACCTGTGGAATATTCACTTGTGGAAGGCCACCCAGGAGCAAAGGAATCTGAAGAACTCCAAGTAAAGATTGCTTCTCGTGCAGCCATTGCCAATATGGGCTCTAGCTTGATCAACTAAGTTGCGTGGACTCTCCCCGGCCTGACAGGTGGTGGTAGAGGATTTGTAGGAGGAGCGCGTCAGGCCAGAGTGGGAGGGGAAATGCTTCTGAAAGATCTCGTCTTATTCTTTCCTTTCCTTATCACAAATGGTGTGTAAAGGATAACCTGGGTTGAATAGGTACAATGGTGAACGTGCACAACCTCTGCAGAGTTAAAATCTAAGTACTTAGCCGTGTCCCCGGAAACGGACAATTGAGCAGCTGAACGAGGATGTCAACGGAGGATTCCACCATTCCAACTTATAAATTAAAAACTTGATGGGTGAACAAGGGTAGAATGAGACAGTGGATTTCATGCCACGGATGTCTCGAATAGAAGAAAAGTGTTTTCAAAAAGTTAGGGAAAAACTTGCTTTCTGCAAAATAGCCTTGAGCTGCACCAGCCAAATAAGCATATAGGTCATAGAGTTATTCCTCTAAGTGTCCACCATAGTGTCACTTGCCAGTTCCATTTTAATGGTTCTGACCCACGTTGTTGCAATATATATCTTATTGCAGACTGTCCTGATGATGAGTGAAAGTTTTACTAAGGGTTTCGAGTCTTCAACCAACATGCTCGCCTGTGGCACATGATGATGTTTGGGGACTCCATGAAGAATAAATTTTCCGTTGTTTACTCTGTGTACTGCTAGCTGTATGCTATGCAAATTTGTAATGAATATTTTCTAAGTCTGGATCAGCGTTGTAATAAATTGATACTTTGTTGTGATATTACATCGTAACTGTGTGTGCAAACGAAGCGATCCAGGGATTTGCACTATACACAGGTATCTGCCATATTTTAGGTGCAGGTACACTACATCATTTCCAGCGTAACGAGCAAGGCGATTGAACTCGCCATTGTACTCCATCACGTCCATCTTGCCCTGAGTCAGCGAGTTAAACTGCTCGCGCATCCTGTCCATGAGACCTTCTGGGATGTGGTGGCGCAGGAAGGCTGCCTTGAAATCCCCCCAAGTGGTAACCACCCCGGGAGCTCTCATAGCCTGGAAGTTTTCCCACCATGAGGCAGACTTGCCCCTAAGCAGGTAGGACACGTAAGGCACCTTGTCGTGCTCAGATACGTGGGCAATAGCAAGGGTCCTTTCCATCTCGCGAAGCCAATCATCAGCTTCCAGCGACTCAGTGGGGGAAGCGAAGTTCCTTGGGCCCAGACCGAGGAAGTCCTTGATGGTCACACGTGCATTGCCTTCATTGCGATGCCCGTGGTTGTTCTGGTAGGCTTGGTTCTCGGCCATTTGAGCCAGAACTTGGGTCATCTGACCAAGCAACTCAGTGATTGGAGGTGGTTGTGGTGCGTCTTCCGCATTGCGGTTGTTCCTAGTGTTCGTCATCCTGGAGACATTGGATATTAGAACAGCGACAAGATACACAAAGCCAGGGAAAACTTGGAAAGTCGAATTCTTTCTCAGAAAAAACAGTTGCAAACTGTAGGATAACAAGGATAAGCTTCTCATAGCAAAGGTTCATAACCATACACTTAGTTAGCCATCAGTACAACCACCAAGGTTTCAGTACTACAAAGACAGCTACTAGTACAAAGTTAACCATCCATACAACCAACACGGTTTCGGTACAAAGGATAGCTACTACAACAAAGGAAAAGATACAACTCGAAGACTAGCTCTCGCTTCCCTCGGAAGATGAAACTGTGCACCCCTCTCCGGTGATGCGATGGGTGTAACGACGGTCGCAGTACACGTGGTACTCTCGCACAATGCGTCGAAACTCAACGGAGTAGGCATCTGGCGTCTGTTTCCCGTACAGCAGTGGTCCAACGTGGTCTGGATCAGTAGTGATCAGAGGACCACGCTCTAGAGTGTATCCACCCACAGCAGACAGACGACTCGGAAAAGCGAGCTGGAACCTCGGGAAAGCGTCTGGTGTGACGTTCCTCCTGTCGTACTGACCCAGGTGAGAGAGTGCCCGGTGCAGCTGTTGACGGACTGCTGCTAGCTCCAAGCGTAGAGTCCCAGCAACTGAGTCTGAAGACTGGCCAAACTGAGCGGTCTTGTCCAGAACCTCGAGCTCGTACTGAGAGTCCGTGTAGGGGTAGTATGGAACGTAGCAGAACGGAGGGTAGTTGAAACAGTAGTAGTCCCTGCGTAGAGCCAGAGCTGCATCGTAAGCTGCTAAGTGTACTGCCATGTCCACAGTGGAAGCCTCAGCTACGTGCTTGTGCACAGTATCACCATCATCTCCGCTGATCCAAACAGCAGCTCCATAGAAGGTCTGTCCGTAATCTCTGGGGATCTCGGACACCTGGTACTCCGGGAGGAAGCTGAAACCGACATAGTCAACCATGCTTCTGAGAAGCTTCGGGTAACCGGTAGTCTGCTCACAGTGGGTCTTACGCACAACCTGGGCGTGCGCCATCTACATAGCAGTTTAAAGTAGAAGTTAGCCTCCGGAAACCAAAAAGGATTGATTGCACAGAAAGAATTGTACAATGACAAAGAGATGACTTCCAGTGAAAGGTAGGACAACAACTGATTGATTCAAGACTGAAACTGAACATAGCCGAAGAAGTCGATAACTACCAAAACGACAAAAGCAACCTTCAACACCTGCAACTATGGTACTACGGAAAACTCAGAACACGTGATGTCCTAAATTTTAAAAATTAAGGTGAGAAGGGAATTATCGTAACACTTCCTTACCAGAAGAACAGGGAGGGTGGGTGGGGAAAGAAGTAAAAGAACAGAATTCCTACTCTCACGTTTAAGATTTCCTGATAACTACAAAATATTTTTCTAGACTCAAACAACGACCAGTAGAAGGGAACCTGAGGGCGTTTAAGCTCTGATACCAACTGTCAGACCCTGAATTCAAGCTACACAAACGAAACGTATCGGTTGGGCCACACAACCAAGAACATACTGGGGTTACCAATCCCAGGAAACAAGCAGGCCAGGCTCGGAATGGATCATCGGCCGACAGCTCTTGGCGACCCCAACGTCACATACGTTTCGAGATTGTGCACGCAAGAACCCAAAAAGTCTTCCAACTCGTATACTTCAACCATACACACATGGTATACGAGTCGGATTTTTAACAAGTTGAAATCACAGAATAAACCTAAGACACAAAGAAAGGAAATAATATCCAAAAGCTCTCACTGAGCAAAAAAAATAGCGAATGGCACCAATCAGAGGACACATGTCCCAACATTACATCATGCAGCGGAAACAAACCGGTCTGAGTACAGACAAGAAGCAAAGGGCTCAAAGCCGAAACGAAAAAAAAGGCCCATCCACGCAGTCCACCAGGAAGTAGCCCAGGGGAACTCTAACTACTCGTCGTAGATCTCGTCGTCGAACTCCACGTAGTATCCACCCACCTGGTCGAGCGAAGTATCCTCAACTGCAGAAATACCACAGCCCGCGAACGGGTCAATACACCGGAGCGTATCGAACAAGCTTAAGCTAACAGGTTACAAAACTGTAAGATTCCCAAAGTAAGGGGATAAGTGTACTTGGCGGCAGCAGCACTAGCAACCTAGAGAGACGCGCTAAAACTTCCGTCTAAGTGGATAGAGATAAGAGAGCGCTTAAGTAGCCATCTACAACTAACACCAGTCATAACCCATTCTCGAATTAACCCCCTCAACCAAGTATGAGGAAGCAATCCGGGAATACTCACACGTTAACAATTTTAATTACCATTTAGGGTGTAAGTAATTCTATATTACTAGTCAACTTAATTAACAATGATTAGGTGTAAGTTGTCTAGATCTTATGCCAGCATCATCACCAAAGTCGTCCATAACCGTGGACACGGCTCATCGATAAGATTATACCCTGCAGGGGTGCACTACAGTACCCATACTCGCATCATCAACCCAGTCAAAAACATTAGGGCCTCTCAACACGACTCATTCCTTCACTACAGCAAGTCCAAGTGCCACCCATATGAGTTGTTACCCGCGTCAGGAGTCCGGCCGAATCTCAATTGCGGACTCATTAGTTTGTGTCCACGCGCCATGCGGCTCAAACCACAGTAGGAACTGTCCGCTTCACGCGCACCACCCCTATATGACCCCCCGTATCAAGTAACCTCTCATTGATCATCATCATCATGCACATGCATATGAGCGAATGGAAAACCCGAACTACTTGCGGCACATGGACGAGCTGAGGATCCGTTCAAAGTCGATTGGGGCTCCATTGGGCCACCCACAAGTGGTTAGTGCGCTCAAAAATGGATCCGAGGACAAAATCTCAGTTCCTAGGTCGACACTGAGCAGAACAAAGCACCTCGCAAGGCCTTCCGCCTGGTGCCTTATCTTTTAATTATAGAACCCCAATATAAGACATCAGTTTATTATAGTAGAACAATATATCATACTAAGCATATGGGGTAAAAGACAAAGGAACGACTCGCTCAACCAATCCTAAGCATGCACTACGACTCGCAAAGGCCAACAGATAAACATGCAAGAGGTTATGGGTTGTGGGATATAGCTGTATAGGCTGCGGGATAAACATATGATGGGATCGCAATTCAAGAATCGATAACTAGGATAGCATAGATCAAAAGGCAGAAATGAAAACCAAACAATCGTGTAACCGGTTAGCAGAAGCTTGCCTGGCAGCTCGTGGCCTGGCACGACAGCTGGAACCTCAGTATCGTAGGTACTCGCAGCAGACACGTCGTCGTCTACCCAAAGAGAGCCAAACACAGACAATAGGAAACAATAATCAATACAAAGAAATGCACAAACAAATGATGGTGCAATATGGTACGAGATGGTTAGGTCATATTTAAAGCGGGGATGGAATCCCGGCAAAAGATTAGGGTGGAAGTTATTTGTGTAGCCAACAATTTAAATGTTACTTAATACAACATAAGTGGTGATCAAATTAATTTATAAGGAATAGGCATTAATTACTTAATTGCCCAACACATTACATATTTAGGAATTAATTGCAATTTATTTATCTTCAACTCAAATTAAATATTTATTAGCATGGCAAGATATGGTATAAAAGATATGAGCATATTAATTAGGGCATTATATATTTATTACCCCACATATTTCATATTTAATTAATTAATCGCATTTGTTAATTTAAACTAAGCATTTAAAATAAATGATATAAAATGACATAAGAATGTGATATTAATGTTTATCGCATTTTTCTGATATGAAAACAGATAAAGTTTATTTAATTTGGAGTTATATACTCCCTCCGATCCGAAAAAACTGTCGCACGCGCAGTACATGTGTCATTTAACAGAAAACCCCTTTAGAATTAGAGAAACGTAGCACAAGGACCTATCCTTCCAGGTTCACCTCGCACCTCTCGCCTCCCCTGATCCCCTCGCTCACACATCCATGGCCTGGAGCAGCAGTTCCTGGTGAGAGGCCTGCAACACCAGCACAATCTCCAGATCTCCTCTCTAGACCGTGAATCTTCAGGTCACAGAAGCAGTTCCTCTCAAGGTCGCAGCAGCAACTCTCCTCAAGGTCGCAGCAGCTTCTCTCCTCAAGGCCGTCGCATCATAGGGATGGGGAGTCTTCTGGCCGTGCAGCCACCGGGTCCGGCGCGTACGGCCGAGCAGCCATCGGATACGGCCTCGGCGACGCCGAATTCGCCGATTCTTCGCCGGCTTTGACCAAGGGATGCACGGCGGGCGGTTTCCACGAAGTCAAATCTTTTTGTTCAGAGAAGCACATCGAACCGAGGGAGCGTCGATGAGAGCTTAGCAAGGCGAGGTGAGGTCAACGTTTATACGAGATGAACTCGACAGTGGTGCGACGTAGCTCGGCGGCGATGCGAGGTGAGCTCGGTGGAGGAGCAGAGGGGAGCGAGAGCGACGGGTGTGAATCGCGACGGTGTGCTCACGATGTTGGAGTGCGGGTTGACGTACACAAACTTTGAGGGCTATTTTGTAAAAGTATGGGCCACGCCACTTTTTTCGGATCGGAGGGAGTATTAAAAGTTATTGCAAAAAGAAGTGTAGGGTTCTTTCTGCAAAACCCGAGGACTTATCCATGATAGAAAAAGTGCGGGGCGGGCTTCGGTGCAAAAGACAACGCCCGGAACTTTTCTCACTATGCGCAGAGCACACAGGAGACTGCTAGGCGGGCCCCAGGGCCACGGTGGCGTGGGCGCACTGCACTGTCCCCCGTGGTCACTGACCCGCGGGGTCCACCTGTCGGTGACGCGACGAAAAAAAGGAGGGCCTTTTTCCCTGCCGTTGGAGACTAGAACTCGCGAGCGTGGGCGAGCGCACAGACGGTGTTGTTAGCCAGTAGGTTAGGTTAGTGATCTTGTTAGATCTAGGTTAGGTTAGTTTTTAGCTAATTAAAAGGTTAGCTGTTCAGACGAAACTGAAGGTGTCGTTTTTGTGACGAACTGACGGAGAGAACGGACCGCGGCGCGGCGGCGGAAGAATCGTCGCCGACGGCCACGTCCTGGCGGCGCTGGACGCGTTTGGGTGCCTCGGGTGTGCGGGTTTGCGCGGCGCGTGCGTCCGGGTGCCCAGGTGCGAGAAGGAGTGACCGGGGCGTCGTGTGCGTGCTCGGCGTGCGGAAGCGCGCCACGGCCGTGGCGATGCCGGCGACGGCATCGACCGAAACGAGCCGTCCGAGCAGTAAAGCGAGAGGAAAGGAGGGGGAACGGTTGCTGCTCACCGAGAGGAAGCTCGTGGCGGGGTGGGACGGCACGGGGGGGCGTGGACGGAGAGGTAGAAGAAAGGGACGGAGACGCGGAGCTCGGCGGCGTCGAGGAAGAAGCGGCCCACGGTGGCTCCCGGTGCCCGTGGCTAGGAGGATGAAGAAGAGGAGGACGAGGCGCAGCCTGTGGCGCGACAGGGTCGGAGAAGGTGGCCTGGTCAAGCGGGGGCGAGCTCGGCCCCTCCGGTCATGGCGACGGCGGAAGCTTGGGAGCGAGCGGCGGCGGGGGGAGGAGAAGAATTAGGGTTAGGGTTTTGCGGCCGCGGCGACTAAATAGGAGAGGAGGGAGGAGGTGGCAGTGGGGCTCGGAGCTGGGGCGAGCTTGCCAGTGGCTCGCCATGGCCGAGCTGGAAAGCGCTCGTGCTAGCGTCCGTACGGGGAAGGAGAAGACCCGAGCGGGCTGGGGTGGATCGGGCCGTGGCTGAGTTGGGCCGTGGTGGCCCAGCTCGGCCAGGCTTTCTTATTTTTCTTCTTTGCTTATTTTTCCTTTTTTAAACATTCTGATTTTTGTATTTGTAAAACAAATAAGAGAAAAGGCATAAAAGAACTTTTAAACAATTTTTATAGTTTCAAAGTAGTCATATTAAGATCGAGGTTGATTATTTATAAACAATTTGAAACTTCAAATGAATTTATTTAAAAGCATATGAATTCAAAATAAGAATTTAAATTGTAAATTGAATTTGAAGCAACATAATTAAATGAATGCAACCACATATGGAATGATGACATGAATGTCCATTTTATTGCACACAATTTTGGAAAGTTACAAACGGGCTTTTACATGTGCAAACACCTTGCCTCCCCCATGTGGGACTAAAGAACAAGGAGGGGAGGGGGGTTCGGCCACACCACCTAGTCCGAATTAGACTAGGGGCCCAAGCCCCCTTCCTCCTTTGGTTGGTGCGGCTCCCTCTTGGCCCCTCTTAGGGCCCATGTAGGTGGGCTGCCCCTTTTTCCCTTTATTATTTAATAATTAAATTAATATAAAATATAATTAATTCATAATTAATATATTTAAATACTATTTAATATCCCGTGACTCCGAAACATTTTCGGAACCACCCGAACATCTTTCGGACATTCCTGGAACCATTCCAGACCTTCCCGGAACTCCTTCCGGACCACCGGAACTCTTTCCGGATCATTTCCCTCTCTCCAGTAAAATCCTATAATATTCCAGAACCTTCTCCAGGTGTCGTTAAGACCTTAAGTTTGTTACGCTACAGTTCGAGAACACTCCAGACATGGTCAAGACACTCTACTCACCAATGACCGCCAGGGATACCTGGATGCATATGACGGTCCCTGTGCATTCTACGGATATCGTCGTTGAACCATAAACATGATATTCATTCCCTTTGTTTCTGCGATACTACCTTGTCCGAGATATGATCGTAGACATCCGATCTCCTTGATGTATCTCCTTACCGACAAGGGTTATTAACTCGTCTGTGATATTACATCTCCATGACCTAGTCATAAGCTGCGCAGATATATAGATGCAATCTCACCGAGTGGGCCTAGAGTATCTTTACATTACAAGAATGAACAAATCCCGCTCTTGATCCTTACGTCTCAACATACTGTTTCGGGATAACCAAGATGGACACCGTTATTGTCATGCTATATAAGACACAACGTTTGATGCTCTCAAAGTATCCCTACGAAGTAGCAATAAGTACGGTATCACGGTCTAAGGAATAAGCTATCATATTACTCATCTATTGCAAATGACAAACATCGTAATTCGATCTTATGGAATTACTTTGCGTATGTCCATCACCTTATTCTACTAAGAAGATGACCCCATTGTCAACCGACGTCATTGTCCTTGATCGGGAATCTCGATCAACTATTGCCCAATGGACTAGTTTATATAGAGGCTCACTAGGGACTCTGGTTGTCTATGTATCGCACGTGTATTAATAATTCCGATTAATACAGTTATAGCATAATACAAAATCTATTATAAACTTATTAGATAATGCGATAAATACTACTTATTTATTTGCCTCTAGGGCATATCTCCTTCAGTCTCACACTTGCACTAGAGTACAAATAAACTAGCTGCATTTTACTTAATCAAAAATCTCTTATCAAATAAGCGTTATATGATAATGCTTGCTTGTGGAAGAGTGTTACTCTAACAATCTGTAGAATACATAATTTTGCTTTCTTCTGCGATCCATTGATATCAGCTTGTTTGATATCAACATGTGATCTAATAACATAGATACAAATACCGTAACTGAGTGAGACTTCTGTTTCCCAGCGCTTACTCTGATTCTGTCAACCATATAATTGTCTTGAAAACACACTCAGTCACAGAGAGCTCGTTGGAACAATTACAGTCTCGCGATATCTATATAAACTTTCAGACCTATGTAGAAAAATTTGACACTCCAATGTAAATCTAATAACTAATACACTTCTACTTTCAGTAAATTCTAAATTTACTTTTACAACTGTTCTTCTTCTAAGAACATCGATCATATTTCATCGAGTAGATAACATGGTTTCTGTATGATGTCTAACATCACATAATAGACCAACATGTCATACAACCACTATTACCATGTATCATTACTCTTAATGATTTGGATTTCCAAGGACCATCCTTTGGTTTTAATCTATTCTGACTCCTCAGATATAATCCAAAACTTCTCGACTAATTATTTAAAATTCCCGTTCTATTCCAAATAGATGCTAACCTTCAAATAGTTTCACAACTTCATCTTTCTAATTAATTCTACTGGTACAATTCACAATGTGTCATTTACACAAGATGAATTTGGCTCCCACTCAAATTATGTCTCCATATATTTGAGAATACGAGCTCCCACTCAAAAACATGTCATCTACATATTTGAGGGTCTAAGCTCCCACTCAAAAATATGTCCTTTACATATTCTACCGGAGTAAACTAACTTTGACTCTCACTTAAATTCCCAATTTATCTCGACATTTTGGTCAAACCAAAATCATTGATCTCTTATCAATTCAAATTCAATACAAACTACAGTATTCCATTAATACAAATCCCACAGACTTCAAGCATGTCTTTATTAATGTAGTCAACAAATTTGATCTTGTCCAAGACACATTTCTTGACAAAACATGCTTTCACGTCTTTCTTATAGTTACATTTCTCATATAACACTTTATATGATGATCAAGAAATCTTATTTCTCCAAAAGGAATTATAGCAACATTTACTGTTTTAATCCTTTCTAAATGTAATTGGATTTTCAGACACAAAAGTCTTTGTTCATATTCTGATATTTTCTCAACTTTCTTTGTATTCATAAGGTGCACCATGATCTGTCAACAAGATCTGAAACACTTAATATTATGCTGCGACCTGACAGCAATATTAAATAGAACATCACTTTATTTAGAAGTTTCTTTCATGAAAACATTATGATCTTCACGAAGAGGATTGCAAGCAGAAAACAATTTTCTAGTCTCCTTCACTCTTAATCATCAAATTTTCATTTGTAGATATATATATCTTTAGGAACACTTTCCAATATTCTACTTTTATAATATAGGTCTGACATCTTATTTCAACCTTCTAATTCCATTAACCGTAATTCAAAAAATCATATTTTCCTCGGAACTACATAGACAACAATAAAAGTTTTGTTTCTATTGGGTTTTGAAATACACTCTCATCCAATGTGAGTAATCTACAAAGAACTATTCGTGTATATTCTGAATTATCGCATAATAATCTATACAACGACACTATTGTCGATCACACGAATTACCATTGAAAAACATCTATTTTCTAAAGTGGACATCGACTATAATGTGTCGAACATATTAAGAGATTCTAAGACAGATTCTGAAAGACCACATTTTATCTAAAATAGAGTATGATTATAATACTTCACATATCACCATATATGATATTATAATATTGTGAAACGAATTTCCACAACTATTTTGTGTTGAAACCATAATTCAAAAATATTGTTCTTGATCGAATCTTGCGAATACAATATTCACTAATCTTTCTTTTGAAAACCCCCATTTGATATTTTATCAAATTAATTTCATGCTCATGATTTATTATGCAAATACACTTATTTACCAATAATCATAGAAGAATTTGATTCACGTAAAGGTACACCATTGAATTAATTTAATAATCATTCGAAATGACTCTTAATTAATTTCCCTTCATATTGACACTTCAATACTAAATTTTAAACTTAATCAATTAGGCACATGCAATACTTAAATAGATCAAAATATATATTACTTCTTACATTGCATTTATGATTAAATTCGATGGTGTTTGTTCTAGTAACAACAACTTTTATTCCTTGGACACATGATTTTTATCATTCTTACTATTATGAATGTTATCATACAAGCAATGTAATTGAGATGTGAAAACTTTATTCATAATATAAAATGACTGGCTTGTTCCATAACATAAAACAACTGAACTTGTCTTATTATATTTATGAATAACTTCGTCTTGTAACAATCAAGACACTAAACACACTTTCTGACTATTACAAAAAGGTCTTATAAAAAACTATTAATGGTAACTATGATAACTTGACGACGTGAACACCAATGGCCATCAACTTCCTTGATCACCATCTTCAGCGCCAGGTCACATCATATGTTGTCGCATATATGTGATAATCAGGACCTGTTTCACAAACAGAACAAGTATCAAATACTTTATCATATATCAAGAGGCAAATTCATAATTCTGTATATATCAAATATATACATGTAGCATCAAAGATTTCTCCTTCGATGGAATCAACTTTCAGTTATTTGAACACAGACACGAACTTGTAGAAGTTCATATTGTCGGCCTTCAAAATGTACTCGCGTACATGCTTCTCGTAGCTTGGAGTCAGAGATATCAGGACAGTCTGAATGGCACAGGAATCCGCCATCCAGTAATCGAAGACATTTGTCAGCTGGAAGTAGATGTCATACAATCTCTTCAAATGAGTCTTCACACAGGTAGGCTCCTCCATATGAATGGTCTGGAACATTCTAAGCTGCCTGAACTGCTCACGCCTCAATTCATCTTTGAAGTGCGTCTTTATCGCATCAATCATGACATATGGCTCCTTGGGTCGAAACAATTATTTCAACTCAGGTGCTAGGCATACGGTCATGGTGATCTCCACTTCTATGAATATGTCTCCACGCCTACGGAATTCATCTTCCTCCTCCTCGCTAGCAAAATCACCTGGTCTTTCTCCTAATGCTTCATCGAGGATATACAGGATGTTGTTGTGTTCGAGAATGTTTCTAAAACCAATGTACCAGCTGATGAAGTTGGACCCGTCGGCTTCTAAGGTAGAATCCAGGCTCTTGAGGAAGTAACCGAAGTATAGTTGCATAGTCTACAGATGTGATCGCAAAAGAGGTAAGGTAAAGTTTATAATATATGTGAGTTTTAGTTTATAATCATATTATCAAACACACTCAACTGAAATTATTATCCCTAAAATAATAAAAGCGATTACACGGCCCCCATCCACCACACTATCCCCGATCGTCACGGCCGGCAGCACAGCTTCAAAGGTGGACATAAAATGTCGATCACAACAACTCTGTGACTCATGCTCGATCTTTCGATCTTCCCGGGTTTCGACACCCGATCGTCACGACCTTCCTCATAACGTAGAACTCTTTTTGTTGGTGCACAACGAGGGAGAACACAATTTTGGTATTTGTTAGGGATCATTCTGTTTAAGATGCTACCGTTGTATATCTAACATATAAGCAATCAATAGGATGCAGACACAACAACACAATATCAACATAAAGTAATGAAGTGCGATGTGACATGGTCGTCGCGCCTGGACCTCCATGGCGCCATGTGCCTGGCCCCGGGCGCCCTGGCATGGCTCCGAGTCTATGGTGCCCTCCATTGCCTCCGACAGTACGAGTAATATCAAACTTACCGTAACCATGTCACATAAAATAACGCCTCTGCGAAACAAAGTTAGACACCTCTACCTTTATTTAGTTTTGCAAGTTTTACGTGGCATATAGGCTTATTCGTAAGAGAACCGCTTCCCTACCTACGAGCTTTGTACCACAACGTCAATCGTATAATTGCATGTTTAAGCATCCCTTTCGGACCCTCTATTGAAGATGCTTTGCCGACTAAAGAGGGAGAAACAGACACCCGCCAGCCACAGATACGGTGCAAGCCGTATGTCAGTAGGGGAACTAGTCTCGCGTAAGAATACACGTAAAGTCGGTCCGGGCCGCTTCATCAACTCAATACCGAAGGCATCGCAAGTGCACGCTAGAGGGTAGCAAATAAAAGAAAGACGTCCTCATTCAACATGAGTTCTAACCGTTCCAGCAGTACTACGCATAGATCGGCTTTGATACACTGAAGGGGTTCCAGGGCAGAAAACAATATTTTTTCTAGCTATGAACACCCTAACTAGCCAGGATATATCTATCTAGTACATGTGATAATGGTGGTGGAACGGGTTACATTACGTCCATGTAGACCGATAGCGGGGATTACGCTCCCGCACAAGCGTTGACGATGAAGTCGTACGTAGCCGACCTCGTGGTCGCGGAGAACTTGCCGCGACGATGTAGACGATGACGTTGGGGTGTCGACGATGACCTGCGTCAACGGGCATCGGGCGAAAGATGGCGAGGCGCCGGCGAATGGGGGGGGGGGGGGTGGCGCCAGCTGCAGGGCAGCGGCAGGGCTGCTGGGTGGGCGAGACGACGTCGCCCAGGCTCCTCAAATGTGGCGCCTCCGAGCACTCGCAAACATACGAAGCTTAACAACTACCCCCGGTCATTCAGATCCAGCTGAAATCGCAGGGGTAGAACTTTTCTGGAATCCCGCAGGGCAACGGCGCCCGACGGTATAGCTTTGGTGGAGAGAGTTGGCAAAACAGGTGGAGAAGCAACTCAGCCGGCCTACTATACAATTAATTTATTTTTCTGTAATTAATCCAATTAATATGCCTTGTGATATAAAGGGGGGAGGGGGTGTGCAAATACCTTGCCTCCCCCATGTGGGACTAAAGGAAAAGGAGGGGAGGGGGGTTCGGCCGCACCACCAAGTCCGAATTAGACTAGGGGCCCAAGCCCCCTTCCTCCATTTGTTGGTGCGGCTCCCTCTTGGGCCCTCTTAGGGCCCATGTAGGTGGGCTGCCCCTTTTTCCCTTTATTATTTAATAATTAAATTAATATAAAATATAATTAATGCATAATTAATATATTTAAATACAATTTAATATCCCGTGACTCCGAAACATTTTCCTAACCACCCGAACATATTTCGGACATTCCTGGAACCATTCCTGACCTCCCTGAAACTCCTTCCGGACCACCAGAACTCTTTCCAGATCATTTCTCTCTATCCAATAAAATCCTATAATATTCCAGAACCTTCTCCAGGTGTCGTTAAGACCTTAAGGTTGTTGCGCTACGGTTAGAGAACACTCCAGACATGGTCGAGACACTCTGCTCACCAATGTCGTTAATACCTGGATGCATATGACGTTCCCTGTGCATTCTACGAATATCGTCGTTGAACCATAAACATGATATTCATTCCCTTTGTTTCTGTGATACTACCTTGTCCGAGATATGATCATAGACATCCGATGTCCTTGTTGTATCTCCTTACCGACAAGGGTTATTAACTCGTCTGTGATATTACATCTCCATGACCTAGTCATAAGCTGCGCAGATATATAGATGCAATCTCACCGAGTGGGCCTAGAGTATCTTTCCATTACAAGAATGAACAAATCCCGCTCTTGATTCTTACGTCTCAACATACACTTTCGGGATACCCAGGATGGACACCGTTATTGTCATGCTATATAAGACACAACGTTTGATGCTCTCAAAGTATCCCTACGAAGTAGCAATAAGTACGGTATCATGGTCTAAGGAATAATCTATCATATTACTCATCTATTGCAAATGACAAACATCGTAATACGATCTTATTGCAATACTTTGCGTATGTCCATCACCTTATTCTACTAATAAGATGACCCCATTGTGAACCGACGTCATTGTCCTTGATCGGGAATCTCGATCAACTATTGCCCAATGGACTAGTTTGTATAGAGTCTCACTAGGGACTCTGGTTGTCTATGTACCACACGTGTATTTATAATTCCGATTAGTACAGTTATAGCATAATACAAAAGATCTATTATAAACTTATGAGATAATGCGATAAATACTACTTATTTATTTGCCTCTAGGGCATATCTCCTTCACTTGTATCATCGGTATGTTGTTTTATCATCATTAGTGTGTTGTCATATATCATATATCATATTAGGATGCTTGCCTCTAATAGTGAAAAGAACCATGGAGTCCATCGAAAAGAGAAATAGAAAAACCAAAAAAAAGAGAAAAAAGAAAAGAAAAAAGAAAGAAATAAAAAAGGGGGTGATACGTCCATTTTGCATCACTATTTTATATTATAATTTACTGCTATTCATTGATATATATCGTATTTGGAGATGATACTTATGGTATTTTATCTTTTTTGCATGATTGATGATCATTGGGGGACGAAACTCCGGAGCCTGAATTTTGCTGGAAAAAGCACCGTCAAGATTCAATATTTGCGAAGACCAGAAGAACAAAGTGGCTAACTGGGAATTATTTCTGAATTATTTCACGAAGGCAGCCAAAAGAGGAGCCTGGGGTGGGCCCCAGGGGGCCCTCATCACCTCATGGCGCGAGAGCCCTTTTGGCCGCGCATGCAGGTGATGAGGCCGGCCTGGCCCACCACCTGGCGCACCCCTTCATGTACTTGTTCCCCCCGAAGACCTAAAATAACTACGTTGGACAGAAACCATCTCCGCCGCCACCATGAGGCGGAGGAGATAGAGAGAGAAAAGCTCTCCGGCAGGCTGCGTTGCCGCCGGGGAAATTCCCTCCCGGAGGGGGAAATCGTAGTCATCGTCACCGTCATCGAGCTGCACTCCATCACCATCGCCAACACCACCATCTCCACCGCCGATGATGTCATCTCCATCCATCCACTCCGCTCCCGTTGTAACATCTAGGGCTAAACTCTGTGTATTCGATAGGGGAAACTCTCCCGGTGTTGATTGCTATTGTTATTGATGCTATTGAGTGAAACCGTTGAACTAGGGCTTATGTTCAGATTGTTATTCACCATTATATCACCTCTGATCATGTTCATTATGGTGTGTTGTGAGTAGTTCGTTGTGTTCTTGAGGACATGGGAGAAGTCTAGATGTTAGTAGTGAACTATGTTGATTAATATTTAATGTTTTGATATTTAAGTTGTGGTGCCATTATTCTAGTGGTGTCATGTGAACATCGACTACATGACACTTCGCCTTTATGGATCTAGGGGAATGCATCGTGTACTCGGTTATCATTTGCGGGGTTGCCGGAGTGACAGAAACCTAAACCCCCGTTAGTATTCCGATGCACGAGGGATCGCAGGATCTCAGAGTTTAAGGCTATGGTTAGATTTATCTTAATTACTTTATTGTATTTGCGGATGCTTGCAAGGGGTATAATCATAAGTATGTATGAGTCCTAGGAAGGGCGGTGCATTGGCATAGGTTCACCCACACGACACTTATCTAAACACTTAAGATTATTCGTCAATATGAAGCGAAAGCGCTAAACAGAAATCCCGTGTGTCCTCAAGAACGTTGGGTCATCATAAGTAAACAAACCGGCTTGTCCCTTGCTCTCAAAAGGATTGGGCCACTCACTGCAGTTATATTTGCCGCGCTCTATTTACTCGGACTTTATTTATCTGTTATATCAAAGTCTACTGAAAACTTCTCTACTAGTGTTAAAGTGAATTCCTCATCAAAACCACTTGTCCAAACCTTCTGCTCCTCGTTGGGTTCGACACTCTTATTTATCGAAAGTACTGCAATACACCCCCTATACTTGTCGGTCATCAAGACAATTTTCTGGCACCGTTGCCGGGGAGTGAAGTGCTATTGGTAAGAAGAATTAGTAAGGAAAACTTCAACTATAAGTGCTGTTTTTATTTCTGCCTCGTTATTTGCTTAATAACGGAGAGAGGAAATGTCGCTATCATGTTTGGAAAGTTTTCTACCACATTCTGAGGTAGAAACTGAGGTGCCCCCTGATGATATTGTGCCATTTAAAATAGCTATGAAAATATTGAACGTGTTATGAATAACTGCTATGTTGGGGATGGAACTGTCCACCCCGGTGATCATTTGCTGTATTTACATGAATTATGCCAGTTGTTCAAGTGTGCAGGTATTACGATGGACGAAGTGAGGAAGAAATTATTCTACATGTCACTTGGTGGGAGAACTGCGCATCGGTATAAACTGCTGAAACACTTGGATGCGCAGAAATTGTACCTCTCTTTTATTATAAATTTTATCCTCCAAGTGAAATTCATCAAGATCGGAATTCTATATATAACTTCTGGCCTCATGATGGAGAAAGTATTGCCCAGGCGTGGGGGAGATTGAAGGCATTAATGCTCAAATGTCCCATTCATGAGCTTCCTGGTAATATTATTGTTGATAACTTCTATGCAAGACTCTCGTTTGAAGATAAAACATTATTGGATACTTCTTGAGCTGGATCATTCACTCGTAATAAGAAGGAGTTTAAATGGGATCTTCTTGATCGTATTGCAGAAAATACTGAAGCATGGGAGAACGACAAAGGTATGGAGTCAGGTATAAAATATGACTTTGAATGCATTAAGACTTTCATGGAAACTGATGCATTTCAAAATATTAAAAATGCTTATGGTCTTGACTCTCAAGTTGTTGCAAATTATTATTAAACCTTTGCTGATTATTTCGGTTTTCCCAAGAAGGGGTTTGAAAAATATCATGAACCTTATAAAGATAAATTTGTTGCTCCTTTAGCTAAAAGCATTGAAGTTAATATTGTCGATCATATCATTCATGAGCCTTATATTGATAAAACTCCTTTTCATGTTAATGTGAAACAACATTCTATTATGGCTTGTAAAAGTGATAAGAAAGCTAAAGAACCTGATGAACAAATTAAAGTTGAACCTTCTGAGGCTATAGTTAAAGAACTTGTTTATGAAAATGTGGGAGAAGAGTATATTATATTTTGTGATGATGCTTCTAATGTAGTCTCTCATCATGCAAAGTCAAGAAAGGCTAGTGTTCATGTGTTATCTGTTAAAATTGGTGATCATTGCTATTATGGTTTATGTGATATTGATGCAAGTTCAAGTGTTATTCCTTATGAGCTTTACAAAGAAATTATGCATGAAATTGGTCCTAGTGAACTTGAAGATATTGATGTTGTTATGCAACTTGCTAATAGAGAAACTATCTCTCCCATTGGTATTGTTAGAGATGTTGAAGTTCTATGTGGTAAGACTAAATATCCCGCTGATTTTCTTGTGCTTGGTTCTGCTGCTAGTAAGACTTGTCCTATTAAGACCTTTTCTAAATACTTGTGGTGCTGTTATAGATTGTAGGAAAGAGAAAATCCTTACTAAATTTGCTGGTGATTCTTATGAGTTCAATTTTTCAAAATTTGCTAAAACCCCTTATAAATCTGAATTGCCTAATGAGGATTTTAGAGTCGAACAACTTGCTTCTATTGATCTTTCTCCTACTAATTATATTCAGCAATTTATGGAGGATCATGAGAGTGAAACTTTTATGGAAGAAAGAAATGAACTTGAGGACATATTCTTTCCTCAACCTATTCTTAAACATAATTTAAAAGTGGCAGACTTGGGTAAAACACATCCACCTAAAGAGGATCATGTCTTTGATTTAAAGCCTTTTCTTGATAATCTTAAGTATGCTCATCTTGATGATAAGAAAATATATCTTGTTATTATTAGTGCTAACCTTTCAGATAAAGAAGAAGAAATATTGTTGGAAAATATTAAATAAACACCGTGGAGCTATGGGTTATACTTTGGATGATTCGAAGGGGATTTCTCCTTCCATATGTCAACATTCTATTAATATGGAACCTGATGCGAGCCAGTTGTGGAACATCGACGCTGTTTAATACCTAATGTCGGCCTAGTGGGAACTGGGGTATGGAGAGCCCACTCCCCTCAGGCCTCGCACGCGGGCTGATCAGACGAAACGACTAAGGACCAGGCCTCACCGCCTGGCGTGACCCTCGAGAGGCAATTCCCCTCGAAGGCCTGAAGACGAAACGAGGGCCTCAAGGGGTCCCTCGCTTCAGGAGACCCTCCCGAGGTGCCAGCGCGCCTGGAGGGAAGTCAACAGGAATCTCTCCGCAGGCCTCCCCAGGCCTACGGGGAAGCGTCACGGCCAAGGAAGTACGGCGGGGCGCACATGGCCTCTGCCACGCCCACGTGGTGGCGCAAGCACCCCCGTTGCCATTTCGGTGATAAAGGAGTCAATAAAGCTGCGCCGCATGCGGCAGAACTGCCAGGACCTTCCACTCTCGTGATAAAGCAGGTGGACGGCGCAATCCTCCAAAGAGGACGTCATCGCGGGCTCCACCTCAGAGACTACCTCCCCTGCAGGCAGTACTGCGCGGTCGGCCGCCTGTCGGCCACCGCGCCCACCTTTATAAGTGGTGGACCGCGTCCATGGACGAGGGGGGGCAGCGGTACTCCTGCTCCACCATGCCTCTGCCAGGTGGGAACCACCTTGAAGGCCAAGCAGAAGGAGAGCGCCGGAGGCGCCTATGAAAGCACCAAGACCTCCATCGTAGCAAGGGTCGGCCAATTGCTTGCAACCACGCTTGTAAACCCTAGCAATACCAAGTAGGATAGCCTCTGGCTGGAGGAGGAAGAAGATCATCGCTTCCCTCCCCAGGCAAGAACTGCCTCAAGGGGGCCCTCGGCAAGCTCTGCTGTACTATAACCGCCATAATCCAATACAGACAAGCAGGAGTAACGGTCTTACCTCCTCACGAGGGCCGTGAACCTGGGTACGGCCAGGTGTCTATCTCTGTCGTGGGTGTTTCGTCTTTAGTTCCGGCGAGCATCGTCGTCGTGTCCCTCGAGGGTCTTGACCTCCGCGTTCAATCCCCTTCACGAACTACACTTCAGGAAGTGACTACCCCCGATTCTAGGGAGTCATAACCCGACATTTGGCGCGCCAGGTAGGGGGCTGAGACGCGTCAACGACCTTCGAGCCGTCTCCGTGCCATGGCGAACACCCGCGCCGCTCGCGTCAGCCGACGCGCGCCCCGCCAGGCACCACGGACACCCGCGCACGACGGGGCCGACCCCGCCATGAAGAGAGCGCCCCCTCGGGCCCTCATGCGGAGGAGCTAGAACGCAACTCCGAGCACTAGGAGGACGCACAGTCGTCGCACCCGACGCAGCGCCCGATCGGTTCTGGCCCTGGCAGGACGGACCCTGCGCCTCACAACGCGCTGCTCATGGCGCAGGAGCTTCTCCGCTACCAGCGCTGAGGCCCACGAGCAGTGGCTCTAGCGCCTCAACCACCTCGTCAGCATCGCCATGACGCGCCCCGCTCCGTCACAGTCCAACGTGCACCCCTCTCAGGCGGGCACAGTCGCAACAAACGCGCCTCCGCCCCCGCTAGGGCCAGCACCGGCTGCGACGTAGAGGGCTGCCTCACACGCGTCCTCGCCGCACGATTGCTTGATCGTGCAGCACACCGCACCCGACGCTCACGTGGGGATGGAGCTCCAGCGCAACCGCCAGAACAGGCTCGTGGAGGAGATCGGCCAGACAGGCCAGCAGAACCGCAACGCGCTGCAACACGGGGTCACCACGTACGCCACAGGCTGCATGGCGTTTAACCGCTCCCTGCGTCGCGTGGTCTGGCCCCCGAAGTTCAGGCCGGCTCTCCCTAAGGGCTACGACGGCTCCAGCAACCCCATCGAGTTCCTGCAGCTCTACACCACCTCCATCCAAGCTGCAGGAGGAGACGACAAGGTCATGGCCAACTGGTTCTCCCACGCGCTTCGCGATTCTGCGCTGTCGTGGCTCCTGAACCTCCCCGAGGACTCCGTGAACTCTTGGGAGGAGCTCTGCAAGCAGTTCGTCTCCAACTTCAAGGGGACGAACGAGCGCGGCCTCACCCACAACGACTTGCGTGATGTGGTGCTGAAGAAGGATGAGACGGTCCGCAAGTACATCCAGCGCTTCAGCCAAGTGCGCAACAAGATCCCGAACATCCCTGACACCCGGGTCATCACCGCCTTCCGCGAGGGCGTCACAAACAGCAGGATGCTCGAGAAGCTGGGCATCCACGACAAGCTCACTTCTGTGGTGAAGTTGTTCGACCTGGCGGACAAGTGCGCCAAGGCTGAAGAGGGACTCCTCTTCGTCAAGATGTCCTCGAGAGGGGACGAGCACGCTGAGGGTCCAGGAGCCAGAAAAAGATGGAGGAGCCCAAACGCAAGGCCACAGCGGTTCTCGCGGCAGAGCCTGACGCGAAGGGCACCCGAAGGGACTCCCCTGAGCCTGGTGAGAGGAAAGATGACCACCGCCCTTTCTGCATCTACCACAACAGGCGCGGTCACTCTACAGAATCTTGCTTCGACCTCAAGAGGTTGAGCAAGGAGCGTGAGCAAGCAGAAGGCAGTGGCGGTCGCGGCCGAGGCCATGGCTACCGCGGGAGCGGAAGCAAGAGCGGCTACCAGAAGCCATCTGGCAATCAGGCCAATGCCGCGGAAAAGAATGGCAATCTCCCTGACGAGGAAGGGTGTGGCTAAGCCCCAAGAGGCGCCATTGCCTGCATCCTTGGTGGGGCGCAGACGCCAAAGTCGAACAATCAGTTCAAGCAATTCGCCCGCGAGCTCAACGCCGCCCTCCCAAGCACTGAGACCTCCAGGCCCCTCAAGTGGTCGCAGTACACCATCGCCTTCGACGCTCAAGACCACCCCAAATCCACCAAGACTGTTGGAACCCTCCCGCTGGTCTACAGCCCCACCATCGACAACGTTGCTGTCTCCAAGACTCTCATCGATGGTGGAGCAGGCATGAATGTTATCTCCACAGATACGTTCGAAGCGCTTCAAGTGCCCTACGAGCGGCTCATGCCCTCCACACCCTTCACGGGAGTCACCAGCGGTTCGATCGAGCCTCTGGGCCAGGTCAGGCTTGCCTGTCACCTTCAGAAGCGAGGAAAATTACCGCACCGAGCACATCGACTTCGATGTCGCACACATCGGCCTGCCGTACAATGCCATCCTCGGCTACCCCGCGCTCGCAAAATTCATGGCCGTCACGCATCATGCCTACAACATGGTCAAGATCCCCGGCAGCGCTGGCACAATCACCATCCGTGGACATGTCCTGGATGCTATGGGCGCTGTCGAGACGGCGTACAAGGCCGCCGCCATGGCATTCCCCGCAGACGAGGACATGGAGCCTCTCGAGAGACCCAAGAAGAAGTAGCAGTTGTTCTCCCAGGAGACAGCCGCTACGAAGAAAATCTCTCTGAGCTCCAGCAGCTCGGGGGCTGAAGGCTCGGGGGCTAGCGTCACCATTGGCGCCGCGCTACCTCCCAAATAGGAAAGCGCGCTCGTCGCCTTCCTCCAGGAAAACTCTGACATGTTCGCATGGACACCGTCAGATATGTCTGATGTACCAAGGGAGGTGATCGAGCGCCACTTAGCCGTGTGCCCAAACGCGCGCCCCGTCAAGCAAAAAGCAAGAAAACAAGCCCCCGAGAAGCAAGCATTCATCGTCAAAGAGGTCGAGAAACTCAAAGCGGCAAAGGTTGTCCGCGAAGTCGCGCACCCTACTTGGCTCTCCAACGGTGTTATAGTCCCAAAACCTGCCGGAGGAGGCCGCCTCTGCATGGACTACACTGATATAAACAAGGCCTGCCCCAAGGACCCTTATCCCATGTCGGGAATTGACCAGATCGTGGACTCCATGGCAGGCTACGACCTCCTCTGTTTCCTCGATGCTTTCTCTGGTTATCATCAGATAAAAATGTCTAAGAAAGATGAGGAGAAGACGGCTTTCCTCACCCCTTGCAGCGTGTATTGCAATGTTTGCATGCCCTTCGGCCTAAAAAATGCCGGAGCCACTTTCCAGAGGCTAATGAGGATGGCACTTGGCGAGCAAATGGGGAGAAACGCCGAGGCATATGTCCATGACATCGTCGTAAAATCCCGAGAGGGAAACACTCTACTCAGGGACCTTGAAGAGACTTTCGCCAACCTGCGCAAGGTGACCATCAAGCTCAACCCCGCCAAGTGCGTCTTTGGAGTACCTTCAGGCAAATTGCTTGGGTTCCTCGTGTCCCATGGAGGCATAGAGGCAAACCCAGACAAAATTAAGGCCATAGAGGGCATGCAACCTCCACGCAGGCTCAAGGACATGCAACGCCTAGCAGGCTGCATGGCCATCTTGGGTAGATTCATCTCCAAGTTCGGCGAAAGAGCCCTGCCGTTCTTCAAGATCATGAAAAGAACGGGCACTTTCAAGTGGACCCCTGAAGCTGAAAAAGCGTTTGAGGACTTGAAGAAGTACCTGGCCAACCCACCAGTAATGGTCGCCCCAAGATCAGGCGAGCACTCGAAGTTGTACCTATCAGCCACCCCACAGACAGCTAGTGTCGTCCTTGTGGTAGAAAGGGAAGAGCCAATACTCCACAAAAAGAGTGCAACCACTCCAAAGCACAAGCCTCCTGATCAGGAGCTCGACGAAAGGGCAGCCCTCACAAACCCACCGCCAGGCCCAAAGCCCCAAGAGGCCCGCCCCAAGTCAACCGCTGCAAGAAGATCCCGCCAGGGAGCCTGAGAAGCCCCAGGAGGCCAACCCCCTCGGGGCCCATGACAAGCCCCCTAAGGCAAAAGACGCCAAGGCTACAGAAACTACCCTCGTCGAGCATCCAGTCTACTTCGTAAGCACAGTACTACGTGATGCTCGCGAGCGGTATACAATGCAGCAAAAGCTCCTCCTCGCACTCCTCATCGCCTCAAGAAAGTTGCGACACTACTTCCAGGGGCACCCCATCACGGTGGTCAACTCTTTCCCCCTGGAGCAAATCCTGCGCAACCCAAACGCCACATATCCTGTCGCGGGATGGAACATAGAGCTACAATCATTCAATTTGCGCTTCGATACCACAAGGGTAATCAAAGGAAGAGCGGACTTCGTCGCCGAATGGACTGACCCAACCCCTGAAGAGCCTTTGGGAGAAGAACAAGAGCCCCTTGGAGATAAAATTCCCAGCCACTGGACCATGAAGTTCGACGGAGCTTTCCCTTGTCGCCACGGTGGGGCTGGTGTGGTCCTGATCTCACCAAAAGGCGACAAGCTGTATTACGCGGTCCAGCTGTGCTTCGGAATCGACAAGATCTCCAACAATATCGCTGAGTACGAAGGCCTGCTTGCTGGCCTACGCGCCGCAATCGCCCTAGGCATCAAGCATCTACTCATCAAGGGCGACTCCAAGTTGCTCGTTAACTTCTCTAACAAAAGCTACAAGCCCAAGGACGACCACATGGCCGCATACCTTGAAGAGGTCCGTAGGCTTGAAAAGCACTTCAGGGGAATGGAGCTCATGCACATCCCACGAAAGGAGAACCAAGAGGTTGATGACATCACCAAGCGCGCATCAAAGAGGCAAGCTCAGCCGCAAGGCGTCTTTGAAGAAAGGCTCGTCAGGGAATCCATAAAGCAACCTCAGGAGGCCATGCCCGCAAGCACAGACGAAGCACTCCCGCCACCACCCGCAAACGGGGCTCCAGATTGTGGGCCCCCTACAGGGGAGCATCTGTTGCTCACAACGGTGCATCAAGAAACAGAATGGATTGACGAGATCAAAGGCTACCTCGACAAAGGGATCCATCCCGAGGAAGATGTTGAAGCGGAGCGAATCGCCCGCCAAGCAAAATCTTACAAAATCCTCGAAGGAAATCTCTACCGCAAGCGCCCAAACGGCACCGCGCTCAAATGCGTTCCTCCTGAAGAAGGCAAATTGCTGATCAAGGACATCCACAGCGGGGAATGCGGCCACCATTCGTGCGCCCGCACCATTGCAGGCAAAGTCTTTAGGAGCGGCTTCTACTGGCCTCAGGCACTTCAGGATGTAGTGGACATCGTCCAAGCATGTGAAGCCTGCCAATTCCACGCCAAGCAAATCCACCAACCTGCGCTGGGGCTACAGACCATTCCGCTCTCCTGGCAGTTCGCGGTCTGGGGGCTGGACATCCTGGGACATTTCCCAACAGCGCAAGGCGGATATCGCTACCTCTTCGTGGCCATCGATAAGTTCACTAAGTGGCCCGAAGTGGAGGCGACGCGCACAATCACAGTAGGCACGGAGGTGAAATTCATTAGAGGCCTGGTCTGCCGCTTCGGAGTGCCTAACCGCATCATCACCGACAATGGCTCGCAATTCACCAGTGGCATCTTCAGAGCCTACTATGAAAGAATGGGCATCAAGCTCTGCTTCGCCTCAGTCGCTCATCCGCAAAGCAACGAACAGGCTGAACGCGCAAATGCAGAACTCCTAAAGGGGCTAAAGACCAGGACCTTCGACTTCCTCAAAGGCCACGACAAGGGCTGGATCAATGAGCTTCCTTCGGTGCTCTGGTCCATCCGCACAACGCCACCCAAGCCTACGGGGGAAACACCGTTCGCCCTCGTCTATGGAGCCGAAGCAGTCCTCCCCACAGAGATAAAGCATGGATCCCCGCGGGTCCTTGCCTTTAACGAGGACCAGCAAGAGGACCTCCACAACGACGACCTGCTGCTCCTTGAAGGACTACGACGCCGCGACGACCTCCGGGCGGCCAAATATCAGCAGGACCTGAGACGCTACCACAGCCTAAACATGCGCTCGCGTACCCTGGAGGCAGGCGATCTCGTCCTCAGGCGAATCCTCTCCAGGGAAGGCCTCCACAAGCTGTTCCCGATGTGGGAAGGCCCCTACAGGGTCACCCACATCGCCAGGCCTGGCGCAGCTCGCCTCGAAACCCAAGACGACATCCCCGTCAAGAATCCATGGAACATCATGCACCTACGCAAGTTCTACCCGTGATCATCGTCACGCCCGTGATCATTGTCACGTCAAGACATCTAGCGGAAGAGGCAGCTTACAGCTCAACCTCCATGCATTTTTGTCTCCAGAGGTTAAATGCTCACGGCTTAAACCTCACAGACTTTTTTGTATCCAGAAGGAATAAACGCAGAACATGATCATCGTCACGCCCGTGATCATTGTCACGTCAAGACATCTGGCGGAAGAGGCATCTTACGGCTCGACCTCCAAGCACTTTTTGTCTCTAGAGGTTAAAAGCTCACGGGTTAAACCTCCAAGCTCCAAAGGCTTCCCTTGAGGGTCAACCCTCCGAGCTCTCCTTGTAACGAGCCACCTCAGGCCGTTGAGAGTCTCTGCCACTAATGGGTGGTCCCCATGCCTCGACATGGTCAAAACATTAACTTGGTAACCCCAAGCATAATGAGGCAATTTCGTTCCCAAGTGAACTTAGCGCCACGACGCCGCTATATAATATATGGTGGTGAGTTTTATTAACGCATTACTTTGTTGAAGTGTGCGCTTATATCTCTCCACATGCGTACCTCACGAGCGGGGGCTGAGTACGGTGCCAGTGCCTCAAATGACACACCAGCAGCACTGCAAAACCCAAGGATTCGAGCTCTGGCTGGAGGGCAACACAAACACGCCATCTCTACAGAGGACCTTGGTACTTACTCTCCTCGTGAGGAACGCCTGAGGGGACCTATAAGCGCACACGAGTCTCATGCACCGTGTTCCAGCGTTTGGGTTCTCCCCTCTAACATCTACAGGGAAGAAATGCCCCCGCAAGCCTGAGGAGGCATCCGGGTAACACCCCTCAAGAGGACCTCCTTGCTAGGCAAAAATCCTCTACAGAGAGAAAACCTCGAGAAGCTAAGTCTCGCATCCACGCCTTGAGAGCGTTTTCTCCTCTGAGCACGCGTTTGCCCCTCAAGTGACTTCGCTTTACCTTACGCTTCATGTACTACTTGTACGTCCTCAGGGCTCTTACCTCTCCTAGGCCTAAACTCCCCCCCGGCCTTGCGGAGTCATTGCTCCTGCATACCGAAGTGGCGGAGTCATGGCACGAAGAGATGGGTCCTACCAATGTAGAGAACAAATAGACATGAAGATGAGTCCAAAGAGACCTCTCGAGGGGCAAGCAAGCTAAAAGCAAATAGCAATAAAGAGTATATTACAGGCCAAAATGTCTTAAATATCTAAACACAAGATTGTTTCAGATACAAGCGCACGCAGGCGCAACATCGTGCAGCTCAGACGGAGGTGTCGTCATCTTCTACCTCCTCCACGGCGCCCTCCTCGGTCTCGGCAGAGGCGGCCTCCTCCTCGTTGTCCTCCTCCGCAGCCTCCGCACGCCTGAAGCGGTTGCAGAAGGCGTCAACTTGCTCGCGGAGGGAATTGGAGACCCGGTGCGCATCCTCGCCTTGGGCGGCCTCTGTGTCAGACCCTGAATTCAGGCTACACAAACAAAGCGTATCGGTTGGGCCACACAACCAAGAGCATACTGGGGAATACCAATCCCAGGAACATGCAGGCCTGGCTCGGAATGGATCATCGGCCGACAGCTCTTGGCGATCCCAACGTCACATACGTTTCCAGATTATGCACGCAAGAACCCAAAAAGTCTTCCAACTCGTATACTTCAACCATACACACATGGTATACGAGTCGGATTTTTAACAAGTTGAAACCACAGAATAAACCTAAGACACAAAGAAAGGAAATAATATCCAAAAGCTCTCATTGAGCAAAATATAGTGAATGGCACCAATCAGAGGACACATTTCCCAACATTACATCATGCAGCGGAAACAAACCGGTCTGAGTACAGACAAGAAGCAAAGGGCTCAAAGCCGAAACGGAAAAGAAGGCCCATCCACGCAGTCCACCAGGAAGTAGCCCAGGGGCACTCTAACTACTCGTCGTGGATCTCGTCGTTGAACTCCACGTAGTATCCACCCACCTGGTCGTACGGAGAATCCTCAACTGCAGAAAAACCACAGCCCGCGAACGGGTCAATACACCGAAGCGTATCGAACAAGCTTAAGCTATCAGGTTACAAAATAGTAAGATTCCCAAAGTATGGGGGTAGGTGTACTTAGTGGCAGCAGCACTAGCAACCTAAAGAGATGCGCTAAAACTTCCGTCTAATTAGAGAGGGATAAGAGAGCGTATAAGTAGCCATCTACAACTCACACCAGACATAACCCATTCTCGAATTAACCCCCTCAACCAAGTATGAGGAAGCAATCCGGGAATACTCACTTGTTAACAATTTTAGTTACCATTTAGGGTGTAGGTAATTCTATATTACTAGTCAAATTAATTAACAATGATTAGGTGTAAGTTGTCTAGATCTTGTTAGCCAGCATCATCACCAAAGTCGTCCATAACCGTGACCACGGCTCATAGATAAGATTATACCCTGCAGGGGTGCACTACAGTACCCATACTCACATGATCAACCCTGTCAAAAGCATTAGGGTCTCTCAACACGACTCATTCCTTCACTACAGCAAGTCCAAGTGCCACCCATATGAGTTGTTACCCGCGTCAGGAGTCCGGCCGAATCTCAATTGCGGACTCATTAGTTTGCGACTACGCCGCCATGCGGCTCAAACCACAGTAGGAACTGTCCGCTTCGCGACATACCGCCCCTGTATGACCCCCCGTAACAAGTAACCTCTCATCGAACATCATCATCATGCACATGCATATGAGCGAATGGAAAACCCGAACTACTTGCGGCACATGGACGAGCTGCGGATCCGTTCAAAGTCGAGGGGGGCTCCATTGGGCCACCCACAAGTGGTTAGTGTGCTCAAAATTGGATCCGAGGACAAAATCTCAGTTCCTAGGTTGACACTGAGCAGAACAAAGCACCTCGCAAGGCCTTCCGCATGGTGCCTTATCTTTTAATTATATGTAACATCCCGGGATTTATCCCAATTTATTTTATAATTGTTTTTTCTTTTGCATCATCATGACATCATATCATCATGCAATTGTCACTTCTTTTATTTTATTGCATTTAAATTTAAATCACACCCTTCAAATTCAATTCCCATATTTAATTTCAAATGCTTTGTCAAATAAAATTCAAATGAAGTTTCAAAATATTAATAAAGAATCAAAATAGTAAATTAGTTTTACTATTTTGAAACTATTAAAATTTGTGCAAAAGTTTTTGTCATGTATATTTTCTGTTTTGTTTTAAAAATACAAATACAGCAAAGTTTTAAAAGGAAAAGAAAAAAAAGGGAGATGGAGGCTCTTCTAGCCGAACTGGGCCACTCCCTGGCCCACCTCGGCCCAGCAACCACCCCAGCAACCCAGCCCACGACGCCCCTCGCTCGTCTCCCACCTCCGTACGCCTCGCGTTACAGCGAGGCATGGAGAAGCTGCTGCCCGCTGCCCCACCTCCTCCCCTCCTTTTTAGCCGCAGCCTCTCCCCTCTGGAAACCCTAGCTTCGCTCCTCCTTCCTCTCAGCCGCGCCGCCACTTCCCTCTCTTCTTCTCCCCTCTTTTTCCTTCTCTTTTTCTTCCCACCGGAAAAGTCACCTGAGCACCTCACCGTGGCGCCGATGGTCGGGATCTGTCGAAAGAACGCAGAGGAGCCTCTCATGAGCATTGTATTGCATCTTGCCATGTCATGTATCATTCTCATGAGCATGCTGAATCTTTTGCCGTAGTTGTAAAATGCCTCTTTTACGCTTTCCAGTATTTGTTGCTTCTTCGCGGATACGACGTTGAGATGTGTGAGAAACGACAAGATCTGCTTCCATGCGGGATTCCAGGCAAGCAAAATATGCTTGTTTACCTATACATTGTCTTTCATTCCTGCCGTTGATCTCTGCTACCCTAGTATTCGATTCTCGCATTGCGATCCCATCACATGTTTATCCTGTAGTGTATACAACTTTATCCCCACAACCCATAACCCCTTGCATGTTTTACTGTTGGCCTTACGAGTCGTAGCGCATGCTTAGAGTTGATTGTGCGCGTCATCTGTTGGTCTTATGTTTCATCTGCTTAGTATGATAGATTATGCTACCTTAATAAAATGTTGTATTATATTGGGGTATTATAATTAAAAGATAAGGCACCGGCGGAAGGCCTTGCGAGGTGCTTTGTTCTGCTAAGTGTCGACCTAGGAACTGAGATTTTGTCCTCGGATCCAATTTTGAGCGCACTAACCACTTGTGGGAGGCCATATGGAGCCCCCCTCGACTTTGACTGGAACTTCAACTTGTCCGGGAGCCGCACCTAGTTCGGGTTTTCCATTTGTCTCATATGCATCGATACTAGTGTAGTATTTCACTTTGGCGGTGTGCCTTGTTACATGCATATAGGGCGCGACCTGTTGGTGCGGAGGGGTGTGTCCTGCGGGAGTCCGCACCCTTTTCGCCGGGACCAGCATAGCTCCCGTGGCTCCTGGACTTGTTGCGGTAAAGGAAAAAAGTTGGGTTGAAAGGGCCTAATGTTTTTGACTGGGTTGATCATTCGAGTATGGGTCCAGTAGTGCACCCCTGCAGGGTATAATCTTATCAATGAGCCGTGTCCATGGTTATGGACGACTTGGTGATGATGCTGGCTAACAAGATCTAGCCAACTTACACCTAATCATTGTTAATTAAATTGACTAGTAATATAGATTTACTTTCACAATAAATGGTAACTAAAATTGTTTAACGTGTGAGTATTCCCGAATTGCTTCCTCATACTTGGTTGAGGGGGTTAATCCGAGAATGGGTTATGATTGGTTTTTAGCATTAGCTGGTTACTTATGCGCTCTCTTATCCATGTCTGATTAGACGGAAGTTGTAGAGTGTCTCTCTAGGTTGCTAGTGCTGCTGCCGCTAAGTCCACCTCCCCTATATTTTGGGAGATGGTGTAGAAAGTAGGCAAGTCGGTTTTGCTTGCCAGGGAGTGCCTTGACCCTCTTTTGGGCTGTGCTTTATGTGCAGTTAACAGGTTTGAAGTCTGACGACGTTAGCTTGGGAATCCCTCCGGCTTGGCTGGGCAGGGATATGGCGCCATTGCTTATCTTCAGGACTCTTAGTCCAATTTGTATCTTATCCGTAGTCGGATATTATTTTGCTTCCGCTGTCATTTGAATCTTTGTATTGTATCATTTGTATCTTGACTCGTTCGAGTCGTTGTTGTAATTATATCTTCTGTTGTATTTGTGGATGTATCGGAACTGTTGTAATGCTATCACAATTCCACCCACATAATGCGCATGTTTCGACGTGCACATTATGTCTGGTGCGCGACCTAAAATCGTTATTATGCGGATTTCGGCGGATGCACTTAAATCTACATAGTACCGATTTTAGGGCGTCACAAAGTGGTATCAGAGCCTTGGTTTCGATCTCCTTGTTGTTTCGATACGATTGGTTATCGAAGCAGCGGGTCCGCAGAATCCTGTAGGATAACCTCGCTAACGGTCGTTGTTTCTAGAGTGTCGAAACTATTTGACTTAAATTATTTTTTTGAAAAATATCTCAATAGGTTTCTTTTTACTCCTTACCTCTATTCTAATTCTCCTCTTACCTTATTTGTTTTGGAGTCTATTCTCTTATCCAACTTTCAAAGTTTAGGATCCTACGTGTGGGTGGACGTTCTCTTGCCTTTATCCTATTAGGGTTCGATCTTCGGGAATCTTCATTGACGTGATGAACTCTTCTTGTTAGTGGTGTCGAGACTTTCATGGTGGGGCAACAACCCCTTGTTAGTGGTGTCGAGAAGTTCATCACGAAGCCGGAAGACTCGGTAGTTACCCCTCTCTCTTTCTGGTCTCGGCCTGTATCACGGGACACGATCCCTTGTTAGTGGTGTCGATTGTAACATCCCGGGATTTATCCCAATTTAGTTTTTTTAATTGTTTTTCTTTTGCATCATCATGACATCATATCATCATGCAATTGTCACTTCTTTTATTTTATTGCATTTAAATTTAAATCACACCCTTCAAATTCAATTCCCATATTTAATTTCAAATGCTTTGTCAAATAAAATTCAAAGGAAGTTTCAAAATATTAATAAAGAATCAAACTAGTAAATTAGTTTTACTATTTTGAAACTATTAAAATTTGTGCAAACGTTTTTTGTCATGTAAATTTTCTGTTTTGTTTTAAAAATGCAAATACAGAAAAGTTTTAAAAGGAAAAGAAAACAAAACAAAAAAGGGAGATGGAGGCTCTTCTGGCCGAACTGGGCCACTCCCTGGCCCACCTCGGCCCAGCAACCACCCCAGCAACCCAGCCCACGACGCCCCTCACTCGTCTCCCACCTCCGTACGCCTCGCTTTACAGCGAGGCATGGAGAAGCTGCTGCCCGCTGCCCCACCTCCTCCCCTCCTTTTTTTAGCCGCAGCCTCTCCCCACTGGAAACCCTAGCTTCGCTCCTCCTTTTTCTCAGTCACGCCGCCACTTCCCTCTCTTCTTCTCCCATATTTTTCCTTCTATGTTTTCTTCCCACCGGAAAAGTCACCGGAGCACCTCACCATGGCGCCGATGCTCGGGAGCTGTCGAAAGAACGCAGAGGAGCCCTGGAGCACCGCATCGTCGTCGCCAACCTCCTCCCCCGAAGGAATCGCGCCGGGCACCGGTGAGGGCGACGAGGTCTTCTCCGCGGCCGACGACGCCCGCCGCCGGATTTCGTCGCCTACGAACCTCCTCGACCCCCCTCCGCTCGCCACCAGCCCCCTCCCGGTGAGCCGCAGTCGTTCCCCTCTTATCCCCTTTCTAGTTGGTCTCGGTTCAACGAATTCGTCGGCGCCGGAGTTTGACGAGCACGGCCGAGGCGCGCCGGCCGTTTCCTTGCACGAACCGAACCCTCCGTTTCTCCTCATTCGAATCCAAGAAACAAGATGGATCCACCACACCCACGGCGTTCCCCGCACGCACTCGCCTGGGACCGCGCCGCCCTGATGAGTTCACCAGCGAGCAACTTCCGCCGCCGCGACGTGCTGCATCTGGAGAGGTTCAGTTTCGTCAGACTTGTGGCGTTCGGGCCCGATTCAGTTTGGTCGTGTTAAGTAAAGTGCGTCGCTGTTTAGTACAACATCCACTCCCCACCCTATTGGCTAGCAGCGCGGGCTGTTTTTCCTCCCCCACGCGCGGCGCGGGTTCGAACCCCAGCTCCACCGAATAAACGAAACCCCTTTTTCCCTTTTTGCTCGCCCACTGACAGGTATGGCCCGCGGTTCAGCGACCGCAGTAACGGCACCGCACACACCCACGCCAGCGTGGCGCCTGGCCCGCATGGCAGTCACCCTGGGTAGCCCTGCCTCGGTGCAAAAAGCCCAGATCCAGATCTGGATCTGGATCTTTGCGTCTAGACCCCTGGCTCTCTGTTTTTCGCACAGGAGCCCTCACTGACAAGTTTTCTATCACGAACAGGTCCTGTAAAATTGCAGAAACACCTCTAAACTTAATTTGCTAATAACTTTTAATTTATAATTCCAAATTAAATAATCTCTATATGTTTTTATATCAGAAAAATGCAATAAACATTAATATGCCATTTGTATGCCATTTTGCATCTGTTATTTTAATTGCTAAGTGTAATTATTTAATTGCAACTAAATAATTAGATATGGAATGTGTGGGGTAATAAATATATAATGCCCTATTCCATTTAATTTAATTAGATCACCCCTGCCATGTATTACCATGTTAACCAACATTTAATATTGTTGAGTAGATAAATAACTTGCACTTAAATATTAATTGTCGGGGTTGCTTTCCCGCTTAAATTTGGATTAATTGCATTGTATTGCATCTTGCCATGTCATGTATCATTCTCATGAGCATGCTGAATCTTTTGCCGTAGTTGTAAAATGACTATTTACGCTTTCCAGTGTTTGTTGCTTCTTCGCGGATACGACGTTGAGATGTGTGAGCAACGACAAGATCTGCTTCCATGCAGGATTCCAGGCAAGCAAAGTTTGCTTGTTTACCTATACATTGTCTTTCATTCCTGCCGTTGATCTCTGCTACCCTAGTATTCGATTCTTGCATTGCAATCCCATCACATGTTTATCCTGCAGCCTATACAACTTTATCCTCACAACCCATAACCCCTTGCATGTTTAACTGTTGGCCTTGCGAGTCGTAGCGCATGCTTAGAGTTGATTGTGCGAGTCATCTGTTGGTCTTATGTTTCATCTGCTTAGTATGATAGATTATGCTACCTTAATAAAATGTTGTATTATATTGGGGTATTATAATTAAAAGATAAGGCACCGACGGAAGGCCTTGCGAGGTGCTTTGTTCTGCTAAGTGTCGACCTAGAAACTAAGATTTTATCCTCGGATCCAATTTTGAGCGCACTAACCACTTGTGGGAGGCCCTATGGAGCCCCCCTCGACTTTGACTGGAACTTCGACTTGTCCGGGAGCCGCACCTAGTTCGGGTTTTCCATTTGTCTCATATGCATCGATACTAGGATAGTATTTTACTTTGGCGGTGTGCCTTGTTACATGCATATATGGCGCGACCTGTTGGTGCAGAGGGGTGTGTCCTGCGGGTGTCCGCACCCTTTTGGCCGGGACTAGCATAGCTCCCGTGGCTCCTGGACTTGTTGCGGTAAAGGAAAAGAGTTGGGTTGAAAGGCCCTAATGTTTTTGACTGGGTTGATCATGCGAGTATGGGTCTAGTAGTGCACCCCTGCAGGGTATAATTTTATCGATGAGCCGTGTCCACGGTTATGGACGACTTGGTGATGATGCTGGCTAACAAGATCTAGACAACTTACACCTAATCATTATTAATTAAATTGACTAGTAATATAGAATTACTTTCACAATAAATGGTAACTAAAATTGTTTAACGTGTGAGTATTCCCAAATTGCTTCCTCATACTTTGTTGAGGGGGTTAATCCGAGAATGGGTTATGATTGGTGTTTAGCATTAGCTAGTTACTTATGCACTGTCTTATCCATCTCTGATTAGACGGAAGTTGTAGAGTGTCTCTCTAGGTTGCTAGTGCTGCTGCCGCTAAGTCCACCTCTCCTATATTTTGGGAGATGGTGTAGAAAGTAGGCAAGTCAGTTTTGCTTGCCAGGGAGTGCCATGACCCTCTTTTGGGATGTGCTTTATGTGCAGTTAACAGGTTTGAAGTTTGACGACGTTAGCTTAGGAATCCCTCCGGCTTGGCTGGGCAGGGATATGGCGCCATTGCTTATCTTCAGGACTCTTAGTCCAATTTGTATCTTATCCGTATTCGGATACTATTTTGTTTCCGCTGTCATTTGAATCTTTGTATTGTCTCATTTGTATCTTGACTCGTTTGAGTCGTTGTTGTAATTATATCTTCTGTTGTATTTGTGGATGTATCGGAACTGTTGTAATGCTATCACAATTCCACCCACATAATGCGCATGTTTCGACGTGCACATTATGTCTGGTGGGCGACCTAAAATCGTTATTATGCGGATTTCGGCGGATGCGCTTAAATCTACATAGTACCGATTTTAGGGCGTCACATTATAGAACACCTAAATAAGACAACAGTTTGTGGGGATAATCTATCATACTAAGCATATGAAATAAAAGACAAGGAACGACTCGCTCAACCAAATCTAAGCATGCATTACGACTCGCAAAGGCCAACAGATAAACATGCAAGGGGTTATGGGTTGTGGGGATATAGCTGTATAGGCTGCAGGATAAACATGTGATGGGATCACAGTTTAAGAATCGACAACTAGGATAGCATAGATCAAAAGGCAAGAATGAAAACCAAACAATCGTGTAACCGGTTAGCAGAAGCTTGCTTGGCAGCTCGCGGTCTGGCACGAAAGCTGGAACCTCAGTATTGTATTTACTCACAGCAGGCACGTCGTCGTCTACCCAGAGAAAGCCAAACACAGACAATAGGAAGAAATAATCAATACAAAGAATGTGCAAACAAATGATGGTGTATTATGGTATGAGATGATTAGGTCATATTTAAAGCGGGGATGAAATCCCGGTAAAAGATTAGGGTGCAAGTTATTTGTGTAGCCAACAATTTAATTGTTACTTAATATATAAAGCAGGGATGGTGATCTGATTAATTTAAATGGATTAGCCATTAATTAATTATTTTCCCAACACTTAACATATTTAGCAATTAATTGCAAATTATTTATCTTCAACTCAAATTAAATATTTATTAGCATGGCAAGACATGGTATAAAAGATATGAGCATATTAAATGGAATTAGGGCATTATATATTTATTACCCCACAATTCCATATTTAATTATTTAATTGCATTTGTGATATTAAACTAAGCATTTATAATAAATGATGCAAAATAACATAATAATGTTATATTAATGTTTATTGCATTTTTGTGATATAAAAACATATAAAGTTTATTTGATCAGGGTTTATAGATTTAAAGTTATTGCATTTTTAAATATAGGGGTGTTCCTGAAAATTTTACAGGGACTTATCCGTGAGGAAAACGGTGCTGGGATGGTTCTCTGTGCAAAAACTGAGAAGCAGGGGCTCCGGTGTAAAATTACAGGCGCCTCGGGCTTTTCTCACCGCGCGGGTGTCTAGCCCGGGTGGCTGACGCGTGGGCCCAGGCCGTGCTGGCTCCACGGTCACTCACCAGTGGGGCCAGGCTGTCAGCGAGTGCGAAAAATTAAAAAGGGGTGATTTTATCCACTGCCCGGGGTTCGAACTCACGACTCGCGCGCATCACACGGATCGGTGCTGATAGCCAGTAGGTTTAGTGCGTAGTAGTGTTAGGTTTAGTTTCGACTTGCTTTTCACAGAAGAAAGGTATGTGTTAGACTGACGAAACTGAACTCATGTTGCTGTCGAAACTGAATTGCGTTTCGCGTCCGAGCGCCGCGGCGGAGAGATCGACCGGCGGCGACCTTTTCTCGGGCGGCGCTGACCGAGCGAGCGCGTGTGGTGGTGCGGGGAGTCACGGGTGCTTGCGTGTGCGGCTCGGTGACGAAGAGGAGGACGGGCGGAGCGTGCCCATGTTCGTGCGCGTGCGGGGGTGCCACGTCCGTGGCGGTACGCTCCGGCGCCGGCGAAAACAGGATGCAAGGAGACTTAATCGGAGGGGGAGACGAGGGAAAACGACGGCGCAGCTCACCGGGAGGCGAATGGCGAGCGGAGGAGGTGCGGGAAGACCAGTGGCGAGGAGACGGTGATGGAGAAGACGGCGGTGTCCGCGGCGGCGTCGGGGAAGTACGTTTGGCTGCGGCTCGTCCGTGGCTCCCGCTCCCGTGCGCGTCGGCGACGAAGAAGGAGAGGTGGAGGCAGGCTCCCTGGCGTGCGGTCGACGGAGATCAGCGCGGCGGCGAGCTTGTCCGTGCGGTGATGTCGACGGCGATGCGTGAGGAGCGAGCTGCGGCGGCGGGGGAGGATAAGAATATGCTAGGGTTAGGGTTTGCTGCTCCGGGCTCGGTTAAGTAGGGGAGAGGAGAGGAGGTGGCAGTGGGGGCGCCGGTGGGGGCTAGAGGGCAGTGGGGGCGAGCTCCATAGCCAGCGTGTAAAGGAGCTCGTCCTCTGCCCGTACGAGGAAGGAGGAGAGGGGAGAGGGCCGGGCTAGCTGGCAGCTGGGCTGAGATGGGCCGAATTCGGTCCATCTCGGCCTGGCTCCTTTTTTTGTACTGTTTTTCTTTTTCTTCTTTTGTTTATTTTTCTTTTTAAAACCTTTCTGATTTTTGTAATTTAACACAAACAGAAAAGAAATATGACAAAAACTTTTACACCATTTTAATAATTTCAAAATAGTCACATAAATATCTAGTTTGAATATTTATAAAAATATGAAACTTTATTTGAAATTATTTGAAAAGCATTTGATTTTAAATAAGAGACTTAAATTTGGAAATTGAATTTGAAACACATATTTACTTAAATGCAACCACATATGTTAAAGATGACATGATTCAACATTTTATTGCACAAGCAGGCACACAATTTTGGAAACTTACAAACGGGTTGTTACACTCTGTCACGGTAGAGAGGTCGAAGCCTGGTGTGAGGATCCTGAGGTTGGTGAAGATACGATCGACAACCACCCCCAGGAGCTGCCGGCTCTCGTCCTCGATCATCTCGCGAAGCTCGGCGACAGGGCCCTCAAGGGCCGCGAAGAGCTGGTCAAAATAGACCAGGTACATGGCAGCATCGCCACGGCCTCGGACCTCGGTGTGCGGCGCGTCCGCGCCGAGCTGCACGGCAAGCTCGTTGCACCGGGTGACAAACGCCTCGAAAATACGCTCACGCTGCTTCGTGAGCGCGCTAGCCGCATGGGCTGAGTCCGACACCTCTGCCGCCCGCTCCATCGCAGGAGCCACCTGCTCCTCCACGTCCTTGTCCAAGGAGTTGAGGCCGTGAACTGCCTCGTCGCGGGCCTCCTCCACTCGGCGTCGGCCATCCTTGGCACGCGTCAAGCGGGCCTCCAGCTTGGAGTTGGCCTTCTCGAGCTCAGCGATCCGCCGAGCGTCTGCGGCGTGCCTGTCCTTGAAGCGGGCCTCCTGCTTCTGAACCATGTCTCGGTACTCCTGAGACTTGGTCAGTCGGAACTGCTTCTCGCGCTCCGCCAGGGCATCCTCCACCTCCTTCTTTTCGGTGAACTGCCGCTCGAAGCGGTCGTAAGCAAGCTTCTGGGCGGCGACGTTCTCTTCGTACTTCGAGATCGGCTGGGCCAGGTCTCCTTCACGCGCCTCGAGGGCCTCGCGCTGGGTGACCAGGTCCTTCTCCGCCTGAAGGTGTTGCTCGTCGCGCTGCTGCAGCTCTTTCTCCTTGAGGGTCTGCCGCTGTTCGCGCTCGGCAACGCCCTTGCAGTCCCCCTCCAGGGTAGCCTGCGCAGCCTGGTGGGCGGAGAGCAGCTGAGCCTCCAGCTGGCCCAGCTCGCGGCGCTTCTGCGCCAGCGAGCCCTCGATCGCCTCGCGCTCAGTCGTGGCCTGGCACAGGAGCTCCGCAGCGGCATCGCGCTCCGCTTAGAGGGCTCGAGAAGCTCTGCGGCGTCGCGAATGGCCCCGTCGCGGATTTCCTTGGCGAAGCGGGTGGCCTCCTCGCGGGTGGCCTGCAACGCCAAGTCCTCCAGCCCGCGCGCCTCGACGGCCGCATGGAAGGACGCCCACGACTTCACGAGCTCCTCCCGCTGCTGAGCGAGACGAATGTCCCCGAGGGCGAGGTGCGCCTCCAAGCCCTCCAAGGATTCCATCACGAGGCCGAAGGCGACCTTGTCGCGCCCCGCGCTCCAGTCCCAGCCTCGAAGGACAAACTCCTAGCTTGAGGAGGACCCGGCTCCGGCGTCAAGCCCCGAGAGCTCGACCTCGGGGAGAGCTCGGGGGCTAGCCTGGGCTTCGCCCGTGCCCGCGCCTGTGTCCTCTTTGGTACCCGCGGCAGCAGGACGCTCATCGCCTCGAGCTGGACGAGGAGGCGAGGAAGAATCTCCCCCTGCGAACACGCCCGCGCCTGCAGGCGCCTCGCGCGCTTCTGTCGCAGGCTGCACGGAAGTTGTGGGCGCAGACGGTGGAGCGGGCGCACGCGGTGGCGTCGACACGTGCGGCGGCGTTGGCTCGCGCGGCGGAGTTGCCTCACGCGGAGGCGTGACCGCGCGAGGGGGAGAAGGAGCGCGAGGTGGCGTGGAGGCCCTCCCCTCCGTGGTTTCCACCACCATTGGCTTGGGGGGCGGTGCATGTGCCTCGGGGCGAGGCGTTCCCTCCTCCGCCTGAGGCTCGGTCGCCCCCGCCTGAGGCGCAGCTGCTCCCACTTGAGGCGCCCCCTCAGTGGAGCCTGTGGAGGCTGTCTCCACAGGCCTCGTCAGCCACGGCCTCAGCCGTGGCTCTCTTCACATCGGCAGCCTTGCGAAGTCTGCGGCGCTTCGCAGACACAAGATCGCTGACAAAAAGCCCAAAAAAAGACCTTCAAGAGAGGGCAAAGGAAAGGGAAAAACAAGAACCAAAATGACCAGGCGTCACGAGAACTCACCTCGATGGAGCAGCGCCGGCGTCGACCCCTGCCAGGCCTGGTGAGCGCCAGGAAGGAAAGGCCTTGGCGCCTGACCCTTCCGGAGGCGCTACAGCTTTCCTCTTGGAGGGGACGTCGGATGGCCTCGCCCCCGAGCGGTCCATGGCGGCCTTGGTGCAGGGCCCACGCCTCCCCGAAGAGGCCTCTGCGTCAGAAGCCTCCCATTCCTCAGCCTCCTCCTCCACAGGGCGCGAGGAAGCCAACACGAAGGCATCGTCATCACCTGACGAGACGTCACAGACCTCGTCAGTGAGTGGCCCGACCCTCGAAGAAGAAACCTCCCCTGCCGTGGCCTTCTCCTCACCTAGACCGGCTCCAGAGGCCGAGGGGGAGTCTGCCCCCTCCGCTCCCCGCGTGGCTGGCACCGGCACCTCCGTTCCCGCCAAGCCTGTCGGGGCGAACGGAGGCATCCCCTCCAAGATGAGCATGCGCTCCGTCATGTTGTATTGATGGAGAGGCCAGAGCGTCACGGGGAGCTGATCCACGACAGGCACCGTCGGGTTGACAAAGAGCACGGACAGGACATTGTAGACGGTGTCCTTGTCGTTGTCTTCGCAATGAAGCCTCATCTTGTCGTTCGGCCCCGACTACATCCACATAGGCACCGAGTGTGCCTGGAGGGGAGCGATGCGGCGCGTCACGAAGTCCGCCATGATGATCTGCCCCGTGAGGCCCTCCTCGCGAAGGAAACTCAGGCGCCCCATCAGGCTAGTGTTCCGCGCGGCGTCGAAGGTCGCCTTGCCCCAATGGGAGTTCTTCAACGGTGGCTCGGCGGGGACCTCCAGGAAGGCGCAGGAATGCTCCATACCGACGAAGAACCACTTCTAGCGGAAGTCGTCCACCTTTTTCGTCGCCGACGTGATGGCCTTGCCTTCGCTCCATGACATGGAGATGTCAACGCTCCCCATGCCGTCGACGATGCGAAATGAGACGCACCCGGAGCGCTCATTCTTCGCCGTGTTCCGAAGCGCATAAAAGCACCGGAACAACCCCACCGTGGGCTCCAAGCCAAGATACGCCTCGCACAGGTAGGCGAAGAAGGCGAGGATGAGGATGGAGTTGGGGTGTAGATGCAGCAGCTGCACCTGATAGAACACCAGTACCGCCTCCAGGAACGGCGAGAAGGGCGACACTAGCCAGGCGGAGAGGTAGTGCTGGAAGATCAGAAAGTACCCTCGTGCGCGCTTCCCGTGCGCCGCGGGCTTCAGGGCGGTGGCGCCATGCTCGTTTGTCCGATCTGCGACCAGGAAGCGGACCTTGGCGAGCGCCTTCTCATTGACGCGCACGCCTAGCAGCGACGCGCCCTGCACTACCTCAGGGGCCTCTGCCTAGGAGGAAGACCCCGCAGCGGCCTTGCCCTTGCTCTTGAGGGGACTCATCGTCGGGGGCTCAGAGTGCTGAGGAAGACGGAAGGAGAAGAATCACAGGAGAGAGCGGAGGCGAGGAGCTCGAGATGGCGGAAACTTCTGCGAGAAAGACTGGAAACGTTAACGGCTCCCTGTTGCGACGCTCGGGCTTTATATCCCCTCAAGGAGCAGTTATCGGGGCGTGGTGGGACCCCCCACGACTCACGCCCCGGATCGTGCGAGACCGTTACTCGACTGAGTGCCATGTGGCTCGGGCCGGCCGGGCACTAAGGGCCCACGACACTTCACTTGAGCCCATGGGCTCAATCGTGCCCATCGCGGGCCCGGGGGCTACTGTCGGCCCAGTGGGAACTGGGGTATGGAGAGCCCACTCCCCCCAGGCCTCGCACGCGGGCTAATCAGACGAAACGACTAAGGATCAGGCCTCGCCGCCTGGCGGGACCCTCGAGAGGCAATTCCCCTCGAGGGCCTGAAGAGGAAACGAGTGCCTCAAGGGGTCCCTCGCTTCAGGAGACCCTCCCGAGGCGCCGGCGCGCCTGGAGGGAAGTCAACAGGAATCTCTCCGTAGGCCTCCCCAGGCCTGCGGGGAATCGTCGCGGCCAAGGAAGTACGGCGGGGCGCACATGGCCTCTGCCACGCCCACGTGGTGACGCAAGCACCCCCGTTGCCGTTTCGGTGATAAAGGAGTCAATAAAGCTGCGCCGCCTGCGGTAGAACTGCCAGGACCTTCCACTCTGGTGATAAAGCAGGTGGACAGCGCAACCCTCCAAAGAGTACGTCATCGCGGGCTCCACCTCAGAGACTACCTCCCCTGCGGGCAGTACTGCGCGGTCGGCCGCCTGTCGGCCACCGCGCCCACCTTTATCAGTGGTGGACCGTGTACATGGACGAGGGGGCAAGGGTGGACTCCTGCTCCACCATGCCTCTGCCAGGTGGGAACCACCTTGAAGGCCAAGCAGAAGGAGAGCGTCGGAGGCGCCTATAAAAGCACCAAGACCTCCATCGTAGCAAGGGTCGGCCAATTGCTTGCAACGACGCTTGTAAACCCTAGCAATACCAAGTAGGATAGCCTCTGGCTGGAGGAGGAAGAAGATCATCGCTTCCCTCCCCAGACAAGAACTGCCTCAATGGGGCCCTCGGCAAGCTCTGCTGTACTGTAACCGCCATAATCCAATACAGACAAGCAGGAGTAGCGGTCTTACATCCTCACGAGGGCTGTGAACCTGGGTACGGGCCGGTGTCTATCTCTGTCGTGGGTGTTTCATCTTCAGGTCCGGCGAGCATCGTCCTCGTGTCCCTCGAGGGTCTTGACCTCCACGTTCAATCCCCTTCACGAACTGCACTTCAGGAAGTGACTATCCCCGATTCTAGGGAGTCATAACCAGACACCTAAGATGAAGGAAGTGGTAAGAAATGAGGTATTAAAACTTATTGATGCTGGTATCATTTATCCTATTGCTGATAGTAGATGGGTTAGTCCTATGCATTGTGTCCCTAAGAAGGGTGGAAGTACTATTGTACCTAATGATCATGATGAACTTATTCCTCAAAGAGTAGTTTTTGGTTATCGAATGTGCATTTATTTAGAAATGTTAATAAAGTTACTAAGAAAGATCATTATCCATTACCCTTTATTGATCAAATGTTGGAAACATTAGCCAATAAAACTCATTTTTGCTTTCTTGATGGTTATTCTGGTTTCTCTCAAATTGTTGTTAAAACTCAAGATCAAGAGAAGACCACATTTACTTGTCTTTATCGTACTTATGCTTATAGACGTATGCCTTTCGGTTTATGTAATGCTCCTGCTACTTTCCAAAGATGTATGTCTGCTATCTTTCATGGTTTTTGTGAAGAAATTGTGGAGGTGTTCATGGACGATTTCTCCGTCTATGGCACTTCTTTTGATAATTGCTTGCACAATCTTGATAAGGTTTTTCATAGATGTGAACAAACTAATCTTGTTCTTAATTGGGAGAAATGCCACTTTATGGTTAATGAAGGGATTATTCTTGGACATAAAATTTCTAAAAGAGGTATTGAAGTTGATAGAGCTAAAGTGGAGGCAATTGAGAAAATGCCTTGCCCAGAGATGTTAAAGGTATTCATAGTATTCTTGGTCATGCTGGTATCTACAGAAGGTTTATCAAAGACTTTGCTAAGGTATCAAACCCTCTTACTATTCTTCTGCAAAAAGATATACCATTTGTTTTTTAGGATGATTGTAAGGAAGCTTTTGAAACTCTTAAGAAATCTTTAATAACTGCTCCTATTGTTCAACCACATGATTGGAATTTACCATTTGAAATTATGTGTGATGCTAGTGATTTTTCTTTTGGTGTTGTTCTTGGACAAAGAATAGATAAGAATTTAAATTTTATTCATTATGCTAGTAAGACTCTTGATTCTGCTCAAAAGAATTATGCTACAAATGAAAAAGAATTTCTAGTTGTTGTCTTTGCTTGTGATAAATTTAGACAATACATTGTTGATTCTAAAGTTATTATTCATACTGATCATGCTGCAATTAGATACCTTATGGAAAAGAAAGATGCAAAGCCTAGGCTTATTATATGGGTATTACTGTTGCAAGAATTCGACTTACACATTGTAGATAGGAAAGGTGCTGATAATCCTGTTGCAGATGATTTGTCTAGATTGGAAAACATTGCTTATTATCCTATACCTGTTAATGATAGTTTTCCAAATGAACAATTGGCTGCAATAAGGGTGAGTTCACGAGATAGTCCTTGGTATGCACATTATGCTAACTTTATTGTTTCGAAGTATTTGCCTCCAACCTTTTCGGCTCAACAAAGAAAAAAATTATTTTATGACTTGAGGCATTATTTCTGGGATGACCCACACTTATATAAAGAAGGAGTTGATGGTATTATGCGAAGATGTGCCAGAGTATGAACAAGAAGAGATATTGAGAAAGTGCCATAGTAGCGCTTATGGAGAACATCACGCTGGAGATAGGACCGCACAAAAGGTTTTACAATCGGGTTTTTGTTGGCCTACTCTCTTTATAGATGCAAGAAAGTTCTTGTGCTGAATGTCAAAGAGTTGGTAATATCTATTGACGTAATGAAATGCCTATGAATTATTCTCTTATTATTGAACCGTTTGATTGTTGGGGATTTGACTTTATGGGTCCTTTCCCTTCTTCAGAAGGTAATACACATATACTTATTGCTATTGATTATGTTACTAAATGGGTAGAAGCTATTCCTACTAAAAGTGCTGATGGTGAAACATCATTAAAAATGCTTCAAGAAATTATTTTCCCTAGGTTTGGTGTTCCTAGATATTTTATGACTGATGGAGGTTCTCATTTTATTCATGGTGGTTTTAGAAAAGTTCTTGCTAAATATGGTGTTAATCATAGAATTGCTTCAACTTATCATCCTCAAACTAGTGGGCAAGTAGAACTATCAAATAGAAAAAATTAAATCTATCTTGCAAAAGACTGTTAATAGAACGAGGAAGAATTGGGCTAGTAAATTAAATGATGCATTGTGGGCTTATAGAACTGCTTATAAAAATCCCACGGGTATGTGTCCTTATAAAATGGTTTATGGAATAGCATGTCACTTGCCTTTGGAATTAGAACACAAAGCTTATTGCGCAGTGAGAGAGTTAAATAGAGATTTTAAACTTGCTGGTGAGAAAAGGTTACTTAATTTGAGTTCTTGAGATGAATGCAGAAGTGAAACATATGAAAATGCTAAACTATTTTAAGAAAAAGTTAAAAGATGGCATGATAAGAGAATCCTTAAGAGAGAGTTTCATGTTGGAGAGAAAGTTCTATTGTATAGCTCTCGTCTTAGATTCTTTGCAGGAAAATTACTCTCCAAATGGGAAGGACCATATGTTATTGTGGAGGTGTTTCGTTCGGGTGCGATAAAAATTGCTTCGCTCAAGGATGACTCTACACAAGTGGTAAATGGACAAATACTCAAACATTATATTTCTGGAGATTCTTATAATAAAGATGTTGATATTATTCAAGCAATTACTCCGGAAAATTACATTAAGGAAAATATTTTTGAGTCTGTAGAACCTAATTTCGAAAAGGTACAGTTTCGGTAAGAAAAAGTTAGTGAATTTAATTTTGGGATATCTGATATTTATTTTTGGAAAATATGGAAAAATATGAGACGAAAAAAAACAGGACACGAAGTCCGAGGCGCCCTCATCACCTCGTGGCGCGGGCCCCATGCTGGTCGCGCGAGCACATGGTGAGGAGGCCTCGGAGCTTCTCTCCTACTCGGTTTCTCCCTGTTGCCTTCCTCTTATTTAGTAAATTTTTGCTATATATTTACCCGGAGCCCTAGAGGTCCGTATATCGTGTTTTCGACGCGTTTTTGTTTCAAGCTGTTTCTGCTAGATTTTAGCCGTGGATCTAGAGCCATCATGTCTTCACCCGAGCGCTCCAAGGACAATTTCTTTGCGAGCATCATCAACCCGTACATGAACGAGTTGAAGATGCATCCCAAAGAGTTGTCTCTCAAGCAGGGGAAGTTACAAGTCGAAGATGTTCAGGGTCCACAAAGAGAAGGAAGCATGGAGGATAGGATGAAGAGCCTAGAGCAAGAAGTTTTCAAGTACAAGAAGATGGCGGAGCGTGAGGTGGACATTGTTCACAGGATCATCTCTAAACTTTAGCCAAGCGTAAAGAGGAGACTTCCAAGCTCTGGGAGGAAATCCTCTCGCTACACAAAACCTCCAACGCTCTTCAGGCGCAACTCTATGATGTTCAGAATCAGAACTGTGAGTATGAAACCAGGTTTAAACGCATTAGTGTTGCTGCGAGTTTCAGGATCATCGAGACCCAGGCATCGTTTGTTGATGGAGAACCATTACCTTGGAAGCTGGATCAAGAGGACTCATCTACATCACCATCGAAGGAGTAATTCATCATCGGTATTGGCATCTCCCTTAGCTTGTTCCAAGATTGGGGGGAGTGCCGCGGTATCACCATTATCTTTCATCCTTTACCTTTTAGTAGTGTCATATCATGCGTATGGAAGTTATCTTATATTATGGTTTGCAATGTGGAAGTATCTCTCTTTTAGCTGGTTATCTATGTGTAACATCCCAACATTTTATAATGTTCAAAAATCACTAAAATTTAAAACTTTTCTTTTATTAAAATAAAATATTAAATGCATAAGAAAACCAACTATGAAAGACTTCAAACATATTGAAAAAGTTTAATATTTCAAATATCTCAGTTTATCTTTATTTTCAAAAGTTGTTTCAAGTTAAAAGATTTTATTATCCATTGTAATTATTAAGACCTCAATATCTAATTTGCAAATGTTTTACAAACCTTCAAACCATATTCGTGAAATAAAAGGTTTCTTTATAAGTAATTGATTTCAACCACTTAGCAATAGCAATTCATAAATTAAAATAATAGTTACAAGTGCTATTTTAAACTTTTGAAAACATTGTCTATTTGCCAAAAGATTATTATTAATTTACCCAAGTTCAAAAAATAGTTTTGTATATTTCAAGTCTATAATGTATAACTTTAAAACTTCATAGATTTTATAATTAATGAATTATCCAAATAAGCATTGTATTAATTTATATTAGTTTCATTAATTGTCAAACATAAATTGATCTTCATGAATATATATCCAATATAAGAAATAAAATAAATTTAGAATATTTTCCATAGATATGTTATGAAGTTTTCAAATGAATTATCGTAATATAAAACTTAATGGTGCACAAAATATTTTGAATTTAAAAATGAATGCTTTAAATTTCCCTTTCCATTTTAAATAAATGTGTTATGTATTTGATATTGTACTAAAGACAAAAATGATTTAATACTGGAATATGAGTAAATAACTTAAATTCAAACATATTTAAATGTGGGCAATTTCATAAATTTTATTTAACCCCAAATGAGTTATTAAATCACTATTTTCAAAGTTGTCCTAAATGGGCAATTTTGCGTTTTATGAATATTTCAAAATATTAATTTTTAAAAATGTTCAAAACATATCCACAACTGGTTTAACACAAAGATAATGCTTTTACAAATTTTTAGAAATTTATTTGACTTCATCTGGAATTATAAAATAAAAGATAAAAAAAAGGAGCAGCACGCAGCGCAGCAGCCAGCGCGCGCGCACGACGCGTAGCTCCCGTTGCCTCCTTTTAGTCCCACCTTGCTACTTTACCAACACCCCCACCCAGTTTTAGCCTATATATATACCCCATATGTATGGGAAAAATCACAAATACAAATTCGGATTGAACTATTTATTTTGATTTGACTAGAATAAAATAAAATATATTTTTTATCTCTGGTAGGATTTCTATTGGTGGGATTTCTCTTCTTCCCTCTCGACGGCGCTTCTCACACAAAGGAGGTACTGCGCATATCTTCTCCTTTCCGCCTTTTATATTTAGTTTTGTAGATTAGTTTTTGTAGAATAAGTTAGGCTACAAATTTAATAGTAGTATATTTTCCGTAGCATAGTTTCTGAGTAGTTCTAGATTTTAGTCTAGTGTAGTATTTACTCGTACACTGTACGATCCGTTTTTTTAGATTGAGTAGTGTCGTAACTTTAGCTATTTGCTTTTTGATCCTACGGATATAGTTAGTTTGTCTAAGCCAACCTGTTCCATCAATCACCATCTTACCACTTTGTCTAGCTATTTTCTTGGTTGACCCCAATAGGAAATTAGTATGCAGATTTTGCAGAAACACCCTTATAACTTAAAACTCTCATATCTTTTGAACCACATGTCCAAATTTGATTAACTTTATATCTATGGAAAGCTCTTGACCTGTAGAATCTTTTGGCACTGTTATTTTCCAACTTTAACTAGTTTAAACTTGTTCAAATGTTCAAATGCATGATTTAAGTAAATTGGACATATATATTATTGTTTATGTCCAAGAAATTTTCAAATGAAATATTTTTGGAATCATTAAGATGTAGAATAAGTATTCGATTATAAATTATTTTGACCAAACTTAAAATGATTTAGTGTACAAATTTGATTTTAAACTTGATGCCAATTTAAATAACTAGATTATTAATTTATTGATATGAACATTTAAGTTTGGATTTAAAATGATTTGTTCTGTTACTTTAATGAAATTTGAAATTTAAATTAGGTTAAAACCTTTTCCAAAGTTAATGTGTGATCATTTGAACAAGTTTAACACAAAGTCTCATTGAATCAATTTTGAAACATAGACTTGTGTAATTGTATTTAAATATGCTGGATAACTTAAAATTGCGAACCTTGCTTTTAAATTGTTTTCAAACCATCTCGGTATTCATTTGTGTAAGACCATCCCCTGACCAAATTGGCAAACCCTTAACTCAATCACATTAATTCCTTTTGCATATCAAATTATGTGATAGCCTTGACCAAACCCTGTGCTAAGCCTTTTACGCTTGTTTGTTTTACTTGTTATGTGCTTGTGGAATTGCTTGTTTATTGTATGTCTTTTTACTTTATAGATTGAACGGAGTGCAACGTTTGTTGTCGACAATGAGTGTGTGAGAAACGACAACATTTATCAGGCAAGTGACTTCATGAAACACCTACTATTTTATTTTATTGCATACCTAGCGTTTTAAGAAGTATTTGCAAAGTAGTATGCATGATAGGTTTTTGGGAGATTTGTAGTATGCTATGCAAACCTGTTAGGTTACCCCTTAGAAATTCCAGTTAGACCCCTATTATAATTTAGTGGAAGTACCTGCTGCAAAAATGATTGTTTTATGGTTGATGTGATAAATAAAAATTTCCACTAAATTAACGCCTGGGTGGATTGGGTCGATCGAGGAGGTTTCAAGTTGAGTGGCTTCTTAGGGCCAAATTTCATGGTTGTCTTCGCCCAAGATAGTTTTCACTTACTTGGGGCCATGATATGCGGTGTTAACCTGAGTTGCTCACTTGTGGTAGGCCACCCAGGGCTATGAGATTTAAGTTTACACTGAGTCTAGTTGCTTATCGTGCAACCATTGGTCAATATGGGCTCTGTCTTGATGGAGTAAGTTGAGGTGGACCTGGGTCAAGAGATTGATGGTGGTAGAGTTGATAGGATGGTGGTAATCTCTTAGTATGATCATGGGAAAGCAACTTCTGAAAAGTCTCGTCTTGATCTTCTCCTTTTCCTTCTCACTAAATGAGTGTAGAGGATAGTTTGGGTTGATTGAGTCTAATGGTGAAAGTGCACACACTCTCGAGAGTTTAAAACCTAAGATCTTAGCCGTGTGCCCGGCATCGGACAATTTGAGTAACTACAAGGCTGTCTTTTGAAAATCTCTTCATTTCAACTTCTTAATAAAACTTTGATGGGTGAACATGTGTAGGGGACATGGACTTGTCCCGACATGTCTCCTAAAGAGAAGTTATTGTTCCAAAAAGTGTTTACCAAAAGTAGGAGAAAATTTGCTTTGCGCAATAGCCTTGAGCTCCACCAGCCAAATAAGCATATAGATATAGCTTAGTAGAATATTAGAAATAAAAGTCACTTGCCACCACAATTCAATTGTGCTGACCCTTTATAGCTGGGCTGCAACTAAACGTTGCAGATTTGACAGGCGACGAGTGAGCATTCGATAGGATTTTGAGTCTACAACCAACATGCTTGCCTGTGGCACATGAAGATGATGAAGCTCATTGTATCTATTGTTTTCCGCTGCTGCTCTCGAAATTTTGCTAGCCTTTTCAGGTTATGCAAGTTGTAAGAAATATTTGTAACACTGGATCATGCGATTTAATAAAGTATTTGATACTTTTGCATGTTATACATCTTAAACTGTGGTGCTAGCATTTGATCCAGGGACTAGCGCATTAACACAGTGACTCCCACCTTATAATAAAAGGTGAGGTCACTACACTATGTATCCCTTGGTGTGAGTTGCCGTTATGGAATATTAATGAGAAGTGTTATCATTTATTTTCTGCACACTTTATTTTAGGTTGCAACTTTTATCATGTATGATTGATCTTGTCATTTAGTATTGGTATTAACTTTGGGAACATATAGTAAATCTTTTCGCTTCCGCATACTTAGCATTGATCAGTAGCTACAATAGCTTGAGACTTAAGAGGAAAAAGAATTACATGTAGAATATAGCATTCATTGATCTTTCTCACTTGTCGATGACAAGCTTAGTATTCACAACTTACAATTGTGTGTGCTTTCAAGTAAGAATTGCATGATTGAATTTACTACATGTATGTTTGTTTGTATCCATCAACTCTTATGCTTGCTATCCAACCTTGCTAGCCAAAGACATGTATCGAGAGGGAATGCTTCTCATACATCCAAACCTTGAACCAAAACCCTTGCCATATGTGTCCACCATATCTACCTACTATGTGGTATTTTGCGCCACTCCAAGTAAATACATCTTGTGCTATCTTTATTCAAAATTATCCCTTATTTGTGTCAATGTTCACTAGCTCATGAGGAAATAATATTTGGGTTTGTTATCTTCCATACTAATTAAGTAACCCATGACTTGCATCCTACATCTGCTCGTCATTAACTTTGCAAAGGTGTGGTCAGACCACTATAATATCAAAGGTTGAGTTTTTCAAAAATATAGGCACTCCTCCATAGTTTGAGATTGATTGGTGGGAACCCGAGAATTCAGCTAGCCATGGTTATGTTAGAAAGGTGGGGAGGAGTGTCATGGATGTGAAAGTAAAGAGAAAAAGAAGATGAATATGATACATGCTTGTTTTAAAAAATAATCGGAACCACCCCTAACTTGCTTAGTATGGAAGATGACAAGAACTCTATTACAAATCGTTGACAACGAGAAACACCGCTCAGAACTCATTTTATGCTCTGTGTGTGATTTCGAAAAGCTATAAAACCAAAAGCTCTAGCGCATGCTTGTATCTCTGCTTCCCTCTGCGAAGGGCCTATCTTTTACTTTATGTTGAGTCAGTAAACCTATCTCCTTCTATCTTAAGTAAGCATTTGAGTTAATTGTGATTCAACCATTTATACATTAGTATTGTTAATCATATCTTTTATTCTTTCTTGCTTAGCACATTGTTGGCATCTAATGAATTTGATTTTTCGAGCTATCAACCAATAAAGAGGGCTGTTTTATAAACTAAGCTCTGCTCATTGTTCTCTGACCAAGGACTAAGTTTGCCAACACCAACTACGGTTTTCTCTATGTACTTTACTGTGGTTTTCCTCTACTTGTTACAAGTTGATTTATACATGAACGGAGTTAATATCTAAGATGACTTGTGCATTTATACATGTGATGCTTCTTGTCCGTATATTATATATCGACACTTCACTCCATAAACCTGTGGTCATGTTTACCGAGTTCAGCTTTCGCTTGGGGACAAGCGAGGTCTATGCTTGGGGGAGTTTATACGTCCATTTTGCATCACTATTCTATATCATAATTTACTTCTATTCATTGATATATTTCATATTTAGAGATGATACTTATGTTATTTTATCTATTCTGCATGATTGATGATCAATGGGGGATGGAACTACGGAGTCATAATTCTGCTGGAAAAAGCATCGTCAAGATACAATATTTGCGAAGACCAGAAGAACAAAATAGACATCTGGGAATAATTTTCCATTTATTTCACGAAGGAAGCCAAAAGAGTAGCCTGGGGTGGGGCCCACAGGGCCCTCATCACCCCATGGCGCGGCAGCACATCTTGAAAGGAATATGCCCGAGAGGCAATAATAAAGTGGTTATTATCTTATTCCATGTTTATAATAAATGTTTATTTCTCATGCTAGAATTGTATTAATCGGAAACATTAATACATGTGTGACTAATGAACAAATTAGAGTTCCTACTAAAGACTCTCGTTTAACTAGCTTGTTGATTAACTGATGATCAAGGTTTCCTGATCATGAACATTGGATGTTGTTAATAACAGGATCACGTCATTAGGAGACTGATATGATGAACACACCCAAATTAAGTATAGCAATACGATCAAGTCATTGTCGGCCCAATGGGAACTGGGGTATGGAGAGCCCAATCCCCCCAGGCCTCGCACGCTGGCCAGTCAGACGAAACGACTAAGGACCAGGCATCACTGCCTAGCGGGACCCTCGAGAGGCAATTCCCCTCGAGGGCCTGAAGAGGAAACGAGGGCCTCAGGGGATCCCTCGCTTCAAGGGACCCTCCCGAGGCGCCCGCGCGCCTCATGGGAATCCAACAGGAACCCCCCCCCCTCCGGCCTACTCCGGCCTGAAGGGAAACGTCGCGGCCAAGGAAGTACGGCAAGACACACATGGCCCCTGCCACGCCCACGTGGTGACGCAAGCACCCCCGTTGCCGTTTTAGGCGATAAAGGGGTCAATAAAGCCGCGCCGCCTGCTGCGTAACTGCCAGGACCTTCTACTCTGGCGATGAAGCAGGTGGACGGCGCAACCCTCCAACGGAGAACGTCATCGTGGGCTCCACCTCAGAGACTACCTCCCCTGTAGCAGAACTGCGCGGTCGGCTGCTGGTCGGCCACCGCGTCCACCTTTATCAGCAATGGACCGCGTCCATGGACGAACGGGCCGCGGTGGACTCCTGCTCCGCCATGCCTCTGCCATGTGGGAATCACCTCGAAGGCCTAGTAGAAGGAGAGAGCCGGAGGCGCCTATAAAAGGGACAAGACTTCAATCGTAGGAAGGGTCGGCCTTTCTGATTCCACAACGCTTGTAAACCCTAGCGATCCCAAGTAGGATAGCCTCTGCTAGGAGGAGGAAGAAGGTCATCATCCCCCCCCCCCCCAGGCAAGAACTACCTCAAGAGGGCTTTCGGCAAGCCCGGTTGTACTGTAAACTCCATAACTCAATACAGACAAGCAGGAGTAGCGGTCTTACCTCCTCACGAGGGTCGTGAACCTGGGTACGGGCTGGTGTCTTTCTCTGCAGTGGGTGCTTCGTCTTCAGGTCCGGCGAGCAACGACGCCGGGTCCCTCGAGGGTCTTGACCTTCGGTTTCAATCCCCTTCACGAACTACACTTCAGGAAGTGACTACCCCCACTTCTAGGGAGTCATAACCCGACATTTTGCGCGCCAGGTAGGGGATTGAGGCGCGTCAACGACCTTCGAGCCGCCTCCGCGCCATGGCGAACACCCCCGCCGCCCGCGTCAACCGACGCACTCCTGGAGGAGCGCGCGCCCCGCCAGCCGCCACGGCCACTCGTGCTCGCCGGGGCCGACCCCGCCATGAAGAGCGCGCCCCCTCGGGCCCTCATGCGGAGGAGCCCGAGCGCAACTCCGAGCACCATGAGGACGCGCAGTCGTCGCACCGGATGCGGCGCCCGAGCGGTTCCGGCCCAGGCAGGACGGACCCCGCGCCCCACAACGCGCTGCTGATGGCGCAGGAGCTTCTTCGCTACCAGCCCACCGCTGAAGCCCACGAGCAGTGGATGGAGCGCCTCAACCACCTTGCCGGCATCGCCACGACGCGCCCCGCTCCGTCGCAGTCCTCCGTGCACCCCTCTCTCACGGGCATGGTCGCAACAAACGCGCCTCCGCCCCCACCAGGGCCTGCACCGGCTGTGACGCAGAGGGCTGCCTCGCACGCGTCCTCGCCGCACGATTGCTTGGTCGTGCGGCGCACCGCGCCCGACGCTCGCGTGGGATGGAGCTCCAGCGCAACCGCCAGAACAGGCTCGTGGAGGAGATCGGCCAGGCGGGCCAGCAGAACCGCGACGCACTGCAAAACGGGGTCGCCACGTACGCTACGGGCTGCATGGCGTTCACCCGCTCCCTGCGTCATGTGGTCTGGCCCCCGAAGTTCAGGCCGGCTCTCCCTAAGGGCTATGACGGCTCCAGCAACCCCATCGAGTTCCTGCAGCTCTACACCACCTCCATCCAAGCTGCAGGAGGAGACGACAAGGTCATGGCCAACTGGTTCTCTCACGCGCATCGCGATTCTCCGCTGTTGTGGCTCCTGAACCTCCTGGAAGACTCCGTGAACTCTTGGGAGGAGTTCTGCAAGCAGTTCGTCTCCAACTTCAAGGGAAAGTACGAGCGCGCCCTCACCCACAACGACATGCGCGCTGTGGTGCAGAAGAAGGATGAGACGCTTCGCAAGTACATCCAGCGCTTCAGCCAAGTACGTAACAAGATCCTGAACATCCCTGATACCGAGGTCATCACCGCCTTCCGCGAGGGCGTCACGAACAGCAGGATGCTCGAGAAACTGGGCATCCACGACAAGCTCACCTCTGTGGTGAAGCTGTTTGACCTGACGGACAAGTACGCCAAGGCTGAAGAGAGACTCCTCTTCGTCAAGATGTCCTCGAGAGGGGACTTGCACGCTGAGGGGTCCAGGAGCCAGAAGAAGAAGGAGGAGCCCAAGCACAAGGCCACCGCGGTTCTCGCGGCAGAGCCTGACGCGAAGGGCACCCGCAGGGACTCCCCTGAGCCCGGAGAGAGGAAAGATGACCACCGCCCATTCTGCATCCACCACAACAGGCGCGGTCACTCTACCGAATCCTGCTTCGACCTCAAAAGGTTGAGCAAGGATCGCGAGCAAGCAAAAGGCAGTGGCGGCCGCGGCTACCGCGGGAGCGGACGCAAGGGCGGCTACCAGAAGCCATCGGGCAACCAGGCCAATGCTGCGGAGAAAAACAGCAATCTCCCTGACGAGGAGGACGGTGGCTACCAAGCTCCAAGAGGCGCCATTGCCTGTATCATCGGGGGGGGGGGGGGGCACAGACGCCAAAATCGAACAATCAGTTCAAGCAGTTCTCCCGCGTGCCCAACGCCGCCCTCCCAAGCACTGAGATCTCTAGACCCCTCAAGTGGTTGCAGTACACCATCGCCTTCGACGTTCAGGACGACCCCAAGTCCACCAAGGCTGTTGGAACCCTCCCGCTGGTCTGCAGCCCCACCATCAACAACGTCGCTGTCTCCAAGACACTCATTGATGGTGGAGCAGGCCTGAATGTCATCTCCACAGATACATTCGAAGCGCTTCAAATACCTTACGAGCGGCTCATGCCCTCCAGGCCCTTCACGGGCGTCACCAGCGGCTCGATCGAGCCTCTAGGCCAGGTCAGGCTTGCCGTCACCTTCGGAAGCAAGGAGAATTACCGCACCGAGCACATCGACTTCGATGTTGCACACATCGGCCTGCCATACAATCCATCCTCGGTTACCCCGCGCTCGCAAAATTCCTGGCCGTCACGCATCATGCTTACAACATGGTCAAGATTCCCGACAGCACTGGCACAATCACCATCCGTGGACATGTCCTAGATGCCACCCGCGCTGTCGAGACGGCCTACAAGGCTACGGCCATGGAGTTCCCCATGGACGAGGACCTAGAGCCTCTCGAGAGGCCCAAGAAGAAGAAGCAGTTGTTCTCCCAAGAGCCAGCCGCCACAAAGAAAGTCTCTCTAAGCTCCAGCAGCTCAGGGGCTAGCGTCACCATTGGCGCTGCGCTGCCTCCCAAATAGGAAAGCGCGCTCGTCGCCTTACTCCAGGCAAACTCTGACATGTTCGCATGGACTCTGTCAGATATGTCTGGTGTACCGAGGGAGGTGATTGAGCACCACTTGGCCGTGTGTCCAAACGCGTGCCCTGTCAAGCAAAAAGCAAGAAAACAAGCCATCGAGAAGTAAGCATTCATCATCAAGGAGGTCGAGAAGCTCGAAGCAGCAAATGTCGTCCGTGAAGTCACGCACCCCACGTGGCTCTCCAATGGCATGGTAGTCCCAAAGCCCGCCGAAGGAGGCTGCCTCTACATCGACTACACCGACGTAAACAAGGCCTGCCCCAAGGACCCTTACCCCATGCCAAGAATCGACCAGATCGTGGACTCCACGGCAGGCTGCGACCTCCTCTGCTTCCTTGATGCGTTCTCTGGTTATCATCAGATAAAAATGGCTAAGGAGGACGAGGAGAAGACGGATTTCCTCACCCCTTGCGGTATGTACTGCTACGTCTGCATGCCCTTGGGCCTAAAAAATGCCAGAGCCACCTTCCAGAGGCTGATGAGGATAGCACTTGGCGAGAAAATGGGGAGAAACGCCGAGGCATATGTCGATGACATCGTCGTAAAATCCCGAGAAGGAGACACTCTCCTCGGGGACCTTGAAGAGACCTTCGCCAGCCTGCGCAAGGTGAACATCAAGCTCAACCCTGCCAAGTGCGTCTTCGGAGTGCCTTTAGGAAAACTGCTTGGTTTCCTCATGTCTCACAGAGGCATAGAGACAAACCCTAAAAAAATCAAGGCAATAGAGGACATGCAGCCTCCACGCATGCTCAAGGACATGCAACGCCTAGCAGGATGCATGGCCAGCTTGGGTAGATTCATCTCCAAGTTCGGCGAAAGAGCCCTGCCCTTCTTCAAGATCATGAAAAGAACGGGCACTTTCAAGTGGACCCCCGAAGCTGAAAAAGCATTTGAGGACTTGAAGAAGTACCTGGCCAGCCCACCAGTAATGGTCGCCCCAAGGTCAGGCGAGCACCTGAAGCTGTACCTGTCAGCTACTCCACAGACAGCCAGTGCCGTCCTTGTGGTAGAAAGGGAAGAGCCAGTGCGCCAGAAGAAGAGTGCAACCACTCCAAAAGAAAAGCCTCCCTATCTGGAGCTCGACGAGAGGTCTGCTCCAAGTCAACTGCTGCAAGAAGATCCCGCCAGGGAGCCTGTCAAGTCCCTTGAGGCCAACCCTCCTGAGGCCCATGACAAGCCCCTTGAGGCAAACCCCCTCGAGGGCCAGGTCATGCCCCCAGAGGCCAACCCCCTTGAGGGCCTAGCGGAACCCCTTCTGGCAGAGCACACCAAGGCTACACAGACTACTCTTGTCGAACATCCAGTCTACTTCGTCAGCACAGTACTGCGCGATGCTCGCGAGCGATATATGATGCAGCAGAAGCTCTTCCTCGCACTCCTCATCGCCTCAAGAAAGTTGCGACACTACTTCCAGGGACACACATCACGGTGGTCACCTCTTTCCCCCTGGAGCAAATCCTGCGCAACCCAAATGCCACAGATCGTGTCGCAGGATGGACTATTGAGCTACAGCCATTCAATTTGCGCTTCGATACCACAAGGGTAATCAAAGGAGGAGCGATGGCAGACTTTGTGGCCGAATGGACTGACCCAACCCCTGAAGAGCCTTTGGGAGAAGAACAAGAGCCTTGTGGAGACAAAATGCCCAGCCACTGGACCATGAAGTTCGACGAAGCTTTTGCTTGTCGCCATGGTGGGGCTGGCGTGGTCCTTATCTCACCAAAGGGCGACAAGCTATATTACGCGGTCGAGCTGTGCTTCGGAATCAACAAGATCTCCAACAATATCGCTGAGTACGAAGGCCTGCTTGCTGCCCTACGCGCCGCAATCGCCCTAGGCATCAAGCACTTACTCATCAAGGGCAACTCCCAGCTGCTTGTAAACTTCTCCAACAAAAGCTATAAGCCTAAGGACGACCACATGGCCTCATACCTTGAAGAGGTCCGTAGGCTGGAGAAGCACTTCAAGGGAATGGAGCTCTTGCACATCCCAAGAAAGGAGATCCAAGAGGCTGATGACCTCGCCAAGCGAGCATCAAAGAGGCAAGCTCAGCCGCCGGGCGTCTTTGAAGAAAGGCTCGTCAAAGCTTCCATAGAGCAGCCTCAAGAGGCCAGGCCCGCAAGAACAAATGAAGCGCTCCCACCACCACCTGCAAACGGGGCGCCAAACTGTGGGCCCCCAACAGGGGAGCGTCTGTTGCTCACAGTGGTGCATCAAGAAGTAGGATGGATAGACGAGATCAAAGACTACCTCGACAGAGGGATCCTTCCCGAGGAAGATGTTGAAGCGGAGCGAATCGCCCGCCAAGCAAAATCTTACAAAATCCTCGAAGGAAATCTCTACCGCAGGCGCCCAAACGTCACCGCGCTCAAATCCGTCCCTCCTGAAGAAGGCAAACTGCTGATCAAAGACATCCACAGCGGGGAATGCAGCCACCATTCGTGCGCCCGCACCCTCACGGGCAAAGTCTTCAGGAGCGGGTTCTACTGGCCTCAAGCACTTCAGGCTGCAGAGGACATCGTCCAAGCATGTGAAGCCTGACAATTCCACGCCAAGCAAATCCACCAACCTGTGTTGGGGTTACAGACCATTCCACTATCCTGGCCGTTCGCGGTCTGGGGGCTTGACATCCTGGGACACTTCCTAACAACGCAGGGCGGATATCTCTACCTCTTCGTGGCCATCGACAAGTTCACTAAGTGGCCTGAAGTGGAGGCGACGCGCACAATCACAACAGGCGCGGTGGTGAAGTTCATCAGGGGCTTGGTTTGCCGCTTCGGAGTGCCTAACCGCATCATCACCGACAATGGCTCACAATTCACCAGCGGCATCTTCAGAGCCTACTGCGAAAGAATGGGCATCAAGCTCTGCTTCGCCTCAGTCGCCCATCCGCAAAGCAACGGACAGGCTGAGCGCGCAAACACAGAAGTCCTCAAAGGCCTAAAGAGCAGGACCTTTGATATCCTTAAAGGCCACGGCAAGGGCTGGATCAACGAGCTATCTTCGGTGCTCTGGTCCATCCGTACAACGCCACCCAAGCCTACGGGAGAAACGACGTTCGCCCTCGTCTATGGAGCCAAAGCAGTCCTCCCCACAGAGATAAAGCATGGATCCCCGCGGGTCCTCGCCTTTAACGAGGACCAGCAAGAGGACCTCCACAACGATGACCTGCTTCTCCTCGAAGGACTATGACGCCGCGCCGCCCTACGGGCGGCCAAATACCAGCAGGACCTGAGACGCTACCACAGCCGCAACGTGCGCTCACGTACCCTGGAGGCAGGCGATCTCGTCCTCAGGCGAATCCTCTCCAGGGAAGGCCTCCACAAGTTGTCCCCGATGTGGGAAGGCACCTACAGGGTCACCCACATCGCCAGGCCTGGCGCGGCTCGCCTCGAGACTCAAGACGGCGTCTCCGTCAAGAATCCATGGAACATCATGCACCTACACAAGTTCTACCCGTGATCATCGTCACGCCCGTGATCATTGTCACGTCAAGACATCTAGCGGAAGAGGCAGCTTACAGCTCAACCTCCAAGCATTTTTTGTCTCCAGAGGTTAAAAGCTCACGGCTTAAACCTCACACAACTTTTTGTCTCCAGAAGGAACAAACTCATAACATGATCATCGTCACGCCCGTGATCATTGTCACGTCAAGACATCTGGCGGAAGAGGCAGCTTACGGCTCAACCTCCAAGCACTTTTTGTCTCTAGAGGTTAAAAGCTCACGGCTTAAACCTCCAAGCTCCAAAGGCTTCTCTCAAGGGTAAACCCTCTGAGCTCTCCATGTAACAAGCCACCTCAGGCCGTTGAGAGTCTCTGCTACTAATGGGTGGTCCCCATGCCTCGACATGGTCAAAGCATTAACTTGGCAACCCCAAGTATAATGAAACAATTTCGTTCCCAAGTGAACTTAGCGCCTCGGCGCCGTTATGTAGCATATTTGGTGGGTTTTATTTTACGCATTACTTTGTTGAAGTGTGCGCTTATATCTCTCCACATGCGTACCTCGCGAACGGTGGCTGAGTACGGTGCCAGTGCCTCAAATGACACACCAGCAGCACTGCAAAATCCAAGAGTCCGAGCTCTGGCTGGAGGGCAAGATCCCACAAACACGCCATCTCTACAGAGGACCTTGGTACTTACTCTCCTCGCGAGGAACGCCTGAGGGGACCTACAAGCGTGCACGAGTCCCTTGGACCGTGTTCCAGTGTTTGGGTTCGCCCCTCTAACATCTACAGGGAACATAAGCCCCCACAAGCCTGAGGAGATACCCGGGGATGATCCCTCAAGAGAGCCTTCTCGCCAGGCAAAAAGCCTCTACAGGGCAAAAACCCCGAGAAGCTAAATCTCGCACCCACGCCTTAAGGGCCATTTCTCACCCTCTAGTGCACGTTTGCCCCTCAAGCGACTTCGCTTGCCCTTACGCTTCATGGACTACTCGCACGTCTAAGGGGGGCACTTGAGCATCGCGACTCAGGGCTCTTACCTCTCCTAGGCCTAAAATCCCCCCGGCCTTGCGGAGTCATTGCTCCTGCATACCGAAGCGGCGGAGTCATGGCACAAAGAGATGGGTCCTACCGACGCAGAGAGCAAATAGACATGAAGATGAGTCCAGAGAGACCTCTCGAGGGGCAATCAAGCTAATTACAAATAGCAATAAAGAGTATATTACAGGCCAAAAGGTCTTAAAAACATCTAAACACAAGATTGTTTCAGATATAAGCGCATGCAGGCGCAATAAGGTGTGGCTCAGGGGGAAGCAGCGTTGCCTTGGACCTCCTCCGCGGCACCATCCTCGATCTCGATAGAGCGGGCCTCCTCCTCGCTGTCCTCCGCCGCAGCCTCCGCACGCCTGAAGCGGTTGCAGAAAGCGTCAACTTGCTCGCGGAGGGAACTGGAGACCCGCTGCGCGTCCTCGCCTTGAGCAGCCTCTGTCACGGAGGAGAGGTCGAAGCCTGGCGTGAGGAGCCTGAGGTTGGTGAAGATGCGATCGACAACCACCCCCAGGAGCCGCCGGCTCTCGTCCTCGACCATCTCCCGAAGCTCGGCGACGGGGCCCTCAAGTGCCGCGAAGAGCTGGTCAAAGTAGACCAGGTGCATGGCGGCATCCCCACGGCCTCGAACCTCGGTGTACGGCGCATCCGCGCCGAGCTGCACCGCGAGCTTGTTGCCGCGCGCGACCAACACCTCGAACATGTGCTCACACTGCTTCGCGAGCGCGCTAGTCGCCTGGGCTGAGTGCGGCGCTTCCGCCGCCCGCTTCATCGCTGGAGTCACCTGCTCCCCCACGCCCTTGGCCACAGAGTCGAGGCCGTGAACTGCTTCGTCGCGGGCCTCCTCCGCTCGGCGCCGGCCAGCCTTGGCGCGCCTCAGGCGGCCCTTCAGTTTGGAGTTGGCCTTCTCGAGCTCAGCGAGCCGCTGAGCGTCCGCAGCGTGCTTGGCCTTGAGGCGGTCCTCCTGCTTCCGGACCTGGGCGCGATACTTCTGAGAGAAGGACCTGCGGAGCTGCTTCTCGCGCTCCACGAGGGCCTCCTCAGCCACCTTCGTCTTCTTGGCTAAACGCCGCTCGAAGCGCTCACGATGACACTTCTGAGCAGCGACGTGCTCGTCAAACTTTGAGATCGCCCGGGCGAAGCCTCCCTCGCGCGCCTCGAGGGCCTCGCGCTGGGCGACAAGGTTCTTCTCCGCTTGAAGGCGTTGCTCCTCACGCCACCGCTGCTCTCTCTCCATGAGGGCCAGCTGCTGCTCACGCACTGCCAAGCCCTTGCGGTCCTCCTCCAGAGCAGCCCGCGCGGCATGGTGGGCGGAAAGCAGTTGGGACTACAGCTGCCCCATCGCACGATGTTTCTGCGCCAGCGAGCCCTCCATCGCCTCGCGCTCAGCCATGGCTTCGCGCAGGAGCTCCGCGGCGGCGTCGCCCTCTGCCTGAAGGGGCTCAAGAAACTCTGCGGCGTCGCGTATGGCCCCGTCACGAATTTCCTTGGCAAAGCGGGTGGCCTCCTCGCAGGCGGCCTGCAGCGCCAAGTCCTCCAGCCGGCGTGCCTCGACGGCCGCATGGAAGGACGCCCACGACCTCGCAAGCTCCTCCCGCTGTTGGGCGAGCTGTATGTCTCCGAGGGCGAGGTGCGCCTCCAGGCCCTCCAAAGACTCCCGCACAAGGCCAAAAGCCACCTCGCGACGTCCCGTGCTCCAATCCCAGCCTCGGAGGACCAGCTCCTGGCTAGATGAAGGCCCAGCCGCAGCGTCTGGTCCCAGGAGCCTGGCCCCAGGATGAGCTCGGGGGTTAGGCATAGCCCCACCTCCGTCCACGCCTGCCTCCGCTTTGGTGCCCGTGCCAGGGAGGCGCTCGTCATCTCCAGCGGGACGAGGAGGCGAGGAAGAACCCCCTCCTGCAGACGCGCGTGTGCCCGCGGGCGCTTCCCTCGCTTCCGCCGTAGGCGGCACGGGAGCCGTGGGTGTGCACGGTGGAGATGACGCACGCGATGGCATCAACGCGCACGGCGGTGTCGGCTCGCGAGGCGGGATTACCTCGCACGGAGGAGTAGCCGCGTGAGGGGGAGTAGGAGCGCGAGGTGGCATGGAAGCCTTCTCCTCCGAGCTTTCCACCACTAGTGGCTCGGGGGCCGGTGTAGGTGCCTCTAGGCGTGGCACGCCCTCCTCCACCTGAGGCTCTGCCGCCCCCGCCTTGGGCGCAGCCGCCTCCATTTGAGGCGCCCCCTCAGTGGGGCCCGAGGAGGCTGTCTCCACAGGCCTCATGGCCTCGTCCACCACCGCCTCAGCGGTGGCCCTCTTCACGTCTGCTTCCTTGCGAAGCCTGCGGCGCTTCGCAGGCACAAGATCGCTGACAAAAAGCCCAAGAAAAGACATTCAAGAGAGGGCGAAACAGAGGGAAAAACAAGAGCCGAGAATGACCAGGTGCCGTAAATACTCACCCTGAAGGGGAAGCACCGGCGTCGACCCACGCCAGGCCTGGAGAGCGCCAGGAAGGTGTGGTCTTGGCGTCTGATCCCCCCAAAGGCGTCCCCGCTTTTTTTTGGAGGGGATGTCGGAGGGCCTCACCCCAGAGCGATCCACCACAACCTTGGTGCGAGGCTCGCGCCTCCCCGGCGAAGCACCTGTCTCGAAGGCCTTCCCCGCCTCTGTCACCTCCTCCACGGGGCGCGAAGGCGCCACAACGAAGGCGTCGTCGTCACCTGATGAGATGTCGCAAACCTCGTCGGTGAAGGGCTCATGCCTCATGGGGGACACCCCTCCCATCGCGGCCTTTTCCTAGCCACTCCAGGCACGGGAGGCTGATGGAGAGTCAACACCAATGACTACATGCACCGATGGAGTGACCACCTCATCCATCACCCCCGCCAAACCATACGGGGTGAAGTCCGGCATTCCGTCCAAGATGTCCATGCGGTCACCCAGAGGGAGCTGATGCAGAGGTCGCACGGAGCCGGCGATCTTCCCGGGCACCTCCGGATTGGCAAAGAGGATGTTCAATATGGTGTCGACAACATCCGAGCCGTGATCCTCAGGGTAAAGCCGCATTGGGTCTGAGGGGCCAGTGTACATCCACATCGGTTGATCGTGGGCCTGGAGAGGAGCAATGTGGCGCTGCATGAAGTCCGGCACAACTAGCTGCCCCGTGAGGCCCTCCTCCCGGAGATACTCCAAACGCCCCACCAAGTGTGTGTTATCTGCGCCGCGAAGGGCAGAACTGCACCAATGAGAGTTCTTCGCGGGCGCCGCCTCCGGGACGTCTAGGAACGCACAGGGCGATTTGACACCGATGAGCAGCCACCTCTGACGGAAGTCACCCACTTTCTTGAGCAGGGCCGTGATAGGCTTGTCTCCACTCCATGACATGGGAATGTATACACTCCCCATGCCGTCCGCAATGCGGAAAGAGACGCACCCAGTTCGCTCACCGGCAGCCGTGCACCGCAGCGAATAGAAATTCCGGAAGAGCGCTACTGAGGGGCGCACGCCCAGATAAGCCTCGCAGAGATAGGCGAAGATGGAAAGGATGAGCACGGAGTTTGGATGAAGATGAAGGAGTTGGATTTGATAGAACTCCAGTACCGCCTCCAGGAAAGGCGAGTATGGCGGCACCAGCCCGGCGGTGATGGTATGAAGAAAAATGGGATAAAATCCTTGGGGGAACCTCCCGAACCGGGCAGCTTAAAGCGCGCTGGCGCCGTGCTCATTGGTCCGCCCCGCAACCAGGTGGCGAATTCTCTCCAACGCCTGAAAATCAGTGCGTGCCCCCACGAGAGCCGCGCCCTGCAGTACTTCTAGGGCCTCCGCCTGGGAGGAAGACCCCGTGGCGGCCTTGCCTTTGCTCTTGACTGGGCCCATCGTCGCGGGCACGGAGGTTTGAAGGAGACGGGAAATGGAAATTCGCAGGAGAGAGCGGAGGCGGAGAGCTCTGGGAAGCGGAAATTTCTGCGAGAAGAATTGGAAACGGTAACGGCTCCCTGCCGCAACGCTTGGGCTTTATGTCCCCTCAAGGAGCAGTTACCGGAGCATGGTGGGACCCCCCACGACTCACGCCCCGGATCGTGCGAGACCGTTATTCGTCCAAGTGTCACGTGGCTCGAGCCGGCTGGGCACTAAGGGCCCACGACGCTTCGCCTGAGCCCATGGGCTCAATCGTGCCCATCATGGGCCCGGGGGCTACTGTCGGCCCAGTGGGAACTGGGGTATGGATAGCCCACTCCCCCCAGGCCTCGCACGCTGGCCAGTCAGACGAAACGACTAAGGACCAGGCATCACTGCTTGGCGGGACCGTCGAGAGGCAATTCCCCTCGAGGGCCCGAAGAGGAAACGAGGGCCTCAGGGGATCCCTCGCTTCGAGGGACCCTCCCGAGGCGCCAGCGCGCCTCGAGGGAATCCAACAGGAACCCCCCCTCAGGCCTCCTCCGGCCTGAAGGGAAACGTCGTGGCCAAGGAAGTACGGCAAGACGCACATGGCCCCTGCCACACCCACGTGGTGACGCAAGCACCCTCGTTGTCGTTTTACGCGATAAAGGGGTCAATAAAGCCGCGCCGCCTGTTGCGGAACTGCCAGGACCTTCTACTCTGGCGATAAAGCAGGTGGACGGCGCAACCCTCCAATGGAGAACGTCATCGTGGGCTCCACCTCAGAGACTACCTCCCATGTGGCAGAACTGTGCGGTTGGCTGCTGGTCGGCCACCGCGCCCACCTTTATCAGCAATGGACTGCGTCCATGGACGAACGGGCCACGGTGGACTCCTGCTCCGCCATGCCTCTACCATGTGGGAACCACCTCGAAGGCCAAGTAGAAGGAGAGTGCCGTAGGCGCCTATAAAAGGGACAAGACTTCCATCGTAGGAAGGGTCGGCCTTTCTGATTCCACAACGCTTGTAAACCCTAGCGATCCCAAGTAGGATAGCCTCTGCCTGGAGGAGGAAGAAGGTCATCCCCCCCCCCCAAGGCAAGAACTGCCTCACGGGGGCTTTCGGCAAGCCCGGTTGTACTGTAAACTCCATAAATCAATACAGACAAGCAGGAGTAGCGGTCTTACCTCCTCACGAGGGCCGTGAACCTGGGTACGGGCTGGTTTCTTTCTCTGCAGTGGGTGCTTCGTCTTCAGGTCCGGCGAGGAACGTCGCCGGGTCCCTCGGGGGTCTTGACCTCCGCGTTCAATCCCCTTCACGAACTACACTTCAGGAAGTGACTACCCCCACTTCTAGGGAGTCATAACCCGACAGTCATTAAGTTTATATTGTTGTACTGAGCATACGAAGTAACCTAATCCTTAGACCATGAGATCATGTCAATCACTAACACCGGAAGAATGCTTTGATGACATCAAACGTCACACCGTAATAGGGTGACCATAAAGGTGGTGTTGGGTATTCCGAAAGTATTAGTTGAGTCTCATGGATCAAGAAGTGGGATTTGTCCATCTAGATGACGGAGAGATATACTCTGGTCCCTCTCTGTGATATCACATCGACACCGCTTGCAAGCACGTGACGAGGTCACAAGGATGTCATATCACAGAACGAGTAAAGAGTACTTGTACGGAACAAGATCGAACAAGGTATAGATGATACCAATGATCGGATCTCGGACAAGTAAAATATCGCGAGACAAAAGGAATTGGTTATGATGTTTTTGGTTCACACGATCACAAGATTCATCGTCGAATATGTAGGAGTCATTACGGATCTCCAGATCCCGCTGTTGACTATTGATCGGAGAGGTGTCTCGATCATGTCTACATTATTCACGAACCGTAGGGTGACACACTTAAGGTTTGTCGACGCCTTTGGGTAGACACGGAATTTCGGAGAAAAGTTTGGACAGCACCGAAATTGTTTCGGGTAATATTGAAATAGTTCATGGGGTTTTTTCAATAGTTGAGAATGGTTGTTAATTTAATTAACAGATGAACCAAGGGGGTAAGTGTTAATGTTTGTTAACAGAATTAACAAATATTTAAAAGAAATAAAATTGTTTTATTTAATAAAGAAAAACCCTTGGGATTTTTGAGTGGAGATTAAAAGAGAATGAGTTGGCATGAGTGGATGCTCCACTCACATCAAGAGGGAAGAGGTGGAGTCACCCCTAGGGGCAACGACCCAAACTCACCCCTCTCCTATATATGGAGGGGTGGGAGCTCCCTTTTGAACACACACTTGATCCTCTCTCCCTCTTCCCGCTGCTCTACCTCTGGCCATCCGCTTGGCGAAGACATGGCCGTTTAGTTCTCCACCACACCACGCCGTCGTGCTGTTGGAGTTCCTTGGTGGTTCTACTACTTCCGCTGCCCCGCTGGATCGAGGGAACGGATATCGTTATCAAGCCGTACGTGTGACCGAGTACGGAGGCGCTGCCCGTTGCAGCGCACATCTTCACGATCTTGAGATCGGCAAGTGAACGACTACATCATCCACGAGAACTATTCTCGAAACGCTTACGGTCTTCGAGGGTGAGTTTCTCTTGGAATATGTTCCACACGTTACGAGCATCTCCTAGAGTACATATTGGCTTGTTGGTTTGTTCTCACCGTACGATTTTTTTTGTTTTCTATGCTACGAACCCATCAGTGGTATCAGAGCCGTGTCTATGCGTAGATGCTTTGTACGGGTAGAACACATATGTGTATGTGGGCGTTGATGATCATGTTATTGCTTCCTTTGTATATTTTGTATCTTAGTGGCATAGTGGGATGAAGCGGCCCGGACTAACCTTACATGTCCACGTACATGAGACTTGTTCCATGACTGACATGCAACTTGTTTTGCATAAGTGGCTTTGCGGGTGTCTGTCTCTCCCCCTATACTTAAGATATAAAATAGAACGGGTTGCTAATAATATTTTCATCACTGTTGTGGTTTCATGTTTGTAGGTAAGAACGGTTCTATCTTCGAAAGCCATAAGCCACGTAAAATATGCAAAAATAAATTAGAGGACGTCTAACTTGTTTTTGCAAGGCATGTGATGTGATATGGTCAAAGTTACAAATTTGATGTATGAGATGATACCTTTTTGTAAATTATGACAAACCGGCAGGAGCCAAATGGTTCTCTTTTTAATTTATGGCTTGCGTGCTAAATATCACATCTAGATGATATGTCGTAAATTTGGAGGACAATCAAAAAGGAGTCGCCATGGACCTTGGTGCCACGCCGGTGGAATGATGGAGATCATATCAAGATGCACAAAATAGAGATTAAGTGCGAAAAGGACCATATCATATCACATTATCCATGCATGTGATGTTAATCCTTTTATGCATATTATTTTGCTAAGATCTTTGCTTAGATCGCGACGGTAGCATTATAAGATGATCCCTCTCACAGTTAATATCAAGATAATAATGTGTTCTTCCTTAGTATGCACCGTTAAGAAAGTTCGTCGTTTCGAAGCACCACGTGATGATCGGGTGTGATAGACTCAACATTCGCATACAACGGGTGTAAGCCAGATTTACACACGCAAATACTACGGTTCTACTTGGCGAGCCTAGCATGTACAGACATGGTCTCGGAACACGTAACCGAAAGGTAAAGCTTGAGTCATATGGACGATATGATCAACATGGTCGATGTTCGCCTTTGCAGCTGCACCATCTCTCGTGATGATCGGTTATTGCTGTAGTGAATTTGGTTCGTGTAATCACTAAAACGACTAGAGGGATGTTGTTTTTTAGCGGGAGTTGACGTAATAATTTAGAATTAGTTTAACTCCATATATCTATCATAAACATAGTCTAAAATTGTCTTTGCATGAATATTTGTAGTATTGGCATCTGTAGTCCACTATGCACTAGGCTTGTTAGTTGAGATCAAAACTGTTCAAAATCTGATATTTACTCTATGGACTGGTACCATATTGTTAGTAAGTAATTATGTATAGAAAAGTTTTAAAGTTCTATTGCAAACTTCCGGTAACTCTAAAATTTCTCCATGTGATTTGGAATCTAAAATGAGCAACAATTATTATTAGTGTCTTAATTCTGTGAAACTTAGTTTCGAATTTGTTTGATAATTGAGGACAACGATGGAGCTGAAAATTTGTTTTCAGAAATGAATGAGTTATGAGATATGACTGATATCTAGGACCTTGTTTTGGTTACAAGTTTTTATGAATTTCAGTGGGAGTACCTGAGCTCATATTGTATGAGTATGTACTACAAGATAGAAGATGCTAGGCATCTCGATATCCAAATTAGTTTGGCACTGATTCATATCCAATCTAATTGAGCCATGGTAGCTTCATCATGGTAGGATTCATGATGGGATGGATAAATAGTGTAAGTGAATTTGTTCATTGCATTAAAATACCACTAATAGAGAAATCCAGAAGAACACTTATCATATGATGACTTCAACATAAAACTACAAAGGGTGCTAATACTGACTATTCACGCCTAGGATTGTGTTCCAATTTGATTGGCACATATTTTTATGTTGAATGCTTCTTCCGCATAGAGAGGAAAAAACTGAAAGAGGATCTGCAAAAGTATTTCGCAGAAAAGAAAAGACTAGAAAGTCTAGTTCAGGTGTATATGGCTGATATACATGTTATAGATATTTTTCCTATTAGTCACGTACTGTAATTCTTGGGTATTTGTACTAGATTGGTTGGTATGAACTGTCATACAACTCAATACAAGAATACAATGGCCTAAGTGACTTACAAGGAATGTGGTAACAATACGCAACGAAAATATGATAATTTGTTATTGTGTTCGTAGTTGGTATTATAACTAGCCCGCGAGATTTATTCTAAAATAACTTAATAAATTTGTTATTTTGTTCTGGTCTAAATAAAACAAGTAGTTGTTCAAATTTTGACCATAATCCATAGAAGATGGATAAGTTATTATAAATCTTGTTGGTAAAACATATGTCTATAATACTAACGCTAAATGCCACAAGGCTAATGATTTGAATTCCACATAATTGTGGAACCGCCATTTAAGTCATATTAGAAATAATTGCATGAAGAAACTCAATGTTGTTGAATTTCATAGTCACCTGATTTTGAATCATTTGACGCTTGCAACACTTTCTAAAAGGAAAATGACTTGAACTTCGTTCGAGAGGCCTAAGATTGAACGAATGGCTAAACATGTTGGAAATCACACATGATTGATGTATGTGATCCATTGGGTGTAGCCATAAGCGGTAGATTCATCTACTTCGTTGATGATTTGAATAGATATATTCGGATTTACCTATTCAATGAGAAAGAAGTCTGAAACATTTGAATATGTTCAAAGATTTCAACATGACGTAGAAAATCATCATAACAATAATATCAATGATGAGTTCATAAAAGGGATTATTTAAGTTACAGGTTTAGCATAAGACATCTAAGTGTTGCGGAATTAATTCCACAAATTATGCCTTACTAAAACACAAAAGAAGTATGGTGGGTTCGAGAGACATAATCAGACCGTGTTTTGACATGGAATATCAAAGATGTAAATTGAAATTGCCATTATATTTTTTTAAGAGCTATGCTTTAGAGACGACCGCTTTTACACTTAAAAGAGTACCATCATATATGATCTACTGAATTGACAAACATATGAGATGTGTGACGGGAAGTTACCCAACGGTCTTTTCTTCATTTTTGGTATGCAAATGATTTTCCAACCAAACTGGATAAATATCTTTGTAGGTTATCCCAAGGAAGCATTGGGAATTCTTTCCACTTTAAGCCAAATACTAAGTATTGTTGTCGCTAAGAATGGCTTATTTCCGAGAAGGATGTTGTCGTGAAAGTTTTGAGTGGGAGGACAATAGAATTCAATAACTAAGATGAGCAGAGTGGCGCAACATCAGAATTTGTTCTGGAAGCAGCCATGTCGCCCATGACACCCACAACTACAAGTTGTTGAAGCTCTGGAGATTGAATTATATATTGAACATCACTAGTCGGGTACGATTTCGTAATCGAATAATAAGGATTTGAGAACGAAATATTATTGTAGGACAATAGTAAACCGATTGTATACAAGGAAGCGATGATGGGCCCTTAACTCCGTTAAAAATGGTTGAACGCCATAAAATCCAAGATAGTATTCATAGATGAAATCAAGTTTGGAACTTGGTAAAATATAAATGAGTCTATAAACAGAAGTGGATGTCACATCCATAAAAGGTTTGAGTTGTCAAAAATTGTTTACGACAAATTTCAAGAAGTTGACTACGTTAAGATTTGGATCTTCCGTAGCGAAACCTTAAATTTGAATGGGATTATTCTAGCAATCACTACATATGAGTTAAGCCGGGTAACAAAGTTGTGTTCCTTAGTTGGAGTACTAACCAAGGACGTATAGCTAATACATCTGAGGGAGTTGTTGATCCCGAGAGAGCTAGAAAGGGGAATGCAAACTTCCATGATAGAAGTATGCATCACGGAGTTTTTATCTTCATTGAATGAAATAGTCAAATGAATTTTTTATTTCATTATGAACAATGAAGATGCTTGCTTTCCCAAGAAATTAAGTGGGAGCGCTAAGACATATTTTATGATACTTTATGTAGATGCTTGAAGACTTTCATAGTTGGTTTTCTTATGCATTTTAATATTTTATTTTAAATCAAACAAAAGTTTTAAATTTTATTGATTTTTAAACATTCCAAGATATTGCGATGTTACAGACTACCACCCTTAAAGGGAATCTCGTCCTCGAGATTCGAGAAGGCTAGCAAAAGGTTCTGTCTGGGTATCGGGTTGGGCTACCACCCTTAAAAGAAATCTTTGTTGGTATTGAAAACTTCAATATGAAAACTTGATTCAGAGTGTACCGTTCACTTCTTCCACAGTGATGTGGTTCACATATCCTTTATCGAAAGGATTTGACTTAGCAGCTTCTTCGGCCTTCTTCTTTGTTGGGCACTCATTGGCGTAATGACCCTTGTTCTTGCATTTGTAACAGAGCACCTGACTTATATCTCTGTGTTCAGGATTTGGACGGTGGTGTCCATTGTTATGGTTATGGCCAGCAAATCCATTTCCTTTATGATCTCCATTGCTTCCCTTGGATCCACCATGCATGGTGATCATGATGCTTGTGGTGACTTCCTCCATTATGGTGATTCCCATGTTTGTGGCCACTGTTCACATCATGAATAAGGTGCTTCTTGAATGAGGGTTCAGAGGAGTGCTTGTCCATCTTCCTCTTCCTATTTTCAGCTTTCTTTATGCTATCTTCAAGGGTGATTGCTTGATCAAGAAGTATCTGATAGTTTGGTGCATAAGCAACAGTCAGAGGTATCTTCAGCTCATCACTAAGTCCATTGAGAAATTTTGACTTCCTCTTTGCATCTGTGTAATGTCCTCAGGCGCATATCGAGACTAGGAATGGAAGTCGTCCATATACTCCTTAAGACTTCTGTTTCCCTGACGCAGATTGTGAAACTCTTCCCGTTTAAGATTCATAATTCCCGTGGAGACATGAGCATTACGAAATCCTTCCTTGAATTTCTCCCAGGTCAAGGTGTCCAATGGGTGAGTAATCTGATAAGTGTCCCACCATTGGGCAGCAGGTCCTTCAAGTAGATGTGCGGTAAACCTAACTTTCTCTGTGTCATCACATTCAGTTGTCACCAGATCCGTTTGCACAGAGCGTAGCCATTCATCATCCACCATTGGCTCTGTTGCGTTCGAGAACTTGTTTGGTCTAAGACTTGGAAATCTGGTAAGCCTGTCCACTTGGGAGGTGGTGGGGGTGGAGGATTGTTGGTGTGCTTGCCGCAATAAACCGAGTCATCATAGTCATCAGCTGAGCTTGAGCGGCCATCAGTTGCTGCATGGCATCATTGTTGTTGTTGTTCTCAGGAGCACGGTGGGGAGGCATCTGTGGGTTTTAGGATAGATGAGTAAAAGATAGACAGATCTACGAGAAATATTTACCCATACAAGCAATTGACACAATCAACCACAATCATTAAATTTCCAAACATGTTTCGCGAAAAACAAACTAATTGTTCTGTAACGAAGCACCTGAGATTATGGAGAACACATACGATGATACTGCCATACCACAATTTGATATGTCAATACATCATTAGTATCTCGTTACTCTAATAGATAGGTGGTCTAGTCTATCTCCTTCCTGAGTGCATCAAGTTCTTCTTTCTTCAAAATTCTTCTAAGTGTTGGAGCTATGAATCTGGATTCTTCAGTGTTCTTCCATGCAGGTAGTGCTTCAGATTGACTTGTAGAATTGCATATGAAGTATCGAACTCAGACTTTACGAACATGGTCAACTAGAAAAGATATTTTCAGAAGTTTGATATTAGACGAGAGTATAAGAGAGGATAAAATGAAAAGTTTTGTTTTTAGATAACTGAATAAAAATATATTTTCAATCCTATGGCCAAATCCTATTTCTATCCGGACTTAGGGCTTCGAACCTACAGGCAACACAATGCTCTGATACCATCTGTAGCGTACCTGCACTTAAAATATGGCAGGTACCTGTGTATAGTGCAAACCCCTGGATCGATTCATTTGCACACACAGTTTACGATGAATATCACAACATTGTATCAATATTACACGAATAATCCAGACTTGATAAAATAAATAGTTCGATACATCTTTGCATAGCTTAAAGCTAGCTCAAAACATTTTAGCAGAGGAAATAAATCGTCAATGAGCCTCCAACTTCATGATACGCCACAGGCGAGAACATGTTGGTACAGAATCGAAACCCAAACGTAGTCCTCAATCTTCGTCAGATGTTTCTGCAACAAATATAATTTGCAACAGAGTGGGTCAGATTCCATTAGAAATGGATCTGCAAGTGACACTATGGTGGACACTTAATGGAATAACTTTATAACCTGTATGCATATTTGGCTGGTGGAGTTTCAAGGCTATTTTGCGTAAAGCTAGTTTTGCCTAACTGTTTGTAAAACAAACTTATTAACATCATAATTGGCGACACTGGTTAACCCAGGTGAGCCAAAAGATATCACGTCCTTAGGTGCACCCTCAGGTGAAAACCCCCACATTCAATGGTCTTAAGTATAGTAGAAACTATCTTAGGTGAAAACCCCCATGAACATGGTCCTGAGTAGTCCAGTGTTGTTTACTTATCAAAATTTTATTAAGAAATTAGAATGTTGGGATTCCCCCATTGTCCTTGATCAGTTGTAGTCTTTACTTGGAAAACTTCTCCTTGAGCTCTTCACTTTCTTCTCCCTTTATTCCTCACATCCCTTTGTTCCTGGGTGGCCTTCCACAAGTGTTCTCTCAGGTGAGAACCCCCACGTTCATGATCCTAAGTATAGTAGAAACTATCTTAGGTGAAAACCTTCATGGACATGGTCCTGAGTAGCCACTCAACATAAACCAAACGACCAATCCACCCACATTATTCATTAACTTAGGGGATGTGCACTCCTAGGTGAAAAACCCCTACTATGATCCTAAGTATAGTAGAAACTATCTTAGGTGAAAACCCTCATAGACATGGTCCCGAGTAGCCACTTAAGATTTTGTAAAACCTTTCATCAATTGCATAGCATCAAAACTCTACTAAGTCATTTTATAGGTACCTAGACACAATGGAATAGGGAATTCTAAACATGTCTTGCATAGCAATACTACTAAGTCATACACATGCTTAGGAAAATATTTCTACTTATGCATATAAAAATACTTGGGAATTTATGAGGTGTGCCACTTGCCTTGGCAACAAGAAGAATAGCAACAGCAGCTGCAACAGTTGCCGTTTCCCTCCGAAATTTCTAACACATCAAACAAAACACACATAAACATACAAACAAAATAACAATACAAAAATATGTTATGCATGATGTGCGAAATACTTCGAGAAAATACTAGGTCTATTCTTCAAGGTGATCGACAATAATTATCAACTCTTTGTAAATTGGATATTCACTATAGTGAGAGATACAGACACCCGGCCAGCCACTTAAATAGTGGAACAGGTCTCATGTACGTGGACAAGTAAGGTTAGTCTCCAGGCCGTTTCATCTCACTATGCCGCTAGGATCCAACAAACTTCAAGATGGTAATAACATGATAAAAAAAATTGTTTATGTCTAAAGTGAAAGACAAGATTAGGAAAGAGGGAAAAGATAGAGAGAAAGATGTAGTTGGTCTTCCAAGCTTCACCTCCAGACTTGTAACTTTCTCCTTGGTGATGTCTTGAATGAAATTTTGTAGACTTGATAAATCTTCAGACTTGATGATTCTTGTATCACCAAGGTTGGTCTTGGAATTAACCTAGTCTTCATGAAGTCTCAGATAAGAAGGGAGAAAAGAGAGAGAGGAAGCAAGACTTAGAAAATATTGTTGGTTGGTCTTCATGCACGTCTTCTTGATTTTCTTCTAAGTGCTTCTACTCCTTGAAGATACTTCTGAAGTCTTATTTTGGCTAAGTCCTTCATTGGCGTTCTATCTCCATGTTGAAAATCCTAAGTGTCTAAGTGCATAGTACTTCAACAAAATACTAAGTTGAAAAAAATCCTAACTTAGAGAAAATAATGGAGGCTATGAGGAGTATAACTATATAATAAAATATGTTATGCATGAAATGCACTTTTTAATCATAAGAAAGCATCATTACAACTTTTGGGACTTTTATAAATATGCATTAAGTTATAATTGCAATTTAATTAATTTATATTATAGGAAAATAAAATAAAAGGGTAAAATACAAGATCAAAGTTTTTTGTGATTAAATTTTTATAACAAAATTTTATAAATGGTGTTAATAGACAAAGGAGATTTAATTAAATTTATAGCAATTGGATTTACACAAAAATGATTTTTCTATCAAGAGTTATGTCAAAATTATTCAAACTAATCAATTTAGACATATAACTATGAAATCATCAAAATAATACTCAAAACTATTTTCTAACAGAGTCATCATATAACACATATTCTAAAGTTTCCAAAACAATTTTATTTACAATTTTTGTCTAATTTGGATGAGTGGTTAAAAAGTTATAACAATTCCAGTGGCAGAGACTTTTCTGTAAAATTGCCTTTTAATTCTATTCGGAGAATAAAACAGAAAATAGAGAGGGTCACGTGGAGCACTGTGATTGGCTGGGCTCGGGCTTGGATCGGCTTAAGCCGCGGCTCGGCTCGGCTCGGCTAAGTCGATCTGGATCGTTAGATCCAGATCTGACGGATCAGATCTGAGCGTACCGATTCATTTAATGAATCTAATAGCGACCGTTGATTCCAGATCGGAGGATCCTGGAGGTGTGACCAGTCCGTGGCGGCGGAGCTCACCAGAGTTAGAGGCGACGACGGCGCTGGCGGCTCGGGCGTTGACGAAATCCTCGCTCCGATGGTCTCCTCGACTCGGGAAGGCGACGGCGAGACGCGGAAGACTGCGACAGCAACGATGGGCGAGGTGGCGGCGTCGTACGCGTCCGGGAACTGCTGGGGCGCACGGTCGGGCTGCCTCCGCACCGACGAGCTTCGCCCCGCTCCAACCACTGCGAGAAGAACACGAGAGAGGGGTCAAGGAGGTGCGGGTGGACAGCGAGGGGAAGGAGGGGGTCTCGGCGCGCGAGGGTTGCAGTTACCTCGCCGGAGTTTGGAGAAAGGAGGCGGCGGCAATGGCGGCGCTCCGAGGACGAACTCGAGCAGCCTGGGGGCTCTCGGGCTAGGTTGAGAGGGGAAAAGGCGGTAGGGGCTGGGGATTATATAGGGCCGAAGAGGGAAACCAATCCACGATGATCTCGCTCGAATTTGGAAAGAAATCGGAGACCAAATTCGGGAGGAAATTTCAGACGGAGGTTGAAGAAGGGTGACGTCATCCCGGACGTCACAGGGGATTTTCATTTTCCTTTTTCTGATTTCTTTTATAACTTTTGATTTAAAACTCCAAATGAAGTCAAATCAATTTCTAAAAATTTGTAAAATTCATATCTATGCTTTAAACCATTAGTGGGCATGTTTTGAAAACTTTTTAAAATTAATAATTTTGAAATATTGGCTTAATACAAATTTGATACTTAATGTCCAATTTTAAAATATAGCTAAATTAAATTAAATTTTGGCTAAATAAAATTTGTAAAATACCCACATTCAAATATGTTTGAATTTAACTTACTTAAACTCATTTGGCTGTAACCATTCATATTTTATTTTGGTATACTAGTGGAATACAACATATAAATAATTTTAAAGAAATGGGAAATATAATGGATAATAAAATGTTGAACAAGTTTAAAAGAAAATTAGTGTTTACTTGAGATATTTGAAATAATAAACTTTTTCAATATGCTTGAAGACTTTCATAGTTGGTTTTCTTAAGAATTTTAATATTTTATTTTAAATCAAACAAAAGTTTTAAATTTTAGTGATTTTTAAACATTCCAAAATATTGGGATGTTACATCTACATTATTCACGAACCGTAGGGTGGCACACTTAAGGTTTGTCGACGCTTTTGGGTAGTCACGGAATTTTGGAGAAAAGTTTGGACAGCACCGAAATTGTTTCGGATAATATTGAAATAGTTCAATGGGTTAATTGTCAATAGTTGAGAATGGTTATTAATAGAATTAACAGAAGAACCAAGGGGGTAAGTGTTAATGTTTGTTAATAGAATTAACAAATATTAAAAAGAAATGAAATTGTTTTATTTAATAAAGAAAAACCCTTGGGATTTTTGAGTGGAGATTAAAAGAGAATGAGTGGGCATGAGTGGATGCTCCACTCACATCAAGAGGGAAGAGGTGGAGTCACCCCTAGGGGCAACGACCCAACCTCACCCCTCTCCTATATATGGAGGGGTGGGAGCTCCCTTTTGAATACACACTTGATCCTCTCTCCCTCCTCCCGCTGCTCCACCTCTGGCCATCCGCTTGGCGAAGCCATGGCCGTTTAGTTCTCCACCACACCACGCCGTCGTGCTGTTGGAGTTCCTTGGTGGTTCTACTACTTCCGCTGCCCCGCTAGATCGAGGGAACGGAGGTCGTCATCAAGCCGTACGTGTGACCGAGTACGGAGGCGCTGCCCGTTGCAGCGCACATCTTCACGATCTTGAGATCGGCAAGTGAACGACTACATCAACCACGAGAACTATTCTCGAAACGCTTACGGTCTTCGAGGGTGAGTTTCTCTTGGAATATGTTCCACTCGTTACGAGCATCTCCAAGAGTAGATCTAGACTTGTTGGTTTGTTCTCACTGTAGGAAATTTTTTGTTTTCTATGCTACGAACCCATCACATCTGGCCGCGCGAGCAGGTGGTGAGGCCACCCTGGCCCACCTCCTGGCGTACCCCTTCGCGTACTTCATCTCCACAAAGACCTAAAAATCAGAGGTTGTCCAGAATCCATCTCCGTCGCCGATAGAGAGAGAAAAGCTCTCCGGCAGGTTGCATCGCCGCCGGGGAAATTCCCTCCGGGAGGGGGAAATCGTCGCCATCGTCACCGTCATCGAGCTGCACTCCATCACCATCGCTAACACAACCATCTCCACCGCCGAAGCCGTCATCTTTATCCATCCACTCAGTTCCCGCTGTAATATCTAGGGCTAAATCCGTGTATTTGATAGGGGAACCCCTCACGGTGTTGATTACTATTGGGGTCAATTGGTTCTGTGCCATACCTAGCTGAGTTTTATCGGTCGGTGCCATACCCGCGTTGTTTCTCTAGTCTGTGCCCTGGTTTTTTCGCATATTGTCCAAACGCTCGTTTCCCTCTGGTCAACCTACTTTCACCCGCACTTGGCCTGACTGGTGGGGTCGGCCTGGCATGGCTCGGCTCGTTTGTCGGCTCGGTTGGGATTTCCTGGGGTCAGTGCGTGGGGCCGAGGCACTAGTCTGACTGGTGGGCCTCTGGCACAAGTCTGACTGGTGGGGACGGAACGTGGGGTGCGCGTGGGGTCGACGTGGTGTTGGCGCGTGGGGTCAGTGTGGGTCGGTTAGGGTTTGCCCGTCCACCCCGCCGCGGCTAATAAAAGGGGGCCGCCCTCGCCGTAGAAACTCCATTTTCTCTTCCTCTCTCTCACCTCCTGATGCACACGGTGGGTGTGTTGTTGGGAGACCCCAAGAGGAAGGTGCGAAGTAGTGCAACAGCAAGTTTCACTCAGTATGAAACCAAGGTTATCGAACCAGTAGGAGATGAAGGATTCCCTTGAGGTTGTTGGCGGCGACGTTGACACGGCACAATACCGGCGTCAGCAGCGAACGTGGAGCCTGCACACAAACAATCAAGATACTTTGCCCCAACTTCACAGTGAGGTTGCCAATCTCACCGGCTTGCTGCAACAAAGGATTAAACGTATGTGTGGAAGAAAGATGTATGTTTGCAGAAAGTAACAGGTTTGCAGTTGTGGTTTTATCAGATTAATGAGAAGGACCGGGGTCCACAGTTCACTACTGGTGTCTCTCCATAAATAATAATAACATTCATCCATGCGTGGTAAACAAATTACAGCTAGGCAATTGACAGAATAATGATGAGCAATCCAATGCATATACTAATGGTATGGTGTCTAGTGTGAGATTCATTCGGGCATTACAATAATATACATAGACCGTTCCAACCGCATCTATGACTAATAATCCACCTTCCGGTTAACGTCTGCACCCCTTTCAGTATTAAGTTGCATGCAACAGATTATCGTCTTAAGCACTGCGTGTAAAGTAAGTAAGTAACATCATACTTAGACAAAATACTACTGTTTTATCCCTAGTTGCAACAGCACATCTACAAACTTAGAGCTTTCTGTCACTGCCCCATATTTAATATAGACATGAACCTACTATTGAGCATAAATACCCCCTCTTGGAGTAACGAGCATCTACTTGGCCAGAGCATACACAAGTAACGGAGACCATGCAAGATCATTAAATAGCACACACATGATATATTATGAATTAATAACTTTAGTACTCAATATTCATCGGATCCCAGCAAACACAACATGGAGAATTACATAAAGATGATCTTGATCATGATAAGCAGCTCACAAGATCTAAACATGATAGCACAAGAGGAGAAGACAACCATCTAGCTACTGCAATGGACCCGTAGTCCAAGGTAGACTACTCATGCATCAGTCTGGAGGCGGTCATGGTGACGTAGAAGCCTCCGGGGACGATTCCCCCTCTCGGCAGGGTGCCGGGGAGCAGTCCTGATCTCTCCTGAAGTGGTGGTCACGACGGCGGCTGCTCGGGACCCGTGGAGAAAAAGTTATTAACCGTGCTCTGTTTTTAGGTCAGGGGGGTTTATATGGGCGAAATACCTAGGTCGGTGGGTGCCCGAGGGCGCCACACCGCCTCCCGACGCGGAAGGCATGGGGCCCATGCCACGAGGCGACGTGGCGGCCTCGTGGCCCCACTTCATCTCGTCTTTGGTTTTCCTGGATGCATATATTCCAAAAATAATTCCTGGTTGGCTCGTTTCCAATTTGGCGGATATTTCCTTAAGAGTTTTTCTGAAACCAAAAACAGCAGAAAACAGGGATTTTGCACTGTGGCATCTTGTTAATAGGTTAGTCCCAGAAAATGCATAAAACTATATAAAATGCATATAAAACATGTAGTAACATGATATAACATAGCATGGAACACAAGAAATTATGGATACGTTTCAACATCCCCAAGCTTAGTTCTACTCGTCCCGAGTAGGCAAGAACGATAAAAGAAGAATAATTTCTGAAGTGACATGCTTAAACACAATCTTGATCATGTAATAATGTAAGGCATGTAAACTGAGATCAAATGAATAAGGGTTGTAGTTTATATTGATATCAAACGAGTAATGAACAAACAAGTAGGTGAAGCAAGCAAAGCTTTCAATGATATAGTACTAGATAGCAATCAACTGTGCAAAGTAGGTATTAGAGATGATTTAAGCTTCAAGAACAACAATATAATCATCTAATGCTTCCAACAAACATGACAACTTAATGATAGGATCAAGTCAAGTAATAGCAATATGCACGTAGAAGATCAATATATTATTTGTTCAAAAGAAACAAGCAAGCGTTCAACATTGGTTCCTGGCACCAAGATGTTATGGCTAAGAGAATGTTAACGGGGGTTTGGAAGGCCAACGGAAGAAAGGCTTACAAAGCTGTAGATGATCATTAGACAAGAGAAAGTCATACGATCGAAGCTATGCAAGGAGTAGTGATTGCCATACAACGGATGCACAATGAGCTATAAGTATATGAAAGCTTTACAATGGAACTAGTGGGGGTGCATCCAACTTGCTTCCTCGCGAAGACCTAGAGCACTTTTGAGGAGGCTCATCATTGGAATATAAAAGCCAAGTTCTACAGTGTAAAGTTCCCCACATAGTTATGTAACTAATACATGAAAACTCTCTCATATGGAGTAAAGGTGCTAAACATGAGCAGAAATGATGATCACAAATGATATGGTGCTATAACATGAGCACAAGTGATGACTATAAATGATATGGTGTTGTACCATCAGCACAAGTGTGTGATAAAAAATAGTAATGCTGCCCCCCCCCCCCCTTTTTATTTCTTTCTTTTTTTTCTTTTTTTTTTTCTCTTTTTCTATATTTTTTATCTTTTTCTGTTTTTGTTTCTCTTTTCGATGGCCTCCATGGCTCTTTTCACTTTTAGGGGCAAGCATCCTAATATGATACATGATGTATGACAACACACTAATGATGATAAAACAACATACTGATGATATAAGTAACCAATATGAATGTGCCATAAGAATACATATGACAACGGTGCCTCTGCCAGTGTAGCAGGTTATGCAGTGCTCTAGATGTAACCAACTAGAAAAAGGAGACCCAACAAGTAATGAATGACAACAAGTCATGTAATGTAAGATGGATGTTGCATGGCAATATATCTCGGAAAAGCTATGAAAATGCTGTAGTAGGTCGGTATGGTGTCTATTTTGAGGATGATATTTGGCTTATGTGTAGGAGAACAAGATGAAGATCTCCCACGAATTTTAGAACTCACAAGTAAAAAGATTCCAAATAAAAATATGATCATGCAAGGATAATGAAAATTACTCCTAGGGGTGTTGTGGCAAATGAAAAAGTCACTGTTGGGGACCCGACCGTAGCGCATAACATAAATTCATTACGGTTGCCTTAGGCAAAAAGAAGTCATATACCATTATGCAATCAACTGGAAATTGAAGTGTGGAATAGTTTCCAAGTTTCTCTAGACCAACCATTTAATCATTCCACTTTACTAGACCATCATGTTTACCATTAAGCAAATTAATATCTCACAACAACATCGATGATTCAAGTGACACAATTTAATGATCTACAAGATTAATATATCATTTAATTATTCCATCTACAACATTTAGCATTTTTTGTTCTCAACCAAACACCAATCAACTTATTTAAAAGATAAACTCTCCAAGTAATTAAACAATGAGATATGAGAGTATAATATAATAAAGCTAACACGTCTTACAAGAGATGCATGAAAAACATGAGCTAGAGAGCAAACGATAACATGAAAAGAATATTCAACGAATATAAGTGAAGAATACGAGTATTCATATGAAAAAGCGGAGCGTGTCTCTCTCCCACTCAAAAGAATGCTAGGATCCATATTTATTCAGAGAATGAAAATAACAAAAACAAAAACAAAATCAAACACACACTTCAAGATATGCACATAAGATGTGACGAAATTAAAATATAGTTTCACTAGAGAGGACCTGATAGTTTGTCGATGAAGAAGGGGATGCCTTGGGCATCCCCAAGCTTTGACGCATGAGTCTTCTTGAATTATATTGGGTTGAACCACCGGGGCATTCCCAAGCTTTGGCTTTACTATCCTCTTGATCACATTATATCATCCTCTTATCTTGATCCTTGAAAACTTCCTCCACACCAAACTTAGAGTAACTTCATTAGAGGGTTAGTGCACAACAAATTATGATATTCTGTAGGAACACAATTGCTACCATTGCTACTGGACATTAGCTACAGCCACTGATACTTAAAAGGATAAAAAGATCCAATCAAAATAGCAAAAGAGGCATTGCAAAATAAAATGGCAGAATCTATTAAAAAGAGAATAGTCCGTAAAGACAAAAAAATTGAGGCACTTAACTTGCTCAGATCAGAAAACTCAAAACTAAAGAAAGTTGCGTATACATCTGAGGATTATGCACAAAAAAGGCAGATTTTTCTGACGTCCCAGTAGGGAGATATGAATTTTACGGTGGACGGCAGAAATCTGTTTCAGCACAGGAATTGAATTTAAGCATCAACTTTCACTAGAGGTTTATCTTGACACAACATTGCAATAAGAATAAGATATAAGGGAATTGCTACAGAGGTAGGCACGTTCCTTGACACAAGCAAAACAAATTATAATAACAGAAAATAAAAGTGGGTTGTCTACCATAAGCGATTTTGTTTAACGCCTTTGAGCTAGACACAAAGTTAAACTCAAGTATTATCAAGATCAAGAGTAGAAACCCTTTCAACTATGCATTGTATTTTATCTATATAAGGTTCAGAGGTGCCTCTTTCATTTCTTTTAGTCTTACTACTTTCATCACATGGGTTTTGAGGGACAATCCAATCAAAATTTTCTTCCAAAGCTTCATGCATAGCTACAAGTTTAACAGTATTGGAACTTTCATTTGTTCCCCCTTAATAGGTTCGGTTTTCCCTAGTTTCTCAAGTGCATTAATAACATCTACACATGAGCCCGTAGCTTCTATGGCAACATCACCAAATTCTTTAAGCAAGGTTTCCATGATAAAATCCTTCTTTTCAGCATTTTTAACATTATGAAGATAAAGAAACATTTGTTGTATTATGGGGTGAAGGTTAACAAACCTAGTTTCCAGCATATGAACTAAAGAAGTTGCAGCAGTTTCATAGTTTGGAGCAAGTTCGGCTATGGATTTCTCCTCAAGATCACTATTCTTATTAATATGATTAAAGAACTATGCAATATTTTCTTTTCCAATTATAGAACCAGTACCTACTGAAAGATCCTCAAAAGTGTACTTAGGAAGCAACATTGTAATAAAGGTAAAGCTAAAACCGAAATAACAAAACTAAGAAGACAAACCGAAATTACAAAAGAAACAACACTGAAAATAAAAGTCCAAACCGAAATAAGAAAATAATGCAAGTAACTAATTTTTTTATATTTCTGATATTAAGTAAACAAGACAGTAATAAAAATAAACAAAGCAACACAATAAAAAAAATAAAAAAATTGGAAGTGCGAAAACTCCCCTCGTAGTGAATCTTCAACTCCCCGGCAACGGCGCCAGAAATTTTCTTGATGCACACGGTGGGTGTGTTGTTGGGAGACCCCAAGAGGAAGGTTTGAAGTAGTACAGAAGTAAGTTTCCCTCAGTATGAAACCAAGTTTATCGAACCAGTAGGAGATGAAGGGTTCCCTTGAGGTTGTTGGCGGCGACGTTGTCACGGCGCAATACCATCGTCAGCAGCGAACGTGGAGCCTGCACACAAACAATCAAGATACTTTGTCCCAACTTAACAGTGAGGTTGTCAATCTCACCGGCTTGCTGTAACAAAGGATTAAACGTATGCGTGGAAGAAAGATGTATGTTTGCAGAAAGTAACAGGTTTGCAGTTGTGATTTTTATCAGATTAATGAGAAGGACTGGTGTCCATACTTCACTAGTGGTGTCTCTCCATAAATAATATAACATTCATCCATGCATGGTAAACAAATTACAGCTAGTGTAACATCCCAATATTTTGTAATGTTTGAAAATCACTAAAATTTGAAACTTTAGTTTTTATTAAAATATAATACTAAAATTATAATAGAAACAATTATATTTGGCAAGGTGATTTAAAACTTTTCAAATACACCTTCATCTTATAAAATGTTTCATTAGTTGATTTTGCATATTTAACTTTTGACTATTTATTAAACCTTAAAAACATTTTCACAAAGTACCTAAAAGTTTATTAATGACAACTTTATAAAATGGTTTTGAATTCATTTACCTGAGTTTAAACATAGTTTTGGAAATCATAAAGTCTGCATCTTTAAAACTTAAATGAAAATGAGTTTTATATAACTTAATATAAAACATATATGATTGTGGTATTTTCATAAAATTTATTGAACCCCAATTTCAAATTGACATAAATGGGCAAATTTGTATATTCTGAATATTTCAAAATATTATTTTTCAAAAGTCTTCAAAACATGCCCACAAATGGTTTTAAACCAAAGATATTAATTTTAGAAATTTTTAGAAATTTATTTGACTTCATTTGGATGCTTAAAACAAAAGATATGATAAAAATATGAAAAAATCAGAAAAAGATAAACCGCTGACGTCAGCGATGACGTCAGCGTCGTCTTCAACCTCCGGCCGGAAATCTTGCCTCCGATTGCGTTTCCAAATCCGAGCTCAATCTTCGTGATTCGTTTGTCCCGTTCGTCCCTTATATACCCCAGACCTCCGCCGCCCTTTTCCCCCCTAGAATCCCTAGCTATTGCGCCCCGAGGCTGCTCATTTTGCTCGCCGGAGCGGCTCGGTTGCTGCCGCCTTTTCTTCGAACTCTTGTGAGAACAATCGACCCCGAGCCACCCAGTTGTACCCTTCCTTCTCAACTTCTTTTGACACATCTCCCTGACCCTTCTGCGCATTTTCTTGTGCTCCAAAACGCCGTATCCGTCCACGACCGAAGCCACCACCGCCTTCCTCAACGCCGGGGAGGAATAGGAGAAGCACCGCAGCACGCTGTAGTCGCCAAGCTCGCCATCGAGTCCGCCGTGACAATACGCACGTCCCGTCACCATCTCGAGACCGGGGAGGCACCGCACCGTCCTAAGTATCCGAGTCCGAGCGGAGCGCCGCCGTCCCCCTCGTCTCCGGCGACCCGGCGCCGCCACCCTCAGGTCAATCAAGGTGAGCCGTCTGATTTACTTTCTGCGGTCAAGATTAGATCCATAACTGAATCGGTACGGGCCAAAAGGATCTTGCCACGTCAATGCCCAGTCAGCAGCCACGTCAGAAATCATTGTTTCCTATTTAGTTTAATGGGCAGTTTTACAAAAAAGCCCCTGCATATTCAAACCCTCATATCTTTTCAAACACATATCCAAATTTGATAAATTTTATATCCTTGGAAAGCCCTTGACTTATAGAATATTTTGGTTCTGTTAGAATTAAAATTTGACTTAGTTTAATATATTCAAATTTCAAATGGATGGTTTGAGTTAATTATCATAACTATAAATCCAAAAATTGCAAATAAAATTGTTGTAGAAACCTTAGAATATTTTTATTATGATGCCTCTGTTATAAAAAAAATTAGTATTATTTTGATGATTTAACAGTTGTATGTTTAATTTGATTAGTTTGAGTAATTTTTACATAACTTTTGATAGAAATATTATTTTTGAGTAAATCAAATTGCTATAAATTTATTTAAATCCCCTCTGTCTGTCAGCACTATTTATAAAATTTTGTTATACAAATTTAGTCACATAAAACTTTAATCTTATATTTATTCCTTTTATTATATTTTGCAAAAATAGAAATTAATTTAATTGCATTTATAGCCTCATGCATACTTTATAAATTTCACAAAAATTAGTATGTTTTTTCTTGTAATTAAAAAGTTGCATTTGATGCATAGCATATTTTATTATATAGTTATACTCGAAAACTTCTCCCTTATTTTGCTAAGTATGTTGTTTAGGTTTATTTTTTATAGTGTTTTGAGAAGTTGTACTTAGTCACACTTGGAACTCTCAACATGGAGCTAGAAGGCCAATGAAGGACTTAGCCAAGAAAACAGAATCCAGAAGCATCTCCAAGAAGCAAAAGCACTTAGAAGAAAATCGAAAAGAAGTTCATGAAGACCAACCAGCTACCTTTTCTAAGTCTTGCTTCCTCTCTCTCTCTTTTCTCCCTTCTTCTCTTAGATCTCATGATGACTAAGTATATTCAAGACCAACCTGGATGCTATCAACACCTTCAAGTCTTCAGAACCATCAGCTCTACAAATTGTAATCAAGTCATCACATCAAGGAGAAAGATACGAGGAAGCCTAGAAGACCAACCACATCATTCTTTCTATCTTTTCCCTCTTTCCTAATTTTTCTTTCACTTTAGACATAAACAACTTTTGATCATGATATTACCACCTTTGAAGTATGTTGGATCTTAACGGCATAGTGAGATGAAGCGGCCTGGAGACTAACCTTACATATCCACGTACATGAGACGTGTTCCATAATCATAAGTGGTTGGCCGGGTGTCTGTCTCTCTAACTATAGTGAATATCCAATTTACAAAGAGTTGTTAATAATTGTTCATCACCTTGAAGAATAGACTTAGTATTTTCTTTAAGTATTTATCCACATCATGACTAAGCCATTAGAGTGCTTATTCAAGATGATTTATAGCAAAGTATTTTGTCCAATCTATGACCTTATTACTTAGTCATTTTGACCAACATATTTTCCTTGCATTAACTTAGAAGATTTTCATGGCATGACATGCATCTCTAGTCCTTAGAAATATTTTGCACGCCATGCACAAACATATTTTCCTAAGAAGTTTATGAAACTTGTTTGTTCATTATGTATGTGTTTGTATGCGTTGTGATGTTGTGTTTTATGTTGATTGTGGTATCGTGGTTTGTCTATATTGTTTAGATTGAACGGAGAGCCCCGAGTTATGTTGAAAAGAGTTTGTGGGCAAAGACATCATCCAAAGGCAAGTGGCACATTCATAAACCTCCTACTATTTTCTATATGCATGACTTAGTGTATTTTTAGATTTCCCCTACTCCATTGTGTCCAAGTACCTATGTAATGACTCAGTAGAATTATTGATGTTATTTCAATGTTGTTTTGTCAAAATCTAAATTCTACTAAGTTAATAAAAAACCTCCTGGGTGGATTGCTTGTATACGACGGTGAAGTTGATTGGCTACTCAGGCCCATGTCTATGGTTCCTGAGTATGTGCACTTGTGGATGGCCACCCAGGGAACAAAGGGATCTGAAGAACTCTGAGTGAAGATTTGCTTCCAGTGCAGCCATTGCCAATGGGCTCTGGCTTGATCAACTAAGTTGCATGGACTTACCACGGCTTGACAAGCATATATAGAGGGTGTTAGGTGGAACGGGTCAAGCCTGTATGGGGAGGGAAAATGTTTCTGAAAGATCTCGTCTCATTCTTCTCCTTTTCCTTTTCACTTCCAGATTGTAGAGGATAGTTTGGGCTGAATGGGTACAATGGTGAATGTGCACAACCTCTGCAGAGTGTAAAATCTAAGTACTTAGTCGTGTCCCCAGTACGGACAATTTGAGCAGCTGATCAAGGACGTCCACGGAGGATCCCACCATTCCAACTTCAAAATTTAAAACTTGATGGGTGAACAATGGTAGAATGAGACGGTGGATTTCATGCCACAGATGTCTCGAATAGAAGAAAAGTGTTTTCCAAAGAGTTAGGAAAATTGGCTTTATGCAAAATAGTCTTCAACTCGACCAGCCAAATTAGCATATAGATTATTAGAGTTTTTCCCCTAAGTGTCCACCATAGTGTCACTTGCCAGACTCCATTTTTAATGGAATCTGACCCACGTTGTTGCAATATTTTTCTTATTGCATATTGTTCAGATGACAAGAGAGGTTTCGTTTAAAGGTTTCGAGTCTACAACCAACATGTTTTCGCCTGTGGCAACATGAAGATGATGGAGACTCACTCCTATTTATTTCCGATGTTTACTCTTATAGTGCTAGCTTTATGCTATGCAAGTTGTAATGAATATTTTCTAAGTCTGGATCATCGATGTAATAAAATTGATACTTTGTTGTGATATTACATCGTAAACTGTATGCAAACGAATCGATCCAGGGATTTGCACTATACACAAGTACCTTGCCATATTTTAAGTGCAGGTACACTACAGATGGTATCAGAGCACTGTGTTGCATGTAGGTTCGAAACCCTAAGTTTGGATAGAAATAAGTTTGGCCATAGGATTGAAAATCTATTTCATTCAGTTTGCTGAAAATAAGAACTTTTCAAACATCATTCTTGTAACTATCTTAACTATTTCCTCTCTAATTATCTTCTCTTGTTTTTTTAGATGACCAGCCTCATTGAATCACTCAAGAATGGACCAGTGATGACCATGACCTTGGAATGTGAGACGGAGTTTCCAAGAGCACTTAAGGATAACTTGAAGAGCTTCGGTTTTGAAGGAGAAGCAGTATACCAAGGTTTTCCTTTCATGGATGAAGGCCAAGAGTACTGGTGGGTGCAAGTCCATCTATACAGGAGCAAAGAAGATGACCACAAGACTAGGGGTGACTGCATTTTCACCAACCCAATACTTCACACATCATTCTTTGATTCAGAAAGAAATGCAGCATGGAAAGCTGTAGAGTACCTTGTAGAAAGACTTCGTTTTAGACTTCACAACACCCAGAAGCTTCTTGAATAACTCAAGGAAGTAGAGGAGGAACTCGAGGAGACCACCTATTTATTAGAATATCGAGATCCGATGAATGTATTGACCTATCAAATTATGGTATGGAAGTACTATCAATTTTGTCTTTCCATGACGTTGGTGTGTTTCATTCGATAAACGATTAGTTGGTTTCCCAAAAGAAGTTTGAAAATTTTAACGTATGTGTTTGCTTGTGTTTGAACCATGTTGATTGATTTTGTTAGAGATTGGTTGCCTTGTTCTGATTTATTGAATTAGGATCCCTCCATAGTACCTATAACTCAACTCATTTGTTTTATAAACCAAACAGATGTCTCACCCCAATACCAACACCAACGACATGCACACAATAATGCAACTACTATTAGAGACCTAGAGTCAGTTGTGGAATTTGATGAACCAAAATATGAGCAATGACCACCTGCCTAAGATTGATCAAAACCATAGTGAGTTTCAAAATGGTCTTATGACCAAACCGAAGGCATGCAAAACTTGTGGAGAGATAGGACATACGTCCAAAGAATGTCGTGATGAGTGGCCCCATGGTGATACAAGACATGTTGTTAAAGGATGCCCCACAACTCAGGTTACTTACTTTTTGTGTGAAGGAACAAATCATGTCCCAATACAGTGTCAACTTTATCCCATGGTGCAACAAGTTATCCAGCAAACCAAGGAAGGAATGCAACAGTATCTCATGAAGACCTTGGAGGAACAAGAACAAAAAGTTAAATCCAAGAAAGACCTTAGCCACATAAATTGCTACAAGTGTAGAGAACAAGGACATTATTCATCGAACTGCATAAAGAAGAAGATTGGTAAGGATACTGAACCAAATCATTGTCTAAGGACGATTGTAGTTCCTACCTAGATGGAAAATGAAGTAATAGTAAAGTCACACCCGAAGACATCCAAAAGTACCTCCAAGTGTTGCTATAAGTGTGAAGGAGATCACCTAGCTCAAAATTGTCACATCAAACGAGACTGGACTTCGTCGATGGAGATAAAATATGACAAACAAGATTTGGAAGAACTTTAGCCCTGGAAACACCTATGAAGAATAAGAAATTAAGCGACGTAATTTGCTACAAATGTAAGGACAAGGGACAATACGCTGATAAGTGCCCAGAAAAGGTGAAGGAGAACTGCCTTATCTGCTCGCACAAGAAAATCAACAGTCCCATGACATGCCGCAGATACGAAGTAACATGGCACTATGTCAGTGGCTGCCCTGAGTGGAAGAAGGATAAATCTCTCCAAGGACCGAGTGGAAAATGTGAGTGCTATAACTTGTCGTATCACCACATACCATTGTATTTTGAATATTAGTACAACCTACATCAGAAAAGTAAGCAAGATTAAACAAAGTTTCTAGACTGACCACATAAATTTCCTTTAAGGGTGGTAGCCACCCAGATAATTCAAACCCAGTTACCTAAATCCGGAGATCCAAACCTATCCTTCCTTCTAGCATTCCCAATCAGCGGAATCAGTTTCTACTGGTTTACAGTTTCCGTGTCAACAACTAGTTTTTCCCCCTCTCGAGTTATCATAATCATTTCTAGCATTTGCTTTTCTTTCTAGCCTCTCCGAATCTCGAGGAAGAGATTCCTTTTAAGGGTGGTAGTCTGTAACATCCCAATATTTTGTAATGTTTGAAAATCACTAAAATTCGAAACTTTTGTTCTTTTTAAAATAAAATCATAAAATTATAATATAAACAATTATATTTGGCAAGGTGATTTAAAAAATTTCAAATACACCTTCATCTTATAAAATGTTTCATTAGTTGATGAATATTTAACTTTTGACTATTTATTAAACCTTAAAAACATTTTCGCAAAGTACCTAAAAGTTTCTTAATGACAACTTTATAAAATGGTTTTGAATTCATTTACTTGAGTTTAAACATAGTTTTGGAAATCAAAAAGTCTGCATCTTTAAAACTAAAATAAAAATGAGTTTTATATAACTTAATATCAAACATATATGATTGTGGTATTTTCATAAACTTTATTTAACCCCAAATATATTTATTAAATCCCTAATTTCAAAGTTGACATAAATGGGCAAATTTGTATGTTATGAATATTTCAAAATATTATTTTCAAAAGTGTTCAAAACATGCCCGCAAATGTTTTAAAACAAATATATTAATTTAATAAGTTTTAGAAATTTATTTGACTTCATTTGGATGCTTAAAACAAAAGATATGATAAAAATATTAAAAATCAGAAAAAGAAAAACTGATGACGTCAGCGTCGTCTTCAACCTCCGGCTGGAAATCTCGCCTATGATTTCGTCTCCAAATCCGAGCGCAATCTTCGCTATTCATTTGTCCCGTTTGGCCCTTATATACCCCAGACCTCCGCCGCCCTCCCCCCCCCCCCCCCCTTCCCCGAAACCCTAGCTATTGCGCCCCTAGGCTGCTCATTTTGCTCGCTGGATTCGTTCGGTTGCCGCCACCTTTTCTTCGAACTCCGGTGAGAACCATCGACCCCAAGCCACCCCGTTGTCCCCATCCTTCTCAACTTCTTCGGGCGCATCTCCCTGACCCTTCTGCGCATTTTCTTGTTCTCCAGAACGCCGTATCCGTCCACGACCAAAGCCACCGCCGCCTTCCTCAACGCCGGCGAGGAATCGGAAAAGCACCGGAGCACGCCACAGTCGCCAAGTTCACCGTCGAGTCCGCCGCGACAATACGCACCTTGATGTCACCAACTCGAGGTCGGGGAGGCACCGCACCGTCCTGAGCATCCGAGTCCGAGCGGAGCGCCGCCGTCCCCCTCATCTCCGGCGACCCGGCACCGCCACCCTCAGGTCAATCAAGGTGAGCCGTCCGATTTACTTTCTGTGGTCCAGATTAGATCCATAACCGAATCGGTACGGCCCAGTAGGATCTTGCCACGTAAATGCCCAGTCAGCAGCCACGTCAGAAATCATTTTTTCCTATTTAGTTTAATTGGCAGTTTTACAGAAAAGCCCCTGCATCTTCAAACCCTCGTATCTTTTCAACCACAAATCCAAATTTGATAAATTGTATATCCTTGGAAAGCCCTTGAGTTATAAAATATTTTGGTTCTGTTAGAATTCCAATTTGAATTAGTTTAATATATTCAAATTTCAAATGGATGGTTTGAGTATATTTATCATAACTATAAATCTATAAATCAAAAAATTGCAAATAAATTGTTTTAGAAACCTTAGAATAGTTTTATTATGATGCCTCTGTTATAAAATATGTTTGAGTATTATTTTGATGATTTAACAGTTATATGTTTAATTTGATTAGTTTGAGTAATTTTGACATAACTTTTGATAGAAACATTATTCTTGAGTAAATCCAATTGCTATAAATTTATTTAAATCCCCTCTGTCTATTAGAACTATTTACAAAATTTTGTAATAAAATTTAATCACAGAAAACTTTAATCTTATATTTATTCCTTTTATTATATTTTGCAAAAATAGAAATTAATTAACTTGCATTTATAGCCTCATGCATACTTTATAAATATCACAACAATTAGTATGTTGTTTCTTGTAATTAAAAAGTTGCATTTCATGCATAGCATATTTTATTGTATAGTTATACTCGAAAACTTCTCCCTTATTTTGCTAAGTATGTTGTTTAGGTTTATTTTCGATAGTGCTTTGAAAAGTTGTACTTAGTCACACTTCGAACTCTCAACATGGAGCTAGAAGGCCAATGAAGGACTTAGCAAAGAAAACAGAATCCAGAAGCATCTCCAAGAAGCAAAAGCACTTAGAAGAAAAGTGAAAATAAGTTCATGAAGACCAACCAGCTACCTTTTCTAAGTCTTGCTTCCTCTCTCTCTTTTCTCCCTTCTTCTCTTAGACCTCATGATGACTAAGTATTTTCAAGACCAACCTGGATGCTGTCAACACCTTCAAGTCTTGAGAACCATCAACTCTACAAATTGCAATTAAGTCATGAAATCAAGGAGAAAGTTACGAGGAAGCCTACAAGACCAACCACATCCTTCTTTCTATCTTTTCCCTCTTTCCTAATCTTATCTTTTACTTTAGACATAAACAAATTTTGATCATGATATTACCACCTTTGAAGTATGTTGGATCTTAACGGCATAGTGAGATGAAGCGGCTTGGAGACTAACCTTACATGTCCACGTATATGAGACCTGTTCCACAATCATAAGTGGCTGGCCGTTGTCTGTCTCTCTCACTATAGTGAATATCCAATTTACAAAGAGTTGTTAATAATTGTTGATCACTTTGAAGAATACACTTAGTATTTTCTCTAAGTATTTATGCACATAATTACTAAACCATTAGAGTGCTTATTCAAGATGATTTACAGCAAAGTATTTTGTCCAATCTATGACCTTATTACTTAGTCATTTTGACCAACATATTTGTCTTGCATTAACTTAGAATATTTCCATGGCATGACATGCATCTCTAGTCCTTAGAAATATTTTGCACGTCATGCACAAACATATTTTTCTTAGAAGTTTATGAAACTTGTTTGTTCATTATGTATGTGTTTGTATGTGTTGTGGTGTTGTGTTTTTATGTTGATTGTGGTATTGTGGTTTGTCTATGTTGTTTAGATTGAACAGAGAGCCCCGAGTTACGTTGAAGAGAGTTTGTGGGCAAAGACATCATCCAAAGGCAAGTGGCACATTCATAAACCTCCAATTATTTTCTATATGCATGACTTAGTGTATTTTTATATAAGCATGTGTACTATAGTATTGCTATGCAGACATGTTTAGATTTCCCCTACTCCGTTGTGTCTAGGTACCTATGAAATGACTTAGTAGAATTATTGATGTTATGCAAGTTGTTTTGTGAAAATCTAAATTCAAGTAAGTTAATAAAAAACCTCCTGGTGAATGGGTTGCATACGGCGGCGAAGTTGAGTGGCTACTCAGGCCCATGTCTAAGGTTCCGGAGTATGTGCACTTGTGGATGGCCACCCAGGGAACAAATGGATATGAAGAACTCCGAGTGAAAATTGTTTCCAGTGCAGCCATTGCCAATGGGTCCTGGCTTGATCAACTAAGTTGCGTGGACTCGCCCCGGCTTGACAAGCAGATGTAGAGGGTGTTAGGTGGAACGGGTCAAGCCTGTATGGGGTGGGAAAATGCTTCTGAAAGATCTCGTCTCATTCTTCTCCTTTTCCTTATCACTTCCAGAGTGTAGAGGATAGTTTGGGCTGAATGGGTACAATGGTGAACATGCACAACCTCTGCAGAGTGTAAAATCTAAGTACTTAGCCGTGTCCTTGGTACGGACAATTTGAGCAGCTGATCAAGAACGTCAATGGAGGATCCCACCATTCCAACTTCAAAATTTAAAACTTGATGGTTGATCAAGGATAGAATGAGACAGTGGATTTCATGTCACGGATGTCTCGAATAGAAGAAAAGTGTTTTCCAAAGAGTTAGAAAAAATTGGCTTTATGCAAAATAGCCTTGAACTCCACCAGCCAAATAAACATATAGGTTATTAGCGTTTTTCCACTAAGTGTCCACCATAGTGTCACTTGCCAGACTCCATTTTTAATGGAATCTGACCCATGTTGTTGTAATATTTTTCTTATTGTAGATTGTTCAGATGACGAGAGAGGTTTCGTTTAAAGGTTTTGAGTCTGCAACCAACATGTTTTCGCCTGTGGCAACATGAACATGATGGAGACTCACTGCTATTTATTTCAGCTGTTTACTCTTACACTGCTAGTTTTATGCTATGCAAGTTGTAAAGAATATTTTCTAAGTCTGGATCATCGATATAATAAAATTGATACTTTGTTGTGATATTATATCGAAAACTGTGTGTGCAAACGAATCGATCCAGGGATTTGCACTATACACAAGTACCTTGCCATATTTTAAGTGCAGGTACACTACAGATGGTATCAGAGCACTGTGTTGCCTGTAGGTTCAAAACCCTAAGTTTGGATAGAAATAAGTTTTGCCATAGGATTGAAAATCTATTTCATTCAGTTTGCTGAAAATAAGAACTTTTCAAACATCATTCTTGTAACTATCTTAACTATTTCCTCTCTAAGTATCTTCTCTTGTTTTTTTAGATGACCAGCCTCATTGAATCACTCAAGAATGGACCAGTGATGACCATGACCTTGGAATGTGAGATGGAGTTTGCAAGAGCACTTAAGGATAACATGAAGAGCTTGGGTTTTGAAGGAGAAGCAGTATACCAAGGTTTTCCTTTCATGGATGAAGGCCAAAAGTACTGGTGGGTGCAAGTCCATCTATACTGGAGAAAAGAAGATGACCACAAGACTGGGGGTGACTGCATTTTCACCAACCCAATACTTCACACATCATTCTTTGATTCGGCAAGAAATGCAGCATGGAAAGCTTATGAGTACCTTGCAGAAAGACTTCGTTTTAGACTTCACAACACCCAGAAGCATCTTGAAGAACTCAAGGAAGTAGAGGAGGAACTCGAGGCACTCAAGAAAATGATAGATTAGACCACCTATTTATTAGAATACCGAGATCCGATGAATGTATTGACCTATCAAATTGTGGCATGGTAGTACTATCAATTTTGTCTTTCCATAAAGTTGGTGTGTTTCGTTCGATAAACGATTAGTTCAGTTTCTCAAAAGAAGTTTGAAATTTTTCACGTATGTGTTTGCTTTTGTTTGAACCATATTGATTGATTTTGTTAGAGATTGGTTGCCTTGTTCTGATTTATTGAATTAGGATCCCTCCATAGTACCTATAACTCAACTCATTTGTTTTCTAAACCAAACAGATGTCTCACCCCAATACCAACACCAACGATATGCACACAACAATGCAACTACTATTAGAGACCCAGAGTCAGTTGTGGAATTTGATGAACAAAAATATGATCAATGACCACCTGCCTAAGATTGATCAAAATAGAGTTTTAATAAAGAATTATGTCATAATAAAATCAAGAAAATTACACAAATCCATATCTTTAAAACAAGTCTTTCTAAACCCTTTTCAAAATCAAACACTTGATTCAAAACTATATTTTAAAAAATATAGAAAATGTTCCAGATAGTTTTGTGATCATAAATTGACCTAGGGTTTATTAAGAATCCAAATATAATGTTTTGAATTATTTAAATTAACCAAAACCATTTTAGAAATAGGCATAACTTGAATAACCTGAAGTACTTTGCAAATATGTTTTAGGGTTTAATAAATGTTTAGAAAATGTATTTATAGTTCCTTACTCAGGTTTGAAATTAAAGTTTACTTAATTAACAACATAATACTTTTGAATACATTCCAATAACCTTTTTAGTTGATCTTCTTGGACATTGTTGATTTCATTTTACTATGAAGTAAAAGTTTTAAATTTTAGTGATTTTTAAACATTCCAAATTTTTGGGATGTTACACTTGAGGCCGGAAACTTTGGCCAGGGGCGGAAACTCCGGTCTTCAGGGCCGGAAACTCTGCCCCCCACCAGGAGCTGAACACTTCTTCAACAATTGAGGCTGGGAAAGTCTCCGGTCCTCAGGGACCGGAAAGTTCTGCCAGGAGCGGAAACTCCGGCCCCTGAGGCCGGAAACTCCGCCCCCCACCAGGGGCTGAGCACACTTTTCAGCATTGCCTCTTTTCTCCTTTTTGGTGCTGATGCATCTGAAATGTTCCTAATTGATCCTGCATCACTTGACACCATCTTAAGACATCCAACATGTTGTTAACTAATACACAAAACTCAGAGATCACAAAAGTGTCATTTCAACCCCTCCGGCGCTTAGTTGCCACGGCCCATGGCCGCCAGAGGCGCCGGGGACGCGTATGTCCGGAGGACATGAGTACCTGGCGCTGTTCAACGACCACGCCTCCTCCTTGCGGAGGAAACGGCGGACCCAGCCATTCTTCACGGCGGCGTCCATCTTCTCGGTGGCGGGCTACTGGGTTGCGACGGTGGAGGGAGAGGAGAGTGTGAGGCAGAGGCGGCGAGAGAGGAATGGCGAGTGACGGCGAGGCTCGGAGGGGTTTTATAGCGCGGCGCGGCCAGGCGAAGGGGCGAAGAGGTGGTGACCATTACTGCGCGGCGCATGCCCCTTCGATTGGACGTCGCAGTCGTGACATTCCTCCGGCAGCCTTTGACTGGGGGAGCTCACTGGCCGCCCGCCACGCCATTACTCCAGCAGCCTTTGACCGACGCGGGAGCCGAGAAGACGAGCACGGGCGGTTTATGTTCCGCCCCATTTTCTTCCGCGTCGCTGACAGCGCTGGCCCGCGTCGCCTTTCCCGCCATTTCGCCCCCCAGACCGTACCCATTAGGCTGGGTTTCACCTGGGGGTGCCGGCGCTATTTTTCGCCGAAACGGCGCTAACTAGGCTTATGGGGGGCGACTGGTGAAAAAATGGCATTTTTGGCTTCCGCCAATGCCAAAAAGGCCTCTTGGGGGACGCTGGGGGCGGGGGAGGGGGGGCGACTGGAGATGCCCTAATGCTTCTAACTCGCTAACCACCGGCTGGACTCAGAAGACACACCATCAAACTATGTTCCTATGAAAAAAAATAGCATACATGCCCATGATCTAACGATATTTTATTATGATTTGTTGCTAAAAGGTCTGGTTTTAGAGTAACCCAATAAAGGATGTCGACTAAGAAGTTATCAAACAAAGCTGAATAATACAAGATCCATATAAACTTATGTCCATCATTTTTGATGCAGCTGCCTCAAGGTTTACCCTCCATTTTGAAAAAAAAAATCATAGGATCAAAACCAAAAGTTATATCGATGAAGTTCTCGTTATTTAGTTTCTCCTATTGCATCTTGATGTTCATCCATGTATCTCGTGGACGCACGGGAGAAGGTCAACATGCACGATTTGAACTAACCTTAAAGGTTTTTAAGAGCAGAGTAAAATGAGTAAACATGTCCATACATAACCTAAAATATCTACTCTCTTCGTTTCACAATATAAGATGTTTTAGATGTTTCACGTGTTGTTTAGATTCGGAATAAAATGGATGGGTATATACACTAAAATGTGTCTAGATACATGTGAATGTGAAAAATATTCTGAAACGGTGGGAGTACTTAGTTTGTGTTAGCTCTCATACTTATTTGTGATCGTTAAGCTCCCTTGCACAAGTGCATTTCGCACGTTGTAGTCTACTTCAAGGAGTCTCAACCCATAGAGAGGTGTGTTGTTGTTGGTCTTAAGTCACATGAGTTAATTATCACCCCAAAAGGGAAGAACCTAAAATTATTAAACACATTGTGAACAAGAACACACCCAATGGAAGGTTGCGACACCGAGGCTTAGCCGGCACTCGATAGAAAAAGATAAGAAGATTGAGAGCATAAAAGGATGAATTTAAAAACCACATATATAAAACGGTCGACACCATCTTCGACAAAGTCAAGCGAAGCATCGAACGATAATCCAAGGTATCGGAGAGGCGTCGATCGCGTGGAACCAAAACATCACGAGTTCTCTGCTGTTTTTGGTTGCATTGGTCGCGATACCATATAATAACAATGACTAGCAAAATGTCCGTGCGTTGCAACGGGCTATCATTTGTAAATTTAAGACCATGGGGCTTCACAAAGTATGGCACATTGTGATAAATGTTTATATTCACTATTCGTTGGTTTGAACATTGTCTTTTCCAAATTATAGACAACTATTAGAGATTCTAATGAGCTACATAAGAAAATATAGCTTCACAAAATAGAGCACATAGAGAAATCATGCAAAAGTATGACGAATTTAAAACTAAGCAAAATAAGATAAAACGATATAGATGTTGTTTCTTAAACTGATATACATGTAGCTGTAGCTGTTATATAGTCGTACCTCTTTTTAATTTTGTGCATGAAATTATCGTGGTGCCTGGATCGAGACTGAATACTAGTGCTTTTTTTTGTCACTCGGGTTTCTTTTCGATTTCAATCTCGAAGCGAACCGTCAATCCTGAGGCTTACCGTTTCCCACCAAAATTACCACTTCATGCTGACATTTTATCTTTGGTAGAGGGCTTTTCTTCCTTAATTTAACTACTCTGTGATGGCTAAAGAGCATGATTTAGTGAATGGTGTAGGAATTCTGGTTGTAACCGTGTTAAACCTTAACCGTCATTTTCGTGGCATCGCATGGCCTAAGACATGTCGTCGAAACCCAGCTGATCTTTATCCAAAGTTGTTGCTACTTTCTGTCTCGTTGTCCTCTGAATTCACTGGCAGATCTCGAAAATCATAATTCTGGGAATGTCGACTTTTCAAATCCATCATCTTATGGGTTGAGTTCTCCGCAAATGTGTTCCCGATCATTAACTTGAAAATATAGAATTTTTTATCGAACTTGGATCAGAAACGGGCACATACCAATTTTTTTGACAAAGAGAACAAAACCTACACTACTCCTCTGATCCGTTTTAAGTGCGGTAGAAATACAACGTACCACACACAACTCGATCGCACAGCTTACGACAATAAATTTGGATCAGAGGTAGTATTAAAATTGGACTGAATGAGATCAATAGATGCTAGACGGAAGAACTGTACGCGCGCTCACGCGCAAAGTCCAAGCGCTGGCGCTCCATCTGGACAGTAAGCTCCAGGTTCGCCGACTCCATCAAACCATGGGCGCTCACCTCTGCTACCGCCGTCCACGTGCCCCTCGTCCGCCCTCCGCTTCCTGTTCGCGGTTGCCGCAGACTCTGAGACGGTGCCCTCCGCTTGACGGGGCCAGCGGTGGCCGTCATGAGCAACGTGCGGCTGCGCTAGGGGTGGCGGAGGCTGCCGCGGCCGAACATGACGAAGCGCTCACCCCCGCCCCCGCTCCCCTGGCTGGTGTAGGAGCCATGTTACAGGAGCGTGAGGGCCAGGGGGCCGCGGGGAGGCGCCGAGGCGATGGAGACGGGGTCGGCGACTGCGAGCACGGTGGCAATCAGGAGCGGCGAGGAGGAGGCCGGCGAGAGCGACCTGAAGGCGTCGTCGCCCACCTTTCCCCCGCGGCCCCGCTGGTGGGGTCTTCATCCTCTGACTTGAGCGACGACGGCGAGACAGAATCCGCCGCCGCATCGCGCATGCCAGGAGTTGAGGAAGGACAGCGACGTTTCCGACCGGATGCGACCCGAAGAGCGGATGCGTCGAGATGCTGCTGAGCACGGTGGAGAGAGGACGTGAAGCTGATTCCGGATCTAAAGTTGGTCGTGGAAGAGGAGATCCATTCGAGGAGATCAGCCTGCCGGCGGCGGCAGCGTACCCCGCATCGCCATGGTCCGCGTCATGCCACTTAACGGCGGCGACCAGGGAGATTCGCTTGCTGGGGGGAAAGGGCGGTGAGAGACCTGTGTCAACCGTGGCCATGGACATGGAGCTGGGGAGCGGCCATGGGCGCGGATGCGTGACAACACGTGGCACGAGGACGGGCGGAGGCCATGGGCCGCACGGGTCATCGCCGCCGTACATCCCGGCCACTTGCGCATGGTGGGAGCGGTGGCGCATCGCAGCGATGGGTTCCAGCGAAAAGAACGGTTCAGAGTAAGATATGGACTGCGGGTTGATTTTCTCAAAACTGAGTGTCTAAAACGTAAAAATGTCATGACATACCGGACAAGTTAGGCCATATTATATAGTAGAGATAATCGTCGATTTGACCCAGGTACTGATCCTTTTGCAGCAATGCGCGAGAAAGCCCGCCGTTTTCTTTATATTACTATTACTACTGTATATGAAAGTTGGCCGGTGACCTCCGGTTCCACCAGTCACCGCGCCTATTTTCCACAAAAGACCTTCGAAGATCCGCGCAGTCACCCGCAATCCAAACTTTAACACAGAAAAGGACCCTATCATGAATACGCAAAAGTTCAGATGCTTTTCTGCAAAACCACCCCACAGAATCCCCCTACCCCTTCCTTCTCTCCCACAACCACGAGTTCGCCGCCGCCGCCAACGCGCCGCGCGCCTCCTCCCGCGCCCCCTAACTCCTCCAGCGCTGTCGCGCCTCCTCCCGCTCTGTCGCGCCTCCGCGCCTCCTCCCGCTCTGCCGCGCCTCCTCCTGCGTCCCCGCCTCCTCCCGCGTCATCCACGACCCGATCTAGCTTTGTGTGTCCGATTGATTTCTTCGCTTCCGACGATGCTGCAATGGCGCGGAGAAGACGCCCCTGTGTAGCGCTGGGTTGGCCGCGTGGGCACTGCCCCACCACACCGCTGTGCTTGCGCACATGCGCAGGTAAGGTTCTTTGCCCTTTGACCTGTTCTTCTCTCTTCCCCCTCCGTTCTTTGGCTATGTTCTGAAATGGCTCCTTGCTGGTAGTCCAACATCTACCTACCAGCTCGACGAGTAGGAGAGGGCTAGCGCCCAGGTTGTCCTATTTTCAGATCCTTGGCTGGCTGGTTCTCTCCCTCCATGACGTGATGTGTTAGTGGTGTGATGTGTTGTTGTAGGATCAGGAGCTCTATGGGTTGGAGGCGGCACTGTGCACAACGCTCACCTCCAACTCTAGCGCCTCCACAGGATTTCTGAGTGATGTCGGCTAGGATGTTGGCATCAAGGTGATTATGTTTGATATCTGGCCGTATTGTTCACCAGTCTACTAGAAGATAATTAACTGATTTTTCATTACCGGGCCAGTGAAGTTCACGCCTCACGGGAAGGACTATCAATTTGACACCATATAGGAATCTATCAAGATAATTAAAAGGGAGCACTTGCTTTAATACGTTCTTCGCAACGGGGAGTATAAGGGAATCCCAAGCATCGGGTGATTCAGGTATGCTACTGTTTTTCTTTTTTATACCACAACGATCAATAGCTTATTGATGTGTATGGATGTTTGTAGCCAAAGCAGATGTGGGGTTTCAATGAACCGACTTGATGTACTAGAAATTTATCATGTCCTTTCAAGCAATATTTGTTCAACATGTGTTGTTGCGTTGATAAATGAAAACGGTATTATTGTAGTGTGAGTCCTTGTTTCAGAGACTAACAAACCAATGTTCCACAACAGATTGCTTTATACCTATATAGACATAACCTTAATGTTTGCAAATATTTACAGCTTTGTAACATCTTCAACCATAATACAGTATATGTACAGTTGTGTAATATTTTTCCAACAGTTATAATGTATTTGTCGATTGTTAAGACTAACGAGACCAATTCTCAAGTGTAGATTGTCAAAAGCTAATTGATTTGTGTTGCTTCTTTTTTTTCATGCTTCAGTTTAACTTTTCATGTCATGTGGGAGTGTAGTATTGTAAACCTCCAAGGCAGGTGGTGTTAAAATGGAAAAGGACAAGGTACAGATTGATTATGGTGTAGCAAAGTATACAGTATACCTTTCTAAGCTACTGAAGATATCTATCTTGAAGTAACACTGGTGGCTTCCTGAACAAAAAATTAGATTGTAGGACAACAGTGTTCCGCATACCTGGTTGTCGGTTTCCCTGTCAGCAAAAAAGATATATTCAGAAGAGAAGAAAAATAAAGAGATGAACGTATGGAAAATAAGTAGGAAAGTTATTTCAGATATAGTGGTTATATATAAACATTGACACAAAAGTTGAGCTTTTGACTACATATGAGTTTCATTTAAAAAGTATATTTTTATCATCAACAAAATGCAATTCAATTAGGCTCATTATGTATCCCCTGCACTTCATCTCTAGCTGCAAATGATTTAGAAGGAAGACACATACCTTGGTCCAGTAGTCATGTTTAAAGCACCAGGATAGCATAGCAAATGAGCACATGTAGTCAACAAATGAGCATCATTATATTTTGCATGATTTTAACATGGTCATAAGACAACAGTGAAGGTCCATGCTTTATGCCAACAGTAACTAAATATGTAGAAGTGACAAGCTATTATAGACTCAGTCCCAGCGGCAACCAACATGAGTACTGTAGGATCTGCAGTGCATGAAAAAGGCACACATGTTTTTTAATCAAGCGTTACGTATATATTAAATACCGGCACCCTCACATGCCAATAGATTTAAAGCTCCGTCAATTGCTACATGTGCTAGCCGCACAGCTTGGTTGCAGGCAAGCAACTCAACTCTCTCAGGATCAGAGGCAGAGGGAAAAAATGACAGCTGCATTCGCTGAACTCGCCATGATGATCTCTAAGGATCGTGTACCCCCGGCCCTGCCTGCATCGCCTAAAGCATCTAAGAAACTGTCGTCCGCATTTGCCTTGTGCCAACCCGGATCCGGTGGAAGCCAGTGCTCCATGACGTTGACAGCAGGAGTAGTCTGTGTCGTCGAGAGGCCATGCAACTCCTCGACAAAGGGACACACTTATGGTTCTCCTCTGATTTTGTTTTCCCCGTGAAGCCCAGATCCCATCCTCCTCTTCCTCTTAGTAATTGATTCACCGTATTGTTCTGTTGTGCTCTTTGTACTTCCCAGTAAGTATGTGCATTCAAGTGTACATGTTTCATCTTCGTCAGATAAGGTAACTTGACTGACATTCTCACTCCTTACTGACATTGAGATATGGCTTGGATGTTAAAATGTAATTTTCTTTTAGTAGCATTATATTGTGGTTAGGTGTTTCTGATTGATTTGTGAGAGCAGATTTCATTTGGACACTTAGATTTCTCTATGTATTATTATGGTTGTTAATTTTGTATCTAAATTTACAATGAATGCTTTCTCAAAGTTCTATGAAAAACCATCTACTCAATTGTGTTAAATGTATTAGTCAAGCATTGTGCTCTGCTATTTAGCTAGCAAGGTGTTCCACCAAATGCTCTCTATATCACCAAGGTTTCTACTGTGCTTTCTAAGATGTTGGTGATCTACATTGTTTGGTCAGATCATGGTAAACACATATTTAATATTTAGTTATTCTCATGGTTGATTAGTAAAAGTTTAGTTGTATTTTCAGCAAAATATGGAGAGAGAGGAATAAGTTGTGACGGGAGGGATAAGAACGAACCTTCAGTACTAGTGGTGGCACATTCTAAACAGTAATTATTGTTGTTCACTTTTATCACTTTCCACTTTTTCATGTCGATTAACAGAAACTACAGCCCATATACTGGCCAGAGCCCAGAGACTGAAAGTACTTTTTTGGTCCTAAGATGTTTCTTACCGGTAGTTCATCTCAGATCTTGGACCTCTGTGTTTCTCCAGATGTTACTTCTTTGTTTGTATTCTTACATGTTAAATCATTTGTTCTCTTTTGGTGTTTATTCTATGTGCCTCATGTTGGGGAAAGTGTGTTTGTGCAGCCTTGCCTCTGAGCACCCTCCTCTGTTCAGCTTAGTATACCCGTAGGCGAGAAGCAAGAGCATAACTTCCAGGAACCATACCAGAGGGTGGCACATTGAATTCCCATGCATGATCCTCTTCTCTGTTTGTTCAGATGCTATTTTAGACGGGTAGTGCTGGTTTGGTCAAGAGCCTACATGGAAGAGGAGAAGAAATCAGCTGGTCAGCCCAGGCCATCTCCTTCCTTTTTCAACCAAAATCAACATTTATGTACTATGCTGCAAAGTGATTTGTTATCCACGAGGTGGCAACAATCTTTCTTATATCTAGCGGAGGCTAGACTTTCTATTTTTATATTCTCACATGCACAGGTTATTGTCATTGAATGTTAGCTCTTTAAATTCGTTGTGACTTGTGAGTGCCAATATATCATGTACTTCTTCTAGATGAGTACACTTGTCATTTCAGATTATATTTTTTTGTTACATATCTATGATCTCAATACATCTATTTGATGCTCTGCATTTTATTAGTGATTTAGGATCAAATGATGAGTAGGCAAGTGGTTAATATTGACACTATATTATACGAATATAACATCCGTTACAACCACACGGGCGCGGCGTGTCGCTGCGTCAAATTGCCTAGTCAAGCCTAAGACTACGACCACTGCTCACAAAAGGCCTACAAGAGCCACCGTGTCAGCACTCTTTGAATTAGTTTCCACCTGTCAGCTTACACAATGCCATCCAGCACAAGAGCCACCGTCGAGGATAGACTATCAAACAATCTATTATTGGGCTCTTGATCATATAATCAGGAGGAAAATGGACCTTTATTTGTGATGCTACGGAAAAGAAAGGTCTCGTTGTTGTCTTACGGAAAAGAAAGACGGTGGCCTAGGATTTCAACCTAGACTTTGCATCTTTATCGTCACTTTCGTTTAAAAATTGACGGGTCCTCACCTCCTCTAGGTGTCGCTCAGACATTAGGAGGGGTGGGGATCTCGGACCTACGCAGGGCGCCAAGGATCCTCAATGTTAGAGATTGGTTTTAATTATTATTTTCTTCGTCAACAGAGATGGCATCATTTACAATAAGTGATCTTCCGCGCTTCGTTCGTCAGCGAGAATCTCCTTCTCGACGTCAATGGTGGTTTTGAAAGATTAAATTTGTCTAGGTATGGTTCTTCACATTTTGCTTCGCCAGATCAATTTTGGATTGTTTCTCATGGTTGCCGCTAGGGTTTTGTCCTCGCATTATCTATCCCGGCTACTATATTTTCGATAATGATGATTCGTTCTCTCGGGTCCCAACAACATCGACAACGTGATTCGGTTATTTGTCCCTGAAATATCAGTGGTGGTGCTCTTACCGATGTTGCTCGATTAATTTAATGGTTACGTGCGTGCGCAAAGTTTTGGCATTGCGGCTCAAAACTAAAAAGGGAGAACCTTCGGTTCGGTAGTATTCACAGGTGTGTGGGTGTGTGGTTTTGGCCTTATTTTATGATTGGCTTCAGAAAAGTACGAAATTGTGTCATGGATGAAGAGCTTGAAAATCTTATACATTTCTATTTTAGCTTTGTTTTTGTAATCGATGTAATCGTTTACTTATTATCTTTATGGTTTAATAAATGTGAAAAAATAAGAAAAAAAGGAGGAAAATGGACCGGATCTTCTTTAGCCTCCTTCGCCGGCCAGCAGCCGTCAATGATCACAGCTGATTCTCAGGAATCAGGATTCCCAGCTGAATCTCAAAATCCACAGTCCAAACAAAGGGGCCTAAGACGCCTTGTGCTACACCACGGAACGGAGAAAAAACAAATGAAATACTCCTTTCAAGGTTCAGTTTGAGCATAGACTGAATTAGTTTTTGTTCAGTTGTGCAGAGAACTGAATTAGTTTGACATAAACTGAAGAAATCAAATGTCAAACTAATTCAGTTTGGACAGCAGCTGCTCAAACTACCTACAAATCTACAAGCAGCTGCTGTAAAATGAAAGAACGTGAACCAATACCCTTAATTAGAGCACATGCGATCTACCCTGCATCATTCTTAGAGCACGATGGAGGTCTCCGCTAATTGATCTTCTTTTGTAATTGCACCCAAAACACTAGAAGAGACACCCGTTTTCACGCTAGAGAACGTCAGCCAGCATTCATAGTAAATTTGAAGCTGAACTGCTACATACACCGAGAAGTCAAGAACAGTGTTGCTAATATGATGAAACCAAACATAAGAAGGTTGTCAGTTAATGACCTCACCAAGAGCTACAGTACCAAAAAATCAATAAACCAAACTTATGTATCTTCAACAGTTACACTGGATCATTTAGAGGATAAGGGTACCATTCAACAAACCAAAAATTGACACCCCTCAATATTATACCCTCATAAATAGAACATAGAAAGGCATAGAAAGATCACGGACTATGACTCCTCATTCTTGGACGCCAATCTGATTTTCTTGCCATCAACAGAAAACCTGGAGCTTGAAGCTATCTGCGCCAACAACAAAACGGTAATCGTTTAGCATCACTGAGCAGGAGTCCCAAATAGGAAACAAGGGAGGAAACGAGTACCAAGCTACAATTGTTTTTCAGGCTGATTACCTTCTCCATTAACAGAGCATGCAGCTGCTCCTTATCTTCGGACAGACCACATTCCAAAAGTTCCCTGAAAACTAGCTTTTGTAGCTTCTTTAACTTCATAACTCCATCTGAATTCTAATAGGAAATACCAGACAAACTATTAACTGGTAGTTCTGAGGAAAAATACAAAATGGACAAAAGAAGTACATCCTACAAAGAAGGGTCACAAAGCTTACTGTCTCCAGAATCTTGGTAATAATTTTCTTCCACTTGATTTTCTGCTTTTTAGCGCCTTGAAGATTGGTACCATTAACTACTTCATTTGTAGCACTCTTGCTCTTTGTTTTTAGTTCTCCATTTTCAGACTGTATCACCTCTCCGGTCTTCAAGTTCGATAAGTTTTGTCTTTTGGCGTTATCTGGCTCCTCCAAGGCTATACTATATGTTCTCTTTCTTTTCACAGCATCTTTGTCAACATCTTTTTCACTGTCGTTAGTAACCTTCTCATCATTTAGTTGTGGAGACTCCTTCGTTGGCGATCCACCAACTTCCTTGCCGTTTGGAGTTTGTTCAGGTCCAGTTTCTTGCTTCTGAGAAACATGGTAGGCTTTTGCTTTTGCTCTATGTTTCCTGCCATCAGCATGCCCCAAGAGAGTTTGCTGGCTAGTGGTAGTTGTATTGCATAGGCTGGCATGCCAACCCAGTACAGGTATGTTAGAACACATATTAGTGAAAACTGTGACTGCTTAAGCTGAAATGGCCTTACTTCACGGCTAAACAAGGAATACCTTATCTAAACAACAATGACATGATTGCTCTATACATCCCAAAGTTTAACCAGATCCCCAAAACTATGACGGTCGTGAAGGGCATTTGCCACTAAAATCAATCGAAAAAATTAATTTAGGTGGTCTGTAGCTTGTAGAGCTTGTAAACCGTTCTCAGTTGCCATTTTGGGTGTGATCCGATAGGGGCAATAAGCTATTGATGGCTCATCCATGACCAATATAATTTAAATCATCTTATAATCATCGAGTTAAGCTGTTTGTGAATGGTAACAATAGTACACACAAGAACACAATTATGAACAGCAAGTGTAATATAAACTTTAATGATTAAGAACTTATCCATATATACTTCAGAGCTACTATTAGGGAGCAGGATTGTACTAGATAAAATATGCTAATTTCATTGTACATATGCTGAGGGATTAATTAGCATACCTGCAGAACCAAGGAGGGCGTGTTGACAGCCCAACATTGATATCAACATCAGCATTTGGCTTTGGCTTGTCCGGCTTTCCCTGTGCACTGTTGGATAGCTTGTTCAGTCCCTTGGGACCATACTTCTCCTGAGAGGATAATACATCAGAGGAAGGAGTAGATGACCAATAAACTACTAGCTTCTCGACAGCCTTACAAAACGATACATGATGCAGAACTCACTAAGCTCTGGGAAATGCACTTGTGAAAAAACCATCCAAGAATACTGATATATGCCCTAAACTAACCCTTGAATTGCAGATTTGAGTATCCACACAAACTGACCTATCACACAGAGAAACCTAAGCCAAATCATATAAAAAGCCACCTAATCGCCACCACAGGCTGCCACCTCTACATATAAGCTTACACACGAATTATCCCAATCGAACCACCGACAAATTAGCATAGTATCCACAAATTTTACGGCCAAACGTGTCAGACTACGGAGAGAATCACTGGAACTCACGGACTCGGAGATGCACTGGGTGTGCCCCTGGACGGTGTCCTGGCTGAAGACCGCGCCGCAGTCGATGCAGGAAAGCTGCACAGAAACAGACCAAACCATTCGCATGTCAGGAACCCAATAATCAAAACCAAATTGACGCGGAGAAGGAGGGACGGCACAGAACCTTGTATGCTGAGCATGAGCGGAAGTGACCGGCGAGCTTGGGCTTCTTGAGGTCCGCGCCGCAGTCGTCGCACTGGAACCAGACCATTGCGGCGTTCCGGAAGCTCCCAGAAGGCGTCGTGTGTTAGGGTTTTTGGCTTTGGGGACTGCGGAGAGGGGGCGAGGAGAAAGGCGCAACAGGCGGGGAGTTTCCCTGCGGCCGTGGTGGTGGATTCTTCTGGAGAAATGGCCCAACGCCCCATCTACTGCCATGGGCCAAGGCTTTCGCAGGCTCGTCAAACTTAGCGAGAAACGGCAACCTTCATCTCGCAGCTCAGTCACAGAGAATATTCTCTCTCAAAATTTCACAGAGTAATCTGTACTTTTTTTTTAAATTTTCCACATATATTAAACCAATAGATAGTACAAAAACTAAGTTAAAATAGAAATATAGGAGATCTTTAAACTCTTTCTTTATCCATGACATAATCTTTTCTTTTCTGAAGGCAGCCGTAGAACAACATTGAAACCACCAAACCACACACCTGTGAATACCACCGAATGTTCTCCCTTTTTAGTTTTGAGCCGCAATGCCAAGTCTTTGTGCATGCATGCAGCCATTAAATTAATACAACATCGGCAAGAACACCAACACTGATATTTCAGGGACAAATAACTGAACCACGTTGTCGACATCGTTGGGACCCGAGAGAACGAATCATCTTTGTCGAAGACGTAGTAGTTGGGATAGATAATGCAAGGATAAACCTCCTTGCGGCAACCATGAGAAACAATCCAAGATTGATCTGGCAAAGAAAGATCTGAAAAAACATACCTACACAAACTTAATCTTTCAAATCCATCATTGACGTTGAGAAGGAAATCTCGCCGACGAACGAACCGTGGAAGATCACTTATTACAGACGATGCCATCTCCATTGACGAAAAAGACAGCAACTAAAACCAATCTCTAACATTAAGTACCCTTGTAGTGACAGAGCGATACCTAGAGGAGGTGAGGACCCGTCAATTCTTAGACGAATGCGACAATGAATATGCAGATGGCGGCGGCGGGTAGGTTGAAACCTAGGCCACCGCCTTTCTTTTGTGTCCTTATTTACCTACTTGCCGGTGAGAGTAATCTGTACCTAATACTAAAGGAGGTTCCTTCTTTTCGTTGGTCCTCTGGCCCATATGTTATAATGTCTCAAAGAGAAATTGCTTTTCGTCACGAACAAGCATGTCGGGGACCCCACCCACAATCTTTCACCTCGTGTTCCCCTCTCCAATTTGTGTTTCCTCCCTCAAGACGCAACAGGCTGAGACAGACACCGTTAACGCTGCGGCGAACATAAGGCACCCATGGACTTAACGATGGGGGTGGAAGGCGCTCTCGACAACAAAATCTGGTGGTGGTGGTGGTGGGCGAGAGGGGGCTTTGATCGTAGCCGCAATGGAGGCATGCGGTGTGGCCGGTGGTGGTGATGGGGGTGCACACTCATCGTCCTCATATGTCCTCTTGTCATTTAGCGACCGAAAACCGTGTGACTGTTCGCGCACACGTAATCTAGACGAGCATTGCTCTACGCGACACATAACATGGCTGCTGAGTTAGGTAGAAAAAGTGAGTGGTAAACAGTTTGTCCAAACAACTATATTGAGATGGAGTGAGTATCTAACATTGGAGATATGCCCATCGATAATCCAGGTCTAAATCTGGAAGTCCACTTATCGAGGTCCACTTATGCATAACAAGTAGCGAAACCAAATTTAGTCTCATGCTGCTAGTATCGAGAGTTAAATCAATCTCATGACTCTTTGAGGGCATGGACAATGCAAGATGCTTAGAGAGGTGTTACAAAAATAAATTGGTTTTTGTTTAAGTACGGGTGCTTATTTACACTAGAAAGATGCCTAACTTGGCACCTCCTCATATAAATAAGCACTCGTGCCTGAGAAAAAGGTTAGTTTTTTAAGCACTCTTCTAAGCAGGCTCCATTGTACATGGACTAAGGTGGAGTTTGGTTAGTGCATAATCCAACGGACTGGTCAAAGGTAAATTTTGGGCATTTAATCGGTAACATGAGAACTCGGGCCCTTCGCACACCTGCTTAAAGCACACATACATAGACCCGCTGGCAGTGGCGGAGCTTGGAGAAAAACAAGCAGAGGCAGAAACACTAAATAACGAGGTCCTATTTGAATTGAAACATTTTCATAAGAATATTAAAAAATTTGAATCCTATATCCTTTGGATCAAAGAAATGATAACTCCAAAATTCCTATGCATTATATTCCTACGTCACAATTTCATAGGAATTTTGACATTCACTCTAAACTCTTTTTTACACTCATTCATTGTAGGATCAAGACATTTTTCATGTTTATTATCCAATGACCATTCCTGTAGTTTTTCTCTATTTTATAATTCTCTGTTTTGTACCTGCAATCTTATCAAATTCATGTGTTTTCTATTTCTATTATGCAAAGAAGCCCATACAATTGTTAATATACCTAGTTCGCATTAATTTGATCTTAAAAACTCTATAAGCTTTTTTTACCTGACTCTACAAGCTCTGGTGATGAAATAATTGTCATGAGCTCGATTGATGCAGGTGAAAGTGGACAGGAGAAATACCCTCACCCTCCTGCTCAATTGAGCTCTTATCCACCTCTCCCTCCGCCATTTCCTCTCACCAGCTGGAAACATCCTCAACGACGACCAGATAAGCGGCTACATCCCCTTGGGGTGGTCGGCAGAATTGGTGTCTTCCCTCTCTACTATGGCATTCAAACTCCTCACCATCCTCTCTGATGCGTGTAATAAGGCTCAAACCCTAAAACTGTTAGCTCGGATCAGTGAGGTTGTTTTTATGCTTCTGAGCCATGTTTGTATGCACGTGTATCTCTCACTCACTACCTCTAATCCACTTTGTATTAAATCTGCGATAATAGCCTTTGATAGCTAATAGCCATATTCATCGCTAGACCAGCACATTATCAGGTTACTAATAGCTCCTCCCAATAAACAGGTAGCCAAGAGCTTCCAAGAACCAATAAAAAGGTAGCCAAGAGCTTCCGAGAAACTGTTGGACTGACGGGTTTACATAAACAGAGTTCAAAATTGTTCAAGCATATGTGCATATGCCTGGAACAATCACCCAAAAGTTAGCACAGCACAACTAGAAGACTAGGCACCTAGATTTCATAGTCAGGGAGAACATTACAGAATACTTTATACCACTTGTTCCATTTGTACCCTACAGGCTCAAAATATACATTTGCAGATACATGATGGCCCAGCTCAACAAAAAGAATAAGGGGCAACAAACAGAAAGTAGGATCACCCCCCGCCATCAGGAAACATAAACCCTGACGAGGAATTTTGTAATCTGTACTGTATACAGGAATACAGCCCTTGGCAGCCCAAATGATGGAAAAGAAAGAAAAAAACGAACTGGGCTACGTAATGTACTAAGGCGACGGCCTAAACTGATTGAATTTGGATTCTCCAAATCTATATAGATCCCTAGGAATTCTTTTGTCACGAAGGCTGTCCATCAAGCAAGTCGGTTCATGTTTTGCTCTTGAACTTCCTCTGTGCCTTTAGGTCAACCACAATAACCGAGATGTTGTCCTTGCTCCCCTTCTGGAGAGCAAGCTTCGACAAGCATTCAGCAGCTGCTTGAGCAGCTGGGTCCGGGGAGTCACCACTACGTTGGACAGATGACGAGTTTCCGCCGTTCTTCTTATGCCATAAGAGTATCCGTTTGCGGGCAACATCGCATACCTCCTCGTTCGACAGTACATCCCAGAGGCCATCACTGGCAAGGACAAGGCACTCATCATCCTTAGCCCGAGGTACAATTGTGACCTCAGGGACAGGAATTATCCATGGCTTCAGATATCTATCGCCTGTAACAGGTATAGAAACATCAGCCCACAACATGTTTATAAACTATGAAACAGAAGTAGGTACATCAAGCAGTGACTGCGCTCGATACATGTAAGTGCAGGAGTAACTCGCAAACAAATGCCATCGTACAGTCACTGCATGATGAGAAAAAAGCAAACTAATTGCAAGAGCTAACTGACAGAAGGAGATTTAAAGAGGTGCACACAGCTTGATAAGTTGAGTCTGCAGATTCATCCCAGAGATTTATGAACTATACATCTAGCCCAAGGCAAAACTTAAGTTAGCAAAGAAATCAGTAAATAACGCGGGCAGCAGTACACATTTAACAGTCACAACAACTCATCTAAGATCATTGTAATTGAACATGGAGAACAAGAGTCAACAGACATACATAAAAAGAGAGATATTTTTACTAGTACTACAAAACTAGCAGAGACTATATGATGCAGCCATGCACACAACATTTAATCAACCAGCATGCAGCAGAACTACCAGGGATAGATGACAGAAGTAGAAATTATCATACTATGAAGTGCTGATAGCTCCGCTATTGTTTTGTGCTACGGCAACTAGAGAACATTCATATCAAAACTTCTTTGCCAGAAGTCATACGATATGTTATCTTATGTCTTGAATCTATTATTGCATCAAGGTTTAAATAGATTTTGTTGACAGCTTTAATGTAATCTAGTTGGGCAACCACACAGATTATTGCGCTCCACAATCAAACCTCCATGCTTTCATAAGATACCTAAAGCAAGACTCGGTGTGACCAGAGAGCGATGCAGATTCATCGAGGTTAATCTGAATTTGGAACTAGAATTGCCAGAATATACATCAATATAAGGAATTGAAATAGTTAAACACATTTTTGAAGTAGCAAGAAAACTGTAGGATCAGTACACCACGTAGATATAAAATACTACAGATAAGCACGTGGGGATATCCGCACAAGTACCCCACGGACACACTACATGCCAGCTACCAACAACATTTATAGGGAGCCGGCTAAAAGGAGTCTAGTACAACAATACCATGTGTTTATTGTGTGCGGCAATGAAGAAGAAACACAAAACTACTATTGAGATTTAGCATCAATATGGAGGAAAAAGAGAATGCAGCGAAGTCACTTCACACTTTGGTACATTCACATGATCAAATTAAAACAGCAATTATAATCTATGAGGGGTAAGACGCCCAGGATTGTAAATATCAGGAGACACAAGCTTGGAAACATTTGCCTAAAACAATAGCCTTATGCCATATCAGGATATGCATACTTTAAATTATTTGGCGCTATAACATAGCAATATTACAAATAAAGAAAGGGCAACACAGGTGCTTCTTAACCAACGGAAGCATGAATCAAGATGGAAGGAAATAAGTGGGGCAAGAATAAGAATCTTTCATACACAAGAAACTCTGTGTGTTGGGATTTTGCAACAAAAGACAATTTAAATGACTAGGCTATATGACTTTGTTTAAGGGTTGTTTATCCAATAGCACATACTCCATGCTAGATTTCAACAATATATGACATGTTAGGTCTAGACTCTAGACAGACTCCATTATCTCCCAAGCAGGGGTGTTCAAGTACGGTTCAAACTCAACAAGGGTAACCTATTACTCATTGCTGTAAGCTAGTGTTGCCAGCGTTATTGGAGCATACAACCTATTTCCATGGTTTGTATCCATACCTAATATTTGAGTACAAAATAAGAGGGGATTAAAATCATTTAGTCGTGCTAAGCCTGTTAGATGCCCAAACAGGTTCCAGTAAAACAATCACGCACTGAAAAATTATAGCATCTTTCATGCTTGGAAGAAGATTTTCTCTACTAGTCCCTACATGCATTAGTCCACTATGGCAGAGCAGGAACCTTCTAAGCATACAAAATTGCAGTCACAGCTTACCAACATGAACAATAAAACTGGATAATGCTTTGCCAACGAAACCAGAAGTACAAAGCATTTCACCATTTGGTAAGCAACCAATCAGAATCGCCCTGCCTTAATAGGAATTGACGGAAAGACATCCAAAACTCTTATCTCATTCCAATAGTAACAGAAGGTGGTTCTCATATGTCAGCACAACAGATGTTCTGAAAAGGAATAGCAAGCATACCAATTGATCGCGACATGGCAAGAACACCGAAAACTCGATAGCCATTCCACTGTATGACCTTGCCACCCGCTGCCTCAATCCTTGCATACTCATCCTCCCTGTTAGGCTGAAATCCAAAGAGCGAGCAAAAAATCATTAGCATGTGAAGCAAAAAGTTGAAGGCAACAACGAAAATAACACACAAGTCTCATGAAGGATGGGAGCTTTACTTTATGATCCACTGACAAGGGCACGGGTTGCTTGCCACGGCAGAGCACTGCCCTTGAGTCTCCACAATTGGAGACAATGATGTGCGAGGAGCAGATGACAGAGACGACCGCCGTTGAGCCCACGGTCTCAGGTGCTACAGGATCTGTGACAGCCGCTGCACTTGTGCCTGCCTCTCCCCCTCCCCCTCCTCTACTGGCTTTACCCGCTACCTCATCATCCACCCTAGTGAAGCAATCCACGAAGGCCTTTTCCCACTGCTTCTTGAACTCCACAGCACCCAGGTTGGCCCCAGACACGGAGCCTTCAATCCTGCTCAGCTCCTCCACCAGCGCTGCGTGGAGCCGATCCCGACAGTAATCAGCTACCTGCGCACACACACAGTGACACAGAGAGGCCTGAAGCAGAACGCAACTAATCTCTAAGTTACTCTATCAGGATTTGTGCGCAGAGTTGAACTTGAAATCAAGTTATTAATTACCTGTGCGCCACCGTGGCCATCATACACACCGAAGAAGTGGGCGGGCAGGCGGAATGAGATGGGATCGAGTCCATCGACCATATTGCTGCCCGTGAGCATCCACAGCGGCAGGCCGAAGAATCGCGGCACGGTGACTACCGCATCCTCCATCTCTGGCCTGCGGCCAATGATGGAGGTGTACCCCCAGAGCGGCACACATTCGACGGCGAAGACGCTCCTCCCGCTGGCGGCGACCCTGGCCTCGGCCTCGACGGTGGCCGCGGAGGCCGCCGAGTCCTCGAAGACGACCGCGCCCCCCTCCACTCCCGCGGAGAAGAAGCCCAGCCCCACCCCCTCGAAGTCCGCGCTGGCGACGCTGCTGCAGTCGCTGTTCACCGAGCAGGGGCTCCCCGCCGCGGAGGCCTCTTCCTCTCCACCAGCTTTCGTCGGTGTCTCGTCGTCCTCCGTGGCCGCTGGCGCCGCGGTCGTCGTCGTCCTGACCAGCGGCGGTGGCGGCGCTGACAAGGTCACGTCCATGGCGGCGCCCGCCGCCACCACGGCCACAATCGGTTCCGCGGCCGCGGCGGCGATTAGCGTCGTGAGCCCCGCCGTGGCGGGGCTAAACACCGGCGCGGGAGCCGGCGCAAGCGCAGAAGCCACTGCCACGTCCTCCATCGGCGCCTCCGGTCGCCTCACCTCCCCAGCACCCCATCGCTGGCGCTAGCGCTACAAGTGGGTCCGCGTGGTCCTGTGCTCACCCGGCGGCGGCGGCGCCTCATGTGCGTCCAGATCTGCGCCGATCCAGGTCGAATCCCAAGGAAGCACGCGGGGGGCGGGGCGGCTATAAACAAGGGAAATCCGCGGATCCAAATCTCCAGTCACGGGCGGTGCCCTGGCGAGGAAGGAAGCAAGGCACACCACCACGCCGGCCGGGGAGCGAGACACCACACACACGCGGGAGGGCGGGCGGGCGGGCGAGGAAGGAGGGAAAGGAGAGCGACAGAGCAGCGTGGTAGCAGCGGCCGGTTTACAACTTATTACCACTAAAAGCAAAGTGGTGGTGACGCCGTGAAGGTGAAGGCGGAGAAGAGAGGAGATGGGTTGCCGGGTTGGGATGGGATGGGGAAAGTTGGAGACAGGTGTGCAGCCGGCACTGGGATGGGACACGCGGATCGCTGGCCTGGGACGCGTGTCGAGTTGGAACGTCGGAATTACAGGTGGGTCCATCTGTAGACTGACTAGTACTCCTCCTAGTCTGAGTGAGACCTACATGTGGTGCCACCCTGCTGGTAGCTCTGCCGCAGGGAGCTTCTCGGTATTGGCCAGCAATTATGGCTGCTGGCGCGTCCGACTCAGACATGTGTCTGCCTCCTGCTGCCGCTGCTGCTGGATGCTGTCAGGGGATGGCCAATCTTACAAGCATTTTCTAGGAGTATTTCTTGCGTACAACCCGCAATTTATTCTAAAACAAAATTCAAGAGACGATTGCGCATCCCTACCAGATATTATCTCTCCACGCGACACGTCCACCACATATGCAACTGTTTCTGTTGGACCAGTGAAGACGGCGTCAAGGACGAGAACATCTTTTTACTCGAAAGGTCCTTGTCCTATAAAAAGAGCCAAAAGAAACCCGGAAAATGGCACGCTTCAACTGTTCTTGCCGCCATGTGGTCGACGCTGCTAGCGATCTGACGCACACACGCCAAGTTACCGTAAAACCTATAGGAGAAAACGGCAGTCAAAAATCGAGCACGCACCGGAAATCATTAGAGAATTTTTTATTTGTTTTGAACCTGAGATGTTATTCATTTAGGAGCATTTTACCGTGAAATGAAGCACGCTGGATACAACAATTGTGTATTTAACACGACAATGATTTCCTTGAAAAGATTGCAAACCAAGGCATCTAAAAAGCAATGATTTGTTTTGTATCTTGATAGCAAGCTTTGTCATATGATGTGCCATGGTGTCGTTGGCTCTGTTGATATGCCAAACTCTGCTAGGATTTAAGAGCATCTCTACGGGCTCATTTAGATGTCGGATATGTGTCCGGTCAACATTTAGATTCCTCCACAGCGGCACTCCCCAAATACGAGCAAACTGTCAAACACCTCGTGGGCGCACGAACCTGCGCCGGCAACCGCCGCCTCGCTCCGAATTACGATGCTTGATGTGGATTGGAACCGCCGTCCCGCGTAGTTTTGGGTTGCATTCGCACCGCTTGGTACCGATATAATAATCCTCGCGGCCGCACATCGATCTCATTCTTTACGCACACAACTCGCTCGTCATGTCATCGCTTGAGAAGAATGTGGTGCTGCCCGATTAGAAGGAGAAGGAGGCGATCATGGTGGTCGAGCAGGAGGAGGAGAGGGAGGCCGTGCTGGTCTATGATCAGCATGTCGTGGGCGCCGCCGAAGAACAGCAGGAAGAGGACTCGGCGGAAGAGGACGGCGAGCCCGCAACTCCATCCCCGACACACCCTGCTTTCTCTCCCTGGGAACCATGGTCGTTTTGGCCGTCCCGTGCGGCAGGGGCATACGCAGGTCCAACCGTTCCCTAATAAGAATGTGCATGCATTAATATAATATAGTTGTTATACGTAATAAAGAATGTGACGAGGTTATACTAAACGGGTACACCTTCATGTGGGTACCTGGTGCACGTAATGACTAAAATTCAGATGACAATAGGCTGAAGAAGCCCAACAAGCGAAGCCCAAGTCAAAAACTTCTATCATAGATAGTAAAGGTTGTCGCAGCACCTGTAGTAGGACAGAGGACTTATCGAGTATTTTCCATATCTGAAATCCTAGTCGGTTACTACCCGACACCTGTACCACTATATAAAGGACAGGAGGGTGGCCGATCAAGGATATGCCCAATCAGAATCACGAAACCCTAGTAAGATCGACATCTTGCTAGACCCTTGTACTCGCCACATATTCACAATCAATAACAGACAGCCAGGAAGTAGGGGTGTTACCTCAGTCGAGGGCCTTGAACCTGGGTAACTCTTGCTTGTCAGCCGACGAATATACCAACACTACGCGTTCTCTACCTCATAACTCTTACCCTAGGCTAGCAGCCATGGGTATTGATGGGGGCATCCCTTGTCAATTGGCGCCGTCTATGGAAAAGGTAGTGTTGGATCTACGGATTTTTGGGTCCAAATCGCAAACGGCAACTCGCCGACTCCATCAAAGGGATGCACATCAGCAACTTCAGATCACATCCAACTCATAAGCGATCACTCGCCAAAGCAAATGTCACCAGCCAGGATCAGGCCATACTCACCCGAACCTCAGGAGATCTACTCCAATCTCAGTTCAGGTTTTGATTTAACCATCGGAGAACATAACTTTTTTGTTGGTCAGCTTGGTGTGTAGGATCTAGCCGAACATATCGCAACTGATCCACTCCAGGAGAGATTGACAACGATCACATCTTCAGCAGACAAGAAGGACACCCCATCACAGCTCGATCTGATCCCACCACCCAAATCTCCCACAGAGTCGATGTCATCAACGGAATTCAACAAAATTCATGATAGATGAATTCCCTGAAGACATAGGACAATCGGCTATCTCAGCCGAAGATATGGTCATATCAATGGCTTCAGCAGGAGACACGAGGGTTACAACATCACAGATCGATCCGATCTCATTATCTGGATCCATAGCAGGATCCATGTCCACACGAGAATTCAACGAGTTCATGACGCAAAACCAGATAGAAGAAGAAGTACAGTCGAATCTCTAGGATAACCCAGTCGAGAATCATATGCAGATCGACGATCCAGAAGAGAGCTTCCATCCCTCTGAGTATGTCGAACCTACAGAATACAACATACGTCTGACCGACTTCGCTGATCCAGAAATCCAATCTCCACCTAATGTTGTCGTCAACTACTACGGCGAACATACACAACAAACAGGGGATGACAAAAATAGCAAAAATAAAAACGCAGACACAGATCGGGATGACGACACTGAAGCAACGCCTGATGTCCGCACAGCTTACACGTATCCTTCTCGCATACCCCGGCAGGTTTGCGTAGCAATCACCGCAGAAACGTCTGCAACAGTAGCCAGTCGGAGGCCAATCGAGTATCCCTGCGCAGTCACCTTGCCAGATGGCACGACTACTCTGGTTATCACGGCAGAAATGATGCCAGCAGACACAACTCCAGATGAGATAATAGCATACAACTACTTCAAATGGCAAGAAGCACAACGCCTAAAGCAGTACAGGGCAACACTCGAAGAAAGGAGGAAGCAGGCAAGCATATCAAGTGCTCGCAAACGACAACTGTCTATCAGCTCGACAGGGGCAACAGAAGGACGAGGCAGATCCAAGTTTCAAAGAATCCCTGAGGAGGAAAGGGCAAGAGTCAATCGAAATCTAGACCACGCGTTCCTGACACTCGACTCGGGAGACATACTCTTACCCAAAACAGCCAAAGGTGCGCTCATATCCTTGGGAGCATACCTCCAAGCAGGAAAACCACCGGCAGGTGATCTAGCTAAAGAGACGTACCACCGGCAGATGAAAGCTCTGAAAATTGCGGCGAAGGAACTAGTAGATGGAGGAAGGCGAGGACGAAGCAGAAGTCACTCGCGAGGACATCGCAGCCGCAGCCCTCCACGAAGCAGCGCTAGAAAAAGCTCTGGCTGCCACAGATCAAGAAGCCGCTCAAGGAGCAGGTCCAGAAGATCAGATAGTCGCGACTCGCCTGACAGTCGCGGCATAAGTCCATGCGGAGCATAATAAGTTTGGCCTGCCTGCCATGCCAAAATTCAGTTCCAAGCAAGAGCCCTCAGGCTGGCTAAAGGACTACAAACTGGCAGTCATATGCCAACGAGGAACAAACGCAACATCACTGCAATATCTGTAGCTAATTCTTGAAGGAACAGTCCGCGACTGGCTCAAATCACTACCCGAAGGAACCTACGACTCCTGGGACCACTTCAAAGAGGACTTCATAAAATATTTTGACCCTCTTTGCGACAGGCCAAAGACATTCGAGGAACTACGGGCATGCAGGCAAAGGTCAGACGAAGCACTCAGGGCATATATTAGAAGATGGACTGCCATTGAAAATTCTGTCAGTGCAATATCAGAAGACAGAGCTATGGACGCCTTCACAACGGGAGTCTATAGAAAAGATTCCAGGGAAGCACTCAGACGACAAAAGCCAAAAAACATGGAAGAGCTCATGAAACTAGCAACCGAGTGGGCAGATGGTGAAGACGCAGTCCAAAACAAAACTCCGCAATCACCGCAACGACATCACGACCGGCCAGACAGTCCCGACCACCGAGACAGTCGAGATCGCCGAGACAGAGACGACAAACGAAAAAGGAGCGACTATGATCACGGGAGCGAAGACAAGGTTAAATTCGGAGCAGCCGGATTCTCACATGATGATCACAATAAAGACAACAGAAAACAAGATGACCGGCGTAATAGTCGACAGGATGATCGTCGAGACACGCGAAGTAACAACTACTGACACGACAGACCAGTCGACCGACGTGACAACAGAAACCGTGACCAGCATGGAGGCTACAGAAGGCAAGACTGGCAAAGACGCTCATACCCTAGGATCGAGAAATCATTTCAAGAAAAAATGAAGGACGAGTGCAGACTCCATATGTACAAAGATCCAGCGACTGGTCGACTGACATCACATCACACAATGGGGAACTGCCAGGAATTCGAGCAGATGGCAGCATATTACATGAAACGGCTCATGAGGGACCAGCCAACAAACGCTCCGTCAGCATACATAGTACCATCACATCCAGTCGCGGCCCTACCACCACCACCACCACATGACACAAGTAACCAAATGGCAGGTGTCATACATCACATACCACACAACGTAGACAACCTGTACCCACAACCCAAGGGGCAGATGTACATGATCCAAAAGGGGCGTCCTACCAATAGGCAGCAAAAACGTCACACCCGCTACATCAATATGGCAGTTCTAGCACCACCCGCCGTACCTGAATTCCTGCAGGGATCTGAAACAACAATCTCCTTCAACCAAGAAGATCATCCGCCATCCATCTATCGGCCAGGACACGCGGCTTTAGTCCTCGAAGCTCAAATTGGCGGGTACACCATGACAAAAATATTCATGGATGGAGGCAGCGGCGTCAATATAATATTCGCCGACACACTCCGTAGGATGAACAGGTCAGTCGAAAACCTATCACAGTCTACAAATACTTTCCACGATACTATGCCAGGTAAAGCCATAAGACCAGAAGGAACAATCCAACTGGACGTCACGTTCGGAGACGCAACGTACTTCAAGAGCGAGTTGATCAAGTTTGAAGTCGTCAACTGGAAGTCGCAATACCACACCATACTTGGGCGACCGACATTCGTAAGATTCATGGCCGTACCACATTACGCATATCTTAAACTCAAAATGGCAGGGCCAAAGGGAGTAATCACAATCAATGGAAACTTTCAGAAATCAGATGACTGCATAAAGACTTCTGCAAAATCTCGGAGGCATTCGGAACAGAACAACTCTCATGCGGGCTACAGGTCGAGAGAGAAACCACAATAGAGCCAGAGCATAAGAAGCGGGCAGTCGTAGCCACATCGCATGAAGTAAACGTCATATGGACACTCGAGCCTGCAGAGGAGGAAAACGCACACACCAACTCCTGGACAATACACTTTGATGGGTCAAAAGGGGGCAGAGGTGTTGTCGCAGGTATGATACTCATAACACCCAACAGGGAGCGAGCAAACTATGTATTACAGATAGACTTCCCGTCTCCATCGAAAGTTGAGGTCGATTACGAAGGTCTGTTCCAAGGCATGCGACTGACCAAAGCCTCCGGAGCACAAGACATCATCATTCGAGGAAACTCATGCATAGTCACGCAAAACGTGGCAGGAGCAAGTAGGATAAACATGGACAAGCTGGGCAGATATCAAGACTACGACACATTGCGAAGAAGGTTCCGCAGCTGCGAACTACAACATATAGCACGCACTCGCAACAAAAAGGCGAACAAGTTGGCCAACATTGGAGCGACAAAGGCGCAAGTACTGCCAGGTGTTTTCTTCAGGTGAGTAAGCTACAGATCAATCAAAAGATGGCACCCGCGGACCACTCGAGCAATAACGGTCCTCAGCAAAGAACCAGACAAAGATGATCCTCCGCTCAAAACAGCTACAACCACAACCAACATAGCGATGTCAAGCAAAAACACGATGATAAGCGCAAAGTATATCACTACTATCTTCAGTCATGGAATCCTAAACTGCATCATCATAAACAGCTCAAGCAGCAAGCACAAGCCAGAGGAACAGGACAAAAATACTTCACCACCACTCAAAACTTCTTCCACAAGATGTATCGTACTATCACGAATAGACTCCTTTCGCGGAGAATCCTTGATACTTTGACTACAACATCCAAAGAAACCCTCATCGTGGAGGTACAAGTCAAAGATGCTACAACAGCAAGAAGAAACATACAGCTCGAAGGGTGTGACCATCTAAGGTCACCAATATTTAGCAAACACATCCAGTCGATGTAACAAAGGCTCATGTATCAAAAAGACCAGCAGGTTCCAAACACGCTCTTTTCCTTACCAGGGTACCTAAGGGGACTAGAAGGTTTTTAATGAGGCAGCTTGCTGGTCAACATTTATAAAGAGAAAGTTTTATCCATACCCTTCTTGCATAATTTATCGTTACAACGAGAAACAAAAACCCCACTCGATACACTCGGGGGCTGTGCATTGTCCAAAACACAAGCAAATAGCCCGAACGCTATGGGAATTGCGAATACTAAAACTCATACACATAAAGAACAAAAGAGCGGCCACTCGATACACTCGGGGGCTGCGGCTCAATTGCGGAACACGTAGCAGACATCGAATAAGTGCGGAGGATGGATCATAAAACAAAGATTTCTATCATAAAATCAGAAGCATACATACAAGCAAAACCCCACACGATACACTCGGGGGCTAGATCCATATACTATACATCATTTACACCCATGCCAAATGAAGGCCTATAAAAGCAAAAAGCTAAACGTCCTCATCCCTCAACGACAAGTTGGAGTCGATCAATTGCTTATAAACTCGACCTATCAATCTTTCAGCAGGAGTAAGAGTTTCCTCCATATCTTCACTTTTTAGTCGAATCTCTGATCGAGATGAAGAAGAAGAGGCACGCCCAGAGTCTTGACTCCGCATATACGCGAACGCAGCATTGGCGCCAAGGATAACACGCCGGGTCACAGCTTCTCGAATCGGCTCAGAAGCGCGAAACAAATCGACTAGCGCGTGAATTCTTTGAGGTTGTGGACCTTCAGGGAACAAGTAATAGTTCACTCGCATAAGTGCTGCCCTGCAATGCTCGTGCAGAATGGCACCTCGCCACACGCGACCCTTCAGAGTGGCAAGTATAGTGGCATGATGCTTGTCAAGCCAGAAGTGCTGAGGGCCGATGACAGCGTCCAGGGTCGCGCCATCCAGACGCTCCGACACACTAGCATCCTCGGCTTTGGAATCATCTATAAAAACTGCAGACATAACAAAGTGATCAGGCATCAAAGACAACTCACACATACGCAAAAAACCAGTCTACATGTTTTATACCTTCAAGCTGCCTGTTCGAGTCATCCATCTCTGCGAGAATATACACTTCTCTCTGGGTGGAAAGGGAAGGCCTCCCCTGGAGAATTTTTTTTTCAGCTTGGGCTGCTTTTAACTCTTGCTCCAGACGAACAACCCTCTTCTCGGCATAATTCAGAACACTGGCATCATTCTTCAACTGTGCAGTCGAGCGGGCATCCTCTCCCGCATGAACATCCTTCTGAACGGCGGAAACGCTCGACTGAGACACAATCACAATATCTCAGACGAGAGAAGTAGAAGGAAAGGGGAACACAAACACACGTCAAGGATCAACAAAAGCTATATTTCCAAAAGACAATCATAGTGGCAAAATGTACACCACATTTACAAAATAAGCATAAAGCCTAGATAAAACGCTGCCTATGGCTGAGCAGCGGACTCGGACCCATCCCTACGAGTAGTGGCAATGGCTGCCGAGCGACGCTCCATAGTCGCAATGCTAGCCTTAGCAAGGGTGGATACGCGTGACCCGAACTTCTTCAAATTCGAAGGCTTCCCATCTGACTTCTTAGGGAAGTCAGACAGGATCGATTCGTAGTCGGCAGCCATGCCGTGACCTAGAATAAGCTTGAGGTTGGAGTTCGAGCCGCGTACCATCAGCTTCTGCGCAAAAGCTTTCAAGGTCTTCGACTCCGGGCCCAGTTGCGCAACATACCCCGCGATGGTCGAAGGATCTTCGGCTGAAGGCAGCACTTCCTTGAAAACAGCTCCAAGAGTCTGAGTTGAAATCTCCAGAGAACTCTTGGCATGCTGTATGGCCACCCCAACTTGATCAATGGCTTGGTCAAGTGACAAAGCGTCACTCGCCGCACCATCGGAGCTAGAAGAGGGACATGCGAAACAAAAACCAGCGTTCATATTAGCAGCCGAAAAAGAAAAATGCAAATTCTCACACGAGAAGCATACTTTCCTTACCTTCAAGAGAATGCACAAAGGCAAGCAGTCGCTTGGCACGCTCTCCCTCAGAGGCAAGACGGGCAGCAAGAGCCTCATCAAGCTCCTTCTTAGCAGTCGACAACTGGGAGAGGGCCTTCTCCGCGTCAGCTAGCCGGGACACAAGAGCATCCCTATCCTGTGCACAAAACAAAACAACTTAGTCGCAGAACAAAAAATGTCAAAAAAAACAAAAGTACGCACAACGGAAGGCAAGTGCTTACGGGTTATCTTGTCCAGTCGAGAGCGAAGAACACCTCTCTCCTCCTCCGACTGCGCAAAGGCCTGACCAAAAGCAGCAAGGCCACTCACGGCCGGCTGCAAAGACAAACACGTATATCACACAAAAAAGTTCAAAATACGATAAGGACACACCACGACAAAAGAAAAATACTTACGTGCTCTAGCCAGGATGGCATGGAAGCAGAGGAAGGCGCAGCAGTCGACGCAGCGGTAGTCGGCGCTGCAACCTCCGGCGCAAGAACAGCAGGGGGAGGGGATGACTGCCGTCTGTGCAGCAGGAGAAGAAGTCGCAGTCTTTGTTGGAGCAGCGGGCGGACTGGGCACCCGGTTATCGCTAAAACGAAAAAGACAGAAGAAAGGGAAAAATCACAAGAGTAGCGAACAACACGTGAAGCACGTATATAGTCGACATGACTTACCTCTGCTCGTCTTCGTCCGAAGACAAGTCATCGTCAAAGCGAGGACCTCTGAAGCCAGAATGGCGAGTGGAGGGCGGCGGGGACCGCTGAGCCAGAGGTGGCACATCCCTCATAGGTGAAGAGGCGCCAGAATCTGCCATCTCCTCATCCTCACCCGCTTGTTGCAAACGATGACGCTTGAGGACGGGTTCAACGACAGGCTCAACCCCCGAATGCCCCACACCTTTTCCATCCACTTCAGATTTCTCTGAAGAGGAGGATTCGGCCTCAGGCAAGGAGTCCGTAGACTTCTCGCTTTCCTTCAGCACAGTCGTCTCCTCAAAAGGACCAGCTTTAGGAAGGGTGTCAGCGTATCGGCATAGCCGATAGGAGACGGGGGTCCTCTAGCCTATGTATGGATGTGGGGACGAAGGTTGGGGTCGTCGAGGTTGGGATTGAACACGGCGAGGTTACTGATGACCCACAAGTATAGGGGGTGTATCGCAGTACTTTCGATAAATAAGAGTGTCGAACCCAACGAGGAGTAGAAGGTGTTGACAAGTGGTTTTGATGAGGAATTCACTGTAAATACTAGCAGACAAGTTTTCAGTAGACTTTGATATAAAGAGAAATAAAGTGCGAGTAAATAGATCGCGGCAATTATAATTGCAGCGAGTGGCCCAATCCTTTTGAGAGCAAAGGACAAGCCGGTTTTTTACTTAGCAAAGGACAAGCCGGTTTGTTTACTTAGCAAAGGACAAGCCGGTTTGTTTACTTAGCAAAGGACAACCCGGTTTGTTTACTTATGATAACCAAACGTTCTAGAGGACACACGGGATTTCTGTCTAGTGCTTTCGCTTCATGTTGATGAATAATCTTTAGTGTTTAGATAAGTGTCGTGTGGGTGAACCTATTCTAATGCACCGCCCTTCCTAGGACTAATATATACTTATGATTATACCCCTTGCAAGCATCTTCAAATACAAGAAAGTAATTAAGATAAATCTAACCATAGACTTAAACTCTGAGATCCTACGATCCCTCGTGCATTGGAATACCAACGGGGGTTTAGGTTTCTGTCACTCTGGCAACCCCACAAATGATAACCGAGAACACGATACATTCCCCTAGGCCCATAAAGGTGAAGTGTAAGGATGGCAATGGGCATGGTATGGGGCGGGTAGAGCAATACCATACCCATACCCACGTAGTCAATGGGTACAAAAATCTACCCATACCCGTACCCACGGGTATGAAACTTTACCCGTACCCATACCCGACGGATACCCATACCCGTTGGGTACCCAACGGTACATCAAATAGTGCACATGCTACATATAATTTTACATTCATCAATAACAGATCAATAAAAGAAACTATATATATCTCAACTCATTATATATATATTTGAGTATATAATAATTATCTCAACTCAAATTGATAATTGATGAAAAAATTATCATAGGTTAGAAGCTCACGAAAATTAATATTATATCTCCATGGGTAAGATATATAATTGGGTAGGGTACGGGTATACCCATGGGTACGAGATTATACCCGTGCCCTTCCCGTGAATTAATGGGTAGGGTACGGTTACTACCCATGGGTATAAAAATGTACCCATACCCTACCCATATGGGTACGGTACCCGCGAATACCCGTACCCGTGGGTAAAATTGCCATCCTTAGTGAAGTGTCATGTAGTCGACGTTTACATGACACCACTAGAAGAATGGCACCACAACTTAAATATCAAAACATCAAATATTATTTAACATATTTCACTACTAACATCTAGACTTCTTTCATGTCCTCAAGAACACAACGAACTACTCACAACACAACATATGGAACATGATCAGAGGTGATATAATGATGGATAACAATCTGAACATAAACCCTAATTCAACGATTTCACTCAATAGCATCAATAACAATAGTAATCAACACCGGGAGAGTTTCCCCTATCAAATACACGGAGTTTAGCCCTAGATGTTATAAGTGGAACATAGTGGATGTATGGAGATGACGGCGTCGGCGGTGGAGATGGTGGTGTTGGCGATGGTGATGGAGTGCCGCTCGATGACGGTGACGATGGCGACGATTTTCCCCCTCCGGTAGGGAATTTTCCCGGCGGCAACGCAGCCTACCGGAGAGCTTTTCTCTCTATGTCTTCTCCACCTCGTGGTGGCGGCGGAGATGGTTTCTGGACAATGTATGATTTTTAGGTCTTTGGGGGGATGAAGTACGCGAAGGGGTACGCCAGGAGGTGGGCCAGGGTGGCCTCACCACCTGCTCGCGCGGCCAGATGGGCTGCCGCCCCATGGGGTGGTGAGGGCCCTGTGGTCCCAACCCAGGCTCTCCTTTTGGCCTCCTTCATGATATATTTTGGAAATAAATCCCAGATGTTCATTTTGTTATTCTGGTCTTCGCAAATATTGTATCTTGATGATGCTTTTTCCAGCAGAATTCAGACTCCGGAGTTCCATCCCCAATGATCATCAATCATGCAAAATAGATGAAATAACATAAGTATCATCTCTAAATACAAAATATATCAATGAATAGCAGTAAATTATGATATAAAATAGTGATGCAAAATGGACGTATCAGTTACCCAACTTCAGATCTCGCAGTGGTGGCGAGACACTACGTGCTGCTATAATTTACTATAAGGCAATAGCCGTGAACAGGTTGCAATGTGTATGATGCGTATTGGAGCATGCCCTAAAGGCTTCCCGGTGGCCGGCTTATATAGGCGGCCAGACCCCGGGTTACAAGGTAAGTACTTGTCCGGCAAGTAAACAGAGTCCTGGACCTAGCCGGGTTAGTTGCCGCCTTCCATCTTGGGCTTGGTGGCTTGATGGGTGATACGTCTCCAACGTATCCATAATTTCTTATGTTCCATGCTATGTTATATCATGTTATTATATGTTTTATATCCATTTTGTATAGTTTTATGCATTTTATGGGACTAACCTATTAACAAGATGCCACAGTGCCAGTTCCCTGTTTTTTACTGTTTTTGGTTTCAGAAAATCACTTAAGGAAATATTCTCGGAATTGGAAATAAAAGATCCTGAAATTATTTTTGGAGTATTTGCATCACGAGGAACCGAAGACGAGACGAAGAGGAGCCACGAGGCGCCCACACCACCTCGTGGCACGTGCTCCATGCTTGCCGCGCCAGGAGGTGATGTGGGGCCCTCGGTCGCCCACCGACCTTGCCCTTTCGCCCATAAATACCTCCTGACCTAGAAATAATCGTGTGATATACAATTTTTCGTCCACGGGTCCCGAGCCGCCGCCATCGTCAACACCACTTCGGGGGAGATCAGAACTCCTCCCCGGCACCCTACCGGGAGGGGGAATCGTCCCCGGAGGCCTCTATGTCGCCATGACCGCCTCCAGGCTGATGCGTGAGTAGTCTACCCTTGGACTACGGGTCCATAGCAGTAGCTAGATGGTTGTCTTCTCCTCTTGTGCTATCATGTTTAGATCTTGTGAGCTGCCTATCATGATCATCTTTATGTAATTCTCCATGTTATTTTTGCTGGGATCCGATGAATATTGAGTACTAAAGTTATTGCTTCATAATATATCATGTGTGTGCTATTTAATGATCTTGCATGCTCTCTGTTACTTGTGTATGATTTGGCCAAGTAGATGCTCGTAACTCCAAGAGGGGGTATTTATGCTCGATAGTGGGTTCATGTCTCTATTAATTCTGGGGCAGTGACAGAAGGCTCTAAGGTTGTAGATGTACTGTTGCTACTAGGGATAAACCAATAGTACTTTGTCTAAGGATGATGTTACTTACTTACTTTACACACAGTGCTTAAGGCGATAATCTGTTGCATGCAACTTAATACTGAAAGGGGTGCGGACGCTAACTGGAAGGTGGAATATTAGTCATCGATGCGGTTGGAACGGTCTATATATATTGTTGTAATGCCCAAATGAATCTCACACTGGACATCATAACGTTAGTATAAGCATTGGGTTGCTCATCATTATTCTTTCAATTGCCTAGCTGTAATTTTTTTACCACTCATGGATGAATGTTATTATTATTTATGGAGAGACACCACTAGTGAACTGTGGACACCGATCCTTCTCATTAATCTGATAAAACCACAACTGCAAACCTGTTACTTTCTGCAAATATACATCTTTCTTTCACACATATGTTTAATCCTTTGTTACAGCAAGCCGGTGAGCTTGACAACCTCACTGTTAAGTTGGGGCAAAGTATCTTGATTTTTTGTGTGCAGGATCCACGTCAACTTAGCACCAGCTCTTTTCTGGCGCCGTTGATACATCGAGGGAATTCTTCATCTCCTACTGGTTCGATAACCTTTGTTTCATAACTGAGGGAAATTTGTTGCTGCACTACTTCATACCTTCCTCTTGGGGTCTCCCAACAACACACCCACCTCTTGGAGTGGTGGGCGCCAACTGTCGTGGTGGTGTCACGGCAGATGCCATAGGATGGCTAAAGTGCGGGGCCGATGGACGCTGGTGGATCCGGGGAGGGCTAGCGAACTAGAGAGCTCGCACGAAGGAGGATGCCGGAATAACCGGGATCTCCGAAGAACACAAAACACAACCGAAGGGAACGATAGAAGATCTAGTAAATACAAACAACTGCACGAAGGCAGAGAACACACACACACACACGATGTAGTGCCCATGCTTATGAAAGCAATGGCACATATGAATAATGTAAAGACTTGGATCACATAAGTCTCACATTCTCCAATAAGATGTAATATCATAGTACAATGTCATAATTTATTACAGAACGAGACAAATGATCCAAAAACAATTATCCTTACAACTTAGTATAGAGGAAATGCTAGCTGAATAAATAGTTCACACTTTATTTCAGAGTTCAAACGCAATCCTAAAGGTAACATGGAGCTACATCTTCTCCATGAAGCCACTGGCAAACCATGTTGGTTGTAGCTCGAAGACGACCCCCTTACTCCTCATTTGGACATTCTGCAAGGTTTAGTTGCAGCCCAGCTATAAAGGGTCAGCACAATTGAATTGTGGTGGCAAGTGACTTTAATTCCTAATGTTCTATTAAGCTATAACTATATGCTTATTTTGGCTGGTGGAGCTCAAGGCTATTGCGCAAAGCAAATTTTCTCCTACTTTTGATAAACAATTTTCTTAAATCAAAATCTTCTCCTTCTGAGACAAATTCTCGAGACAAGTCCATGTCTCCTACCCATGTTCATCCAACAAAGTTTTATTAAGAAATTTGAGATGAGGAGATTTTCAGAACACAGCCTTGTGTAGTTACTCAAATTGTCCGATGCCGGGGACACGGCAAAGATCTTAGGTTTTAACTCTCGAGAGGGTGTGCACTTTCACCATTAGACTTAATCAACCCAAACTATCCTCTACACTCCTTTAGTGAGAAGGAAAAGGAGAAGATCAAGACGAGACTTTTCAGAAGTTGCTTTCCCATGATCATACTAAGAGATTACCACCATCCTATCAACTCTACCACCATCAATCTCTTGACCCAGGTCCACATCAACTTACTCTATCAAGACAGAGCCCATATTGACCAATGGTTGCACGATAAGCAACTAGACTCAGTGTAAACTTAAATCTCATAGCCCTGGGTGGCCTACCACAAGTGAGCAACTCAGGTTAACACCGCATATCATGGCCCCAGGTAAGTAGAAACTACCCTGGGCGAAGACAACCATGACACATGGCCCTGAGAAGCCACTCAACTTGAAACCTCCTCGATCGACCCAATCCACCCAGGCGTTAAATTAATTTAGTGGAAATTTTCATTTATCACATCAACCATAAAACATTCATTTTTGCAGCAGTTGCTTCCACTAAATTATAATAGGGGTCTAATCTGGAATTTCTAAGGGGAAACCTAAAAGGTTTGCATAGCATACTACAATCTCCCAAAAAACCTATCATGCATACTACTTTTGCAAATACTGTTTGAAAACACTAGATATGCAATAGAATAAAATAGTAGGTGTTTTATGAAGTCACTTGCCTTATGAAAATTGTCGTTTCTCTCACACTCTTGTCGAAGTCAAAGGGTGCTCCCCGTTTCAAACTATATTGTAAAAAGGATACCCAATAAACAAGCAATTCAACAAACACAAAACATATTGAACAAAACAAGCGTAACGAGTCTTCTTGGAAGGGTTTGGTCAAGGGTGTCACCTGATTCAATATACAAAAAGAATTAATGTGTTTGGGTTTAGGGTTTTGCCAAGGGATGGTCTGGAGTCAAAGAATACTTTCAACTCGAGAAAGTTGTATGGGTGTTTCCAAGTTTTCTAATGAGATGGTTTTCAAAAGTTTTCCCCAAAGGAATATCATGTAGACTTAATCACAATTTAAAAGCAAGGTTTAACACTTTAGTACAACTGTAAAACAATTAGTTTCATTTACCCAAGATTATGTTTAGAATTAAACTTAACCAAAATCAAATTCAAGAATTTCTTACTTTTCTCATATCAATACATTTTTAATTCCCAACTTCAATGTTTGTAGTATTAATAATAACTTAGTTATTTAAATTATTATAATGTTTTAGATCACATTTTTAGTAACACCTAATTAACCAATATCATTTATATACACTTGTAAATGAATTAAAATAATTTTAAAAGGTTTTAAATAAAACTTACTTATTAAAGTTATGTATCATATTAATAAACAGGAATTTGAGCTTTCTCTAGACTAGGACAATTATTTATGTCTTGGTGCAAAGTAATACATTTTTAAATTAAAGAACTTTATAATGTGCTAGAATATATCAAATCAAGTCTCATGATCTTTAAATTCATTTTAAATTTATTCAAGCATTATTTGTAACAAAATTTTATAAATGGTGTTAATTGACAGAGGGCTTTTAATTAAATGTATAGCAATTGGATTAAATCAAAATAATGTTTGTATTAAAAGTTATGTCAAAAATAGTCAAACTATTCAAATTAAACACACAACCATTTAATATCAAAAATATTCTCAAAATTATTTTATAACAGATGCAACATATTACACATTTCATAAAGTTTCTAAAATAATTTTATTTGCAATTTTTGAATTTACAGATTTAAAGTTATGACAAAAATACTCAATTCACCATTTGAATTTTGAATATTTTAAACTAAGTCAAATTTGAATTTTGGCAGATCCAAAATATTCTACATGTCAAGGGCTTTCCAAATATGTAAAAATATTTGAATTTGGAGTAGTAGTTAAAAAGTTATGATAAATCTAAATGGCAGGGGCTTTTCTGCAAAACTGCCATTTAATCTAATTAAAAGAAATTAATATCCACGTGTGCGCTGACTGGGCGCTGACTGGACCTGACGTGGCATGCTGACTGGGTCGCTGACGTGGATAAGTGAAACGATCTGGATCGTCAGATCCAGATCTAACGGCCATAAAAGAATCGTACCGATTCGTTTTAAGTGTTCTAATCCTAACCGTTGGAGATAGATCGGACGGACAGAGGAGAAGAAGCTCACCGGGCGGTGCTTTTGGTCACCGGAGACGAGGCAGACGACGGCGGCGGTTCGGTCGAGGACGGCACGGTGGCTCCGGTGCTTCCCCGAGCCTCCGGTGGTGACGACGAGATGCGGTGCGACGCGGCAGGCTCGATGGTGGTGACGACGTCAACTCGTGCGTCCTCGGGCGGTGGCGAGACGCGGTCGGGGTTTCCTCAAACGCCGGCGAGCGTCGGTGATCTCATTCCACTCCAACGACTGCGGAATTAATTCGACCAAGGGGTCACAGAGGAGCGCAAGGACAAGGGAAAAAGAATGGAGGGGGTCTCGGTCCCGTTCGTGCTCACCTTGTCGCTAAAGCAAGGAAAATCGGCGACGGACTCGCGTTGCTCCGGCGAGCTTTTTCCGGCAGTCTGGGGCAGTATTTCTTAGGGTTTTGAGGGGCGATGAGAGAGGAGGGTGCGGGGTTTTAAATGGGGCAGGGGAGGGAACTATTCCCGCAAGAACCTCGACAAATTTTTGGAAAGAATCGGGGCGTGAATCTCGGCCTGAGGAAGACGACGGTGACGTCACGCTGACATCACCCTTCCTTTTTCTTTTCTGATTTTTATTTCATTATTTCACAACTTTTAATTTAAGTGTCCAAAAGCAGTCAAACAAATTTGTAAAAATTCGTAAAATTAATATCTTTGAGTTAAACCATTTGTGGGCATGTTTTAAACATTTTTGAAATTTAATGTTTTTGAAAAATTCATTTAATACCAATTTCATACTAAATATCAATTTTGTAGTTATATATCAAATTAAGTTTTCTTTTGGCTAAATAAAATTTATAAAATACCCATATTCAAATATGTTTTGGAATTAAGTTATCTAAACTCATATCCTATTATTACATAATATTTTAGCTTTAATAGATTATTAAATCACATTTTATACCTATTTGAATTAAGTAGAGAAAATGTAATGTAATCATTTTAGTTTGAAGTATTTTGGGCACCATTTTATTTATAATAAGATAACTCCATTTAGCTTCATAACCACTTTGAAAAAGATTTTAGATTTAAAAACAAAGTATACTCCTGAAAATCATTTTATGTTTTGGAAATAAAAGAAAATCATTTTAAGCTAATGGAATGTAATTGGATAATCCATTTATACAAAACATATGAAGTTATTAAGGTTATAGGTTGAAATTTCAACACAATGTTTTTGTACTCAGTGGAACTAAAGAAAAACCATCTGGCAAATGGCTCCTGTTTTAATTTATTTAAAATTACACTTGTAAAGACCATTTTAAATTATGAATTGCTAAGGCTAAGTGCTGGAAACAAATATTTATAAGGGAACCCTTTTATTATAATGAAATGGTAAAACATTTGCCAAATTACATATTGAGTTTTAATAACTACAATGGATAATAAATTGTTTAACTTGGATCAACCTTTGGAAGTAATGATCTTTCCAAGATAATTAAAATATTAAAACTCTTCTAGATGCTTGACGTCTTTTATAATTGGTTCTCTTATGCATTTTAATATTTTATTTTAATCAAAAATAAAAGTTTTAAATTTTTGTGATTTTTGAACATTCCAAAATATTGGGATGTTACAGACTACCACCCTTAAAAGGAATCTCGTCCCCGAGATTCGGAGAGACTAGAAAACAAAAGCTTGGAATGCCACTGATACTCGAGAGGTTTTTGAGACATGGAAAACTTAAGAGCTTGAGGGGGCGAATTTGATTGGGAAGGCTAGAAAGAAGGGTAATTTGGGATCTCCGGGTTTATGCGGCAGGGATAATTTTTTTTTGGGTGGCTACCACCCTTAAATAAATTCAGGACATACAAACACACACAACAAGCAATCAAATCAAAAGCACAACTCAAGGTTCAAAACCGCTAGATATAAAAAATCCTGAAAACTCAAGGTTTTTAAGTTCTCAACTCCCAAAACGATTTAGGTTCCAAAATAAACACGTTGGTACTGCCATATCACATTTTGATAGGTCAATACACTAAACTGATACGATAAGCTAAGATAGGATATATGGTGGTCTCTCTAACGTTTTCTCGACTTGCTCCCCTTATTCCTCTTTGATCTCCCGCTTGCGCTTTGTTGTGCGGTTGTTCACCTCAGGTGTGTCTTCTTCCTCACTTGACTCCTCAAAAATCACCTCTTCAGGGTCTTCTTCCTCCTGTTCTTCCTCCTTTACATTTGCGGGTGCAGCCACTTCTCCAGTGTCTTGGTCACCTTCTTCTTCAGTTACCAGTGGTGGAGGTGAAGGTGGGTTGAGCTGTGCCTGAAGTGCGGCAATCTGCTCATCCTTATCAAGGTTCTGCAACTGTAGATCATGGATGTGTTCCTCCATGTGGCCGATAAGGGTTTCAGAAGTCTGGAGTTCTTGGGTCTTTGCGTGTATGACGGCCCGAGCGTGATCCGCGATGTCATGAGTTTGTTGAACCTCACGTGTCAAGCAGTTGACAAGAAAATCTAGGTCTTCAAACATTTTATAGATCAGGGGTAGGTCCAAGCGATTCCCAGTGTGAGCCATCGAGTAGCCATGTGCATCTCTCTTCCCAAAGGCACGGAAAGGCGAACCCGGTGGTAGGTTGTTGCGATACTTGTAGCACAAACGAGCTATTAAGTCCACCATAGCTACGTTCACTCCTTCAATCCACTCTGGGTAGTGGGTGACATAGTCCACGAGCTCGAAGTCTGGCATCGTGGGGTCTGGGGTCATGATTGTGCGGATCTCCCAGCGCGTCACATTGGGTATGTCGGTCTCCTCCTTCCTTCCTCGGAAATAGGGTGGTGGTAGCTTCAATTGACTCGTCAACCTGGACAGCTGCCTCCCAAAGAGGAAATCCGACAAAATGCCAGCATACGCGGTCTTAGTGTACTCTCCCATCTAAAATTTTGAAAAAGGTAAGAGTATTAGAATTAAAGTGAAAGAGGAAAGAAACAAAACAAGAAAAAATATAATGCATAAATAGAAAAATAACAAAAAGTTTGACTTTTGGTTTCTGTCCAATCCTAGGGGTTTCGAGACTACAGGAAACATTCGTGCTCTGATACCATCTATAGTGCCCATGCTTATGAAAGCAATGGCACATATGAATAATGTAAAGACTTGGATCACATAAGTCTCACATTCTCCAATAAGATGTAATATCACAGTACAATGTCATAATTTATTACAGAACGAGACAAATGATCCAAAAACAATTATCCTTACAACTTAGCATAGCGGAAATGCTAGCTGAATAAATAGTTTACACTTTATTGCAGAGTTCAAACGCAATCCTAAAGGTAACATGGAGCTACATCTTCTCCATGAAGCCACTGGCAAACCATGTTGGTTGTAGCTCGAAGACGACCCCCTTACTCCTCATTTGGATATTCTGCAAGGTTTAGTTGCAGCCCAGCTATAAAGGGTCAGCACAATTGAATTGTGGTGGCAAGTGACTTTAATTCCTAATGTTCTATTAAGCAATAACTATATGCTTATTTTGGCTGGTGGAGCTCAAGGCTATTGCGCAAAGCAAATTTTCTCCTACTTTTGATAAACAATTTTCTTAAATCAAAATCTTCTCCTTCCGAGACAAATTCTCGAGACAAGTCCATGTATCCTACCCATGTTCATCCAACAAAGTTTTATTAAGAAATTTGAGATGAGGAGATTTTCAGAACACAGCCTTGTGTAGTTACTCAAATGTCCGATGCCGGGGACACGGCTAAGATCTTAGATTTTAACTCTCGAGAGGGTGTGCACTTTCACCATTAGACTTAATCAACCCAAACTATCCTCTGCACTCCTTTAGTGAGAAGGAAAAGGAGAAGATCAAGACGAGACTTTTCAAAAGTTGCTTTCCCATGATCATACTGAGAGATTACCACCATCCTATCAACTCTACCACCATCAATCTCTTGACCCAGGTCCACATCAACTTACTCTATCAAGACAGAGCCCATATTGACCAATGGTTGCACGATAAGCAACTAGACTCAGTGTAAACTTAAATCTCATAGCCCTGGGTGGCCTACCACAAGTGAGCAACTCAGGTTAACACCGCATATCATGGCCCCAGGTAAGTAGAAACTACCCTGGGCGAAGACAACCATGACACATGGCCCTGAGAAGCCACTCAACTTGAAACCTCCTCGATCGACCCAATCCACCCAGGCGTTAAATTAATTTAGTGGAAATTTTCATTTATCACATCAACCATAAAACATTCATTTTTGCAGCAGTTGCTTCCACTAAATTATAATAGGGGTCTAATCTGGAATTTCTAAGGGGAAACCTAAAAGGTTTGCATAGCATACTACAATCTCCCAAAAAACCTATCATGCACACTACTTTTGCAAATACTGTTTGAAAACACTAGATATGCAATAGAATAAAATAGTAGGTGTTTTATGAAGTCACTTGCCTTATGAAAATTGTCGTTTCTCTCACACTCTTGTCGAAGTCAAAGGGTGCTCCCCGTTTCAAACTATATTGTAAAAAGGATACCCAATAAACAAGCAATTCAACAAACACAAAACATATTGAACAAAACAAGCGTAACGAGTCTTCTTGGAAGGGTTTGGTCAAGGGTGTCACCTGATTCAATATACAAAAAGAATTAATGTGTTTGGGTTTAGGGTTTTGCCAAGGGATGGTCTGGAGTCAAAGAATACTTTCAACTCGAGAAAGTTGTATGGGTGTTTCCAAGTTTTCTAATGAGATGGTTTTCAAAAGTTTGCCCCAAAGGAATATCATGTAGACTTAATCACAATTTAAAAGCAAGGTTTAACACTTTAGTAGAAGTGTAAAACAATTAGTTTCATTTACCCAAGATTATGTTTAGAATTAAACTTAACCAAAATCAAATTCAAGAATTTCTTACTTTTCTCATATCAATACATTTTTAATTCCCAACTTCAAAGTTTGTAGTATTAATAATAACTTAGTTATTTAAATTATTATAATGTTTTAGATCACATTTTTAGTAACACCTAATTAACCAATATCATTTATATACACTTGTAAATGAATTAAAATAATTTTAAAAGGTTTTAAATAAAACTTACTTATTAAAGTTATGTATCATATTAATAAACAGGAATTTGAGCTTTCTCTAGACTAGGACAATTATTTATGTCTTGGTGCAAAGTAATACATTTTTAAATTAATGAACTTTATAATGTGCTAGAATATATCAAATCAAGTCTCATGATCTTTAAATTCATTTTAAATTTATTCAAGCATTATTTGTAACAAAATTTTATAAATGGTGTTAATTGATAGAGGGCTTTTAATTAAACGTATAGCAATTGGATTAAATCAAAATAATGTTTGTATTAAAAGTTATGTCAAAAATAGTCAAACTATTCAAATTAAACACACAACCATTTAATATCAAAAATATTCTCAAAATTATTTTATAACAGATGCAACATATTACACATTTCATAAAGTTTCTAAAATAATTTTATTTGCAATTTTTGAATTTACAGATTTAAAGTTATGACAAAAATACTCAATTCACCATTTGAATTTTGAATATTTTAAACTAAGTCAAATTTGAATTTTGGCAGATCCAAAATATTCTACATGTCAAGGGCTTTCCAAATATGTAAAAATATTTGAATTTGGAGTAGTAGTTAAAAAGTTATGATAAATCTAAATGGCAGGGGCTTTTCTGCAAAACTGCCATTTAATCTAATTAAAAGAAATTAATATCCACGTGTGCGCTGACTGGACCTGACGTGGCATGCTGACTGGGTCGCTGACGTGGATAAGTGAAACGATCTGGATCGTCAGATCCAGATCTAACGGCCATAAAAGAATCGTACCGATTCATTTTAAGTGTTCTAATCCTAACCGTTGGAGATAGATCGGACGGACAGAGGAGAAGAAGCTCACCGGGCGGTGCTTTTGGTCACCGGAGACGAGGCAGACGACGGCGGCGGTTCGGTCGAGGACGGCGCGGTGGCTCCGGTGCTTCCCCAAGCCTCCGGTGGTGACGACGAGATGCGGTGCGACGCGGCGGGCTCGATGGTGGTGACGACGTCAACTCGTGCGTCCTCGGGCGGTGGCGAGACGCGGTCGGGGTTTCCTCAAACGCCAACGAGCGTCGGTGATCTCATTCCACTCCAACGACTGCGGAATTAATTCGACCAAGGGGTCACGGAGGAGCGCAAGGACAAGGGAAAAAGAATGGAGGGGGTCTCGGTCCCGTTCGTGCTCACCTTGTCGCTAAAGCAAGGAAAATCAGCGACGGACTCGCGTTGCTCCGGCGAGTTTTTTCCGGCAGTCTGGGGCAGTATTTCTTAGGGTTTTGAGGGGCGATGAGAGAGGAGGGTGCGGGGTTTTAAATGGGGCAGGGGAGGGAACCATTCCCGCAAGAACCTCGACAAATTTTTGGAAAGAATCGGGGCGTGAATCTCGGCCTGAGGAAGACGACGGTGACGTCACGCTGACATCACCCTTCCTTTTTCTTTTCTGATTTTTATTTCATTATTTCACAACTTTTAATTTAAGTGTCCAAAAGCAGTCAAACAAATTTCTAAAAATTCGTAAAATTAATATCTTTGAGTTAAACCATTTGTGGGCATGTTTTAAACATTTTTGAAATTTAATGTTTTTGAAAAATTCATTTAATACCAATTTGATACTAAATATCAATTTTGTAGTTATATATCAAATTAAGTTTTCTTTTGGCTAAATAAAATTTATAAAATACCCATATTCAAATATGTTTTGGAATTAAGTTATTAAGGTTATAGGTTGAAATTTCAACACAATGTTTTTGTACTCAGTGGAACTAAAGAAAAACCATCTGGCAAATGGCTCCTGTTTTAATTTATTTAAAATTACACTTGTAAAGACCATTTTAAATTATGAATTGCTAAGGCTAAGTGGTGGAAACAAATATTTATAAGGGAACCCTTTTATTATAATGAAATGGTAAAACATTTTCCAAATTACATATTGAGGTTTAATAACTACAATGGATAATAAATTGTTTAACTTGGATCAACCTTTGGAAGTAATGATCTTTCCAAGATAATTAAAATATTAAAACTCTTCTAGATGCTTGAAGTCTTTTATAATTGGTTCTCTTATGCATTTTAATATTTTATTTTAATCAAAAATAAAAGTTTTAAATTTTTGTGATTTTTGAACATTCCAAAATATTGGGATGTTACACACGATGTACCCAGGTTCGGTGCCCTCGTGGGGAGGTAACACCCCTACTCCTGCCTTTCCTCTCAATATAAGAGTGGAATAAGATCTACAACATGCTCTTGGAGCTCTTTCGGTGATGAACACGATGAACAAGATGAACTAGAAAAAGGGAGGAGTAAATGATACTAAGGTTTTGGCTTCCAAGTTGGTGTCTCCCCCACATGAGCAGTTATGGCGCCTTTTATAGAGTTCCGGCCGGGAGGGCCGGAAACCCTAATCCGGGATGGCCCCACCAGACAGGCCTAACGGTTATGTCGACACTGGCTAGTGCAACCTAGCCGCCGAGCTATCCGGCATAGCCCTGCCGTCATCATTCCGGCAAGGACAACAGGCGCCGTCCTGCAACATCATTGTCTCTCTGTCAGAGACAAGACATGTCTTTGCCCATCCCGAGTAGCCTTTTCCGGATTGCCGGGATAGGATTGTCCGATCTTGTCGTACCGTTATCGTACCGGCTGACACGCTCCCGTGTCAGGCGGGAGGTGACCATGCTTCTGTGTCAGGCGGGAGGTCACCATGCTTCCGTGTCAGGGGGGATGGGACTTCCCCCCTTGCTAGGCGGGAAAGCCTTCTCCGGACCGTTGACGTCCCACCGGCATCTCCCATGCCGGCTACCTCCTTGCTCCATCCTGTAAGTCTTCCCTGCACACACTGAACAACCTGCCAGGACCGAGATCTACATGTCGGTTAGCCTGTACCCGGGGAGCGAGCTTGGACCCTTCTCACCTCCCCGGGGAGTCTATCCTGTTCACCCGGGATCTTGTCCACCGGGGAGTTTACCCGGAGCCTCCGAGATCCTTTCTGGATGTACCCGAGTAGCACTTAGGATGAGCAGCTCTAGGCCTAGCCTCCCAAAGATGTCTTGGGCTGCTACCAAAGACATCTTCGAGAAGCTAGTTCTTAGAGGAACCATCCGCTTGGGCTTATGCCGCTCTGAGGACCTGGGGGGGGGGGGGGCTATTTATAGATTCCAGGGATGACCCTTGCGCCCCCCCAAGAGACACCTTGGGCTTAACCAGCTACGAAAGGTCAAGTTGTCCCTTCAGTACACCAAAGGATAGCCCCTGCACTCTCCAAAGGTCAAATACTGTTGTCATATTGCAGTGTTATGCCGGGATCTGCCCTACCCGGGGGGCAGCCCCCCGACATGTGGATCAATGGGTTTCGGCCTTCCGCCTTCCTTGGACCGTTCGCCTACTTCCTTGTACGTCATCTATCTGGGACGCTCGGCAGGCATTAGCCTTACCATCCTTGGGCCACCCTGGACTAGCCGGATTGATCCATATCAGAGATACCCCCAGTTGGTATATCCCCAACATTAGCCCCCAGAAAGGTTGAAGTTCTCCAGGTGCCGGCTTCTTCTCGGTCTTCATTCTTCAATGTTGGCGGCTGCAGGACTTGAACCAATCTGGCACAGTGGGGAATCGTATGCCAGAAAGAGTTCTGGCACATGGCCGCCTTTATTCAAGATGGAAAAGACGGCTTAGCTTAACTTGCCGGATAGCTTTTTATGAAAGCCTGATCCTTGACGGCTAGCCAAACTTATAGTTGACGGATGACGTCATTTGGTCCACGATAGTTTGAAACCAAACGGAAATAAATCGTGCCATGATTGTAAATTGCGGGAAAAAGAGGAGTCATGGAGATCGTGCGTTGCTCAGATGACCGCCACGTGTCCGCCTTTCCGGGCCGTTGCACGGATCACAACGCCCAGCCTATAAATAGGGAGGCGATACATCCATCATCTTCCTCCGCTCTCACTCTCTCTCTTTCTTGCCTCTTGCATTGCCGAGCTTCCCACCGTACCGCGAAAAAACCTCCGGCGGCCACCCAACTCCTGCGAACAAAAGCGTGGTGATGGCCTCCAACCCGAAAGCTTCTTCGATCGCGGTGGCGAAGGACATCGAGGCCGAGCTTGCCTCGGCGACGACGACGATGGGCGGCGCGGTTTCCCTATCTTCCGCGGGCCGTACGGGCGTTTCGCCCAGTGCTGTCCCCATCCCCTCCTCTTCTCCTACCGCGCCAGTTCGTGCGGCAGCGACCTCGGCGCCCTCGTCTTTGACCACACCAGCGGCGGCCGGCGGCGCGGCCGTCGATGACGAGGTGGAGCCCGCAGACCTTGGGTCACGCTACTGGCTCCCCTCCATGGTGGACAACGAAGTCCTCAAGGATTTGGAGGAGGCCGGCTACCTGCCGACCCAGGAGGACTGCCACTGGCAATCCGCCTTCGGGTATGTCGTCCCGGCACCTAAAGCCGGCGAACGGGTAATCCTCACTTCCCACCTAGTTAGGGGAATGGCGCTACCGCCTTCCGCCTTTTTTAGCAAGGTATTAGATCATTATGGGCTCCAACCCCATAACATCCTACCCAACAACATTTTAGTTTTAGCCGGCTTCACAACTCTTTTTGAGGGCTACCTAGGTGTTAGGCCTAGTTTAGATTTCTTCAGATACTGCCTTCATTGTCGGCGCCAAACAGTGCCGGATGGGGGTCTGGCAAACTGCGGCAGTGTCACTTTCAACTGCCGCCAAGGACGCCCATGGTATCCCAAGATACCGTATATTGCGTTAGTCAAAGGTTGGACCTCCACCTTCTTCTACTGCCAAGATATGGCAGCGCCGGGATGTGAATTTGGTGTCCCCGCCTTTGTCAACGCGTCGCCTATGCCCAAGCCGTGCTGGGACGAGGCGGTCCCGAAGTTGACGGAGGAACTCCGCCTTTTTCAAAGGTGGATAGAGTTCCTCACCAAGACGATGGAAGCTCCGTTGCTGGACGGGGTGGATACCGACATCTGCTGGCTGAGCCGGCAAATACTGCCTGACAAGGTTATACCTAACGGGTACCCCTTCGTGTGGGTAACTGGTGCACGTAATGACTAAAGCCCAATTGTCATCCGGCTAAGGAAGCCCACCAAGCAAAGCCCAAGTCGAAGATCCCTTACCATAGATAACAGAGTCGGTAATATTTTCCATTCATGTAGTCCTGGTCGGTTACGACCCGAGACCTGTACCCCTATATAAAGGACATGAGGGTGATCGACTAGGGACACGCCCAACCACGATCATAAAACCCCAGACCCTTATACTCACCGCATATACACAATCAATAACACACAAGCAGGAGTAAGGGTTTTAACTCACTCGAGGGCCCCGAACCTGGGTAATCCCCGCTTGTCAGCCGACGAATCTACCAACACCACACGTTCTCTACCTCATAAACTCTTACCCTAGGCTAGTAACCATGGGTATTGATGGAGAAATCCCTCATCAATAGGCTGGATCCACGGATTTTTCGGTGCAAATTTCAAACGGCGACCCGTCGACTATTTCAAAAGGATGCACATCAGCAACAAGAGCCCAAATCCAGATCACAGGCGACCACTCGCCAAAGGCAGCATCGCCAGCAAGGATCAGACCATACTCACCTGAAGCTCAGGAGATCTACTCCAATCTCGATTCAGGTTTTAATCTAACTGTTGGAGAACATAATTTCTTTATTGATCAGCTTGGTGTGTAGGATTTAGTCGAACAGATCGCAACTCAGCCACCTCAGAAGAAATCGACTGAGATCGCATTTGCAGTAGACAAAGAAAATACCTCGTCACAGATCGATCTGATCCCGCCGCCACAATCTCCAACAGAGTGAATGACGTCCGCAGAATTCAAAAATTCATGGCAGACGAAATCCCTGAGGAGGAGGAATTATCGTCTGCCTCAGTCGACGACATGATCATATCGACAGCTTCGGCTGGAAGCGCTGGAGCGCCAACATCACAGATCGATCCGATCTCATCCATAGCAGGGTCCATGTCCACAAAGGAATTCAACGAATTCATAAGACAAAACGAGATGGAAGAAGAAGTGCAGTCCAGCTTCCATATCAACCCAACCGAAGGTCGTATGCAGATCGACGCTCCAGAAGAAACTTTCACTTACCCGAGTATGATGAGCCTAGAGAAAACATCATACATCTAGCCGACTTCATCGGCACAGAAATCCAGTCGCCAAAACATACTGTAGCCGACTATGGTAAACATACGCAACAAACAGAAGACGACGACGGCAGCAAAAACATAGAGCAGAGCAGTAATGACGAAACAACATATGAAGAACAGTCCGACTACACATATCGCGTACCACGACAAGTTTACGTAGCAACGGCAGCAGAGACATCAGAAAACGCGGCCAGTCGACAACCTGTCGAATACCCGTGTGTAGTTACCTTGCCGGACGGCATAACCACCCTAGACATCTCAGCAGAGACAGCGGCGAAAATAACAAAATTCATCGAAGAGGGCATAATGATGCCAACAGATGCACCTGCAAACGAGTTGGCAACATACAACTATTTCAACTGGCAGGAGGCGCAACGCTTAAAGCAATATAGGGCAACACTCGAAGAGCGAAAAAGGCAAACAAGCATATCAAGTGCTCGCAGACGCCAATTATCGATGAGTTCTACAGGAACAACTGAAGCACGACGCAGATCTAGATTCGACAGAATCCCTGAGCACGAAAGGGCAGACGTCACTCGAAACCTGAACAACTCGTTCCTAACCGTCGACTCTGATGGCATAATCCAGCCGAAAATAGCAGAAGGGGCCCTCATATCCATAGGAGCATACCTCCAAGTAGGAAAACCACCGACAGGTGACCCTGCTGAAACAAGATACCTACAACAAATGCAGGCCCTAGAGATTGCAGGAAAAGAACTAGTCGATGGAGGAAGGAGAAGGCGTAGAAGAAGCCGCTCAATGGAACACGCCAGTCGTAGTCCTCAGCGTAGCAGCGGAAGGAGAAGTTCAAGCCGCCGCAAATAAAGAAGCAGATCAAGAAGCAGATCCAGAGGATCAGGCGGTCGGGAATCACCTTACAACCACATTGCAGGACCATGCGGAGCACAATGCTTCACTCGACAGATTCAGGAAACGAAACTCCCAACGAAATTCAGCCTACCAACCATGCCAAAATTCAACTCAAAACAAGAACCTTCGGGATGGCTAGAAGATTACAAATTGGCAGTCATATGCCAACGAGGAACAACGACGACAACACTGCAATACATACAGCTAATGCTTGAAGGCACAACCCGCGACTGGCTCAAATCATTACCGGGAGGAGCCTACGACTCCTGGGATCACTTCAACAAGGACTTCATAAAATATTTCGACCCCCTCTGCGAAAGGTCGAAAACATTTGAAGAACTAAGAGCATGTCGACAGAGGTCAGACGAGACGCTCAGATCTTACATCAGAAGGTGGACCTCCATTCGAAATTCGGTAGGCGCAATATCAGAGGACAGGGTCATGGACGCCTTCACAAACGGAGTCCTTAGGAAAGATTTCCGGGAGGCGCTTGGACGACAAAATCCAAAAAGCATGACAAAACTTATGAAGCTAGAAACCGAGTGGGCAGATGGCGAGGACGCAGTCCAGGACAAAACTCCACATTCACCACATCGACATCACGACAGACGGGATAGTCGCGACCATCGAGACAGTCGAGATCGTCGGGATAAGGAATACAAGCGCCGACGACGCAATGACGACAACAGAGACAAAAGAAATGTCAAATTCATGGCGGCAGGATTCTCAAATGGCAATCATAGTAAAAAAGACAAGAAACATGACAACATACGAGAAGCCAGAAGCAGCTACAAGAACGACAGGCCAGTCGGTCGGCATGACAACAGGGATCATGCACAACAAGAAAGCTACAATAAACAATATAGGCAACAACGTTTGGATCCAAAGATAAAAGAATCCATGCAGATTGCACTTATTCAAAGACCCAGAGACAGGAAGATTAATCTCCAGTCACATGATTGAAGACTGTCGAGAATTCGAACAGATGGCAATCGAGTACGCAAGAAAGCATAGGAGCAATACATTCGAGCACAAGGTATCTGCACCCCAAGGCGCAACACTACCACCACCTCCACCATATGACCATAACGGTCAATCTGCAGGAGCTATGTATCACACACACCAATAGTCGACAGGACAACACTCGGTCCATCAGACGCAAACATACATGATCCAGAAAGGGCGACCGTCAACCAGGCAACATAAATTGCATACCAGGCATGTTAATATGGCATTCATGACACCACCGGCTGTGCCAGAGTACCTCCACATATCTGAAACAGCAATTACATTCAGTCGGGAGGACCAGCCGCCATCTGTATACAGGCCATTCCGCTCTAGTGTTAGAAGCCCAAATAGGAAATTACAACATGACTAAGGTCTTCATGGATGGAGGGAGTGGCATCAACATCATCTTTGCCGACACACTATGACAAATGAATAGGTCAGTCGATAACTTACCTCCATCGTAAAATACTTTTCATGGCATAGTTCAGACAAAGGCATTGTACCCAAAGGTACAATACAACTCGACGTCACATTTGGAGATGCAACACATTTCCGCACCGAAACAATGGATTTCGAAGTCGTCGACTGGAGATCACAATACCATGCTATACTCGGACGACCGGCATTTGCCCGATTTATGGCGGTACCACATTACGCATATTTACAATTAGAGATGCCAGGCCCAAAAGGAATAATTACGGCCAGTGGAAACTTTCAAAGGTCAGGCGCTTGCGACCGAGACTTCCACAAAATCTCCGAAACATTTGGAGCAGAGAAAACATTGGAAGAACTCTCCCTTCTCAGCGACACAATCTACATGCCAGAGCACAAAAAGCAGGCCACAGGCAAGACATTCAACACCGCAGACGACACTCGGACGCACCAGGTCCACCCGACGGACTCAGCAAAAACAGTCAAAGTATCGACAAGCTTGCCTCCCGCATAGGAAGACGCGCTCGTCGAATTCCTCCGTGAGAACTGGGAAATGTTTGCATGGTCAGCCGATGACATGCCAGGTATACCCAGGGAATTCGCCGAGCACACTCTCCAACTCAGTCTAGGAACAAGACCCGTCAAACAAACGGTAATACGTGTATCAGGACCTAAAAGAGAAGCCATCGAGAAGCATGTAGAAAAATTTCTCAAAGCAAAATTTATTCAAGAAATAAAGAAATCAGAATGGGTGGCCAACCCCGTTATAGTGGAGAAGAAGAAAACAACCGGGACAAGAATGTGTATCGACTTCACAGGGCTAAACAAGTGCTGCCCAAAGGATCATTTTCCGCTACCCCGTATCGACCAGATTGTCGACTCTACTGCGGGGTGCGCCCGACTGTCGTTTTTGGACACATACTCTGGATATCACCAGATAAGAATGAAGCAAGAAGACCAAGAAAAGACAGCCTTCACAACTCCACTCGGAGTATACTGCTACACTACAATGCCTTTCGACCTAAAAAATGAAGGAGCGACCTACCAACGAATGATGCAAAATTGTTTGAAAACCCAGATCGGCAAAAATGTGGAAGTTTACATCGACGACATAGTGATCAAGTCAAGAAAGGAGTGCACATTACTAGCAGACATAAAGGAGACATTCGACAACCTCAGAAGCTATAGCATAAAACTGAACCCAGAAAAATGCACCTTTTGAGTCCCGACAGGAGAACTCTTGGGATACTTGGTGTCAGCAAGAGGAATCGAAGAAAATCCAGAAAATATACAAGCTATACTAACGATGAAAAGGCCCACCAAGCTATATGAGGTAGAACAACTTACAGGAAGAGTGGCAGCCCTCAGTCGGTTCATCAGCAAGCTAGGCGAAAAAGCACTACCACTTTATCGACTGATGAAGAAGGCAGACGCGACTTTCATAGACCTGAAGCTAACACTCACCAAACCTCCCATTTTAGCAGCACCAAAGGAAAAGGAGCCACTATACCTTTATGTGGCAGGAACAAACAGAGTAGTCAGCACACAGTACTGGTAGTCGAGCGCATGGAATAAGGAAACGCCTAGAGTGTGCAAAGACCAGTCTACTACATCAGCGAGGTATTATCCCTATCAAAGCAAAGATATCCACACTTCCAAAAACTAGCCTATGCAGTATTCATAACGACAAGGAAGCTACGCCACTACTTCAAGGAACACCCAATAACGGTGATCAACAAATCAGCAATCAGAGACATACTCACCAATCCGGACGCAACAGGACGAGTCGCCAAATGGCTCATTGAGATGGGGCCACTCGGGATAACATACGACCAACCAAAAGCCATCAAAGCTCAAGTGCTGCCAGATTTTACCACAAAGTGGATCGAATCACAATTACCAGGAACGCCAGACATATCCAATTCATGGACAATGTATTTCGATGGTTCCAAGAAAAACGAAGGGGCAGGAGCAGGGGTGGTGCTGATATCCCCAAAAGGAGACAAACTGAAATACGTGCTCCAAATGGATTTTCCAACGCCATCCAATAACGAGGCCGAATACGAAGGTCTAATACATGGCATACGAATGGCAAAAGCATTAGGATGCACTCGGCTGATGATATATGGCGACTCAAACTTGGTGGAACAACACACAATGAAGGCTTGCGACGCCATAGCGGACAATATGATCGCATACCGCGATTTATACAACACATTGGAAGGCCACTTCGACGGTTGCGAGCTACGGCATATCGGACGAGAAAGCAATGAGGAGGCAGACATCCAACATTGGGTCGACTAAGGCGTAGGTTCCACCAGATGTGTTTCTGGAGCGCATCACGCACAGATCGATCCACAAGAAGCGGTCAACGGCAAATCGAAAAGAAACCATATCAGGTAGCACACCTAATGCACTGGACCCAGCAGTCGAAGTCCTCTTATGCCAAGGCGATCACATGACTCCAGCCTGGACCGAACCAATTTTAGCATAAATGCTCCGAGAGGAGCTACCAGACGATACGGCGGAAGCCAGAAGGATTACTCGAAGAGCAAAAGCGTACACCGTTATCAACGGTGAACTCTACAAGCGAAGCACGTCAGGTATCTTCCAAAGATGCGTAGATTTAGAGGATGGCAAAACTATACTCCTCGACATTCATGCAGGAACTTGCGAACATCATGCTGGCAGTCGATCGCTGGTGGCCAAAGCCTTCAGAGCGGGATTCTACTGGCCTACTGCACTCAAAGACGCAGAAGACATCGTCAGAAGATGCATCGGGTGCCAGAAATTTGCAACAAAACCTCACGTGCTAGCATCAGCACTCAAAATCATACCATTAACATGGCCTCACCCAATGGGGGCTCGATATGGTAGGACCACTCAAAAAATCATCGCCTTGAGGGCACACACACCTACTGGTGGCAGTCGACAAATTCACAAAATGGATCGAAGCAATTCCAATCACAAGTTCAACAACATCCACATCGGTCAAATTCATACAATCCATAGTTTATCGCGTTGGTGTTCCGAACAACATCATCACAGACAATGACACAAACTTCACAACGGAGGAATTCCAAACCTTTTGCAAAGAGTGGGATATCACACTCAACTATGCATCAGTAGCGCATCCGCAATCGAATGGACATGTCGAGAAAGCAAACGACCTTGTATGCGCAGGCATCAAGAAAAGACTGCTAGTTCCACTCAAAAGATGTAACCCCCCGGGATTTATCCCTTTTTTTTTGTTTTTGTGAGTTTTCTTTTTTGCATCGACATGACATCGCATTGGATCGCATTAAATTTAATCTGTTGCATTTAATTTCAATTTCCACAATTAAATTCAAATGCATTTCAAATTAATTAAAAATGTGTTATTTTTAAATCTTTTGCAAATGTTAAAAACTAGTTTATTAAATTGTCTATTTAAAACTAAAAATATTTTGTAAAGGTTTCGTATTCAAATTCCTCTTCGTTTTGGTTTTAAAAATATAAATCAGAAAATAATAAAGGGGAGAAAATTAAAGCCCAAGCCCACCTAAGCAAACCCAGGGTTTCCACCTAAAAATTCTTTCCCACCCCCTGGAAATTTGTAGCCACCCTCCTCCTTTTCTGTGATTTTGCAAAAGTCCTTCCTCCCCCCTTCTTTTCTCTTTTTCCCCCTTCCTTTTTCTCTTCTTTTCTTTTTTTCCTTTCTTTCCTTCCTTTCTTCTTCTTTTCTTTCCTTTTTTCTCTCTTCTTTCCTTCCTTTCCTCTACCGCACGCACGGGAGTTTCCTTCTCCTCCTTCCTTCTTCTCTCTTCCCGCACGGGAAAAGCAAGCCCGTGCTCCCCATCCATGGCCGCCCGACCGAGCTCCTCCCGCAACCGCCGGTCGCCGCGCTCCCACGCCCACGCCGTGCCCCGCCGCCGCCGGACGTCGCCTCCACGCCGAGCCGCCTCCCCGGCCGCCGCCTGCCCAGCCCCGCTCCAAGCGCTCCCGAGCCCGCCGGCCGGAGCGCCTCCCGCTCCGTCGCACCGGGCCGGCCGCCTCGCGCCCCGGCCGCGCTGCCGCGCTGCGCCGCCTCGTCTCCCGCGCCCGGCCGCCTCCGCTTCCCCCATGCGCCCGGCCTCCCCAGCTCGAGCGCTCGCCGCGTCGCGCGCGCCCCGCAGCCGTCCGCCCGCGCCGCCACTCCCCACAGCCGCGCCGCCTCCCCACGCGCCCAAGCGCTGCGCCCCAGCGCTGCGCCCCAGCGCCTCGCCGTCGCCAGCCGCCGCGCGCCGCCTCTGCCTCCCGCGACGTGCAGCCGCGCCGCCGCTCGCCTCCGTCCGCGCGTCCGCGCCGCCACCCACGCAGCGCCCCGGCGCGTGCCCTCTGTGTCGCCGCGTCGCCGTCCCCGCTGCTTCTTCCGGCGTTGTGCACGTCATCTCCGTCCGGTGTTCCCCCGCGTCCGCCGCGCGCCAGGTGTTCGACAAAATGTCCGCAAGAACTTCGTCGCCACTTTTGTCCGAGTTGTCCACCCTTCGTGGTGTTGCTACGTGCGAGTGCTCCTTTCGGCGCCGCGTTGCCGCGACTGCCCATGTTCGTGTTTCAGTGCCCGCCCGTGCGCGTTTCTTTCTGGTGTCCGTTCCCGTGCTCCTACGTGCCCGCGCCCGTCAACGGTGATGTCCGAGTATGACTACCCGACCACTTCCCCGACACCGACAAACGACGATGCCCCGGTTCCGCGACGGCTACTTCCTCGACGTCGACTACTTCCTCTACGGACCGAAGACGTCGGTTTCAAACCCTATCTCTCCCGATCCAACGTACGGACCCAAACCCTAAGCCTATACCTATTTTATTAAATGTCATCTATCTTGTGCATATCGCATCATACTTGCATGTGTTGCATCTCTGGGGTTTGGCGGTGTAGCATTTCACCTTAATAATAATTATGGAATGTGTGGGGTAATAAATATGTATTGCCCCATTCCATTTAATTTGACTAGATCATCTTTGCCATGTCTTGCCATGTTAATAAACATTTCATTTGTGGAGTAGATAAATAACTTGCACCTAAGTATTAATTGTCGGAACCCTGGTTCCGCTTAATTTGAGTTAAGTGCATCTCAAATTGCATCTCGCCATGCCATGCATCATTCTCATATGATCATGTTGGATCTTTTGCCGTAGTTGTAAATTGCATCTTTTACGCTTTCCAGTGTTTGTTGCTTCTTCGCGGATACGACGTTGAGATGTGTGAGCAACGACAAGATCTGCTTCCATGCGGGATTCCAGGCAAGCAAAGTTTGCTTATTTACCTATACATTGTCTTTCATTCCTGCCGTTGATCTCTGCTACCCTAGTATTCGATTCTTATCGCGATCCCATCACATGTTTATCTTGCAGCCCATACAGCTTTATCCCCACATCCCATCACCTGTTGTTTGTTTATCTGTTGGCCTTGCGAGTCGTAGCGCATGCTTAGAGTTGATTGTGCGAGTCGTCTGTTGGTCTTAAGTTTCATCTGCTTAGTATGATAGATTGTTCTACTTTAATAAAATGCTATCTTGTGTTGGGGTATTATAATTAAAAGATAAGGCACCAGGCGGAAGGCCTTGCGAGGTGCTTTGTTCTGCTCAGTGTCGACCTAGGAACTGAGATTTTGTCCTCGGATCCAATTTTGAGCGCACTAACCACTTGTGGGAGGCCCTATGGAGCCCCCCTCGACTTTGAACGGATCTATAGCTTGTCCATGTGCCGCAACTAGTTCGGGTTTTCCTTTTGCTCATATGCATGTGCATGATGATGATGATGATGATGAGAGGGTATGTGATACGGGGGATCATATAGGGGTGGTGCGCGCGTAGCGGACAGTTCCTACTGTGGTTTGAGCCGCATGGCGCGCAGACACAAACTAATGAGTCCGCAATTGAGATTCGGCCGGACTCCTGACGCGGGTAACAACTCATATGGGTGGCACTTGGACTTGCTGTAGTGAAGGAATGAGTCGTGTTGAGAAGCCCTGATGCTTGCTTGGGTTGATCATGCGAGTATGGGTAAAGTAGTGCACCCCTGCAGGGTATAATCTTATCGATGAGCCATGTCCACGGTTATGGACGACTTTGGTGATGATGCTGGCTAACAAGATCTAGACAACTTGCACCTAATTAAAGTTAATTAATTTGACTAGTAATATAGAATTACTTTCACAATAAATCATAATTAAAACTGTTAAACGTGTGAGTTTCCCGAATTGCTTCCTCATATTTGGTTGAGGGGGTTAATTCCAGAATGGGTTATGATTGGTGTTAGTTGTAGTTGTTTACTTTATGCGCTCTCTTATCCCTCTCTGATTAGACGGAAGTTGTAGCGTGTCTCTTTAGGTTGCTAGTGCTGCTGCCGCTAAGTCCACCTACCCCATATTTTGGGAGATGGTGTAGAAAGTAGTCAAGTCGGTTTTGCTTGCCAGGGAGTGCCCTGACCCTATTTTGGGATGTGCTTTATGTGCAGTCAAACAGGTTTGAAGTCCGACGACGTTAGCTTGGGAATCCCTCCGGCTTGGCTGGGCAGGGATATGGCGCCATTGCTTATCTTCAGGACTCTTAGTCCAATTTGCATCTTATACGTAGTCGGATACTTTTCGCTTCCGCTGTCATTTGAATCTTTGTATTGTAATATTTGTATCTTGACTCGTTCGAGTCGTTGTTGTAATTTATCTTTGTTGTATTTGTGGATGTATCGGAACTGTTGTAATGTTATCACAATTCCACCCACATAATGCGCATGTTTCGGCGTGCACATTATGTCTGGTGGGCGACCTAAAATCGTTATTATGCGGGTTTCGGCGGGAGCGCTTAAATCTACATATTACCGATTTTAGGGCGTCACAAAAGAGCCGCGGGTGCTTGGGTCGAGGAGCTACCAAAAGCACTTTGGAGTATTCGCACAGCCCCAAACACGTCAACACAGTTCACTCCATTCTTTATGGTTTACGGAGCAGAGGCAGTCTTGCCACCAGAGATAAAATTTGGCGCACCAATAATAGAAGCATACGAAGAGAACGAGGCAAATGCGTCACAAGAGGACGCCTTGGATATACTAGATGAAGCACGCGACACGGCTTTGGCCCGCACAGCTGTTTACCAGCAGGATCTGAGAAACTATCACAGTCGACGTCTCCGACCAAGGACCTTCGAAGTAGGCGACTTGGTGTTGCGACTAAAACAGAAGAAAGTCCACAAACTCGCGTCACCATGGGAAGGACCATTCATAATAACGGAAGTCATCGAGGGAGGAGCTTATCGACTGAAGCATGCACAGACGGGAGAACTATCACATAACCCATGGAATGTGGCACACTTACGTCGTTTCAACGCGTAGATCTCTCGACAAATCATTGTAAATGTCGCAGTAGATTCCAGACGCGCTCTTTTCCTTACCAGGGTACCCACGGGAACTGGAAGGTTTTTAATGAAGTGGTCTACTTGATAGATATTATCAATACATGATTCTTTGCTACAACATCTTGGTCACGCACATACACCCGGTGGACTCGGGGGCTAGATCTTGTTAAAATTCATAATAACACATAAACCCACCCGACGGGCTCGGGGGATGGGTCTTACTTAAAAGGTTCATACACACATAAACCCACCCGACGGGCTCGGTGGCTGGGTCTTACTTATAAAGTTTATGAACACGTGCAACCCACCCGACGAACTCGGGGGCTGGGTCTTACTCGAAGATCATACATGCACACTCACCCAGTAGACTCGGGTAACTGAGACTCGTTTCATACCGCATAAACCACATACAACTCACTCGATGGAAGCAAGAGCAGGACCTCAAGGAAGACAAGAAATCTAGTGTGGCTGGGACAAGTCATAAAAACAAAAACAATCAATACGCAGAGTATCGTGCGAGGTTTCACATTACAATAGGGAGCTCAGTAAATTACACGCGTAACACTCACTCGCGAGCTACCAACTTGGCCTTGTGGCCACGCGACTGAAGCTCGGCGGCTTGACGACGCTCTCCAGTGCAAATGCTAACTTGGGCACGGCGAGAAACGGTATCTGAGATTCCCCTAAAACACGAAGGTTTCACGTTCGACTTCTTCGGGTAATCCGACAGGGAAGCTTCATAATTAGCCTCGACGCCATTCGCCAGCAGCAGCTTCAGAGTAATTTCCGAGCCACGAACTGACAAATCACGTGCCCACTGAGTAATGGTCGTTGTCCCAGGACCAAGCACTTGGGAAAGCTCCTCCGCAGACGAAGGAACGGCAGTCCCGGGCAAAACTTCTGCAAAAACGACACTTAATGCCTGAAGGGACACGTCCAGGGGACGCCGAGTGCTGTCCAACTCTTCATGAGAATGAACTTGCTGATCATGAAGCTCTCTCTCCAAGGAGGCCACTAGATCTTCAAGAGAAGTTTTTTCCTCTATAAAAATAGCATAATACGAGAAAGCAGAACAAAAGACGGTTCAGATCACAAGAAAAGGCAAAAGGGCAGAGCTTTACGACTGATCTGCTCCAGGTAAGAATGCAGGCGGCTCTTTTCTTCTTCCGCGAGCACAAAGGCCTGGCCAACGACGACCAAACCACTTACAGCAGGCTGCAAGGAGGACAAGAAATGGCCAATCGGGTCAGAAAAGAATGATGTGCAGAACGAAGAGAGACGAGCACAAAAAAAAAAAGAGGGAGAAGAAAGATTTGCATGGTCGACCCAAGAAGCAGAGGTGGAAGACAAAGGATCGCCGGCCCCGGCAGGAGGGCCAAGACGTTCTCGCCTGAAGAAGGAGCTGTTCGTATAAGTGCACGACGAGAGAGTAAAAAGCAAACAAAAGATAGTCAAAGGACAAGCTTACCTCTCTACATCAACATCAGCAGAACAAGCCACAACAATCAAAGACAGATCCGCATCAACGGAGTCAATGTCGCCAGTTCGGCGCAGTTGACGACGCTTAGTGGAAGGCACAACCGCTGGCAAAGGAATCTCCCTGGTGGCAGTCGCCTCAGAGGCAACCACGCCATCACCAAAGCAGGAATTTCCAACTCCACCAGCTTCAGCGGAAATAACCTTTTCTACAGTTGAACCATGTTCAGGTGGAGGCGGCAGAGAGGTCGCAGCTGGTGGTCCCTGAGCACAACAAATACAAAGCACGTCAGTCAAGCACATATGGAAGAACATGCTAGCGACCAAGAAGAGCGATAAAAGCTAGGCAAGCAGAAAATCAAAATACCTCGGAAATAGGAGTCCCAAGGCCATAAGGGAACACAGAGAAGTCGAAAGAAGCAATATCAACATGAGAGATTCCAGTGATATGTTTCACACAACCATAAACCCATGGCCGGACAACTCAATGGGACTCATATGAGTAGCGTCAAGACATCCCTCATATCGCCACAAGAGATGCGCTCGTTGTCACAAGGGCCAAACTCGGCGATGCACATACGTGCTGACTAGTTGAATTCCCGTAACGGCCCCGCGCAGCTCTTGATCTCTAAACATAAGATAAGAAGCTTCTTCTGCTTCTGTAGTCGACAAGGCATGGTCCCAGGACTCCAACATTTCGGGAGAAGCAGTCGCAAAGGCAGGAAGTAAGTTCTGGTCGACTAGCACATAAAACCATTTTTCCCTCCATTTTTGAGAAGGCTCGGCAAACGTCACATCAAAATAGCGACAGACGTCGCGCACGTCGATATAAAATCCCCAGTCGACAGGGGACGGCCATCACAATAGAGTAAACTAACCTCGAAGATATGTTTCCAGAGAGCCCAGCTAGGATGCACTCCAAGAAAACACTCGCATAAAACCACAAAGCAGGCTATATGCAAGATGCCAGGGGGATTCATATCGTGTATTTGAATCTCATAGGCAAAAAGACGACCTCAGACGAAGTCATGTAATGGAAACCCAAATCCACGAGGGAGAAAATCCGCAAAACAAACGCGTTCCCCAGGAAGAGGCATGGGAAGTACCTCTTTATGGATCGGCGCCCGCACAGCCGCAACCTCAGCGGCAGACAGTATCCCCGCTTGGCGGAAGTCTTCGAACTTCTCCTCGGTAACGATGGATTTAACCCAATCGTCGGGAAGTTTCTTAGTTGCGGTAGCGGCAGTGGAATCAACAGAGATCTTGTCCTTTGAGGACAGGTTGGTGGAAGAAGTATCAGAGATGGATGAGATCCTTGTCAGAGAAGCCATGGCGGAAGGAAAGCACAGAGTGCGCAAAACAATCTCAGACGGGCGGAAGGAAGAAGACGAAGAGCAAATAGCAAGGTAAAAATTAAAAGCATAACAGAAGCCTATATATTGACGGCGTAGACAACTATTCATCACAGCCGTCCGAGCCACGAGGGCCAGGACACGCGGCGTAATCGGAGGACAATCATCACATACCACACCGCCCACTACGCACGCAAAACGAGGAGGACATCATCACGACTGCAAAAATCTCGCCACGTCAGGTCCAATCAGAACTGAACAAGCGTCCACAACGGTCAAAGAATGGGACCCACTATATCATGTCACGTCAGAGTGCTACTTGCACGCGAAAGGTGTCACGCATGACATCATTTCAGATGAACAAACACAAAAGGCGCTCTATCGAGTTGGACAAACAGGAGAGGCGCCTCAAAAAACACAGTCGCAAAATATAAAAGTAAAAACTATTCGAGTGGGAAACTCCCATCGGGAGAAGGCAAAAAGCATTCGACTGACGAAACGAAAATTGAGATTATCCTCTACTGCAAGAAGTAAAGCGCAATCTAGGGGGCTACTGCCATCGGGAGCACTGTCGTGCACCCGATAGAGTCAAAGGACATTCAAGGCATAAAAATCCCCGAGTGAAAATCAGTCGACAGAGTACCTCGGATGTTGTATACAAGAAATACAAAGATAAGACCCATCAACTAGTCGAAAGGGCCGAGGATCACTCCACCAGTGTTTAATCCTAGAGCTTGCCGTATCAACAGATACGATGAAAATCCTGGCGGACGCGCTGGGTAGCAAATTAAAACTGCAGAACAATATCAGTAAGACCATCGACTGACCTGAGGTGTGTCTGTCCAGTATGTTTCAGGGTCGAGCCCAAGGACTCGAGGCCTGACTGAAGGCTAGTAAGGTTTTGCCCAAGTGCAGTTTAACTCGTTTCGACTGCATCGAATAATTCCAGGCCTACATAGTCGAGATCCTTTGCCGAAACTCATAAAATCGAAAGTCATCATATCAAAAGCATAAAACATGAGACGTGCACTATATAGTGATTCCATGACTTATTCTCTGAATTAGCCAAGTACTCGGGGGCTAATGACAAGGTTATACCAAACGGATACCCCTTCATGTGGGTACCTGGTGCACGTAATGACTAATGCCCAATTGTCATCCGGCTAAGGAAGCCCACCAAGCGAAGCCCAAGTCAAAGATCACTTACCATAGATAGCATAGTCGGTAATACTTTCCATACATGTAGTCTTGGTCGGTTACGACCCGAGACCTGTACCCCTATATAAAGGACAGGAGGGTGATCGACTAGGGACACGCCCAACCACGATCATAAAACCCTAACAAAATCGACATCTTGCTAGACCCCTGTACTCACCGCATATACACAATCAATAACAGACAAGCAGGAGTAAGAGTTTTACCTCACTCGAGGGCCCCGAACCTGGGTAATTCCCGCTTGTCAGCCGACGAATCTACCAACACCACACGTTCTCTACCTCATAAACTCTTACCCTAGGCTAGTAACCTTGGGTATTGATGGGGACATCCCTCGTCACTGCCTCTGCGGTATAGCCCGTACAAGATGTGTCAGTATTCGCCTACTGCCACGGCTTATCTTTGCGTAAGCGAGGAGGAGTTTCCAACTGCCGAATTGGTGGCCCGACTTCGCAGCCTTGTCAGAATAGGGTTTGTGAAGGCGGTGGAATGTGTGCCGATGCACACCAACATCAACCCTCCCCTTGAGGTAAGCACTTTGTTTTCTCCCTCCTTTGACGACTTTGTTAGCTTGTGTTAGGCTCCCTTAACACTTGCATTCTTGGTTTATGCAGCTCTCCGCTTTAGGGGAGAAGGACCTGGCTCCCGACTTTTACGATCCGGGAGACGGTAAAACCAAGAAACACAAGGCATTCAGCGCATCTTCCTCTACGGTTAATGCCGGGAGGAAGAAACGTGCCTCACCGGCAACTGGGCCGGTGCTCGTCGATGATGACGAGAATGGGGGGATTAACATCCCCTGAAGGTAAGCGTCTCCGCCTTATTTGCTTATCGGCCCTCTTCACAGCTGGTGTTCATCTGGCTAACTTTATCTTGTTGCCAGGGATCGGGTCGCGACTTCCAAGTTGCCGGCCAAGTCCCTGCTGGTCAGGGGAAAGCGGCCCGCTGGCACTTCTCCTGTAACCGGGCCGCCGACTCCGCAACCCTAGTTCGCCGGGTTTATGGGCGATGCTCGTAGACGGCCCGAGCCTCGTGCTCCGACTTCAAGTCCCCCGCCAAGAACTTCCTCGAGTAGCCGTGCTGCCAGTTTCCCTTCTCGTTCGGCTGAGGCTGCGGCCAATGATGCCGGCCAATCGCGCGTTGACAAGGAGGAGTGGTTGGAGGAGATTGCCGGTGGGCCGCCAAGGACAGCCCCAGCTTCCGAGGGCGGGAAGGTTAGGGACCCCTGGGCGTCTTTGAAGGACACCAATGAGGCATCTCTGTCCTTTGCCGATTGTAGCGTACCTGCACTTTTAATAAGGCAGATACCTGTGTATAGTGCAAATCCCTGGATCGATTCGTTTGCACACACAGTTTACGATGTAATATCACAACAAAGTATCAATTTATTACATCGATGATCCAGACTTACAAAATATTCAATACAAGTTGCATAGCATAAAGCTAGCTTCGAAAGAGTTAACAGCGGAAATACAATAGAAGTGGGTCTCCAACAACTTCATGTTGTCACAGGCGAAAACATGTTGGTTGCAGACTCGAAATCCCTTAGCGAAACCTCACTCGTCATTTGAATAACCTGTAACAAATAAAATTTTGCAACAGAGTGGGTCAGATTTCATTAAAAATGGAGTCTGGCAAGTGACACTATGGTGGACACTTAATGGAATAACTCTATAGCCTATATGCATATTTGGCTGGTGGAGTTCAAGGCTATTTTGCATAAAGCCAATTTTCCCTATCTCTTTGGAAAACACTTTCTTCAAATCAAGACAAGTATGGCATGAAAACCATAAATCTCATCTTCCCTTGTTCACCCATCAAGTTTTATTTCTGAAGTTGGAATGATGGAATCCTCCGTTGACGTCCGTGATCAGCTGCTCAAATTGTCCGTACCGGGGACACGGCCAAGTACTTAGTTTTACACTCTGCAGAGGTTGTGCACGTTCACCATTGTACCCATTCAACCCAAACTATCCTTTACACACCATTTGTGAATAGGAAAGGAGAAGAATGAGACGAGATCTTTCAGAAGCATTTTCCCTCCCACTCTGGCTTGACCCGTTCCACCTAACATCCCCCTACATCTGCTTGTCAAGCCGGAGAGAGTCCACACAACATAATTGATCAAGCCAGAGCCCATATGGCAATGGCTGCACTGGAAGCAATCGTCACTCCGAGTTCTTCAGATTCCTCTGTTCCTGGGTGGCCATTCACAAGTGTACATACTCCAGGAACCATAGACATGGACCTAAGTAGCCACTCAACATAAACCATACAACCACTTACCACCCAGGTGTTTCATTCTTAACTTAGTAGAATTTAGATTTTCACAAAACAACATTTGCATAGCATCAATAATTCTACTAAGTATTGCATAGGAACCTAGACACATGAATAAGGAATTCTACACAGGTTTAGGATAGCAATACTATCCTACACATGCATATAAAAATACACTAAGTAATGCATATAGAAATAATAGGAAGTTTATGAGGTGTGCCACTTGCCTTTGAATGTTGTCGTTGTTCACAACTCTTTTCAACGATACTCGGGACTCTCCGTTCAATCTAACAGTATAGACAAACAACAATACAACAATCAACAGCAAGCACAACTACACAATGCATACAGACACATACTAGATGAATAAACAAGTTTTATAAAACTTTCTAAAGAAAATATGTTTATGCATGATGTGCAAAATATTCCCTAGGGCTAGAAATGATTTTTCATGCCATGAAAATCTTTTAAGTTAATGCAAGGCAAATAGGTTGGTCCAAAAGGACTAAGGACTAAAGTCATAAGTTGAATAAAATATTTTGTTTTATATCATCTTGAATAAGCCCTCTAATGGCTTAGTCTTGATGTGTAGAAATATTTAGAGAAAATACTAAGTCATTTCTTCAAGACGATCAACAATTATTATCAACTCTTTGTAAATTGGACATTCACTATAGTGAGAGAGACAGACACTCGGCCAGCCACTTAAATTGTGGAACAGGTCTCATGTACGTGGACATGTAAGGTTTGTCTCCAGGCCGCTTCATCTCACTATGCCGCTAGGATCCAACAAACTTCAAGTGGGTAATAACATGATCAAAAATTGTTTTAAGTCTTAAGTGAAAGACAAGATTAGGAAAGAGGGAAAAGATAGAATCAAATATGTAGTTGTCCGCCAGACTTCATCTCCAGATTTTTAATATTCTCCTTGGTGATGTCTTGATTGAATTCTTGATAGACTTGAATAATCTTCAGACTTGATGATTCTTGTATCCTCGAGGCTGGTCTTGGATTTTGAGTTCTCAGAGAAGAAGAAAAGGCAGAGAGAAATACTTAGAGAATAAAAGGGAGGTTGGCCTTCATGAACTTCTTCTCACTTTTCTTCTAAGTGCTTGACATCTTGAGGATGCTTCCAGAGTCTGTTTTCTTCTAAGTCCTTCATGAAGTCTCAGAGAAAAGAAAGAGAGAGAGAGAGAGAGCAAGACTTGGAAAATATTTCTGGTTGGTCTTCATGAACTTCCTCTTGAATTTTCTTCTAAGTGCTTCTACTTCTTGGAGATACTTCTGAAGTCTTGTTTTGGCTAAGTCCTTCAATGGCCTTCTAGCTCCATCTTCGAAATCCTAAGTGTCTAAGTGCATAGCACTTTACCAAAATACTAGGTTGAAAATAATCCTAACTTAGGGAAAATACAATAGATATGTCATGCATGCAATGCAATTTATTTCTAAGGACAACACTTAACAAAATAAAACAACTAAGTTTTCTAGATGCTAAAATTTTCTAAGGAAAAGATTTAGCATCTTTAAGATGTTGAAATTTTTCTAAAGAAGAGTGTTGTCGAAAAATAGTTATCAATATTTTCTAACGAAAAATTTATTTTGTTTAAAGAGAAAAATATTTCTAAGTACATTTTAATACCAAAGTGGTTAAAATATGACTAAGTACTTTATAATTCGAATAGATGATGAAAATAATTTTTAATAAATTTTTAATCAATTTTAATCATTAAAACAACAATTAAAAGTATTTAATCAATATTAATTATAAAATCATATAAAATTATTCTACAAAAATTAGTAGAAAAATACTACTGCCAATACTTAGACATTCAAATTTATAGCAAAAGAGTTTGATAAATTTTAAATTCCAAATTTGAAGATATGTTCAATTTACCATTAATGTCACTTTTGAATTTTAACAAATTTTAATTTGACAAAACATAAAAGTAATGATGCCAAAAGTTTCTACGTGTAATAAGCTTTCCAAAAATATTTTATTTGTAAAATTTGACCAAACCAATAAAAAGTAGTGATAGATTTAAAATTTAGGATTTTTCTGCAAAACTGCCGGTCTTCGGTTGACTGTTGACTTTGACTGCTGACGTGGGAATTGACTTGCTGATGTGGCAGGCTGACTGGGATTTGACTACGAATTTGACCAAAAATAAAGTTGATCGGATGAAAAAACACTCTTAACGAAAGTTGTAGAGAATTACGTGCTCTTTCTAATTATTAGAATTATAACATAAGTGGATGAATAGATTGGTCACAAATATCAAAATACCTTTCTGGTCCGAAACTTCAAACGCGAATATCTCTCAGCTTGCTGAACCAAAAGAGGTGAGACTTGGGGCAAAAGAAAGGTCTTGATCAGGGGAACAACTTTCATATTGTTGTCCCAAACTTTTGATATGGTTTGGTTACTCGAACAACATCAAACACGATCTGTATTATACAGAAAATTATGTACGTTAAAATAAAAAGTTGTCAACAGGAAAGTTGTAGATATAGAGTAGATCTACCTTTTCACCGAAGGAATTTCGATTTGACGCAACGAGCACGAAGAGATCTGAGAAATACGACTTCAGATCTGATGGATGACGATTCGAAATTCTTCCTCCACGCTTGATGAAAAGAGTTAAGGCTTATTGGGATGAAAAGGTATCGACGAGATCTACAACAATGATTAAGGCCACGTCGCGATTGGAGATGGTTTGTTCGTCGAACGAACGAAATACTATTTCGCTGATTAGGGTTTCGGTGGAATGAAAAGAGTAAAATAGACACCGGCGGCTACAGGGGTTTATATAGGCGGAGTGATGGTGGAATAGATAGGGCTCGGAGTTGTGAACGCGTAGGATCAAGCGGATCCGGATTTGGAGTTATATTTATCGAGATAAACGTGTTTTAATGAAAGGTGGTTGGAAAAACGAATTTTCAGAGTTTGAGTTGGATACGATTGCTCTCTTGTGTTCGTTCGGTGGGCCAGTCGGCTGGCCCGATTCTTTTTTTCTTCTTAATTCCTTTATAACTTTTGTTTTAGAACTTCGAATTAAGTGAAATTAATTTCTAAAAATTTCTAAAAATCATATCTTTATTTTAAAACATTTATGGACATGTTTTAACCACTTTTTAAAAATATTAATTTTAAATATTTGATTTAATGCAAATTTGTCACTTTTGTCAAATTTGGAAATAGAAATTTAATTAATTTATTTATGGCTAAATAAAATTTGGTACCACAATTGTGAACATATGAAAATAATTATTTCTAATAATTACAATCAAAATATTAAAGTAAAATAAGATAAATAGCATAATTATTTTATTTTTAATATTTTCTCAAATAGGTTTTCAAGTGGAAATAATATTTCAACCATTGTAATTTCAAATATAAATAATGCAAGAAAATGATGAATGCATGCATGAATTTTGTTTTCAAATCGACATACAAATAGTTTTCAAAAAGTTTTTAATTTTTCTGATTTTTCAGAATTTGAAAAATCCTAGGATGTTACACCGATATTGCGGTAAGTCACTATTTTGGCAATACTAGCATATACAGTCATCCCCCTAGCACTTAGGCGTCAATAAGAGTTTTGCCGGCTGAGTGGTTTTGACATTGTCGTATATTGCTGGCTGTTTTCACAGGGCGTCCTCACCGCCAACGTCGAGCTCATCTCCTCCGGGGCGGAGATGAACAAGCGGTATCGCAACTTGAAAAAGGATTGCGTTGCCAAGGACGTGCGGATTGCCGAGTTGGAGGTGGCCCGCCAAAAAGATGAAGGTAAAAACAAGTTTTTCCCTTTGCCTTGTTGTTTTTGCTGCTGCCAATGATTTAGCCGTCTTATTCATATTGTAGAATTGCTAGATCATGCCCAAGATATTTTGAAGGCGTCTAGTGACATGCAAGATATTATGAATGAAGCCTCCAATCTGGCGGCCGCCAACATGGCAATGAAGGAGGAGCACCAGAAGGAGATGGAGGCCCAACACTTGAAATTTGCGCAGGAGACTAGCCAGCTGACAGGCGAGCTGGATAGCCTGCGCAAAAAGTTGGAGGAAGCGGAGAAGACGGCTGCTCAAGAAATATCTAAGCAGACTTCTCGTGCCAAAACCGCAGAGGACGCGGTGGCAGCTCACATGATCGAGTTGTCCGCCTTCCATAACTCGGTCCTTGGTAAGTTTTCCTCAACCTTCACCTTGTCGTCAAGAAAACCTTTATAATTTTGGCTAACTATGACGTCTTATTTTTGATGCAGTCGCTGCCAGCTTAGGCAATGACAAGGTTGCCAGCCCCCGCCTAGATCGCCTTGCGCGTCTGGGTGAGCTGATCACCGAGACAATGGCAGCGTCCAAGCGGTTTGCCGCCAAGTTCTTCATCTCCTCGGACAGCCAGGAGCCCATCGACTTCAGCGACGTGCCCAACATGCTGGATCAAGCAACGAAGCTACACAAAAGCTCGTTGAAGTCGGCGGCGCGGGGTGGTGCCAAGACTGCACTTGGCTTATTCATGGCCCACTACCCCGAGGCGGAGATTGACGTCGTCACCGAGGGCGTGCTGTCTACTTATGAAGACGGCAGCGATGTCCGGCCGGCAGCTGTGCTGAACAGCGTTGCCGGCTATGCCACGCCTGTTGTCGACATGGTGGATACGACGGTCTTCTTCAAGCTCCATCTCGTGCCACGTTCCGGGGAAGCGAAGTCGTCACCATGACAGAGGCGGAGGGGAGCGACAACTCTGGGGCTGGAATTGCCAGCCCCCATGCCTGATCTTGGCAGCCCCCGAGCCAATGCCTTAGTTTTCGGCGCCATCCTCTTGTGCTTCTTGGCTGCTAGCCTTCTCCTGCCCCTGAAACATATTATCTCAACTTGTATTATCTGTAAATAAATTCGGGAAGGTCTTCTTCGCTATAGACGCCACCAAGAACAAGAAAGGGAAAGCGGTCTTCTTCAAGCCGAAGGGGAGCCCGGATAATTGAATGAAGGTTGGGACAGAATTAGCCTGCAACAGATCCGCAGCCTACTAGTTTGCTGTTCCGTATGCCTACTACGTACAGGGATATTTCAGATTATTACAGGGTCTTGCACCATGTGACGGACTTTCATCCTTCTTCTTATGCACTTGCTACTCAGGAAACCTCTTTTAAGAAGATATGTAATGCTGGGCGGAAGCCAGCTAACTTTATTTTGCCACTTAAGTAGTCTTGTTATTTATTTGGCCCGCCTTAATTTTCTTTTGACTTATATTCTTGACTTTTGTATGTTGGCTAACCTCAGCCGGTAACTTTAGCTGAAACAACCAGGACTAGTACCATATGTTTAGAATCGGAAACCAAAGCCAACAGTGCCAAAGACATACTACAAGGCGAACCACATATAAGTAATCAAAAGTAAAGGAAGTAGGCGGCGCAAAAAGTTGATTTTTGTTTTGGTTTGGCTTGAAAGCTGCAAGTATATACAAGTTTGAACCTTTGCACGGAGCTAGATATTAGGTAACTTAGATACATAAGGGTATATGATTGCAACAAAAGACAAAAGATGGCATGCTTCTCAACACAGATGAGGAACCATAGACTTTTATTCCATAATCATATATGTCTTATTACAATTATAAATGCTAAGTGTAGAAAGGACGTAGCTGCTCAATGTTCCAAGGCCGCCTTGTCTGCTCGAACGGGTCGTCAATGCCTTGTTTTCTCTTGGTTCCCCTCCTTCCTGTCTGCATGATCTTGCGCCTTTTCTTTTCTTCTGTGTCTCGGATGTCGGACAAGTAGTAGGAACCATTGAGCAACGCCTTCGTGACTATAAATGGTCCTTCCCATGGCGGGGATAACTTATGCAAGCCTTTTCTATCTTGAATTAGGCGGAGAACCAGGTCACCTGTTCTGAAGCTTCGCTTCCGCACTCTCCGGCTATGATAGCGGCGGAGTTGTTGCTGATAGAAGGCGGAACAATGGACATCAACGTCTCTTTCTTCATCCAACAAGTCTAGGCTATCCTGTCTTGCATCTTCTACGTCTTGCTCGATGTAGTCTTGAACTCGCGGGGAATCGTATTTCATGTCGGTGGGTAGCACCGCCTCTGCGCCATATACTAAGAAGAAAGGAGTGTATCCGGTAGATCTGTTTGGCGTTGTACGCGAACTCCAGAGTACGGACTGTAACTCATCTGCCCAAGCGCCGGCTGCCCGGATTTCCCGGCTTCTTCTGGCAATATCCACCGCTGATAGATACCGCACGTGCTTTGTTTGTATAACTCGCCTTTGATAATTGTGAATGCTTTTGCTCGCCTTATGATCTGCCTTGTCAACACCTCATCGTCTTCCGGCAACTTCTGGTCGACTAGAAAGTCGAGATAGGAGACAAACCAATCCGGCTGGACCAGGTATACGTCAAGACTTGCCACTTCTACTGGTTCTTCTGCATCGGGGTCCAACAAGTCGGCACCCTTAATGGACGGCTTGTGCAGATGTTCCAGGAAAATGTCCTTTGGCACCTTTTGCGTTCTGACCCGAGTCTGGCGAGGGTAGCTACTGCCTCGTTTTCAGCTCTTGGAACATGTCGGACTTCATAGCCCATGAATTTTTTGGCGAATTCGTCAACCTTGGCTCTGTATGCCGCCATTGTTGCGCTTTTCGCGTCCCATGTGCTGCTTACTTGTTGTGTGACTAAGTCAGAGTCACCATAACAGAGGATTCTTTTGACGCCGAGATCGTTTGCCACATGTAGCCCGTGAAGCAAAGCGTCATATTCTGATACATTGTCGGTTGCTGTGAAATGAATCTGCAACATGTAGCTGAGCTTATCACCGTTTGGCGTGCGCAAGACAACCCCAACCCGCGAGCCTTTGAGCATCTTTGATCCGTCAAAGTGCATGATCCAATATTCTGACTTGGGGAGCACTGTTTCCTCCATGGCCTCTGTCTAGTCGGCGAAAAATTCAGCAAGTGCTTGAGTCTTGATGGCTGTCTGTGGTTTATAGACTATATCGAAGGCGGCAAGCTCGATGCCCCACTTGGCGACTCGGCCTGTTGCCTCTGCGTTGTTGATTATGTCTAGCTTTCTGGCGGCGAAGAACACGCTATAAGCCATCTTCTGGTAATGTGGATACCTCTGTTTGGAGGCGGAGAAGACTTCACTGATCAAGTAGACCGAACGTTGCTCAGACGTCGCGACTTCGCTTTCCTTTCTTTCTACAGCCAGGACAATGCTGACAACTCTGCCAGTTGCCGTGATGTAGAGTAGCATTGGTTCCTGTGATCGAGGTGTTGCCAATATGAGAACAAACGTGAGTGCCTCTTTTAGTTGTTGTAAGGCGGCATGTGCTTCTGCTGTCCACTCAAAGTTGTCGGATTTCTTCAATAGCCGATAGAGAGGCATGGCCTTTATCCAAGGCGGCTTATGAAACGACTGACGACTGCTGCCGACCGGCTAAGCGTTGCACGTCCTTCAGAAAAGTTGGTCTGGATATGTTTTTGGATAGCCTTGATCTTCTCCGGATTAACTTCGATCCCTCGTTCGGAGACGATAAAGCCAAGTTGTTTGCCGGCTGGAACACCGAAAACGCATTTGGCGAGATTAAGCTTCATCTGGAATTTCCGGAGATTCTGAAATGTTTCTCCCAAGTCCTCTAGGAGATCCGCCTTCTTTTTCGACATCACCGCAATGTCGTCAACGTAGACGTGAACATTGCCGCCGATCTGTTCATGCAGGCAATTTTGCATACAGCGCTGATATGTTTCCCCTGCATTCTTCAGGCCAAAAGGCATCGTTATGTAGCAGAAAGTCCCATAAGGAGTAGTGAAAGATGTCTTCAGTTGATCTGACTCCCTCATCTTGATTTGGTGGTATCCTGAGTAGGCGTCCAAAAAACAAAGTAGCTCGGAGCCCGCTGTGGAGTCTACGACTTGATCGATTCTAGGCAGCGCAAAGGGATCTTTTGGGCAACACTTCTTAACACCAGTATAGTCGATACACATCCTCAGCTTTTTATTCTTCTTTCGGACAAGTACAGGATTTGCCACCCAATCGGTGTGTACAACTTATTTTATGAAATCAGCGCCCCTCAGCCTATTTATCTCCTTCCCTATAGCCTTACGTCTCTCATCACCAAAGAGCCTTGTTGCTTGCTTCACCGACTTGGATCCTTTGATAATATTGAGCGAGTGCTCGACAAGTCCCCTCGGTACACCAGACATGTTGGATGGCGACCATGCAAAGATGTCACGATTCTCACGGAGGAACTTGACGAGCACGCTTTCCTATTTGCTGTCCAAGTTGGTCCCGATGATGACTTGTTTGGATTTGTCGCCTGGTGTGAGGTCCGACTTCTTGGTGTCTTCTGAAGCTTCAAAGGTTTTCTTGACATCAACTTTTGGCTTGGGCATGGAGTTGTCTGGGTCAGCCTTAAGTTGTGTGAGCTCTTCTTTGTAGATGATGGCTTCTGCAAAGGCGGACATGCCACGCTCACACTCCCTAGCTTTCTTGAAGTTGCTGGAAACCGTAATGGTTCCATGTTCCCCGGCATTTTAAGCTTATTGTAGATATAGCACGACCTTGCCATGAACTTGGCGAAAGTCGGTCGTCCGAAGATAGCATGATAGGCACTTTTGAAGGGGACTACTTCAAACAGGAGGAACTCTGAGCGGTAGTTCTCTTCTGGTCCGAAAGTTACATTCAGCCTGATGCTTCCCATTGACTTTGCTTGCTTTGTAACGCCCCGGGATTTATCCCCAATTAGATTTTGTTTGTTTTTCTTTTGCATCATCATATCATCATGCCATCATGCAATTGTCAATTCATTTGTTTAATTGCATTTAAATTTAATTCAACCCCATTTAAATTCTTTTCCACTTTTAAATCTAATTGCAAATCAAATGAATTTAAATGTGGTATTTAATTTCTTTTTCAAATATTCAAACTAATATATTAAATTGTGTATTTTGAAAATAATAATTATTTGACAAAAGTTATATATCTTTTCTTCTTCTATTTTAATTTAAAAACATAAAACAGTAATGTTTTAAATAAAAGAAATAAAAAAACCTTCAGAGAAGAAAAAAATACCTTCCTGGGCCGAACTCCCCACTCCAAGCCCAAAGGCCAGCCCACCCCTCTCTCCCTGTCGTCTTCTCCGTACGGGAGAGAGACTTTCCAGCGAGGCAGGGAGAGCCAGCCATGGTGTCCCCACCATGTGCACCTCCACCCCCTCCTCCCCTTTTCCCCTCCTTAAAGCCGCCCCTCCTCCCAGGCGCCCAAACCCTAGCCATCCCCTCCTCCCTCTCCCTCAGCCGGCGCCGCCCCCTCTGTTCCCCCCCCCCCCCCCCGCTAATTCTCCACCTCCATTGCCGAAACATGGAGCTCCTCGTGTCGTCACCTCGGTCATCGCCAAGGTCAGCTGGGCACGGGAATCGAGTCGTGGCACCTTCCTCTTCGTCCCAGCCGAGGATCTGGTGCTGGAACCGCCGGTCGCGCCGCTGCCGAGCTCGTCTTCATCCTCTGTTTCCAACCATCACCATGAACGTCTTGGACTTCCTCCTCTTCCGGCGAGAATCCCTGATTTCGAGCCTCCCCAATGTAAGCTCCTACAGTCCCCTTCCTCTTTCCCTTCCCCCTGCTCCGGGTGTAGCCGTCGTGGCACGACACCGAGCGGTGGTCGCTGATCCCGTCCATCGTGGTCGACCCCTGGTTGTTCTGAAGCCTGAAGATTTGTGCTTGTTTCGTATTCAGTTAACGTCACCAGCATATTAGATATAGAGTCGCATCTAACTCTGTTAACCATCTGAGTAGTAGCCCGTTGGCTGTTCTTCAGCTGCGCCACAGTGAGGTCGCGGGATCAAATCCCCGTCACGCATATTCCTCTTTTTCCTTTCGTTTTTCCCAGACCCGTCGTCAGTATTACACATTAATAAAGGTATGGTATAGTTACAAGCAACAAACACCACAGCAGTCCAGTGGCTGCGTTCCATATGTGCTAACCAGAGATCCCGAGTTCGAGTCCCGTCGGCGCGTTTGCATAAAAAACCCACTTTTTATTTTGCTTTTCGGTCACTGACAGTTGGGTCCCACCTGTCAGTGAATGATGTGCTGGGAAGAATTACACCACGCCCCCTGCCTTTCTGGTTCCCACACAGAGCTCCCCACCGACTTTGTTTCCGTCACGGATAAGTCCCTGCAATTTACAGAAACAACCCTAGAACTAAAAATGCAATAACTTTATTTCTACAACTCCAAATAAAATAATCTTTATATGTTTATTTATCAGAAAAATGCAATAAACATTAATATGCCATTTGTATGCCATTTTTCATCTGTTATTTTAATTGCTTAGTGTAATTTGTTAATTGCAACTCAATAATTAAATGTGGAATGTGTGGGGTAATAAATATATATATTGCCCTATTCCATTTAATTTAATTAGATCACCCATGCCATGTGTTGCCATGCTAATCAACATTTAATATTGCTGGTAAATAAATAACTTGCACCTAAATATTAATTGTCGGAATCCCGGTTCCGCTTAATTTGGATTAAGTGCATCTCGCATTGCATCTTGCCATGTCATTCATTTGTCCCATGATCATGCTGAATCTTTTGCCGTAGTTGTAAAATGCATCTTTTACGCTTTCCAGTGTTTGTTGCTTCTTTGCGGATACGACGTTGAGATGTGTGAGAACGACAAGATCTGCTTCCATGCGGGATTCCAGGCAAGCAAAGTTTGCTTGTTTACCTATACATTGTCTTTCATTCCTGCCGTTGATCTCTGCTACCCTAGTATTCGATTCTTTATCGCGATCCCATCACATGTTTATCCTGCAGCCCATACAGCTTTATCCCCACATCCTAATACCTGTTGCATGTTTATCTGTTGGCCTTGCGAGTCGTAGCGCATGCTTAGAGTTGTTTGTGCGAGTCGTCTGTATGTCTTATTTTATTTCACATGCTTAGCATGATAGGTTATTTTTTATCTTAATAAAATGTTGTCCTATATTGGGGTATTATAATTAAAAGATAAGGCACCGGCGGAAGGCCTTGCGAGGTGCTTTGTTCTGCTAAGTGTCGACCTAGGAACTCAGTTCTTGTCCTCAGATCCAATTTTGAGCGCACTAACCGCTTGTGGGAGGCCCTATGGAGCCCCCTGCGGCTTCGATCTAATCCGCTTCTTATCCAGGGCGCCGCAAGTAGTTCGGTCTTTCCATTTGATGCATGCAAAAGGTTACCTAACGATCTCATGATGATGGAGTAGTCGATTCTCATATAGGGTGGCACGTTCTTAGAGTGCTATGAAGGTCGTATCCCGCGGGTACTGGACCTGATTAGCCGTGCACACAATCATGCGGTTCCCTGGATGGGTTGTAGAGAAGAGATTTGCAGTGTTGAGATGCCCTAGCTTCTGGCTTTACTTTTGGGGTTGATCGAACGAGTACGGGTCCAGTAGTGCACCCCTGCAGGGTATAATCTTATCGATGAGCCGTGTCGACGGTTATGGACGACTTGGTGATGATGCTGGCTAACAAGATCATAGACAACTTACACCTAATCATTGTTAATTAACCTAACTAGTAATATAGAATTACTCTCACAATAACTGGTAACTAAAATCTGTTCAATGGGTGAGTTTCCCGAATTGCTTCCTCATATTTGGTTGAGGGGGTTAATCCGAGAATGGGTTATGTTTGGTGTTAGTTGTAGATGTTTACTTTATGCGCTCTCTTATCCCTATCTGATTAGACGGAAGTTGTAGCGTGTCTCTTTAGGTTGCTAGTGCTGCTGCCGCTAAGTCCACCTCCCCTATATTTTGGGAGATGGTGTAGAAAGTAGGCAAGTCGGTTTTCCTTGACAGGGAGTGCCCTGACCCTCTTTTGGGATGTGCTTTATGTGCAGTTAACAGGTTTGAAGTCTGACGACGTTAGCTTGGGAATCCCTCCGGCTTGGCTGGGCAGGGATATGGCGCCATTGCTTATCTTCAGGACTCTTAGTCCAATTTGCTTCTTATCCGTAGTCGGATACTATTTATCGCTTCCGCTGTCTTTCGAATCTTTGTATTGTATCATTTGTATCTTGACTCGTTCGAGTCGTTGTTGTAATTATTTATCTTTTGTTGTATTTGTGGATGTATCAGAACTATTGTAATGTTATCACAATTCCACCCACATAATGCGCATGTTTCGGCGTGCACATTATGTCTGGTGGGCGACCAAAAATCGTTATTATGCGGATTTCGGTGGGATCGCTTAAATCTACATAGTACCGATTTTCGGGCGTCACAAAGTGGTATCAGAGCCTTGGTTTCGATCTCCTTGTTGTTTCGATACGAACGGTTATCGAAGCAGCGGGTCCGCAAAAGCCTGTAGGATAACCTCGCTAACGGTCGTTGTTTCTAGAGTGTCGAAAACTATTTGACTAAAATTATTTTTGAAAAATATCTCAATAGGTTTCTTTTTACTCCTTACCTCAATTCTATTTCTCCTCTTACCTTACTTGTTTTGGAGTCTCTTCTCTTATCCAAACTTTCAAAGTTGTTAGGTTCCTACGTGTGGGTGGACGATTTCTTGCCTTTTATCCTGTTAGGTTCGATCTTTCGGAGTCATCTTCGTCGTGAGCAACAATCCCTTGTTAGTGGTGTCGAGAAGTTCATCCCGGAGCGTGAAGACTCGATAGTTACCCCTCTCTTCTTGTGGTCTCGGCGTGGATCGCGGGACGCGATCCCTTGTTAGTGGTGTCGATTGTAACGCCCCGGGATTTATCCCCAATTAGATTTTGTTTGTTTTTCTTTTGCATCATCATATCATCATGCCATCATGCAATTGTCAATTCATTTGTTTAATTGCATTTAAATTTAATTCAACCCCATTTAAATTCTTTTCCACTTTTAAATCTAATTGCAAATCAAATGAATTTAATTGCCGGGCACTATGCCATGAAAAGTGAGGTTGCTATGGTCAAGCGGATCCTCAGACAAATTCATGCGGCTTAGTGTGTCGTAGTACAAGATGTTGAGGCTGTTGCCGCCATCCATGAGTACTTTTGTGAGTCTGAAGTTGTCGACAATGGGATCGACAACATGGGCGTATTTGCCTGGGTGGGGGACATAATCAGGGTGGTCGGACCGATCCCAAGTGATTGCCGCCTCGAACCAGTTCAATTACTGAGGGACGTCTGGCATTGTCGCATTGAGTTCGCGCATCTCCGCCTTGTCTGCCTTGGCCGAAGGTGTGCCGACAAAACACACGAGTGATTCCTTGACCTTCGGGTATGGCTTCTTCTTCTTGGCGGAGGCATCATCATCGCTTGAGATTGACATCGAGTCGTCATCCTTGTTGTCTTTTTTGTCGTACTTCTTTGACTTCCAGCCGACGGTGGGGTCCTTTTTGAAGTCGTCCATGAAGCGGCACTCGCTAAGCATATGGTTGACCTTGCCAAGAGAGGCGTGGATAGGGCATGGAAGAATTTTTGCCTGCTCGTAAGTGATGCGTGCCGCCTTAGGGCCTGAGCCGACGTCACAGTTCTTATTTTTCCACTTCTTTTTGCCGGCGTTCCTTGGGAACGCGACGACAAACTCGTTAGATGGCCCGGCCTTTTCTTCCGTTGCTTGTTTGCGCTTGTTGTTCCGCCTTGGCACGATGCGACATCCGGATCATCGTCACGGGCGTCATCATCTGCTGCCGCGCATTGGGCAGCAAGGTTGAGCATCACGCCAAGGTCCGTGACTTGCTCGCGGCGAGTCTGTGACAGAGCAAGGACTTCTTCTGCAGGCCCGTGTAAAATGCATGGATAGCCTGAGCGTCCGAAACACCATGGCAGTTGGCCTTCTCTGAGATCCATCGGCTGACAAAGTCTGTCATGGTTTCGTCCGGCTTCTGAACACAGCGTTGCAAATCCGTGTAGGTGTTTGGACGCTTGTATGTTCCTTGGAAGTGCTGGGAGAACACCTTTTGCATGTCGTACCAACTGTGGATAGACTTTTCTGGAAGGTTGTCGATCCAAGCCCTTGCCGTGCCTTCCAACATGAGAGGTAGGTAGTGGACGGCAATGTGATTGCTTCCGCCGGCAATCTCTATGGCCATGGCATAGTCGGCTAGCCATGAGTCCGGCTTAACGAGGCTGTTGTACCTAGGACAATTTTTAGACACTGATGTCATGTCCTTGGGAAACGGCTCTCTGCGGATGGCATCGCCAAAGCACTTTGAACCCGAGTATAGCGGCTCCTTTCCTCTTGCTATGTCTTGTAGGCGGTGTCGTGCGTCTTCTGGAGCAAGCTGTTGTCTGCCTCTGTTGGCGTTCGGCTTGTCCTGCGCTGCCCGGCTTGTGCTGCGCCTGTGCCCGTATACCGCCTCCTTGCTCTTGTTGCTAGTGCTTCGTGGCGGGGACCGGCTTCGTCCTCTCCTGGGAGGGTTGTTACCGTCAGCTTTTCTAGGCGGCGAGCCATTGTTCCAGCTACCGCCATCGCCGCGCCTGGGTTGAGCTAGAGGTGGCAGGTCGCCTCTGCTTCCTGTCCACAAATGTTCATCCCGCCTAGGTTTTGGCGGCGACGTCTTCTTTGGAGGTGGCGTCGCTTTCCTTTTGTCGCCATGGCTACTGGAGCCAGACGGGCCTTTGGGGTCAGCACAGGGTGCTGCTCTGCATTTCTCTGACTTGGATTCCAGAGCTCCCCGTGGGCATCCGCCATATGGCCATAGGAGTCGGCGCGAGCTTGTTGTTCTAGGGCCTTGTTCATGAAGTGTCTTGCATTGGCCACCTTTTCTTCTGCTGTGTAAGCCTTGTCATCGAGGGTATCGAGCGCAGCAGCAACGTTAAGGATTGGGGTGCAGAAAACGACGTCTCCCCTTCCGTCCGTGCGCTGTGGTGCTGTGCGCAAGTCGAAACCCATATGTTGAGCTTTTGTGGTCGCATAGATTGGCGGCTCTTTGTCACAACGGTTTTTTGTCGACCTTTTCTTATCTTCAAAGAGCTTCTTGTTGGTCTTTCCCGACATCTTTTCCTGCTCTTTTTTTATCCTTTTTGCAAGTCCCTCAACGTGCTCCTCTCTTTGGCGTAGGAAATCAGAGTGCAAAAGCATGTTTCGTCTTAGCTCTTCCACTTCTTTGAGTGGGGTATCTTTGGTCACCGGAGTGTTCATGATTTCGTCAACTTTCTTGATGACGGAGAGCAAATCCGTAGGTTTGCTGCTGCCGCCTTTTTGGAGACTAGCTTTCTTTTTCACGTGCACCTTGTCGGAACCGTCAACAATTTGACCGACATTGGTGTTGCCGGCAGGTTCCTCCAGCTTATCTTGCGGATCAGAAGCAACTGGGGTTGTCTCGTTGCCAATAACAACCATCATAGCCAGCTTCTCAGGCATATCTGTATCCATTATGTTCTCTGAAGGAACTGGATTAGCACTGGAAAAGCAGCTTTTGACTCTCTCTTCGAAGAGACTAGCATTATCATCGGAGTCAGAATCCACGTTGACTTGAACGGTAGATCTGGATCCGACATCTGATACCGCATCCTCCTAAAGAGAAGGAAGGATCGATTCAGTATCATTGTTTTCCGGCTGGGAGTCGGATCCCAGTCCGACAACTCCGATGAAGTGGAAGTCAGATCCAACGGACTCCTGAGAGAAGGCGGATTCAGATCGATCTTGCCAGTCGACTGCTTACTCCAAGGGTTGGTGGGTGGGGTTGTAGAAACGCGGTAAGCCATACGGCTCTGGCGTGTACCCGATGAAGACGTCGATCCCTCCGATCGACACGATTGCGCACCCGATGAGGTAGTCGTCTGCCGGGAGCCAGGACTCATCTGAGTTGACGTAGTTGTGGCCGCCATATCTTGTGACGCGGCCAACGGAGATCTCCTTGCCCATGCCGCCGAGTGTTCCCGCCTGGAACGTGACGCCAAAAACCTTACGCCCCATGGTGGGCGCCAACTGTCGGAGTATCGGCATAGCTAATAGGAGACGGGGGTCCTCTAGCCTTTGGATGGATGTGGGGAAGAATGCTGGAGTCGTCGAGGTCGGGATTGAACACGGCGAGGTTACCCAGCTTTAGATCTCGCAGCGGTGGCGAGACCCTCCGTGCTGCTATAATTCACTATAAGGCAATAGCCGTGAACAGGTTACAATGTGTATGATGCGTATTGGAGCGTGCCCTAAAGGCTTCCCGGTGGCCGGCTTATATAGGCGGCCAGACCCCGGGTTACAAGTTAAGTACTTGTCCGACAAGTAAACAGAGTCCTAGACCTAGCCGGCTTAGTTGCCGCCTTCCATCTTGCGCTTGGTGGCTTGATGGGCTTCGGCCTTCCGCCTTCCTTAGACCATTCGCCTACTTCCTTGTATGTCAGCTATCTATGCCGCCCGGTAGGCATCGGCCTTACCACCCTTAGGCCACCCTGGACTAACCGGATTGATCCATGTCAGAGATACGCCCAGTTGGTATATCCCCAACAAAGGGCGGGGGAGAGATGACACAGTCGAATGCCCCTGCAAAAGTCAAAACAAAATAAAAGTAGAAGAGTTAAGCATACATAAAACATGATCCGCTCGACAAAAGCAAATGAACATAGACAAAAGAAAGTGCTTACTTCAGGGAGAGGGTTCTCCAAGCTAAAGGGAGCCGTAGGGAAGGTATAGTCGATAACATCCTCAGCTTTGAAGCTGGTTACCGACTTCACAAGTGCGTCGAGCTCGTTAGCCGACAACTCCACGGCACTCACCCTGGTGGCATCGTGTGCGCCCTCGTACTCCCACATCGGGTGAGCACGCTTCTGGAGGGGGCACACACGACATTTGAGGAAGGTGTAGATAAGCTGAACACCGAAAATGGTGCTCACCAACCTTTCGACCTTCCTCAAAAGAGGGGCAGCCTCTTGCTCCTCGGCTGGCGAGAGAGCATGCGCCCAGGCCTTCGTCTTCTCAGGGGCGATTCAAGTTGAAAAAGCTGGACTGACCACCTGACTCATAGGGACGTAGAACCACTTGGTCCTCCACCCTTAAGAATAGTCGATTGCATTTAAAGTGAAGTACGTGCAGCCTCTCTTGACCTGCAAGCTGACGCCTCCAAATGGAATCACACGGTCATTGCGGGCCATGTCGTGGTGGTGTCACGGCAGATGCCATAGGATGGCTAATGTGTGGGGCCGATGGACGTTGGTGGATCCAGGGAGGGATAGCGAGCTGAAGAGCTCACACGGGGAGGATCCCGGTATAACCGAGATCTCCCAAGAACGAGAAACAAGATCAAAGCACGAGGGGGAAGATCTAATAAACAAGAACAAATTCACGAAGGCACATAACAAACGCACGGTATACCCAGGTTCAGGGCCCTCGTGAGGAGGTAACACCCCTACTCCTGCCTTTCCTCTCTATATAAGTGTGGTACAAGGACTACAACTTGCTCTTAGATCTCCCGAAGTGAAGAACACAAGGAACTAGATGAACTCAAGGTAAGAAGAAGTAAATGCTATAGGAGTAAATGCGACTATAGCTTTGGCTCCCAAGTTGGTCTCTCCCCCACAGAAGCAGTAATGACGCCTTTTATAGAGTTCCAGCCAGGAGGGCCGGAAACCCTAAACCGGCTTGGCCCCACCGGACAGGCCTAACCGGTATGTCGTCACCGGCTAGTGCGACCTACTCGCCGCGCTATCCGGCGTAGCCCCTTCCTCATCATCTCGGCAAGGACAGTAGGCGCCGTCCTGGAACATCATTGTCCCCCTGTCAGAGACAAGACATGTCTTCGCCCATCCCGGATAGCCTTTTCCGGATTGCCGGGCTAGGCACGTCGTGTCTTGTCGTACCGTTGTTGTACCGCCTGACGCGCTCCCGTGTCAGGCGGGAGGTGACCATGCTTCCGTGTCAGGCGGGAGGTGACCATCCCTCCGTGTCAGACGGAACGGTACTTCCCCCCGCATTAGGCGGGAAAGCCTGCTACAGACCGTTGACGGCCTACCGGGATCCCTCATGCCGGTTATCTTCTTGCTCGACCTCGCGAGTCCTTCCTGCACAAGTCCAGGACAGAGATAAGTGTTCCGGTTAGCACTTACCCGGATTGCCTATACGGTAAGACCGAGTACTTCTCCTTCCGGGAGTCTCCTCGGAGCCCAAGATCCGAGATCCTTTCCGGATGTACCCGAGTTCGTCTCAGGATGAGTATCTCTAGGCCTAGCCTCCCGAAGATGTCTTAGCCTACCAGCAAAGACATCTTAGAGAAGCTAGTTCTTAGAGGAACCACCCGCTGATGCTTGTGCTGCTATTGTGAGGGCTCGGGGTGTCTATTTATAGCCGCCAGAGCTGACCCTTGCACCTGCCAGGAGGCACCTTGCACTCTACCAGCACTCAAGGGTCAAGTTGCCCCTTCAGCACACTAGGGGGTGGCCCTTGCTCTCGCCAAAGGTCAAGTACTGTTGGCACACTGCTGAATTACTCCGGGATCTGCCCTACCCGCGGGGCAGCCCCCCGACACTAGTCCCCGAAGCTGGTGCTGCGCAGCGACCCCAGATGATGTGCGGGATCAGCTTTAATAACAACCATCTACCGAGAAAATATGATACTATCCTCCGACTAGACGCCGAGATTGGTTTTTGCCGAGATCCTCATACCGAGATCGTTTCAACCGGAAAGCGATGCCCGTAACCGGATAGTGCAACCTGAGTGAATCTTGACCGTTGGCTCTGCATTGAATTCAAGATCGTGAGCTGGGTCCCACCCGATGTCATGTCTGATCAGAAGTGCACTCGAGTGCCTCTGACCGAGCACGCCGCCGCTCGGGTTCGCGCGCCGGGAGCCGCAGCCGATCCAAGTCCAACCGTTGGGGCTGTGTGGCCCCCGGTGTGGCCGGATCGGGCGCTCCGGTGAACGCCACGTGCCGCGCTGCACAGAATGGATCCCACCCACGATCGGAGAGATCGTGGGCGGGAAATTTGGAAACCGCTCCGGAATCCCCCCATAAATAGGGGACCGGAACGGTCATCTCTTCTTCTTCCTCCACTTCACACTTCCGCCACCGTCGTCTCGAGCACGCCGCCGTAGCCGTGCCCGGAGCTCGAACGCCGCCGCTCTCGTTGGTCGCCGGAGCCCTTCGCTTCATCATCGGTTCGCGCCCTTCTTGCCCATCACCGGCCTCGCTTTCTCCGGTGAGTTCTTCCCTTCGCCCCGATGAACTTTTCTTTTACGGGAACGATACTTCGCGCTCGGTCATGCCCTAATGCACGCGCGGCTGCGCCGCCGCCGGCGCGCACGAGGTGTGCGGCGGGGATGAAAACGCACCATAGATTTTAGCCTCTTGCCCGCACTAGGCCATGTTTGTGTTTAGCCCGAGCATATTTTCCTCGATTAAGTTTCGATTTATTAGCACGCGGTAGATCTTACTAGCCAGGAACCCGGTTGTCTTTAGGAGTTTGCGATCCGGTATCTTAGCTCCCGGTAGACTAATTCCGACTAACTGCCGCTGCGCCTGCAGCGTAGCCCGGATACATCTGCGGATTTCTCCGGCATGGCTGAAGAAAGTATTCGGGGATACTGGGATGGGTCCGAGACCATACAGGAGGACCTCGACTGGCTGTACCGGACTCACCGGATTCCGCCAGAAGTTGAGAGCCGTCTCCCGGAGGGCGAGGTTCAACCGGAACCCCAACCCGGGGAATACGTTGTATTCCTTACGCATTTCGAGCGCGGGTTTGGGCTTCCGGCTAGCCCCTTCTTCCGCGACTTCCTCGACACCTACAGCCTCCAACCTCATCACCTCCCAGCTAACGCCATCATGATGCTTTCGGTCTTCACCACCTACTAGGAAGCGTACCTCGGCGTGTGGCCATTCTTGGACCTCTGGGCCAGGTACTTCATCCTTCGCCGCCAAGTCATCCCCAATCCGGATCAGAAATTAAAAGACTTGGTCGACTGCGTTGCGTCCACCATCATTCCCCGTGCCGACTCCGGATTTCCTATAGTCAAGGGACTAGAATCCTGCCGGAAGTGGCAGCGCAGTTTCTTCTATGTGAAGAATCGGGAGAGTTCAGGAGATGGTCCGGGATCCTCGAACCCGGATTTCATAAATTTGCCGGAGTTCGCCATTGGACCTCCCCGCAAATTGGAAACGGTTCCCAGATACCGAGGAGGTCAGATGTATGCACGACGTCCTCGGCGTGCTGACTGACAAGATGACTGGCGACGATCTCCTGCGCTGTTTCATTATTCGCCGCGTCTGCCCTCTACAAACCCGAGTGCACAAGATGTGCCATATGGACGGGAACTATGATCCCACCAGGACCAGCATTTTCGGGTTGGCCGTCCCGCGGTCGTCCGACGCGTTCGAGCTATTGCTCGGACGAAGATGTCGGATGAGTATGTTTGGGGTGTCATCGGGGGATCCCGGAAAAAACCACTGAAACAGGTGCTCCTGTCTATCTTTCGCAAACGTGCATTTGCACCCGGGTTCTGCTGGAAACCGACATGGTTGTCATGCAATGATTTATTCGTGCAGTTATTCGAGCGGCAAACCGAGGAGGATGCGATCCACGCCAACGGGAATTTCACGCCGAACATCCCGGCACCGGCTAAGATGCCGAGAGAGGACCCCGACGGCGAGGACCATCTTGTCGTTCCTCTAGTCAAAGCTGCCGCCCCGGGTAACCCTTCAACCTCAGAGGCTATTTCCGTTTCTTCAGATGACGAGGATGAGATTGACTGTCAAATACTCGATGTGATTGATGCTCTTCCCCTCAACTGGGCTTCAGCAGTGGTTCCGAAACCCACGACCGTGACCAAACGCGCCGAGACTCGGAAGCGCGCGGCTTCCGATACAGACGCTGCCGATGTTTCCGGCAACCCCCTCAAGAAGGGCAAGCCGAACAAACAAATGACCGAGAAGCCTCCACGCTGAAGGAGGGTTCCTCCCACCGTGGATTCCGGGTAAATTTTCTTTGCTTCATGCTACATGATCTTGCCTTCTCCTGAAGTCTTTACTGAGATATTTCTTTCAGGGACGCACTCGACCTCCCGGCATCCTTTGCCTCCCGACCTCCAGGATCTCGGACTCCCAGCCCGCCTCGGGCTGCTTCTTCTCCACCTCGTCCTTCCGCCAGAGGAAGCGAGCCTCCTGTTTCTGGTGCCGCACCGACTGCTGCTGCGACTCCGGATACTCGTCCCATGGTCGACGAGACCCCAGTCCAGGCCACGACCGCATCGGAAGACATCCTTCTTCCGGAGAGCCCGCGCAGGGTGCCTGGGCTTGAGGCGGAGATCATGAGTCCTCCCTGGCAGCTCGTGCCAAGTGGTCCCTCCCGGCAAGCTGCGAGCAAGACAGCCCCGGTAAAACAGCCCGCGGCCTCTTCCCGGCAACCTGATCATCCTGCCGGGAAAGCGCGCACCAAGGTCGCCGGGCAGAAAACAACTTCTGCCAAACCTACTGCTGCCCCGACATCCTCGGCCCAAGACTTGGCCCTAAGCACGGGTAAGTTTTCACCGTTACCGCCACCTCCTGCCGAGATCCCCACTACTGCCCTGCGGACGCTGCGAGCAACCGTAAGCTCCTTTGTGCCTTCAGGATCCCGGGAGGTTGTTGCTGCTCGCGCGCCCGGCGGCTCCGGCATACGCGTTGTTGAAGAATACAACCAATCCTGGATTGCCGCTGATGCCTCCGAGATCGTGGAGGACTTGCACGCTGCCGGCCCTAGCCGCAGCGCCCAAGCTCTGCACGCTCTTCAGGTGGCCGCGCTGGATGTTACTCGGGTGACCGAGGTAAGTTTGTTCCCTTTACCTTCTTCAATAAATACTTGTTCCTTCCCCCACTAGTCCCCGAGATTGGTGCTTAGTGTTCTAGATTCCACCAAATAGCAGACCACTAGGCTCCAATCTTAGAGAAAATCTCAGGACTTGGAAGCCGAGTCCCCGAGTTCCTTTCCACCGAGTAACTTTTTTCAAAATTTGGTCCATCTCCACTAGTCCCCGAGATTGGTGCTTAGTGCTCTAGATTCCACCGAATAGCAGACCACTAGGTTCCAATCTTAGAGAAAATCTCAGGACTCGGAAGCCGAGTCCCCGAGTTCCTTTCCATCGAGTAACTTTTTTCAAAAATTGGTCCATCTCCACTAGTCCCCGAGATTGGTGCTTAGTGCTCTAGATTCCACCGAATAGCAGACCACTAGGCTCCAATCTTAGAGAAAATCTCAGGACTCGGAAGTCGAGTCCCCGAGTTCCTTTCCACCGAGTAACCTTTAATTGTTACTGATCTCGGAACTTCCCGAGTCCCCGGGATCTTTCCCAAGATTGACTTATCTTTCTTTGTCTTGATTTCAGGAGTGCGGCAAGAAACGTGGCAGCATCTTCAACCGGGTTCTTGCTGATCTCGGTCAGTCCAAGAAGTGCGAGGGGCGCCTCCGGGAGGAGCGAGATGCCGCGCGCAAAATCTCGGTGGAGCAGAAGGCTGCACTTGCTACCACGCAGGCTGAGATTGCGCGGCTCAATGCGGAGCTTGAAAAGGCCAAATCTGCCGCGACCGACATGAAGACGCGCTTCATGGAGGCGACGCAGAAGCAGAAGGAGACCTTGAACCAATCCGAGGAGCGCGCACATCTCGCCGAGACCGGGCTGACGCTTCTCCGGTCACGGGCCGATACTTGGCTCTCTGAGCTAACCGTATTGAACCGTGATCTTAACAGTAAGTGGACCGACATCCCCCTTTTTTTTCCTTGCTCTCTTTCTTTGTTGTTGCCCTCCTTATGACCTAGCCGCTTGACAACTCTTCTTTTGAAAGGGGAATTCGAGCACTCCCGTGACGCTGCTGCTCTTGCGATTGCTGCCACCCGGGAGAAGCGCGCCGGGATAGGCCCTGTCTCGGACACTTGGGACATTGAGGATCACCTCACTGCCCTGAAGGCCCGGATAGTGCCTCTCCGATCGATCGGGACCGAGTTGCTCAGCGCCGCGATTCACGTTCATGGTGCGCTATGGCCGGGCGTCAGCGCGACGCTCTCGGTCGGCGAACTGGCGAGTGCACTCCGAGGTGCCGGGAGGCGTGTCCATGCTTGGAAGCGTTCCGGTGCACGGGCTGGTGCCGATCAGGTATTGAACCACGTACTGAGTTGGTACGAGGGTCTCGACCTTGACGTGATCCATTGCCTGCGCACCATCTCGCCGTGGTGCAGCGATCCGGCTAAGGTCCAGCGGCGACAAGAAGTGGCGCATCGCATCGCCTCCTGGTCCAACAGTCGCGCCTTCACCGCCAGCGTCGTCGCTTCCGACTCCGAGTCGGATTACGAGGATGACGACGAAACCGGCGCAACCGATGAGGTGGACGCTGAGATCCCGGAGGAGGACGACGCTGCTTCTGGTGCCGCCACCGAGACCGTGGTTTCCCGGGATGCTTCAACTCCTCCGCCACCCGAGGCCTCTCAGGCCGAGGTGCGCCCAGATGCTCCGAGTACCGCTGCCGGTGCTGAGGACACCGTCGCCGCCGCTCCCGCTGCTGCCACCGCCGAGAAGCCGGCTTCCCCTACTCCTTCGAAATACTTAAGAGTAGAACTGTTAAATCCCTGGGATGCCGGGTGCAAGATGTAATATATACTTTTACCATTTATGTTTCGTACCAAGTTATCTATCAGAACAAGCTATGTCAGTTTACTCTGTCACGAGTCCCCGAGTTCCTTTTCATGTTTACCGTACTTAGGCAATTTCTGCTCTTGCCTACCATTTCGGCGTTCGACAGTCGAGTCACAAAACTCCATACACGGCATACACTACTTAAGAATATTCGAGTTCTAGTTAACCGAATTCCCGACATAAAAAACAATTGGGTTAGTAAAAACAGGTATGCCGGATAAGTTCCTGCTCCGAGTCCCCGAGACCATTTTCGTGTTCCCCACATTTGATTCTCTTTGCTCTTGACTACCATTTCGGCGTATGTCAGTCGAGTCACAAGATGATTTCACATAACATACATTACTCTGACTTTGAGAATCGAATTATGAATTTTCCCGGCATACAGATAACACAAAAAATAGGTACTAGGCAGTTCCCCGGTTCCTTCCCGGGATGCCGGTATGAAATAACAAACGAACTGGACAAAGTAAATGGGCACACAACGAGGCAGTCCCCGGGTTCCTCCCGGGGTGCCTTACTTTCATTAATACATAAAAATTGAAATACATCATACACTGAACCCTTTATGTGTAAAAGGGTCGAAGCAGGGCTACATTCCATGGACGCTTGGTTTCCTCTCCGGATTTGTCCATTACACCTTTCCTAGCCTCCTGTGCATCTACAAGGTAATAAGAATCATTGTGCAATGCCCTGCTTATCACAAAAGGTCCCTCCCATGGAGGTGACAGCTTATGCATTCCGGCCGTGCGTTGGATGAGCCTAAGCACAAGATCTCCTTCTCGGAACACTCTCAGGTGCACTTTCCGGCTATGATAGCGACGGAGGTTTTGCTGGTAAATTGCAGACCGAGACAGTGCCAATTCTCTTTCCTCTTCAAGTAAATCAACATCATTTTCTCGGGCCTCCTTTGCCTCGGTCTCGGTGAACATTGTCACTCTCGGGGAATCATACTGTATGTCAGTCGGGAGTACTGCCTCGGCACTGTACACCATGAAGAATGCCGTATATCCGGTAGATCTATTCGGTGTAGTCCGGAGACCCCATAATACTACCGGTAATTCCTCTATCCAGCATCCCGAAGTTCTCAACAGTGGTTCGATCAAGCGAGCTTTGATGCCGGCCAAGACCAAAGCATTTGCTCTTTCCACTTGTCTGTTTGCTTCCGGGTGTGCAACTGATGCTACATCCAACCGGATTCCCTTCTCAGCACAAAATCGAGCGAATTCCCCCACAGCAAAATTGGTGCCATTATCGGTGATGATGCTGTGCGGGTACCCGTATCTCAAGATGATGTCTTTCAGGAATTGCACTGCGGTGTGTCCGTCACACTTCCGGATTGGCTTGACCTCTATCCACTTGGTGAATTTGTCTACCATGACCAGTATGTGTGTCATATTGCCCCGTGCCGGTTTGAACTGCCCGACCATGTCCAAACACCATACCGCGAACGGCCAAGTGATAGGGATTGTCTTCAGTGCTGACGCCGGCATATGTATTCGGTGAGCAAACCTCTGACATCCTCCACACTTCCGGACAATGTCTTCTGCCTGCTGTAACGCAGTGGGCCAGTAGAACCCATGCCGGAACACTTTCGCCACCAGGGCCCGGGATGATGCATGGTGTCCACATTCCCCCTGATGTATTTCCAGCAGCATCTCTTGTCCTTCTGCCGGTTCCACACATCTCTGGAGTACCTCGGTGACACTCCTCCTGTATAGCTCTTGATTGATGATGGTGTATGCTTTTGACCTCCGCACTATCTGCCGGGCTTCCACTTCCTTCTTCGGGAGGGTTCCTTCCAAGATGTAAGCCATAATGGGCTGTGCCCATCCCGGGATAGGTCGAACTGGGAACACGGGAGCGTCTATATCCATTGGCTCTGCCGACATCACCTCCATCATCATCTTTCTTTGCCTCTCTGAGCACAGTGGTGCAGTCCACGGGTTCGATGTGATGCTCCCGACATCTACTTCCATGGGTACGGCGTCTGAACTAGGCTCCTTGGGGATGAAGATAGAATCTGACTCGGGTGATGGTTGAATAGATGGCTTCCTCAAATGCTCAAGAGCTATCCCGGGTGGGATGGCGTCCCGAGATGACCCTAGCTTGGATAACACATTCGCTGCCTCGTTTTATCCTCTGGGTATGTGCTTGAACTCGCATCCTTCAAAAAATCCGGATATTTTCTGCACATGAAATCGATACAAGGCCATGTTTGCATCCAGCGCATCCCAGTTCCCCGACACCTGCTGCACCACGAGGTCGGAATCGCCGAAACACTCTATCCGGCGGATGCCGATCTCCCTGGCGACATTCAGTCCATGAACGAAGGCCTCATACTCAGCGACGTTGTTTGATGCCCGGAAATGAATTTGCAGGACATACTTCAACACATCTTGTTTTGGTGAAGTGAGGACCACTACGGCACCCAACCCGATCTTAGCCTTGGAGCCATCGAAATGCATCCTCCAGAAATTGTAATCCGGCATCGGAGGTTCATATTGCATCTCGGCCCAGTCTACCAAAAAGTCCGGCAGCGCCTGCGACTTGATGGCATCTCGTCTCTCGTATGCCGGAGCGTACGGAGACAACTGGATGGCCCATTTGGCTACCCGGCCGCTAGCGTCCTTGCAACCGATGATCTCGGCTAGAGGAGCGTCGCACACCACTGTGATTGGGTGCTCTTGAAAGTAGTGCTTAAGCTTGGTCACCGCCATGTACACTCCATACGCCATCTTCTGGTAGTGCGGGTAATTCTGCTTGGATCCCGAGATCACCTCACTGAGGTAATACACCGGTCTTTGTATCAGTTTGCCCCCTTCTTCCCTCTCTACCACCATTGCTACACTGACTACCCGGTTGGTGGCAGCAATATACAGCAGCATAGGCTCCTTGGGTAACGGGGATGCCAACACGGGTGCTGTTGAAAGCATTCTCTTCAAATCGTTGAACGCCGCGTCGGCCTGCGGGGTCCAAACAAATGTTTTGCTCTTCTTCATCAACTGGTATAGGGGCAAGGCCTTCTCTCCAAGTCGACTCACAAACCGACTTAGGGATGCAAGACAACTAGTGAACTTCTGCACATCTTTGAGACGCACGGGCAATTTCATGCTCTCGATAGCACGTATCTTACCCGGGTTGACCTCAATTCCCCGGCTTGAGATGAGGAAACCGAGTAACTTTTCTGCCGGAACACCGAATGTGCACTTATCCGGGTTCAACTTCATCTGGAATCTTCTTAAGTTCTTAAATGTTTCCCTCAGATCATCGATCAATGAGGCTTTTTCTTTCGTTTTTATGACTATGTCATCGACATAGACTTCGGCATTCCGGCCTATCTGGTCGTGCAAACACTTTTGCATGCACCTCTGGTATGTAGCACCAGCATTTCTCAAACCGAAAGTCATGACACGATAGCAATAAGCCCCATAAGGGGTAATAAAAGCAGTTTTCAATTGATCATCCGGATTCAAAGGTATCTGGTGAAAACCAGAATAGGCATCTAAAAAAGTCAAAAGCTCACTCCCGGCAGTGGAATCTATTACTTGATCTATCCGGGGCAGTGGAAAGGGGTCCTTCAGGCATGCTTTGTTGAGGTTGGTGAAGTCAATGCACATGCGCCATACCTTAAGCAGGAGGGGATCATCCTTCTTCTTCTCTACTAGGACCGGATTTGATATCCAATCCGGGTGCAGCACTTCCATTATGAATCCGGCGGCCATCAGTATAGCCAGATGCTCCATGACGGCTGCTCTTCTTTCATCCGAGAGGCGCCTAGTCGGTTGCTTCACTGGCTTCGCATCCGGCCTAACAAACAGAGAGTGCTCAGCCAACTCCCTCGGAACACCTTGCAGGTCGTCACTCGACCACGCGAAAGCATCCCGATTCTCACGGAGGAAGTCGACGAGCTCGCCTTCCTATTTGCTGTCCAGGTTGCTGCCAATGATAACTTGGCGCTCCGGGTTGCTGGGGTCCACACCCACCTTCTTTGTCTCCTTGGGGGGCTGGAATGATGCACCCTGCTCCGGGTTCACCATCCCGGGCATTCCGAGTTGGGAGGTCTTGGCCATCGCACCACCTGCTGGACCCTCTTCTTTTCTTCCGCGATCACCAGGGACTCAGCTAAGCACGAGCCGGCCGAGGCACACTCCATGGAGCGCTTGTGGTCTCCCGAGAGGGTGATTACGCCGTTAGGTCCCGCCATCTTCATCTTCAGGTAGCCGATGTGAGTTGAGATCATGAACTTGGCCAGGGCCGGCCTGCCGATCAGTGCGTGATACGGGCTTTCGAGGTCCACGACCTCGAATTCCAAGCTCTTAGTTCGGCAGTTCTCCCGGGTTCCAAATAACACCTCAACCCAGATTTTACCCATGGGTGAACAAGAGACTCCGGGCACAATGCCGTGGAAGGTCGTCTCGGTAGGTAACAAGGTGTTCATAGACACCCCCAGCTTCAACATCGTATCCTTGTACATGATGTTAATGGCACTGCCATTGTCAATCATAACCCGACTGAAGCGGACACTGAGGCTTGGTCCGACAAAGGTTGGATCCACGACCAAGGCGTACGCCCCCGGCTTAGGCATAACTCTGGGATGATCCTTCTGGCTCCACGTGATTTCCATCTCAGACCAGTGCAGGAACTTGGGAACCGCCGGGATCACGGCGTTCACCTCCAGGGCACGCTGTCGCACACTCCTCCGGTCAGTGGGCTCGGTCACGAAGACCACATAGCTTTGATGTGCCCCCCGGTAGTTGCCCTGCTGCTGTCCGGCTTGATTACTGGGGCCTGCACCGTTGTCGTTCCGGGTGTGCACCACGTTCACCGGCCGAGGTGGGGGTCCTCGCTGAGGTTGACTGATCCGGACTGCGTTGGCTCCCGACGTCGGAGGAGGGGGTCTCGAATGTTGGGTCGAGATGCCGGAGCACTCGGCCGAACAGCTCCCGAGCTGCCCTCCTGCAATGTGCGCTGATACCAGCTGCACTGCCGAGTAGAGTGGTTGGCCGGCTTGCTGGCCTCCAGGGTATGGTAGCAGCATGGCTTGTTCAGCATCTCTACATACGTCAGGGGCTTCTTTTGTTCCACCCAAGTTTTTTGCACTTCCTGGCTCTGCCCCCAAGCCGGGCCACTTGTCTTCTGACGCTGACTGTTGCCGGCATCCTCTTGATCTCGGGTCACTGCTGCGACATGCTGTGCGGCATGGTGGTACTCGGGCTGATTTCTCTTCTGGCCAAAATCCTGGCGATCATGGCTCCTGCTTGATCCCGAACGCTGAGGTCCCGCATTCCTCCTGTTGGAGTCACCGACATCCACTAGAGGTTGCATGGGATCTCCAAGCGTGTAGGTATCGGCGATGCGCATGGTCTCTGCCAAGGTCGCCGGCATCTTCCTTTGCAATTTCTGCCACAACATTGAGCCATGCCGGCATCCTTGTGCAAACCAGGAGATGGCCTGTGCCTCTACCACCCCTTCGCAAGAATTGCGAATATTGCTCCACCGGGTAAGGTACTCCCGGTCAGTCTCGTTGCTCCTTTGCCTACAGATGGCGAGCTGCTGAGGCCTGTTTGGCCTTTTGTACGTGCTTGTGAAGTTGCTGATGAATGCCTCCTCGAAATCTAACTGGCAGTCTATGCTGATAGTTCTCAAGTTGTTCAACCAGATTCTGGCAGGTCCTTCCAACATCTGCGGTACGTAACGTACCGCCCAGCGTCTGTTTCCACCGGCTATGCTTACTGCAGTTACATAGTCGGTTAACCAGTCCTCCGGCTTCTTGCTGCCGTCATAGGTCTTAGCACCTCGGTTGAGCTGAAAATTCCGGCCAGGCGGCTCCCGCATGATCCGGGGTCCAAAGCAGGCAGGTCCCGGAGGTCCTTGCTCTTCCACTAGCTCTGACTGGTGAATCTGATCGAGCCGGAATCTGGCATCGGCCGGATCCAGCTGTCTGGTTCCTACCCGAGATCCCAAAGGATTCTCATTGGGCTGGTACCCGAGCTGCTGGAGTCTTGAGTTGCCATCGTTGAGCCTATCTTGTACCGGGATCGCAGCCTGCTGCGGGACAGAGGCGGCCTCCCTTCGCGGGTTTCCTTGAACATGAGGAGGGTTCCGGGGTGGATTACCACGGCTAGTCGGGTTATTGTTTCCTACATCCAGGTTGCCACCCTCACTGGTACTTCCTTTCTGCCCCGAGTTATGCTGCCCGGCTTGCTGGATGCCGGCAAATGCCGGATCATAGGTCTGCAACTGCTTGTTCTTCCCGGAGCCCCGGCTTCTGCTCCGGCTTTTGCTCTTGCTCTTGCTTCTACTCGGATGCGGGGAAGAGGCCTCTCCATCCGATTTCTGGCTATTGGGCCTAGCTGAGTGCACTTGGGATCCCGCCCCGGGGTTCTTCTTCTTGAAGGCCTGGTTCTGCCGGTTGGCCTCGATGACCAACTCATTCACCCGCTCCTGTTGCTTGCGCAGAGCCTCACCGGATAACCCTGCCAACTCGGCCATGGCGGCTTCGGCAGCCCTAAGAGTTTTCGCCGGCGAGCTGTACACCGGTCTCCCCGCCGAGATCAGGCTACCCGTGTGACTGGTCGTGGCTCCACCCGCCAACTCATCATTCACCATTCTGCCCTTCTTCCGCAGCTCCGCAATGCGCTTGTCCCGGGAGTCTATCTTAAGGAATCCGTGAGCTGCATTGTACTCCCGGAGGCTAGCATTGAGTTCACGCCGGATCTCGGCGATCTCCTGCGCTTCGGCGAGTAGCAACCTACGCTGCTCCTTCAAGTCAGCCGAAGTGGCTTGTGTGTCTGCTTCAGCGGTCACAGGGACAGCCAACTTGGCCACCAGACCCGAGAGGGGATCCGGGCGATGACGTGGCTGGGACGGCTGCGGATCGCCGTCTCGGGCCGCACCTCTTTCCTGAGGAGGTTTGGCCAAACGAATGTGGCCGCTTCCGGCATCGCCGTCAGCGTCCTGGTATTCCTCCTCGGTTGCCCCGACCATCATTACCGCGACGGAACTCGGGGAGCGAACGACACGCAGACCCCGAGTAGCGCAGAGCATGGGAGGATCCTCAGCTTCTAGGACCACGTCCGGATAGCTGCAGATAACTTCGGTGGCGACGTAGGTGGTGAAGCCACCAAAGTCAATGAGGCATCCGTTCACCGGAAAGGGTCTGTTCCGGAAGCACCCTGCGTTGTCGCTGACGAAGTCCATCTCACCCAGCCTTACGACAAGGCTAGAGAGAACCCGAATGTCGAAGTGAACGGGGGAGCCCGTCCAGATGTGTACACCAGCCAACGCCTCTGTCTGCCCCACGGTGGGCGCCAACTGTCGTGGTGGTGTCACGGCAGATGCCATAGGATGGCTAATGTGTGGGGCCGATGGACGTTGGTGGATCCGGGGAGGTATAGCGAGCTGAAGAGCTCACACGGGGAGGATCCCGGTATAACCGAGATCTCCCAAGAACGAGAAACAAGATCAAAGCACGAGGGGGAAGATCTAATAAACAAGAACAAATGCACGAAGGCACATAACAAACGCACGGTATACCCAGGTTCAGGGCCCTCGTGAGGAGGTAACACCCCTACTCCTGCCTTTCCTCTCTATATAAGTGTGGTACAAGGACTACAACTTGCTCTTAGATCTCCCGAAGTGAAGAACACAAGGAACTAGATGAACTCAAGGTAAGAAGAAGTAAATGCTATAGGAGTAAATACGACTATAGCTTTGGCTCCCAAGTTGGTCTCTCCCCCACAGAAGCAGTAATGGCGCCTTTTATAGAGTTCCAGCCAGGAGGGCCGGAAACCCTAAACCGGCTTGGCCCCACCGGACAGGCCTAACCGGTATGTCGTCACCTGCTAGTGCGACCTACTCGCCGCGCTATCCGGCGTAGCCCCTTCGTCATCATCCCGGCAAGGACAGCAGGCACCGTCCTGGAACATCATTGTCCCCCTGTCAGAGACAAGACATGTCTTCGCCCATCCCGGATAGCCTTTTCCGGATTGCCGGGCTAGGCACGTCGTGTCTTGTCGTACCGTTGTCGTACCGCCTGACGCGCTCCCGTGTCAGGCGGGAGGTGACCATGCTTCCGTGTCAGGCGGGAGGTGACCATCCCTCCGTGTCAGACGGAACGGTACTTCCCCCCGCATTAGGCGGGAAAGCCTGCTACAGACCGTTGACGGCCTACCGGGATCCCTCATGCCGGTTATCTTCTTGCTCGACCTCGCGAGTCCTTCCTGCACAAGTCCAGGACGGAGATAAGTGTTCCGGTTAGCACTTACCCGGATTGCCTATACGGTAAGACCGAGTACTTCTCCTTCCGGGAGTCTCCTCGGAGCCCAAGATCCGAGATCCTTTCCGGATGTACCCGAGTTCGTCTCAGGATGAGTATCTCTAGGCCTAGCCTCCCGAAGATGTCTTAGCCTACCAGCAAAGACATCTTCGAGAAGCTAGTTCTTAGAGGAACCACCCGCTGATGCTTGTGCTGCTATTGTGAGGGCTCGGGGTGTCTATTTATAGCCTCCAGAGCTAACCCTTGCGCCTGCCAGGAGGCACCTTGCACTCTACCAGCACTCAAGGGTCAAGTTGCCCCTTCAGCACACTAGGGGGTGGCCCTTGCTCTCGCCAAAGGTCAAGTACTGTTGGCACACTGTTGAATTACTCCGGGATCTGCCCTACCCGGGGGGCAGCCCCCCGACAGGCCATGTGACGCACTAGGAAGATAGACTTCCATAGTGCCCAGCTGGGGGATGTCCCCAAAAAGCACTCGTAGATCACCATAAAATAGACAATATGCAAGACGCCATTGGGGACAAAATCATGGATCTGTATCCCATCAGCGTACAAAATACCGCGCACGAAGTCGTGCAACGGGAAGCCGAAATCGCGGGGGAGGAATTCGGCAAAACATACCTGCTCTCCAAGAAGTGGCACTTGGAGGTTCTCCTTACCTGGAGCACGAACGGCGAGCTCCTCAGCGGGAGGAAGTAGCCCGTCCTTGTGAAGGACCGCCAGCCTCTTCTTCGTCACGATTGACAAAGTCTTGCAGCCAGACTCCTTCTACAGAGCGGCGGGGACAGTGGTAGCAGACGAGTCCTTCCTTTTCTTGCTAGTTGCGGCAGCAGCAACGGAGGCAGAGGACGCCGAGTTTTTCTTGGGCGCCATGGCGAAGAGTGGAGTGCAAATGAGTAGGAAAAATATGGGACGAAGGTGCAAGAGCAAAGCAATGGCAGGCGCAAGGAAGAAGATGAAGCAGAGGAAAACAGAGGCAAATGGCAAGGTAAATTAATTTGCAGCGGGGAAACCCGTATTTACGGTAGAAACAGAAGCTCATCGCAGCCGCACGATAAAACATACCACGACACGTGGCGAAATCAATGGGAAATCGTCGAAGGCCACGCCGCCCACTACGCGCGCAAACCGAGGAAATCATCATCACGCCTGTCGGGTTATGACTCCCAAGAATCGGGGGTAGTCACTTCCTGAAGTGTAGTTCGAAAGGGGATTGAACGCGGAGGTCTAAACCCTCAAGTGGCTCCGCGACGTTGCTCGCCGGACCCGAAGAAGACGCACACCCGACCAAGGAAGACACCGTCCTTTACCCAGGTTCACGGCCCTCGTGAGGAGGTAAGACCGCTACTCCTGCCTGTCTGTATTATACGTGGAAGGTTACAGTACAATTGAGCTTGCCAGAAGTCCCCTTGAGGCAGTTCTTGCCTGGGGAGGGAAGCGATGATCTTCTTCCTCCTCCAGCCAGAGGCTAACCTAACCAGTGTTGCTAGGGTTTACAAGGGTGTTTTGCACGCAAAGGGTCGACCCTTTCTACGATGGATGTCTTCTCTCTTTTATAGGCGCCTCGGGCCTTCTCCTTCGGCTTGGCCTTCAAGGTGGCTCCCACATGCCAGTGGCAGGGCGGAGCACGAGTCCACCGCGCTCCATTCGTCCATGGACTTGGTCCATTGTTGATAAAGGTGGCGCCGTGGCCGACAGGCGGCCGACCGCGCGGTACTATCAGCAGAGCGGGCAGTCTCTGAGGTGGAACCCGCGATGATGATCTCCGTTGGAGGGTTGCGCCGTCCACCTGCTTTATCGTCAGAGTAGAAGGTCTTCACAGCTGCGCAGCAGGCAGAGCAACTTTGTTGACCACTTTATTGCCAGGGACATCGACGGGTGTGTGTGTGTCACTGCATGAGCGTGGCAGAGGTCACGTGCGCCCTGCCGTGCTTCCTTGGCCGCGACGTTTCCCTCCAGGCCTGAGGGGAGATTCCTGTTGGACTCCCCTCAGGCGGGTTGGCTCCTCAGGGGGGGTGTCCCCTGAGGCGAGGGGTCCCTTGAGGACCTCGTTTCCTCTCCAGGCCCTCGAGGGGAATCGCCTCTCGAGGGTCCCGCCAGGCGGGGACGCCTAGTCCTTAGTCGTTTCGTCTGACTGGCCCACGTGCGAGGCCTGGGGGGAATGGGCTCTTGATACCCCAGTTCCCACTGGGCCGACAGTAGCCCCCGGGCCCATGATGGGCACGACTGAGCCCATGGGCTTAGGCAAAGCGTCGTGGGCCCTTAGTGCCCAGCCGGCCCGAGCCACGCGGCACTTGGACGATTAACGACCTCGCACGATCTGGGGCGTGAGTTGTGGGGGTTCCCACCACGCCCTGGTAACTGCTCCTGGAGGGAACATAAAGCCCGAGCGCAGCGGCAGGGAGCCGTTACCGTTTCCAATTCTTCGCAGAAAATTCCGCTCTACAGAGCTCTCCGCCTCCGCTCTCTTCTGCGAGTTCCTGTTCTCCAACTCCTTCCAACCTCCGCGCCCGTGACAATGAGTCCTCTCAAGAGCAAGGGCAAGGCCGCCGCGGGGTCTTCCTCCCAGGCGGAAGCCACGGCGACCGTGATGGGCGGGGCGCTGCTCGGCGTGCGCGTCAACGAGAAAGCGCTCTCCAAGGTCCGATACCTGGTCGTGGACCGGACGAACGAGCACGGCGCCACCGCCCTGAAGCCTGCGGCGCACAGGAAGCGCCCGTGGGGGTTTTTCCCGGTCTTCCAGCACTGCCTGGCCGCGGGACTGGTGCCGCCCTTCTCGCCGTTCCTGGAGGCGGTGCTGGCGTTCTACCAGGTGCAACTGCTGCACCTGCACCCCAACTCCGTCCTCATCCTCGCCGTCTTCGCCTACCTCTGCGAGGCGTACCTGGGCCTGAAGCCCACAGTGGGGTTGTTCGGGTGCTTCTACGCGCTCCGGAATACGGCGAAGAACGAGCGCTCCGGGTGCGTCTCATTCCGCATCGTCGACAGCATGGGAGGCGTCTACATTCCCATGTCCTGGAGCGAGGGCAAGGCCATCACGTCCGTGACGAAGAAAGTAGACGACTTCTGCCAGAAGTGGTTCTTCATCGGGGTGGAGCGTCCCTGCGCCTTCCTCGAGGTCCCCGACGAGCCTCCGGTGAAGAACTCCCATTGGGGCAAGGCTACCTTCGACGGCGCCAAGAATGCGAGCCTGATTGGGCGCCTGAGATTCCTTCATGAGGAGGGCCTCATAGGGCAGATGGTCGTGGCTGACTTCGTGACTCGCCGCATCGCGCCCCTCCAAGCTCACTCGGTCCCCATGTGGATGTACTCGGGGCCGAACGACAAGATGCGGCTCCACGTCGAGGACAACGACAAGGACGGCGTCGACAACATCCTCTCCGCGCTCTTCGTCAACCCCTCTATGCTTCCCGTGGATGAGCTCCGCGCGGCGCTCCGGCCCCTTCACCAGTACAACCTGACGGAGCTCATGCCCTCCTGGAAGGGATGCCTTCGTTCACCCCGATAGGCCTGGCGGACTCTGATGTGCCGATGCCGGCCCCGCGGGGAGCGGAGGGGGCTGATTCTCCCTCGGCTTCAGGAGCTTGCCTAGGTGAGGAGGAAGCCACAGCTGGGGAGGTATCCTCTTCTAGAGCTGGGCCGTTCACTGACGAGATTTGTGATATCTCGTCAGGCGACGAAGACGCCTTCGTGGTGGCGCCCTCGCGCCCCGTGGAGGAGGAAGCTGAGGAAAGGGAGGCCTCGGGCGTGGAGGGCTCTCCAGGAAGGTGCGGGCCTCGCACCAAGGTCGCAGTGGACCACACAGGGGCGAGGCCGTCTGACGTCCCTTCCAAGAGGAAGGCGGAGGCGCCCCCCACGAGGCCTGCTCCCAAGCCCTTTCCCTCATGGCGCTCGCAAGGCCTGGCGTGGGTCGATGCTGGCGCTCCCCCTCCAGGGTGAGTTTATATGACGTTGGGTCGTTGGCCCTCTTGGCTTCTTTTTCCACCTCATCCTTTGGTGAAGTCTTTTCTTGGGCTCTTGCCAGCGGTCCTGCACCTGCGAAGCGCCGCCGGCTCCGCAAGGCGTCCGAGGTGAAGAGCGCCACGGCAGGGGCCTTGGCTTACGAGGCTGCGAGTCCTGTGGAGGCAGCCCCAGCGGTCCCCCTTGAGGAGGCGCCTCAGGTGGAGGTGACTGCGCCCCTCACGGGGGCGGCTGGTCCTCATGTGAAGGAGGGCGCCGTAGGCCCGGATGCACCTGCAGCGCCCCGCGAGCCTCTGGCGATGGAGGGCTCGGAGGCGAGAACTTCTGCGCCACCTCGCGCTGCTACTCCACCTCGTGCGGCTACGCCTCCGCGCGAGGCCACTCCGCCACGCGAGCCAACGCCGCCGCACGCGTCGACGCCTCCGAGTGTGCCTGTTGCGTCGCCTGCGCCCACCGCTTCTGCGCAGCCCGCGACGGAGACCTGCGAGGCACCGGCAGGCGCAGGCACGTCTGCCGGGGATGGTTCTTCCTCTCCTCCCCGCCAGGCTGGAGGCGAGGAGCGCCTCGCGGCTGCAGGGCCTGAAGATGGCGCGGGCACGGGCTCAGGCGGGGCTCAAGCTAGCCCCCGAGTTCTCCCCGAGGCCGGACCCGCGGGACTCAACGCCGAGGCCGGGCCTTCTACGAGCCAAGACCTGGTGCTCCGCGGCTGAGACTAGAGCGCGGGGCGCCTCGAGGCCGCCTTTGGCCACGTGAGGGAGTCCCTGGAGGGCTTGGAGGTGCACCTCGCCCTTGGGGACATATGGCTCGCTCGGCAGTAGGAGGAGCTGGCGAAGTCGTGGGCGTCCTTCCACGCGGCGGTCGAGGCGCGCCGGCTGGAAGATTTGGCGTTGCAGGCCGCCCGCGAGGAGGCCATCAGCTTCGCCAAGGAGATCCGCGAGGGGGCCATCCGCGACGCTGCAGAGCTGCTCAACCCCCTCAAGGCGGAACACGCCGCTGCGACGGAGCTCCTGCGCGAGGTCAGGGCGGAGCGCGAGGCGATGGAGGGCTCGCTGGCGCAGAAGCACCGCGAGCTGGGCCAGCTGGAGGCCCAGCTGCTCTCCGCCTACCAGGCCGCATCGGCTGCTCTGGAGAAGGACCGCAAGGTCTTCGCCGAGCGTGAGCAGCAGCTGGTCCTCAAGGAGGAGGAGCTGCAGCAGCGCGAGGAGCAGCGCCTCCAGGCGGAGAAGAACCTGGTTGCTCAGCGCGAGGCCCTCGAGGAGCGAGAGGGCGAGTTGGCCCAGGCGACCCTGAGGTACGACAAAAACGTCGCTGCCCAGAAGGTGGCTTACAAGCGCTTCGAGCGGCGCTTCGCCGAGAAGAAGAAAGAGACCGAGGACGCCCTCGCGGAGCGCGAGAAGCAGTTCCATAAGTCCACTTCTCAGAAGTACCGCAACCTGGCCCAGTCGCAGGAGGACCGCTTCAAGGCCAAGCACGCCGCGGACGCTCGGAAGATCACCGAGCTTGAGAAGGCCAACTCCAAGCTCGAGGCGCGCCTCACTCGCGCTAAGGATGGCCGCCGCCGAGCGGAGGAGGCTCGCACCGAGGTTGTCCACAACCTCAACTCCTTGGCCAAGGACGTGGAGGAGCAGGTGGCCCCGGCGATGCAGCGAGCGGCGGAGGCCTCGGATTCTGCCAACGCGGCTCAGGCGCTCACGAAGTAGCGCGAGCGCATGTTTGAGGCGCTGGTTGCTCGTGGCAACGAGTTGGCCTCGCAGCTGGGAGCAGACGCGCCGCACACCGACGTTCGGGGCCGCGGCGATGCTGCCATGTACCTGGTCTACTTCGACCAGCTCTTCACAGCGCTCGAGGGTCCCGTCGCCGAGCTTCGGGAGATGATCGAGGACGAGAGTCGGCAGCTCTTGGGGGTGGTGGTGGATCGCATCTTCACCAACCTCAAGCTCCTCACCCAGACTTTGACCTCGGCTCTGTGACCGAAGCCGCTCAGGGCGAGGACGCGCTGCGGGTCTCAAGCTCCCTCCGCGAGCAGGTGGACGCCTTCTGCGACCGCTTCAGCCGCACGGAGGCTGCGCCGGAGGACAGCGAGGAGGAGGCCTGCTCTGCCGAGGCTGAAGAGGGCGCCGCGGAGGAGGTCCAAGGCGGTGCTGCTTCCCATTGACTCATTCTCTATTGCGCCTGCGAGCGCTTGTATCTGCACCAACTGTGTGCTTTAGACATGTTAAGACCTTTGGCCTGTAATATACTTTTAATTGCTGTTTTAATTCGAGCTTGTCTGCCCCTCGTGAGGTCTCTTTGGACTCATCTTCATGTCTATTTGATCTCTGCGTCGTTAGGTCCCATCTCTTCGTGCCATGACCCTGCCACCTCGGTATGCGGGAGCAATGACTCCGCAAGGTCGGGGGGAGTTTGAGCCTAGGAGAGGTAAGAGCCTTGAGTCGCGATGCTCAAGTGCCCCCCTCCTTAGACGTGCGAGTAGTCCATGAAGCGTAAGGGAAAGCGAAGTCGCTCGAGGGGCAAAGACGCGCGCTAGGGAGAGAAAAACGCTCTTAAAGCGTGGGTGCGAGACTTAGCTTCTCGAGGTTTTCGCCCTGCGAAGGATTTTCGCCTGGCGGGGTTGCCCACTTGAGGGGTCGCTTCCGGGGAGTCTCTTTGCCTGGTGAGGTTGCCCACTTGAGGGGTCGCTCCCGGGGAGGCTTTTCACCTGGCGAGGTTGCCTACTTGAGGGTCGCTCCTTGGGAGGCTTTTCGCCTGGCGAGGTTGCCCACTTGAGGGGTCGCTCACGGATGCCCCTTCAGGCCCGCGGGGGGATTCTTCCCTGCAGGTATTAGAGGGGCGAACCCAAACGCTGAAACACGGTTCAAGGGACTCGTGCGCGCTTATAGGTCCCCTCAGGCGTTCCTTGCGAGGAGAGTAAGTACCAAGGTCCTCTGTAGAGATGGCGTGTTTGTGGGATCTTGCCCTCCAGCCAGAGCTCGGACTCTTGGATTTTGCAGTGTGCTGGTGCGTCATTTGAGGCACTGGTAGCGTACTCAGCCCCCGCTCGCGAGGTACGCATGTGGAGAGATATAAGCGCACACTTCAACAATAAGCGCACACTTCAACAATAGTAAAGCGGCGCCGAAGCGCTAAGTTCACTTAGGAACGAGATTGAGTCATTATGCTTGGGATTGCCAAGTTAATGCTCTGACCATGTCGAGGCATGGGGACCACCTGTTGGTGGCAGAGACTCTCAACGGCCTGAGGTGGCTCGTTTTAATTGAGAGCTCGAAGGGTTTTCCCTCGAGTGAAGCCTTTGGGGCTTTGGAGGTTTGAGCCGTTGGCGTTTTAACCTCCAGAGACAAGAATGCTTGGAGGTTGAGCCGTAGGCTGCCTCTTCCTCTAGGAGTCTCGACGTGACAATGATCACGTACGTGGCAATGACCACGGTTGCGTTTGTTCCCTTAGGAGACAAAGCATGTGTTTGAGGTTTAAGCCTTTTGGCGTTTTAACCTCTAGAGACGACAATGCTTGGAGGTTGAGCCGTAGGCTGCCTCTTCCGCTTGTCTTCTCGACGTGACAATGATCACGGGTGTGGCAATGACCACGGTTGCATTTGTTCCCTTAGGAGACAAAGCATGTGTTTGAGGTTTAAGCCTTTTGGTGTTTTAACCTCTAGAGACGACAATGCTTGGAGGTTGAGCCGTAGGCTGCCTCTTCCGCTTGTCTTCTCGACGTGACAATGATCACGGGCGTGACAATAATCACGTTTTTAACTTGTTCCTTGTGGATACAAAGGTTTGCGAGGTTTAAGCCTTGGGCTTTTAACCTTGAGGGACAAAAAGGTGCTTGGAGGTTGAGCCGTGGGCTGCCTCTTTCGCTAAATGCCCTCACGTGATAATGATCACGGGTAGAACTTGCGCAGATGCATGATGTTCCATGGATTCTTGATGGGGACGCCGTCTTGCGTCTCGAGGCCAGCCGTGCCAGGCCTGGCGATGTGGGTGACCCTCTGGGGACCTTCCCACATCGGGGACAGCTTGTGGAGGCCTTCCCTGGAGAGGATTCGCCTGAGGACGAGATCGCCTGCCTCCAGGGTGCGCGAGCGCACATTGCGGCTATGGTAGCGCCTCAGGTCCTGCTGGTACTTGGCCGCTCAGAGGGCGGCGCGGCGTCTTAGTCCTTCAAGGAGCAACAGGTCGTCTTTGTGGAGGTCCTCTTCCTGGTCCTCATTAAAGGCAAGGACCCGTGGGGATCCATGCTTTATCTCTACGGGGAGGACTGCTTCGGCTCCATAGACGAGTGTGAACGGCGTTTCCGCAGTGGGCTTGGGTGGCGTGGTACGGATGGACCAGAGCACCGAGGGTAGCTCATTGATCCAGCCCTTGCCGTGGCCCTCGAGGATATCGAAGGTCCTGGTCTTTAAGCCTTTGAGGACCTCTGCGTTTGCGTGCTCGGCCTGTCCGTTGCTTTGCGGATGGGCGACTGAGGCGAAGCAGAGCTTGATGCCCATTTTCTCACAGTAGGCTCTGAAGATGCCACTTGTGAATTGCGAGCCATTATCGGTGATGATGCGGTTAGGCACTATGAAGCGGCAGACCAGGCCTCTGATGAATTTCACCGCCGCGCCTGCTGTGATTGTGCGCGTCGCCTCCACTTCAGGCCATTTTGTGAACTTGTCAATGGCCACGAAGAGCTAGCGATATCCACCTTGCGCCGTTGGGAAATGTCCCAGGATGTCCAGCCCCCAGACCGCAAACGTCCACGAGAGCGGAATGATTTGTAGCCCCAGCGCTGGTTGGTGGATTTGCTTGGCGTGGAATTGGCAGGCTTCACAAGCTTGAATGATGTCCGCTGCATCTTGAAGCGCTTGAGGCCAGTAGAAGCCGCTCCTGAAGACTTTTCCTGCGAGGGTGCGGGCGCACGAATGGTGGCCGCATTCCCCGCTGTGGATGTCCTTAATCAGCAGTTTTCCTTCTCCAGGAGGGACGCACTTGAGCGCGATGCCGTTTGGGCGCTTGCGGTAGAGAATTCCTTCGAGGATTTGGTATGATTTTGCTTGGCGGGCAATTCGCTCCGCTTCAGCATCTTCCTCCGGAAGGATCCCTTTGTGGAGGTAGTCTTTGATCTCGTCGATCCATCCTGCCTCTTGGTGCACCGCTGTGAGCAACAGACGCTCCCCTGTGGGGGGCCCGCAGCCTGGAGCTCCGCTTGCAGGTGGTGGCGGGAGCGCTTCATCTGTGCTTGCGGGCAGGGCCTTCTAGGGGCTGCTTTATGGATGCCTTGACGAGCCTTTCTTCAAAGACACCTGGCGGCTCAGCCTGCCGCTTTGATGCACGCTTGGCTATGTCATCAGCCTCTTGATTTTCCTTTCTTGGGATATGCATGAGCTCCATTCCCCTGAAGTTCTTCTCCAGCCTACGGACCTCTTCAAGGTATGCGGCCATGTGGTCGTCCTTGGGCTTGTAGCTTTTGTTGGACAAGTTGACGAGCAGCTGGGAGTCGCCCTTATGAGTATATGCTTGACGCCTAGGGCGATTGCGGCGCGTAGGCCAGCAAGCAGCCCTTCATACTCGGCGATGTTGTTGGATATCTTGTCGATTCCAAAGCACAGCTGGACTGCGTAATACAACTTGTCGCCTTTGGGTGAGGTTCGGACTACGCCTGCCCCACCGTGGCGACAAGCGAAAGCTCCGTCGAACTTCATGGTCCAGTGGCTGGGCATTGCGGTTCCAGAGGGCTCGTGCTCTTCTTCCCAGGGCTCTTCAGGGGTTGGATCAGTCCATTCGGCGACGAAGTCTGCCAGCGCTCTTCCTTTGATTACCCTTGTGGTATCGAAGCGCAAATTGAATGGCTGTAGCTCGATGTTCCATCCTGCGACACGATCTGTTGCATTTGGGTTGCGCAGAATTTGCTCCAGGGGGAAAGAGGTTACCACCGTGATGGGGTGCCCCTGGAAGTAGCGTCGCAGCTTTCTTGAGGCGATGAGGAGTGCGAGGAGAAGCTTCTGCTGCATCGGGTACCGCTCGCGAGCATCACGCAGTACTGTGCTGACGAAGTAAACTGGATGCTCGACGAGAGTAGTTCTTGTTTCCTTGGCGTCTTTCGCCTGAGGTGGCCCAGCTTGGCCCTTGATGGGGTTGGCTTCAAGGGGCTTGTCCTGGGCCTCGAGGGTGTTGGCCTCGCGGGACTTGGTCTCGAAGGACTCGGCCTCGAGGGACTTGGCCTCGAGGGGCTTTGCCTCGAGGGACGTGGCCTCGAGGGACTTTGCCTCGAGGGACGTGGCCTTGAGGGACGTGGCCTCGCAGCGCTCCTCTTGGGCCTCGAGTGTGTTAGCCTCTTGAGGCTCCTCAGTCCCTTCGGCATGAACCTCTTGCAGCGGTTGACTCGGGGCGGTCCCCTCTTGAGGCTTTGGGCCTGGCGGTGGCTTTGTGAGGACTGCCCTTTCGTAGAGCTCTTTATCAGGAGGCTTTTTCTTTGGAGTGGTTGCACTATTCTTGTGAAGTACAGGCTCCTCTCTTTCTACCACAAGGACTGCATTGGCTGTTTGTGGAGTAGCTGACAAGTACAGCTTCAGATGCTCGCCAGGCCTTGGGGCGACCATTACATGTGGGATGGCCAAGTACTTCTTCAAGTCCTCAAATGCATTTTCAGCTTCAGGGGTCCACTTGAAAGTACCCGTTCATTTCATGATCTTGAAAAACGGCAGGGCTCTTTCGCCGAACATGGAGATGAATCGACCCAAGCTGGCCATGCATCCTGCCAGGCGTTGCATGTCCTTGAGCCTACGTGGAGGTTGCATGCCTTCTATGGCCTTGATTTTGTCTGGGTTCGCCTCTATGCCCCGATGAGACACGAGGAACCCCAGCAATTTGCCTGAAGGTACTCCAAAGACACACTTGGTGGGGTTGAGCTTGATGTTCACCTTGCGCAGGCTGGCGAAGGTTTCTTCAAGGTCTCCGAGAAGAGTATTTCCTTCTCGCGACTTCACGACGATGTCATCGACGTATGCTTCAGCGTTTCGCCCCATTTGCCTGCCAAGGGCTATCCTCATTAACCTCTGGAAAGTGGCCCCGGCATTTTTTAGGCCGAAGGGCATGCAGACGTAGCAATACACACCGCATGGGGTGAGGAAAGCCGTCTTCTCCTCATCCTCTTTAGCCATCTTAATCTGGTGACAACCAGAGAAGGCATCGAGGAAACAGAGGAGGTCGCAGCCTGCCGTGGAGTCCACGATCTAGTTGATTCTGGGCATGGGATAAGGGTCTTTGGGGCAGGCCTTGTTTACATCAGTGTAGTCGATGCAGAGGCGGCCTCCGCCGGCGGGTTTCGGGACTACCACGCCGTTGGAGAGCCAAGTGGGGTGCGCGACATCGCGAACGAATTTTGCCGCTTTGAGCTTCTCGACCTCCTTGACGATGAATGCTTGCTTTTCGGGGGCTTGCTTTCTTGCTTTTTGCTTGACGGGGCGCGCGTTTGGGCACACGGCCAAGTGGTGCTCGATCACCTCACTCGGTACACCAGACATATCTGACGGTGTCCATGCGAACATGTCAGAGTTTGCCTGGAGGAAGGCGACGAGCGCGCTTTCATATCTGACGGTGTCAGCGCGGCGCCAATGGTGACGCTAGCCCCCGAGCCTTCAGCCCCTAAGCTACCTGAGCTCAGAGAGATCTTCTTGGTGGCAGCTGCCTCCTGGGAGAACAACTGCTTCTTCTTCTTGGGCCTCTCGAGAGTCGCTTGGTCCTCTTCTGCGGGGAAGGCCATGGCGGCGGTCTTGTAGGCCGTCTCAACATCACGCGTAGCATCCAGGACATGCCCACGTATGGTGATCGTGCCGGCTCTGCCGGGGATCTTGACCATGTTGTACGCATGGTGCGTGACAGCCATGAACTTCGCAAGCGCGGGGTAGCCGAGGATGGCGTTGTACAGCAGACCGATGTGCGTGACATCGAAGTCGATGTGCTCGGTGCGGTAATTTTCCTTGCTCCCGAAGTTGACGGCAAGCCTGACCTGGCGTAGAGGCTCGATCGAGCCGCTGGTGACCCCCGTGAAGGGCCTCGCGGGCATAAGCCGCTCGTAGGGCACTTGAAGCGCTTCGAACGTATCTATGGAGACAACGTTCAGGCCTGCTCCGCCATCGATGAGCGTCTTGGAGACAGCCACATTGTCGATGGTGGGGGTCAGACCAGCGGGAGGGTTCCAACAGTCTTGGTGGACTTGGGGTGGTCCTGAGCGTCGAAGGCGATGGTGTACTGCGGCCACTTGAGGGGCCTGGAGGCTTCCGTGCTTGGGAGGGCGGCGTTGAGGTCGCGGGCGAACTGCTTGAACTGGTTGTTCGACTTCGGCGCCTGTGCCCCCCCCCCCCCCCCCCCGAGGATGCAGGCAATGGCGCCCCTCGGGGCTTGGTAGCCGCCATCTTCCTCGTCAGGGAGGTTGCCGTTCTATTCTGTGGCGCTGGCTTGATTTCCAGATGGTTTCTGGTAGCCGCCCTTGCGTCCGCTCCCGCGGTAGACACGGCCTCGACCGCGACTGCCACTGCCTTCTACTTGCTCGCGCTCCTTGCTCAACCTTTTGAGGTCGTAGCAGGACTCCGTAGAGTGGCCGCGCCTGTTGTGGTAGATGCAGAAAGGGCGGTGATCATCTTTCCTCTCTCCAGCCTCGGGGGAGTCCCTGCGGGTGCCTTTTGTGTCAGGCTCTGCCGCGAGAACTGCAGTGGCCTTGTGCTTGGGCTCCTCCTTCTTCTTCTGGCTTTTGGACCCCTCGGCATTATCGTCCCCTCTCGAGGACATTTTCACGAAGAGGAGTCCCTCTTCAGCCTTGGCGCACTTGTCTGCCATGTCGAACAACTTGACCACAGAGGTGAGCTTGTCGTGGATGCCCAGCTTCTCGAGCATCCTGCTGTTTGTGACGCCCTCGCGGAAAGCGGCAATCACTTGAGTGTCAGGGATGTTCGGGATCTTGTTGCGCACTTGGCTGAAGTGCTGGATATACTTGCGGAGCGTTTCATCCTTCCTCTGCACCACAGCGCGCAGATCGTTGTGGGTGAGGGCGCGCTCATACGTCCCCTTGAAGTTGGAGACGAACTGCTTGCAGAGCTCCTCCCAGGAGTTCACAGAGTCCTCCGGGAGGTTCAGGAGCCACGACAGCGCAAAGTCGCGTAGCGCGTGAGAGAACCAGTTGGCCATGACCTTGTCGTCTCCCCCTGCGACTTGCATGGAGGTGGTGTAGAGCTGCAGGAACTCGACGGGGTTGCTGGAGCCGTCGTAGCCCTTGGGAAGAGCCGGCCTGAACTTCTGCGGCCAGACCAAGCGACGCAGAGAGCGAGTGAACGCCATGCAGCCTGAGGTGTACGTAGCGACCCCGTGCTGAAGCGCGCCGCGGTTCTGCTGTCCCGCCTGGCCGAGATCCTCCACGAGCCTGTTCTGGCGGTCTCGCTGGAGCTCCATCCCCACACGAGCGTCGGGCGCGGTGCGCTGCACGATTAAGCAATCGTGTGGCGAGGACGCGTGCGAAGCAGCCCTTTGTGCCAAAGCCGGTGCAGGCCCCGGAGGTGGCGGAGGCGCATTTGTTGGGACCGTGCCAGCGAGAGAGGGGTGCATGTTGGACTGCGACGGAGCGGGGCGCGTCGTGGCGATGCCGACGAGGTGGTTGAGGTGCTGGAGCCACTGCTCGTGGGCCTCAACGGTGGGCTGGTAGCGGAGCAGCTCCTGCGCCATGAGCAGCGCGGTGTGGGGCGCAGGGTCTGTCCTCCCTGGGCCTGAGCCGCTCGGGCGCAACGTCGGGTGCGACGAATGCGCGTCCTCCTGGTGCTCGGCGTCGTGCTCCGGTGCCTCCGCGTGAGGGCCAGAAGGGACATGCTCCTCGTTGCGGGGTCGGCCCCGCCGTACGCGGGTGGTCGCGGCACCTGGGGGCGCGCGTGCTCCTGCGGGCGCACGTCGGTTGACTCGGGCGACGCGGGTGGCGCGCGTGTTCACCATGGCGCGGAGACGAACTCGAAGGTTGTTGACGCGCCTCAATCCCCTACCTGGCGCTCCAAATGTCGGGTTATGACTCCCAAGAATCGGGGGTAGTCACTTCCTGAAGTGTAGTTCGAAAGGGGATTGAACGCGGAGGTCTAAACCCTCAAGTGGCTCCGCGACGTTGCTCGCCGGACCCGAAGAAGACGCACACCCGACCAAGGAAGACACCGTCCTTTAACCAGGTTCACGGCCCTCGTGAGGAGGTAAGACTGCTACTCCTGCCTGTCTGTATTATACGTGGAAGGTTACAGTACAATTGAGCTTGCCGGAAGCCCCCTTGAGGCAGTTCTTGCCTGGGGAGGGAAGCGATGATCTTCTTCCTCCTCCAGCCAGAGGTTAACCTAACCAGTGTTGCTAGGGTTTACAAGGGTGTTTTGCACGCAAAGGGTCGACCCTTGCTACAATGGATGTCTTCTCTCTTTTATAGGCGCCTCGGCCCTTCTCCTTCGGCTTGGCCTTCAAGGTGGCTCCCACATGCCAGTGGCAGGGCGGAGCACGAGTCCACCGCGCTCCATTCGTCCATGGACTCGGTCCATTGTTTATAAAGGTGGCGCCGTGGCCGACAGGCGGCCGACCGCGCGGTACTATCAGCAGAGCGGGCAGTCTCGGAGGTGGAGCCCGCGATGACGATCTCCGTTGGAGGGTTGCGCCATCCACCTGCTTTATCGTCAGAGTAGAATGCCTCACAGCTGCGCAGCAGACGGATCAGCTTTGTTGACCACTTTATCGCCAGGGACAGCGACGGGTGTGTGTGTCACTGCATGAGCGTGGCAGAGGTCACGTGCGCCCTGTCGTGCTTCCTTGGCCGCGACGTTTCCCTTCAGGCCTGAGGGGAGATTCCTGTTGGACTCCCCTCAGGCGGGTTGGCTCCTCGGGGGGGGGGGGGGGGGGGGGTCCCCTGAGGCGAGGGGTCCCTTGGGGCGCTCGTTTCCTCTCCAGGCCCTCGAGGGGAATCGCCTCTCGAGGGTCCCGCCAGGCGGTGACGCCTGGTGCTTAGTCGTTTCGTCTGACTGGCTCGCGTGCGAGGCCTGGGGGGAATGGGCTCTTGATACCCCAGTTCCCACTGGGCCGACAACGCCTGCGAAAATCTTGCCACGTCAAGTCAAATCAGAACTGAACCGGCGTCCACCATGGTCAAATGGATGGGCCCACCATGACATGTCATGTCAAACATATTATTCGCACGCCAAGGATGTCACGTATGACATCATTCGCCTGACAGACGAGCCAAACACATTAAACAAAGGAGCATCACTTGCGACTGACAAACTAAAAAGCCCTTGCGACTAAAAGAGACAACAAATCATATGCATAAAAGATGGTCGAGTGGGAACTCCCATCGGGAGAGAGTAAAAGTCTTCGACAGGTATAAAACAAAAATTGAGATTATCCTTTATTACAAGCAATAAAGCACAATCTCGGGGGCACCCGATAGAATCAAAAGTACATAAACATAAAGATTCCCGAGTTAAAATCAGTCTATGATATCTCAGATGCTGCATGCAGGAAATGCAAAGGTAAGACCCATCGGTCAGTCGAATGGACCGAGGATCACTCCAGCAGTGTTTAATCCTTGATATTTTCGTATCAACAGATGCGATGGAAATCCCGGCGGACGCGCTGGGTAGAAAATTGAAACAGCAGAATGATACCAGTAAGTCAATCGACTGGCCTGAGGCGAGTCTGTCCAGTATGTTCCAGGATCGAGACCAAGGACTCGAAACCTGATTGAAGACTAGTAAGGTTTTGCCAAGTGCAGTTAACTGGTCTCGACTTATCGAATAAATCCAGACCTACTCAGTCGAAATCTTTTGGCATAATTCATTGTCGAAAGACCAAACACAAATATATGTTATCAAAAGCATAAACATGAGACGTCCACTATGAAGTGAGTCCAGGACTGATTCTCTGAATTAGCCAAGCACTCGGGGGCTAATGACGAGGTTATACAAAACGGGTACCCCTTCGTGTGGGTACCTGGTGCACGTAATGACTAAATCCCAGTTGTCAATAGGCTGAAGAAGCCCAACAAGCGAAGCCCAAGTCAAAGACTTCTACCATAGATAGCATAGTCGGCAGTACTTTCCATATATGTATTCCTAGTCGGTTACTACCCGAGACCTGTACCACTATATAAGACAAGAGGGTGGCTGATCAAGGATACGCCCAATCAGAATCACCAAACCCTAGCAAGATCGACATCTTGAAAGACCCTTGTACTCACCACATATTCACAATCAATAACAGACATGCAGGAAGTAGGGGTGTTACCGCAGTCAAGGGCCCTAAACCTGGGTGACTCTTGCTTGTCAGCCGACTAATCTACCAACACTACGCGTTCTCTACCTCATAACTCTTACCCTACGCTAGCAGCCATGGGTATTGTTGGGGGCATACCTCGTCAGAATGCGTCTGGCTCTATTACAACACAATTTCATGTCACTCTATTACAACCGGCTGATTGACTTTGATAGCCCATGCGTGTGCCACGAGGTCATTGTGCAGTCGCCGATGCGTAGCTTCATCACGAATTTCCCGACGAGTGGCAACAAATGTGTTATACATAGGCGGCAGGCCCGGCTCTGGATTAGCCATAGGCCCCTGGAAATCGAACTGTTCGCCAACCTGTTGCCTCCTGGTAGGCCGCTTGTCCTCAATGATCATGTTGTGCATGATGATACAAGCATTCATGATAGCATTAATTTCCTCCGTCGACCATGAAAGACAAGCGCAGAAAACAGAAGCCCACCTGGCCTGGAGCACACCAAAAGCTCGCTCCTCATCTTTGCAAACAACCTCTTATCTCTTTGCAAAATGGCAATCTGCCTCGCCGATAGGGTTACGTATTAACTTCACAAATGTATCCCAAGTAGGGTAGATGCCGTCAGCAAGATAGTACCCCTTGGTGTACTCATGGCCGCCGATCACATAGTTGCATGGTGGAGCTAGGCCTTCCACAACTTTCTGGAACACAGTGGAATTGTAGAGCACGTTGATGTCATTGGCGGCACCGACGGTGCCGAAGTAGGCATGCCATATCCAAAGTTCATGACCTGGCACGGCTTCAAGTATAACACTGCACTTTCCGTGATGCCCTGACTTGTCCATCCCTTGCCACGAGTTGGCGCAGTTCTTCCAGTCCCAGTGCATGCAATCTATGCTACCAAGCATCCCTGGAAATCCTCTTGCTTCTCCTTGTGACAAAATACGCGCCGTACCTTCCTCATTTGGTGTTCTCAGATAGCGCTCGCCGAACACCTTCAAAACAGCCCTACAGAATCTGTAGGAGTCTTCGACGGGTGTGGACTCAGACATACGGAGATAGTCGTTCAGAGCCTGCGGGTAACCCGTTAGCTAGGCACCGTATGGCCGTTGTGCATTTCTGAATAGACGAGAACCCAAGCATGCCGGTGCAGTCTCTCTTCATCTCAAAGTAGTCGCCGTAGTCCCGAACGCCGTGCACGATCCTCCAAACATGGTCCTGCTCATCCTAAAGCGCCGGCAAAATTCGTCAGGCAAGTTTGTCGGGTTCTCGGCAAAGTAGTCCTGGAACAACAGAACGTGCCCAGTTGCTCTGTTGCGGTTCTTGTTGGGCCGCCGCCCCTTCAATGATCCTCCAAATTTTGACGCCACATCTTCCTCGACTGCGCCTTCTAGAAGTGCGGCCATGATCATCTCATTCTCCTCTGCGTCGGCCAGAAGAGCGGATCCTCCACCATCATTTTAAAAAACATGACCTCGTCGTCGATGTCCATTGCCTGTTTGATGAATCAACGAATTCAGCCTATCAACCAATGGTCGAACAGCTTGCGTGCGGGGTGGGAGGGAAGAGGAGGCGCACCCGAGGTAGAACTAGATGCGCCGGCGCTAGACGAGGTCGGAAACGAGCGGCGCGAGACGGTCCCTAGCGCTGCGCCAAGGTCTCCTAGGTGCGAACCAAGCAAGCGACGTCGAGAGTTGCGGCGATGGTGCGAATCGCCGGCGAGAGGGCTGTGGGGGGACGAATGACTCAGGGCCGAGGCGCGACGTGTGTATGACGGGTGGGCCAGTGCTGTCAGGACCAAACGCGAGTCGACGTCCTCCCCAGGAGGGCCTCCAAGTATAGAGACCCGATTAGGGGTGCTAGACATAAAATCGCTCGGGACGAGACTTTAGGGGGTGCCGCTGGTACACGTTTTTCATGGCCGGTACCCCAAAATGCTTTTAGGGGCCCTTTAGAACCCCGAGTGGAGATGCTCTAAGGACCGAGCAGCTTAGATGTCTTCTAGAAGCGGTATGTTGCGCCAATGCCTCGGAGCTGAAGACGTAGCTATCTGTATAGAAAGTAGAATTATAAATTTTAAAAATATATGTCAGCTTAGTTGGCGAAAGTAAAGCACAAGATTCAGCTTGTAGCAGCGAGGAGACCGGAGGAGAGATTGCTGCGACATGAATTTTCCTGTAATGTAAATGTAGATGTATGATAACTCCAAGTCCATTAAAATTTTAGTTATCTGCATGTATGTCTGTCATGGTGGTATCACGGCAGATTCCATAGGATGGCTAATGTGTGGGGCCGATGGACGCTGGTGGATCCGAGGAGGGCTAGCGAGCTAAAGAGCTCACACGGTAGGAGATGCCGGAATGCTCAAGATCACCGAAGAACACGCTCAAAGATCTATCAAACCCAAACAAATGCACGAAGGCAAAGTCACACACACGATGTACCCAGGTTCAGGGACCTCGTGAGGAGGTAACACCCCTACTCCTGCCTTTCCTCTCAATATAAGTGTGGCACAAGATCTACGACATGCTCCTTGAGCTCTTTGGGTGATGAGCTAGATTAACTAGAGAAAGGAAGGGAGTAAATGCTTGGACAGTAAATGAGACTATAGTTTTGGCCCTCAAGTTGGTCGTCTCACCACTGGAGGAGGTATGTCGCCTTTTATAGAGTTTCGGCCGGGAGGGCCGGAAACCCTAATCCGGCACGGTCCCAACGGACAAGGCTAACGGTTATGTCGACACCGGCTAGTGCGACCTAGCCGCCGTGCTATCCGGTATAGCCATGCCGTCATCATTCCGGCAAGGACTGCAGGCGCCGTCCTGAATCATCATTGTCCCCCTGCCAGAGACAAGACATGTCTTCGCCCATGCCTAGTAGGATTTTCCGGATTGCCAGGCTAGGCATGTCCGATCTTGTCGTAGCTTCATCGTACCGGCTGACACACTCCCGTGTCAGGCGGGAGGTGACCATACTTCCGTGCCAGGAGGAATGGGACTTCCCCCCGTGTTAGGCGGAAAGCCTGCACCAGATCTCTGACTTCCGACCGACATGCCCCCATGTCGGTCTCCTCCTTGTTCAGTTCGGTACGTCCTTCCTGCACAACAAAGATAACTTGCCAGGACCGACATAGGTAAGTCGGTTAGTATCTACCCGGGAAGCCCATCCAGACCATCCGGGTTCTCCTCTACCCGGGATCTTACCGGAGGACTCCGACATACCGAGAAGCCCAAGAGCCCTCCCGGTTGCGCCCGAGTTCCACCCATGCTCCGGATTACAACTTAGGATGAGTATCTCTAGGACTAGCCTCCCGAAGATGTCTTAGGCTGTTGCCAAAGACATCTTCGAGAAGCTAATTCTTAGAGGAACCATCCGCTGGTGCTTATGCTGTCCTGAAGGTCTGGGGGTCTATTTATAGCTTCCAGTGATGACCCTTGCGGCCTCCAGGAGACACTTTGGGCCCGACCACACTCGAAAGGCCAAGTTGCCCCTTCGGCGCACCACAGGACGACCCTTGCTCGCCCCCAAAGGTCAATTCCTGTTGCCATACTGCTGATTTGTACCGGGATCTGCCCTACCCGGGGGGCAGCCCCCCGACAATGTCAAGTGTCACAATTATTAGATTAAAAATATGGGAGTGGACATGCAAATTTCCTTTTTTACTTTTTATTATTTAAATATAAATTGTCGTGGGGAAGTCACGGCAGACGCCATGGGGTGGCTCATCTTAGGTTTGGAGCAAGGCGACATCAGGGATTCAGATTAGGGAGCAAGTACGATTTGCCGTGGGTGTGCGTCGCAGATGGCTATGCTTGCTCTGCTTTCGCCTTCAGCCATACTGCCCAAACTTTACATGTTGAACCAGTATTTTTGCCTCAATTAAACCCCATTGGTTTTGCTGCGGTAGATTCATTCGTTAGGAAGCCGGTCAACGGTAGCAGTTTCTAACCCGGGGTCTTCCGTTACCGACATGCTAACTCGACTAACTGGAACTTCCGCATGCAGAGTAGCTCTGATATGTCTTCCGGGCCCCCCGAGATGGGTGACGAGACTATTAGAGGATGCTGGGATGGATCCGAGACCAATCAGGGGGACCTCGACTGGCTATACCGGACGCACCGGATTCCCCCGCAAGTGGAAAGGCGACTTCCGATGGGTGAAGTTGAGCCGGAACCCCAACCCGATGAACGCGTAGTGTTCCTCACGCATTTCGAGCGTGGGTTCAAGCTCCCGGCTAGTCCATTCTTTCGCGACTTCCTCGACACCTATGACCTCCAACCGCATCATCTCCCTGCCAACGCCATTATGATGCTCTCCTGTTTTGCCACGTACGCGGAAGGGTATCTCGGCGTTTGGCCGTTCGTGGAACTCTAGGCGAAGTACTTCCTTCTTCGCCGGCAAGTCATCCCCAATCCGTACAAGAAGGTCAAGGACCTCGTTGATTGCAGGGCGGCGACCATCATTCCCGGCAGTGAGTCCGGATTCGCCAAGGTTCAGGGATTGGAATCCTGCCGGAAGTGGCAACGAAGCTTCTTCTATGTGCGGAACCCGACCGCCGTAGGAGATGAACCGAGTTCCTCCTCGCCGGACTTCCTCAATCTGCCCGAATTCATCATGGGGCCTCCCACCGACTTTGAACTCTGGAACAAGCTCCCAGACTCCGAGGAGGTCGAAAGCATAAACGATGTCTTAGGTGTACTTGTGGCCGACTTGACATTCGACGACCTCCTGCGCAGCTTCATTATCCCCCGAGTTTGCCCTCTTCAAACCCGAGTACACAAGATGTGCTTCATGAGTGGGTTATATGACCCCACCCGGACCAGTATCTTCCCACTGGACAAGGCTGCGGTTTGGCGCCGCGTTCGAGCTATCGCTCGAACGAAGATGCCGGAGGATTGGAAGTGGGGACTATGCGCCGGCACTCGCAGGAAACCACTGGAGGAGGTGCTTGTGCTTGCTTCTCGCCGACTTCTGTATTTAACCGAGTTCCGCAGGAAACCGACATATCTGTTGTGTATTGATTTCCTTTTCTTGCTGCAGTTGTTCGAGCGGCAGCTAGAAGAAGACGCGATGCATGCCGGGGGCAAGTTTGCGGATGATTTCCCGGTACCGAAGAAGATGCCGGACGAGGACCCCGACGGCGAGGACCACCTCTCGATTCCTCTAGCCCGCGCTGCCGCTCCGGGTAAGCCTTCAGCTCAAGAGGCTATCCAAGTCGAAACTGACGAAGATGATGACGATGAATGTCAAATACTCGATGTAATTGACGCCCGTCCTCTCAAATACGCCCTGCCAGTGGTTCCGGGACCTGCAGTCGCGACGAAGCGCGCCGAGACCCGCAAGCGTGCGGGATCCGAGACCGCCCACGCAGGTGGCTCGGGTGCTGCTGCAAAGAAGAGCAAGACCACCAAGCATCCGGGCGACAAACCTCCTCGGCGGAGGCGAGGTCCTCCCACTGTGTCCTCCGGGTATGTTACTCTTCCACCGAGTGGTTCTATCCTGATCTTTCCCGGGGTCCTTTGTAACATGCCTCTTGAACACAGAGCGGCTCTCGATGTTCCGCCGTCCACAGGTTCCCCTCCGCCGGGATCTAGGTCTCCCAGTCCATCCCAGGCTGCCCCTTCTCCACCTCGGCGTCGAGTGCAGGACGCCGGTCAGCCTGAATCCTATCATGTCCTAACCGAAGTCCCGACTCCTCGCGCCTCTGCCAGTACTGTGACTCCGGGTGCCCATCCCGTGGCGACCGAGATCCCGGCATAGCCTACCGCGGCCACCGAAGACATCGTCCTTCCGGATACCCCGCGCCGGGTATTGTCTCCACAATCTGATGCAGATGTGCCGACTCCTCCGCGGCAGGTTGTCCCGCGCGCCTCTACTCGGCCAGCTCCACGTAAAACCCCACCGCCAAAGCAGTCCACACCCCAGCCTTCACGGCAACCTGATCTTCAAGCCGGGAAATCGCGCAGCCAGGTCTCCAGGCAGAAGATTGCCCCTGCGAATCCCAGCGCTCCTCCGAAGTCCTCATCCCAGGACTTGATCCTGACCAAGGGTTCTTCTGCCTCGGGTAAGTTTTCCGGGCTACCACCACCTTCTGTCGAGATCCCCACAGCTGCCTTGCAGGCCCTGCGAGCGTCCGTAAGCACCTTTGTGTCCTCAGGATCTCGGGAGGTCGCAGCGGCGAATGCGTCCACCGTATCCGGCTTACGCGCGGTTGAAGACTATAACCAGGCTTGGATTGCTGCAGACGCTTCTGAGGTCGTGGGAGACTTGCACGCTGCTGGCCCGAGCCGTAATGCTCAAGCCTTGCACGCTCTCCAGGTGGTTGTCCTGGATGTTACCCAGGTTGTTGATGTAAGTTTCTTTCTTCTATCCTCACTAGTCCCCGAGATTAGTGCTTAGTGCTCTAGACTCCACCGAGTAGCAGATCACTAGGCTCTAATCTGAAAAAAAGAAACTTTCGATTCCCAGCCCCCGAGATCCTCTCCACCGAGTTGGTTCATAACTACGGATCCCGAATAAATGTCCTGTTATCTCCTGCTCCGTTGAAGTCCCCGAGACTGATATCGGATAAACATTTATACAGGAATGCAGCAAAAAACGCAGCAACATCTTCCACCGGCTTCTTGATGACTTCGGTCAGTCCAAGAGGTCGGAGGAGCGACTTCGGGAGGAGCGGAATGCCGCGCGAAAGATCTCGGTGGATCCAAAATCTGCCTTATCTGATGCCCAATCCGAGATCACGCGGCTGAATGCCGAGCTGGAGAAGGCCAAGTCCACTGATGTAGAGTTGAAGACGCGTTTCGTGGACGCTACTAAGAAGCAGAAGGAAACCTTGGACCAATCCAAGTCGTGCGCGCACCTTGCCGAGATCGAGGCGGCCCTTCTCCGGTCGAAGCAGGATGGCTGGCTTACCGAGCTCACCGGTCTAAACCGGGATATGAACAGTAAGTGCACCGAGTTCTCTTTCTTTTGTCTTCCTCTTTTGCCGATATCGCCTCATGGCTTGTATGTGTGACAGTTCTCCTTTCTAAAGGACACTTTGAGCATTCCCGAGAAGCTGCTACCCTCGCAATCGCTGCCGCCCGGGAGAAGAGGGCCGGGAAGAGTCCTGTCTCGGATTCATGGGATATTGATGATCACCTCATCGCCCTGAAGGCCCGGATAGTGCCGCTCCGGTCGATCGGCACCGAGCTCCTTAGCGCGGCAGTTCACGCGCATGGTGCCCTGTGGCCTGGCATTACCGACAACCTCTCGGTCACCGAACTGGCCACCGCACTCCAGGATGCTGGTAATCGGCTTCATGCCTGGAAGTGTTCCGGTGCCCGCGCTGGTGCCGACCAAGCACTACAACATGTGCTGAGTTGGTACGAGGGGCTCGATCTCGAAGTGATCAAGAGCTTGCGGGTCGTCTCGGAATGGTACACTGATCCGGCCAAGATCCGGCTACGCCAAGAGACTGCTCATCGCCTTGCCGGCTGGGCGGATCCCGGCCCCTTCATCACGAGCCTTATTGCATGTGACTCCGAGTCAGACTATGAAGATGACGACGAGACGGAGGATACCGGTGACAAGGATGCCGAGATACCGGAGGCCGATGACGCCGAGACAGCCGCAGTCACCGAGACCATAGCTTCACGGGATGTCGCCGCTCCTTCGCCACCCGAGATCCCTCAAGCCGAGATCAATGTGGCCGCTCCGAACACCACTGCCAGTGCGGAGGAGACCGTCATCGTTCCCCCTGTTGCCGATCAATCCGAGAAGCCGACTTCTCCTACTGCTCCTTGACTGCCTGCTGCCAAATCATGATGTTTGATCTGCACAACACTTAGTTGTGGAAACATTAAATCCCCGGGATGCCGGGTGCAGCTGTAATATACTTTTATATCGCACTCTACGCCTGCCAACTTCTGTTTTAACGTAAGGGAAATTATGTCGGTTTATTCTGCCACGAGTCCCCGAGTTCATTTTCATGTTCTGCCGTATTTAGGCAATTTCTGATCTTGTCTACCATTTCGGTGTTCGACAGTCGAGTCACGAAACTCCGTTAACGGTATACATTACTTATGAATGTCCGAGTTCTAGTTGCTAAATTTCCGACATAAGAAGTAAGTAATTCAAAAACCAGATTAGTAACACGTATATGCCGGAGGAATTCCTATCCCGAGTCCCCGAGTTCGTTTTCGTGTTTCCCACATTTGATGCTCTTTGCTCTTGACTACCATTTCGGCGTTCGTCAGTCGAGTCACAAGTTATTTCACATGACATACAGTACTTTAACTTTGGAACCGAGTTCAGAATATTTCCGGTATATACTAAATGAAAATAAGTACAAGGCAGTCCCCGAGTTCCTCTCTGGGTTGCCGACATGCACAAAACAGATAAATAGTAAAGCCAAAGTAAAACAGAAATAGGCAGTCCCCGGGTTCCTCCCGAGGATGCCGACATGCAAGTTAGGATAAACAACACATTTGTTCCAGGCAGTCCCCCAGTAACGTCTCGGGGTGCCAACATTTCATTGATAAAAAACCGGGATACATACTTTGCGCCCTTTAAGTGTAAAAGGGACGAAGCAAGGCTACATTTCATGGTCGCTTGGTTTCGTCACCAGCTTTGTCCATAACCCCTTTTCTAGCTTCCTGTGCATCTACAAGGTAATAAGAGTCATTGTGCAATGCCCTGCTCACAACAAAAGGGCCCTCACGCGGAGGTGAAAGTTTATGCATCCCGGTTGTGCGCTGGATGAGCCTTAGCACGAGATCCCCTTCCTGGAATACTCTGGGATGCACCTTCTGGCTATGGTAGCGACGGAGGTTCTGCTGACAAATTGTAGACCGAGACAATGCCAATTCCTTTGCCTCCTCGAGCAAGTCAACATCATCCTCCAGGGCTTCCTTTGCCTCGGTCTCGGTGAATATTGTTACCCTTGGCGCATCATACTGTATGTCGGTTGGGAGCACTGCCTCGGCACCATACACCATGAAGAATGGAGTATACCCGGTAGATCTATTCGGTGTGGTCCGGACACCCCACAACACTGCCGGTATATCCTCTATCCAACATCCTGGAGTTCTCAATAGTGGCTCAATTAGGCGGGCTTTGATGCCGGCGAGCACCAAGGCGTTTGCTCTCTCGACTTGCCCGTTTGCCTCCGGGTGGGCTACTGATGCCACATCCAACCAGATTCTTTTCTCCGCACAAAATCGACCAAATTCCCCCACAGCAAAATTAGTACCATTATCCATGATGATGCTGTGTGGGTAGCCGTATCTCAAGATGATGTCCTTCAAGAATTGGACTGAGGTGTGCCCGTCTTACTTCCGAATTGGTTTGACCTCTATCCACTTGGTGAACTTGTCCACCATCACCAGCATGTGCGTCATATTGCCTCTTGCCGGTTTAAACTGTCCCACCATGTCCAAGCACCATACTGCAAATGGCCAAGTGATAGGGATGGTTTTGAGTGCTGATGCGGGCATATGTATTCTGTGGGCAAACATCTGGCATCCTCCACACTTGCGGACAATGTCCTCTTCTTGCTGTAAAGCGGTGAGCCAATAGAACCCATGCCGGAGTACTTTTGCCACTAGTGCCCGAGATGAGGCATGGTGTCCACATTCTCCCTGATGTATCTCCAATAGCATCTCTTGACCCTCCTCGGGCTCCACACATCTCTGGAGCACCTCGGTGACACTTCTTTTGTACAGCTCTTGATTGATGATGGTGTATGCCTTGGATCTTCACAGTATCTGTCGGGCTTTTACCTCGTTCTCCGGGAGGGTGCCATCCGATATGTATGCCATGATGGGTTGTGCCCATCTCGGGACAGGTCGTACCGGGAACGGGAGTGTCTACGTCCATTGGCTCTGCCGACATCACCTCCATAGACGCGCCGTTTGCCATCTCCGAGCTCTCTGGTGCAGTCCCCGGGTCCAGTGCGGTACTTCCGACTTCCACCTCCATCGGTGTGGCTTCCGATCCGGGTTCCTTGGGGATGAAGATAGACTCCGACTTGGGTGAGGGCTGGATAGACGGCTTCCTCAGATGCTCCAGTGTGACGCCGGGTGGAATGGCATCCCGGGACGACCCCAGCTTGGACAACACATCTGTTGCTTCATTTTCCCCTCTTAGTATGTGCTTGAACTCGCAACCCTCGAAGAATCCGGATATTTTCTTCACATCGAACCGATATAAGGCCATATTGGCGTCAATTGCATCCCAGTTCCCCGACACCTGCTGCACCACGAGGTCGGAATAACCGAAGCATTCTATCCGGCGAATCCCGATTTCCTTGGTGACATTGAGTCCATGAACTAAAGCTTCGTACTCGGCCACATTGTTAGATGCCCGAAAATGAGTTTGCAGTAATTCCTTAAGCACATCTTGCTTCGGTGAGGTGAGGACTACTCCGGCACCCAATCCGATCTTGGCCTTGGAACCATCGAAATGCATCCTCCAGAAATTGTAGTCGGGAATTGGAGGTTCATACTGCATCTCGGCCCAGTCCACCAAGAAGTCCGGCAGCGCCTGCGACTTAATGGCGTCACGTCTCTCGTATGCCGGAGCGTACGGAGACAACTGGATGGCCCATTTGGCAACTCGGCCGCTTGCATCCTTACAGCCGATGATCTCGGTGAGGGGAGCTTCGCATACCACCGTGATCGGGTGCTCTTGGAAATAGTGCTTGAGCTTGGTGACTGCCAAGTACACCCCATATGCCATCTTCTGATAGTGCGGGTAGTTATGTTTAGATGTCGAGATCACCTCGCTCAGATAGTATACTGGTCTCTGTATCAGCTTATCCCCTTCTTCTCTTTCCACCACGATGGCTACACTCACTACTCGGTTAGTGGCAGCGATGTAGAGCAACATTGGCTCCTTGGGCAAGGGGGATGCCAACACCGGTGCAGTTGAGAGCATCCGCTTCAAATCATTGAACGCCGCATCAGCCTGTGGGGTCCATACAAATGTTTTGCTCTTCTTCATCAATTGATATAAGGGCAAGGCCTTCTCCCCTAGTCGGCTCACAAACCGACTTAGGGATACCAGACAGCCTGTGAATTTCTGCACATCTTTGAGACGTGCCGGTAACTTCATGCTCTCGATTGCACGTATTTTACCCGGGTTGACCTCAATCAACCGGCTTGATATGAGAAAACCGAGTAGCTTGCCTGTCGGAACACCGAACGTGCATTTATCCGAATTCAACCTCATCCGGAATCTCCTTAAATTTTTAAATGTCTCCCTCAGATCATCGATCAGAGATGATTTTTCTTTTGTTTTTATGACTATGTCATCGACATAGACCTCAGCATTGCGGCCTATCCGGTCATGTAAACATTTTTGCATGCATCTCTGGTATGTAGCACCAGCATTTCTCAAACCAAAAGTCATGACACGATAACAATAAGCCCCATACGGGGTAATAAAGGCAGTTTTCAATTGATCGTCCGGATTCAAGTGTATCTGGTGGAAACCAGAATAAGCATCTAAACAAGTCAAAAGTTCACTCCCGACAGTGGAATCGATCACTTGATCTATCCGGGGGAGTGGAAAAGGATCTTTCGGGCATGCCTTGTTGAGGTTAGTGAAGTCGATGCACATGCACCACACCTTAGGCAGGAGGGGATCATCTTTCTTCTTCTCAACCAGAACCGGATTCGATATCCAATCCGGATGCAGAACTTCCATCACGAACCCGGCAGCCAGAAGTACTGCGAGATGCTCCATGATAGCAGCCCTTCTCTCATCCGAGAGGCGCCTAGTCGGTTGCTTCACCGGCTTCGCGTCAGGCCTGACGAATAGTGAATGCTCAGCCAACTCCCTCGGAACGCCTTGCAGATCGTCACTCGACCACGCAAAGGCATCCCGATTCTCACGGAGGAAGTCGACGAGCTCGCCTTCCTATTTGCTGTCCAGGTTGCTACCAATGATCACCTGGCGCTCCGGGTTGCTAGGGTCAACTCCCACCTTCTTGGTCTCCTTTGGTGCTTGGAACGAGGCGTTCTGCTCCGGGTTTACCATCCCGGGCATGCCGAGTTGTGACGTCTTGGCCAGTGCAACCACCTGCTGGATTCTCTTCTTCTCCTCAGCTATGACCAGGGACTCGGCTAAGTTTGAACCGGCAGATGCACAGTCCATGGAGCGCTTGTGGTCTCCCGCGATGGTGATCACTCCATTTGGACCTGACATCTTCATCTTCAGGTACCCCATGTGAGTGCAGATCATGAACTTGGCCAATGCTGGCCTACCAATGAGCGCATGGTAGGGACTTTTGAGATCCACAACCTCGAACTCCAAGCTCTCAGTCCGGCAGTTTTCCCGGGTTCCAAATAGCACCTCAACCCAAATCTTGCCCATAGGGGAGCAGGAGACTCCGCGCACACTGCCATGGAAAGTGGTCTCGGTTGGGAGCAACGTGTTCATGGACACCCCCAGCTTCAGCATGGTATCCTTCTACATAATGTTAATGGCACTGCCATTGTCAATTAGAACCCGGCTGAAACAGACATTGAGGCTTGGTCCGACAAAGGTCGGGTCTACCACCAAAGCATAGCCACCTAGCTTGGGCATGACTCGGGGATGATCTTTCCGGCTCCAAGTGATCTCCATCTCGGACCAGTGCAGGAACTTGGGTACCGCCGGGATCACAACATTTACCTCCAGAGCGCGCTGTCGCACACTCTTCCGGTAGTAGGCTCGGCCACAAAAACCTCATAGCTCTGATGTGGCTCCCAGTAGTTGCCCTGCTGGTGTCCGGATTGGTTACTCGGACCAGCACCATCGACATTCCTGACATTCACCATATTCACTGGTCTGGGGGGAGGTCCCTGGGTGGGTTGATTAACCCGGACTGCATTGGGACCGGATAAGGGTGGAGGAGGCCTCAGAAAGTTGGGCCATGATGCCGGAGCATTCGGTCGGGTAGCCCCCGCGCTGCCTTCCTGCAACGTGCGCTGGTACCAGCTGCATTGCCGAGTAGAGTGAATTGCGGGCTTCTTGGATTCCAATGTATGGTAGCAGCATGGCTTGTTCAACATCTCTTCATACGTCAGGGGCTTCTTCTGGTCCACCCAAGTCTTCTGTACTTCTTGGCTCTGACCCCAAGCCGGGCCAGTCACTTTCTGCCGATGATTATATCCGGCATCCCCCTGATCTCGTCCTACCGCTGCGACATGCTGCGAGGCATAGTGGAACTCGGGTTGGTTCCTCTTTTGACCGAAATCCTGGCGGTCATGGCTCCTACTCGACCCCGAGCGCTGATTCCCTGCATTCCTCCTGTTGGAGTCTCCGACATCCACCAGGGGTTGCATGGGGTGTCGTCGTGGCAAACAGACAGATGCCTACGGGTAGGCTAATTTGTGGGGCCGATGGACGCTTGGGGATCTCGGGGAGGGATTGCGCGGTGAACTCGCGCACAGGTAAACTCTACCGACACAGGGACACAAGGATTTACCCTGCTTCGGGGCTCTCGTGAGGAGATAAAACCCCTACTGCAGCATCTAGCCTACTTGGTATATTTCCTCTCTTACTATCCGGGCTATAACACGCTCCATGAGCTGCTACACTTGCCTCCATGAGGTCTTGAGAGCAAATGAGAACGGGGGAAATGAAGTGGTGGGGGGCTTTTTTCCTCTCCCTTTCCCCCTGGTGCCCTTTATATAGGAAAGCCCAGGGGACAAGCCGGGGACAAGGGGACATGAAACACTGTTCACTGCGCACTGTAGCTGAGATGACTACTGGGGTCTTGTCGGGACTGTTCACTGTGTCACGCGCAGTGTACTATTGTCCCATCCGCGCCACTGTAGCAGCGGCTGCCCATGCACTGTATCATGACCGTGACATGTCTTGTCCTTGGCTTTGTCCTGTAGTGTTTGGCTTGATATCTTCTATGCTCAACCCGACATGGGTATGCCGGATAGCAGTCTTCTCCCGGAATCCGACATGGGTATGCCGGATAGCAGTCTTCTCCCGGAATCCGACATGGGTATGCAGGATAGCAGTCTTCTCCCGGAATCCGACATGGGTATGCCGGATAGCAGTCTTCTCCCGGAATCCGACATGGGTATGCCGGATAGCAGTCTTCTCCCGGAATCCGACATGGGTATGCCAGATAGCAGTCTTCTCCCGGAATCCGACATGGGTATGCCCGATAGCAGTCTTCTCCCGGAATCCGACATGGCTATGCCGGATAGCAGTCTTCTCCCGGAATCCGACATGGGTATGCCAGATAGCAGTCTTCTCCCGGAATCCGACATGGGTATGCCGGATAGCAGTCTTCTCCCGGAATCCGACATGGGTATGCCGGATAGCAGTCTTCTCCCGGAATCCGACATGGGTATGCCGGATAGGAGTCTTCTCCCGGAATCCGACATAGTAATTTTGTACCAACAACCCCAGAGCCTCCTCTCACCCTTTTCCTATTTAAATTCCTCAGTTCCTGCAACATTAGCACAATAACCCCATACCTTCAGGGTACCGGGGAGGTACATCCCCGACACTAGTCCCCGAGTTTATGGGGGATTCACAGAATCGCGCATCAACTTAAAAATCAAATAGTTCTAGGAATTTTCCATACCAAAATTCTTGTTAAAAATCACATCCCCGACACTAGTCCCCGAGGATGCGGGGGACTCGCAGAGTCGCGCGCAGACTCAGAAAAAATCCAACGTCACCGTTCTCACTTGCTCCACCGAGTACCTGCAAAAAATACAATCATATGCCGGTTCCTTAGCCACTCTGGGCGTTTTACCAACATAGATGTCTTCGGCCACCGCCGGTCTGACACAAACACACAACACATGCCGGCGTTTAGCCACTCTGGGCGTATACCGACACGGACGCCTCATGTGCCGGCTTGTAGCCACTCTGGGCGTATACCGACATAGAGTCTCATGTGCCGTCGTTTAGCCACTCTGGGCGTATACCGACACAGACGGCTACACACACAATGTTACACAGGTATCTCGGTATGCCGGTATGTCGGTATGCCGGCCCCTCTGGGCATATCACACATGTTTCGGTATCTCAGGTGTTGCCTTTAGCGAACTTTGATAAACTAAAACAAATGACGATTTGGAAATATTGCCCGATGCCATGATACATTGGCGAACCGAAATAAACGGGGATCTGGGGCTACGGTATGATGCCGCGATATAATGGCGAGCCGACCTGAATAGCGATATGGAGATATTGCAGTATGCCATGATATATTGGCGAACCGAAATAAACGGGGATCTGGAAATTGTGCATGATACCGCGATACGTGGGCCAACTGATACCACAGATCATATGCAATGTACCTTGAGGTAACAATAAATACAAGATGGATCCAAGATAACCGATATGATCAAGACTTTCGACATGAGTATCCCCGCGGTAAAACCGATATCACCTTTCAACGTTAGTTAAGACATATATATTTTAACAAGAATAAAGACAGAAAATAACTCTAGCAGCAAACCACGCAATAGTACAGAGGCTCGGTTTCCACCGAGTCCCCGGGTAAATTTTCAGATACGGCAGGAAGACAAAGGAGCACGGCAGTCCCCGAGCCCAGTTTCGGGATACCGGCTCACAAACTACACAACAGGAACCAAGATACGCCAAGCATATAAATAAATACAAACTGAGCAACTCTGCCGACTTAGCTTGCAAGGTAGAACTAAACAGTAAGCGAGTCCCCGGGTCAAGACATCTTGCTCCCGGGGAAAAAACTAACAGATGACAAAATAGGCACAACAGGGCAGTCCCCGGGTTACGATATCTCGTTCCCGGGTAAACAATTTAACTAAGCATGCATGGGCATCTCCCGAATAAATCTAAGATAACATAATTGCAAGGTACATACGACGATACTCACGGAGCCCAGGAGCGGTTGGGGATGTCGGAGGCGACACAACCCGGGTAAATGGTGTGCAGTCGCCAGGGGTCTGCTGATGATGAGTGTCGGGGCAGGCGCCGACGGCTGGTGCCCGCGATGCAGGGATCCCGGTTTGGGATGTCGATGACCGGTTTTCGCGATGCGGGGACGTCGATGACCTCCACCCGCGGTGCAGGGATGCCGGAGACCTCTACCCGCGGCGCAGGGATGTCGGCGACCTCTACCCGCAGCGCAGGGATGTCGGCGACCTCTACCCGCGGCGCAGGGATGTCGGCGAACTCAACCCGCCGCGCAGGGATGTCAGCGAACTCAACCCGCCGCCCAGGGATGTCAGCGAATTCAACCCGCCGCGCAGGGATGTCAGCGACCTCAACCCGCAGCGCAGGGACGTCAATGACGACTGCCCGCAGCACAGAGATCCCGGATTTAGGATCCCGGATTTTGGGATGCCGGCGACCGCTACCCGCGGCGCAGGATGTCAGCGACCACTGCCCGCAGCATAGGGATCCCGGATTTAGGATCCCGGATTTGGGATGCCGGCGACCGCTACCCGCGGCGCAGGATGTCAGTGACCACTGCCCGCAGCGTAGGGATCCCGGATTTAGGATCCCGGATTTGGGATACCGGCGACCGCTACCCGCGGCGCAGGATGTCAGTGACCACTGCCCGCAGCGTAGGGATCCCGGATTTAGGATCCCGGATTTTGGGATGCCGGCGACCGCTACCCGCGGCGCAGGATGTCAGTGACCACTGCCCGCAGCGTAGGGATCCCGGATTTAGGATCCCGGATTTGGGATACCGGCGACCGCTACCCACGGCGCAGGATGTCAGTGACCACTGCCCGCAGCGTAGGGATCCCGGATTTAGGATCCCGGATTTGGGATACCGGCGACCGCTACCCGCGGCGCAGGATGTCAGTGACCACTGCCCGCAGCGTAGGGATCCCGGATTTAGGATCCCGGATTTGGGATGCCGGCGACCGCTACCCGCGGCGCAGGATGTCAGTGACCACTGCCCGCAGCGTAGGGATCCCGGATTTAGGATCCCGGATTTGGGATACCGGCGACCGCTACCCGCGGCGCAGGATGTCAGTGACCACTGCCCGCAGCGTAGGGATCCCGGATTTAGGATCCCGGATTTGGGATACCGGCGACCGCTACCCGCGGCGCAGGATGTCAGTGACCACTGCCCGCAGCGTAGGGATCCCGGATTTAGGATCCCGGACTTTGGGATGCCGGCGACCGCTACCCGCGGCGCAGGATGTCAGTGACCACTGCCCGCAGCGTAGGGATCCCGGATTTAGGATCCCGGATTTGGGATATCGGCGACCGCTACCCGCGGCGCAGGATGTCAGTGACCACTGCCCGCAGCGTAGGGATCCCGGATTTAGGATCCCGGATTTTGGGATGTCGGGTCCCGTCCGAAATTCTTCCCGCAAGAGCCACTCAGCCCCACGGTGGGCGCCAACTGTCGTCGTGGCAAACAGACAGATGCCTACGGGTAGGCTAATTTGTGGGGCCGATGGACGCTAGGGGATCTCGGGGAGGGATTGCGCGGTGAACTCGCGCACAGGTAAACTCTACCGACACAGGGACACAAGGATTTACCCTGCTTCGGGGCTGTCGTGAGGAGATAAAAACCCTACTGCAGCATCTAGCCTACTTGGTATATTTCCTCTCTTACTATCCGGGCTATAACACGCTCCATGAGCTGCTACACTTGCCTCCATGAGGTCTTGAGAGCAAATGAGAAGGGGGGAAATGAAGTGGTGGGGGGCTTTTTTCCTCTCCCTTTCCCCCTGGTGCCCTTTATATAGGAAAGCCCAGGGGACAAGCCGGGGACAAGGGGACAGGAAACACTGTTCACTGCGCACTGTAGCTGAGATGACTACTGGGGTCTTGTCGGGACTGTTCACTGTGTCACGCGCAGTGTACTATTGTCCCATCCGCGCCACTGTAGCAGCGGCTGCCCATGCACTGTATCATGACCGTGACATGTCTTGTCCTTGGCTTTGTCCTGTAGTGTTTGGCTTGATATCTTCTATGCTCAACCCGACATGGGTATGCCGGATAGCAGTCTTCTCCCGGAATCCGACATGGGTATGCCGGATAGCAGTCTTCTCCCGGAATCCGACATGGGTATGCCGGATAGCAGTCTTCTCCCGGAATCCGACATGGGTATGCCGGATAGCAGTCTTCTCCCGGAATCCGACATGGGTATGCCGGATAGCAGTCTTCTCCCGGAATCCGACATGGGTATGCCGGATAGCAGTCTTCTCCCGGAATCCGACATGGGTATGCCCGATAGCAGTCTTCTCCCGGAATCCGACATGGCTATGCCGGATAGCAGTCTTCTCCCGGAATCCGACATGGGTATGCCGGATAGCAGTCTTCTCCCGGAATCCGACATGGGTATGCCGGATAGCAGTCTTCTCCCGGAATCCGACATGGGTATGCCGGATAGCAGTCTTCTCCCGGAATCCGACATGGGTATGCCGGATAGCAGTCTTCTCCCGGAATCCGACATAGTAATTTTGTACCAACAACCCCAGAGCCTCCTCTCACCCTTTTCCTTTTTAAATTCCTCAGTTCCTGCAACATTAGCACAATAACCCCATACCTTCAGGGTACCGGGGAGGTACATCCCCGACATGGGGTCTCCAAGCGTGTAGGTGTCGGCGATGCGCATGGTTTCTGCCAAGGTTGTCAACATCTTTCTCTGCAGCTTTTGTCAAAGCATGGATCCATGTCGGCATCCTTGCGCAAACCACGACATGGCCTGTGCCTCGACAACCCCTTCGCAAGAATTGCGAATGTTGCTCCACCGAGTAAGGTATTCTCGGTCAGTTTCATTGCCCCTCTGCCTGCAGATGGCAAGCTGCTGAGGTCGGTTGGGCCTCTTGTATGTGCTGGTGAAGTTGCTGAGGAAGGCCTCCTCGAAATCTAACAAACAGTCTATGCTGTCAGTCCTCAAGTTATTCAGCCAGATCCTGGCAGGTCCTTCCAACATCTGCGACACATACCGCACCGCCCAGCGCCTGTTTCCACCGGCTATGCTTACTGCAGTTACATAGTCGGTCAACCAATCCTCCGGCTTCGAGCTGCCGTCATAGGTCTTGGCACCCCGGTTGAGCTGGAAATTTCACACAGCCGGCTCCCGCATGATCCGAGGTCCAAAGCATGCAGGTTCTGGAGGGCCTTGCTCTTCAACCAACTCGGATTGATGAATCCGGTCGAGCCTGTACCAAGCATCAGCTGGATCTAGCTGTCGAGATCCTATTCGAGATCCCAAGGGATTCTCGTTAGGCTGGTATCCGAGTTGTTGCAACCTCGAGTTGCCATCGTCATGTCTGTTAACCACAAGAACCACGGCTTGCTGTGGGACAGAGGCGACGTCTCTCTACCGGTTTCCCTGACCCTGTGGTGGATTCCGAGGTGGATTACCGCGGCTAGCCGGGACATTGTTTCCTACACCCCGGTTACCACCATCCTGATTATTCTGAGCCTGACCGGGATCGTTCTGTCCGGCTTGCTGGATCCCAGCAATGGCCGGGTCGTATGTCTGCAATTGCTTGTTTCTCCCGGAACCTCGGCTCCTGCTTTGGCTTTTGCTCTTGCTCCTACTCGGATGAGGAGATTAAGCCTCTCCGCCTGATTTGCTGCTCTCGGCCCTAGCCGAGTACACCTGGGAGCCAGCACCCGGGTTCTTTTTCTTGAAGGCCTTATTCTGTCGGTTAGCTTCTACGACTAACTCGTTGACCCACTCCTGTTGCTAGCGCAGAGCTTCCCCGGATAGCCCAACCAACTCGGCCATAGCTGCCTCGGCAGCCCTAAGAGTTTTGTCCGGTGAGCTGTACACAGGTTTCTCTGCCGAGATCAGACTACCCGACCTGCTATGGCTAGGCGCTGCGCCACCAGCCAACTCATCATTCACCATCATGCCTTTCTTGCACAGATCAGCAATGCGTTGTACCCACGGAGACTAGCACTAAGCTCACGCCGGGTCTCGGCGATCTCTTGGGCCTCCGCGAGTAGCAACCTGCGCTGCTCATCCAAATAAGCCGAAGTGACCTGGGTATCAGCGCCAGCTGTCAAAGGGAACCCCAGTTTGGCGACCAGACCCGAGAGGGGATCCGGCCGGCGACGAGGTTGGGACGGATGGGGATCGCCATCTCGGGCAGCACCTCTCTCCTGAGGAGTTTTTGCCAACCGGGTTCTGCCGCTGCCGGTATCTACTAAACCCAAACAAATGCACGAAGGCAAAGTCACACACACGATGTACCCAGGTTCAGGGCCCTCGTGAGGAGGTAACACCCCTACTCATGCCTTTCCTCTCAATATAAGTGTGGCACAAGATCTACAACATGCTCCTTGAGCTCTTTGGGTGATGAACTAGATGAACTAGAGAAAGGAAGGGAGTAAATGCTTGGACAGTAAATGAGACTATAGTTTTGGCCCTCAAGTTGGTCGTCTCCCCACAGGAGGAGTTATGTCGCCTTTTATAGAGTTCCGGCCGGGAGGGCTGGAAACCCTAATCCGGCACGGTCCCACCGGACAGGGCTAACGGTTATGTCGACACCGGCTAGTGCGACCTGGATCATCATTGTTTTCTCTGTCAGAGACAAGACATGTCTTCGCCCATGCATGGTAGCCTTTTCCGATTGCCGGGCTAGTCATGTACGATCTTGTCGTAGCGTCATCGTACCGGCTAACCCACTCCCGTGTCAGGCGGGAGGTGACCATACTTCCGTTCCAGGAGGAATGGGACTTCCCCCCGTGTTAGGCGGAAAGCCTGCACCAGATCTCTGACTTCCGACCGACATGCCCCCATGTCGGTCTCCTCCTTGTTCAGTTCGGTACGTCCTTCCTGCACAACAAAGATAACTTGCCAGGACCGACATAGGTAAGTCGGTTAGTATCTACCCGGGAAGCCCATCCGGACCATCCGGGTTCTCCTCTACCCGGGATCTTACCGGAGGACTCCGACATACCGACAAGCCCAAGAGCCCTCCCGGTTGCGCCCGAGTTCCACCCCTGCTCCGTATTACAACTTAGGATGAGTATCTCTACGCCTAGCCTCCCGAAGATGTCTTAGACTGTTGCCAAAGACATCTTCGAGAAGCTAGTTCTTAGAGGAACCATCCGCTGGTGCTTATGCTGTCCTGAAGGTCTGGGGGTCTATTTATAGCTTCCAGTGATGACCCTTGCGGCCCCCAGGAGACACTTTGGGCTCGACCACACTCGAAAGGCCAAGTTGCCCCTTCGGCGCACCACAGGACGACCCTTGCTCGCCCCCAAATTTCAATTCCTGTTGCCATACTGCTGATTTGTACCGGGATCTGCCCTACCCGGGGGGCAGCCGCCGACAATGTCAAGTGTCACAATTATTAGATTAAAATATGGGAGTGGACATGCAGATTTCCTTTTTTACTTTTTATTATTTAAATATAAATTGTCGTGGGGAAGTCACGGCAGACGCCACGGGGTGGCTCATCTTAGGTTTGGAGCAAGGCGACATCAGGGATTCACAGAGGGGTTCGTACACACCGACTTTACCCAGGTTCGGCCCTCACTTGGGAGGTAAAGACCTACTCCTGCCTGTGTATTATTGGATCTGTATGGGTGTACAATGTATGCGCCTAGAGCTAGATGATAACTCCGGAGGCTATGAATATCAGATGGAACCTGTCTCTAGGTTTTCTCCTAGTCGCCTTATATAGAGGGACGACTAGGGTTTATAGGGAGATGACGTGTTAACTAACACAAAATTAACTATACGCGGGATATCCGACTTGGTAGGCGATCTTCGGGATAAGCTTCCATGATCCGAGTACATATCGATCTCCTTCCTTTCCGAGCCGGCGCACCGAGTCTGTTACGGACCTTGTATCCTTCCTAGGACCTTCCAGCTGCACTTGTGGGCTACCTGGTCCTTGTGGTCCAACTCATGGTTGTGGGTCTACCCGGTTGGCGTATCCCCATCCATTAGCCCCCGATTTCGTCAACCACTCGTCTCCAAGTTGGATTCCGTCTTGGACTGATCTGGGTTCGTGTCGTTGGCCGAACTCCTCAAAATAAAAGGAGGAGGCAATAGGCTGCAGTAGAGACAACAATCTCGACGAGTTTGCGCACAAACTTATTTCGAGTTTTAAAGAGACGCTTCCTTCTCACCGATCTGCTTCCTTCCGGCTTGTCGCTTCTTATTCGATGGTATGACGTCACGACATCTTTGACCCTTTGTCTTATTGTATTTGTCAGCCTGACATGCTGAGTCGACTGATTTGACAACTCGAGCGCCTCGACAACGCGTGCCTCGGGACGTAGCGGTGATAATGGTGATTGTCGGTGATGTGGCAGGTTGATCCGACGGCTAGGAGATGATCGGCACGGCAAAGTTGCGCGGAGGCTGGTTGACTTGGCACCTCCTTGTTGAAGACGAAAGACCACCTCGCCGTTTTTCTGGGGAGACGTGCATAGTGGGGGTCGTGGAACCGAAATGGCGATCTCCTCGCGCCGCTAAAAAAGCAGCGCAATGGCCAGGCACCGAGGTCACTCACCTTCTACGCACACGCGTCGTCCTCTTCCTTCGTCTCCAGCCCCTGCTTCTCGGTCACCGGAGCTCAACCGCCAGCCCATCGTAGGCAACATGAGCTCCACGATCTCCCGTCTGGTGATGGCGCCGATCAAGACAGGATGGGAGCGCTCCACCGTGCCCGCATCCTGGCTCGAGCGTCAGGAGGCTGAGGGACTGCTTGAGTCAAAGCGGTGGCGGTGCAACAACGAAGATTCGCGGCCCAGCCGGCGCAGCGACGAGGTCATTTCCTTGGCTTCCCTACGTTGGAGTTCTTGCTGCGCGTCCTTCACTTCTACTGGTTTCGGCTGCACGACCTCATGCCGAACTCGATCCTTCACCTCTCCGACTTCATCATGCTCTACGAGGCGTACCTTCGGTGCGCCCCGTACTTCCCGCTGTGGTTGTACATCTTACACGACAAGCTAACCGACAAGGATGAGATGCCTGCGTTTGGTGGGTTGAACTTTCAGGTACGCTCCAACGTGGACTACGTTGACCTGGCACTGCCCTCCAAGGTGGTCTGGAGGAAGTTGTTCTTCTTCGCAAGGGAGATGCCCTCAGCCAGCGAAGTCAGCCTCCTCCCCTTCTCCGAGTCGCCCGCGGCTACTGCAGGTGATGCATGGTGCCGCTGAATGACCGACGGTGGTCCGACTCATGTCGTGCCTCCAGAAACTGAAGGCGGAGGGGCTGTCCGGGTTCGATCTGGTGGGCATCTGGGTAAAGCACAAGATTGCGCCGCTCCAGGAGCGCCCCGCGCTGATGTGCGAGTACACCGGCGTCAAGGATTCGTCGCGTCATGATCGTACGCAGTACGGTATGATGGAGGACATCGCGGATTGCATGAAGCGACTCACGACCCACGTTGCCCAGTGGGAGCTTCTCGGGTGCAAGCCGTACCGCGATTGTCGTCCGGCTCCTAAGGTAAGCTTCGCGTTGGTACTCTTTTGTTGATGTCGAGCCAATTTTCGTCGAAGTAGAGACTAACTCGGTCTTCGCGTTATCTCCCTGAACAGGAGTTCCGAGTATTGAAGGGCTTTCCCCCCATCATGGAGGACGGCGACTCGCTCATCGCGGAGGATGCGTGCGAAAGCTCCAAGCGGCGCTCGCACCCTACACTTCCTCCCGACTCCTCCGCCGTACTAGGGGGCGACGAGGAAGATGACAATGAGGATGATGACGCCCCTCTCCGGGTCCGGAGGAAGTGTCCATCCTCAGGCGCCACTCCTGCCGACTCGAAGCGGCAGAAGGCGCTAACGCTTCACCCCTCGTCGAGCGGGTCGCAACGTGCTACTGCGGTGAAACGTCTTCAACGTATCTATAATTTCTTATGTTCCATGCCTATATTATACCAATTGCTACATGTTCTATATACACTTTATATGGTTTTTATGCATTTTCTGGGACTAACCTATTAACAAGATGCCAAAGTGTTAGTTCCCTGTTTTATGCTGTTTTTGGTTTCAGAAAACCTCTTAAGGAATTATTCTCAGAATTGGATTAAAAAAAAAGACGAAGTCCCTATTTTTTCTGGAACCATCCAGAACACCAAAGACGGGGCAGAGGAGGGGACCGAGCCGCCCTCATGATGTGCCGGCACGGCCCAACGCCAACACCTGGTGACGGGGCCTCGGCCCTCCACCGCTTTCGCCCTTTCGCCTTCAAATAATCCCCGATGAAATAAGACCTGAGGACCAAACACTTTTCCTCATAAAGTTGGAGATCAGCCACCCATTTGTCCTACCAGCCCGTTTGCAGCGGTGCCTCAAGGGAAACTATTGGTAATTAAGTTACTCCTTTTAATAAAGTACTAGAGAAAAGCATTAACATTCCGTGAACACACGTGATCCTCAAATCACAGCCATTCCCCTCGGCTGCACCAATTATTGTCACTTTGGGACCTCGGGCTCCGGACAATGACATGTGTATGCAACTCATAGATATGATCTAAAAAACAATTATCTTCATGATACAATAACATGTTCAGATCTGAAATCATTGCACTTGGGCCCTGGTGTCAAGCATTAAGCATAACAAGTTGCAACAATGACGTAAAACACCGATAACGGATACTAGGCACCATGCCCTAATGATATTACAACTATTATATGAATGATCTCATCCAATCCCTACCATCCCCTCAAGACTACAACAGGGAATTACTCACACATGGATGGGGGAAATGATGATGGTTGATGGAGAGGCGTTGGTGATGACGATGGCGATGATCCCCTTCGATTCCCCGTCCTCGCGGAGTGCTGCAACAGGAACTTCTGGTCCCGAATTGAGATTCGACGTGGCGGCGGCGTACAGATGTGTTTTTGGAAAAAGTGCTCAGGGGTACGTCCTTTTTAGGTCTGAGGGGGTTTATATCTGAGAGGGGGGCTCGAGGAGGTGGTCGAGTCAACCTCCTCATGTGCTGGCGCCGCCAGGAGCCTGCCGCGCCAGCAATTGATGAGGCTGGCTCGTGGCCCCCCCTCAGTCTGGTCTTCTGGCTCTGTGGGTCTTCGGGCAAAATAGGAACTTTGGCATATTTTCTGGTATTTTTCCTATAAGTTGAATTTCTGCACAAAAAAACAAGATACTAGGGCAATTCTGCTGAAAAGAGCGTTAGTCCGTGTTAATTGAATTAAAAACACACAAGTTATAGGTAAAATAATAGCAAAAGTGTTTGGGAAAGTAGATACGTTTTGGACATATCAATGCCTCCAAGAGGGAGTATTTATGCTCGATAGTGGGTTCATGTCTGTATTTAATATGGGGGAGTGACAACAACCTTTAAGATTTTAGATGCATTGTTGCTACTAGGGATGAAACAATAGTGCTTTGTCTAAGGAGAATTGTATTACTTAGTTTACGCACTTTGTTTAATTGTATAATCTGTTGCTTGCAACTTAATACTAAAAGGGGTGCAGACGCTAACTGGAAGGTGGATTATTAGTCATAGAGTGGTTGGAACGGTCTATGTATATTGTTGTAATGCCTAAATGAATCTCATACTAGATATCATGACTATAGTATATGCATCATTATGCACTTCTTTATTCTGTCAATTGCACAGCTTTAATTTGTTTACCCGCATGTATGCTATTTTTATTTATGGAGAGACACCACTAGTGAACTGTGGACCCCGGTGCTTTTCTTTAAACAGATAGAAAAACCTACTGCAATCATGTACATTCATTCTCTACAAAAAAACATCATTTTTCACACACCTTTAATCCTTTGTTACAGTAAGCCAGTGAGATTGAAAACCTCACTGTTAAGTTGGGGCAAAGTATCTTGATTGTGTGCAGGTTCCACGTCAGCAACACGCCACAAGAATTTCTGGCTTAGAAAGCATCAAGAATTTCAGGCACCGTTGACACCTTCGGAAGAATTCTAGTATCCTACTGGTTTGATAACCTTGATTTCACAACTGAGAGAACACTTGCTGCTTCTGCATCATCACAACTTCCTCTTGGGGTAGCCCAACGCTGCGAGATCATCAAGACATTCTGGCACCGTTGCCGGGGAGACTACGCTCTTCTGCTAGCGGAGTCTCTCACTTTCAATCTTTTTATTTTGTTATTGTTATGCTTAGTTTTATTTTATTACTGTTATATTTGCTTGATATCAAAAATATAAAAAAACTAGTTAGTTGAATTAAATTAGTTCTTTCAGTTTTGTTATTATTAATTTCGTTTTGTCTTTTATTTTGCTAAAATGAGTACTTCTGAGAATACTAAGGTGTGTGACTTCACTAGCACCAATAATAATGATTTTATAGGCACTCCTATTGCTCCACCTACTTCTAAAGCAGATTTTTTTGAAATTAAACATGTTTTGTTAAACCTTGTTATGAGAGAGCAATTTTCTGGTGTTAGTACTGATGATGCTACTGCCCATCTAAATAATATTGTTGAACTTTGTGATATGTAAAAAATATAAGGATATAGATGGTGATATTATAGAACTAAAATTATTTCCTTTCTCTTTGAGATGAAGAGCTAAAGAATGGTTTCTTTCATTGCCTACGAATAGTATTGATTCATGGAAAACTTGTTGCTTCTGCATCATCACACCTTCCTCTTGGTGTAGCCCAACACTGTGAGAGCATCATGCGACCGAAGAGAAGAAGGAAGAGAAGGAGGAGGTGAGGACGTGGGCCGCATCGTCTCGTACTTCTTCCTCTCCTATCCTTATGTCCCCGCGGACCAGTAGGCCGCGACTGGCGTTTGCATCTGTTCAACCCGTCGTGGTGGACAAGTATGGGTTGTTTTCTCTTCCGCGAGCTATTCTGAGCTTCGTTTTTACTCATGGTTGACTGGTTTCTTGTCATCAGGGCTGAGGTTTAGAGCCTCAGCGACTTGGAGGACGACGAGCCATCTCTCGAGGCTCGTGCGAACATAGCACAGGTTGGCAGCGTCGCATGGAGACCTAGCACGAGACATCGCTCGACTAGGGGGACACTCCGATGGACATGGAGGTCACTCCTCGTCCTGTATTTCCCGAGACCGTGACTGCTCCCTTAGTTGTGCCGAGCCGTCTGGACTCGGCGCTGGTTGAGCTGGGTCAGGTCACATATTCGTCCTCTTCGGTGCCGACTTTCACGGCGACCGTCCAGAAGCTGACGGAGATTCACCAGGTGGGTTTCCGGCTTGTTCTTCATCATTGTGGCCATATGTACACTAGTAGGAAAAGGCTTATAGCCACCAGGATAACACTGGCGACCAAGAAAAAATGACCGCCAGCGCTCTTACCACTGGCAAACGCAAAGCCGTCACAGCCATCGATAAAACTGCTACCGCTGGCGGACAGCGAAACGTGCTCGCCAGCTCTCTCTCTAGGGTAGGCGGGGCTATCGCCGAAGGACACCGCTGGCGAACACGGTCCTTGTTTGCTAGCGGTAGATGACATAGCGCTGGCGAACGCAGAAACGTGCCCGCCAGAGGCAGTGTGGCTGTTGTATCCTGGCTGCGGCGGCGATAGTGGCCACTACCGCTGGCGAACAAATAGTTGGTTCGCCAGCGGTCCAGATGTGGCGCCGACGAGCTGCCTCCTTGTTCGCCAGCGTAACCTGGGAGCAGAGCATTAAATTGCATCACCCACCTCCTTTCCCCTCCATTAACTCCATTGAATTCTCTCTCTACCACGAGCCGACCCGAGATTTTGCTTTTCCCCCCTCAAATACTCTCTTTTTAGCCAATAAAAACTAGATTTTTTGATAGATCTAACTAAACCACCCCCAAAAACCACTTTCCACCAAAAAGTTTACTCTCACAAGCCACAAAAATAGTTTCACCTTTTTGAGCCAATCCATAGACATTTCGTCGGTGTTTCGGCTTGGTTATCTCTTGTCCTACGTGTACTGAATCGAAGGTCGAGCTCTATTTCTATGAATATGTGTGAAATGAACACTATATATGTGAAAATGTCAAATTTTGACATGAAGTGTATGAAAGTGGGATAAATTTGTTACAATTTGTGATGACGTGTAACACAATATGTGTGAAATAGGAGAGCGATGCCGATTTATTGCCGAAATGTTGATTCATTTCTGTTTTGGCAAATTTCGGTACTCTTTCTTATTATGACCTATACATATAGAAAGGTCATGGAGAAATTTTCGTGATAAGAGCGGTATATGTATGATTCTCATGAGTTTGTTCTACACTTTGTAGGCGAACGATAATGGCCACCATGAGTGAAGCTGAAGTGAACAGATATCTAAAACACGCAACAGAGGACATGTTTCGACATAACCGCACAAAGATAAGATGTCCATGTTGAAAATGCAAACTAGTGGGATTGATCAACCCTTTCTCCGGAAATTTGCTATAGCACTTTCTCATGCATGGTTTCATGGATGTCCACACTGAGTGGTTGAGCGATGAAGATGATCATGAAGGTAATGAGGCACCTGCGATAGGAAATGATCATGATAATGATCAAGAAGAGCCTCCTGATTATGATGGAGATCATGAACATGATCACAATAATGATAACGAAGAGCCTCCTGATCATGATGGAGATGATGAGGTGGCAGAAGAAACAGCTATGGAAGACGAGACGCCATTAACTTTACTCGTGCAAGATCCTCATGTCCAAGAACTGCTTCTAAAGAAGACCACTAACTCCAGAGCAGCTTCTAGAGAACAATCTAAGCTGGCGCAACTCGAGAAAGATGCAAATACTCCGTTGTATCCAGGTTGCGGTGCGGAAGATTCCTGTTTGAATGTTGCCCTCAATGTTTTGCAGATGAAGGCAAGATACAAATGGAGCGATATAAGCGTCGATTCTAGTCTGGAATATTGGCATTGTGTCCTTCCTGAGGACAACACCTGTCCAAAAAGTTGTGATGAGGCCAAGAAAGTCGTTTGCCCTTTTGATTTACCGCACGAGAATTAACATGTGTGCATTAATGATTGCTACATTTACCGGAAACATGATGCGGAGAAGACAAAGTGTCTAGTGTGCGATGCCGCTCGGTACAAGAAAGGGAAGAAAGCTCCTCGCAAAGTTGTTTGGTACTTTCCGCTGATTCCCCTACTCCAGCGGTATTTCACGGACTGTAAGGAAGCTGAGCTCATGCGCTGACACGCGGAAAGAAAAAAGTAAGTGCTCAAAGATCCAAAGCGTAATGAAAATATAAATCTGACACACCCTTCAGGTGCAAGTCAGTGGAAAGCAGTTGACACTGAATATCCAACCTTCAGAGCAGATCAAAGGAACATCAGGTTGGGTACGAGCACCGACAGGCTTAATCCGTTTGGCAGCCAGAGAAGCACACACATCACCTGGCCCGTGTATATATTAGTATATGTAGACTTTAGATTGTGTTCGCCAGCGGTAGTGAGAATACCGCTGCTGAACAAACCAGGTTGCTCGCCAGCGCTATGGTTACTGCTGGCGAAAAGACAAGTTTGTTTGCCAGCGCTATGCTCTCACTGGGCATAACTGACTGTCTTCACACCTCTCTGTTTCAAACCGTTTCCTTCCTCTCCTGTCCCCGAGCAGCACGCTGCCGGAGCCCCTGCCCTCCTCTCCCTTCCCCCACCACGCCAGGACGCCCACCTCGCCGCCGGAGCCCCCGCCCTCCTCTCCCTTCCCGAGCACGCGTGCAGGTCGACCGGCCGGAGCCCCTGCCCCCATTTCCCTTCCCGAGCACGTGCAGACCGACCGACCGGAGCCCCTGCCTTCCTCTCCCTTCCCCGAGCAGGTATACCTCTCCCTTCTCTCCTTCCTCCTCCCTCTCTCCTTCCTCCTCCCCCTCTCCTTCTCTGCCTCCCTTCTCTCCTGCCTCCTTCTTCCTCCTCCCTCCCCTCCCATTTCTGCACAACAGGTGTTCGATGAAATGTCACTGCCACTGTTATGGTTTTTTAGGTTAGTTTAGATTAGGATTTGATCATGTTAGTTTATATATTTGTATATGTAGACTTTAGGTTGGTTTAGGAATATTTTGGATTTTGAACCTTGCAAAAAAAAATGCTAAGTGTAGTTGTCACAGTTCTGGAATAGCTTTAAAAAGCACCTTCAATTAGGTGTTAGGAATTTTGAAATAATTGTTTCTGGTCTTTAATATGAGGTACTAACTTAGTACAATGGATCCGTGGAAGAAAAATGTCAATAGGAAAAAAATTTGATAATTTGGTAAGGCTCCAAAGTTGGAACTTTTTAACAAATTTGAAGATAGTTTTTTGTCCCTCTTTTTGGATTTTTATGAGTTTTACTAACATTGTGGATGAATATTTTGTGTATGAATATTGTGTATGAATATTTTGTGTATGAATATTGCGTATGAATGAATGTGTGCCGGAGATTGGGTTTGTGTAGCCTATTGCATGTTATGAAATGTTTGCAGGTACACATGAGACCCTTGAGTTCGCCGGAATGTTGATTAACTTCCGTTCCGACAATTTGGGTACTTGATATGTCCTATTTTTAGCAAAGGTCATGCCGAAATTTGTTGTGAAATTTTAGCATGACTTGTGTTAGAAATAGGACATATTTTGAGTATTAGCTAGCTATGTTCTTTATATTATATGTGCATTAACTATGTTCTTTCTACTCATTAGAAACATGAGTCACAACTCGGAGGCGGGGGGGGGGGGGGGGGGGGGGGTTCTCGGTAAAGAAATGAAGACCCGATGGAGGAGGGCGAGGATGCCTACCTGGATATGCTTGGGAGTGGCGGCGATGCAGATGATGAGATGGAGGAAGCCCATCATGATGCCGGTACTACTAGTGGTGTCGGCCATGAGGACACATCAGGCAACGAGACCACCGACAACGACACCACCGACAATGACACCACTACTAGTGGGGCTGGCGATGGCACGTCCTGTAGTGAAGACATGCGTGCACGAAAGGATAGGCGTCCCAACATGCTCAAAACCCTCCGCGAAGCTATCGATGAGGTGGACCCCAAAAGCGGCGCGCCTACGACGCCAATAAATGTCGTCAAAGGGTACGACAACACCTTGGGATGCATTGTTCGAACCTTCGGCAACGTCAACACCGAAGGCCTTCGGGATAAAGGGAATTCTGCTACGGCCTTGCTACTCATCGAGAAGCTTCACACATGCTACAAGTTCCCAACCGAGTACGAAAGCCTGCATCCCCGGAAGAACATTGCAAACTCATTCGCTCTCGGCAAGTTCACAAAAGCCTCTCCACTTGGAGATTGAGTGTGCGGGATAAAATCTCTGAAGGTGCCGGTTTCGAGGAGATACATAAGAAGTGGCCGTCAATTTCTGAAGAGCACTAAAATGATTTTCTCGCCAATGAGAAGCTCACATCAAAGATAGCGCTTCGGGAATGGGGCAAGAATATGCATGGCAAGAACATAGCTCCCCACAGTCTCGGAAGCCGCGGCTACTCGGGAGAAGAACCCATTTGGGAAAAGGAGGACGCGGAAAGGGTAGGAACAAACCCGTATGATGTGTTCGAAGACCCGCAAGCAAGAAAATTTATCAGGGCCCGCTACAAGAAAGACCCCAAATCCGGTCAACTTGTCACCAACGCGAAGGTGAAGGAACTTGAACCGAAGCTTGCGGAGGAACAACAAGCTCAGGCACAAGCTCAGTCGGAAGGCTCCTCAACACAGGTCCTTGGCCCATGGGACAATCCTTTCCACCGGGCATATAACACGGTAAAGAATGTGTCGCCGACTAAAGGTCCGCATCATGGCCGTGTGGTGGGGGCCGACAGTGGCCACAAACATGCCTTCTACTACCCCGAGACTAAGGAGGAGTGAAAGCAGAGGAAGAGCAGCGTGGAAGCATCTCTCAGGACGGAGTTGGCGACCGTCAAAGATAACATTCCGGTGCAAGTCGAGGACAGCGTGGCCAAGATGATCAACACCCTCTTTCCTACCCTCTGCGAGACTATCGGAAATTTGTTTGAGGGAGGCAGACAAGGACCGTTCCCCATGATCAGCTTAGGCTCCAGCAACTCGATCAATGTTCAGCCTGTTGTGCAAAACGCGGCCGCTAACACTAATCTTGAGCATACGCCATCTGCCAACCCTACACGTGCACCATCACAGGTCGGCAGCGTGCCTCGTAGCAGCCCTTCCATGACTTGCACACCGACGGCTGTCCGCGGTCCGTCGCCATTAGAAGAGCTCAATGCCCTCAAGGTAATTACTTGCACACCGACACGTCATTAATTTCTTCATTCTTTTAATCCTCTCTGACGCCTACCACATATATGTTTCTACAAGACAACAAGGTGGGATGCACATTGCTGCTCATGGTGGACAATGAGCCCAAGGATGGGGCAAAGGCTAACATTGTTGCACCGCTTAACCGCGTGTGTCACACAAGGCCTTTGCCTGATCATTTGTTCAAGATTTCCTTGATTCGGGTGTTCCCGGGTTGCGCTCATTTGGATCCTCCCAATCAACCCGCGGATGCCGATTCACAATTTACCCTTGGCGATTGCTTGGGGTGGGCAATGACATGGCCAAAATCACTTATTCGTTTGGACGCTCGTCCTACGACCACCCCACAGCCAACTCCACCTGCAGACACCGAGACCGACGGAGATGACAATCACGACCCCGATAATTAGTTTGTTGATGACGTTTAGGAGCCGGAATCTTTCATAATAATGAGAATACACAAGACCGTCATGATGAAATGACGAGACCCGGCGGGGCTGACATAACCGGCGTCTCGAAGCAGCTTTTTAACTCTCAACCAACACCTGAAGCTCCCGATCAAGATGGTCTCAGCCAGGACGCGATCCGTGATGCGGTTAAGGAGGCGTTTGAGCCAAAGGGTCCTAAGAAGGTGGGAAAATAAACTAAGAAATTAGTTCCTGTTGAGTTCATGAGCCAGCAAGAGCCGGGGTCTATGGTCAAGCCGCGACGGGTTCATGACAAGATAACCATCCAGAACTGGCATTCCATCCATGAGCAAGGAAAACCAATGTTGTCGCCCAAGATTCTCAAGATCTTGAATGCATATATGCAGAACCTACATGACACTATTCTATATTTGGAGGAAAATCTTCTCAAGGATAGTAATCCGACATTCCCGCTTTTCATGGGAAAGGTACCAGAACGTTGCAACTTTGTCGACAAAGATCCCGGTCATATGCTCTTCATCAGATTTGATGACATCTTCGACATGTTCCATATGAATGCGCTCAGCCCAAGCTTGGTTCACCTTATGGCGCTCAGTATGGAGCATCAGATCCTTAGAGAGAATACCCCCCACACCTCTGTAATTGACCCCTTCTACATGCTCAAAGGATGGTTGCAATGCCCTGACGGTCGGAGACGGGCAACTGAATTCTTAGAATCTTGCTTCTTGAAGAATGACAAGAAGGACACCTTTCTATTGCCTTACTTTCCCGAGTAAGTCATCAGTTATCTTTCGTTCATATCTATCATTTCATTTCCATACACAAAGGTTTAATTGTCTCTCCGAAATGTTTTGCACAGAAACAAATATGGCACCCTCATCGTCTTATACCCTAAACTTGCATCTTCACTTTTTCTTGACGCGGGGAGTCATGAGAAGAAGAAGGACTACACCCACATCAAGATGGTTCTCGATGATGCTCTCAATGGCTTGGTCTACCAGGGAGGCAACTTCACAAGGCCCAACATAAGGCGAGGAAAGAATGCATTCCGCCACAGGCTCGAGTTCCCTTGCATCAAGAAGGCGCCAGGTAGTACGAGGGATGCCTGGTACCTCATCCTTCAAATGCGCGAGTACCTCATGGACGAGCAATGTCTACGATATCCAAGCGCTTGTGATAAATGGGCCGTGGACATGGCGAATGCCTCTGATGCCACTATCCGAAAGGAGTTCAGACACATCCAGCAGGACCTTGCGCGAATAATCTGTAGGGATGTCTCCCGCGGAGGCGGGATATTCCACCTCAACAGGAAACCAACTTCTAACACTGCGATTGAAACGCTCATACAACAGCAGGGTGACTACATACCCTTCAACTCGTTAGAAGGTTGTCGCCTTTTCCCGCCGAAGCTCAAGGAGAGGCCGAGCAAGGAGAAGTCCTAAACTTGATGGTGTGTGTGACACAATCGTGTGTCTAGACACACTAAAATGATTTAGTTTATATTCTATTTTGAATATGTCGATAATTTCATTTCTATGTTCTAACACTATATTGCATATATATATATATATATATATATATATATATATATATATATATATATATATGCAAAATACTGGGCTGCCTACGGTGGTAGCTACGCACCACCATCTCACCGTCGGATAGCTCTATAGAGCAGTTTTCAGCATCGATTGAGTTAACGTTGCTCCGTCCACCGTTTCTCCGTATGATTGAGAAAAGTCATCCCATCCATCACCGATTCACCGCACGGCCTTTTCCCCCAAAAAGCTAGCCACGTATCTCTCCTCTCTCCTGGCGTCTTTACCCAATAATGCTACACCTACGGATTGTTACGGACGACTTACGCGCTGACAAGGATCTGCGTGGACGGAAGAAAAAACCTGCGCACTTTAGATGGAAGGAAAAAAATCAGCGCGCGCTAGATGGAAGAAAAAAAGACTAATACACGCTCATGCCGTTGATTGCGGAACGAAACTGCATCAGATTTGCCCTAGTTCAGATCATCGACAGCAGCCGGGGTTGCCTCAAACGCATCGTCCTGAACGGGACGGCCGCGTGAAAAGACTTCCTCGTCGTGCCGCCGGCTGATCGAGCTGGTCATTGTCGCGACGCCGACTCAAGTACTTGAACTACACGTGACTCGATCCTCACGTTCAAGCAGGTTAGACATCGTTCAGATCAAGCTGATAAAGTACACGCACGTCTGACCTGGTTAAGATCGATCCAAACCCCTCTATTATGTTGCTACATCATAAGTAAAAGAACTTGATATTTTTCTTTGTGTGGACTACTAGCCTCTTCTTTAAATATTTTATGATTTGTAGGTATGGATAATCGAATTGGTAGTGTTGAAGAATCAAGTGACATGTCTATTTCTAGCGATTATGATGGCGAGCAACAAAAGGAAAGCAATGTGGGACTTGAACCTGACCATGGTGATGCTCAAACAGAAATCATACTTGAAGACCCTGAATTGGGCATGGCTTTTGATAGTGCGGATGATGTGCGAGAGTACTACAATAAATATGCTAAAGCAAAAGGATTTGGTGTGACAAAAAGAAGCTCAAACATTGGCGATAATGGAGAACTGAAGTACCTTACACTTTGTTGTTCTCGCTATGGGAAGACTCAGTCTAACTCAAAAAATATGTTGAAGCCAAATCCAACAGCTGGGTTAGGATGTAAAGCTAAGATAAATATTACTCGGCGTTCTGACGGGAAGTTTCATCTTTCAACGGTCATTCTGGATCACAACCATCTATTAAGTCCACATAAATCACGGTTATTTCGATGCAACAAGAAGTTGGATTTTCATGTTAAGCGAAGGCTTGAGTTAAATGACCGGGCTGGAATAAGAGTAAATAAGAATTTCAATTCTCTTGTGGTGGCAGCAGATGGTCATGACAAACTGACCTTTGGTGAGAAAGAATGTCGAAATTATCTTGAGAAAACAAGAAGGCTGAAACTTGGAAGTGGTGATGCTGAGGCCATTCGCGAATACTTTATGAAAATGCAATCTGAGAATCCAAACTTTTTCAGTGTCATGGATGTTGATGATGAATCCCGACTGAGGAACGTATTTTGGGCTGATGCAAGAAGTAGAGCAGTATATGACTCCTTTCATGATGTCATAACTTTCGACACAACATACTTGGTGAACAAATATGATATGCCTTTTGCTTCTTTTGTTGGAGTGAATCATCATGGACAATCTGTGTTGCTAGGATGTGCTTTATTATCAAATGAGGACACAAAAACTTTTATTTGGTTATTTGAGGCATGGCTGACATGTATGTCAAATCGTCAACCAGGAGCTATTGTGACTGATCAAGCAAAAGCAATTCAGAATGCAGCGGAAAGAGTTTTCGCAGATGCTCGATATAGGTGGTGCTTGTGGCATATAATGAAGAAGTTACCTGAGAAACTAGGTGGGTATGAGGAATATGAGTATATCAAGAGTGCTATTGGCAAAGCAGTTTATGATTCGTTAAGAATTACAGATTTTGAAAGTTCCTGGATGCGAATGCTTGAAAGGTATAATATTGCTGATAATGAATGGCTTAAAGGGCTCTATGAAAATCGGCACAGGTGGGTTCCAGCATTTGTGAAGGATGTTTTTTGGGCAGGCATGTCCACCACACAATGTAGTGAGAGTATGCATGCCTTCTTTGATGGTTATGTTAACGCCAAGACAACATTGAAGCATTTTGTTGGCCAATATGAGAATGCTCTTCGTGATAAAGTTGAGAAGGAGATAATTGCCGATTTTAATTCTTTCCATTCAACCATACCTTGTATCACACACTTCGATATCGAAAAGCAGTTTCAATCAGTCTATACAAATTCAAAGTTCAAAGAGTTTCAAGAGGAGCTAACACACATAATGTATTGTGACCGAAACTTCTTACAAAAAGAAGGGGCTATTTTTGTTTCTTTTCCAAAATACAAATTGGAATATGAGTACAGAGTCCAAGTATGTCTTTTTTTATATAATATATCTCCTTCTAATAAGTACTTTAACATCCATTCATTTTATGAATTGTTTGGCTCAGGGACCATTTAACCTGGGCATTAGTACCAGCCACATGAAACCAGCCATGATAGGTGCAGTACCATATGGAGCAATTCAGGTATCTTTGTTTTTCATCTCCTATTTGTATTACTTTGACATCCAGGTCACCTTTCAAATTTCTTTTGTACAGGATTCTTTCGACTTTGGCATTAGCAACATAAATCCAACGTCATTACCATCTGGAAGTTCATCGGCAATGGTTATGCATCCAGTTTTAGGAACATATACAAGCATGTTACTTCAAGTTCAGCAAAGCTCTGCTTCTCTGTCCAACTTTGAGGAATTTCACTTTAATGGAATTGGAAGGCTCGGTGATACTATGGACCAGCGTTAGAGGATTTGATGTTATTGGATGGCTCAACGATGCCATGGATTAGACTATCAAGTAATAGCTTCGATTATCTCTTAGGCTTTACTGTAATGTAATAGCTCATACTTGTACAAGCATGTTGTTTCAAGTTGAGGCAACCTCCAGTTCTATACAATTAAACTTTGATGGATTAGTGATTTCATTAGCTTTATGATTCTGTGCCGTGTGACGCCCTGGACCAAGAGCTTGGCCGCGCCTCCTGCCGTCCAACAACTCTGCACGCTGCCTCCTTCCGGCCAGCAGTCATTAGAGTTTCTTGTTTTATGACCCATTGTTCCACTAACTAGTGTTGTCTCTTAGAGTTTCTTGTTTTATTCTGTTTGTAAAGTTTCAGTGAATATTCAGTGTACATGCCAGCAAAAATGGACAGGGTTTACACATTCTATAATCTTTCAGAACCAAGCAAGATTTATTCATTAATACTGCAGAAGTACATACATACTATATACATAGGTAACCAACAACAATATTTGCTAATTGCGCCCTATAGCTTCATGTTTCCTCCACCAAATATTATCTCTTAAGTTTCTTGGCAATCTCCATCAAACGTGGATTAGTAGCAAGCCTGCCATCCAGAAGATGTACACCAATTTCTTCCTTGTTGCTTATGAAGATGCACTGCAGACCTATTTCCTCTTTGACGTTTCTTCAGAAGAACAATGTAGTCAGGCTCCTAATTCTACAGTTACAACAAGTGGAAACAAGCTTGCATAGAGATCAAGAAAAATAATTGGTCACGTTGTGATCTTTTTGCAAGGAAAAGTTGAGATACAAAGCTCCTTCCTATGCGTAGCTAGTAATCAGTATCAGAACAGAAGTCGCCAAGCCGCTGCAGCGGAGTGGTAGGTCGCCGCTCTGTGAGGATTGCCATGAAGCTGCAGATTGGGGGAGCTCGCTGCGCTGCCGCAGACGAGGGCCAGGTCGCCGTGCGTACGCGGACGAGGGTTAGATCGTCGCGTCGCCGTGGACGAGGGCCAGGTCGCCGCACCGCCTGGAGAGAGGAGGAGCTTCCCGAGATAAGAGAGATGGTAATTTTCCTGACTGTTTTCTTTTGCCTCTTGTCGACGACGCTATCCACGCTGGTTTCCACGTCAGCGCGTACCGTTTCCGTAGCACGTTTCGTCCGTAGGTGTAGCATTACTGGTCTTTACCTCTCTCTTCCTTTCCAAACCCACACGCATGGGGCGGGCACGAGCAATGGTGGCGTCGGGAAACGGTGGTCTCATCTGTTCCACGTAGGCTCGTAGTGCTGAAACCACCGTTCGGCCCAGTTTTCATCCAACCCAAGCAGTAGCATGTGGGACCCACCATGTTCTCTCTCACCACTCAACTTTCCCCATCCTGTTGTTCTTCCATGCAACCATCCCTCCATCCGCTCAAAACTCTCATCCACGGATCCAAATAAATAGGTATCAGATGAAGCGCACAACCATCTTTCCATCCCCTCCTCCGCTGTATCCTTCCGAATTTGCGCCGTCCTCCATGGCTGGGCCAACGAGCTCGGCTAGGCTTGATTTCGGCCGCCATGGCCGGGCCAACAAGCTCGGGCAGACCTAATTCCGGCCGCCATGGCCAACGAGCTCGGCCAGGCTTATACACGGCGGCGTACCTGACCACACGGCGTGCTAGAGTTCGCGCTACGGGATTTCGTGAGTAGTCCGGCTTTCTCCTTTTCTCTTTTTTGCCTTTTCCTCCCTTTCGCTCGAGGAGGCCGCCTCTTCTGCAGGCCTCTCTGACAGACTGCGGGGCGACGGTTCTGACAATCCGAACCTAGCTGGCCTGCGAGGCGACATGTTGGGGCGACGCGTTGGACATGCCCACAACACCACTGCAGGATCCCGGCGACGGCAAGCTTGTCCCGCCTACCCTCCCGACCGTGGGCTGCCGGGCTCGCCTCCATTACAGGCAAGCCGACCTCCGCCGAGTCGCCGACCGTCAGGGAAGCCGATGGGGCGGACATGCCTGGCTGCCATGCGTGCTGGACGTGGGATCCTCCGGCGCCGTGAGTTGGAGGTCCATGTCGAGCTCGAGGCAGGAGGCTCTACGGTCGTCGTCCAAGCCGAAGACGGAGCTGGAAGATTCGACCCGGCTACCATGCGCGCAAGGCGCATGGGACACCGGCGGCCGGCACTTGGTCCATGGGGATTTGATCGGGCCTTTCGGGTGACAGATAGATTCCCACTGGCTGTTTTTTTAATCTGATTTAGTTCAGGTCTATTTTCCCTTCCGATCCAGATTTTGCTTCACCGTGAGGGAATCAACATGATTTTTTTTGTACATTGGTGTTTCCGATCCCGATCCATTTTTGCCTCTTTCCCTGCAATTAGTTTGCTTTTAGAGAATGATAAATAACACAAATCATGCTAGTATTGAGGAGAGCTGATGATCTTAATGTAGAAAATAACTCACTGTTGAACGGTCAAATGGATCGAAAAAGTTTCTAGCAAGAGTTGAAAACGGTTTTTTAGCCAAGCACGGTGCATTATGTGTCGTTATTTTTTTGTCGCCGGCAGAAGTAGCTGCATCTTTTCGCTGAAGCAAAGGGGAACAAAAAAAATCACACAACAAATGGTACGGACGTCAACACCAGCTAAACGGCAGCACGAATCACCACACAACATCTAAAGGTTAAAAAGGCATGCGCAACTATCACCATGGGCAGTAAATCCACGTTGATATATATATATATATAGGACATATTCATACTACCCTCGAAGGTAACTACCCCACGTGTGTTTCACACAATGTATGGCGTATCTATCATAACATGAGGTATGTATCATGTAGTATGAAGTATATAATGCTATTTCAGTACTATAAATACTTTTTTTAGTAGTATGTAGAAAACTTCTACATACTTCTCTTTTATATGCATATATGACGATATTTCGAGTATATAGTGTAAAATATTAGGCCATTTGCAATTTTTTCATTAAAGTTGTTTTTGGATATCTTAGATATAGTATACGAACATACTCAAACCGATAAATTATGACAAAGTACTTCCGTAAGTTGGTATATGAGACGTGGGGTAGTTACCTTTGAGGGTAGAAACCATTTTACCTATATATATATATATATATATATATATATATATATATATATATATATATATATATATATATATATATATATATATATATATATATATATATATATATATATAGGACATATTCATACTACCCTCGAAGGTAACTACCTCACGTGTGTTTCACACAATGTATGGAGTATCTATCATAACATGAGGTATGTATCATGTAGTATGAAGTATGTAATGCTATTTCAGTACTATAAATACTTTTTTTAGTAGTATGTAGAAAACTTCTACATACTTCTCTTTTATATGCATATATGACGATATTTCGAGTATATAGTGTAAAATATTAGACCATTTACAATTTTTTCATTAAGGTTGTTTTTGGGTATCTTAGATATAGTATACGAACATACTCAAACCGATAAATTATGACAAACTACTTCCGTAAGTTGGTATATGAGACGTGGGGTAGTTACCTTTGAGGGTAGAAACCATTTTACCTATATATATATATATATATATATATATATGTGTGTGTGTGTGTGTGTGTGTGTGTTGTGTATAGGGATGAAGGAGTCGAGAGCTACGAGAAGGACATGAAGCTAGAAGCTTGGAACCGGAAGCTAGAACCGGATGGATGAACACTTCATTACCCGCCATGACTATGTGATGATTGTAACTTACCGTCTACTTGTTTTGGAGAACTTACGACTTAATTCCGATGCTTGTGTATGATGATTTTTTTGTAATGCCATGAACATGTTTGTAATGCATATTTGAATCTATGTTTGGTCATTGTCAAATTGTAACTTTCTGTAATTCTGTACACTTTTAACTTTCTGAAATAATGTGCTACAATTCTGATATATATATAATCCTGTAATGCAATATTTTAAATTAAAATATTTAATTCGGAAATTATACCGCTGGCGAATAGCAATGGTAGCGCTGGCGAACAAGCCCCTACCCCACTGGGACCAGCGCTGGTGAGCGGATGCAGAACCGCTGACGAACAAGGCTCGTTCGCCAGTGTTGTGGCCTACTGCCGCTGGCGAACGCAGCGGACGTTCGCCAGCGGTGGCCGCCTCTACCGCGGGCGAACAACTGTTCGCCAGCGGTAAAGGTTACCTACGCATGTTCGCCAACGGTAAAGGTTACCACTGGCGTATCTCTACTGGCGGACAGCTGTTCGCCAGCGCTAGGCAAAAACAGCTCGCCAGCTGTAGCCTTTTTCCTACTAGTACTAGCCCCGAGGCTCAGGTATCTTTGCAAAAGGTGGTTGGAGTCTTCATAATTGTAGTCTGGACGGTTATCCGTTATTATGTTGTGGTAGCCCCCGGGTTACATGGTGTGTCGATGTTGACGTAACCCGTGTGTTTTGCTTTTCCGTATTTGTTGATGTAGAGGGAGGTCGACTCTCTACCCAGCAGCTGGATGCCGAGCGAGAGGAGACCCGACGTCTTCGCACAGAGATAGCCGGCAAGGGACCTACCGTGGAGGCGATATTGCCTGAGATGCTCGCCAGGAGGAGCGGGACGTCGCTCATGTTGCCGCTGTCAACATGCTTTAGGAGGCGTGTGCTGATCTGACCTGGCGCCTGGAGGAGTGCGAGCGATCGCTCGTGATAGCTACTCAGGATTACTCCTCCGACCTGAAGGGGTTGGAGAAGAAGGTGGAGGAGGCCAGCAACAGGCTTGTTGAGCTGGAAGCTCGGATTGAGGCGCTTGTCTCGGTGGGGTGCCTCTCTTTCTTTCCTCTTGGCCCAGACGGTCAAGCCTTTGATGAATGTTCACTCGAGGTTGTTGGCGGCGCCGTTTACGATTAGCAACGTCGAGCCTGCACACAACACAATCAAAGTATTTTGCCCCAACTCAACGGTGAGGGTGTCAATCCCACCGGCTTGCTGTAACAAAGGATTAAACGTATGTGTGGAAGAAAGATGTATGTTTGCAGAGAGTAACAAATTTGCAGTTGTGGTTTTATCGGATTAATGAGAAGGACCGGGGTCCACAGTTCACTAGTTGTGTCTCTCCATAAATAATAATAACATTCATCCATGTATGTGTGGTAAACAAATGACAGCTAGGCAATTAGCAGAATAATGATGAGCAACCCAATGCATATACTAATGATATGGTGTCTAGTGTGAGATTCATTCGGGCATTACAACAATATACATAGACCGTTCCAACCGCATCTATGACTAATAATCCACTTTCCGGTTAGCGTCCGCACCCCTTTCAGAATTAAGTTGCATGCAACAGATTATCGACTTAAGCACTGTGTGTAAAGTAAGTAAGTAAGTAACATCATCCTAAGACAAAGTACTATTGTTTTATCCTTAGTAGCAACAACACATCTACAACCTTAGAGCTTTCTGTCAATGCCCCAGATTAATAGAGACATGAACCTACTATCGAACATAAATACCCCCTCTTGGAGTTATGAGCATCTACTTGGCCGAGAGCATGCAAGATCATGAAGTAGCACACACATGATATATTATGAAGCAATAACTTTAGTACTCAATATTCATCGGATCCCAGCAAACACAACATGGAGAATTACATAAAGATGATCTTTATCATGATGGCAGCTCACAAGATCTAAACATGATAGCACAAGAGGAGAAGACAACCATCTAGCTACTGCTATGGCCCCGTAGTCCAAGGTAGACTACTCACGCATAAGTCCGGAGGCGGTCATGGCGACGTAGAGGCCTCCGGGGACGATTACCCTCCCGACAGGGTGCCGGGGAGCAGTTCTGATCTCTCCCGAAGTGGTGGTGACGACGGCGGCGGCTCGGGACCCGTGGAGTAAAAAGTGTTCAACCGTCCTCTGTTTTTAGGTCAGGAAGGTTTATATGGGCGAAAGACCTAGGTCGGTGGGCGCCCAGAAAATGCATAAAACTATATAAAATGCATATAAAATATGTAATAACATGATATAACATAGCATGGAACACAAGAAATTATGGATACGTTGGAGACTATCAACATCCCCAAGCTTAGTTCTACTCGTCCCGAGTAGGCAAGAACGATAAAAGAAGAATAATTTCTGAAGTGATATGTGTAACGCCCCAAATTTGGATGCAGCAAAAACTTAATTATAAAAAGATCCAAAATTTTGTGGCAACAAAAACTTTCTGAAATGTCTTGTTACTGGATGTGCTTTTCCTTGTATGTTTTGTTTGTCAAGTTGTGTTTTGATGTTTGTGTTGCTCACTCCTTAATAATAACCATCTAAAACTCAAACTAGTTATAATCTGACCTCTGAGATCAATGTTTTAACAAGTGAAATGGTCCACAAATCTTCTCCCATTCTCTTTTTAATAAACTCTATTTTGCCCTGATGTTTTGATTTTAGCAACCACCCAAAATATATATATATATCATTTGAGAAACCAAAAGTATTTCCAAAACCTATATGTTATGTGCTTAAATTGGTTCCCATAAGTGTGTTATTTTATGTGTGTTCATGTGGTGGTGTATGAGACAACATTTGATTTATATAATTTAATTGGGATCTAAATATTGGTTGTTCTTATATTGCATCAGTTCAATGTGTTACCTCTTGTAATATTGTTTGGGGGTGTGTTGCTCAAAAATTCTATTTTATAAAAGTATAAAATCTATCTTCACTCCTGTTAATTTTTAGCATTTCTTAAGCATGCCAAATAGAGTTTATTTTGTTAATCTTGGAAATACAAAACATCTAGTATCATCTACATCGCCTCTATTTTCCTTATATATTCTTATTTAATTTTCACAAAATCATTTAATTATTGATTGTGTTGAGTGCTACATTTTAAAGTGACAATGTCTAGTTTATAACATATCAATTTTTCCATTTTTATATATAGTTGCTACTGAACTCCTTTGACCTAAACTCTTAAGCCTAATGCTTCACCCATATCCCCTCTGACCTGCCCATCTTGTCTCATAATTTTCTAGCTAAAGGATTGACTAATCCATCCTTGCAAAGAGAGCTAATCTAATCAGACCTATTATCGTCTATACCTAAAACCCACAGTCTCCTCTCCTCCAACCCTTGTTTTGGGCATGTCCTAGCCATCACTCAACCCCTCGACGTTTTGGTCGTCAACCCTGCCCAACCCTAGCTCGAATATCTTTTGTTTGTCTCTTGTGGGCATTTAATCAAACACCTGCTGAGCAGAAAGGGTCGAGCACCACTCCCTCCGTCCAACCTGCGCCCTAGACCTGTTCGTGACCCCTCCTCACGCCTGCAGCTCCCCCTCAACCTCTTGAGTGCCCTGGCGAGCCCCTGTCCCTCCTCTTTGTCTCTAGCACCTGTCCTGCATGCCGCCCTTGTCGCCCAATGCCCGCGGACCACCTCCCACGTTCCGACCAAACCGCAGCGAGTCCGAGCCCTAGACCTTGCCCGTGGTATCCCCCTTCTCTCCAGACGAACGCCTGGCACCACCCCTCCTGCCCTATCCCTCCCCTTCGAGCACGCCACTCATGCCGTGCGCGTCGTCCACCGTAGACCGGGGCTCCGCTCGGATAAGAGTCCCGAGACCCCCATTCCCTCTCTCACCTTGCCCACTCACTCCACCTCTGTCCCCTCTGCCAATCCACGCAACGCCGAGCGATCCCTCTCACGCTGCAACTCGAAATCGCGTAGGAAAGCATCGCTCGGGCATGAACTTTCGTCGAAGAGCGCCTATGTTTCCTTCATCCCCTACTCCTATTTCTTGCTCTGCCGAGTTCCCCTCCCCTCGGAAAACCTCTAAGACATGCCCGTTTCTCTCCAGGTCCACCAGGGCGCCGCCACCATCAACGACCCGAGGAACCGAAGCTCAACGTCGACGCGGAAACTGCCAGTGCATGAGAGCTTCTAGACCATCCCAGCCTTGCCGTGAACACCTCCGTCGATCCACACCTCCGCGTCGTCCTCCAAGCCCCTGGGTGAGCCACCCGAGCTCGGTCCCTTTTTCTAGGTTTCCCTCTCGCTTCCGTGCGTCTCGAGGTAGAACAAGAGCAGGAGCCCTCGATCCTTTCATCTACGGTTCACATTCAAACCTCTGGGATTTATCTGGACCCTCCAGATATGATATGATGGTCGCCAGCCGTTCCTGCTCGCGCGCACCACTGTGGGCCGGCCCATCTCGCACAGAGAAGCCCGCTCCAGATCTGGCCCGTTTTCTTATTTTTTTTTCAGTTAAATCGTTTTCCTGTCTAATTTTCCCAGAAAGATGCTTGATAGAATAAATTCGTTTGTGGGAGATCTACTTATCCAAAGTGGATGATTCAAATTGTTTTGAGTAGCTATGGGTTTTCTTGACCATGTGGCACTGGCCGTTCTCAAAAAAATATTTTAATGTGTGTACCATGTGGATTTTGAACCATTTACTTAATAACTTGAGTTTTATAAATCCAAATCCTCCAAACTTTAGTTCCCTGGAAAGCCTAGGAGAATGCCTACCTAGATATATAAGCCTTGCATGCAGGAGATGTTTATAACTAAAGTTACATCATGTTTAAGATTGACACCAGTACCACTTTGGTGATTTTTAGTTCATTATTAAAGATACTTTTTGGATAAAATCCAATTGCATGTGTTGGATATGAGTAGTAGCCATCATAACCTAGCTTGGTAGAATTTTATAGCTTATATTTTGTGCATGGTGGATTATTCTCTTAAACAGTAGGTTTTTGCACTTCAAAAATAGTATATCTATTTTCTGTGGTTTGCATGTGTCTAGTTCTAATTGTTTGAGCTATATATGTTTGTGCAAATAGTTTAGGAGTATTTTTGTGTAGTACATATGCTTTTTGTTTATCTTACAAAGTTGGATTTGTCTAAAAATAAATCATATCTTGTGTTGCACACTATTAATCGTAAAATGTGTGTGTTCCACTAAAACTGAAATATATGGAGCTAGGAGTGTCCAAATTAAGTAAATCCAATTCCTACAAAAATATAAAACCAGTACCTATCCATATAAACTAACCTTGCATACATGAGATTCCTAAAAATGAAACTATATTCATTATGGTTTTGAGACCAGTAGCATTTGCATAATTTTTAGCTACTGTTTTGTAATAGGTTATTATGCAAATCCAATTTTCACCACTTCATATGGTTGCTAGGTGTACTGTGGTAGAAGGATTCTACTTTATGTACATTATCCTAGGAGTTATGATTTATCTACCAAAACAGCAACATTTGGCTAATAGAAGTATTACTTTTTAATCATCTGTTCTTAGCAAATGTGAATTGTAGAAATATTACTAATCATCTTTTGAAGATCAGAACCTTAGCTCAATAATAATGACTTGATTAAACCACTTTGATAATGTGTGGTGCATTGTTTACATATGTTTAGCATTATTCACTTTGTACCCTAATAATAACATCAATTGTGTTTTTATGCTTTGCTTGTGGGTATGTTGGTATGTTATGTTAAATCTCTTTAAACATCATCTTATTTATCTAATAAGTGTGATGAGATAAATTCCATGTTTTACTTGAACTGTTATGTGTTGATGTGCTTAGTAACTCATAAGTCCAGAAACTTAGGTTATCCTTTAATAGCCTTAATAAATTCCCTGAAAGTATTGCTAGTCCCTTCACATCTGAGTTTCACATAGTTCATCTTGTTTCCTAGGAGTTGCACTAATTTCATTTGTGTGTTATGCATGTGAATGATTGTTTGGTGTTAAATTTTATCCAGTAGTTCCTTGTGTTTTGCAATGCTTAATATATGAATTTCTTATTTTAGATTGTTGTCAACACTTGGTTGCCATATGATTGTTTGTTTATTGGTTGAAGTGACCTTAATTGTGATGTCCTATTTAATAAGCCTAGTGCACCATTTTTGTTCTTAATCGAATACTTGGGTGAACATTAGTGTTAGCCTTTGTTGGTTGATTGATTACTTAATAGATTGTGTCTTAGAAATATTAACATGTCTGCATGAGACTGTGCTAGTGTTAATATTAATATTTGCTTGTGTGTTAGGATACTTTTGTCTGAAGTATTTCCTTAACAATTAATATACTTTTGTCTGAAGTATTTCCTAAACAATTAATATACTTTTGTCTGAAGTATTTCTTGAAGTACTAAGATGCTTTTGTCTGAAGTATTTCCTGAAACTAATATAACAGCTCTTGTTAAATGATCTAATCACCCTAAGAGACGAATTGCTTTAGTGTTCTGTTAACACTACCTTTTTAGCAAATAAGGTTGATGTGTATATCTTCACAATTGTATATGATGTTTGTCTTAGCTCTATGGACTTTGTTGTTTGTTTTTGTTTAGCTAAAGGAGATGTTTGCTCTCGATTGTTAGCTTACTGTCTTGTGCAATGCTTGCTGTTTAGTATGTCCTTGTAGCTTTGTCTTGTATTCTGAGTGTGCTTCACTTTCCTGTTTACGACGTTAGATACGATCGGGAAGGAACTAGAAGTGAGGAATGAACCTGAGGAGCATCAAGATCAAGACCAAGGACATTTTGCTGAGCCAGGCAAGCCACCTCACCAATATAATGAATCCTATTATTTTTATCAAGCATATTTTGTTTTCAAAATAAAATAATGCATGTTTTATTTCTTTTGTGGTACCTTGCCACCCAAAAAAACTATTTTTACAAAATATTGTTTGGCCAAAGTTATCTACTAGAATATTATAGGTGTTACAAAAGAGTTTATTTGGTGAGCCTTGTTGTTGAAGGCTCCATCAAAAAGATTAAGTTTTCTAGTAGTCTACCTTCCTCTACTTACCCCAAAACTATAGGACGGGAACCTATTTGATAAAACTGTTTTACGGAGGAAAACCCGAGTTGCTGGGAGCAATCGGCGAGCAAGTGTTTTATTTAAAACCCGAGTTGCTGGGAGCAATCGGAGATGTTTGCGAAAACCCGAACTGCTGGGGGTAGTCGGAGGAGAAAGTGTTTTGAAAAACAAAGTGTGACCCTAGCTGCCGCCCGAACAATTACCCCGTGCAGCCACACTACCTGACATGGGTAGGGCTTAGCCGGAAGCTTGTATGTTTTAGTGTTGGGGCTCTCATACTTTCTATGAGGGCTGGGCCCTCGAAGCCGGGTTGTCGTCCGGAAGAGACAATACACTTTGAGGACCAACAGCCGGACGATTACAGTGGGTCTCCTGACGTGGCTGTGTGGCGTCCCGAGGAAAGACCAAGAGGTCTAGTGGAGTACACGGTGCCGAGGAGAACAAACCTACCGGGAGGCCCTGATACTAGGGTGGTCATAGTGGAAAGCTTTGATCGTGTTATCCGTACCCCCGCATGCAGTCGTATGACGGGCCATGGCAGACACGGCGGAAGGACCGATTGGTGTGGGTAAAGTGTGCAACCTCTGCTGAGTGTAAATCTATTCGAATAGCCGCGTCCGCGGTCATGGACGGTTGGAAAGGTCCCACTAGGCATGCTGGCTGTTTTATGGTTTTGGAAAGAGAAGTGTTTTCGAAGGAAGCAAGGAGTCAACAAATTGGTACCTGGGAGGTACGGAATTTGGGTGTAGATGATTGGTCTCGGGGAGACAATCAGTCCGATCTCAAGTCGGGAAAAAGGGTTACCCCTATCCTAGTGTTTTGACAAAGTTTTACAAAAGAAAGTTTTGTACTTAGATATGTCCTTGCTATATCTAAGAGAAGAGAATTCTATCTCTAAATGTTTTTCTTCAACAAAGATATAGAGATGTCGTAATCTCTAAGTCGAAAAGCTTTGTATTCGAAAACTAAACCCTATAGTCGTATATAGCAGCTATCCCAGTTTTCGAGAAGTAATTTCTTGCATTATCATGAAAACTTAAGCCTAGAGGTGGTCTTGCGAGTACGTAAATGTACTCATATGGCTGTGTCCCTGGATATTCAAACGTCCAGATTGAAATGAGGAGATGTACGACAAGAAGGAGGAGTACGCCGTCGACTACGCCAACTGAGTGTCCCGCTCAACTGCTCTGTGGGAATGCGTCAGGACGTGACGAGGGTCGACGCTGGCCAAAGCTTCCGCTGAACCTTAGTTAATATTCGTCAAGTGTGACGATGTTTGCAGACTTGGTCATGAGACCATTATTTATGTAAGTCTTATACTATTCGAGCTGTATGATGTAACTTTGTATACCATGTTGGTTATGTGATCGCGATGCACTGATCATTGGGATCGTGATCTGTTTACATAACATGGGCATCTCTGACGGTTAGTCAGAGGGGTCCTCACAATAGCTTAAACACAATCTTGATCATGTAATAATGTAAGGCATGTAAACTGAGATAAAATGAATAAGGGATGTAGTTTATATTGATATCAACGAGTAATTAACAAACAAGTAGGTGAAGCAAGCAAAGCTTTCAATGATATAGTACTAGATAGCAATCAACTGTGCAAAGTAGATATTAGAGATGATTTAATCTTCATCCACAACAATATAATCATCTAATGCTTCCAACAAACATGACAACTTTATGAAAGGATCAAGTCAAGTAATAGCTATATGTACGTAGAAGATCAATATATTATTTGTTCAAAAGAAACAAGCAAGCGTTCAACGTTGGTTCCTGGCAGCGGGATGTTATGGCTAAGAGAATGTTAACGGATGTTTGGAAGGCCAACGTGTAACATCCAAATATTTTGGAATGTTTAAAAACCACTAAAAATTTAAAACTTTTGTTTTGATTAAAATAAATTATTAAAATGCATAAGAAAACCAACTATGAAAGACTTCAAGCATTTTGAAAAAGTTTAATATTTCAAATATCTAAAATAATCATTAATTTTAAAAGCTGATTCAAGTAAACATTATATTATCCATTGTACTTCTTAAACCTCAATATATAATTTGACAAATGATTTACCAACCTTCAAACCATTTTCATGTAATAAAAGTTTATTTATAAGTATTTGTTTCAACCACTTAGCCATAGCTATTCATAAATTAAAATTATATTTACAAATGTTCTTTTAAAACTATTTAAAACATGGTCTATTCGCCAAATGATTTTCATTCTTTTACCGTAGTTCAAAACATAGTTTTGGAAACTTACAAGTCTATAGTGTATAACTTTAAAAATTCATAGATTTTTATAATTATTGAATTATCCAAATAGGTATTTCATTAAATTTCAAAACATAAAATGATTTTCATGAATTTATTCAATATATGAAATAAAATAAATTTAGAATATTTTCCAAATGCATTTATGGAGTTTTCAAATGATTTATCATATCATGAAAAATATTTTTTCACAAGAATTATTAGTTTGAAAATGAATCCATTATATTTCCTATTTCATTTAAAATAAATTATAAAAAAATTAATTACTATTATACCGAAATAAAAATAAATGGTTATTGATAATGAGTTTAAACAACTTAATCTCAAACTCATATAAGTGAGTAAATTTTATAAATTTAATTTTAGCCACAAATAAAGTTATTAAAGCCCTAACTTTCATATTTGACATAAAGTGTCAAATTTACATTAAATCAATATTCCAAAATTATGATTTTCAAAATTGTTCAAAACATACCCATAAGTGGTTTAAATGATAGATACCGTTTTTACAAATTTTTAGAAACAAATTTGAGTTGAATTGTGCACTTAAATCAAAAGTTACAAAAGAAAACTTCTTGTGACGTCACAGCTGATGTCAGCGCGTCTTCCTCCTCCGGCCGAAAATCACGCCTTCGATCCCTCTCCAAAAATCTGGTGAGATTGTCGCGAGTTGTTTCCTCCGTTCGGCCCAATATAAAACCCAACCCCCGCCGCATCTTTCCCCCTCACAAACCCTATCTATAGCGCCTCCAGGCTCGTGTATTTGCTTGCCGGACTTCGCATTTCCGCCGTTGATTTTCTTCGTTCTCCGGCGAGGTGAGCAACCACCGAGCCAAAGACCCTCCCCTTGCTCTTTCCCAAGTCCTTGCGCACCCCCTTGACATTTTCCCCGATTTTTCCCGCAACCGCAGCGAAGAGTTCATGCACACCTAAAGGAGGCTGGAGTCGCCGTGGCTTCGACCGAGCAGCCCTCCCTCTCCAGGACGAACGCGACGACGCCACCGCCTCCAACGAGTTCCCCACCTCGCCCTGCGCGTCGCCGTCGCCTTCCCGAGCCGGGGAGACCGCCGGAGCGACGAATCGGTTCACGCCCGAGCCGCACCGCCGCCGTCGTCGACATCGCCGGTGACCTCGCTCCGCCCCCCTCGGTGAGCCCTTCGATCTCCTTTTAACGGCTAGGATTAGATCCATCCCTCGAACCGGTACGGGAAGATCTGAGCCATCAGATCCAAATCCAACGGATCAGATCCATTCACTTAATCCAGTCAGCAACGCCTAGTCAGATCTGCGTCAGCAGCACAGTCAGCATCCACGTCAAAAAAAAATTCCTATTTAATTCATTTTCGCAGTTTTGCAGAAAACCCCATGTATGTTAGATTTATCATTACTTTTTCTCTGTTTATCCCTTGACATGTAGAATATTTTAGATCTGTTAGAATTCAAATTTAACTTAGTTTAAATTATTTAAATCTCATATGGATGATTTGAGTATATTTTTCATAATTTTAAATCTATAATTCAAAAAATTACAAATAAAATTGTTTTGGGATCCTTAAAATATGTGTTATATTATGCTCCTGTTAGAAAATAATTTTTGAGAATAGTTTTGATGATTTAATAATCATACCCTTAATTTGAATAGTTTGACTATTTTTACATAACTTTTGACAGAAAGATTATTTTTGAGTAAATCCAATTGCTATAAATTAAATCCCCTCTATCTATTTAAACTATTTATAAATTTTGTTATAAAATTTAATCACAGAAAAATTTGATCTTATATTTATTCCTTTTTTTATATTTTGCAATAATAGAATTTAATTAAATTGCATTTATAGCCTCATGATCAGCTTGATAATTCGAATAAGGAAGAATTAGAAGGAAACTGAAAAGCATGCTAAAAATAAAAAGTACACTAAAGAAGATTTTATTGCTAAGAAACATGGTAATGAAAGAGAACTTTGGGTCTGAAAACCAATGCCTTTTCCTGCTAAGAAACTTAAAACAAAATAAGAAGAACACTATAATAAATTTTGTGCTTGGATGAAACCATTGTTCTTGCAAATTCCTTTGACTAATGCTATTAAGTTGCCTCCTTATTCAAAATATATAAAAGATATTGTGACTAACAAAAGAAAAATTCCTAATGAGAAAATATCTACTATGCTTGCTAATTACTCTTTTAATGGCAAGGTTCCAAAGAAGTTGGGTGATTTATACGTCTCCAACGTATTTATAATTTCTTATGTTCCATGCTTATATTATACCACTTATGACATGTTTTATATGCATTTTATATGTTTTTATGCATTTTCTGGGACTAACCTATTAACAAGATGCCACAGTGCCAGTTCCCTTTTTTCTGTTGTTTTTGGTTTCAGAAAAGTACTTAAGGAGCTATTCTCGGAATTGGACGATTTCTTTTCCAAAGCCCCTATTTTCTTGGGAACGTTCCAGAACTCCAAAAAGGAAACGAAGACGAGAATCGAGGGGCCCACACCAGGTCCAGGCGCGGTGAGACCCCTGGCCGCGTGAGCACCTGGTGAGGTGGCCTCGGCCCTCCACCGCCCTCGCCCTTCCGCCTACTTAAAGCCCCCAAAAAAGTAAGATAGCTACGAAGAAATATTTCCTCCACGGATACCCGAGCCGACGCCTTCGTCAACAGCACTTTGGGGGAGATTAGAAGCTCTCCCCGGCACCCTGCCAGGAGGGGGAATTGACACCGGAGGGCTCTACGTCCCCATGCCCGCCTCCGGACTGATGCATGAGTAGTTCACCCTTGGACTACGGGTCCATAGCAGTAGCTAGATGGTTGTCTTCTCCTCTTCTTATATCATGTTTAGATATTGTGAGTTGTCTATCATGATCAAGATCATCGTTATGTAATACTTCATGTGGTGTTTGTTAGGATACGATGAATATTGAGTACTAAGTCATTTGCTTTATAATATATTATGTGTGTGCTATTTATGATCTTGCATGCTCTCCGTTGCAAGTAGATGCTCTGGCCAAGTAGATGCTTGTGACTCCAAGAGGGGGTATTTATGCTCGATAGTAGGTTAATGTCTCTATTTAATCTAGGGTAGTGACAGAAATCTCTAAGGTTGTAGATGTACTGTTGCTATTAGGGATAAAACAGTAGTACTTTGTCTAAGGGTGATATTTCTTACGTACTTTACACGGAGTGCTTAAGGCGATAATCTGTTGCTTGCAACTTAATACTGAAAGGGGTGCGGACGCTTACCGGAAGGTGGATTATTAGTCATAGATGCGGTTGAAACGGCTATCTATATTGTTGTCAAGGTTAGGGATATCGCTTATCGGAAACTTATCGGTCGACCTATGATAAGTGCTAAATCGGCCGATTTATCGGCATGTCAGCCGATTTATCGGTATATCGGTCGACTTATCGGTCAATTTATCTTATCGGCCAGACAGTGATAAGCGATTTATCGGCTGATAAATCGGGATATCGGTCGATATCTTGAACAATGATTGTTGTAATGCCCAAATGAATCTCACACAAGACATCATGACAATAGTATATGCATTGTTATGCACTTCTTTATACTATCAATTGCCCAGCTGTAATTTGTTTACCCGCATGAATGTTATTATTATTTATGGAGAGACACCACTAGGGAACTGTGGACCCCGGTCCTTTTTTCTTTAATCTGATAAAACAACCTACTGCAAACCTGTTACTTTCATTTTCTGCAAACAAACATCAATCTTCCACAGATATGTTTAATTCTTTGTTACAGCAAGCCGGTGAGATTTATGCCCTCACCGTTAAGTTGGGGCAATGTATCTTGATTGTGTTGTGTGAAGGCTCCACGTCAACTTAGCATCACCAAAGAATTTCTGGCGCCAATGACACCTCGAGGGAATTCTCATTTCCTACTAGTTCGATAACCATGGTTTCATAACTGAGGTAAATCTTGCTGCTACACTCATCACACCTTCCTCTTGGGGTGTCCCAACAACACGAAGAAAACATCAAGAATTTCTGGCGCCGTTGCTGGGGATTTGAAGAGTTCTTCTACGAGGGGAGTTTTCACACTTCCAATCTTTTTATTTTGTTATTGTCCTTCTTAGTTTATTTTTATTATTTTCTTGTTTGCTTAATATAATAATCACAAAAATTAGTTACTTGCATTACTTTTTATATTTTGGTTTGGTATTTAAATTTCAAATTTTATATTATTATTATTTCGGTTTGCACTTTAATTTGCTAAAATGAGTACTGCTGAGAATACTAAGTTGTGTGACTTTACTAGCACCAACAAGAATGATTTTATGTGCACACCAATTGCTCCACCCGCATCAAAAGCAGAATTCTTTGAAATTAAGCCTACGTTGTTAAACCTTGTTATGAGAGATCAATTTTTGGGTGTTAGTTCTGATGATGCTGCTGACCATCTAAATAATTTTGTTGAACTATGTGAAATAAAAAAATATGAAGATATAGATGGTGATATCATAAAACTGAAATTATTTCCTTTCTCTTTAAGAGGAAGAGCTAAAGAATGGTTGCTTTCATTGCCTAGGAATAGTATCGATTCATGCATTAAATGCAAAGATGCTTTTATTGGAAAATACTATCCTCCTTCTATGATTATTTTTCTAAGAAGTAGCATCAGGAATTTTAAACAACTTGATAATTAACATGTTGCTCAAGCTTGGGAAAGAATGAAATCGTCGATAAAGAATTGCCCAACCCATGGACTGACTGCTTGGATGATCATCTAAACCTTTTATGTAGGACTGGATATTTCTTCAAGAAACTTATTGGATTCAGCTGCTGGAGGTACCTTTATGTCCATCACTTTGGGGGCTGCAACAAAACTTCTAGATGATATGATGGCGAATTATTCTGAGTGGCTAACTGAAAGGACACCTCAAGGTAAGAAGGTAAATTATGTTGAAGAAACCTCCTCCTTGATTGAAAAAGATTTATATTATTATGTCTATGCTTCTGAATGGTAAATCTCATGTTGATCCAAATAATGTTCCCTTAGCTTCTCTAGTTGCACAAGAAGAGCATGTTGATTTGAACTTTATTAAAATAACAATTTCAACAACAATGCCTATAAGAACAATTATGGTTATAACAACTATAAGCCTGTAGCGCCCCAACTCTTATTAAAGTTGGAACACATGTGTTATGTGCTAGTCTCTGGATCACTGCCAGCACCACAGTACAAAATATAAAGTATCATTGCATAAGTATCAAAATTGCTACAACGAGATCCAAAAATAGTAAAGTAAAATCTTTATTACAAGGTGCATAGCCATGAAGGCTAGCTAAAATTCAGTGTTCACAACAAAAGCGAAAAGCAATGAGCCTCATCTTCAAGCATGCGCCACAGGCAGACATGTTGGGTATAGACTCGAGTCCAAACTTATTCTTCATCTGAATTACCTGCACATTTGAATATGCAGCCCCCGAAGGAGGTCAAAACAATGAAGTATTGGCAAGTGACTATGGTAGATAGAAAATGACAAGTCTAGAATCTATATGCAATTTGGCTTGGTGGAGTGGGAGGCTATTTTGCAGAAAGCAAGTTTTCTCCTATCTTTTGTAAAACACTTTTATTTCTCAAAGACTTGGCACCAAGGGATGAAGCCCAAGTACACCAACAATTCTTTCCTTAGTCAAAATTTACTTTATGAAAACAGAGTTGTGATTCTTCCGCCCATCCTTGTCTAGCTGCTTGAAGTAGTCCATTTCCGGGGACACGGCTAAGTACTCAGTTTGTCGACTCTGCAGAGGTTGTGCACTTTCACCTTTAAACTCAATTAACCCAAACACCCTATACACGCAGAGTGCATTAAGGAAAGGCGAGAATTGAGACAAGAACTTTCAGAAGAAGAATGCAACCATACTAGCAAGACCCGTTCCACCTACCAAATTCTACATCTGCTTGTCAAGCTGACAGGTTGCACTCTCACAACTTAATTATTCTAGACAGAGCCCATTGTCAAAAGGCTGTTGTAACATCCCAATATTTTGGAATGTTTAAAAATCACAAAAATTTATAAACTTTTGTTTTGATTAAAATAAAATATTAAATTGCATAAGAGAACCAACTATAAAAGACTTCAAGCATCTTGAAGAGATTTAATTTTTCAAATATCTTGGAAAGATCATTACTTTCAAAAGTTGATTCAAGTTAAACAATTTAATATCCATTGTAGTTATTAAACCTCAATATGTAATTTGACAAATGTTTTACAAAATTTTCAAACCATTATAATAAAAAGTTTTCCTTATAAGTATTTGATTTAACCACTTAGCCATAGCTATTCATAAATTAAAATAGTATCTACAAGTGTTATTTTAAATAAATGAAAACATGATCCATTTGCCAATGGGTTTGTCATTTTTCCACTAAGTACAAAAGCATAGTGTTGAAATTACAACCTATAGTTTATAACTTTAATAACTTCATGTGTTTTATAATAAATGGATTATCCAAATAAACATTTCATTAGCTCAAAATGATCTTTATTTATTTTCAAAACATCAAATGATTTTCAGGAGTATATTATTATGATTTTTAAATCTAAAATCTTTTCCAAAGTGGTTATGAAGTTTTCAAATGAGTTATCATATTAAAAAATAAAATGTTGCCCAAAATACTTTAATTAAAAATGGTTACATTACATTTTCTCTGCTTATTTCAAATAGGTATAATATGTGATTTAATAATCTATTTAAGCTAAATTTTATGTAATAATGGAATATGAGTTTAAATAACTTATTTCCCAAACATAACTGAATATGGGTATTTTACAAATTTTATTGAGCCAAAAGAAAGTATAAATTTGTCAAAGTTTCAAAATTCATTTTAACTATCAAATTGGTATTTAATGAATATTTCAAAATATTATTTTTTAAAAATGCTCAAAACATGCCCACAACTGGTTTAACACAAAGATAATAATTTTACAAATTTTTGAATTTTGTTTGACTTCATTTGGACATTTAAATCAAAAGATATGAATAAAATGGAAAAATCAGAAAAGAAAAATAAATATCGGGATGACGTCATCATCGTCCCTAACCTCCAGCCGGAAATCTCTCCCGAAATCATCTCCGATTTCCCTTCCAAATTCGGTGCGATGTTTGCGCGATTGGTTTCCCCGCTTACACCCTTTAAAAGCCCTCGAAGCCGCCGTTCGTTTGCCCCCGAAAGTCTCAACCGGAGCGCCGCCAGGCCGCCGTTTCCGCTCGCCGGAGTGCTCGGCCGCCGCCGCGCTTTTCCCCCTTTTTCCCGGCGAGGTGAGCCACCTCCCTGCCCGAGACCGTGTCTAGCTTCTTCGCCGTAGCCGCGCACACCTTCTAACCTCTTCCACGCACCCTTCCACAGCCGTTTGTCGAGGAAGGAGGCGACCGGAGCTCGTCGACGTCCGAGCCACCTCGGCCGCTTCTCCACGCCACCACCAGGACGGTCGAGTCAACGCTGACGCCACCAATCTCTCCACCGTGAAGCGCCGCATCCGGGGAGGCAATCCGCGCATCCAGGGGAGCCTCGCAGCGCCGCCGTCGTCCTCGCCGAGCGCCGCGCCGCCGCGTCCTCCATCTGCTCCGGCCACCTCGCGCCGCCCGGTATGACCACCCCCCCGACCGTCCGATCTTGATCCATCGGCTCCGGTTTGATCACTTAAGTGAACCGGTATCGACGAATAGGAGATTGCCACGTCGTTGCCTCGTCAGCAACCAGTCAGATCCACGTCAGTAGCCTAGTCAGCGCCGCATGGATTTTAATTTTTTTAATTCAATTTAATTGGCATTTTAGCAGAAAAACCCCTGACACTGAGATCTATCATAACTTTTTAAGCACTTATCCAAATTTAAATATTTTTATATATTTGGAAATCCCTTGACATGTAGAATATTTTGGATCTGCCAAAATTCAAATTTGACTTAGTTAAAATATTCAAATTTCAAATGGTTTATTTGAGTATTTTTGTCATAACTTTAAATCTGTAAATTCAAAAATTGCAAATAAAATTGTTTTAGAAACTTTATAAAATGTGTAATATGTTGCATCTGTTATAAAATAATTTTGAGAATTATTTTGATGATTAAAAGGTTGTGTGTTTAATTTGAATAGTTTGACTATTTTTGACATAACTTTTAATACAAACATTATTTTTGTTTTAATCCAATAGCTATACATTTAATTAAAAGCCCTCTGTCTATTAACCCCATTTATAAAATTTTGTTATAAATAATGCTTGAATAATTTAAAATGAATTTAAAGATCATGAGACTTGATTTGATTTATTCTAGCACATTATAAAGTTTATTAATTTAATTTTTTTTATTTATTTGCACCAAAGACTTAAATAATTGTCCTAGTCTAGAGAAAGCTCAAATTCCTGTTTATTAATATAATACATAACTCTAATAAGTAAGTTTTATTTAAAACCTTTTAAATGATTTTAATTCAGTTACAAGTGTATATAAATGATATTGGTAAATTAGGTGTTACTAAAAATGTGAATTAAGATATTATGCCCTTTCAAATAACTAGGTTGTAATTTTAATACTATGAACTTTTCAGTTGGGATTTAAAAATGTTAGATATGATAAATTAGGAAATTCTTGAATATGAATTTGCTTAAGTTTAAAATTCTGAAAACATGACGTTAGGTAAAAGAAATTAAATATGGATGGTTGTTATAAAATCTTGAACCTTGCTTTTAAATTATGATTAAACCATCTTAGGATCTCTTCGTTTAAAGACCATTTCATTTGGATCCTGTGATCTTTCAATCTTTTCAAATTGAAAATGTCCAATTTGACTTTTGACTATACCTTAAACGCAATCGCATAAATTCTTTTTGCATATTGAATTATGTGACACCCTTGACCAAATCCACTTCTAAGCCTTATTACGCATGTATGTTCCAATTTGTGTTGTGTTTGTTGAATTGCTTGCTTATTGGATGCCCTTTTACTATATAGTTGAAACGGGGAGCAACTTTTGACTTGGACAAGAGTGTGTGAGAAATGACAACTTTCTTCAGGCAAGTGACTTCATAAAACACCTACTATTTTATTCTATTACATACCTAGTGTTTTAAGCAGTATTTGCAAAAGTAGTATGCATGATAGGTTTCTGGGAGATTTGTAGTATGCTATGCAAACCTGTTAGGTTACCCCTTAGAAATTCCAGTTAGACCCCTATTATAATTTAGTGGAAGTACCTGCTGCAAAAATGATTGTTTTATGGTTGATGTGATAAATGAAAATTTCCACTAAATTAATTTAACGCCTGGGTGGATTGGGTCGATCGAGGAGGTTTCAAGTTGAGTGGCTTCTCAGGGCCAAGTTTCATGGTTGTCTTCGCCCAAGATAGTTTCCACTTACTTGGGGCCATGATATGCGGTGTTAACCTGAGTTGCTCACTTGTGGTAGGCCACCCAGGGCTTTGAGATTTAAGTTTACACTGAGTCTAGTTGCTTATCGTGCAACCATTGGTCAATATGGGCTATGTCTTGATGGAGTAAGTTGATGTGGACCTGGGTCAAGAGATTGATGGTGGTAGAGTTGATAGGATGGTGGTAATCTCTTAGTATGATCATGGAAAAGCAACTTCTGAAAAGTCTCGTCTTGATCTTCTCCTTTTCCTTCTCACTAAAGGAGTGTAGAGGATAGTTTGGGTTGATTGAGTCTAATGGTGAAAGCGCACACACTCTCGAGAGTTAAAACCTAAGATCTTAGCCGTGTCCCCGGCATCGGACAATTTGAGTAACTACACAAGGCTGTCTTCTGAAAATCTCCTCATCCCAATTTCTTAATAAAACTTTGTTGGGTAAACATGGGTAGGAGACATGGACTTGTCTCGAGATGTCTCTGAAAGCGAAGATATTGATTTAAGAAAATTGTTATCAAAAGTTGGAGAAAACTTGCTTTGCGCAATAGCCTTGAGCTGCACCAGCCAAATAAGCATATAGATATAGCTTAGTAGAACATTAGAAATTAAAGTCACTTGCCACCATAATTCAATTGTGCTGACCCTTTATAGCTGGGCTGCAACTAAAACTTGCAGAATGTCCGAATGAGGAGTAAGGGGGTCGTCTTCGAGCTACAACCAACATGATCTGCCAGTGGCTTCATGGAGATGCTGTAGCTCCATGCTATCTTTGGTTTTGCGTTTGAACTCTGAAATAAAGTGAGAACTATTTATTCAGCTAGCGTTTTCAGCTATGCAAAATTGTAAGGATTATCTGTTTTTGGATCATTCGTCTCGTATTGTAATAGATTATGACATCGTACTGTGGTATTACATCTTATTGGAAATTGCGAGACTTATGTGATCCAAGGCTTCCGCACTATTCATAAGTGCCATTGCTATCTTAAGCAAGGGCACTACAGATGGTATCAGAGCCAGGTTGTTGCCTGTAGGCTCGAAAACCCCTAGGATTGGACAGAAACCAAAAGTCAAACATTTTTAAGTTATTATTCTATTTGTACATTATATTTTTCTTGTTTTGTTTCTTTTCTCTTTCACTTTAATTCTAATACTCTTACCTTTTTCAAAATTTTAGATGGGAGAGTACACTAAGACCGCGTATGCTGGTATTTTGTCGGATTTCATCTCTGGGAGGCAGCTGTCCAGGTTGACAAGTCAATTGAAGCTACCACCGCCCTATTTCCGAGGAAGGAAGGAGGAGACCGACATACCTAATGTGACGCGCTGGGAAATCCGCACAATCATGACCCCAGATCCCACGATGCCAGACTTCGAGCCCGTGGACTATGTCACCTACTACCCAGAGTGGATTGAAGGACTGAACGTAGCTATGGTGGACTTAAGAGCTCGTCTGTGCTACAAGTATCGCAACAACCTACCACCGGAATCGCCCTTCCGTGCCTTTGGGAAGAGAGATGCACATGGCCACTCGTTGGCTCACACTGGGAATCGCTTGGATCTACCCCTGATCTACAAAATGTTTGAAGACCTAGATTTCCTCGTCAACTGCTTGACCCAGAAGGTTCAACAAGCTCATGACATCGCGGATCACGCTCAGGCCGTCATACACTCAAAGACCCAAGAACTCCAGACTTCTGAAACCCTTATCGGCCACATTAAGGAACACATCCATGATCTACAGTTGCAGAACCTGGATAAGGATGAGCAGATTGCCGCACTTCAGGCACAACTCAACCCACCTTCACCACCACCGCTGGTAACTGAAGAAGAAGGTGACCAAGGCACTGGAGAAGTGGCTGTACCCGCAAATGTAAAGGAGGAAGAACCGGAGGAAGAAGACCCCGAAGAGGTGATTTTTGAGGAGTCAAGTGAGGAAGAAGACACACTTGAGGTAAACAACCACGCAACAAAGCGCAAGCGGGAGATCAAAGAGGAATAAGGGAAGCAAGTCAAGCAACGTTAGAGAGACCACCATTTATCCTATCTGAGCTTATCGTATCAGTTTAGTGTATTGACCTATCAAAATGTGATATGGCAGTACCGCGTGTTTATTTTGGAACCTAAATCGTTTTTGGAGTTGAGAATTTTAAAACCTTGAGTTTTCAGGATTATTAATATCTAGCGGTTTGAACCTTGAGTTGTGTATTTGTTCGATTGCTTGATGTGTTTGTTTGCATGACCTGAAAATATTTAAGGGTGGTAGCCACCCAAATAAAAATTAATCTCTGCCGCATAAACCCGGAGATCCCAAGCTACAATTCTTTTTAGTCATCCCAATCAGAAAAATCATCCCCTACAAGTTTTCAAGTTTCCATGCCAGAATTTATCTTTCACAAAACCTCTCGAGTATTAGAATCATTCAAGCTATTGCTTTTCTTTCTAGCCTCTCCGAATCTCGGGGACGAGATTCCTTTTAAGGGTGGTAGTCTGTAACATCCCAATATTTTGGAATGTTTAAAAATCACAAAAATTTAAAAACTTTTGTTTTGATTAAAATAAAATATTAAATTGCATAAGAGAACCAACTATAAAAGACTTCAAGCATCTTGAAGAGATTTAATTTTTCAAATATCTTGGAAAGATCATTACTTTCAAAAGTTGATTCAAGTTAAACAATTTAATATCCATTGTAGTTATTAGACCTCAATTTTAATTTGACAAATGTTTTACAAAATTTTCAAACCATTATAATAAAAAGTTTTCCTTATAAGTATTTGATTTAACCACTTAGCCATAGCTATTCATAAATTAAAATAGTATCTACAAGTGTTATTTTAAATAAATGAAAACATGATCCATTTGCCAATGGGTTTGTCATTTTTCCACTAAGTACAAAAGCATAGTGTTGAAATTACAACCTATAGTTTATAACTTTAATAACTTCATGTGTTTTATAATAAATGGATTATCCAAATAAACATTTCATTAGCTCAAAATGATCTTCATTTATTTTCAAAACATCAAATGATTTTCAGGAGTATATTATTATGATTTTTAAATCTAAAATCTTTTCCAAAGTGGTTATGAAGTTTTCAAATGAGTTATCATATTATAAAATAAAATGGTGCCCAAAATACTTTAATTAAAAATGGTTACATTACATTTTCTCTGCTTATTTCAAATAGGTATAATATGTGATTTAATAATCTATTTAAGCTAAATTTTATGTAATAATGGAATATGAGTTTAAATAACTTATTTCCCAAACATAACTGAATATGGGTATTTTACAAATTTTATTGAGCCAAAAGAAAGTTTAAATTAGTCAAAGTTTCAAAATTCATTTTAACTATCAAATTGGTATTTAATGAATATTTCAAAATATTATTTTTCAAAAATGCTCAAAACATGCCCACAACTGGTTTAACACAAAGATAATAATTTTACAATTTTTTAGAATTTTGTTTGACTTCACTTGGACATTTAAATCCAAATATATGAATAAATGGAAAAATCAGAAAAGAAAAATAAATATCGGGATGACGTCATCATCGTCCCTAACCTCCAGCCGGAAATCTCTCCCGAAAATCATCTCCGATTTCCCTTCCAAATTCGGTGCGATGTTTGCGCGATTGGTTTCCCCGCTTACACCCTTTAAAAGCCCTCGAAGCCGCCGTTCGTTTGCCCCCGAAAGTCTCAACCGGAGGGCCGCCAGGCCGCCGTTTCCGCTCGCCGGAGTGCTCGGCCGCCGCCGCTCTTTTCCCCCTTTTTCCCGGCGAGGTGAGCCACCTCCCTGCCCGAGACCGTGTCCAGCTTCTTCGCCGTAGCCGCGCACACCTTCTAACCTCTTCCACGCACCCTTCCACAGCCGTTTGTCGAGGAAGGAGGCGACCGGAGCTCGTCGACGTCCGAGCTACCTCGGCCGCTTCTCCACGCCACCACCAGGACGGTCGAGTCAACGCTGACGCCACCAATCTCTCCACCGTGAAGCGCCGCATCCGGGGAGGCAATCCGCGCATCCAGGGGAGCCTCGCAGCGCCGCCGTCGTCCTCGCCGAGCGCCGCGTCCTCCATCTGCTCCGGCCACCCCGCGCCGCCCGGTATGACCACCCTCCCCCGACCGTCCGATCTTGATCCATCGGCTCCGGTTTGATCACTTAAGTGAACCGGTATCGACGAATAGGAGATTGCCACGTCGTTGCCTCGTCAGCGCCCAGTCAGATCCACGTCAGTAGCCTAGTCAGCGCCGCGTGGATTTTATTTTTTTTAATTCAATTTAATTGGCATTTTTGCAGAAAAACCCCTGACACTTAGATCTATCATAACTTTTTAAGCACTTATCCAAATTTAAATATTTTTACATATTTGGAAAGCCCTTGACATGTAGAATATTTTGGATCTGCCAAAATTCAAATTTGACTTAGTTTAAAATATTCAAATTTCAAATGGTGAATTTGAGTATTTTTGTCATAACTTTAAATCTGTAAATTCAAAAATTGCAAATAAAATTGTTTTAGAAACTTTATAAAATGTGTAATATGTTGCATCTGTTATAAAATAATTTTGAGAATTATTTTGATGATTAAAAGGTTGTGTGTTTAATTTGAATAGTTTGACTATTTTTGACATAACTTTTAATACAAACATTATTTTTGTTTTAATCCAATAGCTATACATTTAATTAAAAGCCCTCTGTCTATTAACCCCATTTATAAAATTTTGTTATAAATAATGCTTGAATAATTTAAAATGAATTTAAAGATCATGAGACTTGATTTGATTTATTCTAGCACATTATAAAGTTTATTAATTTAATTTTTTTTATTAATTTGCACCAAAGACTTAAATAATTGTCCTAGTCTAGAGAAAGCTCAAATTCCTGTTTATTAATATAATACATAACTCTAATAAGTAAGTTTTATTTAAAACCTTTTAAATGATTTTAATTTAGTTACAAGTGTATATAAATGATATTGGTAAATTAGGTGTTACTATAAATGTGAATTGAGATATTATGCCCTTTCAAATAACTAGGTTGTAATTTTAATACTATGAACTTTTCAGTTGGGATTTAAAAATGTTAGATATGATAAATTAGGAAATTCTTGAATATGAATTTGCTTAAGTTTAAAATTCTGAAAACATGACCTTAGGTAAAAGAAATTAAATATGGATGGTTGTTGTAAAATCTTGAACCTTGCTTTTAAATTATGATTAAACCATCTTAGGATCTCTTTGTTTAAAGACATGGACTTGTCTCGAGATGTCTCTGAAAGAGAAGATATTGATTTAAGAAAATGTTATCAAAAGTAGGAGAAAACTTGCTTTGCGCAATAGCCTTGAGCTCCACCAGCCAAATAAGCATATAGATATAGCTTAGTAGAACATTAGAAATTAAAGTCACTTGCCACCACAATTCAATTGTGCTGACCCTTTATAGCTGGGCTGCAACTAAAACTTGCAGAATGTCCGAATGAGGAGTAAGGGGGTCGTCTTCGAGCTACAACCAACATGATCTGCCAGTGGCTTCATGGAGATGCTGTAGCTCCATGCTATCTTTGGTTTTGCGTTTGAACTCTGAAATAAAGTGAGAACTATTTATTCAGCTAGCGTTTTCAGCTATGCAAAATTGTAAGGATTATCTGTTTTTGGATCATTCGTCTCGTATTGTAATAGATTATGACATCGTACTGTGGTATTACATCTTATTGGAAATTGCGAGACTTATGTGATCCAAATCTTCTGCACTATTCATAAGTGCCATTGCTATCTTAAGCAAGGGCACTACAGCTGCACGGGAAGCATCTAAACTTGGAGGGACTTAGTAATCTCTTTGTTCTTGGGTGGCTGTCCACAAGTGCACTTCTGGGTAACAACCACCATGCTCATGGCCCTAAGTAGAATAGACATTCATCCTAGGCGACGACAACCACAAGCATAGTCCCAAAAGCCACACAACATAAATCATATCAACCAATTCCACCCAGATGTGCATTTCAATTTTAACACTTTGAAACATTTCTATAGCATGGTATGTAAATACTTTTTATAGCATAGCTAAGCATCTACTAAAACTTTTCATGGCTGCATGGGAAAAGGGTGGCTACACACTACTAGGATATTTGCAAAGTATAAACTAACTTAGCATTATAAAATAGTTCCAAAATTCCTATCATGCATACTACTCAAAATATACTACTAATGCATATTGAAAATATTGGGTAAAATATGAATGTCACTTGCCTTGGTAACAGGAGGCACAAACACAGCAAGAATAACAATCACAAGCAAATCCTTCCTCCTCTACACAATCTAACAAGCAATACAACAATAAATAAACACAACTTGCAACACTTGAAATAACAAAGCATAAATATGTGTGCATGCATGATAGGTTATGAATATAACGAAAACATCTTATTATCAATTCTATTCTCTATGTTTATTTAATGCATGAAATGCAATGAACAATGGTTTATCTTCAATTAAATTATAGAGAACAAATATAGCCAAATTAAGGTACTACACTCAATTTTACTTAGTTCTTTTATAAAACTTTCAATAAAACTCATGTTGCACTTTCTGGACAAAGAGCAAAATTATTATTCCAAAATAATTGGTTTTAGATGAAAAACATTTTTATTATTTAAGTTATGAATTTAAATGGCCAAAATGCCAATCTGTAAATTTCTAAATTTTAACGACACCAAAATGACCAACTAATGATATATAAATAAACTACATGAGCAGGGCTTTCCAATGATATAAAGTTTATAAATTTTGGACTTACAGATTGAACGTTATGAATTTTTCAAGTTTTAATAGTTTTCTGTTTTAATTTCTAAATTCTATTCGAAAAAGAAAAAAAAATCGGCCACGCGGCGCGATCTGATTCGCCCCGTACCGGTTCGACGCGAATCGCGATCGGGAGCCGTTAGATCTAAATGAAATCGGACGCGCCAGATTAATCGCCGAGACGAAAAATAAAAATAAAACGGATCCGTTGGATCTAGATCCAACGGTCCAGAACGCGTTGACCTAACGCGGGCGGCGCGAGTCGCCGGAGACGCGCGGGCGCGGCGGAGCCATTGTCGGCGTTTGCGCCCGAGGCGTTCTACGGTGCTAGGAGGGAAACGGAGCTCACTAGGGGATACGCGATGTCGAGGGGAAGGCAATGTAGCGGTGGCGATGACCGGAGCGTCCTCGTCTCCCCGGAAGAGCTCGCCGGAGATGCTTGCGGCGGCAGTTCTTCTCGGTCGTGGACGGAGGCGGGGATTCGCTGCAAAAACAAATGCTCCACCGTGTCAAATCGTTGTGCATGGTTAAAAGGAATCGAAAGGGGGTGTTGAGGGTGTCCGAGGTGGCCGGAGTTGCTCGGGCGGCAGAGTTCTTACCGATGTTGACGGCGGAGAAGCGAGGGCTCGAGCGGGCAGCCTAGGGGCTCTCGGGAGGAGTGGTTTGGAGAAAACGGACGAGAGCGGAGAGGGCTATTAGTAGAGAAAGGAGGCGGGGTAAATGGAGTAGTAAATCGCTGTATTGAATCAAAATCAAATCGGCCGTTTTCGGTCGGAGGCGAGGGCGTGATTTGGGGACGAACTGATCCGCGGGGGAGATGACAGGTGGGTCCCACCAGTCGGTGACAGCGAGAGAGAGAGAGAGGAGACTAGGCCGCTGGCGGTCCGTTGTGCTTCGCGCGCGCGGTGAATTGCCATGGGCCACGGCCCAAACGGTTCCGAAAATAATTCTTCTATTTCTAAATCGTTTTCTGTTTTTCAAAACACATTTAAAATATGATTTTTAAACTTAATCAAATCATTTCAGAAAAAATCATAAAAATATGTTTTGGAAAGCTTATCAAATTTACAATCTTTTAGTATCATTCTTGTGAATTAAATAATTTTATATAAAGGAATTTTATAAGGAGCACAATTAAACAACTTTATGGAATTAAAATTTACTTAATTTTATAATTGAATTTTTATTTAGTTCTTATGTGATTGAAATGTGATGTCTATGTGATGAATGATGCATGAATGCAAAGTTTTAAATTTTTGAAAATTCTGGGATGTTACAGACTAACCCCCTTAAGATGAAGCCCGCCCTCGAGCTTAGGAAAGGTCAGCAAATAGGTGAGGATGGTCTTCTCGAAGGTCATCTTCTCGTTCCCAGGTGGCCTCTTCCTCAGTGTGATGATTCCACTGAACCTTGCAAAACTTGATGGTTTTATTACGGGTGACTCTTTCTGCTGTCTGTAATACTTTGATGGGTTTTTCTTTATAGCTTAGATCACTTTCCAATTGCACTTCCTCAAGGGGTACAATATCCTTTAATAGAGTTCCCATCATCTCGGGGTGACATTTCTTCAATTGACTGACGTGGAACACATTATGGACCGCAGATAGAATTTCTGGTAATTCTAACTCATATGCTACTTCACCTTTGCAAGAAAGAATTTTGAATGGTCCAATAAATCATGGTGCTAGCTTTACTTTGATTCCAAACCTTTTTACACCCCGAAGTGGTGACACTCTAAGATAGACTCTATCACCCTCCTCGTAGAGGACTTCTCTACGTTTGGAATGTGCATAGCTCTTCTGTCGTGATTGTGCTATCTTCAATCTGCCTTTGATTAGCCTGACCTTCTCTTCAGCATCCTGTATTATGTCAGGTCCAAAGAAGCTCCGTTCTCCTACACCACTCCACAACAATGGGGTAGTGCATTTCCTTCCATATAATGCTTCGAACGTAGCCATCTCAATGCTGGCTTGGTAACTGTTATTGTTTGAGAATTCAGCGTAAGGTAGATTATCATCCCAGCTAGATCGATAATCAAGCGCACAAGCTCTTAACATATCTTCGAAAATCTGATTAACTCTCTCGGTCTGACCATCTGTTTGCGGATGAAAGGCTGTGCTGAATTCCAATATGGTTCCTAGTGATTCGTGCAACTGTTTCCAGAAGTGAGATGTGAACTGGGTTCCTCTGTCAGACACTATACTCTTGGGAACACCATGAAGACACACTATTCTTTTCATGTAAATATCAGCTAACTTAGCACTTGTATAAGTGGTCTTCACAGGTATAATGTGAGCTATTTTTGTTAGGCGGCAAACAATAACCCAAATAGAATCATAACCCAATTTGGTCCTTGGTAATCCGGTGATGAAATCGATTCCAATAGAATTCCACTTCCAGTCCGGCACTTTCAAAGGTTGTAGAAGTCCTGCTGGTTTCTTATGTTCTAATTTTACTCGACTGCATACATCACACTTTGCGATATATTCTGCTATTTCCCTCTTCAGATTTTCCACCAAAATCTCTCCTTTATATCCATATACATCTTGGTATTTCCAGGATGAATAGAATAAGGTGTCTCATGGGCTTCTTGCAGAATTAACTTCCTAAGATCAGGATCATTTGCCACACATACACGTTTTTCAAACCACAAGGTTCCTTGTTCATGTTCATGAAATCCCTTAGCTTTTCCTACTCTCAGATTGACTTTGATTTCTTCAATATCCTTGTCTCCCTTCTGAGCTTCACGTATCTTGTCCATCAAATTTGGTTGCACTACTAATGAGGCTACAAAACCTTCTGGTACCACTTCCAATCTGAGGTCCTTGAATGCCTTGCACAAATCCTCAGGTATTTCTCCTGCCGTGATGCCATTCACATAAACCTTACGACTCAGGGCATCAGCTACTACATTAGCCTTTCCCGGATGATATTGAAGACTTAGATCATAATCCTTGATAAGTTCCAACCATGTTCTCTGCCTCATGTTCAATTCTTTCTGAGTGAAAATATACTTCAAACTTTTGTGGTCAGTGAACACTTCACATCTTTTACCCATCAGATAGGGTCTCCATGTCTTCAAGGCATGTACTACTGAGGCTAACTCGAGATCGTGGGTGGGATAATTTACTTCATGTTTCTTGAGCTGTCTAGAGGCATATGATGCCACTCTATCTTCCTGCATCAATACACTTCGAAGACCTTGGCGTGAAGCATCACAGTACACTTGGAATTCTTTCTCTAAATCCGGTAAGCATAGAACTGGAGCTGTAACTAGACGTTTCTTCAACTCCTGAAAACTGGCTTCACAAGCCTCAGCCCACTCAAACTTCTTCTACGTTTTCAACAATTCCGTTAAGGCTTTAGCAATCTTGGAAAAGTTTTCAATAAATCTTCGGTAGTATCCCGCTGGACCCAGAAAACTACGTAATTCTCCCACATTCTTTGGTGGTTCCCAATTGGTTATCGCAGAAACTTTTTCGGGATCCACTGCTATACCCTCTTTGGATACCACATGGCCTAGAAATCCGACTTGTTCTAACCAAAACTCACATTTACTGTATTTGGCATACAACTTATGTTCACGTAGTCTCTGCAATACTAGACGTAAGTGCTCTTCATGTTCCTTGTGACTTTTGGAGTAAATTAAAATGTCATCGATAAAAACTACCACAAACTTATCCAGAAAATCCATGAACACTTTATTCATCATATTCATGAAATAGGCTGGAGCATTGGTTAATCCAAAAGGCATTACTGTGTACTCATAAGAACCATATCTCGTAACAAACGCTGTTTTTGGTGTATCCTTTTCTCTAACTTTAATTTGGAGGTAACCTGATTGCAGATCAATCTTGGAGAAGACACAAGCACCTTCCAGTTGATCAAATAGTTCATTTATCTTGGGTAATGGGTACTTGTTCTTGATGGTGTGCTCATTTATATCCCTGTAGTCCATGACTAGTCTCTGGGTTTGATCTTTCTTTTTAACAAATAGAACAGGTGCTCCCCATGGCGAAGAACTTGGACGGATAAATCCTTTCTGAAGGTGTTTCTCCAGTTGCTTCTTGAGCTCTTTTAGTTCATCGACGGCCATAGGATAAGGTCTCTTAGCTATTGGTCCAGTACCCGGTTTTAGTTCAATGAGAAACTCCACATCTCTATCGGGTGGCATTCCCGGTAGTTCTTCCGGGAAAACATCTGGGTACTCCTGGACAATCAGCACATCACCAAGGCTAACCCCCTTAAGAGAATTTAGCCTAACTTTCTTAACTTTGAAAGTTGATCTGAATTTAATCTTCTGTTTCTCTGGGGTGGTGAGGGTGATAGCTCTATTTGCAAAGTCTATGATTCCTTCAAAACGGGTCATCCAATCCATTCCAATAATAACATCCAAACCTTGGGTTTCTAGGATGACTAAGTATGTTGGAAAAAGATATTTTCCAATATTTAAATCTAACTGCCTACACCCGTAATTTACTATCATCTCACCCCTAGGTGAACTCACTCTAATAGGTTTTCCTAGGCTTTCCTCGGCTAGCCCATGTTTGTTTACAAAAGCTCTTGATATGAATGAATGCGATGCTCCAGTATCAAATAAGACTAATGCTGGAAAAGAATTGAGCAGGAACTTACCAATCACAGCATCAGGTTCATCATGAACTTCTTCCACATTGATGTGTTCACTTGCCCCTTCTGGAAAGGATTTGGCTTGGAGTTTTCATCAGCCTTCCTCTCTGGGCAGTCAGTAGCATAATGTCTTGTCTTCTTGCACTTGAAGAAAGTCACATTAGACAAGTCTTTCTTCCCTTCATAGTTAGGGCGGTGATGACCATTTCCATGATTATGGCCATGGTGATGGTTTCCCTTGAATCCCCCATTATTTCCTTCATATCCTCCATTGTTTCCTTTATATTCTCCATTATGGTTATGACCATGATGTTTTTGGCCACTACCATTGTTGGAGTGATTCCATGGTTTATGTCCACTGCCTTAAGTAACGTGGTGCCTTTCGTGTGTAACTTCGGAATGAACCTTACTTGTACTGAACTTCCTCTTCTTGTTCTCTTCCTTTCTTATGTTGTTGTCCAAGGTGATGGCTTGATCCAATAAAGCTTGATAATTAGGAGCATAGGCTACAGACAAGGGTATCTTCAATTCTCCCTTAAGTCCATTGAGGAGTTTTTCCTTCCTCTTAGCATCAGTGTCAATATCTTCTGGTGCATATCTTGATAGTGTGCAAAAGTCATCCATATACTCCTTCAGAGTTCTACCTCACTGTCTCAAGCTGCAGAATTCCTCCTTCAGATTCATTATGCCAGAGGATATGTGAGCATTGCAAAAACCTTCCTTGAAAGCATCCCAAGTCAGGTCCTCTAGAGGATGAGTCACTTGATAGGTCTCCCACCACAGTGCAACGGGTCCTTACAGCAGATGTGCAGTGAACCTTACTTTCTCTGCCTCAGAGCATTCACAAGTCACTAAATCCTTGTTGACTGAGCGGAGCTGTAGCGCCCCATCTTTTAAATAAAGATGGAACACCTGTGTTATGTGCTAGTCCCTGGATCACTGCCAGCACCACAGTACAAAATATATAGTATCATTGCATAAGTATCAAATTACTACAACGAGATCCAAAAATAGCTAAGTATAGCTTTATTACAAAGTGCATAGTCATGAAGACTAGATAAAATATTTAGAGTTCACAACGAAAATAAAAGCAATGAGCCTCCTCTTCTAGAATACGCCACAAGCAGACATGTTGGGTGTAGAATCGAGTCCAAACTCACTCCTCATCAGAATTACCTGCACATTTGAATATGCAGCCCCCGTAGGAGGTCAATACAATGAAGTATTGGCAAGTGACTATGGTGGATAAATTACGACAAGTCTAATTCTATATGCATATTTGGCTTGGTGGAGTTGTAGGCTATTTTGCAGAAAGCCAGTTTTCTCCTATCTTTTGTAAAACACTTTTGTTTCTCAAAGACTTGGCACCAAGGGATGAAGCCCAAGTGCACCAACAATTCTTTCCTTAGTCAAATTTTACTTTATGAAAACTATGATGAGATTCTTCCACCCATCCTTGTCCAGTTGCTCGAAGTAGTCCATCACCGGGGACACGGCTGAGTACTCAGATTGTCGACTCTGCAGAGGTTGTGCACTTTCACCTTGAGACTCAATTAACCCAAACATCCTATACACGCGGAGTGCATTAAGGAAAGGAGAGAATTGAGACAAGAACTTTCAGAAGAAGAATGCAACCATACTAGCAAGACCCGTTCCACCTACCAACTCTACATCTGCTTGTCAAGCTGACAGGTTGCACTCTCACAACTTAGTAATTCTAGACAGAGCCCATTGTCAAAAGGCTGCACGGGAAGCTTCTAAACTTGGAGGAACTTAGAAATCTCTTTGTTCCTGGGTGGCCATCCACAAGTGCGCTTCTGGGTGACAACCACCATGCTCATGGCCCTAAGTAGAATAGACATTCATCCTAGGCAAAGACAACCACAAGCATAGTCCCAAAAGCCACTCAACATAAACCAAACAACCAATTCCACCCAGGTGTGCATTTAAAGTTTTAACACTTAGCAATATTTCAATACCCTGGTAAGTAAACACTTTTTATAGCATAGCTAAGCATCTAATAAAACTTTTGATGGCTGCATGGGGAGGGATGGCTACACACTACTAGGATATTTTCAAAGTGTAAACTAACTTAGCTTTATAAGATAGTTCAAAAATTCCCTATCATGCATACTACTCAAAAATCTACTAATAATGCATATAGAAAACATTGGGTAGATTATGAATGGCACTTGCCTTGGTAACAGGAGGAACAAGCACATCAAGAATAACAATCACAAGGGTCTTCCTCCTCTTCACAATCTAGAGACAAACAATAAAACTAAATAAACACACAAACACAACACTTAAAATATCAAGATAAAAGTATGTATGCATGCTTGATATGCAATGAACTTAACAAGACAAAATAATTACCATTTTATTTCCTCTGTTATTAATGCATGAATGCAATGATCAATATTTTAATATTTTATTTAATCATTTAAAATATTGAGCATAACCTAGTAGTTTTAAGTTCTAAAACCAATTTCCTTAATTCTATTATGAGAATTTTCAAATAAAACTCATGTTGCACTCTCTGGACAGAGGGCATTAATAAAATTCTAAAACAATTGGATTTATTTGAAAAGAATTTTTATTAATTAAGTTATAGTTTTAATAGCCGAAAAGCTAAACAATTTAAATTCCGCAATTAAAATACACTAATAGACAAACTAATGAAACCACACTAAACTACATGAGGAGAGCTTTACGTGGATATAAAATTCATCAAATTTGGATGAACAGATCGAAAGTTATGAATTTTGCAAGTTTCAATAGTTTTCTGTTTTTAAAACAAATTTTCAGCCGAAATAGAAAATTAAAGAGGCCACGCGGCGCCCTCCGATTGGATGATACCGGTTCGCCGCGGATCGCGAACCGTTGGATCTAAAGTAAAACGGGCGTTCCAGATCAATCTGATCTAGATCCATTGGATCTAGATCCGACGGCCTGGACAAAAGGGCACGGACGGGCGGCGCGGTTCGCCGGCGAACTTCTGCCCGCGGCGGCGCCATGGCCGGCGTCGCACGCACTCGCGATCTACGGCTAAGGGGAGGGGGAAAATCATACCACGGCGGAGAGGAGATCGAGGCGGAGGCGATGGCGCGGCTGGGGCTCTCCGTGCTTCCTCTTCTTCTCCCAAAGCTCCGCCGGAGGTGAGGACCGTGGCGGTGCTCTTCGGTCGCGGACGGAGGGGACGCTTCGCTGCGATTCAAGTCACGAGATTAGGTGCAGAACGACCTCAAGGGAGAAAGAGGTCGAGGGGAGGCGAAAGGAAGAGCCGGGGTGGTCGGAGCGCTACGCACGGCGAGCTCGACGGCGGCGGATTCGCGCGAGATGCCGAACTCGGTGGCGGCGGCCCGGTGGCGTAGATCGTTAGGGTTTTTGGGGTGGAATCGGGAGGCGCGGTCGCGAAATAAATAGGAGGCATCTCCGGGGAACAAACCGTGCGGAAATCGCGTGGATTCGATCCGTCCTCGGATCGGTCTCCGCCGGAGTTTTCGCGACGGGAGGTTGAAGACATCTGACGGGCTGTCCCCACCCGTCAGCGAGAAGAAGCGGGAGGCGGCTACGCGGGCTGGTCTGCTGGGCCGCTCCCTCGCGCGCGCGGTAGATAGGGTTCGGCCGGCCCGTTAAGAAAACTTTTTAAATTAAACTCCTTTTCTGCTTTAAAACTTTTTAAAACAATTTGATTTTTAAATCCTATCAAAACATTTCAGAAAAATTCATAAAAAAAATGTTTTGAAAAGCTAATTTAATTTAGAACTTTGTGATATCATTTTGCTCAATAAATAAAATAATAAAATACAGTTTTTTATGTGGAGCTCAATTAGACCTCTTTATGGAAAACAACTTTATTTAAACTTATAAATAAAATTTAAGTTATTCTTTATGTGATTTCAATGTCATGCCTAAATGATGCATGATGCATGATGCAAAGTTCTAAATTTTTGAGAAAAATTGGGATGTTACAGGAGCCAGTCATCTGCCACTATAGGTTCTGTAGCAGATGAGAACTTCTTTGGCCTAAGCCTTAGTAATCTAGCAAGTCTGTCCACTTGGGGTGGGGGTGGAAGTGGTGGGTGGTTGTTGTTGTGGTTGTTGTTATTGGTTGCAGCAATGAACTGAGTCATCATAGTCATCAATTGGGCTTGAGCTGCCATCAGCTGTTGCATAGCCTCGTTGTTGTCGGAATCACGACGTGGAGGCATCTGTGGGGTTCTTAGCATGGATGAGTAAAGGATAGATAGAACTAAAAGGAGGAATCCTACCCATCCACAAAACAATCAAGTCAAGCAATCCATAAACAACGAACCACTTATAAAAGCAACCAACACACAAATCAAAGCCTTTGGATTAAAAGAAAACGATATAAAAGTTTGGAAAATAAACTCGCGAGGTTCCGAGGATACAAGGGAAAGTACTGCCTTACCACAAGTTGGTAGGTCAATACAAGACTAAGATAACGATGTGGTGTAGGGTAAATGGTAGTCTCACTAACTAACTACTCGACCATGTCATCTTCTTCTTCTTCAATCTCCTGAATTTCGATTCCTTCATTGTCGAGTACCTCTTTGAGTTCCTTCACTTCTTTCTCCAGGGCAGAGTTCTTTTCTTGCAGCTCCCTCTTCTCAGTACGAAGCCATTTGATCAAGTCACTATCGGCCTCGAACTCGACTTCATTGCTCTCGAGTTCTGCCTTCTGTTCTCTGATAGTCTTGTTCTTCTCTTGAACTCTTTTCTCCTGCCTCTTGTACTTCTCCTCTTGTGCAGCAAACCTCTCTTCTTGGGCCTTAGTCACTTCCTCCTGAGCCTTCATCTTCTCCTCGTTCTCCTTGAGTAGGGCACATAGCTCATCGTTCTTCAGGAGCTCGGTGCGCCTATCCTCATAAAGTTCTGTGACGAGGATTTCCAATTCTTGGAAATAAAGACTAAGAGGCTTTGCCTTGCCTCTATCTCCGACATAAAAAAGGTAAGGTTCTCCATCCTCGTTTCTCCTGCCAAAGAAAATGGAGTAGTGGCCCCTCAACTCTGTGCTGTAGCGTCCGCAGAGGCGCCCAATCAGGTCTTGCATGACTAGATTGAGTCCTTTATCTTTAGAGTCACTAACAATTTTGATCTCCAGCGGGGGTTCATCTCCACGTCCTGGCTGAGTTGCTTTTATTCCCCAACAACCCTCTTTGTTAAACTTCTTCAGGATGAAGCCCTTGACTTGAGGTAGCGGTAACCCTATCTTCTCGCCGATGTCGAGGAGGTAGCAGCCAAAACGGGTGTTCTCGAAGTCCTCCGCGGTGGTGAAGTGGAAGCTCGTCATCCTTTAGGTAGAAAGAAAGAATTAAAACAAGAAATGCATAAGGTAAAGAAGTACTAGTCATGCTGTGCATTATTAATTTAGAAAATACTAAGTCAAAATCTTAAGGTGATCAACAAATATTAACAACTCTTTGTAAATTGGATATTCACTATAGTGAGAGAGACAGACACCCGGGCATCCACTTATGTTGTGGAACAGGTCTCATGAACGCGGACATGTAAGGTTAGTCCCGGGCCGCTTCATCCCACTATGCCGCTAGGATCCAACATACTTCAAAGATGGTAACATTATGATCAAAAAGGGCTTGACCAATCCTAAGGGCTCGAACCTACAGGCAACACTTTGCTCTGATACCATTTTGTAGCGCCCCAACTCTTATTAAAGTTGGAACACCTGTGTTATGTGCTAGTCCCTGGATCACTGCCAGCACCACAGTACAAAATATAAAGTATCATTGCAGAAGTATCAAAATTGCTACAACGAGATCCAAAAATAGTAAAGTAAAATCTTTATTACAAGGTGCATAGCCATGAAGGCTAGCTAAAATTCAGAGTTCACAACAAAAGGGAAAATCAATGAGCCTCATCTTCAAGCATGCGCCACAGGCAGACATGTTGGGTGTAGACTCGAGTCCAAACTTATTCTTCATCTGAATTACCTTCACATTTGAATATGCAGCCCCCGAAGGAGGTCAAAACAATGAAGTATTGGCAAGTGACTATGGTAGATAGAAAATGAAAAATCTAGAATCTATATGCAATTTGGCTTGGTGGAGTGGGAGGCTATTTTGCAGAAAGCAAGTTTTCTCCTATCTTTTGTAAAACACTTTTCTTTCTCAAAGACTTGGCACAAAGCGATGAAGCCCAAGTACACCAACAATTCTTTCCTTAGTCAAATTTTACTTTATGAAAACAGAGTTGTGATTCTTCCGCCCATCCTTGTCTAGCTGTTCGAAGTAGTCCATTTCCGGGGACACGGCTAAGTACTCAGTTTGTCGACTCTGCAGAGGTTGTGCACTTTCATCTTTAAACTCAATTAACCCAAACATCCTATACACGCGCAGTGCATTAAGGAAAGGAGAGAATTGAGACAAGAACTTTCAGAAGAAGAATGCAACCATACTAGCAAGACCTGTTCCACCTACCAAATTCTACATCTGCTTGTCAAGCTGACAGGTTGCGCTCTCACAACTTAATTATTCTAGACAGAGCCCATTGTCAAAAGGCTGCACGGGAAGCATCTAAACTTGGAGGGACTTAGTAATCTCTTTGTTCCTGGGTGGCCGTCCACAAGTGCACTTCTTGGTAACAACCACCATTCTCATGGCCCTAAGTAGAATAGACATTCATCCTAGGTGACGATAACCACAAGCATAGTCCCAAAAGCCACTCAACATAAACCATATCAACCAATTCCACCCAGATGTGCATTTTAATTTTAACACTTAGAAACATTTCTATAGCATGGTATGTAAACACTTTTTATAGCATAGCTAAGCATCTACTAAAACTTTTCATGGCTGCATGGGAAAAGGGTGGCTACACACTAGTAGGATATTTGCAAAGTATAAACTAACTTAGCATTATAAAATAGTTCCAAAATTCCTATCATGCATACTACTCAAAATATACTACTAATGCATATAGAAAATACTGGGTAAAATATGAATGTCACTTGCCTTGGTAACAGGAGGCACAAGCACAGCAAGAATAACAATCACAAGCAAATCCTTCCTCCTCTTCACAATCTAACAAGCAATACAAAAATAAATAAACACAACTTGCAACACTTGAAATATCAAAGCATAAATATGTGTGCATGCATGACAGGTTATGAATATAAACAAAACATCTTATTATCAATTCTATTCTCTATGTTTATTTAATGCATGAAATGCAATGAACAATATTTTATCTCCAATTAAATTATAGAGAACAAATATAGCCAAATTAAGGTACTACACTCAATTTTACTTAGTTCTTTTATAAAACTTTCAATAAAACTCATGTTTCACTTTCTGGATAGAGAGCAAAAATTATTATTCCAAAATAATTGGTTTAGATGAAAAACATTTTTATTATTTAAGTTATGAATTTAAATGGCCAAAATGCCAATCCGTAAATTTCTAAATTTTATCAAAATACTACAACGAGATCCAAAAATAGCCAAGTATAGCTTTATTACAAAGTGCATAGTCATGAAGACTAGCTAAAATATTCAGAGTTCACAACGAAAATAAAAGCAATGGGCCTCCTCTTCTAGCATACGCCACAAGCAGACATGTTGGGTGTAGAATCGAGTCCAAACTTACTCCTCATCAGAATTACCTGCACATTTGAATATGCAGCCCCCGAAGGAGGTCAATACAATGAAGTATTGGCAAGTGACTATGGTGGATAAATTATGACAAGTCTAATTCTATATGCATATTTGGCTTGGTGGAGTTTGTAGGCTATTTTGCAGAAAGCCAGTTTTCTCCTATCTTTTGTAAAACACTTTTGTATCTCAAAGACTTGGCGCCAAGGGATGAAGCCCAAGTGCACCAATAATTCTTTCCTTAGTCAAATTTTACTTTACGAAAACCATGTTGAGATTCTTCCGTCCATCCTTGTCCAGTTGCTCGAAGTTGTCCATCACCGGGGACACGGCTGAGTACTCAGTTTGCCGACTCTGCAGAGGTTGTGCACTTTCACCTTAAGACTCAATTTGTCCGAGAAATCCTATACACGCGGAGTGTATTATGGAAAGGAGAGAATTGAGACAAGAACTTTCAGAAGAAGAATGCAACCATACTATCAAGACCCGTTCCACCTATCAACTCTACATCTGCTTGTCAAGCTGACAGGTTGCACTCTCACAACTTAGTAGTTCTAGACAGAGCCCATTGTCAAAAGGCTGCACGGGAAGCTTCTAAATTTGGAGGGACTTAGAAATCTCTTTGTTCCTGGGTGGCCGTCCACAAGTGTACTTCTGGGTGACAACCACCATACTCATGGCCCTAAGTAGAATAGAAATTCGTCCTAGGCAAAGACAACCACAAGCATGGTCCCAAAAGCCACTCAACATAAACCAAACAACCAATTCCACTTAGAAGTGCATTCAAGATTTTAACACTTAGCAATAATTCTATAACATGATAAGTAAATTCCTTTATAGCAATCTAAGCACCTAATAAAACTTTTGATGGCTGCATGGGGAGGGATGGCTACACACTACTAGGATATTTTCAAAGTGTAAACTAACTTGGCATTATAAAATAGTTCCAATTTCCCTATCATGCATGCTACTCAAAATCTACTAATAATGCATATAGAAAACATAGGATAGATTATGAGTGTCACTTGCCTTGGTAACAAGAGGAACAAGCACAGCAAGAATAACAATCACAAGGACCTTCCTCCTCTTCACAATCTAGAGACAAACAATAACACTAAATAAACACACAAGCATAACACTTAAAATATCAAGACAAAAATATGTATGCATGCTTAATATGAAATGAACTTAATAAGACCATATAATTACCATTTTAATTTCTCTGTTATTAATGCATAAAATGCAATGATCAATATTTTAACATTTTATTTAGTCATTTAAAATATTGAGCATATTAGTAGTTTTAAGTTCTAAAACCAATTTCTTTAAGTCTCTTATGAGAAGTTTCAAATAAAACTCATGTTACACTCTCTGGACAGAGGGCATTAATAAATCTCTAAAACAATTGGATTTATTTGGAAAGAGATTTTATTAATTAAATTATAGATTTAATATCCGAAATTTAAACAATTAAATTCCGCAATTTAATATACACTAAAAGGATAAACTAATGAAACCATATTAAACTACACGAGCAGAGCTTCACGTGGATATAAAATTCATCAAATTTGGATGAACATAACAAAAGTTATGAAATTTGTAAGTTTGTGTTGTTTTCTGTTTTTAAAACAATTTCTCTGCGAAAATAGAAAAATAAAGAGGCCACGCGGCGCTCGCTGATTGGCCGATACCGGTTCGGCGCGGATCGCGTACGCGAACCATCCGATCTAATTTAAATCGCACGCTCCAGATCCACCCGATCTAGATCCATTGGATCTTGATCCGGCGGCCAGGATCAGAAGGGGGCGGACGAGCGGCGCGGTTCGCCGGCGATCCCGTGCCCGCGGCGGCGCCATCGTCGGCATCGCTTGACTTCGCGTTCTACGGCTAAGGAGAGAGGGAAATTCATACCACTGTACGCGGATCGTCGTGGCGAACTTGATGGCGTGGTAGGCGCGGTCGAGATGGCCCTTCTCCTCCCCTACGTGCTCGTCGGAGATGCGCGGCGGACGGCGGCGTCGGGTCGTCGAAGGATCAGCCGCCCTGGTGCACCAGAGAACGCCGGAGCAAGTCTGTTAGATGCGTACAGAGACGGGGAGTCGCAGAGGGGGTGTGGGGGTGGAGCTCGGGTGCTGGACTCACCGGAACGATGCAAAACGCGGCGGCGGCAATGTCGGAGATGAACTCGCGATTTTGGCGAGTATCGGTTAGGGTTTTTGGACGCGGGAGACGGCGGCGGAGAGGGGGTTTATATGGGGACGTAGGGGAGCGATTAAAGCGCGATTTAACAACGGATTTTGATCCGATTCGATATAGGGTTCGGTAGACTTCGTGTTCTTCACGACGGAGGAGATGACAAGTGGGGCCGGGCTGTCAGCGACTGCGAGGAGGAAGATGGGCTGCGGCGTGGGCCTCTGCGCTGCGCGCGCGGCGGATAGCAGAGGGAACGAAGTGGGCTTCGGCCCAGATTGGGTCGGGCCGTTCCTCTCTCCTCTTTTTTTTTTAACAAAACATTTTCTGTTTTCAAACATTTAATTAAATTTGATTTTTAAAACTTATCAAAACATTTCAGAAAAAATCATAAAAATATGTTTTGAAAAGCTAATTTAATTTATAACTTTTTGATATCATTTTGCTAAATAAATAAAATAATAAAATACAGATTTGTATAAGGAGCTCAATTAGACCTCTTTAATGAAAACCATTTTATTTAACCTTATAATTAAAATTCAATTTACTCCTTATGTGATTTCAATGCCATACTTTTATGATGCATGATGCTTGAATGCAAAGTTTTTAAATTTTTGAGAAATTTGGGATGTTACAGATCTAGATCCAACGGTCCAGAACGCGTTGACCTAACGCGGGCGGCGCGAGTCGTTGGAGACGCGCGGGCGCGGCGGAGCCATTGCCGGCGTTTGCACCCGAGACGCTTGGAATCTGCATAGCTTTTCTGACGTGACTGTGCTATTTTCAATCTGTCCTTAATCAGCCTGCCTTTCTCTTCAGCATCCTGTATTATATCAGGCCCAAATAAACTCCGTTCTCCTACACCACTCCACAGCTGTGGGGTTGTGCATTTCTTTCCATATAAGGCCTCAAACGGTGCCATCTCAATGCTGACTTGGTAACTATTGTTGTAGGAGAACTCCGCGTATGGCAAATTATCATCCCAACTAGATCCATAGTCGAGCGCACAAGCTCTTAACATATCTTCTAAAATCTGATTCACTCTTTCAGTCTGACCATCTGTTTGCGGGTGGAAAGCCGTACTGAATTCCAATCTGGTTCCCAAAGATTCATGCAACTGCTTCCAGAAATGAGATGTGAACTGGGTCCCCCTATCAGACACGATACTCTTAGGAACGCCGTGAAGGCACACAATTCTCTTCATGTAAATATCAGCTAGCTTTGCACTAGTATAAGTGGTCTTCACGGGTATGAAGTGAGCTATTTTGGTTAGACGACAAACAATAACCCAAATAGAATCATAACCCGATCTGGTCCTTGGTAATCTAGTGATGAAGTCCATCCCAATGGAATCCCACTTCCAATCCGGTACTTTCAAAGGTTGTAAGAGCCCTGCTGGTTTCTGATGTTCTGCCTTTACTCGACTACATACATCACACTTAGCGATGTATTCTGCTATTTCTCTCTTCAGATTATTCCACCAAAATCTCTCTTTCACATCCATATACATCTTGGTATTTCCCGGATGAATTGAATAAGGTGTTTCATGAGCTTCTTGCAGAATTAACTTCCTAATATCAGGGTCATTGGCCACACATACACGTTTTTCAAACCACAAAATCCCCTGCTCATCCTCATGAAATCCTTTAGCTTTTCCAGCTCTTAAATTGACTTTGATCTCTTCTATTTCCTTGTCTCCTTTCTGAGCTTCACGTATCTTGTCCATCAAAGTGGGATGTACCACTAATGAGGTTACAAACCCTTCAGGTACTACTTCCAACCTGAGGTCCTTAAATGCCTTACATAAATCCTCGGGTAATTCTCCTGTTGTAAGGCCATTCACATACACTTTTCGGCTCAGAGCATCTGCTACCACATTAGCTTTTCTCGGATGGTATTGAAGACTTAGATCATAATCTTTAATAAGTTCCAACCATCTTCTTTGTCTCATATTCAATTCTTTCTGTGTAAATATGTACTTCAAACTTTTGTGGTCCGTGAATACCTCACACCTTTTTCCCATTAGATAGGGTCTCCAAGTTTTCAGGACATGCACTACTGATGCTAACTCGAGATCATGAGTTGGATAATTTGCTTCATGTTTCTTGAGTTGTCTAGAGGCATAAGATGCCACTCTGCCTTCCTGCATCAACACACTTCCCAAGCCTTGGCGTGAAGCATCACAGTATACTTGGAATTCCTTCTCCAAATCAGGTAAACATAGAACTGGGGCTGAAACCAGACGTTTCTTCAACTCCTGAAAACTGGCTTCGCATGCCTCTGTCCACTCAAATTTCTTCTCCTTCTTTAATAATTCCGTCAAGGCCTTGGCAATCTTGGAGAAATTTTCAATGAATCGTCGGTAGTATCCTGCTAGGCCCAGAAAACTTCGTAATTCACCAACATTCTTCGGCGGTTCCCAATTAGTTACAGCTGAAACCTTTTCAGGATCCACTGCTATACCTTCCTTGGACACCACATGGCCTAAAAATCCGACTTGTTCTAACCAAAACTCACACTTGCTGTACTTGGCATACAACTTATGTTCACGTAGTCTCTGCAATACCTGACGCAAGTGCTCTTCATGTTCTTGGTGACTCTTGGAGTAGATTAGAATATCATCTATGAACACGACCACAAACTTATCCAGAAAATCCATGAACACTTTATTCATCATATTCATGAAATAGGCAGGTGCATTGGTTAATCCAAAAGGCATTACTGTGTACTCATAAGAGCCATATCTCGTAACAAATGCAGTTTTGGGTATATCCATTTCTCTTACTTTCATTTGGAGGTACCCCGATCGAAGATCGATCTTTGAGAAAACACAAGCACCTTCCAGTTGATCAAATAGTTCATTTATCTTGGGTAACGGGTACTTGTTTTTGATAGTTTGCTCGTTTATATCTCTATAATCCGTGACTAGCCTCTGGGTTTGATCCTTCTTTTTAACAAATAAGACTGGCGCTCCCCACGGCGATGAACTTGGACGAATGAATCCTTTCTGGATATGTTCCTCTAATTGCTTCTTGAGCTCTTTCAATTCATCGACGGCCATAGGATAAGGCCCTGTTCCCGGCTTCAGTTCGATGAGAAACTCTACATCTCTATCGGGTGGCATTCCCGGTAGTTCCTCTGGAAAAACATCTGGGTATTCCTTGACGATAAGCACATCACCAAGGCTAACCCCCTTAAGAGAATTTAGCCTAACCTTCTTAAGTTCGAAAGTTGATCGGAACTTAATCTTCCTTTTCTCTGGGGTGGTGAGGGTGATTGCTCTATTTGCACAATCTATGATTCCTTCAAAACGAGTCATCCAATCCATTCCGATGATAACATCCAATCCTTGAGTTTCTAGGATGACTAAGTCTGTTGGGAAGGGGTGTTTTCCGATTTGCAAGTCTAACTGCCTACACCCGGAATTTACTAGCATCTCTCCTCCAGGTGAACTTACCCTAATAGGTTTTCCTAGACTTTCCTCAGCTAACCCATGTTTGTTAACAAAAGCTCTTGATATGAATGAATGAGATGCTCCAGTATCAAATAAAACTAAAGCTGGAAAGCAGTTGAGCAAGAACGTACCAATCACAGCATCAGGTTCATCATGAACTTCTTCCACATTGATGTGGTTCACTTGTCCCTTCTGGAAAGGATTGGGCTTGGAATTTTCATCAGCTTTCTTCTCTGGGCATTCAGTTGCATAATGTCCTGTCTTCTTGCACTTGTAGCAGGTCACATGAGACAAGTCTTTCTTCCCTTCATGGTTAGGACGGTGATTACCATTCCCATGATTATGGCCATGATGATGGTTTCCCCTGGATCCACCATTATTTCCATTGTATCCTCCATTGCTTCCTTTGTTCCCTCCATTGTGGTTATGACCATGATGTTTTTGGCCACTACCAGTGTTGGAGTGATTCCAGGGTTTGTGGCTACTGACTTCAGAGGTGTGTTTCTTATATGTCCCTTCAGAATGAACCTTACTTGCACTGAACTTCCTCTTCCTATTCTCTTCCTTTCTTATGTTGTTGTCCAAGGTGATAGCTTGATCCAGCAGAGCTTCATAGCTTGGAGTATATGCCACAGACAAAGGTATCCTCAGTTCTCCCTTAATTCCATTGAGGAACTTTTCCTTCCTCTTTGCATCAGTATCAATGTCCTCTGGTGCATACCTCGATAGCATACAGAAGTCATCCATATACTCCTTCAGAGTTCTACCTCCTTGCCTCAAGCTGCGAAATTTGTCTTTCTTCAGGTTCATTATACCTGAGGAGATGTGAGCATTCCGGAAGCCTTCCTTGAACGCTTCCCAAGTCATGCCATCCAAAGGATGAGTCACTTGATAATTTTCCCACCACAATGCTGCGGGTCCTTCCAACAGGTGTGCAGTGAACCTCACTTTTTCTGCCTCAGAACATTCACAAGTTACTAAGTCCTTGTTGACTGAACGGAGCCAGTCATCCGCCACTATTGGTTCAGTAGCAGAGGAGAACTTATTAGGCCTAAGCCTTAGGAATCTAGCAAGTCTGTCCACTGGGGGTGGGGGTGGAGGTGGCGGGTTGTTGTTGTTGTGGTTGTTGTTGTTATTGTTGTTGGTTGCTGCAATGAACTGAGTCATCATATTCATCAATTGAGCTTGAGCGGCCATCAGTTGTTGCATGACGTCGTCGTTGCTGGTATCACGACGAGGAGGCATCTGTAGGGTTTTTCAGCATAGATGAGTGAAAGATAGACAGAACTAAGAGAAGAAAAATCCTACCCATGCACAAAGCAACCAAGTCAACACAATCAACACTCATAAGACAACTTAAAAAGAAAAAGTCTACTTAGCAAAACAAAAAAAGTAGTCTAAATTGATTTAATAAAACAACAGAGTCTGCAAACCAAACAATTTTATCATTGTCACACCACAAGTTGGAGATCAATGTTTTAAAAAGAACGACGAACTAAACGAGGGTGAACATGGTGGTCCAACTACTAAGTCTAAACTTCGTCCATGACATCTCCTTCATCTTCTTCCACTTCCTCGATGGTGATGCCCTCCTTCGTAAGGATCTCCTTGTAGTCATTCACCTCCTTCTCCAAGGCCTCATTCTTCTCCTGTAACATTGTCGTCTCACGGTGCAGAGTCTCAATTGCTTCCTTCTCCAGGACTTCAATCTTCTCTTGTAGCATTCTCTTCTCACGGCGTAGAGTCTCGATCAAATCTCGATCAGCTTCGAACTCGACGTCGTTGCTCAGAATTTCATCCTTCAAGGTCCTGATCTCCTTGTTCTTGTCTCTAATTCTCTTTTCTTGACTTTGGAACTTCTTCTCTTGAGCTCGGAACTTCTCCTCTTGAGCGTTGGCCACCTCTTCTTGGGCTTCAATCTTCTTTTGAGTCTCCTTGACTTGTGCCATTATTTCATCATTCTTCAACAGCTCATTGCGTCTATCCTCTTCTAGTTGCCAGAGGTGAAGTTCTAAGTCTTGGAGATATGGGTACAAAGGTTCTGGTTTGTTTTTGTCTTCCTCGCTAACACAGTAAGGAATCCCATGTTCGTCACGTTGGCCAAGGTGAGCAAAGTAGTGGTCTTTTAACTCTTCTTGGTATTGTAAGCAGAGACGTCCTATTAGCTCCTGCGTGACGAGATTCAACCCTTTCTCCAAGGAGTCACTAATCGACTTGTACTGGATGTCTTCGGTCTTGGGTTCAGTCTGGCGCCCTTGTTGGTAAAGGCGAATTCCCCATAAGTCTTCTTTGTTGAAGTGCTTCAGCTGGCTTGCCTTGATGATGGGTGTTGGAAGTGCCAACAGTTCGACTAACTCTAGAAGATATCTTCCAAAGCCCATGTCCTTGAAGTCCTCCGCGGTTTGATACATGAAGAACGACATCCTTAAGTGATAAAGGTAGAGTTTATTAAAACAAGACAAAGGTAAGATATACTGATTGTGGTGTACTTAAGTACTTAGAGAAAAAGAAGTTCTTTTTGAAAGGATCGGTATGACACCTAGAGGGGGGGTGAATAGGTGCTAATTCAAATTTTAGTTCTTTTTCAAATTAGGCTTGACACAAAAGGTAAATTCACTAGATATGCAACTAAGGTGAATTTCCTATATGACAAGCTAGAAACTAAGCAAGATATAATAAGGCAATAAATAAGGATAGAAGTAACCGAAGTGAAGACACGAGACGACAAGGATGTATTCCCGAGTTCCTCCCTTGAATGGGAGTACGTATCGTTGGAGAGGTGTGAACCAACACAATGGTTCAACGGCCACAAAGGCCTCACCCTAATCTCCGGTGAACCGCACCACAAAGGTTTGGTCCACTTTCCACTATCGGAATCCTTCGAGGCGGAATCCGGAGCCTTTACAACAACGATTCGGGGCACGACCCACAAAGGGCTTGGGGGCTCCCGAACAGCTACAATCTGTCACAAAGACAATAGGTAAGTACAACAATGGGCTAGGTTTCCTAGTGGAAGCCCTAGCAAGTGTTCCCTCAAATGAATGAGGGGGAATGAAGAACGGCTCGGTGAAGATGTAGATCGGGGCCTTCTCCTTCAATCCTCCAAAGATCAACGAGTTTGGATGGGGGGATTGGGAGATCTTGGGATTCTTGGTTTGCAACAATGGAGCTCCTCCTTTTCTAGGTCAAGCACTTTTCTGGAGGAAGGAGGAGGGGTATTTATACCCCTCCAAAGATGTAACCGTTGCAGCCAAAACCCAGGCCAGAAACTCCGGCCCTAGTGGCCGGAAACTCCGGCCTAGGGAGGCCGGAAACTCCGGGGGGCACCAGGGGCTGAACACCAGATCTTCAATCTGAACTTGGACATCTTCGAGATACACGAGGCCGGAAACTTTGGCCTGGGGCGGAAACTCCGGTCCATGGGACCGGAAACTCCGCCCCCCACCAGGGGCTGAGCACAACTTCGGCAACCGAGCAACGGAGAAGATTCCGGTCCTCAGGGACCGGAAACTTCAGGAAGGGGCGGAAACTCCGGCCCCCTGGACCGGAAACTCCGGCCCCCACCAGGGGCTGAGCACACTTTCAGTGCTGTCTCTTTTTCTCCTCTTTTGGTGCTGATGCATCTGAAGAGTTCCTAGATTATCCTGCATTACTTAACACCAACTTAATACATCCACATGTTGTTAACTAACACACAAAACACAGAGATCATAGAAATGTTCTTTCAATCTCCCCCTTTTTGGTGTTAGATGACAACATATGGATTTGCAATAACAGTAATTTCACTAACATGTAATGATAGCTGAAAAAGCTCCCCCTAGATGTGTGCATCAAGAATATTTGCTTTGGAATGCACGTGCACACATATAGAGGCAAATTCGAACAACAATTTGCAAGCATGATAAGTAGGCAATACATTTCACAAGTAAGACCTAGTATAGTATGGGTTGAGTGTTAGGAGATAAACCATACCTTGTGCATAAAACTGAAGATATTAACCCCATATAATCAAGGCACAATAGTAGTCTCAACCACATAATATAAGAAATCCAAATACCTTACACACACATAGTTCATGACAAAGAGAAGGCAAATGAGTTCGAAATTCAAATAACATAACAAGGACACAAGCGCAATAAAATGATAGAGGCACATGCTTGTGTCCCAACCCATGCAAATCCCGGAGAGAACCTAATAGAACTACTTCTCCCCCTTTGGCACCGAGACACCAAAAAGGGGAAAAGAGCATAACTAACGGGCCCATGAAGATCACTCGGTGTCTTCATCCATGTCGTCATCTCCTTCGTTGTCGTAGTCCTCATCGGAGAGGTTCATGGGAGCCTTGCCGTGGTTGTGAGACGAGGTAGGAAAGGAGGTCACATCCGAAAAATCAGCCCAAGGAAAGACATCCTGATTCCATTGCTCAAGAGGGACCGTGTCAGACGAAGATGAGGAAATGATGGGAATGCCAGCTTCATCTTCTTCCGGAGGAGGAGTAACATTTCCATTGTTCATTTTGCGCATCTCCTTGATCATCAAATTTTGGTTGCTCAAAATGTGTTTCTCTCTCACATATGACCCATGATTCTCCTTGTGAATGGCAACATCCATGCATAGCAGTTTCCTCTTCCACCAAGAGAGCTTGCGAAATTCTTCGTTTACCTTGGCCTTCCCTTGAAGACTAGTGGGGGGATCGGCATTCTTGCTTCTCCTCTTAGGTAAGGGAACGTCCTCTTCATCACTAGTTTGTGGAGGAGGTGCATGAGAGGATGAAGCTTGCTTTGTGTGCTTGGAGAGAATATGGAGAGTACCCTTGGCATGCCTGATGAAGGTAGAGCGATCAAGTGTGGGCACTTTGGAGAGAATGAGCTTCATCACATAGGGAGCGTAGAGTGGATTCTTATGCTCGAAAATGGCCCAATGCATCTCGCACTTAATGAAATCCATCACATCCACCTCTTGGCCACGGCACTCCGGACCGGCTTGAAGGACCCTGTAAGCATGGTAGAGTAGGTTGACAAGGCCTCCTCGAATAGCATCCACATTCCCGGCTTGAGGAGCAAGGTTGAGCCGAACCATGCGGAGGAGGATGTTGAAGGTGGGAAGGAGGTCTTGATTAGAGCCCACAGAAGAAGCAACGGAGTCAAGAGGGCGCAAACGGCTCTTGTTATATGCAGTCCCTTCCACATGCATCCTCATCCCAACTGGAGTAGTGGCCCCCTTGAATTCATAGCCCAGAGCTGTCGCAAACTCCACAAAGTTGGAGGTGCACCTGATAGGTCCAGTCATCCACGTCATAGTGACATCCTCATCATTGTCAAACACCACCGTGGCAAAGAACTGCTGCACAAGCTGAATATCATAATCCTGCTGAGTGTAAGAGATGAGCTTTTCCAGACCAAGCTTCCTAGCAATCCAAACAGCCTCCCGAAAGTATGCTTTCTTGTTGAGCGCCTCAAGATCCAGAATCTTCTGTTCACATACTGCGTGCTTCTCAATCCGGGCATAGATCTCCTGCATAATCAGCTGCTGCTCCCTCCTAGGGAAATTGGGGTTGGTGGTGTTGGGAGGCAAGTCATAGAACTGTTGTGACCTCATACGATGGAACTCAGTCTTTCCCATACCAAGAACGGTGGTCAAAGAGTCAAAATGGGCTTGCTCGGCCTCTTCTTCATTATCAAAACCACCAAGTTCAGCTTGTCTAGTGGCTTCCTCATCAATAGTGCTCTGTTGTCTCATGCGGCCACTGCTGCTATCATATATAAGCTTGTCCCTTGATTGAGCCCTTTCTTTACTTGAAGCAAGGAGCGGATTCCGAGTGACCACCTTTTTCCTATGACCTGTGAAACAGAGAGTACAAGGATAGCATGGAGATAAGTTTGCATGTCCAAGAAAGCCAAAAGAAGAAAATTAAAAGTGTCAGAATTTCTCTCAGATATGAGCTAGGCCGGAGTTTCCGGCCACAGGGGCGGATATTCTGGTCCACACCGGAGATTCCGGTGCAGGAGGGGCCGGAGTTTCCGCCCTGTGGCAGGAAAACTGCAATCTAGGTCAAATCTAAGGAAAAATTGAGCACAACTAATTTTCTAGGGATTGAAATGCCAACACTAGGGTTCTACACCATGCAGCACAGGCAGAACTTCTCTCAAAACAAGATCTAGAGTGAAAACCTAGAGAGAGAGAGAAGACAGCCTTTACCCGACATGGTGGAGGTCAAATGCGAGGGAGAAGGATCCCTAGCACTTGTACGGAGGGGGGGGGGGGGCCGGTGGCACGGCGGATTCCGGCGGCGCGGAGCGGCCGGAGTGGTCCTTGGAGGCGGCGGCGGCTGGGGGAGGAGTGGGGGTCGGGGGTGTGTGGGGAGTTGTGGAACAACTCCTCACCCCGATCCCCTTTGAAGATCCCAGCGAAACTGCCCAGACCGGAGTTTCCGGCCCTAGACACCGGAGTCTCCGGCCCTGGCCAGAGATTCCGGTTCTAGGGGCGGAAACTTCAGTCAGACCGGAATCTCCGGCCTGGAAGACCGGAGTTTCCGGCCCCACCGACTCCTAATCCCAGGTTTTAATGTGTTTTGGACATGCAAAGGCAAGAGGAGCAGTTTTTAAGATGAGGTAGGCCTGGGATAAGACAAATGGTCACTGGAGATGGTACCATGCACTCAAGTTTGGTAAGAAACAACAAAAGCGACATTAAGAAGCAACGCTTGAGTGTATTTTCCATAAGAGCAAGAATGAAACAAAGAAAACAAGATAACACCACAAGAGTATCAATTCTTCACAACGAAGAAGTTGGTGGCCAAGGCCACCATGTATGAGATTATGTGGTGTGATACCGCGAAGATATATCTTGGGTTCACCGCCATTACTCAACATTTAAGCTCGCAATTCATAAGAATGAACAAAAGGAGACGAAAACAATTCTTACTATTGGCATAATGGGGGGAGGGAAAGTCCAATAGATTAGGACCGCACTCCCCCTATGTCCATGCCTACACCTAGACCAAAATAGAAAGTTGAGATAGAGGTGTGCATGCAAGGTAGTCAACCAATGCTCCTAGAATCCACGATATTTAGCTCATGCCTCAAAAAGGTGAACCGTGCTTCGTCAAGTGGCTTGGTGAACATATCGGCACGTTGAATCTTCGTTGGAATATAACCAAGCTCAATATCACCCCGGTTGATGTGATCTCGAATAAAATGATAGCGAATCTCAATATGCTTCGTTCTTGAGTGCTCCACGGGGTTGTGACCAATCTTGATAGCACTTTTATTGTCACATAAAAGAGGCACTTTGTCACAAAGGACACCGTATTCCTTTAAAGTTTGCCTCATCCAAAGTAATTGAGTGCAAGCACTAGCGGCCGCCACATACTCGGCTTCGGTGGTAGATAAGGATATGCAATTTTGCTTCTTGGAGGACCAACTCACCAAAGATTTCCCAAGGAATTGACATGCACCGGAAGTAGACTTCCTATCATCCTTGCAACCGGCCCAATCCGAATCCGTGTAACCGGCAAGAGAGAAGTTGGACCCCCTTGGATACCACAAACCAAACCTTGGGGTATAAACCAAATATCGGAAGATTCGATTCACCGCTATCAAGTGACTTTCTTTAGGAGCCGCTTGATACCTTGCACACACTCCTACACTCAACACAATATCGGGTCTAGATGCACAAAGATAAAGCAAAGAACCAATCATAGAGCGATAGAGTTTTTGATCGACATCTTTACCCTTTGGACTAAGTTCAAGATGGCATTTGGTGTCCATAGGAAACCTCTTCTCTTTTGCATCTTGCATCTTGAACCTCTTGAGCATGAATTGGATGTATTTGGCTTGAGAGATGAAAGTCCCTCCACTTAATTGCTTGATTTCAAAACCAAGAAAGAATTTCAACTCTCCCATCATGGACATCTCGAACCTATCCGTCATAAGCTTTGAAAATTCATCATTGAAAGCTTTGTTAGATGAGCCAAAGATAATATCATCAATATAAAGTTGACATATGAAAAGCTCCCCTTTTACCCTCTTTGTGAAGAGAGTGGGATCGATTTGCCCCACTTCAAAGCCACGGTCTAGCAATAGCTCTCTTAGGTGCTCATACCAAGCTCGAGGTGCTTGTTTGAGACCATAGAGGGCCTTATCAAGCTTGTAGACATGGTTTGGGAAGTGTGGATCCTCAAATCCCGGAGGTTGCTTTACATATACCAACTCCTTTAAGGGACCATTAAGAAATGCACTCTTCACATCCATTTGTTGCAACTTAAAATTAAAATGAGATGCATAGGCAAGTAGGATACGGATGGACTCAAGACGAGCCACGGGAGCATAGGTCTCTCCAAAATCAATGCCTTCAACTTGAGAGTACCCTTGAGCTACCAATCTCGCCTTGTTCCTTACAACCAATCCATGCTCATCTTGCTTGTTCTTGAATATCCACTTGGTGCCAATAACATTGCGGCAATCCTTTGGCTTTTCTACTAGATTCCATACTTTGTTGCGCTTGAAGTTGTTGAGTTCTTCATGCATGGCTTCCAACCAATCCGGATCTTCAAGTGCTTCAAACACCTTATTTGGTTCAATCATAGAGATATGAGCTTGATGTTCACTAAAGCTTGCCAATTGACTTCTTGTGGAAACCTTGCGAGATAGATCACCAATGATGGCTTCAAGCTTGTGACACTTGATTTCCAAGTTTCTCTTTACTCTTTCTTGACGACGGGTTTCGATATCCCCATTGTTGCGTGGGATTTCGGCTTGATCACCTAGATCATTTGAGTCCCCGTCTTGACGGTCTTGATGAGCATTGCCATCTTGTTGCACATTTTCAATGATGGGAGAAGATGGATGCTCTTGCTCTTGATCTTGACTAGGGTTGAGAATAGGAGTTCTTGAATCTTGTGAGACCTCTTGGTCAACTTGAGGAGGAACTAGATCTTGTTCTTGGATAGGTGTCTCATTTGCTTCCATAGAGGGTGCCACTTCAACTTGTGATGATGGAATCTCCACTTGATTGGAGCTTGTACTTCCTTGAGGAGGCTCATGATGAATCTCGATGGGGCGATGAAATCCAACACCCATTCTTTGTATTGCATCTTGAGGTTCCTCGTTATCTACATCACAAACATGAAATTGCGCCACTTGGGAGCCGTCATTCTCATCAAACCTCACACTACAAGATTCTACAACTCTCCCTAAGGATTTGTCGTAGACTCTATAAGTGTGAGAGTTCGCACCATACCCAACAAGAACACCTTCTAAGGCTTTAACTTCAAACTTAGAAAGATGTACACCTTTGATTTTGTAGAAACACTTACAACCAAAGACTCGATAGTAGGAGATGTTGGGCTTGTTGCCGGTAAGCATTTCATATGGAGTTTCCTTCTTCCCTTTGCGAAAGAATAACCGGTTGGAGGAGTGACACATCGTGGAGATAGCTTCGGCCCACAAGAAGAGTGGAGACTTAAACTCCGCCAACATGGACCTAGCCATATCCATAAGAGTCCGGTTCTTCCTCTCGGCTACACCGTTTTGTTGAGGAGTATATGCGGCGGAGTATTGATGTCGAATTCCCTCGTCGCTAAGAAACTCGTTTAGGGTGTAGTTCTTGAACTCGGAGCCATTGTCACTTCTAATGGCCAATATGGGAAGATTGTGTTGACGTTGAACTTCATTGGAGAATTCGATGATGGTTTGTTGAGTTTCATCCTTCGTCTTGAAGAAGAAAACCCAAGTGAATCTTGATAGTCATCGACAATCACCAAACAATATTTCTTCCCACCAAGGCTAGGTTGAGGTACGGCACCAAAAAGATCAACATGAAGAAGTTCCAATACCCTTGATGATGAAATGATGGTCTTGCTTGGGTGGGGAGAATCATGCATCTTTCCTTCAACACAAGCCCTACAAAGACGATCTCTAGAAAAAGAAACATTCTCATTTAGTCCAAGAATGTGGCCACCCTTGTGGAGACTTTGCAAAGTTCTCATATTAACATGGGACAAGCGGCGATGCCACAACCACCCCACGTCGGCCTTTCCGAATAGGCATATTGCTTGAGTGTTGGTTGACCCCGAAAAGTCTACCACAAACAACTCATTTTCAACATGCCCAACGAACATGACCTTTAGAGTCTTGCTCCTCAAGAGTACCACCATATCAAGAGTAAAATAGACATCAAAGTTCATCTTATTAAGAGCACGAACGGACATAAGATTGTAACCTAGAGACTCAACAAGCATGACATTTACAAGGGTGATATCCCTTGCAACTACCACCTTGCCAAGACTCTTTACCTCGGCTTTGGACTTGTCACCATAAGAGACGGTTGAGTGATTTAAATTTGGTCTCAACTCCGTCATGATCTCCTTGCTTCCGGTCATATGACTAGTGCATCCACTATCAATCACCCATTTAGATCCACCGGAAGCATAGTCCTACAAGAAATCATTTCTTGCATTTAGGTACCCATTTCTCAATGGGTCCCTTTTGGTTAGCGACAAGGGTCTTAGGAACCCAAATAGAATAGTCCATGTAACCATCATAAGGACCAACATATTTTGCATAAACATCACCATAATAATCAACATAAAGAATGTAGTTGGGATTGTTATGCCCCGCAAAGTCACTACGAGTGGTCTTGCCCCTAGTGGCATTACCACTCGCAATGTTAGTCTTAGCTTGTGCGGGCTTGGTCTTGTTCTCCTTGGTGTTGCTCACCTTCTTCTTTGCCTCGGCCACATACCCAAGACCTTCCTTTCCTTTTTGTGGTTTTAACTCAAACAAATAAGCAAAACCCTTATCGTTACCTTTAGGAATAGAGGTCTTAGCATGATCCACTTTTAACCTAGCATTTTCTTCAATGACATTTTCATGAACACGAGGAAGAATGGTTATGCTAGTTGAGCAAGTTTTAGAGAGTTGAGTTTGGAGTTGCTCATGTGACTTAACAAGGATGGAGTGGGTCGTTTTCAAGACCTTGTGAGCTTTATCAAGCTTCTCCATATCCTCAAGAAGTATAGTATTTGCAACCCCAAGTTCAACTTTCTCCTTTTTAATCACTTTATATTTGGCAAAAACATGATCTCTATCCTTAATGATTTTACTAATGATTTCATCATTTTTAGCATCAAGAGATTCAAGTCTTTCCTCTAGAGTGGTTCTATATTCAGTTTCTTCATCAAGAGAGCTATTTAAGGATGCTATGGAAGCATTCAAAGAAGCAATGGTGAGAGAATCCTCTCTCTCAATCTTACTCTTTTCTTGAAGAAGTTCCTCGGCCGCACATAGTTGTCTCATGAGAGACTCAACATGTTCCTTGGCCTCACCTTGCAAGTTAGTCACAAAGGTATCGAAGGCAACTAGTTCCTTCTTAATCTCAAGACTAGATTGATCATTCATAGTCTTAGGAGAAGGGGATGATACCTCGGTGACATGAGCCATGAGGCAACGAGCGGTGTTGATGGAGAGGTTCTCATTGGGGGATTCAAAGAGAGATGATGATGAAGTGGAGACAATAGCCAATGCGGCTACCTCTTTGTTAGGTGCATCTTCATCTTCGGAATCACTTGTGGCATATTCCTCTTGTGCCACCAACACAATTCTCGGTGCCTTCTTGAAGAAGGGATTTCTTGGTCTTGCGGGCTTCTTTTTAATCAACTTGGAGTGATCCTTTGGGATAAGCTTCCCACCATTTTGCTCACGGTTCTCATAAGGGCACTCTCTTATGTAGTGGTTCTTGTCATGACAATTGTAGCATGTATTTGTCCTTGAGGCAAGCTCTTTCTTGCCACTTGAGTTGTTATCTCGATCAACACGAGCTTTAGCACTAGCCGGGTCATTCCAAAACACTCTTGTGGCAAGTGCAATGTGACCATTGAGGGCTTGCTCAAGATCATGTGGAGCAATGTTGCCAGGACAAGCTTCAACTTCATCATTGGCATCTAGGCAAGTCACCTTGGCCTTCAAGGCAAGAGAGGGACCTTGTCTCATTCCCATGGCCCTAGCACGGTTATCTTCGGCATTCTTGGTGGCAACCTTGGAGGCTTGGACTTCTTGCATAACTTCATGGGAAGACAATTGAAGGTAGTTGTATCTTCCTTGAATAGACTTCAACTCCATTGGCTCCGAGGGCAAGAGAGCATTCTCATACTTCCTCTTGACCCAAGCATCATCAACATATGTTGCTCCCACATCATAAAAGGCTTTGGCAAGAGTCTTGAGTCTACCATACATCTCTTCATGGGTCTCGTTGTCAAGCATGTAGAAACCTTCGGCGGCATTGCTCAAAGATTCATATCTATTTCTCTTCATGCTTTCATTTCTAAGGAAGGCACGCTCAAGACAATCCCAAGCTTCTTTGGCGGTGGTGGCATGTAGAACATGATGCTTGTCGTTGTCGCTCAAGGAGAGTTCTATCATATGGAGAGCGGAAGCGTTTAGTTGCTTTTCGGCGAACTCTCTCTTGGTCATGTTGCTTGGATCCTCCACTATGTATCCTTCTTCAATAATCCTCCAAAGCTCGATGGAGGCACTGTTGACATGAGATTTCATTGAGCGTTGCCAACTAGCAAAAGCTAATGCATTAAGCTTAGGTGGGGGACCTAAAGGGTTTATGCGGGTACTGATAATTGGATCGGGAGAGTACCATCCCCGAACGGCATGATACTCTTCCTTTTCCTCATGCGAGTTGGGAGATGACTTAGGCTTATCATTTGCTTTCACCTCCTTCTCTTTTTGCTCTTTATCCTCCTTGGGTCCACCCTCATCGGAGTTAGAAGCTTTTTCAAGCGGGATGAAATCCGAGGGCTTGTTGTTAATGAGTTTATTGAGCAAGTCACGAAACTCATTAAACCTAGCATCCATGGAAGATGTCAAAGTTGTTTCCAAAGCTTTGATATCGGCCATGGATGCCGCGGTGGCTTGGTCCTTTTTAAGGGACTCACTAGCCTCGGCAAGCCTTGCGGTCTCATCCTCACTTTGTGTCATACTTCTCTTAGGCGGTTAAACCCGAAAAGAGAGCCTTTGCTCTGATACCAATTGAAAGGATCGGTATGACACCTAGAGGGGGGGGGGGGTGAATAGGTGCTAATTCAAATTTTAGTTCTTTTTCAAATTAGGCTTGACACAAAAGGTAAATTCACTAGATATGCAACTAAGGTGAATTTCCTATATGACAAGCTAGCAACTAAGCAAGATATAATAAGGCAATAAATAAGGATAGAAGTAACCGAAGTGAAGACACGAGACGACAAGGATGTATTCCCGAGTTCCTCCCTTGAATGGGAGTACGTCTCGTTGGAGAGGTGTGAACCAACACAATGGTTCAACGGCCACAAAGGCCTCACCCTAATCTCCGGTGAACCGCACCACAAAGGTTTGGTCCACTTTCCACTATCGGAATCCTTCGAGGCGGAATCCGGAGCCTTTACAACAACAATTCGGGGCACGACCCACAAAGGGCTTGGGGGCTCCCGAACAGCTACAATCTGTCACAAAGACAATAGGTAAGTACAACAATGGGCTAGGTTTCCTAGTGGAAGCCCTAGCAAGTGTTCCCTCAAATGAATGAGGGGGAAATGAAGAACGGCTCGGTGAAGATGTAGATCGGTGCCTTCTCCTTCAATCCTCCAAAGATCAACGAGTTTGGATGGGGGGATTGGGAGATCTTGGGATTCTTGGTTTGCAACAATGGAGCTCCTCCTTTTCTAGGTCAAGCACTTTTCTGGAGGAAGGAGGAGGGGTATTTATACCCCTCCAAAGATGTAACCGTTGCAGCCAAAACCCAGGCCGGAAACTCCGGACCTAGTGGCCGGAAACTCCGGCCTAGGGAGGCCGGAAACTCCGGGGGGCACCAGGGCTGAACACCAGATCTTCAATCTGAACTTGGACATCTTCGAGATACACGAGGCCGGAAACTTTGGCCTGGGGCGGAAACTCCGCCCCCCACCAGGGGCTGAGCACAACTTCGGCAACCGAGCAACGGAGAAGATTCCGTTCCTCAGGGACCGGAAACTTCAGGCAGGGGCGGAAACTCCGGCCCCCTGGACCGGAAACTCCGGCCCCCACCAGGGGCTGAGCACACTTTCAGTGCTGTCTCTTTTTCTCCTCTTTTGGTGCTGATGCATCTGAAGAGTTCCTAGATTATCCTGCATTACTTAACACCAACTTAATACATCCACATGTTGTTAACTAACACACAAAACACAGAGATCATAGAAATGTTCTTTCACTTTTCTAACAGGTGATCAACATTACTATCAACTCTTTGTAAGTCGGATATTCACTATAGTGAGAGAGACAGACACCCGGCCAGCCACTTATAATTGTGGAACAGGTCTCATGTACGCGGACATGTAAGGTTAGTCCCGGGCCGCTTCATCCCACTATGCCGCTAGGATCCAACATACTTCAAAGATGGTAATATTATGATCAAAAGAGGCTTAACCAATCCTAAGGGCTCGAACCTACAGGCAACACTTTTGCTCTGATACCATTTTGTAGCGCCCCATCTTTTAAATAAAGATGGAACATCTGTGTTATGTGCTAGTCCCTGGATCACTGTCAGCACCACAGTACAAAATATATAGTATCATTGCATAAGTATCAAAATACTACAACGAGATCCAAAAATAGCCAAGTATAGCTTTATTACAAAGTGCATAGTCATGAAGACTAGCTAAAATATTCAGAGTTCACAACGAAAATAAAAGCAATGGGCCTCCTCTTCTAGCATACGCCACAAGCAGACATGTTGGGTGTAGAATCGAGTCCAAACTTACTCCTCATCAGAATTACCTGCACATTTGAATATGCAGCCCCCGAAGGTGGTCAATACAATGAAGTATTGGCAAGTGACTATGGTGGATAAATTATGACAAGTCTAATTCTATATGCATATTTGGCTTGGTGGAGTTTGTAGGCTATTTTGCAGAAAGCCAGTTTTCTCCTATCTTTTGTAAAACACTTTTGTATCTCAAAGACTTGGCGCCAAGGGATGAAGCCCAAGTGCACCAATAATTCTTTCCTTAGTCAAATTTTACTTTACGAAAACCATGTTGAGATTCTTCCGTCCATCCTTGTCCAGTTGCTCGAAGTTGTCCATCATCGGGGACACGGCTGAGTACTCAGTTTGTCGACTCTGCAGAGGTTGTGCACTTTCACCTTAATACTCAATTTGTCCGAGAAATCCTATACACGCGGAGTGTATTATGGAAAGGAGAAAATTGAGACAAGAACTTTCAGAAGAAGAATGCAACCATACTAGCAAGACCCGTTCCACCTATCAACTCTACATCTGCTTGTCAAGCTGACAGGTTGCACTCTCACAACTTAGTAGTTCTAGACAGAGCCCATTGTCAAAAGGCTGCACGGGAAGCTTCTAAATTTGGAGGGACTTAGAAATCTCTTTGTTCCTGGGTGGCCGTCCACAAGTGTACTTCTGGGTGACAACCACCATACTCATGGCCCTAAGTAGAATAGAAATTCATCCTAGGCAAAGACAACCACAAGCATGGTCCCAAAAGCCACTCAACATAAACCAAACAACCAATTCCAACCAAAAGTGCATTCAAGATTTTAACACTTAGCAATAATTCTATAACATGATAAGTAAATTCCTTTATAGCAATCTAAGCACCTAATAAAACTTTTGATGGCTGCATGGGGAGGGATGGCTACACAGTACTAGGATATTTTCAAAGTGTAAACTAACTTGGCATTATAAAATAGTTCCAATTTCCCTATCATGCATGCTACTCAAAATCTACTAATAATGCATATAGAAAACATAGGATAGATTATGAGTGTCACTTGCCTTGGTAACAAGAGGAACAAGCACAGCAAGAATAACAATCACAAGGACCTTCCTCCTCTTCACAATCTAGAGACAAACAATAACACTAAATAAACACACAAGCATAACACTTAAAATATCAAGACAAAAATATGTATGCATTCTTAATATGCAATGAACTTAATAAGACCATATAATTACCATTTTAATTTCTCTGTTATTAATGCATAAAATGCAATGATCAATATTTTAACATTTTATTTAGTCATTTAAAATATTGAGCATATTAGTAGTTTTAAGTTCTAAAACCAATTTCTTTAAGTCTCTTATGAGAAGTTTCAAATAAAACTCATGTTACACTCTGGACAGAGGGCATTAATAAATCTCTAACACAATTGGATTTATTTGGAAAGAGATTTTATTAATTAAATTATAGATTTAATGTCCGAAAGCTAAACAATTAAATTCCGAAATTTAATATACACTAAAAGGATAAACTAATGAAACCATATTAAACTACACGAGCAGAGCTTCACGTGGATATAAAATTCATCAAATTTGGATGAACAGAATAAAAGTTATGAAATTTGTAAGTTTGTGTTGTTTTCTGTTTTTAAAACAATTTCTCTGCGAAAATAGAAAAATAAAGAGGCCACGCGGCGCTCGCTGATTGGCCGATACCGGTTCGGCGCGGATCGCGTACGCGAACCGTCCGATCTAATTTAAATCGCACGCTCCAGATCCACCCGATCTAGATCCATTGGATCTAGATCCGACGGCCAGGATCAGAAGGGGGCGGACGAGCGGCGCGGTTCGCCGGCGATCCCGTGCCCGCGGCGGCGCCATCGTCGGCATCGCTTGACTTCGCGTTCTACGGCTAAGGAGAGAGGGAAATTCATACCACTGGACGCGGATCGTCGTGGCGAACTTGATGGCATGGTAGGCGCGGTCGAGATGGCCCTTCTCCTCCCCTGCGTGCTCGTCGGAGATGCGCGGCGGACGGCGGCGTCGGGTCGTCGAAGAATCAGCCACCCTGGTGCACCAGAGAACGCCAGAGCAAGTCTGTTAGATGCGTACGGAGACGGGGAGTCGCAGAGGGGGTGTGGGGGTGGAGCTCGGGTGCTGGACTCACCGGAACGATGCAAAACGCGGCGGCGGCAATGTCGGAGATGAACTCGCGATTTTGGCGAGTATCGGTTAGGGTTTTTGGACGCGGGAGACGGCGGCGGAGAGGGGGTTTATATGGGGACGTAGGGGAGCGATTAAACCGCGATTTAACAACGGATTTTGATCCGATTCGATATAGGGTTCGGTAGACTTCGTGTTCTTCACGACGGAGGAGATGACAAGTGGGGCCGGGCTGTCAGCGACTGCGAGGAGGAAGATGGGCTGCGGCGTGGGCCTCTGCGCTGCGCGCGCGGCGGATAACAGAGGGAACGAAGTGGGCTTCGGCCCAGATTGGGTCGGGCCGTTCCTCTCTCCTCTTTTTTTTTTAACAAAACATTTTCTGTTTTCAAACATTTAATTCAAATTTGATTTTTAAAACTTATCAAAACATTTCAGAAAAATTCATAAAAATATGTTTTGAAAAACTAATTTAATTTATAACTTTTTGATATCATTTTGCTAAATAAATAAAATAATAAAATACAGATTTGTATAAGGAGCTCAATTAGACCTCTTTAATGAAAACCATTTTATTTAACCTTATAATTAAAATTCAATTTACTCCTTATGTGATTTCAATGCCATACTTTTATGATGCATGATGCTTGAATGCAAAGTTTTTAAATTTTTGAGAAATTTGGGATGTTACAGATCTAGATCCAACGGTCCAGAACGCGTTGACCTAACGCGGGCGGCGCGAGTCGCCGGAGACGCCGGGCGCGGCGGAGCCATTGCCGGCGTTTGCACCCGAGGCGTTCTACGGTGCTAGGAGGGAAACAGAGCTCACCAGGGGATGCCCGACTTCGAGGGGAAGGCGATGGCGCGGTGGCGATGACCGGAGCGTCCTCGTCTCCCCGGAAGAGCTCGCCGGAGATGCTTGCGGCAGCGGTTCTTCTCGGTCGTGGACGGAGGCGGGGATTCGCTGCGAAAACAAATGCTCCACCGTGTCAAATCGTTGCGCACGGTTAAAAGGAATCGAAAGCGGGTGGAGAGGGGGTCCGAGGTGGCCGGAGTTGCTCGGGCGGCAGAGTTCTTACCGATGGCGATAGCGGAGAAGCGAGGGCTTGAGCGGGCAGCCTAGGTGCTCTCGGGAGGAGTGGTTTGGGGCAAACGGACGAGAGCGGAGAGGGCTATTAGTATAGAAAGGAGGCTGGGTAAATGGAGTAGTAAATCGCCGTATTGAATCGAAATCAAATCGGCCGTTTTCGGTCGGAGGCGAGGGCGTGATTTGGGGACGAACTGATCCGCGGGGGATATGACAGGTGGGTCCCACTTGCCGGTGACAGCGAGAGAGAGAGAGAGAGAGAGGAGACTGGGCCGCTGGCGGGCCGTTGTGCTTCGCGCGCGCGGTGAATAGCCACGGGCCACAGCCCAAACGGTTCCGAAAATAATTCTTTTATTCTAAATCCTTTTCTGTTTTTCAAAACTCATTTCAAATATGATTTTTAAACTTAATCAAATCATTTAAAAAAAATCATAAAAATATGTTTTGGAAAGCTTATCAAATTTACAATCTTTTAGTATCATTCTTGTCAATCAAATAATTTTATATAAAGGAATTTTATAAGGAGCACAAATAAACAAATTTATGGAATTAAAATTTACTTAATTTTATAATTGAACTTTTATTTAGTTCTTATGTGATTGAAATGTGATGAATGATGCATGAATGCAAAGTTTTAAATTTTTGAAAATTCTGGGATGTTACAAAGCCCTATCCTTCAAATAATAGTGGTGGTTATGGTAATTCTTATAGCAATAATAGGAGTACCTCCTCTGAACTTGAAACCATGTTAAATGATTTTATCACTACACAAACTTCCTTTAATACAACTGTTGAGGAAAAGCTTGGGAAAATTGACATTCTTGCCTCTAAAGTTGATAGTCTTGTCCTTGATGTTGATCTTTTAAAATCTAAAGTCATGCCTAATGATACTAAAGAGAGTAATCCCTTTGCTAAAATTTATGCCATCCAAGTTCGAATTGATGAAAAATGTTAGGATGATGGCCCAAATGCATGCTAGATGGGAAAAACAGAAAGAACTAGCTAATGATGATAATATTGTTAAAGTTTTTACTATTGCTGCATTTGAAAATAATATTGTTTCACATGCTAATAAGCCTCCTACTATTATTGGGAACATAGTTAGTGTTGGAAATGTCTCCTCTACTTCTTCCAAAAAGTTAAAATTGCCTAAAACTGCAGAAACTAGTGTTGATAAAAGTGCTAATTTTTTAAAAAACATGGGAGAATGTGGTTCGGTTTGCTATGATGATAATAATTTTGATTTTTATGTTTGCAATATCTCTGAAGTCATTAACTTCTTGCAAAAGTTAGCCACAAGTTCTAATGCTAGCTCTCTAAATATGGCTTTTACTACTCATATTACAAATGCTCTCATTAAAGCTAGGGAAGACAAATTAAAACTTGAAGCTTCTATCTCTAAGAAGTTAGAGTATGGTTGGGAGCCCATCATTAAAATGAAAGTAGATAAATTTTATTGCAATGCTTTGTGTGACTTTGTTGCAAGTATTTCTGTTATGCCTAAAAAGCTCTATGATATGTTTGACTTGCCACATTTGGAACATTGCTATTGGGATGTTTTTCTTGCTGATAATGCTTTTAATAAACCTTTGGTGAGAGTCAATGATGTTCTTATTATGGTTAACAATAACCTGGTCCCCGTTGATTTTATTGTCTTGGATATCGAATGCAATCCATCTTGTCTAATTGTGTTGGGAAGACCTTTCCTTAGAACTGTGAGTGCTTTTAACATATGAGAGAAGATACTATTAAATACCAATTCCTACTCCTGAAAGGTTTGGAACACTTCCCTAGAAAAATAATGAAGCTACCTTTTGATTCTATTGTTCGTTCAAATTATGTTGTTCATGCTTAATCTCTTGATAATACTAGAGTTTTGCTTTCTGTGCCTAGCTGAAAGGCGTTAAAGAAAAACGCTTATGGGAGACAACCCACTTTTTATTTTATTTTATTTTATTGATTCAAGTAGTTTGCTTACCTCTGTAGCAATTCATTTGTATCTTTACTTTATTGCATTGTTGTGTCTAGTTAAGCCTCTAGTTGAAAATTGGTGCTAGATTTGGATTCCTCCGCAGGAACAATTTTCTTTTGTCCACTGTTAAATTCATTTAGATTCATAGAAAAGAAAAAATTACCTGGGATTTTTTGTGCGTAATCCTCAGATGCAACATTCATTAGTTTTGAGTTTTATGATCTGAACAAGTTAAGTTTCTCGAAAAATTCGTGTTTACGGACTGTTCATTTTCTGAATAAAATGGACCCTAGCATTCCTTTGTGGGAGAGAGACACGCTCCGCTTTTTCTTATGAATACTCGTATTCTTCACTTATATTTGTTGAGTATTCTTCTCTAGCTTCTGCTATGCTTTCTAGCTCTTGTTTTTCATGCATCTCTAATGTCATACTCTTGTATTGCATTTATAAATTACTTGGAGAGTTTATCTTATAACTAAGTTGATTGGTGTTTGGTTAAGAACAAAAATGCAAAAAGTTGTAGATGATATAACTAAATGATACATAATCTTGTAGATTATTAAATTGTGTCACTTGAATCATTGATGTTGTTTTGAGATATTAGTTAGCTTAATGGTAAACATGATGGTTTAGTAAAGTGGAATGATTAATGGTTGGTCTAGAAAAACTTGAAACTGTGCCACACTTAAATATCCAGTTCATAGCATAATGATATTTGACTTCTACATGCTAAAAGCAACCGTAATGACTTTGTGTTATGCGCTACGATCGGGGTAGCCAACAGTAACTTGTCATTTGCCACGGACCCTCTTGGAGTGATTTTCATTATGCCTTGTAAGATCATATTTTTATTTGGAATCTTTTTACTTGTGAGTTCTAAAGCTGTGGTTTTCATGGCACTTCCACCAGCATATTGCTAGCCTCTTCGGTACTTTGCATTGCCCTTTCTCACATTGAGAGTTGGTGCATACTTCGCGGGTACATCCATAACTCGTGGGAGATCTTCATCATGTTCTCCTACAAATAAACCAAATATCTTCCTTAAAACATCCACCATACTTACCTACTACAACATTTCCATAGCTGTTCTGAGATCTATTTCCATGCATCATCCATATTACATTACATGACTTGTTGTCATTCATTACTCATATATTTCTTTACATGATTCTATACGGCTGATGTGTGGTTTTACCCATGTTATACTAGATCATTGCATAACCTGCTGCACTAGGAGAGGCACCGTTTCATATATATTATGTCTCATTCATACTAGTTATTTGTATTAATAGTGTGTTGTCATATCATCATATTAGAATGCTTACCCCTAAAATTGAAAAGAGCCATGGAGGCCATCGAAAAGAGAAACAAAAAACAATAGACAAAAGACAAAAAAAAGAAAAAGAAAAAAGGGGGCCAACCACTTTAGTCGCGGTCGTGTTTGCAACCGGGACAAATAGCATCCACGTGAACTCGTATGCGAGCTTCTCAGGCGGTGACCTTTTGTTCCGGTTTGTCTTACAAACCGGGACTAAAAGTTCTAGAGGTTTTAGATTTTTTTATTTTGTTTTATGTTTTATTTATAATTTAAACTATTATTCGTACGCTAAGATTACGTATATATTATATGATGAGTCTAAATTAAGCATACATGCATATATAATATAACGAGTCAGTCGTACAAACATATATATAGGGAATATACCGTGTATGTTGCAACATTGTGGAGGTGGTAATCGGTGCCGCACATGCTATTTTGAGATATGTGTTTTAGGTCTCACAAAACTTTACATCTTTTCATTTTGCTGATTTTGAGTAGCGTTTTCTATTTCCTCTTTTGGTCGGGTTGGTCAGAGTTTTCTGCTGGTGTGACAGGTCTAGGCATGTGGCTCTATGGAAGAAAAAGTAATACCAGACCGAGCCCACTAGTTATTTTTAGATTCCTTCACCCGTGACCCCTTATTTTTAGATTCCTTCACCCGTGACCCCCAATCCCCACCGACAGCCTACTATCTTATCCTCTCTCCCGTGAGGCCTTGATCCCCTCTCTCTCCTTGACTCAATCGCTTCCTCAAGCGAGCGCAGGGGTCCCTCGCCGGCAGCTGCCTCTCCTCCACCAACACGGTCGGCATCGACGCAGGGAGGCTGCGGCGCCGAGCTGCGGGACCTGCACCACGACCTCGCCACGCTGCTCGACCTTCTGCTATGTCTTGGGGCACGACGACAAGGCGTGACCCCGGACCTCGGCCTCCCTGCGCGTCGAGCACCACCGAGCCGCCTCTGCATCGAGCAGAGTACCGCAACCTGCCTCCACCAGCGCGCCACCATACTCAGAGCATCTCGTCACCAGCCACCCGGCCCCGTTCCCGATCCAAGTTTCGGCGACTCGCAGTCGTGCTGCCCGCCTCTGCTGCTGCGGTCCAAGGCGACGACGGAGAGTGCGATGGCAGCTTCCCTCATGCCGTTCGCCGCCCGGCCTTCCTCCCACAGGCCGACCAAGCCGCTCTTCGTCCGCCGCCGGCCGTCCTCCTGCGAGCCGTGCGCACGACGCCCGCCCCTTCCATCTCGCCGACGCGGCACCGCAGCCCAGATGCGGCCGCACCGCAAGCCGGATGTGGCGGCACCGGAGGGCGTCCAGGAGAGCGCCTCAGAGGCTGTTTGGTTGAGCTTTTGTGCTGGCTTTTCAGGCTTATAAGCCTAAGCCCAACCAAAGGGCAAAACTTTGACCCGCGTTTGGGCAGCCAGCCGTGCTTATTTGTACGCTGAGGGGAAAGCACCTCTCACGGTGCTTTTTCTGGCTTTCTCCAATCCCACAAATCCCACGCCCATCCTCTCCCTACAACTTACACGAAATTACAGTCAAACTGCCCCCACATATATATCCGGTGACCCTTCAGAAAAACTCCCACGAATCGACCCCCAACCTCATTTCCCCCTTTCTGTTCGTGGATGGAGCAGCTCCCAGCGCCGCCGTTCTTGAAACCCTAGCGCCACTGCCCTTGGAAGACCGATCTCCGGCGAAGTGAGGCGGGTTCCCGGCCGCCGCCGCTTGTCTCCTCCCTCCCCCGCGTCTTCTCCTCTCTAGCACGACCCCAAGCTCGCCTCCTCCCATCTCATCTTGTACGGACGGAGCTTCTGTGCTTGCCGTGGACGAAGACCGACGGCCGGCGGCGCGACTTGCAGCTCGTCCAACTCACCACTGCATATCCTCAGGTCTATCACCAGGTCGTGCCTGCTTCCTCGTCAAGATTGGGCCCTGCTATAGGTGACCAGACGGGCAGGCCGGCTACTGCTTTTCCAAAACGAGGTAGAAACCTGCTATATTTTTTCATTTGTTCACAGTACCACGTACATGTATTCTGTATGGATGGTTAGGACATGACGTGATTCAATATATGCATCTTGTTTCAAAAAAAATTATGGTGAATTGCTTGTATGGATTTAGTACTTTAGCATGTATGTGTGTGGTAAATTATAGCATGTTTGATAAATATTGGTTGGAAATTATTGTATGTAACTTATAGGATACGTGCTTGTACTAGAATAAATTTTGTGTATAATAAATTATGTCGGAATGGTTATAGATGGAGAAGGCAAATTGGGATGCATATCACACTCAAGTGTTTTGTGAGATATGCAAGGATGAAACTGAAAAGAACAATAGGCCGCTTGGATGTTTGAATCATAAAGGTTACAAACATCTTGAGGAAAAATTCTTTGCTACCACAAAGAAAAAATTCACAAAGAAGCAATTTAAGAACAAATGGGACTTGTTGAAGAAAGAGTATACTCAATTCATGGAGTTGAAACTTGCCGCAACGGGACTTGGATGGGATGAACAACGACGAACCATTGAAGCAAGTGATGATTGGTGGGAGACTCATCTTAAGGTGAGAGTACTTCTAATTTATCCAAATTTGTTGTATATATATATATATATGTGTGTGTGATCTACTAACTTAAATGCTATGTTTTCAGAATTACCCTAAGCATGCAAAGTGGCGCTACATGGGACCTCCTAACTTGAAGGAGATGGATGTCATGTTTTGTAGAGTTCATGTCACCGGAGAAACAGCTTCTATTCCGGGAGAGATATCAAGTAGCTCCGATGATGACGATGGTGACATGGAGGTAAAAGAAAGCGATGACATCGAAGAGCTAACTCCGGGTTCATCCAAGAAGAAGAAGAAAGAAGGTAAGATATTGGGTAAGCGCAAGGCCAAGCCCATAGAAGATGAAGAGGAGAAGAACCCTTTTCTCCGTTTGTTCAAACAAACATGTGGTAATATAAATGCAAGAGTGACCGGTGAAGGGACAACTAATATTGTTGACAAGAGTAATACTCCTACCATGGCCGAAGTCCTTAATTTGATGGTGGAGTGTGGAGCCGAAGAAGGGACTCCTTTGTTTCACACCGCCACCAAGATTGTGATGAAGCCATCATACCGTGAGCTATTCATGTTGATTAAAACCAAGGAAGGCCGGTTTGATTGGCTTCAAAGGGAACACGAAGAAATGAGCAAGTAGCAAGTTGTTTAGTGCTAGACAAGATGAAGAAGAGTAGATATGTTGGAAATGTATGAAGGAGTGGTGTCTTTTGGTATGTATATATATGCGAGAACATCTAGTCTTTTGGTAGTGCATCTGTAATATATTATGAACTTTATAATATAATCTCATGTGTCTTCTAGTTTACTACTGCCATTTACCACGCTACCCTGGTTCACTTATTTACAACAACGTAATTGCTAGATTTACTACCATTTTCCAAAATACTTAATTTATTGATTTTCTTATGTAAAATAGTTCAAACTTCACTGAAATATGGTTATATTAGGCCAGTATCAATATTTCAATATATAAACACACTCTCAACCTCCGAGGGTATTTCAGACGTTGCACCACTAACAGCTAACAGCCGACAGCTAGTTTGCCAAACAGTTTTACTGCTCACAGCAGCTTTATAGAACAGCAGTTTTTTCACAGCCCACAGCCGACAGCTGCTTATTTGAAAGCCACAGCCCAACCAAACAGCCTCTCACGCTAGTTCCGTGCCGTTGACTTCCTGCATCGGAGCGCCGACGACATATGGCGACCCGATTTCCTCTCCTCACCTCGAGCTCCGGCGATGGCCATCTCCGGCGAGCGCTCCGACGATCTCCATTGTCGCCCACCTGGGAGGCCCTCCACCTGCGCCCCCTCGCCTGCCACCCCGACCTCTGCGTCGCCGCCGCCAGGGAGCCTCCGACGAAGATGTGGAGATCCCCTCCTCGGCGCTCGGGCTCCGTTCGGAGGCCGGATGCGGTGGTCCGGGGAAGGAGGCGACCTCCCCGGCATCTCTCTCCCCTCGCAGGTCACCTCTCCACTGGCACCGGAGGCGCGTGAAGCGGCATCGGAGGCGGTGCTGCTGGAGGCCGTCCCCGTCTCGGCACCGAGGCCGGATGCGGTAGCACCGAAAGCGGGACAAACGGGCACCGGAGGCCTGCCGTCGTGGTCGCGAGCTGGAGGGAGGGTGCGCCGCCGCCGCCGGCTCGGGAGCTGGCCAAGATCCACCTGCGAGGTCATCGTCCCCCCGCTGGATTCCGTCCCGTACCCGGCCGCCAGCGCCATCAAGAACTACATCCGTGGCCACCATCTCTGAATTTTGTTTCGTTTTTGTACATGATGTTTGGACATTTTTTCAGTTCCAATTATTGATGACATTGCCTTCAATCTCTGTTCATGCATGGTTATCTCTGTGATTTGCATCTAGCATTTTCAAGATATAGATTTCAATTTTTCTGTCATTTTCTGTACAGGCACCGTTTCATTCTGTATTGAGAACTGATTGCGAGCACTCGCGATTTGATCAGGCACCGTTTGATTCTGCACAGGCACCATTTCATGTATTGAGCACTGAATGAAATATTAGTTAATTCAGACATTAATTTATTTTTTGGAGAGACCTTTTTGTACAGAAAATATTGCCGTTCATCCGGACAACAATGGGAGAGAAGGAACTGAAACAGAAAACAATCGGATGCCTCTGCCATGCATGTGTATTTTTTGGATGGACTCAGTTTGGCATTTTGCCGTTTCTGTTGGCCTAGCTTCAAAAGAAGCTGCCCACCCATTCCTGTTTAGTATTTCCCTTCCAAGTGAGCCACAGAAATGAAATCCCTCTCAATATTCCGCACCAATCTCAAAGTAAACAAAACAAACGGTGCCGATTGCATGCACCCTAGTTATGCAACATACAAAAACCTTGTCCTATATATATATATTCGATCATATATACATACGAGTGTCTTTCGAACACGAGAATTACATGAATATCAGTTATGGGTTTTCATGGTATTTTCCTATTGGGGCTATGACCTAATCAAGCAAAAAACCAGCAATTTCCTCTTGAATTTATCTTATGCGTTGCTTTGATGGGAGTTGCGACCGTGAAGCCATATTCTGTATCAAATAGAAGGTCGATATGAATATATAAATTTTCATTAACAAAAGTAAAACCCTGAATTGAAATTATGAATATATATTAATGTAGAACGTGGAGAAGTCCGCTCACTAACACACGTGCACACATTCTCGCAAACGAAGTATCCACGTGACACACAGTCGCCGGTGGCTGTTTCTCGCACTTTACAAAAATAGAGTTGAATCAAATAATAATGAAACAGGACAATCCAATATTAAAACTTGAATTAAAATGAGTACTATACTTACGTGGATTTGTTTAAGGGCTAGCTCTGATTTAAAATGACCAACGGCAGATCTTGTGAAACGCCTCCACACCCTACAATTAAAATGAATAAAGAAGATATTATAACTAGAACACAGGAAAATAAAGAGGCCGATAAAGTGTAATAAGGATTGAAATTACTTTTGGAGCATATCAGTAATGCTTTCGTAATACTCCAAGGCATGCGCTATTGAGTCCTCGATCTCAACTATCCCACAGTCAATTTGAATGTTCAAGAGAATCCAGTGGTAGCTGCACACGTTCATCAACATTTAGTCAGAGCGAAAATTAATGTGTACAAGACAATAAGAACACTCTCACCTGAAGTTTTAAGGAAACAAAATCACATCTTTATAATTTTGTTGCTCCAATGCATTGAACAAGGTGTTCTCCGTTTCCTCCGGTTTTGGCTGTAGGTTATGTACATGAACTCGATCTGGGTCAACGAACCCACCTTGATAATTAGACATCCTCTTACATTCGAGAATCTTCTTTCTGCATAATAGCATATAAACGAATGTATGTAGTGAGGACAATTATAGGCAAAATGATGAACTTAATTAGGTAGAGATTTAATTAATAACTGTCGGAGAGTGACTCCCACGGAACAGGGATAGTCACACCCTGAAGAGTAGTTCGAAAGGGGGATTGAACACAGAGGTCAAACAACCCTCGAGAGGCACGACGACGGTGCTCGCCGGGCCTGGAGAGGAACAACCATGAAAGAAATGGACCCCGGCCCGTACCTAGGTTCACGGCCCTCAGGAGGAGGTAACACCTCTACTCCTGCTTGTCTGTATTGCACTGCAAAGGTTACAATACAATGAGCTTGGTGAGGGCTCTCGTGAGGCAGTTTTGTGCTTGGAGAGGGACACAATGGTTGTCTTCCTCCTCCAGCAGGTGGCTATCCTACTTGCTCGGCTAGGGTTACAAGTGTTTAGCAAGCAATTGGCTGATGCCCTTTCTCTGATGGAGCTCTTGCTCCTTTTATAGGCGCCACGAACATCTTCCTTGCGTGCTGCGTCCAAGGTGGGCTCCCATACGGCAGTGGCGCGGAGGAGACGGAGTCCACCACTGCTGAAACCTCCATGGACATGATACATCCGTGATAAAGTTGGGCGCGGTGGCCGACAGGTAGCAGACCACGTAGAACGGCTCGCAGGGGTTGCAATGATCGTGGTGGAGCCCACGATGACGATCTTCTTGGAGCGTTGCGTCGTCCAGCCGCTTTATCACCAGAGAGGAAAGTCCCAGCTGTCCTGGTGCGGGCGCCGCAACTTTGTTGACTCCTTTATCACCAGAATGGAAACTGGAGTGCTCGCGTCACTCTTCGGCTGCTGCAGAGGCCATGTGCGCCCTGCAGCGCTTGCTTGACCGCGAAGTGTCTCCATAGGCCCGCGGAGGCCTGTGGAGAGGTTTCCGTTGAATTCTCTCCAGGCGAAGTAAGCCTTGGGGAGTCTCTTGAAGCGCGCGGTAGTCTTCAGGCTCTGGCTTCCTCTTCAGGCCCTCGAGGGGAGTTTCCTCTCGAGGGTCTCTCCAAGGGGTGGCTTGGTCCTTAGTTGTTTCGTCTGATTTGTCAGTGTGCGAGGCCTGAGAAGAGTGGGCTCTGCACACCCGAGTCCTCACTGGGCCGATAGTAGCCCCTGGGCCCGCGATGGGCATGACTGAGCCCGTGGGCGCAGTTGGAGCTCGTGGGCCCAAAGTGTCCGGCCGGCCCGAGCCACGCGTCACTCAGACGAGTAACGGCCGCGCACGATCTGGGGCCCGCGTAGTGGAGGGTCCCACCACGCCGGTAACTGCTCCTTGATGAGACATAAAGTCTGAGCACCGGGGCAGGGAGCCGTTGGGTTTCCATTCCTTCTCGTAGACGCTTTATCCGTCTCGAGCCCTTCGCTCCTGCTTTCCGGTACTCTCGTCTCCTTTCTCCTCCAACTTCTTTCGCCGCCGCGACCTACCCATCTCCGGCGATGAGTCCAGCCAAGAACAAGGGCAAGGCGGCCGCGGGGTCCTCTTCTCAGGCGGCGCCTGCCGAGGTCGCGCACAGCGCAACGCTGCTTGGGGTGCTCGTCAACGACAAGGCGCTTGCCAAGGTCCGCTTCATGGTGGCGGACCGGACCAACGAGCACGGCCCTACCGCACTCAAGGCCGCGGCACATGGGATACGCCCACGAGGGTTCTTTCCTGTCTTCCAGCATTGCGTCTGCGCCGGGTTGGTGCCGCCGTTCTCTCCATTCTTGGAGGTGGTTCTGGCCTTCTACCAGATCCAGTTGCTGCACCTCCACCCCAACTCCGTCCTCATCCTCGCCGTGTTCGCCTATCTCTACGAGGCGTACTGGGGCCTGGAGCCTTGTAGCGTACCTGCACTTAAAATAAGGCAGATACATGTGTATAGTGCAAATCCTTGCATCGATTCGTTTGCACATAGTTTACGATGTAATATCACAACAAAGTATCAATTTTATTACATCGATGATCCAGACTTACAAAATATTCAATACAAGTTGCATATCATAAAGCTAGCTTTGGAAGAGTAAACAACGGAAATACAATAGCAGTGAGTGTCCATCACATTCATGTTGCCACAGGCGAAAACATGTTGGTTGTAGACTCGAAACCTCAAAACAGAACCTCACTCGGCATCTGAACAATCTGCAATAAGAAAAATATTGCAACAACGTGGGTCAGATTCCATTTAAAAATGGAGTCTGGCAAGTGACACTATGGTGGACACTTAGAGGAATAACTCTAATAACCTATATGCATATTTGGCTGGTGGAGTTCAAGACTATTTTGCATAAATCCAATTTTACATAACTCTTTGCAAAACACTATTCTTCTATTCGAGACATTCGTGGTATGAAAACCACGATCTCATTCTACACTTGTTCACCCATCAAGTTTTAATTTTTGAAGTTGGAATGGTGGAATCCTCCGTTGACGTCCGTGATCAGCTGCTCAAATTGTCCGTACCGGGGACACGACTAAGTACTTAGTTTTACACGTTGCATAGGTTGTGCACGTTCACCATTGTACCCATTCAACCCAAACTATCCTTTACACACTTATAATTATAAGGAAAAGGAGAAGAATGAGACGAGATCTTTCAGAAGCATTTTCCCTCCCACTCTGGCTTGACCCGTTCCACCTAACGCCCTCTACATCTGCTTGTCAAGCCGGTGAGAGTCCACGCAACATAATTGATCAAGCCAGAGCCCATTGGCAATGGATGCACTGGAAGGAATTGTCACTCAGAGTTCTTCAAATTCCTCTGTTCCCTAGGTGGCCATCCACAAGTGCACATTCTTCAGGAACCATAGACATGGACCTGAGTAGCCACTCAACTTCGCCACCATACACAACCAATCCACCCAGGAGGTTCTTTATTAACTTAGTAGAATTAAGATTTTCACAAAACAACATTTGCATAGCATCAATAATTCTACTAAGTATTGCATAGGAGCCTAGACACAGGAGTAAGGGATTCTACACAGGTTTAGCATAGCAATACTATCCTACACATGCTTATATAAAAATACACTAAGTAATGCATATAGAAAATAAGAGGAAGTTTATGAGGTGTGCCACTTGCCTCTGAATGATGTCTTTGCTCACAAACTCTATTCAACGTAACTCGGAGCTCTCCGTTCAATCTAAACAGTATAGGCAAGCAACACTACAACAATCAAAATAAAACACAACTACACATTGCATACAAACACATACAAGGTGAACAAACAAGTTTTATAAAACTTCTAAGGGAAATATGTTTATGCATGTGTGCAAAATATTCTAAGGACTAGAAATGCGTTTCATGCCATGAAATTCTTTTAAGTTATTGCAGGGCAATTAGATTGGTCAAAATGACTAAGGACTATGGTCATAAGTTTGACAAAATAACTTTGTTATAATTCAACTTGAATAAGCACTCTAATGGCTTAGTCATGATGTGTAAAAGTACTTAGAGAAAATACTAAGTTTATTCTTCAAGGTGATCAACAATTATTATCAACTCTTTGTAAATTGGATATTCACTATAGTGAGAGAGACGGACACCCGGCCAGCCACTTAAATTGTGGAACAGGTCTCATGTACGTGGACATGTAAGGTTTGTCGCCAGGCCGCTTCATCTCACTATGCCGCTAGGATCCAACAAACTTTAAGATGGTAATAATATGATAAAAATTGTTTAAGTCTAAAGAGAAAGACAAGATTAGGAAAGAGGGAAAGATAGAAAGAAAGTTGTAGTTGGTCTTGCAGGCTTCATATCCAGACTTATACTTTCTCCTTGGTGGTCTTGATTGAATTCTTGGTAGACTTGATAAATCTTCAGACTTGATGATTCTGGTATCACCGAGGCTGGTCTTGGATTTAATTTAGTCATCATGAGGTCTCAGAGATGAAGAAAAGAAAGAGAGAAAGACTTAGAGAATAAAGGGGGTTGGTCTTCTTGGACTTCCTCTTGGTTTTTCTTCTAAGTGCTTCTACTCCTTGAAGATACTTCTGAAGTCTTGTTTTGGCTAAGTTCTTCATTGGCCTTCTAGCTCCAGGTTGAAAATCCTAAGAGTCTAAGTGTATAACACTTTACCAAAATGCTAAGTTGAAAATAATCCTAACTTAGGGAAAATGAGGGAGGAGTTTTCTTATGGGAAATATAACTACAAAATAAAATATGCTATCCATGAAATACAATTTTAAATCACAAGAAACATAATACTAATTTTTTTGATATTTATAAAGTATGCATAAAGTTACAATTGCAATTTAATTAGTTTCTAATTTCGCAAAATATAATAAAAGGGTTAAATATAATATTAGAGTTTTATGTGATAAAATTTTATAACAAATTTTGTAATTAGTATTAATAGACAGAGGGGATTTAAATAAATTTATAGCAATTGTATTTATTCAAAAATAATGTTTATGTTAAAAGTTATGTTAAAAATATTCAAACTATTCAATTTAAATATACAGCTATTAAATCATGAAAATAATACTCAAATATATTTTATAACAGAGGCATCATATTACAAAGTTTCTAAAACAATTTTATTTGTAATTTTTGGATTTATAGTTTTAAAGTTACTACAAATATACTCAAATCATCCATTTGAAATTTGAATATTTTAAACTAAGTCAAATTCGAATATATAAAAATCATCTAAAATATTCTACATGTCTAGGGCTTTCCAAATATATAAAAATTATCTAATTTGGATGTGTGAGTAAAAAGTTATAACAGATTTAAGTTGCAGGGTCTTTTCTGTAAAACTGCCAATTAAATTTAAATAGAAAAAAAGAATTACACGTTGGCGCTGACGTGTCGACGACGTGGGTGCTGACTGTGCGTGCTGACTGGATTAAGTGATCAGATCTGGATAGTCAGATCTGGATCTGACGGTCCAGATCAGATCGTACCTCTTCGCTAACAAATCTAATCGTGACCGCAGATTCAAGATCGGACGGCTCTGGGACCGTGACCAGAGAGTGGCGGCGCTAGGTCACCGGAGACCTCGCCGGAGACGATGCGCGCGGCGGTGACACGTCGGCAAGAAACGTTCTACGTGATCTAGGGGGTACTGGAGGGAGTGGATCATACCAAAATGAAGAGAACACCGTGGCGGTCTAGGTGGCGAGGCAGTGGTCTTCAAGGCGCCCTCGTCTGTTGCCAATGGCTCGTCGGAGTAGAGGATGGCGGCGGCTAGCTCTTGTCGATGACCGGGACGGTGTTCTGGTGAGCGAAAGAAAACCCGGCCAAGTCAGAAAGATGCGCACGGGATAAATAAGGAGAAAGGACAGCGCTCGGGAGGTCTTGTATTCGCCAGAGTTGGAGAATTTCGCCGGCGGTAATGGACGAACGGCGGCGGCGATTGTGGACAGCCTAGTGGCGCTCGGGCTAGGGTTCTTCGGGGAAAAGAGAGAGGAGGTTCGCGGGATTTATATGGGGGCAGAGGAGGGAACATTTGCGTTGATTTCGCCCCGAAATTTGGAAAGGAGATCGACGGCGTGATTCTCGGCCGGAGGAAGACGACGATGACGTCAGCAAAGACGTCATCCAGATAATTTCCTTTTCTGTTTTTGTTTATTTAATTCATATCTTTTGATTTATTTGTCCAAATGAGGTCAAACAAATTTCTAAAAAATTGTAAAATTCATACGTATGTTTTAAACCATTAGTGGGCATGTTTTGAAAACTTTTCAAAAATCAAAATTTTGAATTATTGATTAAATACAAATTTGACACTAAATGTCAAATTTGAAAACATGGCTTTAAATTTCATTTTTGGCTAAATAAAATTTATAAAAATACAACACTTATATATGTTTTACATTAAGTTAACTAAAATCATTTTCCAATATTAAAACATTTTGGGTTTTAGTACAATATTAAATAGTATAACACAACTATATGAAAATGAAAAGGGAAATAAAATGTATTCATTTTTAATTTAAAATAATTTGTGCACCATTATATTTTATATTAAGATTATTCATTTGAAAACTTCATAACAACTTTGGAAAATATTTTAGATTTATTTCATTTATATAGAATATATATTCATGAAGATCATTTTATGTTTTGAAAATAAATGAAATTCATTTAAGCTAAGGAAATTTCTATTTGGATAGTTCATTAATTAAAGTCTATGAAGTTTTAAAGTTATAACCTATAGGCTTGTAATTTCCAAGAGCTATGTTTTAAACTCAGGTAAAAGAGTGAAAACCATTTGGCAAATAGATCATGTTTTAAATAACTTAAAAGAACACTTGTAAATATTATTTTAATTTATGAATAGCTCTGGCAAAGTTATTGAATTCAAATACTTACAAAGAAACTTTTGTTACATGAAAATGGTTTGAAAGTTTGTAAAACATTTGTCAATTTAATTATTGAGGTTTAAGAAATACAATGGATAATAATTTGTTTAACTCAAAACAACTTTTGAAAATAATGATAAACTGAGACGTTTGAAATATTAAACTCTTTCAATATGTTTGAAGTCTTTCATAGTTGGTTTTCTTAGGCATTTTAATATTTTATTTTAATAAAAAACAAAAGTTTTAAATTTTAGTGATTTTTAAACATTATAAAATGTTGCGATGTTACAAGCCTACGGTGGGTCTCTTCCGGTGCTACTACGCGCTCCGAAACACGGCGAAGAATGCGCGCTCGAGATGCGTCTCGTTCCGTATTGTGGACGGCATGGGGAGTGCCTACATTCCCATGTCGTGGTGCGAGGGCAAGGCCGTCACTTCGGTGACGAAGAAGGTGGACGACTTCCGTCAACGGTAGTTCTTCGTCGGGGTGGAGCAGCCCTGTGCCTTCCTCGAGGTTCCTGACACGCCGCCCGTGAAGAACTCGAACTGGGGCAAAGCCCCCTTCAGCGGCGCGCATAACGCTATCTTGATGGACCGCTTGAGCTACCTTCGTGAGGAGGGCCTAACGGGGTAAATCATCATCGCGGACTTCGTGACGCGCCGCATCGCTCCCCTTCGGGCGCATGCGACGCCCATGTGGATGTACTCCGGCCCCCAGGGTAAGATGCGGCTCCACCGCGAGGACGACGACAAGGATGCCGTCGACAACGTCCTGTCCACGCTTTTCATCAACCCGGTTGTGCCTACCATGGACCAGCTCCCCATCACGCTCCGGCTGCTACACCAGTACAACATGACCGAGCGCCTGGCCATCTTGGTGGGGATGCCCGCGTTTACCCAGGCAGGCCTGGCGGGGAAGGAGGTGCCTGTGCCGGTGGTGTAGGAGGCGGAGGGAGCAGACTCGCCTTCTGCCTCTGGAGCTGGGCGAAGCGAGGAGGAGGCCGCGGCAGGGGAGGTGTCCTCTTCGAGGCCCGGGCCCTTTGCTGACGAGATTTGCGACATCTCGTCAGGCGATGACGATGCCTTCGTGGTGGCACCCTCGCGTCCCGTGGAGGAGGAGGTCGAGGAGGAGGAGGCCTCTGACAAGGAGGCCACGCCGAGGCGGCGCGAGCCGCGCACCAAAGCAGCCGTGGACCGGTCTGGGGCGAGGCCGTCTGACGTCCCGTCTAAAAGGAAGGCTGAGGCGCCCCCGGAGGGGTCCGGAGCCAAGACCAAGCCCACCTGGCGCTCGCCAGGCTTGGCGTGGGTTCACACCGGCGCCAAGTCGTCTAGGTAAGTGCTTCTAGCACTTGGTTGTTTTGACCCTTGCTCTTTCTTCTTTATCCTTTTCTGAAGATCTCTCTTTGATGCTTGCCAGTGATCTTGTGCCTGCGAAGCGCCATAACCTCCGCAAGGCAGCAGAGGTGAAGGGAGCCACGACAGAGGCCGTGGCTGAAGAGCCCACGAGGCCTGTGGAGACGGCCTCCACAGGCCCAACCGAGGAGATGCCTCAGGCGGAGGAGGCTGCGCCTCAAGCGGAGGCAGCTGTGCCTCCGGCGGGAACTGCAGCGCCTCAGGCGGAGGAGGCAGCGGCGACACCTCCCGAGCAGACGGTGGTGGAGCCACAGGAGGAGCGGGTTGCTCCTCCTCCGCGCGCACCTACTCCGCCTCGCGTGGCCACGCCAGCCCGCGAGGCAACGCCATCCTGTGCAGCTACTCCGCCCCGCACGTCCACGCCTCCCGTGCAGCCAGGGACCGAGGAGGGCCAGGGGCCACCAGGCGCTGGCGAGCCGGCTGGGGGAGCTCCTTCGTCTCCGCCGCGCGCCGCTGCAGGGAGCAAACCGCGGGTGAGGACACACCAGGTTGGCGAGGGCGGCGAGGCCAGCACGAGCGCCGCGGGAGACGGAGCACGGCCCAGCCCACCGGTGCGCCCTGAGGCTATGTTCACCAGGCTCGACGCCGGGGCAGGGCCCTCCACGTTCCGCGACCTGGTCCTTTGCGGCTGGGACTGGAGCGCGGGGCACCGCGAGGTAGCATTTGGCCTGGTGAGGGGGTCTCTGGAGGGCCTGGAGGCGCATCTGGCTCTGGAGGATGCGCAGCTTGCTCGGCAGCGCGACGAGTTTGCGGGGGCGTGGTCGTCCTTCCATGCCGCGGTAGAGGCCCACCGCCAGGAGGATATGGCGCTGCAGGCCGCCCGCGAGGAGGCCGTCCACTTCGCCAAGGAGGTCCGCGAGGGTATCATCCGCGACGTCGATGAGCCCCTCGGGCCCCTCCAGGACGAGCGCGGCACGACTGCTGTGCTCTTGGCGGAGGTGAAGGCCAAGCGCGAGGCCATGGAGGTCTCGCTGGCGCAGAAGCACAGCAGGCTGTCTCAGCTGGAGACCCAGCTCCTCTCGGTCCACCAGGCAGCGCAGAAGACCCTGGAGGGGGACCACAAGAGCTTGGCAGAGCGTGAGCGGCAGTTGGCCTCCAGAGAGAAGGACGTGCTGCTACGCGACGAGCTGCGAATCCAGGCGGAAGGTGAGCTCGCCACCCTGCGTGAGGAGCTCGAGGTGCGCGAGGGGAACCTAGCTTAGGCGCTCCAGAAATACGACGAGAACATCGTCGCCCAGAAGCAAGCCCTGGAGCAATTTGAGTGGAGGTACGCCGAGAAGAAGAAGGAGGCGGAGGACGCCCTTGCGGAGCGCGAGAAGGAGTTCAGGAAGAACACCCTCAAGGCGTACCGCGACAAGGCCAAGAAGCAGGAGGACCGCTTCGAGGCCAAGCATGCCGCGGATGCCCGGCGGATCGTAGAGCTTGAGAAGGCCAACTCCAAACTCGATACCCGCCTTAAGCGCGCCAAGGAGGCCTACCACCAAGCTGAGAATGGTCGCAAGGCTGCCGTCCTAGACCTCAATGCCCTTGTCAAGGACGTGGTGGAGCAGGTGGGCCCCGCGGCTGAGCAAGGGCGGAGGCTGCGGACACCGCCCACGCGGCCCGCGTGCTCACGAAGCAACGGGAGCGTATGTTCTAGGCGCTGGTGACCCGTGGCAACGAGCTTGAGTCCAACTTGGAGTGGACGTGCCGAACTCCGAGGTCTAAGGCCGTGGCGACGTCACCATGTACCTGGTCTACTTCGACCAGCTCTTCACGACCCTCGAGAGCCCCGTCGCTGATCTCCACGAGGTGATCGAGGTTGAGAGCCGCCAGCTCCTGGGCGTGGTCGTGGATCACCTCAGGCGTTCCTCGCGAGGATAGTAAGTACCAAGGTCCTTTGTAGAGATGGCGTGTTTGTGGGGGCTTGCCCTCCAGCAAGAGCTCGGATCCTTGGATTTTGCAGTGCTGCTGGTGTGTCATTTGAGTCACTGGCACCGTACTCAGCCCCCGCTCGCAAGGTGCGCATGTGGAGAGATATAAGCGCACATTTTTAAGAAAGTAATGTGGAAACAAAACTCACCACCAAATATTACATAGCGGCCCCTTAGCGTGAAGTTCACTTAGGAACGAAATTGTCTCATTATGCTTGGAGTTGCCAAGTTAATGTTTTGACCATGTCGAGGCATGGGGACCACCCATTAGTGGCAGAGACTCTCTACGGCCTGAGGTGGCTCGTTACATGGAGAGCTCGGAGGGTTGACCCTCGAGAGAAGCCTTTGGAGCTTGGAGGTTTAATCCGTGAGCTTTTAACCTCTAGAGACAAAAAATGCTTGGAGGTTGAGCCGTAAGCTGCCTCTTCCGCCAGATGTCTTGACCTGACAATGATCACGAGCGTGACAATGATCATGTTTGCTTTTTATCCTTCTGGAGAAAAAAATGCTTGGAGGTTGAGCCGTAAGCTGCCTCTTTAAGCTGGATGTCTTGTCGTGACTATGATCACGGGTAGAACTTGCGCAGGTGCATGATGTTCCACGGATTTTTGACCGGGATGCTGTTTTGAGTTTCAAGGCGAGCCGCGCCAGGCCTGGCGATGTGGGTGATCCTATAGGGGCCTTCCCACATGGGTGACAGCTTGTGGAGGCCTTCCCTGTTGAGGATTCGCCTAAGGACGAGATCACATGTCTCCAGCGTGCGTGAGCGCACGTTGCAGCTGTGGTAGCGTCGCGTATCCTGCTGGTATTTTGCTGCCCGGAGGGCGGCACGGCGTCGTAGCCCCTCGAGAAGCAGCAGGTCATCATTGTAGAGATCTTCTTGCTCGTCCTTGTTAAAGGAAAGGACCCGTGGGGATCCATGCTTTATCTCTATGGGGAGGACTGCTTTGGCTCCATAGACGAGGGCGAACGGTGTTTCTCCCGTAGGCTTGGGCGGCGTTGTATGGATGGACCAGAGTACCGAAGGGAGCTCGCAGATCCAGCCCTTGCCGTGGCCCTTGAGGACGATGAAGTTCCTGGTTTTTAGGCCCTTGAGGACCTCTGCGTTTGCTCGCTTGGCTTGGCCATTGCTCTGTGGATGAGCGACCGAGGTGAAGCAGAGCTTGTTGCCCATTTTCTCGCAGTAAGCCCTGAAGATGCCACTGGTGAATTGTGAGCCATTGTCGGTGATGATGCGATTAGGCACTCCGAAGCGGCAGACCAGGCCTCTGATAAATTTCACGGCCGCGCCTGCTGGATTTGTGCGCGTCGCCTCCACCTCGGGCCATTTGGTGAACTTATCGATGGCCATGAAGAGGTAGCGATAACCCCCCTGCGCAGTTGGGAATGGTCCCAAGATGTCCATCCCCCAAACCGCGAACGGCCAGGAGAGCGGGATGGTCTGTAGTCCCAGCGCGGGCTGATGGATTTGCTTGGCGTGGAATTGGCAGGCTTCACATGCTTGGACGATGTCAACTGCATCCTGAAGTGCTTGAGGCCAGTAGAAGCCACTCCTGAAGACTTTGCCTGCCAGGGTGCGGGCGCACGAATGGTGGCCACATTCCCCGCAGTGGATGTCCTTGACCAGCATTCTGCCTTTTTGAGGAGGGACACATTTGAGCGCGATGCCATTTGGGCGCTTGCGGTAGAGATCTCCCTCGAGGATGTGGTAGGATTTCGCCTGGCGAGCGATTCGCTGTGCTTCGACATCTTCCTCGGGGAGAATTCCCTTGGTGAGGAAGTTATTGAACTCGTCGATCCAGCCTGTCTCTTGATGCACCGCTGTGAGCAACAGACGCTACCCTGTCTGGGGGCCGCAATCGGGATCCCCAGTTGTAGGTGGTGGCGGGAGCACTTTGTTTGTGCTTGCGGGCATGGCCTCATGAGGCTGCTTTATTGATGCCTTGACGAGCCTCTCTGCAAAGACGCCTGGCAGCTAAGGTTGACTCCTTGATGCGTGTTTGGCGATGTCATCACCCTCCTGCTTTTCCTTCCTCGGGATGTGCATGAGCTCCATGCCCCTGAAGTGCTTCTCAAGCTTGCGGATCTCTTCAAGGTGTGTGGCCATGTGGTCGTCCTTAGGCTTGTAGCTCTTGTTGGAGATGTTTACGAGCAGCTGGGATTCGCCTTGATGAGTAGGTGCTTGATGCCTAGAGCGATGGCGACCCGTAGTCCGGCGAGTAGGCCCTCATACTCAACAATGTTGTTGGACATCTTGTTGATTCTGAAGCACAACTGGACCGCGTAACAGAGATTGTCACCCTTGGGCGGGATCAGGACGACGCCAGCCCCACCATGGCGGCAAGCGAAAGCTCCGTCGAACTTCATGGTCCAGTGGCTGGGCATTTTGTCTCCAGAGGGCTCTGGCTCTTATCCTAGAGGCTCTTCAGGGGTTGGATCAGTCCATTCGGCGACAAAGTCTGCCAGCGCTCTCCCTCTGATTACCCTTGTGGTATCGAAGCGCAAGTTGAATGGCTGTAGCTCTATGTTCCATCCCGCGACACGGTATGTGGCGTTAGGGTTGTGCAGGATCTGCTCTAGGGGGAATGAGGTGACCACCGTGATGGGGTGTGCCTGGAAGTAGTGTTGCAGATTTCTTGAGGCGATGAGGAGCGCAATGAGGAGCTTTTGCTGCATTGTGTACCGTTCCCGAGCATCCCGCAGTACTGTACTGACGAAGTAGACAGGATGCTCGACAAGGGTTGTTAGTTTAGGCGCAACGCTGTATGCCTGGGGAGGCTCTTCAGGGCCCTCAAGGTGGTTGGCCTGTGGAGGCTCTTCAGGCTCCTTGGCGAGATCAGCTTGTGGAGGTTGACTTGGGGCAGGCTCTGCTTGTGACTCTTTGCCTGGGGGTGGGTTTGTGGGGCCTGTCCCTTTGTCGAGCTCTTCGTCAGGCGGTTTTGACTTTGGAGTGGTTGCACTCTTCTTGTGAACGACTGGCTCTTCTCTTTCTACCACCAGGACGGCGCTGTCTGTGGAGTGGCTGATAGATACAGCTTCAGGTGCTCGCCTGTCCTTGGGGCAACCATGAATGGTGGGCTGGCTGAGTACCTCTTCAAGTTCTCAAAGGCTTTTTCCGCTTCAGGCCTCCACTTGAAAGTGCCAGACCTCTTCATGATCTTAAAGAAGGGCAGGGCTCTCTCGCCGAACTTGGAGATGAAGCGGCCCAAGCTGGCAATGCAGCCTGCTAGCGTTGCATGTCCTTGAGCCGGCGAGGAGGTTGCATTTCCTCTATGGCCCTGATCTTGTCAGGATTTGTCTCTATGCCTCGGTGGGACACGAGGAAACCTAGCAACTTGCCTGAAGGCACTCTGAAGACGCACTTGGCGGGGTTGAGCTTGATGTTCACCTTGCGCAGGCTGGCAAAGGTCTCTTTAAGGTCCCTGAGGAGAGTATCTCCCTCTTGAGACTTGACGATGATGTCATCGACATATGCCTCTGCATTTCTGCCCATTTGCTCGCCAAGGGCTATCCTCATGAGCCTCTGGAAGGTAGCGCCTGCGTTTTTCAGGCCGAAGGGCATGCAGACATAGCAATACACACCACAAGGGGTGAGGAATGCCGTCTTTTCCTCGTCTTCCTTAGCCATCTTGATCTCGTGATAACTAGAGAAGGCATTGAGAAAGCAGAGGAGGTCCCACCCTGCCGTGGAGTCCACGATCTGGTCGATTCTTGGCATGGGATAAGGGTCCTTGGGGCAGGCCTTGTTGACATCAGTGTAATCGATGCAGAGGCGGCCTCCTCTGGCGGGTTTTGGGACAACCACGCCGTTGGAGAGCCAAGTGGGGTGCGCGTCTTCGCGTACGACTTTTGCCGCTTTTAGCTTCTCGATCTCTTTGACGATGAATGCTTGCTTCTCGGGGGCTTACTTTCTTGCCTTTTTCTTGATGGGGCGTGCGTTTGTACACACAGCCAAGTGGTGCTCAATCACCTCCCTCGGTATACCGGACATGTCTGACGGAGTCCAAGCGAACATGTCATAGTTTGCCCGGAGGAAGGCGACGAGCGCGCTTTCCTATTTGAGAGGCAGAGCAGCGCCAATGGTGACGCTAGCCCCCGAGCTACTGGAGCTCAGAGAGACCTTCTTTGTGGCGGCTGGCTCCTGAGAGAACAACTGCTTCTTATTCTTGGGCCTCTCGAGAGGCTCCATGTCCTCATCAGCAGGGAATTCCATGGCGGTCGCCTTGTAGGCTGTCTCGACAGCGCGCATAGCATCCAGGACATGTCCACGGATGGTGATGGTGCCAGCGCTGTCGGGAATCTTGACCATGTTGTAGGCATGATGCGTGACGGCCATGAACTTCGCGAGGGCGGGGTAGACGAGGATGGCGTTGTACGGCAGGCAGATGTGTGCAACATCGAAGTCGACGTGCTCAGTGCGGTAATTCTCCTCGTTGCCGAGGGTGACGGCAAGCCTGACCTGCCCCAGTGGCTCGATTGAGCCGCATGTGACTCCCGTGAAGGGCCTAGAGGGCATGAGCCGCTCGTAAGGCACTTGAAGCGCTTCGAATGTCTCGATTGAGATGACATTCAGGCCTGCACCACCATCGATGAGCGTCTTGGAGACGGCGATGTTGTCGATGGTGGGGCTGCAGACTAGCGGGAGGGTTCCAACGGTCTTGGTGGACTTGGGGTGGTCCTGCGCGTCGAAGGCGATGGTGTACTACGACAACTTGACTGGCTTGGAGGTCTCGACACTAGGGAGGGCGGCATTGAGCTCGCGAGCGAACTGCTTGAACTGGTTGTTCGATTTGGGCGCCTGGGCCCCATCGACGATGTAGGCGATAGCGCCTCTCGGAGCTTGGTAGCCTCCATCTTCCTCGTCGGGGAGGTTGTGGTTCTTCTCAGCGGCGTTGGCCTGATTGCCTGATGGCTTCTGGTAGCCGCCCTTGCGTCCGCTCCCGCGGTAGCCACCGCCTCGACCGTGGCTGCCGCTGCCCTCTGCTTGTTCGCGCTCCTTGCTCAGCCTCTTGAGGTCGAAGCAGGTCTCTATGGAGTGGCCGCGCCTGTTGTGCTAGATGCAGAATGGACGATGGTCGTCCTTTCTCTCCCCAGGCTCAGGGGAGTCCATGTGGGTGCCCTTAGCGTCAGGCTCTGCCGCGAGGACCGGGGTGGCCTTGCGCTTGGGCTCCTCCTTCTTCTTCTGGCTCTTGGACCCCTCAGCATGATAGTCCCCTCGCGAGGACATTTTGACGAAGAGGAGTCCCTCTTCAGCCTTGGCGCACTTGTCAGCCAAATCGAACAGTTTCACCACAGAGGTAAACTTGTCGTGGATGCCTAATTTCTCGAGCATCCTGCTGTTCGTGACACCCTCACGGAAGGCGGCGATGACTTGGGTGTTAGGGATGTTCGGGATCTTGTTGCGCACTTGGCTGAAGCGCTGGATGTACTTGTGGAGGGTCTCATCCTTCATCCGCACCACAGCGCGCAGGTCGTTGTGGGTGAGCGCGCGCTCGTATGTCCCCTTGAAGTTGGAGACGAACTGCTTGCAGAGCTCCTCCCAAGAGTTCACAGAGTCCTCCGGGAGGTTCAGAAGCCACGACAGCGCATAGTTGCGAAGCGCGTGGGAGAACCAGTTGGCCATGACCTTGTCGTCTCCGCCTGCCGCCTGGATGGAGGTGGTGTAGAGCTGCAGGAACTCGATGGGGTTGCTGGAGCATTCGTAGCCCTTGGGGAGAGCCGACCTGAACTCCGGGGGCCAGACCACGCGGCGCAGGGAGCTGGTGCACGCCATGCAGCCCGTGGCGTACGTGGCGACTTCGTGCTGCAGCGCGCCGCGGTTCTGCTGGCCCGCTTGGCCAATTTCTTCCACGAGGCGGTTCTGGCGGTTGCGCTGGAGCTGCATCCACACGCGTGCGTCTGGCGCGGTGCGATGCACGATCAGGCAGTCGTGAGGCGAGGACGCGTTGGAGGCGGCCGGTGCGGGCCCTGGAGGAGGCGGAGGCGCATCTGGCGCAACCATGCCCGCGAGGGAGGGGTGCACGATGGACTGCGACGGAGCTGGGCGAGTCGTGGCGATGCCGACGAGGTGGTTGAGGCGCTCCAGCCATTGCTCGTGAGCCTCAGCGGTAGGCTGGTAGCGGAGAATTTCTTGCGCCATGAGCAAGGCGGTGTGCGGCGCGGGGTCCGTCCTTCCTTGGGCGGAGCCTCTCGGGCGTTTCGTCGGGTGCAAGGACTGCACGTCCTCTTGATGCTCGGCGTCGTGCTCGGGCTCCTCCATATGAGGGCTGGAGTTAGCGTGTTCCTCACGGCGGGGACGTCCCCGCCGTCCGCGCGTGGCGGTGGCGCCGGGCGCGGCGCGATCTCTTTCTGACGCGCATATGTTGGCGCGGGCGGCGCGAGTAGCGCGGGTATCCTCCATGGCGCGGAGGCGGCTTGAAGGTCGGTGAAGCGCCTCAATCCCCTACCTGGCGCGCCAAATGTCGGAGAGTGACTCCCACGGAGCAGGGATAGTCACACCCTGAAGAGTAGTTCGAAAGGGGGATTGAACACGGAGGTCAAACAACCCTCAAGAGGCACGACGACCGTGCTCGCCAGGCCTAGAGAGGAACAACCATGACAGAAATGGACACCGGCCCGTACCCAGGTTCACAGCCCTCAGGAGGAGGTAACACCGCTACTCCTGCTTGTCTGTATTGCACTGCAAAGGTTACAGTACAATGAGCTTGTCGAGGGCTCTCTTGAGGCAGTTTTGTGCTTGGAGAGGGACACAATGGTTGTCTTCCTCCTCCAGCAGGTGGCTATCCTACTTGCTTGGTTAGGGTTACAAGTGTTTAGCAAGCAATTGGCCGATCCCCTTTCTACGATGGAGCTCTTGCTCCTTTTATAGGCGCCACGGACATCTTACTTGCATGGTGCGTCCAAGGTGGGCTCCCACACGGCAGTGGCGCGGAGGAGACGGAGTCCACCACTGCTGAAACCTCCATGGACACGGTCCATCCGTGATAAAGTTGGGTGCGGTGGCCGACAGGCAGCAGACCGCGCAGAACGGTTCGCAGGGGTTAAAGTGATCGTGGTGGATCCCACGATGACGATCTTCTTGGAGCGTTGCGCCGTCCAGCCGCTTTATCACCAGAGAGGAAAGTCCCAGCTGTCCTGGTGCGGGCGGCACAACTTTGTTGACTCCTTTATCACCAGAATGTCAACTGGAGTGCTCGCGTCACTCTGCGGCTGCTGCAGAGGCCATGTGCGCCCTGCAGCGCTTGCTTGGCCGCGAAGTGTCTCCATAGGGCCGTTGAGGCCTGTGGAGAGGTTTCCGTTGAATTCTCTCCAGGCGAAGTAAGTCTTGGGGAGTCTCCTAAAGTGCGCGGTCCTCTTCAGGTCCTGCCTTCCTCTTCAGGCCCTCGAGGGGAGTTGCCCCTCGAGGGTCTCTCCAAGCGGTGGCTTGGTCCTTAGTCGTTTCGTCTGATCTATAAGTGTGCGAGGCCGGAAGAGAGTGGGCTCTGCACACCCCAGTCCTCACTGGGCCGACAATAACAAAAATAAATTAATCACTTACAGACAATAGGAGCTCATGATACATTTGTCCAGGGCTTCTGTATTGACTAACTCCCATAATTCATCAAAATCAATATGGATTGTCTGTTCTCCGACGAAGTAATGATCTTCTTTATATGTAAGAGACATCATTGTTTCGCCGTCTGATACGTCTCCACGTATCTGTAATTTCTTATGTTTCATGCTATATTATACCAAGTTATTACATGTTTTATATGCATTTTCTAGGACTAACCTATTAATAAGATGCTACAGTGCCAATACCCTATTTTCTGTTTTTGGTTTCAGAAAAGTACTTAAGGAAATATTCTTGGAATCGGACGATTTCTTTTCTGAAGTCCATAATTATGTGGGAATGTTCCAGACCACCGAAGACGAAACAAAGTGGGAGGCCGAGGCGCCATCAGTAAGTCCTCGCGTGGAAGAAACTCGGGCCGCGCGAGCGTGTGGTGTGGGGCCATCGGGCCTCCACCGATATCGCCCTTTCGCCCATAAAAAGACCCCGACGCAAAAATCCAAACGATTAAGCCATCTTCCACGAAAAGTCCCGTAGCGCGTCCGCCATTGCCTACAAATTTTGGGTGTGAGAATTTCCTGTTCCGGCACCCTGCCGGGACGGGGATTGACCCCTGGAGCAATCTCCATCACTCCACCACCTCCACTTTGACTCCATGATGGTTTGTGAGTAGTTCCCCCATGGATTACGGGTTTTTGGCTATAGCTAGTTGGTACTCTCTCTCCCATGTACTTGAATACAATGTTCTCATGAGCTGCTTTACATGATTGCGATCCATATGATGTAATCGGTGTTGTATTTGTTGGGATCCGATGAATTGTTACATTATGATCAGTCTATCTATCAAAGTTTGTGAAGTTATTGTTGCTGCAATCTTGTTGTGTTTAATGCTTGTCACTAGTGCACTAGTGGCATGATCTTAGATGTAAGCTCTATATTTATTGCTTGGATTGTATCTAGAAATTGTATGCACATGTCATTGTCCGGAATCTGAGGTCCCAAAGTGACAATAATTGGGGAAGCCGAGTGGAATGGCTGTGATGTGAGGATCACATGTTTTCACCAAGTGTTATTGCTTTGCTCTGGTGCTCTATTAAATGGAGTACCTTAATTACCAGTAGTTTCCCTTGAGGCCCAGCTTTAAACGGGCTTGTAGGACAAAAGATGTTATGCAAGTTTCTCATTACGAGCACGCACAACTATATATGGAAAACATGCCTATGTTATTAATAATCTGGATATTCTCTCTTAATGTTATTTCAATACTGTCAATTGCCCAACTGTAATTTGCTCACCAAACACTTGTTCTTGAGAGTTACCACTAGTGTATCTAGCTGGGAACCCCGGTCCTTTTGTCATTATCATTGCTTTCATGTCAACTCCACACAAGCAACTATTCTCTGGTGCTATTGTCTCTGTGTTACTGTTATTATTACTCTCATATTACTGCTGCTTTCACATCACCCATGATACTAGTGCTTTTCCAGGTGCAGCTGAATTGACATATCGTCTGTTAAGGCTTATAAGTATTCTTTGTCTCCCCTTGTGTCGAATCAATAAATTTGGGTTTTATTTCCCTTGAAGACTGTTGCGATCCCCTATACTTGTGGGTTATCACCGTCTTTTGTGCGCTCCATGTACCACTGATGTAATTCTCACATCCTTGGAGGTAGCAGTGCCAACTCCGCCTCTCTGACCAGTTCCTTCCCCATGACAAATTGCCTTGCCGGGGGAGCCATGGGGGCTTCAACTCGGCCTAGAATATCCTCTATCATCAGACCAGGAATTTCTTCAAACCCTTCTGGTAATAAAATTGGGGATGCCACCTTCAACGGAACGATCGATTGTGCTTTCTGTTATCCAAGTTGGGCAACTTCGGATCTCTGCTGCCTCTTATTCTCCGTGCGACGACCCTTGGGGAGCTGACGAGGAATGCCCCCATCAATACCCATGGTTACTAGCATAGGGTGAGAGTTATGAGGTAGAGAACGTGTAGTGTTGGTAGATTCGTCGGCTGCCAAGCAAGAATTACACAGGTTCAGGGCCCTCGACTGAGGTAACATCCCTACTTCCTGCCTGTCTGTTATTGATTATGAATATGCGGTGAGTACAAGGGTCTAGCAAGATGACGATCTTGCTAGGGTTTTGTGGTTCTGATTGGGCCTGTCCTTGATCGGCCACCCTCCTTTCCTTTGTATAGAGGTACAATTCTCAGGTAGTAACCGGCTAGGTTTACAGATACGGAAAGTATAACCGATTATGTCTATCTATGGAAGAACTCTTCGACTTGGGCTTCGCTTGTTGGGCTTCTTCAGCCTATTGACAATTGGGCTTAGTCATTACATGCACCCGGTACCCACACGAAGGGGTACCCGTTTGGTATAACCTCGTCATTAGCCCCCGAGTGCTTGGCTAATTCGGAGAATCAGTCATGGACTCACTTCATAGTGCACGTCTCATGTTTATGTTTTTTAAAAGATATCCTTGCGTTTTCGCCTTTCGACTATTAATTATGCCAAAGGATTTCGACTAAGCAGGTCTGGATTATTCGACTAGTCAAGACCTGTTAATTGCACTTGGGCGTTTTGAGTCCTTGGGCTCGAGCCTGGAACATACTGGAGAGACTCGCCTCAGGCCAGTCGATGGACTTACTGATATTGTTTTGCAGTTTCAATTTGCTACCTCGGCCTGTTCAACTGATCGATGGGTCTTACCTTTCCATTTCCTGAATGCAGTATCCGAGACATCATAGACTGATTTTTACTCGGGAATCCTTTTGTTTTTGTGCTTTCAAATGATGCTTTTAGTCTTTATATCGACTAAAATACTTTTATGTTTGTGATTCTATCGGGTGCACGACAGTGCTCCCGATGGGAGTAGCCACCGAGATTGTGCTCTATTGCTTGTAACAGAGGAGAATCTCAATTTTTTGTTTTATGTCAGTCGAGAGCTTTTATTCTCTCGCGATGGGAGTTTCCACTCGACCATCTTTTATCCTATGCTTTGTTGTTTCTTTCAATTGCAAGAGATTTTCCTTTTGCCAATCGTAGATAACACTCCTTTGTTTTATGCTTTTGGTTCGTCTGCCAGGTGGATGATGTCATGTGTGACATCCTTGGCGTGTGAGTAATATGTTAACATGACGTGTCATGGTGGGCCCATCCCTTTGACCACAGTGGACGCCGGTTCAGTTCCGATTTGATCTGACGTGGCGAGATTTTCGAAGGCGTGATGATGATCTCCTTGGTTTGTGCGCGTAGTGGGCGGCATGGTCTGCGATGGTTGCCCTCCGATTGTGCCACGTGCCTGGGTAGTTTTGCGTGGACGGCTGTGATGAACTTTTATCTTCGAAGTAAATACGAGTTTATCCGCTATGAATTATTTTACCCTGCCATCTGCCCTTGCTTTCCTTGCTTCATCTTCTTCCTTGCGCGCCTGCTCTGCTCTTATCCTTGCATCCTTTTTCTTACCATGGCGCCCAAGAAAAATATCTCCGCTACCACCAATCTTTCGTTACCCACTTATGGACAGTCGAAGAAGGATGAGCCGACCGTTTGGGGTTCCGCCGCTACCCTGCTGTTTTTTTGAAGAAAGTTACTGGGATTGGGTGAAATCCATTTTCACTGAGGAGAAGTCAACAGAATTCCGTCAAGTTGGAATTCTTTCTTCAACAGATATTGTTGCCGCCCGAGCTCCTGTCGATAAAGAGGTACTCCCCACGCCTCTTCCCGGTGAGCGGGTTTGTTTCGCAGATTTTCTCCCCCGTGGTTTCGGTTTCCCTTTGCATGATTTTCCGTGAGGCCTACTGTACTCCTATGGAATTCAGATGCATGACCTTACTCCTCATGGCATTTTACATATCGCCTGCTGCATGGTTTTATGCGAGTGTTTCCTTGGAATGTTTCCCAGCTGGGCTCTCTGGAAACACATCTTTCGAGTGCATTTACTGTGTTGTGATGGTCGTCCCCTTCCGACTGGAGGCTTCTGTATCGAAGTACGTGATGGTTGTCCGTATTTCGATTTGAAGTCGATGGAGCCCACCCCAAAATGGAGGAAGAAGTGGTTTTACGTATCAGTCGATCAGGATATACGGCCTCTTTTCTTGACTGCACCCCCGTAGAATTAGCGTCATGGGAGCATAACTTGTCGACTGTGGAAGAGGAGGAGGCGTCCTGTCTTATATGTAGAGTCCAGGAGCTGCTGAAGGCTGTCACGGGGATTCGGCTGATCAGCACTTTTGTGAAGCGCCGAGTTTGGCCCTCGCGACATCGGGTGCATCCTTTGTGGCGATATGAGGGGTGTTTTGAAATTACTCGCATGAGTGAGGTTGAGCTGGCGGATCGTGTGTTTCATGGTCATATAAAGTTTATTACTAGTATCCAGCCTACTGATATTGCTTCTTTCGACTTCTCCGTAGTTCCTTATGGCCTTGGGACTCCTATTCCCAAGGTATTTTTGAATTTCCTTTGTGAGTTTTTCTTTTCTGGTCACAACTATTTTTGTGTGTGTGAAGGTGCGTGACTAATGTACCTTTTTCTTGTTATGACTAGGGACTGTCGACTGCCTTCTCTTTGCCTCCCCTTCCGGAACATGGTGCGTCTGCGGAGGCGGCCCCAGTCGTTGAGCTGGAGACAGCCGATGGCCCTTGTTCTTTGGGTGGCTTTGCTATTTCCGAGAAGGGGATCTCTAAAGAAGCACCATTTAGTCTGGCGGTGACTGATCCTTCAACTAAATCTTTGGTCCAGCGTCGCCTCCTGCGCCGGGCTATGGAAGTTGGTTCTGCCGCCATTGGTGAGCCATTGGTGGTTGCGACTTTGTCGACGATGACGGCGTAGATAAGTACGCTCATACTGACTATGCTTTCTTTTCACTCGTTTGCCTTTTTCTGCGTAGTATGCTAATCATACGGGTAGTTCTTTTGTTGGGCAAGTTCGCACCTCCCCTCCTATGGGAGGAAAGAATATTGTTTCTTTTTCTCCCGAAGTCGAAGGATTCCGGGGTGCGGCTGTGGTTGCCTCAACAGGTACGGGTGCACCCTCTTTTGTTTCTGCCAGGACTGCTAGCCTATCGCCCTCTGCCTCCTCCTCCTGGGTTTATCATGTAAGTTTTTGCTCTCGTGATTCGCTCTCTTTGTGTGGATTGCTATTTTCCTTTGAATTGAATATGTATCGCCTGCTTCTGCGTAGCCTTCTGTAAGTGGCCCGGTCGCTGCTGGCCAGGCCTTTGTTCAGGCGGAGGAGGAGCGAGCTGGCCTTCGTTCTGATCTAGAACGGATCAGTCGTAAGGGCCTATTCTTTTGCGTATCTTCTGATCCAAGAGTTTGAGCTTTGTGTAACTTCGTGTGATGTGTCCATTGCAGATGAGAAAGCTTCCCTTGAAGGCCGATTAGTCGAGCTGGAACTGTAACACCCCAAATTTTGGAAGCAATAAAAACTTAATTAATAAAGACCCAAATTTCTGAGGGAGCAAAAACTTTTTGAAATGCATTACTTATGAATGTTTTTCACTCTTGTTTCCTTTGTTTGTCTTGTTTTGTTTTGATTTGTGTTTGTGTTGATGATCTCTCTAGCTATCAACCTTAAAACTCAAGTTATAATATGACTTATGAAAATCCAGGATTATGACAAGTCAAACAATACATATATCTTCTCCTATCTTATTCTTAACAAACTATAGTCATCATGAGGTCTTGATTTTAACAATTACCCAAAGGCAGTTTAATTGAGAAAATAAAAGTATTTCCAAAATTATATGTTTGCAAAACTACAAAGGATTATATAGGAGGCTATGATATATTTTTATTTTAATGTGTTGCCGGTCTTAGCAGTTTCCATTCCAAAAACTCCTAATTTAATATGTCTTTGGAAACTATTACTAGAAAGTGGTTTAGTCTTCTTTCCATAAAAATCCTGTCATTATTGTATTGATCACCACCTCACTAATGCAGTGGCTTAACTTAAAGTGGGAATGTTTATCTGTTTGTATGTGTGGTTGACCTATATGTTATGTGCTTAAATTGTTTCCCTTAAGTGTGATATTTTATGTGTGTCATGTGGGGTGTATGAGACAACATTTTATTTATCTAATTTAATTGAGATGATTCATGCTTTAAATATTGTGTCATATGGTTGTGGTGTGTTTAACTCTTTATTATAATGTTTGATTTTAGTAGAAACTCAAATATTTCCCTTTTTCAAATAGGAAATAACCATCTTCATTCCCCTTAATTTCTAGTCCTTCTAGAACATGACCATTAGAGTTTATTTTATTCAATTTGGAAATGCAACTCGCCTAACCTCATCCTTATCATCTCTACTATCCACACATAACCTTATTTAAAATATTCAAAAATGTTTGATCATAAATTCATGCTTGTTTTGAGTGCTTCACTGTTAGGTGACCATTTGATGTGTTATAGAATTGCAGATTGCCATTTTTGTATCTAGTTGTTATTGAGCCCTTTTGACCTAAGCTTTTAAACCAAATGCTGCACCTATATCCCCTCTGATCAACCCACTCTGTCTCTTAATTTTTGAACCAAAGGATTGACTAAACCATCCATGTTTTGTGGCTTAGTCAAATCAGCTTAATTTTATCAAACATCAAAACCCACCCCTCTAACCTTGTCCAACTCGTGGATTATGGTGTACTTTACACCCTCACACCTCTTGAAACTCTTTGCATGATTTTTGTCAAACCCTAGCCCTTCTCTTCTTCTTTTCTTTTTCTTTCGAGCATTCTGTCGAACGGGTTGAGGGCAGGAGACACTTCTTCACTTATTTCATCCTCTCCAACGACTCTAGGACATGGGCTACTGTCCAAAGAGGTGGTGCAGAGCGTGGCATCATTGCGCACCACCCCCCTCCCCCAATCCCAGGCCTTTTCCCTCTCTCTCCCTGTCCGAAAATCCACCAACTCTGCCACCCTCTCCTTTTAGGCATCTGAGGCCAGCACAACCACTCCCACCTTGCCTATTGTGCTCCCCTCTCTCCACTGACCCACCCCCTGCAAGATCTCTGAAGCCCTCTCACTCCTCCACTCGGCATCGTGCAAGAAACCTCGCTCGGGTTCATGGCTTCCGAGCATGAATGCAACCATTGCTTCCCATCTCTCGCCTCCCAATCTGTACCATCGGGTTCTCCTTCTCCCCAGCTTCCTCTGAGACATCCTCGTTCATTTCAAGAAGAACCAAAGACGTTTGGACCTCGTTGTGGCCGCCGTGGACACCCTCGGCGTACTCACCTTCTGGAGCACCGCCGACTTGAACTGCGGCCATCGCTCGCCTTCCCCGGCCCTCCGCATCTGCATCCGGCCTCGCCTTTGTCCGGAACACGCGCTAGGTGAGCCCCGCGCGCACATCCTCTTCCCCCTAGGTTTCCGTCCCTGCTCTGTGTGTCGCGAGGAAGAAGACGGCCACGAGACGTCGATTTCCAAATCGACGACCGACGTTTGAACCCTGGCGATCTAATCTCAGCCACCCGATCCCGATCCTGCGGCGGCGTGCCCCTTGGCCAGCGCAAACTTTCGCGTGGGCCGGCCTAGCTCGCGCTGCGCAGCCCACCCCCTGATCCGGCCTTTTTCTTTTCATTTTTTCTGTAGAAATCCTTTTCCTGTTTTATTTTTCCAGAGAACTAGTGCTCTAGCTTTAATTCGTTTGTGGGAGATCTATTTATCCAAACTGGTTGATTCAAATTTTTATGAGTAGCTATGTGTTTTCTTGACCATTTGGCACTGGCCCTTCTCAAAAAAATATTTGTATGCGTGTGCTATGTGCAATCTTGTAAAACTAGCAAACTTGAAATTTGAACCATTTACTTAATAACTTGAGTTTTATACATCCAAAACTAGCAAACTTTCGTTCTATAGAAAGCCAGTGAGAATACCTATCCATATCTATAAGCCATGCATGCAGGAGATCTGTATAACTCAAGTTCTATTATGTTTAAGATTTACATCAGTAGCTATTTGATGAATTTTAAATATTTATTTAAAATTCTTTTTGGAGTAAATCCAATTGCATGTGGTAGATATTAGTATTAGCTATCATATCATATCTTGGTAGAATTTTTCATCTTATATTTTGCTCTTGGTAGATTATTTTCTAAAACAGAAGGTTATTACACTTTAAAATGGATATTCTTATTTTCTGTCATTTGCATGTGTCTAGTTTTACTTGTTTGTGCTTTATATGTTTACTCAAATGGTGTAGGAGTATTTTTGTGTGGTAGTTATGCATTTTGTTTACCATGCAACGTTGGATTTGTCTAAAAATAAATCATATCTTGTGCTGCACACTATTAATGGTAAAATGTGTGTTCCACTAAAACTGAAATATATGGAGCTAGGAGTGTCCAAATTAAGTGAGTCCAATTCCTATAGAAAGATAAAAGCATTACCTATCTATATAAATTTGTGTTGCATCTAAGAGATACTTAAGACTGAAACTATAAACATTTAGGTTATGAGATCAGTAGCATTTGTGTGGTTTTTAGTTTCTGTTTAATAATAGCTTTGAAGGAAAAATCTAATTTTCATAGTTTCCTATAGTTATTAGTAGTACTATGGTAGAAGGATTTAATGTTTTGAACATTATCTTAGGAGTTATGATTCACCTTCCAAAACAGCAACATTTGGCTAATAACAGTATTAGCTTTTAATCATCTGTTCTTAGCAAATGTGAATTGTGGAAATATTACTAGTCAACTTTTGAAATCAGAACCTTAACTCAATAATAATGACTTGATTAAACCATTTTGATAATGTGTGGTGCATTGTTTACTTATGTTTAGCATTATTCACGTTGTACCCTAATAATAACATCAACTGTGTTTATATGCTTTACTTGTGGGTATGTTGGTATGTTATGTTAAATCTCTTTAAACATCATCTTATTTATCTAATAAGTGTGATGAGATAAATTATTGTTTTACCTCAATTGATATGTGTTGGTGTGCTTAGTAACTCATAAGTACAGAAACTTAGGTTATCCTTTAATAACCTCAATGAATTTCCTAAAAGTATTGTTAGCACATTCACTTTTGAGTTTCACATAGTTCATCTTGTTTCCTAGGAGTTGCACTAACTTTACCTGGGTATTATGCATGTGGACGTAATTGGTGTTAAATGCTATACAATAATTGTTTGTGCTTTGTAATGATTGTTGTATGGTCTGTTCACTTCAAGAATTGTTGTCAACACTTGTTTATTGTGTGATTGTTTGGTTTAATTGTTGAAGTGGTATTAATTGCAATGTCTTATTAAATAGTCTTAATGCACCTTTTTAGCTCTTAGTCATAAACTAGTTTGGATAGTGGTGTTACCATTGTTTGTCGCTTAGTTACTTGATAGTAGGTGTTTCTTGAGTTAATAACATGTTTGCATGTGAGTGTGCTCAATGCTAGTGTTAATATTAATTCTTGCTTGTGTGTTAAGATACTTTTGTCTGAAGTATTTTCTAAACAATTAAGATACTTTTGTCTGGAGTATTTCCTGAACTACTAAGATACTTTTGTCTCAAGTATTTCCTGAAACTATTATAACAGCTCTTGTTAAATGATATAATAACCCTAAGTGATGTGTTGTTTTAGTGTTCTGTAGAACTACCTTTTAATACTCAGAGTTGTTGTGTATATTTTCTCAGGAGAATCTGTTTTTGTATTAGCTCTCTTGCCTTGGTTGTTTATTGTTGTTTAGCTAAAGGAGTTGCTTGTTTTTGATTGTTAGCTTAGTGTCTTGTGCAATGCTTGCTATTTGGTATGTCCTTGTAGTTTTGTCTTGTATTCTGAGTGATGTTCATTTTACTGTTTACGACGTTAGATACTATCGGGAAGGAACTAGAAGTGAGGAATGAACCTGAGGAACATCAAGATCAAGACCAGGAACATATTGCTGAGCCAGACAAGCCACCTCACCACCATTATGCCAATCCTACTATTTACAAAGCATGTTTTGTTTTAAAATAAAATAATGCATGTTTTACTTCTTTTGTGGCACCTTGCCACCCGAAATCTATTTTACAAAATATTGTTTGGCCAAATTTATCTACTAGAATACTATAGGTGTTACAAAAAGAGTTTATTTGGTGAGCCTTGTTGTGGAAGGCTTCATCAAAAAGATTAAGTTTTTTAGTAGTCTACCTTCATCTACTTACCTCAAAACTATAGGATGGGCACCTATTTGATAAAACCGCTTTACGGAGAAAAACCTGAGTTGCTGGGAGCAATCAGCGAGAAAGAAATGATTTATGAAAACCCGAGATGCTGAGAGCATTTGGAGATGTTGCGAAAAACCCGAGCTGCTGGGAGCAGTCGGAGATGGAGGTTTAATTTCGAAGTCCCTGCTGCCGCCCGAACAATTAACCCGTGCAACCATACTACCCGGACATGGGTAGGGCTTAGCCGGAAGCTTGTCTGTCTTAGTGGTGGGGCTCTCATACTTTCCATGAGGGCTGGGCCCTCGAAGCCGGGTTGTCGTCCGGAAGAGACAATATACTGCTGAGGACCAGCAGCCGGACGATTACGGCGGGTCTCCTGACGTGGCGGTGTGGCGTCCCGAGGAAAGACCAAGAGGTCTAGTGGACCACACGGTGCCGAGGAGAACAAACCTGTCGGGAGGCCCCGATACTAGGGTGGTCATAGTGAAAAGCTTTGATCGTGTTATCCGGACCCCCGCATGCTGTCGTATGACGAGCCGTGGCAGACACGGCGGAAGAACCGATAGGTGTGGGTAAAGTGTGCAACCTCTGCAGAGTGTAAATCTATTCGAATAGCCACGTCCACGGTCATGGACGGTTGGAAAGGCCACACTGGGCGCCTGGGGAAAGAAGTTGTTTTAAAAAATAAAGTGTTTATGTGGAATAAGGAGGTACCTGGGAGGTATGGAATTTGGGAGAAGATGGTTAGTCTCGTGGAGACAATCAGTCCGATCTCAAGTCAGGAAAAAGGGGTATCCCCATCCTAGTGCTTTTAAAGGTTTTACAAAAGAAAGTTTTGAACTTGGATATGTCCTTGCTATATCTAAGAGAAGAGAATTCTATCTCTAAATATTTTTCTTCAACAAAGATATAGAGATGTCGTATTCTCTATGCCTAAAATCATCGTATTCGAAAACTAAGCCCTATAGTCGTATATAGCAGCTATCCCAGTTTTCAAAAAGTGTTTTCTTGCATTATCATGAAAACATAAGCCTTAGAGGTGGTCTTGCGAGTACGTAAATATACTCATATGGGTGTGTCCCTGGATATTCAAACATCCAGGTTGAAATGAAGAGATGTACGACAAGAAGGAGGAGTACGTCGACGACTACGCCAACTGAGTGTCCCGCTCAACTGCTCTGTGGGAATGCGTCAGGACGTGATGAGGGCCGACGCTAGCCGAATCTTCCGCTGTACCTTAGTTCTTTTTCGTCATGTGCGACGATGTTTGCAGACTTGGTCGTGTGACCACTATTTATTTAAGTCTTGCTCTATTCGAGTTGTATGATGTAACTTTGTATACCGTGTTGGTTATGTGATCGCGATGCTCTGATCATTGGGATCGTGATCTGTTTACATAACGTGGGCATCTCTGGCTGGTTGTCAGAGGGGTGCTCACAGGAACGGCAGCTTCATGATTAGCGGCTACTCAGCGTTCCTTGGATGTGTCTATTCAGACACTTGGCGTTGTTTTTTCAGAAACTTTGCCCTGGACTGCCATTCCATCGACTGCCAAAGAATTTGCCAAGGTGTTGGGTCCCAACTCGACGACCCTTAAGGAGTGGGCTCGTGACTTGACGGTGCGCGGCTCCGAGGCCACTTTGAAGCTTCTTCCGGAGAATGGCGTTGAAGCCGATTATGAGGCTGCTATGTCAGATTACCCAAAGAATTCAAATGTGAAGCCTTTGAGTTTCAGAGGGGTTGCTGATTCTGCTGCTCGCCTGGCCAAGGCTAGTATATGCACTACAGAGTGTCGACTGGCCGCAATGACCGCTGCGCGCATACCTCATGGTGAAAAGAAGGGGCCCGCACCTTGTGATTAGTTATTCTTCTTTGATCACTTCTGCGATCTTGTATTATGACTATAACATTTTATGATGCTTGTGTCTTTGATCATCTTCTTATTGTAAACGTCGGTGTTATGTGTCGTTATGCTCATCGAGTGGGATTTGGCTCTTGAGACGTTTTGAGTGTGTTGGTATGTTTGGTTTATTCTTGGCGAGACCCAGCCCCCGAGTCCCTCGAGTGGGGTTGTCTTTTTAGCAAGACCCAGCCCCCTAGTCGTTCGAGTGGGGTTATGTGTTTGCTTGGTTTTAGCAATACCCAGCCCTCGAGTCGTTCGAGCGGGTTTATGTGTTTGCTTGGTTGCAGCAAGACCCAGCCCCCGAGTCGTTCGAGTGGGTTTATGTATATAGAACGCAGGATATAAAGGAATAATTATGAAGTAAACCATATTTATTGAAGATATATGTCCAGTAGACGGCCTCATTAAAAACCTTCAAGCCCCCTTAGGTACCCTGGTAAGGAAAAGAGCGCGTCCGAAATCTATTGGTCCTTTTGACATACTAGACTGTCTTTTACAACGATTTGTCGAGAGACTTATGCATAGAAACGACGTAGATGCGCTACGTTCCATGGGTTATGTGATAGTTCTCCCGTCTGCGCGTGTTTTAGTCGATAGGCGCCTCCTCCAATGACCTCGGTGATAATGAATGGGCCCTCCCATGGTGATACGAGTTTGTGTACTTTATTCTGTTTTAGTCGTAGCACTAAATCTCCCACCATGAACGTCTTGGGACGGAGGCGTCAACTGTGGTAGTTTCTCAGATCCTGCTGGTAGACAGCTGTGCGGGCTAAAGCCGTGTCGCGTGCTTCGTCGAGTATGTTCAATGCATCTTCTTGTGACTCATTTGCTTCATCCTCGTTGTATGCCTCAACTCTGGGCGCGTTAAATTTGATCTCCAGTGGCAGGATTGCCTCTGCTCCATAAACCATAAAGAATGGAGTGAACTGATTTGATGAGTTTGGAGTTGTACGGAGCCTCCAAAGTACCACTGTTAATTCTTCGACCCAGGCACCTGCACACACGAGGCCATTGGCCTTTTCGACTTGTCCGTTCGATTGTGGGTGTGCCACTGATGCATAATTGAGTGTAATATCCCACTCTTTGCAAAAAATTGGAACTCTTCTGCTGTGAAATTTGTGTCGTTATATGTGATGATGTTGTTTGGAAAGCTGAAACGATGGACTATGGATTTTAGGAATTTGACAACCGTTGTCGCTGTTGAGCTTGTGATTGGGATTGCTTCGATCCAATTCGTAAATTTGTCGACTGCCACCAGTAAATGTGTATGCCCGCCAGACGACGTTTTTTGAGTGGATCTACCATGTCGAGCCCCCATTGGACGAAAGGCCACGTCAATGGTATGGTTTTGAGTGCTGATGCCGGAGCATGAGGTTTGGTTGCGAATTCTGGCACCCGATGCATCTTTTGACGATATCCTCCGCGTCTTGAGTGTGGTTGGCCAGTAGAATCCGGCTCTGAAGGCTTTGGCTACCAGTGATCGACTGCCAGCGTGATGCCTGCAGGTTCCTGCATGAATGTCACGAAGTATAGTTATGCCATCTTCAAATTCTACGCACTTTTGAAATACGCCTGAAATACTTCTTTTGTAGAGTTCACCGTTTATGATGGTGTATGCCTTAGCTCTTCAGACTATTCTTCTGGCTTCTGTTGTGTCTTCTGACAGTTCTTCCTTAAGCATGAACGCTAGTATTGGTTCCGTCCAGGCTGGAGCTACGTGGTCACCTTGACACAGAAGTACTTCGACTGCTGGGTCCATCGTGGTAGATGTATTATCTTTTGTAGGCTCATTGGAGCTTACCGTTGGTCGTTGTTTATGAATAGATCTGTGTGTGATGTGCTCTAAGAAAACTCCTGGTGGAACTTGTGCTTTAGTTGAGCCAATGTTGGCTAACATGTCTGCTTCTTCATTGCTCTCTCATCCGATGTAACGTAACTCACATCCATAAAAGTCTCCCTCGAGTGTGTTATAGAGGTCACGATATGCAATCATATTATCAGCTATGCCGTCGCACGCATTCATTGTTTGTTGTACGACTAGATTTGAATCTCCATATATCATCAGTCGGGTGCATCCCAAAGATTTTGCTATTCGGATGCCATCTATTAGTCCTTCATATTCGGCTTCATTGTTGGATGGTTTTGCGAAGTCCATCAGGAGGACGTACTTTAGCTTGTCTCCTTTTGGTGATATGAGCACAACACCTGCTCCTGCTCTTGAATCCATCTAAATACATCTTCCATGAGTTGGATATATCTAAAATTCCTGGCAGTTGGGATTCAACCCACTCGGTGGTGAAGTCAGGTAGCACTTGAGATTTGATGGCTTTCGGATGATCATATGCGATTCCGAGTGGTCCTAGCTCGATGAGCCATTTTGCTACTCGCCCGGTTGCGTCTGGTTTGGTGAGTATATCTCTGATTGTGGACTTGCTGATCACTGTTACTAGGTGTTCCGTGAAGTAGTGTCTTAGCTTCCTTGTTGTTATGAACACTCCGTAGGCCAGTTTCTGGAAATGTGGATATCTTTGTTTGGACAGAGATAAAACTTCGCTAATATAGTAGACTGGCCTTTGCATATTTTGAGCATTTCCTTCTTCCATGCGTTCGACGACTAGGACTGTGCTCCCCGCCATGTTTGTTGCCGCCACGTAGAGGTATAGTGGCTCTTTTTATTTTGGTGCTGCTAAGATAGGCAGTTTGTTGAGTGTTCGTTTGACGTCGATGAATGCTGCTTTTGCTTCTTCTGTCCATTCTAATTTATCTGCTTTTTTCATCAGTCGATAAAGTGGCAGTGCCTTTTTTCCTAATTTGCTGATGAACCGACTGAGGGCCTCTATCCTTCCTGTCAACTGTTGTACTTCGTAGAGCTTGGTAGGCCTTTGCATGGTTAGTATGGCATGTATTTTTTCCGGATTTGTTTCGATTCCTCGGGCTGAAACCAAGTAGCCTCAAAGTTCTCCCGCCGGGACTCAAAAAGTTCATTTTTTCTGGGTTAAGTTTTATGTTGTAACTTCTGAGGTTGTCGAATGTCTCCTTTATGTCCGATAAGAGTGTGCATTCTTTCTTTGACTTGACCACTATGTCGTCGACGTAGGCTTCTACATTTTTGCCAATTTGTGTTTTCAAACAATTTTGCATCATGCGCTGATAGGTGGCTCCTGCATTTTTTAGGCCGAAAGATATGGTAGTGTAGCAATATACTCCATGTGGAGTTGTGAAGCTGTCTTTTCTTCGTCCTTTGCTTTCATTCTTATCTGATGATATCCAGAGTATGCGTCGAGGAATGACAGTTAAGCGCATCATGAAGTGGAGTCGACGATCTGGTCGATGCGAGGTAGTAGGAAGTGTAACATCCCAATATTTTGGAATGTTTGAAAATCAATAAAATTTAAAACTTTTGTTTTGATTAAAATAAAACATTAAAATGCATAATAAAACCAACTATAAAAGACTTCAAGCATCTTGAAAAAGTTTAATAATTCAAATACCTCAAGTAATCATTATTTTCAAAAGTTGTTTAAATTTAAACATTTTATCATCCGTTGTATTTCTTAAAATCTCAATATGTAATTTTACAAATGATTTACAAACTGTCGAAACCATTTTCAAGTAATAAAAAGTTTCTTTCTAACTATTTATATTATAATCATCTAGCCTCACTATTTACAACCCTAAAACCATATTTGCAAAGTGCCTAATTATCTAAAATATGCCACATTGCAAAATGTTTTGAACCCGTTTAAAACATAGTCTATTTGCTAAAATGATTTTCATGAATATATTCAATAAGAAATGAAATAAATCTAGAATATTTTCCAAAGGAATTTTATGGAGTTTTCAAATGATTTATCATAATATAAAACTTAATGGTGCACACAGTATTTTGAATTAAAAATGAATACATTATATTTCCCTTTTCATTTCAAATAGCTGTGTTATGTTATTTAATATTGTACTAAAGCCAAAAATGATTTAATATTGTAAAATGAGTTTAATGAACTTAATTTCAAACTTATATAAGTGTTGTATTTTATAAATTTATTTAGCCAAAAATAAAATTATTTGAACCATATTTTCAAATTTAACATAAACTGTCAAATTTGTATTTAATCAATATTTCAAATTTTTTTTTTAAGTGTTCAAAACATGCCCACAACTGGTTTAACACAAACATGTTATTTTTACAAATTTTTAGAAATTAATTTGACTTGATTTGGAGTCTTAAATCAAAAGATATGAAAAAAATAATAAAAACAGAAAAAGAAAAATTGTTGACGTCCGCGTCGTCTTCAAACTCCAGGAGCTGGAAACGCACGCACGAACAGCACACAAGAACACTTCTACCTTCCCGATTTGATTGCCGGTGTTTTACTCTACCAAATCACGCGCCATTTGTTCCTAATTAAATTCCTTGACCTCCTCCTTCATTCCCTCAGAAAAGCCCTCTCCGAAACGCCCTAAGATGCTCTAATTTCGTCCGCAATTAGGCACGACCGTTTTTGGTCGAAATTAATCTCCGACTAATTGCGAATAAAGTACTGCACCAAATCACGCTCCGTTTGTTCCTATAGATAGCCCTCGACCTCCTCCCCCATCCCCCCCACCCCAAAAGCCCTCTCCAATACGCCCCCAGGCTGAAGAATTTCGTCACCGGAGTTTGTGGCCGCCGCCGCGTTTTTCTTCAATTCCGGCGAGTTGAACCACCCCGTGAGCTCGATACCCTACTCATCTTTCTCCCCTAGTCCTTGCGCAGCCCCTGATGCTCTCGTTATCCTTTTCTTACAGCTGTTTTGATGGAAGCTGTAGCGTACCTGCACTTAAAATATGGCAAGGTACCTGTGTATAGTGCAAACCCCTGGATCGATTCGTTTACAGACACAGTTTACGATGTAATATCACAACAAAGTATCAAATTTATTACATCGATGATCCAGACTTAGAGAATATTCTTTACAACTTGCATAGCATAAAGCTAGCACTGAAAGAGTAAACAGCGGAAATACAATAGCAGTGAGTCTCCATCATCTTCATGTTGCCACATGCGAAAACATGTTGGTTGTAGACTCGAAACCTTTAAACGAAACCTCACTCGTCATCTGATCAATCTGCATTAAAAAAATATTGCAACAATGTGGGTCAAATTCCATTAAAAATAGAGTCTGGCAAGTGACACTATGGTGGACACTTAGTGGAATAACTCTAATAACCTGTATGCTTATTTGGCTGGTGGAGTTCAAGGCTATTTTACATAAAGCCAATTTTTCCTAACTCTTTGGAAAACACTTTTCTTCTATTCGAGTCATTCGTGGCATGAAAACCACTGTCTCATTCTATCCTTGTTCACCCATCAAGTTTTAATTTCCGAATTTGGAATGGTGGAATCCTCCGTTGACGTCCGTGATCAGCTGCTCAAATTGTCCGTACCAGGGACACGGCTAAGTACTTAGTTCTACACTCTACTGAGGTTGTGCACGTTCACCATTGTACCCATTCAACCCCAACTATCCTTTACACACTTATAGTGATAAGGAAAAGGATAAGAATGAGACGAGATCTTTCAGAAGCATTTTCCCTCCCACTCTGGCTTGACCCGTTCCACCTAACAACGTCTACATCTGCTTGTCAAGCCGGAGAGAGTCCACGCAACATAGTTGATCAAGCCAGAGCCCATATGGCAATGGCTGCACTGGAAGCAATCGTCACTCGGAGTTCCTCAGATTCCTCTGTTCCCTGGGTGTCCATCCACAAGTGCACGTACTCCAGGAACCATAGACATGGGACTGAACAGCCACTCAACTCGACTCCATAGAACCAATCTACCCAGGAGGTTCTTTCATTAACTTAGTAGAATTTAGATTTTCACAAAAAGAACATTTGCATAGCATCAAATAATTCGACTAAGTATTGCATAGGAACCTAGACACAGGAAATAAGGAATTTGTACACAGGTTTAGCATAGAAATACTATCTTACACATGCTTATATAAAAATACACTAAGTAATGCATATAGAAAATAGTAGGAATTTTATAAGGTGTGCCACTTGACTTTGAATGATGTCTTTGTTCACAGACTCTTTTCAACGTAACTCGAGTCTCTCCGTTCAATCTAACAATATAGACAAGTAACAATACAACATCAACATAAAACACAACTACACAATGCATACAAACACATACATAATGAACAAACAAGTTTTATAAAACTTCTAAGGAAAAATATGTTTATGCATGACGAGCAAAATATTTCTAAGGAATGAAGATGCATGTAAGGCCATGAAATTCTTTTAAGTTATTGCAAGGCAAATAGGTTGGTCAAAAGAACAAAGGACTAAGGTCATAAGTTGGACAAAAATAACTTTGTTATAATTCATCTTGAACAAGCACTCAAATGGCTTAGCCATGATGTGCATAAATACTTAGAGAAAATACTAAGTCTATTCTTCAAGGTGATCAGCATTTATTAACAGCACTTTGTAAATTGGATATTCACTATAGTGAGAGAGACAGACACCCGGCCAGCCACTTAAGTTGTGGAACAGGTCTCATGTACATGGACATGTAAGGTTAGTCTCCAGGCCGCTTCATCTCACTATGCCGCTAGGATCCAACATACTTCAAAGATGGTAATAACATGATCAAAATTGTTTATGTCTAAATTGAAAGACAAGATTAGGAAAGAGGGAAAAGATAGAAGGAAAGAGGTAGTTGGTCTTCCAGGCTTCATCTTCAGACTTGTAACTTTCTCCTTGGTGATGTCTTCATTGAATTTTTGATAGACTTGATGAATCTTCAGACTTGATGATTTTTGTATCCACGATGTGGTCTTGGATTTAACTTAGTCACCATGAAGTCTCAGAGAAGAAGAAAAGAAAGAGAGAAACACTTAGAGAATAAAGGGGGTTGGTCTTCTTAGCTTCCTCTTGATTTTTCTTCTAAGTGCTCCTACTCCTTGAAGATACTTCTGAAGTCTTGTTTTCTTGGCTAAGTCCTTCATTGTCCTTCTAGCTCCATGTTGAAAATCCTAAGTGTCTAAGTGCATAGCACTTTACCAAAATACTAAGTTGAAAATAATCCTAACTTAGAGAAAATAATGAAGAGGTTTTCCTATGAGGAGTATAACTATATAATAAAATATGTTATGCATGAAATGCACTTTTTAATCACAAGAAAGCATCAAAATAACTTGTGTGATTTCTTTATAAATATGCGAAGTTATAAATGCAATTTAATTAATTTCTATTTTTCCAAAATATAATAAAAGGAATATTACAAGATTAAAGTTTTATGTGATTAAATTTTGATAACAAATTTTTAATAATGGTATTAATAGACAGAGGGGATTTAATTAAATTTATAGCAATTGGATTTATTCAAAAATGATTTTTCTATCAAGAGTTATGTTAAAATTATTCAAAATATTCTACATGTCAAGGGCTTTCCAAATATATAAAATTTATCAAATTTGGATGTGTGAATAAAAAGTTATAACAATTTTAATAAGCAGGGGTGTTTCTGTAAAACTGCCAATTTAATTTAATTAGGAAAACAATTTCTTACGTGGCTGCTGACTGGGCGCTGACTGTGCATCGACGTGGCGCTGACGTGGTTAAGTTATCAGATCTGGATCGTCAGATCTAGATCCGACGGTCCAGATTGAATCTTAACGATTCGATTAAGCAATCTAATCATGGCCGTAGAAAATAAATCGGACGGCCGAGGAGGAATGGCGCTCACCAGGCGGCGCGGGGCGGCCGGAGATGGAGGAGACGGTGGCGCTGCGCTCCGGTGGTCGACGGGGGCGGAGCTCCGGTGGTTCCCCGGGCGCGGGAAGGATGCCAGGAGGTTCTCCGCGGCACGGCGAGTTGGATGGGATGGTCGGCGTCGACTCGCTTGTCCTCGGCAGCGACTGGCCGTGGTCGGGGTACGTAGGGTTCGGCGAACTCCTCCCGACCTCGTACTCGACGAATAGCTGCGAAAAACGATCAGGGGAAAAGTCAGGGAGGTGCGGTTCCGCGCGGGGAGGAAGAGGGGGTTGGTCTCGGGCTTGGGGTGCGATTACCTCGCCGGGGAAACGAAGAAAATGGCGGCAGAGGCGAGGAACTCCGGCGATCTCTTACGGCGGCCTGGCGGCGCAATAGCTAGGGTTTGTGAGGGGGGAAGATGCGGCGTGGTTTGGGGTTTATATGGGTGGGTGAGGGGAGAAATTTCCGCAAGAAACGCGTCGATTTGGAACTAATTTGGAAAGAAAATTTTCGGGAGAGATTTCCGGCGGGAGGTTGGAGATGATGACATCACGCTGACGTCATCCGGCCTTTTTCTATTCTGATTTTCCATTTTATTCATATCTTTTGATTTAAGTGTCCAAATGATGTCAAATTAATTTCTATAAATTTGTAAAATTCATATCTATGCTTTAAAAATTAGTGGGTATGTTTTGAAAACTTTTTAAAATTAATAATTTTGAAATATTCATAAAATGCAAATTTGCCCATTTAAGTCAACTTTGAAAGTAGTAATTTAATAAATTCATTTGGGTTTAAATAAAATTTATGAAATTGCCACAATCATATATGATTGATATTAAGTTATTTAAAACTCATTTTTAATAACCATTCATTCTTATTTTGGGTATAATAGTAAAATAATAGAATATCAATATTTTTAAAGTAATAGGAAATATAATGGATTCAATCTTAATTAAATTTATTTTGTGCACCATTATATTTTATATTAAGATAAATCATTTGAAAACTCCATAAAACAACTCTGGAAAAGATTTTAGATTTAATTCATTTCTTATATAGAATATATTCATCATTTTATGTTTTGAAAATTAATGAAAGTAATTTAAGTTAATGCAATGCTTATTTGGAAAATTAGTTAATTATAAAATCTATGAAGTTTTAAGGTTATAATCTATAGACTTGTAATTCCCAAAAACTATGTTTTGAATTCGGGTAAAGAATGAAAACCATTTGGCAATTATACCATTTTAAATAGTCTTGAATTTATGAATAAATATGGCTAAGTAGTTGAAATCAATTTCTTATAAGGAAACTATTTTTATTTCAATAAAATGGTTTGAAAGTTTGTAACACATTTGTCAAATTAGATATTGAGGTTTTAGGAAATGCAATGGATAATAAAATGTTTAACTTGAAACCACTTTTGAAAATAATGATAAACTGAGATATTTGAAATATTAAACTCTTTCAATATGCTTGAAGTCTTTCATAGTTGGTTTTCTTATGCATTTTAATGTTTTATTTTAATCAAAGAATGTTTTTTAAAATTTTAGCGATTTTTAAACATTACAAAAAGTTGGGATGTTACAGACTACCACCCTTAAAAGGAATCTCGTCCCCGAGATTCGCAGAGGCTAGAAAGAAAAGAAATTGCTTGGAATGATTCTAAGAACTCGAGAGGTTTTGAGAAATGTAATTTCTAGCATGGAAAACTTGAAAACTTGTAGGGGATGATTTTTCTGATTGGGGAAAATAGAAAGAAAGATAGGCTTGGATCTCCGGGTTTAGGCAACTGGGGTTGAATTATCTAGGTGGCTACCACCCTTAAATGAAGAGTTTTGTTGGTACTCAAACATTCTAACTCATACAAGAAGTTTAAGACAATTCATTACAAACAACATCTAACAAATATCAAGCAACAAGGTTCAAACACAAGCAAACACATACGTGAAAATTTCAAACTTCTTTTGAGAAATCGAACTAATCGTTTATCGAACGAAATACACCAACGTCATGGAAATACAAAAGTGACAGTACTGCCTTACCACAATTTGATAGGTCAATACGTCATCGGATCTCGTTATTCTAATGGGTAGGTGGTTTAATCTATCTTTTTCTTGAGTGCCTCCAGTTCTTCCTCAACTTCCTTGAGTTCTTCAAGATACTTCTGGGTGTTGTGAAGTCTAAAACGGAGTCTTTCTGCAAGGTACTCGATGGCTCTCCATGCTGCATTTCTTGCTGAATCGAAGAATGATGTGTGAAGTATTATGTTGGTGAACATACAATCACCCTCAGTCTTGTGGTCATCTTCTTTGCTCCTGTATCGATGGACTTGCACCCACCAGTACTCTTGGCCTTCATCCATGAAAGGAAAACCTTTGTATACTGCTTCTCCTTCAAAAACCAAGCTCTTCGTGTTATCCTTAAGAGCTCTTGGAAACTCCGTCTCACATTCCAAGGTCATGGTCATCACTTGTCCCTTCTTGAGTAATTCGATGAGGGCGGTCATCTAAAGAAAACAAGAGAAGATACTTAGAAAGGAAATAGTTAAGATAGTTACAAGAATGATGTTTGAAAGATTCTTATTTCCAGCAAACAGAATGAAATAGATTTTCAATCCTATGGCCAAATCCTATTTCTACCCAAACCTAGGATTTCGAACCTACAGGCAACACAGTGCTCTGATACCATCTGTAGCGTACCTGCACTTAAAATATGGCAAGGTACCTGTGTATAGTGCAAACCCCTGGATCGATTCGTTTGCAGACACAGTTTACGATGTAATATCACAACAAAGTATCAATTTTATTACATCGATGATCCAGACTTAGAGAATATTCTTTACAACTTGCATAGCATAAAGCTAGCACTGAAAGAGTAAACAGCGGAAATACAATAGCAGTGAGTCTCCATCATCTTCATGTTGCCACAGGCGAAAACATGTTGGTTGTAGACTCGAAATCTTTAAACGAAACCTCACTCGTCAATCTACAATAAAAAAAAGATTGCAACAACGTGGGTCAGATTCCATTAAAAATGGAGTCTGTCAAGTGACACTATGGTGGACACTTAGTGGAATAACTCTAATAACCTATATGCTTATTTGGCTGGTGGAGTTCAAGGCTATTTTGCATAAAGCCAATTTTTCCTAACTCTTTGGAAAACACTTTTCTTCTATTCGAGTCATTCGTGGCATGAAAACCATTGTCTCATTCTACCCTTGTTCACCCATCAATTTTTAATTTCCGAAAATGGAATGGTGGAATCCTCTGTTGACGTCCGTGATCATTCTACCCTTGTTCACCCATCATTCAGTGGCATGAAAACCATTGTCTCATTCTACCCTTGTTCACCCATCAAGTTTTAATTTCCGAAAATGGAATGGTGGAATCCTCTGTTGACGTCCGTGATCAGTTGCTCAAATTGTCCATACCGGGGACACGGCTAAATACTTAGTTTTACACTCTGCAGAGGTTGTGCACGTTCACCATTGTACCCATTCAACCCAAACTATCCTTTACACACTTATAGTGATAAGGAAAAGGAGAAGAATGAGACAAGATCTTTCAGAAGCATTTTCCCTCCCACTCTAGCTTGACCCGTTCCACCTAACACCCTCTACATCTGCTTGTCAAGCCGGAGAGAGTCCACACAACATAGTTGATCAAGACAGAGTCCACATGGCAATGGCTGCACTGGAAGCAATCGTCACTCGGAGTTCTTCAGATTCCTTTGTTCCCATGGTGGCCATCCACAAGTGCACGTACTCCAGGAACCATAGACATGGGACTGAGTAGCCACTCAACTCGACTCCATAGAACCAATCCACCTAGGAGGTTCTTTCATTAACTTAGTAGAATTTAGTTTTTCACAAAAACAACATTTGCATAGCATCAAATAATTCTACTAAGTATTGCATAGGAACCTAGACACAGGAAATAAGGAATTTCTACACAGGTTTAGCATAGAAATACTATCTTACACATGCTTATATAAAAATACACTAAGTAATGCATATATAGCAGGAATTTTATAAGGTGTGCCACTTGCCTTTGAATGATGTCTTTGTTCACAAACTCTTTTCAACGTAACTTGAGTCTCTCCGTTCAATCTAACAATATAGACAAGTAACAATACAATATTCAACATAAAACACAACTACACAATGCATACAAACACATACATAATGAACAAACAAGTTTTATAAGACTTCTAAGGAAAAATATGTTTATGCATGACGTGCAAAATATTTCTAAGGAATGAAGATGCATGTCATGCCATGAAATTCTTTTAAGTTATTGCAAGGCAAATAGGTTGGTCAAAAATGACTAAGGACTAAGGTCATAAGTTGGACAAAAATAACTTTGTTATAATTCATCTTGAATAAGCACTCAAATGGCTTAGCCATGATGTGCATAAATACTTAGAGAAAATACTAAGTCTATTCTTCAAGGTGATCAGCAATTATTAACAACTCTTTGTAAATTGGATATTCACTATAGTTAGAGAGAAAGACACCCGGCCAGCCACTTAAGTTGTTGAACAGGTCTCATGTACGTGGACATGTAAGGTTAGTCTCCAGGCCGCTTCATCTCACTATGCCGCTAGGATCCAACATACTTCAAAGATGGTAATAACATGATCAAAATTGTTTATGTCTAAATTGAAAGAAAAGATTAGGAAAGAGGGAAAAGATAGAAGAAAAGAGGTAGTTGGTCTTCCAGGATTCATCTTCAAACTTGTAAATTTCTCCTTGGTGATGTCTTGATTGAATTTTTGATAGACTTGATGAATCTTCAGACTTGATGATTTTTTGTATCCACGATGCTGGTCTTGGATTTAACTTAGTCACCATGAAGTCTCAGAGAAGAAGAAAAGAAAGAGAGAAAGACTTAGAGAATAAAGGGGGTTGGTCCTCTTGGGCTTCCTCTTGATTTTTCTTCTAAGTGCTCCTACTCCTTGAAGATACTTCTGAAGTCTTGTTTTCATTGCTAAGTCCTTCATTGGCCTTCTAGCTCCATGTTGAAAATCCTAAGTGTCTAAATGCATAGCACTTTACCAAAATACTAAGTTGAAAATAATCCTAACTTAGAGAAAATAATGAAGAGGTTTTCGTATGAAGAGTATAACTATATAATAAAATATGTTATGCAAGAAATGCACTTTTTAATCACAAGAAAGCATCAAAACAACTTGTGTGATTTCTTTATAAATATGCATGAAGTTATAAATGCAATTTAATTAATTTCTATTTTTGCAAAATATAATAAAAGGAATAATAGAAGATTAAAGTTTTCTGTGATTAAAATTTGAGAACAAAATTTTAATAATGGTATTAATAGACATAAGGGATTTAAATAAATTTATAGCAATTGGATTTATTCAAAAATGTTTTTTTCTATCAAGAGTTATGTCAAAATTATTCAAACTATTCAAATTAAATATATAACTATGAAATCATTCAAATACTACCCAAAAATATTTTATAACAGAGGCATCATTTTACAAATATTCCAAAGTTTCTAAAACAATTTTATTTGCAATTTTTGGATTTATAGGTTTAAAGTTATGCCAAATATACTCAAATCATCTATTTGAAATTTGAATATTTTTAACTAATTTAAATTTGAAATCTAACAGATCTAAAATATTCTAAATGTCAAGTGCTTTCCAAATATATAAAATTTATTAAATTTGGATGTGTGAATAAAAATTTATAACATTTGTAGTAAGCAGGGGTGTTTCTGTAAAACTGCCAATTTAATTTAATTAGGAAAACAATTTCTGACGTGGCTGCTAACTGGGTGCTGACTGGGCGCTGACTGTGCATCGACGTGGCGCTGACGTGGTTAAGTCATCAGATCTGGATCGTTCGATCCAGATCTGACGGTGTAGATTGATTCTTACCAATTCGATTAAGCAATCTAATCATGGTCGAAGAAAATAAATCGGACGGGCGAGGAGGAATGGAGTTCACCAGGCGACGCGGGGCGGCCGGAGATGGAGGATACGGCGGCGCTGCGCTCCGGTGGTCGACGGGGGCGGAGCTCCGGTGGTTCCCCGGGCGCGGGAAGGGTGCCAGGAGGTTCTCCGCGGCACGGCAAGTCGGATAGGATGGTCGGCGTCGACTCGCTTGTCCCAGACAGCAGGATTAATATATTGTAGGCATAGGGACGGATGTACGGGCGTTGCATGGACGAGATAATTCATGTCATAACATAGCATAGGAATTTGCAGATAAATAATATACAGCATCTAAGTATTAACTAATCATAAGCATATCTTCCAATTTAGTTGTGCGTGCTCGCATTGAGAAACTTGCACATCATCTTTTGTCCTGCCAGCCCGTTTGCAGCGGGGCCTTAAGGAAAACTACTGGCAATTAAGGTACCCTTTTAAATAAAGTACAGGAGCAAATCATTAACACTCCATGAATATATGTGATCCTCACATCATAGCCATTCCCTCCGGTTATCCCAATTGCTGTCACTTTGGGGCCATCGGTTCCGAACAATAACATGTGTATACAACTCATAGATATGATCCAAAACAAAATTTATCATCATAATTCAATAACATGTTCAGATCTGAAATCATGGCACTCGGGCACTAGTGTCAAGCATTAAGCATAACAAGTGGCAACAATGACGTAAAACATCGATAACAGATATTAGGCACTATGCCCTAACAATCTTACAGCTATTACATGAGTGATCTCATCCAATCCCTACCATCCCGTCAAGCCTACAGCGGTGAATTACACACTCATGGATGGCGGAAACATGGATGGTTGATGGAGAGGCGGTGGAAATGACGATGGCGATGATCCCCTTCGATTCCCCATCCCGGCAGGGTGCCGGAACAGAGACTTCTGGTCCCCGAACTAGGGTTCGCGATGGCGGCAGCGCACGGTGGAGTTCTCTGGAAAAGTGTCTAACCCCTCGACGTTTTTAGGTTAGAAGCATTAAGTAGCCGCGAGGTGGACGCGAGGGGGTGACCGATTCGGTCACACCACCCCCGTGCGCGGCCAGGAGGTTGCCGTGCCACCAGGTGGTCTGGTGCCCTCGTGGCTCCCCTCTGGTTGGTCTTCATGGTTCTTGGTCCCTCTCGGATGGAAAATAACTTATGTTTGGATTTTGGGGTTTTTCTCCAAAGTTGATATATCTGCACAAAAACAAGACACCAGGGTAATTCTGCTGAAAACAGCGTTAGTCCGCGTTAGTTGCATCCAAAACACACAAATTAGAGGTAAAACAATAGCAAAAGTGTTCGGGAAAGTAGATACGTTTTGGACGTATCAACTGGTTTGGAAACAGAATGGAAATCACAGTATAAACCTAAGACACAAAGAAAGGAAATAAGTATCCAAAACTCTCACTGAGCAAAATAACGAATATCGCCAAGAAGAGGACACATGTCCCAACATTACATCATTCAGCGGAAACATGCTAAGTCTAGGTACAGACAAGAAGCAAATAGGCACAAGACCGAAACGAAAAGAGAAAGCCCATCCACGCGGTCCACCAGGAAGCACCCAGGGGAACTCTATCTATTCGTCGTCGATCTCGTCATCGAACTCCACAATGTATCCACCCACCTGGTCGTACGAAGACTCCTCAACTGCAGAGAAAACCACAGCCCGTGAACGGGTCAATACACCGAAGCGTATCGAACAAGTAGAGCTAACAAGGTACAAAACTGAAAGTCTCCCATAGTATGGGGTTAGGTGGACTTAGCGGCAGCAGCACTAGCAACCTAATAGAGACACGCTACAACTTCCGTCTAATTAGAGAGGGATAAGAAAGCGCATAAGTAACCAACTACATCTAACACCAATCATAATCCATTCTCGGATTAACCCCCTCCACCAAGTATGAAGAAGCAATTCGGGAAACTCACACATTGAACAATTTTAGTTACCATTTATTGTAAAAATAATTCTATATTACTAGTCAAATTAATTAACATCAATAAGGTGCAAGTTGTCTAGATCTCATTAGTCGGCAACGCACCAAGTTGTCCATAACCGCGGACGTGGCTCATCGATAAGATTATACCCTGCAGGGATGCACTACTGGACCCATACTCGTTCGATCAACCCCAAAAAGCAAGCCAGAAGGTAGGGCATCTCAACACGGCAAATCTCTTCTCTACAACCCATCCAGGTAACCGCATGATTGTGTGCACGGTTACTCAGCCTAATACCCGGAACTTCGTAACACTCTAAGAACCTGCCACCCTATATGAGAATCGACTACTCCATCATCATGAGATCGTAATGTAACCATATGCATGCATGAAATGGAAAGCCCGAACTACTTGCGGCGCCCTGGATAAGAAGCGGATTAGATCGAAGCCGCGGGGGGCTCCATAGGGCCTCCCACAAGTGGTTAGTGCGCTCAAACTTGGATTAGGGCAGCAATATCTCAGTTCCTTGGTCGACATTTAACAGAACAAAGCACCTCGCAAGGCCTTTATTTATAATACCCAACATATGACAACATTTTATTAAGGTAGAACAATCTATCATACTAAGCATTTGGAATGTAAAACAGACAGACGACTCGCACAACCAAATCTAAGCATGCACTACGACTCGCAAGGCCAACAGATAAACATGCAACAGGTAATAGGTTGTGGGGATAAAGCTGTATAGGCTGCACGATCAACATGTGATGGGATCGCGACACAAGAATCGAATACTAGGGTAGCAGAGATCAACGACAAGTATGAAAATCAAACAACCTGTAACAGGTTAGCAGTAGCTTGCCTGGCAGCTCGTGGCCTGGCACAATAGCTGGAACCTCAGGGACGAAGGTACCGTCAGCAGACACGTCATCGTCTACCCAGAGAAGAGCAAAACATAGACAACAAGAAAACATAATCAATACATGGAAATGCGCAAACAATTGATGGTGCATGACATGGCAAGATGCAATACGCGATGCTCTAAAGTCCAAATTAAGCGGGGATGCAATCCTGACAAATAATATTTAGGTTCAAGTTATTTATCTATCCGTCAAATTAAATGTTGGTTAACATGGTAATACATGGCAGCTATGTATTAGTCAAATTAAATGGAATAGGGCAATACATGTAATTAATTAACCCATACATTCCATATTTAATTATTTAGTTGCATTTGACAATTTAGACTAGGCAATAAAATTAAAGGATGCAAAATGACGAATGGATGGCATAATGTTGTTCATTGCATTTTTCTGATAATTAAACATATAAAGATTATTTAATTCAGAATTATAGATTAAAAGTTATTAGCATTTTAAGTTTCTGGACTAAACTGCAAGGTGCAGGGACCTGTTGGTGACGGAAAAGTATCGGCGAGGTCCTCTGTGCAGAAAACAGAAAGAGTAGGGTGTTGGGTGCAAAGTTCCAGATGCAGATCTGGATCTGTCTTTTTGCATCGCGCATAGATCCAGCCAAAGAGGCTGACGCACGGGCCCAGGCGCCTTGCTGGCGCTGACTAGGCGCTGCTGTGGCACCACGGTCGCTGACCGGTGGGCCCTGCCTGTCAGTGAGCGCAGGAAAATAAAAAGGTGGGCTTTTCTCTCCCAACGTGCCCGGAATTTGAAATCACGAGCGAGAAAGCGGGCGAGGGAAGGATCGCTGCGCTAGCCAGTGGGTCGATGCTTGTTGTTGTTAGGTTTAGGTACGGTTTAGTTTTAACAGTAAAAAGTGCTATGTTCATCTGACGAAACTGAATTCGCGCGGGGAACAGAGCAACGGCGGAGCACTTCACGCCGGCGACCTCGAACGGGCGGCGCTCCGTGCGCGTGGGTGTGTGCAAAACATGGTGGGGAAGTAGGTGAGTCCGTTTTGGTGCTCGGATGTAAGAAAGGGGTCCCGGGTCCTTCGTGTCCGTGCTCGGCCCGTGCGTGCGCCACGGCCATGCGTGTCCATCTCCACACGAAGTGGAGCACATGTCCACTCCTCCGGTTGAGCGGACTTTGCAGGTGGTCGGGGAGCGTGCGCAGGCTGGTGTCTCTCTGGCGCCACATGGTGCTGCTGCGGCGACTTCGTCGGATGCTGATCTAGTAGACCGTGTAAGTATTCCTCGACTTGTTCTTCCGTAGTTGCATCGGGTGCGCGAACAGCGCTCCCGATGGGAGTAGCCCCCGAAGGTCTGGGTGACTAGGAAAGTCGGGCACAACTTTATATATGCTTGTTTGTCTGCAGCCATACTACCGCCAGCAGCTTGAGGGAGCTGCCGCCTTCGTTTGCCTGGAGAATGAGAGGGATCAGTTGCGCACCTCCCTGGACCAGGCCACGAGGCGAGCTGCGGAGCTGGAGCAGAAACTTCAGGCTCAAGCGGAGCAGGAGAAGGCGTTGCGCGAGTCGGCGGAGCGCGAGCGTGCTCGGGTCGACCAGAAGAAGACCCAAGTCGACCGCCTGCTCGCACTCGCCGGTGTCCTCAGACGTAAGTTTTTCGGCTTGACGCCTACTTGTCTATCTGTTGAATTTGCCTTGAATTGACTTCTGACCCTTGTTCAGAGAAATACGGAGGCGCTCCCCCGGAAGGCTCGTCTAGCGACGATGTCGACCTGGCGACTGCTGTCGGGTTCCTCGACCGCGTCTGCGTGTATGCCTCCGCAGCGCTGCAGCAGTCGACGAAGGTGTTGCAGAAGTCAACCGGGGCGCTGGCGACTGTGCACCGGGGCGCTGGCGACTGTGCACCGGAGCATCTTCCCCAGCAGGCCACCACCTTCTGCCGTGGACGCATTCGCAACACCTTTTGAAGGCGATGCGACCACCATCGCAGACTTCACCCGGGCGTAGACGGTACGCGGCTCCGAGCTTACTTTCCAGCTTCTCCTTGGCCATCAAGTCACGGGCGACTTTGAGAGAGTTGCCAGCGACTTCCCTCGATGGCCTGACGGCAAGACCGCGTCCCTTAGGGGGGTCAAGGCGCAGGCGAGTCAGCTGGCCGCGAAGCTTGTCGCAACCTTCGAGAGGTGGATTGCTGTCGTGGTGGTGTCACGGCAGATGCCATAGGATGGCTAATCTGTGGGGCCGATGGACGTTGGTGGATCCGGGGAGGGATAGCGAGCTGAATAGCCCACGCGAGGAGGATCCCGGTATAACCGAGATCTCCAAAGAACGAGAAACAAGATCAAAGTTCGAGGGGGAAGATCTAACAAATACGAACAAATGCACGAAGGCACACAACACACACACGATATACCCAGGTTCAGGGCCCTCGTGAGGAGGTAACACCCCTACTCCTGCCTTCCCACTCTATATAAATGTGGTACAAGGGTTACAACTTGTTCGCAGATCTCTCCAAGTGAAGAACAGGAAGAACTAGATGAACTCAAGGTATGAGGAAGTAAATGCTCTAGGAGTAAATGCAACTATAGCTTTTTCTCCCAAGTTCGTCCTCTCTCCACAGAAGCAGTTATGGCGCCTTTTATAGAGTTCCGGCCAGGAGGGCCGGAAACCCTAAATCGGCTTGGCCCCACTGGACAGGCCTAACCGGCATGTCGTCACCGGCTAGTGCGAGCTAGTCGCCGCGCTATCCGGCATAGCCCCTGCGTCATCATCTCGATAAGGACAGCAGGCGCCGTCCTGAACCATCATTGTCCCCCTGCCAGAGACAAGATATGTCTTGGCCCATCCCGGATAGCATTTTCCGGATTGCCGGGCTAGGCATGTCAAGTCTTGTCGTACCTCGGTCGTACCGGCTGACGCGCTCCCGTGTCAGGCGGGAGGTGACCATGCTTCCGTGTCAGGCGGGAGGTGACCATGCTTCCGTGTCAGGCGGAATGGTACTTCCCCCCGCAACAGACGGGAAAGCCTGCTATAGACCGTTGACGGCCTACCGGGATCCCTTATGCCGGCTACCTCCTCGCTTGCCACTGTGAGCCTCTCCTACATAAGATCAAAGACCGAGACATACGCTCTGGTTAGCACTTACCCGGACCATCTATCCCGTAAAACCGAGTACACCTCCTTCCGGGAGTCTCCTCGGAGCCCGAGATCTGAGATCCTTTCTGGAGGCGCCCGAGTTCGTCTCAGGATGAGTATCTCTAGGCCTAGCCTCCCGAAGATGTCTTGGCCTATCAGCAAAGACATCTTCGAGAAGCTAGCTCTTAGAGGAACCACCCGCTGATGCTTGTGCTGCAATTGTGAAGGACGGGGGTGTCTATTTATAGTTGCTAGAGCTGACCCTTGCGCCTGCCAGGAGGCACTTTGCACTCTACCAGTGCTCAAGGGTCAAGTTGCCCTTTCAGCACACCAGGAGGTGTCCCTTGCTCTCGCCAAAGGTCAAGTACTGTTGGCACCTTACTGAATTATTCCGGGATCTGTCCCTACCCGGGGGGCAGCCCCCCGACACTAGTCCCTGAAGCTGGTGCTGCACAACGGGCTCGGCTGATGTGCGGGATCAGCTTTAAATAACAACTATCCTCCGAGAACACATGACATCATCCTCTGTTTTCTTGCCGAGATTGATTTCTCCCGAGACTTTCTTACCGAGATTGTTTTAACCGGGAGGCGAAGCCTGCAACCGGATAACGCAGTCTCAGTGAATCATGACCGTTGGGTCCGTATCGAACTCGAGATCTCGAGCGGGCCCCCACCCGACGTCTCGTCTGGTCAGAAACGCACTCGAGTGCTTCTGCCCGAGCACGCCGTTGCTTGGGTTCCCGCGCCGGGAGCCGCAGCCGATCTGGAGCCCAACCGTTGGGGCCGTGTGACCCTTGGTGTGGCCGGATCGGGCGCTCCGGCCAGCGCCACGTGCCGCGCTGCACAAAGTGGATCCCACCCACGATCTCCACACCACGATCGTGGAGATCGTGGGCGGGAAAATTGGAAACCGCTCCGGAATCCCCCCCCATAAATAGGGGACCGGAACGGTCTCCTCTTCTTCTTCCTCCCCTCCGCTTCTTCGCCACCGTCGTCTCGAGCACACCGCCGCAGCCGTGTTCGCCGCCCGAACTTCGCCATCCTCGCTGTTCGCCGGAGCCGTAGTCCGAACGCCGCCGTTCCTCTCGCGCGTCATCGACCTCCTCTTCTCCGGTGAGTTGCTCTCTCTTCCCCGATGATCTTCTCCAGTAGGATGCTATCTCGCCTTCGGCCGTGCCCTAACACAGGCGGTTGAGCCGCCACCGGCGAGCGCGACTCGAGCAGCGCGCACGGGGTGCACGGCGGTGATGCTAGTCGCCGTAGGACTTATGCCTTTTGCTCGCATTTTGCGTCGTTTGAGTTTAGCCCGAACCTATTTTCCTCCTCTTTGTTTTGATTATCTAGCACACGGTAGATCTCATTCGCCAGGAACCCGGTTGTGTTTAGAAGTTTGCGATCCGGCATCTTAGCTCCCGGTAGACTAATTCCGACTGACCGCCGCTGCGCCTGCAGAGTAGCCCGGATACATCTGCGGACTTCTCCGACATGGGTGAAGAAGGTATCCGGGGATGCTGGGATGGATCGGAGACCACCCAGGAGGACTTGGACTGGCTGTATCGGACCCACCGGATTCCTCCGCAAGTTGAGAGCCGTCTTCCGGAGGGCGAGGTTCAACCGGAACCCCAACCCGGGGAATACGTTGTATTCCTCACGCACTTCGAGCGTGGGTTTGGGCTTCCGGCTAGCCCCTTCTTCCGCGACTTCCTCGACACTTACAGCCTCCAACCGCATCATCTCCCCGCCAACGCCATCATGATGCTTTCGGTCTTCACCACTTACGCGGAAGCATATCTCGGCGTATGGCCATTTCTGGATCTTTGGGCCAAGTACTTCATCCTTCGTCGCCAAGCCATCCCCAACCCGGATCAGAAGATAAAATACTTGGTTGACTGCGGAGCTGCCACCATCATCCCCCGCGCTGACTCCGGATTTCCAATAGTCAAAGGACTAGAGTCCTGCCGGAAGTGGCATCGCAGCTTCTTCTATGTGAAGAACCGGGAAAGCTCGGGAGATGCCCCGGGATCCTCGAATCCGGACATCATCAATCTACCGGAGTTCGCCATTGGTCCTCCGCGCAAATTCAACCTCTGGAAACGGCTCCCCGACACCGAGGAAGTCCGGTGCATGCACGACGTTCTGAACGTGCTGAACGACACGATGACCGGCGATGATCTCCTGCGTTGCTTCATCATTCGCCGCGTCTGCCCCCTCCAAACCCGAGTGCACAAGATGTGCCATATGGCCGGAAATTTAGACCCTACCCGGACCAGTATCTTTGGGCTAGACCACGCTGCGGTCGTCCGCCGCGTTCGAGCTATTGCTCGGACGAAGATGACGGATGACTACTCTTGGGGTGCCATCGGGGGATCCCGGAAAAAACCCCTGAAACAGGTGCTCATATCTGCCTTTCGTAAACTTGCCTTCGCGCCCGAGTTCTGCTAGAAACCGACATGGGTATCATGTGGTGATTTATTTGCGCAGTTATTCGAGCGGCAAATCGAGGAAGACGCTATCCACGCCAACGGGAATTTCGCGCCGAACTTCCCAACCCCGGAAGAGATGCCGAGGGAAGATCCTGATGGTGAGGAGCACCTCGCCGTTCCTCTGGTGAAAGCTGCCGCCCCGGGTAACCCTTCAACCTCAGAGGCAGTTTCCATTTCTTCGGATGATGAGGATGAGATTGACTGCCAAATTCTCGATGTGATTGACGCTCTCCCTCTCAACTGGGCCTCATCAGTGGTTCCGAAGTCGACGGCCGGGACCAAACGCGCCGAGAGCCGGAAGCGCGCGGCTTCCGACACGGAGGCTGCCGATAACTCCGGCAACCCCCCCAAGAGGAGCAAGCCGAATAAACAAACGGCCAAGAAGCCTCCTCGGCGCCGGTAGAGGGGCCCTCCCACTGTGGATTCCAGGTACATTCTCCTTGCCTTATGCTACATGATTTTGCCTTCTCCACAAATTATTACTGAGATATTTTATTTCTGGGACGCACTCGACCTCCCGTCACCTGCTATTCCTCCTCCTCCCGGAACTCGGACTCCCAACCCGCCTCGGGCTTCCCCTTCTCCTCCTCGCCCTTCTACTCGAGGAAGCGAGCCTGCTGCCTCCGGTGCCGCACCGGCTACCGTTGTGACTCCGGATGCACGCCCAGTGATCGACGAGACCCCGGTGCCGGCCACGACCATCTCGGGAGACATTCTTCTTCCGGAAAGTCCTCGCCGAGTGCCCGGGCTTGAGGCAGAGATTCTGAGCCCTCGCCGGCAGCTCGCGCCAAGCGGTCCCTCCCAGCAAGCCACAAACAAGACCGCCCCGGAGAAACGTCCCACAACCTCTTCCCGGCAAGCTGATCAACCTGCCGCGAAGTCGCGCCCCAAGGTTGCCGGGCAGAAAACAACTTCTGCCAAACCTGCAACTGCCCCGACATCCTCGGCCCAAGACTTGGTGCGGCGCACGGGTACGTTTTCACCGTTACCACCGCCTCCTGCCGAGATCCCTACTGCCGCCATGCGGATGTTGCGAGCAACCGTAAGCTCCTTTGTGCCTCCAGGATCTCGGGACGTTGCTGCTATTCGCGCGCCCGGCGGCTCCGGCATACGCGTTGTTGATGAATACTACCAGGCCTGGCTTGCCGCCGACGCCTCCGAGACCGTGGGAGACTTGCACGCTGCGGGCCCAAGCCGCAACGCTCAAGCCTTGCACGCTCTCCAGGTGGCCGCGCTGGATGTTACTCGGGTGACCGAGGTAAGCTTGTTTCCTTTCTTTTTTTCATAAACATATGTTCCTTCCCCACTAGTCCCCAAGATTGGTGCTTAGTGCTCTAGATTCCACCGAATAGCAGATCACTAGGCTCCAATCTTAGAGAAAACTTCAGGACTCGGACACCGAGTCCCCGAGATCCTCCCCACCGGGTAACTTGTTTCAAAATTTGCTCCATCACCACTAGTCCCCGAGATTGGTGCTTAGTGCTCTAGAATCCACCGAATAGCAGATCACTAGGTTCCAATCTTAGAGAAGACTTTAGGACTCGGACATCGAGTCCCCGAGATCCTCTCAACCGGTTAGCCATTACTTGCTACTGATTTCGTAATTTTCCGAATTGGTCTCATCCTTCTTTGTTTTGATTTCAGGAGTGCAGCAAGAAACGCTGCAGCATCTTCAACCGAGTTCTTGCTGACCTCGGTCAGTCCAAGAAGTGCGAGGGGCGCCTCCGGGAGGAGCGGGATGCTGCGCGCAAGGTCTCGATAGATCAGAAGGCCGCACTTGCTACCGCGCAAGCCGAGATCGCGCGTCTCAATGGCGAGCTCGAAAAGGCCAAGGCTGCTGCGACCGAGATGAAGACGCGCTTCGTTGAGGCGACGAAGAAGCAGAGGGAAACCTTGGATCAGTCCGAGGAGCGCGCGCATCTCGCGGAGACCGGGCTGGCTATTCTCCGGTCACGATCTGATAGCTGGCTCTCCGAGCTAACCGTGCTGAACCGGGACCTTAACAGTAAGTGGACCGACATCCCCCATGCTTTCCTTGCTTTTTTTGTTGTTGTAGTTCTTCTTATGCTCTAGTCGCTTGACAGCTCTTCTTTTTAAAGGGGAATTTGAGCACTCCCGGGAGGCTGCTGTTCTTGCCGTTTCCGCTGCTCGGGAGAAGCGTGCCGGGAAGGGTGCTGTCTCGGACGCCTGGGATATTGAGGACCACCTCACCGCGCTGAAGGCCCGGATAGTGCCTCTCCGGTCTATCGGGACGGAACTGCTCAGCGCTGCGATCCACGTCCACGGCGCGCTGTGGCCGAGTATCCGCGCGACGCTCTCGGTCTCCGAACTCGCGAGTGCACTACGGTGTGCCGGGAGACGCATCCACGCTTGGAAGCGTTCCGGTGCGCGTGCCGGTGCCGACCAGGTCTTGACCCAAGTACTTAGCTGGTACGAAGGTCTCGACCTGGACGCGATCCAGCGCCTGCGGACGATCTCGCAGTGGCTGAGCGATCCGGCTAAGGTCCAGCGGCGACAAGAGGTGGCGCACCGCATCGCCTCGTGGTCCAGCATCCGCGCCTTCACCGCCAGCGTCATTCCTTCCGACTCCGAATCCGACTACGAGGACGATGAAGAAACCGACGCGACCGGTGATGCGGATGATGAGATTCCGGAGGAAGACGACGCTGCCTCTGGCGCTGCTGCCGAGACCGCGGTTCCCCGGGAAGTTGCCACTTCTCCGACACCCGAGGCCTCTCAGGTCGAGGTGCGCCCTGATGCCCCGAGTACCGCCGTCGGAACTGAAGCCACAACTGCGCCTGCTGCTGCTGCTCCCGAGGTCGCTGCTTCTGCTGATGTCTCCGTCGAGAGGCCGACTTCTCCTATCACTTAGAAATACTCAAGAGTAGATCTGTTAAATCCCCGGGATGTCGGGTGCAAGATGTAACATACACTTATATTATTTTCGTTTCGTACTGAGCTACCTATCCGAACAACTTATGTCAATTTATTCTGTTATGAGTCCCCGAGTTGCTTTTCATGTTAACCGTACTTAGGTAATTTCTGCTCTTGTCTACCATTTTGGCGTTCGACAGTCGAGTCACAAAACTCCACATACGGCATACATTACTTAAAACAACACGAGTTCTGGCTAACCGAATTCCCGACATAAAAAATAACTGAGTTAGCAAAAAAACAGGTATGCCGGATAAGTTCCTGCTCCGAGTCCCCGAGACCATTTTCGTGTTTCCCACCTTCCCTCTCTTTGCTCTTGACTACCATTTCGGCGTGCGTCAGTCGAGTCACAAGATGATTTCACATGACATACATTACTCTGACTTTGAGAATCGAACTCGGAACTTTCCCGGCATACAAATAAAACAGAAGACAGTTATCCGGCAGTCCCCGGGTTCTTTCCCGAGATGCCGATAAAAAAAAGCAAATGAACTTGACAAAAAATAAAAACAAAATATGCACATAACCAGGCAGTCCCCGGGTTCCTCCCGGGGTGCCTTACTTTGATTAATACTGAAAACTGAGATACAACATACACTGAGCCCTTTATGTGTAAAAGGGGCGAAGTAGTGCTACATTCCATGGACGCTTGGTTTCCTCACCGGATTTGTCCATTACACCTTTCCTAGCCTCCTGTGCATCTACAAGGTAATAAGAGTCATTGTGCAATGCCCTGCTTATCACAAAAGGTCCCTCCCATGGAGGTGACAATTTATGCATTCCGGCCGTGCGTTGGATGAGCCTCAGCACAAGATCGCCTTCCCGGAACACCCTCGGGTGTACTTTCCGGCTATGATAGCGACGGAGATTTTGTTGATAAATTGCCGACCGAGATAGTGCCGATTCTCTTGCCTCTTCGAGTAAATCAACATCATCTTCTCGGGCCTCCTTTGCCTCGGTCTCGGTGAACATTGTCACTCTCGGGGAATCATACTGTATGTCGGTCGGGAGTACTGCTTCGGCACCGTATACCATGAAGAACGGTGTGTACCCGGTAGATCTATTCGGTGTAGTCCGGAGACCCCATAACACCGCCGGTAACTCCTCTATCCAGGATCCCGGAGTTCTCAACAGTGGTTCGATCAAACGAGCTTTGATGTCGGCTAAAACTAAGGCATTTGCTCTTTCGACTTGCCCATTTGCTTCCGGGTGTGCAACTGATGCAACATCCAGCCGGATTCCCTTCTCAGCACAAAATCGAGCGAATTCCCCCACATAAAAGTTGGTGCCATTATCCGTGATAATGCTATGCGGGTACCCGTATCTCAAGATGATGTCTTTCAGGAATTGCACAGCGGTGTGTCCATCGCACTTCCGGATTGGCTTGACCTCTATCCACTTGGTGAATTTGTCCACCATAACCAGTATATGTGTCATATTGCCTCTTGCCGGCTTGAATTGCCCGACCATATCCAAACACCATACTGCAAATGGCCAAGTGATAGGGATTGTCTTCAGCGCTGATGCCGGTATATGTATCCGGTGAGCAAACCTCTGGCATCCCCCACACTTCCGGACAATATCTTCTGCTTGCTGTAATGCAGTGGGCCAATAGAACCCATGCCGGAACACTTTCTCCACCAGGGCCCGGGATGATGCATGATGCCCACACTCCCCCTGATGTATTTCTAGGAGCATCTCTTGTCCTTCTGCCGGTCCTACACACCTCTGGAGTACCTCAGTGACACTCCTCTTGTACAATTCTTGATTGATTACGGTGATGCTTTTGACCTTCACATTATCTGCCGGGCTTCCACTTCATTCTCCGGGAGGACTCCTTCCAAGATATAAGCCATAATGGGCTGTGCCCATTCCGGAACAGGTCGAACCGGGAACACGGGAGCGTCTATGTCCATTGGCTCTGCCGACATCACCTCTATCATCATCTTTCTTTGCCTCTCTGAGCACTGTGATGTAGTCCCCGGGTTCGATGGGATGCTCCCGACATCTACTTCCATGGGCACTGCATCTGCACCAGGTTCCTTGGGGATGAAGATAGAATCTGACCCGGGTGAGGGTTGAATAGATGGTTTCCTCAAATGCTCCAGAGCTATCCCGGGTGGGATGGCATCCCGAGATGACCCTAGTTTGGACAAGACGTCTGCTGCCTCGTTTTCTCCTCTGGGTATGTGCTTGAACTCGCATCCTTCGAAAAAACCGGATATTTTCTGCACATGAAACCTGTATAAGGCCATGTTTGCATCAAGGGCATCCCAATTCCCCGATACCTGCTGCACCACGAGGTCGGAGTCACCGAAACACTCTATCCGGCGGATGCCGATCTCCTTGGCAACGTTCAGTCCATGAACCAAGGCCTCATATTCCGCGACATTGTTAGATGCCCGAAAATTGATTTGCAGAACATACTTCAGTACATCCTGCTTCGGGGAAGTGAGGACCACTCCGGCGCCCAATCCGATTTTAGCCTTTGAGCCATCAAAATGCATCCTCCAGAAATTGTAATCCGGCATTGGAGGTTCATACTGCATATCGGCCCAGTCTACCAAAAAGTCCGGCAACGCCTGCGACTTGATGGCATGTCGTCTCTCATATGCCGGAGCATATGGAGACAACTGGATGGCCCATTTGGCTACTCGGCCACTAGCGTCCTTGCAACCGATGATCTCGGCCAGAGGAGCTTCGCATACTACTGTGATCGGGTGTTCCTGAAAGTAGTGCTTGAGTTTGGTTACTGCCATGTACACCCCATACGCCATTTTCTGGTAGTGCGGGTAGTTCTGCTTGGATTCCGAGATCACCTCACTGAGGTAATACACCGGCCTCTGTATCAGTTTGCCTCCTTCCTCCCTTTCTACCACCATTGCCACACTGACTACTCGGTTGGTTGCAGCAATATACAGCAGCATAGGTTCCTTGGGTAATGGGGATGCCAACACGGGTGCTGTTGAGAGCGCTCTCTTCAAATCGTTGAACGCCGCGTCAGCCTGCGGGGTCCAAACAAATGTTTTGCTCTTCTTCATCAGTTGGTACAGGGGCAAGGCCTTCTCCCCAAGTCGACTCACAAACCCACTTAGGGATGCAAGACACTCGGTGAACTTCTGTACATCTTTGAGACGCACGGGCAATTTCATGCTCTCGATAGCACGAATCTTACCCGGGTTGACCTCGATTCCCCGGCTTGAGATGAGGAAACCGAGTAATTTCCCCGCCGGAACCCCAAATGTGCACTTATCCGGGTTCAATTTCATCCAGAATCTTCTTAAGTTCTTAAATGTTTCCCTCAGATCATCTATTAGTGAGGCTTTTTCTTTTGTCTTTATGACTATGTCATCGACGTAGACCTCGGCATTCCGGCCTATTTGTCATGCAAACATTTCTGCATGCATCTCTGCTATGTAGCACCAGCATTCCTCAAACCGAAAGTCATGACACGATAGCAATAAGCCCCATAAGGGGTAATAAAAGCAGTTTTCAATTGATCATCCGGATTTAAAGGTATCTGGTGAAAACCAGAATAGGCATCTAAAAAGTCAAAAGCTAACTCCCGGCAGTGGAATCTATCACTTGATCTATCTGGGGCAGTGGAAAGGGGTCCTTCGGGCATGCCTTATTGAGGTTGGTGAAGTCGATGCACATGCGCCACACCTTAAGCAGGAGGGGATCATCCTTCTTCTTTTCTACCAAAACCGGATTCGATATCCAATCCGGGTGCAGCACCTCCATTATGAATCCCGCAGCCAGCAGTATAGCCAGATGCTCCATGACCGCGGCTCTTCTTTCATCCGAGAGGCGCCTAGTTGGTTGCTTCACCGGCTTCTCATCCGGTCGAACAAACATAGAGTGCTCAGCCAACTCCCTCGGGACACCCTGCAGATCGTCACTCGACCACGCAAAAGCATCCCGATTCTCACGGAGGAAGTCGACGAGCTCGCCTTCCTATTTGCTGTCCAGGTTGCTGCCAATGATCACTTGGCGCTCCGGGTTGCTGGGGTCAACACACACCTTCTTGGTCTCCTTGGGGGGCTGAAATGACGCACCCTGCTCCGGGTTCACCATCCCGGGCATTCCGAGTTGGGAGGTCTTGGCCATTGCCACCACCTGCTGGATTCTCTTCTTCTTTCTGCGATCACCAGGGATTCAGCTAAGCATGACCCCGCCGAGGCACACTCCATGGAGCTCTTGTGGTCTCCCGAGATGGTGATCACGCCGTTAGGTCCCGGCATCTTCATCTTCAGGTAGCCCATGTGAGTTGAGATCATGAACTTGGCCAGAGCTGGCCTGCCGATAAGTGCGTGATATGGGCTTTCGAGGTCCACGACCTCGAACTCCAAGCTCTCGGTTCGGCAGTTCTCCCGAGTTCCGAATAGCACCTCAACCCAGATTTTTCCCATGGGTGAGCAAGAGACTCCGGGCACAATGCCGTGGAAGGTTGTCTCGGTAGGCAGCAAGGTGTTCATGGACACCCCCAGCTTCAGCATCGTGTCCTTGTACATGATGTTAATGGCACTGCCATTGTCGATCAGAACCCGGCTGAAGCGGACATTGAGGTTGGGTCCGACAAAAGTTGGGTCCACCACCAAGGCATACGCCCCCGGCTTAGGCATAACCCTGGGATGATCCTTCCGGCTCCACGTGATCTCCATCTCGGACCAGTGCAAGAACTTGGGCACCGCCGGGATCACAGCATTCACCTCCAGGGCACGCTGCCGCACACTTCTCCGGTCAGTGGGTTCGGTTACGAAAACCACATAACTTTGATGTGCCTCCCGGTAGTTGCCCTGCTGCTGTCCGGCTTGGTTACTGGGGCCTGCACCGTTGTCATTCCGGGTGTGCACCGTATTTACTGGCCGAGGCGGGGGTCCTCGCGGAGGTGGGTTGATCCGGATAGCATTGGCCCCCGACATCGGAGGAGGGGGTCTCGGAATGTTGGGCCGAGATGCCAGAGCACTTGGTCGAACAGCTCCCGAGCTGCCTTCCTGCAATGTGCGCTGGTACCAACTGCATTGCCGAGTAGAGTGGTTTGCTGGCTTGTTGGCCTCCAGAGAATGGTAGCAGCATGGCTTGTTCAGCATCTCTTCGTATGTCAGGGGCTTCTTTTGTTCCACCCAGGTCTGCTGCACCTCCTGACTCTGACCCCAAGTCGGGCCATTCGTCTTTTGTCGCTGGCTGTTGCCGGCATCCTCTGACTCCCGGGTCACCGCTGCGACGTGCTGTGCGGCATGGTGGTACTCGGGGTGATTCCTCTTCTGGCCAAAATCTTGGCGATCATGGCTCCTGCTCGGTCCCGAACGCTGAGGTCCCGCATTCCTCCTGCTGGAGTCGCCGACATCCACTAGGGGTTGCATGGGATCTCCAAGCGTGTAGGTATCGGCGATGCGCATGGTTTCTGCCAAGGTTGTTGGCATCTTTCTCTGCAACTTCTGCCACAGCACTGAGCCATGCCGGCATCCTTGTGCAAACCAGGAGATGGCCTGCGCCTCTACCACTCCTTCGCAAGAATTGCGAATATTGCTCCACCGGGTAAGATACTCCCGGTCAGTCTCGTTGCTCCTTTGCCTGCAGATGGCGAACTGCTGAGGCCTGTTTGGCCTTTTGTACGTGCTGGTAAAGTTGCTGATAAATGCCTCCTCGAAATCTAACCAGCAGTCTATGCTGCCAGTTCTCAGGTTGTTCAACCAGATTCGGGCTGGTCCTTCCAACATCTGTGGTAGATAACGTACCGCCCATCGTCTGTTTCCACCGGCTATGCTTACTGCAGTTACATAGTCGGTTAGCCAGTCCTCTGGCTTCTTGCTGCCGTCATAGGTCTTGGCACCCCTGTTGAGCTGAAAATTCCGAACAGGTGGCTCCCGCATGATCCGGGGTCCAAAGCATGCAGGTCCCGGAGGCCCTTGCTCTTCCACCATCTCGGATTGATGAATCCGGTCGAGCCGGAATCTGGCGTCTGCCGGATTCAGCTGTCTGGTTCCTATCCGAGATCCCAAAGGGTTCTCGTCTGGCTGATATCCGAGCTGCTGCAGTCTCGAGTTGCCATCGTTGAGCCTGTTCTGCGCCGGGATCATGGCCTGCTGGGGAACTGAGGCGACCTCCCTTTGTGGGTTTTCCTGAACATGAGGGGGGTTCCGGGGTGGATTACCACGGCCGACCGGGTTATTGTTTCCTACACCCAGGTTACCACCCTCACGGGTACTTCCCGCCTGCCCCGAGTTACGCTGCCCGGCTTGCCCGGCTTGCTGGATACCGGCGAAGGCCGGATCATAAGTCTGTAGCTGCTTGTTCTTCCCGGAACCTCGACTCCGGCTCTGGCTCTTGCTCTTGCTCTTGCTTCTGCTCGGATGCGGGGAAGAGGCCTCCCCGTCCGACTTCTGGCTATTGGGTCTGGCTGAGTGCACTTGGGACCCTGCCCCGGGGTTCTTCTTCTTGAAGGCCTGATTCTGACGGTTGGCCTCAATCACCAACTCGTTTACCCGCTCCTGCTGCTTGCGCAGGGCCTCACCGGATAACCCCACCAACTCGGCCATGGCGGCTTCGGCGGCCCTAAGAGTTCTTGCCGAGGAGCTGTACACCGGCTTCCCCGCTGAAATCCGACTTCCCGTGTGACTGGTTGTGGCTCCACCTGCCAGCTCCTCATTCACCATTCTTCCTTTCTTACGCAGATCCGCGATGCGCTTGTCCCGGGAGTCTATCTTAAGGAATCCGTGAGCTGCATTGTACTCCCGGAGACTGGCATTGAGCTCGCGACGGATCTCGGCGATCTCCTGTGCTTCGGCGAGTAGCAACCTCCGCTGCTCCTCCAACTCAGCCGTGGTGGCCCGGGTATCCGCTTCAGCGGCTACAGGTACAGCCAATTTGTCCACTAGACCCGAGAGAGGATCCGGGCGACGTCGCGGCTGGGACGGTTGTGGATCGCCATCCCGGGCCGCACCCCTTTCCTGAGGAGGTTTGGCCAAACGGATGTGGCCACTCCTGGTATCGCCGTCAGCGTCCTGGTACTCCTCCTCGGTTGTCCCGACCATCATCACCGCGACGGAACTCGGGGGGCGACCGGCACGCAGACCCCGAGCAGCGCAGAGCATGGGAGGGTCCTCAGCTTCCAGGACCATGTCCGGGTAGCTACAGACAACCTCGGTGGCGACGTAGGTGGTGAAACCACCAAAGTCAATGAGACATCCGTTCACCGGAAAGGGCATGTTCCGGAAGCATCCTGCGTTGTCGCTGACGAAGTCCATCTCCCCTAGCCTTATGACCAGGCCAGAGAGAACCCGAATGTCGAAATGAACGGGGGAGCCCGTCCGGATGTGTATACCAGCCAACGCCTCTGTCTGCCCCACGGTGGGCGCCAACTGTTGTGGTGGTGTCACGGCAGATGCCATAGGATGGCTAATGTGTGGGGCCGATGGACGTTGGTGGATCCGGGGAGGGATAGCGAGCTGAATAGCCCACGCGAGGAGGATCCCGGTATAACCGAGATCTCCAAAGAACGAGAAACAAGATCAAAGTGCAAGGGGGAAGATCTAACAAATACGAACAAATGCACGAAGGCACACAACACACACGATATACCCAGGTTCAGGGCCCTCGTGAGGAGGTAACACCCCTACTCCTGCCTTCCCTCTCTATATAAATGTGGTACAAGGGTTACAACTTGTTCGCAGATCTCTCCAAGTGAAGAACAGGAAGAACTAGATGAACTCAAGGTATGAGGAAGTAAATGCTCTAGGAGTAAATGCAACTGTAGCTTTTTCTCCCAAGTTCGTCCTCTCTCCACAGAAGCAGTTATGGCGCCTTTTGTAGCGTACCAGCACTCTAAATAAGGCAGATACCTGTGTATAGTGCAAATCCCTGTATTGATTCATTTGCACACACAGTTACGATGTAATATCACAACAAAGCGTCAATTTTATTACATCGATGATCCAGAATTACAAAATATTCTTTACAAATTGCATAGCATAAAGCTAGCTTTGAAAAGTACACAGCGGAAATACAATAGTAGTGAGCCTCTATAACTTTCATGCTGCCACAGGCGAAAACATGTTGGTTGTAGACTCGAAACCTTTAACGAAACCTCACTCGTCATCTGATCAAATCTGCAATAAGAAAAATATTGCAACAACGTGGGTCAGATTCCATTAAAAATGGAGTCTGGCAAGTGACACTATGGTGGACACTTATGGAATAACTCTAAAGCCTATATGCATATTTGGCTGGTGGAGTTCAAGGCTATTTTGCATAAAGCCAATTTTTCCTACTCTTTTGAAAACACTTTTCTTGAAATCCAGATGAGTATGGCATGAAAACCGTAAATCTCATCTTCCCTTGTTCACCCATCAAGTTTTACTTCTGAAGTTGGAATGATGGAATCCTCCGGTGACGTCCTTGATCAGCTGCTCAAAATTGTCCATAACCGGGGACACGGCTAAGTACTTAGTTTTACACTCTGCAGAGGTTGTGCACGTTCACCATTGTACCCATTCAACCCAAGGTATCCTTTACACACCATTTGTGATAAGGAAAGGAGAGAATGAGACGAGATCTTTCAGAAGCATTTTCCCTCCCACCTGGCTTGACCCGTTCCACCTAACATCCCCCTACATCTGCTTGTCAAGCCGGAGAGAGTCCAAGCAACATAATTGAACAAGCCAGAGCCCATATGGAAATGGCTGCACTGGAAGCAATCGTCACTCGGAGTTCTTCAGATTCCTCTGTTCCTGGGTGGCCATTCTCAAGTGTACATACTCCAGGAACCATAGACATGGACCTGAGTAGCCACTCAACATAACCCATGCAACCAATTACCACCCAGGTGTTTCATTCTTAACTTAGTAGAATTTAGATTTTCACAAAACAACATTTGCATAGCAACCATAATTCTACAAAGTATTGCATAGGAACCTAGACACAGGTATAAGGGATTCTACACAGGTTTAGCATAGCAACACGTGCATATAAAAATACACTAAGTAATGCATATAAAAATAGGAAGTTTATGAGGTGTGCCACTTGCCTTTGAATGTTGTCGTTGTTCACAACTCTTTTCAACGATACTCGGGACTCTCCATTCAGTCTAAACAATACAAACAAACAATACAACAATCATAAAACAACACAACACCTACAAAAAAGTTTCTTAAACTTCTAAGGAAACATGACATGCATGATATGCAAGTTATTTCCAAGGACTAGAGATGCATGCAATGCCATGAAAAATCTTTTAAGTTAATGCAAGGCAAATAGGTGGGTCAAGAATGACTAAGGACTAAGGTCTTAATTTGGATAAACATAATTTGTTTTATATCTTCTTGAAACAAGCACTCTAATGGCTTAGCCATGATGTGCAAAGTACTTAGAGAAAAATACTAAGCATTTGTTCTAGATGATCAACAATTATTATCAACTCTTTGTAAACTGGACATTCACTATAGTGAGAGAGACAGACACCCGGCCAGCCACTTAAATTGTGGAACAGGTCTCATGTACGTGGACATGTAAGGTTTGTTTCCAGGCCGCTTCATCCCACTATGCTGCTAGGATCCAACAACTTCAAGATGATAACATCACGATCAAAATTTGTTTAAGTCTAAAAGACAAGATTAGGAAAGAGAGAAAGATAGAAAGAAAGATGTAGTTGTCCTCCAGGCTTCATCTCCAGACTTGTAACTTTCTTCTGGATGATGTCTTGATTGAGCTCTTGGTAGTCTTGATGAATCTTCAGACTTGATGATTATTGTATCTTCGAGGCTGGTCTTGGATTTACTTAGTCTTCAGGAAGTCTCAGAGGAGAAGAAAAGACAGAGGGAAAGACTTAGAGAATAAAAGGGAGGTTGGCCTTCTTGAACTTCTTCTCACTTTTCTTCTAAGTGCTTGGCATCTTTGGGATGCTTCCCGAGTCTGTTTTCTTCTAAGTCTTTCATGAACTTCTTCTTGATTTTCTTCTAAGTACTTCTTCTCCTTGAAGATACTTCTGAAGTCTTGTTTTTGGCTAAGTCCTTCATTGGTCTTCCAGCTCCATGTTGAAAATTACTAAGTGTCTAATTGTAGCACTTCACAAAACTGCTAAGTTGAAATTATTTTCTAACTTAGAGAAAACTAATGAAGAGGGGTTTTCCTATGAGAATAAAATATGCTATGAATGAAATGAAATTTTTAATTCACAAGAAACATAAAAATAACTTTTGTGATTTCTTTCTAAATATGCATGAATTTATAAATGCAATTTAATTAATTTCTAGTTTTGGAAAATATAATAAAAGGAATAATTATAAGGTTAAAGTTTCCTATGATTAAATTTTTATAACACAATTTTATAATTAGTGTTAATAGACAGAGAGCATTTAATTAAATCTATTGCAATTGGATTTAATCAAAAATAATGTCTCTATTAAAAGTTATTTCAAATTTAGTCAAACTATTCAAATTGAACACACAACTATGAAATCATTCAAACATTGCTCAAAAATATTTTATAGCAGTGGCATTAATTTACAAATATTCTAAAGTTTCTAAAACATATTTATTTGCAATTTTTGGATTTATAGATTTGAAGTTATTACAAATACACTCAAATTCACCATTTGAAATTTGAATATTTTATACTAAGTCAAATTGAATTTTGTCAGGTCCAAAATATTCTACATGTCGAGAGCTTTCCAAATATATAAAAATTATTAAATTTGGAGTTGTGGTTAAAAAGTTATAGATGTTTTAATTCCAGGGACTAATCTGCAAATTTTCCAATTAAAAATTAAAATAGAAAATGAATTACACGCTGGCGCTGACTGTGCCGTGATGTGGCGCTGACGTGGCTGCCACGCGGCGCTGACTGGATAAGTTATAGATCTGGGCCGTCCAGATTTAGATCTACGGCAGACAGTCACCGTACCGGTTCGAAATAAGCAGATCTAATCTCGTGCGTCGATAGAAGATCTGACGGTCAAGAGGCGCTGACCTGAGGGTGGCGGCGCGATGGTTGCCGGCGATGAGGACGACGGCGCCGCGGCTTCGGTTGACGACGGATTCGTCGCTCCGGTGATTCCCCGGGCGTGGGACGAGTGTCAAACGATTCCCCGCGGCACGGCGAGTTGGATGGGGTGGTCGGCGTCGACTCGCGCGTCCTCTACTGCGACTGGCCGTGGTCGGGGTACGGCGGGTCCGGCGAGCTCCACACACTCGACGATTTGCTGCGAAAGAGATCGAGGGAAGGGTCAGGAAGATGCGTGTCGATACGGGGAAGAGGATGGAGGGGCTTTCGGCCAAGGGCTCGGCTCACCTCGTCGGAAACGGGACGAATACGGCGGCGGAGATGGCTAACTCCGGCGAGCGTTTTCTCCGGCCTGGCGGCGTGGTTAGGTTTGGAGCGAGAGGGAAAAACGGCGGCGGGATCTGGGGTTTATATGGACGCATCTATGGCAACAAATCCCGCAAGAAACGGAGAGAAATCCACTCCGATTCGATTCCATCTTCGGCGCACGATTCGGATGGAGGTTGGAGAAGCTCGGCTGACGTCATCGCTGACGTCAGCAACTATTTTCCTTTTCTGATTTTAGTTATTTAATTCATATCTTTTGATTTAAATGTCCAAATGATGTCAAATTAATTTCTAAAAATTTGTAAAAATAATCTCTTGCTGTTAAACCAGTTGTGGGTATGTTTTGAGAACTTTTTAAAATTAATAAATTTGAAATGTTGGTTTAATACAAAATTGATACGTAATATCAATTTTGAATTTATAACTTAATTAAATTTTCTTTTTGCTAAATAAAATTTGTAAAATACCCACATTCAAATATGTTTGAAATAGAGTTATTAAAACTCATTTTACTGTAATTATTCATCTTTATTTTGGCATAAGAGTAGAATAACATAATTTAAATATTTTTAAGGTAATAGAAATTATAATGGATTCAAGTTTTAATTCCATTTTATTTTGTGCACCATAAAGTTTTATATTATGATAAATCATTTGAAACTTCATAACATCTTTGGAAAAGTTTTTAGATTTAATTTATTTCCTTATATAGAATATATTAATCATTTCATGCTTTGAAAAAATAGATGAAATTCATTTAAGCACATGAAATGTTTATATGGCTAATTCATTAATTTAAATTCTATGAAGTTTTAAAGTTATACACTATAGGCTTATAATTTCCAACTATATTTTGAACATAGTTAAAGGAATGAAAACCATTTAGTAATTATATAATCTTTTGAATAATCTTGTATTTATGAATAGATATGGCTAAGTGGTTTAATTCAAATACTTATAAAGAACTAATTTATTTAAATTAAAATGAATTGTAGTTTGTAACATATTTGTCAAATTATATTTTAAGGTTTTTGAAACACACTGGATAATAAAATGTTTAAACTGTGACCTTTGAATTATTAAAATCAAGTTTGAAGTCTTTCATAGTTGGTTTCCTTATACATTTACTATTTTATTTTAATAAAAAGAAAAGTTTTAAATTTTAGTGATTTTTGAATATTATAAAATGTTGGGATGTTACACCTTTTATAGAGTTCCGGCCAGGAGGGTCGGAAACCCTAAATCGGCTTGGCCCCACTGGACAGGCCTAACCGGCATGTCGTCACCGGCTAGTGCGAGCTAGTCGCCGCGCTATCCGGCATAGCCCCTGCGTCATCATCTCGATAAGGACAGCAGGCCCCGTCCTGAACCATCATTGTCCCCCTGCCAGAGACAAGACATGTCTTGGCCCATCCCGGATAGCCTTTTCCGGATTGCCGGGCTAGGCATGTCAAGTCTTGTCGTACCTCGGTCGTACCGGCTGACGCGCTCCCATGTCAGGCGGGAGGTGACCATGCTTCCGTGTCAGGCGGGAGGTGACCATGCTTCTGTGTCAGGCGGAGTGGTACTTCCCCCCGCAACAGACGGGAAAGCCTGCTATAGACCGTTGACGGCCTACCGGGATCCCTTATGCCGGCTACCTCCTCGCTTGCCACTGTGAGCCTCTCCTACATAAGATCAAAGACCGAGACATACGCTCTGGTTAGCACTTACCCGGACCATCTATCCGGTAAAACCGAGTACACCTCCTTCCGGGAGTCTCCTCGGAGCCCGAGATCTGAGATCCTTTCCGGAGGCGCCCGAGTTCGTCTCAGGATGAGTATCTCTAGGCCTAGCCTCCCGAAGATGTCTTGGCCTATCAGCAAAGACATCTTCGAGAAGCTAGCTCTTAGAGGAACCACCCGCTGATGCTTGTGCTGCAATTGTGAAGGCCGGGGGTGTCTATTTATAGTTGCTAGAGCTGACCCTTGCGCCTGACAGGAGGCACTTTGCACTCTACCAGTGCTCAAGGGTCAAGTTGCCCTTTCAGCACACCAGGAGGTGTCCCTTGCTCTCGCCAAAGGTCAAGTACTGTTGGCACCTTACTGAATTATTCCGGGATCTGTCCCTACCCGGGGGGCAGCCCCCCGACAATTGCCAAGATATCTGAGGCGGCTGCTGCTAGGAAGAGTCACTACCAGTCGGAGTCTGTAGTGTAGTAGTCTTGCAACTAGGATTTTGCGGTCTGCTTTTGGGTCTGCAGTCTGTAATGAATTTTGTTTTGCGGGTCTTCTGGCCTTGAATCATATTACTACTGAAATGTGAACACTTTCCTTCGATTTTGTCTTGAATGAGAATCGATCTTTATTTTTCTATTTTGACATTGTCAATCCTTGGCAGCCTGAAATGGGTGAGGCCACTCCGGTTGCTGCGGCGACTGGTGCGGGTGCTGAAGATGGTACTCCTGTGGCTGAGCCTGCTCGTCGCTGCCGTCAAGCGACTACGGCTTCTGCGCGAAGTGTGAATGACCAACGGTTGATCACCTATATGAGGAATAAGGTGGTTGAGCTCGAGGCGAAGCTGAAGCATGCTGAGTTGGAGTTGGAGTTGTCCAGGCCGCGTCCTGTTGCAGAGTTCTCTCAACGTGAGGAATTCCTACTTGGCGAGATTGATCTGATCAGTCGAGAGCTGCAAGGTTGGTCTTTTGTAGCACTGTGTTTTTGACTTCCGCTTCCTTGCGATGTGCTGATTGAAATGTCTTTGATGCAGACGTGAACCCTGACTGGCGGGTTGAGCAGATTCGGATTGATGAGCGGGTCGCCCGAGAAGCAGCTGGTGACTCATATGAGGCGCGCCATTTTTTGTCGAATAGATCGAGAGGGCAGATCCTCGCGTGTATGCTGGACCGCACCTGGCGAGCTGCTTTTCTCCTGGAAGGGTGCAGGAAGACTCTTTGGCACATCCACCGCGTGAACTTTCCACACAATGGGCAGCCCCACGAGCTGGCCACATTGCTGGAGAGGTTCCGCGAAGGTGGTGCGCTGAAGGAGGTTGTCGACACCCAAATCGTTGCCGGGGCGAATGTGGCGTTGGCATACGTCCGACTACATCGGTCGAACCTTCCTCTGGCACTCTTACCTGAAGAAGACAACTACGCCTAGGCTTTGTCGGCTGCGTGTCAGATGATTCAGCAGGTCTAGAGGTTGAGTGAGCGTCTTGTGGGGCCACTCGATGCGCCGAAGGATGAGCCTGCAGAGTAGGAGTAGTAGGCTTTTGTTGTATTGTATTAGTTCCAAAAGGCGAATTTGCCAAGTGTAGATATCAATGTATGTAAGCTGAGGTGGGGGGAGCCCCCGAGTAAGAAAAATGAGATTGTTTGCATTGCTATGTGAATCTATGTGGCGCAGCCTCGAGCGGATTGAGTGCGGCTTAGATATAATTGACTTGTGCGACGCAGCCCCCGAGTGTCTCGAGTGGCGGTCTGTGTTTTCGTCTTGACCTTTATGGCGCAGCCCCCGAGTGCATCGGGTGGCGGCCTAGGATTAATTTACACCTTTGTGGCGCAGCCCCCGAGTGGATCGGTTGACGGCCTAGGGTTTTGTCACGGAACTGTATGGTGCAGCCCCCGAGTGCTTCGAGTAATGGTCTAGGTTTTCAAGTGATACCTGTAAAGTGCATCCCCCGAGTGTGTCGGGCGACGGCCTAGGATTTTTGACTTGACCTGTATGGCGCAGCCCCCGAGTGGTTCGAGTGGCGGCCTAGGATTTTGCGAATAAGGCATGTATGGCGCAGCCCCCGAGTGGTTCGAGTGCCGGCCTCGGCTTTTGATTTGACCTGTATGTCACAGCCTCCGAGTAGTTCGAGTGGCGGCCTAGGTTTGAAGTTGCTTTTTGACTGAAAAAGTAAAGGGGAGAGCTTGTTCCACAAATCACTATATTGATTTTTGCGAGCAGGCTGCCTCGTTAAAACCCTTCCAGTCCCCTTAGGTACCCTGGTAAGGGAAAGAGTGCGTGTGAAACCTGCCGCCTTGACATGCTGGTTTTGGTACAACGATGGAGTCGACTAGGCGTAGAAACGACGAAACTGCGCGACGCTCCATGGGTTGCTGCAGACTGCTCCTCTCTTCGAGTCCTTCAGGCGGTAAGCTCCACCGCCGATTGCTTCTGTCACAATGTACAGGCCCTCCCATGGGGAGGCGAGCTTGTGCACCTTCTTCTGCTTGAGGCGGAGTACTAGGTCGCCTGCGACGAATGCCCTTGGCCGCAGCCTCCGTCCATGGTAGTTGTGCAAGTCTTACTGGTACACGGCTGGTCTTGCGAGGCCGATGTCGCGGGCTTCGCACAGGACGTCCATGTCATCTTCGAGTGCTTCTTCTGCGTCAGACTCGTCGTAGGCCACCACCCGTGGTGTGTCAAACTTGATGTCGCAGGGCAGGACCGCCTCTGCGCCATACACCATGAAGAACGGTGTGTATTGGGTGGATCTGTTTGACGTGGTTCGCAGCCTCCAAAGTACTGATGGCAGTTCTTTGACCCAGGCGCCCGCGGCGCGTCTTAGCGGCACTCGCATGCGCTTTTTGATGCCGGCGCAGACTAGGCCGCTGGCCTTTTCGACTGCCCGTTGGACTGCGGGTGCGAGTAAGATGCATAGTTGAGCTTGATGCCTTGATCGGAGCAGAAGTCCTTGAATTCTTCGGCTGTAAAGTTCGAGCCGTTGTCGGTGATGATGCCGTTTGGTACCCCGAATCTGAAGATGATGGACCTGATGAAGTTAACTGCTGATGATGCAGTCAAACTTGTGATAGGCACGGCTTCGATCCACTTGGTGAATTCGTCAAGTGCTACTAGGAGATGTGTGTGTCCTCCGGTGATGATTTCTTGAGCAGGCCTACCATGTCCAGTCCCCATTGAGCGAAGGGCCAGGCTAGCGGTATTGTCTTCAGTGCGGATGCCGGCGCGTGTGGCTTGTTGGTGAACTCCTGGCAGCCAGTGCACTTCTTCATTAGGTCTTAGGCGTCGGCCATAGGTGTGGGCCAGTAAATCCGGCTCGCAGTGCTTTGGCCACCTAGGCACGACTGCTAGCGTGATGCCCGCAGATGCCAGCATGGATATCGGTTAGGATGGCTTGACCGTCGACTAGATCTATGCACCTTTGTAGAACTCCTGAGATGCTTCTCTTGTAGAGTTCGCCTTTGATGATGGTGAAACTTTTGGAGCGCCGAATGATGCGCTTGGCTTCGACTGGATCGACTGGCAGCCTTTGATGCAACATGTAAGCCAGATATGGGCCTCTCCATGTAGCTTCGACTAGCATTACCTCCATGGGCTCCTTCTCCTTGCTTGGTGGCTCGGCGGTGCTTGTTGAAGGTGCGGATGAACCTGCTGCGGGTCGAAGCTTGACGGATCGCTGTGTGATGCACTCGAGGAAGACACCAGGTGGCACTGGCGCCTTGTCTGATCCCATGTCGGCGAGGACGTCGGCTTCTTGATTGCTTTCGCGGCCAATGTGCCGCAACTCGCAGCAATCGAAGGTGCCCTCCAGCTGGTTGTATAGGTCTCTATAGGTGATCATGTTGTCAGCGATGGCGTCGCAAGACTTCATAGTTTGCTGTACGACGAGGTAGGAGTCGCCGTAAATCATTAGGTGAGTGGCACCGCAGTTTTTGGCCATCCGCATGCCGTGGATTAGGGCCTCGTACTCTGCTTCGTTGTTGGAGGGTGTTGGGAAGTCCATCTGCAAAACGTACTTTAGCTTGTCGCCTTTGGGGGAGATGAGGACGACTCCTACCCCGGCTGCTATGAACTTCTTGGAGCCGTCGAAGTACATTGTCCATGCGTTGGACAAGTCGGGAGTGTCTGGCAGCTGAGCTTCTATCCACTCAGTGGTGAACTCTGGCAGGACCTGGGCTTTGATTGACTTTGGGTGAGCGTATTTCAGCCCCCAGGGTCCCAGTTCGACAACCCACTTGGCGACTCGCCCTATCGCACGTTGGTTTGTGAGGATGTCTGAGAACCCGGAGGAGCTTAACAGTGTTATCGGGTGCTCGGAGAAGTAGTGGACAACCTTTCTCGAAGTCATGAAGACCCCTTAGGCCAGCTTCTGGTAGTGCGTGTAGTTTTGCTTGGACAGGGTTAGAACCTCGCTAAGGTAGTAGCCTGGTCTCTGGACAGGATGGCTGTGCCCTTCTTCTTCTCCTTCCACTACGACTACCGTGCTCACCACCCTGTTGGTGGCTGAGACGTAGAGGTAGAGCGGCTCATTCTCCAGTGGTGCCACCAAAACTGGGGAAGTCGTCAGGGTCTTTTTGAGTTGGTCGAATGCGTCCTGCGCTTCCTCTGTCCACTCGAACTTGTCTGTCTTCTTCATCAGTTGGTAGAAGGGTAGAGCCTTCTCACCCAACTTACTAATGAACCGGCTGAGAGCTGCGACTCGGCCGGCTAGGCGTTGCACCTCGCAGAGTTTGGTCGGTGCTGGTATTGTGAGTATGTTTTGCACCTTCTCGGGGTTTGCTATGATTCCTCTTGTAGAGACGAGGTACCCTAGCAGTTCTCCGGCTGTCACGCCGAAGACGCACTTGTCCGGGTTCAGCTTGATCTGGTACTCGTCGAGTGGGGCGAAGACCTTGCGGAGGTCGGCGACGAGGGTGTCTTCCTTGCGGGTGGTGACGACGATGTCGTCGACGTAGACCTGGACAATCTGTCCGATGAGCCCTTTGAGGCATGCTTGCATTGTGCGCTGGTATGTGGCACCAGCGTTCTGCAACCCGAAGGGCATCGTCTGGTAGCAGAAGACGCCGTCGGGTGTGAGGAATGTTGTCTTTTCTTCGTCCTCGATGTTCAGTCTGATCTGCTGGTAACCTGAGTAGGCGTCCAGGAAAGACAGGTGCTCGCAGCCTGTTGTCGAGTCGATGATCTGGTCTATCCGCGGGAGCGGAAAGTGGTCCTTGGGGCAGCATTTGTTGATGGCGGTGAAGTCGACGCACATGCGTAGTTTCTTCGTCTTCTTCTTCTCCACCAGGACAGGGTTGGCGACCCAGTCTGAGTCCTTAATTTTTCGGATGAACTTGGCGTGTAGCAGTCGGTCGATTTCCTTAGTGATCGTGTCCCGCTTGGGTCCGAAAAAGTGTCGCATGGCCTGTTTGACGGGTCTGGCGTCCTTGTGGACTTTTAAGGAGTGCTCGACGAGATTCCTGGGTATTCCTGGCATGTCAAAGGGTTGCCATGCAAACATTTTCCAGTTCTCACATAGAAACTCGACGAGCGCGCTTTCTTATGCGGGAGTCAGACTTGACGATACTTTGACCGTCTTGCTGCCGTCAGTCGGATGGACTTGATGGGTTGTTGTGTCGTCATTTGTGTTGAAGATGGCGTCTTTGGCTGGCTTCTTGCGGAGCGGGAAGATGGTCTTGTTGTTGTCGGCTGCCATTGCCTCGAAGTGCTCTTCGACCCCGAAGAACTCAGAGATCCTGCTGAACTCGTGGTCGCAGCTGTTGGAGCGGTCGAAGTCGCCTCGCACCGTAATTATGCCTTTGGGTCCAGGCAGCTTGAGCATCAGGTAGCCATAGTGAGGTACTGCAATGAACCTGGCGAAGGTTGGACGCCCAAGTATGGCATGGTATTGCGACTTCCAGTCGACGACCTCGAAGTTGATCGACTCTCTCCTGAAGTGCTCGGGTGTGACGAGGATAACGTCGAGTGTGATCGTTCTCATGGGTGTGATTGCTTGCCCTGGTACTATGCCGTGGAAAGTGGTCTCAGACTCCGGCAACTTCTCTGTCGACTTGTTCATCCTTCTGAGAGTGTCAGCGAATATGATGTTAATGTCGCTGCCTCCATCCATGAACACCTTCTTCAGGTTGTAATCTCCGATTAGAGCTTCGACTACTAGGGCAGCGTGCCCGGGTCGAGGTACGTTTGACGGGTGGTCTGCCCTTGAGAACGTGATCGGTGTATCTGACCCTCTCAGGTAGTTTGGTACTGCGCGTGGGCAGGTGGTGGCTTGGAGAACTTGGCGGGTGATGAGGTTTTGGACCCTGTCTGAAGGGCGCCCTTTTTGTATCATGTTGAGCTGTCCACGCGCGGCTGGGTACGCGTCGTGTGCCGTCGGCTGTTTTTCGTGCTGCGGCTGCTGTTGGGGAAAGGCTCCCGCCGCATGTGCTAGGGTGTTGTTCGCGGGTGCTGCCTGGATGGCGAGCTGCGTGGCTGGCTGCAGCGCCGGTGCAGGAGTGATGATGTGTTGCATGGCCTCATAGATCTTACGTGCTTTGCGGCAATATTTCAACAAGTGGTTGGCGCCCCCATTTGCCCGTTTCCGGATTGCGGAACATGTGGTGTTTGCAAGGTTGCGCCAACTCCTCGGCTGGGGTCAATGCGCGTCTCCACTCGCGTTTTTGGTCTCCATCGTTGCGGTTGATGCTGCTGCCGCTTCGGTTGTATTGTCCTTGGTCGGACTGGCGACCTTGGTCACCGCTTCGGCTGTATTGGCGACCTTGATCGTACTGGCGATTGCTATCGCGTGATTCATCACGGGGGTTTGATATCCCGCCGCAACTAGCTCGATCGAGTCGAGGTTGGTGAACGTGGCTTCTTCTTGTGGCATCCTTCTCGCCAGTTACTTGTTCCGGCTTCATTCTTCGGGGAGTTGTCGTGGACGTAGTCCTCTCCTTCCGCCCACTGGTTGGCTATCTTCATGAGCTCCATCATGGTTTTCGGCTAGAGCCCACCAAACTCCTCGCGGAGGTCGCGGCGGGAGACTCCGTGCATGAAGGCATCCATCACTCGATCTTCTGAGACAGCTTCCATAGTGTTGCGGAGGGGTGTCCACCGTTGGATGTATGATCGGAGCGACTCGTCTCGCCCTTGCTTGCAGGCTTGACTCTCGATGTAGGTTGCTGGCCTCGCGTACGTCCCAAGGAAACTTTTGATGAAAGTATCCTAGAATTCCTCCCTGGTACTGAAGGAGTCTTTAGACTGGCTAGTAAGCCACCCGCATGCTGAGTCCGTGAGCATGAGCTGGATGTACTGCATCGCCGTGGTCGAAGTTCCCCCCTGACAGGTGCAGGCGATGAGGTAGTCTTCGCGCCAAAGGCGTGGATCTTGTTTCCCGTCGTACTTGGGTGTTCCCGCTGCGAGCTTGAAGCCCTTGGGCATGCGAGTGTCGCGGATGTTGAAGCTGAAGCACGCGGCGCCACACGGCTCGAAGTCGCGGTCGGCTCGATCGTCCAGGTTTGTCGTGCTGGTCGTGAAGGGTATCGGGTGCAGAAAACAAAAAATTTCCTAGCAACGATATCCCTAAAACATGCCAAGATCTATTCTATGCAGATATAGTAGTACGAACGGAGATCGGAATACATACCCTTGTAGACCGAAAGCGGGGATTACGTTCCCGCACAAACGTTGTCGATGAAGACCGACGAAGCCGACCTCAAGATCGTGTAGAGAAACGAGACAAGCTTGTTGTACTTAGCATTGGAGGAGGTCAGGTCCTCCTGCAGCTTGTCCCGTTGCTCTGTCCAGCTGGTTTCATGCTCCTCCATCTCTTGACGGAGGAGGGAGTTCTCTTCAGCAACCTCGCCGAGCTTCTTCTCAAGATCTGCGATCTTCTTCTCAAGCCCGGGGCGGCGGCCGGCCTCTGACTCCAACTCCCCCTTGACAACATCAAGGGCGTGTAGAGGAAGCAGACATCCGAGTACTGCTAGCGCAGTACCTCGCAGGGCGTCACACGCGTACGGTGGAAACGACGGCCTCCGAAGCTCCAGTCCAGGACGAACAGCGGAAGACTTGGACAGGAACACCAGCAGCGTGGCAGCGGGCTATGGTGGAAGAGATCCCCCTCTCAACTCGGCGCAACTCCGACAAATGGAATCACGAAATCGAGAGAGAATTGGGGAATTAATTGGTGAATTAAAAGGTCAGGGGTGCCCCTTCTTATATAGGCTCCTAGGGGGAGCCAACCTCCTCACCAGGCAATGTGGGACTAATCCCACATGCATGATGCGGCATGGCTGGGTGCGCCGGCCCCCTAGTGGGCCTCTTGGCCCACTTGGGTCGGCCCCCAAGCCCCCCACCGAATTCCCCTAGGGAATTTTCCCCTCTTGGGCCTTCTTTCGACCAGAAGGCCCATTTAGGGAAATCAGTCTAAATAAATTCGAAAATAAATATATAAAATCATATTTAGACATTAATTACACTAATTAATATCAAACATATTGTACATAATTTGATCTAACTCTGAAAACTCTTTCGTTCCTGCCCGATCTCCATCGGACCTCTCCGGGGACGTTCCCGGTGATCTCTTTCCTTTCCGGTTGTCTTGTCGAAACCCCTTAAGTGTGTTACCCTAGCGGTTTGATATAATAACAGGTACGATCAAGACTCCTCTATGATCAATGACTAACTCGTAGGCCTGGACCACATGAATTAATCCCTGTGATATAACGAATGACTTTCATCTATCAAACCTGAACGTAAAGTCTTAAACCTTTTGCCATGGCGATACTTAGCGTGTCCGAGCGTCGTTCCATAGATATCTCCATACCTAGCTTGACCTCGTTACCGACAACGCTATCTTCTACTCGTCTATGATTTCATGTCTCCGTGACCTAGTCACATGCTTGCAAGCTCATTAGACATGATCTCACCGAGTGGGCCCTAGAGTATCTATCCTGCTATGCGGACTGGCAAATACCGCTCTTGACCCCTCGTCTCAACTACTCCTTTCCGATACCCAAAAGTATCACCGTTATTGTCATACTAATTAAGATACGACGTTTGGTGCAATCAAAGTATCTTCCAGGAATAACAATAAGAGTTGGTCTCAAAGTCAAAGGCGTAATGACTACGTCCTCCCAATCTAGGTATGTCCATCACATCGTTCTCCAACGATATGACTTCCATTGCCGACCGGCACCATGCCCTATGATCGGGAAACCACGATCATCGATCGCGCAACGAAACTAGTCTTAGTAGAGGCTACTAGGGACCTGGTTGTTTACGCATCACACTCGTATTAATGTTTCCGCTTAATACGGTTATAGCATGACACAAAAACCTATTATGAACAAACGAGATATGATAAAGAATACACTTTATTAATTGCCTCTAGGGTATATCTCCTTCAGTCTCCCACTTGTACTATAGTACAAATTAATCTAGATTACAACTTGGTAAAAGCTTAACACCCATAGCTAACTGGTGTTTTTCATGCTTGTCAAGCGGGAGAGGCTTCGTCAGCGGATCTGCCACATTCAGATCTGTATGCACTTGTAACATCCCAAATTTCTCGAAAATTAAAACTTTGCATTCATGCATCATTCATCATATAGGCATGGCACTTAAATCACATAAAGAATAATTTAAATTTTAATTATAAGTTTAAATAAATTTGTTTTCCATAAAGAGGTTTATTTGAACTCCTTATATTAATCTTTATTTTTTAGATTATTTATTTGGCAAAATGGTATCAAAAAGTTCTAAATTAAATCAAATTTTATTAAAAAGTTTCAAAACAGAAAAATTGTTTAAACAAAAAAATTTATAAACGAGCCAACTAGGCCTAGCCCATCTTCTATCTTCCACACGCGCAGCGGATAGCAACCCAGCGGCAGCCCACCTCCCTCTCTCTCACTTCCAGACGGGACCCACTTGTCATCACCTTCCCCAAATCGTGACGAACAAGAACTCACCGAACACTAGATCAATCCAGATCAAAATTCGTTTATTTAAACGCGTTTTATCTGCTCCCTCCTCCCCCATATAACCCCCCCCCCCTCCGACGCCTCCTCCTAAACCCCAAAACCCTAAGAGATCGCCCCCAGGCTGCTCGGAAACGACCGCCGCCGCAAAACTCCACGTCCCGGTGAGTATAGCGCTTCCGAGCACCACCCGAACCCTCCCTGCGATTCCCTGTCACCGTGCGCACCTAACGGACTCGTCCTTGTCTCGTCTCGTGCACCAGAGCGACGTAATCGTCCACGACCCGACGCCGCCGTTCGCTGTTCTTCTCCGGCGAGCTTCTAGAGGGAGGAGTGGACCACCGCGACCGCCCCTGCCGCGCCATCGAGATCGCCTCGTCGTCACGCACCGATCGGTGAGCAAACGCCCCCTCCGTTCTTCTTTTCGCGAGTAGTAGAACAACTCCGGCGATAGCGCCGCCGCGGTCTGAGGTTTTCCGGCGAACCGCGCCGCCCGTCCTTGTCCCTTTGCGTCTGGGCCGTTGGATCTAGATCCAATGGATCTAGATCGGTTTGATCTGGTGCGTCCGTTGTTAGTTAGATCGGACGGCTCGCGCTGTCGATCCGCGGCGAATCGGTACGAGCCAATCAGCGTTCGCCACGTAGCCCCTTTATTCCTTTTTCGCAGGATTTTCTTTTTAAATGAAACAGAAAATAGGTAAAATTTAGAAAATTCATAACTTATGTTACGTAAGTCCAAATTTGATGAATTTTATATCCACGGATAGCCCTGCTAGTGCAGAATATTCCTACATCATTTGTTTTTTCTTTTGATAAATTATAATTTGTGTGATTATCCGAGGAGTATTTCGGCTATTAAATCTATAACTTAAATAATAAAAATGCTTTAATAAATTTAATTGTTAGTGTTGTATATTTGCCCTCTGTCCAGAAATATTAACATGGGTTTTATTTGAAGAATTACATAAAATAATAAACGTTGTAATTGTAGAATTCAAATTTGTGCTATATGTTTTTCAGTTATTTAATTGATAAATAAAATAAGAAATACCTAGAAATTATAATTCATTCATTTAATAACAGAGGATAAAAATTATTAATAAGTGTGTCCAATTATCATTGCATATCATTCATGCATACATATTTATGTTTGGTGTTCTGATGATATTGTGTGGATATTTATTTTATGTATGGTTTGTGCTAGATTGTGAAGAAGAGGAAGGTCTTGCTTGTGATTGTTATTCTTGTTGTGCTTGCTCCTCCTGTTACCAAGGCAAGTGACATTCATAATCTACCCAATATTTTCTATATGCATTAGTGGTATATTTTGAGTAGTGTGCATGATAAGGATTTTTGAACTATCTTATAATGATAAGTTAGTTTACACTTTGCAAATATCCTAGTAGTGTGTAGCCATCCTTTTCCATGCAGCCATTAAAAAATTTATTTGATGCTTAGCTATGCTATAAAAGTGGTTACATACCATGTTATGGAAATATTTCTAAGTGTTAAACTTAAGATGCACACCTGGGTGTAATTGGTTGGTATGGTTTATGTTGAGTGGCTATTTGGGACTATGCTTGTGGTTGTCATTGCCTAGGATGAACCTCTATTCTACTTAGGGCCATAAGCATGGTGGTTGTCACCAAGAAGCGCACTTGTGGACGGCCACCCGGGAACAAAGAGATTTCTAAGTCCCTCCAAGTTTAGAAGCTTCCCGTGCAACCTTTTGACAATGGGCTCTGTCTAGAATGATTAAGTTGTGGGAGTGTGTAGCGTACCTGCACTTTAAATAAGGCAGATACCTGTGTATAGTGCAAATCCCTGGATCGATTCATTTGCACACACAGTTGACGATGTAATATCACAACAAAGCGTCAATTTTATTACATTGATGATCCAGAATTACAAAATATTTGATACAAGTTGCATAGCATAAAGCTAGCATTGAAAAAGTACACAGCGGAAATACAATAGCATTGAGTCTCTATAACTTTCATGCTGCCACAGGCGAAAACATGTTGGTTGTAGACTCGAAACCTTTAAACGAAACCTCACTCGTCATCTGATCAAATCTGCAATAAGAAAGATATTGCAACAACGTGGGTCAGATTCCATTAAAATGGAGTCTGGCAAGTGACACTATGGTGGACACTTAATGGAATAACTCTAAAGCCTATATGCATATTTGGCTGGTGGAGTTCAAGGCTAATTTGCATAAAGCCAATTTTTCCTACTCTTTTGAAAACACTTTTCTTGAAATCCAGACGAGTATGGCATGAAAACCATAAATCTCATCTTCCCTTGTTCACCCATCAAGTTTTATTTCTGAAGTTGGAATGGTGGAATCCTCCGTTGACGTCCTTGATCAGCTGCTCAAAATTGTCCGTACCGGGGACACGGCTAAGTACTTAGTTTTACACTCTGCAGAGGTTGTGCACTTTCACCATTGTACCCATTCAACCCAAGGTATCCTTTACACACCATTTGTGATAAGGAAAGGAGAGAATGAGACGAGATCTTTCAGAAGCATTTTCCCTCCCACTCTGGCTTGACCCGTTCCACCTAACATCCCCCTACATCTGCTTGTCAAGCCGGAGAGAGTCCACGCAACATAATTGATCAAGCCAGAGCCCATATGGCAATGGCTGCACTGGAAGCAATCGTCACTCGGAGTTCTTCAGATTCCTTGGTTCCTGGGTGGCCATTCACAAGTGTACATACTCCAGGAACCATAGACATGGACCTGAGTAGCCACTCAACATAAACCATGCAACCACTTACCACCCAAGTGTTTCATTCTTAACTTAGTAGAATTTAGATTTTCACAAAACAACATTTGCATAGCATCAATAATTCTACCAAGTATTGCATAGGAACCTAGACACAGGAATAAGGAATTCTACACAGGTTTAGCATAGCAATACTATCCTATACATGCATATAAAAATACACTAAGTAATGCATATAGAAATAGGAAGTTTATGAGGTGTGCCACTTGCCTTTGAATGTTGTCGTTGTTCACAACTCTTTTCAACGATACTCGGGACTCTCCGTTCAATCTAACAGTATAGACAAGCAACAATACAACAATCAACAGCAAGCATAACTCCACAATGCATACAAACACATACTAGATGAATAAATAAGTTTTATAAAACTTTCTAAGGAAAATATGTTTATGCATGATGTGCAAAATATTCCTAAGGGCTAGAAATACTTTTTCATGTCATGAAAATCTTTTAAGTTAATGCAAGGCAAATAGGTGGGTCAAGAATGACTAAGGACTAAGGTCTTAAGTTGGATAAAAATACTTTGTTTTATATCATCTTTAAACAAGCACTCTAATGGCTTAGCCATGATGTGCCAAATACTTAGAGAAAAATACTAAGTCTATAAGGTGATCAACAATTACTATCAACTCTTTGTAAATTGGACATTCACTATAGTGAGAGAGACAGACACCCGGCCAGCCACTTAAATTGTGGAACAGGTCTCATGTACGTGGACATGTAAGGTTTGTTTCCAGGCCGCTTCATCCCACTATGCTGCTAGGATCCAACAACTTCAAGATGATAACATCATGATCAAAATTTGTTTAAGTCTAAAAGACAAGATTAGGAAAGAGGGAAAAGATAGAAAGAAAGATGTAGTTGTCCTCCAGGCTTCATCTCCAGACTTGTAACTTTCTTCTGGATGATGTCTTGATTGAGTTCTTGGTAGTCTTGATGAATCTTCAGACTTGATGGTTCTTGTATCCTCGAGGTTGGTTTTGGATTTACTTAGTCTTCAAGAAGTCCCAGGGGAGAAGAAAAGACAGAGAGAAAGACTTAGAGGATAGAAAGGGTGGTTGGCCTTCTTGAACTTCTTCTCACTTTTCTTCTAAGTGCTTGACATCTTGAGGATGCTTCCAGAGTCTGTTTTCTTCTAAGTCCTTAATGAACTTCTTCTTGATTTTCTTCTAAGTGCTTCTTCTCCTTGAAGATACTTCTGAAGTCTTGTTTTTGGCTAAGTCCTTCATTGGTCTTCCAGCTCCATGTTGAAAATCCTAAGTGTCTAGTGCATAGCACTTTTCCCAAAATACTAAGTTTGAAAATAATCCTAACTTAGAGAAAACTAATGAAGAGGGGTTTTCCTATGAGAATAAAATATGCTATGAATGAATATGAAATTTTTAAATCACAAGAAACATAAAAATAACTTTTGTGATTTCTTTATAAATATGCATGAATTTATAAATGCAATTTAATTAATTTCTGATTTTGGAAAATATAATAAAAGGAATAATTATAAGGTTAAAGTTTCCTATGATTAAATTTTTATAATAAAATTTTATAATTAGTGTTAATAGACAGAGAGCATTTAATTAAATCTATTTCTAATGGATTTAATCAAAAATAATGTTCCTATTAAAAGTTATTCCAAAATTAGTCAAACTATTCAAATTAAACACACAACTATGAAATCATTCAAAATTACTCAAAAATATTTTATAGCAGTAGCATTAATTTACAAATATTCTAAAGTTTCTAAAACATATTTATTTGCAATTTTTGGATTTATAGATTTAAAGTTATTACAAATATACTCAAATTCCCCATTTGAATTTTGAATATTTTATACTAAGTCAAATTTGAATTTTGTCAGATCCAAAATAGTCTACATGTCAAGAGCTTTCCCAATATATAAAAATTATTAAATTTGGAGTTGTGGTTAAAAAGTTATAGATGTTTTAATTACAGGGACTAATCTGCAAAACTTCCAATTAAAATTAAAATAGAAAAAGATTTACACGCTGGCGCTGACGCGGATGCTGACGAGGCGCTGACGTGGCTAAGTAAACAGATCTGGGCCGTCAGATCTGGATCTGACGGTCCAGATCAAATCGTACCGATTCGTCTGCGACATCTAATCTAAGCCGTTGAGATTGGATCGGACGGCTGGGAACGGTTGACCATACCATGGCGGCGCGCTCCTCGCCGGAGACGACGACGACGGCGGCGCTGGCGTCGGTCGAGGACGGGGTCGGTGCTGCGGAGCTTCCCCGGACGAACGGAGGCTACGGCAGCGTGCAGCTCGTCACGGCGAGGTGGATGGTAGCGACGGCGTCGAGTCGTTCCTCCTGGCGCGGCCGGGAGCGGCGGAAGAATGCGGCGGCGCTCCGGTGAAATCGAATCGAGCTCGGTCTCCTCGTTTGGCTGCAGAAAAAGGACGAGGGCGAGGTCAGGAGGTGCGCACGGACGCGAGGGAGAAGTAGGAGGGCTCACGGGCTCCGGGAAGGTCTTCACTCGCCGGGAAAAGAAGAATCGGGCGGCGGCGACAGAGCGGCTCCGGCGAGCTATTTCTCGAGCCTGGCGGCGCAAAACGAAAGGGAAAAAGAGGGGAAAGGGAGGCCGAGATGCAGGGGTTTTATAGGGCAGGAGGAGGGAACCAACCGCGCGTCGATCTCGCCGGATTTGGAGAGAAATCGGGGGCGGGATTTTCGGACGGAGGTTGAAGAAGATCGGCTGACGTCACCGCTGACGTCAGCAACTATTTTCTTTTTCTGATTTTTATTTATTTAATTCATATCTTTTGATTTAAATGTCCAAATGATGTCAAATTAATTTCTAAAAATTTGTAAAAATAATCTCTTGCTGTTAAACCAGTTGTGGGTATGTTTTCAGAACTTTTTAAAATTAATAAATTTGAAATGTTGGTTTAATACAAAATTGATATTTAATATCAATTTTGAATTTATAACTTAATTAAATTTTCTTTTGGCTAAATAAAATTTGTAAAATACCCACATTCAAATATGTTTGAAATAGAGTTATTAAAACTCATTTTACTGTAATTATTCATCTTTATTTTGGCATAAGAGAAGAATAACATAATATAAATATTTTTAAAGTAATAGAAATTCTAATGGATTCAAGTTTTAATTCAATTTTATTTTGTGCACCATTAAGTTTTACATTATGATAAATCATTTGAAACTTCATAACATCTTTGGAAAAGTTTTTAGATTTAATTCATTTCCTTATATAGAATATATTAATCATTTCATGCTTTGAAAATAAATGAATTACAGCATTGAAATTTTAATACCATGTTTGAACTTAGTTGAGAGAATGTAAACCCTTTGGCAACTCACACCCTTTTTAAATAATTTATGAATTTAGGAATAGATATGGCTAAGTGGTTGAAATCAATTACTTATAATTAAACTATTTACTTAAAATAGAATGGATTGTAGTTTGTAAAATATTTGTCAAATTACATTTTAAGGTTTTTGCAATACCGTGGATAATAAAATGTTTAAACTGTGACATTTGAAATATTAATCTCAAGTTTGAAGTCTTTCATAGTTGGTTTCCTTATGCATTTAATATTTTATTTTAATAAAAAGAAAAGTTTTAAATTTTTAGTGATTTTTGAACATTCCAAAATGTTGGGATGTTACAGACTACCACCGTTAAAATGAATCTCGTCCCCGAGATTCGGAGAAGCTAGAAAGACAAAGCAAATGCTTGATTGATTCTGATAACTCGGGATGTTTTGGGAAATGAAATTTCTGACCTGGAAACTTGAAAACTTGGCGGCGAATAATTTTTCCGATTAGAAGGATGAAAGGAAAGATAGTTTGAGATCTCTGTGTTTAAGCGACTGGGTTTGAATTCTCTAGGTGGCTACCACCCTTAAAAGAAATTTTTGTGGTCAGTCTAGAGACTTTGTTTATTCTTGTTTATTTCTCTGATGTAGAGCGTACTACTATTTAAAAGGTAATGGTATGTGGTGATACGGCAAGTTATAGTACTTTAAGTTTTCCACTCGGTCCTTGGAGAGATTTATCCTTCTTCCACTCAGGGCACTTATCAGCGTAATGTCCCTTATCTTTGCACTTGTAGCAACTTATGTGGCTAAGAACTTTCTTGGATTTAAGCTTTTGTCCTTGTTCCTCCAGGGTCTTCATGAGAGACTGTTGCATTCCTTGCTTGGTTTGCTGGATAACTTGTTGCACCAAGGGATAAAGTTGACACTGTATTGGGACATGATTTGTTCCTTCACACAGGAAGCAAGTAACCTAACTTGTGGCATCCTTTAACTAGATGTCTGGTATGACCATGGGGCCACTCATCAGAACATTCTTTGGACGTATGTCCTATTTCTCCACAAGTTTTGCATGCCTTTAGTTTGGTCATAAGGTTCTCTTCAAAATCACTATGGTTTTGATCAATCTTAGGCAGTTGCTCATTGATCATCTTCCACAGCTGATCCTGGTTCTCTAATAGTAGTCGCATAGTTGTATGCAAATCATTGGTGTTGGTATTGGGGTGAGACATCTGTTTGGTTTAGAAAGCAATGAGTTGAATTATTTGTACTTATGGAGGAATCCTAGTTCAAGAAAACAAAACAAGGCAACCAATCTATAACATAATCAATCAACATCTAACAAACATAAGCAACAAGGTTCACACAAACAATCAATCTAGTATTGTCATATAGCTAAGTTGATATGATCAATACACTAACACGATATCGTCGTTCTATTTAAGTGGTGGTCAAATCTACCTCCTTCGTGATTGCTTCAAGTTCTTGTTCAACTTTCTTGGATATCTTAGAAGTGTTGGTCGAAACCTGGTTCTTCAGTGGTCTTCCATGCATGCAGAACTTCATGATTAATCGTAGCTTTTCCATATGAGCCAGCAGAATCAGACTTAGACTATAAGAACATGGTCATCTAGAAAAAGATAAGAGGTTTTTAGAAGGTTGATAGTAGATGAGAATACGAGAAAGACATAGTGAAAAGATTTGTTTTTAGAAAGGTGAAGAAAAATAGATTTTCAATCCTATAGTCCAACCTATTTCTATCCAAACCTAGGGTTTCGAACCTACATGCAACACACTGCTCTGATACCATCTGTAACGTACCTGCACTTTAAATAAGGCAGATACCTGTGTATAGTGCAAATCCGTGGATCGATTCATTTGCACACACAGTTTACGATGTAATATCACAACAAAGCGTCAATTTTATTACATCGATGATCCAGAATTACAAAATATTTGATACAAGTTGCATAGCATAAAGCTAGCATTGAAAAAGTACACAGCGGAAATACAATAGCAGTGAGTCTCTATAACTTTCATGCTGCCACAGGCGAAAACATGTTGGTTGTAGATTCGAAACCTTTAAACGAAACCTCACTCGTCATCTGATCAAATCTGCACTAAGAAAAATATTGCAACAACGTGGGTCAGATTCCATTAAAAATGGAGTCTGGCAAGTGACACTATGGTGGACACTTAATGGAATAACTCTAAAGCCTATATGCATATTTGGCTGGTGGAGTTCAAGGCTAATTTGCATAAAGCCAATTTTTCCTACTCTTTTGAAAACACTTTTCTTGAAATCCAGACGAGTATGGCATGAAAACCATAAATCTCATCTTCCCTTGTTCACCCATCAAGTTTTATTTCTGAAGTTGGAATGGTGGAATCCTCCGTTGACGTCCTTGATCAGCTGCTCAAAATTGTCCGTACCGGGGACACGGCTAAGTACTTAGTTTTACACTCTGCAGAGGTTGTGCACTTTCACCATTGTACCCATTCAACCCAAGGTATCCTTTACACACCATTTGTGATAAGGAAAGGAGAGAATGAGACGAGATCTTTCAGAAGCATTTTCCCTCCCACTCTGGCTTGACCCGTTCCACCTAACATCCCCCTACATCTGCTTGTCAAGCCGGAGAGAGTCCACGCAACATAATTGATCAAGCCAGAGCCCATATGGCAATGGCTGCACTGGAAGCAATCGTCACTCGGAGTTCTTCAGATTCCTCGGTTCCTGGGTGGCCATTCACAAGTGTACATACTCCAGGAACCATAGACATGGACCTGAGTAGCCACTCAACATAAACCATGCAACCACTTACCACCCAGGTGTTTCATTCTTAACTTAGTAGAATTTAGATTTTCACAAAACAACATTTGCATCGCATCAATAATTCTACCAAGTATTGCATAGGAACATAGACACAGGAATAAGGAATTCTACACAGGTTTAGCATAGCAATACTATCCTACACATGCATATAAAAATACACTAAGTAATGCATATAGAAATAGGAAGTTTATGAGGTGTGCCACTTTCCTTTGAATGTTGTCGTTGTTCACAACTCTTTTCAACGATACTCGGGACTCTCCGTTCAATCTAACAGTATAGACAAGCAACAATACAACAATCAACAGCAAGCATAACTCCACAATGCATACAAACACATACTAGATGAATAAATAAGTTTTATAAAACTTTCTAAGGAAAATATGTTTATGCATGATGTGCAAAATATTCCTAAGGGCTAGAAATACTTTTTCATGTCATGAAAATATTTTAAGTTAATGCAAGGCAAATAGGTGGGTCAAGAATGACTAAGGACTAAGGTCTTAAGTTGGATAAAAATACTTTGTTTTATATCATCTTTAAACAAGCACTCTAATGGCTTAGCCATGATGTGCCAAATACTTAGAGAAAAATACTAAGTCTATAAGGTGATCAACAATTACTATCAACTCTTTGTAAATTGGACATTCACTATAGTGAGAGAGACAGACACCCGACCAGCCACTTAAATTGTGGAACAGGTCTCATGTACGTGGACATGTAAGGTTTGTTTCCAGGCCGCTTCATCCCACTATGCTGCTAGGATCCAACAACTTCAAGATGATAATATCATGATCAAAATTTGTTTAAGTCTAAAAGACAAGATTAGGAAAGAGGGAAAAGATAGAAAGAAAGATGTAGTTGTCCTCCAGGCTTCATCTCCAGACTTGTAACTTTCTTCTGGATGATGTCTTGATTGAGTTCTTGGTAGTCTTGATGAATCTTCAGACTTGATGGTTCTTGTATCCTCGAGGCTGGTTTTGGATTTACTTAGTCTTCAAGAAGTCCCAGAGGAGAAGAAAAGACAGAGAGAAAGACTTAGAGGATAGAAAGGGTGGTTGGCCTTCTTGAACTTCTTCTCACTTTTCTTCTAAGTGCTTGACATCTTGAGGATGCTTCCAGAGTCTGTTTTCTTCTAAGTCCTTCATGAACTTCTTCTTGATTTTCTTCTAAGTGCTTCTTCTCCTTGAAGATACTTCTGAAGTCTTGTTTTTGGCTAAGTCCTTCATTGGTCTTCCAGCTCCATGTTGAAAATCCTAAGTGTCTAGTGCATAGCACTTTTCCCAAAATACTAAGTTTGAAAATAATCCTAACTTAGAGAAAACTAATGAAGAGGGGTTTTCCTATGAGAATAAAATATGCTATGAATGAATATGAAATTTTTAAATCACAAGAAACATAAAAATAACTTTTGTGATTTCTTTATAAATATGCATGAATTTATAAATGCAATTTAATTAATTTCTGATTTTGGAAAATATAATAAAAGGAATAATTATAAGGTTAAAGTTTCCTATGATTAAATTTTTATAATAAAATTTTATAATTAGTGTTAATAGACAGAGAGCATTTAATTAAATCTATTGCAATTGGATTTAATCAAAAATAATGTTCCTATTAAAAGTTATTCCAAAATTAGTCAAACTATTCAAATTAAACACACAACTATGAAATCATTCAAAATTACTCAAAAATATTTTATAGCAGTAGCATTAATTTACAAATATTCTAAAGTTTCTAAAACATATTTATTTGCAATTTTTGGATTTATAGATTTAAAGTTATTACAAATATACTCAAATTCCCCATTTGAATTTTGAATATTTTATACTAAGTCAAATTTGAATTTTGTCCGATCCAAAAATATTCTACATGTCAAGAGCTTTCCCAATATATAAAAATTATTAAATTTGGAGTTGTGGTTAAAAAGTTATAGATGTTTTAATTACAGGGACTAATCTGCAAAACTTCCAATTAAAATTAAAATAGAAAAAGATTTACACGCTGGCGCTGACGCGGACGCTGACGAGGCGCTGACGAGGCGCTGACGTGGCTAAGTTAACAGATCTGGGCCGTCAGATCTGGATCTGACGGTCCAGATCAAATCGTACCGATTCGTCTGCGACATCTAATCTAAGCCGTTGAGATTGGATCGGACGGCTGGGAACGGTTGACCATACCGTGGCGGCGCGCTGCTCGCCGGAGACGACGACGACGGCGGCGCTGGCGTCGGTCGAGGACGGGGTCGGTGCTGCGGAGCTTCCCCGGACGAACGGAGGCTACGGCAGCGTGCAGCTCGTCACGGCGAGGTGGATGGTAGCGAAGGCGTCGAGTCGTTCCTCCTGGCGCGGCCGGGAGCGACGGAAGAATGCGGCGGCGCTCCGGTGAAATCGGATCGAGCTCGGTCTCCTCGTTTGGCTGCAGAAAAAGGACGAGGGTGAGGTCAGGAGGTGCGCACGGACGCGAGGGAGAAGTAGGAGGGCTCACGGGCTCCGGGAAGGTCTTCACTCGCCGGGAAAAGAAGAATCGGGCGGCGGCGACCGAGCGGATCCGGCGAGCTATTTCTCGAGCCTGGCGGCGCAAAACGAAAGGGAAAAGAGGGGAAAGGGAGGCCGAGATGCAGGGGTTTTATAGGGCAGGAGGAGGGAACCAACCGCGCGTCGATCTCGCCGGATTTGGAGAGAAATCGGGGGCGGGATTTTCGGACGGAGGTTGAAGAAGATCGGCTGACGTCACCGCTGACGTCAGCAACTATTTTCTTTTTCTGATTTTTATTTATTTAATTCATATATTTTGATTTAAATGTCCAAATGATGTCAAATTAATTTCTAAAAATTTGTAAAAATAATCTCTTGCTGTTAAACCAGTTGTGGGTATGTTTTGAGAACTTTTTAAAATTAATAAATTTGAAATGTTGGTTTAATACAAAATTGATACTTAATATCAATTTTGAATTTATAACTTGATTAAATTTTCTTTTTGCTAAATAAAATTTGTAAAATACCCACATTCAAATATGTTTGAAATAGAGTTATTAAAACTCATTTTACTGTAATTATTCATCTTTATTTTGGCATAAGAGAACAATAACATAATATAAATATTTTTAAAGTAATAGAAATTCTAATGGATTCAAGTTTTCATTCAATTTTATTTTGTGCACCATTAAGTTTTACATTATGATAAATCATTTGAAACTTCATAACATCTTTGGAAAAGTTTTTAGATTTAATTCATTTCCTTATATAGAATATATTAATCATTTCATGCTTTGAAAATAAATGAATTACAGCATTGAAATTTAAATACCATGTTTTGAACTTAGTTGAGAGAATGTAAACCCTTTGGCAACTCACACCCTTTTTAAATAATTTATGAATTTAGGAATAGCTATGGCTAAGTGGTTGAAATCAATTACTTATAATTAAACTATTTACTTAAAATAGAATGGATTGTAGTTTGTAAAATATTTGTCAAATTACATTTTAAGGTTTTTGCAATACCGTGGATAATAAAATGTTTAAACTGTGACATTTGAAATATTAAACTCAAGTTTGAAGTCTTTCATAGTTGGTTTCCTTATGCATTTAATATTTTATTTTAATAAAAAGAAAAGTTTTAAATTTTTAGTGATTTTTGAACATTCCAAAATGTTGGGATGTTACAGAGTGCAACCTGTCAGCTTGACAAGCAGATGTAGAGTTGGTAGGTGGAACGGGTCTTGCTAGTATGGTTGCATTCTTCTCCTGAAAGTTCTTGTCTCAATTCTCTCCTTTCCTTAATGCACTCCGCGTGTATAGGATGTTTGGGTTAACTGAGTCTGAAGGTGAAAGTGCACAACCTCTGCAGAGTCGACAATCTGAGTACTTAGCCGTGTCCCCGGTGATTGACTACTTCGAGCAACTGGACAAGGATGGACGGAAGAATCTCATCATAGTTTTCATAAAGTAAAATTTGACTAAGGAAAAATTTGTTGGTGCACTTGGGTTTCATCCCTTGGTACCAAGCCTTTGAGAAACAAAATTGTTTTACAAAAAGATAGCAGAAAATTTGCTTTCCGCAAAATAGCCTACAACTCCACCAAGCCAAATATGCATATAAAATTAGACTTGTCATAAATTATCCACCATAGTCACTTGCCAATATTTCATTATATTGACCTCTTTCGGGGGCTGCATATTCAAATGTGCAGGTAATTCTGATGAGGAATGAGATTGGACTCGAGTCTACACCCAACATGTCTGCCTGTGGCGCATGCTTGAAGATGAGGCTCATTGTTATTTGTTTTCGTTGTGAACTCTGAATTTTAGCTAGCCTTCATGGCTATGCAATTTGTAATAAAGCCATACTTGGCTATTATTTTTGGATCTCGTTGTAGTATTATGATACCTATGCAATGATACTATATATTTTGTATTGTGGTGCTGGCAGTGATCCAGGGACTAGCACATAACACAGGTGTTCCATCTTTATATAAAATATGGGGCGCTACAAAATGGTATCAGAGCAAAGTGTTGCCTGTAGGTTCGAGCCCTTAGGATTGGTTAAGCCTCTTTTTGATCATAATATTACCATCTTTGAAGTATGTTGGATCCTAGCGGCATAGTGGGATGAAGCGGACCGGGACTAACCTTACATGTCCGCGTACATGAGACCTGTTCCACAATTATAAGTGGTTGGCCGGGTGTCTGTCTCTCTCACTATAGTGAATATCCGACTTACAAAGAGTTGATAATAGTGTTGATCACATTTTAGAAAAGAACCCTTATTTTCTCTAAGTACTTAAGTACACCACGACTAGTACTTCTTACCTTATGTATCATGTTTTAACAAACTCTACTCTTATTACTTAAGGATGTCGTTCTTCATGTATCAAACCGCGGAGGACTTCAAGGACATGCGCTTTGGAAGATATCTTCTGGATTTGGTAGAACTGTTGGCGCTTCCAACACCCATCATCAAGGCAAGCCAGTTGAAGCACTTCAACAAAGAAGACTTATGGGGAGTTCGTCTTTACCAACAAGGGCGCCAGACTGAACCCAAGACCGAAGACATCCAGTACAAGTCGATTAGTGACTCCCTGGAGAAAGGGTTGAATCTCGTCACGCAGGAGCTAATAGGACGTCTTTGCTGTCAATTCCAGGAGGAGTTAAAAGACCACTACTTTTCTAACCTTGGCCAACGTGACGAACTTGGGATACCCTACCTTGTTAACGAGGAAGACAAAAACAAACCAGAACCTTTGTACTCTTATCTCCAAGACTTAGAACTTCACCTCTGGCAACTAGAAGAGGATAGGCGCAACGAGCTAATGAAGAATGATGAAATAATGGCCCAAGTCAAGGAGACTCAAAAGAAGATTGAAGCCCAAGAAGAGGTGGCCAACGCGCAAGAAGAAAAATTCCGAGCTCGAGAGAAGAAGTTCCAAAACCAAGAAAAGAGAATTAGAGACAAGAACAAGGAGATCAAGACCTTGAAGGGCGAAATTCTGAGCAACGACGTCGAGTTCGAAGTTGTTCGAGATTTGATCGAGACTCTACGCCGTGAGAAGAGAATGCTAGAAGAGAAGATTGAAGCCCTGGAGAAGGAAGCGATCGAGACTCTGCACCGTGAGAAGACAATGCTGCAGGAGAAGAATGAAACCATAGAGAAGGAGGTGAACGACTACAAGGAGATCCTCATGAAGGAAGGCATCACCATCGAGGAGGTCGAAGAAGATGAAGGAGAAGTCATGGACAAAGTTTAGACTTAGTAGTTGGACCACCATGTTCTTCCTCGTTTAGTTCGTCGTTTTTAAAAATATTGATCTCCAACTTGTGGTGTGACAATGTTAGAATGTTTGGTTTGCAGACTCTGTCGTTTTATTTAATCAACTTAGAATACCTGTTTCGAATTGCTAAGTAAGAATTTTTTTTTTAGTTGTCTATTGAGTGTTGATTGTTTTAACTTGGTTGCTTTGTGCATGGGTAGGATTTTTTCTTCTCTTAGTTCTATCTATCTTTCACTCATCTATGCTGAAAACCCTACAGATGCCTCCTCGTCGTGATACTGACAACAATCATGCCATGCAACAACTGATGACCGCTCAAGCTCAGTTGATGACTATGATGACTCAATTCATTGCCGCAACCAACAACAACAACCACAACAACAACAACCCGCCACCACCACCACCTCCAGTGGACAGAATTGCAAGATTCCTAAGGCTTAGGCCTAATAAGTTATCCTCTGCTACCGAACCAATAGTGGCGTATGACTGGCTCCGTTCAGTCAACAAGGACTTGGTAACTTGTGAGTGTTCTGAGGCAGAAAAAGTGAGGTTCACTACGCACCTGTTAGAAGGACCTGCTGCATTGTGGTGGGAGACTTATCAAGTGACACATCCTTTGGATGGCATGACTTGGGATGCGTTCAAGGAAGGCTTCCGCAATGCTCACATTTCCTCTGGCATAATGAACCTGAAGAAAGAGGAATTTCGCAGCTTGAGGCAGGGAGGTAGAACTCTGAATGAGTATATGGATGACTTCTGTATGCTATCAAGGTATGCACCAGAAGACATTGATACTGATGCAAAGAGGAAGGAAAAATTCTTCAATGGACTTAGGGGAGAACTGAAGATACCCTTGTTTGTGGCATATGCTCCTAACTATCAAGCTCTGCTGGATCAAGCTATCACTCTGGACAACAACATAAGAAAGGAAGAGAATAGGAAGTGGAAGTTCAGTGCAAGTAAGGTTCATTCTGAAGGGACACACAAGAAACAAAACACCTCTGAAGTCAGTAGCCATAAACCCTGGAATCACTCCAACAATGGTAGTGGCCAAAAACATCATGGTCATAACCACAATGGAGGTTACAAAGGAAGCAATGGAGGATAAAAATGAAGTAATGGAGGATACAACGAAAATAATGGTGGATCCAGGGGAAACCATCACCATGGCCATAATCATGGGAGTGGTAATCACCGTCCTAACTATGAAGGGAAGAAAGACTTGTCTAATGTGACTTGCTTCAAGTGCAAGAAGACAGGACATTACGCAACTGAATGCCCAGAGAGGAAAGCTGATGAAAATTCCAAGCCCAATCCTTTCCAGAAGGGACAAGTGAACCACATTAATGTGGAGGAAGTTCATGATGAACCTGATGCTGTGATTGGTAAGTTCTTGCTCAATTCCTTTCCAGCATTAGTTTTATTTGATACTAGAGCATCTCATTCATTCATATCAAGAGCATTTGTGAACAAACATGGGTTAGCTGAGGAAAGTCTAGGAAAACCTATTAGGGTAAGTTCACATGGAGGGGAGATGATAGTAAATTCTGGGTGTAGGCAGTTAAACTTGAAGATTGGTAAGGAAACCTTTCCAACAGATTTAGTCATCCTAGAAACCCAAGGTTTGGATGTTATCATCGGAATGGATTGGATGACTCGTTTTGAAGGAATCATAGATTGTGCAAATAGAGCAATCACCCTCACCACCCCAGAGAAAAGGAAGATTAAGTTCAGATCAACTTTCGAACTTAAGAAGGTTAGGCTAAATTCTCTTAAGGGGGTTAGCCTTGGTGATGTGCTTATTGTCAAGGAATACCCAGATGTTTTTCCGGAAGAACTACCGGGAATGCCACCCGATAGAGATGTAGAGTTTCTCATCGAACTGAAACCGGGCACAGGACCAATAGCAAAAAGACCATATCCTATGGCCGTCGATGAACTGAAATAGCTCAAGAAGCAACTAGAGGAACACATCCAGAAAGGATTTATTCGTCCAAGTTCATCGCCATGGGGAGCACCAGTATTATTTGTTAAAAAGAAATATCAAACACAGAGGCTAGTCACGGATTATAGAGAGATAAATGAGCAAACTATCAAAAACAAGTACTCGTTACCCAAGATAAACGAACTATTTGACCAACTGGAAGGTGCTTGTGTTTTCTCAAAGATCGATCTTCGATCGGGTTACCTCCAAATGAAAGTTAGAGAAATGGATAAACCCAAGACTGCATTTGTTACGAGATATGGCTCATACGAGTACACCGTGATGCCTTTTGGATTAACCAATGCTCCAGCCTATTTCATGAATATGATGAATAAAGTGTTCATAGATTTTCTGGATAAGTTTGTGGTAGTGTTCATAGATGATATTCTAATCTACTCCAAGAGTCACAAAGAACATGAAGAGCACTTGCGTCTAGTATTACAGAGACTACGTGAACATAAGTTGTATGCCAAATACAGCAAGTGTGAGTTTTGGTTAGAACAAGTCGGATTTCTAGGCCATGTGGTGTCCAAGGAAGATATAGCGGTGGATCCTGAAAAAGTTTCAGCTGTAACTAATTGGGAACCGCTGAAGAATGTTGGAGAATTACGAAGTTTTCTGGGTCTAGCAGGCTACTACCGACGATTCATTGAAAACTTCTCCAAGATCGCCAAGGCTTTGAAGAAGGAGAAGAAGTTCGAGTGGACTGAGGCATGTGAAGCCAGTTTTCAAGAATTGAAGAAACGTCTAGTTTCAGCCCCAGTTCTATGCTTACCGGATTTGGAGAAGGAATTCCAAGTGTATTGTGATGCTTCACGCCAAGGCTTGGGAAGTGTGTTGATGCAGGAAGGCAGAGTGGTATCTTATGCCTCTAGACAGCTCAAGAAACATGAAGCAAATTATCCAACTCATGATCTCGAGTTATCCTCAGTAGTGCATGCCCTGAAAACTTGGAGACCCTACCTGATGGGAAAAAGATGTGAGGTATTCACGGACCACAAAAGTTTGAAGTACATTTTTACACAGAAGGAATTGAACATGAGACAAAGAAGATGGTTGGAATTTATTAAAGATTATGATCTAAGTCTCCAATACCATCCGGGAAAAGCTAATGTAGTAGCAGATGCTCTGAGTCATAAAGTGTATGTGAATGGCCTTACAGCAGGGGAAATACCCGAGGATTTATGCAAGGCATTCAAGGATCTCAGATTGGAAGTAGTACCTGAAGGATTTGTAACCTCATTAGCAGTACAACCTACTTTGTTGGACAAGATACGTGAAGCTCGGAAAGGAGACAAGGAAATAGAAGAAATCAAAGTCAATCTAAGAGCAGGAAAAGCTAAAGGATTCCATGAGGATGAGCAAGGGATTTTGTGGTTTGAAAAACGTGTATGTGTGGCCAATGATCCTGATATTAGGAAGTTAATTCTGCAAGAAGCTCATGAGACACCTTATTCTATTCATCCGGGAAATACCAAGATGTATATGGATGTGAAGGAGAGATTTTGGTGGAACAATTTGAAAAAACAAATAGCAGAATATATCGCTAAGTGCGATGTATGCAGTTGAGTAAAGGCAGAACATCAGAAACCAGCAGGACTCTTACAACCTTTGAAAGTACCGGATTGGAAGTGGGATTCTATTGGGATGGATTTCATCACCGGGTTAACAAGGACCAGATCGGGTTATGATTCTATTTGGGTTATCGTTTGTCGCCTAACCAAAATAGCTCACTTTATACCCGTAAAGACCACTTATACAAGCACAAAGTTAGCCGATATTTACATGAAGAGAATTGTGTGCCTTCATGGTGTTCCTAAGAGTATCGTGTCGGATAGAGGGACCCAGTTCACTTCTCATTTCTGGAAGCAGTTACACGAATCCTTGGGAATTAGATTGGAATTCAGTACGGCTTTCCACCCGCAAACAGATGGTCAGACTGAAAGAGTAAATCAGATTTTAGAGGATATGTTAAGAGCTTGTGCGCTTGATTATGGATCTAGTTGGGATGATAATCTACCTTACGCTGAATTCTCCTACAATAACAGTTACCAAGCCAGCATTGAGATGGCACCGTTTGAAGCCTTATATGGAAAGAAATGCACAACCCCCTTGTTGTGGAGTGGTCTAGGAGAACGGAGTTTCTTTGGACCTGATATAATACATGATGCTGAAGAGAAGGTCAGACTGATTAAGGATAGATTGAAAATAGCACAGTCACGCCAGAAAAGTTATAAAGATTCCAAGCGCAGAGAAGTCACCTACGAGGTGGGTGATAGAACCTATCTTAGAGTGTCTCCACTCCGAGGTGTAAAGAGGTTTGGAATCAAAGGAAAGTTAGCACCTCGATTCATTGGACCATTCAAAATCCTTTCTCGCAAAGGTGAAGTGGCATATGAGTTAGAAATGCCCGAAGTTCTGTCTGTTGTTCATAATGTGTTCCATGTCAGTCAGTTGAAGAAATGTCATCCCGAGATGATGGGAGTTTCTTTAAAGGATAATGTACCTCTCGAGGAGGTACAATTGGAGAGTGACCTGACCTACGAAGAGAAGCCCATCAAGATATTACAGACAGCAGAAAGCCCATCAAGAGTCACCCGTACCAAAACCATCAAGTTTTGCAAAGTCCAGTGGAATCATCACACCGAGAAAGAAGCCACCTGGGAACGAGAGGACGACCTCCGAGAAGACCATCCACACCTATTTGCTGACCTTTCCGAAGCTCGGGGGCGAGCTTCCTCTTAAGGGGGTTAGTTTGTAACATCCCAAATTTCTCAAAAATTTAAAACTTTGCATTCATGCATCATTCATCATATAGGCATGGCACTTAAATCACATAAAGAATAATTTAAAATTTAATTATAAGTTTAAATAAATTTGTTTTCCATAAAGAGGTTTATTTGAACTCCTTATATTAATCTTTATTTTATTAGATTATTTATTTGGCAAAATGGTATCAAAAAGTTCTAAATTAAATTTTCTTTCCAAAACATATTTTTATGAATTTTTCTGAAATGTTTTGATAAGATTTAAAAATCAAATTTTATTGAAAAGTTTCAAAACAGAAAAATTGTTTAAGCAAAAAAATTTATAAACGAGCCAGCTGGGCCTAGCCCATCTTCTATCTTCCGCGTGCGCAGTGGATAGCAACCCAGCAGCAGCCCACCTCCCTCTCTCTCACTTCCAGACGGGACCCACTTGTCATCACCTTCCCCAAACCGTGACGAACAAGAACTCACCGAACCCTAGATCAATCCGGATCAAAATTCGTTTGTTTAAACGCGTTTTATCTGCTCCCTCCTCCCCCATATAACCCCCCCCCCCCCCTCCGCCGCCTCCTCCCGAACACCAAAACCCTAAGAGATCGCCCCCAGGCTGCTCGGAAACGACCGCCGCCGTCCGCCGTGGCCGCCGCCACAAACTCCACGTCCCGGTGAGTATAGCGACTCCGAGCACCACCCGAACCCTCCCTGCGATTCCCTGTCACCGTGCGCACCTAACGGACTCGTCCTTGTCTCGTCTCGTGCACCAGAGCGACGTAATCGTCCACGAGCCGACGCCGCCGTCCGCTGTTCTTCTCCGACGAGCTTCTAGAGGGAGGAGTGGACCACCGCGACCGCCCCTGCCGCGCCATCGAGATCGCCTCGTCGTCACGCACCGATCGGTGAGAAAACGCCCCCTCCGTTCTTCTTTTCGCGAGTAGTAGAACAACTCCGGCGATAGCGCCGCCGCGGTCTCAGGTTTTCCGGCGAACCGCGCCGCCCGTCCTTGTCCCTTTGCGTCTGGGCCGTTGGATCTAGATCCAATGGATCTAGATCGGTTTGATCTGGTGCGTCCGTAGTTAGTTATATCGGACGGCTCGCGCTGTCGATCCGCGGCGAATCGGTACGAGCCAATCAGCGTTCGCCACGTAGCCCCTTTATTCCTTTTCGCAGGATTTTCTTTTTAAATAAAACAGAAAATAGGTAAAACTTAGAAAATTCATAACTTATGTTCCGTAAGTCCAAATTCGATGAATTTTATATCCACGGATAGCCCTGCTAGTGTAGAATATTCCTATATTATTTTTTTTTACTTTTGATAAATTATAATTTGTGTGATTATCCGAGGAGAATTTCGGCTATTAAATCTATAACTTAAATAATAAAAATGCTTTAATAAATTTAATTGTTAGTGTTGTATATTTACCCTCTGTCCAGAAATATTAACATGGGTTTTATTTGAAGAATTACATAAAATAATAAACGTTGTAATTGTAGAATTCAAATTTGTGCTATATGTTTTTCAGTTATTTAATTGATAAATAAAATAAAAAATTCCTAGAAATTATAATTCATTCATTTAATAACAGAGGATAAAAATTATTAATAAGTGTGTCCAATTATGATTGCATATCATTCATGCATACATATTTATGTTTGGTGTTCTGATGATATTGTGTGGATATTTATTTTATGTATGGTTTGTGCTAGATTGTGAAGAAGAGTAAGGTCTTGCTTGTGATTGTTATTCTTGTTGTGCTTGCTCCTCCTGTTACTAAGGCAAATGACATTCATAATCTACCCACTATTTTCTATATGCATTAGTGGTATATTTTGAGTAGTGTGCATGATAAGGATTTTTGAACTATCCTATAATGATAAGTTAGTTTACACTTTGCAAATATCCTAGTAGTGTGTAGCCATCCTTTTCCATGAAGCCATTAAAAAATTTATTTGATGCTTAGCTATGCTATAAAAGTGGTTACATACCATGTTATGGAAATATTTCTAAGTGTTAAACTTAAGATGCACACCTGGGTGTAATTGGTTGGTATGGTTTATGTTGAGTGGCTATTTGGGACTATGATTGTGGTTGTCATTGCCTAGGATGAACCTCTATTCTACTTAGGGCCATAAGCATGGTGGTTGTCACCAAGAAGCGCACTTGTGGACGGCCACCCGGGAACAAAAATATTTTAAGTCCCTCCAAGTTTAGAAGCTTCCCGTGCAGCCTTTTGACAATGGGCTCTGTCTAGAATGATTAAGTTGTGGGAGTGCAACCTGTCAGCTTGACAAGCAGATGTAGAGTTGGTAGGTGGAACGGGTCTTGCTAGTATGGTTGCATTCTTCTCCTGAAAGTTCTTGTCTCAATTCTCTCAATTCCTTAATGCACTCCGCGTGTATAGGATGTTTGGGTTAATTGAGTCTGAAGGTGGAAGTGCACAACCTCTGCAGAGTCGACAATCTGAGTACTTAGCCGTGTCCCCGGTGATGGACTACTTCGAGCAACTGGACAAGGATGGACGGAAGAATCTCATCATAGTTTTCATAAAGTAAAATTTGACTAAGGAAAAATTTGTTGGTGCACTTGGGTTTCATCCCTTGGTACCAAGCCTTTGAGAAACAAAATTGTTTTACAAAAAGATAGGAGAAAATTTGCTTTCCGCAAAATAGCCTACAACTCCATCAAGCCAAATATGCATATAAAATTAGACTTGTCATAAATTATCCACCATAGTCAAAATTGCCAATATTTCATTGTATTGACCTCCTTCGGGGGCTGCATATTCAAATGTGCAGGTAATTCTGATGAGGAATGAGATTGGACTCGAGTCTACACCCAACATGTCTGCCTGTGGCGCATGCTGGAAGATGAGGCTCATTGTTATTTGTTTTCGTTGTGAACTCTGAATTTTAGCTAGTCTTCATAGCTATGCAATTTGTAATAAAGCCATACTTGGCTATTATTTTTGGATCTCGTTGTAGTATTATGATACTTATGCAATGATACTATATATTTTGTACTGTGGTGCTGGCAGTGATCCAGGGACTAGCACATAACACAGGTGTTCCATCTTTATATAAAAGATGGGGCGCTACAGCACTTTGCAAATCTTCACATCGCCTCCTTGTACATACTGGCGTATCAAATGGAAGCATCGAAGAATTTGTTTGGCGGTGGAGTGAGACCTTGGCTCCTTGGCGTTAGCAATGGCACCCGTATTGTCATAGAAGAGGATCACGGGGTCTTGCACGCTCGGGAACACTCCAAGTTCAATGATGAACTTCCTCAGCCACACAGCTTCATTCGCGGCTTCGTAAGCAGCAATGTACTCCGACTCCATTGTAGATTGTGTGACAATGGGTTGCTTCCCACTTCTCCAACACACGGCGCCTCCATTCACCTTGAACACATAACCTGTCTGTGACTTAGAGTCATCGGGGTCTGAGCAGAAACTTGCATCCACGTAACCTGTTACGCCAAGTTCTTCATCGCAGCCACCATAGACAAGGAACATTTCCTTTGTCTTATTGAGATACTTAAGAATGCTCTTAACAGCAATCCAATGCGCCATTCCAGGATTACTCTGGAACCGACTTGTCAAACTCTGAGCTAATGCCACATCAGGTCTAGTACTCAACATTGCATACATAATCGATCCTATGGCTGAAGCATAAGGATGTTTAGTCATATCGGCCTTATCCAGTTCCGTTACCGGACACTGTGCCTTCCGCAATGTTTTATTCTTGATAACCGGCAGAGAACCCTTCTTTGACTCAACGCTTAAGTATTTTATCAAGATAAGAACTCTGACTCAACGCTAATAGGCGTCTTGATCTATCACGATGATTTTTATGCCTAAGACGTATGCAGCTTCTCCTAAGTCCTTCATGGAAAATTTACTGTTTAAATATTCCTTCACGTCAGAAGTTCTACATCATTCCCAATCAGCAATATGGCATCTACATATAGTGCTAAGAACACAACCGAGCTCCCACTCATTTTCGTGTAAATGCAGGTCTCTTCCAAATTTTGGACAAATCCAAAACCTTTGATTACCTCATCAAAGCGAAGATTTCAGCTCTGAGATGCTTGCTTCAATCCATATATGGATCGCTGAAGCTTGCATACCTTGTTAGCATTTCCTGGATCGACAAAACCTTCCGGTTGTACCATGTACAACTCTTCCTCAATGTTTCCATTTAGGATGGCTGTTTTGACGTCCATCTGCCAGATTTCGTAATCGTAATAGGCAGCAACTGCTAAAAAATTCCGAATAGACTTAAGCATCTCTACCGGTGAAAAAATTTCATCGTAGTCAATCCCATGAACTTGTCGAAAACCTTTTGCGACAAGCCGAGCTTTATAGACGGTCACATTACCGTCAGCATCAGTCTTCTTCTTAAAGATCCATTTTTTCTCGACGGCCTTGCGCCCTTCGGGAATATCCATCAAAGTCCACACTTTGTTATCATACATGGATCCTATTTCGGATTTCATGGCTTCAAGCCATTTCTCGGACTCTAGACTCGCCATTGCCTCCTTGTAGTTCGTAGGTTCGTCTTGTTCAATTAACATGATGGTGCAAACCATATTGCCATACCATTCTGGTGCGATCCGAGATCTACCAGAACTACGAGGTAGAATACTTTGCTCGACAGTTTCTCCCACTCCATCCGCGGAGGACGTTTCCGGAATTGCTTCCGTTGCGCCACTCGGAATCTCGAGTTCAGGATCAACGATCTCATCGAGGTCTACCTTCCTCCTACTTACTCCTTTCACGAGAAACTCCTTCTCTAGAAAGGTACCGGTCTTCGCGACAAACGTTTTGCCCTCAGCTTGGTTGTAGAAGGTGTATCCAACGGTTTCCCACGGATATCCTACAAAGACAACTTTCTCCGACTTCGGTTCGAGTTTGTCGGGCTGTAGTTTCTTAACATACGCCTCACAACCCCAAAACTTCAGAAACGATAACTTAGGCTTCTTGCCATACCATAATTCATACGGTGTCGTTTCAACAGATTTTGACGGAGCCCTATTCAAAATGAATGCGGTTGTTTCTAACGCATAACCCAGAAGGGTACGGGCAAATCAGTAAGAGACATCATAGATCGGACACTATCCAGTAGAGTACGATTACGTCGCTCGGACACGCCGTTACGTTGCGGTGTTCCGGCAGGCGTAAGTTAGGGTACGATGCCACAACTCTTCAGATGTGTGCCAAACTCAAAACTCAAATACTCGCCACCATGATCGGATCGGAGGTGCTTGATTGTCTTGTTAAGCTGATTTTCAACTTCACTTTGAAATTCTTTGAACTTTTCAATAGTTTCAGACTTGTGTGTCATCAAGTAGATATAACGGTGTCTACTCAAGTCATCAGTGAAGGTGACGAAGTAACGATAACCATTGCGTGTCGAAACGCTCATTGGTCCACACACATCTATATGTATGATCCCCAATAAATCCGACGCCCGTTCAACGAAACCTTTGAACGGTATCTTGGTCATTTTGCCCATAAGGCATGGTTCGCATGTATCGAGTGATCCGAAATCCAACGAGTCCAAAAGTCCATCAGAGTGGAGTTTCTTCATGCACTTTACACCAATATGACCAAGACGGCAATGCCACATATACATGGCGGTATCATCACTACACTTAATCTGTTTGGCTTCTATGTTATGGATGTGACTACGATCGAGATTCAACTAGAATAAACCATTATTCTCGGGAGCATCAACATAAAAGATATCATTCATATAAATAGCACAATTGCTTGATACTGATTTAAATGAATAACCGTCTTGTAACAGGCAAGACCCACTTATAATGTTTACACTCAAGGATGGTACAAAATAACACTTATTTAAAACTAAAAATAATCCCGATGGTAGATGTAGAGGGAGCGTGCCGACAGCCACCACGTCGACTCTCGATCCGTTGCCGACGTGCATCGTCACCTCATCCTTAGCCAGTCGCTGTTTAATCCGTAACTCCTCCTGAGAATTACATATATGAGCAACAGAACCAGTATCAAATACCCACGTGTTGCTCCGGGCGGATATAAGGTACACATGTATAACATGTATATCAAATATACCTTGCTCTTTGTCGACTGTCTTGCCAGACTTCCTATCCTCCAGGTACTTGGGGCAGTTGCGCTTCCAGTGACCTTTTCCCTTGCAGTAGAAGCACTCCACGCTAGCTCTGGGACCAGATCTGTTAGTCTTGGGCTTGGCAATCATCTTGCCCTCCCTCCTGGACTTCCAGCTCTGCTTTCCCTTGCCACCGGATTTCTTAAAATCGACGGTCTTGTTGACCATCAACAGCGTGTGCTCCTTCTTAATCTCCACCTCAGCAGTCTTGAGCATCACGAACACTTCACCCAGGGACTTAGCCATGCCCTCCATGTTGTAGTTCATGACGAAGCCTTTATAGCTAGGGGGCAACGATTGCAACACTCTGTCAATCGCCAGCTCATCGGGAACCTTGCATTCCAGAGCATTCAGGCGTTGAACGTATCCAGACATCTTGACCACATGCTCGCTCACACTGCTATGCTCCTCCATCTTGGCCAAGAAGAAAAGCTTGGAATCTTCATACCTCTCAGCCTTAGCCTGCGACGCGAAGACAGCCTTGAGATCAGAAATAATCTCAAAGGCGCTCATCTTCTCGAAGCGCTTCTGCAGGTCGGCTTCCATGGCGTAGAGCATGCCACTCTGGACAAAGGCAGAATCCTCCAATCTGGTCTGGAAGACCTTCTTCTCATCCTCAGAGGCTTCATCTGCGGGAGGGTCACCTATGGCGGCCTCAATGACGTAGGCCACCATATGGGGAGTGAGGAGGATCCTCAGGTTAAGAAACCAGGCCATGAAATTTGACCCATTGGTCTTAAGCTTTTCTTTCTCAAGGAACAGATCTAGGTTAAACGAGGGGCGAGACATCTACAATGGAATTTGCAACAACATAAGACGTTGTTCATAATAATTTTGAGTTATAGTATTTTTAGAAAATAACTAACATAACTCCCACTCAAACGAACATCCCTCCTGGTCGTTTAAGCGATTACACGACCCCCATCCATTGCACCACCCCTCATCATGAGAGCCGGTGGCACAACTTCAAGAGTAGGCAAATGTCCGTCACACCAATTTTGTGACTCGTGCTCGACCTTTCGGCCTCCGTGTTCCGAGGCCATATTTGCATATGCCAGGCTCGCCACTATAACCTCCACGCTGATGCTTGTGCAAAATGGCATACACCCACCGTATGCGAACGACGATATGTCTGACACCCGATTGTCACGGCCTGCCTCATAACTTAGAACTTTATTGGTGGTGCGCGTTGGAGGGAGAACACTAGTGGTATTTTTGAAGGGATCATCTTATATAATTATCGCAGCGTAACTAATATATACTATATATATAATCACACAATATGAGATGCACACAAAACATCAAATCTAATGTAATGTGATATAGTCCATTGCGCCATGGTATTCTTGGCGCCCGCAGTTTATAAACAATTTAATAAACCTACCTTGACCATATCACATAGCCCCTGCAAAATAAAGTTAGATGCTTCTACTTTATCTTTTGCATATTTTACGTGGCTTGGGGCTTTCGTAAAAAGAACCGCTTCATACCTACGAACCTTATGACCACAACAACGATCCAATAATTGCATGTTTAAGCATCCCTTTCGGGCCCTCCATTGAAAATGTGAAGACCAACTAAAGAGAGAGAAACTGACACCCGCCAGCCATAGATACGGTACAAGCCGTATGTCAGTAGTGGAACCAGTCTCGCGTAAGCGTACGCGTAAAGTCGGTCCGGTCCGCTTCATCAACTCGATGCCGCTGGAATCACAAGTGCACGCTAGAGGGTAGCAAATAACAGGAACGGTGCCCCCGCGCAGAACACGGGTTTTAACAGCGTACAACTATATCTACGATAGATCGGCTCTGATACCACTGAAGGGGATTGGGTGCAGAAAACAAAAAAATTCCTAGCAACGATATCACTAAAACATGCCAAGATCTATTCTATGCAGATATAGTAGTACGAACAGAGATCGGAATACATACCCTTGTAGACCGAAAGCGGGGATTACGTTCCCGCACAAACGTTGTCGATGAATACCGACGAAGCTGACCTCAAGGTCGTGTAAAGGAGGCAGACCTCCGAGTACCGCTAGCGCCGTACCTCGCAGTTCGTCACACACGTACGGTGGAAACGACGGCCTCCGAAGCTCCAGTCCAGGACGAGCGGCGGAAGACTTTGAACGGAACACCAGCAGCGCGGCAGCGGGCTATGGTGGAAGAGATCCCTCTCCCAACTCGGCGCAACTCCGACAAAGGGAATCACAAAATCGAGAGAGAATTAGGGAATTAATTGGTGAATTAAAAGGTCAGGGGTGCCCCTTCTTATATAGGCTCCCAGGGGGAGCCAACCTCCTCACCAGGCAATGTGGGACTAATCCCACATGCCTGGTGCGGCATGGCTGGGTGCGCCGGCCCCATAGTGGGCCTCTTGGCCCACTTGGGTCGGGCCCCAAGCCCCCCCACCGAATTCCCCTAGGGAATTTCCCCCTCTTGGGCCTTCTTTCCACCAGAAGGACCATTTAGCGAAATCAGCCTAAATAAATTCGAAAATAAATATATAAAATCATATTTAGACATTAATTACACTAATTAATATCAAACATATTATATACTCCCTCCATTCCTAAATGTAAGAGCTATAGTTTTTTGAGAAAAAATCCAAAATATATGGTTCACAACAATTTTTGGATGAATTTACCGATGAAAAAGTGAGTTTCATTCATGAACGGAGTGAATTGATGGATTGTTTTCATTTGTTGTCTATTAGGGAGTCCTCTCCTCTAAATTTTGTCTAAAACAAATGAGTCCATAGTCTGTCAAATACTCATGTCTTAATATCCGTGCAGAAAACTATAGCTCTTACATTTAGGAACAGAGTGAGTATAATTTATTCTAGCTCCAAAAACTCTTTCTTTGCTGCCCGATCTCCATCGGACCTCTCCCGGGACGTTCCCGGTGATCTCTTTCCTTTCTGGTTGTCTTGTCGATACCCCTTAAGTGTGTTACCCTAGCGGTTCGATATAATAACAGGTACGATCAAGACTCCTCTATGATCAACGACTAACTCGTAGGCCTGGACCCCATGAATTAATCCTTGTGATATAACAAATGACTTTCATCTATCAAACCTGAACGTAAAGTCTTAAACCTTTTGTCGTGGCGATACTTAGCGTGTCCGAGCGTCGTTCCTCAGATATCTCCGTACCTAGCTTGACCTCGTTACCGACAACACTATCTTCTACTCGTCTATGATTTCATGTCTCCGTGACCTAGTCACATGCTTGCAAGCTCATTAGACATGATCTCACCGAGTGGGCCCTAGAGTATTGGCAAATCCCGATCTTGACCCCTCGTCTCAACTACTCCTTTCCGATACCCAAAAGTATCACCGTTATTGTCATACTAATTAAGATACGACGTTTGGTGCAATCAAAGTATCTTCCAGGAATAAAAATAAGAGTTGGTCTCACGGTCAAAGGCGTAACGACTACGACCTCCAAATCTGGGTATGTCCATCACATCGTTCTCCAACGATATGACTTCCATTTCCGACCGGCGCCATGCCCTATGATCGGGAAACCTCGATCATCAATCTCGCAACGAAACTAGTCTTAGTAGAGGCTACTAGGGACCTGGTTGTTTACGCATCACACCCGTATTAATGTTTCCGCTTAATACGGTTATAGCATGACACAAAAACCTATTATGAACAAACGAGATATGATAAAGAATAAACTTTATTAATTGCCTCTAGGGCATATCTCCTTCAGGTCGTACGCTGGGTGCGGTTGCGGTCCACCGTCCTTTGCACGATGACGTTGCGGAGGTCTTCGCCTGGTTGCGGCTGTCGTAGTGGCCTGGCTGCTGGGCCAGCGAGTGTTGCAGGCTCGCGGGCGTGGTGTTCTTGCTCCTCTCATGCCCGGTCGTTTGGCGCTTTGTTTGCCAAGGCGTCCTCGATTGCCCTCATGGACATGATTTGCTGCTTCTGGAGAAGGGCGCGCGTGTCACCCTCCGGTGGCTGCGTGAGCCGCAGGTATGTTTCGACTGCCATGAGAGCGGCGTTGGCCGTTTTGGGGACGGGTATCCCGTTTTCATCCTTAGTTACGAAGGACGAGTCAAGGTTGCGGGTGACCCTGGCTCGATCGGCCTCTGTCATAAGGGGCACACGAGCTCTGTGGCGTCGCGCTCCTTGGTTGACTTCCGTGAAGGAGGTAAATGAGAAGGCGGCCCTCCTGGCGCTTGATGCGTCAGCCTCCCTCTTGCGTCGAAGGAGTTCGGCATTTTCCGCGCGAAGTCGTTCGTCTTCCTTGCGTAGCAAGTAACTGACCGCCAGCTGATCCTCTCGAGGCGCGTCCGGTGGGAGGAACGTGCCGTCGTCGACGTGCTTCATAGCTCTGATTGCTATGTCGCGCGTGATGGTGAGCCGCGTCACCTGGTCGGGCATGATCACCTCCAGCGGATACGCGGGTTCGTCGTCGTTCTCGGGCGGCACCGTGCCAGCCATGAAGGCTTGTGCGGGGTAGACTTGGGTAGGGGTGTGGACGCTGCTGCTGCTGCTTCCGTCGTTCGAGCCTTGCTCGTGATCGAAAATCGCTGCAACGTGATAGGTAGCATAGTCGTCGCTGCGTCTCCTTTCCTGAAACTCTGCGATCTTTGCCACGGACATGAAGCGACTTCGCAGTCGTCGGCGCGAGTGCGATTGGCTCGGGGAAGACTTGGTGAGTCCATGGAGATGCGTGCGGCGCGGGTGACGGTAGCACGACCTTGGCCGCTCGCGAAGGCGCGGTCGACGCAATCGAAGTTGATGTAGATCTTGGTTTCACCAGCAGTGCGATCGAGATGGTCGAAGTAGACTCGATCTGCGTGGCGGTCGCTGAGGTGGTTGATGTAGTCGATGCAGATGCGGGTTCATCAGTCGAAGATGCGATCTTCGCAGTCGTGGTGGGTGCAATCTCCGCGGCAGATGACGGCGCGGGCAGCATGGTGGTAGCCGATGCGGGTGTCGCCGCCGCACGTGGCGCGGTCACCATGGACCTGAATACTCCACGACTGTCTGCGAAGCAGTGTATGGTACCGAAGGTGATGTAACATCCCAAATTTTGCAAAAATTTAAAACTTTTTGCATTCATGCATCATTCATCCATAAACATAAAACTACACCACAAAAATATAAAATAAAACCTTAGGTTATAAGATTTAATAATCTATAAGTTGCAGAAAATGTTTATTTAAACCTCTTTAATAAATATTATTTTAGCAATATTGTTATGGGCAAGAATAATACTAAAAAGCTCCAATTTTGATAACCTTTCCAAAACATATTTTTATGAATTTTTCTGATATGTTTTGAATAGGTTTAAAAGTCATGTTTGAAATCAGTATTTAAAAACAGATATTATTTTTATTAAAAAGGAAAAGGAAATCGGGCCGACCCGTAGTTATCCACCGCGCGCGCGCGTTTGAACGCGGCCCAAGCCGGCCCGCGCAGCCCATCTCCACCCTCCTCTCGCTGACAGGTGGGACCCACCTGTCAGGTTCGTCTTCCTCCCGCCGGAGATCGCGCCCGAGACAAATTCGGAAACCAGCCGTGATTCGCGAGCATAATCAGCGCGAGGCTGCTCCCCGCGCCACCCTATATAAACCCCCACCTCCGCCGCAACCCTCCGCACCCCAAACCCTAAAAGTTCCGCCGCCGGGCAGCTCACGAGCGAGCTCGGATCTCCGCCGCCGTAACGCAAGCCGTACGGGGTACTCCGACCTCCCCCCGAGCTCGTATTGCCCCCCCTTGACCCCCCTCCTCGTTGCGCACGTTTTTGACTTCGTCCCGCGGTGTATTTTGCAGCCGAACGACGTATTCATCCACGCCCGAAGGAGACCGCCGCCGCAAGCAACTCCGGCGAGCTGCACGAGGAGGAGGCCACGCCGACGACCACCACCGCGCCATCGACTCCGCCCCGACGTCCGCTACACTTCGGTAAGCTCCGTTCGCCCCGTAGCCTCCTAGGACGCGAGAAACGAGCAACGCCGGCCGTGGCGCCGCCACGGTCGGGTGAGCTCCGGCGAGCGCGCCGCCTGTTTTTTGTCAACGTATCGTGGACCGTTGGATCTAGATCCAATGGATCTAGATCGATTAGATCCCGCGCGTCCGTTTTAATTTAGATCGGACGGCTCCTGCAGCCGATCCGCGTCGAAGCGGTACCGACCAATAAGATCGCGCCACGTAGCCCCGAATTAATTCTTTTTCGCAGGAATTTTTATAAATAAAACAGAAAATATGCAAAACTTAGAAAATTCATAACTTTTGATCTACAAGTTCAAATTTAATAAACTTTATATCCACGGATAGCCCTGCTCATGAAGTTTATTTCTATATCATTTTTTTTCCTTTTTGACAAATTATAATTTATATAATTAGCAGTGGAGCATTTTGGCTATTAAAATAATAACATAAATAATAAAAATGATTTGGAAAATAAATTAAATTGTTTTAGGGTCATATTAATTCCCTCTGTCTAGCAATATTAATAAATATCTTAAATGAAACTTTCATAAAACAATAAAAGTGTAATTGTAGAAATCAAGTTTGCTATATTGTTTTCAATTATTAAATTGATAAATGAAATAAGAAATTCCTAGAAATTATATCTCATACATTTAATAAAAGAGGATAAAAATTATTAATAAGTGAGTCATATTTTCATAGCATATCATTCATGCATACATATTTATGTCTGGTGTTGTGATGATTTTGTATTTATTTTATTTATTGCTTGTGCTAGATTGTGAAGAAGAGGAAGGACTTGCTTGTGATTGTTATTCTTGCTGTGCTTGTTCCTCCTGCTACCAAGGCAAGTGACATTCATATTCTACCCAATATTTTCTATATGCATGTGTAGTATATTTTTTAGTAGTGTGCATGATAGGGATTTTTGATTTATTTTATAATGCGAAGTTAGTTGGTATTTTACAAATATCCTAGTAGTGTGTAGCCCCCCCCCCCCCCCCCCTCTCTTCTAAGCAGCCATGAAAAGTTTTATTAGTTGCTTAGCTATGCTATTAAAATGTTTGCCATGTTGTAGAAAAGTTTCTAAGTGTTAAAATCTAAAATACACTTCTGGGTGGAATTGGTTGTTATGGTTTATGTTGAGTGGCTTTTGGGACTATGTTTGTGGTTGTCGTCGCCTAGGATGAATGTCTATTCTACTTAGGGCCATGAGCATGGTGGTTGTTACCCAGAAGTGCACTTGTGGACGGCCACCCAGGAACGAAGAGATTACCAAGTCCCTCCAAGTTGAGAAGCTTCCCGTGCAGCCTTTTGACAATGGGCTCTGTCTAGAATAACTAAGTTGTGAGGATGCAACCTGTCAGCTTGACAAGCAGATGTAGAGGTTATGGAACGGGTCTTGCTAGTATGGTTGCATTCTTCTTCTGAAAGTTCTTGTCTCAATTCTCTCCTTTGCTTAATACACTCTGCGTGTATAGGATGTTTGGGTTAATTGAGTCTAAAGGTGAAAGTGCACAACCTCTGCAGAGTCGACAATCTGAGTACTCAGCCGTGTCCCCGGAAATGGACTACTTCGAGCAGCTGGACAAGGACGGGCGGAAGAATCTCAACACTGTTTTCATAAAGTAAAATTTGACTAAGGAAGGAATAGTTGGTGCACTTGGGCTTTATCCCTTGGTGCCAAGTTCTTGATAAACAAAATTGTTTTACAAAAGATAGGAGAAAACTGGCTTTCTGCAAAATAGCCTACAACTCCACCAAGCCAAATATGCATATAGAATTAGACTTGCCATAATTTTATCCACCATAGTCACTTGCCAATACTTCATTGTATTGACCTCCTTCGGGGGCTGCATATTCAAATGTGCAGGTAATTCTGATGAGGAATGAGTTGGACTCGAGTCTACAACCAACATGTCTGCCTGTGGCGCATGCTTGAAGATGAGGCTCATTGTTATTGTTTTTCGTTGTGAACTCTGAACTTTAGCTAGCCTTCATGGCTATGCAATTTGTAATAAAGCTATACTTGGCTATTATTTTGGATCACGTTGTAGAAATTAATACTTATGCAATGATACTTTATATTTTGTACTATGGTGCTAGCAGTGATCCAGGGACTAGCACATAACACAGGTGTTCCATCTTTATATAAAAGATGGGGCGCTACAAAATGGTATCAGAGCAAAGTGTTGCATGTAGGTTCGAGCCCCTAGGATTGGTTAAGCCCTTTTTGGTCATAATGTTACCATCTTTGAAGTATGTTGGATTCTAGCGGCATAGTGGGATGAAGCGGCCCGGGACAAACCTTACATGTCCGCGTACATGAGACTTGTTCCACAATATAAGTGGCTGGCCGGGTGTCTGTCTCTCTCACTATAGTGAAAAATCCAATCTACCAAGAGTTGTTAATATCCGTTGACCATCTCAAGATTTGACTCAGTATTTTTCTAAATAATGCACACTATGACTAGTTCCCCCTTACCTTATGCTTTTCATATTTTAAACTTTTCTTCTTTCTACCTAAAGGATGACGAGCTTCCACTTCACCACCACGGAGGACTTCGAGAACACCCGCTTTGGATGCAACCTCCTAGACATCGGCGAAAAGATAGGATTACCACTACCCCAAGTCAAGGGTTTCATCCTGAAGAAGTTTAACAAAGAAGGTTGCTGGGGAATAAAAGCAACTCAGCCAGGACGTGGAGAAGAGCCCCCACTGGAGATTAAGATGGTTAGCGACTCCAAGGATAAAGGACTCAATCTAGCCATGCAGGATCTGATTGGTCGCCTCTGCGGACGCTACAGCACAGAGTTGAAGGGCCACTACTCCATTTTCTTTGGAAGGAGAAACGAAGATGGAGAACCTTACCTTTACGATGTTGGAGAAAGAGGCAAGGCAAAACCCCTTAGTCTTTATTTCCAGGAGTTGGAAATCCTTATCACGGAGATGTATGAAGATCGGCGCACGGAGCTCCTGAAGAACGATGAGTTATGTGCTCTACTCAAGGAGAACGAAGAGAAGATCAAGGCACAAGAGGAAGTGACCAAGGCACAAGAAGAGAGGTTCACTGCGCAAGAGGAGAGATACAAGAGGCAGGAGAAAAGAGTTCAAGAGAAGAACAAGACTATTAGAGAACAAAAGGCGGAACTCGAGAGCAATGAAGTCGAGTTCGAGGCCGATAGTGACTTGATCAAAAGGCTTCGTGCTGAGAAGAGGGAGCTGCAAGAAAAGAACTCTGCCCTAGAGAAGGAAGTAAAGGAACTCAAGGATGTACTCACCAATGAAGGAATAGAGATTCAGGAAATTGAAGAGGAAGAAGAAGACATGGTCGAGTAGTTCGTAGTGAGACTACCATTTATCATACACCTCATTATCTTAGTCTTGTATTGATCTACCAACTTGTGGTAAGGCAGTACCTTCCTTTGTATCCCCGGAACCCCGCGTGTTTATTTTCCAAACTTTTATACCATTTTTCCCTAAACCAAAGGTTTTGTTTTGTGTGATTGGTTGTTATATAAGTTGCTTGTTGATTGATTGCTAGATTTGTTTGTTCTATGCATGGGTAGGATTTCTCTTTATAGTTCTATCAATCCTTTACTCATCCATGCTAAAACCCCACAGATGCCTCCACGTCGTGAGTCCGACAACAACGAAGCTATGCAACAGCTGATGGCAGCTCAAGCCCAACTGATGACTGTGATGACTCAGTTCATTGCAGCAACCAACAACAACAACAACAACAATAACAACAACCCACCACCACCACCACTACCTCCGGTGGACAGACTTGCAAGATTTCTAAGGCTCAGGCCTAATAAGTTTTCCTCTGCTACCGAACCAATAGTGGCACATGACTGGCTCCGTTCAGTCAACAAGGACTTAGTAACTTGTGAGTGTTCTGAGGCAGAAAAAGTGAGGTTCACCGCACACCTACTGGAAGGACCTGCCGCCATGTGGTGGGAGACCTATCAAGTGACTCATCCCTTGGATGGCATGACTTGGGATGCGTTCAAGGAAGGTTTCCGCAATGCCCACATTTCCTATGGCATAATGAACCTGAAGAAAGAGGAATTTCGTAGCTTGAGGCAGGGAGGTAGAACTCTGAAGGAATATATGGATGACTTCTGTATGTTATCAAGGTATGCACCAGAGGACATCGACACTGACGTTAAAAGGAAGGACAAATTCCTTAATGGACTTAGGGGAGAACTAAAGATACCCTTATCTGTGGCTTATGCACCTAACTAACAAGTTCTGCTGGATCAAGCAATCACTCTGGACAACAACATAAGAAAGGAAGAGAATAGGAAGAGGAAGTTCAGTGCAAGTAAGGTTCATTCTGAAGGGACACACAAGAAACCACACTCCTCTGAAGTCAGTGGCCATAAACCCTGGAACTACTCCAATAGTGGTAGTGGCCAAAAGCACCATGGTCATAACCACAATGGAGGATATAAAAGAAATAATGGGGGGTTCAAGGGAAACCATCACCATGGTCATAATCATGGAAATGGAAATCCCCGTCCTAACTCTGAAGGGAAGAAAGACTTGTCTAATGTGACTTGCTTCAAGTGCAAGAAGACAGGACAATATGCTACTTATTGCCCAGAGAGGAAGGCCGATGAAAATTCCAAGCCCAATCCTTTCCAGAAGGGACAAGTAAACCACATCAATGTGGAAGAAGTACATGATGAGCCTGATGCTGTGATTGATAGTTCTTGCTCAATTCTTTTCCAGCATTAGTATTATTTGATACCGGAGCATCGCATTCATTCATATCAAGAGCTTTTGTAAACAAACATGGACTAGCCGAGGAAAGCTTAGGAAAACCTATAAGAGTGAGCTCACCTGGGGGTGAGATGATAGTAAATTCGGGATGTAGGCAACTAGAGTTAAGGATTGTAAAATATCTTTTTCCAACAGACTTAGTCATCCTAGAAACCCAAGGTTTGGATGTTATCATTGGAATGGATTGGATGACCCGTTTTGAAGGAATCATAGACTGTGCAAACAGAGCTACCACCCTCACCACCCCAGAGAAACAGAAGATTAAATTCTGATCAACTTTTGAACTTAAGAAAGTTAGGCTAAATTCTCTTAAGGCGGTTAGCCTTGGGGATGTGCTGATTGTCCAGGAGTACCCAGATGTTTTCCCAGAGGAATTACCGGGAATGCCACCCGATAGAGATGTGGAGTTTCTCATTGAACTGAAACCGGGTACCGGACCAATAGCTAAGAGACCTTACCCTATGGCCGTCGATGAGCTAAAAGAGCTCAAGAAGCAACTAGAGGAACACCTTTTGAAGGGATTTATCCGCCCAAGTTCTTCGCCCTGGGGAGCGCCAGTTCTATTTTTCAAAAAGAAGGATCAAACCCAGAGACTAGTCACGGACTACCGGGATATAAATGAACACACCATCAAAAACAAGTATCCGTTACCCAAGATAACTGAACTATTTGATCAACTAAAAGGTGCTTGTGTCTTCTCCAAGATTGATCTTCGATCAGGCTACCTCCAAATGAAGGTTAGAGAGATGGATATACCAAAGACAACATTTGTTACAAGATCTGGCTCATATGAGTACACAGTAATGCCATTTGGATTAGCAAACGCTCCCGCTTATTTCATGAATATGATGAATAAAGTGTTCAAGGATTTCCTGGACAAGTTTGTGGTAGTGTTCATAGACGACATTCTTGAAGGGGATCGTGTGCAGAAAACAAAAAATTTACTACCAACGATATCCTTGAACTAGCCAAGATCTATTCTATGCAGATATAGTAGTACGAACGGAGATCGGAATACGTACCCTTGTAAACCGAAAGCGGGGATTACGTTCCCGCACAAACGTTGTCGATGAAGACCGACGTAGCCGACCTCAAGGTCGTGTAGAGGAAGCAGGCCTCCGAGTACCGCTAGCGCAGCACCTCGCAGGGAGTCGCACACGTACGGTGGAGACGACGCCTCCGAAGCTCCAGTCCAGGACGAGCAGCGGAAGACTTGGAACGGAACACCAGCAGCGCGGCAGCGGGCTATGGTGGAGGAGATCCCCGACTCCTCTTGCTCGGCGCGGCTCCAACTTGGGAACCACGAGATCGAGAGAGAAATCAGGAATTAATTGGTGAATTAAAAGGCTGGGGTGCCCCTTCTTATATAGGCTCCCAAGGGGAGCCAACCTTGCCAGCCAGGCAATGTGGGACTATCCCCACATAGCCTGGTTCGGCCAAGGGGGTGCGCCGGCCCCCTGGTGGGCCCCTTGTGGCCCACCTAGGCCGGCCCCTAGGCTCCCACCGAATTCCCAAGGGGGTTCCCCCCCCCCTCTTGGGCCTTCTTTCGTCCGGAAGGCCCATTTAGGGAAATCAGCCTTAATAAATTCGAAAATAAATATATAAAATCATATTTGCATATTAATAACACTAATTAATATCAAACATAATATATATAATATTTCCTAGCTCCGAAAACTCTTTCGGCGCTGCCCGATCTCCATCGGACCTCTCCCGGGACGTTCCCGGTGATCTCCTTCCTTTCCGGTTGTCTTGTCGAAACCCCTTAAGTGTGTTACCCTAGCGGTTCGATATAATATCAGGTATGATCAAGACTCCTCAATGATCAACGACTAATCCGTAGGCCTGGACCCCCTGAATTAATCCCTGAGATATAACGAATGACTTTCATCTATCAAACCTGAACGTGAAGTCTTAGACCTTTTGCCATAGCGATACTTAGCACGTCCGAGCGTCGCTCCATAGATATCTCCATACCTAATCCCGACCTCGTTACCGACGATGCTATCTTCTACTCGTTCATGATCTCATGTCTCCGTGACCTAGTCACATGCTTGCAAGCTCATTAGACATGATCTCGCCGAGTGGGCCCGAGAGTATCTATCCTGCTATGCGGACTGGCAAATCCCGCTCTTGACCCCTCGTCTCAATACTCCTTTCCAATACCCAAAAGTATCACCGTTATTGTCATACTAAATAAGATACGACGTTTGGTGCAATCAAAGTATCTTCGGGGAATATCAATAAGAGTTGATCTCACGGTCAAAGGTGTAACGACTATGTTCTCCAAATCTGGGTATGTCCATCACATCACTCTCCAGCGATATGACTCTCATTGCCGACCGACGCCATGCCCCATGACCGGGAAACCTCGATCATCAATCGCGCAACGAAACTAGTCTTAGTAGAGGCTACTAGGGACCTGGTTGTTTACGTATCACACCCGCATTAATGTTTCCGCTTAATGCGGTTCCAGCATGACACAAAAACCTATTATGAACAAACGAGATATGATAAAGAATACACTTTATTAATTGCCTCTAGGGCATATCTCCTTCAATTCTAGTCTACTCCAAGAATCACGAAGAACATGAAGAGCATCTACGCCTAGTATTGCAGAGGCTACGTGAACATAAGTTATATATATGCCAAATTCAGCAAGTGTGAATTTTGGTTGGAACAAGTCGCATTCCTAGGTCACATAGTATCTAAAGAGGGAATAGCAGTGTATCCTGAAAAGGTTTCAGCTGTAACCAATTGGGAGTCACCAAAGAATGTTGGAGAATTACGGAGTTTCCTTGGCTTAGCAGGATACTACCGAAGATTTATAGAAAACTTTTCCAAAATCGCCAAGGCACTGACGGAATTATTAAAGAAGGAGAAGAAATTTGAGTGGACTGAGGCATGAGAAGCCAGTTTTCAGGAATTGAAGAAACGCTAGTTTCAGCCCCAGTTCTATGCTTACCTGATTTGGAGAAAGAATTTCAAGTATACTGTGATGCTTCACACCAAGGACTGGGAAGTGTGTTGATGCAAGAAGGCAGGGTGGCTTCTTATGCCTCTAGACAAATCAAGAAGCATGAAGCAAATTATCCAACTCATGATCTCGAGTTAGCATCAGTAGTGCATGCCCTAAAAACTTGGAGACCCTACCTGATGGGGAAAAGATGTGAGGTATTCACGGACCACAAAAGTTTGAAATACATTTTTACTCAGAAGGAATTGAACATGAGACAGAGAAGGTGGTTGGAACTTATCAAGGATTATGATCTAAGTCTCCAATATCACCCAGGAAAGGCAAATGTAGTAGCAGACGCCCTGAGCCGTAAAGCGTATGTGAATGGCCTCACAGCAGAAGAATTACCCGAAGATATATGCAAGGCATTCAAGGACCTCAGATTGGAAGTAGTACCAGAAGGTTTTGTAGCCTCATTGGTAGTAATGTACTCCGACTCCATTCGCGGCCTCGCAGGCAGCAATGTACTCCGACTCCATTGTAGATTGTGCGACTATGGGTTGCTTCCCACTTCTCCAGCACACGGCGCCTCCATTCACCTTGAACACGTAACCTGTCTGTGACTTACTGTCATCGGGGTCTGAGCAGAAACTTGCATCTACGTAACCCGTTACGCCAAGTTCCTCATCGCAGCCACCATACACAAGGAACATTTCCTTTGTCTTATTGAGATACTTAAGAATGCTCTTAACAGCTACCCAATGCGGCATTCCAGGATACTCTGGAACCGGCTTGTCAAACTTAGAGCTAACGCCACATCTGGTCTAGTACTCAACATTGCATACATGATCGATCCTATGGCTGAAGCATAAGGATGTTTCGTCATTTCGGCCTTACCCAGTTCTGTCACCGGACACTGCGCCTTACGCAATATCTTATTCTTGATAACCGGCAGAGAACCCTTCTTTGCCTTCTCCATATGAAAACGCTTCAATATTTTATCAAGATAAGTACTCTGACTTAGTGCTTATAGGCGCCTTGATCTATCACGGTAGATTTTTATGCCTAAAACATACGCAGCTTCTCCTAAGTCCTTCATGGAAAACTTACTGTTTAAATACTCCTTCACGCTATTCAGAAGTTCCACATCATTCCCTATTAGCAATATGTCGTCAACATACAGTGCTAAGAACACAACCGAGCTCCCACTCATTTTCTTGTAAATACAGGTCTCCTCCACATTCTGGATAAATCCAAAACCTTTGATTACCTCATCAAAGCGAAGATTCCAGCTCCGAGATGCCTGCTTCAATCCATAGATGGATCGCTGAAGCTTGCACACCTTGTTAGCACTTCCTGGATCGACAAAACCTTCCGGCTGTACCATGTACAACTCTTCCTCAATGTTTCCATTCAGGAAGGCCGTTTTGACGTCCATCTGCCAGATTTCATAATCATAGTAGGCAGCTACCGCTAACAAAATCCGAATAGACTTAAGCATCGCTACCGATGAAAAAGTTTCATCGTAGTCAATTCCATGAACTTGTCGGAAACCCTTCGCGACAAGCCGAGCTTTATAGACGGTCACATTACCATCAGCATCAGTCTTCTTCTTAAAGATCCACTTATTCTCGACGGCCTTGCGCCCTTCGGGAATATCCACCAAAGTCCACACTTGCTTATCATACATGGATCCTATTTCGGATTTCATGGCTTCAAGCCATTTCTCGGACTCTAGACTCTCCATCGCCTCCTTGTAGTTCGTAGGTTCGTCTTGCTCGACTAGCATGACGGTGCAAACCATATTTCCATACCATTCTGGTGCGATCCGAGATCTACCAGACCTACGAGGTAGAACATCTTCCTCGACAGTTTCTCCCACTCCTTCCACGGAGGACGTTTCCGGAATTGCTTCCGTTGCGCCACTCGGAATCTCGAGTTCAGGATCAACGATTTCATCGAGGTCTACCTTCCTCCCACTTACTCCTTTCGCGAGAAATTCCTTCTCTATAAAGGTACCGGTCTTCGCGACAAAAGTTTTGCCCTCAGCTTGGTTGTAGAAGGTGTACCCAACGGTTTCCCGCGGATATCCTACAAAGACGACTTTCTCCGACTTCGGCTCGAGTTTGTCGGGCTGTAGTTTCTTAACGTACGCCTCACAACCCCAAACCTTCAGAAACGATAACTTAGGCTTGTGGCCATACCATAATTCATACGGTGTCGTTTCAACGGACTTGGACGGAGCCCTATTTAAAATGAATGCGGCTGTTTCTAACGCATAACCCCAGAAGGACACTGGCAGATCGGTAAGTGACATCATAGATCGGACACTATCCAGTAGAGTACGATTACGTCTCTCGGACACACCGTTACGCTGCGGAGTTCCGGCGGGCGTAAGTTGGGGCACTATGCCACAACTCTTCAGATGTGTGCCAAACTCAAAACTCAAGTACTCTCCACCGCGATCGGACCGGAGATGCTTGATTTTCCTATTAAGCTGATTCTCAACTTCACTCTGGAATTCTTTGAACTTTTCAAACGTTTCAGACTTGTGTTTCATCAAGTAGATATAACCGTATCTACTCAAGTCATCAGTGAAGGTGACGAAGTAACGATAACCATTGCGTGTCGAAACGCTCATTGGTCCACATACGTCTGTATGTATGATCCCCAACAAATCCGACGCCCGTTCAACGAAACCTTTGAACGGTGTCCTGGTCATTTGCCCATGAGGCATGGTTCACAAGTTTCGAGGGATCCGAAATCCAACGAGTCCAAGAGTCCATCGGAGTGGAGTCGCTTCATGCGCTTTATACCAATATGACCAAGACGGCAATGCCACAAAAACATGGCGGTATCGTCACTACACTTAATTCGTTTGGCCTCTATGTTATGGATGTGAGTACTACGATCGAGATTCAACAAGAATAAACCATTACTCTCGGGAGCATCAACATAAAAGATATCATTCATATAAATAGCACAATTGCTTGACACTGATTTAAATGAATAACCGTCTTGTAACAGGCAAGACCCACTTATAATGTTTACACTCAAGGATGGCACAAAATAACATTTATTTAAAACCAAAACTAATCCCGATGGTAGATGCAGAGGGAGCGTGCCGACAGCCACCACGTCGACTCTCGATCCGTTGCCGACGCGCATCGTCACCTCATCCTTCGCCAGCCGCCTTCTATTCCGTAACTCCTCCTGAGAGTTACATATATGAGCAACAGAACCAGTATCAAATACCCACGTATTGCTCCGTGCGGATGTAAGGTACACATCTATAACATGTATATCAAATATACCTTGCTCTTTGTCGACCGTCTTGCCAGACTTTCTATCCTCCAGATACTTGGGGCAGTTGCGCTCAGGTGATCCGATGGTTACCTCCATCTTCTTCAGCTTGATTTCTAATTCGGCCACTTCGAGCATCTTCAGGATTTCCGACAGGGGTTTTGACGTCCCTTTCATGCCGTAGTCCACTATGGCGTTCTTATAGCTAGGGGGCAGAGAAATCAGCGCCCTATCAATCACCAACTCTTCTGGGATCACACTTCCCAGATCACTCAGAAGTCGAGCGCAGCCAAACAACCTGGCCAAGTGCTCACTGATATTGTCGTGCTCTTCCATCTGGGCTGAGAAGAAAAGCACAGTTGCCTCGTACGTCTCAGCCTTGACTTGTCGTGCAAAAACAACCATGAGTTCAGTGATTATTTCATAAGCACCCTTGTTCATGAAGCGGTTTTGCAGGTCAGCCTCCATGGCAAAGAGCATGCCACTTTGGACATAAGAAGAAATCTCCGCTTTTACCCCATGGTCAATCCTTTCGATTTCCGGGGCAGTGCTGGGAAGATCACCTAAGGGGGAATCAAGGATGTAGGCCACCTTGTGGGTTTCAAGGATGGACTTCAGATCGCGGAACCAGGACACGAAGTTAGACCCATCGGTCTTAAGCTTCTCTTTCTCAAGGAACAGACCTAGGTTAAACGAGGGGCGAGACATTTACAATGGAATTTGCAACAACATAAGACTTTGTTCATAATAATTTTGAGTTATAGTATTTTAGAAAATAACTGACATAACTCCCACTCAAACGAACATCCCTCCTGGTCGTTTAAGAGATTACACGACCCCCATCCATTGCACCACCCCTCATCATCAAAGCCGGCGGCACAACTTCAGGAGTAGACAAAATTGTCCGCCACACCAATTTTGTGACTCGTGCTCGACCTTTCGGTCTTCCTGTTCCGAGGCCATACCTCTGAGTATGCTAGGCTCGCCACCAAAGACCTCCACGCTGACGCTTGTGCAACATGGCTTACACCCACCGTATGCGAACGAAGATATGTATGACACCCGATCATCACGGCCTGCCTCATAACGTAGAACTTTATTGGTGGTGCGCGTTGGAGGGAGAACACTAGTGGTATTTTGAAGGGATCATCTTATTCAGCTACCGCCGTGTAACACACAATCACACAAAATAAGATGCACACAAAACATCAAATGTAATGCAATGTGATATAGTCCATCGCGCCATGGTCTTCTTGGCGCCCGCAGTTTATAAACAATTTAATAAACCTACCTTGACCATATCACATAGCCCCTGCAAAATAAAGTTAGACGCTTCTACTTTATCTTTTGCATATTTTACGTGGCTTGGGGCTTTTGTAAATAGAACCGCTTCATACCTACGAATCTTATGACCACAACAACGATCCAATAATTGCATGTTTAAGCATCCCTTTCGGGCCCTCCATTGAAAATGCGAAGACCAACTAAAGAGAGAGAAACTGTCACCCGCCAGCCACAGATACGGTACAAGCCGTATGTCAGTAGTGGAACCAGTCTCGCGTAAGCGTACGCGTAAAGTCGGTTCGGGCCGCTTCATCAACTCAATGCCGCTGGAATACACAAGTGCACGCTAGAGGGTAGCAAATAACAGGAACGGTGCCCCCGTGCAGAGCACGGGTTCTAACAGCGTACAGCTATATCTTACGATAGATCGGCTCTGATACCACTGAAGGGGATCGTGTGCAGAAAACAAAAAATTTCCTACCAACGATATCCTTGAACTAGCCAAGATCTATTCTATGCAGATATAGAAGTACGAACGGAGATCGGAATACGCACCCTTGTAGACCGAAAGCGGGGATTACGTTCCCGCACAAACGTTGTCGATGAAGACCGACATAGCCGACCTCAAGGTCGTGTAGAGGAAGCAGGCCTCCGAGTACCGCTAGCGCAGCACCTCGCAGGGAGTCGCACACGTACGGTGGAGACGACGCCTCCGAAGCTCCAGTCCAGGACGAGCAGCGGAAGACTTGGACCGGAACACCAGCAGCGCGGCAGCGGGCTATGGTGGAGGAGATCCCCGACTCCTCTTTCTCGGCGCGGCTCCAACTTGGGAACCACGAGATCGAGAGAGAAATCAGGAATTAATTGGTGAATTAAAAGGCTGGGGTGCCCCTTCTTATATAGGCTCCCAAGGGGAGCCAACCTTGCCAGCCAGGCAATGTGGGACTATCCCCACATAGCCTGGTTCGGCCAAGGGGGTGCGCCGGCCACCTGGTGGGCCCCTTGTGGCCCACCTAGGCCGGCCCCTAGGCTCCCACCGAATTCCCAAGGGGGTCCCCCCCCCCTCTTGGGCCTTCTTTCGTCCGGAAGGCCCATTTAGGTAAATCAGCCTTAATAAATTCGAAAATAAATATATAAAATCATATTTGCATATTAATAACACTAATTAATATCAAACATAATATATATAATATTTCCTAGCTCCGAAAACTCTTTCGGCGCTGCCCGATCTCCATCGGACCTCTCCCGGGACGTTCCCGGTGATCTCCTTCCTTTCCGGTTGTCTTGTCGAAACCCCTTAAGTGTGTTACCCTAGCGGTTCGATATAATATCAGGTATGATCAAGACTCCTCAATGATCAACGACTAATCCGTAGGCCTGGACCCCCTGAATTAATCCCTGAGATATAACGAATGACTTTCATCTATCAAACCTGAACGTGAAGTCTTAGACCTTTTGCCATAGCGATACTTAGCACGTCCGAGCGTCGCTCCATAGATATCTCCATACCTAATCCCGACCTCGTTACCGACGATGCTATCTTCTACTCGTTCATGATCTCATGTCTCCGTGACCTAGTCACATGCTTGCAAGCTCATTAGACATGATCTCACCGAGTGGGCCCGAGAGTATCTATCCTGCTATGCGGACTGGCAAATCCCGCTCTTGACCCCTCGTCTCAATACTCCTTTCCAATACCCAAAAGTATCACCGTTATTGTCATACTAAATAAGATACGACGTTTGGTGCAATCAAAGTATCTTCGGGGAATATCAATAAGAGTTGATCTCACGGTCAAAGGTGTAACGACTATGTTCTCCAAATCTGGGTATGTCCATCACATCACTCTCCAGCGATATGACTCTCATTGCCGACCGGCGCCATGCCCCATGACCGGGAAACCTCGATCATCAATCGCGCAACGAAACTAGTCTTAGTAGAGGCTACTAGGGACCTGGTTGTTTACGTATCACACCCGCATTAATGTTTCCGCTTAATGCGGTTCCAGCATGACACAAAAACCTATTATGAACAAACGAGATATGATAAAGAATACACTTTATTAATTGCCTCTAGGGCATATCTCCTTCAATTCTAGTCTACTCCAAGAATCACGAAGAACATGAAGAGCATCTACGCCTAGTATTGCAGAGGCTACGTGAACATAAGTTATATATATGCCAAATTCAGCAAGTGTGAATTTTGGTTGGAACAAGTCGCATTCCTAGGTCACATAGTATCTAAAGAGGGAATAGCAGTGGATCCTGAAAAGGTTTCAGCTGTAACCAATTGGGAGTCACCAAAGAATGTTGGAGAATTACGGAGTTTCCTTGGCTTAGCAGGATACTACCGAAGATTTATAGAAAACTTTTCCAAAATCGCCAAGGCACTGACGGAATTATTAAAGAAGGAGAAGAAATTTGAGTGGACTGAGGCATGAGAAGCCAGTTTTCAGGAATTGAAGAAACGCTAGTTTCAGCCCCAGTTCTATGCTTACCTGATTTGGAGAAAGAATTTCAAGTATACTGTGATGCTTCACACCAAGGACTGGGAAGTGTGTTGATGCAAGAAGGCAGGGTGGCTTCTTATGCCTCTAGACAACTCAAGAAGCATGAAGCAAATTATCCAACTCATGATCTCGAGTTAGCATCAGTAGTGCATGCCCTAAAAACTTGGAGACCCTACCTGATGGGGAAAAGATGTGAGGTATTCACGGACCACAAAAGTTTGAAATACATTTTTACTCAGAAGGAATTGAACATGAGACAGAGAAGGTGGTTGGAACTTATCAAGGATTATGATCTAAGTCTCCAATATCACCCAGGAAAGGCAAATGTAGTAGCAGACGCCCTGAGCCGTAAAGCGTATGTGAATGGCCTCACAGCAGAAGAATTACCCGAAGATATATGCAAGGCATTCAAGGACCTCAGATTGGAAGTAGTACCAGAAGGTTTTGTAGCCTCATTGGTAGTAAAACCTACCTTGATGGACAAGATACGTGAAGCGCAGAAAGGAGATAAGGAAATAGAAGAAATCAAAGTCAATCTGGAAGCAGGGAAAGCTAAAGGATTTCATGAGGATGAGCAAGGAACTCTGTGGTTTGAGAAACGTATATGTGTGGCCAATGATCCTGATATTAGAAAGTTAATTCTGCAAGAAGCTCATGAGACACCTTATTCCATTCATCCGGGAAATACCAAGATGTATATGGATGTGAAGGAGAGATTCTGGTGGAACAACTTGAAAAGAGAAATAGCAGAATATATCGCTAAGTGCGATGTGTGCAGTCGAGTAAAGGCTGAACATCAGAAACCAGCAGGGCTTTTGCAACCTCTGAAGGTACCGGATTGGAAGTGGGATTCTATTGGGATGGATTTCATCACCGGGTTACCAAGGACCAGATCAGGATATGATTCTATTTGGGTTATTGTTTGTCGTTTAACCAAAATAGCTCACTTTATACCCGTGAAGACCACCTATACCAGCGCAAAGCTAGCTGATATTTACATGAAGATAATTGTGTGCCTACACGGCGTTCCCAAGAGTATCGTGTCCGATAGAGGGACCCAGTTCACTTCTCATTTCTGGAAGCAGTTGCATGAATCCTTGGGAACCAGACTGGAATTCAGTACGGCCTTTCACCCGCAAACGGATGGCCAGACTGAAAGAGTAAATCAGATTTTAGAAGATATGTTAAGAGCTTGTGCGCTCGATTATGGATCTAGTCGGGATGACAATCTACCCTATGCTGAGTTCTCCTACAACAACAGTTACCAAGCTAGCATTGAGATGGCACCATTTGAGGCATTATATGGGAAGAAATGCACAATTCCATTGTTGTGGAGTGGTGTAGGAGAACGAAATTTCTTTGGACCTGATATAATCCAAGAGGCTGAAGAGAAGGTCAGGCTAATTAAGGATAGATTGAAGATAGCACTATCAGGCCAGAAAAGCTACGCAGATTCTAAACGTAGAGAGGTCACCTACGAGGTGGGTGATAGAACCTATCTTAGAGTATCACCACTCCGAGGTGTAAAGAGGTTTGGGATTAAAGGAAAGCTAGCACCTCGATTTATTGGACCATTCAAAATTCTTTCTCGCAAAGGTGAAGTAGCATATGAGTTAGAACTACCAGAAGCTCTGTCTGCGGTTCATAATGTGTTCCATGTCAGTCAGTTGAAGAAATGTCACCCCGAGATGATGGGAGTTCCTTTAAAGGATACTGTACCCCTCGAAGAAGTACATTTGGAGAGTGACTTGACCTACGAAGAGAAACCCATCAAGATACGGCAGACCGCAGAAAGAGTCACCCGTACCAAAACCATCAAGTTTTGCAAAGTCCAGTGGAATCATCATTCCGAGGAAGAAGACACCTGGGAACGAGAGGATGACCTTCGAGAAGACCATCCACACCTATTTGCTGATCTTTCCGAACCTCGAGGGCGAGCTTCCTCTTAAGGGGGTTAGTCTGTAACATCCCAAATTTTGCAAAAATTTAAAACTTTTTGCATGCATGCATCATTCATCCATAAACATAAAACTACACCACGAAAATATAAAATAAAACCTTAGGTTATAAGATTTAATAATCTATAAGTTGCAGAAAATGTTTATTTAAACCTCTTTAATAAATATTATTTTAGCAATATTGTTATGGGCAAGAATAATACTAAAAAGCTCCAATTTTGATAACCTTTCCAAAACATATTTTTATGAAATTTTTCTGATATGTTTTGAATAGGTTTAAAAGTCATGTTTGAAATCAGTATTTAAAAACAGAAATATTATTTTTATTAAAAAGGAAAAGGAAATCGGGCCGGCCCGTAGTTATCCACCGCGCGCGTGCGTCCGAACGCGGCCCAAGCCGGCCCGCGCAGCCCATCTCCACCCTCCTCTCGCTGATAGGTGGGACCCACCTGTCAGCTTCGTCTTCCTCCCGCCGGAGATCGCGCCCGAGACGAATTCGGAAACCGGCCATGATTCGCGAGCATAATCAGCGCGAGGCTGCTCCCCGCGCCACCCTATATAAACCCCCACCTCCGCCGCAACCCTCTGCACCCCAAACCCTAAAAGTTCCGCCGCCGGGCAGCTCACGAGCGAGCTCGGATCTCCGCCGCCGTAACGCAAGCCGTACGGGGTACTCCGACCTCCCCCCGAGATCGTATTGCCCCCCCCCCCCCCCCTCGACCCCCCTCCTCGTTGCGCACGTTTTTGACTTCGTCCCGCGGTGTATTTTGCAGCCGAACGACGTATTCATCCACGCCCGAAGGAGACCACCGCCGCAAGAACCTCCGGCGAGCTGCACGAGGAGGAGGAGGCCACGCCGATGACCACCACCGCGCCATCGACTCCGCCCCGACGTCTGCTACGCTTCGGTAGGCTCCGTTCGCCCCGTAGCCTCCTAGGACGCGAGAAACGAGCAACGCCGGCCGTGGCGCCGCCGCGGTCGGGTGAGCTCCGGCGAGCGCGCCGACTGTTTTGTCAACGTATATGGACCGTTGGATCTAGATCCAATGGATCTAGATCGATTAGATCCCGCGCGTCCGTTTTAATTTAGATCGGACGGCTCCTGCAGCCGATCCGAGTCGAAGCGGTACCGACCAATAAGATCGCGCCACGTAGCCCCGAATTAATTCTTTTTCGCAGGAATTTTTATAAATAAAACAGAAAATATGCAAAACTTAGAAAATTCATAACTTTTGATCTACAAGTTCAAATTTAATAAACTTTATATCCACGGATAGCCCTGTTCATGAAGTTTATTTCTACATAATTTGTTTTCCTTTTTGACAAATTATAATTTATATAATTAGCAGTGGAGCATTTCGGCTATTAAAATAATAACATAAATAATAAAAATGATTTGGAAAATAAATTAAATTGTTTTAGGGTCATATTAATTCCCTCTGTCTAGCAATATTAATAAATATCTTAAATGAAAACTTTCATAAAAAAATAAAAATGTAATTGTAGAAATCAAGTTTGCTATATTGTTTTCAATTATTAAATTGATAAATGAAATAAGAAATTCCTAGAAATTATATCTCATACATTTAATAAAAGAGGATAAAAATTATTAATAAGTGAGTCATATTTTCATAGCATATCATTCATGCATACATGTTTATGTCTGGTGTTGTGATGATTTTGTATTTATTTTATTTATTGCTTGTGCTAGATTGTGAAGAAGAGGAAGGACTTGCTTGTGATTGTTATTCTTGCTGTGCTTGTTCCTCCTGTTACCAAGGCAAGTGACATTCATATTCTACCCAATATTTTCTATATGCATGTGTAGTATATTTTTGAGTAGTGTGCATGATAGGGATTTTTGATTTATTTTATAATGCGAAGTTAGTTGGTATTTTACAAATATCCTAGTAGTGTGTAGCCCCCCCCCCCCCCCTCTCTTCTAAGCAGCCATGAAAAGTTTTATTAGTTGCTTAGCTATGCTATTAAAATGTTTGCCATGTTGTAGAAAAGTTTCTAAGTGTTAAAATCTAAAATACACTTCTGGGTGGAATTGGTTGTTATGGTTTATGTTGAGTGGCTTTTGGGACTATGTTTGTGGTTGTCGTCGCCTAGGATGAATGTCTATTCTACTTAGGGCCATGAGCATGGTGGTTGTTACCCAGAAGTGCACTTGTGGACGGCCACCCAGGAACGAAGAGATTACCAAGTCCCTCCAAGTTGAGAAGCTTCCCGTGCAGCCTTTTGACAATGGGCTCTGTCTAGAATAACTAAGTTGTGAGGATGCAACCTGTCAGCTTGACAAGCAGATGTAGAGGTTATGGAACGGGTCTTGCTAGTATGGTTGCATTCTTCTTCTGAAAGTTCTTGTCTCAATTCTCTCCTTTCCTTAATACACTCTGCGTGTATAGGATGTTTGGGTTAATTGAGTCTAAAGGTGAAAGTGCACAACCTCTGCAGAGTCGACAATCTGAGTACTCAGCCGTGTCCCCGGAAATGGACTACTTCGAGCAGCTGGACAAGGACGGGCGGAAGAATCTCAACACTGTTTTCATAAAGTAAAATTTGACTAAGGAAGGAATAGTTGGTGCACTTGGGCTTTATCCCTTGGTGCCAAGTTCTTGATAAACAAAATTGTTTTACAAAAGATAGGAGAAAATTGGCTTTCTACAAAATAGCCTACAACTCCACCAAGCCAAATATGCATATAGAATTAGACTTGCCATAATTTTATCCACCATAGTCACTTGCCTATACTTCATTGTATTGACCTCCTTCGGGGGCTGCATATTCAAATGTGCAGGTAATTCTGATGAGGAATGAGTTGGACTCGAGTCTACAACCAACATGTCTGCCTGTGGCGCATGCTTGAAGATGAGGCTCATTGTTATTGTTTTTCGTTGTGAACTCTGAACTTTAGCTAGCCTTCATGGCTATGCAATTTGTAATAAAGCTATACTTGGCTATTAATTTGGATCACGTTGTAGAAATTAATACTTATGCAATGATACTTTATATTTTGTACTGTGGTGCTAGCAGTGATCCACGGACTAGCACATAACACATGTGTGACCTAATCAACTAGTCTTGGGTCATACGTTATCCCTACTGGGCCTTCCTTGGGCCTTCGCAGTCTTGGCGTGACCCAGATAGCCTCATCGTGGGGTAGTCGAAGAGTAGCCCCACGTCAGTTGCCTATAATGACACTTTTATTTTAGTATTTTTGTAAAGATATATTTCTATATTACCGCAGCAACGCGCGGGGTACCATCTATAGTTTTTCTAACAACGATAACCTTAAACTAAGCAGGGATTACGCTCCCAAATAAGCGTTGTCGATGAAGACGACGTAGCCGACCTCGAGGTCATGTAGAGGAAGCAGACCTCTAAGCACCACTAGCGTGGTACCTCGCGGAGTTTCACACACATACGATGAAGCCGACGACCTCCAAAGCTCCAATCCAGAACGAGCAGCGGAAGATCGGGACCGGATCACCAGCAGCAAGGCAGCGTGCGTAAGGTGGAGAAACTTTCTCCTTGGCGCAACTCCAACAGGGAAATCACGTTAATCAAGAAAAAATTAGAAAGAAATTAGTGTTATTAAAAAGCCAAGTGAGCACCTCTATATAAATAGGGAAGAGGTCTGCCAACCTCGCCAGCCGGGCGGTGTGGGACTAAACCCCACACCCCCAGCCGGCCAAGGATGGTGCGTCGGCCCAAGTGGCCCACCTAGGCCGGCCGAAGTCCCTCTCTCTTCATGGGCCTTCTTTCCACCGGAAGGCCCATTTAAGGGATTTAGGCTTTAAAATTTTGAAATTAATTAAATAAAAATATATCTAACTATTAATTACATTATTTAATATTAAATACATATTATATAATTTATTCCGTTTCCGAAAACTATTTCGTCGCTGCTCGATCTCCATCGGATCTTTCTCGGGACGTTCCCGATGTTCTCTTTCTTAATTTCTCTTCCGGTAAATATGTCGACTCCCCTTAAGTGTGTTATCCTAGTGGTTCGATATAATAATAGACATGATCGAGACACCTCTCCGATAAATGACTAATTCGTGGGCCTGGATCCCCAGAATTAATCCCTGTGATATAACGAATAACTTTGTCGTTCGAACCTGGACGTCGAGTCTTAAACCTTTTTCCATGGCGATACTTAGTGTGTCCGAGACTCGTTCATACATATCTCCATACCTAGCTTGATCACGTTATCGACAATACTATTTTCTACTCGTCCATGATATTATTTCCGGGTGATCTAGTCACATGCTTGCAAGCACATTTCACATAATCTCACCGAGTGACCCTAGAGTATCTATCCTACTATGTAGACTGGTAAATCCCGCTCTTGATCCCTCGTCTCAACATACTCCCTTCCGATACCCGAGAGGAACACCTTTTTAGTCATACTATTAAAACATGACGGTTGATGCAATCAAAGTATCTTTTAGAAATAGCAATAAGAGTTGATCTCACGGTCAAAGACGCAATGACTATGTCCTACATATATTGGGTATGTCCATCACATCGTTTTATCAACGATATGACTCCATTGTCAACCGACGCCATGTCACATGATCGGGAAAAATCGATCATCGATTGCACAATGAACTAGTCACATAGAGTCTACTACGGACCTGGTTGTTTTACGTATCACACGTGCATTAATGTTTCCGCCTAATACAATTATAGCATGACACAAAAACGTATTATGAAGAAATGAGATATGATAAATAAAACACTTTATTAATTGTCTTTAGGGCATATCTCATTCAAAATGGTACTCCCAGCCCGCAACACAAGCGTGGACCCCACCGATGGCCCACCTTCTCCTGAAGCCCGCTCGAGCGACACCAGAACTACGCTCCGACATGAACTGGGCTAAACCGCTCCGACACCTGCTCCTATCCAGACTGTTCTCCACCATGCGGCCGAGTGTGCTAGCATAAAGAGGATGCCAGTAGCCACAACTTGGAATCACGGCTGAATTTCTCTCCAAGATCGACACCCTCAATCTAAACCGCGACCTCTCATCAACCTAAGGTACGGGCACAAATATTCCTTCCTCCAACCCACGCAAGCCCTCTCAGTGATTGGATTGAGCTGATTTTCTTTTATAAAAATATGATTTTTTTTACTCGTAGCAACGCATGGTTATTTTATAAGTATGTTCTTTCATTGAAACCAAACCTTTTTATAAATTGTCGCGTGTAAATTAAAATGTTTATCTTCAAATATTTAAGCCATCAGCTCCTGCCTAATTTTTTCACAGGACGTTTACACGGCATTCCACTATCTCTGAACGCCGTGCCCAAAATGTTCTATCCTATGGCTAAAAGAATCACAATGCGCTACATACTTGTTTAATTCATTTTGTACCGAACCGAAGAAAAATGAAGCCAAGAAAAGAGGGCCTGGGGTGATGTGATCAGAAGAATGTGGTGCCGGCGAAGCCACGGTGTAGGAGGTTGTGCGCGATGCTGTCCCTCTCCTGCTTGGCGGCCTCGGAGCGCACGGGGTTCTCCGGCGTGGTATCGTCGTCCTTGAGGTCGAACGGGATCTCCGGCTCGAGCTCCTCGCGGCGCATCTCGCAGATGTTGTGCAGGACGCAGCAGGCGCCCAGCACGACGGGGAGGTCCTGCAGCTTGACCTCCGTGCGCTTCTGCAGGCAGGCCCAGCGCGTCTTGAGGCGCGCGAAGGCGTCGACGGCCACGTTGCGGATGTCGCCGACCTTCTCGTTGAATGCGTGCTGCGTCCATGTGAGGTTCTGGTGCGTGTACGGCACGAGCACCCAGTCCATGAGCGGGTAGCTGGCGCCGCCGACGAGGCAAGCGTCGTGCATCATCCCGGCGGCCGCCCGCTGGTGCAGCATGGATTTCTCGAGCACCTGGTCGTCCGGCATGGATCCCGGCCATCCGATGCAGACGTCGGTGAAGGCGCGGTCGGGGCCGACGACCCCCTGGAGCGTGATGGAGTAGGACGTCTTCTGGTTGCGCTCCGTGTGCCTGCGGTTGAAGTATGCGGCGACGGAGATCTTGGGCGCGATGATGGGGATGTGCGTGGTGTACATGGCGCCGATGACGCCCGGAACCCCGAAGGACCTCTCGAAGCCCTCTTTGAACCTGCCGGCCGCGGCTTCGTCGGGCCACTGGAGGAATCGCGGCATGAGGACGGACTTGATGGCGCCGCAGACCTCGAGGACGAGCTTGTGGCAGGTGGAGATGCCGAGGCCGAAGCGCTTGGAGACGAGGCGGAGCGGCTCGCCCGTGGCGAGGCGCCAGATGCAGACGGCGATGCGCTGGCGGACCGGGATGGCCGCCCGGAGCATGGTGTCCTCCTTGGCGACCGCCGAGCCGAGGGCTTCGCAGATCATGTCGAAGGTGTCGCGGGACATGCGGAAGGCCTGCCGGAACTCCGCCTCCGGGAAGTCGGGGCTGTTGCAGGTGTCCCACCACGCCTGCGAGCGGTCCTTGACCCAGAGCCGGCGCTGGTGGTGGCCGGGCGCGCGCGGTGGCGAGGCGGCGGCCTCCTGGTCGGCGGCGGCGACGACGGCGGTCGCTGCCGAGGCCGACAAGCGCGAGCGGGTGGAGCGCGCGGCGGCCTCTGAGTGGGTGTCGGCGTCGAAGCTGCCCTCCATCTTGGCGTAGTAGTCCATCATGGCCTGTGACTTGTTGTCGGCGTTGGACTCGAGCAGCGCGAGCTCGCGGCGGGAGGCTTCGTCGGCGCCGCCCTCGGCGTCGAGCGCGGTGAGGGAGGTGATCATCTTGGCAATCGAGCGCTTCCTGCCGTTGTTGTTGTTGTGGGTAACTGTGTCTTCCGCGTTGGCGGGCTCGCCGCGCTTCTTGCGGCGATTGATGTTGGGCATGGCGTCGACGGCGGCTTGGTCGAGCGCGAGCGGCGAGGCGGCGTCCTGGAAGAAAGAGTAGTAGAAGGCGAAGTCGTCGTCGGCTGCTCCACCTACTACTCCGCTGGTGGGGCGGGCGCTGGATGGGGATCTCATATACCGCACGCAACCTAGCTGGTAACGCTCCGCTCGTAGGAAGTCGCGGTGGTGCTGTCAGCCAACGAGAGAAGAGGAAACGAAACGAAAGGAAAATGAGGGAGGCGAAATGTTGGAGTTGTGGTTCGAGACTGGTGTGAAATGGGGGACGATATAAATACATTGAGGCGACAATGGCGGTGGCGAGGTGTGAACGCGGAGGAGTTGCTTTTTGGACAAGGAAGGAAGAGGAAAGCGAGACCGGCCCGCGCCTGCGGTCTGGAGGAACCAGGAAGGTGGGGGCGACCCGAGGAGGAGGACGCGGTGTGGCAGTCTGACAGCGAGCCGGTGAGATGCGTAACGCGGTTTCGCAGGTCGCGGTGCGGGATAGGCTGGATCCGCACGACACCGCGTGGACTGGACCGACTCTGACCCCCTCCTCGCCACGCCGCACCGGTGGAGAATGGGAACCAGCGTGGTCAATGAGATCGGCGTGTACTGGCAGAGTGAAATGAACGATTATTCGACTTGGTTACTACTCCCTCCCTCTAAGATCCAGTTCTGCTTGTGTATAAGGAGGGCTGTAAACGGATAAGATAATTTCTACACCATATCCGATTCCAAAACCATTTTCAACAATTCATATCCGGTTTTAAGGAATCCGACGGATAAGGATATCCGATTTCGAAGGTGACATCCGGATATGGTATGTAAAATAGGCTGAAATATGGATTATCCAAAATTTAAATAGGATTATCCGATGGTTTGAATCCGAATAATCCGATTTTCTACTGAAATGTCTAGTCTAATATAGCATAATTTACAGCTAGTAAGTTGTCGAGTTCGTTAGTCGAACACCATCTCACTTAAATAGTCATGGTAAAGACTATGAATTACAAGTTGGTTAGTTATTAGGTTATCGAACAATTATTTTTGTATGTATGGTTTGACAATTTAATTGACACGTATCTATCCGATTAATTTGTTACCGCTCCGAATCCGCTCCGTTTCCGCCTCCGAATCCGCCATCACGGATATCCGCATCCGAATCCGCATCCGGTCATTATCCGTTCCGCTCCGAATCCGATGAAAAATTATGGTACAGGATGTGGTAAATGTAAAATCCGATCCGATCTGATCCGTTTACACCCCTATGTATAAGCCATTCTGAGTAGAACTTCTTAGAGAAACAGTTGTGAATTTAAGCTATCTAAAAATTGTAATCCCTCCGATTCATATTAATGGACTCAACTTTGTCTAGATTCGTATGTATCTAGTTAAATGTTTAGACTAGATGCATTCGTATCTAGACAAAGTTGAGTCCATTAATATGGATCGGAGGGAGTAGTTCAGTTTTCTGGCCTTCTCATGTCCCGGCTTATTATCTGAGTTGTTTGATAAAAGTCTGTAACGTCCTTATATATCTATGTTCTAACTAATAAATTTTGATTTCTTCTATTCTATTTTCACATATGTGATCACAAAAAAATGTTTAGAAAATCAGATTACCCTATGTATTTCAATTTTGAGTAATAGGAATATTTCATAGGATTGAAACAGGAAAATATCACACGTCGTAGATACACAAAATTCATATATGACCACTTGCGTATATCTCATGTTGCTATGTAGTACTGTACATACCTACATCGGTGGATGTAACTAGTATATAACTAGTATATAATAGTAGAAAAAAATACTACTCCGGCCGATTCAGAAATAGACAACACTGCTCGTGGATTCACAAACTACTATACGCGGGCGCGGTCGGTCGGAGGATGCAAGACTCGTGGATCAGCAGCTCTGTCCAAGTTGCATCCTCAACCGAGAGGAGACATCAGTAGACGGACGCAGCAAAACCAGCCCCGTCCGGCGGGATCGCCATTCAGTCCTCGATCTAGTGCGCTCTCCCTCCTCCATGGAACGGAACCAAGGTCCGCTAAGGGCCGGAGAGGTTCCCTGCCACCCGCTGGACCGGCTGATTGCGGGTTGAGGCGGGCGGCAGCGCAAGTGGAGGAAGGGGCGGCGATTAGAGTAGTACCGGCTAGGGAAAGAGCAAAGCGGCGGCGGCTCTCGGGGATGGAACAGGGGTGGCGGATCTCGGGGATGGATCAGGGGCGACGGAGAAGGTAGGGGACAGAGCAGGGCCGACACGGCGCAAGGGCACGGAGCAGGGCCAGTGGGCGGCGGCTGTGGCAGAGGAAAAAAGAACTCGCTCGAGACGAAGGTGACGAGGGTGTAGCTCGACAAATCCCTGGGTTGTCCACCCGGGGTTGATTGAGTGAGAGAGAGAAGCGTTGGTGAACACGACGGCTGACAAGCGGGGAATTTACCCAGGTTCAGACTCCCGGAGGATAACACCCTACTTCCTGCTTGTCTGGTATTGATTGCGAGTAGCGATTACAATGGCGAGACGGCGATCTCGCTAGGGTTGGTGGTGGCGGCTATCAGCGTGTCCCTTGGACGAGCAACCCTCCTGGCCTTTATAGGTAGACCAGGTCTCGGGTGAACGGTGCCGATGGCAATTACAGATATGGCAAGTTATATGACCTAACCGACTAGGACTAGGTCACACGGTACTCTTAGTGGGCCTTCTGTGGGCCTCCATAACCTTGGCGCGGCCCAGGTAGCCTCACCGTGGGGTAGTCGAAGAGTAGCCCCACGTCAGTAGCCCCCGAGTGCTTGGTCGAATCGTAGAGTCGGGCAAAGGACTCCTTATTCCTGGGCGCGCCGCCGGATTGCTTGTGCTTGAGTTTGAACTCGCTTTCTTCAATCGAAGAGGACGCTCCCGATGGGAGTACGCTCTGCAGTCGAATTACTTTGTCTTTGCCTTATGTGAACTTGCTTCTATTCGACCTGTTGGCTTACTTGTGGATTGATTCAGCTTTCTGAGCTTATTCCTTTTCTTTGCGACCCGAATGATTGTTTCGGGTTCTCGGATCAGTACCATGTCCTACTTGTTCTCGAATGAATCAGCTGTGAAGCTTACTACTCGAATCATGCGTTCGAGTTGTCTTGCTGCTCCGCGTCTTCTCTAGAGCCATTATCTTGCTAACGTGAGTGATGACGCATCGTAGCACGCCTCTGCGCCCGATGGGACGTGTCGGGGGTGGGCCCCACTGTCCGTGTTGACTGTGGTCAGCAGTTGTCACTTCTCCGATTTGGGCGCGAAGATTTCGCGGCGTGATGATGGTGCCTTGATTCCCGTGCGTAGTGGACGAAGTGGGCGGCGACGGTTAGTTTCTCCAGATGACACGTGGACGACTAGATGTACTTGCTGTGAACGGTTTCTTCTCGAACGGCTAGGATGGATTGCCTGTACGGCATAAGTACTGCTCCGCGTCGCGAGGTCAGGTCATCTTCCCCAATCGCCATTGCCACCATTCCTTGCTCTTTGCCATTCTTGCCTCCGTCCGAGCTCTGTTCCATTTGTCCTCCCACGTTCCGCGATCAACCAACGCCATGGGAAAGTCGAAGGTCGCCGCTAGCGCCGCCGCCGCCGAGGCTGGGGTGATGGAGAAGCCCGACGGCGACTGGCAAAAGTCGTCGGTGAAGAAGACTGACCTCGAGATCCTGCGCGTGCAGGGTCTGCTGCCCCCGACGTAACAGGCCACGGTACGTTCCCCGGGCAAGGTAGTGTATCCCGCTCTTCGCGAGGGGGAACGCGTTTGCTTCGTGGATTTCCTTCCACGGGGCTTCGGTTTCCCTCTCCACGATTTCGTTCGTGGTCTTATGTACACCTATGGGGTTCAGATCCACGATCTGACCCCCAATGGCGTCTTAAGCATCGCGAGCTTCATCGTGCTCTGTGAGTGCTTTTTGGGGATCGCACCCCACTGGGCTTTATGGAAGTCGCTCTTCCTCGTTCGGAAGAACGTGGGGAAGAGCGGGTTAACATACCCGGTGGGCGGCTTCGTCATCCAGGTGCGCGGCGACACCGCGTACTTTCAGATGAAGAAGTCGGATTCCGTCCACGGGTGGCGGAAGCGGTGGTTCTACGTCAGGTGCGTCCAAGCGGGCCTGGCGAACTTCGACGGCGAGCGCGGATTGCGGAAGACTCGCGCCTGGGCGCACCCACTCGCTGAGGAGGAGAAGGAGTCCGCGAGGCCGCTGCTGAGCCTGTTGCGCAACCTCCTCAAGACCCTGGGACGTGAGTCGGGTGGTGTCCACTTGATGGCCACCTTCTTCCGGCTGCATGTCCAGCCACTCAGCGCTCGCCCCCACCCGATGTGGGCAGTCGAAGGCGTCAGCGACTCGCCACTTGACGACGAGGAGGTCGAGACCAAGTTGAGGAGCATCACTAGCCTCCGAGCCGCGGACCCTTGCAACGTCAAGTGTCCTGTTGCTGCATATGGAGCAGCGAACCCTATTCCTGAGGTAATCTTTTGCTTTGTTCTTTTCCTTGCTTGTTTTCTTGATCTTCTGTTTCTTGATTCGACTTGGCTTTGTTTGTTACAGGGTCGCTCTCTTCTGGTCATCCTTCCTCCTCTCCCAGAAAACAGACCTCATGACGAGTCGAAGTTTGTGGAGGAGGAGGGTGACGATGAAGACATCCCGTCCGCTATCTCCCCTAGCGAGGAGGTGGAGGACGATGACGAAGAGGAGGAACCCACGCGGAAGAAGCAGAAGCGGCGAAGTGGTAGCGATTCTGCGACTGCTTCGTCGCCCGCGAAGGATGCGGATGTTGACTTGGAGGAAGCCGGCATGTCCTTGTCGGTTGCTAGGTCCCAGGACGACTGGGACGAGGCCTTGGTTGTTCCTCCTGTCAGCTTTGCGCCGTCACGCGAATTTGCTCGGATGCTGTCCCTCTCCCTGGGGAGCGATGATGGCCTCGAGACCACCAGGTAAGTTGTTCTTTCATTTCTATTGCGTCGAGTTGCCTTCGTTACATTCAAGCTTTAAATTGATTTTCTTTGGATCATGTTCCAGCAACCGCTCTGGCGGCGTCAGCTCCCCTCATCGCGAAGTGGAGCACACATCTGCTCCCTCGACCGAGCTGGTGACGCAGGTGGTGGTCGAGGAGCGCGCGCCGACTGGCGGCTTCACGGCGCTGAGTCGTGCTCCCCCAGCGACTTCGGAGGATGTCGACCTCCTGGACCACGTAAGTCCTTGCTCTTGTTCTTGTCGTTCTGAAATTTCAAGGGGTGGGCGAACAGCGCTTCCAATGGGAGTAGCCCCCGAAGGTGTGGGTGACTAGTATAGTCGCCCGCAACTTTATAACTTCTTGTTGTTTCTGCAGCCGTACTACCGCCAGCAGCTTGAGGCAGCCGCTGCCTATGTTCGCCTGGAAAAGGAGAGGGACCAGCTGCGCACCTCTCTGGGCCAGGCTACTAAGCGAGCTGCAGAGTTAGAGCTGAAGCTTCAAGCTCAGGCGGAGCTTCTGAAAGCGTTGCACGAGTCTCAGTAGCGTGTCGTCCAGGAGAAGACCCAGGTCGACCGCCTGCTCTCACTCGCCGGTGACCTTGGAGGTGATTTTTCGGCTTAACGCCTACTTTTGTCTTTGCTTGACTTTCTTTTTGTTGACTGTTGACCCTTTGTCCAGAGAGATGCGGTGGCGCTCCTCCTGAGGGCTCGTCTAGTAACGATGTCGACTTGGCCACCGCGGTCGGGTTCCTCGATCGTGTCTGCGCGTATGCATCCGTTGCGTTGCAGAAGTCGACGGGAGCGCTCACGACGGTGCATCGGAGCATTTTTCCCAGCGACCCGCCGCCGACTGCCGTCGATGGCCTTACCGCTCCGTTTGAAGATGACGCGACCACCCTCGCGGACTTCACTCGGACGCAGACGGTACGCGGCTCCGAGCTCACCTTCCAGCTTCTGCTAGGCCATCAGGTTGTTGGTGACTTCGAGAAAGTTGTCAGCGGTTTCCCTCGGAGGCCTGATGGTAGGACTGCATCTCTGCACGGGGTAAAGGCGCAGGCTACACAGCTGGCTGTGAAGCTTGTGGCCACCTTCGAGAGGGCGCTCGCCAAGGCAACCGAGGTGGCTGCTGCTCGGAAGAGTCGCTCCCGGTCGGAGTCTCCCGCTTAGGGGCTTTTGTAGTGTAGATTCTAGCCGTCGTAGTAACCTGTATTTGAGTATGCTGCTTGTAATGACTGATGTTTTGTCGGGTCTTCAGGCCTTGAACTATATTTTGCGCCAAATTATATGTTCCTTCCCATCGACTTTGCTTTTGTTGAGGAGTCTCCTTTCTGTATTGACTCTGCACATTCGTGACAGACTGACGTGCAAGGAGCCACTTCCATTGCTGCGGCGACTGGCACGAGTGGCGAGGGAGGTTCTCGCTCGACTGCGGCTGTGCGCCGTCGTCGATCAACACCAGTTCCTCAGCGAAGCACAAACGACCAACGAGTAATCACCTATATGAGGAACAAGCTGGTTGACCTCGAAGCGAGTCTGAAGCTTGCTGAGCTGGAGTTGGCATGCTCCAGGTCTCGTCCTGCTGCCGAGTTCTCCCAGCGCGAAGAATTCTTTCTCGGCGAAATTGACCTAATCAGTCGACAGCTGCAAGGTTGGTAGCGTTTTTTGGCGACTTCCTCCTTGAGATTTGCTGGTTGTAACTTGTAATTTCTGGATGCAGATGTGAACCCAGATTGGCAGGCTGAGCAGGCTCGGGTTGAAGAGCGGGTCACCCGGGAGGCGACTGGCGATTCTTCGAGGCTCGCCACTTCTGGTCGAACAAGTCAAGAGGGCGAATCCTCGCGTGCATGCTCGATCGAACTTGGTGGGTTGCCTTTCTTCTTGAAAGTTGTCGGAAGACCCTCTGGCATATCCACCGCGTGTACTTTCCACACAATGGGCAGCCGCACGGGTTAGCCGCCTTGCTGGAGAGGTTCTGCGAGGGTGACGCGCTGAAGGAGGTGGTCAACGCCCAACTCGTCGCCGGGGCGAATGTGGCACTGGCGTACGTCCGAATGCACCGGCCAAACCTTCCTCTGGAAAGGTTGCTAGGTGGCCTGCCTGGGGATGATGATTACGCCGACACCTTGCCCGCTGCGTGCCAGATGATTGAGCAGGTCCAGAAGCTTAGTGAACGCCTTGTAGGGCCACTCGACGCGCCAAAGGATGAGCCTGCAGATTAAGGGTAGCAATATTCTGTTGTACATGGTTAGTTATAGGAGGAAAATTTACCGATGTAAATACCGATGTATTATGTTAAAGAATCCCCCGAGTAAGCAAGTTGAAACTGTTTGCATTAATGTGCTTATATCTGTTGTGATTCTTGACCTGTATGGCGCAGCCCCCGAGTGCATTGAGTAGCGGCCTAGGGCTGTGTCGTGGACCTGTATGGCGCAGCCCCCGAGTACTTCGAGCGGTGTCCTAGGATTTCAAGTGTTACCTGTATAGTACAGCCTCCGAGTGTGTCGGGTGGCGACTTAGGATTTTAGGACTTGACCTGTATGGCGCAGCCCCCGAGTGGTTCGGTTGGCGGCCTAGGATTTTATGAGTAGGGCTTGCATGGCGCAGCCCCCGAGTAGTTCGGGTGGCGGCCTAGGACTTCAAGTGATACCTGTAAAGCGCAGCCCCCGAGTGTGTCGGGCGGCGGCCAAGGATTCTTTTTTACTTGACCTGTGTAGCGCGACTCCCGAGCAGACCGGGTAGCGGCTTAGGATTTTGCGAGTGGTGCCTGTATGGCGCAGCCCTCGAGTGGTTCGAGTGGTGGCCTAGGCTTTTCATTTGACCTGTATGGCGCAGCCCCCGAGTGATTCGAGTGATGGCCTAGGATTTTTGTTTGACCTGTATGGCGCAGCCCCCGAGTGGTTCGAGTGGCGGCCTAGGTTGTGGATTACTTCGACTGAAAAGATAAAGGGGACAACTTCTTCCTTAAATCACTTTATTGATTTTTGCGTGTAGGCCGCCTCATTAAAACCCTTCCAATCCCCTTAGGTACCCTGGTGAGGGAAAGAGTGCGTCTGAAACCTGCCGCCTTTACATTCTTTCTTCGGTACAATGAATCGGTTGACTAGGCATAGAACCGGCAAAGTTGTGCGACGTTCCATGGATTGCTGCAGACTGCTCCTGTCTTCGAGTCCTTCAGGCGGTAAGCTCCGTTGCCGATTGCCTCCGTCACGATGTATGGGCCCTCCCATGGGGAGGCGAGTTTGTGTACCTTCTTATGTTTGAGCCGGAGGACAAGGTCGCCTGCGACGAATGCCCTTGGCCGTAGCCTCCGTCCATGATAGTTGCGTACGTCTTGTTGGTATATGGTTGATCGTGCCAGGGCGATGTTGCGGGCTTCATCCAGGATGTCCGTGCTATCTTCGAGTGCTTCATCTGCATCTGGCTCATCGTAGGCAACCACTCGTGGTGCGTCGAACTTGATGTCGCAGGGGAGGACCGCCTCTGCACCATACACCATGAAGAATGGAGTGTACTGGGTGGATCTGTTTGGCGTGGTGCGCAGGCTCCAGAGGACTGACGGCAATTCTTCGACCCATGCTCCCGCGGCGCGTCTCAGTGGTACCCGCAGGCGTTTCTTGATGCCGCTGCAGACTAGGCCGTTGGCTTTCTCGACTTGCCCATTTGACTGCGGGTGCGAGACAGATGCGTAGTTGAGCTTGATGCCTTGATCTGAATAGAAGTCCTTGAACTCTTCGGCTGTGAAGTTTGAGCCGTTGTCCGTGATGATCCCGTTTGGTACTCCGAATCTGAAGATGCTCGATTTGATGAAGTTCACCGCCGACGACGCAGTCGAACTTGTGATAGGAACGGCTTCAATCCATTTGGTGAACTTGTCGACTGCCACTACGAGATGAGTGTGTCCTCCAGGTGAGGATTTCTTCAGGGGGCCAACCATGTCCAACCCCCATTGGGCGAAGGGCCAGGCTAGTGGTATTGTCTTTAGCGCGTACGCCGGTCTGTGTGGCTTGTTGGCGAATTCTTGGCACCCGAGGCACTTTCTTATTAGGTCTTCTGCGTCCTGCATAGCTGTTGGCCAGTAGAACCCGGCTCGTAGCGTTTTGGCCACCAAGGCCCGACTGTTGGCGTGATGCCCGCAGATGCCGGCGTGAATGTCGAGTAGGATAGCTTTACCGTCGACTGGATCCACGCACCTTTGTAGGATTCCTGAGATGCTCCGCTTGTATAGCTCACCATTGATGACGGTGAAACTTTTGGAGAGCCGAATGATGCGCTTGGCTTCGACTGGATCTGTTGGCAGCCTTTGGTGTAGCATGTACGCCAGATATGGTCCCGTCCATGTGGCTTCCACCAGCATGACTTCCATTGGCTCCTTTTCCTTGCTCGGCGGGTTGGCGGTGCTCGTTGCCGGTGTGGAGGGTTTTGTTGCGGGGCGAGTCTTGATGGACCTCTGCGTGATGCGCTCGAGGAAGACGCAGGGTGGCACTGGTACCTTGTCTGACCCCATGTTGGCGAGGGTGTCGGCTTTCTTGTTGCTATCGCGACCGATGTGCCGCAACTCGCAGCCGTCGAATGTGCCCTCCAGCTGGTTGTACAGGTCTCTCTAGGCGATCATGTTGTCGGCGATGGCGTCGCAGGACTTCATGGTTTGCTGTACGACGAAGTAGGAGTCGCCGTAGATCATGAGGTGCGTGGCGCCGTAGTTCTTGGCCATCCGCATGCCATGGATCAGGGCTTCGTACTCTGCTTCGTTGTTGGAGGGTGTTGGAAAATCTATATGCAGAACATACTTCAGCTTGTCGCCTTTAGGGGAGATGAGGACAACTCCTTCCCCTGCCGTCTTGAATTTCTTGGACCCGTCGAAGTACATTGTCCATGCGTTGGACAAGTCGGGGACATCTGGCAACTGGTCTTCTATCCACTTGGTGGTGAACTCTGGGAGGACTTGGGCCTTGATAGACTTCGGGTGAGCGTACTTCAGCCCCCAGGGTCCTAGTTCGACAACCCACTTGGCGACTCGTCCTGTCGCGCGCTGATTTGTGAGGATGTCTGCTAGGCCAAAGGAGCTTACCACCGTGATCGGGTGCTCGGAGAAGTAGTGGACGACCTTCCTGGAAGTCATGAAGACCCCATATGCCAGTTTCTGGTAGTGTGGGTAGTTTTGTTTGGACAGTGTTAGGACTTCGCTGAGGTAGTAGACTGGCCTTTGGACAGGATGACTATGCCCTTCTTCTTCCCGCTCAACTACGAGCACCGTGCTCACCACCCTGTTTGTCGCTGAGACGTATAGGTATAGCGGCTCGTTCTCCAGTGGTGCCACCAAGACTGGGGAAGTCGTCAGGGTCCTTTTGAGCTGGTCGAATGCCTCTTGCGCTTCTTCGGTCCACTCGAACTTGTTTGTCTTCTTCACCAGTTGGTAGAAAGGCAGGGCCTTCTCACCCAACTTACTTATGAACCGTCTGAGAGCTGCGACTCGGCCAGCTAATCGTTGCACTTCACGGAGCTTGGTGGGTGTTGGCATCGTGAGTATATTCAGCACCTTCTCAGGATTTGCTTTGATTCCTCTCGCAGAGACGAGGTACCCTAGTAGCTCTCCGGCTGGTACGCCGAAAACACACTTTTCTGGGTTCAGCTTGATCTGATATTCGTCGAGCGCAGCGAAGACCTTGCGGAGGCCGGCGACCAGGGTGTCTTCCTTCCGGGTCGTAACGACGATGTCATCGACGTAGACTTGGACAATGTGCCCGATGAGCCCTTTGAGGCATGCTTGCATTGTGCGCTGGTACGTGGCCCCAGCGTTCTTCAACCCGAAGGGCATCGTCTGGTAGCAAAAGACGCTGTCGGGTGTGATGAATGCCGTTTTTTCTCGTCTTCGACTTTCAGTTTGATCTGCTCGTAACCTGAGTAGGCGTCCAGAAATGACAGGCGTTCGCAGCCTGCCGTCGAATCGATGATCTGGTCTATCCGCGGGAGCGGGAAATGATCCTTGGGGCAACATTTGTTGACTGCTGTGAAGTCAACGCACATGCGTAATTTCTTCGTCTTCTTCTTCTCGACTAGGACCGGGTTGGCGACCCAGTATGAGTCCTTAATCTCTCGGATGAACTTGGCGTGCAGCAGCCGGTCGATCTCCATGGTGATCGCGTCCCGTTTGGGTCCTGAGAAGAGCCTCATGGCTTGTTTGACGGGTCTGGCGTCCTTGTGAACTTTTAAGGAGTGCTCGGCGAGATTACTGGGTATTCCTGGCATGTCAGAAGGTTGCCATGCAAATATTTTCCAGTTCTCACATAGAAACTCGACGAGCGCACCTTCCTATGCGGGTGTCAAGCTTGAGGACACTTTGACCGTCTTGCTGCTGTCGCTCGGATGGACCTGGTGAGTTGTCGTGTCGTCGTTCGAGTTGAAGGCGGCATCCTTGGCTGGCTTCTTTCGGGGTGGAAATACGGTCTTGTCGTTGTCGGCTGATATGGCCTTGAAGTGTTCTTCGACCCCGAAGAACTCAGAGATCTTGCTGAACTCGCAGTCGCAGCTGTTGGAGCGGTCGAAGTCGCCACGCACGGTGATTACTCCTTTGGGTCCTGGCAACTTGATCATCAGGTAGGCGTAGTGAGGTACTGCCATGAACCTGGCGCAAGTTGGGCGCCCAAGTATGGCATGATACTGTGACTTCCAGTCGACGACCTCAAAGTCAATCGATTCTTTCCTGAAGTGCTCGGGTGAGCCAAGGATGACATTGAGTGTGATCGTTCCCATGGGTGTGATTGCTTGCTCTGGTACTATGCCGTGGAAGGTGGTCTCGGACTCTGGCAGCTTCTCTGTTGACTTGTTCATCCTTCTCAGGGTGTCGGCGAATATGATGTTGATGACACTGCCTCCATCCAGGAATACCTTCTTCACGCTGTAATCTCCAATCAGGGCTTCGATAACCAGAGCAGCGTGACCAGGCTGAAGTACATCTAACGGGTGATCTGCCCTGGAGAATGTGATCGGTGTATCTGACCCTCTCAGGTAGTTCGGTACTGCGCGTGGGCTTTTGGTAGCCTGAAGGACTTGGCGGGTGATGAGCTTTTGCACCCTGTTTGAAGGACGTCCCTTCTGTATCATGTTGAGCTGTCCTCGTGCAGTCGGGTATGCGTCGTGTGCAGCTGCTGGCTGGGCTTCATGCTGCGGCTGCTGCTGGGGAAAGGCCCCAGCCGCATGCGCTGGGTTGATGTTTGCGGGTGCCGCTTGAATAGCAAGCTGCGGGGCTGGCTGCAGTGCTTGCACAGGAGTTATGATATGCTGCATAGCTTCGTAGATCTTGCGTGCTTTACGGCAATCCTTCAACAGGTGGTTTGCACCCCATTTGCCTGTTTCCGGGTTGCGGAACGAGTGATGCTTGCAAGGTTGCATCAGCTCCTCGGCTGGGGTCAGTGCGCGCTTCCACTCGCGTTTTTGGCCTCCTTCATTGCGGATAATGCTACCGCTTCTGCGGTTGTATTGTCCCGAGTTGGACTGTCGGCCTTGATCACCGCTTCGACTGTATTGATGACCTTGATCATACTGGCGATTGTTATCTCGCGTATCATCACGGGAGGTTTGATATCCCGCTGCTACTAGTTCGATTGTGTCGAGATTGGTGAAACGTTGTTTCTTCTTCTGGCGTCCATCCCGCCAGTTACTTGTTTCGGATTCCTTCTCCGGAGAGGTATCGCGGACGTAGTCCTCTCCTTCGACCCACTGGTTTGCTATCTTCATGAGCTCGATCGTGGTCTTCGGCTGGAGCCTGCCGAACTCTTCGCGGAGGTCGCGGCGAGCGACACCATGCATGAACGCGTCCATCACTCGGTCTTCTGAGACGGGTTCCATGGTGTTGCGGAGGAGTGTCCATCGTTGGATGTATGACCGGAGCGACTCATCTCTTCCCTGTTTACAGGCTTGCAACTCGATGTAGGTCGTCGGCCTTGCGTATGTTCCAGAGAAACTTTTGATGAAGTTATCTTGGAATTCTTCCCAGGTCTTGAAAGAGTCTTTGGGTTGGCTGGTGAGCCACCCGCGTGCTGAATCCGTGAGCATGAGCTGGATGTACTGCATGGCTGTGGTCGATGTCCCACCTTGACAGGTACATGCGATGAGATAGTCTTCGAGCCAGAGGCGCGGGTCTTGTTTCCCGTCGTACTTGGGTGTTCCTGCTATTAGCTTGAAGCCTTTGGGCATGCGGGTGTCGCGAATGTTGAAGCTAAAGCATGCGTCACCACACGGCTCGAAGATGCGACCGGCCTGGTCGTCCAGGTTCGTCGTGTCAGTCGAACGCTGGTTGCGGCTGCGGTCCACCGTCCTTTGCGTGATGACGTTGCGAAGGTCTTCGCATGGTTGTGGTTGTCGCAATGGCTCTGCTGCAGGGACGTCTGGCGCTGCCGGCTCGCGGGCTTGGTGCTCTCGCTCCTCACGTGCCCAGCTGCTTGGCACCCTGTTCGACAAGGCGTCCTCGATTGCCTTCATGGACATGATCTACTGCTTGTGGAGAAGGGCCCGCGCGTCTCCCTCAGGTGGCTGTGTGAGCCGAAGGTATGTTCCGACTGCCATGATACAATCGTTCGCCGTTTTAGGGACAGGTATCCCATTTTCATCCTCGGTGACGAAGGATGAGTCGAGGTTGCGGGTGACTCTGGCTCGATCGGCCTCCGTCATGAGGGGAACGCGAGCTCTGTGTCACCGTCCTCCTTGGTTAACTTCCGTGGAGGAAGTAAACGAGTAGGCAACCCGTCTGGCGCTCGACGCGTCAGCATCCCTCTTGCGCCGGAGTAGCTCGGCTTTTTTGGCGCGAAGTCGCTCACCTTCCTTGCGTAGCAAGTACTGGACTGCCAGCTGATCGTCCCGAGGTGCGTCAGGTGGTGGGAACGTGCCATCGTCGACGTGCTTCATGGAAGTGATTGCCATGTCGCGTGTGATGGTGAGCCGTGTCGTCTGATCGGGCATGACCACCTCCAGTGGATATGCGGGTTCATCGTTGCCTTCTGGAGGCGCTGTGCCGGCCATGAAGACTTGCGCGGGGTAAACCTGAGTAGGGGTGTTTACGCTGCCGCTGCTGCTGCCGTCATCCGAATCTTGCTCTGGATCAAAAATTGCTGCCACATGATGGGCGGCGTAGCCGTTGTTGCGTCTTCTTGCGATCTTTGGCGCGGTCGCGGAGGATGATTTCGCAGTCGCCGGAGCGAGCGCGATCGGCTTGGGGAAGACTTGGCGAGTCCATGAGGACGCGTGCGACGTGACCGTCGGCAACACGTCCTTGGTCGCACGCGCGGATGCGGTTGACGCGGTCGAGGTTGAGGTAGATCTTGGTTTTGTCGGCCGTGCGATCGAGGTGGTCGGAGTAGAATCGACTGCATGGCCGCTGTCGAGGTGGTTGGTGTAGATGCGATCTTTACGGTTGCGGCAGATGCGGCTCCCATGGTAGACGACGGCGGGTACAACGTGAGGGTGGCCGATGCGGGTGTCACCGCTGCGCGCGGCGTGGTCGCCGCGGACCTGAATATTCCACGACTGTCTACGAAGCAGTGTATGGAACCAAAAGTGATGTGTATACCTTCGTACTGATCGGCGTACATCGAGCGGTGGGCCGGCGGGTGGAAGGCGTACTCGAAGGAGCCGAAGCGGATGGGCTCCCGAGTGGTGCAGACGTCGATCTTCCTTGCGGATGGAGCCGGTGCGACCATGATTCCAACGCTCGTTCTTTTCCACAGATGGCGCCAATTGACGAGGGTGTAACTCGACAAATCCCTGGGTTGTCCACCCGGGATTGATTGAGGGAGAGAGAGAGAAGCGTTGGTGATCACGACGGCTGACAAGCTGGGAATTTACCCAGGTTCAGGCTCCCGGAGGATAACACCCTTCTTCCTGCTTGTCTGGTATTGATTGCGAGTAGCAATTACAATGGCGAGACGGTGATCTCGCTAGGGTTGGTGGTGGCGGCTTTCAGCGTGTCCCCTGGACGAGCAACCCTCCTGGCCTTTATAGGTAGACCAGGTCTCGGGTGAACGGTGCCGATGGTAATTACAGATATGGCAAGTTATATGACCTAACAGACTAGGACTAGGTCACACGGTACTCTTAGTGGGCCTTATGTGGGCCTCCATAACCATGGCGCGGCCCAGGTAGCCTCACCGTGGGGTATTCAAAAAGTAGCCCCACGCCAGAATGAGAGAAAGAAGAGAAGTCGCTCGCTAGTTGTTGCGCGGTGGCAGTATAAGGTAAATACGACGTGCAACAGGGGCAACACTAGAAAACGATTAGGTGACTTGCGGGAAGCCACGGGCGGCGGCGGGAAGTTGGGGTAGGATGGCTTTTTCCCATTGTGAAGGAACGAGTGAAGCTGGCTGCCCACATAAGCGGCTTAAATTTGACTTCTTTTGGGATTAAACTTTTTTTAAAAGTTAAGCCATATATAAACTCCAAAAGAACTGGGACTAAATTAGATGACTTTCATTTGTCAAAAAGAACATGTATCTAGACATCTAATTTGGAACAGAGGGAGTATGTGTAAAATAGTTTTCAACCTGAGAAAACGCACCGGTCCCTCTTTTGATCACAGGAGGATTAGAAATAGAGTAATTGAAAAAATACAAAATTTGATATCATTATAGGTGTAAAACAAAAAATTTATTAAACAGAGGAAAGCTATCTGAATGATATATAAGAAAAACACAGGAAAAGTAACTTGATCCTATGCAAATATGTGCAAAAAAAGGTTTGTGTGGATGTTGAAATTAGTATGGAATTAGAATGTAGTAATGCAATTCATTTTTTTTGAAGGTGTCATTTTAATCCAAAGGAATTCCCTATAAAAAATCCTATGAACGGAAATCCTCCAATATTTTTATGATTCCCCAATACAAAGAGGATCTACACGGTTGACATGGTATTGCGCTGACGTGTCGTTGTCCCATGATGTTGTTCCCTACCTTCATTTTGCAGTCATGTCGTTCCCTACTTGAAGTCTCTAAGGATGTCTCTAAGGGGCCGATACAATCGGATCCTATTTTTGTTTGATTTTATCCATTTGGAACGTCAACGGATAATCCCATGTTTGTGCCTTTCCCGTCACTGGCCCTAACGGACTGACGCATCGAGTCCGCCCGACCAGGTTTTGGTCATCTTGATATATATACTAGTAAAATGCCCGTGCGTTGCAACGGGCAGAAAAAAATATTTTCATAAAAAATGTCAGCACCCTCCATAATGGATAATTGTTTAAAATCAAATAATGTAAAGTTTGAACAATCTTTTAGAAAAAAACAAACAACAACAACAATATATGGACATCATATGGATATATATTTCATTATGTATCTAACAATATTAGCTTCATATTTATAAAAAATACTCGATCGACCTATTTGATTCTAAACCAACTTTACATCGTTCTGGTTTCTTAGGACATACGTCCCGACTGAGGAAACAAATATGAGCATGTGACAAATTTTAGTAAATAAGATAGGTATTCAATTACACATTAGCAAAACTGGAACAATATGCCAAAACAAACATATGACATGCTATTTCACATTGTACCTTAAATAATCTTGTTGTTGTTGCAAGAATCCATACATTTTACATTCTATTGGACAGTAACAGTCATATTGATCAATGCAGAAAATAGGCGTTGGCGTCCATGAAACTTAACATCACCATGGCAATTATAGAAGACAAATCCAATAAGACGTGAGAATGAATTATCTATCTAGACTACAACACGTTTTATCAATGTAGAAATGACAAGTCCAACAACTCAAATTATATATGCATCCACCGAATAAAGTTTTTTTGCTCCCCACCGACAATACAGCCTAAGTAGTGATGGATTTGAAGTTGCATATGGTAACAAAGGAGCTGAAAACTTCTCTGCAGCTGGAGATACCTCCCGCCTAAAGCATAACCGTTGCAGGAGATCATGTTCAGATTGGTCACAGTTCTTGACAAATTCAGAAGGTAGTGCCAAGCAACACACGGTAGCCTGCAGCATGTGGGAGTCAGCACAATCAATATTAATCACATCCCTCGTGTGCAGCTTCAAACTCTGAATACGCTCAAATTAGTGAGCATCACCATCCTGTCAACAGGCTGGAACTTTAAACTGCCCTACGCAATTCTAGATAAAATTGAAAATCTTGCTCTTAATTTGCCTTGACCCACTCCTACATAGGCCGACTTTTTCAAGATTAATTGATCATTCACACACTCAATTATGTCTATTAAGATTTAAATAATCAAATAACACATTTTTACGGGTGTACATGGCATAAGATTGTATGATTCTTAGATAAATAGGGTGAGGAATATAAACATTGCATAATTCACACAAATATTGCACCTTTGAGTATGTAGAACTTGGTGAAATCATACCATCCATCCAGCTATTTACCCAAACAAGGCAGAGTAGTTAGTGCAATCGCTAGAGGTAGCAAAATATATTTAGCACACAGCTTAGGAAACACATTTTTTGGGATTTAGAGGCAAAAATGAAAGGAATGCACACATAAGTTAAGGAAAAATAAAATAACCAAAAATCAAATCGATAGCCTGAGCTGGTCTGGTATAAAAACAATAATAAGTGCAAAAGGAACAATTTTGATTTGACATGTAATCTAGCATTTTGCCATGACACAAGCTCTGACTTAAGGTTGTGATATATTGGTAAGCATCAGTACCGTCAGCATAGAGCAATTAATCATTGAGTAGTAGAGTAAAGTCTGACCGAATCTTAGAGGAAACATCATAAGACATAATCGAACAATATCATGGTTCAAAACTTAGCCCAAAGCACCGTGTAAACCAGACATTAGAACTCTAATGTTTGTCATGTCACTACCTGAACTTACGGATACGGTTCAGAACATCACTAATAGCAAACTGCAGAATTATTAGGTCTCATGTCAAACGTAGGAAGAGACAAGTAATGGCGTGCAAGCGACGTACTCGCTGTAGCTTCTCACCCTGCGGCTCGAACGGAGGGCGTGCGGCGGGCCGCCAAGCTGCACGGCGCGGCGGTCAAATCCAAGTTGGAAGTCGATGAGGGAATGGACGTGCAGGCGGCTGCTCAATAAGGCTGAGGACACTGCATGGCGACCTAGCAATCACCAACTTCAAGCAACCAGGGCATGGACCTCGTCAATGGCGACTTGCCACAGGCGGAGATGCAGAGTGGGTGGACGAGCTCGTCCAGGACATGGACTTCAGCGATGGGGCGGCCTCCTAGATTGGTGTAGGAAGTGCTCTGGTTATTTTCGTACTCGGCATCCGCCTCATCCTCACGAGCTCTTCCACGCGAGGTCGCTGGCCCGTATCTTGGCTGCGCCGGCGATGCGGATGGCGGCGACCTTGCGAGCGACGCGAGCTTGCTGGCTCGGATCTTGGCTGCGCGCCTGCGCCGGCGGTGTGGATGGCGGCGACCTTGCGAGCGAGGGTGTCGGCGTCGAGCTCGCCGGCCCGGATCTTGGCTGCGCCGGCCTTGAGACAGAGTCGGGTCAACGCTGCCACCAACTACGCCTCTGAGGTTCCCTGTATCTGGACGGCGGGTTCTATTTCAAAATTTCTAAGGGGCTAAAACGTAAAATAGGCGCGACGTACGACGCCTCACCCTAAGAGATATTATATAGTAGAGATTTTCAACCTTCTATTATATTTTCAAAGATTTCAACATAGAGCCCGGCTGTCGGTCGTCGGCGTCGAAACTCCAGCAAGTTTCCTCTCGACTATTTCATTTCTAGTGCGACATTAACTATGTAGGCCGCTCAGACTGTGGAGGGGTAAGGCCAAAGATTGGTGTCGTCTACCGCCGTGAGGATCGCTAGCTGGTAGCGTTTGTTGTGCCTACAAATTATCTAGCTCTTCCTACTACCTGGTCCTGGCCTGTGCAGGACTATCTACCTCCTCCTTCTCTCTTCTTTCAACGCTATGAAATAAATAGCGGCGCCAGCTTCATGGGAAAAACGGTCGCGCATAGGCACCCCCACCGGCGGAGCCTCTACTCATTTGGCGGCCTCTAGCCACCTCCATGTCGCGTTGGCGTTGGCGCCGAGCTGCGAGCGTCCTGTACTCCACCTTCTTGCATGCACCAGACCGTCAGCGGTTGGCCACGGCCGAACTCATCGGTATCGAGGAAGACACACGCCACTCAGGCTCCATTTGGGAGTTTCAATTGCGAGAATGGTGTTGTCGGACTAATCTCGTGTTACATGTGCATAACATCGTAGTCAAGATCCTATGTGTGGATGTATAGAGCGAGATTAGGAACCGTATTGATATACTACTCAATTGTAAGGACTATTTTGGAGCATCTCTACTCGGAGGCCTCATCATGTCCGGATGGACACTTTATAGCGTGTGTGTCGGACATAAAATAGATTCCAACATGTGTATGGGTGGCTAGAAAAACCGCATTTCCCAATCCTAGGCTCCAAACGGGCATCTTCAACAGGACCCGCCACCTGGCTACTCTACTCGTTGCACCGCATGGTGCGTGACCGAGACGTCCGCGCAGTTCTTGCGCGCTGCGGTTCGAGGGTGTTGCGACACCTCCTCCGCACAGAGCCGGTCGGATGAGATGGACGTCGAGTTGCGATCGGGGGACATGCCGCTGGTGTCGTTGTGTCTGGCCACACTGGTCGAGCTCCTACCCGTCATCGAGCTCGGCCTCATCGAGTTCGGCCTCGTCGACGACGACATGGACCTCCTCACCCTCGAGTCGCGCCGACCGCCACACTGTAGGAGATGCGACCGTGGAGAGCTGTGCATCCGTCGCCCATCAGACATCCCACCGTGCTCGCCACCGCACTTGCCGACAGCACGACTTCCACGGTGGCCTTGCTTGCCAACCTCCTTCACACCCATGATTATGCGGAGCACATCCACGTGGAACGCCTCATTAAGGAATTGCACGGTGCGGTCATCGACCCCTCTGCCTCTACCCAACGCCAATTGGAGGACGATGTTGCGCATCTCCTCCGCGGTCGCATCTCCTGCAGCATGGTAGCCGACGTACAAGCAGGGCTCAAGCGACATGCACGACAAAGCACACACCGCCAATGTCGTTTAACTCGAAGAGCCCGACTGGGGAGAGAGGACGAGGAGAGGGTGGATATGGTAGTTGGGAAGACGAGAGAGATAGGCTGGGTGGCTGAATTGTGTGGTTTTATTCAAAGAAATCTGTGTGATTTTGAGTCTGTTTAGACGTATAAAAAGTTGTGTCCGACACAGTCTATCTCTGTTAGTAGAGGCCGCGACTAGAGTGCGCCGGATAAAATTTGAGAATTACGACCCGAGTGAGAGCTGCTTGTATCTTAAAAGCCTCACATTAATTATTTTGCCGCTCCGAGTATAGATGCTTGATCACTCCGTGCTCTATGGACGAATACAAATAGAGATAAATACACTCTAGGTATTTGTATTTTTTGAAAGCATAATACGGTATTCGTACTCTCTAATACGCATAATTTGATACTCGAACTTGTTGGGACGTGAAAGTACGGTACTATTTGGCGTATGACGGACGTACACACGACAGTTGGCGACGACGTGTCTTTATTTTGTCAGACCGCATTTAATCGAGGCCCCAAAAAAATAGACAATTTCTATTGTCAACCACCACTCTCACTGCCCCTTCGTCTGTACTCCCGAAACAGGGGAGGCGGCCGCCCCGAGGTCTCTGTCTCTCCATCCCCGCCGTGGTTGAGCTCTCCGTGACCATCTTCGCCGTGAAATCTGGATTTCCCTGTGCGTCGCTCATCTTGCAGCAAAGGAATAAGAGAGCTCTTGCAACATAGGAATAAGAGAAGAATAGAGTTGCATTAACAAAAGAAGAAGAGATGAAGAGAGTAGCTGCAGCAAGAGTAGAGGAGCAAAGGATTGCTGGACTGAAAATGCATATACAAGAAGAATGGCTGATAAATCTAGAGAAGATGAAGAAAGGCAGGTGAAAAACGATAATGGCAGACAAGTAGTATAGTAAAGAATCAACCATTATTGAAGAAAACAACCATGTTTGATGTTTTAAATTAGTTTTTATTCTCTACTGTAATGCTACCTAGTTTCTTTAAGCGTACCTTGTACTTGACATTTGACATTTTTGCACTGATGTAGTCGTCTAAGTTTTAGTTTAGTATAATATTATATACTTGAGGTTGTTTTTAGTATCTCAATAATGTTGCAGAAATGAACGTCACTGAATTAGATGCACAAAATTGACAAATAGCTCACATTTCTATTCAGATTATATTAGTACATAGTTTAAACTGTAGTACATAGCTTGCATAATAACATTCATATTACATCACATTGCGACGAGCACCATAAGATCAAAAAGAGTATTCAGAAGACATGGCTCCGTGTAATAAGCCCTTCATTAAACTGCCAACGATAGAGGTTGGTACATATATGCAAAAACAAATCTTTATGCAACCGATGGGTGTTACCCTGGATACCTGTATTTATTCTGAAGCACAATATGGCTCGTGTATGTCTGTGTATGACAAATAGTACCATACTTTCACGTCCCAATAAGTTTAAGTACCAAATTATACGTATTTAATAGTTCGAGTGCCGTGTCATGTTTTAAAAATATAGGTACGTACGGTGTATCTAACTCATACGAATACTAGCAGTCTAGTACTGGGCGTTGGCTAGACCGCTAGAGCGGTGAGATGGAGCGGCCGGCAAGGCACGGCACGGCGTTCCACAAACCGCGGCGGCGCTGAGTACCGTACCGTACCGGCTGACTGTTTGTTTGTTGGCTCACGTATCGGGAAGGCTAGCCGGAGGAAAGGACAGACGATATCCATATCGTGTAGACTGCTCTGCTCTGCGACGCGCGTTGCTGATTTGTTGGCACCGGCTCGACTGCGACGCGGACGTGCCGTAGCTGCACATCAGAGTGGAGCACCACGGAACCACGTCGATGCCTTTTCAAGCTTTTCCACAGGGAAAAGAAAGCCCGCAAAAGCTCTTCGGCAAATAAAATAATGTGTATCACACAGTAAAGCATTCTTAATTAGGTGTATGTGTATCAACGTGAATCCTGCAAAAGCTTTTTGAGAAGCTAGAATTTTGCAGCGGACATCTCCTGAAGAATCTGAAAGAATGCTTTAGGGCTCATTTAATTTATAGGAATTTTACAGGATTTTTAAAAGAATTTATCCTATAGAAATTTTTCCTATATTATTCATTTGATTCATAGGATTGATTTCTATAGCAATTTTTTCCATAGGAATCATTGAACTACATCCCATAGGAAATCTAACATTCACTTAAATTTCTTTTTACAATTCCTTTGTTCCATCAAACACAACTACTCTTTCTAAAGGATTCAACTAGACATGACATTCCAGTCCTATGGATTTTCTATTCTTACACTTTATCTATCCTATGAAATCAAACAACCCTTAGATCTGAAGTTACCTATAGTACTATGCAAATTTTCACGGTGTTACGACAAATATATTTTCAAAATTTTGTATTATAGAAGACATTTCAATATGAACTTTCTTTAAAGATATGTAGGATTAGATTTGCCACGATAATAGAGAATCTAAATTTAATCACCGTGAAGTGTTTGTATATTTAACAAGCATAAATTGTTATATGAAAATTGTACGCCTAATTTTTTGTAATAATGTGAATAGATTACATGTATGAATAGAATTTTATTAATAAATGTAGGATGATACGAAAAATGAATGGCTTAAATGGTGGATGAAGTGGTCACCGACTGTGTGACATGAATAAGTGAGTGGCTCAAATAATGGATGACGTGACACCTAACGTGTGTAGAGATAAACTAATTTAATACATGTTAGTGGGCTTTATATTATAATAAGCAACATATATATATTTTTCGTTAATATCAATGTGAACCTGAAGTATGATCATGACCATCTCTTCTCCATCCAATGACTAGAGAGCAACTGGGTCCATCTAGTGTAGTTATTTATCCAGTGAACCACACATACGTGGATCCTCTGACGTATACCCCTGATGTGGGGTCACTTACATGTGGCCCTGGGCCTACACGTCAGTGGCTGGACGACATGTCATGGGAGGTCCGTCCGAACCATATATGTTGTCAACGATGCCACATGATTTGTGTTACCAGTGCGCTTCAGTGACCACATGGATTTCGTCGGTGCAAGGTATACAACTTTCTCATGTGACACTCTTCGTCACGGTCGGAGCTGCCTCTTCCTTGGCGTTTTAGGTTGTTTGTTTGGCATAGGCTGACACATGCTTTCCATGCCGGTTGCGGTAAGGGATTCGATGGTCGTTGGAGCTGAAATGACCGACAATGACAATCTCGTTGATGTTTTTTCTTCTCGTCGATGTGTGTGTGTTTCGTGTGGGTAGCTAGGTCTGCCTGGTGTGCCTAATATGGCCATGATTCGTGCATTTGTAGCGGTTTTTGATCGGTTCCCTGCTAATTAATGAATCGATCAATTCTCTTATGCATTTTAAGATAAAATGAAGCAAGTAGGCTGTTTTACTAAATAAAAAAATTGAGTTTCCTTTCAACTTGTTAGGAAGAATTATTTGTAAATGTAAGCAATTTTCTGGGATAGTATTATTTAAAAATCAGAATACTATTCTATGGAGTATGCCATACCATTTTCCGTTTACCTAACATCTTAATTAAAAATCATAAAGATAAATATATCGTGTCAAAACCAGGTGCTCCCTGAAATAGGCTTGTATAGCTTTGATCATATAACATAAGTATCTGCTTTGTTTTATCGAATGAACGATGCTAATGTAGAGGGAGACACAAAGTGAAAAGCTTGAATCAAGAATGAACGTGCATGGTCGGAAGATTTGCTTTTACTTTTTAAAAGAAAACGTATGAACGTACGTTCACACAAGAGGTGCACAAGTGGAACCAAACACATGTGTTTCAATATCTGGGATCGTGAATTTGTGATTCGTGAGTGATGAGCCCGTGGAAATGTCAGTACGAAATGCACCACTTAAGAAAGCCAGGCAGCTCGTCGCTTTTTCCCGTACATGAGGTTGTTCAACGAAGAATACACGATGAAAGAGCCCGTTCCGAGTCTACCAGGAAAAAAGGGCCCGTTGACTCCTTCTTTTCTCCATTTACCAACCACCACATCGTTCTTTTAGATGAGAAGCTGAGGAGAAAACAAATAATGCATGCATATGGTTTTCTGGTTCACCCACGTTGACACTTCAGTTCAAAGGAAAGGCACCTGGCATAATCTTGGGGAATTATCTAGCTCGTTTGACGCCCACCATTTGAATTCATTTGAAAGAAACGAAGAGATACCGTCATGTAACTTCATTTGATTTTTTTTAAGAAATGGGTGCCCCGGCCTCTGCATCAAAATGATGCACACAACCTTAATGTAACTTTATTTGGTAAATAAAGAATCATAGTTAGTAATACAAAGTGCATAGCTGATAATATGTATTTGTCGAATTTCCAAATGAAATGGTATGTCCAATTACTTGACAGTCAACTATGTTGGGTATGGAATCAACATGAATTCCATCATTCCGGTTCAAAAAGATGGCTACCAAACGACCTCACATTTTTTAATAATATTTAGTTTGCCAAAAAAAAATATATTGTGTGATAGTGGGAGTACAATCGATTGTGACCGTATAGTAAGTTTGAATTGAACTAGTACATAACACACATAAACAGTTTTTTGGCTAAGACAAGTATAATCCCAACTTTATTTCAGGATTTACACCCGTAGTCGGTGCCTTTTTTCTGGAGGAAAACAAGCAATTTCACTCGCTAAAACTGCAAGTGCCTGATGACCCACAAGTATAGGGGGTGTATCGTAGTACTTTCGATAAATAAGAGTGTCGAACCCAATGAGGAGCAGAAAGGGTTGACAAGTGGTTTTGATAAGGCATTTACTGTAAACACTAGCAGACAAGTTTTCAGTAGACTTTGATAATACAGAGAAATAAAGTGCGAGTAAATAAAGGGCGATAAATATAATTGCAACGAGTGGCCCAATCCTTTTTAGAGTAAAGGACAAGCCGGTTTGTTTATTTATGATGACCAAATGTTCTTGAGCATACACGGAATTTATGTCTAGTGCTTTCGGTTCGTATTGATAAATAATCTTTAGTGTTTACATAAGTCTCGTGTGGGTGAACCTATGCTAATGCACCGCCCTTCATAGAACTAATATATACTTATTATTATACCCCTTGCAAGCATCCGCAAATATAAAAAAGTAATTAAGATAAATCTAACCATAGTCTTAAACTCTGAGATCCTGCGATCCCTTGCGCATCGGAATACCAACGGGGGTTTAGATTTCTGTCACTCCGGCAACCCCACAAATGATAACCGAGTACACGATTCATTCCCCTAGGTCCATAAATGCGAAGACTCATGTAGTCGACGTTCACATGACACCACTAGAAGAATGGCACTATAATTTAAATATCAAAACATCAAATATTAATCAACATAGTTCACTACTAACATCTAGACTTCTCCCATGTCATCAAGAACACGACGAACTACTCACAACACACCATAATGAACATGATCAGAGGTGATATAATGATGGATAACAATCTGAACATAAACCATAATTCAACGGTTTCACTCAATAACATCAATAACAATAGCAATCAACATCTGGAGAGTTTCCCCTATCAAATACACAAAGTTTAGCCCTAGATGGTATAGCGGGAACGGAGTGGATGGATGGAGATGATGGTGTCGGCGGTGGAGATGGTGGTGTTGGCGATTGTGATGGAGTGCAGCTCGATTATGGTAATGATGGCGACGATTTCCCCCCTCCGGGAGGGAATTTCCCCGGCGGCAACGCAGCCTGCCAGAGAGCTTTTCTCTCTCTGTCTTCTCCGCCTCGTGGTGGCGACGGAGATGGTTTCTGGCCAACGTAGTAATTTTAGATCTTCGGGGGGGGGGGGGGGGGGGAGAAGTACGCGAAGGGGTGCATCAAGTGGTGGGCCAGGGTGGCCACATCACCTGGTCGCGCGGCTGGCTTGGGAGCCGCGCCGGGAGGTGGTGTGGTCCCCCTGGGCCCCACCCCAGGCTCCCTTTTTGGCCTCCTTCATGAAATAATTCAGAAATAAATCCCAGTTAGCCACTTTGTTCTTCTGGTCTTCGCAAATATTGTATCTTGACGGTGCTTTTTCCAGTAGAATTCAGACTCGGGAGTTCCATCCCCCAATGATCATCAATCACGCAAAATAGATGAAATAACATAAGTATCATCTCCAAATACAATATATATATCAATGAATAGCAGTAAATTATGATATAAAATAGTGATGCAAAACGGACGTATCAACTCCCCCCAAGCTTAGACCTCGCTTGTCCCCAAGCGAAAACTGAACTCGGTAAACATGACCACAGGTTTATGGAGTGAAGTGTTGATATAAAATATACGGACAAGAGTCACTCATCTTAGATATTAACTCCGTTCATATATAAATCAACTTGTAACAAGTAGAGGGAAACCACAGTAAAGTACATAGAGAAAACCATAGTTGGTGTTGGCAAACTTAGTCCTTGGTCAGAGAATAATGAGCAATTGAGCTTAGTTTATAAAACAGACCTCTTTATAGGTTGATAGCTCCAAAATCAAATTCATTAGATAACAACAATGTTCTAAGTAAGAAAGAATGAAATACATGATTAACAATACTAATGTATGAACGGTTGAATCACAATCAACTCAAATGCTTGCTTAAGATAGAAGGAGATAGCTTTACTGACTCAACATAAAGTAAAAGATAGGACCTTCGCAGAGGGAAGCAGAGATACAAGCATGTGCTAGAGCTTTTGGTTTTATAGTTTTTTGAAATCATATAGAGAGCATAAAAGTAAGTTTTTGAGCGGTGTTTGTTGTTGTCAACGATTTGTAATAGAGTTCTTGTTATCTTCCATACTAAGCAAGTTAAGGGTGGTTCCGATTATTTTTTAAAACAAGCCTTTATCATATTCATCTTCCTTTTCTCTTTACTTTCACAGCCATGACACTCCTCCCCACCTTTCTAACATAACCATGGCTAGTCGAATTCACGGGTGCCCACCAATCAATCTCAAACTATGGAGGAGTGCCTATATTTTTTAAAAACTCAACCTTTGATATTATAGTGGTCTGACCACCCTTTTGCAATATTAATGACGAGCAAATGTAGCATGCAAGTCATGGGTTACTTAATTAGTATGGAAGATAACAAATCCAACTATTATTTCCTCATGAGCTAGTGAACATTGACACAAATAAGGGATAATAATTTTGAATAAAGATAGCACAAGAAGTATTTACTTGGAGTGGCTCAAAATACCACATAGTAGGTAGATATGGTGGACACAGATGGCAAGGGTTTTGGTTCAATGTTTGGATGTATGAGAAGCATTCCCTATAGATTCATGTCTTTGGCTAGCAAGGTTGGGTAGCAAGCATAAGAGTTGAAGGATGCAAACAAATATACATGTAGTAAAAGACAATCATGCAATTCCTACTTGAAAGCACACACAATTTTAAGTTGTGAATACTAAGCTTGTCATAGACAAGTGAGAATATCAATGAATGCTATATTCTACATGTAATTCTTTTTCCTCTTAAGTCTCAAAGTATTGTAGCTACGGATCAATGCTAAGTTTGCCAAAGTCAAAAGATTTACTATATGTTCCCAAAGTGATCACCAATACTAAATGACAAGATCAATCATACATGATAAAAGTTGGAACCTAAAATAAAGTGTGCAGAAAATAAATGATAACACTTCTTATTAATATTCCATAACGGCAACTCAGACCAAGGGATACATAGATAACCAACTAAAAGGGAGATACTTCCACATTGCAAATCATCATATAAGATAACTTCCCTACTCATGATATGACACTACTAAAAAGGTAAAAGATGAAAGATAATGGTGATACCGCGGCACTGGCCTTAAGCTTGGAACAAGCTAAGGGAGATGCCAATACTGATGATGAATTACTCCTTCGGTGGCGATGGTGGAACGACTCGAAAGTGGAGTAAGGTAATGCTCCAACATCTTGTGGAGCCTGTTATTCTCCTCTTGAAGTATATCCACCTCCCTCCTAAGGACGCAGTACTGCTCGCAAAACTGATCCGTGACTCGAACAACTTCAGTTGCTTCTGGAAAAGAGCTAAGATCTTGAACATGTGGCATTGCTCCCTGCATGTTATGAGAAAAAGCATGCTGAGCGTTAATTGATCCCACGAAGATGGGCTGGCTGGTTCCCGTCCTTGTGCGATCCTTCTTTGCCGCTTGCATCTTCTTCACCTCCTTCATGACGCTCTCGTCCATGTCCTTGCGCCTAGCCTTCACCTTCTCATCGTCCGCCCATCCAACAAAAGACCCTTGATCAAGATCTTGAAGGAGTTCACATTGGCGACGAAGTGCGTAGTCTTCGGAGCAAGATCCCTGAGACGACATCTGGACAACAACAGCTCAAAACAAAAACACGTCGAAAACACGATATACGGACCTCGGGGGTCTCGGGTGAATTTATAGCAAAAATTTACGAAATAAAAGGAAGGCAACAGTATGAAACCGAGTAGGAGAGGAGCTCCGAGGCCTCCACATCGCCTACTGGCGCGGCCAGCAAGGGCGCCACGCCACGTGGTGGTGTGGTTGCCTCAGAATTTGTGTCCTGTTTGTTTTCGTCTCATATTTTTCCATATTTTCCAAAAATAAATCACAGATTTCTAAAAATTAAATTCACGGACATTTTCTTACCGAAACTGTACCTTTTCCAAATCAGGTTCTGCGGAGAAATTGCTTGAATAACATCAACATCTTCATTATAAGAATCTCCAAAAATATAATGCTTGATTATTTGTCCATTTACCACTTGTGTAGAGTCATCCTTGAGCAAAGCAATTTTTATCGCACCCGAACGAAACACCTCCACAATAACATATGGTCCTTCCCACTTGGAGAGTAATTTTCCCGCAAAGAATCTAAGACGAGAACTATACAATAGAACTTTCTCACCAACATGAAATTCTCTCTTAAGGATTCTCTTATCATGCCATCTTTTAACTTTTTCTTTAAAGAGTTTAGCATTTTCATAAGCTTCACTTCTCCATTCATCTAAAGAACTCAAGTTAAGCAATCTTTTCTCACCAGCAAGTTTAAAATCTCTATTTAGTTCTCTCGCTGCCCAATAAGCTTTGTGTTCTAATTCTAAAGGCAAGTGACATGATTTTCCATAAACCATTTTATAAGGAGACATACCCATGGGATTTTTATATGCAGTTCTATAAGCCCACAATACATCATTTAATTTACTAGCCCAATTCTTCCTCGTTCTATTAATAGTCTTTTGCAAGATATATTTAATTTCTCTATTTGATAATTCTACTTGCCCACTAGTTTGAGGATGATAAGCTGAAGCAATTCTATGATTAACACCATATTAACCAAGAACTTTTCTAAAACCGCCATGAATAAAATGAGAACCTCCATCAGTCATAAGATATTTAGGAACACCAAACCTAGGGAAAATAATTTCTTAAAGCGTTTTTAATGATGTTTCACCATCAACATTTTTTATTAGGAATAGCTTCTACCCATTTAGTAACATAATCTACAACAACAAGTATATGTGTATTACCTTCTGAAGAAGGGGAAGGACCCATAAAGTCGAATCCCCAACAATCAAACGGTTCAATAACAAGAGAATAATTCATAGGCATTTCATTACGTCTAGAGATATTGCCAACTCTTTGACATTCATCACAAGATAAACTTTCTTGCATCTTTGAGGAGAATAGGACAATAAAAACCTGATTGTAAAACCTTTTGTGCGGTTCCATCTCCAGCGTGATGTCCTCCATAAGCGCTACTATGGCACTTTCTCAATATCTCTTTTTGTTCATACTCCGGAACACATCTTCGCATAATACCATCAACTCCTTCTTTATATAAGTGCGGGTCATCCCATAAATAATGCCTCAAGTCATAAAATAATTTTCTTCTTTGTTGATCGGAAAAGGTTGGAGGCAAATACTTGAAACAATAAAGTTAGCATAATCTGCATACCAAGGACTATCTCGTGAACTCACCCTTATTGCAGCCAATTGTTCATTTGGAAAACTATCATTAACTGGTATAGGATCATAAGAAATGTTTTCCAAACTAGAAAAATTATCAGCAACAGGATTATCAGCACCTTTCCTATCTACAATGTGTAAATCAAATTCTTGCAAAAGTAATACCCATCTAATAAGCCTAGGCTTTGCATCTTTATTTTCCATAAGGTATCTAATTGCAGCATAATCAGTATGAATATTAACTTTAGAATCAACAATGTATTGTCTAAATTTATCACAAGCAAATACAACGGCTAGAAATTCTTTTTCAGTTGTAGCATAATTCTTTTGAGCAGAATCAAGAGTCTTACTAGCATAATGAATAACATTTAACTTTTTTTCTATTCTTTGTCCAAGAACAGCACCAACAGCAAAATCACTAGCATCACATATGATTTCAAATGGTAAATTCCAATCAGGTGGTTGAACAATAGGAGCAGTTATTAAATCTTTCTTAAGAGTTTCAAAAGCTTCTTTACAAGCATCATAAAAAACAAAGGGTATATCTTTTTGCAGGAGATTAGTAAGAGGCTTTGATACCTTGCCAAAGTTTTTAATAAACCTTCTATAGAAACCAGCATGACCAAGAATACTACGAATACCTTTAACATCTCGGGGGCAAGGTATTTTCTCAATTCCCTGCACTTTAGCTCTATCAACTTCAATAGCTCTTTCAGAAATTTTATGTCCAAGAACAATCCCTTCATTAACCATAAAGTGGCATTTCTCCCAATTAAGAACAAGATTAGTTTCTTCACATCTCTGCAAAACCTTATTAAGATTGTGCAAGCAATTTTTAAAAGAAGTGCCATAGACAGAGAAATCGTCCATGAACACCTCCACAATTTCTTCACAAAAACCATGAAAGATAGCAGACATACATCTTTCAAAAGTAGCAGGAGCATTACATAAACCAAAAGGTATATGTCTATAAGCATAAGTACCATAGGGACAAGTAAATGTGGTCTTCTCTTGATCTTGAGTTTTAACAGCAATTTGAGAGAAACGAGAATAACCATCAAGAAAGCAAAAATGAGTTTTACTAGCTAATCTCTCCGACATTTGATCAATGAAAGGTAATGGATAATGATCTTTCTTAGTGACTTTATTAACCTTTCTAAAATCAATGCACATTCTATAACCAACAACTACTCTTTGAGGAATAAGTTCATCATGATCATTAGGTAGAACAGTAATTCCACCCTTCTTAGGGACACAATGCACAAGACTAACCCAACTACTATCAGCAATAGAATAAATGATACTAGCATCAAGAAGTTTTAATACCATATTTCTTACCACTTCCTTCATCTTAGGTATTAAACGGCGTTGACGTTCAACAACTGGCTTCGCATCGGGCTCCATATTAATAGAATGCTGACATATGGAAGGAGAAATCCCTTTCAAATCATCCAAAGTATAACCCATAGCTCCACGGTGTTTCTTTAATATTTCCAATAATCTTTCTTCTTCTTCTTTACCTGAAAGATTAGCACTAATAATAACAGGATATATTTTCTTATCATCAAGATGAGTGATGCACACGGTGGGTGTGTTGTTGGGAGACCCCAAGAGGAAGGTCTGAAGTAATGCATCAACAAGTTTCCCTCAGTATGAAACCAAGGTTATCGAACCAGTAGGAGATGAAGAATTCCCCCGAGGTATCAACGGCGCCAGAAAAGTGCTTCCTGGTGGTTGACGTGGAGCCTGCACACAAACAAGTAAGATACTTTGCCCCAACTTAACAGTGAGGTTGTCAATCTCACCGGCTTGCTGTAACTAAGGATTAAACGTATGTGTGGAAGAAAGAGTGATGTTTGCAGAAAGTAACAGGTTTGCAGTTGTGGTTTTATCAGATTAATGAGAAGGACCGGGGTCCACAGTTCACTAGTGGTGTCTCTCCATAAATAGTAATAACATTCATCCATGCGTGGTAATCAAATTACAGCTAGGCAATTGAAAGAATAATGATAAGGAACCCAATACATATACTAATGACATGGTGTCTAGTGTGAGATTCATTCGGGCATTACAACAACATACATAGACCGTTCCAACCGCATCTATGACTAATAATCCACCTTCCGTTTAGCGTCCGCACCCCTTTCAGTATTAAGTTGCATGCAACAGATTATTGCCTTAAACACTACGTGTAAAGTAAGTAAGTAACATCATCCTTAGAAAAAGTACTACTGTTTTATCCCTAGTAGCAACAACACATCTACAACCTTAGAGCTTTCTGTCACTGCCCCAGATTTAATAGAGCCATGAACCTACTATCGAGCATAAATACCCCCTCTTGGAGTTACGAGCATCTACTTGGCTAAAGCACACACAAGTAACAGAGAGCATGCAAGATCATTAAATAACACACACATGATATATTATGAAGCAATAACTTTAGTACTCAATATTCGTCGGATCCCAGCAAACACAACATGGAGAATTACATAAAGATGATCTTGATCATGATAGGCAGCTCACAAGATCTAAACATCATAGCACAAGAGGATAAGACAACCATCTAGCTACTGCTATGGACCCGTAGTCCAAGGTAGACTACTCACGCATCGGTCCGGAGGCAGTCATGGCGACATAGAGGCCTCCGGGGACGATTCCCCCTCCCGGCAGGGTGCCGGGGAGTAGTTCTAGTCTCTCCTGAATTAGTGTTGACGACGGCGGCGGCTCGGGACCCGTGGAGAAAACACTGATTAACCGTGCTATGTTTTTAGGTCAAGGGGGTATTTGTAGGCGACAGACCTAGGTCGGTGGGCGCCCGAGGGCGTTGATACGTCTCCAACGTATCCATAAATTCTTATGTTCCATGCTATGTTATATCATATTATTATATAGTTTTATGTATTTTCTGGGACTAACCTATTAACAAGATGCCACAGTGCCAGTTCCCTGTTTTCTGCTGTTTTTGGTTTCAGAAAAGCTCTTAAGGAAATACCCGCCAAATTGGAAACGAGCCAACCATGATTTATTTGTGGAATATTTGCGTCCAGTAAAACCGAAGACGAGACAAAGAGGGGCCGCGAGGCGGCCTCATCACCTGGTGGCGCGGCCCCACTGCCTGCCGCGCCAGGAGGTGACGAGGGCCCCTCAGGCGCCCACCGACCTAGGTCTTTCGCCCATATAAACCCCACTGACCTAAAAACAGAGCACGGTTGAATACTTTTTCCTCCACGGGTCCCGAGCCGCCGCCGTCATCACCACCACTTCGGGAGAGATCATAACTACTCCCCGGCACCCTGCCAGGAGGGGGAATCGTCCCCGGAGGCCCCTACGTCACCATGACCGCCTCCAGACTGATGCGTGAGTAGTCTACCTTGGACTACGGGTCCATAGCAGTAGCTAGATGGTTGTCTTCTCCTCTTGTGCTATCATGTTTAGATCTTGTGAGCTCCCTATCATGATCAAGATCATCTTTATGTAATTCTCCATGTTGTGTTTACTGGGATCCGATGAATATTGAGTACTAAAGTTATTGCTTCATAATGATCCGGAAAGAGTTCCGGTGGTCCGGAAGGAGCTCCGGGAAGGTCTGTACTGGTTCTAGGAATGTCCGAAAGATGTTCGGGTGGTTTGGAAAATGTTTCGGAGTCACGGGATATTAAATAGTATTTAAATATATTAATTATGAATTAATTATATTTTCTATTAATTTAATTATTAAATAATAAAGGGAGAAAAGAGTCAGCCCACCTACATGGGCCCTAAGAGGGCCCAAGAGGGAGCCGCACCAACCAAAGGAGGAAGGGGGCTTGGGCCCCTAGTCCAATTCGGACTAGGTGGTGTGGCCGAACTCCCCTCCCCTCCTTTTCCTTTAGTCCCACATGGGGGAGGCAAAGTGTTTGCACACCCCCTCCCCCTTTATATAGCAAGGCATATTAATTGGATTAATTACAGAAAAATACAATTAATTGTATAGCAGGCCGACCGAGTTGCTTCTCCGCCCGTTTTGCCCCCTCTCTCCACCAAAGTTATACCGCCGGGCACCGTTGCCCTGCGGGATTCCAGAAAAGTTCTACCACTGCGATTTCAGCTGGATCTGAATGACCGGGGGTTGTTGTTAAGCTCTGTATGTTTGCGAGTGCTCGGAGGTGCCATATTTGAGGAGCCTGGGCGACGTCGTCTCGCCCACCCAGCAGCCCTTCCGCTGCCTTGCAGCCGGCGCCACCCCCCAAGTCGCCGGCGCCTCGCCATCTTCCGCTTGACGCCCGTCGACGCAGGTCATCGTCGACACCCCGGCGTCATCGTCTACATCGTCTCGGCAAGTTCTCCGCGACCTCGAGGTCGGCTACGTACGACTTCATCGTCAACGCTTGTGTGGGTGCGTAATCCCCGCTATCGGTCTACATGGAGGTAATGTAACCCGTTCCGCCACCGTTATCACATGTAATAGATAGATAGATCCTGACTAGTTAGGGTGTTCATAAGCTAGAAAAATTAAAGTTTTCTGCCCTGGAACCCCTTCAGTGTTACCAGAGCCGATCTATGCGTAGTACTGCTGGTACGGTTAGAACTCATGTTGAATGAGGACATCTTTCTTATATTTGCTACCCTCTAGCGAGCACTTGCGATGCCTTCGATATTAAGTTGATGAAGCGGCCCGGACCGACTTTACGCGCACGCTTACGCGAGACTGGTTCCACTACTGACATACGGCTTGCACCAAATCTGTGGCTGACAGATGTCTGTTTCTCTCTCTTTAGTCGGCAAAGCATTTTCAATGGAGGGCCCGAAAGGGATGCTTAAACATGCAATTATACGATCGAAATTGTGGTACAAAGTTCGTAGGTAGGGAAGCGGTTCTCTTATGAATAAGCCTATATGCCACGTAAAACTTGCAAAACTAAATAAAGGTAGAGGCGTCTAACTTTGTTTTGTAGAGGCGTTATTTTATGTGACATGGTTACGGTAAGTTTGATATTACTCGTACTGTCGGAGGCAATGGAGGGCACCGTAGACTCGGAGCCATGCCGAGGCGCCCGGGGCCAGACACATGGCGCCATGGAGGTCCAGGTGCGACGACCATGTCACATCGCACTTCATTACTTTATGTTGATATTGTGTTGTTGTGTGTGCATCATATTGATTGCTTATATGTTAGATATACAACGGTAGCATCTTAAATAGGATGATCCCTAACAAATACCAAAATTGTGTTCTCCCTCGTTGCGCACCACCAAGAAAGTTCTACGTTATGAGGCAAGCCGTGACGATCGGGTGTCAGACATATCGTCGTTCACATAAAGTGGGTGTAAGCCATGTTGCTCGCGCAGGGTCTTCGAGGTTTGATTGGCGAGCCTAGCATATGCAGATATGGCCCCAGAACACGGGAAGTCGAAAGATCGAGCATGGCTCACAGAGTTGTTTTGATCGACATCTTATGTCCACCTTTGAAGCTGTGCTCGGCCGTGACGATCGGGGGTAGTGTGGTGGATGGGGGTCGTGTAATCGCTATTATTATTTTAGGGATAATAATTTTAGTGGAGTGTGTTTGATAATATGATTATAAACTAAAACTCACATATATTATAAACTTTACCTTACCTCTTTTGCGATCACATCTGTAGACTACGCAACTATACTTCGATTACTTCCTCAAGAGCCCGGATTCTACCTTAGAAGCCGATGGGTCCAACTTTATCAGTTGGTACATTGGTTTTAGAAACATTCTCGAACACAACAACATCCTTTATGTCCTCGATGAAGCATTAGGAGAAAGACCAGGTGATTCTGCTAGCGAGGAGGAGGAAGATGAATTTCGTAGGCATCGAGACATATTCATAGAAGTGGAGATCACCATGACCGTATGCCTAGCACCTGAGTTGAAAGAGTTGTTTCGACACAAGGAGCCATATGTCATGATTGATGCGATAAAGACGCACTTCAAAGATGAATTGAGTCGTGAGCAGTTCAGGCAGCTTAGAATGTTCCAGACCATTCATATGGGGGAACATACCTGTCTGAAGACTCATTTGAAGAGATTGTAGGACATCTACTTCCAGCTAACAAATGTCTTCGATTACTGGATGGCGGATTCCTGCGCCATTCAGACTGTCCTGATATCTCTGCCTCCAAGCTATGAGAAGCATGTACACGAGTACATTTTGAAGGCCGACAATATGAACTTCTACAAGTTCGTGTCTGTGTTCAAATCTCTAAAAGTTGATTCCATCGAAGGAGAAATCTTCGATGCTACAGGTATATATTTGATATATACAGAATTATGAATTCGCCTCTTGATATATGATAAAGTATTTGATACTTGTTCTGTTTGTGAAACAGGTCCTGATTATCACATATATGCGGCGAAATATGATGTGACCTGGCACTGAGATGGTGATCAAGCAAGTTGATGGCCACTGGTGTTCACGTCCTCAAGTTATCATAGTTATCATTAATAGTTTTTTATAAGACCTTTTTGTAATAGTGAGAAAGTGTGTTCTGTGTCTTGATTGTTACAACACGGAGTTATTCATAAATGTAATAAGACAAGTTTAGTTGTTTTATGTTATGGAACAAGCCAGTTGTTTTATATTATGAATAAAGTTTTCACATCTCAATTACATTGCTTGTATGATAACATTCATAATAGTAGGAATGATAAAAAACATGTGTCCAAGGAATAAAAGTTGTTGTTACGAGAACAAACACCATCGAATTTAATCATAAAGGCAATGTAAGAAGTAATAGATATTTTGATCTATTTAAGTATTACATGTGCCGAATTGATTAAGTTTAAAATTTAGTATTCAAGTGTCAATACGAAGGGAAATTAATTAAGAGTCATTTCGAATGATTATTAAATTAATTAAATGGTGTACTTTTACTTGATTCGAATTCTTCTATGATTATTGGTAAATAAGTGTATTTGCATAATAAATCATGAGTCTGAAATTAATTTGATAAAGATCAAATGGGATTTTTCAGAAGAAAGATTAGTGAATATTGTATTCGTAAGATTCGATCAAAGGACAATATTTTTGAATTATGGTTTCAACACAAAAGACTTGTGGAAATTCGTTTCACAATATTATAATATCATAGATGGTGATATGTGAAGTATTATAATCATACTCTATTTTAGATAAAGTGTGGTTTCGAATCTGTCTTAGAATCTCTTAATATGTTCAAAACATTATAGTCGATGTCCACTTTAGAAAATAGATGTTTTTTAACGGTAATTTGTGTGATCGACAATAATGTCGTTGTATAGATGATTATGCGATAATTCAGAATATACACGAATAGTTCTTTGTAGATTACTCACATTGGATGAGAGTGTATTTCAAAACCCAATAGAAACAAAACTTGTATTGTTGTCTATGTAATTCCGAGGAAAATATGATTTTTCGAATTACGGTTAATGGAATTAGAAGCTTGAAATAAGGTGTCAGACCTATATTCATAAAAGTAGAATATTGAAATGTGTTCCAAAACATATATATATATATATCTACAAATGAAAATTTGATGATTAAGAGTGAAGGAGACTAGAAAATTGTTTTCTGCTTGCAATCCTATTCGTGAAGATCATAATGTTTTCATGAAAGAGGCTTCTAAATAAAGTGTTGTTATATTTAATATTGCTGCCAGGTCACAGCATGATATTAAGTGTTTCAGATCTTTTTGACAGATCAAGGTGCACCTTATGAATACAAAGAAAGTTGAGAAAATATCAGAATACGAACAAAGGCTTTTGTGCCTGAAAATCCAGTTACATTTAGAAAGGATTAAAACAGTATATGTTGCTATAATTCCTTTCTTGATCATCATATAAAGTGTTATATGATAAATGTAACTATAAGAAAGATGTGAAAGCATGTTTTGTCAAGAAATGTGTCTTGGACAAGATCAAATTTGTTGACTACATTAATGTAGACATGCTTGAAGTCTGTGGGATTTGTATTAATGGAATATTGTAGTTTGTATTGAATTCGAATTGATAATAGATCAATGATTTTGGTTTGACCAAAATGTCGAGATAAATTGTGAATTTAAGTGGGAGTCAAAGTTAGTTTACTCAGGTAGAATATGTAAAGGACATATTTTTGAGAGGGAGCTTAGACCCTCAAATATGTAGATGACATGTTTTTGTGTGGGAGCTCATGTTCTCAAATACGTGGAGACATAATTTGAGTGAGATCCAAATTCATCTTGTGTAAATGACACATTGTGAATTGTACCAGTAGAATTAATTAGAAAGATGAAGTTGTGAAACTATTTGAAGGTTCACGTCTATTTGGAATAGAACGGGAATTTTAAATAGTTAGCCGAGTAGTTTTGGATTATATCTGAGGAGTCAGAATAGATTAAAATTAAAGGATGGTCCTTGGAAATCCAATTAATCATTAAGAGTAATGATACATGGTAATAGTGGTTGTATGACATGTTGGTCTATTATGTGATGTTAGACATCATACAGAAACCATATTATCTACTCGATGAAATATGACCGATGTTCTTAGAAGAAGAACAGTCTTAAAAGTAAATTTAGAATTTACTAGAAGTAGAAGTGTATTAGTTATTAGATTGACATTGGAGTGTCAAATTTTTCTACATAGGTGTGAAAGTATATATAGATATCGCGAGATTGTAATTGTTACAAGGAGCTCTCTGTGACTGAATGTGTTTTCAAGGCAATTATCTGGTTGACAGAATCAGAGTAAGCGCTGAGAAACAGAAGTCTCACTCAGTTACGGTATTTGTATATATGTTATTAGATAACATGTTGATATCAAACAAGTTGATATCAATGGATCGCAAAAGAAAGCACAATTATGTATTGTACTGATTGTCAGAGTAACACTCTTCCACAAGCAAGCATTATCATACAACGCTTATTTGATAAGGGGTTTTTGATTAAGCAAAATACAGCTAGTTTATTTTTACTCTAGTGCAAGTGGGAGACTTAAGGAGATATGCCCTAGAGGTAAATAAATAAGTAGTATTTATCACATTATCTCATAAGTTTATAATAGGTTTTTGTATTATGCTATAACTGTATTAATCGGAATTATTAATAAACGTGTGATACATAGACAACCAGAGTCCCTAGCGAGCCTATATATAAACAAGTCCATTGGGCAACAGTTGATCGAGAATCCCGATCAAGGACAATGACGTCGGTTGACAATGGGGTCATCTTATTAGTAGAATAAGGTGATGGACATACGCAAAGTATTGCAATAAGATCGTATTACGATGTTTCTCATTTGCAATAGATGAGTAATATGATAGCTTATTCCTTAGATCGTGACACCGTACTTATTGTTACTTCGTAGGGATACTTTGAGAGCATCAAACTTTGTGTCTTATATAGCATGACAATAACGGTGTCCATCTTGGGTATCCCGAGAGTATGTTGAGACGTAAGGATCAAGAGCGGGATTTGTTCATTCTTGTAATGGAAAGATACTCTGGGCCCACTCGGTGAAATTGCATCTATATAGCTGCGCAGCTTATGACTAGGTCATGGAGATGTAATATCACAGACGAGTTAATAACCCTTGTCGGTAACGAGATACAACAAGGACATCGGATGTCTACGTTCATATCTCGGATAAGGTAGTATCACATAAACAAAGGGAATGAAATCATGTTTATGGTTCAACGACGATATTCGTAGAATGCACATGGACCGTCATATGCATCCAGGTATCCCTGGCGGTCCTTGGTGAGCAGAGTGTCTCGACCATGTCTGGAGTGTTCTCGAACCGTAGTTTAAGGTCTTAACGACACCTGGAGAAGGTTCTGGAATATTATAGGATTTTATTGGAGAGAGATAAATGATCAGGAAAGAGTTCCGGTGGTCCGGAAGGAGTTCCGGGAAGGTCTGGAATGGTTCCACGAATGTCAGAAAGATGTTCGGGTGGTTCGGAAAATGTTTCGGAGTCACGGGATATTAAATAGTATTTAAATATATTACTTATGAATTAATTATATTTTATATTAATTTAATTATAAAATAATAAAGGGAAAAAAGGGGCAGCCCACCTACATGGGCCCTAAGAGGGCCCAAGAGGGAGCCGCACCAACCAAAGGAGGAAGGGGGCTTGGGCCCCTAGTCCAATTCGGACTAGGTGGTGTGGCCGAACCCCCTCCCCTCCTTTTCCTTTAGTCGCACATGGGGGAGGCAAGGTGTTGGCAACCCCTCCCCCCTTTATATAGCAAGTCATATTAATTGGATTAATTACAGAAAAATACAATTAATTGTATAGCAGGCCGGCCGAGTTGCTTCTCCGCCCGTTTTGCCCCCTCTCTCCACCAAAGCTATACCGTCGGGCACTGTTGCCTTGCTGGATTCCAAAAAAGTTCTACCCCTGCGATATCAGCTGGATCTGAATGACCGGGGGTTGTTGTTAAGCTCCATATGTTTGCGAGTGCTCGGAGGCGCCACATTTGAGGTAATGTAACCCTGCGATTTGCTGCCCACCCATCAGCCCTGCCGCTACCCTGCAGCCGGCGCCACCCCCCAAGTCGCCGACGCCTCGCCATCTTCCGCCCGACGCCCGTCGACGCAGGTCATCGTCGACACCCCGGCGTCATCGTCTACATCGTTGCGGCAAGTTCTCCGTGACTTCGAGGTCGGCTACGTACGACTTCATCGTCAACGCTTGTGCGGGAGCGTAATCCCCGCTATCGGTCTACATGGAGGTAATGTAACCCGTTCCGCCACCGTTATCACATGTACTTGATAGATAGATCCTGACTAGTTAGGGTGTTCATACGCTAGAAAAATTATTTTTTTCTGCCCCGGAACCCCTTCAACTATTGCTACTAGGGATATAATAGTAGTACGTTGTCTAAGGATGATGTTACTTACTTACTTTACACGCAGTGCTTAACGGGATAATCTGTTCCATGCAACTTAATACTGAAAGGGGTGCAGATGCTAACCGGAAGGTGGATTATTAGTCATAGATGCGGTTGGAACGGTCTATGTATATTATTGTAATGCCCGAATGAATCTCACACTAGACACCATATCATTAGTATATGCATAGGGGTGCTCACCATTATTCTGTCAATTGCCTAGCTATAATTTGTTTACCACGCATGGATGAATGTTATTATTTATGGAGAGACACCACTAATGAACTGTGGACCCCGGTCCTTCTCAGTAATCTGCTAAAACCACAACTGCAAACTTGTTACTTTTTACAAACATCACTCTTTTTTCCACACATACGTTTAATCCTTTTGTTACAGCAAGCCGGTGGGATTGACACCCTCACCGTTGAGTTGGGGCAAAATACTTTGATTGTGTTGTGTGCAGATTCAACGTCAACTACGTCAAGCTCTTTCCTGGCGCAGTTGATACCTCGAGTGAATTCTTCATCTCCTACTGGTTCGATAACCTTGGTTTCATACTGAGGGAAATTTTCTGCTGCACTACTTCATACCTTCCTCTTGGGGTCTCCCAACAACACACCCATTGTGTGCATCAAGCTCTTTTCTGGCGCCGTTGTCGGGGAGATAAAGATTCACTACGAGGGGAGTTTCCGCACTTTCAATATTTTTATTTTGTTATTGTCTTGCTTAGTTTATTTTTATTACTGTTTTGTTTGATTAAATCAAAAATACTAAAAATTTAGTTACTTGCATTACTTTTTATATTTCGGTTAGCTATTTTATTTTCAGTTTTGTTACATTGTTATTTCGGTTTGGTAATTTTTACTTGCTTTGTTTATTTCGGTTTTAGCTTTACCTTTATTACAATGTTGCTTCCTAAATACACTTTTGAGGATCTCTCAGTAGGTAGTGGTTCTATAATTGTAAAAGAAAATATTGGAGAGTTCTTTAATCATATTAGTAAGAATAGAGATCTTCAGGAGAAATCCATAGCCGAACTTGCTCCAAACTATGAAACTGCTGCAACTTCTTTAGTTCACATGTTAGAAACTAGGTTTGTTAACCTTCACCCCATAATACAACAAATGTTTCTTGATCTTTATAATGTTAAAAATGTTGAGAAGAAGGATTTTATCACGGAAACCTTGCTTTAAGAATTTGGTGATGTTGCCGTAGAAGTTAGGAAAGTTTTTGATTGATTTAATATGTTTGGCTCATGTGTAGATGTTATTAATGCACTTGAGAAACTAGGGAAAACCGAACCTATAAATAGGGAAGAAATGGAAGTTCCAATACTTGTTAAACTTGTAGCTATGCATGAAGTTATGGAAGAAATTTTTGATTGGATTGTCCCTCAAAACCCATTTGATGAAAGTAGTAAGCCTAAAATAAATGAAAGAGGCACCTCTGAACCTTATATAGATAAAATACAATGCATAGTTTAGAGGGTTTCTATTCTTGATCTTGATAATACTTGAGTTTCACTTTGTGCCTAGCTCAAAGGCGTTAAATAAAAGCGTTTATGGGAGACAACCCACTTTTACTTCCTGTTATTTTATTTTGTTTTGCTTGTGTAAAGGACTTGTCCTACCTTTGTAGCAATTCCTTTCTATCTTATTTTATTACAATGTTGTGTCAAGTTAAGCCTCTAGTTGAAAGTTGATGCTAAAATTTAATTCCTGTGCTGAAACAATTTCTGCCGTCCACCGTAAAATTCATATGTTCCTACTGGAACGTCAGAAAATTCTGCCCTTTTTATGTGTAATCCTGAGATGTAGATGTAACTTTCATTACTTTTGAGTTTTATGATCTGAGCAAGTTAAGTGCCTCGAATTTTTTTGTCTTTACGGACTGTTCTATTTTTGACAGATTCTGCCATTTTCTTTTGCAATGCCTCATTTGCTATTTTGATTGAATCTTTTTATCCTATTAAGCATCAGTGTCTGTAGCTAATATCTATTAGTAATGGTAGCAATTTATTTCTATAAAATATCATCATTTGTGACTAACCCTCTAATGAAGTTACTCTAAGTTTGGTGTGGAGAAAGTTTTTAAGGATCAAGAGAGAAGGATGATATAATGTGATCAAGTGGATAGTAACGGCAAATCTTGGGGATGACCCGGTGGTTCACCCCAATTTATTTCAAGAAGACTCAAGCATCAAAGCTTGGTGATGCCCAAGGTATCCCCTTCTTCATCGACAAATTATCAGGTCCTTTCTAGTGAAACTATATTTTAATTCCGTCACATCTTATGTGCTTATCTTGAAGCGTCTGTTTGTGTTTGTTTTTGTTTTTTTATTTATTTTGATTCTCTGAATCAATATGGATCCTAGCATTCTTTTGTCTGGGAGAGAGACACGCTCCGCTTTTTCATATGAATACTCGTATTCTTCACTTATATTCGTTGAATATTCGTCTTTTGTTATTGTTTGCTCGCCAGCTCTTGTTTTGCATGCATCTCTTGTTAGAGCTGTTAGCTTTGTTATGTTATACTCTAATATCTCATTGTTTAATTACTTGGAGAGTTTATCATTTAAATAAGTTGATTGGTGTTTGGTTGAGAACAGAAAATGCTAAATGTGGTAGATGGTATAAATAAATGATACATTAATATTGTAGATCATTAAATTGTGTCACTTGAATCATCAATGTTGTTTTGAGATATTAATTTGCTTAATGGTAAACATGATGGTCTAGTAAAGTGTAATGATTAAATGGTTAGTCTAGAGAAACTTGAAAACTGTGCCACACTTAAATTTTCAGTTGATTGCATAATGGTATATGACTTTTTTTTGCCTAAAACAACCGTAATGACTTTATGTTATGCGCTACGGTCGGGGAAGCCAACGGTGACTTTGTCATTCGTCACGATCTCTCTAGGAGTAATTTTCATTATGCCTTGCATGATCATATTTTTATTTGGAATCTTTTTACTTGTGAGTTCTGAAACTGCGTTTCATGGCACTTCCACCACCATATTGTTAGCCTGTTCGATACTTTGCTTTGCCCTTTCTCACATTGAGAGTTGGTGCATTTTTCGCGGGTACATCTAAACTCGTGGGAGATCTTTATCTTGTTCTCCTACACATAAGTCAAATATCTTCCTCAAAACAGCCACCATACCTACCTACTACAACATTTTCGTAGCTGTTCTGAGATATATTGCCATGCAACATCCATCTTACATTACATGACTTGTTGTCATTCATTACTTATTTATTTCTTGCGTGTTTTTATAAAGCTGATGTGTGGTTTTACCCATGTTACGCTACAACACTGCATAACCTGCTACACGTGTAGAGGCACCGTTGTCATATGTATTCTTATGGCACATTCCTATTATTTACTTATATCATCAGTATGTTGTTTTATCATCATTAGTGTGTTGTCATATATCATATATCATATTAGGATGCTTGCCCCTAAAAGTGAAAAGAGCCATGGAGGGCATCGAAAAGAGAAACATAAAAAACAATAGAAGAAAAGAGAAAAAGAAAAGAAAAAGAAAAAGAAAAGAAAGAAAATAAAAAGGGGGCAACATTACTATTCATTATCACACACTTGTGCTTATATTACAACACCATATCATTTATAGTCATCACTTGTGCTCATGTTTAGCACTTTTACTCCATATGAGAGAGTTTTCATGTCTTAGTTGCATAACTATGTGGGGAACTTACACTATAGAACTTGGCTTGTATATATTCCAATGATTAGCCTCCTCAAAAGTGAAAGGAATATACCCGAGAGGCAATAATAAAGTGGTTATTATCTTATTACATGTTTATGATAAATGTTTATTTCTCATGCTAGAATTGTATTAATCGGAAACATTAATACATGTGTGACTAATGAACAAATTAGAGTTCCTAGTAACGCCTCTTGTTTAACTAGCTCGTTGATTAACTGGTGATCAAGGTTTCCTGATCATGAACATTGGATGTTGTTAATAACGGGATCAAGTCATTAGGAGAATGATATGATTAACACACCCAAATTAAGTATAGCAATACGATCAAGTCATTAAGTTTATATTGTTGTACTGAGCATATGAAGTAACCCTAATCCTTAGACCATGAGATCATGTCAATCACTAACACCGGATAAATGCTTTGATGACACCAAACGTCACACTGTAACATGGTGACTATAAAGGTGGCGTTGGGTATTCCGAAAGTATTAGTTGAGGCTCATGGATCAAGAAGTGGGATTTGTCCATCTAGATGACAGAGAGATATACTCTGGACCCTCACGGTGATATCACATCGACACCGCTTGGAAGCACGTGACTAGGTCACTAGGATGTCATAACACAGAACGATTAAAGAGTACTTGTCGGGAACGATATCGAACAAGGTATAGATGATACCAATGATCGGATCTCGGACAAGTAAAATATCACGAGACAAAAGGAATTGGTTATGACGTTTTTGGTTCACACGATCACAAGATTCATCGTCGAATATGTAGGAGTCATTACGGATCTCCAGATCCCGATGTTGACTATTGATCGGAGAGGTGTCTCGATCATGTCTACATTATTCACGAACGTAGGGTGACACACTTAAGGTTTGTCGACGCTTTTGGGTAGACACGGAATTTCGGTGAAAAGTTTGGACAGCACCGAAATTGTTTTGGGTAATATTGAAATAGTTCAAGGGGTTAATTGTCAATAGTCTACAATGGTTGTTAATAGAATTAACAGATGAATCAAGGGGGTAAGTGTTAATGTTTGTTAATACAATTTACAAATATTAAAAAGAAATGATTTTTTTTAATAAGAAAAACCCTTGGGATTTTTGAGTGGAGATTAAAAGAGAATGAGTGGATGCTCCACTCACATCAAGAGGAAGAGGTGGAGTCACCCCTAGGGGCAACGACCCAACCTCACCCCTCTCCTATATATGGAGGGGTGGGAGCTCCCTTTTGAGCACACACTTGATCCTCTCTCCCTCCTCCCGCTGCTGCACCTCTGGCCTTCCGCTTGGCGAAGCTATGGCCGTTAAGTTCTCCACCACACCACGTCGTCGTGTTGTTGGAGTTCCTTGGTGGTTCTACTACTTCCGCTGCCCCGATGGATCGAGGGAACGGAGGTCGTCATCAAGTCGTACGTGTGACCAAGTACGGAGGCGCTGCCTGTTGCAGCGCACATCTTCACGATCTTGAGATCGGCAAGTGAACGACTACATCATCCAAGAGAATTATTCTCGAAATGCTTATGGTCTTCGAGGGTGAGTTTCTCTTGGAATATGTTCCACTCGTTACAAGCATTTGCGGTAGTAGATCTTGGCTTGTTGGTTTGTTCTCACCGTATAATTTTTTTTTGTTTTCTATGCTACGAACCCATCAGTGGTATCAAAGCCGTGTCTATGCGTAGATTCTTTGTACGGGTAGAACACATATGTCTATGTGGGCGTTGATGATCATGTTATTGCTTACTTTGTATATTTTGTATCCTAGTGGCATAGTGGGATGAAGCGGCTCAGACTAACCTTACATGTCCACGCACATGAGACTTGTTCCACGACTGACATGCAACTTGTTTTGCATAAGTGGCTTTGAGGTTGTCTATCTCTACTACTCTAGTTAAGATATAAAATAGAACGGGTTGCGAATAATATTTTCATCACTGTTGTGGTTTCATGTTCGTAGGTAAGAACGGTTCTATCTTCAAAAGCCCTAAGCCACGTAAAATATGCAAAAAAAAAATATAAAGAACGGTTCATTTTTATTTTTTTGCAGGGCATGTGATGTGATATGGTCAAAGTTACAAATTTTATGTAAGAGATGATACCTTTTGTAAATTATGACAAACCAGCAGGATCCAAATGGTTGTCTTTTTTAATTTATGGCCTGCATGCTAAATTTCATATCTAGATGATATGTTGTAAATTTGGAGGACAATTGTAACATCCTAGGATTTTTCAAATTCTGAAAAGTCAGAAAAATTAAAAACTTTTTTAAAACTATATGTATGTCGATTTGAAAACAAAATTCATGCATGCATTCATCATTTTCGTTCGTTTGAAAAACAAAGCCATCTCCAATCGCGGCGCAAGCTTAATCATTGTTGTAGATCTCGTCGATACCATTCAATTCCAAGAAGTCTCAACTCTTTTTATCAAGCGTGGAGAGAGAATTTCGAATCGTCGTCCATCAGATCTGAAGTCGTATTTCTCAGATCTCTTCGTGCTCGTTGCGCCAAATCGAAATTCCTCCAGTGAAAAGATAGATCTATTCTATATCTACAACTTTCCTGTTGACAACTTTTTATTTTAACGTACGTAATTTTCTATATAACACAGATCTTGTTTGATGTTGTTCGAGTAACCAAACCATCTCAAAAGTTTGGGACGACAATACGAAAGTTGTTCCCCTGATCGAGACCTTTCTTTTGCCTCCAGATTCTTCTTATTTGGTTCAGCGAGCTGAGAGATATTCGCGTTTGAAGTTTCGGGCCAGAAAGGTATTTTGTGATTTGTGACCAATCTATTCGTCCACTTATGTTATAATTGTGATAATTAGAAAGAGCACGTAATTCTCTACAACTTTCTATAAGATTGTTTTTCCTTCCGAGCAACTTTATTTTTGGTCAAATTCGTAGTCAAATCCCAGTCAGCCTGCCACGTCAGCGAGTCAATTCCCACGTCAGCGGTCAGAGTCAACAGTCAACCAAAAACCGTCAGTTTTGCAGAAAAATCCTAAATTTTAGATCTATCACTTTTTATTGGTTTGGTCTAATTTTACAAATAAAATATTTTTAGAAAGCTTATGACACATAGAAACTTTTGGCATAGTTAATTTTATGGTTTGCCAAATTATTTGTGTTTATTTTCAAAAGTGGCTTTATTAGTATTTTGAACATAACTTCAATTTTAAAATTGATTTTGGTCAAACTCTTTTGCCATAAATTAGTATGTCTAAGTATTGGCAGTAGTATTTTTCAACTAATTTTTGTAGAATAATTTTCTATGATTTTGTAATTAATATTGATTAAATACTTTTAAGTGTTGTTTTAATGATTAAAATTGATTAAAAATTATTTTCATCATCTATTCGAATTATAAAGTACTTAGTCATATTATGACCGTTTGGTATTAAAAGGTACTTAGAAATATTTTGCCTCTTTAAACAATGTAAATTTTTCCTTAGAAAATTTTAGCATCTAGAAAACTTAGTTGTTTTCTTTTGTTAAGTGTTGTCCTTAGAAATAAATTGCATTGCATGCATGGCATATCTATTGTATAGTTATACTCCTTATAGGAAAACTTCTTCCTTATTTTCCCTAAGTTAGGATTATTTTTAACCTAGTGTTTTGGTAAAGTGCTATGCACTTAGACACTTGACACTTAGCTAAGAAAAACAAAACTCCGAAGGCATCTCCAAGAAGCAAAAACACTTAGAAGAAAATCAAGAGGAACTGCAAGAAGACCATCCCCCCTTTTTCCTCTAAGTCTTTCTCTCTTCTTATGTTTCTCTTAAACTTCCTGGTGGCTAAGTTATATCCAAGACAACTCTGAAGAATCATCAATACTGAAGAATCATCAAGTCTGAAAAACCAAAGTCTACAAAAGTTTAATGAAGACATCACACCAAGGAGAAAGTTACGAGGAAGCCAAGAAGAAAAATTACATCTTTTCTTTATCTTTTTCCGCCTTCCTATTCTTCTTTCACTTTGAACATAAATCAAGTCCTTAGGGATTATGACCAAGTCTTTAGAATGCTAATTGAAGATGAAGAGAACTACATGTGAGTTGAAGATTTCAAAACCAAGCATGTGAAGACTTGCAGCAGCATTACAACTTATTCAACTTGATTTATAGCAAAGTTATTTTGTCCAACCTATGACCTTGGTCCTTAGTAATTTTGACTAATACACTTGCCCCGCATTAACTTAGAATAATTTCATGGCATGACGTGTGTCTCTAGTCCTTAAGAATATTTTTCATATCATGCATGTCATATTATTTTAAGTGTTGCATTTATGCTTGTATGTTTATTTGTGGCTTGTTTGACTTGTTAGAAATTCCGGAGAGAAACGAAGGATTTTGCAACTGATACTCCTGCTCTCCTTGTTGCCAAGGCAAGTGGCACACCCTCATAAACTTCCTAAGTATTTTTCTATGCATTACTTAGTGTATTTCTTTTATGCATGTGTTGGATAGTATTGCTATGCTAAAAGTACTATATCCCTTACACTAGTTGTGTCCAGAATCCCATTGATAACTTGGTAGAAATATTGATGCTATGAAAAAGTTGTTTTATGAAAAGTTAATTTCAACTAAGTTAAGAATGAAACTCCTGGGTGGAATTGGTTTCGAATGGTTTATGTTGAGTGTTGTCTCTTAGGGGTGACCTCTAAGAGATGGTCACTTGTGGATGGCCACCCAGGGAACAAAAGGATCTGAAGAAACTCCAAGTGAAGATTGTTTCCAGTGGAGCCATTAGTCAATGGGCTCTGACTAGATGGATTAAGTTGTGTGGACTTGCCCCGGCCTGACAGGTGGTGGTAGAGGTTTTATAGGTGGAGCGCGTCAGGCCGTTATGGGGTGGGAAGATGCTTTTGAAAAGTCTCGTCTCAACTCTCTCCTTTTCCTTAGCACAGATGGTGTGCTTGAGGATAGTTTGGGTTTGTTGGGTCTAATGGTGAAAGTGCACAACCTCTGCAGAGTGTAAAACTAAGTACTTAGCCATGTCCCCGGTTACGGACAATTTTGAGCAGTTGATCAAGGACGTCAACGGAGGATCCTATCATTCCAATTTCTAAGTTAAAATTTGATGGGTGAACAAGGGAAGATGAGATTATGGTTTTCATGCCATACTCGTCTTGATTTCAAGAAAAGTGTTTTCAAAAGAGTAAGAAAATTTGGCTTTATGCAAATTAGCCTTGAACTCCACCAGCCATATATGCATATAGGCTATAGAGTTATTCCATTAAGTGTCCACCATAGTGTCACTTGCCAGAATCTATTTTTAATGGAATCTGACCCACTCTGTTGCAAAATTTTATTTGTTACAGGTTATTCAAATGACGAGTGAGGTTTTGTTAAGGGATTTCGAGTCTGCAACCAACATGTTTTCGCCTGTGGCAACATGAAGATGACAGAGACTCATTGCTATCTTATTTCCGTTGTTTACTCTTTCAAAGCTAGCTTTATGCTATATAATTTGTAAATAATATTTTGTAAGTCTAGATCATCGATGTAATAAAATTGATACTTTGCTGTGATATTACATCGTAAACTGTGTGTGCAAACGGATCGATCCAGGGGTTTGCACTATACACAGGTACCTGCCATATTATAAGTGCAGGTACGCTACAGATGGTATCAGAGCACTGTGTTGCCTGTAGGTTCGAAACCCCTAAGTTTGGATAAAAATAGGATTTGACCATAGGATTGAAAATCTATTTTCATTCAGTTATCTCAAAACAAAACTTTTCATTTTATCCTCTCTTATACTCTCGTCTAATATCAAACTTCTGAAAATATCTTATCTTTTTCTAGCTGACCATGTTCTAAAAGTCTGAGTTCGATACTTCATATGCAATTCTACACGTCAACATGAAGCACTACCTGCATGGAAGGACACTGAAGAATCCAGATTCATAGCTGAAACACTTCGAAGATTTTGAAGAAAGATGAATTTGAAGCACTCAAGAAGATAGACAAGAGACCACCATTTAATTAGAACAACGACACCGTGATAGTGTATTGATCATGCCAACTAAGTGTGGTATGACAATACTAGATTGCTTGTTTGTGTTGAAACTTGTTGCTCGATGTTTGTTAGATATTGTTTGTAAGATGATTTGCCTCGGTTTGTTGAGTTTGGGGTAGAAATTTTCCCTAGTATCTGACGTGGGGCTACCTTTCGACTAGCCCACGATGAGGCTACTTGGGCCGCGCCGAGCTGGAGAAAGCCCACAGAAGGCCCACTAGGGTGCCGTGTAACCTAGTCCAAGTCGGTTAGGTCTCATAACCTGCCATATCTGTAATTGCCGTCGGCGTCGATCACCCGAGACCTAGCTTACCTATAGAAGCCAGGAGGGTCGCTCGTCTCAGGAAACGCCAATAGCCGCCACCACAAACCCTAGCGAGATCGCAATCTCGCCATTGTAATCGCTACTCGCCATCAATATCAGACAAGCAGGAGTAGGGTGTTATCTTCCGGGAGCCTGAACCTGGGTAAACTCCCCGCTTGTCAGCCGTCGTGATTGAAGGGGTTACGGTGGCAGAAAACAATAATTTTCTAGCGAACGAAACCCTAACTAGCCAGGATCTATCTATCTAGTACATGCGATAACGGTGGCGGAACGGGTTACATTACCTCCATGTAGACCGATAGCGGGGATTACGCTCCCGCACAAGCGTTGACGATGAAGTCGTACGTAGCCGACCTCGAGGTCGCGGAGAACTTGCCGCGATGTCGGAGTCGATGACGCCGGGGTGTCGACGATGATCTGCGTCGACGGGCGTCGGGCGGAAGAAGGCAGAGCGCCAGCACCAGGGGCTGGCGCGCCGGCAGCAGAGGGGGGAGGCGCGGCGGCTGCAGGGGGTGAGACGACGTCGCCCAAGCTCCTCAATAGAGTAGCCTCCGAGCACTCGCAAACATACGGAGCCTAGCGACAACTCCCGGTCATTCAGATCCAGCTGAAATCGCAGGAGTAGATCTTATCTGGAATCCCGCAGAGCAACGGCGCTCTGCGGTATGGCTTAGGTGGAGAGAGACCCCCTTCCTCAGCTCGGCGCGGCTCCAACTTGGGAACCACGCTACGGTTCGGGAACACTCCAGACATGGTCGACACACTCCGCTCACCAATGATCGTCAGGGATACCTGGAAATATATGACGACCCCTGTGCATCCCACGAATATCGTCGTTGAACCATAAGTATGATATTTATTCCCTTTGTCTCTGCGATACTACCTTGTTCGAGATATGATCGTAGACACACCGATGCCTTTGCTGTATCTCGTTACCGACGAAGGTTATTAACTCGTCTGCGATATTACATCTCCATGACCTAGTCATAAGCTGCGCAGCTATATAGATGCAATATCACCGAGTGGGCCCAGAGTATCTTTCCATTACAAGAATGAACAAATCCCGCTCTTGATCCTTACGTCTTGATGCTCTTTCGGAATACCCAAGATGGACACCGTTATTGTCATGCTATATAAGACACAACGTTTGATGCTCTCAAAGCACTCCTACGAAGCAACAATAAGTACGGTCTCACGGTCTAAGGAATAAGCTATCACACTCTTATCTATTGCAAATGACAAGCATCGTAATACGATCTTATTGCAATACTTTGCGTATGTCCACCACCTTATTCTACCAACAAGATGACCCCATTGTCAACCGACGTCATTGTCCTTGATCGGGAATCTCGATCAACTGTTGCCCAATGGACTAGCTCATATAGAGGCTTGCTAGGGACCTGGTTGTCTATGTATCACACGTGTATTAATAATTCCGATTAATACAGTTATAGCACAATACATAAACCTATTATAAACTTATGAGATAATGCAATAAATACTACTTATTTATTTGCCTCTAGGGCATATCTCCTTCAGTCTCCCACTTGCACTAGAGTACAAATAAACTAGCTGCATTTTACTTTATCAGAATCCCTTATCAAATAAGAATCATTTGATAATGCTTGCTTGTGGAAAAGTGTTACTGCACAATCCATGATTGTACACGCTTTTGCGATTCACTGGCATCAACTTGCTTGATATCACCATGTTGTCTAACAACATATATGCAAATACCGTAACTAAGTGAGACTTCTGCTTCCCAGCGCTTACTCTGATTATACTAACCAGATAACTGCCCTGAAAAACACACTCAGCCATGCAGAGCCCCTTGTAACAATTACAAACTCGCGATATCTACATACTTTCACACCAATGTAGAAAACTTGACATTCAAATGTCAATCCCTTAACTAACGCACTTCTACTTCCAGTAAATTTCAAATTTACTTTCATAACTGCTCTTATTCCAAGAACATCGGTTATATTTTATCGAGCAGATAATATGGTTTCTGTATGATGTCTAATATATACATAATAGACCCACATGTCATACAACCATTACCTTCATGCATCATTACTCTTAATGACCAATTGGATTCCAAATGACCATCCTTTTGATTCTATTCTGACTCCTCAGATATAATCCAACACAACTCGACTAACTATTTAAAATTCCCGTTCTATTTCAAAATAGACACTAACTTTTAAAAAGTTTCACAACTTCATCATATTCTATTGGTACAGTTTCACAATGTGTTAACTACACAAGATGAATTCGACTCCCACTCAAATTATGTCTCCACATATTTGACAACACACGCTCCCACTCAAAAACGTGTTATCCACATATTTGAGTTCCTGAGCTCCCACTCAAAAATATGTTTCATACATATTCCACCTGAGTAAACTAAATACGACTCCCACTTAATTCGACATTTAGGTCAAACCAAAATCATTGATCTAACATCAATTCGAATTTAATACAAACCTCAGTATTACATTGATACAAATCCCTCAGACTTCAAGCATGTCTACATAAATGTAGTCAACAAATTTGATCTTGTCCAAGACACATTTCTTGACAAGACATGCTACCGCGTCTTTCTTATAGTCACATTTCTCATATAACACCTTATATGACGATTAAACAATCTTATTCCTCTAATAAGAATTGCAGCAACAATTACTCTCTTAATCCTTTCAAATGCAACTTTGGATTTCCAGGCTCAAAAGCCTTTGTTCGTATTCCGATATTTTCTCAACTTTCTTTGTATTCATAGAGTGCACCTTGATCTGTCAACAAGATCTGAAATACTTAATACAGAGCTGTGACCTGACAGCAATATTAAATATAACAGCACTTTATTTAGAAGTTTCTTTCATGAAAATATTATGATCTTTATGAAGAGGATTGCAAGCAGAAAACAATTTTCTAGTCTCCCTCACTCTTAATCACCAAATTTTCATTAGCAGACATATACTCTTTGGAACACTTTCCAACATAGGTCTGACACTTTATTCCAAACTTCTAATTCCAATCCATAAACCGTAATTCGAAAATTCATATTTTCCTCGGAATTACATAGACAACAAACTGAGTTTTGTTTCTATTTGGTTTTGGAATAGACTCTCATCCTATGTGAGTAATCTACAAAGAACTATTCATGTATACTCCGAATTATCGTATAATCATATACACGTCGACACTACTGTCGATCTCACGAATTCTCGTTGAGAAAAATATCTATTTTCTAAAGTGGACATCGACTATAATGTTTCAAACATATTAGGAGATTCTAAGACAGATTCTGAAAGACCACACTTTATTTAAAATAGAGCATGATTATAATTCCCCATATATCACCATATATGATATTATAATATTGTGAAACGAATTTCCACAAGTCTTTTGTGTTGAAACCATAATTCAAAAAATATTGTCCTTTGATCGAATTTTGTGAATACAACATTCACTAATCTTTCTTCTGAAAAACCCCATTTGATCTATTATCAAATTAATTTCAGACTCCATAATTTATCGGGCAAATACTCCTATTTACCAAAATCATAGAGGAATTCGGATCAAGCAAAACACCATTGATTAATCATTAAAAAATGACTCTCAATCAATTTCCTCTAGTATTGCAACTTCAATACTGCATTTCAAACTTAATCAATGTTGGCACTCGAAATACTTAAATGGACCAAAAAATATCCATTACTTCTTTCATTGCCTTTATGACTAAATTCGATGGTGTTTGTTCTTTGGACACATAATTTTATCATTCCCGCTATTATAAATGTATATCATACGCATAATGTAATTGAGATGTGATGCAAATTACTCATAACATGAAACAACTGCTTTGTTTCATAACATAAAACAACTGATGTGTTCTATATGAATAATTATGTCTTGTAACATTCAAGACACCAAACTAGATCACATTCTCACTATTACAAAATGTCTCATCAAAAACTATTGATGATAACTAATATGATATCTCGAGGGCGTGAGCACTACTGGCCATGAACATGCCATCACTCGTGCACTGTCACGTCACCCTTCGCCACATACTTGTGATAATCAGGGACTGTTTCACAAACAGAAAAATTATCAAACACTTTTCATCAAGTATGAGAAGAATACATTTATATCTTCGTATATCAAATATACCCATAGCGTCGAAGAACTCTTCTTCGATGAATCAACTTTTAGAGATTTGAACTTGTTCACGAACGTGAAGAAGCCCACCGTGTCTCTATAGCATATTCACGCACATGCTATTCACAGCTAGGAGGTAAAGCGCAATCTCTATTGCACTGGAGTTCGCTACCTAGAAATCGTAGATATTCGTAAGCCTGAAGTAGATGTCACACAACTTCTTTAACTGAGTCTCCAGACAGGTATGCTCCCCATGTGAATGGTCCGGAACTTTCTAAGTTGTCTGAACTTCTCAAGACTCAATTCATCTTTGAAGTGACCTCTGATCGCATCAATCACGACATATGGCTCCATGTGTTGAAACAACTTTCAACTCAGGTGCTAGGCATACGCTCATGACGATCGTCACTTCCATGAACATGTCATGATGCTTACGGAACTCATCATCTTGCTCCTTGCTATCAGAATCATCTGGTCTAACTCCTAACTAATGTTCTAGCACATATAGGATGTTTGTTGTGTTTGGAGAATGTTTCTAAAACCAATGCACCAGCTGATGAAGTTGGACCCGTCGGCTTCCAAGGTAGAATCCGAGCTCTCGAAGAAGTAACCGAAGTGTAGTTCCGTAGTCTTCAGATGTGATCGCAAAAGAGGTAAGATAAGTTTATAATATATAGGTGAGTTTTAGTTCTATAATCTCATTATCAAAAACACACCACACCAAGATTATTATCCGTAAAAATAATAATGGCGACTACACGACCCTCATCCACCACACTACCCCCGATCATCACGGCCGGCAGCACAGCTTCAAAGGTGGACATAACATGTCGATCACAACAACTCTGTGACTCGTGCTCGATCTTTCAATCTTCCCGTGTTCCGAGGCCATACCTCTGAGTATGCTAGGCTCGCCAATCAAACCTCGAAGACCTGCGCGTGCAACATGGCTTACACCCACTGTATGCGAACGACGAGATGTGTGACACCCGATCATCACGGCCTGCCTCATAACGTAGAACTTTCTTGGTGGTGCGCAACGAGGGAGAACACAATTTTGGTATTTGTTAGGGATCATCCTATTTATGACGCTACCGTTGTATATCTAGCATATAAGCAATCAATAGGATGCACACACAACAGCACACAACGATGATGCAATGAAGTGCGATGTGACATGGTCGATGCGCCTGGTCCTTCACGGCGCCATGTGCGTGGCCCCCGGCGCCCCGGCATGACTCCGAGTCTACAGAGCCCTCCATTGCCTCCGACAGTACGAGTAAGATCAAAACTTACCGTAACCATGTCACATGAAATAACGCCTCTGCAAAACAAAGTTAGACGCCTCTAGCTTTATCTAGTTTTGCAAGTTTTACGTGGCAAATAGGCTTATTCGTAAGAGAATCGCTTCCCTACCTACGAACTTTGTACCACAACGTCGATCGTATAATTGCATGTTTGAGCATCCCTTTCGGGCCCTCCATTGAAAATGCTTTGCCGACTAGAGAGAGAGAAACAGACACCCGCCAGCCACAGATACGGAGCAAGCCGTATGTCAGTAGTGGAACCAGTCTCGCGTAAGCGTACGCGTAAAGTCGGTCCGGGCCGCTTCATCAACTCAATACCGAAGGCATCGCAAGTGCACGCTAGAGGGTAGCAAATATAAGAAAGACGCCCTCATTCAACATGAGTTCTAACCGTACCAGCAGTACTACGCATAGATCGGCTCTGATACCACTGAAGGGGTTACGGTGGCAGAAAACAATAATTTTCTAGCGAACGAAACCCTAACTAGCCAGGATCTATCTATCTAGTACATGCGATAACGGTGGCGGAACGGGTTACATTACCTCCATGTAGACCGATAGCGGGGATTACGCTCCCGCACAAGCGTTGACGATGAAGTCGTACGTAGCCGACCTCGAGGTCGCGGAGAACTTGCCGCGATGTCGGAGTCGATGACGCCGGGGTGTCGACGATGATCTGCGTCGACGGGCGTCGGGTGGAAGAAGGCAGAGCGCCAGCACCAGGGGCTGGCGCGCCGGCAGCAGAGGGGGGAGGCGCGGCGGCTGCAGGGGGTGAGACGACGTCGCCCAAGCTCCTCAATAGAGTAGCCTCCGAGCACTCGCAAACATACGGAGCCTAGCGACAACTCCCGGTCATTCAGATCCAGCTGAAATCGCAGGAGTAGATCTTATCTGGAATCCCGCAGAGCAACGGCGCTCTGCGGTATGGCTTAGGTGGAGAGAGACCCCCTTCCTCAGCTCGGCGCGGCTCCAACTTGGGAACCACGGGATCGAGAGAGAAATTGGGAATTAACTGAATTTCCTATGAATTAAATCAATTAATATGCCTTGCTATATAAAGGGGGAAGGGGTGTGCCAACCCCCTTGGCTCCCCCATGTGGGACTAAAGGTTTGGGGGGGTTGGTGCGCCCCCCCTTGGGCCGGCCGAACCCCCTTGGGGCCCACCCTCCCTTGTGGGGTGCGGCTCCCCCCTCTTGGGCCCTCTTAGGGCCCATATAGGTGGGAGCCCCCTTTTTCCTTTATTTAATTAATATTAAATTAATATAAAAATCCCATTAATTCATAATTAATATATTTATATATAATTCAATATCCCATGACTCCGAAACTATTTCGGAACCACCCGAACAACTTTCGGACATTCTCGGAACCCTTCCATAGCTCCCCGGAACTCCTTCCGGACCACCGGAACTCTTTCCGGATCATTTCTTTCTCTCCAACAAAAACCTATAAAATTCCAGAACCTATCTCCTAGCGTCGCTAAGACCTTAAGTTTGTTACGCTACGGTTCGGGAATACTCCAGACATGGTCGAGACACTCCGCTCACCAATGATCGTCAGGGATACCTGGAAATATATAACGACCCCTGTGCATTCCACGAATATCGTCGTTGAACCATAAGTATGATATTCATTCCCTTTGTCTCTGCGATACTACCTTGTCCGAGATATGATCGTAGACACACCGATGCCTTTGCTGTATCTCGTTACCGACGAAGGTTATTAACTCGTCTGCGATATTACATCTCCATGACCTAGTCATAAGCTGGGCAGCTATATAGATGCAATATCACCGAGTGGGCCCAGAGTATCTTTCCATTACAAGAATGAACAAATCCCGCTCTTGATCCTTACGTCTTGATGCTCTTTCGGAATACCCAAGATGGACACCGTTATTGTCATGCTATATAAGACACAACGTTTGATGCTCTCAAAGCACTCCTACGAAGCAACAATAAGTACGGTCTCACGGTCTAAGGAATAAGCTATCACACTCTTATCTATTGCAAATGACAAGCATCGTAATACGATCTTATTGCAATACTTTGCGTATGTCCACCACCTTATTCTACCAACAAGATGACCCCATTGTCAACCGACGTCATTGTCCTTGATCGGGAATCTCGATCAACTGTTGCCCAATGGACTAGCTCATATAGAGGCTTGCTAGGGACCTGGTTGTCTATGTATCACACGTGTATTAATAATTCCGATTAATACAGTTATAGCACAATACATAAACCTATTATAAACTTATGAGATAATGCAATAAATACTACTTATTTATTTGCCTCTAGGGCATATCTCCTTCAGTGATCACCAGCGCTTATCTCTCTCCCCCTCAATCAACCCGGGGTGCACAACCCTGGGATTTGCCAAGTTACACCCTCGTCAATTGGCGCCGTCTTTGGGAAGAACAACAAGCGTTGGAATCATGGTCGCACCGGCTCCATCCGCAATGAAGATCAGCGTCTGCACCACTCGGGAGCCCATCCGCTTCGGCTCCTTCGAGTACGCCTTCCACCCGCCGGCCCACCGCTCGGTGTACGCCGATCTGTACAAAGGTATACACATCACATTTGGCTCCATATACTGTTTCGTCGACAGTCGCGGAATATTCAGGTCCGCGGCGACCGCGCCACGCGCGGCGGCGGCACCCGCATCGGTCACCATCGCGCCGCACTCGCCATCACCCACTGCGAGAGTCGCATCTGCCACACCCGTGGAGATTGTACCTGCATCGACTACATCGACAACATTGGCAACGGCCGCGCAGATCGAGTCTACTCCAACCATCTCGGTCGCACGACCGGCACAGTCAAGATCTACCTCAACGACGGCTGCACCCGCGCATGTGATCAAGGGCGTGCTGCCGACAGCCACATCGCGCACACCTTTGTGGGCCCATCAAGTCTACCCCAAACCAATCGTACTCGGTCCGGCGACTGTGAAACCTCTTTCCACGACCACGGGGACGATCGCGAGAAGGCGCAACGACGACTGCGCTGCCCACCATGTAGCAGCAATTTTTGATCCAGAGCAAGATTCGGATCAAGGAAGCAGCAGCGGCAGCGTAAACACTCCCACCCAGGTTTACCCGCAGCAAGTCTTCATGGCCGGCACAGCGCCCCCAGAAAGCAACGAGGAACCCGAGTATCCACTGGAGGTGGTCATGCCTGACCAGACGCGACTCACCATCACGCGTGACATGGGGATCAAGGCCATGAAGCATGTCGACGATGGCACGTTCCCTCGACCCGACGCACCTAGAGAGGATCACCTGGCGGTCCAGTACTTGCTACGCAAGGAAGGCGAGCGACTTCGCGCCGAAAAGACTGAACTGCTTAGGCGCAAGAGGGATGCGGATGCGTCGAGTGCCAGACGGGCTGCCATCTCATTTACTTCATCCACAGAAGTTAACCAAGGAGTACGGCGACACAGAGCTCGTGTTACCCTCATGACAGACGCTGGTCGAGCCAGGGTCACCCGCAACCTCGACTCGTCCTTCGTCACCGAGGACGAGAACGACATACCTGTCCCCAAAACGGCGAACGCCGCCATCATAGCAGTCGAAACATACCTTCGGCTCACATAGCCACCGGAGGGAGACGCGCGCGCCCTTCTCCACAAGCAGCAGATCATGTCCATGAAGGCAATCGAGGAAGCTTTGTCGACCAGGGCGCCAAGCAACCTGGCACGTGAAGAGCGAAAGCACCGAACCCGCGAGCCAGGAACATCAGGGGTCCCGGCAGTACAGCCACTATGACAAGCCCAGCCAGGCGAGACCTTCGCAATGTCATCACGCAAAGGACGGTGGACCGCAACCGCAGCCAGCGTTCGGCTGACACGACGAACCCGGACGATCAGGCCGATCGTAACTTCGAGACGTGCGGGGCCGCATGCTTCAGCTTCAACATCTGCGACACCCGCATGCCCAAAGGTTTCAAGCTGACAGCCGGAACCCCTAGGTACGACGGGAAACAAGACCTGCGTCTATGGCTCAAAGACTACCTCATCGCCTGCACCTGCCAAGGCGGGACGTCGACTACGGCTATGCAGTACATCCAGCTCATGCTCACGGACTCAGCGCACGGGTGGCTCACCAGCCAACCCAAGGACTCCTTCCAAACCTTGGAAGAATTCCAAGATACTTTCATAAAAAGTTTCTCTGGAACATATGCAAGGCCGACGACCTACATCGAGTTGCAAGCCTGCAAACAAGGAAAAGACGAGTCGCTCCGCTCGTACATCCAGCGGTGGACACTCCTCCGCAACACCATGGAACCCGTATCAGAAGACCGGGTGATGGACGCTTTCATGCACGGCGTCGCTTGCCGCGACTTCCGCGAAGAATTTGGTAGGCTCCAGCCGAAGACCACGATCGAGCTCATGAAGATAGCAAACCAGTGGGCCGAGGGAGAGGACTACGTCCACGACACCTCTCCAAAGAAGGAAGCCGAAACAAGTAACTGGCGAGATGGACGCCAGAAGAAGAAACAACGTTTCACCAATGCCGACACAATCGAGCTAGTAGCGGCAGGATATCAAACCCCCCGTGATGACACAAGAGATAACAGTCACCAATATGATCAAGGTCGACAGTCCATCTCGGGACAGTACAACCGCAGCAGTGGCAGCATTAGCCACAATGATGGAAGCCAGAAGCGTGAGTGGAAGCGCGCCCTGACCCCAGCTGAGGAGTTGATGCAACCTTGCAAGCATCACTCATTCCGCAACCCGGACACAGGCAAGTGGGGCGCCAACCACCTGTTGAAGGACTGTCGCAAAGCCCGCAAGATTTACCAGGCGATGCAGCAAATCATCACCCCTGTGCAAGCATTGCAGGCAGCCCCACAGCTCGCTATTCAGGCAGCACCCACAAATAACAACCAGACGCAAGCGGCTGGGACCTTCCCCCAGCAGCAGCCGCAGCCTGAAGTCCAGCCGGCAGTGCACGACGCATACCCGACCACTCGGGGGCAGCTCAACATGATCCAGAAAGGACGTCCTTCGAACAGGACCCAGAAGCTCATCACCCGCCAATTCCTTCAGGCTACCACCAGCCCGCGCGCCGTACCACACTACCTGAGAGGGTTAGAGACACCAATCACATTCTCCAGGGAAGATCACCCGTCAGAGGTACCTCGACCCGGTCACGCCGCTCTGGTTATGGAAGCACTAATTGGCGACTACAACATGAAGAAGGTATTCATGGACGGAGGCAGCGGCATCAGCATCATATTCGCTGACACCCTAAGAAGAATGAACAGGTCGACAGAGAAATTGCCGGAGTCGGAGACCACCTTCCACGGCATAGTACCAGGGCAAGCAATCACGCCCATGGGAACAATCACACTCGACGTCATCCTCGGCACACCCGAGCACTTCAGGAAAGAGTCGATTGACTTCGAGGTCGTCGACTGGAAGTCACAGTACCACACCATACTTGGGCGCCCAACTTTTGCCAGGTTCATGGCAGTGCCTCACTACGCCTACCTGATGATCAAGTTGCCGGGACCCAAAGGGGTAATCACTGTGCGCGGCGACTTCGACCGCTCCAACAGCTGCGACCGCGAGTTCAGCAGGATATCTGAGTTCTTCAGGGTCGAAGAGCACTTCAAGGCCATGTCAGTCGACAACGACAAGACCATCTTTCCACCCCGGAAGAAGCCACCCAAAGACGCCGCCTTCAACACAAATGACGACACGGTAACCCACCAAGTCCATCCGACTGACAGCAACAAGACGGTCAAAGTATCATCAAGCCTGACCCCTTCATAGGAAAGCGCGCTCGTCAAGTTTCTACGTGAGAACTGGAAAATCTTTGCATGGCAACCCTCTGACATGCCAGGGATACCCAGGAATCTCGCCGAGCACTCTTTAAAAGTCCATAAGGATGCCAGACCAGTCAAACAAGCCATGCGGCGCTTCTCAGTACCCAAACGAGATGCGATCACCATGGAGATCGACCGACTGTTGCACGCCAAGTTCATCCGAGAGATCAAAGACTCGGACTGGGTCGCCAACCCTGTCCTGGTGGAAAAGAAGAAGACGAAGAAACTGCGCATGTGCGTGGACTTCACCGCAGTCAACAAATGATGTCCAAAGGATCACTTCCCGCTCCCGGGGATAGACCAGATCATAGACTCGACAGCAGGTTGCGAACGCTTGTCCTTCCTAGACGCCTACTCAGGTTACCAGCAGATCAGGCTGAAAGTCGAAGATGAAGAAAAAACGGCGTTCATCACACCCGACGGTGTCTTTTGCTACCAGACGATGCCCTTCGGGTTGAAGAACGCCGGCGCCACATATCAGCACACCATGCAAGCATGCCTCAAAGGGCTCATCGGGCAAATTGTCCAAGTATACGTCGATGGCATCGTCGTCACGACCCGAAAAGAAGACACCCTAGTCGACGACCTCCGCAAGGTCTTCGCGGCACTCGACGCATATCAGATCAAGCTCAACCCAGAAAAGTGTGTGTTCGGCGTGCCAGCCGGAGAGTTACTGGGATACCTTGTCTCCGCAAGAGGAATCGAAGCAAATCCTGAGAAGGTGCAGAACCTACTCACAATGCCAGCACCCACCAAACTCCGGGAAGTGCAACGATTAGCCGGCCGAGTCGCAGCTCTCAGCCGGTTCATAAGTAAGTTGGGAGAGAAGGCCTTACCTTTCTACCAACTGATGAAGAAGACGGACAAGTTCGAGTGGACACAAGAAGCGCAAGAGGCGTTCGACCAGCTCAAGAAAACCCTGACGACTTCCCCAGTCCTGGTGGCACCACTGGAAAACGAGCCGCTATACCTATACGTCTCAGCGACAAACAGGGTGGTGAGCACGGTACTCGTAGTCGAGCGGGAAGAAGAAGGGCACAGTCACCCCGTGCAAAGGCCAGTCTACTACCTCAGCGAAGTCCTAACATTGTCCAAGCAGAACTACCCGCACTACCAGAAGCTGGCATACGGGGTCTTCATGACTTCCAGGAAGGTCGTCCACTACTTCTCCGAGCACCCGATCACGGTGGTAAGCTCCTCGGGCCTAGCAGACATCCTCACGAATCAGCGCGCGACAGGACGAGTCGCCAAGTGGGTTGTCGAACTAGGACCCTGGAGGCTGAAATACGCTCACCCGAAGTCTATCAAGGCCAGACTCCTCCCAGAATTCACAACCGAGTGGATAGAAGCTCGGCCACCAGATGTCCCCGACTTGTCTAACGCATTGACGATGTACTTCGACGGCTCCAAGAAATTCAAGGCGGCTGGGGCAGGAGTTGTGCTCATCTCCCCCAAAGGCGACAAGTTGAAGTATGTCCTGCAGATGGACTTCCCAACACCCTCCAACAACGAAGCCGAATACGAGGCCCTGATCCAAGGCATGCGGATGGCCAAGAACTGCGGCGCCACGCACCTCATGATCTACGACGACTCCTACCTGGTTGTACAGCCAACCATGAAATCCTGCGACGCTATCACCGACAACATGATCGCCTACAGAGACCTGTACAACCAGCTGGAGGGCGACTTTAATGGCTGCGAGTTGCGGCACATTGGCCGCGACAGCAACGAGGAAGCCGACATCCTCGCCAACATGGGATCAGATAGGTCCCAGTACCACCCGACGTCTTCCTCGAGCGCATCTCGCAAAGGTCCATCAAGACTCGACCCGCAGCAATACCCTCCACACCAGCAACAAGCATCGCGAACCCGCCAAGCCAAGAAAAGGAGCCCATGGAAGTCATGCTAGTCGAAGCCACCTGGACAGGGCCATACCTAGCATACATATTGCACTAGAGGTTGATAACAGACCCAGTCGAAGCAAAGCGCATCATCAGGCCCTACAAAAGTTTTACCGTCATCAACGGAGAACTCTACAAGAGAAGCATCTCAGGAATCCTACAAAGGTGCATACACCCAGTCGACGGCCAAGCCCTTCTGCTCGACATCCACGCGGGTATCTGCGGGCGTCACGCCAGCAGTCGAGCATTGGTGGCCAAAGCGCTGAGAGCCGGGTTCTACTGGCCAACCGCCATGCAAAACGTAGAAGATCTGGTAAAGAAATGCACCGGGTGCCAAGAGTTCGCCAACAAGCCGCACGCGCCGGCGTCCGAGCTAAAAACAATTCTGCTAGCCTGGCCCTTCGCCCAATAGGGACTGGACATGGTGGGCCCGTTGAAGAAATCCTCACCCGGAGGACACACTCACCTTCTGGTCGTAGTCGACAAGTTCACCAAGTGGATTGAGGTTGCGCCCATCACAAGTTCGACTGCATCGTCAGCGATCAACTTCATCAGGTCCATCATCTTCAGATTCGGAGTGCCAAACGGGATCCTCACGGACAACGGCTCGAACTTCACAGCCGAAGAATTCAAAAACTTCGGCTCAGATCAAGGAATCAAGCTAAACTACGCGTCCGTTTCGCACCCGCAATCCAACAGGCAAGTCCAGAAAGCCAACAGCCTAGTCTGCAGCGGCATCAAGAAGCGCCTGCGAGTACCGCTGAGACGCGCAGCAGGCGCATGGGTGGAAGAACTGCCATCAGTCCTATGGAGCTTGCGAACCACGCCCAAAAGATCCACCCAGTACACTCCATTCTTCATGGTGTACGGTGCAGAAGCGGTACTACCCTGCGACATCAAGTTTGACGCACCACGGGTGGTCGCCTACGACGAGTCAGATGCAGAAGAGGCACTCGAAGACAGCATGGACATCCTGGATAAAGCCCGCGACATCGCCCTGGCACGATCAGCCGTGTACCAGCAAGACCTGCGCAACTACCATGGACGGAGGTTGCGACCAAGAGCTTTCGTCACAGGTGACCTGGTCCTCCGCCTCAAACAAAAGAAGGTGCACAAGCTCGCCTCCCCATGGGAAGGCCCATAGATTGTGACAGAAGCAATTGCCAATGGAGCTTATCGCCTGAAGGACTCGAAGACAGGAGCAGTCTGCAACAACCCATGGAACGTCGCACAACTTCGTCGGTTCTATGCCTAGTCGACCTGATCCTTGTACCAAGGATAACATGACAACGTGACAGGTTTCAGACGCACTCTTTCCCTTACCAGAGTACCTAAGGGGATTGGAAGGGTTGTAATGAGGCGGCCTATTTGCAACAATCAATAAAGTGATTTGAAGAAAATGCTGTCAACTTTACCTTCTCAATCAGGGCAAGCAAATCTCCTAGGCCGTCACTCGAATCACTCGAGGGCTGCGCCATACAGGTTGAAAGAAAAGCCTAGGCCGCCACTCGAATCACTCGGGGGTTGCGCCGTACAGGCACAATTCACAAAATCCTAAGCCTCTACCTGACCTACTTGGGAGTTGCGCCGCACAGGTCAAGTCGAAAATCCTAGGCCGCCACCCGGCGCACCCGGGGGCTGCGCCTCACAGGTAACACTTGAAAAAGCCTAGGCCGCCACTCGAATCACTGGGGGGCTGCGCCGTACAGGCGCAATTCACAAAATCCTAGGCCTCTACCTGACCTACTCGGGAGTCGCGCCGCACAGGTCAAGTCAAAATCCTGGGTCGCCACCCGACGCTCTCGGGGGCTGCGCCTCGCAGGTAACACTTGAAAAACCCTAGGCCACCGCTCGACCTACTCGGGGGCTGCGCCATACAGGCATCAGTCGAAAAATCCTAGGCCACCACCCGAGCTACTCGGGGGCTGCGCCATACGGGTCAAGTTCTAAACCCTACATCGCCACCCGACACGTTCGGAGACTACGCTATACAGGTCTCACTTGAAAAAATCCTAGGACGCCACCCGGCGAACTCGGGGGCTGCGCCACACAGGTTCACAACACAGACTAAGGCCATCACCCAAGGTACTCGGGGGCTGCGCCATACAGGTCAAAGCCGCAGCAGATATTCGCGCAGTAATATAAATAGTTTCGTTCTCATTACTCGAGATCTCCTTTAACCACATACATTGTCATTTACATTGGCTAATTCGCCCTCTATAGCTAACCATGTACAACAGAAGACATCTACTATTAATCTGCAGGCTCGTCCTTCGGCGCGTCGAGTGGGTCTACAAGGCGCTCACTCAGCTTTTGTACCTGCTCGATCATGTGGCGCGCAGCTGCCAAGGTGTCGGCGTAGTCGTCATCCCCGGGGAGTCCACCCATCAACCTCTCCAGGGGAAGGTTCGGCCGGTGCAGCCAAACGTAGGCCAACGCCACATTCGCACCGACGACGAGCTGGGCGTGGACCACCTCCTTCAGCTCATCACCCTCGCGGAACCTCTCCAGCAAGGCGTCCAGCCCATGCGGCTGTCCATTGTGTGGGAAGTACACACGGTGAATGTGCCAGAGGGTCTTCCGGCACCCTTCAAGAAGAAAGGCAGCACGCCAAGACCGATCAAGCATGCGCGCAAGGACTCGCCCTCTCGACTTGTTCACCCAGAACTGACGAGCTTCGTATGAGTCGCCAGCTGCCTCCCGGGTGACTCGCTCTTCAACGCGATCCTGCTCAGCCTACCAATCTGGGTTCACGTCTGCGCACAAAAGCTGTGTCAAAACAAGCAAGTTTCAACGAAGAAGGCAGCCGAAAAGGATACCAACCTTGAAGCTCTTGACTGATCAGATCGATCTCCCCGAGCAGAAAATCCTCGTGCTGGGAGAACTCCGCAGTAGGATGCGATCTGGAGTGACGCAACAACAGCTCGGTATTCTTCAGACTCGCCTCAAGCTCGGCCACCTTATTCTTCAAGTAAGTGATTATTCGCTGATCGTTCGTACTTCGGGGAGGAGCTGGCGTTGCTCGACGACGGCGAACACCCGAAGAAGAGCCCTCACCACTCAGGCCAGCTGCCTAAGCAGAGGAAGCGCCTCGGCGCACGTTAGTCTGCCATGAAGGTGCAGAGTCAATACAAAAATGCGAATGCTCAGAAAAAAGCAAAGATGGTGGAAAGAAACACTTAATTTTGGCGTAAAATACAAAAGTACAGGCCACCGCGACCACTGAATTCTACAGTATCATGGCCCCTAGGCAGCAGACTGCGACCGGGAGAGACTCTTCCGAGCAGCAGCCGCCTCGGTCGCCTTGGCGAGCGCCCTCTCGAAGGTGGCCACAAGCTTCACAGCTAGTTGTGTGCCCTGCACCTTCACCCCGCTCAGAGACGCCGTCCGCCCGTCAGGCTTTCAAGGAAATCCGCTGACAACCTTCTCAAAGTCGCCAGCAACTTGATGGTCTAGCAGAAGCTGGAAGGTGAGCTCGGAGCCGCGTATCCTCTGCGTCCAGGTGAAGTCCGCGAGGATGGTCGCGCCATCTTCAAACGGAGCGACAAGGGCATCAACGGCAGTCGGCGGCAGATCACTCGGAAAGATACTGCGATGCACCGTCGCGAGCGCCCCTGTCGACTTCTGCAGAGCGGCCGCCGACTTCTGCAGCGCGTCGGACGCATACGCATAGACGCGGTCGAGGAAGCCGATGGCGGTCGCCAAGTCAACTTCGTCGCTCGACGAACCTTCCGGAGGAGCGCCACCGCATCTCTCTGGACAAAAAGACCAAATGTCAGCAAAGAGTAAAGCAAATACAAGTAGTCTTTAAGCCGAAAACTCACCTCCAAGGGCACCCGTGAGCGAGAGAAGGCGGTCAACTTGAGTCTTCTCCTGGGTGGCCCGCACTCGCTCGCGCTCCTGGGACTCGTGCAGGGCTTTCTCAAGCTCTGCCTGAGACTGAAGCTTCAGCTCCAACTCCTCAGCCCGCTTGGTAGCCTGGTCCAGAGAGGCGTGCAGCTGGTCCCTCTCCTTCTCCAGGCGAACGTAGGCAGCGGCTGCCTCGAGCTACTGGCGGTAGTACGGCTGCAGAAAACAACAAGTTATATAAAGTTGCGGGCGACTATACTAGTCACCCACTCCTTCGGGGGCTACTACCATCGGGAGCGCTGTTCGCGCACCCGATGAAATTCCAAGATTACAAGTACAAGCATAAAAGACTTACGTGGTCCAGGAGGTCGACAACCTCCGAAGCCGCTGGGGGAGCACGACTTGACGACGCGAGGCCAACAGTCGCCGCACGCTCCGCGATCGCCACCTGAGTCACCAGCTCTGTCGACGGGGCAGATGTGTGCTCCACGTCACGTCGAGGGGAGCTGACATCGCCAGAGTGGTGGCTGGAGTAAAAGCAATGCAATGCTCAACTCGAAGATTGAAAATCCAAAGTACAACTCGGAAAAGAAAGAGGAAAATAAACTCACCTGGTGGTTTCGAACTCGTCATCGCTCCCAAGGGAGAGAGACGACATACGAGCGAACTCGCACGGTGGCGCAGAGCTAACAGGAGGAGCGGCCAGAGGTTCGTCCCAGTCGCCCTGGGACCGGACACCCGGAGACGTCGCGCCGGCTTCCTCCAAATCAGCATCTGCACCCTTCGCGGGCGACGAAGCAGACGCAGAATCGCCACCACTTCGGCGCCTTTGCCTCTTCGGGGCGGGTTCCCCTTCGTCGTCATCGTCCTCCACCTCTTCATTTGGAGAGATAGCGGACGGAAGGTCGTCGTCGTCACCTTCCTCCTCCACAATCTTCGACTGGTCGTCGGGGCCGTTTTCAGGGAGAGGAGGAAGGCTGACCAGCAAAGATCGAACCTGAAACATGCAAACACAAGTCGAATCAAGAAACAAAACAAAGAAGAGAACAAGTCAAGAACTAACCTCGGGAACAGGGTTCGCCGCTCCATACGCAGCAACAGGACATTTGACGTTGCAGAGGTCCGCGGCTCGGAGGTTAGCGATGCCCCTCACCTTGGTCTCCACTTCCTCGTCGTCGAGTGGCTGGTCGCTGGCGCCCTCGACTGCCCACATCGGGTGGGGCCGAGCGCTAAGCGGTTGGACGCGAAGCCGGAAGAATGTGTCCATCAGGAAGACGCCACCTGTCTCGCGCCCCAGGGTCTTGACGAGGTTGCGCAGCAGGCTCGGCAGTGGCCGCACTGACTCCTTCTCCTCCTCGGCAAGAGGGTGCGCCCAGGCACGAGTCTTCCGCAACTCGCGCCCGCTGTCGAAGTGAGCCAGGCCCTCCTGGTCGCACTCGACGTAGAACCACCTCTTCCGCCACCCCTGGACGGAGTCCGACTTCTTCATCTGAAAGTACGCGGTGTCACCACGCACCTGGATGCCGAAGCCGCCCACCGGGTATGTCAACCCGCTCTTCCCAACGTTCTTGCGAACGAGGAAGAGCGACTTCCATAGCGCCCAGTAGGGTGCGATCCCCACGAAGCACTCGCAGAGCACGATGAAGCTCGTGATGCTCAAGACGCCATTGGGGGTCAGATCGTGGATCTGAACCCCATAGGCATACAAGAGTCCACGAACGAAATCGTGGAGAGGGAACCCGAAGCCCCGCGGAAGGAAATCCACGAAGCACACGCGTTCCCCCTCGCGGGGTGCGGGGTACACCTCCTTGCCAGGAGCACGTACCTGGGCCTGGTCCAACGGTGGAAGGAGGCCCTGCGCGCGAAGAAGCTCGAAGTCCGTCTTCTTCACCGACGATTTCTGCCAGTCGCCGTCGGGCTTCTTCATCAACCCGGCTTCGGCGACGGTGGCGGAGGAGCTAGCGGCGGTCTTCGGCTTGCCCATAGCTTTGAAGGATTGTAGAAGGTGGGAGGACCAAAGGCACAATGCTTGGATGGAGGCAAGAATGGTAGAAAGCAGAGGAAAGGAGGCGCAGGCGATTGGAGAAGATGATGCCCTCGCGTTGTGGCGCAGTACTTATGCTTCGAAGAAATTCATCTCAGTCGTCCGAAAAGCAACTGTTCCGAGAAGCTACATCCAGCCGTCCACGTGTCGTGTGGAAAGGCCAACCGTCGCCGCCCACTTCGTCCACTACGCACGGAAATCAAGGCTTCATCATCGTGCCGCGAAAATTTCGCGCGTAGTTCGAGAGACGTGACAAATGCTGACCACAGTCAACTCTGACAGCGGGGCCCACTACGTCACGTCCCATCGAGCGTAGAAGCGTGCCACAAAACGTCATCAGTGACGTCAGCAAGGCAGTCGGGAGAAGACAGAGAGAAACAAGACAACTCGAACGCGTGATTCGAGTAGTAAGCTCCACAGCTGAAAACAACAAAGTAGGACAGTGCATTGATCCGAGAACCCGAAACAACTATTCGGAGGGCAAAGAACATCGAGTAAGCTCAAGCAGCCGAATCAAACTACAAGAACGCCGACGGGCCGAATAGAAGCAAACTTCACAAGGAGAACAAGACAAAGTAATTCGACTTCACAAGTTACTCCCATCGGGAGTGTCCTATTCGACTGAAGAAAGCGAGTTCAAGATCAAGAACAAGCAGGCCGGCGGTGAGCCCAGGAGGAAGAAGTCCTTTGCCCGAATCTACGATCCGTCCAAGCACTCGGGGGCTACTGACGTGGGGCTACCTTTCGACTAGCGCACGATGAGGCTACCTTGGCCGCGCCGAGCTGGAGAAAGCCCACAGAAGGCCCACTAGGGTGCCGTGTAACCTAGTCCAAGTCGGTTAGGTCTCATAACCTGCCATATCTGTAATTGCCGTCGGCATCGATCACCCGAGACCTGGCTTACCTATAAAAGCCAGGAGGCTCGCTCGTCTCAGGACACGCCAATAGCCGCCACCACAAACCCTAGCGAGATCGCAATCTCGCCATCGTAATCGCTACTCGCCATCAATACCAGACAAGCAGGAGTAGGGTGTTATCCTCCGGGAGCCTGAACCTGGGTAAACTTCCCGCTTGTCAGCCGTCGTGATCACCAGCGCTTATCTCTCTCCCCCTCAATCAACCTGGGGTGCACAACCCTGGGATTTGCCGAGTTACGCCCTCGTCAGTATCCTTCTATCTTTTACTCATCTATGCTAAACCCAAACAGATGTCTCGCCCAAGCACCAACGATGAGATGACAGTTGCAATTCAACTATTAGAAGGTCAGAGTCAGTTGATGCAACTCATGGTCCAGAATCAAGTCCACAATCACAACAGAAAGTTACCCCAGGGAATGCAACAACTGTTGGATAACCAGACCCACATTGTGCAGATGATGCGTCACAACATGACCAACAGTAATATCAACCCACCCCAGATGGACATTGGTAACAAGGATGGCAAAGGAAGTAGTTTGACAAAACCTCAAGCCTGTAAAACGTGTGGAGAAATAGGACACACATCCAAGGAATGTAATGATGAGTGGCCCCATGGTGTCTCCAGCTATCCAACCGATGGATGCCCCACAACCATGGTTACTTGCTTTTTGTGTGAAGCAACAAATCACGTCCCGACTCAATGTCAGCTCTATCCCATGGTGCCAGAAGTCAGTCAGCAAGTCAAAAAGGGAATACAACATAAACTAAGGAAATGTGTGGAAGTAATACAAGGAGGAACGCAAAAGAGATACTACCCGTATAACATGTTTTACCTGTGGAGAACAAGGATATCATTCGTGGGGCTGCAAATAGAAGAAGATTGGTCAGGATACTGAACAAAATCATTATCAAAATGAGATTGTGGATCAAACTAAGGTGAAAAATGAAATAAGAGTAAGGTCACTTCCGAAAACATCCAAACGTACCTCCAAGTGTTGCTATAAATGTGAAGGAGGTCATTTAGCTCGAAATTGCCCCATCAAGCGAGACAGGACTTCGTCCATTGGGATAAAATAAGATGAACAAGATTTAGAAGAATTTTTAGCCTTGAAAGCACCAAAGAAGAAGCGGAGCTAAAACGAGATCATTTGCTACAAGTGCAAGAGCAATGGCCATTACGCCAACGAGTGTCGAGCAAAGAAGAAGGCCGAAGAAGCTGCCAAGTCAAATCCTTTTGATAAAGGATATGTGAACCATATCACTGTGGAAGAACTGAACGGTACATTCTGAATCAAGTGTTCATATCCAAGTTTTCACAACCAACAAAGATTTCTTTTAAGGGTGTTAGCCCACCCAGATATCCAGTCACAACCTTTTGCTAGCCTTCTCGAATCTAGAGAACGAGATTCCTTTTAAGGGTGGTAGTCTGTAACATACTAGGATTTTTCAAATTCTGAAAAATCAGAAAAATTAAAAACTTTTTTAAAACTATATGTATGTCGATTTGAAAACAAAATTCATGCATGCATTCATCATTTTCTTGCATTGTTTATATTTGAAATTACAATGGGTGAAATATTATTTCCACTTGAAAACCTATTTGAGAAAATATTAAAAACAAAATAATGATTATGCTACTTATATTATTTTTACTTTAATGATTTGATTGTATTTATTGAAAATAATTATTTTTATATGTTTACAATTATGGTACCAAATTTATTTAGTCACAAATAAATTGATTAAATCCCTATTTTCAAATTTGACAAAAGTGTCAAATTTGCATTAAATCAAATATTCAAAATTAATATTTTTGAAAAGTAGTCAAAACATGTACACAAATGTTTTAAAATAAAGATATGATTTTTATAATTTTTAGAAATTAATTTTATTTAATTCAAAATTCTAAAACAAAAGATATGAAAGAAATAAGAAAAAAGAAAAAAAAGACGAATCGGTCCTAGCCGGACGGCCCAAGACTAGGCCGAACCGAACGAGTCCTACTCGATCGTATCTATCTCCAAATTTTTTTTTTCAAACCACTTTTCATTCAAGGACGTTATTTCGAGAAATATAACTCCAAATCCGGATCCGCTTGATCCTACGCGTTGAAAACTTCGAGGCCTATCTATTCCACCATCCCTCCGCTTATATAAACCACCGTAGCCGTCGGCATCTCTTTTTCACTTTTCATTCCACCGAAACCCTAATCAGCGAAATTGTATTTTGTTTGTTTGAAAAACAAATCCGTCTCCAATCGCGACGCAAGCTTAATCATTGTTGTACATCTCGTCGATACCTTTCCATCCCAAGAAGTCTCAACTCTTTTTATCAAGCGTGGAGGAAGATTTTCGAATCGTCATCCATCAGATCTGAAGTCATCTTTCTCAGATCTCTTCGCGCTCGTTTCGCCAAATCAAAATTCCTCCAGTTAAAAGGTGGATATAGTCTATATCTACAACTTTCCTATTGACAACTTTTTATTTTAACGTACGTAATTTTCTGTATAACACAGATCGTGTTTGACGTTGTTCGAGTAACCAAACCATCTCAAAAGTTTGGAACGACAATACGAAAGTTGTTCCCCTGATCGAGACCTTTCTTTTACCCCAAGATTCATCTTATTTGGTTCAACGAGCTAGGAGATATTCGCGTTTGAAGTTTTGTGCCAGAAAGGTATTTTGCGATTTGTGACCAATCTATTCATCTACTTATGTTATAATTGTGATAATTAGAAAGAGCACGTAATTCTCTACAATTTTCGTTAAGATTGTTTTTCCATCCGAGCAACTTTATTTTTGGTCAAATTCGTACTCAAATCCCAGTCAGCCTGCCACGTCAGCGAGTCAATTCCCACATCAGCGGTCAGACTCAACAGTCAACCGAAGACCGGCAGTTTTGCAGAAAAATCCTAAATTTTAGATCTATCAGTACTTTTTATTGGTTTGATCAAATTTTACAAATAAAATATTTTTAGAAAGCTTATGATACGTAGAAACTTTTGGCATAGTTAATTTTATGTTTTGCCGAATTATTTGTGTTTATTTTCAAAAGTGGCTTTATTAGTATTTTGAACATAACTTCAATTTTAAAATTAATTTTTGATCAAACTCTTTTGCCATAAATTTGTATGTCTAAGTATTGGCAGTAGTATTTTTCTACCAATTTTTGTAGAATAATTTTTTATGATTTTGTAATTAATATTGATTAAATAATTTTAACTGTTGTTTTAAAGATTAACATTGATTAAAAATTTATTTAAAATTATTTTCATCATCTATTCGTATTATAAAGTACTTAGTCATATTATGACCACTTTGGTATTAAAAGGTACTTACAAATATTTTGCATCTTTAAACAAAGTAAATTGTTCCTTAGAAAATTTTAGCATCGAGAAAACTTAGTTGTTTTCTTTTGTTAAGTGTTGTCCTTCGAAATAAATTGCATTGCATGCATGGCATATCTATTGTATAGTTATACTCCTTATAGGAAAACTTCTTGCTTATTTTCCCTAAGTTAGGATTATTTTGAACCTAGTGTTTTGGTAAAGTGCTATGCACTTAGACACTTGACACTTAGCCAAGAAAAACAAAACTCCGAAGGCATCTCCAAGAAGCAAAAACACTTAGAAGAAAATCAATTGGAACTGCAAGAAGACCATGCCCCTTTATTCATATAAGTCTTTCTCTCTTCTTCTGTTTCTCTTAAACTTCGTGGTGGCTAAGTTATATCCAAGACAACTCTGAAGAATCATCAATACTAAAGAATCATCAAGTCTGAAAAACCAAAGTCTACAAAAGTTTAATGAAGACATCACACCAAGGAGAAAGTTACGAGGAAGCCTAGAAGAAAAATTACATCTTTGCTTTATCTTTTTCCGCCTTCCTATTCTTCTTTCACTTTGGACATAAATCAAGTCCTTAGTGATTATCACCTAGTCCTTAGAGTGCTAATTGAAGATGTAGAAAAATACAAGGGAGTTGAAGATTTCAAGACCAAGCATGTGAAGACTTGCAGTAGCATTACGACTTATTCAAGTTGATTTATAGCAAAGTTATTATGTCCAAACTATGACCTTGGTCCTTAGTAATTTTGACTAACTCACTTGCCCCGCATTAACTTAGAATAATTTCATGGCATAACGTGTGTCTCTAGTCCTTAAGAATATTTTTCATATCATGCATGTCATATTTTTTTAAGTGTTGCATTTATGCTTGTATGTTTATTTGTGGCTTGGTTGACTTGTTAGAAATTCCGGAGAGAAACGAAGGCTTTTGCAACTGATACTCTTGCTCTCCTTGTTGCCAAGGCAAGTGGCACACCCTCATAAACTTCCTAAGTATTTTTCTATGCATTACTTAGTGTATTTATTGTATGCATGTGTTGGATAGTATTGCTATGCTAAAACTACTATATCCCTTACACTAGTTGTGTCCAGAATCCCATTGATAACTTGGTAGAAATATTGATGCTATGCAAAAGTTGTTTTATGAAAAGTTAATTTCTACTAAGTTAAGAATGAAACTCCTGGGTGGAATTGGTTTCGAATGGTTTATGTTGAGTGTTGTCTCTTAGGGGTGACCTCTAAGAGATGGTCACTTGTGGATGGCCACCCAGGGAACAAAAGGATCAGAAGAAACTCCAAGTGAAGATTGTTTCCAGTGCAGCCATTAGTCAATGGGCTCTGACTAGATGGATTAAGTTGCGTGGACTTGCCCCGGCCTGACACGTGGTGGTAGAGGTTTTATAGGTGGAGCGCGTCAGGCCGTTATGGGGTGGGAAGATGCTTCTGAAAAGTCTCGTCTCAACTCTCTCCTTTTCCTTAGAACAAATGGTGTGCTTGAGGATAGTTTGGGTTTGTTGGGTCTAATGGTGAAAGTGCACAACCTCTGCAGAGTGTAAAACTAAGTAATTAGCCGTGTCCCCGGTTACGGACAATTTTGAGCAGCTGATCAAGGACGTCAACGGAGGATCCTATCATTCCAATTTCTAAGTTCAGATTTGATGGGTGAACAAGGGAAGATGAGATTATGGTTTTCATGCCATACTCGTCTTGATTTCAAGAAAAGTGTTTTCAAAAGAGTAGGAAAAATTGGCTTTATGCAAATTAGCCTTGAACTCCGCCAGCCAAATATGCATATAGACTGTAGAGTTATTCCATTAAGTGTCCAGCATAGTGTCACTTGCCAGACTCCATTTTTAATGGAATCTGGCCCACTCTGTTGCAAAAATTTATTTGTTACAGGTTATTCAAATGACGAGTGAGGTTTCGTTAAGGGATTCCGAGTCTACAACCAACATGTTTTCACCTGTGGCAACATGAAGATGATGGAGACTCAATGATATCTTATTTCCGTTGTTTACTCTTTCAAAGCTAACTTTATGCTATGCAATTTGTAAAGAATATTTTGTAAGTCTGGATCATCGATGTAATAAAAAATATACTTTGTTGTGATATTACATCGTAAACTGTGTGTGCAAACGAATCGATCCGGGGGTTTGCACTATACATAGGTACCTGCCATATTTTAAGTGCAGGTACGCTACAACAATCAAGAAGGAGGCGCCATGGACCTTGGTGCCACGCCGGTGGAATGATGGAAATCATGCCAAGATGCACAAGATGAAGATCAAGTGCAAGAAGGACCATATCATATCACATTATCCATGCATGTGATGTTAATCCTTTTATGCATCTTATTTTGCTTAGATCTTTGCTTAGATCGCGACGGTAGCATTATAAGATGATCCCTCTCACAGTTAATATCAAGATAATAATGTGTTCTTCCTTAGTATGCACCATTAAGAAAGTTCGTCGTTTCGAAGCACCACGTGATGATCGGGTGTGATAGACTCAACGTTCGCATACAACGGGTAAGCCAGATTTACATACGCAAATACTATGGTTTTACTTGGCGAGCCTAGCATGTACACGTAACCGAAAGGTAAAACATGAGTCATATAGATGATATGATGAATATGTCGATGTTCGCCTTTGCAGCTGCACCATCTCTCGTGATGGTCGGTTATTGGTGTAGTGAATTTGGTTTGTGTAATCACTAAAACGACTAGAGGGATGTTGTTTTTGAGTGGGAGTTCACGTAATAATTTCGAATTAACTTGAACTTAATTTATCATAATCTTAGTCTAAATAGTCTTTGCAAATATGTTGTAAATCATGGCACCACCTACTTTCAATTTCAATATGTTCATGGAGAAAGAGAAACTAGCAAATAATGGAAGCAATCACCAATTGGGCACTTAACCTGAGGATTCTCCTCACAGCTTGTAAAAAGCTCTATGTGCTTGAGGCACCGCTAGGTGCCTCGCCCGCTGATGACGCTCCCGATGATGTGAAAAATGTTTTCTTGACTCGGAAGGAGGACCACAGTGTAGTTCACTGCGGCATTTTGTATGGTTTAGAGCCGGAGCTGCGAAAACGTTTCGAGAACAACACCGCTTTTGATAGAATGGGAGAATTGAAAATGATTTTCGATACCCATGCTGCCGTAGAGAGTTATGATGATTCAGAAAAGTTCTTTAGCTGCATGATGGAAGAGAACAACTCTGTTAGCGAGCATGTACTCAAAATGTCTGGGTATGCCAATAAGCTCATGGCCCTAGGTATATCAATCCCCAATGAGCTAGGAATTCATCGTGTTCTCAATTCACTCCCACCAAGTTACAAGAACTTTGTGATGAACTACACTATGCAAGGCATGAAGAAGACTCTCCCCGAGCTTCTGTCAATGCTCAAAACTTCTGAAGTGGAGATCAAAAAGGAGCATCAAGTTTTGATGATCAATAAAACCACTAGTTTCAAGAAAGGCAAGAAAGGAAAGCCAAAGGGTAATTTCAAGAAGGGTGGCAAAGCTGTTGACGCACCTGAGAAAAAGACCAAGGTTGGCCCTAAGCCTGGCACTGAGTGCTTTTACTGCAAAGGCACTGGGCACTGGAAGCGTAATTGACCCCAAAAATTTTGCGGATAAGAAGGCCGGCAAAGTAAACAAAGGTATATGTGATATACATGTTATTGATGTGTACCTTACTAGTACTCGCAGTAGCGCCTGGGTATTTGATACTGGTTCGGTTGCTAACATATGTAACTCGAAACAGGAACTACGGAATAGGCGACAACTAGCAAAGGATGAGGTGACGATGTGCGTCGGCAATGGATCAAAGGTTGATGTGATCGCTGTCGGTATGCTACCTCTTCGTCTACCATCAGGATTAGTGATGAACCTAAATAATTGTTATTTGGTGCCTGCGTTGAGCATGAACATTATATCTGGATCTTGTTTAATGCAAAACAGTTATTCATTTAAGTCTAAGAACAAGGGATGTTCGATTTATATGAATGATATCTTTTATGGTCATGCACCTATGAAGAATGGTTTATTTCTTTTGAATCTTGATAGTAATGATACACAATTTATAATGTGAATGCCAAAAGAATCAAGTTGAATGATGATATTGCTGCATACATGTGGCATTGCCGCTTAGGTCATATTGGTGTTAAGCGCATGAAGAAGCTCCATTCTGATGGGCTCCTAGAATCACTTGATTATGAATCATTTGAGACATGTGAACCATGCCTTATGGGCAAGATGACTAGAACCTCGTTTTCCGGCACGATGGAACAGGCGACGGACTTATTGGAAATCATACCGATGTGTGTGGTCCAATGAGTGTGTGGCGCGCGGTAGATATCAATATTTTGTTACCTTCACTGATGATTTAAGTAGATATGGGTATATTTACTTAATGAAACACAAGTCTGAGACGTTCAAAAAGTTCAAAGAATTTCAGAGTGAAGTGGAAAACCATCGTAACAGAAAAATTAAATTTCTGCAATCCGATCGTGGAGGTGAATATTTGAGTTACGAGTTTGGCACACATATGAAAGAATGTGGAATAGTTATACAACTCACTCCTGCCGGAACACCACAGCGTAATGGTGTATCTGAACGTCGTAATCATACTTTATTGGATATGGTTCGGTCTATGATGTCTCTGACATATTTGCCACTATCATTTTAGGGGCATGCACTAGAGACAGCTGCATTCACTTTAAATAGGGCTCCATCTAAATCCGTTGAAATGACACCATATGAACTATGGTTTGGAAACAAACCTAAGCTATCGTTTCTAAAAGTTTGGGGATGCGATGTTTATGTGAAGAAGCTTCAGCCTGATAAACTCGAACCCAAAGCGGAAAAATGCATCTTCATAGGATACCCTACAGAAACAATTGGGTACACCTTCTATCACAGATCCGAAGGCAAAGTTTTCATTGCCAAGAACGGATCCTTTTTGGAGAAGGAGTTTCTCTCAAAAGGTGTGACTAGTAGGAAGGTAGAACTCGACGAGGTTATGGAAGCTTCTCTTCTTGGAATGGCGAGTAGCGCAGCGCCGGAAATTGTTTTGGAGTTGACTTCAACAGATGAAGAGGGAACTAATGATAATCAAGATCATGAAACTCCGAAAGAGGATACTACCGTACTTCGTAGGTCAATAAGGATGCGTACAGCTCCTGAACTGTACGGCAACCCCGTCATGAACGTCATGGTAGTTGATAATGATGACCCTGCGACTTATGATGAAGCGATGATGGGCTCCGATTCGAACAAATGGCTAGCAGCCATGAAATACAAAATGGAATCCATGTACGAAAACCAAGTATGGACTTTGGTGGACTTACCCAATAACCGCAAGGTCATTGAGAACAAATGGATTTTTAAGAAGAAAATTGATGCTGATGGTAAAGTGATCGTCTATAAGGCTCGACTTGTTGCAAAAGGTTTTTGACAAGTTCAAGGAATTGACTATGAGGAGACTTTCTCTCCTGTAGCGATAATGAAGTCTGTTAGGATTATGTTAGCAATTGCTGCATTTTTCGATTACGAAATCTGGCAAATGGATGTCAAAACTGCGTTCCTTAATGGTCACATTGAGAAAGAGTTGTACATGGTGCAACCCAAAGGTTTTGTCGATCCTAAGGATGCTGACAAGGTATGCAAACTTCAGCGATCCATTTATGGACTAAAGCAAGCATCCCGGAGTTGGAACCTCCGCTTTGATGAGGTGATCAAAGGGTTTGGATTTGTCCAAACTTATGGAGAAGCTTGTGTCTACAAGAAAGTGAGTGGGAGCTCTGTAGCATTACTAGTACTATATGTGGATGAAATATTTGTCGTGGGATTGTCACGGCAGATGTTTCCGGGTGGAAACTTGAGATGAGGGGCATGGCGGCTTCCGACATCAGGAGCTTGTCTAGCGTGGCGTGGGGAAACAAGGGTTTACCCAGGTTCGGCCTCTCGTCTTGAGGTAAATACCTACTTCCTGCTTCGGCTTAATTGATTAGGGTTTCGATAACTCGGCGCCTTAGCTTCCGGGTCTCGAGATTACAATGGTGTCTCTTATGACTTGAACTTGTAACTTGTAACTTAGATCTCTTGGAGCCAGGAGACCCCCTTATATAGGTGGCGGGTCTCGCTGGAGGTACAAGGTCGGGTCCGGGTTCCTATCATACCGGACTCTACTCTAAGTCCTCGAAGCTTCTTCCTTCCTTAGCAGGACTCCGTCTTGTACTTGGTCTCCAGCCTTATGGATCCTTCTTGCTTGCGGGCCAAGGCACACGTTGCGCACCGACTTACGTGTCACCTGGCCCATGTATTTATGCTTGATCCGACACAGTCTCGTGCCCGGCCGGCTTATCTTCTATGTTTGTAGGCCTACCTAGTTATGATCCCCCCAACAGTAGCCCCCAGGATAACTTGGACATCAGACTGGACTTGCTTCACCTTTGCGCCTTGGAGCATGTTTCTGGGGGAAGCTGTCTGTCCTTTTGTCCGGGTTATCTGAAAAACAATAAACAACCCGTTAGACAAGCAGGCTCTCGGGTTACCCACTCAGCTGGCATGATGCTTGGTCAACGACTCGTAACCCGGCCACCACTCGCCGGCTTTCACTCTCTAAGCCTTTGACTTTCTCCTTTCTTTATTCTTTCTCTTGTCTTTCGGTCAAACTTCTCGGTCAACGACATATTTAATGTCAATCCATGCGCGAGAATCGAAGAAACAATAATCACCTTGGGGACACAAAGATCTTGTCAGGGAATATCTCACCTAACAGATTTTCTCCCCCGAGATAATTATTATCTTTTTATCTTTCCCACTTTGCCCCTAGGTCAACCCTAGGAGCTGAGAGCTCACTCTCTCCCGAACGCTCCGCCTCCTTCTTCCTCGAACTCCTCGCATCCACTATTCCTGCGCACGCATCCTCGAACCCTCCGCCGCCGTTCATCTTCTCGGAGCTCAAGCTCTTCCTGAGATCTTCATCGACAAGATTTGCGCGATGAACTTCGCGCTTTCATTCACGCGCAAGAGATTCCGATCCTCTCCTTCCTTCTTTTCTCGGTAAATCTTCATCTCAACTTATATTCCTAGTTTCTCGTGCTCGTGGAGTTCTTCGGATAAGCTCGTGTTCTTCGTATTCTTGAGATGTTATTCTTTGTTTTTGATTCTCCGGGGCTCCTCAGATCCATTTTGACCGGCACCGTTCATTTCACCATTGTTTTTTGCTTGGACTGTTCATGCGGATGAACCACTCCATTCTCTCTTGAACTTCATTTCTCTGTTATTTTCTTTTATTTTGTAGATCCAAACTAACATTTTATCTCTGTTATTTCCTGTTATACATTTCCGGCTTTCAATCATCATCATGCCTGTCAAGTCCGCTGCTCAGCGCGCTCCCAAGAAGGTGAAGAGCACACCCGGCGCCAAATCTTCCGGCATAGTCACCGCGGAGAAACTGAAACGCAAAGCCGGATGCAACTGGGGTAAATCCAACATCCGGGAAAGCCGGCTTCAAGAGATGGACAAACTCGGCATGCTTCCGCCTCAGTCGGAGGCCTACTGGCGGGTTCCGCACGAAGAAGAAACCCTGCCGCAGCCCGGACCCGGCGAGGTAGTTCTCTTCGCCGATCACATACCCCGGGGTTTCAAACCCCCGGGTTCTCTTTTCTTCCGCCAAATTCTTGACTACCTCCAGATTTGTCCACAAGATATAGCACCGAACTCGGTGCTAAACATCACTCATTTCGTTGTCCTCTGCGAGGCCTATCTCGGCATCGCTCCCAGTCTCCCTCTTTTCCTAGAATGCTATTACTGCAAGCCCCAACAGGAATACCCGGCCGGGCCTCTTGTTTCCTGCGGTGGCGTGACCAACCAGCACCGCCGCAACCTCGTCTTCCCGGGTTTGGTCCTTCACTCACACCCGAAGGACTGGCAGAAGACGTGGTTCTACTGCCAGTCACACACTCCCGAGGGTGAGCCGGCCCATCCCGGCTTTTGAGCTGATAGGCTCACCCTCAATGACAACATGAACTCCTTCGCCTCCCCCACTGACCGGGAGGCCATCAAGCCACTGATTGGCCGCTTTTGCGCCCTTCTTGCCCACAGGCTAACGGGCGCAGACTTGGTCAGATGCTGGGTGGGGTGGCGCATCATGCCACTCAGCATCCGGGCGGGCCACATGTGCCAGTATTCCGGTCTCTGGAAGACCCGATGCGCTTCAGTAAAGGCCAACAGTCGGAGGAGGCGCAGGTCCGGTCATCCGGAGGATCGTCAATGAATCCCCAGATGCTCTGGTGAACACCGTCCTCCCTCCTTTCAGCGCCACCAACCCCTTGAAGCCGGTATTTTCTGTTTCCTCTGTCTTTCCTTATGCTGAAGTTTTCTCTGAGCTATAACCTTGAATCTCTCAAGCGGACAAAACTTGGTGGTCCGCGGATTTAGTCTCCTCGCCCGACTCTGCCGATGAGTCGGGTAATGAAGCTGAGGAAGCCGGCTGCAAAGCCTTTGTAGAAGAAGGAGGAGAGGAAGGTGAGTTAAACTCCATCACCCGGCTCTTCCTTGACTTAATGGACGCCGACCTTCAGGAAAGCTGGTCTCCCCCTATTGATGAAGCAAATATATCAGATATTGTCCTTCCGTCCACGGACCCGGCTCCTCCGGCTGCCAAGAGGAGGCTCCGCTCAGACTCCGCCGAGGTAACTTCACTATGCCTTAGCTTGTCTTGCTCTCGTTCATTGCTCTAGTTTATATGCTGAATTTGTCTTGTGTTTGACAGGAGGCAAAGGAAGCCTGTTGCCAAAAGCGTCGGCTTTGGTCCTCCGACTCTGACGAGCCACTCTTTGAAGGTATTTCCCAACACCCGACTCCTCGCCGGGTTAAGCCTCCACAGAAGCGCCCTTTTGTTCTTTATCCTTTAGCCGGGACTGAGCGGAGGTCTAAGTCTCGGTCTCTCTCAGTGTCTTCAGATTCGAGCGATGATCTTTTTGGCGGATTTGCTGTCAATAAGGGGTAAGTCTCTTTTCTCTCGCTTTTCTTGTTACTTCTTTGTCTCTGTTGTAACCTTTCATCTGATCAGAGCTCGCACTACTCCTCCATCTCCTCCGACTGTCGATGACATGGTCGTTACCTCGCCCCTCCACGTCGAAGGAGGGGCCGCTAAGTCGGCGACGCACCCGGCCTCTCCCCGGACATCTGGCTTACCGGATGAGGAGATTACCGGCTCTGCGATGGGTGACAAGCCCGTCGACTCCCGCATCGCCAAGACCGCCGCCCTGGGTGCAACCACTTCAAAATCTTCAACTAGCAAGGCCTCCGGGTTCAAGTCCTACAAGGACTTGGACTTGACAGCTCTTTGCGGAGAGCTTCATAGGCGTGTGGGGGAGTCACGCCATGCGGAGGACAGCATCTTGGCTGAACTCCAAGAAAAGTTTGAGGTATGCATATATATCTCTCCTAGTCCCCAAGTGTCGGGTTATCAGCTTGCGATGACTTGGGACTTCCATTATGGCTTTCTTGTTCTTGATAAGTTCTTGTTAAGTAGTCCCCAAGAGTCGGATTGACTGCTTGCAGTAATCTGGGTCTTCATTTGCGGACTTGCTTTTTGCTTTCAACTGACTAGTCTCCAAGGGTCGGGTTATCGCTTGCGGTACTCCGGATCTTCTTGTTGAACTTACTTTCTGAGCCCAGAATTGTCTAGCCCCCAAGTGCCGGGTCTTAGCCTGCACGACTTGGGACTTATAACAATTTGGGCTTTCTTATTCTTACTCACCGTTTCCTGATCTTTTACTTGTGTTTCTTGTTTCAGGACCAAACCCGCCAGCAGGGCCATACCCTTGATGTTGTCAAGGGGGAGTTGGAGTCAGAGGCCGGCCGCCGCCCCGGGCTTGAGAAGAAGATCGCAGATCTTGAGAAGAAGCTCGGCGAGGTTGCTGAAGAGAACTCCCTCCTCCGTCAAGAGATGGAGGAGCATGAAACCAGCTGGACAGAGCAACGGGACAAGCTGCAGGAGGACCTGACCTCCTCCAATGCTAAGTACAACAAGCTTGTCTCGTTTCTCTACACGATCTTGAGGTCGGCTTCGTCGGTCTTCATCGACAACGTTTGTGCGGGAACGTAATCCCCGCTTTCGGTCTATAAGGGTATGTATTCCGATCACCGTTCGTACTACTATATCTGCATAGAATAGATCTTGGCATGTTTTAAGGATATCGTTTCTAGGAAAAAAATTGTTTTCTGCACTCGATCCCCTTCAGTGGTATCAGAGCCGATCTATCGTAGATATAGCTGTACGCTGTTAGAACCCGTGTTCTGCACGGGGCACCGTTCCTGTTATTTGCTACCCTCTAGCGTGCACTTGTGATTCCAGCGGCATCGAGTTGATGAAGCGGCCCGGACCGACTTTACGCGTACGCTTACGCGAGACTGGTTCCACTACTGGCATACGGCTTGTACCGTATCTGTGGCTGGCGGGTGCCTGTTTCTCTCTTTTTAGTTGGTCTTGCATTTTCAATGGAGGGACCGAAAAGGATGCTTAAACATGCAATTATTGGATCGTTGTTGTGGTCATAATGTTCGTAGGTATGAAGCGGTTCTATTTACGACAGCCCCAAGCCACGTAAAATATGCAAAAGATAAAGTAGAAGCGTCTAACTTTATTTTGCAGGGGCTATGTGATATGGTCAAGCTAGGTTTATTAAATTGTTTATAAACTGCGGGCGCCAAGAAGACCATGGCGCGATGGATTATATCACATTGCGTTACATTTGATGTTTTGTGTGCATCTTATATTGTGTGATTATATATATTAGTATATATTAGTTACACGGCGGTAATTATATAAGATGATCCCTTAAAAAATACCACTAGTTTTCTTCCTCCAACGAGCACCACCAACAAAGTTCTACGTTATGAGGCAGGTCGTGACGATCGGGTGTCAGACATATCGTCGTTCGCATACGGTGGGTGTAAGCCATGTTGCACAAGCGTCAGCGTGTAGGTTATAGTTGCGAGCCTAGCATATGCAGATATGTCCTCGGAACACGGAGGCCGAAAGGTCGAGCACGAGTCACAAAATTGGTGTGACGGACAGTTGTCTACCCTTGAAGTTGTGTCGCCGGTTCTGACGATGAGGGTTGGTGCAATGGATGGGGGTCGTGTAATCGCTTAAACGACCAGGAGGGATGTTCGTTTGAGTGGGAGTTATGTTAGTTATTTTCTAAAAATACTATAACTCAAAATTATTATGAAGAAAGTCTTATGTTGTTGCAAATTCCATTGAAGATATCTCGCCCCTCATTTAACCTAGCTCTGTTCCTTGAGAAAGAAAATCTTAAGACCAATGGGTCAAACTTCATGGCCTGGTTCCGCAACCTGAGGATCCTCCTCACTCCCCATAGGGTGGCCTACGTCATTGAGGCCGCCATAGGTGACCCTCCCACAGATGAAGCCTCTGAGGATGAGAACAAGGTCTTCCAAACCAGATCGGAGGATTTTGCCTTTGTCCAGAGTGGCATGCTCTACGCCATGGAAGCCGACCTGCAGAAGCGCTTTGAGAAGATGAGCGCCTTTGAGATTATTTCCGATCTCAAGGTTGTCTTTGCGCCGCGGGCTAAGGCTGAGAGATATGAAGCTTCTAAGCTTTTCTTCTCGGCCAAGATGAAGGAGCATAGTAGTGTGAGCGAGCATGTGGTCAAGATGTCTGGCTACGTTCAACGCCTGAATGCTTTGGAATGCAAGATTCCCGATGAGCTGGCGATTGATAGGGTGCTGCAATCGTTGCCACCGAGCTATAAAGGCTTCATCATGAACTACAACATGCAGGGCATGGCTAAGTCCCTGGGTGAAGTGTTCGTGATGCTCAAGACTGCTGAGGTAGAGATCAAGAAGGAGCACACGTTGTTGATGGTCAACAAGACCGTTGATTTTAAGAAATCCGGTGGCAAGGGAAAGCAGAGCTGGAAGTCCAGGAGGGAGGGCAAACTGGTTGCCAAGCCCAAGACTAACAGATCTGGTCCCAGAGCTGGCGTGGAGTGCTTCTACGGCAACGGAAATAGGTCACTAGAAGCGCAACTGCCCCAAGTACCTGGAGGATAGGAAAGCTGGCAAGACAGTCGACAAAGAGCAAGGTATATTTGATATACATGTTATAGATGTGTAACTTACATCCGCCCGTAGCAACACTTGGGTATTTGATACTGGTTCTGTTGCTCATATATGTAACTCTCAGGAGGAGTTACGGAATAAACGTCGGCTGGCTAAGGATGAGGTGATGATGGGCGTCGGCAACGGATCAAGAGTCGACGTGGTGGCTGTCGGCACACTCCCTCTACATCTACCATCGGGATTAGTTTTGATTATAAATAAGTGTTATTTTGTACCATCTTTGAGTGTAAACATTATAAGTGGGTCTTGTCTGTTACAAGACGGTTATTCACTTAAATCAGTATCAAGCAGTTGTGCTATTTATATGAATGATATCTTTTATGTTGATGCTCCCGAGAATAATGGTTTATTCTTGTTGAATCTCAATCGTGGTACTCACATCCATAACATAGAAGCCAAGCGGATTAAGTGTAGTGATGATACCGCCATATATATGTGGCATTGCCGTCTCGGTCATACTGGTGTAAAGCGCATGAAGAAACTCCACTCAGATGGACTTTTGGACTCGTTGGATTTTGGATCCCTCGATACATGTGAACCATGCCTTATGGGCAAAATGACCAGGACACCGTTCAAAGGTTTCGTTGAACGGGCGTTGGATTTATTGGGGATCATACATACAGATGTGTGTGGACCAATGAGCGTTTCGACACGAAATGGTTATCGTTACTTCGTCACCTTCACTGATGACTTGAGTAGATACGGTTATATCTATTTGATGAAACACAAGTCTGAAACTTTTGAAAAGTTCAAAGAATTTCAAAGTGAAGTTGAAACTCATCTTAACAAGAAAATCAAGCACCTCCGATCCGATCGTGGTGGCGAGTATTTGAGTTTTGAGTTTGCCACACATCTGAAGAGTTGTGGCATAGTGCCTCAACTTACGCCTGCTGGAACACCGCAACGTAACATTGTGTCCGAGCGACGTAATCGTACTCTACTAGATAGTGTCTGATCTATGATGTCTCTTACCGATTTGCCCGTATCCTTCTGGGTTATGCGTTAGAAACAGCCGCATTCATTTTAAATAGGGCTCCGTCCAAATCCGTTGAAACGACACCGTATGAATTATGGTATGGCAAGAAGCCTAAGTTATCGTTTCTGAAGGTTTGGGGTTGTGAGGCGTATATTAAGAAACTACAGCCCGACAAACTCGAACCAAAGTCGGAGAAAGTCGTCTTTGTAGGATATCCGCGGGAAACCGTTGGATACACCTTCTGCAACCAAGCTGAGGGCAAAACGTTTTTCGCGAAGACCGGTACCTTTCTAGAGAAGGAGTTTCTCGCGAAAGGAGTAAGTGGGAGGAAGGTAGACCTCGATGAGATCGTTGATCCTGAACTCGAGATTCCGAGTGACGCAACGGAAGTTGTTCTGAAATGTCCTCCGCGGATGGAGTGGGAGAAACTATCGAGGAAAGTATTCTACCTCGTAGGTCTGGTAGATCTCGGATCGCACCAGAATGGTATGGCAATATGGTTTGCACCGCCAAGTTAATTGAACAAGACGAACCAACGAACTACAAGTAGGCAATGGCGAGTCTAGAGTCCGAGAAATGGCTAGAAGCCATGAAATCCAAAATAAGATCCATGTATGATAACAAAGTGTGGACTTTGATTGATATTCTCGAAGGGCGCAAGGCCGTCGAGAATAAATGGATCTTTAAGAAGAAGACTGATGATGATGGTAATGTGACCGTCTATAAAGCTCGGCTTGTCGCAAAAGGTTTCCGGCAAGTTCATGGGATTGACTACGATGAAACTTTTTCACCGGTAGCGATGCTGAAGTCTATTCGGATTTTGTTAGCAGTTGCTGCCTATTATGATTATGAAATATTGCAGATGGATGTCAAAACAGCCTTCCTAAATGGAAACATTGAGCAAGAGTTGTACATGGTACAACCGGAAGGTTTTGTCCATCCAGGAAATGCTGACAAGGTATGCAACCTTCAGCGATCCATCTATGGATTGAAGCAAGCATCTCGGAGCTGGAATCTTCGCTTTGATGAGGTAATCAAAGGTTTTGGATTTGTACAAAATTTGGAAGAGACCTGCATTTACAAGAAAATGAGTGGGAGCTCGGTTGTGTTCTTAGCACTATATGTAGATGACATATTGCTGATTGGGAATGATGTGGAACTTCTAGCGTGAAGGATTATTTAAACAGTAAATTTTCCATGAAGGACTTAGGAAGCTGCATACGTCTTAGGCATTAAAATCTATCGTGATCAAGACGTCTATTAGCGTTGAGTCAGAGTACTTATCTTGATAAAATACTGAAGCGTTTTGGTATGGAGAAGGCAAAGAAGGGTTCTCTGCCAACTTATCAAGAATAAAACATTGCGAAAGGCGCACTGTCCGGTGACGGAACAGGATAAGGCCGATATGACTAAACATCCTTATGCTTCAGCCATAGGATTGATTATGTATGCAATGTTAAGTACTAGACCTGATGTGGCATTAGCTCTAAGTTTGAGAAGCCGGTTCCAGAGTAATCCTGGAATGGCGCATTGGATTGTTGTTAAGAGCATTCTTAAGTATCTCAATAAGACAAAGGAAATGTTCCTTGTCTATGGTGGCTGCGATGAAGAACTTGGTGTAACAGGTTACGTGGATGCAAGTTGCTGCTCAGACCCCGATGACTCTAAGTCACAGACAGGTTATGTGTTCAAGGTGAATGGAGGCGCCGTGTGCTGGAGAAGTGGGAAGCAACCCATCGTCGCACAATCTACAATGCAGTCGGAGTACATTGCTGCTTGCGAATCCGCGAATGAAGTTGTGTGGCTGAGGAAGTTCATCATTGAACTTGGAGTGTTCCCGAGCGTGCAAGACCCCGTGATCCTCTTATGCGACAATACGGGTGCCATTGCTAACGCCAAGGAGCCAAGGTCTCACTCCACCGCCAAACACATTCTCCGACGCTTCCATGTGATACGTCAGTACGTACAAGGAGGCGATGTGAAGATTTGCAAAGTGCATACGGATCTGAATGTGGCAGATCCGCTGACGAAGCCTCTTCCGCTTGACAAGCATGAAACACACCAAGTTGCTATGGGTGTTAAGCTTTTACCAAGTTGTAATCTAGATTAACGCTTGACAAGCATGAAACACACCAAGTTGCTATGGGTGTTAAGCTTTAACCAAGTTGCAATATAGATTAATTTGTACTCTAGTGCAAGTGGGAGACTGAAGGAGATATGCCCTAGAGGCAATTAATAAAGTGTATTTCTTTATCATATCTCGTTTGTTCATAATATGTTTTTGTGTCATGCTATAACCGTATTAAGCGGAAACATTAATACGGGTGTGATGCGTAAACAACCAGGTCCCTAGTAGCCTCAACTAAGACTAGTTTCGTTGCGCGATCGATGATCGATGTTTACCGATCATAGGGCATGGTGTTGGTCGGCAATGGAAGTCATATCGTCGGAGAACGATGTGATGGACATACCCAGATTTGTAGGGCGTAGTCATTACGCCTTTGACCGTGAGACCAACTCTTATTGTTATTCCTGGAAGATACTTTGATTGCACCAAACGTCGTATCTTAATTAGTATGACAATAACAGTGATACTTTTGGGTATCGGAAAGGAGTAGTTGAGACGAGGGGTCACGAGCGGGATTTGCCAGTCCGCATAGCAGGATAGATACTCTAGGGCCCACTCGGTGAGATTATGTCTAATGAGCTTGCAAGCATGTGACTAGGTCACGGAGACATGAAATCATGGACGAGTAGAAGATAGCGTTGTCGGTAACGAGGTCAAGCTAGATATGGAGATATATATGAACGACACTCGGACACGCTAAGTATCGCCATGGCAAAAGGTTTAAGACTTTACGTTCAGGTTTGATAGATGAAAGTGATTCGTTATATCACAGGGATTTTCATGGGGTCCAGGCCTGCGAGTTAGTCATTGATCGGAGAGGAGTCTCGATCATGCCTGTTATTATATCAAACCGCTAGGGTAACACACTTAAGGGGTTTCGACAAGACAACCGGAAAGGAAAGAGATCACCAGGAACGTCCGGGGAGAGGTCCGATGGAGATCGGGCAGCGACGAAAGAGTTTTTCGGAGATAGAATAAATTATATATAATATGTTTGATATTAATTAGTGTAATTAATGTCTAAATATGATTTTATATATTTATTTCCAAATTTATTTAGGCTGATTTCCCTAAATGGGTCTTCTGGTCGAAAGAAGGCCTAAGAGGGGAAAATTCTTCAAGGGAATTTGGTGGGGGGCATGATGGCTGGCCTAGGTGGGCCAAAAGGGGCCCACCAGGTGGTCGGCGCACCAGGCAATTGGGGATAGTCCCACATTGCCTGGCTGGCAAGTTGGCTCCCCCCTGGGAGCCTATATATAGAGGGGCACCCATGGCCTTTTAATTCACCAATTAATTCCCCAATTCTCTCTCGATTTCGTGATTCCCTTTGTCGGAGTTGCGCCGAGTTGAGAGGGGGATCTCTTCCACCATAGCCCGCTGTCGCGCTGCTGGTGTTCCGGTCCAAGTCTTCCGCTGCTCGTCCTGGACTGGAGCTTCGGAGGCCGTCGTTTCCACCGTACGTGTGTAACACCCTACGAGGTGCTGCGCTAGCAGTGCTCGGAGGTCTGCTTCCTCTACACGACCTTGAGGTCGGCTTCGTCAGTCTTCATCGACAACGTTTGTGCGGAACGGAATCCCCGCTTTCGGTCTACAAGGGTATGTATCCCGATCTCCGTTCGTACTACTATATCTGCATTGAATAGATCTTGGCATGTTTTAAGGATATCGTTGCTAGGAATTTTTTTGTTTTCTGCGCTTGATCCCCTTCACTTGGTGTTGATCCCAATTATCTCTATTCTGCCTCGCCAGTAATTCGGCGCTCGGCTCGTCGCTCACGGAAGTCGATCCTCCGTCAGCCGGTGGTGCCCGGGTCACAACGTGAACTGTCATGTGACGTACGGGTCCCAACGGTGCCGAGTAATCTTCATCTGCGAGCCCATATCCATAATGATCATCGAACAGGGGTAAGATTGATTCCGTTTATGTATCCACATATTGGTGGGGGTGACGATGGAGTCCTGCATGATCCGGATCGCTGACTCTCCCTCTTTCTGGTGATCCAAGTAATTCTTCTCCGTCCGTCTGGGCCATCATGGTTGACCCGGACTCTGATTCAAACTCCGGCTCGTACTGCTCTCTGTCGACTCCGCTAGATCGAATCACACCACCGAAAATATCGATCTGCCCAAAGATGAGCATAGATCCGGTTTCCAAGAAATCTGCCTCTTCTGTCCAGCCGGAGCCGTCCACGATCCGCTCCCCTCCTGGAAGCGTGTGGATCTGGTCGATAGCTAGTTTTTCCATACCTCGTCGCGCTTCTCCTGAAAAAGTGATGCTCTTGGCCGCAGGCCCCACGGTGGGCGCCAACTGTCGTGGGATTGTCACGGCAGATGTTTCCGGATGGAAACTTGAGATGAGGGGCATGGCGGCTTCGGACATTAGGAGCTTGTCTAGCGTGGCGTGGGGAAACAAGGGTTTATCTAGGCTCGGCCCCTCGTCTTGAGGTAAAGACCTATTTCCTGCTTCGGCTTTATGGATTAGTGTCGTCGTGGCGAACAGACAGATGCCTACGGGTAGGCTAATTTGTGGGGCCGATGGACGCTAGGGGATCTCGGGGAGGGATTGCGCGATGAACTCGCGTGCAGGTAAACACAACCGACACTGTGACACGAGGATTTACCCTGCTTCGGGGCTCTCGTGAGGAGATAAAACCCCTACTGCAGCATCTAGCCTACTTGGTATATTTCTCCTCTCAGTATCCGGGCTACAATATGCTCCGAGAGCTGCTAGGCAAGCCTCCACGAAGTTTTGGGAGCAAATGGAAAGGGGGGAAATGAAGTGGTGGAGTGGTTGTCCTCCCCCTCCTCCCCCTGGTGCCCTTTATATAGGAGAGCCCAGGGGACAAGCCAGGGACAAGAAGACAGAAAACACTATGCACGGTACACTGTTCACGATTTGAATGATGGGGTCATGTCGGCACTGTTCACTGCGTCACGCGCAGTGTACTGTTGTCACATCTCAGACACTGTGCGTCACTGTAGCCATGTCGGGTCTGCTCTGATCCGTGCGGCGCGCATCTTGTCCGTGTCCTTTATCTTGTCCACCTGTATGTGTCCGGGTATCTTATTTTTGGTCATCTTATCTCCACTGAAGCAGTAAATCAATCAGCCGCATGCCGGAGGAGGCGCCCTTGATCCCCGAGAAGCATTCCCCAACCGAGCTGTTGAAGAAATCGAGTTGCCGGCGTGGTGGTGCCCCGGGACCAGGTGGATGCGGGCTGGAATGCGTACGCCGGGGCGCAGCCGAGGTTGGGCGGGGGCGAGGAAGCCGGGCTCAGGGGACTCGGGCGCGTGCGGAGGTGACCGTCCCCGAGGTCGGAGGGGCGGACGCCGGAGTCGCTGAGGTCGGGGAGGAATGGGCGCGGGAGGCAGCGCTGGTGGACGAGCCGAGGTCGCGGTGCTGGGGTCGGCGGAGACGAACTCGAGCAGGGCGAAGTCGGACGCCCGAGGTCGAGGCTCGGGCGGCGTGGAAGAGCTCGGACGCCGCCGGAATGGCCCGAGGGCGAGATGCGCCGGAGTCGGGGATGCGGGACGTGTTGGGGCCGGGGACGAGCTCGGCGGCGCTATCTCGGAGGAGGTCGAAGTCGGGGGAGTCCTGCCGAGGTGAGGATGTCGGGGCGCGGGGCCGTGCTGGATGCCGGAGGCGGGGCTCGGGCGGCCGAGGTCGCGGCGCCGGGCCCGGTGGTGCCGGAGGCGGGGCTCGGCCGAGGTCGGGGCGCGGCCGAGGGAGACGTCGGGCGGTGCGTTGTCGACACGGAGGAGCTCGGGCGGCCGAGTCCGGGGGAGGTCGTGGGCGCGACGGGGAGGCGCGGATGTCGGGCGGCGCGACGGGGAGGCGTGGATGTCGGGCGGCGAACGCCGGGGGCGGTTGGGAGAACTCGGGGGAGACGACGCGGTCGTGCAAGAGGTTGACGACGAGGCCGAATCAGGAGGTCGTGGTAGTTGGTGCATCGGGGGTTGACCGAGTTGAGGGTGGTCTTGGCCCACCGACTTGAGCCTCTCGGTTGATCCGAGTAGGAGATGGGCCAGTCCAATGCCCTCCCGAGACCACCAAATCCGGCCCATGACTCCTCTTTCCTCTTTTTTCTTACTCCTTCATTTAAATGTAGTTATATCTGCAATATTAAGATAATAACCCCATACCTTCAGGGTACCGGGGAAGTACATCCCCGACACTAGTCCCCGAGTTTATGGGGGATTCGCAGAATCGCGCACAAACTTATAAAAACGAAAAGTCAGTTGGAAATGTCTATACCGAATGTCCCGTTATTGGGGATCCCGGGGATCACATCCCTGACACTAGTCCCCGAGGCTGCGGGGGACTGGCAGAGTCGCGCGCAGACTTAGAAAAAATACCAACCCCATCGTCTTCACTTGCTCCACCGTGTACCTGCAAAAATACAATCATATGCCGGTTTCTTAGCCACCCTGGGCGTTTTACCGACATAGATGTCTTAGGCCACCGCCGGTCTGACATAAACACATAACACATGCTGGCGTTTAGCCACTCTGGGCGTATACCGACACGGACGCCTCATGTGCTGGCCTTTAGCCTCTTTGGGCGTATACCGACACAGAGTCTCATGTGCCGGCGTTTAGCCACTCTGGGCGTATACCGACACAGACGCCTACACACACAATGTCACACAGGTATCTCGGTATGTCGGTATGTCGGTATGTCGGCCACTTTGGGCATATCACACATATTTCGGTATCTCGGCCACTCCGGGCGCATCACAGGTGTCTCGGTATCTCGGCCACTCTGGGCATATCACAGGTGTCTCGGTATCTCGGCCACTCTGGGCATATCACAGGTGTTTCGGTATCTCAGACGTTGCCTTTGGCGAACTTTGATACACCGGGATAAACGACGATTTGAAAATATTGCCCGATGCCATGATACATTGGCGAACCGAAATAAACGGGGATCTGGAGATATGGTATGATGCCACGATATGTCGGCGAACCGACATAAATAGCGATCTGGAGATATCGCAGTATGCCATGACATATTGGCGAACCGAAATAAACGGGGATCTGGAAATTTTGCGTGATGCCGCGATACGTGGGCCAACTGATACCACAGATTATATGCAATATATCTTGAGAAAATAACCAAGCATAAGATGGATCCAAGATAACCAGTATAACAATCGTTACCCCCAGAATGTTCGACATGAATATTCTCTTGATAAGGCGGTTTATCCAACATGGTTACCATCTTGGTAAAATCAACATCCCCTTTTAATGTTAGCACAGATAGATATGTATACCAAATATTTGATGCTAGTGAAAACTTTAAACGACACGCCCAAGAGAATTTAACGCGAGATAGAAGAATACAACTACTCGCTAAGGAAGGCATGGGGATATCGGTTTCACCGAGTCCCCGGGTAAATTTTCACATACAGCAGGAAGACAAAGGAGTACGGCAGTCCCCGAGTCCAGTTTCGGGATGCCGGCTCACAAATGATACAACAAGAAGCAAGACATAACAATCATATAAATTAATATACACCGAGTTACTCTACAGACTAAGCATGGAAGGTTCAACCGACCGGTAAGCCAGTCCCCGGGTTACGACATCTCGTTCCCGGGTAAATAACAAACATAGATGACAAACAGGTGAAACAGGGCAATCCCCGGGTTATGATATCTCGTTCCCGGGTAAACAATTTAACTAAGCAGGCACGGGCAGTTCCCGAACAAATTTAAGATAACACAAATGCAAGGTACAGATGACGATACTCACGGAGCACAGGAGCGGTTGGGGATGTCGAAGGCGACATAACCCGGGTAACTGGTGTGCAACTGCCAGGGGTCCGTTGATGATGAGTGTTGGGGCAGACGCCGGCGGCTGGTGCCCGCGATGCAGGGATGCCGGTTTGGGATGTCGACGACCGGTTTCCGCGATGCGGGGACGTCGATGACCTCCACCCGCGGTGCAGGGATGTCGGTGACCTCTGCCCACAGCGCAGGAATGTCGGAGACCTCTACCGCAGCGCAGGGATGTCGGCGACCTCAACCCGCGGCGCAGGGATGCCGGCGACCTCAACCCGCCGCGCAGGGACGTCAGCGACCTCAACCCGCGGCGCAGGGACGTCAATGACCACTGCCCGCAGCGCAGGGATCCCAGATTTAGGATCCCGGATTTTGGGATGCCGGTGACCGCTACCCGCGGCGCAGGATGTCAGTGACCACTGCCCGCAGCGTAGTGATCCCAGATTTTGGGATGCCGGTGACCGCTACCCGCGGCGCAGGATGTCAGTGACCACTGCCCGCACCGTAGGGATCCCGGATTTTGGGATGCCGGATTTTGGGATGCCGGTGACCGCTACCCGCGGCGCAGGATGTCAGTGACCACTGCCCGCAGCGTAGGGATCCCGGATTTAGGATCCCGGATTTTGGGATGCCGGTGACCGCTACCCGCGGCGCAGGATGTCAGTGACTACTGCCCGCAGCGTAGGGATCCCGGATTTTGGGATGCCGGATTTTGGGAAGCCGGTGACCGCTACCCGCGGCGCAGGATGTCAGTGACCACTGCCCGCAGTGTAGGGATCCCGGATTTAGGATCCCGGATTTTGGGATGCCGGTGACCGCTACCCGCGGCGCAGGATGTCAGTGACTACTGCCCGCAGCGTAGGGATCCCGGATTTAGGGATGTCGGGTCCCGTCCGAAATTGTTCCCGCAAGCGCCACTCTGCCCCACGGTGGGCGCCAACTGTCGTCGTGGCGAACAGACAGATGCCTACGGGTAGGCTAATTTGTGGGGCCGATGGACGCTAGGGGATCTCGGGGAGGGATTGCGCGATGAACTCGCGCGCAGGTAAACACAACCGACACGGTGACACGAGGATTTACCCTGCTTCGGGGCTCTCGTGAGGAGATAAAACCCCTACTGCAGCATCTAGCCTACTTGGTATATTTCTCCTCTCAGTATTCGGGCTACAATATGCTCCGAGAGCTGCTAGGCAAGCCTCCACGAAGTTTTGGGAGCAAATGGAAAGGGGGGAAATGAAGCGGTGGAGTGGTTGTCCTCCCCCTCCTTCCCCTGGTGCCCTTTATATAGGAGAGCCAAGGGGACAAGCCAGGGACAAGAAGACAGAAAACACTATGCACGGTACACTGTTCACGATTTGACTGATGGGGTCCTGTCGACGCTGTTCACTGCGTCACGCGCAGTGTACTGTTGTCACATCTCAGACACTGTGCGTCACTGTAGCCATGCCGGGTCTGCTCTGATCCGTGCGGCGCGCATCTTGTCCGTGTCCTTTATCTTGTCCACATGTATGTGTCCGGGTATCTTATTTTTGGTCATCTTATCTCCACTGAAGCAGTAAATCAATCAGCCGCATGCCGGAGGAGGCGCCCTTGATCCCCGAGAAGCATTCCCCAACCGAGTCGGAGAAGAAATCGAGTTGCCGGCGTGGAGGTGCCCCGGGACCAGGTGGATGCGGGTTGGAATGCGTACGCCGGGGCGCAGCCGAGGTTGGGCGGGGGCGAGGAAGCCGGGCTCAGGGGACTCGGGCGCGTGCGGAGGTGACCGTCCCCGAGGTCGGAGGGGCGGACGCCGGAGTCGCTGAGGTCGGGGACGAATGGGCGTGGGAGGCAGCGCTGGTGGACGAGCCGAGGTCGCGGTGCTGGGGTCGGCGGAGACGAACTCGAGCAGGGCGAAGTCGGACGGCCGAGGTCGAGGCTCGGGCGGCGTGGAAGAGCTCGGACGCCGCCGGAATGGCCCGAGGGCGAGATGCGCCGGAGTCGGGGATGCGGGACGTGTTGGGGCCGGGGACGAGCTCGGCGGCGCTATCTCGGAGGAGGTCGAAGTCGGGGGAGTCCTGCCGAGGTGAGGATGTCGGGGCGCGGGGCCGTGCTGGATGCCGGAGGCGGGGCTCGGGCGGCCGAGGTCGCGGCGCCGGGCCCGGTGGTGCCGGAGGCGGGGCTCGGCCGAGGTCGGGGCGCGGCCGAGGGAGACGTCGGGCGGTGCGTTGTCGACACGGAGGAGCTCGGGCGGCCGAGTCCGGGGGAGGTCGTGGGCGCGACGGGGAGGCGCGGATGTCGGGCGGCGCGACGGGGAGGCGTGGATGTCGGGCGGCGAACGCCGGGGGCGGTTGGGAGAACTCGGGGGAGACGACGCGGTCGTGCAAGAGGTTGAGGACGAGGCCGAATCAGGAGGTCGTGGTAGTTGGTGCATCGGGGGTTGACCGAGTTGAGGGTGGTCTTGGCCCACCGACTTGAGCCTCTCGGTTGATCCGAGTAGGAGATGGGCCAGTCCAATGCCCTCCCGAGACCACCAAATCCGGCCCATGACTCCTCTTTCCTCTTTTTTCTTACTCCTTCATTTAAATGTAGTTATATCTGCAATATTAAGATAATAACCCCATACCTTCAGGGTACCGGGGAAGTACATCCCCGACACTAGTCCCCGAGTTTATGGGGGATTCGCAGAATCGCGCATAAACTTATAAAAACGAAAAGTCAGTTGGAAATGTCTATACCGAATGTCCCGTTATTGGGGATCCCGGGGATCACATCCCTGACACTAGTCCCCGAGGCTGCGGGGGACTGGCAGAGTCGCGCGCAGACTTAGAAAAAATACCAACCCCATCGTCTTCACTTGCTCCACCGTGTACCTGCAAAAATACAATCATATGCCGGTTTCTTAGCCACTCTGGGCGTTTTACCGACATAGATGTCTTCGGCCACCGCCGGTCTGACATAAACACATAACACATGCTGGCGTTTAGCCACTCTGGGTGTATACCGACACGGACGCCTCATGTGCTGGCCTTTAGCCTCTTTGGGCGTATACCGACACAGAGTCTCATGTGCCGGCGTTTAGCCACTCTGGGCGTATACCGACACAGACGCCTACACACACAATGTCACACAGGTATCTCGGTATGTCGGTATGTCGGTATGTCGGCCACTTTGGGCATATCACACATATTTCGGTATCTCGGCCACTCCGGGCGCATCACAGGTGTCTCGGTATCTCGGCCACTCTGGGCATATCACAGGTGTCTCGGTATCTCGGCCACTCTGGGCATATCACAGGTGTTTCGGTATCTCAGACGTTGCCTTTGGCGAACTTTGATACACCGGGATAAACGACGATTTGAAAATATTGCCCGATGCCATGATACATTGGCGAACCGAAATAAACGGGGATCTGGAGATATGGTATGATGCCACGATATGTCGGCGAACCGACATAAATAGCGATCTGGAGATATCGCAGTATGCCATGACATATTGGCGAACCGAAATAAACGGGGATCTGGAAATTTTGCGTGATGCCGCGATACGTGGGCCAACTGATACCACAGATTATATGCAATATATCTTGAGAAAATAACCAAGCATAAGATGGATCCAAGATAACCAGTATAACAATCGTTACCCCCAGAATGTTCGACATGAATATTCTCTTGATAAGGCGGTTTATCCAACATGGTTACCATCTTGGTAAAATCAACATCCCCTTTTAATGTTAGCACAGATAGATATGTATACCAAATATTTGATGCTAGTGAAAACTTTAAACGACACGCCCAAGAGAATTTAACGCGAGATAGAAGAATACAACTACTCGCCAAGGAAGGCATGGGGATATCGGTTTCACCGAGTCCCCGGGTAAATTTTCACATACAGCAGGAAGACAAAGGAGTACGGCAGTCCCCGAGTCCAGTTTCGGGATGCCGGCTCACAAATGATACAACAAGAAGCAAGACATAACAATCATATAAATTAATATACACCGAGTTACTCTACAGACTAAGCATGGAAGGTTCAACCGACCGGTAAGCCAGTCCCCGGGTTACGACATCTCGTTCCCGGGTAAATAACAAACATAGATGACAAACAGGTGAAACAGGGCAATCCCCGGGTTATGATATCTCGTTCCCGGGTAAACAATTTAACTAAGCAGGCACGGGCAGTTCCCGAACAAATTTAAGATAACACAAATGCAAGGTACAGATGACGATACTCACGGAGCACAGGAGCGGTTGGGGATGTCGAAGGCGACATAACCCGGGTAACTGGTGTGCAACTGCCAGGGGTCCGTTGATGATGAGTGTTGGGGCAGACGCCGGCGGCTGGTGCCCGCGATGCAGGGATGCCGGTTTGGGATGTCGACGACCGGTTTCCGCGATGCGGGGACGTCGATGACCTCCACCCGCGGTGCAGGGATGTCGGTGACCTCTGCCCACAGCGCAGGAATGTCGGAGACCTCTACCCGCAGCGCAGGGATGTCGGCGACCTCAACCCGCGGCGCAGGGATGCCGGCGACCTCAACCCGCCGCGCAGGGACGTCAGCGACCTCAACCCGCGGCGCAGGTACGTCAATGACCACTGCCCGCAGCGCAGGGATCCCAGATTTAGGATCCCGGATTTTGGGATGCCGGTGACCGCTACACGCGGCGCAGGATGTCAGTGACCACTGCCCGCAGCGTAGTGATCCCAGATTTTGGGATGCCGGTGACCGCTACCCGCGGCGCAGGATGTCAGTGACCACTGCCCGCACCGTAGGGATCCCGGATTTTGGGATGCCGGATTTTGGGATGCCGGTGACCGCTACCCGCGGCGCAGGATGTCAGTGACCACTGCCCGCAGCGTAGGGATCCCGGATTTAGGATCCCGGATTTTGGGATGCCGGTGACCGCTACCCGCGGCGCAGGATGTCAGTGACTACTGCCCGCAGCGTAGGGATCCCGGATTTTGGGATGCCGGATTTTGGGAAGCCGGTGACCGCTACCCGCGGCGCAGGATGTCAGTGACCACTGCCCGCAGTGTAGGGATCCCGGATTTAGGATCCCGGATTTTGGGATGCCGGTGACCGCTACCCGCGGCGCAGGATGTCAGTGACTACTGCCCGCAGCGTAGGGATCCCGGATTTAGGGATGTCGGGTCCCGTCCGAAATTGTTCCCGCAAGCGCCACTCTGCCCCACGGTGGGCGCCAACTGTCGTCGTGGCGAACAGACAGATGCCTACGGGTAGGCTAATTTGTGGGGCCGATGGACGCTAGGGGATCTCGGGGAGGGATTGCGCGATGAACTCGCGCGCAGGTAAACACAACCGACACGGTGACACGAGGATTTACCCTGCTTCGGGGCTCTCGTGAGGAGATAAAACCCCTACTGCAGCATCTAGCCTACTTGGTATATTTCTCCTCTCAGTATTCGGGCTACAATATGCTCCGAGAGCTGCTAGGCAAGCCTCCACGAAGTTTTGGGAGCAAATGGAAAGGGGGGAAATGAAGCGGTGGAGTGGTTGTCCTCCCCCTCCTTCCCCTGGTGCCCTTTATATAGGAGAGCCAAGGGGACAAGCCAGGGACAAGAAGACAGAAAACACTATGCACGGTACACTGTTCACGATTTGACTGATGGGGTCCTGTCAACGCTGTTCACTGCGTCACGCGCAGTGTACTGTTGTCACATCTCAGACACTGTGCGTCACTGTAGCCATGCCGGGTCTGCTCTGATCCGTGCGGCGCGCATCTTGTCCGTGTCCTTTATCTTGTCCACATGTATGTGTCCGGGTATCTTATTTTTGGTCATCTTATCTCCACTGAAGCAGTAAATCAGTCAGCCGCATGCCGGAGGAGGCGCCCTTGATCCCCGAGAAGCATTCCCCAACCGAGTCGGAGAAGAAATCGAGTTGCCGGCGTGGAGGTGCCCCGGGACCAGGTGGATGCGGGCTGGAATGCGTACGCCGGGGCGCAGCCGAGGTTGGGCGGGGGCGAGGAAGCCGGGCTCAGGGGACTCGGGCGCGTGCGGAGGTGACCGTCCCCGAGGTCGGAGGGGCGGACGCCGGAGTCGCTGAGGTCGGGGACGAATGGGCGTGGGAGGCAGCACTGGTGGAGGAGCCGAGGTCGCGGTGCTGGGGTCGGCGGAGACGAACTCGAGCAGGGCGAAGTCGGACGGCCGGGGTCGAGGCTCGGGCGGCGTGGAAGAGCTCGGACGCCGCCGGAATGGCCCGAGGGCGAGATGCGCCGGAGTCGGGGATGCGGGACGTGTTGGGGCCAGGGACGAGCTCGGCGGCGCTATCTCGGAGGAGGTCGAAGTCAGGGGAGTCCCGCCGAGGTGAGGACGTCGGGGCGCGGGGCCGTGCTGTATGCGGGAGGCGGGGCTCGGGCGGCCGAGGTCGCGGCGCCGGGCCCGGTGGTGCCGGAGGCGGGGCTCGGCCGAGGTCGGGGCGCGGCCGAGGGAGACGTCGGGCGGTGCGTTGTCGACACGGAGGAGCTCGGGCGGCCGAGTCCGGGGGAGGTCGTGGGCGCGAAGGGGAGGCGCGGATGTCGGGCGGCGCGACGGGGAGGTGTGGATGTCGGACAGCGAACGCCGGGGGCGGTTGGGAGAACTCGGGGGAGACGACGCGGTCGTGCAGGAGGTTGAGGACGAGGCCGAATCAGGAGGTCGTGGTAGTTGGTGCATCGGGGGTTGACCGAGTTGAGGGTGGTCTTGGCCCACCGACTTGAGCCTCTCGGTTGATCCGAGTAGGAGATGGGCCAGTCCAATGCCCTCCCGAGACCACCAAATCCGGCCCATGACTCCTCTTTCCTCTTTTTTCTTACTCCTTCATTTAAATGTAGTTATATCTGCAATATTAAGATAATAACCCCATACCTTCAGGGTACCGGGGAAGTACATCCCCGTCAATTAGGGTTTCGATAACTCGGCGCCTTAGATTCCGGGTCTCGAGATTACAATGGTGTCTCCTATGACTGGAACTTGTAACTTCTAACTTATATCTCTAGGAGCCAGGGGACCCCCTTATATAGGTGGCGGGTCTCGCTGGAGGTACAAGGCCGGGTCTAGGTTCCTATCATACCTGGACTCTACTCTAAGTTCTCTAAGCTTCTTCCTTCTTTAGCAAGACTCCGTCTTGTACTTAGTCTCTAGCCTTCTGGATCCTTCTTGCTTGCGGGCCAAGGCACACGTTGCGCACCGGCTTACGTGTCACCTGACCCATATCTTTATGCTTGATCCGGCCTAGGCTCGTGCCCGGTCGGCTTATCTTCAATGTCGGTGGGCCTACCGGGTTATGATCCCCCCAACAATATTGTTGATTGTAAATGATATAGAATTTTTGAATAGTATAAAAGGTTATTTGAACAATAGTTTTTTGATGAAGGACCTCGGTGAAGCATCGTATATATTAGGCATCAAAATCTATAGAGATAGATCAAGACGCTTAATTGGGCTTTCGCAAAGTACACACCTTGACAAGATTCTGAAGAAGTTCAGAATGGACGAAAGTAAGAAAGGGCTCTTACCTATGTTACAAGGAAAGAAATTGAGTCAGACTCAAAGTCCAGCTACATCGGAAGATAGAGAATTGATGAACAAGATCCCCCTATGCCTCAGCCATAGGCTCTATCATGTATGCTATGCTATGTACAAGACCGGATGTGGCACATGCTATTAGCTTGACTAGCAGGTACCAATCTGATCCAGGTTTGGAACACCGAATGGCGGTAAAGAATATCCTAAAGTACTTAAGAAGGACTAAGGATATGTTTCTCGTGTATGGCGGTGAAAAAGAGATTGTCGGAAGATGTTACGTCGATGCTAGCTTCGACACCGATCCGGATGACTCTAAGTCACAATATGGGTACGTATTTCCTATAAATGGAGGAGAAGTAAGCTGGAGAAGTTCCAAGAAACCAGTAGTGGCGGGATCGTCGACATAAGCGGAATATGTTGCTGCCTCGGAGGCAGCGCAAGAAGGAGTTTGGATGAAGGAGTTCATATCCGAACTAGGTGTGGTTCCAAGTGCGTTCGATCCGATGGTTATCTATTGTGACAACAATGGTGCCATAGCCAATGCTAAAGAACCAAGGTCTCACAAGAATTCCAAGCATTTCAAGCGCCGTTTTCACTCCATCCGTGAGCATGTCAAGGATGGTGATATAAAGATTTGCAAAGTACATACAGATCTGAATGTGGCAGACCCTTTGACTAAACAACTCCCAAGGGCAAAACATGATCAACACCGGAACTCCATGGGTGTTAGGGTCATTACAATGTAATACAGATTATTGCCCCTAGTGCAAGTAGGAGACTGAAAGGAATATGCCCGAGAGGCAATAATAAAGTGGTTATTACCTTATTCCATGTTTATGATAAATGTTTATTTCTCATGCTAGAATTGTATTAATCACAAACATTAATACATGTGTGACTAATAAACAAATTAGAGTTCCTAGTAACGCCTCTCGTTTAACTAGCTCGTTGATTAACTGATGATCAAGGTTTCCAGATCATGAACATTGGATGTTGTTAATAATGGGATCACGTCATTAGGAGAATGATATGATGAACACACCCAAATTAAGTATAGAAATACGACCAAGTCATTAAGTTTATATTGTTGTACTGAGCATACGAAGTAACCCTAATCCTCAGACCATGAGATCATGTCAATCACTAACACCGGAAGAATGCTTTGATGACATCAAACGTCACACCGTAATAGGGTGACTATAAAGGTGGCGTTGGGTATTCCGAAAGTATTAGTTGAGGCTCATGGATCAAGAAGTGGGATTTGTCCATCCAGATGACGGGGAGATATACTCTGGGCCCTCTCGGTGATATGTAGCGCCCCATCTTTAAATAAAGATGGAACACCTGTGTTATGTGCTAGTCCCTGGATCACTGCTAGCACCACAGTACAAAATATATAGTATCATTGCATAAGTATCAAAATACTACATCGAGATCCAAAAATAGCCAAGTATAGCTTTATTACAAAGTGCATAGTCATGGAGACTAGCTAAAATATTCAGAGTTCACAACGAAAATAAAAGCAATGGGCCTTCTCTTCTAGCATACGCCACGAGCAGACATGTTGGGTGTAGAATCGAGTCCAAACTTACTCCTCATCAGAATTACCTGCACATTTGAATATGCAGCCCCCGAAGGAGGTCAATACAATGAAGTATTGGCAAGTGACTATGGTGGATAAATTATGACAAGTCTAATTCTATATGCATATTTGGCTTGGTGGAGTTTGAAGGCTATTTTGCAGAAAGCCAGTTTTCTCCTATCTTTTGTAAAACACTTTTTTATCTCAAGACTTGGCACCAAGGGATGAAGCCCAAGTGCACCAATAATTCTTTCCTTAGTCAAATTTTTACTTTACGAAAACCATGTTGAGATTCTTCCGTCCATCCTTGTCCAGTTGCTCGAAGTTGTCCATCACCGGGGACACGGCTGAGTACTCAGTTTGTCGACTCTGCAGAGGTTGTGCACTTTCACCTTAAGACTCAATTTGTCCGAGAAATCCTATACACGCGGAGTATTATGGAAAGGAGAGAATTGAGACAAGAACTTTCAGAAGAAGAATGCAACCATACTAGCAAGACCCGTTCCACCTATCAACTCTACATCTGCTTGTCAAGCTGACAGGTTGCACTCTCACAACTTAGTAGTTCTAGACAGAGCCCATTGTCAGAAGGCTGCACGGAAAGCTTCTAAACTCGGAGGGACTTAGTAATCTCTTTGTTCCTGGGTGGCCGTCCACAAGTGTACTTCTGGGTGAAAACCACCATACTCATGGCCCTAAGTAGAATAGAAATTCATCCTAGGCAAAGACAACCACAAGCATGGTCCCAAAAGCCACTCAACATAAACCAAACAACCAATTCCACCCAGAAGTGCATTCAAAGTTTTAACACTTAACAATAATTCTATAACACGATAAGTAAACTCCTTTATAGCATAGCTAAGCATCTAATAAAACTTTTGGTGGCTGCATGGGGAGGGATGGCTACACACTACTAGGATATTTTCAAAGTGTAAACTAACTTAACATTATAAGATAGTATCAAAATTTCCCTATCATGCATACTTCTCAAAATCTACTAATAATGCATATAGAAAACATAGGATAGATTATGAATGTCACTTGCCTTGGTAACAAAGGGAACAAGCACAGCAAGAATAACAATCACAAGGACCTTCCTCCTCTTCACAATCTAGAGACAAATAATAACACTCAATAAACACACAAGCATAACACTTAGAATATCAATACAAAAATATGTATGCATGCTTAATATGCAATGAACTTCACAAGACCACTTAATTACTATATTAAGTTCTCTGTTATTCATGCATAAAGATGCAATGATCAATATTTTAATATTTTAATTAATCATTTAAATAATGAGCATTTTAGTAGTTTTAAATTATAAAACCAATTTCTTTAAGTCTATTAGAAGAAGCTTCAAATAAAACTCATGTTGCACTCTCTGGACAGAGGGCATTAATATCTCTCTAAAACAATTGGATTTATTTGGAGAGAAAATTTATTAATTAAGTTATAGATTTAATATCCGAAAGTTAAACAATTTAATTTCGAAATTTAATATGTACTAGAAGGATAAACTAATGAAACCATATTAAACTACACAAGCAGAGCTTCACGTGGATATAAAATTCATCAAATTTGGATGAACAGATCAAAAGTTATGATTTTTGTAAGTTTGTGTTATTTTCTGTTTTTAAAACAAAATCTCTGCCGAAATAGAAATTAAAAGCGCCACGCGGCGTGCTGTGATTGGGCGATACCGATTCGCGCGGATCGCGTACGTGGACCGTACGATCTAATTTAAATCCAACGTGCCAGATCCACCCGATCTAGATCCATTGGATCTAGATCCGATGGCTAGGATCTAAAGGGGGGGTCAGGCGGCGCGTTTCGCCGGCGATCCCGTGCCCGCGGCGGCGCCATCATCGGAAACGATGAACCTCGTGTTCTACGGCTAGGGGAGGGGTGAAACTCATACCACTGGACGCGGGAGACGGCGGCGGACTCGATGGCGTGACGGACGTGGTCGAGGTGGCTCTTCTCTTCCTCTGCGAGTTCGTCGGAGAAGCGCGGCGGACGGCGGCGTCGGTCTTCGATGGATCAGCTGCCCTGGTGCACAAAACCACGCCGGAGCAAGTCCGTTAGACGCGTACGGTGAAGGGGAGGCGCAGAGGGGGTGTGGGGATGAAGCTCGGGTGTTGAACTCACCGGAAAGATGCAAATTGCGGCGGCGGCAACGTCGGCGATGATCTCGCGATTTGGCGAGTTTCTGTTAGGGTTTTTGGACGCGGGAGACGGAGACGGAGTGGGGGTTTATATAGGGACGAAGGCGACCGATTAATCCGCGATTAAACAACGGATTTGATCCGATTCGATTTCGAGTTCGGTAGGAGTTCGTGTTCTACACGATGAAGGAGATGACAAGTGGGGCCAGGCCGTCAGCGACTGCGAGGAGAGAGCTGGGCCGCGGCGTGGGCCTCTGCGCTGCGCGCGCGGCGGATAGCGAGGAATCGAAGTGGGCTTCGGCCCAAATTAGGTCGTCTCTCCCTTTTTTTTTTAAACAAAGCCTTTTCTGATTTAAAACATTTAATCAAAATTGATTTTTAAAACTTATCAAAACATTTCAGAAAAATTCATAAAAATATGTTTTGTAAAGCTAATTAAATTTATAATATTTTGATATCATTTTTCTGAATAAATAAAATAATAAAATACGGATTTGTAAAAGGAGCTCAGATAAACCTCTTTAATGAAAACAATTCTATTTAACATTATAAATAAAATTCAATTTACTCCTTATGTGATTTCAATGCCATACTTTTATGATGCATGATGCATGAATGCAAAGTTTTAAATTTTTGAGAAATTTGGGATGTTACATGATATCACATCGACACCGCTTACAAGCACGTGACTAGGTCACAAGGATGTCATATCACAGAACGAGTAAAGAGTACTTGTCGGGAACGAGATCGAACAAGGTATAGATGATACCAATGATCGGATCTCGGACAAGTAAAATATCACGAGATAAAAGGAATTGGTTATGACATTTTTGGTTCACACGATCACAAGATTCATCGTCGAATATGTAGGAGTCATTACGGATCTCCAGATCCCGTTGTTAACTATTGATCGGAGAGGTGTCTCGATCATGTCTTCATTATTCACGAACCATAGGGTGACACACTTAAGGTTTGTCGACGCTTTTGGGTAGACACGGAATTTCGGAGAAAAGTTTGGACAGCACCAAAATTGTTTCGGGTAATATTGAAATAGTTCAAGGGGTTAATTGTCAATGGTCTACAATGGTTGTTAATAGAATTAACAGATGAATCAAGGGGGTAAGTGTTAATGTTTGTTAATAGAATTTACAAATATTAAAAAGAAATGATTTTTTTTATTTAATAAGAAAAACCCTTGGGATTTTTGAGTGGAGATTAAAAGAGAATGAGTGGATGCTCCACTCACATCAAGAGGAAGAGGTGGAGTCACCCCTAGGGGCAACGACCCAACCTCACCCCTCTCCTATATATGGAGGGGTGGGAGCTCCCTTTTGAGCACACACTTGATCCTCTCTCCCTCCTCCCGCTGCTCCACCTCTAGCCATCCGCTTGGCGAAGCCATGGCCGTTTAGTTCTCCACCACACCACGCCGTCGTGTTGTTGGAGTTCCTTGGTGGTTCTACTACTTCCGCTGCCCCGCTGGATCGACGGAACGGAAGTCGTCATCAAGCCGTACGTGTGACCGAGTACGGAAGCGCTACCCGTTGCAGCGCACATCTTCACGATCTTGAGATCGGCAAGTGAACGACTACATCATCCACGATAATTATTCTCAAAACGCTTACGGTCTTTGAGGGTGAGTTTCTCTTGGAATATGTTCCACTCGTTACGAGCATCTCCCAGAGTAGATCTTGGCTTGTTGGTTTGTTCTCACCGTAGGAAATTTTTTGTTTTCTATGCTACGAACCCATCAAAAAGTGCTCTAGTTCTTCGTGAGCAAGCAAGTTGGATGCACCCCCACTAGTTCCATTGGAGAGCTTTCATATACTTATAGCTCCATGTGCATCCGTTGTATGGCAATCACAACTCCCTGCATAGCTTCGATTGTATGACTTTCTCTTGTCTAATGATCATTTATAGCTTTGTGAGGCTTTCTTCCGTTGGCCTTCCAAACCTCCGTTAACATTCTCTTAGCCATAACATCCTGATGCCAGGAACCAACGTTGAACGCTTGCTTGTTTCTTTTGAAAAAATAATATATTGATCTTCTACGTGCATATTGATATTGCTTGACTTGATTCTTTCATTAAGTTGTCATGTTTGTTGGAAGCATTAGATGATTATATTGTTGTGCTTGATGCTTAAATCATCTTTAATATCTACTTTGCACAGTTGTTTTCTATCTAGTACTATATCATTGAAAGCTTTGCTTGCTTCACCTACTTGTTTATTCATTACTCGTTTGATATTAATATAAACTACATCTCTTATTCATTTGATCTCAGTTTACATGTGTTACATTATTACATGATCAAGATTGTGTTTAAGCATGTCACTTCAGAAATTATTCTTCTTTTATCGTTCTTGCCTACTCGGGACAAGTAGAACTAAGCTTGGGGATATTGATACGTCTCCAACATATCCATAATTTCTTATGTTCCATGCTATGTTATATCAGATTATTACATGTTTTATATGCATTTTATATAGTTTTATGCATTTTCTAGGACTAACCTATTAACAAGATGCCACAGTTCCAGTTCCCTGTTTTCTGCTGTTTTTTGTTTCAGAAAAGCTCTTAAGAAAATAGCCGCCAAATTGGAAACGAGCCAACCAGGATTTATTTTTAAAATATTTGCGCCCAGGAAAACCGAAGACGAGAAGAAGGGCCGCGAGGCAGCCTCATCACCTGGTGGCGCGGCCCCACCGCTTCTCGCGCCAGGAGGTGAGGAGGGCCCCTCAGGCGCCCACCGACCTAGGTCTTTCGCCCATATAAACCCCCCTGACCTAAAAACAGAGCACGACTGAATACTTTTTCCTCCACGGGTCCCGAGCCGCCGCCGTCGTCACCACCACTTCAGGAGAGATCAGAACTGCTCCCCGGCACCCTACCAGGAGGGGGAATCGTCCCCGGAGGCCTCTACGTCGCCATGCGTGAGTAGTCTACCTTGGACTACAGGTCCATAGCAGTAGCTAGATGGTTGTCTTCTCCTCTTGTGCTATCATGTTGAGATCTTGTGAGCTGCCTATCATGATCAACATCATCTTTATGTAACTCTCCATGTTGTGTTTGCTGGGATCCGATGAATATTGAGTACTAAAGTTATTGCTTCATAATATATCATGTGTGTGCTATTTAATGATCTTGCATGCTCTCCGATACTTGTGTATGCTCTGGCCAAGTAGATGCTCGTAACTCCAAGAGGGAGTATCTATGCTCGATAGTAGGTTCATGTCTCTATTTAATCTGGGGCTATGACAGAAAGCTCTAAGGTTGTAGATGTGTTGTTGCTACTAGGGATAAAACAGTAGTACTTTGTCTAAGGATGATGCTACTTACTTACTTTACACGCAGTGCTTAAGGCGATAATCTGTTGCATGCAACTTAATACTGAAAGGGGTGCGGTTGCTAACCGGAAGGTGGATTATTAGTCATATATGCGGTTGGAACGGTCTATGTATATTGTTGTAATGCCCGAATGAATCTCACACTAGACACCATATCATTAGTATATGCATTGCATTATTCTGTCAATTGCCTAATTTGTTTACCACGCATGGATGAATGTTATTATTTATGCAGAGACACCACTAGTGAACTGTAGACCCCGGTCCTTCTCATTAATCTGCTAAAACCACAACTGCAAACCTGTTACTTTCTGCAAACATTGCTCTTTCTTCCACACATACGTTTAATCCTTTTGTTACAGCAAGCCGGTGGGATTGACACCCTCACCGTTGAGTTGGGGCAAAATACTTTGATTGTTTTGTGTGCAGATTCCACGTCCACTACGCCAAGCTCTTTTCTGGCGCCGTTGATACCTCGAGGGAATTCTTCATCTCCTACTGCTTCGATAACCTTGGTTTCATACTGAGGGAAATTTGCTGATGCACTACTTCATACCTTCCTTTTGGGGTCTCTCAACAACACACCCACTGTGTACATCAGGCGCCACACCACCTCCCGGCGCGACAGCATTGGGGCCCGCGCCACCAGGTGATGTGGCCGCCTCGCGGCCTGATGACCCACAAGTATAGGGGATGGCAACAGTCTTCGAGGGAAGTAAAACCCAAATTTATTGATTCGACACAAGGGGAGACAAAGAATATTTGTAAGCTTTAACAGATGATTTGTCAGATCAGCTGCACCTGTGAATAGACTTGCTCGAGGAAGATTATCAGTAGCAACAGTTTTATAGTAGACACAGTAGTGAAATAACAGTAGCAGAAGAATTAAGACAACGATTGTGATTGAAGTGGACAGCAGGATTAAAAGACTGTAGGCACAGGGACGGATGTACGGGCGTTGCATGGACAAGATAATTCATGTAATAACATAGCATAGGCATTTGCAAATAAATAATATAAAGCATCCAAGTATAAACTAATCATAAGCATGTATTCTAATTTAGTTGTGCGTGCTCACAATGAGAAACTTGCACATCATCTTTTGTCCTGCCAAAAGCATTAACACTCCGTGAATACATGTGATCATCACATCATAGCCATTCCCTCCGGTTATCCCAATTGCTGTCACTTTGGGGCCATCGGTTCTGGACAATAACGTGCGTATACAACTCATAGATATGATCCAAAACAATAATTATCATCATAATTCTATAACATGTTCAGATCTGAAATCATGGCACTCGGGACCTAGTGTCATGCATTAAGCATAACAAGTTGCAACAATGACGTAAAACACCGATAACGGATACTGGGCACCATGACCTAACAATCTTACAGCTATTACATGAGTGATCTCATCCAATCCCTATCATCCCCTCAAGCCTACAGCGGTGAATTACTCACTCATGGACGGGGGAAACATAGATGGTTGATGGAGAGGCGGTGGAGATGATGATGGCGATGATCCCCTTCGATTCCCCGTCCCGGCAGGGTGCCGGAACAGAGACTTCTGGTCCCCGAACTAGGGTCCACGATGGCGGCGACGCACGGGTGTGTTCTCTGGAAAAGTGTCTATCCCCCGAACGTTTTTAGGTCAGGAGGGTCTTATAGCCGAGAGGGGGTCGCGAGGGGCTGACTGAGTCGGTCACACCACCTGCTGGCGCGGCCAAAGAGGTCATGTGGCACCCCCCTGGCGCCTCTCCTCTTGGTCTTCATGGTTCAGGGTCCTCCTCGGATAGAAAATGAGTTCTGGTTGGAATTTGGGGTTTTTCTCCGAAATTGATATTTCTGCACAAAAAGGAGACAGCAGGGTAATTCTGCTGAAAATAGCATTAGTCCGTGTTAGTTGTATCCAAAACACACAAATTAGAGGTAAAACAATAGCAAAAGTGTTCGGGAAAGTAGATACGTTTTGGACGTATCAACTCCCCCCCAAGCTTAGCTTATTGCTTGTCTTCAAACAATTCAGTTAACAACTGAGTGTGATAAAAGAACTTTCACGAACTCATTTGCTCATATGATGTAAATATTCTCATTATGAGGACACATGCTTAGACTATTCATAACAAGGCATATATAAATGGTGTCACAATAGTTATGTAAATCATGAAAAGATGCCAATTATACCGATAACATGAAACATATCAATTCACAGGATTGCAAAGATCATAAGAAAGTATGATAAAGTGGTATCTCGCTAGCCCGAATGTAACAGCAAAACATAAATGCCCATGCACCTCTGAGTTTCAAGGGAAGACTAGAGATAAAGATATCAAAGATAAAAGCATCTAGATTACACAGCGGTTAACATATTAAGGGACAAGCACATTACACTAAGAATGACAATTAAGCTCTCGAGAAGGTGCTCAAAGAAGGATGGAGACTCAACAGTAAAGTAAAAGATATGCCCTTCGTTGAGGGAAGTAGGGATTCAACATGAGCTAGAGCTTCTTATTATTTTCAAAACAGAGGTGACATTGTTTTTGAGTGGTGGTTTTTCCGTCAACGAATGGTAATGGGTACTCTACCCCCCTTGTCAACCAGACTTTCTTAAGAACGGCTCCCATGAAGGACGTTATTTCTACCAAAGGACAGATCATTCCACATTTCTCTTTTGTTTACACATGTAGTTAAAAACTATTGTCATTGCTTGACTGATTAGATCAGGGAAAAAATGTGAAGAGAATGCAACAATTAAAGTTATAATTAATTTGGGGCTGGGCACCCCATTTGTCAGCTCTTTTTGTAAATTAATAGATAAGCGGATGTATATGCCACTAGTCTGGTTGGCGAAAGTCTGTCCAAAGGCAAACGACAAGGTTGATATCCGTAACACCACATACTTCCTCATGAGCTTAAAACAGTGGCACACATTGAGAAGTGTTTGAAGGTTTTAAAGCTAGCACATGCGAATTTACTTGAATGGTTTGAAATTGACATGTATAGGTATTTATGGTGGACTCTTTGGAATAACTTGGTTTTCAAGGATTCGGAAGCACAAGCATTATCTCAGCTTAGTACAAGTGGAGGCTAGCAAAAGATGGGAAAGCGACAATTGAAGAGAGCAATAACCGTCATAATCATGCTTGCGACGAAATAGAATTAACGGAGGCATAATAAAGATACAAGAACTCTGAGTCAAAATATGGCATCAAGGCTTAATTGACTTTGTGTTTTCAGTCATAACATGTATAAGCATGTGCCAAGTCGATTCAGATGAATTATTCAGAGGAGGATTCCACAGTGTCATATTCTATTATGAGCAAAACAGTGCAAGCAAATATCCAAAGAGACATTACATTCATCATAAGTAAATTGGAAACGATCATAAGAGAACACGAACTACTAAGCATCCACCAGTCGACATATACCTTATGCGAACCATCTAAGTATGCTCACATGAATGAGTATATGTACAAAAATAAGAAACAAAGAGAGTTCATTATCAGCCTCTTACCCAACTCGAAATTGTCATAGATCATCATAATTGCCATATAACTTGTGTGCTTGAAAGATATGAAATAATAACCAAGCTCCATGAAGTAACTGAAGATAATGACCTCTGAAACAAACTATACAAAAGCAAAGAGAAACAGCAAATATTTTTAGGTTTTCGGATTTGGAAACGAAAAACTGAACAGCCAGCAAAGACGAAATTCTTCGAGGGTCTTAACATGCCCAGATAAGAAAACTCAAAACTAATGAAAGTTGCCTACACATCCCAGGAATATACACACCAAATTTCAGGTCATTCTGACATTCCTGTAAAACGTTATGAATTTTACAGTGGACAGCAGAAATCTGTCCATGCGCGAAACAGCACACAACAAAGCGAAATATTTTTGTGTTTTTGCATATTAAACTGAAATAAATACTAAGCATACTAATACTAGATACTAAAACAAACCAGTAAGAGAAATAACCAAAATATTTTTGGTATTTTAAAGCAACCAAAGCATAAACAAATGAACAAAAGAAAAAAAACGAAACATGGATATACAAAGAACTGAATGATACTGATGTGTAAATGAGTGTGCATCGGTATACCTCCCCCCCCCCCCCCCCCCCCCCCCAAGCTTAGGCTTTTGGCCCAAGTGGAGCTCAATCCCACGGCGAATAATCGCTCCAACTCGGTGGGTTATGCCCGGTGTAATTGTACTCCGCATCGGCTGCAGTGGAGGAAGATCCCGAAGGTCCCGTATACTCTGGATCCTGGTACACGAAGCTGGGTGTCTCCGGGGGATGAATGAAACCACCCCCATGCTCCTCGTCGAGGCCCCTACTATCCGGGCTGGGCTCCTCCCCAAGTGTATCCAACTCAGCCTCTGAGACTGACAAGTTCCCCCTGCCAACAAGGTTAAGAAGAGGCGAAGGCAAGATAATAATTCTCTCAATGGTAGTTACTTTGAGATGTTTCCTCCTAGAATAAGTTATGCTATAAGGGAGATAATGCAAGCTACCACTTCCAGCAATAAAGTCATGTCTCTTCATTGACTCAATATCAAGTTTTTCCATAGGTAATAGCAAATCATTAGGATGGGGGTATAAACAGTGCAAAGCTAATAATCGTGAAGAAACTAGTCCTCCAAAAATTTCTCCCTTCTCGCGGTTAGCCGCGAAACGGTAAGCAATTATAGCACACAAGTTATATGTCCTATCATGACGCAATGCAGCAGCAATAAAAGTTAAATCAGACAACCCTAATTTACCAGCAGTTCTCCTAGCTAGAACACACTTAGCAATGAAGTATGCAAAATAACGAATGGAAGGGAGATGAATACTCCTGATTTTACCGTCCTCCTTAGAGAAACTTCTCTCATAGAAGATTTCTTCATATACATACATCAATAGCCTTGGGTTACCCTTCGGCTTCTCCATTGATCCTCTGTTTGGGACCCTCATCACTGAACAGAAAACACCAAAAGGCAAGTCTACGGATTTGTTGTAGATTGTGTAATGCACGGTGGGGTTAGATGAGCTCAACTTGAAATAAAAATTCTGCACCACCGACATAGACAAAATAACATATTAATAAGGTAGATCTTCAAGAACACGATCCAATCCTGCATTGGATAAGAGAGAGTGAAAGTCTTGTGTAATCCCTGCAAACTCCATGAATTGAGAGCACGGGTAGACGGCAGGGTACACTGCTTCCTCTCTGTGAACTTTATACTTGCCTTCCAACACTATCTCATGAGAATTTAGTGCATATGAATTACCTTCCATATTCTGAAATTTTCAACACACATCATAAAAATCGATTTTTAGCCAACTAAATGAAGGGAAACCACTATAGTGACTTGCTAGAGGCTTAAGCATGCATCAAAACTAATTTCTTCAACTTAGAACCAGCATTGAAACTCACTAAAGAAGATATCTACAACAGCAAAATACTTCATATATACACTATTAAACAAAATTCTATTTGGATATTCGGAGGAGTCACATACAAGAGAGGAGATGCATCAAATTTCAGCACCAGAAATTGGCTGAATGTGGAGATCGAAATCCCAGGAGATGAGCAGCAAGAACACTAGTTTGAGCTATCCAGAATTGATTTTTCGGGGAAGAGGAAGGCAGGGGAAGGAGAGAGAGCAAGTGGGAGGGCCTGTGGGCCCCACACCACTAGCTGGCGCGGCCAGATGGCTGCCGCGCCACCAGGTGATGTGGTGGACCTGGGGGTCCCCCTGGTGGCTCTCTGGCACTTCCAGATGCCTCCTCGAAAAATATGATTTTTCATATAAAAAATTTAATTTCCTGAGAAACTTTATTTTTTTTCATCTTCTGGTATTTTGCATTATTAAATTCAATACTAAAAAATTATTTTCTAATAACAAATTCAACTAAACATTGCAAACTAGGTAATATTATAGTAGGTATAACAAGGATGAGAGAAATAAAAAAATTTAGCCTCTTTAGAATTTAAAATGCACTTGTTAATAAGGTTGATCAAGTCTTGCCACCAAATGAATTTTATATGACATGAAAGATTTTAAACCATATGAGACACTCATGTTACCTTATAATGAATTGGTATGGATCCAATCATGAGAGTTTTGAATTCTTCTTTATATGGGCAATCAATACTTGCCACTCTAATAGACCTCAAATTGGTAATTGTATTAACTCTAGGCATTCTATCAACTTTCTTGGGAAAATAAACAGTATGCTCCTTGTCATGAACACTAAAAGTAACTTTTCCTTTATTGCAATCAATAACAGCCCATGCAGTATTTAGAAAAGGTTTTCCAAGAATAATAGACATATTATCATCTTCAGGCATTTAAAGAACAACAAAGCCAGTCATAATTAAAGAATTGGTAGTTATTTGGACATGAACATCCTCACAAATTCCAACAGGAACAACAGTAGATTTATCAGCCATTTGCAAAGACATATCAGTATGTATCAATTTTTCAAGGTGGAGTCTCTTGTAAAGAGAGAAAGGCATAACACTAACTCCAGCTACCAAATCACACAAAGCAGTTTTAACATAATTATTTTTGATAGAGCAAGGGATAGTTGGTATACCTGGATCACCAAGCTTCTTTGGAACCTTACCATTAAAAGAGTAATTAGCAAGCATGGTAGATATTTCCTCATTAGGAATTTTCCTTTTGTTAGTCAAAATATCTTTCATATATTTAGAATAAGGAGGCAACTTAATAGCATCAGTCAAAGGAATTTGCAAGAACAATGGTGTCATCCAATCACAAAATCTATTATAATGATCTTCCTCTTTAGATTTAAGTTTCTTAGCAGGAAAAGGTATTGGTTTTTGGACCCAAGATTCTTTTTCATTACCATGTTTCTTAGCAATAAAATCTTCTTTAGTGTACTTTTTATTTTTAGCATGTTTTTCAGGTTCTTCTTCTATTTCTTCCTGATCCGAATTAACATTTTTATCCTTATCATTGTTATTATCATTATCATTGGTGTGTTCATTACCACTTTCAGTTTCAGCATCAGAAACAGATATACTATTAGGATCAATAACAGGTTCAGAGGATTCTATAACAGTTTTATGTTTCTTTTTCTTTTTCCTAGAAGGAATACTAGGTTCATTCACTTGTTGAGAATCTTGTTAATTCTTTTATCATGTCCTTCAGGATACAAAGGATCCTGAGTAGATTTACCACCTCTAGTTGTTACTTCACAAACAAGTTTTTCTTTAGCCATAGAGTTGTTTACTAACAATTCTTTTTGCACTTTAGTTAGTTGATCTATTTGAGTTTTAACCATATGAAAGTGTTTAATTACCACTTTAACATCATTAGAAGTTCTATCAACAATATCATGTAAATCACTAATAGCATGAGAAATTTTCATTAGATGATTCTCTATTCTCGAATTAAAATTGCATTGCTTAACAATAAAATCATCAAATTCATCAAAGCATTGAGAAGGAGGTTTAGAGTAAGGAATATCTCTATCATCAAACCTTTGGAGAGAGTGTACATCGATAACGGTTGGAGGACGAATAGGCTTACATAATTCTTCAATAGGAGGTAAATACTTCACATCTTCAGATTTAATACCACTTTCTTGAAGAGATCTTTTGGCTTCCCTCATCGTTTCTTCATTTAATTCAATCATACCTCTCTTCTTCGGTGTCGGTGGAGGTGTTGGAGTAGGTTCAGGAATATCCCAATCATCATTATTCTTGCATATAGTAGCCAATAATTCTTCAGCTTCCTCGGGAGTCCTTTTCCTGAAAACACAACTAGCAAAACTATCCAGGTATGTCCTAGATTCAGCAGTTAGTTCACTATAAAATATATCAAGTAGATCATTTTTCTCCAACTCATGGTTCGGCTGCCCCCTCAAGATGCAACAAAAGCGTGTCCAAGCTTTGGGCAATTTCTCACCCTCATCTTGATTAAAATTATAGATTGTTTGTAAGGCATCATGTTGAGCACTAGCAGGGAAATATTTTCGAAAGAAAGCATCAAGCAAACCCTTAGGACTTGTGATGGAACCAGGAGATAAATTATTATACCAAGTTTTAGGTTCTCCTTTTAATAAGAAAGTAAATATTTTAGCAACAAAGTAAGTGCGCATTTTAATGTTTTAGCAAATATTCCACTTAAATCAGACAATTCATTCATATGTTCTACAACACTTTCATTTTAAGTTCCACAGAAAGGTTCTCTTTCAACAATAGCTATATGAGCCAAATCAAGAGAGAAATCATAATCTTTATCTTTTATGTTTACATGAGATGTAGCAAATTTAGCATCAGGAGATAAATTATATTTAACAGCAAGTTTTTAACAAGTTTTTCGAAGGCATTCCTATCTTTCATAGAATTAATTTCTTGAACAAGAGCATCATCAAGATTCACATACATATCATCACACTCATCATCAGTATCACATGTAAATTCAGGTGAATTAACAGGTATTTCAGCATTTTCATCAGGAATTTCAGCATTTTCAATTTGTTTAGATTTAGCAATAGTAGCATCTAAAAAGGAACCTAATGAACCAGTTAGAAGCATCATCATAAGTAACTTTAGATTCAGCAGTAGAAACAGAACGTGCAGGTTGTGGTGCTGTAACAAGCTTACTCAACACAGATGGAGAGTCAAGCGCAGCAGCAGAGTTCAGAGCTGTACCTTTCCTTGTAGTGGATGGCACAATGGAAAACTTCTTATCAGCATTTCTTCCCATGATGAATAAATTCCAGCGAACACTATCACACTCAGGTGGGATTGCAAATAAAGCTATGCTCCCCGGCAACGGCGCCATAAAATAGTCTTGATGAACAACAAGTATAGGGGATCGCAACAGTCTTCGAGGGAAGTAAAACCCAAATTTATTGATTCGACATAAGGGGAGCCAAAAAATATTTGTAAGATTTAACAGATGATTTGTCAGATCAGCTGCACCTGTGAATAGACTTGCTCGACGAAGATTATCAGTAGCAACCGTTTTATAATAGAGACAGTAGTGAAATAACAGTAGCAGGATAATTAAGACATCAATTGTGATTGAAGTAGACAGCAGGATTAAAAGACTGTAGGCACAGGGACGGATGTACGGGCGTTGCATGGACAAGATAATTCATGTAATAACATAGCATAGGCATTTGCAGATAAATAATATAAAGCATCCAAGTATAAACTAATCATAAACATGTATTCCAATTTAGTTGTGTGTGCTCGCAATGAGAAACTTGCACATCATCTTTTGCCCTGCCAGCCCGTTTGGAGCGGGGCCTCTAGGGAAACTAGTGGCAATTAAGGTACTCCTTTTAATAAAGTACCGGAGTAAAGCATTAACACTCCGTGAATACATGTGATCGTCACATCATAGCCATTCCCTCCGGTTATCCCAATTGATGTCACTTTGGGGCCATCGGTTCTGGACAATAACGTGTGTATACAACTCATAGATATGATCCAAAAAATAATTATCATCATAATTCAATAACATGTTCATATCTGAAATCATAGCACTCGGGCCCTAGTGTCAAGCATTAAGCATAACAAGTTGCAACAATGACGTAAAACACCGATAACGGATACTAGGCACCATGCCCTAACAATCTTACAACTATTACATGAGTGATGTCATCCAATCCCTACCATCCCCTCAAGCCTACAGTGGTGAATTACTCACTCATGGACCGAGGAAACATGGATGGTTGACGGAGAGGCGGTGGAGATGACGATGGCGATGATCCCTTTTGATTCCCCGTCCTGGCAGGGTGCCGGAACAGAGACTTCTGGTCCCCGAACTAGGGTTCGCGATGGCGGCGGCGCACGGGTGTGTTCAAGTGTCTATCCCCCGAACGTTTTTAGGTAAGGAGGGTCTTATAGCCGAGAGGGGGTCGCGAGGGGGTGACCGAGTCGGTCACACCACCTGCTGGCGCGGCCAGGAGCCTGCCGCTCCAAGAGGTCATGTGGCGCCCTCCTGGCGCCTCTCCTCTTGGTCTTCATGGTTCAGGGTCCTCCTCGGATAGAAAATGAGTTCTGGTTGGAATTCGGGGTTTTTCTCCGAAGTTGATATTTCTGCACAAAAAGGAGACACCAGGGTAATTTTGCTGAAAACAGCATTAGTCCGTGTTAGTTGCATCCAAAACACACAAATTAGAGGTAAAACAATAGAAAAAGTGTTCGGGAAAGTAGATACGTTTTGGACGTATCACGGCCCCACTTCGTCTCGCCTTCGGTTTTCCTGGACGCGAATATTCCAAAAATAATTTCTGGTTGATTTATTTCCAATTTGGCGGATATTTCTTTAAATACTTTTCTGAAACCAAAAACAGCAGAAAACAGGGAAGTGGCACTGTGGCATCTTGTTAATAGGTTAGTCCCAGAAAATGCATAAAACTATATAAAATGCATATAAAACATGTAATAACATGATATAACATAGCATGGAACATATGAAATTATGAATACGTTGGAGACGTATCAACATCACCAAGCTTAGTTCTACTCGTCCCGAGTAGGCAAGAACGATAAAAGAGGATTAATTTCTGAAGTGACATGCTTAAACACAATCTTGATCATATAATAATGTAAGGCATGTAAACTGAGATCTAATGAATAAGGGATGTAGTTTATAGTGATATCAAACGAGTAATGAATAAACAAGTAGGTGAAGCAAGCAAAGCTTTCAATGATATAGTACTAGATAGCAATTAACCGTGCAAAGTAGTTATTAGAGATGATTTAAGCTTCAAGCACAACAATATAATCATCTAATGCTTCCAACAAACATGACAACTTAATGAAAGGATCAAGTCAAGTAATGGCAATATGTACATAGAAGATCAATATATTATTTGTTCAAAAGAAACAAGCAAGTGTTCAACGTTGGTTCCTGGCACCAGGATGTTATGGCTAAGAGAATGTTAACGGAGGTTTGGAAGGCCAACGGAAGAAAGCTTCACAAAGCTATAGATGATCATTAGACAAGAGAAAGTCATACAATCGAAGCTATGCAAGGAGTAGTGATTGTCGTACAACGGATGCACAATGAGCTATAAGTATATGAAAGCTCTCCAATGGAACTAGTGGGGGTGCATCCAACTTGCTTGCTCACGAAGACCTAGAGCACTTTTGAGGAGGCTCATCATTGGAATATACAAGCCAAGTTCTATAGTGCAAAGTTTCCCACATAGTTATGCAACTAAGACATGAAAACTCTGTCATGTAGAGTAAAGGTGCTAAACATAAACACAAATGATGATCACAAATGATATGGTGCTATAACATGAGCACAAGTGATGACTATAAATGATATAGTGATATAACATGAGCACAAGTGTGTGATAAAGAATAGTAATACTGCCCCCTTTTTATTTCTCTTCTTTCTTTCTTTTTTCTTTTTTTTTATAATTTTTTATTTTTATGTTTCTCTTTTCGATGGCCTCCATGGCTCTTTTCACTTTTAGGGGCAAGCATACTAAAATGAAACATGATGTATGACAACACACTAATGATGATAAAACAACATACTGATGATATAAGTAACTAATATGAATTTGCCATAAGAATACATATGACAACGGTGCCTCTGCTAGTGTAGCAGGTTATGCAGTGCTCTAGTGTAACATGGGTAAAACCACACATCAGCTTTATAGAAACACGCAAAGCAATAAATAAGTAATGAATGACAACAAGTCATGTAATGTAAGATGGATGTTGCATGGCAATATATCTCGGAACAGCTATGGAAATATTGTAATAGGTAGGTATGGTGGATGTTTTGAGAAAGATATTTGGTTTATGTGTAGGAGAACAAGATGAAGATCTCCCACGAGTTTGGATGTACCCGCGAAAATGCACCAACTCTCAATGTAAGAAAGGGCAAAGCAAAGTACCGAAGAGGCTAGCAATATGGTGGTGGAAGTGACATGAAAACCGCAGTTTTAGAACTCGTGAGTAAAAGATTCTAAATAAAAAATATGATCATACACGGCATAATGAAAATTAATCCTAGGGGTGCTGTGGCAAATGAACAAGTCACTGTTGGGGACCCGACCGTAGCACATAACATAAAGCCATTACGGTTGCCTTAGGCAAATAGAAGTCATATACTATTATGCAATCAACTGGAAATTTAAGTGTGGCACAGTTTTCAAGTTTCTCTAGACCAACCATTTAATCATTCCACTTTACTAGACCATCATGTTTATTATTAAGCAAATTAATATCTCAAAACAACATCAATGATTCAAGTGACACAATTTAATGATCTACAAGATTAATGTATCATTTAATTATACCATCTACCACATTTAGCATTTTCTGTTCTCAACCAAACACCAATCAACTTATTTAAAAGATAAACTCTCCAAATAATTAAAAAATGAGATATGAGAGTATAATATAACAAAGCTAACAGCTCTAACAAGAGATGCATGAAAAACAAGAGCTAGAGAGAAAACGATAACAAAAGATGAATACTCAACGAATATAAGTGAAGAATACGAGTATTCATATGAAAAAGCGGAGCGTGTCTCTCTCCCATACAAAAGAATGCTAGGGTCCATATTATTCAGTGAATGAAAATAACAAAAACAAACATATGCTTCAAGATAAGCACATAAGATGTGACAGAATTAAAATATAGTTTCACTAGAAAGGACCTGATAGTTTGTCGATAAAGAAGGGAATGCCCAACCAGGTTTGACGCTTGAGTCTTCTTGAATTATATTGGGGTGAACCACCGGGGCATCTCCAAGATTTGGCGTTACTATCCTCTTGATCACATTATATATCATTTTCTCTTGATCCTTGAAAACTTCCTCCACACCAAACTTAGAGTAACTTCATTAGAGGGTTAGTGCACAAAAAATTATGATATTCTGTAGAAACATAAGTCCTACCAATGCTACTGGACATTAGCTACAGCCACTGATACTTAAAAGGATAAAAAGATCCAATCAAAATAGCAAAAGAGGCATTGCAAAATAAATGGCAGAATCTGTCAAAAACAGAACAGTCCATAAAGACAAATTGTTTCGAGGCACTTAACTTGCTCAGATCAAAAAACTCCAAACTAATTAAAAGTTGCATAAACATCTGAGTATTGCGCCCAAAAAAGGGCAGATTTTTCTGATGTTCCAGTGAGGAGTTATGAATTTAACGGTGGACAGCAGAAATCTGTTTCAGCATAGGAATTGAATTTTAACATCAACTTTCGACTAGAGCCTTAACTTGACACAACATTGCAATAAAATTAAGTTACAAAGGAATTGCTACAGAGGTAGGACAAGTCCTTGACACAAGAAAATCAAAAAAAATGACAGGAAATAAAAGTGCGTGGTCTCCCATAAGCGCTTTTGTTTAACGCCTTTGAGCTAGGCACAAAAAGTGAAACTCAAGTATTTTCAAGAGATTAAGCATCAACACCATAATTTGAACGAACTGTAGAATTAAAAGGTAGCTTCATTCTTTTCCTAGGTATGTTTCATACCTTTCTTGAATGGGAATTGGTACTTGATGGTACCTTCTTTCATATCAATAATAGCACCCACAGTTCTAAGAAATGGTCTTCCCAACACAATTGGACAAGATGGATTGCATTCAATATCCAAGACAATAAAATCAACGGGGAACAGGTTATTATTAACCATAATAGGAATATCATTGATCCTCTCTAAAGGTTTCATCAAAGCATTATCATCAAGAAAAACATCCAAATAGCAATGTTCCAATGATGGCAAATCAAACATATCATAGAGCTTTCTAGTCATAACAGAAATACTTGCACCAAAGTCACACAAAGCATTGCAATCAAATTTATCTACTTTCATCTTAATGATGGGCTCCCAACCATCTTCTAACTTCCTAGGGATAGAAGCTTCAAGTTTTAATTTATCTTCCCTAGCTTTAATGAGAGCATTTGTAATATGAACAGTAAAAGCCAAATTAAGAGAGCTAGCATTAGGACTTGTTGCCAATTTTTGCAAGAACTTAATAACTTCAGAGATATTACAATTATCAAAATCAAAATTATTATCATCAAAGCAAACTGAACCACATTCTCTCACGTTCTTAAAATTTTCAGCAGTTTTAGGCAATTTAAAAAATTTGGGTGAAGTAGAGGAGACATTTCCTATACCAACTATGTTACCATTGATAGTAGGAGGCTTACTAGGATGTGAAACACCATTATTTTCAGAGGTAGTAATAGTAAAAACTTTAACAATATTAGCCTCTTTCTCTAGTTCTCTCTATCTTTTCCATCTAGCACGTAATTGAGCCATCAGTCTAACATTTTCATCAATTTTAACTTGGATGGCATTAGCAGTAGCAAAAGGATTATCATCTAAATTCTCAGGTTTAGCAGCCATTTTATTAATTAAAACAGATTGTGCTGCATACATAGAGGAAATACAAGTTTCATCATTAGTCATTTCTCCTTGGAGACCCGAAATCTCCCTATTTAAATTTTCCATTTGATGACTAATGTTTCTCAACATATTAGATTGTTCTTCCATGGTTTAGTGAACAATTTATTTTTCTCATATTGGTTTTGCATGAAAACTTTAGTAGCTTTTTCAATTTCTAGAATCCTTTCCTCACTAGGAATTTTAACATAAGAATTACCATAAGAGTTGCCATTATGAGGAGGATAGGGCTTATAGTTGTTATTACCATAGTTGTTCCTATAGGCATTATTGTTAAAATTGTTGCTTTTAATAAAGTTTACATCAACATGCTCTTCTTGTGCAACTAAAGAAGCTAAAGGAACATTATTAGGATCAATATGAGATTTACCACTAGCAAGCATAGACATAATAATATCAATCTTTTCACTCAAGGAAGAGGTTTCTACAACAGAATTTACCTTCTTACCTTGAGGTGTCCTCTCCGTATGTCATTCAGAATAATTCACCATCATATCATCCAAGAGTTTTGTTGCAGCCCCCAAAGTGATGGACATAAAGGTACCTCCAGCAGCTGAATCCAATAAATATCTTGAAGAAAAATTCAGTACTGCATAAAAGGTTTGGATGATCATCCAAGCAGTCAGTCCATGGGTAGGGAAATTCTTTATCAAAGATTTCATTCTTTCCCAAGCTTGAGCAACATGTTCATTATCTAGTTGTTTAAAATTCATGATGCTACTTCTTAGAGAAATAATCTTAGCAGGAGGATAGTATTTTCCAATGAAAGCATCTTTACATTTAATCCATGAATCAATACTATTCCTAGGCAATGAAAGCAACCATTCTTTAGCTCTTCCTCTCAAGGAGAAAGGAAATAATTTCAGTTTTATAATATCACAATCTATATCCTTATATTTTTGCATTTCACATAATTCAACAAAGTTATTAAGATGGGCAGCAGCATCATCAGAACTAACACCAGAGCATTACTCTCTCATAACAAGATTCCATAAAGCAGGTTTAATTTCAAATAACTCAGCTTTAGATGCAGATGGAGCAATAGGTGTGCATATAAAATCATTATTGTTGGTGCTTGTAAAGTCACACAACTTAGTATTTTCAGCGGAACTCATTTTAGCAAATTACTAGACAAACTGAAATAACAAAGATATGGAAAAATAACACAAACCGAAATAAACAAAAGCAACAAAACTGAAAATAAATAGCAAAACCGAATTAAGAAAAGTAATGCAAGTAACTAATTGTTTGTATTTTTGATATTAAGCAAACAAGACAGTAATAAAATAAACTAAGCAAGACAATAACAAAATAAAAAAGATTGGAAGTGCGAAAACTCCCCTCATAGTGAATCTTTATCTCCCCGGCAATGGCGCCAGAAAAATGCTTGATGCACACAGTGGGTGTGTTGTTGGGAGACCCCAAGAGGAAGGTGTGAAGTATTGTAGCAGCAAGTTTCCCTCAGTATGAAACCAAAGTTATCGAACCACTAGGAGATGATAGAAGAATTCCCCCGAGGTATCAACGGTGCCAGAAAAGTGCTTCCTGGTGGTTGACGTGGAGCCTGCAAACAAACAATCAAGATACTTTGCCCCAACTTAACAGTGAGGTTGTCAATCTCACCGGCTTGCTGTAACAAAGGATTAAACGTATGTGTGAAAGAAAAAGTGATGTTTGCAGAAAGTAACAGGTTTGCAGTTGTGGTTTTATCAGATTATGAGAAGGACCGGGGTCCACAGTTCACTAGTGGTGTCTCTCCATAAATAATAATAACACTCATCCATGCGTGGTAAACAAATTACAGCTACACAATTGACAGAATAATGATAAGCAACCCAATGCATATACTAATGATATGGTGTCTAGTGTGAGATTCATTTAGGCATTACAACAATATACATAGACCGTTCCAACCGCATTTATGACTAATAATCCACCTTCCGGTTAGCGTCTGCACCCCTTTCAGTATTAAGTTGCATGAAACAGATTATCGCCTTAAGCACTGCGTGTAAAGTAAGTAAGTAACATCATCCTTAGACAAAGTACTACTGTTTTTCCCTAGTAGCAACCGCACATCTACAACCTTAGAGCTTTCTGTCACTGCACTAGATTTAATAGAGACATGAACCTAGTATCGAGCATAAATACCCCCTCTTTGAGTTACGAGCATCTACTTGGCCAAAGCACACACAAGTAACGGAGAGCATGCAAGATCATTAAATAGCACACACATGATATTTTATGAAGCAATAACTTTAGTACTCGATATTCATCGGATCCCAGCAAACACAACATGGAGAATTACATAAAGATGATCTTGATGATAGGCAGCTCACAAGATCTAAACATGATAGCACAACAGGAGAAGACAACCATCTAGCTACTGTTATGGACCAGTAGTCCAAGGTAAACTACTCATGCATCAGTCCAGAGGCGGTCATGGCGACGTAGAGGCCTCCGGGGACGATTCCCCCTCCCGGCAGGGTGCCGGGGAGCAGTTCTGATCTCTCCCGAATTGGTGTTGACGATGGCGGCGGGCTCGGGACCCGTGGAGAAAAAAGTGATTAACCGTGCTCTGTTTTTAGATCAAGGGGGTATTTGTAGGCGAAAGACCTAGGTCGGTGGGCGCCCGAGGGCGCCACACCACCTCCCGGCGCGGCACCATTGGGCCCGCGCCACGAGGTGGTGTGGGTGCCTCGTGGCTCTTCTCCGTCTCGTCTTCGGTTCCTCGTGGCGCAAATATTCCAAAAATAATTCCAGGATCTTTTATTTCCAATTCCGAGAATATTTACTTAAGTACTTTTCTGAAACCAAAAACAGCAGAAAACAGGGAACTGGCACTTTGGCATCTTGTTAATAGGTTAGTCCCAGAAAATTCATAAAACTATATAAAATGCATATAAAACATGTAATAACATGATATAACATAGCATGGAACATAAGAAATTATGGATACGTTGGAGACGTATCAATGAGCATATTTAAGATTATCAGGCAAAGGTTTTAAATCAAAGACAGGATCCTCTTTAGGTGGAAGTGTTTTACCCAAGTTTCCCATTTTTAAATTATGTTTAAGAATAGGTTGACGAAGGAATATATCCTCAAGTTCATTTCTTTCTTCCATAAAAGTTTCATCCTCATGATCTTCCATAAATTGCTGAATGTAATTAGTAGGAGCAAGAGAAATAGACGCAAGTTGTTCATCTCTAAAATCTTCATTGGGCAATTCGGGTTCATAAGGAGTTTTAGCAAATTTTAAAAAATTGAATTCATATGAATCACCAACAAATTTAGTAAGGATTTTCTCTTTCCTACAATCTATAACAGCACCACAAGTATTCTGAAAAGGTCTACCAAAAATAATAGGACAAGTCTTACTAGCAACAGAACCAAGTACAAGAAAATCAGCGGGATATATAGTCTTACCACATAGAACTTCAGCATCTCTAACAATACCAATGGGAGAGATAGTTTCTCTATTAGCAAGTTGAATAACCACATCATTATCTTCAAGTTGGCTAGGACCAATTTCATGCATAATCTCTTTGTAAAGCTCATAAGGAATAACACTTGAACTTGCACCAATATCACATAAACCATAATAGCAATGATCACCAATTTTAACAGATAACACATGAACACTAGCCTTTCTTGGCTTTGCAGGATGAGGGACAACAATAGAAGCATCATCACAAAATATAATATACTCTTCTCCCACATTTTCAGAAACAAGTTCTTTAACTATAGCCACAGAAGGTTCAACTTTAATTTGTTCATCAGGTTATTTAGCTTTCTTATCACCTTTACTAACCACACTAGCCATAATAGAATGTTCTTTCACTTTAACAGGAAAACGAATTTTATCAATATAAGGCTAAGGAATGATATGATCAACAATATTAACTTCAATGCTTTTAGCTAAAGGAGCAACAGATTTATCTATATAAGGTTCATGATATTTTTCAAACCCCTTCTTGGGAAAACTGAAATAATCAGCAAAGGATTTATAATAATTTGCAACAACTTGATAATCAAGACCATAAGCATTATTAATATTTCGAATTACATCAGTGTTCATTAAAGTCTTAATGCATTCAAAGTCATATTTTATACCTGAATCCCTACCTTTGTCGTTCTCCCATGCTTTAGTATTTTCTTCAATATGGTCAAGAAGATCCCATTTAAACTCCTTATTACGAGCGAATGATCCAGCACATTAAGTATTCAATAATGTTTTATCTCAAATGAGAGTCTTGCATAGAAGTTATCAACGATAATATTACTAGGAAGCTCATGAATGGGACATTTGAGCATTAATGCCATCAATCTCCCCCACGCTTGAGCAATACTCTCTCCATCATGAGGCCAGAAGTTATATATAGAATTCCGATCTTGATGAATTTCACTTGGAGGATAAAATTTAGAATAAAAGAGAGGTATAATTTCCTCCCATCCAAGAGAATCCCTGTTCTTCAGCAGTTTATACCAATGCGCAGCTCTCCCACCAAGTGATATGGAGAATAATTTCTACCTGACTTTGTCCATCGTAATACCTACACACTTGAAAAACTCGCATAATTCATGTTAATACAGAAAATGATCCCCGGGGTGGACAGTTTCATCCCCAACATAGCGGTTATTCATAGCACGTTTAAAATTTTTCATAGGTATTTTAAATGGCTCAATATCATCAAGAGGCGCCTCATGTTCTACCTCTGCAGCGGTAGAAGACTTCCCAAGCAGGAAAGCAACATTTCCTCTCTCCATTATTAAGCAAATAAGGAGACAGAAATAAAAACAACACTTATAGTTGAAGTTTTACTTACCAATTCCTCATACCAATAGCACTTCACTCCCCGGCAACGGCGCCAGAAAATAGTCTTGATGACCCACAAGTATAGGGGGTGTATCGCAATACTTTCGATAAATAAGAGTGTCGAACCCAACGAGGAGCAGAAGGTGTTGACAAGTGGTTTTGATGAGGAATTCATTGTAAAAACTAGCAGACAAGTTTTCGGTAGACTTTGATAATACAGAAAAATAAAGTGCGAGTAAATAGAGCGCGGCAAATTCAATTGCAGCGAGTGGCCCAATCCTTTTTAGAGCAAAGGACAAGCCAGTTTGTTTACTTATTATGACCAAACGTTCTTGAAAACACACGGAATTTCTGTCTAGTGCTTTCGCTCCGTATTGATGAATAATCTTTAGTGTTTAGATAAGTGTCGTGTGGGTGAACCTATGCTAATGCACCGCCCTTCCTAGGACTAATACATACTTATGATTATACCCCTTGCAAGCATCCGCAAATACAAAAAAGTAATTAAGATAAATCTAACCATAGCCTTAAACTCTGAGATCCTGCGATCCCTCGCGCATCGGAATACCAACGGGGGTTTAGGTTTCTGTCACTCCGTCAACCCCACAAATGATAACCGAGTGCACGATGCATTCCCCTAGGTCCATAAAGGCGAAGTGTCATGTAGTCGACGTTCACATGACACCACTAGAAGAATGGCACCACATTATAAATATCAAAACATCAAATATTAATCAACGTAGTTCACTACTAACATCTAGACTTCTCCCATGTCCTCAAGAACACAACGAACTACTCACAACACACTATAATGAACATGATCATAGGTGAATTAAAGATGGATAACAATCTGAACATAAACCCTAATTCAACGGTTTCACTCAATAGCATCAATAACAATAGCAATCAACACCGAGAGAGTTTCCCCTATCAAATACACAGAGTTTAACAGAGTGGATGGATGGAGATGACCGTCGGCGGTGGAGATGGTGGTGTGTGGCGATGGTGATGGAGTGCAGCTCGATGACGGTGACGATGGCGACGATTTCCTCCCTCCGGGAGGGAATTTCCCCGGCCGCAACGCAGCCTGCCGGAGAGCTTTTCTCTCTCTATCTTCTCCGCCTCGTGGTGGCGGCGGAGACGGTTTCTGGCCAACGTAGTAATTTTATATCTTCGGGGGGGAAGAAGTACGCGAAGGGGTGCGCCAAGTGGTGGGCCAGGGTGGCCACATCACCTTCTCGTGCGCCTTGCTTGGGAGCCGCGCCAGGAGTTGGTGTGGGCCCCCTGGGCCCCACCCCAGGCTCCCCTTTTGGCCTCCTTCATGAAATAATTCAGAAATAAATCCCAGTTAGCCACTTTGTTCTTCTGGTCTTCGCAAATATTGTATCTTGACGGTGCTTTTTCCAGCAGAATTCAGACTCCGGAGTTCCATCCCCCAATGATCATCAATCATGCAAAATAGATGAAATAACATAAGTATCATCTCCAAATACAATATATATCAATAAATAACAGTAAATTATGATATAAAATAGTGATGCAAAATGGACGTATCAGTGCCATGCCAAAATCCAAATACGCTCACAGCGCAATCAAGCATAGTTCAAGCCCCAGGTAGTGCGGTTCAATACAGATTTAGGAATATCAATTATGGAAACAACTATAAAATGGGGAGCTTTTTCTAGATACCAAAATCAAGAACCATCGAATACTTTTCACGTTTTACCAACGTGAAACACGCTTTTTCGATTGTTGAAAATCATGTATTGTCTTGACGTCTATCATTTGCTACCCATATGCCGTCGTCGTCGTCCTCCCGCACGTACATCCAACCTCACAGCATAACCCAATGCCATTGGTAGACGTGTCGTTTGGTGCGTTCGTCACTGTGGCGCCATAGTGACGCAAAGGCATGGTGGCCTGCGCTAGAAATGACGAGTTATTGGCCAGCTTTGACCATGTAGTTAGCGTCCTAATCAACATTGGAGAAGGGTGGATGATGTGGATAGTGAATCCAGAATACATTATGGCCCTTTTTGGATTGCAGGATTTTTAAAACGTATGAATAGGAAAAACAAAGGATTAAGATATCATGCATTTCAATTCCTACATGATTTTAAAAATAGAAATTTTATAAACGATGTCTTTGAATGGTGCACAGGAAACTACCACAGAAAATTTATAGGTTTGAGAGGAGAGAGATAGAGTGTAACTGCATTGGATTTGGTAAAGGAAAAATAAAATGAGGTTTGAGCTCATGTTTTTTTTTTGCGAGTCAAAGAGAATTTTTCATATTAACTTGGAACCATGAAGTTACAGTCGTGCTATAAACAACTTACAATAAAACTTGGGGAGTCTCCTAACCACACGCACGACACTCGCCTTGGATTCACCTGTTTAGTGCAAAGATGTGGAGCAAAGTTACAGCTTCTGGCCACATGGACGAAATTGAAAGAAGCAGCTTGTTCGGACAACTCTTTTATTCTTTGCAGAGGTCCCATGATTTCTGATCTTTTATCATGCATATGCCACAGCTTGAGAAGCTCTTGGCTATCACACTCTAACACAATACTAGAATAGTCTTGATTCATAGCAAATTCCAAGCCCTCGCAGCATGCCATTGCTTCTGCCACCAGCGGGCTTGTTACAGAACCATACCAACGTGCATGAGCACCCAGAAAATTTCCATTAGAGCCTCTAATCACAGCCCCTCCAGCTGCAGTACTTTCTAGAGGGTAAAACGCACCGTCAGAATTAACCTTCACCATAGAAGAAGGAGGAGGCGTCCAATGTTGTTCCGGAAAGAATTTGTCTAGAGAGTGGGGAACCAGACTGCAGGTATCGTCCACCACGATTTGAATCCATGAAACCAACTTCTTGGTAGGTAAACCAGATTCCCCCCGCATAATTTTATTCCGATTATTCCATAGAGCATAAGCACCGCAGACGATAATCTCTGCATCCCTCTCACTACATATTGTCCTGAAATCACATCAGATGCCCAAGTGTGCAGATGCAAAGAAGGAAGTTTGACACCTGTTACCTCTGTAATTGATTTCCAGAAAGAAATAACATTTGGACACTCCATCATAGCATGTTGTGCAGATTCTTCGTGGTGTCCACAAAATTTGCAAAAACTGATTTTTTTTCAATGTGCCTTTGTTTTAGAACTTGCATGCAGGGTATAAAACCTTTTAAGACCCTCCACGAAAATGCCTTAACTTTGGGAGGTATACGCAGTTTCCAAAGATGCTTCCACATAGGGTGTCTATTTCCAATAGATGATGAAGGAGCAGAGTTGGGTAAATTAATGGAAAATGACATGCGGTAAGCTGATTTGACATAATAGTTCCCATGTTTCTCGTATGCCCACGCTATGGTATCTTCGTGTACTTTGCCCACTGGAATCTTAAAAATTTCGTTGGCGTCCGGAGGAATGAAGGTTTGATATAGTTTATTTGTATCCCAGCTTTCCCCTCGCTGATCCAACAACTGAGAGACTAGATGAATATCAGTATGCAATGCCTTCCATAATGGCTTCATGGTTTTCTGGTTGGGAATCCAATTATCTTCCCAAACTTTGGTATTTTTCCATTCCCAATCCGGTTTATGATGCCTTTCTGCAATACATCTTTCCCATCATATATTGCACGCCAAGTATGTGATGCATGCTTCCCTTTGTTTGCATGCAACAAGCCTGAATTTGGAAAATATTTCCCCTTCAAAATTCTGGCACATAGAGATGTTGGATTAGTAATCAGTCTCCATGCCTGTTTGCCCAACAAAGCTTTGTTGAAATATTTAAGGTCCCTAAATCCCATGCCTCCCTCATTTTTGGGTTGAGTCATTTGAGACCACCGGAGCCAGTGCATCTTCCTTTTATCTTTTGTGCCTCCCCATAAATATTTTGCCATCACAAATGTTAGCTTGTTACAAGTTTGAGAGCTTAACTTGAAACAACTCATAGAATATGTTGGAATTGACTAAGCTACTGATTTTAGAAGAACCTCTCTAGCTGCATAGTTGAGATTCCTTTCACCCCCACCTGGCGTCAAGTTGCAAGCCTGCTTAGGGAGATATTCAAAAGCTTCTTTGGTTGACCGCCCCACTGCTGTAGGAAGGCCTAGGTATTTTCCACCAAGAGCTTCCGTATGGATTCCCAAACACTGCATGACATGGTTCTTCTCTGTATCTTCACAATTTCTACTAAAGAAGATAGCTGATTTCTGCCTGTTGACAAGCTGACCTGAGCCATGGTGATAATCCTCCAAAATACTTCGGATCCGATCAGCCCCTTTGTTGGACGCTTCTGAGAAGATAATTGAGTCGTCTGCAAAAAGAAGGTGAGAAATCCATGGCGCGTGAATTCCTACTCTGATGCCACGACTTAAATAGGTCGGACCACATCTGTTCAACATGGAAGATAAGCCGTTAGCGCATAGGAGAAATAAATAGGGAGATATTGGATCACCCTGCCTAATTCCCCTTGATGGAAGAAAGAAATCTAAGTATGAGCCATTAATCCGAACCGAGAACGAGACGGTGCGGACACATCGCATAACACGGTCAATCCATATTTTGAGAAAATCCCATGGTCAGCATAATCTGCTCCAGTAAGCCCATTCAACTCTGTCATAGGCTTTGGCCATGTCAAGTTTGATTGCACAAGCAACTTTTTTCCCCTTTTTCCTCTTCATGTAGTGAATACATTCATATACGATTATTACATTATCTGATATTTGTCTTCCTGGAATGAAGGCGCTTTGCTCTTCGGCTATCACTTTCTCCAAAATTTGCCTTAGGTGATTCGCCAACGCTTTCGAACAGAGTTTATAGATAACATTGCACAAGGAGATTGGCCTATACTGAGAAATGTTTTGTGGATGTTTCACTTTTGGAATCAGCACCAGGATAGTACGATTCATTTCCATAGGCATGTCTCCTCCATTTAGAAAATTCAGCACTACATTACTTATCAAATATTTCATGATGTCCCAATGATTCTGGTAGAAACCTACAGTAAAACCATCAATTCCCGGAGAGCTATTTAGTTTCATCATGAATAGTGCTTTTGTAATCTCCTCGTGAGTAAAAGGAGCACACAGAAGTTCATTCATTTCGGGAGTAATCTTGCGTTCCATATAACGTGTAACCAGAGATGGCTCGAGATGATCTTGAGCAGTAAACAAGTTACTATAGAACTCCATCACCATTCGGGTGATATCTTCCTGGGAAGTGGCAATAGATCCGTCCTCTCGTTGCAGTTTACAAATACGATTTCGATGTGCACGGATCTTCGCTTTGACATGAAAAAACCTTGTATTTCTATCCCCTTCCTTTAGCCATTGTACACGTGCACGTTGACACATCATTGTTTCTTCTCTTGCTAGCATATCTTGCAGCCTGCTTACAAGCATATTTTCCTTTGTAGTAGGGCCTCTATAGAGATTGTCCCTTCGAATTGATTCGATATTTCGACGCAAATTTTGAATATTCTTTTTTACCGAGCCAAAAGAAATATTATCCCAGATGTATGGAAGACCAAAATAACCCAGGTCATGGAAACCACAAAAATTGAGAGTCTCCCTGAAACCAGCCATTTGCCACTCTGCCCGTTCACATGCACCAAAGTGTTCATCCTCACTGAGAATCTCATTAAAATCCCCAAGACAAATCCAAGGCACTTTGAACGGTCTTTCAAGATATCTGAGTAAGTACCAGCTATCTCTATGATTTTTCCTCTTAGGTTCACCATAAAATGCGGTGAGTCTCCACTCCTCTTGTGTTACTTGGTCATTTACCACCATGACATCAATATGAGATTTACTTAAGGTTTGTCGTCTCACCTTAATTCCTCTGTGCCAAAAGAGCTTTAAGCCTTCTCCCTTCAGCCTTGACATGAAGTCCGAAAGGAAATCCCAGTTTCCATTGAAGCTCTTCAATTTTCTCCCTTCCCATTCGAGTCTCCATGAGAAAGAGGAGGTCGGGAAGATGCTGCTCCATGAGATTACAAAGCTCTGGAATGGTCTCGGCCTTCCCGCAGCCACGGCAATTGAGGCTTAAGATTTTCATTCCTCACAGCAAATGGGAGCACCCTCTAGCAGTAGTGGCGACACGGCAGGATCGGTCGATTTCGCGAATTTTAAGGGGAGCGGAAGAGAGTTAGGGAGAGTAAAAAAAGAAAACAGAGCTTGGAAGAGATTAATCGATGGGGGAAATAAACGAGGATTCAAATCTGACATAAACTATGTCGAGGGATTGGAAGAGGTCTGTGATAGAAACTGGGGAAAGAAACCTTCTCAAAGCAGGGGAGAGATTGATGACGAAATAGGGGAAGAGGTGGTGAGTTCAGGGATGATTAGAAGAATCACGGATGGTGGAGCAGAAATCAGGAGGAAGAGAAGATCGGCATCACGCCATTCGCCACATCTGAAAACCTCGTTTGAGCTCATGTTGAGATTCCTATGGAATGGACAACATAGGAATATAATCCACAGAAATTTCGTGTGTTCGATCCTACAATCCAAAGACATTCCATGGGAAAAATTCCTATAGATTAAAATACTCCAAAATTCATATGGAACTCCTTCAATCCAATCGAGGGCCTAATGGAGTTATTATACTACACATACAAAAAAACTTGTCCGTGAGGTACATGTTCATACAAAACTTGCTATGTGGGGTGCGGTGGTACTACATGAAGTTGTATACTTGTATCACACTACCCATTTTCTGCACAATAATTAAGGGGATCAGTGGATGGCGGGAACAGCCCATGCATGAAAATTGACCCCCTTTTTCAGTCATGAACAATAGAGAAACATACACAGTCATGTTGAGAATATAACCAATTGTTCGATTATATTAATCCAGGTATGAACTAAATTTATGACGTACATAGTGCTAATGACATGTCTAAACTTAACAGTGTAATCGTGTATAGGCATATAGTAGATACATCTACGCAAATCACTAGTATATCAAACAGGTAAATAATCAGGAGGGGTATGATTATATCATACCCGGCAGTTGACCAATTGGCCGAAGCGGAAGCAGCAGCGTCGTCGGCAGCCCTCTTGTCAGCGACAGCCTTCTCGATCTCAGCGTCAGTGCTCATGGTGATGACGAAGGTGACGAGTACATAGTTGAAGTAGAGGAAGTAGCTAACGTAGTGGATGGAGATTCTATAGCAGTCGCGTAAGAGACGCTCACCAAAAACCTAATCGCCCCTCTCTCGTACAGGAAATGGAGAGGCGGGGTTTCAGAGGCATGCTGTCCCGTCGACCGTGTACGCGACGGACGGGATGGGATCAATGATGACAGCAACAACGAGGAGGAACGACGGTGGTGGCTGTGGGCGGATGGTTCTGTATTCGCAAGAGAGGAGGGACCTCTCTTTTATACACGCAACGCGGGAGGCGAGAAGTCAAACAGAAACACACACAATTAATTCTATGAAGGCAAATGAATTCTCTGGAAACAGTCGTACTTAATAGCACTTAAGACAGACGTTTCAACTTCGTATTCATTTTCCATTAAAGAAAAACGTTTCAGGACCGTTCACATTTTATTCCTACGTGACAAAAAGAATACATCGGCTCGGCGAGATTCCCACGCGGCGCGGCGTGGCGTGGAGGGTGGAGGAGGAGGGGCACGCGCGTGGTACACAGCCATTCTCCTCATACATCACACCAACTCATACTAGTAGTAGAGTGACTCAGTATATAAAGGTTATGCACGTCTTATCCAACTAGCAGTATGGGACTAAACTGTCACCACATACCATGACAACATGAGCATTAGGAATTTACAGAAATTAATAATGAGCTAAAAGACCCAATATTTCAGCAAGTCACACTATCAATTGCCAACGTGAATCACACTTTCTTTTGGAACGGTCCAAAAGAAAGCACTTTTGGACTAAAGGACTGAGGGGTTTTCATTTCATCTTGTTTTTTGTCTCCTGTTTTTTTTCATTTTACTATTAGTTTTCATTTTGTGTTTCATTTTTCATCTTCTTTTTTCCATTCAATTAGTTACCATCATAATCTACGCTACTATATACTGTACTTGATGTATATATAATATAATTTCTCTAATGAGCATCCATACAATCTGATATATGGAGATCATTGCATGTATATATGGCACACCTTAATTTATTTCACTAACTACATGCTGATCATTGAATTACATGGAGGCATTAGTGGAAATGGTATTCTCCCATTTCATATATGACCTCCTTAAGAAAACATTCTGCCAACTCTTTTTGAATTGCTTGTATGCCCTGACTTGGTAGGATCAAGAAGGAGAATATATCTTTCATTGATGCGCTGCTTAGCTCTCAGATTACTCATGAACTCACAGACGCAGTATCCACATAAATTATTCCTTTTTCCTGCCTCATGCACTTTTTGAGAATAGAACTCAATCAAATAATAATCAAACATGATGATAGTGATGACACTAGAATTTAAAAAATGCGTAGACCTAGCTAGTACTACACTTATTGGGATCAGTTTAATAGTCAGATCATGTTCCAATCACCAATGTCAGGCTTGATGAACCTTTTCCAACACCTACCCAACAAAGGAAAAGAATAAACGGGTTACTGATTACTTGATATCAGGAAATGAATGAAAGAGGCCGATATAAATATAGTGCACTAATGACTGAAATTACTTCTGGAGCAGTTCAATCAATCTGTTGTACTCTGCTGTGGGTTTACTTTTGAGTCCATGACTTCAGCTATTCCAACGTCAATTCTAATCTCCAGTAGAATCCAGTGGAACCTGCACACGTTTATATAGCCAGACATGCATATAACTCATTCATTAAAGTTAACATCTAGTAAATAGTAATATAGAATATGTACAAGACAATCCCACTCACTTGAAGTTGTAAGAAAAAGGTATATTGGCCGTGATACTTTGTTTCCTTAAAAATCTCAGCAAGTTCGTCTCCGAGTCCTCAGGGTGCTCTTTTATTGTAATTCAACGAACCAAACGTCATAGATTTTTTTCTTTTGCATCCTGCATAATAGCATAATAGCGTACAAAAGAATATAGTGAGGATAATTACATCATGAGCTAGTGACGTAAAATAACAGAAATAAATCACTTACATAACATTGCAATTGATGATAGATTTGTCGAGCGCATCTTGATTGAATAACTGGAGGAATTCTTCAAACTCGACACATATCTCGTTGTCCACGAAGTAATGCTCTTTCTTGTATTTCACCATGAGTTTTTTTTTGCTATTCCTTTCAGAATTTCAGGTACCAGACATGCAATCTCCGCATTTGTGTTGATAGACGCGGGACCTCATCAGGTCTGACAAGATCATTCTCGTGGACATATTTCCATGCTAGCTCAGCCTTAGGGAAATTTGCGTCAAAGTTCAATCGTTTAGGAATTTAGAAACATTCATGTCAAGGTTGCTAGCAATGTCTTCGTACACCTTTAGCGGGCGGATCGATTGTCTTTTCTGTTCTCCGAGCTGGGAACCTTTTCCCCATTTTGTCCCTTGTCTTTTTATGCTCCACTTGTTTGTCATATTTTTTTTTGTGATAAAGCCCTCATAGTCATCAGACAAAGGTGTATATCGAGTCTCAAGCATGTGCACAAACTTTTTGACGGTCTTCGCTGGTACAATCTCTTTTGCCTCGTGGATTTTGTTCTCAAAATGGGCTTTCATTTCGGTTCTAGATATGGCTTCATTTTCCTCCTCAGTCATGTGGTAAGGTAACACTTAAAGAGGCTTCAACGAGGCTCGTTCTTCATCTTTTTACCTTTCGACGGAGCGGCAAACATCTTCTGCCTTAGTGAGAAGGAGCCATGGGACCTAGTGGGAAGAGTTTGGCACACGCACCGGAGATCGAGATGGACTCGAGCTGGGGTCGCTCTCGTTGTGAATGTTGTTAATGTGGGGTGTACTTGGAGGTTGATTGCTGCTCGGAGGGGTTGGTAGCCTAGGCACCGAGTCTGAAATTTTTCTATAGAATGATAGAACACAACACTTCTCCCAGTGTCCTCTCCCCTTCAACTATAAGAATGTCAAGCTCCAGGTTCTCACATACCTTCTGAATTTTATCCACCCGACACGAGCGTATGCAGCTAAAATCTGACCGCCACGGAAGATTACTAAGATTACTCCGGATGTATAATGAGTTTATAACCTAATTAATATAATACTATATACTCCCTCCATCCAACAAAAGATGTCACAATTTTGATTAAAATTGGATATATATATATATACACTAAGTCATGTCTAGATATATCCATTTTTTAATGAAGTTGAGGCATCCTTTGTTGGACGGAGAGAGGGCGTCGTATCCTATGAATCCGGTAGTTTCGTGCATCCCTGCATCCATCTATTTATGACCGGCCGATCCAGATCGTAGAGTTAGGAATACTTCCGTTGTAATTTTCTGTAAGCACGCCCGCTCCTTTAAAATTGTCCCGCAAATTTGCACATTCGTCCTTGCAGCACAAACGTACTAGACGATCAGACATTCTTCTTCCTCCCCGTGAATCCGTGATAGATTGCAGTTGCATGTACCGATCACCATGGTGGCGAGTGGCGACCCGCAGCTAAAGACAGTGGAAAACTCGTCTCACGCCTGAAATTTGCTTCAACCCTTTCGGCGAGATACAATGTCAAGTTGACTCAAATTCCTTCAGATGCAAAAGCATCGCACGATCTGCATGTCCAGATCGAGTGCACATCCTTCAGGCGACTGCAATTTGCTTCAACCCTTTTGGCGTTATGGAGTTCTCGACTAACAAGTCAAACGCACACAGACCGAGCACACAGACCGGCGAGAAGGACATGTTTGGAGGCAGCCACGGATCCGGCATGTAGTCATGCATAGGGCACGCGGTAGATGGATCCACGGTCGTCGGCTGTTATTTCACCGGCGAACACGGGATCATTTTCTTTGGGAAAACATCCGGCGAACTCCATTCCAATCTCTTGGTTATCGTTGTTGGGACTATCCAGGGCTCCATGCCGCAAGACGGCGAGTAGTTGGGACGATGATCAGCTTGTGAAGTTTTCGATGTTTAGGGCCTAATTTGCAAACTAAAGTGCTAGCTGCGGGAGCTTAAGTGTAAGGCCCAGTTCTTTTGATGCTTCTGGGCAGCTTCCAGGTGAAAAAAAGCTAAAGCCTAAAAGAACTCGATTTTGAGCCGCTTATTGGGACAGCCAGCTTAAGGAAATCCTTCACGGTGGAAAAAAGCCAGGTTACCCCAACTTCCCGCCGTAGCGCACAGCTTCCCGTAAGTCCACCGAATCGTTTTTTATGTTGCCTCTGTTTGACACAGAAATTACGGAGAATTGCCACTGCCAATCAAACACGCCGTTTTCTTCTCTCTCCCGAGTTCCCCTTTTCCTTCTTCCCTCTATCTCGCAAGCGACTGGAGCCGCTAGGTAGGGTTCCTCTTGGCGCCGCCACCTACCGCCGCTGCCCCGCTCCCCAGGGCCGTCCCTGCCATTCCCCTCCTCCATAAGCTTCTCGTGCCCACTCTTGACCCATTCCATGGCGGATGGATAGCTCGTGGCCACCCCTGCACCGTCACGAACAGCTTCGGCCGCCGGCTCGTTCTTCTCCTGCCTCCAAGCTCGCCGACTGGGGCGGAACCATGGCGTGGTGCTTGGTGCTGGGCGAAGCCACAGATGGCGCGGTGCAGGTGCTATTTTCGCTGCGATCTGTGGCCTGGTGCAGGTCCAAGTCGAGCTTGTTGCCGCCTCCTCCCACCTACGCGATCTGTGGCGTGGTGCTTCCATGTTCCTCCCGTCCCTACCTTGGTTGATATTTGTTCTGTAGTTCTTTTTAGGTCAGAATGACAATGAAGGTTACTGTTGATTTGTCCATCCCAGCCCAGATTGATACATAAAGCTTGGTGCGGTTGCTGTTGATTTGTCCATCCCAGAAGGCTACAACGCTTAAGATTGTTGGTTGCTACTAGGAGAAGAGTCGGATTGTTGTAAAATTGATTTTTAGACCAGGTTTCAAGTAGTACTGGATCTAGATATATTATTACATATGTTCCATGGTTACAATTTGTAACAGCTTATTATCTTAATAAATATCAGAGTTTGGCATACAAGTTATTCTACTTATGAACAATTAACTTTTGAGTTATTTTATTTGAGTTGTAATCAACTAACAATTAATCTTCATCTCAAATAAAAAAACTAACAATTAATCTTTTTCTTATTTAGTAATTATATGCGAAAATAACATATTTTCATAATTTGAGTTCAAAATATTATATTGTGATCATACACATGCGAAAACAACATAAAAGCTATCTGTTTAAGTTAGAAAATAATTTTTTTACAAGAGTGTTACAGACTTTTCACCAGACAACTCAGACAATAAGTCAGGACACCGGAAGCCCAAAAGAACTGGACTACAATTTATGGTTAGTTTAAATCCACAACTGCTTATTTGGACAACTCTTGTAAGGGCGGCTTATGCACAAGCCGAATCTCAAAAGAACTGGGCCTAAATTTGGTTGGGCTTAAGGAGACAACGCCCGGAGAGAGTATATGATACACAAATATGTTACTGCATATATATTTCCCATGACTAGTCTATAAGATTCGTGCCCGCACATCCAACCACCAGTTCTCCAAGGTGTGACATTTTTTAAGGGGAAAGTGGTGTGACATGTACATATCCTCGTTAAGGAAACGCATAACAGAGGTGCGTTTTCCTTGAATGCAAACTGGAGATCTGGCGAAGGCGGGTCTCGAATCGTGCTCAAACAGGACCCGTACGAACCGGACCACCCGAACGACAATCATCGGCATAGGCGGACCTGCCGGAGCGCGAGAGCTGAGGCTGTGCGGCGACCGTCGACGAAGAGGAGGGCGGCAAGATGTCGTCCGTGTATGTGCTGGAGCCGCCAACGAAGGGGAAGGTGGTGGTGCAGACAACGGCCGGCCCAATCGACATTGAGCTCTGGGCGAAGGAGGCCCCTAAGGCCACGCGCAACTTCATGCAGCTATGCTTGGAGGGCTACTACGACGGCACCCTCTTCCACCGCGTGATCAAGTCCTTCCTCATCCAGGGCGGTGACCCCACCGGCTCCGGCACTGGTGAGATCCTAAACCCTAATCAGGCTTATCTAGGGTTTCTTATTCCAGATTTTACCATCAATCTTTACCAAACTGAACCGCGGATGTTGGTTCAATTTACCGATTAGTGACTCAAATTTTAGAATTTTTTGTGCTTGGTTAACTATCATTTTGAGCCATAAGTTCGATTGGTGTATTTGTGGGGTGCTCTGAATTGAACTGACGATTGTCTGATATCAATCTGCAGGTGGTGAGAGCATATATGGGGCTCCGTTTTCTGACGAGTTCCACTCGCGCCTGAGGTTTAACCACAGGGGTTTATTGGCGTGCGCCAATGCTGGCACGCCTCATTCAAACGGAAGCCAGTTCTTTATTACTCTCGATCGCTGCGACTGGCTTGATAAGAAGAATACTATTTTTGGGAAGGTACCCTGTCTAGCTTGAGTGCCATTGTGTATGTCTTGGGGTAACACGTTTGTTTTTCTGTGGCTGATTACTCTTAACTTCGTGGTTTGTTTGTGTTCAGGTCACTGGGGATTCTGTCTTCAATCTTCTGGCATTGGCTGATATAGAGACCGATAAAGATGATCGACCTGTGTACCCACAGAAAATTCTTTCGGTCGAGGTAGCTTTTCCCCTTATGTTATATATGATCATCGGTTTCTTTTGGTAGTTCTGCCATGAGACAAAATTTTCTGTTTGTTTATTTGTTACTTGTGAAGCGTAACTAGCTATTGACTAGTCACGTCTTTCTCCTTTTATAGGTACTCTGGAACCCATTCGAAGATATAGTCCCAAGGCAAATTAAGAAGATTCAGCCTGCTGCCAAAGATGATGCTGAGGGCAAACCAAAAAAGAAAGCTGTTAAGTATGTACTCTGCATGTTGAAGCCTATTTCCTTGGCAAGATAGGGTAATGATGTTGGATTGTTTTGACATGCCCATTCGTTCTATAGGCAACTTAATGTCCTTTCCTTTGGAGATGAAGTAGAAGAAGAGGAGAGTGAGGCAGCTTCCTTTGTGAAGGACAAAATAAGAAGTATCCATGATGTGTTGGATGATCCTCGTTTTCTTAAAGTGGAACCACAGGCTGAACAACTAGTAAGTATTATCCTTTGTGTGACTGTGTTGCTTCTAGTTAAAGAAATCTTTAGGACATTAACCAATCATTTGCTAGGAAACATATCGCGCCGATAGAATCAGGGAGAGGCCTTATCTAACTGGCAGACATAGCATTTTATACTGCGTACCGCTGTGCCGGGTGCATACCATCTGACACCAGGCATTGCCGTTGCCATCCTTTTCTACTTTGTTAATCTTATCCTTTTGAGTTATACCTGCGAAGAACCGAAGATTATGCTGACACTAGTTCAGAACCAATATTTTACAGGACAGTCACAAAATCAGATCATTTTTTGTGTTGCATTCTCTAATTAACACACTACTGCTCCCTCCGGTCCAAAATACTTGACTTCAATTTGCCTAGATATGGATGTATCTACCCACTAAACATGTCTAAATACATCCATATGTGGACAAATAGAAGTCAACTATTTTTGAACGGAGGGAGTATTAGCATGTTTTTACCCCTGAACTGATTTTCTATGTGGTTTGTCTTTTATTGATTATGCCTGCCAGTTAAATATTCCCAATGCACACTGGGTAACTCAAACCCAAGTTTTCTTCTTAAGTTGGTTTAGGACATCAGTTGTATCTTGGACTCTGGTCAGGTTGTGTATATTAAAAGCTACTTGTTTAATATTAAATAGTTATAGGCCTTGTGAAATTTTTACATGGTTGTGTTTATTGTAACCTTACAGTCCAAGGAGGAGGAGGAGAAGAAAAATGAAACTGTTATATCTATCAGGGAGGCTTTAATCTCGAAAAAAACTGATTCCAGAGAGCCGGAGCATGATCCAGAAAATGATGATTCTCCTGAAGACGAGAACGAGGAGGATTTTGACAACAGGATGCGTTCACGAATTCTTAAAAAACGTAGAGAGCTTGGGGATATACGGCATAGTCAAAATTCCAGGAAAGGTAACTTATTGTTCCAGTTTCTGTTAAGATACTTCTCCATATCTGGAACACTCCTGTTCAAAAATGTACTGTACCATGAAAGACTTAATAAGAGGCAGGATCCTGCAGCTACTTGCTCTTTTAGACCTATGTCACATAATTGCTAAACAAGTTCGAGAACTGAGCAATTTATTTCTCCCTCTTTGGTACAGATAAATCTCATCGGAAGGATAAAGATTTACCAGCTCACAGGTTCTGTGATTTTGTCTACATTATTTATATGTTCCAGATTCCCTATGTGGTATGACTGTCTTTTGAATAATTCATTAGTAACGATAGAACTGTCGTTTGGTTCAAACATGTAGGTTGTCGTTATGATGTCTTGAACGACTAGAGCATATATTCTTTTGAATAACCTGAAGTATTCCTATATATCTTTGTAGTCATGTTCTCTTTACTTTAATACTAAGTGATCATTTTCTGGAAACTTAACTCACAAGCAATCATACTCGGTAATTAGCACTAAGTTACTCAGGGACATAATATCACCATTCTGAATGGAGTTAAATTATGCGAATCTGTAATCTTGTAACATACTCCCTCCGTTCTGAATTACTCAGATTTAGTACAACTTGAACTAAATCTGAGTCAATTAATTTAGAACGGAGGGAGTACTAGCTAAATACCCGTGTTTTGCAACGGGATAACAAATAAATTTATTTTGGCAATCCATGATATTATGTTTCCTATGTGTTGAACATTCTTCTCAACATGTTGCTACAAACATGTCTCGTCGCTTCATTCGTGCCTATGTTCTTTGCCCTTGTAAGGAAAATTTCTCAAGCAGTCTCAGTAAATCTCATAACTTGTCTCTTATTGCGTTCTTGCCATTGGCCAATAAAAAAGTTCAATTAAGAAATAAAAGCAACCGTTTCTCCTGTTACTGATCCAGAGCTTTACCAGAACAAAACGGTCAGGTTGAGCTGTTTTTCATGGTAATAGATGCAGTAACAGTGCACAATCCTCAATGCAAATCTTTTTGGTTGTGTGCTACTTTTTACGTCCAGCTTCCATCGAAAATACAGAAAAAATCTGCATACAGAAATGACTTATCCTACTCTTCTTCTACACTGTCAGTTATCCAATGACTCGTCCTCGTGTCGGCGGCACTACAGCAGACCCTCATGCGCGGACAAAGCCACAAAGGGGGACATGAGAGAGAGATACAGAGAGAGAGTTCTTGGACGATGCCTTATTGTCGGGGGGCTACCCCCCGGGTAGGGGAAGATCCCGGTATAATCCGGTAAATATTAACAGTGCTTGACCTTTGGCGACAACAAGGGACACCTCCTGGTGTGCCGAAAGGGCAACCTGACCTTTAGGCACTGGAAGAGGGTAAAGTGTCTCCTGGCAACCGCAAGGGTCAGCCCGGGCAACTATAAATAGACACCCCCAGTCCTCAGTCGCAGCACAAGCATGAGCGGGTGGTTCCTCTAAGAACTAGCTTCTCGAAGATGTCTTTGCCGATAGGCTAAGACATCTTCGGGAGGCTAGGCCTAGAGATACTCATCCTGAGACGAGCTCGGACGTCTCCGGGAAGGATCCCGGATCTAGGACTCCGGGGAGACTTCCGGGTGGGGGTGTACTCGGCTTTACCGGATAGGTATTCCGGGTAAGTACTAACCGGATCGACTCTCGGTGTTGATCTTGTGCAGAAGAGGTTCAGTGGAAGGCAAGGAGGTATCCGGAGCAAGGGTTTCCGGTAGGCCGTCAACGGTCCGTAGCAGGCTTTCCCGTCTATCGCGGGGGGAAGTACCGTTCCGCCTGACACGGAAGCATGGTCACCTCCCGCCTGACACGGGAGCATGGTCACCTCCCGCCTGACACGGGAGCGCATCAGCCGGTACGAGCGTGGTACGACAAGACCTGACCTGCCTAGCCCGGCAATCCGGAAAAGGCTATCCGGGATGGGCAGAGACATGTCTTGTCTTTGACAAGGGGGCAATGATGATGCAGGACGGCGCCTGTCGCCCTTAACGAGATGATGACGAGGAGTCTACACCGGATAGTCCGGCGACTAGGTCGCACTAGCCGGTGACGACATCCCGGCTAGGCCTGTCTGGTAGGGCCAAGCCAAATTAGGGTTTCCGGCCCTCCTGGCCGGACCTCTATAAAAGGCGCCATAACTGCTCCTGAGGGAAGGAGGCCAACTTCAGAGCCAAAGCTATAGTCACATTTACTCTTAGAGCAGTTATTCCTCTTCACCTTGAGTTCATCTAGTTCTTCCTACTTCATCCTTCGGCTGATCTTGTAGCAAGTTGTAGTCCTTATATCACCAATATATAGACAGGAAAGGCAGGAGTAGGGGTGTTACCTCCTCACGAGGGCCCTGAACCTGGGTATATCGTCTGTGTGTTGTGTGCCTTCGTGCATTTCTTTGTATTTGTTAGATCTTCCCCTTTGCGCTTTGTTCTTGTTCCCAGTTCTTGGGAGATCTCGGTTTTACCGGGATCCTCCCCGTGTGAGCTCTTCAGCTCGCTATCCCTCCCCGGATCCACCAACGTCCATCGGCCCCACAAGTTAGCCATCCTATGGCATCTGCCGTGACACCACCACGACAGTTGGCGCCCACCATGGGGCTGACAGAGGCGTTGGCTGGTGTACACATCCGGACGGGCTCCCCCGTTCATTTCGACGTTCGGGTTCTCTCTGGCCTAGTCGTAAAACTGGGAGAGATGGACTTCGTTTGCGACAATGCAGGATGTTTCCGGAACAGACCGTTCCCGGTAAACGGGTGTCTCATCGATTTCGGTGGTTTCACCACCTACGTGGCCACCGAGGTTGTCCGTAGCTACCCGGACGTAGTCCTGGAAGCTGAGGATCCTCCCATGCTCTGCGCAGCTCGGGGTCTGCGTGCCGGTCGCCCCCCGAGTTCCGTCGCAGTGATGATGGTCGCGGCAACCGAGGAGGAATATCAAGATGCTGATGGCGATACTGACGGCCACCCCCGTTTAGCCAAACCCCCGCAGGAGAGGCCTGCGGCCCGGGATGGAGATCCGCAGTCATCACATCCGCGACGTCGTCCGGATCCCCTCTCGGGACTCGTGGCAAAGTTGGCTGTACCGGTAACTACCGGAGCAGATGCGCAGGCCACGTCGGCTGAGTTAGAGGAGCAGCGGAAGTTGCTACTCGCTGAGGCGCAGGAGATCGCCGAGATCCGCCGCGAGCTCAGCGCTAGCCTCCGGGAGTACAATGCAGCACACGGATTCCCTAAGATCGACTCCCGGGAGAAGCGCATTGCAGATCTGCGCAAGAAAGGAAGAATGGTGAATGAGGAGCTGGCTGGTGGAGCCACCACCAGTAACACAGGGAGTCGGGTTTCTGCGGGAAAGCCGGTGTACAGCTCACCAGCGAAGACCCTTAGGGCCGCCGAAGCCGCCATGGCCGAGTTGGCGGGGCTATCCGGTGAAGCCCTGCGCAAGCAGCAGGAAAGGGTGAACGAGTTGGTGATAGAGGCCAATCGTCAGAATCTGGCCTTCAAGAAGAAGCACCCCGGGGCAGGATCCCAGGTGTACTCGGCCAGACCCGACAGCCAGAGGTCAGATGGGGAGGCCTCTTCCCCGCATCCAAGCAGAAGCAAGAGCAAGAGCAAGAGCCGGAGCCGGAGCCGAGGTTCCGGGAAGAACAAACAGCTACAGACGTATGACCCAGCTTTCGCCGGTATCCAGCAAGCCGGGCAGGCCGGACAGCGCAACGCGGGACAGGCGGGAAGTACCCGTGGGGATGGTAACCTGGGTGTAGGAAATAATAACCCGGCTAGCCGTGGTAATCCACCCCGGAATCCTCCGCACGTTCAGGGAAACCCGCAGAGGGAGGTCGTCTCCGTTGCCCAGCAGGCCATGGTCCCTGCACAGGACAGGCTCAATGATGGCAACTCGAGGTTGCAGCAGCTCGGATATCAACCGGACGAGAACCCTTTGGGATCTCGGATAAGAACCAGGCAGTTGAACCCGGCAGACGCCAGATTCCGGCTCGACCGGATTCACCAGTCCGAGTTGGTGGAAGAGCAAGGACCTCCGGGACCTGCCTGCTTTGGACCTCGGATCATGCGAGAACCTCCTGTTCGGAACTTTCAGCTCAACCAAGGTGCCAAGACCTATGACGGTAGCAAGAAGCCGGAGGATTGGCTGACCGACTATGTAACTGCAGTAAGCATAGCCGGTGGAAACAGACGGTGGGTGGTACGTTATGTACCGCAGATGTTGGAAGGACCAGCTCGAATCTGGTTGAACAATCTGAGAACTGGCAGTATAGACTGCTGGTTAGATTTTGAAGAGGCATTCATCAGTAACTTTACCAGCACGTACAAGAGGCCCAACAGGCCTCAACAGCTCGCCATCTGTAGGCAAAGGAGAAATGAGACTGACCGGGAGTACCTTACCCGGTGGAGCAATATTCGCAACTCTTGCGAAGGAGTGGTGGAGGCACAGGCCATCTCCTGGTTCGCGCAAGGATGTCGGCATGGCTCTATGCTGTGGTAGAAATTGCAGAGAAAGATGCCAACAACCTTGGCAGAAACCATGCGCATCGCCGACACCTATACGCTTGGAGATCCCATGCAACCCCTGGTGGATGTCGGAGACTCCAACAGGAGGAATGCGGGACCTCAGCGTTCGGGACCGAGCAGGAGCCATGATCGCCAGGAGTTCGGCCACAAGAGGAATCAGCCCGAATACCACCATGCCGCGCAGCATGTCGCAGCAGTGACCCGGGAGCAGGAGGATGCCGGCAACAGCCAGCGTCAAAAGACAAGTGGCCCGGCTTGGGGTCAGAGTCAGGAGGTGCAAAAGACTTGGGTAGAGCAGAAGAAGCCCTTGACGTATGAGGAAATGCTGAACAAGCCATGCTGCTACCACACTCTGGAGGCCAACAAGCCCGCAAACCATTCTACTCGGCAGTGCAGCTGGTATCAGCGTACGTTGCAGGAGGGCAGCTCGGGAGCTGTTCGGCAGAATGCTCCGGCATCTCGGCCCAATATCCCGAGACCTCCTCCTCCGACATCGGGGGCCAACGCTGTGCGACTTCCCCCTCCTCCGAGAGGACCCCCACCTCGCCCAGTGAATGTAGTGCATACCCGGAATGAGAACGGTAACCAAGCCGGACACCAGCAGAGCAACTATCGGGAGGCACATCAGAGCTATGTGATCTTTGTGACCGAGCCCACTGACCGGAAAAGTGTGCGGCAGCGTGCCCTGGAGGTGAATGCTGTGATCCCGGCAGTGCCCAAATTCTTGCACTGGTCCGAGATGGAGATTACCTGGAGTCGGAAGGATCACCCCCGGGTTATGCCCAAGCCGGGAGCGTACGCCTTGGTGGTAGACCCAACTTTTGTCGGACCCAACCTCAACGTCCGTTTCAGCCGGGTTCTAATTGACAATGGCAGTGCCATTAACATCATGTACAAGGACACGATGCTGAAGTTGGGAGTATCCATGAACACCCTGCTGCCCACCGAGACAACCTTCCATGGCATTGTGCCCGGAATCTCTTGCTCGCCCATGGGAAAGATCTGGGTTGAGGTGCTATTCGGAACCCGGGAGAACTGCCGAACCGAGAGCTTGGAGTTCGAGGTCGTGGACCTCGAGAGCCCGTATCATGCACTGATCGGCAGACCAGCCCTCGCCAAATTCATGATCTCAACTCATGTGGCCTACCTCAAGATGAAGATGCCGGGACCTAACGGTGTAATCACCATCTCGGGAGACCACAAGCGCTCCATGGAATGTGCCTCGGCGGGATCGTGCTTGGCTGAGTCTCTGGTGATCGCGGAGGAGAAGAAGAGAATCCAGCAGGTGGTGGCGATGGCCAAGACATCCCAACTCGGAATGCCCGGGATGGTGAACCCGGAGCAGGGGGCATCATTTCAGCCCCCCAAGGAGACCAAGAAGGTGTGTGTGGACCCCAGCAACCCGGAGCGCCAAGTCATCATTGGCAGCAACCTGGACAGCAAATAGGAAGGCGAGCTCGTCGACTTCCTCCGTGAGAATCGGGATGCCTTTGCGTGGTCGAGTGACGATCTGCAAGGCGTCCCGAGGGAGTTGGCTGAGCACTCTCTATTTGTTCGACCGGATGCGAAGCCGGTGAAGCAACCAACTAGGCGCCTCTCGGATGAGAGAAGAGCTGCTGTCATGGAGCATCTGGCTATACTGCTGGCCGCCGGATTCATCATGGAAGTGCTGCACCCGGATTGGATTTCAAATCCGGTCCTGGTGGAGAAGAAGAAAGACGATCCCCTCCTGCTTAAAGTGTGGCGCATGTGCATCGACTTCACCAACCTCAACAAGGCATGCCCGAAAGACCCCTTTCCGCTACCCCGGATAGATCAAGTGATAGATTCCACTGCCGGAAGCGAGCTTTTAACTTTCCTAGATGCTTACTCTGGTTTTCACCAGATACCTTTGAATCCGGATGATCAATTAAAAACTGCTTTCATTACCCCTTATGGGGCTTATTGCTATCGTGTTATGACTTTCGGGTTAAGAAATGCTGGCGCTACATACCAGAGATGCATGCAGAAATGCTTGCATGACCAGATAGGCCGAAATGCCGAGGTCTATGTCGATGACATAGTCATAAAAACTAAAGAAAAAGCCTCGTTAATAGATGATCTGAGGGAAACGTTTAAGAACCTGAGAAGATTCCGGATGAGGTTGAACCCGGATAAGTGTACATTTGGTGTGCCAGCAGGGAAGTTACTCGGTTTCCTCATCTCCAGCCGAGGAATTGAGGTCAACCCGGGTAAAATTCGTGCTATTGAGAGCATGAAGTTGCCCGTGCGTCTCAAGGATGTGCAGAAGTTTACCGGGTGTCTGGCATCCCTCAGTCGGTTTGTGAGCCAACTTGGGGAGAAGGCCTTGCCTCTGTATCAACTGATGAAGAAGAGCAAGACATTTGTTTGGACCCCGCAGGCTGATGCGGCGTTCAATGATCTGAAGAGAATGCTCTCAACAGCACCTGTGTTGGCATCCCCGTTACCCAAGGAACCTATGTTGCTGTATATTGCCGCAACCAACCGGGTAGTCAGTGTGGCGATGGTAGTAGAAAGGGAAGAGGGGGGTAAGCTGATACAGAGGCCGGTGTATTACCTCAGTGAGGTGATCTCGGAATCAAAGCAGAACTACCCGCACTACCAGAAGATGGCATATGGAGTATACATGGCAGTAACCAAGCTCAAGCACTACTTTCAGGAACATCCGGTCACAGTGGTGTGCGAAGCTCCTCTCGCCGAGATCATCGGTTGCAAGGATGCTAGCGGCCGGGTAGCCAAATGGGCCATCCAGTTGTCTCCGTATGCTCCGGCATACGAGAGACGAGATGCCATCAAGTCGCAGGCGCTGCCGGACTTTTTGGTAGACTGGGCCGAGATGCAGTATGAACCTCCGATACCGGATTACAATTTCTGGAGGATGCATTTCGATGGCTCTAAGGCTAAGATCGGGTTGGGTGCCGGAGTGGTCCTCACTTCCCCAAAGCAAGACGTACTGAAGTATGTGCTGCAGATTCATTTTCGGGCATCCAACAATGTCGCAGAATATGAGGCCTTGGTTCATGGACTCAACGTCGCCAAGGAAATCGGCATCCGCCGGATAGAGTGCTTTGGTGACTCGGATCTCGTAGTACAACAGGTGTCGGGGAATTGGGATGCCCTTGATGCAAACATGGCCTTGTACAGGTTTCATGTGCAGAAAATTTCCGGATTTTTTGACGGGTGCGAGTTCAAACATGTGCCCAGAGGAGAAAACGAAGCAGCGGATGTCTTGTCCAAGCTAGGGTCATCCCGGGATGCCATCCCACCCGGGATAGCCCTAGAGCATCTGAGGAAGCCATCTATTCAACCATCACCCGAGTCAGAATCTATCTTCATCCCCAAGGAACCTGGTTCAGATGCCGTACCCATGGAAGTAGATGTCGGGAGCATAACATCGAACCCGGGGACTGCGTCCCAGTGCTCGGAGAGGCAAAGAAAGATGATGATAGAGGTGATGTCGGCAGAACCAATGGACATAGACACTCCCGTGTTCCCGGTTAGACCAGTCCCGGGATGGGCACAACCCATTATGGCTTACATCTTGGAGGGGACTCTCCCGGGGAATGAAGTGGAAGCCTGGCAAATACTGCGGAGATCAAAAGCATACACTGTCATCAATCAAGAGCTGTACAAGAGAAGTGTCACCGAAGTACTCCAGAGATGTGTGGAACCAGCAGAAGGACAAGAGATGCTGGTGGAAATACATCAAGGGGAGTGCGGACATCATGCATCATCCCGGGCCCTGGTGGCAAAGGCGTTCCGGCATGGGTTCTACTGGCCCACAGCATTGCAGCAAGCAGAAGATATTGTCCGGAAGTGTGGGGGATGTCAGAGATTTGCTCACCGGATACACATGCCGGCGTCAGCACTGAAAACAATCCCCATCACTTGGCCATTCGCAGTATGGTGTTTGGACATGGTCGGGCAATTCAAGCCGGCAAGGGGCAATATGACACACATACTTGTCATGGTGGACAAATTCACAAAGTGGATAGAGGTCAAGCCAATCCGGAAGTGCGATGGACACACCGCTGTGCAATTCCTGAAAGACATCATCTTGAGATACGGATACCCACACAGCATTATCACAGATAATGGAACAAACTTTGCTGTGGGGGAATTCGCTCGATTTTGTGCTGAAAAGGGAATCCGGCTGGATGTAGCATCAGTCGCACACCCGGAAGCAAATGGGCAAGTCGAAAGAGCAAATGCCTTAGTCTTAGCTGGCATCAAAGCTCGCTTGATCGAACCACTATTGAGAACTCCGGGATGCTGGATAGAGGAATTACCGGCAGTATTATGGGGTCTCCGGACTACACCGAATAGATCTACCGGGTACACCCCATTCTTTATGGTATATGGAGCTGAGGCAGTACTCCCAACCGACATACAGTATGATTCTCCGAGAGTAACAATGTTCACCGAAACTGAGGCAAAGGAGGCCCGAGAAGATGATGTTGATCTACTCGAAGAGGCCAGAGAATTGGCACTATCTCGGTCTGCAATTTATCAACAAAACCTTCGTCGCTATCATAGCCGGAAAGTACACCCGAGGGTGTTCCGAGAGGGAGATCTGGTGCTGAGGCTCATCCAACGCACGGCAGGAATGCATAAGTTGTCACCTCCATGGGAGGGACCTTTTGTGATAAGCAGGGCATTGCACAATGATTCCTATTACCTTGTAGATGCACAGGGAGCTAGGAAAGGTGTAATGGACAAATCCGGTGAGGAAACCAAACGTCCATGGAATGTAGCTCTACTTCGCCCCTTTTTCGCTTAAAGGACTCAGTGTATGTGTATCTCAATTTTCAATATTTATGGAAGTAAGGCACCCCGGGAGAAACCCGGGGACTGCCTGGTTCTGTGCTCCTTATTACTTCTGTTTTGTTAAACTTGTTTATTATTTCTTACCGGCATCCCGGGAAGGAACCCGGGGACTGCCGGATAGTTATTTTTTGTATTGAGCGCATGCCGGGAAAGTTCCGAGTTCGATTCTCAAGGACAAAGTAATGTATGTCATGTGAAATCATCTTGTGACTCGACTGACGAACGCCGAAATGGTAGTCAAGAGCAAAGAGAGGGAAGGTGGGAAACACGAAAATGGTCTCGGGGACTTGGAGCAGGAACTTATCCGGCATGTTTGTTTTTACTAACTTAGTTGTTTTTTATGTCGGGAATCCGGTTAGTAGGAACTCGGATTGTTTTAAGTAATGTATGCCGTATGTGGAGTTTTGTGACTCGACTGTCGAGCGCCGAAACGGTAGACAAGAGCAGAAATTACCTAAGTACGGTAAACATGAAAGGCAATTCGGGAACTAAAAGCTGAGTACATTGACATAAGTTGTTCGAATAAATAGTTCACAGTGAAACAAAAATAACATAAGTGTACGATACATCTTGCACCCGGCATCCCGGGGATTTAACGAATTTGCTACTTAAGTGTTTTAAGCAGTAGGGGAAGTCGGCTTCTCGACGGAGACCTCGGGAGCAGCGACCTCGGGAGCAACGACCTCAGGAGCAGGGGCAGCAGCAGCAGCGGGAGCAGCGACGGGGGCGACTTCGGATTCGGTGACGGCAGCGGTACTCGGGGCCTCGGAAAGCACCTCGGTCTCGAGGACCTCCGGTCTTGGCGAAGTCGCTGCACCCTGGGAGACCACCTTCTCGGGCGCGGCACCGGAAGCGGCGTCATCTCCTTCCGGGGATTCGTCTTCCGCCTCGCCGGAAACGGCATCGTCTTCGTCGTCCTCGTAATCTGATTCCGAGTCGGAAGGGATGACGCTAGGGATGAACGTACGGAAGCTTGACCACGCAGCGGTGCGATGCGCCACCTCTTGTCGGCGCCGGATCTTCTCCGGATCGGTGACCCACGAAGAGACCGTCCGCAGGCGCAGGATTGCCTCCAGATCGAGACCCTCGTACCAGCTGAGTACTTGGGTCAAGACCTGGTCGGCGCCAGCTCGTGCACCGGAAAGCTTCCAGGCGTGGATGCGCCTCCCGGCACCCCGAAGTGCGCTCGAGAGCTCGGGCAGCGAGAGCGTCCCCCGGATACTTGGCCACAATGCGCCGTGGACGTGGACCGCAGCGCTGAGCAGATCCGTCCCGATAGACCGGAGGGGTACTATCCGGGCCTTCAGGGCGACGAGGTGATCCTCGATGTCCCAGCCATCCGAGATGGGACCCTTCCCGGCGCGCTTCTCGCGGAAGGCGGCAACAGCTTTGGCGGCAGCTTCCCGGGAGTGCTCAAACTCTCCTTTAAAAAGAAGAGCTGTCAAACGGCTAAGTCATAAGAAAAGCAACAGCAAATAAAGAAAGTAACAGAAGAAGAGCGATGTCGGATAACTCACTGTTGAGATCCCGGTTCAACACGGTGAGTTCGTTGAGCCAAGTATCGGAACGCGACCGGAGAAGACCCAGCTCAGTCTCGGCGTTATCCGCGCGCGCCACCGATTGGTCCAGGGTCTCTTTCTGCTTCTTGGTCGCCTCGATGAAGCGCGTCTTCATCTCGGACATAGCAGCCTGGACCTTTCCGAGCTCGCCGTTCAGCCGCGCGATCTCGGATTGCGCGGTGGAAAGAGCAGTCTTCTGGTCCACCGAGATCTGGCGCGCTGCGTCTCGCTCCTCCCGGAAGCGCTCCTCGGATTTCTTGGATTGGCCGAGTTCAGCGAGAACCCGGTTGAAGATGTTGCGGCGTTTTTTGCTGCACTCCTGGAAGCAAGACAAAGAAGGCGAAGTTAGTATGGAAAAAGTGTAAAAAACCCAGGTGAGAGAATCTCGGGGACTCGGTGTCCGAGTCGTGAATTTTTCTCTAAGATTGGAACTTAGTGATCTGCTATTCGGTGGAATCTAGAGCACTAAGCACCAATCTCAGGGACTAGTGGTGGACCAAATTTTGAAGCAACCTATCCGGTTGGGAGGATCTCGGGGACTCGGTGTCCGAGTCGTGAATTTTTCTCTAAGATTGGAACTTAGTGATCCGCTATTCGGTGGAAGCTAGAGCACTAAGCACCAATCTCGGGGACTAGTGGTGGACCAAATTTTGAAGCAACCTATCCGGTTGGGAGGATCTCGGGGACTCGGTGTCCGAGTCGTGAATTTTTCTCTAAGATTGGAGCTTAGTGATCCGCTATTCGGTGGAATCTAGAGCACTAAGCACCAATCTCGGGGACTAGTGGGGGTGGAAGGAACAAATGCGTTTTTTGAAAGAGGAAAAGCTTACCTCGCTTACTCGGGTGACATCCATCGCGGCCACCTGGAGCGCATGCAGGGCTTGAGCGCTGCGGCTCGGGCCTGCAGCGTGCAAGTCCCCTGCAATCTCGGAAGCGTCGGCGGCAAGCCAGGCCTTGTTGAAGTCATCAACAACCCGAATGCCGGAGCTGCCGGCAGCGCGGGTAGCAGCAACATCCCGGGATCCTGAAGATACAAAGGAGCTGACCGTTGCTCGCAACATCCGCAAGGCAGCAGTAGGGATCTCGGCAGGAGGCGGTGGTAGCGAGGAAAACGTACCCGGGCGCAGCACCAGGTCCTGAGACGAGGAGGTCGGGGCAACTGCGGGTGGGGCAGAAGGCGTTTTCTGCCCAGCAGCCTTGCCGCGAGACTTGGGAGCTTGATCTGCTGGCCGGGAGGAGGCTGTACGCTGCTTCTCCGGGATGATCTTAGTCGCGGCAGGCCGAGAGGCGCCACTTGCCGCAGGTTCCCGGCGAGGGCTGAGGATCTCTGCCTCCAGCCCGGGAACCCGGCGCGGGCTCTCCGGAAGAAGCACTTCTCCCGAGATGGTCGTGGCCTGCACCGCGATCTCGTCGATCACCGGAGGTGCATCCGAGGTCGCGACGCTTGCCGGTGCGGCACCGGAGGCGGCGGCTTCACTTCCTCGAGCAGAAGGGCGAAGAGGTGAAGGAGAGGCCCGAGCCGGGCTGGGAGTCCGAGTTCCCGGAGGAGGAGGAACAGCAGGTGTCGGGAGCTCGAGCGCGTCACTGAAAGGAAATGTCTTAGTAAAAGTTGTGGAGAAAACAAAGTCAAATAACATGAGGCAAGAAAAACGTACCCGGAATCCACAAGGGGAGGACCCCTCTGCCGGCGCCGAGCAGGCTTCTCGGTTGTCTGTTTAGTCGGTTTGCTCTTCTTGGAGGGGTTGCCGGAATTATCGGCTCGGTGTCGGAAGCCGCGCGCTTCCGGCTCTCGGCACGCTTTGTCCCGGTTGTCGGTTTTGGAACCACTGCTGGGGCCCAATTCAGAGGAAGAGCGTCAATAACGTCAAGGATCTCGCAGTCAATCTCATCCTCATCATCCGAAGAAATGAAAACTGCCTCTGGAGTTGAAGGATTACCCGGGGCCATGACGAAAGGGATGGCGAGATGGTCCTCGCCGTCGGGATCCTCTCTCGGCATCACGTCCGGTTTCGGGAAGTCCGGCGTGTAATTCCCGTTGACGTGGACGGCGTCTTCTTCGTGTTGACGCTCGAACAACTGCGCAAACAAGTTAGGCCGTGTCGGTGTCCAGGTGAGCGCATGCACGAAGGCGAAGGCACGAAAGACTGATATAAGCACCTGGTCGCATGGTCTTCTCCGACATCCCCCAAGGAGCCCCCAAGTATAGTCCTCCGTCATCTCCGTCCGGGCAATAGCTCGGACACGACGGACGACCCCCCCGTGGTTTAGCCCAAGGATACTGGTCCTAGTGGGGTCGAAGTTCCTGGACATGTGGCACATCTTGTGCACTCGGTTTTGAAGGGGGCAGACCCGGCGGACAATGAAGCAGCGCAAGAGATCATCCCCGGTCATCTGCTGAGTTAGCACATGCAGAACATCGTGCATGTATTTGATCTCGTCGTTGTCGGGAAGATACTTCCAGCGACAGAATTCGCGCGGAGGACCCATGACGAATTCCGGCAGATTGATGAAGTCCGGGTTCGAGGACCCCGGACCATCTCCCGAGGGCTCCCGGTTCTTCACGTAGAAGAAGCTACGCTGCCATTTCCGGCAGGACTCTAGTCCCTTGACTATGGGGAATCCGGAGTCCGCGCGAGGGATGATGGTGGCCGCTCCGCAATCGACTAAGTCCTTTATCTTCTGATCCGGATTGGGGATGGCTTGGCGGCGAAGGATGAAATACTTCGTCCAGAGATCCACAAATGGCCATATGCCGAGATACGCCTCTGCGTAGGTGGTGAAGACCGAGAGCATCATGATGGCGTTGGCGGGAAGATGGTGAGGTTGGACGTCGTACGTGTCGAGGAAGTCGCGGAAGAAGGGGCTAGCCGGAAGCCCAAACCCGCGCTCGAAGTGTGATAGGAATACCACGAATTCCCCGGGTTGGGGTTCCGGTGCAACCTCCTCTCCCGGTAGACGGCTCTCGACTTCCGGAGGAATCCGGTGAGTCCGATACAGCCAGTCAAGATCCGACTGCTTCGTCTCGGACCCATCCCAGCACCCCCGAGCACGTTCTTCACCCATGTCGGAGAAGTATGCAGGGGTATCCGGGCTACTCTGCAGGCGCAGCGGCGGTTAGTCGAAGTTAGTCTATCGGAAACGAGGGTGTCGGGGCACGAACTACTAAACACTACCGAGTTGGTGGGAAGCAAGATCTATCATATGCTAAGTAATCAAAACAAAGGGAGGAAAAATGGCTCGTGCTAAACTCAAACGAGGCACAAATGCGGGTGACCGATATACTTTCTAGCGCCACGGTGATTCATCACCGTGCGCCTCGTGCGCGCCGCTCGAATGTGGTCACCGGCGGCGGCGCAACCGTGCTCGTGCTAGGGCACGGCCGGAGTCGGGCGGTTACTCTACCGGAGAAAGGCATCGCATCGGAGAAGAGCAACTCACCGGTGGAGGAGATCGACGGCGTACGAGAGGGACGGCGGGGTGCGAGCTCCGGCGAACGGCGAGCGGGACGTCGTGCGGGCGACGAGCGCAGCGGCGGCGGCGAGTTCGAAACGGTGAAGGAGAAGAGAAGGGAAGAAGAAGAAGTGAAGGAGACCGTTCCGGCCCCCTATTTATGGGGGGGGATTCCGGAGCGGTTTCCGATTTTCCCGCCCACGATCTCCACGATCGTGGGTGGGATCTGTTTTGTGCCACAGGACACGTGGCACTATCCGGAGCGCCCGATCCGGCCACACCGAGGGCCACACGGCCCCAACGGTTGGATTCCGGATCGACTGCGGCTACCCGGCGCAGGAACCCAAGCGACACCGTGCGTGCGCAGAGGCACTCGAGTGCGCCTCTGCACAGACGGGACGTCGGGTGGGCCCTGGCGCAGTGTCTCGAATTCATCGGGAGATCAACGGTCGAGATTCACTGGCATGGTACTATCCGGTCGCAGGCTTCGCCTCCCGGTTAAGGCAATCCCGGTGGGGAGATCTCGGTAAAAGGATCTCGGTAAAAAGATCTCGAGAAGAATCGATCTAGACATGGAATAAAAGGATGGTATAATTGGTTCTCGGAAAATGATTGTTGTTTAAAGCTGATCCCGCACATCATCCGAGGTCGCTGTGCAGCACCAGCTTCGGGGACTAGTGTCGGGGGGCTACCCCCCGGGTAGGGGAAGATCCCGGTATAATCCGGTAAATATTAACAGTGCTTGACCTTTGGCGACAACAAGGGACACCTCCTGGTGTGCCGAAAGGGCAACCTGACCTTTAGGCACTGGAAGAGGGTAAAGTGTCTCCTGGCAACCGCAAGGGTCAGCCCGGGCAACTATAAATAGACACCCCCAGTCCTCAGTCGCAGCACAAGCATGAGCGGGTGGTTCCTCTAAGAACTAGCTTCTCGAAGATGTCTTTGCCGATAGGCTAAGACATCTTCGGGAGGCTAGGCCTAGAGATACTCATCCTGAGACGAGCTCGGACGTCTCCGGGAAGGATCCCGGATCTAGGACTCCGGGGAGACTTCCGGGTGGGGGTGTACTCGGCTTTACCGGATAGGTATTCCGGGTAAGTACTAACCGGATCGACTCTCGGTGTTGATCTTGTGCAGAAGAGGTTCAGTGGAAGGCAAGGAGGTATCCGGAGCAAGGGTTTCCGGTAGGCCGTCAACGGTCCGTAGCAGGCTTTCCCGTCTATCGCGGGGGGAAGTACCGTTCCGCCTGACACGGAAGCATGGTCACCTCCCGCCTGACACGGGAGCATGGTCACCTCCCGCCTGACACGGGAGCGCATCAGCCGGTACGAGCGTGGTACGACAAGACCTGACCTGCCTAGCCCGGCAATCCGGAAAAGGCTATCCGGGATGGGCAGAGACATGTCTTGTCTTTGACAAGGGGGCAATGATGATGCAGGACGGCGCCTGTCGCCCTTAACGAGATGATGACGAGGAGTCTACACCGGATAGTCCGGCGACTAGGTCGCACTAGCCGGTGACGACATCCCGGCTAGGCCTGTCTGGTAGGGCCAAGCCAAATTAGGGTTTCCGGCCCTCCTGGCCGGACCTCTATAAAAGGCGCCATAACTGCTCCTGAGGGAAGGAGGCCAACTTCAGAGCCAAAGCTATAGTCACATTTACTCTTAGAGCAGTTATTCCTCTTCACCTTGAGTTCATCTAGTTCTTCCTACTTCATCCTTCGGCTGATCTTGTAGCAAGTTGTAGTCCTTATATCACCAATATATAGACAGGAAAGGCAGGAGTAGGGGTGTTACCTCCTCACGAGGGCCCTGAACCTGGGTATATCGTCTGTGTGTTGTGTGCCTTCGTGCATTTCTTTGTATTTGTTAGATCTTCCCCTTTGCGCTTTGTTCTTGTTCCCAGTTCTTGGGAGATCTCGGTTTTACCGGGATCCTCCCCGTGTGAGCTCTTCAGCTCGCTATCCCTCCCCGGATCCACCAACGTCCATCGGCCCCACAAGTTAGCCATCCTATGGCATCTGCCGTGACACCACCACGACACTTATATTTGTCGTCGCCACACCATGGCGTGGCTCAGGCGTGTTGCTGTCACTGCTGCCCACCGTCTCAGGCGCTGGTCCTGCCTCCATGACCACCTGCATCGGCCAGCAGCCCGGTGCCACACCGACCTACCGCGGCCCAAAACATGGCCAGCAGGCGGCGACGACCATCATCGTCGCACTGATGGTACTGCTGCTTCTGGATCTCGTCTGAGAAGTGGATCTCATCAATGTCTGTCATGTGCCTCCCCTCCTAGCGGACGTCCCCGACGCAAAGCTCGACACCCCATCAGCCAACTACTCCATGACCACGCATGTCTCCTGTCCAACTGCAGCCGCTGGCGTCCACCTCGCACAACACCATGCTTGGCCACCACTCGTTGCACGGTTCGTCTGCTGGATAGGTGTTCCGCGAATCGTGACACCCGGGTCGTCTTCTACGTCCCCGCCGAAGGATCGAGTCGAGGCCTCTTCCCGCGCGCCCTGCCGAGCTCGTGGGGGAGAAGGTGGAGGAGGAGCGTGCGGTTTCTCCTGTGATTTTTTCTTTCATGCTGGAGAATTTGTCCACAACGTACCACAATCACCATCACCACCAACCCAGCTTTAAAAATAGTAAAGATGTGGAGCTACATCACTTATCTCCTTCCAGTAAGGTTGTGCTTCACACACACACTAACACATGCATATATGACAGACCACATATATGCTATATCATCCATATGCTTGAGGCTACATCTTGGCTTACTAGCTTAGTTCACATACAAAGGGGTATATCTTTATATGGGCTATCTAGGTCTCCTGTAACATCTAGAAACTACTCCCTCCGTTTTTAAATATAAGATGTTTTAGCATTTGTCCACATTCACACGTATACAGATGTATCTATACACGTTGTAGTGTTATGTTCACTCATTTTAATATGCATCTAGACAATATGTGGAGCACCTAAAACATCTTATATTTAAAAATCGAGGGAGTACTACATAACTGCTATTCAAAACTGACTTGAATACTTCATGAACCTACCAGAAACTTCATCTATAGATATGACAAGATTACTTCTAACATATTAAAAATAATATTTTAATTTTCATTACCTTGCCATTGTAATTAGTAGTTTGTCTGCACATAATTCTTCTTGGTAGCAGGGCTACCATCTATAAAATTAAACATATGGTAACCTAGATTTATCAATGGTACTGGGAGAAGTGTCTTGTGTATATTTCCATGGCTGAAACACTTTGAACTTAAAACAATAAAACATTACTGTGTAGGAAATCTAACCCAACAGTTCTGAAGTCATTAACGTGTAGATAATGTACACAGGAGTGATGATGAAGATGATGATGACGATGATCAGCAGTTGTCGAAAACACGGAAACTATCCTTGAAGAAAAAAGGCATTGGCTCTGAAGCCAATACTGAAAGGATGTCTAGAGGAGATGATAATTTGCAACTGCTAAATCCAGCTGAACAAGAGAAACATCTGAAGAAACAGAGAAAACGCAGCCTCCAAGGCCGTGAAGAGGAGGTATTATTTATCAGCTTTCTCATCACCACGTTCCTCTGAGCCATTACAAGATTGATTATGCATGTACATATTCCAGCTGTCATCTCTTCTACTTGTCAATTCTGTACATCAAGTTGAGCGCCTAACTGTTTCTTAAACATCAAATTTTGTTTTTAGACTCTAGCAAAGTTACAGAAGTTCAAGGCTTCCTTTCTTAGCAATAAGCCTGCTAATACGGAAAAAAAGCCAGAGGATGGTGAGGGCTCCAAAGAGTGGCACGCCAACCGTCTCACTTTTGCACCAGAGTCTTCGAAGGTATGCTGGTATCCTCTCCGCTTTCTTTTCCCGCACACACACACAAGGGAAATAGATGCATGAGCTAATTTTGTCTTTACAGGATGGTATGACTAGGAAGGATGATCCGAATGACTATGTAGTGGTTGATCCTCTTTTGGAGAAAGGAAAACAGAAGTTTAATAAGATGCAAGCGAAGCTAAAAAAGAGAGATCGTGAATGGGCTGGCAGATCTCTCACCTGATCCTTTAGGAGGTGCGTCACTGCTAATCTCTGTAGCGATCAATAATCTGGCCAGTAACGAACAATCATCTTGAGCTTTTTGTGCTTATCCTACCACATTGTAAAATTGCAGTATGTATAATTCATCGTGTCTCAAACTTGATGCACCTCTTCAATTTTCAATGGTTGTACTCAATGATAGTAAATCCTTCTGAATTTCCAGCCGCTTCCTCTTAACTAATAAATATACCTTTCTTTTCCACCCAGAAATGCACTGTGCAAAAATGCAAACCAGTATTACCACACAATGCCGCTGCTGCAGTTTTGGTGTTGGGTTGGAACCTGACATAACAGATGCAGGTTCATGATGTTTGAGTGACCACATGTGGACTGATTGTAATTGTATCACGATCAATGATGAAACTGTAAATAGCAATTGTAGAACATACTTGTTTGTTTACCCTCTGAGAAAGCAGCGTTATGGTATGTCTGAGAAGCATCATGTCGCAGTGGAGGTACAGTACACATTCTGTATAACGCACGACATCCATATTTATTCAGCTAGGTTCGTGCTGGCGTTGCGCCGTTGCTGGACAAAGAACACGGCCCCTATTTTGGCTGTCCGTCAGTGTTATCATCAAGTCATTGCCCAAATTTAAATGATACTGATGGAAACATCAGGGTTGCACCTCAAGCTTTCTTGGTCCAAAGTGGGATGCCAAGAAACAATGAACCGATAGTTCAATGGCAGAGCAAGTGGTTCAATCTTTCTGAAGCAGTTGCTGGTTGGGGAGGCGATTCATTGAAAAGGTTTTTCCGAGCTTCCATACTCAGTAGACTATGATCTGAAAAGGGAGGTTTCTCATGATTCAGTGTTCTGAACTTGCACCCAGGTGACACCTAAATGAATTCAGTTATTGGACGACCTTTAAACACTGATATCTATTCGCTTAAGTTCCAATGGCCCAAGCTGAAGTGGCAGCAGTCTGCTATTCGCGCTAACATGTCTTTCTCTGACCGAAGCTAGTCCTCGTCATTTACTCTCATGCAATTTCTGTTTAGTCGCTGCTGTATTCGAGCTGTTTAAGTGGCGGATTTAACTCTAGGGATATCAGTCATATATCCAATAAAAATAAAACCTCAGCCCGCCGCCGCTTCACGGTTCGGTCCTCGTCTAGTACTATGAATTCCTTCCTCTTCTCTGAATTTTCTCATCTTACTCTGATGTGCAAAATCTTTACGAGTACCTACGTATTGTCGGACCTTCGCACCCATCGATCGCTAAAATGGGCCTAGGCGTGGCCAGGCTTTGCCAAAGCCCAACAAAATCTAGCGTCTCTCTTCCATCCTTCCTCTCCCTTTCTCAAAAAAAAAAATCCGACGCTGCCTCCATGACCTTCACCACACGGGCGTGGCTGCCCACACGCCAAGGCTCCTCGACCTCGGCTCCGCCATGACCGACGAACCCTCCAGCGCCAACCTCCTCTCGATGTTCCCCGTCCTCTAGAATATCGCATGCTTCCACGACGTGCCACCGCCTCCGCCGCCGCTAACGCCCCGACTTGGGCTCGTCGTCCTCCATGATCTCCTCTCTACGTCCTCCTTGATCCCCACCAGCGGCAGCCGCCACACTTCCCCTCAAGAGTCGTCATGTGCTTCACATCGCCATTCAAGATGGGACCATTGTCCTCCACCCCATGTTCAACGTAGAGCATCGCCATTCAAGACGAGACCGCTATCCTCCATCCGTGTCTTGCGCAGAGCGACGTCGACCTCGATTACCCCGCCGTGAAAACGGCGGGCGGCCCTGGCGCACGGGCACCGCGTCTCCTCTTCTTTGGATCTAGGTGGCTAAGGTGTTTTCCATGGACGCCGCCGACAGTCTTGCCTCTCAAGTCTCATGTCAATTCCTAAAACAGAGAATCCTCATCATGGGAGGTACGTGAAGAGCAGAATTCGTGCCGTCAGGCCTTTGGCGCCTCTGCCTCTTGTTCTCATTCTCATTCTCATCTTGATTTTCTTCAAGTTTATCGACTGCATATTAGCTTAGAATACAAAGGTTATTCTAGGATCACCTGCAATATATGCAAGGCCACATCCGCTGCAATTTGGTCCTCTACATCACATCACCTGCATATGTGTTGGTTTACTTTTGATGCGTTTCAGTTGTTGTTGTTAGAGATTGTAATATTGTATACGTATAGTATGGAGTAGTACTCCAACTCTACATATCCAAACCTTGTACGCTACGCTGGGGGCTTTTCCCAGCTACATATAACACGTAACCGATGCCCCTAAGGGGTACGCATCGTTCTCCCACAAACCTACGATCTTCAACATGGTATCACGAGCTCTCCTCTTCCCATCTAGCCGCCGCCTCCGGTGCTGAGATATCCACCGCCGCCGGCCCTTCTCCTTCTCTCAAACAACCTACAGGATAATCCCCTCTTCGACGATCTCAGCAGGACCTTCTGATTCCCCACAAACAAACCCAAAGAACCCACCCTTCCTCAACCCCGTCCGATCTGATCATGGCAACATCCACGCCGCCGTCGGGCACCACCCTTGGTGCTCCGCCAACGACAAAGCTGACTCGGGAGAACTTTCTGTTCTGGCAAACGCAGGCCATGCCTGCTCTCCGTGGTGCCCGCGTCATTGGCCTTCTTGAAGGTACAGAGGTGGCACCTCCTGAATTTCTGGAGGTTGAAGATGAGAACCACAAAAAGATCTCCGTCCCCAACCTGCAGTACGACGCCTGGGTCAGCAAGGAACAACAGGTTATGAGCTATCTCGTTAATTCCCTCTCCGATGAGATGCTCCCTCATGTTTTCAATCTGGTTCATGCCAAGGACGTATGGTCTGTCCTCACACGCCTCTACACCACCCAATCCAAAACCAGGGTTTCCACTCTTCGTAGTGCCCTTACCAACACCAGAAAGCTTGATATGACTGCAAATAAATTTCTTTCCAAGATGAAAGGCTTTGCCTCCGAGCTTGCTGCCGCCGGAAAACCCGTCGATGATGATGAACTCAGGGATTACATCCTCAATGGTCTTGATGGTACTTTGAATCCTCTTGTTGCCTCTATCAATGGAAATCCTTCCACTACCCTTGATGATCTATGCTCTCAGCTTTTATCCTATGAGTACCGTGAAAATATGCTTGTTGCCACGGGTCAAAATACGGGTACTTTTACATCATCTGTCAACGCTGCAGCCCGCCATCCTCCTCCTACCTATGGAGGCGGTCCGTCCAAGTCACCACTCCTTCCTTCCCCGCCTACCTACCACCCACAGCCTACATCCTACAATCCCACGCCACCACCACCACCATATCAGCCACCACAACCCTATGCCGCCCCGCCACAACCTCACTATCCCCCACCATATGCTCCTACAACCTACACCTATCCACCACAACAATACCAGCAGTACCGTCCCCCTCCTCCACCACCACAGCAGCGTGCGCGCCCGGAACAGGGCCGCCAGGACCGTAGTCCGAAGGGGGGGCACGGCAGGACCAGAGGTCGTCCGGACCGTGTTGCCTCCCCATGGCAGCCCGGTGTGTATTGTCAGATCTGCAAGAAAGAGGGTCACCCCGCCACTGAATGTTGGTGGCGCTACGGCGACGATGATGATGAAGACACCCCGCCTGAGCCAAAAGGCGCCTATGGTGTTGATACAAATTGGGTCATCGACACGGGGGCGACAAACCATGTTGCAGGCCAGCTGAACAAGCTCCAGGTCCATGACCCCTATCCTGGACATGATCAAATCCACAATGCTAGTGGACAAGGTATGGAAATTGCTAATATTGGTCATTCAGTTTTGCACACCCCTAATAATTCCCTTCAACTCCGCAACATATTGCATGTTCCTAGTTCCTCCATGAATTTGATTTCTACTCATAAACTAACTCTAGACAATAATGCCTTCATTGAGATTCACCCAAGTTTTTTCTTGATTAAGGACAAGGCCACGCACCAAATAATCTTTAGAGGTCCATGCCATGGCGGTCTCTATCCTCTGGTTCCTGTGTCAACGGACTCCTCCAAGCCTACTTTGGTCACCGTCAAGCCTTCCTCCTCTACATGGCATCGTCGTCTAGGACATCCTTCGTCTTTTATTGTTCAGCAAGTTCTTAGGAAAAATAATTTACCCTACACCCCAGAAATAAACTCTTATGTATGTGATCCATGCCAACAGGCTAAGAGTCATCAGCTTCCCTATCATATTTCCACTAGTGTTTCCACTGTTCCCTTGGAACAAGTGTTTTCTGATGTGTGGGGTCCTGCTCCCTTGTCCTTAGGCAAGCATGCATATTATGTAAGCTTCATCGATGATTTTAGTAAATTTACTTGGATCTATCTCCTAAAGAAGCGTTCTGATGTGTATCAAGTGTTTCTTAATTTTCAACAATTTGTTGAACGTAAGTTTGATAGGAAGATCATAACCATGCAAACTGACTGGGGTGGTGAATATGAAAAGTTAAATGGTTTTTTCCAAAAGGTGGGCATTACTCATCATGTTTCATGCCCTCACGCTCATCAACAAAATGGCTCTGCTGAACGCAAACATCGTCACATTGTTGAAGTTGGCCTTGCTTTACTTGCCAACGCATCTATGCCTCTAAAATATTGGGATGATGCTTTTCTCACCGCCACTTTTCTTATCAATATTATTCCATCAAAAGTCCTTAATTTTGAGACCCCTACAGAAAAGCTTCTCCACACGAAACCAAACTATGATTCTCTTCGAGTTTTTGGGTGTGCTTGTTGGCCAAATTTACGTCCCTACAATAAACACAAACTTTCTTTCCGTTCTAAACAATGTGTGTTTCTCGGTTATAGTCCCCTTCATAAAGGAGTCAAATGCCTTGATATCAGTACTAGGCGTGTCTATATTTCCCGTGATGTTGTTTTTGACGAAAGAATTTTTCCCTTTGCTGCTCTTCACCCAAACGCTGGTCGTCGTCTTCGTGAAGAAATCCTCTTATTCCCTCAAGAAACATCATCTACACAAACACAAGATAGGGGTGTGCACACTAATGGTCATTATTTGCAAATTGTACCTGTTGTTGATCCTGTACAGGTACCAGAGGAGGAAACACATCAAAATTCTGCAGAAACTGATGCAAACGGCACACAAAATAGCAGGTCTGAAGAACATACTACAGGCCAAGAAAACACGGAATCTGATGATAATTCTGGGGCTGAATCAGCCTCGGATCGGTCGCCATCCACGTCTGACGCATCTGCAGCTCCTTCCCCCGTGCGCACGGAGCCGCACCAGTCTGACGATGCCACGTCGCCCTTGTCCGTGTCTTGGCCGGAGACAGCTTCCGCGTCCTCTCGCGAGCACCAAGAGGCGCCTGACGCGTCACCTGCCCGGTCCTCTCCTGCGCGCCAAGATTCTCCAGCATCCTCCGACACGGGACATGCAGACCAATCCAATGATCAGGAGCAGATGACCTCGTCCACTGATCAGGGCAGCTCGGCTGATCATGATTCTCATGTGCATGCACATGCACCTCTAGGATCTCCAGGATCTTCTGTGCCGGGCGCAACTACAACCCCTTCTGCTGCTGATCCGCGCACTCGTCTACAAAAAGGTATAAAAAATCCTTTAATTCGCAAAGATGGTACAATTCGTTGGTGTTTGCTAACTGCTACAGGAGAACCAACGAATTTACATGAGGCTATGACTGATCAAAATTGGAACCATGCAATGCAAGATGAGTATAATGCTCTCATGTCCAATAAAACATGGCACCTTGTTCCACCCAGCTCTAACAAAAATGTTATTGATTGCAAGTGGGTGTATCGTATCAAGAAAAATGCTGATGGAACAATTGACAGGTATAAAGCACGTCTTGTTGCCAAAGGATTTAAGCAAAGATATGGCATCGATTATGAGGATACTTTCAGTCCGGTTGTTAAGATTGCTACTGTCAGGATTGTTTTATCTATATCTGTGTCAAAGGGTTGGAGTCTAAGGCAGCTAGATGTCAAGAATGCGTTCTTACATGGTGTTCTGGAAGAGGAGGTGTACATGAAACAACCACCTGGTTTTGAGTCTTCCGCTACTCCTGATTATCTTTGCAAACTTGATAAAGCTCTTTATGGACTGAAACAGGCACCCCGTGCTTGGTACTCTCGTCTTAGTGCTAAGCTTCACACCCTTGGTTTTACACCGTCAAAGGCTGACACGTCTCTTTTTCTGTTTGACCGGGAAGGTATCCACATATTTCTGCTCATATATGTTGATGATATTATTGTTACCAGTTCCTCTGATGCGGCAATCACAGCTCTTCTCAAAAGTTTAAGTCATGAGTTTGCTCTTAAGGATCTTGGTGATCTTCATTATTTTCTTGGTCTTGAAGTTCACAAACGTCAAGATGGTTTACTTCTGACTCAAGAAAAATATGCCTCTGATATCTTGAAACGAGTTAATATGCAAGATGTTACCTCCTGCCCTACACCCCTGTCTACTAGTGATACATTATCTTTGCATGATGGAACTCCTCTTGGCCCCGAGGACAGTACCCACTATAGAAGCACTGTTGGTGCCCTTCAGTATTTAACACTAACACGACCAGACTTGTGTTTTTCTGTTAGCAAGGTATGTCAGTTCCTTCATGCGCCCACTACTACTCACTGGACAACAGTCAAACGCATATTGAGGTATATTCAGGGTACACGTACTATTGGACTCACTTTTCGTAAGTCCTCCTCGACACTTCTCAGTGCTTTTTCAGATGCAGACTGGGCAGGCAATTTAGATGGCAGGCGTTCTACAGGAGGTTTTGCTATTTTCTTTGGTCCTAATCTTATATCATGGAGTGCCAGGAAACAACCTACAGTGTCTCGTTCTAGCACCGAGGCTGAATATAAAGCCCTTGCTAATGCTACAGCTGAGTTAATATGACTTGAGGCTCTGATTCGAGAATTGGGTGTCTCCCTTCTCGAGAAACCATGTTTATGGTGTGATAATCTTGGTGCTACTTTTCTGTCGGCTAATCCAGTTTTTCATGCTCGCACCAAGCATATTGAGATTGAATTTTATTTTGTCCGAGAACGAGTTGCTAATAAACAACTTGAGGTCAGGTTCATCTCCAGTAAGGATCAGATAGCTGATGGTTTTACCAAGACTTTGTGTCCTAAGAAATTAGATGAGTTTAAGCGTAATCTAAATCTTTGTAAGCTTTAGATTAAGGGGGAGTGTTAGAGATTGTAATAGTGTATACGTATAGTATGGAGTAGTACTCCAACTCTACATATCCAAACCTTGTACGCTACGCTGGGGGCTTTTCCCAGCTACATATAACACGTAACCGATGCCCCTAAGGGGTCCGCATCGTTCTCCCACAAACCTACGATCTTCAACAGTTGTGTCTGTTTATTGTTTGGCCAGTACGAGGATGGTGTGGTTGTACGGGACTCTGAGCTTCTTCACGGCGCACGGCCTAGCTGCCGTTGCTCCATGGCCCCCGAAGGCAAGGCCAGATTACTTCAAGAAGGCACTAAAAGCATTAGCAGTTGTTTCTCTTTACCATGATGAGGTGTCAGACACTGGATTCAGTCTACACAAACAAGACGTACCGGTTGGGGCACACAAATAGGAGCATAATGGGGATTACCAATCCCAGGAAACAGGCAGGACTGGCTCGGAATGGATCATCGGCCGACAGGTCCTAGCGATTCCAACATCATGTACGTCTCACGACTGCGCACGCAATAATACCAAAATCCTACTAACTCGTATACTTCAAACATACATGCACGGTATACGAATCGGTTTGGAAACAAGATGAAATCACAGGATAAACCTAAGATACAAAGAAAAGGAATAATTATCGAACGCTCTTACTGACAAAATATAGCGAATGTCACCAAGCAGAGGACACATTTCCCAACATTACATCATGCAGCGGAAAACAAGCCGGTCTGAGTACAGACAAGAAGCAAAGGGCACAAGGCGAAACGAAAAGAGAAGGCACATCCACGCGGTCCACCAGGAAGAAACCCAGGGGAACTCTAACTACTTGTCATAGATCTCGTCGTCGAACTCCACGTAGTAGACACCCACCTGGTCGTACGGAGAATCCTCAACTGCATAGAAAACCACAGCCCGCGAACGGGTCAACACACCGGAGCGTATCGAACAAGGTAAAGCTAACGAGTTACAAAACTGAAAGACTCCCAAAGTATGGGGGTTAGGTGGACTTAGCGGCAGCAGCACTAGCAACGTAAAGAGACACGCTACAACTTCCGTCTATTTAGAGTGGGATAAGTTAGCGCATAAGTAGATAACAACAACTAACACCAATCATAACCCATTCCCGGATTAACCCCCTCAACTAAGTATGAGGAAGCAATTCAGAAAACTCACACGTTGAACAATGTTAGTTACCAATTATGGTGAAAGTAATTCTATATTACTAGTCAAGTTAATTAACAATGATTAGGTGTAAGTTGTCTAGATCTTTTTAGACAACATCATCACCAAGTCGTCCATAACCGTGGACACGGCTCATCGATAAGATTATACCCTGCAGGGGTGCACTACTGTACCAATAGTCGCATGATCAACCCAGTCAAAAACATTAGGGCCTCTCAACACGACTCATTCCTTCACTACATCAAGTCCAAGTGCCACCCATATGAGTTGTTACCCGCGTCAGGAGTCCGGCCGAATCTCAATCGCGGACTCATTAGTTTGCGACTACGCCGCCATGCGGCTCAAACCATAGTAGGAACTGTCCGCTTCGCGTCCTACCGCCCCTGTATGACCCCCCCATATCACATAACCTCTCATCCATCAACATCATGCACATGCATATGAGCAAATGGAAAACCCGAACTACTTGCGGCACATGGACGAGCCGAAGATCCGTTCAAAGTCGAGGGGGGCTCCATCGGGCCACCCACAAGTGGTTAGTGCGCTCAAAATTGGATCCGAGGACAAAATCTCAGTTCCTAGGTCGACACTTAGCAGAACAAAGCACCTCGCAAGGCCTTCCGCCGGTGCCTTATCATTTAATTATAATACCCAACATAAGACAACCGTTTATTAAAGTAGAACAATCTATCATACTAAGCATATGAGATAAAAGACAGACGGACGACTCACACAACCAACTCTAAGCATGCACTACGACTCGCAAATGCCAACAATATAAACATGCAAGGGGTTATAGGTTGTGGGGATAAAGTTGTATAGGCTGCAGGATAAACATGTGATGGGATCACAATTCAAGAAACGTATACTAGGGTAGCAGAGATCAACGACAAGTATGAAAACCAAACAATCGTGTAACATGTTAGCAGAACCTTGCCTGGCAGCTCGTGGTCTGACATAAAAGATGGAACCTCGGGGACGAAAGTACCGGAAGCAGACACGTCATCGTCTACCTAGAGAAGAGCAAAACACAGACAATAGGAAACATAATAATTACAGGAAATGCGCAAACAATTGATGGTGTAATATGGTATGCGATGATTAGGTCACATTAAAGCGGGGATGAAATCCCGACAATTGATTATGGTGCAAGTTATTTATGTATCCAACAATTTAAATGTTGTTTAACATATATAACATGGCATGGGTGATCTAATCATTTTAAATGGAATAAGCGATAATTAAATATTTGCCCCACACATTCCATATTAATAATATAGGTGTAATTATTAAATTACACTAAGAATTTAAAATAAATGATGCAAAATGACATAAGAATGTTATATTAATGTTCAATACATTTTTCTGATATTAAAACATATAAAAATTATTTTATTTGGAGTTATGGATTAAAGTTATTAACATTTAAAAGTCAGGGGGTGTTCTGTAATTGTCCAGCGACTTATCAGTGATGGAAAAGTTTACTGGAAGGACTTCTATGCAAAACCAGAGAGTCAGGGGGTTTGGTGTAAATGCACAGCGCCTCTGGAGTTTTCTCACCGAAACAGAACCCACCCCTGAGGCTGTCAGATGGGCCCCTGTGCCACGCGGGCGTGCGGGTGCTGCGCTGGCCTCCACGGTCACTGACCGGTGGGGCCGGGGTGTCAGTGAGCGGCAAAATAAATGATGCAAAATGACATAAGAATGTTATATTAATGTTCATTACATTTTTCTGATATTAAAACATATAAAGATTATTTTATTTGGAGTTATGGATTAAAGTTATTAACATTTAAAAGTCAGGGGGTGTTCTGCAATTGTCCAGGGACTTATTGGTGATGGAAAAGGTTACTGGAAGGACTTCTGTGCAAAACCAGAGAGTCAGGGGGTTTGGTGTAAATGCACAGCGCCTCTGGAGTTTTCTCACCGAAACAGAACCCACCCCTGAGGCTGCCAGATGGGCCCCTGTGCCACGCGGGCGTGCGGGTGCTGCGCTGGCCTCCACGGTCATTGACCGGTGGGGCCGGGGTGTCAGTGAGCGGTGAAATAAAAAAGGTGGGCTTTATCCACAGCCGGGGTTCGAACTCGGGAGCACGCGGGCGAGCACGGATGGAACAGAGCGACGGCGCTAGCCACTGGGGATCGATGTGTGATGGTGATGTACCCCGCGTCGATTTTATTTTAAGCACTTAGCGAAAAACCTGATCTCTAACGAAACTGAAAACGACGACAACACTGACGTAACCGAAAAACTCGCGACAGTGCTACGGCGGAGCAAACGGCCGGCGGCGAGCACGATCTGGTGGCGCTCGGCTCGCGTGCGTGTGTGTGCAACCGGAAGCGGCAGTGCGTGCGTAACCTGGTGCGTGCTTGGGTGGGGGCAAGGCGCCCTTTTTCCTTCACGTTCATGCGTGCCGTGCGTGGTGCGGCGCGGCCGAGGCGGGCGGACTCCGGCGCCGGCGAGATTGGCCACCAGGGGTAAGAAACGGAGGGGGAAGGAGAGAGGACCGACGCGTCTCACCTCGGGGACTGCTATGGCGAGAGGAGGGAAGCCGGGGACGACGAGGACGAGCTATCAGTGTCGGGGTAGAAGTTGCCGAGCTCGGGCGGCGTCGAGGAAGAAGGTCGCGCGGCGGCTTCCGGGTCCCCGCTCCTGGCGTCGAGGACGGAGAAGCTCACGGCCCAGCTCTTGGCGAAGTAGAAGGAGGCGAGGTCGTCGAGCTACGTGGGGCGGAAGCTTGCGCCCGTCTCTGCCATGTCGACGGCGGAGGCGTGGGCAAGAGCGAGCGGCGGCGGGGGTAGGGAAGAACAGGGCTAGGTTTAGGGTTTTTGTTGTGGGCAACTTAAGAAGGAGAGGGGAAAGGCAGTGGGGCAGCTCGGCAGTGGGGGAGCCATGGCCACCGTGGCAAGGTGGTCTCCCGTACAGAGCTAGACGACGAACAGGGGAGAGGCTTCATGGTGCTGGGCTGGGCTGAGGTGGGCCGAGGTGGCCCAGCTCGGCCAGGTGAGTCCTTTTCCTATTTTTTCTTTCCTTTTCTTTTTCTTTTGTTTTAATCTTTTCTGTTTTTGTAGTTTTAAAACAAAATAGAAAAGAAACATGATAAAAACTTTTGGACAATTTTCATAGTTTCAAAATAGTCAAGTCAAATTACTGGTTTGATTATTTGTAAAGATTTTGAAACTTTATTTGAATTTTATTTGAAATTGCATTTGAATTTAAATATGGAATTTGAATTTGAAAGCATGTCATTTAATTAAATGCAAACACAAATGGAAAGATGACATGATGACAAGCTTTATTACACAACAAGCACACCATTTTTGGTAGGTCTACATTTGGGATGTTACATGAGGTTCCTACATCCATGGTGTGTATATACTATTTTCAGGACTAGGCCTTCATTGTGTGTTAACTTCATTCTACAGGAAGGTTTAGCTCTTATTAATTTGATTACTGAACATAACTTCCACCATGCTGCCAATGGTGGACTGGAGGTGTGAAAACCATTGGAAAATATCCCTCGGTAACTTTCTACAACAACATCTACAAAGCTATATTTTCATAGATTTAACCTCCAAATCAAACAATATTTAGAACTTGGTTTGTTTGAAAACCGATGAACAAGCCATGTGCTATTGCTATATCTCATGAGACGCCATGCTTTTTTCTGCTTTTCAGAGTTGGCGTCATGTCACATACTTGGACCGGAAAAATCTCGATTGTGGCCTTGTCAATACTAAGCCCAAAGCTGGGAATTCTCCAAAGAAGAAATGCTGCCGTTTGGACCCATAGCACTAAGCCCGTCTGTTGGAGTCTTAAATCATGGACAGGTTAGTGTGAGTATGTAGTCTTAAACTAAGGCTAGAAGGTGTTAGTTATGCTTGTCAACTGTATTCTAGAGGAAGATTTAGCTCCTATTATGTTTGTCAACCGTGATGCCCCCAGTGGAAGTGGAGGCGTGAAAACCATTGGAAACTATGCCTCAGTAACTTTCTACAACAACATTTGCAAAGCTATATTTTCATAGATTTAACCTTTGCAACTATTCACTCTCTGCCAATCATTTGTTTAGACCTTTGCATCATGCCTTTTTATGTTTGCAATCCTCATAAGTTTAAAGGATGCATATAATTGTACTACTGCAAATGAAGATATGTACGTCCACATTATAATAGGGATATATAATTGCAGAAGGAAATGATTGAACCTTGTTGTGTGATTATTTTCGTTCGATGCAAGTGATAGTGAAGTATGGATAACTACTTATGGCATGTGCTTTGTCACACAACCTTGTAATGCCGAAAGGCTTCAACTGCATGCAATTGAAAACTTTTTACTCGAGCCGTTCTTCCTCTATATAACTACTAAGGGTGTATGGCTGATATATTAAATACTTTGTATGAAGTATTGAAAATAGGAAGGGCTTGACGTCAGTGCGAATGTGACTTCCAACTTATAGCATTCTCAATTACCCGCCACAACCTCCATTCATCCGATTTACAAATGCATTTTATTTGAAGTTAGTTATAATTGTGGATCTTAATTTCAGTACCATGCCATCATATCAGAGTCGTTAAAAATGACATCGTGAAGTTATTGGTTTGCTACAAACAAGAGCTATTGTATGATTTTCAGCCTTCTTTTAGCATGAAACCTGGATTAGATATTAACCTTTTCTTCTTTTTCAGCCAATGGATGGTAATTGAGCTTATGATCCCGATTTTCGCTATGCGGACTTAATGCCGGAGAAGGCAAAGAGATCAATCTTGAAGGCAAGTGCTCCAGGTCAAGGCCTCAATCATGGAGAAGAAGGTCACAAATAGGAGCTATAACACGATAAAGGAGTACAAGAGCTTCCTGAAGGTTGTTGACCATGTTAAAGGTTGTTGACCATGTTATGTTGCTGATCTGGTATAGCACCCTGTAGAATTATTACTTTGCCCATATGCCTTTTATTTTAGACGCATTCCGAGATCATAAAACTTAAGCCTATACCAACCTCCTACTGTCTCATTGCCTTACTCCCTTTCTACTAAAGTGACATGTTACCAGACACTATGTTGTCTCAGTGCCCATACGTGTGTGCCACCTTGCAAGATAATTAGCACTGTAGCACATGCAGTTCATGACGGGGCTTCACATGGTCACTGATTTCCACGTACTGCCATGCCCGTGATGGTCGTGAGGTGCTCTGCTGAAAGTACGAGAGTCTACGAGGAATGTTAAAAGTACAAGGTAGCGAGTTTGTATTTGAGAATGCCAAGATCGTACAAGAGAACCATTAGTAAATAAAAGTGTCAACGATGTGCCAAAATGCTCTACTAGAGACTTAATTGTGATGTATGCCTTTGTACATAGTAGTCAAACTGTAAGTACCAGTTTGTTTGTTGTGAGTGTGCTATATTATTCCCTATGTATTATTCTTATGAGTTCAACACTCAGGCTCACACTTTGCTTAAATTAGAGCTCTTTAAGGCTTCTGAATCTTGCAAAATTATTTTGAAAACTTGGTACATACTATTTCACAATTCAATAAAGTGGAAAGTGTGTGATGTTTAGACGATGGTTGTCAAAAATGAGAAGATGATGTTTATACATCTTATAATTGTGTTCCCGTACCAACGCACGGGCATTTAGCTAGTTTATGAATCGAATTTGTGACCCGGCACTGCAGACATGTCAATGTTAAGCATGCGAGGGACTACATACACCAAGGTAATTAAGTACCTTCAACCCAAAAAAGAACGTGGACAATTGACATTGTCACTCTCCTCTCGTAATTAAGCTCACTATATCTGACCCAGAGTTACATAAAATTGACCCTTGTGTATACCAATGCTAACTCTCTGCCGTTCTCCACGACCCGTCAACCGTCGGTGAGCTGACATTGGCCTTCTCCTGCCCTCGCGAGCTGCTGTCGCCGCTAGCTGTGCTTGCGCGCGCCTGGTCGTAGGCGATGCCGAGGTTTCTGAGCCGGTTGAGCTCCGGGAGGATGACGGTAGCGAGGTCCGGTCGGTCCCTCCTACGCATCTCCGTGCACTTGAGTGCGAGCTTGGCGAAACCGAGCGCCTCCTCGACAGGCCAGTCCTTAACGGTGATGTCGAGCATCTGGGCGAAGGTATCAGCCTCGACGGCCTTCTCGACGTGGTGCGTGAGACCCATGGGCGGGCGGGCGGTGACCACCTGCAGCAGCAGCACGCCGAGCGAGTAGATGTCCGACTTGACGCCAAGCTTGCCCGTCTGCTGGTACTCCGGATCGATGTAGCAGAAGGTGCCCGCCGTGGCAGTCAGCCGGTACTGCGTCACGCTGTCCGCCACTGCCGGCGGCACGAGTCGCGCCAGCCCGACGTCGCTGATCTTGCTCACGTAGTTGCGGTCCAGCAGGATGTTGGCCGGCTTCAGGTCTCGGTGCACCAGCGGCTCCGGCCTGGTCCCGTGAAGGAAGAGCAGTGCCGTGGCTATCTCGGCCGAGATCCTGAACCTCTGGCTCCAAGGGAGCGACGCCGTGCCGCCGCGCCGGAACAGGCGGTCCTCGAGGCTGCCGTTCTCCATGTACTCATAGACGAGGCACCCGTACTCCGGGCAGGCGCCGAGCAGTAGCACCATGTTGGGGTGGCGGATGCAGCTGAGCACCTCCACCTCCTGGTGGAACTGCTTCCTACCTTGCTGGGCGTCCGGGCGGAGCACCTTGATGGCCACCGGCGTGTGGTCCAGGCTGGCGCTGTACACGGGGCCGTAGCCGCCCTCGCCGATCTTGAGGCGCTCGGAGAAGCTCTCGGTGGCGAGCTCTATTTCGTCGATACTGTACTTGCGGTAGCGGAAGTCGTGGCTGGCGATGGCATCCAGGGCGCGCACCTTCTCGTCGGCCTCTCTGCGCGCGCGCACCTCGGCGTTGCGGCGACGTTGCGCCTCCAGGTCGGCCAGACGCTGCGCCGCCTCGGCAGCCTCCATGGCGGCCCGGCACTTGACCTTCTCCATCTCGGCCAGCGCCAATGCGGCCTCCTCCGCCTGCCGGGACTCCTCCAGCCGCCGCGCCTCCTCCATCTTGAGCATGTGCATCTCCTTGGCCCTCTGCTTCGCGTTGATGGCCTCCTTGCACGCTGCGTTGTACATGTCCATTGTCTGCTTCAGCTCCAGCTTCAACCGCCTCATCTCCGCCTCCACCTCACGCTGGGCCTGCACCACGACGACGTATCGTACGTGCCGGTGCCGTGCATAAGAACTTGTTGGAAACAGCAAACTGCAGCTCCAGTTTATCGGACCGTAGGAAGAGGAACTCACGGTGGACAGTGGTGAGCACGAGTCCCGGGGGCTGAGGGAGAGCGCGTCGATGTTCTCCCCAAAGTCCATGGAGGAGAAGTGCACCGCCTGTCCAAAGTCGGGGTCAACACTGGAGTTGGAGGGATCGTGGGAGTTTGTCCGCATCGTGGCGCGGTAGGACCCGTCGGTGCTGTCCATCCTGCCCGACAGAAGATAAGGCTTGGTCGCCGACGCCGGTAGCGAGCGCTCACGGAAAGGCGGCCGGGTGGTGAGCTCGGGCCCAAAGTTTGGGTCGACGGAACGCCTGCTGCAGGATGCCGACTCCGGCATCACCGGCGGCAGCTGCCCCCTGGAGCACCTCCTGGAGTAGGTCCCGAGAGCGAAGTCGCTGTCGTCGGCCGGCACGCCGCACTTGGCGAGCCTAACGTTGACGGGCTTGCCCTTGGCGACGACGTAGATGTTGCAGTAGTCCGGCGCGCCTTTCATCAGGTTGGACGGCACGTCGGGGTTCTTCCATTTCTTGGTGAAGGCGTTCCTGTTGGATGCGCCGAGCGCGATGCTCTGGATCTTGTTCACGGTGATGTAATCTATGATGGCCTTGGAAACGTCTGCCTCTTCCAGTATCACCTCGGACTCTTCCACCTGCAGGTTCATCCACTGTTAAACTTCATCGAGCGGAAAGAATTTCGCAGAGTGCATGCATGTCCTTAATTATTACCCCATTCCTGGAGCAGAATCCTCTGAAGGGGACGAAGATCTCCTTCAGTTCAGCCTCCAGCGCGCCCGGTGTCGTTTCGGCCATGGCAAATCCATCTACGCGCACAACAACTAGTCTACATCATCAGTTCTTTGCACTTTATGGAAGACTGATATGAAGCGGCGGCCAAAGTTACGTACGGTTGGCTGCAGGATGGTGGGCGGCGACGTGGAGGAGAATGATGTGGGAGGCGCCGGAGAGAAGGTGGTCGACGACCCATTTCATGGCCAGTTGGCTGTTGCGGTCTCTGTCGATGGCGACCACGATGGTCGATGCCGGCTGGTGCAGGCTCGGCGGCGAGGTCAGCCGGTGCTCATCAGGACTGAGGGGGCTACCTTGCATCATCGTGTCTTGCAGTAGTACTCCGGTCGGTGATCGAGCACTCGTACGCCTGTCTCGTCGACTGGGAATAGACACCAGCGTTGCTCCGACCAGCTGATCGTGTAGTTGATGTTAAAAGTTAGAAAGGGGCCACGATGAGGAAGAGATGCAGAGAGGTTGAGGGAGCGACGGAAGCGTCCCTTCTCCTCTTCCTCCCGCTCCCTTCCTTCCTTGCCTTCCGAGACCTCCTTCCGCCGTGCTCTCATTCCCACATGCATGAAATAGCGTAAGCGACGGAACAGGAATAGCCTAACGTCATGCTATTCTTGCACCCAATCAGCTCCCACTTTTCCCTCCTGGAGAGCCTTGACCGAGAGCGAATCTAAAATTAAGCATGGAGAAAACTAGGGAAGAGGAATATTGGAAACACAAGAGAGGACCTAAAAATGGCCAGTTCAACTATACAAGATCAACACTTTACTCCATTACAGAGATCTACTCGACTGCCATAGCGGACAAACGTTATTGTGCTGGCGTAGCATGCCAAGTGACAGCCAACTCCTCTAGCTATGTTCTGTACAACTACAAAAAACTGTACACTTTCTAGGATTCTTGTGAACTATGAAATGGTTTTACAAGGTCATGTAGGTCCTGATCATTGCCGAGCCTGTCGGGTCAGAGAGGAGGTGTTTGACGAGGTTCATTCGCAATTTATTAGGCGCAATTGCAAACATGTAGAGTGCAAACAGCATGAGATCCACCGATGAAAGCGTCGAACCAAGGAATCCTCGCCACATCCTGTTTGAACAAATTAAAAGTGATGCGAAATTGCTCGAAAGATAAATTATAACCGAGAACAAGCAAGAAAAGCAAAGAATGGGCATAACTACCACTTGGGTAACCGGAAAAACGTTTCGAAGAATGTTTGGATGCCTTCGTTATCCAGTTGTATTATCAAGGCTAATCCAAAGAGGAAGAATGAGCGTTGGCGCTTCCGTTCTTGAGGCCACAGCGTTCTCCATGCTGAAATATCAGACAATTGTTAGCAGCAGCAGACAGTTTTCCTCGTTTCTCTTCATTTGCAGAACAGAAATGTTCATTAAAGAAAGCTGTACCAAGCATTGATGGACTGGGATCTTTAGAACTTCCAGGCAAATACTGTCCAGAATGGACACGATTTCGTAAGATATCCGATATCACAGAAGCATATCTTGGAGCTTCAGACAAAGATCTGACCACCGAGTATCCTAAGAATTTTCTACAATATCGTTAATATCCATGTCAATTATAGGGATTGACGAGTTCAGATTGAGGATTTGTACGTACCAGTTGCAGGATGGACCATACTCGCTGCAGCACCAAATGCAAGATTTTTCTGGTCTGTGTTAGGTAAGGATCCACCAACAGGAATATAGGACCACTCCTGGAATCAAGGTTCAGCATTTCAACCGAAATTCAAGTATACATTGCAATACAAACAAATATCAATATCAACCTGTAACCAGTTACCTCCTCATATACTTTTACAATACGAACTCCCATCGCATCCAGCCGAGACATCAACCTCTTCTTAAGGAGATCAAATGGCATTGCATCTTTTGAAGCTAAGCATGTCTCCTGCGATAAATTACTTTGGTCAGTAACCTAAGAGTATGGAAGCATGTCCATTACAGAAACACAGTGCTAAAATTTTCATATAGACCTCGAAGAAAATTCGTGTGGAAGACATGGCCATTGCATAGAGAAATGTTGGATTTGCTTCCTCAAGATGTGAGAGTTTCTCATTGAAACAATCTCTGTAGTCCATGAAAACCATCAAGCTGGGATCGTACGGATATTGTTCAACCTAAAATTTACACAAACAACATCTGAAAATTTCAACTTCAATGACATCAATGAAGTGTCATCTGCAAATCATGAAATAAACCGCGGATAGAACGAGCACTCTGTGCAGGGCTAGTGTGTACCTCGACTTCTACACCGTACGCAGTCTGTACACAAACACGCGGCCCTCCAACCTCATACTCTAGAAGCTTACCAGATGCTGCTCCAGATGCAACAATGGCAAGTCTGCAAAGTATCTTCTGGTCCCGTTCACAGTATACTATTCGATGCCCATCTGGAGATTCTATTATCTGTTCCACCTTCGAGTTGAGGTATGTAACACCAGCTTCACTGCATCTGTCAAATACTGAATCATTGTTACAAATCAAGAAACATGTTATATCATGCTGCCTGATGCTTCTGAATCCAAGGTCGTTAATAGAGAATGTACCTTCTCAGCAACTCCTCGTGCAGCAAGTCTCGTTGCACCCGACCATATGCCCGGCCAATCATTATCGGTTTGTTACGGTCTAGGTAGACAACAGTATCCTTCCAGACATGCTCAATACAGCTCTCCAGACCGAGATCTGAGAAGAAAAAAGATAAACGTATATCATCTTACTATCATCCTGGTGAAAATGTTATCCAAAAATGCAGCAAAATACTGTGCTACCTTTGAATTCGTCCTCCCATACACCGTAGTTGTTTGTGAATGGAAGATCAGGGCCAATGAGACCGACAGTGAGTCCTTTCTTTGCTGATTCTGCAGCCAGAGATAGGCCAGCAGGACCACAACCAATGATAACCAAATCAAGTACTGAAGTTTCATCGGCTATAGGCAACAGCTGCAAACAAAGATTCAGAACACAGAATCAATTACTTGAAGAATGGAACGGGGCACAAATTAGATTGTGCAATCCTACTGCTTGAATCCCAATTAATCAATCCTTGAAGAAAAATAAACTAAACAAGGTTTCAGTGAAAAAAGGAATGAGACGTTCTTACGGAGTACCCCCTCCGTTCCACAATGTAAGCCTTTTTAGAATTTTTCGGCACACATGTGAACCTTGCACTAACACATGTCTAGATACATGTGTGCAGAAAAAGGGTAGAAAGGCTTAGATTTAGGAACGGAGGGAGTACTATTCAGTGCATATATTTATGGTAGTAGTACCATAAATTCAGTTAAAAGTTGTCACAATGAACTTAAGGCTTCTTTAACTCGCATGATTTTTGAAAGCGTAGGAATAGAAACACTCATATAGTAATGCATGTGCAAAATAGAGAACTGAAAAGCAAATACATTTTGCAGACTTTGATGTTTGATTTACAGTAATTCTAGTAAGCGCATTAAAATCAAAGTCAAACTACTGTCAAAGTAAAATGAGAACGTAAATCCAATCCCTTGTCTTGGCGCATATGAATTTTAGAAGGAGGACCGAGTAGATCTCAAGAGCCCGAAGATGATGTCACAGAAAATTAAGTATGAAACTGGGGGAAATGCATGTTCGTAATACTCCATTGGACCAATTGAACGAAAGCAAGTCAAAGTGTGACACCGGGAAGGAATGGACATTGTGCCCCGAGCATCCGGTCCAACAAATTCAACATAACTGTGCCTGCAGACATGTTCTCATTTTCCTAAGGTGCAATTAATGAGTGACGGTCGAATGACATATTGTTAACTCGTATGAGTTTGCCAGGAAGGCAAGAACTGCCATGACACAGCATGGGCAACCCAAGACTATTCCTGTTTTGATTTGTCACAATCGGCAACACCGGGATGGTGCCGTGGTGGTACTACCGTATTAGTATCACCTACGACGTGCAACAAATCCCGAAGTTCGTGCAACGCTAATTAGGGAAGGAATCTACTATTAGTATTGTACTGAAGATCATCGAACCAGGCGCATAAATCAGCAATAATCTAAGAGAAGAAAACAAGGAACCAGATACTGATTGTACCGAAAAGGATACCTTGGAGGCGATCTTGGACTGGCTTTCCATGGCCTTGGTGGCCTGCATTTGCACGTAGAGCAGCTCGCCACCGCCGCCCTTGACGTAGTCCTCCTCGTCGGCGAAGTCCACCCCGAGTCCCGGCGCCGCCTTCTCGTCGTGCTTCTCCGTGGCCACGCAGCTCACCTTCCAGCTCCTCCACTGCTCCGTCCCGGGGGTCCCGGAGACCACCCGCCTCCTCCTGCCATCGACGCCCCAGCCGAGCTGCCGCCGCCCGCCGCCGCGCAACGCCCGGCAGCCGAAAGGCGCCGAGATGGTCGCGCCGGTGAACTCCATTGCCCCCGCAGCAGCGGCGGCGGCGGTGTGTGTGGGATTGCGGGTCGGCTGGGAAGGGGAGCGGGCGGAGAGGCTTGCCTGGGGAAGAGCGGAGGAGGGGGACTGACGCACTGCGTTGTGGAGGGAGAGGTTTTGGAGAGGGTATCCGGGATATGCCACGTGGCGGAAGGCGATTAGGCCTGGCGACATGGAACTCGGATATGGTTTCGCTTTTGGGGAGGTGCCGAGCTCGTGACTCCTCCCGTGCTGCCGTGCCGGTCCCACCTGTCGACGCCAAGGCGGTTAGCGTAATGGGCTGCTGGGCCGGGCTGGTAAACAGTAAGACAGAGATGAGTGCCACGTAACGGAGAGGTAGTCCGCAGGGAGCTAGCGGCTGCAGCAACATACACGTACTCCAACATCGTCCCGCCCAAGGTTGCTGGCTCACTCCTCCTCTGTTTAAAATTATTTTTTGGATTTTCATTAATTAAGAAGAAGTGGGAATTGAGCAGTTAATTAATGGATAACTGGACGAAAACCAACAATACCTTGGACGACCGTCATGGAACACGACCATCGCGAGGGCAACACAGCCACCCTGGCTACCCACACAAGCTACACACACCACCGAAACGAGAGACGTCGTTGATGATTTCCGGTGTCATCGTCATCAAGCTACACACCAGCAACGACTCCGATTTCACAAGAAGACCACCAAGAAGACCATTGCCGAAGCGGCGTCGAGAAACCCATGTTGGCCTATGCCAAACAAATGGTTCTTCGCGTAGAGGCAGACATCTCCGATGTTGATGAAGAGCTCCGGAGAGGAGATGGGCAGGACCTGCGCCGAGGAAGAACTTCGCCTCAAGATCACCCCATGCAGGTCATCGTAACGCTGCTCAGCAGAAGAGGCTTGAGGGACATAGCGGCTCCGACTTCACAGCCTGGGGAAAACAGCACGAAGCCATTCGAACACGTCGGAGCACTAACAGGAACATGCCGCGACCACACCATTGCTCATCATCATTGTCGTTGCCAAACTGACTCCACGCGGGCGCTCCACATCGACAGCTGGCTGCTGCCAGCCACGACGCCGTGACCAGCCCATGGGCAAGCACGCAGAAAACACCATCTTCAAGACGACGCCCTCAAGAGGGATGGCGACGCAGAACGACGCCGTCGTCCGACCCTGCACACACAGGATCCAGGTTTTCACCCGAAGAGGAGATCCAGAGCTGAGGAGAACCGAATAGCTCCACATCGACCCCTCAAGAGGGAGAACGGCGTCCATGGACGTCGTGTCGTCGGGCTTTCGCTTGGAGCACACGAGACTCTCCAACCCCACGCAGCCGGACCAAGGTGGATGAGACCCTCAGCGTCGCCGACCTGCAAACCCACTGAATCAAACACCTCCAGCGCGACGACGACGCAACCATCGCACAGGAGCCATCCTTCCTCACCGCTGGCAGCCGCGAGCGGACCAGATTGGGCGTGGACCAAAACCGGCTCCCCAGCACCAGCAGCGCGACGCAGAGCACCACGAACACCTTCAACACCACTCGGACCACCAGGAGCAGGAGAGGGCGGCTGCCACCCGCACCCCACCATGTCGAGCAGGTCGGCGCTGCCGCGCAGACGAACGACCGAGTGCCGAGCGCCGTTGGCCTGCAAGAGGACGGGCGGCGCGAAGCGTCGAGGGCGCGCACCGGTGGCAGCGCCGGAGACGAGCCTCCCTCACCTCAAGAACTCGCCATCGAGACGACGCCGCGCGCGCGAGACGGAGCCATCGAGCTGGCCGACGGCGTCCCAGCCGCGCCGACCTCCTGACAACACCAATAGAGCAGCGAGCACACCCCCGCTGCCAGTTGTGTGGCAGCGGGGAGGCCGCCACCGCCGCGGCGCCGAGGCCGGCGGCGGCAGCGGCGGGGAGAGGCGGAGGAGGGGGCTGCTGCCGGTCGCGAGGAGGAGCCCCCCGGTATCGCCTGGGTGTGACACGGGGGGGGGGGGGGGGGGGGGGGGCGACGGCGGCGGCGGCTCGGAGGTGGAACCCTCCTCTCTTTAAAATTATACTCCCTTCGTTAGCCTTTTTTCACATCACATATCCAAATTTGTATCTAGACCCTCTCTGGAGTGCTAAACATTAGAGCAAGAGGCCCTCCGATAGGGGTGGCCCGCCGTTATACACACAAATTCCCCCCGACTAATGGGGAGGCGACGAGGCGTTATCGTTTGCATGCACGCCTCGCAATAACGCCGCATGCAGAAATGAGGTTTCGTCGGTGGGCATAAAAACGATGTGAGGCGTCGGCTAGCACCGTCCATGTTTTGATGTCGATACGCCCCCTGCGGGGCCTTGTACACGCGTCGTTGACATCAATGGTTGCCAGACGAACCGACACTCGCTGTTAATGTGCCACAAAACACCGCTCCTTCGGTCGCCTTTAAAACGAGGCGCGGCGCACCTCTCCTGTCTACACCAAGTCGTCTCTCTCTCCCTCTCCCAGCTCCTCTCGCCCCGGTGCAGAACCACGCTTAGCATGGTGGGCAACCGCGAGATGCCTAAGGAGCGTGAGCTTCAGAGTCACCGTGACTTCCTCTCGGCGGAACGAGCGTGTCACTGCAATGAGCATTGCGGCCAGCAACGCCACGAGCAACTAGAGGAATGCAGCCACAAGGAGGAGGCGTAGATGGCCAAAACGTGGCACCGTGAGATGTGGCGCGTGGAGGCAGCCATCGCGCCACCACATGTGATGACGGTGTAGGATGCGTTGTTGTCCAGCCGCCATCATTTCCCGGTGGACGACGACGTCTCCCTACCGGAGGGGTGGGTGACAAACGTCGTCAACGTGCCGGTGGCGCCGAGGATCAGCGGGCAGGCCTGAGTCGACTACATCAGGCATGTGTGGAGGGAGATGTCGGAGGAGGAGCGTCTCGACCCAAGTACTCCGTCTCGGCGTCGTACTAGGACGTCGTGGTGGACGCGGAGTACGAGGCATGTCGAGGCAGCTTCTTCCTCCCCTGGGCATCTGGGAGCCACCAACAGAGTTGTTAGCTTCGGACGACGAGGTTTCCCGTTCCGATGGCGATGAGGACGCTGCCCGACCTTACCTGTCCACCTACGCAGGCGCCAACCCCAACATCCTCACCTTCACCGTGTAACGGGGTGGAGGATGCATCGACGCGGTAGATCAAACCCCACCATGCACCGCGCCGACTTTGAAGCCAGAAGCCTCAGCCATGCTATATGCAAATTAATCAAGGCTGGGGCCGGAGATGACATTTACTCCGCCAGAGCATTGAGTCATGCAATTTTCTTGATGACCCAGCGGAGGTTGAGTCTTGTTTAACACCGACGCTGGTAGAGGCGACTTGCTCGACACTGGCGCATGTAGTGGTCGGTGAGAAGCTGTAGGTTGTCGCCGACGACGAAGCTGTAGGTTGTCGCCGACGACGACATAGGCCTTCTTCTCTCCGCGTAGGTGTAGTTTTAAATTGTAACTTTGTTAAATTTGAGGGGTTAGGATAGGCCTCCCTTTTCTGTGTTTTAATTATAAGTTTGTTAAATTGTTGTAAAAATGTTAAATTTATTTAAATTGTTGTAAAAAAATTGGGGTGTACTTTGGGGGGCGCTGTGGGATGCAGCCTCCATTTGATTGAACACCTGTCCGACACCCTCTAATTGGGACTCAATTTGGGGTGCATGACACAAATTTGGAGGCCTCCGGTGGAGCATGTCAACCATGCGCCCAAAAACCCCATGCTAAAACAGTTTTATAGTGCCACTTTAGCACCTTTAACGCGTCGTGGCCAACATATGCACAAAAATTTAGCGCGCGGCATATAGCAGTTTACCAGCCGCACTAAAATACAACACCACAAACATATCTATAGTATCTAAATAGGAGCAACCCACTAAGGGTAATTCTCTCAACATGCAAGCATGCCACATCACAACTTCTTTTTCGGTTTAGTTGTATGCCACGTCATCTCCATCATGCTCTTTCATCACAGTTTTTTTCCTTGAACCTCATGGTGCGATGCACCGTCCTATAGTCTTTCCCTGCGGCACAATTATCTTCTCCCTCCCTTCTATTCCTCTTCATCTCCCCCACTAAAGTATTACTAGTTGAATGCTCGTACATTGCTACGGGTTATCAAATAATTTATATATAATAAATAAATTCGAACTATTTCACAAGTCCATGCAAGTTTAAATAAATTTGTAGATAATAAATCATTTTGGGATATTTCACATGTCCATGCAAGTTTAAATCACACCATTGACAGTCTAATATTGTCTCTCTTAAGTATTGTGTCTTTTCGGCCCTTCCTCACAAGAATACAATGTGTTTCTCACTCTTTATCTTCTGCAATATCATATTCCAGCGGTGCATTAGTGCATCACCCAATATAGATGGCTAGGGAGACATGCAAAAATATCAATTTAGTTATCAGTACGAAAACATATTGTGTCAAATTATTCGGATGAGAAGAAGAACATGCACTGCTCATTATGTTCACTATAGTATGACGGTTGTTGCTGAAGGTAATGTATTATAATTTAGTAATTAAGTATTTTTTGATACTTGGGAGTTTGTTCACTTCCACCTCGAAACAATATTACAATAAGAAAATGTGTAAAAATATATGGATGGAAGGATTGTATTTAAATAAAAAATCGCATAAACCAAGCGCACAACCACGTCACACCAAATGCTTTTCCTGCTTTCTGTACACACTACACACAATAGACTTTTAATATTGTACTCTGATAATTACAAATATTAGGATGAAGTAAAGAGAGATGAACCGTTTTAAGGATGCATATATTCCCTCTTGGGTGCTCTCACATTTAACCGGAATTATTCTGCAAAGAATAAGCAGGGTTCACTCCTCAACAATAATCATAATGTCGGAGATTTTGTATAGGAAGGATGACCACTGTTTTATCTAAAAAAAGATGACAATCTTTACTATTAAATGGGAGTACCTAGTATGGTTCGACAGGAAAGTGAAAAGTTTCTGCCGGTTCCACGACGTCCCGCTCCGCCTGTCGGTGTGCTCTTGGTCCTGGCCCATTTTTGTCCCTCGCACTCGCACGCGTCGTCGCGCTCATATCTAACGTCGGCGAACCACGATTCCCCTCGCCCTCCGCCGCCGCTCCACTCATCCACTCGAGCCCTCGATTCCTCTCTTACGTTGCCGCTCCAGACCGCTCGCCGACGTTCGCCCAAACCGCGGCCTCGCCGCTCCGCGGAGATCCTCCTCCGCCTCCCCACGCATCCTTCCTCCCTCCCGCGCACCTTCCCTCACCTACAGGCGTTGCCGCCTGCCTCGTCCGCGACCCCGGCTTCCTCCGCCGCTTCCGCGCCCGCCACCACTCCCGCGGCACTCTCCCTGTCCTTGGTTTCTTTACCGATAGATACAGCGGTGTATCCTTCTTCCCGACCGCGTCGGTGAACTGCCGGATCATCGGTTGCCGCGACGGCCTCGCGCTGCTTGTCAACGTGTATCCGGGGCAGGCCATGGTATGGGACCCCGTCACCGGCGAACATCGTCGCCTACCCGTTCCCCTGGCTTTCCGCAACATGAACAAGATATACCACGGGATGGTTCTTCGCTCTGCTGCCATTGCTGCTGATGTCGGAGACGGTGACCGTTTCCGGTTCCAGGTGGTGCTTGTTCGCTGCATGAAGGTGCATAATGGGCGAGCGGTTGCTTGTGTTTACTCCTCCGATGCCAGCGCATGGGGTGATCTCATTCAGATATCGACGCCGCTTCTACGCACACTTGATGTGGTCACATCTCGCTCCTTGGTTGGGCGCTCCCTTTATTGGTCGCTTCATGGGAATAGGACGAACGCCACCCTTTGTCTGATTTGGACAGGCAGAGCCTAGCTGTGACTCCAGTAGATTTCAGTGGTTGGATTATGTCGGCGGAGGGTGGTGGACTTGGCTTGGTCTCTTTTGGGGTCACAGAGCAGAACTACGGAAGAGGGAGACTGATTCTGATGGTGTAGCGACATGGCGGCTGACAAAAACCATTCATCTGGACAAACTTCTTCCCCTAAGTTCAGGGGACAGACTGGCTATTGACTTCATGGACGAAAATTATTTGCTAATCTTGGGGACAATTGGTGGTATCGGTATCTTCACGGTCCACACAGAGTCAATGCACTGCAGGAAACTTCCTGTAGACTTCAAAAAATTACCCGGCAACTTTCATTCATTTTCAAGTGTCTATACTGCAGGTAATAGCATGCTTTTACATTGCTGGTAATATCTTTACATTGGTGGATCGTTGATTTTTTTATAACTTATAGTTTAGAAATGGGCATTGGCGCTGAACATGCTCGAGCTGAAATCTTGCACGATAGATAAGATGGATCGGTTAGATATGCTATTCTGAAACATTGTTTTAGCAGGTAATGTTGTAAGTTCTGTAATTGGTCGTTAGCTCCTCATAATCTTTTTGAGGTCAAACCTCCAAGCTAGATTTTGTAACTCGTAACTGATATGGTTTATGTGAGGTCCAGTTCCTTTGATGCTGTTCACAATGGACGCAGGTTTTTTTGACCACACGATCAAAGTGACTGGTTTGTAGGAGAAAGGGTAGCAACAGGTGATTATTTCTTTTCCAATAGATTTGCTATAATTTTTTGTTTCAAGAATTCAGTAGTTGCTGTTTTGTAAGAGAGCAAGAGGTGATAACTTATTTTAGATCGTTAAGATGAAAGCTTGAAAAGAGACTTGGTATGAGCTGATAGTTGGTATTGTCATGTGTAATTCGATATCTGGAAGTATGAATTATACCCTAGAGCAGTTATAACTTCCATTGTGTGTAACTTGAGAGAAACTTGATGAGTGAAATGGTGTAAAGGAAGAAACTTGATGATCCATGGCACCGCAGGGGCATTCAACTATCTTTACTATAACATGCCAGTTTATATGTTCAGTTGTAACCTACTGGTATTGGTGACCTTGCCACGCAAAACAAACGTATTGATATTTTCTCCAACTTTAGGAAGCCCGGCAGGAAAGGCCCTCCTTGACTAAATCTGATGAACATCAATTGCAGGCTGCAATGGCTTTCCAACTTGAGGTAATGGACATGCAATTATTGTATTCATTTATTTTCTCGCATAAAAAGGAGTATTCGATCTATATTTTCAGTCTGTGTATGGATTGTCTTAATATGATGACATTTTGCCCTATCAATATGATTTCTTCCCTATTTATATCCATGGAAATTTGGAAACATTTATTATTATAGAGGTTTAGTCTTTTTCGTTGACAAATGTTTGCTGAAACTAACTCACCTAGATTCGAGAGCCCTTGCATTGCTCAGATAGCTGCTTATTTCTGTTCATATCTACATTGTATTTTGGACATTGAACCATTTTAAACATTACCATTGTGATTTCTTTCTAATTAACTGAGTCATGTCTTGATGGGCCAGCCTTGACAGATATTCTTGCCCTTTCAAGACGACAAAGTGCGGTGACGATTGACGCAACTGGCCAGTTATCATGGAGGTGGCACCAAGGATTTCAGCATTCTGTCTACACACTATTTAGATGGAACCCAGAGATGGCAGTTGATTGTAATTCTATGTGAAAAAGGTTGTTATTTCTCTATGAAATATTTATGCCCCCGTAGCAACGCACGGGCATTCAGCTAGTAATCATAATGATGAAGATTTTGTATTTTGTGTAGCAACGCACAGGCAATCTGAGGTGTAGGGTCTAGCTTCGGCCAACATGTCCCAATAGTAAAATATACTGCAAGCTGCCGATACAAAGAAAAAATGCTAAGATAGCGAGAAACTCTGATGCCCAATTCAGGTGTAGGCATAGTTCATAATCAGACAGGGAGCGGGAGAATGTCACCATGGTTTCTCGACATCTGCAGTCACACAATGTGTGTGTGTTGCTCCTTAAGCCAGGCACATGTTCTTCATCACCGTGCCCTTTCATAATCAGATAGGGAGTGGGAGAATGTCGCCATGGTGTCTCGACATCTGCAGTAACTCAATGTATGTGTTGCTCCTCGCGTAGGCCTGTGTTCTTCATCGCCGTGCCCACGCCTGTTGCATCACACCATGGTCCTCATCTCTGCCGCATCACACCATGGTCTTCATCTCTGCCGCAACAAGGCTCTACGCGAACCAAAACTCAGTCAACGCAGGATTGGTGCAGATTTCTCTGAACAAATAATAATTCCAATACAAAATAAGTAGGTAAACACTTTAAGCAGATTAACAAGTGCAAAGAAGATGATTTTTTTGGTAATTGACCATTTCTTATCCAATAATACTTTAAGAAATGATAACTACCCGGAGTTTATCGTATATTCTAATGCAAATCTGAAAGAAATACCGAGTATATAAGCATTAAGAGCTTCATAGACAACATGAAAAGAAAAGCACCTGGGAGTCCCGGGAGTTCTCAGAAGACCCTAAGGAGATTGTGCAGCCAGCTCTGCTGCTTCATTGTATTTTGTTTGCGCAAACAGTTCCTGAAATTTTTGCAGGACCTTCAATTCAGAATATTCAATGCTTAGTCTCCACACATAACAAATATAACAAATGAAACACGAGAAGGACGTCCACGGCAAGCCGTCAGAGCCAAGCTCTCTTCCTATTGCTTAAGAAAACAAAGAAACCAAGTTCAGTTACCATATATATGTTTTAATGACAAATGAGGAGGATCGCGCAAGGCGATTTGGGAGAATCAAACGTCAAACACGTTGCCTGCAGATGCAGAACTGTGAAACAGGAAGGCGATGAGCATGCCATGCGCTGACGGAAGGGGATCTAAAAGGGAGGAATTCAGGCCAGTGGGATGCTGCCGCTCACCTCCAACCTCCTCCCATGCTGCTCACTGGGATGTCACCGCATCAGCCTCCACTGTCGATTCCCTCCGCCACGAGGCCGTTCCGCTCCTGTGTGCTGCCTGTAAGAAAGAGGGAGAGATGAGGCGAGAGAGCTCGTACGTGGAGCAGACAGGCCAGGAGTCCATACCGAGTGCGAGGACGGTGCCATGGATTGATACTAACACTGATGAACATGGGAGTGCGACCTTGGCACCATGGACTGATACCAACAATGATGAACATGGGACTGCGACCTTGACGAGGATGAAGACAATCTGGCGGTTATTTTCCTCTACAACACTTCAGGCGAAACTTGCCGTCGGTGAAGGCATGTCAGTGGAGGCGAGTAAGCTGCATAGGAACAGAGATGGTGTATCGTACATGGTGAGGAAATATAAACTTCATTCAGTACAGGCTTCAGCAAGCTGCAGGAATGCAGAGGATTAAAACTTTCTAGAATAATAGGGCATAACTAATGTTGCAGTTTTCCTTTCAAACTTTCAATAAAAATATTGTAGTTTAATCTATTAGGACATTTCTTATCCAATAATTCTGAAGAAACATAAGAACTTAAATATCACTACCCAAGAAAACAACTTAAATTAATCAAAGAACTCTGCTTTTAAGGATCAAATGCAAGTAATGAACATAAGATTATACTTTTGGTGCATATAATTTACAAAGTATCTCATTGAACCACAAACATGGTACTATCATCAAACAACATGCAGGATTTTAATGAGATCTTGATTGGTGCGGAGAAAGAAGGGGGTAGGCTGAGACCCCAAAGATGCATGCAATTATTTTGGGATGCCCTCCTAGATTGCGACCTTGATGATCTAGGATACATTGGTGACTGTTTTACTTGGAGAAGAGGACGGATGAGAGAAAGATTGGATATAGTGGTTTGTAACTCGAGATGGGTTGCTAAATTCCCATTGGCAGCGCTGCTGCACGAAGATTACACGAAATCTGATCATCAACCACTCTTGCTAGATTGTCTATACTATGAGAATTCCCACTCTGTTAGGCCGACAGGGAAAAAGAAATTTGAAGCTAGGTGGTTGCTTGAGGAGGATTTCGAATCAGTGGTAAATTCGGCTTGGTGCCATGCACAGGAAAACCAGCCAGGTAACTTGGCACATAAACTGAAGGAGGTGCACCAAGCTCTACACAGCTGGGATAGGAATACGTTAAAATTACCGCGTCGTCGTCTTACTGAACTGCATGCAAAATGAGTTAAATCAGGTTATGATTGGCCCATTGTCGGACGAGGCGACACTGAGGCAGCAAGAGTTACAACTGGAGATGGAGAATTTGATGAGAAAGAGGAGATGATTTGGGTTCAACGTAGTAGAGAAAACTGGCTGAAATTCGGCGACAGAAATACAAATTTTTTCCATAATTTTTCCACGGCTGGAAAGAAGAAAAATCTCATCAAAAAGTTACAGAATAATGCGGGGGACTGGATGGAGGATCAATCGGACTTGTCTGATCATATTAAAAGCTATTTCGAGGGGCTGTTCACCTCGGAAGTCCCAGAACCTGATGATGAGGTAATTAATAAAGTTAAACCTTGTGTTTCCGATAATATGAATGATGTTTTGCGTTCTGAGTATTCGAGGGAGGAGGTCAAGAAGGCGCTCTTTAATATTGGAGATTTGAAGGCACCGGGGCCAGATGGACTACATGCTATCTTTTTCAAGAAATATTGGTCCCTATTTGGCGATGAGCTAACTGATGAAGTACTAGCTGCAATTAATACGAAAAATATTCCTGAAGGGTGGAACCATACAACCATAGTGTTAATCCCAAAAACGGATTGCCCGGAGAAGGTAACACAGTTTCGTCCCATCAGCTTATGCAATGTGGTATACAAAGTTATTTCTAAGGTAATTGCTGCCCGCCTCAAAATAATTCTTCCTGAGATCATCTCTCCTACGCAAAGCGCCTTTGTCCCTGATAGATTAATCACTGATAATTTCTTGGTTGCTTATGAGTCCTATCATGCGATAAAGAAAAAGATAAAGGGAAAATATGGACTGTGTGCGATTAAACTAGACATGCATAAAGCTTACGAAAGGGTTGAATGGGCGTTTCTTGAGAAGATAATGAAGCGACTGGGTTTTAGAGATGAGTGGGTTCAGCTTGTCATGAATTGTGTTAAATTAGTGAAGTATCAAATCCGAGTTAATGGGTATGATTCGGAGGTGATCACTCCTACTCGAGGCTTACGACAGGGTGATCCCCTGTCCCCTTATTTATTCTTATTATGTGCTGAGGGTTTTTCGAGCTTGCTAAAGCATGAAGAGGAAAATGGCAATTTAATTGGGGTGAAAGTGTGTCGGGATGCTCCAGCGATCTCGCATTTGCTTTTTGCGGATGATTCGTTAATATTGTTAAGAGCTGATCTAAATAATGCTACTACACTGCATAAAGTTTTGCAGGACTATTGTTCGAATTCTGGACAGCTGGTTAGTGTTGAGAAATCAAGCATTTTCTTCGGTCCTTGTAACTCGGTGGAGATCAGAGAAGGTATTTGCACCGAGTTGGATATCCTCACGGAAGCAATCACGGATAAATATTTGGGCCTGCCACCCATTGTTGGTATGGACAGAACAAATTGTTTTATGCATCTGATTGATAGGATTATCAGTAAACTTAATGGGTTTAAGAAAAAAATGCTCTCTTTTGGGGGAAAGGAGGTTCTTTTGAAAGCTATCGCGCATGCCATCCCTGCATATGCTATGTCAGTGTTCAAACTCTCGAAACAAGTACTTAATGGGATAACTACAGCCATGTCCCGGTATTGGTGGAGAGATGAAGCAGACAAGAAGCACATGCATTGGTTTGCATGGTGGAAAATGTGTGTTCCGAAAAAAAGAGGAGGCATGGGTTTTAGGGACCTTCACTGTTTTGATTTAGCAATATTGGCGAAACAAGTGTGTAGGCTGCTATGTGAACCGGAGTCTTTGTGTGCCCAAGTTCTTAAAGCTAAGTATTATCCCAATGGCGTGTGTTTCGAAAAAAAGAGGAGGCATGGGTTTTAGGGACCTTCACTGTTTTAATTTAGCAATGTTGGCTAAACAAGTGTGGAGGCTGCTATGTGAACCGGAGTCTTTGTGTGCCCAAGTTCTTAAAGCTAAGTATTATCCCAATGGCGACTTACTGAATGCCGAGCTGAAAAAAGGATCCACCTATACTTGGCAGAGCATCTGGTCGGGGATTCAAACTTTTAAGAAAGGATATATTTGGCGCGTCGGTAATGGTGAGGAGATTAACATCTGGGATGATCCTTGGGTACCATCGAGTCCCTCCTGGAGAGTCATATCTCCAAAAGGTAACTCTGAATACTCTAAAGTTTCAGACCTTATTGATCCAATCACACGTACCTGGAGCATGGATCGACTTCAAGCATCTTTTATGCCTGTTGATATTAATAGGATTCTACGGATACCACTTGCTACGAATATGATGGAAGATTTTATCGCTTGGCACTTCACTAGGATCGGAATTTTCTCTGTCCGATCTGCTTATTATACAGAGTGGGAATTCTAACATGGCAGGAAATTAATTCGTAACAGCGACCAAGGTAATTCTGGAATTAATCCGGTATGGTCTACTGTTTGGTCTCTGAAAGTTTCGCCTAAAGTAAAAATCTTTGCCTGGAGAATGCTACATGGTACACTGCCGTGCAATTGTGTTCTGGCTATTAGACACATTATTACGAGCAGGGTTTGTCCGATGTGTGAGATCTACTGTGAAGATATTTTGCATGGTTTTTTCCAATGCCCCAGGGTCATGGATATTTGGGAAAGACTAGGACTCCTAGATATTATTATAGAAATGTCTACTTTTGACCGCTCGGGATCAACGGTGTTTGAATCTCTCCTCGAGTTGAAAGATAGGGAAGCGCCACACCTGCAAGGCGTCAGAATGAAGGAATTACTGGCGACTGCTTGCTGGTTCATGTGGTGGCAAAGGAGGCAACTCACCCATGGTGAGTCCATTGTCAACCCGATGCAATCAGCGCAAGCTATCTCTGCCATCGCTCTTAATTATTCTAGAGCGCATCAAAAGCATTCCCATGTTCGGAAGAATGGTTGGGAGAAACCGAAGGAAGGGTACTGTAAGTTGAACGTAGATGGATCCTTCAAATCTGAAACTTTTTCTGGAGCTACAGGTGCGATTATATGAGACGAGACTGGTTCTTTTATCGCATGTAGCAACTGTGGCCTTCCATCTATATCAGATGCTCCTTCCGCCGAAGCAATGGCCTTGAGGAATGGATTAATTCTTGCGGGTGAGGTCGGGTGCTCGAAGATGATTGTCAGTACTGACTGTTTGGAGGTGATCAATATCATGAATGATGGAGGTAATTCGGCAGGACCAGCAGCGGCGATCTATGAAGAATGTTGCTTTTTAGCTAGAGGTTTCTCTCATGTTATTTTTTAGCATTCTTTTAGGGAGAGTAATTCGGTGGCCCATACTTTGGCTTGTAAGGCGGAGGGACCCCAGTCAGTAGCTTGGCTGGAGGATCCGCCAAATTTTATTTCCGAGCTGCTGGTCAACGATGTAACGCTTTTATCTGTTTAAAAGCAGCAAGTTTCAGACGCGCTCTTTTCCTTATCAGGATACCTACGGGGACTGGAAGGTTTTTAATGAGGCGGCTTGCTGACTTAATATATGAGGTGGTTTAAATTTCAAAAAAAACATGCATACACAATCTGAAAATAATATTACAATCTGCAATGGTAGTGCTCCATGAGCGAGAAATTGTCAAGAAACTTTAGTGGCAATCTACGTATTCATATACATACACAAAATTAATAATATCAGAGTCCATTAGAAATGTTTAATAGCTGAATACAATTGTAGAACCATAGATTCAAGGGCTCAAGGCACCAAAGCTTTTATTGGATATTAAAATATACCATCTTTTAGGAAAAAAGTTTGATTGATGAATGTTGAATTTAACCAATAAACCAAGTATGATCCAATCAAAATAACCTTCAATTTACCAGCTAGTAGAACCAAGTAATAATTAACACAAAGGCAAAGAACAAATCAGTTGCCTCGCATAACTTAAATGTTGGAGAATCAATTTCATATCTGAACCAATAGACGCCTCAGATAATTAATGTGTCTTCACCCCGAGAAGCATCCTGCATAACTATTCGGTGTCACAGAGTATACGTGTAGAACACTCACCCTATGACATCACCAAATGGAGTAGCTCATGTGGGCATTGGAACTATCTTGCACCTCCATGGAAGTTCTCCACACCAGGCGCATCCACAACAACATCGTCACTCACTCACTCTGGCCTTTTACCCCACAAGTTACAGTCTTGCTCTCCTTTCCAAAGTACTGCAGGAAGAAGGGTATCTTAATTGTTGCTCTCCTTTCCCAAAGTACTGAAGGAAGAAGGGTATCTTAATTGAACGACACGGAGAGAGTCATATTAAAACCATATAATACACATGGTAGCTTCCTAACTCATTGTTTTGAGCATACAATCATGATTCAATGGTACATATACTAGATTTGCTCCTAGTATTAAAATGAATAAAACATACAAACTGTCGACCCAGTGGGATCTAGGGTGTGCAGAGCCCACTCTCCACAACCCTCACAACGACGGAGTCGAAGAAACGGCTAAGGACCAAGCAAAACACTTGGAGAGACCCTCAAGAGGGAAAACCCTTGAGAGGGCTGAAGAGGGCAGCGAAGGCCTGACGAGGTCCCTCCCGAGGCTGCTCCTCTACAGGGCCCTCTCCCCTCACAAATCCCTCCACAAGGCCGTCCAGGCCCTGTGGAGATACTTCGCTCCGAAGCAACCGCTGCAAGGCGCACATGGCCTCTGCCGCGCCGCAGACTGACGCGCGCGTCTGCGCGCGATGACGATGGTGCTGCATTTGCCGTTTTGGTGATTAAAGGAGTCAACGAAGCTATGTCCCCTGCGCCGGCTTACGAGGGTTTCCTCTTTGGTGATAAAGCAGTTGGCCGGCGCTACGCTCCAAGGGCGACGTCACCGTGGGCACCCCCACGATCGCTGCTGCACCAGCTGGCCGTCCTGCGTGGACGGCGGCTTTTCTGTCACGAAGGCAGGCTTTACGACCATGGACCGAGTCCATCGACAACCTAGCTGCGGTGCACCCCGCTCCACCGTTCTGTCGCCATGTGGGAACCCTTCCACTGTGCAGCACGCAGGGATGAGGCCCGGGGCGCCTATATAAGGAGAGGGAGCACCTCCGTAGCAAGGGACGGCCGATCGACCAATCACTCGTCTACTGGCACCATAGCTTAGCCTAGCTTAGCAGACTCGAGGAGGAAGAAGATCTCAACTTCCCTCTTTGAACTCTACGCTGCCGCAACCGAGCCCTCGGCAAGCTCCTTGTATTGTACCCCCTATAGAGCAATTCAGACAAGCAGGAGTAGCGGTGTTACCTCCCCCGGAGGGCCGTGAACCTGGGTACGGGCATGTGTCCATCACTGTCGTGCTGACCCTCTACAGGCACGACGAGCACCGTCGCCGGGCCGGTTGAGGGTTGTTGACCAACGTGTTCAGTCCCTCACACGAACTTCTCTCCCGAGAGTGGTTACCCCTGTCCCGTGGGAATCACACATCGATATCTGGCGCGCCAGATAGGGGACTGAGGCGCGTCTTCAACCTCCAGCCGGCCTTTGCGCCATGACGAACACTCGCGCGACACGCGCCAACAGGCGCGCAACTGACAGGGCTCACACCGAGCCCGGCACCGCCGCCACCCGCGGCCGCCGCGGCCGTCCTCGCACGACGGAGCGCGCCAACACCGGCCCGCACGTGGAGGAACCTGAGAGCGAGGAGCACCGTGGCAGCGACCACCGCGGTGACAGGGACGCCTCCCCTGAGCACCACGACGATGATGAGTCTTCGCATCCGTCTCGGCGCCAGAGCGCGTCTTCTCAGGGACGCCCAGAGCCCACGCCGCACACCGCGTTGCTCATGGCCCAGGAGCTCCTCCGCTACCGACCAAGCGCGGAAGCTCACGACTAGTGGCTGGACCGCCTCCACCACCTCGTCGACGTCACGACTACGCGCCCCGCTCCGTCTCGCTCCCTCGTTCACCACTCCCGCGCCGGAACAGCCGCGCCAGATGCGCCTCCGCCGCCACCAGGACCACCTCCGGCCGCAGCCCAGAGGGCTCCATCTCATGCCTCCTCGCCGCGCGATTGCCAAATTGTGCAGCGCGCCGCGCCAGACGCGCGAGTGGGGATGGAACGCCGGAGAGACCTCCAGAACCGCCTTGTCGAGGAAATCGGCCAGGCGGGGCAGCAGAACCGCAGGGCTCTCCAGGGCGGCACCGCCACATACGCCACCGGCTACATGGACTTCACCCGCGCCTTGCGCCGCGTGGTATGGCCGCAAAAGTTCAGGCCAGCCCTCCCCAAGGGCTACGACGGGTCAAGCAACCCCATCGAATTCCTGCAGCTCTCGTGGCAAACTGGTTCTCCCACGCGCTCAGGGACTCCGCGCTGTCCTGGCTCCTCAACCTGCCTGAGGACTCCATCGACTCCTGGGAGGAGCTCTGCAAGCAGTTCGTCGCCAACTTCAAGGGCACCTACAAGCGCGCGCTCACACACAACGACCTGCGCGCTGTGGTGCAGAAGAAGGATGGGACTCTCCGCAAGTACATCCAGCGCTTCAGCCAAGTGCGCAACAAGATCCCGAACATCCCCGACACGCAAGTCATCGCCGCCTTCAGGGAGGGCGTCACAAATCGCCGGATGCTCGAGAAGCTGGGCATTCACGACAAGCTCACCTCTGTGGTGAAGCTGTTCGACCTCGCTGACAAGTGCGCCAAGGCTGAAGAGGGACTTCTCTTCTTCCAGATGAGCCAGCGGACGGACGACCTGGCTGAGGGATCCTAGAGCCTCAAGAAGCGTGAGGAGACCAAGCGCAAGACCACCGCTATCCTGGCAGCAGAGACAGCCGCCAAAGGCGCCCGCAAAGGCTCTCCTGAGCCTGGCGACAAGGAAGCGGACAACCGTCCGTTCTGCGTCTACCACAACAGGCGCGGCCACGCCACAGACGACTGCTACGACCTCAAGAGGTTGAGCCGAGAGCGCGGGCGCGAAGAAGGCAACGGGAGCCGCGGCAGAGGCCGTGGCTACCGTAGGGACAACAAAGGCGGACGCGGTGGCGGCTATCAAAAGCCTCCAGGCACTCAAGCCAACGCCGCCGAGAAGAACAACAACCTCCCTGACGAGGAAGATGGAGGCTACCAGGCCCCAAGGGGGGCCATGGCCTGCATCCTGGGAGGGGCTCAGGCGCCCAAGTCGAACAACCAGTTCAAGCAGTTCGCCCGCGAGCTCAATGCCGCGCTCCCGAGCACCGAGACCTCCAGGCCCCTCAAGTGGTCCCAGTACACCATCGCCTTCGACGCCAAGGACCACCCCAAGTCGACCAAGACTGTTGGAACCCTCCCCCTGGTCTGCTCCCCCACCATCAACAACATCACCGTCTCTAAGACGCTCATCGATGGGGGAGCAGGCCTGAACGTCATCTCTGTCGAGACCTTCGAGACTCTCCAGGTGCCTTACGAGTGGCTCATGCCCTCCAGGCCATTCACAGGGGTCACTAGTGGTTCAATCGAGCCTCTGGGGCAGGTCCGGCTGGCCGTCACCTTCGGCACGCAGAAGAACTACCGTACCCAGCTGATCGACTTCGACGTCGCACACATTGGCCTGCCGTACAACGCCATCCTCGGCAACCCCGCCCTCACGAAGCTCATGGCCGTCACGCACCATGCCTACAACATGGTCAAGATCCCTGGCAGCGCTGGCACCATAGCCATCCATGGTCACATCCTGGATGCCACGCGCGCTGTCAAGAGCGCCTACAAGGCAGCTGCCATGGCTTTTCCGGCTGACGAGGACATGGAACCTCTCGAGAGGCCTCAGAAGAAGAAGCAGATGTTCTCTCAGGAGCAAGCTTCCACGAAGAGGGTGTCGTTGGGCACTAGAGGCTCGGGGGCTGGGGAGACAGGGGCTAGCGTCACCATAGGCGCTGCTCTACCTCCCAAATAGGAAAGCGCGCTCGTCGCCTTCATTCGGGCAAACTCTGACATGTTCGCATGGACTCCGTCAGACATGTCCGGTGTACCAAGGGAGGTGATCGAGCACCACTTAACCGTGTGTCCAGACGCACGCCCCGTCAAGCAAAAAGCACACAAGCAAGCCCCCGAGAAGCAAGCATTCATCGTCAAGGAAGTACAGAAGCTAAAACCGGAAAATGTCGTCCGCGAAGTCACGCACCCCACTTGGCTCTGCAACGGCCTGGTTATCCCAAAACCCGCTGGAGGAGGCCGACTCTGCATCGACTACACCGACGTCAACAAGGCCTGCCCCAAGACCCATACCGCATGCCGAGGATAGACCAGATCGTGGATTCCACCGCCGGCTCTGACCTCCTATGTTTTCTGGACGCTTTATCTGGTTATCACCAGATCAAAATGGCTAAAGAGGACGAGGAGAAGACAACATTCCTCACCCCTTGTGGTGTGTATTGCTACACTTGCATGCCCTTTGGCCCGAAGAACGCCGGTGCCACTTTCCAGAGGCTCATGAGAATAGCCCTGGGGGTGGGGACACAGCGGCCGGGGGTTCCATTCCTCCAACCAGAGGAGGGATATGTTTCCATAGCGGATCAACGCAGTGGCGGCGGGTCGGTGGTAGGGACCTAGATGGGGGTACTATCGAGGACGGGAGCTCTGCCTTCCTCGAGTCGCTGCGTCGGGGCTCGTCGGCCGCCGCCGCCTAGGCTTTGTACGCGGACAAGCTTTTTCTTCCGGGTAAGGAGATCGAAAGCCAGGAAACCTTTTGTTGGGTTTAGTTGGGCTTGAAGGGGATCGCGTGCAGAAAACAAAACTTTTCCTAACACGGATAACCTTAAACTACCCAAAATCTATACTATGCAGATATAGTAGTACGCAGGGGGTTCGGTGCACATACCCTTGTAGACCGAAAAGCGGAGATTACGCTCCCGCACAAGCGTTGTCGATGAAGCCGACGAAGACTTCGATGCCGTGTAGAGGAAGCAGACCTCTAGCACCACTAGCGTGGTGCCTCGCAGGGCGTCACACACGTACGGTGAAGCCGACGAACTCCGGGCTCCGATCCAAAGACGAAGCAGTTGAAGACTGGGACCGGAAGACCAGCAGTGCGGCGGTGTGCGTATGGTGGAGAAAACTTATCCTTGGCGCAACTCCAAACTGGGGAGTCACGGGATCCAAGGAGAGAGAGAGAAATTGGTGTGTCTTCAAATGCCAGGGGTACCCCTGAATATAAAGGGGTCCAGGGGGCTGCCCACCTTGCCAGGCTGGCGGTGTGGGACTATTCCCACACCCCAGCCGGCCAGCCTTGATGCGCCGGCCTAGGTGGGCCCCATGTGGCCCACCTAGGGCCGGCCGAACCAGCCCCTCCCTCATGGGGGGGACTCTCCCCCCCTCATGGGCCTCTTTGCCCAAAGAGGCCCATTAAGGGATTTTTTCCTTTAAAAATTCAGAAAAATTAAAATAAAATATATTTGACTATTAATTACACTAATTAATATTAAATAAATATTACATAATTTATTCTGGCTCCGAAAACTATTTCGTTGCTGCCTGATCTCCATCGGAACTTTCCCGGGACGTTCCCGGTCTCTCTTTTCCTATTTTTCTCTTACGGTAAAATGGCGACTCCCCTTAAGCGTGTTACCCTAGCGGTTCGATTATCTCACTAGACATGATCGAGACTCCTCTTCGATCAATGACTAATTCGTGGACCTTGGATACCCAGAATTAATCCCTGCGAGATAACGAATACTTTCGAACGTGGACGTCTGAGTCTTAAACCTTTTGCCATGCGATACTTAGCGTGTCCAAGACTCGTTCATAGATATCTCCATACCTAGCTTGATCTCGTTACCGACACCGCTAACTTCTACTCGTCCATGATCTTATGTCCTGGTGACCTAGTCACACGCTTGCAAGCTCTTTTGACATAATCTCACTGAGTGGGCCCTAGGGTATCTATCCTGCTATGGGACTGGCAAATCCCGCTCTTGACCCCCCGTCTCAACATACTCCTTTCCTATACCCGAGAGGGACACCTTTATTGTCACACTATGTAAGATATGTCGTTTGATGCAATCAAAGTGTCTTCCAGGAATAGCAATAAGAGTAGGTCTCATGGTCAAAGGCGTAATGACTACGTCCTACAAATATCGGGTATGTCCATCACATCGTTCTACCAACGACATGACTTCATTGTCAAATATACGCCATGTCACATGATCGGGAAACCTCGATCATTGATTGCACAATGAACCAGTCAAATAGAGGCTACTGGGTGCTGGTTGTTTTACGTATCACACCTGTATTAATGTTTCCGCTTAATACAGTTATAGCATGACACAAAAACGCATTATGAACAAATGAGATATGATAAATAAAACTCTTTATTAAGTGCCTCTAGGGCATATCTCCTACTGTCTCCCACTTGCACTAGAGTATAACTTAATCTAGTTCACAACTTGGTAAAAGTCGGACGCCCATAGCATCTTGGTGTTTCACGTGCTTGTCAAGCAGGAGAGGCTTTGTCAACGGATCTGCCACATTCAGATCCGTATGTATTTTGCAAATCTTCACTTCACCCCCTTGTACGTAATGTCGTATCACATGGAAGCGTCGGAGTATGTGTTTGGCAGTCGAGTGAGACCTTGGTTCCTTCGCGTTAGCAATGGCACCCGTATTGTCGCAGTACAGGGTTACAGGGTCTAGCGCGCTAGGGAACACTCCAAGCTCGATGATGAACTTCCTCAGCCACACAGCTTCATTCGCGGCTTCAGAAGCATCAATGTAATGTACTCCGATTCCATTGTAGATTGGGCCACGATGGGTTGCTTCCCACTCCTCCAGCATACACGCCTGTGTTCACCTTGAACACATATCCTGTCTGTGACTTAGAGTCATCCGGGTCTGAGCAGAAACTTACATCAACGTAACCTGTTACGCCAAGTTCTTCCTCACAGTCCCCATACACAAGTAACATTTCCTTTGTATGCTTGCGATTCTTAAGAATGCTTTTAACAACAACCCAATGATCCTTTCCAGGATTACTTTGGAACCGGCTCGTCAAACTAAGAGCCAATGCTACATCTGGTCGAGTACTTAACATGGCATACATGATCGATCCTATGGCTGAAGCATAAGGATGTTTAGTCATCTCAACTTTATCATGTTCCGTCACCGGACACTGTGCCTTGCTTAATACCTTATTCTTGACAACCGGCAGAAAACCCTTCTTTGCCGTCTCCATACCGAACCGTTTCAGTATCTTGTCAATAAAAGTACTCTGACTTAACGCTAATAGGCGTCTTGATCTATCACGGTAGATTTTAATGCCTAAAACGTATGCAGCTTCTCCTAAGTCCTTCATCGGAAATTTACTGTTTAAATAGTTCTTGACGCTATTCAGAAGTTCCACATTGTCCCCTATTAGTAGTATATCATCAACATATAGTACTAGGAACACAACTGAGCTCCCACTCATTTTCTTGTAAATGCAGGTCTCTTCGCTATTTTGGACAAATCCAAATTCTTTGATCACCTCATCAAAGCGAAGATTCCAGCTCCGAGATGCTTGCTTCAGTCCATAAATGGAACGCTGAAGCTTGCATACATTGCCAGCACTTTCTGGATCGACAAAACCTTCAGGTTGTACTATAGACAACTCTTCCTCAATGTTACCATTTAGGAAGGCTGTTTTGACATCCATTTGCCATATCTCATAGTCATAATATGCGGCAACTGCTAGCAAAATCCGAATATACTTTAGCATCTCTACCGGTGAAAATGTTTCATCGTAGTCAATCCCATGAACTTGTCGGAAACCCTTTGCGACAAGCCGAGCTTTATAGACGGTCACATTACCATCAGCATCAGTCTTCTTCTTAAAGATCCATTTATTCTTGACGGCCTTGCGCCCTTCGGGAATCTCCATCAAAGTCCACACTTTGTTGTCATACATGGATCCTATTTCGGATTTCATGGCTTCAAGCCATTTCTCGGACTCAGGACTAGCCATAGCCTCTTTGTAGTTCGTAGGTTCGTCTTGTAAAATCAAAATGACGGTGCAAACCATGTTTCCATACCATTCAGGGGCGATCCGAGATCTCCCTGACCAACGAGGTAGAATAGCACCCTCGACATCTTCTCCCACTCCATCTGTGGAGGACGTTTCCGGAACAGTTTCCATTGCGCTACTCGGAATTTCGAGTTCAGGAACAACGATCTCATCGAGGTCTATTTTCCTCCCACTTACTCCTTTGGCGAGAAACTCTTTCTCCAGAAAGGTACCGTTCTTCGCGATAAACATTTTGCCCTCAGCTTGGTTGTAGAAGGTGTATCCTATGGTTTCCCGCGGATACCCTACAAAGACGACTTTCTCCGACTTCGGTTCGAGTTTGTCGGGCTGTAGTTTCTTAACATACGCCTCACCACCCTAGACCTTCAGGAACGACAGCTTAGGTTTCTGGCCATGCCATACCTCATACGGTGTCGTTGCTACGGATTTGGACGGAGCCCTATTTAAAATGAATGCGGCTGTTTCTAACGCATACCCCCAAAAAGACACGGGCAAGTCGGGAAGAGACATCATAGATCGGACGCTATCTAATAGGGTACGTTTACGTCGCTCGGACACACCGTTGCGTTGCGGCGTTCCAGCTGGCGTAAGCTGCGGCACGATGCCACAGGCCTTCAGATGTGTGCCAAACTCAAAACTCAAATATTCGCCACCACGGTCGGATCGAAGGTGCTTGATTTTCTTGTTGAGCTGATTTTCAACTTCACTTTGAAATTCTTTGAACTTTTCAAATATTTCAGACTTGTGTTTGATCAAATAGATATACCCATATCTACTCAAGTCATCGGTGAAGGTGACAAAGTAACGATAACCATTGCGTGTCCACACACTCATTGGTCCACACACATCTGTATGTATGACTCCCAATAAGTCCAACGCCCGTTCCATGAAACCATTGAACGGTGTCTTGGTCATTTTGCCCATGAGGCATGGTTCGCATGTGTTGAGGGATCCAAAATCCAACGAGTCCAGAAGTCCATCGGCCTGGAGTTTATTCATGCGCTTTATACCAATATGACTGAGACAGCAATGCCATATATACATGGCGGTATCGCTACTAAGTTTAATCCTCTTGGCATCTATGCTATGGATGTGAGTACTACGATCGAGATTCAACAAGAATAGACCATTATTCTCGAGAGCATTAACATAAAAGATATCATTCATAGAAATAGCACAACTACTTGATACTGATTTGAACGAATATCCGTCTTGCAACAAGCAACACCCACTGATTATGTTTACACTCAAGGTCGGTACAAAATAACACTTATTTAGAACCAAAACTAATTCCGATGGTAGATGTAGAGGGAGTGTGCCGAGAGCCACCACGTCAACTTTTGATCCGTTGCCGACGCGCATCGTCACCTCGTCCTTTGCCAGGCGCCTCTTATTCTGCAACTCCTCCTGAGAGTTACATATATGAGCAACAGAGCTAGTATCAAATACCCAGGTGTTGCTACGGGCGCAGGTAAGGTACACATCAATAACATGTATATCAAATATACCTTTCTCTTTTCCGACAATCTTGCCGGCCTTCTTATCTTCCAGATACTTGGGGCAGTTGCGCTTCCAGTGACCTTCTCCCTTGCAGTAGAAGCATTCCACGCCAGCTTTGGGACCAGGTTTGTTAGTCTTAGGCTTGGCAACGTGCTTGCCATCCTTCCTAGACCTCCAGTTTCTCCTACCCTTGCCACCGAATTTCTTAAAATCGACGGTCTTGTAGACCATCAAAAGCGTGTGCTCCTTCTTGATTTCCAACTCAGCAGTCTTGAGCATCACGAACACCTCACCTAGGGACTTAGCCATGCCCTGCATGTTATAGTTCATGACGAAGCCTTTGTATCTAGGAGGCAACGATTGCAGCACCCTATCAATCGCCAGCTCATCAGGAATCTTGCATTCCAGAGCGTTCATGCGTTGAACGTAGCCAGACATTTTGACCACGTGCTCACTCACACTGCTGTGCTCTTCCATCTTGGCTGAGAAGAAAAGGTCAGAAGATTCATATCTCTCAGCCTTAGCCTGCGGCGCAAACACAGCTTTGAGATCAGAAGTTATCTCGAAGGCACTCATCTTCTCAAAGCGCTTCTGCAGGTCGGCTTCCATGGCATAGAGCATGCCACTCTGGACAAAGGAGGAATCCTCCGACCTGGTCTGGAAGACCTTCTTCTCATCGTCGGAGGCATTATCTGCCGGAGGGTCACCCAGGGGGGCTTCAATCATGTAAGCCACCCTGTGGGGAGTGAGGAGGATCCTCAGGTTGCGGAACCAGGACATGAAGTTTGACCCATTGGTCTTAAACTTTTCTTTCTCAAGGAACATGCCTAGGTTAAAGGAGGGGCGAGACATCTACAATGGAATTTGCAAAACATAAGACTTTGTTCATAATATTTTGAGTTCAAGTATTTTCGAAAATAACTATAAGAACTCCCACTCAAAACGAGTATCCCTCTCATCGTTTTAGTGATTACACGACCCTAATCTATTGTGCAACCCCTCATCATCAGAGCCGGCAACACTACATCAAAGGTAGACATCGGAATGTCAATCACAACAACTCTGTGACTCATGCTCGACCTTTCGGTCACCTTGTTTCGAGGCCATGTCTGTACATGCTAGGCTTGCCATAATAACCTTCAACGAAAGTGCTTGTGCAACGTGGCTTACACCCACTGTATGCGAACGACGATATGTCTGACACCCGATCATCACGGCCTGCCTCATAACGTAGAACTTTCTTGGTGGTGCACGTTGAAGGGAGAACACAAATGGTATTTTGGACGGATCATCTTATATAACTACCGCCGTGTAACTAATATATACTATATATATATATATATATATATATATATATACACAATATAAGATGCACTCAAAACATCAAATGTAATGCGACGTGATATGGTCCTTGCGTCGGTGGTCTCCTTCGCGCCAACATTTCATAAACAATTTAATAAACTTACCTTGACCATATCACACAGCCCCTGTAAAATAAAGTTAGACGCCTCTACTTTATCTTTTGCATATTTTACGTGGCTTGGGGCTGTCGTAAATAGAACCGCTTCATACCTACGAACCTATGACCACAACAACGATCAAATAATTGCATATTAATACATCCCTTTCGGGCCCTCCATTGAAAATGCAAAGCCAACTAAAGAGAGAGACAGACACCCGCCAACCACATATACGGAACCAGCCGTATGTCAGTTGTGGAACCAGTCTCACGTAAGCATACGTGTAAGGTCGGTCCGGGCCGCTTCATCAACTCGATGCTGCTGGCAGTGCAAGTGATCGCGAGAGGATAACAAATAATAGGAACATTGCCCCCGTGAAAAACACGGGTGCAGCTAGCGCACAGCTATATCTACGCATAGATCGGCTCTGATACCACTGAAGGGTATCGCATGCAGAAAACAAAAAAATTCCTAACACGGATCACCTTAAACTAGCCAAAATCTATACTATGCAGATATAGTAGTACGCAGGGGGTTCGGTGCACATACCCTTGTAGACCGAAAAGCGGGGATTACGCTCCCGCACAAGCGTTGTCGATGAAGCCGACAAAGACTTCGATGCCGTGTAGAGAAAGCAGACCTCTAGCTCCACTAGCGAGGTGCCTCGCAGGGCGTCACACACATACGGTGAAGCCGACGAACTCCGGGATCCGATCCAAAGAAAAAGCAGCGGAAGACTGGGACCGGAAGACCAGCAGCGCGGCGGCGTGCGTATGGTGGAGAAAACTTATCCTTGGCGCGACTCCAAACTGGGAAGTCACGGAATCCAAGGAGAGAGAGAGAAAGAAAAATTGGTGTGTCTTCAAAGGCCAGGGGTACCCCTCTATATAAAGGGGTCCAGGGGGCTGCCCACCTTGCCAGGCTGGCGGTGTGGGACTATTCCCACACCCAAGCCGGCCAGCCTTGATGTCTAGGTTGGCCCCATGTGGTCCACCTAGGGCCGGCCAAACCATCCCCTCCCTCATGGGGGGGACTCTCCCCCCTCATGGGCCTCTTTGCCCAAAGAGGCCCATTAAGGCATTTTTGCCTTTAAAATTTTAGAAAAATTAAAATAAAATATATTTAACTATTAATTACACTAATTAATATTAAATACATATTACATAATTTATTCTGACTCCGAAAACTATTTCGTCGCTGCCCGATCTCCATCGGAACTTTCCCGTGACGTTCCCGGTCTCTATTTTCCTATTTTTCTCTTCCGGTAAAATGTCGACTCCCCTTAAGCGTGTTACCCTAGCGGTTCGATTATCTCACCAGACATGATCGAGACACCTCTCCGATCAATGACTAATTCGTGGACCTTGGATACCCAGAATTAATCCCTGCGAGATAACGAATACTTTTCCTATCGAACGTGGACGTCTGAGTCTTAAACCTTTTGCCATGCGATACTTAGCGTGTCCGAGACTCGTTCATAGATATATCCATACCTAGCTTGATCTTGTTACCGACACCGCTAACTTCTACTCGTCCATGATCTTATGTCCTGGTGACCTAGTCACACGCTTGCAATCTCTTTTGACATAATCTCACCGAGTGGGACTGGACAATCCCGCTCTTGACCCCCGTCTCAACATACTCCTTTCCGACACCCGAGAGGGACACCTTTATTGTCACACTATGTAAGATATGACGTTTGATGCAATCAAAGTGTCTTCCAGGAATAGCAATAAGAGTAGGTCTCACGGTCAAAGGCGTAATGACTACGTCCTACAAATATCGGGTATGTCCATCACATCGTTCTACCAACGACACAACTTCATTGTCAAATAGACGCCATGTCACATGATCGGGAAACCTCGATCATCGATTGCACAATGAACCAACCAAATAGAGGCTACTGGTGACCTGGTTGTTTTACGTATCACACCTGTATTAATGTTTCCGCTTAATACAGTTATGGCATGACACAAAAACTCATTATGAATAAATGAGATATGTTAAATATAACTCTTTATTAAGTGCATCTAGGTCATATCTCCTACAGGGCTTGGTCCATGCGCGTGCCGACGATCGAGCAGGCGAGGCAAATCATCTACAGACGAAGGAGTTGTACGTACATAGAACTCCCATGTAAAGATATGGAGAAGAAACTGACGCCATTTAATCTCACTCTTAATGTTCTCTTTGGAAACGCACATCACAACTTCTTTTTCAGTTTAGTTGTATCCCACGTCATCTCCATCATGCTCTTTCAGCACAGTTTTATTTTACTTGAACCTCATGGTGCGATGCACCCTCCTATAGTCTTTCCCTGCGGCACAATTATCTTCTCCCTCCCTTCTATTCCTCTTCATCTCCCCCACTAAAGTACTATGAAGAAGAAACTAACGCCATTTAATCTGGAAACGAATGCTGGAGTAAAGATGGAATCAATCTCCCCTTTTCAACACTGGAGTTTCTCTTTTTCCATCGTCTCCACCGCAGCTGTTCATGTCCCTAGCTATTTAGTATCCGGCAATTTTTGCTGTTGGAGAGTCGACGTCCTTTGAAGCCCCCATATTATCTGGTCGCTCGAGAGAAAACTGAAGACTCGATGTTGTTTCTGTGCCGCCGCCTCTGCTCGGCGCTGCAACTCATACGGTACAACTTCCTCTCTAATCTTCTACTCTCTTATTAGTCCTCAATCTTAACTTTTTTTCTTTCGATAAAGGGCGCTTTATTAGTTAAAAGGTTTAAGCGTTTACACCCAACCTCTCATAACTAAGATGCACACAGCTTTCCCACAGTACACAATTCAAAATTGATAAAAGCGAATTACATATCATATCCCGAGCAATTGCAACTACGCCTGAAGTGGTGGTGGCTCTATCCGAAGATTATGCTGCCACCCATGATGGGAAAAAGTATCTCTCGCCGTGGACTCCAACCGTGCACAGACCTCCATAAATAGGTCACGGTGCTCCACTCGCTGAAGAGAAGACGATGAACGGAGTGCACCGGTACGCCGGTAGATGACCTGCAAGGGAGAAGACAATTTATCCTTAAACACTTTATCATTTCTACATAGCCATAGCGACCAAATAATGGCAAGCACTCCCACCCTAATAAGCTGTCTAAACCTCTTATCGATGCCGTGAAAAACTATTCCCAAAGATATTGGTCACACTGTGTGGGGGATATAGGTTAGATGCTACCTGGATGATTGACCATATAGACCTAGCAAACCGACATTGAAAAAATAGATGTTTTATGGTTTCATTGTGAGGACAAAAAACACAACTCTTACTTTCCTGCCAGTTCCGTTTAGCAAGATTATCTTTGGTTAGGATTACTCCCCGATGAAGGTACCATCCAAACACTTTAGTTTTAAGTGGTATCTTCATCTTACAAAGCAACTTGTTATTATCAACTGGTATATGAGAATGAGATAAAGCATTATACATGGAGTCTACCAAGAATTTGCCATTCTTATACAGGTTCCATCAAAATTCGTCTGGCCCAGCTTGAAGTTGAACATTGGCCAACCTCTGTAAAAGGGCTTGCCATGCAACCAATCGCAGGCCAATCAAATATCTCATGAACGTTACATCTGGAGGTGAGGTTGCCATTACCTTCTTAATGGTATCACTTTTGTAACGAACAATATTATATAATGCAGGATATTGTTCACGGAGTGTGGTATTGCCTAGCCACGTATCCTCCCAAAACCTTATCTGAGACTCATCTTTAATCGAAAAATGTCCAAATCTGAAGAACTGTGATTTTGTAGCCATCAGACCAGCCTAAAAATGCGAATCACCATGTTTCCAAGAAACTTGTGAAAGAGGTTTGGAGCCAACATATTTCCGATTCAGGAGGGTTTGCCACTGTCCATCCTCGGACATCATCTTAAACAACCATTTACCTAAAAGAGCTGTATTCTTAACCTCAAGGTCATGAATTCCCAGCCCTCCTTGATCTTTTGGTGTACAAACCACACTCCATTTAACCAGTCGATTTTTTTTCTTCTCACTGTCCCCTTGCCAAAAGAATCTAGACCGATAATAGTCTAGTTTTTGGAGCACCCCTTTTAGCAGAATGAAGAAACATAACATATAGTGCCATATCGGTGAGCACCGAATTTATGAGTACCAATCTTCCGCCGAGTGACAGCAATTTTCCTTTCCAACTACTTAAACGTTTTTGTAGTCTTTCTTTGAGGCATTTCCATTCGGCAATAGTAAGCCTCCGATAATGAATCGGGATACCTAAATACCGAATCGGGAATTGACCTTGCCCACAACCAAAGAGTTCGACATAGAGATCGGCCTCGTCTAAAGCCTCGCCAAAACAGAACAACTCACTTTTATGGAAATTAATTTTCAGACCTGAAAGCTGCTCGAAAGTTGCTAAAATTAATTTCAGATTTCGAGCATTTTCAATGTCATGTTTCATAAAAAGAATTGTGTCATCAGCGTATTGCAGGATTGATAGTCCTCAATCGACTAGATTAGGAATCAACCCTTCAATCTGACCATCCACTTTAGCACGCTCAATCATAATAGCAAGCATATCCGCCACTATGTTGAATAACATAGGGGATAACGGACCGCCCTGTCTAAGACCTTTTCGAGTCTGGAAATAACGTCCAATGTCATCATTCACTTTGATGGCCACGCTAACTCCACATACGAAATTACGAATGAGAGCACGCCACTCATCAGAAAAATCTTTCATTCTGAGAGTTTGTTAGATGAAAGACCACTTGACTTTATCGTAAGCTTTTTCAAAATCTAATTTAAGAATGACCCCATTAAGTTTTTTGCAATGTAGAACCGTTTCGTGCAACACCGCTACCACATCAAGAATATTACGTCCTTGCATAAAGGCAGTTTGAGATGGTCGCACCACATGTTCAGCAACTGTATTCAGACGAATCATGGCTACTTTTGTAAAAAAATTGAAACTAACGTTCAAAAGGCATATAGGTCTAAATTGTTGAATCCTTTCTGCCTCATTCACCTTAGGTAACAAAATAATTTCACCAAAGTTCAACCGAAACAACTCGAGCCGATCCGTATGAAGCACGCTGAACATAACAAAAAGGTCACATTTGATGGTGTCCTAGAATGCTTGATAAAACTCTGCTGGGAACCCATACGGACCAGGAGCCTTGTTATGTTCCATCAGGAAAATGGCCTTTTTCACTTCCTCCTCTGTGTAGGGGGGCTGTAAGTAAGCTATTCTCCACAGCGAAAACTTGGGGGATATCATCCGTTCGGGTTTCATCCATTGTGAAGTTACCTTACTCAGGTTCCCCGAACAGGTCTTTATAATAATTTGTAATGTAAGCTTTTAGCTGTTCATGGCCTTCAGTTCTTCCATCCTCATGGACAAGAGAGTGAATTCGTTTCATTATGTGTCTGCCATTGGCAACACTATGTAAGTATCTAGTATTCGAATCTCCTTGAAGAAGAAATTGAGACTTGGACCGTTGATACCACTTGAGTTAGTCCTCACGTAGTAGGTTTGCTATTTGCGCATTAGATTTACTTTTCAGCTCAATCTCATGCGTAGATAACGTCTGCACTTTCGCGAGCACCTCCAGCTCATCAATAATGGTTGACAGCCGTTGTTTTTCTTTCCTAAGAATACATGTAACATGACGTGCCCAACCAGATAGGTGTTTGCGTATTGCATGCATTTTGTTATTCGATCTCTCAATTGGTGAACGTCCCGCTACCGGTCTTTCCCGTACTTTTTTAACCATGTCGTGGAAGCATTCCCTATGTAGCCAACCAAGTTCAAATTTAAATGGTTTTCTACATATAGGACGTGGCGTTCCCATGTTCAGGAGTATATGAGCATGGTCAGACAGTCTCTCAATACGTTCTAGAGCGCGAACCGACACCATTGGGTATTTGTTTTCCAGTTGGTGCACATGAGCACGCGGTCCTGTTTTTCGTACGTCGGATCAGCGAGACTGATAGCCCACATGTACTGTCTACCAACCATTGACACCTCTCGTAGATCTAAGCTGTCGATGACAGCGTTAAATAAGAAAGGCCAGTGGCTGTCAAAACGGACTTTACTTTTCTCGTGAGCAAATCGCATCAAATTAAAATCGTCCCCAATTAAAATAGGGTGGATTGTGCTTTGCAAGATTAACGAGCTCGCGTAAAAAGTCAGCCTTAAAAACATCCTGAGCAGCTCCATAAAAAGCAACGAGACTCCATTGAAAATTATCAGCCTTGTTGCAGATGTGGAGTTTAACATGAAACTCACCCACCGAACTAGCTATAACGTCCATGCATGGTATCCACTCGTACACCGACAAGGATGCCACCCGAACGGCCTCGAGGCGGACGAGAAATCCACTCATAATCTCTGCCACCAGATAGGCGGTTGAGAAAACTTGGTGAGTAATCTCGTTTACCCGTCTCTAAAATAGCCACAAAATCTAAATTATGATCCCGACAACAATCAGCAATATGAACATGTTTAGCCAAGTCACTTAGACCTCTGCTATTAAGAAACATGCCATTCATCGGGAAACAATTTTAGTTTTTGAAACTTTAGGCCTCTTACTAGATCGCTTTTCAGCGGAAGTCTTGGATTTGCGACCCGAAGCTTTTACATCATATCATGACCTTAGCTCAATCTCATCCAAACCAACCTCTGAAACGACCCCAACAAGACTAGAGAGAAGCTGACCATCCATTGTGGCATTCGTCTCCTCATCGTCCGAAAAAGGGTTATCCGCCATGATGAAAACTTTAGAAATTACCGTTAACCGGTCATATTCCATATGTTTCAACACACTTGCAGATACCGAAATATCCTTACTATTCTTACCAAGAGAAACTCCTAAACAACTCAAATTGGAAACTATGCGGGAATCAGAAAAGCGCAAAAAGGACTTAGATAGGCATCGTTACCACTACCATCGAGGTTGTGCTGACCCTTGAGCCGCATCGCCCTCAACGTGGCGTCCTCGTCAGTTGCCGAACCCCCACCCGCATCGATTGCATGTCTCCCACTCCGCCTCAAAGGCATGGGTGATGCGGGGGTCGCCGACGATGGCTGGATAGGTGGCGTCGGAGGCGAGGATGCAGCAGCGTCCCGAACCGTAGCCCTCAGAGGTGTCGTAGGCGATGTAGGGACACTCTCCGAGGCCACAGTCCGGTGTAGCTCCTTTGCGGTGGGCAAAGTAGGGGATGGCGGCGGCGACGATATCGCGTCGAGCGACGAGGACGCGCCTGTCACCGCTTGCGAGCAGTCGAGGCCTGCTGGGTCCGGTCCAACAGCAGCAGCAGCCATCGGCACACCATGCTGGGCCGAGCTCGTAGCCAGCGGTGACGCATCCGTCTGCGCCTCCTGCGAGGTGATCATCCCTAGCGATGCAGAAACAGCTGCCACCTTCGGTGAGCAGACCGAGTGCACAAAGGTCTGCCCAGCAGTAGACTGCGTGCCATCCTGGGCTGGGCTGGAATCCATCGGCAGCACATTGCCCTGCAGCGACTCCTTATAGCGGCCGGCACGCCAGCCGGACCTCCGATCGTTCGTGTAGATGGCGACCTGCTGCTGCGGACGCGCCCAGCGTCGTGCGTTGTGCGTTTCAGCACATTAGGTCTGCCTCGCGCCCGCGACCCCGAGCGAAACCGAGTGTCACTAGCTTCTTCTGCCGAAATAACACACCGAGGGCTGCAATCAGAGACGGCGACGTCCGTTTAATCTTCTCCACGATTTCCACCGCTGCCGGCGTACTTGGACAAGGGTTATACGACGTCACCGCGATAAGCTGACTAGTAACCGACAATGAGGAAGCTGCAGCAGATTTGTCATATGGTGCCGAGTTACCCAGTGGAGCGGAATCCACCTCCATATTGTTCTCCAAAGCATTAGCACGGCGATCCGAAGAATTATGCTACTTGCCGCTACCATCGAAACCAGCCGCGTCATCCATGTCATCATCCTTCCGTTTCCAGAAGTGAGGCTTGAACTTGGAGTCAGGAACAAAACTCTCATCCTCACGCCGAAAACGAAACTCGTAACCAAACAACTGCACCAAGACCACGGCCTTAACAAAATTACCAGAGGCATCAGAATTAGTCTCAAAATATGTTGTGTCCATCATTGCCACTTGAACGTGAACAATTCCACGACTCCAGAATGTAACGAGATCGACATCCTGCGGTGCTCCCAGAAGAGAGGCAATCGCCCAAAGACCATGGTAGTGGCGAAGTGCATGGGGTACTCCCTCAACCTGAACCCAGAAGGGCTTCAGAACAACCAGCGGAGGGATATCCTGGAACTTCCATGAAGAGATAGTAATCTGAGCCGAGGAAGAAGGTACTCCCAGCTGCATACCATCAATACACTGCAAATCATCCGCTGAAGGTACCGAAATAGTGAAAGCATTCTCACCCTGTGGAATCGCCTCCCACTTCCACTGAGCGTGGCCTGGACAGACTCTCGCCATCTGTGACTGAACAACCGTGGCATCCACCGATCCACCAGAGATCGTAACCAGAGCAGTAGGAGCGCCAGATGGTATCAGGTGTGGCTTGAAAACATTGTCAGGGAGGTGCAAATTCAAATAATCAATATTAGATGTACCCGTAAAAAACGCCAGAGGCCTTTGCATCTTCAGGGTTGGGCATCTCAGTGTCGGATGAGCCTCTGTGTTGCAAACTAGACAATAATGCTTAACCGGGAATTCCTTTGACGAGTGAGTCTCCACTGCACACTTCCAGCAACACACAGATTTCACCGGAGGCTCTGCCATTGGAACCGACGGCTGAGCAACAGTAGCAGGATCAGTCGCCATAGGTCCAGAAGAAATTGGGTTCCCCCCTGCTGCCCCGCCGGTACCATTGCATGGTATAAAGGATGCGGGAAGCCCGGTGGGGGCGCACCTTCAACAGCAATTCCAGGAGTAGTGGCCGGGACTGCAGGGGTGGGCTTCTTCTTCTTTCTTCGTTTCTGAGCAGTAGACGAGGAAGCAACCGGACCAACCGGTCTAGCCCCTGGCTGCTGAGAGACTTGCTGGTTCACCATCGAAGCAGCCTGGAACCAGCCGGCACCCTGCGGCGGAACAAAAGGAGCTTGCTTTCCACCTTGGAAAAATTGGAAGGGCGGATAGACAGCCGGCGCTTGCGGCCGCTGCATGTACTGTCCAGGCGGAAAGAAACCTCCTTGTACCGCCTGAGCGGAGGAGGTCTGCCCTCCGTAGGCAAGGAACGGAGGCTCCTGCATCTCGGGCTGCTGCTGCTGGAAGTTTCCCGGCGGCCCTCCTTGGAACTCGGGACGCTGCGGCTGCCCTGACATACCGCCCGGAGCTAGCCCAGCGACGACCCGTGCAAAGGAGCGCGGCGAAGCTCGGCCAGGGAGCGAGGCGGATGGAACCGGTGTCGACGATGAACTCGGATGGAAGGCGGGCGGGGCGGACGGTGGCGACGAAGATCTTGGAGATGACGAAGTCGAGGCGAACGGCGGCGCGGCGAGGGAACGATGGCACTATCGAGGACGATAGCCAGCCTTAGGGCACGCGAGCCGGGCCCAGCGGTTAGCAATCGCACGGCGCAGCGAGACTCCAAGCGAACGGTCGTGAACGCTCGCATGCGGCGATTGAGATCGCGTGAATCCCGCCTCAACTGTTGCCCCCGTTGCTGAGGCAGTCTCCACCGTCTCCGGCGCCACCGGCGTATAAGAAAGCGCCGCCACCGTCTTCTGATCAAGGAACTGCCCTAGAACTGGCAGCGGCGTGATCCGCCGCCTCGGCAACGGGCCCCTCCACGGACTCATGCCGGGAGGACGCGCCAACCTCACTCCCAGCGGCGAGCTAGGTTTCCGAGCCACCATCGGCACCTTCACAGCCGTGCCAAGAGCAGACGACATCGATGCATCCTCCTCCCTCGCGTCCTCTGTCGACGCCTGATCCAAAGACACCTGCACATTACCGACAACGAAACCAGTTACATTACCTTCATCGCTCGCCGGAGACAACGACGAATCTCTTTCCCAGAAACGGACGCCGACGTCGGGAAGCCGATCGCGTTCCAGAAAGATTGGGCCAACTCTGCATCCGAGAGCTTTCCTCTCTTAGCCACGGTCGTCCATCCCGGTTGCGACTGGTCGCCGAGGACCTCCATGGGGCTTCGAATGGAACCTCAGATTCGCATCCATCAGAACTCCAATCTTCCACCACCACGGCCATATCGGCGACATGATCCGGCACGAAGCCATCGAGACCTGACGGGGCAGCGGTCAGATCGCCTAGGCAGGGGAAACACGATCCCATGCAGTTAGCATCCCATGCCGGCGACGCGAGGGTCTTCCGTCGGCGACCACCGATCCTAGCCACCGGCTGCGAGTCCTCCGAGGAGGGCCAGGTCCGGCTCGCCGTCACCTTCGGCACGTAGAAGAACTATCACACAGAGCTGATCGACTTCGACGTCGCCCACATCGGCCTGCCGTACAATGCCATCCTTGGCTACCCCGCTCTCGCGAAATTCATGGTCGTCACGCACCATGCCTACAACATGGTCAAGATCCCCGGCAGCGCTGGCACCATCGCCATCCATGGTCATATCCTGGACGCCACGCGCGCTGTCGAGAGCGCCTACAAGGCAGCTGCCATGGCATTCCTGGCCGACGAGGACATGGAGCCTCTCGAGAGGTCCAAGAAGAAGAAACAAGTGTTCTCTCAGGAGCAAGCTGCCACGAGGAAGGTGCCACTGGGTACCAGTGGCTCTGGGGCCGAAGGCTCGGGGGCTAGCGTCACCATAGGCGCTGCCCTGCCTCCTAAATAGGAAAGCGCGCTCGTCGCCTTCCTTCAGGCCAACTCTGACATGTTCGCATGGACTCCGTCAGATATGTCTGGTGTACCAAGGGAGGTGATCGAGCACCACTTAGCCGTGTGTCCAGACGCACGCCCCGTCAAGCAAAAAGCACGCAAGCAAGCCCCTGAGAAGCAAGCATTCATCGTCAAGGAAGTAGAGAAGCTAAAGGCGACGAAAGTCGTCCGCGAAGTCGCGCACCCTGCTTGGCTCTCCAACGGCGTGGTTGTCCCTAAACCCGCTGGAGGAAGCCGACTCTGCATCGACTACACCGACGTCAACAAGGACTGCCCCAAGGACCCATACCCCATGCCGAGGATAGACTAGATTGTGGACTCTACCGCGGGCTGCGACCTCCTCTGTTTTCTGGACGCCTTCTCTGGTTACCACCAGATCAAAACGGCTAAAGAGGATGAGGAGAAGACAGCATTCCTCACCCCCTGTGGCGTGTATTGCTACACATGCGTGCCCTTCGGCTTGAAGAATGCTGGCGCCACTTTCCAGAGGCTCATGAGGATCGTCTTGGGGGCACAGATGGGCAGGAACGCTGAGGCCTACGTCAATGATATAGTGGTCAAGTCTCGAGAGGGAGGCACCCTCTTGAAGGATCTCGAGGAAACCTTCGCCAGCCTGCGCAAGGTGAACATCAAGCTGAACCCCGCCAAATGCGTCTTCAGGGTCCCTTCAGGCAAGCTCCTCGGGTTCCTGGTGTCCCACCGCGGCATAGAAGCAAACCCTGACAAAATCAAGGCCATAGAAGGAATGCAACCTCCTCGCCGGCTCAAGGAAATGCAGCGCTTAGCAGGCTGCATGGCTAGCCTGGGCCGATTCATCTCCAAGTTTGGCGAGAGAGCCCTGCCATTCTTCAAGATCATGAAGAGGTCTGGCACGTTCAAGTGGACCCCTGAGGCGGACAAGACCTTCGAGGACTTAAAGAGGTATCTGGCCAGCCCGCCAGTCTTGGTGGCCCCCAGGACAGGCGAACATCTGAAGTTGTATCTTTCAGTCACTCCTCAGACCGCAAGCGCCGTCCTGGTGGCCGAGAGGGAAGAGCCTGTCCTCCCCAAGAAGAGCACTGCCACTCCAAGCCCAAAGCCCCCCGACAAGGATCTCCTCGAAGGAGCAGCCTCCACAGACCCACTGCCAGGCCCACAGCCTCAAGTCGAGCCTGCTCCCGGCACCCCTGTCGAGACCCCCCTGTAGGCGGATCTCGACAAGGGCCCTGAGTAGCCTACGCAGGGGGCTGACGCTGCAGCCCCACCGACAACCCTTGTCGAGCACCCTGTCTACTTCGTCAGCACGGTGCTGCGGGATGCTCGGGAGCGGTACCCGATGAAGCAGAAGCTTCTCGTTGCTCTCCTCATCGCCTCCAGGAAGATGAGACACTACTTCCAGGGCCACCCCATCACGGTGGTCACTGCTTTCCCCCTGGAGCAGATCCTGCGCAACCCCAACGCCACAGATCATGTCGTGGGGTGGAACATAGAGCTGCAGCCATTCAACTTGCGCTTCGACCCCACAAGAGTCATCAAGGGGCGAGCGCTGGCTGATTTCGTCGCCGAATGGACCGACCCAAGCCCTGAAGAGCCTCGGGGGGAAGAGGCTGAGCCTGCTGGAGACACAATGCCCAGCCACTGGACCATGTACTTCGACGGAGCCTTTGCCTGCCGCAATGGCGGGGCAGGCGTCGTCCTGACTTCGCCCAAAGGCGACAAGCTCTACTATGCTGTCCAATTATGCTTCACGATTGACAAGATCTCCAACAACATCGCTGAATACGAGGGCCTCCTCGCCGGCTTAAGGGCCGCCATTGCTCTAGGCGTCAAGCACCTACTCATCAAGGGCGACTCCCAGTTGCTCGTCAACTTCTCCAACAAGAGCTACACGCCTAAAGACGACCACATGGCAGCATACCTTGAAGAGGTCCGCAAGCTCGAGAAGCACTTCAGGGGCATGGAACTCATGCACATCCCAAGGAAAGAGAACCAGGAGGCTGATGACATCGCCAAGCGGGCCTCGCGGAGGCAACCCCAGCAGGCCGGCGTCTTTGAGGAAAGACTCGCCAAGGCATCCATCAAGCAGCCTCGAGAGGCCACAGCCGCAAGCACAGATGAAGCGCTCCCACCACCTCCCGAGTCTGGGGCTCCTGATTGCGGCCCCAGCACAGGGGAGCGCATGTTGCTGACGACAACCCACCAAGCCGCAGGCTGGATCAACGAGCTCAAGGACTACCTGACGAAAGGGATCCTCCCTGAAGAGGATGCAGAAGTAGAACGAATCGCTCGACATGCGAAATCCTACTGCATCCTCGAGGGAAGCCTCTATCGCAAGCGCCCGAATGGCATCGCGCTCAAGTGCGTCCCTCCCGAGGAAGGCCGAACGCTGATCAAGGACATCCAAAGCGGGGAGTGCGGCCACCACTCGTGCGCGCGCACCCTCGCAGGCAAGTCTTCAGGAGCGATTTCTACTGGCCGCTAGTGCTTCAAGACGCGGTCGCCATCGTGCAAGTCTGTGACGCCTGCCAGTTCCACGCCAAGCAAATTCATCAGCCGGCACTGGAGCTCCAAACCATCCCGCTCTCCTAGCCGTTCGCGGTCTGGGGGCTGGAGATCTTGGGCCTTTTACCGAAGTCGCAGGGGGGCTATCGTTTCCTCTTCGTGGCCGTCGACAAGTTCACCAAGTGGGCTGAGGTTGAACCAGTGCGCACTATTCCAGCTGGTGCCGCGGTGAAGTTCATCAGGAGCCTGGTCTGCCGCTTCGGTGTGCCTAACCGCATCATCACCGATAATGGCTCGCAATTCACCAGTGGCATCTTCCGAGCCTACTCCGACAAGCTTGGCGTCAAGATCTGCTTCGCCTCAGTGGCTCACCCACGCAGCAACGGTCAAGCCGAGCGAGCGAACGCAGATGTCCTCAAGGGCCTCAAGACCAGAAGCTTCAACATCCTAAAGGGCCACGGCAAGGGCTGGATCGACGAGCTCCCTTCCATGCTCTGGTCCATGCGCACAAATTCCTCAAGGCCTACAGGCAAAACGCCGTTTGCCCTGGTCTACGGAGCTGGAGCTGTCCTCCCTGCAGAAATCAGGCATGGATCACCAAGGGTCCTTGCCTTCAACGAGGACATCCAAGAGGGCCTCCACAACGACGACATGTTGTTCCTCGAGGGCCTGCGCCACCATGCCACCCTCAGAGCGGCAAGGTACCAGCAAGATCTGCGATGCTACCACAGCCGCCATGTGTGCTCACGCACCCTTGAGGCGGGCGACCTCGTCCTCAGGCGAATCCTCTCCAGGGAAGGCCTCCACAAGCTCTCGCCGATGTGGGAAGGTCCCTACAGGGTCTCCCACGTCGCTAGGCATGGCGCAGTACGCCTCGAGACTGAAGACGGCACGCCCGTCAAGAACCCGTGGAACATCGCGCATCTGCGCAAATTCTACCCGTGATCATAGTCACGCTAGGCATTTTTTCTCTCTAGAGGGAAGCTCACGGCTTCACCTCCAAGCTTCTCAAAGCTTCTCCCGAGGCTCAGCCCTCCGAGCTCTCCTGCAAATGAGCCACCGCAGGCCGCAGTGAACCTCTGCCACTAATGGGTGGTCCCCATGCCTCGACATGGAAGGAACGTTAGCTTGGCAAACCCAAGTGTAATGAACCGATTCTCGTTCCAGGTGAACTTTGTGCTCAGGCGCCATTTTCGTTCCAAGTGAACTTTGCGCTCAGGCGCCGTTTTCGTTCCAAGTGAACTTTGCGCCAAGGCGCCGCTATGTAATATTTCGATGGCAAGTTTTACTATCATCCCTTACTCTCAAATGTGCGCTTATATTCTTCCCATGCGCACCTCGCGAGCGGGGGCTGAGTACGGTGCCTGTGCCCAAGAGCACCCCAGCAGCACTGCAAAATCCAAGGGTTCCTAAGCTCTGGCTAAAGGGCATGCTCCCGGATACACGCCACCTCCCTAAAGGACCTTGGTACTCTCTCTCCTCGGGAGGCACCCATGAGGAAACCTATAAGCGCGCATAAGTCCTTACTACTATGCTCTAGCGTTTTGGTTCGCCTCTCTAACGTCCACAGGGAACGAGAGCCTCTCCAGGCCTGTGGAGGAAAAACTCGGCCCCTGAAGGGAAGGACATCGCCAGAGGAATCCCCCGCAGGGCGAAAAGCCTCGCAAAGCTAAGTTCCCTGTTCACATCAAGAGAACCCTTGCATCTCTCTCATGAGCACTCTGCATCCCTCGAGTGGTCTTTTCCCTCACTCTCCATGGGCTGCTTGCGCGTCAAAGGGGGGCCCTCAGCATCGTGACTCGAGGGTTCTTACCTCTCTAAGCCTTAAACTCCCCCCGGCCTTGCCGAGTCATTGCTCGAGCATACCGCAGCGGCGGAGTCATAGCGCGAAGAGGAGGGTCCGGCAAGCAGAGCGAAAAAGACATGGAGTTGAAGCAAAGGCTCCTCGAGGGGAGCACACACAGACTTAGCAGCACATGCTTAAAAGTATGAAGTATATTACAAACTGCCAAGCAAAAGTCTTTAAGATAAACATCCCTACATCGCTGCAAGCGCACTACACTGTAGGAGAGGATCTCAGGAGGAAGTTAGGCAGCGGCCTCGTCCTCGTCCTCCGCTGCGGCCCGCTTAAAGCGGCTGCAGAAGTCGTCCACTTGGTCGCGGACGGAGTTGGAGGCTTTCCACCTTTCCTCCCCCTCGAGGGGCTTTGTCACCGTCGCAAGGTCGAACCCGGGCTGGAGGTGCACGAGGTTGGAGAAGATGCGGTCCGCCGCCACCGCCAGAAGCTGGCGGCACTCCTCCTCGACCACGTCACGAAGCTCCGTGGCGGTGCCCTCGAGCGCCGTGAAGAGCTGCTCGAAGTACAGGAGGTAGGTGGAGGCGTCGGAGTGGCCTTGAGCCGGGACAGACGGCGCTTCTGCTCCCAACTTCGCAGCGAGCTCGTGGCCCCGGCCCGCCAGGGTCTGGAACATGCACTCCCGCTGCTGCGACAGCACCTACGCCGCCTTGGCGCTCTCGACCGCCTCCACCGCTTTCTCCACGGCAGGGCCCACCTGCTGGTTCATCTCCTCCATGTCAGCCATGAGGGAGGCGAAGTCCTGCTCCGTGCGCTTGCGGGCCTTCTTGGCGGCGCGGCGGCGATCCGCTTCGCGCTTCACCTTCGAGACGATTGTAGCGTTCAGGTTTTCGAGCTGGTGGATCCGGGCTCCGCTCTCGCCAAGCTTCTTCTTGAAGCGGCTCTCCTGCTTGGTGAACTTTTCGCTGTAGTCGCGAGAGACGGCGGTGCGGTACGCCTTCTCCCGCTCCTCGAGCATCTTTGCCACCTCCTCCTTCCGCTGGGCGAACCGAGCGTTGAAGCTTTCCACGCCCTTCTTGTGGGTGGACACTTCAAGCTCGTGCTTGCACAGCGCGGCAGCCAGGCTCTCTTCACGGGCCTCGAGGGCAGCGTGCTGCCCCGACTGCTCCTGCACCCGCAAGGCCAGCTGCTCGTCGTGGCGGCGCACGTCCTCCTCGCGCTGGCCCAGACTCCGGCCCTTGGCGTTCAAGCTCGAGCGGACCCCCTCCAGGGCGGTCCGCACGGTCTTAGAGTCAGCGAGGATCTTAGCCTCGAGCTCGACAAGCCCGTGGTGTTTGGCCGCCAGGGAGTGCTCCACAGCCTCCCGCTCAGCCCTGGCCGCGGCCAAGTCTTCCGCTGCTGCCCGGCGCTCAGCCTTCAAGGGCTGCAGAAGCTCCTCGGCGTCGCACATGGCGCCCTCACGGACCTCCTCTGTGAAACGCAGCGCCTCCTCGCGCTCCGCCTGCAAGGCCTGGTCGCTCCGTCGGCGAGTCTCCACGGCCGCGTGGAACGCGTCCCAAGCTTCTACGAGCTCGTCCCTCTGCCGGGCGAGCTCCCCTTCCTCCTGGGAAAGGTGAGCCTCCAGCCCCTCCAGAGACTCCCGCACCAAGCGGGAGGCGACGTCGAGTCGCCCCCTGCTCCAGTCCCAGCTCACGAGGACAAGGGCCTGGGAGCCCTCGCTCGGGGCGAAGGGCCCTGCTCCTGCGTCAAGCTTGGAGCGGGGAGTCTCTGCTCGGAGGCGTGTCCTCCGCTCCGGCGCCCGTGTCCTGCGCGCCGGCGTTGCCTCCCTCAGGCGGCACCTCGCCCTGGGCCCCCGGGGCAGGAAAGGCCTTCTCCACAGCTGCCGCTTCCTCCTCCACCTCGGTGCTTGGCGGGGACAGTGGGAGTTCAGCCCCCGCTGCCTCGTCGACCTTCGGTGGGCTCGGGGTTAAAGTAGTGTCTGCCGCGGCCTCCTGTCGTGCTGGCGGGTCGCAGCGCGCGGCGGTGTGGCCGCCTTCTCCACCTGCTCCTCGGGGCATTTTTCCTCCAGAGGCGGCGCGGTGGCCTCGGCCTGGGGAGTGTCCCCGTGAGGGCCTGTGGGAATTTCCTCCGCAGGCCTCGAGGCCTCTTCAGTGGCGGTCTCTGCCGCGGCCTCTGGAGCGGCCTTCTTCACGTCCGCGGCTTCGCGGAGCCTACGGTGCTTTGCAGGCGCCGGGTCGCTGGCAGGAGACAAGAAAATCGGTCAGAGAGAGGAGACAAGCAAAAGACTGAAGAAGAAAGTCAGGACCACGAACACTTACCCTGTCTTCTTGGCGCGGGTGTCAACCCACGCCATGCCGGACGAGCACCAGGAAGGCGTGGCCCGGGCTCCGGATACCTCAGGAGCCGCCTCAGCTTTCCTCTTGAGGGAAGTGCTCGGGGGTTCCCCGGCAGGACTGTCGTGGGCCGCTTTGGTTCGGGGCTCCTGTCGCCCCGCCCGGGCCTCATCCTCGTCGTCGCCGGAGGAGAGCTTGAAGACCTCCTCAGGAGGGGGCGAGGCCCTTGACGAGCTCGTCCCGCCTGTAGAGGGAACGGCCCCAACCGCGGCGTCGCCCTGCTCGGTGTCAGATGCGTACGGCGAATCCGCGGCATCATGCCCCCTCGCCACGGGCATGGGCCCATCTTCCTCCTCTTCCCCCGCCAGGCCTAGCGTGGTGAAGCTGGGCATCTGCTCCAGAATCGCCAGGCGCGAGGACTGGTTTATCTTATGGAGAGGCCTCAGTTCCGCTGCAACCGCCACGGACACGTCGGGGTTGATGAAGAGGCCGCCCATGATGGTCTCGACGACGGCGGGGAGATGGTCGCAGGGGTGGACTCGCATCGAGTCGGAGGAACCCGCGTACATCCACATCGGCTTCTTGTGCGCCTGTAGAGGAGCGATGCGGCGGCGCACGAAGTCCTCTGCGATCATCTGGCCGGTGAGGCCGTTCTCCCGAAGCATCCTCATGCGCGCCACGAGGCTTCCAATCCTGGGGCCCTGGAAGGCTTGCTTCCCCCAATGGGTGTTCTTTACGGGCGGCGCCTCCGGGACCTCGAGAAAGGAGCTCTTAGACTTGACGTCGATGAGGAACCACTTCTGCCTGAAGTCATCCACCTTCTTCGACACCGCCGTGACGGGTTTGTCGTCGCTCCACGACATGGGGATGTAGACGTCCCCCATGCCGTCCGCCATGCGGAAGGACACGCACCCCGTCCGCTCGGCCTTCGCGGTGTTCCGGAGCACGTAAAAGCTCCGGAAGAGGGCTACCAAGTGATGCACCCCCAGATACGCCTCGCATATGTAGGCAAAGATGGAGAGGATGAGGATGGCGTTGGGGTGAAGGTGGATCTGATAAAACTCCAAGACGGCCTCACGGAAAGGCGAGTACGGAGGCACCAGTCCGGCGAAGAGAGTGTGGAGGAAAATGGGGAAGAACCCCATCGGAAGGTGGCCGTGCCTCGCGGCCTAAATGGCGCTAGCGCCATGGTCTTTGGTCTTGCCGGCGACCAGGTGCTGGATCTTGCCCAGCGCCGCCGTGTCGACGCGCACCCCGACCAGGGCGGGTCTGAGCGCTTCTTTGCCCTGCGCATTGGAGGGGAGCGTGGACATCGCTGCCTTGCCTTTGGGTCCGCACATTGTCGAGGAGGATGCTTAAAGTAGAGCGCCGGAGAAGAAAGGAGTTCGCCGGAGGAAGAAGGGGTTCGCCGGAGGAGGAGAGCTAGGAGGTTGAGAGTTAGGAGAATGGAGGCGCAGAATGGGAAGCAATGACTGTGATTCGGACCGGCGCGCAACTTTATGCCCCGTCCGAGCAGTTACCAAGGCGTGGTCATGGGAGTCGTGGTGGGACCCCCCACTACACACGATCGTCCTTAGAAACCGAGTCGTCGCGAACTCACCACCAAGTGACGCGTGTCATGTGAAGGCCGGACGTTTTGGACCCGCGACACTTCATCTGGGCCCGATGGGCCTCACCGTGCCCGTCGTGGGCCCGGGGGCTACTGTCGGCCCAGTGGATTCTAGGGTGTGCAGAGCCCACTCTCCACGGCCCTCACATGCATCGATGCTGACGAAACAACTAAGGACCAAGCGGAACGCTTGGGGAGACCCCCGAGGGGAGAGCTCTCTCGAGAGGACTTGAGGGGGCAGCTAAGGGCCTGAAGGGGCTCCCCCTGAGGCCGCCCCCCTACAGGGCCTTCTCCCCCTTGGAGAGAAGTCAACGCAACACCCTCCACAGGGCCTCCTTGGCCCTGCGGGGATACTTTGCTACGAAGGAACCGCTGCAGAGCGCACATGGCCTCTGCAGCAGCCGCAGAGTGACGCGCGCGTCTGCGCGCGATGACGACGGCGCCACAGTTGCCGTTCTGATGATAAAAGGAGTCAACAAAGCGCTGTGTCCCCTGCGCCGCCACCAAGGGTTTCCTCTTTGGTGATAAAGCAGGTGTCCGGCGCAACGCTCCAACGACGACGTCACCATGGGAACCCCCACGGTCTCTGCAGTACCAGCTGGCCGCTCTGCAAAGACGACGGCTGCCCTGCCACGAAGGCAGGCTTTGCGACCATGCACCGAGTCCACGGGCACCTCAGCTGCGGTGCACCCCGCTCGACCATTTCGTCACCATGTGGGAACCCTTCCACTGCGCATCGCGCAAGGATGAGGCCCGGGGCGCCTATATAAGGAGTAGGAGCGCCACCGTAGAGAGGGAGGGAAAAATCAACCACTCATCCGTGTACACCGGACCATAGCCGAGCCAAGCTTAGCGAGCTCGAGGAGGAAGAAGAGCTCATCCTTCCCCCTCCAAGCTCCGCATAGCCGCTCGAGAGCCCTCGGCAAGCTCATTGTACTGTTCCTACCGCAGTGCAATACAGATAGGCATGAGTAGCGGTTTTACCTCACCATGAGGGCCGTGAACCTGGGTACGGGCCGGACTCCATCTTTGTCGTGCTGTCCCGCTGCAGGCACGACAAGCACCGTCGCCGTGCCGGCTGAGGGTTTTGACTAACGTGTTCAGTCCCCCTCACGAACTTCCCCCTCGAGTGTAGTCATCCCTGTTCCGTGGGAATCACACATCGACATTTGGCGCGCCAGGTAGGGGACTGAGGCGCGTCTTCAACCTCCAGCCGGCTTTCCGCCATGACGGACACCCGCGCAGCGCGCGCCAACAGGCGCGCAACTGACAGGGCTCACACCGAGCCCGGCACAGCTCCCACCCGCGGCCGCCCTCGCTCTGCCGAGCGCGCCAACACCGACCCGCATGTGGAGGAGCCTCATAGCGAAGAGTACAATGACAACGGCCACCGCGCCGACGGGGACGGCCCCCCGGAGCGCAATGACGATGCCGAGTCTTCGCATCCATCGCGGCGCCAAGACGTGTCCTCTCAGGAACGCCTAGAGCCCACGCCGCACACTGCGCTCCTCATGGCCCAGGAGCTCCTGCGCTACCGGCCTAGCGTTGAGGCCCACGACCAGTGGTTGGACCGCCTCCACCACCTCGTCGACGTCGCCACCACGCGCCCCACCCCGTCGCGCTCCATGGTCCAGCACTCCGGCCGCGCGGGGACGGTTGCACCAGATGCGCCTCCGCCGCCGCCAGGACCGCCTCCGGTCATAGCGCAGAGGGCTCCCTCTCACGCCTCCTCGCCGCACGACTGCCAGATCGTGCAGCGTACTGCGCCTGACGCGCGGGTGGGTATGGAGCGCCGCAGGGACCTCCAGAATCGCCTCGCTGAGGAGCTCGGCCAGGCAGGGCAGCAGAACCACAGGGTTTTCCAGGGGGGAGTCGCCACGTACGCCTCTGGCTGCATGGCCTTCACCCGCGCTGTGCGCCGCGTGGTCTGGTTCTCCAGGGGGGAGTCGCCACGTACACAGATTGAGTCTCTCATTTATAAAACAACATATCATTAGATAATTTTTTTTTAAAGAAGTTTTAAACACATCTTTAAAAGTTTGTATTTCAAAAGTGGTTGAGTAGGCTTAGTTTTGATACTTCTGGTCAAAATACATTACTTGTTTTATTTTTGTAAAGAAAACAATTTAATAAGGTTAATAGAACTTAAACTATGTTAAAAACCACAATTAAGGTTTCTGATTTTTAAATGGAAGTGACATTGCTAAAAATTAATTTTAACAGTGCAACATCGTTAGACAGATCGTAAGGTTTTCAAAAATATTTTATTTGCAATTTTTGGACTTATGGATTTGAACCTAGGTCCAATTTACTCAAATCTTTCATTTAAATTTTGAATGAATTTAAACTAGTCAAATTTGAAATTAAACAGTGCTAAAAGATTCTACAGGTCAAGGGCTTTCCAATGGCATAACATTTGTCCAATTTGGAGTTGTGGTTAAAAAGTATTGATTAAAACAAGGACAGGGGCTTTTCTATAAAACTACCATTTAATTTATAATTGGGATAAAAATCCAGACAGAGCTGAGCTGACGTGGTGTTGACTGGACGCTGACGCGACACGTACCGGTTGGAGTTGAAAAGATCTGATCGCGACCGTTTAAATAAGATCGGACGGCTCACCTCGCTTGGCTAGAACCTGGCGGCGCTCCCGTCGTCGAAATTGGTGCAGACGGCAGCGCCGGTCTCAGGAGTGGACGCGCTCGTCGCCGCAGTGGTCTTCCGGGCTCCAGGAGGCGATGGAGTGGATCCTCTCGTCACGGCGAAGACTAAGGCGTGTTCGTAGACGAGGAAGGAGTCCTAGAGCGGCGGCGAGAGGCGGACGCAGTGGGGCAGTTGCCGGCGGCTTCCGTCGAGCTCGTACCTGATGCTCCTCTGCGAGGAAAGTTAGAGGAAGGGGATCAGGAGGTGCGCCAGAGAGAGGGGTAGAAGATGAGGGGGTTATCGGGCGCCGGGGGTCGCGTACCTCGCCAGAAACGGGGACGGATGGCGGAAGTTTTAGTGAACTCTGGCGAACGATTCACCAAACCTGGAGGCACTACTCGAGATGGGGAAAGGGGGTAAAAAGGAGAGAAGGTCGCGGGGATTTAAAGGGGTTGTGGAAGCATCGTGGGGGTGCTCGAGGGAGTGGGGAGTGGGGCGGCATCGTGCGTCGCTTGCTCCGGTCGTGGGCACGGTTAGAGGTAGGGGATGACCTCCCCTGACGGGTGGGTCCCAGCGGCCAGTGAGAGGGAGGGGAGAGAGAGGCCGGCCAAGGCAGTTGGGCTGGAGCTGGGCTCTCACGCTACGCGCGCGTTAGGTTAGGATGCGCTCGGCCCGATTAGCTTTTTTTATTCTGTTTCATTTTTTTCCTTTTCCTTTTCTGTTTTCTTATTTCTTTTATATATTTCTTTTAGAATTCTAAATGACCTCAAACCAATTCTTTTTACTTTTCTGTTTTCTTATTTCTTTTATAATATTTGTTTTAGAATTCTAAATGACCTCAAACCAATTTCTATAGTTTTGTAAAAATCATATCTTTCCTTTAAAACATTCTTACACATGTTTCCAACACATTTCAAGTTATAAATTTTCCAATAACATAGTTTGACACTTTTGTAGAATTTAAAATAGAGTCTTAATTAAGAAATTGTGTCTTAATAAAATTAAGAAAAATATCACAATTACATATGTTTAAAATAAATCTTTCCAAATCCATTTTCAAAATCAAACACTTAATTCCAATCTATATTTTGAATTAGAGGATGTTCCAACCAGTTTCTTGACTCCATAGATAATGTCTTAGGGTTTAATAAGTATTTAGAATATTTATTTATAGCTCAACACCCAAGTTTGAAAATAAAATTTACTTGATTCAAATAATATCATAATACTTTTGAATAAGTCATAATAATATTTTTTAGTTGTCCTTCTTGGATATTGATGATTTTATTTTAATATGAAATAAAGGTTTTAAATTTTAGTGATTTTCAAACATTCCAAAAATTTGGGATGTTACACGAGCGAGCCTCTTGATATGCACGAGTGCACAAGTCTCGTGCATTCCACCTGACTCGCTTGTTCCATCTCTGAAGAACATGTGTCACTTCTAAGTATGAGGCATGCATCATGCCGATGATTAAACGGTTGTGACACCGTGTGATCTAGAGGTGACGTTAGTGAAACGTGTGATGTGCAAGAATACACATTTTCTACATCCCACTGTATTTCACTAACGTCATCTCTAAATTTGTGTGTCCAGTCTAAGTATGAGGCATGATTTTCAGTTGACCCTACTTCATTTCTAAAATGCCAATGATTAAAATAATGTGGCGCACTGTATGATATCTTGATAGTTTGTTGAATCTTGTATCATGCACACATATAAGTTGTGTGGCTCCTACTTGGTTCAACAAAGTTATCAGGATTCCTTGTGTGTTTCCAAGTATGAGGCATAATTTTTTTGAATCTTGTTTTGTCTATAAGTCTTACAATGTCGATGATTTGTGTATATATGAGGCATGTCATGAGTCTTGACCTACTTCATTTAGAATTTTTATTTACATGTTGCTTTACTCACCGCTGAACCTCCTCTTGTGTAGATGATGTCGTCGCGCCGCCGCGGGTCGTCCGGCTTCCGAGGTGTTCGGGAGCGGCCCAACGAGACCTACTACGCTGAGGCAGATGCTCGGGACGTACATCAAGCCGGAGCAGGCAACGCGTGTGTATGACGCGGTAGCGTGGCGTTTCCAGCGCCCGCGGAGCGAGCTGAACTTCCCGGACATCGTGGAGGCGGAGTTCCTCACGCCACGGCCAGCCCTCCTTACCGACGAAGATCGTCACCGCCACCACCAGGTGCAGCGCCGGATCGTCACCGCCGAGCACGATGAAGAGCTGATGCGCCGGTGGAGGGAGGAGTTCCCGGGCGACGTCGGCGACGAGGAGGCATTCTTAAGTAACCGAAGGGAGTAAAGGAGGGAAGACCGATGCAGCCGTCGGGAGGCCGCCCAGAGGGAGAGCGAGGAACACTGGGACACCGATGATGACAGGTGGTCTGACTTACTCTATAACACCAGCTCCGACGACGAGTAGTTTACTCGTGCGACTTGTTCTAACTTATGTTCTAGTTTCTAATAATACGACTTCTGTACTAATTGTAACACCGACTTCTCTACTCATGCGACTTCTGTGTATTTGTTCTGTTTTAATCTACCGTGTCGAATATATCATTCTTCATAATATATCTGTATAAATTCTGTATATATACCTATATTTGTACAGTGGTGGAAAATTTCAAAAATTCCTGTAAATTATTTTGTGGCGCATAACACAAGTTTTATGTTGCGCATGCAATTCTGTGGCGCACGGGATAAGGATGTGCCACTGGTAAGTTTCTATGGCGCACCGGGGGGTGTGCGCACGCCACAGAATTATAATTTAGTGGCGAGAATTCTGTGACACACCCACCAATTCGCGGGGTGCAACACAGAAAGGGCTTCTTACTGCGCCACTGATAGGCCTTCTACAACTAGTGGAGGTGCGGCCATGATATCCATTTATCACTTAAGACTTAGTGAAATCTCTTTTGAAACTGAATGATTTAAGGTGCCATTGTCATAACATTAGTAAAACATATTTATGCTGCACAATCCTGCTTAACACTCATGACCACTTCCAAAAGGGTGAGTCAGTAGGTTTTTGCTGAACTTGAGACAAAAAAATTCCACATAAGAAGTTCCCGCCACACTCCTTTCTCGTGTAAAAGTTTGAAGAAAATCTGCTAAATAACATTTATTTTCTATATCAAGCACCTCAACTCCGAGAGCCCGTGAACTTTGGGGGTTCCTAATCGACAAGATCAAGAGAAGACTTGCTTCTTCTTTTTTGAAAGGATGGAGGCCCCGAAGGACCTAGAGACTGCATTCATTCAGCGGTGGTGCATACATTTTACATAAAGGACCCCATAAAAAATAAACAGCACAAAGGCCCCTAATTTTTGCAGATAGCACCCTACAGAAGATCGCCAAACGTGATCAGGTCCATCTTCTCCGCCGACGGTCGTTGATCTCGCTGCGCGGCCACCTCTGCACCCACCAGGGACGAGACCACTTGGTGAAGCAGTGGTGTATCCCGCCACGCCGAGATCCAGTAAAATATTACACTGAAGGAGTAAGAGCGCAGCAGGGCCACTCTTGCTTCTTGGAAAATACACATGCTCACACATGGGGAGGCTTATTCTTGTGCAACCAGTTTTTAGCGCAATAGCTATGTTTCACTCACTAGCCTTGGATCCTCCTGCTTGGGTTTTCAAGGCCATTGACAAAGTAAGGCAAGCTTTTTTGTGGAAGGGAACTGAAGTGGTCGAATGGGGTAAGTGTTTGGTAAACTGGCCTACCGTCAGTAAACCAAAAGAAGTCGGTAGGTTAGGCATTCTAAACATGGGAAGTCCTCAACAAATCCTTCCACACCCGATGGGAGTAGATTCTACGTGCTAGTGAAAAGAGGCCATGGTGTGAGCTTTGCGTCTCCAGAGGACGAGGAAATTAGATCTTTTTTAACGCCGCTGCCAATATTGTCTTGGGAATGGAGAATACACTATGTTTTAGTCGGATAAATGGTTAAATGGCCAGTCCATAAAAGATCTTGCCCTTTTGATTTATGGAATTATAAACCCCGAGCTTAGCAAAAGAACGATCGCAAAAGCACTGATTTCTGGAGCTTGGATTGAGGATATAAAAAATTGATAACGATCAATGATTTCATGCAAGTGTTAGACTAGTCATAGTGGGAGTAACATATGTAGTAACATAAGTGTCACATAAGTAAAAATGATGATGTGGTGAATATTTAATAAAAAGAGAGGTGATGGTGGTACTCCCTCCATTTTTGTTTAAAGGGCGCCTCTTCAAAACCAGCTTTTGTCACGATCAAACGGAAATAAGGCGCAGGTCCTTAATTATCCTATTAATTGGGGCGCATTAGGCTGCTGCCGTTTCTCTTCCTCAACCGCATGCAAGTGGGAACGTAAATGGTTTGATGAGCACATGCAACTCTGAACATGAGTGCAAGTGGGAATACATGCGGTGGTTTCCTTCCTTTACTGGACGGAGAGGTTACAAAGCGTTTGTTTTGGAAATAATTAGCCGCATCTCCTTCAATATCGCATCTCCAACGCCTCGTTGTTTCCTGCCAATCGTTGAGTACCTTGAGCCCAGAGCGACGTGAGATACGCCCTTTAAACAAAAATGGGGAGAGTATCATAGATAGATACCATAACATAACGGATTTCGAGAAAAAAATGAGTCTATAGCACAATAAATACATGATTATATAATATTACTCTTATGATACTCCCCACTATTGAGATAGTAACATAGACTAGTATCATATGCATGATACCACTATATGATACTCTCCACTATGACTAGTCTTAGAGATGTATGAAGAATGTCAGGGAATACAACTTGATTCTTTAACCAAGAATAAGTGGACATTGTCGTGGAAACCAAAAGGAAAATTCACCACTAAATTGGTATATCAAGCGCGTTTCAAGGCCAACATAATTCATGGGATCCAACGAAGTATAAATTGACAATGTGGCTTTTTGTTCATCAAAGAGTTTGGACGGCCGATCGTCTAAAAATAAAATGACTCCAACACCTCGGGAGTTGCTCATTTTGCAACACCACAAAGGAAACTGCTCAACACCTCTTTATGGGATGTCCGATTGTTAATATCATTTGGAGTCAATCATTGACTTGGGTCAATATACAGACCTTAGTTCATCCGCTCAGTCCAATCTTAAGGATTGGTGGGTTCAACCTCGTGGAACAATTACGGGAATGAACAAAAAGAAACTAGACTCTATGGTCGTGTTGCATGGGAGGTTTGGCGAGAGAGAAACATGAGGGTCTTCGACAAAAACTTCAATCCCACCAACCTCCTTTTAAACCATAGTAAAGTGAGGCAATGCAGTGGGCTGTACCTGGTGCGGGGAAGCTCATTCTCCACGATAACTAGGGCTGGCCTGGACGTTTGTCTTTCAATGACGTTTTGTCTTTTTTCTGGTCGTTTTCTGGTAGCTTCAGGTAGATGTATAGCCCTTTTCCTCTTTGCTTTGCAACAAGCGTTTTTTTAAGAGCATCTACACAGGGGACTCTAAATGTGTGTCGGGCACCCCCAATTGGGCCTCATTTTGTGGGTGTCGGACATGTGTTCAGTCAACATTTATAGGCCACCCACAACGGTACTCCCCAAAGGCCCACCCCCATTCGCGCGCAAAATTTCGAACACCTTGCGGGCGCGCGAACCGCCGGCGGCAAGAAGGCGGCAAACCGCCGCGTCGCTCCGCATTGAATGGCCGCGTTGGTTAGCCGGAGTAAATAGCAGCCTCGGGAACCGCCAGCGGCGTCTCTCCCGCGGCTATAAAGCAGCCGCGTCTCCCTCCCACTGACGTCCCCTCTTCCTCTCCCTCCCACTGACGCCCCCTCTTCCTCTCCTCTTCCTCCACCGGCGGCGATGGCACAGAACAGCGAGGCCGGAGGCAGCGGCAGCGGCGGCGGCGCGACGCCGTTGAGGACGAACATCCGGCTGGAGGAGGCCAAGTTCATGGCGTCTGAGCGCATCCCCGTTCCGCCGGGCATGCGCCTGCCCGAGCGGTGGGTGACCAGCGCCATGGGTTACGCCGTCCCGCCCCTGCCGGACGAAGGGGCCAGGCTCGACACGTTGATCCTCGCCCGCCGTTTGGACCTGACACAGGAGCAGCGCGAAGACCTGGCGTACACGGTGAACAGCCCGCGGTGGCGCCTGCTGCTCGCCACCGATCGCCAGGCGGCCATCAACGACCAGCCCGGCCTGTACAAGCCGGCGGCGTGAAACAGGGAGTGGCGCCGTCACTGGTGGGACGGCCGCAACTTCGAGGCTGTCCTTGCCGAGCGCGGCTTCGTCCCTCTCGCACATCGGGCCTCGTGGTTGGCGCTGGCGCCGCGGACGCCGAAGCCGGCAACGTCGCGCGGGTCGTCCTCGCGGTCGGCGATGACGACGTCGACTGCATCGTGCGCCCATACACTCCCCCTCGCCGTCAAGAAGGAGCCGAGCTGGTCGGCGCCGCCACGCCGACGGACTAGGCCCGCCGCATCGGTCCTCGCCGGCACCAGCAAGAAGGTGAAGACGGAGGACGGCGAGGCCTCGTCGGCCGCTCCGGCGCGCCAGATGACGGAGGAGGAGGCCGAGGCGCTGTTCCAGGCGGATATGGCCGAGGCGACGCGCCTCTCCTTCAACACCGTCCAGCCAGCGAGCTTGGAGTGCGCGGAGGCCTTCTCCGCGCGTAAAGCCGGCATCGTCGTCCTATCAGATGACGAAGCTGAGCCGCCGGCGACCGGACGAGACGCGGCCGATGACTGGGACGACCTCTTCCGCCAATTCGGTTAGAGGCTAGATTAGGTTTAGGTTAGTTTTATTATGTAAAAAAACTTTTCGAATCAACAGTGCATTCGGGAAAAAATGGCGTGTCTGTATGATGTGCGGGCCAGCGCTGTCAGAACCAAGCGCGAGTCGATATCCGGCACCCCCAGGACGGCCTCCAAGTATAGAGACCCGATTGGGGATGCCGGACATAAAATCGCTCAGGGCGAGGCTTTGTCCGGCCCCCCCAAAGGGCCTTTATCGGGTCCTTAGAGCCCCCGGTGGAGATGCTCTAACACTCTTGCCATTTGTTTGCCTTTCTTTTTTATCTATAGTATTACATGGAGTGCTCCTGCATGGTTAAAAAAATCGCCTGAGAAAACAAGAGCGGTAGAACTTTGACATTTTAAACATTGGCAACATGTAAGAATGGAACTAATTAAGACAACGATCCTCTACAAGAGCATCTTTCCAACCCAATAGCCCAACTTTTGTTCAAAGCAATCTTCCACGTGTTTCCTTTCTCTGTTTAAAAGTTTCTATCAAAACTATGAAAAATTGGCATCCATGCTATCCGCCAAAGTAGGAACATGGTTCTGCTACCAACGGTACAAAAATCCATGGTATGTAGCTAGAACATGGTTTTGCCACCGATGGATAACACCATGACGCACTCATATCTTCAACACCTAAACTATCCGTCTTATTTCCAGACGTCTAAAATACACGATGCATTTTCATTTCTAAAAGCGACTAATTCATGGATAATTCCACATCACGCAGCAAACCAATCTCAAGCCAATTAAATCTCTATTTTTCGTAAAAACATTAACCTCTATTCTCTTCGGCGTGCGCACAAGGTGGTGGACACCTGGGGAAAACGTGCTTCGTCATCTCAATGTAGAAGAGATCAAGACTCAAGGGACACTGGCCTCTGCTTTTGCCCCTTCTTGTGGGCCACTTTGATGCTTTCTTCTCTTTAGTCATCTTCCATCCATACAACAAGGAATCAATTCTTAAGTTTTACTATTTGCTCGCACCAATTCCTCCACCATTGTTTTTCATTTCATTGACCAAAGTGGGTATAGTTTGTGACATATATACCCCATGGGGCCTCTTCAAGGTCGCTGCTTCGGTGCCCCCTGGGCATGGCGAATTGGAGAGCAGAGCATGCCCGATATATGGAGGTTGCTTGACGACGCGATGGAGAACCTTGAGGGAGGATGGAATGGAGGAGCTGGCCTCAGATTCTCTCTCCGTTTTGATCCCATGAGCGTGGGGTTTGATCGTACTCTTGTCAGCGTCCCTGTTTCCGCGCTTATTTGCCGCCTTCTTGGATGGAGCAAGAACATCCAGGGGAGGCCGCAGGGATCCGTGATGGCCGGCGCCGCCGCTGCTGTTTACTTTGCTGCGCTCTTCGTGTACGATCAGCAGACTCGCCGTCCTCGCCGGCGAAGCCTGGTTGCTTCTGCTGCTCTCGACAAGTCGAATTCTGGTATGCAGCTGCTTGCTTTTGTAGTTCTGGTTGTGTCCTAAGCTCATGATCCAGCTCTTATTATATGCGATTTGTCTGCAGGAGCTAGACCTCGTGCTCTGCCTGCGCCGAGGGATGGGCTCAGAATTCTTTCATCCAATGTAAGTTGTAATCCTGCGCCTAGAACACCCATTTCTTGATCATGGAAGACTCATGCAATCGAGCTAAGTCTAATTTCTTTTTTACTTCGCACTGAAGGATGAATATTCGGAAACCGTGATTCACGGCGCGTCGATCGGCGCCGGGGACGACGAACCGGCGCTTGTGGCAAGAGTTCAGACTATGCGGCCCCACGTGGCAGGATCAGCAAGCTCTGACGGCGAATCGGAGTACGATCAGCCGGAGAAAGGGCAGGATGAGATCGACAGGTTCAAGGAGCTGTGGCTGTCGCTCGTGGAGCGGGAGCAGAAGTTGGAGCTCCGGCTGATGGAACTGAACGGCCTCAGGGAGCAGGAGGCCACCGTGCGGGAGCTCGAGAACCGCGTCGGTGTCGCCGCCGTGGAGGCGCGGCACCTGGAGCTCAAGGTCTTGTCGCTGCGTGAGGAGAACGAGAAGCTCAAGGCGCAGGCGGTGGAGCTGGACGCTGTCCGGGGCCAGCTGAGCCGTGCTAAGGAGAAGCTGTCGTCGCTCGAGGAGGAGGTGCAGGTCGAGCGGGAGGACGCCCAGCGCGAGGCGGCGGCGCTCCGGGAGAAGGTGACGGAGCTCGGAAAGAACGGCGAGCAGAGGGAGAAGGCGCTGGCGGCGGAGGCAGGGTCTCTGCGCAAGGCGAACGCCCGGCTGGAGGAGGAGAACAGGGAGCTTGCTCGGAGATTGCAGGATGCAGAAATTATTTCCTCCTCTGTTAGTCTGGTTCATGAGGTAATTACTTTCCATATTCTTGAGTGCAATTTCTACCATTGTGTTTACGTTTTAGGACGATTGATAGAATTGTTTGTCCATTGTTGAAAGTTCTACTTTGGACAAGTGAACACAATTATCTTTCCGATAACAAATCAATAAAATACGGGAGTGTCGATCTCCGTGTTGACTGGGAAACTCTCTTTTATAAGGGTAAAGCTGAGATTTCAAAACTTCTGCTTCTTATGAACCAAAAAAAGAAGTGACAGTTAGACCCTTCAAATTGTGTGCAACCGTGGCAAATCGCCACATCTAACTCTGGGTCTCAAAATGTCCAAGATTGTCGAAATAGAAGATATAATATCTTCACCATCTTAGAAGTGCAAACACATTAAAACTTAGAGAGCACGTTTTTTTGCGGGGGACATTAAACATTACATTAGAATAAATCATTTAAAAATAATTTCTTCATCATCTTACAAGAGTCAAAAACATTAAACATTTCATCACAAAACAATATTTAGATATTCGGATGACTGGATTCAATAGATAATTAGTCTAATTAGAACTATGCCCGTTAAAAAAATAGTAATAAGAATGATGATAGCTTGTTTTGTGCCGGTGTGCAGTTTTGTTGGATAAATGACGTTTGTCAGCTCCATTGGTCTGGAATAAACTGGCGGCTGCAAGGTTTTTGTGTGTGTTATCTGTCACTCTCAAAACTTTAGGCTGACTTGGTTGCTCCAACAAATTAGCTTTGCCTCTTTCTATAAAAAGAAAGCCTTCCCAATCCTTTTACATATTTTGTTATTCCGATGCTTAATAAGGTCGTGTTGAGAACATTTTGAATTGTTCTTTGTTGTTTGATCTGACTCTTGGGTGGTGCGATGAAACATATGGAGATCGATTTATTTAAGTCTTGGTCACAGCTTGAGAAAATTGCACATAACACCAACCTTTAGAGCGTTTGTTGCACAAAACACAGAAATAAAACACTTGTTGCAGCAAACACCATGTTTTCGTTTAATCAGTTGCAACCCGCCCAAATATCAGTTTTAGAGTCCTTAATAGATATCTAACATGTGGGTTTGGATTTTTATACCGTATAGGATTAATTTTGTACTGTATACAAAACATTATACGATATTTAACACAATTTTTTCGAGAAATACAAATTGGAAAATAGGGAGCACAACAGTGCAAATATATAGATTATACTTGTAAAAATATTTCAGGATCAATAACAACATATAGATCATACTACATACTCACTTGGAATCATGTGGTGCAAAGTCATTTTAAATAAGCATAGAGTCAAAGATACACTCGCACAAGGATGAAGCATGTATATGGCATAAAAATGATGTTATTTTTTATGGCACATAACCATATATTCACAGATGTATAATCTATTATATTATTAAAACACGAGACAATGAACGACAACGATATGACTATAACGTTCCATCATATGAAGGGTTGTGATTAAGCAAAGGATTTTCTAAGAAGGTACTATCAATGTTTATAAGGAATTTCATAAAAAGAGCAATAGATGTATGTGGCATGTTAAAAATAAGTGTTCCTGAGTCTCAAGTTCATTACAAAATCCACAATTTTCATAGCCTTTCCAGCCTATCAGATTATCTCTAGCTAGAGATCTATTCCTAACTACCAGATTTAGCTCTACTCTACAGGAATTTTTAGTTTCCATTACACTTCATAAGGAAATATATTTTTATCGTTACTAGTAGAGTATAAGTTCAGAGACTTGATTCGAATGCTCCTGTCCTAGGCTTTAACATGTATAATCTATATATTTTGTACTATTATGCGGCCATGTTCAATTTGTTTTTCTTGAAAAAATTGTTAATTTTTGTATAATTTTTTGTGTACAGTACAAAATTAGTCATATACGGTAGAAAAATTCTGAACCACGTGTTAGATACCTATTAATGTCTTAAAACTGTTATTTGGCCTGGTTGCAACTGATTAAACGAAAATATGGTGTTCGCTGAAAAAGTGTTTTGTTTCTGTGTTTTGTACAATAAATGTACCAAAGGTTGATGTTATGTGCAATTTTCTCTCACAGCTTGAATATGATGTCACAAAACAGCAATCATTCTGGCTAAAAAAGTACTCTGCTATGTCCCTCTTTAACTGCCAAGGAATTTCAACATCGGTCGGCATTTTTCTTTATGTGGCTAAAAATGCCAATTAATCTTTTGTTTACGAATTAATCTCGTTGAAGTAGCAAGTAGACAGAGGCTAACCCGGTCTTGTTTATCTTACTTCCCTGAATGTAGGAGGATATCGTTGATGAGGCTAACTACCTGAGGGAGACGAACGAGAGGCTGACGAGGCAGATCGAGCAGCTGCACAGCGACCACTGCGCGCACGTCGAGGAGCTCGTCTACCTCAAGTGGGTCAATGCCTGCCTCCGCCACGACCTCCGTGGGAACGAGCAGCACCCCTCGCCTGCCCAACAAGGTCAGGATGTCTCCATGTCGTCGGCCATGGGCCTGAGCAAGAGCATGAGCTACCGCTCCAGCCAGAAGGCCAAGGAGCTCATGCTCCAATACGGCAACCCCGTCCTCGACCCCGCGCTCTTGTCACCGCTCAACGAGTCGCTATACGACGACGGCGAAGTTCACCAGAGGCGTGGAGGTCATGACAAGCCAGGGAGGAGCCCGGGCGTGGCGGCGACCGCCGCCGCGCCCAAGAAAGGGGCCGGGCATGGCAAGCTCAAGTTTCTGAGGAACATGAAGAAGCTGATGTCGAGCAGTAAAAATGGCCACGGCCACGACCGCAAGATCATCAAGGCGCCGAACGACGAGCATGTCGAGAAGGCAATCCGGTGGCTATCCTCCAGCCACGATGGGCTCGGCGGAGACAGCTCGTACGAGAGCACGCCGCTGTCGTCGTGCGAGCGGACGCCGTGGAGCAGCGCGCGCGGCGGGGACACGGCGACAGAGCCAGCCACGGCGGTGCTCGTGAGGTCGAAGAGCGACGTCGGCGCGTCGTTCGGGCGGGAGCCGACCAGGTACTACGCTCTGCTGCCGGATCACCCAGCTGGCGTCAAGCCGGACGGGTTCCAGGCGACGGAGAAGATGAGAAGTTACTCGGACGAGTTGAGAAGCTCCTGATCGTTCATCCATGAATTTGTTGGTGCACGAGACATGGTGCTAGCTGCAGGGTGATGCTTTTGCACAATTAACTGATTAACAGCAACCGGTATGCAAGATAAAATGCAGATTTTCTTCATGTTCTTGTGTAAATATTCAGGGACAAGATATCCACCCTTCTACTTTCTAAGTCAAACATATTTAAGTTTTGACTGATTTGATGGAACAAAACACCAATGACGTGAATATATCATGAAATTTCATGATAGATTTAATACTCTCTCTGGTCCGTTTTAATTGTCGTAGAGAAACATGTACAGCTCCCGGCACTCTTTTCAGATCAAAATGAGTATTGACACTGCAAGACCGAGCGCCTCCTGGGCGGCAGGCCAGCACGAGAGACACCTATTGTGCTCAAATAAAAATGGTAAGAAGTATTTACAGTTTAGAGATTACGGCTAAACCATTTTGGCCGCTTACACTACTGCTCTACTCTCTCAGGAGTTGGAGCATCTCTAACAGTGCATTGCATGTAAACGGACGGAAAATGTACAATAACAGTAAGTTTTTCGGGCGAGCGGTAAAAAGACATCGTCTAGCAGCGTCCCCATAAAATAGCAAACTGCAAACGTGTTTTGAGAGACCGGTGAAATCCCACTATCGGCAGGTATCTTCACAGGGTGGGAGACCAACCCGAGCGCAACCCTTTTTTCAAAGAAAAATTTGGCGGGCTGGACATTTAGCCCTTCCGCCAAATCGAGCCGCCGCCTGGGTTGGCTTATCTCACGGGCGCGACCATGTATTTCACATCAAAAGGCATCTACGTGGCGACGGCCAGGGACGGAGCCAGGATATGAGATTAAGGGGGACAAGATTAGACATGTAGTGTGTGTGATATTGATGAGGGGGCTAATTAAGTTAAATTACACTAATAAAGCAGCCATAATGGCTAATTATGCAAGGAAAAGCATGAGTATAGGGGGGGCGTAGCCCCTGCTCGTCCCCCCTTGTCTCCGTCCCTGGATGTAGCACCGAGGTCTAGTTTGTCGACGGGACACAACTAGGCTGCGAGTTTTGATCACCGGTGTATGTTGCTGCTTCGGGAGTCAACTCATCCAGTCACATTGAACGAATCCACCTCGCAGCTATAAGATATCGTTCTATTTCCCCCAAATCCCCTAGAAGCCACACAAGGGAGGAGAGAAGGGGGGAAATAAATTGGCGGGAGAAGAAGGAGAAGGGGGTCCTCCTTATATAGTGGGGAGGGGGGTGGTGGTGCCCCACCTAGGGCAGCCACCGGCCCTAGGGTAGCCGCCACACCCCTTGTGGGCTGGTCGGCCCACCACCTCTAGGGTTCCCCCCATGGGCCAATTTGGCCCATTTGGATAGGGGACCTTTTTAATTATTATTTTACTATTTAATTAAATAATAAATATATTAATTAACTCATATATATATTTCCTTCTCACCGGAGCACTTCCGATAATTCTCGAAACATTTTTGGTATTGCTCGAAACCTTTATGGTGCCTTTCTTTCTTATTTCCGATAATTTTGAATCGATCACTAAGCGTCCTATAACCCTAAGTGTGCCACGCTACAGGCCGCGGAATACTCCGGACAGGATCGAGACTCCTCTCCGATCAATGATTAGCAGAGGGATCTCGAGAGCATGCTAACACTCGTGCATTCCACTAAATAACATATTCGTCGGTCCTTGAACGTCATAGACCTTTTCCCTTTGTATTCTCGATACTTGGTTCGTCCAAGATATGATCTTAGGTATCACCATACCGTGTTCAATCTCGTTATCAACAAACACACTTTCTACTCGTTCACATGATGTTGCATTTCTGTGACGTAGCCACTTACTTGCAAGCTTCGTTGATGTTATCGTCACCGAGTAGGCCGAGAGTATATATCCATCACGGGGATGAACAAATCTCGGTCTTAATGTATACGCCTCTACATACCCCATTAGAATACCTAAGATAAACCTTTTCGATCACCCAGTTACGGAGTGACCATTGGTGTTGTCTGAACGGTACTTGACCACCTAGGGGGGGTGAATAGGTGGTGATCAAATTTTAGTCTTTTTCAATTTTAGGTTTAACGGAAAGTAAATTGTCTAGATGTGGAACTAGATGATGAGATGGATAAAACTAGTAGCAATTGATGCTCACACAGTGTTGGGCTACCCCAAGAGGAAGGTGTGATGATGTAGAAGCAGCAAATTTTCCCTCAGTTTTTGAAACCAAGGTTATCGAACCAGTAGGAAACTAGACTTCTCCCGGAGGTGTCAACGGCGCCAGAAATTCTTGTGGCGTGTTGCTGACGTGGAACCTGCACACAACACAATCAAGATACTTTGCCCCAACTTAACAGTGAGGTTGTCAATCTCACTGGCTTGCTGTAACAAAGGATGAAACGTATGTGTGGAAAATGATGTTTGTTTGCAGAGAATGAAAGTAACAGGATTGCAATAGGTTGTTTTATCAGTTTAAAGAAAAGGACCGGGATCCACAGTTCACTAATGGTGTCTCTCCGTAAATAATAATAACATACATGCGGGTAAACAAATTACAGCTGGGCAATTGACACAATAAAGAAGTGCATAATGATGCATATACTATAGCTATGATGTCTAGTGTGAGATTCATTTGGGCATTACAACAATATACATAGACCGTTCCAACCGCATCTATGACTAATAATCCACCTTCCGGTTAGCGTCCGCACCCCTTTCAGTATTAAGTTGCAAGCAACAGATTATCGCATTAAGCAATGTGTGTAATGTAAGTAATACAAATATTCGTAGACAAAGTACTACTGTTTTATCCCTAGTAGCAACAGTACATCTACAATCTTAGAGGTTGCTGTCACTCCCCCAGATTAAATAGAGACATGAACCCACTATCGAGCATAAATACCCCCTCTTGGAGTCACAAGCATCTACTTGGCCAGAACATCTACTAGCAACGGAGAGCATGCAAGATCATAAATAATGCACTCACAAGATATATTATGAAGCAATAACATAGTACTCAATATTCATCGGATCCCAGCAAACACAACATGTAGTATTACATAAAGATGATCTTGATCATGATAGGCAGCTCACAAGATCTAAACATGGTAGCACAAGAGGAGAAGACAACCATCTAGCTACTGCTATGGACCGGTAGTCCAAGGCTGAACTACTCACGCATCAGTCCGGAGGCGGGCATGGTGATGTAGAGCCCTCCGGTGACGATTCTTCTCTCCGGCAGGGTGCCGGGAAGAGCTTATGAACCCTCCCGAACTAGGGTTGACGACGGCGGCGGCTCTGGACTTCGTGGAGGAAAAAGGTGCGCGTCCTAGGTTTTGCAATTCTGGGGGGGTATAAGTAGGCGAAAGGGCGAATGCGGAGGAGGCTCGAGGGCCCCACACCTGGTGCTCGCGTGGCCAGGGGGGACCCGCGCCGGGACCAGGTGTGGGCCCCTCGGGGCTCTCCTCCGTGTCCTCTTCGGTGTTCTGGAACCTCCCGAGAAAAATAGGCACTTTGACGTTTCGTTTGTCCAATTCTGAGAATATTTCCTTAACAGTTTTTCTGAAACAAAAAACAGCAGAAAACAGGGAACTGGCACTTTGGCATCTTGTTAATAGGTTAGTCCCAGAAAATGCATAAAATGATATAAAAGTGTATATAAAATATGTAGCAAGTGGCATAACATAAGCATGGAACATAAGAAATTATAGATACGATGAAGACGTATCAACAATCTAGACAAGTATCAAAACAACAAGTAAATAAACAATAAAGGGCGAGATGGAGCGGGGTCACCAAGGTGAAGACACGAGTCGAAGATTTATTTCCGAGTTCCACCCAAGAGGGTGTACGTCTCGTTGGAGATGTGTGAGTCACCACCAAGGTTGACTCAACGCCACAAAGGCTCACGTTCTTCTCCGATGAACTCGACCACAAAGGTCTGAGCCCAACTTCTTCCACTAAGGACTCCTTTAAGGGCAGAAAAGGTCTCGTACAACAATTCGTGAGGCACACACCCACATCTCAATCGGGGGCTCCCAAAACGACCACAAGAGGTCTAATCCACAAAGGATCTATATGGTAACAAGTAGCAACTTGGAGAACCTAGCTAATCCACAAAGGAAACACTAGATTCGAGGGCCCTCAAGATATTGAGGGGGAAAGTGAAATCGCATCGGTGGAGTTGTAGATCGGGGGCTTCTCCTTCGGATCTCCAAAGATCAACGGAGTTGGTTGTCTAGATTGGGAGATCCATGAGAAATGAGCTTCAGCAGCAATGGGGGAGATTTGGATCTGAGAGCTAATCTGCTGGAGGTAGGTGGAGGGGTATTTATACCCCTCCCCGAATTCTGACCGTTGTGCAGCCGCCATCTCGGAAATTTCCGAGTTTAGTTCGGAAATTTCCGGAATGACGACCGAAAATTTCCGGACTAGCCACCGAAATTCTCTGCATGGAGTTCCGATGGAGCTCTGACTGAGTATAGTATTGGGTCCACTTCTGACTTGGCGACGATGTTCGTCTTGTAGCTTAGAAATCTCCGAACGCCGACCGGAAATTTCTGAAATTCCGATAGAGAATTAACTGGATGCAGTGCTGAGATGGATTCTGACTTGGCGCTGATCTTCATCTTGTAGCTCGGAAATCTCCGGACGCTGACCAGAAATTTCCGAGCCTTCTAAAATTCCGGCTGATAAAAACTAGAATCCAGTGTTGGTTTGAGTTCTTGTCTTAGTGAAAATCCTGTGTAGACCGGAAATCTCCGGATTAGGACCGAAAATTTCCGGACCCCGGAAATCTCCTCCTAGATTTCCGGTTAAGTTCTGAAGGATGCAGTACTGAATAATCCAGACATTCATGAGACCATTGTGTCGTGTCTCGAAGGACGGACACCGGGGATGCGAGACACCCCCTTTGTAGATTCGGTAGGGGTGCGAAGGAAGCTGAAAACGTCTCCCGGGGGACGATCGCCGGCGAGCTCCTCACTCACTCTCCGATCTTGACGTGGTAGGAAAACAAGGAAAGCGCACAACGATCTACCTAGGTTCAGGCCGCCTGAAGGCTAACAGCCCTACTCCTGCATGTCTAGATAGATGGACGAATCATGTTGTGGCTACAATGGTGTTCTCCGGTGAGGTACCCGACATGGTACTTTGGCTAGAGGAAGGGAAAGGACTGATCCTTGCCCGGAGGAGATCACCTCACTTCCCTTCCCTGCCCTAGCCTAGCTTGGTCTTGTGTTCACCCCCCATCCCTTCCTCCATGGCCTTGGTCCTCCTTTTATAGGGAAAGGGGATACCAAAGAGGTCACGCGAGGAGCGTAAGGGGGTCTTGGCGGGAAGCAATCCCTCTCCATGGTGGAGACGGCGATGTGGCCTCTTCTCCTCCAAGTATCGGTCACCGGGTTGGTGGGATCCTCTGCCACCTTTAGGGAAAGCGGCGGACAGAGGCTGACAGAGGGTAGGCGGCGTCCCCTGTCCGCGCCTTGGTTCCCAAGTCTTCTGGGGGCTTCTACCATCCTCTAGAAGGTGGTAGAAGCCTTATCTTAACCTTGTACGGTCTTGTACCCGAGAGAGAGCCCAGCCCCGCCGGGGACTCGCACTCTTGGGGTCTTCGGATCCATCCGGGGCACATGAGACCCGGGGGTCCTGCGTACCCGGGAGGTCTTGCTTGGTGCGGGTGCACCCGCCAAGTCTTGTGACGAGTCTTGGCCTTGTCCATCTTCGCGTTGGGCCCACAGGCGGTGGACCCACTTGGGCAGCGCTAGGGGAACCCCATGTTCCACTGCTACGACAGTAGCCCCCGGGCACGGTCCCGGCGGCTTCGGTCTTCTGAGGATGCCGGGGATATGACTAAAGAAATCAAGGTGGGTCCGGCGCCTGGTCTTCTTGGAGTTATTCCACTCGGGGGAATAACTGTGATGGCCTCCTCGATTCTTGGTAACGGAGAGACCGAGGAGTCCGTCGTGGGGGGAGGAGCTCGTGCTATAAAAGCAGGGGCGGACTCGTCAGTCCCCATCCATCTTATTTGCCTTCCTTGAAGAAGATATGCCCTAGAGGCAAATAAATAAGTAGTATTTATTGCAGTATCTCATAAGTTTATAATAGGTTTATGTATTGTGCTATAACTGTATTAATCGGAATTATTAATACACGTGCGATACATAGACAACCAGGTCCCTAGCAAGCCTCTATATGAGCTAGTCCATTGGGCAACAGTTGATCGAGATTCCCGATCAAGGACAATGACGTCGGTTGACAATGGGGTCATCTTGTTGGTAGAATAAGGTGGTGGACATACGCAAAGTATTGCAATAAGATCGTATTACGATGCTTGTCATTTGCAATAGATAAGAGTGTGATAGCTTATTCCTTAGACCGTGAGACCGTACTTATTGTTGCTTCGTAGGAGTGCTTTGAGAGCATGAAACGTTGTGTCTTATATAGCATGACAATAACGGTGTCCATCTTGGGTATTCCGAAAGAGCATCAAGACGTAAGGATCAAGAGCGGGATTTGTTCATTCTTGTAATGGAAAGATACTCTGGGCCCACTCGGTGATATTGCATCTATATAGCTGCGCAGCTTATGACTAGGTCATGGAGATGTAATATCGCAGACGAGTTAATAACCTTCGTCGGTAACGAGATACAGCAAAGGCATCGGTGTGTCTACGATCATATCTCGGACAAGGTAGTATCGCAGAGACAAAGGGAATGAATATCATACTTATGGTTCAACGACGATATTCGTGGAATGCACAGGGGTCGTTATATATTTCCAGGTATCCCTGACGATCATTGGTGAGCGGAGTGTCTCGACCATGTCTGGAGTGTTCCCGAACCGTAGCGTAACAAACTTAAGGTCTTAGCGACGCTTTGAGATAGGTTCTGGAATTTTATAGGTTTTTGTTGGAGAGAAAGAAATGATCCGGAAAGAGTTCCGGTGGTCCGGAAGGAGTTCCGGGGAGCTATGGAAGGGTTCCGAGAATGTCCGAAAGTTGTTCGGGTGGTTCCGAAATAGTTTCGGAGTCATGGGATATTGAATTATATATAAATATATTAATTATGAATTAATGGGATTTTTATATTAATTTAATATTAATTAAATAAAGGAAAAAGGGGGCTCCCACCTATATGGGCCCTAAGAGGGCCCAAGAGGGGGGAGCCGCACCCCACAAGGGAGGGTGGGCCCCAAGGGGGTTCGGCCGGCCCAAGGGGGGGCGCACCAACCCCCCCAAACCTTTAGTCCCACATGGGGGAGCCAAGGGGGTTGGCACACCCCTTCCCCCTTTATATAGCAAGGCATATTAATTGATTTAATTCATAGGAAATTCAGTTAATTCCCAATTTCTCTCTCGATCCCGTGGTTCCCAAGTTGGAGCCGCGCCGAGCTGAGGAAGGGGGTCTCTCTCCACCTAAGCCATACCGCAGAGCGCCGTTGCTCTGCGGGATTCCAGATAAGATCTACTCCTGCGATTTCAGCTGGATCTGAATGACCGGGAGTTGTCGCTAGGCTCCGTATGTTTGCGAGTGATCGGAGGCTACTCTATTGAGGAGCTTGGGCGACGTCGTCTCGCCCCCTGCAGCCGCCGCGCCTTCCCCCTCTGCTGCCGGCGCGCCAGCCCCTGGTGCTGGCGCTCTGCCTTCTTCCACCCGACGCCCGTCGACGCAGATCATCGTCGACACCCCGGCGTCATCGACTCCGACATCGCGGCAAGTTCTCCGCGACCTCGAGGTCGCCTACGTACGACTTCATCGTCAACGCTTGTGCGGGAGCGTAATCCCCGCTATCGGTCTACATGGAGGTAATGTAACCTGTTCCGCCACCGTTATCGCATGTACTAGATAGATAGATCCTGGCTAGTTAGGGTTTCGTTCGCTAGAAAATTATTGTTTTCTGCCCCCGTAACCCCTTTAGTGGTATCAGAGCCGATCTATGCGTAGTACTGCTGGTACGGTTAGAACTCATGTTGAATGAGGGCGTCTTTCTTATATTTGCTACCCTCTAGCGTGCACTTGCGATGCCTTCGGTATTGAGTTGATGAAGCGGCCCGGACCGACTTTACGCGTACGCTTACGCGAGACTGGTTCCACTACTGACATACGGCTTGCACCGTATCTGTGGCTGGCGGGTGCCTGTTTCTCTCTCTCTAGTCGGCAAAGCATTTTCAATGGAGGGCCCGAAAGGGATGCTTAAACATGCAATTATACGATTGACGTTGTGGTACAAAGTTCGTAGGTAGGGAAGCGATTCTCTTACGAATAAGCCTATTTGCCACGTAAAACTTGCAAAACTAAATAAAGCTAGAGGCGTCTAACTTTGTTTTGCAGAGGCGTTATTTTATGTGACATGGTTACGGTAAGTTTTGATATTACTCGTACTGTCGGAGGCAATGGAGGGCTCTGTAGACTCGGAGCCATGCCGGGGCGCCGGGGGCCAGGCACATGGCGCCATGAAGGTCCAGGCGCATCGACCATGTCACATCGCACTTCATTGCATCATCATTGTGTGCTGTTGTGTGTGCATCCTATTGATTGCTTATATGCTAGATATACAACGGTAGCATCATAAATAGGATGATCCCTAACAAATACCAAAATTGTGTTCTCCCTCGTTGCGCACCACCAAGAAAGTTCTACGTTATGAGGCAGGCCGTGATGATCGGGTGTCACACAACTCGTCGTTCGCATACAGTGGGTGTAAGCCATGTTGCACGCGCAGGTCTTCGAGGTTTGATTGGCGAGCCTAGCATACTCAGAGGTATGGCCTCGGAACACGGGAAGATCGAAAGATCGAGCACGAGTCATAGAGTTGTTATGATCGACATTTTATGTCCACCTTTGAAGCTGTGCTGCCGGCCGTGATGATCGGGGGTAGTATGGTGGATGAGGGTCGTGTCATCGCCATTATTATTTTAGGGATAATAATCTTGGTGAGGTGTGTTTTTGATAATGAGATTATAGAACTAAAACTCACCTATATATTATAAACTTATCTTACCTCTTTTGCGATCACATCTGGAGACTACGGAACTACACTTCGGTTGCTTCCTCAAGAGCTCGGATTCTACCTTGGAAGCCGACGGGTCCAACTTCATCAGCTGGTGCATTGGTTTTAGAAACATTCTCCAAACACAACAAACATCCTATATGTGCTAGAACATTAGTTAGGAGTTAGACCAGATGATTCTGATAGCAAGGAGCAAGATGATGAGTTCCGTAAGCATCATGACATGTTCATGGAAGTGACGATCGTCATGAGCGTATGCCTAGCACCTGAGTTGAAAGTTGTTTCAACACATGGAGCCATATGTCGTGATTGATGCGATCAGAGGTCACTTCAAAGATGAATTGAGTCTGAGAAGTTCAGACAGCTTAGAAAGTTCCGGACCATTCACATGGGGAGCATACCTGTCTGGAGACTCAGTTGAAGAAGTTGTGTGACATCTACTTCAGGCTTACGAATATCTACGATTTCTAGATAGCGAACTCCAGTGCAATAGAGATTGCGCTTTACCTCCTAGCTGTGAATAGCATGTGCGTGAATATGCTATAGAGACACGGTGGGCTTCTTCACGTTCGTGAACAAGTTCAAATCTCTAAAAGTTGATTCATCGAAGAAGAGTTCTTCGACGCTATGGGTATATTTGATATACGAAGATATAAATGTATTCTTCTCATACTTGATGAAAAGTGTTTGATAATTGTTCTGTTTGTGAAACAGTCCCTGATTATCACAAGTATGTGGCGAAGGGTGACGTGACAGTGCACGAGTGATGGCATGTTCATGGCCAGTAGTGCTCACGCCCTCGAGATATCATATTAGTTATCATCAATAGTTTTTGATGAGACATTTTGTAATAGTGAGAATGTGATCTAGTTTGGTGTCTTGAATGTTACAAGACATAATTATTCATATAGAACACATCAGTTGTTTTATGTTATGAAACAAAGCAGTTGTTTCATGTTATGAGTAATTTGCATCACATCTCAATTACATTATGCGTATGATATACATTTATAATAGCGGGAATGATAAAATTATGTGTCCAAAGAACAAACACCATCGAATTTAGTCATAAAGGCAATGAAAGAAGTAATGGATATTTTTTGGTCCATTTAAGTATTTCGAGTGCCAAAATTGATTAAGTTTGAAATGCAGTATTGAAGTTGCAATACTAGAGGAAATTGATTGAGAGTCATTTTTTAATGATTAATCAATGGTGTTTTGCTTGATCCGAATTCCTCTATGATTTTGGTAAATAGGAGTATTTGCCCGATAAATTATGGAGTCTGAAATTAATTTGATAATAGATCAAATGGGGTTTTTCAGAAGAAAGATTAGTGAATGTTGTATTCACAAAATTCGATCAAAGGACAATATTTTTTGAATTATGGTTTCAACACAAAAGACTTGTGGAAATTCGTTTCACAATATTATAATATCATATATGGTGATATATGGGGAATTATAATCATGCTCTATTTTAAATAAAGTGTGGTCTTTCAGAATCTGTCTTAGAATCTCCTAATATGTTCGAAACATTATAGTCGATGTCCACTTTAGAAAATAGATATTTTTCTCAACGAGAATTCGTGAGATCGACAGTAGTGTCGACGTGTATATGATTATACGATAATTCGGAGTATACATGAATAGTTCTTTGTAGATTACTCACATAGGATGAGAGTCTATTCCAAAACCAAATAGAAACAAAACTCAGTTTGTTGTCTATGTAATTCCGAGGAAAATATGAATTTTCGAATTACGGTTTATGGATTGGAATTAGAAGTTTGGAATAAAGTGTCAGACCTATGTTGGAAGGTGTTCCAAAGAGTATATGTCTGCTAATGAAAATTTGGTGATTAAGAGTGAGGGAGACTAGAAAATTGTTTTCTGCTTGCAATCCTCTTCATAAAGATCATAATATTTTCATGAAAGAAACTTCTAAATAAAGTGTTGTTATATTTAATATTGCTGTCAGGTCACAGCTCTGTATTAAGTATTTCAGATCTTGTTGACAGATCAAGGTGCACTCTATGAATACAAAGAAAGTTGAGAAAATATCGGAATACGAACAAAGGCTTTTGAGCCTGGAAATCCAAAGTTGCATTTGAAAGGATTAAGAGAGTAATTGTTGCTGCAATTCTTATTAGAGGAATAAGATTGTTTAATCGTCATATAAGGTGTTATATGAGAAATGTGACTATAAGAAAGACGCGGTAGCATGTCTTGTCAAGAAATGTGTCTTGGACAAGATCAAATTTGTTGACTACATTTATGTAGACATGCTTGAAGTCTGAGGGATTTGTATCAATGTAATACTGAGGTTTGTATTAAATTCGAATTGATGTTAGATCAATGATTTTGGTTTGACCTAAATGTCGAATTAAGTGGGAGTCGTATTTAGTTTACTCAGGTGGAATATGTATGAAACATATTTTTGAGTGGGAGCTCAGGAACTCAAATATGTGGATAACACGTTTTTGAGTGGGAGCGTGTGTTGTCAAATATGTGGAGACATAATTTGAGTGGGAGTCGAATTCATCTTGTGTAGTTAACACATTGTGAAACTGTACCAATAGAATATGATGAAGTTGTGAAACTTTTTAAAAGTTAGTGTCTATTTTGAAATAGAACGGGAATTTTAAATAGTTAGTCGAGTTGTGTTGGATTATATCTGAGGAGTCAGAATAGAATCAAAAGGATGGTCATTTGGAATCCAATTGGTCATTAAGAGTAATGATGCATGAAGGTAATGGTTGTATGACATGTGGGTCTATTATGTATATATTAGACATCATACAGAAACCATATTATCTGCTCGATAAAATATAACCGATGTTCTTGGAATAAGAGCAGTTATGAAAGTAAATTTGAAATTTACTGGAAGTAGAAGTGCGTTAGTTAAGGGATTGACATTTGAATGTCAAGTTTTCTACATTGGTGTGAAAGTATGTAGATATCGCGAGTTTGTAATTGTTACAAGGGGCTCTGCATGGCTGAGTGTGTTTTTCAGGGCAGTTATCTGGTTAGTATAATCAGAGTAAGCGCTGGGAAGCAGAAGTCTCACTTAGTTACGGTATTTGCATATATGTTGTTAGACAACATGGTGATATCAAGCAAGTTGATGCCAGTGAATCGCAAAAGCGTGTACAATCATGGATTGTGCAGTAACACTTTTCCACAAGCAAGCATTATCAAATGATTCTTATTTGATAAGGGATTCTGATAAAGTAAAATGCAGCTAGTTTATTTGTACTCTAGTGCAAGTGGGAGACTGAAGGAGATATGCCCTAGAGGCAAATAAATAAGTAGTATTTATTGCAGTATCTCATAAGTTTATAATAGGTTTATGTATTGTGCTATAACTGTATTAATCGGAATTATTAATACACGTGCGATACATAGACAACCAGGTCCCTAGCAAGCCTCTATATGAGCTAGTCCATTGGGCAACAGTTGATCGAGATTCCCGATCAAGGACAATGACGTCGGTTGACAATGGGGTCATCTTGTTGGTAGAATAAGGTGGTGGACATACGCAAAGTATTGCAATAAGATCGTATTACGATGCTTGTCATTTGCAATAGATAAGAGTGTGATAGCTTATTCCTTAGACCGTGAGACCGTACTTATTGTTGCTTCGTAGGAGTGCTTTGAGAGCATGAAACGTTGTGTCTTATATAGCATGACAATAACGGTGTCCATCTTGGGTATTCCGAAAGAGCATCAAGACGTAAGGATCAAGAGCGGGATTTGTTCATTCTTGTAATGGAAAGATACTCTGGGCCCACTCGGTGATATTGCATCTATATAGCTGCGCAGCTTATGACTAGGTCATGGAGATGTAATATCGCAGACGAGTTAATAACCTTCGTCGGTAACGAGATACAGCAAAGGCATCGGTGTGTCTACGATCATATCTCGGACAAGGTAGTATCGCAGAGACAAAGGGAATGAATATCATACTTATGGTTCAACGACGATATTCGTGGAATGCACGGGGGTCGTTATATATTTCCAGGTATCCCTGACGATCATTGGTGAGCGGAGTGTCTCGACCATGTCTGGAGTGTTCCCGAACCGTAGCGTAACAAACTTAAGGTCTTAGCGACGCTTTGAGATAGGTTCTGGAATTTTATAGGTTTTTGTTGGAGAGAAAGAAATGATCCGGAAAGAGTTCCGGTGGTCCGGAAGGAGTTCCGGGGAGCTATGGAAGGGTTCCGAGAATGTCCGAAAGTTGTTCGGGTGGTTCCGAAATAGTTTCGGAGTCATGGGATATTGAATTATATATAAATATATTAATTATGAATTAATGGGATTTTTATATTAATTTAATATTAATTAAATAAAGGAAAAAGGGGGCTCCCACCTATATGGGCCCTAAGAGGGCCCAAGAGGGGGGAGCCGCACCCCACAAGGGAGGGTGGGCCCCAAGGGGGTTCGGCCGGCCCAAGGGGGGGCGCACCAACCCCCCCAAACCTTTAGTCCCACATGGGGGAGCCAAGGGGGTTGGCACACCCCTTCCCCCTTTATATAGCAAGGCATATTAATTGATTTAATTCATAGGAAATTCAGTTAATTCCCAATTTCTCTCTCGATCCCGTGGTTCCCAAGTTGGAGCCGCGCCGAGCTGAGGAAGGGGGTCTCTCTCCACCTAAGCCATACCGCAGAGCGCCGTTGCTCTGCGGGATTCCAGATAAGATCTACTCCTGCGATTTCAGCTGGATCTGAATGACCGGGAGTTGTCGCTAGGCTCCGTATGTTTGCGAGTGATCGGAGGCTACTCTATTGAGGAGCTTGGGCGACGTCGTCTCGCCCCCTGCAGCCGCCGCGCCTTCCCCCTCTGCTGCCGGCGCGCCAGCCCCTGGTGCTGGCGCTCTGCCTTCTTCCGCCCGACGCCCGTCGACGCAGATCATCGTCGACACCCCGGCGTCATCGACTCCGACATCGCGGCAAGTTCTCCGCGACCTCGAGGTCGGCTACGTACGACTTCATCGTCAACTCTTGTGCGGGAGCGTAATCCCCGCTATCGGTCTACATGGAGGTAATGTAACCTGTTCCGCCACCGTTATCGCATGTACTAGATAGATAGATCCTGGCTAGTTAGCGTTTCGTTCGCTAGAAAATTATTGTTTTCTGCCCCCGTAACCCCTTCATTCCTGCCTCCCAATCCACCCAGCACCATTGCCGCAATGGCGCCGGTGAAGCGGGGACGAGGACGTGCGCGCACCATTCAAGCCGCGACGAGAGAGGGACCGCCTGTCCGTGGCTGCGGCGAGTGCCGAGGTCGAGGAAGAGGGAGTCGAGGTGGCCGCGGTGGTCGCGATCGGGCTTCCCCTCCTCCGACGAGCTCAACCCACACCGGCTTCGCCCCGTTCGAGTTCATGGTGGATCTGGACCGCCAGCTCCGCGGTCACTTGCGTCTTCCGGATTCCTTCGCGATGGCCATGGCGGAGAGCAGGCCCTCCCGGCTTCTGGCTGCAGGTCGACGGCTGCCCCAATGGCCCCTCCTGGGTCTGGACGGAGCACGCCGTCGACGACTCCATGCTCCTGGGCCATGGGTGGAAGTCATTCTCCCACTCCTGGCGGTTAACCCGGGGGCAGAAGGTTATGTTCCTGTACGACGGAGATGCGACGCTCTCCGTGAAGATCTTCGATGCCGCCGGAGGGCGAACCGTGTGCTGCATGGAGAGCAGCAACAGCGGTAGCGGCGACTCCAGCTCCTTCGACGAGGATGAAGAGGAGGAAAACTCATCTAGCGTCAAGGTGGACGAGAGCTCGTCGTCCTGAGGAAGCAAGAAGCCGGGGAGGAGACGTGGAAGTTCTCCTTGACCTCCTTCTTGGCTGCCTCGTCGACGTACTTATGGAAGTAGCGCCTTCCGGTGTACGCTCGCACTCCCGGTTGTCGAGGGTGAATCCTTTTGCGGTAAAAAAGTAGGTCTTCGTTGTAGTTCTTTTCTTTGTCGAAGAAGAGCTTGTCTCTATTCCTTGTACTTTGCTTTTGTGCCCCATGTGAATGAGAACAGGTTTTTAGCAAAATGTGTCCCCATTATTGTGGCACCTGAAATGCCACGCGGTAGGTGGCGGCTGAGGAGTCTATAAAAGAATCCGCAGCCCCCAGTCTTCGTCTCATGCTTCTCCCCTTCTGCTCCACTTGCCTCCACTCCTCCTTTCCGCGAGACGCGAGTTTGTCGAAGATGTCTGGCGACGCGGAGGCGATGTCGGGGGAAGCAGCCTCCGAGACTCCACGACGGAGTCGAAGTTTCGCGGGGCCGCGGATGCGCCCTGGGTTGCCCAGATCTGGGCAGCTGGACGGGGAGATACCTTCCGAGCCTCCGCTGCTCAGGCCATCACCGACCTGGCGGCCATAACAGGCCCGGCCGCACAGGAGGAAGCCCGTGTGAGGGCCATCAAGAAAGCCTTCTTTATGGCCTTTCTGAAGGAGAAGACTGCCGGGATTCCGGGTCTCTCCCAGCCTCTAGCCAAGCTTGAGGCCATTGACCAGGTAACGTCGCCTCCTTGAATCTTTCCTCTTGCTTGCCCTTAGCCAGCTTTGGCCTTGACTTGTTGGCGTCATCTCCCTTAGGAGGACAAGCGGGCCACTTGGGAATTGGCGAAGGGCATCGTCCGTGTGCTTGGGCGAGGTGGCTCTGTTCCTCCAGCAAGGCCTCCTGCCCCCCAAGATGCCTGAAGATTCTGCACGGGAGTCCCCTTCTCCTCCAGGCGTCCCCGGAAGATAGAGGTTCACCCGGCAGATGAACACACCAACGAAGACAGATCTGCGTAGGAAGGGCGTCTGGACTGGCCTTAGTAGCACAGGCTAGATATGGGCATAGGTTGCCTTGTTGAATGTAATGCAATAACTAATTTCAGAATTTAAATATGAATGCATTTCCTATCTCAACTCCCGGGGTCATTTCCCAATCTCCCTTTGCACTATGTGCCTTCCAGTCTATGAGGAGTCAACTCAGGTGCAAGTATCCTAACTGTCAGCAGCAGAAGTAATACCCCTGGAAGCACTATACCCTTCGGGGCTTTACTCCACAGCCGCATCTACTAAGATAGAGGGAAACTGATCGTTCACCAGGGAGGACGCCTCGTCCCCGCAAGGGCTCTCATACACCTTTAAGCATGCTCAGGTTGACACTATATTGACTCCAAGCGAGATATTATGTCCAAAATGTATGCAAGTGCAAACTTATCTGTTTCCCCAATTGCTTTTCTAATTTAGGCCTCTCCCGGGTTTAGCTCCACTTCCGTCTCCTTTTGAAGATTTCCTGTCCTAGGGAGGCGCTACACACAACAAACTTTTAGTAGGAAAAGAATGGACCCTCTATTTATGTCGTGAAAAAGTCTATCTAAAGCAATCCACAAGAAAAGTTGGTAGTGCATGCATTTCTATACTTATGTGCTTTAAAGCACAACACTGCCCAATCACTCTTTTCTGCGACAGCACGGCTGACTGGGCAGGCAGCCCCCGATGATAGGCGCTCACGCTCGTCCCAATGTCAGCCACCGGCACATACCAGCCCCCTGCTTACAGGTTGCTACGGAAAAATGATTTTACGACAAAAATTGAGTCTCACGGAATTGAAAACATATCTTTTATTCCTTGGCTACGGAAACACCCTTCTACACAACACTAGCCCCCAGGGCGTGCATAGTCGACCATGACTATTTTGCGATTCGTGTTTGTAGTCAGGGGTAGAACTTCCGGACATGTTCCAGGCGTTGCCCTCCGGCCCACCCTTCTCATCCTCCAGGTAGACTGCTCCAGGCCTCAGGGTATGTGTGACCTGATACGAACCTTCCCACTTCGATGACATTTTGTTCATGCCATCGTGCTTTTGCTTCTTCCGGAGGACCAGGTCTCCTGGCTCCAATGCTCTTTCTCACACATGACTGAAGGGGTTCCGTAGCAGAAAACAATAATTTTTATAACTAACGAATACCGAAACATGCCAGGATCTATCTATCTATCTAGTAATGCGGTAACGGTGGGCGGAACTGGTCACATACCTCTTCTAGACCAAATAGCGGGGATTACGCTCCCGCACAAGCATTGCTGACGTAGACGCCGTAGCCGACCTCAAGGTCGCGGAGAACTTGGCGCGACGAAGAAGGTGATGACGACGGCGGTGGTGATGACGCCGGGCAGCAGCACTGGCGATGACGACTACGCCGGGCAGCGGCAGCGGCAGTGGCACCGGGCAGCGGCGGTGGCGGCGGGCAGCAGCGGCAGCGGTGAGACGACGTCGCCCAGGCACCTCAAATGTGGCGCCTCCGAGTACTCACACACATGCGGAACTTGATGACAACCCCCGGTCACTCAGATCCAGCTGAGATCGCAGGAATAGAACTTTGGTGGAATCTCGCAGTTCAATAGGGAAGCGCAAAATAGCCTTGTGGGAGAGAGAGAGAAGCGGGCGGAGAATTAACTCAGGCCGGCATATACAACATTAATTGTATTTTGGATGTATTTAAATCAATTAATATGCCCTTCTATATAAAGGGGGGAGGGGGTGTGCAAACACCTTGCCTCCCCCATGTGGGACTAAACAAAGGAGCAAGGGGAAAGGGGCCGGCCGTCCATGCTTTTATTTTTAATTGATTTTAATTAATATTAAATTAATATAAAATATATATAATTCATAATTAATATATTTATACATTATTTAATATCTTGTGACTCCGAAACAATTTTCGGACCACCCGAACTACCTTCGGACATTCCCGGAACCCTTCCGATGTTGTCGGAACTTTTCCGGATTATCTCTCTCTCTCCTATATTTATATTATTCCTAATAATATATAATTCCAATGATCTCTATGTGTCGGCAAGACCTTAAGCGTGTTACCCTACGGTTCGAGAACACTCCAGACATGGCCGAGACCCCTCGCTCGCCAATGACTACCAGGGAGACCTGGACGTCTGTAACGGTCCCTATGCATTCTACGAATATCGTCGTTGAACCATAAACATGATATTCATTCCTTTTGTTCCTTCGATACTACCTTGTCCGAGATATGATCGTAAACATCCGATGTTCTGTTTTATCTCGTTACCGACAAGGGTCAATTAACTCGTCTGCGATATTACATCTCCATGACCTAGTCATATGCTGCGGAGCATTAAGACGTAATCTCACCGAGTGGGCCCATAGTATCTTTCCATCACGAGGATGAACAAATCCCGCTCTTGATCCATATGCCTCAACGTACTCTTTAGAGATACACAAGATACACCTTTATTGTCACCCATTTATGAACTGACGTTTGATGCACTTAGAGTATTCTACGAAGCAGCAATTAATATGATCTCACGGTCTGAGGAATAAGCTATCATATTACTTTCCAATTGCAAATGATGAACATCGTGATACGATCCTATTGCAATACTTTGTTGGGTATGTCCATCACCTTATTCCACTAATAAGATGACCTCATTGTCAACCGACGTGACTGTCCATGATCGGGAAATCTCGATCAACAGTTGCCCAATGAACTAGTTTATATAGAGGCTTGCTAGGGACTCTGGTATTAACAATTATAGCACGATACGTGTATTAACAATTCCGATTAATACAGTTATAGCACGATACAAAAACATATTACAAACTTAATGGGATAATGCGATAAATACTATATATTTATTTGCCTTTAGGCCATATCCCCTTCAGTCTCCCACTTGCACTAGAGTACAAATAAACCAGCTATATTTTACTTTTAATCATACCATCTTATCCAATAAGCATTCCATGATAATGCCTGCTCGTGGAAGAGTGTTACTTACACAATCTGTACCATACAGAATTATTCGTTCTTTGCGATTCATTGATATCAACTTGTTTGATATCATCCTGTTATCCTGATAACATATATGAACATACCGTAACTAAGTGAGATTTTTGTTTCCCAGCGCTTACTCTAATTCTGTTAACCAGACAATTGCTTTGTAAACACACTCAGTTGTAACATGTACAATCTCGCGATATCTATATACCTTTCATATCTATGTAGAGTTTCGACATTTCAATGTCAATCTAGTGCCTAACATTTTTCTACTTCTAGTAAATTCTTAATTTACTTTGATAATTATTCTTCTTTTAAGAACATGAGTCATACTTTTATCGAGCACATAATATGGCTCATATATGATGTCCATTATCATAATATAAGAGACCAACATATCTTGTAACCACCATGATATGTCATTTACATACGTGGATTTAAGCTCCCACTCAAAATATGTTACTCACATATTAAATTTGAGTAAACTAATTCGACACCCACTTAAATTAATAATTGGTTTAAGCTCCCACTCAAAAATATGTCACACACATACTAAATTTGAGTAAACAATTCGACTCCCACTTAAATTAGTAAATTCGTAATTTCTTTCGATATTTTGGTCAAACCAAAATCATTGATCATTTATCAATTCGAGTTTCAATACGATCTGACAGTATTCTATTAATACATATCCCACAGACATTAAGCATGTCTACACTTATGTAGTCAACAATTTTGATTTTGTCCAAGGCACTTTTCTTGACAAAATTTGCTTCCATGTCTTTCTTATAGTTGCATTTCTTTCTTATAACATTTTATATGATGATTAAGTAATCTTATTCTCTTAATAAGATTCATAGTAACATTTACTGTTTTAATCCTTTTAAATGTAACTTGGATTTTAAGACTCAAAGTCTTTATTCGTATTTTGGTATTTCCTCAACTTTCTTTGTACTTATAAGGTGTATCTTGTTCTGTCAACAAGATCTAAAATACTGAATATCAAACTGTGACCTGACAGCAAATATTCTTAAAATAACACCCCATTTAAAAGCTTCTTGTTTGAAAACACTATGATCTCTTATCATGAAATTTTCATTTCCATTTCAAGAGATATTCTTTTCGGAACATATTCCAATATTCTACTTTCATGAAAAAAGGTCTAATACCTCATTTTAAGCTTCTACTTTTATTCCATTAACCTTAACTCGAAAAATCATATTTTGTTTTGAGTTACACAGACAACAATACAAATTTTGCTTCTGTTGGTGTATGGAATACACTCTCATCTTAATATGAGTATGCTACAAAGAACTATTCGTGTATATTCTGTATTATCGTATAATCATCTACACCACTACACTTACTCTCGATTACACGAATCATCGTTGGAAATAATGATATTCACCACTTAATTAATTTAATAATCATATAGTATGACTTTCAATCAATTTCCTTGTATATTGACATTTCAATATCTAATATAATTTAATCAATTCGGCACATGTAACTTTGATAGATCGAAGTATCTATATTTCTTACACTGCTTTTATGATCAAATTTGGTGTTGTTTGTCCTTGAAACAAAATCATTTAATCTATGGACATTTAATTTGATCATTCCTGGTTTTATAAATGTATATCGTGTTATCATCCATATAATGTAATCGAGATGTGATTGTACGAAAAACTTTATTCATAATGTAAAATAACTGACTTGTTCCACAACCTAAAACAACTGGTTTGTTCTATTACAGGTATGAATAACTTTGTCTCGTAACATTTAAGACACAAAGCAAAATCACACTCTCACTATTACAAAAAGGTCTTATCAAAAACTATTGATGATAACTATAATGATAACTTGAGGACGTGAACACTACTGGCCATCAACTCCTTTGCTTGCCATCACTTGCGCACTGTCACATCATATATCTTCGCATACTTGTGATAATCAAGTCCTGTTTCATAAACAGAATAAGTATCAAATACTTTTCATCAAGTATCATGAGAAGAATACATTTATCACTTTGTATATCAAATATACCCGCGGCGTCAAAGATTTCGCCTTCGATGGGTTCAACCTTTACAGATTTGAACTAGCTTATGAACTCGAAGAAATTCATCATATCTCTTCTTATAGCATAGCCACGGACATGTTTCTCATAGCTGGGAGGTAAAGATACCAACGCAACAGCTATCACACACGAATCCGCAATCCAGTAGTCGTAAACATTCGTAAGTTTCAAGTAAATGTCATACATTTTCTTCAAATGAGTTTCCAAACAGGTATGTTCCTCCATCTGGAGTGAATAGAACTTCCTCAGCTGTCTATATTGTTCATACTTAATTTCATCTATGAAATTTGCCTTGCTCGAATCTATCATATCATAAGGTTCCATTTGTTGAAACTGCTCTTTCAACTCTGGTACCTGATGCACACGGTGGGTGTGTTGTTGGGAGACCCCAAGAGGAAGGTATGAAGTAGTGCAGCAGCAAGTTTCCCTCAGTAGTGAAACCAAGGTTATCGAACCAGTAGGAAATAATGAATTCCCCCGAGGTGTCAACGGCGCCAGAAAATGCTTCCTGAGACGTAGGTGACGTGGAACCTGCACACAACACAATCAAGATACTTTGCCCCAACTTAACGGTGAGGTTGTCAATCTCACCGGCTTGCTGTAACAAAGGATTAAACGTATGTGTGGAAGAAAGATGTTTGTTTGCAGAAAGTAACAGGTTTGCAGTTTGTGGTTAATCAGATTAAAGAGAAGGACCGGGGTCCACAGTTCACTAGTGGTGTCTCTCCATAAATAATAATAACATTCATGCGGGTAAACAAATTATAGCTGGGCAATTGATAGAATAATGATGAGCAAACCAATGCATATACCAACGTTATGATATCTAGTGTGAGATTCATTCGGGCATTACAACAATATACATACACCGTTCCAACCACATCTATGACTAATAATCCACCTTCCGGTTAGCGTCCGCACCCCTTTCAGTATTAAGTTGCATGCAACAGATTATCGCCTTAAGCACTGTGTGTAAAGTAAGTAAGTAACATCATCCTTAGACAAAGTACTACTGTTTTATCCCTAGTAGTAACAGTACATCTACAACCTTAGAGCAAGCTGTCACCACCCTAGATTTAATAGAGACATGAACCTACTATCGAGCATAATTACCCCCTCTTGGAGTCACAAACATCTACTTGGCCAGAGCATACACAAGTAACGGAGAGCATGCAAGATCATTAAATAGCACACACACATGATATATTATGAAGCAATAACTTTAGTACTCAATATTCATCGGATCCCAGCAAACATTCATTGAAGTATTACATAACGGTGATCTTGATCATGATAGGCAGCTCACAAGATCTAAACATGATAGCACAAGAGGAGAACACTACCATCTAGCTACTGCTATGGACCCGTAGTCCAAGGGTAGACTACTCACGCATCAGTCCGGAGGCGGTCATGGCGACGTAGAGGCCTCCGGTGACGATTACCCCTCCCGGCAGGGTGCCGGGAGTAGTTCTGATCTCTCCCGAATTGGTGTTGACGACGGTGGCGGCTCGGGACCCGTGGAGGAAAATATGAACACCGTGTTAGGGTTTTTAGTCTGGGGAGTATTTGTAGGCAAAAGGGAGAAGTCGGTGGCGCCCCGAGGGGCCCACACCTGGTCTTCACGCGGCCAGCAGTGCTGTCGCGCGAGCACGTGGTGGCGCCGCCTCGGTGGCCCACTTCGTCTCGTGTTCGGCTTTCTGGAACGTTCCCGATGAAAAACTGACTTCAGAACAGAAATCGTTCAATTCCGAGAATATTTCCTTAAGTACTTTTCTGAAACCAAAAACAGCAGAAAACAGGGAACTGGCACTGTGGCATCTTGTTAATAGGTTTGTCCCAGAAAATGCATAAAACTATATAAACATGTAATAACTTGGTATAATATAGCATGGAACATAAGAAATTATAGATACGCTGGAGACGTATCAACATCCCCAAGCTTTGTTCTACTCGTCTCGAGTAGGCAAGAACGATAAAAGAAGAATAATTTCTGAAGTGACATGCTTAAACACAATCTTGATCATAATAAAATGTAAGGCTCATGTTATGAATGAAGTGACTCAAGGCAATGATCTATAGTTTGCTAACAAATAGACAAGGAGTAAACAACTACATCAATAGTACTTTCAAACAAGCATCAAAAAGATTTGCATAAGAGTTAACTCATAAAGCAATATTATCTAAGCAAAAGAGCATTGAAGCAACACAAAGGAAGATATAAGTTTCAGCATTGGCTTTCAACTTTTGAACATGTATATCATATAGATAGTTGTCAACACAAAGAAATATAACAAGTGCAATAAGTAAGCATATAAGAATTGTTGCACACAGTTGACACAAGTGTTTGCTTCGGGGATAGAAAGAAGTAGGTAAACTGACTCAACATAAAGTAAAAGATAGGCCCTTCGTAGAGGGAAGCAGGGATACAATCATGTGCTAGAGCTTCTTAGTTTTATAGGTTTTTGAAATCATATAGAGAGCATAAAAGTAAGTTTTGAGCGGTGTTTCTCGTTGTCAACGAATGGTAATGGGCACTCTTCCCCCCTTGTCAACCAGACTTTCTTAAGAGCGGCTTCCATGAAGGACGTTATTTGTACCCAAGGGCAGATCATCCCTTTTTTCTCTTTTGTTTGCACATGTAGTTTAGAACTAGTAGCATTGCTTGGCTGATTAGATCAGGGCAAAAATGTGAAGAGAATGCAGTGGTTAAAGTTGTAATTAATTGGGACTGGGCACCCCATTTGCCAGCTCTTTTTGCAAAGTTAATGGATAAGCGGTGTATATGCCACTAGTCCGGTTGTTGAAAGTCTGTCTAAAAGCAAATGACAAGGTTGATATCCGTAAAACCACATATTTCCTCATGAGCTAATAAACATTGACACAAATAAGGGATAATAAATTTTGAATAAAAGGTAGCACATGAAGTATTTACTTGGAATGGCAAGAAATACCATGTAGTAGGTAGGTATGGTGGACAAAAATGGCATAGGTTTTGGCTCAAGGATTATGGCTGCACGAGAAGCATTCCCTCTCAGTACAAGGCTTTGGCTAGCAAGGTTGTTTGAAACAAACACAAGTATAAACTATGACAACAAGACGTATATAAAAACATATTGCAAGCATTATAAAACTCTACATTGTCTTCCTTGTTGTTCAAACACTTTAATTAGAAAATATCTAGACCTTAGAGATACCAAACATGCAAACCAAATTTCAGCAAGTTTTACGGTAGTTCCTCACTAATAGGTTTTAAATGCATGATGTAAAAGCTTAAACATGATCTACTTGAGAGCTCAAAACAATTGCCAAGCACCACAACATGAAAGATAACAATCCATAAGAGCATGTATATCTTTCTTTATACCATCTACCACATTTAGCATTTTCTGTTCTCAACCAAACACCAATAAACTTATTTAAAAGATAAACTCTCCAAGTAATTAAACAATGAGATATGAGTGTATGATATAATAAAGCTAACAGCTCTAGCAAGAGATGCATGAAAAACAGGAGCTAGAAAGCATTGAAGTAACATAGAAGAACACTCAACAAATATAAGTGAAAAATACGAGTATTCATAAGAAAAAGCGGAGTGTGTCTCTCTCCCACAAAGGAATGCTAGGATCCATTTTATTCTGAGAATGAAAATAACAAAAACAAAAACAAAAATAAACTGACACTTCAAGAAAAGCACATAAGAAGTGGCGGAATTAAAATATAGTTTCACTAGAAAGGACCTGATAGTTTGTTGATGAAGAAGGGGATGCCTTGGGCATCCCCAAGCTTTGACGCTTGAGTCTTCTTGAAATATGTTGGGGATGAACCACCGGGGCATCCCCAAGCTTTGGCTTTACTATCCTTTTGATCACATCATATCATCCTTCTCTCTTGATCCTTGAAAACTTCCTCCACACCAAACTTAGAGTAAACTTCATTAGAGGGTTAGTGCACGAAAAATTATGATATTCTGTAGGAACACAATTTCTATCAATGCTACTGGAAATTAGCTACAGCCACTGATACTTCATAGGATAAAAAGATCCAATCAAAATAGCAAAAGAGGCATTGCAAAATAAATGGCAGAATCTGTCAAAAACAGAACAGTCCGTAAAGACGAATTTTTTCGAGGCACTTAACTTGCTCAGATCAGAAAACTCAAAACTAATTAAAGTTGCATATATATCTGTGGATTACGCACAAAAAAGGGCAGATTATCTGGATTTTTCTGTGAGGAGTTACGAATTAAAAGGTGGATAGCAGAAAACTGTTTCAGCGCAGGAATCCAAATTTAGCATGAACTTTCAACTAGAGGCTTATCTTGACACAACAATACAATAAAATAAAGATACAAAGGAATTGCTACAGAGGTAGGAAAAGTCCTTGACACAAACAAAATAAAATAACAGGAAATAAAAGTAGGTTGTCTCCCATAAGCGCTTTTGTTTAACGCCTTTCAGCTAGGCACAGAAAGCAAAACTCAAGTATTATCAAGAGATGAAGCATCAACACCAATAATTTCCTCCAAAACATGGTTGGTTGTAATAGGTGTTTTTGGTATCCATGAGTGTGTCCTATTATGTAAACCATCACTTTTAGGCATATTGGGAGGTTTGGGTTTGGGAATATAAATAAACTTTTGCTCTCTTCCTACAAAAGCCTTATCTTTCTTAGTTTTAATAGAGGCAAAGGTTGAACTTAAGGTCTCCATAGCATCTTCTAATTCATCAATTCTATGATTATGAGTATCAAGGGTGTTGCTAGTTTCTAAAGCAGTGATTCTTCCATTAATGTCATCTAGTGATTCATTACCCTTGCTAGTATTATCAAAAAAAGTTTTCTCCATAGAATCCAACCTTTTAATAATATCTTCCAAAGTGATCTCAGTTTTAACTTCTTTAGTAAGGGGTGGTGCCCCTAACAAACTTTCAATTGAATTGCAGGCTTCAAAAGCAGGTGTACCAAGAAAGTTACCCCCCGTAAGAGCATCAATAACATACCTATACCAACTAGAGATACCAACATAAAAATTCCTAAGGAGGATTAAAGTAGAGTGCTTTTTAGTGCATTTTTTATGAGCATCATTTATCCTATACCAAGCATCTTTTAAACTTTCTCCTCCTTGTTGTTTAAACGAACGAATTTCAACTTCAGGACTACCCATTTTCAGCAACTTAAATATCAAACCAAAATAACAAAAACTGAAAATAAAATAGCAAACCGAAATAAACAAAGTAATGCAAGTAACTAATTTTTTTTGTATTTTTATATTAAGCAAACAAGACAGTAATAAAAATAAACTAAGCAAGACAATGACAAAATAAAAATATTGGAAGTGCGAAAACTCCACTCGTAGAAGAATCTTCAAATCACCGGCAACGAAGTTGACGGAGGAGTGTGAAGGTCTTCAAAGAAATTCTTATTTCCCCGGCAACGGCGCCAGAAAAATGCTTGATGCACACGGCGGGTGTGTTGTTGGGAGACCCCAAGAGGAAGGTATGAAGTAGTGCAGCAGCAAGTTTCCCTCAGTTGTGAAACCAAGGATATCGAACCAGTAGGAAATTATGAATTCCCCCGAGGTGTCAACGGCGCCAGAAAAATCTGCGACGTAAGGGCGCCAGAAAATGCTTCCTGGGACGTAGGTGACGTGGAAAGTAACGATGAGGTTGTCAATCTCACCGGCTTGCAGAAAGTAACAGGTTTGCAGTTTGTGGTTTATCAGATTAAAGAGAAGGACCGGGGGTCCACAGTTCACTAGTGGTGTCTCTCCATAAATAATAATAACATTCATGCGGGTAAACAAATTACAGCTGGGCAATTGATAGAATAATGATGAGCAAACCAATGCATATACCAACGTTATGATGTCTAGTGTGAGATTCATTCGGGCATTACAACAATATACATAGATCGCTCCAACCGCATCTATGACTAATAATCCACCTTCCGGTTAGAGTCCGCACCCCTTTCAGTATTAAGTTGCATGCAACAGATTATCGCCTTAAGCACTGTGTGTAAAGTAAGTAAGTAAGTAAGTAACATCATCCTTAGACAAAGTACTACTGTTTTATCCCTAGTAGCAACAGTACATCTATAACCTTATCACCACCCCAGATTTAATAGAGACATAAACCTACTATCGAGCGTAAATACCCCCTCTTGGAGTCACAAGCATCTACTTGGCCAGAGCATACACAAGTAACGGAGAGCATGCAAGATCATTAAATAGCACACACATGATATATTATGAAGCAGTAACTTTAGTAGTCAATATTCATCGGATCCCAGCAAACACAACATGAAGTATTACATAACGGTGATCTTGATCATGATAGGCAGCTCACAAGATCTAAACATGATAGCACAAGAGGAGAAGACAACCATCTAGCTACTGCTATGGACCCGTAGTCCAAGTGCAGACTACTCACGCATCAGTCCGGAGTCGGTCATGGCGACGTAGAGGCCTCTGGTGACGATTCCCCCTCCCGGCAGGGTGCCGGGAGAAGTTCTGATCTCTCCCAAATTGGTGTTGACGACGGCGGCGGCTCGGGACCCATGGAGGAAAATATGAACACCGTGTTAGATTTTTTAGTCTGGGGGGGTATTTGTAGGCGAAAGGGCAAAGTCGGTGGCGCCCCGAGGGGCACACACCTGGTCCTCGCGCGGCCAGGAGTGCTGCCGCTCGAGCACGTGGTGGTGCCGCCTCGGTGGCCAACTTCGTCTCGTGTTTGGCTTTCTGGAACGTTACCGATGAAAAACTGACTTCAGAAAAGAAATCGTTCAATTCCGAGAATATTTCCTTAAGTACTTTTCTAAAACCAAAAACAGCAGAAAACAGGGAATCCTGTGGCATCTTGTTAATAGGTTAGTCCCAGGAAATGCATAAAACTATATAAAATGCATATAAAACATGTAATAACTTGGTATAATATAGCATGGAGCATAAGAAATTATAGATACGTTGGAGACGTATCAGTACCATGCTTATGACCATGATGGTTTGCACTTCTATGAAAATGTCACGACGCTGATGAAAATCCTCATCTTCTTCTTCGCTAGCAGAATCATCTGGTTCATCTCCTAATCCTTGTTCTATAACATAGAGTATATTATTAGTTTCTTGTACCAATGGATGAAATTGGACCCATCAGCCAACTAGGGCGGACTTCTAAGGAAGTATTCGAAGTAGAACTTGTCTCGAGTGTAGAGCACCATCTCTAGATAAGATCGCAAAGTAGGTAAGGCTAAGTTTATAATAATATGAGCTTAGTTTATAATCAAATTATTTAAACATGCTCCACTAAGATTATTATCCCTACAATAATCTTAGCGATTACACGACCCCAATTCATTGTACCACCCCTGATCGTCACAGTCGGCGGCACAGTTTCAAAGGTGGACATCGAAATGTCGATCACAACAATCATGTGACTCATGCTCGATCTTTCGATCTTCCTGTCTTCCGAGACTATGTCTGTACATACTAGGCTCACCAATTAAACCTCGATGTTTTTGCGCGTGCAACATGGCTTACACCCACTATATGCGAACGACGAAATGTGTGACACCCGATCGTCACGGCCTGCCTCATAACGTAGAACTTTCTTGGTGGTGCACAACGAGGGAGAACACAATTTTGGTATTTATTAGGAATCATCCTATTATGGCTACCGTCGTATATCTAATATATAAGCAATCAATAGGATGTACACACAACAACACAAGATCAAATAATGTAATGAAGTGCGATATGACATGGTCGTGCGCCTGGACCTCCATGGCGCCGTGCGCCTGGGCCGGGCGTCCCGGCATGGCTCCGAGTCTACGGTGCCTCCTTTGCCTCCGACAGTACGAATAATTCAAAACTTACCGTAACCATGTCATATTTAAATGCCTCTACAAAACAAAGTTAGACGCTTATACCTTTATCTAGTTTTGCAAGTTTTACGTGGCTTCTAAGGCTTTCGCGAGAGAACCGTTCCCTACTTACGAACATTGTACCACAACGTCGATCCAACAATTGCATGTTTATGTATCCCTTTCGGACCCTCCATTGAAAATGCAAAGCCGACTAAAGAGAGAGAGACAGATACCCGATAGCCACATATACGGTACCAGCCGTATGTCAGTAGTGGAACCAGTCTCGCGTAAGCGTACGCGTAAAGTCGGTCCGGGCCGCTTCATCAACTCAATGTTGCCGATAGTGCAAGTGCACGCGAGAGGGTAGCAAATATAAGAAAGACGTCCTCGTATTCAACACGAGTTCTAACCGTACCAGCATACTACGCATAAACCTGGCTCTTATTGTTCCGTAGCAGAAAACAATAATTTTTCTAACTAACGAATACCGAAACATGCCAGGATCTATCTATCTAGAAATGCGGTAACGGTGGGCGGAACTGGTGAACGGGAATCCGGCACCTAGAGGGGGGTGAATAGGTGCTATTACAAATTTTAACTCTTTTTCAATTTAAGCTTAACACAAAGGTAAATTCTCTAGATATGCAACTAAGGTGAATTTACCTAAATGACAAGCTAGGCAATTCAACAAGATACAAGATAAATATAAGTGCGAAACAAGCAAGTAAGGGAGTAAGGATTAGGGGAACCAAGTGAAGCACGCGGAGACGAAGGTATAATCCCGAGTTCCACCACAAGGGTGTACGTCTCGTTGGAGAGGTGTGTGTCACCACAACAGGTTGACCACAACGCCACAAAGGCTCACCTTCTTCTCCGATGAACTCAACCACAAAGGTTGCGAGTTCACCTTCCACTATTGATCCCCTTTTGGGGCGGAGATCGAATCCCTTACAACGAGCTTGAGGCACACACCCACAACTTAATTGCGGGCTCTCAAGATGACCACAACAGGTCAAGGACCACAAAAGGTCAAGGCAACACCAAGAAGGCAACAATGGTGAACTAGGTTTTCCTAAAGGAAACCCTAGCCACGAAATCCCCAAGTGAATGGGAGGAAATGCAAATCGCTTCGGTGAAGCAGTAGATCGGGGCATTCTCCTTCAATCCTCCAAGTATCAACGAATTTGGGTGGAGGGTTGGGAGATCTTGATGATTTGAGCTTTCTTGAAGTTGAGGAGAGAGAGAGAGTAAGAGAGCTAGCTGTTCTTGAGGGAGTGAGGGGGTATTTATAGCTCTCCCCAAAATCTGGCCGTTGGCTGCTTCGACCACCCGGAAATTCCGGTATAAGTCACCACCGGAAATTCTGGTCGCCTGGAATATCTGGAATATTGAAATATCCGACCAGAATTTACGGTTGGAGCCAGAACCAAAACCTCTTCTTTCCTTAGCCGTTTCTTGAGTGTCCTTCTGGGTGCACCCACAAATTCCGGTAGACTGGAATTTCCGGGCACAATTTCCGGTTGAAGGCAGAACGCTTTCTCAACTTGACTTAGTCGTTACTGGGGGGCTCTTCTGGGTGCACTCGGAAATTCCGGTAGACTGGAATTTCCGGGCACAATTTCCGGTTAAAGGCATAACGCTTTCCCAACTTGACTTAGTCGTTTCTGGGGAGCTCTTCTGGGTGCACTCGGAAATTCCGGTAGACTGGAATTTCCGGGCACAATTTCCGGTTGAAGCCAGAACCACTTTCCAACTTTTACTTAGCCAATTTTTGCGAAGTTCTGGTGGACCAGAAATTCCGGCCCTTGGAATTTCCGGCTCCAATAATCCGATTCCTGGTACTTTTTCAGAGCAACTTCTTCTTTGGATTTTTGGCTTTGATGCATATGATATTTAGTCATACACTAACTGAAATACTTAGCATTAGAATTAGTATATCATTGGTATTGTTAACTAACACACAAAACACTAGGGGTTAAGAAATGTTCTTTCAATCTCCCCCTTTTTGGTGTTAGATGACAATACAAAGATTTGCAATAAAAGACAATGCTATATCATGCTTATGGTAAAAATGGCTCCCCCTAAGCATGTGCATACTTGAAAACAGCTAGACAACGGATAGCACAATAGACAAGAGCATTTTTGCAATAGAGAGCATGATATCATAAGGAGTAATGAGACAATATACATAGCCATGGTATAACTAGAGACTTGATAGAATTTCATACCTTTTGCATATAACATATGAGGTGAATACCAACACAATAGTCTTGTAGTCTCAACCATAGATAATATAGATAGCATGTGAATTGTCTCAATACACACAAAGGTTCACACAAATAGTTCAACAAGCATAAATAGTTTGACAAACACAAATAAGATAAATGGACACAAGCGCAAATAAATGGTAGAAGCATATGCTTGTGCCCGAACCCATGCAAATCCCCGTTCCTAATAGATCAACTTCTCCCCCTTTGGCATCGAAACGCCAAAAAGGAAGAAGAGCGATGCTACGTCCCGAAGAACATCACTCGGAAGGGGTATCCTCATCATCTTCCTCATCCTCGTCATCATCATCAGAAGTAACCTCCTCATATGCATGTCCCGTGGAGTATGAGCTGCCACCAAGATTGTTCTCAAACTGAGACCACGGAGCCATAGACCCCTGGTTCCACTGAGCATAGGAGAGAGGCGGTGTGAGCTCAGCAGGAGCGGGAGATCCAGAAATGTGATGGAGGATCATCTCTTGATTGTGGGCAGATTGACGGCGGTCCTTGTAGGCTGAGTATTGCTCCTTGCGAATGTCGATGTTCATGCAAATGGTGTTGTGTTGGAACCAATTCAGCTTCTTCACGTGCCCGGAGGTGGAGGGGCATAAGAGGGAGTAGCAGCCCTCCGAGCATCACCCATGAACGAACCACCCCGAGTGGACCGAGCGGATGGCACACTTGGGGGCTTGGGCATAGTCCTCTTCTCATATAGGTTCTTGAAGTCATGGATCTCCAAGTCATCATCACTAATATCATGGTCGGGCAACTTGGACTTGATGAGCATCATGATGTATGGAGCATAGGGAATGGTGACCATAGTGGTCATGGCATCATGCATCTCATGGTGAATGTAGTCCATCACATCCACACTCCAATCCGCACCATCATCGGTGCTCATAGCAATGGTGTGAGCATGAAGTAGCAAGTTGCAAAGGGGAGCGACCACAATATCATTGTTTCCACCACTTGGAGCAATATTCTCCCGGAGAATGCGCACAAGGACATCATACAGAGGGAGCAAGTCCTTGGAGAGACCGGGAACTCCACCCTCGCCATAGAGATGAACAGTATCCTTCTTGTTGAGGCGGTAGTTGTGGTGCATGCGGTAACCCTGAGGATTGTCACCATCAAACGAGTAACCCAACACCTTTGCAAACTCATACCAGTCAGACTCACAGTATGTCTCGCCAGTCATCCACTTGATGGTCTTCTTTGAGTCACCCTTAATCACAAGAGTGGCAAAGAATTGCAGCACAAGCTGAGAGTTGTAGTCGCAGCGGGTGATCACAAGTCTCTCCAACCCCATAGCCTTAATAAGATGGATGGCTTCAGCAAATGAGGCCTTCTTCTATAGAGCCTGAAGGTTGTAGGGATGCATCTTGCGTATGGGTTTCTTCAATGAGTAATAGAGGTCCTTGAGGACATATTCTTGCTCTTTGCACCAAAAACTGCGATCATCGAGGTCACCATCCCTCGGCATAAGATACCAATCCCTTTGACGAAACAGAGCATAGTCAACTGCACTCATCTTTGTGCACGGCAGACGGCGAGTAGGAGGAGGAACTTCCTTTCTCTTCTTGGACTTGGGCTTGCGAGTAGGAGGAGGAACTGTCATTGGTACACCATACCCAACTTACAACAACCAAAACGAAAATAAAGCGCCAAGTTGAGTAGGTTTCCCACATGCATGAACAAGTATGCAAAAAGCATCAATAACCTCTAAATAACACCAACTCTTCTAGACGAAGAGGGCGGTGGCCGAAACCACCATGTAGGAGCGTATGGCATGTCACCGCGAAGATATATCTTGGGTACATAACCAATACTCGTCATTTTAGCTCACTAGTCATAAGAATGAATATAGAGATAAAAGAACACTTACTGTCGGCATAATGGGGGGAGGGATGGTCCAATGTATTAGGACCGCACTCCCCCTATGTTCATGCCTACATCTAGACAAAATATGGTACTATCGCGTCCTTGGTGTGTGTGCAATAGATCAAGCAAGGGACCTCAAATCAATGATATTGAGCTCATTCCTCAAATAGCAAAATCTTCCTTCTTCGAGAGGTTTTGTGAAGATATCTGCCAATTGATCTCTTGTGCCCACATAAGATAAGTCAATGCCTCCTCGGGCCACATGATCTCTAATGAAGTGATGGTGGATCTCAATATGCTTGGTTCTTGAATGTTGCACCGGGTTGTATGCAATCTTGATGGTACTTTCATTATCACATAGAAGAGGCACTTTGCCGCAATCAACACCGTACTCCTTTAAAGAATTGGGTGCAACAACTTGCGGCGGCAACATACTCGGCTTCGGTGGTGGAGAGAGATATGCAGTTTTGCTTCTTAGAAGACCAACTTACCAATGACCTCCCAATAAATTGACAAGCACTGGAGGTGGACTTCCTATCATCTTGATCTCCCTCCCAATCGGAATCCGTGTACCTGCCTGGAGTGAAATGAGCATCCTTGGGGTACCACAATCCATAGGTTGGGGTGTGAGTCAAATACCGAAAGATTCTCTTGACCGCCACATCATGGCTTTCTTTAGGAGCCGCTTGATATCTTGCACACACTCCTACGGCTAGTACTATATCCGGTCTAGATGCACAAAGGTAAAGAAGAGATCCAATCATCGAGCGATATACCTTTTGATCCACATCCTTACCCTTGGGGTTGAGCTCAAGGTGGCACTTGGTTTGCATTGGAGTAGAGGCACCTTTGAGCTCAAGCAACCCAAACCTCTTGAGCATGTCTTGAGTGTACTTTGCTTGGTTGATGAAAGTCCCTTCCTTCAATTGCTTGATCTCGAATCCGAGGAAGAACTTCATCTCACCCATCATGGACATCTCAAACCTATCGGTCATAAGCTTAGAGAATTCTTCGTTAAATGCTTTGTTAGTAGATCCAAATATAATGTCATCCACATATAATTGACATAAGAAAAGTTCTCCATTTACTTTCTTAGTGAAAAGAGTGGGGTCGATTTCCCCAACTTGGAACCCACGGTCTACAAGTAGTTCTCTAAGGTGTTCATACCACGCACGTGGGGCTTGTTTAAGGCCTAGAGCGCCTTATCCAACTTGTAGACATGGTTTGGATATTTGGGGTCCTCAAACCCCGGAGGTTGCTTAACATAAACAAGTTCGCTTAGTGGACCATTTAGAAAAGCACTTTTAACATCCATTTGTTGCAATTTAAAGTTATGATGAGAAGCATAGGCAAGAAGTATATGAATGGACTCGAGTCGAGCCACGGGCGCGTAGGTCTCTCCAAAGTCAATGCCTTCAATTTGGGAGAAGCCTTGAGCCACCAATCTTGCTTTGTTCCTCACCACTATGCCATGCTCATCTTGCTTGTTCTTAAATATCCATTTAGTGCCGAAAACATTGCGGCAATCTTTGGGTCTTTCCACTAACTTCCACACCTTGTTGCGCTTGAAGTTGTTGAGTTCATCGTGCATGGCCTCCGGCCAATCCGGATCCTCAAGCGCTTCAAACACCTTCTTTCGTTCCACCATGGAGATGTGAGCATGATGCTCACAAAAGCTTGCTAGTTGCCTTCGAGTGGAGACCTTGCTTCTTACATCTCCAAGAACCTTGTCAAGAGAGAGGGCTCTCAATTCTTGAGAGGTGCCAACTCTATTCACACGGCGGACTTCGATCTCCCTTCTTGAGGTGGGAGGAATCACTTGATCATCTTGATCATTCTTGTCTCCGCCTTGACCGTTTTGATGACCTTGATCAACCCTTGGAGTAACTTCATGAGATGAGGGAGTAGGTTGATCTTGGCCTTGTTGCGTAGTGCCACCGGGCATTTCAGCAGAACCGGATATTCTGGGTTCACCTTGAACCGGAAATTCCGAGCAACCGGAATTTCCGACATCAGGCTGAACCGGATTTTCCGGCTCTCCGCGAATTCCTGGAGCAGTCGAAGGTTCTTGTCCATCTTCTTGGTTGGACGTGTTGGGCACGGTGTTGTTATCTTGGGTTCCCTGTGAGGAAGTAGCTACCACTTGCGTAGAGCTTGGTCCGTGTTGATCACCTTCATAATAGACTTCGACGGGGCGGTGAAAGCCCACCCCCATCCTTAGGATAGCATCTTGAGGTTGAACATCACCTACATCGGAAACACCAACTAGCTCCACAAGGGAGTCATTATTCTCCTCGAACGCCACACTACAAGATTCTATGACAATGCGTGAAGCCTTTTCATAGACTCTAAAAGTGTGGGATTTGGCACCGTAACCAACAAATATCCCTTCAAGAGATCTAGTATGAAACTTTCCTAAGCGAGCACCTTTGATGAGATAAAAACACTTACAACCAAATACTCGGAAGTAGGAGATATTGGGCTTGTTCCCGGTAAGCACTTCATAGGGTGTCTTCATGAGTCCTTTGCGAAAGAGGAGCCGGTTTGAAGAATGGCAAGCGGTGTTGACGGCTTCGGCCCAAAAGTTGTTTGGGGACTTAAACTCGGCCATCATCGATCTTGCCATTTCAATGAGAGTGCGGTTCTTCCTTTCGGCTACACCATTTTGTTGGGGAGTATACGCAGCGTAATATTGATGACGAATCCCTTCTTTCACTAAGAAACTCATTCAACCTATAGTTCTTGAACTCGGACCCATTGTCACATCTAATCACCAAGATTGGTACATTGTGTTGACGTTGAGCTTCATTGGAGAAGTCGATGATTGTTTGTTGAGTCTCCATCTTCGTCTTGAAGAAGAAAACCCATGTGTATCTCGAATAATCATCAACAATAACCAAGCAATATTTCTTCCCACCAAGACTAGCTTCCGGAATAGGACCAAAGAGGTCAACATGGAGGAGCTCCAAAACCCTCTTTGATGAAATGATGGTTTTTGCTTGGGTGGGGGGAATCATGCATCTTGCCTTCAACACAAGCCCTACACATTCGATCCTTCGAGAAAGAAACATGGTCTTTTAGTCCTAGGATATGGCCACCTTTTTGGAGACTTTGCAAAGTTCTCATGTTGACATGGGCTAAGCGGCGGTGCCACAACCAACCCAAGTCCACTTTAGCGAATAGGCACATTGTATGAGAAGTGGTGACTCCGGAGAAGTCAACCACATAGAGCTCATTTTCAATGTACCCAACGAAAGCAACATTGAGAGACTTGCTCCGCAAGAGGATAACCATATCCTTTTCAAAGAGAACGGAGAAACCCAACTTAGTTAAAGAACGAACCGAGAGTAAGTTGTAACCTAAGGATTCGACAAGCAAGACATTCACAAGAGTGATGTCCGGCGCCACTACCACCTTGCTGAGTCCCATTACCTTAGACTTTGATTTGTCACCAAATGTAACGGTTATATGATCATCATTGGGCCTCAACTCCGTTGCAAGCTCCTTACTTCCGGACATGTGACTAGTGCATCCACCGTCAATTATCCATTTCGATCCGCCGGAAACAAGGCCCTACACACAATCAATTCTTTGACTTAGGTACCCATTTTGCAGTGGGTGCCTTTTGGTTAGCAACAAGGGTCTTTGGAACCCAAATAGCATACTCAGTATAACCATCAAATGGACCAATGTATCTAGCATAAACATCCCCATAATAATCAATATATAGAGCATAGTTAGGGTTAGATATGCCGCAAAGTCATTACGAGTGGGTGTGCCCCTTGTGACCCTCCCACTCGCAATGTCATCTTTCTTGGCTAGAGCGGGCTTGGCCTTCTTCTTGGTCTTCTTATTCTTCTTGGCAACATAGCCTAGACCCTCTTTCCCTTTGTGGGTCACTTGCTCATGAAGGGGGGTAGCAAGTGCCTTCTTACCCTTATCAAGAGAGGTCTTGACTGTAGTTGCCATGGAAGGAACAAACTTCACCCTAGCAACATTCTCAACAACAATGGCATGGTCATTTGAAGAAGTAAAGGTGCTAGGTTTCTCAAGGTTTGACAACCGAGTTTGAAGTTGATCATGAGACTTGGTAAGAAGATCATGTTCACTTGTCAATGCCTTGTGAGCATTCTCAAGTGACTCAAAGTCCTCCACTAGTCTAGCATGAGCAGCCACAAACTCGACCTTTTCATTTTGCACAAGTTTATATCTAGCAAAGTAAAGATCATGATCCTTAGTTAGTTTGGCAATATCGGAACTATGAGACTCCACAAGAGTTTTAAGTTGCTCTTGGAGAAGAGCATGAGCTTCTTGTTCATTTTCTAACGAAGATTGGAGAGATGCCTTAGCATAGGCATCTTCCCTCTCAATCTCACCTTTGAGCTCACCTATACGACTCATGAGAGAGCCAAAGTGTTTCTTGCCAACCCCTTGCAAGTTAGTCATGAATTCATCAAAAGCAATAATTTCTTGTTTTACTTCAAGACTAACTTCATCATCAAGATCATGGGATATAGAAGTAGGAGGCAATTTTACCTCGGATGCCTTAGCCATAAGGCATCTTGCATTCTTGGTGATGTGGCTCTCATTTGGGGATGAGAAGAGTGATGAAGTGGTAGAGTTAGTGGCTATTGCGGCTACTTCACTTCGAGTGTCTTCCTTGTCACTATCTTCATCATCGGAGGGATATTCCTCTTGAGTCACCAAAACAATCTTTTGGTTCTTCTTGAAGAAGGGCTTCTTCTTCATGGATAGTGGCCCTTTGCCCTTGGGCTTGGCCACGAGCCTCCCCCCATGCTCTTCTCTCCTCTCCCATGGACAATCTACAACAAAGTGGCCTTTGTCATCACAATTATAGCAAGTCCTCACCTTGTTACCTTGGTTCTTTCCATTGTTTGGAAACTTCCAGTCCATCCTTGCTTTGGACTTCGAGGGATTCTTCCAAAACTTATGAGCCGTAAGAGCAAGATGTTGGTTGAGTGAACCTTGGTAATGATCATGTGATAGCTCGATAGAGTCATCACAATCATCACCCTCTTCTTCTTCAACGGAGGCCTTCAAGGCTACCGATGCGTGCTTGTGCATCCCAATAGCTCTTGCTCTTGCGTCTTGAGCAATCTTCGTGGCAACCTTGTAGGAGGTCATCTCTTGCATGACTTCATTGGATGTCAATTTGGCGTAGTCGTGTCTTCCTTGTAAGGTCTTCAAGTCCGTTTCCTCAGAGGGGAAGAGAGTGCTCACAAACTTCCTCTTGATCCATTGGTCATCAACGTAGACCGCACCAAGGCTTCTAAAGGTAGTAGCGATGGCCACCAACCTCCGGTACATGTCCTCATGGTTTTCACCATCCAATTTGAAGAACCCTTCCACCTCGTTACACAAGGCATCATACCGGTTCTTCTTCATGCTCTCATTACCGACAAAAATGTCGGAAAGAGCATCCCAAACTTCCTTGGCGGTGGAGAGATGTTGGATGAGAGGCATGTACTTTTCTCCAACGGCCACTTGAAGTTGGTGGAGAGCGGTGGCATTGAGTTGACCATCAACCACCTCTTTCCTTGTCAAGTTGGTTGGGTCATTGGCCTTGAATCCAACTTGAATGATGCGCCATAACTCCATGGAAGCACTGCAAATGTGAGACTTCATTTGAAATTTCCATTGATAAAAATGTTGAGGTTTAAGCTTTGGGGGATCGGTTCTAATGTTGACATGAGGGTGTGGAATGGGAGGCTCCGGAGAATAGGTTTGAAAGACTTCATTATATTTCTCTCCGGATGGTGGGGTTTTAGTGGATCTAAGTGGTTCACACTTTCCATCCTTTTCCACAGAAATACCCGGAGGCGTTTCCTTGGACTCACCCGACGATGATTCCTTGAAGGAATCACCATTCTCCTTAGGAGATAGTGGGGTTGAGAGAGAAGCATTCGAGGTTTCCTTAGATTTCAAAATTGCTTGAAGCAATTCGTTCATATTTAGGAATTGGGCATCCATGGATGATTTCAACAAGTTGAGATCGCCCATGGTTGCTCCCTTGGCATGCGCCTCTGCCAACTCCAACTCACGGGCTACCCTCTCGGGTTCGGATTCCGACATCGTATCACTTAGGCGGTAAAGCCCTTAAAAGTGAACCTGGCTCTGATACCAATTGAACGAGAATCCGGCACCTAGAGGAGGGGTGAATAGGTGCTATTACAAACTTTAACTCTTATTCAGTTTAAGCTTAACACAAAGGTAAATTCTCTAGATATGAAACTAAGGTGAATTTACCTAAATGACACGCTAGCCAATTCAACAAGATACAAGATAAATATAAGTGCGAAACAAGCAAGTAAAGGAGTAAGGATTAGGGGAATCAAGTGAAGCACGCGGAAACGAAGGTATAATCCCGAGTTCCACCACAAGGGTGTATGTCTCGTTGGAGAGGTGTGTGTCACCACAACAGGTTGACCACAACGCCACAAAGGCTCACCTTCTTCTCCGATGAACTCAACCACAAAGGTTGCGAGTTCACCTTCCACTATTGATCCCATTTTGGGGCGGAGATCGAATCCCTTACAACGAGCTTGAGGCACACACCCACAACTTAATTGCGGGCTCTCAAGATGACCACAACAGGTCAAGGACCACAAAAGGTCAAGGCAACACCAAGAAGGCAACAATGGTGAACTAGGTTTTCCTAAAGGAAACCTTAGCCACGAAATCCCCAAGTGAATGGGGAGGAAATGCAAATCGCTTCGGTGAAGCAGTAGATCGGGGCCTTCTCCTTCAATCCTCCAAGTATCAACGAATTTGGGTGGAGGGATTGGGAGATCTTGATGATTTGAGCTTTCTTGAAGTTGAGGAGAGAGAGAGAGTAAGAGAGCTAGCTGTTCTTGAGGGAGTGAGGGGGTATTTATAGCTCTCCCCAAAATCTGGCCGTTGGCTGCTTCGACCACCCGGAAATTCCGGTATAAGTCACCACCGGAAATTCCGGTCGCCCGGAATATCCGGAATATTGAAATATCCGACCAGAATTTCTGGTTGGAGCCAGAACCGAAACCTCTTCTTTCCTTAGCCGTTTCTTGAGTGTCCTTCTGGGTGCACCCGGAAATTCCGGTAGAATGGAATTTCCGGGCACAATTTCCGGTTGAAGGCAGAACGCTTTCTCAACTTGACTTAGTCGTTTCTGGGGGGCTCTTCTGGGTGCACTCGGAAATTCCGGTAGACTGGAATTTCCGGACACAATTTCCGGTTGAAGGCAGAACGCTTTCCCAACTTGACTTGGTTGTTTCTGGGGAGCTCTTCTGGGTGCAATCGGAAATTCCGGTAGACTGGAATTTCCGGGCACAGTTTCCGGTTGAAGATAGAACCACTTTCCAACTTTTCCTTAGCCAATTTTTGCGAAGTTCTGGTGGACCGGAAATTCCGGCCCTGGGAATTTCCGGCTTCGTTAATCAGATTCCTGGAACTTTTTCACAGCAACTTCTTCTTTGCATTTTTGGCTTTGATGCATATGATATTTAGTCATGCACTAACTGAAATACTTAGCATTAGAATTAGTATATCATTGGTATTGTTAACTAACACACAAAACACTAGGGGTTAAGAAATGTTCTTTCAACTGGTCACATACCTCTTGTAGACCAAATAGCGGGGATTACGCTCCCGCACAAGCGTTACTGACGTAAACGCCGTAGCCGACCTAAAGGTCGCGGAGAACTTGGCGTGACGAAGAAGACGATGACGACGGCGGTGGTGAAGACGTCAGGCAGCAGCACCAGTGATGACGACTACGCCGGGCAGCGGTGGCGGCGGCGGTGGCGCCGGGCAGCGGCAGTGGCGGCGGGCAGCAGCGGCAGCGGCGAGACGACGTCGCCCAGGCACCTCAAATGTGGCGCCTCCGACTACTCACACACATGCGGAACTTGACGACAACCCCCGGTCATTCAGATCCAGCTGAGATCGCAGGAGTAGAACTTTGGTGGAATCTCGCAGTGCAACAGGGCACCGCAAAATAGCCTTGTGGGAGAGAGAGAGAAGCGGGCAGAGAATTAACTCAGGCCGGCATATACAACATTAATTGTATTTTAGATGTATTTAAATCAATTAATATGCCCTTCTATATAAAGGGGGGAGGGGGTGTGCAAACACCTTGCCTCCCCCATGTGGGACTAAACAAAGGAGCAAGGGGAAAGGGGCCGGCCGGCCATGCCATGGCCGTGGTGGCCATGGGCCCCACGCCATGCCTGTGCTCCCCCCCCCCCCCCCCCACACACACACACATGGGCCCAATTCGGCCCATTAAGTGGGCTGCCCCTTTTTCCTTTATTTTTAGCTGATTTTAATTTATATTAAATTAATATAAATATATATAATTCATAATTAATATATTTATACATTATTTAATATCCTGTGACTCCGAAACAATTTTCAGACCACCCGAACTACCTTCGAACATTCCCAGAACTTTTCCGGATTATCTCTCTCTCTCCTATATCTATATTATTCCTAATAATATATAATTCCAATGAGCTCTATGTGTCGGCAAGACCTTAAGCGTGTTACCCTACAGTTCGAGAACACTCCATACATGGCCGAGACCCCTCGCTCGCCAATGACCGCCAGGGAGACCTGGACGTCTGTAACGGTCCCTGTGCATTCTACGAATATCGTCGTTGAACCATAAACATGATAGTCATTCCTTTTGTTCCTTTGATACTACATTGTCCAAGATATGATCGTAAACATCCGATGTTCTGTTTTATCTCGTTACCGACAAGGGTCAATTAACTCGTCTGCGATATTACATCTCTATGACCTAGTCATATGTTGCCCAGCATTATAGACGTAATCTCACCGAGTGGGCCCAGAGTATCTTTCCATCACGAGGATGAACAAATCCCGTTCTTGATCCATATGCCTCAACGTACTCTTTCGAGATACACAAGATACACCTTTGTTGTCACCCATTTATGAACTGACGTTTGATGCACTTAGAGTATTCTACGGAGCAGCAGTTAATATAATCTTACGGTCTAAGGAATAAGCTATGATATTACTTTCCTATTGCAAATGATGAACATCGTGATACGATCCTATTGCAATACTTTGTTGGGTATGTCCATCACCTTATTCCACTAATAAGATGACCTCATTGTCAACCGACGTGACTGTCCATGATCGGGAAATCTCGATCAACAGTTGTCCAATAAACTAGTTTATATAGAGGCTTACTAGGGACTCTGGTTTGTCTATGTATCACACGTGTATTAACAATTCCGATTAATACAGTTATAGCACGATACAAAAACATATTACAAACTTAATGGAAAATGCGATAAATACTATATATTTATTTGCCTCTAGGGCATATCCCCTTCAATGACGCCCATGATATTGCATGAGCGCTTGCTGGTAACGAGCGGATCTCAGATATGCTCGACACCGCACTTCTTCCAGGAAATTAATGTCATTAATGCATGTAAAATGCATACATGAACTTTGCATTGTATTACTCATATTTCATCCATATTTGCACAATATAAGGGTTATATCAATGTTTTATAATGATTTTGGGAATATTTCACACTTTCCCTATTTATTTGGAATTAACCCTGCACTGTCAGAAAACCCCTTTTCTATATTTTGATGTATCAGGGACCCAAATGACGTACAAATGACCTAATATTCCACGGGGATCATTTTTTGGAAAGAACAAGGCTTAGGAGAGAAGGAAGAGCAAAAGTGGAAGGCCGAGGGGCAAGAGAGGTGCGCCCACGCGGCTAGATTCCTTGGCCGCATGGAGCACCCCATCTAGGCCCTCGAGCCTCCGATGCCGTCGTTATTCATCTCCCTGGCTTCGTCTTGACCTAAAAACGACTATAAAAATAGTCCCCGGACGCCTTTCGGAAGGAGCGCCGCACAAACCACGAAACAGAGACCTGGAGCTGTAGATTGGAGGGGGGGAACTCCGGCGGGGCGCTGCCGGTGTGGTCTTTACTGATGTAGATGTTTGCCCGATCTTTCACCGCAAGAACCACCGGATAACTATTCTTCCAATCACGGGAACAATCCGCGCAACCTGAAGAACGAGAGAACGAATCTCACGGCGAGCAACGAGATGATGAACACCACGCCTCACGCCAAGCTCGACAGCCCTTGACAGAATCAAGGACCTTCTCGCCACGCACGAACACTCTTGACAGACTCAAGAACTCTCATGCCTCAGTTTATTAGATAACTAGACAAACGTCAGAGGCGCCGTCTACACGCCGGTCCCTTAGGACGGAGGCAACCTTGAACACGTGGTTCTACATGATTTTCAACTCCCCTAATATTGTGGCACCCCCTCTGGTTATAAAGGCCAAATGGGTAGGAGCCGCTGAAACCTAACCTGGTTCGACTCAGACACCTAAATCTAATTGGACTCAAACTGATACAAACCGACCCATGATTGGGTTCGGCCATGTTTGGCACGCAGGGCCTGATTAACAACAACTTAGACTTATATTACTATTACATATGTCCTACCGTGTCAACGGACCAATATAATGCCGACGATGCCCGTATCATCCTCCCCTTCTTAGAAAGGCGTTGTCCTCAATGCCGGAAGGTCTTCTCCAGCGCTTGTGGCGTCAAATCTGCACATCGCCACGATCGTTCTACATCATGAAGTCTTCGCCGGCCTGCCACACCACATCCTCCCTCTCGGCTAGCTAGACTTGCTCTTAGCGCCAACCAACAACCGGACTGAGACACAAAATTTTCGGACTCCAGCAAACGCACCACGCAAATCACCCCAAACATAACAGGACAATTCTTGCACACTCAGGGTCCAAATCAGCTGAATACGCCTGCGGAGACAATCTGAAATTGTTGGGACAAACTTGGCACATCATTCAAAACAAACAGCAAAAATTGCTGCACACCAAGGATCCAAATGATTTAAATCCACCACCATTTGAAATTAAAAATCAGTGTGTTCTTCTCTTTTTGTTTCAGCCTTTTATCTATCTATACTTCTTATAAAGTAAAACCCCACTAACTTACAATTAATGATTCTATCTCAACATGCAAGCTATCCACATCACTTCCTATTATAGCCAACCAATTGTCCACATCATCCCACTAATATTCATTACTTATTGTTCTACATGCAATTATCCACGTAATCTTTTGTTCTAGAAATTAAGTTATCGATGTCATCCTTTTTTTAATTTAAATAATAAGACCACACAATTGTGTAATGTAATTATCAAATTAAATCATGTGTTAGGGAACAACGAAAATTAGTTTGTCAACCAAATGAAATTATTTGCTTGCATCTTTCTATAGCATGTTTCAAATTTTCTTAAGAGATACCCGCTGCAACGCGCGGGGTATCATTCTAGTACTTCTTATAAAGTAAAACCCCACTAACTTTCGATTAATGATTCTATCTCAACATGCAAGCTATCCACATCACTTCCTATTATAGCCAACCAATTGTCCACATCATCCCACTAATATTCATTACTTATTGTTCTACATGCAATTATCCACGTAATATTTTCTTCTAGAAATTAAGTTATCGATGTCATCCTTTTTTCATTTAAATAATAAGACCACACAATTGTGTAATGTAATTATCAAATTAAATCATGTGTTAGGGAACAACGAAAATTAGTTTGCCAACCAAATGAAATTATTTGCTTGCATCTTTCTATAGCATGCTTCAAATTTTCTTAAGAGATACCCGCTGCAACGTGTGGGGTATCATTCTAGTTTACTATACAAGGAAAAACCATGCCGCATATTATATTTCTTTCTTTGGACACAGACGTAGCACCAGGAGTTAACAGATCGGATCGTTTTGTTTCCCGATCGGATCCGGTAGTTCGATCGGTAAGCTCGGCCGGAAACAACGGAAGATAACTAAATATATGTGAGCAGTTCCGATCCATATTAAATCCGATCTGGACTTTTATTTCCTCATGTAATAAATTCAACCTTTTCCTTCCTTTGCTGCTTCCTGCATGGATTGCATGCACGATCAGATATGAAGCCAATCCACCCGATTTGGAAGGAGTCCAACCGTGAAGTCTCTAGCGTCGCTATCCAGTCAAACAGATTTGATCTGATATCTCTTTCCTTTTCTACCAGGTCTCCACACGGGAATATTCCTTTGCTAGCCTCGCAAAAAAACTTACGTACAGATCAAATCAGACCTTGTGGTTCGTTGTAGTTTCCTTATCCGATTTTCACACGATCGCCAAGATCACTACGATCGATCTATTCCCGATACCTCCTTAGCAACGAACTGGACCCTGAGAAGAACTCGCCGCCTTTGAAACCAACCCAATATGCCAACTCCATCTCGCCGAGCTGCTGCAACGCTGTCAACTCGTCGCCCCGCTTTTTCCATGTGTTGGGGATATGTCAACTAGGGGTATAACCAACATGGATCAATCCGGCTAGTCCAGTGTGGCCCAAGGGTGGTAAGACCGAAGCCTGCCGGGCGGCCCAGATAGCTGACGTACAAGGAAGTAGGCGGACGGTCCAAGGAAGGCGAAAGGCCGAAGCCCATCAAGCCACCAAGCCCAAGACGGAAGGCGGCAACTAAGCCGGCTAGGTCTAGAACTCTGTTTACTTGCCGGACAAATACTTACCTTGTACTCTGGGGTCTGGACGCCTATATAAGCCGGCCACCAGGGAGCCTTTAGGGCAGACGCTTCAATAGGCATCATACACATTGTAACATGTTCACGGCTATTGCCTCATAGTGAATTATAGCAGCACGTAGGATCTCGCCACCGCCGTGGGATCCGAAGCTGGGTAAACTCGCCATGTTCAATCCCGTCCTTGACGACACCAACCTTCTTCCCCACAATCCATACGTAGGCTAGAGGACTCGTGTCTCCTATCAATTATGCCGATACCACGACAGTTGGCGCCCACCGTGGGGCATAAGGTTCCTGGCGTCACGTTCCAGGCGGGAACACTTGGCGGCGTGGGCAAGCAGATCGCCGTCGGTCGCGTCATAAGGTATGGCGGCCACAGGTATGTCAACTCGGATGAGTCCTGGCTCCCGGCGGACGACTACCTTATCGGATGCGCAATCGTACCGATCGGAGGGATCGACGTCTTCATCGGGTATACGCCAGAGGCGTACGGCCTACCGCGTTTCTACAACCCCACCCACCAACCCTTCGACCAAGCAGTCGACCGACAAGATGGATCTTAATCCGCCTTCTCCCAGGAGTCGGCCGAATCTGATTTCCACTTCGTTGGAGTTGTCGGACTGGGATCAGACTCCCAGCCGGAAAACAACGATCCTGAGTCAATCCTCCCTGCTCTACAGGAGGATGCGATGTCAGATGTCGGATCCAGATCTACCGTTCAAGTCAACGTAGACTCTGACTCTGATGATGATGCTAGTCTCTTCGAAGAGAAGATCAGAACCCGCTTTTCCAGTGGTAATTCGGCTCCTTCAAAGGGCACAACGGATACTGACATGCCTGACAAGCTGGCTATGATGGTTGTTGTCGGTCACGAGACAACCCCAGTTACTTCGGAGGTGCAAAACAAGCCGGCGGAAGATGCCGGCGACACCACTGCCGGCCAACTCATTGAAAGTTCCGACAAATTGCGCGCAAAGAAGAAAACTGGCCTCGAGAAAGGCGGCAGCAGCAAACCCACGGATTTGCTCTCCGTCATCAAAGAAGTAGACGAGATCATGAATACTCCGGTGAATAAAGACACCCCACTTGACGAAGTGGAAGAGCTTAGTCTTAACATGCTTAAGCACTCTGACTTCCTGCGAAAAAGAGAGGAGCACGATTGAGAGCCTTGCGAAGAAGATCGAGAAAGAACAGGAGAAGATGTCGGCCAAAACAAGCCGGCAACTCTTCGAGGAGAAAAGGCCATCAAAAAACCGCCGTGGAAAAGAGCCGCCTACGCAAGCGACGACAGTGGCTCAAGATCTAGGGTTCGACTGGCGTACGGCACCACATCGCGTGGATAGAAGGGGAGATGTTGTCTTCTGCACCCCTGTCCTCAACGCGGCCGCCGCGCTAGATACCCTGGACGACAACACTTACACGGAGGAAGAAAAGCTGGCCAATGCAAGACACTTCGTGAGGAAGGCCCTAGAACAACAAGCTCACGCTGATTCCTACGGCCACATGGCGGATGCTCGCGGGGGAGACCTAGAGTCTAAGTCAGGAAAGTGCAAAGCTGCACCCGGTGCCGACCCCGAAGGCCCGTCTGGCTCCAGTAGCCATGGCGACAAAAGGAAGGCAACGCCAACTCCAAAGAAGACGCCACCGCCAAAGCCAAGGCGGGACGAGAATTCAAGGACAGGAAGCAGAGGAGACATGCCACCTCCATCCCAGCCAAGACGCGACAACGGCGGTAGCCGGAACAACAGGCCACCGCCTAGAAAAGATGTCGGCAACGACCCTCCCAGGAGAGGTCGAAGCCGGTCTCCGCAGCGTAGCACCGGCAGCAAGAAGAGAGAGGAGGCAGAAGGGCCCAGACGCAGCATAAGCCGGGCAGCGCAGGACGAGTCGGACGCAAACAGAGGCGCACGGCAGCTCGATCCAAAAGACGCACGACACCGCCTACAAGACATAGCAAGTGGAAAGGAGCCGCTATACTCTGGACCAAAGTGCTTCGGTGACGCCATCCGCAGAGAGCCGTTCCCTAAGGACATGACATCAGTGTCAAAAAACTGTTCTAGGTACAACGGCCTCGTTAAGCCGGACTCGTGGCTATCCGATTATGCCATGGCCATAGAAATTGCCGGCGGGAGCAGCTATATTGCCGTCCGCTACCTACCTCTCATGTTGGAAGGCACGGCAAGAGCTTGGATCGACAACCTTCCTGAAAAGTCCATCCATAGCTGGTACGACATGGAAAAGGTTTTCTCCCAGCACTTCCAAGGAACATACAAGCGTCCAAATACCTACACGGATTTGCAACGCTGTATCCAAAAGCCGGACGAAACCATGACAGATTTTGTCAGCCGTTGGATATCCGAAAAGGCCAACTGTCATGGTGTTTCGGACGCACAGGCTATCCACGCCTTCTACACGGGCCTACAGAAGAAGTCTTTGCTCCGTCATAGGCTCGTCCGCGAGCAAATCACGGACCTTGGTGAGATGCTCAACCTGGCCGCCCAATACGCGGCGGCGGATGACGACGCCCGGGACGATGACCCAGACGTCAACATCATACCAAAGCGGAACAACAAGCGCAAGCAGGCGGCAGATGACAAAGCCGGACCTTCCAATGAGGTAGCCGCAGCATTCCAAGGGAACGCCGGCAAAAAGAAGTGGAAGAATAAGAAAGATAGTCGCGAAGCCGGCTCAGGGCCTAAGGCGGCACGAATCACTTATGAACAGGTAAAGCTTTTGCCATGTCCCATCCACGCCTCACTGGGCAAGGTCAACCATATACTTGGCGAGTGCCGTTTCATGGACGACTTCAAAAAGGATCCCACAGTCGGCTGGAAGTCAAAGAAGTCAAAGAAGAACGACAATAAAGACAACAAGGAGGATGAGGATGACGACGACATGTCTATCTCAAGCGAAGACGACGCATCCGCCAAGAAAAAGAAGCCGTATCCGAAGGTCAAAGAATCTCTTGTGTGCTTTGTCGGCACGCCTTCGGCTAAGGCGGATAAGGCGGAAATGCGCGAACTCAACGCGACAATGTCAGACGTCCCTCAGTACTTGAACTGGTCGGAAACAACGATCACTTGGGACCGGTCCGACCACCCTGATCACGTTCCTCACCCCGGCAAGTACGCCCTTGTCGTCGATCCCATTGTCGACAACTTCAGACTCACAAAGGTACTTAAGGATGGCGGCAGCTGCCTCAACATCCTGTACTATGACACACTAAGCCGCATGAACCTATCAGAGGATCAGCTGGACCACAGCAACCTCACTTTTCATGGCATAGTGCCCGGCAGGCAAGAAAAGTCAATGGGGAGCATCAGGCTGAAGGTAACTTTCGGACCAAAAGAGAACTACCGCTCAGAGTTTCTCCGGTTCGAAGTTGTCCCCTTCAAAAGCGCCTATCATGCAATCTTCGGACGACCGGCTTTCGCCAAGTTCATGGCAAGGCCGTGCTACATATACAGCAAGCTTAAAATGCCGGGGGAAAACGGAACCATCACGATTTCCGGCAACTTCAAGAAAGCCAAGGAGTGCGAGCGTGGCATGGCCGCCTTCGCAGAAGCCGTCATCCACAAGGAAGAACTCGCGCTGCTCGGGGCGGATTCAGACAACTCCATGCCAAGGACAAAGATTGATGTCAAGAAGACCTTCGAAGCTTCAGAAGACACCAAAAAGGCGGACCTCATCCCAGGTGACAAGTCTAAGCAAGTTGTCATCCGCTCCAACCTGGACAGCAAATAGGAAGGCGCGCTCGTCGAGTTCCTCCGTGAGAATCGTGACATCTTTGCATGGTCGCCTTCCGACATGCCTGGTGTACCGAGGGAACTTGCCGAGCACTCGCTCAACGTCATAAAAGGATCCAAGCCGGTGAAGCAAGCAACAAGACGCTTTGGAGATGAGAGACGCAAGGCTATAGGAAAGGAGATAAATAGGCTGAAGGCCGCCAATTTCATAAAAGAAGTTGTACACACCGATTGGGTGGCAAATCCTGTACTTGTTCCAAAGAAGAATAAAGAGCTGAGGATGTGTATTGACTACACCGGTGTTAACAAGTGCTGCCCAAAGGATCCCTTTGCGCTGCCTAGAATTGACCAAGTCGTAGACTCCACAGCAGGCTCCGAGCTGCTTTGTTTTTTGGACGCCTACTCAGGATACCACCAAATCAAAATGAGAGAGTCGGATCAGCTGAAAACATCTTTCACCACTCCATACGGGACTTTCTGCTACATTACAATGCCTTTTGGCCTGAAGATGCAGGAGCAACTTACCAGCGTTGTATGCAAAATTTCCTGCACGAACAGATCGGCCGCAATGTTCACGTCTATGTAGACGACATCGCGGTAATGTCAAAAAAGAAGGCAGATCTCCTAGAGGATTTGGAAGAAACATCAGATGAAACTCAATCCCGCCAAGTGCGTTTTCGGCGTTCCAGCCGGCAAACTGCTCGGGCTTATCGTCTCAGAACGAGGGATCGAGGTTAAACCGGAGAAGATCAAGGCCATCCAAAACATATCCAGACCTACTTATCTAATAGACGTGCAGCGCCTAGCCGGATCGGCGGCAGCCGTCAGTCGTTTCATAAGCCGCCTAGGGGCAAAGGCAATGCCTCTCTACCGGCTATTGAAGAAATCCGACAACTTCGAGTGGACAGCAGAGGCAGATGCCGCCTTACAACAACTTAAGGAGGCCCTCATATCCGCTCCGATATTGGCAGCACCTCGATCACAGGAACCAATGCTGCTGTACATCGCGGCAACAGGAGCTGTTGTCAGCGTTGTCTTGGCTGTGGAAAGAAAGGAGAACGAAGCCGCGACGTGTGAGCAGCGACCGGTCTACTTCATCAGTGAAGTATTCTCCGCCTCCAAGCAGAGGTATCCGCATTACCAAAAGCTGGCGTATGGTGTATTCTTCGCCGCCAGAAAGCTTAGGCATTACTTCCAGGAACACACAGTGACAGTAGTCAGCAAGGCACCGTTGGGAGACATAATCAACAATGCAGAGGCAACAGGTCGAGTTGCCAAATGGGGCATCGAACTTGCCGCCTTTGATATAGTCTATAAACCACGGGCCGCCATTAAGTCTCAAGCACTTGCAGATTTTGTCGCCGACTGGACAGAGGCCATGGAGGAAACGACGCTCCCCGAATCAGAATATTGGGTCATGCACTTTGACGGATCAAAGATGCTCAAAGGCTCGGGGGCTGGAGTCGTTCTACGCACGCCTAACGGTGACAAGCTTAGCTACGTGTTACAAATCCACTTCACAGCAACCAACAACGTTGCCGAGTACGAAGCTTTGCTTCATTGGTTACACGTGGCAAACGACCTAGGCGTCAAAAGAATCCTCTGTTATGGCGACTCAGATTTGGTCGCGCAGCAAGTAAGCGGAACATGGGATGCGAAAAGCGCAACAATTGCGGCTTACAGAGCCAAAGTTGACGAATTCGCAAAAAACTTCACGGGCTACGAAGTCCGGCATGTTCCAAGAGCTGAGAACGAGGCGGCGGACACACTTGCAAGACTAGAATCGGAACGCAAAAAGGTACCAAAAGATATTTTTCTGGAACATTTGCACAAGCCATCCATTAAAGGCGCCGATTTGATGGACCCCGATGCAGAAGAACCGGTAGAAGCGGCAAGTCTCGCTGTCTACTTGACACAGCCGGATTGGACAGTCCCATACCTCGATTTTCTAATCGACAAAAAGTTGCCGGAGGACGATGAGGTGTTAAAAAGGCAGATCATAAGGCGAGCCAAGGCATTCACGATAATAAAAGGCGAGCTATATAAGCGAAGCACGTGCGGCTTCTATCAGCGGTGCATACAGCCGGAAGAAGGCCGGGAAATTCTGCAGGACATACATATTGGCACCTGCGGGCATCATGCTTCCGCCAGGTCCATTGTATCCAAAGCTTTCCGCCAAGGTTTCTACTGGCTCACCGCCAAAGAAGACGCCGAGAACATCATAAAGACATGCAAAGGCTGCCGGTTGTACGCTCGTCAACCTCACTTGCCGGCACAGGAACTAAGGACGATTCCAATCACCTGGCCGTTCGCGGTCTGGGGCTTAGACATGGTGGGTCCCTTCAAGAAGGCGCGCGGTGGGTACACTCACCTATTGGTCGCTGTCGACAAGTTCACCAAATGGGTCGAGGCTAAACCGATTAGCAAACTTGACGCACGAACAGCCACCAATTTTCTCTGGGGAATTATCTCTCGGTTTGGAGTTCCACACAGCATTATCACTGATAATGGCAGCAACCTGTCTCAAGGCGACATAGAAGAATACTGCAGCGATCTGGGTATCCGGCTTGATTTGGCATCCGTGTCACACCCTCAATCCAATGGACAAGTAGAGCGTACAAACGGCCTAGTCTTATCAGGACTTAAGCCTCGTCTCGAAGCTCCATTACACAGGGCAGCCGGCGCTTTGGGCAGATGAGTTACAGTCGGTACTATGGAGTTTGCGCACAACGCCAAACAGGTCTACCGGCTACACTCCTTTCTTCTTGGTATATGGCGCTGAGGCAGTGCTACCTACCGACATGAAATACGATTCCCCAAGAGTTCAAGCCTACATCGAGCAAGACGTAGAAGGTGCAAGACAGGATAGCATAGACCTGCAAGACGAAGAAAGAGACGTTGCTCTCCATCGCTCCTCCTTGTACCAGCAACAACTTCGCCGCTATCATAGCCGGAGAATGCGGAAGCGAAGCTTCAGAACAGGTGACCTGGTTCTCCGCCTAATTTAAGACAGAAAAGGCTTGCACAAGTTATCCCCGCCATGGGAAGGACCGTTTATAGTCACAAAGGCGCTGCTCAATGGTTCCTACTACCTGGCCGACATCCGCGACGAAGACGAAAAGAAAATGCGCAAGAAGGCGGCAGGAAAAAGGGGAACCAAGCGCAAAAAAGGCATTGACGATCCGTTCGAGCAAACAAGACGGCCTTGGAATATTGAGCAGCTACGTCCTTTCTACACTTAGCAATTTATAATTGTAATAAGTTAAATATGTTTATGAAATAAAAGTCTATGGTTCCTCATCTGTGTTGAGAAGCATGCCATCTTTTGTCCTTTCTTGCAATCATATTTCCCCTATGTATCTAAGTTACCTATTTTCTAGCTCCGTGCAAAGGTTCAAACTGGTAGATACTTGCAGCTTTCGAGCCAACCCAAAGCAAAAATAAACTTTTTTGCGCCGCCTAATTCCTTTACCTCTGATTACTTATATGTGGTTCGCCTAGTAGTATGTCTTTGACACCAACATGTTGGCTTTGGTCTCTGATTCTAAACACATGGTTTAGCCCTGGTTGTTTCAGCTAAAGTTACCGGCTGAGGTTTCGTCAACATACAAAAAGTCAAACATATAAGTCAGGGTAAAATTAAGGCGGGCCATATAAATAAAGACAAAATAAAACTTGTCAGCTAGTTTCCGCCTAACAAAGCAGCAACAAAAGTATATATAAATATTACAAGTCAATGTTGCATTGTTTCAGGGGCCGACAAATAAGGCTAATAGGAGGCAAGGACAAAAAGATATGGCTCGGGGGAGCATCTACATCAGGCTTGGGGGCTGACAACTTCAGCCCCGGAGCTATCACTCCCCTCCGCCTCGGCCGCGCCGGCAGCTCCAGCTCCTTCTCCGCCAGGCACAGGATGGCGCCGATAGAAGATTCAAGTGTCAACCATATCGGCAACACGCGTGGCGTAGCCGGCAACGCTGTCCAGAACAGCGGCCGGCTCAACCTCGCTGCCGTCTTCATATGTTGACGGCATGCCTTCGGTAACAGCTTCTATCTCCGCCTCGGGGTAATGCGCCATGAATAACCCAAGTGCGGTCTTGGCACCACCCCGCGCCGCCGACTTCAGCGAGCTCTTGTGCAGTTTGGTCGCCTGCTCCAAGATAGCGGGCACGTCGCTGAACTCGGTCGGTTCCTGGCTACCGGAGGAGGTGAAGAACTTGGCGGCAAACCGCTTGGACGCCGCCAAAGTCTCGGTGATCAGTTCGCCTAGACGCGCAAGGCGATCCAGGCGGGGGCTGACAACCTTGTCATCGCCTAAACCGGCGGGAACTGTATCAAAAATTAAGCCATTAGTTTGGCTCAGGCTAAAGCAAAATGGCAACATCAAATAAGGAGTAAGAAATTACCAAGGGCCGAGTTATGGAAAGCGAACAGCTCAATCATATGAGTTGCCAGCGCATCCTCAGCAGTTTGGACGCGAGAAGTATGCTTGGAGATTTCCTCGGCAGCCGTCTTCTCCGCCTCCGCCAAGGCTTTCCAGCTCACCAGTGAGCTGGCTAGATTCTTGCGCAAATTTGAGCTGTTGGGCCTCCATCTCCTTCTGGTGAGCCTCCTTCAATTCCAAGTTGGCGGCCGCCAAATCAGAAGCTTCATTCATAAGAGCTTGCATATCAGTGGACGCCTTCAGAATATCCTGGGCGTGGTCTAGCAGTTCTAAATGATTGACGGCAACATAAGTCGAAAGTATAGCTGAAGGCGAAGAGTATTAACCCTACCTTCATCTTTTTTGCGGGCCGCCTCCAACTCGGCAATCCGCAGGTCCTTGGCCTCGCACTCCTTCTTCAGGTCGCAAGCTCGACGTTGGCGGACACAAGGCCCTGCAGGACAAAACAAAGGCATAAAACATATTGTCGAATAACCACTAAGCCGGCAGTCAAAATTTCTTTTATTTTTGACTTGCCATCTAAGTGCTCGGGGAAAGGCTATGTATATGCCGGAGTGGTAAAAACTTACAGATAAGTCGCCCTCCAAGTCGGCGAAGGCCTGCGAGGCAAAGTTGGCGAAAGCCAAAGTTGACTCCTTGGCTTCCTTAAAGGTGGACCAAGGGTCCCTGACCTTGCCGCCTCCCGCGGTCGGGGCTGCCCTCCGAGACCCGCCGGCAGTCAACTCCAGCAACCCTTCATTGGCGACGCGTGATTGAGCGGCTTCATCGGCCGTAGCCTCAACCAGCAGTAGGGGAGTCTTGGGCGCGCGGTCGGTGGAAGAGGCCCTTGGCGGAGCGCCAGAAGCCGGAGCCGGGGGCTGACGACGAGCGTCGCCCATAAAGCTGCCGGCTTGGAGCTGAGGAGTTGGCGGCACGGTAGCCGGCGAGCTGCCTTGTGGCCGCTTACCCTTGCCAAGAAGCCTGGTCGTCAACCGGGAAGTTGCGACCCTTTCCCTGTCAATAAAAAGCAAGCACAGTCAATTGGGTGCCAGTATTAAAGAGTTTTGTCGTCTATTAAAGGCAAAGTTGAGTACCTTCGGGGGATATTAATCCCCGCGTTCTCGCCAAGGTTGGCGAGAGCCGGCTCGGTAGCCGATGCGATCCGTTTCTTCCTCTCGGCATTCACCGTAGAGGAAGCGGCGCCGGATGCCTTGCGCTTCTTCGTCTTCCCGGCTTCCGACTCGTAGAAGTCGAGAGCCAGGTCATCCTCCCCCAAGGCGGAGAGCTGAAAAAGAAGACAAGTTTAATGGAGCTCAATTTTAGCCGGCGAAGCTATCAAACAAGGGGCAAGGAAGAAGATATTTACCTCGAGGGGAGGGTTGTCGTGGGTGTGCATAGGCACGCCCTCCACCGCCTTCACCAGCCCCGCCTTGACAAGGCTGCGGAGCCGGAACGCCAGGTCGGCAACCGGCAACATCTCTTCGCTCACGCGTAGAGAGGCCGTGTCAGTAGGCGAATACTGACACATTTTGTGCGGGCTTTACCGCAGGGGGAGGATCTGCCGGCCGAGCCAGCAGATGACGGTGTCGACCCCATCCAGCAGAGGGGGAGCCATCGTCCGCGTGAGGAATTCAATCCGCCTTTGAATAAGGCGGAGTTCCTCTGTCAGCTTGGGCACCGCCTCGTCCCAGCAGGGCCGGGGCATAGGTGGCGCGCTGACGAATTCCGGGATGCCAACTTGGCGGTCCGGAGCTGCCATATCTTGGCAGTAGAAGAAGGTGGAGGTCCAGCCCTTGACGGACTCAAGGTATGGTATCTTAGGATACCATTGGCGGCCCTGGCGGCAGTTGAAGGTGACGCTGCCGCAGGTTGCCAGCCCGCCGTCCGGCACCGTCTGTCGCCGGCAACGGAAGCAATATCTGAAGAAGTCTAAACTAGGCCTAATACCTAGGTAGCCTTCGAACAGAGCTGTGAAGCCGGCTAGGACTAATATGCTATTGGGTACTATGTTGTGGGGCTGGAGCCCATAATGATCTAGAACCTCGCTAAAGAAGGCGGAAGGCGGAAGCGCCATTCCCCTAACCAAATGGGAGGTGAGGATTACCCGCTCCCCGGCTCTCGGGGCCGGGATGACGTCTCCATAGGTGGCCCTCCACCGGCAATCTTCCCGAGTGGGGAGGTAGCCGACGGCCTCCAAATCTTGGAGGGCGTCTTCGTCGACTATGGAAGGTAGCCAGTAGCGCGACCCGAGGTCCGCCGCCTCCTCTTCCTCGTCGACGGGGGCGCCCGCCGTCGTCATCGCCGTTGTGGTTGGTGGAGGAGCCGAAGGACCCTCCGCTGGCGCGCGCGCGGTGGAAGTCCGGGGGGCGACGGTGGCGACATTGCCCGTCGCCGCCGTCGCGGGACAAGTTATCGCTCCGCCCATCGCCGTCGCGGGCGCGGTCTCGGTCGCCGGACCGCTCGACGCCGTGGAAAGAGTCTGGCCGGTGGACATCGCCGTGCGCAGAGGTCGTCAGAGGAGAGGAGCTCGCCGGAGTTCGCTCGGAAGCAAGAAGCGGAGAAGTGGAAGGGCAAGAGGGCACGGAGAGCAGAGACGGGGTGGTGAAAATGGCCCGTTTGGCTACCTATTTATAGGGCCAGGCGTTGCTCCCTGTGCAACGGTGCTTTAGTCGGACACGTGTCCAGCATCCGTTGCAGTGCACGTTGCACGATCTCCACGCCTCCTCTTTTTCCGCAATTTGTGATCATGGCGAGATTCCTGCCTAGGCTGTTTTCAAACTGTCGTGAGCCGGCTAGGTGGAAACCGTCAAGAAGAATGCTCGACAAGATTGCCGAGTAACCGTCTTTTCCCATGATGGATAAAGGCGGCCGCATGTCAATATCAAGACACGCATGCCTCGTTGATTTTCAGAATGGTTCAAGTCCTGCAGCCGCCAATTTTGGCAGATGAAGAATCAAGAAGAAGCCGGCGCCTGGAGAACTTCAACCTTTCTGGGGGCTAACGTTGGGGATATGTCAACTAGGGGTATAACCAACATGGATCAATCCGGCTAGTCCAGGGTGGCCCAAGGGTGGTAAGGCCGAAGCCTGTCGGGCGGCCCAGATAGCTGACGTACAAGGAAGTAGGCGTACGGTCCAAGGAAGGCGAAAGGCCGAAGCCCATCAAGCCACCAAGCCCAAGACGGAAGGCGGTAACTAAGCCGGCTAGGTCTAGGACTCTGTTTACTTGCCGGACAAATACTTACCTTGTACCCTGGGGTCTGGCCGCCTATATAAGCCGGCCACCAGGGAGCCTTTAGGGCAGACGCTTCAATAGGCATCATACACATTGTAATCTGTTCACGGCTATTGCCTCATAGTGAATTATAGCAGCACGTAGGATCTCGCCACCGCCGTGGGATCCGAAGCTGGGTAAACTCGCCGTGTTCAATCCCGTCCTTGACGACACCAACCTTCTTCCCCACAATCCATACGTAGGCTAGAGGACCCCGTCTCCTATCAATTATGCCGATACCACGACACCATGTGCCGAGATGCAAATCCTTACCAACTCGTCGCCTTCCAACTCACGGTGATCATCCTGGCTCTGATACCACATGATGTAGATGTTTGCCCGATCTTTCACCGCAAGAACCACCGGATAACTATTCTTCCAATCACGGGAACGATCCGCGCAACCTGAAGAACGAGAGAACGAATCTCACGGCGAGCAACGAGATGATGAACACCACGCCTCACGCCAAGCTCGACAGCCCTTGACAGAATCAAGGACCTTCTCGCCACGCACGAACACTCTTGACAGACTATAGAACTCTCATGCCTCAATTTATTAGATAACTAGACAAACGTCAGAGACGCCGTCTACACGTCGGTCCCTTAGGACGGAGGCAACCTTGAACACGTGGTTCTACATGATTTTCAACTCCCCTAATATTGTGGCACCCCCTCTGGTTATAAAGGCCAAATGGGTAGGAGCCGCTGAAACCTAACCTGGTTCGACTCAGACACCTAAATCTAATTGGACTCAAACTGATACAAACCGACCCATGATTGGGTTCGGCCATGTTTGGTACGCAGGGCCTGATTAACAACAACTTAGACTTATATTACTATTACATATGTCCTAACGTGTCAACGGACCAATATAATGCCGACGATGCCCGTATCATCCTCCCCTTCTTAGAAAGGCGTTGTCCTCAACACCGGAAGGTCTTCTCCAGCGCTTGTGGCGTCAAATCTGCACATCGCCACGATCCTTCTACATCCTGAAGTCTTCGCCGGCCTGTCACACCACATCCTCCCTCTCGGCTAGCTAGACTTGCTCTTAGCGCCAACCAACAACCGGACTGAGACACTGAATTTTCAGACTCCAGCAAACGCACCACGCAAATCACCCCAAACATAACAGGACAATTCTTGCACAGCCAGGGTCCAAATCAGCTGAATACGTCTGCGGAGGTAATCTGAAATTGTTGGGACAAACTTGGCACATCATTCAAAACAAACAGCAAAAATTGCTACACGATCCAAATGATTTAAATCCACCACCATTTGAAATTAAAAATCAGTGTGTTCTTCTCTTTTTCTTTCAGTCTTTTATTTACTATACAAGGAAAAACCACGCGGCATATTATATTTCTTTCTTTGGACACAGACGTAGCACCAGGAGTTAACAGATCGGATCGTTTTATTTCCCGATCGGATCCGGTAGTTCGATCGGTAAGCTCGGTCGGAAACAACGGAAGATAACTAAATATATGTGAGCAGTTCCGATCCATATTAAATCCGATCTGGACTTTTATTTTCTCATGTAATAAATTCAACCTTTTCCTTCCTTTGCTGCTTCCTGCATGGACTGCATGCACGATCAGATATGAAGCCAATCTACCCGATTTGGAAGGAGTCCAACCGTGAAGTCTCTAGCGTCGCTATCCAGTCAAACAGATTTGATCTGATATCTCTTTCCTTTTCTACCAGGTCTCCACACGGGAATATTCCTTTGCTAGCCTCGCAAAAAAACTTACGTACAGATCAAATCAGACCTTGTGGTTCGTTGTAGTTTCCTTATATGATTTTCACACGATCGCCAAGATCACTACGATCGATCTATTCCCGATACCTCCTTAGCAACGAACTGGACCCTGAGAAGAACTCGCCGCCTTGGAAACCAACCCAATATGCCAACTCCATCTCGCCGAGCTGCTGCAGCGCTGCCAACTCGTCGCCCCGCTTCCTCCATGCGCCGAGATGCAAATCCTTACCAACTCGTCGCCTTCCAAATCACGGTGATCAACCTGGCTCTGATACCACATGATGTAGATGTTTGCCCGATCTTTCACCGCAAGAACCACCGGATAACTATTCTTCCAATCAAGGGAACGATCCGCGCAACCTGAAGAACGAGAGAACGAATCTCACGGCGAGCAACGAGATGATGAACACCACGCCTCACGCCAAGCTCGACAGCCCTTGACAGAATCAAGGACCTTCTCGCCACGCACGAACACTCTTGACAGACTCAAGAACTCTCATGCCTCAATTTATTAGATAACTAACAAACGTCAGAGAAGCCGTCTACACGCCGGTCCCTTAGGACGGAGGCAACCTTGCACGTGGTTCTACATGATTTTCAACTCCCCTAATATTGTGGCACCCCTTCTGGTTATAAAGGCCAAATGGGTAGGAGCCGCTGAAACCTAACCTGATTCGACTCAGACACCTAAACCTAATTGGACTCAAACTGATACAAACCGACCCATGATTGGGTTCGGCCATGTTTGGCACGCAGGGCCTGATTAACAACAACTTAGACTTATATTACTATTACATATGTTCTAGCGTGTCAACGGACCAATATAATGCCAACGATGCCTGTATCATTTACCTTCTCCAACGACTTCTCCACCGTTTTCATGATGAAGAGGGAGTTGTCCAGCCTGGACTATGGGTTTGTGGAAGTAACTTATGTATCTCTCCCCTCTCTTGAGCTTCACTAATTAGTATCATATGAGTTGCTGAACATGATTATGGTCATATATGTAATACCTTTGTGGTGGATCTCTTAAGTTGATATATGTTATGATGATTGCAATTATTATGTCTTTGTTATGAAAGTAGATGCATATTATGTACCCAGTTCTTGTCCATGTGTTTTGATCCAACATGTGTATGAGGGTGTGTGAGGGGGAACGTGTGCATTAGTTGGAGTAACGTGTGCATTTTGTTTTGCATTTATTATTTTGGTTTACATTGTTTTAGTGTCATTTTATTTTCAGTTTTGTATTAAAAATTAAAAAAATACATAAAAACCGGTGTTGCTTTTAATATGTATGTTAAGCTATGGAGGAAGGATATGTCAAAACTATTGGAACTTACTATGAATATCGATCAACCAAAGAAGGAAATAGAATGCTTGAATTACTTGAACATCTCGATGATATGCCTTCTGAGTTTTGTGAATTACATGATGCAACTTGCTGCTCTAAAAAAGACTATAAACAATTTCCCTATCAATGTAAGCACAATAGGGATCCTATAATTGCTTGTTATCGTGAAAATAAATTTTCATGTCCTGATATTGAGAAATATATTGCTTATGTTGCAGTCCATGAAATAGACTTGCATATTGATAATTTTTTTGCAACTAGTCATGAAGCTCGTGTGATGAAAGGACACATTTCTATTCTTCTCCAATTTTGCAAAAAGGAATTTATTGATAATGTTTATGTTAAAGAAAGAATTCTTGTTGTCATGGAAAGTACTAATATCTAGCAAGAAGAGGATGATAAAACAATAAGCTTGGAAGATGAAGTATGTGAAGAGGACATGGAAATGGATATGTTCCAACCTAAGCTTGGGGAAGAGTTGGATCTCCCAACTTCACCTTCAACAAATGATAGTAACACTCAAACTCAAAAAAAATTGTTATTTATGAGAACCCATGTTATGATGAGTGTGAAACTGAAAATTCTATGGTCCTATATAATAACCCATGCTATTATGATGAAACTAATAATGCTCCTTTACTTTTTAATAATGATGATAATGAGGAATGTTGCTTAAATATGCTATATGATAATGCTTTAGATGATGATCCTATGCTCATTGATAATCCTCCATGTTTAGTTTTAACTAATTTATGTGAGGATAAAAATGATATACTTGCTGTTTGTGATGGTACTCTTACTAATGAGAGTCCTACTTTGTTCTTGAACTCTCCTACTTACACCATAGAGGAGAAATTTGCTTATGTTGAGAAACACTTATGTGGTCTGCAATTATCTCTAGTTCCAAATATTTGTTGCAGCCATGATATTAAACTTAAGATTGATCTTAACAACTTGTGGATATGATCTAAAACAATGATTATCCTCTTGATACAATAACATGTTCAGATCTGAAATCATCGCACTCGGGCCCTAGTGACAAGCATTAAGCATAACAAGTTGCAATAATGACGTAAAGTACTAACAACAGATACTATGCGCCATGCCCTAATGATATTATGGCTATTACATGAACGATCTCATCCAATCCCTACCATCCCCTTAAGCCTACAGCGGGGGATTACTCACACATGGATGGGGGAAACATGAATGGTTGATGGAGAGGCGTTGGTGATGACGATGGCGACGATCTCCTCCAATTCCCCGTCCTGCCGGAGTGCCAAAACGGAGTTTCTGACCACCGAAATAGGGTTCGCGATGGCGGCGGCGCTCTGGAGGTCTTCTGGAAAAAGTGAACATGCCCCCGACGTTTTTAGGTCAAATGGCTTAAGTAGGGGAAAGGGGGCGCAAGGGCGTGACCGAGGCGGCCACACCATCTGGTGGCGCGGTCAGGGGCCTGCTGCGCCACCATGTGGTGTGGGCCCCTCGTGGCTCATCTCCGTCTCCTCTTCTGGCTCCGTTAGTCTCTGGGGAAAATAGGGACTTTCGCATATTTTCTGGTATTTTTCATTAAAGTTGATTTTTTGTACAAAAACAAGACACCAGGGCAATTCTGCTGAAAACAGCGTTAGTCTGTGTTAGTTGCATTCAAAACACACAAATTAGAGGTAAAACAATAGCAAAAGTGTTCGGGAAAGTAGATAAGTTTGGGACGTATCAGGCGCGAAGGAGGCTGAAAACGTCTCCCGGGGGACGATCACCGGCGAGCTCCTCACTCACTCTCCGATCTCGACGTGGTAGGCAAACAAGGAAAGCACACAACGATCTACCCAGATTCAGGCCGCCCAAAGGCTAACAGCCCTACTCCTGCATGTCTGGAGAGATGGACGAATCATGGTGTGGCTACAATGGTGTTCTCGGGCGAGGTACCCGGCAGGGTACTTTGGCTACAGGAAGGGGACTGACAGATCCTTGCCTGGAGGAGACCACCTTCCTTCCATTCCCTGCCCTAGCCTAGCTTGGTCTTGTGTTCACACCCCCCCCCCCACTTCCTACATGGCATTGGTTCTCCTTTTATAGGGAAAGGGGATACCACATAGGTCACGCGGGGAGCGTGAAGGGGTCTTGGCAGGAAGCAACCCCTCTCTATGTTGGACCGTGTTGGAGATGGCGGCGTGGCCTCTTCTCCTCCAAGTATCGGTCACCGGGTTGGTGGGATCCTCTGCCACCTTTAGGGAAAGCGGCGGACAGAGGCTGACAGCGGGTAGGTGGTGTCCCCTGTCTGCGCCTTGGTTCCCAAGTCTTCTGGGGGCTTCTACCATCCTCTGGAAGGTGGTAGAAGCCTTATCTTCTCCTTTTACGGTCTTGTACCCGAGAGGGAGCCCGGCCCCGCTGGGGACTCGTGCTCTCGGGGTCTTCGGCTCCATCCGGGGCACAGGAGACCCGGGGATCCTGCGTACCCGGGAGGTCTTGCTTGGTGCGGGTGCACCTGCCAAGTCTTGTGACGAGTCTTGGCCTTGTCCATCTTCACGTCGGGCCCACAGGCGGTGGACCCACTTGGGCAGCGCTAGGGGAACCCCATGTTCCACTGCTGCGACACATTGTGTGTTCAAACACACCAACACACCTGTACTAAAACCTGCATAAAATATAGATCATCACAAAAATTAAACCCACCTTTTGTGTTGTCATTAGTCACCAAAATATAGGAGCGCAAAGAATGCACTTTCACTGTCAAGGCGGCCACCGGAAGTAGTGATTAAATATCATCTCACGGTTTAAGGACAAGATTACTTCATTTCTTAGTTATTGCGATGTTGAACTATGTGAGTTGATCTTATCATAATACTAATATTGGGTGATGTGTCCATCATGTCAAACATCACCCCATTGTCAATTAACATATATGTTCATGATCAGGAAACCTTGATCAACATGTTGACCAATGAGCTAGTAAATTAGTGGCTACTAGGGACCTGATTGTTATATATCATACATGTATTATTGTTTCCGCCTAATGCAATTATAGCATGGTATACAACGTATTATGAACAAAATGAGATATGAGAATAAAAACTATTTATTAGTTTCCTCTAGGCATATCTCCAACAGATATCTAAATGGCAATGAACCAGATTCACACCCAAAAATATGTTATTATGTGTTCCTCTTCTATTGTCTTTCCAAACAAGTAAATCTCACTCTTGTGGAAATTAAACTTCAAACTGAGAAGTTGTTCCAACAGAGATAAATTAATTTCATATTAACACCTTTCTCTAGAACATGCTCCATAAATAAGATAGTATCATCATCATATTGTAGAGCTCAACTAAATGAGGAATGAGGCGACCAACTTGCATGCCCCTCTTTGCCCTAGAAATAACGATAGCGAACAAACGTGTAACTAAATTGAATAGAATAGGAGAAAGAGGATCATCTCCATGTCTGAAACCTTTTTGAATTTGGAAATAATGTCTGGTATTATTATTAACCTTTGTTCCCACACTGCCACCTTGCACAAAATTAGTGATCCATTCACACCCCAAAGGCTAAGATTGTTAAACAAGGTCATTTCATTTTATCATAAGGTTGCTCAAAATCAATTTTAAAGATAACACCATCCATCTTTTCGTATGAAGATTATGAATGGTCTCATGTAAGATAACACCCCCTCTAGGATATGTGTCTGCCTAACATAAAGGTCGTCGAAGCGGTTTAATCACTTTATTTGCAATCGACATAATGTGATTAGTATCTACTTTTGTAAAAATCTTTAAGCCTGCATTTTAAAGATATATGGGTCTATATTGCTTAATTTGTACCGCATTTTTATTTTTGGGTAGGAGAGTAATCACTCTAAAGTTTAACTTTAACATCAGTAATTATCCTGTTTCTAACTGAACAAATATTTTCATCAAGTAATCCTTAATGATACCCCAGTTTTTTGGCAAAATTCAGTTGGGAATCCATGAGCTCTGGTGATTTATTATGCTCTATTTGGAAAATTGCATCATAAACCTCTTCCTCCATGAGGTTAGATGTAAGAATATCATTTTCTTGATACGAGAGCTCTGGTATATCATCAATAACATTTTCCACTAAGGAGAATGTTGTCGAGATCTGAACCCTAACAAAATTTCATAATATTCAGTAATATAGACTTTCAAATTATTCTCCCCACAATGGTTCCTTCATCTTGTTTTTATGCTTACTATTCACAATAAGATGAAAATAACACGTATTATTACTGAATGTATTTAACTTTGGCTCTTTGAGCACATTCAGTTTCCTGTCATGTATAAGTTTATTTAAGCGGTCCTTTGCGTTCTGCACTGCATCTCGCTCAACCACACTAAGTATGTTGTGTTCTCTTTCACACTAGTGCTCCCTTCCTTCCTCGGATAAATGCAGAGATTGTAGTTGCACGATGTAGATCATCTCGGCTGCTGTTACAGTTTTAACAAAGAAATGCAATGTATATATATTTAAAAAATCAAGAACCATGGGGGGCTTTTTCGCCCCACCATTTATTGCATTACTCGTATCCTACTTCTGGTAGGGGCTAGGGTCCTACCGGCTCTAGGGTGGAGGTTGTAAGGGTGGAAGTGAGGGCGGAGAGGCTGGAGAGCTCGGCGCCGGCGGCTGGGCGCCGGCGCGGAGGAAGGAAGCGGCGGCTAGGGTTGGTGCGGCTAGGGCGGCAAGGGCGCAGGGGTTCTCCCGTCTCCCTTCAGGAGACGAGACAGTATGATACTGAATATTTGTCTGATTAATCACGAAGGGGTACATGTGTTTATATAGGAGGACGACCTCCTCTAAACCCTAATTTACTTGGGCTAAGCCCCTAATTTACTTGGACTAAGCCCACAACTAGCCACTAGTGGGCTTCTTGCGTGTATAGGTCAAACCGACCATAACATCTCTCCCCGCCTTCTCAAACAGCTCGTCCTCGAGCTGAACTTCTGGAAACTGCTGGCGGAGATCTTCAAGCTTCTCCTAGGTCGCCTCGTCCTCTGGCATGCCCGTTCAATGCACCAAGACGTGCCAAACTCCACGGCGCTGTTGGGCCTTCAACACGCGAGCCACACTCGCCGGGGCAGGCTCGAGACGCCCATCCGAAGTAGGTGGAAGAACTGGTGGTGCAGACGGAGGGTCGCCACGGTAGGCCTTCAGGAGGCCGACGTTGAAGACGTCGTGGAGGCGCGAGCCCGCGGGCAGCTCAAGACGGTAGGCGAGCGTGCCAATGCGCTCCAACACACGAAAGGGACCGGCGTAACGAGGCCCCAACTTGCGCTTGGAGCGAGGGTCCAAGGACTGGGTTGTCCGGTGAAGAAGGCGTAGCCAGACCCAGTCGCCCACCGCAAACTCGGCCTCGCGATGGTGTGCATCATAGTACCTCCTGGCCAGCTGCTGAGCCTGAAGAAGTCGCTGGCGCGCATCAGCCAGTATCTCGTCATGGGTACGCAGTAGGTCATCCGCCGTCTCAGTACGTGTCGTGCCAGGTGCATAGGGCAGCATTGCCGGTGGTGGTCGCCCGTAGACCACCTCAAAGGGAGTGGCGTGCAGCGCAGAGTGCTAGGACGTGTTGTAGCAGTACTCGGCCCACGCCAGCCAGTCCACCCAAGATCGTGGACGATCTCCGGTGATGCAGCGCAGGTACATGGCGATGATCTTGTTGACGACCTCGGACTGGCCGTCCGTCTGAGGATGAAACGCCGTGCTCATGCGGAGCTTCACGCCCGCCAACCCAAAGAGGTCCCTCCAGACGTGACCCGTGAACACAGGATCACGATCACTGACGATGGAGGACGGAAACCCGTGGAGGCGAACGATGCCGTCGAAGAAGTTGCGTGCCACGGATGCCGCCGTGTAAGGATGGCCGAGGGCGATGAAGTGCGCGTACTTGGAGAAGCGGTCGACCACCGTGAGGATGACGGACTTACCGCCAACCTTTGGCAGCCCCTCGATGAAGTCCATGGAGATGTCCGTCCACACCTGGGATGGCACGTCCAGCGGCTGCAGTAAGCCCGCTGGACGGAGCGTCTTCGTCTTGTTCCGCTGGCACGTGACACACGCCCGCACCCAGTCTCGTACCAGGGCGCTATCCCCTGGAATGTAAAAATCAGCACGGAGACGGTGCAGGGTCTTCTGGACGCCCTCGTGACCTACAGAATGCGCCAAGGACAAGGCTTGGTGGCGCAGGTCGCCATGATCCGGCACGAAGATACGGCGCCCATGGAGGAGTAGTCCCTCGTCCAGACGCCATGGCGCGGCCAGCGTGCCGTCAGCCAGGCGCTGGCGCAGCTGCTGCGCATCCGCGGCCTCGGCAGTAGCGCGGCGAACCTCGTCGATGAAGGCGAACGATGGTCCGGAGTGGATGCAGAGGGCCGCACCCACCGTGGGGGCGTCGTCGATGTCGCAGCGGGACAGGGCGTCGGCGACGGTGTTGAGGCGGCCGGGGCGGTACTCGACGGGGAAGTTGTAACGCCCCGGGATTTTTTCCCAATTAGAAAATTGTTTGTTTTTCTTTTTGCATCAACATGACATCATCATGCATCATTTGCATTTGTCAATCTTAATTTAAATTATGGCATTTAAATTCAACTCCATTTAAATTCTTTTCCACTTTTAAATCTAAATGCAAACCAAATTAATTTAAATGTGATATTTAAATTCTTTTTAAATATTCAAATTCATATATTAAATTGTGTATTGGAAAAAATAATTAAATTGCCTATTTGAAACTAAAACTATTTTGTAAAGTTTTTGTATTCAAATTATTTCTCTATTTTATTTTAAAATACAAAAACAGAAAAGAATAAAAGAAAAACATTATTCTTCCCCTCTCTTCTCCCTGTTCTTTTCCCCCCAAAACAACCTCCATGACCGGAGCTTCGGAAAGCTCACCGAGCTAACGCCATGATGGTCAGGAGTCCCTCCCGAGCGCGGGAATGAAACCCCCACTGCTCCCGCTGCGCCCCAGCAGAAGGACGTGAGCCGGGGTCACCGGAGGCGTCCACAACGACCTCATCCTCACCGGCCCGAGCCCGTCGCCCCCTCCTCCCGGACGATCTCGTCTTGCTCCGAGCTCGTCTAGCCCCCAAGGTGAGCCTTCCGTCCAGTGGGACATCTCCTTCCTCTCCCTCGTGCTCTGGGACTCGCCATCGTGCACTGCCGCCGCGCCTCTGCCTCTGTCGCCGGTGGCTCTTCTCTCTCCGCTGTGGTCTGTCTCCGATCGTGTTCAGCTTCGTCAGTTAATTTTTCTTGCTTGATTCGCCTCAAAAGATGCCGAAGCAGTAGGTAGACAGAACCCACCGTCTGGACTTCTGGCTAGCACAACCGAGCCGAACCGCGCGCGCGCTGCGTCGCGGGTTCGATCCCCATCGTCTCCGATTAAAGCCCCATTTTTCCTATTTTTTTCCTTCGCCACTGACAAGTGGACCCCACGGGTCAGTGAACGCGGGGGCAGCACCGCGCGCCTCTGCCAGCATGGCGCACGGGCCCCTTCGTCAGCCTCTCGGGGTATATCACAGGGAGTGAGAAAAGTTCTGGAGCGCTGTAACTTTTACACCGAGCCCCCTGTCCTTCTCTTTTTGCACAGAGAACCTCGCTGACTAGTTTTTCCATCACGAACAGGTCCCTGCTATTTACAGAAACACCCCTAATCTTAATTTGCTAATAACTTTAATTCTATAACTCCAAATAAAATAATCTTTATATGTTTATTTATCAGAAAAATGTAATAAACATTATTATGTCATCCATATGCCATTTTGCATCTGTTATTTTAATTGCTTAGTGTAATTTGTTAATTGCAACTAAATAATTAAATATGAAATGTTAGGGGTAATAAATATATAATGCCCTATTCCATTTAATTTAATTTGATCACCCATGCCATGTGTTGCCATGCTAACCAACATTTAATATTGCTGGTAAATAAATAACTTGCACCTAAATATTAATTGCCGGGGTTGCTTTCCCGCTTAATTTGGATTACCTGCATTGTGTTGCATCTTGCCATGCCATGCATCATTCTCGTATGATCATGTTGAATCTTTTGCCGTAGTTGTAAAATGCATCTTTTACGCTTTCCAGTGTTTGTTGCTTCTTCGCGGATACGACGTTGAGATATGTGAGCAACGACAAGATCTGCTTCCATGCGGGATTCCAGGCAAGCAAAGTTTGCTTGTTTACCTATACATTGTCTTTCATTCCTGCCGTTGATCTCTGCTACCCTAGTTTACGATTCTTTATTGCGATCCCATCACATGTTTATCCTGCAGCCCATACAGCTTTATCGCCACAACCTAATACCTGTTGCATGTTTATATGTTGGCCTTGCGAGTCGTAGCGCATGCTTAGAGTTGGTTGTGCGAGTCGTCTGTTGGTCTTATGTTTCATCTACTTAGTATGATAGATTATTCTACCTTAATAAAATGTTGTCTTATATTGTGGTAATATAATTAAAAGATAAGGCACCGGTGGAAGGCCTTGCGAGGTGCTTTGTTCTGCTAAGTGCCGACCTAGGAACTGACATCTTGCTCCCCTAATCCAAGACTGAGCGCACTAACCACTTGTGGGAGGCCCTATGGAGCCCCCCTCGACTTTGACTGGAACTTCAACTTGTCCGGGAGCCACACCTAGTTCGGGTTTTCCATTTGTCTCATATGCATTGATGATACTAGTATTTTACTTTGGCGGTGTGCCTTGTTACATGCATATAGGGCGCGGCCTGTTGGTGCGGAGGGGTGTGTCCTGCGGGAGTCCGCACCCTTTTGGTCGGGACCAGCATAGCTCCCGTGGCTCCTAGACTTGTTGCGGTGAAGGAAAAGAGTTGGGTTGAAAGGCCCTAATGTTTTTGACTGGGTTGATCATGCGAGTATGGGTCCAGTAGTGCACCCCTGCAGGGTATAATCTTATCGATGAGCCGCGTCCGCGGTTATGGACAACTTGGTGCGTTGCCGACTAATGAGATCTAGACAACTTACACCTAAATAATGTTAATTAATTTGACTAGTAATATAGAATTACTTTCACAATGAATGGTAACTAAAATTATTCAATGTGTGAGTTTCCCGAATTGCTTCCTCATATTTGGTTGAGGGGGTTAATCCAAGAATGGGTTAGGATTGGTGTTAGTAGTAGCTGTTTACTTATGCGCTCTCTTATCCCTCTCTAATTAGACGGAAGTTGTAGCGTGTCTCTTTAGGTTGCTAGTGTTGCTGCCGCTAAGTCCACCTCCCCTATATTTTGGGAGATGGTGTAGAAAGTAGGCAAGTCGGTTTTGCTTGTCAGGGAGTGCCCTGACCCTCTTTTGGGTTATGCTTTATGTGCAGTCAACAGGTTTGAAGTCAGACGACGTTAGCTTGGGAATCCCTCCGGCTTGGCTGGGCAGGGATATGGCGCCATTGCTTATCTTCAAGACTCTTAGTCCAATTTGCATCTTATCCGTAGTCGGATACTATTTTTGCTTCCGCTGTTATTTGTATTTTTGTATTGTAACATTTGTATCTTGACTCGTTCGAGTCGTTGTTGTATTTATGTCTTCTGTTGTATTTGTGGATGTATCGGAACTGTTGTAATGTTATCACAATTCCACCCACATAATGCGCATGTTTCGGCGTGCACATTATGTCTGGTGGGCGACCTAAAATCGTTATTATGCGGATTTCGGCGGGATCGCTTAAATCTACATAGTATCGATTTTCGGGCGTCACAGAAGTCGAAGCCAAAGAGCTTGCTGATCCACTGATGCTGCGGCACTGTGGAGAGGCGCTGATCCAGCAAGAACTTCAGGCTGTAGTGGTCCGTGCGTACCCGGAACGTCCGGCCCCAAAGATACGCCCGCCAGTGGCGCACCGCCTGGACCAGCCCGATCAGCTCGTGCTCATACGCAGCGAGCTTGTGGTGGCGCGTGGCGAAGGGGCGGCTGAAGAACGCGAGTGGCCCCTCGCCCTGGTGCAGGACGGCGCCGAAGCCGATGCCGGAGGCGTCGCAGTCCACCACGAACGGCTCGTCGAAGTTCGGCATCTGAAGATCGGGCCCGTCATGAGTGCCCGCTGCAGGGCGGCGAAGGCCGTGGCCGTCTCCTCGTCCCAGGAGAAAGCGTCGCGGCGAAGCAGGCGCGTGAGTGGCGCAGCAATGATGCCGAAGTCTTGGATGTACCGCCGGTAGTAGCCCGCGAGGCCCAAAAATCCGCGAAGAGCTCGCGGCGACTGAGGTGTCGGCCATGCGGCCACGGTGGTGACCTTGTCTGCGTCCATCGCGACACCATCCACGGAGATGACGTGGCCCAAGTAGGCGACGGAGGTCGTGCCAAACGAGCACTTCGAGCGCTTGAAATGAAGACGATGCGCTCGAAGCTCGTTGATGATGATGGCCACTTGTTGCAGGTGCTCCGCCCAGGATGCGCTGTAGATCAAAATATCATCAAAGAAAACAAGCACAAAGCGGCGTAAGTAGGGGCTGAGCATGTTGTTCATCAGGGCCTGGAAGGTCGCCGGCGCGTTGGAGAGGCCGAACGGCATCACCAAAAACTCGTAGTGGCCATGGTGAGTGCGGGACGCCGTCTTGGCGATGTCGTCCGGGTGCATGCGCACCTGATGATAGCCCGAGCGCAAGTCGAGCTTGGTGAAGAAGCGCGCGCCATGCAGCTCGTCCAGGAGCTCATCCACGACGGGGATGGGGAACTTGTCCTTGGACGTGACGGCGTTGAGGGCGCGGAAGTCGATGCAGAAGCGCCACGTGCAGTCGGCCTTGCGCACAAGGAGCACGGGTGCGGAGAACGGCGACGTCGAAATCTGAATGATGCCCTGTGCTAGCATGACCGTCACATGGCGCTCCAGCTCGTCCTTCTGCAGCTGGAGGTACCGGTACGGCCGCAACGCGATGGGTGCCGTGTTCGGCAGCAGGTGTATGCGGTGGTCACAGGGCCGCGAGGGAGGGAGGCCCTGCGGCTCGTCGAAGATGTCGTCGTGCTGCTGCAGTAAGTCGGCCAGGAGTGGATGCGCCTCGTCAAGCGCGGCGGCCATCAGGTGGAGCTGCGGTGAGGCGCCAGTGCTGCCCAAGCCCGTCCAGTGAACACGACGGCCGCCCTCGCGCCAGAAGATGAGGGACAGCACGTCGAAGTCCCACAAGATGGGGCCTAAGGTGCTCAGGAAGTCGAGGCCGAGGATGAAGTCGTAGCAGCCCAAGTCGATGTCGACGCAGTCGATGGAGAACGGCTCGTCGCCTATGAGCACGGGAACCTGTCGTGCCACGCCCTGGCACATGAGACGGTCCCCGTTGGCGACGGTGACGTTGTACTTCTCCGATCCCGTCGGCTGGAGAGCGAGGCAGCGCATGGCGGTGTTGGACAGGAAGTTGTGCGTCGAGCCCGTGTCCACCAGCGCAGTAAGGCACTCCCCATTGATCGTCACCGGAGGCAGCATCGTTTTCGCCGTCTTGATACCTGCCATAGCATGAAGAGAGACGACGAAGGCGGACGCGTTGACCGGAGCGTAGATCGTGACGCCGGCCTCAGTGACGGTGGCGGCCGCGAGCTCTGCGGTGAGGGCCTCCACGTCGGCGTCGTCAACGGTCTCCAGGTAGAAGAGGCGGGCGCACATGTGGCCCGGCGCGTACTGCTCGTCGCAGTTGAAGCACAGCCCCTTGCGGCGCCGCTCGAGCTGCTCCGCGGACGTCAGCCGCTTGAAGGGGCGAGTCGGCGCAGGAGGGCCCGCGGGCGCAGCGGCCGGCGCGGGGCGCTGCGGGTCGGAGCGCAGGACGAGCGCTGCCACGTTGCGCGTAGACCTTCTGCATGGCGATGGCGCGCTGCTCGTAGGCCCGTGCGTAGTACATGGCCATCTGAAGGTCCTCAGGCTCGCGCATCTCGATGTCGACGCGGATGTAGTCGGGGAGCCCACCGACGAAGAGATCGGCGCGCTGTCGCGCCGAGACGCCCGGAGCATGGCACGCGAGCGCCTGAAAGCGGTCGGCGAAGTCCTGGACCGTGGTGGTGAAGGCGAGGCGTCCCAGCTCGGCGAGGCGGCTTCCGCGGAGGGTCGGCCCAAACCGCTGGAGGCACAGATCGCGGAAGCGCTCCCATGACGGCATCCCGCCCTCGTCCTGCTCGAGGGCGTAGTACCAAGTCTGCGCGGCGCCACGTAGGTGATAGGAGGCGATCCACGTGCGGTCGGCGCTGAGCGTCCGCTGCCCCCGAAAGAACTGCTCACACTGGTTTAACCAGTTCAGGGGGTCGGTGGCGCCGTCGTAGGTGGCGAACTCCAGCTTGGTGAAGCAGGGCGGCTGCTGCGCCAGCGGCGTGACCCCGTAGGCGCCCTCCTGGCGGCCCGGGGTGAAGGACGTGCTCTCGGCGAAGGGGGCAGCAAACCCGCCAGGACCGCCAAAGGTGTGGGCGGGCTGCTGAACCGTCGGCCGCGCCGCAGCCTGAGTGTAGACGGGCGGCGCGTCGGTCCACGTGGGGATCGGCGAGGGCGATGGCGGCCACCACGCGGGGCGGCCCTTGCTAGCGACGGAAGCGGGCGGTGTCGGGGTGGCGGACAGGGCCGGGGCAGCGGCCGGTGGGGGTGGCGGGTGCTGGCCCGCTTTGATCTCCGCGAGCTCGAAGCGGATGGTGCGGAGACTGGCGGCGAGGTCCGTCAGGGCCGCGGGCAGGAGGTCGAGGACCGCGGCGGTGGGGGCGGCGGCGGCTGCGTGGATGGCAGTGGCGGCGGCGGCCCCCTGGTCGTTGGCGACGGCGGCGGCCCCCGACGGCGCGTGGGCGCCTGTCATGGCGGCGGAGGTGGCGGGGATGGGGTTGATGACGGCGGCGGAGGTGGCGGGGATGGGGTCGATGTTGAGGCCGTTGGATTCCATGAGACCTAAGCAATCGGATACCAAAGTGGTAGGGGCTAGGGTCCTACCGGGTCTAGGGCGGAGGTTGTAAGGGTGGAAGTGAGGGCGGAGAGGCTGGAGAGCTCGGCGCCGGCAGCTGGGCGCCGTCGCGGAGGAAGGAGGCGGCGGCTAGGGTTGGTGCGGCTAGGGCGGCTAGGGCGTAGGGGGGTCTCCTGTCTCACTTCAGGAGACGAGACAGTATGATACTGAATATTTGTCTGATTAATCACGAAGGGGTACATGTGTTTATATAGGAGGACGGCCTCCTCTAAATCCTAATTTATTTGGTCTAAGGCCCTAATTTACTTGGACTAAACCCACAACTAGCCACTAGTGGGCTTCCTGCGTGTATAGGTCAAACCGACCATAACAACTTCATATTTGAAAGAGTGTACATCTAATTTTTGTATTAAGTCAATATTTTATCATTTTGATCAAATTTATAAAGAAATGTAATAATATGTATGACATCAAATAGATATATTTTGAAACTTCATTTCAAAACAAATCTAGTGATACTAATTTAGTGTCATAAATGTTGCCTTTTTTTCTTAAAAATTTGATCAAATGTCAATTAATTTGACTTAATATAAAAAGTATATGTACGAACGGAGGGAGTACTCCAGTTCAATGTATATATATTAATTTACTCCAGTTCATGCAACTCAAGTACGCATGTAGGAGTAAGTAGTAACTCCTTGTTCGTACTGCCCAATTATTGAACACATATGAGATTTACCAGTCCATGAACCGAACAGCTCCTCGACGCGATGCAACTATCCGTCGTGAACAAACAGGATGCAGCAATACAAATAAGAGAATTGCTATTTCTCAGCTAGCTCCGCTCCGTGCGACTGGGCGTTTTTTGTGTTTTCGGCCCAGTTTGGTTTTTCGCGCGTTATATGGGCCGTGTGTCCTTTTTTGCACGCTCATTTTTTTTGGGCCGATTGTTTTCGCTTTTGGCAGGGATTACTTTTTGGCCCGCTTTTAGTGCGAGCGTTGCTGGCAGACTTTGGAGCAGGATTTTTTTTTGGCCCGCTTTTAGTTTGCGCATTGCTGGGCAGAGTTTAGCCCGATTTTAGTTTTGGCCCTTTTTTCGCTTTTGTGTGTACGGGTAGCTGGGGGCAAGCCCGGTTGTTGGAGCGTGGTAAATTTTTTTTGGGGCAATTTTTGTGTAGTTTTTACTTTTAGATCCACGGATTTTTTTTGTGTATGGTTAGGAAAAAATATAAAAATAGGGGCTAGGTGTATTTTTTGGGATTCCTATTTTTTTCAGTCGACTTGGAAAATTGCTTACAACACAACTGCCTCCTTATATGTCTCGATCGCGCGCGAGTTTTGTTCTGTTTTGTCTTGGGTTTTTAAAGTTTGTTTTTAATGTTTTCTTTTTTATAGCGTTTTTTATAACGCCGAACCACCCTATCGCCCCCCCCCCCCCCCCCCCCCGGATTCAGTTGCAACTCGACTCGCAACTGAATAGCCCCGCCTCCCATTTTTAAGTAGTTGTAGGAGGGGGTGCTAGTCGCAACTTGACATGCAACCACCACCCCTATCCTCCCCCCTCGGATTTAGTTGCAACTCGACTCGCAACTGAATAGCCCTGCCTCCCTTTTTTTGTAGTTGTAGGAGGGGGTGCTAGTCGCAACTTGACATGCAACCACCACCCCTGTCCTCCCCCCCCCCCCCTTCACATTCAGTTGCAACTCGACTCGCTATTGAATAGCCCCGCCTCCTTTTTTGTAGTAGTTGTAGGAGGGGCGGTGCTAGTCGCAACTTGACATGCAACCACCACCCCTGTCCTCCTCCCCCCCCCCCTCGGATTCAGTTGCAACTCGACTCGCAACTGAATAGCCAGCCTCCCTTTTTTTGTAGTTGTAGGAGGGGGTGCTAGTCGCAACTTGACATGCAACCACCACCCCTATCCTCCCCCCCCCCCCTCAGATTCAGTTGCAACTCGACTCGCAACTGAATAGCCCCGCCTCCTATTTTTTTGTAGTTGTAGGAGAGGGTGCAAGTCGCAACTTGACATGCAACCACCACCCCTGTCCTCCCCCAGGGATTCAGTTGCAACTCAACTCGCAACTGAATAGCCCCGCCTCCCATTTTTTATGTAGTTGTAGGAGGGGATGCTAGTCGTAACTTGACATGCAACCACCACCCCTATCCTCCCCCCTCGGATTCAGTTGCAACTCGAATCGCATTTGAATAGCCCCGTCTCCCATTCAACTACACAAACGATATAAGGGGGTGGTAGCTGCAATTTTTTTGTTTTTTGTTTAGACTTGCAACTATTCACGTAACTGACATCACTTTCCCCCTCCCCATATCCTAGATGAAGTCAATCGCAACTAGGGTTGCAATTGAGGGGGTACACATGCATAGGAGATTGAAAGTGTGTTCCGCGTCGGTGGTTTTTCATAACTTTTTGAAGTGCAAAGATTTGTTTTTTTTTAGTTTAGTTTTGGTTTTCTATTGTTTGTACTCCCTCCGTCCAAATTGTGGGGTCCACCGATTTTTTTCCTTTTGAAGTCGGGTATTTTTACTTACGTTTGTAATTGGGAGATCGGAGGGGGTTTCCATGTTACAAGTCGACACGTAATTGACATGGTTCAATTTCTAAAATAAACTTTCTCTTTTATTTTCCTATTTTAGTTGCAACTCGGCCCGCAACCGCTACTCTAGTCGCAATTAGGGTTGTTATTGTGATTTTCATTTTATTTTTGTTGCGCTCGGCACACAACTGACTTTTTAGAGTCGGGTTTCACTTATGTTTGTAATTGGGAGATCGAAGGGGTTCCATGTTGCAACTGGACACGTAATTGACATGGTTCAATTTCTAAAAATAAAATTTATTTTTTCTTTTCTTATTTTAGTTGCAACTCGGCCCGCAACCGCTACTCTAGTCGCAATTAGGGTTGTAAATGAGATTTTTTATTTTTGTTGCACTCGGCATGCAACTGACTTTTTGGAGTCGGGTTTCACTTACGTTTGTAATCGGGAGATCGGAGGGGGTTCCATGTTGCAACTTGACACGTAATTGACACGGTTCAATTTCTAAAATGAACTTTCTCTTTTATTTTCTTATTTTAGTTGCAACTCGGCCCGCAACCGCTACTCTAGTCGCAATTAGGGTTGTTATTGTGATTTTCATTTTATTTTTGTTGCGCTCGGCACGCAACTGAGTTTTTAGAGTCGGGTTTCACTTACGTTTGTAATTGGGAGATCAGAGGGGTGTTCCATGTTGCAATTGGACACGTAATTGACATGGTTCAATTTCTAAAAATAAAATTTATCTTTTCTTTTCTTATTTTAGTTGAAACTCGGCCCACAACCGCTACTCTAGTCGCAATTAGGGTTGTAATTGAGATTGTTTATTTTTATTTTTGTTGCACTCGGCATGCAACTGACTTTTGGAGTCGGGTTTCACTTACGTTTGCAATTGGGAGATCGTAGGGGGTTCCATGTTGCAACTCGACACGTAATTGACATGGTTCAATTTATAAAATAAAATTTTCTCTTTTCTTATTTTAGTTGCAACTCGGCCCGTAACCGCTACTCTAGTCGCAATTGGGGTTATAATTGAGATTTTTTATTTTTGTTTTTGTTGCACTCGACACGCAACTGACTTTTTGAAGTAGGGTTTCACTTATGTTTGTAATTGGGAGGTCGGAGGGGGTTCCATGTTACAACGGGACATGTAATTGCCATGGTTCAATTTCTAAAATAAACTTTTTTTTCTTATTTTAGTTGCAACTCGGCCCATAACCACTACTCTAGACGCAATTAGGGTTGTTATTGAGATTTTTATTTTTATTTTTGCTGCACTCGGCACGCAACTGACTTTTCGGAGTAGGGTTTCACTTACGTTTGTAATTGGGAGATCGGAGGGGGGTTTCCATGTTGCAATTGGACACGTAATTGATATGGTTCAATGTCTACATACATTTATTTTTTATTAAAATTGTGACACTTATTTTGGGAGGGAGTAGAAAATTATCAAATATAGTCTGTATGTTTATTCAGAATGACCTGAACCTGTATCTACTCGTCTAGCAAGCTATTCCTGAGAATGAGTCCTATGTGAGACAACCTGCCACTCGCCCTAAGATCAATCGATCTTGAGCATCATATGGAGATGTCAGCAATCACCCAAATCCTGCCACTGACAATATGCCACAAGATCTCCTGTTCCTTACTTGGATCCGACCAATTGACCTCAGCAGCATGCGGCGTGAGATCCGGCCGGCCGGCAAATTGACCTCAGTGGCACTCTGCACGCAGAGTAGGAGGAGGCAGCATCAACCAGGGCGCTGGCTAGCAAGCTCCGGACGGCGGGGAAATCGACCTCACTAGCTCCGTCCTAGCGCGCGCATTCGTAGTTGGGAGGACCGGAGGAGGCAGCAGCAGATGACTGACGACTGAATCTAAAGTCTATTAGAGAGTGCAGCAGAACAAGCCCCGGCCGGCACAAATCGATCTAGGCAGATTCACAGCCCAACGCAAACCACAACCTCGATCCACACCACCTGCCCTGCACCCTGCGCTGCCGCGCAGCACTGCCGTCTCCGCCGCCCTCCAGTACCAGTTATGCTGCCCTCCGCCGCCATGGCCCCTGCCCACAGCCATGAGCTCGAGCTCGCCGCCGTCGACGACATGGCTGCCTTCCTCGAGCTCGCGGCCCTCCGCCACTCCCTGCATCCACGAGCTCAAGCTCGCCACCGTCGACGACCTGGCCGGCTTACTCGAGCTCGGCGCACTCGACTTCTCCCCGCAGCCACGAGCTCAAGTTTGTTGTCGCCCACGACCTGGCCGCCATGGCCCCTCATCCGGAGTTGGGAAGTCGCTCGGCCTCCAACTGCGCACGCGGCCACCGTCACAAGTTCGCCCAAAAAAAAACCACAAAGAAAACGAAAACAAAAACGGCCCAACTAAAACGAAAGCGACAGGGAAGGAGCTACCGACTGGGAAAATTCTTATTTCCCAGTCGACTGATCGTTAGAGACTCCCTACAAATAATTAGCCATTTTCACACGCAAATGAAATCCACAACGCCCCCTATCCGTTAACAGAACAGCTCCTTGACGGCCCGAAACCTCGCCGTCTTGTCGGCAAACTTGGTACCCTGGTAGTAGTCGAGATAGTCACCGAACCTGTACGGCCCGGGGTACAGCTGCACCGCCGCCGGCTTCCTCGCGGCCAGCGGGGATACAACAGCGTCCGGCCCTGGGTTGTAGAAGGTCGCCACCGACAGCCGCCGCCCCTCGCTACCGGCGGCGACGCGGTGCAACACGCTTCTGTAGACCCCGCCGCTCATCACCTCCACCTGGTCCCCGATGTTGACGAAGATCCTGCCGCCCTTGGTGGGTCCCACGGGGACCCACTCTACGTCGCCCCTCAGGAACTCCAGCCCGCCCACAACGTCGTCCTGCAGGAGCAGGATGATGCCGCCTGCATCGGTGTGGGCGCGGAGGCCCCACACGAGGTCCGGCCGCGGGCAGGCAGGGTACATGGCGAACTTGGTCCCGACGAACGGCGGCGCGAAGGTGTCCTTGATGCGGCCGCAGTCCAGGCCCAGGCTCAGGCTCATGCACTCGGCAAGCCGCTCGGCGAGCGACACCATCTGGCCGATGTACATGTCGATCGCCTCCCTGAGCGCGCGTGACAGGTACGTACATGAGCAATAAAGCAAGTGTGAGCGTATCGGAGATGGATGGAGCCGAAACTAAGGAAACTGGAGGTCGAACTGACCGTGTTGGCGGCGGGATCTCCGGGAAGTCGGCAACGTTGTTGTTGGGGTGGTGCCGGATGAAGTAGGCGCTCTCCCAGTCCACCTGATCGTAGACAGGTTGAGTCGTCAGGGCGTGCCGCCTGCTGCAGGTCCTTGGCGAGGTCGGAGGCGTAGAACCTATCCTTGAGTTGCTCGTCGTAGTGGCCGTAGACGAATCGCTTCACCTCCTCCATCAGCGCGGCATCCACGCCGTGGCTATCCACCTGCGCCGTGGTTTTGGTACGCGACCATTAGTTATGTACTACTGTACTAGTTAGCTTCCGGTGTGTTGACTGCACCACCTCTATATCTGCAATGTAAGAGAGAAGCATTGCAATGAACAGCTGTGTGGTACGTACCCAGAAGAAGCCCCAGTCCTTACAGGCTTCATGCAGCGCCGCCATGGTTTTCGACCGCTGGGCGGCGTCGCCGTTGAGCCCCTCGAGGTCGATCACTGGGATCTCCATTTCCGTCTCCTATTCACTTGAGATATGGTCGAGTGGTAAGTGGTAACTACCAATACTGACGCTAAGCTGCTGTATGTGGATTGTGGAGAAGCATCGCGATGTAAGCTCCTATTTATGCTGGAGATGCTAGCACGCTCTCTACGGCTACGGCATGAACAGTTATTACCAATCCATCCAAAACCGCCCGGCCGGCTGCTTCCAAGTAGAATCCTTCCTGCAGCGGTACGTGCAGCACGTAATGTAGAAGGTACGTCGCCCGCGTCGTGCTACCTGTTCACCATAATCGACGGCGCCAACCAAGTTGCAGGCGCTTTCGCCTCCACCATCTTCGATCGGAATGCAGACGAGTCCCGCGGTTTTAGTTGCTTGGTTTGGAATGTGGTTTCCGGATGCAGTGCACCCGGCCGGCCGGCCGGTGGCTTCGACTCTAGTTCTTGCAAATTTCCAATCTGGTAGTGCGGTCAAAAGGGGAAGGGAGAATCCAAGTAAGTATCCAACCGGCACATGCATATGCGCTCGCGTATATTCACGGAATCGCGGATGGAACGAACTGACCGAGTAAATGGATGGCTTTTTACAAATGGCTGGTGGTCGGTGTGTTCGGTTGTCCACGGAAAGCCTGTGCAGCTTCTAGAGACGTCTTCGGCGTGTTTAGTCATGTTGTTTTGATACTGATCCTAGGTTGCCCCGGGTTAGCATCGCCAGGCACTATGGGAATCACTGGGAACGCCGACGCCATTTGCCGTCGGCCTTCACACGGGTACGCTCGACGTATAGGTGTGCCGACGTCAACCGTCGGCGTACAATCTATCGGCGTAGCTCCGTTGCCGTCGGCGTAATTTTTATCGTTGGCATAGCTATACCAAATATTTTTTTTGAATTTTTGTTCAACTTTTTTAATTATTATTTCAATTCTAATTTATTCATATATTTAATCTCATATATCACACAATTAAGCTAAGTTCAAACTATCCATAATTAGTCAAACTTTCCAGACGGTCACCCATACTCATATTGCTACAGGCCAAGCACGCTTAACTATTGAGTTCTATTCTAATAAGATTCCAATTGAGATGTCATACCTTGTTGCTATTAGTATGATATCAATCATATTAAGCCTCATTCATAATATTACACTTTTAAATATTTAAAATTCCAAAAATATGATTTAAATAAACAAAATAACTATGTTTAATAATACTTGAATAATAATAATAATAATCAATTATTTTACATTAGTTTTGTCTTTTTCATTTAATAAAAAATAATTCATATCTTTATATTTGTATATCAGAATTTACTAAATAAAATGTCTATATCGATCATAAAAATGAGAGGAATCCAAATATGACATCCATGTCATCATTTGCATGATGAATAATGTCTTTTAAAACAAATAAGAACCAACATAAATTAGCATAAAGTCAATTAAATAGGGTGATTTAGATAGAAAGCATGAAAATTCCTCATATTTGGGGATTATCCGTCAAATATGTACTACTCTTTATGAAAATTAAATGGGTGTCATTTTGAACCATATTTTATGTACTTGCTTCATAAAAAAGTCATTTTTAGCACTTAAAAAATGGAAAATGATATTTCTAAAATGAATTTTTAAAATCGCTTCGGCGACGTTGTTTCCCATACCATGGCACACATATGTGCTGAATATGGACACTTTATCACAAACTATGATACGATAATGGCCATACATTGGTCATCTGGCTTGAAACTATGCATGTTTGTAGATGATTGACATTTTTGTGAAATATTGTTTTAAAAAATTTGTCAAAACTTAAGTTTATCATTTTTTCTAGATACTGGTACATATAAAAGGACTCCATGCCAAAGGGTTTCTTTTTTTAGTATTTTTTCATTTCTTTCAAAAAAATCAAAATGGAGAGCATGGCTATTCATCAAAAGTAGTCGAATTTTCCAAAACTATCAACGGTTCTATGTTGTAACCACTACTTGTGTACCTTAAAATTATTTTTGTAAAAAATTTAGAGCAGACTATCACACAGTTGTAACTCAAATTTGAATTACTTTCGGAAAATTGACATAAAGTCAATTAAAAAGGGGAATTTAGATAGAAAGTAAGAAAATTTCTCATATTTAGAGATTATCCGTCAAATATGTACTACTCTTTGTGAAAATTAAATGGGTGTCATTTTGGACCATATTTTATGTACTTGTTTCCCATAGCACGGCACACATATATACCAAATATAGACATTTTATCACAAACTATGATATGATAATGATTATATATTGGTCATTTGGAAGAAAATGAAAAATAAGAGTTATGCCGTTTTTTTTTGCTGTAGGCATACATGCGCTACGCCGACGACTCCAACATATGGCCGTCGGTAGCAAATGCCGTCGGCGTTCTCAGTGATTCCCGCAGTGAGGGCCTGATATCTCAGCCTTATGTACGCCGACTTAACCACACCACAGCTGAATACGTACGCGCAGCAGTTCGGATACCATTAACAGGTGATACATTAGGACATGACATAATTTATTAATAAGCCGAACCATTGTCCTGTTTTACTACTTAAACAACATGGCAAGACATGAATGAGTGGTTGCCCATGCTCATTGATTTTGCACCTTTCAATGAGCAAACATGAATCATCACATGGCCTCCTCCAATCCGGAAGCCATTGCACAACATATGGACTCAGGTAATCAGCAGTCTCATCTGTGCTCTCCCCGAACCAGACCAGTGAAGTCTAGGGCATCACATCCCTTTCCACACCCAGACTCTAATTCTTGTGTGGACTAATGTAGATACATACATTGGTGATTCATGTAACTTCTGGCGGCCCGTGCGTCACGGTCACTGCGACTTTCACTTGTTGCCAGAAGCCTCTATGAACTATGGTGCAGTTGACATACTTGAGGTGAAATGAGAGGTTCAACGTTTGCGGTTCAACCACACGTAACCTCCACAACAGCCCTTTTCATTGTCCCAGGACATGGATCACCGCCAAATACCTCTAGGACTATGCTTACCCCACAGTGTTCTTGATTAATACAGTTCTGCAAGAAACACCAACTCCGGTTGCAGGTATAAATACAGACTTTTTTCGATAAATAGGAATAAACATGACTAGGCAAAGAAAGTACATGCAATGGTTGCAAATCCATTACCTCCATAAATATGTCATATGACTTGTGTGCATGACATGCACCTTCTGAGTAGCTCCCACATGATCCGTGCGGCGTGCCAAAGCTGGCAAATTTTATTTCAGTTATTTTCCGCCCATGATGACACTGTAGGTGGACTTTAGCTTTCTCGTAGTCTTTTGTACGCCAGTTCGTGATCGATGGCTGCCATTCAGACACGTCAGCACACACACTTCCAGTTGTTCTTTTCACCATTGAGATTCCGGTTGGGTCACCACCCATCTCCTCGAATATCACCAAAAGGTTCCCAGTAGGATTAAGCCATGAGCGAGGAACATGGTACCTGAAGGAACATAGCATAGATGTAAGAGCTTCTTCACTTGTAATTTGTAAACATTGTCATGGTTAGTTTGCAGTAGTTACTTCTAAACCATGAAGTTCCTACCATCTCTGTGAAGAGTCACCGCAGTTGGTTTGACACTTGGTCTCATCATATTCGCCGCGATAATCACAGTAATCACATGTTCCAGAGGCCTTGTAGGCAGGCCAATATCGTCCAATTCCTTGTCCATTTATCCAGATTTGCCCCTTCCCCATGCCATTCATGTCCAAAGCTAGTGGTTCGTCACCATCTGGTGCATTAAAAAAAGCCTGAAAAGAAGGAACTGAGGGATAAATCTTCTGAAAAATAATTGTTGTCTCACATGGATACTAGCTTATCAGATGCAAATTTCACCATTACCTTATACCATGTCAAAGGCTGCTTCTGCACAGGTTCTCCCCATTCTACCGATGAGCTTCCACTAAGTGAATGAAGACTCATAGCCTCACCTTTCAAACCAACCTGCCCAGATACAATAGTTCATTTAGATTCATATGTTCGAACAGTACACACAAGGTTAATACTTGACATTTTGACAAGACATCGCAATGCCATATACCTGATAGGTCCATTTCTGCCATGCAAGATCTCGTTTTCCCTCATTCAGACCATCAAGTGTCACTGGACCAAGAATTCCAGCATTCCAAGTCTCGAAATGTTCTCCAACATTCTACAACAGAGGGAGGAATTGAAAATGAATATATGAAGGGTCAAATAGTGCATAACCAAGAGTGCTGTCTTAATGAGCAAACTATCCACTTACTGGGAGACCAACTGCTATACTTAAGCAGGAAATAGTGTTGCTCCCTGACCATAGTTTCACATTCCCAGTATATGTAAGCTTTGGGTTTTCTACATTGCCATACACAGTTCCTGCAAACATATTGGAGAGCATTTAAGGATCCTATTGCTTTTGACAGTCAGAGATATTCCTACACAATTTGTTGGCAAAGAGTCGAGACTCTCATGATTACCTGATAATTGTCCATTAATGAAAACATGCAAAGCATGACCAGCCGACATCACCGTGAGTTTGGGTTTCTTCTCACCGGTGAGAAACTGCTCATCCTTGGCAACATTAACACTGAAAATGAAATTTTAGTACCACTGAATTGCCAAGAATCATAGTCATGTTTTCGGTGGAGTTAGGCTACTTACTATGTTGTATACCACAAGTAGTCTGTGTTATCCCTCGTCATATTTATTTGTTCCAGTAATCCTACCGTTGTAAATGTTTCCTCCTCACTTAAGGAATTTATCTCCTCATTGTATGACTGCCACGAGAGTCCTCCAGCCCATTCCATTTTCATTTGCGAAATCTGATTGCCAACCTGCAAAAACGTATTGTAAAAACTTAGAACAATCGTAAAAATGCATAAATCAGAATGGATGCAAATTTTAAATGGCAACAGTACAAAAGGAACTTACACAGATTAAAATAAAATGGACCAATATACAATGTAAGCAAAGCAAACTACAAATTTTGAAGGAAAGGGCTGAACTAGATCACTGAAGTGCCTTTTATTTTGGGCTGAAAAAAGTAGTATTGTACTGAAGTGCCTAATCTCACCCTAGCAGTGTTGAAGACTGTTGTTTTGCAGTCCGGAAGAATACTGATAGACCAGGGAGGCAGGTCATAATGCATTCCGTTGAACGATACCCTTGCATAAGATAGTTTATCCTTGTTCTCGAGAAAAGCTGCACAAGCTCCTGTGTTTGACCTAAAAATGGATGACTGAACAGAAAGTGACCAAAAACAGAAGTCAGTTATGACTTCTGAACTAAATATTGCAGGACTCAAGCACAGAGGAGAACAAAATATTGCAGGACTCAAGCACAGAGGAGAACAGTGTCATACAACCTTCTGAGCCTTCCCGAGTGAAGATATAATGGGATCTCCTACAACCAAGGCAGGTTCACAAAGCTTGATGGCTCTATGCAACTCCTTCAAGTGGCCCCATTTTGGTTCTCTCAACAAGCCTGATGAAGCGAAGGGGTGAATGTTTGGTCAGATCAGTACAGAAGTGTACATAATACCAAAATGCATGCTGTATAACATAGCAGAAGAAAGAAAAAACAACAATTTTTTTGTAATATAGCACCAAATGCCACAATGACGATGTAGCTGTTACCCATACAAGGATCGGTGGTATCAAACACTGCATTATTACTAATCCATTGTTTACACAAACAAATTATTTTTCAACTTGCATCTTTCACAGGTTAAGGACCTTGAATTATACTCCCTCTGTATCAAAATATAAGATGTTTTAGCACAAGATATGTCCACATGCATGTAGACATAAAGATATGTCTACATGCATGTTGACATATCTGTTGGAGCTAAATCACTTAGCTCCTTTCTAATACGGTTGTGTTTCACGCACACTAACACATATGCATATATGACAGCACATATATGCTCTATATTTCATAGATATGCTTGAGGCTACATCTTGGCTTACTAGCTTTCCCACTTCATTCTCATACAAAGGGATACATCTCCTTATATAGCCTAACTAGGTCGGTTACTGTTCACTGAACAGTAGGTCGGTACAGTGCTCCAGAAGTTACTACAGAACTCCTATTAAAATCTGCTTGAACAAAGCTTCAGACTTTTACTTCTACTAGGACTCCTACATAGTCTAGATATACTTCACGACTAAGCTAGAAAGCTCATACATAGAGTATGACAAGATTACTTCTAACAATATCTTGTGCTAAAACATCTTATATTTTGATATGGAGGGAGTATTAAGCATTAGAATGGAGGAAAACCTCTCCTTAATTCAGGCAAGGGAATTGTGAATTTGGATACTGCAGGGTGAATGTGAACCCCCATTGTTTTGTACCGTTTAAACTGCATGTTTTTTCATAGTCATCTATTATATACTAAAAGTAAAATGAGGTTGTTAAATAGAGTCACCACGTTAAGCCACATCACTTTAATTATTTTTGATAGTTAGATTTAAATTCTATGGATAGGATTTAATGAGAGAAAATTTGTACGTAGTCATAAACGACCACCACGACTAACAACCTGTCACGCCAAAAAAAAAAAACTGGCCATAGCGCATGCAACGACCAGATCAATTAGATGAACGAAAACAGCCAGGGTAAAAAAAACTGGCCATGCCCCATGCAACCACCGGATCAATTAAATGAAATAAACAGCCAGCGTTAAAAAAACTGGCCATGCCCCATGCAACGACCAGATCGATCAAATGAAAGAAATCAGTCAGATTAATTGAAAAGATAACTGTACGTAGTCGGGTAGTCATAAGAAACCACGACTAAATTCAAAAAAAAAAACACGACTGCCCACCTGCCAAGTAAAAATAAATCTGGCCACACCCATGCAACAACCAGATCAATCAAGAAATAAAACAGCCAAAACAAAGAAAGGTGCCCTGCGTTAGGAAGATCAAAACCTGAAGCACAAACAACCAAAAACAATCGTCTGTACATATTTTTTACTACAAAGTAGGCAAGAGAAAAACACATATTTAGAAGGCAATAGAAAAAAAATATACACATCGGATCCTGCAAATTGGGTCGATTTTCAATTTTATGAGGGTAGGTCGATTTTCAATTTTATGAGGGTATTTCCAGGGGCAATTTTACAGCCTATAGTAAATAACTACTCGCTCCATTTTTAAATATAAAATGTTTTAGGTGTTACACATATTAACTAGATTCGGATTAAAATGACTGAACAAACACACGAAAAGGTGTCTAGGTACATATGGATACATATGAATGTGAAACAAGGCTAAAACATATAATATTTATATTTAAAAAGGTAGGAGTAGATGGTTAGCGAGAAGGAAGTTTTAGCTCCGACGATGCCCCGTTGACGCTGGACCTCCCCAAGTCTGTCCAAACTGTTGTGAAGCCGACCAAATTCTGACGGATCTTTGAGAAAATAGCAGCCGGCAGCATAGATAACATGTACTTCGCTCGCTCTCACGACATCTCAGCTTCTCTGGTGACGGAGTGGGATGCTCCTTTCCTTGGATCTCACATAGCCGGTCCAAACTAGATTAAAAAAAATTATGTAACCAAATTTGGCCGGCACAAGCTCCATGACTATCCATTGTTAATCTCATACAAAAACGATTTTCACTATAATGAAAGCTTTATAAGATATGTACCAATTAATATATTAATGTAAAGTCAATTTTCACCGTGTTTGTGGTGCCATCATATTATCTTTATGTTAAAAGAACATACTTTCGACTAGAAATTAGAATTTAGCTAGAATTCTTAGAGCTGAGTAACACAATTTTAGTGACCATGCAACCGTGTTATTTCTGATAATATCATATAAATATTTTATAAAACATTAAGATTATGACACACTAAAGAAAACGCGCCCTCGCAATGGAGTCTGGCGATGAAACTGTGCATGTCTTAGTAGGCAAGCGAAAATTTAGCATGACCATGATAAGAAATAATAGGTGATGATGATAGTGGTCGAGTGATTGTTCACAAGAGGAAAAGAGAATGGCCGAGAGATTGTAGAAAATAAGATTTCCAGAATAGCCAACTAGGGACAATGCTTTAACAAAAAAGGTGGGGAGAGGCAAATCATGTCAAGTACTTTATAAGATGTTTAGTTGCTAAACAAAATATAATTTAGTGTGGAAATAACCAGCAGAAAAAATAGCCCGAATACCAAAGGGTGAGAGTGAGAATATTTCGTAACATTACATAATTATATACCAACAAATGTAGTGGTTTTAATCAAAAGTTCAAGCAAAAGAGGCAATCACAACACAATGAAGCAACAATACATGTCTTTTTTACAAATCTAAGAACTGCTTTGTTAAAATACAATCAATGATAGATTAGGTATACCAATAGGTCTCTAGGTTCAAGTAAGAGTAATGACTCAAAATATTCAGTTTTTATTCTTAGTATTTTTATATTAAAAAAATCATTTGAGGGAAGATAAAAGCAAACTCTATGTGGGAAGATAGACAATAAATGGACTATAGTGGAAGTGGAAATTTTAATAAAAATATATAATTCATTAAATATGGTAGACAAACTCAATTTCTAATAAATCTAACCGCACAAATGTGGGGGACACGCCGGTAACAATCACTCGAATTATTAGATAGCTGAATCGGTAATTAATGGGTGAGATTTTCATAGAAATTGATAATAACTATATGGTCAATAAAAATCTACACATATAGGTTCCGAGTCGAATAAGTACTTGCATTTAAAAGGTAAAGTTTTTACTAGAGCTCGGAGATACAGACTTCCATTTCCATTAACCATGGGAAAATGACTGGGATGGATGCATGTGTCCATGGGACCAAACATGAATTGGTGGATATCCCAAGCGACAATATGGAACTACATGTATGTTTCGTCAATGTTATGCATGTAATGTACTAGCATTGCAATTTTTTATACCATTTGTTATTATTTTGTGTTTTTCACTCATGTAAATCAAATGCTTGAACCAAAATGTAGTATGAAGATGCTACAGAAGAGTATTAATAATAGATTAGGAAGCATTTTTCTGGTGCAATGGGATAAAAAAATATTGTTTATGAGAGAACATAAATTAATTTGGTGATTGACTTCAATATTTGAATTTGGTGCTACCAAACTCACTTTTCTAAATTCCATATGTTACATGAAACTATATCATCTTTTACAAGTCGGTGTGGTCATTGTTACATGTGTAACATGAAAGAACCAAGATGTGTTAGTGCGGGATTAGAACACCTAGATTGAAGAACGACAAATAGGAGGAACAAACTAAGATAGATGACATTCTAAACTGTGACATGATATTTTTGGAAATATAAAAATCTAATCGCTCCAAATTAGAATGATTCAAAATATTTCCCACACATGTGCTAATTTACCTAACATAATATTTTCTAAGCTAAAACTTTGTTATTTAAATAATTCCATGTTTCCAGTATCTATTAAATGATTGCCCAAATAGATTCGACGAGAAAAAGGCCATGCCCTCGCAGACCACCTTCGGACGAAAAAAGATACAAGTAGCAGCAACCATTACATGACATGAAATAGGTTCGAATTATAGAAATGTGCCAAAAGCACAGCATGCATTGTAGATTAAAAAAGCATGGAGATACTGAACTCACCGTATTCATCAATAGGAGCATCATAGTCATAGCTAGTCGCAATGAATGGACCCCCAGCTGTGCGCCCAAAGTTTGTTCCTCCGTGGTACTGAAAAGAAGCATCACAAGTTGGGACTAAATGTTCTTGGTGACATAGTAAGCTTCAGTTAAACAGAAGGATCAGTACCATGTAATAGTTAACAAAAGAGCCTCCCTTTTGGATAAACTTCGCAACACCATATGCTAGATCCTCTACTGGTCTGTGTGGAACCGGAATACCGAAGCCTGTATACCTTCAGTAAGGAGAAAAATAAGATTTACAAGGAGAAAGATAGACATAAGAAAATCATATGGTAGTAGCCTTTTAGACAGAGAAAAATGAAATTACCAGGCAGTCCAAGCCTCAGTCCACATGGTAGGCTTGTGAGGTTTATTTGGGGAAAACCAGTCACAGTAAAATCCATTGCATGTATTAATCTGCCACCAGTAAATAACAGTAAGAGCTAGTGGAGTGAAAACTCCCAGTCCAAATTATATCATTTAAAGGTAGAAGTTATTTTTTAGATAATGAAAGGCTTGGCAGATCATCCAGTATATATGATGACCCATTTTCTTTCCTTTCTTGGAAAATGGTCACAAAGGTGACCCGACCTCAGCAGACTAAAAGATACAAGACTGCTGCCTATGGTACCATAATACATACAATTGGATCTGGGGCATCATCCTGTTTGCACATGATCCATGGAACACCTGTGACGAGAGCAATCGCCATGTTCGCTGCCCATGAAGTGTAGGCCTTCGCAGGCTCACCCTGATCCCACTCCAAGGGCCCAAACTCATTCTCAATCTGTAAGGAGACTGAAGAGTTAAAGGTGGGTCGATCAATAGAGGTCAAGAATACTTCATGATTATAAGCATGCCTGGGAGAGGATTATTGGCCCTCCTTGCCACTCAAAGAGCCCTTCCGACTTCATCATGTCGACGATCTTCGTGGTGAACTTCTGCATCTCAAGCTGTTTGAAGAATCACAATGAAAATTGTACACACTTTAAAAGAAGCTAAATGTGAATAAAACGGAAGTAGAGGTGCCCAAACGATTCTTACCTTGAAGGGCTCATTGTCAGTTCTAAAGCTGATGCCCGGGACATACTTCAGCCAAACAGGGAAACCACTGCAGCCAGGACGAGCGAAATTTAGCATGTTTCAAATCAACATCAAGAGACGGCTTCTTTCTCTATGTCCAAAATTAGCAAAACTGAATCCACAAAACTGTAGTACAGTAAATGATTTCAGAGTAGTCACCGGTAACTATAAGATCACCGAAACTAGTCTAAATACCATATGGGCGCGTTTGGTAGCCTGTGAGACTTTTTTTTGCATGAGGGGACCAGCGTTGTCGCATGAACCGAATATTAAAGCACCTTCGGGCCAGGCCCAGGAGGAAGGCCCGAATCGACCGTTTCTGCGGGGACAGGAGGAAATCCTTAGAAAAAGGGTTCCCTTCGCAAAGGTCCACGCGCGTGCGCTCCGGTGCTGACAAGTGTCGCAATTTCGTTCGTTTCTGCTCCCACCTTTTCTCCACGCGGTGACAAGTGGCAGCTCCTTGGTGGTGGGCAGAGGGTTGTACATGCATTTATTTTGAGATTCATTTTTTAAAAACGAAATATCTTGAGAACCGTTTATCCGATTCACGAACCGTTTTCACTTTTGAACTCCTCGCGTCGAGATCTTCAAAACTAGATCCCATATTGATAGGTTTTGGCAAACTTTTTTTTTGTACTTCGGATTGTGTATGTTTTGTACACCCTAAGTGTAGTCATACGTACAAACTGAATTTTGTAGTTGTACGTACAACTTGTTACGTGTAGTTGTTTGTACAATCCGAATGTATTTCTACGTACAACATGTCTTGTGTTGCTGTACAACCCGGCCTATGTTGCTGTACAACCCGGTCTGTGTGTTGCTGTACAACCCGGTTTTTGTTGCTGTACAACGCGGTCTTTGTTGCTGTACAACGCGGTCTCCGTTGCTGTACAAGTCGGTTGGGGTTGCTGTACGTACAAACTGATTTGTGTTGCTGTACAACCCTGTCTGTGTTGTTGTACAGCCCGGTCTGCGTTGCTGTACATCCCGTTCTGCGTTGATATACTATCATAGTTTGTGTTTTGTACAAATTTAATAATAGATCCAGATCTGGATTTGAATCTGGATCTGTCCATGCGCGAGACCGCCTCAATTTGCGTGTCCACGTGGCGGCAGCAGCTCACGCGCGGGACCACGAAATAGATCTTCGCGAAGGCCACCCTTTCCCTAGTCCAACCCGGGACAGGCCCGTTCTCCTCAAAAGGTCGCACACGCAAAGAAGGGAGAGGGAGACGCCGCGTCCCTTCACGTACACCTGCCATAAATCCCCTCACTGCCCCACTCCTTCCTCTCACTCGCCCTCTCTCCACTCTCACCCCCCATCTGTCACATCAAAGGTCGGCGGTGGCACTACCGCCTACTAATCCACCTCTCCATCATGCTGACGAAGGCCAAGACCGGACGCGGAGAGGACGGCGACGACGTCCGCCAGCCGCGGAACTGGCGGGTGCAGCAAGGCCCGTGACCGTTCCCTCTTCCACGACCTCGACCTCCGCTTCCCGACAGCCGTCTCCAATGGCGGGAAGCACCATCGGCTCTCCCCTTTACTTCTATCCGCTCGGAATCGATGAGTATAGGCTTGTAGATTGACATGCAAGGTAGATCTGTTAGGGTTTTCGATACGGTTTGGTTGGAATCTTCGATTCGATCGAGTAGATGTCGATTCGTGGCCGATTGGCCTCGGATTTTCAATGGGCGCGATGTCTTCTTCGATCTTTTGCTCTATCTGTTGCATCTTGATAGCATGCGTGCTAGATTTTCGTTAGATCCGACCGATCTTAACATGCAGGTAGGATCCGGCCGATGATTAGAAACAGGACAGAGTGAACCGTAATTGGTTCTATCCAACCTAGTACACTTCACAAACACTCCAATTGTACACACTACTTGGTTGGATACAACCAATTGTGGTTTCTTCCACCGCCTATATTATGAGGCCTCCATTGTGTTCTTGCCCATGATTAGAATTAGGACTGTTTTGGTACAACAGAGCCTGAGTTGTTTCTATTATATCCTTGTACATTGCACAAACAGTAAGTGCACAACACTTTGAATAGCATCAATCATGTTTCTATTATATCCTTGTACATTGCACAAACAGTAAGTGCACAACACTTGGTTGAATAGCATCAATCCTGGAAGTGCACAAGATAGTGTGTGTCAGCAGTCCAATATGAGGCCCTAGCCTAGTTTTTTGTTGTGTACTTCCATGATGATGATTTGATGATGACTTTTGGCCGATCATTAAACAGATGGTTGCATATTGCATCTTCAGGAGGTGTGAGTGAACCATGTTGTCTGAACATATATGCAGTGTTCATTCCACGTTGTTCGCTTACGCAGTCCCTGAAGTTCATGTGTGTGCGATCAATTTCATATGAGGTCTTGCTAGTTTTTATTGAGTGCTTTTGGCCTATGATTAAACGTATGGTTACCCTTTGCATTCTCAGGGAATGGTCAGTCAACCGGGTAGTTTGAACATAAGGGCAGTGTTCATTCCACATTGTTGACTGGCTATGCCTGTGTGTGTGATCAATCCATATGAGGCCTTCTTTTTTTCCACTGTGTTTTGCATCTCTGGCCAATGATGATAAGTGCAGTGTTAACATTTTCAGGGAGGGGTCAGTGAACCGTGTTGTATGAACAAGTGGGCATTGTTCATTGGACATTGTTCACTAACCCCATCCCTGAAAATCATGTTACACACTGGGTGCACATATTGTTACAGGAATGGGCTAGTGAACCTTGAGGTATGAACAAAAGTGCTATGTCGTCATGGTTCGCTAACTCCATCTCTGTAATGTACTCCATCCATTATGAGGCCTTCTTTCCAATTGCATTGCAATGTACAAGATCGAATCACTTTTGGCTGATGATTAATCATATGGTTCCAACCGATGATTAATCATATGGTTCCAACCAATGTACAAGATCGAATCACTTTTGGCTGATGATTAATCATATGGTTCCACATTGCATTTTTAGGGAGGGGTCACATAACCGTGTTTTGCTGAACAAGAGCGCAATGTTCATTGGCTGTTGTTCTCCGACTCCGTCTCTAAAGAAGGTGTGTGTGTGATTCATCCTATATGAGGCCTTCTTTCCTATCACATTGCATTGCATTGTAGACGATCGACTGATTTCTGCAACGATCCTGATGGTTTATCGCAAAGTAGGATACCCTGATGGTTTATCGCAATGTTGTGTCTGAATGTGTGGTATGTGTTGTGATCTGGTAACCTCGCCATCAAAGAGAAGAGGTGATCATACTCAGCACTCGGCTGGCAACCAAACAGCAGGAGCTCGGTTTTCGGCTGGTTTTTGGGCTGCAACCCAGGCAACCAAACAGACACTGCTGAAAGCTGGATTTGGCCCCAAAAAATCTTTACAGGCTACCAAACGGACCCCCTTACCCCCTTTTTTGGCCCACTGCACGTTCCGAACGGGCCTTCACCCGGCGCATGTCCCCAGGGAGATGAAAAATCTATGCAAATCAACAACCATTTTTTTTGGTGTTGGCCACTCCTCGACATTGAAATCAACGCACCCTCAAAGAAAATCTAATGTCTAGTGTATAAGCTTCTAAACCCACTAACCAAATCATTTCGCAGAAAATACGTACTACCCCATTCCAAAATGTAAGCCTTTTTAGCAAGCTAAACTAGTTAGCTAAAAAGGCTTACATTGTTTGTTTGTTTTTTGGATTTTACATTTGTGGAACGAAGGGAGTAGCTAGTATCAAATATTGATAGCAATGCGAGGTAGCTTACACCCAGGTTAGGTAGTAGTAGTAGTTTCTTACCCGAAGTTCCACTCGGCGCAGACGTAGGGGCCAATGCGGAGGTGCACGTAGAGTCCGGCCTGCTTGACCAGCTTGATGAAGTGCACCAGATCATACCTCCCCTCGAAGTAGTACTGCCCAATCGATTCAAGCAGCAGCATGAGAAAACAGAGCAAAGCTTGAGCAGGATGTGGTAGGTTTCTTGGAGGGGAGCAACTAGGAACCTTGCCAGGGGAAGGCTCGTGGCCGTTCCAGAAGACGTACGTCTGCACCACGTCGAGGCCGCCGTCCTTGGCCTTCTGTATCAGATCCGGCCACATCTGCACGCGCGCGCCGACGGGAACAAGCGAGAGAAGAGTGAGTGAGCCGCGGGCCGGCATTCTCGGGGAGGGAGGGGGAGAGAGAGGGTGTTGGGGGAGCAGAGCAGGTAGTACCTCGGGGACGCTCCTCGGGTAGTGGATGGAGCCGGAGAGCAGGATGCGGCGCCGCCCGTTCACCACCACCGCCTTGCGGTCGTAGGTCACGGCCGCCGACGCCGACGCGGCAAGGGCCGCGGCCACCGCGAGTGCGATGGCGAGGACGGCCGGCACCGGCGGCGGGCAGGAGGACGGCATGGTCAGGGAAGCTGGAAAAGGAGGGAAGTGTGGTGGAAAAAAGGTGAAAATGCCGCGCCTTTCGGTGCTCTCTCTCTTTTCCCTCCACCGGCACGGAGATGGGAGTGAAGTGAGTGAGACGGTCGCTGCCCGCTGGAGAGGGAGACCTTGGTTTTGTCCGTTCGCTCGTGCTCTGCAGCTGCTTCCTTTTTGCATTTTTCTTGGTTTATGACTCCGCCGCGCCTGGTCTCCGACAGGTGTTGTTCATCTCGTTGCTGGTGGACACAGTGGACATTCCTTCTTTCTTCCTTGCTGACAGTTTTATTGCTCGAAACAGGCTTTCACCCCGATTTATAAATAAAACAACGACCAACAGACAACCACAGAAACAAGAACCACACCACACACCACACTAGCTGGGGCATCAGCAAACACAACGCCCAAAACGAAAAGAAAAGACGAACATGGTGAAGCGACTAAACGAAGATGACCCTCCATCGTTGCGCCCTCCGAAATTGTCCCACCACACTCAAGCACCCGATGCGTCTATAACCAAGCAGCATCTCCCTCGGAAGGGGCACCGTCGACACGGCGCGGCTACTCAGACCAGCGCACTAGTCCTAGGGTTTCCCCCGGAACTCGGTGTAAGGTGAACTCGGGCTACCCGACGCCCTCCAGCAAGGAATGACGCCACCCGAAGGCGACCCCGCGTCGGTGTCAAACGAATCAACACGGATTTCTCCCGAGCACGAGTCACGCGAACACCACCGGCGCACTGGACCTAGGGTTTCCCCCGGTAGAAGGTGTACTGTGAACTCGGGCTACCCCGACGCCCTCCACAAGGAATGGTGCCACCCGAAGGCGACACCGCGTCAGTGTCAAACGAGTCAACAGGGATTTCTCCCGAGCACGAGTCACAAGAACACCCGGACACCACCGACGCACCACCACCAGCTTCTCCGCCCACTTGCACGCGCCACCACGATCTTGCCGTCATCATCATCATCGTCTCTCCAAGGGCACTGGAACATGGTCTACAAAGCGGAGTAGAGAACTTCACCGGAGCGAGGGACAGCAGCACCGCAAATCGACGGGAGGGAGCAACCTCCACCACCAAGAGGTGGTAGCCGACCGGACAGAGTTGCCGGAGCAAACCAGGCCCGCCTGGCCCGGCCGGGCCTATACCAGCCCGTAAAGCTCCTGCAACCCGCTGCAGCAGGTCGGCTCACAGCGCCGCCGTCCCCTACCCCTGCAACGTCGCCACCACCGTCTCCAGGAGGAGCCACAGCAGCACGCGACCTCGGCCCGCTCAAGCCCATCTAGGCCCGCTCAAGCCCATCTGGGGGCCGAAGCAAGGACCAGGGTCAAGCCGCCGCCGGGGAGCCGTTGCGCCGCTGCGGAGCACCACCGCCACCAGCCACCTCCGGCCGCGCCGGACCACGCCCGCCCGAAGAGCACCGCCGCCACAGAGGGAAGGGCCCCGACCCACCCAGCCACGACGCGGGGACAGAAGATCCGCCGCCGCCGGCGTCGCCGGGGCGAAGCCCCACGACCCCCGCCGACGGCGGCGCAGGAGGGAGAAGGTAGAGGAGGGGCGGCGCGGCTGCTGGCCTGGGCGGCCCCGTCGCCCTCGGGGGGGCGAGAGGGGGCGAGAGGGAGAGGAGGGGGAAGCCTCACATACAAATAAATCGAGCCGACAGTTTTATTGCAAGTGAGTCTGGTTTTTTTTCTTTTCTTTAACAAGAAGTGAGTCGAGTGTTAGTATGATTAGTGAGGACCGGTTGCTCACTTGCTCAGATGGACGGCACTGTTCGGGAGCTGGTTGTGGAATCGGCATGGACTTCCGCCCCCTCGCCGAAGGAGGAATACATCTGCTTGACTTGATTTGTTACGTCGGACAGAGTTTTTTTTTTGAAGGCAACCATATATATATATCAATAAACGAAAATCAAGTTACAAGAAGCAACACATATGGAAACTAAAAGACAGACCGGGATAAACTGATTATCCTGAAAATATAGAAAAAAAAAACTAACAGATCGAGAAATACAAAACGATTCGTAGGATTTCCTGCTGCCACCGTAGCAAGCGACCGACGTCGTGATCCAGTTTCGTCGAGACGAACGCTGAAAGAGACGTCGAGCCTCCACCATTGCAAGATCCAAGAAAACACCATCGCCAATGAGGCTTTGTGAGTCGATGAACAGGCCTGCTGCATGCAGCGAGGCACATGTCGTTGTGGCACGTCGACCGGGGGACGTCCCCATGCTGTCTTGGACCAAGATCCGTCGCCTCCCGTCGATGAAGTCGGAGAAGAACGACAAATCCACCACCTCCGGACCAACATCCGTGCTCCAGAAGAACCACCTCGCCCCGGTTGCCAACGCAGCCGTAGAAAACGACAAGCGCTAGCGGTACACCGAGAAATAGATCTCGCCAGATCTGAAGACCGACGAGAAGACCAAACTGTCGATCTAAAGGACCGACGAGCAAACTTTGCCATCAACTCCGAGACGCCGCCGTGAAGGTCGGCGCCGGTGTAGGAGTAGAGTTGAGGCATATTTATTTGCCCGGACGCCGCTCCCACCACCCCAACGACGCACCACAGCAGAAAGGCCCAAACCCTACCTACTAGATGGAGAAACAAGGTCCCCCCCTCCCCCTGCCGCCGGAGCGGCAAGAGGAGGGAGAGGGAACCAGCTCCTTCACCGGTGGATATCACTCCCGGCGGCCGGCGGCTGGCGGCTAGGGTTGGGTAAGGGACGGGACCTCGCGTGCAACGACCCGGTTACGTCGGACAGAGTTGAACGCGACACCACGTTGAAACCCAACGGGGCAACGGGTCCTGGTTAGACGTAACATTGAAGACGACGCCGGTACCCCAGACGACCACGGACTGGTCATGGGCCAGTCACGCTGTAACTGTCCCCCTCTATCAATCGTTTAAGTTCAATCTAATCGTTTAAGTTCAATCTAACGCACCAGATCGATCTAAAAATTGTACTCGAAAATCAACTATCTTAGAAAAAATTGAAAAAATTCTAGTAAGTTATATATGTATTTATACGTATTCTGAGAAAATTTCATATCATTTGGATCACTCGTTTATGAGTTAATAACTTTTTAAGATTAAAACATAAAACACTATTTAATGATAAACTACTTATCCAAATGAAGCGAAACTTGCAGAGAATACCCAACGGACTATATGAGGATTACTGGAATTTTTTCAATTTTTTCTGAAATAGTTGATTTTTGAGTTCATTTTTTGGGTCTGACGGGTAAGCTACCGCAAAATGAATGAAGGAAAAAGTAAACGATGGATAGAGGGGACAGTTACCGCGTGACTGGCCCATGGCCAGTCACTGAATCCCATCCCGGCGACCACACGGCAAGTTTGTACGTGGTGGCACCAATAATGTATGACGAGCCTCTCATCGTTAAAAGTTGTGCGGGGTATGACTGCGCACCGATCTCCTCTCCTCCCTCCCAATAACCATAGTTGCCATGACGAGCAGGCACACCGGCGGAGCCGCAGCAAACGGCTTTGGGCTGCGCACGCCCCTCATCGGCCAAGTGAAGGCTCTACGAGAGAACACCTACCCCGCGTCGTCGGTTATACGGACGCTGAGTGTGGGGGCATCCCCATATCAAACGCGAAGACGCAGGTGAACCAGGATTGGGGGACGGCGGTGAGGCATCACTACTCGGGGCAGCTCACTCCCGAGCAGGCGCGGATCCGTAGAAGGACTCGCGACACAACCTAGACCGGCACGCCAAGGAGTTCCATCGGCTCCACGTCGAGTAAATCAATTGTTGCCGTTTGTGGTGGAGACAGATTGTGCGGATGCAATTGCGATGATCAAGGGTGAGTAGCCGAATAACTTCATCCACGCCTTCAGAATTACGGTGATTCGACAGCTTCTAAATGAAAGAGGAATCCAAATCCTGAAGATTAGCCGTGACCTAAATACTGTTGGTCATGAGCTAGCAAGATTGGCGAGGGTTAATGCTAGAACGGAGGTCTGGCCATTCGGTTTCCCCCAGGAGATCGCTAGGGCAGTCGCTAGTGATAGTAACCCTGCTAGGGCTTAATGTAATTCCTTTTTCACTGCAAAAAAAAAGTAAATCAATTGCTGGGACGGTCTGGACGTCGCCGCGAGAGAAGAATGTGGTGCGGCGTGAGTCCTCGTGGGGTGTTCTGGGGCGTACACCATGTTGTGCTGTCACACATACCCGCCCACGGTCCACCCATGGTTGCCCTCTCCACGGCATTCGTGCCTCCGCCGCCACCAAGTTGCTAGGCGTCGAGTAGGACATCGTCTTCCTCGTGCGCTCTCTCGTCCTCTTCGTGCTAGGCATAGGCAGCACAACATCATCGACGCCACGTACCCCAATGGGAAGTGAAAGAGGAGCCGCACAAGCCATCACGAAGATGCACTGGCGTCCTTATCATCAGAGGAGGGTGTGCACCTCCATCTCCATCGGTGAAGAAGCAACAGACAGGTGAATCGGATGCTCCGTTTGCAGAAAGTGATGGGAAACCCAGATGTCAACCCTAAGGACACCCCGGGCACACCAAGCTGAGCGGGGTGCTCCGGGCTCCATGAACAACATCCCACCGATGTAAGTGGACAGCGACGATTCAAATAGCTCGCGGCTCATCCGGACGCGTCAATAGAGTCCGTCAGACGTTGATGGTGCACGTCACCGGTGGAGATGCTCTTATCCAGTATGCTCGAGATCGAGACATGATGATGTCTAACAAGCAACATTCAATGATGGATCATCTCGATTTGTTTCCCCTTTCCTTGTGAGAATCTTGGAGCTCGTCATTTACATTTGCACGAAAGTAGCAGGCGGGTCCGGAGATGGCAGATAGATGCGTCGTCCACGTCTTTGCCCAACTGAAAGGGCCTACCTTGCACCACCGTGTGTTGGCCACTTCATTGTGGGCACATCCAGGGCATCACGTGCCGGTCGACATGGTCGGCCGTGGTTCAGTCCTGTGCATACTAACACCAGTACTCCATGGACTAATGCTTAATTTAGTCTACGTGCATGCCTGCTGCCCGTTTTGAAACTTATTACTGTATACTAATGTGCCTGCTACACATACGTACGTACTACCTCAGAGCAAGCACAATAGCAACGCCGGCTGCCGGCTATAAAGCAAGTCCATGTCACAGATCGTTGATCTTAGAGCAAGCACAATAGCAACGCCGGCTGCCGGCTATAAAGCAAGTCCACGTCACAGATCGTTGATCTTATAGCCAGTTCATACAATAAGCGGCCGCTAGATTAGATTCTTTAAAGATTCTTTTGTTAATCTTGCATGCAGTGGAGGCACATGATTGAAGAAAACAACCGCCAATTTCTTGAGGTTTGTGCTCTAGCCCCACCGCTTCAGCAAGCGCCTGCTGCCATCTCTCTACTCATTTCTTTCACCTTTACGTAAGATTTAGATGACATGGACATGTTTATAGCCCGCTGATTAAATGCTATTGTACTTGCTCTTATAACCGGTCCATACAATAAGCTAGCTATAGCCATTGGATTTTTTAAAGATTCTTTTGTTAATTTTGCATGCAGCGGAGACACATGATTGGAGAAAACAATCAAGCGTGGGCCAATTTTTCTTGAGGCTTGTGATGTAGCTCACCGCTTCAGCAAGACATGCTTATATGCTTATAGCCCGCTGAGTAAATGCTATTGTACTTGCTCTCAAGTATCAGGCAAGTCGAGGCCGCTCGTACAGACTACAGAGACGGCGATTCATCGCTCTGTTTGTCCCCTTACGAATCCATTGGTGTGGCTCCACCCAACTCAAAATACCACGCGGACGGTGGATTAATGCATTGGTGTGCCTATGACGTTGGCCATAAATTCCGGTTACTATTGCTCATGGAAGTGCATTGCTCCTCTAGAACCTTACAAAGCTTGGCGTACTTCCGGTTTTCCCCTCTTTGGTCGTTTAAATGCCTCCACTACTGTTTCCAACCTGAGATTTCATTTAGATGTTGTAGGGATGTCTTGGGTCACTGGAGGGTAATACAATCTATGAGTCATGTTGTTGGATTAGTTGTTTGGTTGCATGTATGCATGCAATCCGCTAGCCCATTAGTGTGTAGAAAATCAAACAACATGATTAGTCTCACATCTTTATACGTAGATGAAGTTACTTTACACCACCATTTAAACATGTCCAGATGACACACCCATGACCAGCAGCAAGCAGGACCATGACCAGCAGCAAGCGGGACTACGGCGTGCCTGCGGCAAAGGTCGTGGCAAAAGTTGCGTCAGCATCAAAGGGGTCTGAGACAATTACAAATGAGGATGGACCGCAAAGCACAAAAAGGGGTTGAAGAGGTTAGGTGAGGCACACACAAACATATGATGAACCGATTCACTAACTAACACACTACGATGAAGTTTAGTAACCAACACACCACATCGACATCACAGGAGTTTGCAACGGCAGCGATGCAGCGCAACCCCAAAGAGAGGTTGAAGAGGAGTTGTGAGACACATAAATACATCATGAACATGCTCACTAAGCAACACACAACAAACATATTCAGTAAACAACAAATAAAGTGCGAGTCACGCGGTTAACTTTCCCACCTCTCATATACAATCCTCTTGGAACTGGGAAAACTCAGTTACAATCCAGCGTACAACTTATATCTGGGACACACTCAATTGCATCAAAAAGTTCTTAGCTGCAACACGCTTGCAACTGAAAATCGCCGTTGTCGCCCACTTGAAACTTCAAAAGCATAAATGTAGTCCCACTTGCAACTAATAAAATATCAGTTACAACCCATTAGCAATCTCACTTGCAACTGGAAAAAATCTGTCGCAATCCAACTTATAATTAGGAGCAACTTCACATGCAACTATATTTTTCAGTTACAGCCCATCTGCAACCCGCTTACAACTGATTAAATACATTTATAACACAAAAAACTCAACTACAAACCCACTTGCAACTAAAGAATCTCACGTTTAACCCATTTACAACTGATCAATCATAGTTACAACTTACACTGAGCTCAACAAGATCAAATACAACCCCACTTACAATTGAAAAAATCTCAGCTACAACCCACGTACAACTCATATTCATGATGCATCATGACATACTACCCATTTGCAAATAAAACATCTCAGTACACTTACAATTAATTTTTTTTAGTTGCAATCCACTTTCAACTAATTTTTTTTACTTGCATCCTGCTCGCAGCTCCCAAGCTCTCATAATTTACAATGAAGGCGAGAATTAACGAAACCAATTCTTTTTTACAAATAACAAAGTAGCAAAAATGTTATTGAGAATATCTTTATGTGAGACATCAAACAGTACATTAATAGGCTGAAGATAAAGTACTTAGAAAGTGTAAGAGCAAGTACAATAAGCTTATGTAAGTAGGCTATAAGAATTAAAATATTATTTATTGGATGACATGGAGGAGAGAGAAGAGGAGAGAGAAGGGGAGTGGGCTCTTATGCAAGAGCCAGCTCTAGCACGTGCTCCTAGTCACTTTTATGAGTGTGAAAGGTGGGCCATATTTTAATAAAGTAACACACTTATATATCTAACTATTGTAATGTTAGCTATATAGTTGGCTACAAATGACATGGCAATTTCTTATAGCCGGCTGTTGGCTGTACTACTGAACTTGCTCTAATAAGTTAAAAAGCATAAATTAAAAATGTAAAATCAAGGAAATGTAACACATACACGGATTTTTGGCAGGTGGAGACAAGCGAGTAGAGAATGTAACACCACCTGGTAGCTTCACGATTGTGAAACAAAGTGGTTATTAGTTTTAAATGCAGCTGAATTTAAGACTACGTATCTTCACAAAGAAAAGGAGTGTCACAAGAACAACATGGTACACCTAGAATAATAAATGCATTTAAAGGTCTTAATATCCTTTTACTCTTTGGAGTACTATTTATGTTCTTGTTCTTCCTATAGATAAGTGCATCTATATGGAAAAAATTATGGCACATAAATGTTTTTTATGTATAAAATTCCATACTAATTATGTGGATTTAGACTGATGGTCATTAGCCTGACTGTATTATGGTTGATATTTTTGTGAGTACAATACTTGATTTCAAATAAGATTCAAACAAATTTTTGTTTTGAGTTAGCAAAACTCGGGTACAAGCCTACCCTATGACTGAAAAAGTAGTTTAGAAAATGTCACAAAATTTCCAAAAAGGTTTCGAAATTTTTGTCCTTTTTTTAATTACTAAAACCCAGATACAAGACTAGCGTATAGATTATGCAGAATGTTGTGCATCTACAAAAATCTATTAAATAAAAAAGACACGTGTGCATTTATAATGTGGTAATCATAAAATTTAGTTCAGTACTAATTACAAGTGTCAAACTAATTCTGGTTCTAAATTAATTAATTAAACTGATATATTCATGGTAAAATAATTGGAATTAGTTTTTCATAGGTCAATTAAGATTATTTTTAGTATGAAAATGATATGTTTTTTTCTGAACTATAAATATATTTGAAAGTAAACTTCAGTCTGGATCAAGGTTGGAAAAAGCGCTAGGCATAGGCGAGGCGGTTGGCACTCGCCTAGCGCCTAGGCGATGCTTAAGCGCACCGGGCGTGACCTAGGCGGTATATAATTTTTGTCATCAGGTGTATATTTGGGTCCTTATATATCTATACATACTAATTTAGTGCATATAAAAGAGTAAACTAACAACAATTGCCATTGATTATGGTCTATTCACTAAGGAATGAATTTCTTACTAGAGAAGACAATTTCTTAGTTGGGTTGCCTAGAGTTCCGCTTATGACCTAAGCGAGGCGTTTGTCCACCGCCTAGTGCCTAAGCGTGCTTAAGCGCTGCCTAGGCGGCGCCTAATCCAACATTGTTCTGGATTATGTAGAATGTTGTGCATATACAAAAATCCCTTGAAAAAAAACTAATGTCCCTTTCTGATATGCTTCACAAAAATTATTGCAATACTAACTACAAGTGTCACATTATTCATATTAGATAATTAGTTCAATACTAATGTGCACCTACAAGTATCATATTGTTCACATTAGATAATTAGGTCAATTCAGCTCATTTGTGTGTATGAAAATTATAAGGGTTCTTTAAAAAATACCAATATATTGTAAGTGAAGTTAAACTTCAGAGTGGACCCTGTTATGCGGTCCACACTTGCGGTGTCTGGTGTGCGCGGCGTTTTTTCAGCCCGCAAACCAAAACTGCAACACATGGTTTATATAATATTTCATATATGAATCACTACAAACACAACACATGTTTTAGTGTCCTACAATGCAACAATAATCCAGATTACAACAAATGGTTAGCAGCAAATAATACAACAACAATTAAATGAATGACCAATGGTTTTAAGAACAAATGGTTTGAAATACAAATAAATCCAATGGCCAAACTACCTAGTGGCTTTGGTCGTGCCTCTGTGAATGGTGATCGACGAGATCAAGCCGAAGTTGATTTATGGTTGGGGCATTCTCAATCTCACAGTATGTTTGATACGTCTCAAACGTATCTATAATTTTTTATGTTTCATGCTTATATTATACCAATTGCCTACATGTTTTATACACATTTTGTATTGTTTTATGAATTTTCTTGAACTAACCTATTAACAAAATGCCACGGTACCAGTTCCCTGTTTTCTGATGTTTTTTGTTTCAGAAATCCACTTAAGGAAATATTCTCAGGATTGGACAATTTTTATACCGAAGACCTTAGAATTCCAGACACGTTCCAGAAGTCCGAGGGGGAAAAGGAGACGGGCACCGAGGCGCCCACCTCAAGGGGTGGCACGGCAGCCTTCCTGCCCGCGCCAGGACCTAAGGTGGGTCCCTCAGGGCTCCACCGCCTTCGCCCTTTCGCCCATATAATATCCCCGAGATGCAAACCCTAAAAGAATAGGCCTTTTCCCGAGAAGAGTTCTAGTGCGCCGCCGCCATCGAAGACAAGATTCGGGGGACAGAAGTCTCTGTTCCGGCACCCTACCGGGACGTGGAATTGCCCCCAGAGCCATCTCCATCGACTCCACCACCATCTCCATCGCCGTTGCTGACTCCTACGATGAGGAGTGAGTAGTTCTCCCCCGGGGCTGCGGGCTCTACCGGTAGCTATGTGGCTTATATCTCTCTCCCATGTGATATTTATGTGATCATGAGCTTTGTAATCTAGTTGAATATGTGATGTTACTCTCTATCTATTATGCACTCTAGAGGTTACTTTAATATGAACTCCGGGGTTATTCATGGTTGTAAAGGTGACAGTATGTGCACCGTGTGTGATTCCTTTATGACGTTGTGGTGTTAGTTTACTTTGACTTTGGGGGTGCTCTTGTAGCCCTACATAGTGAATGGTTTATCATCCAACATGAGAGTTTTTGAGAGTAGTATTTATTATTCAGCTTTGATGTCATTGTTGAGAATGTCCACTAGTGAAAGTATGATCACTAGGCCTTGTTTCTAAGCATTGAAACACTGTTTCCAACAAGTTCTGCTACATGTTTGCTTGCTGCCATTTTTATTTCAGATTGCAATTACTACTTATAATCATCCATATTACTTGTATTTCACTATCTCTTCGCCGAACTAGTGCACCTATACATCTGACAAGTGTATTGGGTGTGTTGGGGACACAAGAGACTTCTTGTATCTTAATTGCAGGGTTGCTTCAAAGGAATATCTTTGACCTCTACCTCTCTGAGTTCGATAAACCTTGGCTGATTCACTTAAGGGAAACTTGTTGCTGTTCTACAAACCTCTGCTCTTCGAGGCCCAACACTGTCTACGAGAATAGAAGCGTGCGTAGACATCAAGCTATTTTCTGGCGCCGTTGCCGGGGAGGTAAGCGTTGGAAGGTATCTCCTTTAGATTCTTCAGTTATTACTTTTTGTTTCTTGTTTTATTTCACTTTAGGCTAAATGGAAAACAACAAAAAAATAGAGATCTCTATGAAATTTATATTGCATTAGGACATGATACTTTCGAAGAGAAAATTAAAAAACCTATGGAAGTTAGTTTGCATAATAGTGGTAGTAGTGTCATTAGTATAAATTCTTTGGACACCATTATTGCTAAGGCTGTGAAAAAGCCTAAGCTTGGGGAAGCTAGTTTACGTAAAAATAATCATTTTTGCTCCTCATCTTTGGAGGAATTATTTTGCCTCGATAATGCATTGCCTCCAATATGTGATAATTCTAATGATGCTTGTGATATTCTAAAGCCACCTGGAAAAATAGTGCCATTTATTGATCGTGTTATGGATAACCGCTATGTAGGGGATGGACTGTCCATCCTGGTGATCATTTGCTATTCTTACATGAATTATGCGAGTTGTTCAAGTGTGCAGGTATTTCAATGGACAAAGTTAAGAAGAAATCATTTTCTGTGTCACTTGGTGGAAGAGCTGCGCATTGGTACAAATTGTTGAAGAATAGGCACTCTCTTGGATGGGAGGAAATTGTATCTCTCTTTTATTCTAAATTTTATCCTCCAAGTGAGATTCACCAAGATCGGAATTCTATATATAATCTCTGGCCTCATGAAGGAGAAAGCATTGCTCAAGCCTGGGGAAGGCTGAAAACATTAATACTCAAATGTCCTAACCATGAGCTTCCTGATAAAATAATATTTAATAAATTTTATGCAAGACTTTCATGACATTGCAAGGATTGTCTAGATTCCTGTTCAGAGGGCTCTCCCACAAGTAAGAAGGTTGAAGCTAGATGGGATCTTCTTGAAACAATTCGAAATAATGCTGAAGATTATGAGAATGACAAAGGTAAAGAATCAGGTATAAACTATGAATATGATTGCATTAAGTCTTTCGTTGAAACTGCTGGTTTTCAAGAGCTTAGTGCTGAAAGAGCATTTTCCCTCATGTGTGGTTTTGGTAATTGAATGACAATCTCTATGGACTAATGTTTGCATTGAGATATCATTATAGATCATGTCCATGGAATGGTGGAGTTCATGTGTTGAACTCTTGAAGCTCATGTATTGCAAGTATGTCTTGAAGGATTCAAGACATCATATTAGTGAAAAAATGTTGGAAGATACAAGGTTGATCAAGATGTTGATCAACACACAAAGCTACAAGATGTACCAAGAGCGATCATAGATCTCTTGGGATGGTAAACACTTGTCTGCATAGCTTTGTGAACTAACCCATGATATATGTGTGTGTGGTATCTTTATATGAGGTTAGGTATCTTCCCATGGGCTTGCATCAAATGAAGATTTCATATGGCTCATGGAGGATGATGTCATGTGGTGATCGTCATCAAGGTGAGATGTGCAAGACCAAGACCAAGAGAAGCTTCTTGAAGAGATCCTATGCTTGGTGCTTGCAATGGATACATGAAGATGAAGCTAAGCGATACTCTCCCATTGTGAGCATGGGGGAGTATTTGGAGAAGTCTTCATCAAGCATGTGCGTGGACGCACAATCAAGAAAGATGAACCCCTTGAAGAGATCAAGATAGTCATCATCTAACTCAAGTGGAATGCTCAAGGCAAAGGTATGATCTTGATAGGGCTATAGGATAGATAGGCGTACTATCAAGAGGGGTTCTCAAGTTAGTAACTTGATCGCATCATTGTGGAGAGCTCAAACCTTTGCATTCTTGGCATATCATATTTCTTGGTTCTTATTTGGCTTTTATGTTGGTGAGGAATTAGAGCTTGGTTCATCTCCATGTCGAGCTCTAGTTCATCGAAATCGGTTTTACTTTGGACAACTTGTTGCGTTTTCGGTGGCGGAAATATTGCCGGTCCAACCATGAGGAAAGTCCCACACCTTGCCATGTGTGGTGATTTTACTCTATTTATGGGATGCAATATTTCCTCATGGTCATCGTCGTTATTTGTTGGGTAGTCATCGTCGCTATCTTTCCAACAAATTGGTCTCACCTCATTTGGAGTTCATTTGCAAAAGTTATAGCAGTTTTCGTCTCGGTGTTTTGCTGATTCGGATTATTGGGGTCGGATATTCCGCTCTACCGGAATTTCCGGTTCCCCAGCTCATCCAAGAAAACGGCTAAGGAAAGGAGAAAAAAGGTTCTGACTCCAACCGGAAATTGTGCTCGGAAATTTCCGTCTACCGGAATTTCCGAGTGCACCCAGAAAGCCCTCCAGTTTTGGCTAAGGAAAGAAGGATTTTTGGTTCTGACTCGAACCGGAAATTGTGCTCGGAAATTTCCATATACCGGAATTTCCGAGTGCACCCAGAAAAGTCCTCCAGAAACGGCTAAGGAAAAGTTTGGTTTTGGTTCTGACTCCAGCCGGAATTTCAGCTCGGAAATTTCATGGACACGGAATTTCTGGGTGACCGGAATTTCCGAGTCTCACTTATACCGGAATTTCCGAGTGTCGAAACAGCCAACGGCTATATTTCCTGGAGAGGTATAAATAACCCTCCCCTTCTTCTTCCCCAAGTAATCCAAGGCAGCACGACTTTCCCCTCTCTCCTACTCCATTGTTGACCTTGGAAAGCTCACTCCTCTCTCAATCCCTCCATAGAATCTTGCATATTCTTTAGGGAAAGTTGAGAGGAGATCTAGATCTACAATCCTACCAATCCATCTCTCCTCTAAGTGAGGGGAACTTAGTGGATCTGGTTCTTGGAGTTCCTTTGTGGTTCTTCCTCTTTGTTCTTCCTCTCTTCTCCCCCCATAAGCATTAGTTGCTTTTGGTAGGATTTGGGAGTGAAGGATTTGACTCCTTTGTGGTTTCCTTTGTTCTTCCTCTCTTATTCCCCCATAAACATTTGTTGTTGTGTTGGAATTTGAGAGTGAAGGACTTGAGCACTTCGTGTGCTCTTGCCATTGCATTTGCATCGGTTTGAGCCCTCCACGAGGATTCATGGTGGTGTTACTTGTGAGCTTGTTACTCTTGGGTCATTAGACCCTAGACGCCTTTTGTGGCCGGCCTTTTGTGGCCAAGACCTTTTGTGGTCAAGACCTTTTGTGGTCACTTGAGAGCCCCCAATTAAGTAGTGGGTGTGTGCCTCAAGACTTGGGAGCCCCCAGTTAAGTTGTGGGTGTGTGCCTCAAGAGTTGTATGGGATTCGATCTCCGCCCCAAAAGAGATCAATAGTGGAAGGTGAACTCGCAACCTTTTGTGGTTGAGTTCATCAGGAGAAGAAGGTGAGCCTTTGTGGCGTTGCGGCTAACCTGTTGTGGTTGCGCACACCTCTCCAAACGAGACGTACACCTTTGGGTGGAACTCGGGAATACATCCTCGTCTCCGCGTGCCTCGGTTATTTCTATACCCGAGCTCTTTACTTATGCACTTTACTTTGTGATAGCCTTCGTGCGTGAAGTTATTTATCTTGCTAGCTATCACCTTGTTTCTTGTATTTCTTAGCATAAGTTGTTGGTGCACATAGGTGAGCCTAGTTTATATATATTTAGGTTGTATGCTTGTTAAAGTAAACTTTTAGTTTTATTCCGCCTTTATCAAGCATACCGGAATTTCCGGGTCATTCGTGGACCGGATATTCCGGCTCCTCGGAAAAAGTTTTAAATCGCCTATTCACCCCCCACCCCCTCTAGGCGACGTCTATCCGTTCAAGTGCTAAATCTGGTCTTGATTCTCATATTATTGTTGATTGTTCTAGAACCTTTGCTTCTCATATCGATGTTCCTAAAGAAAATTGGGACGTGTATCATGAAGCTTTTAAAGACACTTGCATGGAAAATGAAATTGTTGTTAATGATTGCAATAAACATGCTCAAACTTCTCAAAATACTATTTCTTATAAGCATGTTAATTTTTGTGGAATACATAGACCTTGTGGAATTAATCAAATTGAAGATGAATATTGTATCCATCATAGGAATGAAAATACTAGAGGTTGGTATAAGGTTCTAAGAGATCTTGGTAAAACAATTTGTGCCACCTATCCTTTTATTTGTGAACTTTGCTATGAAGAGGGTCATTTCGAATTTCAATGCTCATGTTCTAATAAAGATATTGCATGAGACTTTTGTGATAACATGATCACTCCTAATCAACATGATGAACTTACATTATTTTTGGGGTGTGAAGAGTTATCAAGAAAAACTTCTTTGTTAAATATGAGTGATATTGATATGAATGATTTGTTGCATGGATGTTATCTCTATTGTGTTAATAATTGCCATGCTAACACTTACATACAAAATATTATTAAGTATGAGACTTTACCAATGTATGACAGGACTAATATGTGTTTTCATCTTATTGATGAAAGAGGGTAATTCCCCCAAGTTTCTTCCATGGTCTCTAATACTAAACCAGGTTATGTGGAGAAGCTTCCTTTCAAGCCTCTCCCTACTAAAGAGGAAAAGAAGAAGAAAAAGGGAAAAAGGGAGAAGAAGGAGAGGAGTAAAAGGAGAGAGGAAACGGTATCTTCTCCCAAACTTGTTGCTCCTGTTACAATTGATACTTATAATTATGAATTTGATGATTCTGAACTTGATGATGAACCAATGCCTGTTATTTATATTAGTGATCATGATTGGGAAAAGCTCACTTCTTTTGATATTGAAGATCTCTGGGACACTAATTCTGAAAATGATGATGTTAATAATTGCTATACTATTAGTACTATCCATGTTTCTTCCCATGATGATATAGAAAGCTCTGAGCTTATGGATGAGGTGTTTGAAAATCCTTTTGCTACTAATGATTATATATTTGATACATCTCCTTATAGTAAAAATGATGATATGTTTACAAATAAACACACTTTGGAGGATAATTATTCTATTGCTTATGATGATACTATGCCTCCAGTCTTTGATAATTATAAAGAATACTATGACAGGGGTTATAATTACAATTATCCTTTTGAAACTTTTCATAGTTATAGGGGAATCACTCAAACCAACCCTTTTAATACACAACTTGTCTATCATGTTCAAGTTCTTTATGATGATCCTGCTCCCATTGTTATTAATGTGAAGAACTTTTCTTATGAGGGAAATAATGATACTTTTATGCATATAGATCATGATAATAATGTTTCATGTGATGGTTATATTGTGGATTTTATCAATGATGTTACTGAAAGTTATTATGAGAGAGTAGAATATGGTTGTAGAAGTTTTCATGATACTAAAACACCTCTCTTTATGTTGGAAGTTTTGAAGTTGCATTTGTTTCATCTTTTTATGATAATTGCTTTATGTTTCAATAATTTATCCTACTACAAGATCCCTTTGCATAGAAAGTGGGTTAGAGTTAAATATGTTTGATGTTTACCTTTTGATGCTCTGTTTTGTTTTTCAACTCTCATTTTTATGAGAGCATCATAAAAATCTTCTTGCCTAGCTAAAAGGCTTTAAAGAAAAGCGCTTATGGGAGACAACCCACTATTTTATTCCTGTTATTTTTCTTTTATTTGAGTCAAGGAGCATGCTTACCTCTGTAACAACTCCTTTGTATATTTATTTTATTGCATAGTTGTGCCAAGTTAAGTCTCTAGTAGAAAGTTGATGCTAGATTTGTATTTCTGCGCAGGAACAGTTTTCTGCTGTCCACCGTTTAATTCATAAATCTCTGCAGCAAAATTGAAAACATCTGATATTTGCTGAGAGTGATCCTCAGATATGTATGCAACTTTCATTAGTTTTGAGTTTTCTGATTTGAGCAAGTTAAGTGGCTCGAAAAAAATCGTCTTTACGGACTGTTCTGTTTTTGACAGATTCTGTCATTTATTTTGCATTGGTTATTTTGCTCTTTTTGAATGGATCTTTTTGTTCCATAAAATTCCAGTGTCTGTAGCTAATGTCCAGTACCATGATAATGATTTTTTCCATGCAGAATATGAGAATTTTTTATTATGCACTAACCCTCTAATGAAGTTTACTTTGAGTTTGGTGTGGAGGAAGTTTTCAAGGATCAAGAGAGATGATGATATGATGTGATCAAGAAGATGAAAGAGCCTAAGCTTGAGAATGCCCCCATGGGTCACCCAAACATATTTTAAGAAGACTCAAGCGTAAAAGATTGGGGATGCCTCGCCCAAGGCATCCCCTTCTTCATCAACAATTTATCAGGTTATCTCTACTGAAACTATATTTTAATTCCGCCACATCTTATGTGCTTTACTTGGAGCGTATGTTTGTTTTTATTTTTGCTTTGCTATTTTACTTCTCTGAATAAAATGGATCCTAGCATTCTTATGTGGAGGGAGACACGCTCCGCTTTTTCTTATGAATACTCGTATTCTTCACTTATATTTGTTGAGCATTCTTCTATGTTATTTCAATACTTTTAGCTCTTATTTTTCACGCACCTCTTGTTCAGAGCTGTTAGTTTTCATATGTTATACTCTCTTGCTTCATTGTTAAATACTTGGAGAGTTTATGTTTGAATAAGTTGATTGGTGTTTGTTAGGAAATAGAAAATGCTAAATGTGGTAAATGGTATAAAGAAAAGAAACACGCTCTTATGAATTGTTATCTTGCATGTTGTGGAACTTGGCAATTGTTTTGAGCTCTCAAGTAGTTCATGTTTAAGCTTTTACATCATGTAGTTAATACCCATTAATGGAGAACTACCGTAGAGCTTGTTGAAATTTGGTTTGCATGTTTGGTATCTCTAAGGTCTAGATATTTTCTAGTTAAAGTGTTTGAACAACAAGGAAGACAATGTAGAGTTTTATAATGCTTGCGATATGTTGTTATATACGTCTTGTTGTCATAGTTTATACTTGTGTTTGCTTGAAATAACCTTGCTATCCAAAGCCTTGTACTGAGAGGGAATGCTTCTCGTGCATCCAAAACCTTGAGCCCAAACCCATGTCATTTGTGTCTACCATACCTACCTACTACATGGTATTTTCTGTCATTCCAAGCAAATACTTCATGTGCTACCTTTTATTCAAAACTTATTATCTCTTATTTGTGTCAATGTTCATTAGCTCATGAGAAAGTAGTAGTTGGGTTTGTTATCTTCCATACTAATTAAGTAACCTTCGACTTGCATGCTTCATCTGCTCGTCATTAATATTGCAAAGAGCTGGTTAGACCACAATAATATCAAAAGGTGTGAGAAAGTTAAAAATAGACACTCCTCCATGGTATGAGATTGACTGGTGGGCACCCGAGGATTCGGTTAGCCATGGTTTGTGAAATCAAAGGTTGGGAGGAGTGTCAAGTTATATAAATAAGGTGCATATTATAAATGCTTGTTACTAAATAATTCGGAACCGCTCTCAACTTGCTTAGTATGGAAGATGACAAGAACTCTATTGCCATTCATTGACAACGACAAACACCACTCAAAAACTTACTTTTATGCTCTCTATATGATTTCAAAAACCTATAAAACCAAGAAGCTCTAGCACATGCTTGTATCCCTGCTTCCCTCTTCGAAGGGCCTATCTTTTACTTTATGTTGAGTCAGTTTACCTAATTCTTTCTGTCCCCGAAGCAAACACTTGTGTCAACTGTGTGCAACAACTCTTATATGCTTACTTATTGCACTTGTTATATTTCTTTGTGTTGACAACTATCTATATGATATACATGTTCAAAGTTGAAAGCCAATGCTGAAACTTATATCTTCCTTTGTGTTGGTACAATGCTCTTTTACTTAAAAACTATTGCTTTATGAGTTAACTCTTATGCAAATCTTTTTGATGCTTGTTTGAAAGCACTATCCATGAAAAGTTTTTACTTATATGATGTAGTTGTTTACTCCTTATTATTTGTTAGCAAACTATAGACCATTGCCTTGAGTCACTTCATTCATAACATGAGCCTTACAATATTATATGATCAAGATTGTGTGAAAGCATGTCACTTCAGAAATTATTTGTTATCGTTTTACCTACTCGGGGACGATTAGAACTAAGCTTGGGGATGCTTGATACGTCTCAAACGTATCTATAATTTCTTATGTTCCATGCTTATATTATACCAATTGCCTACATATTTTATACACATTTTGTATTGTTTTATGCATTTTCTGCAACTAACCTATTAACAAGATGCCACAGTGCCAATTCCCTGTTTTCTACTGTTTTTGGTTTCAGAAATTCACTTAAGGAAATATTCTCGGAATTGGAAAATTTTTATACCGAAGACCTTAGAATTCCAGACACGTTCCAGAAGTCCGGGGGGGGGGGGGAGGAGACAGGCACCGAGGCGCCCACCTCAAGGGGTGTCGCGGCAGCCTTCCTGGCCGCGCCAGGACTTGAGGTGGGGCCCTCGGGGCTCCACCGCCTTCGCCCTTTCGCCCATATAATGTCCCCGAGATGCAAACCCTAAAAGAATAGGCCTTTTCCCGAGAAGAGTTCCAGTGCGCCGCCGCCATCGAAGACAAGATTCGGGGGACATAAGTCTCTGTTCCGGCACCCTGCCGGGACAGGGAATTGCCCCCGGAGCCATCTCCATCGACTCCACCACCATCTCCATCGCCGTTGCTGACTCCTACGATGAGGAGTGAGTAGTTCTCCCCCGAGGCTGCGGGGTCTACCGGTAGCTATGTGGTTTATATCTCTCTCCCATGTGATCTTTATGTGATCATGAGCTTTGTAATCTAGTTGAATATGTGATGTTACTCTCTATCTATTATGCACTCTAGAGGTTACTTTAATATGAACTCCGGGGTTATTCATGGTTGTAAAGGTGACAGTATGTGCACCATGTGTGATTCCTTTATGACGTTGTGGTGTTAGTTTACTCTGACTTTGGGGGTGCTCTTGTAGCCCTACACAGTGAATGGTGTTTCTCATCCAACATGAGAGTGTTTGAGAGTAGTATTTATTATTCAGCTTTGATGTCATTGTTGAGAATGTCCACTAATGAAAGTATGATCCCTAGGCCTTGTTTCTATGCATTGAAACACCGTTTCCAAGTTCTGCTACATGTTTGCTTGCTGCCATTTTTATTTCAGATTGCAATTACTACTTATAATCATCCATATTACTTGTATTTCACTATCTCTTCACCGAACTAGTGAACCTATACATCTGACAAGTGTATTGGGTGTGTTGGGGACACAAGAGACTTCTTGTATCTTAATTGCAGGGTTGCTTGAGAGGGATATTTTTGACCTCTACCTCCCTGAGTTTGATAAACCTTGGGTGATTCACTTAAGGGAAACTTGCTGCTGTTCTACAAACCTCTGCTCTTGGAGGCCCAACACTGTCTACGAGAATAGAAGCGTGCATAGACATCAATGTTTCAAGAAATGCCGCAGTTGTACCCGGGTTTCTTACTGGTTTGACCTGGGTGCCAACATTGTCAGAAAAAAAGACAAGTTCAAACCCCTCTCATTCTCAATGATCATTTTGTGAAGACTCACAAAAGTGGTCATGATGTCCTTGAGGGTTTGCATATCCCAAAAACGGCTTGGACCTCAGACTATTACAAATATAGCTTGCAAAACACCAAAATATCTATCTATGTCTTTTCGGGCTGCCTCTCGTGCTTTTGCAAATTCATCTTTAGCCTTGCCCTTTGGATTCTTGAAGTTCTTCACAAATGTGACCCAATCCGGGTATATGGCATCGACAAGGTAGTAGTATCCCATTGTATACTCCTTCTCATTGATGGTGTAGTTGCAAGACGGGTGATGTCTATGCACGCTTCTATTCTCGTAGACAGTGTTGGGCCTCCAAGAGAAGAGGTTTGTAGGACAATAGCAAGTTTCCCTTAAGTGAATCACCCAAGGTTTATCGAACTCGGGGAGGTAGAGGTCAAAGATAACCCTCTCAAGCAACCCTGCAATTAAGATACAAGAAGTCTCTTGTGTCCCCAACACAGCCAATACAGTTGTCAGGTGTATAGGTGCACTAGTTCGGCGAAGAGATAGTGAAATACAAGTAATATGGATGATAATAAGTGGTAATTGCAATCTGAAATAAAAATGCCAGCAAGCAAATATGTAACAGAACTGGTTATAAACGGTGTTTCAATTCTTAGAAAGAAGGCCTAGGGATCATACTCTCACTAGTGGACACTCTCAACAATGACCTCATAATTGAATAAATAAATACTACTCTCGAACACTCTCTTGTTGGATAAGAACACTACATGACTTGTTGTCATTTCCATAGCTGTTCCGAGATATATTGCCATGCAACTTTCATCTTACATTACATGACTTGTTGTCATTTATCATTTATATATTGCTTTGCATGCTTCTATATAGCTGATGTGTGGTTTTACCCATGTTACGCTAGATCATTGCATATCCTGCTACACTGGCAGAGGCACCGTTTCATACACCATGTTTTATCCATTATGAGATCCTTGTATCAAAAGTGTGTTGGCATGATAGAATGTTTGCCCCTAAAAGTGAAAAGAGCCATGGAGGCCATCGAAAAGAGAAATAGAGAAATACAAAAAAATGAAAAAAATAGAAAAAAAAGAAAAAAGAAAGAAATAATAAAAAGGGGGCAACATTACTACTCTTTATCCACACTGGTGCTCATGTTATAGCACCTGTAATATTCATAGTCATCATTTGTGCTCATGTTTAGCACCTTTACTCCATATGTGAGAGTTTTGATGTTCTACTTATATAACTATGTGGGGAACTTTACACTATAGAACTTGGCTTGTATATTCCAATGATGAGCCTCCTCAAAAGTGCTCTAGGTCTTCATGAGCAAGCAAGTTAGATGCACCCCCACTAGTTCCATTGGAGAGCTTTCATACACTTATAGCTCTATGTGCATCCGTTGTGTGGCAATAACTACTCCTTGCATAGCTTCGATTATAAGAATTCTTGTCTAATGATCATTTTCAGCTTTGTGAGACTTTCTTCCGTTGGCCTTCCAAACCCCCATTAACATTCTTTTAGCCACTACATCCTGGTGCCAGGAACCAACGCTGAACACTTGCTTGTTTTTGTGTGAACAAATAGAGAAATGATCTTCTATGTGCATATTGCTATTACTTGACTTGATCCTTTCACAAAGTTGTCATGATTGTTTGATTCATTAGATGATTATATTGTTGTGCTTGAAGCTTAAATCATCTTTAATATCTACTTTGCATGGCTGATTGTTCTCTATTACCGATTCATTGAAAGTTTTGCTTTGTTACGCCTACTTGTTTATTCATTACTTATTTGATATCAATATAAACTACAGCTTTTATTCATTTGATCTCAACTTACACGCATTACATTATTATTTGATCAAGATTGTGTGAAAGCATGTCACTCCAGAAATTATTTGTTATCGTTTTACCTACTCGAGGACGAGTAGAACTAAGCTTGGGGATGCTTGATACATCCCAAACGTATCTATAATTTCTTATGTTCCAAGCTTATAGTATACCAATTGCCTACATGTTTTAAACACATTTTATATTGTTTTATGCATTTTCTGGAACTAACCTATTGACAAGATGCTACAGTGCCAGTTCCCTTTTTTCTGCTGTTTTTGGTTTCAGAAATCCACTTGAGGAAATATTCTCGGAATTGGACAATTTTTATACCGAAGATCTTAGAATTCCAGACACGTTCCAGAAGTCCGAGGGGGAAAAGGAGACGGGCACCGAGGCAACCACCTCAAGGGGTGGCGCGACAGCTTCCTTGGCCGCGCGGGCACCTGAGGTGGGGCCCTCGGGGCTCCACCGCCTTCGCCCCTTCGCCTATTAAATCCCCCTGAAAACCTAAGGCAAACAACCCGAACACTTTTCCACTTTTCCTCACAGAGCCGCCGCCGTCGTCAACCCTAGTTCGGGAGGGTTCAGAACCTGCTCCCGGCACCTTGCCGGAGAGGGGAATCATCATCGGAGGGCTCTACATCACCATGCCCGCCTCCGGACTGATGCGTGAGTAGTTCATCCTTGGACTACGGGTCCATAGCAGTAGCTAGATGGTTGTCTTATCCTTTTGTGCCATCATGTTTAGATCTTGTGAGCTGCCTATCATGATCAAGATCATCTTTAATACTATGTCATTTGCTTCATAATATATCATGTTGTGTGTTGTTTATGATCTTGCATGCTCTCCGTTGCTAGTAGATGCTCTGGCCAAGTAGATGCTTGTGACTGCAAGAGGGGGTATTTATGCTCGATAGTGGGTTCATGTCTCTATTTAATCTGGGGTAGTGACAGCAAGCTCTAAGATTGTAGATGTATTGTTGCTACTAGGGATAAAACAATAGTACTTTGTCTAAGGATAATGTTATTACTTACATTACATACTTTGCCTAATGCAATAATCTGTTGCTTGCAACTTAATACTTAAAGGGGTGAGGACGCTAACCGGAAGGTGGATTATTAGTCATAGATGCGGTTGGAATGGTCTATGTATATTGTTATAATGCCCAAATGAATCTCACACTAGACATCATGTCATTAGTATATGCATCATTATGCAGCTCTTTATTCTGTCAATTGCCCAGCTGTAATTTGTTTACCCGCATGTATGCTATTATTATTATTTATGGAGAGACACCACTAGTGAACTGTGGACCTTGGTCCTTTTCTTTAAACTGATAATACAACCAACTGCAAATTGTTACTTTGATTCTCTGCAAACATCATCCTCCACACATACGTTTAATACTTTGTTACAGCAAGCCAGTGAGATTGACAACCTCACTGTTTCGTTGGGGCAAAGTAGTTTGATTGTGTTGTGCAGGTTCCACGTTGGTTATCGTAAACGGCGCCACCAACAACCTTCAGACGTGTTCTTCATATCCTACTGGTTCGATAACCTTGGTTTCATCACTGAGGGAAATTTGCTGCTGCACTACTTCACACCTTCCTCTTGGGGTTTCCCAACAACACCACCACTCGGTGCATCCGCGGCGGGGCTACGAACCATTTCGTGGATGGAGGCTGATTGATTAGGTTTTTTTTATGTCAGGGGCAATATTTGGGCGAAAGGGCGATGTCGGTGGGCGCCCAAGGGGCCCACACCACGTGGCGGCGCGGCCAGAGAGGGAACCGCGCCACCACATGGTGTGGCCTCCTCGGTGCCCTCCTTTGTCTCCTCTTCGGTCTTCTGGATCCTTCCGAGAAAAATAGGGATTTTGGCCTTTGTTTCGTCCAATTCGGAGAATATATCCACAACAACTTTTCTGAAACCAAAAACAGCAGAAAACAGGAACTGGCGTTGTGGCATCTTGTTAATAGGTTAGTCCCATAAAATGCATAAAAATGATATAAAGTGTGTATAAAATATGTTGCAATTGGTATAATATAAGCATGGAACAAAATAAATTATGGATACGTTGGAGACGTATCACCGGGGCATCAACTTTAGCTAGTCATGCAAGAAGATGGAACCTATGCAACACACTGATATCGTTGAGAGAACCCGACAAACCAAAAAAAACTATGCCAAATCCATAGGTCCTGAGATGCAACTGCGTGAAAGAGATGAGGCGGATATGTGGGTAACTCGACGAAATAATCTCTCATGAGCTTGTTGTGCCCACGTATACGGTTCCAAGGGATGCAAAGCCGTCCGACGGTCGACCCCTTCCGCTTCTTCGGGATCACGTCTATGAGCTCCTTCGCCGCGAGGAGCACCACCATTTGCTCGATGTCATCATCCTTCAACTCCTCCAAGCCTGAGTCATCCAAGGAGGCAGAGTCATCCATCAAGAACACCTCACTCGGGTCCATCTACAAGCGACCAGATCGAATGAAATTACTACTACCGACGGCGACGTAGGGTGGACTATTGATAAGAATTGAACAATGGCGATGGTTTCACATACCTTGGCGACGACTGATCACTCCTAATGACGTAGGTGGTACCTGTGTCAAAAGTATATGAGTTAGGTTGAGACTCCAAGTGCAGAGTATGTAGTAAGGGCAAGACTATTTTCCCCACGAGGGGTGACTCGAGGGTTTATATCAAACTCTCGGGGAATTGTGCCAAAATAATTATCTCCTTATCCTTCTTTATGAGACTGATGGGCGTAAAGATAATACGCTTAGGTTGAGCTCCAAGTGTTGAGTTTGTAGATGTGGACGACTTGTTTTCCCCACAAGGGTGACTCGAGTGTTTATATCGAACTCTCCAGGAACTGTGTTTAGAAGATTTATCTTCTTATCCTTCTCTTGAATACCTACAAAACGAAACAAAATGTTTTGTGCCCTCAACCTCACCAAGTGGTTGTCAAGCACAAGGTGTGAGCAAAGAGATTAAAACAAAATAAATGTAAACCAAGAAAAATAAATATGCAATGATGGTAAATAAATATGCAAGGATGGTGTAAACGATGATGGATGATATTTTTGGGTTTTGTATTGTGTTTGCAATATATAAAAGTGTTTTTGTATTTCGGATTTTTAAATGGCAGAAAATGTAAAGTGCTTATAAAGTGTTGGAAAGTTGTTTCTTATGATTAAAAATGGACCTGGGTTCATGGTTTCACAAATGCACTCTCTATTTTATATAGTGGTAGATAATGGAACATATGAATTGACATATGAGATTGCAACAAGATAAGTTATTAATAATATGGGCATCACATCCTAACATAGAGATCTTTTGGTTATTAACCTCTCTTATACTCCACCAAGATGCGAACTAAATCATAACACCTCAGTAATTAAGATAGAACAGAGTATAACTTTAAGTTCAATGACATGAAGTTAAAATAAGAACATGCTAATCTAGTCATGGAGAATGTAGCAATGTCACCCACATCCCCGGTAGCATGGTATTTCCTTTATCCCTAGTGAGGCAATAAAGTAAGGTAAAAACCCAAATGGATCACGGTATTGTTGTCAACTTACCACAAAACCACCCTCCGTTACTCCAACTAATGCACACAGTCCCCCTCACATGCCCTCATAACAAGTTTGATCAGAACAAGTAAATAAGAACGGGGTACATAATATGCATCTACTTTCATAACATAGACATAACAATTGCAATCTTTCAAACATATATCAACTTAAGAGATCCACCACAAAGGTATTACATAGATGATCATAATCATGTTCAACAGCTCATATGGCACTAATTAGTGAAGTTCAAAAGAGAGGAGAGATACATAAGTTACTTCCACAAACCCATAGCCTAGGGGTGTACTACTCCCTCTTCATCATGGAGACGGCGAAGGAGTTGTTGGAGAAGGTGGAGACCACACCGGCAGCGCCCCGCCGGAGTTTCCCCCCTCCAATCTGCAGCTCCAGGTCTCCGTTTCGTGGTTTCTGTGTTTCTGTGGCGCTCCTCCCGAAAGGCGTCGGGAGAGTATTTTTATAGTCGTTTTTAGGTCAAGACGGAGGCGTGGAGACAAAAATCGACGGCATCGGAGCCACGAGGCTCCATAAGGTGGGCCCCACGCGGCCAATGAATCTGGCCGCGTGGGCCACCCCCTTTTGGGCCTCAGGCCTCCTCTCGTGCGCTTCCTTGGCTCCTACTCCTTCTTCCTTCCAAAAAATGATGTTCCCGAAGTTTTAGGTCATTTGGACGTCGTTTGGGTACCTGAAACATCAAAATATAGAAAACGGGGTTTTCTAACAGTGCAGGGTTAATTCCAAATAAATAGGGAAACTGTGAAATATTCCCAAAATCATTATAAAACATTGATATAACCCTTATATGATGCAAATATGATTGAATTGTAAGTAATACAATGCAAAGTTCATGTATGCATTTTACATGCATCAGAGACCTGCATAACAAAGTAAATTGTTTTGTGCCCTCAACCTCACCAAGTGGTTGTCAAGCACAAGGTGTGAGCAAAAATATGAAAATATAATAAATGCAAAACATGAAATAACTATGCAATGATATGGATGATAGTGCAACGGTGCTAGAAAATGTCTTGTTGATGTGGTTATGCAATGATGGTGAAATAAATATGCAAGGATGATAAATATGAATAGTGAAAGTGTTTTTGCGTTTTATATGATGAATGCAAGAATAAAAGTATTTTTGTATTTTCGGATTTTAAAATGGCTGAAAATGAAAAGCGCTTAAAAGTTGTTGGAAATGTGTTTCTTATGATTAAAAATGGACTGAGGTTCATGGTTTCACAAATGCACTTTCTCTTTAATAAAGTGGTAGATAATGGAACATAAGAATTGACATATTAGATTGCAACATAAAGGTTTCATAACAAGTTACTAATTATATGGGTATCACGTTCTAACATAGAGGTCTTTTGTTTATTAATCTCTTTTATACTCCACCAAGATACGAACTAAATCATAACACCCTAATAATTAACATAGATCAGAGTATAGCTGTAAGTTATATGAAATGAAGTTAAAATAAGAACATGCTAGATCTAGATAGATCAGAGCATAGCTGTAAGTTATATTACATGAAGTTAAAATAAGAACATGCTAGCTCTAGTCATGCAGAAGTGGCAATGTCACGCCCAACATCTCCGGTAGTAAGGTATTTTTGTTTATCCCTAGTGAGGCAATAAAGTAAGGTAAACCACCCAAGTGGATCGCGAAACTTTCTCTCACGTTCACCGCACTAGCCACCCCCCGTTACTCCAACTAATGCACACGTTCCCCCTCACACGCCCTCATACATATGTTGGATCAGAACACATAAACAAGAACGGGGTACATAATATGCATCTACTTTCATAACTGAAACAAAACTATTGCAATCTCAAACATATATCAACTCATAAAAAGATCCACAACAAAGGTATTACATAGATGACCGTACGTAATCATGTTCGGCAGCTCAGATGCTAATTAGTGAAGCACAAAGAGAGGAGAGATGAAGGAGATATGCCCTAGAGGCAAATAATAAAGTGTTATTTATTGCATTATCTCATAAGTATATAATAGGTTTGTGTATTATGCTATAACTGTATTAATCGGAATTGTTAATACACGTGTGATACATAGACAACCAGGTCCCTAGCAAGCCTCTATATGAGCTAGTCCATTGGGCAACAGTTGATCGAGATTCCCGATCAAGGACAATGACGTCGGTTGACAATGGGGTCATCTTGTTAGTTGAATAAGGTGGTGGACATACGCAAAGTATTGCAATAAGATCGTATTACGATGTTTGTCATTTGCAATAGATAAGAGTATGATAGCTTATTCCTTAGACCGTGAGACCGTACTTATTAATGCTTCGTAGGAATGCTTTGAGAGCATCAAACGTTGTGTCTTATATAGTATGACAATAACGGTGTCCATCTTGGGTATTCCGAAAGAGCATCAAGACGTAAGGATCAAGAGCGGGATTTTGTTCATTCTTGTAATGGAAAGATACTCTGGGCCCACTCGGTGATATTGCATCTATATAGCTGCGCAGCTTATGACTAGGTCATGGAGATGTAATATCACATACGAGTTAATAACCTTCGTCGGTAACGAGATACAACAAAGGCATCGGTGTGTCTACGATCATATCTCGGACAAGGTAGTATCGCAGAGACAAAGGGAATAAATGTCATATTTATGGTTCAACGACGATATTCGTGGAATGCACAGGGGTCGTCATATATTTCCAGGTATCCCTGACGATCATTGGTGAGCGGAGTGTCTCGACCATGTCTGGAGTGTTCCCGAACCGTAGCGTAACAAACTTAAGGTCTTAGCGACGCTAGGAGATAGGTTCTGGAATTTTATAGGAGTTTGTTGGAGAGAGAGAAATGATCCGGAAGGAGTTCCGGGAAGGTATGGAATGGTTCCGAGAATGTCCGAAAGTTGTTCGGGTGGTTCCGAAATAGTTTCGGAGTCACGGTATATTGAATTATATATAAATATATTAATTATGAATTAGTGGGACTTTTATATTAATTTAATATTGATTAAATAAAGAAAAAATGGGGCTCCCACCTACATGGGCCCTGAGAGGGCCCAAGAGGGGGGAAACCGCACCCCACAAGGAAAGGGAGGCTTGGGCCTCCTAGTCCGAGTTGGACTAGGAGTGGGAAAGCCCAAGGGGGGTTCGGCCGAACCCCCCCTCCCCTCTCCTCCTTTAGTCCCACATGGGGGAGCCAAGGGGGTTGGCACACCCCCTTCCCCCTTTATATACCAAGGCATATTAATTGATTTAATTCATAGGAAAATCCAATTAATTCCCAATTTCTCTCTCGATCTCGTGGTTCCCAAGTTGGAGCCGCGCCGAGCTGAGGAAGGGGGTCTCTCTCCACCTAAGCCATACCGCAGAGCGCCGTTGCTTTGCGGGATTCCAGATAAGATCTACTCGTGCGATTTCAGCTGGATCTGAATGACCGGGAGTTGTCGCTAAGCTCCGTATGTTTGTGAGTGCTCGGAGGCATCTCTTTTGAGGAGCTTGGGCGACGTCGTCTCGCCCCCTGCAGCCGCCGCGCCTCCCCTCTCTGCTGCCGGCGCACCAGCCCTGCTACTGGCGCTCTGCCTTCTTCCGCCCGACGCCCGTCGACGTAGATCATCATCGACACCCCGGCGTCATCGACTCCGACATCGCGGCAAGTTCTCCGCGACCTCGAGGTCGGCTACGTACGACTTCATCGTCAACGCTTGTGCGGGAGCGTAATCCCCGTTATCGCATGTACTAGATAGATAGATCCTGGCTAGTTAGGGTTTCGTTCGCTAGAAATATTATTGTTTTCTGCACCGTAACCCCTTCAGTGGTATCAGAGCCGATCTATGTGTAGTACTGCTGGTACGGTTAGAACTCATGTTGAATGAGGGCGTCTTTCTTATATTTGCTACCCTCTAGCGTGCACTTGCGATGCCTTCGGTATTGAGTTGATGAAGCGGCCCGGACCGACTTTACGCGTAAGCTTACGTGAGACTGGTTCCACTACTGACATACGGCTTGCACCGTATCTGTGGCTGGCGGGTGTCTGTTTCTCTCTCTCTAGTCGGCAAAGCATTTTCAATGGAGGGCCCGAAAGGGATGCTTAAACATGCAATTATACGATCGACGTTGTGGTACAAAGTTCGTAGGTAGGGAAGCGATTCTCTTACGAATAAGCCTATTTGCCACGTAAAACTTGCAAAACTAAATAAAGCTAGAGGCGTCTAACTTTGTTTTGCAGAGGCGTTATTTTATGTGACATGGTTACGGTAAGTTTTGATATTACTCGTAATGTCGGAGGCAATGGAGGGCTCTGTAGACTCGGAGCCATGCCGGGGCGCCGGGGGCCAGGCACATGGCGCCATGAAGGTCCAGGCGCATCGACAATGTCACATCGCACTTCATTGCATCATTATTGTGTGCTGTTGTGTGTGCATCCTATTGATTGCTTATATGCTAGATATACAACGGTAGCGTCATAAATAGGATGATCCCTAACAAATACCAAAATTGTGTTCTCCCTCGTTGCGCACCACCAAGAAAGTTCTACGTTATGAGGCAGGCCGTGATGATCGGGTGTCACACATCTCGTCGTTCGCATACAGTGGGTGTAAGCCATGTTGCACGCGCAGGGTCTTCGAGGTTTGATTGGCGAGCCTAGCATACTCAGAGGTATGGCCTGGGAACACGGGAAGATCGAAAGATCGAGCACGAGTCATAGAGTTGTTATGATCGACATTTTATGTCCACCTTTGAAGCTGTGCTGCCGGCCGTGATGATCGGGGGTAGTGTGGTGGATGAGGGTCGTGTCATCGCCATTATTATTTTTAGGGATAATAATCTTGGTGTGGTGCGTTTTTGATAATGAGATTATAGAACTAAAACTCACCTACATATTATAAACTTAACCTTACCTCTTTTGCGATCACATCTGTAGACTACGCAACTATACTTCGGTTACTTCCTCAATAGCCCGGATGCTACATTAGAAGCCGACGGGTCAAACTTCATCAGATGGTACAGGGGTTTTAGAAACATTCTCGAACACAACAACATTCTATATGTTCTCGATGAACCGTTAGGAGGAGGACCAGGAGATTCGGCAAGCGAGGAGGAGGAAGATGATTTCCGTAGGCGTCGAGACATATTCATTGAAGTGGAGATCACCATGACCGTATGCCTGGCACCCGAGTTGAAAGAGATGTTTCGATGCAAGGAGCCAAGCGTCATGATGGATGCGATAAAGACTCACTTCGGAGATGAATTAAAGCGTGAGCAAGTCAGGCAGCTTAGAATGTTCCAGACCATTCACATGGAGGAGCATACCTGTCTGAAGACACATTTGAAGAGATTGTATGACATCTACTTCCAGCTTACGATGGTCTTCGATTACTGGATGGCAGATTCTTGTGCCATTCGGACTGTCCTGATATCTCTACCTCCTAGCTATGAGAAGCATGTGCGCAAGTACATTTTGAAAGCCGACGATATGAACTTCTACAAGTTCGTACGTGAGTTCCAGTCTCTGAAGGTTGATTCCATCGAAGGAGAGATCTTCGATGCTACAGGTATATATTTGATATATGCAGAATTATGAATTCACCCTTGGTATATGATGAAGTATTTGATACTTGTTCTGTTTGTGAAACAGGTCCTGATTATCACATATATGCGGCGCAGTTTGATGTGACCTGGCGCTGAAGCTGGTAGTCAAGGAGTTGATGGCCTTTTGGTGTTCACGTCCTCAAGTTATCATAGTTATCATTAATAGTTTTTTATACGATCTTTTGTAATAGTGAGAGAGTGTGTGTGTCTTGATTGTTGCAAGACAAAGTTATTCATGTAATAAGACAAGTTCAGTTGTTTTATGTTATGGAACAAGTCAGTTGTTTTATCTTATGAATAAAGATACCACATCTCAGTTACATTGATTGTATGATAAGTATTCATAATTGTAGAAATGATAAAATAGCGTGTCCTATGAATAAGAGTTCTATTACTAGAACAAACACCATCGAGTTTAGTCATAAAAGCAATGAAAGAAGTAATGGATGTTTTGGTCCATTTAAGTATTTCAAGTGCTTAGTTGATTAAGTTTGAAATCAAGTATTGAAGTTGCAATACTGGCGGAAATTAATTGAGTGTCATTTTTAATTATTAATTAATGGTGTTTACTACGTGATCCGAATTCTTCCATTACTTTGGTAAATAGGAGTATTTGCCCGATAAATTATGGAGTCTGAGATTAATTTGATAATAGATCAAATGGGGTTTTTCAGAAGAAAGATTAGTGAACATTGTGTTCACAAAATTTGATCAAAGGACAGTATTTTTGAATTATGATTTCAGCGCAAGAGACTTGTGGAAATTTGCTTCACAAAATTATAATGTCATATATAGTGATATGTGGGGAATTAAAATCATGTTCTATTTTAAATAAAGTGTGGTGTGTCAGAATCAGTCTTAGAAACTCCTAATATGTTCGAAACATTATAGTCGATGTCCACTTTAGAAAATAGATGTTTTTCTCAACAAGAATTCGTGAGATCGACAGTAGTGTCGACATGTATATGATTACACGATAATTCGGTATATACATGAATAGTTCTTTGTAGAATACTCGCATTAAGTGGGAGTGTATTCAAAAACCAAGTAGAAACAAAGTTCAATTTGTTGTCTATGTAATTCCGAGAAAAATATGATTTTTTGAATTAAGGTTTCTGGATTGGAATTAGAAGTTTGAAATAAAGTGTCAGACATATGTTGGAAGGTGTTCCAAAGAGTATATGTCTGCTAATGAAAATTTGGTGATTAAGAGTGAGGGAGACTAGAAAATTGTTTTCTGCTTGCAATCCTCTTCATAAAGATCATAATATTTTCATGAAAGAAACTTCTAAATAAAGTGTTGTTATATTTAATATTGTTGTCGGGTCACAGCACTGTATTAAGATCTTGTTGACAGATCAAGGTGCACTTTATGAATACAAAGAAAGTTGAGAAAGTATCGGAATACGAACAAAGGCTCTTCAGCCTGGAAATCCAAGTTACATTTAAAAGGATTAAGAGAGTAATTGTTGCTGCAATTCTTATTAGAGGAATAAGATTGTTTAATCGTCATATAAGGTGTTATATGAGAAATGTGACTATAAGAAAGACGCGGGAGCATGTCTTGTCAAGAAATGTGTCTTGCACAAGATCAAATTTGTTGACTGCATTTATGTAGACATGCTTGAAGTCTGAGGGATTTGTATTAATGTAATACTGGAGTTTGTATTGAATTCGAATTGATAATAGATCAATGATTTTGGTTAGGCCAAAATGTCGATTTAAGTGGGAGTCATAGTTAGTTTACTCAGGTGGAATATGCAAAGAACATATTTTGAGTGGGAGCTCAGGAACTCGAATATGTGGATGACACGTTTTTGAGTGGGAGCTCGTGTTGTCAAATATGTGGAGACATATTTGAGTGGGAGTCGAATTCATTTTGTGTAGTTGACACATTGTGAAACTGTACCAATAGAATAGGATGAAGTTGTGAAACTATTTAAAAGTTAGTGTCTATTTTGAAATAGAACGGGAATTTTAAATAGTTAGTCGAGTTGTGTTGGATTATATCTGAGGAGTCAGAATAGAATCAAAAGGATGGTCCTTTGGAATCCAATTGGTCATTAAGAGTAATGATGCATGAAGGTAATGGTTGTATGACATGTGGGTCTATTATGTATATATTAGACATCATACAGAAACCATATTATCTGCTCGATAAAATATAACCGATGTTCTTGGAATAAGAGCAGTTATGAAAGTAAATTTGGAATTTACTGGAAGTAGATGTGCGTTAGTTAAGGGATTGACATTTGAATGTCAAGTTTTCTACATTGGTGTGAAAGTATGTAGATATCGCGAGTTTGTAATTGTTACAAGGGGCTCTGCATGGCTGAGTGTTTTTTTCAGGGCAGTTATCTGGTTAGTATAATCAGAGTAAGCGCTGGGAAGCGGAAGTCTCACTTAGTTGCGGTGTTTGCATATATGTTGTTGAACAACATGGTGATATCAAGCAAGTTAATATCAATGAATCGCAGAAGCATGTACAATCATGGATTGTGCAGTAACACTTTTCCACGGGCAAGCATTATCAAATGATTCTTATTTGATAAGGGATTCTGAAAAAGTAAAATGCAGCTAGTTTATTTGTACTCTAGTGCAAGTGGGAGACTAAAGGAGATATGCCCTAGAGGCAAATAAATAAGTGTTATTTATTGCATTATCTCATAAGTTTATAATAGGTTTGTGTATTATGCTATAACTGTATTAATCGGAATTGTTAATACACGTGTGATACATAGACAACCAGGTCCCTAGCAAGACTCTATATGAGCTAGTCCATTGGGCAAACGTTGATCGAGATTCCCGATCAAGGACAATGACGTCGGTTGACAATGGGGTCATCTTGTTAGTTGAATAAGGTGGTGGAGATACGCAAAGTATTGCAATAAGATCGTATTACGATGTTTGTCATTTGCAATAGATAAGAGTATGATAGCTTATTCCTTAGACCGTGAGACCGTACTTATTAATGCTTCGTAGGAATGCTTTGAGAGCATCAAACGTTGTGTCTTATATAGCATGACAATAACGGTGTCCATCTTGGGTATTCCGAAAGAGCATCAAGACGTAAGGATCAAGAGCGGGATTTTGTTCATTCTTGTAATGGAAAGATACTCTGGGCCCACTCGGTGATATTGCATCTATATAGCTACGCAGCTTATGACTAGGTCATGGAGATGTAATATCGCAGACGAGTTAATAACCTTCGTCGGTAACGAGATACAACAAAGGCATCGGTGTGTCTACGATCATATCTCGGACAAGGTAGTATCGCAAAGACAAAGGGAATAAATGTCATATTTATGGTTCAACGACGATATTCGTGGAATGCACAGGGGTCGTCATATATTTCCAGGTATCCATGACGATCATTGGTGAGCGGAGTGTCTCGACCATGTCTGGAGTGTTCCCGAACCGTAGCGTAACAAACTTAAGGTCTTAGCGACGCTAGGAGATAGGTTATGTAATTTTATAGGAGTTTGTTGGAGAGAGAGAAATGATCCGGAAAGAGTTCCGGTGGTCCGGAAGGAGTTCCGGGAAGGTATGGAATGGTTCCGGGAATGTCCAAAAGTTGTTCGGGTGGTTCCGAAATAGTTTCGGAGTCACGGGATATTGAATTATATATAAATATATTAATTATGAATTAATGGGATTTTTATATTAATTTAATATTAATTAAATAAAGGAAAAAGGGGGCTCCCACCTACATGGGCCCTGAGAGGGCCCAAGAGGGGGGAAACCGCACCCCACAAGGAAAGGGAGGCTTGGGTCTCCTAGTCCGAGTTGGACTAGGAGTGGGAAAGCCCAAGGGGGGTTCGGCCGAACCCCCCCTCCCCTCTCCTCCTTTAGTCCCACATGGGGGAGCCAAGGGGGTTGGCACACCCCCTTCCCCCTTTATATACCAAGGCATATTAATTGATTTAATTCATAGTAAAATCCAATTAATTCCCAATTTCTCTCTCGATCTCGTGGTTCCCAAGTTGGAGCCGCGCCGAGCTGAGGAAGGGGGTCTCTCTCCACCTAAGCCATACCGCAGAGCGCCGTTGCTCTGCGGGATTCCAGATAAGATCTACTCCTGCGATTTCAGCTGGATCTGAATGACCGTGAGTTGTCGCTAAGCTTCGTATGTTTGTGAGTGCTCGGAGGCATCTCTTTTGAGGAGCTTGGGCGACGTCGTCTCGCCCCCTGCAGCCGCCGCGCCTCCCCTCTCTGCTGCCGGCGCACCAGCCCTGCTACTGGCGCTCTGCCTTCTTCCGCCCGACGCCCGTCGACGCAGATCATCATCGACACCCCGGCGTCATCGACTCCGACATCGCGGCAAGTTCTCCACGACCTCGAGGTCGGCTACGTACGACTTCATCGTCAACGCTTGTGCGGGAGCGTAATCCCCGCTATCGGTCTACATGGAGGTAATGTAACCCGTTCCGCCACCGTTATCGCATGTACTAGATATATAGATCCTGGCTAGTTAGGGTTTCGTTCGCTAGAAATATTATTGTTTTCTGCACCGTAACCCCTTCAAGAGATACATATGTTACTTCCACAAACCCATAGTCCAGGGGTGGACTACTCCTTCTTCATCATGGAGACGGTGGAGAAGTCGTTGGAGAAGATGGAGACCATGCCGGCAGCGCCCCGCCGGAGTTTCCCCCCTCCAATCTGCAGCTACATGTCTCTGTTTCGTGGTTTTGTGTTTCTGCTCCATACCCTTTCGAAAGGCATCGGGAGACTATTTTTATTATCGTTTTTAGGTCAAGTGCTAAGCACGAAGACGAAGATCGACGACATCGGAGCCACGAGGGGGGGAGATGAGGTGCCCCACGCAGCCAAGGAATCTGGCCACGTGGGCCCCCCTTTTTTCCTCCTCGGACTTCCTTTTTTGTTGATCCTTGCTCGTACGTTTCCTTCCTTCCAAAAAATGATCCCCGTGAAATCTTAGGTCATTTGGATATCGTTTGGTCCTTGAAAGGTAAAAACATTGAAATATAGGGTTTCTGACTGTGCAGGGTTAATTCCAGAAAAATGAGGAAACTGCGAAATATTCCCAAAATCAATATAAAACAATGATATAACCCTTATATGATGCAAATATGATTGAAATATAAGTAATACAATGTAAAGTTCATGTATGCATTTTGCATGCATCAACGGCGAGGCTTCCGTGGCGTGGAGGAATCCGCGGATGATTCATGAGATTCCGCGGTCTTTGCGAGGAGCGAAAGGGAACATGTGCGGCGGGAGCATTTCTGCTGGCCAGAATCGATAAGCGGCCTTGTGGCGGTCGGGATTTACGGTAGCGTGCGACCGCGGCGGAGTAGGAGAGTTGTGGCAGGCAGGGGCAAATGTCCTTCGCACCAACAAATTTTAGCGGACGGGGCTCTCGTTCGGGAGGGCTCGCGGACCCGGGTAGTTGGGGTTTTTGAGGCGCGGGAACTGGATGGCCTGATTTTCTTTATCCGTATGCGGACTCGTTGCAGTATATGGACTGACCCCTTTTCGCCTCCAAATTTGCAAACTAACATTTATTATGGGTCCGATGGGGTCTGCTAGAGTTGTTGTTATATGGTTGGTTGCACAAAATGAAAACATAATAAACAAGATAATAAAAAAATGCGACATTTAATTGTACTATCACAAATTCACAAGGAAATATGACAAATACTAACATGTAAACCTGTTTGGGTGCTGTGTATGGTTTGTTAACTCAGCAGGTAGTGGGTTCAGTTTTCCTCTCCGTGTCTAATTTTACTAGGCCGAATTCAAGGCCACTTAAAAAAAGGCCGAATTCAGGGCCTGTTACCGACCCTCTTGATTGCGATTTGAGCATTAGTAAAATTTGGGTCGACTCTACAATCGTCCAATCTTGCACGGAGATCCGTGTGAATTTTGTTACTATCAGTTTTTTTTTTAAACAATCAGTTTTTTTATAAACAATACAACGCAACCGCTCATATACACGCGCACACACTCACCACTATGACCGCACGCACGCACACCCTATTCGTATGAACACCTCCGAGAGACTGAGCGGCGGATCAGGTCTTGAGATTGACGAAGTCACCACAGACGCTTCGTTGTCGACGGGAACGTCGCCTACCACTGAAGAATATTCCGCTAAATGAGAAACACCAGCATCAAATCTGAGATTTGAACTCTGATGGGCTGGGGATACAACCACCCTCCTAACCATCTTGCCACGGACAAGTTCTCGAAACAGTCAGTTTTTTGTTCTTGCTAGGAAAAGGTGTGCGGATTCTGAAAGAAATACTCCTTCCAACGGTTTTGCTAAATATCACTCGAGTGAGATATAGGTTATGTTTCACTCACATCATCTGCCGTTAATTTTTCTGCTTGCGTGGAGATTCCTGTTTTGTCCAGCATGTCTCTTTTTTCTTGTGTGTGGCTTGTCAGGCTTTTTCGGTGGTCCGGTTTTGTTTGGACCATTTTTTTAGTCCATTTTTTTTGTTTTTTTGTACAACGCTCTATTTTCTATTTCAAATTTTATTTTGTAGCTCATTTTCGGTATTTTACCTTTTCTATACTCACAAATACTATTTTTTGTGGATAAATCTAAGTTGCATGCGCAACTGATGCCAGAGCGAAGTTGCATGTGCAACTCAATTTTTTATTCTTCGAGATGTTTTAGGGATGTGTTTTTTAGAGTACTCTAACTTTACATGTGCAAGGTACTCAGACTGAGTTTCAGTTGTAGTTGTTTTCTTTTTTCCTTTTAGTTGTTTCGGCGTCACTAAGTTGCATGTGCAACTCACCTGTATATTCCACTATTTGTTTTTGACCTAGGTGAAACAAGTCGAGAGTAGTGTAAACTTAGGGGAATATGAGTTGTATGTGCAACTTACTCACACATAGTTGCACATGTAATTGGTTTTTTTTCCCACTTAGTTGTTTTGGCTACAGTTGGATGTGCAACCCCCCTATTACACTATATGATTTTATCTTGTTTTGCACTAGTAGGTGAGAGGAAGTTGCATGCGTAAATTTAGACAAGTTGCATGTGCAACTTACTCCCTAGTTGCACATGTAATTTTAATTTCCCCCTTAGTAAAACAAAACAACAAAAGAAATCAAGAGGACAAGGAAAAGAAGTCCAAAATAAAAGAATGACGTAAGGTGAGTGAGACGTAGCTTATGTCTCACTCGAGTGAGTTGTAGACGCTCCCTCCTTCCAATGGTGCTTGGGTCTGCTACGGCATGCATATGTCTACGCATTAACACGTCACATCATCATGTTAATCGTCGGATGGGCGAAACCAACGGCTGATATTACCGGCATGACGCGTCCAAGGCTGACTGGACAGACGACAACACGGCCACGATGGGAGTCCGATCCTGACGCTGCAACTACGTCCCCTATAAACATCGCGGCCTCCTCGATCCTTGGCAAGCGAAACAGAGCAAACCAGTCGAGATGGCATTGGCTCGTGCGTCGATGTGGCTGTTCCCGATGCTCGTCGCCGCATTGCTTCTGGCGATGCCAAGTTCCGCTGCCGCTACCGACGGGGATGCCCGCGGCAACACCGGCACCGTGATCGGTATCGACCTCAGCACCACCTACTGATGCGTCGGCGTCTACCGGAACGGCCGCGTCGAGATCATCGCCAACGACCAGGGCAACCGGATCACCCCTTCCTGGGTTGCCTTCACCGACGGCGGCGAGCGACTCATCGGCGAGGCCGCCAAGAACCAGGCGGCCGCCAACCCGGAACGCACAATCTACGACACCAAGCGCCTCATCGGCCGGGAGTTCGACGACGCCGTCGTCCAGCGGGACATCAAGCTGCTGCCATACTCCGTCGTCGATCGCAAGGGCAAGCCACACGTCCAGGTGCAGGTCAAGGACGGCGATGTGCGCATGTTCAGCCCCGAGGAGATCAGCGCCATGGTGCTCACCAAGATGAAGGAGACCGCCGAAGCCTACCTCGGCGAGAAGGTCACGCACGCCGTCGTCACCGTGCCGGCCTACTTCAACGACGCGCAGCGCCAGGCCACCAAGGACGCCGGCGTCATCGCCGGTCTCAACGTCCTCCGCATCGTCAACGAGCCCACCGCGGCAGCGATCGCCTACGGCATCGACCAGAAGGGGTCTGAGAAGAACGTCCTGGTGTTCGATCTCGGCGGCGGCACCTTCGACGTCAGCGTGCTGGCCATCGACAATGGCGTCTTCGAGGTCCTGGCAACCAACGGGGACACTCACCTCGGCGGAGAGGATTTCGACCAACGCCTCATGGACTACTTCATCAAGCTGATCAAGCGGAAGCATGGCCGGGACATCACCGGCGACATGCGCGCACTGGGGAAGCTGCGCCGGGAGTGCGAGCGCGCCAGGTCACCAGGTGCGCGTCGAGATCGAGTCGCTCTTCGACGGCGTCGACTTCTCAGAGCCGCTCACCAGGGCGCGCTTCGAGGAGCTGAACAACGACCTCTTCCGGAAGACGATGGTGCCGGTGAAGAAGGCGATGGCGGACGCTGGGCTCAACAACGCTGACATCGACGAGATCGTGCTCGTGGGCGGCAGCACGAGGATCCCCAAGGTGCAGCAACTCCTCAAGGACTACTTCAACGGCAAGGAGCCCAACAAGGGGGTCAATCCCGACGAGGCCGTCGCGTACGGCGCCGCCGTGCAGGCCAGCATCGTGAGTGGACACGTCGACGAGAAGACGAAAGGCATGATCCTCATCGACGTCGCGCCGCTCACCCTAGGCATGGAGACAGTCGGCGGTGTGATGACGAAGCTGATCCCGAGGAACACAGTGGTGCCGTCGAAGAAGACGCAGGTGTTCACAACGTACCAGGACAAGCAGACGACCGTGTCCATCAAGGTGTACGAGGGCGAGAGAAGCATGACCAAGGACAACAGGCTCCTCGGCAAGTTTGATCTATCTGGAATCCCGCCGGCTCCGAGGGGTACGCCGCAAATCGAGGTGACGTTCGAGGTGGACGTGAACGGCATCCTCCACGTGACGGCAGCGGACAAGGGCACCGGCAAGTCGGAGAAGATCACCATCACCAATGACGACCGTCGGCACAGCCAGGAGGAGATCGACCGGATGGAGCGCGAGGCGGAGGAGTTCGCCGAGGAGGACCGGAAGGTCAGAGAGCGGGTCGACGCCAGGAACAAGCTGGAGACGTACGTGTACAACATCAAGAACACTGTGGAGGGTAAGATGGCCGACGCAATGGAAAGTGACGAGAAGGAGAAGGTCGAGGAGGCCGTGCGGGAAGCCAACGACTGGCTCGACAGCAATCCAGAGGCAGACAAGGAGGACTATGATGAGAAGCTCCGGGAGCTGGAAGACGCGTGCAACCCTGTCATCTCGGCGGTGTACCAGAGGTCTGGAGGTGCGCCGGATGATAACAACACTGAGGAGGAGGACGATCATGATGAGCTGTAGGGACGATGGGCTGTTAGAGTTTTATTTATTTCCTAGATATATATGTTAGACTTTGTATCTCAATTCTAGTTTAAATCACAATTATTTTTCCAGATTTTTTCAATTCATTTTATTACCAGTTACGTGCTGTGATCATGCAACTCCATTATTTTGTCAGAAATAGGTTACAACGTCGATTTATTGGTGTTACTGCATTGGTGCACTATCTGAATTATTCTGCCGATAGTACTGAACAAAGTTGCCAATTCGCAGGTCAAGAATTGTTAGCCTTTTTTTCAGATAGTATAGCATCTAGAGAACACAATCAGAACATGGAAATGTACTTAAGTTGGCAGCTCGACCCTTTGACTTTGTGCTTGATTCGAAATTGGTTTAGGTTTTGATTTTGAATCTCTATGTAACTTCGTATTTGTTTCATCCTTGCCGAATGACTGATGTACAATTTTATCACTGAAAATACAACTAGCTGACAATGAATGATATTTTTACTGCGTGAAGAGGATTAGAAAAGTTACCCATCTTCTCTTTGCCTGCTCGTCCTATTCAGAAATCTTCTTTAGCATACGTCCACCTTTTTCTAATTTTCCTTCCCGCTTCCTTGGAACTGCCTGCAGGAGTAAAATCACTTGATGGTTGTGTAGATGTCATTAGGGGCGTGTTTGTTTCAAGAATGGTAATGGAAACGTAAACGTAATGCACTTACACCGTTAATGCATACCGTCAAAATATAATACTTCACTAATATCAATGTATATGAGACAAATGAAAAGCTGAACTAGGTGCGGCTCCTGGAGTGGGCAGTGCGCTCGTCTTGGGGTCCAAGGACAAGAACTGAGTTTCTAGGACGACAATAGCAGAACAAAGCACCTCACAAGGCCTTCCACCGGTGCCTTAACATCAAGTGATTATTCCCATAAATAGAACATCATATTAAATCAAGTTGAACCCGTCTATCCAACTAAGCAGGTGGAACATAAGACCAACTGACTCGCACACCAGAACTAAGCATGCACTACGACTAGCAAGACTAACAAATAAAATGTAACGGGGGATAGGTGGTGGAGGAAAAGCTGTATAATGGCTGCAAGGTATACATGTAGTAGGATCATGACCCAAAGATCGTAAACTAGCCTAGCAGAGATCAACGACAATAATGAAAGGCAAAGTGTCTGCAACAAGCGAGTGTTTACTTGTCTGATATCTCGCATGGAAGAAGATCTTGTCGTTGCTCACATCATCTCAACGTCCTATTCACGAAGACACAACAAACACTGAAAGAACATCGAGTGCAATACTTACAACTACGGTAAAAGATTCAGCATGATCATGAGATGAAGCATGACATGACAAGATGCAACTTAAGCCAAATTAAGCGAAGTCGGGTTCCAACAATTAATATTAAGATTCAAATTATTTATCTACACATCAAATTAAATGTTTATTAGCATGGCAAAACATCACATGGATGATCTACACAAATTAAATGGAGTTAGGTAATTATTTATATTAATTACCCAAAATCCATAATTAATTTTTAAGTGTATTTAACAAATTGCACTAAGCAACTAAAATAAAATAGGCAACATGACAAATGAATGGCACATTAATGTCCCTTGCATTTTTTTTTGATAATTATAGATATAAAATTTGCATTATTTGGAGTTATAAAATAAGAGAGATGATTTATAGAAGAATTAAATATTTTCTAAAATTAACCGATTATGCTTATTTGACAAAAGAAAAATGGTCTTTTTTTACCGGTAAGGAAATCGAACTTCGGTCTACCAGGTAGATAAGCATGGAATGTAACCACTGGTCTACAGTGGTAGATGTGAAAAGGAACCGAAACGACATAAAGAGCAGCGGGCGCTAATTCTGAACAAAATAGGAAAAAGGGGTGGAAAAATATGCAGGGATGGGGATCGAAATAGCGACCTGGGCGATGTGAAAGAGGGCGACCAGCCATGGGCTGGATAGGTACTAGTGATTGTATTCAGACCCGACTGCATAAGATGTAACCTGCGACGTTAACTGAACATGAAAAAAGAAAGTTCATACTACTGAACCGAACGACGGCGACGAAACTTGCAGCGCCGCTGCTAGTATCATTGCGCGTTCCAGAGGTCGAGGGTGCAGTTGAGGGTGTGTAACACCCGGACTGACATTGGGCCGGACATATGTGGACTATGGGCCCAATGGACAGGAGTGGTGGAGTTGGTCACTGTCTACAAACTCTCTCTGTTCCCATTAGTCTTTCCCGTTCCTTTATTCTTCGGTGGCCACTCTCCACAAGTGGCAATCCTATGGTGGCCACTCTCCACAAGCGGCATTATCATCTTCCTCACGCTCCGGTGATCTCCGGCAGCAACGGGGTGTGACATTTGGTATCATAGTCACAAATCCTCTCCACAAAAAAGAAAAAATTCCACAAAATTTCTCATCTGAAGATCTGATTTGGTGGTGTGAAGCAATGGAGGTGGCGACAACAACGACAGAGGCGACCATGAGCGCCATCCAGAGGAGCTTGCACCGATTGAACTTGATGTTGGGCCTTATTGCCGCTAGGCAATACAAGATGCTCATGGATTTGAAGAAGATGACGGTGGCGTTGGCGCCCACCGCCACAACCACCCCGACTTTCATGCTGCGTCGATTACTGGAGCAGAAGGCCAAGCCCTCGTCATCGTCGCTCTTCTCGACGATTCAGGTCGTGGGTGCTGGTGCTCCACAAGAAAACGTTGTGTGCGCCGCCACCATGCCCACCACGTGTTCGACACTTGGCCCGGCTATCAACCTCAGCAACAACCCTGTCGTGATCGCGTTCCAGAGTAGTGGCACGACGCATCTAACTGTTTTGACCTTGACTGGTACCGGAGAAAGAGTGTTGCACAGTCCAGGCGGTACTGGCGTACATGCTGTTCGACGCATGTTCTCTGCTGGCCGAGGGATGTTCCTGGTGCACGCGCTCGGCACCTTAACACCAGCATGTCTAGTGAGGTACTAACCCATGTTGGAGGTTTGTCCCTGTTTCAAGAGCTTGAGCTCAATTATGTAGGTGAGGTCCTCAATGACGGACCTTTCAAGGATGTGCTGTGGGACGAGGAGGTTGCCGACTGTGTTGTCACTCAGATGGATTTTTGGGTTTATTTTAAAAAATTGAAGGAGAGGGAGATGGATTTAATATTTGCAAAACCAAAAGAGAGTTTGCAACAAATAATAATTTTTAAGTTATTTAGTAAAATATGCAAGGTGAAATATGCATGAGGATGTCATGATGATGTAAAATATAAAAACAAACAATTTTGTTATTGGGGAAATCCCAGAGCGTTACAGTTGGATTCCTATGTCTCAATTACCGAGATAGAATTGGTGATGTAGAAGATAAGAGTTCACGATCATCCGAGCTTGACTCCAATAAGCATATGGTGATAACACCTTTCTTGTAAATGAGATAAGCGTCCCATGCATCTCCAATATACCTAAAAAAAATTCAAGCACGACATGGTGCCCAAACTCATTGGATCCAAAGTAGCTATAGAAACTATAATAGATAGGACAAACTCCACATAAATTGCGTCCCATGCATCTCCAATATACCTAAAAAAAAATCAAGCACGACATGGTGCCCAAACTCATTGGATCCAAAGTAGCTATAGAAACTATAATAGATAGGACAAACTCCACATAAATATGTGCATATTTATATGAACTTGAATTTCATGCACATCTTAGCCATTTAGGATTTGATGGAGTTTATCATATATATTGGATCAACGAAAGTAAGCATACCATAAGATATACATATGCATGCACAAAACTTTCAAGAACCAAACGGAGACACAATTTGAACAAAACACCAAGAAAATCAAGAAGCTACACAAAAATATGGCCATAAATGAATTCCCTAAATATTACAAAGATCCAAATCAACACATGATTAAAGATATCAATTTAAAAAGATAAAAAAATAAGATTGAAGACAAGGTTCTAGATCAACTTGGTCATCATGTAAGTTTCATGAATTTCAATTTTCCCATGGATAAGATTTATAAGGATATCTCGAAAAAAAATCCTTAAGGATTGTCATAAATTACCGAAACCACACATGAGCAAATGCACTTTCAAATGTGTCCACATAATAAACTATTTCGGTCATTCATTTATCCATGCCATTCCATATTTATTTATAAACATCTATTCATACATGCAATCCATTCACATTTTTTAGCCATAAAATTTCCACAAGATCAGTTGTTAGCAGTTAATATACAAACATTTCAGGATGATTAAATTTAGATTCTCGACCATTGTGGCAAATAGAATCCTCCATATTCTTGAATAAAAAACTATTTCATGCTCCATATATCCTTTATTTTATTATACAACTTTTTTATGAAATATCTCTATTATTACACGCGGGGTATCTTTCTACTTCTATGAATGAGAAATATATTACCTGCAAAGGTTCTTGCAATTGACGAGGCACCTATAGACTTGTCACGTGTACATATCTCTATGGCCTAAATCCAATCTAACGGCTTACGTGCCCGCCTCCTCCGATTCCGCCCATCGAATCCGTCCTCCTTCTCGCTCCTGCTGCAGCCGGCGAAGGGAGCGTCCTAGGGTTCCGCGCCGGTCGCCGCCATCCGTCATCCATGGCGAAGCCGCCATCCGCTTCATCCCAGGCTGCTTCCGCCCCCCGTAAGCCCGTTTATCCACCCCGCCTTTCTGTACCTTCTCTTGGGTGTGTGAATTCAATTAGGGGCTGACAACTGGACCGTATATCGAATTTTATCTCGTCAACAATCCTCACGTAGATCACTCTAAGGCAATCTTAATCTGTACAACACAATCTTGGATGAGATGGTTTGCTGTGCTACTGTGAAGAAATGCTCGGATCAGATGGCCACATTGTTGAATTATTTTACCAATTTGTTGACAGTATTTCGTTTCTGAAACAGCTGCTAAAGAACACAGGATAGTTATAACAAACAAGTATGGAGAGAAACTTGTGGGGCTACTGCATCCCACGAGTTCGAACAAGGTTGTAGTCCTGTGTCATGGCTTTACGGCCTCCAAGGTATGTAAATATGTCGCCACCAGAAGAAATTTAGCTTATCCTTTTTTTAAGATAAAGGTCTCTTAGTTTCCATGCTGCGATGTGAGATGCAGAGAAGTGAACTGTCTTGGTAGTAATTTCTGTCACCTGTATGGCTGTATAATGAAATTTAATGCCTGTTTACAGAAAAGTGGCGTCATTGTTGATCTAGCAGATGCAATTACAAAACAAGGAATTAGTATCTTTCGCTTTGATTTCAGTGGAAATGGGTAAGTTTCTAATAGAGATATCTTGTCTTAAGGTAGTCTTACCACTACATTAGTTGAGATTCATGTATATTTTTGCTTTGAGCTTCAGAATGTCACTTACTACCTCAGAGGGAGTAATTGTTAGACTTACAATTTTCTCATGGACCAATTATTGATACAGTTATTTCGAATATCTGTTTCTTCATACATCGTTTTAGCTATGTAACTTAAATTCAACTAAACGTGTGTGGTTCATAACCTCATTCTGAATATGCCTTGGTCATATGTTTTCAGAGAAAGTGAAGGTGAATTCCAGTATGGCAACTACAGGAAAGAGGCTGACGACTTGTATTCTGTTGTCTCGTATCTTTCTCAGGACACCTATGATGTCACGGCTATTGTTGGTCACAGCAAGGGTACGTGATATACATTGTTTGTTTTGTATAGTTGTGTTTTTATTGCTGTTTTAAATTAGTTTAGCTGGAGTGCAATTAGAAGGTGAAAGAATTTCTTTAGTGCTTCAACAACTTTCAACTTAGACATACAGTCTATGCAGGATTTGAAATGGTAGAGCCCAAGAGATATTCTTACCTGTTCGCGTACTAGTACATTACTCATAAATATCAAAGGCAAGTTGTCACATTTCTGTGCGTCAGATCGTTTTGTGATGCTGGCACTATCTGTATAATTTATTTGATGTCCTTATTCTTTGGGTACAAAACATATTCCTTTTGTGCGTCCTGGACTGCTGCCCTGTCCAATACGTGGAACATGTTCCATCCAGTATATTGCTCTGTTTGTATCCTTTTTTTGTTGCTCAGGCTCCATTACTAGCAAATTCTCCCTCCGTTCCATATTAGATGACTTTCATTTGTCAAAAAGTGGATGTATCTAGACTTGTAACATGTCTAGATACATCCACTTTTGTACAAATAGAAGTCATCCAATTCAGAACGGAGGGAATACCATGTAAGTTCCATAACAGTTGACCACAATACAATTGACATAAGTTTCCTATGTGTTCACTGAGACGTGCTAAACCTGATAGCCGTCCTAAGACCAAAGAACTTGACAAAACTGGGAGTACGACTCCGAGAAGTAAAGGTCAGCTGGCAGTGTTTCCGGGGATGATAGGGAGAGAAGGTTGGATACTGGTACGGGGATTAGATTGTTACTACTTTATTCTAGCTCTGGGATAATCCACATGCAGTACATGGTACCCTTGTGCCGAAAAGACTGAGTTGGCCCATGAGAATAGGCTCCCTAATTGCCTAATAGAATACTCTTATCATCATAACTAAATGGATCTCTGGCCTAACTAAATAAATATACTTCTTATCTCTCATTGACTGCCTTCAATGTTTACCATATTTTCATTGCACATTTTACACGCAATTTAGATAATTTAGCCATTGGATTTGTATCTTTTTTATCCAGGAGGGGATGTGGTTGTACTGTATGCTTCCCTGTATGACAATGTCCACATGGTTGTCAACTTGTCTGGCCGATTTCATTTGGAGAAAGGCATTGAAGAACGCCTAGGGAAAGAATTTATTGACAGGATAAACAAGGAAGGTTACATTGACGTCATAGGCAAGTCAGGTAAAGAATCTGTATGAGCATTTGCCCTTTTGAAGCTACTTTCTGATTCAATTACATATGCTGTATATATAGCATACTTGTCTTTCATGGTCTTATTGACTATATGTTGGTTGCAATGTAGGGAAGGTTTTATACAGGGTAACAAAAGACAGCTTGATGGAAAGATTGAATACTGATATGCGTGCTGCGAGCCTTTCCATCAGTAAAGAATGCAGGTCAGAAACTAATTTCGGCATCATTACCCTTATACTAACTGAAACAAGCGGCACCCATGCCGCATTTAGCTTCACTTAAGTTGTCGTACCCAGACATTCGCAGAATTGGAAACAAGAAATATCTTTTTTATCTGGGCCAAGGTTTCATATTGTGCTATAAACATTCTGTTTCAAATTTCCAGCTAATTTAACTGTCTTTTTTCAGCTTCTTCACAGGTCATGGTTCAGCTGATGAGATCGTTCCGGTGGAAGATGCATACAAGTTTGCAAAGCATATTCCAAATCACAAACTCAGGGTCATCGAGGGAGCAAATCACTGCTACACTGCACATCGCAAAGAACTCTCCGACGCTGTGGTGGATTTCATTATGTCCAACAAGGTATCTGCAAGTGGCATTTTCTCATTTGTTCTCTGGTATTGTTTGAGTAATATGTTCGCCGAGGCATTTAATGAGACGTGGCGTTGATTGTTCTTTCTTTGCAGGCAAGGGATACCTCGTTAGCAAAAAATGAATGACTTCTGATGAATTGCGGCTGCTGACTTTCGTACAACATTTATGCTTTACTGACGCTCCACTCTCTGAGCAAGACAATTGAAGACCTTGACCGTTCTACTTTTTTTCGGTCAGGATGTCATATTCGGCATGTCATGGAAAACCATGCAGTAGAAAAAAGATATATTTGACGCTCGTTCGCGTATGGTTGTCAGATGCTAAAGGCGTGGTTCTCACGTGGTGTGCCCTGCCGGAAGAATTGATCTTGTAGGGTTTACTGTTTTGGCAAATGAATACAAAAACGTATACTCTTTCTTCAGTTACGTTTATGGTTTGGTCAGAATACAAACACACGTTTAAGGCACACCCTGTCAGCTTGGAGGTTCACACCGATGTTGTCTAGCACGGTGCACGAGTCAAGGGATGAAATATCACGGGAACGAGTAAAGTAGCACCTATCAAAATGAGATAATATTAGGTATCGTGATACGGTGCAAGTATCGTAGAAACAAAAGAAATAGGAATTTGATTATTGATCTTTACGCTTTAACAATAAAAGATCTTCGTGAACGCACATGGGCCATCATGGAGAGGGTTCACCCCTATAGATTTCTGCTTCACAGTTCTTTTAATTTTTAATTTCTGCTTCACAGTTCCTCTACAGATTTGTTTCTTCTCTCAAGTGTTTTGTGTTCCATTTAATAGAGTAATGTTCCTCTCTATTAGAGTTTTTTTCCACTATAGCTTTTTATTCCTAATTCTATAGATCTAAAATTATTATGTTCCTCCAAATATACACTTTTGTTCAGTTTAATAGTGGTATGTTCTTCTCTCCGCTAATTTTGTTCCCGAAAAATGTGCAACACCACGGATGAGAAACAATTTTGTTCCTCTAAGTTCCCAACTCGGAGGTTTCTTTATCCGTGTTCCCACTTATTTGGAGGTTTCTTTATCCGTGTTCCCACTTATTTGCTCACAGAAATGTGCAGTAAACTGATCAAAGCTTCACGAAACAGGATTGTTCCTCCGTGTTCGCGAACAAGCGCACTTGTTGCTCCGTGTTCCCAACATGTTGTTCTTCTCGAGAAGTGTCCGCACAACACGCACGGAGGGTATCAGACACATTTGTTTAGTCCCATCTCGGAAGTTGAATGACATCTGCACCAGCTAAAATAATTCGGTTTGCCTACCGTATATCAGCAACAGAAAGTCACACAATACCATCTAACAAGCAAACCCCACTGTAAAAGGAACCAGCTAAACAAAAAGGAACCAAAAACATCAAAAGGAAATTAACAATAACTAAATGGGCCACTCCAATCGGAAGAAATGAGAGCAAGGGAATGCCTAGACGTGAGGAGGGGACCCAGAAGTACGGCGAGTGGGGGTCACTACGTGGAGGGAACCCTTTCAGAATAGCAGACTTTTGCGAGTGTGCCACGTGGCAGTGGAGAAACATCACGGCAGCAACCGCACGAGCCGAGCATCCCGCATGTTGAGTTGGACGCTCGCCCATCGCCCCCCCCCCCCCCCCCCCCCCGTGTCGCACTCCCACTGAAGTAGAAGTTGTACTCCGTCGTGTGTTTGCACTTTTAGGCGAATAGTAGTAAGGCAGGTAAACAACGGAAGGGGATGTGCTGTAGGAAGGTGACGATTGTGAAGAGAAAAAAATTAAGGACTGAACCCATATATAAACATGCATATCAAAAGGTTCTTTTTTGCTAAAATGCAGCCACCAATTATGAAGAAACTACAGGATATGCGATTGTTGTATTACAAGGTTCTTTTTTGGCAAAAGGCAGCCACCAATTTTTAAGAAAATGGGATAAATGGATGGCTAAGGCCTAGATGTCCAAGAGGTTGTACATTAGGCCTTTTTGTAAGAAAAAACTTAAAGAGCGGTTTCGCCAATCCGACTACCTCATACAGTTGCAGTTTAGTAGGCGATGTTAGGAGAGATATGTGACCTTGGGTGTCTCATTATTGGAAGCTCTCGGCGGGTTGTTTGGAGAAATGATCTGAAGTGTGGACATGAAGGATTGGGTTATGGCAGGGAAGGTAATGTTGATTTTGTGCTTGAAGTTTAAGCTCGGGTCAATTTGATAGATGGGATCTGTTTGTGAAATATTGTTGATGAGATAACCAGATAAGTATGCAATTTTCGGTCAATTTCTGGAATTGAATTTGGACCTTTGGTTTTTCAACACCTGGTTCTGCTTATATTGAAAAAAATTCTCAGTTTAGTTTGTGTTGATAACTTCAGTACACAAATGACTTTTGCCTCTCATTGTAAAGCCATATGCGATTTCATTATACTTTTATTCAAACCATGACTTTAAATCCACTTCCCACTTAAATGTATATACCATGCTAGGTCATATTTGTATTGCTGATTTCTCTTTATTGGTCCATATAGCTGCCTTTATTTTACACTTGTATGAGATGTATGCGTTTGTAGATGCACCTATTGGCAGGATAGTGGCCTAACTCTTACCATATTTGGATGGGCCAACAAAGTTATTTGATTTGAAAAAATAAATCATTAAATTGTTTCATAACCCCGTAGCAGCGCACAAGCATTTTGCTAGTATATGATAGTACCACAAAACTCTGCTCGTACGCGCCGGCTGCTTGCTTTTACGTCCGCTGGTATGCGTAGCGTGTGTACAAAAGGTGCTAATATTAAACGTGAAATAAAAAATACACAAACCCTGTTTGTACAACTACAAAAAAGTACACATTACCAGAAATTGGAAGTATAGAATACTATTGTACAAAGTACACAAAATATAGAGTATAAACTACGCAAAACACGGAATATAAAATTACAAAAACACAACACATGTAGTACAACTATACAGAAACAAAGTAAATGAGGTATACATAACAGGAAGTACAAAAGTACATAAAGTGGGAGTACAATGTACACATAAAAGAATGTACAAACTATACATAACCAGGAGTACAGAAAAGTTCGACAAGACCTATCCTAGTTTTGAAGATTTCGACGCGAGGAACTCAACGGTTCGTAATTTGGATAAACATTTCTCGAGATATTTTGTTTTAAAAATTCGGTGTAGAAACATAAAATGGAAAGTTGTACCACCTGTATCCCTGTCAGACATGCAAACAAGTATGGAGATCAAAGCAAACAGAATTACAGAAAATAACACTTGTCACGACGAGAACGAGTGTAAAGTTTCTTTACACTTTATGTTCTTTAATATAAGATGTTTTATACTTTTTCAAATTCAAATGTTTAAACTTGTATCTAGACATGTTTTAATGTTCATATTTATTTTTGCGTGTATCTAAACAACATGTGCAATAGCTAAAACATCTTAGGTTAAAAAATGAAGAAGTAGTGATTATCACAACCAGTTTATTGAGGCTAGAATTCCATTTTTCTGGACCGGCCCGCGTGGCACGGCCATATGACCAGGTATAGTTAGCACCCACTAGCCAACTATTTTTACGTCAATCTGTCAAAAAATAAAATACTAAGGGTCTATTTGGTTTATAGGATTTTCATAGGAAAAGTACAGAATTTCACTTCCTATAGGAATTGGTACTGTACAGCCGTTTGGAACACAGGAATCAGTCCTAGGAAAAGTACAGGAAACTTTCCTTAGCTACCGATTTCATAGGAAAATCAAAGGAAACGAAACATTAGCTCCAGGCTCTTTTTTCCATTCCTGTGCAAGGAACGAGGCAAATACAGTGTGTTCTGCTTTAGATCAAGTAGTTTAAACAAAGTGAGGCACATAAAAATTACATATTTATCTTAAGAAACCTCAATTCCTGTATTTTCTCTTTCCTGCATTCCAAACGGACTAGCGTAACACTTTCCTGCATTTTGCATTCCCCAGTTTTACGCTTGCATTCCTTTCCTATCCCTCTATTTTTCCCTATTGCTATGTTTTGTATTCCTGTGTTCCAAACAAGGCCTAAAAAACTAGCCAGCTGACGACGCTGCCGAATGCGTCCTCTGGGCTCCTTCCATTCCTTCCCCTCCTCCACTTGCCCGGCGAATCTTTCCTTGATCCTGCTCCTGCGGCAGCCGTCGGCGTGAGCAGCCTCAAGTCCCTACATCTTAACCGCACGAGGTCCCTGCCGCCATCCGTCATCCATGGCGCAGCCGCTCATCTCTTCCGCCCAGCACGCTTCCAGTCCCCGTAAGTCCTTTTCTTGATTTCACGTTCCGTACCTTCTCTTGGGTGCGCGGATGAGGCCTGAGGGGTAACTACTAGACCATACTTCAATTTGATCTAAACAATCTGTATAGGGAATTTTAGGCTAGATTCATTTCTTGTGCTGCTCTGGAGAAATGCTCAGATGGACACATCGACCGAGATAATAGCGCATTACTACTAGTTTCCATGCCAAATTTACGGAATGGTACAAGTCGACGTCGCAATAGCATTTACATACCACATTTTGCTGGCGGCCGAGGTGGTCGGCGTGGAGGAGGCCGGCGGCGCGGCAAGCCACTCCGGCCGGCGTCCTCCCCGTGTGGTGGCCTCCCAGCTGGCCATGGGCGCCGCCAGTTCTTATCTCAGTCAACAGGACTAGGGTTGGAATTAAAACTCGAAACTCATGAATTAAACGAGTAGCTCGTGACTCTGCTCGGCTCGGTGTCTAACGATCCAAGTTGAGTTTTGAATCTGAACTCGTTTGTTGATCAAGCTACTCGTTAATAGATCGCGAGTAGCTCGATAAATCGTTTAACACATTCTAAGTGTTCAAACATGCGCGCCCATGAAAAAACAAGTAATTTTCCGAAATTCCGAACTATAATAATGATGATCATTTTGCAATTTTACATCTCTAATCAAAGGGTAGATCAATGTTGAAACATAGAACCTCCACACCATTATCGGTGCAAGCAATATTAACAGTTTGACACTAATATATAAAAAAAAATCATATTTTTTATTTGAGCAAGTTAAACGAGCTACTCATGACCTACTCGCGAGTTTACCGAGTCGAGCCAAGTTTCATTTCCGAACTCGTTTGTTGAACGAGTCGAGTCGAGCTTGACTCGTCAGTTAAACGAGTTTAAGCGAGTTCGCTCGGCTCGGCTTGGATTCCAGGCCTAAACGGGACAGCGAGAGTGAAAATGATCATGAGCTACTCGCGAGTTTACCGAGTCGAGCCAATTTCATTTCCGAACTCGTTTGTTGAATGAGTCGAGTCGAGTCGAGCTTAACTCGTCAGTTAAACGAGTTTAAGCGAGTTCGCTCGGCTCGGCTTGAATTCCAGGCCTAAACGGGACAGAGAGAGTGAAAATGAATTTCAGAATTTTATTTTCTCTGTTTTTTATTTATTTTTATTGGACTGACAAGTTGGACCCATAGATTAAGTGTTAATACTCCCGACAGGGGGATTGGGGTGTCAGCCGGCTGTGAATTTCACATCAGGCCGCGATTTGGGTTTTCTGAAAAAATTGGGTAAAATGTGGTATGTAAATGCTATTGCGACGTCGACTTGTAATTCCGTAAATTTGGCATGAAAATTAATAGTAATGCACTATTATCTAACATCAACCTAAGGTTTTGGAATTATTTTACTTAGCGAATCCACATGGTTTAAAATTTTAATAGTTTTAGTTAAAGGATGGCTTCTTGTGATATCAGTTACAATATTCTTGGCATAGAGTTGAAGATACGTCAGTCCAAATAGTTGACACTAAGTGGTTTTCTGAAACAGCTGCTACACACAGGGTATTGATAACGAACAAGCACGGAGAGAAACTTGTGGGACTGCTGCATCCCACGGGTTCGAACAAGATTGTAGTCTTGTGTCATGGCTTTACAGCCTCTAAGGTACATAGCCGTGTCTTCACCAGAAGAAATTTGCCTTCTCCTTGTTAAGATAAGGGTCTCCAAGTTTCATGTTGCTATGTGAGATGCAGCTAATAATAATATCCTAGAAGTAATTTCTATGACCTGTATAATGAAGTTTAATGCTTGTTTTCAGAGTGATAGCATCATTGTTGATCTAGCAGATGCAATAACAAAACAAGGAATTAGTATCTTCCGCTTTGATTTCAGTGGAAATGGGTAAGTGTTCATAGAATTATCTTCTCTAAAGGTAGTCTTACTTACAACTACAATTTTCTCCTGGACAAATAAATTAATATAAAAATTTACCATCTGTTTCTTGATACAAGTATTTTTACTATGTAACTTAAATTTAAACATGGATAGGTCATAACCTCATTCAGACTATGCCTTTGATCATACGTTTTCAGAGAAAGTGAAGGCGAGTTCCAGTACGGCAACTACAGGAAAGAGGCTGACGACTTGCATTCTGTTGTCTCATATCTTTATCAGGATAAGTACGATGTCACGGCTATTGTTGGTCACAGCAAGGGTAGGTGATATACTTTGTTTTTTGTATAGTTGTGTTTATTATTGCTGTCGTTAATTAGTTTTAACGAATATGTGTGATTAGAAGACGGAATAATTTGTTTAGTTCTTCAACAACTTGGTTATACAGTCTATGTGAGAGTTAAAATGGTAGAGCCGCTGATTTTTTTTTCCTCTGTTCATAAACATCAAAGATGTTGGCACATCTGTGGGTTTAATCGGTTTGTGATGCTGGCACTGCTGCCCTGTCAAACACGTGGAACATGTCTTATAAATTTTACTGCTCTTTGTATCTTTTTTTCCCCTCAGATATCCATTATAAAGCAAGTGCTATGAAGTTCCATAACAGTTAAGCACAATATATTTGCCAGCAGTTCTCTATTCTTCTGTTTATTCTCGCTGCTTGGATAATCCATATGGAGTACATGTTATCCCTTCTACAGAAAATACTGACGTGGCCCCTAGAAATAGGATCCCTAACTGCCTAATAAACCACACCGTTATCATCATAAATAAATTGATCTCTTGCTGACCAAATATAGATCCTGCATATCTTTATTCTTTTCTATCATTAGCAGCGTTCAATGCTTATCATATTTGTCATTGCACATTTAGCTCGCAGTTTAGAAAATTTAGCCACTGAATTTGCAAAAAACATTCCCAGGAGGAGATGTGGTTGTTCTGTATGCTTCCCTGTATGACAATGTCCACATGGTTGTCAACTTGTCTGGCCGATTTTATTTGGAGAAAGGCATTGAAGAACGCCTAGGGAAAGAATTTATTGATAGGATAAACAAGGAAGGTTACATTGACGTCACAGACAAGTCAGGTATTTACACGTTTAGCTACTTTCTGAAACAATTCAAATATGCTGTGTTAATGACTGTGTATGAGCATTTACTTGTTTAAACCTACTTTCTGAAACAATTCCATTTGTTGTGTATAATTCCATATTTGTTGTTCATGGTCATATTGACTATCTGTTGGTTACAATGTAGGAAAGGTTTTATACAGGGTAACAAAAGACAGCTTGATGGAAAGATTAAATACTGATATGCGTGCAACGAGCCTTTCCATCAGCAAAGAATGCAGGTCAGAAACTAATTTTGGTATCATTACCCTTATATCTGAGCTACCAATCCATTTAGCTTCACTAAAGTTATCGTTCCCACCCATTTCCAGGATTGAAAACATGGTGTACATTTCCACTTAATTTTACTCTTGTTGTTCAGCTTCTTCACAGTTCATGGTTCAGCTGATGAGATCATTCCGGTGGAAGATGCATATGAATTTGCGAAACATATACCAACTCACAAACTGAGTGTCATCAACGGAGCAGATCACTGCTACACTGCACATCGTAAAGAACTTTCCGACGATGTGGTGGATTTCATTATGTCCAACAAGGTATCAGCAAATTGCATATTCTCGCTGTTCTTCGTGGTATTGTTTGTGAAGTAGGTTCACCGAGGCCACTAATGCGACCATGGCAATTATTTTTCTTTGCAGGCAGCAGGTACCTAGCAAAAGATGAATGAGTACTGGTAAATTGCTACTTAAGACTTTTGTACAACTTCTATGCTTAAATGAAGCTCCACTCTCTGAGCAAGGCAGTTCCGGGGTGTAATGAGCAATAAAGTCTTACATGGCTTTAGGTTTGTGTTATTTTTCAATTAAGTAATAAGAAACATGTAACAGAAAGTATGGAACTCTTGTCCAATGTAAGGTGCTTAGAAAGGTGGTTACAAAAAGGAAATCGATTTTGCTTAACCAATTGTGCCTATTTATATAGGATAAGATGCTTCACCGCTGGGACAAATTTGACAAATCTAACCCTTTTTTGAATTCATCTCACAAAATGAACCAAATTTTAAATTAATTGTGGATCTGACCCTTTTTCACGACGCCCGGGCCATGGTCTACTATACAACGTCTTGGTCAAAGGCGTCTTAGACGTAACCGCGTCACCCAGAAAGGGCCCGCGACCCGCAAGTATGGCACCCGAGGCCACGGCGCCGTTCTACTGACCACGGTGTGTCAGGCCATGGCGCCGTACACTTATGTTTCGTTCGTTTGGATGTTTGCTTTTAGTCTCGATATTGGATATTCGCTATATTCAAAGCCTTAATATCCTGAAAGTCACCGTTTGGATGTGTCTGGTACTGTGGCTCGACTTTCAAACTCAATATTGAGTGTCCGAATATCTAACACATCCAAATAGAAAATATTAACATTCAATCTCAATATTAATATCCTAGATATTGGATATTCAGTTCAATATAATGTCTAGCCTCTCAATACAAACATCCAAACGGAGCATTAGGGTCATTCCAGATCGAGATCGACCAGTTTTTCCTCTCTCCCGTCCTCGTCCCCTTCCCTCTGTCCTTGCTCGCCCGGCCGCCGCCGCCAACACCCATGCTAGCCCCCACCATGGAGGTCGGGTGACTGAGCGCCCGCTCCGGTTTCGTGTTCCTGGACGCACCGGTTGTCCGGAGTCCGCATCCGCCACCTCTCCTTCCCGGTGAGGTGGTACAACGGGTCATAGTTTTAGACATCTAAATATAAACAAAAGAACAAATCCCACCACAACACAATTATATAACCGCAATATGCAAGCATTCAGAATTAAGCATTTACTACAAACCATAAGCATAACATTATATTTTCTAGGGTTAGGTTTGGACTTATCAAAATCCTTAGCCATGGCATACAAATCCTAAACCATAAACCTTAAAGATATGCCCCCCCCCCCACTTTGTAGGGTTTCCCCGAAAATTAACAATGCAACAAAATCCTAAGATTTTAGTTGGAAAAAAATAAGGGGATCAGAGGAGAATACAACAATTCCACGGAGAAACCCCTCCGATCCGGAGGGATTTGAGTGGAAATGGAGTAGAGAAGAAAAAGGGAGTGCGTTAGAACTTCGGGTTAGATGGGCAAGAAAGAGGGAGTGTTGGGGGAAGTCTGATGCGTGCATGCTATTTTGGTGGTACGACGCCCCGTCCCGGGGGCGCCGTGGTAAGTAGTACGACACTCTGGCCTAGGGTGTCGTAATTGCGGCTAGTGGATCTATCATGGCTGACGTGACGCAGTCCATGACGCTTTTGACCAAGTAATTATGCGGTAGATCACGGCGAAAGCTTGCATGAAGGATCCGATCGCGAAAAGATGCATGGTTTGGCAGTGCTTCCATCTGACGCCTTTGACCAAGTAGCTAAACACGATGGAAATCTGACGACGAAAGCTTGCATGAAGGCCGAAAAGATGCATGGTTTGGCATTGCTTCCATCTGCAGTATACAGGGAGGTAGGAAATATGAACTCTGGAACGCAAATACGAAATGCTGAGCTAAATGAAGGATCCGATCGCGAAAAGATGCATGGTTTGGCATTGCTTCCATCTGCAGTATGCAGGGAGGTAGGAAATATGAACTCTGGAACGCAAATACGAAATGCTGAGCTAAATCTGCAGGTTCAAGACTTGGAAAGGGTCATCCGCTTCAACTGCAGCCAAGCAACACCTTTCTCCCTACTCAGATCATCGCACTAGAAATGTTGATAGTTGTAGCCAAATTCAGATGCCTGGAGGTGAAATGTGGTCTCAGAATCTCAGGTACCAACCAAATACTACACCCATGCTCATCTGCGACCACACCCCGGCCAGGCTATCAGAACCAAACATCCCTTTGGTATTGTTGTCCATAATACACCGTACCATAATTTTGCAACAGAAGGCAAAAAGCTTTCTGTAGACTGGAGTTGCTCAATATTTTTGCCATCAAATGCCGACGTATCAGCCTACTAAATCCATACTATTTGTGCCAGCTAACAACACTAGATCGAAAACACGCCCTTAGTGGAATTGCAGGAGGAGAAAATAACAAAGGCCAGCAGGAGAACCAGACGAAATCACCACAAACGAGGGAGAGACTCTGCTCGGATGATCTCTTTGAGAAGAGCCTTTTCTTCGCCGATTTTGGTTTTCTCAGCATTGTTCTGTGGTTTGATCTTCCGCTTCTCTTCCAGCATCCACTTGTAGACATGTCGCTGGTCATCTTGGGACAATAGTGGGAGCACTCTTTTGGGTGGAGGAGCAGGCTCTGCAGGCTTAGCAATTGTAGCAGGGGGGGATGATAATGCTGCAGCCGCAGCTGCTGCTGCTGCAGCAGCGTCAGCATTTTTCTTGTCCTGGTCTCGTTTGTAGGTCTTTGCAAATACATAAACTGCATGTTACAAGGATGTCAAGTTAATAAAGATGTGGAGTAACCATCAGATAAAACAAGAGTGCTAGACTACATATCCCCAAACCACAATAGCTCTAAGATCCCGAACATTGACTACCCAGCAGTAAACAATACAGTGCATGTGTCTGATCATAAGACATCAGGTACTGCATAACCGCATGGATTAAGTATGTTAAGGTGTTTAGCGTGCCTCAGTAGACTAGATCACTGAATTATCATGTGAAATCATGATCAGGGAGAATAAGAGGAAAGGACATAGCGAAATGACAAAAACACCATGAACAGAAAATTGATACATATCACATAGAGCAGTATTTAGTTATCAGTGGACCTTCACAGGCATGAGCCAACTGACAGCAACACAACACTGCTCTAAATCATATACATAGTAGATATGTTCTAGCTGCCATAAACTGGAGATTTGCAAATTGTTAACAGATAAAATCAATTTTATTTTTGGTGATCCTGTACAACAAACAGTAGCCTATAGATGTATTGTGTTTCTGACTCAACCACAGAAGTCCTTGGACTTCTATGGGTGTCTGTGTTTCCAAAACACAAGGGTACCCCTGACGCCATGAGGACGAACGTAGGAAAAGCAAAGGAAAGTTGTTCGTAAGGAACTGTCATCATCACACCGTTTGGAACGAACAAATCTCTCCTTAGTTACCCCCTGGAAAGTTCATCTCACATGCGTTTTCACCGGAAAAAAAAATCCGCGCCTACCACTTTTTTTTATGCTGGCCCGGAAGAGAAATGCAGCCAAACCATGCATCTTGGGACAATGATGTGCTCATAAATGGCTGATATGTGCACATTGGAGACCACATAGACACAAATTCAAGCATTGGTTCTGCTAAAATGAAAAATCGCTAGATGGGACTCACATGTCTTGATTTTCTTGGCCTTCCTTTTTTCTTCATTCCTACCACCAATTTTGTCATCCTTTACAATTTTTTATATTCATTTTTTTACATCCCTTTCCATTTCATATGTTTTATTCCAAACCTGTGTTTTCCCGTCCTTTGATCCAAACAGGCCCTATACGTTGCTACCAAATTGTTTTGTGCTTTCTGACCACATAATGTCAAACATGAACAAGTGTGCAACAGTACTTTCCTTGCTTTAACGACTAATCTATATGTTCTGCTAGTCTGCTACAGGTAAATTATATGTCTATCTCATAAATCTCAATCCACGATACACGTAAATCAAGCAAGCCAGCAGGCTGGCTCATACCTTTGCATGACAGGATTGCGAGTACTATGTACATTTAAGAACACCACAAGGAATGGTGACTAACATATAGGATCAATTCTAATAGTGAAGAAGATTAAACTCTGTAAGACAAGTATGTAATTCATCTATAAGAGAACTCGTTCATACCTTGGAAGTCTCACCATTATGCAAGTGGAGTTTATGTCACCTATTAATTTCCTATTAAACAATAGAGTGACCACATGTTCCGTAATTTTTTACATACGAAAATTGAAATTTCACATAAACATTGTATCTAAATTCTAAAACAAGTGGTGGGCATAAAACTCATCACTGGCATGCGCTACTACCCCATTCCAACTGCTGGAGCATCAATATCCTTGCATTATTGAATTTCAATTGGCATGGAGATATGCCAAATCCTAATCCCATGTCTGTATTTTTTGTTCCACTGATCAGAATTGTTAGTTCTTATCGCAAGAATGGCTTAAACAAATCTCCACAAAATAATCAGTGATATCCTGCGAGAAGATTAACATCCAGTCACATTGATACATAGCATAAGACAAACTCTATCCACATTTCTTGTGTCGCATCAGGCTATCCCGGTTCAGACTATCTAGGTACGGAACTAACAAAGTCATGTCAAGTCACCCCATTCCGTCAGTCCCACAACTAGTATTTACACATGTCATCATAATCTTCTCACAATCATCATCTCACTGTTAGTGAAATATTAGATCCTTCCAGGAAAACACTCGGAGCAAACTGAGGTGGCCCAAATGCACAATCCCTATGCAAGCGGTTACAGCTACACGACGGGCACAAACCGATCCTAATCATATGTAGTAGCTTAAGAGTGTACTTGGCTGTGAGCTATCAAGATTTTGTCTTCCTTGCGCAAATCTACACAGGGAAGAACACCAAGAACCCTAGCAGACAGGCTAGCCGAGTAGCAAATATCACCGAACGAACCGCAGCGGGATCAACAACAGGTTGTTCAACAAATGTAGAGGCAGAAGACTGGGAATGAAGGAGATCGAGTAAGGGGTGTGGCCTCTGGTCACCTCCGATGAAGACGTTGGTGGCGAGGAGGAAGGGGAAGATGCGGCGCATCATGGCCCCCTTCACCACCGGCTGCGGCTGCGGCGCTTTCGGTGGCACGGCTGCCGGTTCGTGCTTGACGGGGGTGGCCATCACGACGAGGTAGCGGGAAGATCGCGGTCAGAAGCGACCGCAAGCGTGCCGGCGGCGGCGAGAAAGAGACGGGCTGCTTGAAGCTTCTTCCCCTTTCTCTCTCACACACTTTTTTTCCCTTTTGACAGGCAATACTCATCTTCCTCTTCGCCTGGCTTTAACCGTGGCCGTTCATCGTGATCGTTTTTGTGTATGAGATACATCTTTTAAGGATCAGAATATTTATGGATCTGGTTTAGCTAACCGAAACATCATGTTGGGTAGAATTTTTAATTAATAATCAATCAAAAGCATTGTCCAGATTCGAAAAATAATAAATAGTCTCCCATCCAACAAAACGAACTCCCTACAAACGATCTGTATGAGCGCACCATATTCCAATCTATTATTTCTCTATGGTGTTTACTGGGTATGCACTGCTACGATTCATATTGATGAGTACATCTAGAACTTTCGAGTTTCACATGTTAGTACTCCCTCCTTCTCGGTTTATTGAGCGCGCTTGAGAAATCGCTGGGACCAAGGTTGCAGGTGATTGGCTCCAATATACCTTGCGTATGCACCTAATTGTACGCAATTAACTATGCAGTTATTTCGCTGGCCAATTAATTTCGTGCATGCATTGGCAGACTTCATGTTGACAGCTGCATGCAGGAATCTCAAAGAGCGTACACACTAGGGGCAAAAGAAACAGACTCCCGGCCTAGCTGTGGTTTAGTGCCTCTAATTATCACGTAATTAATGCAAAAACGCCTTAACTAACGATGTGAAAATGCATGATATTGGAACCGCGCTCAATAAACCGAGAAGGAGGGAGTAGCTTTTATCATCATTTTTAATATCCTGAAATGAACTTGAACTAATTATTACCTAATTATCCAATAGAACTTGAACTACAAACACAATAGTGCACTACCTAAAGAATTCATCAGTACGGCCTACCGATTCTATGTTCTACTCCCTCCCTTTCCAAATATAACACGTTTTAGTCTTCATCCATTGTATGTTCACTCATTTTTAGTGTTCATCTAAACAACATGTGTAACAAGTAAAAACATTTTACATTTAGAAACAAATAGTGAAATAGAGTACATATAGTATTACATTATTATGGATCAGGAAGGCCACCGGTCCAACTGGCAAATTACCTATCACGACGGAGACATCAGCCAGATAAGGAACCCCGACGTGTTTGACATACGTATATACTACCTTACCTGGGTATGCCCTGTCTTGTTCTTATCCACAAAATTTTATGATATGCATGGTGACACATACGCCATAGCATGGGTACGTAAGTGCTGTATTATTTCCCATGCATTATGCATACCGGAATGCTGCCACATACACAAGAAATTGATCTTTTGCTTACTTGAGAACAGATGTTCAACAAGGGCGGGGTCATATGTTTGGCGTTTAGCATTTCTTCTCAATTTAACTTGCTAACGGCACAAAATTTAGTGCGCTAACCTGTAAATGGTCAAGTAAGCATAATGCTTTCTTCATGGCAGTGCTAAAATTTCGTGATTGGTGGACGTGTGACTTCGCTTTCTGAGAGAGGTCCACGCTGGATCAACATGCTGTGCAATCTTATCCCAATCGAAATAAAATCTTCATTGCCTGATGTTTGTTTACAGAATTGTCCCTTCCACCACCCAAAGAACACCAAACAATTGTTAGTCTAAAAAAATGTTTCCAGTGTAGCTATCACCGATGGGTGATTAGTCCAAGAAAGAATAACTTGGCTGAATGATTGGCCTCAACATCATGCCTCTCAGCAAGGTTTTCACTAAAAAAAAAATACAGCGTTCATGGCTCATGCACGACAGTGTTGGCATTAAGATAGTTCCAAGAATGGACAACTGAAGCATTCAGAAGATTGTACATTATTGCAGGAAGGCACTTGAAAAAACTGGCTGGCACTTGTGGAACTTTGACTTGCTCACAAATGTATGTATGTATGTACATGTACAGCTACCCTGTGCTTCTGAGACCTAGTGTATGTACACTCAGAATATAATGCAGACCACCAATTAGTGTTGCCAAGTAGCCGTCATGAACGGGCCTCGCCGCCTCGGGTTTCTCCCAAATTGGATTGCAGATGGCTATCCTCAATCAACAGTGACCGATGACAGTTCTTCGGTAAGTGATCATGGCTAATGCTGTTTCTCAGCATCCCAATTTTCAACAGCATGATACAGCAAACTTATCACCATCCAGTACAAGTCTTGCAATGTCTAGTCTTCAACCGCAGTATTGAAGACAAAACTAGGGAAAGCAGTTGTGATATCCCTGAGGTTACAGATGGACAAGAAATCAGACAGCTGAGCACCCACTAATTTGTTTGAAAGAAATATCAATGTCTTTCTGACTAGTTCTAAACATGCCGCGTGCAAGTGGTAGACAATATATACAATTATTTAGCTTAGTTTTCAGATTCGAACCTTAGATAGGGTAGAGTCATGTTCTTCAACAGATTAGGGTGGCGTAATACAAATTCTTTCCATTCTTCTTGGCAAATTTTTCCATCCCTGTCGGTATCAGCATCTTCAAATGTCTGAAACCAGTCGAAACTTACATCCATGTAAAACAGAAAAAGTAACCAGAGAATCCCAAATAAATGATTGGTTACCTTATCTAGAATGGCCTCCAGAAGGTCATCCGACAATTCCACACGAGATTCCATCAAAATGGCAATAACCATTTGCATAACCTAAGAAACAGGCATTCCAACTGATCACCTTGCTGAGGATAAAGGAACTACATGCATGGTGCAGATAAAAATAGAACACCATCATGAACTAACCTCTTCACGCTCAATAAAGCCAGTTTGTCGCAAATCATACAGCCTAAATGCAACTGAAAAAACCCAGAAAGACAGCACGAACTGTAAATATATCTCAACACATTCATTCCCTCAATAAAAAAATATCTCAACACATCCATGTGGACCATGCAAATTCTGCAAGAACTGTACTTACAGTTGATCTTGTCTTCTACAGGTGCCAATGGATGGAAGACACTAAGAGCATGAATAAACTCATCAAACTCTATCACTCCATTTTTCTTTTCATCAAACAAATCGAAAACCTGGATCATATAGGGTAATTTTAGTTGGATGCTATAGGCACGATGCAATGTGAATAATTAAATAATCAGGAGAAATCAGGATTTTCACTATGACATTGTAAATAATGAACTTGCAGCATTTAAAGATAGGAAAATGAAGTTGTAAACACTTGCCCTATCGAGAAAAAGATTCTGTCCACAAGGAGTCTTGAATAATGCTAGCTGAAGTTCTTCCTATATAAAAATTCAACAGACAACATAGGTAAGACGAAGAAATCTTTTTGAAGCTTCAATCATAGTATACAAAAAGAAAAGGCATTCAAACTTTTGTTTGTACCCTCTTATTTTTTCCACTGAATTATACTTTCATCCCCACACGTTATGTATACACACATAACAGATTGTCTGGGATTTAAAATTTAATAGTGGTTTGCTGTCTTTGACTTGCACACCAGTCAGACCAAATGTGAGATTACTACTGCAGTAGCTTAATAAAAAAGTTAGTCATGCCATGCATCAGTAATCAACATTAGGTTTGTAGATTGGCAGGGAGAAGAATTGTGACAGCCAATCATTCGAACATGCAGGCACTATACTATTGTCAAATAGCACATGGAAGCCACACAACATGCTGACCTGGCAAATAATTCTATGGATCGTCGAACCAGATTTTAAATTACTCCACCTATACAGCTCATATAACAGTGTTTCTTTAAAGCATACATGTGATGCAGTACTTTCAGATCGATCTATGAAGTAATTTGTTAATGTACATCTATCAAATTATGACTATCTTGTTTATTTTTTCCGGGATATCAAATTATGACCCCAAATTAGACTGAAAAGCTGATGAATCCAGCTATTATGAATTAAGGAACATAAGAAAGGTAAGATTTGTTTTCTGGGTACCTTGTGTATGAGTCCGTCGTCAATGATGGAGCAGCTGATCTTCCTGTAGAGTTCGAACAGCGCCTCCACCTCGTTCACAGAGACTTGATTCCATTGCCAAGAAAAATGAAGAACCGTATCAGACGGCATTGCAAATATCGCCGGGGAAAAGAGAGAGGGCGTGGTTTCTTGTCAGTACAGCATCGGGACTCGTCTGCGAGGCGGGCGAGATTGCGGAAGTCCAAGGATATGCACCCCGGGCCGACGCGTCGGCGGAGGTGGGTCTTCTTGGCCGTGAGGAAGGAGGAAGCGGAGGGGTCCCTGTGGCTGCGGAGGCGCGAGGAGGAGGAGGTGGAGGTGCAGATGTCGGCGAGGCAGTCAGTGAGGGCGAAGAATACAAACTCCGCGACGGCGACGAAGGGCAGGATCACGGCGCAGAGCCGCTCTCCCAACGTCAGCGAGCTCCCGGATCTCTGCGGGAACAACCCAGAATGAAACAATACGACAAATCAGTGAAGATAAAAGATTTGGATTTCATCCAAGGGCGGCAGCCACCCACCACGTCCCCGGAGGAGAAGGGGAAGCCGAAGCGCGAGTCCATGGCGACAGATGCCACCTCCCTCCCCGTCCCTTGCTCGCTTGAACAAAACGGAACAAGAAATGATTTCTTGGAACAAGCATTTCCGTCTTTCTATAATGGACATGATTTGCATAGCGCCTGTATTCATTACCACTTTTTTTGTTGCTAAAATTCCATTATGTATGGAGTACTGGTAAGTCGCTTTCTTCGTGTAGTTTAACATCTGAAGGTTGAGTTCCATTTATACTGTAGATATACTGCTATCTCTGCATCCTTTATCTACTCCCTCGTGGCCTCGTTCCACACGATTTTAGGTGTAACACATGTTTTAGATTCGGACTAAAACAATGCACAATGTATACTAAAATATGTCTAGTACACAAAAAATGGTTAAGACATCTTATATAAGTATGTCTCCAACGGCCATTTACGTGTTTGTTTCGATTAGACGGGCGAACAACCCATCTGCCCTTTGGTGGCGAATGACGGGCGATGCATTTTTGGTTTTTTCGAACATAACTTTTATAGACCATACATGGATCTAAATTGACTTATATGAAGGGAATATGCCCTAAAGGCACTTAATAAACATAGTTTATTGGCAATATCCCAATCGTTCATTATAGATTTTATACCATGTTATAACCGTATTAAGCGAAAACATTAATACAGGTGTGGTAGATAAAACAACCAGGTCCCTAGTAGCCTCTACTAAGACTAGTTTCGTTGCGCGACTGATGATCGAGGTTTTCCGATCATAGGGCATGGCGCCGGTCGGCAATGGAAGTCATATCGTCAGGAGTAACGATGTGATGGACATACCCAGTATTTATAGGACATAGTCGTTACGCCTTAAGACCGTGAGATCAACTCTTATTGTTATCCCTGGAAGATACTTTGATCGCACCAAACGTCATATCTTATATAGTGTGACAATAACGGTGATACTTTTGGGTATCGGAAGGGGGTAGTTGAGACGAGGGATCAACAACGGGATTTGTCAGTCCGCATAGCCGGATAGATACTCTAGGGCCCACTCGGTGAGATTTTGTCAAATGAGTTTGCAAACATGTGACTAGGTCACCAGCTGACATAATATCATAGACGAGTAGAAGATATCAATGTCGGTAACGAGATCATGCTAGGTATGGAGATATCTGAGAATGATACTCGGACACGCTAAGTATCGCCATGACAAAGGGTTTAAGACTATACGTCCAGATTTGATAGATGAAAGTCATTCGTTATATCACAGGGATTAATTCATGGGGTCCAGGTCTACGAGTTAGTCGTTGATCATAGAGGAGTTTTGATCATACATGTTATTATATCGAACCGCTAGGGTAACACACTTAAGGGGTTTCGACAAGACAACCGGAAAGGAAAGAGATCACCGGAAATGTCTCGGGAGGGGTCCGATGGAGATCGGGCAGCGCCGAAAGAGTTTTCGGAGCTAGGATAAATTATATATATTATGTTTGATATTAATTAGTGTAATTAATATGCAAATATGATTTTATATATTTATTTTCGAATTTATTTAGACTGATTTCCCTAAATGGGCCTTCTGGTCGAAAGAAGGCCCATGGGGGGGGGACCCTCAAGGGAATTCGGTGGGGGGGGGGGGCTTGGCCGGCCTAGGTGGGCCAAATGGGGCCCACCTAGGGCCGGCGCATCAGCCTTGGCCGAACCAGGCATGTGGGATAGTCCCACATTGCCTGGCTGGCAAGGTTGGCTCCCCCTGGGAGCCTATATAAGAAGAGGCACACCTGGCTTTTTAATTCACCAATTAATTCCCGATTTCTCTCTCGATTTCGTGATTCCCTTTGTTGGAGTTGCGCCGAATTGAGAAGGGGGAATCTCTTCCACCATAGCCCGCTGCCGCGCTGCTGGTGTTCCGGTCCAAGTCTTCTGCTGCTCGTCCTGGACTGGAGCTTCGGAGGCCGTCGTCTCCACCGTATGTGTGTGACGCCCTGCGAGGTGCTGCGCTAGCGGTACTCGGAGGCCTACTTCCTCCACCCGACCTCGGGGTCATCTTCGTCATCTTCGTCGCGCCGAGTTCTCCGCGACCTAGAGGTCGGCTACGTCGTCTTCGTCGTCAACGCTTGTGCGGGAGCGTAATCTCCGCTATTCGGTCTACGAGGGTATGTATTCCGATCTCCGCCGTACTTCTATATCTGCATAATGTAGATCTTGGCTAGTTTAAGGATATCGTTGGTAGGAAATTTTTTGTTTTCTGCACACGATCCCCTTCAGTGGTATCAGAGCCGATCTATCGTAGATATAGTTGTACGCTGTTAGAACCCGTGTTCTACACGGGGGCACCGTTCCTGTTATTTGCTACCCTCTAGCGTGCACTTGTGTTTTCCAGCGGCATTGAGTTGATGAAGCGGCCCGGACCGACTTTACGCGTACGCTTACGCGAGACTGGTTCCACTACTCACATACGGCTTGTACCGTATCTGTGGCTGGCGGGTGCATGTTTCTCTCTCTTTAGTTGGTCTTCGCATTTTCAATGGAGGGGCCGAAAGGGATGCTTAAACATGCAATTATTGGATCGTTGTTGTGGTCATAAGGTTCGTAGGTATGAAGCGGTTCTATTTACGAAAGCCCCGAGCCACGTAAAATATGCAAAAGATAAAGTAGAGGCGTCTAACTTTATTTTGCAGGGGCTATGTGATATGGTCAAGGTAGGTTTATTAAAGTGTTTATAAACTACGGGCGCCAAGAAGACCATGGCGCGATGGACTATATCACATTGCATTACATTTGATGTATTGTGTGCATCTTATATTGTGTGATTGTATATATAGTATATATTAGTTACACGGCGGTAGCTATATAAGATGATCCCTTCAAAATACCACTAGTGTTCTCCCTCCAACGCGCACCACCAAGAAAGTTCTACGTTATGAGGCAGGCTGTGATGATCGGGTGTCAGACATCTCGTCGTTCGCATACAGTGGGTGTAAGCCATGTTGCACAAGCGTCAGCATGGAGGTCTTTGGTGGCAAGCCTAGCATATTCAGAAATATGGCCTCGGAACAGGGAGACCGAAAGGTCGAGCACGAGTCACAAAATTGGTGTGGCGGACTTTTGTCTACTCTTGAAGTTGTGCTGCCGGCTCTGATGATGAGGGGTGGTGCAATGGATGGGGGTCGTGTAATCGCTTAAATGACCAGGAGGGATGTTCGTTTGAGTGGGAGTTCGGATAGTTATTTTCTAAAATACTAGAACTCAGAATATAATGAACAGAGTCTATTTTGCAAACCTTTGTAGATATTAACCATTGTGATAGCATCTTTTCAAATTAGGCGCATTCCTGCGATTGAGAAACTTAAAAGGTTGGGTCCAAACTTCATAGTTTTATACTTTAGCTTGAGGATACTCCTTGTTTAAACCGTTAGCTCTTTGTGTTACAATACTCGCTAGGAGATAAATCCGGAGATTCCGCTAACAAAACATAATTTGGATTATCGGATTTTGTGCGGATGATATCATCATAGTCCAGTGTATGCTATGATCTCTGCCATAGAGAACCAACGGTGGGTACGAGTTTTTAGATCGCGAACATATGATATGGTCGCTAAACTCGGGGTACCCCAAACGTTGGGTTGATGAAGTTTATCAGTACGTTGACTGATTGTCTTCTCAGCCAAGATGGAAGAGAATACACACATTGAGGGAGCACGTGGCGGTCATACTTAATGACATATGTTCATACTTAATGAACATTGAGACGTCTCGCTCAGCTCAATCACTGGATGACAGACATCGTTGCCAAGTGCAAATCCTCTGTCATAGACTATGTCATGCAAGGGGAATCGTTCACCTTCATGGTTCTTGATTACGGTGGAAGTATCAAGAAAATGAAACAGATCACCGGAAGTCATCAATGATGATGGTGTATATATGATATACATGTTATGAATGTTTTAGCTAAGCAAGTACTCGCAGTAGTGACTAAGTTTTGGACTAGTCATGTTTTGTAAAAAAACCAGGTTTACTGCTTGAGTAGCTTGAAAGGATGAGGCGACATTGCGTGTTGATAATGGCAATCAAGTTGTTGTGATGGCCATAGACACTCTCCCTCTAGATCTACCATTTGGATAAATTCTTTATGATCGCATGTAAGTATGATCGTTATAAGTGTGTCTCCTCTAGAGAGACACTTGTTCATACATGATAGTGACAAATTGGTGTCCTATATTTATGAAGTAATGATCATATGCCGATTTGAATTTAGATGGTAGAAGCTCCCACATTCATAATATTAATGCCAAAGGATACAAACTTAATAAGGACACCACATATGTGTGGCACTACCGTTTAGTCATGTCAATGTTATAGTCAATGCATTAGCTCCATACCGGATGGACCTACAAGTCCTAAGATTTGATCTTTTGACACTTGCAAAATAACTGTGACACCGTTTTCGGAAAACGGGCATATAACTTATTGATAGTCATACATAGAGATGTATGTGGTTCAATAAAGTAATTGACGGGTAGTGGAGACCTTTATTTCGTGAACTTCACTGAACGTTTTGAGTATAGCTTGTTGAGAATCGTGCATGTGGGTGTATGTGAATCAATGAAGTACTTTGACGTGTAGTGGAAGTCTTTATTTCATATACTTCATGAATATTCCGAGTAGATATATGGATATCCACTCCGGGGAATGTTAGTCTGAAATTTTGATTCGATCAAACGAAGTTCAGAATGAAGTAGGAAATAAACTTAACAAGAAAATCAAATTCCCGCGATGCAAATCGAGGAAATAAAGATTTGAGTTATAATGTTGGCACATCATTGGAAGACTTGTGAGAAGAGTTCCACAAATTACGTCGCATGGAACACCATAGTGTCATGGTGTGTTAGGACGTCGTAATTGCACCCTATCGGATAGTGTGTGGTAAATAAATCTCTTACTGAATTATAGTGATCATTAGAGTCATATGGTAGAAACGTAAACACTCACGTTAGCAAATAGGTAAACCATTTGAATCCATGGAGACAATACCATATGAGTAATGGTGTGGCTTTTAGCATGGATTGTCGTTTCAGCAATTTAGTGTTTCGATGTGATGAAACCTAAAATGGATTAATCTTTGTAGTATACCCTACCTAAAGAGTTAGTTGGGTACATGTCTCACGACATAGGCAAAATCATTGCCGGGATATACCTTGCGAAAGAAATAGTTTCTTGTCCGAAGGTATAAGTGAAAAGGAAAGTAGAGCAAGACGAAGTTGGTGAACTTCCTCTCCAGACATCAGAGTGGCGCAATCGAAAGTGTTTTCGGTGTCAAGCTCCACAAGCTTGAAAAAGCTGATGATTCAAGATCATGATGTTCTGAGCTCATACTAAGAGCGTAGGCATACGAGGTTGTGTTCCACACTGTGTGTTACGACAATCTTGCTATGAAGGTCATATTAATGGAATATGATAGACCTACGAACTACGAAGAAGAGATGGTGAACCTAAGTCCGAGAAATGGCTATGAGTCATTTATGATCTGAAATAAAATCCATGTACGATTACCAGGTATTGACTTGGGAGATCTTCTTGATGGCATCTAGGATGTTAATAGTATATGAAGTTTTATGAGAGAGTAGATATTGAGCAGATTCGATTTGTCGTGAAACAGTTCCGACAGACCACATGAGAGTTTGTCTCAAGTGGCGAAGCCTAAATCTATTCTGGGTCGTTTAGCAATTACTATAATTTCGAATGAGAAATTGATAGATGGATGAGAAAACTATGGTTCTTAATAGTGTCATTAAGAATGGTTTGTAATCCTCAGGATGCTAAACATGTATGCAAACTTCAGTGGTCCATTCATGGGCTGAAGCAAGCATATCGGAGCTGGAATCTTCACTTTGATAATGTGATCAAAGGATTTTGGAGTTGTCCAAAATAGTTGAAGAAACCTACATTTGCAAAGAAGTGAGTGAGAGCAAAGTAGCTTTCCTTGATCTCATATGCGGAAGGCATATTTGAGTGGGAGCTAAGTAGCTTTTCCTTGATTTTATATGCGGAAGGTATATTTGAGTGGGAGCTAGGTGTCATTTGTGATTATGTATGTAACGACATATTGAATGACACAGATCCTCTAGTAGAGTGTAAAGGAATATTTAAGTGATTAAATTTTCTATGAAATGAAGTTAGGAGTATTAGGCATCCGATTTATAATTGTATAGATCGTAAGGGGCTTAATAACATTAGGTCGGAATATTTCCTAAGTCAAGATTCTGAAGTGTTTCAGAATAGGACAACCAAAGAAAGAGGTTCTTGCTTGTATGACTAGGTAAAATGTTAAGTTTATCTTGGCATTTTCAGTGATAGCAAATGATGTTCGACATTATCTATGTATCAGACATAGATGCTATCAGACTGAAAGCTCGACTTAGTGTGACCCGAGTTCTTGGTTCAAGAACAGGTTCTAGAGTGATCCTTGTGTGGATCAACGAACAAACGTTAAGTTTATTCTTCATTGTCTATGCGAACTGAAGATATGTTTTCTAGTAAAGGGTAAGAGTGGAAAGGCAACTTGCCGTAAAGCGGTTACGATGATGCAAGTTTTGACACTGACCCATGCAACTAGAAATCTCATATAGGAGATGTCCTTTATTTTGAAAATAGACATGGTTAGTTTGCGAAGTCGCATATGAATGCATTGTCGCATAATCTACATGGGTATAGAAATATATCGCGACTTTAGAAGTAGCAAGTGTGATTGGACTGAGCAGTTTTCCGAGCGTAGATGGTCCCCTTAATAGATCTCTTAGACTTTTAAGGCGCATGCTACGCGAATGCTCGAGTCTCACTCCATCCACTGGGATATATTTCACCGTCATCGTAAGATACGGGTTGATGTCAAACTAGGTGACATAGAAATGTTGCAAAGCACATATAGATCTCAATGTGTGAGTTCTATTGACTGTATTCCTCTTCCACGGGGCGAGCAGGCACCAAGATGATATGGGTGTTGAGCTTTTACCAGGTTGTAAACTAGATTAAGTGTTACTCTAGTGCAAGTGGGAGACTGAAGGGAATATGCCCTAGAGGCACTTAATAACATAGTTTATTGGCAATATCCCAATCGTTCATTATAGGTTTTATACCATGCTATAACTGTATTAAGCGAAAACATTACTACAGGTGTGGTAGATAAAACAACGAGGTCCCTAGCAGCCTCTACTAAGACTAGTTTCGTTGCGCGACTGATGATCGAGGTTTTCCGATCATAGGGCATGGCGCCGGTCGGCAATGGAAGTCATATCGTTAGGAGTAACGATGTGATGGACATACCCAATATTTATAGGACATAGTCGTTACGCCTTAAGACCGTGAGATCAATTCTTATTGTTATCCCTGGAAGATACTTTGATCGCACCAAACGTCATATCTTATATAGTGTGACAATAACGGTGATACTTTTGGGTATCGGAAGGGGGTAGTTGAGACAAGGGGTCAACAGCGGGATTTGTCAGTCCGCATAGCCGGATAGATACTCTAGGGCCCACTCGGTGAGATTTTGTCAAATGAGTTTGCAAACATGTGACTAGGTCACCAATTGACATAATATCATAGACGAGTAGAAGATAGCGATGTCGGTAACGAGATCATCCTAGGTATGGAGATATCTGAGAATGATACTCGGACACGCTAAGTATCGCCATGACAAAGGGTTTAAGACTATACGTCCAGGTTTGATAGATGAAAGTCATTCGTTATATCACAAGGATTAATTAATGGGGTCCAGGCCTACGAGTTAGTCGTTGATCATAGAGGAGTCTTGATCGTACCTGTTATTATATCGAACCGATAGGGTAACACACTTAAGGGGTTTCGACAAGACAACCGGAAAGGAAAGAGATCACCGGGAATGTCCCGGGAGGGGTCCGATGGAGACCGGGCAGCGCCGAAAGAGTTTTCGGAGGTAGGATAAATTATATATATTATGTTTGATATTAATTAGTGTAATTAATATGCAAATATGATTTTATATATTTATTTTCGAATTTATTTAGGCTGATTTCCCTAAATGTGCCTTCTGGTCGAAAGAAGGCCCATGGGGGGGGGGACCCTCAAGGGAATTCGGTGGGGGGGGGGGGGGGCTTGGCCGGCCTAGGTGGGCCAAATGGGGCCCACCTAGGGCCGGCGCATCAGCCTTGGCCGAACCAGGCATGTGGGATAGTCCCACATTGCCTGGCTGGCAAGGTTGGCTCCCCCTGGGAGCCTATATAAGAAGGGGCACCCCTGGCCTTTTAATTCACCAATTAATTCCCGATTTCTCTCTCGATTTCGTGATTCCCTTTGTTGGAGTTGCGCCGAGTTGAGAAGGGGGAATCTCTTCCACCATAGCCCGCTGCCGCGCTGCTGGTGTTCCGGTCCAAGTCTTCCGCTGCTCGTCCTGGACTGGAGCTTCGGAGACCGTCGTCTCCACCGTATGTGTGTGACGCCCTGCGAGGTGCTGCGCTAGTGGTACTCGGAGGCCTACTTCCTCCACCCGACCTCGGGGTCATCTTCGTCGTCTTCGTCGCGCCGAGTTCTCCGTGACCTAGAGGTCGGCTACGTCGTCTTCGTCGTCAACGCTTGTGCGGGAGCGTAATCCCCGCTATTCGGTCTACGAGGGTATGTATTCCGATCTCCGCCGTACTTCTATATCTGCATAGTGTAGATCTTGGCTAGTTTAAGGATATCATTGGTAGGAAATTTTTTGTTTTCTGCACACGATCCCCTTCATTATATAGGGGGCCTGGGCCACAAACGGCCACTTTACAGTACTAGATAATTTTTTTAAAAGAAAAGGTGGGCTAGCTAGGGCTAGGCCACGACTAGCCGCCGTTCGTCGGAGGAGGCTACTCCTCGTCATCTGATGCATCTAGGATCACGTAGTCCGACGGCTTGTAGAGATGTTGCGACGGCGCCGATGCAGCCCAGCACGGCGCCCCCTGGTTGAGCTCTGGGAGAAGGGCCTCGGCGTTGCCGGTCCACATACATCTCTAGCCATACATCGGCCTGAATCAGTTTGGCATTGCAGCGCGCTCAGCCGCGAGCACTACTGATGCTCCGCCTTCTCCTCCTCAAGACGGCGCACCTCGTCTTCCTCTTGCCGGTTTGCCTCCTCCTCCTGCTGCTTGCGCTAGCGCGCCAAGTCTGACGACTCCCGGAGGGCCGCCCCGAGGCCTATCCACCAGCCAAGCTCGTCCGTGTCGACGGTGAGCATGGACTCTTCCAGCGCCGCCTTCAGCTCGGGGTCGTCCTCCTCCTCCATGGCCTCCTCGTCCTCCATCTTGATTGTCGGTTTATAGTCGCAAGGGACTAGCTTGGAGAGGATCGAACATAGAAGGCGAAGCTACGTCTGGTGACCTCGCTAAGCTAGACGACTAGGAGAAAGCACTACACTGCAGAGATGGCCACGACAACTACCCAAGTTCAGGCCACCGTGGAGGTGTAATGCTTTACTCCTGCTAGATTGTATTGCTCCTATAGCTTCAAGTGGTTACAATGGTGGATGCCGAGTGGCTCTAGTGTTTTGAGAATACAAGTCCGAACCCTTTGCTAGGTTGCGGCTCATCCCCTTTTATAGGCGTCCTCAGTCCCCAAATCCATGGCGGGAAAGGGTGGCCACAATGCGCCAAAGGAGGGGACAACCCTCGCCATATTCTGAAAAAGCCACCGTCCATGGCAGGCCCTGACCTCTACTTCGGTGGCGGGGATCTTGTCGCTTCTGGTCTTTAGCGTCGTTCTTGGTTCCCTTTGCACAGAAGGAGCTAGCTTCGAAGCTGGCGGAGGGGGAAGCGCGGCCGGCATGCCTTTCTTAGCACCAAAGAAGCAAGTCTTGGTTAAGGGGAAAATGGGGAGCACAGTTGGTCGGTGATGCATGTAAAATGCATACATGAACTTTGCACTTTATTACTTGATATTCCTATATATTTGCAACTTATATGATGCTATATTCATGCTTAATAATGATTTCGGGGATTTTCTAAACATTTCCCCCTCTTTTGGTTCTGACTATGTTTTCCAAAAAAACTTCCTTTTTAGTGTTTTGGACTTTTCGGTAGATTTGGGACTCCAATAAGGGCAAGACCAAAGAGCACGGTTCAGAATTTTTTAGATGAACGCAATGAGCTAAAAATGGAGACTAGAAGCCCAGCCATCTGCAAACGAGAAGGCCAGGCGCTGTCAGATACCCTTGTCGTACCGGGCAAGCTCGTTCGGCCGTCGGATCTCAGTTTCGCTTCATCTTTTCGCCAACAGACTTGTTTTGACCTAAAACCGCTATGTACCCCCCCCCCCCCCTTCGGTGATCCTCGACACGAATGGAGGCGGAGAACAGAAACACGAAACATGAGTCAGAAGGCTGCCGCCGAAGAAGATTGGAGGGGGAAACACCGCTGAAATCACCTCCGGAAGGCTTCTCCATCCCCCCTCTGACATCTCCATCAACACCACCGTCAAGACCAGCACCATCTCCATCGCCATATTCGTGATCCACTTCATCCCCCTAGATTGTTGAACCCTAGATAATTGTTTAAGTGCTATTCTACATGAGTATGATTGGCTACTTGTCATTGTTTTGTGGTGATATTATATTTTCAGATTGTGTTGTATCACTTATGGCACTGAACCATATCATGTCTTCGCATTGTGAGTAGTTCCCTCATGTTCCTGGGGCATAGGATGGATTGGCAATGATTTTCACTTAACGTTGAGTATTTGGTCAAGTTTTTATCTTTTATGTTGTTCTATGATGGTATTGTGCGAACACCGACTGCACTTCACCTATATGGGCTCATAGCGCTGCACACTAGTGTAATGGAGTGGTTAGGACCATGGAGGACACATAAATCGGGATCTAATACATGAAGTTGCATTAGGAGGGAATATATATTAGGGACCTAGAGTTTATATCTATGGTGGAACAATTATGTCTTAATAATTCTTGTGTTGCACATTAACTTGGCCATGAGATCCATCATAAGGGATTTAGTTTATTTATTTGGTTACACCTAATTAAGGCTCCGTTCAAATAAGATTAAAACTTGATAAATTATTTACCGTGTTGTTCTAGAAATATTTATGCCATGAAGTCCATGTAACTCTTGGGAACGTTTCCCACCTATAAGAAACACACTTGAGCTTGTCCTCTCCCTTTCCCCATACGCACTGACATGATAGCGTGAGGGAGGGTGATCGTCACACTACCACTGCTGAATGGGCCAGTGCGAAGATAAGGGTTGGAAGCAGAGTGGCTTTGATACTGTCTACACGGACGCAAACCTGACCTAAATTTGGAGCATGAATGCCTTGAGCCGAATACGCGGCGAACTAAAATCGGATGCGTTTCGATTTTACATCTACCCGTTAGGTCGTGGTTTTAAGTTCGGATGGGCCTTAGGAGTACTTTTCTCGAGCCGAGGATCTGTGGTGCACCTTGCATGGAAGCTATTTTCCGTGCCAATAAACAAACGCCGATACCAGTTAAGCTATTTTTCGTACCAATAAACAAACGCCGATACCAGTTACAAAAAAAAGCTGATCCTCTGCTAACCCTGCCAATCTGTCATGCTCATGGGGCTCACGTTCAAATCATCTGAACAAACTGTGTGGAGAGCTAACCCTCAATAGCACAGAGACTGAGATTTAACGGATATATAGATTTTGTTTAAAACTTGGCCCAGCAACGTAAGAGATCAAGAAATGGTTAAAACATCTTATATTTTGTCACAGATGGAGTATAAAATACGGGACAAATTTGTAATGTTGGTCGGCAAAACATTAAAAGTCGTTCATTTCAGACACACCCCTTTCACGTGCATCACTTTCTAATTAGTTAACCATCCTCATTCTGCCATAACAGAAAAGACTTTTGCATTGATAGACTTGTGAGCTACATACGTAAATGTACAGGCTTATACAAAAGAGAAACTGTTTCTAACATGGACCCCATAAGACTATACAGCCGGGCCCAGATCTGGGTTACTATTCAACAACAAAAGGAACATTGCCGTTACAAGAGCCATCTCCAGCAATGTACTCCAGAACCGAGCTTCTTGTAAGGTGGAGCCAAAATGGAACGCAAAAAATTATCTACACCTGGCATTGAGGCGACTACAGTTAGCTTCAAAGCTGGGCAACGGGGAGCGCTATCATTCATACAGCTTCTCGAAAAAAAACACCTAGCAAAGCACAACAAGGCAGGAATTGGAAAATTGAAGCAAAATCTGGTAATCAGAAATTAAGTTAAGCTTGACACGGAAGTACTTTCGGAAGACGGCATACATCCAGCATTACCACGTCTTATATTCAGTTACACGAACATGATTAACTTGGCCTTTGCTATGCACTCCAAAACAAATAGTTAAATGGCGCATTTTCCTTTACAATTTTGAGCAAATTTTGTTTGTGGATATTTTTCATAGGACTATATTAGGTAAACTACATGATAACTGAGGCAATGTATTACCAAATGAAACTGTTCAAGGTGGTGTTTGTAAACTAGCCTAGGCCTATTACTTGTCAATGCGCCAAATCAGAAGTAGAGGGGAAATAAGAGCGGCTGGTATCAGTTCCATACTGGTTGAAAAAACTTATGGTGCACTGCAGTTGGTAATAAAACATGTGGATGCCATGCTTTTGAATTGAAGGAATAAAGAACAAGCATGCTCAGGATTTGACCAAAACATCTAGCATCACACTTACACCAGCAATGTGGAATAACGTAAGATAAGAAGGGATACCTGTACAGTAACTTTACAAGGGAAAGCAATGTTCTGCAGAATGTATCGACCCCGAGTGATTCCATCATCACCCAGGTCCAGAATTTGAAGGGTGATCATATGCACTTCCTTGAACAACAGGTCTCTGCTGCTGAGTCTGAAGTTGCTGCCGCTGGGCACCAATAACACCCCCTGACATTTGCCTTTGCAGCATGCCTTGGTTTGATGCTGACAACACTTCATTTTCGATAAGGGTATCTTGAGGCGAGCTGGCTAGCTGTGAGGTCGAGGTAGCTGCAGTTGGATCCTGAGGTGACTCTTGTTTCCACTGTTGTATAGATGAAATACCTGGGCTACCTGAATCTGTACTCCTTGCAATGGATGTAGACAGAATCACCTGATTAGGTTGAACTTGATCTACAGACAACTCTATCCTACCATCGGTGTTCATATGGCGGTTTTGTTGCATCATCAATCGTGGTATACTATTATGTGATGGATTCATGAGTCGCTGTTGTTGCTGCTGCTGTGTAGCCAGCTGCGATGGTGAAAAAACTGGAGCTTGATGAGGAGCTAACAAGGTCGGATTGGGAGAACCCTGTACTGAACCTTGACCGCCAATATCTGATGATTGTATTGGTGACTGTGGTACATGAGCAGCATATATTTTTGGTTGGTTCCCAGCTTGAGGCACTGATGGAAGCGATCCTTTATTGCCAGCAAAATACGCTGGGACCTGCTGCACCATATTTTTAGCAGAAACTTGGTTATTGGAGGTTGCACTAATGCTGCTGGGTTGAGTAGCATCAGCCGGAGAATTCTGCTGCATCATATTCCCTCGGCCTAAACTCTTCATAAGCTTAGCTTGCTGGCTACCTTGATTTCGTTGCTGTTGGTTTTGCCTAGACTGCTGATGAGCCTGTTGTTTCTTCTGCTTATGTGATGTATTATTGGCAGGCTGATTAGGATGCACTGAGCTATCTTGCGGAAGTTGCGCAGGGTTCTGCTTCTTATGATGTGAGTGTGAAGATGGGATAGCACTTACTGCAGATTGTGGTTGCATTTGAGAACCATTCTGAACAGTTGGCACTGCACCAGCTGCAGAAAGTGGGTGCTGTTGTTGGGGCATCATGCTTTGTTGAATGTGTCTCTCTTTAGCTAACCGCGCATAAGCCTGATGCTGTGGGCTTGACTGGGTTGCTCCTCGGATGTGAGAATGCTGTGTATTTCCAAACATGGGCATCTGCTGTGACATCTGATCAGGTTGGGGCTGCTGAACAGGAAATGACTGAACAGGTGAAGAAGTTCCAGCACTGGAAAATGGTGTGCTACCAAAAAGGGCAGCCTGGTTATTTCCCTGTGAGACTTGCATCTGAAACTCCTGCACCGTCATCTGCCTGTGCTCTTCCAAACTCTGGCCAGGCTGAAAGAAACACAGGTGTATTGTCAACAACTGCGTAGAAAAAAGAGCTCACCACAACTAGGTCAGGTGATGCAAACACCTTTAAGTGTGTCATATCAAAAGAACAAAAGATGCAAACTGCCAAAGGACATTGTAATGAAATAATAGCATCTCACATTCGAGTGCAGTTTTTTGTAGGACAGGCTACATGTAGGCCTTTTTTTGAAAATTTTAAAAATGATACTTGAAAGTAAAAAAAAACTGAAAATAATCCTAGATGTAGATGATTCCTTCTAGCAGTGTACAAAAAATCAATGAAAAATATTTTGTATTATGGGCTGTGTAAAAATGAATAATTTCTACATCTCACATGGCGAACAGTAAAAATTTCGATTCTTTTCAGATTTGCCAGAATTTTTCTTTTTTTTTTAGGCCGGAACAAAACATTTTGAGTTGAAAATTTGCAGCACACTAGAGTACGCCATTGTCAACCTCTATGATTTATCTTGGAATTTTTTGAAACTTTAAACTCTGGATTAAAAAAAAAAGTCCTACATGTATACGCTAACTTTTTGCTTTCCTTCGTACTATCTAGATGAGATATCCTTTCAGAGTTGTAATGCACGATCTTGGGACTACAACCTTCTTACATCTAGGAATCACTTTTCTATACCAGAAAATTATTACAGAAATGAAAACAGTATTTTCGTTCATTCATAGTAGTCGTCTAGTCAATGAAGATTGAACAATAGTAGTAAGAAATTTGCTTGCCATGCTTAGATACATAAGAGGGCATAGACATAGCTTGGAGGGCGTTGGGGTGAAAGTGATATGTTCAGCATCACTTAAAAGATTACGAAGTGCCAATACACATTAAGTCCACAGGCTTCTCACCAGATGGAAAGATAATGCGAGCGTTTAGAAAACAACCAATTAACATGTCTACTGCAGGGAGTCTTGAACAGGTATCTGACTATATGGTAAACCAACCAGTTTTGGTATTACATGTTAACTCATTCCATGTGGAGTGTAATATGTCACAGTTCCAGTTTCTGCTCAAATTTTGGCAAGTGTGGTAACAGAACTACATAATTTCTAATCTAATGGAAATGAACGAAGTGTAATTCACATTGGTGCTTGTCAGAGATGACATATATTACGAGATAATTGTTAAGGATCATCAATCAACTAATACATCCATTTTTTGTGTCCACTGATCAGCAGGTAGCTTATGTGATGCTTTACATCATGTGGCTTATGTGATGCTTACATCTTGAAGGATTTTCGATCAGGTTTTGGATGTGAAAATATTGGTATGGCCAAGACTACCTTTCAGCCAACTGTTTGTCCATCATCCTGTAGGATCAGCTAACAAGAATAATGGTCACAGAGTTGTAATATTCTCCTATTTTTCAACAGTCACATATGGTCAAAATTGATAGTTGTAAAGCGAGATTTCAAACTAAGGGGTAAGTTATTTCGTCTGGAGAGCAGGAGGCAGACATGGAATAGAGACATCAACAGAATATCTTTTAGGATAAGATAATATAAAGGGAAAATGGGGTAACCTAGGACGCCCCGTTTCGGCGTTGGTTGGTTGGGGGAGAATAACTGAATGAGATGCCTCCCAAGATCTGGAGCCTCAGATCAAAATCGAACAGCCGTTGCATCCAAGAGTAATCGACACTGGATGCCTCCCAAAGTCGTTGGTCTCACGGTCTCATGTACCGCCAAAACTAACATTCAATAGCCGCCATTAACCTTTGCACAACATACCACCACACGTAAAACTACTCTAACGTTTGGTTTCTTAAACCACGGCCCCAAACATATGGTAAGAAAGAAATATAAATGGCACACACAATACTTGCTGCCACGGTGGTTCTACCACAACGGTCAATGCAAAGCAGTAGATACACTGAAATTTTAAAATCTTAAGAGCATCTCTAACAGCTGCCCTATTTTAGCCTCCGTGCCCTAAAAACCGTTTTTTAGGGCACGAGAGGGCAAAAAACGCTCTCCAACAGCTGCCCTATTTTGGGGCAGCCCCAAATTTTGCTCCTCTTTGCCCCATATTTGGGGCAGAGAGGACCCCGGCGGGAGCTGCCCTATCCTTTCAAATCAGTGCGCGCGAGTCCAACCGCCATCCTAAACCCGCCGATTCCCCTCCACCGCCGCCCGATTCGCGCCATGGAAGGGGACGTCGCGGCCTTCCTCGAGCACCGCACGCCGCCGGCGACTCTCTCCGCCCCGTCTGCGCCCCTGGGAGCCGCCGCGAGCACCACTGCGGCTGCGGCGAACCCTAGGGTTCTGCCTCTCCGCCGGCAGGTGTTCGCCGCGCCCCGCACCTCGTCTGCCCCGGTGAATCCGTCGCCGGCCGGCGCTGTGGAGCTCCCTGCGGCGGTCCCTCGTCCGAAGACAACAAGGAAATGAGCTCTATCGTAGGCGGCGTTCGCGGAGAAGAAGAAGACGACCGCCGCCCGCGGCCCGACGAGCTTCCACCACCGGCACCGGAAGAGCTCGATTTCGAGCCATCTCCGACCCCCACGCCGGCTGCCTCCCACGTGCTCGATAAAATTCCCGTGAGGTAATTTTCACCTCTTTCTTTGGCATCCAATTTTGAGTGTCTAATTGTTTCTTTTACAATTCGGTTGCAAATACATATAGCATTGAGGATGACAAGTATATGAACACCATGGGTGTTGGGGCTCACTCTTTTGCCGCCTCCCACGAGGCGGCATCTCAAGAGTACGCCGAAGAGGAGGGGCTTGACAACGAGGACGAGGGTTTCGTGCCTAAATGGAGAGCGGCAAACTACACCACCCTCGAAGACATCTTGATTTGTGATGCATTCAAGAAAGTGGGTACGGATGCCGGAGTGGGAGTGGAGCAACCCAAAGAGGCATATTGGTTGCGTACAGTGGCGGAGCCAGGAATTGAACCGAGTGGGGTCGAAGAAATAAGCACTATTTTTTTAACAAAAAGCAAGTGTATTCAAACAAAATGGTCCAAACTGACTTAATTTGCATATTTTGGCAAGTACAAGTACAAAACAGCTACAAATAATTGTTGAGGAAGATGACCTCTACAGTTATTGTAGGAACGAAAACGTAGCACAATCTTCTTGTCATCAATTTTTGTAAATATCTCTTTCTTAACATAGCAAATCATCAAATCATTGAGCCAATCATCACCTATTATGTTCCGAAGAGCTAAGTTTATAATATTCATGGTCGAGAAAATGATAAATCTTAGTAATTGTAGTAAGCCTTGCTTGAAGTTCCTTCTTTACTTCTTAAACGATATATTAGATTTTATTGTCTTTCTCCTTCTCCTTCACCCTCATTTGTTGTATTTCAGCTAGTGTGTATGTCAAAGTTATCTTCCCATCCAAAACTGCATTCTCCATGTAAGAGAGCTGAGCTAGAATTTTTTGTCGACTGGCATCGAAAGAAGGAATGCTAGAACCGATATGGACATTGTCATCGTTGCCATCTTCCTGATCTTCAGTTCCAATTGTATGGTGTTGATCCTCGACATATTCAAACGTTGTCATCTTCTTCGACCTCCAAGGATCCTTCCATCAACCTCGGGTAAAGATTAGGCCTTTGGCACTTCATCAAACGGAGCAGGTACCGACTGCAACGCCACCGCTTGCCGATCAACACATCCGACCTCAAAAACAACGCCCAAACCAACCAGCCCTAGTCCCTCCTCCACCAGGCGCAAGGCCACGACGACCTCATCCGGCAACACCTGATCATCCGCTGTTCCTCCCAGCAGCAGCCAGTCGCGGACGAACACCCTCAAAGCGGTGATCGCATCCACGGAACAGAACAAGGCCGCGTCCTCCGGAGTGAGGGAAATCGTGCCTATCGGCGAGAGGGCTTCCACGATGTCGGCAGCGGAGCGTGGCGACGGAGGGAGAGGAGGCGCGGGCGGCAGCCGGCGAGCTCGCAGGCGGGCGGTGGATCGAGATCGACGCGGGATGCGGGGATTTTTCTCTTGCTCGACTCGGGTCAACTCGCACGAGACCCACGATCTGTGGGGCTGATTGTTTTCCGCCCCGAGCTGAGCCGGGTCGGTCAACCAGGCTCGACCCCCTACTGGCTACGCCTGTGGTTGCGTATGTGGGAGTATTTCGTTGCCCGAAACAAGAGTGGCATAGATAGGAACATGGGTTCCATTCGTCATCGGTGGAATGTGATCAACGCCGATTGCCAAAAGTGGGCGGGATGCTTGGCCAATGTTGACCGGTTGAACCCAAGTGGCACCAACGCCTCCGACCGAGTGAGTTCTTTTCTTGATTGTCATTTGTTACATGTCATTTTTTGTTCTATGTCATTTTTGCTAATTGCATCTATTGTCAACATTGTAGAACATGGCACAAAACATGTTCAAGGAGAGGGTCAAGATGGGGCCAAGGGGGACAACCAAGGATAAGAAGGGAAATCATTCACCTTGCATCACGCATATGCACAACTTGAGAATGATGAGAAGTGGAAGACCCGTGATTTGCTCCAAGTACCCAACAAGAAGAAGGGCAAGGAGCCAATCAAGGTGAAGGATGCCACCATCCTACTTGGTGATGATGAAGAATCTAGTGACGAAGGAAAGAGAAGCCCAACCCCCCACTCCATCCCAAAATCCGGGAGGCCCGATGGAAGAAAGTATACCAAGGACAAGAAGAACAACGGTGATGCAGACATAAAGGCATCATTCGATGCGATCATGAAGTGTCGCAAAGAGATGAACGCAGAGAGGAAGGGAATGAAGGTGAAGGAGTTGGAGGAGCTCAAGGAGGCAAATGAGCGCAAGGCCACGACCGAAGAGAGGAGAACGGCGGCCGAGGAGATGCGGGCGGAGGTCGAGAGGCGCAAGGTTATGATGGAGGAGAAGAAACTTGCTATTGAAGAGGCCAAAATTGAGATGGAGAATGAGCAAAAGCTCATGTTTATGGATACAAGCAAGATGGATGACAAGCAACGCCAATATGTTGAGCTATGCCGTGATCAACTCTTGGCAAAGAAGCAAATGGCCTACATGAGTACATTCAACTCCATGGGAGGAGGTGGCATGGGCTTCATGAGCTTCATGGGAGCAATGGGAGGAGGCATGGGCATGGGAGGTGGCATTGGCATGGGAGGAGTTGGAGCTATGGGAGTAGGAGTTGGAGCAATAGGAGGAGCCATGGGAGGTGACATTGGAGGTGGCACGAGTAGTGGTGGGATGGCCGGCTACATGGCACCTCCTCCGGTGAATGCAAGTGGTGGGATCGAGGAAGCAACCGTCGAGGACAAGGGTGGTGATGCACACAACACCGATGTTTGATGTTGTGTCTTGTTTCATATGGTGAACTATGTCTCATTTTGCTTCGAACTATGTGATGAACTACGTCTCATTTTGTGAAACTATGCCATGAATTGTGCTAGGTTGTTATGGATTGAACTAAATTCGTGTGTGCTATTTTTTCATGTTTAAATATCATATTTGTGTGCATATGTCTATTTTTGTCTCTCAAATGTCGAATTTACATGTCATTTGGTATAGGATAGGGCAGCTAAAATAGGGCAGCTGTTGGAGAGGTAGTGCCCTAAAATAGGGCAGCTGGAAAAGTGGAAAACTGTTCGGTGCCCTATATGTGCTAAAACAGGTGCCCTATATGTGCTAAAACACCATATAGGATAGGGCAGCTGTTAGAGATGCTCTAATGCAGTATAAAAGAGAATGCGTACCCGAAGCAGCTGCATCGAATCACGTGGCCTCAACATCGTATTTCCAGGGCCAGGTACAACACCAGGGTGAAGATTTACCGAATTTTGCATGGCCTGACCATTGCTGGATACCATGTTTCCAGGTGAAACCATATTAAGCATTCCTGGGGAACCAAGCCTTGGAAAGCCCGGTCTTGCAATAGGCGGACATCGACCTAGTCCAGTCATCATTCCCATACCATTAGCACCAGACATCATTCGAATACTACGGTCAACTCCAGCAGGCAACACACCAGGAACAGAAACTCCAGGCTGCTGAAGATTTCTGCTGTTGAGCACATGATTAAACTGAATTCTTTGTTGTTCGTCACCCTGTAAAGAGGTAGGCCTAGGCACGCCATACCTCTGACCATCCCTACGACAAATATATTTGCAGAAACAGACATTATAAGATACATTTATTCAATATCAGCAAAAGAGGACAACCTGGTCATTTACCTAGAGGGAGCACTCAATGTTGAAGGCGATGGCAAACTGCTGCCCAGTACCATACCAGGAGAACCTGGTAGCCTAGCGTTCATATTTGAACTTGGAAGGGTAGGACCAAGTGAACCATGATGTGATCCCGGGTAACCAAGAGGTAGCGCATCCGGGCTTGAAGTTATGGTGTCACAAAGATCAAGTGGCCTATTAAAGATTTGATAAATTAGATAGCAGCACAGAGCATAAAATGACCAGTACGAGCTGTATACAGATAAGAACGTATTGAGTAACAAAGTAGGTCCCAAGTAATATTCAAAACGGGAGGTTTGAAGGGTATGGCACATACGTCAAAACACCAGCAGAGAAGTTGCTTGGGCACACTTGAGAAAGTGCAAGAACATGAGAAGTGTGAAGCGGATTTATCGGCTTAAGCTCTTGGCTTTCCCCCTTAATGACCAAAAAGGAATATACACACAAAGACAGAGAAGAGAATCATGTCAGCAAGCAAATCCAAATAATACACTCATCAAAGGTGAGAGACAAAACACAAAAATTGTAGCAAATTAAGAGGAAACATTAAGAAAGATGATCAGACAACACATTAACAGGAAAAAAAATTGGTACTAGGTGCAAGGAAAATTATTACTATATATATAATACCTCACGCACAATCAAGACAGTACAAGGTTCTACGAAGGAGGATAATACAGACCTTTCTACGACTTGGATGCAATCTCTGCCCAAGGAATATTATTTTCTCAAAATGTGTTTTAAGAGTCTCTTCCTCAAACGGTCCTTGAAGGCGCTGAAACAGCTGTCTGGCGCTGCCCTGGTATTCACATGGGGGTTCATAGTGTTAATTGTTGAAGAGTTGAAATATTTTGTGCATCTGCATGCACCTTATTAATCAAAAGAAAGGTGGCCTTATTCTTCAAATTTATAGCAATTTTGCTTAAAACTGAGAGCAGATAAACAGAAATCCTACTGCCAAAAGATCGAGGATCTAGCATTTAACAACCTTTCCGTATACATGCTAAAAGGTATGACATAAATGGGAGCACAAACCTTCGGAATGCCAGGTAATGTGGATTGATAATGTTGAGATGAGCCTGAGTCATCTGCACTGTCAGCACCATCACCAGAGGTTTTATCCGTGAGAAGTTTGTGACGGCCCTTACACTCATCGGGCCTTCTATATATGCACTGCAAATATCAAGATGGAAGAATCCACTATTCAGTAATCAGTAAGCAATTAATAACTAGCCTTCCTGTAGCCACCAGAATATGGTGACAAATTTCATAGCACATAAGACCCACGTATAAGGAAGTTAGTAATATCCAGCACTTCTAAAAGACATTAACATAAATTCACAGAAATGTATAAATTGCTACAACAAAGTGAAAATAACAGTGATTGTGACAAAATGAATTACGCAAGGAGTACTTATGATATTGGGGAAATTTATAATATGTTGATATTGCCAGAAACATGGAAGTTGTAATCTGTTATTACCTTCAGTTGGACAATGCTGTTCAGTGCGTCGCTAACTAATTCCCAGTTTTGACCCATATCATGCACAAGCACAACAAGAGCCTGGCATATTTAAGATGTTAGCTGGTTCCCACAAAATGTAGCAAGATACGAAAAATAAGTAATTTCAGACATAGAATAACCTGATCTTCGAAATTTGACCAAGGACATCCAGGACCGGAGTGGCCAGCAGCCATCTGACCAAGAGATCAACATTTCAGAAAGTAGTTGACGAGAAAAATGCCTAAGACGGAGGTGTTTTGCATGCTAAATAATTATCTTAGCTCAACTAAAACAGTTAGGCAGGTAAAATAATAGGTTACAGATCGACTCAAAGTTTTGGCTCAATCTAGAGTGGACAGCAGCCATCTAACCAAGAGATGAACATTTCAGGATGTTGTTGATGAGCAAAATGACGGAGGCGGCAGTGTTTGCGTGCTAAATAATCATCTTACCTCAAATGAAACCGTTAAGCAGGAAGAACAGGAAATTAAAGAAAGACTCAAAGGTTTGGCTCGGTCATATAAGGACCAGGGCCGAATGAGTTCATCTCTACTTGACCATGAAATAAAATTTGGGCTAATTTTGATTTCGAACGAGTTTGGCTTCTAGTCTCCTGGTGGCCATAACCTGACCCAACTTCTTGCCCTTACTCTAGAACAATTGATTTATGGTGTATCAACTGTCATTTCATGTGACCTTGATAACTTCAGGTCCTCAAAAGGGACGGTCGACGAGCATGAAGTCATGGCTTCAATCCACACTCACATAGGAATGAAACACAGTTTCTCGAAACAGTGAAGTTTGGAAAATGAACAAATTTTCCATTTCTCTAGTTACAAAGCATGTGCATCATGTGAATATTATTCACTGATACTCCCTCCGTTCCACAGTATAAGCCTTTCTAGACCTTTTCTCTAGCCTTTCCAACTCTGTCCTGATAAGTACGTATATTGACATGTTTTATTGTGTTGATTCACTTATTTAGGAATGAATCAGGACAAGTCAGAAAGGCTAGAAAGTCTTATAATTAGGAACAAAGGGAGTACATTATATTGCCGAAATCTTAAAGAAGAACTACTATTGTGTTTGGTGCTATGTTTGGAGGTAACAATTCTAAACAAACCATTGACTCAATGCAAGCAACACAAAAGCTTGGCCAAGCTTCCCTCTAGTCGTGCTGGAGAACTTTATTCAAGCCAGAACATAAACTGAGGCAAGCTCATGGTAAGCCTGATGTCCTATCTAGCCAACACAAGTGGTAATGTGAGGAAGAGCGTGCTAAAATTCAGCAACCAATGACAAGGTAAAAGCTTCCATGGATAATTGGTTAGTCCATTCAGCTAAGATAGCTGAAAAAGCTTTTCGTCCTACATAACAGGAAAAACAAAAACAAAAAGGAAAAGGAAAAGCAATAAAAGCATAGGATGCAATGAATTGTTTCAATATGGACTACATACGGATTGAAATGGCTGAATCTACACACAAAAACGCGTCAAGGTACATCCGAGTCAGTAAAAAACTGAAGCATCTTATATTTCGGAACGGAGGTAGTACTTGATTGCACAACAATCTGAACTCTATAAACTAAGCATAACATATGTATGGTTTTAGCAAATAATGAATCTAAACTCAAACGATTTTAACTGCAAGCAGAGAAAAGTAACATGTATGTGTGAACACATAAATGTTTTTATGGAAAAGATACAGTATGGTAAAATAGTGTATATGGCTATATGCAGATACAGGTGCAAAATACATTTACTACAAAAATGTCAAAATATATGGATACCTTTAGGCCTTTAGTTTTTCTTCCACGATCCCGATTAGTGATGATCTTTATAATCTTTGTCGGGTTCACCATGTTACTCATTTGTGATGCCACCGGAGATACCAGTGGGCCAACTGGTGTAAGAGCCTCTAATGAAATATCAGGTGCTTGATGCAACAATTTAGTCTTCTTAGAAGCATGCTGACCATTTAGCGCTGTTTATAAATCAACATCTAACATGTGAGAAGTTAATCTTGTATCCTCTCAAATAAGAAGTATTTGTTCCCATGTTACATGCCGATACATATACAACATCTGAAGCGGAGACAAAGAAAGTTACCAAGATTCCCATTCGGATCAAACTGATAAGCCTCCTGTCTCGTCTTCAAATAATCCTTCTGGTATAGAAAAGATATAGTATCCATCAGAGATTAGTTAAACTACAAGCTTATTGTGTTTCTATTCAGAAATGTTCGGTATTAGTCGAAATTTGGAGGTAACAATGTTGTGTAGGATTCACTAAACCCTACAGTACTCTCTTGCTCCACTACCACAATACATTAAAACCCAAGATCAACAGCAGCAACAAACAACAACAACAACAACAACAACAACAACAACAACAACAACAACAACAACAACAACAACAACAACAACAACAAACTACTACTAAGCATTTTGTCCAAAGAAAGTTGGGTAGGCTAGATATGAAACCCAACAGAAACATTAGAAACCAAAACATGAAACAGGGAAAAAAAGTAACAAAGTACAAGTAAACTACTATTTGGCACATGGATTGCTGATTTCCATGCAGTCCTATCAAGAGCCAAAAAAACAGGTGCATTCCAATTCCTCAAGTCCCTTTTTACCACCTCCTCCCATGCCAACTTTGATCGCCTCTGACCCTCCTCGTGTTTCCCTACCCTTCATAATCCCACTATTAACTGGTGCTTCGGAGGGCCTCGGCTGGATATGTCGGTGTTGTACTAGCTTCATTCAATGTGGTCCTTTCTCGTATGGCCACGCATTAAAACGTATGACATATAAAGGGATGACTAAAATTATGCTATGCCACACTTCAAATGATGGTCACTAGTTTGTTGCTGGAAAACGTATATCTAGCCACTACAAGGCTATTTGGAAGAATGGTACTTCTTGGTGAAGTGTTGGCATTTAGTTCGAATTTACCATGAGATACTCCTCTTCCAAGCAGGCCCTAGTGGATTGACCATAAGATTTTTTCTGATTAATCACATCACATATAGACAAACATAATACCTGAGCAATCAAATCAATTTGTGGTCTAGGATCATGGGCAACGCCCTGAAACATCAGCAGAATGGAACTAGCTCTACAAACAGTAAGCAAAATAATTAGGAGAGTCGGCATCGAGAATTTGACCTTTCCAGTCATCAAGGTATAGGACTCGTTCGCACTTTGGGGTGCCTTGTACCCCGGGTGCTTAGACTTTTTCTTCTTTTTAGACTTAGTAGACACCTCACTGCCATCATACATTAATTGTCTGTCAAAATCAACAGCGGATTCAATATCTGCATTCTTCCTGGAGAAAAATCCACCATTTAATGAACTCTGATCATCTTGGCAGGAGTTTGTGTCTCCACTAGAGGCATCTGTTTTACTTGTGAACTGAGGGGTTCCAGCAACACCAGCAGAGAAGGGGCTTGCAACTCGCTGTCTAGCAGCTGTCCGTATGCGTTTTGTAGGAATGGAAAGGAAATATGGAGGTCTTTTGCCATTCGATAAAAATGGTTGGTTTCCTGTCTTGCTCTCTAGGGATGGATCATAAGGCGGGTCAACACCATTATCATTCGGTCTTGTGACATTTATCCTCTGATGCATCTGTTGTTTCTTCTTATGACCCGATTTTGATGCCAAACTACCATCATATGTTCCAGGCAATAAATAAGTGTATGCCTCGCCTTCATCATCATACCCATTCTCCCTATGCACATCTAAAAAAACGAAGCATTGATAATAAAATTTCCTCATAATACAGGTCTCACGAAATAGTGTAGTGATATTTGTACCTGGAACAGAATCGCATGTAGATGGCTCATAAACCTCCTTGTATCCAGTGTTAGCAAACCTCTGGAATGCACAACTAGTTAATTTGACAGTACATGGATACAAGAAATTTAACTTTGGGATAAAAATCGAATGATGCCAGCAGTTAATATAAACATGGATACTATATGTGTGATTCCACGATTTATAGAACATTTTACAGAAGTGGCGGTCCAATATCCTTTGAGCGCACAATGCCAACTGGATTTTTGAAAACAACATGATGCTGAATTAAATGCGACAAGTCGAGAATTTTGTATATTTTGAGATTAAAGGCCAAGGCGAAACACTAAATAGTAACAGCCCCAATTAAATGCTCCAATGTATACTACAGTTTAACATTACATTTTTACAGAACACCTGAGATGGAAAAGGGGCATAAACTGTACTATAGTTCTTTGGTGCACTGAAAGCATTGTCTTACCTTATTATAAACAGATTGATATTCCACAGACTCTCTGTATGCATGCATTGCACCAGGGGCTACCTCGTAAAAGAGATTTGTCTGAAAATAAGAAATGTATGATTGAGCAGGTTCACACAGAATGAGACGGGATGCAAGAAGGTGTAAAGAAAGAAAAAATATATCAAAAGAATATAAAGTCAGATGGATTACATCTGAAAGTTCATCTGGCACTTTTAAAATGCCAAAATCATTCAGCCTCTCAGGAGTTGGTGGAGCTTCAGCTAATGAAACACAAGCGGACACATTACAGTTGTACTCCAGAAACCGAAGAGCATAACTCTGAATAGGAGATTGATGAGACCACTTAGACTTCTCGTGTTCAAAGGACTCGCCACCCTGTTCAAGTTCATTGATCATGTCAACCTTGCAGTTGCAACTTGCGAACATATCAAGCCCAACAATTCATGAACAATCTATGGAGCTTAAAAGGACATGGCCAGAGATGAAGTAACATTTACAGCTATTTCATACTGACACTTATCGGGATACATGAAATATAAAACCATTCAAGTACATGATACCATCAGAGCCAAAAAAAACTACAAAAACAATAATCATCAATGTTGTATTGATTTTTAATACCAGTTCTTTTTCAGCTTTGGTTCCAGCCAGCTTCATTTCTTCAAGCCCCTTCGATTTCTCTACTTGCAATGATTTAGGAATCTCACCACTAGTAGCTCGTACAGTTTCAGCTGAACGCCAAAAACTCACGATGCCCTTGGACAGAATTTTAGCAACAGATTTCTGCTTTCTGTGAACACTAGCTTCTTCAAAAGCTGCCAGGCCACTGGAGGCAATCCAGCAGCACATATGGGCTGCAGCTGCATTTCTCCACAGCCGCTCCTAATTAATAGAAAAGGTTAGCTTGTAAATACAGTAGAAGAATGTCACACAACAATGTAAGAAATTTTACAGGTCAATAAATAAACACAGATCACTTGGAAAGTACCTGCATGAAGTCATTTGCCATCCAAGCCATCTCCTCAAGAACGAACTCCCAGTGGCTTTTCCGCTTCTTCTCCAAAGAAATATTGCAGAGAACTCGTTCACCAGCTCTCTTAAGGTTCACCTGTCAAGCAATGACATCGTTTTCAGAAGCGAGAGCAGTGGCATAAAAGGAGAGCATATTATATAACCTAGTTGTACCTCTATAAACCGAGCCTTTCTAAGGATAGAATCTTCATATTCCTTCTTTGTCGTGACAGAATCTTCACATTCCTTCTTTGTCATTGTTGCGTCATTTCGGCTACATTTCGTAACATCATTTTCAAAGTTATGCACAGAATTTTTTGTTGATGGGACGGGATTAGGCATATGCTCTGTGAGCGACGCAGGGTGCACATCAACCAAAGGCAACTTATCAGAACTACTAAATGCACTAGAACATTTGTTGTTTCTATCCAAATCATAAGCTGCCTCCTTATCCACTGTGTCGCAATCAGCAGTAGCAATACGTCCTATATCCTTTACTGTGTCAGCTACAATGTTACAAACTTCAACTTCATCTTTCACAGCAGTGCTTACTTCTGGTTTTACTCGAGTAGAACTGCCAATCAGCATGCTATCGCCTTCCAATTGACCAGGTGCAGTGTTATACAATCCTTCATCAGAATTTCTACCAACCTTCATTGATAAGAAACTATCACTTTTACCTGGATGATCATCAACAATCTTGGTGGCATCTGCACACCTTAATTCCACTTCATTTTCACTAAAGCCAGCAGTTTGTATGGCAGGGTGCAGAACAGAAGCCTCAGTTCCCATATCATCTCCATGAGTACCAACCATACTTTTGTCAGAACAGTTATTACCTGCCTTTTCAGGAGAGTGTGCTTCTCTTACTATTTCGCTGTGTTTAGATGGGTAAGAAGTTGTCCTTGGAGAAGCTTCTTTTCGAATAGCACGAGGAGATTCTGCAAAAGCAGCTGCACTAGGCATCTGGCCACCTCCAGTATGCTGTGAATTACCAGACATGCTGTTTGATGAGATTTCAAGGGCTAGCATGCCAGCTTTGTTGTTCGTTATTTCATGCTTTTCCTCTTGCTTGCCCTCATGGATTGCTTGAACACCACTCATCTCCATTGCCACCTGATTGTTTAACGATGCATTCTTCAACATATCATTCTCATTTGAACTTTTTGGTTTTGGAGGCGCAATGGATGAGGCACCATGATCATCATTTTTTGCTTCTTGTACAAACCTTGTTGCATCTCCCCCCTCAGAACTTAAAGGAGGAACTGGTGGAGACCTAACAGGCCCAGTACTCGCATAGTCCCTGCCTGACTTGGACTTGCGTCGAGCATACGCTTGGCTCTTTGCCCCAAGGGGGAACAAACAGGAATCTTCAACTTCTTTTACACTATTTTGACCATCATTGCATAAAGACAGCTCAGGCTGAGGCGTGAAAGTTCTTTTAGTACCTCTTTTGACAAGTTCCTCCCCACCTATGTTGCTGGTATCTCCATCTAAAAGCATAAGATTATCGGCTGTGTTTGCTTCACGACATGATGAACTTCCTGGTTTGCCACTACTTTCAATAGAATCTCCATGAGGTGATGCATCAAATGCAAAACTGCCTTTAGCTTCACTGCAGTCGGTGCAAGGAAGAACAAAAGGCTTAAATCAACCAATAATTACAACAATGTTATCACATGGCAGACCAGCAACTAATAATCACCTTATCACATTTTGTTCAGCTATCTGATCTGTGACAGAAGTGGACTGTACACTGAGCGACGCTACATGTCCAAGTTTGAAATCTAGTGGATTGCCTCCCTGCAGAAAAGGTGCATAAATCAGGGGAAGAAGACCCTGCACAAACCATAATAATGTCGTTTCCACATACCTTCACTAAAAACTCAAGCTCCCTTCTCCGTTCTTCACGAACATCATATTCCTGCCTGAAGTTTGTGCATATAAGAGTATCAGGTACCTACGGAGAAGGTAAACTAGTCAAAAGTAACATTGTGGTCAACATACCTCAGCTCCTCCTGAGCTTTCTCTATGGCAACACGGCGAGGGGAAGCTTTTGTGTCAGTGCTCACACCACATTCAACAATTCCTCCCATAGAGCGGCTCAGTATCCACTGGACCACAGAAGCAGGTTTTGCACGTACATCACTGCAAGCACATATCACTCAGAACACCGAGCCATCTAACGAGCATGCCGTCCTAGCGAACACACAAAATACCAAGATAAAAAAAACTGGCCAGACTGTCATACATCAAGTAAAGAAAATAATAATGACAGTATTAAACATGCAAATCTCATCAGAAGCAATCCTTATCCTTACTAAAAATAAAGGGATTTGGGAACCACGAGAAAATGTGGCCTTTACCCAACAAAATATGACATGTGCCTTCCGTTGCCCCATCAAACAATCACACGCATGACATGACAACATTTTGCATAATCAAACAAAGCGAACATAATGACAGATCATTAATGCAATAATTATAACCACTATCCATTAATAAACAGATCATGCCCCGCATAACATGGACAAAACATTACAGTTTTAGCTATTCGACGCCATCTCGCACGCTCGGAGCACGGACCGCTCAAAACTATGGCGCGCTTTAAGCCCATAGTGCCAACACACTGCTGAATATGTAGAGAAGATATTACAGTTTTAGCTAGTCGACACCATCCCCACATGCTTTAATTAAGGCCACAAGTGCCAACGGCTATCTTACGCACACTGCCGAATGTAGAGAAGACTAGCACGGGCAGCACAAATGAAGCAGAATTCAAGAGCAACAGCACAGTAAACATCTTGAGCAGCACCGCGCCTAGTCAACACATCTCAATTGTGACCCTATGCGACAACGCAAGGAAGAAGGGTACCGAAAGGAGCATTGGATTGAGCGGGGGACGCACCTAGGCAGCCCTGCGCTGGGAGCTAGGGTTAGGGTTTCGAACAGAGGAGGCAGGCAGAGACGGGCGGGCAGGTCCTGGCCGTTGGAGGGGCGCCAGAGAAGGCCACCGAGGAGCGGTTGGGCCGGTTTTTGGTTGCCGAAGGCCGTGGCGTCGCCGGAGATCGGAGCGCGGTGGGGTTGCTCGCTCGCGGTGATGGGGTACGTCGTGTGCAGGCAAGGCCAGGAGGAAGGAGAAGGGCTTCCGTGCGAACTGGTGCAGCCTGACCCTGACCCGATCGATCCGGACTCCGCCAGTCCGGACTCCGGAGTTTGGGCTCATTGGGCTTTTTTACCCTTTTGGCCCAGAGGAAGAGAAAGAAGCGCTCCGGGGGACAGCGGGAAGCAGACGCCGGCAAGTTAAGGGATTGGTCTGGCTGCGCCTGGCTGTGGGTGCTGTGCAGGAAAGTTGTTGTCAAAAAAGTGGAAGCTGTTTTTTCAGTGGAGGTTTTTGGCAACCCAACTGGCTATCTGGCTGTAGATTGTGGAATTGTCTGAAACATCATTTATAGTCAGCAGAGTTTTTTTGTTGCTACCATCACGTGTTATAAATAACATATGCATATAAAATTGAAGGCATACTCCATATTCATACAGTTGTCACTACATAACCATTACAAATATATAGTTGTCCAAAACACAATTCCACTACATTATACTAGCTAGATGAATGAGTTCTAACGTTGTCTAGAAATGAATAATCCGTCGACAATGTTGTCGCGTGTTCCATTCATGACTCTTGTGTGTAGTTCACCCGACACATTGTCACTTGGCAAGGTAATTGCTTGCCTTTGAACCTTGGGCATATAATTCTCATTTGCATCGCATCGATCAAATTGTTTGTCACGTAAGTTGGAGTCTCTAATGAAATTGTGAAGCACACAACAAGCAATGATAATTCGCTTCTGTGTGACCAAGTCGAAATGAGGGATGCCCTTCAAAATGCGCCACTTATTTTTCAAGATCCCAAAGATGCGCTCAATGCAATTTCTCAATGATGAGTGGGCATGGTTGAAAATTTCTTCCTTCTTCGTTGGTGGCCCTTCTCGACGGAAATCCGGAATATGGTATGTATTGTTTTTGTAAGGGGCTAGGAACCCCTTTCTGTTTGGATAACCAGAATCAACAAGATAGTATGTACCTACACACACGAGAAAGTTATATGAATTGTGACTTCAAGTAATAAGGTATATGTATCTCATGTGAAAAATGACAAAAATAATATTACCATCAGGAGGGGCCGGGAACTCAATTGGATACTTCTCCATGCTGTGTGTAAGAATGCGGTTATCATGCACCGAACCAGCCCATCCAGCAACCACAAATGTGAATCTGAGATCAAAGTCACATATAGACAACCCGAGGAGATGTCGAATCCTTTCTTCATCTCTTCCATTGTCACCACCACCATCCATCCTACAAATTTAAGGAAGGTAGCACATGGTAAGAAACAACACATATATTCATTTAACAAATAGTCTACACCAAAATAAACAGTACAAGCTTGCACAAATTTAAGGAAGGAAGTAAATGATAACATACAAATAGCATAATGGTTCATCAGTTTTTAGGATGATAGCAAATACATGGTTCCAAATAAACAGTGCACATAATGGTCTACATCACAAAAGTACACATAATAGTCTACTTGTTCATCTCCTCATGCATCTTCTCAAGATAATGAAGTCTTCCCGCACTTGTTTCAAGGCCTGCAAATACTTCTCTGTTCTCCCTCTTCACAGCAAGCTTGCACGCAGTGAACATAAGATCAGTTCCTTCATTAACTCCACACTCTCAAGCCTTCCGTAAATATTCCTTCATAGTTGGAACATCATCATCCTTGCTAGAAGAACTTCCAACATCAGCCTTTGAGACTAGTGTGTTCAATGCATTGTTGTACACCTTGAAAAATGGACTCTCTTTGTCTCCACCACCAAACTTGAGACGCTTTGCCAAGTTTGGTGTTTTCTTGGAGGCGTCATCATCGTCATCATCCACTGGAATTGCATCATCTTTGTCCGCTCTTGTTTCCTCTTGCCCAGGGATGGCCGACGCTTCTCCGGTGACATGAGCCTTCCTAAACATGACATCAAGCTGTGTCAAGTTTGCAGGTGGTCCATTTCTGAACACTTTATGCTCAGGACGGTACTGCAAATTAAACACATGAAATTAGACAACTCTTTCATCAACACAATAAACAAACAGATAAAACACAAGATACATATATAACTTACTTCTAGGTGAGTCTTCCACCAAGCAGAGTCTGCATCCATGGTTCTTGTTTCTGGATCCCAACCTAGCCCGGTTGCTTTTAGCAACTCCATCCAACCGGTGTACTCTTTTTTCAAAGCATCCCATTTGTTCTTGAATTGCTTTTTTGTTAACCTTTTGTCTAGTTTTTGGGCAAATTTATCCTCAAGATTCTTGTACCCCTTCTTACTCAAACAACCCCCATCCCTATTGTTTGCATTCACTTCTTCCATACAAATGTCGCATAAAATACGCGTGTGGTGTGCATCCCAACAAGCCTTCTCCATTGCAAACTAAGGTATAACACGAAAACTACACAAATTACTCTACGAAATAGTGATTCAATCCTACCTAAATAATATGATCATAGCAGGCAGTAGCATCTACAGGACACAATATTTTCATGCATACACACGGTACAGATGAAAAAATCAGATCAAACCGAATGGGAAAATGGGAATCGTTTGTCCTCACCAAGCAGAACGGCGCCGAGGCGGTGGAGTGGTGTCACTGCTGCGGCGGTCGACGACGGGAAGGTCCTGCACGTCGAGGTCGGCGCGAATCGGAGAGTTGCGGGGCGGCGAGGTGCGGCGGCGGGAGATGCGGGGCGGCGGGGTGCAGCGTCCAGATGTGGGGCGGCGAGGTGCGGCGGCGGGAGAGGAAGGTGGTGCGGCGCGGTGGTTCGACGGGGAGGCGCGAATCGGAGCTCGACGGGGTCCAGGCGGCGGGAGTTGCGGGCGGCGAGGTGCGGCGGCGGGAGATGCGGGGCGGCGGGGTGCAGCGTACAAATGTGGGGCGGCGAGGTGCGGCGGGAGAGGAAGGTGGTGCGGCCCGGTGGTTCGGCGGGGAGGCGTGGTGGTGTGGCGGGGCGCGGTGGCCGGCGGAGCAGCGCGCGCGGTCTGCGGGGAAGATGCGGGGAGGCGGGGTAGGTGGGGAGAAAAGAAAAAAATAAATCGGGCCTCGCTCGCTCGCATCGGGGCGTTTTTTTCCTGTGTGGCCGCGCGGTGGCAGATTTCGTGTAATAAACAGCAACCAAATGACTAAAGTTGTATGCCCCTTGAGATGGAAGCTCGGGAAGCACCTCAAACGGTGCTTTTTTCGGTATGAAGGAAAATGACCGGCTTTGGTAAAAGCCTAAAGTGAAGCCAACCCTTTGGTTCATTTGAGGTGTTTTTTGGTGGAAAGGCACAGGAAGCTCAAACAAAAGGCCCAACTCCCTCACCGACGGCGGCGGCTACGACGACGCAGGTGAGTTTCCCTTCCCATTCCCCTCTCTCTGGCCTCCTCACCCGCCCGGCGCATCTTCTCATCCTCTCGCGTGGAGCCTTTCCATCTCCCATCCCGTGGCGCCTTTCCATCTCCCATCCCGTGGCATCCTCTTGCTTGTGTTGCTCCTAGTGACCTCTGCCTCATTGTCTCCTCCAGACCCTAGGATATGTGCACTCTCTTACACCCCTAATCCCCTTCTTGGATGCACAGACCCTTCTGCAGGTCTATTGGAGTTGCAGATCAGGTTTCAGTGGCGGGACAGGTCAAGTTTAATCTACTTTTAGTGGCGTCATCAGGGAAAATAGGAATTTACTAGTAATTCCTCATGGTTTCTTATGGTATTTACAGTGCTGCACGTCATCTTCGTAGCCATGTGTCTGAAATTTTGCTAAAGTTTTCTGAATACCAAGTGATGTCCTAAAAAGTGTGCTGTAATTGTGAAATTGCGTATTTCCATTGAATGGGTAAATGCTATATGTGTTGAAATGGAAGTATTACAAGGCCGGTAAATAACCTTATGTTGACATGTTCAAACTCTGAGAAGCAACAAGTCTGAAGAAGTGTGCCTCCAAACAGGAAATAAAATTTACAACCTGTGTTGAATTCACCAACCAATTCTGACTGTTAACCAAACAATATTGGAATTACATATCATCTTCATTTTGGTCTGTATCGAAATTGTCTCTTGATTCTCCAGACCATTTACAGTCCGACACCCAATGGAGCCCAAAACAAAATTACAGACTCTTATAGTCTGTTTTCTTTCCATGATCAAAATTCAAATCAGTACTTCCATCCTGAAAAATCATATTTTCTGCGCAGTGACATCTCCTCTCCACCATCCCTGGAGCTTCCGCTGCGCCGTAGCGGCACTACCGGTGCTTCACACCCCAAGCCCGTTTGCCTCTGAAGCGTGTTGCTTCCATCACCTTTCTTGTTCTACCTTCTCGTGACATCGAACGTCCCTGCTGTCTCCACCCGTAATCTTGGACATTGGTTGAGGTACAAGCTTTTAGCCGTCAGCTATTACTTAAACCCCTACAAAGTTCCACAAGCTCTTACCCATCAACTATTACTTAAACTCCTACAAAGTTCCACCATCTAGATCCTCTCTTGTTGTACAGATATGAACAATGAGATCAAGGAGGCTGTGGATATTATCAAGGCCGTTGAAGGCGCCAACAAGTTCAAGGGAGTGGAGGAACTTAGCGGTGTTCTCAGAGGTAAAGTACTCATTGCACGGCCGTTTATTGGCCACTGCTTATAAAACGTGCTATGACTCGTTTGTCTTACACGGCCAAATTATTTTCCCTTTTGGACTCGAGTAAGGTAATTGTGGGGCTATGATAAATATATTTTATATAATCGATATTCGTGTTCTAGTCCTAGTCTCTAAGGTGTTCTCATGGATTTATCTGAGGTTGATATATTTCATCTTATTGAGTTGGCTTAACGAGCTAACGATGTGTGAATTTATTTTGTACCCTTATGTGATATGCCCTGCCGCCAACGAGTCACACAACTCAATAGATTGTGGAAGCTGTTGCACTTTTTGCCCTTAATTTTCTGATGTTCTATGTAGCTTTGATGTAACAATGGATTGTAATAGTACTGCTTCTTACTCATTCAAGTACATCACAGGAGCCCAAAATGCATGGGATATGCTATCTGAGGAGCAATCGCAGAAACACATCACTACTGGTTCCAGTGACCTCAATGATATACTTGGTGGAGGGATTCACTGTAAAGAAGTTACCGAGATAGGTGTGCCTTTTTAACATTTCTAATGATGAAGAAATGAGTAGGAGCTCATGGTTAACCATATATATCAACTGGACAATTTTTAGCCTGTTTGCATTTAGCTCTGTTTCTATAGCTTTTTTCTCGGTCTCCTGTCTGATAAGTCATTTTTTTATTGTTCTGATTAATTGTGGGTGGTTAGCGAGTCTTTTCTCAACTCTGGTTATTACCTTGTGCATAGACATCTGATGGTGCCTTTCATCTTTGTCTGCTGAGTTCGCATAAAATGGTCATGTTCATTGATATATCTGTGTTGACTAGGCTAATCAGCTACCAGTTTTATTCAGGTGGTGTTCCAGGAATCGGCAAAACTCAGTTGGGGTATGTTGCACCTACTTTTGAACCAATTGAATTTCAGTAGAAAACTACCGTACTAAATACCAATTTTGTAGGATTCAGCTAGCAATCAATGTCCAAATTCCAGTGGACTATGGTGGCCTTGGCGGCAAAGCAGTTTATATTGGTATAGTGGTGTCACAGAAAAGAATTGCTATCCTGTGTTTATTGAGAAACTTGTAGCAATATTTCCTTTCATTGAAATAGATACAGAAGGCAGTTTCATGGTTGAACGTGTCTATCAAATTGCCGAAGGGTGTATCAGTGACATAATGGAGTACTTTCCATACCACCATGACAAGGCTTCATCTGGCCTAGGAAGTCTCCAGCCCGAGCGTTTCCTGGCAGGCATCTATTATTTCCGAATATGCAGCTACACTGAACAGATTGCGGTGATAAACTATCTGGAGAAATTCCTCGGGGAACATAAAGATGTAATATTCTTGAACAATTGGGTCTTCAAGTTTAATCACCTGACTAATGCTCATTATTTTTTACCTTCACCTCTATTTTGGCTTACGATTAGTTTTCCTGGCAGCTGTATTCTTACTCAAATTATTTTATGCCCTTCCCATGTTAATAGAATTAACCGCAGTTTTGACTCAGTGTTACCATATGACTGTTATTTTGTCTTTCTTCTTTACAGGTGAGAATAGTTATTATTGATAGTGTTACTTTCCACTTTCGCCAAGATTTTGATGATCTGGCTTTGAGGACTAGAGTGCTCAGTGGATTATCATTGAAGTTGATGAAGCTTTCAAAGGACTACAACTTGGCCGTAAGTTGCATACCATATGTCTTGACATTGATGCATGTAATCCGGAGTGGGTTATTTTTTCAGACAGATGATTTTGATTTGTTTGTACTTATCTTCAACTTTTGCAAGATCTGTCGTGTCATTACGCCATCTGTTCCCATGGCCTGTTCTGTTAGGCATATTAGTAATCAAGGCTGTTGTTCCTGTTGCAGAATTCTACACTTCTATTATAGGTGCTGATTTAATATGATAGTACACATTTTCTTCGATTTTTATATTAAAATTCCGCTTATGAATGTTGCTAGTTCAGTTGAGAAAACCATATAGCAGCACCGATTCCTATAAATTTGCTGTGGTCTATTCTTATACTGAGGCAGTACCAGTAAATGGATCTATGCACATAAATATTAGAAAGAGCACATAACTTAATAGTGAAACTCTGCTACTGTATATTCGTGTATGACCTGCTTTAATGCACCTGAGCTATCCCGTGCGTCATTTGGCAACAGCGCATCTATTTTCTCAATTTTTACCTTGCGTATCTGCTCTTGTATTACATTGTATGACCTGCTTTAATGCACCTGAGCTATCCCGTGCGTCATTTGGCAACAGCGCATCTATTTTCTCAATTTCCACCTTGCGTATCTGCTCTTGTATTGCATTGTTTTATCATGTTCCTTTCTTTTCTTTGGTACATTCAAGACAATGTAATCCATATATACCATTGAGAATTTGGTCCGTTCCAGATAATGCCGCTCATAAAACCAGGTCCCAAGTATACTACCCAAATTTTGAGCCAGTTTCGAATACGCCGTCTTTGTAGCAGAGAATGTTCGGGAGAGAAGCTGGCACATGAAAAAAAGTCATTAAAGAAAGGTACCTTCATCAATATGGCAAAAAAACTGACAGTCAACACCCAGTCAACTGACATTAGTTTAATATTTGGATCTGCCACATGATTTGAGTGGTCTATTCGATATTGGGATTTCTTTGCAGTGGCTTATCTGGAACTGACCAAATTATCTGTGGTATATATGGATTTTTCTTTAGAAAACAACTCAATGATGACTTCCCTCAAGGTAGAGATACCCTACTCAATGAGCTAACATACTTGTCATTTTTGTTTGAGCAGGTTGTCTTGTTGAACCAAGTAACTACTAAATTTACTGAAGGATCATTTCAGTTAACTCTTGCTCTAGGTAATTTCGTATGTTTGCAATTATAACCCCTAATTTTACCTGTCTAAAAAAAACTTCTGAAATCAACAATGCTATTTTCCTATCGTGATGGTTTTCTTAACAAGGTTACATTTGTTTGCTGCACTTGGGGTTCGGAGCATAAATTTGGTTGTTCTTCGCATAATCTATTTTCCAATCTGAATCAAATAGTAAAGCAATGCTAATATATAGATGTTCGGGACATCTCTATGGTTCTGCAAAAGCTTAATATTCCATCTTCTCTGAATATTTCATGAACCGGATAGTAAGATTGTAGTGGAAATTCTGATTTATGTAATCCAACGACTCATTCTAGGAAATGAACAGAATGCAATACTGTTATGCAGGTGACAGCTGGTCCCACTCATGCACAAACAGACTGATCCTGTACTGGAAAGGGGATGAGCGGTGTGCATACCTGGATAAGTCCCCTTCACTTCCGGTAGCTTCAACACCATATGCAGTGACAGGCAAAGGGGTGAGAAATGGTGTCAGTTCAAACTGCAAGCGGGTTAGGATAATGTAGCAACCTTGAAATGAACAGGTCTTTCATCCATACAATTGTGCTGCTCGCTTAAGACATTATATGCCATATTTAAGTAGATTCTGGAAAAGGGAAGTTCATCCCATTTGGTTGATCCATTTTTATCCAAAATGCACCCAGATGCACACCTGTTGCTTCATCTGTCCCGACATGTTAAATGTTATAAATGGCAGCCAGCATAACTGCATCTGCGGTGAACTCGTGATCAGCGAATGGCTGGTAGGGGCGGCTGTAATATCGTCCTGCTAGATGTGTTAAGATTGGTGAGGGAATTTGAAACAGGTTCATAAGCTGATTGGGACTCCGGATATTAATGCTACTCCCTCCGATCAACTAAAACTGTCGTGGAAAATGAACATACCCAGTATGGTTGCATAGTTGTCCTTGGGACACATTTTCTGAACCGGTGGGAGTACATATAATCACCGTTTTGCCATGGCCGGTGCTGCAATTTCTGATAGGAATTATGGGTTGTTGGTTTGAGAAATATCGTGTTGGTTTGTTTGTTTTCTTTGGTTAGTCATTTCTCGTCTGGTTTATGGAATCGTTCTTTTTGAATTTGTGATTGTCTTCGCCATGGGCAAGTCAACACATTGTATTCCATAGCCAGTTTATGTGTGACTTTGTTGGTTTGTGTTTGTTGTGTTGTGTCGTGCTTTTGTGGTGTTCCTCATGCCAAGTGTGCGTCGCCTCGTGGTTTCGGTTTGCCGAATGAGATTGGATGTGTGTGTGTGTTGGTTTAAACCCGGTTTTCTGTTAATTAGCTACTCGTCTTCTTAATTAATTAAAAAGGACAAAGCTTTTACCTCAATTTTTCTTGTAAGGAGGCAGCAGAGTATGTGATACTCGTTGAGGTAGTTACCCGATGCACAGGAGCAAGAACATACTCCCGAACATACTCCCTCCGTTCCATAGTTCCATATTAGATGATTTCCATTTGTAAAAAATGAATGTATCTAGACATATTATAAATGTTTAGATACATCCACTTTTATATAAAATGAAAGTCATATAATTTAGAACGGATTGAGTAGAAAGGTAAATGCATCGTCACTAATTATTTGGTCCCTGTAATAATTGAGCCTCGCTCTTCAATCTGAATCACGGTAATCAATGATTACCTTTGCAAAGGAACCCCGTGTGGCTGTCAACAAGTGTTGCATTTTTCTTCACGCGGTCTCCCTATGGGGTGGTTGCACCGTGCGTCAAGTGTCAAAATCAGAATAAAAGTGGGAATGAGGATGAAAGAGAAAGAGATACGGAATGTGGGAAGGCAGTTTTTTCCTTTTATTTTTTTAAACCAAATTTTCAAAATAAAATATCTTGAGAACCATTTATCCAAATTACAAATCGTTTTCATATTTGACCTCCTTATGTCGAGATCTTCAAAACTACATCCTATGTTGATAGGTTTTGATGAACTTTTTCTTACTTCCGATTATATATAGTTTGTAATGTGTTATTTGTACTCTGTACTCCTACTTTTATGTACTTTTATACTTCCTGTTTTGTGTACTTTTGTACTATTTCTTTTTGGTAGTTTTACTAAATGTGTTGTAGTTTTGTACTTTCTGTTCTTTGTAGTTTGTACTCCCTATTCTCTGTAGTTTGTACACCAATATTCTATACTTCTAATTTCCAGTAATGTGTATATTATTTTCCGTATAGTTGTACTATCAGGTGTTTGTGTATTTTCTATTTTGTGTTGTGTTTAGTTTACACTCACTATTCTGTGTAGTTTATACATCGTCATTTATGTATTATGTACTCCTAGTTTTAGTACGGCGTACATTGTTTTCTGTGTAGTGTACTCCCTGGTTTGTGTCTACGTATTATCTACTTCTAGTTCTGATAATGTGTACACTGTTTTTAATACCCGTATTTTGTACCGTGCTTGTGTGTCTTTTTGCACTTCAGCGTACAACGCACGATCGCAGAGGGCTTCGTACATAGACATGTTGCGGGGGTTTCGTACAACATGTCGCGGGGGGCTTACTCCATTCCGATCAAGCCACGCCCGGATAGGATTGCGAGGAGGCGTACTGGTTCGCTAGCTCAGGAGTAGTTCCACGCGTCGGTCTTGCTAGCGGATGCTACCTTTAGAAAGGTACCCACTTGCTACTTGTAGTTCAACTCCCTCCAAGGGCGAAGCTAGGGCCAGGGGCCATGGTCCGGGTCGTGGGTGGTGAACCAATTCACAGTCCAACTATTCCTCCGCCCAGCACATTAGAGATATTAGTGTTTTCTCACACGGGGCGATCAATTTTAAGCACAAGACAGCTTTTAAGCACAAGACATCAGTACTGATCCATCGGCCCATTAAATATTAACTTGATTTTTTTCTCCATAATTCACGATTTGTCTCCCTAAGACATTGTTGGCATTCAGGAGGTGATTAAGTAAGACTTCTCTATACAGGAGCTTCATGGGCTTAGTCCACACAATTTTGTTTGGCAATGGCTCTCTAGTGGACACTTTGGGGGATCCTCCTTGGGGTAAAGTAGGAGACCTTCAAGCTAGAGGATATGTACCGGGGCAAATTCTTTGTGAGCATGGTACACAAACATAGGTAGACTACCTTCAGCTGGGAGGTTATCATTGTCTACAGCCCCGCATGCTACACTCGATCCCCGAAATTTCTTGTTGAGCTGAGCGCGAAGGTGGAGCAGTCATTGTCGTGGACTTCGACCTGATTCGGTCCCCAGATGACAAGAGCTCGGTGAACGTAGACCTCCGGAGGATGACGATGTTCAATGTTTGTATCGCAGATCTCGCTCTTAGAGAGATCATGCGGGTGGGGGCACGCTACATGTGGTCCAATAACCGTGTTGACCCTGTTCGGAGTGTGCTAGATAGGGTCTTTGTATCAGTAGACTGCGAAGTTGCTTTCCCGCTATGCTCCCTCCGTCCGATCACCTGGATTGGCGCCGACCATTCACATCTTCTGTTGTCGACAGGGGGGGGGGGGGGGGGCTACCACCTAGGTTGATCCGCTTCCAATTTAAGATTTTTTGGCTGGGTGAGCCATGATTTGTGGAGGCGGTTCGCTTAAAGTGGTCTTGCCCCCCCCCCTCGCGGAACTTCAACTCGGTGGAGATTTGGCACCACTGTGCGCTCAGATGGCGCGCTAATTTATGAGTTGTTGGGGCGTTAATTTGGGGTGTCGAGCCGAGACAACGGAAGGAGTCCCTTATGCGCGACATCCAGACGCTGGACCTTGCCTCAGACTCGGTCGTTGACTGAAGAGTGGGTACATCGTTATGCCCGGGAGAACTCCCTTTTGGAGATCTGCAAGGGCGAGGAGAACTATTGGCGGCAACCTAGTCGCTAGAATTTCATCATCAAGGGTGATGCGAATACGGCCTACTTCCATGAGATAGCTAATGGCCGTCGTAGGAAGTTCTCTATTCCGTGTCTGTGGGAGAATGATTGTCTTCTGGAGGCACCAGGTGAGATCTTCTCACGCATTTGTTCCTTCTATAAGGAGCTCTTCACGACGGGACCCTGCTCGGGGATCTCCCTATCAGTTGACCTGTGGCCAGCGAGGGCTAGGGTCTCTGATACTGAGAATGCGGATCTTAGCCACCCATTCCCGCCGGAGGAGGTGGCCAGGGGACGGTGATGGAGATGAAGGCCACCTCGGCCCCAGGGCCACATGCCCTTCCAGTCCTGGGAGGCTATTAAGGCGGTGATTATGCCTATGTTCCAAGAATTTTATATTGGAACACTGGTTGTATCTCGCCTTAGCTTTGGCACGGTGACACTGATCCCCAAGGTAGTGGGGGCCACGGATATCCGCGAATTTAGACCCATCACCGTTCTTGACGTCATCTACGGGATCCTGTCTAAGGTGTGTGCCTCGAGGCTCGCTCCAATTTTGGAGCGGCTCACACACCCACACCAGTTTGCCTTCCTCAAGGGACGATACATTCGCGATGGAATCCTAGCCCTCAATGAAATTATTCATGAGGTCAAAAGACACCGTCAGAATGGCGTTTTTGTTGAGATGGATTTCCAGAACGCGTATGACCGTCTAGTATGGGCCTTCCTCCGCTTGGTACTAGAGCGGAGGGGAGTTGATGATAGGATGGTAGGTTGTATCATGCATTTAGTCATGAGTGGCAACAACTCCATTAATGTAAAGGGGGAAGTGGGTCCCTATTTTCGATCGACCTGCGGAGTTTGACAGGGGGATCCTATCTCCCCCTTGCTCTTCAACTCTGCGGTTGATGCTCTTGCGGAGGTCTTAGAGGGAGATAAGACCGTCGGTCATATCTCTGCTGTGGTTGACATCTGGTCCCTGGGATTGGGGTGACGCACCTCCAGTACGCCGACGACACCATGATCATGGTGGAGGGGTCAGAACTTGATATCATCAACCTCAAGTAATTACTCCTCTTCTTTGAGGCTATGTCTGGCCTCAAGATAAACTTTGAAAACAGTGAGGTTGTGGTTATGCGGTACTCGGAGGAGGACCAACAATGGATCACATACAACGTAAATTGTAGGCTGGCGTCATTCCCGGTTACTTATCCGGGAATGCCGACCCGGGACACGCAGATCCTTTTTAAGGATCTAGGCCCGCTAGTCGAGCGGGTTAAGTCCAAATCGGAATCGTCGCAAGGGTGATTTACATCCAAGGGTAGCAAGCGGTCTTGATTGACCCCCGCTTGTCTAACCTCCCCATGTATATGATGGGGCTGTATATCTTGCCGGAAGGAGTTCATGTCAGCTTTGACAAAAAGCTATCCAGATTTTTCTAGCAGGCAACCAATGGGAAGCAGAAGTACCATATGGTGAAGTGCGTAGTGAGGAAATAGGGATTTTGGCGTCACGTCACATGAACAAAGCCCTGATGCTCAAGTGGGTTTGGCGGATTCTGAGGGGAGACGGGGGAGCTCTGGCTCGATCTTGTGAGAGCCCAATACCTAAGGGTTGCCCTCCTTATGGCGTGTGAGCGCAAGGAGGGGTCCCAGTTCCGGCGCTCCATCCAAACCATCAAACATGACATCAGACTAGGGGCCACCTCATCCGTAGGTAACAGAAGAGATACCATGTTCTGGTTAGACTCATGGGTTGGAGAGCGACCCCTACAACATGAGTTCCAGAGCTCTTTGCAATCTGCTCAGACCCGTTTTTGCTGTTTTCATGGCGTTACAGCATGAGCGGTGAAGCATTGGTTCCGCCACACATTTGGTCTAGCGGAGGCTGCTAGTTGGGGAAACCTGCTAGATATGCTACCCCTAGCCTTGTTGGACAGACCGGATAGTGTCTCGTGGGCCCTTTCGCCCGCGAGACACTTTACGATGGGCTCCGCTTAGCGGACCCTATTTAGAGGGCGCGTGCTCTCGTGTACCTCCCACTTGTGGAAGGCTCCGCTACCACTTAAGATCAGGATCTTTACGTTGCAGCTCCTTAGAGGCCGCCTCCCCTTGGGGGTGGAGGTTGCAAAACGGTTGGGCCCATGTGACGACACCTGCCTCCTCCGTGCGGTCCCCGAGTCGGGGACCCATATCCCGTTCTCCTGTTCTGCAGCCCGCTTCTTATGGAGCTTTATTGCTGAGGCGGTGGGCTCGAGTGGCAGGCCCAAGACCTTGCGGAGTTCCTGGAAGTGCAGGCAAACCGTACTGGTAGGAGGAGGCGCCCCTTCTGGTTGGTATTTGCTGCGATTACCTGGACTTTATGGACTATTCGTAACAAGATGGTCATCGAGCGTGTCTTTCCGCGACGTGCCTCTGACTCCGTCTACAAATTCTTGTCTTTTCTGTAGTAGTGACATCTGCTTTCTACGCAGCAGGACAGAGAGCGGCTTGATGGCATGCTTGAGGATCTTCTGAAGGCGGCTCGCCTATTTTCTTCACCTACCAGCTGTTGAGCTCTACTCTGTGTAGAGTTGTATCAGGACTTGTTAGGACGACTGCTAAAAATGTGGGTCTTTATCTATAAAGCGGTGCGAAAACCTGTTTCGATGAGTACTGCTAGCTGCGTCTGTGCCTATCGTGTCAGGCCTTCTGTTTTGGCGGCTGAAGAACTCTTTGGCAAGAGATAATTTCACCAGCAAATGACTTATCGTTTCTGGTTCCTGATCGCGTAATAGATTAGATAAAACTCGCGGCAAATTGAGTTAGCGGCGGGATAACGGAAATAAAAACAAGAAGCAGAGATGCCTAGCTAGAACAGTCTAATCAGTTACATATTCTTCTTTAATCCAGGTCCAGGAGGAGGAGCAGAGCACTTGTCGTTGGCTTTGACAACGCCGTCGTTGCCGGCAAGCATGAGGTACTTGTCCTTCCTGGTGAGCATGGTGCACCCGTAGCCGAGCGCGTCCCCCATCTTCCTCTGCACGAGGTTGGCCAGGTCCCTGCTGGTTACCTCCCTCCCCGCGACCGCCGTGGTGCAGGCCCGCTCCAGGAACTGCACCGTGTAGCACATCCTCGGGTTGACCATATAGTAGAGCGCGTCGAGGCACTTGAACCCACCGGCGGTCGTCGCGTAGAACATGGCCGTCTCGACGGCGATGCCTACGGGAACCACGTCGTCGCTGAGCTCGGCGAACAGAGGGCTGAAGCGGAGCAGGTAGGGCTCGCGGCAGGTAGTGCCCTCGGGGCAGACGACTACGAGGTCGCCGCGGTCCAGGAGGCGCGCCATGGCGGCGCCGTCGCTTTCGCGATCGCGCGTCAGCCGCACGGTGCGGCCGATCGGGGAGATGAGCTCCGAGAGGCGGCTGAGGCTGTAGGACACGGCGCGCACCTGCCGGTCCAGCGCCACCGACACGTAGACCGGGTCGATGAGCGTGCGGTGGTTGCACACGAACAGCTGCCCGCGGCGGCCCGGCGGGGGCCCCGGCCGCTCTCCCTTGAGCCGCCACGACATGCCGGTGGACGCCAGGATGGCCGTGGCGTACCTGTACGGCACGGTGAGCGCGACGATGAGGCGGGCGGCGCCCAGGGCGACGCCGAAGGGTAGCCACATGAACATGGCGAGCGTGCTGGCGGCGGTTGGCCGGAATGCTAGGCGGCCGTCGTGGAACACCATGGCCTTGGGGTACTTGCCCCTCGGCAGCGCCTGCCGCCTGATCTTGTCCTCCTGCCTCACGTGGTACGTCTCCTGTTTGTAGTACACAAGAGTAAACGGTCGTCACAGGTTCGTCTATTAATGCTGTAACTAACTACTGTGCGAGGACACATGAGATGAGATCGAAAGCGTTGGACGAGTGTGTGATCACATGAGGACGACATAATCCCAATTTTCCAACCGTATGATCATGATGGTATCCGCGCGGCAACTTTTGCATGTACGAATAGAGTAATTAGCCTCGTGACCATGCATGCAACTTGTGGAAGAAACCAACTGTTTCATTGAAGAGGTGACAAGTACGTATATCATGCATGCTTACTTTGTTAGTTCAAGCATGAATTTAATTTTTTTCAAAAAAAAGCATGAATTTAATTATCACGAGTGAGATAGCAAAAATGTAAAGCAAGGCAATGTATAATATATAGGTAAATGGAATTGCAAGAAATTAATCTGCATAATATGCAATAAAAATATACTGCATATATTACAGTACCTTGCAGCACTGTGAGAGAGGATGTTGGAGAAACACCAAGGAGCCGGAGAAGGCCACAGCATCATCCTCCAAGTCCAAGGCCACCCGATCTTCCTCCTCCATGAGACCGGTGTAGAACCCACATAGCACCTTCATCCCCCTCCCGACAACCACCTCCGCCCCGAGATACTCCCTGAGGAAGCCGTCCACCATCACTCTAGGCATCCTGGTCACACACACCCTCCTCCGCGCGCCCCTCATGGCCTCGAATGCGTCCGCGGCCACGTCCTCCATGAACCACTTGGGCAGCACGGCGCGGCCGGCTCGGAGCCGGCTCTCCCGGAGGCCGCAGAAGGCCGCCATGGCCATGAGTTTCATCGCCGTGTCGTCGCCGCCGATGATGCCCACGCAGCAGAGCAGAGGGTAGAGGAGGAGGAGCACGGCGCCTCTAAGGAACCCTCCCGCCTCCAGCGCCACGAGCATGAAGTAGGGGAAGAGGCCCGCGGAGCGGAGCAGACCGCCGTCGACGTCGACGACGATGGTCCGCGACGCGGCGATCTTCTCATCCGCCATGGGAGGGTGCTGCAGCGGCGAGGAAGGAAATGCGGTTCTGCCGCACTTGCTGCTGGTGCCGGAGAGCCATGCATGCCTCCCGTGGAAGATGATGGAGAGCAAGGCGGAGAAGAGCCTGTGGGACAGCTTCTTCTTAACCATGGTCGACGTACGCACGCACGCTTGTTTGTGGCGCGCTCTCCTAGATATACAAGGAAGAGTCACCCAGAGTGTTTAATGTTGGTACTGGTGGCAGGAGGAATGCCCGGCCGGATTGAGTTGGAGAGAGGTCAGTGTATGTATGGATGATGGATTGCCCCTTGTATCGGACAACTCCCTCCCTAACTTATATCCAGCGCTAGCTCGTCGACGTCTCCCTCGTTGTGAGATCGATATGTACAAATATCAACGAGCAGGTCACGTGTATTTAAACCCCTGGTGTGCAAGAGGAGCTATCATGCGTCTGCCATGTGTTGATGGAAGCAGTTGACTAGCTGCTACGAGTAGTACCCTGAACGGAAACTGCACGGATCTTAAAGACACGTACCGGTCCGGTGTGGTAGTGCTCATTTTGTGGGATCATCAGATTGCCTTTTAGTGGGTGAGAGAAAGTAGCACGTACTGCAGGAGCACATTAGTATTTGGATCCGTCACGAAAACCTCAACTTGCTAGCCATGCTGCCATATGTAGGAGCATTTTCTTCTCCGGCGAGAGGGACATGTACGTGTTGATTAGGCCAGCACACTGCCACGGCGTGCATACGTCCCACCGGCTGGCCGGCCGGCGAGTTGAAGCTTGCGCCGTGGACGTGGAATTTCCGGGCCGAGCACACCTACCTACCTAACTATACCTACACGTGCATGGCCTTCAGTTTCTCCGTGATTTGCGTTCCAAAATAGCATCTGAATCGTGACAGAGCCGCCAAAAGGAGCCAGACTTTCAGTTGGTCTCAACTCTCATGGCAGGAGGCAGGAGCACGAACGCAAGATTCTGGACGAACTCCACATCGAGTTTTTCCTTGGAAAAAAGAAACAGAGGACAGTATCACAGAAGCGAAACAGAGGAAAGTACTTACAAGTGTCAAAACCCTACTGATGAAGGGTTTGGAAAGAAGCCTGCATTCGATATATATTTTGTTAAGACAAGCAACGAGTTTAATTGCTACAACTTCTGCATATCACAACAATTGTGAAAATTCATGAATGTTGACAGAAATGTGAAGTAAAACATGTTTTCTCTACTATCTAAAAAAAATTGGTTCCTCCTTCCCTCCCTCTGGTTGTGTCCAACATTTTTTTTCTCATTCCTGTTGCAATGAAAGAAATGATGAGGGATCCAAATCTCAAAACCTCACACTGTCAACTGCACCTTAGGCCCAGTTCTTTTGGAGCTTCTCACCAGCTTCCAGGTGAAAATAAGCTAAAGCCCAAAAGAACTGGAATTTAAGCCTGGCAGCCGGATTCAGTAAATTCTTCACAGTGGGAAAAAGCCGGGTACCCCCAACTTCCCGCCCCAGCCCGCAGCTTCCCGAAAGTGAAACGAAGCGTTATTTTGTCTTGCCCCTGTTTGACATGCAAATTACAAAGAATTGCCGCGTGGAGCGAAGCCTTATCCCCTTCTTTCTTTCTCTCGCGAGCATACCTTTTTCCTCTCTCTTTCGAGCGACGCGAGCGGAAGGTAGGGTTCCTATGCTGCCCGGCGCCGCCGCCGCTGCACGCCGTCGCCAACGCCACCTACCACCAACTATGTCCCTGCTCCCCAGCTGCCCGCACCTCCTCCCTTCCATTTCCTTGACCCGCCTCAATTGAAGATTCACCGGATAGATGTTCTATGGACGTGCCACTACTCAATTTTATTGCCACCTACATAGGCATTGAGCATTCTATCCTAGGGAATTAATCTGGCGGAAACCATCAAGCAACAACTATATTCAGGAATTTAGTTGATTAGAAGTTTGGTTCACTCAAATGGCACTAACTTAATTCCCGAATAAAGGTCATACCAGAAGTTCAACATCTTTCAGCTTCCTAGACCAAACACCAGTTTAGCTTTCAGGCCGACTTTACCCACCTAAAGCATGGAAATTAATTTTCAATTCAAAATGAGACCTCAAAGTTTGTAAACCGAACATTATTTTTAGGTTTCCACAGTATCGGGCCCCAAAAGGGAATCCTTCACTATAGTAGAATAGAAACAAGCGCTGGTCACCGGACACAACCAATCTAGGTTTGAGATTTACGAACTTTATAATGATTTTAGTTAGAGTAGTTCTATATAAAATATCCTATATTTATTTGATGGAACATTTTTTGTTCAAATAAAGTTGGAATGGGAGGCAGAGATAATTGGTGGATGAATTAGAAGTAAAACAAGAATTCAATAAACTATAATTGAGTTAGTGGAAAAAAGGAGAGATAGGAAAATCGTAAATGAAGAGAATCAGCTAACCGAAGACTGTGATTGATGATTAAAAAAATATCGACAATGTTGCTTGATATGCATGGTGATATAATTGTTGTTTGACACGACTATTATTGAACTATTTGAACAGTTATATCGCGTAGCATCGCACGGGCATTTAGCCAGTTTCTTTAAAAAGGAGCTAAAAGCCCTAGCCTCTGCAACGCGAGGATGCACACAACTGTTTTATTGCTTTGTTTTAAGAAGTATCATATCCCAATTATTAAAACTCAAGCATCAAAAGTGTGGCAATAAACACTAACCAACAAAAAAATATATGAAACACTTACGCATCCTTTAGTCTATTAAAGACCTGCCAGCCAGGTATGTTGTAGAACACCCGATCGACCGCATCAAGCCGGCCACTTCCTCCCTTTGGTACAAGGGGAGGATGAAAGACCACGTGCCAAGTAGCCTTGTAAATTGACCTGCAAATAATTCATATGTTTTGTTTTGTTAAAAAACAAATCATTCTTGCACGTTCATAGGGATCAAAGTATAGCGCAGACGCCAACACGTACACATGGTTTATCATTTTTTTTCCTCCCTCTACACCAATTCCCAAACATATTCGTGATATTGGTTGGTGGTGGTAAATTAAATGTGAATTCGATAATTCTCCAAATAAAATGTGCTAAAGGGCATGTTAAAAATAAATGTTGAATTGACTTTGTTGCGTCACAATTTTCATATTTCGTGCATCCTTTCCATTTCTGTTTAGCCAAATTATGTTTGGTAAGGATTATTTTTTTATATAGCAACCACATAAAGATCTTAATATTTAGACGAACTTTTAGTTTCCAAATATATTTTCTCAAAAAAAACAACTGTGTGATCATTCAACAGGTCATGATAGATTGATTTAACTGAAAAAATACCGAAAGGAGTGAATTTCCACACAAAAACATCCTTCACATCCAACAATCTAACCTCCATAAGGCATCGTACCAAGTGCACCCATCGGCCCAATTCTGCCCAGTGAGATTACGTCTGAACTCAATGTTTAAAGGTTGTGCTGACAACACATGTGCTACCAAAATATTTTTTCGGTGCACTAAATTATAAAGAGAAGGATATTGAGCCGCTAGAAATGTCTTCCCTAACCAAATATCCTCCCAGATGCGCATGATCATGCCATTGCCTACAACAAATGACCACGGGACAAAAAATCATCCTTGACCGTCATGAGGCCTTTTGAAAATGGAATATGTTGGGCAAGTTGTCACTTGTCACAACGTTTTCTTACTGAGATACTTATTATGTAATAGTTCGTGCCACATCCCCTCCTCGTTTAGAACTGTAAAGCCATTTGGTTAGTAGATAATTATTCTTAATATCAAGTACCTCTAACCCCAAACATCCCTGATCTTTTGGTAAACAAAAGTATATTCCATTTAGTTAGGTGATACTTCTTTTTAATATTGTCACTATCTTAGAAAAAGCGAGACCTATAAAAATCCTATCTTTTTCGTACCCCTATGGGTATTTAAAAGAAAGAAAGCATAAACATTCGTAGGCTTGTTAGCCTTGAATTAATGAGTATAAGCTATCTCCGTGTGAGAGTAGTTTACGTTACCAACACCCAAAGTTAGGTTCAAAACGATCTTCAACTGGTTTCCACTCACTATTGAGCAAACGCCTATAATGGATTCAAATACCTAAATATTTAAATGGTGGTGAACCACATGCACAACAAAAAATATCTCTATATGAATTCACCTCATCTTGTGCCGTACCAAAACAAAAATCTCGCTTTTATGGAAATTTATCTTTAGACCGGATAGTTGTGCTAAGATGCAAATAATTAGATTCATGTTAACGTCTTTCTATAAGTCATGTTTCAAAAAAAAGCATCTACATATTGCAAAATAAAATTCCCCATCCACAAGATGGGGGACTAGTCAGCCGTCCAACTCCATTAATTAGAATAGCAAGCATATCTGCTACATCATTATATAGAATGGGAGATAAAAGATCCTCTTGACGCAATCCTATATTAATTTGAAAATAGTGGCCAATGTCGTCGTGCACCCTTATTCCAACACTACCAAGCTGAACAAAATCCACATATTGCGAACTACCACAAAAAGTTAGAGCGTAGATTTTCGTGCGAGACGGAGGTGTGGTTAAAAGGGGAGAGCGAAACGATTCATGGCTGGCGCGGCCTGGAAGTGGGGCCGTGATGTCTACGCACGCTTTTATTCTCGTAGACAGTGTTGGGCCTCCAATAGCAGATGTTTGTAGAACAGCAGCAAGTTTCCCTTAAGTGAATCACCCAAGGTATATCGAACTCAGGGAGGTAGAGGTAAAAGATATTCCTCTCAAGCAACCCTGCAATTAAGATACAAAAAGTTTCTTGTGTCCCCAACACACCCAATACACTTGTCAGATGTATAGGTGCACTAGTTATGCGAAGAGATAGTGAAATACAAGTAATATGGACGATTATAAGTAGTAACTGTAATCTGTAATAAAAACGGCAGCAAGCAAACATGTAGCAGAATTTGTTAGAAACGGTGTTTTAATGCTTAGAAACAAGGACTAGAGATCCTACTTTCACCAGTGGACATTCTCAACAATGACATCAAAGTTAAATACATAAACACTACTCTCAAACACTCTCATGTTGGATAACAAACACAATTCATTGTGTAGGGCTACAAGAGCACCCTCAAAGTCAGAGTAAACTAACACCAACAACGTCATAAAGGAATCACACACGGTGCACACACTGTCACCGTTACAACCGTGAATAACCCCGGAGTTCATATTAAAGTAACCTCTAGAGTGCATAATAGATAAAGAGTAGCATCACATATTCAACTAGATTACAAAGCTACCGTAGATCCCGCAGCCCCGGGGGAGAACTACTCACTCCTCATCGTAGGAGTCAGCAACGGCGATGGAGATGGCGGTGGAGTCGATGGAGATGGCGGTGGAGTCGATGGAGATGGCTCCGGGGGCAATTCCCCGTCCCGGCAGGGTGCCGGAACAGAGACTTCTGTCCCCCGAATCTTGTCTTCGATGGCGGCGGCGCTATGGACCCGTGGAGGAAATATCGAACACCGTGCTAGGGTTTTTGGTTCGGGGGGTATATGTAGGAGAAAGGGCGAGATTGGTGGACCCCCGAGGGGCCCACACCACGTGATCGCGCGACCCAGGCTCCTGCCGCGTGAGGACCTGATGTGGCCGCCTCGGTCGCCCACTTCGTCTCGTGTTCGGTCTTCTGGAACGTTCCCAATTAAAAACGGACTTCAGAAAAGAAATCGTCCAATTCTGAGAATATTTCCTTAAGTACTTTTCTGAAATCAAAAACAGCAGAAAACAGGGAACTGGCACTGTGGCATCTTGTTAATAGGTTAGTCCCAGAAAATGCATAAAACTATATAAAATGCATATAAAACATGTAATAAGTTGGTATAATATAACATGGAACATAAGAAATTATAGATACGTTGGAGACGTATCAGGCCACGCTAGCTATGCTGTTTTATGGCTCGTGGCTCCCCTCCTCTGGATCTTTTACCCACGGTCGTTCTCCCGATGAAAAACTTGTTGTGCACTTTTCCCCGACTGAATTGACGTCCACAAGGTCCCTGCAAAATTAAAACATAGAAAAAGGGGTTTTCTGCCTCCCAGAAATTAAATATCAAAATAAAGGAATTTGTAAGAAAGTCTCAAAAATCATCTAAACATCCATAAATAATGATATAACAATGCAAATAAAATTATAATATGATAATATAAGTTGCTAATACTATGATGTAAAATGCATGTATCACCTCTTCGACCAAATAGGGCGCGGGTTGCCGTCGCGGGTCGGAGCCGTGCCTCGCTATGTTGATGAAGGTGAGGTTGGAGGCGCGCTTCCTGGCGTGCCAAATGTCGTAGAATAGTCGCAAGAGACTATGCTTGAAGAGGATCGAACACTGAGGCCTTTAAAGCAGCGTCAAATGATCTCACTAAGCTCGACGAGCTAGGAGAAACACGACAGAGAGTGACACATGAGTTACCCAGGTTCATGTCACCCTGAAGGTGTAACACAATACTCCTGCTTTGTGGTATTGCTTATACAGCTTCACGAGGTTACAATGTAGTGTGTAGGATGGAATTAGGGTTCCGAGAACACAAGTGTGAACCCTTTGCAATGTAGATGCCCCTCCCCTTTTATAGGCGCGCTGGCTCCTCAGATCCCAAATTCATGGCGGGAAAGGGTAGGAACTATGTGCCAAAGGAGGGACTCGGCTCACTGTCCTACGCTTATAAAGTCACCGTCCATGCCAGAAGGTGAGCTGTACAGTGGTGGTGGTGTTGTCTCTTCTAGTCTGCATCACTGGTTTTGGCCCCCTTGCACCAAAGCGGCTGGCTTTGGAGCTAGCAGAGAAGGACAACACGGCTTGCCAGCCTGCCTTAGCACCGAAGGGTAAGTTTTGGTCGTGGAGGATGGGCGGTGCAGTTGGTCGGCACTTTTAATCACCGAAATGGCAAGCTTGGTGACTTTCCTGTCGCATGTAGATAGAAGACGTCGCACCACAGAGGGGCACCTCTCTGTGGCAGGATCAGCAGCACATGCCTTGTCGGGTTGGAGTTGGGTGCTTATCCTCGTGAAGGGGGCCTCGGAAGGCCTGCGCAGCTTGGTGCAATCCCTTGTATGCTTTGTATTCACTATCCTCTTCGGGAGGGGGATACTCGTGAGACGGGGCCTCGCGGGGCAATGATACACATCGCCTGAAGTTTGAATGGCCCCCTTTGACCGGCATCCTCCAGGCCGAAGGTGGACGGCCCAAGATACCGTGGTTTCTAATGGACCAACAAGTGTCCTTCCAATCACTATTAAGGAAGTTTTTTTAATGCATAGAACCCCCAAACATCAAAATGGGAACCCCCTTTTTTTACAAGCGAAAGTTTACGCATACTCATCTTTTTTCTTGAGCTACCCCAAAAAAGGACACCTCAGTTTTATGAAAAATCATTTGTTTTCCATTTGCTGCTCGAAAATACACAAGTAAACTTCAAGTTCCCAGTACTCTCCAGAGTATCTTCAAACATGAAATAGTTTCATCCGCATACTGGATGCTAGAAAACCAAGTCAGACATCAAACCTTTCTTAAACCACTCTCCTAGGCCCTTTTGATTAGGACAACCAGAAGATCTTAATAGAGGTGTGTAGTGTATGGATGCGTTAGTAAATATATAGAAATTTATGGTCTACATATATTGTTCAATTGGTTTGGTCGTGTTTTTCTAAGCTAAATATATCATATAAGTTATAGCGAATAAGAAGTTGATATATCTTGATGATATATACGTGTTATTGAAATACCATTGTTTATGACAATCACCGACGAATATAAAATAATATGTGTCTACTACTTTTGCAAACACAAAATTCGGTCAGTATATATGCTCCTCTGTATAACATGATGTATACATATGTTTGATTTGTTTATCAAATTTGAACTAATGTGTGAAATTGTTCATTTAAACTAATGTAGATTATCTATTCGGTATAAATAGTTAGTAGACTCTTATACGTGAAAGATTAAACATGTTTTTGTATTTGAGGCTCTCCTCTCTCAGGGCCCGGGGCGGTTACCCTGTTTGTCGGGCCCATGGCCCGACCTTATGTGCAATTGCGAAATGGAGTACCATTTGTGTCTTAGTGTAGGGACAATTGCTTATGTGCCCTGGTTCTATCTAGTTTATCCGTCTGTGCCATACCCACGTAGTTTCTCTCGTCCGTGCCCTGCCTGGCTCGCAAATCGCTCAAACGGTCCGTTTCCCTCTGGTAACCGTCACTTGGCCTGACTGGTGGGGTCGGCCTGGAGCGACTCGTGTAGAGACCTCACCTTTTATTATAAGGTGGAAGTCCTGTGTTAATGTGCTAGTCCCTGGATCAAATGCTAGCACCACAGTTTAAGATGTATATCATGCAAAAGTGTCAAATACTTTATTAAATCGCATGATCCAGTGTTACAAATATCTCTTACAACTTGCATAACCTGAAAAGGCTAGCAAAATTTCCAAGAGTAGCAGCGGAAAATAGTAGATACAAAGAGCCTCATCATCTTCATGTGCCATAGGCGAAGCATGTTGGTTGTAGACTCGAAATCCTATCGAATACTCACTCGTCGTCTGTCGAATCTGCAAGGTTTAGCTGCAGCCCAGCTATAAAGGGTCAGCACAATTGAATTGTGGTGGCAAGTGACTTTAATTTCTAATATTCTACTAAGCTATATCTATATGCTTATTTGGCCGGTGGAGCTCAAGGCTATTGCGCAAAGCAAATTTTCTCCTACTTTTGATAAACAATTTTCTTAAATCAATATCTTCTCCTTCAGAGACAAATCTCGAGACAAGTCCATGTCTCCTTCCCATGTTCATCCAACAAAGTTTTATTAAGAAATTAGAGATGAGGAGATTTTCAGAACACAACCTTGTGTAGTTACTCAATTATCCAATGCCGGGGACACGGCTAAGATCTTAGGTTTTAACTCTCGAGAGGGTGTGCACTTTCACCATTAGACTCAATCAACCCAAACTATCCTCTACACTCCTTTAGTGAGAAGGAAAAGGAGAAGATCAAGACGAGACTTTTCAGAAGTTGCTTTCCCATGATCATACTAAGAGATTACCACCATCCTATCAACTCTACCACCATCAATCTCTTGACCCAGGTCCACATCAACTTACTCCATCAAGACAGAGCCCATATTGACCAATGGTTGCACGATAAGCAACTAGACTCAGTGTAGACTTAAATCTCATAGCCCTGGGTGGCCTTCCACAAGTGAGCAACTCAGGTTAAACACCGCATATCATGGCCCCAAGTAAGTGGAAACTATCTTGGGCGAAGACAACCATGAAACTTGGCCCTGAGAAGCCACTCAACTTGAAACCTCCTCGATCGACCCAATCCACCCAGGCGTTAAATTAATTTAGTGGAAATTTTTATTTATCACATCAAACCAAAAACAATCATTTTTGCAGCAGGTACATCCACTAAATTATAATAGGGGTCTAATCTGGAATTTCTAAGGGGAAACCTAAAAGGTTTGCATAGCATACTACAATCTCCCAAAACCTATCATGCATACTACTTTTGCAAAACACTGCTTAAAACACTAGATATGCAATAGAATAAAATAGTAGGTGTTTTATGAAGTCACTTGCCAGATGAATGTTGTCGTTTCTCACTCACTCATTGTCGACAACGAACGTTGCACTCCGTTCAATCTATAAAGTAAACAGACATACAATGAACAAGCAATTCAACAAGCACATAACAATTTAAAACAAACAAGCGTAAAAAGGCTTAGCACAGGGTTTGGTCAAGGGTATCACATAATTTGATATGCAAAAAGAATTAATGTGATTGAGTTAAGGGTTTGCCATTTTGGTCAGGGGATGGTCTTGAAAAGATTTACACCAATGAATGCCGAGATGGTTTGAAAACAATTTAAAAGCAAGGTTTGCAATTTTAAGTTATCCAGCATATTTAAATACAAATACACAAGTCTATGTTTCAAAATTGATTTAATGAGACATTGTGTTAAACTTGTTCAAATGATCACACATTAACCTTGGTAAAGGTTTTAACCTAATTTAAATTTCAAGTTTCATTAAAGTAACATAACAAATCATTTTAAAACCAAATTTAAGAGTTCATATCAATGAATTAATATTCTAGTTATTTAAGTTGGCATCAAATTTTAAAATCAAATTTGTACGCTAAATCATTTTAAGGTTGGTCAATATAATGTATAACCGAATACTTATTCTACATCTTAATGATTCCAAAAAATATTTCATTTAAAAATTTCTTGGACATACACAATAATATCTATGTCCAATTTACTTAAATCATGCATTTGAACATTTGAACGAGTTTAAACTAGTCAAGGTTGGAAAATAACATAACTAGCACAATCTATAGGTCATGAGCTTTTCAAAGATATTTTATTAACAAATTTTGACCTTACAGAATTAAAACTATAATTAAAATAATGCTTTACATGTTTCTCTAAATACCAAGTTAGTGCACGACTAAAATACAAGTTTTTATTATACCACTATTTTCTACACGTTCATACGATTCCATAGACTACAAAAACATTAAAAACGGAGTTACGGTCGATTTAATATGAATTTTAGAAGTTATGTCTAGTCAGAAAAACGGAAATGGAAAATAGCTAACACAACAGTCGCGCGGCGCGATGCTATTGTATCAAACAAGTCATCTAATCTACACCGCTGGATCAAGATGTAAGGGCTTACAACGAGATGATCTGGAGGTGGCGGCGCAGTTTACCGGAGTTGGGGGAGACGGCGGCGCCGGCGTCGGGTGGAGGTCGGAGACGACGTTCCCGTGGTTCTCCGGACGTCTAGAGGGGTTCCGCGTATACGGCGCGTCGCGACAGAGAGGATGGTGGCTTCGACGTTGAGCGGCGTGGCTCGGTGCGGCGCGGAGGAGCGGCCGGAGTGCGTCAGGCGTCGGCGAGCTTCGGCGTGCTTGCCCCGAGCGTTTTGGTCGTGTAAGAGAGGCGAGGATGGGTCGAGGGGGTGCGCACGGGCAAGGCGGACGGAATGGAGGTGGTCTTGGTGCTCGGAGGTCGCCTCACCTCGCCGGAATCAATGAAATCGTCCGTGGATGTGAAGAACTCCGGCGAGCAAATTCGTCGGCCTAGTGGCGTATTGGAGAGGGCTTTTGGGGGAGAATGGAGGAGGAGGTCGAGGGCTTTATATAGAATCCGACGGTGCTTGATTTGGTGCAGTAATTTACCCGCAATCAATCGGACATTAATTTCGACAAAAAACATCCATATTTAATGGCGGAATAAATTAGAGCAATTTAGGGCATTTAAGAGAGTGTTTTATGGGGGAATGAAAGAGGAGATTAAGGGCTTTAATTAGAAACAAACGGTGCGTCATTTGGGGCTCTAAATCAACGGGAATCAATTCGGGAAGTTTGCACAGGAGCTGATTTCGCGTTTCCTGGTTCTGGAGCTTGAAGACGACGCTGACGTCATCATGACGTCAGCATTTTTTTTCTTCCGATTTTTCTTATTTCTTTCATAACTTTTGATTTAAGACTCCAAATCAAGTCAAATAAATTTCTAAAAATTTGTAAAAATAATATCTTTGTGTTAAAACAGTTGTGAGCATATTTTGAACACTTTTCAAAAATCAAAATTTTGCATTATTGATTAATTATAAATTTGCCACTTAATGTCAAATTTGAAAACATGGCTTAAATAATTTCGTTTTTGGCTAAATAAAATTTATAAAAATACAACACTTATATAAGTTTAAAATTAAGTTATTTAAACTCATTTTCCAACATTAAATCATTTTTGTCTTTAGTACAACGTTAAATAACATAACACCACTATTCGCAATGAAAAGGGGAATATAATGAATGTATTTTTAATTGAAAATAATTTGTGCACCATTATATTTATATTATGATAATTCATTTGAAAACCTTATAACAACTTTGGAAAAGATTTTTGATTTAATCATTGCATATATAGAAAATATATTCATGAAAGTCATTTAATGTTTTGAAAATAAATGAAAATCATTTAAGCTAATGAAATGTTTATTTGGGTTGTTAAGTAGTTATAGAATGTATGAGGTTTTAAATTTATATGCTATAGACTTGTAATATCCAAACTATGTTTTGAACTCAGGTAAATGAATAATAATCTTTTGGCAAATAGACAATGTTTTCAATAGTTTAAAATAACACTTGGAATTATTATTTTAATTTATTTATAGCTAAGGCTAAGTGGTTGAAATCAATTATTTATAAGTAAACTATTTACTTAAAATAAAATGGTTTGTACTTTATAAAACATTTGTCAAATTACATATGAAGGTTTTTGAAATACAATGGATAATGTAATGTTTAATTGGAAATAACTTTTGAAAATAATGACACATTGGGAATTTTGAAATAATAGACTTTTTCAAAATTGGTTGAAGTCTTTTATAGTTAGTTTTCTTATGCATTTTAATATTTTATTTTAATCAAAACAAAAGTTTTAAATTTTAGTGATTTTTGAACATTCCAAAATATTGGGATGTTACAGCTCGGTTGTAATTTCCTGGGGTCGTCTAGTGGGGTCGGACCTTTGACCTTAGATGTGGGCCCAGCGAAGTGTATGCTCGTCCTCATCCTCCTCCTCCAAGTGGGACCGCTCAAGTGGGGACAGTAAGCGAGTCTCAAGTGGGGAGAGGAAGGGACGAGTCTGACGCCCAGGTAGGGTATCTCGGCCCCAATTTACACGTGGTTAACACCGAATTAACTGAGTTAACACCGAATTAACTGAATTAACACTGAAGTAACTCACAATTCGTTGATTAGTACGTCATTGTTTAGTGAAACTGCTACTACTACTAATTGAAACTCGATTTATAACTCGAGTTGATTTATAATATAGGATTCATAACTCGATTTGAAAACTCAAATTCGATTTATAACTCGAATTGAAACTGCTACTACTAATTGAAAATCGATTTATAACTCTAATAGGAATTACAAAAGATTAGCAGTGCATGCATCACTGCTACTACGCCGGCGGCGGCCTAAAACTACTACTAATCAGCAGTGCAACTAAGGCACTACTGCTACTACGCCGGCCTCGGCCTACACGCGCCGCTTCTTGGCCGGCGGTTCGTCGTCGTCATCGTCGGAGTCGTCGTCGGAGTCATCCTCCTCCTCCGCCTCCTCCTCCTCCTCCTCCTCGTCATCGTCGTCGTCGTCCTCCTCCTTGTCGTCCTTCACCAACTCCGGGTCCGAGTCCTCCTCCTCGGACCCGTCGTGTTCGTCGTTGTCGGAATCGCCGTCGGAGTTGTCGGGGTCAGAGCCGCCTCTCTGGTCGTCGTCGTCGCCCTCGCCGTCGTCGTCGGTGCCGGAGCCGCCGGCGTGCCCGTGGTCCTCATCCCACCACGGGATTGGGTTCCCCTCGCCGTCGGAGTCGCTCAGGATGGCTTCGTTCTGCCACAAGTGATCCATTAGAGAGCATGGGTGGTTGGGGTTTTTTCGGAATGGGGAGAAGAGAGAAACTGCAGAAGAGCGAGTGAACCACAATGCAATGGGATTGGGGTTTTTATTTCTGAAGGATTGACGTGGGGCTACCTTGCGGGTAGCCCACGGTGAGGCTACCTGGGCCGCGCCAAGGATGGAAAGGCCAACAGAAGGCCCACTCGGGGTATCTCATATCCTAGTCCAACTCGGTTAGGGCTTGTAACCTACCGTATCTGTACCAACCACCCGAGACCTGGCTGCCTATAAAGCCAGGAGGGTTGCCCGTCCTAGAGGACACGCTCAGAACCACCAACCCTAGCGAGATCGCAATCTCGCCATTGTAACCGCTACTCGCATCAATAACCAGACAAGCAGGAGTAGGGTGTTATCCTCCGGGAGCCTGAACCTGGGTAAACCTCGCTTGTCAGCCGTCGTGATCACCTTGCACTCTCCTCTCTCCCCATCAATCAACCCGGGGTGCACAACCCTGGGACTTGCCGAGTTAGAACCTCGTCAATTGGCGCCGTCTGTGGGAAGTTCAAACAAGTGCTAGGATCATGGTCACGCCGGCTCCATCCGCAACGAAGATCGGCGCACCCGCCATCAGGGAGTCGATCCGATTCGGCTCCTTCGAGTACGTCATCCACTCGAAAGCTCATCAATCGGTGTACGCCGATCTGGACAAAGGTATACACATCACCTTCGGCTCCATATTCTGTTGCATCGATAGTCGTGGCATACTCAGGTCTACGACTACGGCGTTACGCGCGGCGGCATCATCAAAATCGCCGACCACCGCGCCCGCTGGACCCGCGAAGATCGCATCTGCCGCACCCGCGGAGATCGCAACCGCTGGACCCGCGAAGATCGCATCTGCCGCACTCGCGGAGATCACGACCGCCGGACCCGCGAAGATCGCATCTACCGCACCCGCAAGGTTTGCGCCAGCTGTACCCGCGAAGAAGACATCTACGTCGACAATCTCGGCAACGACCACGCGAATCGAGTCTACTACCCCAACCTCGATCGCGCGGTCAATCATGTCAAGCCCCACCTCCACCGTTCCGCCCGCACGTGCGACCGGGAGCCCGCGTCCGACATCAACGTCACGCGTGCCCTCATCTTCCTGGAAGTCCCAGGTCTACCCCAAGCCACTCGCACTCGCCCCGTCGAGTGCGGGCACATGGACAATCGCGAAAAGACGCGACAGCGGGTGCGCCGCGCGCCACGTTGCAGCAATTTTCGACCCCGAGCAAGAAGCGGGTGACATAAGTAGCAGCGGCAGCACCAATTCTCCAATCCATGCCTACCCCAGGCAGGTCTTCATGGCCGGCACAGCGCCGCATGATGACGACGACGAACCCGCATACCCACTGGAGGTGGACATGCCGGACCAGACGAAACTCGTCATCACGCGTGATATGGCGATCCAAGCAATGAAGCATGTGGACGAGGGCACGTTCCCGCCACCCAACGCATCTCGAGACGATCACCTGGCGGTCCAGTACTTGCTGCGCAAGGAAGGCGAACGAATTCGCGCCGAAAAGGCCGAACTTCTCAGGCACAAGAGGGACGCGGATGCGTCGAGTGCCAGGCGAGCTGCCCTCTCCTTCACATCCTCCACAGAGGTGACTCAGGGAGCACGTCGAACCAGAGCCCGTATCCCCCACATGGGAGAAGCTGATCGAACAAGGCTAACCCGCAACCTCGACTCTTCCTTCGTCACCGAAGATGAAAACGGGATACCCGTCCCAAAAACAGCAAACGCTGCCTTAATAGCAGTCGAGACGTACCTTCGGCTCACGCAGCCACCGGAGGGTGACACGCGCTCCCTCCTCCACAAGCAACAAATTGCCTCCATAAGAGCAATCGAAGAAGCTTTGGCGGCCAAGGGGCCAAGCAACAGAGCGACCGAGCCAACAATGTCAGGCGCCCCAGTGGCGCAGGGACAAGCAATCAAGGACCTACGCGACGTCCTGACGCAGAAGACGGTGGACCGCAATCGCAAGGAACGTTCGGCTAGTGTGGCACACGCAAACGACCACGCCGACCGCGACTTCGAGCCGTGTGGCGCAGCATGTTTCTCCTTCAACATCCGCGACACCCGCATGCCTAAAGGCTTCAAGTTGACGGCCGGCACACCAAAGTACGACGGAAAGCAAGACCCGAAGCTATGGCTCGAGGACTACCTTATTGCTTGCACCTGCCAAGGTGGAACATCGACCACGGCAATGCAGTACATCCAGCTCATGCTGACAGACTCTGCACGCGGGTGGCTCACAAGCCAACCCAAAGATTCTTTTCGAACGTGGGAAGAGTTCCAGGACAACTTCATCAAAAGTTTCTCGGGAACATTCGCCAGACCAACGACCTATATCGAGTTGCAGGCCTGCAAGCAGGGGAAGGACGAGTCGCTCCGATCTTACATCCAGAGGTGGACACTCCTCCGCAATACCATGGAACCCGTATCAGAGGACAGGGTGATGGATGCCTTCATGCATGGCGTTGCTCGCCGTGACCTCCGGGAGGAATTTGGTAGGCTCCAGCCGAAGACCACAATAGAGTTAATGAAGACAGCCAACCAATGGGCTGAAGGAGAGGACTACGTCCGCGAAACTTCTCCCAAAAAGGAAGGCGAAACAAGCAACTGGCGCGAGTCGCGTCAGAAGAGGAAGGCACGTTACACGCACGACTCAATCGAGTTAGTAGCGGCGGGTTATGAAACCCCCCGCGAGGTCAAGCGTGAGGGCATTAGACAGCACGAGCAAAGTCGACAGCCCAGCTCGAGTCAGTACAACCGTGGCAACAGCAGCATCGACCACAGCGATGGAGGTCAGAAGCGCGAATGGAAGCGCCCGTTAACCCCGGCAGAGGAACTGATGCAACCCTGTAAACATCACTCGTTCCGCAACCCGGCAACAGGAAAGTGGGGTTCAAACCACCTGTTGAAAGATTGCCGCAAAGCAAGAAAGATCTACCATGCCATGCAGCAAATCATCGCCCCGGTGCAGGCCATACAAGCGGCACCGCAGCTAGCCATCCAGGCAGCACCCGCAAACAACAATCAAGTGCAGGCGGCAGGAGCGTTCCCCCAGCCGCAGCAGCAACAACAAGGTGCCGACGCGTACCCAGCCGCACGGGGACAGTTGAACATGATCCAGAAGGGACCCCCGTCGAACAGGAGGCAGAAAATCATCACACGCCAAGTACTTCAAGCCATCAACAGCCCGCGCGCGGTACCAGACTACCTGCGCGGGTCGGAGACACCAATCACATTTTCCAGGGCAGATCACCCAGCGGAGGTAGTCCGACCAGGGCACGCCGCACTCGTGATTGAGGCTTTGATCGGCGACTACAGCCTGAAGAAAGTGTTCCTGGACGGGGGCAGCGGCATCAACATCATATTCGCCGACACCCTCAGGCGAATGAACAGGTCGACAGAGAAATTGCCGGAGTCGGAGACCACCTTCCACGGCATAGTACCAGGGCAGCCAATCACGCCCATGGGAACAATCACACTCGACGTCATCCTCGGTACACCCGAGCACTTCAGGAAGGAGTCGATAGATTTTGAGGTCGTCGACTGGAAGTCACAATACCACGCCATCCTCGGACGCCCAAGCTTTGCCAGGTTCATGGCAGTACCCCACTACGCCTACCTGATGATAAAGTTACCCGGGCCAAAAGGAGTGATCACCGTCCGCGGCGACTTTGGGCTCTCCAACAGCTGCGACCGCGAGTTTGCCAAGATCTCCAAGTCCTTCGGCGTCGAAGAGCGGTTCAAAGCCATATCAGCCGACAACGACAAAACCGTCTTCCCGGCTCGCAAGAAGCCTGCCAAAGACGCAGCGTTCAACACGAACGACGATACCGTCACCCACCAAGTCCATCCGACTGACAGCGGAAAGACAGTCAAGGTCTCATCAAGCCTGACACCCGCGTAGGAAAGCGCGCTCGTCGAGTTCCTACGTGAGAACTGGAAAATCTTCGCATGGCAACCTTCTGACATGCCGGGGATACCCAGGGAACTCGCCGAGCACTCTCTGAAAGTACACAAGGACGCAAGACCTGTCAAGCAATCCATGCGACGCTTCTCAGGACCCAAACGAGACGCCATCACCATGGAAGTCGACAGATTATTGCACGCCAAGTTCATCCGAGAGATCAAGGACTCGGACTGGGTCGCTAACCCGGTCCTAGTCGAGAAAAAGAAGACGAAGAAACTGTGCATGTGCGTGGACTTCACCGCAGTCAACAAATGCTGCCCCAAAGACCACTTCCCGCTCCCGCGGATAGATCAGATCATCGACTCGACTGCAGGTTGCGAACGCCTATCTTTTCTGGACGCCTACTCAGGTTACCAGCAGATCAGGCTGAAGGTCGAGGACGAGGAGAAGACAGCTTTCAGCACACCCGACGTCGTTTTCTGCTACCAGACGATGCCGTTCGGGTTAAAGAACGCAGGTGCCACGTACCAGCGGGCAATGCAAGCATGCCTCAAGGGGCTAATCGGGCAGATCGTCCAAGTCTACGTCGACGATATCGTCGTCACAACCCGGAAGGAGGATACCCTAGTCGACGACCTACGCAAGGTCTTCGCCGCACTGGACGTCTACCAAATCAAACTCAATCCAGAGAAGTGCGTATTCGGCGTGCCAGCCGGAGAGCTACTAGGGTACCTTGTATCCGCAAGGGGAATCGAAGCAAATCCCGAGAAGGTGCAGAACATACTCACAATGCCAGCACCCACGAAGCTCAGGGAGGTGCAACGATTAGCCGGCCGAGTCGCAGCCCTCAGCCGGTTCGTTAGTAAGTTGGGAGAAAAGGCCTTACCCTTCTACCAACTGATGAAGAAGTCCGACAAGTTCGAGTGGACGCAAGAGGCGCAGGACGCATTCGACCATCTCAAGAAGACGCTGACAACCTCTCCGGTCCTCGTGGCACCACTGGAAAACGAGCCGCTCTACCTGTACGTCTCAGCAACAAACAGGGTGGTGAGCACGGTGCTCGTAGTCGAACGCGAAGAGGAAGGGCACAGCCACCCGGTGCAGAGGCCCGTCTACTACCTTAGCGAGGTGCTCACCTTGTCCAAGCAGAATTACCCGCATTACCAGAAGCTGGCATACGGAGTCTTCATGACCTCCAGAAAGGTCGTCCACTACTTCTCCGAGCACCCGATCACGGTGGTAAGCTCCTCCGGACTAGCAGACATCCTCACAAATCAGCGCGCGACAGGACGAGTCGCCAAGTGGGTTGTCGAACTAGGACCATGGGGGCTGAAGTATGCTCACCCGAAGTCCATCAAGGCCCAAGTCCTCCCAGAATTCACCACTGAGTGGATAGAAGCCCAGCTACCGAACATCCCCGACCTGTCCAACGCATGGACAATGTACTTTGATGGCTCCAAGAAATTCAAGTCAGCCGGGGCAGGAGTCGTGCTCATTTCCCCCAAAGGCGACAAGCTCAAGTATGTCTTGCAGATGGACTTCCCGAAGCCGTCCAACAACGAAGCCGAATACGAGGCCCTGATCCACGACATGCGGATGGCCAAGAACTGCGGCGCCACGCACCTCATGATCTACGGCGACTCCTACCTGGTGGTACAGCAAACCATGAAGTCCTGCGACGCCATCGCTGACAACATGATCGCCTACAGAGACCTCTACAATCAGATGGAAGGAAACTTCGACGGCTGCGAGCTACGCCACATCGGCCGTGAAAGCAACGAGGAAGCCGACGCCCTAGCTAACATGGGCTCGGACAGGGTACCAGTCCCACCCGGCGTTTTCCTCGAGTGCATCACGCAAAGATCCATCAAGACTCAGGGTACAGCAAGCACTGCAACCACAAAAGGCGATGTCAACCCGCCAAGCCAGGACAAGGTCCCCATGGGAGTCATGGTAGTCGAAGCCACATGGACAGGACCATACCTGGCATACATACTGCATCAGAAGCTGCCAGCTGACCCAGTCGAAGCAAAGCGCATCATCAGACGCTCCAAAAGTTTCACCGTCATCAACGGGGAACTCTACAAAAGAAGCATATCAGGAATCCTGCAAAGGTGCATACATCCAGTCGACGGCCAAGCCATCCTACTCGACATTCACGCGGGTACATGCGGACATCACGCAAGCAGCCGGGCACTGGTGGCCAAGGCGCTACGAGCCGGATTCTATTGGCTCACAGCCATGCAGGACGCCGAGGAGCTGGTGAAGAAATGCACAGGGTGCCAGGAATTTGCCAACAAGCCGCACGCCCCAGCATCAGAGCTCAAAACAATACCACTAGCCTGGCCCTTTGCCCAATGGGGCCTGGACATGGTGGGACCGCTGAAGAAATCCTCACCCGGAGGTCATACCCACCTCCTGGTCGCAGTCGATAAATTCACAAAGTGGATCGAAGCCGTGCCCATCACAAGTTCGACTGCATCCACAGCGGTTAACTTCATCAGGTCAATCATCTTCAGGTTTGGAGTACCTAACGGGATCATCACCGACAACGGCTCGAACTTCACAGCCGAGGAATTCAAAGACTTCTGCTCAGAGCAGGGGATCAAGCTCAACTACGCGTCGGTCTCGCACCCGCAGTCCAACGGACAAGTGGAGAAGGTCAACGGCTTAGTCTGAAACGGCATCAAGAAGCGACTGCGCGTACCCCTAAAACGCGCAGCGAGCGCGTGGGTGGAAGAACTGCCATCAGTCCTCTGGAGTCTGCGAACAACGCCGAATAGATCTACCCAGTACACGCCATTCTTCATGGTGTACGGTGCAGAAGCGGTCCTCCCCTGCGACGTCAAGTTTGACGCACCAAGAGTAATCGCCTACGACGAGTCTGAAGCAGAGGAGGCACTCGAAGACAGCAGAGACGCCCTGGACGAAGCACGCGACATCGCCCTAGCACGATCAGCCGTGTATCAGCAGGACCTGCGCAATTATCATACTCGGAGGCTGCGACCAAGAGCGTTCGTGGCAGGCGACCTGGTTCTTCGACTCAAGCAAAAGAAGGTGCACAAGCTCGCTTCCCCATGGGAGGGCCCGTACATCGTAACAGAGGCAATAGGCAATGGAGCGTACCGCCTAAAGGACTCGAAGACAGGAGCAGACTGCAGTAACACGTGGAACATAGCACAACTCCACCGGTTCTACGCCTAGTTCAAATCAAGCATTGTACAAGAAAGCCAACGCGGCAGGCTTCAGACGCACTCTTTTCCTTACCAGGGTACCTGAGGGGACTGGAGGGTTTTTAATGAGGCGGCCTGTTCGCATGAATCAATAAAGTGACTTGAAGAAAAACTGTCTCTTCTGTCCCGTCACTCAAGAAGCTCAAAAATCCTAGGCAGCCACTCGATCCACTCGGGGGCTGACCACACAGGTTGAAATAATAGCTTAGGCCGCTACCCGAACCACTCGGGGGCTGCGCCATACAAGCGTGCCAAAAATCCTAGGTCGCCACCCGAACCACTCGGGGGCTGCGCCATACAGGTTGAAATAAAAGCTTAGGCCACCACCCAACTTACTCGGGAGCTGCGCCATGCAAGCACAGAACCAAAAATCCTAGGCCGCCACTCGACCGACTCGGGGGCTGCGCCATACAGGTCAAGTTCCAAATCCTAGGTCACCACCCGACATACTCGGGGGCTGCGCCACACAGGTCACACTTGCAATCCTAGGCTACCACTCGACTTGCTCGGGGGCTACGCCAAACAGGACTCAGAAAAATCCTCGGCCGCCACTCGAACCTACTCGGGGGCTACGCTGCACAGGTCAAGTTCCAAATCCTAGGTCACCACCCGACATACTCGGGGGCTGCGCCACACAGGTCACACTTGCAATCCTAGGCTACCACTCGACTTACTCGGGGGCTACGCCAAACAGGACTCAGAAAAATCCTCGGCCGCCACTCGAACCTACTCGGGAGCTGCGCCGCACAGGTCAAGTTCCAAATCCTGGGTCACCACTCGACATACTCGGGGGCTGCGCCACACAGGTCACACTTGTAATCCTAGGCTACCACTCGACCTACTCGGGGGCTGCGCCAAACAGGACTCAGAAAAATCCTCGGCCGCCACTCGAACCTACTCGGGGGCTGCGCTGCACAGGTCAAGTTCCAAATCCTAGGTCACCACCCGACATACTCGGGGGCTGCGCCAAACAGGTAACACTTGCAAAACTAGGCCGCTGCTTGGCGTACTCGGCAGCTGCACCACACAGGTCGAATCAGGCACCCTCACTTTCGAGTAAACATATCAATTCTCATTACTCGAAAAAGTGCTATAACCTGTTACATTATATTTACACAAGTAAATTTGCCCTCTATAGCTAACCCTGTACATCAGACGACAGCTACTTTAAACTGCAGGCTCAGCCTTTGGCGCATCGAGAGGACCTACAAGCCGCTCGCTCAAGTCCTGAACTTGCCGGATAATCCGGCGCGCAGCCGGCAAGGTCTCGTCGAAGTCGTCATCACCTGGCAGGCCTTCAAGCACTCGCTCAAGCGGAAGATGTGGCCGGTGCATCCGAACATACGCCAGCGCCGCGTTTGCACCAGCCACAAGCTGAGCGTCGACTACTTCCTTCAGCCCTTCGCCATCACGGAACCTCTCCAGCAAGGCAGGCAACCCGTTCGGCTGCGCATTATGCGGGAAGTACACGCGGTTGACGTGCCAAAGTGTCTTCCGGCAGCTCTCCAGAAGAGCGGCAGCGCGCCACGTTCGATCAAGCATCGTGGCAAGGACGCGCCCCCTCGACTTGTTCACCCAGAACTGGCGAGCTTCATAGGAGTCGCCGGACGCCTCTCGGGTGACTCGCTCTTCAACGCGAGCCCGCTCGGCCTCCCAATCGGGATTAACATCTGCGCACACGAACTGCAAGTCAGAAGGAGAAGGACAAACAACAGCGACGGCAGCCACCAACATGATACATACCCTGCAGCTGCCGACTGATCAAGTCCATCTCTCCAAGCAAAAAATCTTCACGACGTGAGAACTCCGCCGTGGGATGCGACTGGGAGCGCTGCAACATCCGCTCCGTATTCTTCAGGGTCGCCTCAAGCTCCACCACCTTGTTCTTCAAGTAGGTGATTACCCGCTGGTCATTCGCACTGCGCGGAGGAGCCGGCGCCGCCCGACGACGGCAACCACCCGAAGAGGAAGCCGCGCCACTCGGCTCGGCCAAGGGAGAAGGCGGAGCATCATCGCGCATGTCACTCTGTCAGAAATACGCAGAGTCAATACAGAAGTACGACTGCCAAACACAGTTGAGCTCAGAAGACAGAAAGTCAGCAAAATCAATACTGAAGAGCAAAAGACCCGGCAGGGCAATATCCATTACACACAGGGAGTTTAAAATACAAGCCACAGCGACTGCTGCATCCCTACACCTATGCCTACTCTAAGGCCGCGGACTGCGACCGGGAGCGGCCCTTCCGAGCAGCCGCTTCAGTCGCCCTAGCAAGGGCCCTCTCGAAGAGTGCCACAAGCTGCGCAGCCAGCTGCGAGGCGCGCTCCTTCACGCCACTCAGCGACGCGGTCCGACCATCAGGCTTGCGAGGAAAACCGCTGACGATCTTCTCGAAGTCACCTGGAACTTGGTGGCCTAAAAGGAGCTGGAAGGTGAGCTCGGAGCCGCGTACCGTCTGCGACCGCGTGAAGTCGGCGATGGTGGTCGCGTCCCCAAACGGTGCAGCCAGAGCGTCCACGGTCGCTGGCGGCTGGCTGCCCGGAAAAATGCTTTGATGCACCACGGCCAGGGCTCCGGTCGACTTCTCCAACGCGGCGGAAGACTTCTTCAGGGCATCCGAGGCATAGGCGCAGACGCGGTCGAAGAAGCCAACCGCAGTCGCCAAGTCGACCGTGTCACTCGACGCGTCTTCGGGAGGAGCTCCACCGCAAGTCTCTGCGCCAAAACTCAAAGTCAGGACAAGAAAAGGAACGAAAACTCAGTAAGCGTCAAGCTGATACTCACCCCCAAGAACAGCGGCGAGTGAAAGGAGGCGACCGATTTGAGTTTTCTCATGGGCGACCCGCGCCAGCTCCCGCTCTTGAGACTCACGAAGAGCCTTCTCAAGCTCATCAACCCGGCCAGTAGCCTGGTCCAGCGAGGAACGCAGTTGGTCCCTCTCCTTCTCCAGGCGAACATAAGCCGCGGCTGCGTCAAGCTGCTGGCGATAGTACGGCTGAAAATAAAAAGAGCAAGGTATCAATAAAGTTGCGGGCGACTATACTAGTCACCCACACCTTCGGGGGCTACTCCCATCGGGAGCGCTGATCGCGCACCCGATGAGAAATCAAGAATACAAGAAAAACAGGAGAAGACTTACGTGGTCCAGGAGCTCAAGGTCCTCGGCAGTCGAAGGAGGAGCCCGGCTAGACGAGGCCAGGCCGGTAGCCTCAACATGCGCCTTCTCCACCACCGTAGGCGTCTCCAGCCCAGTCGAAGGGCCAGAAGTAAGCTCCGTGTCCCGAAGGGGGGAGCCGACGTTGTCAGAGCGGTGGCTACACCAAAATCAAGAATACAAGGCAACTCAACGACGAACCTGCAAAGTACTACTCGAAGGACGTGTTGCAAAGAAACTAACCTGGGGGAGCTGGCGTCGTCGAAGCTCGACAGAGAGGGCGAGGGCATCCGCGCGAAGGACCGTGGCGCTGCAGAGCTGACTGGAGGAACGTTGAGAGGTTCCTCCCAGCCACCCGAAGATTGCGCACCCGGAGACGTCGCCACGGCCTCCTCCTCGGCAACATCCACACCCCTGGCAGGCGACGACGCGGTGGCAGGCTCGCCGCGACTCGGAAGCTTCCGCTTCTTCTTCGCGGGTTCTACCACTTCGTATTCCTCCTCCACCTCGTCGCGGGGAGAATGTGCGGAAGGGATTTCTTCATCCTCGTCCTCCTCCTCGACGAACTTCGACTCATCGTCGGGTCCGTTCTCGGGGAGAGGAGGGTAGCTGATGAACAGAGCCCGACCCTAAAGCAAAGTAGACGCAAGTCGAATCAAAATGCAAAGTAGACTCAAGTCGAACAAGTACAAAAATAGAGCAAGACCAGACTCACCTCAGGAACGGGGTTCGCAGCCCCGTAAGGAGCCACGGGGCACGTGACGTTGCAGGCGTCCGCGGCTCGAAGGTTGGTGATGGACCTGACGTTGGCCTCCACCTCCTCGTCATCCAGCGGCCTGGCGCTAACGCCCTCGGCGGCCCACATCGGGTAGGGCCGGGCGCGGAGAGGTTGCACCCGAAGGCGGAAGAAGGTGGCCATCAGAAAGACGCCACCCGCCTCACGCCCAAGGGTCTGGGTCAGCTCTTGCAGCAAGGTCAGCAGGGGCCGCACAGCCTCCTTCTCCACGGCAGACAATGGGTGCGCCCAGGCGCCAGTCTTCCGCAGCCCGCGCTTGCCATCGAAGGCGTCCAGTCCGTCGTCGTTCGACTGGACGTAGAACCATCTCCGGCGCCACCCTTGGACGGAGTCCAACTTCTTCATCTGGAAGTACGCGGTATCACCGCGCACTTGGATTCCGAAGCCGCCCACTGGGAAGGTCCGCCCACTCTTCCCTACGTTCTTGCGAACGAGGAAGAGCGACTTCCACAGGCCCCAGTGGGGCGCGACGCCCAGGAAGCACTCGCATAACACAATGAAGCCCGCGATGCTTAGGACGCCATTGGGGGTCAGATCATGGATCTGAACCCCATAGGCGTACAGGAGCCCGCGCACAAAATCGTGCATGGGGAACCCGAAGCCACGCGGAACGAAGTCCGCGAAGCAAACGCGCTCCCCATCGCGAGGGGTGGGAAACGCTTCTTTGCCAGGGACTCGTACCTGGACTTCCCCCGCAGGTGGCAGCAGGCCCTGCGCGCGGAGCAGCTCGACATCAGTCTTCTTCGTCGTCGACCTCTGCCAGTCGCCCTCGGGCTTCTTCATCAACCCGGCGTCATCGACAGCGGCGGCGGAGGAACCAGTAGTGCCCCTCGGCTTGCCCATCGCTTAGGTCGGAAGGTGCGGAGAGAGATTGCTTCGAGCTCAGGACGGCGGCGGCAATGGCAGAGCGCAAGAGGAGAGGAAAAGGCAAGAATGGATTGGAGAAGATGACATCCCAAACGCCAGGGCGCAGTACTTATTCCTCGAGGACCGGCATCTCAACCGTCCATCGCGCAAGGGCTCCGAGCGAAGGCATCCAGCCGTCCACGTGTCGCACGGAGAAGCCAATCGTTGCCGCCAACTTCCTCCACTACGCACGAGAACCGAGGCGTCGTCGCCGCGCCGCGCAAATTTCGCGCCCAGTTCGGGGACGTGACAGCTGTGGGCGTGGTCATCTCTGACAGCGGGGCCCACCACATCATGTCCCATCGGGCGCAGAGGCGTGCAGCAAAACCGTCATCAATGACGTCACCATACCAACGGCTCCGAGACTAACCGAAGAAACTCGGCAGATTCATTCGAGTGGTAAGCTTCACAGCTGAAATTAACCAGGTAAGATCAGCCGGTGATCTGAGCACCCGAAGAAACCTTTCGAGTGATCTGTACAGTAAGCTCAGGTAGCCGAACCAATCCAACAAGTAAGCCAAAGCAGGCTGAATAGAAGCAAGCTTCACAAGAAGAAGTCAAAGTAATTCGACTGCACAAGATTACTCCCATCGGGAGAGGCTGGTTCGACTGAAGAAATTCGAGTTCAGGCTCAAGATCAAGCAATCCAATGGCGCGTCCCGGGAGAAGGAGTCCTTTGTCCGACTCTGAGACTCGATCAAGCACTCGGGGGCTACTGACGTGGGGCTACCTTGCGGGTAGCCCACGGTGAGGCTACCTGGGCCGCGCCAAGGATGGAAAGGCCCGCAGAAGGCCCACTCGGGGTATCTTGTATCCTAGTCCAACTCGGTTAGGGCTTTAACCTACCGTATCTGTACCAATAACCCGAGACCTGGCTGCCTATAAAGCCAGGAGGGTTGCCCGTCCTAGAGGACACGCAGGCTCAGAACCACAAACCCTAGCGAGATCGCAATCTCGCCATTGTAATCGCTACCCGCATCAATAACCAGACAAGCAGGAGTAGGGTGTTATCCTCCGGGAGCCTGAACCTGGGTAAACCTCGCTTATCAGCCGTCGTGATCACCTTGCACTCTCCTATCTCCCCATCAATCAACCCGGGGTGTACAACCCTGGGACTTGCCGAGTTAGAACCTCGTCAGCGGCGGAGGAGCCAGCAGTGCCCTTCGGCTTGCCCATCGCCTAGGTCGCAGGGTGCGTGGAGAGATTGCTTTGAGCTCGGGACGGCGGCGGCAATGGCAGAGCGCAACAGGAGAGGAAAAGGCAAGAATGGATTGGAGAAGATGACATCCCAAACGCCAGGGCGCAGTACTTATTCCTCGAGGATCGGCATCTCAGCCGTCCATCACGCGGGGGCTCCGAGCGAGACCATCCGGCCGTCCACGTGTCGCACGGAGAAACCAATCGTCGCCGCCAACTTCCTCCACTACGCACGAGAACCGAGGCGTCGTCATCGTACCGCGCAAATTTCGCGCCCACTTCGGGGACGTGACAACTGTGGACGTGGTCAGCTCTGACAGCGGGTCCCACCACGTCACGTCCCATCGGGCGCAGAGGCGTGCAGCAAAACCGTCATCAATGACGTCAACAAGCCAACGGCTCCGAAACCAACCGAAGAAACTCGACAGATTCATTCGAGTGGTAAGCTTCACAGCTGAAATCAACAAAGGTAAGATCAGCCAGTGATCTGAGCACCCGAAGTAACCTTTCGAGTGGCAACACAGTAAGCTCAAGCAGCCGAATCCATCCAACAAGTAAGCCAAAGCAGGCTGAATAGAAGCAAGCTTCACAAGAAGAAGTCAAAGTAATTCGACTGCACAGATTACTCCCATCGGGAGCGTCTGGTTCGACTGAAGAAATTCGAGTTCAGGCTCAAGATCAAGCAATCCAATGGCGCGTCCAGGAAGAAGGAGTCCTTTGTCCGACTCTGAGACTCGATCAAGCACTCGGGGGCTACTGACGTGGGGCTACCTTGCGGGTAGCCCACGGTGAGGCTACCTGGGCCGCGCCAAGGATGGAAAGGCCAGCAGAAGGCCCACTCGGGGTATCTCATATCCTAGTCCAACTCGGTTAGGGCTTGTAACCTACCGTATCTGTACCAACCACCCGAGACCTGGCTGCCTATAAAGCCAGGAGGGTTGCCCGTCCTAGAGGACACGCTCAGAACCACCAACCCTAGCGAGATCGCAATCTCGCCATTGTAATCGCTACTCGCATCAATAACCAGACAAGCAGGAGTAGGGTGTTATCCTCCGGGAGCCTGAACCTGGGTAAACCTCGCTTGTCAGCCGTCGTGATCACCTTGCACTCTCCTCTCTCCCCATCAATCAACCCGGGGTGCACAACCCTGGGACTTGCCGAGTTAGAACCTCGTCAAGGATAGTGATGAATTCACTGCCGTCGGCGCATAATGAGATAACCGCTTAGAGCACCGAACAGGCACATCGCCTCGTTTTCTTGCCAACACAGTGTAACATGACAACTTACAGATTATATTCACAATGATGACATCGTGTGACCGCGCTTCACGTCTAGTCAAACTGACATGCCTGTAAATGTTTACCACGTCATCTGGTGCCCCTAGACTTGTCGAGTACAAGTTTCGAACAGTTGATGTGCGTCGTCGTTATGGTCAAATTTAATGCAGTTGGAGACGTTGTGAGAGATCTACATGTATCAGAAGCATTTTTTGCGAGAACTGACGCAATTTAATTTTCTTTTTACATGCAAATATGCGTCGGTGCATCCGTGTCAACACATCAAGCGCGATCTGGACACGAAAAGGACTTGAACTGGTACCCACAATGCGCGCTCTGTGTAGTTACCCGATTGAACGTGTGTAGACCTTGTTTATCAACTTGAATCGTTTGTAATATTTGTTATTGTATTTTTGTCGAACACCTTAAGTGCGCACTCTGTACGCGCCATGGCGTGCTCCGGACGCGCCACGACGTGCTCTGGGAGCGTACTGGCGCACATTTGGGCGCGAACTAAGCCTAGACCATTCTTAGTCACTCCAAAATGATAATTTCGTGAGTATTTTGAAATTATCATGTTGCAATTCTAAAACCACTTCTCTTTAATCTTAGACCTCATCGTTTGAGTTTTGCGATATCACATGAGATACATGCCCTTCTAATTTTGAATGTATGTAGACCATGTTTTTCAACTTGAGTCGTTAGTATATGACATATGAATACTATGTGCGCCGGTTTTTCAATTTTTCGATAATTTTTGAATTTATTATGGTTATTTCAAATTCGGTCAAACCTAAGTTTGACCAACATTTAAACAAGTTTAAAACATGAAAATGAAAAACTAAGCATGGATCCTTCTTAGTCACTTCAAAATGAAGCTTTTGTGAGGTTTTTGAAAATTTCATGTTGTAATTCCAAAACCACTTTTCTCTAACCTTAGACCTCATAGTTTGAGTTATGCAATATCACATGAGATACATGCCCTTCTCCTTTTCAATGTATGTAGACCATGTTTTTCAACTTGAGTCGTTAGTATATGACATAATACGACTATGTGCGCATGATTTTCCTTTTTTTGATTTTTTTGAATATTCGAAGCTCATTTCAAATGTCGGTTAAACTGTAGCCGTCTGATTTCCTCTATAAGGAATCTGCACGCAGACTCGGGGCGATCCGTGAGAAGCTCATTCTGCGATCTGATTGGACGCACGCGTAGGACAAGGTTGTACACCCGCTGACGAGTGGACCACGGCGGACCCAACGGGGATCTTGGCTCGCCCACCCCCATTTGCCTCAGTAACTTAAATGGGGATTTTGGCAAACCAAATGGGGATAGCCAACGAGCTTGCTCAAATCTAGCTTGAATCCATATAAATTTTCAAATGGCTTGGACTCGCTGAAAAATGTGTTTCAAATGAGGTCCAAAGGTAGGGTAAACGGCCCCGTATCTAAGAAAAATGGTGGACTCGTAGAAAAATGTGTTTTAAACGAGCTCCAAAGGTAGGGTAAAAGACCCCATTTCTAAGAAAAATGGTGGACTCGCTGAAAAATATGTTTCAAATGAGCTCCAAAGTCAGGGTAAACTGCCCCATTTGTAAGAAAAATGGTGGACTCGCTGAAAAATGTGTTTCTAATGAGCTACAAAGGTAGGATAAACGGCCTCATTTCTAAGCAAACTTTGCAAACTGAACTGGATTCACACACACAATTGGAAACGTCAAGCACAAGGCCATTGCCAAATTTCATGGTAGTACAAAATGGACTTGCCCTTGCTAAATTATAAAATAGATCAACAACTAATAACTTGGCACTTGCCTTTAATAAAGCAATTAATAACTAAAATGGCGGCATCAATGACGTAGGCCACCCTATGGGGAGTGAGGAGGATCCTCAGGTTGCGGAACCAGGCCATGAAGTTTGACCCATTGGTCTTAAGTTTTTCTTTCTCAAGGAACAGACCTAGGTTAAACGAGGGGCGAGACATCTAAAATGGAATTTGCAACAACATAAGACTTTGTTCATAATAATTTTGAGTGATAGTATTTATAGAAAATAACTAACATAACTCCCACTCAAACGAACATCCCTCCTGGTTGTTTAAGCGATTACACGACCCCCATCCATTGCACCACCCCTTATTGTCAGAGCCGGCAGCACAACTTCAAGGGTAGACAATTGTCCATCACAACAACTCTGTGACTCATGCTCGACCTTTCGGCCTCCGAGTTCCGAGGCCATATCTGCATATGCTAGGCTCGCCACTATAACCTCCACGTAACGCTTGTGCAACATGGCTTACACCCACTGTATGCGAACGAAGATATGTCTGACACCCGATCGTCACGGCCTGCCTCATAACGTAGAACTTTCTTGGTGGTGCTCGTTGAGGGAAGAACACTAGTGGTATTTTGAAGGGATCATCTTATATATGACTACCACCGCGTAACTAATATATACTAATATATATAATCACACAATATAAGATGCACACAGTAACATCAAATGTAATGCGATGTGATATAGTCCATTGCGCCATGGTATTCTTGGCGCCCGCAGTTCATAAACAATTTAATAAACCTACCTTGACCATATCACATAGCCCCTGCAAAATAAAGTTAGACACGTCTACTTTATCTTTTGCATATTTTACGTGGCTTGGGGCTGTCGTAAATAGAACCGCTTCATACCTACGAACCTTATGACCACAACATCGATCCAATAATTGCATGTTTAAGCATCCCTTTCGGGCCCTCCATTGAAAATGCAAGACCAACTAAAGAGAGAGAAACTGACACCCGCCAGCCACATATACGGTACAAGCCGTATGTCAGTAGTGGAACCAGTCTCGCGTAAGCATACACGTAAAGTCGGTCCGGGCCGCTTCATCAACTCGATGTCGCTGGAATCATAAGTGCACGCTAGAGGGTAAGAAATAACAGGAACGGTGCCCCGTGCAGAACACGGGTTCTAACAGCGTACATCTATATCTACGATAGATCGGCTCTGATACCACTGAAGGGGGATCGTGTGCAGAAAACAAAAAAAATTCTAGCAATGATATCCTTAAAACAAGCCAAGATCTATTCTATGCAGATATAGTAGTACGAACGGAGATCGGAATACATACCCTTGTAGACCGAAAGCGGGGATTACGTTCCCGCACAAACGTTGTCGATAAAGACCGACGAAGCTGACCTCGAGGTCGTGTAGAGGAAGCAGACCTCTCAGCACCGCTAGCGCAGCACCTCGCAGGGCGTTACACACATACGGTGGAGACAACGGCCTCCGAAGCTCCAGTCCAGGACGAGCAGCGGAAGACTTGGACCGGAACACCAGCAGCGCGGCAGCGGGCTATGGTGGAAGAGATCCCCCTCTCAACTCGGCGCAACTCCGACAAAGGGAATCACGAAATCGAGAGAGAATTGGGAATTAATTGGATGAATTAAAAGGCCAGGGGTGCCCCTGCTTATATAGGCTCCTAGGGGGGAGCCAACTTGCCAGCTGGGGGGTGTGGGACTAAACACCACAGCCCCAGCCGGCCAAGGGGGTGCGCCGGCCTCTCTCCAATTCCCAAGCCCGGGGGGGGGGGGACTTCCCCCCTTATGGGCCTTCTTTCCACTAGAAGGCCCATTTAGCGAAATCAGCCTAAATAAATTCGAAAATAAATATATAAAATCATATTTCGAAATTAATTACACTAATTAATATCAAACATATTATATATAATTTATTTTAGCTCCGAAAACTATTTCGTCGCTGCCCGATCTCCATCAGACCTCTCCCGGGACGTTCCCGGTGATCTCTTTCCTCTCCGGTTGTCTTGTCGAAACCCCTTAAGTGTGTTACCCTAGCGGTTCGATATAATAACAGGTATGATCGAGACTCCTCTCCGATCAACGACTAACTCGTAGGCCTGGACACCATGAATTAATCCCTGTGATATAACGAATGACTTTCATCTATCAAAACTGAACGTAAAGTCTTAAACCTTTTGCCACATCGATACTTAGCGTGTCCGAGTGTCGTTCATAGATATCTCGATATCTAGCTGACCTCGTTACCGACAACGCTATCTTCTACTCGTCTGTGATTTCATGTCTCCGTGACCTAGTCACATGCTTGCAAGCTCATTAGACATAATCTCACCGAGTGGGCCCTAGAGTATCTGTCCTGCTATGCGGACTGGCAAATCCCGCTCTTGACCCCTCGTCTCAACTACTCCTTTCCGATACCCAAAAGTATCACCGTTATTGTCATACTAATTAAGATACAACGTTTGGTGCAATCAAAGTATCTTTCAGGAATAACAATAAGAGTTGGTCTCACGGTCAAAGGCGTAATGACTACGTCCTACAAATATGGGTATGTCCATCACATCGTTCTCCAACGATATGACTTCCATTGCCGACCGGCGCCATGCCCTATGATCGGGAAACCTCGATCATCGATCGCGCAACGAAACTAGTCTTAGTAGAGGCTACTAGGGACCTGGTTGTTTACGCATCACACCCGTATTAATGTTTCCACTTAATACGGTTATAGCATGACACAAAAAACGTATTATGAACAAACGAGATATGATAAAGAAATACTATTTATTAATTGCCTCTAGGGCATATCTCCTTCAGTCCCTTGGCATCGACCTCTTTTGGGGTGATGCTGTTCGACGCCGACCATATGTCCTCCTTCTTTCCCTTGCTCTCCGAGTAGATATTGAGCCGTTGCTGCTCGGCGGCGGAATGCTTGGCCAGGTCCATGGCTTTCTGGTCGGCCATGGCCCAGGCCAAACCCGGGTCCAGGACCTCCGTGACCTCCTCCTTCCAGGCCATGGTCCAGTCCATACCCTGGTCGTCCTCGTTGGACAGATCGATGAAGGGAATGGGATCGGGAGAAATGGTCCTGCCCCTGCCCCTTGGAGACTCCCCGTCCCATGCCGCTTTTCTCGCTCGCCTCCTGCTCGAACTTGGAGGAGTACGCGCACGCCCACGCCCACGTGCACGCCCACGCCCACTCCCCATGCCGCTTCCCTCGCTCGCCTCAAGAAACCAAGGATAGAGGACGTGGCGGCGGCAGCGGTTCGAGCTGGGAGTGGAGCTGTGTTACGTCTCCAACGTATCTATAATTTCTTATGTTCCATGCTTATATTATGCCACTTGCTACATGTTTTATACGCACTTTTATATCATTTTATGCATTATTTGGAACTAACCTATTAACAATATGCCACAGTGCTAGTTGCCGGTTTTCTGTTGTTTTTGGTTTCAGAAAAGTTGTTAAGGAAATATTCTCGGAGTTGGACAAACGAAACGTCGAAGTTCCTATTTTTCCCAGGAGGTTCCAGAACACCGAAGAAGACACGGAGGGGAGCCACGAGGGGCCCACACCCCCTCCCGGCGCGGGTCCCCCTTCTGCCGCGCGGGGACAGGGTGTGGGGCCCTCGAGCCTCCACCGCCTTCGCCCTTTCGCCTACTTATACTCCCTAGAAATCTAAGACCTAGGACGCGCACCTTTTTCCTCCACGAAGTCCAGAGCCGCCTCCGTCGTCAACCCTAGTTCGGGAGGGTTCAGAACCTCTTCCCGGCACCCTGCCGAAGAGAGAAATCATCACCGGAGGGCTCTACATCACCATGCCCGCCTCCGGACTGATGCGTGAGTAGTTCATCCTTGGACTACGGGTCCATAGCAGTAGCTAGATGGTTGTCTTCTCCTCTTGTGCTACCATGTTTAGATCTTGTGAGCTGCCTATCATGATCAAGATCATCTTTATGTAATACTACAGGTTGTGTTTGCTGGGATCCGATGAATATTGAGTACTATGTTATTGCTTCATAATATATCTTGTGAGTGCGTTATTTATGATCTTGTATGCTCTCCGTTGCTAGTAGATTCTCTGGCCAAGTAGATGCTTGTGACTCCAAGAGGGGGTATTTATGCTCGATAGTAGGTTCATGTCTCTATTTAATCTGGGGTGGTGACAGCTAGCTCTAAGATTATAGATGTCTGTTGCTACTAGGGATAAAACAGTAGTACTTTATCTAAGGTTATTTGTATTACTTACATTACACACATTGCCTAATGCAATAATCTGTTGCTCGCAACTTAATACTGAAAGGGGTGAGGACGCTAACCGGAAGATGGATTATCAGTCATAGATGCGGTTGGAACGGTCTATGTATATTTTTGTAATCCCCAAATGAATCTCACACTAGACATCATAACTATAGTATATGCATCATTATGCACTTCTTTATTCTGTAAGTTGCCCGACTGTAATTTATTTACCCGCATGTATGTTATTATTATTTATGGAGAGACACCACTAGTGAACTGTGGACCCCGGTCCTTTTCTTTAAACAGATAAAACAACCTACTGCAATCCTGTTACTTTCATTCTCTGCAAACAAACATCATCATTCACACATACGTTTAATCCTTTTGTTACAGCAAGCCAGTGAGATTGACAACCTCACTGTCAAGTTGGGGCAAAATACTTTGATTGTGTTGTGTGCAGGTTCCACGTCAACTACACGCAAGCTCTTTTCTGGCGCCTTTGACACCTCCGGGAGAACTCTAGTTTCCTACTGGTTCGATAACCTTGGTTTCACAACTGAGGGAAACTTGCTACTGCACTGCTTCATACCTTCCTCTTGGGGTTCCCAACAACACCTCACCGGTGCATCAAGCATTTTTCTGGCGCCGTTGCCAGGGAAGGTAGATCCTTTTGTTCAGAAGACCTTGACATTCCCCCGTCAACTCAGCACCAGATTTTTTCTGGCGCCGTTGCCGGGGAAACAAGACTCTTCTGCGAGGGGAGTCTCTCACTTCCAATCTTTTTATTTTGTTATTGTCTTGCTTAGTTTATTTTTATTACTGTCTTGTTTGCTTAGTATCAAAAATACAAAAAAATTAGTTACTTGCATTGTTATTTTTATTTCGGTTTAGTTATTTATTATTTCGATTTTTATTATTGTTATTTCGGTTTGTCTTTTAATTTGCTAAAATGAGTACTGCTGAGAATACTAAGTTGTGTGATTTCACTAGCACCAATAATAATGATTTTATATGCACTCCTATTGCTCCAACTGCTTCTAAAGCAGAGTTCTTTGAAATAAAACATGCTTTGTTAAACCTTGTTTTGAGAGAGCAATTTTCTGGTGTTAGTACTGATGATGATGTTGCCCATCTAAATAATTTTGTTTAACTTTGTGAAATGCAAAAATATAAAGATGTAGATGGTGATATTATAAAACTAAAATTATTTTCTTTCTCTTTGAGAGGAGAGCTAAACAATGGTTCCTTTCATTGCCTAGGAATAGTATTGATTCATGGATTAAATGCAAAGATGCTTTTATTGGAAAATACTATCCTCCTGCTAAGATTATTTCTCTAAGAAGTAGCATTATGAATTTTAAACAACTTGATAATGAACATGTTGCTCAAGCTTGGGAAAGAATGAAATCTTTGGTTAAAAATTGCCCTACCCATGGACTGACTGCTTGGATGATCATCCAAACCTTTTATGCAGGACTGAATTTTTCTTCAAGAAACCTTCTTGATTCGGCTGCTGGAGGTACCTTTATGTCCATCACTTTGGGGGCTGCAACAAAACTCTTGGATGATATGATGGTGAATTATTCTGAGTGGCATACTGAAAGGACACCTCAAGGTAAGAAGGTAAATTATGTTGAAGAAACCTCCTCTTTGAGTGAAAAGATTGATATTATTATTTCTATGCTTGTGAATGGTAAATCTCATGTTGATCCAAATAATGTTCCCTTAGCTTCTTTAGTTGCACAAGAAGAGCATGTTGATGTGAACTTCATTAAAAATAACAATTTCAACAACAATGCCTAAAGGAACAATTATGGTAATAATAACTATAAGCCCTATCCTTCAAATAATGGTGGTGGTTATGTTTATTTTTATGGTAATTCTTATGGAAAAATGCCTAGTGAGGAAAGGATTTTAGAAATTGAAAGAGCTACTAATTTTTTTATGCAAACCCAATATGATCAAAATAAAGTATTCGCTAGGACTATGGAAGAACAATCTATTATGTTGAAAAATATTAGTCATCAAATGTAAAATTTAAATAGAGAAATTTTGGGTCTACAAGGGAAAATCACTAGTGCTGAAGCTTGTATTTCCACTATATCTGAAGCACAATCTTCTTTAATTAATAAAATAGCTGCTAAACCTAAAAATATTGATGATAATCCTTTTGCTACTGCTAATGCTATCCAAGGTAGAATTGATGAAAATGTTAGGATGATGGCCCAATTGCATGCTAGATGGGAAAGAGAGAAAGAACTAGCTAAGGAAGATAATATTGTTAAAGTTTTTACTATTAACACTACTGAAAACAATGTTACTTCACATGCTAGTAAGCTTCCTACTATTAATGGTAACATAGTTGGTGTTGGAAATATTTCTTCTACTTCTTCCAAAAAGTTAAAATTGCCTAAAACTGCTAAAACTATTCTTGATAAAAGTGCTGCAATTTTTAAGAACATGGGGGAGTGTGGTTCGGTTTGGTTTGATAATAATAATTTTGATTTTGATAATTGTAATATCACTGAAGTTATTAAGTTCTTACAAAAGTTGGCCACAAGTCCTAATGCTAGTGCCATGAACATGGCATTTACAACTCATATTACAAATGCTCTCATTAAGGCTAGGGAAGAGAAATTAAAACTTGAAGCTTCTATCCCTAAGAAGTTAGAAGATGGTTGGGAGCCCATCATTAAAATAAAAGTGGATAAATTTGATCGCAATGCTTTATGTGACCTTGGTGCAAGTATCTCTGTTATGCCTAAAAAGCTTTATGATATGTTTGATTTGCCACCTTTGGAACATTGCTATTTGGATGTTTTTCTTGTTGATAATGCTATGGAGAAACCTTTGGGGAGAGTCAATGATGTTCTTATTATGGTTAACAATAATCTTGTCCCCTTTGATTTTATTGTCTTGGATATTGAATGCAACCCATCTTGTCCAATTGTGTTGGGAAGACCTTTTCTTAGAACTGTGGGTGCTATTATTGATATGAAAGAAGGAAATATTAGATACCAATTCCCACTCAAGAAAAGTATGGAACACTTCCCTATAAAAAGAATGAAGCTACCTTTTGATTCTATCATTCGTACAAATAATGATGTTGATGCTTCATCTCTTGGAAATACTTGAGAATCACTTTCTGTGCCTAGCTGAAAGGCGTTAAAGAAAAGCGCTTATGCGAGACAACCCACTTTTTATTTCTGTTATTTTATTTTATTGAGTCAAGGAACATGTCTACCTCTGTAGCAATTCCTTTGTATCTTTACTTTATTGCATTGTTGTGTCAAGTTAAGCCTCTAGTAGAAAGTTGATGCTAGATGTGGATTGCTACGCAGAAACAATTTTCTGCTTTCCACCGTTAAATTCATAACTAATTACAGAAAAATTGAAATGACCTGGGATGTTTTGTGCGTGATCCTCAGATACGTATGCAACTTTCATTAGTTTTGAGTTTTCTGATTTGAGCAAGTTAAGTGCCTCGAAAAAATTCGTCTTCACAGACTGTTCTGTTTTTGACAGATTCTGCCATTTATTTTGCAATGCCTCTTTTACTATTTTGAATGGATCTTTTTTTTCCATAAAGTATCAGTGGCTGTAGATGATATCCAGTAGCATTGGTAGCAATTGTGTTCATGCAGAATATAAGAATTTTTGATTATGCGCTAACCCTCTAATGAAGTCTACTTTGAGTTTGGTGTGGAGTAAGTTTTCAAGTATCAAGAGAGAAGGATGATGTGATGTGATCAAGAAGATGAAAGAGCCAAAGCTTGGGGATGCCCCCGTGGGTCACCCAAGCATATTTCAAGAAGACTCAAGCGTCAAAGCTTGGGGATGCCCAAGGCATCCCCTTCTTCATCAACAAACTATCAGGTCATCTGTAGTGAAACTATATTTTAATTCCGACACATCTTATGTGCTTTACTTGAAACGTCTGTTAGTTTTTGTTTTTGTTATTTTCATTCTCTGAATAAAATGGATCCTATCATTCCTTTGTGGGAGAGAGACACGCTCCTCTTTTTCTTATGAATACTCGTATTCTTTACTTATATTTGTTGAGTTTTCTTCTATGTTACTTCAATACTATTAGCTCTTGTTTTTCATGCATCTCTTATTGGAGATGTTAGTTTTTCTTATGTTACACTCTCATATCTCATTGTTTAATACATGGAGAGTTTATTTAAATAGGTTGATTGGTGTTTGGTTGGAAACAGAAAATGCTAAATGTGGTAGATGGAATAATGAAAAAAGATATGCATGCTCTTATGGATTGTTATCTTGTATGTTGTGGTGCTTGGAAATTGTTTTGAGCTCTCAAGTAGATCATGTTTAAGCTTTTACATCATGTAGTTAAAGCCTATTAGGGAAGAACTACCGTAAAGGTTGTTGAAATTTGGTTTGCATGTTTGGTATCTCTAAGGTCTAGATATTTTCTAGTAAAGGTGTTTGAACAACAAGGAAGGCAATGTAGAGTTTTATAATACTTGCAATATGTTTTTATATACGTCTTGTTGTCATAGTTTATACTTGTGTTTGTTTCAAACAACCTTACTAGCCAAAGCCTTGTACTGAGAGGGAATGCTTCTCGTGCATCCAAAACCTTGAGCCAAAACCCATGCCATTTGTATCCACCATACCTACCACTACATGGTATTTCCTGCCATTCCAAGCAAATACTTCGTGTGCTACCTTTTATTCAAAACTTATTATCCCTTATTTGTGTCAATGTTTATTAGCTCATAAGGAAGTATGTGGTGTTACGGATATCAACTTTGTCATTTGCTTTTATACAGACTTACACAACCGGACTAGTGGCATATACATCCTCTTATCCATTAACTTTGCAAAAAGAGCTGGCAAATGGGGTGCCCAGTCCCAATTAATTACAACTTTGACCGCTGCAATCTCTTTACATTTTTGCCCTGATATAATCAGTCAAGCAATGACAACAATTTTTAACTATATGTGTAAACAAAAGAGATAAGAGGGATGATCTGCCTTGCTGGTAGAAATAACGTCCTTCATGGGAGCCGCTCTTGAAAGTCTGGTTGACAAGGGGGGTAGAGTGCTTATTACCATTCGTTGACAACAACAAACACCTCTTAAAACTTACTTTTATGCTCTCTATATGATTTCAAAAACCTATAAAAACTAAAAAGCTCTAGCACATGTTTATATCCCTGCTTCCCTCTGTGAAGGGCCTTTCTTTTACTTTATGTTGAGTCAGTTTACCTACTTCTTTCTGTCTTAGAAGCAAACACTTGTGTCAACTGTGTGCAACAATTTTTATATGCTTACTTATTGCACTTGTTATATTACTTTGTGTTGACAACTATGTATATGATATACATGTTACAAGTTGAAAGCCAATGCTTAAACTTATATCTTTCTTTGTGTTGTTTCAATGCTCTTTTAATTAGAGACTATTGCTTTACGAGTTAACTCTCATGTGAATCATTTTGATGCTTGTTTGATTTTACTATCCATGAAAAGTTTTTGCTTATATGATGTAGTTGTTTACTCCTTGTCTAGTTGTTAGCAAACTATAGACCATTACTTTGAATCACTTCATTCATAACATGAGCCTTACATTATTATATGATCAAGATTGTGAGAAAGCATGCCACTTCAGAAATTATTCTTTTTATCGTTTTACCTACTCGGTATGAGTAGAACTAAGCTTGGGGATGTTGATACGTTTTACAGATTATATTCGCAATGATGACATCGTGTGACCACGCTTCACGTCTAGTCGAACTGACATGCCTGTAAATGTTTACCACGTCATCTGGTGCCCCTAGACGTGTCGAGTACAAGTGTCGAACAATTGATGCGCGTCGTCGTTCTGGTCCAAGTTAATGCAGTTGCAGACGCTGTGAGACATCTACACGAATCAGAAGCATTTTTTTTGAGAACTGACGCGATTAATTTTCTTTTTACGTGCAAATATCCGGTCACGAACTGCACGTGAACTACACGTATCGGTGCATCCGTGTCAACATATCAATCGCAATCTGGACACGAACTGGACGTGAACTGGCACCCACAATGCACGCTCTCTGTAGTTACGCGATCTGAACGTGTGTAGACCTTGTTTATCAACTTGAATCGTTTGTAATATTTGTTATTTTACTTATGTCGAACACTTTAAGTGCGCACTTTGGACGCGCCACTACAAATTGATAATTTCGTGAATATTTTGAAATTATCATGTTGCAATTTCAAAACCACTTCTCCTCAACCTTAGACCTCATCATTTGAGTTTTGCGATATCACATGAGATACATGCCCTTCTAATTTTAAATGTATGTAGACCAAGTTTTTCAACTTGAGTCGTTAGTATATGACATATGAACACTATGTGCGTCGGTTTTTCAATTTTTCGATAATTTTTGAATTTATTATGGTTATTTCAAATTCGGTCAAACCTAAGTTTGACCAACATTTAAACAAGTTTAAAACATGAAAATGAAAAACTAAGCATGGATACTTCTTAGTCACTCCAAAATGAAGCTTTTGTGAGGTTTTTGAAAATTTCATGTGCCATTCCAAAACCACTTCTCTCTAATCTTAGACCTCATAGTTTGAGTTATGCAATATCAAATGAGATACATGCCCCTCTCATTTTGAATGTACGTGAGTCGTTAGTATATGACATAATACGACTATGTAAGCATGATTTTCCTTTTTTGATTTTTTTTCAATATTTGAAGCTCATTTCAAATGTTGGTTAAACTGCAGCCGTCCGATTTCCTCTAGAAGAAATTTGCACGCAGACTCGGGACGATCTGCGAGAAGCTCATTCTGCGATCTGATTGGACGCGCGCGTAGGAGAAGGGCTGTACACCCGCTGACGAGTGGACCACGGCGGACCCAACGGTGATTTTGGCTCGCCTACCCCCATTTGACTCAGTGACTCAAAATGGGTATTTTGGCATACCAAATACGGATTTTGGCTGTTACCCGTCACCGTAACTTAAATGGGAATTTTGGCAAACAAAATGAGGATAGACATGAGCTTGCTCAAATTTAGCTTGAATCCATATAAATTTTCAAATGAGATTGGACTCGCTGAAAAATGTGTTTCAAATGAGCTCCAAAGGTAGGGTAAACGGCTCTGTTTCTAAGCAAAAATGGTGGACTCGCTGAAAAATGTGTTTCAAATGAGCTCCAAAGGTAGGGTAAAAGGCCCCATTTCTAAGCAAAAATTGTGGACTCGCTAAAAATGTGTTTCAAATGAGCTCCAAAGGTAGGATAAACGACCCCATTTCTAAGCAAAAATGGTGGACTCGCTGAAAAATGTGTTTCAAATGAGCTCCAAAGGTAGGGTAAACGGCCCCATTTCTAAGCAAACTTTGCAAACTGAAGTGGATTTACACACACACAATTGGAAACGTCAAGCACAAGGCCATTGCCAAATTTCATGGTAGTACAAAATGGAATTGCCCTTGCTAAATTATAAAATAGATCAACAACTAATAACTAAATTGGCACTTGCCCTTAATAAAGCAACTAATAACTAAAATGGACTACCACTCGTCCTTGTCATCGGAAACCTCCACCGACTCGGCCTTTCCCTTGCCCCTGCCATTGCCCTTGGCATCGACCTCTTCTGAGGCGATGCTGTTCGACGCCGATCACATGCCCTCCTTCTTTCCCTTGCTCTCCGAGTAGATATTGAGCCGTTGCTGCTCGGCGGCTGGATGCTTGGCCAGGTCCATGGCTCTCTAGTCGGCCATGGCCTAGGCCAAACCCGGGTCCAGGACCTCCGTGACCTCCTCCTTCGAGGCCATGGTCCAGTCCATACCCTGGTCGTCCTCGTAGGACAAATCCATGAAGGGAATGGGATCGGGAGCAATGGCCCTGCCCCTGCCCCTGCCCCTTGGAGACTCCCCGTCCCATGCTGCTTCCCTCGCTCGCCTCCTGCTTGAACTTGGAGGAGTACGCGCACGCCTACTCCCCATGCCGCTTCCCTCGCTCGCCTCAAGAAACCAAGGATAGGGGACGTGGCGGCGGCGGCGGTTCGAGCTGGGAGTGGAGCTGCCATCACCACAAGGCATGGAGAGTTACGAGACTGGGCGAAGGTGTCTAGAAGAGGAAGAGGGGATTTGTGAGCGCAATGTGCAAGGAGATGGCTCCTTTTAATGGTAGGAGCGGTCTGGACGGCGTCGCGGTCTAGACGGCAGTAATGGCGACCAAGCATTGATTCGGCTCCAGACTACTCATCTTGCAGCAGGATAGAGTAGGAAAGAGACGCGAGGACGGCGGAGCAGATGCACGTTCGGTCCGGCAGTGTAGGCGGCGAGGCAGCTTTTTGCCGGCCGGGGGGGGGGGGGGGGGGGGGGGCACACCATTGAAGGCGCGACGAGCACAGGTGGAACGGCATGGACGCGCACGTATGACCGCATGCATGCAAGTGGGACGGGGTGCATGCACTTCGCTGGGCCCACATCTAAGGTCAAAGGGCCAACCCCACTAGGCGACCCCAGGAAATCCCAACCGAACCGCGACAGGCCGACCCCACCAGTCAGGCCAAGTGACGGTTACCAGAGGGAAACAGAGCGTTTGGCCGGTTTTTGAGCCATCCAGGGCACAAACGAGAGAAACTACGCGGGTATGGCACAGACGGATAAACTAGACAGAACGGGGGCATAGAAGCAATTGTCCCTATATCTTGTGAGTGCATTATTTATGATCTTGCATGCTCTCCGTTGCTAGTAGGTGTTCTGGCCAAGTAGATGCTTGTGACTCCAATAGGGGGTATTTATGCTCGATAGTAGGTTCATGTCTCTATTTAATCTAGGGTGGTGACAGCTAGCTCTAAGATTGTAGATGTACTATTGCTACTAGGGATAAAATAGTAGTACTTTATCTAAGGGTATTTGTATTACTTACATTACACACATTGCCTAATGCAATAATCTGTTGCTTGCAACTTAATACTGAAAGGGGTGCAGACGCTATCCGGAAGGTGGATTATTAGTCATAGATGCGGTTGAAACGGTCTATGTATATTGTTGTAATGCCCAAATGAATCTCACACTAGACATCATAACTATAGTATATGCATCATTATGCACTTTTTTATGCTGTCAATTGCCCAGCTGTAATTTGTTTACCCGTATGTATGTTATTATTATTTATGGAGAGACACCACTAGTGAACTGTGGACCCCAGTCCTTTCCTTAAAACTGATAAAACAACCTACTACAATCCTGTTACTTTCATTCTCTGCAAACAAACATAATCATCCACACATACGTTTAATCCTTTTGTTACAGCAAGCCAGTGAGATTGACCACCTCAATGTCAAGTTGGGGCAAAATACTTTGATTGTGTTGTGTGCAGGTTCCACGTCAACTACACGCAAGCTCTTTTCTGGCGCCGTTGACATCTTTGGGAGAACTCTAGTTTCCTACTGGTTCGATAACCTTGGTTTCACAACTAAGGAAAACTTGCTGCTGCACTGCTTCATACCTTCCTCTTGGGGTTTCCCAACAACACCTCACCGGTGCATCAAGCTTGTCGAGGTGTGATTCCCACGGAACAGGGATAACCACTCTCGGGGGAGAAGTTCGTGAAGGGGACTGAACGCAGAGGTCTAACAACTCTTGAGAGGCACGACGACGGTGCTCGTCGGGCCTGGAGAAGAACCGTCACGCCAGAGATAGACACCAGCCTGTACCCAGGTTCGCAGCCCTCCGGAGGAGGTAAAACCGCTACTCCTGCTTGTCTGTATTGCACTGCGGTGCGGACAGTACAATCAGCTTGCCGAGTGCTCCTGTGCGGCTATGCGGAGCTTGGAGGGGGAAGGATGAGCTCTTCTTCCTCCTCGAGCTCACTAAGCTTGGCTAGGCTATGGTGGGGTTTTACGCGAGTATGTGGTTCGTTTTTTCCGATCCCCCTCTACTGTGGCGCTCCTGCTCCTTATATAGGCGCCCTAGACCTCATCCCTGCGTCCTGCGCAGCGGAAGGGTTCCCACATGGCGACGAAGCGGAGGAGCGGGGTGCACCGCAGCTCGGGTGTCCATGGACTTGGTCCATGGTCGTAAAGCCTGCCTCCGTGGCAGGGCAGCTTTTGTCTTTGTAGAGCGGACAACTGGTGCTGCAGAGGCCGTGGGGGCGCCCATGGTGACGTCGCCATTGGAGCTTTGCGCCGGCCACCCGCTTTGTCACCAAAGAGGAAGGCCTTGGTGGCGGCACAGGGGACACAGTGCTTTGTTGACTCCTTTTATCACCAGAACGGCAACTGCGGTGCCGTCGTCACCGCGCGCAGACGCGCGCGTCACTCTGCGGCTGCTGCAGAGGCCATGTGTGCTCTGCAGCGATTCCTTCGGGGCGAAGTATCCCCGTAGGGCTCGGGAGGCCCTGCCGAGGGAGTTGTGTTGACTTCTCCTCAAGGGCGGAAAGCCTTGCCGGGAAGCGGCCTCAGGGGGAGCCCCTTCAGGCGCTTCGCTGCCTCCTCAAGTCCCCGCGAGGGTGCTCTCCCCTCGAGGGTCTCCTCAGGCGTCTGCTTGGTCCTTAGTCGTTTCATCGGCACCGGCGCGTGTGAGGGCCGTGGACAGTGGGCTCTGCACACCCTAGAATCCACTGGGCCGACAGTAGCCCCCGGGCCCTCGACGGGCACGGCGTGGCCCATCGGGCCCAGACGAAGCATCGCGGGTCCAAAACGCTCGGCCTGCCCGCGACACGCGTTACCTAGAGATGAACTTGCGGCAACTCGGTTTCTCCGGTAGGAACGTGCGTAGTGGGGGGCCCCACCACGATCACCACGACCGCGCCTTGCTTCCCACTCCGCGCCTCCATTTTCCAACTCTCGAGCTCTTAGCCCTCCTCTCTGGCGAACTCTTTCCCTCTCCGGCGCGCATTTCCCTTTCCTTCGCTCTCCTTCGCCTCCGTCTTGCTCCACCAATGGGGGGAACCAAAGGCAAGGCGGCGATGACCTCGGCCCTCCAGGATGCGCAGGAGGAGGAGATGCTCGGCCCCGCCCAGATTGGGACACGCGTCGATGCGGCCGCGCTGGACAAGATCCAGCATCTGGTCACCGGAAAGAGCAACGAGCACGGCGCCTCGGCCATCCGGGCCGCGAGGTTCGGCCGTCTCCCAGCGGGTTTTTACCCTATCTTCCTCCAGACCCTCTTCGCAGGGCTGGTGCCTCCGTACTCGCCCTTCTTCGAGCCTGTTTTAGAGTTCTATCAGATCCATCTCCTGTACCTTCACCCCAACTCCATTCTCATACTCTCCATCTTCGCCTTCCTGTGTGTGGCTTATTTGGGCGTGAGGCCATCGGTGGCCCTCTTTAGGAGCTTCTACGCGCTCCGGAACACCGCGAAGGCCGAGCGGACGGGCTGCGTGTCTTTTCGCATCGCGGACGGCATGGGGGATATCAACATCACCATGTCCTGGAGCGGCGAGAGGCCCGTGACAGCGGTGTCGAAGAAGGTGGACGATTTCAGGCAAAAGTGGTTCCTCATCGGCGTCGCGACGCAGAGCTCCCTCCTCGACGTCCCCGAAGCGCCGCCCGTGAAGAACACCCACTGGGGCAAGCGGGCTCTCGAGGGCCCTCAGGTAGCGGGCCTCGTGGGCCACTTGAGGATGCTCCGGGAGCACGGCCTCACCGGCCAAATGGTGGCGGAGGAGTTCGTGAGGTGCCGCATCGCACCCTTCATGCGCACAAGAAGCCGATGTCGGCGTACTCAGGGCTCACGGACCCGATGCAGCTCCACGCCTGCGACCACCGCCCCGCCGTCGTCGCCACCATCATAGGCGGCCTCTTCGTCAACCCCGACGTTCCCGCGGCGGTCCTATGGCCATAAGGCCTCTGTACCAGGTTCTGGACCAGCGCCGGGCCACCCTGGCGCAGATGCCCACATTCACCACGCTGGGCCTGGCGGGGGAGGAGGAAGAGCTGGAGGAGCCAATGCCCGTGGCGAAGGACGGGGACGCTGCCGAGTCTCCGTACGCGTCAGAGGCGGGGCACGGTGACGCGGAGGCGGTGCCCTTCGCTGGCGCGGCGAGCTCGTCTCAAGCCGCGCCACCCACCGCGGAGGTCTATGAGCTTTCTTCCAGCGACGACGAGGAGACCGAGGCTGGGCGCAGAGAGCCTCGGACCAAGGCGGCCCATGATAGGCCTGCCGGGGAGCCCCCGAGCGCTTCCCTCAGGAGGAAAGCTGAGGCGGCTCCTGGAGGGTCAGGAGGCCGGACCGCGCCCTCGTGGCGCACGTCTGGTATGGCGTGGGTCGACACCCGCGCGAAGAAGTGCAAGTAAGTGCTCTTGGGTTCTGTCGTTTTCCTTCGGTTTTTTGCCTGTCTCCTCCCCTGACCGGTCTCCTCGTCTCACGCCAGCGACCCAGCGCCTGCGAAGTGCCGCAGGCTCCGCAAGGCTGCGGACGTGACGAAGGCCGTTCCGAGGCTGAAGCGGGCGAGGCCGCGGCAGATGAGGCCGCGAGGCCTGAGGAGGAGGCCTCTACAGGCCCTCAGGTGGACATGTCTCAGGCGGAGGCGCCTGAGCCGCCTCCGGAGGAGGAGCACATGGAGGAACAGCCGGAGAGGGTACCAACGCCGCCCCGCGCGGCAACCCCTCCGGCGCAACCTGAAGCAGCGGCTGGCGCTGCGTCGGCCCCGAGCGCGCCTGGGGCCAGCGGGGAGGATATTCCGCCATCCCCGCCATCCGCTAGGGTGGAGGAGGTTACGGCGATGGGGCAGACGTCCTCTGCCCCGGAAGCAACTGAGGAGGTGCCGCCTGAGCGAGGCGACACCAAGGCGCACGGCACAGGCGCCGAGGCGGAGGATTTGCCCCTAGCCCCTAGGCCCACGCGGAGGCGCCTTCCTCCAAGCTCGACCCCGCGCCACGCAAGACGTCCCAGGCCCTATCTCTCAGCGGCTGGGACTGGAGTAGGGGGCGACGCGATGTCGCCTTCCGCCTGGTGAGAGAGTCGCTGGAGGGCCTGAAGGCCCACCTCGCTCTTGAGGACGGGAAGCTCGCCCAGCAGCGGGATGAGCTTGCGGGAGCCTGGGCCGCTCTCCTCGCGGCTGTGGAGGCCCGCAGGCAAAGCGACCAGGATCTGCAGGCGGAGCGCGAGGAGGCGGTGCGCTTCGCCGAGGAGGTCCGCGAGGGCGCTGCGCGGGATGCCGAGGAGCTCCTGCAGCCCTTGAAGGCCGAGCGCCGGGCAGCGGCAGAGGACCTGGCCGCAGCCAGGGCCGAGCGGGAGGCCGTGGAGCACTCCTTGGCGGCCAAACGCAGCAAGCTCGTCGAGCTCGAGAAGAAAATCCTGGCTGACTCCGCGACTGTGCGGTCCGCCCTGGACGAGACCCGCGCGAGCTTGGAGGCCAGGGGACGGAGCCTGGGCGAGCGTGAGGAGGACGTGCGATGCTGCGACGAGCAGCTGGCTCTGCGGGAGCAGGAGTTGTCGGTGCAGCGTGCTGCCCTCGAGGCCCGCGAAGGGAGCCTGGCCGCGGCTCTCGTCAAGTATGAGCGCGAAGTGGCTACCCACAAGGTGCACGTGGAGCGCTTCAACAAGAGGTTCGCCGAGCAGAAGGCGGAGGCCGAGGCGGAGTTCCAGGCCCGGGAGAAGGCGTACCGCGCCGCCGTCTTTTGGGATTACGCCGACAAGTTCACCAAGCAGGAGACCCGCTTCAAGAAGAGGCTTGGCGATAGCGGCGCCTGGATCCACCAGCTCGAGGAGATGAACGCCAACCTCGTCTCCAAGGTGAAGCGCGAGGCGGATCACCGCCGCGCCGCTGAGGAGGCCCGCAAGCGCACAGAGCAAGACCTCGCCTCCCTCATGGCCGACATGGAGGAGATGAACCAGCAGGTGGGTCCTGCCGTGGAGTAGGCGGTGGAGGCCGCTGAGAGCGCCAAGGCGGCGCAGGTGCTGTCGCAGCAGCGGGAGCGCATGTTCCTGACCCTGGCGGGCCTGGGCCGCGAGCTCGCTGCGAAGTTGGGAGTAGAAGCGTCGTATGTCCCGGCTCAAGGCCACGTCGACGCCGCCACCTATCTCCTGTACTTCGAGCAGCTTTTCACGGCGCTCGAGGGCCCCGCCGCGGAGCTCCGCGACGTGGTCGAGGAGTAGTGCCGCCAGCTCCTGGCGGTGGCGGTGGACCGCATCGTCTCCAACCTCGTGCACCTCCAGCCCGGGTTTGACCTTGCGACGGTGACCGAGCCCCTCGAGGGGGAGGAACGGTGGAAAGCCTCCAACTCCGTCCGCGACCAAGTGGACGACTTCTGCAGCCGCTTTAAGCGGGCCGCGGCGGAGGACGAGGACGACGATGAGGGGAGCGAGCTTGAAGAGGAGGGATCCAGCCAAGACGACGACGAGGCCGCTGCCTAACTTACTCCTGAGATCCTCTCCTGCAGTTTAGTGTGCTTGCAGCGCTGTTGGGATGTTTATCTTAAAGACTTTTGCTGTTCAGTCTGTAATATACTTCTCATTTTAAGCATGTGTCGCTAAGTCGGTGTGTGCTTCCCTCGAGGAGCCTTTACTTCCACTCCATGTATTTTTCGCTCTGCGTCGCCGGCCCCTTCTCTTCGCGCTATGACTCCGCCGCTGCAGTATGCTCGAGCAATGACTCGGCAAGGCCGGGGGGAGTTTAAGTCTTAGAGAGGTAAGAACCCTCGAGCCGCGATGCTGAGGGCTCCCCTTTGACGCCAAGCAGCCCATGGAGAGTGAGGGAAAGGACCACTCGAGGGATGCAGAGTGCTCGTGAGCGAAATGCAAGGATTCTCTTGCTGTGAACAGGGACTTAGCTTCGCGAGGCTTTTCGCCCTGCGGGGGATTCCTCTGGCGATGTTCTTCCCTTCAGGGGCCGGGCTTTTCCTCCATAGGCCTGGGGAGACTCTCGTTCCCTATGGATGTTAGAGAGGCGAACCAAAACGCTAGAGCATAGTAGTAAGGACTCATGCGCGCTTATAGGTTTTCTCATGGGTGCCTCGCGAGGAGAGAGAGTACCAAGGTCCTTTGGGGAGGTGGCGTGTATCCGGGAGCATGCCCTTTAGCCAGAGCTCAGGATCCCTTGGATTTTGCAGTGCTGCTGGGGTGCTCTTGGTCACAGACACCGTACTCAGCCCCCGCTCGCGAGGTGCGCATAGGGAAAATATAAGCGCACATTTGAAATTAAAGGATGAAAGTAAAGCTTGCCATAGAAATATTACATAGCGGCGCCTTAGCGCAAAGTTCACTTGGGAACGACACGGCGCCGTAGCGCAAAGTTCACTTGGAACGAAAATGGCGCCTGCGTGCAAAATTCACTTGGAACGAAAATGGTGCCTGAGCACAAAGTTCACTTGGAACGAAAATCGGTTCATTATACTTGGGTTTGCCAAGCTAACGTTCCTTCCATGTCGAGGCATGGGGACCACCCATTAGTGGCGGGGGCTCATCTGCAGGAGAGCTCGGAGGGCTGACCCTCGAGAGAAGCCTTTGGGGCTTGGAGGTTTAAGCCGTGAGCTTTTAACCTCTAGAGACAAAAAATGCTTGGAGGTGGAGCCGTAAGCTGCCTCTTCAGCGTGATGTCTTGACGTGACAATGATCACGGGTAGAACTTGCGCAGGTGGGCGATGTTCCACGGGTTCGGGACACACTGCGCCAGGCCTGGGGACGTGGGATACCCTGTAGGGGCCTTCCCACATCGGCGAGAGCTTGTGGAGGCCTTCCCTGGAGAGGATTCGCCTGAGGATGAGGTCTCCCGCCTCAAGGGTGCGTGAGCGCACATGGCGGCTGTGGTAGCGTCGCAGGTCTTGCTGGTATCCCGCCGCCCTGAGGGCGGCCCGACGGCGCAGTCCCTCGAGGAACAACAGGTCGTCGTTGTGGAGGCCCTCTTGGGTGTCCTCATTGATGGCAAGGACCCGTGGTGATCCATGCTTGATTTCTGCAGGAAGGACTGCCTCGGCTCCGTAGACCAGGGCGAACGGCGTTTCGCCTGTAGACCTTGAGGAAGTTGTGTGTATGGACCAGAGCACCGAAGGGAGCTCGTCAATCCAGCCCTTGCCTTGGCCCTTGAGGATGTTGAAGCTCCTGGTCTTGAGGCCCTTGAGGACCTCTGCATTTGCTCGCTCGGCTTGACCGTTGCTGCGTGGGTGAGCCACCGAGGCGAAGCAGACCTTGGCGCCAAGCTTGTCGTAGTAGGCTCGGAAGATGCCGCTGGTGAATTGCGAGCCGTTGTCAGTGATGATGCGGTTGGGCACGCCGAAGCGGCAGACTAGGCTCCTGATGAATTTCACCGCGGACCCCGCTGGTATGGTGCGCACTGGCTCAACTTCGGTCCATTTGGTGGACTTGTCGATGGCCACGAAGAGAAAACGGTAGCCCCCCCCTGCGACCTTGGGAAGGGACCCAAGATGTCCAGCCCCCAGACCGCAAACGGCCAGGAGAGCGGGATGGTTTGAAGCCCCAGCGTCGGCTGATGAATTTGCTTGGCGTGGAATTGGCAGGCGTCGCAGGTTTGCACAATGGCGACCGCATCTTGAAGCACTTGAGGCCAGTAGAAGCCGCTGATGAAGACCTTGCCTGCGAGGGTGCACGCACATGAGTGGTGGCCGCACTCCCCACTGTGGATGTCCTTGATCAGCTCTCGGCCTTCCTTAGGAGGGACGCACTTGAGCGCGATACCATTTGGGCGCTTGCGGTAGAGGTTTCCCTCGAGGATGCCGTAGGATTTCGCCTATCGAGTGATTCGCTCTGTGTCAGCGTCCTCTTCAGGGAGGATTCCTTTCACCAAGTAGTCCTTGAGCTCATCAATCCAGCCTGAGGCCTGGCGGGTTGCCGTCAGCAACAGGCGCTCCCCTGTGCCGGGGCTGCAATCAGGCGCCCCAGACTCAGGAGGTGGTGGGAGCACTTCGTCTGCGCTTGCGGCTGTGGCCTGTCGAGGCTGCTTGATGGATGCCTTGGCGAGCCTCTCTTCAAAGACGCCGGCCTGCTGGGGTTGCCTTCGCGAGGCCGCTTGGCGATGTCGTCAGCCTCTAGGTTTTCTTTCCTCGGGATGTGCATGAGCTCCATGCCCCTGAAGTGCTTCTCAAGCTTGCGGACCTCTTCGAGGTATGCGGCCATGTGGTCGTCTTTCGGCGTGTAGCTCTTGTTGGAGAAGTTGACGAGCAGCTGAGAGTCTCCCTTGACGAGTAGGTGCTTGACGCCTAGAGCGATGGCGGCCCTTAAGCCGGCGAGGAGGCCTTCGTATTCGGCGATGTTGTTGGAGATCTTGTCGATCGTGAAGCACAACTGGACAGCGTAGTATAGCCTGTCACCCTTGGGCGAAGTTAGGACGACGCATGCTCCGCCATTGCGACAAGCGAAGGCTCCATCGAAGTGCATGGTCCAGTGGCTGGGCACCGTGTCTCCCGAGGGCTCGGCTTCTGCCTCGCGAGGCTCCTCAGGGCTTGGGTCGGTCCATTCGGCGACGAAGTCGGCCAACGCTCTTCCTTTTATGACCCTCGTTGTATCGAAACGCAAGTTGAACGGCTGCAGCTCGATGTTCCATCCTGCGACGTGATCTGTGGCGTTGGGGTTGCGCAGGATTTGTTCCAGGGGGAAGGCGGTGACCACCGTGATGGGGTGGCCCTGGAAGTAGTGTCTCAGCTTCCTGGAGGCGATGAGGAGCGCTACAAGGAGATTCTGCTGCATTGGATATCTCTCGCGAGCGTCCCGCAGCACTGTGCTGACGAAGTAAACGGGGTGCTCGACGAGGGTTGCCTGAGGTGGCGCAGCGTCAGCCCTCTGTGGAGGCTCTTCAGGGCCCTTGCCGAGATCTGCCTGTGGAGGCGTCTCGACAGGGGTGGGGGGAGCAGACTCGACTTGAGGCGGTGGGCCTGGCAGTGGGTCTGTGGAGGCTGCTCCTTCGACGAGGCCTTTGTCGGGGGGTTCTGGGCTTGGAGTGGCAGTGCTCTTTTTGGGAAGGACAGGCTCTTCCCTCTCGACCACCAAGACGGCGCTTGCGGTCTGAGGGGTGGCTGAGAGGTACAGCTTCAGGTGCTCTGCCTGCCCTGGGGGCCACCAGGACTGGAGGGCTAGCCAGATACTTCTTTAAGTCCTCGAAGGCTTTATCCGCCTCAGGGCTCCACTTGAATGTGCCCGATCTCTTCATGATCTTGAAAAACGGCAGGGCTCTCTCGCCAAACTTAGAGATGAAACGGCCAAGGCTGGCCATGCAACCCGCTAAGTGCTGCATATCCTTGAGTCGGCGGGGAGGCTGCATTTGCTCTATGGCCTTGATCTTGTCAGGATTTGCCTCTGTGCCATGGTGAGACACGAGGAATCTGAGGAGCTTGCCTGAAGGGACTCCAAAGAAGCACTTGGCGGGGTTTAGCTTGATGTTCACCTTTCTCAGGCTGGCGAAGGTTTCCTTGAGGTCCCTCAAGAGGGTGCCCCCTTCTCGAGACGTGACCACGATATCATCGACGTAGGCCTCGGCATTTCTTCCCATCTGCGCCCCCAAGGCTATCCCCATGAGCCTCTGGAAGGTGGCTCCAGCGTTCTTCAGGCCAAAGGGCATGCATGTGTAGCAGTAGACACCGCAAGGGGTGAGGAATGGCGTCTTCTCCTCATCCTCTTCAGCCATCTTGATCTGGTGATAACCAGAGAAGGCGTTCAGAAAGCAGAGGAGGTCACAACCAGCGGTGGAGTCCACGATCTGGTCTATCCTCGACATGGGGTATGGGTCCTTGGGGCAGGCCTTGTTTACATCGGTGTAGTCGATGCAGAGTCGGCCTCCTCCAGCGGGTTTAGGGAAACCATGCCGTTGGAGAGCCAAGTGGGGTGCGCGACTTCGCGGACGACGTTTGCCGCCTTTAGCTTCTCTACTTCCTTGATGATGAAAGCTTGCTTCTCGGGGGCTTGCTTACGTGCTTTTTGCTTGACGTGGCGTGCGTCTAGACACACGACTAAGTGGTGCTCGATATATCTGACGGAGTCCATGCGAACATGTCAGAGTTTGCCCGAAGGAAGGCGACGAGCGTGATTTCCTATTTGGGGGGCAGGGCAGCGCCTATGGTGACGCTAGCCCCCGAGCCTTCAGCCCCCGAGCTACTGGAGCTCAGAGAGATCTTCTTGGTAGCAGCTGGCTCCTGGGAGAACAACTGCTTCTTCTTCTTGGGTCTCTCGAGAGGCTCTAGGTCCTCTTCTGCGGGGAATGCCATGGCGGTGGTCTTGTAGGCGCTCTCGACAGTGCGCGTGGCGTCCAGGATATGGCCGTGGATGGCAAAGGTGCCGGCGCTGCCGGGAATCTTGACCATGTTGTAGGCGTGATGCGTGACAGCCATGAACTTCGCGAGGGCGGGGTAGCCGAGGATGGCGTTGTACGGCAGGCCGATGTGGGCGATGTCGAAGTCGATCAGCTCCGTACGATAATTCTTCTGCGTGCCAAAGGTGACCGCGAGGCGGACTTGCCCCAGAGGCTCGATTGAACCGCTGGTGACGCCTGTGAACGGCCTGGAGGGCATGAGCCACTCGTAGGGCACTTGAAGCGTCTCGAGGGTCTCGACAGAGATGACATTCAGGCCCGCTCCCCCATCAATGAGTGTCTTGGAGACGGTCATGTTGTTGATGGTGGGCGAGCAGACCAGGGGAAGGGTTCCAACAGTCTTGGTCGACTTGGGGTGGTCCTTGGCGTCGAAGGCGATGGTGTACTGGGACCACTTGAGGGGTCTGGAGGTCTTGGTGCTCGGGAGCGCAGCATTGAGTTCGCGGGCGAACTGCTTGAACTGATTGTTCGACTTGGGCGCTTGAGCCCCGCCGAGGATGCAGGCCATGGCGCCTCTCGGGGCCTGGTATCCTCCATCCTCCTCATCGGGGAGAATGTTGTTCTTCTCGGCGGCGTTGGCCTGAGTGCCCGACGGCTTCTGGTAGCCGCCATCGCGCCTTCCCCTGCCGTCTCTGTGGTAGCCGCGACCTCTGCCGCGGCTTCCGCTGCCTTCTCCTCGCTCGCGTTCCCTGCTCAGCCTCTTGAGGTCGAAGCAGTCGTTTGTGGCGTGTCCACGCCTGTTGTGGTAGACGCAGAACGGACGGTGGTCCACCTCCTTGTCTCCGCGCTCAGGATAACCCCTGCGGGAGGCCTTCGCGTCAGGTTCTGCCGCGAGGACCGCGGTGGCCTGCGCTTGGGCTCTTCCTTCTTCTTGTGGCTCTTGGTTCCCTCGCCAGGGTCGTCCCCCCGTGCGCTCATCTTGACGAAGAGGAGTCCCTCTTCAGCCTTGGCGCACTTATCCGCCAGATCGAACAGCTTCACCACATAGGTGAGCTTGTCATGAATGCCGTGCTTCTCGAGCATCCTGCGGTTCGTGACGCCCTCGCGGAAGGCAGCGATCACCTGTGTGTCGGGGATGTTTGGAATCTTGTTCCGCACCTGGCTGAAGCGCTGGATGTACTTGCGAAGAGTCTCGTCCTTCTTCTGCACCACAGCGCGCAAGTCGTTGTGGGTGAGTGCGCGCTCGTACGTGCCCTTGAAGTTGGCGACGAACTGCCTGCAGAGCTCCTCCCAGGAGTCAATGGAGTCCTCCGGCAGGTTGAGAAGCCAGGACAACGCTGAGTACCTGAGGGCGTGGGAGAACCAGTTGGCCATGACCTTGTCGTCTCCCCCTGCAGCCTGGATGGAGGTGGTGTAGAGCTGGAGGAACTCGAGAGGGTTGGTGGACCCGTCGAAGCCCCTGGGGAGCGCTGGCCTGAACTTCTGCGGCCAGACCACACGACGCAGGGCGCGCGTGAAGGCCATGCAGCCTGAGGCATAGGTGGCCGTTCCTCCCTGGAGGGCCCTGCGGTTTTGCTGCCCCGCCTGACCGAGCTCCTCAACGAGGCGGTTCTGGAGGTCACGGCGTCGCTCCATGCCCACGCGCGCGTCAGGCGCGGTGCGCTGCACGATTTGGCAGTCGTGCGGTGATGAAGCATGGGAGGGAGCCCGCTGTGTCGCGGACGGAAGTGGTCCTGGCGGCGGTGGGGGCGCACCTGGTGCGGCCGTCCCTGCGGGGCCGGAGGGCACGATGGAGCGCGACGGAGCAGGGCGCATGGTTGCGATATCGACGAGGTGGTGGAGGCGGTCCAGCCACGGGTCGTGTGCTTCGGCACTTGGCCGGTAGCGGAGGAGCTCCTGGGCCATGAGCAGCGCGGTGTGCGGGGCGGGCTCGTGGTGTTCCCGCGTGGACACGCTCTGGCGCCGGGACGGGTGCGAGGACTCAGCGTCCTCATGGCGCTCGGAGAGCTCCTTGTCGTCGCGCCGGTCTCCGCCGCGGCGCTCCTCGCTCTCTGGCTCCTCCACGCGCGGGCCGGTGCCAGCGCGCTCGGTCGCGCGGGGGCGACCACGGCGGCCACGGGTGCGAGCACTGCCGGGCTCCGTGTGAGCTCTCTCAGGTACGCCGGTTGGCGCGCGTCGCGCGGGTGTCCATCATGGCGCGGAGTTCGGAGGTTGAAGACGCGCCTCAGACCCCTACCTGGCATGACAAATGTCGAGTGTGATTCCCACGGAACAGGGATAACCACTCTTGGGGGAGAAGTTCGTGAAGGGGACTGAACTCGGAGGTCTAACAACTCTCGAGAGGCATGACGACGGTGCTCGCCGGGCCTAGAGAAGAACCGTCACGCCAGAGATAGACACCAGCCCGTACCCAGGTTCGCGGCCCTCTGGAGGAGGTAAAACCGCTACTCCTGCTTGTCTGTATTGCACTGCGGTGCGGACAGTACAATGAGCTTGCCGAGGGTTCCTGTGCGGCTATGCGGAGCTTGGAGGGGGAAGGAGGAGCTCTTCTTCCTCCACGAGCTCGCTAAGCTATGGTGGGGTTTTACGTGAGTATGTGGTTCGTTTTTTCCGATCCCCCTCTACGGTGGCGCTCCTGCTCCTTATATAGGCGCCCCAGACCTCATCCATGCGTCCTGCGCAGCGGAAGGGTTCCCACATGGCGACGAAGCGGAGGAGCGGGGTGCACCGCAGCTCGGGTGTCCATGGACTTGGTCCATGGTCGTAAAGCCTGCCTCTGTGGCAGGGCAGCTTTTGTCTTTGCAGAGCGGACATCTGGTGCTGCAGAGGCCGTGGGGGCGCCCATGGTGACGTCGCCGTTGGAGCTTTGCGCAGGGGACACAGTGCTTTGTTGACTCCTTTTAACACCAGAACGGCAACTGCGGCGCCGTCGTCACCGCGCGCAGACGCGCGCGTCACTCTACGGCTGCTGCAGAGGCCATGTGCGCTCAGCAGCGATTCCTTCGGGGCGAGGTATCCCCGCAGGGCTCGGGAGGCCCTGCCGAGGGAGTTGTGTTGACTTCTCCTCAAGGGAGGAAAGCCTTGCCGGGAAGCGGCCTCAGGGGGAGCCCCTTCAGGCGCTTCGCTGCCTCCTCAAGTCCCCGCGAGGGTGCTCTCCCCTCGAGGGTCTCCTCAGGCGTATGCTTGGTCCTTAGTCGTTTCGTCGGCACCGGCGCGTGTGAGGGCCGTGGAGAGTGCGCTCTGCACACCCTAGAATCCACTGGACCGACAAAGCTGCCATCACCACTAGGCATGGAGAGTTAAGGGACTGGGCGAAGGTGTCTAGGAGATTAAGAGGGGATTTGTGAGCGCAATGAGCAAGGAGATGGCTCCTTTTAATGTTAGGAGCGGTCTGGACGGCGTCGCGGTCTAGACGGCAGTAATGGCGACCAGGCATTGATTCGGCTCCAGACTGCTCATCTTGCAGCAGGATAGAGTAGGCAAGAGAGACGCGAGGACGGCGGAGCAGATGCGCGTCCGTTCCGGCAGTGTAGGCGGCGAGGTAGCTTTTTGCCGACTAGGGGGCACGCCACTGAAGGCGTGGCGAGCACAGGTGGAACGACATGGACGCGCACGTACGGCCGCATGCATGCAAGTGGGACGGGGTGCATGCACTTCGCTGGGCTCACATCTAAGGTCAAAGGGCCGACCCCACTAGCCGACCCCAGGAAATCCCAACCGAGCCGCGACAGGCCGACCCCACCAGTCAGGCCAAGTGACGGTTACCAGAGGGAAACAGAGCGTTTTGCCGATTTCCGAGCCATCCAGGGCACTAACGAGAGAAACTACACGGGTATGGCACATACAGATAAGCTAGAAAGAAACAGGGCACCGAAGCAATTGTCCCCTTAGTGTATGTAGCTTCTTTGTCGTCCTTGCATGTAAGCCTCGACATCAATAGCGTTCCAGTAGTCGGCGAGACTGCTCATGTTGTCTCCGCATTGGGCGTCGATCACAGACCAATAAAGTATTGATTCTTTCATTGTGATAACGAATATTAAACACTTATTGTTCCAATGCAAGTTTACTTATTCTTTATGGTATGTGAACTTGTGTCCATCTTGCAGTGTTGCAATATCTTTGGCAACTAGTGGTGAGGCATTAATCGTAATATTAGAATCCACATTGTAGTGGGTGTTGTAGCTTTATTGTGCTCGATATGGCTATATAGAAATGACATGGTTAAATGACATGGTTTATAGTGATGACCCATAAGTATCTTCGAGGGGAGTGAAACCCAAATTTATTGATTCGACACAGGGAGAGCTGAATAATACTTAAGTATTAGCAGCTGAGTTGTCACTTCAGCCACACATGGGAAAAGCAAAAGAAACGAGATTAATGTGAGAGCAACAAGCGCCAGAAAATACTGACACCAGGAAATAGTTGATCACAATAGGAACAACAAAGTAGCAGCAGTAGAAGTAACAATAGAGAATAAATCATGTATCAATGCTTGGAAACAAGGCCTAGGGATCCTAATTTCACTAGTGGTAACTCTCAACGATGATAACATAGTTAAGCACATGATACTTTGTCGCCTTTTTCTCAATCAATATGTAGATGTAAATGGTACTCGGAGGAAATTCTTTTGAGGATAAGAAACAAGACGACAACCACATAGGGATACGTAAGCACACCTTAAAGTTTGTCTTTCTAATCGAGAACACCCCACCCTGTCACTTTGAGCATCCAAAGATAGAACTAAACAAACACCACAATCCCATAATGCCATCCAACACCAAGAACAACTCATGATAAGTATCCCTCTATTCGATAGTCCAATGGAGTCACACACGGCAACCCTATCACTTTCACAATCGTGACATCGGAGATAAAATCAATTGAGAAACATATCCATTGCATAAGGAAGGAGAATATCATATGAATTCAACTAGATAAACAATGCTCGCGATCACATAAAGATCACACCATGAGACACAGAAGATAAACCACATAGCTACTATAGACCCCTCAGCCCCGATGAAGGACTACTCCCTCCTTGTCATGGGAGGCAGCAACAACGGTGAAGATGGCCTAAGGGTCGATTCCCCACTCCGGCAAGGTGCCGGAGTGGAGCTTTCTGACCCGTGAAACTAGGTATTGCGACGACGACGCCTCGGGAAGTGCTTTGGAAAAAGGTCACAACTTTTAGGGTTTCTATCCCGAGGGGAATAAATAGTCCTAAGGTCGAGAGGCGGTGGAGGAGGGCCTAGTGCAGGGTCCCGACGCAGCGTGCCTCTTGGCTGCGCCAGGGACGTGGTGGGCCCCTCCTTGAGCCCTTTTGTGCAGTCCTCCATCTCGATAAAAAACTCTTCCACGAATTTTTCTAGATTTTTTTAATTTAGTTTCCAAAGAGATTTTCTGAAATAAAACGACAGGAGAAAACATGAACTGACACTGGGCATCTTGTGAATAAGTTAGTCCATAAAAATGTCTCAAAATTATATAATAATGTAATATAAATATGTAGCATTGGTATAAAACAAGCATGGAACATAAAAATTTATGAAAAGGTTTATTATGTATCACCTAGCTCTAAAAATATGTCTCCTTTTCTTATTGTTCACTGTGCCCTTTTGTACCGAAGTAGAAGTCCATTATATATTGTAGGAATATAGTCATTAATGAGTCCTTATAAGTTATTCGGTACGGTGACCCTATAGATCCATGAATGTATGAAACAAGTTGTCTCAGAACGCCCCTTTCAGAAGTATAAGTGATCTTGTTGCTACGTTAGGTGTAATCCTATAAGTTTGGACAGTACACCTCGAAAAGTTTGACCTGCAGTTGTTCTTGTCTAGGTTTGGCCAGATGGGACAGACGATTTTTTTTTTAGACAAGGGGAAGTCCCAGCCTACGAGCGAACGAATACCCGAGAGATCATGTTCAGGCCTTTTCTTCCTAGGTTAAGTGATCTTTTTTTTAAAGAACAGAGGTCGGACAAATGCTTTTTTTTTTTGGAAAAGGGGAAGTCCCAGCCTACGATCCCACGAAGACCCGAGGGATCATGTTCAGCCCTTTTCTCCCTAGATAAGCGATCTGCTTTTTTTTTAAGAACAGAGGTAAAAGTTTTACCTCATCTCATTAATTAAGAAGGATTTTACATAAAGCAAAAACACAAAAGCTCGGGATACATAAGACTACTATACCAGCATGATTGACCACAAGTGTTTAGCACCCGCCCTACTCCACAGACCGGCCTCTACCTTGATCTCATGACGAATTATGGTCGACACGGTAGAGACCTGACGACGCCTTATAGAAAATTCTCATGTTGCACTCGTTTCTCTTTCCCCCAAGAAGTTAGCATGTTGAGGGAAGCCAACGATTTCCGCCTAGGTCATTGACGTAGATGAAAGATTCCCGCACCTTCAACGACGAAAAGGAGGCCAAAGATGATGTATCCTCCCACGAAGCCCGAGTCAAGAAATGATGGAGTTTCAAATGCTCGCGGAGTAATGACAGTTTAAAATAAGGCGTGCCACATACTCGCCTCCCTTTTGTAAAGTTGGCAAAGGCTGTAATTTGACCAACCACAATGTTGGAGGCCGTTGGCCGTCTACACCCGCTCTTGGAGGAGGACAAGCCGCATAGAGCACCGAGCCATCCCCTCGAACCGAGCCTTGTAGGTGCATCCGTGCATGATGGACTAGGCAACTTAGCGCGGCAATGTCGCGCCCGTGAAGTAAATAAAATTTAAATTAGGTGATATACACATTTTAATATGTAGGTTTAAAAATTAGTGAAATTAAAAGAAATTTGCGTTTAAAAACTGTTTGGATGTCAAAAAATTGTTCAAGGTGAGACGTTTTTCGGATTCGAATCATTTGGACGCTTGTAAATGAGTAGATTTAAAAGATATGTGAAATTTTGAAATATGCAAATTTGAAATTCGGTTAGATGGAATGATTCATTTATTTTTGCGAGGCTATTTGTAGAAATACTGTCATATTCTAGAAATTGTTCTAAAGAGGATGTGCATTAGGATTTTTTCTATCCAAATATTCACTAATTTGAAATTCAAGTATTTTTTGACAACTTAGCGCAACAAACGGCGTGTCCGTCTTATGAGAAGAAGAAATATCGTGGCGTAAAATGTTATAGTAAGTTTGTATTTCCCCTTAAAATTTTAATTTGATTCCGTAAGCAGATGAAATGCATTGTAGGAGCATTTAATATTTCCAATCTATAATTGGAGGAAATGAATGTAGGTTTTCTCTAAATATTCACCATTTTAAAATCTCCAAACATGTTTGCATTATGCCGTAAGTAATTAGTTTTTTTGGCGGTCATTTTGATATTTTTTGTACATTTTTTGGGATATATTTAAAGATATGCCGAATGAATTTGGATTTTCTCCAAATATTCACCATATTAAAAACTTTAAAATGTGTTGCATTGTGCCATAATTAATTAGGTTTTTTTGTGATCATTTTGATATTTTTTCATATTTTTCTGATAGATAGATTTAAAGATATTAGTTTTAAAGAATTAAGCATTTTATGATTTTTTCTGGGGAAAAGGAAAAAAAATCGGCTGACAGGCTAGGCCCACTGTGACGTCGGGCTGACTTCACCGGTGGCTGGATCTGCCACGGCGGCGCTGACCACGCCGGTGACGAACCAACGCGAGCTGGAACGCGCTCGTGGCCACGGGGTGGCCAGGAGCGGTGGCGCCGCCGCTTCTGGGTCGCTGGAGCGTGGCCGGCGGCGTGCGGATGCGGCGGTGGAGGCCGAGCAAGGCGCGGACGATTCTGGTGCGTGTGCGGCGTCGCGGCACGTGAAACTCGGCGAGGACGGAGTGGGCGTCGATTTGAGCGGGGAGGACCGTAGCGGCGGGGCTGCGCGGCGGCGGCGACCTCGGGGTCGCGTGCGAGAGAGAAGCGGAAGGGGGTTTTTGCAAGGTCGTTTTGCAAAAAAGCCTGTTCACGTGTAGGTCCCTTGCATTAGTAAACTGTGGACTGCGGGCCGTGGGCTCGATGCGCGGAGGGTTTTTCTAAAAAAGACACGGTGAATAGTGGAAACCGGTGCGACCGGCCGACGACCGGGCGACATGGCAGCATCTCATTGGCTATTGGCTAAAAATAGTGGATGAATAATACCGCCTCAATTTGATCCACAAATTGCAATCCAGGCCATCAAACGAGCATATTGGACGATCGGCGGAAAAGGAGCGACGTGGATAGCGGATTGGGTTGTGAATCCATCCAACTTTCATATATATTAGAAGGAAAAGACGCGCGTTGCCGCGTCCGTTCTAATACGAACAAACGATAGATAAAAAAAAATACTTTGAGCGAAACATACTTATAAAGCAATATTAATGATGAAATAATAGTACAACTCGATCACTACATGGAAGTAGAGAAGGGACATAATTATTTAGTTGTAATGTCATGAAATTTAAATTGTGTACATGTTTCTATAATGATTTGATCAAATATAGAGACACTGTATGATGAACATTGTAAACTCAAAGAGCTAGATTAGGCATCGAGGTCATACAGCGATGGTCATTGATTTTAATATAATGAAGTTAAATATATTTTCTGACATAAATTATCCCAAAATCAATAATAGTTAGCATAATTATGTCTTAACATATTTAAATAAATTGCATCGAATACGCTCTCATACTATATAAAAACATAGGAAAATTTCACCAATAAATACTAAAGAATTCACAAAAATATAGAGCAAACTAACATATTAAATTGTTTACATGCAATATTAATCTATGTATTAGATCTAGATTGTATAAAATAAATTATAAAAAATTAAATGGTCATACCACCAACCATTATATATTGAATTGTAGGAATACACTTCTTTTGACATATATTTTGAGCGCACGTAGCATGCAAGTTACCAATGGACTTGAGGGGCGGCATTAGGATCGGAGAGTCGACCACTACTAATAACAACGGTGATAGCGGTGACCGGTGCGGGAGGCAACATGGGTGTTCGCATGCAACTACTGTGAGGATCGTAGAAGTCAGCTCAATGGCGTGTTTTCGATACAATACGACTCGAGAGGCGGAGGGAGAAAATGTTATCACGTGGCATCAGGGATGAGGTGCCATGTAGTTCCAAGTGCTTCACGAAGCCAGAGGTGTGTGTGGAGAGAAGGGCAAACTTTGCGTAGAGATGTGTGGGGAGAGAAAAGCAAACTTTGCATAGTGACGGTTGTTTTCGGTACAATACGACTCGAGGGAGGCGGAGGCAGAGAAACGGTGTTGTTGTCGTATGGAACAAGCGGCATGGCGCTATGGTGGACGCTAGGCAGAGATAAGAGAGAGGGTTATCGGATATCTCTCCGGTAGCTCCGAAGTCACCCATGTCGTTTAAAAATAATCGAAACGACATGTTTAGCTTTCAATTTTTTGAAATAAAACAGACCGCTACGTGCACATATTTTACAAACTCTAGATTTTTTTTATCTACACAGAAAGAGTAATTTTCGGGGGAAATGATTTTTGTTTTGTTGTTAATATAGGAATCCCTTCTTATTTGTGCTTATTTCATAAAAATTTAGTGGATAAGTACAAACATATGTATATATAATATATCCAATAGAATATTTTTTAAACTAAATTTAAAATTGTGAACTATAACTAAATATAAAGTGAGATATGAGTGGGGTCCACCATGATGTGGACATGTCCCTTCTTATTTCACAAAAAATTAGTAGATAAGTACAAACATATGTATATATAATATATCCAATAGAATATTTTTTAAACTAAATTTAAAATTGTGAAGTATAACTAAATATAAAGTGAGATATGAGTGGGGTCCACCATGATGTGGACATGTGGGAGAAGGAGAAGCCTCTAGTCCTAGGGAGCTTATTATTCTTAGAGAGGAGTCCACCATGATTTGGACATGTGGGAGAAGGAGAAAGCTCTATTCCTAGTGAGCTCAGTATTCTTAGAGATATATAGGTGTATTGGTCAATTCCGTGGCAACGAATTGTCACGCTAAATATTTGCTCAAACCCGGCACTCCAGTGACAGCAACATATATGTGACAGCAACATATACATATGATTCCGTCGTCGCTGCGACGATAAGGTTAACATAGGAACACATGATTCAGACCGAATACAAACCAAAAAACACACCGTCAAGGGTGTTAACATCAACTTGGAGTTGGCATCCGTGGCAACGCTAAATTGATGAAGGAACATGCCAAGTGAGAATAACTCAACTGGTTTGGTTACTTGTGGTGGAACTAGTCCAGCTAGGTTCAAGTCCTGGCATTGGTGCTCGTATTTTCCTGATTTTTTCAGAATTTAACCGGTGCTATATTTTCAGTGGTAGGTGACGTGTCCGTCAATAGCGAGACGCCCGTAGTGACTTCGTCAAACTCAAGATATGACAGACCAGTCTGTCGGAGGTGCTGATAGGGGTAGGATTTGCGTGTATGCGGTCATATGGGTGTCTGTACGTACGTGTCTGTGTCTGCGTCTATGCTGTGTTTTTCAAAAAAAATCGATGAACGAACCTAAATGGCTGTCACTGTTAGGCTGTTCCGGCCGACTCAAACAGCGAGAAAAAAGGGCATGCATGATAAGCTTGTGATGATAATTAAAGGTTCTAGCTAAGTAGCTTGTTTGGTATGTGTCACCCATCGCCATGGCAGATTTCCTCTGAAGCGACGCAGCGGTCACTGCACGATTCGCGGTGTGATCGACGACGATGCATGCGTTCAAGTTGAAGGTTCTTCTCGCTCGCAGGTGGTATGTTTTTGATAGTTCGCTTGCTTCTCAGCTGGTTGCCCAGTACGGCCTCCCTACTGCAATACTAGAATACGATCAAGGTTTGCCGAGGTTTTTTTTTACCCCATGTTTGTCTAGCTTCTTTTTACGTCCGTGAAAAAGTTTTCTCTATTGCAACACTTGTCTGCAAGCAACAAGGCAATTTTGACCGCTCACCGGAGAAAGCGAAATGTCTCGAGTTCCGAACTTAACACGGACGGAGGATGTAAGATGTAACGCTCTTTTTATTCAGAAAACCTGAACCTTAGCAATCCCTTAGCTCACCTCACTACCAGTCCTTTCTAATAACTAAGCTCCCGGTGATTCTTTGAGCTGCGGAGCACTGTCGTCGTATGGTTCGCAGCGTCCAAAGATAGTCCCACGCTTCAGTGTCACATGGAATCCCTGCCAGCAGCAGCAAACCCTCGAGCGTGAGGTCGGTTTTGTGAGTCAAAAGGAAAACATTGACCTCTCTCCTCTCGCGTCTCTCATCTCCTTGACTCCTTCTCTCTATCGGTGGCGGTAGCGGCAGCGGTGACCATCAGCCGACGTAGGTGAAGAGAACGACGAGAGAAGATCGGAGCGTCCTTTCCTCTCTCCGTGGTTTCTCGTCTCTCTGTCTCTTTTCTCTCCTTTCTTTATCTTTGGCGGTGGGGAACGGCAATGGTTTCAGGCCGTTTAAGCGGTGGCGTCCTGTGGTACTCCCGTAGCCGAGCGTGCTTAGCCGTTGGCATCGAGAGCCTACATAAATTTATAACATAATTATTAAAATTTGGTCCCTCCTCCCTCCTCGAAACAGGCTTGCGCCTCGCTTTATAAATAAAGCAACCATCCACAGTTTACAACCACAATCCAAAGCGGAACAAAAAGCGAAAAAGGATAAGTTCTGCTGGGGCCACAGCACATACAGTCCAAGAAGGGAAGAACGAACTACTCCTGATACAAACTCTACACAGTAGAGCTCAACGGCTGGGCGGAGAGGAAAGAAGGCGTGCCGCCTTCAGGAGGTCCTCAAGAATGCCGTCTAGCCGCTGCCTGTCCCTCTGTCTAGCCAACGGGTGCCACTCCTGCAGGAAAGCCAAGAATTTGAAAATTGAGTCAGCAGCCCGTTGCGGGAAGACATGCTCGATGACCATCCTATTACGAATCGTCCAAAGGGTCCAGGTCATTGCCGCGAACACCACCAGAAGAGGGACCTCCTCCTCCCGGTATGGTTCGCCTGCACTTCCAGGAACTCTGCCAAGTCAAGGGCCTGCCACTCAGGACCTAAGGCCTCAGCAAGGAAGCTCCACAGGAACCGAGCAGCGGGACAGGAGAACAGGATATGGGTCCCCGTCTCGGGGACCGCACACAGGGGACAGGTGCCATCACCAGGTCCCAAACGCTTTGCCACCTCCACGCCCGAAGGGAGGCGGTCTCGGAGAAGCTGCCAAGTAAAAATCTTGATCTTAAGAGGCAAGGGCGCCTTCCAAAGATGTGTAGTCCAAGAAAGCACCGGCCCTCTAAATAGGGCCCGGTAAGCGGAACCGACGGAGAAGTGCTTCGCCGGCGTCAGGGTCCATGCGACCGTATCCGGGCTGTCCGACAAGGTTAGGGGTAGAGACGCGAGCATGGACCTCCAGCTCGCGACCTCCCCTGGGCCAAACGTGCGGCGGAACCCAATGTTCCATTGTCCCTGCTGGAAGGCAGAAGCAATCGACATCAAAGGTTCCGCACAAACCGCAAAAAGATCCGGGAACATAGCTCTTAGCGGCCTTCCGCCCAACCAGGAGTCAAGCCAAAATAGGGTGTCTCGTCCGTTACCTACGGATGAGACCGCACCTAATCTGATATGTTCCTTAATAGATTGGATGGCGTGCCAGAACTGAGACCCCTCTTTGCGCTCACACGCCAGCAATGGGCAACCCCTAAGATACTTAGCTTTGATCAAGTTCAGCCAGAGGCCCCCCTCACCCCGAAGAATCCGCCAGACCCACCGTAGCATAAGGGCCTTGTTCATGTGTCGAGACGCAAGTATACCTATGCCCCCCAACTCTTTGGGGGCGCAGACATCAGCCCATTTCACCATGTGATACTTCTTTTTCCCAGACGACGCTTGCCAGAAGAATCTAGCTAGCTCTTTGTCAAAGCTAGCATGGACCCCGTCCGGCAAGATATACAATCCCATCATGTACATTGTGAGGCTAGACATGCATGAGTCAATTAGGATCGTTTTGCTACCCTTGGAGGTGAACCTCCCCTGCCAGGGTTCCGATCTAGATTTGACTCGTGCAATCAGGGGCTCGAAATCCTAAGAAAGTATTCGAGTGTCCCTGACCGGCATTCCCAGATACGCCACTGGGAATGACGCCAACCTGCAGTTCAGGTTGTCCGCAATCCTCTGTTGGTCTCTCTCCGAGTACCCTAAAATAACAACCTCGCTCTTGTCGAAGTTGATCTTGAGGCCTGACATGGCCTCAAAGCAAAGTAGTAAGAACTTGAGATTAGCTATATCAAGTTCCGACCCCTCTACCATAATCATAGTGTCATCAGCATACTGTAAATGGGTCACACCTCCCCCAGGGACAAGATGTCGAACCACACCAGTGATGTGGCCGGCGATTGACGAGGTTGTAACTCGGCAAGTCCCAGGGTTGCGCACCCCGGGTTGATTGATGGGGAGAGTGAAGAGTGCAAGGTGATCACGACGGCTAACAGGCGAGGTTTTACCCAGGTTCGGGCTCCCGGAGGATAACACCCTACTCCTGCTTGTCTGGATATTGATGCGAGTAGCGATTACAATGGCGAGATTGCGATCTCGCTAGGGTTTGTGGTAGTTCTGAGCGTGTGTTGTCCTCTAGGACGGGCAACCCTCCTGGCTTTATAGGTAGCCAGGTCTCGGGTTGTTGGTACAGATACGGTAGGTTAAAGTCCTAACCGAGTTGGACTAGGATACGAGATACCCCGAGTGGGCCTTCTGCGGGCCTTTCCATCCTTGGCGCGGCCCAGGTAACCTCATCGTGGGCTACCCGATCGTCAGCCCCACGTCAGTAGCCCCCGAGTGCTTGGTCGAAGCGTAGAGTCGAGCAAAGGACTTCTTCCTCCTGGACGCGCCATTGGATTGCTTGATCTTGAGCTTGAACTCGATTTCTTCAGTCGAACCGGCCACTCCCAATGGGAGTAACCTTTGCAGTCGAATTACTTTGTCTTCCTCTTCCGTAGTGTACTTCTGTTCAGCCCACTGGCCTACTTGTAGATGGGTTCAGCTGATTGAGCTTACTCGCTTTTCTTTGCCATCCGAAATATTCCTTCGGGTTTTCGGATCAGCAGTTGACCCTACTATGTAAGTTTCAGCTTAGAAGCTTACTTCTCGAACCACTCTGTCGAGTTGTCGAGCTATTTCACTTGTGCTTGTAGTCTTGAATTTTCATTGGGTGCGCGATCAGCGCTCCCAATGGGAGTAGCCCCCGAAGGTGGGGGTGACTAGTATAGTCGCCCGCAACTTTATAAATATCTTGCTTTTGTTTCAGCCCCGATGGCTTACTCGTGTGACTCGAATGGGTTCGAGTGTTTGCTCAGCCCGACGGCTTACTCGTGTTACTCGAATGGGTTCGAGTGTTTGCTCAGCCCGACGGCTTACTCGTGTTACTCGAATGGGTTCGAGTGTTTGCTCAGCCCGACGGCTTACTCGTGTTACTCGAATGGGTTCGAGTGTTTGCTCAGCCCCGTGGCCTACTACGTTGCACTTTTTGTGGCGCAGCCCCCGAGTGGCTCGGGTGGCGGCCTAGGATTTTGACTGTGCTTGTACGGCGCAGCCCCCGAGTGGATCGAGTGGCGGCCTAAGCTGTTATTTCAACCTGTGGGGCGCAGCCCCCGAGTGGCTCGGGTGGCGGCCTAGGATTTTGATTGTGCTTGTATGGCGCAGCCCCCGAGTGGATCGAGTGGCGGCCTAAGCTGTTATTTCAACCTGTGTGGCGCAGCCCCCGAGTGGCTCGGGTGGCGGCCTAGGATTTTGATTGTGCTTGTATGGCGCAGCCCCCGAGTGGATCGAGTGGCTGCCTAAGCTGTTATTTCAACCTGTGTGGCGCAGCCCCCGAGTGGCTCGGGTGGCGGCCTAGGATTTTGATTGTGCTTGTATGGCGCAGCCCCCGAGTGGATCGAGTGGCGGCCTAAGCTGTTATTTCAACCTGTGTGGCGCAGCCCCCGAGTGGCTCGGGTGGCGGCCTAGGATTTTGATTGTGCTTGTATGGCGCAGCCCCCGAGTGGATCGAGTGGCGGCCTAAGCTGTTATTTCAACCTGTGTGGCGCAGCCCCCGAGTGGCTCGGGTGGCGGCCTAGGATTTTGATTGTGCTTGTATGGCGCAGCCCCCGAGTGGATCGAGTGGCGGCCTAAGCTGTTATTTCAACCTGTGTGGCGCAGCCCCCGAGTGGCTCGGGTGGCGGCCTAGGATTTTGATTGTGCTTGTATGGCGCAGCCCCCGAGTGGATCGAGTGGCGGCCTAAGCTGTTATTTCAACCTGTGTGGCGCAGCCCCCGAGTGGCTCGGGTGGCGGCCTAGGATTTTGATTGTAGCCTGTGCGGCGCAACACCCGGGAGAGCATCAGGTGTGGCCAAGGCGAATTTGTTTGTGGTGCCGTAGGGGCAGTCGACGCGGCGGACCGGAGTCGACGCAGCGGAGTGGTGCCGTAGAGGCAGTCGACGCGGCGGACCGGAGTCGACGCAGCGGAGTGGTGCCGTAGAGGCAGTCGACGCGGCGGACCGGAGTCGACGCAGCGGAGTGGTGCCGTAGAGTCAGTCGACGCAGCGGAGTGGTGCCGTAGAGTCAGTCGACGCGGCGGACCGGAGTCGACGCAGCGGAGTGGTGTCGTAGAGGCAGTTGACGCGGCGGACCGGAGTCGACGCAGCGGAGTGGTGCCGTAGAGGCAGTCGACGCGGCGGACCGGAGTCGATGCGGCGGAGTGGCTGAGGTAGATCTTGATTTGATCGACCGCACGACCGAGGTTGGGGTAGTAGACTCGATTCGCACGGCCGTTGCCGAGATTGTCGATGCAGACGCCCTCTTCGCGGGTGCAGCTGGCGCAGCCTTGCGGGTGCGGCAGATGCGATCCTCGTGGGTTCGGCGGGCGCGATCTCCGCGGGTGCGGAAGATGCGATCTTGACGGGTCCAGCGGTCGTGATCTCCGCGAGTGCGGCAGATGCGATCTTGACGGGTTCCGCGGGCGCGATCTCCGTGGGTGCGGCAGATGCGATCTTGACGGGTTCCGCGGGCGCGATCTCCGCGGGTGCGGTAGATGCGATCTTGACGGGTTCCGCGGGCGCGATCTCCGCGGGTGCGGAAGATGCGATCCTGACGGGTTCCGCGGGCGCGATCTCCGCGAGTGCGGTAGATGCGATCTTGACGGGTTCCGCGGGCGCGATCTCCGCGGGTGCGGAAGATGCGATCCTGGCGGGTTCCGCGGGCGCGATCTCCGCGGGTGCGGCAGATGCGATCTTGACGGGTTCCGCGGGCGCGATCTCCGCGGGTGCGGAAGATGCGATCCTGGCGGGTTCCGCGGGCGCGATCTCCGCGGGTGCGGCAGATGCGATCTTGGCGGGTTCCGCGGGCGCGATGGTCGGCGATTTTGGTGACGCCGTCGCGCGTAGCGCGGTAGTCGTAGACCTGAGTATGCCACGACTTTGTCCAGATCGGCGTACGTCGACTGGTGGGCTTGCGAGTGGATGACGTACTCGAAGGAGCCGAGTCGGATCGACTCCCTGATGGCGGATGCGCCGATCTTCATTGCGGATGGAGCCGGTGCGACCATGATCCTAGCACTTGTTGTCTTTCCCACAGACGGCGCCAATTGACGAGGTTGTAACTCGGCAAGTCCCAGGGTTGCGCACCCCGGGTTGATTGATGGGGAGAGTGAAGAGTGCAAGGTGATCACGACGGCTAACAGGCGAGGTTTTACCCAGGTTCGGGCTCCCGGAGGATAACACCCTACTCCTGCTTGTCTGGATATTGATGCGAGTAGCGATTACAATGGCGAGATTGCGATCTCGCTAGGGTTTGTGGTAGTTCTGAGCGTGTGTTGTCCTCTAGGACGGGCAACCCTCCTGGCTTTATAGGTAGCCAGGTCTCGGGTTGTTGGTACAGATACGGTAGGTTAAAGTCCTAACCGAGTTGGACTAGGATACGAGATACCCCGAGTGGGCCTTCTGCGGGCCTTTCCATCCTTGGCGCGGCCCAGGTAACCTCATCGTGGGCTACCCGATCGTCAGCCCCACGTCAGCGATCTTAGCACGCTCTAAGATCTCCGCAAGGGCATCCACCGCGGAGTTGAAAAGCAGCGGGGAGATCGGATCTCCCTGCCTAACTCCGCAGGTAGACCGAAAATAGGGACCTACTTCCCCATTTACGTTAATGGCGGTGTTTCCACTCATCACCAGTTGCATGATCCACCCAATCATCCTATCATCAACCCCCCTCCGCTCCAGAACCAGGCGGAGGAAGGCCCAGTCAAGTCTGTCGTACGCTTTCTGGAAATCTAGCTGTAGGAACACGCCTTTCTGGCGACGTGTTTTCACCTCGTGAACAAGCTCACTAAGAGCTAGGATCCCATCGTGTATGAACCGACCCTTCAAAAAGGCGAACTGGTAAGGATGCGTGATTCGCTCCAGCACAGGAGCAAGTCTCACGGCACAAACCTTAGAGAGGATCCTATAGATGACATTCAGGACAGTGATATGACGAAATTGGCGGATATCCGTGGCTCCCACTACCTTGGGAATCAGGGTCGGCACACCAAAGTTTAGCCGAGATACCACCAGTGTCCCAACATAAAACTCTTGGAACATCGGCATAATCACGGCCTTCGCCGCTTCCCAGAAAGTCTGGAAGAAAGTCACCGGAAGACCATCCGGCCCCGGGGCCGAATTGGCTTTCATCTCCATCACCGCCTTCTGCACCTCCTCCAGCATAAATGGGAGGGTTAAGTCCGCATTCTCCCTGTCTGAGACTCTAGCCATCACCGGCCACAAGTCCACTGCCAAGGATACCCCAGAGCGGGGTCCGACCGAGAAAAACTCCTTATAAAAGGAGTAAATATGGGATGAGATCTCCGCTGGTACCTCCAGCAGGCGATCATTCTCCCAGAGACACGGAATCGAGCATTTTCTGCGCCGGCCATTGGCTATCGCGTGGAAGTATGCTGTATTCGCGTCACCCTTGAGTAGCCAGTTCTGGCGACTCCGTTGTCGCCAAAACAGCTCCTCACCCTTGAAAATCTCCATCAGGGAACGCTCCAACGCGTACCGTTGGACCCATTGGTCAGGCGTCAGGCCAACCGAGTCTGACGTACTGTCCAGTTGTTGGATGTCCCGCAAAAGAGCCGCCTTCTGCTGCCTAAGGGCCGCCCCACAATTGGCGCCCCAACCCCTCATGAACCGGCGCACCATCTGTGCACAGTGGTGCCAGACATCCACCGCGTTAAAAATACGCGGGGGGTGTTCGGCAGCCCATGCCCACTTCAGACGAACGGCCTCCACAAACCCTGGCTGACCTAGCCAGAAGTTCTCAAAATGGAACCGGTTCAGCCTTGGTAGAACGTCGCCTCCAGAAGATAACAGTAAGGGAGAGTGATCGGACCCTATCCTGGTGATCGCACGGAGTGAACAAAGAGGGTAAGTCATCTCCCAGTCGACAGAGACTAGCACCCTATCCAGTACACTCCGAATGGGGTCAACTCGGTTATTGGGCCAAGTGTATCGTGCACCGACCCGACGGATCTCTCTAAGAGCGAGATCCGCAATACAATCGTTGAACATCCTCATTGTCCTGGGATTCACATTTGCCGAGCTCTTGTCTTCCGGGGCGCGAATCAAATTGAAGTCCCCAGCAATTACAAGTGGGGTGGAGCACTGCTCCACCTTCGCGCTCAGCTCAGCGAGGAATGTCGGTGCTCTAGTATGGTCAGCAGGCCCATACACGATGATCACCTCCCACCTGAAGGCTGATCGTCTGTGCCTGACAAGCATGCTGACATAGAACTCGCCCCGGTCCATATCCTCCACTTCGAAGGTTTCCTCCTTAACCCCAAGGAGGATACCCCCAGAATGCCCAATAGCAGGGAGCCACTGCCACACAAACTTGTGTGGTGTAAGTCCCTGCAGTTCCTGGATGGGGAAGTCTTGACGGATCGTCTCCTGAACCCCCACAATGTTCGCATCCTCTTGCCGAATGTAGTCCCGGAGCTGTTTGCGACGCCCAGGTTGGCCAAACCCCCTCATGTTCCAATCGAGTAACCTTATGATTGTATGCATCATGAAACATTATCGGGGGTTGTCCCCTTACGGGGGGGCGGATCGCGCTCTAATAGTAGACAAGGTCCGTCCAGGGCCCTTCGGAGGGCGTCCCCGTTTCTTCCCCACCTGGGGAAGAGCGGTGGGAGAGGTCTCACTAGGGGGGGCCGAACGTGCTCTACTAACGGCAGAGGACAGGGGCCACCCTTTGGCGGCCGCCCGCGTTTCCTCCCCACCTGGGGAGGAACGATGGGCGGCGCCTCACTAGAGGGCGCCCTCGTCACGTTGGAGGCCGAGGGAGGTGACGCCTGTCCCGAGGAGGCAGGTTGGGGGGCCGTCTCCTGCACTGGCTCTACCTGAGCTCGTGCGGCAGCAAGAGCCGCCTCGTACATCTCCTTCGCCTTGATGGCAGACACCTGTTCAAGTCTGGGGCCACGCTCGCCCCGAAAAACAATGCCACAGTCGTCGGCCACCTGCAACAAGTGGTCCAAAGGGACCTCATCTAGAACCGAAAATCTCGAACCCGAGGGAAGTGGAGGTGTGGAACGTAAGGTACCTGCTAGACTCCGTCTGGCCGCGGTCCTCTGGATCGCCAGCTCCTGCACTGCCGGCGCGGGCATCCCCAGCCCACCCCATGCAGAGGCGAGCCTGGCACTGACGCGGGGTGTCTGCACCGGCTGGCGGCTGGGGCGGCCCAGAGTAGTCTGTGTACCCCCCACAGGAGTGTCGGGGAGGAACGTGGGCAGTACACAGGCACTGGCGGCCGGAGTAGTCGGGACCGTAGGAGGCGACAGTGCTGGTGAGGTGGGAGTCGAACCTGGCGAGAGGGCGTAGCAGAGAGCGCCAGCAGACCGCGGCGACGACGGTGGGGCCACCTCTAGTCCCACACTCCCACAGTCCTCCTCTGTCTCAGTAAGCTGTAGGCCCAGCGACGAGGCGTCCAACCCTGGCAAGCCAAAGTTGGTGCCGTACTGAGCAAGAGGGGGTGCCACGAGAGCTGGGGGGTCAGGGCGCGAGGACCGCGGGCGGTCGACGGGCGGCAGCTTGGCCGGCGCACTCTGAGAGTGAACTGGCTCAGCTGTAGCAGGGCAGGGTGAAGGCAAAGATGCCTGCACCTGGGCCAGAGGGGCCTGAGCGGCGGTGGGAGCAGCGGCCACAGGGTGCACAGGCGAAGATGCCTGTGACGGAGCTGTAGGGGCCTCAGCCGACGTGGTGGACAGCTGGTGATCGTCCAGGCCTGGGTCATCGTCGTCGTCGTCGTCATCAGAGAGTGAGGCATTCGGATCATCCTCCGCGTCTGAGGGGTCTCTCCCCGGGTCTGCTCCACCTGAGAGAGGGGGTTGCACCCCCTCGCGGATCACCCGGAGGTCCGCTCCCCGGTTCCCTCCCAGACCCCCAAAGTAAACTGGAGGTAAGTCCTCACGGATCAGGTCTGGGTCGGGAACTAGGACTCGGAGACGGACTGGACCCTCACCAGGCAGGGAAGCAGTGTCAACCTCCTCGAGCCTACCCACCAACTGGGCCACCAGTGCGACCACGGACTGCGTCCTCGCCTCCTCCGGGAGTCCATATAGGCGCACCCACGTGGACTGAAGGGCTGGGCTAGTCGACGGGATCACAGCCGAGGGGAGGATGGACACGCGGATCCTGTGGAGTGGCAGGGTGTAGAAGGCCTCGTCCACGGTGCGACAGAGCCTCAGGCTCTCAGCCGAAGAGAACACCACCGAGAACACAGAAGGGGAGAGCTCCTGAATCTGCCACTGGTGGTCAGGGGAGATCCACGCTAGTTCCTCACGCAGAGTCTCTAAAGTGAGTACAGTGGCAATCCCAGGCAGCTGCTCCGGACGCACTGTGATAGTCGCCTGGTTCTGGGGAGCCGACCTCGGCACCCCCCCCAGGTCAACAAAGAAGAAGAGCCCCTCAAGCCCTAGGCCCAGAGTCTCAAGCCGGGACCTGTAAAGCTGGGCTGGCTGCACGGGGCACCCACCAATCGCGTGCCCTGGGTCCCCACACCTCAAGCAACACGGTGGGCGAGTGCAGTCTGAGCGGTAGTGGCCTGTAGCACCACAGTTGAAGCACATGCGTCTCGCCGGTGAGTCCCTCCCTTCCTCCACCTGAGGTCAGGTCGCGGCTATCCGTACCTGGGATGAGCTACTAGGGTCACCACGTGGGGCAAGCGAGGTCGGAGCAGGTGGGAGCCCACCTTGGCTCCCTCCCGCACCACCGTCGACCCCCGTCGAGAGCTTCTTCTTCCTCTTCTTCGCCTTTTTCTTGGGGTGATCACCGGCTACGGGCACGGCTGGCTGCTGACTCGGGGCGGGTGGCTGCAGCGGGCGGTTGCTCCGGTCTTGGATCCAAGACCCCGACGCCGAAGGGCCGGCATGTGGGTGCCCTCGATGTTGGTCACGGGCAACCAAAGTCCTGCGCAGCACATCTTCCTGGCGAGCCCCCTCCGGAGAAGCTGCACAGTGAGGGGATCGTCTCGGGGAGCTGTCCCGGCGCGGCGGCGCCACCCCTCCCCGCGGAGAAATACGGCGGGCCGGTGGCGGGCGGTAGGGGGCTCTGTCCCGAGCCTGCTGCAGCTGGCGCGGTGGGGGGACCTCCCTCACCTGCGACCTGTGCGCACGAGGAGGGGAGCGCCGAGGTGGGGGTGCCGGAGGCGAACGGCGGCGGACCGGCGAGCGCGGACGGGGATGGAAAGGCGGAAGGGAAGGGGAGCGTGGGCGCCGGCGGGGGTTGACATCTTCGTCCTGGTCGTCGGCCCGGGTGCGCTTCATAGCGTCCGCACCGGCGGCAATCGGTGGCGCCGGAGGAAGGGCCGGGGTCTGGGCAGGAGCGGGAGGGCAGGGGGTAGTGGCGGCGGCGGGTAGGAGATGGTGCGGGCGGGGCGAGCGAGTTGGTGCCCGATGCGGCTGAGTAGTTAGGGTGCGGTAGGTGGGCTTCGGCCGGCCCGCAGTGACCAACCTGGCCCGCGGTAGCCTCCATTCCAGGATGGGCCTGACTGGGCCGTGTGGCCCATCTGATCCGCCCGGCCCAACAGCCTTAGGGTTCGTCCCCAGCCCCTCCATCTGCGCCACGGAGCCCGGCGGCGCCGCCAGAGACGCCGGCAGCACTGCTCGGCACGCGACCTGCGCCGCCATCGCCTCTAGTTCCTGGACCAGAGCAACTGCCTCCGACGTCGGCAACCTAGCCCTCCGTCCCTCCGTCGGACCTGCACCTACCCTAGCAACCACCGGAGTTTCCACCGGCCGTCGAGCCCGGGGCATCACAGGTTGCGCGCGCCGCACCACCTGCGGGCGGACATACCGCGCCGCCGCAAGGTAGTCACCGAACGAAGGGGAGCACGGCGGAGTGCACCGGGCGGCCAACTCGACCTCGAGCGCCGCCGCCTCGTCGTCCTCCTCTGCCATGTCCGCCCATCGCCTGCCGCCTCGCAACTCCGCCGCCATCACCCACCTGGGGACGGGGCCGGGAGCCGGGCCGTGCTATGGAAGGTCACCGTAGGAAGCTGACGTCGCCGGTCACTGCCGCTCCGCTGCCATACGCCGCCTTGCCGCCGGGAATCGCCTCCGCTCTTACCCGCCTTGCCGCCCAAAAAAGGTGCCCACCTTGGTCCCATGAGTGGGAAGCCCAATTAGCAATTTTAGAGATCTCAAAACTCATGAAAAAATGGCAGCTCACATGTGAGTGGTGTGGGAGCTAAAATTTAGTCCCACATTGCTAGTTTGAGAGGAGTGGCACCACCTTACATAGTGGAGTGTTGTGCTACTTGTTAAGCTTGTGAGAACATGAGACTCTCTCACGCGCTCCTCCTCCTCCGCCGCTCGCACGCACACACCGCCCGCCCGCCCGTATCGTCACGACAGGTTGCGGGTATCTCGCCGAGACGAGCTTTATTTTTGCAGTACAGGAAAACGGTTTTGACGGACGCGTCTTGATTAGTCGGTTTGGGTCGCTCCCGGATCGTGGGCTACCAACCGACCTAAACGTGTGCGACGTGGACTTGGCCCACTCCGTACCCGTTAGGGTTTTCCTCCGAGCTGCGCTATATAATGCCCTGCACTGCGTGCGCTGCAAACACCCCTGAACCAATCTAGGTTTTGCCAAACTCGTGCCTTGCGCCGCCACCGTAGTCTACTCCACCCCGAGCGCTGGCGTGCACCGGTGAACGGGACAGCAGGTCTCCAGAACCGCTCGCCCTTGTGATCCTGTACGGGAGAGGACGAATAAGGTTTTTAGGAAGCACTCCGCGCGACTGCTCTCAAGATCTTCATCACAGCTCGACTTACTGGACGATCTCCGGGTCCGCGGGCGAGTCGTCTTGAACTTCGTCTTCTTCGAGCTGCTGCCGCCGCTGCTCCGACAACTACAACAACGACTACGACTACGTTCACTACGTTCCGATGTGTTGTTTTATTATGGCTGTGTTCGTAGATGTCATGCTGTTGTTCATGTTAATTAATACGTCTAGTATTTTTGAGGTTAACATGTTAGTAGCGTTTGCGATCATGCTTTATATACTGGAATTAATCATGAAAATTATGCCTAATACTTCAACAATCCAAAAACCTTATATGTGTTATAGGAAATTTTCTGAGTTAAACATGGGACATCTAGATGATGCGCTGAGTCCGGATAAGTTTACCGGCGAGGTCTTTAAGAGATGGCAGTACAAGACTTGTACTACGTTGTGGTTGCAATCTCTGGAAGTGTTCGAGTCTAGTGCGGGTTTACCAGAAGGAACTATATCTGACGAGGATCTAAACAAGTTCAAAGAAACCAATACTGCCTTTGTGGGACTCGTTCTGAGTGCTCTTAGCAACAAGTTGTTTGATGTGTACATGCACTTCAAAGATGGCAAAGAGCTCTGGGAGGCACTGAACGCTAAGTTCGGTGTAGCAGATGCTGGCAGTGAAGTGTACATCATGGAGAGCTTCCATGATTACAGGATGGTTAACAACCGTTATGTAGTCGAACAGGCTCATGAGGTACAGTGCATTGCAAAGGAGCTTGAGCACGCCAAGTGTGCCTTACCTGACAATTTTGTGACTGGATGCATTATCGCAAAGTTTCCCCCTTCATGGAGGAACTTCGCCACAACTCTCAAACACAAGAGACAGGAGATATCAGTTGAAAACCTGATAGCGTCTCTGGATGTTGAGGAGAAGGCTCGGGCTAAGGACACTGCTGAGAGAGGTGGTGAAGGTCAGTCTAGCGCCAACATGGTGCAGAAGAACCATAACCACGACAAGAACAAAGGAAAGCTCAAGCCTGCGTTCAATGTACCTGTCAAGACTAATTCTTTTAAGAAGAAGAAGAAGAAGGTGAACAAATCTGAGCTAGGTTGCTATACCTGTGGAGAGCTCGGACACTCTCTGTGGACTGCCCAGAACGTGCAGACAAGAAAGGGAAGAAGGCCAACAATGTCAACGTCGTGACCGCTAGCAATACTGATGGGTATGGTAATTTACCATTTGTGTTTTCAGTATTTCATTCTCCATGTTGGTGGATTGATACGGGTGCTAACGTTCATGTGTGTGCTGACATCTCTTTGTTCACTTCTTATCAGGTCGCTCTGGATTCTTCCGTCCTAATGGGGAATGGATCACATGCTACTGTTCGTGGTGTTGGCACGGTAGATCTGAAGTTTACTTCAGGGAAGATCGTGCAGCTGAGGAACGTGCAGCATGTCCCTACTATGAACAAGAATCTCGTTAGCGGTTCCCTTCTATGCAGAGATGGTTTTAAGTTAGTCTTGGAGTCCAATAAAGTAGTTGTGTCAAAATTTGGACAATTTATTGGTAAAGGTTATGAGTGCGGAGGTTTGTTCCGTTTTTCACTTTTAGATTTCTGTAATAAATCAGTAAACCATATTTGTGGCGGTGTTTCCGATGATACCAGCGTTTGGCATTCTCGTTTATGTCAGATTAATTTTGGTTTGATGTCTCAGTTGTCCAGTATGAGTTTAATTCCGAATTTCACTATTGCCAAAGGATCAAAGTGCCATAGTTGTGTGCAATCAAAGCAACCTCGAAAGCCTCACAAGGCAGCCGAGGAGAGACACTTGGCCCCGTTGGAACTCGTACATTCTGATCTATGTGAGATGAATGGCGTGTTGACAAAAGGTGGAAAGAAATATTTCATGACTTTAATTGATGATGCTACTAGGTTCTGTTATATATATATTTGTTGCAAACTAAAGATGAAGCTTTAGAGTACTTTAAATTTTACAAAGCCGAAGTAGAAAATCAACTAGAGAGAAAGATCAAACGTCTCAGGTCGGATCGTGGTGGCGAGTATTTCTCTAAAATATTTGATGTATTCTGTGAGGAACACGGCATTATTCATGAGAGGACGCCTCCCTATTCTCCTCAATCAAACGGGGTTGCCGAGAGGAAAAACCGTACGCTGGCCGACTTGGTGAACGCCATGTTGGACACTGCTGGTTTATCTAAGGCATGCTGGGGGGAGGCTTTATTGACTTCGTGTCATGTCCTGAATAGAGTTCCCAACAAGAATAAAGAGAAGACCCCTTACGAGGAGTGGTCTGGGAGAAAACCATTACTTTCTTATTTACGCACTTGGGGGTGCTTGGCGAAAGTCAATGTTCCAATACCTAAGAAACGTAAACTTGGACCAGAGACAATAGATTGTGTCTTTCTTGGTTATGCTCAGCGGAGCATCGACTATAGATTTTTACTGGTTAAATCTGAGGTACCTGACATGCATGTTGATACTATTATGGAATCTCGTGATGCAACATTTTTTGATAACATGTTTCCTATGAAGGATATGCATAGCACTGCTAGAATTTCTTCTGAGTTATTTACTGAATCTAGTACATATGTTGATAATTCTGAACAACCACATGTTGAGGAAGTCCTTGAGAAGGATGACAATGAAGCTCCCAAGAGGAGCAAGAGACAGAGGATTGAAAAATCTTTTGGTGATGATTTCATTGTGTACCTTGTGGACAATACTCCTACGTCCATTGCAGAAGCATTTGCATCTCCTGATGCGGATGACTGGAAAGAAGCTATCCATAATGAGATGGACTCGATTCTTTCTAATGGAACTTGGGAATTATCTGGACGACCCTACGGTTGCAAACCTGTGGGTTGTAAGTGGGTGTTCAAGAAAAAGCTAAGGTCTGATGGTACTATTGAGAAGTACAAGGCACGGCTTGTAGCCAAGGGCTACACCCAGCGTGAAGGCGAAGATTAATTTGACACCTATTCACCTGTTGCTAGACTGACCACCATTCATGTACTACTTTCCCTGGCTGCCTCCTATGGTCTGATCGTTCATCAAATGGACGTAAAGACAACTGAGGATATCTATATGGATCAGCCTGATGGGTTTGTAGTAAAAGGTGAAAAGAGAAAGCTGTGCAAATTGTTAAAATCTTTGTATGGGCTGAAGCAAGCACCTAAGCAATGGCATGAGAAGTTTGACATAACTTTAACTTCTACGGGGTTTGCCATTAATGAGGCTGATAGGTGTGTGTATTATCGTCATGGTGGGGGCGATAGTGTCATATTATGCTTGTATGTTGACGACATACTAATTTTCAGTATAAGCATGATAGTGATAAATGAGGTCAAGTCTTTCCTGTCAAAGAACTTTGATATGAGATATGGGACAAGCTGATGTGATTCTGAACATTAAGCTGACTTGGGATGAGAGTGGGATTACGTTAACGCAATCACACTATGTTGAGAAGGTCTTGAGCCGATTTGGCTTTACAGACATCAAGGCTTCTCCAACACCCTATGATCTCAGTGTGACACTCAGAAAGAACAAGAAAGAAACAAGAAATCAATTAAGATACTCTCAAGTGATCGGTTCATTCATGTACATTGCGAGCGTGACGAGACCTGATATCTCTTTTGCTGTGAGCAAATTGAGCATGTGCATGTCTAACCCGGGTACTGATCATTGGCATGCACTTGAAAGGGTCATGCGCTATCTCAACGGTACAATGAGTTATGGGATTCACTATTCAGGGCACCCTGCTGTGCTTGAGGGATATTGTGATTCGAACTGGGTCTCAGATGTTGATGAGCTCTAGGCCACCAGTGGATATGCGTTTATTCTTGGAGGTGGCGCAGTATCATAGAGGTCTTGCAAACAGACCATATTGACGAGGTCAACCATGGAAGCAGAACTTACTGCTTTAGATACAGCTTCTGTTGATGCAGAATGGCTGCGTGAGCTCTTGATGGACTTGCCGGTGGTTAAGCAACCATTACCGGCCATCCTTATGAACTGTGACAACCAAACGGTTATTGTAAAAGTGAACAGTGCTAAGGATAACGCGAAGTCATCAAGACACGTTAAAAGACGTTTGAAGTCTGTCAGGAAATTGAGAAACTCCGGAGTAATATCTGTTTTGTACATTCAAACAGACAAAAACCTGGCAGATCCCTTTACGAAGGGACTATCACGTAATGTGATAGAAAGTGCATCGAGGGAGATGAGGTTGAGACCCATAAGCGTTACTCCATAGTGGTAACCCAACCTATGTGATCGGAGATCCCGTGAATTAGGACCTGGGAAAAACAAGCTAGTGGTGTGATAGAGGAGAGTTATTACCTAACCCTCTCTATGATGCAAAACTCCCAAAATCTGTAAGGAAGGTTGGCAGCATGCCTTAATGTGTTTTTGTTGGCTATTCATAGCAAAGATGCTGTTCTACAGAGCATTCTTGAAAGAACACACCTATATGAGTCAGATTGTTAAAACGTCGCAATCTATGAGATTTGGGTTATCTCTAGTATACTCATGAAGAGACCAGGTAGTATGACGCATATGCTACACCCGCGGGGTAGGCTACTGGCAGCCAAGTACAAGTTATGATTTTGTGTGAAATCTAGAAGCATCAAACTTGCAATTCAAGATTCGTCCATTGTTCAAGTTGCCGATAGACGTAGCTCAAGGTTCTACGCAGAAGTTCAACTTAACAGTCTCTGCTGAAACACTGGTATATAAACAAGACTCGAGGTCTGGCAAACATCTCTAAATGAGATTTGAGATCTGATGGGGGATTGTTAGAATTTGGGCCCATGAGTGGGAAGCCCAATTAGCAATTTCTGAAATCTCAAAACCCATGGAAAAATGGCAGCTCACATGTGAGTGGTGTGGGAGCTAAAGTTTAGTCCCATATTGCTAGTTTGAGAGGAGTGGCACCACCTAATATAGTGGAGTGTTGTGCTACTTGGTAAGGTTGTGAGAACATGATGCTCTCTCACGCGCTCCTCCTCCTCCGCCGCCGCCCGCACGCACGCACCGCCCGCCCGCCCGTCTCGTTGCGCCGCGGGTTGCGGGTTGCGGGAATCTCGCCGAGCCGAGCTTTATTTTTGAAGTACAGGAAAACGGTTTTGACGGACGCGTCTTGATTAGTCGGTTCGGGTCGCTCCCGGATCGTGGGTTACCAACCGACCTAAACGTGTGCGACGTGGACTTGGCCCACTCCGTACCCGTTAGGGTTTTCTTCCGAGCTGCGTTATATAATGCCCTGCACTGCGTGCGTTGCAAATACCCCTGAACCGATCTAGGTTTTGCCAAACTCATGCCTTGTGCCGCCACCGTAGTCTACTCCATCCCGAGCGCTGGCGTGCACCGGCGAACGGGACAGCAGGTCTCCGGAACCGCTCTCCCTTGTGATCCTGTACGGGAGAGGACGCATAAGGTTTTTTGGAAGCGCTCCGCGCGACTGCTCTCAAGGTCTTCATCACGGCTCGACTTACTGGACGATCTCCGGTTCCGCGAGCGACTTGTCTTCAACGTCGTCTTCTTCGAGCTGCTACCGTTGCTGCTCAAGCTGCTGCCGCCGCTGCTCCGACAACTACTACAACGACTACGACTACAACTACTTCATCTACGATCGTTCGGTACGTTCGCCACGTTCCAATGTGCTGTTTTATTATGGTTGTGTTCGTAGATGTCATGCTGTTGTTCATGTTAATTAATACGTCTAGTATTTTTGAGTTTAACATGTTAGTAGAGTTTGCGATCATGCTAAATACTTCAACAATAATGGGGAAAGGTAAAAACAAAGACTTCTCCCTTGTTGGCAAATTTGCATTGGACCAGACGAAACAAGCTAGGCAGTTTGTTGATTTACATGACCATCGATCCAGCCCATTAACAATACTTCGATGAGTGCGCACACATCGCACGCACTAATATTCCGCCTAAATGAGAAACACCAGCGTCAAATCTAGAATTTAAACTCTGGTGCACTGGGGGCACAAACACCCTCCTAACCATCTTGCCACGCTCAAGTTCTCATGTGCAAAATATTCTATGTCTCTATATTAAGAATAAGGGCACATACAAATTTTTGATACGTGAGGAACATAAGTATGAACTGAAACGCCATCAGTGCATAACATAAATGTTGTCTCCAAACGTGTTTTATCTTAATTTCTGTAGGTAGTAAAGATTTGCTTAACTAAGATATTCATTGCATGATGTAAGCACTATAAAGTTAGGAAAGATAGATGTCATATCCAATATGAGGTATTCTATAAGTTGATGGAAAAAAAATCTCCCCGAAGGCCTGGGACCTGCTCTTCCTCCTTGAATATACAGAATATTATACGACGAAAAAGGAACTAGTACAAGATATTACTCCTATGTAGATGTTACGGTTAGCCCAAAGGCACTGTAAACTAAGTTGGAACTTTCTTTGAGAATGAGCTGATAGAAAAAAAGAGTTACGTCTACAAGTCTTTAAAAGGACCACACTCTTCGAAGCCATTCCCCGTTCAAAAAACAAAACATTAGTCCCTGTTTTAAATTAGATAGCTTTCTATTTTTCTAAAATTAAATGTATTTAGACATATTAAATCTAGATACATCCTTATTTATATAATTGGAGATCATTAAATTTAGAGAAAATTACTTATTTGACCCTGTTTTAAAACTTGGTTTTTTTTTGATACAAAACTTGGTTTCTTATTTGGCCTTGAACTCATTTTCTTCGCTATATGACCTCTTTCTAAAATTTGTTTCCTTATTTGACACCCTAGTGTATTTTGTCCAGCAACAGTGTTAAAGAGAGGCGTGAAATGACTTTTTTACCCCTATGCAAATGTAAAAATATGAAATGATTATTGTTGCGGCAATGTGAGGACGGCGGTCGACCGTGGCGGCGGGGAGCACCGCGGTGTCGAGCTTGAACCCGCGCGCGACGGCGCGGCAGCAGAGCGGGCCACGCATTGCGAGGAACGCGGCGAGCGCGGGGCCAGCCCACGGCGAGATCGACCTCGGTCACCGCCGCGTCGACCGTGCGGACATGCCAAAGTACGTCCGTAGCAGACACCGACGCGAGGATTAGACGAGCTACGCGGCGCGGGACCTGGCTCCGAAGGATTTCACGCAGGTGGGTCACCGTCAGTTGCCGCAGCCGCGTCAATTGCTCCGGCCGCCGCCTCGAGCGAGCTCATCCGGTCGCCGTCTCGCACGTGCTCGTCCATCCACAGGCTGCTCCGGCCTAAACCTCGTACGAGCCCGTCCAGCAGCGGGCTGCTCCGGCCGCCGCCTCGCGTGTGCTCGTCCAGCCTGCATCCTCGCCCAATCGCGCCCCCAGCAGTCCACGCTCGATGGATCTACGTACGCTAGCTGCTCTCCCGCTAGCAGTCCACGTGTCTAAAAAAAAGCAGTCCACGGCCACGCTCGTCGGCGATTCGAACGGAGCTGAGAGCTCGCTGCTTTCTCATAGCGTCCACGGCCACCGGCAGAGCAAATCCCTTGCTCCTTCCGTGGCTAACCCCAGCCATACTCTCGGTGACTAACCCCAGGCATCGTGATTTGATAGTGGAAATTGGGGATTACAGGCTCACCGTGGGCTGGTCTCGTTTCTTTGGTCCAATCCACTGAGGGTAATTTTGTCCAGTCAAAAAATAATAACGGAACAGTGTAACGAGAGGTCAGGTAAGGAAACAAATTTTAGGCGAAGTGAACTGACTGTTTAGTTCGTTGTGGAACCAGCCAACTCAGGTTTAAGTCCTAAACTTGGCATGGGTGCTCGTATTTTTCTGGATTTTTCAGTATTTAACCGGCGCTATGCTTTCAGCGGTAGGTGACGTGCCCGTCAACAGCGAGGCGTCCGTGGTGACTTCGTCAACCTTAAGATATGTCAGATCAGTCTCTCGAAGGTGCTCATAGGGGTAGGGTGTGCGTGTGTGCGGTCATAGGGGTGTCTGTATGTGCGTATTTGTGAGCGTCTGTATCTGTACTATGTTTCTAAAAAAAGAAACAAATTTTAGGAAGAGGTAATATAGGGAAGAAAAATGAATTCAGGGCCAAATAAGGAACTAAGTTTTAAGCCAGGGCCGAATAAGGAATTTTCTCTTTCATTTAGAACGGAGGGAGTACAAAGACGATCTTGTCTAGAAACACCAAGCCGCCAGCTTGATGATAGACGAAGTGCATTTCCTTAGCGCTGTGGGGATGGAATGAATGGTGTGCTCCTAACAGTTGACAAAGTCGGATCTGGTTGTAGACATGGTGGTGGTCGAGCTAAGTCCACATTTTATGAAAGAAAATAGATAAAAGCAGACGGCATGATGGTATGTGACACACACCACACAGCTATCTTTGGTCAAACCCAAAAAAATGATAGAGTGCAAACAGTCTCTTAATTAAGTAAGTTTCAGACTCTTTTGAATCCAAGAGGTCCTAAAGTATTTACTGGCTCGCTCGATGACAAAAATGTTAAGATTAATTATTTGAACTAATTATGGCAAGCGACCGCGTCGCTCCTGCGGAGCCCCTCTCCGGCCGTTTCTGGGACCGTGCAGTGGATCCGCCGCCGGCAGCTACATGCGGAGGTCGCCGTCGGAAAACGCTCACGCCTCCGGCATGGGGCGCGGGTTGCGCTGGCTCCCACTTTTCTTGCCTCTGGGTGCTGGTTGCCATCCCTTCCGGCGACGACGATGGGATCGAGGAGCACGTTGCAGTCCGGGTTGCTTTGGAGTCGTTGGACGAAACAACACCGCCGCCTCGTGCTGTGCAGCCATCCATCCTCCCTCCTCGCTCTGACACGGAGATCGTTCAAGATTTTTGAGAGGATGCCGGTTTCCCGACCACGGCTAGCCGGTCGTGGGAGGCAAGGTCTCCGGAGACCTCAGGTGAGTTTTCTAACGGTGTGGACTTGTGCAGGTTTTCGGCAAGGGTGTCAGCGAGTAGCAGCGTCGTCTCTTCGCCGGCCGGGACTCGCCTGAAGAAGTCGCCACCGAGGATGGGTTCATGGCGCGGGCCTCTTCCTCCGAAGCGCTATTCGCCGCCGCCGGTCCTTGGCGTGTTCCTCGACAGGGCCATGGAGACGAACTCGGCTTCGCCGGCTCCGGCGAAGACGGTGCCTCCGGTGGCCGGGATCACAGCGAGATCACAGCCCGATCCGCTTATTGCGCCAACGTTGGAGGGGGACGCGGTTCAAGTTTCAAATTGCATGCACAGCGGGGCCCACATCATGTCAACGCATCGCGGACGTCCAAGCACCTGGGAGCATCTACACCGCCGGTTTGGAAGTATCGGGTCTCGTACCTGGTCGCCGCCTCCACGAGTCGCTTCGACAACCCTACCGCATGCGCCGTCTCTACCTCTAGCGACACCGACGCCGTCGTCTACGCCACTCGCCGGAGGACTCCGCTGCTTCCCGAGCTCGTCCTCCCCGCCGCATCCCCCTACGTTGGATCGGTCCATTGCAATGGTTGCGGCCGGTCCTCCTTCCTTGACACTCTCCATGGCCGGAGCTCCGCCGCTGCGGCCCCAGCCGGGAACCGCTCCGAGGAGTGGCGCGCCGCGGCCTCCTCCCCAGCCTGCACAACCGCCGCGCCCTCAGTTGCCCGCCATGGCGCCCCGCCCGCAAATTCTGGCGACTGCTTCCGTGGCGGGTGCATTCGTGGGGCAGAGTTTGCCCAGCCCCTACTTCTCCGGCGGGTCGTTGATGGGGATGGAGTTGCCTCAGTTCATGCCTCTCCAGCGACCCTCTATGCAGTATGGTCCTCCTGCATATATGCCGCCTCAGTTCCAGCCACCTCCGTTGGCTCCGTTCATCAACCCGGGATACCCGACATACCAACAGGTTCAGCAGCCCGTCGGTGCTCCGGGGCCTCAGTCTGCTCGTGCTAAGAGGAAGAAGAACAGGGGGGTGGGGGGGTGGGCAGCCGGGGACTCATTTTCAGCAGCCTCTCCCCACTGCGCTGCCGCAGGTGCAAGCCCAACAGTTTCAGTTTCAGCAGCCCTTGCAACCTCCGTTCGTCCAGCCGCCTCCGGCACCGATTCCTACGGCTGTTGTTGACACGGACGCGGCGGTTACTGGTGCTCCGGTTCGTGATTGGGTTTAGGTTACTGAGACAGCTGCAGGGGGTAAAGGAAATGAAAAAAAGGACGCCAAATGTTGGAAGTGTGGGGTGGATTCTCACTCCTCGAATGCCTGTCCGGTTAAGCACTACTGTTTGATATGTGATACTGCAGCTCACCCTACCCTTCGGTTTCCAACCTTGAAGCTTCTGAAGCCCTCTTGCTTCACTTCGGGGTTGGGCAGGTCAGAGACTATGTTTGTGCAATTCCCTGATAGTGTTTACAAGCCTCACCTGATCCCATCGTCTGCTCCTACTGCTTTGGTCACCGTTGTTGGTGAGTCTGTCCCGGCGAAAGCCATTGAGAGCTTGATGTCGAGGATTTGCCAGTCCTCTCAGTGGACTTGGGAGGCCATGCCCTATGGTGCCGATGCCTATCTCATTGGTTTTCCTTCCGTTGAGGATCTTCGGAGGGTGGATGGTATTCAGCTGAACATCCCCTCTTTTAAGGATTAGGCTTCTATTTCGATGTGGAAGACTCAGGATATTGAGCCGACTAGAGTTCTGGAGAAGGTCTGGGTACACGTTCAGGGTGTGCCTTATGCTCTACGGCATTTTCTTGGTTTCTGGGCTGTTGGTACTCTTTTGGGGACTACTCTTGATGTTGATCTTGTTACTTATCGGAGCAATGACATTGTTCGTATTCTGGTTCGTTTGTTGGACTCCAAAGTGCTTGAACAGAAAATCAGTGATGATGACCCGTTTATTGGGGCTGCTTGTGTGGTGAAGCTCAAGGAGTATGGGTTCTATTTCCGTCGTGAGGCTGCAGACTTCACTCCTGACCCCAACTTTGTTCCCTTTTTCTAGCGACGAAGGAGCGATGGGGATGATGAGGAGGATTGACATGAGCCGAGCACGGAGGGCCCCTCTGATCAGCACTTCTCACAGAGTTCACATTCCACTAGCATGGAGGTTGATGCCAATCTCTCTGGCGGGTCTTTTACTGCGAGTAAGAGTGGCTCCTCTGGTGCTCAAGCTAGTTTGGTCATGGAGGTTACTCCTTATAACTCGTGTCCGACCACCGCACGTGGTAGGGAGATCGTAGAGATGATTCAGCATTCCTCGCCGAGTTTGTTGCGCCCCTGTCCTGTGTTGGAGGAGGTGACGAGTGAGTCCATGCAGGTGGAGGTGGAGCGCAAGACACCACAGTGCTCTTTTCTGGGTCATAGCGCCGCTGTTAGGGCTGCCGTTGGTCTTGGTGGACCTAGTGCGGCGACTTTCGGTGGGCTAGACCACGTAGCGGCCTGTCCCAGTCCGGATGGGGAGGCTGCTCTGGCTGGGCTGCGAGGAGCGGGGCTGTAGCCCTGGCGTGCCGTGGCGGAGCAGGGGGGAGGATCCGACACAACCTTCGCCTCCCTCTCGCTCCACTGCCACGGTCGATCTGCTATCGACAGGGGGCATGGCGGTCACGGTGATGCGGCAGCACCGGAGATCATCGGGGGGGGGGGGGGGGGGGGGGCTTCTTCTCCAGCTCAGCCGCCCCCTGATGGTCCTATTTCGGCTGGTGCTGGGTTGGGTGTGGTCTCGACTACGACATTGACCACCCCGACTCGCACGCCTTCGCTGGAGGCGTTTGGGATGGCTGGGTTGGCTACTTCTTCACCTCACCCGACTCAGCCGTCCACTTCCGAGTGAGCTCCGCTCGTGGCTGCCCCACCTGTTACGACGTGCACCCCACCCCCCACTGTGACGGCTCCTGCTATTGGGGTTACTCCGACTCGTCGTAGTGGGAGGTTTGGCGTGGCCATCGACGGGGCGTCAGTGACGGATGAGGACTCCATGGGGAAGGCCATGCGTCGCAAAGCTGTGTGCAACCTGGACTACTCTGGTACGGATTTGTGTTCAAAGTCATTTCTTTCTTTTTCTTCAAAGTCAATTAATACAAAGTTGTCTAGTGTAGGCTTTAATCTTGGTAGTTCTTTAGATCAAGTAGCTGTTTCAACTAATGTCTTGAGACATATGGAATTTGACCGTCTTACGGTTATTCCTAAAGTTTCGACTAAGTTGGTTGACACCTATACGGATGAGGAAGAAGTGATTGCCACATCAGAGGGTCAACTTTTTCTCATCTTGTCGGTGAAGTGTTGGAAGTGAAGGGGATCGTGTGCAGAAAACAAAAAATTTCCTACCGACGATATCCTAAAAGCATGCCAAGATCTATTCTATGCAGATATAGTAGTACGAACGGAGATCGGAATACATACCCTTGTAGACCGAAAGCGGGGATTACGTTCCCGCACAAACGTTGTCGATGAAGACCGACGAAGCCGACCTCAAGGTCATGTAGAGGAAGCAGGCCTCCGAGTACCGCTAGCGCAGCACCTCGCAGGGAGTCGCACACGTACGGTGGAGACGACGCCTCCGAAGCTCCAGTCCAGGACGAGCAGCGGAAGACTTGGACCGGAACACCAGCAGCGCGACAACGGGCTATGGTGGAGGAGATCCCCTCTTCCTCAGCTCGGCGCGGCTCCGACTTGGGAACCACGAGATCGAGAGAGAAATCAGGAATTAATTTGTGAATTAAAAGGCTGGGGGTGCCCCTTCTTATATAGGCTCCCAGGGGGAGCCAACCTTGCCAGCCAGGCAATGTGGGACTATCCCCACATAGCCTGGTTCGGCCAAGGGAGTGCGCCGGCCCCCTGGTGGGCCCCATCTGGCCCACCTAGGCCGGCCTCCAAGCCCCCACCGAATTCCCCTTGGAAATTTTCCCCTCTTGGGCCTTCTTTCGTCCGGAAGGCCCATTTAGGGAAATCTGCCTTAATAAATTCGAAAATAAATATATAAAATCATATTTGCATATTAATAATAACAATTAATATCAAACATAATATATATAATTATTCCTAGCTCCGAAAACTCTTTCGGCGCTGCCCGATCTCCATCGGACCTCTCCCGGTGATCTCCTTCCTTTCCGGTTGTCTTGTCGAAACCCCTTAAGTGTGTTACCCTAGCGGTTCGATATAATATCAGGTATGATCAAGACTCCTCAATGATCAACGACTAACTCGTAGGCCTGGACCCCATGAATTAATCCCTGAGATATAACGAATGACTTTCATCTTTCAAACCTGAACGTAAAGTCTTAGACCTTTTGCCATAGCGATACTTAGCACGTCCGAGCGTCGTTCCATAGATATCTCCATACTTAATCCCGACCTCGTTACCGACGACGCTATCTTCTACTCGTTCATGATCTCATGTCTCCGTGACCTAGTCACATGCTTGCAAGCTCATTAGACATGATCTCACCGAGTGGGCCCGAGAGTATCTATCCTGCTATGCGGACTGGCAAATCCCGCTCTTGACCCCTCGTCTCAACTACTCCTTTCCGATACCCAAAAGTATCACCGTTATTGTCATACTAAATAAGATACGACGTTTGGTGCAATCAAAGTATCTTCCGGGAATATCAATAAGAGTTGATCTCACGGTCAAAGGCGTAACGACTACGTTCTCCAAATCTGGGTATGTCCATCACATCGCTCTCTAGCGATATGACTCTCATTGCCGACCGGCACCATGCCCCATGACCGGGAAACCTCGATCATCAATCGCGCAACGAAACTAGTCTTAGTAGAGGCTACTAGGGACCTGGTTGTTTACGTATCACACCCGCATTAAAGTTTCCGCTTAATACGGTTCCAGCATGACACAAAACCTATTATGAACAAACGAGATATGATAAATAATACACTTTATTAATTGCCTCTAGGGCATATCTCCTTCAGGAAGGAGGTTTGGATGACGACGGTTTGAGCTCATTGTATGAGTTAAAAGCAACCGGTCGAAAATCTAAATCTTCTACTAGCAAATCCCGAAAACAGTCCAAGTTATCCAAAACCCCCATTGTCCAAATGAATGGAATGTTTGCGAATAGCAGAGGTCTTGGTGACTTGGCTAAACATTTGCACTTCGCTGATTCGATTCGGGACCATAATTTGGATTTCTTAGCTATTTCGGAGACGGGTAGACGTGAGTTCTCGCAATCTCATGGAAGTGTTGGATGTTACGGATGGTGATTTTCATATTAAAATGCATATCCGTAACAAATCAGACAACTTCATTTGGAGTCTTGTTGCTGTGTCTGGGCCTGCCCAGGAAGTGGCGAAGACCTCCTTTCTCTGTGAAATGGTCAACTTGGCAAAAGACAATCCACATCCACTTATCATTGGAGGGGATTTCAATTTTCTACGTTTTCCATTTGAGAAAAGTAGAGGGCGGTTTGACAACCGTTGGCCTCTCCTGTTCAATGCAGTCATTAACAGCTTGAACTTACGAGAGATTACAATGGTGGGGAGACAGTTCACTTGGGCTAATTCTCTTCCGGAACCTACATACGAGAAACTAGACCGTGTACTGATGGATACGGAATGGGAATCTAAATTCCCATTGGTGTCGGTACGGGCTCTAGAGCGTATTGAGGGTCTGTCTGACCATGCTCCCATTCTGTTGACCACTGGAACTCCTAGACCACGGTGCAAACCACGTTTCAAGTTTGAACTTGGGTGGTTACACCGAGAGGGTTTCAATGAGACGGTTAAAAGAATTTGGGAAAGACCGGTTGTGAGTGATTCGCCTATCCAATGGTGGAACAACAAAATTCGTACTCTTCGCACGCATCTTGTTGGTTGGGTGCGCCATACGACTGGTTTACTTAAAATTGAAAAGGCACGAATTTCCTCGATCATTGATGCTCTTGAAGCATTAGCAGAAGTTTGATTACTATCCACGCAAGAGATTGAGCTAAAGAGTCAATCCAATGCAAAGATAGCAACGATGTTGCAAGAGGAGTAGTTAAAATGGTATCAGCGTTCCAAAGCACAATTTATCCTAGAAGGGACTCGAACACCCGCTATTTCCATAGTATTGCCAATGGCAGACACAGGAAAAAGCGTATTCATTCCCTAGTCCAGGATGAAGGGACGATTGAGGGCCATGAACAACTAAAGTCGTACATTACAAATAATTACAAGAGCCTGTTCGGGGCCCCAGAGGAAGGAAACTTCGCTTTGGATGAGTCCCGAACAGAGGATATACCTCAGGTTTCAGATGCGGAAAATGCCCTCCTAACTAATCCCTACTCTGGGAAGAAGTGAGAAAGGCGGTTTTCCAAATGAAACATAATTCAGCTCCTGGACCTGATGGTTTCCCGGCCGAGTTCTATCAAAACTTCTGGGACATTATCAAGTCTGATCTAATGCAACTGTTCGCTAGTCTACATGTTGGACAACTAGAGTTGTTTCGGCTCAATTTTGGAGAAATAATTTTATTACCTAAGGTTAACGAGGCAGAAAGGATTCAACAATTTAGACCGATATGGCTCCTTAACGTTAGTTTTAAAATATTCACCAACATAGCTACGATTCGACTAAACAGTGTGGCAGATCATGTGGTTCACCCATCTCAGACAACATTTATGCAAGGACGTAACATCCTAGATGGAGTTGCGATCCTACATGAAACTGTCCACGAGCTACATAGGAAAAAGCTGAATGGGGTAATCCTTAAAATTGACTTTGAGAAAGCTTATGATAAAGTCAAATGGGACTTTCTCCAGCAGACCCTTAGAATGAAAGGCTTCTCTTAGGAGTGGTGCGCGTTAATAGATAGCTTTGTCTCGGGAGTAAGTGTTGCCATTAAGGTCAATGAGGACTCCGGTAAATACTTCCAAACAAAAAAAGGACTCCGACAGGGTGACCCGTTATCGCCAATATTATTTAATATAGTGGCGGATATGTTGGCCATCTTGATTGAACGCGCAAAATCTGAGGGTCAAATTGAAGGAGTGATTCCACATCTTGTCGATGGTGGTTTATCGATTCTTCAATATGCCGATGACACAATCCTTTTTATGGAACACGATATCAATAAGGCTCGTAACTTAAAGTTGATTTTGTCAGCCTTTGAGCAACTGTCGGGCCTTAAGATTAATTTCCATAAAAGTGAATTGTTTTGTTTTGGAGAGGCTCAAGAAAACGCCGCCTTGTATGCTGAGCTTTTTGGCTGCGAGCAAGGTCAATTTCCTATCAACTATTGGGTATCCCAATTCATTATCGGAAGCTTACAAATGCTGAGTGGAAAAAGGTGGAGGAAATGCTCCAATTACGTTTAAATAGCTGGAAAGGCAAACTCTTATCCCTTGGTGGAAGATTGGTTCTCATAAATTCAGTCCTAACGAATATGGTGCTGTACATGATTTGCATCTTCAAGTTGCCCAAAGGAATCTTAAAACGATTAGATTATTTTCGGTCGAGATTCTTTTGGCAAGGGGATAGTGAGAAGAAAAAATATCGACTGACTAAATGGAGTGTGGTTTGTTGCCCTAAAGAACAAGGAGGGCTCGTTGTTCATGACCTTGAGGTCAAGAACAAAGCCTTGCTTGGCAAGTGGCTCTTCAAGCTTCTTTCGAAAGATGGAGTTTGGCAAACCCTCTTAGGAGAAAGTATGTGGGTAATCAAGCGGTATCTCAGGTTCTTTGGAAGCCTAGTGATTCACACTTTTGGGCTGGCCTCATGGCTACCAAAAAGTATTTTTTCCCACTTGGCTCTTTCTCAATTAGGGATGGATCGGAAATTCGCTTTTGGAAAGATAAATGGCTAGGCCAATACCCCCTCAAATAACAATATCCGGCTCTGTATGCAATCGTACGAAACAAGAGCGACACAATTGCTCAGGTGTTGGGTTCCTCCCCACCAAATGTTTCGTTCAGGCGAAGTTTACTTGGAACAAGACAAGCATCTTGGAAAGCTTTGCTTATCCGTTTGGTCTCCATCCAACTATCGGAAGGTCCGGATAAATTTCAGTGAAATCTTATGAACAATGGTAAATTCTCGGTTGATTCCATGTATAGAGCTTTAATCTTACCTGAAATTCCAGTTGATTTTAAAAATAATAATAAAATTTGGAAGATGAAGATCCCGCTAAAAACTAAAGTGTTTGCGTGGTATCTTCGTCGAGGGGTAATTCTCACAAAAGATAACCTTACCAAACGAAATTGGCATGGAAGTAAGAAGTGTGTCTTCTGTCAGCACGACGAGACTATAACACACTTATTCTTTCAGTGCGTGTTCGCTAGGTCTATATGGTCAGTCATCCAGATTAGTTCCACCTTACATCCCCCGACCTCGGTGGCCAACATTTTTGGCAGCTGGCTAAACGGGGTTGATCCTAGGTTTAAACTATTTAGTAGGATGGGAGCGATTGCCGTTGTTTGATCGATGTGCCTATGTAGAAATGACAAGGTTTTTAATGACAAAAATGTTTCTATTATGCAGGTTATCTACCGGTGTACATCTATGCTACGAGCTTGGTCAGCCCTGCAGCGTGTGGAGCACCGGGATCTGTTCCTGGAGGTGGCGGGTCGTTTGGAGGCAGCAGCCAGGGAGTTTTTCTCCCGGCATGGATGGCAACATAGACTCTGGATCGGCCTACCGTCCTCTTAGGAGGGTCTTTCATTTTCTCTTCTCGACATGTACTGCGTCACGTTGTTTCTTTCAGACTAGGATTTTTCGTGCTCTAGTGAACTTCTGGCTGTATACATCGTGGTTATGCAGAGGCCAGGTGTAATGCTTGTATCTTTTAAATAATAAACCTCCCTTTATCTAAAAAAAAACTAATTAAGTGGTTAATGCCCACTTGTATTCCTGATGGCGGTTCTGGTTTGTGCAACCGTTGCATCTCTTTACATGTCTCTCCCGACAGGGTGCATCCCTTATTCGCATCTATTCGGATAGTATAAAGGGCTTTGGCCATCATCATGGAAATCTATAGTTAGATCATTTGACTCTTCACATCTTGATAGCATTCAACATGTTATCAGCACATGGATTATGCTAAGAATATGCATACGCCTACGCTAATGGTAAGATCGAAAGAGGAATCGAATGCTTGAAGCGAGAAATGTAAGCACCCAGGGGGGTCTTCTTGAATTCACGGTGTTCTTGCCAAACTTGATGACACCGGGCGTTCGACCGCAATTGCGGTTTGTGCAACCATCGAATCCCTAGGCATGTCTCTCCTGAACGTGAAATCGATACTTTGAATCATCCGTTTCTTTACATCTTGATTCCATCCAATAGAAACCATTGGTATCACCATAATGTAAAAAAAGATAAATACATGCACGGCCATAGCCATAAGAGACGACAATCTACATCCACATTTCTCAACACCTCAACCGTATAATGGTAATTACTCTTGAAGCCGAAGGATGCCCATAAGATTCTCTCAAGTCCTATTGGTGATTTGGCTTCTTCCAATCTCTCAGCAAACCATTGAAGATGTTTGGTATGCATGGTCCAATATAAATACATGCACGGCCGTAGCACAAATCCTTCTTTCTAAAATTGACACATGAGGTGAGGTAAATGAAAGTATACGGAAGATATATAGGAGCCTGCATGGCTGCTTCCATGTCAGAAGCATTATTTGTATGGAAGCATATACATGGACTCGGGATGCATGAGCAAGATTTAGTGTAAACTGAAACACCATGCATGTGTGCTGAAGAAAAATGCATTCAGTTCTCATTTCCTTGCAGGAACAAATCAAATAAGCGTGCATGGACACTTGACGCAGAGAACAAATTGCGCATTACACTACGGGAAAGATTACATACGCCTACGGCCTGGGCCTACGCCGACAGCCAAAAGTCGGAGCTGTCGGCGTAGGTACCTAGGCTGGCCCGTAAAAGGAAGACGCCGACGGCCCAAACTAACCGTCGGCGTATACGGTTACGGGACGGCTTGCAAACAGGTCTTTGCCGTCGGCGTATGCCCTTATTTTTTAATATGAAATAATTTATATTTTTTAATTCATAAATTGAAATTTAACAAATAAAATATCTAAATCGATTAGAAAAATGAGAGGAATCCAAATATGATAACTATATCATCTTTTGCATCATATTTTTCATATTTGGTTCTTAAAAAATCATTTTAACACTTATAAAATGGAAAATGATATTTACAAAAATAATTTGAAAAAATTCTTCGGCTGGATTGTTTCCTATATCAAGATGCACCTATTTGTGGAATATGAGAACTTTATCACAAACTATGCAAAGGGAATGCCCTTAATTTGATCATTTGGCTTGAAACTTGTAAATGTTTATACATGATATGATAGACCTTTTTGTGAATATATTTTTTGGAAATTTTGTTAGAAATCAAGTTTATCATTTTCATAGAAACTAGTACACGTATAAAGATCCCATGTAAGAGGATATCTTTTTTGAGATGTTTATCATTTTATTTCATTTTTTCGTAAAACAATCAAAATGGTCATCATGACTATTTATCAAAAGAGGTAATGTTTTCTAAAATTATTGATATTTCTGTGATATAACCACTAGTTGTGTACCTTAAAATGATTTTTTCGAAAAAAAATATACCAAACCAATAGTTAGTTCAAATTTGAATTACTTTTTGAAAATCGGCATAAACACATTTAACTAGGCGAAATCAGGTAGAAATAAAACAAACTCTTAATACATGGGGATTATATCAAATGTGGACTATTAAATGTGGACTACTCTTTACGAAAATTGGATGGGTGCCATTTGGCACCATATTTTTTGTACTTGGTTCAAAAAAATTCATTTTTGGCACTTAAAAAATGGAAAATGATATTTATGAAAATAATTTGAAAAATTACTTAGGCATGCTTTTTTTTCTATACCAATATTCACCTATTTGTGGAATATGAGAACTTTATCACAAACTATGCCATGGGAATGGCCATAACTTGATCATTTGGTTTGAAATCGTCAGTTTTGGTTAACAATAATTTAAAAAATTAGGACATATCGATGTTTCTGTAATGCAAAAGATGATTTGGATGTCATATTTGAATTCCTCTATTTTTCTAATCAATTTGGACATTTTATTTCTCAAATTCTGATTTAAGGATTTACAGATACGAATTATTCTATACTAAATGAAAAAGGCAAAATAAATTAAAATTAATTTTATCATTATTATTATATTATCATTGTTGTTTATTCAACTTAATTTTTATAGTTCAAACGTCATGACTCATGACTGAGTTGTTAATATGATTGATAAGGTACTAATATCAGTAAGTTCTCAATTCTCACTTAGTATCTAACTTGAAGTGAACCAAAAAAGTTAGGCGTGTTTGGGTTGGAGCAATTTAAGGATGGATTACCGAATGGCAAGTTTGACTAGATTAAATAGGTTGACCTGAGACTAAGTGTGTAGTTAGTGATGAAGTGTGTGGTCTAGTGGGTAATTAAGTGTGTGGTTAAGTGAGAAATTTTGAAATAGAAAAAATCCAAAAAAAATTCAATTTTTTTCAGAAAAACTGAAAAATGATTGGCCGACGGTAAAGCTGTCCGCGTAGATAAAGATATACCGACAGCTATGCCGTCGACGTAGCCTACGCCGACGAGTAAACCGATCTACATCTACGGGCTACTACGCCGACTGTGGCCGGCCATCGGCGTAATTTCTTTTTCCCGTTGTGTTAGCCTAAACAATGGAAACATCTAGCATAAAGATAGTATGATGCTTACAGATATTTCATCCTTGGGACCTCCCTGCAAGGGTTCTTCATGATCAATAGAGATGCATGCAATTATGACACTCTTACTAGTCTAATCAAGTGACCGCTATCCATCATGTTCATGTGTGGAGGTGGAGCGGACCGCACAGAAGTAATACCATGCAGCACTGGTAAGCACCAAATACAATCACATACAGTTAATTACATCTTGGCTGATTGCTCGAGAAACCACTGGTCACCGGCTCGGAATCCTGACGGTGCATTCAGGTTGACCCAAGATGGATGAGCGGACCAACATAAGTCGTCAGAGATTGTCTTAACTCGCAGAGGTACCCAGTTCGGAAATGAATAAATGGAGAGAGGGAACAAGAAGGGTTTTCAAAGGCGCAACTTGGGCAATAGAGCGGAGAAAAAGTTTAGAGAGGTCCTTGGAGAAAAGCGGCTACCTGGACAAATGGATCATGGCCTGCTGGCCCTGGTCGACTGCAAAGTCTCTTTTTTTTGCTAGAAAGGATGCGCGCAACTGCAAACTGGCTAGGAAGGGGTGATGATTGTGTGACCGTGCATATTCCATTCCATTGGATGAGAGTGAGTCGGCAGAACACCATTATTATTATTATTATTATTATTATTATTATTATTATTATTATTGTTGTTGTTCTTCTTCTTCTAGAAAACAAAAAACCATAGAAAAGCTTGCTTATGACCTGTTTTTAGTTCACACTACATTAGACCTAGACAAAATATCTGACCTACAGGCACAATGGTGGACACGAAATTACAGGAAACAACATCAGAACAATGGCTACAAAACCTTTAAACCTGGGTACTGAATATCAACGACTTTCAAATAGCAGGACCAGTTTATGAAAAACGAGCCTTGTACTCCCTTCGTCGTAAAATAAATGTCTCAACTCCGTTATTTTGGGACGGACGTAGTACTAGACTTCCTGGTTAGTTCTCCACCTGTAGTGTAACCTGCATTCGCATGCAAATGCATCACACTTATTATACCTTAAAAACCAAAGAAAGAAATGACTAGAAAATTGTTGATGTTACTTCTTTCCTTTCCCTGGTAGTTGCATTCTACAAACCCCACCAAAATGTATTCTTTTTGTTGTCCGCCCACTGCATCAGGTGGATGAATATGGATGAATATTGATGTCTTCTGAAAATGTTATTCCAGCAAATGACTCAATGGCGGAGGAACGAGGATTGTTTGATTTGATGGTGGACTGCGGGATTCGGCATAGGCTGTCGTTGTTCGCAGATGATGTGGTGTTGTTCATCAAACCGATAGTGGAGGAAGCAGCCATGGCGATGCAAATTATGAACTTGTTCGGTGGCGCCTCGGGGCTGCACTGCAATTTGGCGAAGAGTTCGGCGTCGCCAATACGTTGTGAGGGGTATAGACTTGCAGCCTGTTTTGGCAATCCTGGGCTGCCCAATCAAGCAATTCCCAATACAATACTTGGGTCCACTAGTAGAAAATAGGCTAACAGTTCTGGTTGGTAAGGCCCTTCACGGAATCGGGACTAAAGACCCCCACCTATAGTCGCGGTATGATCTGCAACCGGGACAAATAGGTATCCACGTGGGCGCGCAGGCGAGCTGCTTGGCGTTGACCTTTTGTCCTGGTTTGTATAACAAAACGGGACTAATGAGTTCGAGGGGTTTTAGGTTTTAGCATTTTTTATTTTGTTTTCTGTTTTATTTATGATTTAAACTATTGTTTTTACGCTACAATTACACACATCGATGCATATATTATATAAAGTGTCTAACGAGAATTGGTCCATATCACATATACAACGAGACTCGTATCAAGTTAAACATGTATCATATGCATAAGTGTCGTTCCAACACGATCATTACATCAAAATCATTATTTACGTTTTATATTGTATTCTCCTGTTGGGGCTATGACCTTGTCAAACAGAAATCCACAAATTTCCTCTTGAATTCCTCTAGAGCGTTGATATGCAGTGAGATGCTCACGTTGATTCATTTGCTGGATATATTAAGAGAAGACGGTCATACATCAAGAGTTAAATTGTGAATTGATATGTAAATACTTTACGTACCACCATATCCAGCCGCTCATTAACATAGATGCGCATATACTCGCAAATGTAATATCCACATAGATTTGTCGTCGGTGGCTGTCTCTCGCACTTTACAAAAATAGAGTTAATCAAGTAATAATCAAGCATGACAATCCAATATTGAAACTAGAACTAAACATAGTACTCTACTTACGTCGATTTGCTGAAAGGTCAGCTCTGGTTTAAATTGAACTTCTCCGGCCCGTTTTATGAACCGCTTCCATACCCTGGCCCGGCAAAGAAAATGAATAAAGAATATATTCATAACTGGAACTCAGGAAATGAAAAAAAGATGCCAATATAGTACCTCTGGAGCATTTCAATAATGTTCCAGTACTCCGTCATGGGTCGATGTAATGAGTTCTCGATCTGAACTTTGCCCAAGTCAATTTCAATGTTGAAGAGAATCCAGTGGTGGCTGCACACATCAGCACATAGAAGAGAATTCAGTAAATATTAAATCTTAGCTAACTCATCAACTTAACGAACACGAGGAAAAATGAACGTGTAACACTCTAATCTAAAGTTGTACGGAAACAATATGCTCTTCTTGAAATGTTGTTTCTCCAAAAAAATTGAGCAAGTTCTTCTCTGTTTCCTCCAGGTTTATTTTTAAGGTATGTATATGAACTCGATCTGGGTCAACGAACCCAACTTGATAAATCCATTTCCTCCTACACTCGAGAATCTTCATTCTGCATAGTAGCGTAGAAAAGAATGCAGTGAGGACAATTATATTATAGGAAAATGATACGAGATTAGCTTTAGAGATAAATTAATCACTTGTAAACAATAGCAGCTGACGATAGATTTGTCGAGGGCTTTCTGGTTGAATAACTGAAAGAGTTCGTCAAAGTCAATATGGATCGTTTGTTCTCCCATGAAGTAATGCTCATCTCTAACTTGAACATACAGTATCTCATCCCCGTCTGCTGAGGCAACCTTGTACCATTTATGTAATGCTCGCATTCTTGTAGGTAGGTTGGCCCAGTCCTCCTTCGTGACCAGATCCTTCCCAAGGCGATATTGCAATACCTCGGGAGCCATGTCGTCCTCTATCAAATCCACCATTGCTTCATAGGTCATACCAGGAATCTCATACCCTTCTGGTATCACAATCTTGGATGCCAACTTCAGCGGAGCAACGTCGCGTGTCTTCTGCTTTCTTTCCTCCAGCCCTGATACGTCCATTTTGCATCACTATTTTATATCATAATTTGCTGTTATTCATTGATATATTTCATATTTAGAGATGATACTTATGTTATTTCATCTCTTTTGCATGTTTGATGATTATTGGAGAATTGATCACCGGAGTCTGGAAACAGCTGGAAAAAGCACAGTCAAGATGCATTATCTGCGAAGATCAAAATATAAAACGAAGACCGTACAAGTTCCTATTTTACCAGATCATCGGGGAAGCCAAAAGGTGAGGCCAAGGTGGGGCCCAGGGGGCCCACACCCACCGAAAACCTAAGGTGTCCTACGGAGAGTTAGAGCTATTCCGCCGCCGCCACGAGGCGGAAAACACCAGAGAGAATAAAGCTCTCCGGCAGGCAGAAATCTGTCGGGAAAATCCCTTCCCGGAGGGGGGAAATCGTCGCCATCGTCACCGTCATCGAGCTGCACTTCATCGGGATCATCATCACCATAACCATCATCTCCACCGCCGTCACCGTCATATCCACCGCTCCACTCCGTTCCCGCTGTAACATCTAGGGCTAAATCTTGTGTGTTTGATAGGGGAAACTCTCCCGGTGTTAATTACTATTGTTATTGATGCTATTGGGTGGAACCATTGAATTAAGGTTTATGTTCAGATTGTTACCCATCATTATATCATCTCTGATCATGTTCCAAATGATGTGTTGTGAGTAGTTCGTTTAGTTCTTGAGGACATGGGAGAAGTCTAGATGTTAGTAGTGAACTATGTTGAGTAATATTTAATGGTTTGATATTGAAGTTGTGGCGCTATTCTTCTAGTGGTGTCATGTGAACGTCGACTACATGACACTTCAGCTTTACGGGCCTAGGGGAATGCATTGTGTATTCGAATATTAATTGTGGGATTGCCGGAGTGACAGAAACCTAAACCCCCGTTAATATCTCGATGCATGAGGGATAGCAGGATCTCAGAGTATAAGGCTGTGGTAGATTTATCTTAATTACTTTCCTGTATTTGTGGATGCTTGCAAGGGGTATAATCACAAGTATGTATTAGTCCTATTAAGGGCAGTGCATTAGCATAGGTTCACCCACACGACACTTATCAAAACACTAAAGATTAATCATCTATATGAAGCGAAAGCACTAGACATAAATCCCGTGTGTACCCAAGAACGCTTGATCATCATAAGTAAACAAACCGGTTTGTCCTTTGCTCTAGAAAGGATTGGGCCCCTCGCTGCAATTATTATTGTTGCGCTTTATTTACTCACACTTTATTTATCTGTTATATCAAAAGCTCCTAAAAACTTGTCTGCTAGTATTTACAGTGAAATCCTAATCAAAACTGCTTATCAGCACCTTCTGCTCCTCGTTGGGTTCGACACTCATATTTATCGATATTACTACCATACACCCCCTATCCTTGTGGGTCATCAAGAATATTTTCTGGCGCCGTTTCCGTGGAGTGAAGCGCTATTGGTAAATGGAATTGGTAAGGAAAACTTTAGCTGCAAATGCTGTTTTTATTTCTGTCTCCTAATTTGCTTAATTATGGAGAAACAAACTATTGCTTTCCTGTTTGGAAAGGCTTCTACCACAGCTGAGGTAGAAAATGAGGTGTCACCTGAAGAAATAGTACCATTTAAAATACTTATGAAAATTATTGGTCGTGTTATGGATAACCGCTATGAAGGGGATGGAACTGTCCACCCCGGTGATCATTTACTGTTTTTACATGAATTATGCGAGTTGTTCAAGTGTGAAGGTATTACAATGGACAAACTCAGGAAGAAAGTATTCTCCATATTACTTACTGGGAGAGCTGCGCATTGGTATAAATTGTTGAAGAACGGGAATTCTCTTGGATGGGAGGAAATTGTACCTCTCTTTTATTCTAAATTTTATCCTCCAAGTGAGATTCACCAAGATCGGAATTCTATATATAATTTCTGGCCTCATGATGGAGAAAGTATTGCCCAAGCTTGGGGGAGATTGAAGTCATTAATGCTCAAATGCCCCATTCATGAGCTTTTTGGTAATATTATTGTTGATAACTTCTATGCAAGACTCTCATTTGAAGATAAAACATTGTTGGATACTTCTTGTGCTGGATCATTCACGAGTTTAAATGGGATCTTCTTGATCGTATTGAAGAGAATACTGAAGCATGGGAGAACGACAAAGGTAGGGAGTCAGGTATAAAATATGACTTTGAATGCATTAAAACTTTCATGAATACTGATGCATTTCGAAATATTAATAATTCCTATGGTCTTGACTCTCAAGTTGTTACAAATTATTATAAATCATTTGCTGCTTATTTTGGTTTGCCCAAGGAGGGCTTTGAAAAATATCATGAACCATATAAAGATAAATCTATTACTCCTATAACTAAAAGCATTGAAGTTAATGTTGTTGATCATATTATTCCTGAGCCCTATATTGAAAAGGTTCCTTTTCCTGTTAAGGTGAAAGAACATTCTGTTATGGCTAGTGTTGTTAACAAGAGTGAAAAGAAAGCTATAGAACCTGATGAACAAATTAAAATTGAACCTCCTGTGGCTATAGTTAAAGATCTTGTTACTAAAAATGTTGGAGATGAGTACATTATATTTTGTGAGGATGCTTCTAATGTTGTTTCTCATCCTAAATGTTCAAAGAAAACTAGTGTTCCTGTGCTATCTGTTAAAATTGGTGATCATTGCTATTATGGTTTATGTGATATTGGTGCAAGTTCTAGTGCTATTACTTATGAGCTTTACAGGGAAATTATGCATGAGATTGGTCCTTGTGAACTTGAAGAAATTGATGTGGTTATTCAACTTGCTAATAGAGAAACTATCTCTCCGATTGGTATTGTTAGAGATGTTGAAATTTTATGTGGTAAGACTAAATATCCTGTTGATTTTCTCGTACTTGGTGCTGCTGCTAGTAAGACTTGTCCTACCACTAGTAGAAAAAGGCTTATATGTGGGATGCCCGTTTGTGGCGCACCCTAACCCTATGTGCCACAAAAAACATTTAGTGGCGCACCAAACCAGTGCGCCACAAACATCTGTGGCGCACAATATAAACATGCGCCACTGAAATGTTATTTTTTGTGGCGCACTGTAGAGCATGCGCCACAGAAAGTAGGTGGTCCCCGCTGGCCAATTCGAATTTTGGAATCCGGGGCAGTTTTTGTGGCGCACCCTGCCCATGCACCACAAAAAATAGATATTCTGTGGCGCACCTTGGCCCATGCGCCACAAAAAGTTGGCATTCTATGGCGCATGGTGGACGGTGCGCCACATAATGTGAACTTTCTGTGGCGCATGGCATTGGTGAGCTACAGAATGTGGCTTTCTGTGGCGCATGTGCTAGGTGCGCCACAAAAATATTATTTGGTGCGCCACAAATTGTCAACCAGGGCCCACAAAAGCATTCAATGCACTAAAATCTCAGATTCATTTGCAACCTTTCCCCTTCTCTCACACAGCTCGTATTTCTCCTCTTTCTCACCCAATTCTCCCCATTCTTTTTACATTATTCCTCCATTTCTAATAGGTTAAAACCTATTTTGTTCCATAGAGATTGGTTAGTAGGTAGGGAGGCTTCATATATACTCTCTCCTCCTCTTTTTGTCCACTAAATTCTCTCCAAACACACATCACACGATCACGGTCCGGGAGGAGCTCCAATCTACTAGGTGAGACATCTTCTCTTTTTGTTGTGGTGTGCATGCTTGTGCGGTGGTATGGCATCGGTTTATGGCCGGTGTATATGCCATCAGTGTATATATCCACCGATCATTTATGGGGCGCCGGGTGTATGGCCATCGGTGTATGTGGACACATGCATATGCATGTTTTTTTTTTGTTGTTTCTTGTGGCGGCGTGGTGCATGTATGTTTGCCGAAATGTTGATTCATTTCCATTTCGGCAAATTTTTGCACCACCCATACGTCCGACTATTAGGAGAAGTCATGCCAAAATTTTCCGTCGAACATGCATGTGTGTGTGCATATGTTGCGGTTCTAAATAACATTTCTCGGGTGGTTGTGTGCTCTATGTAACCCGTGCGTAGGCAACCATGGTTGTCATGATGAGATCCGGTCAAATCAGTAGATACAAGGAAGAAGCGAAGGCGGAAATGATTCAGTGTAACAGGCGCCAGATAAGATGTCCGCGTCGAAAATGTAATCTCGAGAGATGGATCGACCCTGATTCCGGACAATTGGAGGATCACCTGCTCAGGCAAAGTTTCATGCTAGGATTGAACCAGGCACCGACAGCAAATGCGCTCGGACATGAGAAGGAGATGTCGGCGGACAAGATGATCATGACGAAGGAGATGTCGGCGGACAAGATGATCATGATGATGAAAGGAATATGCCCGAGAGGCAATAATAAATTGGTTATTATCTTATTCCATGTTTGTGATAAATGTTTATTTCTTAGGCTAGAATTGTATTAATCAGAAACATTAATGCATGTGTGACTAATGAACAAATTAGAGTTCCTTGTAACGCCTCTCGTTTAACTAGCTCGTTGATTAACTGATGATCAAGGTTTCCTGATCATGAACATTGGATGTTGTTAATAACGGGATCACGTCATTAGGAGAATGATATGATGAACACACCCAAAATAAGTATAGCAATACGATCAAGTCATTAAGTTTATATTGTTGTACTGAGCATACGAAGTAACCCTAATACTTAGACCATGAGATCATGTCAATCACTAACACCGGAAGAATGCTTTGATGACATCAAACGTCACACCGTAACAGGGTGACTATAAAGGTGGCGTTGGGTATTCCGAAAGTATTCGTTGAGGCTCATGGATCAAGAAGTGGGATTTGTCCATCCAGGTGACAGAGAGATATACTCTGGGCCCTCTCGGTGATATCACATCGACACCGCTTGCAAGCACGTGACTAGGTCACAAGGATGTCATATCACAGAACGAGTAAAGAGTACTTGTCGGAAACGAGATCGAACTAGGTATAGACGATACAAATGATCGGATCTCGGACAAGTAAAATATCGCGAGACAAAAGGAATTGGTAATGACGTTTTTGGTTCACGCGATCACAAGATTCATCGTCGAATATGTAGGAGTCATTACGGATCTCCAGATCCCGCTGTTGACTATTAATCAGAGAGGTGTCACGATCATGTCTACATTATTCACGAACCGTAGGGTGACACACTTAAGGTTTGTCGACGCTTTTGGGTAGACACGGAATTTCGGAGAAAAGTTTGGACAGCACCGAAATTGTTTCGGGTAATATTGAAATAATTCAAGGGGTTAATTGTCAATGGTTGCCAATGGTTGTTAATAGAATTAACAAATGAACCAAGGGGGTAAGTGTTAATGTTTGTTAATAGAATTAACAAATATTAAAAAGAAATGAAATTGTTTTATTTAATAAAGAAAAACCCTTGGGATTTTTGAGTGGAGATTAAAAGAGAGTGAGTGGGCATGAGTGGATGCTCCACTCACATGAAGAGGAAGGGGTGGGGGCTCTTGAGCCGCACCACCCCCTTGAGCTGCCCCCTTCTTCTATATAAGGAGAGGTAGAGCTCCCTCTTATGCACACACTTGATCCTCTCTCCCTCCTCCCGCTGCTCCACCTCTCGGCCATCCGCTTGGCGAAGCCATGGCCGTTTAGTTCTCCTCCACACCACGCCGTCGTGCTGTTGGAGTTCCTTGGTGGTTCTACTACTTCCGCTGCCCCGCTGGATCGAGGGAACGGAGATCGTCATCAAGCTGTACGTGTGACCGAGTACGGAGGCGATGCCCATTACAGCGCACATCTTCGCGATCTTGAGATCGGCAAGTGTTCCACTACATCGTCCACGAGAATCCCTCTCGAAACGCTTTCGGTCTTCGAGGGTGAGTTCTCTTGGAACATGTTCCACTCGTTACGAGCATCTCCTAGATTAGATCTTGGCTTGTTGGTTTGTTCTCACCGTAGGAATTTTTTTGTTTTCTATGCTACGAACCCATCAGTGGTATCAGAGCCGTGTCTATGCGTAGATGCTTTGTACGGGTAGAACACATATGTGTATGTGGGCGTTGATGATCATGTTATTGCTTCCTTTGTATATTTTGTATCTTAGTGGCATAGTAGGATGAAGCGGCCCGGACTAACCTTACATGTCCACGCACATGAGACTTGTTCCACGACTGACATGCAACTTGTTTTGCATAAGTGGCTTTGCGGGTGTCTGTCTCTCCTACTATAGTTAAGATATAAAATAGTACATGTTGCTAATAATATTTTCATCACCGTTGTGGTTTCATGTTCGTAGGTAAGAACGGTTCTATCTTCGAAAGCCCTAAGCCACGTAAAATATGCAAAAATAAATTAGAGGACGTCTAACTTGTTTTTGCAGGGCATGTGATGTGATATGGTCAAAGTTACAAATTTGATGTATGAAATGATACCTTTTGTAAATTATGACAAACCGGCAGGAGCCAAATGGTTGTCTCTTTTAATTTATGGCCTGCGTGCTAAATATCATATCTAGATGATATGTTGTAAATTTGGAGGACAATCTAGACGGATGCGCCATGGACCTTGGTGCCACGCCGGTGGAATGATGGAGATCATGCCAAGATGCACAAGATGGAGATCAACTGCAAGAAGGACCATATCATATCACATTATCCATGCATGTGATGTTAATCCTTTTATGCATCTTATTTTTCTTAGATCTTTGCTTAGATCGCGACGGTAGCATTATAAGATGATCCCTCTCACAATTAATATCAAGATAATAATGTGTTCTTCCTTAGTATGCACCGTTAAGAAAGTTCGTCGTTTCGAAGCACCACGTGATGATCGGGTGTGATAGACTCAACGTTCGCATACAACGGGTGTAAGCCAGATTTACACACGCAAATACTACGGTTCTACTTGGCGAGCCTAGCATGTACAGACATGGTCTCGGAACACGTAACCGAAAGGTAAAGCATGAGTCATATAGATGATATGATGAATATGTCGATATTCGCCTTTGCAGCTGCACCATATCTCGTGATGATCGGTTATTGGTGTAGTGAATTTGGTTCGTATAATCACTGAAACGACTAGAGGGATGTTGTTTTTGAGTGGGAGTTCACGTAATAATTTTGAATTTACTTGAACTTAATTTATCATAATCTTAGTCTAAATAGTCTTTGCAAATATGTTGTAGATCATGGCACCACCTGCTTTCAATTTCAATATGTTCATGGAGAAAGAGAAACTAGCAAACAATGGAAGCAACTTCACCAATTGGGCACTTAACCTGAGGATTCTCCTCACAGCTTGTCAAAAGCTCTATGTGCTTGATGCACCGCTAGGTGCCCCGCCCGCTGATGACGCTCCCGATGATGTGAAAAATGTTTTCCTGACTCAGAAGGAGGACCACAGTGTAGTTCACTGCGGCATTCTGTATGGTTTAGAGCCAGAGCTGCGAAAACGTTTCGAGAACAGCAACGCTTTTGATACAATGGGAGAATTGAAAATGATTTTCGATACCCATGCTGCCGTAGAGAGTTATGATGCTTCAGAAAAGTTCTTTAGCTGCATGATGGAAGAGAACAGCTCCGTTAGCGAGCATGTACTCAAAATGTCTGGGTACGCCGATAAGCTCATAGCCCTGGGTATATCGATCCCCAATGAGCTAGGAATTCATCGTGTTCTCCAATCACTCCCACCAAGTTACAAGAACTTTGCGATGAACTACAATATGCAAGGCATGAAGAAGACTCTCCCCGAGCTTCTGTCAATGCTCAAAACTGCTGAAGTGGAGATCAAAAAGGAGCATCAAGTGTTGATGATCAATAAAACCACCAGTTTCAAGAAAGGCAAGCCAAAGGGTAATTTCAAGAAGGGCGGCAAAACTGTTGCCGCACCTGAGAAAAAGACTAAGGCTGGCCCTAAGCCTGACACTGAGTGTTTTTACTGCAAGGGTACTGGGCACTGGAAGCGTAATTGCCCCAAATATCTGGCAGATAAGAAGGCCGGCAAAGTGAACAAAGGTATATGTGATATACATGTTATTGATGTGTACCTTACTAGTACTCGCAGTAGCGCCTGGGTATTTGTAACTGGTTCGGTTGCTAACATATGTAACTCGAAACAGGAACTACGGAATAGGCGACAACTAGCAAAGGATGAGGTGACGATGCGCGTCGGCAATGGATCAAAGGTTGATGTGATCGCTGTCGGGACGCTACCTCTTCGTCTACCATCAGGATTAGTGATGAACCTAAATAATTGTTATTTGGTGCCTGCGTTGAGCATGAACATTATTTCTGGATCTTGTTTAATGCAAAACGGTTATTCATTTAAGTCTGAGAACAATGGATGTTTGATTTATATGAATGATATATTTTATGGTCATGCACCTATGAAGAATGGTTTATTTCTTTTGAATCTTGATAGTAATGATACACACATTCATAATGTGAATGCCAAAAGAATCAAGTTGAATGATGATATTGCTACATACATGTGGCATTGCCGCTTAGGTCATATTGGTGTTAAGCGCATGAAGAAGCTCCATTCTGATGGGCTCCTAGAATCACTTGATTATGAATCATTTGAGACATGTGAACCATGCCTTATGGGCAAGATGACTAGAACCCCGTTTTCCGGCACGATGGAACGGGCGACGGATTTATTGGAAATCATACATACCGATGTGTGTGGTCCAATGAGTGTGTCGGCGCGCGGTGGATATCGTTATTTTGTTACCTTCACGGATGATTTAAGTAGATATGGGTATATTTACTTAATGAAACACAAGTCTGAAACGTTCGAAAAGTTCAAAGAATTTCAGAGTGAAGTTGAAAACCATCGTAACAGAAAGATCAAATTTCTGCGATCCGATCGTGGAGGTGAGTATTTGAGTTACGAGTTTGGCCCACATATGAAAGAATGTGGAATAGTTTCACAACTCACTCCTGCCGGAACACCACAACGTAATGGTGTATCTGAACGTCATAATCGTACTTTATTGGATATGGTTCGGTCTATGATGTCTCTGACAGATTTGCCACTATCATTTTGGGGTCATCACTAGAGACAGCTACATTCACTTTAAATAGGGCTCCATCTAAATCCGTTGAAACGACACCGTATGAACTATGGTTTGGAAACAAACCTAAGCTATCGTTTCTAAAAGTTTGGGGATGCGATGTTTATGTGAAGAAGCTTCAGCCTGATAAACTCGAACCCAAAGCGGAAAAATGCGTCTTCATAGGATACCCTAAAGAAACAATTGGGTACACCTTCTATCACAGATCCGAAGGCAAAGTTTTTGTTGCCAAGAACGGATCCTTTTTGGAGAAGGAGTTTCTCTCAAAAGGTGTGAGTAGTAGGAAGGTAGAACTCGACGAGGTTATTGAACCTTCTCTTCTTGGAATGGCGAGTAGCGCAGCGCCGTAAATTGTTCCGGAGTTGACTTCACCAGATGAAGAGGGAACTAATGATAATCAAGATCATGAAACTCCAAAAGAGGATACTACCGTACTTCGCAGGTCAACAAGGATGCGTACAACTCCTGAACTGTACGGCAACCCCGTCATGAATGTCATGATTGATAATGATGACCCTGCGACGTATGATGAAGCGATGATGGGCTCAGATTCCAACAAATGGCTAGAAGCCATGAAATCCGAAATGGAATCCATGTACGGAAACCAAGTATGGACTTTGGTGGACTTACCCAATGACCGCAAGGCCGTTGAGAACAAATGGATTTTTAAGAAGAAAACTGACGCTGATGGTAATGTGACCGTCTATAAGGCTCGACTTGTCGCAAAAGGTTTTCGACAAGTTCAAGGAATTGACTACGAGGAGACGTTCTCTCCTGTTGCGATGCTGAAGTCTGTTAGGATTATGTTAGCAATTGCTGCATTTTTCGATTATGAAATCTGGCAAATGGATGTCAAAACTGCGTTCCTTAATGGTCACATTGAGGAAGAGTTGTACATGGTGCAACCCAAAGGTTTTGTCGATCCTAAGGATGCTGACAAGGTATGCAAACTTCAGCGATCCATTTATGGACTGAAGCAAGCATCCCGAAGTTGGAACCTCCGCTTTGATGAAGTGATCAAATGGTTTGGATTTGTCCAAACTTATGGAGAAGCTTGTATCTACAAGAAAGTGAGTGGGAGCTCTGTAGCATTTCTAGTACTATATGTGGATGACATATTGTTGATTGGAAATGATATAAAATTTTTGAATAGTATAAAAGGTTATTTGAACAATAGTTTTTCGATGAAGGATCTCGGTGAAGCATCGTATATATTAGGCATCAAAATCTATAGAGATAGATCAAGACGCTTGATTGGGCTTTCGCAAAGTACATACCTTGACAAGATTCTGAAGAAGTTCGGAATGGATGAAAGTAAGAAAGGGCTCTTACCTATGTTACAAGGAAAGACATTGAGTCAGACTCAAAGTCCAGCTACATCAGAAGATAGAGAAATGATGAACAAGATCCCCTATGCCTTAGCCATAGGCTCAATCATGTATGCTATGCTATGTACAAGACCGGATGTGGCACATGCTATTAGCTTGACTAGCAGGTACCAATCTGATCCAGGTTTGGAACACTGGATGGCGGTAAAGAATATCCTAAAGTACTTAAGAAGGACTAAGGATATGTTTCTCGTGTATGGCGGTGAAGAAGAGATCGTCGCAAGATGTTACGTCGATGCTAGCTTTGACACTGATCCGGATGACTCTAAGTCACAATCTGGGTACGTATTTCTTATGAATGGAGGAGCAGTAAGCTGGAGGAGTTCCAAGCAACCCGTGGTGGTGGGATCATCAACAGAAGCGGAATATGTTGCAGCCTCGGAGGCAGCGCAGGAAGGAGTTTGGATGAAGGAGTTCATATCCGAACTAGGTGTGGTTCCAAGTGCGTTGGATCCGATGGTTATCTATTGTGACAACAATGGTGCCATAGCCAATGCTAAAGAACCAAGGTCTCACAAGAATTCCAAGCATTTCAAGCGCCGTTTTCACTCCATCCGTGAACATGTCAAGGACGGTGATATAAAGATTTGCAAAGTACATACGGATCTGAATGTGGCAGAACCTTTGACTAAACAACTCCCAAGGGCAAAACATGATCAACACCGGAACTCCATGGGTGTTAGGGTCATTACAATGTAATACAGATTATTGCCCCTAGTGCAAGTGGGAGACTGAAAGGAATATGCCCGGGAGGCAATAATAAAGTGGTTATTATCTTATTCCATGTTTGTGATAAATGTTTATTTCTCATGCTAGAATTGTATTAATCGGAAACATTAATGCATGTGTGACTAATGAACAAATTAGAGTTCCTAGTAACGCCTCTCGTTTAACTAGCTCATTGATTAACTAATGATCAAGGTTTCCTGATCATGAACATTGGATGTTGTTAATAACGGGATCACGTCATTAGGAGAATGATATGATGAACACTCCCAAAATAAGTATAGCAATACGATCAAGTCATTAAGTTTATATTGTTGTACTGAGCATACGAAGTAACCCTAATCCTTAGACCATGAGATCATGTCAATCACTAACACCGGAAGAATGCTTTGATGACATCAAACGTCACACCGTAACAGGGTGACTATAAAGGTGGCGTTGGGTATTCCGAAAGTATTAGTTGAGGCTCATGGATCAAGAAGTGGGATTTGACGGAGAGATATACTCTGGGCCCTCTCGGTGATATCACATCGACACCGCTTGCAAGCACGTGACTAGGTCACAAGGATGTCATATCACAGAACGAGTAAAGAGTACTTGTCGGAAACGAGATCGAACTAGGTATAGACGATACCAATGATCGGATCTCGGACAAGTAAAATATCGCGAGACAAAAGGAATTGGTTATGACGTTTTTGGTTCACGCGATCACAAGATTCATCGTCGAATATGTAGGAGTCATTACGGATCTCCAGATCCCGCTGTTGACTATTGATCAGAGAGGTGTCTCGATCATGTCTACATTATTCACGAACCGTAGGGTGACACACTTAAGGTTTGTCGACTCTTTTGGGTAGACACGGAATTTTGGAGAAAAGTTTGGACAGCACCGAAATGGTTTCGGGTAATATTGAAATAATTCAAGGGGTTAATTGTCAATGGTTGCCAATGGTTGTTAATAGAATTGACAAATGAAACAAGGGGTTAAGTGTTAATGTTTGTTAATAGAATTAACAAATATTAAAAAGAAATGAAATTGTTTTATTTAATAAAGAAAAACCCTTGGGATTTTTGAGTGGAGATTAAAAGAGAGTGAGTGGGCATGAGTGGATGCTCCACTCACATGAAGAGGAAGGGGTGGGGGCTCTTGAGCCGCACCACCCCCTTGGGCTGCCTACTTCTTCTATATAAGGAGAGATAGAGCGCCCTCTTATGCACACACTTGATCCTCTCTCCCTCCTCCCGCTGCTCCACCTCTCGGCCATCCGCTTGGCGAAGCCATGGCCGTTTAGTTCTCCTCCACACCACGCCGTCGTGTTGTTGGAGTTCCTTGGTGGTTCTACTACTTCCGCTTCCCCGCTGGATCGAGGGAACATAGGTCGTCATCAAGCTGTATGTGTGACCGAGTACGGAGGCGCTGACCGTTGCAGCGCACATCTTCGCGATCTTGAGATCGGCAAGTGTTCCACTACATCGTCCACGAGAATCCCTCTCGAATCGCTTTCGGTCTTCGAGGGTGAGTTCTCTTGGAACATGTTCCACTCGTTACGAGCATCTCCTAGATTAGATCTTGGCTTGTTGGTTTGTTCTCACCGTAGGAATTTTTATGTTTTCTATGCTACGAACCCATCAGATGACCATGGGGAAGATGGCGGTGGAGAATGCGTGAACACGGAGAACACGCTAATGTCGGCCTTACGGGACTCTCATGTTCAAGAATTGCTCCTCCAGTAGACGAGCAACGCCAGTGAGAAAGCCAAACTGGCGCAAATGGAGATCGACGGGAAGACTCCGTTGTATTATGGGTGCCGGCCAGAGGATACGCGCTTGCAAGTAACGCTTGATGCTCTGGAGATGAAGGCGCAAAGCAAGTGGACCGACATGAGCTTCACGAAGAGCATGAAATTCATGCACGATCGTCTTCCCGAGGGGAACACATTGCCAAAAAGCATCGAGGAGGCCAAGAAAGTCGTGTGCCCACTTGACTTACCGCACGTCAAATACCATGCCTGCATCAATGATTGCGCAATTTACCGGGGAGAGTACACGGACATAACCAAATGTCCGGTGTGCGACCAAGGACGGTACAAGGGTGCTAACAAGAAAGTTCCTCGAAAAGTGGTATGGTACTTTCCTATCACTCCCCGTCTGTAGCGGTACTTTGTGGACCATAAGGAAGCAAAGCTAATGCAATGGCACGCGGAAAGGGAGAAGCCCGAAGAAGATCCGGAGAAGGGAAGGATCCTGTCACACCCTTCAGATGCCCTCCAGTGGGAAGCATTGGACGCCTTTCAAAAATTCGGAGGCGACGCAAGGAACGTCAGGCTGGGTATGAGCACCGATGGACTCAATCCGTTCGGCAACCAGAGTAGCACGCATAGCACCTGGCCCGTGTTTGTATGGCCTTACAACCTTCCCCCTTGGCTGTGCACGAAGCGAAGGTACATAGACATGAGTATTCTCATCCAGGGGCCGAAACAACTGGGTGTCGACATACATCTGTATCTCACACTGTTGAAAGAGGAGTTAGCCACGTTGTGGGACACGCCAGCCCGTACGTGGGATGCCTACACTAGAGAATATTTCGACATGAGAGACGCCTTGTTCACGACGGTGCAGGACTCTCCTGGGTGCTCGTACGTATCAGCCCAGGTAGGCCACGGATTCTGTGCATGTGTCAGGTGCATGGATGGGACCCCGCATCTCCAGCTACCAAGGGATGGGTCTTCGAAAACCGTGTACCCAGGTGCTCGACGGTGGCTTCGCATGGATCACCCGTGGAGAAAACGCGGTGACCTGTTCGATGGTGAAAACGAGCTCGAAAGAGCCCCGCACGAGAGGACCGGCACTGAAATGGACGAGCTTTTGAGAAATTGGAAGGAGTGCCCTGCTCCTGGAAAGATGCGACCGAGGGTTGATCCCCTGATGGGTGTATGGAAAGCGAGGTCTGTTTTCCACGACTTGCCATACTGGAAGGTCCTTAAAGCGCCCCATAGCCTCGATATGATGCACATTACGAAGAATGTCACCGAGAGTCTACTTGGTACTGTTTCCAACATGCCGGAAAAGTCCAAGGATGGGATGAGAGCAAGATACGATCTGAAATGGCTTGGCATCAAGAAAGATCTACAGGCACCCGAAAGTGATGACGATGATGACGCTGATGATGATCAGACAGAAGGGACTCAAGGTCGCCGCAAAAGGGCAAAGAAGAACACGGTGGTGCTTCCCCCTGCCTGTTACACTATGAGTCCGGTGGAGCTCGAGCAGTGCTACAAGTGCTTCGTAGGAGTCAAATTTCCTCACGGTTAAACGAGGAAGATCAGCAGATATCTGGACGCAACGAAGAAGAGGTTCACCGGGATGAAGTCTCACGATTGTCATGTGCTGATTACGCAGATAATTTCCGTTGCGATCCGAGGGATAATGGACGATCACGTCCGAGATACGCTGCTTGCCCTATGCAACTTTTTCGACGTCATCAACAGGAAATCGATCGGCGTGAAGCAGCTCGACAGGGTACAGGAAGAGATCGTGCTGATATTATGCGAGCTCGAGATTTACTTCCCACCCTCTTTCTTTGATATCTGCGTGCATCTCCTTCTCCATGTCGTTGAGGACATCATGCAGCTCGGGCCGACGTTCCTGCACTACATGATGCCGTTCGAAAGGCAGAACGGTGTCATGAAAGGATACGTTCGCAACAGGGCCCGAACGGACGCAAGCATGGCCAAGGGCTTTCTAACCTACGAGTGCATCTTCTTCTGCCAGAATTATCTAAGCACCGAGAACGAGGATGTTGGTCTGCCCACCAGGAAGCCCCTCGGCGGGCTCGGTGGAGTTGGTCACCGCGAGGGCTGCCGCTCACTCTTGGGAAGTTGTTCTTGTCTACTGAGGAGTCTAAAAAATGGACCGAGTGGGGGAAGAAAATGCGGGACCTGAACCTAGGTAACCACCGTTTGGGAAGCGGTGGCTACCGAGGAAAACAACCCATTTGGGACAAGGAGGATGCCGAGGTTGAAAGACTAGGGAAAGAGAACCCGCGGCACAAAATCACGGACGAGCAGGTCCGGAACTTTGTCCGGTCCCGCTACTATCTGGTCAAAGACACGGGGGAATTCGTTACGGACGATGACGATGTGAAGAGATTTGAGAAAGTGCTGGTAAGGAATTTAATTTACCGCGTAGCCATATTTTTCTACATGCATGGGTTCACCTTAATTTGCATTGTCTGCAGGAGGACGAGTTGAAGGCTGACGCTGAGGCCGGCCCGTCGTCCCAGGATTCGACGGAGCCCTGGGACAGTATTTTCAACAGGGCGATGAACGTTTACAAGGAGAGGGAGAAGACGGCGGCGCCGACGTCAGCAGGCCGTGTGTCCGGCTTTGGTACGAGCATGAAGTTCCTCCAGTACTACAGCACGGACGGCGGCGAGAAGAGAAGGCAGAAGAGGAAGCCGAGTAGGGATAGCGCCGAGGTTCCGGAGCTAAGGAAGAAGCTGGAATCACTGGAGCAGGAGAAAGTGGACTCCAGCACTGTGAGCCAGCTAGTGAAGGAGGGGATCCGGGATTTCTTACCCCCTGGGTTCATGGAGGGTATAGCTGCTTGGAATGCGGCAGGTCGACAGGGGCCGATACACGTGCCCAGCTACGCCGGCAGCACCTCCAGCCATATGGTGACCCCGCCGGCCAACACCGCTGCTGAGTCGCCGCTCCATACTGTGCCACTGGCGCCCCCTACCGAGGCACAGGAGCCCCCCATGCAACCTCCGGCGCCAGAGAATGAGACGCCGGCCGCCGACACCGGCGCCATTGTATCAACATTAGAGGAGCTCAGCACAATCGACAAGGTAACTAACTAGTTAGTCCACGACATCTTCTATAATTAACTATGCCTTTGATGACTGCCATCTCATGATTCCCAACATGCATGTGTTGACTCTCAGGACACGCCTTGCATACTCCTGCATACGGTGCGGGCCGGCGACAAGTTGGTGGATGTTGCTAAGGGCACGATCATACAACCAAAGAGTATCCTAATGCACAACCAACACATGAACGAGGCCATGCTGAGAATCAAGTTGGATGAGGTATTGCCTCAGTTTCAACACATCGATCCCCCAATGCAACCTCCGGGAGCCGAGGATGAGCACATGGTCCTTGGAGCCTACGTCAAGTGGCTCATGGAATGGCTGAAGAGCCAAATTCGTCTTGGAGGGGTCAGACGCACCTCCGGTGCCACCTCGAAGCTGCCACAAAAGGTTAGGCACTCTATCGTTCGGCCCTCGTCGAGGCCGCCACATATACCTGTTGTGAACGAGCCGGCGCCACAAGCACCCGTTGCCAGGACCCGGAAGGAAGTGCCGGTCGTCACCACCACAAGCCGGCACCAAATACTATTGGGAGTGTCTGCACCGCAACAAGCCAAAGACAAAGCCGTTGTGCCTCAACTTCCAGTCATCGACGATGATCACGATGATGATAATAATGGCGATGACGTCGATGGCTTCCTCAACACTGGCGCCTTGGATGGTTCGTACATGCCTCCTTTGGATGACGAACACTTCCGCGGCCCCTGCATTATGCCAATTCGTCCCACTTCATGCTCGCAGCGCCTGAACTTCCATGGTTTATCTCAAGACACGCCTCCGGAGGCCGGCGATCAAGCTGAACATGCTAACATTTTCTGCCCTGGCACACTGCATAAGTCGATTCAAGATGTGCAATCCCAGAGGTCAAGAAGAAGCACAGGAAGAGAAGTAAGCCAGGTGCCTCTGCGAGCCAGCCAGCTCCTAGGACTGACCGGGATGAACAAATGGTTCCACCACGTCGTGATGGCTTGACCCGAATGCATGAAGCTGGTAAACCGATACTGCCTCCAAAGCTGCTCCGCATCACACAAGGATCCATGAAAGCTTTGCATGATGCTATCATGATGCTAGAGGGCATCCTTCTTAAAGACGAGGACCCAAATTACTCGGTGTTCACGTGCAAGGTGCCAAAGGGCGTGAACTTTGTCGATGAAGCCCCTGCGGATGTAATCTTTATAGCCTTCAAGGACGTCTTCAAGCTGTTTCACTCTAGACGGCTGGATTATAACTTGGTCCGTCTATACGTGCTCAATTTGGCGGTGAAGATCAAGAGAGAGACAAACCCGTACGTCGTGATAGCGGATCTCTACTACATGCGTGTCAGCCGGCTGGTTGAAGGATCAGGGAGACGGATCATGGCGAGGGAGTACCTCCAAAGCTTCATGCTGAAAAACATGAGCAAGAACAGCCATCTTGTGCCTTTCTTCTGCAAGTAAGTACACATCCGCTCATCGATGTCGTAACTTATGTTTTCCCATAGAGTCGTTCCATTGCTTATCATGAATTTCCTACATTCCGTTTGAATTGTGTTAAGCAGGGACAAGTACGCAGTACTCATCGCCGTAAACCCAAGGTGGTCCATTGCCACTTATTTCGACTCGGGGAGTTCGGTTATAGATAAAGACTACACCCGAATAAAGAGTGTTCTTGATGAGGCTCTCGAGATCTACGCCCGTAATGGAGGCACCTTCGAAAAGAAATGTGAATTCATCAACAAGAACAAGACACACAAGTTCAGGCATGTCACCAACTTCCCTTGCATCAAGGAGGACTGTGAGAGCGTGAAGGAGGGGTTCTACGTCATCCATCAACTTGAATGGTATGTCGAGGAAGCAGATGCCATGAGGTTTCCAAATAAACTCCGGGAATGGACCAAAAATATGGGGGAAATCTCTGATGCTAATCTTAGAGAAGACTTCCATCGCACCCAGATGAAGTTATCACATATCATCCTCCAGGATGTCATGGCAACCGCAGGGCCCCTCCACTACCCTAGAGGTAGGATGTATTACAAAACTGCGCCTAGCTAGCTGCTTGCCTCACTCGCAAGAAGTGTTTTCTTTATTGCACTTAGATGAATTATTCACACTCTATTTATGTTATTAACTGATACTTACCAATCCATCTCCAGGTTTGACTAAGAGGGAGATCGAAGAACGCCTAGCATTGCAGTAGGACACCAGGACGTGGACGACGAAGGAAATGTACAAACCGCTCCCGGCGCCGATGCAGAACTAGGCTACGTGATCGTGCTCTCCCGCTGATCATCGTCACCATCATCGCCGATATACTTTATTTGATAACTCTATATGTATGAAATGATGAAATGATGAACTTTTGTATTTCGAGCTCCATTTGTATCATGACTTGTGTAAGATTCGGCATTTGTAACTATATGTGATGTGTCTAAGTAATTTGATGTGTCAAATATATCATGTTTATGTTATGTGTGTTTAAATCCTGTAATATATACATGTATTTTCGTTAATATACCTGTATTTGTACAGCGGGCAGAAATAAAATGAAAATTCCTGTAAATAATTCTGTGGCGCATGGCATAACTTTGCTGTGGCGCACCTATTTCTGTGGCGCACAGTACAAGGATGCGCCACTGATAAATTTCTATGGTGCACTAGGAAGGATGCGCCACAGAAATGTGCCACTTTCTGTGGCGCACCGACAGAGTGCGCCACAGAAATATAATTTAGTGGCGAGATTTCTGTGGCGCACCCCCCATTTCCTGTGGTGTGCCACAAAAAGGCTTTTTGGTGCGCCACTAGTAGCCCTTTTTCCACTAGTGTATCATTTTTGATAGACCTTTTTCTAAATACTTGTGGTGCTGTTATAGATTGTATGAAAGAGAAAATCTTTACTAAATTTGCTGGTGATTCATATGAATTCAATTTTTTGAAATTTGCTGAAGTCCCTTATGAAACCAAATTGCCTAATGAGGATTTTAAAGTAGAACAACTTGCCTCTATTGCTCTTGCTCTTAACAATGTTTTGCAGCAATTTATGGAAGATCATGAAAGTGAAGTCTTTATGGAAGAAAGGAATGAACTAGATGAAATATTTCTTCGTCAACCTATACTCAAACACAATTTAAAGGTGGAAGACTTGGGTTAAACACTTCCACCTAAAGAGGATCATGTCTTTGATTTAAAACCTTTGCCTGATAATCTTAAGTATGCTCATATTGTTGATAAGAAAATATATCCTGTTATTATTAGTGCTAACCTTTCAGGTAAAGAAGAGGAAAGATTATTGGAAGTATCGAAGAAACACCGTGGAGCTATGGGATATACTTTGGATGATTTAAAAGGGATTTCTCCTTCTATATGTCAGCATTCTATTAATATTGAGCCCGATACAAAGCTAGTTGTTAAACATCAACGCCGTTTAATACCCAAAATGAAGGAAGTGGTAAGAAATGAGGTATTAAAACTTCTTGAAGCTGGTATTATTTGTCCTATTGCTGATAGTAGATGGGTTAGTCCTATGCACTGTGTCCCTAAGAAAGGTGGAATTACTGTTGTGCCTAATGATAATGATGAGCTTATTTCTCAAAGAGTAGTAGTTGGTTATAGAGTGTGCATTGATTTTAGAAAGGTTAATAAAGTTACTAAGAAGGATCATTATCCATTACCCTTTATTGATCAAATGTTAGAGAAATTGGCTAATAAAACTCATTTTTGCTTTCTTGATGGTTATTCTTGTTTCTCTCAAATTGTTGTTAAAGCTCAAGATCAAGAGAAAACCCCATTTACTCGTCCTTATGGTACTTATACTTATAAACCTATGCCTTTTGGTTTATGTAATGCTCCTGCTACTTTTCAAAGATGTATGTCTGCTATCTTTCATGGCTTTTGTGAGGAAATTGTGAAAGTATTCATGGACGATTTTTCTGTCTATGGAACTTCTTTTGATAATTGCTTGCACAACCTTGATAAATTTTTGCAGAGATGTGAAGAAACTAATCTTGTTCTTAATTGGGAGAAATGTCACTTTATGGTTAATGAAGGAATTGTTCTTGGACATAAGATCTCTGAAAGAGGTATTGAAGTTGATAGAGCTAAAGTGGAGGCAATTGAGAAAATGCCGTGCCCTGAGATGTTAAAGGTATTCGTAGTATTCTTGGTCATGCAGGTTGAAGGTTTATTAAATATTTTGCTAAGGTATCAAACCCTCTTACTAATCTCTTGCAAAAAGATGTACCATTTGTTTTTGATGATGATTTTAAGGTAGCTTTTGAGACTCTTAAGCAAGCTTTAATAAGTGCTCCTATTGTTCAACCACCTGATTGGAATTTACCATTTTGTTGTTGGTGCTGTTCTTGGACAAAGAATAGATAAGAAGTTAAATGTTATTCATTATGCTAGTAAGACTCTTGATCCTGCTCAAAAGAATTATGCTACAACTGAAAAAGAATTTCTAGCTGTTGTTTTTTCTTGTGATAAATTTAGACAATATATTGTTGATTCTAAAGTTATTATTCATACTGATCATGCTGCAATTACGTACCTTATGGAAAAGAAAGATGCAAGCCTAGGCTTATTAGATTGGTATTACTTTAGCAAGAATTTGATTTGCATATTGTAGATAGGAAAGGTGCTGAAAATCCTGTTGCTGATAATTTGTCTAGATTGGAAAACTTTGAATATGATCATATTCCTGTTAATGATAGTTTTCCAAATGAACAAATAGCTGCAATAAGGGTGAGTTCACGGGATAGTCCTTGGTATCCTGATTATGCTAACTTTATTGTTTCGAAGTATTTGCCTCCAACCTTTTCAGCTCAACAAAGAAGAAAATTATATTATGACTTGAGGCATTATTTCTGGGATGACCCACACTTATATAAAGAAGGAGTGGATGGTATTATGTGAAGATAGAAGTGCTTATGGAGGACATCATGCTGGAGATAGAACTGCACAAAAGGTTTTACAATCAGGTTTTTATTGGCCTACTCTTTTTAAAGATGCAAGAAAGTTTATTCTATCTTGTGATCAATGTCAAAGAATTGGTAATATCTCTAGACGTACTGAAATGCCTATGAATTATTCTCTTGTTATTGAGCCATTTGATTGTTGGGGGTTTAACTTTATGGGTCCTTTTCCTCCTTCAAAGGGGTATACTCATATACTTGTTGCTGTTGATTATGTTACTAAATAGGTAGAAGCTATACCTACTAAAAGTGCTGATGGTGAGACATCATTAAAAATGCTTCAAGATATTATTTTTCCTAGGTTTGGTGTTCCTAGATATCTAATGACTAATGGAGGTTCTCATTTTATTCATGGTGGTTTCAGAAAAGTTCTTACTAAATATGGTGTTAATCATAGAATTGCTTCAGCTTATCATCCTCAAACTAGTGGGCAAGTAGAATTATCAAATAGAGATTAAATCTATCTTTCAAAAGACTGTTAATAGAACGAGGAAGAATTGGGCTAGTAAATTAAATGATGCATTGTGGGCTTATAGAACTGCTTATAAAAATCCCATGGGTATGCCTCCTTATAAAATGGTCTATGGAAAATCTTGTCACTTGCCTTTAGAATTAGAACACAAAGCTTATTGGGCAGTGAGAGAACTAAATAGAGATTTTAAACTTGCTGGTGACAAAAGATTGCTTGATTTGAGTTCTTTAGATGAATGGAGAAGTGAAGCCTATGAAAATGATAAACTCTATAAAGAGAAAGTTAAGAAATGGCATGATAGGAGAATCCTTAAGAGAGAGTTTCATGTTGGTGAAAAAGTTTTATTGTATAGCTGTCGTCTTAGATTCTTTGTAGGAAAATTACTCTCCAAGTGGGAAGGACCATATGTTATTGTTGAGGTGTTTCGTTCGGGTGCAATGAAAATTGTCTCACTTAAAGATGACTCTACACAAGTGGTGAATGGACAAAGACTCAAACATTATATTTCTGGAGATTCTTATAATGAAGATGTTGATATTATTCAAGTTATTGCTCCGGAAGAGAGAATTTTTCAGAGTATGCAGAAGCTGAATTCGAAAAGGTACAGTTTCGGTAAGAAAAAGTTCGCGTTTTTAATTTTGGAAGACACAGAAATTATTTTTAGAAAATATGGAAAAATACAAGACGAAAACGAGCAGGACACGGAGCCCGAGGCGCCGACACCACGTGCTCGCGCGGGCCCCATCCTGGCCGCGCGAGCAGGGGGTCTGGACGCCTCGGTGTCCGCCTCCTACTCAATCTCGTCCCGTTGCCTTCCTTTTGTCATGTAAATTTTTGCTATATAAACCCTCAGATACCCCGAGGTCCGTATAACGTGTTTTCGAAGTGTTTTTGTTTCGAGCTGTTTCTGTCTAGAATTTTGTTCCAGTTTTAGAAGCACCATGGTCTCCGCCAACGACAAGGGAAGGAAGACTTTGAAGGATGAAACCCAGAATCCCAAGCTAGAGGAGGAAGTCAAGAGTGAAGATGAAGAAGAGGTGGAAGAAGGCCTGCGGCATCAACCTCGCGCCACGGTTGCGAGCATTGGAGTGGTGGCAAACCCCTCCAACCGCAAGATGGGCGCAAGGATGAGCACAAGAGGGAAGGTTCCACGTCTCTTTCTAGCTCCAAGGACATCCCCTTCGAGCAACAACAACAACAACCCTTTCTACAACTTAATCTATTTGCATCAAATTGAAAAGCTTCCTGAGCCAATGCGGCCAAATCCTTGGAATATGTATTGTTCTAACAATGCAGGTCAAAGAAGTTCTAAGCCTGATGAGGAGTGGGGGGACAACTCCAAGAGCTGGGATTCACAAGCAGATATGATTATGAGCCGCATTGAGGGCAACACGGAGATGATTCGGGACCTCACCTATAGGATTGACGAGTTGAAGGAGCTTGTTATGAAGCTTATTAAGGAGCAACCATCACCACCAAAGGAGTAATTCATCATCGGTATGGCATCTCCCTTAGCTTGTTCCAAGCTTGGGGGCAGTGCCGCGGTATCACACCATCATCTTTTACCTTTTACTTTTAGTAGTGTCATATCATGAGTAGGGAAGTTATCTTATATGATGGTTTGCAATGTGGAAGTATCTCTCTTTTAGTTGGTTATCTATCTATGTATCCCTTGGTGTGAGTTGTCGTTATGGAATATTAATGAGAAGTTTTATCATTTATTCTCTGCACATCTTATTTTAGTTTGCAACTTCTATCATATATGATTGATCTTGTCATTGGTATTGTTATCACTTTGGGAACATATAGTAAATCTTTTGGTTTTGGCAAACTTAGTATTGGTCAGTAGCTACAATACTTTGAGACTTAAGTGGAGGAAAGAATTACATGTAGATATAGTTTTCAATGACCTTTCTCACTTGTAGATGATAAGCTTAGTATTCGTAATTTAAAATTGTTTGTGCTTCCAAGTAAGAATTTCATGATTGTCTTTACTACATGTATATTTGTTTGTATCCATCAACTCTTATGCTTGCTACCAAACCTTGCTAGCCAAAGACCTGTATCGAGAGGGAATGCTTCTCACACTTCCAAACCTTAAGCCAAAACCCTTGCCACTTGTGTCCATCATACCTACCTACTATGTGGTATTTTGCACCAGCCGAAGTAAATACTTCATGTGCTATCTTTATTCAAAACTACTATCCCTTATTTGTGTCAATGTTTATTAGCTCATGGGGAAATAGTAGTTGAGTTTGTTATCCTCCATACTAATTAAGTAACCCTTGACTTGCATGCTTCATCTGCTCGTCACTAATATTGCAAAGGGCTGGTTAGACCATTATAATGTCAAAATAGACACTCCTCCATGGTTTGAGATTGATTGGTAGGCACCTGAGGATTCGGTTAGCCATGGCTTGTGTAAGCAAAGGTTGGGAGGAGTGTCAAAGTTATCAAAATAGTTGTTTATTATAAAGGCTTGTTTTAAAATAATCGGAACCGCTCACAACTTGCTTGGTATGGAAGATGACAAGGACTCTATTACCATTCGTTGACAACAACAAACACCGCTAAAAACCTAACTTTTATGCTCTCTATATGATTTCAAAACCTATTACACTAAAAACTCTAGCACATGCTTGTATCTCTGCTTCCCTCTACGAAGGGCCTATCTTTTACTTTATGTTGAGTCAGTAAACCTATATCTTTATGTCTTAAGCAAGCATTTGAGTTGATTGTGATTCAACCATCCATACATTCGTATTGTTAATCATGTCAACTATTCTTCCTTGTTTGGCACATTGTTGTCATTTGATAAATATGACTTTGGGAGTTAGCAACTATTTAAGAGGGCTGTTTTGTAGAGTAAGCTCAATATGTTCATTGTTCTCTGACCAAGAACGAAGTTTGCCAACACCAACTATGGTTTTCTCTATGCACTTTATTGTGATTTTTCTTTACTTGTTACAAGTTGAGTTATATGAATGGAGTTGATATCTAAGATGACTTGTGTATTATTAAATGTGATGCTTCTTGTCCGTATATTCTTTATCGACACTTCACTCCATAAACCTGTGGTCATGTTTAGTAAGTTCAGCTTTCGCTTGGGGACAAGCGAGGTCTAAGCTTGGAGGGAGTTGATACGTCCATTTTGCATCACTATTTATATCATAATTTGCTGTTATTCATTGATATATTTCATATTTAGAGATGATACTTATGTTATTTCATCTATTTTGCATGTTTGATGATTATTGGAGAATTGATCACCAGAGTCTGGAAACAGCTGGAAAAAGCACCGTCAAGATGCATTATCTGCGAAGATCAAAATATAAAATGAAGACCGTACAAGTTCCTATTTTACCAGATCATGGAGGAAGCCAAAAGGGGAGGCCAAGGTGGGGCCCACACCCCCCCCGTTCGCACGGCAGGGCCTGGACCCGCGTGAGCACAGGGTCTGGCCGCCCTGGCCCACCTCAGGCCTAGCTCCTTCGCGTACTTCATCCCCCCAAAAACCTAAGGTGTCCTACGGAGAGTTAGAGTTATTCCACCGCCGCCACGAGGCGGAAAACCCCAGAGAGAAGAAAGCTCTCCGGCAGGCAGAAATCTTCCGGGGAAATCCCTTACCGGAGGGTGGAAATCGTCGCCATCGTCACCGTCATCGAGCTGCACTTCATCGGGATCATCATCGCCATCATCTCCACCGCCGTCACCGTCATCTCCACCGCTCCACTCTGTTCCCGCTGTAACATCTAGGGCTAAATCTTGTGTGTTTGATAGGAGAAACTCTCCCGGTGTTAATTACTATTGTTATTGATGCTATTGGGTGGAACCGTTGAATTAAGATTTATGTTCAGATTGTTACCCATTATTATATCATCTCTGATCATGTTCCAAATGATGTGTTGTGATTAGTTCGTTTAGTTCTTGAGGACATGGGAGAAGTCTAGATGTTACTAGTGAACTATGTTGAGTAATATTTAATGGTTTGATATTTAAGTTGTGGTGCTATTCTTCTAGTGGCGTCATGTGAACGTCGACTACATGACACTTCACCTTTACGGGCCTAGGGGATTGCATTGTGTATTCGAATATTAATTGTGGGGTTGCCGGAGTGACAGAAACTTAAACCCCTGTTAATATCTCGATGCATGAGGGATAGCAGGATCTCAGAGTTTAAGGTTGTGGTTAGATTTATCTTAATTACTTTCTTATATTTGCGGATGCTTGCAAGGGGTATAATCACAAGTATGTATTAGTCCTAGGAAGGGCGGTGCATTAGCATAGGTTCACCCACACGACACTTATGAAAACACTAAAGATTAATCATCTATATGAAGCGAAAGCTCTAGACATAAATAATGTGTGTCCTCAAGAACGCTTGGTCATCATAAGTAAACAAACCGGCTTGTCCTTTGCTCTAGAAAGGATTGGGCCCCTCGTTGCAATTATTATTGTTGCGCTTTATTTACTCGCACTTTATTTATCTGTTATATCAAAAGCTCCGAAAAACTTGTCTGCTAGTATTTACAGTGAAATCCTCATCAAAACTGCTTGGCAGCACCTTCTGCTCCTTGTTGGGTTCGACACTCTTATTTATCGAAAGTACTACGATACACCCACTATACTTGTGGGTCATCAAGCCCCTCATTATATGCCTTGTCAATAACACAATCATAGTCCGATAGTAAGTTTAAAACATATTGTGGTGGTTGAAAAAGGTTTTTCCTAAAGTACTCTCTTGTTTTTGGATCAATTGGAACGTCTGGACCGATTTCCACGGGGGTCTTATGGTAAGAAAACTTGGGAGGACTCTTGGGAACCTTTGGAAGCGGCGACAATTTTGCCTTAGTAGGCGGAGGCGGGCACTTAGTCAAGTTACCCCACTTGACCTGGCTGATCTTCCGCTTTCCCATCCTGTACTTATTGGGCGGAGGCGAAGAAGGTTCAGGCCGCTGACGCGGCGACGAAGATCGAGGTGGAGTCATGTAGGTGTCGTCATCGTCCCTATCAAAGTTCAATAGACTTGGAGGTGGTGGAGGTGAGAGAGACCGTGGCCTCTGCGTCGAGCCTGGAAATATGATATATTTATTTTTCCATAAAATGATTCCATGCCTGACTTCTTCCAGGGTCGCCTCCCCTTCAGGGCCAAGGTGGTCAATCTCCAAATTCTCGCATCCAGGTACAATTTCCTCCACCCCGACACGAGCATACCCAGCTGGAACCTCGCAGCAATGCCAACACACTTTAGGATCAACTTTTAAAGCAAAGCCGACGACCACCTTCACGGATATGTTCTTCATTGGCTGGTGCAGCTCACAATCAGTCTTATCTTCGATATTATCCACGGGGTAGCGATCCATGGGTGACGCATCAACTTCTCCATCATCGTCATGCAACCCCATGGAAGCCACACTGCTCCTCCGGTTAAATGGGCCATCATCTGCAGGATCTATGTAAATCTGATCGCCCTCTGGACGGCTTGAAAATTTCTCCAGCATCTTCGTATACATCGCAAAGAGCAGCTCGTTCCTTTCTTCCACCTTCTTCAGCCAGTCTGCCGCGTGCTTCTCCCTCCTCTTCGTTGCTCTGGCTCGGCTTCTATAAGTCTGATAGTCCTCATGAAACCCCATCTTCCAAGGAACACCGCCATAGCCTCGTGTTCGTCCTCCCTTCTCAGGTATTCTGAGTGCCTTTGTCAGCTCGTCATTCTCTCTATCCGGAATGAATGTTCCCGCCTCCACCTTGGCTACTGCTTTTTTAAGATCAGCGAAGGGAGTCAACACTGCTTTCTTCGTCGGATTACGAAGAACCAACTCCCTTGTTTCCTTCTCCAACGTCATACCATGCGCCTGAAGGGGTTCCGGTGCAGAAAACAATAATTTTTCTAGCGAATGAAATCCTAACTAGCCAGGATCTATCTATCTAGTACATGCGATAACGGTGGCGGAAAGGGTTACATTACCTCCATGTAGACCGATAGCGGGGATTACGCTCCAGCGCAAGCGTTGACGATGAAGTCGTACGTAGCCGACCTCGAGGTCGCGGAGAACTTGCCGCGATGTCGTAGACGATGACGCCGGGGTGTCGAAGATGACCTGCGTCGACGGGCGTCGGGCGGAAGATGGCGATGCACCGGCACCAGGGGGGTGCGCCGGCGGCAGAGGGGGAGGTGGCGCGGCGGCTGCAGGGGGCGAGACGACGTCGCCCAGGCTCCTCAAAAAGAGTTACCTCCGAGCACTCGCAAACATACGGAGCTTAACGACAACCCCCGGTCATTCAGATCCAGCTGAAATCGCAGGGGTAGATCTTATCTGGAATCCCGCAGGGCAACGACGCCCGGCGGTATAGCTTAGGTGGAGAGAGGGGGCAAAACGGGCGGAGAAACAGCTCGGCCGGCCTGCTACAAATTTAATTGTATTTTCCAATGAATTAATCCAATTAATATGCCTTGCTATATAAAGGGGGAGGGGGTGTGCAAACTCCCTAGCTCCCCCATGTGGGACTAAACAAAGGAGGAGGAAGGGGGGGTTCGGCCCCCACATGGGCTGGCCGAACCAGCCAATGGTGCGGCTCCCCTCTTGGGCCCTCTCAGGACCCATGTAGGTGGGAGCCCCCTTTTTCCTTTATTTAATTAATATTAAATTAATATAAAATTTAATCAATTAATCATTAATATATTTAAATACTATTTAATATCCCGTGACTCCAAAAACTCTTTCGGATCACCCGAACAACTTTCGGACATTCCTGGAACCATTCCAGACCTTACCGGAACTCCTTCCGGACCACCGGAACTCTTTCCGGATCATTTCTCTCTCTCTCCAACAAATTCCTATATTATTCCAGAACCTATCTCCTGGTGTCGTTAAGACCTTAAGTTTGTTACGCTACGGTTCGAGAATACTCCAGACATGGTCGAGACACTCTATTCACCAATGACCGTCAGGGATACCTGGATGTATATGACGACCCCTGTGCATTCCACGAATATCGTCGTTGAACCATTAATATGATATTCATTCCCTTTGTCTCTGCGATACTACCTTGTCCGAGATATGATAGTAGACACACCGATGTCTTTGTTGTATCTCGTTACCGACGAAGGTTATTAACTCGTCCATCTCCATGACCTAGTCATAAGTTGCGCAGCTATATAGATGTAATCTCACTGAGTAGGCCTAGAGTATCTTTCCATTACAAGAATGGACAAATCCCGCTCTTGATCCTTACGTCTCGATGCTCTTTCGGAATACCCAAGGTGGACACCGTTATTGTCATGCTATATAAGACACAACGTTTGATGCTCTCAAAGCACCCCTACGAAGCATCAATAAGTACGGTCTCACGGTCTAAGGAATAAGCTATCATAATCTTATCTATTGCAAATGACAAACATCGTAATACGATCTTATTGCAATACTTTGCGTATGTCCATCATCTTATTCAACTAATAAGATGACCCCATTGTCAACCGACGTCATTGTCCTTGATCGGGAATCTCGATCAACTGTTGCCCAATGGACTAGCTCATATAGAGGCTTACTAGGGACCTGGTTTTCTATGTATCACACGTGTATTAATAATTCCGATTAATACAGTTATAGCATAATAAACAAACCTATTATAAACTTATGAGATAATGCAATAAATACTACTTATTTATTTGCCTCTAGGGCATATCTCCTTCAGTCTCCCACTTGCACTAGAGTACAAATAAACTAGCTGCATTTTACTTTATCAAAATCCCTTATCAAATAAGACTCATTTGATAATGCTTGCTTGTGGAAGAGTGTTACTCTGACAATCTGCACAATACATGATTGTGCTTACTTTTGCGGTTCACTAATATCAACTTGCTTGATATCACCATGTTGTCCAACAACATATATGCAAATACCGTAACTAAGTGAGACTTCTATTTCCCAACGCTTACTCTGATTATACTAACCAGATAACTGCCCTGAAAAACACACTCAGTCATAGAGAGCCCCTTGTAACAATTACAAACTCGTGATATCTACATACTTTCACACCAATGTAGAAAACTTGACATTCTAATGTCCATCCAACAACTAACGCACTTCTACTTCCAGTAAATTCTAAATTCACTTTTATAACTGCTCTTCTTCCAAGAACATCGGTTATATTGCATCGAGCAGATAATATGGTTTCTGTATGATGTCTAATATCACATAATAGACCCACATGTCATACAACCATTACTACCTTGCATCATTACTCTTAATGATCAATTGGATTTCCAAGGATCATCCTTTCCTTCTATTCTGACTCCTCAGACATAATCCAAAACAACTCGACTAACTATTTAAAATTCCCGTTCTATTCCAAATAGACACCAACTTTCAAATAATTTCACAACTTCATATTTCTCATCTATTCTACAGGTACAATTTCACAATGTGTCATTTACACAAGATGAATTCGGCTCCCACTCAAATTATGTCTCCACATATTTGAGAACACACGCTCCCACTCAAAAACGTGTCATCCAGATATTTGAGTTCCTGAGCTCCCACTCAAAAATATGTCCTTTACATATTCCACCTGAGTAAACTAACTTTGACTCCCACTTAAATCGACATTTTGGTCTAACCAAAATCATTGATCTATTATCAGTTCGAATTCAATACAAACTACAGTATTACATTAATACAAATCCCTCAGATTTCAAGCATGTCTACATAAATGTAGTCAACAAATTTGATCTTGTTCAAGACACATTTCTTGACAAGACATGCTACCGCGTCTTTCTTATAGTCACATTTTTCATATAACACTTTATATGACGATTAAACAATCTTATTCCTCTAATAAGAATTGCAGCAACAATTACTCTTTTAATCCTTTAAAATGTAACTTGGATTTCGAGGCTCAAAAAGCCTTTGTTCGTATTCCGATATTTTCTCAACTTTCTTTGTATTCATAAAGTGCACCTTGATCTGTCAACAAGATCTGAAACACTTAATACAGTGCTGTGACCTGACAGCAATATTAAATATGACAGCACTTTATTTAGAAGTTTCTTTCATGAAAATATTATGATCTTTATGAAGAGGATTGCAAGCAGAAACAATTTTCTAGACTCCCTCGCTCTTAATCACCAAATTTTCATTAGCAGACATATACTCTTTGGAACACCTTCCAACATAGGTCTGACACTTTATTTCAAGCTTCTAATTCCAATCCATAAACCATAATTCGAAAAATCATATTTTCCTCGGAATTACATAGACAACAAACTAAGTTTTGTTTCTATTTGGTTTTGGAATACACTCCCATCCAACACGAGCAATCTACAAAGAACTATTCATGTATACTCCGAATTATCATATAATCATATACATGTCGACACTACTGTCGATCCCACGAATTCTCGTTGAGAAAAATATCCATTTTCTAAAGTGGACATCGACTATAATGTTTCGAACATATTAGGAGATTCTTAGACAGATTCTGACAGACCACACTCTATTTAAAATAGAGTATGATTATAATACCCCATATATCACCATATATGACATTATAATATTGTGAAACAAATTTCCACAAGTCTTTTTGTGTTGAAACCATAATTCAAAAATATTGTCCTTTGATCGAATTTTTTGAATACAATATTCACTAATCTTTCTTCTGAAAAACCCCATTTGATCTATTATCAAATTAATTTCAGACTCCATAATTTATCGGGCAAATACTCGTATTTACCAAAATCATAGAAGAATTCGGATCAAGCAAAACACCATTAATTAATCATTAAAAATGACTCTCAATTAATTTCCTCTTGTATTGCAACTTCAATACTTGATCTCAAACTTAATCAATTCGGCACTCGAAATACTTAAATGGACCAAAATTATCCATTACTTCTTTCATTGCCTTTATGACTAACATCGATGGTGTTTGTTCTTTGGACACATAATTTTATCATTCCCGCTATTATAAATGTATATCATACACATAATGTAATTGATATGTGATGCAAATTACTCATAACATGAAACAACCACTTTGTTTCATAACATAAAACAACTGATTTGTTCTATATGAATAATTATGTCTTGCAACATTCAAGACACCAAACTAGATCACACTCTCACTATTTGAAAATGTCTTATCAAAAACTATTGATGATAACTAATATGATATCTCGAGGGCGTGAGCACTACTGGCCATGAACTTGCCATCACTTGTGCACTGTCACGTCACCCTTCGCCGCATACTTGTGATAATCAGGTACTGTTTCATAAACAGAACAAGTATTAAATACTTTTCACCAAGTATGAGAAGAATACATTTATATCTTCGTATATCAAATATACCCGTAGCGTCGAAGAACTCTTCTTCGATGGAATCAACTTTTAGAGATTTGAACTTGTTCACAAATGTGAAGAAGCTCATCAAGTCTCTATAGCATGTTCACGCACATGCTATTCACAGCTAGGAGGTAAAGCACAATCTCTATTGCACTGGAGTTCGCTATCTAGAAATCGCAGATATTCGTAAGCCTGAAGTAAATGTCACACAACTTCTTCAACTGAGTCTCCAGACAGGTATGCTCACCATGTGAATGGTCCGGAACTTTCTAAGCTGTCTGAACTGCTCAAGACTCAATTCATCTTTGAAGTGACCTCTGATCGCATCAATCACGACATATGGCTCCATGTGTTGAAACAACTTTCAACTCAGGTGCTAGGCATACGCTCATGACGTCCTTCACTTCCATGAAAATATCATGATGCTTACGGAACTCATCTTCCTCCTTGCTATCAGAATCATCTGGTCTAACTCCTAACTAATGTTCTAGGACATATAGGATGTTTGTTGTGTTTGGAGAATGCATCTAAAACCCTTGTACCAGCTGATGAAGTTGGACCCGTCGGCTTCCAATGTGGAATCCGGGCTCTTGAGGAAGTAACCGAAGTATAGTTGCGTAGTCTACAGATGTGATCGCAAAAGAGGTAAGGTTTAAGTTTATAACATATAGGTGAGTTTTAGTTCTATAATCTCATTATCAAAAACACACCCCACCAAGATTATTATCCCTAAAATAATAATGGCGATTACACGACCCTCATCCACCACACTACCCCCGATCATCACGGCCGGCAGCACAGCTTCAAAGGTGGACATAAGATGTCGATCACAACAACTCTGTGACTCGTGCTCGATCTTTCGATCTTCCCGTGTTCCGAGGCCATATTTCTGGATATGCTAGGCTCGCCAATCAAACCTCGAAGACCCTGCGCGTGCAACATGGCTTACACCCACTGTATGCGAACGACGAGATGTGTGACACCCGATCATCATGGCCTGCCTCATAACGTAGAACTTTCTTGGTGGTGCGCAACGAGGGAGAACACAATTTTTGGTATTTGTTAGGGATCATCCTATTCATGATGCTACCGTTGTATATCTAGCATATAAGCAATCAATAGGATGCACACACAACAGCACACAATAATGATGCAATGAAGTGCGATGTGACATGGTCGATGCGCCTGGACCTTCATGGCGCCATGTGCCTGACCCCCGGCGCCCCGGCACAGCTCCGAGTCTACGGAACCCTCCAATGCCTCCGACAGTATGAGTAATATCAAAACTTACCGTAACCATGTCACATAAAATAACGCCTCTGCAAAACAAAGTTAGACGCCTCTAGCTTTATTTGGTTTTGCAAGTTTTACGTGGCATATAGGCTTATTCGTAAGAGAATCGCTTCCCTACCTACGAACTTTGTACCACAACATCGATCGTATAATTGCATGTTTAAGCATCCCTTTCGGGCCCTCCATTGAAAATGCTTTGCCGACTAGAGAGAGAGAAACAGACACCCGCCAGCCACAGATACGGTGCAAGCCGTATGTCAGTAGTGGAACCAGTCTCGCGTAAGCGTACGCGTAAAGTCGGTCCGGGCCGCTTCATCAACTCAATACCGAAGGCATCACAAGTGAACGCTAGAGGGTAGCAAATATAAGAAAGACGTCCTCATGCAATCATGAGTTCTAACCGTACCAGCAGTACTACGCATAGATCGGCTCTGATACCACTGAAGGGGTTCTGGTGCAGAAAACAATAATTTTTCTAGCGAATGAAACCCTAACTAGTCAGGATCTATCTATCTAGTACATGCGATAACGGTGGCGGAACGGGTTACATTACCTCCATGTAGACCGATAACGGGGATTACGCTCCCGCACAAGCGTTGACGATGAAGTCGTACGTAGCCGACCTCGAGGTCGCGGAGAACTTGCCGCGATGTCGTAGACGATGACGCCGGGGTGTCGAAGATGACCTGCGTCGACGGGCGTCGGGCGGAAGATGGCGATGCACCGGCACCAGGGGGTGCGCCGGCGGTAAAGGGGGAGGTGGCGCGTCAGCTGCAGGGGGCGAGACGACATCGCCCAGGCCCCTCAAAAAGAGTTACCTCCAAGCACTCGCAAACATACGGAGCTTAACGACAACCCCCGGTCATTCAGATCCAGCTGAAATCGCAGGGGTAGATCTTATCCGGAATCCCGCAGGGCAATGGCGCCCGGCGGTATAGCTTAGGTGGAGAGAGGGGGCAAAACGGGCGGAGAAACAGCTCGGCCGGCCTGCTACAAATTTAATTGTATTTTCCAATGAATTAATCCAATTAATATGCCTTGCTATATAAAGGGGGAGGGGGTGTGCAAACTCCCTAGCTCCACCATGTGGGACTAAACAAAGGAGGAGGAAGGGGGGGTTCGGCCCCCACATGGGCTGGCCGAACCAGCCAATGGGGCCCACCCCCCTTTGGTGGTGCGGCTCCCCTCTTGGGCCCTCTCAGGGCCCATGTAGGTGGGAGCCCCCTTTTTCCTTTATTTAATTAATATTAAATTAATATAAAATATAATTAATTAATCATTAATATATATATATATTTTTTTTGAACCTAAAGGACTGCGAGGCAAAAGCCCCACAGTATTTTATTACTTCATCAAAGTAGAATGTACAAACAGGCGGAAAAGGGGGGGGGGGGGAAGGACCTACCTATTTACAGGAAAGCTAAACCCAAAACCTAAAAGTTAACACAAGCTGCCTATCCAGGCTTTAAAACTGTTCAGATATTTACTCTTCATCCTATGCTCAAGCAAGGATGCATCATGAAGAAAACCACTTTTCCAAGCAGCAAAAGATGGCCTCTTAAACTCAAAAATCTTTCCATTCCTCTGCTTCCATATGTGCCAGCAAGACAAGATCACCACTTCCATGAAAAAAGGTTTTGCAAAATCATGTTTTGCTGCCAAAAGAGCCCCCTGGATGTCTTGTACAGCAGACCAATCAATCTGAAGATAATTCCAGACTCGCTGACTAAAATTGCATCCAAAAAATAGATGAAATCTATCCTCATAGTCCCTATTAGGGCACAGAACACAATGGCTGTCTTCAGTCACCTTCCATTTCCTTCGTCTCAACAAGTCCCGTGTATTAAGTCTATCAGTTAACAGCAACGACGCAAAAAACTTCAAACTCTGGGTGCAGCAGGTCTTCCAAATCCAACCGAACGCAGGTAATGCATGAACATCAACAAATAGATGATGGTAATATTTCGATGCAAGATACGTGGGGCCCCACTCATACGTCCAAGAATCCCTATCCATGGACAAAGCATTATGCCTCATTGTCATTGACAACTGCTTCCACTCTTCAAAAGCTTGCACTGAGAGAGGCAGATGGAAAAGAGCCCCCAAATCCTCATGGTCATAAACTTCTCTAGCCGAGACAGTAGAGTCAATTGCGTAAGAGAACAGCCTGGGGAAACGCTGCGATAAAGGTTGAGAAGAACCAGCAAAGTCCCACTTATCTTTCCAGAACATAAAAGTATCTCCTCTTCCAGGTTTTATCACAGCAACAGTACGAAATTTATCCATTTGCTTTGCCACATCCCTCCACCAAAAAGACCCACACAGGTTTTGAGCATGAGGCACATCATTCTCATAATAGGCATCCCAGATCAACTGAACCCAAGGCACATTTTTCTTGTTATAGAATTTATCAAGATGTTTCAAAAGTAGGGCTTCATTTCTCTTAGGGAAATCAACAATCCCGACCCCCCCTTTCTTTTTGGGTTTTATAAGCATTTCCCAAGCTGCCAAAGACTGTTTATGAACATCCTTATCCTCCCTCCAAACACACTGCCTGAGGATTCGATCAAGCTGCTTTATGATTCCTGGAGGCAATTGCAGTGAACACAACCAGAAAATCGGCATTGAAGCTAGAGCAGAAGTTACCAATTGTAGCCTAGCTCCTCGAGGCAGAAAGGAAGATGTACAAGCCAGCCTTCGTTCCAGTCTAGTGACAATCGGCGTCAAATCAGAAAGCTTTGGCCTTGTTGTCCCCAATGGCAGACCCAAATAAGCAAAAGGAAAAGTTGCTAACTGACAATCAAAATCAGCCGCCAAAGTAGCAGCTAATTGAGCATCCACATTGATAGGCAACATACTGGATTTCTGAAAATTTATTCTCAAGCCAGTGGACAATGCAAATTTATTCAGAGCCTCTTTTAGTACTTTAATCTGTTTTGGATCAGCAGGTAAGATCAACAACGTATCATCCGCATACTGGACAATCGGAAAATCCTTATCCTTGATTGGGATTGGCAAAGACAACAACCCCTCATGCAGCAAGTCATTCACCACCGACTGCAACAAATCTGAGCCAAGCACATAAAGGATAGGTGAAAGAGGATCACCCTGCCTTACACCACGTTTACAGTGGAATTGCTTTCCAGGAACTCCATTTAGCAACACCGAGGAAGTACCTGACGACAAGATAGCTCTAATCCAACCGATGGTTGTGGCATCAAAACCCTTATGCTTCAGGACTAACAAAATGGCCTCATGTTCAATGGTGTCAAAAGCTTTTGCGAAATCCAATTTCAAAATGACAATTGGTTTTTTAGATGACTGACACTGAAAAAGGTACTCAAAAGTCCATGCCACACAATCCTGAATAGATCTTGCTTTAAGAAAACCATACTGGTTCTTGTGAATGCATTTTAGGACATGCTGTTGCAATCTGTTGGCTAAAAGCTTTGTCAAGAACTTAAGACACACATTAGTTAGGGATATAGGCCTGAAGTCATTAACAGTTTCAGGGGACTGCACTTTAGGTACTAGAGTGATATATGACTCATTGATGTTCTGCAGTTTAATAGTACCTGCATGAAAATCCTTAGCAAGAGCATAAAACTCCCCCTGATGATTGGCCAGCATTTCTTAAGAAACAAACCGTTAAAACCATCTGGCCCAGGGGCTTTATCTGGTGGCATTGACTTGATTACCAACTCAATCTCTTCAACCAAAAATTCAGTGGAAATTTCCTCAAGTCCGGGCACAGGCTGAATCAACCTATTCAAATCAAACTGCATCGAGATACCCTCAGACCTTCCCATCCGATCCTTATAAGCAGCCCACAACAAGCCAGCCATCTCCCCATGATCAGAAATCATTCTACCATCATCATCTTTTAATAAAGCAATGGTATTTCTTCTAAATCTCTGTGTTGCCATAGCATGAAAAAACTTTGTATTTTCCTCAGCCACTCTAATCTAACGTATGGTGCATCTCTTCCTCCAATAATTACTCTCAATGGTAAGCAAACTTTCAAGATGTAATTTCACAATTTTCCGAAAATTAAACTCAGTGATAAACAAAGGCCTATTTTCCTCCAAAGTATCCAGAATTAATATTGCCTTATTACATCCTTGAATCAAATGTTTTATTCTGGATAAACTCGTCTGCCATTTCTTAAGGGAAAATCTCACAGCCTTAAGCTTAGCAGCAATGTTAGCTGAACTGTAAGTTTTTTGCGTTTCCTTCCTCCAAGAATCTTGAACACACTCCAAAAAACCCGGCTGAGTGACCCAAAAGTTCTCGAACCGAAATAAATGTGCCTTTGGGATTACTGTATCAATGTGCACGACACAAGGTAAATGATCAGAGGAAGTGTTGGCTAAAGGCAGAACCATAGAATTGGGGAAATGTGTGATCCAATCAACACTTGTGAAAAAGCAGTCTAGCTGTTCCAATAAAGGTTGTGATTGCATGTTAGACCAAGTGTACTTCCTCCCCTTTAAAGGCAACTCAAGCAGCCCTAAATGCCCAATTATCTCATTAAAAATGAACATATCATTAAGATTGCCACCTGGTCTATTTCTGTTCTCCTCAGATCTGATGAAATTAAAATCTCCCAGAAGCAACCAGTTGCTATCCACAGGGATGTGAATATTGTACAACCAGGAAACAAAATTATCTCGCAACATACCCTGGCAAGGACCATAGATAGCTTCCATAGTCCAGCTATCTGCATTGTGGATCGAAGTGAAATTAACTGTAACACCAAAAGACTGAATCTCGACAACAGTACCAACAAAAACTGCTGAGCTCCAAAGGATTAAAATGCCTCCCGATGCACCAACCGAAGGTGCATATGCGAAATTATCAAAACGCTTGGGACAAAACTTTCGAAGAAACCTATGATCAATGAAATCACATTTTGTTTCCTGTAAACATATTACCGAACATTGACTTTCCTCAATTTTCGATCGAACTGCAATCTGCCGTTTTTCAGAATTCAACCCCCTCACGTTCCAGCAAAGTACCCTCCATTTCCTAGTAGTATTTGTCCTCATTTAAGAAAATTTGACATGAGAGAAAGGAGTATGCGACCATATGTCACACAACTATCAGAATAAAGCACAACAGACCCACCAACTTCAGACATCCGATCCACATAACATAATAACACACCATAGTTACCACAGGTAAGATTCATACTCATGTAGCACAAACTAACCAAGGTTGCACGAGCATCACCATAAACACAACGCGTATCCAAAACACAGATCACAAGACTCACGCCAACATACGCAAAATACTCCACACAAGCATCCCATAGGCTGACAGTAAACCACACCTCCCCTTCACTTGTCATAAGCTCTTCATTTATCATCATCAGCAACTTTTTTAAGAGCATCATCATTGGAAGGAGCCTTAAGCTTCTCCTCTGTCAGATCCTCCTCCTGGATCCCCAACAGCACTCCAACCCGTTGCATAGTGGCAATAGGAGTTTCAGGCAATACTTCAGCATCAGAATCTGAATCTGCTCTATCTCCCTGTTGCTCCTTGTGATGCGATGCCATTTCTACAGGCTTAGGCTTCCCTTTCCCTTTCTTCTTGGGCCTAGCAGACTTCTCAGCAAGAGACGGTGGCCTAAAGCCATCAAGCCTTAGGGAACTACGAGTGAAACGCTTCGGAGTTGCCACCACAGGTATTTCTCTTTTCTTCCTTCCTTTCTTAGCCGGCGTCTTCATTGGCGAAGCAGAGAACATAGGAGGCTGGGTGCATACATCCTCATCTTCAGCGAAAGACAACGCTCGAGAGACCTTCCGCAAAGGCCTCGGCTGTTGACACACCATTCTATCCAAAGTAGGCTGCCATTGCATAGTAAATTTGTAGCTGTCATCAAAAGCAACTGTCCAATTTCTCTTGCTGTTAGCTAGGGCAAAGGTAGAAATAAAAGAGGTATTAAGCGATTTGGGAACTGTGGCAGTTAACCAAGATGGCATCATAACATCCAAGAATCTGGCCCATTGCATTTCAGGGGGCACCACAGGCCCATAAACTGGCCGAGCAAAGCCCACAATCATATCTTCTTGCACTTGAGGCTGAGGCTGCTCAAAGAGGACAAACTGCACAATTTGCTGGTCAACTTGCTGATGCTGTGGATTAGGAGGTTGTTCCACCTCTTGATCAGCCATAAGCTCACCTGAAGGGTCAAGAACAATCGAATCATCGACCATCTCCTCCTCAGCATCTTCCATATGTCCTAGATCCTGGTGCACATTATGCTCCTCAATAGGCTCCACCTCTACATTCTCGACAGGGGGAACATTCCAACCAATCTCAGGATATTGAGGCAACACAAAAGGTTGGATATTTATATGTAAATTGCCCGGCAAAGGGTGTGGATTGCCATCAAAAGGCATGGGGTCTTCGTCCGCTGGCATCACATCTGGAAACTCAGCAGTAAGAATGTAACAAGGCACTGTCCAAGATTCACGTTCGCCCCCTATATGTGCATAATCGCCAAAAACAACATCACGGGGGACTGTAGCAGTAGACGGGAAAGATGCATAGACTAGAGTTCTATCCTTCAGAATGTCCTTTTGATGCCAACTGTGATATTTCCCAAAAGCAGAAACTGCATTAGAAATATCATAATCATTACGATAGTCTAGCGGGACCCCAAGGAGCATGAGCCACCCCCGATAGAAACCGTGCACAGCTCGATGATTCTCACGATTATTATGCCTCTCAAAACGAACAAACACATTGCCCTGCAGATGATACGGATGGTGGTTGATGAGAGCAGCCGCAGCAGCTGCACTCCTTAGTTCAAACATCCCAACCCCAAACAAACTAGGCTGCAAAGAATCAACTGGCCTCTGCAGTTCATTAACTATGAAATCGCGCACAACCCCTCTCCAATGTGCCAGCTGATCGGGAGGTGGGGGAGGCAGAAGCATACCAACAATGAATCGGTCATTGCGTACCGCAGGAGCCATAGGCGGGTTGTAGTAGGTGCGGGGCAGGTGAGTCGCACCCCCATCGATTATCTCGTGTCCGAGAGGCAACCATGGAGTTGGGTCTAGCTCAAAAACCGCCATAGCTGCTGGATCCTTCCCCCAATCACTCTGGACGGGCAACGACGTCGTCGATTGAGTTTCCGCCGGCTGGAGCGGTGGCGACGGAATCTGAAGATCCGGCGTAGAAGTCTGTGCAGAGGAGGGTTGGATAGACGAAACGTTAGGATTTGTGGAAGTGTTGGCGCGGTTCCCGAGAATATCATCTCTTTGCCGGAACACCTTAGGAATCCATTGTTTAGTCGCTTTCGGAAGCTGCCGCGTGCACGTTTTCATTTTGTGTCCAAGCCGGTAACAAGATTTGCATCGAACCCGACTGGTACATTCTTTGATGATATGTCCCATGGCCAAACACTTTGAGCAGTCCCAGAACCGGTTCATCGTATCATTGACCACTTCATCAATTCCATCATTCCCATGCCCCATATCTGTGACTGGATCATTCGTATCAGTTGATGGTTCATCCAAAGACCTGTTAGCAGAGAGCGTAGCGCTTGTGGATGTCACATCAGGATCTAAAGAACCAAATTTAATATGATGATTCGTCTTTATTGTGGTTGCAGTTGACACATTGTCCAGAGCTTTCTTATCCTGATACTCATACCCGAGATAGGCTTCATATTCTAGGACTGGACCAAAAACCAGATGCTTCCTATGACGGGGTACTGACACATCCTTCACCAGAATAGGTTTCACTGGTTTCTTCTTCAGGGCAATCAAAGCATCAGCATGACCCTTATTAGGAGATCCGACAACAGTCCATTCATTTGAACAATCCTTCTCCCAACGCCAGAACTCACGCTCCCAATTCGGACCACCCTTTCCCCACGTATAGAAATAACACTTGAATAAGTGGCAAGAGTAAGAACGTAGTGCCAGAATCATGAAAGCCACTTGTCTCGAAGAAACCGAAAACCTGTAGACTCTGTCTCTCAGGCATTGGACGTGAAGATTATCCCACAGCCCACCAATGCATGACTCCAAAGCTAAACTGACAGTATCCTCGTTCAGGCGAAAGGTAGATCTACCAAAAGAGACTACTAGCAGAAACTGATTTGCTGTCCCCAAAGGATGCACTGTGGATCTGAAGCGCTTCCTGATTTCCGATCTAAAATTGCTCCCAGGAGTGAAATACAAACCAATTTTCAGAACATCATTGGCTGACAGAGGTGCACTGTGAGTATCATCATACTGCACCACATAACAACCAGAACCATCTGCCGCAACGGGAGACACCAGACAAGATACAACATGCACATAGTGATCGGGAAACATCACCTCCGAGCCAGGTTTAATACTATCACCATGATCGACATACTTACCAATGATCGCAGAACCCTTGGCGTTCTTGAGGACGATCCAATCCTTCAGAGCGTTGTTAGGCCTCCAGAGATGCAATTTGCCATCATAACGCTTGTCACGGCCACGATCCAGATCCTTAGTCATGGAGTAGGTCACACTCCAACTCCAAATTGGGGCAACCATGGCGTGATGGAGTGTAGAGTTTAAAACTAAAGAGTGAGAACGTGGGGAGGGTGTGCACCGACGCCTGAGTGACGCCGGTGGGAGGCAGGGGAGGTGGACGCCGGCACCGGAGTGGCGCCGGCGGTGGGATAGGGCTGAAAACCCTAGGTCGCCATCAGAATCGCCTCTCTCCACAAAACCCTAGGGGAGGTAGTTTTCAAAGTTGTTCCCATTAATATATTTAAATACTATTTAATATCCCGTGACTCCAAAAACTCTTTCGGACCACTCGAACAACTTTCGGACATTCCTGAAACCATTCCAGACCTTACCGGAACTCCTTCCGGACCACCGGAACTCTTTCCGGATCATTTCTCTCTCTCTCCAACAAATTCCTGTATTATTCCAGAACCTATCTCATGGTGTCGTTAAGACCTTAAGTTTGTTACGCTACGGTTCGAGAATACTCCAGACATGGTCGAGACACTCTGCTCACCAATGACCGTCAGGGATACCTGGATGTATATGACGGCCCCTGTGCATTCCACGAATATCATCGTTGAACCATGAATATGATATTCATTCCCTTTGTCTCTGCGATACTACCTTGTCCGAGATATGATCGTAGACACACCGATGTCTTTTTTGTATCTCGTTACCGACGAAGGTTATTAACTCGTCTGCGATATTACATCTCCATGATCTAGTCATAAGCTACGCAGCTATATAGATGTAATCTCACCGAGTGGGCCCAGAGTATCTTTCCATTACAAGAATGGAAAAATCCCGCTCTTGATCCTTACGTCTCGATGCTCTTTCGGAATACCCAAGATGGACACCGTTACTGTCATGCTATATAAGACACAACGTTTGATGCTCTCAAAGCACCCCTACGAAGCATCAATAAGTACGGTCTCACGGTCTAAGGAATAAGCTATCATAATCTTATCTATTGCAAATGACAAACATCGTAATACGATCTTATTGCAATACTTCGCGTATGTCCATCATCTTATTCAACTAATAAGATGACCCCATTGTCAACCGACGTCATTGTCCTTGATCGGGAATCTCGATCAACTGTTTCCCAATGGACTAGCTCATATAGAGGCTTACTAGGGACCTGGTTGTCTATGTATCACACGTGTATTAATAATTCCGATTAATACAGTTATAGCATAATACACAAACATATTATAAACTTATGAGATAATGCAATAAATACTACTTATTTATTTGCCTCTAGGGCATATCTCCTTCAGCGCCATTAGGAAGTTTCCTGCTCTCTCAGGCACTTTCTCCGTAGCTGGAGTTAGACCTTTTGCCTTAATTTCAGCCTTAAGTTTATCCCACTTAGGCATGGCAGTCATGTAGCCACCTGGCCCCAAATTACGATGGTATACCTTTTTCTTGGCATTATCCGCATTCTTTTTCGACCTCTCAAGAGCATCTTCCGATTCCTTGTACGTCTTGAAATCATCCCAGTGATCAAGTAACCTCTCTTCTGTTCCCTTAAACTCCGGAGTAATTTTCCCACTCTTGACATACTTCGCTCACAATCTTTTTTTGTGGTTCTGGAATTGTTTGGCCATCTTTTTCAGGATCCACGCCTTGACTTTGGCCTTCAAGGCCGTTGTTTGCTCCTCGGTTTCCATCGTCGACAGAGTGAAATGTGATATCAGCTTGTCCCAAATAGAATTTTTCAATTCGTTAGACACAAAACTTATTCCATCAGCTATTGGCTTCTTCCATTCTCGACAGGTGATCGGGATCATGTCCCTAACAAGAACTCCTGCTTGATTAGTAAATGATGTCACGCTGTTTTTGGGCTCCAAAGGTTCCCGATCGGCACTGACTATGTCAATAATCATATGTGTCTTCTCGTTCCACTTTTTGATCGGGCCCCGTAACCTTGAAGTGGAGGACTAAAAAAACATTCATTAAATATATGCTTCGTTCTACAAGCTGGAGGTGGGTTGATGGAAGATGGAGGAGGCGATGGCCAGAGCGTGTGCACAAGGCGCTATCTCTGGAGTCGTCGGAAGCCGGCGATGACTGAGGATGAGGAACAAGTCCCCGTTTTTGTGTATCGTTTGTGCTAGTTGTGGTGTTTCCACTGTTTGGTGGCTCCCTCTTGTATGTTCGTTCGATGTAAGGCTGCTGCCAGCTATGTTGAATAAAAGAAATAAATAGGCCGTATCCATAATTTTGATGCAGAGGCCGGGACTGCCCCTTTTCTAAAAATATATATATATGCTCAATGTGGAGGTCTATATATATAATGAGCAGAGACTTAAATATTTACATCGGAGGACTTGGTTGAGGGCCCAGCGCTAGCATCGACATCATCATTACTTCTTTCCGGGTTGACTATGTTTTGTTCTTCTAACTGATCATCCGACAACCCATAACCATCTTCATTCAGATACTGTGAGCCGTCATCTACCTGATGATCTTCTTGACCTTCCCGATCATCTCTACCGTCGTGTTCCTTAGCATAACTATAAACAATAAATATTAAAAGTCGTAGTAGCAATAACAACAGAACAGCAAGATTGAAAATACTAAAATAATATTTATACTAAAGCTATACTAGCAATACTAAACATTATTTATAGTAAGCAATACTAAAACAATATTTATACTAAAGCTATACTAGTAATAACACTAAATTTCACTAAATTCTAATCCATCAAAGTAATCAACTAAATTTCACTAAATTCTAATCCATCAAAGTAATCAACTAAATTTCACTAATTAAGTCCTAAAACACTAAATTCCTAAAACAATTTTCTAAGACGCTAATTAAACCACTAAAACAGTTTACTAACAATCAACTAATTAACTAAATTATAATCTATCTAGCTAATCAACTAAATTCTAACCCATCATCTTATCAACTAATCCACTAAATTTCACTAAGTCCTGATACACTAAATTCCTAAATCAACTAATACACTAAATCTTATCAACTAATACACTAATCCACTAAATTCTAACCCTAGCTAGATGAACTAATTAACCTTAAAAAAAGCTAGATGAACTAACCCTAGCTAACCGGCGCGTGCTCACCACGCGCGATTCGGTCGGAGGCGTCGACGGAGGAGCTTCGGGAACGGCGGGACGGCGTGGCGAGCTCGGCGGTGGCACGGTGTGAGGGAGAGAGGAAGAGGAGCTGCCGCGGTGGCGGCCCACCGCGGCAGCGGTGAGGGAGAGGAGCGGGCGCGGCGGCGCAGCGAAAGCGGGCGGCCAGCGCGGCGACAGCTGACGGCGATGAGGGAGAGGAGCGGGCGACGAGCTCGGCGGCACCGGTGGCGCTCGATTTGGGCAGCCTGGCGGCGTCTCTGCAAGTCCTAAGCGCGAGGTCCCGGTTGGTGGCTCCAACCGGGATCCTAGTCGCGGTTGGAGGATCGAACCACGACCCAGTGAATTTTTCGACTGCGCGCGCGTAACCCCTTTAGTCGCGGTTCGTGGCACCACCCGCGACATAAGCGTTCTTTTTTGCGCCAAAACACATTTTTTTCATTTTGCACTTTCAAAAGAGTTTGAATATACATTTTGAATAACTTTTGTATATTTTGGAATTTGACAAAACTTTCAATATGAAATGTGTTTGAATTTGACTAACTAATATAATACTATTTTCTGTTTTCTATAATAATTAGTTTAACTATTTTTAAAAGAGTTTGGATAATTTGAATAACTTTTGTATATTTTGGAATTTGACAAAACTTGCAATATGAAATGTGTTTGAATTTGACTAACTAATATAATACTATTTTCTGTTTTCTATAATAATCATTTTAACTATTTTTAATAGAGTTTGGATATGAATTTGAATAACTAATGTATATTTTGGAATTTACAAAATTTGCAATATGAAATGTGTTTGAATTTGACTAACTAATATAAAACTGTTTTAAAAATAGTTTGGAGCTGTTGGATCAGCACTATCACTTTCAAACCAGGACTAGAGAAGCACACGGATCATGTGTTTCTTTAGAGCACTTCTGAGCCATTAGATCAGGGGTGTGTTTCTTTTAGGTCTTGTGAGCTGTTGGATCAACACTATCACTTCCGAACCGGGACTAAAGAAGCACACGTACAGATCGTGTGTTTCTTTCAAGCACTTGTGAGCCGTTGGATCAGGCTACGAAGAGATATCCAGTGAATTCTTCCACTGTGGGAGGTGTACAGTCTGCACATTTAGTCCTGGTTTGATACACGAACCGCGACTAAAACACCTTTAGTTGCGGTTGGATGGCAAAGGTCAGGATGCCCTTTCGTGGGTGACAGTGGCCAAGATGCCTCCTCTGGTGATGCTATAAATAGACGCCCAGACCTTCTGTACAATCCAAGCAAAGGCAGAGGACTCCTCTAGGCAACAGCTTCTCGAAGATGTCCGTGTGAGCATACTAAGGACATCTTCGAGAGGATGGGCTTAGAAGCATTCTCTCTTGTGAGGTAGGAGGAGGAAGCAAACATGTCTAAGCTATGTCCCGGGTGAATGGCAGTTGACCACCTAGAGGGGGGGTGAATAGGTGGTGACCAATTTTGATCTCTTTTTCAGTTTTTAGGCTAGCGGAAAGTAAATTGTCTAGATGTGCAACTAGATGACACAAGTGACAAACTACAAGGAAACTTGGCAAGTACAGGAAATAAAGATGTGGTAAAGGAGAGTGGAACGAAACAACCGTAGGAACTCGAAGACCAAGATTTTATCCCGAGTTCCACCACATAGGTGTACGTCTCGTTGGAGAGGTGTGAGCTACCACAATGGTTTGCTCAACGCCACAAAGGCCTCACCCTATTCTCCTGTGAATTCGACCACAAAGGTGCGAATCCACACTTCCACTAAGGACTCCTTTAAGGGCGGAGAAAGTCCCGTACAAATTCGTGAGGCACACACCCACAACAGAATTGGGGGCTCTCACAACGACCACAGCAGGTCACTTCCACAAAGGAATCCACAAAGGATCAAATTACACAAGGTAGAACCTAGCTATCCACAAAGGAACCCTAGATTCGTTGCCCCTCAAGAAATACAGGGGGAAAGTCAAATCGCTTCGGTGGAGATGTAGATCGGTGGCTTCTCCCTCAGATCCCCAAGTATCAACGGATTTGAGTGGCTAGATTGGGAGATCCGGGAGAAACGAGCTTCAGCACCAATGGAGGAGAGAGAAAATCTGGAAGCTTAGAATGCTGGAGGTAGGTGGAGGGGTATTTATACCCCTCCCCAAAATCTGCCCGTTGCACAGCCGCCAGCCCGGAAATCTCCGGGTTGAGGACCGGAGATCTCCGGACCCCGGAAATTTCCGGTGCAATTTCCGGTTGAGCAAGAAACTGGATCAATACTGGTTGGGCTTCTTGACTTGGTCGAAAATCCTCTGACACTCGGAGATTTCCGGATTGGGGCTCGGAAATCTCCGAGCGCCGGAAAACTCCGAGAGGATTTCCGGCTAAAATTGTTTTGGAGTCAGCACGCAATTTGAGTTCTGGACTTGGTCAAAATTCTTCTGTCACTCGGAGATCTCCGGACTGGGGCTCGGAAATCTCCGAGCGCCGGAAATCTCCGGGAGGATTTCCGGCTCAGCTTGAGTTGGAGTCAGTACGCATTTCAATTCAGACTTAGTGAAAATTAAGAACGGCTCGGAAATCTCCGGTATGTGGACCAGAAATTTCCGAGCCCCGGAAATCTCCTGACTGAATTCCTGAACAAATACCAAGTGTAATTGAAATGTCATTTAGGCAACCTAAGTGTTCCTCTTTGTCAGCCAACCTGTAAAATAGCCTGCATGCTTCATCACAAACATTACAATACTTTTTGTGTTGTCATTAGTCACCAAAACTTGGGAGTACATAGAATGCACTTTCAATCTCCCCTTTTTTGGCGAATGATGACAACACAAAAAAGGAGTGGATTTGCAAAATATAGACGGAGCTCCCCCTAAGTGAGTGCACTATTTAAGAATGTCTTTGGAATACAAAGTGCAGATTCCTTAGGATCAACGCTCCCCCTAGATTTTACAAAGCACACACAAACACAATAGAAGCGACAAACTTAGATAAAGAGTTATTACAATAAAGAATTTAAAGTACTCATGTCTCACACACATGACGAACAAACACAGTCACGAAATAAAAGAGCATTGAAGGAAACAAAGAGAAAATAAAGAAGTGCTCCTAGCCCATGCAAATCCCGAGAGTCCTAGAGATACTTCTCCCCCTTTGGCATCAAGATACCAAAAAGGGAGGAGGTTCCACTAACGTCCCATGACTCAAGAGTCGGAACGCGCGTCCTGATCATCTTCCTCCTCCTCCTCCGTGTCAGCATTCTCAAGATCGCTGTCCTCTGGCACAGCATCATCCCAATCAAATGTTAGACCATCTGCATTCCAGTCCTTGAAGGGAACCCGAGGCTTCAAAGGGTGCTTCGGTGCAGGCATCTTCATGTGAGCCATCATTGCTTCTTGGCGCTGCATAATGCGATGGTTCTGAGAGTAGATGGAGTAGTTCTCACTGTGAATGCAACAGTTCATGTTCATGATTTTCTCAATTGCTCGAACTACCCAGGGGCGACTTTTCTTGGCAGCTTTCTTGATGTTGGGATTGGAGGGAACCCGAGATGGACCACCAAAAATGTCATCCTCATTGATATCATGCATGGTGGCTTGTTGTTGAACCAAGTGAGCAGATTTCTGGACAAGCAGGGCTGGCTTGTGAGGCTGAGTGGCAAAAACTGCATCAAAGTCATCACCATCTTGCTCAGACAGCTTGTAGAGGTTCTTGATGAGCAACATTATATAAGGAGCATATGGAGGAACTTTCCTCTCAAAGACTGCTAGTGACATCTCCTGGAAAATAAAGTCCATGACATCCACCTTATAGACCTCCTGATCAACTGCATACTCCCCAAGATAGGCATCATGAGCTTTGTCCATCAAGTTTGTTTAGAGCCCCGGCAATATTATGTGCATTGCCGGCAATGGGAGCAATGGTCCAACGGAACATGCGCAGCAGGATATCATAAGTGGGTAGGAGGCCATTCTGAGAGCCAATCCTCCCTCCAGTCTGGTATAGATCAGTCATGACGTGTTTGTTGTAGGACACGCCATGGACATGCATGCGGGCACCAGCTGCAGTAGAAAGACCACAGAAAGGACATCCAAGAATCTGAGCAAACTCTCTGAAGGAAGAAGTTAAGCGCTGCCTGCCAGACATCCAAGTCATCCCAATATCCTCTGAGGAGTCAAACACCACAGTGGCATAGAACTGATGGATAAGAGAGATGATGTAGTTGCACTCAGTTCTCATCAATGGCTCCAAACCCAAAAGACCACACACCTTCACAGCACCACCAAAATAATCTGCCTTCTTCATTAATTTGTCAAAGTCAATCCACTTCATGGGGCAGATTGGCTTGTCAATGGAGAACTTCTGATAGACTTCCCTGTAGATCCATGCCATCTCAGTGCAAAAGTAAGTGGGATCATCAGACTCCACATCATAGGACAGGTCACTTCGCCACTTGCGAAAACTTCCTTTGTTGAAGTCTTCAAGACGGAGCTCGGTCTTCTTCTTCTTATTAGCACCAATAGGTTTCCTAAGGATGGCTGAGGACTCAGTTTGTGAGTTGTCTTCACTGGGGGACGCACTGGGAGGGCGTGAGTGAACTGGTTTGGCTCTTCCGCGAGTAGCCATTTGCTTGTAGCGGCTACGAGGGTTGGAACCTACAGGTACACAGCAAAGAGTGGATGGAAAGCATATGGGGTAAGCACTCATGTCCAAGATTGAAAAAGGAACATACTAGAAAAGTTTTGGCAAACACAGTTTCTGGACTTAGCTGTTTTGATTCTGAGCAGGCCGGAGATTTCCGGGTCTGACTCGGAGATCTCCGGGGTCCGGAGATTTCCGAGTGAGGACCGGAAATTTCTGGTCTGCACGAAATTTTGACAGATCTGAACAAAATCTATGGATGAAAAACAGATCTGTGCATGTGGAAGGTAGAACATGCCTAGGGGAGCAATTCTACCAAAGGAAACAACCAATAACCTCCTAAATCTGCTAGGTTAAACGAAAACAAGTTTCGTCCTAGATTTGAAATAAGAGGAGTTACCGGAGGACATTGCGAAAAGCGTGCGGATGGAAACGAAGCCCTTGACGAGGAGAAGCAGATCCCCGAAGCACGCAAGAAACCCTCGAACGATCCACCCGCAGCGAGGAAAGGAAAATTTGGAGATTTTCATAGGAGAGAGAGGATTAGGGCACGGGGTGGATGAACTGGCCGAACCGGCCGGTCCACCCGTGCCCTTATATAGACAGGAAAATTTGAACCGGAAATTTCCGGACTGAGGCTCGGAGATCTCCGGGTGCCGGAGATTTCCGGGGCTATTTCCGGATAGGACTTAGCCCTGGAAAACTTTTGGCACACTCGGAGATTTCCGGACATCGGACCGGAGATTTCCGGCTCTAATTCCGATTCAGCTTCGCCTGAGGTCAGTGCCGAAATTGAAAAAGGACTTAGGTGCTGAAAATCGCAGGGGCCGGAGATTTCCGAGTCTAGGCCCGGAAATGTCCGGACACCGGAAATTTCCGGGACTATTTCCGGTCAAAAATCATCACAGGTCAGTGCTGATTTTTGAATGGACTTAGTCGCGAAATTTTCTGGTGGCCCGGAGATTTCCGAGTAAGGCTCGGAGATTTCCGTTCAAACCCAAAAACTCCAGGAACAAGATACCAAAAGGGGACATGAGTGGGGAAAAGCATGTTTACAAGATAGTGAAAGGCTTAGGATAGACACTCAAACTGAAAAGAAGACACACTCAAGTTGCAAAACCATAAAACACAAGAGAAGACCAACAAGAGTGTGTTTTCCCAAAAGAACCAAAGACAATGCAAGTGAGAATTAAAGAATAAAACCAAATAGAATCCAAAGAGAAAGAGTGTTGGTGGACGAGGCCACCGTGTATGACTTGTAGCATGGTACCGCGAAGATATATCTTGGGTCCATAACTACATCTCAACATTGAAGCTCACAAATTAGATTCAATTTGAAGTTTTAGCAATGATATGTCACTATATGCATAATAGGGGGAGGAAGAGTTCAATGTTTTAGGAAAACACTCCCCCTAAGTCCATGCGTACCTCTAGGTCTTATAAAACCTTAAACGTTGGAGTGTGTGTACGGAGCTCAAGCCAAGGCCCGAGAATCTATGATATTGAGCTCATTCCTCAAGTAGCAAAAACGGGCTTCATCAAGGGGTTTCGTGAAGATATCCGCCAATTGATCCCTTGTACCAACATATGATAGATCAATATCTCCTTGTGCCACGTGATCGTGGATGAAGTGATGACGAATCTCAATGTGCTTGGTCCTTGGATGTTGCACCGGATTGTATGAAATTTTGATGGCACTCACATAAAAGCGGCACTTTGTCCAAGAGGACACCGTAATCCTTTAAAGTTTGCCGCATCCAAAGAAGTTGAGTACATCCGCTTGCGGCAGCAACATACTCGGCCTCCGCCGTGGATAATGAGATGCAATTTTGTTTCTTCGAGGACCAACTCACCAAAGATCTTCCAAGAAATTGACACGTTCCGGATGTGGACTTCCTATCATCAATATCGCCCGCCCAATCGGAGTCAGTATATCCACAAAGAGACAATGTGCCATCTTTGGGATACCACAACCCAAAGCAAGGGGTATGAACCAAATATCTGAAGATTCTCTTTACGGCCATCAAATGACTTTCCTTAGGCGCGGCTTGATAACGGGCACACACTCCCACGCTTAAAACGATATCGGGCCTAGAGGCAGACAAATAAAGAAGAGACCCAATCATAGAACGATACTCCTTTTGGTCTACCTCTTTACCGTCGGGGTTGAGTTGGAGGTGGCACTTGGTTTGCATAGGAGTCGTCACACCGTTAAGTCCAATCAATTTGAATTTCTTGATCATCTCTTGAATATACTTGGCTTGACAAATGAAGTCCCTTCCCTCAATTGCTTTATCTCAAAGCCAAGAAAGAACTTGAGTTCACGCATCATGGACATCTCGAACTTGTCGGCCATTAGCTTGGAAAACTCATCATTGAACACACGGTTAGTAGAACCGAAGATAATGTCATCGACATATAATTGACAAATGTAGAGTTCACCATTAACCTTTTTAGTGAAAAGAGTGGGATCGATTACCCCAACCTCAAATCCACGGTCTACCAAGAACTCTCTCAAGTGCTCGTACCATGCACGGGGGGCTTGTTTAAGGCCATAGAGAGCTTTGTCCAAGACATAGACGTGGTGAGGATGGTTGGGGTTTTGAAAACCCGGGGGTTGTTTAACATAAACAAGTTCTTGCAAAGGACCATTAAGAAAAGCAGATTTTACATCCATTTGTTGCAATTTGAAACCATGGTGAGAAGCAAAAGCGATGAGAATACGTATCGATTCAAGTCTTGCGACCGGCGTGAAAGTTTCTCCAAAATCGATGCCTTCGACTTGAGAGAATCCTTGAGCCACCAACCGTGCCTTGTTCCTCACAACGATACCATGTTCATCTTGCTTGGTCTTGAAGATCCACTTAGTGCCGATAACGTTGCGGCAATCTTTAGGATTTTCAACTAGACGCCATACTTTGTTGCGCTCGAAGTTGTTAAGTTCTTCATGCATAGCCCCTAGCCAATCGGGATCTTCAAGAGCATCAAAGACTTTCTTGGGCTCGACCATGGAAATGTGTGCTTGATGCTCACTAAAGTGAGCTAATTGACTTCGTGTGGAGACCCTTGCTCGAATATCACCAATGACCTTGTCGAGAGATAATGCTCTAAGTTCCAAAGACTTTGCAAAGCGAGCTTGACGACGAGTTTCAATTGCCGCCCTTGTGGTGGGGACAATTTCTTGACCATCTTGATCCTTTGGATCCTCGTCTTGACCTTCTTGTGGGCCTTGATCATCATGATAAGTCTTTTCATGAGGTGGAGAAGGATGATCTTGCCCTTGAGTAGAACTTGGAGAAGTGGAGTTGGCTTCGATAATCTTGGTGGAGGAGGCATGATCTTTTTGTTGATGAAGATCTTGTTGAGATTCATCATGAGCTTCATCTTGAGAAGAAATAGCATGCCCTTGTTGAGGAGGATCTTGAGATTGTTCTTGAAGGGAATCATCATTTTCTATGGGTGAGACACCTTGTGGTTCTTGTGATGGTGAGGTTTCCTTGATGGGAGAACTTGAGTCATCTTGAACAACTTCTTTATGGACTTCAATTGGGCGTAGAAAGCCCACCCCCATCTTCTTAATAGCATCAAAAGGTTGTTCATCACCTACATCACAAACACCAACTTGCTCCACTTGGGAGGCATCATTTTCATCGAATTCCACACTACAAGACTCTATGATAATCCGGGAGGATTTATCGAAGACTCCATAAGTGTGGGACTCGCTACCATAACCGACAAAGATCCCCTCAAGAGACTTAGAGTGAAACTTACCCAACCGGACACCCTTGACGAGATAATAGCACTTACATCCAAACACTCGGAAGTAGCCAATGTTGGGTTTATTGCCGGTGAGGATCTCATATGGAGTCTTCTTCAAACATTTGCGGAAGTAGAGGCGATTAGATGAGTGACATGCGGTGGAAATAGCCTCCGCCCAAAAGTTGATGGGAGACTTGAACTCCGCCAACATAGATCTCGCCATGTCGATGAGAGTCCGATTATTTCTTTCGGCAACGCCATTTTGTTGAGGAGTGTAAGCAGCGGAATATTGATGACGAATGCCTTCTTCACTAAGAAAGTCGTTAAGAGTGTAGTTCTTGAATTCCGACCCATTGTCACTACGAATAACCAAAATGGGAAGGTCATATTGGCGTTGAACTTCCTTTGAGAAGTCGATGAAGACTTGTTGAGTTTCATCCTTGGTCTTGAAGAAATAGACCCAAGTATATCTTGAATAGTCATCAACAATCACGAGGCAATATTTCTTGCCACCAATACTTATCTCCGGAATTGGTCCAAATAGATCAACATGAAGGAGTTCCAAAATCCGGGATGACGATATGATGGTCTTGCTTGGATGAGGAATGTCATGCATCTTGCCTTCCACACAAGCTCTACAAATTCGATCCCTTGAAAAGGAAACATGATCTTTCAGTCCAAGAATGTGGCCACCCTTGTGAAGACTTTGTAAAGTACGCATGTTTACGTGAGCTAGTCGGCGATGCCAAAGCCAACCCACGTCGGCTTTTCCGAAGAGACACATGGCTTGAGAAGTGGTGGCTCCGGAGAAGTCCACCACATAGAGCTCATGCTCCACGTGTCCCACGAAAGCCACTCTTACCGACTTGCTCCACAAGAGGATCACAATGTCCTTATCAAAGAAGGGAGAGATCCCCATCTTTGTTAAGGCACGAACCGATAACAAATTATAGCCAAGAGATTCAACAAGCATGACATTGACTAGAGAAATGTCGGGGGCAACTACCACTTTGCCAAACCCGGTTACCTTAGACCTTGATAAGTCACCAAAAGTTACGGTTACTTGATCTTCATTAGGTTTCAACTCCGTAACAAGTTCTTTGCTCCCGATCATATGACTTGTACATCCACTATCAATTATCCATTTTGAACCACCGGGAGAAAGATCCTACAAGAGATTAATTCTTGCATTTAGCAACCCATTGCTTCACAATGGGTGCTTTATGGTTAGCGACAAGAGATTTAGGAACCCAAATAGCATATGAAATAAAACCATAGTAGGGTCCAATGTAACGAGCACAAACATTCCCATAATAATCGACATATAAAGCATAGTTAGGGTTGTTGTCCCCGGCGTGATCTTTACGAGTAGGCTTGCCCCTTGTGACATTCCTACTCGCAAGACCTTCCTTGGATTGAATGGAGTCGGCCTTCTTGGCTTGAATGGGTTTGATGCTCTTGGGAATGCCCTTCTTGGCATTCATCTTGATGGGAGGCACATATCCAAGACCTTCCTTTCCTTGTCGAGTGTGAGGCTCCACGATGGGAGTCTCAACAACTTGTTTACCTTTAAGAAGGATGATCTTGGATGTGGCGGCCTTAGTCATCTCACTCTTCAACCTAGCATTCTCCTTCACAAGATTAGCATTATCACAAGAACACTTAGAGGTAGAGATGCTAAGAGAATCAAGGTTAGTTAGCCGAGTTTGAAGTTGGGCATACGACTCTTTTAGAAGAGCATGTTCACTCTCCAAAGCTTTCTGAGCTATGACGAGCTTTTCCATGTCCTCAATGAGTCGAACATGCCCAACCGCAAATTCGGCTTTATCTTGTTGAGCCATCTTGAATTTAGCAAAGTACATATCACGATCCTTAATGAGCTTAGCATGTGAGGAGTTATGAGTTTCCTCAATAGTTTCAAGTTGATCCTCAAGACGAGCATGAGACTCTTCAATCTCTTCAAGAGAGGACTTCAAATAAGATAGAGAAATAGCGTCTTCTCTTTCTATCTTACCCTTCTCTTCATTGAGATGCTCTAGCTCACCAATTCGAACCATGAGGGCACCAACATGTTTCTTGCTATCACCTTGCAAGTTAGTGATAAAGGAGTCGAACGCCACAAGCTCTTGCTTGATTTGAAAGCTAGAGCCATCATCAAGCTCATTCATTTCATTCATGAGAGAGGAGGAGGATGAAGGTACCTCCGATGCCTTTTCCATAAGACACTTTGAGCTCTTGGTGATGGGGTTCTCATTAGGCGATGTGAATAGAGACGATGAAGAGCTTGTCATAGTTGAAGGAGTTCTTGTCGTTGATGGCGAGATGATAGTTGTCTAGGTAGTGGCAAGGGCCGCCACTTCATTTGGGGTTTCTTCCTCCGACTCTTCATCATCGGTGGGATACTCCTCTTGAGTCAACAACATGATGCGAGGCTTCTTGTTAAAAGGCCTCTTCTTTTCATAGGCCTTCTTGGGAGGCATCTTGGTTTTGTCCTTGAGCACTAGTCGTCCACCATGCTCTTCTCTTTTCTCATAAGGGCACTCGGCAACGAAATGGAACTTGTCTTGACAATTGTAACATGTCCTTGACTTGGAGGGTGAGACCCTATCGGCTTGAGGTGCATTCTTGTCAAAACGCATCTTGCCTCTTGAGGGATTGTTCCAAAAGGTGCGAGATGCAAGAGCAAGATGGTCATTGTAAGCAATCTTGAGTGCTTCCTCGGACATGGCGGCAAAGCTTCCAAGATCATCATCATCGTTGTCTTCCTCAACGGTAGCCTTCAAAGCAAGGTTGGTTGTTCCTCTTTGCATTCCAAGAGCCCTTGCCCTTGCATCTTGAGCATTCTTAGTGGCCACCTTGTATGCGGCCATCTCTTGCATAACCTCATTAGATGTCATGAGATGATAGTTGTGTCTTCCTTGAAGACTCTTGACGTCGGTAGGCTCACAAGCCATCATAGAGCTAACATACTTCCTTTTGATCCAAGCATCATCAATATGAGAGGCACCCACTTCTCGAAAGCTTGTGGCTATGGTCACCAATCTTTGATACATCATCTCCTGGTCTTCACCATCAAGCTTGAAGAAGCCCTCGGCTTCATTGCTCAAAGAGTCATAGTGGTTCCTTCTCATGCTATCATTTCCAACGAACAACTCGGATAGACCATCCCATGTCTCCTTGGCGGTGGTGAGATGTTGAATGCGAGCCATGTCCTTGTTCCCAACCTCCTTTTGGATCATGTAGAGAGCGGTGGCATCAAGTTGAGCCTCCACCACTTCTCTTCTTGTTAGGTTGGTCGGATCATGCGGCTTGTATCCAACTTGAATGATGCACCACAACTCGATTGAAGAGCTGCAAACATGAGACTTCATCATGTATTTCCATTGAGAAAAGGTGTAATCTTTAAGCAATGGGGGATCACCCCTATGAGAAACTTGCGGGTGAGGAATAATGGGATCGGGGGTATGGTATTGGGATGGGGGAGGAGTGGCGTTGTAGCCTTTAGGCACTTCATCATTGGATGATGGAGTGTTTTGATGGGTTGAGGAACTACTAGCATCACCCTTCCCATCCAAAGGCAATTGCTTTCCCTTTATCAATTCGGGGTCCACATCAAGAGTAATGCCCGGAAGCACCGGAGGCTTTGAGGGCAATGCAAGAGAGGTTTCTTTAGATGTCTTGAGAGACTCAAGCATATCATGAAACTTCTTGAACTCGGTTTGTATAGACGATGTCAACTTTGTTTCCAAAGAGTTGATAGCGGCCATAGTGGCACCTTTCTCTAGCATTGCCGCCAAAGTCGTGGCGTCCGTTTCGGAACCCTCTTTTGGGTCAACTTGCATTGTCCAAGGTTGGTCTCAAGCGGTGAAGCTTTTAAGAGACAACCTGACTCTGATACCAATTGAATGGCAGTTGACCACCTAGAGGGGGGGGTGAATAGGTGGTGACCAATTTTTATCTCTTTTTCAGTTTTTAGGCTAGCGGAAAGTAAATTGTCTAGATGTGCAACTAGATGACACAAGTGACAAACTACAAGGAAACTAGGCAAGTACAGGAAATAAAGATGTGGTAAAGGAGAGTGGAACGAAACAACCGTAGGAACTCGAAGAACAAGATTTTATCCCGAGTTCCACCACATAGGTGTACGTCTCGTTGGAGAGGTGTGAGCTACCAAAAAGGTTTGCTCAACGCCACAAAGGCCTCACCCTATTCTCCTGTGAATTCGACCACAAAGGTGCGAATCCACACTTCCACTAAGGACTCCTTTAAGGGCGGAGAAAGTCCCGTACAAATTCGTGAGGCACACACCCACAACTGAACTGGGGGCTCTCACAACGACCACAACAGGTCACTTCCACAAAGGAATCCACAAAGGATCAAATTACACAAGGTAGAACCTAGCTATCCACAAAGGAACCCTAGATTCGTTGCCCCTCAAGAAATAGAGGGGGAAAGTCAAATCGCTTCGGTGGAGATGTAGATCGGTGGCTTCTCCCTCAGATCCCCAAGTATCAACGGATTTGAGTGGCTAGATTGGGAGATCCGGGAGAAACGAGCTTCAACACCAATGGAGGAGAGAGAAAATCTGGAAGCTTAGAATGCTGGAGGTAGGTGGAGGGGTATTTATACCCCTCCCCAAAATCTGCCCGTTGCACAGCCGCCAGCCCGGAAATCTCCGGGTTGAGGACCGGAGATCTCCGGACCCCGGAAATTTCCGGTGCAATTTCCGGTTGAGCAAGAAACTGGATCAGTACTGGTTGGGCTTCTTGACTTGGTCGAAAATCCTCTGACACTCGGAGATTTACGGATTGGGGCTCGGAAATCTCCGAGCGCCGGAAATCTCCGAGAGGATTTCCGGCTAAAATTGTTTTGGAGTCAGTACGCAATTTGAGTTCTGGACTTGGTCGAAATTCTTCTGTCACTCGGAGATCTCCGGACTGGGGCTCGGAAATCTCCGAGCGCCGGAAATCTCCGGGAGGATTTCCGGCTCAGCTTGCGTTGGAGTCAGTACGCATTTCAATTCAGACTTAGTGAAAATTAAGGACGGCTCGGAAATCTCCGGTCTGTGGACCGGAAATTTCCAAGCCCCGGAAATCTCCTGACTGAATTCCTGAACAAATACCAAGTGTAATTGAAATGTCATTTAGGCAACCTAAGTGTTCCTCTTTGTCAGTCAACCTGTAAAATAGCCTGCATGCTTCATCACAAACATTAGAATACTTTTTGTGTTGTCATTAGTCACCAAAACTTGGGAGTACATAGAATGCACTTTCACCGGGGTGGACCGAGGTGATCCAGGCAAAGGCAGAGGACTCCTCTAGACACCAGCTTCTCGAAGATGTCCTTGTGAGCATACTAAGGACATCTTCGAGAGGCTGGGCTTAGAAGCATTCTCTATCGTGAGGTAGGAGGAGGAAGCATACATGTCTAAGCTATGTCCTGGGGTGGAGGTGATCTGAGACCGATATATGCCTATGTCTTTGTGATATGTTTTTCTCTTGTGTGCAGGGAGTACTTACCGAGGATAATCTGGCATAGTCATGTCGGGTCATGAAGAGCATCCGACATATCCATAGGAGATTCATACTGCTCAAGATCCGGTGCTTGGCAAGATCTAGAGAATAAGAGAAGAGAGAAGAGAGAGTGTTCATCTCGTGAATTCATATCCTCACTACCTCATGAGTCCATCTCCATAGGAGATTCATACAACTCAAAAGGAGCATGTTGTAACACTTGTGGTATACATCTAGAGAGAGACACAAGCAGGAGTAGGGGTGGTATTGGTTTGTGTTCTTGGTGTTCTTGTGTTCTTGTGTTCTTCTATATGTCAGAACCATGGAGCATCTTCTTCATCTGACACATGTATGTCTTGTCCTCAACTCCCACGATGTTTCTTTTTCCTGAAAGAACTATGTGACGCTTCGGCTCATCGTATGATGTATTATTTCAACTCATTTTATTTCAACATGAAAAATATTTGAATTTGAATAACTAATCTAAATGCATTTTCTTTTTTTTAAATGAAGGGGTGTTTTTGCGCCAAAACTCATTTTTTTTTCATTTTGCATTTTCAGATGGGTTTCAATAGATATTTGAATACTGACAATACTATGGTATCAATCTTATTATCCTCTTGACTAGCTATGATGTCACATGCATATGATTTTTTAAATTCTAAACCTATATTAACAACAATACATGATATCAGATGGATATTAATCTACATGAAAATTTTGTAATTTCAAAAGAGTTTGAATATACATTTGAATAACTTCTGAATATATATTTCGATTCTGACAAAACTTTCAACATGAAAATTATTTGAATTTGAATAACTAATCTTAGTCGTTCATTTTCTTTTTATAAAAATAAAGGGGTGTTTTCCTCAAAAAATCGATATTAATCTTATTGTTTCATAAAATCGGATGGAAAATAAAATACGTATAATTCATAAAATCATATTAATCTTATTGTTTCATAAAATCGGATGGAAAATAAAATACATATAATCCATATAATCATATTAATCTTATTGTTTCATAAAATCGGATGGAAAGTATAAATACATATAATCCATATAATCATATTAACCTTATTGTTTCATAAAATCGGATGGAAAACAAAATACATATAACCCATATAATCATATTTTCCTTATTGTTTCATAAAATCGATGGAAAATAAAATACATATAATCCATAGAATCATATTAATCTCTATATATAATCCATAAAATCGGATGAAAAATCATATATTAATCTCTGAATATGGAAATAATTATATCTTTCAACCGGTAACCGAAATTAATTAGAAATGGAAATATTTATATTAATAAACCGGTAACCGATATATAAGATTCCAAACATTTCCAATACAAGAGATAGATGAGACACACAACGGTCTACTAATCATATTAATCTAAATACCACTTCAGTGCAATCTCCAAGCCAAGGCGAGCGTACAAAGCAGCATACACGACTCTCTCGTAGCTTAATGGAACCGCGGCCCATCCGAAAGTTAGGTCTTCTCCTTCTTCGTCGTCGTCCCGTTTCTTGTCCTTCTTCTTTTTCTTCATCTCAAGTTTTGTCCCAACGACATCATTGGAGAGAGCATACATGCTCGGGGTAGGATTGTCGGTTGGGTTCCGGCTATTCCTCTGGAGGTCGACCGCTGACGGAATTGTAATTCCGTAGTATCGCAGCATCCGCACGTCATTCTGGATGGCGACGCCGAAGAAGTTGATAGTCTTGTCACCTAAGAAATTGACGAGTAGCTTCGGCACCCGATCATCCTTGCAAATGTGGAAAATAAGAGTCTTGGTCGCCACCGAGAGTTGAATGACGGCGGCGTGTTGCTTATCCTCGACTGGAAGATCCCTCTGGCGACGACCCGGGAGTGCGTCGGTGAACTCGCAGTCGAGTCCAACCCCCTTGATCGGTGCGGCGTCGAGATACACCTTCTTCACGTGTCGGATCCACCGCTCCACGCGCGATGTACGAAGGGTGACCCATACCTTGAAGTCCATGCCTTCCTTGGAGAAGAAGAATAACCGAGACGCCGTGATGTGTCCAAGTGACTCCATTGGAATGGAAGAGAGCAAGGATGGAGAGGGAGATTTTGTGTGTGATTAGGCATGGATTACTATAGCTTTTATAGCCAGTCGAAGAGGGAGGCCGGCGGGCGGCGGCGCTGCATGAAGCGATTAAATTCGTGTGTGTATTAACACGCACCGGCTGATCAGTTTCCAAAACGCAGTCAAAACTGTTATGTTTCCAAAAGGCGCTCAAAACGCGATCGGGAGGTGTACAGTCTGCACATTTAGTCCCGGTTTGATACACGAACCGCGACTAAAACCTTTAGTCGCAGTTCGTATATCAAACCGGCACTAAATGTTCTGCTGGAACCGGGACTGTATGGTTTTGAGCTTGAGATGCCATCCTAACCGTTGGAACCGGGACTGAAGGTGGCATTAGTCCGGGTTCCAGGCATAATCGAGACTAGAGGTTCTCAGGGCTCAAAACCGAAGGGCTGTTTTCTACTAGTGGTCTACCGCTGACGGTGGGAAGGCTGTCGAAAACAGATCTGCAACCGGTGGTGGATAAACTTGCAGGGCACGTCCCAACTTGGAAGGCGTCGTTGTTAGAAAAGAGCGGGCGACTAATTCTGATTGACTCAACACTCTCGGCGACGTCAATCTATCACATGCTTTCTTTGGACCTGACGATGTGGTTCTTTTTGTGTGCGGATAAGCTCCTACAGGGTTTCTTTTGGTCAGCGAGCACGGAAGTAAGGAAAGGACAGCGCATGGTCGCATGGCGCACGGTATGTCTTCCCAAAGAGATGGGCGGCCTCGGCATTAAGAACCTGAGGCTCATGAACCATGCATTGCGGGCGAGATGGCGGTGGATGCAAATGACGGATGCAAACAAGCCATGGCAAGGCCTTGATTTCTCCTTATCGGAGGAAGCGGAGGAGATTGCTAGGGCTTGCACCCGTTGCAAGCTGGGGAACGGGCAGCGGCTACTGTTTTGGACCGACATATGGGTGGGGGGTCAGAGCATTGCACAATTGGCCCCCAACCTAATGGAGTTCATCAATCCAGCAGCGATGAAGAAGACTATAGCGGAAGTTCTGTCCAATCACGCCTGGGTGGCGGAGATTCGAGGGGCGCCAACCATACTTGCCGTGGTGGAATTCATGAACTTGTGGGAGCTGCTGGCAGAGCGGCATTTGAGCGAAGAGGAGGACAAGTTTACGTGGTTACTGACGGCAAATGGCAAGTACTCATCTAAATCAGCGTACAATGCTTTCATGATGGGCAAAGAGGGGTTTCCTTGCGCTGACGAATTGTGGACCTCGAGAGCGCCCCTGAAGTACAAGCTACACATATGGTTTACGCTGCGGCGACGTTTGTGGACGGCGGATAGGCTAGCTCGCCGGAACTTGCAACATCCCGTGAGCTGTCCGCTTTGTTGCCAAGAACAGGAGACGGCGGAGCACTTGACGATGCAATGTTCTTTCGCCCGCGAGGTGTGGTACTCCATGCTGTTGCCGCTACGGTTACACCGGTTCACACCCACCCTGCAAACCACCATTGCTAGCTGGTGGCCTGGGATCTCCAACACGACGACGAAACAACGAAGGAAGGAGGTGAACGCGCTCATAATTCTGGTGGCGAGATTCGTTAGAGCGCAACAGTAGGGTTTTCGACAAAATCGCGTCAATGTAGTGGGTGGTTTGTAAGAGAATTAGAGAGGAACTAGAACTTTGGTAAAAGGCCAAGCTGTGTGGAGTGGATATGCAATATGCAGATTAGCGAGTAGTTCGTTCGTGAGCTTTGGGTTGGGTCGAGGGAGTCAGCATGTGATTACCCTTGGCAGTTCTTGTAATTGGCACTCTTACTGTCTTAATAAGTTTGCGTGTTCTTGAAAAAGCAAATGACTCAACCTCTTGAGTCTTACCATGATCGCTCACCCGTCCCATATTCAACACATCAACAGTATCATTGAAGCGCTGAACCGTAGGGAAGGCCCCTACGGTCAATCATCAACAGTATCATCAACAGCCTTCCGCAGATATTTCATTTTCTCCTCACATTTTCTAGCAGCAGTCATGCCTGTGTTGAACTTGGAGCATGTCTCGGAGCATATATCGGAGCATATATCTGCTTAATGGCAGGTGAAGGTATATATGTAACTGGATCACAATCCAAGTCCAAAACGTAAAAGTCCAACTAGCGTCCAATCTAAATTGATCCAATCCATCAACATTCCACAATTAGTTACTATGTGTTACCCACATCCATCCAAACCCAAGTTATATTATCCAAATCCATCCAAGTCCAACTGGACTTTAGAAATCGTGACTTCTACCGGTAGCGGAGCAGCACGCGGGAGACGGCGCCGGGGTCGTCCTCAGCTACCACGGCGGCGTCGGCCAGATCGGACGTTCGCGCGGCACTCATGGACATTAATGGCCGCCACCGCGCCGAGAATCTTGCCACAGGACACCGGGCAGCCTGAATCGGACGAGCTCGGCCAAATCCGGCCGCCACCAGTTCACCGCGCCGTCGCAGCTCGAGTTGCCGGCATTCCTCGCCGTCGTGCGCTAGCTCCCAAACTGCCGACGATGCAGCCTGCCTGCAATATGCCCGAGTTCGCCCCAGACAGCCAGCAGCTCGCCATGGTTGACTTCGCTGCCTTCCCCCGCGAGATGTATTCGTTACCGCACGCCGCGCCCATCAGCCGAAAGCAAACGGAGAAGAAGCCGCGTCTGATGCAACTGCATCGGGGCCACTACATAATGTAGGCGGCCCTTCCAAGTTCCAAGACATGGCCATTGGTAATGGGCTAATGGCATTGAGGACTACCTTCCGTGTAGCCAGTTTAGTCCACCTTTCCAGTACATAAGGGCACCTCTAACCGGCCGGCGCATACGGACAGCTAAAATGATCCGCATTTGTCCCTTTGGGGCGGACATCGGACACATTTTGAAACTTTATCCGTTTGGGGTTGGGTGCACCCAACGGTCTAGCGCAAAAAGAGGCAAAAAATGTAGAAACATCTAAATAAATTTAAAAATTGTTCAACACAAATACAAATTGTTCAAAATTTAAATAGTTTAACACCTAATAAATTCTGCCGTGGTCTTCGATTTGCCACGCCGGCCCTCGACGGCAGTCGGGGTCAGGTTGAGGTCGAGGGACCTCGGCTCAGCCGGGACGGACGATATCTCCGGCGACTCCTCGCGGGAACCCAGCCGCGACACCGGGTGATTGGCGGCGGCCGGAGACGGCGTCGATAGGCCAGGAGACGCGGTTCTCGACGGCCTGCCTTTGGCGGAGGGACTGAGCTCTCCACGGACGAAACCGCGTCAAGGGAGAGGCCGGAGGCGGCAGCGTAGGCCCCTGCAAAGACCTTACCTTTGAGGAGAAGGACGGCTCGGGCGGCGGCCTGGGCGGCGATGAGGTCGGAGTTGGCCCGCTGCGCGATGGCGGCGAGCCGCTCCTTCTCCTTGGCCGCCTCGATGGCGGCCTTCTCCTCGGCCTTCTTCAAGCGAGTCCGCTCCCTCCGGCCTTGTCGTTTGATGAAGGCCGGCTTCGGCTCCTTCTTCATCGCGAGGAGGGCGGCGCCGGTAACGGCCGTCGTTATGGACAGTCCGTCCTCCATGAACGGCGGGGGCGGCGGCGGCTGGGGCGTCGGCGGCGGCTGGGGAGGGGAATGGCGGCCGAGCCAGGGTTTGGGGGAGGGGATTTCTGTGGCTGGACCTTGGGCCCGACGCGGACAGGGAGGACATGCGGACCGAGCGCCTGTCCGTCCCACCCCAAAGCCACCCCAAACTTGGACCGAGTTTGGGTCGGAAACTAGTGTCCGGGCGGACACCAGCCCGTATGCGCCTGGCCGTTGGAGCCCCTCGTATGCGCCAGCCCGTTGGAGGTGCCCTAATGTGTAGGAATTTCATTGATGTTTTTCCTCTTAAAAACAATGATGATGTGAGAACAAGGAATTCCCACGGGGTCAAACAATTTGCAGGAACATTGTGCAACTTTAGTACATGTATTGTACATCACTATTCTAATCTTGCCACTTCCATCGCTTATACTCGTGGTTCTTACTTCACCAGTTTTCTCTATATTCTGTACATCACACATTCCTAGCAGCAATCACCTCAGCTTGGAAGAGGCTAAATATCGTGTGAGTAACTGAGTATAGGCATCCCTATCATGCATCACAATGCTCCCACTTGTCTCAAGTACATGGAGCGTATGGAGTGTGGTATTATCATCCTTCAACTCTTTTCGTCGTTCTTCCCCTAAATCAGTCTCCAGTCTTATCCAAAGCTTTAGCAAAGGGGGCCGTCGGCCTCCTAATGTGACCGAAGAAAGTGCTTCCACCTTCAGGTATCGATGTAGACTTACAAATTCCGCCGAGGTGTATTCCTAGAAAATATGCTGGTACCCATAAGGCCATAATTGCCGAATCTCGAACCTACTAGTCAGCCATAAATAGAGTGTGGTTTGTATACTAAAGATGAAGGGTTGGCAATTCACGACCTTGAGGTCAAGAATACAGCTCGTAAATGGTTGTTTAAGTTGCTGGTAGAAAATGGACAGTGACAAACCCTTCTCATTACAAAAGATAGCACGAATACGACGAAGAGCGGAAAGATCAAACCAACGGGGACACGAGATTTAACGTGAAAAATCTCTCCAAACAAAGGAGAAGAAAAAACACAGGCGTCGGCCAGCAATACTTCACTATATCAGGGTGAGGTTACAAACGCAAAGGGTTTACAATGTATGGCTTACCCCAACCGGCGGCTTACAAGATGTATTTATAGTGGGCAAAACCCTAAGTCGGTTGCGATCCGACTCGGACAAGATCTGTACCGTACCGCGACGGCCCAAGCCTACCGGCGACGGGCCTCCGCTTCGATCCAAAGTTAGCCGCTCACTCCATATCGTCATATGAATTTGTATCACTATAAAACAACACTCCACCTTGAGACAAATTTCATCTTGTAGCATGAACGAGAACCTTTACCACTGAAACAATAAAGAGAACACTTTCGACTTCAAATAGCCTCTTGGGCTAGACAGTGATACCAACTAAGTCTGAGCATAGCTCAAACTTAGTAACAGGAACAGGCTTTGTCATCATATCAGCCGGATTATCATGAGTACTAATCTTGCATACCTTCAGCTTACCTTGTGCAACAACATCACACACATAATGATATTTGATGTCAATGTGCTTTGTTCTCTCATGCAACATCTGGTCCTTAGTAAGTTAAATGGCACTCTGGCTATCACAAAACAGGTAAATGCAAGTATCAACTCCACAAAGCTCAGCAAATCAACCTTTCAACCAAACAATTTCTTTAACTGGTTCTGTAATGGCCGTGTATTCAGCCTCCGTGGTGGATTGGGCAACAACCGACTAAAGTGTTGCCTTCCAACTAACAGCACAACCACCAATGATGAACACATAACCTGTGAGGGACCTCCTCTTATCCAAATCGGCAGCAAAATCTGAATCCACATAGCCTACGAGTCACTCACCAGCTCTGCCAAACATCAAGCAAGCATCAGACGTGCCACAGAGGTACCTGAAAATCTACTGAACAGTTTTCCAATGTTCTTTAGCAGGATTAGTCATGTATCTACTCATCAAGCTCATAGCATATGACAAATCAGGACGAGAGCAGACCATAGCATACATCATGGAACCAACAGCACTAGAATATGGGACTGTCGACATGTACTCAAAATCCTCATCCGTACTAGGACATTGTAAAGCCGACAATTTAAAATGAGAGGCAATAGGAGTACTAACAGACTTTGCATCATGCATGTTGAAACGATGAAGAACTTTCTTAATGTAACTTTGCTGACTAAGATATAAGAACCTAGACTTTCTGTCACGTGTAATTTTCATACCTAGGATTTTCTTAACAGCACCAAGATCCTTCATCTCAATTTCGCTACTCAACTGTGACTTAAGAGCAGTGACATCTTTCATGCTCTTGGCAGCAATCAACATATCATCAACATATAACATCAAGTATATAGGCGATCCATTAACAAACTTAATGTACACACAGCTATCAAATTCAGACCTCTTAAAACCATGTGACAACATAAACGAATCAAACCTTTTATACCATTGTCGAGTAGATTGTTTAAAACCGTATAGGGACCTTTTCAACTTACACACAAGATCCTCCTTACCCGGCACTATGAACCCTTCTGGCTGGTCCATGTATATCTCCTCCTCCAACTCTCCATGCAGAAACGCAGTTTTAACATCTAACGGCCCAAGCCTACCGGCGACGGGACTCCGCTTCGCTCCAAAGTTAGCCGCTCACTCCATATCGTCATATGAATTTGGATCACCATAAAACAACACTTCTGAAACGGAAATATGTTGGCTCAAAACCGATGTCTCAAGTTTCTTGGAAGCATGGTGATTCGCATTTTTGGGTTGGTCTAATGGCTGCAAAATCACGGTTCTTCAGATTTGGACATTTTTCGATTAATGATGGGTCTTAGATAAGATTCTGGGAGGACTCGTGGCTAGGCAATACCCCTCTCCGAGAACAATATCCGGCATTATATAATATTGTTCGTTACAATAGTGATACCATTAAGAACGTAATGGCAACCTCACCTCCCGATGTAACGTTCAGAAGAGATTTGATTGGACAGCGGTTAGTTGCATGGCATGCCCTTTTACAACGGTTGGCCAATTTACAACTCTCAGCCGAGGCAGACGAATTTCGATGGAACTTACAGAAGAATGGCAAATTCTCGGTAGACTCCATGTATAATGCTTTATCCCATTCTTATATACCGGTTGATAACAACAAGTTGATTTAGAAGATGAAGATACCACTTAAAACCAAGGTGTTTGGATGGTACCTCTTTGTCGTCGTGGAGTAATTCTAACAAAATACAATCTTACTAAACGGAAGTGGCAGGGAAGTAAGAGTTGTGTTTTCTGGCATCAGAATGAAACAATAAAACATCTCTTTTTTCAATGTCGGTTCGCACGGTCTATATGGTCAATCATCCAAGTAGCATCTAACTTTTATCCCCCACGTAGTGTGACCAATATCTTTGGGAATTGGTTACACGGTATCGATAATAAGTTTAGGAAGCTTATTAGGGTGGAAGGGCTTGCCATCATTTGGTCGCTATGGCTATTTAGAAATGATAAATTGTTTAAAGGTAAATTGTCTTCTCCCTTGCAGGTCATCTACCGGTGTACCGGTACACTCCGTTCATGGTCTTCTCTTCAGCATGAGGAGCACCGAGACCTATTTACGGAGGTCCGTGCACGGTTGGAGTCCACGGCGAGGGATACTTTTGGGTGGCAGCATAATCTACGGATTGAGCCTCCTCCACCTCAGGCGTAGTTGCATTTGCTCATTTTGATATGATATGTAATACGCCTTTATTCAGTTTCGGATTGTGTATTGTGAGACAGCTGTGTGCACCTTCGTTATGCAGAGGCTGGGTGTAAACGTTTAAACCTTTTAATTAATAAAGCACCCTTTATCTGAAAAAAACTAGTCAACCATACATTCCAAATTGTGAAACTATTGAAGACCACTCAGCCTCAAACTCATATGGAGTCTATGAACTCCCCACACATACTTTCAACTGACTCTGAAAATGATCTTCATTGCTGTTTTGAACGCAAACTGCAGGATATGCACATAGAAAGTTTATGTACAATATTCGGGCATGAATCTCTAATTGCAGCTTTCACGTATAGATTTTCATTGGTGATGATTACTTTAGGTGCAATCCCTCCCATTGCTTCCATAAATGTTTTTAGTAGTCATGTCTTCTCATTTGCCATAAATGCAGCACCAAATGTAACAAGATACTTGTGGTGGTTCACTCCAGTGAAAGGGGCAAATATTAGGTCGTCGTGATTGGTGTGGTAAGTTGAATCAAAGAAAACAACATCACCAAATAGTGCATAATTCTTTCTCGAGGTACCATGAGCCCAGAAAATATGTGCTTGCTTGTTCTTATCAACTACTCCCTCCATAGACATATCTTACTGTAAGGTTCAACATCTTATATTTTGATGCCGAGAGAGTATTTAGTATTCAAAGAAGAAAGATGGACTGATCCTTTGGTTACTTTTCATAGTATCAATAATAGTTTGCGCATCCGTATCTTCAACTATTACCTTGAAATCAAGATAGTTGTTATGCAAATCTTGCTTCACCGATGCTTTTTGACGTCTTCTCCTCGTATCACTAGCAACTTCTACATTTAATTTGACGAATTGTTTCATACTTGAGGAGACAAGAAGATGTTTGTGTCGCTGAACGAACCGGGGGACCTTATACTTGCCGTCGTCTCTTCTCTTGAATCCATTCATGGCCTCACAACCACACCTAGTAAGCCTGACATTCCTTTTAGGCTTTCTAACTAAACTATTTCCGATATCTTTCATTTTCCTCCAGCCCTCCCTTGCACAAACAAAACGCTTCCACACCGGTACACCACCTTCTCCTTTCTATTGCGTATATGTACGAACTGAAAACCCCACCTCATGCGCATACCGTTCATAGAAAGCCTTACTATCCTCCCAACTATCAAATTCCATGTCAATTTTGGGTTGTAAACTTTATGCGCACGTACGCTCAAAAGTGCACTCCTAGACAGAAACAATAAGTTATTCAACATAAGGTACAAACTACAAAGTAGATGGTGATGTAACAATATGAGATATTTACAGAAAATGCCATGCTACTTGTTCTCTTTGGTGTAATGCAACAATCTGCAGGAGTTTTTCCCCTCCAATCAGGCAGCTTCTTTCTCCGTTTTGGTGTTTCTGTTTTCTGTGACGCTCCTCCCAAGGATCGCGAAAAGACTTCTTTTATAGGAGGTTTTAGGTCCCGAGTGATTTTTAGGGCAAAAGATCATCGACAGGGGACGATCGAGGGGCAAACGAGCGGTGCTTGCACGGTCCCCCTTGCTGGTCGCGCGATCCTAGCTCGTTTGGCCCTCGGGCGTCTCCTCCCGAGCGTCTAAAGCCCATACGCCATCTTCCTTCAAAAAATAAATCGTCCTTGACAGCTCCATTTGACATCGTTTGAGTCGATGAAACTTAAAATTCGCAAAAACAAGGTTTCCCTGTTCTGTAGGGTTAAAACTTAAAGCCAAAATAAGGGGAACAATGTGAATTATCCCCAAAATCATCATAATTCATAAACATAACCCTATAATAGTTGTAAATCAGTGGGAATATCAAGTACTAAAGTGCAAAGTTCATGTATGTATTTTACATGCATCACTCACGCACGGGGAAATTGACATCCGACTAGCTTTTCCCCTCAAATGTTTTTTACAAACCTTAATTACGACTATCTCGCAACTTATTAGAGATTGTGCATGGAATGACAAAGCATCTGGAAATAAACAATTAATTTCTATCAATAAGCCTGCTAAAGCACCAAACCATAGAGTACTTAGCACAGGTTGGCCATACAATCGTGATTCAATAATGGAAAGGAACATATACCTATTTACATAACAAATACTATGGTAGGTCTTAAATTGGGGGGATTCGTGTCTACTCGACATTTCACGAGTTATGAAAATGCACAACAAGCGATAAAACCAAAGACCGATAAAGCAGCTAAACTATAAGACAAGTAAGCTTCTCTATACCATACAAATGCACGTTGGAAAAATCGGTGCCCACATAAAAATACAAATAAAGTATCCCTGTCTTAGTCTGCAAGACCAATATAATTTCCCGTGGAACCCTAAAAACTTCTGCCACAAAGAACGGTTGGATAGCATGAACTTCTAATATTAACCGCCCGACTCAGTGTTTTCAGGCCCGGATTTAGGTTCCACTTGGCGTGAAAGCGATCTTATTAGAGTCACCTTTTTTCTTTGGAGTCGGATAATCTATAAAAGCCGCCTGAGGTGTAGCATAGCGTATCGCAGGCTCTTATTGTTTTAATTTCTCCAACCGCCGCTGATCTGTAATGCTCGTTTTTCTACTAGTGTCTCTTTCGACCAGCCGTCGTCCTCTCACGACGACTCCGACATAGAGGGTGAAATTTCACAAAAATAACCTTTTGTACAAAGTTCAGCAAAAATAAACTCTTTTCAAAACTATTTTGAAATCTAACCCTTTTTGGTAGCGCCCAACGATGCGGCGCTACCCTCTGTGTGGTAGCGCCACAGCCTCCGTCGCTACCCTGTAGAACCCTCATTCCATGCCATCGCGAGCACGTCGAAAACGGCTAAGTCAGGGAGGGTAGCGCCATGGAGCTTGGAGCTACCCTCTTAAGGGTAGCGCCGAGGGGCATGGCGCTACCCTCCGAAGGGTTAGATTTCAAAATAGTTTTGAAAATGAGTTATTTTTTCCTAAACTTTGCCCAAAGAGTTATTTTTTTGAAATTTCACACATAGAGGACATGCTCTGTCGTGGTGGTGTCACGGCAGATGCCATAGGATGGCTGATGTGTGGGGCCGATGGACGTTGGTGGATCCGGGGAGGGATAGCGAGCCGAATGGCCCACACGAGAAGGATCCCGGTATACCGAGATCTCCCAAGAACTAGAAACAACAGCAATACGATATAGGGGAGATCTAACAAACAAGAACAAATGCACGAAGGCACACAACACACACACGACATACCCAGGTTCAGGGCCCTCGTGAGGAGGTAACACCCCTACTCCTGCCTTTCCTCTCTATATAACTGTGGTACAAGGGCTACAACTTGCTCTTAGATCTCTCAAAGTGAAGAACACGAAGAACTAGATGAACTCAAGGTTTGAAGAAGTAAAAGCTCTAGGAGTAAATGCAACTACTGCTTTGGCTCCCAAGTTGGTCCTCCCCTCACAGAAGCAGTTATGGTGCCTTTTATAGGGTTTCGGCCAGGAGGGCCGGAAACCCTAAACCGACTTGGCCCCACCGGACAGGCCTAGCCGGCATGTCGTCACCGGCTAGTGCGACCTAGTCGCCGCGCTATCCGGCGTAGCCCCTTCGTCATCATCTCGGCAAGGACAGCAGGCGCCGTCCTGGATCATCATTGTCCCCCTGTCAGAGACAGGACATGTCTTTGCCCATCCCGAATAGCCTTTTCCGGATTGCCGGGCTAGGCACATCGTGTCTTGTCGTACCGTTGTCGTACCGGCTGACGCGCTCCCGTGTCAGGCGGGAGGTGACCATGCTTCCGTGTCAGGCGGGAGGTGACCATGCTTCCGTGTCAGACGAAAGGTACATCCCCCCGCATCAGGCGGGAAAGCCTGCTACAGACCGTTGACGGCCTACCGGGATCCCTCATGCCAGTTACCTCCTTGCTTGCCCCCGCGAGCCTCTCCTGCACAAGATCAAGACCGAGATAGACACTCCGGTTAGCACTTACCCGGACCATCTATCCGGTAAAACCGAATACACCTCCTTCCGGGAGTCTCCTCGGAGCCCAAGATCCGAGATCCTTTCCGGAGGTGTCCGAGCTCGTCCGTGGATGCGTATCTCTAGGCCTAGCCTCCCGAAGATGTCTTGGCCTACCAGCAAAGACATCTTCGAGAAGCTAGTTCTTAGAGGAACCATCCGCTGACGCTTTTGCTGCCATTGTGAAGACTCGGGGTGTCTATTTATAGCTGTTAGAGCTGACCCTTGCGCCTGCCAGGTGGCACTTTGCACTCTTCCGGCGCTCAAGGGTCGAGCTGCCCCCTTCTGCACACCAGGGGGTGTCCCTTGCTCTCGCCAAAGGTCAAGTAGTGTTGGCATACTGCTGAGTTATTTCGGGATCTGCCCCTACCCGGGGGCAGCCCCCCGACACTAGTCCGCGAAGCTGGTGCTGCACAGCGACCTCGGCTGATGTGCGGGATCAGCTTTAATAACAACTATCTTCTGAGAACATATGACACCATCCTTCGACTACAGGCCGATATCGGTTCTTCCCGAGATCCTCTTACCGAGACTGTTTCGACCGGAAGACGAAGCCTGTAACCGGATACTGCAGTCTTAGTGAATCTTGACCGTTGGCTCCGTATTAAATTCGAGATCTTGAGCTGGGTCCCATCCGACGTCCCGTCTGACCAGAAATGCACTCGAGTGCCTCTGCCCGAGCACGCCGTCGCTTGGGTTCGCGCGCCGGGAGCCGCAGCCGATCCGAAGCCCAACCGTTGGGGCCGTGTGGCCCTCTGTGTGGCCGGATCGGGCGCTCCGGCTAGCGCCACGTGCCGCGCTGCACAGAATGGATCCCACCCACGATCGTGGAGATCGTGGGCGGGAAAACTGGAAACCGCTCCTGAATCCCCCCATAAATAGGGGACCGGAACGGTCTTCTCTTGTTCTTCCTCTCCTTCACTTCTCCGCCACCGTCGTCTCGAGCGCACCGCCGCAGCTGTGTCCGTAGCCCGAACGTCGCCGCTCTCGCTGGTCGCCGGAGCCCGAACGCCGCCGTTCCTCTTGCGCGTCATCGACCTCCTCTTCTCCGGTGAGTTGTTCTCTCCGCCCCGATGATCTTCTTTACTAGAATGATGCTCCGCACTCGATCATACCCTAACACACGCGCGGCTGCGCCGCCGCCGGTGAGCATGATTCGAGCGGCGCGCACGGGGCGCGCGGCGAGGATGCATCGTTGCGGTAGGACTTAGACCTTTTGTCCGCATTACGTCTCGTTTGAGTTTAGCCCGAGCTTATTTTCCTCACTTTAGTTTCGATTTATCAGCACACGGTAGATCTTACTTGCGATGAACTCGGTTGTGCTTAGGAGTTTGCGATCCGACATCTTAGCTCCCGGTAGACTAACTCCGACTAACTGCCACTGCGCCTGCAGAGTAGCCCGGATACTTCTGCGGACTCCTCCGGCATGGGTGAAGAAAGTATTCGGGGATGCTGGGATGGATCCGAGACCACCCAGGAGGACCTGGATTGGCTGTATCGGACCCACCGGATTCCGCCGGAAGTTGAGAGCCGTCTCCCGGAGGACGAGGTTCAACCGGAACCCCAACCCCGGGAATACGTTGTATTGCTCACGCATTTCGAGCGTGGGTTTGGGCTTCCGGCTAGCCCCTTCTTCCGCGACTTCCTCGACACTTACAGCCTCCAACCCCATCATCTCCCCGCCAACGCCATCATGATGCTTTCGGTCTTCACCACCTACTCGGAAGCATATCTCGGCGTATGGCCATTCCTGGACCTCTGGGCCAGGTACTTCATCCTTCGTCGCCAAGTCATCCCCAATCCGGATCAGAAAGTAAAAGACCTGGTCGACTGCGGAGCTGCCACCATCATCCCCCGTGCTGACTCCGGGTTCCCAATAGTCAAAGGACTAGAGTCCTGCCGGAAGTGGCAGCGCAGCTTCTTCTATGTGAAGAACCGGGAGAGCTCGGGAGATGCTCCGGGATCCTCGAATCCGGACTTCATCAACCTGCCGGAGTTCGCCATTGGTCCTCCCCGTAAATTCAACCTCTGGAAACAGTTCCCCGACACCGAGGAAGTCAGGTGTATGCACGACGTCCTGAACGTGCTAACCGACACGATGATCGGCGATGATCTCCTGCGTTGCTTCATCATTCGCCGCGTCTGCCCCCTCCAAACCCGAGTGCACAAGATGTGCCATATGGCCGGGAACTTAGACCCTACCCGGACCAGTATTTTTGGGTTAGATCATGCTGCAGTCGTCCGACGCGTTCGAGCTATTGCTCGGACGAAGATGACGGATGACAATTCTTGGGGTGTCATCGGGGGATCCCGGAAAAAACCCCTGAAACAGGTGCTCCTGTCTGCCTTTCGTAAACTTGCATTCGCACCCGGGTTCTGCTGGAAACCGACATGGTTATCATGTGGTGATTTATTTGTGCAGTTATTCGAGCGGCAAACCGAGGAAGACGCTATCCACGCCAACGGGAATTTCGCGCCGAACTTCCCAGTACCGGAAGAGATGCCGAGGGAGGATCCCGATGGTGAGGAGCATCTCGCCGTTCCTCTGGTGAAAGCTGCCGCCCCGGGTAACCTTTCAACCTCAGAGGCAATTTCCGTTTCTTCGGATGACGAGGACGAGATTGACTATCAAATTCTCGATGTGATTGACGCTCTCCCCCTCAATTGGGCTTCAGCAGTGGTTCCGAAACCGACGGCCGTGACCAAACGTGCCGAGAGCCGGAAGCGTGCGGCTTCCGACACCGATGCTGCTGATGATTCTGGCAACCCCCCCAAGAGGAGCAAGCCGAACAAACAAACGGCCGGGAAGCCTCCTCGACGCCGGAGGAAGGGTCCTCCCACTGTGGATTCCGGGTACATTTTCTTTGCCTTATGCTACATGACCTTGCCTTCTCCATAAATTATTACTGAGATATCTTCTTTCAGGGATGCACTCGACCTCCCGTCACCCGTTGTTCCTCCTCCTCCCGGAACTCGGACTCCCAGTCCGGCTCGGGCTGCCTCTTCTCCACCTCGCCCTTCTACTCGAGGAAGCGAGCCTGCTGCTTCCGGTGCCGCACCGGCTACTGTTGTGACTCCGGATGCACGTCCGGTGATCGACGAGACCCCGGTGTAGGCCACGACCACCTCGGGAGACATTCTTCTTCCGGAGAGTCCGCGCCGGGTGCCCGGGCTTGAGGCAGAGATCCTGAGCCCTCCCCGGCAGCTCGTGCCCAGCGGTCCGTCCCGGCAAGCCGCGAACAAGACCGCCCCGGAGAAACGGCCCGCAGCCTCTTCCCGGCCAGCAGATCAACCTGCCGCGAAGTCGCGCACCAAGGTTGCCGGGCAGAAAACAACTTCTGCCAAACCTACTGCTGCCCCGACATCCTCGGCCCAAGACTTGGCCCTACGCACGGGTAAGTTCTCACCGTTACCACCACCTCCCGCCGAGATCCCTACTGCCGCCCTGCGGACACTGCGAGCAACTGTAAGCTCCTTTGTGCCTTCAGGACCCCGGGAAGTTGTTGCTGCTCGGGCGACCGGCGGCTCCGGCATACACATTGTAGATGAATACAACCAGGCCTGGATTGCCGCCGACGCCTCCGAGACCGTGGGAGACTTGCACGCTGCCGGCCCAAGCCGCAACGCTCAAGCTCTGCACGCTCTCCAGGTGGCCGCTCTGGATGTTACTCGGGTGACCGAGGTAAGTTTGTTCTCTTTCTTTCACCAATAAATATTTGTTCCTTCCCCACTAGTCCCCGAGATTGGTGCTTAGTGTTCTAGATTCCACCGAATAGCAGAACACTAGGCTCCAATCTTAGAGAAAACTTCAGAACTCGGACACCGAGTCCCCGAGATCCTCCCCACCGGGTAGCCTGTTTCAAAAATTGGTCCATCTCCACTAGTCCCCGAGATTGGTGCTTAGTGCTCTAGATTCCACCGAATAGCAGACCACTAGGCTCCAATCTTAGAGAAAACTTCAGGACTCGGACATCGAGTCCCCGAGATCCTCCCCACCGGGTAGCCTGTTTCAAAAATTGGTCCATCTCCACTAGTCCCCGAGATTGGTGCTTAGTGCTCTAGATTCCACCGAATAGCAGAGCACTAGGCTCCAATCTTAGAGAAAACTTCAGGACTCGGACACCGAGTCCCCGAGATCCTCCCAACCGGGTAGCTTTTACTTGCTACTGATCGCGGAATCTCCCGTGTTCCTTAAATCTTTTCCCAGATTGACTCACCCTTCTTTGTCTTGATTTCAGGAGTGCAGCAAGAAACGATGCAGCATCTTCAACCGAGTCCTTGCTGACCTCGGTCAGTCCAAGAAGTGCGAGGGGCGCCTCTGGGAGGAGCGAGATGCCGCGTGCAAGATCTCGGTAGATCAGAAGGCTGCACTTGCTACCGCACAAGCCGAGATCGCGCGACTCAATGGCGAGCTTGAAAAGGCCAAGGCTGCTGCGACCGAGATGAAGACGCGCTTCGTTGAGGAGACTAAGAAACAAAGGGAGACCTTGGATCAGTCCGAGGAGCGCGCGCATCTCGCCGAGACCGGGTTGGCTCTTCTCCGGTCACGGTCCGATAGTTGGCTCTCTGAGCTAACTGTATTGAACCGGGACCTTAACAGTAAGTGGGCCGACATCCCCCATGTTTTCCTTGCTCTCTTTCTTTGTTGTTGCTCTTCTTATGCCCTAGTCGCTTGACAGCTCTTCTTTTTAAAGGGGAATTCGAGCACTCCCGCGAGGTTGCTGCTCTTGCCGTTGCTGCTGCCCGGGAGAAGCGTGGCGGGAAGGGTGTTGTCTCGGATGCTTGGGATATTGAGGACCACCTCACCGCCCTGAAGGCCCGGATAGTGCCTCTCCGGTCGATCGGGACGGAGCTGCTAATCGCTGCGATCCACGTCCATGGCGCGCTGTGGCCGAGTATCCGCGCGACGCTCTCGGTCGCCGAACTCGCGAGCGCACTCCGATGTGCCGGGAGGCGTATCCACGCTTGGAAGCGCTCTGGTGCACGGGCTGGTGCCGACCAGGTCTTGACCCAAGTACTTAGCTGTTACGAAGGTCTCGACCTGGACGCGATCCAGCGCCTGCGGACGATCTCGCCGTGCTGCAGCGATCCGGCTAAGATCCAGCGGCGACAAGAGGTGGCGCATCGCATCGCTTCGTGGTCCAACATTCGCGCCTTCACCGCCAGCGTCATTGCTTCTGATTCCGAATCCGACTACGAGGATGACGAAGAAACCGGCGCGACCGGCGACGTGGATGATGAGATCCCGGAAGAAGACGACGCTGCCTCTGGTGCCGCGACCGAGACCGTGGTTCCCCGGGATGCTACAACTTCTCCGACACCCGAGGCCTCTCAGGCCGAGGTGCGCCCCGATGCCCCGAGTACCGCCGCCGGAACTGAAGCCACTGCTGCTCCCGCTGCTGCTCCCGAGATCGCTGCTTCCGCTGCTGCCGCCGAGATTGCTGCTCCCGCTGATGTCTCTGCCGAGAAGCCGGCTTCCCCTACTATTTAGAAAAACTTTAAGAGTAGAACTGTTAAATCCCCGGGATGCCGGGTGCAAGATGTATCATACACTATTTTAACATTTATGCTCCGTACTTAGATATCTATCTGAACAAGCTATGTCGATTTATTCTGTCACGAGTCCCCGAGTTGCTTTTCATGTTTACCGTACTTAGGTAATTTCTGCTCTTGTCTACCATTTCGGCGTTCGACAGTCGAGTCACAAAACTCCATATACGGCCTACATTACTTAAGACAATCCGTGTTCTGGCTAACCGAATTCCCGACATAAAAAACAACTGGGTTAGCAAAAATAGGTATGCCGGATAAGTTCCTGCTCCGAGTCCCCGAGACCATTTTCGTGTTCCCCACATTTGATTCTCTTTGCTCTTGACTACCATTTCGGCGTGCGTCAGTCGAGTCACAAGATGATTTTACATGACATACATTACTCTGATTTTGAGAATCGAACTCGGAACTTTCCCTGCATACAAATAATATAAAAGATAGCTACCCGGCAGTCCCCGGGTTCCTTCCCGAGATGCCGGTATAAAACAACAAATGAACTTGACAAAACAAAATAAAATAGGCACATAACCAGGCAGTCCCCGGGTTCCTCCCGGGGTGCCTTGTTTTCATTAATACCGAAAACTGAGATACATCATACACTGAGCCCTTTACGTGTAAAAGGGTCGAAGTAGAGCTACATTCCATGGGCGTTTGGTTTCCTCTCCGGATTTGTCCATTACACCTTTCCTAGCTTCTTGTGCATCTACAAGGTAATAAGAATCATTGTGCAATGCCCTGCTTATCACAAAAGGCCCCTCCCATGGAGGTGACAATTTATGCATTCCGGCCGTGCGTTGGATGAGCCTCAGCACAAGATCTCCTTCTCGGAACACCCTCGGGTGCACTTTCCGGCTATGATAGCGACGGAGATTTTGTTGATAAATTGCAGACCGAGACAGTGCTAATTCCCTTGCCTCTTCGAGTAAATCAACATCATCTTCTCGGGCCTCCTTTGCCTCGGTCTCGGTGAACATTGTTACTCTCGGGGAATCATATTGTATGTCGGTCGGGAGTACTGCCTCGGCACCGTATACCATGAAAAATGGCGTGTACCCGGTAGATCTATTCGGTGTAGTCCGGAGACCCCACAAAACCGCCGGTAACTCCTCTATCCAGCATCCTGGAGTTCTCAACAGTGGCTCGATCAAACGAGCTTTGATGCCGGCCAAGACCAATGCATTTGCTCTTTCGACTTGCCCGTTCGCTTCCGGGTGTGCAACTGATGCTACATCCAGCCGGATTCCCTTCTCAGCACAAAATCGAGCGAATTCCCCCACAGCAAAATTAGTGCCATTATCAGTGATAATGCTGTGTGGGTACCCGTATCTCAAGATGATGTCTTTCAGGAATTGCACAGCGGTGTGTCCATCACACTTCCGGATTTGCTTGACCTCTATCCACTTGGTGAATTTATCCACCATAACCAGTATATGTGTCATATTGCCTCTTGCCGGCTTGAACTGCCCGACCATATCCAAACACCATACTGCAAATGGCCAAGTGATAGGGATTGTCTTCAGTGCTGACGCCGGCATATGTATCCGGTGAGCAAACCTCTGGCATCCTCCACACTTCCGGACAATGTCTTCTGCTTGCTGTAACGCAGTGGGCCAGTAGAACCCATGCCGGAACACTTTCGCCACCAGGGCCCGGGATGATGCATGATGTCCACACTCCCCTGATGTATTTCCAGGAGCATCTCTTGTCCTTCTGCCGGTTCTACACACCTCTGGAGTACCTCAGTGACACTCCTCTTGTACAACTCTTGATTGATGACGGTGTATGCTTTTGACCTTCGCATTATCTGTCGGGCTTCCACTTCATTCTCCGGTAGATTTCCTTCCAAGATGTAAGCCATAATGGGTTGTGCCCATCCCGGGACAGGTCGAACCGGGAACACGGGAGCGTCTATGTCCATTGGTTCTGCCGACATCACCTCCATCATCATCTTTCTCTGCCTCTCTAAGCACTGTGACGCAGTCCCCGGGTTCGATGTGATGCTCCCGACATCTACTTCCATGGGTATGGCATCTGAACCAGGCTCCTTGGGGATGAAGATAGAATCCGACTCGGGTGAGGGCTGAATACATGGCTTCCTCAAATGCTCCAGAGCTATCCCGGGTGGGATGGCATCCCGAGATGACCCTAGCTTGGACAAGACATCCGCTGCCTCGTTTTCTCCTCTGGGTATGTGCTTGAACTCGCATCCTTCAAAAAATCCGGATATTTTCTGCACATGAAATCTGTATAGGGCCATGTTTGCATCAAGCGCATCCCAATTCCCCGACACCTGCTGCACTACGAGATCGGAATCACCAAAACATTCTATCCGGCGGATGCCGATTTCCTTGGCGACATTCAGTCCATGAACCAAGGCCTCATATTCCACGACGTTGTTAGATGCCCGGAAATGAATTTGCAGAACATACTTCAGCACATCCTGCTTTGGTGACGTGAGGACCACTCCGGCACCCAACCCGATCTTAGCCTTGGAGCCATCGAAATGCATCCTCCAGAAATTGTAATCCCGCATCGGAGGTTCATACTGCATCTCGGCCCAGTCTACCAAAAAGTCCGGCAGCGCCTGCGACTTGATGGCATCTCGTCTCTCATACGCCGGAGCGTACGGAGACAACTGGATGGCCCATTTGGCTACCCGGCCGCTAGCGTCCTTGCAACCGATGATCTCGGCCAGAGGAGCTTCGCACACCACTGTGATCGGGTGCTCTTGAAAGTAGTGCTTGAGATTGGTTACTGCCATGTATACCCCATACGCCAATTTCTGGTAGTGCGGGTAGTTCTGCTTGGATTCCGAGACCACCTCACTGAGGTAATACACCGGCCTCTGTATCAGCTTGCCCCCTTCTTCCCTTTCTACCACCATTGCCACACTGACTACTCGGTTGGGTGCAGCAATATACAGCAGCATAGGTTCCTTGGGTAATGGGGATGCCAACACGGGTGCTGTTGAGAGCATCCTCTTCAAATCGTTGAACGCCGCGTCAGCCTGCGTGGTCCAAACAAATGTTTTGCTTTTCTTCATCAATTGGTACAGGGGCAAGGCCTTCTCCCCAAGTCGACTCACAAACCGACTTAGGGATGCAAGACAACCAGTGAACTTCTGTACATCTTTGAGACGCACGGGCAATTTCATGCTCTCGATAGCACGAATTTTACCCGGGTTGACCTCGATTCCCCGGCTTGAGATGAGGAAACCGAGTAATTTCCCCGCCGGAACACCAAACGTGCACTTATCCGGGTTCAATTTCATCCGGAATCTTCTTAAGTTCTTAAATGTCTCCCTCAGATCATCTATCAGTGAGGCTTTTTCTTTTGTCTTTACGGCTATGTCATCGACATAGACCTCGGCATTCCGGCCTATCTGGTCATGCAGACATTTCTGCATGCACCTCTGGTATGTAGCACCAGCATTTCTCAAACCAAAAGTCATGACACGATAGCAATAAGCCCCATAAGGGGTAATAAAAGCAGTTTTCAATTGATCATCCGGATTCAAAGGTATCTGGTGAAAACCAGAATATGCATCTAAAAACGTCAAAAGCTCACTCCCGGCAGTGGAATCTATCACTTGATCTATCCGGGGCAGTGGAAAGGGGTCCTTCGGGCATGCTTTGTTGAGATTGGTGAAGTCAATGCACATGCGCCACACTTTAAGCAGGAGGGGATCATCCTTCTTCTTCTCTACCAGGACCGGATTTGATATCCAATCCATTATGAATCCGGCGGCCAACAATATAGCCAGATGCTCCATGACGGCAGCTCTTCTTTCATCCGAGAGACGCCTAGTTGGTTGCTTCACCGGCTTCGCATCCGGTCTAACAAACAGAGAGTGCTCAGCCAACTCCCTCGGGACACCTTGCAGATCGTCACTCGACCACGCAAAAGCATCCCGATTCTCACGGAGGAAGTCGACGAGCTCGCCTTCCTATTTGCTGTCCAGGTTGCTGCCAATGATAACTTGGCGCTCAGGGTTGCTGGGGTCCACACCCACCTTCTTGGTCTCTTTGGGGGGCTGAAATGATGCACCCTGCTCCGGGTTCACCATCCCGGGCATTCCGAGTTGGGAGGTCTTGGCCATTGCCACCACCTGCTGGATCCTCTTCTTTTCTTCGGCGATCACCAGGGACTCAGCTAAGCATGACCCCGCCGAGGCACACTCCATGGAGCGCTTGTGGTCTCCCGAGATGGTGATTACACCGTTTGGTCCCGGCATCTTCATCTTCAGGTAGCCCATGTGAGTTGAGATCATGAACTTGGCCAGGGCTGGCCTACCGATCAGTGCGTGATACGGGCTCTCGAGGTCCATGACCTCGAACTCTAAGCTCTCTGTTCGGCAGTTCTCCCGGGTTCCGAACAGCACTTCAACCCAGATTTTCCCCATGGGCGAGCAAGAGACTCCGAGCACAATGCCGTGGACACCCCCAGCTTCAACATCGTGTCCTTGTACATGATGTTAATGGCACTGCCATTGTCGATCAGAACTCGGCTGAAGCGGACATTGAGATTGGGTCCGACAAAGGTTGGATCCACCACTAAGGCATACGCCCCCGGCTTAGGCATAACCCTGGGATGATCCTTCCTGCTCCATGTGATCTCCATCTCGGACCAGTGCAAGAACTTGGGCACCGCTGGGATCACGGCATTCACCTCCAGGGCACGCTGCCGCACACTTCTCCGGTCAGTGGGTTCGGTCACGAAGACCACATAGCTTTGATGTGCCTCCCGGTAGTTGCCCTGCTGCTGTTCGGCTTGGTTACTGGGGCCTGCACCGTTGTCGTTCCGTATGTGCACCATATTCACTGGCCGAGGTGGGGGCCCTCGCGGAGGCGGATTGATCCGGATAGCGTTGGCCCCCGATGTCGGAGGAGGGGGTCTCGGAATGTTGGGCCGAGATGCCGGAGCACTCGGCCGAACAGCTCCCGAGCTGCCTTCCTGCAATGTGCGCTGATACCAGCTGCACTGCCGAGTAGAGTGGTTTGCGGGCTTGTTGGCCTCCAGAGTATGGTAGCAGCATGGCTTGTTCAGCATCTCCTCATATGTCAGGGGCTTCTTTTGTTCCACCCAGGTCTTTTGCACCTCCTGACTCTGACCCCAAGCCGGGCCACTTGTCTTTTGACGCTGGCTGCTGCCGGCATCGTCCTGCTCCCGGGTCACTACTGCGACGTGCTGTGCGGCATGGTGGTACTCGGGCTGATTCCTTTTCTGGCCAAAATCCTGGCGATCATGGCTCCTGCTCGGTCCCGAACGCTGAGGTCCCGCATTCCTCCTGTTGGAGTCACCGACATCCACCAGGGGTTGCATGGGATCTCCAAGCGTGTAGGTATCGGCGATCCGCATGGTCTCTGCCAAGGTCGCCGGCATCTTTCTTTGCAACTTCTGCCACAGCATTGAGCCATGCCGGCATCCTTGTGCAAACCAGGAGATGGCCTGTGCCTCTACCACTCCTTCGCAAGAATTGCGAATATTGCTCCACCGGGTAAGATACTCCCGGTCAGTCTCGTTACTCCTTTGCCTACAGATGGCGAGCTGCTGAGGCCTGTTGGGCCTTTTGTACGTGCTGGTTGACGAGGTTCTAACTCGGCAAGTCCCAGGGTTGTACACCCCGGGTTGATTGATGGGGAGATAGGAGAGTGCAAGGTGATCACGACGGCTGACAAGCAAGGTTTACCCAGGTTCAGGCTCCCGGAGGATAACACCCTACTCCTGCTTGTCTGGTTATTGATGCGAGTAGCGATTACAATGACGAGATTGTGATCTCGCTAGGGTTTGTGGTTCTGAGCGTGCGTTATCCTCTAGGACGGGCAACCCTCCTGGCTTTATAGGTAGCCAGGTCTCGGGTTGTTGGTACAGATACGGTAGGTTTTAAGCCCTAACCGAGTTGGACTAGGATACGAGATCCCCCGAGTGGGCCTTCCGCTGGCCTTTCCATCCTTGGCGCGGCCCAGGTAGCCTCATCGTGGGCCACCCGTAAGGTAGCCCGACGTCACTGGTGAAGTTGCTGATGAATGCCTCCTCAAAGTCTAACCAGCAGTCTATGCTGCCAGTTCTTAGGTTGTTCAACCAAATCCGGGCAGGTCCTTCCAACATCTGCGGTACGTATCGTACCGCCCATCGTCTGTTTCCACCGGCTATGCTTACTGCAGTTACATAGTCGGTTAGCCAGTCCTCCGGCTTCTTGCTGCCGTCATAGGTCTTGGCACCCCTGTTGAGCTGAAAATTACGAACAGGTGGTTCCCGCATGATCCGGGGTCCAAAGCAGGCAGGTCCCGGAGGCCCTTGCTCTTCCACTAGCTCGGATTGGTGAATCCGGTCGAGCCGATATCTGGCATATGCCAGATTCAACTGTCTGGTTCCTATCCGAGATCCCAAAGGGTTCTCGTCTGGCTGATATCCGAGCTGCTGCAGTCTCGAGTTGCCATCGTTGAGCCTGTTCTGCGCCGGGATCACATCCTGTTGTGGAACAGAGGCGACCTCCCTTTGTGGGTTTCCCTGAACATGAGGAGGGTTCCGGGGTGGATTACCACGGCCGACCGGGTTATTGTTTGTCGGGGATGTACTTCCCCGGTACCCTGAGGGTACGGGGTTTATTGTGTCATTATTGCAGGGACCAGTGCTTTTTTATAATAGAGGAATAAAGAAAATAAAGGAAGGAGGCGTCCTGGGCCTAATTCGGTGGTCTCGGGGTGGGATTGGACTGGCCCAACTCGGTGCAACAGAGAAGCTTGGATCGGTGGGACGGCATTGTTCCTCATTCGGTCAACCCCCTTACGCACAACCGCATCCACCAACTGCTCCCCCACGACGCCCACGCCTTCCCCGACATCGACCTTGTCCGAGATCCCCTCCCGACCAGGACTGCTCTCGACGGAGCCTCTGACCGTCCGCGCAGCCCGGCTACCCCGACATCGGCCGCCCAAGATCCTCCCCGCCGGACTCCTCCCCTCCTCGACCGCATCCTGCTCCCGGCGTCATCCCCTCCGACTCGCGTCGTCCGCCTGCGCCCCGGCTTCCTCAGCGCCTCCCCACCTGCGTCGACCACGACCACATCCCGGCGCCGACCCCGCCACCGCTCCGCGCCGCCCGACTTCCTCCCTCGACCGCGTCGGCTGCGGCCGGTAGCGCCTCGCCTGCGTCTCGGCCCGGCGGACCACGCCCGTACTCTCCATCTCCTTCGACCGCCTCGGCTTCCCCGACATCCACGACTCCGGCGTGCGCCCCCGACATCCACGACTCCGGCGTGCGCCCCCGACATCCCCGACGTCCACGACCGCGCTGCCCCAAGCTCCTCCTCGACCGCGCCCCGAGCTTCTTCACCCCGGCGGTGCCAACCCCGCCACCGCGCCTCCGAGATGGCCGCCCCCGACATCCTCCTCGCCACAGCGGCCTAGGCGCTGGCCCCCGACGTTGAGCGCGTCCCGGTGGAACTCCGACCGTCCGCGCGCCCGTCAGCGACTCGGACGCTCCCGGGATCCTCAACCTCGGTCCCGGCTGGGCCGGGAAGCCCACCCCGACGCCGGCGTGCACAGCTCCACCTCCGGTCGCCCGAGTCCTCCCCGACCTCGGAAGTGGCAGCGCAGCACCCGCTGCACCCCGGGCCTACTCCATTCCGGCGCATCTCCAGTTCGGCAGGGACAAGGCCATCGCCTCCCAGATAATTGACCCGGGTTCATCCATCCGGATTGGGTGTTGTTGGTTTATTCTCCTCAGCTCGGTCGACCTACACGTCTGACTCCTTCTGACTCCTCTGACATGACCAGACATGGGCTACAGTGACGCTACAGTATTCACGATGTGACGACAGTACACTACGCGTGACGCAGTGAACAGTACCCGGATGTGACTAGAGTACATTGTGACTGCGCAGTGAACAGTGCTGATGGGACCCCAGTGGTCATGTCGTCTACAGTGCGCAGTGAATAGCACTTTATGTCTCCTTGTCCCCTGGGCTCTCCTATATAAAGGGCACCAGGGGGAGGGAGAGAAAGAGGCCAAGCCCCCCACCACTTCATTTCCCCCCTTTTCCATTTGCTCCCAAAACTTCATGGAGGCATACCTAGTAGCTCTCGGAGCATATTGTAGCCCGGATATAAAGAGGAGAAATATACCGAGTAGGCTAGATGCTGCAGTAGGGGTTTTATCTCCTCATGAGAGCCCCGAAGCAGGGTAAATCCTCGTGTCATCGTGTCGGTTGAGTTTACCTGCGCGCGAGTTCATCGCGCAATCCCTCCCCGAGATCCCCTAGCGTCCATCGGCCCCACACATTAGCCATCCTATGGCATCTGCCGTGACACCACGACTACAGTTGGCGCCCACCGTGGGGCTGAGTGGCGCTTGCGGGAACAATTTCGGACGGGACCCGACATCCCAAAATCCGGGATCCTAAATCCGGGATCCCTACGCTGCGGGCAGTGGTCACTGGCATCCTGCGCCGCGGGTAGCGGTCGCCGGCATCCCAAAAATCCGGGATCCTAAATCCGGGATCCCTACGCTGCGGGCAGTGGTCACTGACATCCTGCGCCGCGGGTAGCGGTCGCCGGCATCCCAAAAATCCGGGATCCTAAATCCGGGATCCCTACGCTGCGGGCAGTGGTCACTGACATCCTGCGCCGCGGGTAGTGGTCGCCGGCATCCCAAATCCGGGATCCTAAATCCGGGAACCCTACGCTGCGGGCGGTGTTCACTGACATCCTGCACCGCGGGTAGCGGTCGCCGGCATCCCAAAAATCAGGGATCCCTACGCTGCGGGCAGTGGTCACTGACATCCTGCGCCGCGGGTAGCGGTCACCGGCATCCCAAATCCGGGATCCTAAATCCGGGATCCCTATGCTGCGGGCAGTGGTCATTGACGTCCCTGCGCTGCGGGTTGAGGTCGCTGACATCCCTGCGCGGCGGGTTGAGTTCGACGACATCTCTGCGCCGCGGGTTGAGGTCGCCGACGTCCCTGCGCTGCGGATAGAGGTCGCCGACATCTCTGCGCCGCGGGTTGAGGTCGCCGACATCCCTGCGCTGCGGGTAGAGGTCTCCGACATCCCTGCACCGCGGGTGGAGGTCATCGACGTCCCCTCATCGCGGAAACCGGTCATCGACATCCAAAACCGGGATCCCTGCATCGCGGGTACCAGCCGTCGGCGCCTGCCCCGACACTCATCATCAGCAGACCCCTGGCGACTGCCCCACCAGTTACCCGGGTTATGTCGCCTCTGACATCCCCAACCGCTCCTGTGCTCCGTGAGTATCGTCGTATGTACCTTGCAATTATGTTATCTTAGATTTATTCGGGAGCTGCCCATGCATGCTTAGTTTAATTGTTTACCCGGGAACGAGATATCGTAACCCGGGGACTGCCCTGTTGTGCCTATTTTGTCATTTGTTTGTTTTTTCCCCGGGAGCAAGATGTCTTGACCCGGGGACTGGCTTACTGTTTAGTTCTACCTTCCATGCTTAGTCGGTAGAGTAACTCGGTTCATATTTATTTATAAGATTTTCATATCTTGCTTCTTGCTATGTCATTTGTGTGCCGGCATCCCGAAACTGGGCTCGGGGACTGCCGGGCTCCTTTGTCTTCCTGCTGAAAATTTACCCGGGGACTCGGTGGAAACCGAGTCTCTGTCCTATTGTGTGGTTTGCTGCTAGAATTATTTTTTGTCTTTATTAAAAAATATATGTCCTAACTAACGTTGAAAGGTGATATCGGTTTTAACGCGAGGATACTCATGTCGAAATTCTTGATTATATCGGTTATCTCGGATCCATCTTATATTTATTGTTACCTCAAGGTACATTGCATATGGTCTGTGGTATCAATTGGCCCACGTATCGCGGTATCATGCACAATTTCCAGATCCCCGTTTATTTCGGTTCGCCAATATATCATGGCATACTGCAATATCTCCATATCGCTATTCATGTCGGCTCACCATTATATCGCGGCATCATGCCATATCCCCAGATTCCCGTTTATTTCGGTTCGCCAATGTATCATGGCATCGGGCAATATTTCCAAATCGTCATTTGTTTCGGTTTGTCAAAATTCGTCAAAGGCAACACCCGAGATACCGAGACACCTGTGATACGCCCATAGTGGCCGAGATACCGAAACACCTGTGATATGCCCAAAGGGGCCGACATACCGGCATATCGAGATACCTGTGTGTAGGCGTCTGTGTCGGTATACGCCCAGAGTGGCTACAAGCCGGCGCATGAGGCGTCTGTGTCGGTATACGCCCAGAGTGGCTAAACGCCGGCATGTGTTATGTGTTTGTGTCAGACCGGCGGTGGCCGAAGACATCTATGTCGGTAAACGCCCAGAGTGGCTAAGGAACCGGCATATGATTGTATTTTTGCAGGTACTCGGTGGAGCAAATGAAAACAATGAGGTTGAGATTTCTTCTAAGTCTGCACGCGACTCTGCGAGTCCCCCGCAGCCTCGGGGACTAGTGTCGGGGATGTGATCCCCGAGACCTCTAACAACAAGACTTTCGGTATGGAAAATTCCTGTAATTATTTGATTTTTAAGTTGATGCGCGATTCTACGAATCCCCCATAAACTCGGGGACTAGTGTCGGGGATGTACTTCCCCGGTACCCTGAGGGTACGGGGTTTATTGTGTCATTATTGCAGGGACCAGTGCTTTTTTATAATAGAGGAATAAAGAAAATAAAGGAAGGAGGCGTCCTGGGCCTAATTAGGTGGTCTCGGGGTGGGATTGGACTGGCCCAACTCGGTGCAACAGAGAAGCTTGGATCGGTGGGCCGGCATTGTTCCTCATTCGGTCAACCCCCTTACGCACGACCGCATCCACCAACTGCTCCCCCAGGACGCCCACGCCTTCCCCGACATCGACCTCGTCTGAGATCCCCTCCCGACCAGGACTGCTCTCGACGGAGCCTCTGACCGTCCGCGCACCCCGGCTACCCCGACATCGGCCGCCCAAGATCCTCGCCGCCGGACTCCTCCCCTCCTCGACCGCATCCCGCTCCCGGCGTCATCCCCTCCGACTCGCGTCGTCCGCCTGCGCCCCGGCTTCCTCAGCGCCTCCCCACCTGCGTCGACCACGACCACATCCCGGCGCCGACCCCGCCACCGCTCCGCGCCGCCCGACTTCCTCCCTCGACCGCGTCGACTGCGGCCGGCAGCGCCTCGCCTGCGTCTCGGCCCGGCGGACCACGCCCGTCCTCTCCATCTCCTTCGACCGCCTCGTCTGCCCCGACATCCACGACTCCGGCGTGCGCCCCCGACATCCCCGACATCCACGACTCCGGCGTGCGGCCCCGACATCCCCGACGTCCACGACCGCGCCGCCCCAAGCTCCTCCTCGACCGCGCCCCGAGCTTCTTCACCCCGGCGGTGCCAACCCCGCCACCGCGCCTCCGAGATGGCCGCCCCCGACATCCTCCTCGCTACAGCGGCCTAGGCGCTGGCCCCCGACGTTGAGCGCGTCCCGGTGGAACTCCGACCGTCCGCGCGCCCGTCAGTGACTCGGACGCTCCCGGGATCCTCAACCTCGGTCCCGGTGGGCCGGGAAGCCCACCCCCGACGCCGGCGTGCACAGCTCCACCTCCGGTCGCCCGAGTCCTCCCCGACCTCGGAAGTGGCGGCGCAGCACCCGCTGCACCCCGGGCCTACTCCATTCCGGCGCATCTCCAGTTCGGCAGGGACAAGGCCATCGCCTCCCAGATAATTGACCCGGGTTCATCCATCCGGATTGGGTGTTGTTGGTTTATTCTCCTCAGCTCGGTCGACCTACACGTCTGACTCCTTCTGACTCCTCTGACATGACCAGACATTGGCTTTAGTGACGCTACAGTATTCACGATGTGACGACAGTACACTACGCGTGACGCAGTGAACAGTACCCGGATGTGACTAGAGTACATTGTGACTGCGCAGTGAACAGTGCTGATGGGACCCCAGTGGTCATGTCAGCTACAGTGCGCAGTGAATAGCACTTTATGTCTCCTTGTCCCCTACTTGTCCCCTGGGCTCTCCTATATAAAGGGCACCAGGGGGAGGGAGAGAAAGAGGCCAAGCCCCCCACCACTTCATTTCCCCCCTTTTCCATTTGCTCCCAAAACTTCATGGAGGCATACCTAGTAGCTCTCGGAGCATATTGTAGCCCGGATATAAAGAGGAGAAATATACCGAGTAGGCTAGATGCTGCAGTAGGGGTTTTATCTCCTCATGAGAGCCCCGAAGCAGGGTAAATCCTCGTGTTATCGTGTCGGTTGAGTTTACCTGCGCGCGAGTTCATCGCGCAATCCCTCCCCGAGATCCCCTAGCGTCCATCGGCCCCACACATTAGCCATCCTATGACATCTGCCGTGACACCACCACGACATTGTTTCCTACACCCAGGTTACCATCCTCACGGGTACTTCCCGCCTGCCCCGAGTTACGTTGCCCGGCTTGCTGGATACCGGCGAAGGCCGGATCATAGGGCTGTAGCTGCTTGTTCTTCCCGGAACCCCGACTCCGGCTCCGGCTCTTGCTCTTGCTCTTGCTTTTGCTCGGATGTGGGGAAGAGGCCTCCCCGTCCGATTTCTGGCTATTGGGTCTGGCTAAGTGCACTTGGGATCCTGCCACGGGGTTCTTCTTCTTGAAGGCCTGATTCTGACGGTTGGCCTCGATCACCAACTCGTTTACTCGCTCCTGCTGTTTGCGTAGGGCCTCACCGGATAACCCTACCAACTCGGCCATGGCGGCTTCGGCAGCCCTAAGAGTTTTCGCCGGTGAGCTGTACACCGGCTTCCCCGCTGAAATCCGGCTTCCCGTGTGACTGGTTGTGGCTCCACCTGCCAGCTCGTCATTCACCATTCTTCCTTTCTTGCGCAGATCCGCGATGCGCTTGTCCCAGGAGTCTATCGTAAGGAATCCGTGAGCTGCATTGTACTCCCGGAGACTGGCATTGAGTTCGCGACGGATCTCGGCGATCTCCTGTGCTTCAGCGAGTAGCAACCTCCGCTGCTCCTCCAAATCAGCCGAAGTGGCCTGGGTATCCGCTTCAGCAGCTACAGGTACAGCCAACTTGGCCACCAGGCCCGAAAGGGGATCCGGACGACGCCGTGGCTGTGACGGCTGTGGATCGCCATCTCGGGCCGCACCTCTTTCCTGAGGAGGTTTGGCCAAACGGATGTGGCCGCTCCCGGTATCGCCGTCAGCGTCCTGGTACTCCTCCTCGGTTGCCCCGACCATCATCACCGCGACGGAACTCGGGGGGCGACCGGCACGCAGACCCCGAGCAGCGCAGAGCATGGGAGGGTCCTCAGCTTCCAGGACCACGTCCGGGTAGCTACAGATAACTTCGGTGGCGACGTAGGTGGTGAAACCACCAAAGTCAATGAGACATCCGTTCACCGGAAAGGGTTTGGTCCGAAAGCATCCTGCATTGTCGCACACGAAGTCCATCTCCCCTAACCTTACGACCAGGCCAGAGAGAACCCGAACGTCGAAATGAACGGGGGAGACCGTCCGGATGTGTACACCAGCCAACGCCTCTGTCAGCCCCATGGTGGGCGCCAACTGTCGTGGTGGTGTCACGGCAGATGCCATAGGATGGCTGATGTGTGGGGCCGATGGACGTTGGTGGATCCGGGGAGGGATAGCGAGCCGAATGGCCCACACGAGGAGGATCCCGGTATACCGAGATCTCCCAAGAACTAGAAACAACAGCAATACGATATAGGGGAGATCTAACAAACAAGAACAAATGCACGAAGGCACACAACACACACACGATATACCCAGGTTCAGGGCCCTCGTGAGGAGGTAACACCCCTACTCCTGCCTTTCCTCTCTATATAACTGTGGTACAAGGGCTACAACTTGCTCTTAGATCTCTCAAAGTGAAGAACACGAAGAACTAGATGAACTCAAGGTATGAAGAAGTAAAAGCTCTAGGAGTAAATGCAACTACTGCTTTGGCTCCCAAGTTGGTCCTCCCCTCACAGAAGCAGTTATGGTGCCTTTTATAGGGTTTCGGCCAGGAGGGCCGGAAACCCTAAACCGACTTGGTCCCACCGGACAGGCCTAGCCGGCATGTCGTCACCGGCTAGTGCGACCTAGTCGCCGCGCTATCCGGCGTAGCCCCTTCGTCATCATCTCGGCAAGGACAGCAGGCGCCGTCCTGGATCATCATTGTCCCCCTGTCAGAGACAGGACATGTCTTTGCCCATCCCGAATAGCCTTTTCCGGATTGCCGGGCTAGGCACATCGTGTCTTGTCGTACCATTGTCGTACCGGCTGACGCGCTCCCGTGTCAGGCGGGAGGTGACCATTCTTCCGTGTCAGGCGGGAGGTGACCATACTTCCGTGTCAGACGGAAAGGTACTTCCCCCCGCATCAGGCGGGAAAGCCTGCTACAGACCGTTGACGGCCTACCGGGATCCCTCATGCCAGTTACCTCCTTGCTTGCCCCGCGAGCCTCTCCTGCACAAGATCAAGACCGAGATAGACACTCCGGTTAGCACTTACCCGGACCATCTATCCGGTAAAACCGAATACACCTCCTTCTGGGAGTCTCCTCGGAGCCCAGGATCCGAGATCCTTTCCGGAGGTGTCCGAGCTCGTCCGTGGATGCGTATCTCTAGGCCTAGCCTCCCGAAGATGTCTTGGCCTACCAGCAAAGACATCTTCGAGAAGCTAGTTCTTAGAGGAACCATCCGCTGATACTTTTGCTGCCATTGTGAAGGCTCGGGGTGTCTATTTATAGCTGTTAGAGCTGACCCTTGCGCCTGCCAGGTGGCACTTTGCACTCTTCCGACGCTCAAGGGTCAAGCTGCCCCCTTCTGCACACCAGGGGGTGTCCCTTGCTCTCGCCAAAGGTCAAGTACTGTTGGCATACTGCTGAGTTATTCCGGGATCTGCCCCTGCCCGGGGGGCAGCCCCCCGACATGCTCAACGACGACGATAGTGAGGAGCCGATCCTTATCCTAGCCGTGAGGAGCTTGAGGACAGGCGGAAGATGATGAATAGGCGGCAGGGCTCGATTCACGACCGTGCTTATATCCTACACAAACGTGGCCTCGGCCATCACCAGCTATGCAAGATTACGTTGCACATGTACCGACGTACCCTCGGCATCTCTGTCGTAGAAGAGATACAACGCAGTTTGTTCGTCAAAATTGTTCAAGCATGTGAGGCCAACTGCTGCTATTTCACTCGCCGTAGAACCGCGGCTGGCACTCTTGGGTTTAGTGCGTATAAGAAAATATCGGCAACATTGCGAGTGATCACATATGGCGCCCCCGAAGACTATACCGATGATTACCTTCGCATTGACGAAGATACGACCACTAAGGTTGTGCGGATATTTGCCAAGGTGATCATCTGCGTGTTTGGTCCCGTCTATCTTCGCAGCCCGAATGAAGAAGACACCATAGATTGATGGCTGCCAATGAGAAGAGAGGCTGGCCGGGCATGCTAGCTAGGTAGTGTAGATTGTATGCATTTGCAATGAAAAAATTGCCCAAAAGCCTGACACGACCAATACTAAGGTAAAATTCATGATCCAACAATTGTTCTCAAGGCTGTAGCATCTAAGAATTTGTGAACTTGGCATTGTTTTTTTATTACCGAGTGATTCAGTGACATCATTGTCTTGCATGGATCTAATTTATTTTCAAAACTAGCAAGTGGAGATGCTCCGGCGTGCAATTACAAAATCATGGACCATGAGTACACCAAGGGCTACTATTTAGACGATGGCGTATAGCCTAATTGGGCAACTCTAGTGAAGACCATTCGTGAGCCAAAAAGCACGAAAGAAGTGAATTTGTCAAGGTGCAGGAGGCATGTCGAAAGGATATTGAAAGAGCCTTCGGTGTTTTGCAAGCTATATTTGCTATTGTGCGGGACCTGACACATTTTTGGGATAAGAACATCATTACATATTATGTAATTCTACACAACATGATCACTGAAGAGGAGAGAGGGTTAGACTTGAAGATTTTCTATGACAATGTCGGAGGCCGAGTGAAACCACAAAGAAACCCCGATCGCAGTCAAGGATTTCTTGATGCCTACATAGAAATTGAATGTGGGAAAACTCATGGACAACTCCAGAAGGATCTTATCGATCATATGTGGGCAAGGCATGGCCGTCATTGACTATCATTTCATCCCCCATTTGTGTATGTGACAAGAATTTCTTTATCCATTTGATTGGCACTATGTGTGAGAACAATTATTTGTAATTTGATTATTTTCTTGGAGCAATTTGTTGTAATTGGGTTATTTGCTTCAAACTATTTTTTGTGATTTGATTATTTGGATGATATGGGTGATGCATCAAATTGTTGAAAGCACCATTTTTGTAGTTCGGAAAACAGTGACGCCGATCAGCACCTGCAAACTGGACCCATGAAAGATCTACGCCACCACTTTCCGAACGGCAAAGTGGTTTTCCGGAGACTGTTATTTACAGTTCGTGCGTCTGCTAGAGATGCTTTTAGGAACTCTCTCCTGATTTTTAAGGGAAAATGATTCCACCATATACAAAATACTCACGTACTAATATTCGTACAAGAAAACTATACACTTTACATTCAGAAACGGTGGGAGTATTATGATATGCATCAACTTTTGGTTTCTAAACGAAGTAAGAGAGGTTCCACCTTACCCTGTGCGCTTCTGAATGCAAAGTGTAAATAATTTATTTCATGGAAGTCCTTCCCTTAATTTTTAGAAACAGAGGTAATTTAAAGGCATCATATGTGTCATATTAAGAAGCTCTGCAACCCAAACCTAGTGGGACATAAGAGAAATAACATGTAACAAACACCATCATCAGGCACATTCTCTTCAGCCAGAGCAAACGTCGAAGGCACACCAAAGTAGAAGTCATCAACTCAGATAGGGATGAACTCAAGTCTTCATATGAGTCTAGCGTTACAAGCCAGGATGGCTGCCGCTGGCGACGGCGACGGCAACGCAGCGCAGATTCGCGGTCGTTTCTGGGCCTCCTCGGAGGACTCGCGGCCGGCGGTTGGGATTGGTGGACGCCGCAGGAAAACCCTAATGCCGCCGGCGTGGGATGCAAATTGCATGGGATCGCGTTTCTCATGTTTAGGCGATCTGACCGCTGCCCCGTCAGGTCTCGATGACTGCATGGAGGATCACGTCGCCGATGAAGCCGTGGTGGTGGAGGATTGGGTTTCTGATGGATGCGAATCTGAGGTCCCATTTGAAGCCGCCATGGAGGCTCTCGACGACCAGTCGCAGCTGGGTTGGACAACCCCAAAGAGAGGCAAGCTCTCGGATGCGGAGCTGGCCCAGTCTTTCTGGAACGCGATCGGATTTCCAACGCCGGCGTCGCGTTTCTGGGAAAGAGAGTCGTCGTCATCCCCGGCGAGTGTTGCAGGTAAGGTAACTGGTTTCGATGTTGATGATGTGCAGGTGTATTCGGATCAGGCGTCGAAGGAGGTGTCCCCGTCGCCGTCGCATGCCATGGCGGCTCGGCATCCTAGTTCGCCGCTGGGAGTGCGTCTAGCGCGTCCTCCCCGCATGGGTCCGTGGAGGGGCCCGTTGCCGAGGCGCCGGATCACGCCGCTGCCAGTCCTCGGGCAGTTCATTGATCAGGAGACGATGGCGGCGCTGTCTTCCACGCCGGTGGCGCCGGAGACGGACGAGAAACGTTTGGAAACGGTCGAGGCGGGATTAACGCGATCTCAATCGCTGCATGCAAGCAATCAAGACCGTTCGCTTGGAGTCTCACTACGCCGTGGGATTGCTGACCTCTGGGCCCGGCTTGCGTGCCCTAAGTCTGGCTCTCGTCCTCGACAGTGCTACCAATCCCTCGCAGAGCCGCCGTCCGTCTCGATTGCGTCTTCTCCAAGCTCTTCATCACTACTGCCCACCCCGCCCGCCGTCCATCCGAGTTCCTTGTCGTCAAAGACTCCTTCAGTCTCGCTCCCACGCCGACCTTCGCCGCTCTCCTTTGCACGGGTCGTCGCTGGGCCAGCGTCGGGCGGTATGTCAGGGCCGCCGCAGCGCCCCACGTTCCAAGGAGGGCCGCCGGGAAGCTACCAGCAGCAGCAGCAGCCCGGGATGCAGCAGCCGCCGTTCCTTGCTTACGGAGGGCAGACCTCTTCCGTGCAAGGGGTACAGGGTGTTTTTTTTCAGCCTGCTCAGTACATGCAGCGGCCGCAAGTACGAAAATACCATCCCGTGCCGCTGTTCGGGTGCCTGGCCTATCCGCACCTCCCGTTTGCTGTAAGATCCGTGTTGGTCGTTGACCACCCACGCCCGCGCCTAGTCTCCACAAACATCATCCCACTATGTTAACACACTCGTGATCACATCGAGCTGCGATCGTGGATGCACTCTTTTTCTCTCACCTCCTGTCAAAATCCTCCCGAGCCAGGCCGTCGTCGACATCCCCATCCTCTGCAAGGCCGCCGCCACCGCGTGAATCTCCATCCCCACCCGCGACCTACAAACCCTAATTCCCCTCCCGTGCCGCCTCCACCTCCCCAATCCCCTCCCTCCAAGACCTGCTCCTGCAGCAACATGGGATGGTGTTCCACCTCTCTCCCGGCCCCAACCTTCGCCGCCTCCGGGCTCCGCTTTGTCGCCACCGTCGGGATCCAGCTGTTGCCGCTGGATGTTGTCATGATCCAGCCGATCCACGTTGAGCTCGACTCCCTCCACCGGATCCACCTCGAGCCCGCCCTCCTGGAGGCATCGGAGTCCTGGCGGGGGGCCGTCGAGGCGGCGTTAAATCGCATGGTTAATGCCTGTTGTCCCTTCTCCGTCTGGAGCTAGCTTCTCTAGATCTTTTTTGGTAAGAGCTTGGTATCGGTGTCAACACGTGCTACTCTGTTCTTAATGTCTACAAGCTTTGCTACCATTTTGAACTGCTCGGAGTAGCAGAAATCTTACAAGTAGGTATTAGCTTGCTTTGTTATGGATCTGTGAATGAAACTGTGAATCATATTTCTTTTATGAATCTGTGAATGAAACTTGTATGGATTAAGCATTTAGTTCATGAAGAGAATCATGCTTTACTATACAATATAGTTAAATGAATCTGTCTGGTGTTTAGGAGCCTTTCTACTGGAGAACAATCAAACCAAGTGTACATTGGTATCCATTTATTTTAGGTTCAGTGTTATGTTTGGAAGCTGGAATCGTGTATTCACATTCTGGATTCAATAATTAGGCTAGTTATTCCACAGCAGCAAGACAATAATATGTTCAACGTTATATTTTGAAAATAAATTATATCCAGCTTGACCCTACTGAATCATACATTTTCCTGCCACTATTAGGTCTGGGTTGGTAATCCTGCCAAATTCCTAAGGAAGCTTACGGAGGAGGAGATCGCCTTCATCTCCCAGTCGGCAACTAACTACTTCCACTTAGCTCAAGTTCATGCAGCCGAGAACCACAAGAGCTTCGACGAGATTGAGCTCGAGAAGAAGCTGAGGAAGAAGTTTGCCCACAAAGTCGAGAAGTACGACTTGATGGTCGGAGTGGTCTGGGAGATCCCGCCGCAACTCATCCTTCCAGACAACATCCTCCTAGAAAAAGTTAGGGCAGGCGTCGCCGCTCACTAAAAGTATTATCTCTCGTCAAGCCCCTGCTGGAATGCTTGGTGCTGTTTACATGGTGACTTGGAACATTTGACGTATGTTTTGGTCATGTTGTGTCTGTTTTTTCCATGCCCAATTAGATTCGGGTCAAGCGTTGTTGTAGAATTTACCACATGCTGATTTGAGTACATCTCTTTTCCATTGTAATGAAGAGAAGCATGGTATCACATTTTGCAGATTCTATATGAAGTGCACACTATTGAAGAAGTCATGTTTAATGCTCTCGCTGTTCCGAACTGCATGATTTTTCATATCCGTTTCGTGGAAAACCAGATCTGATGTAACTTTAGTTGCTGCGACGGCTGTAATGTCTCTAGTAGGTATCATGTTTTTAGTTAAGATCTGATGTAACTTTATGTGCTCTATTCCCATGGTAAATTGTACTGTGTAAAGATTGATTTTGTACCAACGCCTCACTACAGTTTTCCCCTGCATCTTTTCATTAAACACACATAATAAGATGATGTTTTTCCCCTGCTACACGCATAAGTAATCTTGTCAGTCAAATACACATAATATTGTTGCCCTGCTAAAAACCGGTGTTCAAACTGGTAGAACAGGATGCCAGTTTGTTGTCAAAAACACAGTCAACCGGTTAAATCTCATTCCACCTAGTTTAGGGACTTTGTACCAATGCCTCACTGCAGGCTATATTTAAAAAAAAATCACAATAGAACATGATGTGATTTTACTAGGGATGCAAAATGCTGACCGTGTAGGGAATAGAGTCGTAACAAATACAGGGAGGATTACAACTGAATTTGTTTCAGCTACAAAATGTTGGACACAACAGACAGAACTTAGTGTTGTAAAAATTCAAAAGCTTCCAGCTAAAACATAATGACCATGGAGCACTGTTTGTTATGGAAATTCCAAAAGGTCCCAACTAAAACATAATGGCCATCTAGCGCTCAGTGTTACAGAAATTCCTGGTTACAGAGGAGGAACATCACAAACTGCATATAACAAGATGTCTCTGCTAACATGATCAGCTGCAATCATCACTAAGATCTGCTATCGCCAGCCGAGGCTTCATATTCTGCTAGGTCTAGTGTTCCGGTGAAACATGTGTTGGACTTGCGGCCAGAGACACCACAAACGCTACACACATTCTGCGAGCGGGATTTACACTTGATTTTTTTACCCTGTGGACAAAATAAAAAGTGTTCAATTTATGTACATACAAAACACACACAAAAAGCCACAAGGAAAAGTACACAAGCCTCTTATTCATACCGCATTCACACACTCTAGCTGTTGCATTGATCGGTAATTGTTGCCTCTGATGTTGTTGCTTCTGCCATACCGTATCCCAAAACCAACCTCCCAAGAGTACAAATTGTAGAACTTGTGAGAATATGATTATGAATTTGCAACAAGTGCGCAGACATTGGTTTAAATAACAGAAGCACATTTTCATTGTAAACAAAGGGGTTTCTGGATAACATGATTCGCCGACACTTCCATAATGTGGACCAATATGTTCGGTTCAAGCTTACAAAACATATATTTAATCTACGGGAGCGGTAGCAACCATCAAAAGCTAATTTTTCACAATAACAGTTCCATGTGCACGGAGACTAGCCATACAAAAAGATGAATTTATAGAAAACATCTGTCAAAATTGTTCTCGTCACTAACCGTTTGATGTAGAATGAATTCTCCACAGGGAACAACATGCTTGGGGAAGGACCAGTAGCTGCTCGCATCTCAGTTGCAATTTCTTCACACGCCATCGCATACTGCCCGTCTGCAGCAATGTACTCTTCCTCATTGTCGGTAGAGTAGGCGAGTTTTTCTGGTGGATCGAGGTAAACCTCCTGGAAAAGACTGTCCATATCGTCGTCCTCCTCTAGATCAGACGAATCCGACGGAAATCCTGAATCAGAGCTGCGCGGGGAAGAGAGTGCTAGCAGATCAATAACAGGATCCTGAAAAAAGGAACACATCGGGAAGAAAAAGATTTGTTGTTTGGACGGAACGACTAAGAACAACAGGCCGCACAACATCTTTCGAATGGCAAAAACACTTGGATTCTTGGAACAGATAGAAGATCTCACCTCGGGGCTACGGGTACAGCGAATCGTGAGAGAAGCTCCGTGAAGCTTCCCACCCCTTCCATGGCGCCTGGTGGTGGCGGCCGCCGCCGAGCAAGGCTAATGGGGTGCGAGCCCGGCGTGCGAGAACAGCGCCCCCGTGACGTGCTAGCAGACAGGATGGGGCGCCCGGCGACGTGCGAGCCGAGGAAGACGGGATATTTGTCGGGATGTTCAGTTGAGACAGCCATTTTAAACAGTTTCGGGCCGCATTAGGCGAGTCAAACCACCGCGCGCGAGGCCCCCTCCCCTATTGCATCTGCGCCCCGATGGACGATGCAGATAGGCCGGGTACCCGAACGACGGGGTGGGAAAACCGCGCTCCCGCAAGTACCAACGACCTATCCTCTGTTCCCGTTTTTCCAAGGTGGGCAGCAAGCTCCTTTTGCTACGCCGCAGGGTGCCGGCGGTTTCCAGACTCCTACGATGGTGAACCAGCAAGTCTCTCAGCAGCCCGGGGCTAGACCAGTGGCTCCAATTGCCTCCTCTTCTACAGCTCTTAAACGAAGGAAGAAGAAGAAGCCCACCCCTGCAGTCCCGGCCGCAGCACCTGGAATTGCTGCAGAGGGAGCGCCACCTCCGGGCTTCCCGCATCCTTTATACCAAGCAATGATACCAGCGGGACAGCAGGGGGGAACCCACTACCTACTGGGCCTTTGGTGACTGATCCTACTTCTGCTGTTCAGCCGCCGGTTCAAATGGCAGTGCCTCCGGTGAAACCTGTGCGTTGCTGGAAGTGTGCTGTTGAGACTCACTCGTCAAAGGATTGCCCGGTGAAGCATTTTTGCCTAGTTTGTAATAATACAGTGGCTCATCCGACACGGAGGTGTCCGACCCTGTAGATGCAAAGTCCTCTGTCGTTTTATACCGGTACATCTAATATTGATACTTTGAAACTGCATCTCCCTGACAATGTCTTCAAGCCACATCTGATACCTTCTGGCGCTCCTACTGCTCTGGTTTCGGTCACTGGTGGTTTGGTGGATGCCACGGTTGTTCAGTCACAAATGGCGAGAATCTGTCCAGGCCACGCTCAATGGAAGTGGGAGGCGATTCCGCAGGGAGAGAATGCTTTCACTATTTCGGTTCCTTCAGCGGATGATCTTCAGCGTATTGATGGTATGCAGCTGGGAGTGCCTTCTTCCTCGGCTCAGATTACTATCTCTTCATGGAAGTTCCAGGATATCCCTCCGTTGTTTGTTCTTAAGCCTTTCTGGGTTCAGGTTGAGGGGAACCCCATGCACTTCGCCACTACCATGGTCTTTGGGCGATTGCCTCTCTTCTGGGAGCACCGCAGGATGTCGATCTCGTTACATTGCGGAGTCGTGGAATTGTTCGCGTTCAAGTGGCAATGATGGACACAAAATGTTTTGAGACTAATTCGGATGCCTCTGGTAATTTTGTTAAGGCTGTGGTCATAATACAGTTGTCTGTTTACGAGTTTCGTTTTCGGCGCGAGGATGCGAGTTTTGTTCCTGACTGCAATTTCAAGCCTCACTTCTGGAAAAGGAAGGATGATGATATGGATGGGGAGGCTGGTTTCGATGGTAGCGGCAAGCAGCATGAACCTTTGGATCGCCATGCTAATGCTTCGGGAAACAACATGGAAGTGGATTCCGCTCCAATGGTTAACTCGGCACCACATGGCAAATCTGTTGCAGCTTCCTCGTTGCCGGTTTGTAGTCCAAGCACGCCTGCAGCAGTGAAAATTGTGGAGAAGATTAAACGGATGTCGCCGTCTCTGATCGCAGCTCCTCGGTCTGTTATTTCGACAAAAGAAGCAGATGTCACACTGACTCGATCGGTGTCGCCGGCGCGTGGGCGGCCTAACATGCTCAAATGCACAACGCCCAGCGCTGGGCGACACCTGGGCGGCCTAACATGCTCAAACGCACAACGCCCAGCGATGGACGAGTACGCAGTAGCAGTTCGCCAGCACCACGAGCGATCGGTGAAACGGCCGACCTGCTGTCCGCTGTGCAGGAGTCGCTACAAAGCAATGAGTTGGCGATAGTTACCAGCCATGCACATGAATGCATGCAGTCTAATACTGAGTCGATCCATGTGCCTTTGAGTTGCTCACAGGAGGATCCAAGCACAGTTAGGCACGCGGTTCAGGATGGCATACAGTCTATTGCTGAGACGACCCATGTGCCTTCGAGCTGCTCACACGAGGAGGCTTATGCTTCTGAGATGTGTGGGACGGTCGTCGCGCATGAGGCGCTGTCGGCACATACGTCGCCAATAGCAACCACCTCCGCCCTGCATGGTACGGCACTGTCTTGTGATGCTATTGGTCCGGACCCTGCAGCCCTCGACTGCTCGCATGCGGCAACATGTGCGTCCGCGTCGATCGTCGTGTTATCTTCTCCGCCGTCCCCTACTTCGCCTTCCGCGCAGGAGCTGCACCGGACTGTGGCCTCCGAAAGTGTCTCTACATCACCTACGACACCTCTGAGGGTTACGGTTCGGGACGCCGCTACTTACTCACCTCCGACGCCACCTATTCGGTCATCACCGGCGACCCCCACACCACCCTTGCCTTTGAGGCGGAGTGGGAGACACGCCATCGATGCAGGTGGGGGTTCGGTGACTGACGAGGACGCCACGTTGAAGGCGATGCGGCGAAAGGCTCAGCACAACCTCGATTGTAGTGGTAACGATGCCTCATCTAAGTCCTATTTGCGCTTCTCTGATTCCCGTATAGTTTCCAATTTGAGTAGTTTAGGAGTTTCTCTTGGTAAGAATAGTAAGGCTATTTCGGTTTCTTTGAGTGTGTTGAAACATATGGAATATGACCGGTTAACGGTAATTCCTAAAGTTTCCACCATGGCGGATAACCCTTTTTCGGACGATGAGGAGGCGAATGCCACAATGGATGGTCAGCTTCTCTCTAGTCTTGTTGGGGTCGTTTCAGAGGTTGTTTTGGATGAGACCGAGCTAAGTTCATTATACGCTCTAAAAGCTTCAGGTCGCAAATCAAAAACTTCCGCTGAAAAGCGATCTAATAAGAGGCCTAAAGTTTCAAAAGCTTAAAAATCCCGATGAATGGCATGTTTCTTAATAGCAGAGGTCTAGGCGACTTGGCTAAACATGTTCACATTGCTGATTGTTGTAGGGATCATAATTTAGATTTTGTGGCTATTTCGGAGACGGGTAAACGAGATTACTCACCAAGTTTTCTCAACCGCCTTTCTGGTGGTGGAGACTTTGAGTGGGTTTCTCGCCCGCCTCGAGGCCGTTCGGGTGGCATCCTTGTCGGTGTACGAGCGGATACCATGGACGTTATAGCTAGTTCGGTTGGAGAGTTTCATGTTAAACTCCATATCCGTAACAAGGCTGATAATTTCCAATGGAGTCTCGTTGCTGTATATGGAGCTGCTCAGGATGTTTATAAGGCTGACTTTTTACGAGAGCTCGTTAATCTTGCAAAGGACAATTCGCATCCTATTTTAATTGGGGGCGATTTTAATTTGCTTCCATTTGCTCACGAGAAAAGTAGAAGCCGTTTTGACAGCCACTGGCCATTCTTATTTAACGCTGTCATCGACAGTTTAGATCTTCGAGAGGTGTCAATGGTTGGTAGGTAGTACACGTGGGCTAATAGTCTCCCTGACCCGACATACGAAAAACTGGACCGCGTGCTCATGTGCACCGACTGGGAAAACAAATACCCAATGGTGACGGTTCACGCTCTAGAACGTATTGAGAGACTATCTGACCATGCTCCTATACTTCTGAACACAGGAACGTCGCGTCCTATATGTAGAAAATCGTTCAAATTTGAACTTGGTTGGCTACATAGGGAAGGCTTCCATGACATGGTTAAGAATGTATGGGAAAGACCGGTAGCGGGACGATCACCAATTGAGAGATGGAATAACAAAATGTGTGCATTACGCAGACACCTCTCTGGTTGGGCACGTCATGTTACAGGTATTCTTAGAAAAGAAAAGCAACGGTTGTCAACCATTATTGATGAGCTTGAGTCGCTCGCAGAAGTGCGGACGTTATCTACGCATGAAATTGAACTGAAAAGTCAATCTAATGCGCAAATAGCAAACCTACTACGTGAGGAGGAGCTCAAGTGGTATCAACGGTCCAAGTCTCAGTTTCTTCTTGAAGGAGATTCGAATACTAGATACTTCCATAGTGTTGCTAATGGCAGACACAGGAAGAAACGCATTCATTCTCTTCTCCATGAGGACGGACGAAAAGCTTACATTACTAATTATTACAAAGACCTGTTCGGCGAACCTGAGGAAGGTAACTTCACCATGGATGAATCGCGAACGGAGGATATCCCCCAAGTTTCCGCTGTGGAGAATAGCTTACTTACAACCCCCTACACCGAGGAGGAGGTTAAAAAGGCCATTTTCCTGATGGAACATAATAAGGCTCCCGGTCCGGATGGGTTCCTAGCAGAGTTTTATCAAACATTCTGGGACATCATCAAAGTTGACCTTCTCGTTATGTTCAGCGCGCTTCATGTGGATCAACTCGAGTTGTTTAGGTTGAACTTTGGCAAAATTATTTTGTTACCTAAGGTGAATGAGGCAGAAAGGATTCAACAATTTAGACCTATATGCCTCTTGAACGTTAGTTTCAAGATTTTTACAAAGTAGCCACGATTCGTCTGAATACAGTTGCTGAACATGTAGTGCGACCGTCTCAAACTGCCTTCATGCAAGGACGTAGTATTCTTGATGGGGTAGCGGTGTTGCACGAAACGGTTCATGAGTTACATTCCAAGAAACTTAATGGGGTCATTCTTAAATTAGATTTTGAAAAAGCTTATGATAAAGTTAAGTGGTCTTTCATCCAACAAACTCTCAGAATGAAAGGTTTCTCTGATGAGTGGTGTGCTCTAATTCATAATTTCGTGTCTGGAGGTAGCGTGGCCATAAAAGTCAATGATGACATTGGACGTTATTTCCAGACTCGAAAAGGTCTTAGACAGGGTGATCGGTTATCCCCTATGTTATTCAATATAGTGGCGGATATGCTTGCTATTATGATTGAGCGCGCTAAAGTGGATGGTCAGATTGAAGGGTTGATTCCTCATCTAGTCGATGGGGGGCTATCAATCCTTCAGTACGCCGATGACACAATTCTTTTTATGGAACATGACATTGAAAAAGCTCGAAATCTGAAATTAATTTTAGCAACTTTCGAGCAGCTTTCAGGTTTGAAACTTAATTTCCATAAGAGTGAGTTGTTCTGTTTTGGTGAGGATTTAGACGACGCCGAGCTCCATGCCGAACTCTTTGGTTGTGGGCAAGGTCAATTTCCGATTCGATATTTAGGCATTCCGATTCATTATCGGAGGCTTACTATTGCCGAATGGAAATGCGTCAAAGAAAGACTACAGAAACGTTTAAGTAGTTGGAAAGGAAAATTGCTGTCCCTCGGTGGAAGATTGGTACTCATAAATTCGGTGCTCACCAATATGGCACTATATATGTTATCCTTCTTCCTTTTGCCAAAAGGGGTGCTCCAAAAACTAGACTATTATCGGTCTAGATTCTTTTGGCAAGGGGACAGTGAGAAGAAGAAATATCGACAGGTTAAATGGAGTGTGATTTGCACACCTAAAGATCAAGGAGGGCTGGGAATTCACGACCTTGAGGTCAAGAATATAGCTATTTTAGGTAAATGGTTGTTTAAACTACTAACCGAGAATGGACAGTGGCAAACCCTTCTGAATCGTAAATATGTTGGATCCAAACCGCTTTCACAAGTTTCTTGGAAACATGGTGATTCGCATTTTTGGGCTGGTCTGATGGCTGCAAAATCACAGTTCTTCAGATTTGGACATTTTTCGATTAAATATGGGTCTCAGATAAGGTTCTGGGAGGACACGTGGCTAGGCAATACCACACTCCGTGAACAATATCCAGCATTATATAATATTGTTCGTTACAAAAGTGATACCATTAAGAAGTTAATGGCAACCTCACCTCCAGATGTAACATTCAGGAGAGATTTGATTGGCATGCGTTTGGTTGCATGGCAAGCCCTGTTACAGCGGTTGGCCAATATTCAACTTCAAGCTGGGCCAGACGAATTTTGTTGGAACCTACAAAAGAATGGCAAATTCTCGGTAGACTCCATGTATAATGCTTTATCCCATTCTCATATACCAGTTGATAACAACAAGGTTCTTTGGAATATGAAGATACCACTTAAAACTAAGGTGTTTGGATGGTACCTTCGTCGTGGATTTATTCTAACCAAAGACAATCTTGCTAAACGGAACTGGCAGGGAAGTAAGAGTTGTGTTTTTGTCATCACAATGAAACCATAAAACATCTCTTTTTTCAATGTCGGTTCGCTAGGTCTATATGGTCAATCATCCAGGTAGCATCTAACCTTTATCCCCCATGCAGTGTAACCAATATCTTTGGAAATTGGTTACACGGTATCGATAAGAGGTTTAGATAGCTTATTAGGGTGGGAGCGTTTGCCATTATTTGGTCACTATGGCTATGTAGAAATGATAAAGTGTTTAACGATAAATTGTCTTCTCCCTTGCAGGTCATCTACCGGTGTACCGGTACACTCCGTTCATGGTCCTCTCTTCAGCGGGTGGAGCACCGAGACCTATTTACGGAGGTCGGTGCACGGTTGGAGTCCACGGCGAGGGATACTTTTTACCATCATGGGTGGCAGCATAATCTTCGGATAGAGCCACCACCACTTCAGGCGTAGTTGCATTTGCTCATTGACATGATATGTAATTCGCCTTTATTCAGTTTCGGATTGTGTACTATGAAACAGCTGTGTGCATCTTAGTTATGCAGAGGCTGGGTGTAAACGGTTAAACCTTTTAACTAATAAAACGCCCTTTATCGGAAAAAAAATCAACTCAGATAGGTGGTACAGGGATATATATCAACAAATGAACACCTTAAGTTCTCCTTTCGGAGGTGTTTGATGATGAGTTATTGATGAAATGGAGAACCCTGAGCAAATTACCACATACCTCGTGCTTAGTGAGGACCGAGACATAATGATGTGGAAATTACATAGTTCTGAGATTTACCCATCCCAATCGGTTAGTATCAAGTCTCTCGACTAAAATGTACTCTCCCCAAGCTGAGACATAATGATGTGGAGAAGCTAAAATGTACTCTCTGTCGGCCCAGTGAGAACTGGGGTATGGAGAGCCCATTCCCCTCACGCCTTGCACGCGGGCCCATCAGACGAAGCAAATAAGGACCAGGCGTCATCGCCTGGCGAGACCCTCGAGAGGCAACTCCCCTCGAGGGCACGAAGAGAACTTGAGGGCCTCAAGGGACCCCTCGCCTCAGGGGACCCCCCGAGGCGCCAACCAGCCTGAGGTGGAGTCCAACGGGAATCCCCCCTCAGGACTGAAGGGAACCGTAGCGACCAAGGAAGCACAGCAGGGCGCACGTGACCACTGCCACGATCAGGTAGGGACGCTCACACCCACGTCGCTGTCCCTGTCGATAAAGTGGTCAACAAAGCCGCTATGCCCGCTGCACCGCTGCCAGGACCTTCTACTCTGGCAATAAAGCGGCTGGACGGCGCAACCCTCCAACAGAGGTCGTCATCGCGGGCCCCGCCACAGAGACGGCCCGCTCTGCTGATCGTACTACGCGGTCGGCTGCCTGTCGGCCACGGCGCCACCTTTATCCACAATGGACCGAGTCCATGGACGGACGGAGCACGGTGGACTCGTGCTCCGCACTTCCGCTGCCACGTGGGAGCCACCTTGAAGGCCAAGTCGAAGAAGAAGACCGGAGGCGGCTATAAAAGAGGGGAGACATCCATCGTAGGAAAGGCCGGCCCTTAGCGCGCAGAACACCCTTGTAAACCCTAGCTACTCTGGTTAGATTAACCTAGCACCGGAGGAGGAAGAAGATCATCGCTTCCCTCCCTAGGCAAGAACTGCCTCAAGGGGGCTTCCGGCAAGCTCAATTGTATTGTAACCTTCCACATATAATACAGACAAGTAGGAGTAGCGGTCTTACTTCCTCATGAGGGCCGTGAACCTGGGTAAAGGACGGTGTTTTCCGTGGTCGGGTGTGCGTCTACTTCAGGTCCGGCGAGCAACATCGCGGGACTACTTGAGGTTGTAGACCTCCGCTTTCAATCCCGTGTCGAACTACACTTCAGGAAGTGACTACCCCCGATTCCTGGGAGTCATAACCCGACATTTGGCGTGCAAGGTAGGGGATTGAGGCGCGTCAACAACCTTCGAGTTCTTCTCCACGCCATGATGAACACGCGCACCACCCGCGTCGCCTGTACCAGCCGCAGCGCGCCCGCAGGAGCTCGCGCGCCCCCAGGTGCCGCGACCACCCGCGCACGACAGGGCCGACCCCGCCAGGAGGAGCATGTCCCTTCTAGCCCTCACGCGAAGGCAGCGGAGCATGACGCCGAGCACCAGGATGACGCGCAGTCGTCCCACCCGACGCTGCACCGCAGCCTCTCGGGCGCCCCACACCGCGCTGCTCATGGCGCAAGAGCTGCTCCGCTACCAGCCCACCGCGGAGGCCCACGAGCAGTGGCTCCAACGCCTCAACCACCTCGTCGGCATCGCCACGACGCGCCCCGCTCCGTCGCAGTCCAACATGCGCCCCTCTCTCGCGGGCACGGTCGCAACAAATGCGCCTCCGCCACCTCCGGGCCCCGCACCCGCTGCGGCGCAAAGGGCTGCCTCGCACGCCTCTTCTCCGCATGATTGCTTAATCGTGCAGCGCACCGCGCCCGACGCTCGTGTGGGGATGGAGCTCCAGCGAGACCGCCATAATAGACTCGTGGAGGAGCTCGGCCAGGCGGGACAGCAGAACAGCGGCGCGCTTCAGCACGGGGTCGCTACGTGCACCTCGGGCTGCATGGCGTTCACCCGCTCTCTGCCCTTCCCAAGGGCTACGACGGCTCCAGCAACCCCATCGAGTTCCTGCAGCTCTACACCACCTCCATCCAAGCTGCGGGGGGAGATGACAAGGTCATGGCCAACTGGTTCTCCCACGCGCTTCGCGACTCTGCGCTGTCGTGGCTCCTGAACCTCCCAGAGGACTCTGTGAACTCCTGGGAGGAGCTCTGCAAGCAGTTCGTCTCCAACTTCAAGGGGACATACGACCGCGCCCTCACCCACAATGATCTGCGCGATGTGGTGCAGAGGAAGGACGAAACGCTCCGCAAGTACATCCAGCGCTTCAGCCAGGTGCGGAACAAGATCCCAAACATCCCTGACACCCAAGTCATCGCCGCTTTCCGCGAGGGCGTCACAAACAGCAGGATGGTCGAGAAGCTGGGCATCCACGACAAGCTCACCTTTGTGGTGAAGCTGTTCGACATGGCGGACAAGTGCGCCAACGCTGAAGAGGGACTCCTCTTCGTGAAGATGTCCTCGAGAGGGGACGATCACGCTGAGGGGTCCAAGAGCCAGAAGAAGGAGGAGCCCAAGCGCAAAGCCACCGTAGTTCCTGCGGCAGAGCTTGACACAAAAGGCACCCGCAGGGACTCCCTCGAGGCTGGAGAGAGGCAACATGATCACCGCCCCTTCTGCATCTACCACAACAGGCGCGGCCACTCTACGGAGTCTTGCTACGACCTCAAAAAGTTGAGCAAGGAGCGCGAGCAAGCAGAAGGGAATGGCAGCCGCGGTCGAGGCCGTGGCTACCGCGGGAGCGGACGCAAGGGCGGCTACCAGAAACCATCTGGAAATCAAGCCAACGCTGCTGAAAAGAACGGCAACCTCCCTGACGAGGAGGATGGCGGTTACCAAGCCCCGAGAGGCGCCATTGCCTGCATCCTCGGAGGGGCGCAGGCGCCGAAGTCGAACAACCAGTCCAAGCAGTTCGCCCGCGAGCTCAACGCAACCCTCCCAAGCACGGAGACCTCCAGGCCCCTCAAGTGGTCGCAGTACACCATCGCCTTCGACGCTCAGGACCACCCCAAGTCCACCAAGGCTGTTGGAACCCTCCCGCTGGTCTGCACCCCAACCATCGACAACGTGGCCGTCTCCAAGACGCTCATCGATGGCAGAGCAGGCCTGAACGTTATCTCAATAGATACGTTCGAAGCGCTTCAAGTGCCCTACGAGCGGCTCATGCCCTCGAGGCCCTTCACGGGGGTAACCAGCGGCTCTATCGAGCCTCTAGGCCAGGTCAGGCTTGCCGTCACCTTTTGCTCCGCCTGCCGTACAACGCCATCCTCGGCTACCCTGCGCTCGCGAAGTTCATGGCCGTCACGCACCATGCGTACAACATGGTCAAGATCCCCGGCAGCACAGGCACAATCACCATCCGTGGACATGTCCTGAACGCTACGCGCGCCATGGAGACGGCCTACAAAACTGCCGCCATGGCCTTCCCCGCAGAAGAGGATCTGGCGCCCCTCGAGAGGCCCAAGAAGAAGAAGCAGTTGTTCTCCCAAGAGGCAGCTGCTACCAAGAAAATCTCTCTGAGCTGCAATAGCTCGGGGGCTGAAGGCTCGGGGCTAGCGTCACCATTGGCGCCGTGCTGCCTCCCAAATAGGAAAGCGCGCTCGTCGCCTTCCTCCAGGAAAACTCTGACATGTTCGCGTGGACACCGTCAGACATGTCTGGTGTACCGAGGGAGGTGATCGAGCACCACTTGGCCGTGTGCCCAAACGCGCGCCACGTCAAGCAAAAAGCAAGAAAGCAAGCCCCCCGAGAAGCAAGCATTCATCGTCAAGGAGGTCGAGAAGCTAAAAGCGGCAAAAGTCGTTCGCGAAGTCGCACACCCCACGTGGCTCTCCAACGGCGTGGTAGTCCCAAAACCCGCCGGCGGAGGCCGCCTCTGCATCGACTACACTGACATAAACAAGGCCTGCCCCCAAAGACCCTTATCCCATGCCCAGAATCGACCAGATCGTGGACTCCACGGCAGGCTGCGACCTCCTCTGTTTCCTCGATGCCTTCTCGGGTTATCACCAGATTAAGATGGCTAGATAGGATGAGGAGAAGACGGCTTTCCTCACCCCATGCGGTGTGTATTGCTACGTCTGCATGCCCTTCGGCCTAAAAAATGCCAGAGCCACTTTCCAGAGGTTGATGAGGATAGCCCTTGGCGGGCAAATGGGGCGAAATGCCGAGGCATATGTGGACGACATCGTCGTGAAGTCGCGAGAGGGAAAAACTCTTCTCGGAGACCTTGAAGAAACATTGCCAGCTTGCGCAAGGTGAACATCAAGCTCAACCCCGCCAAATGCGTCTTTGGAGTACCTTCAGGCAAATTGCTTGGGTTCCTCGTGTCCCATCGGGGCATAGAGGCGAACCCAGACAAAACCAAGGCCATAGAAGACATCCAACCTCCATGTAGGCTCAAGGACATGCAACGCCTGGCAGGCTGCATGGCCAGCTTGGGTCGATTCATCTCCAAGTTCGGTGAAAGAGCCCTACCGTTCTTCAAGATCATGAAAAGAACGGGCACCTTCAAGTGGACCCCTGAAGCTGAAAAAGCATTTGAGGACTTGAAGAAGTACTTGGCTAGCCCACCTGTAATGGTCGCCCCAAGGCTTGGCGAGCACCTGAAGTTGTACTTGTCAGCTACTCCACAAACAGCCAGTGATGTCCTTGTGGTGGAAAGAGAGGAGCATGTACTTCACAAGAAGAGTGCAACCACTCCAAAGAAAAAGCCTCCTGATAAAGAGTGCTGCGACGCCACGTCCCTCGAGGCCAAGCCCCTTGAGCCTACGTCCCTCGAGGCCAAGTCCCTCGAGGCCACGCCGCTTGAGGCTACGTCCCTCGAGGCCAAGTCTCTCGAGGCCACGCCTCTCGAGGCCACGTCCCTCGAGGCCAAGCCCCTTTAGGCTACGTCCCTCGAGGCCAAGTCCCTCGAGGCCACGCCACTTGAGGCTACGTCCCTCGAGGCCAAGTCCCTCGAGGCCACACCTCTCGAGGCCAAGTCCCTCGAGGCCATGCCACTTGAGGCTACGTCCCTCGAGGCCAAGTCCCTCGAGGCCACACCACTTGAGGCTACGTCCCTCGAGGCCAAGTCCCTCGAGGCCACGCCTCTCGAGGCCACGTCCCTCGAGGCCAAGCCCCTCGAGGCCACGCCCCTCGAGGCCATGTCCCTCGAGGCCCAGGACAAGCCCCTTGAAGCCAACCCCATCGAGGGCCAAGCTGGGCCACCCCAGGCGAAAGACGCCAAGGCAACAGAAACTACCCTCGTCGAGCATCCAGTTTACTTCGTCAGCACAGTACTACGTGATGCTCGCGAGCGGTACCCGATGCAGCAGAAGCTTCTCCTCGCACTCCTCATTGCCTCAAGAAAGCTGCGACACTACTTCCAGGGGCACCCCATCACGGTGGTCACCTCTTTCCCTCTGGAGCAAATTCTGCGCAACCCAAATGCAACATATCGTGTCGCAGGATGGAACATCGAGCTACAACCGTTCAATTTGCGCTTTGATACCACAAGGGTAATCAAAGGAAGAGCGCTGGCAGACTTCGTCGCCGAATGGACTAATCCAACCCCTGAAGAGCCCTGGGAAGAAGAGCACGAGCCCTCTGGAGCCGCAATGCCCAGCCACTGGACCATGAAGTTTGATGGAGCTTTCGCGCGTCGCCACGGTGGGGCAGGCGTAGTCCTGACCTCCCCCAAAGGCGACAGACTGTATTATGCGGTCCAGCTGTGCTTCGGAATCGACAAGATATCCAACAACATCGCCGAGTACGAAGGGCTACTTGCTGGCCTAAGAGCCACAATAGCCCTGGGCGTCAAGCACATACTTATCAAAGGTGACTCCCAGCTGCTCGTCAACTTCTCCAACAAAAGCTACAAGCCTAAGGATGACCACATGGCTGCATACCGTGAAGAGGTCCGTAGGTTGGAGAAGAACTTCAGGGGAATGGAGCTCATGCACATCCCAAGAAAGAAAAACCAAGAGGTTGATGAAATCGCCAAGCGCGCTTCAAGGAGGCAGTCCCAGTGACGAGGTGCTAACTCGACAAGTCCCAGGGTTGTGCACCCCGGGTTGATTGATGGGGAGAGAGATGAGTGCAGGTGGTCACGACGGCTGACAAGCAAGGATTTACCCAGGTTCAGGCTCCCGGAGGATAACACCCTACTCCTGCTTGTCTGATTATTGATGCGAGTTGTGGTTACAATGGCGAGATTGCGATCTCGCTAGGTTTATGGCGGTGTCTATGAGCGTGCCCTTTTGGACGAGCAACCCTCCTGGCGTTATAGGCAGCCAGGTCTCGGGTGGTTGATGCCGATGGCAACTACAGATATGGCAGGTTATGCTTCCTAACCGTCTTGGACTAGGTTACATGATACCCCGCGTGGGCCTTCTGTGGGCTTCCACGTCCTTGGCGCGGCTCAGGTATCCTTATCGTGGGCTACCCGAAAGGCAGCCCCACGTCAGTAGCCCCCTAGTGCTTGGTCGAAGCGTAGAGTCGAGCGAAGGACTTCTTCCTCCTGGACGCGCCATTGGATTGCCTGACCTTGAGCTTGAACTCGATTTCTTCAGTCGAACCGGCCCCTCCCGATGGGAGTAACCTTTGCAGTTGAATTACTGTGCCTTCGTCTTGAAGCTTGCTTTTACTCGGCCAACTGGCTTACTTGTTGATGGATTCGGCTGCTCGAGCTTACTCGTTTTTCCTTTGCCTTCCGAATCATTTCTTCGGGTTCTCGGATCATCAGTTGATCCTACTTTGTTGGTTTCAGCTAAGTAGCTTACTACTCGAATCACTCTATCGAGCTGTTTCAGTTGTTTTTGGAGCCGTTGGCTTGATGACGTCACTGGTGACGATCCATTGCATGCCTCTACGCCCGATGGGACGTGACGTGGCGGGCCCCACTGTCAGAGCTGACCGCGGTCAGCAGTTGTCACGTCTCCGAACTGGGCGCAAAATTTGCACGGCATGATGACGACGCCTCGGTTTTCGTGCGTAGTGGACGAAGTGGGCGGTGACGGTTGGTTTCTTCGCGCGACACGTGTACGACCGGATGTGTCTGCTCGGAGCCCTTGTTCTGTGGACGGTTGAGATGAACCTTTTCGAGGCATAAGTACTGCGTTTTGATGCGAGGGACTTCATCTTCTCCAATCGTTCTGGCCTCCCTTTCCTCTGCGCTCTACCATTTTTGCCGCCATCCAGAGCTCCTTGCTTTTCTGTCCGTGCACCTTGCGCTGCCTCACTGCGCCATGGGAAAGCCGAAGAACACCGCTGGCTCCTCCGCCGCCGCCGACGATGCCGGGCTGATGAAGAAGCCCGATGGCGACTCGCAGAGATCGTCGGTGAAGAAGGCCGAGGTGGAACTCTTCCGTGCGCAGGGTCTTCTTCCACCTGCTGACCAAGTCCAGGTACGCGCTCCTGGCAAAGAGGTTTTCCCCACTCCCCGCGATGGGGAACGTGTTTGCTTCACGGATTTCCTTCCGCGGGGCTTCGGATTCCCCATGCACGATTTTGTGCGCGGTCTCCTGTATGCCTATGGGGTTCAGATCCATGATCTGACTCCCAATGGCGTCTTGAGCATCGCGGACTTCATCGTGCTTTGCGAGTGCTTTCTGGGTGTCGCGCCCCACTGGGCATTGTGGAAGTCACTCTTCCTCGTTCGCAAGAACGTTGGGAGGAGCGGGTTGCCCTTCCCCGTGGGCGGCTTCGGAATCCAAGTGCGCGGTGACACCGCGTACTTCCAGATGAAGAAGTGCGACTCCGTCCAAGGATGGCGCAAGAGATGGTTCTACGTCCAGTCGAACCAGGACGGCCTGGGTGCATTCGACAGCGGACGTGGACTGCGGAAGACCACCGCCTGGACGCACCCGCTGACTGCCGTGGAGAAGGAGGTTGTGCGGCCCCTGCTGGGCCTGCTGCGCGATCTGACCAAGACCCTTGGGCGCGAGGCGGGTGGCGTCTTCCTGATGGCCACCTTCTTCCGTCTTCGGGTGCAGCCGCTCAGCGCTCGGCCTCACCCGATGTGGGCCGCCGAGGGCGTCAGCACCGAGCCGCTTGACGATGAGGAGGTGGAAACCAAAGTAAGGTCCATCACCAGCCTCCGAGTCGCGGACACGTGCAACGTCAAGAGCCCGGTTGCTGCTTACGGGGCATCAAACCCCGTTCCTGAGGTGAGTCTTGGCTTGTTTTTCTTTTGTCTTGACTCGACTTGCGTCTACCTTCTTCCTGATTCGACTTGTGTCTACTTGCTTCAGGGTCGGTCTTTGTTGATCAGCCTTCCTCCTCTTCCCGAGAATGGACCCGACGATGAGTCAAAGTTTGTCGAGGAGGAGGACGACGACGAAGAGATTCCTTCCGCACATTCTCCCCACGAAGAGGTGGAGGATGAAGATGAAGTGGAGGAACCCGTGCGGAAGAAGCGGAAGCTCCCGAGCCGTGGCGACTCTGCTAGTGCGTCGTCACCTGCTAAGGATGCCGACCTTACTCTGGAGGAGGCCGTCGCGACGTCGTCGGGTGCGTGGTCCTCGGGTGGCTGGGATGAGCCCCTGAATGTTCCTCCAGTCAGCTCCGTGGCTCCTCGTTCTTTTGCGCGGATGGCGTCGCCCTCCCTGGAGAGTTAAGACGACCTTGGAAACCCCAGGTGAGCTTCTTGATGATTTGTTTCCTTCGAGTTGTGTTTTGTAGCTGCAACGTTTGAGTTGACAAGTGTGTCCGTTTTTGCTGTAACCATCGTTCTGGCGATGTTAGCTCCCCCCTTCGGGACGTTGAGCACACATCCGCCCCTTCGACTGAGTTGGGGGCTCAGGCGGTGGTGGAGAAGGCGCGTGCGCAGCCTGCTGGCGTTGCATCGTCGAGCCGCGATCCTCCTTCGGCTTCAGAGGACCCTGACCTCCTGGACCACGTAAGTCCTTTAAGCCTGTACTTGTATTCTTGAGTTTTCATCGGGTGCGCGATCAGCGCTCCCGATGGGAGTAGCCCCCGAAGGTGTGGGTGACTAGTATAGTCGCCCGCAACTTTATTAACATCTTGTTTTTGTTTCAGCCGTACTACTGTCAGCAGCTTGACGCAGCCGCGGCTTATGTTCGCCTGGAGAAGGAGAGGGACCAGCTGCGTGCTTCTCTGGACCAGGCTACTGGGCGGGTTGCTGAGCTTGAGAAGGCCCTGCATGAATCTCGAGAGCGGGAGCTGGCGCGGGTCGCCCAGGAGAAGACTCAAGTCGGTCGTCTCCTCTCACTCGCCGGTGTTCTTGGGGGTAAGTTTCGGCTTAATGCCTACTGTGCCTTGATCTTTTTCTTTGTCTGACCTTGAATCCTTTGCGTAGAGACTTGCGGTGGGGCTCCTCCGGAAGATGAGTCGAGTGACGCGGTTAACTTGGCGACTGCTGTTGGCTTCCTCGACCGGGTCTGTGCCTATGCATCCGACGCGCTGAAGAAGTCCACAGCCGCGTTGAAGAAATCGACTGGAGCCCTTACTGTGGTGCACCAGAGTATCTTCATGGGCGACCAGCCGCCGGCAGCCGTGGACGCCCTTGCGGCGCCGTTTGAGCACGCGACCACCATCGCCGACTTCACGCGGTCGCAGACGGTACGCGGCTCCGAGCTCACCTTCCAGCTCCTCTTAGGGCATCAGGTTCCGGGTGACTTTGAGAAGGTCGTCAGCGGCTTTCCCCGAAAACCCGATGGCCGAACCGCGTCGCTGGGTGGCGTGAAGGAGCGTGCTTCACAGCTGGCCGTGCAGCTTGTGGCACTCTTCGAGAGGGCCCTTGCTAAGGCCACTGAGGCGGCTGCCACTCGGAAGGGTCGCTCCCGGTCGCAGTCTGCAGCTTTAGAGTAGGCATAGCTTTAGGAATTCGGCAGTCGCCGTGGTCTGTACTTTTGAACTTCTGGCTCTGTAATGAATGTTGTCCTGCCCGGTCTATTGGCTTTTAACAGTGCTTTTGCTAGAACTGAATTTCTTTCTGCCGAGTTTAACTTTGCTTCACAGTCGTATGATTGTATTGACTCTGCGTATTCCTGGCAGACTGTCGTGCGCGGTGGTGCTTCTTCTTCTCCTGCGACTGCGCCGAGTGGCGAGGCTTCTTCTTCGGGTGCTCGCCGTCGTCGGGCGGCGCCTGCTCCTCCACGTAGTACAAATGATCAGTGGATAATCACGTACCTGAAGAACAAAGTGGTTGAGCTTGAGGCGACCCTGAAGAATACTGAGCTGCTGCTGCACCGCTCTCGGTCGCATCCTACTGCGGAGTTCTCATGACGTGAAGATTTTTTGCTTGGGGAGATCGATCTAATCAGTCGACAGCTGCAAGGTTAGTATCCTCTTGGCGGCTGCTTTCTTTGCTGAAGCTTGCTTGTTCTGACTTGCAGTTTACGCGTGTAGATGTGAACCCGGACTGGGAGGCTGAGCGGGCTCGTGTTGAAGAGCGAGTTACCCGAGAGGCGTCTGGCGACTCCTATGAAGGTCGTCAGTTCTAGGTGAACAAGTTGAGAGGTCGCGCCCTTGCCACCATGCTTGACCGTACATGGCGCGCGGCTTTTCTTCTGGAGAATTGCCGGAAGACACTCTGGCATATCAATCGTGTGTACTTCCCGCATAACGCGCAACCGAACGGGCTGTCCGCCTTGATGGAGAGGTTCCGTGATGGTGAGGGGCTGAAGGAGGTTGTCAACGCCCAACTTGTGGCTGAGGCGAACGCAGCGTTGGCATACGTCCGGATGCATCGGCCGCACCTTCCGCTCGACAGGGTGCTTGATGGCCTGCCTGGTGATGACGACTTCGACGAGACCTTAGCGGCTGCGCGCCGAATTATCAGGCAGGTTCAGGACCTGAGTGAGCGCCTTATAGGTCCCCTCGATGCGCCGAAGGCCGAGCCTGCAGATTAGAGTAGCTGTCGTCTGATGTACAGGGTTAGCTATAGAGGGCAAATGTGCATGCGCAGGTTGCAATGTACCAGATTAAAAATACTTGCGAGTAATGGGAATTGATCTGCTTTCTCGGAAGTGTTTTTGCTTGTTTTGATTTGCGACCTGTTTGGCGCAGTCGCCTAGTATGTTAGGCAACGGCCTAGGTTTTTCCAAGTGTGACTTGTATGTCGCAGTCTCTGACTTTAACAGGTGGCGACTTAGGATTTTTGCAACTTGACCTGTATGGCGCAGCCCCCGAGTTGTTCGAGTGGTGGCCTAGGATTTTGGCTAAGACCTGTGTGGCGCAGCCCCCGAGTAGGTCGAGTGCCGGCCTAGGATTACAAGTGTTACCTGTTTGGCGCAGCCCCCGAGTATGTCGGGTGGCGACCTAGGATTTTGAACTTGACCTGTACAGCGCAGCCCCCGAGTGAGTTCGAGTGGCGGCTGAGGATTTTTCTGAGAAGGCCTGTATGGCGTAGCCCCCGAGTAGGTCCAGTGGTAGCCTAGGATTACAAGTGTTACCTGGTTGGCGCAGCCCCCGAGTGTGTCGGGTGGCGACCTAGGATTTTGAACTTGACCTGTATGGCGCAGCCCCCGAGTGGGTCAGGTGACGGCCTAGGATTTTTTGATTTGCGCTTCTATGGCGCAGCCCCCGAGTAGTTCGGGTAGCGGCCTAAGCTTTTCTTTCAACCTGTGTGGCGCAGCCCCCGAGTGGTTCGAGTGGCGGCCTAGGATTTTAGCTTCCTCTGTGCGAAAGGTAAAGGAGACCAATTTTCTTCAAATCACTTTATTGATTCTTGCGAACAGGCCGCCTCATTAAAACCCTTCCAGTCCCCTTAGGTACCCTGGTGAGGAAAGAGTGCGTCTGAAACCTGCCGCGCTGATTTTTCTTGTACAATGATTGGGTTGAACTAGGCGTAGAACCGGCGGAGTTGTGCCACGTTCCACGGGTTGCTGCAGTCTGCTCCCGTCTTCGAGTCTTTCAGGCGGTAAGCTCCGTTGCCGATTGCTTCTCTCACGATGTACGGGCCCTCCCATGGGGAAGCGAGCTTGTGCACCTTCTTCTGCTTGAGTCGGAGGACCAGGTCGCCTGCAACGAACGCTCTTGGTCGCAGCCTCCGAGTGTGATAGTTGCGCAGGTCCTGTTGATACACGGCTGATCTTGCCAGGGCGATGTCGCGTGCTTCATCCAGGGTGTCCATGCTGTCTTCGAGTGCCTCCTCTGCATCCGACTCGTCGTAGGCGACTACTCTCGGTGCATCGAATTTGATGTCGCAGGGGAGAACCGCTTCTGCACCATACACCATAAAGAATGGAGTGTATTGGGTGGATCTGTTTGGCGTTGTTTGTAGACTCCAAAGGACCGATGGTAGTTCTTCCACCCATGCGCCCGCTGCGCGTTTTAGTGGCACGCGCAGTCGCTTCTTGATGCCCATTGGATTGCGGGTGCGAGACGGACGCATAGCTGAGTTTGATCCCCTGCTCTGAGCAGAAGTCCTTGAATTCTTCGGCTGTGAAGTTCGAGCCGTTGTCGGTGATGATCCCATTCGGTACTCCAAATCTGAAGATGATTGACCTGATGAAGTTGACTGCTGTGGAAGCAGTCGAACTTGTGATGGGCACGGCTTCGATCCACTTTGTGATCTTATCGACTACAACCAGGAGGTGAGGGTGACCTCCGGGTGAGGATTTCTTCAGCGGGCCCACCATGTGCAGACCCCATTGGGCGAAGGGCCAGGCTAATGGTATTGTCTTAAGTTCTGATGCTGGCGCGTGTGGCTTTTTGGCAAACTCCTGGCACCCTGTGCATTTCCTTACTAGCTCCTCGGCGTCCTGCATGGCTGTCAGCCAGTAGAACCCGGCTCGTAGTGCTTTGGCCACCAATGCTCGACTGCTGGCGTGATGCCCGCAGATACCCGCGTGGATGTCGAGTAAGATGGCTTGGCCGTCGACTGGATCTACGCACCTTTGCAGGATTCCTGAGATGCTTCTTTTGTATAGTTCTCCGTTGATGACGGTGAAACTTTTGGAGCACCTGATGATGCACTTTGCTTCGACTGGGTCAGCTGGCAGCTTCTGATGCAGTATGTACGCCAGGTACGGTCATGTCCATGTAGCTTCGACTAGCATGACCTTCATGGGGACCTTGTCTTGGCTTGGCGGGTTAGCGTCGCCTTTTGTTGTTGCAGTGCTTGCTGTGTTCTGAGCCTTGATGGATCTCTGCGTGATGTGCTCGAGGAAGACGCCGGGTGGGACTGGCACCCTGTCTGAACCCATGTTAGCGAGGACGTCGGCTTCCACGTTGCTTTCACGGCCGATGTGCCGCAACTCGCAGCCGTCGAAGTTGCCTTCCAACTGATTGTAGAGGTCTCTGTAGGCGATCATGTTGTCGGCGATGGCGTCGCAGGACTTCATGGTTTGCTGTACCACCAGGTAGGAGTCGCCGTATATCATGAGGTGCGTGGCGCCGCAGTTCTTAGCCATCCGCATGCCGTGTATCAGGGCCTCGTACTCGGCTTCGTTGTTGGACGGCGTCGGAAAGTCCATCTGCAGGACGTACTTGAGCTTGTCGCCTTTGGGGGAGATGAGCACGACTCCTGCCCCGGCTGACATGAATTTCTTGGAGCCATCAAAATACATTGTCCATGCGTTGGACAAGTCGGGGACATTTGGTAGCTGGGCTTCTATCCACTCGGTGGTGAACTCTGGGAGGACTTGGGCCTTGATTGACTTCGGGTGAGCATACTTCAGCCCCCATGGTCCTAGCTCGACAACCCACTTGGCGACTCGTCCTGTCGCGCGTTGGTTTGTGAGAATGTCTGCTAGTCCAGAGGAGCTTAACACCGTGATCGGGTGCTCGGAGAAGTAGTGGACGACCTTCCTCGAGGTCATGAAGACTCCGTATGCTAGCTTCTGGTAATGCGGGTAGTTCTGCTTGGACAGGGTGAGGACTTCGCTGAGGTAGTAGACGGGCCTCTGCACCGGGTGACTGTGCCCTTCTTCTTCCCTTTCGACTATGAGTACCGTGCTCACCACCCTGTTTGTTGCTGAGACGTATAAGTATAGCGGCTCGTTTTCCAGTGGTGCCACGAGGACTGGAGAGGTTGTCAGGGTTTTCATGAGATGGTCGAATGCGTCCTGCGCCTCCTGTGTCCCCTCGAACTTGTCCGTCTTCTTCATCAGTTGGTAGAAAGGTAAGGCTTTCTCTCCCAACTTACTAATGAACCGGCTGAGAGCTGCGACTCGGCCGACTAATCGCTGCACCTCGCGGAGTTTGGTTGGTGCTGGCATGGTGAGGATGTTCTGCACCTTCTCGGGGTTCGCTTCGATTCCTCTTGCAGATACGAGGTACCCTAGCAGCTCTCCGGCTGGCACGCCGAACATGCACTTCTCTGGGTTGAGCTTGATCTGGTATACATCGAGTGCGGCGAAGACCTTGCGGAGGTCGTCGACTAGGGTATCTTCCTTTCGGGTGGTGACGATGATGTCATTGACGTAGACTTGGACGATCTGTCCGATTAGCCCCTTGAGGCATGCTTGCATTGACCGCTGGTACGTGGCACCTGCGTTCTTTAACCCGAACGGCATCGTTTGGTAGCAAAAGACGCCGTCGGGTTTGATGAAGGTCGTCTTCTCTTCGTCCTCGACTTTCAGCCTGATCTGCTGGTAACCTGAGTAGGCATCCAGGAAGGACAGGTGCTCGCAACCTGCTGTCGAGTCGATGATTTGGTCTATCCGCGGGAGCGGGAAGTGATCCTTGGGGCAGCATTTGTTGACTGCGGTGAAGTCAACGCACATGCGTAGTTTCTTCGTCTTCTTTTTCTCCACTAGGACCGGGTTGGCGACCCAGTCCGAGTCCTTGATCTCTCGGATGAACTTGGCGTGCAGTAGTCTGTCGACTTCCATGGTGATCGCATCTCGCTTGGGTCCTGAGAAGCGTCGCATGGATTGTTTGACTGGTCTTGCGTCCTTGTGGACTTTCAGAGAGTGCTCGGCGAGTTCCCTGGGTATCCCTGGCATGTCAGAAGGTTGCCATGCAAAGATCTTCCAGTTCTCACGTAGGAACTCGACGAGCGCGCTTTCCTATGCGGGGGTCAGACTTGACGAGACTTTGACCGTCTTTCTGCTGTCAGTCGGATGGACTTGGTGGGTGACGGTGTCATCGTTCGTATTGAATGATGCGTCCTTAGCTGGCTTCTTGCGAGCTGGGAAGACGGTCTTGTCGTTGTCGGCTGATATGGGCTTGAAGTGCTCTTCGACTCCGAAGAACTCAGAAATCTTGGCGAACTCGCGGTCGCAGCTATTGGAGAGCCCGAAGTCGCCGCGTACAGTGATTACTCCTTTCGGCCCGGGCAGCTTTATCATCAGGTAGGCGTAGTGGGCTACTTCCATGAACCTGGCAAAGGTTGGGCGCCCGAGGATGGCCTGGTATTGTGACTTCCAGTCGACGACTTCAAAGTCTATCGACTCCTTCCGGAAGTGCTCGGGTGTACCGAGGATGACGTCGAGTGTGATTGTTCCCATGGGCGTGATTGATTGCCCTGGTACTATGCCGTGGAAGGTGGTTTCCGATTCAGGCAATTTCTCTATCGACCTGTTCATTCTTCTCAGGGCGTCGGCGAATATGATGTTGATGCCGCTGCCTCCGTCCAGGAACACCTTCTTCAAGCTGTAGTCGCCGATCAGGGCCTCAATCACGAGTGCGGCGTGCCCGGGTCAGGTTATCTCAGATGGGTGATCTGCCCTGGAAAATGTGATGGGTGTCTCTGACCCGCGCAGGTAGTTTGGTACCGCGCGCGGGCTGTGGATGGCCTGAAGTACTTGGCGGGTGATGATTTTTTTGGCGCCTGTTTGACGGGGGTCCCTTCTGGATCATGTTCAGCTGTCCCCGTGCAGGTGGGTTCGTGTCGGTTGCTGCCGACTGACCTTGTTGCTGTTGCTGCGGCTGGGGGAATGCTCCTGCCGCCTGCACCTGGTAGTTGTTTGCGGGTGCTGCCTGGATGGCTAGCTGCGGGGCCGCCTGTATTGCTTGTACTGGAGCGATGATTTGCTGCATGGCTTGGTATATTTTTCTTGCTTTGGGACAGTCCTTCAGCAGGTGGCTGGAACCCCATTTGCCTGTTTCCGGGTTGCGGAACGAGTGATGCTTACAGGGTTGCATCAGCTCCTCTGCTGGGGTCAGTGGGCGCTTCCACTCGCGCTTCTGGCTTCCATCATTGTGGCCGATGCTGCTGCTGCCACGGTTATACTGACTCGAGTTAGACTGTCGACCCTGGTCGTACTGTCGACTGTTGTCGCGTTTGTCCTCACGGGGGGTTTCATAGCCCGCCGCTACTAGCTCGATTGAATCGTGGGTGTAACGTGGCTTCTTCTTTTGGCGTGCCTCACGCCAGTTGCTTGTTTCACCCTCTTTCTTAGGGGAGGTTTCGCTGACATAGTCCTCTCCTTCGGCCCATTGGTTGGCTGTCTTCATGAGCTCTATTGTGGTCTTCGGCTGGAGCCTACCGAATTCCTCGCGGAGGTCGCGGCGAGCGACGCCGTGCATGAAGGCGTCCATCACCCGATCTTCTGAGACGGGTTCCATGGTGTTGCGGAGTAGTGTCCATCGCTGGATGTAGGAGCGGAGCGACTCATCCTTTCCTTGCTTGCAGGCCTGCAACTCGATGTAGGTCGTTGGCCTTGCGAATGTTCCCGAGATACTCTTGATGAAGTTATCCTGGAATTCTTCCCATGTTCGGAAAGAGTCTTTGGGTTGGCTTGTGAGCCACCCGCGTGCCAAGTCCGTCAGCATGAGCTGGATGTACTGCATTGCCGTAGTCGACGTCCCGCATTGGCAAGTGCAGGCGATGAGGTAGTCTTCGAGCCACAGTTGTGGGTCTTGCTTCCCGTCATACTTTGGTGTGCCTGCTGTCAACTTGAAGCCCTTAGGCATGCGGGTGTCGCGGATGTTGAAGCTGAAGCATGCCGCGCCGCACGGCTCGAAGTCGCGGTCAGCGTGGTCGTCCGCGTTTGCCGCACTAGCCGAGCGCTCCTTGCGGTTGCGATCCACCGTCTTCTGCGTGAGGACGTCGTGAAGGTCCTTGACTGGTTGCCGCTGTGCCGCTGGGATGCCCGAGGTTGTCGGTTCGTGCGCCCGGTTGCTTGGCCCCTTGGCCGCCAGTGCTTCTTCGATTGCCCTTATGGAGGCAATTTGCTGCCCGTGGAGTAGGGAGCGCGCGTCCCCCTCCGGTGGCTGCGTGAGCCGGAGGTATGTCTCGACTGAGATCCGGGCGGCGTTCGCCGTCTTTGGGATGGGTATCCCGTTTTCATCTTCGGTGACGAAGGACGAGTCGAGGTTGCGGGTGAGCCTGGTTCGATCGGCTTCTGCCATGAGGGGAATGCGGGCTCTGTTTCGCCGTGCTCCTTGGTTGACCTCCGTAGAGGATGTGAAGGAGAGGGCGGCTCGCCTGGCACTCGATGCGTCCGCGTCCCTTTTGCGCCTGAGCAGGTCGGCTTTTTCAGCGCGGATTCGTTCGCCTTCCTTGGGTAGCAAATACTGGACCGCCAGGTGGTCGTCTCGAGGTGCGTTGGGTGGGTGGAACGTGCACTCGTCCACATGCTTCATGGCTTGGATCGCCATGTCCCGCGTGATGACAAGTTTAGTCTGGTCCGGCATGTCCACCTCTAGTGGATATGCGGGTTCTTCGTCGTCGCCATGTGGTGCAGTGCCGACCATGAAGACTTGCTTGGGGTAGACTTGAGTCGACAGTTTCTGTCTGGCCCCCCCACTTTTAGGCTTTTATTCTTCCTTTGTCTTGCTCTAAGCTACCTGACTTCCTTCCTTTGTTGGAGAGTTGGTGCTGCCGCTGCTGCTTATGTCGTCCGTGTCTTGCTCGGGATCGAAAACTGCTGCAACGTGGCACGCGGCGCAGTCGCTGTCGCGTCTTCTCGCGGTCGTCCATGTGTTCCCGCTCGCCGGGGCGAGTGCGATTGGCTTGGGGTAGACTTGGGACTTCCACGAAGATGAGGGCGCGCGTGACGCGGCTGTCAGGCGCGAGTTCCAAGCTGCCCGTGCGGGTGCGACAGTCGAGGTAGATCTTGACTTAGTCGACCGTGCGGCCGAAGTTGGGGTAGTAGATCCGATCCGCACGACCGTTGCCGAAGTTGTCGATGTAGATGCAATCTTCGCGGGTGCAACGGGCGCAGCTTCCGCGGGTGCGGCCGATGCGATCTTCGCGGGTTCGGCGGGCGTGGGGGTTGCCGGTTCGAGTGACGCCGCCGCGCGTAGCGTGGTAGTCGTAGACCTGAGTACACCACGACTATCGATGCAGCAGTATATGGAGCCGAAGGTGACGTGTATGACTTTGTTCAGATCGGCGTACACCGAGCGGTGAGCCGGCGGGTGGAGGACGTACTCGAAGGAGCCGAATCGGATCGACTCCCTGGCGGCGGATACGCCGATCTTCATTGCGGATGGAGCCGGAGCGACCATGATCCTAGCACTTGTTTGACGTTCCCACAGACGGCGCCAATTGACGAGGTGCTAACTCGACAAGTCCCAGGGTTGTGCACCCCGGGTTGATTGATGGGGAGAGAGATGAGTGCAGGTGGTCACGACGGCTGACAAGCAAGGATTTACCCAGGTTCAGGCTCCCGGAGGATAACACCCTACTCCTGCTTGTCTGATTATTGATGCGAGTTGTGGTTACAATGGCGAGATTGCGATCTCGCTAGGTTTATGGCGGTGGCTATGAGCGTGCCCTTTTGGACGAGCAACCCTCCTGGCTTTATAGGCAGCCAGGTCTCGGGTGGTTGATGCCGATGGCAACTACAGATATGGCAGGTTATGCTTCCTAACCGACTTGGACTAGGTTACATGATACCCCGCGTGGGCCTTCTGTGGGCTTCCACGTCCTTGGCGCGGCCCAGGTATCCTTATCGTGGGCTACCCGAAAGGCAGCCCCACGTCACCCAGCTGCCGGGCGTCTTTGAGGAAAGGCTAGTCAAGGCATCCATAAAACAGACACTAGAGGCCTTGCCTCCAAGCACAGACGAAGCCCTCCCGCCACCACCTACAAGTGGAGCTCTAGGCTGCGGAGCCCCCACAGGGGAGCGTCTGTTGCTCACAGCGGTGCACCAAGAGGGATTCACGAGATCAAGGACTACCTCCAAAAAGGGATTCTTCCCGAGGAAAATGTCGAAGCGGAGCGAATTGCCCGCCAAGGAAATCATACCAAATCCTCGAAGGAATTCTCTACCGCAAGCGCCCAAATGGCATCGCGCTAAAGTGCGTCCCCCTGAAAAAGGAAAACTGCTGATCAAAGACATCCACAGCGGGGAGTGCGGCCATCATTCATGCGCCCGCACCCTCGTAGGAAAAATCTTCAGGAGCGGTTTTTACTGGCCTCAAGCGCTTCAAGATGCAAGAGACATCGTCCAAGCTTGTGGAGCCTGCCAATTCCACGCCAAGCAAATCCACCAGCCAGCGCTGGGGCTACAAATCATTCCGCTCTCGTGGCCGTTTGCGGTCTGGGGGCTGGACATCCTGGGACACTTCCCAACAGCGCAAGGTGGATATCGCTACCTCTTCGTGGCCATTGACAAGTTCACAAAATGGCCTGAAGTGGAGGCGACGCGCACAATCACAGCAGGCGCGGCGGTAAAATTCATCAGAGGCCTGGTCTGCCGCTTCGGAGTGCCTAACCGCATCATCACTGACAATGGCTCACAGTTCACAAGTGGCATCTTCAGAGCCTACTGTGAAAAAATGGGCATCAAGCTCTGCTTCGCCTCAGTCGCCCACCCGCAGAGCAATGGGCAGGCTGAGCGCGCAAACGCAGAAGTCCTCAAAGGCCTAAAGACCAGGACCTTCGACATCCTCAAGGGCCACGGCAAGGGCTGGATCAATGAGCTACCCTCGGTGCTCTGGTCCATCCGTACCACGCCACCCAAGCCCACGGGGGAAACGCCGTTCGCACTCGTCTATGGAGCCGAAGCAGTCCTCCCCGCGGAGATAAAGCATGGGTCCCCACGGGTCCTTGCCTTTAGCGAGGACAAGCAAGAGGACCTCCACAACGACGACCTGCTGCTCCTTGAAGGGCTAAGACGCCGCGTTGCTCTCCGGGCAGCCAAATACCAAAAGGACCTGAGGCGCTACCACAGCCGCAATGTGCGCTCGCGCACCCTGGAGGCAGGCGATCTCGTCCTCAGGCGAATCCTCTCCAGGGAAGGCCTCCACAAGCTGTCCCCGATGTGGGAAGGTCCCTACAGGGTCACCCACATCGCCAGGCCTGTCGCGGCTCGCCTCGAGACACAAGACGGCGTCCCCGTCAAGAATCCATGGAACATCATGCATCTATGCAAGTTCTACCCGTGATCAAGATCACGCCAGGGCATCTAGCGAAAGAGGCAGCCCACGGCTCAACCTCCAAGCACCTTTTTGTCCCTCAAGGTTAAAAGCTCAAGGCTAAAACCTCACAAACCTTTGTATCCACAAGGAACAAGTTAAAAATGTGATCATAGTCACGCCCGTGATCATTGTCACGTCGAGACGTCAAGCGGACGAGGCAGCCTACGGCTCAACCTCCAAGCACTTTCGTCTCTAGAGGTTAGAATGCCGAACGGCTTAAACCTCCCAAAAAATAGCTTTGTCTCCCAAAAGGAACAAATGCAAGTGGTCATTGCCACACCCGTGATCATTGTCACGTCGAGACGACAAGCGGAAGAGGCAGCTTACGGCTCAACCTCCAAGCATGTCCGTCTCTAGAGGTTAGAATGCCGAACGGCTTAAACCTCAAATACATGCTTTGTCTCCTAAGGGAACAAACGCAATCGTGGTCATTGCCACGCACGTGATCATTGTCACGTCGAGACTCCTAGCAGAAGAGGCAGCCTACGGCTCAACCTCCAAGCATCTTTGTCTCTGGAGGTTAAAACGCCAATGGCTTAAACCTCCAAAGCCCCAAAGGCTTCACTCGAGGGAAAAACCCTACGAGTCCTCAAGAGCCACCCTCAGGGCGCTGAGGGCCTCTGCCACAAAGTGGTCCCCATGCCTCGACATGGTCAGAGCATTAACTTGGCAAACCCAAGCATAATGACTCCATCTCGTTCCTAAGTGAACTTAGCGCTTCGGCGCCGCTTAAAAAAATGTTTTGGGGGGATTTTTATTTACGCATTACTATTGTTGAAGTGTGCGCTTATATCTCTCCACATGCGTACCTCGCGAGCGGGGGCTGAGTACGGTGCCAGTGCCTCAAAAGACACACCAGCAGCACTGCAAAATCCAAGAGTCCGAGCTCTGGCTGGAGGGCAAGATCCCACAAACACGCCATCTCTACAGAGGACCTTGGTACTTACTCTCCTCGCAAGGAACGCCTGAGGGGATCTATAAACGCGCATGGATCCTTTGAACCGTGTTTCAGCGTTTGGGTTCGCCTCTCTAATACCTGCAGGGAGGATTTCCCCACGAGCCTGAAGGGGCATCCGCGAGCGACCCCTCAAGTGGGCAACCTCGCCAGACGAACAACCACTCGTGAGGGACCCCTCAAGTGGGCAACCTCACCAGGCGAAAAGCCTCTCCCGTGAGTGACCCCTCAAGTGGGCAACCTCACCAGGCGAAAAGCCTCTCCCGTGAGTGACCCCTCAAGTGGGCAACCTCACCAGGCGAAAAGCCTCTCCCGTGAGTGACCCCTCAAGTGGGCAACCTCACCAGGCAAAAAGCCTCTCCCGTGAGTGACCCCTCAAGTGGGAAACCTCACCAGGCGAAAAGCCTCTCCCGTGAGTGACCCCTCAAGTGGGCAACCTCACCAGGCTAAAAGCCTCTCCCGTGAGTGACCCCTCAAGTGGGCAACCTCACCAGGCTAAAAGCCTCTCCCGTGAGTGACCCCTCAAGTGGGAAACCTCACCGAGCAAAAAAACCTACGCAGGGCGAAAACCTCGAGAAGCTAAGTCCCGCGCTAACGCTTTAAGAGCGCTTTTCTCTCCCTAGCGCGCGTCCTTGCCCCTCGAGCGACTTCGCTTTTCCTTACGTTTCATGCACTACTCGCACGTCTAAGGGGGGCACTTGAGGACCGTGACTCAAGGCTCTTACCTCTCATAGGCCTAAACTCCTCCCAGGCCTTGCGGAGTCATTGCTCCTGCATACCGAGGTGACGGAGTCATGGCACGCAGAGATGGGACCTAACGACGCAGAGAACAAATGGGCATGAAGTTGAGTCCAAAGAGACTTCACGAGGGGCAGACAAGCTCAAATTAAAGCAGCAATTCAGAATATATTACAAGACCAACAGTCTAAAGTTGCCTAAGCACACAGCTATTACAGATGCTAGCGCCAGGAGCAGTCGAGAAGGGATCAGGGGGAAGCAGCACTGCTCCTAGCATCCTCCGCAACGCTGTCGTCGACCTTGGCGGACCGAGCTTCCTCCCTGAAGTCCGGCGCAGGGTCCGCACGCCTGAAGCGGTTGCAAAAAGCATCCACCTGCTCGTGGAGGGAAGCGAGACGCGCCGCGCGACCTCGCCGTCGGCGGCTTCGGTCACCAAGCGGAGTTCGAAGTCCGGCACGAGGAGCTTGATGTTGGTGAAGATGCGGTCTACAACCACCCCCAAAAGCTGCCTGCTCTCATCCTCGATCATCTCGCGAAGCTTGGTGACGGAACCCTCCAACGCCGCGAAAAGCTGGTCAAAATAGGCCAAGAGCGAGGCGGTGTCGACATGGCTTCCGGTTCCGGGGCGCGGCGCATCCGCGCCGCAAGCTCGTTGCCGCGCGCAACAAGCTCTTCAAATTGACGCTCACATTGCGTCGCGGATGCGCTGGACGAAGGGCCAGCGCCGCAAATCGCCTCGTCGCGAGCCTTCTCCGTTCGGCGCCGACCGGCCTTGGCCGCTGAGCGCCCGCAGCATGCTCGGCCTTGAGGCGGTCCTCCTGTCTCCGCAGCCGAGCGCGATATTTCTGAAGAAGGGACCTGCGGAGATGTCTCTCGTGTTCCGCGAGGGCCCTCCGTGCCGCCCTTGTCTTCTTGGCGAAGCGCCGCTCCGAGCGCTCGTCGGAGCGCTTCTGAGCGGCGACATGCTCGTCAAACTTCGAGATCGCCTGCGCCAGGCCTCCTTCGCGCGCTTCGAGGGCCTCGCGCTAGGCAGACAAGTCTTTCACCGCCTGGAGACGCTGCTCCTCGCGCCGCTGCAGCTCCTTCCCCTTGAGGGCCAGCTGCCGATCGTGCTCGACCCAGATCTTGTGGTCCTCCTCCAGGGCGGCCTGCGCAGCCTGGTGGGCGGAACGCAGCTGGGACTCCAACCGGTCCAGCTCTTGGCGCTTTTGCGCCATCGAGCCCTCCATCGCCTCGCGCTCGGCCGTGGCCTCTCGCAGGAGCTCCGCAGCGGCGTCGCGCTCTGCCTTGAGGGGCTCAAGAAGCTCGGCGGCATCGTGTATGGCCCCGTCGAGGATTTCCTTGGCAAAGCTGACGGCCTCCTCACAAGCTGCCTGCAGCGCCAGGTCCTCCCGCCGGCGCGCCTCGACAGCTGCGTGGAAGGACGCCCATGACCTTGCAAGCTCCTCCTGCTGCTGGGCGAGCCGAATGTCGCCGAGGGCAAGGTGGGCCTCCAGTCCCTCCAAAGACTCCTGCACAAGGCCAAACGCCACCTCGCGACGCCCCGTGCTCCAATCCCAGCCTTGGAGAACCAGTTCCTGGCTGGATGAGGGTCCGGCCGCGGCGTCCGGTCCCGTGAGCCCTGCCCCAGGTTGAACTTGGGGGCTGGGTGTGCCTCCGCCGTCATCCGGATCAGCCTCCACTTCAAGTTTCGAGCCAGCAAGGCGCTCGCCTTCTCCAGCCGGGCTAGGAGACGAAGAAGCACCCTCGCCCGCTGCCGCACCTGCGCCCGCGGGCACCTCCGTTGCTTCCTCCAGAGGTGGCGCAGGCGCCATGGGCGAGCCTAGTGGAGGTGGCACTTGTGTTGGCATCGCTGCAGGCGGCGACGGCGGCGTGTGAAGAAAAGTTGCCTCGCGCGGTGGTGTAGCTGCGCGAGGAGGGGTTGAAGCGCGAGGAGGAGTCAAAGCTTGAGGTGGCGTGGGAGCCTTCTCCTCCGCACTGTCCACTAGCAAAGGCTCGGGAGGAGGAGGCTGATCCTTCCGGCAGAGCGCAGCGTCTTCTGCTTGAGGCTCAGCCGCCTCCACTAGAGGCACGACAGCTCCCTCCTGAGGCGCCTCCCCGACTGGGCCTGAAGCGGGTGCCTCCAGAGGCCTCGAAGGCTCGTCAGCCGCCGCAGCTGCGCCTCTCTTCACCTCTGCTGCCTCGCGAAGCCTGCGACGCTTCACGGGCACAAAATCGCTGGCAAAAACCCAAAAAAGGTGGTTCAGGAGAAGGCGGAGCAATGGGGGCAACAAAAACCAAAAACGACCAAGTGGAGGGAATTCTCACCATGCATGAGAAGCACCGGTGTCAACCCACGACAGGCCGGGAGAGCGCCACGAAGGTGTGGGCTTGGTGCCCGACCCCTCCAGAGGCAACGCCGCCTTCCTTTTTTAGGGGATGTCGGAGGGCCTCACCCCAGAGTGATCCACCACCGCCTTGGTGCGAGGCTCGAGCCCCCCAGGCGAGGCATCTGCTTCAGAGGCCGACCCCGCCTCAGACGCCTCCTTCACGAAGCGCGATGGTGCCACAACGAAGGCGTCGTCGTCACCCGACGAGATGTCGCAAATCTCGTCGGTAAATGGCTCATACCTCCCAGGGGACGCTGCTCCTGTCGTGGCCTCTTCCTCGCCGCTCCAGGCGCGAGAGGTGGATGAAGAGTCAACACCAACAACTTCACGCGCCGGGGGAGCAAACTCCTGACCCATCAAGCTCGCCAGGCCCTGAGGAGTGAAGTCCGGCATTCCGTCCAGAATGACCACGCGGTCGCTCAGGGGAAGCTGATGCAGAGGACGCACGGAGCCGGCAACCTTCCCGGGCACATCTGGACTGGCAAACAGGATGTTTAGAATTGTGCCGACCACGTCCGGGTCCAGATCCTCCGGATGAAGCCGCATTGGGTCGGAGGGGCCAACATACATCCACATCGGCTCTGAGTGCGCCTGAAGGGGGGCGATGCGGCGTGCCACGAAATCCGCCGCGATCATCTGGCCCGTGAGGCCCTCCTCATGGAGGAATCTCAAACGCCCCTCCAGATGAGCGTTATCCGCACCGCGAAGAGCAGACTTGCACCAGTGGGAGTTCTTCACGGGCGGCGCCTCCGGGACGTCCAGGAACGCGCAGGGCGACGAGAGTCCAATGAGCAGCCACTTCTGGCGAAAGTCGCCCACCTTCTTGAGCAGGGCCGTGACAGGCTTCTCCCCACTCCAGGACAAGGGAATGTAGATGTTCCCCATGCCATCCGCAATTCGAAAGGAGACGCACCCTGTCCTTTCGCCGGCCGCCGTACACCGCAGCGAATAGAAGGTCCTGAAGAGCGCCACCGAGGGGTGCACGCCCAGATAAGCCTCACAAAGATAGGCGAAGATGGACAAGATGAGTATGGAATTTGGGTGAAGATGGAGGAGTTGAATCTCGTAGAACTCCAGTACCGCCTCCAAGAAAGGCGAGTAGGGAGGCACCAGCCCCGCGGTGATGGCGTGAGAAAAATGGGATAGAACCCTTGAGGGAATCTCCCGAACCGGGCAGCTTGAAGCTCGCTAGCGCCATGCTCGTTAGTCGGTCCCGCGACCAAGTGTCGGATCTTCCCCAAAGCCTAGGGATCAGTACGCGCCCCCTCGAGGGCTGCGCCACGCACTACCTCCATGGTCGCCGCCTGAGAAGAAGACCCCGCCACGGCCTGGCTCTTGCTCTTCACCGGGCCCATCGATGAGGATTGAAGTTTTCACGAAGCGGGAAACTCGCAGGAGAGAGCTCGGAGAGGCGAAAACTTCTGCGGGAAGAACTGAAACGGTAACGGCTCTACGCGGCAACGCTCGGGCTTTATGTCCTCTCCAGGAGCAGTTACCGGGGCGCGGTGGGACCCCCCACGTCTCGCTCCCCAGATCGTGCGAGTCCGTCAACCGCCCGGGTGCCGCGTGGCTCGGGCCGGCTGGGCACTAAGGCCCCACGACGCTTCGCCTAAGCCCATGGGCTCAGTCGTGCCCATCATGGGCCTGGGGGCTACTGTCAGCCCAGTGAGAACTGGGGTATGGAGAACCCATTCCCCCCAGGCCTCGCATGCGGGCCCATCAGACGAAGCAACTAAGGAGCAGGCGTCATCGCCTGGCGAGACCCTCGAGAGGCAACTCCCCTCGAGGGCCCGAAGAGAATTTGAGGGCCTCAAGGGACCCCTTGCCTCAGGGGACCCCCCCGAGGCGCCAACCCGCCTGAGGTGGAGTCCAACGGGAATCCCCCCTCAGGCCTGAAGGGAACCGTAGCGACCAAGGAAGCACAGCAGGGCGCACGTGACCACTGCCACGATCAGGCAGGGACGCTCACACCCACGTCGCTGTCCCTGCCGATAAAGTGGTCAACAAAGCTGCTCTGCCCGCTGCACCGCTGCCAGGACCTTCTACTCTGGCAATAAAGTGGCTGGACGGCGCAACCCTCCAACAGAGGTCGTCATCGTGGGCCCCGCCGCAGAGACGGCCCGCTCTGCTGATCGTACTACGCGGCCGGCTGCCGGTCGGCCACGGCGCCACCTTTATCCACAATGGACCGAGTCCATGGACGGACGGAGCACGGTGGACTCGTGCTCCGCACTGCCGCTGGCACGTGGGAGCCACCTTGAAGGCCAAGTCGAAGAAGAAGACCGGAGGCGGCTATAAAAGAGGGGAGACATCCATCGTAGGAAAGGCCGGCCCTTAGCGCGCAGAACACCCTTGTAAACCCTAGCTACTCTGGTTATTGGCCTAGCACCGGAGGAGGAAGAAGAGCATCGCTTCCCTCCCCAGGCAAGAACTGCCTCAAGGGGGCTTCCGGCAAGCTCAATTGTACTGTAACCTTCCACATATAATACAGACAAGCAGGAGTAGCGGTCTTACCTCCTCACGAGGGCCGTGAACCTGGGTAAAGGACGGTGTTTTCCGTGGTCGGGTGTGCGTCTTCTTCAGGTCCGGCGAGCAACGTCGCGAGACTACTTGAGGTTGTAGACCTCCGCGTTCAATCCCCTGTCGAACTACACTTCAGGAAGTGACTACCCCCGATTCCTGGGAGTCATAACCCGACACTCTCCTCAAACTAAGCCTTCTATTGCTGGGCCAGAGCCTTTTCATCGAAAAAACATAAAGAGGCATGCAGAATTTATTTTCGGGTTGTTCAGGCGAGGAGAGTTAACAATTCAGTAGAGTTAACTTGTCGACTACTCCATTGTTAACAATGCAGTAGGTTGAGGTCAATTGGCCACGACGAGACCCCACCCATCATGGTTAACTCCGGCGACATCGATGGCGCGCCTCCAAATCAGGACAACGCGTGGACCTTGTCGCAACAGTGGAACATGGGGTTCCCTAGCGCTGCTGTGACACCCCGATATAAAGATCGGAATAGCCTCGTATACCAGTCCCAGAAACACTAGTATACGATCGCTTGTTATTAAAGACAAGACCAAATACAAGGGTTCAAATAATTATACATAACACGACTCGCGAGAGTGGCTCTGGAGGAGGCGCAACGGCGCACACAACAGTATGTACATTATTCTAGATCGTCGGAGCGAAGGACTAATGCAGCAGAAAGCGTAGACGGAAGCGTAGTTCGGCGGGCGGACTCCACGGGGTTCTGCCTGGAATACTTGATCCTAGTTTTCGTAGAGCGGGTACTCCGGGACTAGCGACGGAGGGTCTGACCAAAGAATTAGCAAGGTGAGTACATTGCATGTACTCGCAAGACATCGGCCACACGGCACACATGACTATCTATATGGCATGGCATAAGTACGGAAAATAGCATGGCACAAGTACGGGAAGTAGCATGGCATAAGTACGGGAAGTAGCATGGCCTTGTTCTAATCATGGCATAGATGAAACAAGATAGGATAATCTAGCACAGCATCTATCAATGAATGACGAGTCCCAACTTAACATTGGGGCTTAAATACGACACCGAGGAGCGGTGTCCACAACATATGTCTCCTGGTAAGTTTCCCTCAAATTTCGGGCTCTCTAGCCCCTCGCCAGCTCTGGCGCCACATCTAGACTCCATGAGTCTCACGTAACTTATCAAGTTCATTTGCAAGATTTTTCCCCGTGACAAGACTGACTCTAAGTGTGACTCAACCCAAACTTGTCCCGTATCCTTGGGACTAGGATAGTATCTAGATACACTCTCGAGAGGTCGCAACAACACACGCTGGAGTGAACAATAGTCCCGCCGGCACCGAAGTACTTAACCATTCCTGGCGGCGGGTGCACACTCCCCAACGCTCCACAAGATCAGAATGCCCTCTATCTAGTCACCGACATGCCCTACGGGCCTTGTCTTAGGCTAAACTACTTTCCGGCACGTCCCCAACCTATGAGCGACGCCTAGCTCCGGAATATCACAAGACTAGCCCCGACCACACAGGTAACCGACTAGACTCACCAAGGGGTGACATCAAAGGGGATCCCGACAATGCTACTAAATTGGGTCCGCCCATTTCAGACGATGCGTGACTGAGCAAAAAGGTTTGGTGAATGGCACCGATGACTCAATCTAGCCGAGGGAGGTGGTTAAGTTCTTAGTCAAGTTTAACAAGATCTTTCCAAAAGATGTTTCCACAACAATGGAGGTAAAACCAGAGTTCCCAGATGCATCAACAAACAGTGTCAGGGTGATAGCAAGCAAAGTTTCACATGATCATCACAATACCTCTCATATATCAATAGCAATAGATATATATATATATATATATATATATAACATAACAAGAAGTAAATAAAGTCAAGTTAAACCGACCGGGCATTCGCGGTGGGTGTGTAGCGTACCTGCACTTTAAATAAGGCAGATACCTGTGTATAGTGCAAATCCCTGGATCGAATCATTTGCACACACAGTTTACGATGTAATATCACAACAAAGGTCAATTTTATTACATCGATGATCCAGAATTACAAAATATTTGATACAAGTTGCATAGCATAAAGCTAGCATTGAAAAAGTACACAGCGGAATACAATAGCAGTGAGTCTCTATAACTTTCATGCTGCCACAGGCGAAAACATGTTGGTTGTAGACTCGAAACCTTTACGAAACCTCACTCGTCATCTGATCAAATCTGCAATAAGAAAAATATTGCAACAACGTGGGTCAGATTCCATTAAAAATGGAGTCTGGCAAGTGACACTATGGTGGACACTTATGGAATAACTCTAAAGCCTATATGCATATTTGGCTGGTGGAGCTCAAGGCTAATTTGCATAAAGCCAATTTTTCCTATTCTTTTGAAAACACTTTTCTTGAAATCTCGACGAGTATGGCATGAAAACCATAAATCTCATCTTCCCTTGTTCACCCATCAACTTTTAACTTAGAAATTGGAATGGTGGAATCCTCCGTTGACGTCCTTGATCAGCTGCTCAAAATTGTCCATAACCGGGGACACGGCTAAGTACTTAGTTTTACACTCTGCAGAGGTTGTGCACTTTCACCATTGTACCCATTCAACCCAAGGCATCCTTTACACACCATTTGTGATAAGGAAAGGAGAGAATGAGACGAGATCTTTCAGAAGCATTTTCCCTCCCACCTGGCTTGACCCGTTCCACCTAACATCCCCCTACATCTGCTTGTCAAGCCGGAGAGAGTCCACGCAACATAGTTGATCAAGCCAGAGCCCATATGGCAATGGTTGCACTGGAAGCAATCGTCACTCGGAGTTCTTCAGATTCCTCTGTTCCTGGGTGGCCATTCACAAGTGTACATACTCTAGGAACCATAGAAATGGACCTGAGTAGCCACTCAACATAAACCATCCGACCAATTACCACCCAGGTGTTTCATTCTTAACTTAGTAGAATTTATATTTTCACAAAACAACATTTGCATAGCATCAATAATTCTACTAAGTATTGCATAGGAACCTAGACACAGGACTAAGGGATTCTACACAGGTTTAGCATAGCAACACATGCATATAAAAATACACTAAGTAATGCATAAAAATAGGAAGTTTATGAGGTGTGCCACTTGCCTTTGAATGTTGTCGTTGTTCACAATTCTTTTCAACGATACTCGGGACTCTCCGTTCAATCTAACAGTATAGACAAGCAACAATACAACAATCAACAGCAAGCACAACTCCACAATGCATACAAACACATACTAGATGAATAAATAAGTTTTATAAAACTTTCTAAGGAAAATATGTTTATGCATGATGTGCAAAATATTCCTAAGGGCTAGAAATACTTTTTCATGCCATGAAAATCTGTTAAGTTAATGCAAGGCAAATAGGTGGGTCAAGAATGACTAAGGACTAAGGTCTTAAGTTGGGTAAACATACTTTGTTTTATATCTTCTTGAAACAAGCACTCTAATGGCTTAGCCATGATGTGCAAAATACTTAGAGAAAAATTACTAAGTCATTTGTTCGAGATGATCAACAATTATTATCACTCTTTGTAAATTGGACATTCACTATAGTGAGAGAGACAGACACCCGGCCAGCCACTTAAATTGTGGAACAGGTCTCATGTACGTGGACATGTAAGGTTTGTTTCCAGGCCGCTTCATCTCACTATGCCGTTAGGATCCAACAACTTCAAGATGATAACATCATGATCAAAATTTTTTTAAGTCTAAAAGACAAGATTAGGAAAGAGGGAAAAGATAAAAAGAAAGATGTAGTTGTCCTCCAGGCTTCATCTCCAGATTTGTAATATTCTCCTTGGTGATGTCTTGATTGAATTCTTGGTAGACTTGAATAATCTTCAGACTTGATGATTCTTGTATCCTCGAGTCTGGTCTTGGATTTTGAGTTCTCAGAGAAGAAGAAAAAGCAGAGAGAAAGACTTAGAGAATAAAAGGGAGGTTGGCCTTCTTGAACTTCTTCTCACTTTTCTTCTAAGTGCTTGACATCTTGAGGATGCTTCCAGAGTCTGTTTTCTTCTAAGTCCTTCATGAAGTCTCAGAGAAAAGAAAGAGAGAGAGAGCAAGACTTGGAAAATATTTCTGGTTGGTCTTCATGAACTTCCTCTTGATTTTTCTTCTAAGTGCTTCTACTTCTTGGAGATACTTCTGAAGTCTTGTTTTGGCTAAATCCTTCAATGGCCTTCTAGCTCCATCTTGGAAATCCTAAGTGTCTAAGTGCATAGCACTTTACCAAAACACTACGTTGAAAAATTGTAACTTAGAGAAAAACAATAACTATACAATAAATATGACATGCATGCAATGCAATTTATTTCTTAGGACAACACTTAACAAAATAAAACAACTAAGTTTTCTAGATGCTAAAATTTTCTAAGGAAAAGATTTAGCATCTTTAAGATGTTGAAATTTTTCTAAGGAAGAGTGTTGTCGAAAAATAGTTATCAAATATTTTCTAAGGAAGAATTTATTTTGTTTAAAGAGGCAAAATATTTCTAAGTACCTTTTAATACCAAAGTGGTCATAATATGACTAAGTACTTTATAATTCGAATAGATGATGAAATTAATTTTAATATATTTTTAATAAGTTTTTTTTATTCATTAAAATATCTTCTAAAGTATTAAATCAATATTATTTACAAAATCATAGAAAAATTATTCTACAAAATTAGTAGAAAAAAAATACTACTGCCAATACTTAGACATTTAAATTTATAGCAAAAGAGTTTGATAAATTTTAAATTTCAAATTTGAAGTTATGTTCAAATTACCATTAATGCCACTTTTGAATTTCAACAAATTTTAATTTGACAAAATATAAAAGTAATGATGCCAAACGTTTCTACGTGTCATAAGCTTTCCAAAAATATTTTATTTGTAAAATTTGACCAAACCAATAAAAAGTAGTGATAGATTTAAAATTTAGGATTTTTCTGCAAAACTGCCGGTCTTTCTGAAATTAATTTCTAAAAATTTCTAAAATTCATATCTTTATTTTAAAACATTTATGGACATGTTTTGACCACTTTTTTAAAATATTAATTTTGAATATTTTATTTAATGCAAATTTGACACTTTTGTGAAATTTGGAAATAGAAATTTAATTAATTTATTTATGGCTAAATAAAATTTGGTACCATAATTTTGAACATATGAAAATAATTATTTCTAATAATTACAATCAAAATATTTAACTAAAATAAGATAAATAGCAAAATCATTATTTTGTTTTTAATATTTTCTCGGATAGATTTTTCAAATGGAAATAGTATTTCAACCATTGTAATTTCAAATCTAAACAATGCAAGAAGATGATGAATGCATGCATGAATTTTGTTTTCAAATCGACATACAAATAGTTTTCAAAAAGTTTTTAATTTTTCTGATTTTTCAGAATTTGACAAATCCTAGGATGTTACAGGGTGTGCCGGAATCACCTCATGTCGTCTTTAGTTGGTTATTAACAGTTATAATAACCACAAACAGGAAAACAATCAATAAGCAATTAATCCGACAGGGGGCTCTTAGCTATGCAGCATATAATCCACCACTTGTCATCTTTAGTGGGTTGTTAAGTGATATATAACAATATAACAATCAAGCAACACATCCATATGAAACGAGATAATGCAAAATCAATGCAACGTCATTCAAATCGAAAGTGGGGCAACTCCAAATGCAGCAATGGTGGAATGTGGTGGATGTCTTGCCTTCCACAAGGTATGGTTCTGGTTCCCCCTCAAAGTTCTTAGAATCTAGTTGAAAATCAATAAATAGGTGTTAAAACCTACCAAATGCCATTTAAGAAATGGTCTAGCAAATAAACTCCAAATCAAACCTACTTGGTTGCATTGGATAGAGAATTTTCTCTAGTTTCCAGAAAGCTAAAGTTTGTAATTTTTGGACAAATATTGAGTGAGATATGCCTTTCAAAGTTTATGTTTTTAAATGAATTAAAACAGAGTATTAAATAAACAGAAAACGGTTCGGATAATGTTTAAAATGCTGACGCGTGGGTCCCGCATGTCAGCGACCCCGGTTCGTTCGAACCGTTACGTCGCGGGAAAAACAGAACGGGGCGGCGCTCCCGTCGCCCGCAGGAACTCCGGCTAGGGTTTGCGGCCGGGGAAGGTGGTGCTAGGGCTCGGGCTTGACGCGGGGAGGCTCACCGTACACGGTCACGTCACGGAGGCGAGGTTGTGGGCGGCGGGGAAGGCTCGAGCGGAAATCCCTCTTTCTTCAACGGCTCCGGCGTCAGGTCGCGGATGAATCTGACGATTCCGAGAACGGTTTGCCTAGGCGAGGGCGGCGTTGGAAACGGAGGGAGCTAGGGAGGCTAGGGCTAGGGTTAATCGGCGAACGGAGCGTCGCTGGCGAAGAAATTGTCTACGGCCGAGACGGCTAGGGCAACTCCATCGCCGGCGCTGCGGTGCTTGCCGAGCTACGATTGGGGCAGGGGAGCGAGAGGAGGGCGAGTGGCGGTGGATGTGCTCCTCCTCGAGGGTTGGGGGTCCTTTTATAGCGGCGCGGCGAGCGGCCGGAGTAATGGAGGCGCTCGGCCGGTGAGCGGCCTCCCTGATGGCGTTCAACGCCGGTGTCGCGGGGGCGGTGGCACAGTACGGCATCGTGGGCGTCAGGCGAGGGTGGAGTGAATGCTTGGCGCCCGGGGGAGACGCTGACGGGCGGGGCCCGACGAGCACAGTGGTCGGTGGCGCGTCGGCTAGCGGATGGCGGCTCTGTGGCGGCGAGCGTGCGTGCAGGCGGGTGCGTAGACGGTCAAAGGAGGGAGGGGAGTGCGGGAGACTCGCAGGGGGCGGATACGCGCGCGTCTCCGGCGACCAGAAACGGGCGGCGCCCCTCGGGCACGGCCATGCCGATGCCGGCGTGTCCAGAGCATGCCAAAACCGGCATTGCCACCGTACAGGGCACCAAATGCAAAAAGGGGAACATCTCCGTGCGCCAAATGAGGAGAGATACCAGATTAGAAGACAAGTTTTGCAAACTCGACGAAAGTTCTATACAAAAATTTTGAAAAACAGTTCTGGTCAAAGTGGAGATATTTTGATTGGAGTGGTAAATGAAGTTGCGTGAAGATGCCCTCTTGTCCTGAGGTAGGAGGGGTGAATGTGAGACTATCCATGCCTTGGGTTTGACCAGGAGAAGAGATTTGAAGGGTATTAAAAATACATTTGGAAAGTGGGCAGAATAGGAAAAGGGGTGTGGAGAAATATTTTCTTAAGACAAGGCTCTATATTTTCTTAGAAATAGCTTCCACATCAACTAGGGATGCTTCCCTGATTTTTGTAGAATTTTTGGAGATATAAATATAGGGGTTCCTTTGGAGGGCTAGTTAAAAGGAAATTTTAAAAGAGGAAAAGGAATTTCTCAAATTAATAATTGTCCAAGATAAAAAGATAATATTGGCAAGTACCAAGTGGGAGGGAAAATGGAAGGCACAAGATCCCACTTGATTTATCAGAATAAAAGATTTAGAAATCCAAATGGTTTTGCTGAGGTTTAAATCCAAATACATTTAAATAAATAGAAATAATATATTTTGGAAAATTTTAAAAAGGCTCAAAAATCCAGGGTGTTACAGCTGCCCAAGTGGGTCCACCGCCTGTGGGCCCAACACCAAGACGAACAATGCCAAGACTCGACGCAAGGCTTGGCGTGTGCACCCTCGCCACCAGCCTCCCTTTGGGTACGAAGGACCCCCGGGTCTCCTGCACCCCGGAAGGGGGAGAAGACCCCGAGAGCGCGAGTCCCCGGCAAGACCGGGCTCCCTCTCGGGGACAAGGCCGTACAAGGAGAAGATAAGGTTTCCACCACCCTCCAGAAGACGGTAGAAGACTCTAGAAGGCTTGGGAAGCAAGGCGCGGCCAGGGGACACCACCTACCCACTGTCAGCCCCTGTCTGCGGCTTTCCCCAAAGGTGGCAGAGATCACACCAACCCGGCGACGGATACTTGGAGGAGGAGAGGCCACGTCGCCGTCTCCACCACAGAGAGGGGTTGCCTCCCGCCAAAACCCATCACGCTCCTCGCATGACCTCTGTGGGATCCCCTTTCCCTATAAAAGGAAGACCAAGGCCATGGCGAAGGAGGAGGAGCCTTTGGATCCGAGATAGCTTAGTAGGCAAGCAAGCTACGGCCGACTCGCCGTCGACCCAAGGAGGAAGACAACCACCAAGCTAGGCTAGAGAGAGAGAGGAAGGGAAGGAAGGTGATCTCCTCCGGGCAAGGATCTGTCCTTCTCCTTCCTCCTAGACGAAGGACCCTGCCGGTTACCTCGTCGGGCAACACCATTGTAGCCACACCATGGTCCGATCATCTATCCAGACATGCAGGAGTAGGGTTGTTCGCCTCCGGGCGTCCTGAACTGGGTAGATCGTGGTGTGCTTTCCTTGTTTGTCCACCACGTCAAGATCGGAGAGCGAGTGAGGAACTTGTGAAAGAACATTTCTTAATCCCTAATGTTTTGTGTGTTAGTTAACAATACCAATGATACTAATCCTATTGCTAAGTATTTCTGTTTGGGTGAAACTCATATCACAAATCCTAAAGCCAAATTGTAGAGAAAAAGAGTTTCTGGAATTCTTCCCAGACCCGGATATTCCGGTTCCCCAACTCGGATATTCCGGGTCATCCCCAGAAAATTGGCTAAGTCAAGTTCAGAAGCACCACTGACTTCAATCGGAAAATCAGCTAGGAAATTTCAAGGACCCGGATATTCCGGTTCACCAACCCGGATATTCCGGGTCAACCTTAAGAAAATTGGCTAAGTCAAGATTCAGAAGTGGTACTGACTTCAATCGGAAAATCAGCTCGGAAATTTCAAGGACCCGGATATTCCGGTTCACCAACCCGGATATACCGGGTCAACCTCAAGAAAATTGGCTAAGTCAAGATTCAGAAGTGGCACTGACTCCAATCGGAAATTCAGCTCGGAAATTTCAAGCACTCGGATATTCCAAGTCAATCTCAGAAAATCGACTAAGTCAAGTTCAGAATTGGTTCTGATCTCAACCGGAAATTCAGCCCGGATATTTTCAAAGACCCGGATATTCCGGGGCACCGGAATTTCCGGTGGTACTTATACCGGAATTTCCGGTTGACCAAGACAGCCAACGGCCAGATTTTGAGGGGGAGTATAAATACCCCCTCACTCACTCAAGAACAGTGAGCTCTCAGATTTTCTCTCTCCTACCATTCTTGAAAGCTCAAATCATCAAGATCTCCCAATACCCCCACCCAAATTCATAGATGTTTGGAGGATTGGAGGAGAAGGCCCGGATCTACATCCTCACCGAAGGGATTTGCATTTCTCCCCCATTCACTTGGGGATTTCGTGGCTAGGGTTTCCGGTGGGAAAACCTAGTTCACCATTGTTGTACTCTTGGTGTTACCTTGACCTTTTGTGGTCCTTGACCTTTTGTGGTCTTCTTGGGAGCCCCCAATTCAGTTGTGGGTGTGTGCCTCAAGCGTTTGTAAGGGATTCGATCTCCGCCCTAAAAGGGGATCAATAGTGGAAGGTGGACTCGAAACCTTTGTGGTTGAGTACATCGGAGAAGAAGGTGAGCCTTTGTGGCGTTGCGGCTAACCTGTTGTGGTAGCGCACACCTCTCCAAACGAGACGTACACCCTTGGGTGGAACTCGGGATTACATCTTCGTCTCCGCGTGCTTCACTTGGTTCCCTTTACCCTTTGCTCCCTTACTTGCTTATCTTGTTATTGCCTAGATTCTCATTTAGGTAAATTCACCGTAGTTGCATATCTAGAGAATTTACCTTTGAGTTGAGCCTAAATTTGAAAAGACCTAAAATTTGTAATAGCACCTATTCACCCCCCCCCCCCCCCCCTCTAGGTGCCGGATTCCCGTTCAATTGGTATCAGAGCCTTGTTCACTTTTAAGGGCTTAACCGCCTAAGTGCAACGATGACGGAATCCGATGCCGAGAGGGCCGCCCGTGAAAAATTAGAGGCGGAGAAGGAGGCGTTATCCAAAGGGGCAACCATGGCCGATCTTATTGATATGAGATCGTCCTTGGAGGCCCAACTCCTCAAGATGAATGAGATGCTCATGGCACTCTTGAAGTCTAAGGAGCCCGAGGCTACTTCTCCCTCTCCCCCTCCTAAGGAACATGCGGGGAACTCTAAGGAGTCATCTTCGGATGGGTCCAAAGATGTTACCTCAAGTGTTCCCGGGATGGCGGAAAAGGATGAACCACCTAGCTCCTCTAACACCCCCAAAGGAGAGGAATTTCATAATGTCAACCATAATTACTCTCCTAACGCTCCTATCCCTCACCCTCATGTAAACTTTAGAAGTGATCCTCCTAAGCTTAAACCTACTCATTTCTCTCAATGGGTGTTTCTAATGAAGTCTCATCTATGTAGTGCCTCCATTGAGCTTTGGCGCATCATTGAAGAAGGATACAAGCCCCATGATACAACCAACTTGACAAGAAGAGAGGTGGTTGATAGCCAACTCAACGCCACCGCTCTTCATCAACTCCAAATGGCCGTTGGAGAGAATGACATGGCGCTCATTCAACAATTCTCCACCGACAAGGAAGTTTGGAATGCTCTTTCCGACATCTTCGTTGGGAATGAGAGCATGAAGAAGAACCGGTATGATGCCTTATGCAATGAGGTGGAAGGGTTCTACAAGTTGGATGGAGAAAGCCACGAGGACATGTACCGGAGGTTGGTGTTGGTCGCCAACTCCTTCAAGAACCTCGGGGCGGAGTACATCAATGATGCTTGGATCAAGAGGAAGTTTGTGACCGCTCTCATGCCCTTTGAGGACACGGATTTGAATACACTCCAAGGGAGACATGACTTTGCAAAGATGACATCCAATGAAGTTATGCAAGAGATGACCGCATACAAGGTGGCCTCCAAGATTGCACAAGATGCAAGAGCTAGAGCCATAGGGATGCACAAGCATGCCTCCATTGCTTTTAAGGCCACCGTTGAAGAGGAGGATGAAGAGGAGTGTGATGATCAAGTCGAGCTATCTAGTGAAGCTCTCTCAAGCACTCTCACTCAACACATGGGTCTTGCGGCAAGAACCTTTTGGAAGAACCCCGGAAGGGCCAAAGCAAGGATTGACAAGAAGTTTCCCCCCAACGGAGGAAAGCCATTCAACAAAGTGAGACTTTGCTATAACTGCGATGACAAGAGCCACTTTGTTGCCGATTGCCAATGGGAGAGAAGAGAGGATCATGGTGGGAGGCTCGTGGCCAAGACAAAGGGCAAGGGGCCCATGCCCATGAAGAAGCCTTTCTTCAAGAAGAACCAAAAGATTGTCTTGGTAACTCAAGAGCAATATCCCACCGATGATGAAGATAGTGACAAGGAGGATACTCCAACGCAAGTGGCCGCACTAGCCATGTCTTCCACAACTCCATCACTCTTCTCCTGACCAAACGAGAGCCTCATCGTCAAGAATGGAAGATGTCTTATGGCAAAGACATCCGAGGTACAACTATCCCCCAACTCCATATCACATGACATTGATGATGCTATGAGCCTAGAAGTCAAGGAAGAAATCATTGCTTTTGATAAATTCATGACTAACTTGCAAGGAGAAGGAAAGAAACACTTTGGCTCAATCATGAGTCGTATAGGTGAGCTTGAGGATGAGCTTGAACTAAAAGGTGAGATTGAGAGAGAGGATGCACACGCTAAGGTGTCTCTCCAATCCTCTCTCGAAGATGTACAAGAAGCTCATGCTCTCCTCGAGGAGCAACTTGCTAAGATCACTAAGGATCGTGATCTCTACATTGCTAAATGTAAAATTGTGCAAAATAAAAAGTCCGAGCTTGTAGTTGCTCATGCTAGACTTTGCGAAGACTTTGAGTCACTTGACAATGCTCACAAGGTGTTGACAAGTGATCACGAACGTCTTCTCAAGTCTCGTGATCAACTCCAATCTCGGATATCTATTCTTGAGAAACCTAGCACCTCTACTCCTTTGAATGCTAATGCAAATGTTGTGAAGGGTATTGCTAGGGTTATGTTTGTTCCTTCTATGGCAACCAAGCCCAAGACCTCTCTTGATAAAGGTAAGGGGACACTCACTACTCCTCTTCATGAGCGAGTGCCCCACAAGGGTAAGGAAGGTCTAGGCTATGTTGCTAAGGAGAAGAAGGAGATCAAGAAGAAGGCCAAGTCCGCACAAGCCAAGAAGGTTGACATTGTGAGTGGAGATGCCACAAGGGGCACTCCCACTCGTAATGACTTTGCGGGCATAACTAACCCCAACTATGCTTTATATGTTGATTATTATGGGGATGTCTATGCTAGATACATTGGTCCTTTTGATGGTTACATTGAATATGCTATTTGGGTACCAAAGACCCTTGTTGCTAACCAAAAGGCACCCATTGCAAAATGGGTACCTAAACCCAAGAATTGATTGTGTGTAGGGCCTTGCTTCCGGAGGATCGAAATGGATAATTGATAGTGGGTGCACTAGTCACATGACCGGAAGCAAGGATATTGTAACGGAGTTGAAGCCCAATGATGATCAAATGATCGTTACATATGGTGATAATTCTAAGTCTAAGGTAATAGGGCTCGGCAAGGTGGTAGTGGCACCGGACATCACACTTGTGAATGTCTTGCTTGTCGAGTCCCTAGGTTTCAACTTGATCTCCGTCCATTCCTTAACTTGTTTGGGTTATACCGTTGTCTTCGAAAAGGAAATGGTTATTCTCTTGCGGAGCAAGTCTCTCAATGTGTCTTTCGTTGGGTACATTGAGAATGGGCTCTATGTGGTTGACTTCTCCGGAGTCACCACTTCCCATACAATGTGCCTATTCGCAAAGGCGGACTTGGGTTGGCTATGGCATCGCCGACTAGCCCATGTCAACATGAGGACTTTGCAAAGTCTCCACAAGGGTGGCCATATCCTAGGACTAAAATACCATGTTTCTTTCTCGAAGGATCGAATGTGTAGGGCGTGTGTTGAAGGAAAAATGCATGACATCTACCATCCAAGCAAGACCATCATTTCGTCAAAGAGGGTTTTGGAGCTTCTCCATGTTGACCTCTTTGGTCCCATTCCGGAAGCTAGTCTTGGTGGCAAGAAATATTGCTTGGTGATTGTTGATGACTATTCAAGATACACATGGGTTTTCTTCTTCAAGACGAAGATGGAGACTCAACAAACTATCATCGACTTCTCCAATGAAGCTCAACGTCAACACAATGTCCTTATCTTGGTGATACGAAGTGACAATGGGTCCGAGTTCAAGAACTACACCTTAAATGAGTTCCTTAGTGAAGAAGGGATTCGTCATCAGTATTCCGCTGCTTATACTCCTCAACAAAATGGTGTATCCGAAAGGAAGAACCGCACTCTTATTGAGATGGCAAGGTCGATGATGGCCGAGTTCAGTCCCCTCACAACTTTTGGGCCGAAGCCGTCAACACCGCTTGCCATTCATCCAACCGGCTCTTCTTTCGCAAAGGACTCATGAAGACAACTTATGAAGTGCTTACCGGGAACAAGCCCAATATCTCCTACTTCCGAGTATTTGGTTGTAAGTGTTTTTATCTCATCAAAGGTGTTCGTTTGGGCAAGTTTGATTCTAAGTCTCTTGAAGGGACATTTGTGGGCTACGGATCCGAATCCCACACTTATAGAGTCTATGATAAGGCCTCGCGCATAATCATAGAAACTTGTAGTGTGGTATTCGAGGAGAATGACGGCTCCCTCGTGGAGCAAAGTGGTGTTTCAGGTGTAGGTGATGATGAACCTCAAGATGCTATCCGAAGAATGGGGTTGGGAGTCCACCGCCCCGTTGAACTCTATTATGAGGATGATCAACAAGGACCAAGTTCTTCACAAGTGGTGACCACCCCAACACAAGAAACATCCATCGACAACATCGTGCCCAATGCCCCTTGCCAAGAAGAAGAACAAGATTCTACAGCTGCTCCTGGAATTTCCGGAGGACCGGAATATCCGGGTCAAGATGGACTCGGAAATTCCGGTGGTCCGGAATTTCCGGTTCCTGAACCCGGAATATCCGGTCCTGCTGACATTCCCGGTGGCAGTTCGCAAGGCCAAGATCAACCCTCTCCCTCACCAATGGACACCACTCCAATGGTTGATCAAGGCCATCAATTCTGTCAAGGCGGAGACATGAATGATCAAGATGATCAAGCGATTCCTCCCACCACTCGGAGGGAAATCGAGATCCGCCGCTTGAATAGGGTTGGCACCTCACAAGAATTAAGAGCTCTATCTCTTGACAAGGTGCTTGGTGATGTGAGAAGCAAGGTCTCTACCCGAAGACAACTCGCAAGCTTTAGTGAACATCAAGCTCACATCTCCATGGTGGAACCCAAGAAGGTCTTTGAAGCTCTTGAAGATAAATATTGGCTTGATGCCATGCATGAAGAGCTCAACAACTTCGAGCGCAACAAAGTGTGGAAGTTGGTGGAAAGACCCAAAGATTGCCGCAATGTTATCGGCACCAAGTGGATATTCAAGAACAAGCAAGATGAACATGGCATGGTGATAAGGAACAAGGCAAGATTGGTGGCTCAAGGTTACTCACAAATTGAAGGCATTGACTTTGGAGAAACCTACGCGCCCGTGGCTCGACTTGAGTCAATTCGTATTCTTCTTGCCTATGCCTCTCACCATAACTTTAAGTTGCAACAAATGGATGTTAAATCCGCTTTTCTAAATGGTCCACTAAATGAACTTGTTTATGTTAAGCAACCACCGGGGTTCGAGGACCTCAAGTATCTGAACCATGTCTACAAGTTGGATAAGGCACTCTATGGCCTTAAACAAGCCCCACGAGCGTGGTACGAGCACCTTAGAGAACTACTTGTAGACCGTGGATTCCAAGTTGGGGAAATCGACCCCACACTTTTCACTAAGAAAGTTAATGGGGAGCTTTTCATTTGTCAATTATATGTGGATGACATTATATGTGGATCGACTAACAAAGCATTTAACGAAGAATTCTCTAAGCTTATGACTGACAGGTTTGAGATGTCTATGATGGGCGAGATGAAGTTCTTCCTCGGATTTGAGATCAAACAATTGAGGGAAGGAACGTTCATCAACCAAGCAAAGTACATTCAAGACATGCTCAAGAAGTACGAGTTGCTTGATCTCAAGGGTGCCTCTACTCCAATGCAAACCAAATGCCACCTTGAGCTCAACCCGAAGGGTAAGGATGTGGATCAAAAGGTATACCGCTCCATGATTGGATCTCTCCTCTACCTTTGTGCATCTAGACCGGATATAGTGCTAGCCGTAGGAGTGTGTGCAAGATATCAAGCGGCTCCTAAAGAAAGCCATGATGTGGCGGTCAAGAGAATCTTTCGATATTTGGCTTATACCCCAACTTATGGATTGTGGTATCCCAAGGATGCAAATTTCTCATTATGTGGATTCACGGATTCCGATTGGGCGGGAGATCATGATGATAGGAAGTCAACCTCCGGTGCTTGTCAATTTATTGGGAGGTCCTTGGTGAGTTGGTCTTCTAAGAAGCAAAATTGCATATCCCTCTCCACCGCCGAAGCCGAATATGTTGCAGCCGCTAGTTGTTGCACTCAGTTGTTATGGATGAGGCAAACTTTAAAGGAGTACGGTGTCAATTGCGACAAAGTGCCTCTTTTATGTGACAACGGAAGTGCCATCAAGATTGCCTACAACCCGGTGCAACATTCAAGAACCAAGCATATTGAGATCCGCCATCATTTCATAAGAGATCATGTGGCCCGTGGAGACATTGACTTATCATATGTGGGCACAAGGGATCAATTGGCGGATATCTTCACGAAGCCCCTTGAGGAAGGAAGGTTTTGCTTTTTGAGGAATGAGCTTAATATCATTGATTCGAGGTCCTTGGCTTGATCGCTTGCACACTCACCTAGGGCGTAATTGCATCTTATCTAGTGTAACATCCCAACATTTTGTAATATTCAAAAATCACTAAAATTTAAAACTTTCCTTTTTATTAAAATAAAATATTAAATGCATAAGGAAACCAACTATGAAAGACTTCAAACTTATAGAAAGAGTTTAATAATTCAAATGTCACAGTTTAAACATTTTTATTATCCACTGGGTTTCAAAAACCTTAAAATATAATTTGACAAATATTTTACAAACTACAATTCATTTTATTTTAAATAAATTAGTTTCATTATAAGTATTTGAATTAACCCACTTAGCCATATCTATTCATAAATACAAAGATTTTTCAAAAGGTTATATAATTACTAAATGGTTTTCATTCCTTTAACTATGCTCAAAATATAGTTTGGAAATTATAAGCCTATAGTGTATAACTTTAAAACTTCATAGTCTTTAAATTAATGAATTAGCCAAATAAACATTTCATTTGCTTAAATGAATTTCATCTATTTTTAAAGCATGAAATGATTAATATATCCTAAATAAGAATAAAATTAAAACAAAGGTTTTGTCCAAAGTTGTTATGAAGTTTCAAATGCATAAAATATAATGTTGCACAAATCATTTTCAATTAAAAAGGGATACATTATCTTTTCCATTTTCATATAGTTGTGTTATGTCATTAATAATTATACCAAAGCCAAAAATGAATTTAGAAATTGAAAATGAGTTTAAATAACTTAAATTCAAACATATTGAAATGTGGGTATTTTTACAAATTTATTTTAGCCAAAGGAAAATTTAAATGAGATAGAAATTCAAATTTGACTTAAGTGTCAAATTTGTAATTAAGAAATATTTCAAAATACTAATTTTCAAAAATATTCAAAAAATACCCACAACTGGTTTAACAGCAAGATATTATTTTTACAATTTTTTAGAAATTAATTTGACATCATTTGGACATTTAAATCAAAAGATATAAATTAAATAAATAAAATCAGAAAAAAAATACTTGCTGACGCCATGCTGACGTCAGCAGATCTTCTTCAACCTCCGAAACCAACTCCTGCTAGAAATCCGCAGCGATCCGGAGATCGATTCCGTGCCGTTTTCGAAAGAGATCCTACCTCTTCCCCGTCCCCTTAAATACCTCAGCCGTGCCGCGTCTTTTCCCCCTCAAACCCTAACTAAACCGTGCCCCCAGGCCGCCGGACGAGCTCGCCGGAGTTCGTCTCCTCCGCCGCCACGTTTCTCACGATTCCGTCACGGTGAGACCTCCCCCGAGCTCCATGTCCTCTCCTCTGTCCCCGTCATCTCCGTGCGCACCTCCTAAGCCCCGCGTTCGGTTATTTCGTGCAGCGAGTCGAGCGCCCCGTGCTCGACCGGATCTCCCGGAGCGCCGCCGCACTTCTTCCGCCGCTGCCGGACGCGCCAGGAAGAGCGACACGACGCCGTCGCCACCATCCACATCGCCGCGACGATCTGCACACCACCGTCGCCTCAGTTCGTCCGGGGAAGCTCCGCATCGTCGCCTCCGTCCACGCCCGAGCGCAGCGCCGCCGTCCCCTCCATGGCCGGCCACCGGAGCGCCGCCACGGTATGGTCATTCATCCTGGCCGTCCGATCCGATCTCAGCGGCCACGATTAGAATTTTTAAGCAAACCGGTATGATTCCCTGTCGTCCGTCAGATCTGGATCTAACGATCCAGATTCATCCACTTAACCACGTCAGCGCTGACGTGGTCTGCACAGTCAGCATCCCAGTCAGCTGCCACGTCAGAAAATAAATTCTTTTAATTAGATTATTTGGCAGTTTTGCAGAAAAGCCCCTGTCACTTAGATCTGTCACAACTTTTTAACCACAACTCCAAATTTAATAATTTTTATATATTTGGAAAGCTCTTGATGTGTAGAATTATTTGGATCTGACAAAATTCAAATTTGACTTAGTATAAAATATTCAAATTTCAAATGGTGAATTTGAGTATATTTGTCATAACTTTAAATCTATAAATCCAAAAATTGCAAATAAATATGTTTTAGAAACTTTAGAATATTTGTAAATTAATGTCACTGCTATAAAATAATTTTGACTAATTTTTGAATGACTTCATAGTTGTGTGTTCAATTCGAATAAGTTTGACTATTTTGTTTAAATAATTTTTAATAGAAATATTATTTTGATTAAATCCAATTGCAATAGATTTAATTAAATGCTCTCTGTCCATTAAAAACTAAGTATAAAATTTTGTTATAAAAATTTAGTCATAGGAAACTTTAATCTTATAATTATTCCTTTTATTATATTTTCCAAAATTTGAAATTAATTAAATTGCATTTATAAATTCATGCATATTTATAAAGAAATCACAAAAGTTATTTTTATGTTTCTTGTGATTTAAAATTGCATTTCATGCATAGCATATTTTATAGTTATATATTTCCATAAGGAAAACTCCTCCCCAATTTCTCTAAGTTAGGATTATTTTCAAACTGGTATTTTGGAAAAAGTGCTATACACTAGATACTTAGGATTTTCAACATGGAGCTGGAAGACCAATGAAGGACTTAGCCAAAAACAAGACTACAGAAGTATCTTCAAGGAGAAGAAACACTTAGAAGAAAATCAAGAAGAAGTTCATGAAGGACTTAGAAGAAAACAGACTCTGGAAGCATCCTCAAGAGGTCAAGCACTTAGAAGAAAAGTGAGAAGAAGTTCAAGAAGGCCAACCCCCTTTTATTCTCTAAGTCTCTCTCTCTGTCTCTTCTTCTCCTCTGAGACTTCATGAAGACTAAGTAAATCCAAGACCAGCCTCGAGAAATACAAGAATCATCAAGTCTGAAGATCAAAACTTCAATCAAGACTTCATCAAGGAGAATATTACAAGTCTGGAAATGAAGCCTGGAGGACAACTACCTCTTTCTTTCTATCTTTTCCCTCTTTCCTAATCTTGTCTTTTAGACTTAAACAAATTTTGATCATGATGTTATCATCTTGAAATTGTTGGATCCTAACGGCATAGTGGGATGAAGCGGCCTGGAAACAAACCTTACATGTCCACGTACATGAGACCTGTTCCACAATTTAAGTGGCTGGCCGGGTGTCTGTCTCTCTCACTATAGTGAATGTCCAATTTACAAAGAGTTGATAATAATTGTTGATCATCTTGAACAAAGGACTTAGTATTTTTCCCTAAGTATTTTGCACATCATGGCTAAGCCATTTGAGTGCTTGTTTCAAGAAGATATAAAACAAAGTATGTTTATCCAACTTAAGACCTTAGTCCTTAGTCATTCTTGACCCACCTATTTGCCTTGCATTAACCTAAGAGATTTTCATAGCATAACATGCATCTCTAGCCCTTAGAAATAATTTGCATATCATACATGACATGTTTTCCTTAGGAGTTTTACAAAACTTGTTGTTCATTTGATATGAGCATGTGTGTTTGAAGATTGTTGTTTGTTGATTGTGGTATTGTTGTTTGCTATTATTGTTTAGATTAAACGGAGAGCAAACGTTCGTTGTTGAAAAGAGTTTGTGAACAACGACAACTTTCAAAGGCAAGTGGCACACCTCATAAACTTCCTATTATTTCTTATGCATTACTTAGTGTATTTTTATATGCATGTGTTGCTATGCTAAACCTGTGTAGAATCCCTTATTCCTGTGTCTAGGTTCCTATATCATACTTAGCAGAAATATTGATGCTATGCAATTGATGAAAGGTATTTACAAAATGTTAAGTGACTACTCAGGACTGTGCTCATGGCTGTCTTCGCCTAGGATGAATTTCTATTCTACTTAGGGCTGTGAGCATGGTGATTTTTACCTGAGAGTGCACATCCACTAAGTTAATGAAACACCTGGGTGGTAATTGGTTGCATGGGTTATGTTGAGTGGCTACTCAGGTCCATTTCTATGGTTCCTGGAGTATGTACACTTGTGAATGGCCACCCAGGAACCGAGGAATCTGAAGAACTCCGAGTGACGATTGCTTCCAGTGCAGCCATTGCCATATGGGCTCTGGCTCGATCAATTATGTTGCGTGGACTCTCTCCGGCTTGACAAGCAGATGTAGGGGGATGTTAGGTGGAACGGGTCAAGCCAGGTGGGAGGGAAAATGCTTCTGAAAGATCTCGTCTCATTCTCTCCTTTCCTTATCACAAATGGTGTGTAAAGGATACCTTGGGTTGAATGGGTACAATGGTGAAAGTGCACAACCTCTGCAGAGTGTAAAACTAAGTACTTAGCCGTGTCCCCGGTTACGGACAATTTTGAGCAGCTGATCAAGGACGTCAACGGAGGATTCCATCATTCCAATTTCTAAGTTAAAAGTTGATGGGTGAACAAGGGAAGATGAGATTTATGGTTTTCATGCCATACTCGTCGAGATTTCAAGAAAAGTGTTTTCAAAAGAATAGGAAAAATTGGCTTTATGCAAATTAGCCTTGAGCTCCACCAGCCAAATATTCATATAGGCTTTAGAGTTATTCCATAAGTGTCCACCATAGTGTCACTTGCCAGACTCCATTTTTAATGGAATCTGACCCACGTTGTTGCAATATTTTTCTTATTGCAGATTTGATCAGACGACGAGTGAGGTTTCGTTTAAACGTTTCGAGTATACAACCAACATGTTTTCGCCTGTGGCCGCATGAAAGTTATAGAGGCTCACTGCTATTGTATTTCCGCAGTGTACTTTTCAAAGCTAGCTTTATGCTATGCAATTTGTAAAGAATATTTTGTAATTCTGGATCATCGATGTATTAAAATTGACGCTTTGTTGTGATATTACATCGTAAACTGTGTGTGCAAATGAATCGATCCAGGGATTTGCACTATACACAGGTATCTGCCTTATTTTAAGTGCAGGTACGCTACATCTAGTTTAGATGTAGGCATGGAAATAGGGTGAGTGCGGTCCTAATACATTGGACAATCCCTCCCCCCATTATGCCGATAGCAAGTGTTCTTTTATCTCTATATCCATTCTTGTGACTAATGAGCTAAAACGACGAGTATTGGTTATGTACCCAAGATATATCTTCGCGGTAACATGCCATACACTCCTACATGGTGGCCTCGGCCACCGACCTCTTCTCCTTGAAGAGTTGATGTTATTTGGAGCTTTATGTTGCTATTTGCCCTCCTTTTCATGCATGTGGGAAACCTACTCAACTTGGCTCTTTTGATTCGATTTGGTTGTTGTGAGTTGAGTATGGTGTACCAATATCAGTTTGGAAATCTATCCCAAGCCTACTTTCCCCTGAAAACATTTCTCTCTATTGCACTCAAGTCATCCTTTTGAAAACTGGGATTTTGGTTCAGCAGGTCGGAATATCTGGTTCATTTTGAACCGGAATATCCGGTGACTCGGAATATCCGGTGTAACTTATACCGGAATATCCGGTCTGGCAGTTTGTCCAGAAATATAAGGGCAGGTTCGGGGTGAAGGGCTCATTGGTGCCTTTCTTCCACCCCCGACCTCCCTCTCCTCCAGCCGCCGCCCCTGCTGTCCCCAAGCCCCTCCGGAGCACTCTGTCCGCCGGGGAACCTCTTTCTCGGCCGGATCTGCTCCTCCTCCGCCCCGGGAACTCACTCCTCCAAGCAATGGCCTCAATGGATGAGGGTAACTTCACCTTTCTTCTTCCTTATGTGCTTGCACTTGGATCTTGATGTGGAGTTATTTGTTTCAATGTTGCTTGGTAGAGATTGTTCCTAGGACTATTCCCTGCCTTCTACATACATTAGTTTTGCATTACATTGGATCGATCTAGTTTTAGACCGAGTCAAATCTCAGATCTGCAGTTTCTGTCTGACTCGGAATATCCGGTCCAGATTGACACGGAATTTCCGGTCCCCCGGAATTTCCGGTCATGTCTGACCCGGATATTCCGAGCCAAACAGAGCAGTTTTAAGATTAACTTATGTTTAACTACGTATGATCCATCGAATGCCTATCTAATGTGTGTATTTTCTCCTGACTTGTGTGCACTTACCTTATGCTACCATCTATGATCAAATTCACAGGTTCAGGTGGAAGTCCGTCCGCAGGGGGATCAAGGCACACTGGTAGAGCACCTGTTTCCAAGCAATCAGTCAACAAAGGAAAGGGCCTTGCACCTCAGAGGAAGAAGAAAGCTGTTGCCAGCAAGCCCTCATCAAAGAAGAGAAAGAATGCACCTAGTCCCCAACGTCCGAACTATTCCAAGATGCATTCTGTTGATTACTCTCAGCTGAGGCAGGGGGACTGGTACCTCAGCGCAAGAGACACCTCTCTCGATGATCGCAGTTTTTGGTGCCAAGCACAAGAGCATATATTTGTGGATCTATACCTCTCACTGTCGAAGCCAATTCGACCCATGCACCCGTTTGACTTTGCATCCCTACAGAAGAAGACTGCTTTCTCAGAGGCCATCCACATTGTCAAGACCATGGGTTTGGAGAGATTGGTGCTCATCCGTTGTGCCTACAACGCGCAGCTTGTTATGCAGTTCTTCGCCACCCTAGTGATCAAGGGTGACTCGAAGAAGACCATGAAATGGATGACTGGGGAATCTTACTGTGAGTCCAACTTCGAGGAGTTTGGCAAGGTACTGGGCTACAGGTTTGATGGTGAAAATCCCCAAGGCACTCGCATACACTCCCCATACAAGCTCAACAAGAAGGAGACAACTCACTTATATGGTGTGGGAGCCACCCCTGGATTCACTCGTGACTTGCTGCCTCTGTATGATGTTCTTGTGCGCATCCTGCGTCAGAACATTGCACCGAGTGGTGGCAACAATGATAACGTGGTTACCCCTCTCTGCAACCTACTCCTTCACGCCAACCGCATTGTGGAGGACTCGGGTTCTGATACTGACTGGAGAGTAGATGTGATGGATTACATCTACAATGAGATGTATGAAGCTATGACCACCAGGGTCTCCATTCCTTATGCTCCATACATAATGAAGCTTCTCCTGTTTAAGTTCCCTAACCTCAACGTCAGCAGCAGTGATTTGGTGTCACATGACTTCAAGAAGCTCTATGTAAAGAAGACAGTGGTCAAGCCCCCTCCTAGGCCTTCTACTACATCAGCTCCAGGTGGATCTTTCATGGGTGCTGCTAGGAGGGCTGCTGCTACCTCTACTCATGTTCCCACCACTCATGCGCATGTCAAGAAGCTGAACTGGTTCCAGCGCAACATCCTTTGCATGAATGTGGACATCCGCAAGAAGCAATACAATGCCTACAAGGATCGCCGTCAGCAGGACTACAAGCAAGACTTGATCCTTCACCATGCTTCTGGCTCTCCTGCTCCTGCTGATCTGTCTGAGCCCCTGTCCTTTGCTCAGTGGAACGAGGGTTTCTTGGCTCCTTGGACACTGATTGACCAGGACCTTGGTGGCAGCTCGTACACCACAGGCTATGACTATGATGAGGAGGATGAAGATGAGGATGAGGATGATGAGGAGGCTGATGTTGATGATGATGAGGAGGAGGACCCCTCGGACTGAAGACTTCCATGGGACGTAGCATCGCTCTTCTTCCTTTTTGGCGTTTCGATGCCAAAGGGGGAGAAGTTGCTCTACTAGTACTTCTTCGGGTCTTTGCAAGGGTCGGGCACAAGCTTATGTGTTTATCATTTATTTGCGCTTGTGTCCATTTATCGTGTTTTTAGTTACTTGTGAAACTCTCTTTTTTGTCATTTGTGATATCTTTGTATTGAGACAATGGTTGATGCTATCATTATATTATGCTTGAGACTTGGAATTGATTGTGTTGGTATTCTCTTCATATTCTATATGCACAAGGTATGAAAATCTATCTAGTCTCAAGTGCTTCCATTATCTTACATTTTGTCTCGTTGCTCCTTTGTGATATCTTGTGGTTGTTGTTATAAAATTGCTCCTATCCTTTGTTATTGTGTGTTGCATACTTGCATTTATTCAGGGGGAGCCATTTTCTGCCAAAAACATGATATTGCTGTTTGTTTCTATGCAAATCTTGGTATTGTCATCTAACACCAAAAAGGGGGAGATTGAAAGAACATTTCTTAATCCCTAATGTTTTGTGTGTTAGTTAACAATACCAATGATACTAATCCTATTGCTAAGTATTTCCGTTTGGTGAAACTCATATCACAAATCCTAAAGCCAAATTGTAGAGAAAAAGAGTTTCTGGAATTCTTCCCAGACCCGGATATTCCGGTTCCCCAACTCGGATATTCCGGGTCATCCCCAGAAAATTGGCTAACTCAAGTTCAGAAGCACCACTGACTTCAATCGGAAAATCAGCTCGGAAATTTCAAGGACCCGGATATTCCGGTTCACCAACCCGGATATTCCGGGTCAACCTCAAGAAAATTGGCTAAGTCAAGATTCAGAAGTGGTACTGACTTCAATCGGAAAATCAGCTCGGAAATTTCAAGGACCCGGATATTCCGGTTCACCAACCCGGATATTCCGGGTCAACCTCAAGAAAATTGGCTAAGTCAAGATTCAGAAGTGGCACTGACTCCAATCGGAAATTCAGCTCGGAAATTTCAAGCACTCGGATATTCCGAGTCAACCTCAGAAAATCGACTAAGTCAAGTTCAGAATTGGTTCTGATCTCAACCGGAAATTCAGCCCGGATATTTTCAAAGACCCGGATATTCCGGGGCACCGGAATTTCCGGTGGTACTTATACCGGAATTTCCGGGTGACCAAGACAGCCAACGGCCAGATTTTGAGGGGGAGTATAAATACCCCCTCACTCACTCAAGAACAGTGAGCTCTCAGATTTTCTCTCTCCTACCATTCTTGAAAGCTCAAATCATCAAGATCTCCCAATCCCCCCACCCAAATTCATAGATCTTTGGAGGATTGGAGGAGAAGGCCCGGATCTACATCCTCACCGAAGGGATTTGCATTTCTCCCCCATTCACTTGGGGATTTCGTGGCTAGGGTTTCCGGTGGGAAAACCTAGTTCACCATTGTTGTACTCTTGGTGTTACCTTGACCTTTTGTGGTCCTTGACCTTTTGTGGTCTTCTTGGGAGCCCCCAATTCAGTTGTGGGTGTGTGCCTCAAGCGTTTGTAAGGGATTCGATCTCCGCCCTAAAAGGGGATCAATAGTGGAAGGTGGACTCGAAACCTTTGTGGTTGAGTTCATCGGAGAAGAAGGTGAGCCTTTGTGGCGTTGCGGCTAACCTGTTGTGGTAGCGCACACCTCTCCAAACGAGACGTACACCCTTGGGTGGAACTCGGGATTACATCTTCGTCTCCGCGTGCTTCACTTGGTTCCCTTTACCCTTTGCTCCCTTACTTGCTTATCTTGTTATTGCCTAGATTCTCATTTAGGTAAATTCACCGTAGTTGCATATCTAGAGAATTTACCTTTGAGTTGAGCCTAAATTTGAAAAGACCTAAAATTTGTAATAGCACCTATTCACCCCCCCCCCCCCCCCCTCTAGGTGCCGGATTCCCGTTCAACTTGTCCGGCGATCGTCCCCCGAGAGACATTTCCAGCCTCCTTCGCGCCCCTACCGAATCTACAAAGGGGGTGCCTCGCATCCCCGGTGTCCGTCCTTCGAGATGCGACATCTGGCGCGCCAGGTAGGGGGTGCAAGCCCTGGGTTTTTTTGAATCTCAAGCTACAACGAGTTCTTACTCGTCAAGATCTACTTCGAGTTCTTCTTCAGTGAAAACGATTTACACCTCGAGCTCTTCTTCCTACGCAAGAACTGCGCCAAGATCTTCGCCCAACGACGAGATCAGCCCTCGGAGACTACATCACCGAGCAGAGGCTTGATACGTCCAAAACGTATCTATAATTTTTGATTGTTTCATGCCATTTTTATGCTTTTAGTACTTGTTTTTATATTAAGTTTCTTATTTATTTGGACTAACCTACTAATGGTTGCAAAAGTGCACAATGTTCTTATTTTACACTTTGATGTGTAGAATATCAAGAATACAAAAGGAAACCTTGTTGGAGTCGAATTGGGACTTTTCAGAAATCTGTCTGAAAACTATTTTTCGAAGATTGTCACGTTTGGGCCTGAAGACGATGTCAAATGAAGGTGACACAGAAGAGTAAATTGTAGGAAATTTTAATTGAATAAACCTGGACTAAAAATTCGGCCCAATCCGAGTCCGGGTGCTCCATATATGCCCGTTTTCGTGAAGCCCAAGAGGGGTTTACGGAAATCCGAGAGTCCATATAAAAAGGGAAACCCTAGGTCGTGGGAGCCTCCTCCAACCACGAATTTCCAGCCACCAAAGCCACGTTTTTGCCTCCCCCTTGGATCCCATCTCCATGGGGAGGGATCCCAAGAAGCCATCAAGGAGGGAGGCTAAGGGGCGGCGCTCCCCCATGATGCCGGCGGCCGGAAAGCAACTCCCCGTGCCGCCGGCGCCGCCGCTGCCCTGCGCTCCTCGCTGCCCTCTCCGCCGTCCTCACCGCTATCTCCATCACCAACTCCTACTTGTATTCAGTGGTTCATCCTCCCACAAACCTCTGTACCGTTCTATGTAAACATGGTGTTTGATGCTATAATATTTATCCTATGATCTATGTCATGTTTCTGTAGTTTATTTGTCTTTTGATTGCTTTGTTGAATGCATGAGGTTCATTAGAGTTGTATGTCTATATGGTACTGTCCTTTGGTGTCCATTATATTTGTACGTGCATGGATTAACACCCTAGGTTTAGTAGTATGTGCAAAGGAAGGGGGTAGTTCTGCCGGAGTGACAGAAACCTGAGGACTCGAACCGGTTAGTTGCACGTATGGGAGTAAGAGGACCATGAACTTAAGGCTATGGTTGGGGAAACCTTAATGCATTGTTAGTATTTACAAATGTTTGCTAAAAACCCAATCATATAGTACTTGTAATCCCAAGTAGTGGACTGCATGTATATTTAGACTCTCCCACATAGAAAACTACATCGAAGACCATGAAACCAATATCTTCACTACTTAATCTTGGACAAAGCCAACACAATTACCAAAACTTTTCCACACTCATGGTACTGTTAGTTTATGGTTACTTAGTATATCTTATTGCTGTAGCACTAACATTTACTTTCTTGTATTTATTATCTTGCAAAGCTACCTCTCATACCCGTATTATTGCTTTAGTTTTATTTCCTATATAATTCAAACGTTTGGTGTGCGTAGAGTTGTATCAGTGGTTGATAAAACTTGAGAGAACATTCATCCTACCTTTAGCTCCTCGTTGGGTTAGACACTCTTATTTATCGAAAAGGCTACACACGATCCCCTAGAGTTGTGGGATATCAAGACCTTTTCTGGCAATAGCGTGGGGGTGAATATTATTGTGTGCACTTGTTTGTTTTATCTCTAACTAGTTTTTACTTTCAGTTTTAAGTCGTTCTCTATCTTAGTATGGATAGGGAATGCGAATTATAAAAAAAATTAGTTGTACTTGTTATCTAAAAACGTTTTCAAAAAGGAAAGTGATTGGAAAGATGAGTAATGGTTAAGTGGGGGTCGACCTTGAACACTTGTGTTCATGCCTATGAAACCAAAACAATTCTTTCCATGGAAGCTTTTCAGTTAAAAACTTGTATCTATTGTGTATATATTGTACATACTTCTCTATACCATAAAAGTACAATATATAGATAACCTCTAATTTATTTATGATGCAAGTTTGCCACTTTGCTGCCTAGAAATAGATTTTTGTGCTTCACCGTATAAAATGTTTAAAATCACCAGAACGTGATATTGATCTGAAATTTCTTGAGTTCAAAGTACTGCCTATTAACTTACTTTCATTAGTTTCGACTTTTATGATTTGAGGTAAGTAGATAGGTCTAATAATTCGATCTTTACTGACTGATTCTGGTTAGACAGATTTCCTGTGCTTCACTGCAAAAAATCGTGATAAATCTCAGAACATTATTTTGACCTGAAAATTTTTCTGCATAAACCTGAGATCATGATCTGTCTTTCATTAGTTTTAAGTTTTTTTCATTTGAGCTACGTAACTATCTCGTTGAGTGTCATCTTTACAGACTGTTCAGTTTTGACAGATTTCTATTCTGTTTATTTAATATTATACTTAGGGTCAAAAGTTTCCTTAGTTTTTCGACGGACAATGGAAATAATAATAAGCCTTGGTATTATAGTGGCTAATGTTTAATAAATATTATGAGATTTGAGAATACATGAACATGAGTGGATTTTATTTGATGAGTACTAACCCTACTAATGAGTTTTGTGAAGTTTTATGTGGATGTAGCTTATAAGTTCTAATCAATATGGTGATATGAGATGAATAAGAAGACACAAGAACTCAATCTTGGGGATGTGTAGGTGCATCCCAAGAACATATTCAAGAAGATACAATCATCTAAGCTTGGGGATGCCCGAGTCATCCCCCTATTCATAACATGAGGTTATCTCGTTCATACTCTATATTACCCATCCACATGATATGTCTTAACTTGTATTATAGTTACTTTTATATGTCTTGGTTTTATCTTCGTTAGTTTTATTAGGCTCTTTATTTCATTTTTATTGCTTTACTTCAATTATAAATTGAAAACAACAAAAATAGTTTCTTTTGTTTTGTTTTTTTGTTTGGTTCTCTATTTTGATTTCATTTGATTTTACTTTTGATTTTTATTTAGAGTTCTCCTTGCTGTAGCTAGCATGTTTAAGTATTGCTTAGTCTCTGGTCTCTTAGTTTATCAAAAATAAAGTACCAAGTTTTACCCATTTAGCTTAGTTGATACATATGGTGTCTAGCTGAAAAGCGCTAAAGAAAAGCGCTTATGGGAGACAACCCACTTTTTATTCCTGTTATTTTCTTTTATATTGAGTCAAGGAACTTGCCTACCTCTGTAGCAATTCATTTGTATCTTTATTTTATCGCATTGTTGAGTCAAGTAAAGACTCTAGTAGTAAGTTGATGCTAGATTTGGATTCCTGCACAGGAACAGTTCTCCGATATCCACCGTTTAATTCATAAGAGTTCACAGAAAAATCAAAATGACCTGGGATTTTTTGTGCGTAACCTCAGATATGTATGCAACTTTCATTAGTTTTGAGTTTTCTGATCTGAGCAAGTTAAGTGCCTCGAAAAAATTCGTCTTTATGGACTGTTCTGTTTTTGACAGATTCTACCATTTATTTTGCATTGCCCTCTTTTGCTATTTTTGAGTGGATCTTTTTGCTCCACAAAATACCAGTGGCTGTAGATAATGTCTAGTAGCAACTGTGATGATTGTGTCCATGCAGAATATGAGAATTTTTGATTATGCACAAACCCTCTAATGAAGTTTATTTTGAGTTTAGTGTGGAGAAAGTTTTCAACGATCAAGAGAGAGGATGATATGATGTGATCAAGAAGATGAAAAAGCCTAAGCTTGGAGATGCCCCCGTGGGTCACACAAGCATATTTTAAGAGGACTCAAGCGTCTAAGTTTGGGGATGCGGCATCCCCTTCTTCACAACAAACTATTTAGGTCATCTCTAGTGAAACTATATTTTAATTCCGTCACATCTTATGTGTTTTACTTGAAATGCCTGTTTTCTTTTATTTTTGTTTTGTTATTTTGATTCTCTGAATAAAATGGATCCTAGTATTCTTTTGTGTGAGAGAGACGTTTCTTATGAATACTCGTATTCTACACTTATATTCGTTGAGTATTCTTTTTGCTTTCCGCTCCTGTTTTTCATGCATCTCTTGTTTAAAGCTGTTAACTCTTATATGATATACTCTCTTGTTTCATTGTTAAGTATTTGGAGGGTTTATGTTAAAATAATTTGATCGTCACATCTTTTATTCATCTCATGTTTGAAGAGGTGGTTCAAAGTTTGGTAAACTTAAAAATGATGTGTAAATGATATTGTTTAGTAGTTTATGTTTTCTTAAAATTAGTTTCAACTAGCTAATAGTGCATATTATGTCATTTTGATCTTAACATGCATTGTTTGTTCATAAGATAGTATGGCATTGTGGTATCCTCCTTTGAATGATTTACTTGAATCCACTTGGCACATGCTCACACATGTTTATTATGACTCAAACAAAAGTCAATCAAAGTCTCGATGATTTATTTTGCCTCGGAGTTCTAGTATAACTTTTATGCCACTTTTAATTTTATTTTGTCGCAAGTATGATTATAATGGTTATTGCTCTCTTGATTGTCGCTCCCCAGTCTATTGCTAGCCTCCACTTGTACTAAGCGGTATTACTGCTTGTGCTTCCAAATCCCTAAAAACCAAGTTATCCCAAAGAGTCCACTACAAATACCTATGCATGGCATTTCAAACCATTCAAATAAATTTGCATGTGCTACCTTTAAAACCTTTAAAATACTTCTCATTTTGTGACACTGTTTTAGCTCATGAGGAAGTAGTGGTTGGGCTTGTTATGTTCCATACTAATTAAGTAAACCTCGACTTGCATGCTTCATCTGCTTGACATTAATTTTGCAAAGAGCTGGTTAGACCACTATAATATACAAAAGATTTAAGAAAGTAAAAATAGACACTCCTCCATGGTATGTGATTGTTGGTGGGCACCGAGGATTCGGTTAGCCATGGTTTGTGTTAAGCAAAGGTTGGGAGGAGTGTCAAGCCATATATAAAGAGCATACTATAAAATTCTTGTTTTTAATAAATCGGAACCGCTCTCAACTTGTTTAGTATGGAAGATAAGAAGAACTCTATTGCCATTCGTTGACAGAACAACCACCACTCAAAAATAATTTTACTCCTGTTTTATAAATGAAAAGCTCTAGCACATGATAAATGCCGGCTTCCCTCTACGAAGGGTCTATATTTTATTTTAATGTTGAGTCACCATTCTTTTTTTGAGCACTTTTTCGAAATCATAGATGTCATTCTTAGTGAAATGTACTTGTTCCAGAATACGGTTGACCGTGACATAGCTTGATGCTTTTATCTTTGATATCTTTATATCTAGTCTTCATTTAAAACTTCAGAGGTGCCCGGGCATTTATGTTTTACTGTACAAATTCAGGCAAGCGAGATACCACTCGACCATGTTTTATTATGATCATTACAATCTTGTTAATGTTTATAAATTTCATGTTATGAGTTCTTGGTTGGTTGATACTCTCCATTGGGTAACATGATTGCTAAGTTTTACTATCCATACATCATGCAATTGTTAAAAACCTGATCATAGCATTTACAATCAAATATTATTATGTTATCATTTACCTACTCGAGAACGAGCAGGAATTAAGCTTGGGGATGTTGATACACCCAAAACGTATCTATATTTTTTTATTGTTTCATGCCATTTTTATGCTTTTAGTACTTGTTTTTATATTAAGTTTCTTATTTATTTGGACTAACCTACTAATGGTTGGAAAAGTGCACAATGTTCTTGTTTTACTCTTTGATGTGTAGAAATTATAAAGAATATAAGAGGAAACCTTGTTGGAGTCGAATTGGGACTTTCCAGAAATATGTCTGAAAACTATTTTCGAAGATTGTCACGTTTGGGCCTGAAGACGATGTCAAATGAAGGTGACACAGAAGAGTAAATTCTAGGGAATTTTATTTGAATAAACCCGGTCTAACAATTCGGCACCATCCGAGTCTGGATGCTACAGATATGCCCGTTTTTGTAGATCCCAAGAGGGGTTGACGGAAATCCGAGAGTCCATATAAAGAGGGAAACCCTAGGTCGTGGGAGCCTTCTCCAGCCACGAATTTCCAGCCACCAAAGCCACGTTTTTGCCTCCCCCACGGATCCCATCTCCACGGGGGAGGGCTCCCAAGAAGACATGAAGGAGGGAGGCTAAGGGGCGGCGCTCCCCCATGATGCCGGCGGCGGGGAAGCAACTCCCCGCGCCGCCGGCGCCGCCGCCGCTGCCCTGCCCTCCTCGCTGCCCTCTCCGCCGTCTTCACCTCCATCTCCATCACCAACTCCTCCTTGTATTCAGTGGTTTATCCTCCCACAAACCTCTGTACCGTCCTATGTAAACATGGTGTTTGACGCTATAATATTTATCCTATGATCTATGTCATTTTTCCGTAGTTTATTTGTCTTTTGATTGCTTTGTTGAATGCATGAGGTTCATTAGAGTTGTATGTATGTATGGTACTGTCCTTTGGTGTCCATTATATTTGTGCGCGCATGGATCAACACCCTAGGGTTAGTAGTATGTCTAAAGGAAGGGGGTAGTTCTGCCGGAGTGATAGAAACCTGAGTACTCGAACCGGTTAGTTGCACGTATGGGAGTAAGAGGACCAGGAACTTAAGGCTATGGTTGGGGAAACCTTAATGCGTTGTTAGTATTTACGTATGTTTGCTAACAATCCAATCATATAGTACTTATAATACCAAGTAGTGGAGTGCATGTATATTTAGCCTATTCCACATAGAAAACTGCATCGAAGACAATGAAACCAATATCTTCACTAATTAATCTTGGACAAAGCCACCACAATTACCACCACTTTTCCACACTCATGGTACTGTTAGCTTATGGTTACTTAGTATATCTTATTTCTGCAGCACTAACATTTACTTTCTTGTATTTATTATCTTACAAAGCTACCTCTCATACCCGTATTATTGCTTTAGTTTTATTTTCTAGATAATTCAAATGTTTGGTGTGCGTAGAGTTGTATCAGTGGTTGATAAAACTTGAGAGAATATTCATCCTACCTTTAGCTTCTCGTTGGGTTCGACACTCTTACTTATCGAAAAGGCTACACACGATCCCCTATACTTGTGGGATATCAAGGCTCTCATCGTCCATAACTCAGACGCCGAATTCGCCTCCCTCCCCTTGGTACGTCTCGGAGGCCACAAGACGTTCGAACATGGCTCGGAAGAGAAAGGGGACACGCCCACGGATCTGTTACAATACCCTGGCCTTGGCTATATCCTCGAGGGATCTTCTCCTCCGCCGGCAGAAGACCAGACATTCGGAATCAAGTTCATTCCATCGGCTGACTGCGCTGGCCCTCTGGTCGGCAAAGGTGAACCCGAGGAGCTCGCTCCGGACGCCGAGTCTCACCCTTCTCTACTAGAGCAAGGGGGCTCTGTGGAGACTCACCCGGCAACACAGCCCGTCGAGTCGCCCCCAATGAACGGGGATTTTGGCCAAAACAAGGAAGAGGACCCATCAGAAGAAGATATCAACGAGTACACGCCTCAAGAGATCTACATCCCTTCCAAAAGAAGTGGCAAGCCGGGAGTCTGGTGCGGATACCATCAATCGGGCAACCACAGCCTTGAAGATTGCCGCTAGTTTAGAAACGATAGTTGCCTCAGGAGCAACAGAGGAGAGTGCTACACCTGCGGAGAACTCGGACACCTTAGCCGAGAGTGCCTTTTCAAATCAGCACGGAAGGCCAAGTCGGTCTCTCGGATACTCGAGAAAGGAAGGTCGCCTCGAACTTTCTCTGATGCCTCCACGCAAACGGATGACTCCCCGGAAAGCAGCCTGTCGACCTTCCGGCAGCCCACTCAAAGCACCGCCTCCATTCGGGATTTTGCCTCGGGAAGCGTCTCAGACGGACAGTGGGAGCTCCCTGGTCGCGTGGTCACAATTCAGGCTGGACTAGAAGCACCTCCCCAGATATATTGGATTTCTCGATGGATGGCCTTAGAGGAATCTAAGCCTGACACCTCCAAAATTATGGACCCGACACCTGTGCCCCATCAATAAAAATGAGATTGGTTTTCGCATCTCAAGCCTGAGTTCCCGGATTAAAATGGATTTTTGTAACAGCCCAAGGTTTAAAACCTAAAAACCTCTGTAATTTTTCCACTTTTGTGTAATTGCATCATGGCATGTTTATCATGTTGCTACTACTATGAACATTACCACTCCCCCACTTTAATCTTGCATATTTGTCAAGGAAGTTACAAGAATTCAACATGAGATAATTGCACTTGCTAAAAACAAACTAATTTGAATATGGCATATTTGTCAAGGAAGTTTCAAGAAATCAAAATCTCCTAATTGCAATGTCTCCAAATCATTAAGGTGGCAACTTATGGAAATTTCAACAAAATGCCCTATTTGACACCTCTGAACAAAAGTGCACCAAAACATTTTATTTTGAGGAGCCAATTTTTGTGGTGCCTCTACATGGTATGGGGAAGCTCCCCGAATTTTCTCAAAATTTCTAAAAAGTTTCACTGCCTCAAATAAAATCAAAACAGTGCTCTGGTTTTGAAAAGAATTAGAAAAGGACCTCTCTGTAATGGAAAAGGACCTGTTTGTGAGGAAAAAGAAAAGTGGCAGGGGGGTTTTCAAAAATCTTCTTCTTCTTCCTCTGTAGCGACCGGGGAGCTCGTCCCCGTCGCACCCGCTCGCCGTGTCGCCCCCTCCTGCGCCGCGCCCGGACCCCCCTCCTCCTCTGCTGCCCTGGGGGAGGATAAGAACGCCGCCGCGCTGCTCTGCTCTCTCCTCACCCCGATATTTTCCCTGCTGCTTCCCAAACCCTAGCTCCATGGCCGAGCTCCGCCGTCGAATCGCCGGCGATTGAGAGCTTCCCGCGCCAATCGCAGACCACCCCTAGCACCGCCGCAGCTCCAGCTTCCTCCACGCCGAAGGACCCGTGTCGGGGAACTCGAAGTCGACCGCTCCGTCCGTTTCTTCCCCAACTCCGGCCGCCGCGCCTCGAGCACGCTCGCCACCACCACAGCGCTCCTCCCTCCACTCCGAGCACGTGCACGCGACGAGGGTGAGCACCCGCACCCGACCGTGCCCTCCGTTCATCCGCGCGTGATCCGTAGCGTCTTTTCCCGCGAGCTCGCCGCCGGCCGCCGCTCGCCGTCTCTGCTCGCTGTGCTCCGCCGACCATTAGGTAGGGGCGCCGCCGTAGAAATGCTCCCCGTGCACGCGCGCGTCGAACGCACCCCACCGCGAGATCCCTGGCGCCGTAGAACGTCGAGCGCGTGCACCTCGCCGCCGGCGACCACCGGCCGTGCGCTCCGGCGTGCGCTTCCGCTTGGGCCCACGCGTCAGTGACCCTGAGCCAGCCCCGCGCCGCGTCAGCGCCGCGTCAGCGCCACCCTGGCCCCTGGCCCGCGCGTCAGTGGCTCGGGCTAGCTGCGCGCGCGGTGAAAAACGCCCGAGCGAATTTCTGGAAAATAAAGAAAAAGACAGAAAATGATTCAAACTTCAAAAATTCATAACTTTCAAAATACTTATCCAAATTTAGCAAATAATATACCAAAATGCTCAAAAAAATAAATGCTATCTAATAGGATGATCCACATTTCCATTGCTGTTAATATATTTTTCTGTTTTGTTAAATTAAGAAAGGGGTAGAATTAAAAAGGTGTAACTCAAATTCATAACAAATTTCTCAAATTGTTAAAAATGGTGCCCTTTAAATAAAAATGCTCATAAGCACCAGTGCTGCATATTAAAACTCATTTCAAGCATGTTACCTAAATTAAAATGGTAGGTGCACCTAAAAAAAAATAGGAAAATATAATTCCTATCTCGTTGAATAATTATTCCTATCATCCCATCTAAATGTCATATAATCATTATAATAATTCAGTGCATGAAAATGTCATACCATCATGTGTTTGCGCATTGCATATGAATTGCTTATATTGATTGTGTGTTTTCCGGTGTTTATATACATCGATAGATCACGGAGACGGGGTCTCGCCACATTACCCCGACGATCAGTATTACCCGCCTGCTGAGCAAGGCAAGCGTGATCCCCACCCTCTTGCATATCTTATCCTATTTTATGCAAATTATTTTCTCCACTATAATATTGCATGCGGTTCCAAATGTCAATTTGATTGGATTAGAGTATCCTATAGTTGCATTAAGTTACCGATGCCATTACCTGTTTTCCCTCCTATTATCCATAGGATTGTGTTGATGGCCTGAATTAATTCACTATGCTAGGTCGTTGCTTAGCCATGCTTAGTTAACTGCTTAGTGGTCCGATGGATATTCATGTTGGGATCAGATGTGGAATTTCCGCGGATGATGGTGGAGAATTGTGGTAATAATTAATAAAATGCTAAAAGGTGGGGATGAGAGGCCACATGGTATGTGGTGGGTTGTCTCGTTCTCTCCGCCTCGGTGCGAGTTCTCGCCTTCGAGCCAAGTTGAGCGTGCTACCATGCGTGGGCATATGGAACCTCATCGACCGACTAACTTGTGTCGGACTAGCCGATGGTCCTCTAGTTTGGCTTTCCATTTGCGCGTGTGTTGAGATGGTGGCCAAGACTGAGATGAGGATTATGGTGGTAGGAAAATGAGTGGCCGCGGGGCAGGGTGTTGGAGGCACTGAACTTTCCCTACGGTCACTGATGATCCTAGGTTAGTCCAAAGCGAGGTAAAGGTCGTAGCCGCTCCCACCCAGCCGGCTTTCCCCGGAAGAGAGCTAGTTGTACAGGCAATGGGCCGGACGGTACGCATGGATAAGGAGCTGGGAGGTCCCTCGGGAACCTGGCGACTTTCACATTGTACAAATCTTTTCGAAAAGCCGTGTCCACGGTTAAGGACGACTTGGTGACGAATTCAGGGATCATAGAATAACTTTAACGGAATGATTAAAAACTGGGTACTAAAGGTACCACTCACGAATGTAAGGTTGACTTCCTCGAGGTTGATTCGGGGAGGTGCCTTTGAAGAACAGGTAAAGTGGTGGATGATGAGTAAGTGAATCAAAAGAGAAAGAGTTACTTCTTACCCCTCTTCGAAAATATTCTGATAGTCGATGCCTTGGAGTCATATTTTATGAACAAAATCAGCTTTACGCAAAACAGCCATAAAACCTTGAAAGCCAATCATGGAGCAAATAGCTCAAAATCTTGTTGAGTTCGTCGAACTCACCCTTGTTTATTTTTGTTTCAGAGGAGGACTTTACCTACCCCGAAGGTGGGTTCTATGTTGACATCGACGAGTAGTCTGGGGTTCCCGGGTGGCAGCCTGGGGCAACTAGGAACCAGCTGGCACGGGATTGTTTATCTGTAGGCCTCTTATGCCATATTTGGATCTTGTTGTTTAGAACAACTTAATTTTCTTCCGCTTGATGTACTGATGGGTCGGTGACCTTGGATTGTAATATTTGCTATCTTTCTCTACTAAGAGGTTATCTATATTATCTTGAGTCGTAGGGTCTGTCATGTGCCAGGTGTTCCGGTGTCTTAGTCTCTTTATTATACTTGAGGGCTATGCTTTGGATATGGCATGATCGAAGGGTTGTGTTGCCGATGATCCATGCCGAGCACGCCTGCCGATGTTTACTCGGCCTGGGAGTGGTAACCCCAGTAACCTTCGATTATGTAGCATGACCACCGACACATAGCATCATTGTATAATTTATGGACTGGGGCATTACAACTTGGTGTCAGAGCAGTACCGCCTGTAGGAAACCCTTACTACTGGTCGACGTTGAGTCTAGTGTTGGTAAAATATTTTTAACCTAAAAATGAGTTGTGAAAACCATCTTAGGATTCTTTTTACTCCTTATCTGGTTAACCTCTACTCTCGGAGCAATCTTACCTCTATTTGTTTTGTGCCTTATCACGTGTCGCTTCCGCCGCGCATGACGTGTCATACACTTACTCACTTTGGGTTTCAGGGCGTGGGGCGACCTACTTTTGGGGCTCTCGTCCCTGTGTTTGCTTTCAGGATCATTTCCCGTGTTGTGACTAGTCTCTACCCAAGTTCTACTTCATTCCTGAATCTAGAGTCTCCGTACCTGACATTTGAATTATCCTTGCTACAGATGACTGGTTCGGGCTTGGTTGTTCGCCTCACTCGATGTGAGGGTGTTCGAGGGTTCCCCGCCTTGTTTGCCGCAGCTTTGGCCAGCCAGGGTTGTAGGTGGTACCCGGAGTACACGGTGTATGAGGAGTATGCACCGTACAGCCAGGCGCAGTTCTTCTGTAAGGTGCGCGTGCTCAACGACGAGGGTCGCGTTGAGAACGTAGCTGGAGGCGTGGGTATGACCGTGGAGCAGGCGGTTCAGGAGGCCGCATATAACGGCCTCTCTATTTACCGCAGCTACTGTCCATACCTCGCTAACCAGGCGTCGGATTTCTGCCACTTCCCAGCTGCCGACGACAGCACGTCGGGTGTTTACCGAGCTGTGTACAGCAGCGGCGAGATGGAGTCGGACAGCAGGCACCGGGCACTGATTGAGCTAGTCCGAGCGTTGGACCGTCGAGCCCGGCAGTGGTACCTCTACGCTGTTTCGGCGCGCGCTAGTCACCGTCATACTCTGATGAGTGTGCGCCCGTATGTCATGGATGGGACGCTTCCTCTCACACTACTTCGCCCACCCCCGTTGGAGCAGTTGCCTACCGACGTTTGCAGTCCGGGAGTTGGTGGCGTAACCCCGCCTACCGGTCCTCACCGAGACCCGAGGCTTACTGCACTCGAGTCGCCGTATGGCAACCAGCCTGCCAGTGCGCGCCGCTTCCACACTCCCCCGGCGCCACTGGATGAGGATGTCATGGCGTACTACTAGCCATGTGTGCTACCAGGAGATGCTCGAGTAATTGTGCCTTCCTGCGAGTTGTGCCAAATACTCCTTTGTTCGTATCTCTGGAGCCTGGAGCAGTAGAGCTCGTTATGTAATAGACTCGTCACTGTTATCTTCCTAGTACCCATTCAGTGTAATATGTATGAGGCTTGTACCTCTCTCTCAGCAAACTGTGGCTTGTACTAGAACCTATATTTGTGAACTCAGTTCCATCTATGCGTGCGTCTAATGATGTGCATGTCGTTCTATCTGTTGCTACTACCAGTTTTGCTGTCCCTATTTTTGTGTACAAGAATGACACGATGGGATTCTAATTGTGTCCTTGTCAATATCCAGAATGACGGGCCGTCGCCGCGGCGAAGATTTACCGCCACCTCCCACCATGGCGGAGGTCCTCCTGCTTATGGAGGAGGGCCGTGTGCGCAGCGACCGACTCCTCGAGCAGTTGGTGCACCAAGGGAACCGGAGGAATAACGATTGTCATACTCTCACTGAGTTCCTGCGGTCCCAGCCACCGTCCTTCGCCGATGCTAAGGAGCCCTTGGACGCAGATGACTGGCTGCGTGCACTGGAGCGCAAGTTCGCTGCCCTGCATGTTCCAGCTGTGGAACAAGCCAACTTCGCCACTTACCTGTTGGCGGGTGCAGCGGGCGCGTGGTGGGAAAGCCACCAGGCGATGTTCGCTGCTGGGCATGTTTTCACCTGGGAGGAGTTTCGCACCGCCTTCCGCGCTGCCTACATTCCCAAGCCCCTCATGGACTTGAAGAGGAGGGAGTTCCTGGACTTGCATCAGGGACGGATGGACATTCCAGTCTATGGTCATGAGTTCAGCCGTCTCTCCCGTTACGCCCCTCGGGATGTTACCAATGATGCGGACAAGCAGGAGTTGTTCCGCAAGGGGCTCAATCCAAGGCTTCGTTACAAGTTGCTGCCCTTCAAGTTCACGAGCTACCAGGAACTGTACAACCAGGCTCTCACCCTGGAACAGGGAAGGAAGGAACTAGAGGCCACTAAGAGGCCACTTCAGGGGGATCATCAGAGCTCCTCGGCTGCTGACGGCAAGAAGCGTAGGGTCTTCGTTCCCTATAGCTCCGTGCCCCGTCCTCCGTTCGTGCCAAGGACCTCGGAGTACAGGCCACCTCCGCCGCGCCCTCCTACTCCAAAAATGGGCCCGGGCGGAAGTGGTTATCGTCCTCAACTCCCTGCACCACCAACAAGCACGTGCTACAGCTGTGGCCAGCCCGGCCACTACTCCAGAGAATGCCCTCGGAAGGCGCCACCACCAGCCCCTGCCACGCCCGTAGACAAGACGGGTACGGCTAGTCGTGGTCGCCTGAACCACATCACTGTTGAAGACGTGGAGGACGACCCCAGTGTTCTCATGGGTACGCTTCGAATTGCTAAAGCTCTAGCTACAATACTGTTTGATTCTGGAGCATCACATTCATTCATTTCGGTAGCATTTGCACAACGAAACAATATACCGTTTGAAGAGTTGGAAGCACCGTTATATGTCACCAGCCCTGGTACTCGTTGGCAAACCAAAAGGGTGACCCCTGAAGTTTCAATTAATATAGGCTCATTCCCCTTCCCGTTTCCGCTGATAGCCTTCAATTCAACCGGCTTCGATGCCATACTGGGCATGAACTGGCTAGGGAAATACAAGGCTAACCTCGACTGTGCTGCCAGAACCATCACCGTGACCACATCTTCCGGCTAAATTGTGGAGTATTGGTCTGCACAGTCCAAACCTCCATCTCCATCCATGCCCCACTCACCTGAGCTTCTCCTTTGCCTTATGGAAGGCTTATCCACTCCTGAAATCCAAGACATCCACGTTGTGTGTGACTTCCCGGATGTGTTCCCGGAGGAATTGCCTGGCATGCCACCTGATCGAAGCGTGGAGTTCGTCATAGAGTTGCTCCCCGGTACCGCGCCGGTTGCCAAGAAGCCCTACCGGATGCCGGTGGAGGAGCTGGCGCTGTTAAAGGAGCAAATTGATGAACTGTTAGCGAAAGATTTCATTCGGCCTAGCAGTTCACCTTGGGGTTGTCCCGTACTCTTCGTCAAGAAGAGGGATTCTACCGTGCCTCGTCTAGTCTCTGACTACAGGCCGTTAAATGCGGTGACAGTCAAAAACAAGTACCCTATTCCTCGCATCAATGATCTATTGGATCAACAAGCTGGGGCAACGGTATTTTCCAAGATGGACCTGAGATCAGGGTACCATCAGATCAAGATCAGAGAGCAGGATATCCCAAAGACGGCATTTGTTACTCGCTATGGCTCCTACGAGTATACCGTTATGTCCTTTGGTCTCACCAATGCTCCTGCGACGTTCATGAGGCTCATGAACTCCGTCTTCATGGATTATCTCGACAAGTTCGTTGTCATTTACATCGATGACATTCTCGTCTACTCCAAAACCGATGAAGAGCATGCGGAACATCTTCGTTTGATCCTGACACGCCTTCGAGAACACCGCCTCTATGCCAAGTTCTCCAAGTGTGAGTTTTGGTTGGACAATCTCGTCTTCCTCGGCCATGTGATTTCCGCAAGTGGAGTGGCTGTCGTTCCCGACAAGGTTCAAACTATTATGGATTGGGTAACTCCCATGTCTGTCAAGGACATCCGAAGCTTTCTGGGATTGGCAGGTTACTACCGCCGATTCATCGAAGGGTTCTCCAAAATAGCCAAGCCTCTGACCAACCTTCTCAAGAAGGATACAAGGTTCGTATGGACGGACCAAGCTGAAGAGAGCTTCAAAACCCTGAAGGCCAAACTCACTTCTGCTCCTGTGCTTGCCCTGCCAGACGCAAGCAAGGATTTCGTGGTCATCTGTGACGCCTCTCTGCAAGGCTTGGGCTGTGTGTTAATGCAAGATGGCCATGCAGTGGCATATGCCTCTCGCCAATTGAAGCCACATGAGCAAAATTACCCAACTCATGATCTAGAGCTTGCCGCTGTGGTTTACGCTCTGAAGCAATGGAGACCATACCTGTTTGGTAACCGTTGCGAGATTTACTCGGATCACAAGAGTCTGAAGTACCTTTTCACTCAGCCGGATCTAAATCTCAGGCAAAGACGTTGGTTGGAGTTAATTAAAGACTATGATGTGAGTCTGAATTACCAACCCGGCAAGGCGAACGTCGTGGCTGACGCGCTAAGTCGAAAAGCTTATAGCAACAACCTGATGGTTGAGAAGGCTCAACCTGCTCTCCATGAAGAGTTCGCCCGTTTGAACCTAGAAATTGTCCCTTCTGGCTACCTCGCAAATCTGGAAATCAAATCTACTCTGGTAGACCAGATAAAGGAGGCGCAGAAACTAGATACTGGCATTCTTAATATCAAGAAGAACATTGCTAGTGGAAAGGCCAAATGCTTCTCGGAGAATGAAGCGGGAATCGTGTACTTTGGTGACCATCTGGTAGTGCCAAAGGAACAGAATCTGAAGGAGCTGATCCTCAAAGAAGCGCATGATTCCCCTCTCTCTATTCATCCCGGTAGTACTAAAATGTACCAAGACCTCCGACCACTATTCTGGTGGACTCGGATGAAAAGAGAAATCGCCAAGTATGTTTCTGAATGCGACACCTGTCGTCGTGTAAAGGCTGAACATCAAAGGCCTGCTGGCACTCTTCGCCCTATCGCGATACCAGAATGGAAGTGGGATGAGATTGGTATGGACTTTATTACGGGTCTGCCGAAGTCTCCCAGGGGAAACGATGCTATCTGGGTAATCATCGATCGACTATCCAAAGTGGCTCACTTCCTCCCAGTGCGAGTCGACATCACAGCTGCTAAGCTGGCTGGCCTGTATGCCTCCCGGATCATCGTACTTCACGGTGTTCCCCAGAGGATAATCTCTGATCGTGGCAGCTTGTTTACCTCGAAATTCTGGACAAGTTTCCAACAAGCCATGGGAACCCGCCTCAACTTCAGCACAGCTTTCCATCCCCAAACTGATGGACAGACCGAAAGGGTGAACCAAGTTCTAGAGGACATGCTTCGAGCTTGTGTAATCTCTTTTGGAAAGGGGTGGGAAAAATACCTTCCCTTCGCTGAGTTCTCCTACAACAATAGCTATCAAGCGAGTCTGGGTATGGCCCCATTCGAGGTTCTGTATGGAAGAAAATGCCGAACTCCGCTAAATTGGTCCGAGACCGGAGAGAGGCAACTCTTGGGTCCAGATGTGATCAATGAAGCTGAGGAGAAGGTGAAAATCATACGAGAGAATCTGAAGATTGCCCAGTCTAGGCAGAAGAGCTACTATGATAAGCACCATCAGGAGGTCCATTATGAGATTGGTGACAAGGCCTATCTACGCGTCTCTCCTCTTCGTGGTGTTCGTCGCTTTGGAATCAAGGGAAAATTGGCCCCTCGTTATGTTGGCCCTTTCACCATTCTGGCCAAACGAGCAGATCTATCCTACCAGCTAGACCTCCCAACCAACTTCCCGGATGTGCATGATGTGTTCCATGAATCCCAACTCCACCGTTGCTTCAAGGATCCTATCCGTGGAGTCAGTCATGAGGAGCTGGATATCCAGGCGGATCTCACCTATCGCGAGCATCCCATACGTATCCTAGATGAAGCAGAAAGGAAGACTCGGAATAAGACTACCAAGTTCTTCAAGGTTCAGCGGTCTCACCATTCCGAAGAAGAAGCTACCTGGGAAAGAGAGTCCAGTCTTCGTGAGGAGTATCCCGACTTTCTTCCGCAACCTTAGAATCTCGGGACGAGATTCCTGTAAGGGGCGTAGATTTGTAACAGCCCAAGGTTTAAAACCTAAAAACCTCTGTAATTTTTCCACTTTTGTGTAATTGCATCATGGCATGTTTATCATGTTGCTACTACTATGAACATTACCACTCCCCCACTTTAATCTTGCATATTTGTCAAGGAAGTTACAAGAGTTCAACATGAGATAATTGCACTTGCTAAAAACAAACTAATTTGAATATGGCATATTTGTCAAGGAAGTTCCAAGAAATCAAAATCTCCTAATTGCAATGTCTCCAAATCATTAAGGTGGCAACTTATGGAAATTTCAACAAAATGCCCTATTTGACACCTCTGAACAAAAGTGCACCAAAACATTTTATTTTGAGGAGCCAATTTTTGTGGTGCCTCTACATGGTATGGGGAAGCTCCCCGAATTTTCTCAAATTTTCTAAAAAGTTTCACTGCCTCAAATAAAATCAAAACAGTGCTCTGGTTTTGAAAAGAATTAGAAAAGGACCTCTCTGTAATGGAAAAGGACCTGTTTGTGAGGAAAAAGAAAAGTGGCAGGGGGGTTTTCAAAAATCTTCTTCTTCCTCCTCTGTAGCGACCGGGGAGCTCGTCCCTGTCGCACCCGCTCGCCGTGTCGCCCCCTCCTGCGCCGCGCCCAGACCCCCCTCCTCCTCTGCTGCCCTAGGAGAGGATAAGAACGCCGCCGCGCTGCTCTGCTCTCTCCTCACCCCGATATTTTCCCTGCTGCTTCCCAAACCCTAGCTCCATGGCCGAGCTCCGCCGTCGAATCGCCGGCGATTGAGAGCTTCCCGCGCCAATCGCAGACCACCCCTAGCACCGCCGCAGCTCCAGCTTCCTCCCCGCCGAAGGACCCGTGCCGGGGAACTCGAAGTCGACCGCTCCGTCCGTTTCTTCCCCAACTCCGGCCGCCGCGCCTCGAGCACGCTCGCCACCGCCACAGCGCTCCTCCCTCCACTCCGAGCACGTGCACGCGACGAGGGTGAGCACCCGCACCCGACCGTGCCCTCCGTTCATCCGCGCGTGATCCGTAGCGTCTTTTCCCGCGAGCTCGCCGCCGGCCGCCGCTCGCCGTCGCTGCTCGCTGTGCTCCGACGACCATTAGGTAGCGGCACCGCCGTAGAAATGCTCCCCGTGCGCGCGCGCGTCGAACGCACCCCACCGCGAGATCCCTGGCGCCGTAGAACGTCGAGCGCGTGCACCTCGCCGCCGGCGACCACCGGCCGTGCGCTCCGGCGTGCGCTGCCGCTTGGGCCCACGCGTCAGTGACCCTGAGCCAGCCCCGCGCCGCGTCAGCGCCGCGTCAGCGCCACCCTGGCCCCTGGCCCGCGCGTCAGTGGCTCGGGCTAGCTGCGCGCGCGGTGAAAAACGCCCGAGCGAATTTCTGGAAAATAAAGAAAAAGACAGAAAATGATTCAAACTTCAAAAATTCATAACTTTCAAAATACATATCCAAATTTAGCAAATAATATACCAAAATGATCAGAAAAATAAATGCTATCTAATAGGATGATCCACATTTCCATTGCTGTTAATATATTTTTCTGTTTTGTTAAATTAAGAAAGGGGTAGAATTAAAAAGGTGTAACTCAAATTCATAACAAATTTCTCAAATTGTTAAAAATGGTGCCCTTTAAATAAAAATGCTCATAAGCACCAGTGCTGCATATTAAAACTCATTTCAAGCATGTTACCTAAATTAAAATGGTAGGTGCACCTAAAAACAAATAGGAAAATATAATTCCTATCTCGTTGAATAATTATTCCTATCATCCCATCTAAATGTCATATAATCATTATAATAATTCAGTGCATGAAAATGTCATACCATCATGTGTTTGCGCATTGCATATGAATTGCTTATATTGATTGTGTGTTTTCCGGTGTTTATATACATCGATAGATCACGGAGACGGGGTCTCGCCACATTACCCCGACGATCAGTATTACCCGCCTGCTGAGCAAGGCAAGCGTGATCCCCACCCTCTTGCATATCTTATACTATTTTATGCAAATTATTTTCTCCACTATAATATTGCATGCGGTTCCAAATGTCAATTTGATTGGATTAGAGTATCCTATAGTTGCATTAAGTTACCGATGCCATTACCTGTTTTCCCTCCTATTATCCATAGGATTGTGTTGATGGCCTGAATTAATTCACTATGCTAGGTCGTTGCTTAGCCATGCTTAGTTAACTGCTTAGTGGTCCGATGGATATTCATGTTGGGATCAGATGTGGAATTTCCGCGGATGATGGTGGAGAATTGTGGTAATAATTAATAAAATGCTAAAAGGTGGGGATGAGAGGCCACATGGTATGTGGTGGGTTGTCTCGTTCTCTCCGGCTCGGTGCGAGTTCTCGCCTTCGAGCCAAGTTGAGCGTGCTACCATGCGTGGGCATATGGAACCTCATCGACCGACTAACTTGTGTCGGACTAGCCGATGGTCCTCTAGTTTGGCTTTCCATTTGCGCGTGTGTTGAGATGGTGGCCAAGACTGAGATGAGGATTATGGTGGTAGGAAAATGAGTGGCCGCGGGGCAGGGTGTTGGAGGCACTGAACTTGTCCTACGGTCACTGATGATCCTAGGTTAGTCCAAAGCGAGGTAAAGGTCGTAGCCGCTCCCACCCAGCCGGCTTTCCCCGGAAGAGAGCTAGTTGTACAGGCAATGGGCCGGACGGTACGCATGGATAAGGAGCTGGGAGGTCCCTCGGGAACCTGGCGACTTTCACATTGTACACCCCCTGCAGGGATAAATCTTTTCGAAAAGCCGTGTCCACGGTTAAGGACGACTTGGTGACGAATTCAGGGATCATAGAATAACTTTAACGGAATGATTAAAAACTGGGTACTAAAGGTACCACTCACGAATGTAAGGTTGACTTCCTCGAGGTTGATTCGGGGAGGTGCCTTTGAAGAACAGGTACAGTGGTGGATGATGAGTAAGTGAATCAAAAGAGAAAGAGTTACTTCTTACCCCTCTTCGAAAATATTCTGATAGTCGATGCCTTGGAGTCATATTTTATGAACAAAATCAGCTTTACGCAAAACAGCCATAAAACCTTGAAAGCCAATCATGGAGCAAATAGCTCAAAATCTTGTTGAGTTCGTCGAACTCACCCTTGTTTATTTTTGTTTCAGAGGAGGACTTTACCTACCCCGAAGGTGGGTTCTATGTTGACATCGACGAGTAGTCTGGGGTTCCCGGGTGGCAGCCTGGGGCAACTAGGAACCAGCTGGCACGGGATTGTTTATCTGTAGGCCTCTTATGCCATATTTGGATCTTGTTGTTTAGAACAACTTAATTTTCTTCCGCTTGATGTACTGATGGGTCTGTGACCTTGGATTGTAATATTTGCTATCTTTCTCTACTAAGAGTTGATCTATATTATCTTGAGTCGTAGGGTCTGTCATGTGCCAGGTGTTCCGGTGTCTTAGTCTCTTTATTATACTTGAGGGCTATGCTTTGGATATGGCATGATCGAAGGGTTGTGTTGCCGATGATCCATGCCGAGCACGCCTGCCGATGTTTACTCGGCCTGGGAGTGGTAACCCCAGTAACCTTCGATTATGTAGCATGACCACCGACACATAGCATCATTGTATAATTTATGGACTGGGGCATTACAATTTTTCTGATTGGTCTCTGGACCGACGTCCTCTAATACGTCAGCAAGTATTTCTAGGTCTTCTCGCCGGAAGAATTTCTATATCTGGAAAAGGAACCCTGAGGTCTTTGGACCGACGTCTCCATTACGTCAGCAAGTATTTCCGGATCTTCTCTCCGGAAGGTTTTCTATGTATGGAGAAGAAGTCCAGAGGTCTCCGGACCGACGTCTTCACTACGTCAGCAAGTATTTCTGGGTCTTCTCGCCGGAAGAATCTCTATATTTGGAGAAGAAGTCTAGAGGTCTCCGGACCGGCATCATCACTACGCCAGCTAGCTGTCGGATCGTCCGAGTGGCGAGCTCCGAGTATTGGAATTAAAATGAAGGTCCCTGGACCGGCGTCTTCACTACGCCAGCAAGCTAGCCAGTTCACCCATGTGGTGGTCTCCGGGTTCCTGGGGAACAAAAAAGATCTCTGGACCGGCTCCGGCCAGTAACAGCCGTGCCTAGGATGGCACTACCGGTCAGACCCGGGAATCGGCTATCTCGGCTCAAGACTCTGTTTCCTACCGTATTGGGCAGACAGAAAAGAATTGCGCCCGAAATACGGCGTTGAAGACCCGCCACGGTGGCAGCGCAACTAAATACCGAGATAGCCGGGGGACTCCACGAATCGAGCTAAGTGCCTTTACCTTAATTGTTTTATCTCTTTATACTTTGGCTAAAGCGATTGCGGGCGTAAACCTGGGGCAGCGCCTTCCCCGACACCGCTGTCTGTTTCCCTCTGGCAGCGGAGTCGTGGGCTGAGAATTGTGCGGTCAGGAACAGTGGTTCTTTTGGGGGGTTGCGCCCTGTATCGGCCCACCAGATAATCTGGGGGTACACGGCTGGTTAGCGCTATGGCCGAAAAAACCTTCCCGAGAGCGTCAAGCCTCCACGGGTATAATGCAGATCACTCAATGCAAGGAAAGGATACATACAGTCAAAAGCATTAAACGTTAAGTTTGCCCTCAGGCGATACGCAGAAACACAGTTCACGACACCCGGTTATTCTCATCCTTAATGTTTCATGGTATCCGGCAGCTCACGGCTCGCCTTCAACGGAGAAGCGCTTCATGATCTTCTCCACCTCGTCAACAATACCCGGGAGAGGCGCCGCTCCTGGGGCCACATCCTCCATCTCTGCAAGCAGGGAAATAGCGGGATACCGCCGCTTGAGGGCGGTGACGAGGTGGTTCACCGTGAGCCGCACGGCCTTCTCCCGGCCAGGCAAATGGCTTGGTCCGCGCATGGGCGAATCGCATGAAGAAGCTCGGCGACGCGCTCCAGAAACGTTGGATAACTCTTGCAGGAGCCGGAGAAGTCGCTCGTGACGACTGGGAGCCGGGACAACCGGAGCCCTCTGAGCTCCTGAACGATCTTCTCCGCAAACGCGTTCATAGCCGGCAGAGGACTCGTCGTGTCACGCAGGACAGCCCTCGCTAGGTCCCGCTCACCCAGGGCCACCTTCAATTGCCCGGACAGCTCATCCTGACGCACCCGGGCAGCATGGGCGGAGGAGTTGGAAAACCCTACGGCCTCTTTCGCTTCCGCAAGATCAGCCTTCATGATTTCAAACTCCTGTTTCTCCTTCTTGCGGAGGACGGCGCCACGTGCGAGCTGACTCTCACGGTCATCAACCACTCCTTTCAGCCTGGCGACTTGGGTCGCCAGCCAGCTTCTTATGCTTATCCCATTCATCCCGGGCTTTCCGAAGAACGCGCCGAGCGGCGTCCCGGTCCCGCTTCATGTCCTCGAGATCCTTTGACAACCGGTCAACCTGATCAGAAAGACGGGAGGCCTGCCTACTCTTGTTGCTCACCTCTTGGCGTGCCCAGTCATCCACATTCGCCATGCTTTGGTCCAGGCGAGCTTCGCTTTCCTCCAGCTTCAGGCTAAGTTGTGAGTCCCTCTCCCAGTTTCGAGCCTCCGCACTGTCCAGCGCCGCTATCCGAACCTCCAGCTCCCGTTCGTGCTCGGAGAGTCGTCGCTCCCGATCGTTCAAGTCTGCGGTCAGCTCCCCCTCCCGGGGCACGGGGACCTCGGCGCCTGGCGTCTTGGCATGCTCCAAGGGCCTCGCCTTGCCTTCGCAGTGAGACGCGGGAACCGCCAACAGTCGCAGCTGAGCTCCTACAAAGGACAGAAGATCTTCAACGTGGGCGAACGTTCCGGGTGGGGTCGATCCTGCCCCGGCATGGGTCGGCTCACCCGCCGGGACCCTCGCTCCTGGTGTTGCACCCGCCGCGGAACCAGAAGTTTCCCGGGGGTTTACGTCGCGCCCTCCCCCGGGGGCTCCGGGGCCCGGTGCCCGGTCCACGCAAGCCATCAGGGGGCCCACCGCCGGACCCGCGAGCGGTTGACCAAGCCCAGAATCAGGGGCGTTCTTCACATCACCGGGCTCGTCCAGCGTGCCACTCTCGCGCTCCGGGGAGCGCCCCGCCGGGTTCACCGCCTCAACCGCCGCATCGCCATCCCTGCAAATGCGTTTGCTGGTGCACTCAGGCGATTGGCTCCTGCACAAGAAGAAAAATGTAAGGGGCGGCACCACTTGAGATCCTCCCTACTTCCGGGGCGGTGCACATCAATAATACTCACCGGGTTCGCTTCTTAGGGACAGAGAAGGTCCACTTTCTGTCCAGCAAATCTCGAAAGATGCCTGACGAACCCAGCCCCTTAGACTCGACGCTGGCTTCCGGGGAAGGGATGCTCACGGACAGTGAACCAGGGCTCATGGCCGGCCGGGAACCTGAAGAAGCCTGCCTCCCGGGCGAGCCGGCACCAACGGGAGATGCGGATTGGGAGCCTTGGGGGCCCACTCGGATTTCATCTTCGTCTCCTTCCGAGTCTCCGCCTTCCTCCGGGGAGACATCTCCTTGCTCCGGGCCCGACACTTGCAGGCTGGCCCCGAGTGGCCCTTGATCTCTAGGCACGGGAGGGGGATTGATCTCGGTGGTACCAGACAGACCGTACTCATTGCACTGAGGCATAGAAACAACAATCTCATCGGCTAGGGGGTCCTCAAACAAAGGAAGGATGCCACTTGGGAGGGTGACTGGCTGGCTTGGCATCAGCTTCCCCACGATCTTCTTCCAATTGCTCTCCGACAAATGGAACTTCGGCCTTCGGGTATTGCGCCCTACTCGATAGGCCTCCCATAGTGGGTGGTCCAGGTGTTGCAGCGGTGCAATCCCTCTATGCAGAAAGTCCGCCACAATCATGGAGCACGTCACTCCTCGTTCCCGAAGCAAGGTCAGCCGAGACACCATCAAGAACAAGGCTCCATCTTGAGCACTCTTATTCTTGGAGTATGCCAGATGCTGGGCGGGATAGCTTGGAACCAGCAGACTGGCGCTCACCCCGCTCACCCGGACTGATTACCATCCTCCACGCCATTCGTCTTGAGGAGCCGACGCGAGCATCTCCGGGTACTGGCTCATAACTTCCTCCCGGAGATGGAAAGTCACGCCTCCGGCTTTCCACTTGGACTCGCCCAGCCGCGGCACGAAGAAGTGCCGGAACAAGGCCACAGATGGCCAGACCGCCACAAATGCCTCACAGGCATAGGCGAATACTGCGAGGATCAACACCGCGCAGAGATGCAGGTGCAGCATGGATAGCCCATAGGCCTCCAAGATGGCCAAGAAAAACTCAAAAAAAAGGGGGCAGGAGGCCAGCGGTCGAGAAAGCATGAAAGGTAATCGCCCCACCTTCGCGCTCTCCTCCTGACCCGGGGTACACCTCCACGTCTGCTCCCCGGAAACGTGAAGACATAGCACGACGGACGAATACCAGGGCCTCCTCATCGTGAAACTCGCTCGGGAACAGCAGCGCTTGTGAAAGTCAAGCCGCGGTCGTCGAAGCCTGCTCCGCTACCACCGAGGCTTGCTCCGCCGCCGCCAGGGCTTGCTTGGTCGTCGCCGATGCCTTGCCCACCTTCGCCGCCGCCCGACGAGTCTTCTTGGGGTCCATTGGATGAGCCGAACTCCGTCCTACGGCGGAGGAGAAGGAGAGGGCGAGCGGTCGATTCGGCGGAGAAAGGCGGAGATCTGGAGGCGATGGCTGGGGGGAGAATGGCGAAGGCTAGAAGGCGGCCGCTCAAGGAACCACTAAATCAAGGCTTGCAGGCCCCACGCGTCATGTCGCGGCCCATTACTCCGACTGGCGCGGGGATCGAGGGGGCATGCCGACTTCGGCGCGACCCGACCGTTGATGCACGACCACGTCTGAAGCCCGCACGAATCACAACGTGCGGCACGATGTGGCCACGTCAAAGGCCCGCACGAACCGCAACGTGCGGCACGACGCGGTCGCACAAGACTCGGGGGCTCGCATCTACTTCGACGCGGCGGGCCCCACGAAGGACCAGGCGCCGGATCCATTTTGACCTTTTTGGTCATAGCCCCGGCAGCCTCAGAAGACCAAAGTCGCCGGGACCATGCCCGGGGGCTACTGTCGCAGCAGTGGAACATGGGGTTCCCCTAGCGCTGCCCAAGTGGGTCCACCGCATGTGGGCCCAACACCAAGACGAACAAGGCCAAGACTGGACGCAAGGATTTGCCGGTGCACCCTCGCCACCAGCCTCCCTTCGGATACGCAGGACCCCCGGGTCTCCTGCACCCCGGAAAGGGGGAGAAGACCCCGAGAGCGCGAGTCCCCGGCAGGACGGGGCTCCCTCTCGGGAACAAGGCCGTACAAGGAGAAGATAAGGTTTCCACCACCCTCCAGAAGACAGTCGAAGACTCCAGAAGGCTTGGGAAGCAAGGCGCGGCCAGGGGACACCACCTACCCACTGTCAGCCCCTGTTCGCGGCTTTCCCCAAAGGTGGCAGAAATCCCACCAACCCGGCGGCGGATACTTGGAGGAGAAGAGGCCACGTCGCCGTCTCCACCACGGAGAGGGGTTGCCTCCTGCCAAAACCCCTCACGCTCCTCGCATGACCTCTGTGGGATCCCTTTTCCCTATAAAAGGAGGACCAAGGCCATGGCGAAGGAGGAGGAGCCTTTGGATCCGAGATAGCTTAGTAGGCAAGAAAGCTCCGGCCGACTCGCCGTCGACCCAAGGAGGAAGACAACCACCAAGCTAGGCTAGAGAGAGAGAGAGGAAGGAAAGGAAGGTGATCTCCTTCGGGCAAGGATCTGTCCTTCTCCTTCCTCCTAGACGAAGGACCCTGTCGGGTACCTCGTCGGGCAACACCATTGTAGCCACACCATGTTCCGATCATCTATCCAGACATGCAGGAGTAGGGTTGTTAGCCTCCGAGCGGCCTGAACCTGGGTAGATCGTGGTGTGCTTTCCTTGTTTGTCCACAACGTCGAGATCGGAGACCGAGTGAGGAACTTATCCGGCCATCGTCCCCGGGAGACGTTTCCAGCCTCCTTCGCGCCCCTACCGAATCTACAAAGGGGGTGCCTCGCATCCCAAGTGTCCGTCCTTCGAGACACGACAGACCTGTTGAACCGGCGTTCCCTGCCGCTTGGCGTTCTCGGCAATCCTCTCCTCCGCGGTCAGCGGCTCCTTCTCCTTCTCCTTCTTCACCCATACCCTTGCCTTTCCGGCTGCGTCGGTTGTCGTGCTCGCGGAAGGCACGGAAGCCGCGACAGCGCCAGTCACGACCACGTCGCCGTCGGAGCGGCGTTCTCCATCGGCGCCGGTGGAGGGTTCTGGGTTTGGAGCGCGGTGAAATTTGGCAAATGGTGGGAGTGGAGAGTGGTGTTCGAGACATTGCCAAAACATTGCCAGACGGGTCGGGCATATATGGGGCGGACATCGCGCGGACAGCGCGGTCCGTCCGTGGCGACGCAAGCCGAGCCTAAATTTGGGCGCGGTTTGCGTCGACGCGGACAACTCGGACATTTTGCGTCGGTCCATTGGGCTGGGTTTTTTAAGGTGCCTGACATTTCCGGACAGAAACAGTTCGTTTGCGTCGGCCGCTGAAGATGCCCTAATGATGTGCATAAGCTAAAACGTACTCTCCTCAAACTAAGCCTTCTATTGCTGGGCCATACACATTAAAACATGTCTACATACATAGACATATATGTGAATCTAGTCAAATGGTAAAACATACTACTATATATTACGGGGGGAGATTTTGGAGCTCTCACAGCGCTCGCATCCTGGGCCGTCCGATCGAGATCGGACGGCCGAATTTCACCGATTCCACCGATGAACAGTAATGAACAGTCCCGGACGCTTTTGCGATTTGCCCCCCGCCAAGGACCTAAGTGCAACTACGGCAAACTACGGGGGCTTTTCCGCAAAAGCGTCTGCACAATCACCCCAGCCGCCGCTTCTTCTAGGGTTAGCCGCCGCCGCGGACGGCAGCTCCTCCCCCCCAATCCCATTGCCTGGCGCCGAGCCTCCATTCGCGCCTACGCTCCCCTTCCCTCTTCACCTCTGTCCCGATGCTCCCTCTTCCACATCCCCTCCATAAACAGCAGTCGGCGGCGCCGGCTCCCTCCACCTCCCCGCCTCCAGCGTGCTGCGCCGTTGACGTGGGGCTGACGATCGGGTAGCCCACGATGAGGTTACCTGGGCCGCGCCAAGGATGGAAAGGCCCGCAGAAGGCCCACTCGGGGTATCTCGTATCCTAGTCCAACTCGGTTAGGACTTTAACCTACCGTATCTGTACCAACAACCCGAGACCTGGCTACCTATAAAGCCAGGAGGGTTGCCCGTCCTAAAGGACAACGCACGCTGAGAACCACCAACCCTAGCGAGATCGCAATCTCGCCATTGTAATCGCTACTCGCATCAATAACCAGACAAGCAGGAGTAGGGTGTTATCCTCCGGGAGCCTGAACCTGGGTAAACCTTGCTTGTCAGCCGTCGTGATCACCTTGCACTCTCCTATCTCCCCATCAATCAACCCGGGGTGTACAACCCTGGGACTTGCCGAGTTAGAACCTCGTCAATTGGCGCCGTCTGTGGGAAAGACAACAAGTGCTAGGATCATGGTCGCACCGGCTCCATCCGCAATGAAGATCGGCGCATCCGCCATCAGGGAGTCGATCCGACTCGGCTCCTTCGAGTACGTCATCCACTCGCAAGCCCACCAGTCGACGTACGCCGATCTGGACAAAGTCGTGGCATACTCAGGTCTACGACTACCGCGCTACGCGCGACGGCGTCACCAAAATCGCCGACCATCGCGCCCGCGGAACCCGCCAAGATCGCATCTGCCGCACCCGCGGAGATCGCGCCCGCGGAACCCGTCAAGATCGCATCTACCGCACCCGCGGAGATCGCGCCCGCGGAACCCGTCAAGATCGCATCTGCCGCACCCACGGAGATCGCGCCCGCGGAACCCGTCAAGATCGCATCTGCCGCACTCGCGGAGATCGCGACCGCTGGACCCGTCAAGATCGCATCTTCCGCACCCGCGGAGATCGCGCCCGCCGAACCCACGAGGATCGCATCTGCCGCACCCGCAAGGCTGCGCCAGCTGCACCCGCGAAGAGGGCGTCTGCATCGACAATCTTGGCAACGGCCGTGCGAATCGAGTCTACTACCCCAACCTCGGTCGTGCGGTCGATCAAATCAAGATCTACCTCAGCCACTCCGCCGCATCGACTCCGGTCCGCCGCGTCGACTGCCTCTACGGCACCACTCCGCTGCGTCGACTCCGGTCCGCCGCGTCAACTGCCTCTACGACATCACTCCGCTGCGTCGACTCCGGTCCGCCGCGTCGACTGCCTCTACGGCACCACTCCGCTGCGTCGACTCCGGTCCGCCGCGTCAACTGCCTCTACGACACCACTCCGCTGCGTCGACTCCGGTCCGCCGCGTCGACTGCCTCTACGGCACCACTCCGCTGCGTCGACTCCGGTCCGCCGCGTCAACTGCCTCTACGACACCACTCCGCTGCGTCGACTCCGGTCCGCCGCGTCGACTGCCTCTACGGCACCACTCCGCTGCGTCGACTCCGGTCCGCCGCGTCAACTGCCTCTACGACACCACTCCGCTGCGTCGACTCCGGTCCGCCGCGTCGACTGCCTCTACGGCACCACTCCGCTGCGTCGACTCCGGTCCGCCGCGTCAACTGCCTCTACGACACCACTCCGCTGCGTCGACTCCGGTCCGCCGCGTCGACTGACTCTACGACACCACTCCGCTGCGTCGACTCCGGTCCGCCGCGTCGACTGCCTCTACGACACCACTCCGCTGCGTCGACTCCGGTCCGCTGCATCGACTGACTCTACGACACCACTCCGCTGCGTCGACTCCGGTCCGCCGCGTCGACTGCCTCTACGGCACCACTCCGCTGCGTCGACTCCGGTCCGCCGCGTCGACTGCCTCTACGGCACCACTCCGCTGCGTCGACTCCGGTCCGCCGCGTCGACTGCCTCTACGGCACCACTCCGCTGCGTCGACTCCGGTCCGCCGCGTCGACTGCCTCTACGGCACCACTCCGCTGCGTCGACTCCGGTCCGCCGCGTCGACTGCCTCTACGGCACCACTCCGCTGCGTCGACTCCGGTCCGCCGCGTCGACTGCCCCTACGGCACCACAAACAAATTCGCCTTGGCCACACCTGATGCTCTCCCGGGTGTTGCGCCGCACAGGCCACAATCAAAATCCTAGGCCGCCACCCGAGCCACTCGGGGGCTGCGCCACACAGGTTGAAATAACAGCTTAGGCCGCCACTCGATCCACTCGGGGGCTGCGCCATACAAGCACAATCAAAATCCTAGGCCGCCACCCGAGCCACTCGGGGGCTGCGCCACACAGGTTGAAATAACAGCTTAGGCCGCCACTCGATCCACTCGGGGGCTGCGCCATACAAGCACAATCAAAATCCTAGGCCGCCACCCGAGCCACTCGGGGGCTGCGCCACACAGGTTGAAATAACAGCTTAGGCCGCCACTCGATCCACTCGGGGGCTGCGCCATACAAGCACAATCAAAATCCTAGGCCGCCACCCGAGCCACTCGGGGGCTGCGCCACACAGGTTGAAATAACAGCTTAGGCCGCCACTCGATCCACTCGGGGGCTGCGCCATACAAGCACAATCAAAATCCTAGGCCGCCACCCGAGCCACTCGGGGGCTGCGCCACACAGGTTGAAATAACAGCTTAGGCCGCCACTCGATCCACTCGGGGGCTGCGCCATACAAGCACAATCAAAATCCTAGGCCGCCACCCGAGCCACTCGGGGGCTGCGCCCCACAGGTTGAAATAACAGCTTAGGCCGCCACTCGATCCACTCGGGGGCTGCGCCGTACAAGCACAGTCAAAATCCTAGGCCGCCACCCGAGCCACTCGGGGGCTGCGCCACAAAAAGTGCAACGTAGTAGGCCACGGGGCTGAGCAAACGGTCGAATGTAATTCGAGTTCCAGAAGTAAGCCGTCGGGCTGATCAAACACTCGAACCCATTCGAGTAACACGAGTAAGCCGTCGGGCTGAGCAAACACTCGAACCCATTCGAGTCACACGAGTAAGCCATCGGGGCTGAAACAAAAGCAAGATATTTATAAAGTTGCGGGCGACTATACTAGTCACCCCCACCTTCGGGGGCTACTCCCATTGGGAGCGCTGATCGCGCACCCAATGAAAATTCAAGGCTACAAGCACAAGTGAAATAGCTCGACAACTCGACAGAGTGGTTCGAGAAGTAAGCTTCTAAGCTGAAACTTACATAGTAGGATCGACTGCTGATCCGAGAACCGGAAGGAATTTTTCGGATGGCAAAGAAAAGCGAGTAAGCTCAATCAGCTGAACCCATCTACAAGTAGGCCAGTGGGCTGAACAGAAGTACACTACGGAAGAGGAAGACAAAGTAATTCGACTGCAAAGGTTACTCCCATTGGGAGTGGCCGGTTCGACTGAAGAAATCGAGTTCAAGCTCAAGATCAAGCAATCCAATGGCGCGTCCAGGAGGAAGAAGTCCTTTGCTCGACTCTACGCTTCGACCAAGCACTCGGGGGCTACTGACGTGGGGCTGACGATCGGGTAGCCCACGATGAGGTTACCTGGGCCGCGCCAAGGATGGAAAGGCCCGCAGAAGGCCCACTCGGGGTATCTCGTATCCTAGTCCAACTCGGTTAGGACTTTAACCTACCGTATCTGTACCAACAACCCGAGACCTGGCTACCTATAAAGCCAGGAGGGTTGCCCGTCCTAAAGGACAACGCACGCTCAGAACCACCAACCCTAGCGAGATCGCAATCTCGCCATTGTAATCGCTACTCGCATCAATAACCAGACAAGCAGGAGTAGGGTGTTATCCTCCGGGAGCCTGAACCTGGGTAAACCTTGCTTGTCAGCCGTCGTGATCACCTTGCACTCTCCTATCTCCCCATCAATCAACCCGGGGTGTACAACCCTGGGACTTGCCGAGTTAGAACCTCGTCAGCCGTCGCCCCCGCGGGACGAGGCAAGCAGCGGGAGGAGAAGGACACCGGAAGAGGCGTTGGCGGTCGGAGCCCGGTCGGAGCAAGGCGTCCAGGTCGGCGGGCGGTCGGCTCCTTTCTGCTTCGTTGCGCACAACAGCTGGCCAAGCTCCATCTAGGTCAATTGCTTCGGCCGACGTTCTCCTTCAGCGGTAGACCTAGACCTAGGTATGCACTCGCCAGTACTCCGTCGATTGTTTAATCAATCAGTATGCAACCTTTTTTATTTGAACCGGACATCTCTTCTAGACAATTAGCATCTGTAATTTTAGGTCATCTTCTCCCCGTGATTTTCTGTGCTGCTCGACATGCTCCAATCTTCCGAGTTTGTGTCCCTTTTATCTTTTTTGATGAATTACTTGTGCTACTCACACTGCAAAAATAAAGAGGAGAACTGGGAAGGCTACTCAATCAGCAGTGCCAAATAATTCAGACGATGTGGAAGTTTGATTTGGATCACTATTGATGCTGACAGGCTCTCTAGATTATGATGGATTTTCTTTTGTAAGTTTAGCTATGCCTTCTTCACCAATCATGCATAATTTATACGTGAGTGTTATTTCCTTTTTAACGTGCGTAATATTGTCGACATTATCAGATACTATATTTAATTATGCATTGATTAGATTTTATCCTTCCTGCATTGGTATGCAAACTCAATATTTCCTAAGATTCTACAGGTTACCATATCTTCATTCAAATTTTCAGTTACCAATGTTAATTTTTGTTAACCATCGGTATCTAATTGAGTCCAGAATACATACTGTTTTTTGTCGTTGTACCTCATCATTTTTGTTGCTATGCAGTCCTTTCTTATCCCAGATGATCCTTGGGTTTCATAGTAAAAACATAACTGATATCTTTTAGATTTTATTATAGCACATAGGGTGTAGAGGCCAGCAGGTCATATCTGATGATTTCAACAGCTTAAGGCTGCCATTGTGATATTTTCCCGTGCAGGTGGAGTACGCATGGTTAATGATATTTTGATGGATGTGTGAAAGAACATTTTTTAATCCCTAGTGTTTTGTGTGTTAGTTAACAATACCAATGATATACTAATCCTATTGCTAAGTATTTCAGTTTGGGTGAAACTCATATCACAAATCCTAAAGTCAAATTGTAGAGAAAAAGAGTTTCTGGAATTCTTTCCAGACTCGGATATTCCGGTTCCCCAACTCGGATATTCCGAGTCAACCCCAGAAAATTGGCTAAGTCAAGTTCAGAAGTACTACTGACTTCAATCGGAAAATCAGCTCGGAAATTTCAAGGACCCGGATATTCCGGTTCACCAACCCGGATATTCCGAGTCAACTCCAGGAAAATTGGCTAAGTCAAGATTCAGAAGTGGTACTGACTCCAATCGGAAAATCAGCTCGGAAATTTCAAGGACCCGGATATTCCGGTTCACCAACCCGGATATTCCGGGTCAGCCCCAGGAAAATTGGCTAAGTCAAGATTCAGAAGTGGTACTGACTCCAATCGGAAATTCAGCTCAGAAATTTCAAGGACTCGGATATTCCGAGTCAACCTCAGAAAATCGGCTAAGTCAAGTTCAGAATTGGTTCTGATCTCAACCGGAAATTCAGCTCGGATATTTTCAAAGGCCCGGATATTCCGGGTGACCGGAATTTCCGGTGTTACTTAAACCGGAATTTCCGGGTGCCCAAGACAGCCAACGGCCAGATTTTAAGGGGGAGTATAAATACCCCCTCACTCACTCAAGAACAGCTAGCTCTCAGATTTTCTCTCTCCTACCATTCTTGAAAGCTCAAATCATCAAGATCTCCCAATCCCCCCACCCAAATTCCTTGATCTTTGGAGGATTGGAGGAGAAGGCCCGGATCTACATCCTCACCGAATGGATTTGCATTTCTCCCCCATTCACTTGGGGATTTCGTGGCTAGGGTTTCCGGTGGGAAAACCTAGTTCACCATAGTTGTACTCTTGGTGTTACCTTGACCTTTTGGGGTCCTTGACCTTTTGTGGTCTTCTTGGGAGCCCCCAATTCAGTTGTGGGTGTGTGCCTCAAGCGTTTGTAAGGGATTCGATCTACGCCCTAAAAGGGGATCAATAGTGGAAGGTGGACTCGAAACCTTTGTGGTTGAGTTCATTGGAGAAGAAGGTGAGCCTTTGTGGCGTTGCGGCTAACCTGTTGTGGTAGCGCACACCTCTCCAAACGAGACGTACACCCTTGGGTGGAACTCGGGATTACATCTTCGTCTCCGCGTGCTTCACTCGGTTCCCTTTACCTTTGCTCCCTTACTTGCTTATCTTGTTATTGCTTAGATTATCATTTAGGTAAATTCACCGTAGTTGCATATCTAGAGAATTTACCTTTGTGTTGAGCCTAAATTTGAAAAGACCTAAAATTTGTAATAGCACCTATTCACCCCCCCCCCCCCTCTAGGTGCCAGATTCCTGTTCAATTGGTATCAGAGCCAGGTTCACTTTTAAGGGCTTAACCGCCTAAGTGCAACGATGACGGAATCCGATGCCGAGAGGGCCGCCCGTGAAAAATTAGAGGCGGAGAAGGAGGCGTTAGCCAAAGGGGCAACCATGGCCGATCTTATTGATATGAGATCGTACTTGGAGGCCCAACTCCTCAAGATGAATGAGATGCTCATGGCACTCTTGAAGTCTAAGGAGCCCGAGGCTACTTCTCCCTCTCCTCCTCCTAAGGAACATGCGGGGAACTCTAAGGAGTCATCTTCGGATGGGTCCAAAGATGTTACCTCAAGTGTTCCCGGGATGGCGGAAAAGGATGAACCACCTAGCTCCTCTAACACCCCCAAAGGAGAGGAATTTCATAATGTCAACCATAATTACTCTCCTAACCCTCCTGTCCCTCACCCTCATGTAAACTTTAGAAGTGATCCTCCTAAGCTTAAACCTACTCATTTCTCTCAATGGGTATTTCTAATGAAGTCTCATCTATGTAGTGCCTCCATTGAGCTTTGGCGCATCATTGAAGAAGGATACAAGCCCCATGATCCAACCAACTTGACAAGAAGAGAGGTGGTTGATAGCCAACTCAACGCCACCGCTCTTCATCAACTCCAAATGGCCGTTGGAGAGAAGGACATGGCGCTCATTCAACAATTCTCCACCGCCAAGGAAGTTTGGAATGCTCTTTCCGACATCTTCGTTGGGAATGAGAGCATGAAGAAGAACCGATATGATGCCTTATGCAATGAGGTGGAAGGGTTCTACAAGTTGGATGGAGAAAGCCACGAGGACATGTACCGGAGGTTGGTGTTGGTTGCCAACTCCTTCAAGAACCTCGGGGCGGAGTACATTAATGATGCTTGGATCAAGAGGAAGTTTGTGACCGCTCTCATGCCCTTTGAGGACACGGTTTGAAGACACTCCAAGGGAGACATGACTTTGCAAAGATGACATCCAATGAAGTTATGCAAGAGATGACCGCATACAAGGTGGCCTCCAAGATTGCACAAGATGCAAGAGCTAGAGCCATAGGGATGCACAAGCATGCCTCAATTGCTTTGAAGGCCACCGTTGAACAAGAGGATGAAGAGGAGTGTGATGATCAAGTCGAGCTATCTAGTGAAGCTCTCTCAAGCACTCTCACTCAACACATGGGTCTTGCGGCAAGAACCTTTTGGAAGAACCCCGGAAGGGCCAAAGCAAGGATTGACAAGAAGTTTCCCCCCAACGGAGGAAAGCCTTTCAACAAAGTGAGGCTTTGCTATAACTGCGATGACAAGAGCCACTTTGTTGCCGATTGCCCATGGGAGAGAAGAGAGGATCATGGTGGGAGGCTCCCATGCCCATGAAGAAGCCTTTCTTCAAGAAGAACCAAAAGATTGTCTTGGTGACTCAAGAGCAATATCCCACCGATGATGAAGATAGTGACAAGGAGGATACTCCAACGCAAGTGGCCGCACTAGCCATGTCTTCCACACCTCCATCACTCTTCTCCTCACCAAACGAGAGCCCCATCGTCAAGAATGCAAGATGTCTTATGGCAAAGACATCCGAGGTACAATTATCCCCAACTCCATATCACATGACATTGATGATGTTATGAGCTTAGAAGTCAAGGAAGAAATCATTGCTTTTGATAAATTCATGACTAACTTGCAAGGAGAAGGAAAGAAACACTTTGGCTCAATCATGAGACGTATAGGTGAGCTTGAGGATGAGCTTGAACTAAAAGGTGAGATTGAGAGAGAGGATGCACACGCTAAGGTGTCTCTCCAATCCTCTCTCGAAGCCGAACAAGAAGCTCATGCTCTCCTCGAGGAGCAACTTGCTAAGATCACTAAGGATCGTGATCTCTACTTTGCTAAATGTAAAATTGTGCAAAATGAAAAGTCCGAGCTTGTAGTTGCTCATGCTAGACTTTGCGAAGACTTCGAGTCACTTGACAATGCTCACAAGGTGTTGACAAGTGATCACGAACGTCTTCTCAAGTCTCGTGATCAACTCCAATCTCGGATATCTACTCTTGAGAAACCTAGCACCACTACTCCTTTAAATGCTAATGCAAATGTTGTGAAGGGTATTGCTAGGGTTGTGTTTGTTCCTTCTATGGCAACCAAGCCCAAGACCTCTCTTGATAAAGGTAAGGGGACACTCACTACTCCTCTTCATGAGCGAGTGCCCCACAAGGGTAAGGAAGGTCTAGGCTATGTTGCTAAGGAGAAGAAGGAGATCAAGAAGAAGACCAAGTCCGCACAAGCCAAGAAGGTTGACATTGCGAGTGGAAATGCCAGAAGGGGCACTCCCACTCGTAATGACTTTGCGGGCATATCTAACCCCAACTATGCTTTATATGTTGATTATTATGGGGATGTCTATGCTAGATACATTGGTCCTTTTGATGGTTACATTGAATATGCTATTTGGGTACCAAAGACCCTTGTTGCTAACCAAAAGGCACCCATTGCAAAATGGGTACCTAAACCCAAGAATTGATTGTGTGTAGGGCCTTGCTTCCGGAGGATCGAAATGGATAATTGATAGTGGGTGCACTAGTCATATGACCGGAAGCAAGGATATTGTAACGGAGTTTAAGCCCAATGATGATCAAATGACCGTTACATATGGTGATAATTCTAAGTCTAAGGTAATAGGGCTCGGCAAGGTGGTAGTGGCACCGGACATCACACTTCTGAATGTCTTGCTTGTCGAGTCCCTAGGTTTCAACTTGATCTCCGTCCATTCCTTAACTTGTTTGGGTTATACCGTTGTCTTCGAAAAGGAAATGGTCATTCTCTTGCGGAGCAAGTCTCTCAATGTGTCTTTCGTTGGGTACATTGAGAATGGGCTCTATGTGGTTGACTTCTCCGGAGTCACCACTTCCCATACAATGTGCCTATTCGCAAAGGCGGACTTGGGTTGGCTATGGCATCACCGACTAGCCCATGTCAACATGAGGACTTTGCAAAGTCTCTACAAGGGTGGCCATATCCTAGGACTAAAAGACCATGTTTCTTTCTCGAAGGATCGAATGTGTAGGGCGTGTGTTAAAGGAAAAATGCATGACATCTACCATCCAAGCAAGACCATCATTTCGTCAAAGAGGGTTTTGGAGCTTCTCCATGTTGACCTCTTTGGTCCCATTCCGGAAGCTAGTCTTGGTGGCAAGAAATATTGCTTGGTGATTGTTGATGACTATTCAAGATACACATGGGTTTTCTTCTTCAAGACGAAGATGGAGACTCAACAAACTATCATCGACTTCTCCAGTGAAGCTCAACGTCAACACAATGTCCCTATCTTGGTGATACGAAGTGACAATGGGTCCGAGTTCAAGAACTACACCTTAAACGAGTTCCTTAGTGAAGAAGGGATTCGTCATCAATATTCCGCTGCTTATACTCCCCAACAAAATGGTGTAGCCGAAAGGAAGAACCGCACACTTATTGAGATGGCAAGGTCGATGATGGCCGAGTTCAAGTCCCCTCACAACTTTTGGGCCGAAGCCGTCAACACCGCTTGCCATTCATCCAACCGGCTCTTCTTTCGCAAAGGACTCATGAAGACACTATGAAGTGCTTACCGGGAACAAGCCCAATATCTCCTACTTCTGAGTATTTGGTTGTAAGTGTTTTTATCTCATCAAAGGTTTTCTGTGGGCAAGTTTGATTCTAAGTCTCTTGAAGGGACATTTGTGGGCTACGGATCCGAATCCCACACTTATAGAGTCTATGATAAGGCCTCGCGCATAATCATAGAAACTTGTAGTGTGGTATTCGAGGAGAATGACGGCTCCCTCGTGGAGCAAAGTGGTGTTTCCGGTGTAGGTGATGATGAACCTCAAGATGCTATCCGAAGAATGGGGTTGGGAGTCCACCGCCCCGTTGAACTCTATTATGAGGTTGATCAACAAGGACCAAGTTCTTCACAAGTGGTGACCACCCCAACACAACAAACACCCATCGACAACACCGTGCCCAATGCACCTTGCCAAGAAGAAGAACAAGATTCTACAGATGCTCCTGGAATTTCCGGAGGACCGGAAAATCCGGTTCAAGATGGACTCGGAATTTCCGGTGGTTCGGAATATCCGGTCCCTGAACCCGGAATATCCGGTCCTGCTGACATTCCCGGTGGCAGTTCGCAAGGCCAAGATCAACCCTCTCCCTCACCAATGGACACCACTCCAATGGTTGATCAAGGCCATCAATTCAGTCAAGGCGGAGACATGAATGATCAAGATGATCAAGCGATTCCTCCCACCACTCGGAGGGAAATCGAGATCCGCCGCTTGAATAGGGTTGGCACCTCACAATAATTAAGAGCTCTATCTCTTGACAAGGTGCTTGGTGATGTGAGAAGCAAGGTCTCTACCCGAAGACAACTCGCAAGCTTTAGTGAACATCAAGCTCACATCTCCATGGTGGAACCCAAGAAGGTCTTTGAAGCTCTTGAAGATAAAGATTGGCTTGATGCCATGCATGAAGAGCTCAACAACTTCGAGCGCAACAAAGTGTGGAAGTTGGTGGAAAGACCCAAAGATTGCCGCAATGTTATCGGCACCAAGTGGATATTCAAGAACAAGCAAGATGAACATGGCATGGTGGTGAGGAACAAGGCAAGATTGGTGGCTCAAGGTTACTCTCAAATTGAAGGCATTGACTTTGGAGAAACCTACGCACCCGTGGCTCGACTTGAGTCAATCCGTATTCTACTTGCCTATACCTCTCACCATAACTTTAAGTTGCAACAAATGGATGTTAAATCCGCTTTTCTAAATGGTCCACTAAATGAACTTGTTTATGTTAAGCAACCACCGGGGTTCGAGGACCTCAAGTATCCGAACCATGTCTACAAGTTGGATAAGGCACTCAATGGCCTTAAACAAGCCCCACGAGCGTGGTACGAGCACCTTAGAGAACTACTTGTAGACCGTGGATTCCAAGTTGGGGAAATCGACCCCACACTTTTCACTAAGAAAGTTAATGGGGAGCTTTTCATTTGTCAATTATATGTGGATGACATTATATTTGGATCGACTAACAAAGCATTTAACGAAGAATTCTCTAAGCTTATGACTGACAGGTTTGAGATGTCTATGATGGGCGAGATGAAGTTCTTCCTCGGATTTGAGATCAAACAATTGAGGGAAGGAACGTTCATCAACCAAGCAAAGTACATTCAAGACATGCTCAAGAAGTACGAGTTGCTTGATCTCAAGGGTGCCTCTACTCCAATGCAAACCAAATGCCACCTTGAGCTCAACCCGAAGGGTAAGGATGTGGATCAAAAGGTATACCGCTCCATGATTGGATCTCTCCTCTACCTTTGTGCATCTAGACCGGATATAGTGCTAGCCGTAGGAGTGTGTGCAAGATATCAAGCGGCTCCTAAAGAAATCCATGATGTGGCGGTCAAGAGAATGTTTAGATATTTGGCTTATACCCCAACTTATGGATTGTGGTATCCCAAGGATGCAAATTTCTCATTATGTGGATTCACGGATTCCGATTGGGCGGGAGATCATGATGATAGGAAGTCAACCTCCGGTGCTTGTCAATTTATTGGGAGGTCCTTGGTGAGTTGGTCTTCTAAGAAGCAAAATTGCATATCTCTCTCCACCGCCGAAGCCGAATATGTTGCAGCCGCTAGTTGTTGCACTCAGTTGCTATGGATGAGGCAAACTTTAAAGGAGTACGGAGTCGATTGCGACAAAGTGCCTCTTTTATGTGACAACGAAAGTGCCATCAAGATTGCCTACAACCCAGTGCAACATTCAAGAACCAAGCATATTGAGATCCGCCATCATTTCATAAGAGATCATGTGGCCCGTGGAGACATTGACTTATCATATGTGGGCACAAGGGATCAATTGGCGGATATCTTCACGAAGCCCCTTGAGGAAGGAAGGTTTTGCTTTTTGAGGAATGAGCTTAATATCATTGATTCGAGGTCCTTGGCTTGATCGCTTGCACACTCACCTAGGGCGTAATTGCATCTTATCTAGTTTAGATGTAGGCATGGAAATAGGGGGAGTGCGGTCCTAATACATTGGACCATCCCTCCCCCCATTATGCCGATAGCAAGTGTTCTTTTATCTCTATATTCATTCTTGTGACTAATGAGCTAAAACGACGAGTATTGGTTATGTACCCAAGATACATCTTCGCGGTAACATGCCATACACTCCTACATGGTGGCCTCGGCCACCGACCTCTTCTCCTTGAAGAATTGATTTTATTTGGAGCTTATTGTTGCTATTTGCCCTCCTTTTCATGCATGTGGGAAACCTACTCAACTTGGCTCTTTTGGTTCGATTTGGTTGCTGTGAGTTGAGTATGGTGTACCAATATCAATTTGGAAATCTATCCCAAGCCTACTTTCCCCTGAAAACATTTCTCTCTATTGCACACAAGTCATCCTTTTGAGAACTGGGATTTTGGTTCAGCAGGTCGGAATATCCGGTTCATTTTGAACCGGAATATCCGGTGTAAGTTACACCCGGAATATCCGGTCTGGCAGTTTGTCTAGAAATATAAGGGCAGGCTCGGGGTGAAGGGCTCATTAGTGCCCTTCTTCCACCCCCGACCTCCCTCTCCTCCAGCCGCCGCCCCTGCTGTTCCCAAGTCCCTCCGGAGCACTCCGACCGCCGGGGAACCTCTTTCTCGGCCGGATCTGCTCCTCCTCCGCCCCGGGAACTCACTCCTCCAAGCAATGGCCTCAATGGATGAGGGTAACTTCACTTTTCTTCTTCCTTATGTGCTTGCACTTGGATCTTGATGTGGAGTTATTTGTTTCAATGTTGCTTGGTAGAGATTGTTCCTAGGACTATTCCCTGCCTTCTACATACATTAGTTTTGCATTATGTTGGATCGATCTAGTTTTAGACCGAGTCAATCTCAGATCTACAGTTTCTGTCTGACTCGGAATATCCGGTTCAGATTGACTCGGAATTTCTGGTCCCCCGGAATTTCCGGTCATGTCTGAACCGGATATTCCGAGACAAACACTGCAGTTTTAAGATTAACTCATGTTTAACTACATATGATTCATCAAATGCCTATCTAATGTGTGTATTATCTCCTGACTTGTGTGCACTTACCTTATGCTACCCTCTATGCTCAAATTCACAGGTTCAGGTGGAAGTCCGTCCACAGGGGGATCAAGGAACACAGGTAGAGCACCTGTCCACAAGCAAACAGTCAACAAGGGAAAGGCCCCTGCAACTCAGAGGAAGAAGAAAGCTGTTGCCAGCAAGCCCTCATCCAAGAAGAGAAAGAATGTCCCAAGTCCCCAGCGTCAGGACTACTCCAAGATGAATTCTGTGGATTACTCTCAGCTGAGGTAGGGGGACTGGTACCTCAGCGCAACAGACAACTCTCTCGATGATCGCAGCTTTTGGTGCCAAGCGCAAGAGCACATATTCGTGGATCTCTATCTCTCACTGTCGAAGCCCATTCGACCCATGCACCCGTTTGACTTTGCATCGCTGCAGAAGAAAACCGCATTTGCTGAGGCCATCCACATTGTCAAGACCATGGGTTTGGAGAGGTTGGCGCTCATCCGTTGTGCCTACAACGCGTAGTTTGTAATGCAGTTCTTCGCCACCCTAGTGATCAAGGGTGACTCGAAGAAGACCATGAAGTGGATGACTGGGGAATCATACTGTGAGTCCAACTTCGAGGAGTTTGCCAAGGTAATGGGCTACAGGTTTGATGGTGACAATCCCCAAGGCACTCGCATGCACTCCCCCTACAAGCTCAACAAGAAGGAGACAGCTCACTTATATGGTGTGGGAGCCACCCCTGGATTCACTCGTGACTTGCTTCCTTTGTATGATGTTCTTGTGCGCATCCTGCGTGAGAACATTACACCGAGTGGTGGCAACAACGACAACGTGGTTACCCCTCTCTGCAACCTGCTCCTTCACGCCAACCGCATTGTGGAGGACTCGGGTTCTGATACTGACTGGAGAGTAGATGTGATGGATTACATCTACAATGAGATGTATGAAGCTATGACCACCAGGGTCTCTATCCCTTATGCTCCTTACATAATGAAGCTCCTCCAGTTTAAGTTCCCTGACTACAACTTCAGCAGCAGTGATTTGGTGCCACATGACTTCAAGAAGCTTTATGTGAAGAAGACTGTGGTCAAGCCCCCTCCTAGGCCTTCTACTACATCAGCTACAGGTGGATCTTTCATGGGTGATGCTAGGAGGGCTGCTGCTACCTCTACTCATGTTCCTACCACTCATGCGCATGTCAAGAAGCTGAACTGGTTCCAGCGCAACATCCTTTGCATGAATGTGGACATCCGCAAAGAGCAATACAACGCCTACAAGGATCGTCGTCAGTTGGATTACAAGCAAGACTTGATCCTTCACCATGCTTCTGGCTCTCCTGCTCCTGCTGCTCTGTCTGAGCCCCTGTCCTTTGCTCAGTGGAACCAGGGTTCCTTGGCTCCGTGGACACTGATTGACCAGGACCTTGGCGGCAGCTCGTACACCACTGGCTATGACTATGATGATGAGGGGGAAGATGATGATGAGGAGGCCGAGTCTGAGGAGTATGAAGAGGATGATGATGATGATGAGGATGCTGGTGATGATGATGATGAGGAGTACCCCTCGGACTGAAGACTTCCATGGGGACGTAGCATCGCTCTTCTTCCTTTTTGGCGTTTCGATGCTAAAGGGGGAGAAGTTGCTCTACTAGGACTTCTTCGGGGATTTGCAAGGGTCGGGCACAAGCTTATGCGTTTATCATTTATTTGCGCTTGTGTCCATTTATCGTGTTTTAAGTTACTTGTGAAACTCTCTTTATTTCATTTGTGATAACTTTGTATTGAGACAATGGTTGATGCTATCTTTATATTATGGTTGAGACTTCGAATTGATTGTGTTGGTATTCTCTTCATATTCTATATACACAAGGTATGAAAATCTATCTAGTCTCAATTGTTTCCATAATCTTACATTTTGTCTCGTGTCTTCTTTGTGATATCTTGTGGTTGTTGTTATAAAATTGCTCCTATCCTTTGTCATATTGTGTTGCTTACTTGCATTTATTTAGGGGGAGCCATTTTCTGCCAAAAACATGATATTGCGTTTTGTTTCTATGCAAATCTTGGTATTGTCATCTAACACCAAAAAGGGGGAGATTGAAAGAACATTTCTTAATCCCTAGTGTTTTGTGTGTTAGTTAACAATACCAATGATATACTAATCCTATTGCTAAGTATTTCAGTTTGGGTGAAACTCATATCACAAATCCTAAAGCCAAATTGTAGAGAAAAAGAGTTTCTGGAATTCTTCCCAGACTCGGATATTCCGGTTCCCCAACCCGGATATTCCGAGTCAACCCCAGAAAATTGGCTAAGTCAAGTTCAGAAGTACTACTTACTTCAATCGGAAAATCAGCTCGGAAATTTCAAGGACCCGGATATTCCGGTTCACCAACCCGGATATTCCGAGTCAACTCCAGGAAAATTGGCTAAGTCAAGATTCAGAAGTGGTACTGACTCCAATCGGAAAATCAGCTCGGAAATTTCAAGGACCCGGATATTCCGGTTCACCAACCCGGATATTCCGGGTCAGCCCCAGGAAAATTGGCTAAGTCAAGATTCAGAAGTGGTACTGACTCCAATCGGAAATTCAGCTCGGAAATTTCAAGGACTCGGATATTCCGAGTCAACCTCAGAAAATCGGCTAAGTCAAGTTCAGAATTGGTTCTGATCTCAACCGGAAATTCAGCTCGGATATTTTCAAAGGCCCGGATATTCCGGGTGACCGGAATTTCCGTGTTACTTAAACCGGAATTTCCGGGTGCCCAAGACAGCCAACGGCCAGATTTTGAGGGGGAGTATAAATACCCCCTCACTCACTCAAGAACAGCTAGCTCTCAGATTTTCTCTCTCCTACCATTCTTGAAAGCTCAAATCATCAAGATCTCCCAATCCCCCACCCAAATTCATTGATCTTTGAAGGATTGGAGGAGAAGGCCCGGATCTAAATCCTCACCGAAGGGATTTGCATTTCTCCCCCATTCACTTGGGGATTTCGTGGCTAGGGTTTCTGGTGGGAAACCTAGTTCACCATTGTTGTACTCTTGGTGTTACCTTGACCTTTTGTGATCCTTGACCTTTTGTGGTCTTCTTGGGAGCCCCCAATTCAGTTGTGGGTGTGTGCCTCAAGCGTTTGTAAGGGATTCGATCTCCGCCCTAAAAGGGGATCAATAGTGGAAGGTGGACTCGAAACCTTTGTGGTTGAGTTCATCGGAGAAGAAGGTGAGCCTTTGTGGCGTTGCGGCTAACCTGTTGTGGTAGCGCACACCTCTCCAAACGAGACGTACACCCTTGGGTGGAACTCGGGATTACATCTTCGTCTCCGCGTGCTTCACTCGGTTTCCTTTACCTTTGCTCCCTTACTTGCTTATCTTGTTATTGCTTAGATTAACATTTAGGTAAATTCACCGTAGTTGCATATCTAGAGAATTTACCTTTGAGTTGAGCCTAAATTTGAAAAGACCTAAAATTTGTAATAGCACATATTCACCCCCCCCCTCTAGGTGCCGGATTCCCGTTCAATGTGTCTACTAGATTTTGTATCAACTTGATAACAATTTCTGGCCAACAGCTAACATATCTAATGGAATTTGTTTTAGTCATTCAAATTGCATACACGAGAGAAAGGAGCGGGCAAGTTCAATACCAAGAGAATCAACTCCGTGACAATCTTGCAATTGTAAGGTACAAAGCATACTTAGAGTATTGAAATAGTTACATATTCATGTTGTCATTTTATTTTTAATGTAAAATGTCTTACTATTTCTACGGTTCCTCAAAATGGACGTATGTAGGACTCTCAGTTTCTTTTTCCCTAGCGCATGCCATACGCCATCACTTAGTCAATCTAAAACTTGCGGGGAAATATTACCTAATCTTGCGTTGACGCAACCAAAAATCCCTTACTGGGCGGGGATGTGGAAGTTTGATTTTGGAAATTTGTTCCTACCCTCGGCCTAAGCACCTAGCGTTTGTAGTAATAACCTCATGGTTCCATGATCCAATGAGCATGCAAAGCCGGAGATGCTGGGCTACTGGGTTTGGTCTGAATTTTAGAGTGGTTACTCTTTGTCCTGGCTCCAAAAAGCTGTCTTTGGAGAATTTTTCTTCTTCTTATAACAAGGCTACCAGAAAGGCAATATTTTTCTCAAACTGTAGAACTAATTTATATTCTTAAATCTTAACAGCTTATGTAATGACTCGAAGAACGATGTTTTTATAATCAACGGAAGAGGACGGAGTTCACTTGATGAGTGATTGAATCCATGTGAAAAGATTGGTATCGTCGCAGAGCATGATTATTTTCTTAGGTACTCCTTTCAACAGTTCTTTTTCTCTATAGTCCATTGTATATTTCTATACTTTCATATGAGATCTCTTCTTATGTACGGACATGCACCATAAATCGTTGATTGTGTGCTGCCAGTGCCAATTATTGTTATCTTACCGCTAAAATTTGAGAATGATCCAATAGTTGGAGTTGGCATTTGCATAGGAAATCACCAGTTAGCAATTTATTATCTGGTGCAGTAGTCACCTGATGTCTATTTCTATCTTTTCTCCATCTGTGTGGTTACTGGCTTAATTTCATTTGCTTTTAGAAAAAGTACAAGTTTGTTGTTTTCAGTCACTATGTATGTGTGAATAGGTTATGTAGTATTGAACCACGATTATCAGATTGGGTCTTCTTTAAGAATATGATCAATTTCAGCTATTGTCTTTATATAACAGGAAATGTTCTCTTCAAATGTGAAGTTGGATCTATGGTATATTTCGGCAAGGTGATCGTACCGGCGCCTGGTCCCGACAATGATGTCACTGCCAGCGCTACCATCGCCTATGAGTCTCATCATCAGCGAGATCGCCTCCATCAAACCACTTGCCAACCACTTTCCTCTTCTCACTCATATGTCGACTTTCGAATCTTCTACACCACCATCAAGGCAAATCGACTATGGCACAACCACAACCAAGTTGGTGGCCTAGCCACAATCTCTACATCTACCAACAATAACAGCATCCGCGGAGGTATGCACAGTTTTTGCTATCGACTATGGTACAACTATGTAATGGCAGTAGCATCTCTGTTTTTTGAAGAACAGATGCAATCCCAACTAATGTACATGATAATTATGTATCTATATTCTCATGTGTTTATATACATATATATATATATATATATATATATTGCAATCTTGCAATCCACCGATAATAAACTAATGTTGAAACTAAACACATTTCCGATCTCAAACTGTCCAACATTTCTCCATAATATACAGTTCCATGCTAAAACAAAAAAAAATACACCAAATTCGCCTCCAAGGACGTGGCGTGTCGCCGCGCCAATTACAGCTAGTCTTATACTCCCTCCGTTCCGTAATCCAAGAGCTATAGTTTTTTGACAACTGTTTCAAAATGAATGGGCTTCGGTTGTTTTTGCTGCCTGCCCACGTGCACAAATTGAAGGAATCCATGAAAATATGGAGCTTGTTTGATCGCTCGGCTAACTTTCGAGAAAAACTAATCGCTATTTCCATCTAATCTACCTACCACATGCAACATCTCAACACAAAACAAACGTGCGCTAATTACCGTGCAGAAAAATAATAGCTCTTGGATTACGGAACGGAGGGAGTATTAGAAAACGGAGGGAGTATGTCCGAAGATCGCATAAATCACGTGCGATCTGCTCGTGTCAAACAACACCGTGGTACAGAAGGTCAACAGAAACAATATCTCACTTCCATGTCCTGGCAATGGTATGGCCTGTATCACTGATGATTAGATTCCTCTTGCGGCCTTCACACTGTCGCGTGTCGGAGGGCCCTGCACTCTGCCCGCCGATTGATGAGCACTGAATGAAAATTGGTGCAGACAGCTGGCACGACCGGATGCTCGTCGACGGCGAGAACGGCCCGGTGGCGTTGCGCCGGCCGGAAGCAGTGCTACACCCCGACGCGGTCGACCACGGTGGAGACGAAGGCATGGAACGCCCGACTGTTCGCCTGCACCACGCAAAATGTTCCCACCAACGCGAGCTGACATGCGAGGCCCAGTTTCGGCTCACGGGGTCACCCATTATTTACTCGTCTTCCAGCTCGAACACCTCACCCCTGCACGCTCTTGTCTCCTTCCCTCCCATCTCCTCGCCCACCAAGAACGGGGTCGCCACTCGCCATCCAGCGAGAGAACCTGCGCGGCAACGGCAATGGCCTCCGCCCGCCTCCTCGCGCTCGTATCAATGGTGGTCGTATGCCGCTCTCTGCTAGGCCCAGCCTCCGCGGCGGACGACGGGGAGCTGCGTGCGTTGCTGGCGCTCAAGGCGTCCCTGGACCCGACGGGGCGCCTGCTGCCGTCGTGGGCGCCCGGGCGGGACCCGTGCAGCGGGTTCGAGGGCGTCGCGTGCGATGGCCGCGGCGGCGGCGTCGCCAACGTCTCGCTGCAGGGGAAGGGCCTGGCGGGGACGCTCTCCCCGGCCGTCGCGGGCCTCCGCTCGCTCACCGGCCTCTACCTCCACTACAACGCGCTCCACGGCGCCCTGCCCCGGGAGCTCGCCAGCCTCACCCGGCTCACCGACGTCTATCTCAACGTCAACAACTTCTCAGGGCCCATCCCGCCCGACATCGGCGCCATGGCCTCGCTGCAAGGTACTAGAGCTAGAACACAAAATCAGCAGGAGCTCTGCTTCTTCTTCTACTATTGCTCGCATTGTCTGTCTGCGCCGGCCATGCCATCGTCGTGTGCGTGCATTTCCTGGAAGATTCTTGCTCGTCCAGTTGCATGTGGACAGTGGAGTCTCTCTCTATCACTTACAAAGCATTGCTTGGATTGATTCGATTCTTTCCTTTTTATTTATTTATTCATTCCAGTCTACTTTGTTTGGGCTACATTTTCCTGAATACTCTTCCTGAATGCTGCTGTTAATGGATTGATTGATTTACCCTCTTCCTGAATGCTGCTGATCTGCTGTTAATGGTGTTGTGTACAGTGTTGCAGCTGTGCTATAATCAGCTGACGGGAAGCATCCCCACGCAGCTCGGGCTCTTGACCAGGATCACCGTGCTAGCCCTGCAGTCCAACCACCTCAATGGCGCCATCCCTGCCAGCCTCGGCGACCTGCCGGAGCTGATGCGGCTAGACTTGAGCTTCAACCACCTCTTCGGCTCCATCCCCGTGAGGCTGGCCAGGCTGCCTCGCCTCGCGGCTCTCGATGTCAGGAACAACTCCCTCACAGGCAGCGTGCCCTCTGGTAATTAATCCATACGACGCAAAAAAAAAACATCTGAATCCCATTCTTGAGCAAGTAATGTGTGTTCTGCTCATTTTGGCTAATTATGTATGGGTGGTTTGGTTTGTTTTGCTGCCAGAACTGGCGAGGCTGGAGGGTGGATTCCAGTACGGGAACAACACTGATCTCTGCGGCACCGGGCTCCAAGATCTCCGGCCGTGCACTCCGTCAGACCTGATCGACCCCGACAGGCCCCAGCCGTTCAGCGCCGGTATCCCGCCGCAGAACAACTCCGGTGAGGGCCATTGCAGCGGAACCCACTGCTCCCCTTCGACGAAGGCGCTCGCCGCCGTCGTCGTTCTCGCAGTGATCCTCCTCGCGGCGACGGCGGCCGGTCTCTTCGCGTTCTCGTGGTACCGGTGGCGCAAGCAGAGGACCGCCGCATGCGCACCGCCGATGACGGCCGTCGGCGGCCGGTGCAGCACCGAGGCGACGACCACCACCAAGGAGTCGTTCCGCAAGAGCGCGTCGTCCACGCTGGTGAGCCTGGAGTACTCCAACGGCTGGGACCCGCTGGCCGACGGGCGCAGCGGCGTCGGGTTCTCGCAGGAGGTGTCACCGAGCCTCCGGTTCAACATGGAGGAGGTGGAGTCCGCGACGCAGTACTTCTCGGAGCTGAACCTCCTGGGGAAGAAGAGCTCCAAGGGCGGCGGCAGCTTCGCGGCCACGTACAGGGGCACGCTGCGCGACGGCACGCCCGTCGTAGTCACGCGGCTCGGCAAGACCTGCTGCAAGCAGGAGGAGGCGGAGTTCCTCAAGGGCCTCAAGCTGCTCGCCGAGCTGCGCCACGACAACGTCGTGGGGCTCAGGGGGTTCTGCTGCTCCAGGGCCAGGGGGGACTGCTTCCTCGTGCACGACTTCGTGCCCAACGGGAGCCTGTCGGAGTTTTTGGGCGTCGGAGGTGAAGACGGCGGCGGTGGCCATGGCGGCCACGTCCTTGAGTGGTCCACGAGGGTGTCCATCATCAAGGGCATTGCTAAAGGTAATTGTGGTAGTGGAGCTCCACTCATCCCCTTGTCACTACCTAGCTATCACCTCTCGAACACCGCTAGAGTGCTCTAGTACCAGCCAGTAGATGGTGCTAATGACCAAATCTTTGTGCATTCATACTGTCCACAAAAGTACAAAATTGCTCAAATGCTGGCCAGTTGCTGCTAGTTGTTTTCTTTTTCGAAACACAGTGTAACGTAAGCCACGCATGTACGTTAACCTCTATTAACGTACACACGCACACCCTACCCATACGAGCAACTTCGACCTCCGAGAGACTGAACCGACAGATCAGGTTTTGAGATTGACGAAGTCACCACAGGCGCCTCGCTGTCGATGAGAACGTCGCCTCACACTGAAGAATATTCCGTTTAAATGAGAAATATCAGCGTCAAATCTGAGATTTGAACTTTGATGGCTAGGGATACAACCACCCTTCTAACCATCTTGCCACACGTAAGTTCTCGCTGCTATTTGTTTTCTATGCATTTGGCATGCAACATTTGGGCTTGTCTTATGCACAGATGTGAGACATTGCCAACTTAATTTTACTCCAAAAACATTGAAACAAATAGCTGAGAAATGGCAAGTTGGTGCTAGTTGCTATCTCTTACTCAGAAGTGGCAAGCAACATTGCCGGCTCAGATTAGCAGAATTGCCTTCTGCGTAGATGTGAGGCATTGCCGTAGTACATTTTACTGCAAACACACAGCAACAAATAGCCTATCTGTTTATCCATGCTAGGACTGTCCTGATTGTTCACATGTTTTTGAGGAAATCTGTGATACGACGTAGCATAGTCACATTTTGGAACTGGGTGGCTTGTAGGTAAGAGCATCCACAGTGTGTGCTATGCTGTACTATGCTGGCAGTACTTGACAATGTTAGTATTCTTCCAACGCAATGTTGCTTACCGATGTTTGTTTTACAGGAATTGGGTATCTGCACAGCAACATAGCAAGCAAGCCCCCTCTTGTTCACCAAAATATATCCGCGGACAAAGTTCTGGTGGATTACACCTACAAGCCTCTGATATCTGGTTCCGGCCTGCACAAGCTCCTCGTTGACGACCTGGTCTTCTCGACCCTTAAGGCGAGCGCCGCCATGGGGTACCTTGCACCTGAGTACACCACCGTCGGTAGGTTCACAGAGAAGAGTGATGTCTATGCGTTCGGGGTGATTGTGTTCCAGATACTCACGGGTAAAAGCAAGACGATGCAGCTGCCATTCGACTCCGGTAGCGTCGATGAGCTCATTGACGGTAACCTCAAAGGATGTTACTCAGCAGCCGAAGCGGCCAAACTGGCGAAGATTGCATTGGTGAGCACCAGTGAAAACCCTGACCAAAGACCAACGATGGAAGAGCTGCTTCACGAATTGGACATCTTGTGAAGTTGTGATGGATGGGCACACAATGTAAACTTGTTCTGCTAGTCACATGCCTGACAGTGCTGCCCAATGCCTAGTCTACTTATCTAGGATCACTAATCGCTGATCTAAGAAGCAAATGAGGTACCAATTAATTACCTATGATCAATCTTAACATCTTGAATTATGCCAATGTTGTATTCTTGATGTTGCTAAGTAAACCCTGCGTTAATAGCTAGCTTGGATTGGGTGTGCTCTTAGGTGTTAGGTGAATGCAACCATTTCTTGCAACTCTTTTCGTTCAGCCCTTGTTTTCCTTCACAGTACTCAGCCTTGTGTCTCCAAGTGTACAATCAATCCTGTATTCCTGTGCACAAGTTTGGATCAATCCTGTGCGGCTGTGATGCCTCTATCCAGAGAAGAAAATCCAAAGCCCTGGAGGCCTGAAGAGCATGTGAGCTATAGGTTGTAGCATTGTCTGTTTGTTCCTCATGTTTGTCCAGTACAGACTCCAGCCCTGTGATCATACACGCTCATGCAATCTCACAGGCAAAAAGATGTGCAGGGTGGTCCTTAGATTCTGTATGCTAGCTGAGTGAATTACACAAAAAACTACAATAATTGTCGGCCAAATGACGGATTAGTATTACTTTTGGTTATTTTTTCATGTGAGTACCAATTCTGAGGCGTGGTCTTACAAAGATAACAAATCCGTGTTGAAAAGCAAGAGGCCCATTTGTTAGGATTGACAGCAGTGGGGCTCGCCTCGCACAACTCCCCGTGCGCCTATGTGGTAGCCGCCGCCCCGTCCTGACCGCCGGTCTATCCTAAAGAGCGCGACACGCGCGGTGCTCGTCCGTGAGCACGATGTGGACGTGCCGGACTCGTCGGAGCAGCGTGGTTGGGGCAAGAATCTGGGCAAATTTGACTTTTTCGATCCTTTTTTGCATTCATTTCATAAAATGGACTAAATTTTCAAAAAAATTCAAATCTGACCCTTTCTTACGGCGCCCGCCCTGTGGCGCCGTGTTCTTCGCTACAACGTCCTGGTCAAAGGCGCCGTCGACTTTGACAGCGTGGACCATGTGGGTACACGATTAGCAAGGACAACGCCCCGTCACAGGGCACCGTACATCCGCACACAACGCCCTAGGTCAGGGCGACGTACCCCTTTAACAGGGCTCCCCTTCTTCCACCCAGTATGTCCTCTCCTTTAGCCCGAAATTGGTACACACTCACTCCCACTCCTCCTACTCCGCCCCACTCAAATCCCTCCCAATCGGAGGGGTTTCTCCGTGGAATTCGTCCCCTCTGCACTCTCCACGGTATTCTCCTCCGTTCCCCTCATTTTTGTCCAACTAGAAAAGTCCTACTTTGTTTGCATTTCGAAATTTAGGGGAAACCCTAGTATGCATGTTGGGTCAAATTTTAGCTAGGATTGGCTATATTGGCCATACTTTTTGATCATGATGCTCATAGTTTCTGATTTGCATGCCATGGCTAGGGATTTCGAACTTCCAAACCCTAACCCTAGAAAATATGACGTAAGCCCATAATTGTGTTGTGATGTGTTTTGGTTTGTTTTTTATATTTAGATGTCTAGAATCGTTAATGTTCATCATGAGGACTTCGCGGCTTTTGCAAACGGAGATTTTGATGACGCCGATACGGAGGAGTTAGTAATTGTGTTTGATACCCCCACCCTTAGCTTAGCCGATGTAATTGAGCAAGTCGGAGTTGAGTTGAATTGGTTGGATAAACATGATGGTGTTCATTTGAAAGGAAGATACAATGTTGGATATGTTCGTTGGAAGATGATGAATGTGGACTCGGAGAGTCGATGGCAAGCTTATATGGAGGTTGTGTTTGCCTCACAAGACAAATCTCTTGAGTTATTTGCCGTAAAGAAGGTCGGTCCTCGTTTGCATATAGATTTGAATATCCCAATTGATGAAAATAGGCGGGGTCAACTAGATGACCAACATGTCTCCCGGGAGCCAGATGTATATGACATTTCAATGAGCCAACCTCCTTTAAGTCAATATGTCATTACCCAACCTTCGATGAGGCAACCCCTGAGGATGGAAGAATTTGACCAACTTGAGCAACCTTCGATGAGCCCCCCCTTTCATGATGATGTTGAGGATGAAGAGACCGAAGGTGATGGTTTGGAGGGTGATGAAATGGAATGTTATCTTAAAAACCATGATACTGGGGATGTGGAGGCAAATTGCTATGAAGAGGATATGGATCACAATACTCCATACTCTCGAGCATATGCATTGAACTCTGACGATGAAGGCCCGGAGGAAGAAATCGATGAGGACGGGTTGACGGCTAAAGAAGCCAATGCATTCATGAGCACCCACGGCCGCGATCACCGGACATCTTTGTTCTGTGATCTTGGCCTCGCTGATGAGGCTATTGTTGATGGGGGCACAACGAAAATTCTAGGCCCAAGGTCATATTCCCACAAAGATACTAACATACACAAGCATGGGGTTAGCACTGGCACCATTTTCGAAAGCTTGGTAGAACTTCAAACATGGCTTAAGGAGTATGCCGTGAAGCATCATCGTCCATTCGTCGTGAGGCACTCAAACATGAAGGTGTGTTACACGGTCCGGTGTGAGGACTTCAAGAGATGTCCATGGGTTGTCCGTGCCCGCCCTATCAAAGGAGGGGATCAATGGAAGATCACAAATAATGTGTTTACGCACACATGTGGTGGTAAGGACATCGACAAGGCAAAAGTTAAGAACGATCACCGTCAGTTAACCTCGGAGTTCATCGCCCACAAAATTACGGGAACCATAAAGATCTTACCGACACAACCTATTAAGGCCGTGATCGAGTATGTGAACAAACTTTTCCATTACACGGTGGAGTACGGGAAGGCATGGAAGGCTAAGCAAGCGGCGTTTAGGATATTGTATGGTGGTTGGGAAGAGTCATACAACCGTATTGGTATGGTTTTGGGAGCCATGGCGGCAATAAACCCGGGAATGTACTATGTGGTTGAGCCCCAAGGCTCGGATACTAGAACATACGAAGGTCAAACTGTACAGACCTTTGGCCGTGCATTTTGGACATTCGAGCCGTGCATTGAGGCTTTTAAACATTGTCGGACGGTATTGTCTGTGGATGGGACATTCCTTACTGGCAAGTTCAGTGGAACCATCATGGTCGCTATAGCGCATGACGGTGGGGACAGATTGGTGCCTCTGGCATTTGCTTTGGTATCGGCGGAGAACAATGATAACTGGGAGTAGTTCATAGGTCTATTAAGGACTAAGATTGTTGGGCCTGAAAAAGATATTTGCATCATCTCGGACCGCCATCAAGGAATACTAAATGCCATGACGGTTCAAATTCCCGGATACGGTCGTGTGCACCACCGGTGGTGCATGAGACATTTCGTCTCAAATTTCTATAGGGCATGCGGAAGCAAGGAATTATCCGATGAGCTTCAAGATTGTTGTCTCGCCTTCACCGCTCGTCATTTCAAGAAACTGTATGACAAGATATATCGCCAATCAACTCCAGGGGGTAAAGAGTTCCTTACTAGAAACTTGAAGGATAGAAACACATGGTCACGTGCTTACGACTCATAGGTCATGAGATACGGTGACATGACAAGCAACATGGCGAAATGTTTCAATAGAGTGTTGAAGGGAGTGCGTTCATTGCCGGTGTCAGCTATTCTTGAATATACTTTCATAAAGATGAATGAATATTTCTTGAAATATAGTGAGATCACGGCTAAGCAACTAGCTGGTGATAACAAACAGAAAAAGAAGCACGAGTATCCACCAAAGATCGCCAAGTGGATCAACTACCAGAGAAGAAAGGCTGACACACTAGAGGTAACCGAATTTGAAAACACAGATTTGGTTTACGAAGTCCACGAGCCCCGAGGAATAACTCAAGGCGGTGTGCAATATGGTGGTTGTTCGTTCAAGGTTTATCTAGCAGAAGGAGAGTGTTCATGTGCTAGACCTACTGTGTTCCATCTCCCTTGCTCACACATGATGGTTGCTGGAAGGGTTCGAAAAGTGGGTTACGAGCAGTCGAGCAATATAAGGATGCAAGAGCATTCGCTTGAGACCGTAAAGGCCACATGGGCGGGGAGGTTTGAACCGTTCCTAGACCCTTCAGTTTGGCCGGTCTATGAAGGACTCCCACTATACCCCGATCTTAGAACGAAGGTCCAAAAGGTAGGAAGACGCCATACAAAGCGTTTCTGAAATGACATGGACGATTGGGGTGGTGGTTACAACCGTGTATGTGGCAATAAACACTTCGTGGAGCCAAGAGAAGAACAACACGGGATTACTAACGCAAGTAGGAAGAAATCAAAGGGACGTGATGGTGCAAGTACAAGCCAACAAGTTGTAGGCGGAAGGAAGCATGGTGGTGGTAGAGGTCATGGTGGTGCTCGAGCTGCTGGTCGCGGCGAAGGTGGTGGTATAGGTGTAGGGAGTAGTAGGGGTAGAGGTAGTGTGGGTTCACGTGGAGTAGGAGGAGGTGCTCGCCGGTAACATAAAATGTAGGACTCGTAGCCCTTTTTGGAATAAATAAATGGTAAAACAAATTTATACTCTAGAGGTTGCTAATAATCAATCATATTATATCATTAATGACGTTACTAATCTTTGCTTCTTGTTTTAGGCATGTCTACCTCGAAGTCAAGCAATAGGCCCCCCAGCAGTGACCAAGAGTACAAGCCACGGAAGGCGAGTCGTGACCGCTTGCACAAGGAAGAGGACAAAGGTGTGGCCACTCCCACTTGTTGGTGTGACGATCCTTGTATTGTCAAATGTTGCACCGACAACTCCACACTTCGAGGACGAAGGTTTTCCATGTGTCCCAACTACAACCGTTCTCCCGAGCGTCCACGGAACACATATGACCGCCCACCGGTATGTTAAGCTCTATCCAACTTAGTCCTCGTCGCTTCAGGGGTTTCTAACTCATGAACGTCACCATTATTTGTTTTTTGTAGTCGCCGCCTCCTCTTTGCGAGTACTACACTTGGATAGATATGCAGCAACCGGAAGCTACTTTGGCCCTTATGGCGATTGAGCGACGCCATGCTAGGGCTAGGTGGCTCGAGATGGAGCGTCAAGACAAGATGGAAGAAGAGCGCAAACGTCGGGAAGCAATTCGACGTCAAAGGGAGGAGGAAGAGAAGTGCATCGCTCAAGAGAATCGCGCGGCGGAGAGGAAGCGTAAGCGAGACATGGCTCAACTCGCAAGGGCCCAGGACATGGAGCGTGACAAGAAGGGCAAATGGCCCCGTGTTTTGGACTTGTAGATCTTGCGTGCATGAGAACTTGTTCCACTATTGAACAACCCGCAAGCGAGTGGACCATGGTGACCGCTGCCTTAGATAATCTGTAATGGATTTGGCCCTTGTGTCTTCCGACCTTTATTTTGAAGAATTGTACCAGTTGAACTTTCCATAATTGTCCTGTTAAAGAAATTGTAGCTGTTATTTTCTTACTCTCGCCCTCGAAAACCCACTTTTGCTCTCAAAGCTTTAATCTTCCAGAACACGCCGCCCCATAGCAGGGCGCCATACATAGTAGTACAACGCCCCATAGCAGGGCGCCGTACTAATTAGTACACCACGGACGTCCGGACTATTTCCCCCCTGTAACAGAGCGCGCACGGACATCATTCCGGACTCTCAACCACAACGCCTTACCGTAGGGCGCCGTAATGAGGACCACAACGCCTTGGCTCGGGGTGTTGTACGCTCGGATATCCGGGAGAAAACCTGGACACGCTCTGTTAGAGCCCAGCAGTAGACCGGAAGTCCGGGCAGAAACAAGGACAACGCCTTGGTCCTGGGCGTCGTACTACGAAACACGGCGCCCCGCCTCGTGGCGTTGTGTGAGTAAAATGCCAGAAATACAATTTGAAACCGGAAATTTAGACAATAATGGCGGTGGAATTTTAGACTGCAGTAACAACATTTCCAGGATGAATATATGGTCTACTCATCATTTTAGACTGTAGTAACAACATTGTCATCCTTCATCAAAAACATAACAAATAAATAGTTTGTACGAAACAACAAGTTAACATCACTTTCATGCAAAACATAACACGTACAACACATGCCAAATAACAAGCTAACATCACTGTCTACTCCTGACTGTCATCTTCGGACTCATCGTTCTCATCATCCTCCTCCGCTGCATCTTCTCCAAAAGGAGGTGGAAAACCCATAAAACCATTGAAGTCATCGTCGTGTAGAGGCGGCATGTCAAAATCCTCGTTGTCACTTTCCAGAAGGAGATCATGTACATCGTGTGGTACATTATTGAATCCACGTTGACGACGGTCATCCCGGTGCTCTTGTAAAAGTTTCTTCTGAAGCCGATGAATCTTATGACCTCAAACATTTGTTGCCTTGCACATGTCCCACATACTAGTGAAAAATTTGCGTAGCCCATTTGAATTTTCCCAAGCCCCGCTCGATGAAGACACCATGTCCTTTGCCCGCTTCTCCTTTGGTTGGTACGAATGATGAGAAACATTTGCCGGAAACAAATCCACTAGGGGTGGCGTATGTTTGTATTGAGACTTATTCTTCACAAAGTTGATAAAGGCGTAGATGTATGGCTCATAGCATAGAGACCGGCGGTTCATGACCACTTGTCTCATCGTCTCGTACATCCATTGCATGACATCTATCTCACCAGCATGATGACGAGCATGATACAACAGCTGGATTACATGTCCACGCACAATACCAAAGTCGCCGGCCTTTACACAGATGGTCATGTTCAGAAGCTTCATGAAGTAGTAGTATTTTTCTTTCAACACGACAATGTTGCCCACCTTCTTGTAGCCTTTTTGATATAGACTCCTAAGACAGTTCTTACTTGGCGGAAGTCCAGCCCCATAACATTGAAGGCTATCTCCTGCGTCAAATTGTTCTTCGTAGTCCATGGCCTTCGCAAAATCACTGAAGGGGGCACTAAACATGTCATTGTCGGTCATCCACTTTAATGTTTTTATGTTATCATTCACGAAGAACACGGTTGCGTAGAATTTCTTAACAACATCCACATTGTAATCTTGGACGAACTTCATAATCTTGTCAAGACCCAACCTCTCACAAAAGACCTTCACATTGGCAAAATTGCACTCGTTTTCCTGAAGGTAGTTGAAGTCCACAAACTTATGCTCCACAACCTCCTTGCTCTTCTTTTCAATGACATCACAGTAGATGTCGGCCTGTTGTCTACTCCAAAATGACGGATCACCAAACTTATTATCTCTTGGCGTCACATAGGGATCCACCTTCATTCTTGTCTCAACCCAATCTTTCATCTTCATGCTTAAGAAATCCTTTTTCGCCTTCCCTTTGCATGGTCTGCCCCTCTTTGGAGCCAGGGGGGAGTTATTCGGAGCCGCACGCCTAGAGAACTTGACATTCGCAGCAGCATGAACCATTCTCCAGATATAAACCTGTCAAACCTGTCGTACACATAACTGATAATTCAGTTTAAGGCAAGAGACCTCAAAACTGTACCAACGTAAAAACATTGATCAAGAGACATAAAATTCCAAGGTTCATAATGCATTAACATACAATTGTTCACGAGATAACATAAATTCGACGACATAAAATCCTTAACTTACAAGCCATAACGTGCGTGCGCACACAAGGTTCGCTACGAATACATAGTTTAAGATTGAACATATAGTTCATGATTCTACTGAGTTGAGAAGGACCCTTCCCCTTCCTCTTCCTCTCATCTTCTTCTTCCTCCTCCGTTTCTCGTGCACGGCGAGCCACCTCACGAAGCACCTTCGTATTGAATTCCATTTCTTCCTTTGCTTTTTTTGCGTCATACTCTAGCCTTGACTTCCTCCAATTCTCTTCAAATTGTGCCTGACGCTGTTTTGCGAACGCCACCCTCTTTGCTTCCTCTCTCTTAAACCACTGGCGGTGATCTTGGTCCATGTTCCACTTTCTCTTTGACTCAGCTTCAGACGCCTCTTCTTTCTCCTTCTTCTCCCTCACACGCTTCTCAGCTGCTTCATCCTCTCTAACCTTTCTCGCAGCTTCCTCCCACCACCCCTGTCTAACTCCTTCCCCATCCGTTCCATCCTCCCACTTCCTTGCTCCCTGGTTGGGTTGAGACGCGGCCATAGTGCTACCTAAACTTACGATTTTCAGTGCACTGAAAAATATCTAGGGTTTGTCACAATGCAAATATTTCTAGGGTTTCGGAAAGTGAGAGTAAAGCATCAGATTATGGAGTAGGTAGCGGGGAATACCTTGAGAACCTTGAGGGGGTGGATCCAATCCGACCGAAACAGCCTTGAGGAATAGGGGATGCGAGATGGGCGAGTGCCGGAATCGGGGCGTCTCTCCTCTGTTCGAGTTCGTTGAGAGCGTGGGGAAAAATATCTGGCTCCCACACGAGTTCTCAGCTGGCCTCTGTTATTCGAGATCACGGCGCCCCGAGATAGGGCGTCGTTCGGTTTTAGATCACAACGCCGCCGGGGGCGTTGTTCATGACACTACGGCGCCATACCCTAGGGCGTTGTTCTCCCAGGTTGCGTTCTGTTTTTCAGTACTACCAGCTTGACCTAAGAGAACAAAAACTATGACCGAGTAGATAGTCCAGACATACAGAACTTAAGAAACATCATGTCCAATACAACAAGGTAATACTAAAATAGGCGCAACAAAGCGCAAGTCTACTACAATACAAAGTGCAAGTGCAACAGATTGCAAGTCTAGGACATTAAGCGTACATTAGGATTACATTCACTACTTCCAACTTCTTCCACTTCTTCACCTACGACTCCGATGCGCCTACTAGCTAAAGAGTGTTGATCACCAACAGGCAGTTGTATGCTGATGTGCTGCTAGCTCTCATAGTCATGACGAGAGCTCGACCCACGCGGAAATGTTCCCTAGAATAGAATGCGTTCCACTTTGGCCCGTTGAGGTGGATGCGTCCGTCAGTCCTGACGACGTACGGGATGGCGGTGAAACACCCTACCTCTCCATGATGGACACCAAGAGTTCCTTCCGGTGGAATGGAAGTCATCTCCGCCACAAGCTTAGGCAATTTCTGAAAACACAAAAAAACAATCCATGTAAGTAGGAAACATAACTAATACAACACAACGAGTCGACTAACTATCGCAATATGCATACCATACTATTGCCTTGAATATTAGTGAACGTCAAACGATGCACGAATGGCACACCGATGTAGTTTTATCGATGAGGTAGTAAGGCAAGAAGACGTTCCATTCCATCGTCTCCTATAACGGAGGATCGGGGTATGTGAACCTCGTCGTCCTCCTCCTCGGCGGCGTCCTCCTCCTCCTCCTCAAGCAGCTCCGCGGCGTTAGGAGGGCTCACATAAACAATGGTCAGCCTGGGAGGTGCTTCTTCTGTATCCATGTTAAAGTGAAGGCAATCACCAGCAGAAAGGGCGAACATCGCGAGAACGTTCGCTAAACCTTCCCCGTGGAAATAGGTCTTATCCTGCCGTTTCTTCACATTGATCCAATACATGTGGTCCCTGTGAACCTTGAATCCGACGACGTTGCCGACAAGCTCGTTAAAATCCTCTTGTATGTGGCACTGTACAACCTGTGAGAGGAACAAAAAACAAATATGGTAAAGTGTCCTTGTACAAATGAATCTGAACATGAGTTACTAATGACCACATGAGTTACGATAGAATAAAAAACGTAGATTTTCGTACCAGTCGGGTGGTGTGAGGATCCACAAGCTAAATCATGAAGCATTCAGCTGTAGACAATGCCGTCTCACAATTGGTGTAGCACACACCGCAAACCATATCTCCTACACAATATTTTTAATCTTAGTTAGACAATAATATTTAAGTTCCTAACATAATAAACTAGTTTGTAAACATAACAAGGGCATTACTCTAATACAGAATCCTAACATGATAAATCATTAACCCTAACTAAAGCATAGGCCATTTACATATACACCTAAAATGCAAAAATTCGTGGTGTTTCCGAAAATGCGGCGAAGACATTGAAAATCGTAGGGTTCCCTAAAATATTACATCGTGAATCATAAATCAAGAACCCTAATTAGCAAATAGTAGTGTTTCCGAGAATAGGAGATTTTGACCAAGAAAAGGACATGAAATGTTGGGGATTGGGTTCAGAACATGAGGGGGAATGAATGTTACCGTACGAATGGTGTAGTGGTACCTTCTTGATGCACAGATCTTAGGCTGCAGCTCGTGGGCGCGAGTGGCTAGACCCACCTTCGTTTCTAGATGCAGGAAGAACAATGGGGAACGGGAAGAGGCACGCTGTAACATCCCAAAATTTTGGAATGTTTAAAGTCACTAAAATTTAAAACTTTTATTTCATATTAAAAAAAATCATCAATAGACAAGAAAACAAAATGAAAAGGATTATTAAGACTTATTCAAAAGTATTATGATATTAATTGAATCAAGTAACTTTTTTTCAAACTTAAGGGTTGAACTATAAATGGATATCCTAAATACTTTTGTAATCCTAACACCATATTTGTAAAGTACCATCAATTATTTTTGTTATGCCTATTTCAAAATGTTTTGTATAAGTTGTTTAATTCAAAAACATTATATTTAGAATTCTTAATAAACCTTAGGCCAATATTTAAAGTCATAAAACTATTTGGAATATTTTCCTATTTTTAAATATAGATTTGATTCAAGTATTTGATTTTGAAAATGGATTTGAAATTATTATTTTAAACATAGGTACTGTGATATTCTTTTTGATTTTGCTAAGAAACAAATCCTGTTATTAAAACTCTATTTTAAATTTTGCAAAAAGTGTCAAATTGATATCTAATCAATATTTCAAATTATTATTTTTAAAGTTTGGGAAACATGTATTTGAATGTTTTAAATGAAAGACCTATATTTTACAAAATTTTAGAAATTGGTTTGAGGTCATTTGGATTAACAAAACAAAAGATATAAAATAAATAAGAAAATAGAAAAGGGAAAAGAGAATAAAAAAAGGATTAATTGGGCCAGGCCATCTCTTACCTACCGCGCGCACGGCGCTAACGGCCCAGCACCAGCCCGCCTCGGCCTCTCTCCTCCCACTCTCACTGACAGGTGGGGACCACCTGTCAGCTCCTTCTTCCCCAGCAACCGCCCACGACCGGAGCACGTCGCGACGACCTCGCCCCACTCCGCACGCCCCCGGCCTCCCCCGCCTCGCTCGAGACCCCCTACTAATAGGACACCACACCCTCCTATTTTCCCCTCTCCGCCACCCCCGATTCGTGCCCCCAGGCTTGCCAAATCGCCCGCCGGAGCCGCACGGTGCCGCCGCCGTGATCCTTCGAATCCGGTGAGGAGAGGCTCTACTTCAGCCCGAGATCGTGCCCCTCCTCATCCACACGCCCGTGCGCACCTTCTGATGCCCTTCTTCGATTTTCCATGCAGTAATTTGAGCGGGGCAAGCCCACCCGAATCTCGCCGGCGCTGTCGTGACTCCGTCCATCTCCTACGACTGCTCCCGGACACGCCGTCCCGTCGAAGACCACTCCATTGTCGCCACCTTTCTGCGCTGCGTCTCCTCGTGCCCTCCCCGAGTCAGGAACACCACTGGAGCGTTGTCTCCGCCTGCAGCCCGAGCCACCGGCCACCGTCTCCCTCATTTCCGGCGAGCCCCGCCGCCCGATTTGGTCAAGTCAACAACAGCCGCCCGATCGACTTTCAACTGCCCAGATTTGATCAGGGACGAAGAGGTATCCTTCCCTCTGATCCATCCGATTTACTTTAAATCCAACGGCTCGGGTTCGTCCCTGATCCAGCCAACCACAGCACGCCACGTCACCGAGCCCATTTACTGGAATTATCTGAATTATTTTAATTTGGTAGATTTGCAGAAAAGCCCATGCAACTTCAAACCATTATATCTTTTTAACCACAGAGCCAAATTTGACAAAATTTATACCAGTGGAAAGCCCTTGACCTGTAGAATATTTTAGCACTGTTGAAATTCAAATTTGATTAGTTTAAATCCATTCAAATTTCAAATAGATGATTTGAGTAAATTTGACCTAGATTTGAATTCTCAAGTTCAAAATTTGCAAATTAAATATTTTTGGAAATCTTAGGATCTGTTTAATAATGTTGCACTGTTAAAAATAATTTTTGGCAATGTCATTTCCATTTAAAAATTAGAAACCCTTTTGGTATGTTTTTAACATAGCTTAAATTCTATTAACCCTATTAAATTGTTCTTTTACAAAAATAAAACAAGGATTTATTTTGACCAGAAGTAACAAAACTAAGCCTACTCAACCATTTTCTTTCAATAAACTTATAAAGATGTGTTTAAAACCTTTTTAGATATTTTGGAATGACAAACTATAAATATTAGAATGTGTTAAACTCTTTTGATCAAATACTTGTGTAACATTTTGATCAAGACCAAACCTTAGAACCCTTGGAACACCACTTCTACCTATTCGGATGTGAAATATTCAAATCTAAATTAGACCATCCCTTGACCATAAATGGCAAACCCTAACTCCTATCACATTAATTCTTTTTGTAAATTGAATTACGTGATTAGACTTGACCATAAATTAATGAACTAAAACAATTATTGTTGAACACATTATTGTGATGTTTGCTCAGATGTGTTATGTGTTTTGCTCGAATTGTTTGTTTATTGTACTTCTTTGTCATCGTATAGATTGAACGGAGTGAAACGTTCTTTGTTGAAGAGAGTGTGAGAAACGACAACTTTCAAAAGGCAAGTGACACTCATAAACCACCTATTATTTTCACTATATGCATAGTAGTGTTTTTCTGTAGTATGCATGTTAGGAGTTGTGTGCAGTTCTATATTATGCTATGCTCCTATGTAGTGTTTAGCTATCCCCCACCCTGAGCTTAGAAGAAAGAACACTTAGTAGGATGCTTAGCCAAGCAATGAAAAATGTTTTGACTAGTTGGCTAGTGAAAAATTAATGAAATTAATTAATGAACTACCTGGGTGCTGGTTGGAGAACCATGGTGGGTGGCTACTCAGGGGGTCCATGTCTATGGTTCATGTCTATGGTAATTACCCTTGGTGGAAGCGCACAAATGTGGAAAGTCACCCAGGCTTAAAGAGATTGTAGATGCACCTTGTTTAGTAGCTTCTAGTGCAACCACTTGTCAAATGGGCTCTGTCTTGACCATACATGTTGTGAGACCCCGATCCTTCGTGACCAGCAGATGTAGGGGGATGATAGGTTGGTTCGGGTCACGTGTTGTGACTCGGGGAATTACTTCGGAAAGGTCTCGTCTCAGTCTTCTATTTTCCATTTCATAATTGGGTGACATGGACGATGGAATGATTGGGTCTTGTGGTGAAAGTGCACACCCTCTCGAGAGTTAAAAACTAAGTATACTTAGCCGTGTCCCCGGTTACGGACATTTGAGCAACTAGACAGGGCAGATGTTGAAGATCTCCTCATCCCAATTTCTATAATAAAATTTGATGGGTGAACAAGGGTTTGAGAGAGCTCACCGCTTTCTATCGGTGGTGCTCGTTGTGAGTAGTTTTCAAAGTTGTTCACCGATTTCTATCGGTGGTACTCTTTGTTGTCAAAGGTGTTCACTGTTGTCTATCAGTGGTACTCTTTGTCTAAGATGAAAGGTTGTTTTATAAATGATAGGACAAAACTGGCTTTATGCAAATCAGCCTCAAACTCCACCGAGCCAAATATGCATGTAGATATAGTCTTAGTAATTTTAGCTTTAAAGTGTCATCTTGCCACCACAGTTCAATTGTGCTGACCCAATATAGTTTGGGCTGCAAATCACCATTGCAGGGCCCTCTGACAAAAAGTAAGGATTGTTAGGGTCGTGAGTCTCCAACCAACATGCCTTGCCTGTGGCACATGATGAAGATGGAGCTCACTTATACATTTGCTTTCCGATGTGTATTTAATTCGATTTGAGCTAGCCATAGGCTATGCCTCTTGTATCGAACCCTTTTATTTCTGGATCATCGTGTAATGAATATTGATGCAATGTAATGGTATTTCATCTTAAACTGTGTGTGCTAGCAAGTCGATCCAGGGACTAGCACTATACACAGGAGGTCGCTACCTTATAATAAGGAGGGCCTTTACACACGCCCGATCTAATTTCTAGATCACGGCGCCCTGCCCTAGGGCGTTATGAGTACAGCGCCCTAACTGGGGGCGTTATACTTAAGCATGCAACGCCCTGGCCTAAGGCGTTGTTGAACAGAACACAACGCTCCCACCTGGGGCGTTGTGCTTCCTGGGATGTAAGTTGATGCGAAAACTTGCTGAGAACTTCAGTTCTGCTCATTCCAAGAAATAACAGAGACATTGAATGTGTCAAGGACCTAAAATATGAAACTACCACAGGACCAAAAATATAGTTATCCAACCGAAATAAAATGCTCATTCAGCGCATATGACAAGTGCAGTGCATTACAAAGTAACCAGCTAGACAAACAAGTGCAATTACAAAAAGGTCCAGAAGCTAGAATAACAAGTGCAATTACAGAAGTCTCATAACCAGCTGTGCATTACAAGCTAACAAGGTAACAGGCTAACAATTTAGAGGCAAGTTCACACATCCGGCTTCCTCCGGCGCGACACAAGCTTCGTCCTCTTCCGACCAGAAGGACTAAATGGCTCTTTTGTCGGTCGATTAGGTGGCCTCAAACCAAAACTACGCTTCTCAGGACGATCATGTTCATGCTCTGAGATGTGAGGAGGTGTAGTGCCCATGCTTATGAAAGCAATGGCACATATGAATAATGTAAAGATCACATAAGTCTCACATTCTCCAATAAGATGTAATATCACAGTACAAAGTCATAATTTATTACAGAACGAGACCAATGATCCAAAAACAAATATCCTTACAACTTAGCATAGCGGAAATGCTAGCTGAATAAATAACTCACACTTTATTTCAGAGTTCAAACGCAATCCTAAAGGTAGCATGGAGCTACATCTTCTCCATGAAGCCACTGGCAAATCATGTTGGTTGTAGCTCGAAGACGACCCCCTTACTCCTCATTTGGACATTCTGCAAGGTTTAGTTGCAGCCCAGCTATAAAGGGTCAGCACAATTGAATTGTGGTGGCAAGTGACTTTAAATTCTAATATCCTATTTTACTAATACTATATGCTTAATTTGGCTGGTGGAGCTCAAGGCTATTGCGCAAAGCAAATTTTCTCCTACTTTTGGTAAACAATTTTCTTAAATCAATAATCTTCTCCTTCAGAGACAATCTCGAGACAAGTCCATGTCTCCTACCCATGTTCATCCAACAAAGTTTTATTAAGAAATTTGAGATGAGGAGATTTTCAGAAGACAACCTTGTGTAGTTACTCAATTTGTCCGATGCCGGGGACACGGCTAAGATCTTAGGTTTTAAACTCTCGAGAGGGTGTGCACTTTCACCATTAGACTCAATCAACCCAAACTATCCTCTACACTCCTTTAGTGAGATGGAAAAGGAGAAGATCAAGACGAGACTTTTCAGAAGTTGCTTTCCCATGATCATACTAAGAGATTATCACCATCCTATCCACTCTACCACCATCAATCTCTTGACCCAAAAACTTATCATGCATACTACTTTTGCAAATACTGTTTGAAAACACTAGATATGCAATAGAATAAAATAGTAGGTGTTTTATGAAGTCACTTGCCTTGGCAGCAGGAGGGGCAGGCACAACAAGAATAGCAATCACAAGCAGGTCCTTCCTCTCCTTCACAATCTAGCACAAGCAATACATACAAATAAATATTCCACACAAAATCTCACACACCAAATAAAAGATGTATGCATGCATAGTATGCCACGTGTAGAATTAGACACACTCATCCATAATTTATATTCTCTGTTATTAAATGCATGAGATGCAATTTCTAGAAATTTCTCATTTCACCTAACAATATAAAAACTGAAAGTAAAATAGCAAAACATAGATTATACCATTATAACTTTTATTGTTCTAAGAAAGTTTTCCAATACGATACATATTATTATTCCTGGACAGAGGGAAATTATACAATCTCAAAACAATTACTTTTATTTCTAAATCATTTTTATTATTTAAGTTATTAATTTAATGGCCGAAATACTCCTCTGATAATTATTCAATTTATAATTTGTCAAAGGGAAAACCAAATGATGTAGAATTAAACTACATGAGCAGAGCTTTCCAATGACATAAAGTTTATTAAATTTGGACTTACAGATTAAAAGTTATGAATTTTGCAAGTTTTATCTATTTTCTGTTTTATTTATAAAATTTCCTGCGAAAAAGAAAATCAGAGTGCGACGTGGCCAATCCTATTGGACGGTACCACTTCGGCGCGGATCGGCAGCGCGGCCGTCCGATCTACTTTAAAACGGACGCTCGGGATTAAACGGATCTAGATCCGTTGGATCTAGATCCAACGGTTCGCATCCAGAGCCTCGGCGCGGGCGGCGCGAGCCCGCCGGAGGTCCTCCGACCGCGGCGGCGCCACGGCCGGCGTCGTGCGCGTTTCGCGTCCTAGCGGCCTAGGGGACGAACGAGTCATACCGTTACGTAGAGGACGACGAGGCGGGGTCGGTGGCGAGTTGCGGTTCTTCGGTGCGTCGCCGTTCCTCGGGAAAACCTCGCCGGAGTTGGTGCTTGCGGCCGGCGGCGGAGTTCGCGGATGGGGACGACGTTCCGCTGCGGTAGGAGAACAACCACGTTTTCACGAAGATGTGCACGGCTAAGGCAAACAACACCAGAGGAAAAAGGAGGCTCAGGGGCAGCGGACGCCGCCGGAGTTGCTAATTCTTACCGTCGGAATAGCGGCGGCGGAGCTCGGAAATCCGAGCGGCCTGGGGGTGGAGAAGACTAGGGTTTGGGCGCGGGTTGAGGCGGCAGGGGTGGGGGTTAAAAGGAGGGCGCAAAAAGGAAACTACTCCACGATTTGGGCGTCCAAAACGGATCGAAATCGGAGAGGAATCCGCGCGGAAATCGTGTTCCGGAGGTGGAAGACTCTCCTGACAGGAGGGTCCCACCTGTCAGCGAGAGGGAGAAGAGACGCGGGCCGCCAGGCCGTTGCTGGGCCGGCGCGTGCGCGCGGTATATAGGGAGGACGGCTCGTTTCCTTTTTTTTATCTTTTCTTTTATCTAAATAAATTCTATTTACTCAAAATGATTTTTATACTCAGCCAAAATACTTTATAAAAATTCATAAAAATATTTTTTTGAAAGATTATAAAATTTAGAACCTTTTTGTATTATTCTTGCCTATTAAATAAATTATGAAAGTTATAATTATTCATGGGGTTTAAATAAACTCTTTATGGAAATATAAATTATTTAAACTCTTATTTGCAAATAAATTGTACTTATGCAATAATTTGTTATGACTAAATGATGAATGATGCATGAATGCATAGTTTTAAATTTTAGCAAAATTGGGATGTTACAAACCTAACCCCCTTAAGATGAATCTCGTCCTCGAGATTCGGTTTGGCCTTCAAAAAGATATGAGTGTTCTTCCCGAAGATCATCCTCCCGTTCCCAAGTTGCTTCTTCTTCGGTGTGGTGGTTCCACTGGACCTTACAAAATTTGATAGTCTTGGTCCGTGTGATCCTTTCGGCCATCTCCAAGATTTTGACTGCCTTCTCTTCATACGTCAGGTCACTTTCCAACTGAACTTCTTCTAATGGCACTGCATCCCGTAGTGGAATTTCTGTCATCTCTGGGTGACACTTCTTCAATTGGCTCACGTGGAAGACATTGTGAACTGCTGACAGAACTTCCGGCAATTCTATCTCATATGCTACTTCTCCCTTGCGGGAAAGAATCTTAAAGGGGCCGATGAATCGAGGCGCAAGTTTACCCTTGATCCCAAACCTTTTCACACCACGCATTGGTGACACTCTTAAATAAGCCATGTCACCTATCTCATATGTGATTTCTCTCCTTTTGGAATCTGCATAGCTTTTCTGCCTGGACTACGCGATCTTCAATATGTCCTTGATTATTCGAACCTTCTCTTCAGCTTCCTGGATTATATCTGGTCCAAATAAACTTCGTTCTCCCACACCGTTCCAGAGTAGTGGTGTGGTGCATTTCCTACCATAAAGTGCCTCAAACGGCGACATCTCTATACTTGCTTGGTAGCTGTTGTTATAGGAAAATTCCGCGTATGGCAAATTATCATCCCAACTAGACTTGTAGTCCAAGGCACATGCCCTCAGCATATCTTCTAAAATTTGGTTTACTCTTTCTGTCTGTCCATCTATTTATGGATGAAATGTTGTACTGAACTCTAATCTCGTACCCAATGATTCATGTAGTTGTTTCCAGAAGTGCGAGGTAAACTGGGTACCTCTGTCAGACACAATCCTCTGGGGAATACCATGAAGGCATACAATTCTCCTCATGTAAATCTCTGCCAACTTAGCACTTGAGTAGGTAGTCTTTACTGGCACAAAATGGGCCACCTTTGTCAAACGATCCACTATTACCCAGATCGAATCATATCCCGGTCTGGTACGCGGTAACCCAGTAATGAAATCCATACCTATATGTTCCCATTTCCAATCCGGGATAGGTAAGGGTTGCAACAATCCTGCTGGTTTCTGATGCTCCGCCTTTACTCGACTACATACATCGCATTTAGCTATAAATTCCGCGATGTCTCTCTTCAGGTTATTCCACCAAAATCTTTCCTTTACATCCATGTACATCTTGGTGTTTCCTGGGTGTATGGAATAAGGCGAGTTGTGTGCTTCTTGCAGGATCAACTTTCTAAGACCCTCATCTTGCGGCACGCAGATACGTTTCTCAAACCACAAGGTGCCTTGCTCATCCATTCGAAAGCCCTTGGCCTTTCCTTCGCTCAGGTTGACCTTGATTTCATCCATTACTTTGTCTCCCTTCTGGCCTTCCCGAATCTTATCCATCAACAAAGGTTGTACATCCAGTGTTGCGAGGAATCCTTCGGGTACTACCTCTAATCTGAGGTCCTTAAATGCTCTACTTAAATCCTCGGGCAATTCTCCCGCTGTCAGTCCATTTACATGGACTTTACGGCTCAAAGCGTCAGCCACCACATTAGCCTTTCCTGGGTGATATTGCAAAATCATATCATAGTCCTTAATAAGTTCCAGCCATCTTCTTTGCCTCATATTCAATTCTTTCTGGGTGAAAATATATTTCAGGCTCTTGTGATCCGTGAATACTTCACAACGCTTTCCCAGAAGATAGGGTCTCCACGTCTTTAGCGCATGCACTACTGATGCTAACTCCAGATCATGTGTGGGATAGTTGACCTCATGTTTCTTAAGCTGTCTGGAAGCATATGAAACCACTTTCCCTTCTTGCATTAGGACACTTCCTAGTCCATGGTGCGAGGCATCACAATATACTTGGAATTCCTTCTCTATATCTGGCAAACATAAAACAGGTGTTGACACCAGTCGTTTCTTCAGTTCCTGGAAACTTATTTCACATTCTTCAGTCCACTTGAATTTGACTTCCTTTTTCAGTAGTGAAGTCAACGGTTTGGCAAATTTGGAGAAGTTCTCAATAAATCTTCTATAATAACCTGCCAGTCCAAGGAAACTACAGATGTCTGCCACATTCTTGGGTACTTCCCATTTTGTCACAGCTGACACCTTTTCTGGGTCTACTGCTATTCCATTTTTCGACACAACGTGTCCTAGAAAACCAACTTCTTCTAGCCAGAATTCACACTTGCTAAATTTGGCATACAGCTTGTGTTCTCTAAGTCTCTGTAATATCAGGTGCAAGTGTTCTTCATGTTCCTCCTGACTTTTGGAGTAAATCAGGATATCATCAATGAACACCACTACAAACTTATCCAGAAAGTCCATAAACACTTTGTTCATCATGTTCATGAAGTATGCCGGTGCATTGGTTAAACCAAACGGCATTATGGTGTACTCATATAGTCCATATCTGGTAGTGAAGGCACTTTTGGGTATATCTAGTTCTCTTACTTTCATTTGAAAGTATCCGGATCGCAAATCGATCTTAGAGAATACCGAAGCACCCTCTAGCTGGTCGAAAAGTTCATTAATTTTCGGTAGCGGGTACTTGTTCTTGATCGTCACCTCGTTGATTGCTCGATAATCCGTGACTAGCCTTTGAGTACTATCCTTTTTCTCTACGAACAGAATGGGTGCTCCCCAAGGTGATGAACTTGGACGGATGAATCCTTTCTGCAGTTGCTCTTCTAACTGCTTCTTGAGTTCTTTCAATTCAGCTACGGCCATTGGATATGGCCTCTTGGCTATGGGTCCCGTTCCGGGAATCAAGTCTATGAGAAATTCCACATCCCTATCGGGCGGCATTCCCGGTAGTTCTTCGGGGAAAACATCAGGATAATCTCTTACCACACGAACGTCTCCCAGGCTAACCCCCTTAAGAGAATTTAGCTTAACTTTCTTCAATTCAAAATTGGATTTGTATCTAATCCTCTTCTTCTCGGGAGTGGTGAGTGTAATGGATCTATTTGCACAATCCAATACTCCTTCAAACTTGGCCAACCAATCCATACCGAGTATAACATCCAGACCCTGGGTCTCTAATATTATCAGGTTTACCGGAAAGGAGTGTTTACCAATTTCTAAACTCAAGTTTTGACAATCGGTTTGTGCGAGCATTTCCCCCCCTGGGGAACTCACCCTAACCGGATTTAGCAGGCTTGTAGTAGACAGTTTGTTTTTATTAACAAAAGCTCTTGAGATGAATGAGTGGGATGCTCCAGTATCGAACAAGACTAATGCTGGAAAGGTATGTAGTAGAAACGTACCAATCACTGCATCCGGTTCATTCTGCACTTCTTCCACATCGAGATGATTTACCTGTGCCTTCTGGAAAGGATTAGGTTTTGATGCTTCCGGTGCCTTCTTCTTCTCTGGGCAGTCTGTTGAGTAATGTCCCTTGTTCCCACACTTGTAGCAAGTCACTTGACTAATATCTCGTTTAGGTTCATTGTTGTGGCGGTGTTGCTCTTTTCCACTATTGTTTCCATTGAACGGGTGGTTGTGTCCACTACCACCCTGTCCATTTCCTCTGTATCCGGAATTTCCTACTTTATGGATATGACCATTATGGTTGTGGCCACTTCCACTCTTGTGACTATGGTGACCTCCACTGTTCTCAGGTACGTATGGTTTCTTCTGCATCAGATTAGTGTTGTACTTATTGGCGCTGAACTTCCTCTTTCTATTCTCCTCCTTCTTCATGTTGCTGTCCAGAGTAATGGCCTGATCCAGAAGGTCCTGATAACTGGGAGCATAGGCTACATACAATGGTATTTTCAGCTCACCATTGAGACCATTTAGAAACTTGTACTTCCTCTTTGCATCGGTGTCTACATCCTCTGGGGCATAGCGTGAGAGGGAATTGAAGTCCTCCATGTACTCCCTCAGAGCACGATTTCCCTGTCTCAGAGTGCGGAACTCATCCCTTTTCAGATTCATGATCCCAGAAGAGATGTGTGCATTGCGGAAACCTTCTTTAAAAATTTCCCAGGTAAGTCCTTCAAGTGGGTGAGTGATCTGATATGTTTCCCACCATTGTGCCGCTGGTCCCTCCAGTAGATGGGAAGTGAACCTTATCTTCTCCAATTCCGTACACTTGCAAGTAACCAGATCCTTGTTCACAGAGCGTAGCCAATCATCGGCTACGATTGGTTCAGAAGCTGTGGAGAATTTGTTGGGTCTGAGACTCAAGAACCTAGCAAGGCGGTCCACTTGGGGTGGGGGTGGTGGTGGCGGCGGTGGAGGGGGTGGTGGATTGTTTTGGTTTGCCATGAACTGAGCCATCATTGTCATCAACTGTGTCTGGGCTGCCATCATTTGTTGCATCATTTTGTTGGCATTGTTGTTGTCAGGATCACGGCGTGGAGGCATCTGTATGGTGTGGCCATGGGTAAGTAATGATAGACAGAGACTACAAAGGAAAAAAAATCTACCCATGCACATCAACACACTTCACAGAAACCTAACAAACAACAAGTAAACAGGCACACCCGATGTATTTTATAAATTCGATATTTTAGAGACTTGCAAACCAGGCTAGGACATGGTTTTCAGGGTACTGCCTCACCACAAATTGGTGGGTCAATACAACTTCGATGGGGTAAAGAGAAATACTCGTAAGGTAAGGACAACTGGTGGTCTTACTAATCAAATTTTAAAACTCTTTATGTAATTGCGGGTGTTCCCACACTTGTGCTTCTTGACACCTGTGGCTTCCTTGGGAGTGTCCTCATCGGGGTAGGTTAACACTAGGGGCTCTGGGGCGTCAGGGAAATGATTCTTCTCTGCCTGAAGTTCCATTTGGCTTAGTTGTTCACACAAATGAGCACACTGAGCCTGCAATGCCAAAATGTGGGCATCCTTCTGTGCAATCCTATCATCTTGCAGGTAAATCTTGTTTTCCAGTTCCTTGTTCTCCTTCGTTAGCACCTGAACTTCTACACGAAGAATATCCTTCTCTTCTTCTAAGCTTTCCTTAACGTGACGGTGGACGCGCCTTAAATCTGCCCTGTAGAAGATCTCTTGTCCCAGAAGTATATCCAAGTTATGGCAATGAGCTCCAAGGTCTTCATGATGCTTCTCTTTCATACCCCTATGTGAGGGTTGAACGGGTTGTCCAATGCTACCCCTCCTGGCAAAGTGTCGAAAGATGGAGTTGGGCTTGATCTCGTCATAGAATTGTTCAATGATGCGGGACAAGGTCTCCAGCATCGCCATCTCCACCCCATTCTTCCAGGTGGGTTATCTAGATCGGAAACGGATCAGCTGCGATCCAGAAGGTTCACGACGAGGGAGAACTTCTGACTCGATCTTCCAGCGTCCTTCAGGGTAATCTTCTGACATAATTTCCTTGCCCCTGAAGACTGGCGGCGTCAACCTCAGGGTCCTGGAAAGGCTGAGGAGCTGGTCACTGAAGTAGTACTGGTCTCCTTTCTAAGGGGAATACTCTTGGGTGAAGTTCTTCATCTACAAGAATTTTGAAGGGGTAAGAAATAAGGAGATAAAACATATTATAAGGAAAGAAGTATGGTATTTCGAATTTTATTTATTATAAATATTAATTTTCGGGTTTATATCCAATCCTAGGGGTTTCGAGCCTACAGGCAACATTCGTGCTCTGATACCATCTGTAGTGCCCATGCTTATGAAAGCAATGGCACATATGAATAATGTAAAGACTTGGATCACATAAGTCTCACATTCTCCAATAAGATGTAATATCACAGTACAAAGTCATAATTTATTACAGAACGAGACCAATGACCCAAAAACAAATATCCTTACAACTTAGCATAGCGGAAATGCTAGCTGAATAAATAGTTCACACTTTATTTCAGAGTTCAAACGCAATCCTAAAGGTAGCATGGAGCTACATCTTCTCCATGAAGCCACTGGCAAATCATGTTGGTTGTAGCTCGAAGACGACCCCCTTACTCCTCATTTGGACATTCTGCAAGGTTTAGTTGCAGCCCAGCTATAAAGGGTCAGCACAATTGAATTGTGGTGGCAAGTGACTTTAAATTCTAATATCCTATTTTACTAATACTATATGCTTAATTTGTCTGGTGGAGCTCAAGACTATTGCGCAAAGCAAATTTTCTCCTACTTTTGGTAAACAATTTTCTTAAATCAATAATCTTCTCCTTCAGAGACAATCTCGAGACAAGTCCATGTCTCCTACCCATGTTCATCCAACAAAGTTTTATTAAGAAATTTGAGATGAGGAGATTTTCAGAAGACAACCTTGTGTAGTTACTCAATTTGTCCGATGCCGGGGACACGGCTAAGATCTTAGGTTTTAAACTCTCGAGAGGGTGTGCACTTTCACCATTAGACTCAATCAACCCAAACTATCCTCTACACTCCTTTAGTGAGAAGGAAAAGGAGAAGATCAAGACGAGACTTTTCAGAAGTTGCTTTCCCATGATCATACTAAGAGATTATCACCATCCTATCCACTCTACCACCATCAATCTCTTGACCCAGGTCCACATCAACTTACTCCATCAAGACAGAGCCCATATTGACCAATGGTTGCACGATAAGCAACTAGACTCAGTGTAAACTTAAATCTCATAGCCCTGGGTGGCCTCCACAAGTGAGCAACTCAGGTTAACACCGCATATCATGGCCCCAGGTAAGTAGAAACTACCCTGGGCGAAGACAACCATGACACTTGGCCCTGAGAAGCCACTCAACTTGAAACCTCCTCGATCGACCCAATCCACCCAGGCGTTAAATTAATTTAGTGGAAATTTTCATTTATCACATCAACCATAAAACAATCATTTTTGCAGAAGGTACTTCCACTAAATTATAATAGGGGTCTAATCTGGAATTTCTAAGGGGAAACCTAAAAGGTTTGCATAGCATACTACAATCTCCCAAAAACTTATCATGCATACTACTTTTGCAAATACTGTTTGAAAACACTAGATATGCAATAGAATAAAATAGTAGGTGTTTTATGAAGTCACTTGCCTTGGCAGCAGGAGGGGCAGGCACAACAAGAATAGCAATCACAAGCAGGTCCTTCCTCTCCTTCACAATCTAGCACAAGCAATACATACAAATAAATATTCCACACAAAATCTCACACACCAAATAAAAGATGTATGCATGCATAGTATGCCACGTGTAGAATTAGACACACTCATCCATAATTTATATTCTCTGTTATTAAATGCATGAGATGCAATTTCTAGAAATTTCTCATTTCACCTAACAATATAAAAACTGAAAGTAAAATAGCAAAACATAGATTATACCATTATAACTTTTATTGTTCTAAGAAAGTTTTCCAATACGATACATATTATTATTCCTGGACAGAGGGAAATTATACAATCTCAAAACAATTACTTTTATTTCTAAATCATTTTTATTATTTAAGTTATTAATTTAATGGCCGAAATACTCCTCTGATAATTATTCAATTTATAATTTGTCAAAGGGAAAACCAAATGATGTAGAATTAAACTACATGAGCAGAGCTTTCCAATGACATAAAGTTTATTAAATTTGGACTTACAGATTAAAAGTTATGAATTTTGCAAGTTTTATCTATTTTCTGTTTTATTTATAAAATTTCCTGCGAAAAAGAAAATCAGAGTGCGACGTGGCCAATCCTATTGGACGGTACCACTTCGGCGCGGATCGGCAGCGCGGCCGTCCGATCTACTTTAAAACGGACGCTCGGGATTAAACGGATCTAGATCCGTTGGATCTAGATCCAACGGTTCGCATCCAGAGCCTCGGCGCGGGCGGCGCGAGCCCGCCGGAGGTCCTCCGACCGCGGCGGCGCCACGGCCGGCGTCGTGCGCGTTTCGCGTCCTAGCGGCCTAGGGGACGAACGAGTCATACCGTTACGTAGAGGACGACGAGGCGGGGTCGGTGGCGAGTTGCGGTTCTTCGGTGCGTCGTCGTTCCTCGGGAAAACCTCGCCGGAGTTGGTGCTTGCGGCCGGCGGCGGAGTTCGCGGATGGGGACGACGTTCCGCTGCGGTAGGAGAACAACCACGTTGTCACGAAGATGCGCACGGCTAAGGCAAACAACACCAGAGGAAAAAGGAGGCTCGGGGGCAGCGGACGCCACCGGAGTTGCTAATTCTTACCTTCGGAATAGCGGCGGCGGAGCTCGGAAATCCGAGCGGCCTGGGGGTGGAGAAGACTAGGGTTTGGGCGCGGGTTGAGGCGGCAGGGGTGGGGGTTAAAAGGAGGGCGCAAAAAGGAAACTACTCCACGATTTGGGCGTCCAAAACGGATCGAAATCGGAGAGGAATCCGCGCGGAAATCGTGTTCCGGAGGTGGAAGACTCTCCTGACAGGTGGGTCCCACCTGTCAGCGAGAGGGAGAAGGGACGCGGGCCGCCAGGCCGTTGCTGGACCGGCACGTGCGCGCGGTAGATAGGGAGGACGGCCCGTTTCCTTTTTTTTATCTTTTCTTTTCTCTAAATAAATTCTATTTACTCAAAATGATTTTTATACTCAGCCAAAATAATTTATAAAAATTCTTTAAAATATGTTTTTGAAAGATTATAAAATTTAGAACCTTTTTGTATTATTCTTGCCTATTAAATCAATTATGAAAGTTATAATTATTCATGGGGTTTAAATATACTCTTTATGGAAATATAAATTATTTAAACTCTTATTTGCAAATAAATTGTACTTATGCAATAATTTGTTATGACTAAATGATGAATGATGCATGAATGCAAAGTTTTAAATTTTAGCAAAATATGGATGTTACAGGAGGAGTGCGGGTGTACTGAGGATCCTCGGGAACCTGCGTGGTGTCGATCTCCTCTTGGATATCTTCCTCCGAGCCTACATCATGCTCGTACTGTGAAGAGGACTGTGAAGAGGACCCTTGGTGACGGCTTGAAGAAGCACCTCGGGAATGGCCCGCGGCTGAAAAACCAGGAGCACCACCTGAAGATGAGACCGACCGTGTACGAACCGTGTCGTCGACACGGCAGCCAAGTAGAGCCGCCAAGCCACGTGCCCAAGACATGGTGTGCTGCAACATACAACAAGAAACACTTGAAGGTTAGTTGTAGTAGACTAAGTAAGAAGTAGAGGTTAGAAGATGGTATGAGTTATTGTGATACCTCGGCGTAAGCTCTAAGTGCGTTGGTAGAGCTTGTTGAACCATAAGGGTGACGTAGTGCATGCCCGACCGCGTTTACTTGGGAGACCAACTCGGTTTGCTGCGAAAAGAATCCAATATTTGCACCACATGAATACATATATATAGTTCAACAAGCACGTATGAAAAAACATAACTCACCACAAAGTTCAGCACATGCGCTAAATCTTGTTTCCCCGTTCCATCTCGAACGAGCTTGTTGTAGTTCAAATTGGCCAGTTGGTCGAAGGGAAGATTTGTTGCCGCCAAGACGTCCTCTCTACTAAAAGCGGGAGGATTCAGCTTAAGATGTGCAGATCCTTGAAGCCAAACTAGATACTCGTTGAAAGCGGCTTCATTGTGAAGTTGGGGGGTAAGGAGAAGCCCCTTTGTTTTCTCATAATCAAGCTTGCCAACAATTTCCTTGAATTGGTTTATGTGTGTTGAATGCTTCTTGGGCCAATTCTTCACACCTTTTGTCCTCAGTTTGTCGAAACTACAAGAGACAATGAAAATGTGTGTCACTCCACATATGTTTGTCACACAACATATCTTATTGAAAGGACAAAGTAACACCAAATACTCACCCGTGCAATTCCTGGCTTGTGTCAACATAATCAGGCGGCGTCTTCTGATAGAATCCAAATTGCCTCATAACCCTGTTTGGCAGGTGCCACTCAACAGCATAAAAGCAAATCATTGGGCAGATCATACACCAAAGATGTTGTTCCGCCTGACACGTTGGGTTCAAGGTGAACCTATATTCGCCTAAGCCTATCTCACCGTGCGGTCCATATGGCTCCCAGGTCACCTATGCAACATAACAACATTGTAGTTAGCAAAGCTGGCATTCAAATTTACAAACAAGTAGAATGACTGTTGTGCTTACATATTCCGCCTTCAAGACATCTAACTCGTTGGTGTAGTGGACATACATTTTCTGCGAGGTCCCAAACTCACGGATTGGCCCGTCCCAAACATACGCCCACGTAGGCAGACGATCGGAGTCGTCATGATCCTGCCATGGGAGAGCATCCTTGGCAAGAACCGGTCTACCAACAGGCAAACGATCCCAACTCCACACGGATAAGAGAAGCATGCATCCACCAATATTGGTTTCTTTGATCTTGTTACCCCTGCGGCACGCCTCGTCCAACTGCAGAAACAAGATGAAATGAGATTAAGTACACTCTAAATCATATTTGGTTTGGTGCAATACCATTCACAAGTTTTAGCCGTGGTCACCTAGCGGTAAAGGTAAGCAAGTGCGGCCGTACCCTAGCTGAGTTTGTGCTCCCAACCAGCTAACATCTGAAGCCACATAAAAGGGGCGTTCCTACCACTCGAGTCAGCAAACAGAACCCGGCTGATAACGTACCAGACATAGGTTCGGGCATGTTGTTGAACTGTCTCAGAATCCTCGTGCAAGTCAGGTGGGCAAACAGCAAAATTCTGGGCAATCCAAGAAAAGGGGGCACCTGCAGCTACACCTGGCTTCGTCTCTGGGTGCTTCCCGAGTAAACATGTCATCAACCCTTGCCATCCTGTGGTGTCAGTGCTCAAACAGACAGGCTCTCCACTGATGGGAAGTCCCAAGATCATTGCAACATCCTGCAAGGTGACAGTCATCTCCCCGCACGGCAGGTGAAAGGTGTGTGTCTCGGGACACCAACGGTCAACTAGTGCGGTGAGAGCACATGGGTTCAACTTCGGAGTGCCACGAGCAACCATGTGTATGAATGGAAGAAGCCCGGTCTTCCGAATGTGCTTCGTGTACCTCTCATCATACTGCATCTTTGGATACCGTGCATCCGTCTTACCATCCACGTGAGAGTTCCTCAGGTGCAGGTGAGGGTACACCACTCCTAACTCCGCCAAATCATGGCCACGGTGCCGCTCGTCATAATGCTCCTGAAGAAGAGAATAACCCATCGACATCCTACACAAAATCAAAAAGATAAATCAGAACACAAAATGAAATTTCAGTGCACAAAACCTAATGCCTAAATGTTTGCATTTTCAAATTTGGCCGAAAATTGTACCATCTAGTTTACTTCAAAACGATATATCAGTACACAAATTAAAATAATATATCAGTACACAAAATGAAATATCAATGCCTAAACTGTAATATTGGGCTACTGTAAAAATACAAAAGAATTTTGGCCACATATCAGCATTCAAAATTAATATTCCAGATTTGTCCAGATATTTTGCACAGCATTTTCACTATATTCCCCACCTTTAACAAGTCTAAATTAACAGAGAGATTAACAGAACAATCCTAAATCAGAGAAATTAACAAGCCATCTAGACATTGATTTTAGACTACACAATTTTGAAAAAATACAATCGGGAGGGGGCTGGTGATACCTTGAAGAAGAGCAGGGAAGAATCAGTGGGGAGATGGGTGAGGAGCTTCAGATGGGAGGGGAACAGCTCGGGGGAGAAGCGGGAGGAGCTTCACGGAAATCCATGGCGGTGTCGCGCTGGAGGCGGCGGGGTGGGGCAATCCTCCCTCTCAACTATCGCTGGAGCCAGCGGCGTCGACGAGGGGGCTCGGCGGGGTAGGGGCGACGGCGGCGGCGGGGAGGGGCGACGGCGGCCGCAAACAGAGGAGAGGAGAGACAGGAGGAGGCGAAGAGAGGAGAAGGAAGCCGACCCAGATAACCCTAACTCCTACGGCGCCCTGACCTGGGGCATTGTGTGCGGATGTACGGCGCCCTGGGCCGGGGTGTTGTCCTTGCTAATCGTGGACCCACATGGACCACGCTGTCAAGATCGACGGCGCCTTTGACCAGGGCGTTGTAGCGAAGAACACGGCGCCCCAGGGGAGGGCGCCGTAAGAAAGGGTCAAATTTGATTTTTTTTGAAAATTTGGTCCATTTTGTGAAATGAATGAAAAAAGGGTCAAAAAAGTCAAATTTGTCAAGAATCTGGAGGTTGCCATGTTGGCTGACGTCGCCGAGCTCGTAGTGTAGCCGCCGTATCTCGGACCTCTGGGCAGCTCTGTGACGCGGACGAGGTTGGACGTCACGGGCGCGGGGCGGTCAGCTGGTGTGGTCATGTACGCAGTCGTGAGATCCTCGGGGACCGTTGCGAGATAGGATTGCGAGCCTTCATGGCCAGCACATCGGGGATGAGGTGAAGAACAGAGGAGGAGCACAAACCAGTGGATTGGAGCTCGTCTCGTCGGTCAGCTGGGGTCGGGTTTGATGCACCGGTCCCACTGGATCGGTGAGGCTGGGCGGCGCGGCTCGGCTCGGTGAATGTTGACGAGGAGTGGGAAGATCAAGGAGATGGGAGGAGTGGGAAGATGGAGGAGATAGGGCGTGAGGATCAGTCAACGCTGACGCATCTGGGGCTGATAGGTGGGCCCCACTGCCACCTCAGCTACTCTCCACGTGTGCAGCCATCAGTAATGACAAATAGGCCTCACCAGTCAGTGCGATGACGCTCACTCGCACGGATGCTGGCGCGCTCGCGACCAGAGGAGAGAGCAGCGAGGCAGCGACGGCGATCGCCGAGTTTGGCCTCCACAGAGTTGCTCGTTTTTTCTTTACCGTGGTCAGCCGAGATGGAGGAGTAAAAAAGATGTGGGGCTAACAGGTGGGCCCCACTACCACCTCAGCTACTTTACACGTGTGTAGGTGATAGTGATGCTAGATCACACGATTAAGCACATTTTCACACAACCATTTTATCCAAATGAGCCTTTTAAAGTATAGGGTCTCTTTGAGATGCTTCTCTTGAATTTGCACTTCAACCATAAATACGATCACTACTTGACGCCATCCTCCATAGCTATGTGAATTCTTTATTTGATGCAAGCCCACAGAAAGATATATATGGTTGATGACACACCCCCTTGTTGGGACTCAGAGAGGAGGGCTTTTCCCACGAGGTGACTCGGGTTATATCGTACACTTGGAGAGATGTGTGTAGAGAAGTTTATATTCTTATCCTTCTTCGGGCAACGTACAAATAGTTATAGATTGTTTTGTGCCCCTAACTCCACCGTGTGGTTGTCAAGCACAAGGTGTGTATATTAGTAAAACTGAAATAAAATATAACGAAAATAAAATGCAATGCAATAATAAAACTAGAGTATGCAATGATAATAAAAATAGTAAAAGATATTTCTTTGGGTTTTGGTTTGTAATTGCAAGAAAGAAATATGTTTTTGGATTTTTTTAATGGCTGAAAATGAAAAGTACTCTAAAAGTGTTGGAAAGTATATTTTAATGTTTAAAAATTGACCGGGCTTCGTGGTTTCACTTATGCACTCTCTCTAATAGTTGTGGTGGACACGGGGCTACTCTAGATGACATAAATATTGGTGCAACATATTTATGTATACAATAGCATTTATATGAGCATCACGTTCTAACATAGAGATAATGGGTCAATCATCTCTCTTATACTCCACTAGAAAGGGATCTCCAAGCAATCTAATGTTAAGAAATAAATCAGCGTATAGCCTTGAGTTCTATGACATGAAGTTAGAATTAGAACACGCTAGATCTAGTCATGGATATCTTGCAAAGGTTGTTCAAAACATCCGGTAGCGTGGAAATCTCTTTATCCCTAGTGAGGTAACTATAGTAAGGTAAAAATCCATCTAATGAACACGTTCCCCCTCACACGCCCTCTCATACATGCTTGATCATAACAAGTAATAAAGAGCGGGGTACATACTATGCATCTATCCATACATCTCATACTCAAAATAATTTCAATCTCAAATATCAACTATAAATAAAAGATCCACCACACAAATAATATATAGATGACCGTAATCATGTTAGTCAGCTCATACGGTGCTAATACAACGAAGAATGTGCTAATACAATGAAGAACAAGAGAGAGAGAGAGAGAGAGAGAGAGAGACAATAGCGACTTCCACAAACTCATAGTCCAGAGGTGGACTACTCCCCCTTCATCATGGTGACGATGGTGGAGACGTTGGAGAAGATGGAGACCACGGCGACAGTGCCGCGCCGGAGTTTCTCCCCTCCAATCTGGCAGTTTTTGTCTCTGTTTCGTGTTTTCTCTGTTTCCACGGTGCTCCTCTCCGAGACTCGTCGCGGGGCAATTTTTGATTTTAGGTCACTACGGATTTTTAGAGCCAAAGATCGACGACTGTACTCATTCTTTCCTCAGACTTCCTTTTTTGGTGATCCTTGACTCATATGCTTCCTTTCTTCCAAAAATAAATCGTAAAAAATTGGTAGGTCCATTTGACGTCGTTTAGGTCCTTGAAACTTAAAATACGTAAAATAGGGTTTTCCTGATCTATAGGGTTAAATCCAAATAAATGGGGACGATCTGAATTATCCACTAAAACATTATAATTCATTAACATATCCCCTCATATGTTGCAAATAAGTTAGAATATCAAATAGAAAAGTTCAAAGTTCATATATGCATTTTACATGCATCACATACCTAACCCCGCATAGACATATTACACACATAGATTACGGTAGCTCAAAAAAAATGGACAAGTGTTTACCATATCAAGAGATACATGATCCCACTTGGTACATGTTGCAGCTTTGTGTGTTGATCAATATCCTGATCAACCAATAGATCTTGTACCACATGCATATCTCTCCAATGCATGCAATCAATGTTCCAAGCATCCCAGGAAATCCCCTTGTTGCATTGGTGGCTAGGATCCGAGAAGTTTCTTCTGCATTGGATGTTCGCAGATACTTCAGGCCAAACACCTCCACCGCTGTCCTGCAGAAGTTGTTCAAAGTTTCAATGGCGGTGGACTTGGACATGCGTAGATAATCATCTTGTGCATCACCGCGAGCACCATATGCAAGCATCATCATCGCCACTTCTGAAGGGAGGTGAATCCAACCATGACCGTGCAATCCTTCTTGCACTTGAAGTAGGAGTCAAACTCCCTAATGGCATGAACAATCTCGAGTAAGAGCGTCTGTTTCATCCTGAAACGACGCCAAGACATCACCTCACCCTAGATTGGATCGTCGGCGAAGTAGTCGGCTTAGAGGATGCAAAAGGCCTCCATCCTCTGCATCGACCTTGCTTTCCGGCAACCTGGCTTCGAGCCACCTCGTCATGGCTGCGCCTGCTAGGCAATGAGGCCGCGAAAGAGGCAAGGATCACCAAGTGCTCCTCGTCTTCGTCCTCGGCAGAAGCTTCTTTTCTAGAAGATTGGTGAGCATCTCTTCATCGTCGGAGTCCAAGGTCGAGCAGGCAAAATGCCAAACACCTTGTGGGCGGCGTGGGCGCGTGGAAGCGGCAAAACTTGCTTTGCACCTGAATCGCGGCGGAGGAGCACGGGGTGGTTCCGGCGGCGAGGTCAAGCAAGGCGATGACCTTCCTACAGGCTTGCTTGCGGCAGAGGGGGAGGGGTGTGGCCGGCGCGACATGGCGTCGAGGGGTCGGTGGCGCGAGAAAGCGAGAAAGGTGTGGGGAATGTGCTTGCTTAGTCGACAGGTCTGGCCCACGCTCTCCTTTCTCTACGCTAGAGCCCCAAATCGCCCCCAACAGTCTGGGTTCGGCCTGGGGCGCCGGATGAAAAAACGGTCAAATCTGACGCTTTTTCGGTTTCTGTGGGCGTGACTGGGTAGAATTCGGTGCTATTTGGCGCTCCAGAGCACAAAAAGCGGCCTGGGGTGGGAAGGGGGGCACAACTGGAGATGCCCTAACCCCACGGCGATCTCCTCCACCTTCTACCGCGTCAAACCCATCAAGTCTCCAACCGCGCCCTCTCCAATAATCGTGTCACGCGAGTGGGCCGTCCAGCTATGGCTCCGCACGAGCTGTTTCAGCCCCAGCAGATTGTGACCGCCGCCTCGCGGGCTCGTGTGCAGAAATTTTGTTGCGTGTGAAAGAGCATCTTCTATTAGACCCTTGTTTTGGTGCTAATGACAACACAATCTGTGTTCTAACATGGCTATTAAAGTTTGCAGGAAGTATCTAAGAACTTAGCAAAAAGGAAAGGATCGAATCGGGCGCTGCGAAAGCTTTTCAGCAAGCCTTGCTCCAGGCAGCGGTAGTACCGCCGGCATCAGCGGTAGTACCGCTGCACTGGGCTGAGCCTTGCTCGGAGCCCTGGCTTCCGCTGGCGGTACCGCCCGAGCTAGCGCCGTTTTCGGCGCTCTATTGCGCGGAGCGGTACCCCCAGCGGTACCAGAGCGGTACTACTGTTGTCCAGCGGTACTACCGGGCCTTACAGCGGTAGTACCGTTGTGTTATTTTTTGCAGGTTCGCAGGCCAGCTCGAAGTCGAGGTACCGCCGGAGGTACCGCCGTTTTCAGCCTTCTGTTTCTCAGAGCGGTACCTCCAGCAGTACCGGAGCGGTACTACCGGCTCACAATGGTACTACCGGGCTCGTCAGCGGTAGTACCGCTGCGTGAAGTTGGACTCACTGTGAAGTGCGTGAAGCGGGCAACGGCTGGATTCAAAGGTCCAGCGGTACTACCGGCCTCCCCAGCGGTAGTACCGCTGCGTAAGTTTCAGCTCCAAACGGCCAGATTTTGGAGGAGCTATAAAAGGACTCCTTCACCTTCCTTGGAGACTTGAGCTTCTGCACTCTCTCACCTCCATTGATGCAAAGCTAAGAGTTCCAAGTTCTCCCAATCCTCCCACCCAAACTCGTTGACCTTTGGAGGATTGAAGGAGAAGGCCCCGATCTACATCTTCACCGATCCATTTTTCATTTCCCCCTCATTATTTTGAGGGAACACTTGCTAGGGTTTCCACTAGGAAAACCTAGCCCATCGTTGTACTTACCTATTGTCTTTGTGACAGATTGTAGCTGTTCGGGAGCCCCCAAGCCCTTTGTGGGTCGTGCCCCGAATCGTTGTTGTAAAGGCTCCGGATTCCGCCTCGAAGGATTCCTAGAGTGGAAAGTGAACCAAACCTTTGTGGTGCGGTTCACCGGATATTTGGGTGAGGCCTTTGTGGCCGTTGAACCATTGTGTTGGTTCACACCTCTCCAACGAGACGTACTCCCATTTAAGGGAGGAACTCGGGAATACATCCGTCTCGTGCTTTCACTTCGGTTACCTCTTTCCTTGTTTACCGCTTTTACTTTGTATCTTGCTTAGTTGTTAGCTTGTCATATAGGTAAATTCACTGTAGTTGCATATCTAGAGAATTTACCTTTCGTCTCAAGCTTATTTTGAAAAAGAAATAAAAATTGAATTAGCACCTGTTCACCACCCCCCCCCCCCCCTCTAGGTGTCATACCGATCCTTTCAATTGGTATCAGAGCTAAGTCTCTCTTGTTGGGTTTAACAGCCTAAGAGAAGTATGACACATAGTGAGGATGAGGCCGAGACTCTTGCCAAGGCTAATGAGGGCCTTGAAAAGGCCAAAGTCACCATGGCATCTATGGCGGATATCAAAGCTTTGGAAACAACTTTGACATCGACCATGAATGCCAAATTTGATGAGTTTCGTGACATGTTCATGAAATTTACAAATGGCAAGCGCTCGGAAATCATCCCACTAGAGGAAGCCTCTAGCTCCGAAGAGGGTGATTCCAAGGAGGACAAAGAGAAAAAGAAAAAGGGGGTTGAAACCGATACTAGACCTAAAACTTCTCCTACTTTGCATGAGGAGAAGGAAGGGTATCATGCGTTCCGGGATGGTACTCTCCTGATCCAATTATTACAACCCGCATAAACCCTCTAGGTCCTCCACCTAAGCTTAACGCATTAGCTTTTGCAAGTTGGCAACGCTCAATGAAATGTCATGTTAACAGTGCCTCCATCGAGCTTTTGAGGATCATTGAAGATGGATATCATGTTGAGGATCCAAGCAACATGACGAAAAGAGAGTTTGCCGAAAAGCAACTCAATGCTTCCGCCCTCCACATGATCGAGCTCGCCTTGGGCGACAATGACAAACATCATGTTCTTCATGTCGCCCCCGCCAAAGAAGCTTGGGATTGTCTTGAAGTTGCTTTCCTTGGAAATGATAGCATGAAGAGGAATAGATATGAATCCTTAAGCAATGTTGTCGAAGGTTTCTACATGCTTGACAATGAGAATCATGAAGAGATGTATGGAAGACTCAAGACTCTTGCCAAAGCCTTCTATGATGTGGGGGAAACATATGTGGATGATGCTTGGGTCAAAAGAAAGTATGTGAATGCTCTCTTGCCCTCGGAGCCTATGGAGTTGAAATCAATTCAAGGGAGATACAACAATCAACAAATGTCTTCACATGAAGTTATGCAAGAGGTTCAAGCCTCCAAGGTTGCCTCCAAGGATGCGGAAGATAACCGTGCTAGGGTCATGGGAATGAGACAAGGCCCCTCACTTGCCTTGAAGGCCAAGGTGACTAGTATGGATGAGAACGATGAGGTTGAAGCTTGCCCAAGCAAATTGCTCCACATGATCTTGAGCAAGCCCTCAATAGTCACATTGCTCTTGCCACAAGGGTGTTTTGGAATGACCCGGCAAGTGCTAAATCTCGTGTTGATCGAGAGAACAACTCAAGTGGCAAGAAAGAGTTTGCCTCAAGGACAAAGACTTGCTACAATTGTCATGAAAAGAATCACTACATAAGAGAGTGTCCATATGAGAACCGTGAGCAAAATGGTGGGAAGCTTATCCCAAAGGATCACTCCAAGTTGATTCAAAAGAAGCCCACAAGACCAAGGAAGCCCTTCTTCAAGAAGGCACCGAGAATTGTGTTGGTGGCAGAAGAGGAATATGCCACAAGTGATTCCGAAGATGAAGATGCACCTAACAAAGAGGTAGCCGCATTGGCTATTGTCTCCACTTCATCATGATCTCTCTTTGAATCCCCCAATGAGAACCTCTCCACCAACACCGCTCGTTGCCTCATGGCTCATGTCACCGAGGTATCATCCCCTTCTCCTAAGAATACGCATGATCAATCTAGTCTTGAGATTAAGAAGGAACTAGTTGCCTTCGATACTTTTGTGACTGACTTGTAAGGTGAGGCCAAAGAACATGTTGAGTCTCTCATGAGACAACTATGTGCGGCCGAAGAACTTCAAGAAAAGAGTAAGATTGAGAGAGAGGATTCTCTCACCATTGCTTCTTTGAATGCTTCCATAGCATCCTTAAATAGCTCTCTTGATGAAGAAAGTAAATATAGAACCACTCTTGAGGAAAGAATTGAGTCTCTTGATGCTAAAAATGATGAAATCATTGATAAAATCATTAAGGATAGAGATCATGTCTTTACTAAATATAAAGTGATTAAAAAGGAGAAAGTTGAACTTGGAGTTGTGAATGCTAGACTTATTGAGGATATGGAGAAGCTTGAAAAAGCTCACAAGGTCTTAGAATCGACCTACTCCCTTCTAGTCAAGTATCATGAACAACTTCAAGCTCAACTTTTTAAAACTCGTTCAACTAGTATATCCATTCTTCCTCGTATTCATGAAGATGTTAGTGAAGAAAATTCTAGGTTGAAGGTGGATCTTGCTAAGACCTCTATTCCCAAAGGTAAAGATAAGGGTATTGCTTACTTGTTTGAGCAAAAACCACACAAAGGGAAGGAGGGTCTTGGTTATGTGGCCGAAGCAAAGAAGAAAGTGAGCAACATCAGGAAGAACAAGACTAAGCCCGCACAAGCCAAGACTCGCATTACGGGTAGTAATGCCACTAAGGGCAAGACTACTCGTAGTGACTTCGCGGGGCATAACAATCCCAATTATATTGTTTATGTTGACTATTATGGTGATGTTTATGCAAAATATGTTGGTCCTTATGATGGCTACATTGATTACTCTATTTGGGTTCCTAAGACCCTTGTTGCTAACCGAAAAGGACCCATTGAGAAATTGGTACCTAAATCCAAGATATGATCTATTGTAGGACTATGCTTCCGGTGGATCTAAATGGGTGATTGATAGTGGATGCACTAGTCATATGACCGGAAGCAAGGAGATCATGACGGAGTTGAGACCAAATCTAAATCACTCAACCGTCTCTTATGGTGACAAGTCTAAAGCCGAGGTAAAGAGTCTTGACAAGTCTTGACAAGTCATGCTTGTTGAGTCTCTAGGTTACAATATTATGTCCATTTGTGCTCTTAATAAAATGAACTTTGATGTCCATTTCACTCTTGATATGGTGGTACTCTTGAGGAGCAAGACTCTAAAGGTCATGTTCGTTGGGTATGTTGAAAATGAGTTGTTTGTGGTGGACTTTTCGGGGTCAACCAACACTCAAGCAATATGCTTATTCGGAAAGGCCGACGTGGGGTGGTTGTGACATCGCCGCTTATCTCATGTCAATATGAGAACTTTGCAAAGTCTTCACAAGGGTGGCCACATTCTTGGACTAAATGAGAATGTTTCTTTTTCTAGAGATCGTCTTTGTAGGGCTTGTGTTGAAGGAAAGATGCATGATTCTCCCCACCCAAGCAAGACCATCATCTCATCAACGAGGATATTGGAACTTCTTCATGTTGACCTCTTTGGTGCCATACCGCAACCAAGTCTTGGTGGGAAGAAGTATTGCTTGGTGATTGTTGATGACTACTCAAGATTCACTTGGGTTTTATTTTTCAAGACGAAGGATGAAACTCAACAAACCGTCATCGACTTCTCCAATGAAGTTCAATGTCAACACAATGTTCCCATATTGGCCATTACAAGTGACAATGGCTCCGAGTTCAAGAACTACACTCTAAATGAGTTTCTTAGTGATGAGGGAATTCATCATCAATATTCCGCTGCATATACCCCTCAACAAAGTGGTGTAGTCGAGAGAAAGAACCGGACTCTTATGGATATGGCTAGGTCCATGTTGGCGGAGTTTAAGTCTCCACTCTTCTTGTGGGCCGAAGCTATCTCCACGGCGTGTCACTCCTCCAACCGGTTATTCTTTCGCAAAGGGAAAAAGGAAACTCCTTATGAAATGCTTACCGGCAAGAAGCCCAACATCTCCTACTATCGAGTATTTGGTTGTAAGTGTTTCTACAAAATCAAAGGTGTTCATTTATCTAAATTTGAAGTTAAAGCTTTAGAAGGTGTTCTTGTTGGGTACGGTGCGAACTCTCACACTTATAGAGTCTATGACAAATCCTTAGGGAGGGTTGTGGAATCTTGCAGTGTGAGGTTCGATGAGAATGACGGCTCCCAAGTGGCGCAGTTTTATGTTTGTGATGTAGATAATGAGGAACCTCAAGATGCCATAAGAAGAATGGGAGTTGGTTTCCATCGCCCCATTGAAATCCATCATGAGCCTCCTTAAGCAAGTACAAGCTCCACTCAAGTGGAGACTCCATCATCACAAGTTGAAGCGGCACCTACTATGGAAGCAAATGAGACACCTATCCAAGAACAAGAACAAGTTACTCCTCAAGTTGACAATGAGGCCACACCAGAATCAAGTTCTCCTATTGTCAACTCTAGTCAAGATCAAGATCAAGAGCAACCATCTACTCCCATTATTGAAGATGTACACCAAGATGGTCAAGCTCATCATTCCGGTCAAGACGGGGACTCAAATGATCAAGATGATCAAGCCGAAATCCCTCGCAACAATGGGGATATCAAAACCCGTCGACAAGCAAGAGTCAAGAGAAATTTGGAAATCAAGTGTCACAAGCTTGAAGCCATCATTGGTGATGTATCTCGCAAGGTCTCCACAAGAGGTCAATTGGCAAGCTTTAGTGAACATCAAGCTCATATCTCTATGGTGGAACCAAAGAAAGTCTTTGAAGCTCTTGAAGATCCGGATTGGTTGGAAGCAATGCATGAAGAACTCAACAACTTCAAGCGCAACAAAGTGTGGAATCTAGTGGAGAAGCCAAAAGATTGCAAAAATGTTGTAGGCACCAAGTAGATATTTAAGAATAAGCAAGATGAACATGGAATGGTTGTGAGGAACAAGGCAAGATTGGTAGCTCAAGGGTACTCTCAAGTTGAAGGCATTGATTTTGGAGAGACCTATGCTCCCGTGGCTCGCCTTGAGTCCATCTGTATCCTTCTTGCATATGCATCACATCACAACTTTAAGGTGCAACAAATGGATGTGAAAAGTGTTTTTCTTAATGGTCCCTTAAAGGAGTTGGTATATGTTAAGCAACCACCGGAATTCGAGAATCCACGCTTCCCAAACTATGTCTACAAGCTTGATAAGGCCCTCTATGGTCTCAAACAAGCACCTCGTGCTTGGTATGAACACCTAAGAGAGCTACTAATAGACCGTGGCTTTGCAGTGGGGCAAATCGATCCCACTCTTTGCCAAGAGAGTAACAGGGGAGCTTTTCATATGCCAACTTTATTTTGGATGTGGTCATTTACATAAATGGAGCTCATTGAATTGACTTTTATATGTATAATTTTTGTCAGAACAGACTAATATGACAGTGAACTTCTTTTTTATGTATTAGTGAACTTTTAGTTTGTTCATAAACTGTATAAATATTTTTGAAGTGAACCTTTTTTTTCAGAACTAGGTGGACTTTTTTTTGGTAACTACACATGAACTTTTTTTCTCGACCAAGTGAATTTCTTTTGTTGAATGAAGTGAACTTTTTTTCTAAACTTTTTTTGAATGAGGCTTTCTGAACTGTCTCGACACTGATATATGAACATTCTCGCGCATGAAATGTGAACCTTCAGACGACATATGAACTTTTTTCCTAAACTTTTTTTTCGGAACTATGTGAACCTTCTCGCGCATGACATGTGAACCTTCAGACGGAACGAAACATGAAGTGGACTTTTTAAGTGAACAATTTTTCGGAACGAGGTGAATTTTCTGTACCAAGTGAACTTAAAAAAACAAGTGAGCTTATGTTTAAACTTTTTGAACCTTCGAGTTAATCAAAACAGTTTACATACCGCAAAAAATCTGAAACTCAACATTTCACATAGTGAGCTATCATTTTAAAATATGAAATGTAATAGATTGTCAAGCGAACTTTTTTTTAAGCTTTTATAAACCTCCCAGTAAAAAGCAGTTCACATAAAAAAAGGAAAACAATTCAGATTGGGGGCTATAACTTGATAAAGTGAACCGCTAAAAATAGTCGTGAACTTCAAATTATATAAAGTGAACCTTCATTTAACCTCCAGAAAAAGGTTCACATATATAGAACAAATTTCAATTGGGTTCCTCCACGAAAAAAACAGTTCACATATATACAACAAATTTCAATTGGGTTCATTCAACTTCAGTAAAAATAGTGGACTTTGAAAGCTAATTAAGTGAACTTCTTTTTCTTTTTTTCTTTTGGGAAGTGAATCTTTTTTATTCCGTGAGTAAGCTTTATGAACCTCTCGGTAAAAAAGCAGTGTACATATAGTTCATATCCAATGTAAGAAAATTAGAAGAAAAAAACGGTAATCAGAGGATTTCATGGGGCTACACGTGACTTTATTAATATTTAGTAGACGAAGTGAACTTCCTGTTAAAAAAGCGGTTCAGATCAAACAGCTCTAAATTAGTAGATGAACAACTCATCAAGAACTGACATAAACCATTTCATAAAAGTGCCCAGATTCCACGTCGTTGATATAATGAACTGCCCTTCAATAAAAAATGATGAACCTTCATTTAAGCTATCTAATTAACTGATGTAAGGGTCCGTTGCACAAATAAATTGACACTAAAAAACGAGAGTGATAAAATCCATGATTTATATAGTAGAGAAATAGTGGACTTCCGGGTAGAAAAAACAGTTCATATATTCCGATCCACTGAAAAAAAACGGATTTCAGATCATCCCGTACAAGGAACTTCAACAGCGAATGAACTGAACTTTAAAAACAGTAACTGCCCAATTAAAATATGGTTTTGCTAATTCTCAGTCGCCTGAGAATTTCTTAAGTCTCAGTCATCCACAAAAATATGCATCAGTTGCACTTTTCAGATCGTTCCAGTTGCACTTTTTTTTAAACTGCAGTTGCACTTTTCTAAGATGACTGAGACTTAGAAAAAATCAGTCACCATAGGCACTCCCATTAAAATAACACGGAGCTGTAGAGGAACGGGGCACCCGCGCGGGCGTGGGACTGCGTGGAGATAGGGACGAGCGGTGTAGTGGAGCAGGGCCGCCGTTCGTCCGCCGGACGGCGCGGACGAGTTCCTTTACCGACAAGGGGCGGCGCCGCGGCGCGGACGAATTACTGGTCACATGGCCCGTCGACTGGGAGCACAGCGAATGAGTTGCTGGCGGGGACGAGTCGCGGGGCTTTCCAGGCCGAGGACGGCGCGTGAGGACTGCTGGGCGGGGCGACGCGCATTGCCTCGTCGGCGGCGGCGCATGGGGCCTGCCTGGCACGAGCGGCGCGCATGAGATGCAGAAAATGGATCCGCTCGTGGCCAGGGAGGCGGCGGCGAGAGACGTTGGGCCGGGCGGCGGCGGTGTGGGGAGGGAGGAACCCGGGGCGACGCACGGCGGGAGGTCGCCGGGTGGGGGTGGCACCGGGGACGGCTATGATGAAAATATGAGCAATTTAACACAAAATAAAACTAGTGGAAATAGTAGATCAAGCACTACTAACAGTATCGGAATTAAGCTAGTCATGGCATGTAACAAATTGTAGGAGAAGACCATAGCAAAAGTAGATGAAAGCATCACTAATGACAGTATGATCCTAAACATGAAGATCACCTCTAAACATGCAGCAGCAGACATATTCGATCCCACTATTCCAACTAGAAAAAGCAGCAGTAGGCATAAAAGAGATGATATGAAAACATACGGTGCGGGTGCTGGAGGAGCAGGCCCGTTGTTGCCGTGACCGTCGCTGTCCATGTCGAAGATGTCGTTGACGTCCGGGAAGAAGTCGTCGTTGGGGAAGTAGTCGTCGGCGTCCGTGATGAAAGCCAGTAGTCGCGCAGAGCGCTCCCCAAAAACCTTATCGCCCTTCTCCCGTACAGGACTCGAAGTGGCGCGGTTCCGGAGGCCTACTGTCCCGACAGGCGGTGCACGCCGCAAGCCGGGATGGGGAAGATCTTGGCAGCGCAGTGCTCTGGAACTTGCAGGCAGAAGGTAGTGCTCTGGTGTGTGTCGCGTAAGACTGAGCGTAGAGGAGCGACCTCTTTATATAGCCGCAGCGGAGGAGGCGAGCAGGCTGCGAAAGAGTAAAGGAGAAGAAACTGCCGCCATTAAGCGGAAGAAACGGCCGCACTTAAGCGCCAGAAACTGCCGCATTTAAGCGACGGAAACTGTCGCACTTAAGCCAGCGTTTCAGTTTGTCTCCATATAATTGCAGCGACTGTTCGTTTTTCCTACGTGGCAAAAAGATAGAGAAGCTCTCGGCTCGAGGCATTCCCGCAACCCGCGGCGCGGCGCGTCGTGACGAGGCGAGGCGTGGCGTGGCGAGGCGAGGCGGGCGGCGGAGGAGGAGGAGGAGCGCGCGTGTACGTGTCTCCTCTTCTCACACTCTTACTAGTGGAGGGAAAGATTGGGTATTTAAGTTGGTCCAACTCTCTCTCAACTAGCAATGTGGGACTAAACTTCCCACCTCTTGCCATGCATGAATGGGCCACATGGGCCTCTAGGATTTATAATATAGTGACATTTAATTTATTGGGCTGGGCCAATATACAATATATGTCACACATATCTAACAATCCCCCACCAGATCCGAGAGGCACATGAAGTTTGCCTTTGGTTCCAAAACATTGTTTATATACCGGTACAACAGTGGAGACTGTTAAGTTGAACTTCCACCTAGAACTCTATGCTTCACTAGCTCACAACTTGTACAGTGGACTATGCCTTGAACTGCAAGTTTGCTGTAAATCTAGCTTCACACAAAGCCTTGACCAATACTAGGCTGCCGTGGGACTTCCCCGCGGTTGGAGCTTATGCGTCATACTCCGTGGCCTTTCATGAGTTTTGAAAGAGTACCCAACTCTTATCGACTGCGACGTTTTAACAGTCTAACTCATATAGGTGTGTTCTTCAGAAGATGTTCTGCAGGACAACATCTTTGCTTATAATAAGCCACTTAGAACACATTAAGGTAAAACCAACCTGCCATGCAGAATAGAAGAATATTGCATCTTATGGAGTGGTATTTAATAGAGGTAGGGATATTCTTCTCTCAGCTGAGCAACAACTTGTCTCCCAATTCTACTTCACGGGATCTCCGATCACATAGAGTGGGTTGCCATTGTGAACAGCTCAAATTGTGGGTCTCATACCCATCTCCCTCGATGCATTATCTATCACATTACGTGATAGACCCTTTGTGAAAGGATCTGCCAAATTCTTAGATGTTTGGATATAATCCAAAGCAATAACTCCGGAGTTTCTCATTTTTCGGACAGATTTCAATCTCCTTTTCACATGTCTTGATGACTTCATATTTTCCTTAGAGCTGTTCACTTTAATAATCACAGTTTGATTATCACAGTTCATGAGGATAGCGGGTATTGGTTTTTCAACCACAGGTAAGTCCATCAAGAGTTCACGAAGCCACTCTGCTTCAACAGTGGCAGTGTCTAATGCTGCGAGTTCTGCTTCCATTGTTGACCTCGTTAAGATGGTCTGCTTGCAAGACTTCCAGGAAACAGCGCCACCACCAAGTGTAAACACATATCCACTTGTGGCCTTAATCTCATCAGCATCAGATATCCAATTCGAATCACTATAACCCTCCAGTACCCTTGGATACCCGGTATAGTGAATACCATAGCTCGCAGTGCCTTTTAGATAGCGCATAACTCTCTCAAGAGCATGCCAATGATCATCTCCAGGATTTGAAACAAATCGACTGAGTTTGCTTACAGCAAACGCGATGTCAGGCCTCGTGGCGCTAGCTAAATACATAAGCGAGCCAATAATTTGAGAGTATCTCAATTGGTCTCTAGCGATCCTCTGATTCTTTCGAAGAAGAACACTAGCATCATATGGAGTTGGTGAAGGATTGCAGTCACTATACCCAAAACGACTCAATACCTTCTCCACATAGTGGGATTGAAGCAGGGTAATCCCACCATCGTCATTTCTCAACAGCTTGATGTTCAAGATAACATCAGCTACTCCTAGATCTTTCATCTCGAACGAGCGAGATAAAAAGTCCTTGACTTCCTTGATCACATTGAGGTTGGTCCCGAAAATCAGTATGTCATCAACATACAGACAGAGAATAACTCCCTCGCCCCCACCATAGCGATAGTACACACATTTGTCTGCTTCGTTTACAGCAAAGCCTGCAGCGGTTAAAGTTCTTTCAAACTTTTCATGCCACTGCTTAGGAGCTTGTTTGAGGCCGTATAAAGACTTCAACAACTTACACACTTTTCCTTCTTGACCACTTACTACAAAACCATCTGGCTGATCCATGTAAATTTCCTCTTCCAAATCTCCATTAAGGAAAGCCGTCTTAACGTCCATTTGATGAACGAGAAGACCATGTGAGGCAGCCAATGAAAGTAGTACTCGAATGGTGGTCAATCTGGCTACTGGTGAGTAAGTATCAAAGAAATCTTCACCTTCTTTCTGGGTATAACCCTTGGCCACAAGCCGTGCTTTGTACTTTTCAATAGTACCATCAGGCCGAAGCTTCTTCTTAAACACCCACTTACATCCTACGGGTTTGCACCCATAAGGACGATCAGTGACCTCCCAAGTTCCATTAGCTAAGATGGAATCCATCTCACTACGGACAGCTTCCTTCCAGTAGTCAGCATCTGGTGATGCATAGGCTTCTGAAATGGAGGTGGGTGTGTCATCCACTAGGTACACAACGAAATCATCACCAAAGGACTTTGCAGTCCTCTGTCTCTTGCTCCTTCTCGGAGTTTCATTGTCATCCTCCTGTGGATTTTCAGAGTGTTCCATCACAATGGTAGGTTCAGAAATTTCAACTAATTCCTGGACAGATGAACTAGGCATCTCCTGATTTGATGAGCTAGGCTTATCCTTCATTGGAAAGATATCCTCAAAGAAAGTCGCATCGTTCGACTCCATGATTGTACCAACATTCATGTCAGGTACTTCAGATTTTACAATCAAGAATCTATAGCCAATGCTGTGGAAAGCATATCCAAGGAAAACACAATCAACGGTTTTTGGTCCAAGCTTGCGCTTCTTGGGAATTGGCACATGAACCTTTGCCAAACATCCCCAAGTGCGTAAGTAAGAGAGTTTTAACCTTTTATTCTCCCATTCCTCGAATGGAGTAACTTCTTTCTCCTTTGTGGGAACTCGGTTTAGGACATGACACGCTGTCAAAATCGCCTCCCCCCACCATGCCTTGGAGAGACCCGATATGTCTAACATGGCGTTAACCAAATCAGTTAGAGTACGGTTCTTCCTTTCGGCCACACCATTTGACTGGGGTGAGTAGGGAGGCGTCCTCTCATGAATTATACCATGTTCCGCACAAAAAGAGTCAAACTCGTTAGAAAAATACTCTCCACCGCGATCAGACCTAAGCCGCTTGATCTTTCGATCAAGTTGATTTTCAGCTTCGGCTTTATAGATTTTGAAGAAACTCAATGCCTCATCTTTTGTTTTCAGAAGATACACATGACAATATCGAGTGGAGTCATCAATCAACGTCATGAAATATTTCTTTCCACCTTTTGTCAGGATACCATTCATCTCACAAAGATCTGAATGTATAAGCTCTAGAGGTGTCAAAGCTCGTGGCTCCGCAGTCTTATGGGGTTTACGAGTTTGTTTTGCTTGCACACAAGCTTGACACTTTGACCCCTTGACCGTAGTGAATTTGGGGATTAGATTTATTTTGGAAAGCCGCGTCATACAACCAGAACTAATGTGACAAAGTCGTGAATGCCAAATATTTGATTCAGTATCATTGTAAACATGATGCACAACTTTATTACATAATTCTGTCAAAGATAGGCGGAACAAGCCTCCGCATTCATAACCTTTACCAACAAAAGTTCCAAACTTGGACACTACACATTTATTGGACTCAAAAACAATCTTGTAACCATCTCTACACAGAAGAGAGCCGCTAACAAGATTCTTGTTTATTGAGGGCACATGATGCACGTTCTTCAGCCGCACGGTCTTTCCCGAAGTGAACTTCAGATCGACCGTACCAACACCATGAACAGAAGCATGTGACCCGTTTCCCATCAGCACGGGGGAAGTCCCTGAGACCTGATAAGAAGAAAACATGGAAATATCAGTACAAATGTGTACATTGGCACCAGTGTCAATCCACCAATCAGGAGAATGACAAACTGAAAGGACAGTAGGGAATATACCGTACCCTGCATCCTTCATCTCAATGTCACCAATGACAACATTGGCGGTCTTGCCGCCCTTCCCATGCTGGCGCTTGTCAAAACGGTGTGGGCAGCTAGGAGCCCAATGTTCAGGATCACCGCATACATGACATTCGCCTTTCTTCTTCTCAGGCTTCTTCTTGAAGTTGGTAGAGTGAGATGGCTTGTTCTTCCCATCAAACTTTCCCGGAGCATTCTTCTTATTCTTGAACTTGTGGGGCTGAAAGTTCCTCTTCTGTACCAAGTTGGCACTGGAACCTCCCTCAGTAGCCCGAGCACGTGTGTCTTTTGCTCTCGCCTTCTCTTCCACATCAAGAGTCCCAATAAGGTTTGAGACTGAGAACTCTTGTCTCTTGTGTTTCAGGGAGGTAGCAAAGTTTCTCCAAGAAGGAGGAAGTTTGGCAATAATGCCTCCGGACACAAACTTGTCCGGTAACACACAAGCGAAGTGCTCAAGTTCTCTGGCAAGTGACTGTATCTCATGAGCCTGCTCAACTACGGAGCGGTCATCAGTCATCTTGTAGTCATAGAATTGCTCCATGACATACAATTCGGAACCAGCGTCCGAGACCCCAAACTTGGCCTCGAGCGCGTCCCACATTTCCTTGCCAGTATCAAGTGATGCATACGGGTCAGCAATGTTCTCACCGAGAACACTCAAGAGAGCCAGCTTAAAGAGGGTATCCCTCTTCTCAAAATCTTCCTCCTGGATAGGAGTCAGATCACCCTCTGGTTTGCCAAGGGTGGCGCCATAGCAGCTCATGGTTTGAAACCAGAGGATTGCTCTCCTGCGCCACCTCTTATAGTGCAAACCCTCAAAGGGAGGCGGCTTCATAGACGCAGCAAAACCAGCAGTGTTGAATTGCCTAAAATAAGGTTTTTGGATTGATGAAAATATGAGCAATTTAACACAAAATAAAACTAGTGGAAATAGTAGATCAAGCACTACTAACAGTATCGGAATTAAGCTAGTCATGGCATGTAACAAATTGTAGGAGAAGACCATAGCAAAAGTAGATGAAAGCATCACTAATGACAGTATGATCCTAAACATGAAGATCACCTCTAAACATGCAGCAGCAGACATATTCGATCCCACTATTCCAACTAGAAAAAGCAGCAGTAGGCATAAAAGAGATGATATGAAAACATACGGTGCGGGTGCTGGAGGAGCAGGCCCGTTGTTGCCGTGACCGTCGCTGTCCATGTCGAAGATGTCGTTGACGTCCGGGAAGAAGTCGTCGTTGGGGAAGTAGTCGTCGGCGTCCGTGATGAAAGCCAGTAGTCGCGCAGAGCGCTCCCCAAAAACCTTATCGCCCTTCTCCCGTACAGGACTCGAAGTGGCGCGGTTCCGGAGGCCTACTGTCCCGACAGGCGGTGCACGCCGCAAGCCGGGATGGGGAAGATCTTGGCAGCGCAGTGCTCTGGAACTTGCAGGCAGAAGGTAGTGCTCTGGTGTGTGTCGCGTAAGACTGAGCGTAGAGGAGCGACCTCTTTATATAGCCGCAGCGGAGGAGGCGAGCAGGCTGCGAAAGAGTAAAGGAGAAGAAACTGCCGCCATTAAGCGGAAGAAACGGCCGCACTTAAGCGCCAGAAACTGCCGCATTTAAGCGACGGAAACTGTCGCACTTAAGCCAGCGTTTCAGTTTGTCTCCATATAATTGCAGCGACTGTTCGTTTTTCCTACGTGGCAAAAAGATAGAGAAGCTCTCGGCTCGAGGCATTCCCGCAACCCGCGGCGCGGCGCGTCGTGACGAGGCGAGGCGTGGCGTGGCGAGGCGAGGCGGGCGGCGGAGGAGGAGGAGGAGCGCGCGTGTACGTGTCTCCTCTTCTCACACTCTTACTAGTGGAGGGAAAGATTGGGTATTTAAGTTGGTCCAACTCTCTCTCAACTAGCAATGTGGGACTAAACTTCCCACCTCTTGCCATGCATGAATGGGCCACATGGGCCTCTAGGATTTATAATATAGTGACATTTAATTTATTGGGCTGGGCCAATATACAATATATGTCACACATATCTAACAGGCTACCTCGCCGGGGGGGTGGGGGTGGGGGGGCATGTCAGGGAAGCTTTCGTCGTCGGCTCCCTCGCCGGCGCCAGGGGGAAGAAGGTAGGTGGGGATCGATCGGGGGTGGGGATGGGTGCGCATTTATTTTTGTCCGGTCGGGGATGAGAGTGCGGATCGATCCGGTCCCCTTTCTAATAAGGATAGTTCCTACTCCCTCCTTACCAAGCCTTAGGGCGTAAATTTTTTTCCCGTTTTTGGTCAAGGCTTAAGGCGTGAACTTCTCCCCAGCGATCGGTTCCTAAACTACCCCTTCTCCCAAGCGAGCGGATCGTGAGAGCACCTTCCAGCTCCGTCGTTGCTAGCTCCTGATCGTCCGCCTCCTGATCGTCACCATCGCCAGCTCCACGGCCAGCAGCAGGGCCACGACCACCGTGGCCAAGAGCACTCGCCCTGCTGCTCCGCGTCCAGCAGCTCCGCGGCCACGAGAACCACGGCCAGCAGCAGGGCCACGACCACCGTGGCCAAGAGCACTCGCCCTGCTGCTCCGCGTCCAGCAGCTCCGCGTCCACGAGAACCTCGCCCTGCGGCTCCGCGTCCAGCAGCTCTACGGCCACGAGCACCTCGCCTTGCTGCTCCACGCCCAGCACCGGCACGGCTCGTGCGGCGATCGACGGACTACTGAACATGAAGACGCTGTCGTAGAGAGGGTAACGAACAAGCGCATGCGTCTCGCGACCAGTTCCGTCGTCGTTGCCGTCTCCGGTGAACTGTTGGCCGCGCCTAGCTCCGTCGTCGATGCCGTCTCCCATGAAGTGCTGGCCGCGCCCAGCTCCGTCGTCGCTGCCGTCTCCCGTGAAGTGATGGTCGCGCCCAACTCCGTCGTCGCTGCCGTCTCGCATGAACTGATGGCGGCGGCCTGCTCCGTCGTTGCCGTCGTCGCCCAGGAACAAAGGACCACGTCCAAGGCCGCTGCTTGAGTCACCCTTCCATCTCCATTGATGGATCGTGAGCTGTGAGAGAAGAACGAGACGAAGGGGACACCGTTTGGGAGAGACGAGGAGGCCGAACCGTGTGCCGTGCTGTAAATTAAATGCTTGCATGCAGGGGCAACAAAGGAAAGAATCAGATTTTTTCTGCCACGCGATCTCCTTCTTAAAAAGTGTGCTGAGATTTTAACGCCTTAAGGCTTGGTAAGGAGGGAGTACTTAGTTTAAGTAGGAATATCTTAAGAAGGTTCTTGTTTAGTCTGCCCTATATATAGGCTACGTATCTTGTGAATCTGATCCATCTATGTATCCATGCATCCCGATCGTTTCAGCCGGCCGATCTAAATTTGAAGCGTGTGATCTGATTTAGCTGGAATCTTTCAAAAAGACGCCCGCAAAGCCGCGTCTAGCTCTGCATATTTGCGTGTACACCCCTGTCGAGCCCCACGCCGTGCCATCGTTGATTACAGTTCAGATCGAGAGAGAACTCGCAGTATGCCCTAACTTTCCACGGCAGATGATCCCGTCGATCGTAGCCTTATCTCCTGATGCGGCCGTCATCTAAAGTCCAAGCGAGGTATGCAGCCCCTAACTAAATTTTCTCCCGATGCAAATTATTCTGCTAGCTCTGCTAAGGTGGTTCAGCGTAGTGGCTACCAAAAAGATTTGTTCGTGGCTGACTGCCAGGAAACTCATGCAAATCATGGAACGTTGTGCTTCACTGATGTGGATTGATAAGGGTGATTTGGTAAGGGTGATTGGGTGCGGTGGGGTGGTGTAGATTTCAGTATAGGGAGTGGTGCAAAAAAGTGCACGGGCAGGATGACTACCCCTTTGCATAAACTGGCAACACGCAGACTCACACATTCAGAATTGAGAAAAGGATGTATTATGCATACTGTACATGAGACCTTGTCGTTCCAAAAACTAATTATGTACCTATTTTTGGCTTTGTGCATCAATGCAATCTACAAACACGTCGCAAATGCCCTTGGACGAGGAACGATTTTGCACACCTGTAAAGAAAGCAATTGTTCCCCTGTAAGTCAACTTCCTGGTTCCTGGTTCTGTTTACTTAAGTTAGTTATTCACAATGGTGCTTACAGATTCATTGTTTTATGTTGAAGCGTTCATATTTTACACCGGAATGTGAAGAAAATGTAAAGCCAATAATGAAAGAGCATCTTCTAATTGACCCTTGTTTTTGTGCTAATGACAACACAATATGTGTTCTAACATGGCTATTAAAGTTGCAGGTTGTATCTAAGATTCTAGCAAAAAAGGAAACGATCGAAACGGGCGCTGCGAAAGCTATCCAGCAAGCCTTGCTCCAGGCAGCGGTAGTACCGCTGGCATCAGCGGTAGTACCGCTGCACTGGACTAAGCATTGCTCGGGCCTTGGCTACCGCTGGCGGTACCGCCCGAGCTACCGCCGTTTTCGGCGCTCTGTTGCGCGGTGCGGTACCCCCAGCGGTACCAGAGCGGTACTACCGTTGCACAGCGGTACTACCGGCCCTTCCAGCGGTAGTACCGCTGTGTGTTTTTCTGCAGGTTCGCAGGCCAGCTCTAAGTCGAGGTACCGCTGGCGGTACCGCCGGAGGTATCGCCGTTTTCACCCGTCTGTTTCTCAGAGCGGTACCTCCAGCGGTACCGGAGCGGTACTACCGGGCTCCACAGCGGTACTACCGGTATCGCCAGCGGTAGTACCGCTGCGTGTTTTTTGCAGGTTCGCAGGACCAGCGCGAAGTCAAGGTGCCGCTGGCGGTACCGCCGGAGGTACCGCCATTTTCAGCCTTCTGTTTCTCAGAGCGGTACCGGAGCGGTACTACCGGGCTCCACAGCGGTACTACCGGTATCGCCAGCGGTAGTACCGCTGCGTGAAGTTGGAGTCGCAGTAATGCGCGTGAAGCGGGCAACGGCTGGATTCAAAGGTCCAGCGGTACTACCGCCGGGTCCAGCGGTAGTACCGCTGCGGAAGTTATTGCTCCAAACGGCCAGATTTGGAAGAGGCTATAAAAGGACCCCTTCACCTACCTTCGAAGACTTGAGCTTCTACACTCTCTCACCTCCATTGATGCAAAGCTAAAAGCTCCAAGCTCTCCCAATCCTCCCACCCAAACTCGTTGACCTTTGGAGGATTGAAGGAGGAAGCCCCGATCTACATCTTCACCGAGCCGTTCTTCATTTCCCCCTCATTCATTTGAGGGAACACTTGCTAGGGCTTCCACTAGGAAACCAAGCCCATTGTTGTACTTACCTATTGTCTTTGTGACAGATTGTAGCTGTTCGGGAGCCCCCAAGCCCTTTGTGGGTCGTGCCCCGAATCGTTGTTGTAAAGGCTCCGGATTCCGCCTCGAAGGATTCCGATAGTGGAAGTGGACCAAACCTTTGTGGTGCGGTTCACCGGAGATTAGGGTGAGGCCTTCGTGGCCGTTGAACCATTGTGTTGGTTCACACCTCTCCAACGAGACGTACTCCCATTTAAGGGAGGAACTCGGGAATTCATCCTTGTCGTCTCGTGTCTTCACTTCGGTTACCTCTATCCTTATTTATTGCCTTATTATATCTTGCTTAGTTGCTAGCTTGTCATATAGGAAATTCACCTTAGTTGCATATCTAGTGAATTTACCTTTTGTGTCAAGCCTAATTTGAAAAAGAACTAAAATTTGAATTAGCACCTATTCACCCCCCCCCCCCCCCCTCTAGGTGTCATACCGATCCTTTCAATTGGTATCAGAGCTAAGGCTCTCTTTTCGGGTTTAACCGCCTAAGAGAAGTATGACACAAAGTGAGGATGAGACCGCAAGGCTTGCCGAGGCTAATGAGTCCCTTAAAAAGGACCAAGCCACCGCGGCATCCATGGCCGATATCAAAGCTTTGGAAACAACTTTGACATCTTCCATGGATGCTAGGTTTAATGAGTTTCGTGACTTGCTCAATAAACTCATTAACAACAAGCCCTCGGATATCATCCCGCTTGAAAAAGCTTCTAACTCCGATGAGGGTGGACGCAAGGAGGATAAAGAGCAAAAAGAGAAGGAGGTGAAAGCAAATGATAAGCCTAAGTCATCTCCCAACTCGCATGAGGAAAAGGAAGAGTATCATGCCGTTCGGGGATGGTACTCTCCCGATCCAATTATCACTACCCGCATAAACCCTTTAGGTCCCCCACCTAAGCTTAATGCTTTAGCTTTTGCTAGTTGGCAACGCTCAATGAAATCTCATGTCAACAGTGCCTCCATCGAGCTTTGGAGGATTATTGAAGAAGGATACATAGTGGAGGATCCAAGCAACATGACCAAGAGAGAGTTCGCCGAAAAGCAACTAAACGCTTCCGCTCTCCATATGATTGAACTCTCCTTGAGCGACAACGACAAGCATCATGTTCTACATGCCACCACCGCCAAAGAAGCTTGGGATTGTCTTGAGCGTGCCTTCCTTGGAAATGAAAGCATGAAGAGAAATAGATATGAATCTTTGAGCAATGCCGCCGAAGGTTTCTACATGCTTGACAACGAGACCCATGAAGAGATGTATGGTAGACTCAAGACTCTTGCCAAAGCCTTTTATGATGTGGGAGCAACATATGTTGATGATGCTTGGGTCAAGAGGAAGTATGAGAATGCTCTCTTGCCCTCGGAGCCAATGGAGTTGAAGTCTATTCAAGGAAGATACAACTACCTTCAATTGTCTTCCCATGAAGTTATGCAAGAAGTTCAAGCCTCCAAGGTTGCCACCAAGAATGCCGAAGATAACCGTGCTAGGGCCATGGGAATGAGACAAGGTCCCTCTCTTGCCTTGAAGGCCAAGGTGACTTGCCTAGATGCCAATGATGAAGTTGAAGCTTGTCCCGGCAACATTGCCCCACATGATCTTGAGCAAGCCCTCAATGGTCACATTGCACTTGCCACAAGAGTGTTTTGGAATGACCCGGCTAGTGCTAAAGCTCGTGTTGATCGAGATAACAACACAAGTGGCAAGAAAGAGCTTGCCTCAAGGACAAAGACATGCTACAATTGTCATGACAAGAACCACTACATAAGAGAGTGCCCTTATGAGAACCGTGAGCAAAATGGTGGGAAGCTTATCCCAAAGGATCACTCCAAGTTGATTCAAAAGAAGCCCGCAAGACCAAGAAAGCCTTTCTTCAAGAAGGCACCGAGAATTGTGTTGGTGGCACAAGAGGAATATGCCACAAGTGATTCCGAAGATGAAGATGCACCTAACAAAGAGGTAGCCGCATTGGCTATTGTCTCCACTTCATCATCATCTCTCTTTGAATCCCCCAATGAGAACCTCTCCATCAACACCGCTCGTTGCCTCATGGCTCATGTCACCGAGGTATCATCCCCTTCTCCTAAGACTATACATGATCAATCTAGTCTTGAGATTAAGAAGGAACTAGTAGCCTTCGATACTTTTGTGACTAACTTGCAAGGTGAGGCCAAGGAACATGTTGAGTCTCTCATGAGACAACTATGTGCGGCCGAAGAACTTCTTCAAGAAAAGAGTAAGATTGAGAGAGAGGATTCTCTCACCATTGCTTCCTTGAATGCTTCCATCGCATCCTTAAATAGCTCTCTTGATGAAGAAAGTGAATATAGAACCACTCTAGAGGAAAGACTTGAATCTCTTGATGCTAAAAATGATGAAATCATTAGTAAAATCATTAAGGATAGAGATCATGTTTTTTGCCAAATATAAAGTGATTAAAAAGGAGAAAGTTGAACTTGGGGTTGCAAATACTATACTTCTTGAGGATATGGAAAAGCTTGATAAAGCTCACAAGGTCTTGAAAACGACCCACTCCATCCTTGTTAAGTCACATGAGCAACTCCAAACTCAACTCTCTAAAACATGCTCAACTAGCATAACCATTCTTCCTCGTGTTCATGAAAATGTCATTGAAGAAAATGCTAGGTTAAAGGTGGGTCATGCTAAGACCTCTATTCCTAAAGGTAACGATAAGGGTTTTGCTTATTTGTTTGAGTTAAAACCACACAAAGGAAAGGAAGGTCTTGGGTATGTGGCCGAGGCAAAGAAGAAGGTGAGCAACACCAAGGAGAACAAGACCAAGCCCGCACAAGCTAAGACTAACATTGCGAGTGGTAATGCCACTAGGGGCAAGACCACTCGTAGTGACTTTGCGGGGCATAACAATCCCAACTACATTCTTTATGTTGATTATTATGGTGATGTTTATGCAAAATATGTTGGTCCTTATGATGGTTACATTGACTATTCTATTTGGGTTCCTAAGACCCTTGTTGCTAACCGAAAGGGACCCATTGAGAAATGGGTACCTAAATGCAAGAAATGATTTCTTGTAGGACTATGCTTCCGGTGGATCTAAATGGGTGATTGATAGTGGATGCACTAGTCATATGACCGGAAGCAAGGAGATCATGACGGAGTTGAGACCAAATTTAAATCACTCAACCGTCTCTTATGGTGACAAGTCCAAAGCCGAGGTAAAGAGTCTTGGCAAGGTGGTAGTTGCAAGGGATATCACCCTTGTAAATGTCATGCTTGTTGAGTCTCTAGGTTACAATCTTATGTCCGTTCGTGCTCTTAATAAGATGAACTTTGATGTCTATTTTACTCTTGATATGGTGGTACTCTTGAGGAGCAAGACTCTAAAGGTCATGTTCGTTGGGCATGTTGAAAATGAGTTGTTTGTGGTAGACTTTTCGGGGTCAACCAACACTCAAGCAATATGCCTATTCGGAAAGGCCGACGTGGGGTGGTTGTGGCATCGCCGCTTGTCCCACGTAAATATGAGATCTTTGCAAAGTCTCCACAAGGGTGGCCACATTCTTGGACTAAATGAGAATGTTTCTTTTTCTAGAGATCGTCTTTGTAGGGCTTGTGTTGAAGGAAAGATGCATGATTCTCCCCACCCAAGCAAGACCATCATCTCATCATCAAGGGTATTGGAACTTCTTCATGTTGATCTTTTTGGTGCCGTACCTCAACCTAGCCTTGGTGGGAAGAAATATTGTTTGGTGATTGTCGATGACTATTCAAGATTCACTTGGGTTTTCTTCTTCAAGACGAAGGATGAAACTCAACAAACCATCATCGATTTCTCCAATGAAGTTCAACGTCAACACAATCTTCCCATATTGGCCATTAGAAGTGACAATGGCTCCGAGTTCAAGAACTACACCCTAAATGAGTTTCTTAGCGACGAGGGAATTCGACATCAATACTCCGCCGCATATACTCCTCAACAAAACGGTGTAGCCGAGAGGAAGAACCGGACTCTTATGGATATGGCTAGGTCCATGTTGGCGGAGTTTAAGTCTCCACTCTTCTTGTGGGCCGAAGCTATCTCCACGGCGTGTCACTCCTCCAACCGGTTATTCTTTCGCAAAGGGAAGAAGGAAACTCCATATGAAATGCTTACCGGCAACAAGCCCAACATCTCCTACTATCGAGTCTTCGGTTGTAAGTGTTTCTACAAAATCAAAGGTGTACATCTTTCTAAGTTTGAAGTTAAAGCCTTAGAAGGTGTTCTTGTTGGGTATGGTGCAAACTCTCACACTTATAGAGTCTATGACAAATCCTTAGGGAGAGTTGTAGAATCTTGTAGTGTGAGGTTTGATGAGAATGACGGCTCCCAAGTGGCGCAATTTCATGTTTGTGATGTAGATAACGAGGAACCTCAAGATGCAATACAAAGAATGGGTGTTGGATTTCATCGCCCCATCGAGATTCATCATGAGCCTCCTCAAGGAAGTACAAGCTCCACTCAAGTGGAGATTCCATCATCACAAGTTGAAATGGCACCCTCTATGGAAGCAAATGAGACACCTATCCAAGAACAAGATCAAGCTCCTCCTCAAGTTGACCAAGAGATCTCACAAGATTCAAGAACTCCTATTCTCAACCCTAGTCAAGATCAAGAGCAAGAGCATCCATCTTCTCCCATCATTGAAAATGTGCAACAAGATGGCAATGCTCATCACGACGGTCAAGACGGGGACTCAAATGATCTAGGTGATCAATCCGAAATCCCACGCAACAATGGGGATATCGAAACCCGTCGTCAAGCAAGAGTCAAGAGAAATTTGGAAATCAAGTGTCACAAGCTTGAAGCCATCATTGGTGATGTATCTCGCAAGGTTTCCACAAGAAGTCAATTGGCAAGCTTTAGTGAACATCAAGCTCATATCTCTATGATTGAACCAAAGAAGGTGTTTGAAGCACTTGAAGATCCGGATTGGTTGGAAGCCATGCATGAAGAACTCAACAACTTCAAGCGCAACAAAGTATGGAATCTAGTAGAAAAGCCAAAAGATTGCCGCAATGTTATTGGCACCAAGTGGATATTCAAGAACAAGCAAGATGAGCATGGAATGGTTGTAAGGAACAAGGCGAGATTGGTAGCTCAAGGGTTCTCTCAAGTTGAAGGCATTGATTTTGGAGAGACCTATGCTCCCATGGCTCGTCTTGAGTCCATCCGTATCCTACTTGCCTATGCATCTCATTTTAATTTTAAGTTGCAACAAATGGATGTGAAGAGTGCATTTCTTAATGGTCCCTTAAAGGAGTTGGTATATGTAAAACAACCACCGGGATTTGAGGATCCACACTTCCCAAACCATGTCTACAAGCTTGATAAGGCCCTCTATGGTCTCAAACAAGCACCTTGAGCTTGGTATGAGCATCTAAGAGAGCTATTGCTAGACCGTGGTTTTGAAGTGGGGCAAATCGATCCCACTCTCTTCACAAAGAGGGTAAAAGGGGAGCTTTTCATATGTCAACTTTATGTTGATGATATTATCTTTGGCTCATCTAACAAAGCTTTTAATGATGAATTTTCAAAGCTTATGACCGATAGGTTCGAGATGTCCATGATGGGAGAGTTGAAATTCTTTCTTGGTTTTGAAATCAAGCCATTAAGTGGAGGGACTTTCATCTCTCAAGCCAAATACATCCAAGATATGCTCAAGAGGTTCAAGATGCAAGATGCAAAAGAGAAGAGGTTTCCTATGGACACCAAATGCCATCTTGAACTTAGTCCAAAGGGTAAAGATGTCGATCAAAAACTCTATCGCTCTATGATTGGTTCTTTGCTTTATCTTTGTGCATCTAGACCCGATATTGTGTTGAGTGTAGGAGTGTGTGCAAGGTATCAAGCGGCTCCTAAAGAAAGTCACTTGATAGCGGTGAATCGAATCTTCCGATATTTGGTTTATACCCCAAGGTTTGGGTTGTGGTATCCTAGGGGGTCCAACTTCTCTCTTGCCGGTTACACGGATTTTGATTGGGCCGGTTGCAAGGATGATAGGAAGTCAACCTCCGGTGCATGTCAATTCCTTGGGAAGTCATTGGTGAGTTGGTCCTCCAAGAAGCAAAATTGCATATCACTATCCACCACCGAAGCCGAATATGTGGCGGCCGCTAGTGCTTGCACTCAGTTGTTATGGATGAGGCAAACTTTAAAGGAATACGGTGTCCTTTGTGACAAAGTGCCTCTTTTGTGTGACAATGAAAGTGCTATCAAGATTGGTCACAACCCGGTGGAGCACTCAAGAACGAAGCATATTGAGATTCGCTATCATTTTATTCGAGATCACATCAACCGGGGTGACATTGAGCTTGGTTATATTCCCACGAAGATTCAACTCGCCGACATGTTCACGAAGCCACTTGATGAAGCGAGGTTCACATTTTTTAGGCATGAGCTAAATATCGTGGATTCTAGGAGCGTTGGTTGACTACCTTGCATGCACACCTCTATCTTAGCTATATATTTGTTCTAGGTGTAGGCATGGATATAGGGGGAGTGCGGTCCTAATCCATTGGACTATCCCTCCCCCCATTATGCCGATAGCAAGTGTTCTTTTACCTCTATATTCATTCTTATGTCTAAATGAGCTAAAATGACGAGTATTGGTTATGTGCCCAAGATATATCTTCGCGGTGACATGCCATACACTCCAACATGGTGGCCTCGGCCACCGCCCTCTTCTCCTTGTAAGAAGAGTTGGTTTTTCATGACCTTTTCGTGGATTTCTTTTGCCTCATCTTGGTCTTGTGGGAAACACACTCATTTTGGTCTTCTTGACTTTCATGCGTTTTGCAAAGTGCGTGTGAAGTACCACTCTCAGTTTGAGTTTCTATCCTAAGCCCTCACTTACTTCCCTAAAGCCCTTCTACTTCTAAATGCTTTGTTTCATGATCTTGGTTGTGTGGATGGTCGGAACCGGCGTGAAAAACGCGTTGTGGGCATCGTTTTAAGCCACAACATTTTTTTCCCCAGGCACCGGTACTACCGGTCGCCCTAGCGGTACTACCGCTGCGTCGCACCAAGCGGTACTACCTCTGTATACAGCGGTACTACCGGGCGCAGCGGCAGTTTCGCTCGGACGCCCGACAGAACCGGGGCGGTACTACCGCTGGACCGAGCGGTACTACTGCCGCGGGAGATCTGGACTTAAGGGCACGGGGCTGGGCGGTTTGAGAGTGCATCCTCTCACTTTCGCCCAACCCCATCTCCTTCTCCTCCACATCCCCGCCGCCGCCGGCCACTCCACCGTCGGGAAGAGCCCTTCCCCGGCCTAGGACCTTGTGCTCCTCGCTCCGGGAGGCCTCTAGCTTCTCTCCTCCTCCTCGATCCTTCACCATGAGCTCCGGTAAGCCAAATCCCTCTCTCTCATCTAGTTGATGGATAGAGATGATATTAGTGCTTTTCTTTCGGATGTGTGGTGAATGAGTTGGTAGAGATGCTTCTTTATGGATTAAGAACCTTGTGTAGAAGTTTCATGGAAAGTTATAGGCTAGATTTAAAGTTCCCATCTTAGATTTGTTGGAGCAATCCTAGTTAGGTCTAATGCTTGTCTTAAGCCTTACATCTACTCATTGTTGCACCTTCAAACCCAAATGTGGTACTTTACCTCTAGATTTACTCTTCCTAGAATTTTGTACACTCGTGTTCTTCGTTCATAATTCATGAAATTTGTGCATTCTCATCTATATGCTTTCCATCTCTTGCTATTCACAGGTAGTGGTCGTACCAAGTCCGTTGCGAGTAGGAAGAAGCAAAGGACCGCTTCCACTGATGAACAAGATGCCCTTGATGGATTGCAGCGCCGAAAGTTCCCGGCATCATCAAAGTCCCTTCCCAAGCGCCCGAAGACAGCTAGTCAACTCAGTGAGCCCGAGTTTGTGGCAAAGCGAGCTGTGGATTTCTATGTGATTGATCGTATGGATCAAATACCCTCCGTTCGCGGCAACAATCCTTTCTTCCACAACACCTTCCAAGAAGAGTGCTACCGGGAAATCCTTTTGAAGAAACCAAAGGACAACACCGTGATCCAACACCACATCAACATTGAGTTCATGAGGTCCAAGCCCAACTACTTTGGTGAAGCTTTGGAAATCTGTGAGGAATTTGACCTCTTTCACATCATGGAGCTTGAGCAAGACTATGATGAGGAGATTGTGGCTCAGTTCTTAGCCACCGTGCACATGGGCAGTGAGACAACAAGAAGAATCAAGTGGATGACTAAAGAGAAAGTGTTTGAAGCCACTTGGGAAGATATTGCCGAGTCCCTCAACTATCAAGAGTTCGGCCCTTTTCCTCCGGAAGAGTTTGATGAGACTCACTTCCGTGTTCACTTCCAAGGAGGAAGTGCATTTGGTGTTGAGAAGCTTGCTCCCCTCTACAACCCGGATAGTGCGGATAAGTGGAAGTATGGAGATTCCAAAGGCCTATACCCCACTTGGGACATCATGCACCGCATCTACCGTGAGACAATCAATCCAAAAGTAGGCAACATTGATGAAATCCATGGTTACTTGAAGAACTTGATGGTTCTCACTATGCAAATGAAGGGACAAGGCAAGAAGCTTGATGTGATGGACTTCATTTGGCATGAGCTATGGCATGTGATTAGCAAGAAGAAGAACATCTCCTTTGCTCCTTTGATCATGAGGATCGTGGTGTGGAAGTGGCTTGAGCACAATGACATTGATGATCTCGGTGACACCGAGAAGTGGACCCCTCACAAGGGCAAGAGGCTCCTTATCAAGCCCCACAAGCTCAAACCTAGGAAGGAAGTGGTGGATGAAGCCGAGTCCTCCAAACCCTCCAAAGGTGGTTCTTTTGCTTGGATGGCTCGTGCTATGAAGAAAATCTTCCAAGTATCCAAGAAAGTTGAGAGGCATCAATATGATGACCATAAGGAGAAGATGAAGGCTCGCCAAGTTGAGGTTGCTTGCCGCCGTGCCGAGGGGGAAGATGTGCCTTCCGGGTCCGAGCAACACATCCCCACGTGGGATGAATGGCAAGCCAAGGATGACGAGGGCGAGATCATCACGTGGTCGAGCCCGGAACATGATGGTGCTTCTTCCTCTTACACGGATTGGGACTCTTGGGGCGTGTAGGTCCGATCTTTTCTCTTTTTGGTGCTTTGGTGCCAAAGGGGGAGAGATAACTATTAGGTTGCTCTCGGGAATTTGCATGGGTGGATGTCACGAGCTCGTTTTCACTTATTTCGACCTTTTTAGCTTGTGAACACCTAAATTTATTAGTTCTTGTGGAACTCCTTTATGTATGCATGGTGTAAAAAATGTGAAACTAGTTTTTCTATCTATGTGTTGCTTATTTGTCCTATGGTTAATATTGCATTTGTGATTGCTATCTTTGTGGCTTGGCTTGTAAAATTTAGGGGGAGTGTTGATTCTAGATGTTGTGTATTCGTGTATTCAAAGCACTCTAAGAATATGCACACATCTAGGGGGAGCTCCATCGAAATTTTATGAACCCTCGCGTGTTATGTTGTGTTGTCATCAAACACCAAAAAGGGGGAGATTGAAAGAGCATCTTCTAATTGACCCTTGTTTTGGTGCTAATGACAACACAATATGTGTTCTAACATGGCTATTAAAGTTGCAGGTTGTATCTAAGATTCTAGCAAAAAGGAAACGATCGAAACGGGCGCTGCGAAAGCTATCCAGCAAGCCTTGCCCCAGGCAGCGGTAGTACCGCTGGCATCAGCGGTAGTACCGCTGCACTGGACTAAGCATTGCTCGGGCCTTGGCTACCGCTGGCGGTACCGCCCGAGCTACCGCCGTTTTCGGCGCTCTGTTGCGCGGTGCGGTACCCCCAGCGGTACCAGAGCGGTACTACCGTTGCACAGCGGTACTACCGGCCCTTCCAGCGGTAGTACCGCTGTGTGTTTTTCTGCAGGTTCGCAGGCCAGCTCTAAGTCGAGGTACCGCTGGCGGTACCGCCGGAGGTACCGCCGTTTTCACCCGTCTGTTTCTCAGAGCGGTACCTCCAGCGGTACCGGAGCGGTACTACCGGGCTCCACAGCGGTACTACCGGTATCGCCAGCGGTAGTACCGCTGCGTGTTTTTTGCAGGTTCGCAGGACCAGCGCGAAGTCAAGGTGCCGCTGGCGGTACCGCCGGAGGTACCGCCATTTTCAGCCTTCTGTTTCTCAGAGCGGTACCGGAGCGGTACTACCGGGCTCCACAGCGGTACTACCGGTATCGCCAGCGGTAGTACCGCTGCGTGAAGTTGGAGTCGCAGTAATGCGCGTGAAGCGGGCAACGGCTGGATTCAAAGGTCCAGCGGTACTACCGCCGGGTCCAGCGGTAGTACCGCTGCGGAAGTTATTGCTCCAAACGGCCAGATTTGGAAGAGGCTATAAAAGGACCCCTTCACCTACCTTTGAAGACTTGAGCTTCTACACTCTCTCACCTCCATTGATGCAAAGCTAAAAGCTCCAAGCTCTCCCAATCCTCCCACCCAAACTCGTTGACCTTTGGAGGATTGAAGGAGGAAGCCCCGATCTACATCTTCACCGAGCCGTTCTTCATTTCCCCCTCATTCATTTGAGGGAACACTTGCTAGGGCTTCCACTAGGAAACCTAGCCCATTGTTGTACTTACCTATTGTCTTTGTGACAGATTGTAGCTGTTCGGGAGCCCCCAAGCCCTTTGTGGGTCGTGCCCCGAATCGTTGTTGTAAAGGCTCCGGATTCCGCCTCGAAGGATTCCGATAGTGGAAGTGGACCAAACCTTTGTGGTGCGGTTCACCGGAGATTAGGGTGAGGCCTTCGTGGCCGTTGAACCATTGTGTTGGTTCACACCTCTCCAACGAGACGTACTCCCATTTAAGGGAGGAACTCGGGAATTCATCCTTGTCGTCTCGTGTCTTCACTTCGGTTACCTCTATCCTTATTTATTGCCTTATTATATCTTGCTTAGTTGCTAGCTTGTCATATAGGAAATTCACCTTAGTTGCATATCTAGTGAATTTACCTTTTGTGTCAAGCCTAATTTGAAAAAGAACTAAAATTTGAATTAGCACCTATTCACCCCCCCCCCCCCCCTCTAGGTGTCATACCGATCCTTTCACATAATAGGGATGACGTTTCAAGGACTAGAGGCTGCTGAGAAATTCTACAAATATTATGCACATGAATCTGGTTTTAGGGTTCGTGTTGGACAGCAGAAGAAATTAGACAATGAGTTAGTTCGCACTAAACGATATATGTGTAGCAGGGAAGGATTTAAGTGTGAGAAGAATAAAGAGATTAATGATTTGTCAAAGAAAAAGCGTAAGAACACGGCCACAAGATGTGGTTGTGATGCACATATCTTTGTGAAGTTGTGTGGTAATGATACCTACAAGATAGAATCATGGATTCAACACCATAATCATGGTCTCGTGTCACCTGATAAGCGTCATTTGATCAGATCAAATCGTGAAGTTAGTGAAAGGGCGAAGAATGCATTGTACACATGTAACAAAGCAAGCATAGGCACCTGTCAGGCATATAGGCTTCTCCAAGTAAGCGAGGGAGGGATTGCCAATATTGGATGCACAAAGAGGGACTTGCAGAACTACTATCGTGACCTCAGGTATAAAATCAGGAACGCAGATGCCCAAATGTTTGTTGCCCAGCTAGCTAGAAAGCAGGAAGTTAATTCAGCTTTTTTCTATGATTTTGTTGTGAGTGATGAAGGAAATTTGATGTATGTGTTTTGGGCTGATGCCACAAGCAGGAAGAACTACAAAGACTTCGGTCAGGTGGTATCTTTTGATTCCACATACACCACTAATCAGTATGACATGATATTTGCACCATTTACAGGGGTAAATCATCACTTACAAAGTGTGTTTTTTGGTGCCGCGTTCTTAATTAATGAGAAGGAGGAGTCATATGTTTGGTTGTTTCAGACCTTCCTGAAGGCAATGGGACGTGAAGCGCCAGGACTCATCATTACCGATGAAGCTCGTAGCATTAAGAATGCAATTGATGAAGTATTTATAGGCATTGTACACAGATTGTGCATGTGGCATATAATGGATAAACTTCCAGAGAAAGTTGGACCGGTGCTAAGAGAAGAACCTGAATTTTGGAAGAGGATGAACGCATGTGTATGGGGTTCGGAAACCCCGACTGAGTTTGAGTTGGAGTGGAATTCCGTAATTTCAGAATTCGGTTTGGAGGATAATGAGTGGTTTACTAAAAGGTTCAGCCTTCGAGAATCATGGATTTCCAGCCTACTTTATGGACATATCACTAGCAGGCATTCTCCGAACAACTTCAAGGTCGGAAAGTGCAAATTCATGTTTTAACCGCTTCATTCATCGCAAGAGTACCCTTGTTGAGTTCTGGCTTAGGTTTGACACGGCTTTAGAATGCCAACGTCAAGAGGAGTTAATTGCGGACAACTCAACAATCCATAGGTCTCCTCAGTTAGTGACACTGTGGGCAATCGAGAAACAAGGTAGTGAAGTTTTCACATATGAGGTGTTTGAGAAATTTCAGAATCAAATTATTGCTGCCAGAGATCATTGTTGTGTTCAAAGCATTACACAAGACGAGGGAATCAAAATAGTGACCTTCAGAACCGGTGCTAGTAAGGTAAGGGAGGTCCGCTGTGACACAACAACCATGATAGTTAAATGTTCGTGCAAGTTATTTGAGTCCCATGGAATTCCATGTCGCCATATTATCCAAGTGACGAGGTTTGAAAATCAACAAGACCTTCCATCCTTCTATATTATGGAAAGATGGAAGAAAAGGCGTAAAAGGTACAAACGTAAATTTAAAATCGATGCTGCTCTTACTTTCTTGCAAATCATATGACTCACATATACTCTCTATTTTACAGCGAAAGTGTTTATGATGTACAAGGTAATCTTCTAGAAGAGAAGCTTGAGGACTCGTTGAATGCAGCTGCGAGGAAGAAAATTTCAACCGTGCGCAACAAGTTGGAAGATCTAATTAAAACAGCTAAACAATCGGACGAAGGCATTGACTTTTTACTATCAAGTGTGCTGAGCATTGAGGAGCCTCTAAACCAAAAGGTTCCTGCAGCAGTCAAACACACTAGGCAAGAGGAATATGAGGCATTTATTGGTTGTAGCATACCTACAGAAGTTAACATACACCCGCCTAATGATGTTCGTCCAGTGGGGAGAAGTAAAAGAATAAGGAGAGGAAAAGAGTTGAATGGGGAAGAACGGAAAAAGAAGAACAAGGACATGAAGGCCAAGGTCGCACGCTTGTGCAAGTCGTGCAACCAAGTGGGGTTTCATGACAGCCGTAATTGTCCAAGCAAAAAATCTCGAGGAGAAGGTGCCCAGATGGGGCAAGATGTCACGACATAAAACAAACTGGTGTTCCATGACATCCAAAACACGATCGACTTTATTCACCTGATGAGTTAGTAAAATTTGTAATGCATATGAGTTTGTTTTCAAATTGCCATCATTTTATTTTCTATTGTCAATATGCATTCTCCCCCTATCTTTTGTAATATGTGACTTGATGTATGTTAAATGGAGTAGGAGCAGAAATGACATTTATAAGGTGACATTCAGGTTTTGGAACAAGTTGCTATTGGAATATGATTGAACATCTGGTTTATATTAAGGTTATGTGCATGTGTAGTGGCAGAGTAGCAACATTCTTGATTTTATTACCTCTCAACTCAAGCTATACAGGCTATATCTAAATATTCTCATACTTCAAAGCTTTCCTGGAGCATGCTTTAAACCCAAACTGGACAATACAAGTTGAAAATGAGAACTTTATTTATGAATAGAAAACACCAATATAGTGCCAGTACAACTCAGAGAGCAAAGGAACCAGAAATGAAAGGTGAAAAAAGCCTAAGCTAGGATAGGTACATAAGGCTACAGGTCTAGAGGCCGAGCATGGAGGGCAGCAGAGCCTTGGCACCATCGACCATCCACAAATCAGCTTCAGTAAATATGTCACCGAACAGGTCATCTACCAAATGTTGTGAATCATCAAACACACAAGTGTTTCTCAATCTCCATCGGTGCTAGAGTACCATAGTAATAAGAGATCAAACCCCTTTAATCTTTTCTGTCCATGAACGATCAGCCACAAAATTGAACTCTTCTAGATAGCTGACACCACCAAAACACAATCCAGCTGAATAATTACTGGACATGCAAACTAATCAGACATGCCATTGCCTATGATTCCTAGGCGCCAGAGCAATCTTGAATAACTGAACTAGGAGAGACCATCACCTCACCAACATTCAGTCATAGGAACCTGTAGTGCAGTAGGTTGAAAATTCAGTTAAATTTGACGCATCAGATGGGGCAGAGTTGGAAGAGATCCATACCTTGCTTTATGGAGATGCGGAGGTTCTCCTTCGCGTGAACGGGGGCGTCGTTGAGTTCGTCACCTGCAGCAGCAGCAGCGACGGGACGCTGCTGGGCTTCCAGTAAAGTTTCTCGGCGACTCCTCCAGCAGCAGTCCGCCGTCGACGACACTGATGGCGGAGACGATCTTCGACGCCATGCGCCAGAGGAGGGTCTTGCGGAGCATGTCCAAGGCTGCACCTGCGACAGAGACCTGTGCGCGGCCGTGGTCTCATCGCCCTCGGCACTCGGCAGCAGGTGAAAACGAGGGCATGTGCCCTCGATTTGGATTTTGGTCAGAGGACCGGCTCCTTGGGGGATAAGAGTGTTGAGGGGGTTTTGTAAAAAATGACAATGGTTAAAGTCTGGAGGCGGGCACGTAAATGTAAAATTATGTCCGACTCGCTGTGAGACGCACGATTAGTATCGCTCGGCCGGAAACCAGCGGATGCAGGGATGCATTGAAGCGCCGGATTCACAAGATATATATATATATATATATATATATATATATATATATATATATAAGTTAAATGTTTTCTACTCCCGGGTGTAACTACACCCATGTGTCATATACCACCGTACGGAAGTATTTGTCATATTTTATCGGTTTAAATATGTTCATATACTATATCTAAGATACCCTAAAATAAGTTTCATGAAAAAATTGCAGTTGTCATAATATTTTACACTATATACTCAAAATACTAAAAGAGAAGTATGTAGAATTTTTTTTACATACTGCCTAAAAAGTAGTATATATAGTACTTAAATAACATTATATACTCCATACTACATGTTACATACCTACCGGTATGATAGATACTCCATACTCGTGTGAAACACACGTGGGTGTAGTTACACCGGAGTGTAGTATGAATATGTCATATATATATATATATATATATATATATATCTTTAATATTAAAGCAGAATGCGTGGTATGGTGTCACAATCCAAATGGTGTCACACTTAAAATACCCGCACACTTCGAATTAATTACATGTCATGCCACCTATAAGTGGATACCGGTTCAAAGGAAAAGAAACAAAAAGGAAGGAAAAAAGAAATAGAAAAAGGAAGGATTGAGCTTGGGCGCACATACTCTGCCACCAGGATACCGGGTCAAAGGAAAAGAAACAAAAAGGAAAAAAAAGAATAGAAAAGGGAAGGATTGGGCGTGGGCGCACATTTAATCAATTTAAAAAAAACCGCAATTTGAGTAGCATGCGCAACAAACTCTGTCACCAGAGTAGCATGCGCAACAAACTTGTTTCAAAATTCAAATACTACCGCATGCACAAGAAACTCCTAACCAAAAAACAACACTCCTCAAACCGGACCGGATGTTTCTCCCTGTAACAAACTATTCAAACTTGCTCACAACTAACGCCCAAGTTTACTCGCCTCGTCTACTCCAACACGGCTCGCCGACACCATTGCCTCGCTCTCCTTAGTCCGCCGGCATCGCTGCCGCTTGCCTCTGTCCGACGCCGCTCGCCATTGCCTCGCTCGCCTCAGTCCGCCGGCACCGCTGCCGCTTGCCTCCGTCCGACGTCGCTGTCGCTCGCCTTACCCTGCCTTGCCGTGGAGTGTGTTGACACAACACTGCTGCTTTCATTGCCTAGCTCATCGACCAGCCAGCAGCACGCAACAAGTTCTCGTTCTGCTACAGAAGGAATGAAAGCAAGTGCATCATATTCTAATCCCTGGAAAATAAATCAAAATTAGAAAGATTAGAACATGGAGAATACCCGTGGAGTGTGTTTTAGCACGCACCAATGTCTGAAACATGAACAATCAAATGATTCATCATCTTATCTGTGTCTAAGCAATCAGTCTATAGTTATTCCTATCATCCTAGCTACATGTTATGCATGGCATCCATTAGGCTCCAGTTTATAGAAAATTAGATACATAAGTATGATGCTAGGTCCCTTGGTCATTGAAGAGAAATTGACAAAGATTCTTATGTTCCTTCCAAATATGCCATAATGCATATGCAGTCATATCATTTGGACAGCAGCCAGAAGAAACAGCCGTGTTTCTCACTGGTGGCCATATGAAAGCAAGCATCAGTAGATCACACTGCTCTTATCATGTCTAGACAACAAATTTGCTGGAGCTGTAGTATATCAGATCGGATCTTGCCAGAGCAAAAGGCTGTGGTGTGGCATATATACAGTTTAGCACGAGCACTGCTCAATAGTCTGTTTAGCTGCTTTACTGTGAGCTCAATGTTGAATCTTAATCGTGGCCTTCATGGGAGTGGAACCAACTTTTGGTTTATAGCAAAGCAGATTCCCGTGTGACCGCTAGGAGGTTAAAAAGAACGGTGGAATGAAAAAATAAATTTCTTTAGCACCATCTTGGCCATGTCATTACTATCATCAAGAGTGCTACTGAAAAATGACCCTCTTACTAAGGAAAGAAAGGCTAGAGGAGGTAGTTTTCCTGGTTTTATCTATAAAAATAGTCACTTTATTGTTGCGTTTTGACAAAGGATGTAATGGAGAGTAATTCCTGCTCTGATGTTAACTAAAACTTCTCCGGAATCAGGACTCGACGGCATACTGATATATTGTTATGTATAGTTAATGGTGGCAGATTCAAAGAGCAGTAGTGAAGACGCTGAAATTATTACTGCTACTTATGCTGACTAAGTGATAATAATGAAAGAAATGATCATTTGACTAATGAATCCGATGTATTTCCAGGATTTGTAAGTAAGAGGGTATTGCATGTTCCTGCTTTGTATCCCTTTTTTACTGCCTCAATTGTAAATAAATTCTTAAAATGATATATTTAGGAATACACTATTTAGAAAGTTAATTAGCAACCCCAACTCTGCCCTGGAAAATATTTGAATGTAGTTCAATTAATTATGAATGTTCTGTTTTCAGATACGTGTAGAAAGAACCACCCACTTTGCTCCTATAGGCGATGGTACTCTCAAGAAGGAGCTGAATTGACTGAACTCATCAAGTATACAGTTACTAGCATTCGTTGCCATAAGAAGAAGATGATAAATTAGGATCGACTTTTATTATTCAGTTGACCAGTGCAGCACCAGAATTTTTTGATATCTTTGCGTCCCGCAGTTGATCTTCTGAGTTTGTTCTGGCTCATATCTTTCTTTAGCTGTCGACATACAATCTTATTTGAATTCACACAACTTTCTGAAATTATTTTTTCTGCAACTATTAAACAAGTGCTAGGTGTCTAATTGTCTATGCCTATGAAGGTAGCATCCTTGCTCCTGTTTTTTAGTATCTAACAAAAATTTGAAACTCTCCAGATGAAAAACCACTTTGCTGCTACTTAGACTGATTTTCCAAACTGAAATGAATTCTCTGCGCTGCTCTTTTAGTTCAATACTAAATTATCTTTCAAAACTTCCAAGTCAGAATTTTCTTTCTAATATCACCAATGAAGAGTCCAAAATAATCTCTAGATTTAGCAACAATATCTACAGTAGGTGCATGTTTCATAACATTGACATGAATCGCATGTGTTTTTTGCTCCTTGTAGGTGCACGTTTCGTGCTGACAAAAGAAGTCAGGTGTATTCCATTTGCATTGGAATTTGCCTTGACGCATATTGTGGGGTTTGTCTCAAAGATGTCTCAAAGCAAAATTCTTGATAAAGGGAAAAATGGTATGAATTATCTATATGGGGGCTATAAAATAATTATATGCAAATTCATTGATCATTTTGTGCAATAAACAATGGTTACTCAATATGATAACTCAAAGACATCAACTCCCATTGGTATGCCACGTCCACAAACTGGTTTGTTCATACGTCAACCACTGGAAGATCAAACAATAGAGTCATCTGATGATGACAATGAGAGACCATTGACAATGTCATTTCCAACTCAAAGCGCCCTCACAATGAGAGGAACTCATATGGTCGGAGAAAACTCAAACGGTATGTCCTATGTTATAGGCATATGATTTTTATAACAAAATGCAATTTATATAACAAAATCCATACTCTTGTTGCAGACCTACGAGTTCAACCGAGCATGTCCATTCCAACACGAAGAATGTTGACGCTTATAGGTACTCCACACACTGAGGAAGGCTCAAACGGTATGACACGAAGAATGTTCAAAGAACGAGATAATTTTATAGATTCAAAATTTGAGTGCAGCTATGTATTTGCTAACTGCATGCTATTATCGCAGCTATACAATTTACTTAACATTTTTCATATGTTGTTTTGGGCGTACGAGCTCAACCGAGCATGTCAATTCCAACGCAAAGTACACTAGCAAATACGGGTACTCCACGGGCTGTGGATAGCTCAAACAGTAAGGACATATAAATAGATATCTAAATTCAGAGTTGAAATTTCAATGCATATCTTCATTTCCTATGTCATCGTTGCAGACATACAAACTCAAAGATCACGTGATCGTCAAAGAGCACGGCGACAAAGTTTAACTCCAGAAGAGAGGGACGAGATTTATGCACGTAGATGCTCAAATAGAAGATTGGCAAATGCAAATGCTACCGACCTTAGCAGCTTGATGGATGAGAATGCCGTCCGCAACGACCTCCCAGATGAGGAGTACATGTTTGCCGATGAAGGTATGATTGCTAACCTTTCCACTTTCCAAATTTATCTATATAATGAGTTTCTATGAACCTCGTGATGTGACCTCTCAAATTTGAAATTTTAATGCATATCTTTATTTCATATGTCATCATTGCAGACACGCAAAGAGCACGTGAACATCATGACGGCAACTTCATATATATCTTGCCCCTTATATCAATCCCATCAATATTACACACGGTACTGCAAAAAAAAAGTTAAAGGAGGTCAAATATTCCTTTTATTATGCCTTAATCACCGAGAAAGCAAAAATGTGACTACAGAAAAAGTCATTAGTCAATGTCAATATGCAGTTATGGCAAGACATGATATAAGGAAAATAGAAGATGTTCTTACCTATGCAGAGCTGAACTGCATCTTTGATGCCTTCAAAATCCCATACAAGAACAATTCTTGATATAATTTTTGTTAAAGCTAGATTATAGCTAAAAACATAGATCCCCTTGCTAGCAATATAAGGCAATTCCTTGGCCCTCTGAGTATGAATGCCCAGTATGGTGGTATCATCCTACAATATTATAACATGTTAACTGAAAACTACTAGCTGCAGTCTGCAGAAGCATAAAAACACCATTGCAATAAGAAATGTTGACTTTAAAAAACTGGTAGTAGTGCAAAAGAAAAGTAACATTTTTGTGACTAAATATACCACTCACCAAATAAAAACACCATTATTAATTCTGACGAAAGCATGGTGTGCACCCTCCTCCTTTTGCAATGTCAGGAACAAGTGAACACCTTGCAACTTAAACGTGAAAATATATATTTAGGCAGTGATTAACAAAGTATATACGTAGGCAATGATTAACACTAGTTTAAAAAAAATTGTTTTCATTTTGTGCGTGGATGTGGTTTAAGTTTTGAGATGGTACATAATTTTATGAAATAAGTTTGGAGGTAACAAACTAGAAATCTATTTACTAATCCTAACAACCTTCTGCTTGTATTTCCTGCACCGGACTCTTATCCTAACAACCTAGAGCTAAGTAAGGAGTAATCCTAACGAAAATTGTTCTAGAGCTAAACTATATAATCCTTCCCTTAAAAAATTCCTCCACCTCGTGCTTGCAGTCCTCCAAGTCGAGCTTTAAAATTTCAATCCTCCATCGGAACAACCAACAAGGTACTCCTTCTCCCCATGCGTCCTTCCTTGAGCTCCACACGCGCACCACACACCATCTAATCGGTCGCAATTAGGCTCTGGGAGCGGCGGCCGGCGGCGGCAAGAAGTAGAGGGATGGGATGGGCTAGAGCCCGTCTAGGTTGCGGGGACACCATGCCCGCGGCGTCCATCCAGCGGGCGCCAGGGGAGAAACCAATCGCGCCACCACAGCTCTCCCCCATCCGGCGCCCCTTCTGTCCGCGGCACCGGCGACGCGCTGGGGGTCTCCGATGCGGGGCTGGCCGGTGCTTGCTCGACCGATATGCAGATACAGGCGACGCAAGGCCCTGCGTGAGGCTGTGAGGGGGAGGGGGCGTAGACGGCGTGGCGCGGATGCAGCGGGGAGGCACCGGAGGCCGTGGCTGGTGTGGACAGCACGGAGCCGGAGGCTGGACGACGCTGCTCCGCGGAAGGGGTCGTCTATCCGCTTCCTCCGTCGTCTCGGGGGGCTATGGGGGGCGTGGAGGGCGCCGGAGGCTGTGGAGGTGGGAGGGTGGGCGGCGGGTCGCCGGTGGGTTTGGGGAGAGGTGGTGGGATTGGGCACATTTGGTCGGGTCGGGGCCGGTCCGGCAGGGTGATGACTGATGGTGACACACACACTCTGTTTGCTAGACTAGGAAACGGGCACACACGCCACAATTTGTCTAACTTCATAGTATTTTAATTATTATTCTAATTTTAAACAAACTCTTTATTTTCTATTAACATGTCTGTTTTTGTAGTCACGATTCATGAAGACGACGGTTTCGGACACTGATATTGGAGAAGCTTTAAATGAAGTCGTCGACATGGAATCTGATGAGATTGAGACAGAAAACACATCGAGTTTTTTACAATCAAAGGAGGTGATTCTCCTTTTTTATACGCATGGTCTCGTAGATAATTTATAAATATTAAATCGACAAATATTGCCTTTTTGTAGGTTGTGGATATGAAAATTGATTTTGTCGATGTTCCAAAAGAAGTTAGGGAAGAGACTCTAGACTTACCGATTTTCACAGATCTAAATGAGGTGCATACTGAAACAAGACATTCACGGCATAATAAACCAAAGAAGGCGAACATTAAGGTCATCCCAGAAGGTACTTAATTCCACTACGATTATTGTCCTTTCTCTTTTTCTGGAATATTTTTCACCTAATTAATATTACACACTCATATATCGAGCCAGACTTTGTATGCACCTTTGAAGACTTTGCTGACATCGAATCAATAATGTCCGCACCTAGAGACACCAAGTTCGTGGATATCTATGATGCCTTATTATCGAATGACGACTTGACATGTCTTACACGTGATGATGGATTCTTACCCGACGATGTAAGTCAACATAGTTTCAGACCACTATTTACACAATAGTGTCTGAAATGTATTCAATTCATTTGCATTCTATATGTCCAATTACAGGTTTTAAATGCGTACATATATTGTATGCGCTCATGCGATCATCTTTTGGATAGAGAGGATGGTAAGGTATTCATGGCCAACACATTTTTCTCTGCCGTGCTGAAAAAGGACAAGAAGGAACATCGTCACATCATAGAACATATGCATCTTTATCTAAAGCATGACATGGTTAGAATTAACTATATATATGCATCGGGTTCAATATATATTTTTTACATTTGAATACAGCTTAATATATTTTTCTTTCAGATCTTTATTCCAGTAAATATTAGTAAGACCCACTGGTATTTAGCGGTCATCAATGCTAAAAAATGGTTGATACAAGTACTGGACTCCCTTGGGGCTGGCATGAGTCGGAGTGACCTCGCTCTTATGGTAAGTAGTTGATGATTGTGATTTTCCCTTGACATTTTTTTGCCTCATTATTAAATGTTTTCTTCACATATAACAGCTCCAGGGATTTGAGAGGCATTTGAAAATCGTATCCCAAATGATGAACTTTAATAAAGGTGAAAAGTGGCAGGATCTTGACGTCACAATATGGCCGATAGTAGAACATTTTCAAACATAAGTGCAAACTGATGGGTATGTTGAATCAAAATCTAAAAATCATTTCTAAATTTCGATTTATTTTCTTGGACTCGAATTTATGATATCATTCAACTAGACATCACTTCTTCTACACATCAGTGGTAAATGCCTCATGAGCCACATGGGTCTTAATAAGCAATTTCAATCACGAAACTACTTTGATCATAATACATATTTAATAGCCAACAATATTAAACATTTTCACTCGAGATTGCAGATAGTTTCATTATGTTGATTTTTTGGGGATGAAATGCTTACGCACCATTTGGTAATCGTGTAGTTCATCGTGCGGATTGTTTATGTTGAACTTTATGGAATATTGGACAGGAGATATTCTTTCTGACCATGTCACCCAGGTATTTGATTTTCAAGATTCAATTGGTAGGTTTCGTCTTTAAATTATTATTACGAGAGTATTCCTTCTTGCTACTTTGCAGAAGGATATGAAAGAATTCCGAAAAAAGTTAGTTGCCATTTTGTATGAGTCGAAACTAAATAAGATAAGAGGTAGCCCGATCTACAAACAACCAGACGATAAAGAAAAAGAAAAGGCATATGATTCTGATATTGAAGAGTTATTGAATCCAAACCAACAAGACTCAACGGTTGCAGACAAAGAAAGATGTACCCTTCCAGCCTCCATGGTGCCGGCCGCCCCACCTGATTTGGACGAGATCGTTAAATACATCATGTCCATTAAGGATGCAAAGTACCATTTATTATAAAAATCATTAAGTGTCAATATATTATGATGATATCGTGATGCATGTCGATTGTTTCATAGGAAAGAATGGGTGCTAAGCTCAAAACCATATCCATTGGGATTGAGTCTGAAACAAATTCAGGACATTCTCACATCAGACCGGCCTATGGACAAGGACTGCTTCAACATGGCCGTGCGTATATTGGCATGCGACGATATACTAATATTTATAGAGCCTCTCGTGCACAATATGGACTTAAGATTTTGTGTAAGTTGCTATATTCACATGTAATTCTTATCATCCTCGTGTTTCTAACCTTGTGTATTGACGCAGTCGACATTGTCGAATGGCATAAAACATCCTAAGTGGCGTGTAATGCCAGACATTAAGACTTTGGCGACATTTTTTAACGGTTGGCCTGAGATGAACAATGATATCTCGTTGTGTCATACAGTAAGTTTGCTTTGCTTCTTGGTTATCATTGTTATGATCTATTTTTTTCTAACGCTTGCCACTAGCAGATTTTGTTGCCATATGCATTCCTAGGCGATTTCATGTTGTTCTTCATCGACAAACATAAATGTCGTGTCTCCATATTGGACTCGTGCGTTGAACAACTACCAAAAGAGAGGTATGAATTGAAATTTCTGAGGTATGCAATCTACCTAAACGAAGCACTTCAAATAGCACAACCTGGATGGAATTCAAATATATGGTTTTGGCCACGTAGTTATTCAGATGGTATTACAAGGTGCCATGACAGGTGATTTATTTAAAATCATAATTATGATAATTTATTTATTTTAAGCCTGGTGGTGCTCTAGGATAATGAAAGTGCATTGATCTGCAGGAACTTATCGGGTTACATAGTTTTTAGTTTGATGCTCTCATATGATGGTAAAAAGTTGGTCCATCCAGTTTGTACCGTGAGTATTCTCTATTGTATATTATTACAAATTAAACATGAAAATTTTGATGTAATTAACATATCTTTTTATATATTCCTCATGCAGGATGGTTATGAGATGAGGAAAAAGTTTTTGTTATATCTGCTCAAGTATCATGCAAATGAAGTCGAAGACAACATTCCGAATGTTGTACGAGCATATCTTAAGCGCGTTAATAGATACCATATTTAATAGGAGATGGTTCAAATTGTTGCATTTTTTGTAAACATGACGTTTAAACTATATGTTTGGATTTTCATATGGCATATTAAAAGTAGATATGTGTCTAAATATAATGTCACAAAACGACAACTTTTTTCTTCGCTATCCCGTTGCAACGCACGTGCACTCAACTAGTATATATATATATAGTGGGCTGCCCATGGTGGTAGCAGTGCACCCACTCCCCACCGTTGGATATGAATAATATGATATTGGGAGGACAAGTTTCACTATCGGAAACTTAACGGCCGTCACAACGAAAGCACGAGAATTGCAATGATGTAATACAAGTCTTTCTCCTACACCGTACCCCATCTCCTTAATTCCTTTTCGTACATTCACACAACATGCACACCAGGGTCATAGTCCCCACATACTCCCCTCTGCTACTTTCCCGGCTCCCGCTGCTAGAGATCCAGGGCGGCGTGACGCCTCCGTCCAGGTCCTGGCTTCACGAGAGGCGTGACTCCGGCGGCGGCAGCGAGGAGGTGGCCCTCATTACCACCTCCGCCTTCCTCCTCCCATCTCCAACTTCAGCTCCGGCCACCCCCAACTCAACCTCGACCAGCGCCTTTGAGGTAGGCCGGCCATGGTGGCACCGGTGACCTTCGAATCCGGCCATGGCGGCACCGGTGGCCTTCGAATCCGGCCATGTTGGTGCCGATGGCATTCGAATCCGCCTCCTCAAGATCTACTACGGCCACCTACCCTTTGAACCGGTGCGCGCCTCCTCGCGCATCCGGCGACATGCCCATGCGGTGATTTTGTCAAGGGAGCGTGGTTAAGGCTTTGGAGATCCTAAGATTGGCTATGGTGACGCAGGATCCAGGCTCTATCCCTCATATATCTTCTTTTTTGTTTACTACGGATCTAGCGTATTTTTTTTTGTCAAGATCCACGCAATCTTAATGTATTGTGAAATCCAGATCCTACCTCCGTATCTCTTAGATCTTTTCCTTGGATCGTATTCGGTTTTTCTTTGTTAACTAATCGATTAACCAAGCTTCCTACCTCCGTATCTCTCTGGATTTTTTTTGGATGCACCATATACTCCGGCAGAGCACTCTTTTGTGCAAGATCCAAGGAATATTAATGTACGGTGAAAATCTAGATCATGGACTCGTTTTTTCTTGGTTAATCCATGGAATTTGTTTGTCAATCTACGGATACGAACTTTCTTTCTTGAATTTTTATGCATGCAAAAATCAAGAAAACGGAATATTGATGTGTAAATGTAAATGTACAAAACAATATTGTTAATACTTCCTGGAGCAGATTTGATCTTTAAATGAAGAAACATAGTTCAAGCATAAATGCATAAGCATCTGGAGGCGCTACTATATGATTTTTTAATGAACTGAAACTTTTTATGGAGAATCGAATGATGGTTTAATTATCTTTTAAGAAATGTGAAAGATGTATGATTATTAAGAAAAAGATATTTTGATTCTTAAAAACCGTGTATGAAACTTGTATGTAGGCGATTGAATTCTATCTCCCCGGTATATAGAGGGGCAAAAACCCATGCATTATCCTCCACGGCTCGGTGTAATGCGACTGTCAGTTACATGAGCAAAAAAAATCTACAGCTGCGATGTAATGCTGGCCCCGGTGTGTTGATGGAATTCGTCTTACATCCAGTACATAAATTAGAATTATCCTCAGGGTGTGGTCTGCAATGATGTGAGCTTTTTTCTACAGTGAGAATTTAGACGGAAGCACGGGAGGGAGGTCAGGGCCGTTCCCATGCGCGTTTCACCCACCCATTGATTCATCTATAGGGCGAATGCTCTCTTAATCCAACGGCGGTAAGGGCATGCACTGCTATCACCATGGGCACCAAATCCACGTGCGGACATCGGAAAAAATTATATATACTCCAATGAAATAATTATCCTAAAATTAAAAGTATGTCAAACGACATGACACATGGCTTCTACTCATTCATTGATAAATACCTATTCCCTCTCCAACGTCTTTCCTTTTCGTAAGACTATCAAGCAACATGCTGACATCTCACTTTCATTGGAGTATACATAAAATAACTTGATTTTCTAGAAAATGCATGTGTGTTGCAACGGGGGAAAAATATCGAGAAGTTTAAACTACACTCCCTCCATTCACATTGCTCCTCAAGGATATAGATGAAGCCATCTAAATAATGTGCTAAAATTCTATAAAAACAACTATCTGAGGTTGAGTTACTTAAATATTTGATAAGTCCACATTCCATTATGATATTAGCAGCACGATTTTCTCTCCTGTGAGTCCCCATGGGATTTAAGACGTGCATCCATCCTTGATATAGCATAAGTGCCCGTATATACGCTCATAAATCTGAAAACAGTATGACGTGATTTCTACCAATCAAACATCTTATATTTTATGTTTTACTTCAGATTTGCTTTCCTTGATGCAGCATACATCATTCCTAGTAAAGGTTAAAATTCACCCCTAATCTCCGGTCTTCTTTTTGTCCATCATGATTATCTAGAAGTAGAAAATATCGTGTACTATCGTTAAGAAATCTCACATGAAATATTGAAAATCATAATAAAATTAGGCTCTCACGTGAAAAATTCCAAAGTTCTACTCTAGAGATCATGCATGTCGTATGCAGTAACTCGTAGTCAAAGAACAATGAAATTATATCTCCAAGTTAACATTATTTCAAAGTATACACATGCCTCTCCTGGTATTTCATTTCCTTTACCTACTGCGTTGTTTTCTCCTTACTCAATTACTTCAGCAATCTTAGCTAGCATCCCAATCCACATAGCCTGAACTCTCACCCGTTTCCATGGTGGCTGCGTACAAGGCCTCCCACAACTCCATCTCATGGACATGAGCACAAGCAGACGTGTACCACATGTGGCAGCGACAATTGAGTGGAAAATGAGAAGCACAGCCAGAACCCCATCTATGATATGCATATTTCTGTAACTACAACACCCTGCTCAACTCCAATTCTGAGCTCTTAAGGACTAAGGAGAGTACTCTTATGAGCACTCTTGCATGTCTGACGGTAACAACAGCGCCACATAGGCCTGGGTAGTGAAAGCATGTACCAGCCAAGCGCATCAGGGGAGCGCACACTCACCGTCGCCATGGCGCACTGGCCGCTTGGCAAATCCATGGGATGCATACTTGTTCTTAACTCAAGCTGTTAGTGCGAGGTCATGATTTTATATGTACCATGTTCTCCGTGTGTGTGGACAGCGCGGCGTTGTGGTCAGCGAGGACGAGGATCAGCCACGGGCGCGGGCGCGTGACGGCGCGAGAACGACGGCGGCCATGGGCGCTGGAGCGCGAGGTCGGGAGGCGGCCGCCGGCCGCCGCGATGGCTGGGCACCGAGGTCGTTCGCATCCCGGCCACTTGCGCACAGTGGGAGCGGCGCATCGTAGTCGCAGGCGTGGGGGATTTTCACGGCTGAACAGAAAGCTGAACAGAAAGACGAGAAGTCCGGCTGCGGTGACCGTTTTCTAGTATGAGGACTGTGGGCTAATTTTCATGTTTTGCAGGGACCAAATCGCAAAATAACCAGTTCATTTCTTTGAGATATGTGCCGAATATTGGGAAGGTTACCATTTTGAGTGGTTGCTTTGAGTTAATTACCGAACAATGGGAGACTGCTCCTTTCGTGCCTAGCCTAACAAAAATGGAAACCGGTGGACAGATTCTTTCACGTGGAGCCATATGCTTGACTGCACCTTTTTTGGATACTAGTGTGTTGTCAATTTCTCACAATGACATTTTCGTTTGGATACTAGTGAGTCACTGCAAACGATTTAGGTTATCATTTTTGTCTATTTCTCCACACTACCTTTCAAATGGGCTTCCGAGGATCCGTCAGTAGGCACCGTTCGTGACAAACATGCACTCTGACATCAATCTTTAGGTACGGACAGTGCCCATTTACAATTATTGACATTCTTCAATAAATTACCAAACGGTGCTATGTAAGAAATCCAAAGTATGAACGGAAATTGCTCTTTACAATCAATCAAAGAAACACGGAATCAACACGGATTTCGCAACAAACGGAGCCCATGCACAATCATATGGTGCCTGCAAATCAAGGAAATGGTGCTAGTACAGCACCCGACAGTGCCAAAAAACGGATGAACTGCTTACAAGTCTGAGAGAGAGAAAAACAAGGAGATCACAGAGGAATGGTGCTAGCATCCGACGGTGCCTACAAAATCACAGAGGAAACAAATCAAGGTACGGCTTCGGTGCCTCCGTTGATTAATCCGGTGCCTGCGGGGACTGGCTTCGGTGCCGCCGCGTCGGTTTTTGGTGCCCGCCGCTTCGGTGACCTACGGCGTGCTGCTCTACGAGCTCATCACCGGCCGTCGCCCCATCGACAACAACCGGCCGCGCAGCAAGCAGAAGCTCCTGGACTGGGTGAAGCCCTACATCTCTGACAACAATAGTCGTCGATGTGGACACCGCCGCGCCCGGTGCTGGTGCTCCGCCATTGCACTGCTACAGCAGCAGCATGGAGGTGGGAGGTGACTCACAGTTCAAGGAGGAGAGCAAGGCAGGGTTCCATGGTTACCGCTGGTCTTGGATGTCGGGATGCTCCGATGCCGTGGAGGCATCCAGTGCCTCACACATCCCCATCCGGTGCCACACCGCGCAGCTCGAGCACGGGAGGGACGCGGGGAGGCCGTCGGGCTCTCTGTCCGGCCGAGAGGCAGCGGGGATGCCGCGGCGGCGGGGGTGGGGACACGGGAGGCTGGGACCGGCGGCGGTGATGTGCTGGAGGAGGAGGGGCACGGTTGGTCGCTGCAGCAGTGGAGGTCGCTGCGACCTCCGGTCCTTCTCTGCAGCAGTGGAGGTCGGGGAACGGCGGCGCCCGGCGTAGATCGACCTCGGGGCCGGTACGCTCGCGGCGCTGGAAGGAGAGGGAGGGGCGTGGCGGCGGCTGAGGGTCGGGGGAGAGGAGGCGTGGGCTGGGACCGACGGCGGTGGCTGAGGGTCGGAGGAGGAGGCGCGGGCTAGCGCGGGCTGGGACCGGCGGCGTGCTGCTGTTGCTGGCGCGCGTGGCGGGCGTCCGGTCGATGCGGTGCGGGCGTGAATACTATACCGAAGTGAGAGGAGAGGAAAGAGGATCGGTGGGCACGGAGCTGGCAGGGCAATGGAGATGGAGGGGATCCGACAGGGGCAGCGGTAGGTGACAGGATGAGGATGGGAGAGAGGGAAAATGAGAGAGAGGGTCACGGTATAGAGAGATAAATGGTGCTCACGGGTAAAAAGGTGGTGGCTTGCCTAACATGTACTCCCTCCGTTGACTCCGATTTAATATAACTTGCATTAAATCTGAGTTAATTAATTCAGAACGGAGGGAGTAGCAGGCTAGTGCATGGGTCTAGAGCCTATGCTCTGTTTTTGAAGGTGGACCATAGCCCAAAGCGGAAATATGGATGGGCACTGGAAAATAGCAAAATGTTTGGAGAGAAAGTTTTGACCAGCTCATGTGCACAGATCTTAAAGCATATGGACGACAGCGATTATCACCTCTGGAGTGTTGCAACATACACGGTATTTTTCTTATATATATATATATATATAGCTAAATTAGTATATATAGGTTAAATGGTTTCTACTCCCGGTGTAACTACATCCACGTCTCATATACCACCATACGGAAGTATTTGTCATATTTTATCGATTTGAGTATGTTCATATACCATATATAAGATAACCCAAAACAAGTTTCATGAAAAAGTTGCAACTGTGCTAATATTTTACACTGTATACCCGAAATATCGATATATGTGCATATAAAAGAGAAGTATGTAGAAATTTTCTACATACTACCAAAAAAGAAGAATCTATAGTACTAAAATAGCATTATATACTCCATACTACATGTTACATATAGATACTCCATACATGTGTGAAACACACATGGGTGTAGTTACACCCGGGAGTAGTATATATATATATATATATATATATATATATATATATATATATATATATATATATATATATATATAGGTAAAATGGTTTCTACCCTCAAAGGTAACTACCCCACGTCTCATATACCAACTTACGGAAGAGAGAGAAAAACAGAAGTATGTTGCAACACTCCAGAGTCGCCCGTGTGCTTCAAGATCTGTGCGTGTGCTTCAAGATCTGTGCACATGCGTGGTCCAAACTTTACCTCTTCTGCTTTTGTTGATTTTTCGGACGCCCAATTTTATTTCCTGTTTGAAAGGCATAGGCCACTAGCACTGCATCTAGATTCTCTCCCGTGACCCCAACCAACCACACCCCTAGACCACACGCAGCAGACAGCACCCACCACCGCTCGATCCCCCACCCCTCTCTCCTTGTTCCCTACCCACCTACCTCGACACCCAGGCCACCACGGTTGCCGGCCGCCGACCAACCGCCGTCCTCGCGCTCCACGGATCCCACATCCGTCTGGGTCATATCCTCGCGCTCCACGGAGGGAGCCGTGACCACGTCTCGCTGCCGCTCTGGTCCACCGACGACCTCGGCCCGCAGAAGACCGCGCTGCGGGTCGCTGCCGCTCCGGCACCGGAGGCCAGATTCACCGCCGCCACTGGGCCCTGGCGGCGCCGTTCCTCCATCCCCCCACCCGTCGAGCTCTGCCACGGGCGCACCAACGACCTTCGTCCCAGATGCGGAAGAGCTGTCGTGCTGCAGTGGCACCGGGATGGAGGGAGGTGGGCACCGGAGTGGAGGCGGGTGGGCACCGGAGGCTCCGAGCTGCTGTGCTGCCGCGCGCCCGCCCCCCCCCCCCCCCCCCCCCCCTCCTCTTCGTCGCGGCACCGGAAGTTGGACGCGGCGGCACCGGAGGCTCCCCCACGCCCCCGCGCCCGCAGCGACCGACGCTCCCGCGCCCCCGATTCCTTCCTGCTTTTGGAAGATGTGCCGGAGGTGTCCTTGCCAACTGCCTACGGGAGCTCCTCCTGCTTTTCGTTTTGCTCGCTCCGGTCTTAGATGCAGCGGCACCGGAGCCCATGGGTGATTTTGTTTGTATAGCAGTATTAAGATTTCTGCGCTTTTGGACTCAAGAACTCGCTGACTCCGTCCATGCTGTTTTTGGTGAATCGAGTGCAAGTTCATTATTTGTTCCATCCACAATCAGATTCGTCTGTGTTGGCTTTTATTTTTGAAAAGGCACCGAATCCCTTCTGTGTATATTGTGATGATCTGTACATGCAGCATTTATTTAATCGGAGAGCACCGTTTATGTTTTAGCATAGGCGCAGATAGATTCCGATTGATACCAACGTAAATGACATGTTTTAAAAATTAAAACGTTCAATAGCTATATAAACAGCCATATAAACGTGCTTTACTAGCGACGCCCGAAAATCGGTACTATGTAGATTTAAGAGCTCCCGTCAAAATCCGCATAATAACGATTTTAGGTCGCCCATCAGACATAATGTGCACGCCGAAACATGCGCATTATGTGGGTGGAATTGTGATAACATTACAATAGTTCCGATACATCCACAAATATAACAGAAGATATAAAAATAACAACGACTCGAACGAGTCAAGATACAAATGATACACTACAAAGAGTCAAATGACAGCGGAAGCAAAATGGTATCCGACTACGGATAAGATGCAAATTGGACTAAGAGTTCTGAAGATCAGCAATGACGACATATCCTTGCCCAGCCAAGCCGGAGGGATTCCCAAGCTAACATCGTCAGACTTCAAACATGTTAACTGCACATAAAGCATAACCCAAAAGAGGGCCAGAGCACTCTCTGGCAAGCAAAACCACCTTGCCTACTTTCTACACCATCTCCCAAAATATAGGGGAGGTGGACTTAGCGGCAGCAGCACTAGCAACCTAGAGAGACACGCTATAACTTCCGTCTAATCAGAGAGGGATAAGAGAGCGCATAAGATAACCAACTACTACTAACACCAAATATAACCCATTCTCGAATTAACCCCCTCAACCAAGTATGAGGAAGCAATTCGGGAAATTCACACGTTGAACAGTTTTAATTACCATTTATGGTGAAAGTAATTCTATATTACTAGTCAGGTTAATTAACAATGATTAGGTGTAAGTTGTCTAGATCTTGTTAGCCAGCATCATCACCAAAACGTCCATAACCGTGGACACGGCTCATCGATAAGATTATACCCTGCAGGGGTGCACTACTGGACCCATACTCGCATGATCAACCCAGTCAAAAACATTAGGGCCTTTCAACCCAACTTTTTTCCTTCACCGCAACAAGTCCAGGAGCCACGGGAGCTATGCTGGTCCCGGCCAAAAGGGTGCGGACTCCCGCAGGACACACCCCTCCGCACCAACAGGCCGCGCCCTATATGCATGTAACAAGGCACACCGCCAAAGTAAAATACTACACTAGTATCGATGCATATGAGACAAATGAAAAACCCGAACTAGGTGCAGCTCCCGGACAAGTCGAAATTCCAGTCAAAGTCGAGGGGGGCTCCATTGGGCCTCCCACAAGTGGTTAGTGCGCTCAAAATTGGATCCGAGGACAAAATCTCAGTTCCTAGGTCGACACTTAGCAGAACAAAGCACATCGCAAGGCCTTCCGCCGGTGCCTTATCTTTTAATTATAATACAACATTTTGTTAATGTAGAATAATCTATCCAGCTAAGCATATGAAATAAAAGACCGACAGATGACTCGCACAACCAACTCTAAGCATGCACTACGACTCGCAAGGCTAACAGATAAACATACAACAGGTGATGGGATGTGGGGATAAAGATGTATAGGCTGCAGGATAAACATGTGATGGGATCGCAATAAAGAATCGTATACTAGGGTAGCAGAGATCAACGGCAAGAATGGAATCCCGCATGGAAGCAAATCTTGTCGTGGCTCACACATCTCAACATCGTATCCGCGAAGAAGCAACAAACACTGGAAAGCGTAAAAGATGCATTTTACAACTACGGCAAAAGATCCAGCATGATCATATGAGAATGATGCATGGCATGGCGAGATGCAATTTGAGATGCACTTAACTCAAATTAAGCGGAACCGGGTTCCGACAATTAATACTTAGGTGCAAGTTATTTATCTACTCCACAAATTAAATGTTCATTAACATGGCAAGACATGGCAAAAATGATCTAGTCAAATTAAATGGAATGGGGCAATACATATAGTGATTTGCCCCCACACATCTCATATTTATTATTTAGGTGATTTGCTACACCCGCAAACCCAAGAGATGCAACAAATGCAATTATGATGCGATATGAACAAGATAGATGACATTTAATTAAAAAAATAGGTTTTAGGGTTAGGGTTTGGGTTCGTACGTCAGATCGGGTGAACTAGGGTTCGAAACCGACGTCTTCGGTCCGTACATGAAGTAGTCGTCGTCGGGGAAGTAGCCGTCGCGGAACTGGGGCATCGTCGTTTGTCGGTGTCGTGGAAGTGGTCGGGGAAGTAGTCGTACTCAGTCATCACCGTTGACGGGCGCGGGCACGTAGGAGCACGACAACGGACACCGGAAAGAAAGCACGCATGTGCGGGCACCGCGACACGGACACGGGTGGTCACGACAACGCGGCACCGGAAGAAGCACTCGCATGTAGCAACACCTCGAAGGGTGGACAACTCGGACAAAAATGACGACGTCGGGGTCTTGCGTACATTGCGTCGAACACCTTCCGGGCGGCGGATGCGGGGACGCCACCAGACGGGGAAAGCGGCGGAGCGGAGCGGATGCGCACGGCGGCGGCGACCGGCGCGAGCGGAGGCGCGCGGAGCGGATGCGCACGACGGCGGCCGGCGCGCGCACGCGGCGGCGGCGGGAGCGGCGGCTGCGGCCGAAGTAGGAGGAGCGCGGGCGGAGGTGCGCGCTGCGGCGGCGTGGAGGCAGGGGCAGGAGGCGCTCGGCGTAGGGCGCTGGGGAGGCGCAGGGGCGCGGCCAGCGCTGGTGGAGGTGAGGGCGGCGGAAACCGGAGCAGCGCGCGGCGGAGGAGGCCGGGCCAGAGGCGGCGCGGGCGTGCGGGGCGGGGAGCGGCAGAGGGCGGGCGGCGGGCGCGCTGGGCGCGGCGGCGGGCGACGGAGAGCGCGCACGACGCGGGTGGCGCGGCCGGCGGCGGCGGCTGGCAGCGCGGGCGCGGCGTGGGGAAGGCGTGGCGCGCGGCCGGCGCGAGCGTGGGGAGCGGCGGCCCGGTGGCGGGGAGGCACGGGTCGGGGAGCACGGGCGAGCTCGGCAGGGCTGGTGCGGGGCGCTCGGGCTCGGGCGGTTCGGGCTGGCTTCTCCCGTGCGCTGCGGGAAGAAGAGAAGGAAAGAAAAAAAAAAAGAAGAAGAAAGGAAGGAGAGAAAAGAAAAAAGAGAAAAGGAAAAAGGGAAAAAGAAAAAGAGAAAAAGGGGAGGGGGCGGCTGCAAAAATTACAGGGGGTGGGAAAAGTTTTCAGGGGGACAAAACCTAGGGTTTGGGTTAGGTGGGCTTTGGGCTTTATTTTTATCCCTTTTAAACTTTTCTGTTTTATATTTTTAAAACAAAAACGAAAAGGAATTTGAACACGAATCTTATACAAAATATTTTTAGTTTTAAATAGACAATTTAATAAACTAGTTTTTAACATTTACAAAAGATTTTTAAATAACACATTTTTAATTAATTTGAAAAGCATTCGAATTTAATTGTGGAAATTTAATTTAAATGCAACAAATTAAATTAATGACATGCAATGTGATGCCATGTCGATGCAAAAAGAAAACACACAAAACTTAAATGGGATAAAATCCCGAGGCGTTACACTAGTTTACAACTTTTTGCTTTTTTTGGAAGGACTCCGCAGCAGCGTATGGGACCACTTGAAAGCGTTTGTCGACCCGTTTCCATTTTTGTTAAGCTAGGCACCAAAGGAGCATTCTCCCATTCCTTTTTAGTAATTCCCTCAAAAGAGTCCACTCAAAATGGAACCATATATATATTGTGGTACCAATTTCAAAACAAACGAACGGTGCCGATAGCAACCACCCTAGTTATGCAACATAACTCAGCTAAACAGGAACTGTTTAAGCTAAACAGGAATCTGCTGAACTTTCTCGGAAATGCGGAGTGTGTGAACCTTCACGCAGAACTATGTCTTTTTCGATCAACATGATTATTCAACCGCTTATCTGAATGATGCATGTGATATGCCGTTGGATAGCTACAGAAATTGTGCAACTTTTTCATATTAACAAGTTTTTCAATTTACGCATGGTTTTAAAACAAGTTTGAATCTACAAATACGATTTTCACGATTTTCTCCGTTTTCGTACAGTATTTCGCTCGCCATTTTCAAACTGTTTGTCGGAATGACGCAAACGATACGCCGCTAGAAAGGTAAGGAAAATGTCCATATTTTTTTCTCTTATCAACTTGCGAGATTCATCACGGATTAAAAGCAGTTTTGGATATACATGGTTTTGTTTTCCGGATTTTAGATCTGGGACAGTTTTTTCTCAATTACTTTTAAACCCCTTATTGAAAAAACAGAAATGATATCGCGTTGCAAAGCTGTTGAGTAGGCGTAACTTTTTTATTTTAATCATTTTTCCAAATTACGCACGGATTAAGAGTAATTTTAAACTTAATTAAAACGTTGACACACCTCATCACGGGATTTTTTTTTAAATTTGCTATCATGTTGTTGTTTAAGTCGAAGGTTCGAACAATCGGTGGCCAAATTAAACTCATTTAGTTGCTTATTACGTTTTAGATGTGATCATTTGAATAAACAAACCTCATAGATTTGACTTTTATGTGTAGAATTTCCACCCGAACCGTACTAATACGATAGTGAACTTCTTTTTATGTGTTAGTGAACTTTAAATCGTAGAGTAGTTTTATGTTTTGTTCATAAACTGTAGAATTTTTTTGAAGTGAATCTTTTTTTCAGAACTAGGTGAACCTTTTTTCGCAACTACACATGATTTTTTTTCTGGACCAAGTGAACCTTTTTTATGAATGAAGTAAAACTTTTTTCTAAACTTTTTTGGAATGAGTCTTTTCTGAACTGTCTCATCAATGATATATGAAACTTCTCGCGCATGATATGTGAACCTTCAGAAAAAATATGAACTTTTTTCCTGAACTTTTTTTGGAACGAGGTGAACTTTTCTGAACTTCCTCGTGACTGTAATGTGAACCTTCTCGCTCATGAAATGTGAACCTTCAGACGGAGCATGAAGTGAACTTTTTTCCTGATCTTTTTCTTTTCAGAATTAGGTGAACTTTTTTCGCAACTGCACGTAAACTTTTTTTCTGTGCTAAGTGAACCTTTTTTATGAATGAAGTGAACTTTTTTCTAAAACAATTTGGAACTTTCTTCTTGAACATTTTTTCGGAACAAGGTAAACTTTCTGAACTTCCTCACGACTGCTACGTGAACCTTCTCACGCATTCCAAGTGAACTTCAAAAATAAATCAGGGCTTTGGGGGGAAGGACGACGTGCATGAGGTGAAGGAAGGGCGGGACATAGTACGTTAGAGAGGTCCACGGTGGGCAGGAGCTTGCCGGAGGAGCACCACGCCGGGAAGGAGGTGGCTGGAGCCGCCCTGGAAGGTGCTGGTTGGGGGTGCGCCGTGCCGGGCAGGAGGTGTAGGGTGTCGTGCTGATAGGAGGTGGCTGGGGCGGCGCGGGACAGTAGGTCGCAACGGTGCGGCGGCCGGCAGGAGGTGGCCAGGGCGGCACAGGGCGCGAGGTCGCCGGGGTGCGACAACCGACAGGAGGTGGCCGGGGCGGCGTTGGGGGCGAGGTCGACAGGGTGGCGCGCGGTAGGAGATGGCTGGGGTGCGGCGGCCGGTAGGACGGTTGGGGCGGCGGAGCGCGAGGTCGCCGGGGCGGCGCGCGGCAGGAGGTGGACGGGGTGTGGCGGCCGGCATGAGGTGGCCGGGGCGGCGCGGGGCGCGAGGTGGCCAGCACAGCGCGTGGCAAGAGGTCGTCGGGGCGACGCGGGGCGCAAGGTCGCTGGCGCCGGAGGGAAGGAGGCGGTGGGGGATTGGGGGTGGGGGAGGCCTCGGGACGGAGTGGGGTGGGGAAATATGTCGGGTCGGGGTCGAGGTGCCGGTCGATTCCCTGTGTCCTTCCCTAAATAGAATAGTTCCTATTTAAGCTAAATAGGAATCTCTTAATGGAGGTTCATGTTTAGTCCTGCCCTATATATATGTGTGTAAACGTACGGGAGTATAAGGTATGTATATGGTTTGGTATTAGAGAGAATGGCACAAGTAGAGATATGAGAAAGTTGGAGTGGCAGTTTTCGTAATGATATTTATTCAACGGTTTTGCTAATTCTCAATCGACTGAAAATTAACTTAATTCTCAGACACATGACGTGATCACTTGCAACTGTTTCAGACCATTTTATTTGCATGATTCGTGTGTTAGTTGCAAGCAAGGGGGACAACAAATTAAGCTAATTCTCAATCAACTGGGGAAAAACAGGAGAGCCCTTCGAAGAACCTGTTCTAATAGGGAAGTCATATATCTTCAAATTAATTCAAATTGATGAAAAAATTCATGGACGTTTTACTGGGCCCTACTCACTTGTTACACAATAACCCGAGCCAAGCAAGGGGGACAACAAGTAGGAGAAACTGGACCATTTGATTGGTTTCATGATTCGTGCTAATGACGAGTTACGACTTTACTTCTAATTGCAATTGCTGACGATCGAGAATTAAGTCAGCTCTAGAGACATACATCCAATTAACCTATCAATTAACTAGCATGCGCACTTCTAATTAGGAGCTAAAATAAAGACTACACCTTAATTTGATACATATCCTCATTTCAAGACTCTTCAAAAAATTAATTGCAATTAATTTGGTATTGATATAATTCCTATCTCAAAAGCACGCATTAGTATCAGCATCACTATATAAGATGAGTTTGTACTCTGCAACTCGAAGGCATAGAAACCAGACAAAACTTGCTAACTCGCAAAGATGAAGACCGCAAAGAAGCTGTTCTTCACACTTGCGTTTGTCTTCCTAGCATCAGGTATTGTTTGATGTTTTGCTTCGTCCACTTCTCCACCATACTACCTATGATATGGCTAACTCATTTATTTTATCCATTTTTTTAAGATGTTGTAATTAAGGCATCGACAGTGACTGGCATTGAGAATTGCAGATCAATACTTCAGTCACCACTTAATAACAAGTGTGATCGTCCAAATTGCCTGCACATTTGTCGTGCGTTTGCGAATTATCCTAGTGGGTGTAACGCGTGTAACTGGACAGCTGAGTGCACAAACAGAGGATGCATATGTAATGTGTGCGGGCCAGAACAACGAGAATGAGACTGATACTCTTCGTTCTAAATTAAATGATTTATAGTCTAAAAATATATGTATCTAGACATGCTATAAATAAATGTAAGTCATTTAATTTGAAACAGAGTCAGTAATAGTTAGCTTGCATATTTTTTTGGGTAGGTGATCGCTGAAATCATAATTATAGAGGATCGTTGAAATCTTCGAATTGAAGTATTACTCAAATTTATAGTTCCACTCAAGAACACCGAAGGGAGGCGACGTTCGAAGGCCCAACGGTGGCCACGTGGGGCATGCTCGTTTGGTCCTCGGACACCCCCTTGTGTCCGTCCAATGCTCGAGAACTCCTTCTTTTCATTAAAAAGTGGCGTAGTATTTATTTAGGCGTGAATCACTGATATGACAGAGAAGGAGATGAGCTCAACATGTATCAAAGGTTTCACCCTTGCTTTCCCAACCGTCAACTAGTGGGCTTTGGTGAAGGAAAGAATGGCATTGGGTAAGAATTTAGCCCCACTCCCTGCAAGCTCGTCAAATAACTCTGAGATGACTGAGTTTCGGCATCCCTCTTTTCTACATATTTTGGAAAGCAATCAAGAAAAAGATAAGCTCACGCGCAATCATATGGTGCAAAGTCTATTTCAATAAGCATAGAGTCAAACATACACTTGCACAAGGATGAAGCATGTATATGACATAAGATAAGCAATAAGCAGAAGTCCAAATTATGAAGCAAAGTGTTTGGAAAAGTAGATGCATTTGTGGTGCATCAAATCCCCCAAGCTTAGCTCCTTGTCTGTCCTCGAACAACTCAAACGCAGTACAAAAACGATAAAAAAAGAGTTTGACAAGAACTTTGCATTGCATATGAATCACCTTTTAATACTAACAATACTCAGAACATAATCTCCGTAACAAACAACAAAATGATAGCAAAGGTGTATCTAATCAGTCTTCAAGAATTTATATTTGTTGCAAGGAAGATGAAAGAAAGTGTCACCACTTAGATGAGTTTGACAGATGATAGAATTAAACAAAGGTTCTTGCATCGCTTTTGATCGAATCATGGATAAGATTTTTTAGATCTTTCGATTCTTTCAGTTGTCGACTAATAAAATCATTATGCTTACAACCTTGCTCTTAGATTTATCAAAACATTTGGAAAGGCTGTTATGAATCATATGCTTGACCAACTATAGGTTGAATGCCTCATGCCCCGTGAATATGAGTACCTACACCACATGTTACTCAACTTAAGACCCAAAAAAAGTTCTTGTTATTGTAAGCATAAAAGTATCAACAAGAGACTCAATTGGGGTACCTCTTGCCTCATGACATGGGATCTTTCCCATACCAAAATGACAAGACAAATAGACAACAAACATCTCAACAACTCTTTCATTTACTATTTGCATAGTTTTTCATTGAAGGTGTTTCATAGAATGTGCATTATGGGATGTTGTAAATTTCCACCATGAATGATGCATGGCTTAGGTTAGCGGCCCAGGTATCCCTCTAAGAAATATACAAACTCCATGACCTCACAAATGGTTCCCTTTTATTTCACACATGATAGGCATCCATAACAAACGAACATGATATCAACTAAATATAAGTGCAATGTTGAAAACGTGTCCTATGACAGCATAGATGAGCTAACTGAAGGGGATCGTGTGCAGAAAACAAAAAATTTCCTACATACGATATCCTTGAACTAGCCAAGATCTATTCTATGCAGATATAGTAGTACGAACGGAGATCGGAATACGTACCCTTGTAGACCGAAAGCGGGGATTACGTTCCCGCACAAACGTTGTCGATGAAGACCGACGTAGCCGACCTCAAGGTCGTGTAGAGGAAGCAGGCCTCCGAGTACCGCTAGCGCAGCACCTCGCAGGGAGTCGCACACGTACGGTGGAGACGACGCCTCCGAAGCTCCAGTCCAGGACGAGCAGCGGAAGACTTGGACCGGAACACCAGCAGCGCGGCAGCGGGCTATGGTGGAGGAGATCCCCGACTCCTCTTGCTCGGCGCGGCTCCAACTTGGGAACCACGAGATCGAGAGAGAAATCAGGAATTAATTGGTGAATTAAAAGGCTGGGGGTGCCCCTTCTTATATAGGCTCCCAAGGGGAGCCAACCTTGCCAGCCAGGCAATGTGGGACTATCCCCACATAGCCTGGTTCAGCCAAGGGGGTGCGCCGGCCCCCTGGTGGGCCCCTTGTGGCCCACCTAGGCCGGCCCCTAGGCTCCCACCGAATTCCCAAGGGGGTTCCCCCCCCCCCCTCTTGGGCCTTCTTTCGTCCGGAAGGCCCATTTAGGGAAATCTGCCTTAATAAATTCGAAAATAAATATATAAAATCATATTTGCATATTAATAACACTAATTAATATCAAACATAATATATATAATATTTCCTAGCTCCGAAAACTCTTTCGGCGCTGCCCGATCTCCATCGGACCTCTCCCGGGACGTTCCCGGTGATCTCCTTCCTTTCCGGTTGTCTTGTCGAAACCCCTTAAGTGTGTTATCCTAGCGGTTCGATATAATATCAGGTATGATCAAGACTCCTCAATAATCAACGACTAATCCGTAGGCCTGGACCCCCTGAATTAATCCCTGAGATATAACGAATGACTTTCATCTATCAAACCTGAACGTGAAGTCTTAGACCTTTTGCGATAGCGATACTTAGCACGTCCGAGCGTCGCTCCATAGATATCTCCATACCTAATCCCGACCTCGTTACCGACGATGCTATCTTCTACTCGTTCATGATCTCATGTCTCCGTGACCTAGTCGCATGCTTGCAAGCTCATTAGACATGATCTCACCGAGTGGGCCCGAGAGTATCTATCCTGCTATGCGGACTGGCAAATCCCGCTCTTGACCCCTCGTCTCAATACTCCTTTCCAATACCCAAAAGTATCACCGTTATTGTCATACTAAATAAGATACGACGTTTGGTGCAATCAAAGTATCTTCGGGGAATATCAATAAGAGTTGATCTCACGGTCAAAGGTGTAACGACTATGTTCTCCAAATCTGGGTATGTCCATCACATCACTCTCCAGCGATATGACTCTCATTGCCGACCGGCGCCATGCCCCATGACCGGGAAACCTCGATCATCAATCGCGCAACGAAACTAGTCTTAGTAGAGGCTACTAGGGACCTGATTGTTTACGTATCACACCCGCATTAATGTTTCCGCTTAATGCGGTTCCAGCATGACACAAAACCTATTATGAACAAACGAGATATGATAAAGAATACACTTTATTAATTGCCTCTAGGGCATATCTCCTTCAGTCTCCCACTTGCACTAGAGTACAATTTAATCTAGATTACAACTTGGTAAAAGCCTAACACCCATAGCTAACTGGTGTTGTTCATGCTTATCAAGCGGAAGAGGCTTCGTCAGCGGATCTGCCACATTCAGATCCGTATGCACTTTGCAAATCTTCACATCGCCTTCTTGTACGTACTGACGTATCACGTGGAAGCGTCGGAGAATGTGTTTGGCGGTGGAGTGAGACCTTGGCTCCTTGGCGTTCGCAATGGCACCCGTATTGTCGCAGAAGAGGACCACGGGGTCTTGCACGCTCGGGAACACTCCAAGTTCGATGACGAACTTCCTCAGCCACACAGCTTCATTCGCGGCCTCGCAGGCAGCAATGTACTCCGACTCCATTGTAGATTGTGCGACTATGGGTTGCTTCCCACTTCTCCAGCACACGGCGCCTCCATTCACCTTGAACACGTAACCTGTCTGTGACTTACTGTCACCGGGGTCTGAGCAGAAACTTGCATCTACGTAACCCGTTACGCCAAGTTCCTCATCGCAGCCACCATACACAAGGAACATTTCCTTTGTCTTATTGAGATACTTAAGAATGCTCTTAACAGCTACCCAATGCGGCATTCCAGGATTACTCTGGAACCGGCTTGTCAAACTTAGAGCTAATGCCACATCTGGTCTAGTACTCAACATTGCATACATGATCGATCCTATGGCTGAAGCATAAGGATGTTTCGTCATTTCGGCCTTACCCAGTTCCGTCACCGGACACTGCGCCTTACGCAGTATCTTATTCTTGATAACCGGCAGAGAACCCTTCTTTGCCTTCTCCATATGAAAACGCTTCAATATTTTATCAAGATAAGTACTCTGACTTAGTGCTAATAGGCGCCTTGATCTATCACGGTAGATTTTTATGCCTAAAACATACGCAGCTTCTCCTAAGTCCTTCATGGAAAACTTACTGTTTAAATACTCCTTCACGCTATTCAGAAGTTCCACATCATTCCCTATTAGCAATATGTCGTCAACATACAGTGCTAAGAACACAACCGAGCTCCCACTCATTTTCTTGTAAATACAGGTCTCCTCCACATTCTGGATATCCAAAACCTTTGATTACCTCATCAAAGCGAAGATTCCAGCTCCGAGATGCCTGCTTCAATCCATAGATGGATCGCTGAAGCTTGCACACCTTGTTAGCACTTCCTGGATCGACAAAACCTTCCGGCTGTACCATGTACAACTCTTCCTCAATGTTTCCATTCAGGAAGGCCGTTTTGACGTCCATCTGCCAGATTTCATAATCATAGTAGGCAGCTACCGCTAACAAAATCCGAATAGACTTAAGCATCGCTACCGGTGAAAAAGTTTCATCGTAGTCAATTCCATGAACTTGTCGGAAACCCTTCGCGACAAGCCGAGCTTTATAGACGGTCACATTACCATCAGCATCAGTCTTCTTCTTAAAGATCCACTTATTCTCGACGGCCTTGCGCCCTTCGGGAATATCCACCAAAGTCCACACTTGGTTATCATACATGGATCCTATTTCGGATTTCATGGCTTCAAGCCATTTCTCGGACTCTAGACTCTCCATCGCCTCCTTGTAGTTCGTAGGTTCGTCTTGCTCGACTAGCATGACGGTGCAAACCATATTGCCATACCATTCTGGTGCGATCCGAGATCTACCAGACCTACGAGGTAGAACATCTTCCTCGACAGTTTCTCCCACTCCTTCCACGGAGGACGTTTCCGGAATTGCTTCCGTTGCGCCACTCGGAATCTCGAGTTCAGGATCAACGATTTCATCGAGGTCTACCTTCCACCCACTTACTCCTTTCGCGAGAAATTCCTTCTCTAGAAAGGTACCGGTCTTCGCGACAAAAGTTTTGCCCTCAGCTTGGTTGTAGAAGGTGTACCCAACGGTTTCCCGCGGATATCCTACAAAGACGACTTTCTCCGACTTCGGCTCGAGTTTGTCGGGTTGTAGTTTCTTAACGTACGCCTCACAACCCCAAACCTTCAGAAACGATAACTTAGGCTTGTGGCCATACCATAATTCATACGGTGTCGTTTCAACGGACTTGGACGGAGCCCTATTTAAAATGAATGCGGCTGTTTCTAACGCATAACCCCAGAAGGACACTGGCAGATCGGTAAGAGACAACATAGATCGGACACTATCCAGTAGAGTACGATTACGTCGCTCGGACACACCGTTACGCTGCGGAGTTCCGGCGGGCGTAAGTTGGGGCACTATGCCACAACTCTTCAGATGTGTGCCAAACTCAAAACTCAAGTACTCTCCACCGCGATCGGACCGGAGATGCTTGATTTTTCTATTAAGCTGATTCTCAACTTCACTCTGGAATTGTTTGAACTTTTCAAACGTTTCAGACTTGTGTTTCATCAAATAGATATAACCGTATCTACTCAAGTCATCAGTGAAGGTGACGAAGTAACGATAACCATTGCATGTCGAAACGCTCATTGGTCCACATACGTCTGTATGTATGATCCCCAACAAATCCGACGCCCGTTCAACGAAACCTTTGAACGGTGTCCTGGTCATTTTGCCCATGAGGCATGGTTCACATGTATCGAGGGATCCGAAATCCAACGAGTCCAAGAGTCCATCGGAGTGGAGTCGCTTCATGCGCTTTATACCAATATGACCAAGACGGCAATGCCACAAAAACATGGCGGTATCGTCACTACACTTAATTCGTTTGGCCTCTATGTTATGGATGTGAGTACTACGATCGAGATTCAACAAGAATAAACCATTACTCTCGGGAGAATCAACATAAAAGATATCATTCATATAAATAGCACAATTGCTTGACACTGATTTAAATGAATAACCGTCTTGTAACATGCAAGACCCACTTATAATGTTTACACTCAAGGATGGCACAAAATAACATTTATTTAAAACCAAAACTAATCCCGATGGTAGATGCAGAGGGAGCATGCCGACAGCCACCACGTCGACTCTCGATCCGTTGCCGACGCGCATCGTCACCTCATCCTTCGCCAGCCGCCTTCTATTCCGTAACTCCTCCTGAGAGTTACATATATGAGCAACAGAACCAGTATCAAATACCCACGTATTGCTCCGGGCGGATGTAAGGTACACATCTATAACATGTATATCAAATATACCTTGCTCTTTGTCGACCGTCTTGCCAGACTTTCTATCCTCCAGATACTTGGGGCAGTTGCGCTTCCAGTGACCCTTCCCCTTGCAGTAGAAACACTCCACGCTAGCTCTGGGACCAGACCTGTTAGTCCTGGACTTGGCGGCCAACTTTGCCTCCCTCCGGGACTTCCAGCTCTGCTTTCCCTTGCCACCGGACTTCTTGAAATCAACGGTCTTGTTGACCATCAACAGCGTGTGCTCCTTCTTAATCTCTACCTCAGCAGTCTTGAGCATCACGAACACTTCACCCATGGACTTAGCCATGCCCTGCATGTTGTAGTTCATGACGAAGCCTTTGTAGCTTGGTGGCAACGATTGCAACACCCTGTCAATCGCCAGCTCATCGGGAATCTTGCACTCCAGAGCATTCAGGCGTTGAACGTAGCCAGACATCTTGACTACATGCTCGCTCACACTGCTATACTCTTCCATCTTGGCTGAGAAGAAAAGCTCAGAAGCCTCATATCTCTCAGCCTTAGCCTGCGGCGCGAAGACAGCCTTAAGATCCGAGATGATCTCAAAGGCGCTCATCTTCTCAAAGCGCTTCTGCAGGTCGGCTTCCATGGCGTAGAGCATGCCACTCTGGACAAAGGCAGAATCCTCCGATCGGGTCTGGAAGACCTTCTTCTCATCCTCAGAGGCATCATCTGCAGGAGGGTCACCTATGGCGGCCTCAATGACGTAGGCCACCCTATGGGGAGTGAGGAGGATCCTCAGGTTGCGGAACCAGGCCATGAAGTTTGACCCATTGGTCTTAAGCTTTTCTTTCTCAAGGAACAGACCTAGGTTAAACGAGGGGCGAGACATCTACAATGGAATTTGCAACAACATAAGACTTTGTTCATAATAATTTTGAGTTATAGTATTTTAGAAAATAACTGACATAACTCCCACTCAAACGAACATCCCTCCTGGTCGTTTAAGCGATTACACGACCCCCATCCATTGCACCACCCCTCATCATCAAAGCCGGCGGCACAACTTCAGGAGTAGACAAAATCGTCTGCCACACCAATTTTGTGACTCGTGCTCGACCTTTCGGTCTTCCTGTCCCGAGGCCATACCTCTGAGTATGCTAGGCTCGCCACCAAAGACCTCCACGCTGACGCTTGTGCAACATGGCTTACACCCACCGTATGCGAACGAAGATATGTATGACACCCGATCATCACGGCCTGCCTCATAACGTAGAACTTTATTGGTGGTGCGCGTTGGAGGGAGAACACTAGTGGTATTTTGAAGGGATCATCTTATTCAGCTACTGCCGTGTAACACACAATCACACAAAATAAGATGCACACAAAACATCAAATGTAATGCAATGTGATATAGTCCATCGCGCCATGGTCTTCTTGGCGCCCGCAGTTTATAAACAATTTAATAAACCTACCTTGACCATATCACATAGCCCCTGCAAAATAAAGTTAGACGCTTCTACTTTATCTTTTGCATATTTTACGTGGCTTGGGGCTTTCGTAAATAGAACCGCTTCATACCTACGAATCTTATGACCACAACAACGATCCAATAATTGCACGTTTAAGCATCCCTTTCGGGCCCTCCATTGAAAATGCGAAGACCAACTAAAGAGAGAGAAACTGTCACCCGCCAGCCACAGATACGGTACAAGCCGTATGTCAGTAGTGGAACCAGTCTCGCGTAAGCGTACGCGTAAAGTCGGTCCGGGCCGCTTCATCAACTCAATGCCGCTGGAATACACAAGTGCACGCTAGAGGGTAGCAAATAACAGGAACGGTGCCCCCGTGCAGAGCACGGGTTCTAACAGCGTACAGCTATATCTTATGATAGATCGGCTCTGATACCACTGAAGGGGATCGTGTGCAGAAAACAAAATTTTTCCTACCAACGATATCCTTGAACTAGCCAAGATCTATTCTATGCAGATATAGTAGTACGAACGGAGATCGGAATACGTACCCTTGTAGACCGAAAGCGGGGATTACGTTCCCGCACAAACGTTGTCGATGAAGACCGACGTAGCCGACCTCAAGGTCGTGTAGAGGAAGCAGGCCTCCGAGTACCGCTAGCGCAGCACCTCGCAGGGAGTCGCACACGTACGGTGGAGACGACGCCTCCGAAGCTCCAGTCCAGGACGAGCAGCGGAAGACTTGGACCGGAACACCAGCAGCGCGGCAGCGGGCTATGGTGGAGGAGATCCCCGACTCCTCTTGCTTGGCGCGGCTCCAACTTGGGAACCACGAGATCGAGAGAGAAATCAGGAATTAATTGGTGAATTAAAAGGCTGGGGGTGCCCCTTCTTATATAGGCTCCCAAGGGGAGCCAACCTTGCCAGCCAGGCAATGTGGGACTATCCTCACATAGCCTGGTTCGGCCAAGGGGGTGTGCCGGCCCCCTGGTGGGCCCCTTGTGGCCCACCTAGGCCGGCCCCTAGGCTCCCACCGAATTCCCAAGGGGGTTCCCCCCCCCCCTCTTGGGCCTTCTTTCGTCCGGAAGGCCCATTTAGGAAATCTGCCTTAATAAATTCAAAAATAAATATATAAAATCATATTTGCATATTAATAACACTAATTAATATCAAACATAATATATATAATATTTCCTAGCTCCGAAAACTCTTTCGGCGCTGCCCGATCTCCATCGGACCTCTCCCGGGACGTTCCCGGTGATCTCCTTCCTTTCCGGTTGTCTTGTCGAAACCCCTTAAGTGTGTTACCCTAGCGGTTCGATATAATATCAGGTATGATCAAGACTCCTCAATGATCAACGACTAATCCGCAGGCCTGGACCCCCTGAATTAATCCCTGAGATATAACGAATGACTTTCATCTATCAAACCTGAACGTGAAGTCTTAGACCTTTTGCCATAGCGATACTTAGCACGTCCGAGCGTCGCTCCATAGATATCTCCATACCTAATCCCGACCTCGTTACCGACGATGCTATCTTCTACTCGTTCATGATCTCATGTCTCCGTGACCTAGTCACATGCTTGCAAGCTCATTAGACATGATCTCACCGAGTGGGCCCAAGAGTATCTATCCTGCTATGCGGACTGGCAAATCCCGCTCTTGACCCCTCGTCTCAATACTCCTTTCCAATACCCAAAAGTATCACCGTTATTGTCATACTAAATAAGATACGACGTTTGGTGCAATCAAAGTATCTTCGGGGAATATGAAAGGACAATGATGTCGCCTAGAGGGGGGGGTGAATAGGCGGTTTAAAACTTTTCCGGTTTAGGCTTATTAATTGCGGAATAAAACTAGGTGTTTAAATTAACAAGCCGACAACCTAAATAAACTAGGCTCACCTATGTGCACCAACAACTTATGCTAAGCAAGACAAACAACAAGGTGATGGCAATATAGAATACTTCAAGCACGAAGGCTATCACAATGTAAAGTGCATAAGTAAAAGCTCGGGTATAGAAATAACCGATGCACGCGGAGACGAGGATGTATTCCCGAGTTCCTCCTTGTTAAGGGAGTACGTCTCGTTGGAGAGGTGTGAACCGACACAACGGTTCAACAACCACAAAGGTTTCACCTTCTTCTCCGATGAACCGCACCACAAAGGCTTGGTTCACCTTCCACTATCGGAATTCATTCGAGGCGGAATCTGGAGCCTTTCAACAACAATCCGGGGCACAACCCACAATGGGATTGGGGGCTCCCGAACAGCCTCCAACAACAATCCGGGGCACAACCCACAATGGGATTGGGGGCTCCCGAACGGCTTCCAACAACAATCTGGGGCACAACCCACAATGGGATTGGGGGCTCCCGAACGGCTTCAAGTGACCACACAAGGGTCCAACCACCACAAAGGCGTCTAGGGTCCAAGGACCCAAGAGTAACAAGCTCACAAACTTTCAACTTCCACGAATCCTCGTGGAGAGCACACCGATGCACCAAATGCAAAAGGCAAGAGCACAAGTGCTCAAATCCTTCACTCTCGAATTCCAACAAAGCAACAAATGCTTATGGGGGAATAAGAGAGGAAGAACAAAGAGGATATGCACCAAGAACTCCAAGATCAAGATCTACTAGGTTCCCCTCACTTAGAGGAGAGATGGATTGGTGGAAATGTAGATCTAGATCTCCTCTCTCAAATCCCTCAAAGATATGCAATAATCATGGGAGGAAATGAGAGAGGGGCAAGCTTTCCAAGGTCAACAATGGAGGAGAGAGAGGGGGAAAATTCGTGCTTGGAAGAGCTGCTCTCTCTAGGGAAGAAGGGACCTTTTTATAGGTCCCACGAAAAAGAGCCGTTGCAGGAAAACTTCACACCGGAGTTTCCGGTCACTAGGGCCGGAAACTCCGGCCAGGGGCGGAAACTCCGGCCTACTAGGACCGGAAACTCCGGCCCCCACCAGGGGCTGAACACTGTCAACACCGCCAAGGCTTGGGCAAACTTTCCGGTGCCCTGGGCCGGAAAGTTCGTCCAGGGGCGGAAACTCCGGCCTCTAGGGCCGGAAACTCCGCCCCCCACCAGGGGCTGAACAGCTTTAAAGCAGAAACGTTGAGTCCGGAGACTCCGGTCCTGCACAGACCGGAAACTCCGGTCTAGGGCCGGAAACTCCGGCCTAGGAAAAACTGCAGCAAAACCAATAACAAAAACGTCAATATCTTTTCCATCCGGACTCCGTTTTCGATGATTTTTGGCTCGTTGGAATCACAACGAAGATCTTTACAAGATCATGCAGATAAACCTCATAGTCCAACAATGGAAGATAAAACCAAATGGAGGAGGTTAAAACCTCTCTAAAAAGGAATGATCGGCAAACCTCCAAAACCGAAAACGCAACAAGTTTTCCATATGAAATTCGTTTTCGGTGAACTTGGGCTTGTTGTGAAGATCACAACAAGCACCAAAACCCAACAAGGAGAAAAACCAAATAAGAACCAAGAAAGATGAAATGGCAAGTACGCAAAGGTTTGAGCTCTCCACAAAGATGCGATCAAGTTACTCACTCGAGAGCCCCTCTTGATAGTACGCCATCTATCCTATAACCCGGTCTCCCACTAACACCATGAGACCGGTAAAATAGAAAACCTATCAAGATCATACCTTTGCCTTGCGCATTCCACTTGAGCTCGATGATGACGATCTTGACTCTCTCAAGTTGAAACACCTTTCTTGATTGTGTTTGCTAGCACATGCTTGATGAAGACTTCTCCAAATGCTCCCCCATACTCCGTTATGGGAGGGACTCGCTAAGCTTTGTCTTCATGTTTCCTTTGCAAGCTTCAATCAAAGGATATCTTCCGATATGCATCATATTGAACTTGCACTTCATCTTCTTCTCTTGATATGTATGATGGCTTGGAGATAAACATGATTGTTCACTCAATCTTCTATTCCAATCCATACTTGCAATAAGCACAACTCTACACATGACCATTCATCATATAAATCCTCGAATAGAGCATTGGTCATTATGTCATCTTGAAGAGTCCACCACAAGAACTCCTATATTTTCCCATGGACAAGATCTATAAGAATATCTCAATGTAAACATTAGTCCATAAGGATTGTCATTAATTACCAAAACCACGCATGGGGGCAACCATGCACTTTCAGAATATCAATAAGAGTTGATCTCACGGTCAAAGGTGTAACGACTATGTTCTCCAAATCTGGGTATGTCCATCACATCACTCTCCAGCGATATGACTCTCATTGCCGACCGGAGCCATGCCCCATGACCGGGAAACCTCGATCATCAATCGCGCAACGAAACTAGTCTTAGTAGAGGCTACTAGGGACCTGGTTTTTTACGTATCACACCCGCATTAATGTTTCCTCTTAATGCGGTTCCAGCATGACACAAAAACCTATTATGAACAAACGAGATATGATAAAGAATACACTTTATTAATTGCCTCTAGGGCATATCTCCTTCACTAACTCCCAACCCAGAGTTTTTCAAGCATATAACTTAATGTTTAATATTTGAAAGACTCTTTTATTTTTGCTTTTGGGTGGCAAGTTTAGCAAGCACAATGGGATGCGTAGACTTTTGTTCAAAACGACAGTTACTCAACCAAAACCAAGTGTTGTCACTTAATAAAACATCCCTCGCATCATCATATAACATAAAAGAACACAAAGTAGATAAACATTTGCTAGCACTTCTCTAGATGTTAAAGAAACGATGAAATGCACAATTGTTGTTATTAAAATGTCCAAATAAACACGGAAACGGTGTCATACCTTTCATCAAGATTCTTGCACAATAAGTCATCATAGTTGTTCTCCTCTCCCCACTTGAACTGCGTAATAAAAACTCATTTCTGCTAGAAAACATCACTGCAATTCGGTATTGTTTTTACCCTACTTAAACACCTCTATAAGGTCTTATATTTTAAGGGTGTGTAGGTTATGAAAAGTTGCAGTAGTGGTTTCAGCTCATTCGGAGTTACAGAAAAAATGAAACAGTGAACAACTTTCAGCAAATTTCTGCACCTCCATTTTTGCATTGAATTCAAGAAAACGAAAATATTTTTGTTCTTTTTTATTTTAAGACGAACAAAGTAAATAACCAGAAGTAAATAATCAAAAGAAACAACTAAAATAATTTTATGTTTTCATGATTTTCAGAATAAAGAAACTAAAAACAGAGCAAGATAACACATGGTATACAATAATGGATGAAAAGGGAGAGAAGTACTCCCCCACTAGTAGAAAACTTGCTTTTAGTACCGGTCCATAAGGGTTTTTAGTATTGGTTGGGCAAAACCCGGTACTAAAAGTGGGACTAAAAACCCCCCACCTTTAGTACCGCTTGGGAAAAACCCGGTACTAAAAGGGCCTCCACTTGGGCGCGGTGCATCAGCTCGTGTGGAAAACCTTTAGTACCGGTCCGGTACTAAAGATTTTCCAAATATTTTTGATTTTGTTTTGATTTTTTTTAAAAAACTAAACTTTTTTTTGGAATTTTAAAATTTCTCACTTAGCCACACACTTAATTACCCACTAACCCACACACTTCATCTCATGTCAAACTATTTAATCTAGTCAAACTTCTCATTCGGTCATCCATCCTTAAATTGCTCCAACCCAAGCACGCTTAATATTTAGATTCCTTTCAAATTAGATACTAAGTGAGAACTGAGAACTTACTGACATTACTATCTTCTCAATCATATTAACCACTCGGTCATGATGTTATACTTTTTCATTTCTTTAATTATAAAAATTTAGTTCAATAAACAACAATTATTATATAATAATAATATTGAAATAAATAATGAGAAAATAAATTTTACTTTATTTTTGCCTTTTTCATTTAGTATGGAATAATTCGTATCTTTAAATCCTTAAATCTGAATTTAACAAATAAAATGTCTAAGTTAATTAAAAGAATTAGAGGAATCCAAATATGACATCCAAGTCATCTTTTGCATTACAGAAACATGATATGTCCTGATTTTTGAAATTATTGTAATCCAAAACTAACGATTTCAAGTCAAATGATCAAGTTATGGTCATTCCCATAGCATAGCTTGTGATAAATTTCTCATAATCCAAAATTTGGCGCATCTTGGTATAGGAAACAATCATGCCGAAGGGATTTTTCATTTTTTTTTCATGAATATCATTTTCCATTTTTGAAGTGCCAAATATGACTTTTTTAAACCAAGTACAATAAATATGATGTAGAATGGCACCCATATAATTTCTAGAAAGAGTAGTACACATTTGATGGAAAATCCCCCAAAAAATTATGAATTTTCTAGATTTCTATCTAATTTCGCCTACTTAAATGAGTTTATGTCGATTTTCCAAAAGTCATTCAAATTTGAACTAAAAGTGTTTGATAGTTTGGTCTGAATATTTCAAAAAAAATCATTTTAATATACACAACTAGTGGTTATATCACAGAAATATTGATAATTTTAGAAAATCTTACCTCTTTCGATGAATAGTCATGGTGACCATTTTGATCGTTTTACAAAAAAAATGAAATAAAATGATAAATACCTCAAAAAAGGATATCCTTTGGCATGGGTTGCTTATATGTGTACTAGTTGCTATGAAAAATGATAAACTTGATTTTGACAAAATTTTCAAAAAAGTTTTCACAAAAAGGTCTATCATCTATAAACATCTAGATGTTTCAAGCCAAATGATTAAGTTATGGTCATTTCCACGACATAGTTTGTGATAAAGATATCATATTTTCACAAATACGTGCATCTTGGTATAGGAAACAATCATACCGAAGGGATTCTTCAAATTATTTTCATAAATATCATTTTTCATTTTTTTTAAGTGCCAAAAATGACTTTTTTGTGAACCTAGTACAATAAATATGATGCAAAATGACACTCATCTAGTTTCCACAAAGAGTAGTACACATGTGATGGACAATCCCAAAGATTATGAGTTTTCTTGATTTCTATCTAATTTCGCCTACTTAAATGATTTTATGTCGATTTTTCAAACGTAATTCAAATTTGAACTACAACTGTTTGATAGTTTGGTCTGAATTTTTGGAAAAAATCATTTTAAGATACACAACTAGTGGTTATATCACATAAATATTGATAATGTTAGAAAATCTTACATCTTTCGATGAATAGTCATGGTGACCATTTTGATCATTTTTACGAAAAAATGAAATAAAATGAGAAACATCTCAAAAAAGGATATCATTTGGCATGGGGTCCTTATATGTGTACTAGTTGCTATGAAAATTATAAACTTGATTTCTGACAAAATTTCCAAAAAAATTCTTCACAAAAAGGTCTATCATATATAAACATTTATAAGTTTCAAGTCAAATGATCAAGTTATGGTTATTTCCACGGCATAGTTTGTGATAAAGATCTCATATTCCACAAATAGGTGCATCTTGGTATAGGAAACAAGCATGCCGAAGGGATTATTCAAATTATTTTCATAAATATCATTTTCCATTGTTTTAAGTGCCAAAAATTACTTTTTTTGTTAACCAAGTACAACAAATATGATGCAAAATGGCACTCATCTAATTTCCACAAAGAATAGTACACATTTTATGTTCAATACAAAACATTATGAGTTTTCTTGATTTCTATCTAATTTCGCCTACTTAAATGAGTTTATGTAGATTTTTCAAAAGTAATTCAAATTTGAATTACAACTGTTTGATAGTTTGGTCCGAATTTTTGGAAGAAATCATTTTAAGATACACAACCATTGGTTATATCACAGAAGCATTTATAATTTTTAGAAAATCTTACCTCTTTCGATGAATAGTCATGGTGACCATTTTAATATTTTTTGCGAAAAAATGAAATAAAATGATAAACACCTCAAAAAGGATATCCTTTGGCATGAGGTCCTTATATGTGTACTAGTTGATATGAAAAATGATATACTTGATTTTTGAAAAAAATTCCAAAAAGATCTTCACAAAAAGGTCTATCATCTATAAACATATAGAAGTTTCAAGCCAAATGATCAAATTATGGTCATTTCCACGGCATAGTTTGTGAAGATTTCATATTCCACAAGTAGGTGCATATTGGTATAGGAAACAATCATGCCGAATGGATTCTTCAAATTATTTTCATAAATATCACTTTCCATTTTAAGTGCTAAAAATGACTTTTTTGTGAACCAAGTACAATAAATATGATGGAAAATGGCACCCATATAATTTCCATAAAGAGTAGTACACATTTGATAGAAAATACCAAAAGATTATAAGTTTTCTTGATCTCTACCTAATTTCGCCTACTTAAATGAGTTTTGTCGATTTTTTTTAAATCATTCAAAAGATGGAATTTATAGCCGAAACCTTTAGTACCGGTTCATGTGTGAAACCGGTACTAAAAGTCCCCCTTTAGTACCGGTTCTAGGTACTAAAGGTTTTGAAACATTTAGTACTGACACGGACCGGCACTAAAGGTTCGTCACGGATAGATACTAATGCCCACGGCCAAAACGGCCGTTGGGACCGGTACTAATGCCACATTAGTACCGGCCTCCAATCCGACCGGGACAAATGGTTTGGACCAAAGGTCCTTTTTCTACTAGTGCCCCAAGCTCGAGGTGAAGCTAGTATCCCGGGCGGTAGTCGCTCCAACCACCTACGCCTCTGTTGTAGTAGGGTGGTGCACTCCTTGAAGTATCTCCATTGAAGGAGGAAGTGTCATCCCATTGGTGCCCTCCCATTTGCGGCGCCTATGCATCCCATGGATGGTCGTGTGCCCCTTGGTCTTCGAGTTCCTACTGCGGTTGTGCTTCCTCCACTATCCACCTTCCGGCGCTCCTATCAAAAAGGTCAGGACCTAATGGACACAAATTTTCCATCAATCCGTGTATAACAATACATGAAGTGATCACTGCGCCTAATTAGCATATCCATGTGTGCAAGTAAATTAACATCAAGCAAGTTTGATTCTTGCACATTTGTGCCAATGTGGTTGGAGAAACATCTTTCCTCCCTAGTGTGCTCATAGATTAATGTAGCAATTGCACCAGCACAAATAGGAGTTCCACGTACATTGTTCCTAACAACAAAGTGCAAGGACCTAGCAAGAATTACCCCCAAATTATATTCACACCTTCTCCCCTCTTTTGCACACTTAAGTAAATAAACAATAGGTGCGGTTCCAGCAGAAGAGTTATTCCTAGCAAGAAAACCTCTAGCTAGAAACAAAGCAAAATACCTTAGTGCAGGATGTTGGATGTGAGTGAGTTTTCCCCTATTAATTCTTGGAGGCACATTAACACTAATACTTTGCCAAAAGGTAACAAGAGCATGATTTGAGTCGCCCTGGATTTCATCCCAACTCCCCGAGTTCTCAACACGTATAGCTCTACAGAACTCCTCTAATGGCATGACAAACCGCTGATTTCTCATATTAAACTTTATGGTAAAAGTGGGTACCGATTCCTTACCACTCTTACTATCTTTGTAGTTGCAGAGGTACTCGAACTAGAAGGTGGAGAGGAACTCCCGTGTGATTTCCACGAACGTCTCCCGTGGATGACGGGAGAACTCAAGCAACCCCGCTGAGGTTGCGAAGGCGCTGAAGTCCTCTTGCATCCCCCACGCTTGGAGGACATATGGATCTTGCCATCTTGTGGCATGAATACTAAGTGACTCCCCCGCGTACAATGCATCATCTTCCCATTGTTGTGCCTCCTCTAGATTTCTGGAGACACTCATGGCACTCCTGTTTGTCCTAGTGGACATGCCAAAGAGTCCCTTCCCTTTGTGCATGATGAACACCTTGCTGCCCAAAAATAAAATTCACTAAAAATTAAGGTGTAGCACACTAAGACAACATTAAGCTAACCATATATAGTCTCCTCATCAATACTATGCATCAATATCAACTAGAAAATTCAAATCCATGGATTTCTCAAGCATATTAGGTGTCACCTAGTGCAGTAAAATACTTAACATATAAAGCATAAGAACAAAAAGTAATTGGATGTGTGGAGGAGTCACATACCAAGAAGCAATTACACCAAACAGATTTGAAAAATCTGCCCTAAACTTAGAGATCCAAGAATGGAAGGAAAGGAGCACGGGATTTTTTTTCTGAAAAATACCTTGGAGTGTTTTGAGTCGGGAGGAAGGAGAGGGGCACAAGATGCTCACCTAACTCCACCTGTGGGCCAAATGGGCATGCCCCACACGGCCAAGGAATCTGGCCGCGTGGGGTGTGCTCTTTTGGCTCCTGGTAGCTTTTTTGGCACCCCTTTTGGCTGTTGGTCCCTTTGGTAAAGTTACTGACCCCTGATTTTTTTTGGAATTTTTGAGAAAACTTTCTGTAGAGAATTTTTCAAACTTCATATTCTGTTAATTCTAAACTTTTGGAAAAATTATGTTTATGCAAATAAGATAGAAATCTAAGATAAATAAAATTAAAATGCAACTATAATTTTTATGGGAATCAAGTTTCCATCATTTTCACATTAGTAATGAGGTTGATCAAGTCTCATTTATAGTATGGTAAAGATAAAATACATGATTCATATTTCAGATATATAAAAGAAAAACTCAAGATACCTCATATTTGATTGGAATGGTTCCAATCATCAAGGTAGCATACTTTCGTGCAGGAGGTGGTAGTGCAAATTCAAAGCTCCCAACCATAAAAGTATTTATTTGAATAGAATTCACACATTTCTTCATGAATGTTACATGCTTCTTCTTGGGAAAATAAATGGTATGCTCATTTCCTTCGATATTGAATGTCACTTTGCTCTCAGTGCAATTTATCACAACTCCTGTAGTGTTAAGAAAGGGCCTCCCAAGAATAATAGATAGATTATCATCTTCAGACATTTCTAATATAACAAAGTCTATAGGGATTAACACATTTGCAATAGAAATAGGAACATCCTCACATATGCCTACACGAATAGCAGTGGATTTATCAGCCATTTGCAATGAAACCTCAGTTGGAACCAATATGTTTAGGTTAAGTTTTTTATTTAAAGAGAAAGACATAATACTAACATCAGCTCCCAAATCACATAATGCATATTTCACATAAGTTTATTTAGTATGGCAACTTGGAATTCCAGGATCTCCACGCTTCTCAGGCATTTTTCTTTCAAAAGAGTAATTAGCAAGCATAACAGTAATAGCATCATCAGGTATCTTTCTTTTATTACTGATAATATCCTTCATTTATTTTGAATATGGAGGAATTTTAATAGCATCAACAAGAGGAATTTGTAAACATATTTTTTTAATCAATTCAAGGAACTTCTCAAACCTAGCATCATCCAAAGATTTCATTACCTCTTGGGGATATGGTATGGGCCTTTGTACCCATAGATTCCTTTCTTTTCCTTTTTGTTGATTTGGATGATTCTTCTTTTTGTTCTTCTCAATAGATGGTTGAGGGTATTCTTCTGCGGGAGGTTTAGGAGCGCCATGTTGTTATTCATCTGGTGGAGATAATTCCTCCTCCTCTTCATTATTATTATCATCTTCAGTCTCAGTATCAGAAATAGAAATATGCTTATTTTGTCTTCATGATTAAAAGACCTTTTGTTAGCGGTGGTGTGTGTCTCCTGACGTTGAGGGCTAGTGGACCTTTTTTTTACAACGGTTGTGGTAAACATATTTGACAATCGGTTGGCTCTGAGCGTCGGATCTTGGATATGTAAGGCTAAGATTGTTTGGATTTGCCTCACTGGATCTTTTTTTAATAGTAGTGGAGATTACTGGAGATAGAGGGCATTGTGCACTTACTTCTGGAAAAGTTTTTTTTTTTGAGAATCGGAAAAGAAAATAAATAAATAAAGTCAGTCCAATGTTGCCCAGCAGTTTTCCGGTTTAGGCCCAGCAATGACAGCACAGTAAATACTCAAATGGACCGAGAAAAAGCCCACGCCAATAATCTGTCCGATCTGCCTCCCAAATTCCTAACGGGTCAAACAGACAGAAGACCCGATCCACGTAGCTTCGTCGCCTTCCTTGGTCCCGCGGCCACCTCCTCCCGTTCCCGCAGAGTCGAGACTAGAGAGAGATCGAAGGAGACCAACCGCCGTGCCGGGGACCCCTTCCGGGAGGCGGGCCGGCGGGCGATCGACAGCGGCGGCGATGGCGTCAACGTCACGGATCTTCGAGTACTTCGTGGTCTGCGGGCTGGGGCCGGAGATCCGGGCCTTGGACGGCGTCAAGGGCTTCCATGGCGACGAAGAAATGTACATGCCCGCCTTCATCGACCAGTTCCCGCACTCGGGCCACGCGCTCTACCCGCCCCCACCCCCGCAGCTCCCCACCGTGAGTCACAGATCCCGCCCCTTTCCGCTTGCTGCCCCCATTCTTCCTCCCGTGATCTTCTTAGGTGCCGGTCGTTCGAATTCTCCGTGAAATGTCCAAATTGGTGGTCGTTGCACAGCGTTTCGTTTGGCTGGCGTCTTGCTAACCTCGAAATGTTTCATCGTTATAGGTGAATTCGTTATGCTCTTGTGCACTGAGTGTACATGCCACTCGCATACACAAGTTTGCATGGGTGGAGACAGAAATTTAAGAATAGTTACACAAGTTATAGGTCGCTTCACGGCACGGTGGATTGTTGGCCTGAAGCGTGGTAGTGTTGTCTGCGCAGTCGCTGGCCTTGCTGGAGATGTTCTTTTGCTAGTTTGGCCCACCATGCCACTGCTTGCTAGCCATCCTTCTCAGTTTGTGCTGCCTCTAGCGTACGCAGTCACCGATTCATTGTGTTGTTTCGGTCGAACCGATTCAGTTGGGTTTGAAGTTTGATTGATTTCGAGTAAGGATGAGTGTGTAGGGCACCCAAGAGAATTTGCGCACTAGACTAGTAGAGGCTTAACCTAGTTGTGAACAGCAGAGATTTCCTCTTTGGACTTTATGCCTTTCACTCTCCTTGTCGTAAACCAATATCAGAAGTTCAAATTCCTGACATCTAGAGAAATTCTGTAGCTAGGGAGCAGTCCCTTGTCGGCTTCTCTATGCTGGATTTCTAGGACAAGTGCTCCAGCTTGCTCCAGTGGTCTCTCTGCCTGTGCGCAGATTGGGATGTGCTATCTCAACTGGTGCTAGCAGGGAATTTGTCTTCAGTACATCTGTGTGGTTGGAGATGATTCAACATGGAAGGACACTGTTATGCTGTGATGGTGTGGTGTATGTACGGCATGCTATTTTAGCACGTTCGATCATTTCCCTGCCAGGGTGACCTTTTAGTACTAGCACATGTACTTTACACCAAAATTAGTTAACACTGTGAATATCTGTAAGCTACGTATTGTCGAAAAAACACATTAATGACACATAGGACGGAAAAGAAGGGGCAGGATGTGCTATGCAATTATTGTTAGCCATTAGATGTTTTTAATTAATGGAGTGGATAATCCATGGCATTTTCCCAGCGACTAGACCTTGAACTTCAATTAAATGGTGGAGATATTGTCAGTTGACTCAAAATAGAAGAGAATATTGTTAACAAGAGGAATGTGAACGACTTCATGTTAGAATACTTTTAAACTGCTGAGTGACAATCATGATACCTTATCAGGATGGGATTTGGTTAACCATTTATCTTCCGGTTACAAACCTAAATAACCATTTTGTCTAAATGGATAAATAGGTTAACCATTTGGTTAATTGTGTTAAAAAAAGTTAACCGATGGTTAGAAAGGTTCGAACCTTTATGCAATGTAAAACGCAAAATCATGACGTCCTGTAATATCACTATAGCAAAGTTTAGAGACTTCAGTAATCAAACGATACAGTCATGCTGGCAACGTTAATTCATTGCTTGGAGTAAATCGGTGAACACAAATTTCAGACTGCTATCAGCTATCAGGTACACATAGTAAATTGGTGAGCACAAATTTTAGAAGGAGGACGTTCGGGGCTGGAGGCTTGCTACAGAGCATCTAGCTACTAGCTGAAAAAAACTGCTACAAGACTGGAACTTCCAATTTGAAAACGTACAGAGCACACACTTGCTTACTCAAGAAACAGTGAGGATAAATCAATTTGAAACTACCAGTACTACACTCCAAACCAAACTGAAGCACCATCGTTGTTCAGAAAGTTCAAAGAGTGCAGAACACACAGTTGCTTAATCAAGAAATCAAGAGCAGGCCGGATGCACTCAGGGAGGCGCTGGCACTCGTGGTGGCGGGCGGGGGCCGGTCGGAGCTTGGGCAGAGCGCTGGCCAACGGCCAGACAGGGAGGCGGCTGAGCGGCGCTCAGGGAGGCGCTGGCCTGCAGCCGCTGGGTGTCAGGATGCGCCCGTGGTGGCGGGCGGGGGCCGGTCGGAGCTCGGGCAGAGCGCTGACCGACGGCCGGATAGGGAGGCGGCCGAGCGGCGCTCGGGAGGCACGTGGAGGTGCTCGGGGACTGGCGAGGAAGGCGCACGCGGAGGCGGCCGGGCGGCGCTCAGGGAGGCACGTGGAGGTGCTCGGGGACCGGCGAGGAAGGCACATGCAGAGGCGGCCGGCCGGCGCTTGGCGAGGCGGCCGAGCGGTGGTCGCTGGTGTTAGGGACGAAAGTAACGGGAAACCTTCGCTTTGATTGGATCGAACATAAAAAACCTAATAGTTTTATGGGTTTTCCATTTGGCCCATTGGGCTCTATTTTAGGTTAGGTTAACCTAACCAATGGTTTCACGGTAACCATGTCCCAATTATAATACCATGTCTCGGTTTTACCACAAAATCCTGTTTTCTTTTAATCTGAACCCTTCTATCATTGACTGTTGATAACTGCAGTGTGTTTTGCCAGCGGGAGTAAGAATATACTCTTCTGGGTTGGACGCCAATGATGTCTCAACCTATCCACGGAGCTATCCCATAGTTTTGACAGGTATGATTCATTACTTAATTGATTTTGTTGATAGCTGGCATTTCCCTAACTCTTAACATTATTCCAACCTTTACAGTTTAAACTATTATTGCTTATGTATACATATTGAACTCTGGACATAATTTTCATTTCTTATAGAGGGAGATGGTTCAAAAATTTACGTCAGCTGTATTGCATTTCGGGATCCAGTTTGTGAAGATATTATTGAAGCCTACCAAATTCCGGCGAACTCTTTTGCTGATAAATGCATCTGTTTTGTGTCCCATTCTCCTTGTTTCCAAGTCCTTCGTGATGCTCTAGAGGAAATATTTGTCCTTTGTTTTTCTCCTGCCGGTTGTAGGTAAACTTCATTGTTCATGCATGCCCTGTATATGCTCTGGATTCAACTTTTGTCATAGCTTAATTTTTGATGGCTCTGGTTTCAGTAAACCTTTGTGGGACATAATATCCCATGTGGTGTCAAATGTTCCGTTACCAACACCGGGAAAGGATCGGGTTTTGTTTGCTATTGATAATTGCCTTCTTTCTGCGGAAACTCCTCCAAAAGAATGGCTTCCTCACGCTGATGTATTGTATCCTTTTCCTTTTCCATGTCCTGTTATGTTTCTTAATCATATTTCCAGTACCGTTGTACTTGTAGAAACTCCACTTTGCTCACATCCAACCAGTAATATCCGCTTACTGTCATCACAGATATCTTTCCAGCCATTGGTGCAGTGTCTGGATGTTGACAAACTAATACAGCTCTTCACTGCTGTTCTGCTTGAAAGAAGGATATTGCTAAGATCAAATAAGTCCGTTGAGTTTCACAATGCAACTTTGGCCATGTTCTTACATTCTACTATCTTAGTCTTAGCTCTACATATTATTAGTTTTACAAATGAATGAGTTGTTACTTTGGAACAATAAGTTGAGTGGTGGAAGTGTTTGAAGTTTATCTAAAGTTTGATGTTCTTTTGTTTTGTTTCATAATGCAGGTATACACTACTGACTCTAGTTTCAGAAGCCATATGCCATTTAATATACCCGATTAGGTGGCAGGTAGATTTCATTCAACTGTGCCTTCTTTTTATTCTAAAGTTTGAGTGGGGTTCACAAAATATGTGAAAATAATTGTTGCGATTGAGGAATTCATTCATCCAGAAACTCTCATTATTGTAAGCTATGCTTATGTTGTGAATTATTCCCAACTTATTTGGACATGCTGCAGCATGTCTACATTCCAATTATATTCTCCAGTGGCGTTGACTACATTGATGCTCCGACTCCCTACATGATGGGACTTCATTCAGGTGTTGACACATCTGGGGTAACAATGGATGGTGTAAGTTGTAACATTAATATGAAGTTTCCATTAGCTATTTTTGTATGTCTTTGCCTATCTCTGTTCTCATGTACGACTTTAGTAGGCTGCCGCACTGATTGTTTTTGCTGATTGGATCATTTTTCATTCAGAACCAATGTTTGAATGCCTCATCACTCCTATTTGATTCATATAGTCACAACATAATCTCTATATTTTTAGTTTTGTAACCTTGAACTGAACACTAGGGTGTGTGCAAGGTATCTTACGGTGTTTTGAGAGTGAAATTTGGTTCGACCTATTTCAAGAATTTGTTACTAGTATCTTGAGACTTCAGATTTCTCTCCTTGATGTGTGAATAATTTCCGTGAGAATAACAAGAGAGGTTGATTTGCAACTATGATTCTCTACCACATGGTTTTTGAGTCACTGTTTAGTTGCAGACTAATCGATGAGTCGGTGACAGAAAATCAGGGCGATTATTCAGCGAAAAAACCCGACTAATCACCGAGTCGGTGGGCTAGCGAACCAAAAACCATGATATACCATGCGCTTTTAGATGTAAATCTGCTTGTATTGCATATACTTAATAAATTTTCTGACCATGATTCGGCACTATCGCTCCAAGTTCTTGTTACTTAGTTTTGCCAACCAATGGAAACTTACTTTTTCGCTTGTTTGTATCTCAAACTCTACCCAATGATGTGATAATGGTAATGCATGTGATTGCAGGTAGTGGTGGTTGATCTTGAATACAATCGGATAACAACCACAGAAGAAATTCCTCCTATACCCGAAAGCGAAAATAGTTTTTTGCGTGGTGAGATATTGAAACTACTACAACCTAATGTTGTGGGCATTGATTACATGAAAATCAATCTTGGCAGTATGGGTGACCATTCTTTAAGGGCTGCCACGAAATCATGGGGACAAGAGCATGATTTTCAGCTTAGGTATTGTTTGCTACTTTTTAATGTTTGATTTGTATCTGTACATAATTGCTAATTAACACGATGCCTGTGCATGGATTCCACTGAACGTAGGTCTAGTACCACACTCACCTTCTACTGAAGGTAGGCCTAGCACCTTGGACAAGAATGTGAATAGATAAATTATAGCGCACACGCAAACATATGTACACATTGAAAAGAAAACCAATATCAGTGCGTGTAGACTATTCTGGATCAAACAGCTGAACCTCAAACTCAGAGCATGGGAAACTTATTGGAAGTTGAAAGTCAAAGAAAACATGTTCAACACTAATCAGATATGGAGTTTATTACTCCCTCCCATCCGATTAAAATGTCGCTAGGATTGTACTGGCCACGTACAACTGCAATGTACACCTCACGACACTTTTTATTGATCAGAGGAGTATTCTTTATTGCATGATTTGGTTATCAATTAACTCAAAGACTATTCCGGGTCTTTATATTACTACAAACCTGAAGTCTGGAAGTCATGATCTCGTATAGGACTATTTTTTCCACTGGACATCATGTAACTATTTAATTTGTTGAATTTTTTTATGCAGGCTGATATTCTTGAGATTCTTTGCACAGATTATGAGTGGTTACCGTAACTTCATTGTAAGACATCGTGCTATTAAAATTTCCGACTGCTTTTTGTCTACTACGTTCTTTGGTGGTAACTCGATTTTGCTTGTTAGGATAATGCTTTGCAAACTGGTTTCAATGCTCAAGCATTCCTTAAAAAGCGTTCTCGAGTAACAAATCAGCCTGTCGAGTCCATGTCGATGGTATGCTTATGATTCCTGTTTTACGCTCTTTTATGGTTTATTTGTGGTGCCTATGTTGACCCTTCTTATCTGATTGTAATGTTGTCATCATTGGCCATTTATATTTTTGAATATTTTTTGGAATGAATTGAAAGGAAAAGTTGAACCTGGTCAAGTATCTTTTTGTTCCTCAACGTAGGTTGCGTCTATTTGGACCCGAAACTTCTAAATGCTACTATTGGTAAAAAAGAACTTTGGTTGTGAACCGCAATTTTTTCCCTTCGGATAAAAGAGTCATGTATCTAGTATCTACTAAATTTCTGTTCGGCCATCCAGTGCTCAGAAGATCTGATTGCTTACCTCCCAAGGTCCAGGGACCAAAATAATGCTCTCATAAACTTAGGACACATAAAGCCTGATCATGAACTGTGAGCACAAAATTTCTCCCTTTCGATAATGACCATGAATGATTTATGTCTGAAAACTTTACTCTTAAGTCAGAAAGAGTGTGCTATTCACAAAAATAACAACTGTGCACCTTATTCCAGTAGCATTTGTGCATATGCAAGTCATGAGCCACAGTTCCGCACAGGCCTAACCTATAGCTAGATGGGCTGTCAACATATATACAACGTTACATCTAACACTGAGTCTTAAAATTTGTTCCCTTGGTCCCTTTCTTGTTGATCTGTTCAACGTTTATCATGTGTTTGCTATCTGCATATATGGAATTAACACATCCCGAAATTGAGTGTTTACTTAGTTCTCATCTGATTAACTAGTTACCAACGCTGATATCAACTTCTGTTTGTTGCTCACAATACCTACCTGCTTTATGATGCGGCCTCCCTTCTAATTTAAAGTTAGGTATGTTATTTATTTCCTTCATAACCAGGTAGGCAAAGCATACACATAGTTAACTAATGAGTACCTTAATGTCCTAACCTTATATCATGTGTCCACATTTTAACATTGTCGCTGTTTGCCAGCTTGATAATATCCTTAAGAAACTAATAAATTTGATGCTCGTTTGGCAGATTATGCAGTTTATAGAGACTCAAGGATTCTTGGATTATCTGGAAAGATGCAACAGTGCAGAAGAATTCACCAATAACCTTCTTGATAAGTTGCAGGACGCAACTGGGAGAGGACAAAACCCTCTGGCCATCTTTCCTACTCATGTTGCTGATCCTGAGGTCATAACAATAGCTGATTCTGAGATTGAAGGTTCAGGTACTTATCTACGTGCTCTTTTTTGCCTAACACATATTCTCTCCGTCGTGTTGTCACACCTAACCACTGCGTTTCTAGCAGTTCAAACCATATGTCTGTAAGCATCAGATAACCTCAGGAGTCAGGAACACACCCATTTAGAATTACACAGATCATTGTGAATTATGTATATATTTTATACTATTGTCTAGGCATTAGTCCGTAAACAACTTGAGTTATGTACCAATACTGTTCAAACATATTAGCTGAAGGAACCATGTAACTATTGTATTTTCTCCATGTTGAGGTTCATTTTGACTTGTAATGCCTGGGTTGTTTAGGCTGATTTAGTGCTGCACTTTTGTTGGTTTGGGAAACATAATTAGCCATAAACTCTTCTGCAGAACCTGGCAGTAATCACTGTTATAAAAGTTTCCCAGCAAATGCAAGAACAGAAGAACAAGAAGAAAAACGTAAATCAATTCTAGCATTAGCTAGTGGGGCTAATAAGCAAGTACCAAGGTATGATGCCACACCTGCAAGTTTTTCCGCTACTAACTTTTTCCAGTAACTATAACTGACATGTCAACTGATATGTGTTTTCAGCTCCCCTGCTGTTCGAACCAGTGGAGGTCCAAAGCCAGAAAGTCTGAGTCCCAGAGAGAGGGCGGTAAGTCATACTGCTATGTAATTCTACAATTGTTTGTGTACATGCATGACAGAGTAGCGTTTCTTTTCTTGAAATGGTAATGATCCTTGTTTCGATATACAGGCTGAGAGAGAAAGGATGGTCCTGGATATAAAAGTAAAGCTCCAGGTAAGTATCTGACCATTCTCACTGCTCTCATTTACATTTTACCATGTCGTAAGTCATGATTATCATGGTTTCGTGGTATTGCCCAGAAAGAATGGTACTCAGGATGATCTGAAGTATGGTGTAATTTATTGGATGCCATGTTTATAAACCGTTTATATACTCCTGCCTAAATATATATTGCAGTGTGATCCATGTGGTCAACCTTTTGAAACTTTGAGCAGTAACATATATTATCTGCGAAACTATTTTATTTACTATTCCAAACTAATCTGTTGGATTTATCTTGCAAATTCGTTCCTAAGATTTTTCTTTGTATTATTTGCTGGTATATTTTAGTTGAAGCCTGTGAAAAGACAAAGCAACTTAGATTCGTGAAGAGGAGTATGACTGCTTACTACTCTGTCCGTCTCACCATTCGCTATAACTTTTCGTGGCATTGGATGTCTATTCAAATATATGTTATATGTCATTGTAGCTTGCCATGTTATAGTGGTATGCATGCGTATGTGATCTTAGATCTAGTGTCTTGTTCTGTGTGGTTGGTGGGCTTTTGACAAATATAGTGAAATGGAAGGAGTATCGGTCTTCAACTAAATTACAGCAAAACTTCCAAGAAACACTAAATAAAGAGGATTGTATCCCGATTAGAAGTGCAAGTTGCAATACTCACTCGAAAGTGCAAAGTAATAATTCTATATAGCAGTAGGGAAGTTATTCAGTTGGATTTCATTGCAGACCTTTATATAGTGAAAACGCAAAAAGACTTTGCGTTTCGTTTCATTGATTAGAGAGAGAGTTTTACAGCTGGTAGAGCCTCGAAGAGAGGTTTACAGGAGGGATAACAAGCGGGGGAAATCAATGAACATCCCAGGTGGTGGGAATGAGGTCTCGCAGCCCTGCAGCCCCAGCTTTGGCCCAGAGCCTTGCTTCCTCCTTGATCTGGGCGGTCAGGGCTGTGACCGATGGCCGTGCTCCATCAAAGACGCAGCCATTGCGGTGTTTCCAGATTAGCCAGGGGATGAGTAGCGTGGCGGTGGCTAGTCCCTTGCGCATTGGTTTAGGGACGAGGCGCGCCGTTTGCTGGCTCCAGTGGTGCAGGGAAGTGGTGGCGTCTGGTGGTTGGCAGGGGATGCGCATCCAGGCCAAGGCGTCGTGCCAGACCTGTCGCGAGAAGGGGCAAGTGGTGAGCAGGTGCGCGATCGTTTCCTCCCCTTGGTCGCAAAGCAGGCACCGCGGATGGTGCTGTAAGCCACGGCGTCGCAGCCTCTCCGCAGTCCAGCAGCGATCCTGATCGGCCAGCCAATGGAAGAATTTGACTTTGGCGGGTGCCCAACACTTCCAGATCATCTTCCAAGTGCCGCTGTGGATGGAGCCTTGGAACGTGGCGGCGTAGGCTGACCGGGCGGAGTATTGTCCTGACGCGGACCAATTCCAAACCAGCTTGTCAGGGGCATCGGTCAACGTCGTGTGCTCCAGCGCAGCCCAAAGTTGCAGGTATTGTCCAATTTCGTGGACTCCAATGGTGTCGCTTATGTCGCGCGCCCAAGCGTGGTCCTGAAGCCCATCGACGACGGTTCTGGCCTTTCTGCGGCGCTTGTGCACGCAAGCGTAGAGCTGTGGCGCAATCTCGCGGATGGACCTGCCGCCAATCCAGCGGTCCTCCCAGAATTTGGCGGAGAGGCCATTGCCCACAACCATGTGGGTGGACGCGAAGAAGAGGGCGCGTTCCTCGGCAGGGAATTGGAGCTCGAGGCCACTCCAGGCGCGCGTCTCGTCGGTGCGGCTAAGCCACTGCCATCGTAGGCGCAGCGCGAGGCCAGCGCGTTCGATGTCCCGCGCGCCAGTCCGCCGAGAGAAATCGGACACGGCAAACCCGTCGCCAGTTGACCGAGCAGTTGCCGCCATTAGCGATGGCTCGTCCTGCCCAAAGAAATCCACGGAAGATCTTCTCAAGCTGCTTGAGGGTCTTCTTGGCTGGCGCATATGCCATCAGTTGGTGGATCGGGATGGCGCACAACACGGATTTCACGAGGGCCAGCCGGCCCGCTTTGTTCATCAGCCCTGCCTTCCAGGATGGAAGCTGGTCTGCGACTCGGTCGACCAGAGCTTGCAGCTGCGCGCTGCTGGGTCGTCTGATGGTCAGCGGGATGCCGAGGTAGGTCAGGGGTAGCTCCACGATCGGGCATCCCAGCTCGGTGGTGATGGCCGTTGCGTCGTCCGGGGCGCAGTGCAGCAGGGCTGCGGAGCTCTTGCTGTAGTTGACTAGCAGCCCCGAGGCCTCTCCAAAGATTTGGAGGATGGCTTTTACCGCGGCGATGTCGGAGGTGGTCGGGTGACAGAACATCACGACGTCGTCGGCGTAGAGCGACATGGGAGGGATGGCCCGTCTCGGGTGCAGCGGTGGGAGGATGCCGAGCGTCGCTGCGCGCCGAATAAGTCGGCCGAGGACATCCACGACGAGGACGAAAAGTTGGGGGGACAGGGGGTCCCCCTGCCTGAGGCCGCGCCGATGCCAGATTGGGGGTCCCGGCTCCCCATTCACCAACACGCGAGTACTAGCAGAGCTCAGTAGGATGGCTAGCCAATCAAGGAACCTAGCGCCGAATCCGTAGCGCTTGAGCACTTCGAACAAGAATGGCCAGGAGATGGAATCAAAGGCGCGGGCCAGGTCAAGTTTGAGCAATGCCCTTGGCACGCCCAGTTGGTGTAGCAGGCGTGCGGACTGGCGGGCGAGCATGAAGTTGTCATGCAGGCTGCGGCCGGTGATGAACGCGTTCTGGCTGGGGCTGACGAGGTCTCCTAACTTTGAGGCGAGGCGGAGCGACAACGTCTTGGCAAAGAGCTTGGCCACGAGGTGGATCAAGCTAATGGGGCGGTAGTCGCCGATGGCCGCAGCGTCGGGGCGCTTGGGGAGCAGCGTGAGCATCGCCTGGTTGAGGCGGTGAAAGCCTCGGCCTCTAGTCGCATAGAGCTGGGCGAAGATCGCGACGATGTCGTCCTTGATCGTGGGCCAGCAGGCGTGGAGGAACTCGCTGGTGAATCCGTCTGGCCCTGGCGCCTTGCGCACGGGGAGGCGTTTGATCGCTGTTTCGATCTCGTCAGCTGAGAAGGGCTCCTCGAGGTCATGCAGGGTTGCGGACGGCATGATTAGGTTGTCCAGCTCCAAGGTGTGCGCGCGATCGACATTGGTGCCAAGTAGCTCGTCGAAGTGCTGGAACGCGGCGGCTGCCATGCCCTTTTGGCCTGAGACAATCCCAGCCGGCGTGGTGAAGCTGTGGATCGTGTTCTTCTGACGGTGGAACGCACACTGACGATGGAAGAACGCAGTGTTCGCGTCCCCATCCTTGAGGTAGGAGATGCGGGCGCGCTGGCGTGTGATGGTGCGTTCGATGGACGCAAAGCCGAGGTAGGACACCTTCAGGCTTTTATGGAACCAGATCTCCATGGCTGTGAGGTTCCTGTCTTCTTGGGCTTTGTCGAACCTGAGGATCAGCTCACGACACAGGGCAAGCTTGTGCTTGATGTTGCCCACAGATTTCGCGCTCCAGCTTGTGAGGGCCCGTGCCGTGGCCTGTAGCCTTAGCCAGACCCGTCGAAAGGGGTCGGGGTCGTGGACCGAGTTCCAGGCCTGTTGTACCACCTCTTGGAATCCCTGGAGCCGCAGCCAGAATTCCTCGAACCGAAAGCGCCTAGCAGCTGGAGTGGTGGGCGAGCAATCGAGAAGCAAGGGGCTGTGGTCGGAGACGACGGATGCCAAGCAGCGCAGATGGCATTCTCCGATGAGCTCCTCCCAATCCGTCGTGCAAAGGACACGATCGAGGTGCACGAGGGTGGGCGGTGAGCGCTGGTTTGACCACGTGTATCTCCTGCCATTCAAGTACACCTCCTTGAGGGCAAGCTCGTTGATGCAGCGGCGGAATTTTCCCATCATGCGTCTGTTTAGGATCGCATTGCTCTTGTCCTCGTCGCGGTAGACCAAGTTGAAGTCGCCGCAAATCATCCACGGGCCAGGGCAGGCGGCACGTACTTCCCGTAGCTCTTGGAGGAAGTCGATCTTGTCGGCGTCTTCCTGTGGTCCGTACACTACGGTGATCCACCAGGGCGCGGCCGTGCCTGCCGCAACCTTCGCGGTGAGTGCATTGGTGGTGAGCATGGGGTCTGTGATAGACACAGCCCTGCTCTTCCATGCGAGCATAATCCCGCCTCTAGTCCCGTTGGCAGGGAGGTACACGTAATCGTCAAATTCAGAGCCGAGAGTCTCTAAGACAACAGACGAGCAAATAAGGTTCATCTTTGTTTCCTGGAAACAGATGATGGATGCATCAGTCGTATCAATCAGAGACTTAATCGCGGTACGACGCCCACGGGCATTCAAGCCACGAGGGTTCCAGATTGCTATCTTGAGGTTGTGTTGGCGTTGGGCGGGCGATGTGGCTAGACCTCAACGAGGCTGCCAGCCGCGATGACAGGGCACGGGGAAGTGCAAGGGTCCTGCGGCAGCGCGCGGTCCACCAGCGTGGCAATGGCTGCCAGCACCTCCCGTGAGAGAGGAGCAGCGAAGATGCCGTCATAGGCCTTCATCTCAGTCGCTGTGATCTTCTGGTCCACTCCAACGATACCTAGGGTGCGCAGCACGTGGACTTGGGCGCGGCGCTCTGCTGTAGGCGGCGCGGCGGCGGCTGGGGATGCTCGACAGGATGCCGATCGTCCGCGGCGGGGCGTGGCGAAGCTGAGAGGCGCGCGTCGATTGCGGCGGCCTGGGTTGGGGAGGGCTGCATTTTAGAGTATTGAGTTGATTGTTTTGATCATCGGGCTTGTATTTAAGGGCCTGTTTGTATCAGATCCTAATTTGCCACCATCCGTTACATATTACTTGCCAAACTCTCCTAGGGTTAGATCAGCAAAATAGGTGCTACACTTTGTCACAATACTTTCCGCGTCGTTGATTATTCCCTCGAATAGTGATGTTTAGGCACCCTTGCATTACATCCTGCAATTTAAAACAAAATTGTTCAGTTTATATTATTTCGAACCCTTGGGTGCTGCAAACTCCTCCCTTAATACAGAATTTTAGTCTGAACATTCTATCCTAGGCCCAAGGTTACCATTGTCATGGAATTGGTAACTACATGGAAATTACAGATTCTTGCTTCATATATATAGTTATATACATGCACTATAAGCATGTACTCAATGAAGTTATTTGCATGTTTTTGTATCTTCAGGGACTATGGCTTCGTCTTCTGAGACTCGGGGCAACTGAGGATCCCCTTTCATCATTCGAATATGGCACAATTCTTGGTATCTTGAAGTTTCAAGTTCAAACCACATTGTTTCATTGCTTAACCTATTTATCTCTAGATTTCCTACCTATCCAATATGATTTTTGTTGCCTTGTTGCAGCTTTGATTGAGTCTGATGCAGAAGGCATCGGAGGGAGTGGCTTTGTTGAATGCATCAGAGAGCACATTCATTCGGTAATCTTAATCTTATAACTAGTGAGTGTATACCTTGCCCCTTTTTGATCCAGGTCATATATAACTTTTCTACCTTATAGGGTTGGCAATGCCGCTTGACTGATGAGCAGTTTATTGCTGTAAAAGAACTGGTGAGGTTTATTTCTTACTGTGTAGCTAGCCACACATTCTGCATGGTATAAGTACTGTTTTTTGCAAACAGTTATTCCTGTTCACGTCACTGATTGCCATGATATTAGCTGGCGGGTATGATGTAGGTAAATCTGCAAACTGGATGTGATAACTCATCAGTTCTAATTTCGTTGCTATAAAAATTTGAGTTGCATATCAGGTGGTGGTGGGTACTACCTTAAGAACACTATCCCAATTAAAAAATACCCGTAATGCTATATTTTTCAGTGTCATACTTGGACTGCTGTTTTCAATAGAAATCTTTACCAGTCAATTATGACTTTACTGCTATGGAAGCTAGGCCGAACTTTTTCCTTTTACAGCCTTGTACAACTTGCATGTTTTGTATACGTGCAATGCTGTCATTATGCTTATCGTATCTTCTTTTCTTTGCTGTGTTGATTCTTGCAAATCCTCATCATTCTCTTTTCTTGCAGCTTAAGACGGCTATAACTCTTGCCAGCTCTCGTGATGACATGTCAACAATTAGAGATGCTCTTGAAGTTTCTGCTGAAATGTACAGGAAGGACCCAAACAACGTTCAAGACTACGTTCAGCGTCATCTATTATCCCTAGCAGTATGGGAGGAGCTTCGGTATGTCATGCTTAGCATGTGATTATTTGCTCTTAAAGAATTTCGAATGGTGCAATCCATATGTCATGTCATTCTCTAATCTACAACTATTGCCACGTTGACCGTGAACAACACATTAGCTTGTCATGTCATCCAGCTTTGTTTTGAAATAAGTAGAGGGTGTCTATGAATCAGATAGAACTTTGAGGCTTGAATTGACAAATAGCATGTAGGTCAGTTCTCTTTATGAGGAAAAAATAACGAATTATGTTAATTGAAGATAATGAAATTAAGTTGCATGAAATTCAAACATATATTGCCTATTGTCAGCCGCAACTCAATGGCCTGTGTGGATCAGTCTCTGGAGTAAGTTAAAGGTTTATCAGGTGGATAGCACTTACTTACTTGATAGATGGGAGATCCAATTTTCTTTCTTCTGTTTGCATAGGTGCATTTCCATGTGTTTTTTCTAGTAAGTTTATTTCCATGTGTAGTTTCAGTCGTTCAGTGTCCATCTATGGTATGACTATGCTACATGATTGTTTTTCTTTCACAGCTTCTGGGAGGGCTACTTTGAATACTTGATGGAGAACTGTTCCAACAAGTAAGTTTCTCAACTGGTTATGTATATGTCTCGACATCATGTGTTAGTATTGTTTGCTAAACAACATAGGACAAGGCAGAAATTCTTGATGCAGTTTAAATAAGAACAGTAAGGAATATTTTACATGTATATGGTTGTGTTGTGCAGTGTGTGCAAAAATAACTGTAATTTTGCCTTCTTATGCTTGCATGATCTTCTAGACGAAAAAACCCGTGTAGTTGATCTAAAGATTTATAAAATTGCATTAAGTTGATTGAAACGAAACATGAAAAATATTGCGTGTCAACGGCAAAGTTCATCTATTCTCTACCAAGACAAGTTTTAGTAGTTACAAATTGGGACAAGCAAAGTACCAATGCATCTATTTGGGGGAAAGACTCCTTGTACTTCTATGTGTGGGTGCTCCCACTATCTCAACCATCAAGTGCTCCTTGAGAGTTGTGCACTTTGTCTCACCCTACTGCAATCAATGTGTGGTGAGAGAATGCATGCAATGCTCAGGGTGCATTCCATGGATGAAAAATGGTAGCACCAATACAAGCACAAAATCTAGTATCTATATGTTTTCTTATCTTATGTCTTGTGCATTTTTCTATTTCCTCAGGTCAACAAATTATGTAACGTTAGTTACTGCACAGCTCATTGTCATGGCAACTCACATGGTACATAGCAGGTTATATCTTGTATTTGTTGTAAATTACTCAAATTTACTATCCTTACTGTTCATTTCGTCTATAATGGAGGCGGGATTGGGACTACCTGATATTGATTCTTGGAATATGATCGAGAAAATAGCAGAGAGAAACAATTTGGGTTATAAGCAGCTTGTAAGTCAAACTAGACATAATAGTGTTTTGATAAATGCCTGTTTTATAACCTATTTTCTTGATAGTTGTTTGAACTTCCCTCAGATCAAACTTAGAGCATTGCTCACACATCTGCAACAACTCCGTGTTGGCTATTGGGGGGTACCTGTAGGAAAAAGCCAACCACTGCCATCATACGGCATGGCTTCCCCTCGTGCGCTTGATATATCTGATGAAAGCGAACAACCTGCTGAGGCATCTGTGTTAGGTCGAAGCTGGGTGCATAGTATGTTCAGTAGGGACAGAAGCTTAAGAGCTAGCTCTTTCAACCATGCTAGTAAGCTTTCATCTATTCCCAACCTCCCCCCTTCAAGGACCTAAATGGAGTATATATTGTCCTGACATCACCATGTCTCTCTAATATGGCTTGTCAATTGATTGTCCCAGGTGATCCAAAGGCTGGTGCTACCGCAGGAAAAACAGACCTAGCTGCTGCGCAAAAGAAAACTCAAACAAATATGAGGATCCTTAGAGGACACACGGGTGCTATTACTGCTCTTCATTGTGTAACAAGGAAAGAGGTGTGGGACCTTGTTGGCGATCGTGAAGATGCTGGTTTTTTCATCAGCGGAAGCACAGATTGCACGGTTAGCTTCCTCCTGTCATGGTTATTTTATTCGCAATTGTTGCTTTAGTGTCATTGTTCATTTTGTTATGGATCACACCAGCAGCGAATCATGGCCCATAGAACTTTGTTTTGGCTTGACGTGCTCTCTCTAAATTTCACCAATACTAAGAGTGGAGAAATTTTTGCAAGGAAAAAGCAAGTGCGTTATGGTATTATCAATTCTAATCAAAGTTAGGACCTGCTAGGCAAATTAGGGACACTTCGCGTTAATCAGGATCCTTTCAAAATACCTGATATGGTTTTGCTCGTGTTTTTTGTTGAGAAAAACTGGCTTTTTTCCATGCTACAGAATACGAGAAACATAGTTTATAGCCTTTCTGCCACCTACTTTTTGTGTGCACATGACAGCACTGCAAAGGCTCATTAGTCATAACAGATTAAATAACGCCTGCCAGTGGATTATAGTTGGGTTTGAAAATGAGAACTATCTGGTTACTGCCCACTACTCAATTCACATCCAGTTTTAAGAAAAGAGTCAAAATCCTGATTCAAGTTGGATTATGCTGGTAAAATGGCCATATTTAGAAAATCAAAATCTCCGAGGATTGCTTGGAATCGGCTGGTTACTTCTGTATAACATGTTGGGTAACATTAATTGTGCTTCAGTAAAATATTGCCAAAATATGTACATTTATCGTTTACAGCCAATGCTTCTGTAATTTTAGCAACACAGTATGTTCCGCTCTAAATAAAACTTCGGTCGCGATTGCTCTTAGTGCTTCTTACTATTTGAGGGTTTCAGTAACATCTGCGTAATGGTTGTTCATTATCTTCATCTTATCGGTCAATGCTTATATTTGTCAAATTGAACATAAATTCATGTGCACTTTGTTTCAAGTTTATTGTTGCTTTGTTTGTTGTCATGCTATGTTTACCTTTTAAATGTTCTGAATTTCTGATCATTGCTTCATTCTACTTGTAGCTATGCTTCATTACAATGACATCTCTTGATCAGCTATTGTCCTTATATGTGCTGACGTGGACATTATGTGATACTTTGGTTCTCCATATAGGTAAAAGTTTGGGATCCAAGTTTGCGTGGTTCGGAACTTCGAGCAACACTTAAAGGGCATACTAGGTAGAATCCGTCATCCAAATTACGCTATGCAACTGTAGCTGTGTCGATATTTCATTATCACTTCTCTTATCTTTTGGTAGTTCGTTGTCTAGTGAACTAACTGACTAGAATTGCTCATCCGGGACACAGTATAATGTCAGCAAACAGACAAGCAGTCAACTTTTCTTCTGTTTACGTGTTCAAACATGTATCTTATTACCATTATTTTGAGAGACTTTCACATAATGCAACTTGAATCATCTTACCAATGCATGGACATGGGGTCATGGGGGTTGCACGTAACAGTTCCACCCCTTATATCTGCCCCTGTCAAAGCATAGTTCCGTTATGTTTGAAGTTCTGTTATATGAACCGGGGTACATGCTAGTCTTTTCTTCCTTTTCCTTTTCTTTTGCCGAGCATCTGATCAGTTATACACTTGTTTTTCTACACTTGGTTCTGAGAGGAGTATTGTGCTTGATCTCATCCATGAAGTTGTTATGAATCTTAAGACAACAGTAGATTAATTGGATGAACCATTTTTAATTGCAAAGTATTATAAGGTGTTTTGTGGTTTTAGTACTGATACATTCTTAGTAGTTCTGTGGTTACCTGACTTGATATATATCTTCAACTACTTTTGATTAGTCGTTGTCTTTCTAGTGGTATCTTAGAATATCCAGGGTCGTTAGCTTGGCCCACTGAATTTGGCTACCCAAATTCTGTCTAGATTCACTGCTGTTTACTTCAATTTTTTCAGGACAGTTCGTGCGATTAGTTCAGATCGTGGCAAAATAGTTTCGGGAGCTGATGATCAATCCGTCATAGTCTGGGATAAGCAAACTTTTAAGCTTTTGGAAGAACTGAAGGGCCATGATGCACCGGTTAGCTTCATCGTAGTAGTTACTTACACATCAATGCCTCTAATACCCAACCTTACTAAGCATATTCATGCACAATTGACATTGATACAGGTCAGTTCTGTCCGGATGCTCTCAGGAGAACGTGTTCTCACTGCATCTCATGATGGTACAGTAAAGATGTGGGATGTACGGACCGATACTTGTGTTGCTACTGTGGGTCGTTGTCAAAGTGCAGTTCTCTGTATGGAATATGATGACTCAACTGGAATTTTGGCAGCTGCTGGGAGAGACGTGTATGTACTTTTTTGAATTTTGAAATGTTTTTGGTGCTTTGATTCAATATGGCTCAAGCAACTTGGGCTACATTCTGTTCTGAAAAGTTCATTCCATCAGGATGGCGCATGTCTGGGACATTCGTTCCAGTAAGCAGATGTTCAAGCTTCAAGGGCATACAAAGTGGATAAGGTAATGCGTTTGTTGAACTTTTGAGCATTCACATCTCTGTTGTGCTGGCTATTTCGATCAATAATTTACAGATGCTGACACAAATTCTGGTCGACTAAAGATCAATGAGAATGACTGGGGAAACGATAATTACTGGGAGTGATGATTGGACGGCTAGGGTGTGGTCTCTTACCCGGGGAACATGTGATGCTGTATTAGCATGCCATGCTGGTCCCATACTTTGTGTTGAATACGCGCCTTCAGATAAAGGAATTATCACTGGTATGTGACCATTACTTATTTTGAAAGCCAGGTGGCCTAAGCTCTGCCAAATTATATCCATGTCAGATATCTGATCCTTGATTAATATGACAGGTTCCTCTGATGGGTTTATACGTTTTTGGGAAAATGAAGGTGATGCCTTATGGATTGTGAAAAGAACTTCATTTGCTTTTACCACATTTGTTTTTGTACCTTGTTTAGGGGAAAACGCGTTTTGGCGTATTTCTACACAAGGCAAGCATACCATTTGTCAGTAGAGCTGGCTGTGAATCTGCTGGAACCTACAAATTTAGTGGAGATGAACCCTTTTCGCTTGGGCACCAAAATAATATGAAAAATTACGAATAAAAAGAAAAAGATAGTAGAGTACATTATCAAGTTGTTTTAATCCGTATAATTTACGAGCAGCTCCTCTTAACCATTAACTGATCTGTTCAATGGGCCCATTTCATTATTTTATCATTTCAAAGTATTTTACCATTTTATGAATAAACAACTGTGTATGAAATAAAATAGAAGTACATGTTGCAGAAACTGGTGAGTGAAACTCAGGCATTTTCATTTTCATTGTAGGAGGAATAAGATGTGTTAAGAATCTGACGCTTCACTCGGCATCGGTTCTGTCCATTAGCGCTAGTGATCACTGGCTTGGAATTGGTGCTGCTGACAATTCTATGTCTCTTTTCCATCGACCACAAGAAAGATTCGGAAGTTTCTCAAATACAGGATCAAAAGTTGCAGGATGGCAGCTTTATAGAACTCCCCAGAAAACATCTGCAATGGTAATAACTGTTTATTGCTTTGTTCAATTCCTTCCTTCCTACTCCCTCCATTCCACAATATAAGATGTTTTAGCCATTTTCCACATTCACATGTACACACATGTATCTAGACATGTTTTAATGTACATGTGCAGTCATTTTAGTGTGAATGTAGACAGCATGTGTTACACCTAAAACATCTTATAATATCTTTGCAGTATGGATCAGAGAGAACCTCACGCATTAGAAATTAAATATATTTATGGTAGATGTCTACCCGTCTTTTAATCCCTTTCTGACAAGCAAAGCTGCCTGCTTTTAGCAAGGATGCTTGTATCACATCTGTTATTATTCATACTTGAGGTGTCTCACTATCAGTAATGTTCCTAGCATGGCCTTGTGCTGACCACAGAACCATTTGTTCCCAAGCATGATTGTAGATAGATTCATTCTGAAAGCATATCATGTTCCTAGCCGGTTGAAAAAAATGATGTTCCTATTAAATTCCTCTTGTAAGCACCATGATAGGTTCATGGTGGGCAAATGCTACATGCTCTGATGTTCTTCTGGAAAGTTGTCATGTTAAATTCGAAGAGGATGTGGACTCTGCAATTTGGGAGACTATTTCTAAATCCACAATTTTCCACTGTGACAGGTAAGATGTATAGCATCAGATCTGGATAGGAAAAGAATATGCAGTGGTGGCCGGAACGGACTTCTTCGGTTGTGGGATGCTACCACAAGTATCTAAGTACAAACTAGGATTATGTATTCATGTAAAGAAATGGCGGTTACCTTGTGATGTTGTATGCCATTCTTTTTTGTTCTGTAGAAATATAAGGAACTCCATTCGTTCCATCCAGTTTGTAATCTCAAAAGCTGTATTGGTGCCTCGTGCGAAATTTTGTCTATTTCTTCAGGGTCACCAAACCCTGCGAGGTACTGCTCTAATTATATGAAACACGTTGTGTATTATGTCGAACCAAGTTTTGTACTGCTCCCTCTGATCCATAGTAAGTGTCGCTGATAAGTTGTACTAAATCAGCAACACTTATTATGTACCAGATTAAACACATCTATTTTGAACATTAAAGAGAGGTCCCTGTCCGATTTCATTTTCTACTTTCCACATGTGTTTTCTTGAAATCATGACAGCGCCTACCTTCCCTGCTTGGTCTAAGAAATGAAACTTATCGTCCTGACTCATGGTTGGGCCCTGGTTGCACGCACACACATATAAATATTAACAACTCCCTCTGGTCCAGAAAATGTGTCGCTGGAATTGAACTACGTAGCACATTTTCTACATACAGCTTCTGACACATATTTCGGATCGGAGGTAGTAGTGTATTTGTGTTGACGCCTCTAGATCCACTGCTCCCCTCCTTATCCGGCCACTGCTTTGATGTCGTGGGGTGGAGGGGAGAAGTTTATGTTGCTCGGTTTGGATGTATGGTAGTGTCGCTCAAACATTGGTGGCAGTGTTTTTCCGAACAGTTCCTCCGGTTCCAACCCATACAGGTGATGTTTAGTTTGGTGTTGTCAGGGAGATCAAAGTTTTGTCCCCATCGATCCTCATGGATGACGAGTTTGTTCTTGTTGATGGATGTTGTCCATCACAAGCGAGAGCTATAATGACAAGCTTAGGTATTGCTTTGAGGAGAAGTTTTTGGCTTATGATCATTATTGTAATTTATTCTTTGTTTAGGGATTTTCTGGGTCGTAGGTTTCGATTATACAATTATGTGGTTGTAAACGTCTTTTAACCTTATACAATATTCAGGTGTATTTGGGAGTTCACTTTCACTAGATAAATAAGAAACAAATGTTCACTGATTTTTTTTTTGTTCTTAAGTTCACATTGTCCATGTGGGTACTTCACTTTATGTCTGGAAGTTCACTTCGTCGCGCTCAAGAATCACTTCCCTGCACTGGGATTGGTTTCATCGAGAAATTTTCTTTCCAACAGAAAGTTCACCATTTTTTGTTGGAAAATCAGAGAGTTTGCTTCTTTTGTGCGAGAATTTTAAGTTTCTGTTGGTGGACAAACCACTGTGTATAAAGTTAATTTCTTCCATGAAGTTCACAGTGGAAAGTTTCCGTAACATATGCGTGCACTCATACATTAGTACATAAAGACAATCATAGAAGATAATATACTTGTATGCAACCAATAAACGAACTATTTCACAATTTCCGTAAACAAATCACTACTCAAACATAGACAGGGAGACACAATAGATCATCGGAAAACAATATATTGCATCATACATCATGTTTGTCAAGAGATTACAGTGCAGATATGGAGAGGATCTTGCTGTACGGCGGAGCGGGTGCAGCCCTCTGGAGATGATCCCGGCGGCGTTTCCCCCCTCCGATCTCCTCCGACATTAGCCTTTTGACTCTCTATTTTGGTGTTTCTGTGTTTCTGTGGCGCTCCTCCGGAGGATCGCGAAAAGGCTTCTTATATAGGCGGTTTTAGGTCACGAGCAATTTTTAGGTCAAAAGATCAATGGAGATGAGGCTCAAGGGTTGAATGGGCTATGCTCATGGGCCCCACCTCTGGTCGTGCGAGCATAGCTCGTTTGGCCCTCGGGTGTCCTCCCCCGAGGATCCTTCTCACATACGCCTTCTTACTTCTAAAAATAAATTGTCAAAAATTGGCAAGTCCATTTGACGTCGTTTGAGTTCTTGAAACTTAAAAATACGCAAAAACAGGGTTTTCCTAATCTGCAGGGTTAAAACCAAAATAAGGGGGGCAATGTGAATTGTCCCCAAAATCATTATAATTCATAAACATACTATAATAGTTGCAAATAAGTAGAAATATCAAATAATAAAGTGCAAAGTTCATGTATACATTTTACATGCATTAGGTATGTCTTATTTGAGTGTTGTGAGTGTGTTGTGAGTGATCCAGTGATGTTGATTACAAATATGTGCATATTGTGTTTATTGCAGGGATTAAAAAAGAATACAAAAAAACCCTGGCAAAAACAAAGCTCTTTGCCGAGTGGGGCACTCGGTGAAGGCGCTTTTGCCGAGTTGGGGCATTCAGCAAAGAGCCGAAGAGACTCTCAGGTGCCAAATGGTCAGATGGGAGTTTTCGATGTCGAGCCGTTTTCTGTGCCAAGAGTCGACACTAGGTGAACCATGTTCCCAGGTGACCATATAGCACGGCGTTGCGGCACTCGGCGACAAAGAGACACCCGACATAGCCTTTCGGTGAGACTAGCAGCGACACTCGGCGAAGATGCTCATCGGCGAGACATTTAGCCGAGACAAAGAAAGGACACTCGTCGACACAGTTTGCCTCGTCGGCCACAAAAACACTGGCGACAGATTCACCGAGACTGGCTTTCATGCCACGTGGCCGCACGTCATGGCTTCCTACTTTGCCGAGAACCCGTGGCGACACTCGGCAAAGTAGTGACGGTCGTTTGGCATGGGATTGCCGTGATCTACTTTTCTGTCCCGGATGGCTGGAAAGTCACTCGGCGAAGGAGTCACAGAGCACCGTGACAAAATACACTCGGCGAATTTGCGTTACTGAGTGTTTTCTGCCGAGTGTCGGCGAAGGGTTTTGCCGACTGGAAATATGCTTTCGTCTAGTATTTTTGCCACCCGGCAGTATTTTCTAGTAGTGATAAACCACAACTATATCACTAGTACCGGTATAAACAAGGTTTAATGTAGAAAAGAAAACTAGGAGTAGCATATTCTGCAGCACCGAAGCGGCCGGCATCACTACCTGCGGCAGGACACGCACATGTACTATGTACAGCTAGCCGCCGTTCTACCAACCGGAACCTAAACATTTCTACTGCTCACTCCCACTAAAATCCTGAAGTCGTTGTGGTCTTCACCATCCTGCATAGTCATCATAGTAATCGTTTCTACACGGGCTGAGCCCTCCGCCTACTGCAGACGACAGACTATCGTTTCTAAACACAAGACAACACGATCTGCGTGCTACGCGGTGAGGGAGATCGGAGACGAGGTCGCGTCGTTCACCGCCTTGGTCATCGCCTCGTGGAACGACGCCTGGTTCCAGTCGCCGTCCACGACCCGGAGCTTGATGCTGGCGATGGCCTTGAGCAGCACCTGCGGGGAGTAGGTGTCGGCGTCGACGGACAGCACGCTGACCTGCTCCATCCACCGGAGGCACTCCAGGATGCGCAGCACCAGCTCCACCACGTCGCACTCCACCATCACCATCACCGTCAGGTTCACCACCTCCTCCGACCCCGCCTTGCTGATCTGGACCTTGGCTCTCCTTGTTGGCTGCTGCGTGCCGCCGTCCTCCTCGCACGCCGGGATGTGCTTCTCCAGCTTGCTGTTCTTCTCCTCCAGCTCCGACACTTGCGCCTCCAGGCTCTTCAGGTAGCCCGCCGCCTTGGTCAGCACCGTCGTCTTGTCCTTCTGCCATAGTATAATTTGACACGTTAGAATCAGTATAAACCAGCAGGCCAACCTGAAAGAATGAGTGGTTTTTGTTTTCCTAATGACTGGTCTGCCTAATTTGCTCACTTGAAAATGATAGCTTTTGCATTACTTCGATTCGATACGACAAAATCTCTTTGCTGTTTCCTGGCAACCACTCAAAACTACAAAGTGATGATCTGCCTTTGTGTTTGTCTAGGTGTCAAGAGTATTTATCTTGTCTTAATCTTGATACCTTTGGCACCCACCGCTATCAACTTGTCTATTTGTGGGCCACTAGAAAGCATAACCCCCTTACCTATCGCCTTCCTATATGCTACTAATGTTCACTAGCAGGAAAAACAAGAACTGTTGACTCGACAAATGCGCTTGGCTCTCGAAGAAGTCCTCCTTTCCAGGTTGGCAAGGTTTTTAATCATCCTTGGAGTCCTAGAAACTAACTATAAATATCCTTCTCTTATCATTAAAGTTGTGATCTATTTTCTTATATTACTACTACGTTCATGGGTTCTTGCTTTAGGTGTTCAATTGAATCCTTAACGTTAACAATACTATTGTCATGTAACTAAATATAATAGATGACATTTTAGAATTTGGCATTGTATGTAATACATATTTTTAACCGATCCTTTTTGTACATATATCCTAAGAAAAAATTGCAAAGGTATATGTGCTTAGAGATTCATGTCTACATATTACAAATCGGGATATTTGGTATACTATTGTTGCTAGTCAAAGTTTAAAATCTATTTATAAATGTAAGTAGCTTGTGCTTAGAGGAAGTCGTGTGTATTTATGCCCGGATACCGATTGCTATTATTCGCTGAAAATATAATTTTTTAGTGTTCACCTAGTCTTGCCGTTATAATTCAGATATACTTCCTCCATTCACTATTATAAGGTGTTTTTAGTATTTTATTAAAGCCATTTAATTTGCATACATCTGTTCGTGGCTAATTGCGTACACTATCTTATTTTATGGGGAAGAGGATAAGAAGAAAAGTTAAGGTGGAATCTAGTGGAGTACGTCTACTTTCTTTCCGAAGCTTCCGTGCATGTACCTTTCGAGCTTGTCCCCACATACAATCTTTCAATTTTATCTTTATCAAATCCAGTGTGTCCTTCTAATCACCTTCCTTTGTCAAGTCCTTGTCTCTTGTGGTTTAAACAAGCAAACAGTACTGATCATGACAAGTCAGGACGAAGGAACCAAAGACTAGTCATGTTCTGCCAAGTCTCCTTTGAAAATTGAAGCGAGCAGGGAGGATCCTCTGCCTTATAAACAAAAGGAGGAATATGTGTCTATTTGCTTTATTTTGCCATTTTCTCCATCCTATCAACAAGCTAAGAGACTGAAATTTGGCGAGATTGGATATGATATTTGATGCAATGGCATTAAATTTACTGTATACATGTACTAACTCTGTTCCATAATTCCTATCGTGATTTTAGTTTAATTTTGAACTAAAACAAGGTAGGGTTCGTTTTATCTATATATAGTTTCATTCTAGCATAGGAGACCGTCGACGCCCTTGATTAACTACTTTAGGTGTCTAAAAAATAAACATGGTTTATGAGCAAAAGGGAGTACTAGAGTATAGTTGAGAATTTGGAGCGAGTGGATGTGATGGTGATGTTTTTATACCTTTGAGCACGGAGGAAGGAGCGACCTCAGTGCGTGGAAGCTGTCGTTGAGCTTCTCCCGTCTCTTCCTCTCTGACATCATGTGGTAGAGCTGGCCGCTGTTGCAGCTCGCCGCTCTTGGGTCGTCCGGCTGCTGTCCCCGGCTGCCACTGCTGGTTCTCTCCGGCGACGAGGCGAGGCTGCTCTTCACCGTCACGTGGTGGCCACCATTTCCTCCCGCACGCAGCTGTGGCACCATGGCCGATGCTTGCTGCTGCATGCCGCTGTCCCGGGAGAAAGGCTTCGCCGGCGAGGAGGCTGATGAGGACGGGGAGGGCGAGGAAGAGGACATGACCGCCATCATGGCCCTCATGATCGCCTCGTCGTTGTGGTCGAACGGCTGGTGCGCCACCGGCGGCGGCGCGTGTTGCCGCGATGCGAAGGCGGCGGAGTGGTCCAGCGTGATGGACCCCGAGGAGCCGCCGCTGTCGAGGGATAGGGACCGCTTGGACGAGATCGACGACGACGTAGATGACGGAAGCACGAAGCGGCCGTCCTGGTCCCCTCCTCCGAAGAAGCCCGTCGTGTCCATGTCCGCCATGCCGTCCACCTGCACTCAGATTGAACCAAAACCCCGATCTGTATAAGCGAAACAATCCGAATTGGAAGGAACAAACAAGCTGCCAAAAGCATTGAGTCGCTCACCTCATCAGTGGAAACCATGAGATCAACGTCGGCCACCCCGAAGTAGGCATTGTCGTCAACGATGGAGCTCACAGCAGAGCTGGTCAAGTGAAATAATGTCAGGAACAAGAGCATGCTACTCCATTAACTCACCAGTGAAGATTCAATGAAATGAAGATTATTCAAGCGTTTAAGCTGCGGGACATACTCAGTGAAGGGTTGCCAGAAGGGATCGGCGATGTCGACGGGCATGTCCAGGCTGCACCACACATCATCCATGGATCCCTCAACAAGTGTACCTAACCTAAGTAATGAATGGAGCTGCTTAAAAGGGATGAGTAAACTGGACGGATGAGTAAAGCTGGGCGTAGGGTGCGAGACAGAGCAGGGAGAGGCAGCGGAGCTGCTATATATGTAGCGCGGGGCAGTTGAGCAGGAGGAAGGAACGGAGTTGGTGCAAACAAGTGGGGGTAAAATTCACGTAGCATAGCATATTGAGTGTGGAATAGTCTCGCTTGCTGGGTCAAAGTCGTGGATCGCAGGCACGCGAGCCAAGACGAACCTGCTGGGAACGTCAAACTTGGAGGCAGCAGGCGAACGGATGGGAGTGAAGTGGGCCTAGCTCAGCTGGTTAGTTCTTTGTGGTGGAACCAGCCCACCAGGTTCAAGTACTAGACTTGACATGGGTGGTCACACTTTTCTGGAATTTTCAGGAATTAACCGGCGCTATGCTTTCAGTGGTACGTGACGTGCCCGTCAACAGCGAGGCGCCTGTGGTGACTTCGTCAACCTCAAGATCTGCCGGACCGGTCTCTCGGAGGTGCTCATAGGGGTAGGGTTTGCGTGCGTACGTTCATATGGGTGTCTGTACGTGTGTGTTTATTAGCGTCTGCGTCTGTACTGTGTTTCTCAAAAAAAAAAGGCGAACGGATGGGATGATAGGGGAGCTCAACGGCGGGAAACGGTACATGTGCCCCTCCGGTCCCCGATTACGGTTTACTTTTTTTTTAATCACCCCCTTTATTCATTAACTCAAAATGTTGGTACAGACACCTTCAGGTGGACACAGGAGCCAAACGTGGCGCCCTGCTGATACAACTCTTAGCTAAGCTATGCGACTCCATATTGGATCGACGGTTCTCATGAACAAAACGAACTGACGTGAACTGATCAGCCGTAGTCATGATCTCCTTCACTACCTGACCATACTTTTCCATAACTTCTTCTTTATTAATCGATTGAACTGCGTTGAGGCAGTCGCTTGCCAGTCTAACCGATGCCAGGTTGAAATCGTCGATTACGGTTTACTGCCTAGGAACGGCTTGGTCTTTGCCGTCTGGCTATCACAAGCGGGACTAAATCAGTTATTATCATGTAAAAAAGGGTATTATTTCTATGTAATGTTTGTAGAAACACCGAGTACAGTATAGACACACGTGCGCACCGTCGTACGCATAAACTCAAACAACATTTGAGCTTCAAAATTAACGAAGCCGCGAAAATAACATTTTGATTCAATAAGAAGAGACACATGGTACCACAAACACTGAATATATCATAGAAACACCAAGTACAACGTAGACACACGTACAACATTGTCGTACATATAAAATCAAACAACATAAGATTCTTGGTGGTTTTAGTTCAAAATTAAACTAAAATAGAACCAAATTTAAAGTTTACCTCTGACCCTTTTTTTACGTGCGCCATAACTAAAACCAGTGGTGAAAACGCGTGTTGTCATATGTAAAGCCGTATATATGATGTACAACCAAAATTGTGCGTCATGGGTAATACTTTCCGGGGCAAGTTGAAAGAGTAAACGAAGTCGGCTAGAGGGGGGTGACTAGGCGAATACCAAATTTTATATTTTCCCTTTTAATTATGGCTTTGCAAGGTATAATAAGGTTGACTAGATGTGTAACTAGGTGAGAGCAACCTAGGTGATACAAGCACAAACACACAATACATATATAGCAATAGAAGCAAATAAATAAATGATAGAAGTAACCGCAAGATGGGCACGAGGAGATGATTCACGTAGTTCCTTCCCAAAGGGAAGTACGTATATGTTGGCGAGGTGTGGATCCATCTAGGCAGTCCAATAGCACGGGTGTGCTTCACCTTAATCTCTTTGAGCCGTTCCCCCAAGGGCACTAGCTTATTCCATCCTGAGGTCGATTTCCTTAGGCGTTGACCAAGCCTTTACACAAGGTTGAGGCTCTCCACAATTGTATTGAAGACTCTCAACAACGTCACGGAGCTCCTTACACCAGGATGAAGCTCCAAGACCCAACAAGTCTCCTAGAGTTACAAGCAACCCAAGAGGATACACGAATCGGTGGGGAAATGTGGAGGGATTCGAAATTCCTTTGGTGGAGTTGTAGATCTAGACCTCCTCCTTCACTCCTCAAAGTATCAAGACGTTTGGGTGGGTGGAGTAGGAGATTTAGTAGGTGGCAGCTTCGCATTAATAGAGGAGAGTGTGTGAGATGTAACCCCTCCTTGGGAAAGAAGGGGCCTTTAAATAGGGCCCCCCAAAAATGTAACCATTATGCACAGAAAATGTGCATAGCGTTACTACCGGTGGGAACCAGCGGTACTACCGCTGCTGTTATCCCCCGGTACCACAGTAGTCTCGACTGCCAGACCAGCGGTAGTACCGTTGCTTCCAGACAGCGGTACTACCGGAGGATAGCACCGGCACTACCGCTGAATAAAAACGCACAACATGTTTTAATCCAGGGTAGTACATGGTTGGTAACGGTGAGGTACCGTAGGGACAACAAAGGCGAAATCACCGCTAACGGTGTCGTGTCTCGAAGGACGGACACCGGAGATGCGATACACCCCCTTTGTAGATTCGGTAGGGGCGCGAAGGAGGCTGAAAACGTCTCCCGGGGGACGATCGCTGGCAAGCTCTTCACTCACTCGCAGATCTCGACGTGGTAGGCAAACAAGGAAATCACACATCGATCTACCTAGGTTTAAGCCGTACGAAGGCTAACAGCCCTACTCCTGCATGTCTGTATAGATGGACGAATCATGGTGTGGCTACAATGGTGTTCTCCGGCGAGGTACCCGGCAGGGTACTCGGCTAGAGGAAGAGGAAGGACAGATCCTTTGAAAGAACATTTCTTAATCCCTAGTGTTTTGTGTGTTAGTTAACAATACCAATGATATACTAATCCTATTGCTAAGTATTTCAGTTTGGGTGAAACTCATATCACAAATCCTAAAGCCAAATTGTAGAGAAAAAGAGTTTCTGGAATTCTTCCCAGACTCGGATATTCCGGTTCCCCAACTCGGATATTCCGAGTCAACCCCAGAAAATTGGCTAAGTCAAGTTTAGAAGTGGTACTGACTCCAATCGGAAATTCAGCTCGGAAATTTCAAGGACTCGGATATTCCGGTTCCCCAACCCGGATATTCCGAGTCAACCCCAGAAAATTGGCTAAGTCAAGATTCAGAAGTGGTACTGACTCCAATCGGAAATTCAGCTCGGAAATTTCAAGGACTCGGATATTCCGGTTCCCCAACCCGGATATTCCGAGTCAACCCCAGAAAATTGGCTAAGTCAAGATTCAGAAGTGGTACTGACTCCAATCGGAAATTCAGCTCGGAAATTTCAAGGACTCGGATATTCCGAGTCACCCTCAGAAAATCGACTAAGTCAAGTTCAGAATTGGTTCTGATCTCAACCGGAAATTCAGCTCGGATATTTTCAAAGACCCGGATATTCCGGGTGACCGGAATTTCCGGTGTTACTTAAATCGGAATTTCCGGGTGCCCAAGACAGCCAACGGCCTGATTTTGAGGGGGAGTATAAATACCCCCTCACTCACTGAAGAACAGTTAGCTCTCAGATTTTCTCTCTCCTACTATTCTTGAAAGCTCAAATCATCAAGATCTCCCAACCCCCCACCCAAATTCATTGATCTTTGGAGGATTGGAGGAGAAGGCCCGGATCAACATCTTCACCGAAGGGATTTGCATTTCTCCCCCATTCACTTGGGGATTTCGTGGCTAGGGTTTCCGGTGGGAAACCTAGTTCACCATTGTTGTACTCTTGGTGTTCACTTGACCTTTTGTGGTCCTTGACCTTTTGTGGTCTTCTTGGGAGCCCCCAATTCATTTGTGGGTGTGTGCCTCAAGCGTTTGTAAGGGATTCGATCTCCGCCCTAAAAGGGGATCAATAGTGGAAGGTGGACTTGAAACCTTTGTGGTTGAGTTCATCGGAGAAGAAGGCGAGCCTTTGTGGCGTTGCGGCTAACCTGTTGTGGTAGCGCACACCTCTCCAAACGAGACGTACACCCTTGGGTGGAACTCAGGATTACATCTTCGTCTCCGCGTGCTTCACTCGGTTCCCTTTACCTTTGCTCCCTTACTTGCTTATCTTGTTATTGCTTAGATTATCATTTAGGCAAATTCACCGTAGTTGCATATCTAGAGAATTTACCTTTGTGTTGAGCCTAAATTTGAAAAGACCTAAAATTTGTAATAGCACCTATTCACCCCCCCCCCCTCTAGGTGCCGGATTCCCGTTCAATTGGTATCAGAGCCAGGTTCACTTTTAAGGGCTTAACCGCCTAAGTGCAACGATGACGGAATCCGATGCCGAGAGGGCCGCCCGTGAAAAATTAGAGGCGGAGAAGGAGGCGTTAGCCAAAGGGGCAACCATGGCCGATCTTATTGATATGAGATCATCCTTGGAGGCCCAACTCCTCAAGATGAATGAGATGCTCATGACACTCTTGAATTCTAAGGAGCCCGAGGCTACTTCTCCCTCTCCTCCTCCTAAGGAACATGCGGGGAACTCTAAGGAGTCATCTTCGGATGGGTCCAAAGATGTTACCTCAAGTGTTCCGGGAAGGCGGAAAAGGATGAACCACCTAGCTCCTCTAACACCCCCAAAGGAGAGGAATTTCATAATGTCAACCATAATTACTCTCCTAACCCTCTTATCCCTCACCCTCATGTAAACTTTAGAAGTGATCCTCCTAAGCTTAAACCTACTCATTTCTCTCAATGGGTATTTCTAATGAAGTCTCATCTATGTAGTGCCTCCATTGAGCTTTGGCGCATCATTGAAGAAGGATACAAGCCCCATGATCCAACCAACTTGACAAGAAGAGATGTGGTTGATAGCCAACTCAACGCCACCGCTCTTCATCAACTCCAAATGGCCGTTGGAGAGAAGGACATGGCGCTCATTCAACAATTCTCCACCGCCAAGGAAGTTTGGAATGCTCTTTCCGACATCTTCGTTGGGAATGAGAGCATGAAGAAGAACCGGTATGATGCCTTATGCAATGAGGTGGAAGGGTTCTACAAGTTGGATGGAGAAAGCCACGAGTACATGTACTGGAGGTTGGTATTGGTTGCCAACTCCTTCAAGAACCTCGGGGCAGAGTACATTAATGATGCTTGGATCAAGAGGAAGTTTGTGACCGCTCTCTTGCCCTTTGAGGAAACGGATTTGAAGACACTCCAAGGGAGACATGACTTTGCAAAGATGACATCCAATGAAGTTATGCAAGAGATGACCGCATACAAGGTGGCCTCCAAGATTGCACAAGATGCAAGAGCTAGAGCCATAGGGATGCACAAGCATGCCTCAATTGCTTTGAAGGCCACCGTTGAAGAAGAGGATGAAGAGGAGTGTGATGATCAAGTCGAGCTATCTAGTGAAGCTCTCTCAAGCACTCTCACTCAACACATGGGTCTTGCGGCAAGAACCTTTTGGAAGAACCCCGGAAGGGCCAAAGTAAGGATTGCCAAGAAGTTTCCCACCAACGGAGGAAAGCCATTCAACAAAGTGAGGCTTTGCTATAACTGCGATGACAAGAGCCACTTTGTTGCCGATTGCCCATGGGAGAGAAGAGAGGATCATGGTGGGAGGCTCGTGGCCAAGACGAAGGGCAAGGGGCCCATGCCCATGAAGAAGCCTTTCTTCAAGAAGAACCAAAAGATTGTCTTGGTGACTCAAGAGCAATATCCCACCGATGATGAAGATAGTGAAAAGGAGGATACTCCAACGCAAGTGGCCGCACTAGCCATTTCTTCCACACCTCCGTCACTCTTCTCCTCACCAAACGAGAGCCCCATCGTCAAGAATGCAAGATGTCTTATGGCAAAGACATCCGAGGTAAAATTATCCCCCAACTCCATATCACATGACATTGATGATGCTATGAGCTTAGAAGTCAAGGAAGAAATCATTGCTTTTGATAAATTCATGACTAACTCGCAAGGAGAAGGAAAGAAACACTTTGGCTCAATCATGAGTCGTATAGGTGAGCTTGAGGATGAGCTTGAACTAAAAGGTGAGATTGAGAGAGAGGATGCACACGCTAAGGTGTCTCTCTAATCCTCTCTCGAAGATGAACAAGAAACTCATGCTCTCCTTAAGGAGCAACTTGCTAAGATCACTAAGGATCGTGATCTCTACTTTGCTAAATGTAAAATTGTGCAAAATGAAAAGTCCGAGCTTGTAGTTGCTCATGCTAGACTTTGCAAATACTTCGAGTCACTTGACAATGCTCACAAGGTGTTGACAAGTGATCACGAACGTCTTCTCAAGTCTCGTGATCAACTCCAATCTCAGATATCTACTCTTGAGAAACCTAGCACCTCTACTCCTTTGAATGCTAATGCAAATGTTGTTAAGGATATGGCTAGGGTTGTGTTTGTTCCTTCCATGGCAACCAAGCCCAAGACCTCTCTTGATAAAGGTAAGGGGACACTCACTACTCCTCTTCATGAGCGAGTGCCCCACAAGGGTAAGGAAGGTCTAGGCTATGTTGCTAAGGAGAAGAAGAAGATCAAGAAGAAGACCAAGTCCGCACAAGCCAAGAAGGATGACATTGCGAGTGGAAATGCCACAAGGGGCACTCCCACTCGTAATGACTTTGCGGGCATATCTAACCCAACTATGCTTTATATGTTGATTATTATGGGGATGTCTATGCTAGATACATTGGTCCTTTTGATGGTTACATTGAATATGCTATTTGGGTTCCAAAGACCCTTGTTGCTAACCAAAAGGCACCCATTGCAAAATGGGTACCTAAACCAAAGAATTGATTGTGTGTAGGGCCTTGCTTCCCGAGGATCGAAATGGATAATTGATAGTGGGTGCACTAGTCATATGACCGGAAGCAAGGATATTGTAACGGAGTTGAAGCCCAATGATGATCAAATGACCGTTACATATGGTGATAATTCTAAGTCTAAGGTAATAGGGCTCGGCAAGGTGGTAGTGGCACCGGACATCACACTTGTGAATGTCTTGCTTGTCGAGTCCCTAGGTTTCAACTTGATCTCCGTCCATTCTTTAACTTGTTTGGGCTATACCGTTGTATTCGAAAAGGAAATGGTCATTCTCTTGCGGAGCAAGTCTCTCAATGTGTCTTTCGTTGGGTACATTGAGAATGGGCTCTATGTGGTTGACTTCTCCGGAGTCACCACTTCCCATACAATGTGCCTATTCGCAAAGGCGGACTTGGGTTGGCTATGGCATCGCCGACTAGCCCATGTCAGCATGAGGACTTTGCAAAGTCTTCACAAGGGTGGCCATATCCTAGGACTAAAAGACCATATTTCTTTCTCGAAGGATCGAATGTGTAGGGTGTGTGTTGAAGGAAAAATGCATGACATCTACCATCCAAGCAAGACCATCATTTCTTCAAAAAGGGTTTTGGAGCTTCTCCATGTTGACCTCTTTGGTCCCATTCCGGAAGCTAGTCTTGGTGGCAAGAAATTTTGCTTGGTGATTGTTGATGACTATTCAAGATACACATGGGTTTTCTTCTTCAAGACAAAGATGGAGACTCAACAAACTATCATCGACTTCTCCAATGAAGCTCAACGTCAACACAATGTCCCTATCTTGGTGATAAGAAGTGACAATGGGTCCGAGTTCAAGAACTACACCTTAAACGAGTTCCTTAGTGAAGAAGGGATTCGTCATCAATATTCTGCTGCTTATACTCCCCAACAAAATGATGTAGCCGAAAGAAAGAACCACACACTCATTGAGATGGCAAGGTCGATGATGGCCGAGTTCAAGTCCCCTCACAACTTTTGGGCCGAAGCCGTCAACACCGCTTGCCATTCATCCAACCGGCTCTTCTTTCGCAAAGGACTCATGAAGACACCTTATGAAGTGCTTACCGGGAACAAGCCCAATATCTCCTACTTCCGAGTATTTGGTTGTAAGTGTTTTTATCTCATCAAAGGTGTTCGTTTGGGCAAGTTTGATTCTAAGTTTCTTGAAGGGACATTTGTGGGCTACGGATCCGAATCCCACACTTATAGAGTCTATGATAAGGCCTCGCGCATAATCATAGAAAGTTGTAGTGTGGTGTTCGAGGAGAATGGCGGCTCCCTCGTGGAGCAAAGTGGTGTTTCCGGTGTAGGTGATGATGAACCTCAAGATGCTATCCGAAGAATGGGGTTGGGAGTCCACCGCCCCGTTGAACTCTATTATGAGGTTGATCAACAAGGATCAAGTTCTTCACAAGTGGTGACCACCCCAACACAAGAAACACCCATCGACAACACCGTGCCCAATGCACCTAGACAAGAAGAAGCACAAGATTCTACAACTGCTCCTGGAATTTCCGGAGGACCGGAAAATCCGGTTCAAGATGGACCCGGAAATTCCGGTGGTTCGGAATTTCCGGTCCATGAACCCGGAATATCCGGTCCTGCTGACATTCCCGGTGGCAGTTCGCAAGGCCAAGATCAACCCTCTCCCTCACCAATGGACACCACTCCAATGGTTGATCAAGGCCATCCATTCAGTCAAGGCGGTGACATGAATGATCAAGATGATCAAGCGATTCCTCCCACCACTCGGAGGGAAATCGAGATCCGCCGCTTGAATAGGGTTGGCACCTCACAAGAATTAAGAGCTCTATCTCTTGACAAGGTGCTTGGTGATGTGAGAAGCAAGGTCTCTACCCGAAGACAACTCGCGAGGTTTAGTGAACATCAAGCTCACATCTCCATGGTGGAACCCAAGAAGGTCTTTGAAGCTCTTGAAGATAAAGATTGGCTTGATGCTATGCATGAAGAGCTCAACAACTTCGAGCGCAACAAAGTGTGGAAGTTGGTGGAAAGACCCAAAGATTGCCGCAATGTTATCGGCACCAAGTGGATATTCAAGAACAAGCAAGATGAACATGGCATGGTGGTGAGGAACAAGGCAAGATTGGTGGCTCAAGGTTACTCCCAAATTGAAGGCATTGACTTTGGAGAAACCTACGCGCCCGTGGCTCGACTTGAGTCAATCCGTATTCTTCTTGCCTATGCCTCTCATCATAACTTTAAGTTGCAACAAATGGATGTTAAATCCGCTTTTCTAAATGGTCCACTAAATGAACTTGTTTATGTTAAGCAACCACCGGGGTTCGAGGACCTCAAGTATCTGAACCATGTCTACAAGTTGGATAAGGCACTCTATGGCCTTAAACAAGCCCCACGAGCGTGGTACGAGCACCTTAGAGAACTACTTGTAGACCGTGGATTCCAAGTTGGGGAAATCGACCCCACACTTTTCACTAAGAAAGTTAATGGAGAGCTTTTCATTTGTCAATTATATGTGGATGACATTATATTTGGATCGACTAACAAAGCATTTAACGAAGAATTCTCTAAGCTTATGACTGACAGGTTTGAGATGTCTATGATGGGCGAGATGAAGTTCTTCCTCGGATTTGAGATCAAACAATTGAGGGAAGGAACGTTCATCAACCAAGCAAAGTACATTCAAGACATGCTCAAGAAGTACGAGTTGCTTGATCTCAAGGGTGCCTCTACTCCAATGCAAACCAAATGCCACCTTGAGCTCAACCCGAAGGGTAAGGATGTGGATCAAAAGGTATACCGCTCCATGATTGGATTTCTCCTCTACCTTTGTGCATCTAGACCGGATATAGTGCTAGCCGTAGGAGTGTGTGCAAGATATCAAGCGGCTCCTAAAGAAAGCCATGATGTGGCGGTCAAGAGAATCTTTAGATATTTGGCTTATACCCCAACTTATGGATTGTGGTACCCCAAGGATGCAAATTTCTCATTATGTGGGTACACGGATTCCGATTGGGCGGGAGATCATGATGATAGGAAGTCAACCTCCGGCGCTTGTCAATTTATTGGGAGGTCCTTGGTGAGTTGGTCTTCTAAGAAGCAAAATTGTATATCTCTCTCCACCGCCGAAGCCGAGTATGTTGCCGCCGCAAGTTGTTGCACTCAGTTGCTATGGATGAGGCAAACTTTAAAGGAGTACGGAGTCGATTGCGACAAAGTGCCTCTTTTATGTGACAACGAAAGTGCCATCAAGATTGCCTACAACCCAGTGCAACATTCAAGAACCAAGCATATTGAGATCCGCCATCATTTCATAAGAGATCATGTGGCCCGTGGAGACATTGACTTATCATATGTGGGCACAAGGGATCAATTGGCGGATATCTTCACGAAGCCCCTTGAGGAAGGAAGGTTTTGCTTTTTGAGGAATGAGCTTAATATCATTGATTCGAGGTCCTTAGCTTGATCGCTTGCACACTCACCTAGGGCGTAATTGCATCTTATATAGTTTAGATGTAGGCATGGAAATAGGGGGAGTGCGGTCCTAATACATTGGACCATCCCTCCCCCCATTATGCCGATAGCAAGTGTTCTTTTATCTCTATATTCATTCTTATGACTAATGAGCTAAAACGACGAGTATTGGTTATGTACCCAAGATACATCTTCGCGGTAACATGCCATACACTCCTACATGGTGGCCTCGGCCACCGACCTCCTCTCCTTGAAGAGTTGATTTTATTTGGAGCTTATTGTTGCTATTTGCCCTCCTATTCATGCATGTGGGAAACCTACTCAACTTGGCTCTTTTGTTTCGATTTGGTTGTTGTGAGTTGAGTATGGTGTACCAATATCAGTTTGGAAATCTATCCCAAGCCTACTTTCCCCTGAAAACATTTCTCTCTATTGCACACAAGTCATCCATTTGAAAACTGGGATTTTGGTTCAGCAGGTCGGAATATCCGGTTCATTTTGAACCGGAATATCCGATGACTCGGAATATCCGGTGTAAGTCACACTCGGAATATCCGGTCTGGCGGTTTGTCCAGAAATATAAGGGCAGGCTCGGGGTGAAGGGATCATTAGTGCCCTTCTTCCACCCCCGACCTCCCTCTCCTCCAGCCGCCGCCCCTGCTGCTCCAAGGTCCCTCCGGAGCACTCCGACCGCCGGGGAACCTCTTTCTCGTCCGGATCTGCTCCTCCTCCGCCCCGGGAACTCACTCCTCCAAGCAATGGCCTCAATGGATGAGGGTAACTTCACTTTTCTTCTTCCTTATGTGCTTGCACTTGGATCTTGATGTGGAGTTATTTGTTTCAATGTTGCTTGGTAGAGATTGTTCCTAGGACTATTCCCTGCCATCTACATACATTAGTTTTGCATTATGTTGGATCGATCTAGTTTTAGACCGAGTCAATCTCAGATCTGCAGTTTCTGTCCGACTCGGAATATCCGGCTCAGACTGACTCGGAATTTCGGGTCCCCCGGAATTTCCGAGTCAAACACTGCAGTTTTAAGATTAACTCATGTTTAACTACATATGATTCATCAAATGCCTATCTAATGTGTGTATTATCTCCTGACTTGTGTGCACTTACCTTATGCTACCCTCTATGCTCAAATTCACAGGTTCAGGTGGAAGTCCGTCCGCAGGGGCATCAAGGAACACAGGTAGAGCACCTGTCCACAAGCAACCAGTCAACAAGGGAAAGGGCCCTGCAACTCAGAGGCAGAAGAAAGCTGTTGCCAGCAAGCCCTCATCCAAGAAGAGGAAGAATGCCCCTAGTCCCCAACTTCAGGACTACTCCAAGATGAATTCTGTGGATTACTCTCAACTGAGACAGGGGGACTGGTACCTCAGCGCAAGAGACAACTCTCTCACTGATCGCAGCTTTTGGTGCCAAGCGCAAGAGCACATATTCGTGGATCTCTATCTCTCACTGTCGAAGCCCATTCGACCCATGCACCCGTTTGACTTTGCATCTCTGCAGAAGAAAACCGCATTTGCTGAGGCCATCCACATTGTCAAGACCATGGGTTTGGGGAGGTTGGTGCTCATCCGTTGTCCCTACAACGCGCAACTTGTGATGCAGTTCTTCGCCACCCTAGTGATCAAGGGTGACTCGAAGAAGACCATGAAGTGGATGACTGGGGAATCATACTGTGAGTCCAACTTCGAGGAGTTTGCCAAGGTACTGGGCTACAGGTTTGATGGTGACAATCCCCAAGGCACTCGCATGCACACCCCCTACAAGCTCAACAAGAAGGAAACATCTCACTTATATGGTGTGGGAGCCACCCCTGGATTCTCTCGTGACTTGCTTCCATTGTATGATGTTCTTGTGCGCATCCTGCGTGAGAACATTGCACCGAGTGGTGGCAACAACGACAACGTGGTTACCCCTCTCTGCAACCTGCTCCTTCACGCCAACCGCATTGTGGAGGACTCGGGTTCTGATGCTGACTGGAGTGTAGATGTGATGGATTACATCTACAATGAGATGTATGAAGCTATGACCACCAGGGTCTCTATTCCTTATGCTCCTTACATAATGAAGCTCCTCAAGTTTAAGTTCCCTGACTACAACTTCAGCAGCAGTGATTTGGTGCCACATGAATTCAAGAAGCTTTATGTGAAGAAGACTGTGGTCAAGCCCCCTCCTAGGCCTTCTACTACCTCAGATCCAGGTGGATCTTTCATCGGTGATGCTAGGAGGGCTGCTGCTGCCCCTACTCATGTTCCTACCACTCATGCGCATGTCAAGAAGCTGAACTGGTTCCAGCGCAACATCCTTTGCATGAATGTAGACATCCGCAAAGAGCAATACAATGCCTACAAGGATCGCCGTCAGCTGGAATACAAGCAAGACTTGATCCTTCACCATGCTTCTGGCTCTCCTGCTCCTGCTGCTCTGTCTGATCCCCTGACCTTTGCTCAGTGGAACCAGGGTTCCTTGGCTCCGTGGACACTGATTGACCAGGACCGTGGCGGCAGCTCTTACACCACTGGCTACGACTATGATGATGAGGAGGAAGATGATGATGAGGAGGCAGAGTCTGAGGAGTATGAAGAGGATGATGATGATGATGATGAGGATGCTGGTGATGATGATGATGAGGAGGACCCCTCGGACTGACAGACTTCCATGGGACGTAGCATCGCTCTTCTTCCTTTTTGGCGTTTCGATGCCAAAGGGGGAGAAGTTGCTCTACTAGGACTTCTTCGGGGATTTGCAAAGGGTCGGGCACAAGCTTATGCGTTTATCATTTATTTGCGCTTGTGTCCATTTATCGTGTTTTAAGTTTTTTTGTGAACTCTTTTTATTTCATTATGTGATAACTATGTATTGAGACAATGGTTTGATGCTATCATTATCTTATGGTTGAGACTTCGAATTGATTGTGTTGGTATTCTCTTCATATTCTATATACACAAGGTATGAAAATCTATCTAGTCTCAATTGCTACCATAATCTTACTTTTTGTCTCGTTTCTCCTTTGTGATATCTTGTGGTTGTTGTTATAAAATTGCTCCTATCCTTTGTCTTTTTGTGTTGCTTACTTGCATTTATTTAGGGGGAGCCATTTTCTGCCAAAAACATGATATTGCTTTTTGTTTCTATGCAAATCTTGGTATTGTCATCTAACACCAAAAAGGGGGAGATTGGAAGAACATTTCTTAATCCCTAGTGTTTTGTGTGTTAGTTAACAATACCAATGATATACTAATCCTATTGCTAAGTATTTCAGTTTGGGTGAAACTCATATCACAAATCCTAAAGCCAAATTGTAGAGAAAAAGAGTTTCTGGAATTCTTCCCAGACTCGGATATTCCGGTTCCCCAACTCGGATATTCCGAGTCAACCCCAGAAAATTGGCTAAGTCAAGTTCAGAAGTGGTACTGACTCCAATCGGAAATTCAGCTCGGAAATTTCAAGGACTCGGATATTCCGGTTCCCCAACCCGGATATTCCGAGTCAACCCCAGAAAATTGGCTAAGTCAAGATTCAGAAGTGGTACTGACTCCAATCGGAAATTCAGCTCGGAAATTTCAAGGACTCGGATATTCCGGTTCCCCAACCCGGATATTCTGAGTCAACCCAAGAAAATTGGCTAAGTCAAGATTCAGAAGTGGTACTGACTCCAATCGGAAATTCAGCTCGGAAATTTCAAGGACTCGGATATTCTGAGTCACCCTCAGAAAATCGACTAAGTCAAGTTCAGAATTGGTTCTGATCTCAACCGGAAATTCAGCTCGGATATTTTCAAAGACCCGGATATTCCGGGTGACCGGAATTTCCGGTGTTACTTAAATCAGAATTTCCGGGTGCCCAAGACAGCCAACGGCCAGATTTTGAGGGGGAGTATAAATACCCCCTCACTCACTCAAGAACAGTTAGCTCTCAGATTTTCTCTCTCCTACTATTCTTGAAAGCTCAAATCATCAAGATCTCCCAATCCCCCCACCCAAATTCATTGATCTTTGGAGGATTGGAGGAGAAGGCGCGGATCTTCATCTTCACCGAAGGGATTTGCATTTCTCCCCCATTCACTTGGGGATTTCGTGGCTAGGGTTTCCGGTGGGAAAACCTAGTTCACCATTGTTGTACTCTTGTTGTTACCTTGACCTTTTGTGGTCCTTGACCTTTTGTGGTCTTCTTGGGAGCCCCCAATTCAGTTGTGGGTGTGTGCCTCAAGCGTTTGTAAGGGATTCGATCTCCGCCCTAAAAGGGGATCAATAGTGGAAGGTGGACTCAAAACCTTTGTGGTTGAGTTCATCGGAGAAGAAGGTGAGTCTTTGTGGCGTTGCGGCTAACCTGTTGTGGTAGCGCACACCTCTCCAAACGAGACGTACACCCTTGGGTGGAACTCGGGATTACATCTTCGTCTCTGCGTGCTTCACTCGGTTCCCTTTACCTTTGCTCCCTTACTTGCTTATCTTGTTATTGCTTAGATTATCATTTAGGCAAATTCACCGTAGTTGCATATCTAGAGAATTTACCTTTGTGTTGAGCCTAAATTTGAAAAGACCTAAAATTTGTAATAGCACCTATTCACCCCCCCCCCCCTCTAGGTGCCAGATTCCCGTTCATCCTTGCCCGGAGGAGATCACCTTCCTTCTCTTCCTCGCCCTAGCCTAGCTCTGTGGTCGTCTTCTACCTTGGGCTCGCCGGTGAGTTTGTGCTCGGCCTTGTGTCAATCTCAACTTAACCTCTTGCTCCTCCATGCCCGTGGTCCTCCTTTAATAGTGAAAGGGGTTGCCACAGAGGTGCGAGGAGCGTGAGGGGGTCTTGGCGGGAAACAACCCCTCTCTGTGGTGGAGGTGAAGACGTGGCCTCTTCTCCTCCAAGTATCGGTCACCGGGTTTGTGAGATCTCTGGCGCCTTTGGGGAAAGAGGCGGACATGGGCTGACAGCGCGCAGGTGGTGTCCCATGCACGCGCCTTGCTTCCGAAGTCTTCTGGGGGCTTCTACCATCTTCCAGAGGATGGTAGAAACCTTATCTTCATCTTGTACGGACTAGTACCCGAGAGGGAGCCCGGCCCTGCCGGGGACTTGCGCTCTCGGGGTCTTCGGCTCCATCCGGGGCAACATGGGACCTGGGAGTCTTATGTACCCGGGAGTCTTGCTTGGCGCGGGTGTGCCCGCCAAGTCTTGCGACGAGTGTTGGTCTTGTCCATCTTGGGCAGCGTTAGGGGAACCCCATGTTCCACTGCTGCGACAGTAGCCCCCGGGCATGGTCCCGGCGTCTTCGGTTTTTGAGGCTGCCGGGGCTATGACCAAAAAGAGAGTCAAAGTGGGTCTCGGCGCCTGGTCTTCTTGGAGTTATTCCGCTTGAGGGAATAACTTTACTGGCCTGCTCGATTCCTGGTAACGGAAGAACCGAGGAGTCCACCGTGGAGAGAGGAGCTCGCGCTATAAAAGCAGGGGCGAGCTCCTCTGTTCCTCATCCATCTTCTTTGCCTTCCTGCCTCCCAATCCATCCAGAGCCATTCCTGCAATGGCGCCGGTGAAAAGGGGACGAGAGAAGGACCGCCTGTCCGTGGCCGCGGTGGGTGCCGAGGTCGAGGAAGAGGAGGCCGTGGCGGCTACAGTGGCCGTGGTCGGGCTTCCCCTCCTCTGAGGAGCTCAGCCCACACGGGCTTCACCCCATTCGAGTTCATGGTGGATATGGACCGCCGGCTTTGCTGTCGCTTGCATCTTCCGGACTCCTTCGCGATGGCCATGGCGGAGGGCAAGCCCTCCGGCTTCTGGCTGCAGGTCAAAGGCTGCCCCAACGGCCGCTCCTGGGTCTGGGCAGAGTACGCCGTTGACGACTCCATGCTCCTGGGCCAAGGGTGGAATTTATTCTCTCGCTCTCGACAGTTAACCCGGAGGCAGAGGGTGACATTCCTGTATGACGGGGTGCGACGCTCTCCGTGAAGATCTTCAGCGTTGCCGGAGGACGCACCGAGTGCTGCATGGAGAGCAGCAGCAGCGACGGCTCCATCTCCTTTGGCGAGGATGAAGACGAGGAAAGCTCGTCCAGTGTCAAGGTGGAGGAGGGCTCGTCGTCCTGAGGAAGCGGGAAGCTGGGAAGGAGACGTCGAAGTTCTCCCTTACCCCCTTCTTGCCGGCCTCACCGACGTACTTCTGGAAGTAGCGCCTTCAGGTGTACGCTCGCACTCCCTGGTTGTCGGGGATGAATCCTTTTGCTGTAAAAAAGTAGTGTCTTGTTGTAGTTCTTGTCTTTGTCGAACAAGAGCTTGTCTCCGTTCTGCGCCTCACGTTCTTGTACTCCGTGTGAACGAGAACAAGTTTTTTGCAAAACGTGTCCCCATTACTGCGGCACTTGGAACGCCAAGCGGTAGATAGTGGGCGAGGAGTCTATAAAAGACTCCGCAGCCCCAGCCTTCGTTGCACACTTCTCCCCTTCTGCTCCACTCGCCTCCACTTCTCTCTCCTGCAAAGCGCGTGTTGTCGAAGATGTCCGGTGACGCGGAGGTGATGTCGGAGGGGGCAGTTTCATAGATCTCCACGACGGAGTCGGTCTTCCGAGGCGGAGTCGGTCTTGCAACCCGCCCTCGGCCGTCCCTTGTTTTTCCGCGGTGGGGGACATAGCGGGCCCTGCGGCCATGGACGCGTCGGTGGCGGTGGCGATTCGGAAAGACGAACTTCTTGCGGCTCTATGGAGCGAGGCTGCACGTAGTCCGAGGCTGCTCAGGCTCCTCCAGGATCTTGACGACGTCTTTGAGGTGAGATTCCCTTCGAGCTTGCCTGGCCCCGGCAATGGAAACTGATTTTGGCGTCTTGTCGCTTTCCTCTTTACCGCAGGAAGAAGAAGCCATCATGGACAAGTTCCATGACTGCGTCCAGGCTCTCTGTAGCCGGTACGTCCCAGGGTTTGCAGGGGGACCTCAAGATCCTCGAAACCCCTGAAGATTCTGCACGCGCGTCCCTCTCATCATCCAGGCGTCCCTGGAAGAGAAGAGTTTTTCCGTCAAACAGGAAGCAAACTTGTTTGCACAGCCAGGGCGCCTGGATTGACCTTAGTAGCACATGCTAGATATGGGCATAGGTTGCCTTTCTGAATGTAATGCGACAATGTAATTTCAGAATTAAATATGAATGCAATTCCTAGCTCAACTCCCGGGGTCATTTCCCAATCTCCCTTTGCACTATGTGCCTTCAAGTTTATGAGGAGTCAACTTAGGTGACAAGTATTCTAACTAAATGGCTGCAGTAGTAATACCCCTGGAAGCACTATACCCTTCGGGGCTTTAGTCCACAACCGCAGCTACTAAGCCAGAGGGAAACTAACCGTTCACCAGGGAGGATGCCTTATCCCCGCAAAGGCTCTCATACACCGTCAAGTATGGTCAAGTTGACTCCAACCAAGATATTATGTCTAAGATGCAAGATGCAAATGCAAAGACTTATCTGTTTCCCCAATTGCTTTTCTGATTCGTTAGGCCTCTCTCGGGTATCCAGCTCCAGTCTCCTTTGAAGATTTCCTGTCCCGGGGAGGCGCTACACATAGCAAACTTTCAGTAGGAAAAGAATGGACCCTCTTTTCATGTCGTGAAATTTTTTATCCGAGGCAATACACAAGCAAAGTTGGTAGTGCATTTCTGTACTTATGTGCTTTAAAGCACAACACTGACCAATCCCTCCTTTCTGCGGCAGCACGACATGACCGGGTAGGCAGCCCCCGATGATAGGCGCTCGCGCTCGACCCGTCAGCCACCGACACATACCAGCCCCCTGATTACGGGTTGTTGCGGAAAAACGATTTTACGACAAAAAATGAGGCTCACGGAATTGAAAACTTATCTTTTATTCCTTGGCGACGATTCTTACACCCTACTACCCCCTTGAGCGTGCATAGTCGATCATAGCTCTTTTGCAATTCGTGTTTGTAGTTAGGGGTAGAACTTCCGGAGATCCTCGATGTTCCAGGCGTTGCCGTCCGGCCTACCCTTCTCATCCTTCAGGTAGACTGCTCCATGTGACGCCCTAAAATCGATACTATGTAGATTTAAGCGTTCCCGCCGAAATCCGCATAATAACGATTTTAGGTCGCCCACCAGACATAATGTGCACGCCGAAACATGCGCATTATGTGGGTGGAATTGTGATAACATTACAACAGTTCCGATACATCCACAAGTACAACAGAAGATAATTTACAACAACGACTCGAACGAGTCAAGATACAAATAATACCATACAAAGATTCAAATGACAGCGGAAGCGAAATAGTATCCGGCTACGGATAAGATGCAAATTGGACTAAGAGTCCTGAAGATAAGCAATGGCGCCATATCCCTGCCCAGCCAAGCCGGAGGGATTCCCAAGCTAACGTCGTCGGACTTCAAACTTGTTTACTGCACATAAAGCACATCCCAAAAGAGGGTCAGGGCACTCCCTGGCAAGCAAAACCGACTTGCCTACTTTCTACACCATCTCCCAAAATATGGGGTAGGTGGACTTAGCGGCAGCAGCACTAGCAACCTAAAGAGACACGCTACAACTTTCGTCTAATCAGAGCGGGATAAGAGAGCGCATAAAGTAAACAACTACAACTAACACCAATCATAACCCATTCTCGAATTAACCCCCTCAACCAAGTATGAGGAAGCAATTCGGGAAACTCACACGTTAAACAGTTTTAATTATAATTTATTGTGAAAGTAATTCTATATTACTAGTCAATTTAATTAACATTAAATAGGTGCAAGTTGTCTAGATCTTGTTAGCCAGCATCATCACCAAAGTCGTCCATAACCGTGGACACGGCTCATCGATAAGATTATACCCTGCAGGGGTGCACTACTGTACCCATACTCGCATGATCAACCCAAGCAAGCATCAGGGCTTCTCAACACGACTCATTCCTTCACTACAGCAAGTCCAAGTGCCACCCATATGAGTTGTTACCCGCGTCAGGAGTCCGGCCGAATCTCAATTGCGGACTCATTAGTTTGCGACTACGCCACCATGCGGCTCAAACCACAGTAGGAACTGTCCGCTTCGTGTCGTACCGCACCTATATGACCCCCCGTATCACATACCCTCTCATCATCATCATCGTCATCATCATGCACATGCATATGAGCAAATGGAAAACCCGAACTACTTGCGGCACATGGACGAGCTGCGGATCCGTTCAAAGTCGAGGGGGGCTCCATTGGGCCACCCACAAGTGGTTAGTGCGCTCAAAATTGGATCCGAGGACAAAATCTCAGTTCCTAGGCCGACACTGAGCAGAACAAAACACCTCGCAAGGCCTTCCGCCTGGTGCCTTATCTTTTAATTATAATACCCCAATATAATACAACATTTTATTAAGGTAGAATAATATATCATACTAAGCAGATGAAACATAAGACCAACAGACGACTCGCACAAACAACTCTAAGCATGCGCTACGACTCGCAAGGCCAACAAATAAACATGCAACGAGTATTAGGTTGTGGGGATAAAGCTGTATGGGCTGCAGGATAAACATGTGATGGGATCGCAGTTCAAGAATCGATAACTAGGGTAGCAGAGATCAACGGCAGGAATGAAAGACAATGTATAGGTAAACAAGCAAACTTTGCTTGCCTGGAATCCCGCATGGAAGCAGATCTTGTCGTTGCTCACACATCTCAACGTCTTGTCCGCGAAGAAGCAACAAACACTGGAAGCGTAAAAGATGCATTTTACAACTACGGCAAAAGATCCAGCATGATCATATGAGAATGATGCATGGCATGGCAAGACGCAATATAAATGCAATTAATTCAAATTAAGCAGAACCGGGATTCCGACAATTAATATTAATGTTAAAGTTATTTATCTACACATCAAATTAAATGTTCATTAACATGGCAAGACATGGCAAAGATGATCTAGTCAAATTAAATGGAATGGGGTAATACATATATTGATTTGCCCCACACATTCCATATTTATTATTTAGGTGATTTGCTACACCCACAAACTCAAGAGATGCAACAAATGCAATTATGATGCGATATGCACAAGATAGATGACATTTAATAAAAATAGGTTTTTAGGGTTAGGGTTTGGGTTCGCACGTTGGATCGGGAGAGATAGGGTTCGAAACCGACGTCTTCGGAACGTAGAGGAAGTAGTCGTTGTCGGGGAAGTAGTCGTCACGGAACCGGGGCATCGTCGTTTGTCGGTGTCGTGGAAGTGGTCGGGTAGTCGTCCGGGTGGTCTTCGTTCGGAGCACCGGCTTCAGGGTCGGTGGCGCACTCGTCGTACCCGGTCTTTGGGGCCACGACAACGGGTCGAGTCACGCACGAAGGCGCATGGCAACGGACACTGGAAGGAACACCGGGCAGCACCACGAAGGATGGACAAACATGGATAAACAAATGCGATGCCGGGGTCTTGCGGGCATTTCACCGGACACCTTGCGGGCGGCGGACGCGGGGACGCCACCGGACGGAGACGACGTGCACGCGGCCAGAAGAGGAGGCAGCGGCGACACGTGCGTGCGGGAGGCGGCGGCGCGGAGCGGATGCGCACGGCGGCGGCGACCGGCGCGGATGGAGGCGGCGGCAGCGAGCGGCGGCGTGGCGCGGCGAGTAGCGGAGGCTGGGCGAAAGGGGGCGCGGCGTCGGGCGCGGCCGAGGGCGACGCCGGCGCGGCGGCCCGGGGAGGCGCGCAGGCGGGGAAGAGGCGACGGGAGGAGGAGCTCGGGGGCTCGGGAGCGGGGCGAGGGGCGCGGCGCAGGGGAGGCGTCGGGCAGGAGCAGGGGGCGCGCCGGCGCGGCGGCCATGGCGCGAGGGGCGGCGGAGGCTCTGGCCGGCCGGAGCAGGCGGCGCGGCGCGGCTGCGCGGCGGCGCGGGCGCAGGCCGGAGGCGGGAGGCTTGGAGGCAGAGGAGCTCGGGGCGGCAGCTCGGGGGCGAGCTCGGGGCTGGCTGGTGCGGCTCGGGGTGGGGGAGGCCGGGCGCGGCGGGGACGGAGGCGGCGCGGCCGGGAGAGGCGGCGGCGGGCGTGGCGGCGCAAGCGCAGGCGCGGCGCACGTGGAGCGCACGGGGGTGCGGCGGAGGACCGGGGCGCGCGGGGGAGGCGAGGCGCTGGGGCGCCGGGCGGCGCGGCGAGGACGGCCGGCGGCCGGCGCGGCGTCGGGCCGGAGCGCGCGGGAAGCACGAGCTCGGGGCGGGCTCGAGCAGGGAGAATCGGGGCGCTCGGGCTGGGCTGCGGGAAGAAGAAGGAAGAGAAGGAAAGAAAAAGAAAAGAAGAAAAAGAAAAAGGAAAAAGAAAAAGAAAAAGGAAAGGAGGGGGAAAAAGGAAAAAGAAGGGGTGGGAGCACTCTTTTGCAAAAACAGCAAAATGGAGGAGGGTGGCTGCAAAAGGCAGGGGGTGGGAAAAGTTTTTCAGGTGGAAAACCTAGGGTTTGGTTAGATGGGCTTTTGGGCTTTTATTTTTCTCCCGTTATTATTTTCTGTTTTATATTTTTAAAACAAAATAGAAAAAGAATTTCAACACGAAACCTTTACAAAAATATTTTTAGTTTTCAATAGACAATTTAATAAACTAGTTTTTAACATTTGCAAAAGATTTGAAAAACACAATTTTAATTAATTTGAAATGTATTTGAATTTAATTGTGGAAATTAAATTTAAATGCAACAATTAAATTAATGCAATGCAATGCGATGCTATGTCGATGCAATAGGAAAAACTCACAAATCAAAAGGGGATAAATCCCGGGGCATTACACTCCAGGCCTCAGGGTATGTGTGACCCGATACGGACCTTCTCACTTGGATGACATTTTGTTCATGCCATCAAGTTTTTGCTTCTTCTGGAGGACTAGGTCTCCTGGCTCCAATGCCCTTGCTCGCACGTGGCGGCCATGATAGCGTCTGAGCGCTTGTTGGTAATTAGCGGATCTCAGGGATGCTCGACACCGCACTTCTTCCAGTAAATTGATGTCATCAATTCTCCTCTCCACTTGAGCCTCTTCATCATTGGCAAGTACCCGGGGGATTCGTGCTTGAGTTTGGTTGGCAGGACCACTTCTGCTCCATAGACGAGGAAGAAAGGTGTTCCTCCCGTGGCTATACTGGGTGTGGTCCTGAGTGGCCATAGGACGCTTGGTAGGTGCTCGATCCAGTTCTTGCCTCGGTTTTCTAGTTTTTCAAATGCCTTGGTTTTCAGACCCTTGAGGATTTCTGCGTTGGCTCGCTCCACTTGCCCATTGCACCTTGTGTAGGACAACGAGGCAAAACACACCTTGATGCCCACACTAGTAGGAAAAGGCTTATAGGTGGAATCACTTTTTGTGGCGCATCAAATAGACATGCGCTATAGAAAATATTTCTATGACGCATTGTTTTGCATGCGCCATGCACACGAAAATCGCATGCGCCACATAAATTTAACTTTCTATAGCGCATCTGATCACATGCATAAATTTCTATGGCCATCTGGCCAATACAAATTTATATAGCGCATCTAGCACACGCTTCACAGAAAGTATAATTTCTATGACGCATCTGTCCACTGCGGCAGAGAAGTTTGATTTTCTATGTCGCATGTGACACAGAATTCAGATCCAGATGTGATATTCCCTCTCCCTTATCCTCTCACGGCATAGCACAGTAGTCTATTTTCCTCTCTCTCTCGCAGCGAGCCTCTCTCACCCTCACTTCCTCTCTCCCTCACGAACCTCACTTCCTCTCTCTATTGCAAGGCTGCCCGCGTGCGTGGAGACGCTCGTCTGCGTGCCCGCGTGCGTGCTGCGGCTGCGTGCTGCTGCTGCACTCGCTGGCGTGCCCGCGTGCGTGCTCGCCTGCGTGCTGCTGCTGCACTCGCTGGCCGCTTTGCTCCGCGCTGCTGCTCCTCCTCGATTCGTTCCCTGACCCACACGGAAGAAGAGGCAAGGCAAGAAGAGGCCACGGCGCAACGCGCGCACCGCACACACGTGCCAATCCCTCCCTCCAGATGCGCTGCCCCGCCGGTCGCCGCTCACGTGCAAGCCCCGGCCCAGGGCGTCCTCGCGCCCAGCTCTGTCCCTGCCCTGGAGCACCTCCCCGAGCTCGTCCCCTCCTTTGTCGGGCTCGTCCCCGAGCTCGTCCTCCCTCGCCGTCCCACTTGGCGCACTCGTGGAGCCACCCCTCGCCCGCGTAGGCCACGGGAAGGTGGCGCCGCCGCCGGCCACGCCGTCCGCGCCCCCCCTCCGCCCTCCACCATCCCGCCGCTCGCGACGCCCTCGGCCTCCTCACCCAATCCGACCACGCCCAGATCTCCCGCATCCTCGTGCTCCCACATCCACGAGGAGTTCCGGCGCGAGCAGGACAAGGCCGACGACCGCGGTGGCAGCCTTTTTTTGTTAAACCTGAATACTACTTTCTGTGGCGCATGCTTGTACAGTGCGCCATAAAAATTCCGAGTTTTCTGCGGCGCATGGGCCGTGCGCCACAGTAGAGCATTTTTTGGTGCGCCACTAAGGACCATTTTTCTACTAGTGCCATTTCTTCGCAGAAGATGTGGAAAGCCCGGCTGGTGAACTGAGAGCCGTCGGTGATGATCATGTTGGACACTCCGTATCTGAACACGATCACCTGAATGAACTTGATGGCGGCTTGGGCCGTCTGCTTTGGTACTGGCATTACTTCCACCCACTTCGTGAACTGGTCGATGGCGACGAAGAGATACTCATGTCCCTCGACAGACTTCGGGATCTTGCCCACGATGTCCAGCCCCAGACCGCGAACGGCCAAGAGATTGGAATAGGTTGCAGAGTTTGTGTTGGCTGATGAATATCCTTTGCGTAGTGCTGACAAGCTTCACACGTCTTACGATCTGTTCGGCGTTTGCTCGGCGTCGTGGAGAACTGTTGGCCAGTAGAACCCGCTTCGGAAGACTATCCCCGCGAGATATCTTGATGCAACATAGCTGGAGCATGTGCCCTCTGAAGGGGATCGTGTGCAGATATACTAAAACTAGCCAAGATCTACACTATGCAGATATAGTAGTACGGCGGAGATCGGAATACATACCCTCGTAGACCGAATAGCGGGGATTACGCTCCCGCACAAGCGTTGACGATGAAGACGACGTAGCCGACCTCTAGGTCGCGGAGAACTCGGCGCGACGAAGACGACGAAGATGACCTCAAGGTCGGGTGGAGGAAGTAGGCCTCCGAGTACCGCTAGCGCAGCACCTCGCAGGGCGTCACACACATACGGTGGAGACGACGGCCTCTGAAGCTCCAGTCCAGAACGAGCAGCGGAAGACTTGGACCGGAACACCAGCAGCGCGGCAGCGGGCTATGGTGGAAGAGATCCCCCTCCTCTACTCGGCGCGACTCCGACAAGGGAATCACGAGATCGAGAGAGAATTAGGGAATTAATTGGTGAATTAAAAGGCCAGGGGTGCCCCTTCTTATATAGGCTCCCGGGGGGAGCCAACCTGCCTAGCCAGGCAATGTGGGACTATCCCACAGCCTTGGTGCGGCTAGGGATGGTACGCCGGCCCTAGGTGGGCCCCACTTGGCCCACCTAGGCCGGCCAAGCCTCCCCACAAAATTCCCTTGAGGGTTTTCCCCCCATGGGCCTTCTTTCGACCAGAAGGTCCATTTAGGGAAATCAGACTAAATAATTTCGAAAATAAATATATAAAATCATATTTAGACATTAATTACACTAATTAATATCAAACATATTATATATAATTTATTCTAACTCCGAAAACTCTTTCGTCGCTGTCTGATTTCCATCAGACCATTCCCGGGACGTTCCCGGTGATCTCTTTCCTTTCCGGTTGTCTTGTCAAAACCCCTTAAGTGTGTTACCCTAGCGGTTCGATATGATAACATGTACGATCAAAACTCCTCTATGATCAACGACTAACTCGTATGCCTGGACCCCATGAATTAATCCCTGTGATATAACGAATGACTTTCATCTATCAAACCTGGACGTATAGTCTTAAACCCTTTGTCATGGCGATACTTAGCGTGTCCGAGCATCATTCTCAGATATCTCCATACGTAGCATGATCTCGTTACCTACATCGCTATCTTCTACTCGTGTATGATATTATGTCAGCTGCTGACCTAGTCACATGTTTGCAAACTCATTTGACATAATCTCACCGAGTGGGCCCTAGAGTATCTATCCGGCTATGCGGACTGACAAATCCCGCTGTTGACCCCTCGTCTCAGCTACCCCCTTCCGATACCCAAAAGTATCACCTATCATTGTCACACTATATAATATATGACGTTTGGTGCGATCAAAGTATCTTTCAGGGATAACAATAAGAGTTGGTCTCACGGTCTTAAGGCGTAATGACTATGTCCTATAAATACTGGGTATGTCCATCACATCGTTACACCTAACAATATGACTTCCATTGCCGACCGGCGCCATGCCCTATGATCGGAAAACCTCGATCATCAATCGCGCAATGAAACTAGTCTTAGTAGAGGCTACTAGGGACCTGGTTGTTTATCTACCACACCTGTATTAATGTTTTCGCTTAATACAGTTATAGCATGGTATAAAACATATAATGAACGATTGGGATATTGTAAATAAACTATGTTTATGTAACATCCCAACATTTTATAATGTTCAAAAATCACTAAAATTTAAAACCTTTTGTTTTTGATTAAAATAAAATATTTATATGCATAAGAAAACCAACTAAGAAAGACTTCAAACTTATTCAAAGAGAGTTAAATAATTCAAATGTCACAGTTTAAACATTTTATTATCTATTGTATTTCAAAAATCTTAATATGTAAATACTTCAAACCCCTTCATTTTAATAAAATAGTTTCCTTATAAGAAACAAATTTCAACCACTTAGCCATATCTATTCATAAATTCAAAACTAGTTAAAATGATATAATTGCCAAATGATTTCCATTCATCTAACTAAATTCAAGTTATAGCTCTGAAAATTATCAGTTTATAATTCATTACTTTAAAACTTCATAGATTATATAATTAATGAATTAGCCAAATAATCATTTCATTAGCTTCAATGTTTTTCATATATTTTCAAAACATTAAATGATTTTTTTGAATATATTCAGTATAAACAATGAATTAAAACTAGAATATTTCCAAAGGTATTTTTATATAGTTTTCAAATGAATTATCTTAATATAAATTATATTGGTGCACAAATTATTTTGAATTAAAATGAATACATTATTTTCATATAGTTTGTGATATGTTATTTAGTAATATAGTAAAGCCTAAAATGAACTTAGTATTTGGAAATGAGTTTAAATGACTAAAATTCAAACATATTGGAATGTGGGTATTTTACAAATTTTATTTAGCCAAAGGAAAAATTAATTAAGATATAATTTCAAATTTGACTTTAAGTGTCAAATTTGTATTTAATCAATATTTCAAAATATTATTTTTAAAAAATGTTCAAAACATGCCCACAACTGGTTTAACACAAAGATAATAATTTTACAAATTTTTAGAAATTTGTTTGACATCATTTGGACAAATAAATCAAAAGTTATAAAGGAATTAAATAAAACAGAAAAGAAAAAGAAAAATACCTGACATGTGGGACCCACCTGTCAGGGGGAGAGGTTGTCTTCAACCTCCCGCACGAGAATCTCGCCCGAAACCGCCGGCGATTCCTCCCATCTTTTCGCGTGATTTCCTCCCCTAATCAACGCGCCTCTCTGTCCTATAAGTAGACCGCGAGCTCCTCTCCCTTTTCCCCCTCGAAAACCCTAGAAACCTCGCCACCGGGCTGCCCGAATTGGAGCCACCACCGCCGCCATTTCCGCCGCCTGTTTCTTCGGATTTCGGTGAGCACGGTCGACCCCGAGCTCCCCCTCGTGCCTTCTACTCCTTCCCTTGACCGTGCGCGTCCGTTTGACATTGTCGTGTGTCCTTTCATGCGCCAGGTCGACGATACCGTGCGCAACCGAAGCACGTCGCCGCCACCCGCGACTCCAGTGAGCAAAAGGAGGAGAAGGGGGGGGGGGGGTACACCGGAGCTCATCACCGCGCCAACGACTTTGCCTCGACGCCCTCTACCCGTAGGTATGAACCGCTCGTCTCGGAACACAGTAGAACACCGGGAACGGCTGTTGCCGATGCGTCGCCGCCGCGGATTGATGTCACCGGAGTAACTCCAGCCGGCCGCGCCGCTAGTTTTTGGGTCAACGCCCCTGGACCGTCCGATCTACCCTGTGCGACCCAGATTAGAAGTTTTAATCGAAACTGTACGAACATATCTGGACCGCCAGATCCAGATCTGACGGCCCAGATTCTTGGACTTATCCACGTCAGCGCCAGAGTGTCAGCCCAGTCAGCGCACAGTCAGCAGCCACGTGGATTTTGATTTCTTTTAATTAGAGAAAATGGCAGTTTTGTAGAAAAGCCCCTGTCTATTCAAACTATCATATCTTTTTCTCTGTTTATCCAAATTCAAATATTTTTATATATTTGGAAAGCCCTCGACATATAGAATATTATGGATCGGCCAAAATTGAAATTTGATTTAGTTTAAAATATTCAAATTTCAAATGGAAGATTTGAGTATTTTTGTAATAACTTTAAATCTGTAAATTCAAAAATTGCAAATAAAATTGTTTTAGAAACCTTGGAATATTTGTAAATTGATGTCACTGCGATAAAATATTTTTGAGTAATATTTGAATGAATTCATAGTTACATATTTAATTTGAATAGTTTGAGTATTTTCGACATAACTATTAATAGAAATATTATTTTTGATTAAATCAAATTGCAATAAATTTAATTAAATCACCTCTGGCTATTAACACCGTTTATAAAAATTGTGTTATAAAATATAAATCACATAAAAATTTAATCTATATGCTTTCCTTTTATTATGTTTGCAAAATTGGAGACTAATTAAATTGCAATTATAACTTTATGCATACTTTATAAATATCACAAAAATTAGTATTATGTTTCTTGTGATTTAAAATTGCATTTCATGCATAGCATATTTTATTTTATAGTTATATTTCCCATAAGGAAAACTCCTCCCCCATTTTCTCTAAGTTAGAAATATTTTCAAACTTAGTATTTTGGTAAAAGTTTTATAACATAAACACCTAGAATTTTCAACATGGAGCTAGAAGACCAATGAAGGGCTTAGCCAAAACAAGACTCCAGAAGAATCTCCAAGAAGTAGAAGCACTAGAAGAAAAATCAAGAAGAAGTTCATGAGAAAGTTACAAGTATGGAGAAGATTCCTAGAAGACCAACTACATCTTTCTTTCTATCTTTTCCCTCTTTCCTAATCTTATCTTTCACTTTGGACATAAACAATTTTTGATCATGTTATTACCATCTTGAAGTTTGTTGGATCCTAGCGGCATAGTGAGATGAAGCGGCCTGGAAACTAACCTTACATGTCCACGTACATGAGACCTGTTCCACAATTTAAGTGGCTGGCCGGGTGTCTGTCTCTCTCACTATAGTGAATATCCAATTTAACAAGAGTTGTTAATAATTTTTGATCACCTTGAAGAATAGAGTTAGTATTTTTCTATAAGCATGTGTAGGATAGTATTGCTATGCAAGCCATGATAGACCTCTTTATTCCTGTGTCTAGGTTCCTATGAAAATACTTAGTAGAATAGTGATGCTATGCAAAAACTATTTTGATGAAAAAGATAAAGTCTACTAAGTTTTAATCAAACACCTGGGTGGAATTTGGTTGCTTGGCTGTATGAGTTGAGTGTTGTTCCCAGGGGATTTACCTGTGGAATATTCACTTGTGGAAGGCCACCCAGGAGCAAAGGAATCTGAAGAACTCCAAGTGAAGATTGCTTCACGTGCAGCCATTGCCAATATGGGCTCTGGCTTGATCAACTAAGCTGCGTGGACTCTTCCCGACCTGACAGGTGGTGGTAGAGGATTTGTAGGTGGAGCGCGTCAGGCCGGAGTGGGAGGGAAAATGCTTCTGAAAGATCTCGTCTCATTCTTTCCTTTCCTTATCACAAATGATGTGAAAAGGGTAACCTGGGTTGAATGGGTACAATGGTGAACGTGCACAACCTCTGCAGAGTTAAATCTAAGTACTTAGACGTGTCCCCGGAAACGGACAATTGAGCAACTGAACGAGGATGTCAACGGAGGATTCCACCATTCCAACTTATAAATTAAAACTTGATGGGTGAACGAGGGTAGAATGAGACAGTGGATTTCATGCCACGGATGTCTCGAATAGAAGAATTTTTTTTTCCAAAGAGATATGAAAAATTGGCTTTATGCAAAATAGTCTTGAGCTCCACTAGCCAAATAAGCATATAGGATTTTTAGAGTTATTCCTCTAAGTGTCCACCATAGTGTCACTTGCCAGACTCCATTTTTAATGGAATCTGACCCACGTTGTTGCAATATTTTTCTTATTGCAGATTGTTCAGATGACGAGTGGGGTTTCGTATATAGGTTTCGAGTCTACAACCAACATGTTTTTGCCCGTGGTAGCATGAAAGTGCTAGAGACTCACTGCTATTGTATTTCCGCTGTGTACTATGTCAAAGCTAGCTTTATGCTATGCAACTTGTAATGAATATTTTGTAATTCTGGATCATCAATGTAATAAAATTGACGCTTTGTTGTGATATCACATCGTAAACTGTGTGTGCAAATGAATCGATCCAGGGATTTGCACTATACACATATATCTGCCATATTTTAGGTGCAGGTACGCTACAGTTTATTAAGTGCCTATAGGGCATATTCCCTTCAGTCCCCCACTTGCACTAGAGTAACACTTAATTTAGTTTACAACTTTGTAAAATCTCAACACCCATAGCATCTTGGTGCCTGCTCGCCTTGTGAAAGAGGAATACAGTCAATAGATCTCACACATTGAGACCTATATGTGCTTTGCAACACTTCTATGTCATCTAGTTTGACATCATCCCGTATCTTACGATGACGGTGAAATATATCCTAGTGTATGGAGTGAGACTCGAGCATTCGCGTAGCCTGGGCCTTAAAAGTCTAAGAGATCTATTAAGGGGACCACCTACGCTCGGAAAACTGCTCAGTCCAATCACACTTTCTACTTCTGATGTCGCGATATATTTCTATACCTATGTAGATTATGCGACAGTGCATTCATATGCGACTTCGCAAACTAAACATGTCTATTTTCAAAATAAAGGACATCTCCTATATGAGATTTCTAGTCGCATGGGTCAGTGTCATAACTTGCATCATCGTAACCACTTTACGGCAAGTTGTCTTTCCACTCTTACCCTTTACTAGAAAACATATCTTCAGTTCTCATAGACACTGAAGAATAAACTTAACGTTTGTTCATTGATCCACACAAGGATCACTCTAGAACCTGTTCTTCAACCAAGAACTTGGGTCACACTAAGTCGAGCTTTCAGTCTGATAGCATCTATGTCTGATACATAGATAATGTCGAACATCATTTGCTAAATGCCAAGATAAACTTAATATTTTACCTTGTCATACAAGTAAGAACCTCTTTCTTTGCTTGTCCTATTCTGAAACACTTCAGAATCTTGACTAAGGAAATATTCGGACTTAATGTTATTAAGCCCCTTACGATCTATACAATTATAAATCGGATGTCTAATACTCCTAACTTCATTTCATAGAAAATTTAGTCACTTAAATAATCCTTTACACTTTACTAGAGGATCTGTGTCATTCACTATGTCGTTACATACAATATCACGAATGACACCTAGCTCCCACTCAAATATGCCTTCCGCATATAAGATCAAGGAAAAGCTACTTAGCTCCCACTCAAATATGCCTTCCGCATATAAGATCAAGGAAAGCTACTTTGCTCCCACTCACTTCTTTGCAAATGTAGGTTTCTTCAACTATTCTGGACAACTCCAAAATCCTTTGATCACATTATCAAAGTGAAGATTCCAGCTCCGATATGCTTGCTTCAGCCCATGAATGGACCACTGAAGTTTGCATACATGTTTAGCATCCTCAGGATCACCAACTCTTTCTTAATGACACTATTAAGAAACATGGTTTCCTTATCCATCTATCAATTTCTCATTCAAAATTATAGTGATTGCTAAACGACCCAGAATAGTTTTAGGCTTCGCCACTTGAGACACACTCTCATGTGGTCAACTTTTGAATCTGTCGGAACTGTTTCACGACAAATCGATTCTGCTCAATGTCTACTCTCTCATAAAATTCCATATACTATTAACATCCTAGATGCCATCAAGAAGATCTCCCAAGTCATTACCTGGTAATCGTATATGGATTTAATTTTGGATCATAAATGACTCATAGCCATTTCTCGGACTTAGGTCCACCATCTCTTCTTCGTAGTTCGTAGGTCTATCATATTCCATTAATATGGCCTTCATAACAAGATTGTCGTAACACACAGTGTGGAACGCAACCTCGTATGCCTACGCTCTTAGTATGAGCTCATAACATCATGATCTTGAATCATCAGCTTTTTCAAGCTGTGGAGCCTGACACCGAAAACACTTTCGGTTGCGCCACTTTGATATCTGGAGAGGAAGTTCACCAACTTTGTCTTTCTCTACTTTCTTTCTCACTTATACCCTCGGACAAGAAACTATTTCTTTCGCAAGGTATATCCCGACAACTGTTTTGCCTATGTCGTGAGACATGTACCCAACTAACTCTTTAGGTAGGGTATACTACAAAGATTAATCCATTTTAGGTTTGATCACATCGAAACACTAAATTGCTGAAACGATAATCCAGGCTAAAAGCCATGCCATCACTCGTATGGTATTGTCTCCATGGATTCAAATGGTTTCCCTATTTGCTAATGTGAGTGTTTACGTTTCTACCATATGACTCTAATGATCACAATAATTCGGTAAGAGACTTATTTACCACACACTATCCGATAGGGTGTAATTACGACGTCCTAACACACCATAACACTATGGTGTTCCATGCGACGTAATTTGTGGAACTCTTCTCACAAGTATTCCAATGATGTGCTTACATTATAACTCAAATCTTCATTTCCTCGATCTACATCGCGGGAATTTGATTTTCTTGTTAAGTTTATTTGCTACTTCATTCTGAATTTGTTTGATCGAATCAAAATTTCAGACTAACATTCCCCGGAGTGGATATCCATATATCTACTCAGAATATTCATGAAGTCTATGAAATAAAGACTTTCACTACGCGTTAAAGTAGTTCATTGATTCACATACACCCATATGCACGATTCTGAACAAGCTATACTCAAAACATTCAGTGAAGTTCACGAAATAAAGGTCTCCACTACCCGTCAATTACTTCATTGAACCACATACATCTCTATGTATGACTATCAATAAGTTATATGCCCGCTTTCCAAAAACGATGTCACCGTTATTTTGCAAGTGTCAAAAGATCAAATCTTAGGACTTGTAGATCCATCTGGTATGGAGCTAATGCATTGACTATAACATTGACATGACTAAACGGTAGTGCCACACATATGTGGTGTCTTTATTAAGTTTGTATCCTTTGGCATTAATATTATGAATGTGGGAGCTTCTACCATCTAAATTCAAATCAGCATATGATCATTACTTCATAAATATAGGACACCAAATTTGTCACTATCATGTATGAACAAGTGTCTCGCTAGAGGAGACACACTTGTAACGATCATACTAACAGGAGATCATAAAGAATTTATTCAAATGGTAGATCTAGAGGGAGAGTGCCTATGGCCATCACAACAACTTGACTGTCATTATCAACACGCAATGTCGCCTCATCCTTTCAAGCTACTCAAGCAGTAAACCTGGTTTTTACAAAACATGACTAGTTCAAAACTTAGTCACTACTGCGAGTACTTGCTTAGCTAAAACATTCATAACATGTATATTATATATACACCATCATCATTGATGACTTCCGGCGATCTGTTTCATTTTCTTGATACTTCCAACGTAATCAAGAACCATTAAGGTGAACGATTCCCCTTGTATGACATAGTCTATGACAGAGGATTTGCACTTGGCAACGCTGTCTGTCATCCAGTGATCGAGCTGAGCGAGGCGTCTCAATGTTTATCAAGTATGAACATATGTCATTAAGTATGACCGCCACGTGCTCCCTCAATGTGTGTATTCTCTTCCATCTTGGTTGAGAAGACAATCAATCAACGTACTGATAAACTTCATCAACCCAACGTTTGGGGTACCCCGAGTTTAGCGACCATATCATATGTTCGCGATCTAAAAACTCGTACCCACCGTTGGTTCTCTATGGCAGAGATCATAGCATACACTGGACTATGATGATATCATCCGCACAAAATCTGATAATCCAAATTATCTTTTGTCAGCGGAATCTCCGGGGTTATCTCCTAGCGGGTATTGTAACACAAAGAGCTAACGGTTTAAACAAGGAGTATCCTCAAGCTAAAGCATAAAACTATGAAGTTTGGACCCAACCTTTTAAGTTTCTTAGTCGCAGGAATGCGCCTAATTTGAAAAGATGCTATCACAATCGCCCGAGAGCGCCTCTCCTCTCCTCCTCCTCCTGTCGCAAAATCCTCCGTTCCCCATCCATCCATGGCGGAGTCGCCCGAGAACGCCGTCGCCGCACCCGCCCGGTCGCGTTCCCCGCCCCAGTGCCGCCGGCGCCGAAGCCGTTTTCGTCGCCCCCGCCTGCCAGGTCTGGGATTCCGCCACGGAACGACCTGGACCCCAAGTGGGACGCCTGCCTCGACCTCTCGCAACGGAGAGGCAGATGAGCTTCTCCACGCCGTCCTCGACGAACTCGACCCAGCTACAACCGCTCCAGAACCCCATCGCGATGCAGCTCTGCGTCGGCCGCTGTCGGGGGGCTACCCCCCGGGTAGGGGCAGATCCCGGTATAATCCAGTAAGGTGCCAACAGTACTTGACCTTTGGCGAGAGCAAGGGACACCTCCTGGTGTGCTGAAAGGGCAACTTGACCCTTGAACACTGGTAGAGGGCAAAGTGCCTCCTGGCAGGCGCAAGGGTCAGCTCTGGCAGCTATAAATAGACACCCCCGGCCTTCACAATCGCAGCACAAGCATCAGCGGGTGGTTCCTCTAAGAACTAGCTTCTCGAAGATGTCTTTGCTGATAGGCTAACACATCTTCGGGAGGCTAAGCCTAGAGATACTCATCCTGAGACGAACTCGGATGCCTCCGGAAAGGATTTCGGGCCTTGGGCTTCGAGGAGACTCCCGGAAGGAGGTATACTCGGTTTTACCGGATAGATGGTCCGGGTAAGTGCTAACCGGAGTGTATGTCTCGGTCTTGATCTTGTGTAGGGGAGGCTCACAGTGACAAGCAAGGAGGTAGCCGGCGTGAGGGATCCCGGTAGGCCGTCAACGGTCTATAGCAGGCTTTCCCGTCTGTTGCGGGGGGAAGTACCTTTCCGCCTGACACGGAAGCATGGTCACATCCCGCCTGACACGGAAGCATGGTCGCCTCCCGCCTGACTTGGGAGCATGGTCACCTCCCGCCTGACACGGGAGCGCGTCAGCCGGTACGACAACGGTACGACAAGACCTGACTTGCCTAGCCCGGCAATCCGGAAAAGGCTATCCGGGGTGGGCAAAGACATGTCCTGTCTCTGACAGGGAGACAATGATGATCCAGGACGGCGCCTGCTGTCCTTGGCGAGATGATGACGAAGGGGCTACACCGGATAGCGCGGCGACTCGGTCGCACTAGCCGGTGACGGCATGCCGGCTAGGCCTGTCCAGTGGGGCCAAACCAGTTTAGGGTTACCGGCCCTCCTGGCCGAGACTCTATAAAAGACGCCATAACTGCCTCAGTGAAGAGAGGACCAATTTGGGAGCCAAAGCTATAGTTACATTTACTCCTAGAGCATTTACTTCTTCACACTTTGAGTTCATCTAGTTCTTTGTACTCCTCCCTTTGAGAAATCTAGCGGCAAGTTGTAGCCTTTGTACCACATTTATATAGAGAGGAAAGGCAGGAGTAGGGGTGTTACCTCCTCACGAGGGCCCTGAACCTGGGTATATCGTGTGTGTGTTGTGTGCCTTCGTGCATTCGTTCTTGTTTGTTAGATCTTCTCTGTATCGTTTTGGTGTCATTTGTAGTTCTTGGGAGATCTCGGTCATACCGGGATCCTCTCGTGTGGGCTATTCAGCTCGCTACCCTCCCCGGATCCACCAACGTCCATCGGCCCCACACATTAGCCATCCTATGGCATCTGCCGTGACACCACCACGACAGTTGGCGCCCACCGTGGGGCAGACAGAGGCGTTGGCTGGTGTACGCATCCGGACGGGCTCCCCCATTCATTTCGACGTTCGGGTTCTCTCTGGCCTAGTCGTCAGGCTAGGGGAGATGGACTTCGTCTGCGACAACGCAGGATGCTTCCGGAACAGACCCTTTCCGGTGAACGGATGTCTCATTGACTTTGGTGGTTTCACCACCTACGTCGCCACCGAAGTTATCTGTAGCTACCCGGACGTGGTTCTGGAAGCTGAGGACCCTCCCATGCTCTTCGCTGCTCAGGGTCCGCGTGCCGGTCGCCCCCTGAGTTCCGTCGCAGTAATGATGGTCGGGACAACCGAGGAGGAGTACCAGGACGCTGACGGCGATACCGGGAGCGGCCACATCCGTTTGGCCAAACCTCCGCAGGAAAGAGCTGCGGCCCGGGATGGCGATCCACAGCCGTCCCAGCCACGGCGACGTCCGGATCCCCTCTCGGGCCTGGTGGCCAAGTTAACTGTGCCTGTGTCTGCTGAAGCAGATACCCAGGCCACCTCGGCTGACTTGGAGGAGCAGCGAAGGTTACTACTCGCTGAAGCGCAGGAGATCGCCGAGATCCGTCGCGAGCTCAATGCTAGCCTCCGGGAGTACAATGCAGCTCACGGATTCCTTAAGATAGACTCCCGGGACAAGCGCATCGCGGATCTGCGCAAGAAAGGAAGAATGGTGAATGAGGAGCTAGCAGGTGGAGCAACAACCAGTCACACGGGAAGTCGGATTTCAGCGGGGAAGCCGGTGTACAGCTCACCGGCAAAAACTCTTAGGGCCGCCGAAGCCGCCATGGCCGAGTTGGTGGGGTTATCCGGTGAGGCCCTGCGCAAGCAGCAGGAGCGGGTAAACGAGTTGGTAATTGAGGCCAACCGTCAGAATCAGGCCTTCAAAAAGAAGAACCCCGGGGCAGGATCCCAAGTGCACTCGGCAAGACCCAATAGCCAGAAGTCGGACGGGGAGGCCTCTTCCCCACATCCGAGCAGAAGCAAGAGCAAGTGCAAGAGCCGGAGCCGGAGTCGAGGTTCCGGGAAGAACAAGCAGCTACAAACCTATGACCCGGCCTTCGCCGGTATCCAGCAAGCCGGGCAAGCCGGACAGCGTAACTCGGGGCAGGCGGGAAGTACCCGTGAGGATGGTAACCTGGGTGTAGGAAACAATAACCCGGTCGGCCGTGGTAATCCACCCCGGAACCCCCTCATGTTTAGGGAAACCCGCAGAGGGAGGTCGCCTCTGTTCCCCAGCAGGCCGTGATCCCTGCGCCGAACAGGCTCAACGATGGCAACTCGGGGCTGCAGCAGCTTTGGTATCAGCTAGACGAGAACCCTTTGGGATCTCGGATAGGAACCAGGCAGCTGAACCCGACAGATGCCAGATTCCGGCTCGACCGGATTCACCAATCCGAGTTGGTGGAAGAGCAAGGACCTCCGGGACCTGCCTGCTTCGGACCTCGGATCATGCGGGAACCACCAGTTCGGAACTTTCAGCTCAACAGGGGTGCCAAGACCTATGACGGCAGCAAGAAGCCGGAGGACTGGCTAACCGACTATGTAACGGCAGTAAGCATAGCCGGTAGAAACAGACGATGGGCGGTACGATACGTACCGCAGATGTTGGAAGGACCTGCCCGGATCTGGTTGAACAACCTGAGAGCTGGCAGCATAGACTGCTGGTTAGACTTTGAGGAAGCATTCATCAGCAACTTCACCAGCACGTACAAAAGGCCTAACATGCCTCAACAGCTCGCCATCTGTAGGCAAAGGAGCAACGAGACCGACCGGGAGTACCTTACCCGGTGGAGCAATATTCGCAACTCTTGCGAAGGAGTGGTAGAGGCACAGGCCATCTCCTGGTTTGCACAAGGATGCCGGCATGGCTCAATGCTGTGGCAGAAGTTGCAAAGAAAGATGCCAACGACCTTGGCAGAGACCATGCGCATCGCCGATACCTACACGCTTGGAGATCCCATGCAACCCCTGGTGGACGTCGGTGACTCCAGCAGGAGGAATGCGGGACCTCAGCGTTCGGGACCGAGCAGGAGCCATGATCGCCAGGATTTTGGCCAGAAGAGGAATCAGCCCGAGTACCACCATGCCGCACAGCACGTCGCAGCAGTAACCCGGGAGCAAGAGGATGCCGGCAACAGCCAGCGTCAAAAGACAAATGGCCCGACTTGGGGTCAGAGTCAGGAGGTGCAAAAGACCTGGGTGGAACAAAAGAAGCCCCTGACATATGAGGAAATGCTGAACAAGCCATGCTGCTACCATACTCTGGAGGCCAACAAGCCAGCAAACCCCTCTACTCGGCAATGCAGCTGGTATCAGCGCACACTGCAGGAAGGCAGCTCGGGAGCTATTCGGCCAGGTGCTCCGGCACCTCGGCCCAATATCCCGAGACCCCCTCCTCCGATGTCGGGGGCCAACGCTGTCCGAATCAACCCGCCTCCGCGAGGACCCCCACCTCGGCCAGTGAATCTAGTGCACACCCGGAACGACAGCGGTGCAGGCCCCAGTAACCAAGCCGGACAGCAGCAGAGCAACTACCGGGAGGCACATCAAAGCTATGTGGTCTTCGTGACCGAACCCACTGACCGAAGGAGTGTGCGGCGGCGGGCCCTGGAGGTGAATGCTGTGATCCCGGCGGTGCCCAAGTTCTTGCACTGGTCCGAGATGGAGATCACGTGGAGCCGGAAGGATCATCCCAGGGTGATGCCTAAGCCGGGGGCGTATGCCTTGGTGGTGGACCCAACTTTTGTCGGACCCAACCTCAACGTCCGCTTCAGCCGGGTTCTGATCGACAATGGCAGTGCCATTAACATCATGTACAAGGACACGATGCTGAACCTGGGAGTGTCCATGAACACCTTGCTGCCTACCGAGACAACCTTCCACGGCATTGTGCCCGGAGTCTCTTGCTCACCCATGGGAAAAATCTGGGTTGAAGTGCTGTTTGGAACTCGGGAGAACTGCCGAACCGAGAGCTTGGAATTCGAGGTTGTGGACCTCGAAAGCCCATATCACACACTTATCGGCAGACCAGCCCTGGCCAAGTTCATGATCTCAACTCACATGGGCTACCTCAAGATGAAGATGCCGGGACCTAACGGCGTAATCACCATCTCGGGAGACCACAAGCGCTCCATGGAATGTGCCTCGGCGGGGTCATGCTTAGCTGAGTCTCTGGTGATCGCAGAAGAAAAGAAGAGGATCCAGCAGGTGGTGGCAATGGCCAAGACCTCCCAACTCGGAATGCCCGGGATGGTGAACCCGGAGCAGGGTGCGTCATTTCAGCCCCCCAAGGAGACCAAGAAGGTGGGTCTGGACCCCAGCAACCCGGAGCGCCAAGTGATCATTGGCAGCAACCTGGACAACAAATAGGAAGGCGAGCTCGTCGACTTCCTCCGTGAGAATCGGGATGCTTTTGCGTGGTCGAGTGACGATCTGCAAGGTGTCCCGAGGGAGTTGGCTGAGCACTCTCTGTTTGTTCGACCGGATGCGAAGCCGGTGAAGCAACCAACTAGGCGCCTCTCGGATGAAAGAAGGGCCGCGGTCATGGAGCATCTGGCTATACTGCTGGCGGCGGGATTCATAATGTAAGTGCTGCACCCGGATTGGATATCGAATCCGGTCTTGGTGGAGAAAAAGAAGGATGATCCCCTCCTGCTTAAGGTGTGGCGCATGTGCATCGACTTCACCAACCTCAACAAAGCATGCCCGAAGGACCCCTTTCCACTGCCCCGGATAGATCAAGTGATAGACTCCACTGCCGGGAGTGAGCTTTTGACTTTTTTAGATGCCTATTCCGGTTTTCACCAGATACCCTTGAATCCGGATGATCAATTGAAAACTGCTTTTATTACCCCTTATGGGGCTTATTGCTATCGTGTCATGACTTTCGGTTTGAGGAATGCTGGTGCTACATACCAGAGGTGCATGCAGAAATGTTTGCATGACCAGATAGGCCGGAATGCCGAGGTCTATGTCGATGACATAGTCATAAAAACAAAAGAAAAAACCTCACTAATAGATGATCTGAGGGAAACATTTAAGAACTTAAGAAGATTCCGGATGAAGTTGAACCCGGATAAGTGCACATTTGGGGTTCCGGCGGGGAAATTACTCGGTTTCCTCATCTCAAGCCGGGGAATCGAGGTCAACCCGGGTAAAATTCGTGCTATCGAGAGCATGAAATTGCCCGTGCGTCTCAAGGATGTGCAGAAATTCACTGGGTGCCTTGCATCCCTGAGTCGGTTTGTCAGTCGACTTGGGGAGAAGGCCTTGCCCTTGTACCAATTGATGAAGAAGAGCAAAACATTTGTTTGGACCCCGCAGGCTGACGCGGCGTTCAACGATTTGAAGAGAATGCTCTCAACAGCACCCGTGTTGGCATCCCCATTACCCAAGGAACCTATGCTGCTGTATATTGCCGCAACCAACCGAGTAGTCAGTGTGGCAATGGTGGTAGAAAGGGAAGAAGGGGGCAAGCTGATACAGAGGCCGGTGTATTACCTCAGTGAGGTGATCTCGGAATCCAAGCAGAACTACCCGCACTACCATAAAATGGCGTATGGGGTGTACATGGCAGTGACCAAGCTCAAGCACTACTTTCAGGAACACCCGATCACAGTGGTATGCGAAGCTCCTCTGGCCGAGATCACCGGTTGCAAGGACGCTAGCGGCCGGGTAGCCAAATGGGCCATCCAGTTGTCTCCATACGCTCCGGCGTATGAGAGACGAGATGCCATCAAGTCGCAGGCGCTGCCGGACTTTTTGGTGGACTGGGCCGAGATGCAGTATGAACCTCCGATGCCGGATTACAATTTCTGGAAGATGCATTTCGATGGCTCAAAGGCTAAGATCGGATTGGGTGCCGGAGTGGTCCTCACTTCCCCAAAACAAGATGTACTGAAGTATGTGCTGCAAATTCATTTTCGGGCATCCAACAATGTCGCAGAATATGAGGCCTTGGTTCATGGACTGAACGTCGCCAAGGAGATCGGCATCTGCCGGATAGAATGTTTCGGTGACTCCGACCTCGTAGTGCAACAGGTGTCGGGGAATTGGGATGCCCTCGATGCAAACATGGCCTTGTACAGGTTTCATGTACAGAAAATATCCGGGTTTTTTGAAGGATGCGAGTTCAAGCATATACCCAGAGGAGAAAACGAGGCAGCGGATGTCTTGTCCAAGCTAGGGTCATCTCGGGATGCCATCCCACCCGGGATAGCCCTGGAGCATTTGAGGAAGCCATCTATTCAACCCTCACCCGAGTCGGATTCTATCTTCATCCCCAAGGAACCTGGTGCAGATGCAGTACCCATGGAAGTAGATGTCGGGAGCGTCACATCAAACCCGGGGACTGCATCACAGTGCTCAGAGAGGAAAAGAAAGATGATGATGGAGGTGATGTCGGCAGAGCCAATGGACGTAGACGCTCCCGTGTTCCCGGTTCGACCTGTCCCGAGATGGGCAGAACCCATTATGGCTTGCATCTTGGAAGGAACTCTACCGGAGAATGAAGTGGAAGCCCGGCAGATAGTGCGAAGGTCGAAAGCATACACCGTCATCAATCAAGAGCTATACAAGAGGAGTGTCACTGAGGTACTCCAGAGGTGTGTAGAACCGGCAGAAGGACAAGAGATGCTACTGGAAATACATCAGGGGGAATGTGGACATCATGCATCATCCCGGGCCCTGGTGGCGAAAGTGTTCCGACATGGGTTCTACTGGCCCACTGCGTTGCAGCAAGAAGAAGATATTGTCCGGAAGTGTGAAGGATGCCAGAGATTTGCTCACCGGATACATATGCCGGCGTCAGCACTGAAGACAATCCCTATCACTTGGCCATTCGCAGTATGGTGTTTGGATATGGTCGGGCAGTTCAAGCCGGCAAGAGGCAATATGACACATATACTGGTTATGGTGGACAAATTCACCAAGTGGATAGAAGTCAAGCCAATCCGGAAGTGTGATGGACACACCGCTGTTCAATTCCTGAAAGACATCATCTTGAGATACGGGTACCCGCACAGCATTATCACGGATAATGGCACCAATTTTTCTGTGGGGGAATTCGCTCGATTTTGTGCTGAGAAGGGAATCCGGCTGGATGTAGCATCAGTTGCACACCCGGAAGCAAACGGGCAAGTCGAAAGAGCAAATGCCTTAGTATTGGACGGCATCAAAGCTCGTTTGATCGAGCCACTATTGAGAACTCCGGGATCCTGGATAGAGGAGTTACCGGCGGTGTTATGGGGTCTCCGGACTACACCGAATAGATCTACCGGGTACACGCCATTCTTCATGGTATACGGTGCCGAGGCAGTACTCCCGACCGACATACATCATGATTCCCCGAGAGTGACAATGTTCACCGAGACCGAGGCAAGGGAGGCCCGAGAAGATGATGTAGATTTACTCGAAGAGGCAAAAGAATTGGCACTATCTCGGTCCGCAATTTATCAAGAAAATCTCCGTCGCTATCATAGCCGGAAAGTACATCCGAGGGTGTTCCGGGAAGGGGATCTGGTGCTGAGGCTCATCCAACGCACGGCCGGAATGCATAAATTGTCACCTCCATGGGAGGGACCTTTTGTGATAAGCAGGGCATTGCACAATGACTCTTATTACCTTGTAGATGCACAGGAGGCTAGGAAAGGTGTAATGGACAAATCCGGTGAGGAAACCAAGCGTCCATGGAATGTAGCACTACTTCGCCCTATTTACACGTAAAGGGCTAAGTGTATGTTGTATCTCAATTTTCAGTATTAATGAAAGTAAGGCACCCCGGGAGGAACCCGGGGACTGCCTGGTTATGTGCATATTTTGTTTTTGTTTTTTGGTCAAGTTCTTTTGCTGTTTTTTACCGGCATCTCGGGAAGGAACCCGGGGACTGCCGGATAACTGTCCTCTGTTTCATTTGTATGCCGGGAAAGTTCCGAGTTCGATTCTCAGAGGCAAAGTAATGTATGTCATGTGAAATCATCTTGTGACTCGACTGACGCATGCCGAAATGGTAGTCAAGAGCTAAGAGAGGGAAGGTGGGAAACACGAAAATGGTCTCGGGGACTCGGAGCAGGAACTTATCCGGCATACCTGTTTTTTACTAACTCAGTTATTTTTTATGTCGGAAATTCGGTTAGCCGGAACTCGGATTGTTTTAAGTAATGTATGCCGTATGTGGAGTTTTGTGACTCGACTGTCGAACGCCGAAATGGTAGACAAGAGCAGAAATTACCTAAGTACGGTAAACATGAGAGGCAATTCGGGAACTCATAACAGAATAAATTGACATAAGTTGTTCGGATAGGTAGCTCAGTACGAAACGAAAATAATATAAGTGTATGTTACATATTGCACCCGGCATCCCGAGGATTCGACGAATCTACTCGTAAGTATTTCTAAGTGATAGGAGATGTCGGCTTCTCGACGGGGACATCAGCAGGAGCAGCGACCTCGGGAGCAGCAGCAGCAGGAGCAGCAGGAGCTGCAGCAGGAGCAGCAGTGGCTTCGGTTCCAACGGCGGTACTCGGGGCATCAGGGCGCACCTCGGCCTTCACAATCGCAGCACAAGCATCAGCGCGTGTTTCCTCTAAGAACTAGCTTCTCGAAGATGTCTTTGCTGATAGGCTAAGACATCTTCGGGAGGCTAGGCCTGGAGATACTAATCCTGAGACGAACTCGGATGCCTCCGGAAAGGATTTCGGGCCTTGGGCTTCGAGGAGACTCCCGGAAGGAGGTATACTCGGTTTTACCGGATAGATGGTCCGGGTAAGTGCTAACCGGAGTGTATGTCTCGGTCTTGATCTTGTGTAGGGGAGGCTCACAGTGACAAGCAAGGAGGTAGCCGGCGTGAGGGATCCCGGTAGGGCGTCAACGGTCTATAGCAGGCTTTCCCGTCTGTTGCGGGGGGAAGTACCTTTCCGCCTGACACGGAAGCATGGTCACATCCCGCCTGACACGGAAGCATGGTCGCCTCCCGCCTGACACGGGAGCATGGTCACCTCCCGCCTGACACGGGAGCGCGTCAGCCGGTACGACAACGGTACGACAAGACCTGACTTGCCTAGCCCGGCAATCCGGAAAAGGCTATCCGGGATGGGCAAAGACATGTCCTGTCTCTGACAGGGAGACAATGATGATCCAGGACGGCGCCTGCTGTCCTTGGCGAGATGATGACGAAGGGGCTACACCGGATAGCGCGGCGACTAGGTCGCACTAGCCGGTGACGGCATGCCGGCTAGGCCTGTCCAGTGGGGCCAAGCCAGTTTAGGGTTACCGGCCCTCCTGGCCGAGACTCTATAAAAGGCGCCATAACTTCCTCAGTGAAGAGAGGACCAACTTGGGAGCCAAAGCTATAGTTACATTTACTCCTAGAGCATTTACTTCTTCACACTTTGAGTTCATCTAGTTCTTTGTACTCCTCCCTTTGAGAAATCTAGCGGCAAGTTGTAGCCTTTGTACCACATTTATATAGAGAGGAAAGGCAGGAGTAGGGGTGTTACCTCCTCACGAGGGCCCTGAACCTGGGTATATCGTGTGTGTGTTGTGTGCCTTCGTGCATTCGTTCTTGTTTGTTAGATCTTCTCTGTATCGTTTTGGTGTCATTTCTAGTTCTTGGGAGATCTCGGTCATACCGGGATCCTCCTCGTGTGGGCTATTCAGCTCGCTACCCCTCCCCGGATCCACCAATGTCCATCGGCCCCACACATTAGCCATCCTATGGCATCTGCCGTGACACCACCACGACAGCCGCCGCTGCCTCATCTTCCAGCTCCTCCAAGCCGACTTCGCCATGGGGGCAGACTAACCCTGGTTTTTCCCTCTCTGCGGCCAAATACACACAGGGATGTGGGAAATTTTCCCAGGGAACGCACGCGTACATTAAAATTCCCCCAGGGGCGTTGTAACCCTGGTTTTTGCCACCCTTAGCACCAAACAAGGCCTAAGGATACCTACTACGCCTTCCATCACATGCAATCGTTCATAAGGGACCATCAAAACCTTAGACTTGGCAGCGATGTCAGAGGGTGGGCCGAACAGTTGGCGCGCATCCAGGATAATGATCTAAGTGCCGGGTTGTGTCGCATCCAAGAGCAGATTTCAACAATCCTGCTGCAAGATGTCATGAGAAGAGGAGGGAGATTCAACTACAGGGCGCAACCGAGTAACGCCGCAATAATCACTATCAAGGAGAAGCAGCAGGACGAGAGGGACATGAGGATGTTGGATAGAGACATCCCGATGATGAAGGAGAATAAAGTAGTGACGAAGTAGTATTGATGTTATTTCTTCCTTAATTAGATGTAAGTAATCTTTACATCTGACTTATTAATTATCCGGGATTTTCACTATATGAAGTTGCCATATGACCTTACATCTTTCTGCATCCATCATTTAATTATGGATATTTACGAATTCTTTGCTTTCCGTTGCCTAATATTTGACATGTTTTGTGTACAGAGCTGGCGTGGTACGTGGTGTATCGTGGTAGGGTCCCGGGAGTCTACGACGAGTGGGAGGATTGTAACAAGCAAGTGAATGGCTATAAGGGTTGTGAAAGAGCATTTTCCCTCATGTGTGGTTTTGGTAATTGAATGACAATCTCTATGGACTAATGTTTACTTTGAGATATCGTTATAGATCATGTCCATGGAATTGTGGAGTTCATGTGTTGGACTCTTGAAGCTTATGTGTTGAGTAAAGCTTATTGCAAGAATGTCTTGAAGATTCAAGATATCATCTTAGTGAAGAAAAGATGAGTTGTGCAAGACCAAGAGAAGCTTCCTCGAAAAGATCCTATGCTTGGTGCTTGCAATGGATACATGAAGACGAAGCTTAGCGAGACTCTCCCATTGTGAGCATGGGGGAGTCTTTGGAGAAGTCTTCATCAAGCAAGTGTTTGGACGCGCAATCAAGAAAGATGATACACTTGAAGAGATCAAGATAGTCATCATCCAACTCAAGTGGAATGCTCAAGTCAAAGGTATGATCTTGATAGGGCTATAGGATAGATAGGCGTACTATCAAGAGGGGCTCTCAAGTTAGTAACTTGATCGCATTCTTGTGGAGAGCTCAAACCTTTGCATACTTGGCATATCATGTTTCTTGGTTCTTATTTGGCTTTTATGTTGGTGAGGAATTAGAGCTTGGTTCATCTCCATGTCAAGCTCTAGTTCATCGAAATCGGTTTTACTTTGGACAACTTGTTGCGTTTTCGATGGCGGAAATATTGCCGGTTCTACCTTGAGGAAAGTCCCACACCTTGCCATGTGTGGAGATTTTACTCTATTTATGGGATGCAATATTTTTGTTGGGTAGTCATCGTCGCTATCTTTCCAACAAAATTGGTCTCACCTCATTTGGAGTTCATTTGCAAAAGTTATAGCAGTTTTCGTTTCGGTGTTCTGCTGATTCTGATTATTGGGGCCGGATATTCCGCCCTACTGGAATTTCCGGTTCCCCAGCTCATCCAAGAAAACGGCTAAGGAAAGGAGAAAAAGGGTTCTGACTCCAGTCGGAAATTGTGCCCGGAAATTTCCATATACCGGAATTTCCGAGTGCCCCCAGAAAAGTCCTCCAGAAATGGCTAAGGAAAAGTTTGGTTTTGCTTCTGACTCCAGCCGGAATTTCCGAGCTCTCTTAGACCGGAATTTCCGGGTGACCGGAATTTCCGGGTCTCTCTAGACCGGAATTTCCGGATGACCGGAATTTCCGGGTCTAACTTATACCGGAATTTCCGAGTGTCGAAACAGCCAACGGCTATATTTCCTGGAGGGGTATAAATACCTCTCCCCTTCTTCTTCCCCAGCTAATCCAAGACAACACGACTTTCCCCTCTCTCCTACTCCATTGTTGACCTTGGAAAGCTCACTTCCCTCTCAATCCCTCCATTGAATCTTCCATATTCTTTAGGGAAAGTTGAGAGGAGATCTAGATCTACAATCCTACCAATCCATCTCTCTCTAAGTGAGGGGAACTTAGTGGATCTAGTTCTTGGAGTTCCTTTGTGGTTCTTCTTCTTTGTTCTCCCTCTCTTCTCCCCCCATAAGCATTAGTTGCTTCTGGTGGGATTTGGGAGTGAAGGATTTGACTCCTTTGTGGTTTCCTTTGTTCTTCCTCTCTTATTCCCCCATAAACATTTGTTGTTGTGTTAGAATTTGAGAGTGAAGTACTTGAGCACTTCGTGTGCTCTTGCCATTGCATTTGCATCGGTTTGAGCCCTCCACGAGGATTCGTGGTGGTGATACTTGTGAGCTTGTTACTCTTGGGTCTTTGGACCCTAGACGCCTTTTGTGGCCGGCCTTTTGTGGCCAAGACCTTTTGTGGTCACTTGAGAGCCCCCAATTAAATTGTGAGTGTGTGCCTCAAGACTTGGGAGCCCCCAATTAAGTTGTGGGTGTGTGCTTCAAGAGTTGTACGGGATTCGATCTCCGCCCCAAAGGAGATCAATAGTGGAAGGTGAACTCGAACCTTTTGTGGTTGAGTTCATCAGGAGAAGAAGGTGAGCCTTTGTGGCGTTGCGGCTAACCTGTTGTGGTTGCGCACACCTCTCCAAACGAGACGTACACCTTTGGGTGGAACTCGGGAATACATCCTTGTCTCCGCGTGCCTCGGTTATCTCTATACCCGAGCTCTTTACTTATGCACTTTACATTGTGATAGCCTTCGTGCTTGAAGTCATATATCTTGCTATCATCTTGTTACTAGTATTGCTTAGCTTAAGTTGTTGGTGCACATAGGTGAGCCTAGTTTATATATCTAGGTTGTATGCTTGTTAAAGTAAATCTCTAGTTTTATTCCGTCTTTATCAAGCATACCGGAATTTCCGGGTCATTTGTGTACCGGATATTCCGGCTACTTGAAATTTCCGGTCACTCTTGGACCGGATATTCCGGCTCCTCGAAAAAGTTTTAAATCGCCTATTCACCCCCCCCCCCTCTAGGAGACGTCTATCCGTTCAGGTTGTACCTTCAAAAGCTACAAGAGTAGATCGATTGCGGAAGCTAGGTGGAGGAGTCACCTCGTGGACGAGAGGAGCTCGACGAAGACTAGAACCTACACCTACATCGTCATTGTCAACTTGCTCACAGTTCTCTTTTACTTTTCGTGCTCTAGTTAGGTTCGGTTGTAATAACTAAGACTTGTCTACTATTTTCATCCTTGTTTGCTACTTTTGGAGAAATTTTAACACTATTGTGATATGTTGAACTATGTAGTTGTTATGTGTACTTGTTATTATCGGTTTCGATGACAATGTGTGACATAAATATCTGTCTATTAATGCTGTCCAGTTTTGAAATCTGCATATATAGAATATATTTGTATATAACCGTATAAATAGACTGATTTAATTATTTTCAAAATCTACAGTGGCGCACTAGATATGACAACAATGGCGCACGGGTGTGCGCGACAGTTAAAACTATTCTGCGGCGCACCAGTCGATGCGCCACAGGTAAAGACTTAACCGAGGCGCACCTGCAGTGTGCGCCACCGTTAAACTCAATATCTGTGGCGCACCCGTTGGTGCCCTACAGATATGGCTTAATCACTAGTAGAAAAAGGCTTATAGGTAAAGCTCTTTTTGTGGCGCACCAAATCCCAGGCGCCACAGAAAAGCATTTTTGTGGCGCATTGTTCTGATTGCGCCACAAAAATATGACTTTCTGTGGCGCATGGGATCGGGTGCGCCACAGAAATATGACTTTCTATGGCGCATCAAGTGGGGTGCGCCACAGAAAGTGGACTTTCTATGGCGCATTAGGTGGAGTGCGCCACAAAATGGGCCTACTTTCTGTGGCGCATCATATTGGGTGCGCCACAATATGGGATCGCCTTTTCAGTTTTGTGGCAAAAAGAAGAAAATGAAAAAATGTTCAAAAAATTCCATCCTTTAAAATACAGGCCTTTTCAGATTCCCCAAATTCTAAAAGGAAAAAAGTTAATAAAAAAGATTGTTTTTTTCAGCAAAATAAAAAAAACTGTGGCGAACCGGGAGGGGGTGCGCCACAGAATTATTTTGGCGGGATTCAAAATTTGAAATCCCGAGGATGGCTCCCCTTATCCTCTCCCCTTATCCTCTCCCCTTCTCTCATTTCCTCCTCTCTTCTTCTCCACTTCTCCTCTCCCCTTCTCTCATTTCCACCTCTCCTCACTTCACCTCTCCCCTTCTCCTCCCTCCTCCTTCTCAACGAACTCCGGCGACCTCCTTCTCCTCCACCAACTCCGGCGACTTCAACCTCCTCCTCCTACAACTCCTCCTCCTCCTACTCCTCCCCCTCCTCCGGCGACCTCCTCCTCGTCTTCCACCCACCTCCGGCGACCTCCTGCTCCTCTTCCACCCACCTCCGGCGACCCCCTCCTCCACCCACTTACGACAACGACCTCCTCCTCCGAACACGGGCTCCGACGAAATTCCGGCGAAAAACGGACGGCGCCGCCAATGGCCGTTTTTTTTCTAAAAAATTCAAAATAATAATTTTGTGGCGCACCAACGTGGGGTGCGCCACTGAAATAATTTTGTGGCGCATTGTGATGGGTGCGCCACAGAATTCTTGGATTTTTCCGTGGCACACCGGCGGGGTGCGCCACAGAATTATATTTTAGTGGCGAGAATTCTGTGGCGCACCGACCATGCCCAATTGGTGCGCCACAAAAAGGATTTTTGGTGCACCATGGTGCTCCTTTTTCTACTAGTGAATCTGTGGCGTGATACCCGTGGCGCACCACTATGCGCCACAAATGCGTTTTTCGGTGCGCCACAACAGCCTTTTTCTGGGGTAGTGTGCCAGCAAGCCCGTGGATATCCTTGTGGTTTTCTGTCTGGAGAACAAGTCCAGCGGTCTCCGGACCGGCGTCTTCAATACGCCAGCAAGCTTATGGATGTCTTTATGGTCTTCAATCTGGAAAAAAAGTCCAGCGGTCCCCGGACCGGCGTCCTCATTCCGCCAGCAAGTTACCGGATCACCTTCATGGTGAACTCCGAAATATTGGAAAGAGCAAGAGGTCCCAGAACCGACGTTTCAATTACGTCGGCAAAGTCAACCGGATCACCTTGGTGGTGGACCTCCGAGTTCCTGGGGAACAAAACAAGAGGTCCCAGGACCGACATTTCAATTACGTCAGCAAAGTCAACCGGATCACCTTAATGGTGGACCTTCGGGTTCCTAGGGAACAAAACAAAAGGTCTCCGGACCGGCTTCGGCCAGCAATACGTGCCAAGGAAGGCACTCCGGGTCAGACCCGCGGTGGGCAATCTCGGTTCAAGGCTCTGTCCCTGCGAAAATGAGAAGACGGACTAGAATTACGCCTGGAAAACGGCGTAGAAGACGCGTCACGGAGGCAGTGCTACCAATTACCGAGATAGCCGTAGGACTACACGAACCGAGCTAAGTACCTTTACCTGAGTTGTGTCGTTTCTTTATACCTTGGCTAAAATGAATGCGTGCGTAAACCTGGGACAACACCTCCGCAACCACCATTGTCCGTTTCCCTCTGGTAGTGGGGTTGATGCTGAGGATCGTGTGGTCAGGAGCGGTGGGTCTTTTGGCGGGTTGCGCTCTGTGTCTGCACTCTAGACTATCTGGGGGCACACAGCTGGTTAGCGCTCTTGTCAATGGATCCTTCCGATAGCGTCACGCCTCCACGGGTACAAGGAAATTGACTCAATCTAAGGAAAGGTTAAATTACAGTCAAACTATTCGGTTTTCATACAAAGCCTTTTGGCGCAAAAGCACAATTCATGGCCCCGGTACTGCCTCTCTGAATGTTTCAGGAGACCCGGCAGCTCACGGTTCGTCCTTGCGGGAGAAGCGCTCCATGATTTTCTCAACCTCGCTGACGACCCCCGGGAGAGACGCTGCTTCAGGGGTGGCGTTGTCCATCTCCACGAGCAAGGAGAGGCACGGATGATGCTGCTGAAGGGCAGCGACGAGATGGGTCACTGCCTGCTTCGCGGCCTTTTCTCCAGCCAGGCGGGTGGCTTGGTTCGCCTGAGACCGGATCTCGCCGAGGAGTTCAGTGACGCGCTCCAAGAACGCTGGATAGCCCTTGAAGGAGCTGGAATTGCTGCTCGAGAGGACGGGGAGCCGGGTCATTCGCGGCCCCTTGAGCTCCCGGACAATCTTATCCGCTGATGCACTCATGGCTGGGAGGAGACCCATCAGGTCGCGCTTGGTGGCCATTGCCTTGTCATGCTCCCCCTGGGCCACCTTCAGCTGCCCGAGCGGCTTGCACGGAGAACTTGGAGAATTCAGCGGCTTCCTTCGCCGCCGCGAGCTCGACGTTCCTCTCTTCGAGCTCCTTCTTCTGCTTTGCCAGGAGGGCTCCCCTGCGCTCGAGCTGCCCCTCGCGGTCTTCCGCGGCCTCTTTTAGCCTGGCGACCTTGCTCGCCAAGTCACTAGCGCGAGCCTTTTCCTTGTCTCGCTCGTCTCGGGCCCTCTGAAAGTTGCGGCGGGTACTTTCCTGGTCCCGCTTCACGTCCGCAAGATCTCTTTTCAGCCGAGCAACCTGCTCGGAAAGCGTGGAGACCTGGCTGCTCTTGTCGCTCACCTCTTTGTGGGCCCAGCCCTCCACGTTTGTCATGCCATGCTCCAGGCGGGCCTTGCCTACTTCCAGACCAAGCTGCAAGTTGCTTTCCCAGCACGTAGCATCAGCTTCATCCAGCGCAAACATTCGAGCTTCCAGCTCCCTCTCGCGCGCCGAGACTCGCTGCTCCCGGGCGTTCAGCAGTTCGTCGTCCGTGTCCAGTTTCTGCTCCCAGGACTCGAGGGCCTCCGCGTCGGCCGCCAGCCTCTGCTCCCAGGACCTCATGTCAGGAGCGAACAACTCTCGCAGGTGGACCCCCACGAACGACAGAAGCTCCTCGACGTCGGAGTACCCCCTGGGAAGACTTCAGCCCGCTTCGGCAGGGCTCAGCTCTTTCTCTGGGACCTCGACCCGGGGAGGAGTGTCCGCCTTAGCACAAGTTTGGCTGGGAGGTTCCCATGGGTCTACATCGCGCCCTCCCCCTCCCACAAGGGCCGCCAAGGGGCCAACCTGCAGGCCCTCCTGGGGCGTACCAAACCAGGGGTATAGGACATTTTCCACGGCACCTTCAGTTGTTGGCGGGTCCTTCCCTAGCTCCAGGGTGCGACTCAGGGGCTCAAAGACGCTATCTACACTAGTGGAAATCGGGGCTCTAGTCCCGGTTCCAGAGGGCCTGTAGTCCCGGTGTAGCAACCGGGACTGTCAGGCCGGGACTAGAGCCCCCGGACCCTTTGGTCTCGGTTTAACTCGAACCGGGACCGGAGCCCCCCAATGAGCGCAGCGCACGTGGCCGCGGCAGGGCGTGCGGGGGGCGAACCCTTTAGTCCCGGTTCGTAACACGAACCGGGACTAGGGTTTTTATTTTTTTTAAAATTTCAGGGTTTTGCTTTTTTCATTTCAGGGTTTCCTTTTTTTTATTCCTACCGGTTTTCTGGGTAGGGGTTTCGGATGGTACCACGTCGATGCGTGACGGTAGGGGGTTTCGGATGGTACCACGTCGATACTATAGTCGATGTGTGATGGTAGGGGGTTTCGGATGGTACCATGTCGATGCGTCGGGGGTAGGGGTTTCGGATGCTACAGCTTCGATGGGCGAAAAACACGTATAAATTATTATACGAACCTAGATGAAGTTGCATCATGCATATATACAATTACATGAAGATCATGTGTTCATAACACATATACATTTAAGTACGCGTGGTACATGAATATCACGTTTCCCGGTTCCAGAGACTTAGAAATATTTTGTTACATGGAGATCACTATATATTACATGTCCGCACTAGTCAACATAGTGGTACTCTCCGGTCTCCGGTATGACTTCGGTGAGGTAAAATCCCGTCAACTCCTCTGCAATTGCCCTGAAGCGGGTCTTTATTGGTAGCTCGTTGCGCTTTCTTGCCAACTATAAAAAAATGATATCACAATGAATACATGAGATATGAAATGAATAAAACTCATCACGATTGATGATACAAAAATAATGTTATGACTAGAGCTTTACGTACTTCGATACTTCTTTTGCTCTTCAAACTCTCGTTTACCACAGTGTGCATGTACTCGCAAACGAAGAATCCACATAGATCAGTACCGGTTGGCTGTTTAAGACAAGTCTATAGAAGAATAAAATTTAATCAAATAATAATAAAGTATGATAATGGTGCATGGGTCTAGTTATAGTACTACTTACATCGTTAGTAAGCAAGCGCAGTTTCTCTGGCCATCCACTGTTCGGATGTTCCGCGAGGAACATTTTCCAAACGCTGCATGACAAGAAACTGAATGAATGAGTCATAAATTCCTTGATATTAGGAAATGAACGAAAGAGGCGATAAGAAAAGAAAGTACCTTGCCACCAAATCAAAACAGGTCTTGTATTGTTTAGGGCATCTTCTTAACGAGTCAAGGACAACAATTTCTCCTTTCCGCAAGTCAATAACGATAAGAATGTAGTGGTAGCTGCGCACGTTTATAAATAGTCATGCATAACTAATCAATTAAACTTAACATCGGGTGAGAAAAATAGAATGTGTAATAAGCAGTAACACTCACTTGAAGTTGTAAGGCCATAATATATATTTTTTGTAAGCTTGTCGCTTAAAAAACATTAGCAAATTCCCCGGTGTATCCTTGTTAAGTAGTGGATCAATTATGTTATCTTCATGCATTATAGAGGGGTCAATGAACCCAATGTGGTTGATTTTCTTCTTCTTGCATTCGAGCATCTTCATTCTGCGTAATAAAGCACACAAAATATTATAGAGAGGATTATCACAGACAATGAACGAGTAGAGCTAATTAAAACATTAAATTACAGGAATAGATGACTTACAGACAATATGAACTTATGATGTTTTTGTCGAGGGCCCGGAGATTGTATAACTGAAAGATCTCGGCGAAGTAAAGGACAACGGAGTATTCTTGGAAATAATGCTCTTCCTTAACTGCCATCTGGAGAGCGACTTTATTCGTATAGGCATGTCTTTTACAAATAGTTCGGATTTTCTTTACTACTGGATCATATAGGCATGTCTTTTACACCTGAAATCGAGGCAACGACGAGGAGGAGCGGCACAGCCTCGGCAAGGAGGAGGAGGTGGGAAGCACAGCCTCGGCAAGGAGGAGGAGGTGGGCAGCACGACCTCCGAGCGAGGAGGAGGTCGGGTGGCGCGGACCGGCGAGCAGCACCTCGGGCGGGCAGATTCTATCTTCTGAACTCCACTCTATGGATCAAGACAGAATCAGAGCAAGGTTTAGCTGAAAAAAAATTAAGAAATTAAGAGTAAGAAGATTGTAAGAAGACATGATGTTCAAATCAGAAGCTATGCTGAAAAAGGGTAATTTGGCAGTGTTTAGCTGCAAATTCAGACAACACGAGCATCTTGTTCTGAATTTTGGAGTATAAAGCTAGCAAAAAGAAGTGAGTTTAAGCGGAGCATCTTGTTCTGAATCTGCCAGTTACATAAACCCATCTGAGTTTGCTGAACACCAACTATTTGCAAGCAAAGGAGATACAGTTAGGTAATTAACCACATGACATGGAGTATGTAAGGAAGTCAAGTGTTAGTTCACATACTTATAACTTTCTGGAGGAACGACCATACATGGCGAACACAAGTAATTTTTTTTGACAAAACACTTATTTGTGGATGGAGAGAGTATATATTATCTGATTCAGCACTTCATAAAAATGGCGAACACAAGTAAACTACGGGGCATAGGTCAATATGTCAATAAAATGACGCATTTGCAAGGCATGGAAGGAAGCCAGGAGCTATGGTGTATTCACATCACTAAATATCACCCATTTTTCATCTTGATTTGAATTTAATATAAATTCTTTTGGCACTGTTGGGTGTCCTCAATTGTAGTCTTCCATTGTCAGGAACGCTAGGATAATATTAAAGACCACTAAAAAACATGTCTAAGGTGCATATCCAAAACTCCGAAGAGTTTGCTACTTGCACACTGAGTTCATTTGGATCATCAGACAAAGTAATATTCCCCTTGATCACCATTTTTAGGGTCACCACCACAGATCAACTAAGGCATTGACAGCATATTAAACATAGAGAAGCATGAGTCCTATTTTTCTTACGGATGGGAAGAAGGCCGCCGCTGCAGCAGCCACCTCGGGCGCGAGGAGGAGGAGGAGGTCGGGCGGGCAGCACCTCGGGCACGAGGAGGAGGAGGTCGGGCGGCGCAACACCTCGGGCGCGTGGAGGAGGAGGTGGGCAGCACGGCGAGCGCGGACGGCGGCGCGGACGAGGACGAGGAGGAGCTCGGGCGGCGCGGACGGCGAGCAGCACCTCGGGCGGGTAGAGGCGCGAGGAGGAGGAGCTCGGGCGGCGCGGACGGCGAGCAGCACGCGCGGCGGAGAGGAAAGGGCGGCGGCGCCGGAGTAGCTAGGGTTTCAGAATGGAGACGAATTTGGGGAAGAATGGGGAAAAAATTGGCCGCGACACACTAAGTGTCGCGGGAAGGACCTTTAGTCGCGGTTCCAGCCCCGAACCGCGACTAAAGGGTCTTTAGTCCCGGTTGGTAACACCAACCGCGACTAAAGTCTTTTTTTTTCTTTGCTTCTTTTTCTTTTTACTGGTTTTTGTTTTTGTCTTCTTTTATTTACTTTGGTTTACTTATTTTTTGAATTGTTTTGTTTCTAGTTTATTTTTCTGTTTTGCTTTATATTCTTTCATTTTCCATTTTTTGATTTATTTTTGTTTGGTATCTAGTTTTCATAAATATCATTTTCCATTTTTTAAGTGCAAAAAATGAGGTTTTTCGTGAAGTAAGTACAGAAAATATGATTCCAAATGGCACCCAACTATTTTTCACTAAGAGTGGTGCACACATGATGGATGATCCCCAAGTTTGAGTTTTTTCTTTGAATTATAGCTAATTTTCCCTAGTTAATTGAGTTTTCGTTGATTTATCGAAAGTAATTCAAATTTGAACTACAACTATTTGATAGTTTGGTCTGAAACTTTTGGAAAAATCATTTTAAGGTACACAACAAGTGGTTATATCACAGAAACATTGATAGTTCTAGAAAATATCACCTCTTCTGATGATTAGTCGTAGCGACCGTTTTGATTGTTTTTAAGAAAAAATGTAATAAAGTGATAAACACCTCAAAAAATCAAATCCTTTGGCATGGGCTCCTTATATGTGTACTAGTTGCTAGGAAAAATTATAAACTTGATTTTTGCCTACATTTGCAAAAAAATTCTTCACAAAAAGGTCTATCATGTATGAACATCTAGAAGTTTCAAGCCAAATGACCAAGTTATGGTCATTTCGACGACATAGTTTGTGATAAAGATCTCATACTCCACACATAGGTGCATATTGGTATATTAAACAACCATGCCAAAGGGATTCTTCAAATTATTTTCATAAATATCATTTTCCTTTTTTTGAGTGCAAAAAATGAGGTTTTTTGTGAAGTCAGTACATAAAATATGATTCCAAATGGCACCCAACTATTTTTCACTAATAGTGGTGCACATATGATGGATGATCCCCAAGTATGAGTTTTTTCTTACAATTCTAACTAATTTCCCCTAGTTAATTGAGTTTACGTTGGTTTATCGAAAGTAATTCAAATTTGAACTACAACTATTTGATAGTTTGGTCTGAAACTTTTGGAAAAATCATTTTAAGGTACACAACTAGTGGTTATATCACAGAAACATTAATAGTTCTAGAAAATATCACCACTTCCGATGATTAGTCGTAGCGACCGTTTTGATCGTTTTTAAGAAAAAATGTAATAAAGTGATAAACACCTCAAAAAATCAAATCCTTTGGCATGGGATCCTTATATGTGTACTAGTTGCTAGGAAAAATGATAAACTTGATTTTTGCCTACATTTGCAAAAAAAGTCTTCACAAAAAGGTCTATCATGTATGAACATCTAGAAGTTTCAAGCCAAATGACCAAGTTATGGTCATTTCGACGACATAGTTTGTGATAAAGATCTCATACTCCACACATAGGTGCATATTGGTATATTAAACAACCATGCCAAAGGGATTCTTCAAATTATTTTCATAAATATCATTTTCCTTTTTTTGAGTGGAAAAAATGAGGTTTTTTGTGAAGTGAGTACAGAAAATATGATTCCAAATGGCACCCAACTATTTTTCACTAATAGTGGTGCACATATGATGGATGATCCCCAAGTATGAGTTTTTTCTTACAATTCTAACTAATTTCCCCTAGTTAATTGAGTTTACGTTGGTTTATCGAAAGTAATTCAAATTTGAACTACAACTATTTGATAATTTGGTCTGAAACTTTTGGAAAAATCATTTTAAGGTACACAACTAGTGGTTATATCAAAGAAACATTAATAGTTCTAGAAAATATCACCTCTTCCGATGATTAGTCGTAGCGACCGTTTTGATCGCTTTTAAGAAAAAATGTAATAAAGTGATAAACACCTCAAAAAATCAAATCCTTTGGCATGGGCTCCATATATGTGTACTAGTTGCTAGGAAAAATGATAAACTTGATTTTTGCCTACATTTGCAAAAAAAGTCTTCACAAAAAGGTCTATCATGTATGAACATCTAGAAGTTTCAAGCCAAATGACCAAGTTATGGTCATTTCGACGACATAGTTTGTGATAAAGATCTCATACTCCACACATAGGTGCATATTGGTATATTAAACAACCATGCCAAAGGGATTCTTCAAATTATTTTCATAAATATCATTTTCCTTTTTTTGAGTGCAAAAAATGAGGTTTTTTGTGAAGTGAGTACATAAAATATGATTCCAAATGGCACCCAACTATTTTTCACTAATAGTGGTGCACATATGATGGATGATCCCCAAGTATGAGTTTTTTCTTACAATTCTAACTAATTTCCCCTAGTTAATTGAGTTTACGTTGGTTTATCGAAAGTAATTCAAATTTGAACTACAACTATTTGATAGTTTGGTCTGAAACTTTTGGAAAAATCATTTTAAGGTACACAACTAGTGGTTATATCACAGAAACATTGATAGTTCTAGAAAATATCACCTCTTCCGATGATTAGTCGTAGCGACCGTTTTGATCGTTTTTAAGAAAAAATGTAATAAAGTGATAAACACCTCAAAAAATCAAATCCTTTGGCATGGGCTCCTTATATGTGTACTAGTTGCTAGGAAAAATGATAAACACCTCAAAAAATCAAATCCTTGAATATCTAGAAGTTTCAAGCCAAATGACCAAGTTATGGTCATTTCAAGCCAAGCCAAATGACCGTGGCAAGACATCTCTGATGATCTACAACCGTCCGACAAGACATCCCTGATGATATGCAACCGTTTGAAACGGTCGCAGATCATCAGAGACGTCTTGCCGCTGGTTGCCCAGAGATGCCTCTGCCGAGGGGAGGGTTCACCTTCAGCCTTCACTGAGTGCTCTCTGCTACCCGTGTGCTGCCAAAATGAACTACAATGAGTAGACACTGAGTGCTGAACATGTCCGGGAGGGGGGATATATATAAGGTACGTGTGCTTCTTTAGTCCCGGTTGGTAACAACAACCGAGTCATGTGGGTCACGAAGTGGTCGTCATACTGCTGATCCAACAGCTCAGAATCTCTCAAAAGAAACACACCTCAGATCCAACGTCTCACAAGCACTAGAAAGAAACACACGATCCATGTGCTTCTTTAGTCTCGGTTGGTAACACCAACCGGGACTAAAGAAGCACATGGATCGTGTGTTTCTTTTAAGCACTTGTGAGCCGTTGGATGAAGAGATGTGTTTCTTTTGAGAGATTCTGAGCTGTTGGATGGGCACTATCATGACCAGTTCGTGAGTCACATGACCCTATATATAGCCCCCTCTTGAACATGTTCGGCAGTCATTTGTCTCCTCATTCTACTTCATCGACAGAATACAAAGCATTCGGATTCCCTGCATACGTCCAACGGTGCATTTCATATGCAGGCACTCACGAGCCACCGTTGGGCTGTATGCAGGTGAAATCGTGTGTTTTGTTCCATGCATCTACAAAATACTTCAGTTCACTTGTTCTTCTGATACAAAGCATTCGGATATTACACATCAACAATAATATCCCTCTCTAGTGTTTACTTGTTCTTCCGATTGCGCCGTAACCACGGACAATCTTCTTCATTTAACTTGATACTTGGATCAGTGTTAACTTTAAAGGGCGGAATGTCATGAAACTTATCGTAATCTTCTGACATGTCTGTCTTGTCCTCCACTCCCACAATGACTCTTTTCCCTGAGAGAACTATGTGGCGCTTTGGCTCATCGTATGATGTACTCGCTTGCTTATCTTTTCTTTTTTTCGGTAGGGTAGACATGTCTTTCACATAGAAAACCTGAGCAACTTCACTGGCTAGGACGAATGGTTCATTCTCGTACAAAAGATTGTTGAGATCCACTGTAGTCATTCCGTATCGTGGGTCTACCTCTACCCCGCCTCGTAGGTTGAACCATTTGCACTTGAACAAAGGGACCTTAAAAGTAGGTCCATAGTCAAGTTCCCATATCTCCTCTATGTAACCATAATATGTGTCCTTTGTCCCGTTGCAGTTTGTTGCATCAAAGCGTACTCCACTGTTTTGGTTGGTGCTCTTTTTATCTTGTTTGGCTGTGTAAAATATATTTCCATTTATCTCGTACCCTTGAAAAGTCAATATAGTTGAAGCTGGTGATGTGGCTAACAAGTATAGCTGTTCTTCAACATTGGTGTCATTAATGAGACGTCTTTTTAACCAACTGCTGAAAGTCTTCATGTGTTCTCCATCAATACAATCTTCAGATTTCTCCGGGTACTTGGAGCGTAAAACATTCTTGTGTTCCTCGACATACGGACCCACCAAACTGGAATTATGTAGAACGGTGTCGTGTGCTTGAGTGAAAGAATCCCCGTCTTGACATATTGTTGCTTTCTTTCCGAGGGTGCCTTTTCCATGCAGTCTCCCCTCATGACGTGATTCAGGAACACCGATCGGCTTCAGATCAGGAATAAAATCTACACAAAACTCAATGACCTCCTCTGTTCCATAACCCTTGACGATGCTTCCTTCTGGCCTAGCCCGGTTGTGCACATATTTTTTTAAGACTCCCATGAACCTCTCAAAGGGGAACATGTTGTGTAAAAATACAGGACCGAGAACAGAAATCTCTTCGACTAGGTGGACTACAAGGTGCGTCATAATATTGAAGAAGGTTGGTGGGAACACCAACTCGAAGCTGACAAGACATTGGACCACATCCTTCTCTAAATTTTTTAGAGTTAGTGGATTGATGACCTTCTGAGAAATTGCATTGAGAAATGCACATAGCTTCACAATGGGTTCTCGAACATTTTCCGGTAGAAGCCCTCTCAATGCAACCGGAAGTAATTGTGTCATAATCACGTGACAGTCATGAGACTTTAGATTCTGAAATTTTTGCTCTGCCATGTTTATTATTCCTTTTATATTTGATGAGAAGCCAGATGGAACCTTCATACTGCGAAGGCACTCAAAAAATATTTTCTTCTCTTCTTTAGTAAGAGCGTAGCTTGCAGGACCTGGCTGATTCTCTGAATGAGTATCGTCTCGATGCATCTCTTCGCTCATACGTTGATGGGTCTGCCTTCCTTTCGGTGTACCTTTTTTTGACTTCCCATCTTTTGACTTCCCATACACGCCTAAGAAGTTTAGCAAATTGCAACAAATGTTCTTTGTCACGTACATCACGTCGATTGCAGAGTGAATCTCTAGCATTATCCAATATGGCAGCTCCCAAAATATAGATTTCTTCTTCCACATGGGTACGTGGTTGTTTGCGTCATTCGGAACAGTGAGACCGCCAGGACCCTTTCCAAAGATTACATTTAAATCCTTGACCATATCATGTATAGCAGAACTAGAAGGGCGGGTAGGCCTCGGCCGATGATCTGCCTCACATTTGTAATGCTTGCCTTTCTTCCTTAACGGATGCTTGGGTACAAGAAACCGACGATGACCTAGGTACACATTCTTGTTACCTAAATGTATACTATCAGTCTCAGCTAAACAGTGCGTGCATGCATTGTATCCCTTGTTTGACTGTCCTGAAATGTTGCCTAGAGCAGGCCAATCATTGATGGTTACAAAAAGCAAAGCTCGTAGATCAAATTCCTCCAGTTTGTGCTCATCCCACACACGTACACCTTCCTCACACCACAACTGCAAAAGTTCTTCAACTAATGGCCTGAGGTACACATCAATGTCGTTGCCAGGTTGCTTCGGGCCTTGAATGAGCACGGGCATCATAATGTACTTCCGCTTCATGCACAGCCAAGGAGGAAGGTTATAGATACATAGAGTCACGGGCCAAGTGCTGTGACTGGAGCTCTGCTCTCCAAAAGGATTAAAGCCATCTGTACTTAGGCCAAATCTTAAGTTCCTTGCGTCATCTGAAAATGTCGGGAACTCTCTGTCAATTTTTCTCCACTGGGACCCATCCGCGGGGTGTCTCAACATCAAGTCTTTTTTACGATCTTCTTTGTGCCAACGCAACAACTTGGCATGCTCTCTATTGCTGAACAAACGTTTCAACCGTGGTATTATAGGAGCATACCACATCACCTTTGCAGGAATCCTCTTCCTGGGGCGCGGCTCGCCCTCAACATCACCAGGGTCATCTCGCCCGATCTTATACCGCAAAGCAACGCATACAGGACATGCATTCAATTTTTCGTGCTCACCGCGGTAGAGGATGCAGTCATTAATGCAAGCGTGTATCTTATGCACCTCTAATCCTAGAGGGCATACCACCTTCTTTGCTTCATACGTACTAGACGGCAATTCGTTATCCTTTGGAAGCATCTTCTTAACTATTTTTAACAAATTTTCAAATCCCTTGTCAGAAGTACCATTCTCTGCCTTCCATTGCAACAATTCAAGTGTGGTACCTAGCTTTTTCTGGTCATTTTGACAAGTTGGGTACAACAATTTGGCGTGATCAGCTAACATACGCTCCAACTTCAACCTTTCGTTTTCACTTCCACAGTCCATTTGTGCATCACGAATGGCCCGACGAAGATCATCGTCGGGCTCATCAATAATGGGATCTTCTTCAGTTTCGTCTTCTCCCATTGTAGTATCACTGAACCAAGGATACTTGTCATTATCCTCCTCTTCTTCATTTTCTTCCATGATAACCCCTGTTTCTCCGTGCTTGGTCCAACAATAATAACCAGGCATAAAACCATTATGCAAGAGGTGTGAGTGAATGACTTTTGAGGTAGAGTGATCACTCATATTCTTGCAGGCACTACATGGACAACGAATAAAACCGTTCTTCGGCTTGTTTGCCTCAGCCATATGGAGAAAATTATGCATGCCATCAATGAACTCAGGACAACATCGGTCACCGTACATCCATTGTCGGTTCATCTGTATTACATAAAAGTATATCGAACCCCATTATTACACTACTGTCATAAATAATATGTAAGAGCAAATTAATTAATACAATGTCATCCATTAAAATAAGAGTAGAGTATTGACAAGCGGTAATACATAGTTCTCATAAAACATACATTAACTGAAACAAATATAAAAATTATCTAAAGAATTTAAATCCAACAACAAATGCGATCAAAATCGCAACTAAGGTAAATACTGAACCCACAGCATAATGATACCAAGCCTCCCGATTAATGGCATATTTTCTAATCCTTTTTATCTTCAAGCGCATTGCATCCATCTTGATCTCGTTACCATCGACCACGTCGGCAAGTTTGAGCTCTAATTTCATCTTATCTTCTAAGCATTGAAGATAAAGAGCTTCACTTCTTTTCAATTTTGCTTTCAAATCATTGTTTTCTTTATCCAAAAACTCGACAATAGGGTCAGGTTCAATTTCTGGTTCGACTACCTCCTAGATAAAAATAATTCTATGTCAAGTTGGTCGCCATAATTGTCAGAAACATAAAATGAAATAAATAGTTTTGAAAATATACCACATCCGAATCATAGACCGGACGAGGACCGACGGGGACGGATATCAGAACCATGACACTATACATATAATACAAGTTAGAAAATTATACAAGTAGTAACTATGCATCTAAATCATAAAAGCTATGTTTTAAAAATAAAATAAAATAAAATATAGAGGCTCACCGAGGTGGTGACGGGACGGCGCGGGCGATCGACGTCGATAAGGCTCCTCACCACACTAAAACACATAAATCATTATTTTAGTTTGAGAACAAATTGCACATATACACAAATGAGATCATAACTTAGGCATTACATCGAACACCTTGCTTGCACAAAAAAATTGAAATGAGCAAAATGAGCTAAATAAGCAATGCCGGAAAGAGGATGAAGAGGCTAACCGTGGGGTGGCTTCAATCTCTCCAAATGGTGTAAAATATTATGGATTATCTAGTATTGGGGAGAGGAAATGGAGAAGAAATGGAGAGGAAATGATTTTGAGCTCGGGCTCGGTGGGAAAAATGGAGTTGGCTCGGGCTGGAAGAAGCTGATAAAGTGAGGACCTTTAGTCCCGGTTCGTGTTACGAACCGGGACTAAAGGTCTCTGACGCTGGGGCCCGCCTCTGCTGCCGCGTGCGCTGAACCTTTAGTCCCGGTTCGTAACACGAACCGGGACTAAAGGTCCCTCACAAATCCAGCGGAGTGGCTCTCACCCCTTTAGTCTGGGTTCAAAAAATGAACCGAGACTAAAGGGGTGAACCAAAGCCTCGTTTTCTACTAGTGCTACTGAAACCTCCGCCTCAACATCAACATCAGTGCCACTGTCCTCGCAGGCGCGTTTGTTGGAGCACTCAGGCGAGTGGCTCCTGCACAGAATGAAGAAAAAGCGTCAGAACAACATTATAGATAGTCTGGCCCTCCCGAGGGCAGAGCTCGCAGCAAGAAGGCTTACCGCTCTCTTTTCCCGGAAGCGGAGAAACCCCAATGCCTCTCTATCAAGTCCCCGAAGACATCGGGCATTGATACGTCCATTTTGCATTACTACTTTATAGCATAATTTACTGTTATTCATTGATATATTTCATATTTAGAGATGATACTTATGTTATTTCATCTATTTTGCATGATTGATGATTATTGGAGGATGGATCACCGGAGGCTGAATTCTGCTGGAAAAAGCACCGTCAAGATACAATATTTGCAAAGAGCATAAGAACAAAATAAAAAGATGGAAATTCCTATTTTGCCAGATAATGGAGGGAGCCAAAAGGGGAGACCGAGGCGAGGCTCAGGGGACCCACACCTGGTGGTGGCGCGACCCCCCTTGCTGTCGCGCCGCCACGTGGTGTGGTCACCCTGTCCCACCTCTGACATCACCCTTTCGCGTACTTGAAGCCCCCGAAACTGTAAGTCATTAGGGACGGTCGAGGAAATATTCCTCCGCCTCCACGAGGCGGAAAACACCAGAGAGAGAAAAGCTCTCCGACAGGGAGAAATCTGCCGGGGAAATCCCTTCCCGGAGGAGGGAAATCGTCGCCGTCGTCACCGTCATCGAGCTGCACTTCATCGGGATCATCATCACCATCATCATCTTCACCGCCGACACCATCATCTCCATCGTTCCACTCCGTTCCCGTTGTAACATCTAGGGCTGAATTTTGTCTATTTGATAGGGGAAACGCTCCCGGTGTTGATTTCTATTGCTATTGATGCTATTGAGTGAAACCGTTGAATTAAAGTTTATGTTCAGATTGTTATCCATCATTATATCACCTCTGATCATGTTCCATATGATGTGTTCTGAGTAGTTCGTTTAGTTCTTGATGACATGGGAGAAGTCTAGCTGTTAGTAGTGAACTATGTTGAGTAATATTTAATGTTTGGATATTTAAGTTGTGGTGCTATTCTCCTAGTGGTGTCATGTGAACGTCGAGTACATGACACTTCAACTTTATGGGCCTAGGGGAATGCATTGTGTATTCGAATATTAATTGTGGGGCTGCCGGAGTGACAGAAACCTGAACCCCCGTTAGTATCGCGATGCACGAGGGATGGTAGGATCTCAGAGTTTAAGGTTGTGTTTAGATTTATCTTAATTACTTTCTAGTATTCGCAGATGCTTGCTAGGGGTATAATCACAAGTATGTATTAGTCCTAGGAAGGGTGGTGCATTAGCATAGGTTCACCCACACAACAGTTATCAAAACACTAAAGATTAATCATCTATATGAAGCGAATGCACTAGCCAGAAATCTCGTGTGTCTTCAAGAACGTTTGGTCATCATAAGTGGCTTGTCCTTTGCTCTTGAAATTATTGGGCCACTCGCTGCAATTATTATTATTGCACTTTATTTAATCTCAATTATTATTATTGCACGAAAAGTTCCAGCGCCGCCGCCGTCGTCAACCATAGTTCGGGAGGGTTCAGAAGCTCTTCCCCGCACCCTGCCGGAGAGGGGAATCATCACCGGAGGGCTCTACATCATCATGCCCACATCCGGACTGGTGCATGAGTAGTTCATCCATGGACTACGGGTCCATAGTAGTTAAATAAGCTTGTTAGCTCATAAGATTAGTATTCACAAATATAAATTGTTTGTGCTTCCAAGGAAGATTGCATGGTTGTTTTTACTACATGTATATTTGTTTGTATCCATCAACTCTTATGCTTGCTACATAACCTTGCTAGCCAAAGCCTTGTATCAAGAGGGAATGCTTCTCATACATCCAAACCTTGAGCAAAAACCTTTGCCATCTGTGTCCACCATAACTACCTATTATGTGGTATTTTGCGCCACTCCAAGTAAATACTTCATGTGCTACCTTTATTCAAAACTATTATCCCTTATTTGTGTCACTGTTTATTAGCTCATGAGGAAGTATGTGGGTTACTCTATGTTTAACTTGTTAGATAGACTTTCACTTTTGGACTAGTGGCTCATCCGCTTATCCATTAATATTGCAAAAAGAGTCGGCAAATGGGGTGCCCAGTCCCAATTAATTACCTACAATTGTTTAATTATCTTCACATGATTTACCCCTGTTTATTAAAAAGAAAGTTCCAACGTGTTATAATATTTTAAAAGAGGCACTCCTCCATGGTTTGAGATTGATTGGAAGGCACCCGAGGATTCAGTTAGCCATGGATTGTGTAAGCATTGGTGGGGAGGAGTGCCAAACCTATTTATAAAATGTGCATGTGTAAACAAAAAAGAAAGAAGGATGATATAGTCCTTCGATGTGAGCCGCTCTTGAACGTCTAGATAACATGGTAAATATAGTTTTCATTCACTATCATTCGTTGACAACGACATACATAGCTTAAAACTTATTTCATACTCTCTATATGATTTAAAAAATTAAAAGCTCTAGCACATGCTTGTATCCCTGCTTCACTCTGCGAAGGGCCTATCTTTTACTTTCATGTTGATTCAGTAAACCTATTTCCCTCTGTCTCAAGCAAGCATTTGAGTTGTTGTGATTCAACCATCTATACATTTGTATTGTTAATCATGTCTTTTATTCTTCCTTGTTTAACACAATGTTGTTATCTAATAGATATAACTTTGAAAGTTAATAACTACTGTAAGAGGGCTGTTTTGAAGCGTAAGTTCAATCTGTTCATTGTTCTCTAACCAAGAACGAAGTGTGCCAACACCAACTTGATTGCTTGTATCCCTGCTTCCCTTGCGAAGGGCCTATATTTTACTTTCATGTTGAGTCAGTAAACCTATTTCCCTCTGTCTCAAGCAAGCATTTGAGTTGTTGTGATTCAACCATCTATATATTTGTATTGTTAATCATGTCTTTTATTCTTCCTTGTTTAGCATAATGTTGTTATCTAATATATATAACTTTGAAAGTTAATAACTACTGTAAGAGGGCTGTTAAGAGTAAGTTCAATCTGTTCATTGTTCTCTAACCAAGAACGAAGTTTGCCAACACCAACTTGATTGTCTCTATGCACCTTATTGTGATTTCCCTTTACTTGTTACAAGTTGAGTTATATGAATGGATTTGTTGTTTGAGATGACTTGTGTGTTAATAGATGTGATGCTTCTTATCCGTATTTTATTTATCGACATTCACTCCATAAACCTGTGGTCATGTTTATTGAGTTCAACTTTCGCTTGGGGACAAGCGAGTTCTAAGCTTAGGGGGAGTTGATACGTCCATTTTGCATCACTATTTTATATCATAATTTACTGTTAATTATCGACATATTTCATATTTAGAGATGATACTTATGTTATTTCATCTATTTTGCATGTTTGATGATTATTGGAGAATTGATCACCGGAGGCTGAATTCTGCTGAAAAAAGCACTGTCAAGATACAATATTTGCGAAGATCAGAAATCTGAAGTAAAAAGCTGGAAGTTCCTATTTTGCCAGATGCCGGAGGGAGCCAAAAGGGGAGGCTGATGTGGGCCACCATGGGCCCACACCATGCCATGGCGCGGCCACCATGCCTGCCGCGCTGGCACATGGTGTGGGGCCCCTAGCCCAGATCTGACGACGCCACTTCGCGTACTTCATCCCCCCGAAACCCTAAGGCATGACATATCGTCGAGGAAATATCCGCTGCCTCCACGAGGCGGAAAACACCAGAGAGAGAAAAGCTCTCCGACATAGAGAAATCTGCCGGGGAAATTCCCTCCCGTAGGGGGGAAATCGTCGCCATCATCGAGCTGCACTTCATCGGGATCATCATCACAACCATCTCCACCGCCGACACCGTCATCTCCATTGTTCCACTCCGTTCCCGCTGTAACATCTAGGGCTGAATCTTGTCTATTTGATAGGGGAAACGCTCCCGGTGTTGATTACTATTGCTATTGAGTGAAACCGTTGAATTAATATTTACGTTCAGATTATTATCCATCATTATATCACCTTTGATCATGTTCCATATGATGTGTTGTGAGTAGTTCGTTTAGTTCTTGAGGACATGGGAGAAGTCTAGATGTTAGTAGTGAACTATGTTGATATTTAAGTTGTGGTGCTATTCTTCTAGTGGTGTCATGTGAACGTCGACTACATGACACTTAAACTTTATGGGCCTAAGGGAATGCATTGTGTATTCGAATATTAATTGTGGGGTTGCCGGAGTGACATAAACCTGAACCCCCGTTGGCATCTCGATGCATGAGGGATGGTAGGATCTCAGAGTTTAATGATGTGGTTAGATATATCTTAGTTACTTTCTAGTATTTGCGGATGCTTGCTCGGGGTATAATCACAAGTATGTATTAGTCCTAGGAAGGGCGGTGCATTAGCATACGTTCACCCACACAACACTTATGAAAACACTAAAGATTAATCATCTATATGAAGCGAAAGCACTAGACAGAAATCTTGTGTGTCCTCAGGAACGTTTGGTCATCATAAGTAAACAAACCGACTTGTCCTTTGCTCTAGAAAGGATTGGGCCACTCGCTGCAATTATTATTATTGCACTTTATTTACTCGCGCTTTATTTATCTGTTATATCAAAAACTCGTAAAAACCTGTCTGCTAGTGTTTACAGCGAAATACTAATCAAAACCGCTTGTCAGCACCTTCTGCTCCTTGTTGGGTTCGACACTCTTATTTATCAAAAGTACTACGATACACCCCCTATACTTGTGGGTCATCAAGATTATTTTGTAGCGCCGTTATCAGGGAGTAAAGCGCTATTGGTAAGTGGAATTGGTAAGGAAAACTTTAGCTGGAAGTTTTTATTTTTCTCTCCTAATTTTCTTAATTATGGAGAGATCATCTATTGCCTTCGTGTTTGTAAGAACTACTGCCACTGCTGAGGTAGTAGAGGAGGCGGCACCTGAAGAAATAATGCCATTTAAAATACCTATGAAAATTATTGATCGAGTTATGGATAACCGCTATGTAGGGGATGGAACTGCTCATCCCGGTGATCATTTTCTATATGGGATATTTAAATCTGTGCCCCTCGTTCCGTAGTACTATTCAGTTTTTCCCCACGCTCCAAACTTTTGCTCACTTTTCCCCACTTCCTTAGCTAAAACTCTCACAAATGCTTATGGCCGGACGTTTGCGGTCTTGACCATGCATTGACCGTTAACTCTGACTAGTAGAGCCCGTGCTCGGCTAAGCTGTTGCGGTCTTGACCGTGCAGTGACCGTTCCTTGACAGGTGGGACCGCAAGGATAGACGTATCGAGCAACTTGTCTGAACTTTTGTTTTGTTTGTTGAATTAAGCAGATCGAGATATAGCTCCGCCCGCCTGCCCCCTCCGCCGGCGCCGTGCCGCGTCTGCCTCCGTCGTTCCCTCCACCATATTCCGTTCATCGGTGACTCCGCGTCTACACCATTTCTAACCCGCGCCCCCTTGTGGGATAGAATTGGCGAGGTTGAGTGAGGACGCCACAAAGGCCATCAACCGTGGAGAGGATTGGGTCGAATCCGCGGCAGATAATTCATGGATTACACCTGGGTAAGCAGCTTTTCCCCTCGAATTGACTTTCTAAATCGTGTTAGAGGCCGTATTTCAATTGAGCTAGCTTTAATGGTTCTAATTTTGCTCAATTGTACCCAGCCTAATTGCAGTCTTTGTTTGAACTAAATAGGATTGATCCTGCGATTGCTTTCCGACTGACAATTAGTATGGAAACTAGTGTACTGTGGGGTACTAAACCACGTTTTGAATCTACATTTTTCTCCCCCCAAGTGGTAGAAACCAGCATATCGTTCGCAGATTTTCGAGCTGCGCAACGTAACACCTATCCTTGGAGCGATGCCGATGCTGTTGAACTGAATTATTTCGACAGTGACGAGCAAAGATTTCTCCCACTAACTTGCGACGAGCATATGAGGTTGCTATTTAGTATGAGTGCTGGCAGCAGATTCGGTAAAATCCAAATCTTGGTGGTTTAGGCAAAACGGGTGACAGGGAAGGGAGTTCAGAAATCCTCTGTCTCTGCTAACAGCCAGCACCCCGACACTCCTTGTAGGTCAACACCAAGTAAAGCAAGTGGTTCTGAAAGCCACAACAGGCCTGCTGCTAATTCTGCAGCCGATTCAGCTGCTGCTTCTCGTGTACCTTCCACCATAGAGGAAGATGCAGAACCTGACGAGGAAGTGCTTGCAAATGATGATGAAGGCGAGATGATGTTCCCTGAACTGGTCGATTTAGCCAGTCAGCAAGCAGTGGATGATGAATATCCTGAGGAGCCCATAAGTCGAGCTATGTTTGATGACATTGACGATGAAGAGAACGAGGAGAACATGGACAGCCTAATCGTTGCTGAATACGATGGTGAGGACATGCCAACAATTGAGTGGAATAGAGAAGAACCTAAGCTTAAGGAAGGCACCATTTTCCAATCCATGGTGGACTGTCGGAATGCAGTGACAACATGGTGCATTCTAAAAGAAAACACCTACCGGATTACTAGGAGTGAGCCGAACAGGTTCACTATTTTTTGTCCATATGGTAGGTGTAGGTGGAGGTTGCATGCATCTCGTATGTTAAAGAGCCAATTAATTCAGGTAATCCAATTTCAGTGAGTAATTTTGTTACAGACCATTGAGTAATGTTTCTCAATTGTTGTTGACCCTTTTATTTTGTTTCAGATAAAGAAAAACGAACACAAGCACACATGTCCACCTGGAGGGTGAGCGGGGAAGGAAAAGTGCAAGCTAGCAAAAACTAGGTGGGTGGCAGATGCAATATTGGATTGGCTGAGGGAAGAACCTGGACTTGGTCCAACAACGCTCCATGCGAAGCTTTTTGAGAAGTACAAGATAGCAATCCCTTACATGAGAATTTACAATGCTAGGGGATTGCTCTTGACAGAATTAATGGTCAATGGAGTGACAGTTTTCAGCTGCTTTACACCTTCAAAGCTGAAGTGGAGATGGCTACTCCAAGGAGTGTTGTAGAGATTGACAAGAATATAGTTCCCTTCAAAATAAATGGGAAGTCATTTGAGAAGGATTGCTTCAGAAGGGCTTTTGTTTGTTTCAAGGCTTGCTGGCAGAGGTTTCTAGATGGTTGCAGGCCCTATTTGTCCGTAGATGCTACACATTTGACTAGAAGATGGAGAGGACATCTAGTAGCAGCTTCTGTAGTAGATGGACACAACTGGCTATTCCCAGTTGCATTTGGTGTGGTGGAGGTAGAGTCCGAGGAAAGTTGGGTCTGGTTTCTGTAACAATTGCGCAACGTTATAGGCGCACCCCAGGTTTAGCTATACACACAGATGCTTGCAAGGGTTTAAAAAGTGCAGTAGAAATTGTATTCCCTGGAGTGGAGCATAGGGAATGTATGCGACACCTAGCGCAGAATTTCAAAAAGAAGTTCAAAGGTAAAGTTTATGATGAGGACTTATGGCCAACATCATACACATGCAGCAAAAGGAAGTATGAACACCATTTGAGAATGTTGTATGCTGAAAGTCCTCTTGTGGAGCAGTACATGGCTGCACATCATGGCAAGGTGTGGTCAAGAAGCAACTTCAACGAAACCTGCAAAGTAGATTATGTGACCAGTAACCTTGCAGAATGCTTTAATTCAAAGTTTAAATCAGTAAAGGGCTTTTGTTGTGGCAAGCATTTGACAAGATTAGGCAGATGATCATGATAAAGATTGCTCTTCGCAGAGGAATTGCAGACACACAATATGTTGGTCATCAAATGCTCCCATCACTGATTAAGGCATTGCATTTGAAGGCAAGAGGACTGAAGATGAAATGCATTCGATCTGGTGATTTTAAGGCTGAGGTAGTCTATACTGACAATAAAATAGGTGTTGGAGGTATCGTGTGAACCTAACTACTATAGAAGGTAGTTGTAGGCAATGACAGATCCGTGGTAAGCCATGCATACATGCCCTACATCTGATGAATGTTATCGGGGGTGTAGATGGAGATGTTCATCAATATTGCTCTGAGTATTTCTCTGTTGCCAAATTTAGGGCTGCTTATGCTGACAATGTGCCTGCACTCTTGGGAAAAGATAAATGGAACATAGTAGATCCAGGGTTCAAACTCCACCCTCCTGTATTTACTAGACCACCAGGAAGACCAAACAAAAACAGGATCATAGTAGGTGAGGAGGGCCGTTTACCAAAAAGCGTGCTTACAGAAAATGTGGAGTTCTTGGGCATATTGCTAGTCTTTGTACCAATGCAGTGATGGACTGAAGGTGTAGAGGAGTATGCAGCTAGACTGGAGAATGCAGAGGAGAATGCAGCTAGGGAGAAAAGGCCTAGAGATGAAGAAACTGAAGATGGCTTCGAATTTCAAACCATGGCTTTTGATGGTTTTGAAGCTATAAGAGAGGAAGAGGTTTAGAGGAGGAAGAGTTAATTATTCCTTTGAATACAATTGAACCCACAGCTGAGGACAATTGGTCGTCAAGTGCTCGGCGGGTGGAAGTACTTCATCAGCACCCCCACGGCGGCCACAACCCCAAGTAAAGAAGAATAAAAGGAGCATCTCAGCTAGGGAAACCAGGAGTAGGTCGGTTAAGCCAGTTGCGAACACAAGGAGCAAGACAAAGCTTTCAATTTGAACTTTGACAAATTTGTATAATTTGAGCTACTGTGAAAACTTATCAGTTGTAATAATGTTCCTTGTACATTGCTATCTTATTTGAGTCAGAATTCAAATTTTTGTAATCAAGTTTTTCATGAAAATCACCAAACCTAGGTTTATATTTTTTTCTCAAAACTATGTCACATAATACGACAATGTGCGCTGGTTTCACATTTTCCGATTATTTTTGAATTATTTATGCCCATTTGAATGTTTAGTCAAACCCACTTTGAACGTCTCCAAAAGAAGTTTGAAATATGAAAATAAAAAACCAAGTGCACATCCTTCTTAGTAACAATGAAATGAATCTTTAATGATTTTTGTGATTTATTTTGATTTTATCGAATCCGAAACCCTCCCTGATAGCTCATTTGTGCGAACCATTTTTCATGAAAATGACCAAACCCAGGTTTATATTTTTTTCTCATAACTATGTCACATAATACGACAATGTGCGCTGGTTTCATATTTTTTCGATTTTTTTGAATCATTTATGCGCATTTGAATATTTGGTCAAACCCACTTTGTACGTCTCCAAAAGAAGTTTAAAATATGAAAATGACAAACCAAGTGCACATCCTTCTTAGTAACAATGAAATGAATCTTTTGTGATTTTGTGATTTATTTTGATTTTATCGAATCCGAAACCCTCTCTCACTCTACGAACTTTATAGCTCTTTGTACGTGATAGCTCAGTTGTGCGAACCATTTTTCATGAAAATGACCAAACCCAGGTTTATATTTTTTTCTCATAACTATGTCACATAATACGACAATGTGCGCTGGTTCCACATTTTTTTCGATTTTTTGAATCATTTATGCTCATTTGAACTTGATTTTGACGTCTCACTTCAAAACGTGGGTTTTCCCAAAAAAATGACCCTATACCGAGTTTATATATTTTTTTGGTAACTATGTCTTATAAACTGATGAACTACGTTGGATTTCTATTTTTTCAATTTTTTTTAATTTAGTTATGGTCATTTGAATGTTCGGTCAAACCGTTGACTGTGCTCAAAACCCCGTTGAGTGTGCTCGAAACCCCGTTGGCTGAGTCTAGCCGTCGATCTAATCCTAGAACCAAACTGCATACGTTAGATATGATACTAAAGAGCGATCCGCGTCATCGGGGTTCTGCATGCTGATTGGCCACGAACTGTCCTTGTTGGGATTTTTACGATCTGCCCCAGTTTACACATAACCACCACATGTCACTGAAACAACATGTCACAAATATTAAAACTGCAAAATACTATGTGCCAAATCTTCAAATCTCCCTCTTCTCCATCTGACAGCCTAAGACGCAGAGCAGCCATTCCCCATTCTCTGCTTCTTCCTCTCCGGCGATTTCTCTGCTTCTTCCTCGCACAAAGCAGCCATTCCTCTGCTTCTTCCTCTCCGGCGATTTTTTCGCTTCTTCCTCGCACAGAGCAGCCATTCCTATGCTTCATTCTCTCCGGCGCAGGTTAGATCTTACTTTTTCTCGCATCCTCTATCTCTAATTTCAACAAATTTCCGTCATATTTGGGATTTAGGGATCATGATTACGTTTTCAGATCGTAAAGAGATGCAACCATTTTGAGTGGACGGAACCCGCGAGCTCAGTGCGTCGGCTTTGGATAACCCCGACGGAACCCGCGATGTTATGTTGGTGTACTTGCTCTTGTTGTATTCAGTTTCGACAGAAACTCTGGATGTATGATGGAATGAACGGTCACACTTTGAGTTACCGGACTTTGAGCCATTGACATGTGGGGTTCATATTTTGTGGGGCCCAGAAGTAAGTGGCTCAAAGTCAAGACTAAGTCAGTATTTCAAAGTCAGAGAATCTCCACCCATTTATAAGGGTTTACCAACTCGTTTCCATTCCGTTTTTATGCTCTCTCTATTGACGTCCTCGCTGCTTGCTAGTGTATGTGTGGCATAAAAGTATGTCTAGGCTTCGTAAAGTAGTTCTATGCATAATATGTTCTATATATGTTTTTCTTTTCACAAATAATATGTTCTATGAATAAAACGTCCCTATATAAGCCTTTTGTGTGTTGGTGAGGTGCATTATTCTACACACAACTAATCAAATATCCCTACTTATGTGTCTATTATATTGATGTACTTTTACCGTTGTAAAATTTCTATAAGCCTTTTTAGTTTTTTTTTCTAGATATAAGCCTTTTTAGTTTTTTAGGGATCCCTATATTTTATATTTGGTTGTGTTGATTCGCACCACTCCTTACGTACATAAAACTCGCCTCATGGGCAACACACACGAAACTCATAGTACATATAGATTATATAGATCATAGGGATCTGTCCTTCTCCTTCCTCGTAGCGAAGAACCCTGCCGGTTACCTCGTCGGGTAACACCATTGTAGCCACACCATGGTCCGATCATCTATCCAGACATGCAGGAGTAGGGCTGTTAGCCTCCGGGCGGCCTGAACATGGGTAGATCGTTATGTGCTTTCCTTGTTTGTCCACCACGTACAGATTGGAGAGCGAGTGAGGAACTTGTCCAGCGATCGTCCCCCGGGAGACGTTTCCAGCCTCCTTCACGCCCCTACCGAATCTACAAAGGGGGTGCCTCGCATCCCCGGTGTCCGTCCTTCGAGACACGACACCTGGCGCCAGGTAGGGGGCGCAAGCGCTGGATTCGTCTTCGTCGACTCTGAGATCTTTGCCGAGTTCTTCATCAAGATCTTCGTCAAGCATGCCGCCCAAGAAGAGGTCCGAGGCTGCGGCTGCCAAGATCGTCTCTCCTCCTCGTACGCGAGCTTCTGTGGAGCGCCGCGCCACGGACAACAAGCGCTCGGACGTGCCGCCCCCACCGCCTAAGGCGCAAGTGGTGCAGGGCGCCGCAACCGTGTCCAACCATGAGCCTGGTGGAGGATCCAAGGAGGACGTGGCTCCTCGCCCCTCGCCCGGCATCCACTCCCTCTATTAGGAGAGAGGAGTGTCGGCGACGAGGCGACCAAGGCTTGAGCTGCGAGATCTACCACCTCAAACAGGAGCAAGTCCTTCACCAACGTGTCTCCGGACGCCCAAGCTCGCCACGACGCCCTTGTCGCTGCCAGGGTCATGATGCAGTTCCCGCCAAGTACCGCCGATCCCAAGGTGTACCAAGCTTGGAGGGAGCGCCTTGAGAATCTCCACTGCGCTGACGATCGGCCGGCGCCTGCGGGAGTTCAGGCCACTACTGTCGACAATCCTGGTGCCACGAACGGAGGAACACGCACGCGGGGGGCTAGGCCTCATGGAAACCTTTTTCCCGAGGCAGATTCTCCTTGTACTGCCCCTCCCATGGCCAACCTGCCGCCACGGGACCCAGACAAGACCATCTCCGTTGGATCTTTGACCTCAAAAGAGCATGACCTTCGCCGCGACCTCAACAAACGGCAGCGCGAGGACATGCTCACCCGCACCGAACCTTGTCGAGAACTCTATCGCCGGGAAGACCGTGACGATGAACTCGCCGAGGGTTGTAACGCCCTCGCACCCGAGATCCGTCGTTCAACTGGCCCAAGAAGTTCAAGATCGACGTTCTTCGCTTCGACGACACCACCAACCCCCGGGACTTTCTGCAGATCTACTCCCTCGCTGTCATGGTCGCTGGGGCTGACGAAATCATGATGGCCAATTGGTTCCCTTTGGCCCTCAAAGGAGATGCCCAGACCAGGCTCCTCAACCTCCCCAAGTGCTCCATCAAGTCTTGGCGAGCGCTGAAGGAGCAGTTCCTGGGAGCATTTCAAGGGGGTTTCGAGCCTCCGGGCACCCCGCGAGACTTGTACGACTTCAAGCAGCTTCCTGGCGAGACTCTTCGCAAATACATCCAGCGCTTCACGCATAAGATGAAAATCATTCCGTGCATCAAGGACGAGGTGGTGATCCAGTCCTTCAGCGCCAACGTCCGCAACCCTCCGATGCAGGAGAAGCTCAGCATTCACCCCGTGGAGACAACCCGTAAGCTCTGAGAGCTCGCGGACCGCTGTGCGCATGCGGAAGAAGGCGTACGAGACAATGAACCCGAGGACAAAGCCGCAGCCGCCAAGAACAAGAAGCGGGACACCGGGAGCGACAAGCGCGTCTTCGTCACCGAGCCGCTCACGAAGAGGATCAAGCCCGCCGAAGCTGAAGGGAAAGAAGAGGAGCCTTGGTGTCACATACACCCTGAAGGAAACCACCCTCTCAAGGACTGTCGCGCCCTCCGAGGTTTCGCTCTGAGGGTGCAGCGCCGGAATGATGGAGTCGGTCCATGCGGTTGCTTCAACTGCGGCGCCGCCGGACACCGAGCCCGCGAGTGGCCTACGGGTCGCCAAGGCGGCGGTGGCCAAGGCTGGCCACGAGGCGGTGGCCGCTGGGGCCGCGGAGGAGGACGCGGAGGACAAGGCGGACAAGAACAACAAAACCAGGCGGTCGCCCAGGGTAATGACAGAGCTGCCCCTGCCGTTCCTGGGAACGGTGGGCAGTTCCAAGAAGTTGCTGGGATCGTCGGCTGCATCCATGGAGGCTCCTCCCTGCCTCCATCCAACAGCGCTGGCAAGAGGCTGGTGCGTGAGCTCAACGCGGTGGTCTCAACACCGCCCCGACCCCTGGACTGGTCTCACCAGGTCATCACCTTTGACTCGGAAGATCATCCCGCCAACACGGCCGGGGTCGGAACGCTGCCTCTGATCGTGTCTCCGGTCATCCACAATTTCAAGGTCACCAAGATGCTGGTCGACGGAGGTTCCAGTCTCAATCTGCTGACGGCCAAAGCTCTGACCGCCCTACAAGTTCTGTTCTCCCGTCTCACCGACACGAACACCTTCCAGGGCGTGAATGGGAGCATCACTCGGCCCCTCGGGAAGATCACCCTCCCCATCACCTTCGGCGACCACAAGAACTTTCATACCGAGGATGTCACCTTCGACGTTGCCGACACTCCGCTCCCGTACAACGGCATACTTGGCCGGCCTGCGCTGGCCAAGTTTATGGCCGTCTCCCACTTTGCCTACAACATGATGAAGATCCCGGCACCGCATGGTGTAATCAAGATCCAGGCCGACACAGAGGATGCCATCTTCTATGTCCAGAAGCTGAACCAGACGGTGGCAGCGACATCAAGTGTTTGCCAAGAAGCAATGGAGGACGATCTCGGCGCATTCCTCGGGGATGAAGCCGATCCCGAGGGCTCGACTTCGACTTCTATCAATAAAGCAGCATTCCAAGGCGAACCGTAAATGACCAAGAAGGTGGCCCTAACTGGAGATGGAGTCCGCTCCATCACCATCGGCGCTCGCCTCACGGACAAATAGGAAAGCGTGCTCGTCGCCTTCCTTCGGGAGAACTCTGATGTCTTCGCGTGGGACGCGTCAGAGATCCCTGGCGTTCCAAGGGAGGTGATAGAGCACAAATTGGCGGTCAGCACGGACGCACGACCAGTAAAGCAAGTTCTCCGGAACCAAAGCAAACACAAGTTGGAGTTCACCGTCGCTAAAATCGATAAGCTGCTAGAGGCTGGCGTCATACGCTCGGTTCCCCACCCTCTCTGGGTGGCGAACCCGGTGGTGGTGCCGAAACCCATGACGCTCAAGTGGCACCTTTGCATCAACTTAACCGACCTCAACAAGGCCTGCTCGAAGGATCCATTCCCCTTGCAGCGTATCGATCAGATCGTGGACTCCACGGCGGGGTGCGAGCTATTATGCTTCTTGGATGCCTTCTCCGGGTACCATCAGATCCTGATGGCTGTCGAAGACCAAGAGAAGACGGCCTTCATCACGCCCAAGGGCTGCTATTGCTATACCCGGATGCCTTTTGGCCTCCGGAATGCTGGTGCAACTTTCCAGCGCGCGATGCAGGCATTCCTTGGACCGCAGCTGGGACGCAATGCTGAAGCCTAGATCGACGAGATTGTGGTCAAGTCCCGGTACCACGACTCACTCGTAAAAGATCTCCATGAGACCTTCGAGAACCTCCGGCGGGTCAACTTCAAGCTCAACCCCGAAAAGTGTGTCTTCGGGGGTCCCGTCGGGCAAGCTGCTGGGTTTCTTCGTTTCCCATTGGAGGCCCCTCGGCGGATCAAGGACGTACATCGCCTCAATGGGTGCATCACGGCGCTCGGGCACTTCATCTCAAGGTTTGAAGAGCGAGCTCTCCCGTTCTTCAAGTTGCTCAAGAAGGAGGGCCCCGTCGACTGGACCCCCGAGGCTGAGGAAGCCCTTCAGTCTCTCAAGCAATACCTTGTGTCGCCACCAATCCTGATGGCCCCGACGCCGAAGGAGCCGCTGCTGCTGTATCGCCGCCACCAACCAGGTCGTGAGTGCAGTATTAGTGGTAGAGCGTGACGCTCCTCCAAGAAAATCAAGTGAAGCCAAGAGCAAGCGATCCGGGGACACTCTCCCGGGTCCACCTTGCAAGAAGATGGCCTCGGGCCTGCCCGGGTCCCAGGACCTCAGCAGCCCGGCCGCTTCTGCGGACGATGACGGTACCGGGGCGCTGGGGGCAGAGCCGCCTCCAGTCCAGGACGTGGACTCCGTGGAAGATGGGGTTCAACTCAATCGAAAAGCTGCCGCACGCAAAGCGCAATACCTGATCTACTTCATCAGCTCGGTCTTGCGCGATGCACGTGAACGCTACCCCATGATGCAGAAGTTGCTGCTGGCGATCCTCCTCGCCTCCCGCAAGCTGAGACCGTACTTCGAGAGCCACCCCATCACCGTGGTCTCCAAGTACAATCTAAGAAGCCCTTTGGAAAACCCATTAGCCACCGGACGAATCTCGTGGTGGGCCATGGAGCTTCAAGGATTTGGCCTCAAGTTCGAGCATACAAACAACATTAAGAGCCAGGCGCTTGCGGACATCACCGCCGAGTGGACCGAGACGTCGTTTGAGGACCCGAAAGAGGAAACCTGCCTCCCCAGGAAGGAAAACCCTAGCGCTTGGATCCTGCACTTCGACGGTTCTTATTCCAAGAATCAAGGAGGGGCTGGCGTCGTCCTGACGTCACCGACAGGCGACCGCCTGAAGTACGTCGTCCAGATGCACTTCCGGGGCGGCTTCTCCAACAACACGATGGAGTACGAGGGCCTTCTCGCGGGGCTTTGTGCAGCCATCAGTCTGGGCATCAAGAAGATCATCGTCAAAGGTGACTCCCAGCTGGTCGTCAAGCAAGTAAACAAGGAATACGTGAGCCCACAAATGGCGCCGTACGTTGAGGAGGCGTGTAAGTTGCAGCGACGCTTCGACAACTTCTGAGCCACGTACATTCCCCGGGGGGATAACTCGATCGTGGATGAACTCTCGTGGTTGGCCTCCCAAGGGGAGCCTGTCCCCGCGGGAATCTACATCGAAGTGCTCAAGAAACCGTCAGTCCCTTTCGATCGAGTCAAGCCAAATCCGCCCCCGGAGCTGGGGGCTGGCGACCCAACTGCCCCGGCAGAACAGGGTGCCAGCTCAGGAGATCAGGACCCGGTAGCGCCCGCGACGGAGGAAGCTTCGCTTCCCTCCTGTCAAATGGTGCTTCCGGTGGAGAGAAGCTGCCCACCTTGGGCCCAGGACATCGTCAAGTACATGACCGAGCATACCCTTCCGGGTAACGACCACGAAGCCGAGTGGGTCTCCCGCCAAGCCAAGCTCTACGTCTTAATTGACGGGGAGCTCTACCGGCGGCGCGACAACGGGGTTAAGCTCCGTTGCATTCCGCAAGAACAAGGCAAGGCAGTGCTGAAGGAAATCCATCAAGGCACATGTTCCAGCCATGTCGCGTCAAGATCACTTGCGGGAAAGGTTTTCCGTCACGGTTTTTACTGGCCAACAGTTATGCACGACGCCGAGCAAATCATCAAGACGTGCGAAGCCTGCCAGCACTATGTGAAGGAGATACACCAGCCAGCAAAAGCTCTACAGCCTATTCCAATCTCTTGGCCATTCTGGGTTTGGGGCTTGACATCGTGGGCAAAATCCCAAGGTCTGTCGGAGGACACAAAAATCTCTTCGTCGCCATCAACAAGTTCACAAAGTAGGTAGAAGTGATGCCAGTACCGAAGCAAACGGCCCAAGCCGCCATCAAGTTCATCGAGGGAATCGTGTTCAGATTTGGAGTGCCCAACATGATCATCACCGACAACGGCTCTCAATTCACCAGTCGGGCCTTCCTCAGTTTCTGCGAAGAAATGGGCATCAAGGTGTGCTTCGCCTCGGTGTCCTACCCAAGGAGCAATGGGCAAGTGGAGCGAGCAAATGCATAAGTACTCAAGGGTCTAAAAACCTAGGCTTTTGACAAACTAGAAGATCGGGGCAAGAACTGGATCGAGCACCTTCCTAGTGTTCTATGGTCACTCAGAACCACAACCAGCAGGGCCACGGGAGAAACCCCTTTCTTCCTGGTCTATGGAGCATAAGCAGTACTACCCACTGAGCTCAAGCACGGGTCCCCCCGGGTACTCGCTAATGATGAGGAGGCGCAAGAGGAGAGGAGAATTGATGACATCAATTTCCTGGAGGAAGTGCGGTGCCGATCATCCCTAAGATCGGCTCGATACCAGCAAGCGCTCAGACGCTATCGCGGCCGCCATGTGCGAGCGAGAGCATTGGAGCCAGGCGACCTGGTATTCCAGAAAAAGCAAAAACTCGATGGCATGAACAAAATGTCATCAAAGTGGGAAGGTCCATATCGGGTTACACACACCCTGAGACCTGGAGCGGTCTACCTGGAAGATGAAAACGGTAGACCGGAAGGCAATGCCTGGAGCATCGAGAATCTCCGGAAATTCTACCCCTGACTACAAACACGAATCACACTTAGTTAAGCTCGACTATGCACGCCCTGGGGGCTAGTGTTCTCTGGAAGGGTGTAAGAATCATCGCCAAGGAATAAAAGATAAATTTTCAATTCCGTGAGCCTCAATTTTTGTCGTGAATTCGTTCTTCCACAGAAACCCGTAAGCAGGGGGCTGGTATGTGCCGGTGGCTGGCGGGTCGACGTAGCTCCTACCAGTAGGGGCTGCCTACCTAGCTGGTCGTACTGTCGCAGAAAGGAGTGATTGGGCAGTGATGTGCTTTAAGGCACCTAAGTACAGAGATACACTACCAACTTTGCTTGCGAATTGCTTCGGATGAACTTTTTCACGACATAAAGAGAGGGTCCATTCTTTTCCTATTGAAAGTTTGCTGTGTGTAGCGCCTTCCCGGGACAGGAAATCTTCAAAAGGAGACAGAAGTGGAGCTAACCCGGGTGAGGCCTAAATCAGAAAGCGATTGGAAAAATAGATAAGTCTTGCATTCGCATACATCTTAGGCATATATCTTTCTTGGAGTCAATATACCATCAACCTGAGCATGGTTAATGGTGTATGAGAGCCCTTGCAGGGATCAGGCGTCCTCCGTTCCGAACGGTCAGTTTCCCTCTGGCTTAGTAGTTACGGCTGTGGAGTAGAGCCTCGAAGGGTATAGTGTTCTTGGGGGTATCACTTCTGCTATTGACAGTCAAGGATACTTGCACCCGGGTTCACTCCTCATAAACTGGAGGGCACATAGTGCAAAGGGAGATTGGGAAATGACCCCGGGAGTTGAGCTAGGAAATGCATTCATATTTAAATTCTGAAATTACATATCAGCATTACATTCAGTAAGGCAACTTGTGCCCATATCTCGCCTATGCTACTAAGGCCAGCCCAGGCGCTTGGGCTGTGCCAGCCAGTTTGCTCATTGGCTGCCGGGATAGCTTCTCCTTTCCAGGGACGCCTGGAAGAGGGAAGGGACTCCCGCGCAGCATCTTCAGGCATCTCGCGAGGCAGGAGCTCTCGCTGGAGGCGCAGGTCCGAACTGACCAAACAGGCGGACGATGCCTTCCGCCAGCTCGCAAGTGGCTTCTTCTGCTTCCTAAGGAGAATGTCGATCACAAGTCAAGGCCAAGTCTGGCTAAGGGAAAGCAGGAAGAAGGAAGCCGCCCTTACCAGGTTGACGGCCTCAAGCTCGGCCGGACCAGACACGGCAGCCAGGTCGGCAAGGGCGCGAGCAGTGGAAGCTCGGGAAGCTTCATCTCGACCGGCCGCCTAGATCTGGTTGGCCCGAGGTGCTTCCGCAGCGCCCTGGAACGACGACTCCGCTGTGGAGATCTCCGAAGACCCATTCTCCGACATCGTCGCCGCCTCGCCGGACATCTTCGGCAACTCGCGTCCTGGGGCAAGAACGAAGGCGAGAGGGATGGAGGAGGAGAAGCGTGCGGCAAAGGGTGGAGGTTGCGGGGGCTTTTATAGACCTTTCGGCCGCCACCTACCGCCCGACGCTTCGAGTATCGCAGTAATGAGGACACGTTTTGCAAAAAGCATGTTCTCATTCACACGGGGCACGAGAATAGAGTTCAGAGAACGGAGACAAGCTCTTCTTCGACAAAGACAAGATCTACAGCGACACCCTACTTTTTTTACAGAAAAAGGGTTCACCCCCGGTAACCCGGGAGTGTGAGCGTACACCGGAAGGCACTACTTCCAGAAGTACATCGACGAGGCAGCCAAGAAGGAGGTCAAGGACATCTTCGGCGCCCCCTTCCGGTCCCTCGCCTTCTCAGGAGGACGATCCCTCCTCCTCCTTGACGCGGAACGAGTTTTCCTCGTCTTCATCCTTGTCAGAGGAGCCGAACTCGCCGCTGGCACTGTTGCTTCTGCTGCTCTCCGCACAACACTCGACGAGCGCCCAGCAGCATCGAAGATCTTCATGGACAACGTCGCATCTCCGTCGTACATGAACGTTATTCTCTGGCTCCGGGTTAGCCGATGGGAGCGAGAGAATAACTTCCACCCATGGCCTAGGAGCATGGGGACGTCAACGGCGTACTCCACCCAGACCCAGGAGGGGCCGTTGGGGCAGCCTTCGACTTGCAGCCAGAAGCCGGTAGGCTTCTCCTCCTCCATGACCTCTGCGAAGGACCTTGGGAGGTGCATACGGCCGCGAAACTCACGGTCCATATCCACCAAGAACTCGAACGGAGCGAAGCCCGTGTGGGCCGAGCATCTAGGAGGAGGGGAGACCTCTCCGCGGCCTTCTCGACCGCCGTGGCTTGCTCTCCCTCGACCTCCTCGACCGCCATGGCTCCCTCTTACTTGGCCTCGGCATCCGCTCCGGCCGCGGATCGACGGTCCTTCTCCCGCCGCGGCCTGAACAGCGCGGGCACGTCCTCTATCTCTCCTCGCCAGCGCCATGGGTGCAGACTTTTGGAAGGGGGGAAAGTTGGGAGAGCAAAGGAGGATGGGTGAAGCTCGGAGGGGTCCGCCCCCGCTTTTATAGCGCGAGTTTCTCTCATTACGCCAGACTCCTCATTTCTTCCGTCTTCAGGAGTCGAGAAGACCAGCGCAGTTACTCCCCCACGCGGAATAACTCCAAGGACGACCAGGCGCCGGACCCACTTTGACTTTTTTGGTCATAGCCCCGGCAGCCTCAGGAGACCGAAGCCGCCGGGACCATGCCCGGGGGCTACTGTCACAGCAGTGGAACATGGGGTTCCCCTAGCGCTGCCCAAGTGGGTCCACCGCCTGTGGGCCCAACACCAAGATGAACAAGGCCTAGACTCGGCGCAAGTCTTGGCGGGTGCACCCCCGCCACCAGCCTACCTTCGGGTGCGCAGGACCCCCGGGTCTCCTGCGCCCCGGAAGGGAGAGAAGACCCCGAGAGCGCGAGTCCCCGACAGGTCCGGGATCCCTTTCGGGTACAAGGCCGTACAAGGAGAAGATAAGGCTTCCACCACCCTCCAGAAGACGGTAGAAGAGCCCAGAAGGCTTGGGAAGCAAGGCGCGGCCAGGGGACACCACCTACCCACTGTGAGCCCCTGTCCGAGGCTTTCCCCAAAGGTGGCAGAGCTCCCACCAAACCGGCGATGGATACTTGGAGGAGAAGAGTCCACGTTGCCGTATCCACCATGGGGAGGGGTTGCCTCCCGCCAAAACCCCTCACACTCCTCGCATGACCTCTGTGGGATCCCCTTTCCCTATAAAAGAAGGACCAAGGCCATGGCGAGGGGAGGGGAACCATTGATCCAAGATAGCTTAGTAGGCAAGCAAGCTCCGGTCGACTCGCCGTCGACCCAAGGAGGAAGACAACCACCAAGCTGCTAGACAGACGGAGGAAAGGAAGGAAGGTGATCTCCTGCGGGCAAGGATCTGTCCTTCTCCTTCCTCCTAGGCGAAGGACCCTGCCGGGTACCTCATCGGATAACACCATTGTAGCCACACCATGGTCCGATCATCTATCCAGACATGCAGGAGTAGGGATGTTAGCCTCCGGGCGGCCTGAACCTCGGTAGATCGTTATGTGCTTTCCTTGTTTGTCCACCACGTCCAGATTGGAGAGCGGGTGAGGAACTTGTCTAGCGATCGTCCCCCGGGAGACGTTTTCGGCCTCCTTCGCGCACCTACCGAATCTACAAAGGGGGTGCCTCGCATCCCCGATGTCCGTCCTTCGAGACACGACAACCGCCTTCACTGCTCCTCCACCAGCTCCACCGTCTTCTTCGGCGCCGTCTCTTCACTGCTCTTCCTCTAGCCCGTTCTCGCCATGGTAGTACGGGAGGCAGTGCATGCGGTTGGCAGTAGGGAAGACGCTCTTGAAGTCGGTGTAGATGTTGTAGGTGGTGAATGCGACCATCTCGCACCCACACCAAAACACCCTGCTGAGAAGGTAGTACGCATCAAACCTGTTGGTGAAGTGGGAGACAAGTCTTAGCAGTGGAGCATGGGCATGTGCACGTTGTTCCTCGAGGCGGAACATGATAGGCGAGGCCGGCGCGAGGTGGTGAAAGCCCGCACGAAGGAAGCCCTCGGCGAGCTTGCGAGAACCCCTCTAGCGTGAGAACGTCCACACGCGGAGCGAGGGCTGGACGACCTTCGTGTGGGGGGGGGGGGGAGGGGGGCACCGCAACTCCGGCACGGTGGGTGGCTCCTGGAAGGTTGGGGCGTTGAACTGCATCGTCTTCGGCTCTTTGCGTTGCTGCGTGTTTTCTTTGGCTTTTGGGGAATAAGAGAAGGGAGAGGCGCAAATGGATATGTAGAAGAGGCATCCGAAGGCGGTTTAAAAAGCCGGGGAAGAGGAAGAGGCATCGTACGTGAATCGATGCGACGACCGTGTGAAACGACGACCCGTTTCAGAATCGAGTCTGCGCGTCTGCGAGCGTGCGTGACTCTACACGTCAAACGAAGCATTAACTGAATCGAGCGTGCTCGTCTGCGGTGCGTGAATAAGTGATGCTGGCGGCTGCATGGCACGGTGCGGCAGGGACGGAGGCAGCGGGTGCGTGAAGCGATGCGTGCGTGCGGGCGCGCAAGCATGTGGTAGCAGGTCAGCGCATGCATAGCAGGCTCCCATGCATAAAATGCTTCCCTACTAATTTTATCACCAACAAATTAAACGGCCCGTCCTACGAACACAAACACGGCCCAACCAGCAAAGCCCCACTCGTCAGGTCCAACGAGCCCCACTCGTCATCAGATTCGAGCGGCCCCACTCGTCAGGTCCGAACGCGGCCCCACTCGTCCACAAAGTCGAACCCACTCGTCAGGTCCGAACGTGGCCCCACTCGTCAGGTCCAACGAGCCCCACTCGTCAACAAAGTCGAACCCACTCGTCAGGTCCGAACGCGGCCCCACTCGTCTTGTCCAACGAGCCCCACTCGTCCACAAAGCCGAACCCACTCGTCAGGTCCGAACGCGACCCCACTCGTCAGGTCCAACGAGCCCCACTCGTCAACAAAGTCGAACCCACTCGTCAGGTCCGAACGCGGCACCACTCGTTAGGTCGAACGAGCGAGTCAACATAGCCTAGCGCGGTCAGAGTTAACGGTCAAGATGGCAAACGACCTCTATGAGCATTGTGAGAGTTTCGGCTAAGGAAGTGGGGAAAAGTGAGTAAAAGTTTCGAGCGTGGGGAAAAGTCAGCTCGAATGACAACTTGGGGGCACAAGAGTAATAATCCCTTGCTATTTTTACATGAATTATGCGAGTTGTTCAAGTGTGCATGTATTTCAATGGATAAAGTTAGGAAAAATTATTCTCTATATCACTTGGTGGAAGAGCTGCGCATTGATATAAATTGTTGAAGAATAGGCATTCTCTTGGATGGGAGGAAATTGTGCCTATCTTTTATTCTAAATTTTATTCTACAAGTGAGATTTACCAAGATCGGAATTATATATATAATTTCTAGCCTAATGAAGGAGAAAGTATTGCCCCATTCATGAGCTTCCATTGAAGACACTAATGCTCAGATGACCCATTCATGAGCTTCCTAGTAATATTATTATTGATAACTTCTATGCAATACTCTCCTTTGAAGATAAAACATTATTGGATACTGTTTGTTCCAGACCATTCATGTGAAATAAAGAAGAGTTTAAATGGGATCTTCTTGACCGTATTGAAGAAAATACCGAAGCATGGGAGAACGACAAAGATAGGGAGTCAGGTATAAAATATGACTTCGAATGCATTAGAACTTTCATGAATACTGATGCATTTCGAAATATTAGTAATGCGTATGGTCTTGACTCTCAAGTTGTTGCAAATTATTACAAAGCTTTTGCTTCTTATTTTGGTTTGCCTAAGGAAGGTTTTAAGAAATATCATGAGCTTTATAAAGATAAGTCTATTGCTCCTATAATTAAAAGCATTGAAGTTAATACTGTTGATCATATTATTCCTGAGCCTTATATTGAAAAATTCCTTTTCCTGTTAAAGTGAAGGAACATTCTGTTATGGCTATTGTTGTTAACAAAAGTGCTAAGAAAGCTATAGAACCTGATGAACAAATTAATATTGAACCTCCTGTAGCTATAGTAAAAGATCTAGTTACTGGAAATGTGGGAGATGAGTATATTATATTTTGCGAGGATGCTTCTAATGTTGTTTCTCATCCTAAAAGTTCAAGGAAAACTAGTGTGCCTGTGTTATCTGTTAGAATTGGTGATCATTGCTATTATGGTTTATGTGATATTGGTGCGAGTTCAAGTGCTATTCCTTATGAGCTTTACAACGAAATTATGCATGAGATAGGTCCTTGTGAACTTGAAGAAATTGATGTGGTTATTCAACTTGCTAATAGAGAAACTATCTCTCCAATTAGTATTGTTAGAGATGTTGAAGTTTTATGTGGTAAGACTAAATATCCTGCTGATTTTCTCGTACTTGGTTCAGTTGCTAGTAAGTCTTGTCCTATCATTTTTGGCAGACCTTTTCTGAACACTTGTGGTGCTATAATAGATTGTAAGAAAGAGAAAATCTTTACTAAGTTTGCTGGTGATTCATACGCATTTAAAATTTCGAAATTTTCTAAAGCCCCTTATCAAACCGAATTCCTAATGAGGATTTTAAAGTTGAACAGCTTGCCTCTATTGCTCTTGCTCTTAACAATGTTTTGCAGAAATTTATAGAACATCATGAAAGTGAAGTCTTTAGAGAAGAAAGGAATGAGCTTGATGAAATATTTCTTCGTCAACCTATATTGAAACACAATTTACCGGTGGAAGACTTGGGTAAAACATTCCCACCTAAGGAGGATCCTTTCTTTGATTTAAAACCCTTGCCTGATAATCTTAAGTATGCTCACATTGATGATAAGAAAATATATCCTGTTATTATTAGTGCTAACCTTTCAGGTAAAGAAGAGGAAATATTATTGGAAGTATTGAAGAAACACCGTGGAGCTATGGGTTATACTCTTGATGATTTAAAAGTGATTTCTCCTACTATATGTCAACATTCTATTAATATGGAACCTGATTCAAAGCCAGTTATTGAACATCAGCGTCGTTTAATACCCAAGATGAAGGAAGTGGTAAGAAATGAGGTACTAAAACTTCTTGATGCTGGTATTATTTATCCCATTGCTGATAGTAGATGTGTAAGTCATGTGCACTGTGTCCCTAAGAAAGGAGGAATTACTGTTGTGCCTAATGAAAAGGATGAACTTATTCCTCAAAGAGTAGTTGTTGGTTATAGAATGTGCATTGATTTTAGAAAGGTTAATACAGTTAGTAAGAAAGATCATTATCCATTACCCTTTATTGATCAAATGTTAGAGAGATTGTCTAAGAAAACTCATTTTTTGCTTTCTTGATGGTTATTCTGGTTTCTCTCAAATTGCTATTAAAGCGGAAGATCAAGAGAAAACCACCTTTACTTGTCCTTATGGTACTTATGCTTATAGACGTATGCCTTTTGGTTTATGTAATGCTCCTGCTACTTTTCATAGATGTATGCCAGCTATTTTTCATGGTTTTTGTGAGGAAATTGTGGAAGTATTCATGGACGATTTCTCTGTCTATGGAACTTCTTTTGATAATTGTTTGCACAACATTGATGAAGTTTTGTAGAGATGTAAAGAAACTAACCTTGTTCTTAATTGGGAGAAATGCCACTTTATGGTTAATGAAGGAATTGTTCTTAGACATAAAATTTCTGAAAGAGGTATTGAAGTTGATAGAGCTAAAGTTGAGGCAATTGAGAAAATGCCTTGCCCCCGAGATGTTAAAGGTATTCATAGTATTCTTGGCCATGCTGGTTTCTAAAGAAGGTTTATTAAAGATTTCTCTAAAATATCAAAGCCTGTTACTAATCTTCTACAAAAAGATGTACCATTTGTTTTTGATGATGATTGTAAGGAAGCTTTTGAAACTTTGAAAAAGGCTTTAATAAGTACTCCTATTGTTCAACCACCTGATTGGAATTTACCATTTGAAATTATGTGTGATGCTAGTGATTTTGCTGTTGGTGCTGTTCTTGGATAGCGAATAGATAAGAAGTTGAATGTTATTCATTATGCTAGTAAGACTCTTGATTCTGCACAAAATAATTATGCTACAACTGAAAAAGAATTTCTAGTTGTTGTTTTTACTTGTGATAAATTTACACCTTATATTGTTGATTCTAAAGTTATTATGCATAATGATCATGCTACTATTAGATATCTTATGGAAAAGAAAGATGCTAAGCCTAGACTTATTAGATGGGTGTTGCTTTTGCAAGAATTCGATTTGCATATTGTACATAGGAAAGGTGCTAAAAATCCTGTTGTTGACAATTTGTCTAGATTGGAAAACATTGCTTATGATCCTATTCCTGTTAATGATAGTTTTCCAAATAAAAAATTGGCTGCAATAAGGGTGAGTTCGTGAGATAGTCCTTGGTATGCTGATTATGCTAACTTTATTGTTTCGAAGTATTTGCCTCCAACCTTTTCAGCTCAAAAAAGAAGAAAGTTCTTTTATGATTTGAGGCATTATTTTTGGGATGACCCACACTTATATAAAGAAGGAGTGGATGGTATTATGTGAAGATGTGTTCCGGAATATGAACAAAAAGAGATATTGAGGAAATGCCATAGTAGTGCCTATGGAGGGCATCACGCTAGAGATAGAACTACACAAAAGGTTCTACAATCAGGTTTTTATTGGCCTACTCTCTTTAAGGATGCAATGTAACATCCCAACTTTTTGGAATGTTCCAAAAATCACTAAAATTTAAAACTTTTGTTTTGATGAAAATAAAATATTAGAATGCATAAGAAAACTAACTATAAAAGACTTCAACCAATTTGAAAAAGTCTATTATTTCAAATTCCCAAAGTGTCATTATTTCAAAAGTTATTTCCAATTAAACATCTCATTATCCATTGTATGCCAAAAACCCTAATTTGTATTTTGAACAATGATTTATGAAGTACAAACCATTTTATTTTAAGTAAATAGTTTACTTATAAATAATTGATTTCAACCACTTAGCCTTTGCTATAAATAAATTAAAATAACAATTACAAGGGTATTTTAAACTATTCAAAACATTATCTAATTTACAAAAGATTATTATTCATTTACCTGAGTTCAAAATATAGTTTGGAAATTATAAGCCTATAGTTTATAACCTTAAAACTTCATAAATTGAATTTACTGAAATACCCAAATAAACATTTCTTTTGCATACATGAATTTCATTTATTTTTAAAGCATGAACTGGTTAATATATTATATAGAAGAAATTAATTAAATCTAAAACCTTTTCCAAAGTTGTTTATGAAGTTTCAAATGAATGGTCTTAATATAAAATAAAATGGTGCACAAAATAATTTGAATTAAAAATGGTTACATTACTCTTTCTCTTTTCATTTCAAATAGTTATAATATGCTATTTAATAATCTACTAAAGCTGAAATTTATTTAATATTTGAAGATGAGCTTAAATAACTTAAATTCAAACATAATTGAATATGTATATTTCATAGAATTTATTTTAGCCACAAGTAAAAATTAATTAAACCCTAGTTTTAAATTAAACATAAAGTGTCAACTTTGCATTAAATAAATATTTCGAAATTATTATTTTTGAAAAGTGTTCAAAACACTCCCACAACTGGTTTAACACAAAGGTAATAATCTTACAAATTTTTAGAAATTTGTTTGAATTTATTTGGAGTTATAAATCAAAAGTTATTAAGAAAATGGAAAATCAGACAAGGAAAAAGAAAATTTCCTGACAGGCGGGACCCACCTGTCAGGGGGGGGGGGGGGTCGTCATCTTCCTCCTGCGGGAATCACGCACCGAAAATCAGCCGGCGATCACCTTCCCTCTATTCTCACCGTGATGATCGCCTGGTGCTCCCCTCTGTCTCCATTTAAAGCCCATCTCCGCCGCCTCCTTTCCCCCCCAAAAACCCTAGCCCAGCACGCCGACATGCTCGTGTAATTGCTCGCCGGACTTCGGATTTCCACCGCCGTTTTCATCGATTCCCCGGCGTGGTAAGCCACCCCCCTGCCCGAGACCGTGCCCAGCTTATTCGCCATATCCGCGCGCGCCTACTAACCTCTTCCACGCACCCCTTCCGCAGCCGTTTGTCGAGGAAGGAGGTGACCGGAGCTCGTCGATGTCCGAGCCACCTCGGCCGCTTCTCCACGCCTCCACCGGGACGGTCGAGTCGACGCTGACGCCGCCGCTCTCTTCGCCGTGAAGCGCCGCATCCGGGGAGGCAATCAACGCATCCAGGGGAGCCTCGCCGCGCCGCCGTCGTCCTCGCCGAGCGCCGCGCCGCCGCGTCCTCCATCTGCTCCGGCCACCCCGCGCCGCCCGGTATGACCCCCCCCCCCCCCCCCCCCCGACCGTCCGATCTTGATCCATCGGCTCCGGTTTGATCACTTAAGTGAACCGGTATAGACGAATAGGAGCTTGCCACGTCGTTGCCCCGTCAGCGCCAGTCAGACCTACGTCAGCAGTCCAGTCAGCGCCGCGTGGATTTTATTAATTCAATTTAATTGGCTTTTTGCAGAAAAACCCCTGACACTTAGATCTATCATAACTTTTTAACCACGTATCCAAATTCAAATATTTTTACATATTTGGAAAGCCCTGGACATGTAGAATTTTTTGGACCTGCCAAAATTCAAATTTGACTTAGCTCAAAATATTCAAATTTCAAATGGTGAATTTGAGTAATTCTGTCATAACTTTAAATCTGTAAATTCAAAAATTGCAAATAAAATTGTTTTAGAAACTTTATAAAATATGTAATATGTTGCATCTGTTATAAAATAATTTTGAAAATTTGTTTGATGATTAAATGGTTTAGTGTTTAATTTGAATAGATTTGACTATTTTTGACATAACTTTTAATACAAACATTATTTTTGATTTAATCCAGTTGCTATACATTTAATTAAAAGCCCTCTGTCTATTAACCCCATCCATAAAATTTTGTTATAAATAGTGCTTGAATAATTTAAAATGAATATAAAGATCATGAGACTTGATTTGATTTATTCTGGCACATTATAAAGTTTATTAATTTAAAAATTTATTACTTTGCACAAAAGACATAAATAATTGTCCTAGTCTAGAGAAAGCTCTAATTTCTGTTTATTAAAATAATACATAACTTTAATAAGTAAGTTTTAATTGAAAACTTTTTAAATGATTTTAATTCATTTACAAGTGTTTATAAAGGTTATTGGTTAAATTAGGTGTTACTAAAATTGTGATTTAAAACATTATATCATTTTAAATAACTAAGTTATTATTAATAATATAAACTTTTAAGTTGGGGATTAAAAATGTTTAGATATGAGAAAATTCAGAAATTCTTGAATATGATTTTCGTCAAATTTAATCTTAAACATAATCTTGGGTAAATATAATTAAATATTTATAGTTGTATTAAAGTTTTAAACCTTGCTTTTTTAATTGTGATTAACACTTCTTGATATCCTTTTGTGTAAGCTTTTGAAGACCATTCCATTAGAAACTTTGGAAACACCTATGCAACCTAGTCGAGTTGAAAGATTTGACTCCAGATCATCCCTTGACGAAACCCTAAACCCAAACACATTTATTCTTTTTGTATATTGAATTTTGTGACACCTTTGACCAAACCCTTCCGAGAAGACTCGTTACGCTTGTATGTTTCAATATGTTTTGTGCTTGTTGAATTGCTTGTTTATTGGATGCCCTTTTACTATATAGTTTGAAACGGGGAGCAACTATTGACTTGGAAAAGAGTGTGTGAGAAACGACAACTTTCATAAGGCAAGTGACCTTTATAAAACACCTACTATTTTATTCTATTGCATATCTAGTGTTTTCAAACAGTATTTGCAAAAGTAGTATGCATGATAGGTTTTTGGGAGATTGTAGTATGCTATGCAAACCTTTTAGGTTTCCCCTTAGAAATTCTAGATTAGACACCTATTATAATTTAGTGGAAGCAACAGCTGCAAAAATGATTGTTTTATGGTTGATGTGATAAATGAAAATTTCCACTAAATTAATTTAACGCCTGGGTGGATTGGGTCGATCGAGGAGGTTTCAAGTTGAGTGGCTTCTCAGGGCCAAGTGTCATGGTTGTCTTCGCCCAGGGTAGTTTCTACTTACTTGGGGCCATGATATGCGGTGTTAACCTGAGTTGCTCACTTGTGGTAGGCACCCAGGGCTATGAGATTTAAGTTTACACTGAGTCTAGTTGCTTATAGTGCAACCATATGTCAATATGGGCTCTGTCTTGATGGAGTAAGTTGATGTGGAACTGGGTCAAGAGATTGATGGTGGTAGAGTTGATAGGATGGTGGTAATCTCTTAGTATGATCATGGGAAAGCAACTTCTGAAAAAGTCTCGTCTTGATCTTCTCCTTTTCCTTCTCACTAATGGAGTGTAGAGGATAGTTTGGGTTGATTAAGTCTAATGGTGAAAGTGCACACACTCTCGAGAGTTAAAACCTAAGATCTTAGCCGTGTCCCCGGCATCGGACAATTTGAGTAACTACACAAGGCTGTGTTCTGAAAATCTCCTCATCTCAAATTTCTTAATAAAACTTTGTTGGATGAACATGGGAAGGAGACATGGACTTGTCTCGAGATTTGTCTCTGAAGGAGAAGATATTGATTTAAGAAAATTGTTTATCAAAAGTAGGAGATAATTTGCTTTGCGCAATAGCCTTGAGCTCCACCAGCCAAAATAAGCATATAGTTATAGCTTAATAGAACATTAGGAATTAAAGTCACTTGCCACCACAATTCAATTGTGCTGACCCTTTATAGCTGGGCTGCAACTAAACCTTGCAGAATGTCCAAATGAGGAGTAAGGGGGTCATCTTCGAGCTACAACCAACATGATTTGCCAGTGGCTTCATGGAGAAGATGTAGCTCCATGCTACCTTTAGTATTGCGTTTGAACTCTGAAATAAAGTGTGAATTATATATTCAGCTAGCATTTCCGCTATGCTAAGTTGTAAGGATATTTGTTTTTGGATCATTCGTCTCGTATTGTAATAGATTATGACATCATACTGTGATATTACATCTTATTGAAAATTGCGAGACTTATGTGATCCAAGTCTTCCGCACTATTCATAAGTGCCATTGCTTTCGTAAGCATGGGCACTACAGATGGTATCAGAGCACGAATGTTGCCTGTAGGCTCGAAAACCCCTAGGATTGGACAGAAACCAAAAGTCAAACATTTTTAAGTTATTTTTCTTTTTATACATTATATTTTTATCTATCTGTCTCTCTTTCACTCTAATTCTAATACTCTTACCTTTTTCAAAATTTTAGATGGGAGAGTACACTAAGACCGCGTATGCTGGTATTTTGTCGGATTTCATCTTTGGGAGGCAGCTGTCCAGGTTGACAAGTCAATTGAAGCTACCACCGCCCTATTTCCGAGGAAGGAAGGAGGAGACCGACATACCTAATGTGACGCGCTGGGAAATACGCACAATCATGACCCCAGACCCCACGATGCCAGACTTCGAGCCCGTGGACTATGTCACCTACTACCCAGAGTGGATTGAAGGAGTGAGCGTAGCCATGGTGGACTTAATAGCTCGTCTGTGCTACAAGTATCGCAACAACCTACCACCGGGTTCGCCCTTCCGTGCCTTTGGGAAGAGAGATGCACATGGCTACTCAATGGCTCACACTAGGAATCGCTTGGACCTACCCCTAATCTATAAAATGTTTGAAGACCTAGATTTTCTCGTCAACTGCTTGATCCGTGAGGTTCAACAAGCTCATGACATCGCGGATCACGCTCGGGCCGTCATACACGCAAAGACCCAAGAACTCCAGACTTCTGAAACCCTTATCGGCCACATGGAGGAACACATCCATGATCTACAGTTGCAGAACCTTGATAAGGATGAGCAGATTGCCGCACTTCAGGCACAGCTCAACCCACCTTCACCTCCACCACTGGTAACTGAAGAAGAAGGTGACCAAGGCACTGGAGAAGTGGCTGCACCCGAAAATGTAAAGAAGGAAGAACAGGAGGAAGAAGACCCCGAAGAGGTGATTTTTGAGGAGTCAAGTGAGGAAGAAAACACACCTGAGGTGAACAACCGCGCGACAAAGCGCAAGCGGGAGATCAAAGAGGAATAAGGGGAGCAAGTCAAGCAAACGTTAGAGAGACCACCATTTATCCTATCTTAGCTTATCGTATCAGTTTAGTGTATTGACCTATCAAAATGTGATATGGCAGTACTAGCGTTTTTATTTTGGAACCTAAATCGTTTTTGGAGTTGAGAATTTAAAAACCTTGAGTTTTCAGGATTATTAATATCTAGCGATTTTGAACCTTGAGTTGTGCTTTTGATTTGATTGCGTGATGTGTTTGTTTGTATAACCTGAAATTATTTAAGGGTGGTAGCCACCCAAATAAAAATAAATCTCTGCCGCAATAACCCGGAGATCCCAAACTACATGTCTTTCTGGCCATCCCAATCAGAAAAATCATCCCCTACAAGTTTTCAAGCTTCCATTTATCCTTCTCAAAACCTCTCGAGTATCAGAATCATTATCAGAATCATTTTAAGTTTTTGCTTTTCTTTCTAGCTTCTCCGAATCTCGGGGACGAGATTCCTTTTAAGGGTGGTAGTCTGTAACATCCCAACATTTTGGAATGTTCCAAAAATCACTAAAATTTAAAAAATTTGTTTTGATGAAAATAAAATATTAGAATGCATAAGAAAACTAACTATAAAAGACTTCAACCAATTTGAAAAAGTCTATTATTTCAAATTCCCAAAGTGTCATTATTTCAAAAGTTATTTCCAATTAAACATCTCATTATCCATTGTATGCCAAAAACCCTAATTTGTATTTTGACAAATGATTTATGAAGTACAAACCATTTTATTTTAAGTAAATAGTTTACTTATAAATAATTGATTTCAACCACTTAGCCTTTGCTATAAATAAATTAAAATAACAATTACAAGGGTATTTTAAACTATTCAAAACATTGTCTAATTTCCAAAAGATTATTATTCATTTACCTGAGTTCAAAATATAGTTTGGAAATTATAAGCCTATAGTTTATAACCTTAAAACTTCATAAATTGAATTTAATGAAATACCCAAATAAACATTTCTTTTGCATACATGAATTTCATTTATTTTCAAAGCATGAACTGATTAATATATTATATATAAGAAATGAATTAAATCTAAAACCTTTTACAAAGTTGTTTATGAAGTTTCAAATGAATGTTCTTAATATAAAATAAAATGGTGCACAAAATAATTTGAATTAAAAATGGTTACATTACTCTTTCTCTGTTCATTTCAAATAGTTATAATATGCTATTTAATAATCTACTAAAGCTGAAATTTATTTAATATTTGAAGATGAGCTTAAATAACTTAAATTCAAACATAATTGAATATGGGTATTTCATAGAATTTATTTTAGCCACAATTAAAAATTAATTAAACCCTAGTTTTAAATTAAACATAAAGTGTCAACTTTGCATTAAATCAATATTTCGAAATTATTATTTTTTAAAAGTGTTCAAAACACTCCCACAACTGGTTTAACACAAAGGTAATAATCTTACAAATTTTTAGAAATTTGTTTGACTTTATTTGGAGTTATAAATCAAAAGTTATTAAGAAAATGGAAAATCAGAAAAGGAAAAAGAAAATTTCCAGACAGGCGGGACCCACCTGTCAGGGGAGGTCGTCATCTTCCTCCAGCGGGAATCACGCACCGAAAATCAGCCGGCGATCACCTTCCCTCTATTCTCACCGTGATGATCGCCTGGTGCTCCCCTCTGTCTCCATTTAAAGCCCATCTCCGCCGCCTCCTTTCCCCCCCCAAAAACCCTAGCCCAGCACGCCGACATGCTCGTGTAATTGCTCGCCGGACTTCGGATTTCCGCCGCCGTTTTCATCGATTCCCCGGCGTGGTAAGCCACCCCCCATGCCCGAGACCGTGCCCAGCTAATCGCCATATCCGCACGCGCCTACTAACCTCTTCCACGCACCCCTTCCGCAGCCGTTTGTCGAGGAAGGAGGTGACCGGAGCTCGTCGACGTCCGAGCCACCTCGGCCGCTTCTCCACGCCTCCACCGGGACGGTCGAGTCGACTCTGACGCCGCCGCTCTCTTCGCCGTGAAGCGCCGCATCCGGGGAGGCAATCCACGCATCCAGGGGAGCCTCGCCGCGCCGCCGTTGTCCTCACCGAGCGCCGCGCCGCCGCGTCCTCCATCTTGATCAATCGGCTCCGGTTTGATCACTTAAGTGAACCGGTATAGACGAATAGGAGCTTGCCACGTCGTTTCCCCGTCAGCGCCAGTCAGACCCACGTCAGCAGTCCAGTCAGCGCCGCGTGGATTTTATTAATCCAATTTAATTGGCTTTTTGCAGAAAATCCCCTGACACTTAGATCTATCATAACTTTTTAACCACTTATTCAAATTCAAATACTTTTACATATTTGGAAAGCCCTGGACATGTAGAATTTTTTGGAACTGCCAAAATTCAAATTTGACTTAGCTCAAAATATTCAAATTTCAAATGGTGAATTTGAGTAATTCTGTCATAACTTTAAATCTGTAAATTCAAAAATTGCAAATAAAATTGTTTTAGAAACTTTATAAAATATGTAATATGTTGCATCTGTTATAAAATAATTTTGAAAATTTGTTTGATGATTAAATGGTTGTGTGTTTAATTTGAATAGTTTTGACTATTTTTGACATAACTTTTAATACAAACATTATTTTGATTTAATCCAGTTGCTATACATTTAATTAAAAGCCCTCTGTCTATTAACCCCATTTATAAAATTTTGTTATAAATAGTGCTTGAATAATTCAAAATGAATTTAAAGATCATGAGACTTGATTTGATTTATTCTAGCACATTATAAAGTTTATTAATTTAAAATTTTATTACTTTGCACAAAAGACATAAATAATTGTCCTAGTCTAGAGAAAGCTCACCTGTTTATTAAAATAATACATAACTTTTATAAGTAAGTTTTAATTTAAAACTTTTTAAATGATTTTAATTCATTTACAAGTGTTTATAAAGGTTATTGGTTAAATTAGGTGTTACTAAAATTGTGATTTAAAACATTATATCATTTTAAATAACTAAGTTATTATTAATAATATAAACTTTTAAGTTGGGGATTAAAAATGTTTAGATATGAGAAAATTCAGAAATTCTAGAATATGATTTTGGTCAAATTTAATCTTAAACATAATCTTGGGTAAATATAATTAAATATTTATAGTTGTATTAAAGTTTTAAACCTTGCTTTTTAAATTGTGATTAACACTTCTTGATATCCCTTTGTGTAAGCTTTTGAAGACCATTCCATTGGAAACTTTGGAAACACCTATGCAACCTTGTCGAGTTGAAAGATTTGACTCCAGATCATCCCTTGACGAAACCCTAAACCCAAACACATTTATTCTTTTTGTATATTGAATTTTGTGACACCTTTGACCAAACCCTTCCGAGAAGACTCGTTACGCTTGTATGTTTCAATATGTTTTGTGCTTGTTTATTGGATGCCCTTTTACTATATAGTTTGAAACGGGGAGCAACTATTGACTTGGACAAGAATGTGTGAGAAACGACAACTTTCATAAGGCAAGTGACTTCATAAAACACCTACTATTTTATTCTATTGCATATCTAGTGTTTTCAAACAGTATTTGCAAAAGTAGTATGCATGATAGGTTTTTGGGAGATTGTAGTATGCTATGCAAACCTTTTAGGTTTCCCCTTAGAAATTCCATATTAGACCCCTATTATAATTTAGTGGAAGCAACTGCTGCAAAAATGATTGTTTTATGGTTGATGTGATAAATGAAAATTTCCACTAAATTAATTTAACGCCTGGGTGGATTGGGTCGATCGAGGAGGTTTCAAGTTGAGTGGCTTCTCAAGGCCAAGTGTCATGGTTGTCTTCGCCCAGGGTAGTTTCTACTTACTTGGGGCCATGATATGCGGTGTTAACCTGAGTTGCTCACTTGTGGTAGGCCACCCAGGGCTATGAGATTTAAGTTTACACTGAGTCTAGTTGCTTATCGTGCAACCATTTGTCAATAGGGGCTCTGTCTTGATGGAGTAAGTTGATGGGGACCTGGGTCAAAAGATTGATGGTGGTAGAGTTGATAGGATGGTGGTAATCTCTTAGTATGATCATGGGAAAGCAACTTATGAAAAGTCTCGTCTTGATCTTCTCCTTTTCCTTCTCACTAAAGGAGTGTAGAGGATAGTTTGGGTTGATTAAGTCTAATGGTGAAAGTGCACACACTCTCGAGAGTTAAAACCTAAGATCTTAGCCGTGTCCCCACCATCGGACAATTTGAGTAACTACACAAGGCTGTGTTCTGAAAATCTCCTCATCTCAAATTTCTTAATAAAACTTTGTTGGATGAACATGGGAAGGAGACATGGACTTGTCTCGAGATTTGTCTCTGAAGGAGAAGATATTGATTTAAGAAAATTGTTTATCAAAAGTAGGAGAAAATTTTCTTTGCGCAATAGCCTTGAGCTCCACCAGCCAAAATAAGCATATAGTTATAGCTTAATAGAACATTAGGAATTAAAGTCACTTGCCACCACAATTCAATTGTGCTGACCCTTTATAGCTGGGCTGCAACTAAACCTTGCAGAATGTCCGAATGAGGAGTAAGGGGGTCGTCTTCGAGCTACAACCAACATGATTTGCCAGTGGTTTCATGGAGAAGATGTAGCTCCATGCTACCTTTAGTATTGCGTTTGAACTCTGAAATAAAGTGTGAATTATATATTCAGCTAGCATTTCCGCTATGCTAAGTTGTAAGGATATTTGTTTTTGGATCATTCGTCTCGTATTGTAATAGATTATGACATCGTACTGTGATATTACATCTTATTGAAAATTGCGAGACTTATGTGATCCAAGTCTTCCGCACTATTCATAAGTGCCAATGCTTTCGTAAGCATGGGCACTACAGATGGTATCAGAGCACGAATGTTGCCTGTAGGCTCGAAAACCCCTAGGATTGGACAGAAACCAAAAGTCAAACATTTTTAAGTTATTTTTCTTTTTATACATTATATTTTTCTCTATCTGTCTCTCTTTCACTCTAATTCTAATACTCTTACCTTTTTCAAAATTTTAGATGGGAGAGTACACTAAGACCGCATATGCTGGTATTTTGTCGGATTTCATCTTTGGGAGGCAGCTGTCCAGGTTGACAAGTCAATTGAAGCTACCACCGCCCTATTTCCGAGGAAGGAAGGAGGAGACCGACATACCTAATGTGACGCGATGGCAAATACGCACAATCATGACCCCAGACCCCACGATGCCAGACTTCGAGCCCGTGGACTATGTCACCTACTACCCAGAGTGGATTCAAGGAGTGAGTGTAGCCATGGTGGACTTAATAGCTCGTCTGTGCTACAAGTATCGCAACAACCTACCACCGGGTTCGCCCTTCCGTGCCTTTGGGAAGAGAGATGCACATGGCTACTCGATGGCTCACACTAGGAATCGCTTGGACCTACCCCTGATCTATAAAATGTTTGAAGACCTAGATTTTCTCGTCAACTGCTTGACCCGTGAGGTTTAACAAGCTCATGACATCACGGGTCACGCTCGGGCCGTCATACACGCAAAGACCCAAGAACTCCAGACTTCTGAAACCCTTATCGGCCACATGGAGGAACACATCCATGATCTACAGTTGCAGAACCTTGATAAGGATGAGCAGATTGCCGCACTTCAGGCACAGCTCAACCCACCTTCACCTCCACCACTGGTAACTGAAGAAGAAGGTGACCAAGGCACTGGAGAAGTGGCTGCACCCGCAAATGTAAAGGAGGAAGAAGACCCCGAAGAGGTGATTTTTGAGGAGTCAAGTGAGGAAGAAGACACACCTAAGGTGAACAACCGCGTGACAAAGCGCAAGCGGGAGATCAAAGAGGAATAAGGGGAGCAAGTCAAGCAAACGTTAGAGAGACCACCATTTATCCTATCTTAGCTTATCGTATCAGTTTAGTGTATTGACCTATCAAAATGTGATATGGCAGTACCACCGTGTTTATTTTGGAACCTAAATCGTTTTTGGAGTTGAGAATTTAAAAACCTTGATTTTCAGGATTATTAATATCTAGCGATTTTGAACCTTGAGTTGTGCTTTTGATTTGATCGCGTGATGTGTTTGTTTCTATGACCTGAAATTATTTAAGGGTGGTAGCCACCCAAATAAAAATAAATCTCTGCCGCAATAACCCGGAGATCCCAAACTACATGTCTTTCTGGCCATCCCAATCAGAAAAATCATCCCCTACAAGTTTTCAAGCTTCCATTTATCCTTCTCAAAACCTCTCGAGTATCAGAATCATTATCAGAATCATTTTAAGCTTTTGCTTTTCTTTCTAGCTTCTCCGAATCTCGGGGACGAGATTCCTTTTAAGGGTGGTAGTCTGTAACATCCCAACTTTTTGGGATGTTCCAAAAATTACAAAATTTAAAACTTTTGTTTTGATGAAAATAAAATATTAGAATGCATAAGAAAACTAACTATAAAAGACTTCAACCAATTTGAAAAAGTCTAATATTTCAAATTCCCAAAGTGTCATTATTTCAAAAGTTATTTCCAATTAAACATCTCATTATCCATTTTATGCCAAAAACCCTAATTTGTATTTTGACAAATGATTTATGAAGTACAAACCATTTTATTTTAAGTAAATAGTTTACTTATAAATAATTGATTTCAACCACTTAGCCTTTGCTATAAATAAATTAAAATAACAATTACAAGGGAATTTTAAACTATTCAAAACATTGTCTAATTTCGAAAAGATTATTATTCATTTACCTGAGTTCAAAATATAGTTTGGAAATTATAAGCCTATAGTTTATAACCTTAAAACTTCATAAATTGAATTTAATGAAATACCCAAATAAACATTTCTTTTGCATACATGAATTTCATTTATTTTCAAAGCATGAACTGATCAATATATTATATATAAGAAATGAATTAAATCTAAAACCTTTTCCAAAGTTGTGTATTAAGTTTCAAATGAATGTTCTTAATATAAAATAAAATGGTGCACAAAATAATTTGAATTAAAAATGGTTACATTACTCTTTCTCTGTTCATTTCAAATAGTTATAATATGCTATTTAACAATCTACTAAAGCTGAAATTTATTTAATATTTGAAGATGAGCTTAAATAACTTAAATTCAAACATAATTTAATATGGGTATTTCATAGAATTTATTTTAGCCACAATTAAAAATTAATTAAACCCTAGTTTTAAATTAAACATAAAGTGTCAACTTTGCATTAAATCAATATTTCGAAATTATTATTTTTTAAAAGTGTTCAAAACACTCCCACAACTGGTTTAACACAAAGGTAATAATCTTACAAATTTTTGGAAATTTGTTTGACTTTATTTGGAGTTATAAATCAAAAGTTATTAAGAAAATGGAAAATCAGAAAAGGAAAAAGAAAATTGCGAGACTTATGTGATCCAAGTCTTCCACACTATTCATAAGTGCCATTGCTTACGAAAGCAATGGCACATATGAATGTAGTGCGGAAGACTTGGATCACATAAGTCTCGCATTCTCCAATAAGATGTAATATCACAGTACTATGTCATAATTTATTACAGAACGAGACGAATGATCCAAAAACAAATATCCTTACAACTTAGCATAGCGGAAATGCTAGCTGAATAAATAGTTCACACTTTATTTCAGAGTTCAACGCAATACTAAAGGTAGCATGGAGTTACATCTTCTCCATGAAGCCACTGGCAAATCATGTTGGTTGTAGCTCGAAGACGACCCCCTTACTCCTCATTCGGACATTCTACAAGGTTTAGTTGCAGCCCAGCTATAAGGGGTCAGCACAATTGAATTGTGGTGGCAAGTGACTTTAATTCCTAATGTTCTATTAAGCTATAACTATATGCTTATTTTGGCTGGTGGAGCTCAAGGCTATTGCGCAAAGCAAATTTTCTCCTACTTTTGATAAACACTTTTCTTAAATCAATATCTTCTCCTTCAGAGACAATTCTCGAGACAAGTCCATGTCTCCTACCCATGTTCACCCAACAAAGTTTTATTAAGAAATTTGAGATGAGGAGATTTTCAGAACACAACCTTGTGTAGTAACTCAAATACTCCGATGCCGGGGACAGGGCTAAGATCTTAGGTTTTAACTCTCGAGAGGGTGTGCACTTTCACCATTAGACTCAATCAACCCAAACTATCCTCTACACTCCTTTAGTGAGAAGGAAAAAGAGAAGATCAAGACGAGACTTTTCAGAAGTTGCTTTCCCATGATCATACTAAGAGATTACCACCATCCTATCAACTCTACCACCATCAATCTCTTGACCCAGGTCCACAACAACTTACTCCATCAAGACAGAGCCCATATTGACCAATGGTTGCACGATAAGCAACTAGACTCAGTGTATACTTAAATCTCATAGCCCTGGGTGGCCTACCACAAGTGAGCAACTCAGGTTAACACCGCATATCATGGCCCCAAGTAAGTAGAAACTACCCTGGGCGAAGACAACCATGACACTTGGCCCTGAGAAGCCACTCAACTTGAAACCTCCTCGATCGACCCAATCCACCCAGGCGTTAAATTAATTTAGTGGAAATTTTCATTTATCACATCAACCATAAAACAATCATTTTTACAGCAGTTGCTTCCACTAAATTATAATAGGGGTCAAATCTGGAATTTCTAAGGGGAAACCTAAAAGGTTTGCATAGCATACTACAATCTCCCAAAAACCTATCATGCATACTACTTTTGCAAATACTGTTTGAGAACACTAGATATGCAATAGAATAAAATAGTAGGTGTTTTATGAAGTCACTTGCCTTGGCAGCAGGAGGGGCAGTCACAACAAGAATAGCAATCACAAGCAGGTCCTTCCTCTCCTTCACAATCTAGCACAAGCAATACATACAAATAAATATCCACACAAAATCTCACACACCAAATAAAAGATGTATGCATGCATGATATGCCATGTGTAGAATTAGACACACTTATCCATGATTTATATTCTCTAGTATTAAATGCACGAGATGCAATTTCTAGGAATTTCTCAATTCACTTAACAATTTAATAATTGAAAACAATATAACCAAAACTTAGATTATAACATTACAACTTTTATTGTTCTAAGAAAGTTTTCAAATAAGACATATATTAATATTCTTGGGCAGAGGTTGTTAACCTAAACCTAAAACAATTGAGTTTATTTGTAAAATATTTTTATTATTTAAGGTATGGATTTAATAGCCGAATTACTCCTCGGATGATCTTATGAATTATTATTTATCAAAAGCAAAAACAAATGATGTAGAATTAAACTACTCTAGCAGGGCTATCCGTGGATATAAAGTTCATTGAATTTGGACTTAAAGAACATAAGTTATGAATTTTCTAAGTTTTGCATATTTTCTGTTTTATTTATAAAATTCCTGCGAAAAAGAAAATAAGGGGCTACGTGGCGCGATCCTATTGGACGAAAACGGTTCGCGCGGATCGTGGACGAGAGCCGTCCGATTTAAATGAGATCGGACGCACGGGATCGTTTTGATCTAGATCCGTTGGATCTAGATTCGGAAGGCTCGCCGGCGGTGGCGCCCGCGGCGGCGGCGCGTTGCAATCGACGTTTCCCGCATGAAAACGCATCCCTAGGACGAACGGTTCTTACCAAAATGACGCGGAGGAGGAGGCGAGGTCGATGGCGCGGCGGCGGCGTCGAGACTCCTCTCCTTTCCTCGTCGGAGATGGTGGACGGCGGCGGAGCACTTCGGGCGAGGTCGTTTTCGGCGTTCCGCTGCGCAATAGAACGAGCGAGGGGGCTCAACGGATGCACAAAAGGATGGGGAAGCGAGTTGGAGTCTCGGTGGCGCTCGAGGAGCTTGGAACTTACCGCATTCGCGAAAAAGCCCGACGACAATGGCGGCGACGGCGAGCTCGATTCCGAGCAGCCCGACGGCGGAGAAGTAGGGTTTTGGGGGGGTTTCGGAGGCGGCCTCGAGGGGTATAAATAGGAGGGGGCGCGGGAGCTAATCACGGCGGAAATCGGCCCGGAAACGGCTCGGTCGTGGTCGTCGTCTCCGGCGCTATCTCCGGACGGAGGTGGAAGACGGCTGACAGGTGGGGCACACCTGTCAGCGAGACTGGAGCGGCGCGCGCGCTGGAGCGGGCCTATGGGCCGTTATCGATCGCGCGCGCGGTGGATAGCGTCTGGGCCGGCCCGGAAACAATTTGTTTTTTTTAAATTAAATAAAAACTGTTTTTCAAATCCGATTTACTAAATGAATTTTATACCTATTCAAAACATTTCAGAAAAATTCATTAAAATATATTTTGGAAAGGTTATTTAAAATAGCAATTTTTAATAATAAACTTACCCATTATATAATTTGGAAAAATTATTTTTATTAAGTAAGTTTAAAGAAACACTTAATGGGATTAAACATTATTTAAACCCATAATTGAATTTTTATTTAGTATTTATGTGATTAAAAGTTAATCCTATATGATGAATGATGTATGAATGCAAAGTTTTAAATTTTAGCAAAATTGGGATGTTACAACCTCATCCCAGGCGATAAGTCTAAGCAAGTCGTCATCGGCTCCAACCTTGACAGCAAATAGGAAGGCGCGCTCGTCGAGTTCCTCCATGAGAATAGCGACATCTTTGCATGGTCGCCTTCCGACATGCCTGGTGTACCGAGGGAACTTGCCTAGCACTCACTCAACGTCATAAAAGGATCCAAGCCGGTGAAGCAAGCAACAAGACGCTTTGGAGACGAGAGACGCAAGGCTATAGGAAAGGAGATAAATAGGCTGAAGGCCGCCAATTTCATAAAAGAAGTTGTACACATTGATTGGGTGACAAATTCTGTACTAGTTCCAAAGAAGAATAAAGAGCTGAGGATGTGTATTGACTATACCGGTGTTAACAAGTGCTGCCCAAAGGATCCCTTTGCGCTGCCTTGAATCGATCAAGTCGTAGACTCCACAGCAGGCTCCGAGCTACTTTGTTTTTTGGACGCCTACTCAGGGTACCATCAAATCAAGATGAGAGAGTCGGATCAGCTAAAAACATCTTTCACCACTGCATACGGGAATTTCTGATCGGCCGCAATGTTCACGTCTACGTAGAAGACATTGCGGTGACGTCGAAAAAGAAGGCAGATCTCCTAGAGGATCTGGAAGAAACTTTTCAGAATCTCCGGAGGTACCAGATGAAACTCAGTCCCGCCAAGTGTGTTTTTGGCGTTCCAGCCGGCAAGCTACTCGGATTTATCGTCTCATAACGAGGGATCGAGGTTAATCCGGAGAAGATCAAGGCCATCCAAAACATATCCAGACCTACTTGTCTGAAGGACGTGCAGCGCCTGGCCGGATCGGCGGCGGCCGTTAGTCGTTTCATGAGCCGCCTAGGGGAAAAGGCAATGCCTCTCTACCGGCTATTGAAGAAATCCGACAACTTTGAGTGGAGAGCAGAGGCAGACGCCGCCTTTCAACAACTTAAGCAGGCCCTCATATCCGTTCCGATATTGGCAGCACCTCGATCGCAGGAACCAATGCTGCTCTACATCGCGGCAACTGGAACAGTTGTCAGCGTTGTCTTGGCTGTGGAAAGAAAGGAGAACAAAGCCGCGACGCCTGAGCAACAACCGGTTTACTTCATCAGTGAAGTATTCTCTGCCTCCAAGCAGAGGTATCCACATTACCAAAAGCTGGCTTATGGTGTATTCTTCGCCGCCAGAAAGCTTAGGCATTATTTCCAGGAGCACATAGTGACAGTAGTCAGCAAGGCACCGTTGGGAGACATAATCAACAATGTAGAGGCAACATGTCGAGTCGCCAAATGGGGCATCGAACTTGCCGCCTTTGATATAGTCTATAAACCACGGACCGCCATTAAGTCTCAAGCGCTTGCAGATTTTGTTGCCGACTGGACATAAGCCATGGAGGAAACGGTACTCCTCGAGTCAGAATATTGGGTCATGCACTTTGACGGATCAAAGATGCTCAAAGGCTCGGGGGCTGGAGTCGTTGTACGAACACCCAAAGGCGACAAGCTCAGCTACGTGTTGCAAATTCATTTTACAGCAACCAATAACGTCGCCGAGTATGAAGCTTTGCTTCACGGGTTGCACGTGGCAAACGACCTCGGTGTCAAGAGAATCCTCTGTTATGGTGACTCAGATTTGGTCGCACAACAAGTGAGCGGAACATGGGATGCGAAAAGCGCAACAATGGCGGCATACAGGGCCAAAGTTGATGAATTCGCAAAAAACTTCGCGGGCTACGAAGTCCGGCATGTTCCAAGAGCTGAGAACGAGGCGGCAGACACACTTGCCAGACTAGGGTCAGAACGCAAAAAGGTACCAAAGGATATTTTCCTGGAACATTTGCACAAGCCGTCCATTAAGGGCGCCGACTTGTTGGACCCCAATGCAGAAGAGCCGGTAGAAGCGGCAAGTCTCGCTGTCTACTCGGTACAGCCGGATTGGACTACCCCATACCTCGATTTTCTAATCGGCAGCAAGTTGTCGGAGGACGATGAGGTGCTAAAAAGGCAGATCATAAGGCGAGCCAAGGCATTCACAATAATAAAAGGCGAGCTATATAAGCGAAGCACGTGTGGTATCTATCAACGGTGCATACAGCCAGAAGAAGGCCAGGAATTCTGAAAGACATACATATTGGTACCTGTGGGCATCACGCTTCCGCCAGGTCCATCGTGTCCAAAGCATTCCGCCAAGGCTTCTACTGGCTTACCGCCAAAGAAGACGCCGAGCACATCGTCAAAACATGCAAAGGCTGCCAATTGTACGCCCGCCAACCTCACATGCCGACACAAGAGCTCAGGACAATTCCAATCACCTGGCCGTTCGCGGTCTGGGGCGTAGACATGGTTGGTCCCTTCAAGAAGGCACGTGGTGGGTATACCCACCTATTGGTCGCTGTCGACAAGTTCACCAAATGGGCCGAAGCCAAGCCGATCAGCAAACTTGACGCGCGAACAACCACCAATTTTCTCTGGGGAATTATCTCTCGGTTTGGAGTTCCACACAACATTATCACTATTAATGGCAGCAACCTATCTCAAGGCGACATAGTAGAATACTGCAGTGATCTAGGCATCCGGCTTGATTTGGCATCCGTGTCACACCCACAATCTAATGGACAAGTAAAGCGTACAAACGGCCTAGTCCTCTCAGGACTTAAGCCTTGTCTCGAAGCTCCGTTACATAGGGCAGCTGGCGCTTGGGCAGAAGAGCTACAGTTCGTACTCTGGAGTTTGCGCACAACGCCAAACAGATCTACCGGCTACACTCCTTTCTTCTTAGTATATGGCGCGGAGGCGGTGCTACCTACCGACATGAAATACGATTCCCCAAGAATTCAAGCCTACATCAAGCAAGACGTAGAAGGTGCAAGAAAGGATACCCTAGACCTGCTAGACGAAGAAAGAGACGTTGCCCTACATCGCTCCGCCTTGTACCAGCAACAACTCCGTCGCTATCATAGCCGGAAAGTGCGGAAGCGAAGCTTCAGAACATGTGACCTGGTTCTCCGCCTAATTCAATACAGAAAAGGCTTGCACAAGTTATCCCCGCCATGGGAAGGACCGTTTATAGTCACAAAGGCGCTGCTCAATGGTTCCTACTACCTAGCCGACATCCGCGACGAAGAGGAAAAGAAAAGGCGCAAGAAGGCGACAGGAAGGAGGGGAACCAAGCGCAAAAGAGGCATTGACGACCCGTTCGAACAAACAAGACGGCCTTGGAATATTGAGCAGCTACGTCCTTTCTACACTTAGGAATTTATAATTATAATAAGTTATATATGATTATGAAATAAAAGTCTATGGTTCCTCATCTGTGTTGAGAAGCATGCCATCTTTTGTCCTTTCTTACAGTCATATGTCCCCTATGTATCCAAGTTACCTATTTTCTAGCTCCGTGCAAAGGTTCAAACTGGTAGATACTTGCAGCTTTCGAGCCAACCCAAAGCAAAAAATCAATTTTTTTGCGCCGCCTAATTCCTTTGCTCCTGATTACTTATATGTGGTTCTCCTATTAGTATGTATTTGGCACCAACATGTTGGCTTTGGTTTCTGATTCTAAACACATGGTTTAGTCCTGGTTGTTTCAGCTAAAGTTCCCGGCTGAGGCTCGCCAACATACAAACAGTCAAGCATATATGTCTGGGTAAAATTAAGGCGGGCCAAATAAAATAAGGCAAAATAAAACATGTTTGCTAGCTTCCCGCCTAGCGGAGCAACTCCAAAAGTATATACAAATATTACAAGTTGAGTTTGTACTGTTTCAGGGCCAGGAAAGGGCTGGCCGTCAAGTCGGAAAGAAGACAGGCAAAGGAAACTACAGCTCGAGAGGCGCCTATATTAGGCTTGGGGGCTGACAACTTCAGCCCCAGAACTATCACTCCCCTCCGCCTCGGCCGTACCAGCAGCTCCAGCTTCTCCAACAGCAGGCACAGGATGGCACCGGTAGAAGATCGAAGTGTCAACCATGTCGGCAACACGCGTGGCATAGCCGGCAACACTGTCCAACACAGCGGCCGGCTCGACCTCGCTGCCGTCTTCATAAGTAGACGGCGTGCCTTCGGTGACGGCTTCTATCTCCGCCTCGGGGTAGTGCGCCATGAATAGTCCAAGCGCAGTCTTGGCACCACCCCGCGCCGCCGATTTCAGCGAGCTCTTATGTAGCTTGGTAGCTTGCTCCAGCATGCTGGGCACATCGCTGAACTCGGACGACTCCTGGCTGCCGGAGGAGATGAAGAACTTGACGGCAAACCGCTTGGACGCCGCCAATGTCTCGGTGATCAGCTCACCCAGACGCGCAAGGCGATCTAGGTGGGGGCTAACAGCCTTGTCGTCTCTTAAACCGGCAGCAACTGTATCAAAAATAAAAACGTCAGTTCGGCTCAGGCTAAATTTGATGACGGAAAATTAAGAGTGAGAAATTACCAAGGACCGAGTTAAGGAAGGCGGACAACTCAATCATATAAGCTGCACCGCGTAATCAGCAGTTTGGGCGCGAGAAGTCTGCTTGGATATCTCCTCGGCAGCCGCCTTCTCCGCCTCAGCGAATTTCTTGCACAGGCTATCCAGCTCTCCAGTAAGCTGGCTAGATTCCTGCGCAAATTTTAGCTGCTGGGCCTCCAGCTCCTTCTGATGCTCCTCCTTCATCAACAAATTGGTGGCCGCCAGATCGGAAGCTTCATTCATAATAGCTTGCATATCAGTGGACGCCTTCATATATCCTGGGCGTGATCTAGCCGTTTTACAATATGGATTCAGTAGCTAAACGATTGGCGGAACAAAAATTGAAAAATGACAGAAGGAAAAAAGGAATAATTCTACCTTCGTCTTTTTTGCGGGCCGCCTCCAATTCGGCAATCCGCAAGTCCTTGGCCTCGCAATCCTTCTTCAGATCGCGGCACCGCTGGTTTATCTCAAATCGAGAGGAGATAAGCTCAACGTTGGCGGAAACGAGGGCCTGCAGGCAAGGACAAAGGCATATAGCATATCGTCAAAAAACCACTAAGCTGGCAGTCAATGTTCTCGACTTGCCATCTAAGTGCTCGGGGGGAAGACTATGTATATGCACAAAGTTAGAAAAACTTACAGACATGTCGCCCTCCAAGTCGGCAAAGTTGGCAAAAGCCAGGGTGGACTCCTTCGCCGCCTTAAAGGTGGACCAAGGATCCCAAACTCGGCCGCCTCCTGCAGCCGGGGCTGCCCTCTGCGTCCCGCCGGCAACCACCTCCAGCAGCTCCTCCTTGGCGGCACAAGATTGGACGGCTTCATTGGCCGTAGCCTCAGCCGATGGAAGGGGAGTACTGGTGGCGCGACCAGCGGAGGAAGTCTTTGTTGACAGACCGGAAGCCGGAGCCTGGGGCTAGCGACGAGCATCGCTCATAAAGCCGCCGACACAGGGCTGGGGAGTTGGCGGCATGGTAGCGGGCGAGCTACCTTGGGGCCGCTTTCCCCTGGAAAGAAACCTGGTCGGCAACCTGGAAGTTGCCACCCGTTCCGTGACAATAAAGCAAGCACAGCCAGATGAATGCCAGTATTAGAGGAATTCGACGACTACTTAAGGCGGAAATGAGTACCTTCAGGGGATGTTAATCCCCGCGTTCTCGTCGAGATCGACGAGCACTGTCTCGACAGCCGTTGCGGTCCGTTTCTTCCTCTCGGCGTTCGCCGTAGAGGAAGCGGCGCCGGACGCCTTGTGCTTCTTGGTCTTCCTAGCTTCCGACTCGTAGAAGTCGGGAGCCAGGTCATCCTCCCCCAGGGCAGAGAGCTGAGAAAGAAGGCAAGTGTTAATAGGACTCCAGTAAACCGACAAAAGCCGTAAAAAAAGGGTAATAGGTAGGGTATCTACCTCAAGGGGAGGGTTGTCGTGGGTGTGCATGGGCACGCCTTCCGCCGCCTTCACCAGCCTTGCTTTGACAATGCTGCGAAGTCGGAACGCCAGGTCGGCGGCTGGTAACCCCTCTTCGCTTACACGAAGAGAGGCTGTGGCACTAGGCGAATACTAACACATCTTGTGCGGGCTGTACCGCAGGGGCAGTATCTGCCGGCTAAGCCAGCAGATGACGGTGTCCACCCCATCCAGCAAGGGGGGAGCCATCGTGTGGTTGAGGAACTCGATCCGCCTTTGAATAAGGCGGAGCTCCTCCGTCAACTTGGGCACCGCCTCGTCCCAGCATGGTCTGGGCATAGGCGGCGCGTTGACAAAGTCCGGGGCGCCATGCCATGTCTTGGCAGTAAAAGAAGGTGGACGTCCAACCCTTGACGGACTCGATGTATGGTATCTTGGGATACCATTGGCGTCCTTGACGACAGTTGAAAATGACACTGCCGCAGGTCGCAAGTCCGCCGTCCGGCATAGTCTGGCGCCGGCAACGGAAGGAATATTTGAAGAAGTCTAAACTAGGCCTAATACCTAGGTAGCCCTCAAACAGAGCTGTGAAGCCGGCTAAGACTAGAATGCTATTGGGCGCTATATTATGGGGCTGGAGACCGTAGTGATCTAACACCTTGCTAAAGAAAGCGGAAGGCGGTAGCGCCATTCCCCTAACTAAATGGGAGGTGAGGATTACCCGCCCCCCGGCTTTCGGAGCCGGGATGACGTCCCCGAAGGCGGATCTCCATTGGCAGTCCTCCCGAGTTGGGAGGTAGACGACGGCCTCCAAGTCTTGGAGTACGTCTTCATCGACGATGGAGGGAAGCCAATAGCGCGACCCAAGGTCGGCTGCTTCCTCCTCGTCGGTGGGTGCGCTTCTCTCCGCCGTCGCCGCAGCGGAAGATGAAGGAGCGGAGGAGACCGCCGCCTGGGCGCGTGCGGTGGGAGTTTGAGAGGCGACGGTGGCGACATTGCCCGTCGCCACCGTCACGAGGCGCGACGCTGCGCCGCCCATCGCCGCTGCGGAGGAGGTTTCGGTAGCCGGGCCGCGGGACGCCGCGGAAGGGGTATTCTGGCCGGTGGACATCGCCGTACGTGAAGGTCGTCGGAGAAGAATGCTCGCCGGAGTTCGCTCGGAGAAAAGAGCGGGAGAGTGGGAGAGCAAGGGGCCGAGAAGAGCAGGAGCAGAAGTGAAAAATGAACCGCTCGACTCCCTATTTATAGGCGCAGGCGTTATTTCCTGTGCAACGGCGCTGCTAGTCGGACACGTGTCCAACATCCGCTGCAACGCATGATCACACGATCTCCACGCCTCCTCTTTTCCTGCGATTTGCGATCATGACGAGATTTTCGATTCGGCCGGTTTCAAACTGTCGTGAGCCGCCTGGCGATGTCCGTCAAGAAATATGCTCGGCGAAGTTTCGATTATCCGTCTTTTCCCATGTTGGATAAGGGCGGCCGTGTGCCAACATCAAGGTACACGTGCCCCCATTGTTTTTCAGAATGGTTCAAGTCCTGCAGCCGCCAACATTGACGGATGAAGTATCAAGAAGAAGCCGGCGACTGGAGAACTTCAACCTTTCTGGGGGCTAATGTTGGGGATATATCAACTAGGCATATCTCCAACATGGATCAATCCGGCTAGTCCAGGGTGGCCCAAGGGTGGTAAGGCTGAAGCCTGTCGGGCAGCCCAGATAGCTGACGTACAAGGAAGTAGGCGGACGGTCCAAGGAAGGCGGAAGGCCGAAGCCCATCAAGCCACCAGGCCCAAGACGGAAGGCGGCAACTAAGCCGACTAGGTCTAGGACTCTAATTACTTGCCGGAGAAGTACTTGCCTTGTATCCTGGGGTCTGGCCGCCTATATAAGACGGCCACCAGGAAGCCTTTAGGGCACGCCTCAATACGCATCATACACATTGTAACCTGTTCACGGCTATTGCCTCATAGTGAATTATAGCAGCACGTATGATCTTGCCACCGCCGTGGGATCTGAAGCTGGGTAAACTCGCCGTGTTCAATCCCGTCCTCGACGACACCAACCTTCTTCCCCACAATCCATACGTAGGCTAGAGGACCCCCGTTTCCTATCAATTATGCCGATACCATGACAAGAAGTGCTTATAAAAATCCTATGGGTATGTCTGCTTATAAAATGGTTTATGGAAAAGCTTGTCACTTGCCTTTAGAATTGGAACACAAAGCTTATTGAGCAGTGAGAGAACTTAATAGAGATTTAAACTTGCTGGTGAGAAGAGGTTGCTAGACTTGAGTCTTTAGATGAATGGAGAAGTGAGGCGTATGAAAATGCTAAACTCTTTAAAGACGAAGTTAAGAAATGGCATGATAGTAGAATTCTTAAGAGAGTTTCACGTTGCTGAGAAAGTTCTATTGTATCTTTCTCGTCTTATATTTTTTGCAGGAAAGTTACTCTCCAAATGGGAAGGACCTTATGTTATTGTGGAGGTATATCGTTCGGGTGCAATGAAAAAATTCTTCACTCAAGGATGACACTACACAAGTGGTAAATGGACAAAGGCTCAAACATTATATTTCTGGAGATTCTTATAATGAAGAAGTTGATATTAATCAAGTGATTACTCCGGAAACTTTCATAAAAGAGCAAATTTCTGATTCTGTAGAAGCTGAATTCGAAAAGGTAAATTTTTTGTAAGAAAAAGTTCACTTTTTTAATTCTGGAAGATATATTATTTATTTTTGGAAAATATGGAAAAATGTGAAACAAAAATGAGCACGAGACGGTTCCCTAGGCGCCGTCTCCACGTGGTGGCGCGGGCCCCATCCTGGCCGCGCCACCGTATGGTGAGGCCGCCTCGGAGCTCGTCTCCTACTCGGTTTCCTCCCGTCGCCATCCTTTTGTTGTGTAAATTTTTTCTATATAATCCCCGGGATACCTAGAGGTCTGTATATCGTGTATTCGAGGTGTTTTCGTTTCGAGCTGTTTCCTTCCAGATGTCGTCCCAGGGTTCCTGTTCTGAAAACTACGAGCTGCGTTGCCAACGTGAACTCCTCCAAGACCTTGATCAAGGATCTTTTGTTGGGTGGGCGGAGGACGAAAAAGTGAAGCCTACGCGCAAGGATATGGATGAGAGCGTCATGGAGGAAGTGAAGAAGATGTCATCAACCAAAAGAGACCGAGCAGGAGCGAGGGCTAGCAAGCCCACCTTTGTGGGATAGATTAACACTCAACGTGCTTTTTCTTATAACATGCAGGGAGCAATACCACCTGTTCCAGATCTTAGCTCTTTCCCATATGTGGCAGACGCTCTTTGAGTCACCGATCAGTTCTGTGATCAGTATCGAGTCCTGAGGATGGAAGTGGATATATTCAAGAGGAGAACAATAGGCTTCGGAATATGCTGGAATGTTACCTGACCCCGCTCAAAGTCGTCCCACCAACACCGCCGAAGGAGTAATTCATCATCGGTATAGGCTTGTTCCAAGCTTGGGGGAGTGCCGCGGTATCACACCATTATCTTTTACCTTTTCAATAGAGTCATATAATGAGTAGGGAAGTTATCTTATAGGATGGTTTGCAATATGGAAGTATCTCTCTTTAGTTGGTTATCTATGTACCCCTTGGTGTGAGTTGCCGATATGGAATATTAATGAGAAGTTTTATCATTTACTTTCTCCACACCTTATTTTGGTTTGCAAATTCTATTATATCATTGATCTTGTTATTAGTATTGGTATCACTTTGGGAGCATATCGTAAATCTTTTGGTTTTGTCAAACTTAGCATTGGTTAGTAGCTACAATACTTTGAGACTTAAGTACCGAAAATAAGTACATATAGATATATTATTCAATGATCTTTCTCACTTGTAGCGCATAAGCTTAGTATTCACAAATTAAAATTGTTTGTGCTTCCAAGGAAGATTGCATGATTGCTCTTACTACATGTATATTTGTTTGTATCCATCAACTCTTATGCTTGCTACCCAACCTTGCTAGCCAAATCCTTGTATCCAGAGGGAATGCTTCTCATACATCCAAACCTTGAGCCAAAACCTTTGCCATCTGTGTCCACCATAACTACCTATTATGTGGTATTTTGCACCACTCCAAGTAAATACTTCATGTGCTATCTTTATTCAAAACTATTATCCCTTATTTGTGTCACTGTTTATTAGCTCATGAGGAAGTATGTGGGTTACTCTATGTTTAACTTGTTAGATAGACTTTCAACTGAGCTGGCAAATGGGGTGCCCAGTCCCAAGTAATTAATTGTTCAATTCTCTTCACATGATTTTCAATGAGTTAAAAGAAAGTTCCAAAGTGTTATACTATTAAAAAAATTAGGCACTCCTCCATGGTTTGAGATTGATTGGAAGGCACCCGAGGATTCGGTGAGCCATGGATTGTGTAAGCATTGGTGGGGAGGAGTGCCAAATTTATAAAATGTGCATGTCAAAACAAAAGATAATAGGGATGATCTACCCTTGGGTAGAAATAACGTGCTTCAATGGGAGCCGCTCTTAAAAGTCTAGATAACATGGTAAATATAGTTTGCATTCACTATCATTCGTTGAAAACGACATACGTAGCTTAAAACTTATTTCATACTCTCTATATGATTTCTAACTTAAAAGCTCTAGCACATGTTTGTATCTCTGCTTACCTCTGCGAAGGGTCTATCTTTTACTTTCATGTTGAGTCAGTAAACCTATTTCCCTCTGTCTCAAGCAAGCATTTGAGTTGTTGTGATTCAACCATCTATACATATGTATTGTTAATCATTTCTTTTATTCTTCCTTTTTTAGCACAATGCTGTTATCTCATAGATATAACCTTGAAAGTTAGCAACTTGATTGTCTCTGTGCACATTATTGTGATTTCCCTTTACTTGTTACAAGTTGAGTTATATGAATGGAGTTGTTGTCTAAGATTACTTGTGTATTAATACATATGATGCTACTTGTCCGTATTTTATTTATCGACACTTCACTCCATAAACCTGTGGTCATGTTTACTGAGTTCAGCTTTCGCTTGGGGACAAGCGAGGTCTAAGCTTGGGGGGAGTTCATACATCCATTTTGAATCACTATTTTATATCATAATTTACTGTTATTCATTGATATATTTCATATTTAGAGATGATACTTATGTTACTTCATCTATCTTGCATGTTTGATGATTATTGGAGGATGGATCACAGGAGGCTGAATTCTGCTGGAAAAAGCATTGTCGAGATATAATATTTGCAAAGACTAGAAGAACAAAATAAAAAGATGGAAATTCCTATTTTGTCAGATAATGGAGGGAGCCAAAAGGGGAGACCAGGGCGAGGCTCGAGGGCCCACACCTGGTGGTGGCGCGGCCCTCCTTGCTGCCACGCCGCCACGTGGTGTGGCCACCCTGGCCCACCACTGGCATCGCCCTTTCGCGTACTTGAAGCCCCCGAAACCCTAAGGAACTAGGGATGGTCGAGGAAATATTCCGCCGCCTCCACGAGGCGGAAGACACCCGAGAGAGAAAAGCACTCCGGCAGGGACAAAATCTGTCGGGGAAATCCTTTCCCGGAGGGGGGGAAATCGTCGCCATCGTCGTCGTCATCGAGCTGCACTTCATCGGGATCATAATCTCCACCGCCGACACCCTTATCTCCATCGTTCCACTCCGTTCCCGCTGTAACATCTAGGGATGAATCTTGTCTATTTGATAGGGGAAACTCTCCCGGTGTTGATTACTATTGTTATTGATGCTATTGATTGAAACTGTTGAATTAAGTATGTTCATATTGTTATCCATCATTATATCACCTCTGATCATGTTCCATATGATGTGTTGTGAGTAGTTCGTTTAGTTCTTGAGGACATGGGAGAAGTCTAGATGTTAGTAGTGAACTATGTTGAGTAATATTTAATGTTTTGATATTTAATTTGTGGTGTTATTCTTCTAGTGGTGTCATGTGAACGTCGACTACATGACACTTCACCTTTATGGGCCTAGGGGAATTCATTGTGTATTCGAATATTAATTGTGGGGTTGCCGGAGTGACAGAAACCTGAACCCCCGTTGGTATCTCGATGCATGAGGGATGGTAGGATCTCAGATTTTAAGGCTGTGGTTAGATTTATCTTAATTACTTTCTAGTATTCACGGATGCTTGCTAGGGGAATAATCACAAGTATGTATTATTTCTAGGAAGGGCGGTGCAGCATATGTTCACCCACACAACACTTACCAAAACACTAAAGATTAATCCTCTATATGAAGCGAAAGCACTAGACAGAAATCCCGTGTGTCCTCAGGAACGTTTGGTCATCATAAGTAAACAAACTGGCTTGTCCTTTGCTCTAGAAAGGATTGGGCCACTCGCTGCAATTATTATTGTTGCACTTTATTTAATTGCACTTTATTTATCTGTTATATCAAAAACTCCTAAAAACAAATCTGCTAGTGTTTAGAGTCAAATCCTAATCAAAACCGCTTGTCATCACCTTCTGCTCCTCGTTGGGTTCGTCACTCTTATTTATCAAAAGTACTACGATACACCCGCTATACTTGTGGGTCATCAGGCATCGATGCGCCCGATCCTCCAGACTCATCACTGGCTTCCGGAGGAGGAATACTCACGGACGACAGATTGGAGTCTCTGTCCTTCGAAGAACGCGTAGAGGTCGGCCGCCCCCAATCGGCCGCTGATTCTTTGGAACGAGAGGAGGCTCTATTACCATTGTGTCGGCCGTGCCATACTCGTTGCACGAAGGCATGGAGAGTATGACCTCATCGGTGTAAGGATCTTTGAACAAGGGATGAATGTCACCCGAAAGAGTAGTTGGCGTGCAGGGCATCATCACTCCCACGATCTTCCTCCAGTTGCCTTCCGAGACGTGAAACCTCAGCGCCTGTGCGCTGCTTCCCACTTTGTTGATCTCCCAAGTTGGGAGGTCCCTGTGCTGCAGCGGAGCAATCCCCCTGTGAAGGAAATCCGCCGCAATCATGGCACAAGTCACTCCTCGCTCTAGGAGGAAGGTTAGCCGAGTAACCTCCGAAGACAGGGCTCCGTGTTGAGGGCTCCTCTCTTTGGAGAGCGCCAGGCGCTGAGCCAAATAGCTCGGAGTCAACAGATTGATGCTCGACCCATCCGCCCGGACAGAGTACCATCCTCTCCTCCATTCCCCTTGAGGAGCTGCTGCAAACATCTCCGGGTACTTGTGCGCGGCTTCATCCCGGAGTCGGAAGGTCACACCTCCAGCAATCCACTTGGACCCGCTCAGGCGTGGGAAGAAGTGTCGGAACAGGGCCACTGACGGCCTGACACCCACGAACGCCTCGCAGGCATAGGCGAAGACAGCAATAATCAGCACCGCATTGGGATGCAGGTGCAGCATCGTCAGGCCGTACGTCTCTAAGACGGCCAGAAAGAATTCATAAAAAGGCGGCAGAAGGCCCACTACTATAAAATGCTCATTTGTGACGCTCCAAATTCGTCACTAAAACGTCATTAACATCAGTTTGTGACGATTTCGAAATGCTGGAAAGCTGGGCGTCAACAAGGATCGCTAGTGACTTTTTTTTGAAACGTCATAGCTATTGTGACGGTCTGGAAACCGTCACTGTGTTTAGTGACGTTTTAAAACGTCACTACCAAGTCTGACGTGGCAAAATTTGCGACGATGGAAAAAATCACTAAATGAATACAACCCAGTCCATTGGGTCTGTTATATGGGCCAAGCCCATTATGCTTGTTGGGCCTTGGCCTGTTACGAGACCAATTTCTTATTGGGCCTTGGTCTTTTTAGCTTCAATTTTTTGGGCCTTGGCCCATTTTGGGTCCGTTACAGTTTTGGGCCTCTGCCCATTTATGGACCGTAACCGTTTGGGCCTTGGCCCATTTAGTTTCAACTACAGTTTTGGGCCTTGGCACATTTAGGGTAAAGTATAGTTTTGGGCCATGGCCTTTTTGGGGTCCGTTACATTATCGGCCTTGGCCTTTTTAGGGTCCATTATAGTTTTGGGCTTTGTCCATTTTAGGGTCCGTTATAGTTTGGACCATGGCCTTTTTACGGCTCAGTTATATTTTGGGATCAACCTTTTTTAATCCGTGGTTTTCATAAATCGACCCATAAATGAATCTAATTTTGGTTGGGTTGTAGCCTTTTAAGAGCTTATGTATTCCCAGACTACTTTGGGCCTTGGCCTTTTAAAATACAACAAATAGGCCAATAGCACAGCATTTAAATCAGGAAATTCAGCAGCTAAATATAAATCAGCCAGGTTCACCAACATGTTAACAGATTCACCAACATGTTCACAGATTCACCAAATTCACCACCGCCAAAAAGGGTCCGGAAAGGACACAAACCAGCCAGCAAGTTTCATACAAAAACGCATTGCAACCAGCAGCAAAGCTAAACTTTCTCTAATTCTTGTTAGCTCCAAACAACACCAGGATCTGAGCTACCTTGGCATTATTCTGTTCAGTCCGCTGGCCCATCACCTAGGTATTCCTTGTCACGTTGAGTTTGTGCGGATTCAACTTCATCTAGCAGCTTCTTGATGGCAGCCACTTGTGCCTCTGAGTTCTTCTTGATGGCAGCCAACTCCTCTTTCATCACTTCCAGCCCTCGGGTTACCTTCTCCACCCATGTGCCCTTCCGTGTACGCTCGACAACACCCACACCTGAATAGCATACATACAAAGATCATTTCAAAAAACAGCACACATCCAAAAGAGGCTATAAAGATAAGAAATGCACTAGATAGTGTGGACAACTGTACAAAAGAAAACTTGCCTACATCACACAATTCAACATCAGGAATAAGAAACCCTTCAGAATCAAAGTACTTCCGTTTAGGCATGACAAAACTCACAACAGTATTGGTTGCACCTGAATAGCATACATGCAAAGATCATTTCACAAAACAACACACATCCAAAAGAGTCTACAAAGATAACAAATGCAGTAGATAGTCTGGACAACTGTACAAAAGAAAACTTGTCGGCATAACTCAATTCAACATCGACCAAGAAACCCTTCAGAATCAAAGTACTGAAGAACACTGTCAGCGTGTGCGTTAGGACTGTAGTCCCTACGCACAATACTTCCTTCATTTATTGACTTAGAGCCTTGATCACTCTGCACAATTTCCTCCACAAAACTGCGTAGGTCCTCATCCTCGTCCCCAATTACTTGGTCATCACAGGGAATATAGTCAGAGCTCTTGCCTTGTGTTAGGACAGATGACTCGGCACTTGAAACTGTGCTACCACCTCGACCACCATGTGTGTTCTTAAACATTGCCACTAAGTAGGGAAGACCATAGGAACTTAACATTGCCACTAAGGAGGGATGATATAGTCCTTCAATGGGAGCCGCTCTTGAACGTCTGGATAACATGGTAAATATAGTTTTCATTCACTATCATTCGCTGACAACGACTTACATAGCTTAAAACTTATTTCATAGTCTCTATATGATTTCAAAAATTAAAATCTCTAGCACATGCTTGTATCCCTGCTTCCATCTACGAAGGGCCTATCTTTTACTTTCATGTTGAGTCAGTAAACCTATTTCCCTCTGTCTCAATCAAGCATTTGAGTTATTGTGATTCAACCATCTATACATTTGTATTGTTAATCATGTCTTTTATTCTTCCTTGTTTATCACAATGTTGTTATCTAATAGATATAACTTTGAAAGTTAGTAAGTTCAATCTGTTCATTGTTCTCTAACCAAGAACGAAGTTGACCAACACCAACTTGATTGTCTCTATGCACCTTACTGTGATTTCCCTTTACTTCTTACAAGTTGACTTATATGAATGGATTTGTTGTCTAAGATGACTTGTGTGTTAATAGATGTGATGCTTATTATCCGTATTTTATTTATCGACACTTCACTCCATAAACCTGTGGTCATGTTTACTGAGTTCAGCTTTTGCTTGGGGACAAGCGAGGTCTAAGATTAGGGGGAGTTGATATGTCCATTTTGCATCACTATTGTATATCATAATTTACTGTTATTCATTGACATATTTCATATTTAGAGATGATACTTATGTTATTTCATCTATTTTGCATGTTTGATGATTATTGGAGAATTGATCACCGGAGGCTGAATTCTGCTGGAAAATGCACCGTCAAGATACAATATTTGCAAAGATCAGAAATCCGAAGTAAAAAGCTGGAAGTTCCTATTTTGCCAGATGCCGGAGGGAGCCATAAGGGGAGGCTGATGTGGGACACCATGGGCCCACACCATGCCATGGCGCGGCCACCATGCCTGCCGCACCGACACATGGTGTGGGGCCCCTGGCCCACATCTGACGACGCCCCTTCGCGTACTTCATTCCCCCGAAACCCTAAGGCATGGCAGATCGTCGAGGAAATATTCTGCCGCCTCCACGAGGTGGAAAACGCAAGAAAGAGAAAAGCTCTCTGGTAGGGAGAAATCTGCCGAGGAAATTCCCTCTCGGAGGGGGGAAATCGTCGCCATCGTCACCGTCATCGAGCTGCACTTCATCGTGATCATCATCACAACCATCTCCACCGCCGACACCGTCATCTCCATCGTTCCACTCCTTTCCCGCTGTAACATCTAGGGCTGAATCTTGTCTATTTGACAGGGGAAACTCACCCGGTGTTGATTACTGTTGTTATTAATGCTATTGAGTGAAACCGTTGAATTAAGGTTTATGTTCAGATTGTTACCCATCATTATACCTCTGATCATGTTCCAAATGATATGTTGTGAGTAGTTCGTTTAGTTCTTGAGGACATGGGAGAAGTCTAGATGTCAGTGGTGAACTATGTTGAGTAATATTTAAGTTGTGGTTCTATTCTTCTAGTGGTGTCATGTGAACATCGACTAGATGACACTTCACCTTTATGGGCCTAGGGGAATGCATTGTGTATTCGAATATTAATTGTGTGGTTTCCGGAGTGACAGAAACCTGAACCCCCGTAGGATCTCAAAGTTTAAGGTTGTGGTTAGATATATCTTAATTACTTTCTAGTATTTGCGGATGCTTGCTAGGGGTATAATCACAAGTATATATTAGTTCTAGGAAGGGCGGTGCATTAGCATACGTTCACCCACACAACACTTACCAAAACAATAAAGATTAATCCTCTATATGAAGCGAAAGCACTAGACAGAAATCCTGTGTGTCCTCAAGAACGTTTGGTCATCATAAGTAAACCAACCGGCTTGTCCTTCTCTCAAGAAAGGATTGGGCCACTCGCTGCAATTTTATTGTTGCACTTTATTTACTCACACTTTATTTAACGGCTATATCAAAAACACCTAAAAACTTGTCTGCTAGTGTTTACAGTGAAATCCTAATAAAAACCGCTTGTCAGCACCTTCTGCTCCTCGTTGGGTTCGACACTCTTATTTATCGAAAGTACTGCGATACACCCCCTATACTTGTGGGTCATCAATTTTCTGGCGCCGTTGCCGGGGAGATTGAAGCACTTCTGCAACAAATTATCAGGTTCTCTCTAGTGAAACTATATTTTAATTCCGCCACATCTTATATGCTTTACTTGAAGCGTCTGTTTGCTTTTATTTTTGCTTTGTTATTTTCATTCTCTGAATAAAATGGATCCTAGCATTCTTTTGTGGGAGAGACACGCCCTGCTTTTTCTTATGAATACTCGTATTCTTCATTTATATTTGTTGAGTATTTTTCTATAGCTAATGCAATGCCTTTAGCTCATGTTTTTCATGCATCTCTTGTTTAGAGTTGTTAATTCTTATATTATATACTCTCTTGTCCTATTGTTAAATACTTGGAGAGTTTATGTTTAAATAAGTATTGGTATTTGGTTGGAAAAAGAAAATGCTACATGTGGCAGATGGTATAATGAAAGATATACCTGATCTGATGGTTTGTTATCTTGCATGTTGTGGTGCTTGGCAATTGTTTTGAGCTCTCAAGAAGATCATGTTTAAGATCTTGCATCATGTAGTAAAAATCCTATTAGTGGAGAACTACTGTAGAGCTTGTAGAAATTTGGTTTGCATGTTTGGTATCTCTAAGGTCTAGGTATTTTCTAGTAAAAGTGTTTGAAGAACAAGGAAGACAATGTAGAGTTCTATAATGCTTGCGATATGTTTTTATTTAAGTCTTGTTGTGCCAGTTGTCATCTTGTGTTTGCTTCAAATAACCTTGCTAGCCCAAAGCCATGTATAGAGAGGAATTCTTCACATGCATCCAAAACCCATGCCATTTGTGTCCACCATACCTATCTACTATATGGTATTCTCTGCCATTCCAAGCAAATACTTCATGTGCTACCTTTATTCAAAATTTATTATCTCTTATTTGTGTCAATGTTTATTAGCTCATGAGGAAGTATGTGGTGTTTTCGATATCAACCTTGTGATTTTCTTTTAGACAGACTTTCACAACCGGACTAGTGGCATATACATCCGCTTATCCATTAACTTTGCAAAAAGAGCTGGCAAATGGGGTGCCCAGTCCCAATTAATTACAACTTTAACCATCATTCTTTTCACATGGTTTTGCAAACATTTATGCTTCAAAGTGTTATACAATTTAATATAGACACTCCTCCACGGTATGTGATTGTTGGAAGGCACCCGAGGATTCGGTTAGCCATGGATTGTATATGCAATGGTGGGGAGGAGTGTCAAACCAGTTTTTTAAAAATATACATGTGTAAACAAAAGAGAATAAGAAGGATGATATAGTCCTTCAATGGGAGCCGCTCTTGAAAGTCTGGTTGACAAGGGGGGTAGAAGTGGCCACTACCATTCGTTGACAACAACAAACACCTCTCAAAACATACTTTCATGCTCTCTATATTTAAAAACCTATAAAAACTAAAAAGCTCTAGCACATCCTTGTATCCCTGCTTCCCTCCGCGAAGGGCCTATCTTTTACTTTATGTTGAGTCAGTTTACCTACTTCTTTCTATCTTATAAGCAAACACTTGTGTCAACTTTGTGTGCAATAATTATTACATGCTTACTTATTGCACTTATTATATTTCCTGGTGTTGACAACTATCTTTATGATATACATGTTACAAGTTGAAAGCCAATGCTGAAACTTACATCTTCCTATGTGTTGCTTAAATGCTCTTTTACTTAGAAACTATTGCTTTATGAGTTACTCTTATGAAAATATTTTTGTTGCTTGTCTTGAAAGTACTATCCATGAAAAGTTTTTACTTATATGATGTAGTTGTTTACTCCTTGTCTATTTGTTAGCAAACTATAAACTATTGCCTTGAGTCACTTCATTCATAACATGAGCCTTACAATATTATTTGATCAAGATTGTGTGAAGCATGTCACTATAGAAATTATTTGTTGTTTTTGTTTTACCTACTCGGGACGAGTAGAACTAAGCTTGGGGATGCTTGATACTCTCAAACGTATCTATAATTTCTTTTGTTCCTTGCATATATTATACCAATTGCTACATGTTTTACATACATTTTATATCATTTTTATGCATTTTCTGGGACTAACCTATTAACAAGATGCCACAGTGCCAGTTCCCTGTTTTCTACTATTTTTTGTTTCAGAAAAGTTGTTCAGGAAATATTCTCGGAATTAGACGAAACAAAAGCCAAAACTCCTATTTTTCTCGGAAGAATCCAGAACACCGAAGAGGAGACGGAGAGGGGTCACGAGCCAGCCACACCTGGTGGCGGTGCGGCTCCCCCCTCTACCGCGCCACCACGTGGTGTGGGGCCCACAGGCGGCCACCGACGTTGCATTTTCGCCTATTTATACCCCTCGACGAGAAAAACCCTAACACCCGAGCAATTTTCCATGGAAAGTTCCGGAGCCGCCGCCGTCGTCAATCCTAGTTCGGGAGGGTTCAGAAGCTCTTCCCGGCACCCTGCCGGAGAGGGGAATCATCACCAGAGGGCTCTACATCATCATGCATGCCTCCAGACTGATGGGTGAGTAGTTCATCCTTGGACTACGGGTGCATAGCAGTACCTAGATGGTTGTCTTCTCCACTTGTGATATCATGTTAAGATCTTGTGAGCTGCCTATCATGATCAAGATCATCTTATTGTAATGCTACATGTTGTGTTTGCTGGGTTCCGATGAATATTGAGTACTATGTCATTTGCTTCACAATATATTATGTGTGTGCTATTTTTGATCTTGCATGCTCTCCGTTGCTAGTAGATGCTTGTGACTCCAAGAGAGAGTATTTATGCTCGATAGTGGGTTCATGTCTTCATAATCTGGGGGAGTGACATCAACCTTTAAGATTGTGAATGTATTGTTGCTACTAGGGATAAAATAGTGATGCTTTGTCTAAAGATAATTGTACTGCTTACATTACACACTTTACTTAATGCAATAATCTGTTGCTTGCAACTTAATACTGAAAGGGGTGCAGACGCTAGCCGGAAGGTGGATTATTAGTCATAGATGCGGTTAGAACAGTCTATGTATATTGTTGTAATGCCCAAATGAATCTCACACTAGACACCATGACATGTACATGCATCATTATGCAGTTCTTTATTTTTTCAATTGCCCAGCTGTAATTTGTTTACCCGCATGTATGCTATTATGTTTTTATGGTTAGACACCACTAGTGAACTGTGGACACCGTTCCATTCTTTTACATTGATAATACAACCTACTGCAAACCTGTTCTTTTCATTCTCTGCAAGCAAACATCATTTTCCACACTATACGTCTAATCCTTTGTTACAGCAAGCCTGTGAGACTGATAATCTCATTGTTAAGTTGGGGCAAAGTATCCTGATTGTGTTGTGTGCAGATTCCACGCCAAATACACGCCACCAAGACTTTCTGGCACCGTTGACATCTTCAGAAGAGCCTTCATCTCTTACTGGCTCGATATCCTTGGTTTCACAACTAAGGGAAACTTGCTGCTACTGCATCACACCTTCCTCTTGGGGTTTCCCAACGCAGCGAGAGCATCACCTCCTTACGTCATCTCACCCACGTGCAACCTTCCCAGCCATCTAGGAGTATCAGTAGAAGCACGTGCGGCAATCGTAGCCATCTGGACCCGGATGGACCCCTCCTAGCCATCTAGGAGTTTACGGACCCCTCCTTACGTCATCTGACCCAAGTGCAACCCCTCCCTGTCATCTAGTAGTATCAGTAGCACTTTTAGGTCAGCCTAAAGCATGTGCGACAATCGTAGCCATCTGGACACCCGTGGATCTGACGTGGGGCTATCTTTCGACTAGCCCACGATGAGGCTACCTGGGCCGCGCCAAGCACATGGAGGCCCACAGAAGGCCCACTAGGGGTATCGTGTAACCTAGTCCAAGTCGGTTAGGTCTCATAACCTGCCATATCTGTAATTGCCATCGGCACCGACCACCCGAGACCTGGCTACCTATAAAGCCAGGAGGGTTGCTCGTCCTAGAGGACACATCAATAGCCACCACCACAAACCCTAGCGAGATCGCAATCTCGCCGCCGTTGTAATCGCAACTCGCCATCAATAACAGACAAGCAGGAGTAGGGGGTTATCCTCTGGGAGCCTGAACCTGGGTAAAACCTTGCTTGTCAGCCGTCGTGATCACCAACGCTCTCCTCTCTCCCCCTCAATCAACCCGGGGTGCACAACCCAGGGATTTGTCGAGCGCCACCCTCGTCAATTGGCGCCGTCTGTGGGAACGATATCAAGCGTTGGAATCATGGTCGCACCGGCTCCATCCGCAATGAAGATCGAGATCGACATCACCCGGGAGCCCATTCGCTTCGACTTCTTCGAGTATGCCCTCCACCCGCCGGCCCATTCGCTTCGGCTTCTTCGAGTATGTCCTCCACCCGCCGGCCCATCGCTCGGTGTACGCCAATCTGCAAAAAGGTATACATATCACCTTCGGCTCCATATACTGTTTCGTCGACAGTCGTGGCATGTTCAGGTCTACGACAACCGCGCCACGCGTGGCAATGGCACCCGCATCCGTCACCCGCGTGCCACCGTCGACGTCACCCGCCGCAGGAGCCGCATCTTCCACACCTACGAAGATCGTACCTGCATCGACTACATCGTCAACCTCGGCAACGGCCGCGCAGATCGAGTCTACTCCAACCATCTTGATCGCACGGTCGACAAGGTCAAGATCTACCTCAACTACGACCGTACCAGTGCGTGCGACCAAGGGCGTGTCGTCGACTGCCGCGTCGCACGCATCCTCGTGGGATCATCAAGTCTACCCCAAGCCAATCGCACTCGCCCCTGCGGCCGCGAAACCTACGTCCGTGACCACGGTGACGATCCTCCGAAGATGCAACGGCGACTACGCTTCCCACCACGTAGAAGAAATTTTCGATCCCGAGCAAGATTCGGATCAAGGAAGCAGCAGCGGCAGCGTAAACACTCCTACCCAGGTTTACCCCCAGCAAGTCTTCATGGACAACACAGAGCCCCCAGAAGGCAACGAGGAACCCGCATATCCACTGGAGGTGGTCATGCCTGACCAGACACGACTCACCATCACGCGAGACATGGGAATTAGGGCCCTGAAGCATGTCGACGATGGCACTTTCCCTGCACCCGACGCGCCCAGAGAAGACCACCTGGCGGTCCAGCTTTGCTACGCAAGGAAGGCGAGCGACTTCGTGCCGAAAAGGCCGAACTGCTCAGGCGCAAGAGGGATGCGGATGCATCAAGTGCCAGACGGGCTGCCATCTCGTTCACTTCCTCCATGGAAGTCAACCAAGGGGGACGGCGACACAGAGCTCGTGTTCCCCACATGACAGACGCTGATCGAACAAGGGTCACCCGTAACCTCGACTCATCCTTCATCACCGAGGACGAGAACGGGATACCTGTCCCCAAGACGGCGAACGCCGCCATCATGTCAGTAGAGACATATCTCGGGCTCACGCAACCGCCGGAGGGAGATCCACGCGCCCTTCTCCACAAACAACAGATCATGTCCATGAAGACAATCGAGGAAGCTTTGGCGACTGGAGCACCAAACAACCGGGAACGTGAAGAACGAGAGCGCCAAACCCGCGAGCCAGCAACATCAGGAGCCCCGGCAGTGCAGCCGCTGAGACAAGCCCAACCAGGCGAAGATCTCCGCAACGTCATCACACAAAGGACAGTGGACCGTAACCGCAGCCAGCGCTCGGCTGACGCGATGAACCTGGATGATCCTGCCGACCACAACTTCGAGCCGTGCGGCGCCGCATGCTTCAGCTTCAACATCCGCGACACCCGCATGCCTAAGGGTTTCAAGCTGACAGCAGGAACCCCAAAGTACGACGGAAAGCAAGACCCGCGCCTGTGGCTCGAAGACTACCTCATCGCCTGCACCTGCCAAGGCGGGACGTCAACTACGGCAATGCAATACATCCAGCTCATGCTCACGGACTCAGCGCGCGGGTGGCTCACCAGCTAACCCAAGGACTCCTTCAAAACCTGGGAAGAATTCCAAGATACTTTCATAAAAAGTTTCTCTGGAACATTCGCAAGGCCGACTACCTACATCGAGTTGCAAGCCTGCAAACTAGGAAAAGACGAGTCGCTCCGCGCATACATCCAGCGATGGACACTCCGGAATACTATGGAACTCGTCTCAGAAAACAGGGTGATGGATGCTTTCATGCACGGCGTCGCTCGCCGCGACCTACACGAGGAATTTGGTAGGCTCCAGCCGAAGACTACGATCGAGCTCATGAAAGTAGCCAACCAGTGGGCCGAAGGAGAGGACTACGTCTGCGACACCTCCCCAAAGAAGGAAGCCGAAACAAGCAACTGGCGAGACGAAAGCCAGAAGAAGAAGCAACGTTTCACCAATTCATACACCATCGAGCTAGTAGCGGCGGGATATCAAACCCCCCGTGATGACACACGAGATAACAGTCGACAATATGATCAGAGTCGGCAGTCCAGCTCGGGGCAGTACAATCGCAGCAGCGGCAGCATTAGCCACAACGATGGAAGCCAGAAACGCGAGTGGAAGCGTCCATTGACCCCGGCTGAAGAGCTGATGCAACCTTGCAAGCATCACTCGTTCCGCAACCCGGAGACAGGCAAATGGGGCGCGAACCACCTGTTGAAGGACTGCCGTAAAGCACGCAAGATTTACCAGGCTATGCAGCAGATCATCACTCCTGTGCAAGCACTGACGGTGACCCCGCAGCTCGCTATTCAGGCGGCACCCGCAAACAACAACACAACACAAGCGGCTGGAACTTTCCCCCAGCAGCAGCCGCAGCATGACGCCCAGATAGCGACGCACGACGCATACCCGACTGCGCGAGGACAGATCAACATGATCCAAAAAGGACGTCCTTCGAACAGGGCCCAGAAGCTCATCACCCGCCAGGTACTCCAGGCTACCACCAGCACGCAAGCAGTACCAGAATTCCTGAGAGGGTCAGAGACACCAATCACATTCTCCAGGGCAGACCACCCGTCGGAGGTGCCGCGACCCGGTCACGCCGCTTTGGTTATAGAAGCCCTAATTGGCGACTACATCCTGAAGAAAGTATTCATGGACGGAGGCAGCGGCATCAACATCATATTCGCCGACACCCTGAGAAGAATGAACAAGTCGACAGAAAAGTTGCTGGAGTCGGAGACCACCTTCCACGGCATAGTACCAGGGCAAGCAATCACGCCCATGGGAACAATCACACCCGACGTCATCCTCGGCACACCCGAACACTTTAGAAAAGAGTAGATCGACTTCGAAGTTGTCGATTGGAAATCACAGTACCACGCCATACTTGGGCGCCCAACTTTTGCCAGGTTCATGGCCATACCTCATTATGCCTACCTGATGATCAAGTTGCCCGGGCCCAAAGGAGTAATCACCGTGCGTGGCGACTTAGACCGCTCGAACAGCTGCGACTGAGAGTTCAGCAGGATCTCCGAGTTCTTCGGAGTCGAAGAGCACTTCAAGGCCATATCAGCCGACAACGACAAGACCATCTTTCCACCTCGCAAGAAGCCAGCCAAGGACGCCGCCTTTAACACAAACGACGACACCGTCACCCACCAAGTCCATCCGACTGACAGTAGCAAGACGATCAAAGTATCTTCAAGCTTGACCCCTGCATAGGAAAGTGCACTCGTCGAGTTCCTGCGTGAGAACCGGAAAATCTTTGCATGGCAACCTTCTGACATGCCAGGAATACCCATGGAACTCGCCGAGCACTCTTTAAAAGTCCACAAGGACGCAAGACCAGTCAAACAAACCATGCAACGCTTCTCAGGTCCCAAACGGGACGCAATAACCGCAGAAATCGACCGGCTGCTGCACGCCAAGTTCATCCGAGAAATCAAGGACTCAGACTGGGTCGCCAACCCCGTCCTTGTAGAAAAGAAGAAGACGAAGAGACTGCACATGTGTGTAGACTTTACAGCAGTCAACAAATGTTGTCCAAAGGATCACTTCCCGCTCCTGCGGATAGAACAGATCGTCGACTCGACAGCAGGTTGCGAGCGCCTATCTTTCCTGGACGCCTACTCAGGTTACCAGCGGATCAGGCTGAAAGTCGAAGACGAAGAGAAAACGGCATTCATCACACCCGACGGTGTCTTTTGCTACCAGACGATGCCCTTTGGATTAAAGAACGCTGGCGCCACATATCAGCGCACCATGCAGGCATGTCTCAAAGGACTCATCGGGCAAATCGTCCAAGTCTACGTTGATGACAACGTTGTTACGACCCGGAAAGAGGACACCCTAGTCGACGACCTCCGCAAGGTCTTCACAGCACTCGAAACATATCAGATCAAGCTCAACCCAGAAAAGTGTGTATTCGGCGTGCCAGCCGGAGAGTTACTGGGCTACCTTGTCTCTGCAAGAGGAATCGAAGCAAATCCTGAGAAGGTGCAGAACATACTCACGATGCCAGCACCCACCAAACTCAGGGAAGTGCAACGATTAGCCGACCGAGTGGCAGCTCTTAGCTGGTTCATAAGTAAGTTGGGCGAGAAGGCCTTACCTTTCTTCCAACTGATGAAGAAGACGGAGAAATTCGAGTGGACACAGGAGGCGCAAGAGGCGTTCGACCATCTCAAAAAGACCCTGACGACTTCCCCAGTCCTGGTGGCACCACTGGAGAACGAGCCGCTATACCTATACGTCTCAGCGACAAACAGGGTGGTGAGCACGGTACTTGTGGTTGAGCGAGAAGAAGAAGGGCATACTCATCCTGTCCAGAGGCCAGTTTATTACCTCAGCGAAGTTCTAACACTGTCCAAGCAAAACTACCCGCACTACCAGAAGCTGGCGTACGGGGTCTCCATGACTTCAAGGAAAGTTGTCCATTACTTCTCCAAGCACCCGATCACGGTGGTAAGCTCCTCCGGCCTAGCAGACATCCTCACCTATCAGTGCGCGACAGGACGAGTCGCCAAGTGGGTTGTCGAGCTAGGACCCTGGGGGTTGAAATATGCTCACCCGAAGTCTATCAAGGCCCAAGTCCTTTCGGAATTCACTACCGAGTGGATAGAAGCCCAGCTACCAAACATCCCCGACTTATCCAATGCATGGACCATGTACTTCGATGGCTCCAAGAAATTCATGGCGGCTGGGGCAGGAGTTGTGCTCATCTCCCCAAAGGTGACAAGTTGAAGTATGTCCTGCAGATGGATTTACCAACACCCTCCAACAACGAAGCCGAATACGAAGCCCTGATCCACGGCATGCGGATGGCCAAGAACTGCGGCCCACGCACCTCATGATCTACGGCGACTCCTACCTGGTTGTGCAGCAAACCATGAAGTCATGCGACGCCATCGTCGACAACATGATCGCTTACAGAGACCTGTACAACCAGCTAGAGGGCGCCTTCGACGCATGCGAGCTACGACACATCGGCCGCGACAGCAACGAGGAAGCCGAAATCCTCGCCAACATGGGATCAGATAGGGTACCAGTACCACCTGGCGTCTTCCTCGAGCGCATCACGCAAAGGTCCATCAAGACTCGACTCGCAGCAAAACCTTCCACACCGGCAACAAGCACCGCGAACCCGCCCAGCCAAGAAAAGGAGCCCATGGAAGTCATGCTAGTCGAAGCTACCTGGACAGGGCCATACCTGACATACATACTGCACCAGAGGCTGCCAACAGACCCAGTCAAAGCAAAGCGCATCGTCAGGCGCTCCAAAATTTTTACCGTCATCAACGGAGAACTCTACAAGAGAAGCATCTCAGGAATCCTACAAAGGTGCATAGACCCAGTCGACGGCCAAGCTCTCCTACTCGACATCCACGTGGTTATCTGCGGGCATCACGCCAGCAGTCGAGCACTGGTGGCCAAAGCGCTGAGAGCCGGGTTCTATTGGCCAACAGCTATGCAAGACACAGAAGATCTAGTAAAGAAATGTACCGGGTGCCAGGAGTTCGCCAACAAGCCGCACGCGTCGGCGTTCGAGTTGAAGACAATACCGCTAGCCTGGCCCTTTGCCCAATGGGGACTGGACATGGTGGGCCCGCTGAAAAAATCCTCACCCGGAGGGCACACTCACCTCCTGGTTGCAGTCGATAAGTTCACCAAGTGGATTGAGGCCGCGCCCATCACAAGTTCGACTGCATCATCAGCGGTCAACTTCATCAGGTCCATCATCTTCAGATTTGGAGTTCCGAACGGGATCATCACAGACAACGGCTCGAACTTCACAGCCGAAGAATTCAAAAACTTCTGCTCATATCAAGGTATCAAGCTCAATTATGTGTCTGTCTCGCACCCGCAATCCAATGGACAGGTGGAGAAGGCCAACGGCCTCGTCTGCAGCGGCATCAAGAAACGACTGCGTGTGCCACTCAGACGCGCAGCGGGCGCATGGGTCGAAAAACTGCCGTCAGTCCTCTAGTGTCTGCGGACCACGCCTAACAGATCCACCCAGTACACTCCATTCTTCATGGTATACGGTGCGGAAGCAGTGCTACCCTGTGACATCAAATTTGACGCACCACGGGTGGTCGCCTACGACGAGTCAGACGCATAAGAGGCACTCGAAGACAGCATGGACATATTGGACGAAGCACGCGACATCGCCCTGGCGCGATCAGCCATGTACCAGCAAGACCTGCGCAACTACCACGGACGGAGGTTGCGACCAAGAGCTTTCGTCGCAGGTGACCTGGTCCTCCGCCTCAAACAGAAGAAAGTGCACAAGCTCGCCTCCCCATGGGAAGGTCCATACATTGTGACAGAGGCAATTGGCAATGGAGCTTATCGCCTAAAGGACTCAAAGACAGGAGCAGCCTGCAGCAACCCATGGAACGTCGCACAACTCCGGCGGTTCTATGCTTAGTCGACTCAACCATTGTACCAAGAATATCATGTCTACGCGACAGGTTTCAGACGCACTCTTTCCCTTACCAGGGTATCTAAGGGGACTGGAAGGGTTTTAATGAGGCGGCCTGTTCGCAACAATCAATAAAGTGATTTGAAGAAAATTTTGTTCGCTTTACCTTCTCAATCAACGCAAACAAAAATCCTAGGCCGTCACTCGAATCACTCGGGGGCTGCGCCATACAGGTTGAAAGAAAAAGCCTAGGCCGCTACTCGAACCACTCGGGGGCTGCGCCGCACAGGCACAACTCAAAAAATCCTAGGCCTCTACCTGACCTACTCGGGAGTTGCGCCGCATAGGTCAAGTCAAAAAAATCCTAGGTCGCCACCCGACGCACTCGGAGGCTGCACCTCACAGGTCACACTTGAAAATTCCTAGGCCGCCACCCGAACTACTCGGGGGCTGCGTCATACAGGCGTCACTGAAAAAAATCCCTAGGCCGCCACTCGAACTACTCGGGGGCTGCGCCATACAGGTCAAGTTCTAAACCCTTAGTCGCCACCCGATACACTCGGAGACTACGATATACAGGTTTTACTTGAAATATCCTAGGACGCCACTCAAAGAACTCGGGGGCTGCGCCACACAGGTTCACAACAAATACTTAGGTTTTAACCCAAGGTACTCGGGGGCTGCGCCACACGAGTCAAAGCCGAAACAGATACTCGCGCAGTAGCGCAAATAATCACTCATTACCCGAGAACTCCTTTAAACTCATACATTGTCATTTTCATTGGCATATTCGCCACCTATAGCTAACCCTGTACATCAGACAACAGCTACCCTTAATCCGCAGGTTCGTCCTTCGGCGCGTCGAGTGGGCCTACAAGGCGCTCACTCAGCTTCTGCACCTGCTCGATCATCTGGCGCGCAGCCGCCAAGGTATCAGCGTAGTCGTCATCACCAGGGAGGCCACCCAGCAACCTATCCAGAGGGAGGTGCGGCCGATGCAGCCGGACGTATGCCAGCGCCGCATTCGCCCCGGCAACAAGTTGGGCGTGAACCACCTCCTTCAGCGCATTGCCCTCGCGGAACCTCTCCAGCAAGGCGGCAAGCCCGTGCGGCTGCCCATTGTGTGGGAAGTACACACAGTGGATGTGCCAGAGGGTCTTCCGGCAACCTTCAAGAAGAAAGGCAACACGCCAAGTACGATCAAGCATGCGCGCAAGGACTCGCCCTCTCGACTTGTTCACCCAGAATTGCCGAGCTTCGTACGAGTCGCCAGCTGCCTCCCGGGTAACTCGCTCCTCAACACGATCCTGTTCAGCCTGCCAATCCGGGTTCACATCTGCATACACGAGCTAGAAGTCAGAACCAGCAAGTGTCACCAAAGAAACCAGCCGCAAAAGATACTAACCTTGAAGCTGTCGACTGATCAGATTGATCTCCCCGAGCAAAAAATCCTCACGCTGGGAGAACTCTGCAGTAGGATGCGACTGGGAGCGATGCAACAACAGCTCGGTATTCTTCAGGGTTGTCTCAAGCTCAGCCACCTTATTCTTCAAGTACGTGATTATCCGCTGGTCGTTCGCGCTTCGCGGAGGAGCTGGCGTCGCTCGACGACAGCGAGCACCCGAAGAAGATCCCTCGCGGCTCGGCCCAGCAGCAGAAGCAGGAGAAGTACCGCCGCGCACGTTAGTCTGCCATGAGTTCGCAGAGTCAATACAGATGTGCGACTGCTCAGCACAAACAAATATAGTGGGGAGAGATACTCAATTTCAGCACAAAAATACTGTTCAAGGTCAGAAGACCAAACAAAATATCAGTCATTACAAGCAAAAGTTATAAGTATAGGCCACGGCGACTGCCGAATCCCTACACCACTACTACTCCAGGGCAGCAGACTCCGACCGGGAGCGGGTCTTCCGGGCAGCAGCCGCCTCAGTCGCCTTGGCAAGCGCCATCTCTAAGGTAGCCACAAGCTTCACAGCTAGCTGTTTAGCCTGCACCTTCACTCCGCCCAGGGACGCGGTCCGGCCATCAGGCCTCCGTGGCAAGCCGCTGACGACCTTCTCGAAATCGCCCTGAATCTGGTGGCCTAGAAGAAGCTGGAAGGTGAGCTCGGAGCCGCGTACCGTCTGCGCCCGAGTGAAGTCCGCGAGGGTGGTCGCGTCGGCCTTCAACGGAGCGGCAAGAGCGTCAACGGCAGCCGGCGGCGCATCATTCGGGAAGATGCTCCGGTGCACCGTCCTAAGCGCACCAGTCGACTTCTGCAGCGCAGCTGTCGACTTCCTCAGCGCATCAGACGCATACGCGCAGACGCGGTCAAGGAAGCCGACAGCAGTCACCAAGTCAACGGTGTCACTCGACGAGCCCTCCGGAGGAGCTCCACCGTAGTTCTCTAAACAAAAGATCTAATGTCAGACAAAGGCAAAGCAAAAGAAACAGTGAGCGCCAAGCCGAAACTCACCCCCAAGAGCACCGGCAAGTGAGAGCAGGCGGTCGACTTGAGTCTTCTCTTGGACGACCCGCACCCGCTCCCGCTCCTGGGACTCGTGAAGAGCTTTCTCAAGCTCAGTCTTAGCCTGAAGCTTCAGCTCCAACTCAGCAACCCGCCTATAAGCCTGGTCCAGAGAAGCACGCAGCTGGTCCCTCTCCTTCTCCAGGCGAACGTAAGCCGCGGCTGCGTCTAGCTGCTTGTGGTAGTACGGCTGAGACACAAGCAAGAAATTAATAAAGTTGCGGGCGACTATACTAGTCACCCACACCTTCGGGGGCTACTCCCATCGGGAGCGCTGATCGCGCACCCGATGAAACTGCAGTATTACAAGTTCAAGCATAAAGGACTTACGTGGTCCAGGAGGTCGACATCTTCGGAAGACGATGGAGGAGCGCGACTCGACGACGCGATGCCAGCAGGCTGCACGCTCTCCTCGATCGCCAACCGAGTCACCAACTCCGTCGACGGGGCGGATGTGTGCTCCACTTCACGATGAGGGGAGCTGACACCGCCAGAACGACGGCTGGAGCAAAACAGTACAATGATCAACTAAAAGACTGGAACTACAAATTGCAACTCGAAACCAACAAGGCAACAAGATACTCACCTGGTGGTCTCAAAGTCGTCGTCACTCCCCAAGGAGACAGACGCCAGCCGCGCAAACGCCCGTGGTGGCGCGGAGCTGACCGGAGGAGCACCCACCGGCTCACTCCAACCGCCCGGAGAACACGCACCCGAAGACGTCGAGACGGCTTCCTCCAGATCAGCATCGGCACCCCTCGCGGGCGACGAAGCAGTCGCAGAGTCACCTCCACTTTGGCGCTTCTGCTTCTTCCGTGCGGGTTCCTCCTCGTCGTCTTCATCTTCCACCTCTTCATTGGGAGAGGTAGCAGACGGAAGGTCGTCGTCGTCATCCTCCTCCTCCACAACCTTCGACTCGTCAGCGGGTCCGTCTTCAGGGAGAGGAGGAAGGCTGACCAACAGAGATCGACCCTGATACAAGTAGACGCAAGTCGAATCAAGAAGCAGAAAATCAAGACACGAAGCAACGAAGAGAACAAGTCAAGAACTTACCTCGGGGACAGGGTTCGTTGCTCCGTACGCAGTGATTGGACATTTGACGTTGCAGAGGTCCGCGGCTCGGAGACTGGTGATGCCCCTCACCTTGGTTTCCACCTCCTCGTCGTCGAGTGGCTCGTTGCTGACGCCCTCAGCGGCCCACATCGGGTGGGGCCAAGCACTAAGTGGTTGCACGCGAAGACAGAAAAAGGTGGCCATCAGGAAGACGCCACCCGACTCCCGCCCCAGGGTCTTGAGGAGGTCGCGCAGCAGGCTCATCAACGGCCTCGTAGATTCCTTCTCCTCCTTGACGAGCGGGTGCGCCCAGGCGCGGGTCTTCCGCAACCCGCGCTCGCCCTCAAACTGCGGCAGGCCCTCCTGGTTCCACTGGATGGAGAACCATCTCCTCCACCACCCCTGGACGGAGTCCAACTTCTTCATATGAAAGTACGCGGTGTCACCGCGCACCTAGATGCCGAAGCCGCCCACCGGGTATGTCAACCCGCTCTTCCCGACGTTCTTGCGAAGCAGGAAGAGCGACTTCCATAGCGCCCAGTGGGGTGCGATCCCCAAAAAGCACTCGCAAAGCACGATGAAGCTCGCGATGCTCAAGACGCCATTGGGGGTCAGATCGTGGATCTGCACCCCATAGGCATAGAAGAGACCACGAACAAAATCGTGGAGAGGGAACCCGAAGCCCCGTGGAAGGAATTCCACGAAACAAACGCGCTACCCCTCGCGGGGTGCAGGGGACGTCTCCTTGCCAGGGGCACGTACCTGGGCCTGGTCAGAAGGAGGCAGGAGGCCCTGCATGCGCAGCGCGTCAAGATCTCCCCTCTTCATGGTCGACTTCTGCCAGTCGCCCTCTGGCTTCTTCATCAACCCGGCGGTGGCGGCGGAGGTGCCAGCAGAGGTATTCGGCTTTCCCATCGCTCCGGAGGACAGCAACAGGTGGGAGGACAAAAAGCACAAAGCTCTTGTGGAAGCAAGAATGGCAGAGAGCAAAAGGGATGGAGGCGAGGACGAATGGAGAAGATGATGCCCTCGCGCTACGGCGCAGTACTTATGCCGTGCAAAATCAATCTCAGCCGTCCGCAAAAGAACTGCTACAATCAATGGCATCCAGCCATCCACGTGTCGCGCGGAGAGACTAACCGTCGCCGCCCACTTCGTCCACTACGCACGGGAATCGAGGCGTCATCATCGTGCCGCGAAAATTTTGCGCCCAGCTCGGAGACGTGACAACTGCTGACCGTGGTCAGCTTTGCCAGTGGGCCCCGCTACGTCACGTCCCATCTGGCGCAGAGGCGTGCAATGAAACGTCAGCAGTGACGTCATCAAGCCAACGGCTCCAAACAAGTGAAACAGCACGATAACTCGACTGGCCGATTCGAGTAGTAAGCTTCTGAGCTGAAAACAACCAGGAAGGATAGACTGCTGATCCGAGAACCCGAAACAACCATTCGGGTGGCAGAGAAAATAGAGTAAGCTCAAGCAGCCGAATCCATCTACAAGTAAGCCAATAGGTCGAATAGAAGCAAGCTTCACAGGAAGACCAAGACAAAGTAATTCGACTGAAGGTATTACTCCCATCGGGAGTGTCCTCTTCGACTGAAGAAAACAAGTGCGAACTCAAGATCAAGCAATCCAGTGGCGCATCCAGGAGGAAGAAGTCCTTTGCCCGACTCTACGCTTCGACCAAGCACTCGGGGGCTACTGACGTGGGGCTATCTTTCGACTAGCCCACGATGAGGCTACCTGGGCCGCGCCAAGCACATGGAGGCCCACAGAAGGCCCACTAGGTTTATCGTGTAACCTAGTCCAAGTCGGTTAGGTCTCATAACCTGCCATATCTGTAATTGCCATCGGCACCGACCACCCGAAACCTGGCTACCTATAAAGCTAGGAGGGTTGCTCGTCCTAGAGGACACACCAATAGCCACCACCACAAACCCTAGCGAGATCGCAATCTTGCCGCCGTTGTAATCGCAACTCGCCATCAATAACAGACAAGCAGGAGTAGGGTGATATCCTCCGGCAGCCTGAACCTGGGTAAAACCTTGCTTGTCAGCCGTCGTGATCACCAACGCTCTCCTCTCCCCCCCCCCCCCCCCCCCTCAATCAACCCGGGGTGCACAACCCAGGGATTTGTTGAGCGCCACTCTCGTCAGGATCCCTCCTAGCCATCTAGGAGTATACGGACCCTCCTTACTTCATCTGACCCATGTGCATCCCAGCCATCTTGGAGTATCAGTAGCACTTTTAGGTCATCCTAAAGCACATGCGACAATCGTAGCCATCTGGACCCCGATGGAGTCCACCTAGCCATCTAGGAGTTTACGGACCCTCCTTACGTCATCTGACCAACGTGCACCCCTCCCAGCCATCTAGGAGTATCAGTATTACTTTTAGTTCATCCTAAAGCACCTGCGACAATCGTAGCCCGCTGGACCCCCGTGCAGCGAGATGGGGTAGAAGCATGAAACTTTTTTGCTTGGTCGTTTTAGTTTGATACATACTACCATATGTTTGTGAACGAGGTTTTTAAAATTTCATGTTGCAATTCACAAACCACTTCTTTTCAACCTTAGACCTCATCGTTTGAGTTCTGCGATATCACATGAGATCCATGCCCTTCTCAGTTTGAATGTATGTAGACTATGTTTTTTAACTTGAGTCGTTAGTATATGACATATGAAGACTATGTGCGTCGTTTTTTCAAATTTTTAATAATTTTTGAATTTATTATGCTTATTTCAAATTCAGTCTAACCTAAGTTTGACCAACATTTAAACAAGTTTTTGACATGAAATGAAAAACTAAGCATGGATCCTACTTAGTCACTCCAAAATGAAGCTTTTGTGAGATTTTTGAAAATTTCATGTTGCAATTCCAAAACCACTTCTCTTCAACCTTAGACCTCATCGTTTGAGTTTTGCGATATCACATGAGATCCATGCCCTTCTCATCCGCGAGAGGCCTCCTACTGCAATCTGATTTGCCGTGTCCGTTCTCAACGCGCATGTAGTAGCCTCTCGATCTCTCTCGCTCAGAAATTCTGAAAGTTCAGAGAAAGAAGACAGTGTTTGTGTGCCACGTACAAAAGTTCAGAGAAAGAAGACAGTGTTTGCGTCGCGTACAAAGTTAAGAGAAAGAAGACAGTCCAAGCGATCGTGATCGCAGCGGCATGATCGCGTCAGAAACGACAGCTAACTAAAACCCTGAAACTTAGCTAGCTGACGACTAACTGGATTTAACTGAACCTGAAACTAACACCACATCGGGATCTGCATGCATGCGCGGGAACCGAAAGCTTTTGCATGCATGGGCGCGTACCTCGTCTCAACCACGCCGCCGATATTCAGATGCATTCGTTTATCTTCTCCGCTCGATTCAGAAGCCGCCGCCGATTAGAAGCAATTAAACACGGTTGATCCAGATGCCGCAGCGCTTAAGATACCACGCCCTTCTCTCCCACCCAAGCCAGAGCTCTCCATCCTCTTCGACACCGAAGGGCTCGCCCACGACTTCCTCGACGTCGGCTTTGAACTCCATTTTGTGATGCGGTCATGTGGAACATCTGGAAACTCAGAAACGATATGATCTATAATGGTGTTTCTTGGATTGATATTAAACAGGTGTGGAGGAGGGTTTCAACTCTCTTTAGACTTGGCGCATCATTTTCAAGGAGCAATCGCTCCAGCAAGTGGACATGTTCTGCACTAAATCCTAACGATTCTTCAGACACCACTATGCCTGGAACCAAGCATCAGGTCCTGAAGAAATACAGAACTTTGTGTGGTTTCTTTGTTTTCAATGAAACCGGCGACAGGGTCCCTTTTGATCTAAGAAATACAAGATTGTCTTAAAACATGAATACATAAATGGACTTAACTTAACCTGAACATGACAGAGTCTTACAGACATAACCAAAACACATAGTCTGACACAACATTACCACTTCCTTTTCTTACACAAAATAACCAAACCTAAGTCAAGCATGTATATCAACACGACTTAGTGAACATAGAACTATAGCAAATGGCAAAGATAACTAGTAGTTTCTATCTCCATACAGAGTACCAGTACCCGGAGCAGGCGGCAACGTCGGAACAAACCAAATCGGTGCCTCGCTACGAACCACATACTCGTGGACCCTCTTCACAGTCAGCTTTGAGCCAATGGCAGGCCCGCCGCAGACGTGCATGCGGCTCCAGGTAGGTTCTGGCTCACGGTGGAAATGAAAGACGCGCTCGTGTGTAGCAAACACACAATCAGGTTTAAACATTGGCAGGGCAGGTGGTAATGGTGGTGGTAACCCTCTTCACCATCAGGTTGTTCTCCATCATCATCAACGGCACCAGTGAATTCTGACTCTTCAGAGTCAGCAGCATAGTCACTAGAGGGAGGGGTCCTAAGGAAAAATCGATAGTTGATCCCAACAAAAGCAGACAACCCATTCAGACTGTTCACCCTGCTCCAGGCTCCTTCAAGAGGATCATTGTGTTGATTTGCAGGCAGCGAGAAAATATCACAGCGCTAGTTTGGATAAGAGTAGATCTTTGTCTCCATATAGTTAACCGCACCACGAGCCCAGTCCTGTGAGCCATTCATATGGAATCACAGAAGGTTATCACCCTGTGGCGCCAGGAACCATTTTGCATCGTCCCCTTCGTCAGCAACATATATAGCAGTGGCATGTATGAGACGCGGTGCTGCGTGTGTACCTGAGAGTTATTTTCAGTTAGGGTGTCACAGGTTCACTGGGAAAATGTTAATATCAAGTAAATTAATACGTGCAAGCTATGACAAAGCAAGTGATGGGTTCGTATCATAGAAAACAAAATATTTCCTACGATGCGAACAAACAAACAAGCCAAGATCTAGTCTAGGAGATGCTCGTAACGAGTGGAACATATTCCAAGAGAAACTCACCCTCGAAGACCGTAAGCATTTCGAGAATAATTCTCGTGGATGATGTAGTCGTTCACTCGCCGATCTCAAGATCGTGAAGATGTGCGCTGCAACGGGCAGCGCCTCCGTACTCGGTCACACGTACGGCTTGATGACGACCTCCTTTCCCTCGATCCAGCGGGGCAGCGGAAGTAGTAGAACCACCAAGGAACTCCAACAGCACGACGGCGTGGTGTGGTGGAGAACTAAACGGCCATGGCTTCGCCAAGCGGATGTCTGAGAGGTGGAGTAGCGGGAGGAGGGAGAGAGGATCAAGTGTGTGCTCAAGAGGGAGCTCCCACCCCTCCATATATAGGAGAGGGGTGAGGTTGGGTAGTTGCCCCCTAGGAGCATCCACTCGTGCCGACTCACTCTCTTTTAATCTCCACTCAAGAATCCCAAAGGTTTTTTCTTTATTAAATAAAATAATTTCATTTGTTTTTAATATTTGTTAATTCTATTAACAAACATTAACACTTATCCCCTTGGTTCATTTGTTAATTCTATTAACAACCATTGGTAACCATTGACAATTAACCCCTTGAACTATTTCAATATTACCCGAAACAATTTTGGCGATGTCCAAACTTTTCTCCGAAATTCCGTGTCTACCCAAAAGCGTCGGCAAACCTTAAGTGTGTCACCCTACGGCTCGTGAATAATGTAGACATGATCGAGGCACCTCTCTGATCAATAGTCAACAGCGGGATCTAGAGATCCGTAATGACTCCTACATATTCGACGATGAATCTTGTGCTCGTGTGAACCAAAAACGTCATAACCAATTCCTTTTGTCTCGCGATATTTTACTTGTCCGAGATCCAATCATTGGTATCATCTATACCTAGTTCGATCTCGTTCCCGACATGTACTCTTTACTCGTTCCGTGATATGACATCCTTGTGACCTAGTCACGTGCTTGCAAGCGGTGTCGATGTGATATCACCGAGAGGGCCCTGAGTATATCTCTCTGTCATCAGGATGGACAAATCCCACTTCTTGATCCATGAGCCTCAACTAATACTTTCGGAATACCCTACGCCACCTTTATAGTCACCCTGTTACGGTGTGATGTTTTATGTCATCAAAGCATTCTTCCGGTGTTAGTGATTGGCATGATCTCATGGTCTAAGGATTAGGATTACTTCGTATGCTTAGAACAACAATGTAAACTTAATGACTTGATCGCATTGCTATACTTAATTTGGGGGCATGTTCATCACATAATTCTCCTAATGATGTGATCCCATTATTTACAACATCCAATGTTCATGATCAGGAAACCTTGATCATTTGTGAATCAACGAGCTAGTTAAACGAGAGGCTTTACTAGGAAATCTTATTTGTTCATTAGTCACACATGTATTAATGTTTCCGATTAATACAATTCTAGCATGAGAAATAAACATTGATCATAAATATGGAATAAGATAAAAATCACTTATTATTGCCTCTCAGGCATATTCCTTTCAGTCTCCCACTTGCACAAGGGGAAATAATCTAGATTACATTGTAATGACCCTAACACCCATGGAGTTCCGGTGTTGATCATGTTTTTCCCTTGGAAGTTGTGGAGTCAAAGGGTCTGCCACATTCAGATCCGTATGTACTTCGCAAATCTTTGTATCACCATCCTTGACATGCTCACGGATGGAGTGAAAACGGCGCTTGAAATGCTTGGAGTTTTTGTGAGACCTTGGTTATTTAGCATTGGCTATGGCACCATTGTTTTCACAATAGATAACCATCGGATCGAACGCACTTGGAACCACACCTAGTTCGGATATGAACTCCTTCATCCAAACTCCTTCCTGCGCTGCCTCCGAGGCAGCAACATATTCCGCTTCTGTTGATGATCCAGCCACCACGGGTTGCTGGGAACTCTTCCAGCTTACTGCTCCTCCATTCATAAAAAATAGTACCTAGATTGTGACTTAGAGTCATCCGGATCGGTGTCGAAGCTAGCATCGACGTAACATCTTGCGACGATCTCTTCTTCACCGCCATACACGAGAAACATATCCTTAGTCCTGCTTAAGTACTTTAGGATATTCTTTACCGCCATCCAGTGTTCCAAACCTGGATCAGATTGGTACCTGCTAGTCAAGCTAATAGCATATGCCACATCCGGTCTTGTACATAGCATAGCATACATGATAGAGCCTATGGCTGAGGCATAGGGGATCTGATTCATCAATTCTCTATCTTCCGATGTAGCTGGATGTTGAGTCTGACTCAATGTCTTTCCTTGCAACATAGGTAAGAGCCCTTTTTTACTTTCGTTCATTCTGAACTTCTTCAAAATCTTGTCAAGGTATGTACTTTGTGAAAGCCCAATCAAGCGTCTTGATCTATCTCTATAGATTTTGATGCCTAATATATACGATGCTTCACCAAGGTCCTTCATCGAAAAACTATTGTTCAAATAACATCTTATGCTATTCAAAAAGTCTATATCATTTCCAATCAACAATATGTCATCCACATATAGTACTATAAATGCTATAGAACTCCCACTCACTTTCTTGTAAATACAAGCTTCTCCGTAAGTTTGGACAAATCCAAACCCTTTGATCACCTCATCAAATCGGAGGTTCCAACTCCGGGATGCTTGCTTCAGTCCATAAATGGATCGCTGAAGTTTGCATACCTTGTCAACATCCTTAGGATCGACAAAACCTTTGGGTTGCACCATGTACAACTCTTCCTCAATGTGACCATTAAAGGAACGCAGTTTTGACATCCATCTGCCAGATTTCGTAATCGAAAAATGCAGCAATTGCTAACATAATCCTAACAGACTTCATCATCGCTATAGGAGAGAAAGTTTCCTCGTAGTCAATTCCTTGAATTTGTCGAAAACCCTTTGCGACAAGTCGAGCCTTATAGACGGTCACATTACCATCAGCGTCAGTTTTCTACTTCAAAATCCATTTGTTCTCTACGGCCTTGCGGTCATTGGGTAAGTCCACCAAAGTCCATACTTGGTTTTCGTACATGGATTCCATTTCGGATTTAAGGACTTTGTTGTTTTCTGTGATGCTTCTCTTCAAGCGCTTGGATGTGTGTTGATGCAAGATTGTCATGTTGTGGCCTATGCCTCTCGACAGTTGAAACCACATGAGCTGAATTACCCAACCCATGATCTAGAGTTATCTGCTGTTGTCCATGCTCTAAAGAAATGGCGGCATTATCTCTTTGGTAATCGCTGTGAGATTTATTCGGATCATCAAATCCTGAAGTATCTTTTCACCCAACCGGATCTGAATCTCAGACAGAGAAGATGGTTGGAACTCATCAAAGACTATGATTTGGGTCTCAATTGCCAACCTGGCAAGGCGAATGTCGTTGGTGACGCGCTAAGTCAGAATTTAGATTGCGATAACCTAATGCTAAAGAAATCTCAACACTCCCTCCATTAGGAATTTGCACGACTAAACCTTGAAGTTGTTCCTAGAGGATTCCTTGCAAATCTTAGAGGTGAAACCCTCTCTTGAGGACAAGATCAGGGCTGCTCAGAAGCTAGACTCTGAAGTTATCCAGATCAAGCGGAACATTTCTAGCGGAGTGGACAAGTGTTTCTCTCTTGATGATAAAGGTATTGTTTGCTTCGTTGATCGTCTTGTTGTACCGAATCATCGAAAGTTGAAAGAGCTGATCCTTCTATAAGCTCATGAGTCACCTCTTTCTATCCATCCTGGTGGTACTAAGAAGTATCGGGATCTTCGTCAAAGGTTCTGATGGAACCCGCTGAAGCGAGAAATTGCTAAGTTTGTTGCTGAATGTGACATTTGTCGTCGTGTTAAAGGTGAACATCAAAGGCCAGCTGGTAATCTTCAACCTCTTTCTATTCATGTCTTGAAGTGGGATGAAGTTGGAATGGATTTCATCACTGGTCTTCCAAAGACTCAGAAGGGAAACAATGCTATTTGGGTAGTCGTGGACCGTCTGTCTAAGGTTGCTCACTTCCTTCCTATTCGAGAAGACATTACCGCTATTCAACTAGCAGATCTGTACGTCTCCCGGGTAGTTGTTCTTCATGGTGTTCCGAAGAAGATCATCTCTCACCGTGGTAGTCTGTTTACCTCCAAGTTCTGGTCCAGTTTCCAACAAGCTATGGGAACATATCTTTCCTTTAGCACTGCTTATTGTAACATCCCAACATTTTATAATATTCAAAAATCACTAAAATTTAAAACTTTTCTTTTTATTAAAATAAAATATTAAATGCATAAGGAAACCAACTATGAAAGACTCCAAACTTATTGAAAGAGTTTAATATTTAAATGTCACAGTTGAAACATTTTATTATCCACAGTATTTCAAAAACCTTAAAATGTAATTTGACAAATATTTTACAAACTACAATCCATTTTATTTTAAGTAAATAGTTTACTTATAAGTAATTGATTTCAACCACTTAGCCATATCTATTCCTAAATTCATCAATTATTTAAAAATGGTGTTAGTTGCCAAAGGGTTTGCATTCTCTCAACTAAGTTCAAAACATGGTGTTAAAATTTCAATTCTGTAATTTATAACTATAAACTTCATAGATTTAATTAATGAATTAGCCAAATAAACATTTCATTTGCTTAAATGATTTTTCATTTATTTTCAAAACATGAAATGATTTTCATGAATATATATGCTATATAAGAAAAGAATTAAATCTGAAATCTTTTCCAGAGTTGTTATGAAGTTTTCAAATGAATAAGCATAATATGAAACATAATGGTGTACAAAACATTTATAATTAAAAATGGATTTCATTATATTTCTCATTTACTTCAAATTGGTTATATTTAGTTCTTTAATATTATGCCAAAATAAAGAGGAATGATTCAGTAAAACAAGTTTAAATAACTTAAATTCAAACATAGTGGAATGTGGGTATTTTACAAATTTTAGTAAGCCAAAAGAAAATTTAACTAAGATAGAAATTCAAATTTGACTTTAAGTGTCAAATTTGTATTTAATCAATATTTCAAAATATTATTTTTCAAAAATATTCAAAACATGCCGACAATTGGTTTAACAGAAAGATAATAATTTTACAAATTTTTAGAAATTTGTTTGACCTCATTTGGACATTTAAATCAAAAGTTATGAATTAAATTGGAGAAATCAGAAAAAGGAAAATTGATGACGTCACTGCTGACATCACTCCATCTTCAACCTCCGTCCGAAAATTTCGCCTCCGATCCCTCCACCGATCCGAGCTCAAATCCGCGGCGTCCTTTGCGGGATTTGATCTCCCTTTCCCCCCCCCCCCCCCCCCACTCCAGGCCGCCACGGTTGCTCGCCGGAGAAGCTCGAGGCCGCCGCCGTTTTCCTTCCTTTCCCGGCGAGGTAAACCATCCCCGAGCCCGAGACCCCATCTACCCTCATCTCCGTGTCGATGCGCACCTTCTCAACCCCCTCTCTTGCTTCGTTTTCGCAGCAGCTCGTCGAGGAGGAATCGACCGAAGTCACCTCCGCCTTCCTTCGGCTCCGGCGAAGAATAGCCGGCGAACCGGAGTACCCCGACACCAACCACCGCCACCATCGCCTCAGCCACCTCTCGCTGCACGCGGTCGTCGACTCCGCGAGCTCGGGGGAGTACAGGAACGACCGGCGCGTCCAAAGCCGACGCCGGCGCCGCCACCATCGCCACCTCCGGCAAGCTTCCGCCGCCATCTCCTGGTCAAGAAACGTGAGCCCTTCGATCTCGATCTGACGGCGTAGATTAGAAGCGTTAATTCGAATCGGTACGGTTAGATCTGGACCGCCAGATCCAGATCTGACGCCCCAGATCTGTTGACTTAATCCAGTCAGCGCCCGCGTGGCAGCCACGTCAGCGCCACGTCGTGCCTCGTCAGCATCCGCGTCAGCGCCAACGTGTAATTCCTTTTCTATTTTAAATTTAATTGGAAGTTTTGCAGAATAGTCTCTGTAATTAAAACATCTATAACTTTTTAACCACAACTCCAAATTTAATAATTTTTATATAGTTGGAAAGCTCTTGACATGTAGATTATTTTAGATCGGCCAAAATTCAAATTTGACTTAGTATAAAATATTCAAATTTCAAATGGTGAATTTGAGTATATTTGTAATAACTTTAAATCTATAAATCAAAAAATTGCAAATAAAACTGTTTTAGAAACTTTAGAATATTTGTAAATTAATGCAACTGCTATAAAATATTTTTAAGTAATTTCTGAATGAATATATAGTTATATATTTAATTTGAATGGTTTGACTACTTTCAACATAACTATTAATAAAAATATTATTTTTGATTAAAGTAAATTTCTTTAAATTTAATTAAAATACCCCTGTCTCTTAACACTATTTATTAAATTATATTATAAAAATTTAATCATAGAAAACTTTAATCTTATAATTATTACTTTTATTATATTTTCCAAAATTAGAAATTAATTAAATTGCATTTATAAATTCATGCATATTTATAAAGAAACCACAAAAGTTATTTTTATGTTTCTTGTGATTAAAGATTTCATTTGATTCATAGCATATTTTATTTTGTAGATATAATTCTCATAGGAAAACCCCTCTTCATTAGTTTTCTCTAAGTTAGAAATAATTTCAACTTAGCATTTTTGTGATGTGCTACACTTAGACACTTAGTAATTTTCAACATGGAGCTGGAAGACCAATGAAGGACTTAGCCAAACGAGACTCCAGAAGAATCTCCAAGGAGTGGAAGCACTTAGAAGAAAGATCAAGAAGGAGTTCATGAAGACCAACCAGAAATATTTTCTAAGTCTTTCTCCCTCTTTCTTCTTTCTCCCTCCTTCTTCTGTTAGACTTCATGATGACTAAGTAAATCCAAGACCAGCCTCGAGGATACAAGAACCACCAAGTCTGAAGATTTATCAAGTCTATCAAAACTTCAATCAAGACATCATCAAGGAGAATATTACAAGTCTGGAGATGAAGCCTGGAGGACAACTACATCTTTCTTCTATCTTTTCCCTCTTTCCTAATCTTGTCTTTCACATTTGACTTAAACAATTTTGATCATGATATTATCATCTTGAAGTTGTTGGATCCTAGCGGCATAGTGAGATGAAGCGGCCTGGAAACAAACCTTACATGTCCACGTACATGAGACCTGTTCCACAATTTAAGTGGCTGGCCGGGTGTCTGTTTCTCTCACTTTAGTGAATATCCAATGTACAAAGAGTTGATAATAATTGTTGATCACCTCGAAGAATAGAGCTAGTAATTTTCTCTAAGTATTTTGCACATCAAGACTAAGCCATTAGAGTGCTTATTCAAGATGATATAAAACAAAATATTTTATTCAACTTATGACCTTAGCCCTTAGTCCTTTTGGACCAACCTATTTGCCTTGCATTAACTTAAAAGATTTTCATGGCATGAAAAAGCATTTCTAGCCCTTAGGAATATTTTGCACATCGTGCATAAACATATTTTCCTTAGAAAATTTTATAAAACTTATTTAATCATCTAGTATGTGTTTGTATGCATTGTGGAGTTGTGCTTGCTGTTGATTGTTGTATTGTTGCTTGTCTATACTGTTAGATTGAACGGAGAGTCCCGAGTATCGTTGAAAAGAGTTGTGAACAACGACAACATTCAAAGGCAAGTGGCACACCTCATAAACTTCCTATTATTTTCTATATGCATTACTTAGTGTATTTTTATATGCATGTGTAAGATAGTATTGCTATGCTAAACCTGTGTAGAATTCCCTTACTCCTGTGTCTAGGTTCCTATATCATACTTAGCAGAAATATTGATGCTATGCAATAGATGAAAGGTTTTTACAAAATGTTAAGTGACTACTCAGGACTGTGCTCATGATTGTCGTCGCCTAGGATGAATTTCTATTCTACTTAGGGCCGTGAGCATGGTTATTTTTACCTGAGAGTGCACATCCACTAAGTTAATGAAACTCCTGGGTGGATTGGTTGTATGGCGGCGAAGTTGAGTGGCTGCTCAGGTCCATGTCTATGGTTCCTGGAGTACGTGCACTTGTGGATGGCCACCCAGGAAACAGAGGAATCTGAAGAACTCTGAGTGAGGATTGCTTCCAGTGCAGCCATTGCCATATGGGCTCTGGCTTGATCAATTATGTTGCATGGACTCTCTCCGGCTTGACAAGCAGATGTAGGGGGATGTTAGGTGGAACGGGTCAAGCCAGAGTGGGAGGGAAAATGCTTCTGAAAGATCTCGTCTCATTCTCCTCCTTTCCTATTCACAAATGGTGTGTAAAGGATAGTTTGGGTTGAATGGGTACAATGGTGAACGTGCACAACCTCTGCAGAGTGTAAAACTAAGTACTTAGCCGTGTCCCCGGTACGGACAAATTGAGCAGCTGATCACGGACGTCAACGGAGGATTCCATCATTCCAACTTCAGAAATAAAACTTGATGGGTGAACAAGGGAAGATGAGATTTATGGTTTTCATGCCATACTCGTCTTGATTTCAAGAAAGGTGTTTTTCAAAAGAGTAGGAAAAATTGGCTTTATGCAAATTAGCCTTGAACTCCACCAGCCAAATATGCATATAGGCTTTAGAGTTATTCCATTAAGTGTCCACCATAGTGTCACTTGACAGACTCCATTTTTAATGGAATCTGACCCACGTTGTTGCAATATTTTTCTTATTGCAGATTGTTCAGATGACGAGTGAGGTTTCGTCTATAGGTTTCGAGTCTACAACCAACATGTTTTCGCCTGTGGCAGCATGAAAGTGATAGAGACTCACTGCTATTGTATTTCCGTTGTGTACTTTTTCAATGCTAGCTTTATGCTATGCAACTTGTATCGAATATTTTGTAATTCTGGATCATCGATGTAATAAAATTGACGCTTTGTTGTGATATTACATCATAAACTGTGTGTGCAAATGAATCGATCCAGGGATTTGCACTATACACAGGTAGCTGCCTTATTTAAAGTGCAGGTACGCTACAGATGGTATCAGAGCATTGTGTTGCATGTAGGTTCGAAACCCCTAGGATTGGACATAGATCAAAAGCCAAATGTTTTTAATACACTAGATTACAAACTTAAAAAATTTACCTTTCTATTTTTACATTAATTTTCTTGTCTTGAACACTTTACCTTTTCATTTTAATTCTAATACTCTTTCCTTTTCAAAAATTTAGATGGGAGAGTACACTGAGACCGCATATGCTGGAGTTCTGTCAGGTTTCATCTTTGGGAGGCAGCTGTCCAGGTTGACAAGTCAATTGAAGCTACAACCGCCCTATTTCCGAGGAAGGAAAGAGGAGACCGACATACCTAATGTGACACGTTGGGAAATCCGCACCATCATGACCCCAGATCCCACGATGCCAGACTTTGAGCCCGTGGACTATGTCACCTACTACCCAGAGTGGATTGAGGGAGTGAACATAGCTATGGTGGATTTAATGGCTCGTTTGTGTTACAAGTATCGCAACAAGCTAGTACCGGGATCGCCCTTCCGTGCTTTTGGGAAGAGGGATGCACATGGTCTCTCGATGGCTCACACGGGAAATCGCTTGGACCTGCCCATCATTAACAAGATGTTTGAAGACCTGGATTTCCTCATCAACTGTCTGACTAGAAAGGTTCAACAAGCTTATGACATCGCGGATCATGCCCGAGCCGTCATACACGCAAAAACCCAAGAACTCCAGACTTCTGAAACCCTTGTTGGCCATATGGAGGAACTCATCCATGACCTACACTTGCAGAACCTCGATAAGGATGAGCAGATTGCCACACTTGAGGCGTAACTCAACCCACCTCCACCACCGCCAGCAGCTGAAGAAGGGGATGACCAAGGTACTGGAAATGTGGCTGTACCCGCAGCTGTGAAGGAGGAAGGAGACCCCGAGGAGATGCCTTCTGAAGAGTCAATTGAGGAAGAAGTCACACCTGTGGCAAATAACCACGCGATGAAGCGCAAGCGTGAGATCAAAGAGGAATGAATGAAGAAATCAAAACCACGTTAGAGGGACCACCATTTATCTTATTTAGCTTATCGTATCAATTTAGAGTATTGACCTATCAAATTGTGGTATGGCAGTACTGTTGCTTTTGTATTTCCCCGACTTTTGGTGTGTTTTGTTTGATAAACGAATTGTTCGATTTCTCAAAATAAGTTTGAAATTTTCATGTATGTATTTGCTTGTGTTTGAACCTTGTTGCTTGATGTTTGTTAGATGATGTTGTAATGGATTACCTTGATTTTCGGTTGTGCATTAGAATGTTTAATTATCAACAAAACTTTTCTTTTAAGGGTGGTAGCCACCTAGATAATTCAAACCCAGTCGCTTAAACCAGAGATCTCAAACTATCTTTCTTTCCATCCTCCTAATCAGAAAAATCATTCGCTGCCAAGTTTTCAAGTTTCCATGTCAGAAATTTCATTTCCCAAAACATCCCGAGTTATCAGAATCAATCAAGCATTTGCTTTGTCTTTCTAGCCTCTCCGAATCTTGGGGACGAGATTCCTTTTAAGGGTGGTAGTCTGTAACATCCCAACATTTTATAATATTCAAAAATCACTAAAATTTAAAACTTTTCTTTTTATTAAAATAAAATATTAAATGCATAAGGAAACCAACTATGAAAGACTCCAAAATTATTGAAAGAGTTTAATATTCAAATGTCACAGTTGAAACATTTTATTATCCACAGTATTTCAAAAACCTTAAAATGTAATTTGACAAATATTTTACAAACTACAATCCATTTTATTTTAAGTAAATAGTTTACTTATAAGTAATTGATTTCAACCACTTAGCCATATCTATTCCTAAATTCATAAATTATTTAAAAATGGTGTTAGTTGCCAAAGGGTTTGCATTCTCTCAACTAAGTTCAAAACATGGTGTTAAAATTTCAATTCTGTAATTTATAACTATAAACTTCATAGATTTAAATTAATGAATTAGCCAAATAAACATTTCATTTGCTTAAATGATTTTCCATTTATTTTCAAAACATGAAATGATTTTCATGAATATATATGCTATATAAGAAAAGAATTAAATCTGAAATCTTTTCCAAAGTTGTTATGAAGTTTTCAAATGAATAAGCATAATATGAAACATAATGGTGTACAAAACATTTATAATTTAAAATGGATTTCATTATATTTCTCATTTACTTCAAATTAGTTATATTTAGTTCTTTAATATTATGCCAAAATAAAGAGGAATGATTCAGTAAAACAAGTTTAAATAACTTAAATTCAAACATAGTGGAATGTGGGTATTTTACAAATTTTAGTTAGCCAAAAGAAAATTTAATTAAGATAGAAATTCAAATTTGACTTTAAGTGTCAAATTTGTATTTAATACATATTTCAAAATATTATTTTTCAAAAATATTCAAAACATGCCCACAATTGGTTTAACAGAAAGATAATAATTTTAGAAATTTTTAGAAATTTGTTTGACCTCATTTGGACATTTAAATCAAAAGTTATGAATTAAATTGGAGAAATCAGAAAAAGGAAAATTGATGACGTCACTGCTGACATCACTCCATCTTCAACCTCCGTCCGAAAATTTTGCCTCCGATCCCTCCACCGATCCGAGCTCAAATCCGCGGCGTCCTTTGCGGGATTTGATCTCCCTTTCCCCCCCCATATAAACCCCAGACCACGCCGCACTTTTCCCCTCTTTCCCCCTCTCAAAACACGCCGCCAGGCCGCCACGGTTGCTCGCCGGAGAAGCTCGAGGCCACCGCCGTTTTCCTTCCTTTCCCGGCGAGGTAAACCATCCCCGAGCCCGAGACCCCATCTACCCTCATCCCCGTGTCGATGCGCACCTTCTCAACCCCCTCTCTTGCTTCGTTTTTGCAGCAGCTCGTCGAGGAGGAATCGACCGAAGTCACCTCCGCCTTCCTTCGGCTCCGGCGAAGAATAGCCGGCGAACCGGAGTACCCCGACACCAACCACCGCCACCATCGCCTCAGCCACCTCTCGCTGCACGCGGTCGTCGACTCCGCGAGCTCGGGGGAGTACAGGAACGACCGGCGCGTCCAAAGATGACGCCGGCGCCGCCACCATCGCCACCTCCGGCAAGCTTCCGCCGCCATCTCCTGGTCAAGAAACGTGAGCCCTTCGATCTCGATCTGACGGCGTAGATTAGAAGCGTTAATTCGAATCGGTACGGTTAGATCTGGACCGCCAGATCCAGATCTGACGGCCCAAATATGTTGACTTAATCCAGTCAGCGCCCGCGTGGCAGCCACGTCAGCGCCACGTCGTGCCTCGTCAGCATCCGCGTCAGCGCCAGCGTGTAATTCCTTTTCTATTTTAAATTTAATTGGAAGTTTTGCAGAATAGTCCCTATAATTAAAACATCTATAACTTTTTAACCACAACTCCAAATTTAATATTTTTTATATATTTGGAAAGCTCTTGACATGTAAATTATTTTAGATCGGCCAAAATTCAAATTTGACTTAGTATAAAATATTCAAATTTCAAATGGTGAATTTGAGTATATTTGTAATAACTTTAAATCTATAAATCCAAAAATTGCAAATAAAATTGATTTAGAAACTTTAGAATATTTTTAAATTAATGCCACTGCTATAAAATATTTTTGAGTAATTTCTGAATGAATTCATAGTTATATATTTAATTTGAATGGTTTGACTATTTTCAACATAACTATTAATAAAAATATTATTTTTGATTAAAGTAAATTTCTTTAAATTTAATTAAAATACCCCTGTCTATTAACACTATTTATTAAAGTATATTATAAAAATTTAATCATAGAAAACTTTAATCTTATAATTATTCCTTTTATTATATTTTCCAAAATTAGAAATTAATTAAATTGCATTTATAAATTCATGCATATTTATAAAGAAATCACAAAAGTTATTTTTATGTTTCTTGTGATTAAAATTTTCATTTCATTCATAGCATATTTTATTTTGTAGATATAATTCTCATAGGAAAACCCCTCTTCATTAGTTTTCTCTAAGTTAGAAATAATTTCAACTTAGCATTTTTGTGATGTGCTACACTTAGACACTTAGTAATTTTCAACATGGAGCTGGAATACCAATGAAGGACTTAGCCAAACGAGACTCCAGAAGAATCTCCAAGGAGTGGAAGCACTTAGAAGAAAGATCAAGAAGGAGTTCATGAAGACCAACCAGAAATATTTTCTAAGTCTTTCTCCCTCTTTCTTCTTTCTCCCTCCTTCTTCTGTTAGACTTCATGATGACTAAGTAAATCCAAGACCAGCCTCGAGGATACAAGAACCACCAAGTCTCAAGATTTATCAAGTCTATCAAAACTTCAATCAAGACATCATCAAGGAGAATATTACAAGTCTGGAGATGAAGCCTGGAGGACAACTACATCTTTCTTCTATCTTTTCCCTCTTTCCTAATCTTGTCTTTCACATTTGACTTAAACAATTTTGATCGTGATATTATCATCTTGAAGTTGTTGGATCCTAGCGGCATAGTGAGATGAAGCGGCCTGGAAACAAACCTTACATGTCCACGTACATGAGACCTGTTCCACAATTTAAGTGGATGGCCGGGTGTCTGTCTCTCTCACTTTAGTGAATATCCAATGTACAAAGAGTTGATAATAATTGTTGATCACCTCGAAGAATAGAGCTAGTAATTTTCTCTAAGTATTTTGCACATCAAGACTAAGCCATTAGAGTGCTTATTCAAGGTGATATAAAACAAAATATTTTATTCAACTTATGACCTTAGCCCTTAGTCCTTTTGGACCAACCTATTTGCCTTGCATTAACTTAAAAGATTTTCATGGCATGAAAAAGCATTTCTAGCCCTTAGGAATATTTTGCACATCGTGCATAAACATATTTTCCTTAGAAAATTTTATTAAACTTATTTAATCATCTAGTATGTGTTTGTATGCATTGTGGAGTTGTGCTTGCTGTTGATTGTTGTATTGTTGCTTGTCTATACTGTTAGATTGAACGGAGAGTCCCGAGTATCGTTGAAAAGAGTTGTGAACAACGACAACATTCAAAGGCAAGTGGCACACCTCATAAACTTCCTATTATTTTCTATATGCATTACTTAGTGTATTTTTATATGCATGTGTAAGATAGTATTGCTATGCTAAACCTGTGTAGAATTCCCTTACTCCTGTGTCTAGGTTCCTATATCATACTTAGCAGAAATATTGATGCTATGCAATAGATGAAAGGTTTTTACAAAATGTTAAGTGACTACTCAGGACTGTGCTCATGATTGTCGTCGCCTAGGATGAATTTCTATTCTACTTAGGGCCGTGAGCATGGTTATTTTTACCTGAGAGTGCACATCCACTAAGTTAATGAAACTCCTGGGTGGATTGGTTGTATGGCGGCGAAGTTGAGTGGCTGCTCAGGTCCATGTCTATGGTTCCTGGAGTACGTGCACTTGTGGATGGCCACCCAGGAAACAGAGGAATCTGAAGAACTCTGAGTGAGGATTGCTTCCAGTGCAGCCATTGCCATATGGGCTCTGGCTTGATCAATTATGTTGCATGGACTCTCTCCGGCTTGACAAGCAGATGTAGGGGGATGTTAGGTGGAACGGGTCAAGCCAGAGTGGGAGGGAAAATGCTTCTGAAAGATCTCGTCTCATTCTCCTCCTTTCCTATTCACAAATGGTGTGTAAAGGATAGTTTGGGTTGAATGGGTACAATGGTGAACGTGCACAACCTCTGCAGAGTCTAAAACTAAGTACTTAGCCGTGTCCCCGGTACGGACAAATTGAGCAGCTGATCACGGACGTCAACGGAGGATTCCATCATTCCAACTTCAGAAATAAAACTTGATGGGTGAACAAGGGAAGATGGGATTTCTGGTTTTCATGCCATACTCGTCTTGATTTCAAGAAAGGTGTTTTTCAAAAGAGTAGGAAAAATTGGCTTTATGCAAATTAGCCTTGAACTCCACCAGCCAAATATGCATATAGGCTTTAGAGTTATTCCATTAAGTGTCCACCATAGTGTCACTTGCCAGACTCCATTTTTAATGGAATCTGACCCACGTTGTTGCAATATTTTTCTTATTGCAGATTGTTCAGATGACGAGTGAGGTTTCGTCTATCGGTTTCGAGTCTACAACCAACATGTTTTCGCCTGTGGCAGCATGAAAGTGATAGAGACTCACTGCTATTGTATTTCCGATGTGTACTTTTTCAATGCTAGCTTTATGCTATGCAACTTGTATCGAATATTTTGTAATTCTGGATCATCGATGTAATAAAATTGACGCTTTGTTGTGATATTACATCATAAACTGTGTGTGCAAATGAATCGATCCAGGGATTTGCACTATACACAGGTATCTGCCTTATTTAAAGTGCAGGTACGCTACACTTATCATCCTCAAACCGGTGGTCAGACAGAGCGAGTAAATCAGATTCTTGAGGACATGTTAAGAGCCTGTGTCATATCTTTTGGAAAGAGTTGGGAGAAGTGTCTTCCATTTGCCGAGTTCAGCTACAACAACAGCTTCCAATCTAGTATTGGTATGGCACCCTTTGAAGCTCTGTATGGCAGGAGATGACGTACTCCTTTGAATTGTTCCAAAACTGGTGAAAGATCACTCATTGGGCCAGATATCATCAAAGAAGCAGAAGATCAAGTCAGAATTATCCGTGAGTGTCTCGAAACAGCCCAGTCTCGTCAGAAAAGCTACTATGACAGCCACCATCAAGATGTTCGCTATGAAGAACTGGCTCCTCGCTATGTTGGTCCCTTTCGCATTCTTGCTAAGCGTGGAGAGCTTGCCTATCAGTTGGAACTACCCTCAAAATTTCCAGATGTCCATGATGTCTTCCATGTTTCTGTAGCGCCCCAACTTTTATTAAAGTTGGAACACCTGTGTTATGTGCTAGTCTCTGGATCATTGCTAGCACAGTACAAAATATAAAGTACCATTGCATAAGTATTAAATTGCTACAACGAGATCCAAAAATCATAGCTAAGTATAGCTTTATTACAAGTTGCATAGCCATGATGGCTAGCTAAAATTCAGAGTTCACAACAAAAAGCGAATAGCAATGAGTCACATCTTTAAGCATGCGCCACAGGCAGACATGTTGGGTGTAGAATCGAGTCCAATCTTATTCTTCATCAGAATTACCTGCACATTTGAATATGCAGCCCCCGAAGGAGGTCAATACAATGATGTATTGGCAAGTGACAATGGTGGATATAAAATGACAAGGCTAAAATCTATATGCATATTTGGCTTGGTGGGGTTGAAAGCTGTTTTGCAGAAAGCAAGTTTTCTCCTATCTTTTGTAAAACATTTTTATTTAATAAGACATGGCACCAAGGGATAAAACCCAGGTGCACCAACAAATCTTTTCTTAAGTCAAATTTTACTTTATGAAAACAATGTTGAGATTCTTCCGCCCATCCTTGTCCAGTTGCTCGAAGTAGTCCATTTCCGGGGACACGGCTAAGTACTCAGATTGTTGACTCTGCAGAGGTTGTGCACTTTCACCTTTAGACTGAACTAACCCAAAAATCCTATACACGCGGAGTGTATTAAGGAAAGGAGAGAATTGAGACAAGAACTTTCAGAAGAAGAATGCAACCATACTAGCAAGACCCGTTCCACCTATCAACTCTACATCTGCTTGGCAAGCTGACAGGTTGCACCCTCATAACTTAATCATTCTAGACAGAGCCCATTGTCAAAAGGCTGCACGGGAAGCTTCTAAACTTGGAGGGACTTAGTAATCTCTTTGTTCCTGGGTGGCTGTCCACAAGTGCACTTCTGGTAACAACCACCATGCTCATGACCCCAAGTAGAATAGACATTCATCCTAGGCGAAGACAATCACAAGCATAGTCCCAAAAGCCACTCAACATAAACCATAACAACCACTTCCACCCAGATGTGCATTTTAAATTTTAACACTTAGAAACATTTCTATAACATGATATGTAACACTTTTATAGCATAGCTAAACAACTAATAAAACTTTTCATGGCTGCAAAGGAAAAAGGTGGCTACACACTACTAGGATATTTGTAAAATATAAACTAGCTTAGTATTATAAAATAAATCAAAAAAATCCCTATCATGCATACTACTCAAAATATACTACATATGCATATAGAAAATATTGGGTATGATATGAGTGTCACTTGCCTTGGTAACAGGAGGCACAAGCACAGCAAGAATAACAATCACAAGCAAGTCCTTCCTCCTCTTCACAATCTAACAACAAGCAATACAAAAATAAATAAACACAACATGCAACACTTAAAACACCAAAGCATAAATATGTATGCATGCATGATATGTTATGAACATAACCAAAATAACTTATTATCAATTTTTATTTTCTCTGTTTATTTAATGCATGAAATGCAATGAGCAATATTTTATTTTCTATTTTAACAATTAAAGAATATAAAGAACAATTATAATCAATTTAAATACAAAACTTTCATTAAAAACTCATGTTGCACTTTCTGGACAGAGAACAGTTTTATTATTCCACAACAATTTAATTTAGATGAAAAACATTTTTAATAATTAAATTATGAATTTAAATGGCCGAAATGCCAAGCTGTGAATTTCGCAAATTTAAAGACAATAAAATGACAAACTAATGATATAGAAATAAACTACATGAGCAGGGCTTTCCAATGATATAAAGTTTATCAAATTTGGACTTCTAGATTGAAAGTTATGAATTTTGCAAGTTTTAATAGTTTTCTGTTTTAATTTTTTAATTGTTTTCGAAATAGAAAAAGAATCGGCCACGCGGCGCGATCTGATTCGCTCGTACCGCTTCGACGCGGATCGCGCTCGGGAGCCGTTAGATCTAAATGAAATCGGACGCGCCAGATTAATCGCAGAGACGAAAAATAAAAATAAAACGGATTCGTTGGATCTAGATCCAACGGTCCAGGATGCGTTGACCTAACGCGGGCGGCGCGACTCGCCGGAGACGCGCGGGGCGCGGCGGAGCCATGGCCGGCGTTCTTCGCCCGAGGTGTTCTACGGTGCTAGGAGGGAAACGGAGCTCACTAGGGGACGCGCGACGTCGAGGGGAAGGCGATGGCGCGGTTGCGATGACCGGAGCGTCCTCGTCTTCCCGGAAGAGCTCGCCGGAGTTGCGCGCGGCGGCGGTTCTTCTCGGTCGTGGACGGAGGTGGGGATTTGCTGCGAAAACACATGCTCCACCGTGTCAATTCGATGCGCACGGTTGAAAGGAATCGAAAGGGGGTGGAGAGGAGGCCCGAGGTGGTCGGAGTTGCTCGGGCGGCGGAGTTCTTACTGACGGCGACGGCGGAATCGCGAGAGCTCGAGCAGGCAGCCTAGGGGCTCTCGGGAGGAATGGTTTGGGGCAATCGGACGAGAGTGGAGGGGGCTATTAGTAGGGAGAGGATGTGGGGTAAATGGAGTAGTAAGTCGTCGTATTGAAACGAAATCAAATCGGACGTTTTCGGTCGGAGGCGAGAGCGTGATTTGGGGAAGAAACGATCCGCGAGGGAGATGACAGGTGGGTCCCACCTGTCAGCGACAGCGAGCGAGAGAGAGAGCGCTGGGCCGCTGGTGGGCCATTGCGTTACGCGCGCGCGGTGAATAGCCACGGGCCACGGCCCGTTTTATTCCGAAAAAGTATTTTTATTTTTCATTCCTTTTTCTGTTTTTCAAAACAGATTTCAAAAATGATTTCTAAACTTAATCAAATTAATTCAGAAAAATTCATAAAAATATGTTTTGGAAAGCTTATCAAATTTACAACTTCTTAGTATCATTCTTGTCTAACAAATAATTTTATATAAAGGAATTTTAAAAGGAGTACAATTAAAAAACTTTATGGAATTTTAATTTACTTATATTTATAATTGATTTTTTATTTAATCCTTACGTGATTGAAATGTGATGAATGATGCATGAATGCAAAGTTTTAAATTTTTGAAATTTTTGGGATGTTACAGACTAACCCCCTTAAGATGAAGCTCGCCCTCGCGCTTCGGAAAGGTCCGCAAATAGGTGAGGATGGTCTTCTTGGAGGTCATCTTCTCGTTCCCAGGTGGCCTCTTCCTCAGTGTGATGATTCCAATGAACCTTGCAAAATTTGATGGTTTTATTACGGGTGACTCTTTCTGCTGTCTGTAATACTTTGATGGGTTTTTCTTCATTGGTTAGATCACTCTCCAATTGTACTTCCTCAAGGGGTACAATATCCTTTAATGGGGTTCCCATCATCTCGAGGTGACATTTCTTCAATTGACTGACGTGAAACACATTATGGACCGCAGACAGAATTTCTGGTAGTTCTAATTCATATGATACTTCACCTTTGCGAGAAAGAATTTTGAATGGTCCAATGAATCGTGGTGCTAGTTTTCCTTTGATTCCAAACCTCTTTACACCCCGGAGTGGAGACACTCTAAGATAGGTTCTATCGCCCACCTCGTAGGTGACTTCTCTACGCTTGGAATATGCATAGCTTTTCTGCCGTGACTGTGCTATTTTCAATCTATCCTTAATCAGTCTGACCTTCTCTTCAGCTTCCTATATTATATCAGGTCCGAAGAAACTGCGTTCTCCTACACCACTCCACAACAATGGGGTTGTGCATTTCTTTCCATATAAGGCTTCAAATGGTGCCATCTCAATGTTTGCTTGGTAACTGTTATTGTAAGAGAACTCAGCGTAAGGTAGATTATCGTCCCAGCTAGACCCATAATCGAGCGCACAAGCTCTTAACATATCCTCTAAAATCTGATTGACTCTTTCAGTCTGGCCATCTGTTTGCGGGTGAAAAGCCGTACTGAATTCCAATCTGGTTCCCAGTGATTCATGCAACTGTTTCCAGAAGTGAGAGGTGAACTAGGTTCCTCTGTCGGACACTATACTCTTGGGAACACCATGAAGGCACACTATTCTTTTCATGTAAATATCAGCTAACTTAGCACTTGTATAAGTGGTCTTCACAGGTATGAGATATTTTTATTAGACGACAAACAATAACCCAAATAGAATCATAACCCGATTTGGTCCTTGGTAATCCGGTGATGAAATCCATTCCAATAGAATCCCACTTCCAGTCCGGCACTTTCAAAGGTTGTAGAAGTCCCGCTGGTTTCTGATGTTCTGCTTTTACTCGACTGCATACATCACACTTTGCGATATATTCTGCTATTTCCCTTTTTAGATTGTTCCACCAGAATCTCTCCTTCACATCCATATACATCTTGGTGTTTCCTGGATGAATGGAGTAAGGTGTTTCATGGGCTTCTTGCAGAATTAACTTCCTAAGATCAGGATCATTTGCCACACATACACGTTTTTCAAACCACAAGGTTCCTTGCTCATCTTCATGAAATCCCTTGGCTTTTCCTACTCTCAGATTGACTTTGATTTCTTCAATATCCTTGTCTCCCTTCTGGGCTTCACGTATCTTGTCCATCAAATTTGGTTGCACTACTAATGAGGCTAGAAAACCTTCTGGTACCACTTCCAATCGGAGGTCCTTGAATGTTGCATAAATCCTCAGGTATTTCTCCTGCCGAGAGGCCATTCACATACACCTTACGACTCAGGGCATCAGCTATTACATTAGCCTTTCCAGGATGGTATTGAAGACTTAGATCATAATCTTTGATAAGTTCCAACCATCTTCTCTGCCTCATGTTCAATTCTTTCTGAGTGAAAATATACTTCAAACTTTTGTGGTCAGTGAATACCTCACATCTTTTTCCCATCAGATAGGGTCTCCATGTCTTCAAGGCATGTACTACTGATGCTAACTCGAGATCATGAGTTGGATAATTTGTTTCATGTTTCTTGAGCTATCTAGAGGCATAAGATGCCACTCTGCCTTCTTGCATCAGCACACTTCCCAGGCCTTGACGTGAAGCATCACAGTACACTTGGAATTCTTTCTCCAAAGCAGGTAAGCATAGAACTGAGGCTGAAACTAGACGCTTCTTCAACTCCTGAAAATTGGCTTCGCATGCCTCAGTCCACTCAAACTTCTTCTCCTTTTTCAACAATTCCGTTAAGGCTTTAGCAATCTTGGAGAAGTTTTCAATAAATCTTCGGTAGTATCCCGCTAGACCCAAAAAACTACGTAATTCTCCCACATTTTTTGGTGGTTCCCAATTGGTTACCGCAGAAAACTTTTCAGGATCCACTGCTATACCCTCTTTCGATACCACATGGCCTAGAAATCCTACTTGTTCTAGCCAAAACTCACATTTACTGTATTTGGCATACAACTTATGTTCACGTAGTCTCTGCAATACTAGTCGTAAATGTTCTTCATGCTCTTTGTGGCTTTTGGAGTAGATTAAAATGTCATCGATAAAGACTACCACAAACTTATCCAGAAAATCCATGAACACTTTATTCATCATATTCATGAAATAGGCTGGAGCATTGGTTAATCCAAATGGCATTACTGTATACTCATAAGAGCCATATCTCGTAACAAACGCTGTCTTTGGTATATCCATTTCTCTAAATTTCATTTGGAGGTAACCCGATCGAAGATCAATCTTGGAGAAGACACAAGCACCTTCTAGTTGATCAAATAGTTCATTTATCTTAGGTAACGGGTACTTGTTCTTCATGGTGTGTTCATTTATATCCCTGTAGTCCGTGACTAGTCTCTGGGTTTGATCTTTCTTTTTAACAAATAGAACTGGTGCTCCCCATGGTGATGAACTTGGACGGATAAATCCTTTCTGAATGTGGTCCTCCAGTTGCTTCTTGAGCTCTTTCAGTTCATCGACGGTCATAGGATATGGTCTCTTAGCTATTGGTCTGGTACCCGGTTTTAGTTCAATAAGAAACTCCACATCTCTATCAGGTGGCATTCCCGGTAGTTCTTCTGGGAAAACATCTGGGTACTCCTGGACAATTAGCACATCACCAAGTCTAACCCCCTTATGAGAATTTAGCCTAACTTTCTTAAGTTCGAAAGTCGATCTGAATTTAATCTTTTGTTTCTCTGGGGTGGTGAGGGTGATAGTTCTATTTGCACAGTCTATGATTCCTTCAAAACGGGTCATCCAATCCATTCCAATGATAACATCCAAACCTTGGGTTTCTAGGATGACTAAGTCTATTGGAAAAAGATATTTTCCAATCTATAAATCTAACTGCCTACAACCCGAGTTTACTATCATCTCACCCCCAGGTGAACTCACTCTAATAGGTTTACCTAAACTTTCCTCGGCTAGCCCATGTTTGTTTACAAAAGCTCTTGATATGAATGAATGCGATGCTCCAGTATCAAATAAGACTAATGCTGGAAAGGAATTAATCAGGAACTTACCAATCACAGCATCAGGTTCATCATGAACTTCTTCCACATTGATGTGGTTCACTTGTCCCTTCTGGAAAGGATTGGGCTTGGAATTTTTATCAGCCTTCCTCTCTGGGCATTCAGTTGCATAATGTCATGTCTTCTTGCACTTGAAGCAAGTTACATTAGACAAGTCTTTCTTCCCTTCATAGTAAGGACGGGGATTACCATTTCTATGATTATGGCCATGGTGATGGTTTCCCTTGAATCCACCAGTATTTCCTTTGTATCCCCCATTGTTTCCTTTGTATCCTCCATTGTGGTTATGACCATGATGTTTTTGGCCACTACCACTGTTATAATTCCAGGGTTTATGGCTACTGACTTCAGAGGTGTGTGGTTTCTTGTGTGTCCCTTCAGGATGAACCTTACTTGCACTGAACTTCCTCTTCCTATTCTCTTCTTTTCTTATGTTGATGTCCAGAGTGATTGCTTGATCCAGCAGAACTTGGTAGTTAGGAACATATGCCACAGACAAAGGTATCTTCAGCTCTCCCCTAAGTCCATTGAGGAATTTTTCCTTCCTCTTAGCATCAGTGTCGATGTCTTCTGGTGCATACCTTGATAACATACAGAAGTCATCCATATACTCCTTCAGAGTTCTACCTCCCTGCCTCAAGCTACGAAATTCCTCTTTCTTCAGGTTCATTATGCCAGAGGAAATGTGAGCATTGCGGAAACCTTCCTTGAACGCATCCCAAGTCATGCCGTCCAAGGGATGAGTCACTTGATAGGTCTCCCACCACAAGGCAGCAGGTCCTTCCAATAGGTGTGCAGTGAACATCACCTTTTCTGCCTCAGAACACTCACAAGTTACTAAGTCCTTGTTGACTGAACGGAGCCAGTCAGCCGCCACTATTGGTTCAGTAGCAGAGGAAAATTTATTAGGCCTAAGTCTTAGGAATCTTGCAAGTATGTCCACTGGAGGTGGTGGTGGTGGTGGTGGTGGGTTGTTGTTATTGTTGTTGTTGTTGGTTTCTGCAATGAACTGAGTCGTCATAGTCATTAGTTGGGCTTGAGCTGCCATCAGTTGTTGCATAGCCTCGTTGTTGTCGGAATCACGACGTGGAGGCATCTGTGGGGTTTTAGCATGGATGAGTATAAGATAGATAGAACTATAAGGAGGAATCCTACCCATGCACAAAACAAACAAGTCTAGCAATCCATCAACAACAAACAACTTATAAAACAACCAACACACAAATCAAACCTTTTCAGGAAAATGATATAAAAGTTTGGAAATAAACTCGCTAGGTTCCGAGGATACAAGGGAAGGTACTGCCTTACCACAAGTTGGTAGGTCAATACAAGACTAAGATAACGATGAGGTGTATGATAAATGGTAGTCTCACTAACTAACTACTCGACGATGTCATCTTCTTCCTCATCAATTTCCTGAATCTCGATTCCTTCATTGGCGAGTACCTCCTTGAGTTCCTTCACTTCTTTCTCCAGGGCAGAGTTCTTTTCTTGCAGCTCCCTCTTCTCAGTACGAAGCCGTTTGATCAAGTCACTATCGGCCTCGAACTCGACTTCATTGCTCTCGAGTTATGCCTTCTGTTCTCTGATAGTCTTGTTCTTTTCTTGAACTCTTTTCTCCTACCTCCTGTACTTCTCCTCTTGAGCGGCGAACCTCTCTTCTTGTGCTTTAGTCACTTCCTCCTGAGCCTTCGTCTTCTCCTCGTTTTCCTTGAGTAAGGCACATAGCTCATCGTTCTTCAGGAGCTCAGTGCGCCTATCCTCATAAAGTTCTGTGACAAGGATTTCCAACTCCTGGAAATAAAGACTAAGGGGTTTTGCCTTGCCTCTTTCTCCGACATCATAAAGGTAAGGTTCTCCATCCTTGTTTCTCCTTCCAAAGAAAATGGAGTAGTGGCCCTTCAACTCTGTGTTGTAGCGTCCGCAGAGGCGCCCAATCAGATCTTGCATGACTAGATTGAGTCCTTTATCTTTGGAGTCTCTAACCATTTTGATCTCCAGTGGGGGCTCTTCTCCACGTCCAGGCTGAGTTGCCTTTAATCCCCAACAACCCTCTTTGTTAAACTTCTTCAGGATGAAGCCCTTGACTTGGGGTAGCGGTAATCCTAACTTCTCGCCGATGTCAAGGAGGTAGCAGTCAAAACGGGTGTTCTCGAAGTCCTCCGCGGTGGTGAAGTGGAAGCTCGTCATCCTATAGGTATAAAGACAAAATGCATAAGGTAAGGGAGTACTAATCATGGTGTGCACTATTTAGAAAATACTAAGTCAAAATCTTAAGGTGATCAACAAATATTAACAACTCTTGGTAAATTGGATTTTTCACTATAGTGAGAGAGACAGACACCCGGCCAGCCACTTATGTTGTGGAACAGGTCTCATGTACGCGGACATGTAAAGTTTGTCCCGGTCCGCTTCATCCCACTATGCCGCTAGGTTCCAACTCCGGGATGCTTGCTTAAGTCCATAAATAGATCGCTGAAGTTTGCATACCTTGTCAACATCCTTAGGATCGACAAAACCTTTGGGTTGCACCATGTACAACTCTTCCTCAATGTGACCATTAAAGGAACGCAGTTTTGAAATCCATCTGCCAGATTTCGTAATTGAAAAATGCAGCAATTGCTAACATAATCCTAACAGACTTCATCATCGCTATAGGAGAGAAAGTTTCCTCGTAGTCAATTCCTTGAATTTGTCGAAAACCCTTTGCGACAAGTCGAGCCATATAGACGGTCACATTACCATCAGCGTCAGTTTTCTTCTTGAAAATCCATTTGTTATCAACGGCCTTGCGGTCATTGGGTAAGTCCACCAAAGTCCATACTTGGTTTTCGTACATGGATTCCATTTCGGATTTAAGGATTTTGTTGTTTTCTGTGATGCTTCTCTTCAAGGGCTTGGATGTGTGTTGATGCAAGATGGTCATGTTGTGGCCTATGCCTCTCGACAGTTGAAACCACATGAGCTGAATTACCCAACCCATGATCTAGAGTTATCTGCTGTTGACCATGCTCTAAAGCAATGGCGGCATTATCTCTTTGGTAATCGTTGCAAGATTTATTCGGATCATCAAAGCCTGAAGTATCTTTTCACCCAACCGGATCTGAATCTCAGACATCTCAGACAGTGAAGATGGTTGGAACTCATCAAAGACTATGATTTGGGTCTCAATTACCAACCTGGCAAGGCGAATGTCGTTGGTGACGCGCTAAGTCAGAATTTAGATTGCAATAACCTGATACTAAAGAAATCTCAACACTCCCTCCATTAGGAATTTGCACGACTAAACCTTGAAGTTGTTCCTAGAGGATTCCTTGCAAATCTAGAGGTGAAACCCTCTCTTGAGGACAAGATCAGGGCTGCTCAGAAGCTAGACTCTGAAGTTATCCAGATCAAGCGGAACATTTCTAGCGGAGTGGACAAGTGTTTCTCTCTTGATGATAAAGGTATTGTTTGCTTCGTTGATCGTCTTGTTGTACTGAATCATCATAAGTTGAAAGAGCTAATCCTTCGATAAGCTCATGAGTCACCTCTTTCTATCCATCCTAGTGGTACTAAGATGTATCTGGATCTTCGTCAAAGGTTCTAGTGGAACCCGCTGAAGCGAGAAATTGCTAAGTTTGTTGCTGAATGTGACGTTTGTCGTCGTGTTAAAGGTGAACATCAAAGGCCAGCTGGTAATCTTCAACCTCTTTCTATTCATGTCTTGAAGTGGGATGAAGTTGGCATGGATTTCATCACTGGTCTTCCAAAGACTCAGAAGGGAAACAATGCTATTTGAGTAGTTGTGGACCGTCTGTCTAAGGTTGCTCACTTCCTTCCTATTCGAGAAGACATTACCGCTATTCAACTAGCAGATCTGTACGTCTCCCGGGTAGTTGTTCTTCATGGTGTTCCTAAGAAGATCATCTCTCACCGTGGTTGTCTGTTTACCTCCAAGTTCTGGTCCAGTTTCCAACAAGCTATGGGAACATATCTTTCCTTTAGCACTGATTATCATCCTCAAACTGGTGGTCAGACAGAGTGAGTAAATCAGATTCTTGAGGACATGTTAAGAGCCTGTGTCATATCTTTTGGAAAGAGTTGAGAGAAGTGTCTTCCATTTGCCGAGTTCAGCTACAACAACAGCTTCCAATCTAGTATTGGTATGGCACCCTTTGAAGCTCTGTATGGCAGGAGATGTCGTACTCCTTTGAATTGTTCCAAAACTGGTGAAAGATCACTCATTGGGACAGATATCATCAAAGAAGCAGAAGATCAAGTCAAGATTATCCGTGAGCGTCTCAAAACAGCCCAGTCTCGTCAGAAAAGCTACTATGACAGCCACCATCAAGATGTTCGCTATGAAGAACTGGCTCCTCGCTATGTTGGTCCCTTTCGCATTCTTGCTAAGCGTGGAGAGCTTGCCTATCAGTTGGAACTACCCTCAAAATTTCCAGATGTCCATGATGTCTTCCATGTTTCTGTAGCACCCCAACTTTTATTAAAGTTGGAACACCTGTGTTATGTGCTAGTCCCTGGATCACTGCTAGCACCACAGTACAAAATATAAAGTACCATTGCATAAGTATTAAATTGCTACAACGAGATCCAAAAATCATAGCTAAGTATAGCTTTATTACAAGTTGCATAGCCATGATGGCTAGCTAAAATTCAGAGTTCACAACAAAAAGCGAATAGCAATGAGCCACATCTTTAAGCATGCGCCACAGGCAGACATGTTGGGTGTAGACTCGAGTCCAATCTTATTCTTCATCAGAATTACCTGCACATTAGAATATGCAGCCCCTGAAGGAGGTCAATACAATGATGTATTGGCAAGTGACAATGGTGGATATAAAATGACAAGGCTAAAATCTATATGCATATTTGGCTTGGTGGGGTTGAAGGCTATTTTGCAGAAAGCAAGTTTTCTCCTATCTTTTGTAAAACATTTTTATTTAATAAGACATGGCACCAAGGGATAAAACCCAAGTGCACCAACAAATCTTTTCTTAAGTCAAATTTTACTTTATGAAAACAATGTTGAGATTCTTCCGCCCATCCTTGTCCAGTTGCTCGAAGTAGTCCATTTCCGGGGACACGGCTAAGTACTCAGATTGTTGACTCTACAGAGGTTGTGCACTTTCACCTTTAGACTCAACTACCCCAAAAGTCCTATACACGCGGAGTGTATTAAGGAAAGGAGAGAATTGAGACAAGAACTTTCAGAAGAAGAATGGAACCATACTAGCAAGACCCGTTCCACCTATCAACTCTACATCTGCTTGTCAAGCTAACAGGTTGCACCCTCATAACTTAATCATTCTAGACAGAGCCCATTGTCAAAAGGCTGCACGGGAAGCTTCTAAACTTAGAGGGACTTGGTAATCTCTTTGTTCCTGGGTGGCCGTCCACAAGTGCACTTCTGGGTAACAACCACCATGCTCATGACCCCAAGTAGAATAGACATTCATCCTAGGCGAAGACAATCACAAGCATAGTCCCAAAAGCCACTCAACATAAACCATAACAACCAATTCCACCCAGATGTGCATTTTAAATTTTAACACTTAGAAACATTTCTATAACATGATATGTAACACTTTTATAGCATAGCTAAGCAACTAATAAAACTTTTCATGGCTGCAAAGGAAAAGGGTGGCTTTACACTACTAGGATATTTGTAAAATATAAACTAGCTTAGAATTATAAAATAAATCAAAAAAAAATCCCTATCATGCATACTACTCAAAATATACTACATATGCATATAGAAAATATTGGGTATGATATGAGTGTCACTTGCCTTGGTAACAAGAGGCACAAGGACAACAAGAATAACAATCACAAGCAAGTCCTTCCTCCTCTTCACAATCTATCAACAAGCAATACAAAAATAAATAAACACAACATGCAACACTTAAAACACCAAAGCATAAATATGTATGCATGCATGATATGTTATGAACATAACCAAAATAACTTATTATCAATTTTTATTTTCTCTGTTTATTTAATGCATTAAATGCAATGAGCAATATTTTATTTTCTATTTTAACAATTAAAGAATATAAAGAGCAATTATAATCAATTTAAATACAAAACTTTCATTAAAACTCATGTTGCACTTTCTGGACAGAGAACATTTTTATTATTCCACAACAATTTGATTTAGATGAAAAACATTTTTAATAATTAAATTATGAATTTAAATGGCCGAAATGCCAAGCTGTGAATTTCGCAAATTGAAAGACAATAAAATGACAAACTAAGGATATAGAAATAAACTACATGAGCAGGGCTTTCCAATGATATAAAGTTTATCAAATTTGGACTTCCAGATTGAAAGTTATGAATTTTGAAAGTTTTAATAGTTTTCTGTTTTAATTTTTAAATTCTATTCGAAATAGAAAAAGAATCGGCCACGCGGCGCGATCTGATTCGCTCGTACCGCTTCGACGCGGATCGCGCTCGGGAGCCGTTAGATCTAAATGAAATCGGACGCGCCAGATTAATCGCAGAGACGAAAAATATAAATAAAACGGATCCGTTGGATCTAGATCCAACGGTCCAGGATGCGTTGACCTAACGCGGGCGGCGCGACTCGCCGGAGACGCGCGGGGCGCGGCGAAGCCATGGCCGGCGTTCTTCGCCCGAGGCGTTCTACGGTGCTAGGAGGGAAACGGAGCTCACCAGGGGACGCGCGGCGTCGAGGGGAGGGCGATGGCGCGATGGCGATGACCGGAGCGTCCTCGTCTTCCCGGAAGAGCTCGCCGGAGTTGCGCGCGGCGGCGGTTCTTCTCGGTCGTGGACGGAGGCGGGGATTTGCTGCGAAAACACATGCTCCACCGTGTCAATTCGATGCGCACGATTGAAAGGAATCGAAAGGGGGTGGAGAGGAGGTCCGAGGTGGTCGGAGTTGCTCGGGCGGCGGAGTTCTTACCGACGGCGACGGCGGAATCGTGAGAGCTCGAGCGGGCAGCCTAGGGGCTCTCGGGAGGAAAGGTTTGGGGCAATCGGACGAGAGCGGAGGGGCTATTAGTAGGGAGAGGATGCGGGGTAAATGGAGTAGTAAATCGCCGTATTGAAACGAAATCAAATCGGCCGTTTTCGGTCGGAGGCGAGGGCATGATTTGGGGAAGAAACGATCCGCGAGGGAGATGACAGGTGGGTCCCACCTGTTAGCGACAGCGAGCGAGAGAGAGAGCGCTGGGCCGCTGGCGGGCCGTTGCGTTACGCGCGTAGTGAATAGCCACGGGCCATGGCCCGTTTTATTTCGAAAAAAGTATTTTTATTTTTCATTCCTTTTTCTGTTTTTCAAAACAGATTTCAAAAATGATTTTTAAACTTAATCAAATTAATTCAAAAAAAATCATAAAAATATGTTTTGGAAAGCTTACCAAATTTACAACTTTTTAGTATCATTCTTGTCTAACAAATAATTTTATATAAAGGAATTTTAAAAGGAGTACAATTAAACAACTTTATGGAATTTTAATTTACTTATATTTATAGTTGAATTTTTATTTAATCCTTATGTGATTGAAATGTGATGAATGATGCATGAATGCAAAGTTTTAAATTTTTGAAATTTTTGGGATGTTACAGTTTTCCAGTTGAAGTGTTGCTTCAAAGATCCCATCTGTGGTGTTGATCATGAGACTCTTTACCTTCAGGAGGATCTAACTTATCGTGAATATCCTATCTGTATCCTTGATGAAGCCGAGCGTAAAACTCGATGTCAAAGCATCAAGTTCCTCAAAGTTCAGTGGTCTCATCTCTCTGAGGAGGAAGCAACCTGAGAACGCGAAGATCGTCTCCGATCTGAGTATCCCGACTTCTTTTCTAAAACCTAGGAATCTCGGGGCGAGATTCTTGTAAGGGGGTAGATCTGTAACATCCCAAGTTTGCTAAATAGAAATAAAGTTGTGATTTGATCATTGCATGCATCTCATTTAAATTGGACAAAGTTTTGCATTAAAATTTGCAAGTGTTTGAATTTGAAAGAGGGGTTAAATCTTTGCTATTTTGGGTAAGTTCAAAATATTAAAAAATTTAAAAAACTAAGGTTGCCAATGGCTTCCTTGGGAAATTCTGAATCTCCTAGTATTTTTCTGCAATTTTTCTGTTTGCAAAAAGGTCCTCAAATCATCCATCTAGTTAACTAGGGGCCTGTTTCCAAAAGTTTCTGTAGTTTTCCAAAAGTCCGGGGGGTTTTCAGAAAATCATCGTCGTCTTCAACCTTCTGACCTCCCGTGTGTCCGTGTCGCGCGCGAGGTCGTCCCTCGCCGAGGATGCGCAGCGATTCGCGCCGCCGATGCTGCGCCCCTACAAGAAGCCCTCCGCCGCCGCTGGAGGAACCCTAGGCTACTTTCTTTTCTCTTCTTCCCCCATTTCCGCCAAAACACTAGCTCTCGGGTCTCCGGCAATTGCGGCCACCTCCGGCCACAACTAGCACCGGCGAGCAGCTCAGAAGATCCACCGTCCTCTCTGCTCCCTTCTCCAAGAGCGGTTCGTGCTGGAAAACAAGGAATCAACCGGAATCGCTTGATTCCGTCCGCTCGGTCCGCGGCCGTCGAGCTCAACTTCCGGCCATCTCCGAACTCCCCTCGCCTCCTCGACACCTCCACGAGAATCAGGGTGAGCTTCTGGTCCTCCCAATGCTCTCCTTTATCTCCCTCGTTGCCTGGAAGCTCAGGCCGTTGTGCTCCTCTTCTGGCCGCCGCGCCCGCTCGTCGCCGGAGCAATTCTGGTGACCATTGAGGGCGGCCCCGCCACCAATCGATTGCGGGGAGCCGTGCGCACCCCTGCGAGTGCAAGTGCCGCCTCCCGTGCTCAATCTCGAGCAAATCGGTGCTCGGCAGTGGTGATTTGGCCATTGATGACGTCATGCTGACGTCATCGGCCTTTTCTTTTATTTTCTGGAATTTAAATTCTTTTATGTAATTGTTTAATTATATGACATGTGGGTCCAGGTTGTCAGATTTTTATTAATTTTCAAAAAAAAATTATCAAATTAATAAAAGTATGACTTGTGGGACCAATTTATTTAAATAATTTTGAAATTTGAATTAAGTTGTTCCAATTTGAAAAATTCATAACTAATTCATTTGAAATCAGAAAAATAAGATCTTTATACCAAAATGTTTAGAAAAAGAAAATCTAATCAATTCTAATCTAATCATACATGTTTAATACAACCAAATTGGTGGTATTTGTCTCACACTAATAAACCCTAATTTACATTATGGGTATGTCTTTTAAACCCATTTAAATTTGATGTTTGCATTAGGGTTTGTAATATTGTAATCAAATGACATATCATTCATGTGATTGTGCATTGCATTAAGATTGTATTGATTGTGTCATTCCTTTCTGGTATTTGGTTCATCGCGGTAGGTTTCGAGCCTGAGAGTCTTCCCAACGCCTCCGAAGATCAATACCCGACTACTAAAGAGCAAGGCAAGCATAACCTCTTATCTGCACATATAAGATTCCAAAAGTATGATTCTGGTGTTATGCATATGATTCAAAGATGATTTATTTTAGGTATAGAGTGTCACTTGTGGTGCATCGCCGCTTAGCCCTGCTTAGTTTTTCCCTGCTCCATCTGGTTGAGAATATTGAGGTGGAATGAGTTCAGATGAATTTTTTATGTTTAAATACTTGGGCGAGAGGCCACATTGGGATTGTGGTGGGTTGTCTCGTTCTCGTCGACACTAAGAACTGAGTTCCTAGGTTCTGAACCAAGACTATTCGTGCATCCACACGGGGTACTCATTTCCCCCTCATCTCCAACTTGCCTAGCCTACTACGTGAAGCCACTAGTTCGAGTTTTCCATTTGCGTGTGCGGTAAAATGTTTTGAGGAAAAATTAGGGCTCGGGTCAAGAGAGTGTGAAGCTCTGATCTTGACCCTGGTAACCCGCACTAGGGATCGCTGAGATGGCGGTCTGACCTACTGTTGTGGCTCATGGAAATAGGCGAAGCTTGGGAAAGGTCGTGGCCAACCCTCCTGCCGGCACTCCCAGGTAGAGTGCTAATGTCTGGCGTATCGGGTTGTTGGCGCGTGTGGTTAGTTACACCCCCTGCAGGGTAAATCTTTCGGAAAGCCGTGTCCACGGTTATGGACGACTTGGTACCTTATTTCGGTGATCATAGACAACACTAAACTAATTCTAAAACTGTCAACTAAGGGTGGTTAGGATTGCTTCCTCCGGTTGAGCGTGGGGGTGATTCTTGTGGGTGGTGCAAACGACGACATCCTTGTGGCTACAGAAGATGGAGGAGGAAGTCAGAGGTGTTGCTCCCTTACCTCATTTTAAAACGTCTACTGATGCGAGATTCTCTCCTCCCTCGATTTGAAAATAAAGATGGCTTTATGCAAAGAACATCATTCATACTCTCTGAACGAGCAGATATATAATAGGTTAAATAAGTCTTGTTGAGTACCTCCTGTACTCAGCCGTGCGCACTTGTTGGACAGGTGAAGGTTCCTATCTCGCTGATGGTTTCTACATGGACATTGACGAATAGATCGGGGTTCCCGGGCAGCAGCCTGGAATCGATGGGCGGGACGTCGCTTTATGTTATGGCCTCTTAAGCCTTTTGGTTCTTGTTATCTAGCATAACATAATTTGTTTTCGTTGTTTGATGTACTGTTGGGTCAGTGACCTCTTCTTATAATATTTTCTATCCTCACTCTGCTAAGAGTTTGTATAATATTACTTTGAGTCGTAGAGTCACTGTTGTGTTACCGAATGGTCAACTGTTGGCTCTCGAGATCGAGGTTAGGCTTATATCAGATGAAGATCTAGGATTTGTCTAGCTTGGCTCTCGGGGGTGCTACAGGTTTTGGTATCACAGCAGGACTGCCTGTAGGAAACCCTATTTGTTGGTCGATGTTGAGTTTAGTGCTTGTGAAAACTATTTGAAAACTGAAAGTATTTGCAAAAATCTTGATAGGATTCTTTTTCTCCTTATCCATGAGTCTATTTCTGGAGCATCTTATCTTTATTTGATTCTCAAAGGTTTACTGTCTTATCTAACACTTCAAATTCTTAGGAAATCGAAGTTTTGGAAGTGTTTTCTCGTACCTATTTTTGGTTACACTTCTCAGAGTTTTCTATATACTTCAATTCTGCTGAAGCATGTATCTTTCTTCTTCCAAGCTTGAATTCCAATTGCTTGTTCATCTCTTATCATTGATATCCTGTTACTTTTCCCATCTTTTCATCTATCCTGTTTACCGGTGGATCTAACCTTCGTGGTCTCTGTTCCCTTCTATCAGGATGTCCAATGGTACTCGTGACCAGGGCCGTGGTGGTCGACACCATGGTGATGAGCAACTTCCGCCACCTCCCACAATGGCGCAGGTTCTTCAGAATATCGAGAACAATCGCGTGAGGACTGAACGCCTCCTTGAGTGTGTGGCCCAGAACACTGAACGGCATCCCAATATGTGTGCTACACTTGGAGATTTCCTTAAAGCTCAGCCTCCTACCTTTGGTGAATACAAGGAGCCCCTTGAAGCTGATGTTTGGCTCCGTACCATTGAGCGTAAGTTTACCGCTCTCCATGTTCAAGCCAATGACCGTGTGAACTTTGCCACCTACCAGCTAGAGGGTGCAGCTGGCGCTTGGTGGGAAGGTTTCTTGGCGTTGCAGGCGCCGGGACATGAGGTCACTTGGGAAGAATTCCATACTGCTTTTCGTGTTGCCTACATCCCTAAGGCAGTGATGGACATCAAAAGGAAGGAGTTTCTGGAGCTGTCTCAAGGAAGACTGAATATTGAGGCTTACGGGCGTGAGTTCACTCGTCTCGCTCGCTATGCTCCTCGAGATGTTACGGATGATGCGGATAAACAGGAGTTGTTTCGCAAGGGCCTGAATCCAGCACTTCGCTATGAGTTGTTACCCTTCAAGTTCCCAACCTTCCAGGATCTGTACAATTAGGCTATCACTCTTGAGAATGGAAGGAAGGAAATGGATTCTGCTATGAAGTTTGTCTCTTGGGATTCTCGTGCATATGGCTCTGGTTTCAAGAAGTGTCATGTGTTCATTCCATACAATGATGTTCCAAGAGCTCCATATGCACCCAAGCCTGCTGGTTATGCTCCTCGCCCAACTACACCCCATGCTACTTCGACTTATGGTGGTGGGCAAGGTTATCGTCCCTCCGGTGGTGTTCCAGCTGGACTTATTTGCTACACTTGTGGTCATCCCGGACACTATGCTTGGGGTTGCCCTCAAAGGAATGCTGGTGGTGGAGCTCCCTCGCCAAAGAACAATGGCAAACCGTCTAGTGCTGGACGTGGTCGTCTGACCCATGTCACTGCTGAGGCTGTTGAAGAAGATCCAAGCGTCATTCTTGGTACGCTTCACATCAACTCAATCTCAGCTACAGTTTTGTTTGATTCCGAAGCATCGCATTCATTCATATCTCAAGGGTTTGCTCAGATGCATGATATCCTTCTAGAGGAAATGTCTATCTCTATGGAGATTAACACCCCGGGATCTCGTTGGCGGGCAATTTGGACCGCCCCTGAGCCCAATATCGTTATAGGCTCTTTATCTTATCCCATTTCCCTCATTGCCCTTAAGTCAACCGACCTTGATGTCATCTTGGGCATGGATTGTCTTGTACAGTACAAGGCCGTTATTGACTGTGCAGCCAGATCTGTGGATATGACCCATCCTTCCGGTGAAACTGTTCGGTACTGGTCTCCCTCCTCAGTACCTTCCTCGGCAACATCCCTTCCAAGAACAGAGTTGTATGCCATGGACGCCTCACCCTCAATTGAAATTCAAGATGTTCGGGTGGTTTTTGATTTTCTAGATGTATTCCCTGAGGAGTTGCCTGGCATGCCACCGGATCGAAGTGTGGAGTTTGTTATTGAGTTGGTTCCTGAAACTGCTCCAGTGTCCAAAAGACCTTATCGCATGCCTAAGGAAGAGTTGGTGGAGTTAAAGAGACAGCTAGAGGAGATGGAAGGAAAAGAATTTATCCAACCTAGTACCTCCTCTTGGGGATGCCCTGCACTCTTTGTTAAGAAGCGGGATACCAACATTCCTCGACTCGTGGTTGATTATCGGCCGTTGAATGCTGTGACGATCCAGAACAAATATCCCCTTCCTCGGAAGAATGATCTATTTGACCAACTAGCTGGTGCTGCTGTCTTTTCCAAGATGGGTCTGAGGTCCGGATATCATCAAATCAAAATCCGAAAGGAGGACATTCCAAAGATGGCATTTCAGACTCATTATGGTCTTTACGAGTATACCGTGATGTCCTTTGGTCTTACCAATGCTCCAGCCACTTTTATGCGGCTTATGAACTCAGTATTCATGGAGTACTTCGACAAGTTTGTCGTGATCTACATCGATGATATTCTAATCTACTCCAAAATCGAAGAAGAGCACGCCGAACATCTGCGTTTGGTGTTGACTGAGCTTCGTGAGCATCGTCTCTATGCCAAGTTTTCCAAGTGTGAGTTCTGGCTGAAAGAGCTTATCTTTCTTGGCCATGTTGTTTCTGCCGATGGTGTTACCATCATTCCGGAGAAAGTTCAATCTGTTTTGGATTGGGAGACACCTAAATCAGCTAAAGATATTCAGAGTTTTCTCGGACTTGCCGGTTATTACCGTCGCTTCATTGAGAACTTCTCCAAGATTGCAAAGCCCATGACTGATCTTCTCAAGAAAGGAAAGAAATTTGAATGGTCAGAAAAGGCAGAAGAAAGCTTTCCAGTATTGAAAACCAAGTTGACTACTGCTCCAGTTCTTGTTCTCCCTGATACGAGCAAGGACTTAGTTGTTTTCTGTGATGCTTCTCTTCAAGGGCTTGGATGTGTGTTGATGCAAGATGGTCATGTTGTGGCCTATGCCTCTCGACAGTTGAAACCACATGAGCTGAATTACCCAACCCATGATCTAGAGTTATCTGCTGTTGACCATGCTCTAAAGCAATGGCGGCATTATCTCTTTGGTCATCGTTGCAAGATTTATTCGGATCATCAAAGCCTGAAGTATCTTTTCACCCAACCGGATCTGAATCTCAGACATCTCAGACAGTGAAGATGGTTGGAACTCATCAAAGACTATGATTTGGGTCTCAATTACCAACCTGGCAAGGCGAATGTCGTTGGTGATGCGCTAAGTCGGAAGTCATATTGCAATAACCTGATGCTAAAGATATCTCAACCCTCCCTCCATGAGGAATTTGCACGACTAAACCTTGAAGTTGTTCCTAGAGGATTCCTTGCAAATCTAGAGGTGAAACCTTCTCTTGAGGACAAGATCAGGGCTGCTCAGAAGCTAGACTCTGAAGTTATCCAGATCAAGCGGAACATTTCTAGCAGAGTGGACAGGTGTTTCTCTCTTGATGATAAAGGTATTGTTTGCTTCGGTGATCATCTTGTTGTATTGAATCATCGAAAGTTGAAAGAGTTGATCCTTCGATAAGCTCATGAGTCACCTCTTTCTATCCATCCTGGTGGTACTAAGATGTATCGGGATCTTCGTCGAAGGTTCTGGTGGAACCCGATGAAGCGAGAAATTGCTAAGTTTGTTGCTGAATGTGACGTTTGTCGTCGTGTTAAAGGTGAACATCAAAGGCTAGCTGGTAATCTTCAACCTCTTTCTATTCCTGTCTGGAAGTGGGATGAAGTTGGCATGGATTTCATCACTGGTCTTCCAAAGACTCAGAAGGGAAACAATGCTATTTGGGTAGTCGTGGACCGTCTGTCTAAGGTTGCTCACTTCTTTCCTATTCGAGAAGACATTACCTCTATTCAACTAGCAGATCTGTACGTCTCCCGGATAGTTATTCTTCATGGTGTTCCGAAGAAGATCATCTCTGACCGTGGTAGTCTATTTACCTCCAAGTTCTGGTCCAGTTTCCAACAAGCTATGGGAACATATCTTTCCTTTAGCACTGCTTATCATTTTCAAACCGGTGGTCAGACAGAGCGAGTAAATCAGATTCTTGAGGACATGTTAAGAGCATGTGTCATATCTTTTGGAAAGAGTTGGGAGAAGTGTCTTCCATTTGCCGAGTTCAGCTACAACAACAGCTTCCAATCTAGTATTGGTATGGCACCCTTTGAAGCTCTGTATGGCAGGAGATGCCGTACTCCTTTGAATTGGTCCCAAACTGGTGAAAGATCACTCATTGGGCCAAATATCATCAAAGAAGCAGAAGATCAAGTCAGAATTATCCGTGAGCGTCTCAAAACAGCCCAGTCTCGTCAGAAAAGCTACTATGACAGCCACCATCAAGATGTTCGCTATGAAGAACTGACTCCTTGCTATGTTGGTCCCTTTCGCATTCTTGCTAACCGTGGAGAGCTTGCCTATAGGTTGGAACTACCCTCAAAATTTCCAGATGTCCATGATGTCTTCCATGTTTCCCAGGTTAAGTGTTGCTTCAAAGATCCCATCCGTAGTGTTGATCATGAGACTCTTTACCTTCAGGAGGATATAACTTATCGTGAATATCCTATCCGTATCCTTGATGAAGCCGAGCTTAAAACTCGACGTCAAAGCATCAAATTCCTCAAAGTTCAGTGGTCTCATCACTCTGAGGAGGAAGCAACCTGAGAACGCGAAGATCGTCTCCGATCTGAGTATCCCGACTTCTTTTCTAAAACCTAGGAATCTCGGGGCGAGATTCTTGTACGGGGGTTGATCTGTAACATCCCAAGTTTGCTAAATAGAAATAAAGTTGTGCTTTGAGCATTGCATGCATCTCATTTAAATTGGATAAAGTTTTGCATTAAAATTTGCAAGTGTTTGAATTTGAAAGAGGGGTTAAATATTTGCTATTTTGGGTAAGTTCAAAATATTCAAAAAAATTATAAAACTAAGGTTGCCAATGGCTTCCTTGGGAAATTCTGAATCTCCTAGTATTTTTCTGCAATTTTTTTGTTTGCCAAAAGGTCCTCAAATCATCCATCTAGTTAACCAGGGGCTTGTTTCCAAAAGTTTCTGTAGTTTTCCAAAAGTCCAGGGGGGTTTTCAGAAAAATCATCGTCGTCTTCAACCTTCTGACCTCCCGTGCGTCCGTGTCGCGCGCGAGGCCGTCCCTCGCCAAGGATGCGCAGTGATTCGCGCCGCCGACGCTGCGCCCCTACAAGAAGCACTCCGCCGCCGCTAGAGGAACCCTAGGCTGATTTATTTTCTCTTCTTCCCCCATTTCCGCCGAAACACTAGCTCTCAGGTCTCCGGCGATTGCGGCCACCTCCGGCCAAAACTAGCTCCGGCGAGCAGCTCAGAAGATCCGCCGTCCTCTCTGCTCCCTTCTCCAAGAGCGGTTCGTGCTGGAAAACAAGGAATCAACCGGAATCGCTCGATTCCGTCCGCTCGGTCCGCCGCCGTCGAGCTCAACTTCCGGCCATCTCCGAACTCCCTTCGCCTCCTAGACACCTCCACGACAATCAGGGTGAGCTTCTGGTCCTCCCAATGCTCTCCTTTCTCTCCCTCGTGGCCTGGAAGCTCGGGCCGCCGTGCTCCTCTTTCGGCCGCCGCGCCCGCTCGTCGCCGGATCAATTCCGGTGACCATTGAGGGCGGTGCCGCCACCAATCGATTGCGAGGAGCCGTGCGCACCCCGTGCGAGTGCTCGTACCGCCTGCTGTGCTCAATCTCGAGAAAATCGGTGCTCGGTAGTGGTGATTTGGCCATTGATGACGTCATGCTGACGTCATCGGCCTTTTCTTTTATTTTCTAGAATTTAAATTCTTTTCTGTAATTGTTTAATTATATGACATTTGGGTCCAGGTTGTCAGATTTTTATTAATTTTCAAAAATGTTTTCTGAAATTAATAAAAGTATGACTTGTGGGACCAATTTATTTAAATAATTTTGAAATTTGAATTAAGTTGTTTCAATTTGAAAAATTCATAACTAATTCATTTGAAATCAGAAAAATAAGATCTTTATACCAAAATGTTTAGAAAAAGAAAATCTATTCAATTCTAATCTAAGCATACATGTTTAATACAACAAAATTGGTGGTATTTGTCTCACACTATTAAAACCTTATTTACAATATGGGTATGTCTTTTAAACCCATTTAAATTTGATGTTTGCATTAGGGTTTGTAATATTGTAATCAAATGACATATCATTCATGTGATTGTGCATTGCATTAATATTGTATTGATTGTGTCATTCCTTTCTGTTATTTGGTTCTTCGCAGTAGGATTCAAGCCTGATAGTGTTCGCAACGCCTCCGAAGATCAATACCCGACTACTGAAGAGCAAGGCAAGCATAAAGTCTTATCTGCACATATGAGATTCGAAAAGTATTTGATTATGGTGTTATGCATACAATTCAAAGATGATTTTGGTTGAGGTATAGAGTGTCACTTGTGGTGCATCGCCGCTTAGCCCTGCTTAATTGTTCCCTGCTCCATCTGGTTGAGAATATTGAGGTGGAATGAGTTCAGATGAATTTTTTATGTTTAAACACTTGGACGAGAGGCCACATTGGGATTGTGGTGGGTTGTCTTGTTCTCGTCGACACTAAGAACTGAGTTTCTGGGTTCGGAACCAAGACTATTCGTGCATCCACACGGGGTACTCATTTCCCCCTCATCCCCAACTTGCCTAGCCTACTACGTGAAGCCACTAGTTCGAGTTTTCCATTTGCGTGTGCGGTAAAAAAAATTGAGGAAAAATTAGGGCTCGGGTCAAGAGAGTGTGAAGCTCTGATCTTGACCCTGGCAACCCGCACTAGGGATCGCTGAGATGGCGGTCTGATCTACTGTTGTGTCTCATGGAAATAGGCGAAGCTTGGGAAAGGTCGTGGCCAACCCTCCTGCCGGCACTCCCAGGTAGAGTGCTAATGTCTGGCGTATCGGGTTGTTGGCGCGTGTGGGTAGTTACACCCCCTGCAGGGTAAATCTTTCGGAAAGCCGTGTCCGCGGTTATGGACGACTTGGTACCTTATTTCGGTGATCATAGACAACACTAAACTAATTCTAAAACCGTGAACTAAGGGTGGTTAGGATTGCTTCCTCCGGTTGAGCGAGGGGGTGATTCTTGTGGGTGGTGCAAACGACGACGTCCTGGTGGCTACAGAAGATGGAGGAGGAAGTAAGAGGTGTTGCTTCCTTACCTCATTTTAAAATGTCTACTGACGCGAGATTCTCTCCTCCCTCGATTTGAAAATAAAGATGGCTTTATGCAAAGAACATCATTCATACTCTCTGAACGAGCAGATATATAATAGGTTAAATAAGTCTTGTTGAGTACCTCCTGTACTCAGCCTTGCGCAGTTGTTGGACAGGTGAAGGTTCCTATCCCGCTGATGGTTTCTACATGGACATCGACGAATAGATGGGGGTTCCCCGGCAGCAGCCTGGAATCGATGGGCGGGACGTCGCTTTATGTTATGGCCTCTTAGGCCTTTTGGTTCTTGTTATATAGCATAACATAATTTATTTTCGTTGTTTGATGTACTGTTGGGTCAGTGACCTCTGCTTGAGTTTGTATAATATTACTTTGAGTCTAGAGTCACTGTTGTGTTATCGAATGGTCAACTGTTGGCTCTCGAGATCGAGGTTAGGCTTATATCAGATGAAGATCTGGGATTTGTCTAGCTTGGATCTCGGGGTTGCTTCAAAGGTGTACCCAACTGTTTCTTTAGGGTATCCAATGAAGACGCATTTTTCCGCTTTGGGTTCGAGTTTATCAGGTTGAAGCTTCTTCACATAAACATCGCATCCCCAAACTTTTAGAAACGATAGCTTAGGTTTCTTTCCAAATCATAGTTCATACGGTGTCATTTCAACGGATTTAGATGGAGCCCTATTTAAAGTGAATATAGCTGTCTCTAGTGCATGACCCCAAAATGATATTGGCAAATCTGTAAGAGACATCATAGACCAAACCATATCCAATAAAGTACGATTACGACGTTCGGATACACCATTACGCTGTGGTGTTCCGGCAGGAGTGAGTTGTTAAACTATTCCACATTCTTTCATATGTGTGCCAAACTCGTAACTCAAATATTCACCTCCACGATCGGATCGCAGAAATTTAATCTTTCTATTAGGATGGTTTTCCACTTCAATCTGAAATTCTTTGAACTTTTCGAACGTCTCAGACTTGTGTTTCATTAAGTAAATATACCCATATCTACTTAAATCATCTATGAAGGTAACAAAATAACGATATCCACCGCGCGCCGACACACTCATTGTACCACACACATCGGTATGTATGATTTCCAATAAATATGTCACCCATTCCATCGAGCCGAAAAAACGGGGTTCTAGTCATCTTGCCCATAAGGCATGGTTCACATGTCTCAAATGATTCATAATCAAGTGATTCTAGGAGCCCATCAGAATGGAGCTTCTTCATGCGCTTAACACCACTATGACCTAAGCGGCAATGCCACATGTATGCAGCAATATCATCATTCAACTTGATTCTTTTGGCATTCATATTATGAATGGGTGTATCATTACTATCTAGATTTAAAAGAAATAAACCATTCTTCATAGGTGCATGACCATACAAGATATCATACATATAAACCAAACATCCATTGTTCTCAGACTTAACTGAATAACCGTTTTGCATCAAACAAGATCCAGATATAATGTTCATGCTCAACGCAGGCACCGAATAACAATTATTAAGGTTCATCACTTATCATGATGGTAGACGAAGAGGTAGCGTCCAGACAGCGATCACATCAACCTTTGATCCATTGCCGACGCGCATCGTCACCTAATACTTTGCTAGTTGTCGCCTATTCTGTAGTTCCTGTTTCGAGTTACATATGTTAGCAACCAAACCAGTATCAAATACCCAGGCGCTACTGTGAGTACTAGTAAGGTACACATCAATAACATGTATATCACATATACCTTTGTTCACTTTGCCGGCCTTCTTATCCGCCAGATATTTGGGGCAATTACGCTTCCAGTGCCCTTGCAGTAAAAGCACTCAGTGTCAGGCTTAGGGCCAGCCTTGGTCTTTTTCTCAGACGCGGCAACGATTTTTCCGCCCTTCTTGAAATTACCCTTTGGCTTGCCTTTCTTTCCTTTCTTGAAACTAGTGGTTTTACTGATCATCAACACTTAATGTTCCTTTTTGATCTCCACTTCAGCAGTTTTGAGCATTGACAGAAGCTCGGGGAGAGTCTTCTTCAAGCCTTGCATATTGTAGTTCATCACAAAGTTCTTGTAACTTGGTGGGAGTGATTGGAGAACACAATGAATTCCTAGCTCATTGGGGATCGATATACCCAGGGCTATGAGCTTATCGGCGTACCCAGACATTTTGAGTACGTGCTCGCTAACGGAGTTGTTCTCTTCCATCATGAAGCTAAAGAACTTTTCTGAAGCATCATAACTCTCTACGGCAGCATGGGTATCGAAAATCATTTAGAGTAATCCAATTGCATCAAAAGCGCTGCTGTTCTCGAAAAGTTTTCGCAGCTCCGGCTCTAAACCATACAAAATGACGCAGTGAACTACACTGTGGTCCTCCTTCTGAGTCAGGAAAACATTTTTCACATCATCGGGAGCGTCATCAGTGGGAGGGGCACCTAGCGGTGCATCAAGCACATAGAGCTTTTGACAAGCTGTGAGGAGAATCCTCAGGTTAAGTGCCCAATTGGTGAAGTTGCTTCCATTGTTTGCTAGTTTCTCTTTCTCCATGAACATATTGAAATTGAAAGCAGGTGGTGCCATGATCTACAACATATTTGCAAAGACTACTTAGACTAATAATTATGATAAACTAGGTTCAAGTTAATTCATAAATTACTACGTGAACTCCCACTCAAAAACTACCCTCTAGTCGTTTTAGTGATTACACGAACCAAATTCACTACACCAATAACCGATCATCACGAGAGATGGTGCATCTGCAAAGGCGAACATCATCATATCATCCATATGACTCATGCTTTACCTTTCGGTTACGTGTTCCGAGACCATGTATGTACATGCTAGGCTCGCCAAGTAGAACTGTAGTATTTGCGTGTGTAAATCTGGCTTACACCCATTGTATGCGAACGTTGAGTCTATCACACCCGATCATCACGTGGTGCTTCGAAAGTGACAAACTTTCTTAACGGTGCATACTAAGGAAGAACAAATTATTATCTTGATATTAATTGTGAGAGGGATCATCTTATAATTCTACCGTCGCGATCTAAGCAAAGATCTAAGCAAAATAAGATGCATAAAAGGATTAGCATCACATGCATGGATAATGTGATATGATATGGTCCTTCTTGCACTTGATCTCCATCTTGTGCATCTTGGCATGATCTCCATCATTCCACCGGCGTGGCACCAAGGTCCATGGCGCCTCCTTCTTGATTGTCCTCCAAATTTACAACATATCATATGGATATGATATTTAGCACGCAGGCCATAAAATTAAAAGACAACCATTTGGCTCCTGTCGGTTTGTAAAATTTACAATAAGTATCATCTCATACATCAAATTTGTAACTTTGACCATATCACATCACATGCCCTACAAAAACAAGTTAGACTTCCTCTAATTTATTTTTTGCATATTTTACGTGGCTTAGGGCTTTCGAAGATAGAACCGTTCTTACCTACGAACATGAAACCACAACGGTGATGAACAAATTATTAACAACCCGTTCTGTTTCACATCTTAACTATAGTGGGAGAGACATACACCTGCAAAGCCACTTATGCAAAACAAGTTGCATGTCAGTCGTGGAACAACTCTCATGTGCGTGGACATGTAAGGTTAGTCCGGGCCGCTTCATCCCACTATGCCACTAAGATACAAAATATACAAAGGAAGTAATAACATGATCATCAACGCCCACATACACATATGTGTTCTACCCGTACAAAAACATCTACGCATAGACATGGCTCTGATACCACCGATGGGTTCGTAGCATAGAAAACAAAAAAATTCCTACGATGCGAAAAAACCAACAAGCCAAGATCTAGTCTAGGAGATGCTCGTAACGAGTGGAACATATTCCAAGAGAAACTCGCCCTCGAAGACCGTAAGCGTTTCGACAATAATTCTCGTGAATGATGTAGTCGTTCACTCGCCAATCTCAAGATCGTGAAAATGTGCGCTGCAACGGGCAGCGCCTCCGTACTCGGGCACACGTATGGCTTGATGACGACCTCCGTTCCCTCGATCCAGCGGGGCAGCGGAAGTAGTAGAACCACGAAGAAACTCCAACAGCACGACGGCATGGTGTGGTGGAGAACTAAACGGCCATGGCTTCGCCAAGCGGATGGCCGAGAGGTGGAGCAGTGGGAGGAGGGAGAGAGGATCAAGTGTGTGCTCAAGAGGGAGCTCCCACCCCTCCATATATAGGAGAGGGGTGAGGTTGGGTCGTTGCCCCCTAGGGGTGACTCCACCTCTTCCCTCTTGATGTGAGTGGAGCATCCACTCATGCCCACTCACTCTCTTTTAATCTCCACTCAAAAATCCCAAAGGTTTTTCTTTATTAAATAAAACAATTTCATTTCTTTTTAATATTTGTTAATTCTATTAACAAACATTAAAACTTATCCCCTTGGTTCATTTGTTAATTCTATTAACAACCATTGGCAACCATTGACAATTAACCCCTTGAACTATTTCAATATTACCCGAAACGATTTGGGTGCTGTCCAAAATTTTCTCCGAAATTCCGTGTCTACCCAAAAGTATCGACAAACCTTAAGTGTGTCACCCTACGGCTCGTGAATAATGTAGACATGATCGAGACACCTCTCCGATCAATAGTCAACAGCGGGATCTGGAGATCCGTAATGACTCCTACATATTCGACGATGAATCTTGTGATCGTGTGAACCAAAAACGTCATAACCAATTCCTTTTGTCTCACGATATTTTACTTGTCCGAGATCCGATCATTGGTATCATCTATACCTAGTTCAATCTCGTTCCCGACATGTACTCTTTACTCATTCCGTGATATGGCATCCTTGTGACCTAGTCACGTGCTTGCAAGCGGTGTCGATGTGATATCACCGAGAGGGCCCAGAGTATATCTCTCCGTCATATGGATGGACAAATCCCACTTCTTGATCCATGAGCCTCAACTAATACTTTCGGAATACCCAACGCCACCTTTATAGTCACCCTGTTATGGTGTGATGTTTGATGTCATCAAACCATTCTTCCGGTGTTAGTGATTCACATGATCTCATGGTCTAAGGATTAGGATTACTTTGTATGCTTAGTACAAAAATGTAAACTTAATGACTTGATCGCATTGATATACTTAATTTGGGTGCGTGTTCATCACATCATTCTCCTAATGATGTGATCCCGTTATTTACAGCATCCAATGTTCATGTCAGGAAACCTTGATCATCTGCGAATCAACGAGCTAGTTAAACGAGAGGCCTTACTAGGAACTCTTATTTGTTCATTAGTCACACATGTATTAATGTTTCCTATTAATACAATTCTAGCATGAGAAATAAACATTTATCATAAATATGGAATAAGATAATAACCACTTTATTATTGCCTCTTGGGCATATTTATTTCAGCAAGAACCATTGTGACAACAAGAACCATTGTGAAAGCATGTGACAAAGCATATAACATCTTACCCCATTCGAATGGTTGCCAAACATAAACATCTCCACGTGGTTCAGTAATCGCATATATGCGATCTAGGGTACATCGTTCCGAGCTGAAGTTGCTGCCGACGGCATCCACATATTTGGATGGTCGCAAGTCGGTGTGAGGCAGGATGGTCCAAACAGTCTCACGCGGTCATCGAACAATGGAAATTAGCTTGTCAAACACGGCTATGGCATCGTAACGCCATTCACCCTAAAAAACAAATGGCCTTCCTGCGAGTTGAATCTTCTGCAGATTTATTACTGTCCCGTTGAATTTGAAAGTGAATGGCTGCTTCGGCAACCATCCATCTACGTAATGAGTGTTGCCAACATCCTCCATAGATGGCAACGTGAACTTTATTGACCTGTAGACGTTAGTGAGAGTCAATTTTCATGGGGGATCGTCCCCATGTATATTCACCAACCACTCTCCATTGCTGCCGACCCGGAATTGTACGCCTTCATATCCTGCCTAGCCTTCCTCCTTCATCCGCACCAATGTTGGTTCCATGTTCTTGTCCAGAAGCATGAGTCTACTACCAACAATCTGAGAAAAAACAAAGACACAGAGTCACAAAAAACCCTAGAAAAATACTCACAGCGCGCCTGCATACAACCTTAGAACAACACATAAATAGGGTGATGACTGTCTTAAGTAGATGTACAAGTACACATCTATATAAGTACAGAAAGATAGAGATATATAAAAGTTCAGATTTAAAAAACCGTGGTTAGTAAGGAATCACATCGGTGTTGCCTTACACACCAAAGCAACCAAATCAATCTAAATTCCACAAACCTGATCTTCGGGACTCCATTGGCTCTCATCCATATGGAGAAGGCCCGACGTGCCAAAAGAATGCGTCAGATCCTCGTGCATCACGGGACGATAGCTGACGATGCCGCGAGCAAGGCGACAAGCAGTGATGATGTCCATCTCGGCGGTGATCATCTCAACCGTCGCACCGTGGATATTATCCCATCCGTACTCCTGGCGGTGTCGTGCAAACTCGCTCGGACCGGCCTCGTCGCACACAACAGCCATGCGCTTCGACATTGGGGTTTTTGTTCCAAAGACCGGGGATGAGGGGAGGAATAGATGTGGTGGTCAGTGCAGAAATCTAGCTAGATAAACGGGGACTGGTCGATATAGCAGTGAAGGGCGCTTGGGGGAGGAAGTGGGGAAGGGTGCAAGGTGGAACTGCAATCTCCGAGTCGCCGGGAGGAAGAAGCTCGAACAGTGGTCAAAACGAGACGGCGAGGTAAAAACGTGGGTCGTGGACGTGGTGGAGGCACAATCGTGGGTGAGTGAATCTAAACCGTGCACACGAAGCGGTGGCATAATCGTGGGCCGCAGGATTCAACAAATCGTACGTAATCATGACTAAGATGTCGTGCTATCATTTGGTAGCCTATGGTGCATGCGTGGTAACAAAAATGACAGTTTGTTTGGTGGCTTGCGCGAAGAGCGCCATCTCTGTTGAGCAACACGACATGCGTTTGGTTGCCATTAATTCTTGGCACACTGCTTCTCACCACATTCAAATAGGGTGATCTTACCATCTCACAACGGCTAACGAAAGCACACAGAGGATCATAAGCTTAGAACAAGCATATAAGGGACTAAACAGAGCACGTATGCTCTAATTGCAGCAGGCGGTGAGGTAAAACACCTGCCTAAACCTCGGACAGAGTACCCAGGTCCAAAAGAATTGTTCACCAGCCTACATATATAAGGCCAACACTACAACCAGAGACTAAGCACAAAGGATTGTTCAATATCCATTAGAGGCTAACACTACCACTAGATTAACCATAAAGTACATCAGGATCAGGCGCCGCCGTTCCTCGCCTCCATTGCCTCCTCCCAGGGGCCGTTGCGGTGCCTCCTACAGGCCCAGATAATCTCAACGGAGGTGAAGACGATGGTGTCGTCCACCGCCAGCTTGGACTGCTCGGCGAACAAGCGCCAGCCCTTCCAAAAGGTGACGCACCGGATCCTCCAGACGAGTTGCACCCTGTATTGGCATCGTTCGCCGAGGTACAGTACCACCATCGGTGCGGAGCGATCGTACATGTGGTTGTACTTGGTGATCAGGGGCTCCTCCATGGCGGGCGGGACGCTCATGGCAAGGAGGTCCTGGGCAGAAGCCTGCACAAAGAAGGCAGGCAGCCGTGCCCTGGGGCCATGTCCTAGGTCAGCCGGTCGGCCAGCTTTTTTTGTGGGCTCGTACAACTGCATGTAGTCCTCCATCAAGGCGACTTTCGCGTCCCTCACCTGGACGCGAACCGCGAGGTCGTCGAGTTCAGCAAAAGGGCCATTGGGGCTCACCTCAAGGTACTGTCAGCTCTGCACAAGACATCCGGTGTCAGGATCAATCGGCACATCATGCCGATGCACACTAGCATTGTGCACCATCGGCATTGCACAATATGCCAGTGTGCATCGGCATTGCACAATGCCAGTGTGCATGCGCATCTAACAATCTAACATTGTCAATTGCACAATCTAACAACCTATCATGCGCAATATCTAACAATCTAACATTGCCAATTGCACAATCTAATAGTCTACATTTGGTAACAACCTTTGCGCATCTAACAATCTTACAAGCATATCAAAGTAAGATCACTTACCACAGGCTAGCGAGCGAGAGGGCCGGTGATCGGCAGACGCTGAGCAGAAAGTCCTTCGTCGACGGCATCTCCAGGGCCTCTAGCACGGCGTGAACCACGGCGTCGGCCTGCAGGAGGACAACCTGGACCTAGAGGACGGCCTCGACCACGGCGCGCTTCGGGCGGAGGAGCAGGAGGCGCATCGGTCTGAGGAGAAGGAGGCTCCGCGCTCGAAGAAGTGGCCCCCAATCTTGAAGGGGGCGGCGGCGCGTACGGCGCAAAACAGCGCCTTGGACTCCATGGTTGCGGCCTCCCGAACGTCGGCGCCGGTGGGAATCCGGGAGGATGATATCCAACCGGTGGAGGAGGAGGATGAGGAAGAGGCGCCAGAACCTCCGTGCTCGACCCTGGCGCTCCGGCTGCCATGGCCGCAGCCCTGGCGGCTGAAAACCCTAGGCTGGGCGGTGCATGGAAAACCCCAATATGGGGTTGACCGCGGCCAATGCTGGCGGCTTGCAGGGCGGCCGCGCTCGCCGAAGCACTTGCAACCGTCCTAGCGGCGATGGGCGACGGCCGATTGAGCACTGGGATTCGACCCGCGCGCATCGGCAACGCCGCCGCCTCGCGGTCGAGCACCTCCCGCACCACACTGGAGCGCAGGGAGTTCTGGCCGTCGTTGAAGAGGTCCGCCGGATCTGTGGACGGCGCTTGGGGCCGAGACGGCGGAGGAGGCGAGGAGGCCATCGGAGCGGTTGATGGGACGTGCTCTGGCAGTTCACTCGAATGGTGAGAGAGAGAGTGGGAGTTAATAGCCGGACTCCCGCGCTTCTCCACGCGTGTAACCGTTGCACGGGCGCGTGCTAAAATGAACAACTAACTTTTTATCTCTATATACAGAAACTACCACAGATGTACCAACAATACAAGTGTAGCGCAACGTTATAGAGCAGCAGTTGCTGGCATCGCTCGGTCGAGGGTTCAAGTCCCCCACAGTGCAGTTTTTACCGATTAATTTCCACAGACTAGGTCGTCGGGCTAGCTATTCATTCACCGCATGGGCCAAAAGAGGGGTGGCGGCCGTCGGGATAACACTAGGGCTGGGCCAAAAGAATAGGGAGACCACAAATAGGCCAATAGAGTACAGCCCAACAGAGGAAGATATCACCAGAGCAGCCCAACGGAGTGGTGAGGGTCGTCGGGATAACACTAGGGCTGGCCCATAAGAACAGAGATACCACAAATAGCCAATACAGTACAGCCCAACAGAGGAAGATATCACCAGCAGCCCAACAGAAGGGTGGGCATAAAAGTAGAGATATCACAAAGAGCCTAATACAATACAGCCCAGTAGAGGAGGATATCACGATCAGCCCAACAGAAGGGTGGGTGCCCAGGAAAAAAACAGAAATTGGGGTAGGTCCCACATGTAAGTGGATTAACGACGATCTTGAAACCGTCACTAGCCAGTTTCGTATTAATCGGAAGGCTTAACGACGTTCTTGAAATCGTCACTAAGTTTAGTGACGTTTTGGCCTAACCAGGTTGTGACGTTTTTGTCTCAAAACATCACTAAGTTCGAGGGGTTTGCCTCTCTGCGACGGCTAGTGACGATTGATTTCAAAAACGTCACTAAGTTGTGGCCATTCTGAGATCGTCACTAAAAACGTCACAAATGGACTGATTTCTTGTAGTGGCCCACTGTCGAGAATGCAGGGAAGGTGACTACCCTGTCGAACAACTCTTCTCCGTTCCTGGGATACACCACCACCTCTGCTCCTCTAAAGCGCGAAGATAGGGCGTGGCAGACGTGGTCCATTGCTTTCTCATCGGGAAACTCGCTCGGAGACAACAGCGCCTGAGAAACTCTTGCCGCAGCCGCCAAAGCTCGCTCCGCCGCTGCCATCTTACTCGCCTTCGCCACCACCCGCCGATTTCCCTTCGGAGCCATCAGATTGCGGCGGCGTGGATCTGGAGTCGCGGCAGGAAGAGGCGAGAAGCTTGAGCGGCGGACTCGAAGGAGTAAGGCAGAGTTTTGGAGGCGGCAGTTTGGGGAAGAATGGCGGAGTGCTAGGGACAGTGGCGCCAGGGCCGTCATAAAGAGGTTTATTTGAACTCCTTATATTAATCTGTATTTTATTAGATTATTTATTTGGTAAAATGGTATCAAAAAGTTCTAAATTAAATTAGCTTTTCAAAACATATTTTTATGAATTTTTCTGAAATGTTTTGATAAGATTTAAAAATCAAATTGTATTGAAAAGTTTCAAAACAGAAAAAGTGTTTAAATAAAAAGAAATCTTTAAACGAGAGCCAACTGGGCCTAGCCCATCTTCTATCTGCCGCGCGCGCAGCGGATAGCAACCCAGCAGCAGCCCACCTCCCTCTCTCTCACTTCCAGACGGGACCCACCTGTCATCATCTTCCCCAAACCGTGACGAACATGAACTCACCGAACCCTAAAATGATCCGGAGCAAAATCCGTTGTTTAAACGCGTTTTATCTGCTCCCTCCTCCCCCATATAACCCCCCCCCCCCCTCCGCCGCCTCCTCCCGAACCCCAAAACCCTAAGGGATCGCCCCCAGGCTGCTCGGAAACTACCGCCGCCGTCCGCCGCGGCCGCCGCCACAAATCTCCACGTCCCGGTGAGAATAGTGCCTCCGAGCACCACCCAAACCCCCCCTGCGACTCCCTGTCACCGTGCGCACCTAACGGACTCATCCTTGTCTCGTCTCGTGCACCAGGGCGACGAACTCGTCCACGACCCGCCGCCGCCGTCCGCTGTTCTTCTCCGGCGAGCTTTATAGGGAGGAGTGGACCACCGCGATCGCCTCCGCCGCGACATCAAGATCGCCTCGTCGTCACGCACCGATCGGTGAGCAAACGTCCCCGTCGTTCTTCTTTTCGCGAGTAGTAGAGCAACTCCGGCAATGGCTCCGCCGCGGGGAGCAGCTCCGGCGACCCGCGCCGCTCGCGTCCAGCCAGTGCGATCTGGACCGTTGGATCCGGATCGTACGGGCTTTGTTATTTCCTTTTTTTGTTAATCTCGTTTAATCTGGTGCGTCCAAGATAAGTTAGATCGGACGGTCTAGGAGCCGATCCGCGTCGAAACGGTATTGACTAATCAGATTGCGACACGTAGCCTCCCTTTTTCTATTTTCGGCAGAATCAGTAAATAAAAACAGAAAATATGTTAAAACTTGAAAAATTCATATCTTTTGATCTGTAAGTCCAAATTGGATAAACTTTATATCTACGGATAGCCCTGCTAGTGTAGATTATTTCTACATCATTTTTTTTTCCTTTTGATAAATTATAATTTGTGTAATTATCCTTGGAGTATTTCGGCTATTAAATCTATAACTTAAATAATAAAAATGCTTTTCTAATAAATTTAATTGTTATAGTGTTGTATTATTGTCATCTGTCCAGAGAGTGCAACTTGAGTTTTATTTGAAACTTTTCATAATATAATTAAAGAATTTGGTTGTAGGGCTCAATATTTCTATGTTATGCTGAATATTTTAAATGATTAAATAAAATAATAAAATGTTGTTCATTGCATTTCATGCATTAATAACAGAGGAAATAAAATTGTAATTATTTTGTCTTGTTAAGTTCATTGCATATCAATTATGCATACATATTTTTGTCTTGATATTTTAAGTGTTGTATTTGTGTGTTTATTTATCTTTATGTATTGTTTGTTTCTAGATTGTGAAGAGGAGGAAGGCTTTTCTTGTGATTGTTATTCTTGCTGTGCTTGTTCCTCTTGTTACCAAGGCAAGTGACATTCATAATCTACCCAATATTTTCTATATGCATTATTAGTATATTTTTGAGTAGTATGCATGATAGGGGTTTTTGAACTATCTTATAATGCTAAGTTAGTACACTTTGAAAATATCCTAGTAGTGTGTAGCCATCCCTTCCCATGCAGCCATCAAAAGTTTTATTAGATGCTTAGCTATGCTATAAAAAGTGTTTACATACCATGTTATAGAAATATTGCTAAGTGTTAAACTTAAATGCATACCTGGGTGGAATTGGTTGTATGGTTTATGTTGAGTGGCTTTTGGGACTATGCTTGTGGTTGTCATTGCCTAGGACGAATGTCTATTCTACTTAGGGCCATGAGCATGGTGGTTGTCACCCAGAAGCACACTTGTGGACGGCCACCCAGGAACAAAGAGATTTCGAAGTCCCTCCAAGTTTAGGAGCTTCCCGTGCAGCCTTTTGACAATGGGCTCTGTCTAGAATGATTAAGTTGTGAGAGTGCAACCTGTCAGCTTGACAAGCAGATGTAGAGTTGGTAGGTGGAACGGGTCTTGCTAGTATGGTTGCATTCTTCTTCTGAAAGTTCTTGTCTCAATTCTCTCCTTTCCTTAATGCACTCCGCGTGTATAGGATGTTTGGGTTAATTGAGTCTGAAGATGAAAGTGCACAACCTCTGCAGAGTCGACAATCTGAGTACTCAGCCGTGTCCCCGGTGATGGACTACTTCGAGCAACTGGACAAGGATGGACGGAAGAATCTCATCATAGTTTTCATAAAGTAAAATTTGACTAAGGAAAGAATTGTTGGTGCACTTGGGCTTCATCCCTTGGTGCCAAGTCTTTGAGAAACAAAATTGGTTTACAAAAGATAGGAGAAAACTGGCTTTCTGCAAAATAGCCTACAACTCCACCAAGCCAAATATGCATATAGAATTAGACTTGTCATAAATTATCCACCATAGTCACTTGCCAATTCTTCATTGTATTGACCTCCTTCGGGGGCTGCATATTCAAATGTGCAGGTAATTCTGATGAGGAATGAGTTTGGACTCGAGTCTACACCCAACATGTCTGCCTGTGGCGCATGCTTGAAGAAGAGGCTCTTTGCTATTGCTTTCGTTGTGAACTCTGAATATTCTAGCTAGTCTTCATGACTATGCACTTTGTAATAAAGCTATACTTTGCTATTTTTGGATCTCGTTGTAGTAATTTGATACTTATGCAATGATACTATATATTTTATACTGTGGTGCTGGCTGTGATCCAGGGACTAGCACATAACACAGGTGTTCCATCTTTATTTAAGAGAGGGGGCGCTACAAAATGGTATCAGAGCAAAGTGTTGTCTGTAGGTTCGAGCCCTTAGGATTGGTTAAGCCTCTTTTGATCATAATATTACCATCTTTGAAGTATGTTGGATCCTAGCGGCATAGTGGGATGAAGCGGCCCGGGACTAACCTTACATGTCCGCGTACATGAGACCTGTTCCACAATTATAAGTGGCTGGCCGGGTGTCTGTCTCTCTCACTATAGTGAATATCTGACTTACAAAGAGTTGATAATAGTGTTGATCACCTTTTAGAAAAGAACCCTTATTTTCTCTAATTACTTAAGTACACCACGACTAGTACTTCTTACCTTATGTGTCATGTTTTAACAAACTCTACCCTTATCACTTAAGGATGTCGTTCTTCATGTATCAAACCGCGGAGGACTTCAAGGACATGCGCTTTGGAAGATATCTTCTGGAGTTGGTAGAACTGTTGGCACTTCCAACACCCATCATCAAGGCAAGCCATCTGAAGCACTTCAACAAAGAAGACTTATGGGGAGTTCGTCTTTACCAACAAGGGCGCCAGACTAAACCCAAGACCAAAGACATCCAGTACAAGTCGATTAGTGACTCCTTGGAGAAAGGGCTGAATCTCGTCACGCAGGAGCTAATAGGATGTCTTTGCTGGCAATTTCAGGAGGAGTTAAAAGACCACTACTTTTCTAACCTTGGCCAACGTGACGAACATGGGATACCCTACCTTGTTAGCGAGGAAGACAAAAACAAACCAGAACCTTTGTACCCTTATCTCCAAGACTTAGAACTTCACCTCTGGCAACTCGAAGAGGATAGGCGCAACGAGCTATTGAAGAATGATGAAATAATGGCCCAAGTCAAGGAGACTCAAAAGAAGATTGAAGCCCAAGAAGAGGTGGCCAACGCTCAAGAAGAGAAATTCCGAGCTCAAGAGAAGAAGTTCCAAAATCAAGAAAAGAGAATTAGAGACAAGAACAAGGAGATCAAGACCTTGAAGGATGAAATTCTGAGCAACGACGTCGAGTTCGAAGCTGATCGAGATTTGATCGAGACTCTATGCCGTGAGAAGAGAATGCTACAAGAGAAGATTGAAGTCCTGGAGAAGGAAGCGATCGAGCCTCTGCACCGTGAGACGACAATGTTACAAGAGAAGAACGAGGCCTTGGAGAAGGAGGTGAACGACTACAAGGAGATCCTTATGAAGGAAGGCATCACCATCGAGGAGGTCGAAGAAGATGAAGGAGACGTCATGGACGAAGTTTAGACTTAGTAGTTAGACCACCATGTTCTTCCTCGTTTATTTCGTCGTTTTTAAAACATTGATCTCCAACTTGTGGTGTGACAATGTTAAAATGATTGGTTTGCAGACTCTGTCGTTTTATTAAATCAACTTAGAATACCTGTTTTGAATTGCTAAGTAAATTTTTTTTTAAGTTGTCTTTTGAGTGTTGATTGTGTTGACTTGGTTGCTTTGTGCATGGGTAGGATTTTTCTTCTCTTAGTTCTATCTATCTTTCACTCATCTATGCTGAAAACCCTACAGATGCCTCCTCGTCGTGATACCGACAACAATGATGCCATGCAACAACTGATGGCCGCTCAAGCTCAGTTGATGAATATGATGACTCAATTCATTGCAGCAACCAACAACAACAACAACCCGCCACCTCCACCACCACCTCCAGTGGACAGACTTGCTAGATTCCTAAGGCTTAGGCCTAATAAGTTCTCCTCTGCTACTGAACCAATAGTGGCGGATGATTGGCTCCGTTCAGTCAACAAGGACTTAGTAACTTGTGAGTGTTCTGAGGCAGAAAAAGTGAGGTTCACTGCACACCTGTTGGAAGGACCCGCTGCATTGTGGTGGGAGACTTATCAAGTGACTCATCCTTTGGATGGCATGACTTGGGATGCGTTCAAGGAAGGTTTCCGCAATGCTCACATTTCCTCTGGTATAATGAACCTGAAGAAAGAGGAATTTCGCAGCTTGAGGCAGGGAGGTAGAACTCTGAAGGAGTATATGGATGACTTCAGTATGCTATCAAGGTATGCACCAGAGGACATTGATACTGATGCAAAGAGGAAGGAAAAGTTCCTCAATGGACTTAGGGGAGAACTGAAGATACCCTTGTCTGTGGCATATGCTCCAAACTATCAAGCTCTGCTGGATCAAGCTATCACCCTGGACAACAACGTAAGAAAGGAAGAGAATAGGAAGAGGAAGTTTAGTGCAAGTAAGGTTCATTCGGAAGGGACATACAAGAAACAACACACCTCAGAAGTCAGTAGCCATAAACCCTGGAATCACTCCAACAATGGTAGTGGCCAAAAACATCATGGTCATAACCACAATGGGGGATACAAAGGAAGCAATGGAGGATACAAAGGAAATAATGGAGGATACAATGGAAATAATGGTGGATCCAGGGGAAACCATCACCATGGCCATAATCATGGGAATGGTAATCACCGCCCTAACTATGAAGGGAAGAAAGACTTGTCTAATGTGACTTGCTTCGAGTGCAAGAAGACAGGACATTATGCAACTGAATGCCCAGAGAGGAAAGCTGATGAAAATTCCAAGCCCAATCCTTTCCAGAAGGGACAAGTGAACCACATCAATGTGGAAGAAGTTCATGATGAACCTGATGTTGTGATTGGTACGTTCTTGCTCAACTCCTTTCCAGCATTAGTCTTATTTGATACGGGAGCATCTCATTCATTCATATCAAGAGCTTTTGTAAACAAACATGGGTTAGCTGAGGAAAGTCTAGGAAAACCTATTAGGGTAAGTTCACCTGGAGGGGAGATGATAGTAAATTCCGGGTGTAGGCAGTTAGACTTGCAGATCGGAAAACACACCTTTCCAACAGACTTTGTCATCCTAGAAACCCAAGGATTGGATGTTATCATCGGAATGGATTGGATGACTCGTTTTGAAGGAATCATAGACTGTGCAAATAGAGCAAGCACCCTCACCACCCCAGAGAAAAGGAAGATTAAGTTCAGATCAACTTTCGAACTTAAGAAGGTTAGGCTAAATTCTCTTAAGGGGGTTAGCCTGGGTGATGTGCTTATTGTCAAAGAATACCCCGATGTTTTTCCATAAGAACTACCGGGAATGCCACCCGATAGAGATGTAGAGTTTCTCATCGAACTAAAACCGGGAACAGGACCAATAGCTAAAAGACCTTATCCTATGGCCGTCGATGAATTGAAAGAGCTAAAGAAGCAACTGGAGGAACATATCCAGAAAGGATTCATTCGTCCAAGTTCATCGCCATGGGGAGCACCCGTCTTATTTGTTAAAAAGAAGGATCAAACACAGAGGCTAGTCACGGATTATAGAGAGATAAACGAGCAAACTATCAAAAACAAGTACCCTTTACCCAAGATAAATGAACTATTTGACCAACTGGAAGGTGCTTGTGTTTTCTCAAAGATGAATCTTCGATCGGGGTACCTCCAAATGAAAGTTAGAGAAATGGATATACCCAAGACTGCATTTGTTACGAGATATGGCTCATACGAGTACACCGTGATGCCTTTTGGATTAACCAATGCTCCAGCCTATTTCATGAATATGATAAATAAAGTGTTTATGGATTTTCTGGATAAGTTTGTGGTAGTGTTCATAGATGATATTCTAATCTACTCCAAGAGTCACCAAGAACATGAAGAGCACTTGCGTCTAGTATTGCAGATACTACGTGAACATAAGTTGTATGCCAAGTACAGCAAGTGTGAGTTTTGGTTAGAACAAGTCGGATTTCTAGGCCATGTGGTGTCCAAGGAAGGTATAGCGGTGGATCCTGAAAAAGTTTCAGCTGTGACTAATTGGGAACCGCCGAAGAATGTTGGAGAATTACGAAGTTTTCTGGGCCTAGCAGGATACTACCGACGATTCATTGAAAACTTCTCCAAGATTGCCAAGGCCTTCACGGAATTATTAAAGAAGGAGAAGAAATTTGAGTGGACTGAGGCATGCGAAGCCAGTTTTCAAGAGTTGAAGAAACGTCTAGTTTCAGCCCCAGTTCTATGCTTACCTGATTTGGAGAAGGAATTCCAAGTGTACTGTGATGCTTCACGCCAAGGCTTGGGAAGTGTGTTGATGCAGGAAGGCAGAGTGGCATCTTATGCCTCTAGACAGCTCTTGAAACATGAAGCAAATTATCCAACTCATGATCTCGAGTTAGCATCAGTAGTGCATGCCCTGAAAACTTGGAGACCCTACCTGATGGGAAAAAGATGTGAGGTATTCACGGACCACAAAAGTTTGAAGTACATTTTTACACAGAAGGAATTGAACATGAGACAAAGAATATGGTTGGAACTTATTAAAGATTATGATCTAAGTCTCCAATACCATCCGGGGAAAGCTAATGTGGTAGCAGATGCTCTGAGTCGTAAAGTGTATGTGAATGGCCTTACAGCAGGAGAATTACCCGAGGATTTATGCAAGGCATTCAAGGACCTCAGATTGGAAGTAGTACATGAAGGGTTTGTAACCTCATTAGTTGTACAACCTACTTTGATGGACAAGATACGTGAAGCTCAGAAAGGAGACAAGAAAATAGAAGAGATCAAAGTCAATCTAAGAGCTGGAAAAGCTAAAGGATTTCATGAGGATGAGCAAGGGATTTTGTGGTTTGAAAAATGTCTATGTGTGGCCAATGATCCTGATATTAGGAAGTTAATTATGCAAGAAGCTCATGAGACACCTTATTCCATTCATCCGGGAAATACCAAGATGTATATGGATGTGAAGGAGAGATTTTGGTGGAATAATCTGAAAAGAGAAATAGCAGAATACATCGCTAAGTGCGATGTATGTAGTCGAGTAAAGGCAGAACATCAGAAACCAGCAGGACTCTTACAACCTTTGAAAGTACCGGATTGGAAGTGGGATTCTATTTGGATGGATTTCATCACCGGATTACCAAGGACCAGATCGGGTTATGATTCTATTTGGGTTATTGTTTGTCGCCTAACCAAAATAGCTCACTTCATACCCGTGAAGACCACTTATACAAGTGCAAAGTTAGCAGATATTTACATGAAGAGGATTGTGTGCCTTAATGGTGTTCCTAAGAGTATCGTGTCTGATAGAGGGACCCAGTTCACTTCTCACTTCTGGAAGCAGTTGCGCGAATCTTTGGGAGCCAGATTGGAATTCAGTACGGCTTTCCACCCGCAAACAGATGGTCAGACTGAAAGAGTGAATCAGATTTTAGAGGATATGTTAAGAGCTTGTGCGCTCGATTATGGATCTAGTTGGGATGATAACCTACCCTACGATGAGTTCTCCTACAATAATAGTTACCAAGCCAGCATTGAGATGGCACCGTTTGAAGCCTTATATGGAAAGAAATGCACAACCCCACTGTTGTGGAGTGGTGTAGGAGAACGGAGCTTATTTGGACCTGATATAATACAGGATGATGAAGAGAAAGTCGGGCTGATTAAGGATAGGTTGAAAATAGCACAGTCACGCCAGAAAAGCTATGCAGATTCCAAGCGTAGAGAAGTCACCTACGAGGTGGGTGATAGAACCTATTTGAGAGTGTCACCACTCCGGGGTGTAAAGAGGTTTGGAATCAAAGGAAAGTTAGCACCTCGATTCATTGGACCATTCAAAATCCTTCCTCGCAAAGGTGAAGTGGCATATGAGTTAGAACTACCCGAAGTTCTGTCTGCTGTTCATAATGTGTTCCATGTCAGTCAGTTGAAGAAATGTCATCCCGAGATGATGGGAGTTCCTTTAAAGGATATTGTACCTTTCGAGGAGGTACAATTGGAGAGTGACCTGACCTACGAAGAGAAGCCCGTCAAGATATTACAGACAGCAGAAAGAGTCACCCGTACCAAAACCATCAAGTTTTGCAAAGTCCAGTGGAATCATCACACCGAGGAAGAAGCCACTTGGGAACGAGAGGATGACCTCCGAGAAGACCATCCACACCTATTTGCTGACCTTTCCGAAGCTCGAGGGCGAGCTTCCTCTTAAGGGGGTTAGTCTGTAACATCCCAAATTTCTCAAAAATTTAAAACTTTGCATTCATGCATCATTCATCATATAGGCATGGCATTTAAATCACATAAAGAATAATTTAAAATTTTAATTATAAGTTTAAATAAATTTGTATTCCATAAAGAGGTTTATTTGAACTCCTTATATTAATCTGTATTTTATTAGATTATTTATTTGGTAAAATGGTATCCAAAAGTTCTAAATTAAATTAGCTTTTCAAAACATATTTTTATGAATTTTTCTGAAATATTTTGATAAGATTTAAAAAATCAAATTGTATTGAAAAGTTTCAAAACAGAAAAAGTGTTTGAATAAAAAGAAATCTTTAAACGAGCCAACTGGGCCTAGCCCATCTTCTACCTGCCGCGCGCGCAGCGGATAGCAACCCAGCAGCAGCCCACCTCCCTCTCTCTCACTTCCAGACGGGACCCACCTGTCATCATCTTCCCCAAACCGTGATGAACAAGAAGTCACCGAACCCTAAAATGATCCGGAGCAAAATCCGTTGTTTAAACGCGTTTTATCTGCTCCCTCCTCCCCCATATAACCCCCCCCCCCCCCTCCGCCGCCTCCTCCCGAACCCCAAAACCCTAAGGGATCGCCCCCAGGCTGCTCGGAAACGACCGCCGCCGTCCGCCGCGGCCGCCGCCACAAATCTCCAAGTCCCGGTGAGAATAGCGCCTTCGAGCACCACCCGAACCCCCCCTGCGACTCCCTGTCACTGTGCGCACCTAACGGACTCATCCTTGTCTCGTCTCGTGCACCAGGGCGACGAAATCGTCCACGACCCGCCGCCGCCGTCCGCTGTTCTTCTCCGGCGAGCTTTAGAGGGAGGAGTGGACCACCGCGATCGCCTCCGCCGCGCCATCAAGATCGCCTCGTCGTCACGCACCGATCGGTGAGCAAACGTCCCCGCCGTTCTTCTTTTCGCGAGTAGTACAGCAACTCCGGCAATGGCTCCGCCGCGGGGAGCAGCTCCGGCGACCCGCGCCGCTTGCGTCCAGCCAGTGCGATCTGGACCGTTGGATCCGGATCGTACGGGCTTTGTTATTTCCTTTTTTTGTTAATCTCGTTTAATCTGGTGCGTCCAAGATAAGTTAGATCGGACGGTCTAGGAGCCGATCCGTGTCGAAACGGTATCGACTAATCAAATTGCGACACGTAGCCTCCCTTTTTCTATTTTCGGCAGAATCAGTAAATAAAAACAGAAAATATGTTAAAACTTGAAAAATTCATATCTTTTGATCTATAAGTCCAAATTGGATAAACTTTATATCTACGGATAGCCCTGCTAGTGTAGATTATTTCTACATCATTTTTTTTTCCTTTTGATAATTATAATTTGTGTAATTATCCGAAGAGTATTTCGGCTATTAAATCTATAACTTAAATAATAAAAATGTTTTTCTAATAAATTTAATTGTTATAGTGTTGTATTATTGTCCTCTGTCGAGAGAGTGCAACTTGAGTTTTATTTGAAACTTTTCATAATAGAATTAAAGAATTTGGTTGTAGGGCTCAATATTTCTATGTTATGCTCAATATTTTAAATGATTAAATAAAATAATAAAATGTTGTTCATTGCATTTCATGCATTAATAACAGAGGAAATAAAATTATAATTATTTTGTATTGTTAAGTTCATTGCATATCAAGCATGCATGCATATTTTTGTCTTGATATTTTAAGTGTTGTATTTGTGTGTTTATTTATCTTTATGTATTGTTTGTTTCTAGATTGTGAAGAGGAGGAAGGTTTTTCTTGTGTTTGTTATTCTTGATGTGCTTGTTCCTCTTGTTACCAAGGCAAATGACATTCATAATCTACCCAATATTTTCTATATGCATTATTAGTATATTTTTGAGTAGTATGCATGATAGGGTTTTTGAACTATCTTATAATGCTAAGTTAGTACACTTTGAAAATATCCTAGTAGTGTGTAGCCATCCCTTCCCATGCAGCCATCAAAAGTTTTATTAGATGCTTAGCTATTCTATAAAAAGTGTTTACATACCATGTTATAGAAATATTGCTAAGTGTTAAACTTAAATGCATACCTGGGTGGAATTGGTTGTATGGTTTATGTTGAGTGGCTTTTGGGACTATGCTTGTGGTTGTCATTGCCTAGGACGAATGTCTATTCTACTTAGGGCCATGAGCATGGTGGTTGTCACCCAGAAGCGCACTTGTGGACGGCCACCCAGGAACAAAGAGATTTCTAAGTCCCTCCAAGTTTAGGAGCTTCCCGTGCAGCCTTTTGACAATGGGCTCTGTCTAGAATGATTAAGTTGTGAGAGTGCAACCTGTCAGCTTGACAAGCAGATGTAGAGTTGGTAGGTGGAACGGGTCTTGCTAGTATGGTTGCATTCTTCTTCTGAAAGTTCTTATCTCAATTCTCTCCTTTCCTTAATGCACTCCGCGTGTATAGGATGTTTGGGTTAATTGAGTCTGAAGATGAAAGTGCACAACCTCTGCAGAGTCGACAATCTGAGTACTCAGCCGTGTCCCCGGTGATGGACTACTTCGAGCAACATGGACGGAAGAATCTCATCATAGTTTTCATAAAGTAAAATTTGACTAAGGAAAGAATTGTTGGTGCACTTGGGCTTCATCCCTTGGTGCCAAGTCTTTGAGAAACAAAATTGTTTTACAAAAGATAGGAGAAAACTGGCTTTCTGCAAAATAGCCTACAACTCCACCAAGCCAAATATGCATATAGAATTAGACTTGTCATAAATTATCCACCATAGTCACTTGTTAATACTTCATTGTATTGACCTCTTTCGGGGGCTCCATATTCAAATGTGCAGATAATTCTGATGAGGAATGAGTTTGGACTCGAGTCTACACCCAACATGTATGCATGTGGCGCATGCTTGAAGAAGAGGCTCTTTGCTATTGCTTTCGTTGTGAACTCTGAATATTCTAACTAGTCTTCATGACTATGCACTTTGTAATAAAGTTATACTTAGCTATTTTTGGATCTCGTTGTAGTAATTTGATACTTATGCAATGATACTATATATTTTGTACTGTGGTGCTGGCAGTGGTCCAGGGACTAGCACATAACACAGGTGTTCCATCTTTATTTAAGAGATGAGGCGCTACACTTGGTGTCGGATCGTGATCCAATTTTCACCAGCGCCTTCTGGCAATCTGTTTTTTCGCACAACAGGAACGGAGCTGAAATTGAGCACAACCAATCACCCAGAAATAGATGGTCAAACGGAGCGTGTCAATCAATCCATCGAATGTTATCTCAGGTGCTTCATCAGTGCTCACCCAAACCATTGAGCTAAGTGGATTTCATTGTGTGAGTTCTGGTATAATACCAACTGGCACTCAGCTACGGACAAAACTCCATTCGAGCTTCTATATGGTCGTCAGCCCAGGTATTTCGGTGTGACAGCTTTAGACACCATTGCTGCCACTGATGTGCAGCTGTGGCTGCACTAGCGAGCAGTTATCTTGGCATCAGCTAGGCAACATCTTCTCCACATGCAACAGCGCATGAAGAGCCAAGAAATGAAAATTGGGTCGAACGTTCCTTCGCAGTTGGTGAACTGGTGTTCCTACGACTACAACCTTATTCGGCGGTCCGTTGCCAAGAGAGCTAATCAGAAGTTAGCATTCAAGTTCTATGGGCCTTATAGAATCCTGGAGCGGATAGGCACTGTTGCTTACAAATTGGAGTTTCCGCAAGGAAGCAGGGTACACCCGGTCTTCCACGTCTCGCAACGCAAGCTTTGCGTTGGACCTGGTACCCAGGTATCGTCTTCGCTTCCATCTCTTGTTGATCTGTTTCAGGTGCCTGAGCGCATTCTTCAACAACGCATGCGGCAACGCGGTCATCGCACCATCACGCAAGTGCTCGTGCAATGGAATGGAGAGGAACAATCGGCCAGGATACGTGGGAGGATCTTGAGCCCCTTCGTCACCACTTCCCTTATGCACCTGCTTGGGGACAAGCAGGTTTTCAAGCGGAGGGGATTTTTAGCGACCAGACCCTCCAAGACGAAGACATGGCGGCGACCTCACCTGCAACTCTCAAGCAAGCTCGGCCCACGAGAGCAAAACGGTTCCCGCGTGGATGAATGATGAGCAGTGGGTGGTTTGAGCCCAGTAGAGTACTGAGTCTATTTAAGCAGCGCTTGTGCTGGCTTTTCTTCCTTGGCTTGTATCTGAAGTAAGGAACGGCAGTGCCGTGTAGACTTACTCGGGGGTGGTTGGGAGGATCGAGCAATCCAAATTTCAATTCTCTGAATGAATTCTTGTGTTTTCCTGTGAATTCGTAGCTAGTTGCTTACAGTTCCAGAATTAACCAACAAGTCTTTATCCTTGGGTATTTTTTCGCACGATGTCAGCCCACAAGCCTTGGTCATACGTCATCAGACGCCAGATCCATTTCCGTCATGAGGCATATGTTCATGATCTTCATTCTTGATCCTTGGTACCCAGGCCCCCTAGCTCTTTCGGTTTGCATACCGATTCCCAACAGACCCAATGGTATTTGCATTTCAGGCCTTGGCTTCCCATTAAAAGCAAGAGCTTATGCCTGTCCATGGTGTGGTGAACCATGCCCCCTAACAGTATAACCCATGACGTGCATTGACAGATTGGATAAGCAGACATCAGAGAAGCCCGGCAAACGGGAGATCTCAAAAGTCGGGGGAAATGAGAGCCCAACATCTCCAATTTAAAGAATTTCTGCCTCAAGGATTCACATAGTATTACAGGGTCCGCAACGTGCTTGAAAATTTCAGAAAGTAGAGCAGTGGCGGAGCTTCGGCTGGGCCAACCTGGGCCATGGCCCCCCCAACAAAAATGAGAGTTTAGTATTAGGCATCAGTAATTTGTGAGATGCAGCGGATTCTATTCCCTCTTACAGCCACATGCAGGTTTCAGTAGGCCTGAAACACGGCCGGCCACCCTTTGCTTTGCAGAGCTCGTCTCCCATCCTTCACTAGGCCACGGATTCAGCCTTTCTATGAGTACCATGTGAATCCTTTTATAGGCTATCTCTCTCTTCAGGGTTAACTTAAAAAATATACAAGGTGCAAAGCAGCCATAGGCTGCGGAGAGGAGGTACATGCAGCGGTAGGAGGTGGAGACGGGTTTTCCCGGCAAATCCTTTTTTTACGTACTGATCTAATGGTAGTGTGCATATCGGCTTCAAATTTTTTTCACATATCATGTAAAGTAATATATATTTTTTTATTTTAAATACACGTGGGTAATTTGCTTCGCCCCCCCTTGGTTTCTGTTCAAGCTCCGCCACTGAAGTAGAGAGAAAACAACCACTTTTGAAAAATTCCTCTCAGTTTTCGTTTTTTATGGCTCTGTACTCGTCGTTATAATTTTTGCTTTAACGGCCAACCTGCATCTGCATCACTGTTTAAGATATCAGCCGATATCTCGATTTATTAGCCTATTTATCGCTTATTGTTGTCTGAACGATAAGATAAATTGACCGATAAATCGTCCGATATGTCGATAAATCGGCCGATATGCCGATAAACCGGCCGCTTTAGCTCTTATCATAGGTCGACCAATAAGTTCCGATAAGCGATATCCCCAATATATCCTGCATGTAAAAAAATTCTTCTTTTTTGAAACGACCATGTAGGAAGCTTTCAAAATGTGCACATGTCACGATCATGACTGCCGACGCGTGAAGTGGATCCTCTGTCAAGTGGTTGCACCTGCACGATGTAGCGACTAGCAAGGCCGAGGCCCCTGTCCGAGTAGAGTAGGGGGCTCACTCAACTGGGGTACGTAAAAACATCTAAGAATCTTTAACACTGACTTTATTAATCATCTCACCCTTAGGCCAACAATGTTTGTATGTGACACTGTTACAGGACAGAGAGTGTGTGCGCGTGTATATGAGCACTTGCGTTGTACCATGTTTCTCAAAAAAAAAGTATTAACTTACAGTACTCGGCCGTGTGCATGTTGGCCTACTTTTAGCAACATCGGACTCTGACATACCCAAAGCGAGCGTTCTTTTTTTATGAATCTGGACCTAGCCTCGCTTTCGGCCAGAATCTAGGCCGCTAGCTCAATTTCCTCCCGCTGAGTTGTGCGAAAGAAATAAACATAGGTTTCGATGTATCCAATTTGTAAAGGTTAGCAGAAAATGTATTATAAATTTTGCAAATTCTGAAGAAAAAAACACGTGCATATTGAGTTAGAATTTATCCATGCAAATTCTTGTAGAAAAATTAGTCCAATTGATATGTTTCATGAAAATGCTATGGTTTATACTGTACCGCTGATTTAGTATAAACAGCAACAACTAATATGGACGGAGGAAACACATTGTAGTACTCTCAGTTTCTAAGTTTCAATCAGATTTATAGAAATGGATTCTTGTGTTTCTAAATTCCAAAAATCTTCTTCCCCAAATCGTCAAGTGGTCTAGTGACAACGATCTTGGAGATGAGTTCTATAAATATCGTGTCTGCGTAGGTTTAGTTAATTTATGTCAATTTTTAAAACTCTTTTACTGTTGGAAGGTTGAAAGGGTTAATGGCTTTATAGTTTTGCCAGAAATATAGTTTGCATCATAGTCTTTTGGAATTCACAACTAGTCATTATCCACTTCGCTTCAAATCCAATACTCCAATATATAGTAGTGAAAAATGTAAAGGGTATTTACTCCTCCTCACAGCCCATGACTTAAGTTACTAGCCTGATATCTGGCCATACGAGAGCCAACAATATTCTAAAACTGTGCAAATATTTGAGTGTCTAATTGGTAATTTACTGATGCTTATATTTGTTCGAAAAAGAATATTAGATCAAAGAACCACATATTTGAGTGTCTAATTGGTAATTTACTGATGCTTTTATCTAAGAAACTCACCAGGTGAAGCTCAAATATAGATAGTGCAAAATGTAACTCAAAGCTGCAATTGAAACTGAAAACAACTTCCAATATTGTAAAAACATAAATATTCTCCTGTCATCTAAGCGACCCGATGATTCTGCCAAGCAACCCGATCAGAGTTTCAAGAAATATACATACTTCTTGCAGATGGAAATATATGCAACCAACTATATATAGTACAGGAATGCAACACTGTTTCCCCTAGTCTCATGGGCTGAGATGGCAGAAATAATCACAAATCTTCTATACAACCATCATATAAGCTTTTACAAAAAGAAAGGAGATGAAAGTTATTCTACAATATTCCATACAAACAACTCCCAGCCCAAAATTCCATATATAACCGCTGTGGACCGCTCCATGTATCTTCCATACATCAGGTCGGGAAGGGCGAGCGTGCAAAAACCGCAAGGCACTTCAATCTCCTAAGCTCAAACCGCAAGGCACTTTGAGCTCCTAGGCTCAAACCGTTGCTAAAAACTAGAGATCCACTGATCATTGCGCTATCGGGCTTGAATATTCAGGTCCATTCTCCGAAGAGGTTATGCTGGAGGAGCCTGCTGATGTGACGTTGCTGTTTGAACTATTCCTTGTGGATTTCGGCTGGAGTTCCATCTCTCTTTGCCTCTCTGGGGCTGCAGGCGCTGCCCCAGCGTCAGCTAGTCTCTTCAGAATGTTCATCATTGTCGGTACAAACTTTGCAGACAAAGAGAGTAGAGCTGGAAGCTGCGTAATATCCCAAGCAAATATATTAGGTCAAATGTGGTTTCCTGGCAAGAAAATAGCAAGACAGAACTGGGCTTTAATACTCACAAATCCATTTCGGAATTCATTGGCAACATCTAGTTGAACCCAGAGGGCTTTACCAACAAGGAAAACTACAAACATAACGGCCAGGTACAATGGATTCCTGTCCATCAAATGAAAATGAAATCTCAGTCATACAAAATGGATAGAGGCCTTAACTCATGCATGAATCTGCAAACAAAACAAAGTACCTCAGTAATGTCATAAACTCATTGAATCCAAGCACAGCCATCGCAGCAAGTGCCCATGGAGGAGGCAGCCAGTTGTTGTTTCTCTTATTTGCTTCCTTTAGAAGGGAACAGTAAATTGTTAGTAATAATAGTATACCGCATACAAAGACCACTTCACTTCAAAAGAAACTCCAGAAGTACTAAACAAAAGGGATTGGAAATGTGGAAACAACCACACAATTTTGATAGAGCAAAATGAATATTGTTGAAATTTTGCTCGCGAGGATACCTGAGCAGCTATGGCTTGAGTGACGGTATACTCGGTTTCAGCCTTAAATTGCCTCCACAGAGATTTGCACTGGACAGGGGAGATTAAAGTTCTCTCCTCTGGAACCTGCTCATAAAAATGGCATTCATTAAGCAAATAACAAAACAATAACTTGTGGGCAAATGGTATACGAAAAAGCGCAGAATATTGCTTCAGCTGACTAATACAAATAAATATGACATTGTCACGCACCCTTTCCCATGAACTGGAGGCAAGTGGATCAAGCGATTGGATACTCCTATCTGTAGTCCCAGGCCTCGTGGCATCAACTAGAGCAAGGGAAAGAGTGGTATCAATGTTGTCGCCATCTTCATCCAACCGAAGTGCAGCCATTGTAGAAAGCAACTTCATGGACTATACAGAGAGGAGCCTCAAATTTCAGTTCCTAAGCAAGTTATTACATTTCCAATGGACAGTATTAAATTTGACGTACAGCTGAACGAGCAGTTTTAGTAATTGCTTTTATGTCTTCCTTTCCTGTCCATACTCTTGGCATGGAGTCAGCATCACGACTGAATAACATCGAGAACCTGTACAATTTTACACATTTAGTTTTTCACACAGAAGATGTCTCTTTCCTTAGTTAGAGCTGAAGCACAGCTCACCTGTCCTTCATGCGGATCAAGACCCGTGCAGCTTCTTCTTTTGCCTTTGATTCAACAACTCCCCTTCCATGATTCTCCAACCTCAAAAGCAGTTCTTTCTCAGTAGCTTCATCGAGCTCAAAAGTTGAAATAGCAGATTCAAGACCTGAAACTGCAGCTTTTGTCTCACGTTGAAGAAGCTTCCTAATAGCTGGCCAGGTGTCCTCACTGGCTGAATCTAAAAGGGCTTCAACAGGTTCAGCCAGAGCTTTGGTAAGTTTCCCCTGAAACAATAGATCTCGAATTAAAAAAACTGTATGTTCTTTGTCCTGACAGTTACACCAGTCATTTGAAAAGGTAAACAAACGAAATTGGAAAGTGAAGGCAACCTCATATCCGGCACAAAGTTCGGAAAGTTTTGTAGCACGGACTGACGCCACATGTGCCTCGATGTCACGCTTGAGCTTATCCTTTATTTTCGAGGAATCCCAGTTCACTTGTTCAATAGTAGCATCTGTATAATATCCAGGTATGTGACCTTAAGGTGTATGCATTTATGCAGAAAAGGAGCAGACTGCAAGATAAGGAATAGCATTCTTTGGACAAATAATATACTTGAAAGTACGTACGCATTTCTAGCTAATATTATTACAGTTAGTATTTGAAAGGTGTCACTAATTTTAGCATAGCAGTGCCTCAGATGGCCGATAGTGTATCTATCTCAACTGCTACAAAAATGAAAACAGCAAATCTGTGATGTTTCTTACAAGGTTCAACTAATACTCCCCAGTTTCGTCGGGCTGGTGCCATTTCCCACCAGGAACCAGAAATATAACTAGTTGTTTGTCACATTTAAAATGCAAATAAAATCAAGAAATAGCATCAGTCAGGAAAATATCAAGTAACTAGTGCCAAAGAGTTGGTTCCATGCAGTGGCGGATCCACATTGTAGTTGTGGAGTCAGCTGACCCCACAACTATTCAGCAAATCCTTTATATACTTGTGTATTCTTTATTTAAAAAATCGAAAAATAGGTAAAATCTTTGACAATTTTGTCTCTGATCCCACAACACCACCTATACCTGTAGTTCACTGGTTTGCAACACAAATGTTTGCCTAATTCCTACAACAGCGTATCATTATTTTCTACAAGCACTAGAGCAACGGAGCAAGTACATTTGCAACATTCCTAGAGACATACCTTCAGATCCTTTGTCAAATTTCTCCAGGAAAATCTGGATAGAATCGCGAGCAGCGACAGCAAATCCATCCTTTTCAAGGGCCTTGTCAAAAGAGTCCTTAAACGCTTCTAAAGTTCTAGCCCGTAAATGACCCAGAAGAGATTGGTATGCAGGTTGGACAAGCTAGGACACGAATGGAAATTCATGTAAGCATTAAGTAATGAAAGAGAACACTTAACAGTGACAACAATGCATAAATCCAAAACTGGACATGAATGGAACATGAGACAAGATCAATGAACAAAATTTGCAGCCGGGATCAGGCCAAAAAATCTAGAACATAACATAATTCATGGCAGGAAAACGAATACAGTGGAATATTCTTGGACTGAACATTAGGTTTTCAGATTTCTACAAAAATATCCCAATCTCTTACAACAAATATGAAAATATTTCTAAAAAATGTTAGCATTCAAGGTTTTCAAGGTACCGTTATGCTGTTCATCCACCAATCTCTTACAAAAAATATGGTAAACTGTGTCAAGAAATTAGAATAAAGGTTTGTTCTCCAGGTTAAAGTGCAGAACTCCAGATTACAAGTATGGTGTATCCGTGTATAAAGATGACTACAATGTGCACGAAGATGACTGGACCCGAAATAAAGACGACTGAATGGTTCATGTTATGCATAACAAATGTACATAACCGAACTGTTGATTATATGCTTGGAAGCAAGCAGCAAGGAATTATCATTTGATACAACAGACTGAGATTAGACCAAGACATAAGCGCAAACCTGCAAGAGTTTAGACTCAAGTTGATGTCTTTTTGAGGTTCTGACACCTTCATCGAAATAAATAGCCTCCATATCATACCTGCAGTTTACACAAAAGAAAAATAGTTGAAACGACAGAAAATTGTACATGCGCTTATCGTAACAAACAACAGTCAAGGTCACCCTTAGGATTTCCATCATAAAATAAGTCACGACGTACACCAAAATAGGCATGGTTTGCATCTCAGATAGATGATAACCTATGTAGTTCATCTATAACAAATAAAATATGCTTTATGGACTGCTTTTCCATTTGCAAACCCTCATTGGCATGAAATACTTTTTTAAAGGAGCTAACTGTTGTTCATACAAGCAAAAGGGACGCACACGGGGCTATTGACTGGTTGGCTTGCAACAATTTACAGAAAATATGTGTCACCATGTTTTCACTCGAATAAATTTGACTAGAATCAGGAGGCAACTGACTGGCATTTGGGATCCCACCACCAACCAATGTGACTGATGAATGGCTGTAATCAATCCACATAAGTTTTCTGAATTGGGCAACCACAACCAGGATAAGGAAAACAGTAATGACCACAAGAAGGCAATGAAAACTCACTCTGATAAGCATCTATCAAGAAGGCTGTTGATCTTCTTCCCAAACCCGGGTACATAGTCACTTTGAACAGCCTCCTCAAATTGTTGCCATTCCTTTATATATTTGTATATATGGTGTAAGTTAGTTTCATGAGCCTATGCAGCATTTGTTAAGCTTAATAATAAGTAATATAATCACCTCATCAGCTGTAAAGCTGGCAAGTTTTTCATTACCAATTTCCTCACAGCGGACAGTAGCCACCATAACCTGAATTGATGCATATTAAAATGTTGAAATATACAATATACTGATAACTCAAATTAGAAAATGGAGGGTGCTCACTTTATGAGCAGGTAGATCAAGGTCTTTGTTCTCCTTGATGACCTTCCAAAATTGCTGCGAGCTGAATGAAAAACCTGATGCTGGAACAACACCACGCCGATCTCCAGCTAGTCCACCCGGAGCAATAGAATGTTGAAACCTATCTCTCAAATTGGAGACCTTCAGAAATTTAACATACTATGTTATTCCTATTGCAAAGAAAATAAGCAGCAAGCACAAATCTAGTGTCATCTAGGTATAGACACTCTAGTCACACCAACCTGCTCCTTAAATAACTCTTCTTTTTCCTCATAACTGTTAAGAGCCACAACTTGTACCTGTATGTGAAAAATACAATGAGTAAATCTAGCTGATGCATACAGTATAAACAAGCAAAAAGGGTGTGACAAGGATTTTACATTGAAAAAATCACTGAGTGGAGTTTCTTTATGGGCATGGGGTTTAGGAACACCATCCCATATCTGCAAACAGATGATAACAGTTTAGCATACTGAAAGCAAAAACTAATAGTCATGCATAAACACGGCTTATCAATAAATTATGTACCTTCTGAATATCTTCCCTTAAAATAGGTTCAAGATTTTCCAGAGGTGTCTGTTTATAACGAAAAACGGTGTCATATTAATCCAGTACAACAAAAATAGGTGCAGGAAATAAATAAATAAATAAATAAGTTACGAACAGTTCCTTTCAAAAATATCATACTCCCTCTGTTCTATATTAGATGACTTCCATTTGTGTAAAAGTGAATGTATTTAGACTTGTAACATGTCTAGATACATCCACTTTTGTGCAAATAGAAGGCATCTAATGTGGAACGGAGGGAGTAGTTTATAGCCTAGAACGACTGTGTGAAGCCCCTCACCTTTGATTTGTCGCGAATAACAAATAACATTGTTGTTTTGCGAGGACTGAACAATCTCATCATGACCTACACAGATATAAGATATATTACAATATATAATAACGCTTCACACCCCTAAAGAGTAAAACACAGAAAAAATAGAACAATATCCCAGTGCAGTTTTACCAAAAATAGAAAAATTGGAGAAAATGACAGAAAAAGCAAACCTGGAAGACAGTCTTCAAAAGCGGCTTGTTCGCAGCCTGCTCTCTCCCAATGTCATGGCACCACCTACGGAATAGAAGAAAACAATCAATTAAATTGTCCAATTTAGTGACTAATAAGTTCAACATCATCAATTAGGTGAACAACTTACATATTGATCAACACAATATCCGAAACAGCCAAAGCAAATAACGCACTTTGCTTCTCAAAGGCGGTGTCATCCTGAAATTACGTGGATCAATTAGACGAGTACAGTGTGGAATAAAACATCCTTAATAAAAAACGTAATAACTAGCAACCATCTCAGTTTCCCTTACGTGCATAGGTCAGAGCGAGCAAATGTTAGCTTCAGCTCATGAACTTAAAAGCAGAAGTCAAGACACAAATACCAGCACATTATTATGTTTACTCAATAAGCTAGAGCTCATCATCCATTACAAGTTGGAAATATGATGAAACAAAATCAAAGGGGGGCCTTATAGGTCAGAGCGAGCAAATGTTAGCTTCAGCTCATGAACTTAAAAGCAGAAGTCAAGACACAAATACCAGCACATTATTATGTTTACTCAATAAGCTAGAGCTCATCATCCATTACAAGTTGGAAATATGATGAAACAAAATCAAAAGGGGGGCTTACAGGCTTATAAGCTGAAGAGTACTGTAGCTTAATGTAGATGCCCTACCTGACTCCCTAAATTATAATACTATAAGATGCAAAAATAACAAAATACGATTGTCGACTGTCGACCAAAAAAAGTGAATTTAAGCATGTGCCTTCTGTGATGATACATGTTTCAATCGAAATTCTTAATTGGGGGATTCTTATTTGTTCATTACCTCGCCCCTCTCTCTTCCATCAGTGCCTTCCAAATCCATTACAAGAGTGCATGGTTCAATATTCTGGGCCTGCGCCAACCATATACCTTTGGTTGTCTGTGACCTGAAAATTTTAATAAATGCTAGTTAGTGACAGAAGAAAACTTGATTTTCAAAGCGAAGAAAGAATATATAAAGAAGGCATGTAAATATAAAAGAATGACAATATACCTTCCTCTGAAAGCATCCATCTCCCTAAAATTTGTGCGGAAAAGATGATTCAAAAGTGTACTCTTCCCTGCAAATCATTGGGGTCGCGAGGGGGGGTTGAGGACCAGTGGTATAACATATAAGTGGTTAAAGTTAAACGGGATAGCAGCAATGGCGAAAGGAGCAGATCATACCACTACTTTGTGGGCCCATTATTGATACAACAGCATATGAGAGCCCACATTCGGCCAATTTAACTTCCTTCAAGAAGCTCTCCAATCCAGATACATTGAAAACACCATCTCCATCAATAAGCTGCGTGGAAAGACAGGGTTCCTCCATTTCTGCAAGACAGGAAGGTATAAAACAATCACATTTAAGCTAGGGAAGTCATTTAAGCTAGGGAAGGGGTAACCAAAAGAGAAGTGTGGGATTTTCGGTGCAGAGCGTCTACAAAATTTCCAGAAAGAACAAATGGAATAAGAATAACACGTAGATCTTGGTGTGACTCCTTCAGTTTTTAGGGCTGCAATGCAGCTTCTGGAGCATATATGCAAAAAAAAGTTGTTAAAGAGATAAGTTTTGGGTTTTAATCGGGTGATGATTAGTGCATTTCCCCTGTGAAATGAAAACGGGAGCATTAAACGGGGGGGGGGGGGGGGGGGGACCTACGGGCAGTCGATTGTTACTGATGTACTGAGGGGAGCAAATTGAAGAACGCGTGCGATTGCACTGCTTTCCTCTGGTCAAACTTACAATTCACTACTACAATTATTACTACAGATCGCATACCTTACAAGCTCCCATGCAACCCAGCCAGAGATACTGCATGTTACGTGGATCACACAATCCCTGAACATATATACTCCCAGAAAAAGTTCTACGGCACCTTACAGTAACAGTGCTACCACAAGTATCGTTAACCGTACCGAGATCGTACGGCCGGGGGTCACGAAATCAGGGGGGGGGGGGGGGGGGGGAGGGGGAGCTAGAAAAAAGCAAGAGCCTTTCGAGCCGATCCAGCGGGACCAGCGGCCACCGACGGGGATTGGAGCAGCTCGCGGGGAGCTGCTCCAATCCCCGTCGGTGGCCACCGGACAGGTAGATTTAGCTGGTTCCCCTTTCGGTTTTGGGGGTTTATGCCTGTTGGGGAATTCGGTAGATCCGCTTGGAGGTCGTTGCGCGTGCTTGGATCTCGGATCGGCTCGAAAGGCTCGTGCTTTTTTCTAGCTCCCCCTCCCCCCTGATTTCATGACCCCCAGTCGTACGATCTCGGTACAGTTAACGATACTTGCGGTAGCAACTGTTACTGTTCAGGGATTGTGTGATCCACGTAACATGCGGTAGTCCATTGCAATCAAATACAACTCAGACTGAAGGCAAATTTGCCAGTAGTAACGCATTGTTTGCTTTTAAAAAGGATTAGAGGGAAAGCTATTTAACCGACTTCACATTCAGTGTTTTTTCATCTTGTTACAAGACAAGCAAACAGTAGCATAGCTAAAATGTAACAAATTCATCTTGTCTTCAAGATAAAAAAGACAACCTTTTTTATGTTGGATTTCCACTTGAAGTGGCTCACATAGGACAACTACCATAAATGGATTCATCGGACATCACACAACCCGTAATTCCAGAAAGCAGGCACAAGTCTACAGGTTCATACAGCTAACAGAGCACAGAAACACACGATAGCACCACCAAGCATAGCAGGATGCAAGTTGGAGGCATCCAGCCAGCAAAGCTCATTGCTTTTTAGGTGAAACGGATATTAAATCCTAAAAATAATCCTACGAAGGAACAGCCTATCGACCGAAACCACGCAACAGAAGCACTGAATCCAATCGATCCTCGGATGCAGCCAGGCGTGCTAGGGTTCACCGGACGACATAACAACCCTAAGACCGCGGACGGCCTCCACCATCGAAAACCTAATCCTTTCCACCAAATCCGCGCAGATCCAGCCCGGGAGCGACCCAGATCCCGCGGAAAACGGCCGCAGACACAGATCGGTCCGGCCACGGCGAGGAAGAGAAGCGCGACACGGCACCCGCGACGGAGAAGAAGGGAGGGTGAGGAGTCTACCTGAAGCGTAGGAGAGGTGCCGGAGCGGATCGCCTGGGGTCGCGGTGCGAGGAAGATCTCGGATTCGGCGGCGATGGAGGGGATTGAGGGTATCACTACCTAGAGGGAGCCCTTTGCGAAGGGAAATGCAGCCTGGCGAGAACGCCACGTGGAGTTTACGCGCCTACGAGACGCTCGTTCCGAAGCCCCCGGCGATACGCTTTCCTGCGTACGCGTACGTCCACATCACGAAACCCAGGGGAGCGTGTACGTTTCCGGCCGGCCGACGCGAGCGCGCCTCGCGCGTACTGCTAGTGCTATGTGAAGAAGCCTCGATCATGTACGTTTCCAGCATGGGCATCGAGCCTGTACTTTTCCAGCCTCCATCGTGTACGTTTGCCCACATATTATTAGTATAACTAAACACAACACTTAAAAGGTACACAAACACATATTGTACAATTAATTAGAAAATAAAATATACAAAGTACACGGAATTAAGAGTACAAACTACACAACATAGAAAGTACAACTAAACACAACACGAAGTACAAAAGTATATAACGTATAATTACACAGAAAAGTACAAAGTACACAGAACGGTGAGTACAGACCACACAACACAGAGAGTACAACTAAACACAACATGATGTACAAAATTACATTGACACATGTTGTACAACTACACAAAACAGAAAGTAAAAAAGTACACAGAAACAATTTGTACAACTACACATAACAGAAAGTACAAACTATACACAACCAGAAGTACATAAAAAAAGTTCGTCAAATCTATCAACATGGGATCTAGTTTTAAAGATCTTGACGCGAGCAGCTCAAAAGTGAAAACGGTTCTTAATTTAGATAAATGGTTCTCGAGATAATTCGTTTAAAAACTTCGGTTTAGAAAAATAAAAGGGAAAAACTGTCTCCCACCTCTCACGTGTCCCTTTCTCTCTTATCCCCATCCCCACTTTTATTCTGTTAGCGACACTTGGCGGACATGCAAACAACCTTGGGGGAACAAAATAAGTAGAATACAACACTTGTCACGACGAGAGCGTGAGTAAAATTCCCTTTACAAAGGAAAGACTTTTTCTAGTGATTTCCGTAGGAGAGAGAAACAGAGGGTTTGGGCGACGGCGGGGAGCGCCGCCTTTTAAGGGGTCTCTTTGTAGTGGAGGTAGAGCGAGACTCTTTGGGACTCAGCTTCGGTGGCTTGTAGCGCACAAGTCACCGAGCGACTTGGTCAGGTCTGGTTCCTTCGTTTTAGATCCAACGGACAAGATTCGTCCAAATCTGAATCTAAAACATAAAAAAAATTAGAAAAAATCGAAAAAATTCCAGTGCAGCCTAAATACTTCGATAATGATTCTATAAAAAATTCATCTAATTTGGACTAATGGTTTGTGATTATTTAGTTTAAAATGTAAAACGCTATTTGTACGCAAATCATTAATCGAAATAGGAAGAAACTTTAGAATACAAAACGAAGTATTTATGTTGCACTGGAATTTTTTCGATTTTTTCTGAAATTTTTTATTTTTTAGATTCAGATTTGGACGAATCTTTTCCGTTGGATCTAAAACGAAGGAACCTGATATGCCCAAGTGGCTCGGTGACTTGTGCAGTCCAAGTCACCGAAGCTGAGTCCGACTCTCTGGGGGTAGGGTTTCTGCCCCCTCCCAGGGCCCTTCCTGGGCTCTAGGGCCTAGGCCCGTTTCTTCTCTTCTTGTTTTTTTCTTTCTTTTTGGTTATTATTACTATTTTCTTTCCTTTTTAAAAAAGGATTTTCCTTTTTCTTGGAATGAGAAGTAGTACGAAGCATATGCCAATGGTATGATTTGATTCCCATAAATTCATCACTCACCTAATATTTGGTATCTGAGTAGTACACGGTTTGTGGTGGAGCCAGTTTTAAGGCAATATTTGCATCGAACATGTACACCAACTCTGTGACGAAATATCTAAGGCTTCTTAATGAGTACAGTCAGCCGAATCTGGAAAGGAGGGGAAGGGGGGGCAAGCAAGCATGGTCCTATTCTGACTTTTCCTACTATGCTTTTTATCTCCACTAATATTAAAAGAGCGAGTCGGGCAGATCCAACCAATCTAAACAGTACACTTGGAAGATCCAACGATCGAAATTTTTCCGATGTATGTCAAACGCGTTTAACAACTGCCCTGTGCCCAAATCATGCCCCCACGAACGACCGCCCTCCAACCTCTCCTGCTGATTCCCCCACATATATCATGTCGTCTTCGAGCTCCCGACGGTTCTCCTGCTCCCACGACCCTGAGCCACGCTCTCGCCTCCGAGGTCCCGTCGCCGCCTACTCCGGAGCGCCGCACCCACAAATATCAGTTCGTCGCTGCCGCCTCCGAGTTCACCGCCTTCGCCTTTGACCTCGCCCGCAGCCTACGAGCTCGGTCGCCGCTACGCCCACGCCCTTGAGCGTCGCGACGAACCGCACGAGGATGGTACTATGTTCTTCTAAACATTTACCAATTGTCCGCCCAATCCGTTGAGCCCAGGTTCCAGGTGAGCAATTCCTATACCCGCGCCGCCCTCCTCCTCTACCCAGCGCCGCCTCTCCTCGGCGGTCGGCGCATCTCGCGGCGGCGCCCCGCCACCTCTCCACTCGACTCCTCCTTCACGCGCTTGCCTCGGCCCCGACACCACCGCCATGCCATGTCCCATGGTAGGAATGCGTCCTCACAGCGGCAGAGGAAAGCACGGCGGCGCCCCGGCCGGCCGCAACAAGGCTGCAGCTGCCACGCCTCCGTACGGTGCCTGCTCCACCGGCGACTCCACTGCGCCCGAGCCGTCGTTGTGCTCGCGACTCTCATATGCCTACTTTGTTAGAATTTGGGCCCATGAGTGGGAAGCCCAATTAGCAATTTCTGAAATCTCAAAGCCCATGGAAAAATGGCAGCACACATGAGAGTGGAGTGGGAGCTAAAGTTTAGTCCCACATTGCTAGTTTAAGAGGAGTGGCACCACCTTATATAGTGGAGTGTTGTGCTACTTGGTAAGCTTGTGAGAACATGAGGCTCTCTCACGCGCTCCTCCTCCTCCGCCGCTGCTCACAGCATGCACCGCCCGCCCGTCTCGTCACGACGCGCCGCGGGTTGCGGGAATCTCGCCGAGCCGAGTTTTCTTTTTGCAGTCTGGGAAAAACGGTTTGGACGGACGCGACACAGATAGTCGGTTCGGGTCGCTCCCGGATCGTGGGCTACTGTAACCGACCTAAACGCGCGTGACGTGGACTTGGCCCATGTTGTACCTGTTAGGGTTTTTCCCTAGCCGCGCTATATAAAGTCGGGCACTGCGTGCTCTGCAAATACCCCCGAACCAATCTAGGTTTTGCCACCTCGTGCCTTGCGCCGCCACCGTAGTCTACTCCATCCCGAGCGCCGGCGTGCACCGGCGAACGGGACAGCAGGTCTCCGAAACCCTCGTCCTTGTGATCCTGTACGGGAGAGGGCGAATAAGGTTTTTGGGAAGCGCTCCGCGCGACTGCTCTCAAGCTATTCATCACGGCTCGCCTTCCTGTACGCTCGCCGGACTCGCGGGCTGCTCGTCAACAACGTCGCCATCGCCTTCAGGAAGCTGCTGCCGTCGCTGCTGCTGCTACTACCACGACTACTACGACTACTACTACTTCATCTACAGCTGTTCGGTACGTTCATCACGTGCCTATCTGCCGATTTAGTATGTCTATGTGTGTAGACGTTTTACTGCTGTTCATGTTAATTAATACATCTAGTATTTGCGAGATTAACATGCTAGTAGTTGTTGTAGTAATGTTTAATATATTGGAATTAATCATGGAAATTGTGCCTAATATTCCAACAATCCAAAAACCTTATTTGTGTTATAGGCATTTTCCTGAATTAAACATGGGACATCTATCTGATTCGTTGAGGCCGGATAAGTTGACCGGTGCGGATTTTAAGAGATGGAAGATCAAGACCACGTCGTGGTTGCAATCTCTGAAAGTGTTCGAGGCCAGTGAGGGTTTACCTGAAGGAGCTATATCTGACGAGGATCAGAATAAGTTCAAGGATACCAACACTGCCTTTGTGGGACTCGTTCTGAGTGTTCTTAACAACAAGATGTTTGATGTGTACATGCACATCTCAGATGGCAAAGAGCTCTGGGAGGCACTGAACGCTAAGTTCGGTGTAGCAGATGCTGGCAGTGAACTGTACATCATGGAGAATTTTCATGACTTCAGGATGGCTAACAACTGTTCTGTAGTCGAACAGACTCATGAGATACAGTGCATTGCGAAGGATCTTGAGCATGCTAAGTGTGCCTTACCTGACAAATTTGTGGCCGGGTGCATTATTGCAAAGTTGCCTTCTTCATGGAGGAACTTCGCCACATCTCTCAAACACAAGAGACAGGAGATATCGGTTGAAAACCTGATAGCGTCTCCTGATGTTGAGGAGAAGGCTCGGGCTAAGGACACTGTTGAGCGAGGTGGTGAAGGTCATTCTAGCGCCAACATGGTGCAGAAGAACCATAACCACGGCAAGAACAAAGGAAAGAACAAGACTGCTTTCAATGTACCTGCCAAGACTAATTCTTTCAAGAATAAGAAGAAGAAGATGATGAACAAGTTTGAGCTAGGTTACTATACCTGTGGAGAGCTCGGCCACTTCTCAGTGGACTGTCCAGATCATGCAGACAAGAAAGGGAAGAAGGCCACGACTGCCAACGTCGTGACCGCTAGCAATACTGATGGGTATGGTAATTTACCATTTGTGCTTTCAGTATTTCATTCTCCATGTTGGTGGATTGATACGGGTGCTAACGTTCATGTGTGCGCTGACATCTCTTTGTTCACTTCTTATCAGGTCGCTCGGGATTCTTCCGTCCTAATGGGGAATGGATCACATGCTACTGTTCGTGGTGTTGGCACGGTAGATCTGAAGTTTACTTCGGGGAAGATCGTGTAGCTGAGGAACGTGCAGCATGTCCCTACTATGAACAAGAATCTCGTTAGCGGATCCCTTCTATGCAGAGATGGGTTTAAGTTAGTCTTGGAGTCCAATAAAGTTATAGTGTCAAAGTTTGGACAATTTATTGGTAAAGGTTATGAGTGCGGAGGCTTGTTCCGTTTTTCACTTTCAGATTTCTGTAATAAATCAGTAAACCATATTTGTGGCGGTGTTTCCGATGATACCAGTGTTTGGCATTCTCGTTTATGTCACATTAATTTTGGTTTGATGTCTCGGTTGTCTAGTATGAGTTTAATTCCGAATTTCACTATTGCCAAAGGTTTCAAGTGCCATAGTTGTGTGCAATCAAAGCAACCTCGAAAGCCTCACAAGGCAGCCGAGGAGATACACTTAGCACCCCTGGAACTCGTACATTCAGATCTGTGTGAGATGAATGGCGTGTTGACAAAAGGTGGAAAGAAATATTTCATGACTTTAATTGATGATGCTACTAGGTTCTGTTATATATATTTGTTGCAAACTAAAGATGAAGATTTTGACTACTTTAAAATTTACAAAGCCGAAGTAGAAAATCAACTAGAGGGAAAGATCAAACGTCTTAGGTCGGATCGTGGTGGCGAGTATTTCTCCAAAATATTTGATGTATTCTGTGAGGAACATGGTATTATTCATGAGAGGACGCCTCCCTATTCTCCCCAATCAAACGGGGTTGCCGAGAGGAAAAACCGCACGCTGACCGACTTGGTGAACGCCATGTTGGACACTGCTGGTTTATCTAAGGCATGGTGGGGGGAGGCTTTATTGACTTCGTGTCATGTCCTGAATAGAGTTCCTAACAAGAATAAAGAGAAGACCCCTTACGAGGAGTGGTCTGGGAGAAAACCATCACTTTCTTATTTATGCACTTGAGGGTGCTTGGCGAAAGTCAATGTTCAATTCCTAAGAAACGTAAACTCGGACCAAAGACAGTGGATTGTGTCTTTCTGGGTTATGCTCAGCGGAGCATCGGCTATAGATTTTTAGTAGTTAAATCTGAGGTACCTGATATGCATGTTGATAGTATTATGGAATCTCGTGATGCAACATTTTTTGAGAACATGTTTCCTATGAAAGATATGCATAGCATTTGATAGGATTTCTTCTAAGATATTTACTGAATCTAGTACATCCGTTGATTATTCTGAACAACCACATGTTGAGGAAGTCCTTGAAAAGGATGACAATGAAGCTCCCAAAAGGAGCAAGAGACAGAGGTTTGAAAAATCCTTTGGTGATGATTTCATTGTGTACCTTGTGGACAATACCCATACGTCCATTGCAGAGGCATTCGCATCTCCTGATGCGGATGACTGGAAAGAAGTTGTCCATAATGAGATGGACTCGATTCTTTCTAATGGAACTTGGGAATTATCTGAACGACCCTACGGTTGCAAACCTGTGGGTTGTAAGTGGGTGTTCAAGAAAAACCTAAGGCCAGATGGTATTATTGAGAAGTACAAGGCACGGCTTGTAGCCAAGGGTTACACTCGGCGTGAAGGCGAAGATTACTTTGACACCTATTCACCTGTCGCTAGACTGGCCACCATTCGTGTACTACTTTCCATGGCTGCCTCATATGGTCTGATCGTTCATCAAATGGACGTAAAGACAGCTTTCCTTAACGGAGAGTTGGAAGAAGAAATCTATATGGATCACCCCGATGGGTTTGTAGTAAAAGGTGAAGAGAGAAAGGTGTGCAAATTGTTAAAATATTTGTATGGGCTGAAGCAAGCACCTAAGCAATGGCCTGAGAAGTTTGACAGAACGTTAACGTCTGCAGGCTTTGCCATTAATGAGGCTGATAGGTGTGTGTACTATCGCCATGGTGGGGGCGATAGTGTCATATTATGCTTGTATGTTGACGACATACTAATTTTCGGTACAAGCATGATAGTGATAAATGAGGTCAAGTCTTTCTTGTCAAAGAGCTTTGATATGAAAGATCTGGGACAAGCTGATGTGATTCTGAACATCAAGCTGATTAGGGATGAGAGTGGGATTACGTTAACGCAATCACACTATGTTGAGAAGGTCTTGAGCCGATTCGGCTTTATAGACAACAAGCCTTCTCCAACACCCTATGATCCCAGCGTGACACTCAGAAAGAACAAGAAAGAGACGAGAGATCAATTGAGATACTCTCAAGTGGTCGGTTCACTCATGTACCTTGCGAGCGCGACGAGACCTGATATCTCTTTTGCTGTGAGCAAATTGAGCAGGTTCATGTCTAACCCGGGTACTGATCATTGGCATGCACTTGAAAGGGTCATGCGCTATCTGAATGGTACAATGAGTTACGAGATTCACTATTCAGGGCACCCTGCTGTGCTTGAGGGATATTGTGATTCGAACTGGATCTCAGATGTTGATGAGCTCTACGCCACAAGTGGATATGCGTTTATTCTTGGTGGTGGCGCAGTATCATGGAGGTCTTGCAAACAGACCATATTGACGAGGTCAACCATGGAAGCAGAACTTACTGCGTTAGATACAACTTCTGTTGAGGCAGAATGGCTGCGTGAGCTCTTGATGGACTTGCCGGTGGTTGAGCAACCATTACCGGCCATCCTTATGAACTATGACAACCAAACGTTTATTTTCAAAGTGAACAGTGCTAAGGATAACGCGAAGTCATCAAGACATGTTAAAAGATGTTTGAAGTCTGTCAGGAAATTGAGAAACTCCGGAGTAATAACTGTTTCGTATATTCAAACAGACAAAAACCTGGCAGATCCCTTTACGAAGGGACTATCACGTAATGTGATAGAAAATGCATCGAGTGAGATGGGGTTGAGACCCGTGAGCATTACTCCATAGTGGTAACCCAACCTATGTGATCGTAGATCACGTGAATTAGGACATGGGAAGAACAAGCTAGTGGTGTGACAGAGGAGAGTTATTACCTAACCCTCTCTATGTTAAGATGCACAACTCTCAAAATCTGTAAGGCAGGTTGGCTGCATGCCTTAATGTGGTTCTGTTGGCTATTCATAGCAAAGATGCTGTTCTACAGAGCATTCTTGAAAGAACACACCTATATGAGTTAAATTGTTAAACGTCGCAAGTTATGAGATTTGGGTAATCTCTAGTAAACTCATGAAGAGACCAGGTAGTATGACGCATATGCTACACCCGCGGGGTAGGCTACTGGCAGCCAAGTACCAGTTATGATTTTGTGTGAAATCTAGAAGCACCAAACTTGCAATTCAAGATTCGTCCATTGTTCAAGTTGCCAATAGACGTAGCTCAAGGTTCTAGGCAGAAGTTCAACTTAACAGTCTCTGCTGAAACACTGGTATATAAACAAGACTCGAGGTCTGGCAAACATCTCCAAATGGGATTTGAGATCTGGTGGGGGATTGTTAGAATTTGGGCCCATGAGTGGGAAGCCCAATTAGCAATTTCTGAAATCTCAAAGCCCATGGAAAAATGGCAGCACACATGAGAGTGGAATGAGAGCTAAAGTTTAGTCCCACATTGCTAGTTTAAGAGGAGTGGCACCACCTTATATAGTGGAGTGTTGTGCTACTTGGTAAGCTTGTGAGAACATGAGGCTCTCTCACGCGCTCCTCCTCCTCCGCCGCCGCTCGCACGCACGCACCGCCCGCCCGCCCGTCTCGTCACGACACGACGCGCCGCGCCGCGCCGCGGGAATCTCGCCGAGCCGAGTTTTATTTTTGCAGTCTGGGAAAAACGGTTTGGACTGACGCGTCACGGTCGGTTTGGGTCGCTCCGACTTGGCCCATGTTGTACCTGTTAGGGTTTTTCCCTAGCCGCGCTATATAAAGTCGGGCACTGCGTGCGCTGCAAATACCCCCGAACCAATCTAGGTTTTGCCACCTCGTGCCTTGCGCCGCCACCGTAGTCTACTCCATCCCGAGCGCGCCGGCGCTCGGGACAGCAGGTCTCCGAAACCCTCATCCTTGTGATCCTGTACGGGAGAGGACGAATAAGATTTTTGGGAAGCGCTCCACGCGACTGCTCTCAAGCTCTTCATCACGGCTCGCCCTCCTGTACGCTCGCCGGACTCGCGGGCTGCTCGTCAACAACGTCGTCATCGCCTTCAGGAAGCTGCTGCCGTTGCTGTTGCTGCAACAACTAACACGACTACTACGACTACTACTACTTCATCTACAATTGTTCGGTACGTTTATCACGTGCCTATCTGCCGATTTAGTATGTCTATGTGTGTAGACGTTTTACTGTTGTTCATGTTAATTAATACATCTAGTATTTGCGAGATTAACATGCTAGTAGCTGTTGTATGTTGTAGTAATGTTTAATATACTGAAATTAATCATAAAAATTGTGCCTAATATTCCAACATACTTCCCCAGATGCGCGCCCTTTGGTGGAGGTTTCTGGATTGGATGCTGTCGGACCAGAAATTGCTTCTAACTGGACTTTGAATCGCCGGGGCAGTCCTGTCCTCGCCGACTGAGCTGCTTGCTTCTTCGATTACTCACATGTGGTTTGGTTTTGCAGAATAACTGCCGCACCCTACTGCTATGGTACTCATCATCCCTCGACAAATCCACGAGCCGGCGAGGATCAGGTAACGAATGCCCCCTTACCTAGCACACGAACACTGCAACTTCGAGCGTGTACATGTGTTAATTGATGCGAACTTGCAGAACCCAGTCGGCGCTACACAGAGCCGTGGAGGAGACTGCCATCAACCTCCATCATCATAGTCCGCTCGACGACTAGGTCGGAGTCCTGAACGAGAACTCCAGCGACCTCTTCCTTGCCGCCGCCGACTCCCTGTTTGAGGTGCCTCTCTCGCTGCCTGCCATCGCACCGTCTATTGTTCATATGCGATTTTGAGTGATGGTTATGTAAGAGTGGTTGTTTGTGCCTTAAGCAAGCAAAGTTGTTATGATCGTGGGGACCAATTTTTTAATTGAACACAAACATGACAGATGGAGTAGTCAACATACACAAACTCATGTTTATTTTCTGGGTCATACGATATCAATTTTCAGCCATTCTATATTACCTTGTAATTCAGTATTCAAAGTCGTACACGTGCAACACTCTGATTCGGAAGATAAATTGGAAATACAAGTACAGTGAAAGCATTCCGAAATTGCAGCCTTTTCTCTAATGAATAGATGATCAGGATGTTTCACATTAGTTCCAACCCTGTTTGCTCTTCTTCTCTTTTCTAATAATCTCCTCACTCTGATTGCTAAGGTTGTTGCTAAGACCAGATTGCTAAGAGTGTCTGCAAAATGTTAGTCTGTTGCACTCCTGAAGCTAGCTTTGCTTTCAGTGGAACTAACCAATTTTCCTGTTCTGCAGCAGAACTCCATAATTCGCCATTTGTTTCTTCATTTAGAGATGTTGTCCACTTTCTAATTATTAAAGCACCCATGAGCAGTAGTGGCAAACAAAAACTTAACTTCCGTATCTCTCATAAGAAATGAAGGAGCATGGCCGTGGGTCAGAACATGATTCCAGATGCAGTTATTTCAGCTGATCATTTTTTTCATAATAATTGATGCAAGTTACCAAATTGGTTCATACCTATGAGGACCAATTAACCATACATGTATCTGCTGTGAATTAGCATTTGGTTATTGTGATTTTCTTGCTTTAGGCTGTCCACTCCCCGTAGCTAATCTTGCTTTTGTTCCGTTGGTTCAGTTGTAATATTTCTTGTCTGATCCTCTTGTAATTATGGTACAGGTTTATACAAGAATCAAAATTGTAAATTAACTATACAGAGTTGTGTGCGCCACTAAAAGAATTAACAACTTGAAGTATGCTTTTCGGGCTGAAGCTTTCACTGCATATTAGGGCCTTATTGCCTCTATACAGATGGCACTGTAAATAAATATTACCCTGCAAACATATGCCATGCTATGGAACTAGAAGGAAAAGACGCGCGTTGCCGCGTCCATACTAATATGAACGATGATAGATAAAAAAATACTTTGAAAAAAATATTAATGATGAAAAAATAGTACAACTTGATAACTACATGAAAGTAGAGAAAGGACATAATTATTTAGTTGTAATGTCATGAAATTTAAATTGTACATGATTCTATAATGATTTTATCCAATTTCTGACAATCTAGAGACATTGTATGATGAACACTGCAAACTCATTAGGCATCGAGGTCATATAGTGATGGTCATTGATTTTAGTATAATAAAATTAAGTATATTTTTTTAACAAAATCAATAATAGTTGGCATAATTATATCCTAACATATTTAAATAAATTGCATCGAATACGGACGGTACTATATAAAAATAGAGGAACATTTCACCAATAAATACTAAATAATTCACAATATAGAGCGAACTAAGGGATTAAACTGTTTACATGCAATATTAATCTGTGCATTAGATTTAGATTGTATAAATAAATTATAAAAAAATAAATAGTATGAATACCATCGACCATTATATATTAAATTGCGGAAATATACTTCTTTTGACATATAGTATGATCGTACGTAGCATGCAAGTTACCAATGTACTTGAGTGGCGACATTAGGATTGGAGAGTCAAACACTACTAATAGCAACGGTGATAGCGGTGTGGCCGGTGCGGGAGGCAACATGAGTGTTCGCATGTAACTACTATGAGGATCGTAGAAGTCAGACCAATGACGTGTTTTCGATACAATACGACTCGAGAGCAGGCGGAGGGAGAGAAATGTTGTCATGTGGCATCAGGGATGAGGTGTCATGTAGTACCAAGTGCTTGACGAAGCCAGAGATGTGTGGAGAGAAGGGCAAACTTTACGTATATGTGTGTGGAGAGAAAGGCAAACTTTATGTAGGGATGGTTGTTTTCGTTACAATACGACTCGCGGGAGGCGGAGTGAGAGAAACGATGTCGTGTAGCACAAGCGGCATGACACTATGTTGAACGCTAGGCAGAGATAAGAGAGAGGGTTATCGGATATCTCTCTGATAGCTCCAAACTCACCGCATGTCTTTTTATAAAACCGAAACGACATGGTTAGCTTTCAATTTTTTGAAATAAAACATACCACTACGTGCACATTTTCTACGAACTCTAAGATTATTTTTATATTTTTGTCTACATAAAAAGAAATTTTGAGGGGAAATGAAGCTGTTTTTTTTGTTTTTAAGATAGGAATATCTTCTTACTAGATTTAGGGCACGGCTTGCCGCGCGCCACCTGGTTTAAAATAATTTATGAGCCCAGGTCGAACGCCCTTTTCATCGTCTGTACAGATAGTATTGTGTAGACATCATTGTGGTAATGTCAAACATGAAGGAAATATTGATAGTTGTAGTATTTATTTTATTATGGTAGATATAAATAACATCGAAATAAATAGTCTTAAGAGCTAACCTAAAGACATAGATGGCCACATAGACATCAAAATAAAATAGTTTTAAAGAAAATGACAACAAATATAAAACGGTTAAAAGATATTGTGACAGAAGCAACATCAAAGCATCATATCAAACTGAAATTGCGATAACCGCATAAAATATTTAAAGTATTAATTCACCGTTGAATATAATTCATTGACAAAAAGATAAGGCCAAAGCATATAATACATAAAAGCCAATAGATTGGATTCATAATCATAAAAATATTAAAAGGGGATGAAATATTGTTAGTTGCATGGATAACATCCTTTTCATGCATGGACATCACCATGACAATGTTAAAAGGGAATGAAATATTGTAAGTTGAAGTATTTATTTTATTATTGTAAATTTTGATAACATCAAAATAAAATAGCCTTAAAGAATAATCCAATAGACATAGATGATAAAATAGTCCTACAGAATAATTTCCAGTGCAATAAAAACACCTCGCAATAATATATCATGTTCATGTAAAATTGCATCAATAGTCGGATAAGTTAAAAACAGTGGGTTCATTCGTTCCAACAAAACCATTTTTCACTATAATGTGGATTTATAAAAAAACGCGCAATACACCTAGATGCTTTATCACTTATCTATCCATGATAATTTTTTTTCTTCTAAATACCCAAAGTACCACGAGCAAAGAAATAGATCAGTTTCAGAGAACTGAAATCTGAGAACAAAACAGAGTACTTATTCTTCTCTCAAAGCTGTAAAGAAAATAATTGTCAACCCGTCAGTCTTCTATTCATTTTCTATGGGATGTGGCGAATGAGTTCAGAACATAGATCAATACAGAGAACTAAAAGTCAGGAACAAAACATAGTCCTTATTCTTGTCTCAAAGTTGTCGAGAAAATACTTCACTCCTATGTATTTTTCTGTGAGATGTGGTGAATGTCTCCAGAACATTGGGTATTTATGTTTCTGGATGCCATGCCGCAGCAATCTAAATTTCCGTGGTGAGATGATGACATATCGTCACAGTACGGTCAGCAGTGAAATAGTCCCCCACTTAGATCATCTAATGGTCTTTAGCTGATTAAATTATTGGTCATCAGATTTACCAATTGCAAGGTATGAGTTCCTTACATGAATCTCATACATACATAGTCTTAAAGGGTTAAGAGGTGATATGCATATATGGAAATTTACACTTCACAGAGAAGAAATAGTCCAGAGAAGGCTCATGTTTCTAAATTCTGAGCAAAGCAGCATAGCGTAGATGGCAGGGAATTACAACATAATAATAAGTTTAGCTCAATCTGCAGAACTTTCAATCACAGTAAGTAATTGCGTAAATAAATCTGATCTTCTAATTTAAAACAAGAAAACATGGATCTTATATGTAGCATCTTGGCAACCATACATGAACAATTGTTGTAGCCTAAAAATCATTTATATACATACACGTACCAGATCATTCTAAAGATGGTACTACATATAGTTGAGGATTAGCAACAATGGACCAATAATTATTTGGACCTGCTTAACTAAATCACAGTAGAAAAGGGTATATATCAGATTTATTTATAAATATCAAGCAGGAGGGTGCATAATTAATTTATTTAGATGGAGTTAGCTACAGTCACTCTATTTGCTAAATGCTTGAACCTGAAGCTAATAGACATTCAGCAACTGTATATAGGCCTTATAAACAGGAACATGTGAGTAGTCTAGAAGTACAAAACTGAACAAACAATAGGCCAATCACTTGATCAGGGCAGTAGAATGGATTTGTCATATTTAAAATGATTTTAACACTCAAACACAATAAGTTACATACTTGCAATCAAAATATATTGTTCTTCTTGTATCACTCATCTTCACTATTCTTGGTTGCTCAAGAGCCAGCAATCCCGTCCCGATGCTTATTTTGATGTCTTCGTGTACAACTATGAAAAGGAAAGTCATGAGAAATATGAGATAGAAAATTAATTAATTAATTAATTGGTACTAAAATGCAGATTTCATAGATGAATCAACATCAAGTGTCAGACATAGAAATTAAGAGATTGGGGGACATCTTGCAAGTGTGAATATTTAACATGTGTAAGACCATCTTTGGATTCCGGAAGTATTCATTCTACTTGAAGGGTTGCCATTTTGCAGCAGCAACACCAACATAGTAAGAATGCATCAGCTTTATCAGTCTAAGTAAATACATTAATAAATGGTGAAGATACCAAGCATATATGGCAAAATTATAATGTTCTTGTGAGTTAAGGCTATAAACGGCAATCAAGTGGTGTAACTGCCCCTTGATAACGCTTAATCCAATTTAAGTGCAAAACTATTACTGAAGCTACCTAGAAAAGGTGTCAAGTAGGTCAATGATACCTGTGACCAAAGGATACACCGGCTAAGAATGCAAGGTGTGAATTATCTCACTTGCTGCCCTTAGACAAACATGGATTGATTGAATATCTATAAAAGGAAGAAGATTGTACAATAGGTAATTACAACTTATGAAGAACACAACAATTGATATGAAGAAAGCGAACAGAGGAGGTATTCACATGGGCTTGCGATGCCGAATAACCAATGTAAGGTCATCACTTGGTAGTGAGGTTCAAGCATAACTTATCTAGACATTCCAGAGTAAATTATTAGTTTTACAAACATGTGAAGTATCTAATAGCAGTCAGGAGGATGGGAGAAAACCTGTAGCATGCCACAGACAACCACTAAAACCTTGTGTACTAATGTTGGTTGTAGGGATCTCCTGCCCCGAACACAAACCTTTGATGCCACAACTCAACGCCTGCAAAGAAGTAACCAGTAAAATAAAAATAACTGCTCGGGTTGACAATAACAGCCGATGTAAGGTATGTAGTTTTGATTTCTAAGAAAATTTATTTGGTATGACACAGAGGTGGCTACATATATTTCTTTCAAGTTTGAACTCTAAGCAATTGAAACTCTCTATGTAACCATCTCACTTATAGGCTGAACAACAAAATCAAATCAGGGTACATATATCTTTTTTCTGTACATACACTCTATTTTGTAAGCCCGTGAGACCAAAGTAAAATAGATATGGCATATAATGACAGTATCATTGCATATGCTGCAACACACTGATTTGTAAAAAGAGCTAACTACTATCCTGAGATTTCAACAAACAAAAATGTTCACCAAGAATGTTATGCAGAACTCCACCACGGGCCTAAATGGTTCTAAAAAGTTTGCACCTTTTATTCAGTTACCTGTTACAGGAAAAGTTGCCCTAGGAAGTGCAATTGAAGCACCATTCAGTGGTAGATGCACTCAGTCTTCAAATGAACCTTCTTATATTACCACCAATGTGATATTGCAACCATAAATTAAGAGCCTGAAGGAAGCCTACAATCTGGAAAAGAAATTCAATCAGAATGTTGCTGAGAACCTGAAGCAATCAACAATGCATATGCAGTATGGCATTGTAGATAAATCTTTCATACACCAGGACTGGAACAACAGCAGTGGAAGCACATCTAAAGGATTTCTCACAAAAAAATAAAAGCATAGCAAATATCTTCATATGCAAATCAAAATTCTTCCCAACAAAGATTTGATGGCCGGGCATTCTAAACCAATGCTAACTCTGCCAAGACCAGATAAAACATAAAATCATAGCAAATATCCTCATATGGAAATCAAACTGTACTAACAACCTGCAGCATCACCGAGCAAAAATAATTAGGTACCAGCAACTACCATGTAAGGTTACCGACCTGAGAATACAAAGCACTAAAGCATAACCTGAAACGAATTATATTTCAAAAAAGTACCACTGAAATAAAGGCACAACCTTAATTCAGTCTCAATCACTATCGAAAATTAAAAAAAGGCATAAGTTTCTGAACAAAGAAAATTGAATCTCAATCACTATCCAAAATTGAATCTCAATCACGAATTATATTTCTAGCACACACACACAACTATTAAATGTCCATGTACATATCATAATTGGCATTGTCTGGTGTATAAAATATCAAAATGACTATACAAAGATGCATCTATGTCAACACGGATCATTGGCGAATCCACATGCTTGCGTGTAAACATGAGAATCTGAATTTACAAAGATCTTCATTGGATAACACAAAATTAGAATCCTAAATTTAGAATAGAAACTATAAGGAACAGATATATATCAGTTCTCAATATCTACAAACGGGCGGCCTCAAAGGTTCCAAAGCAAGCAAATAAGAGTGCTATTAACTGAAACAACATTTATCTCTGTGTTCTTTAATGGGCAATACAAAATCAGAATCCTAAATGTAGAATAGGAACACAGATATCAGTCTCAATAGCTAGAAAACATTCCAAATCTTCAAAACCTTCAGTATGAACCAGCATAAATTTTCATCATAGCTCAGAGAGACTCTACAAAGAAATTATATTTCTCGATTTCTATTTGTCAACCATGCTATGATTTGAAAGCTATTTATAGAAACTTGCAAAAGGGGGAAATGTATGTTAAGCCGTGTAAGAAAGAACACTCCAATCAGTAGAAACATGAATACATAAGTTCTAATTGGATAGAACAAAATACATGATAAAAACACCCTAGCCCTCATAAGCAAGTAAAACATCAAGTGCTACCGGAGACATAGGAAAATATTAGTAAGGAAATAAGCAAGACATCACGTTCTAATCAGCAAGACGGCAAAATCTGTATGCATGGAAAGCAAGTACACCAGTAGTAAACACAAATTTGAGAACCTAGGAACTGCATCAACCTCTCTGTGTAGCCAATCGATAAGTAAACAAAAAGAACTACTTTATTCACGTACCTCATACCAGCACCCGATCCAATCCAAGAGCATATTTCAACGCCAACAGCAGAGAAAAGAATAAACGTTGAACCTCAGCCAGCCAAATCCAACATGAGAGCAGATCCAATGGAAACCCAGTAGAATGGAGGAGATCCAGACGCAACCTAGCTCAACCAGCGCCGGACACACCTTTTCAGATGACACCAGCAACCTCCCCGCGCCAGATCCTGTACCAGAAAGGTCATTCAAACATGGATTTAGAAGCAATCGAGATGAAACATCTAATTGCGGTAAAGAAAAATTCAGGAAATAAACATTTATGACACTATATACACACTGGTTCTTGAGAGAGAGAGAGAGAGAGAGTACCTGACGGGGAAGATGGAGCACAACCACGGTGAGCATCGACATCCCGGAGCCGTTCATGGACGCCATCTCGCTGACGGCGTTTGTCGGTGGCGGCCGGCAGGCGCTGGGCATGCTGTTCTTTGACGGCGAGCATGGACTGGAAGGAGACGCCGACGGCGCACATGTTCATGAGGGATGTGCCGGGCCCGCGGAAGGAGGAGGTGGAGCAGGAGCGGGTGTTGCGCATCAAGCGGGCAGCGCCGCCATCTTCTGTTGCAGCGAGGGAAGGGTGCGAGGAGAATGGGGATGGGAGCGCGATTGGGTTTGGGTTTGGGTGCGGCTAGTATCTCAGATACCGACGACCGAGATCGACGCGGAAGCGAGTTCGTTGATCGGACGGCTCAGGATGAGCAATCGTTGAGAAGGAAACTAAACGCACCAATCTGGCTACCCACGGAGTCAATGACGCGTGGGCCCAAAAACGGTCAGCAAAAGTCAGCCCGCGAATGGACGGTGGAGATCGCTTCGCAGGGACGATCGAACGGCTCATAACGCAAAACGCCTAGGAAGGCTTGGTGCACACCCACGTATATATTTTTTAGATTTCAAAAAAAATTAGTAGATAAGTACATACATATGTATATATAATATATCCAATAAAATATTTACTAAACTAAATTAAAAAATGTGAACTATAACTAAATATAAATTGATATATGAATGGGGTCCACCATGATATGAACATGTTGGATAAGGAGAAGCATCTATTACTAAATTAAAAAATGTGAAATATAACTAAATATAAATTGAAATATGAGTGGGGTCCACCATGATGTGGACATGTTGGATAAGGAGAAGCCTCTATACGTAGGGAGCTTAGTTTTAGGAAGGATAACAGTCTCATAAGCTACATCGATGAACTTTGTTCCTCCTCTTCTATCATTGGAGAGATAAAACGTTATTACAAGTAAGTAATATCTGATTGTCAAATGTGACACATGCACTTGCTGCCCATGGACGTGGTTGGTGAGTGGATTTGATGTAATCATGGATTTATATGTCTTGTTAGAACTTCTTTGGTGGTGACCGATTCAGCTTCACACACCAGTTACTGCAGTTTACTTGCATTTATAAACATGTAATGTAATTCAGGACATGTACCTGACGGCATGCATATATACAGGTTCATCGTAGACGTTGTAGTTGGGTAGAGGAAGACGTTGGCCGTTTCTCGTATTAAATGATGACAGAGTTCTTGGGATATAAGGTGAACCTCTTGATGTTAACAAAACAGCAGTACTGGAAGTAAGTAAAGGAATTGAGTTCAGTGCTTTATGTTAAAAAATCCAGGTAAGTTAATTATCTTATGAAAATTGTTTGCTTGCTTCCATCGTTCATTTTGCAAATTTACCAGGGTCGATATATTATTTATGTATGATCATGAAGACCACATTCACAATGTTCTTGCCTTTCTAGGTATAAGTATAACTTGCTTAGCGTTACCATTACCGGTCATTTCATACTGCCTTCAAGTCGAAATGCCAGAGTGTGCAAGCAATGCCTTATAATATGTCCTTAGCTTAGGGTCAAAACAAAAATTCATTCTGAAATTATTGTAGTGGATATGATTATATTATATTAGGCATATAAATATGTGTAAACTTGCAATTATTAGTCCTATATGAATATTCATTCATGCAAGCTTCAATGCTCAGAACACATTTCTTCTAATAAACATATCCACCTTTTTTTATTTTATAATAAAATGAATGGACATGCACTTATCTAACTAACTGCCAGTAATTGATTGCAGGTAACGTCGTGAAGAGTATGTTGGCAGAGAAGACTTGGTTTATATTCCACAGCCTTAGCCCTTGATGATTGAATGATAGATGAGGAGGACATGGCATGTGCATTTGGTAATTTGTTGGTGATCTGTGATTTTTGGAAAGGATGGATTCAAAGCCTTGAGGCCCTTGCCGCCTAGATGAGTGACCTAGGAGGATAGTAGACTGTTCATTTAGCAATTTCATTATTATACAAGTCCCCATTTGTATGCAAGTGGTCTATTTTATTTGCTTTGATGTTTTTCTTGTCGTAGATATATTCTCATGCAGGTCTAATTATTTTCCACTTTACATTTTCACAAATATACTATGTTTTTATCTGATCTTCACCCTGTTATTGCATTTATTGTTGGTGTCACTATTTTTTTGGTGTCACTATTTTCTCTCTCACCGTTTTCTTGCTTGCTTCCTAGCTTTTATTGAAGTAGAAATATTGCTTTGCGGAGTCATTCAGAACCTCTATCTTACAATGCGCAATATAATACAATGTTCTTACCATGTGTCCCTTCACACTTAATTGGAGGTTTAGAATTCTTTTAGGTCAAATTGCAAAAACAGATATTGTGATATGTTTGATGACATTGAAATCTAAAATTTGATGTTGATCTGGTAATATAAGCGACTGGATTGTAATACTCCCTCTAATCTGTTTTTCAGTGTAGCCGGGAATTAACCCTATAGTTATACAAGCGACATTTGTTGGAATCAGGGGAGTAGGTATTTATCCACTCAGTAAGAAAGTTAATGGAGTATTTAAGTTTGGAATATTTTAATTTTGAAATCTAATATTACGTGCGTGGCACGTGCATCTTTACTAGTTTAAAAGAAAGGTCCAGCTTCTTTGTGTTTTATGGCCGCAGCCAGCCGGCCAACATCATCTTTTCTCCTAAGCTGCAATGCGCAAGGCAAAAGCATAGTGCTTTGGAACCAATAAACTCCACATGAATGGATCTTACAACAACGAACAAACAAACAAACAAGATCAATCCATGTCGTCAGTCCAAACAAGGACCGCAACAATCATATAACCATCTTAATTTTACTAGTAAAATGCCCATGCGTTGCTACGGCCTGATTAAATAATTTAATTATTTACTTTTCACACGCAAACAACTATCTAAGGTTCATGATAAGATTAAGGTCACCGGGTTTCCGGTAGGCGCATGTGCAAATACATACATCTCATAAAGTGTAAGATAACAAAGCATATCAGTAAAGAGAAATCGTATGACCTAGTATCATGGTATGCAAATTTAAGTGGGTAAACCAATTAAAAATCATGTACATGTGAAATGTATATAAATTTGCACTTGTTTACCACTGAGGATCCTAAATCCGGTGCATGCATGTTAAAATGGTCCATCTGCATGAGACACTGAACTGAGTATGTATCTTATATAGTAAAACACACAAGAAAACACTGAATATGGATGAAAATTATTTAGTAAAACACTCACGATTTCTTTACCTCGGCCAAGTAATAATAGGAAAAAATTACGAAGCCGCAAAATAATCAGAGGTTGAAGGCATTGTAGTGCTCACACTTTACATTCATCACGGAGATACCAAAAGCTTGATATCTCTCCAACTAATCCTGTTTTCCCAAAACAGTATAATCTATATACCATATCCATATGCATTTGTGGGTCAATTTTAAAAACCAATATCACCAACAATAACAGAGATATTTGTAGCATCTATTGTTTGTGCCGCTATGTAGATTAGGGCCCTGGATAAGCACCTTTATTGACCTAAATTAGGGCCGTCGGCTTCTCCCAGTCGAAGCACTGCACAACCGCTGCCACGACGGCGGCCAATTTCTTCCCTGATGTCGGCCGGGAGGCTCTTGGGCAAAGTGTGCTCCGGCCCCAAATCCTCTGCCGTCGGCTCGCCCCGTGGCCCTCCAGCCCCGCCAAAGACGCTGAGGTGGAAGCTTCCCCAGCACACGTGCGGCAGCCCCAACGACGAGTGAATCGACTCGCTCGCTTGGTCCTCCATCCCCGTGGTCCATGCTCGCCCCGAAAGCGCGCGGCGCTGCCACACTGCTCTCTGTAGTCGCCGGCAGCCCGGCAGCAGCAGTCTGGATTGCTGATTCTCCCGGCAGTCTTCCCAGGCGGCCCAGACCCCTTCATGCCGTTCTTCTCTCCATTGCTCGGTTGCGGCACCACCGCTGGCCGGCTGCGCCCGGTCACCGCTCTCCCGCCTCCGCGCGGCCGTCGACTGGCCGACGGCACCCTGGTGCTATGGCTCTGCCTACTCAATTCTGTGGAAGAATAGCCGAATAGGGCAACAGGCAACAAGTGCTGCTTCTCAGAACCGCTGCTCGGCTAGGCTAGGTAATTTCTTGATTTGTTCAATAGTTCAGCTGTTGATTTGTAAAATCATAATCGAACTCATTCGTTGATCTAGAAATTATTTTTTTATCTATCTATGTTATACGAAACTAGGAATAGAAGATAAAGAGTTTTTATCAATGATCTTGGCAGTCGTACCAAATTTCCTGTGCCATTACAAGTTATTTTCACATGTTTTTTTAGCTATGTTGGTGGTAAGGAAGCCCTATCTTTCCTATATTGATTGTTGTTCGTTTTGGCTAAACTTGATGTTTCTTCTTCAGCACCCATTAATTCATCCCACTGGTAGGACTATTAGACAACCAATAAAAAGTAGATAATGGCCTATTTTTATCCATTCCTTGTTGTTCTTGGCATATCATCCCTAAAGTAAGATCGCTCTTGGGATGTTGCCAGAGTTGTTTTCAGGATATTTCCCTGGGTTGAGGGTTTTCTTTTCTCATGCTTGATGACTTTCAGCTAGCACAAGGTCAGAAGTTCAGAACACATCAGACTACAAGATACAATCTGCACATATGGTACATTCCGAGTGGTACATTCGAGTGTACATGTGACTTATGTCTTTCCCATCAACAAGTGGGAATTTTATCTGTCGGATATGTTGCAAAGACAAATCCTGCCAGCCTATATTTGATTATATGAAGAGTATTGAGCTTCCTATTTGGTATGGCATCTAGATAAATGAGTGATAAATGCTAAGTTAGACATATACATTTCCACTATTCCTGAAAATGAAAAGATTAAAAATCAAAGTATGACCATGCAACTCAACGCATACTAACATATAGACACCACATATATTAGTTCTTTTAAAAGTTTGTTCATAGATACAATATCCGGCTTATTGTATTTGAAGGAACATGATCTTCTTTTGCTCCATTTTTTCTACACTTTCTCTCTGTACATCTTAGTACTTGATCTGATCCTACAAACTGGAAATTTGACATTTATTGATCTGCCTGAATGTTTTTTTAATGAATGTACTGTTATGTTCATTCTGATTCACTGACATGTTAATTTGAAAGGCCTAGATTGCATTGCCTATTTTTACTAGATCCATCATGCATTCATGCTTTAGGATTTGGAGCCAGGCTCAAGCCTAAGCTTGCTACATATGTAATGGATTAGCTGCCACGATTGTGTAGCTTCAGTTTGGAAGGACAATGATGTCACCTAGACGAGGGGGGGGGGGGGGGGGGGGTGGTGAATAGGCGGTTTAGAACTTTTCCGGTTTAGTCTTGATAATTGCGGAATAAAATTAGGTGTTTAAATTAACAAGCCGACAACCTAAATAAACTAGTCTCACCTATGTGCACCAACAACTTATGCTAAGCAAGACAAACAACAAGGTGATAGCAATATAGAATACTTCAAGCACGAAGGCTATCACAATGTAAAGTGCATAAGTAAAAGCTCGGGTATAGAAATAACCGAGGCACGCGGAGACGAGGATGTATTCCCGAGTTCCTCCTTGTTAAGGGAGTAAGTCTCGTTGTAGAGGTGTGAACCGACCCAACGGTTCAACAACCACAAAGGTTTCACCCTCTTCTCCGATGAACCGCACCACAAAGGTTTGATTCACCTTCCACTATCGGTAATCCTTCGAGGCGGAATCCGGAGCCTTTCAACAACAATCCGAGGCACAACCCACAAAAGGATTGGGGGCTCCCGAACGACTTTCAACAACAATCCGGGGCACAACCCACAATGGGTTGGGGGCTCCCGAACGGCTTCAAGTGACCACACAAGGGTCCAACCACCACAATGGCGTCTAGGGTCCAAGGACCCAAGAGTAACAACTTCACAAGCTTTCAACTTCCACGAATCCTCGTGGAGAGCACACCGATGCACCAAATGCAAGAGGCAAGAGCACAAGTGCTCAAATCCTTCACTCTCAAATCCCACCACAAGCAACTAATGCTTATGGGGAGAAGAGAGGAAGAACAAAGAAGAACACAACAAATGGAACTCCAAGACCTAGATCGAAAGGGTTCCCCTCACTTAGAGAAGATATGGTTTGGTGGAAATGTAGATCTAGGTCTTCTCCTTCAATTCTCCAAAGATCAAAGAGTTTGGGTGGAGGGATTGTGAGATATCAAGGAAATGAGCTTGCAACAATGGAGGAGAGAGAAATCAAAACTTAGAGGGCAGAGCTAAGTGGCTGGAGGTAGGTGGAGGGGTATTTATACCCCTCCCAGAAAAAGAGCCGTTGCAGTCCACTTAGACCGGAGACTCCGGTCTGGAAGGCCGGAGACTCTGGTCCCCGAGACCGGAGACTCCGGCCTCGAAAGAGCAGGGAAAAAGTCGACGCAGGAAAATAACACCGGAGACTCCGGACCGCATAGGCCGGAGACTCCGCCCCCCAGAGACTCCGGGGTCACTCCGGACCTACTCCGGACCACTATACCGTAAGCGCCGTCCGCTGGAAAAAAAATCGATTCGCGAGGACCGGAGACTCCGGTCTAGGACCGGAGACTCCGGCCTAGGTAAAAACTGCAGCAAAACCGAACACGAAAACGTAAATATCTTTTCCATCCGGACTCCGTTTTCGATGATTTTTGGCTCGTTGGAATCATTACAACGAGCTCTATTTGAATGTGCATAGAAACATCACAGTCCATCATGTGAGGATAAAACCAAATGGGGAAAGGTTGAACTTTCCTAAACAATGCAAACCGGTAAAACCTCCTTCATAAAAAACGCAACAAGATATTCATACGAAATATGTTTTTGATGAACTAGAGCTTAGTATGGAGATAAACCAAGCTCTAAATCCTCACATGGATAAAAGGCAACAAGTTTTTCAAAGTAAAACCATTTCCGAAGGACTTGGTCTTGTCATGAAGATCACGACAAGGACCGAAACCCAACACGGAGAAAAACCAAATAAGAATCAAGAAAGATGATATGCCAAGCATGTAAAGGTTTGAGCTCTCCAGAAAGATGCGATCAAGTTACTCACTCGAGAGCCCCTATTGATAGTACGCCGTCTATCCTAAAATCCGGTCTCCCACTAACACCATGAGACCGGTAAAATAGAAAACCTATCAAGATCATACCTTTGCCTTGCGCATTCCACTTGAGCTCGATGATGACGATCTTGACTCTCTCAAGTTGAAACACCTTTCTTGATTGTGCTTGCTAGCACATGCTTGATGAGGACTTCTCCAAATGCTCCCTCATACTCCATTATGGGAGGGCCTCGCTAAGCTTCGTTTTCATGTCTCCTTTGCAAGCTTCAATCAAAAGATATCTTCCGAGATGCATCATATTTAACTTGCACTTCATCTTCTTCTCTTGATATGTATGATGGCTTGGGGGTAAACACGATTGTTCACTCAATCTTCTATTCCAAGCCATACTTGCGATGAGCTCAACTCTATACATGACCATTCTTCATATTAACCCTTGAATAGAGCATTGGTCATTATGTCATCTTGAAGAGTCCAACACATGAACTCCTATATTTTCCCATGGACAAGATCTATAAGAATATCTCAATGTAAACATTAGTCCATAAGGATTGTCATTAATTACCAAAACCACGCATGGGGGCAACCATGCACTTTTAATCTCCCCCATTTTGGTAATTGATGACAATCCCTTTTACGAGGGTTTATATAATGAATTTAAGCAGCCATGCAACACAAAGAGCAAGGATGCAAGATAACCGCAAGAGAACAAACCCATATTCCCTTAAACCCTCTAAATTTCTCCCCCATTGGCATTGATTGCCGAAATGGGTGAAAAGTAAGAAGGCTAATATAATAAGAGCTCCCCCATAAAGTGTGCATTTCTCATAATGTGAGTGAAATCAAATGCACATATCCAATGAAGAATAGATGGAGGGAGATCAAACTATATCGAGAATCCAAAGATTGCAAGAGAATATCAAATAGAAAGATACTTCAACGAAAGAAGCAATCAATCAAAAGGATCCGAAAAGTGTTCTAAATATCATGAGGGAACTCCCAAAGGTACGTGCACAAATAGGATTTGTATTTCAGTATAGTGTGCACAACATGAAATCCTCACTCCCTCCTAGATAAAATCGAACACAAACACATGCAAGAGAATATAAATGAGAAAAGAAGAAAAACTATTTGCAACAAATAAAATGTTTGCAACATGAGCAAGGAGCGGCAAATAAAAGGATGGGTGTGAGATATAAAGACATTTTAGGAGACTAATACAAGGATGAGCAAACACATCAACATAGTCTTCCAAAAAGAGTTGCACATGGTGCATATCATGTCTTCCCCATACTCACACACCAAAGGAGATGTAGCAAGTAGCTCCACAAGCTTATTAAAACTCAAAAAGCATAACACATGAAAATAAAGCTTGTGCCTTTAATTAGAAACCACCAAAGAAACAAAAGCAATAAGAGGTGGTCACTAAGGAATTGGAATACCAAATAAAGATGTACTATTTTCATGTGTATAAGTTTCGAAGTATACACGAATCACTAAGATATGGGTTTACAAATAAACATGTACACACAAGATAGATACAAAGGTAGAGGTCATGATATCCAAGAGGAACTCATAAATACACCAATAAGATCTTTGCTTAAAAGCATATCACAAAGCTCACTTTTATCTTAAAGGGATATAGATGAACTTCAAACACACACTCATCATAGCATCAAACGTATCCACAAGGGATAAGGTGATAATCGGGATGCTCCGAGTAAGATAACAAGTCTCACAAAAGGCAAATGATTTTGAAACACATCAATATTACATATGCGAGACATAGAGTAGAAAGTGCTAGATTAACATATTTGGGATTGGTGAATCATGAAAATGATTATATATATATTCCTCCCTTGATATGTAATCATCCCGGCTTACTCACATTTGCAATAAAGCCGTTTTGCAAGAATCAAACGAATTGCAACAAAAGAGATTCATGCCATGAAATCAACCTACACAAGGTTGAAAGCTAGAAAAGTATGCATGAGGTAGATACTTGTTACCGAGATAGCATTGGTGATGTAGAAGATAAGAGCTCATGATCATCCAAGCTTGGCTCCAATAAGAACATGGTGACACCACATTCCTTTTAGATGAGCCAAGCTTACAATGCATCTCCAATATACCTAAAACAAATTCAAGTACAAAAAGGTACCCAAACTCATTGGGTCCAAAGTAGTTAGAACAACTACAATACATAGGACAAACTCCACATAAATATGTGCATATTAATGTGAAATGAAATTTCATGCACATCTTAGCCATATATGATTTGATGGAGTTTATCCTATATATTGGATCAACGAAAGTAAGCATGCCATAAGATATACATATAATAAAAATGCATGCACATGACTTTCAAGAACCAAACGAGATATAATTTAGACAAAACACCAAGTAAACCAACAAGGCACACACAAGTGTGACAATAAAACAAATTGTCCAAATTATATCAAATACCCAAATCAGCACATGAGTGAAGATACCACTTTGAAAAGATGCTAATGAAATCAAGAAACCAATTGATGAACATATCATCAAGGAATAAACCAAAACCTCTACACTTTTCATGATGGCACAAAGTACCAAGACGAAAAATGTTTGTCTTCCAAGGAGACATGTCATCGGGATCAAATATCAAATGAAGACAACTAATGTTCTAAAGCATATAGGATTGCTCCCCCAAGATGTGTGCATTATTTATGATTTTGCATTTGAAAACAAAATGCACACAAATGAGATCATCACTCTTCATATATATATTCAAACACTAGTCATGTTCAAGAAAGGCAAAAAATTGCAATACCAATTTAAAGAACGGTGTTTTACTCAAAGTAGGATAGCTTCCCAAAGAATAGTGCATTCTTAAGAAATATGACTTTTGAAGGTCAATGCACAAGAATTGGTTCATTGCTAGTCCCAACTCAAGAAAGCACAAAACAAATTTCAAGTAGAGCAATAAAGGATCCAAAAGATACAAGGAAGACAAAAGAAAGTTAGATCAAACTAAATTCTTGGCAATCAAATAAGGCAATTCAAAGCAAGAGTCAAAGTGAATATGATCAATATATATATACCACACAATATGATTATCACTTGTCACGACAAGTAATGTATGGAGATATTTCTCGGGTGTGGATTGCAAACATATATTCAAGACCATATTCACAAAACATAAGCATGTGGCAAAGGATAGGAATTAAAAGCCATGCTTAGATAGATAGTTATTCTTGATAGCTTCAAATATTTACGTGATCATGCAAAGCAACTCCAAGGAGTAGCTTGAAGCAATTGGCATCCCAAAAAGATATATGAGAACATATTTAGGGAAAGCCATATCAAGAAATTCCATCACAAACAAGATCTAACGGTGAGAGGCAAAAAGCATTTAAGCAAAAAGGAACTTGTTTGAGAATCATGCCACAAATGTATAAGATAATGAAGACTATCAATTCTAGGTGGAAATACCTCATATGTTCATATTTTCTAGGTTTGTAATATGCACATAGCTTATTACTCCCCCATAATGTGATAATCCATTTATTTAAAACAAGAGGCAAACAAAACCAACTCGAGAAATTAATGTACATTATATAATTTGAATTTCTCATGAGCATGACATACCACAAAGAGAATAGATAATATTGATATATCGACACTAAGTGGTATTTCCCATGTACACACATTTTTAGAATTGTGAAATGCACGAAGCATATCACTCTCCCAAAATGGAATAGTCCATTAATCTCTCAAAGAGAGAGTCAACAAGATAAGATAGCAAATAGAAGCAATAGGGCTCAAAACAAGTAGATGGTGTGCAAACCAAAATACACATACTTGATTTCTCAAGATAAGTAAGTAGAGAGCACAACACATACAAACACTAACAAGGTACAAAACCTAACACATGCAAGGGTGCAAGCAACTTTCAATGTATATATGATTTAAATAAAAGTTACCGCAAGGAGGAACATTGGATATGAGATAGAACAATATAATCCATATGAATTGACTTGATAGAATATAATTGATGAAGATCCCTTAATTCTTCATAGTGTAGCCAAGTCTCCAATGTTCTCCAACAACACCTATTGATCAAGTTTTAGCTTGTTGGTCCCCAACCAAGTTGGGTCCTAAGAGGTTAGTCACAATAGGTTTGGCAACCCAAATGGTTCTTTTCTTGACACCACTTTGAGTACCAACAAATTTGGCAAACACATTGCCAACCTTATCCTTCCGAAGAGAATAAACATCATCAACTACAATGGGGTTGGATAAGGTACCATTTGTGCATGAAGAAGCAAGGTGACCCTTCTCACGGCATAGGTAGAAACATCTACTTCCTCCTCTCTTCTTAGTTGGAGTCTTGACTTGAGGAGGGGTAGCTTGATTCTTCTTGGGAAGAGACCTTTCTTCAACTTGAGGAGCTTGAGTTTGAACGTGAGTCTTCGTCCCTTGTTGCTTCTCACTAAGAGCCTCCTTCTTCAAAGGGCAAGATCTAACATGGTTCCCTTCAAATTTGCACTTGAAGCAAACAATCTTGGCCGAATCTTGACTTGTTCTTGGCCCTTGTTCTTCTTGTTAAGCTTGGACTTGTTCTTGATATTGGAGAATCCAAGTCCACTCTTGTCATTGGGACGTCTTTGAACACTCAACATATTGTCAAGTGTAGAATCCCCAACATGACGCTTTTCCAAGTCTTTCTTCAAAGAAGTGACTTGGGCCGTGAGCTCATTTAATTCCTCTACATGGTTAGTATCAACACAAAAACTAGAGGAAGTAGAGGCTTCATTGTTAGAGCAACAAGGCATGGAAAGTAATTCATCACATGATGTAGCAACATTATGAGTGGATGAATAACTAGGACTAGCATATGGCAATATAGCATTAAGAGTAGAAATTGTGCCATTGTCCACATGAGGCTCACAAGATGTTACCTTTGACATAATAGCCTCATGAGCTAACTTTAGCCTAGCATGGGATGCTAGAAGATCATCATTAGAGCTAGAAAGCTTTTCATGACTTTCTTCCAATTTCCCATACTTACTAGATAGCAACTCAAGTTGAGCCCTTAGCTCAACATTCTCCTTCAAAATAGATGCTTCAAAAGAAGTGGAGTTAGTAGCACAAGCCTCATTAATATTAGAGATGTAAGAAGACAATTTGACAAGCTTGTCATTCTTAGATAGTTGAGTTTGGAGTTGATCATGAGACTTGATAAGGAGAGAATGTTAACTTTCTAAAGCCTTGTGAGCTTTATCAAGTCTCTCTATGTCCTCATTTAGTGTAGCATTGCCAACACCAAATTCAACCTTTTCCATTTTAAGCACTTTATACTTAGCAAGGGCATGATCTCTTTCCTTAATGATTTTAGCAATAATAAGATCATTAGACTCATCAAGGGATTCAAGTTTCTCTTCAAGAGAAGACCTAAGCTCTTCTTCTTCTTCTTCTTCTTCTTCTTCTTCTTCTTATTCTTCTTCAAGAGAAGCGTTCAAAGAAGCTATGGTGATAGAGTCATCTCTCTCAGTTTGACATTTTTGCTCAAATTGAGTATCCAAATCCTCAATGATTTCTATACATTTAATACCATGAGCAACAATTTCACATAGAGAAGAGATAGCTTCACTACCTTTGGGAAGAGCACCAAGAACAATCTCACCCTTCTTGGTTAAGGTTTTAATGTCAAAATCTTCTTCATGAGGATCCTCAACCACATCATCACATATCTCGGGATTCGAGGTAGAATCCTTATCCATGAGGCAAACATGATTAATGGGTGAGGGGGATGAAGAATTACTTGAAGCACCATTGAGGTCCATGTCTTGTTCCAACAAATGTTGGGATTCTTCTACATTGTTAGTCATGCAAATACTAGAGGATATGGAAGCACTATTTTCATGACCACAAGACATAGAGAGCATATCATCATTATATTTAGTTAAGCAACAATTACTTGATAAGCAAGGACCATCAACTCTAGCATGTATGACATTTGGAGTGCTAGAAGAGTTTAAGTCCAAAGATAGAACATTGCAATGTGATAGAGAAGAAGAATAATCAATAGTAAGTTCACCATCACTAATGCAATTTCTATCACCACTCACAATTCATTACCTTTTGACAAATCACATGTTGGTGAAGTGGAAGAAGTTGTGAACTCATCACGGTCGGAGGTGGAGGGAGAACAATCATCCTCAATAATTTTGGACACTTCATATATATATCTTGAAGCTTGGTCCAAAGCTCATGTGCATTTCGAAAAGGCAAGATTGAAGCAAGAACTACATCGGTCAAAGCACACATAAGACCATTAGTAACTTGAGTCTCGAGATGAGAGTTTATCTCCTCCTCTAAAGATAATTCTTGGGAATCCTTTGGAGGATATAAATTCACATCTAAAATCCTCTTAATATAATTTGGACCCATGGCCCTAAAAAGATTAAGCATGCAAATTTTCCACACATCATAATTTGTGCCATCGAATATAAAAGTGGGATCGTGCACTAATTCCCTAAACGACATCTTTTACTCTCTAGGCGGTAAAGCCCAAAAAGAGAGCCGAGTCTCTGATACCAATTGAAAGGACAATGATGTCGCCTAGAGGGGGGGGGGGGGGGGGTGTGAATAGGCGGTTTAAAACTTTTCCGATTTAGACTTGATAATTGCGGAATAAAATTAGGTGTTTAAATTAACAAGCCGGCAACCTAAATAAACAAGGCTCAGCTATGTGCACCAACAACTTATGCTAAGCAATACAAACAACAAGGTGATAGCAATATAGAATACTTCAAGCACGAAGGCTATCACAATGTAAAGTGGATAAGTAAAAGCTCGGGTACAAAAATAACAGAGGCACGCGGAGACGAGGATGCATTCCTGAGTTCCTCCTTGTTAAGGGAGTACGTCTCGTTGGAGAGGTGTGAAACGACACAACGGTTCAACAACCACACAGGTTTCACCCTCTTCTCCGATGAACCGCACCACAAAGGTTTGGTTCACCTTCCACTATCGGTAATCCTTCGAGGCGGAATCCGGAGCCTTTCAACAACAATCCGAGGCACAACCCACAAAAGGATTGGGGGCTCCCGAACGGCTTTCAACAACAATCCGGGGCACAACCCACAATGGGTTGGCGGCTCCCGAACGGATTCAAGTGACCACACAAGGGTCCAACCACCACAATGGCGTCTAGGGTCCAAGGACCCAAGAGTAACAACTTCACAAGCTTTCAACTTCCACGAATCCTCGTGGAGAGCACAACAATGCACCAAATGCAAGAGGAAAGAGCACAAGTGCTCAAATTCTTCACTCTCAAATCCCACCACAAGCAACTAATGCTTATGGGGGGAGAAGAGAGAAAGAACAAAGAAGAACACAACAAATGGAACTCCAAGACCTAGATCGAAAGGGTTCCCCTCACTTAGAGAAGATATGGTTTGGTGGAAATGTAGATCTAGGTCTTCTCCTTCAATTCTCCAAAGATCAAAGAGTTTGGGTGGAGCGATTGGGATATATCAAGGAAATGAGCTTGCAACAATGGAGGAGAGAGAAATCAAGACTTAGAGGGCAGAGCTAAGTGGCTGGAGGTAGGTGGAGGGGTATTTATACCCCTCCCAGAAAAAGAGCCGTTGCAGTCCACTTAGACCGGAGACTCCAGTCTGGAAGGCCGGAGACTCTGGTCCCTGAGACCGGAGACTCCGGCCTCGAAAGAGCAGGGAAAAAGTCGACGCAGTAAAATAACACTGGAGACTCCGGACCGCATAGGCCGGAGACTCCGGCCCCCCAAGAGACTCCGGGGTCACTCCGGACCTACTCCGGACCACTATACCGTAAGCGCCGTCCGCTGGAACTAAAATCAATTCGCGAGGACCGGAGACTCCGGTCTAGGACCGGAGACTCCGGCCTAGGTAAAAACTGCAGCAAACCGAACACGAAAACGTCAATATCTTTTCCATCCGGACTCCGTTTTCGATGATTTTTGGCTCGTTGGAATCATTACAACGAGCTCTACTTGAATGTGCATAGAAACATCACAGTCCATCATGTGAGGATAAAACCAAATGGGGAAAGGTTGAACTTTCCTAAACAATGCAAACCGGTAAAACCTCCTTCATAAAAAACGCAACAAGATATTCATACGAAATCTGTTTTTGATGAACTAGAGCTTAGTATGGAAATAAACCAAGCTCTAAATCCTCACATGGATAAAAGGCAACAAGTTTTTCAAAGTAAAAACATTTTCGAAGGACTTGGTCTTGTCATGAAGATCACGCAAGGACCGAAACCCAACACAGAGAAAAACCAAATAAGAATCAAGAAAGATGATATGCCAAGCATGTAAAGGTTTGAGCTCGCCACAAAGATGCGATCAAGTTACTCACTCGAGAGCCCCTCTTGATAGTACGCCGTGTATCCTAATTCCCGGTCTCCCACTAACACAATGAGACCGGTAAAATAGTAAACCTATCAAGATCATACCTTTGCCTTGCGCATTCCACTTGAGCTCGATGATGACGATCTTGACTCTCTCAAGTTGAAACACCTTTCTTGATTGTGCTTGCTAGCACATGCTTGATGAGGACTTCTCCAAATGCTCCCCCATACTCCATTATGGGAGGGCCTCGCTAAGCTTCGTCTTCATGTATCCTTTGCAAGCTTCAATCAAAAGATATCTTCCGAGATGCATCATATTGAACTTGCCCTTCATCTTCTTCTCTTGATATGTATGATGGCTTGGGGGTAAACATGATTGTTCACTCAATCTTCTATTCCAAGCCATACTTGCGATGAGCTCAACTCTATACATGACCATTCTTCATATTAACCCTTGAATAGAGCATTGGTCATTATGTCATCTTGAAGAGTCCAACACATGAACTCCTATATTTTCCCATGGACAATATCTATAAGAATATCTCAATGTAAACATTAGTCCATAAGGATTGTCATTAATTACCAAAACCACGCATGGGGGCAACCATGCACTTTCACAGTTCTACTGGTGGCACTCCTCTCATGTCTGTTTTATTTAGAGATTAAAGAACACAATTCCAAAAGGACCCAAGGAGAGGCTTGAAGTCACTTGCGACACAAAAATCACCACATTCTGGTTCAGTTATATCTCCAACTAATAAGCCACATTTGATTTATGTCATTGTCCTTGGAATCATATGTACACAATATCTACATTTTTTTCTACTATCCAAGATGCTGACTGAAATGTGGTTGTCTTAGTTGCTTCTTGGATCGTTGAATATGTTGTGTTGTACTTTGCATGTTCCTTAACATGTTCTACATAACGTGTCCATATCACATGGTTGTATTCTACTACCGTCTGATATTCTTTTAGAATGTAAAGCTTCCACTGTTATTTGCAAAGGGACAGTAATGCACATACATACTTCTGTACTATGGTGTATAGCTGCTTGTAGTGCATAATTATATCTGCGGGAGGGTCCTCCAAATTAGATGAAAATAATGTGTTGTCTTATGATAAAACAGAAACTAAAGATAGACATACAAAATCCTCCTATATATTTCGCAGAGAAATAATGCAGTTTGTCAACATGGATTCACAAAACAAAATTACGTGTCAATCATTCTCTGTATCTTCGGTTTAGGTTGGATATAATTGGTCATGCAGTGTAACTATGTAGATATTTAATTTTCGGGTAAAATAAATGTTCACATAAATCTTAGTTCAGGTGAAATGGAAAATCATCTGGCTAATGACTAGAAAGCAGGAACGTCAAATTTATTGGGTGTAGTATATGGCGGAACAAGTAAATGAAAAAAATATTATAAGTGAAACTGTAACAAAACTCAAAAGATATAAAAGAGAAATTAAAGTTAAAACTAAGATGTTTGGGCGTAACTGTATATTGTTTTCTAAGTTTCTGATGGCATAGTGATTTATTTTACGCATGTTGCAACGCACATGCATTTTACTAGTACCATCAAAACGCCAATAGAGATACAATGTGTCGAACCCAATTTATAACAAAAGATTATACATATAAAAAAACGATAATATGAAGGAGATTAGAGCCAAATCTGCGAAACAGCGGGGGTGATCATCTAAGGAGAACTAGGTGTCGAGCCAACGGATCTCGGGGTACGACGACCCGTTTTCCTAAGAGGGTGAGAAACCTCATGAGGCCCACCATACGGACTAGAGGCATACGAGAACTATGGGCGGTATGTAAGCCGGGAGCCTCAGGAGGGCAGCCTCTCCAGGACCAAGGACGGATGCCTCGGGAGGAAGCGCCTCCCGTGGGTTCCCTCGAAGGGAAGCAAAGGGCATGACGTCAGGAAGCCTGCCGCGACTCGCGTCACGTGCCACGGTAGGACGACGGGGCCTCTCTCTACTGTCGGTCTTCGTCCTTGGGACAGGTTGGCAGCCCCAAAGCTTACCCCTTCGGTGATTAAAGGAAGGGACCAGAGCCACCGTCCAGGACCGTGCCCCCAATACTTGCCATTTTGGTGCAAGAAGGCGCCAAGAGCTGAGCCTGTCCCCCCCCCCCCGCCCCCACACACTCTCTGCTTTCCTCTTTACCAAGGACGCCTGATCCTGCGCCAAAGGAGCTGCGACTGGAGTTGCAGGGAGAAGAAGACAAATCACAACGCCGTGGAGCAGGGCCGTAGGCCTGATTTGAAGGAGATATGCCCTAGAGGCACTTAATAAATATAGTTTATTCGTCATATCTCAATTGTTCATTATATGTTTTATACCATGCTATAACTGTATTAAGCGGAAACATTAATACACGTGTGGTAGATAAACAACTAGGTCCCTAGTAGCCTCTATCTAACTAGTTCATTGGGCAATTGATGATCAAGGTTTCCTGATCATGTGACATTTATGTCAGTTGACAATGGAGTCATGTCATTGGGAGAATGACGTGATGGACATACCCAATATTTGTAGGACGTAGTCATTACGCCTTTGACCGTGAGATCTACTCTTATTGCTATTCCTGGAAGACACTTTGATTGCATCAAACGTCATATCTTACATAGTGTGACAATAAAGGTGTCCCTCTCGGGTGTCGGAAAGGAGTATGTTGAGACGGGGGATCAAGAGCAGGATTTGCCAGTCCACATAGCAGGATAGATACTCCAGGGCCCACTCGGTGATATTATGTCAAACGAGCTTGCAAGCGTGTGACTAGATCACCAGGACATAATATCATGGACGAGTAGAAGTTAGCAGTGTCGGTAACAAGATCAAACTAGGTATGGAGATATCTATGAACGAGTCTCGGACGCGCTAAGTATCACATGGCAAAAGGTTTAAGACTCAGACGTCTAGGTTCGACGGTAAAGTATTCGTTATCTCGCAGGGATTAATTCTGGGTATCCGAGGTCCACGAATTAGTCATTGATCGGAGAAGAGTCGCGATCATGTCTGGTGAGATAATCGAACCGCTAGGGTAACACACTTAAGGGGAGTCGACATTTTACCGGAAGAGAAAAATAGGAAAAGAGAGCACCGGGAACGTCCCGGGAAAGTTCCGATGTAGATCGGGCAGCGACGAAATAGTTTTCGGAGCCGGAATAAATTATGTAATATGTATTTAATGTTAATTAATATAATTAATAGTTAAATATGTTTTATTTCATTTTTCCTGAATTTTTAAAGGCATTTCCCCTAAATGGGCCTCCCCAGGCAAAGAGGCCCATGAAGGGGGGGAGGAGTCCCTCCAAGGAAAGGGACTAGGTTCGGCCGGCCCTAGGTGGGCCACATGGGGCCCACCTAGGCCGGCGCACCAGCCATGGCCGGCTGGGGTGTGGGATTAGTCCGACACCGCCAACCTGGCAGGTTGGGCAGCCCCTGGCCTCCTATATATATGGGGGTACCCATGGCCTTTGAAAGACACACAATATCTCTCTCTCTCCTTGGATCCCGTGACTCCCTAGTTTGGAGTTGCGCCGAGGATAAGTTTTATCCACCATACGCACGCCGCCGTGCTGCTGGTCTTCCGGTCCCAGTCTTCCGCTGCTTCGTCCCTGGATCGGAGCTCGGAGTTCGTCGGCTTCACCGTACGTGTGTAACGCCCTGCGAGGCACCACACTAGTGGTGCTAGAGGTCTGCTTCCTCTACATGGCCTCGAGGTCGTCGTCAGTTTCATCGACATCGCCGCATCATCGTGTTCTTCGTCGCTCCAAGTTCTCCGCAACCTTGAGGTCGGCTACGGCGTCTACGTCAGCAACGCTTGTGCGGGAGCGTAATCCAAGCTTTTCTGTCTACAAGGGTATGTATACCGATCTCCTCCGTATTACTATATCTGCATAGTATAGATCCTGGCTAGTTTAAGGTTATCGCTGTTAGGAATTTTTTTGTTTTCTGCCTGCGATCCCCTTCAGTGGTATCAGAGCCGATCTATGCGTAGATATAACTGTACGCTAGCTGGACTCGTGTTTATTACGGGGACATCGTTCTTATTATTTGCTACCCTCTCGCGTGCACTTGCATTGTCTGCAGCATTGAGTTGATGAAGCGGCGCGGACCGACTTTACGTGTCCGCTTAGGCAAGACTGGTTCCACTACTAACATACGGCTGGTACCGTATATGTGGCTGGCGGGTGTCTGTCTCTCTCTCTTTAGTTGGCTTTGCATTTTCAATGGAGGGCCCGAAAGGGATGAATAAATATGCAATTATTTGATCGTTGTTGTGGTCATAGGTTCGTAGGTATGAAGCGGTTCTATCTACGACAGCCCCAAGCCACGTAGAATATGCAAAAGATAAAGTAGAACGCGTCTAACTTTATTTTGCAGGGGCAATGTGATATGGTCAAGGTAGGTTTATTAAATTGTTTATAAACTGTGGGCGCGAAGGAGACCATCGGCGCAAGGACCATGTCACGTCGCATTACATATTGATGTTTTGTGTGCATCTTATATTGTGTGTGTATATATATAGTTATATATTAGTCACACAGCGGTAGTAATATAAGATGATCCCTCCAAAATACCATTAGTGTTCTCCCTTCGACGTGCACCACCAAGAAAGTTCTACGTTATGACGCAGGTCGTGACGATCGGGTGTCAGACATATCGTCGTTCGCATACAGTGGGTGTAAGCCATGTTGCACAAGCGTATACGTTGAAGGTTATTATGGCGAGCCTAGCATGTACAGACATGGCCTCGGAACACGGAGACCGAAAGGTCGAGCATGAGTCACAAAAGTTGTTATGATTGACATTTCGATGTCTACCTTTGAAGTTATGTTGCCGGCTCTGACGATGAGGGGTTGCATAATGGATGAGGGTCGTGTAATCACTAAAACGATTAGAGGGATATTTGTTTTGAGTGGGAGTTCTGGTAGTTTTATTTTATTAAAACTTGAACCGTATTTTATAATGAACAAAGTCTTTATGTTTTGCAAAACCTTTGTAGATATTAACCAATGTAATAGCCTTCTTTAAAAATTAGGCGCAATCCTGCGATTGAGAAACTTAGAAGTTGGGTCCAAACTTCATAGTTTTATATTTTAGCTTGAGGATACTCCTTGTTTAAACCATTAGTTCTTTATGAGACAATACCCGATAGGAGATAAACCCAGAGATTCCGCTAACAAAAGGATAATTTGGATTATCAAGTTTTTGTGCGGATAATATCATCATAGTCCAGTGTATGCTATGATCTCTGCCATAGAGAATTTACGATGGGTACGAGTTGTTAGATCGCGAACATATGAGATGATCGCTAAACTCAGGATACACCTAAAGTTGGGTTGATGAAGTTTATCAGTACGTTGACTGTTTTACTTCTCAACCAAGATGGAAGAGAACACATGCATTGAAGGAGCACGTGACAATCATACTTGATGACACCGGTCATACTCGATGACATTGGTCATATTTGATGACATTGAGAAGCCTCGCTCAGCTCGATCACTGGTTGACAGACAACGTTGCCAGATGCAAATGTGTTGTCATAGACTATGTCATGCAAGGGGAATCGTTCACCTTCATGGTTCTTGATTGCGTTGGAAGAATCAAGAAGATGAAACATATCGCCGGGAAGTCATCAATGATGATGGTGTATATATATGATATACACATTATGAATGTTTTACCTAAGCAAGTACTCGCAGTAGTGACTAAGTTTTTGATACTAGTCATGTTTTATGAAAACCAGATTTACTGCTTGAGTAGCTTGGAACGATGAGGCGACAATGTGTGTTGATGATGGCCATAGACACTCTCCCTCTAGATCTACCATTTGAATAAATTCTTTTATGATCGCCTGTTAGTATGATCGTTATAAGTGTGTCTTCTCTAGCAAGACAAATGTTCATATATGTTAGTGACAAAATCGTTGTCCTATATTTACGAAGTCATGATCATCAGCCGATTTGAATTTAGATGGTAGAAGCTCCCACATTCATAATATTAATGCCAAAGGATACAAACTTAATAAAGACACCACATTCGTGTGGCACTACCGTTTAAGTCATGTCAATGTTTTAGTCAATGAACAAGCTCCATACAGATGGATCTACAAGTCATTAGATTTGATCTTTTGACACTTGCAAGATAACTAAGACACCGTTTTTGGAAAGCGGTCATATAACTTATCGATAATCATGCATATAGATGTATGTGAATCAATGAAGTAATTAACGTGTAGTGGAGACCTTTATTTCGTAAACTTCACTGAACGTTTTGAGTATAACTTGTTGAGAATCATGCATATGGGTGTATGTGTATCAATGAAGTACTTTAACGTATAGTGGAAGTCTTTATTTCATAGACTTCATGAATATTCCGAGTAGATATATGGATATCCACTTAGGAAATGTTAATCTGGAAATTTTTGATTCGATCAAACAAGTTCAGAATGAAGTAGGAAATAAATTTAATGAGAAAATCAAATTCCTGCAATACAGATCGAGGAAATAAAGATTTGAGTTATAATGTTGGCATATCATTGGAAGACTTGTGAGAAGAGTTCCACAAATTACGTCGCATGGAACACCATAGTGTTATGTTATGTTAGGACGTCGTAATCGCACCCTATCAGATAGTGTGTGGTAAATAAATCTCTTATCGAATTATTGTGATCATTGGAGTCATATGGTAGAAACATAACATTCATGTTAGATAATAGGGAAACCATTTAAATCCATGAAGACAATACCATATGAGTGATGGCATGGCTTTTTGCCTAGATTGTCGTTTCAGCAATTTAGTGTTTCGATGTGATCGTACCTAAAATGGATAAATCTTTGTAGAGTACCGTACCTAAAGAATGAGTTGGGTACATGTCTCACGACATAGGCAAAAACGTTGCCGGAATATGCCTTGCAAAAGAAATAGTTTCTTGTCCAAGAGTATTAGTGGGAAAGAAAGTAGAGCAAGACGAAGTTAATGAACTTTCTCTCCAGACATTAGAGTGGCGCAACGGAAAGTGTTTCCGGTGTCATGCTCCTCAATTTGAAAGAAGCTGATGATAAAGATCATGATGCTCTGAGCTCATACTGAGAACGTAGGTGTACAAGGTTGTGTTCCACACTGTGTGGTACGACAATCTTGTTATGAAGGTCATATTAATGGAATATGAAAGACCTACGAACTACGAAGAAGATATGGTAGACCTAAGTCTGAGAAATGGCTGTGAGTCATATATGATCTGAGATAAAATCCATGTATGATTACCAGGTGTAGCGTACCTGCACTTAAAAATATGGCAGGTACCTGTGTATAGTGCAAACCCCTGGATCGATTCGTTTGCACACACAGTTTACGATGTAATATCACAACAAAGTATCAATTTTATTACATCGATGATCCAGACTTACAAAATATTCTTTACAAATTGCATAGCATAAAGCTAGCTTTGAAAGACTAAACAGCGGAAATAAGACATCAATGAGTCTCCATCTTCATGTTTCCACAGGCGAAAACATGTTGGTTGCAGACTCGAATTCCCTTAACGAAATCTCACTCGTCATTTGAATAACCTGTAACAAATAAAATTTTGCAACAGAGTGGGTCAGATTCCATTAAAAATGGAGTCTGGCAAGTGACACTATGGTGGACACTTAATGGAATCACTCTATAGGCTATATGCATATTTGGCTGGTGGAGTTCAAAGCTAATTTGCATAAAGCCAATTTTTCCTACTCTTTTGAAAACACTTTTCTTGAAATCAAGACGAGTATGGCATGAAAACCATAATCTCATCTCCCCTTGTTCACCCATCAACTTTTAACTTAGAAATTGGAATGATAGGATCCTCCGTTGACGTCCTTGATCATTTGCTCAAAATTGTCCGTAACCGAGGACACGGCTAAGTACTTAGTTTTACACTCTGCAGAGGTTGTGCACTTTCACCATTAGACCCAACAAACCCAAACTATCCTCAAGCAAACCATTTGTGCTAAGGAAAAGAAGAGAGTTGAGACGAGACTTTTCAGAAGCATTTTCCCACCCCATAACGGCCTGACGCGCTCCACCTACAAAACCTCTACCACCACCTGTCAGGCCGGGGCGAGTCCACGCAACTTAATCCATCTAGCCAGAGCCCATTGACTAATGGTTGCACTAGAAGCAATCTTCACTTGGAGTTCTTAAGATCCTTTTGTTCCCTGGGTGGCCGTCCACAAGTGACCATCCCTTAGAGGTCACCCCTAAGAGACAACACTCAACAAAAACCACATACAACCAATTCCACCCAGGAGTTTCATTCTTAACTTAGTAGAAATTAACTTTTCATAAAACAACTTTTGCATAGCATCAATATTTCTACCAAGTTACCAATAGGATTCTAGACACAACTAGTGTAAGGGATATAGTAGTTTTAGCATAGCAATACTATCCAACACATGCATATAAGAAATACACTAGGTAATGCATAGAAAATACTTAGGAAGTTTATGAGGATGTGCCACTTGCCTTGGCAACAGGGAGATCAGAAGTATCAGTTGCAAAAGCCTTCGTTTCTCTCCGAAATTTCTAACAAGTCAAACAAGACACAAATAAACATACAAGCATAAATGCAACACTTACGAAAATAGAGATGCATGTCATGCCATGAAATTATTCTAAGTTAATGCGGGGCAAGTGTGTTAGTCAAAATTACTAAGTACCAAGGTCATAGGTTGGACAAAATAACTTGGCTCTAAATCAACTTGAATAAGTTGTAATGCTGCTGCAAGTCTTCACATGCTTGGTCTTGAAATCTTCAACTCCCTTGTAGTTTTCTTCATCTTCAACTAGCACTCTGACTTGGTCATAATCACTAAGGACTTGGTTTATGTCCAAGGCTTCCTCGTAACTTTCTCCTTGGTGTGACGTCTTCATTAAACTTTTGTAGACTTTGGTTTTTCGGACTTGATGATTCTTTAGTATTAATGATTCTTCAGAGTTGTCTTGGATATAACTTAGTCACAACGAAGTCTAAGGGATACAGAAGAAGATAGAAAGACTTAGAGGAATAAAGGGGGATGGTCTTCTCACAGTTCCTCTTAATTTTCTTCTAAGTGTTTTTGCTTCTTGGAGATGCCTTTGGAGTTTTGTTTTTCTTGGCTAAGTCTTCATTGGCCTTCTAGTCTTCATGTTGAGAATCTCAAGTGTCTAAGTGCATAACACTTTACCAAAACACTAGGTTGAAAATAATCCTAACTTAGGGAAAATGAGGAAGAATTTTCCTATAAGGAGTATAACTATACAATACAATATGCTATGCATGCAATGCAATTTATATCTAAGGACAACACTTAACAAAATAAAACAACTAAGTTTTCTATATGCTAAAATTTTCTAAGGAAAAGATTTAGCATCTTTAAGATGTTCAAATTTTTCTAAGGAAGAGTGTTGTCGAAAAAATAGTTATCAAATATTTTCTAAGAAAGAATTTATTTTGTTTAAAGAGGCAAAATATTTCTAAGTACCTTTTAATACCAAAGTGGTCATAATATGACTAGATACTTTATAATTTCGAATAGATGATGAAAATAATTTTAATAAGTTTTTTATACATTAACATATAATTTAAAAGTATTAAATCAATATTATTGACAAAATCATAGAACATTATTCTACAAAATTTAGTAGAAAAATACTACTGCCAATACTTAGACATTCAAATTTATAGCAAAAGAGTTTGATAAATTTTAAATTTCAAATTTGAAGTTATGTTCAAATTACCATTAATGCCACTTTTGAATTTCAACAAATTTAATTTGATAAACATAAAAGTAATGATGCCAAAAGTTTCTACGTGTCATAAGCTTTCCAAAAATATTTTATTTCTAAAATTTGACCAAACCAATAAAAAGTAGTGATAGATTTAAACTTTAGGGTTTTTCTGCAAAACTGCCGGTCTTCGGTTGACTGTTGACTTTGACCGATGACGTGCGAATTGACTCGCTGACGTGGCAGGCTGATTGGGATTTGACTACAAATTGGACCAAAAATAAAGTTGCTCGGATGGAAAAATACTCTTAACGAAAGTTGTAGAGAATTATGTGCTCTTTCTAATTATCACAATTATAACATAAGTGGATGAATAAATTGGTCACAAATCGCAAAATATCTTTCTGATCCGAAACTTCAAACGCGAATATCTCTCAGCTCGCTGAACCAAAAGAGGTGAGGCTTGTGGCAAAAGAAAGGTCTTGATCAGGGGAACAACTTTCGTATTGTCGTCCCAAACTTTTAAGATGGTTTGGTTACTCGAACAACATCATACAGGATCTGTATTATACAGAAAATTACGTACGTTAAAATAAAAAGTTGTCAATAGGAAAGTTGTAGATATAGAGTAGATACCTGTTCACCAGAGGAATTTCGATTTGGCGCAACGAGCGCGAAAAGATCTGAGAAATACGAATTCAGATCTGATGGATGACGATTTGAAATTCTTCCTCCACGCTTGATAAAAAGAGTTGAGTATTATTGGGATGGAAAGGTATCGACGAGATCTATAACAATGATTAAGTCCCCGTCGCGATTGGAGATGGTTTTGTTCGTCAAACGAACGAAATACTATTTCGCTGATTAGGGTTTCGGTGGAACGAAAAGAGTAAAAGAGATCCCGGCGGCTACAGGGGTTTATATAGGCGGACGGATGGTGGTATAGATAGGGCTCGAAGTTGTGAACGCGTATGATCAAGCGGATCCGAATTTGGAGTTATATTTCTCGAGATAAACGTGTTTGAATGAAAGGTGGTTGGAAAAACGAATTTTCAGAGTTTGAGTTGGATAAGATGCAATCACTCGGTTCGGTTCGGCCCAGTTTGGACCGGCTGGCTGGCCCGATTCATTTTTTTTCTTATTTCTTTCATATCTTATGTTTTAGAGCTCCGAATTAAGTGAAATTAGTTTCTAAAAATTTCTAAAAATCATATCTTTATTCTAAAACATTTGTGGACATGTTTTGACCACTTTTTAAAAATATTAATTTTGAATATTTGATTTAATGCAAATTGATACTTTTGTCAAATTTGAAAATAAAAATTTAGTCAATTTACTTATGGCTAAATAAAATTAGGTACCACAATTGTGAACATATGAAAATAATTATTTCTAATAATTACAATAAAAATATTAAAGTAAAATAAGATAAATAGCATAATCGTTATTTTGTTTTTAATATTTTCTCAAATAGATTTTCAAGTGGAAATAATATTTGAACCATTATAACTTCAAATATAAATAATGCAACTAAATGATGAATGCATGCATAAATTTTGTTTTCAAATCGACATACATATAGTTTTCAAAAAGTTTTTAATTTTTCTGATTTTTCAGAATTTGAAAAAATCTTAGGATGTTACACCAGGTAAGACTTGGACGATATTTTTGATGGCATCTAAGCTCTTAATAGAATATGGAATTTTATGAGAGAGTAGACACTGATAAGGATCAATTTGTCGTGAAACAGTTCCGACAGATTCAAACGTTGACCCCAACGAAATTTTTCTCAAGTGGTGAAGCCTAAGTCTATTCAGGATCGTTTAGCAATTACTATAATTTCAAATTGCAAAATTGATAGAAGGATAAGGAAACCATGTTTCTTAATGGTATCATTACGAAAGAGTTGTAATTAGTACAATGAAATGGTTTGGTGATCCTGAGGATGCTAAACATGTATGCAAACTTCAGCTGTCCATTCAGGGGCTGAAGCAAGCATATCGGAGCTGGAATATTCACTTTGATGATGTGATCAAAGGATTTTGGAGTTGTCCAAAATAGTTGAAGAAACTTGCATTTGCAAAGAAGTGAGTGGGAGCTAAGTAAATTTTCTTGATCGTATATGTGAATGGCATATTTGAGTGGGAGCTAAAAGAAATTCCTGGTCTTATATACGGATGGCGTATTTAAGTGGGAGCTAAGTGTCATTCCTGATTTTATGTAACGACATATTTAGAATGATACAGATCCTCTAGCAAAGTATAAAGGATTATTTAAGTGATTAAATTTTCTATGAATGAAGTTAGGAGTATTAGACATCCGATCTATAATTGTATAGATCAAAAGGGGCTTAATAACATTAGGTCAGAATATTTTCCTAGGTTAAGATTCTGAAGTGTTTCAGAACAGAACAAGCGAAGAAAAAGGTTCTTGCTTGTATGACTAGGTAAAATAGTAAGTTTATCTTTGGCATTTTCAGTGATGGCTGATGAAAGAAAAGGATGTTCGACATTCTCTATGCCTCAGACATAGATTCTATCAGACTGAAAGCTCGACTTGGTGTGACCCACGTTCTTGGTTGAAGAAGGGGTTCCAGAGTGATCCTTGTGTGGATCAATGTACAAACGTTAAGTATATTCTTCAGTGTTTGTGAAAACTGAAGATATGTTTTCTCGTAAAGGGTAAGAGTGGAAAGACAACTTGCCGTAAAACGGTTACGATGATGCAAGTTATGACACTGACCCATACGACTAGAAATCTCATATAGGATATGTCCTTTGTTTTGAAGAAAGACATGGTTAGCTTGCGAAGTCGCATATGGATGCACTGTCGCATAATCTACATAGGTATAGAAATATATGGCAACTTCAGAAGAAGCAAGTGTGATTGGACTGAGCGGTTTTCCGAGCATATGTGGTTCCCCTTAATAGATCTCTTAGACTTTTAAGGCCCATGCTACGCGAAGGTTCGAGTCTCACTCCATCGACTAAGATATATTTCGCCGTCATCGTAGGATGCAGGATGATGTCAAACTAGGTGACATAGAAGTGTTTCAAAGCACATGTAGGTCTCAATGTGTGAGATGTGTTTCCTGTATTCCTCTTCCACGAGACAAGCATGCACCAAATTGCTATGGGTGTTGAGCTTTTACCAAATTGTAAACTAGATTAAGTGTTACTCTAGTGCAAGTGGGAGACTGAAGGAGATATGCCCTAGAGGCACTTAATAAATATAGTTTATTCGTCATATTTCAATTGTTCATTATATGTTTGATACCATGCTATAACTGTATTAAGCGGAAACATTAATACACGTGTGGTAGATAAACAACCAGGTCCCTAGTAGCCTCTATCTAACTAGTTCATTGGGCAATTGATGATCGAGGTTTCCTGATCATGTGACATTTATGTCAGTTGACAATTGAGTCATGTCACTGGGAGAATGACGTGATGGACATACCCAATATTTGTAGGACATAGTCATTACGCCTTTGACCGTGAGATCTACTCTTATTGCTATTCCTGGAAGACACTTTGATTGCATCAAACGTCATATCTTACATAGTGTGACAATAAAGGTGTCCCTCTCGGGTGTCGGAAAGGAGTATGTTGAGACGGGGGATCAAGAGCAGGATTTGCCAGTCCACATATCAGGATAGATACTCCAGGGCCCACTCGGTGATATTATGTCAAACGAGCTTGCAAGCGTGTGACTAGATCACCAGGACATAATATCATGGACGAGTAGAAGTTAGCAGTGTCGGTAACAAGATCAAACTAGGTATGGAGATATCTATGAACGAGTCTCGGACGCGCTAAGTATCACATGGCAAAAGGTTTAAGACTCAGACGTCTAGGTTCGACGGTAAAGTATTCGTTATCTCGCAGGGATTAATTCTGGGTATCCGAGGTCCACGAATTAGTCATTGATCGGAGAAGAGTCTCGATCATGTCTGGTGAGATAATCGAACCGCTAGGGTAACACACTTAAGGGGAGTCGACATTTTACCGGAAGAGAAAAATAGAAAAAGAGAGCACCGGGAACGTCCCGGGAAAGTTCCGATGGAGATCGGGCAGCGACGAAATAGTTTTCGGAGCCGGAATAAATTATGTAATATGTATTTAATGTTAATTAATATAATTAATAGTTAAATATGTTTTATTTCATTTTTCCTGAATTTTTAAAGGCATTTCCCCTAAATGGGCCTCCCCAGGCAAAGAGGCCCATGAAGGGGGGGAGGAGTCCCTCCAAGGAAAGGGACTAGGTTCGGCCGGCCCTAGGTGGGCCACATGGGGCCCACCTAGGCCGGCGCACCAGCCATGGCCGGCGCACCAGCCATGGCCGGCTGGGGTGTGGGATTAGTCCGACACCGCCAACCTGGCAGGTTGGGCAGCCCCTGGCCTCCTATATATATGGGGGTACCCATGGCCTTTGAAAGACACACAATATCTCTCTCTCTCCTTGGATCCCGTGACTCCCTAGTTTGGAGTTGCGCCGAGGATAAGTTTTATCCACCATACGCACGCCGCCGTGCTGCTGGTCTTCCGGTCCCAGTCTTCCGCTGCTTCGTCCCTGGATCGGAGCTCGGAGTTCGTCGGCTTCACCGTACGTGTGTAACGCCCTGCGAGGCACCACACTAGTGGTGCTAGAGGTCTGCTTCCTCTACATGGCCTCGAGGTCGTCGTCAGTTTCATCGACATCGCCGCATCATCGTGTTCTTCGTCGCTCCAAGTTCTCCGCAACCTTGAGGTCGGCTACGGCGTCTACGTCAGCAACGCTTGTGCGGGAGCGTAATCCCCGCTTTTCGGTCTACAAGGGTATGTATACCGATCTCCTCCGTATTACTATATCTGCATAGTATAGATCCTGGCTAGTTTAAGGTTATCGCTGTTAGGAATTTTTTTGTTTTCTGCCTGCGATCCCCTTCATGATTTGGTCGGCTGCCTGTGCCAAAGCAGCCGCAGAAGAGCAGAGCTTCTCTTGGAAGCATGCGGGAGCTTCCCGCCATGGAGTTTGAAGACGAAGGCCGTCGGCCGCCTATAAAAGGAGACAGACACCGGCCTGGCTAAGGGTTCGGGCATTGTAAGCACAAGCGCTAGAATCCCTAGGCGTTTCACCATTGTAGCTCCCGGAGTTCTACCAAGCAATACAACAAAGCAGGAGTAGGGCATTCACCTCCGTGGTGGCCTGAACCTGGGTAAACAAAGTGTCAATCTCTGTAGTGTTGTCTATCCTCCTTCGTTAAGCCTCGTGAGGTCAGAGGCAACGCTCTAAGGCCCCTAGTGTTCGATACCACACATGGCTTCTTCGTATACTATATTCCAACATATGGCGCGCCAGGTAGGGGGTCTTTGAGCGCGCTTCATCCTCACCGATAGCTGACATGACCAGGGGTGGAAGCAACGTCGGAGAGCGCACCCTAGCCGGAGAGACCCATGAGCAGCACACTGATGACCCACAAGTATAGGGGGTGTATCGTAGTACTTTCGATAAATAAGAGTGTCAAACCCAACGAGGAGCAGAAGGTGCCGACAAGCGGTTTTGATGAGGATTTCACTGTAAACACTAGCAGACAAGTTTTTAGGAGTTTTTGATAATGCAGATAAATAAAGTGCGAGTAAATAAAGCGCAACAATAATAATTGCAGCGAGTGGCCTAATCCATTTTAGAGCAAAGGACAAGCCGGTTTGTTTACTTACGGTGACCAAACGTTTCTGAGGACACACGGGATTTATGTCTAGTGCTTTCGCTTCGTATAGATGATTAATCTTTAGTGTTTCGATAAGTGTTGTGTGGGTGAACCTATGCTAATGCACCGCCCTTCCTAGGACTAATACATACTTGTGATTATGCCCCTTGCAAGCATCCGCAAATACAAGAAAGTAATTAAGATAAATCTAACCTCAACCTTAAACTCTGAGATCCTACCATCCCTCATGCATCGAGATACCAACGGGGGTTTAGGTTTCTGTCACTCCGGCAACCCCACAATTAATATTCGAATACACAATGCATTCCCCTAGGCCCATAAAGGTAAAATGTCATGTAGTCGACGTTCACATGACAGCACTAGAAGAATAGCACCACAACTTAAATATCAAACCATTAAATATTACTCAACATAGTTCACTACTAACATCTAGACTTCTCCCATGTCCTCAAGAACTAAACGAACTACTCACAACACATCATATGGATCATGATCAGAGATGATATAATGATGAGTAACAATCTGGACATAAACCTTAATTCAACGGTTCCACCTAATAGCATCAATAACAATAGTAATCAACACCGAGAGAGTTTCCCCTATCAAATGCACAAGATTCAGCCCTAGATGTTACAACGGGAACAGAGTGGAGCGGTGGAGATGATGGTGATGATGATCCCGATGAAGCGCAGCTCGATGACGGTGATGATGGCGACGATTTCCCCCCTCCAGGAAGGGATTTCCCCGGCAGCTTTTCAGCCTGCCGGAGAGCTTTTCTCTCTCGGTGGTTTCCGCCTCGTGGAGGCGGCGGCTCTGTTTCTTTTCTACCCCCCGTGTCTTAGGTTTTCGAGGGCATCAAGTACGCGAAAGGGCATCGCCTGAGGTGGGCAAGGGTGGCCACACCCCCTCCCGGCATGGCAGAAGGGGGCCCGCGCCGTGGTATGGTGTGGCCCCTTGGGCCCCACCTTGGGCTCCCCTTTTGGCCTCCTCCGTTATCTGGTAAAATTGTAACTTCCATCTGGTTGGATTTGATTTATGATCTTCGCAAATATTGTATCTTGTGGGTGCTTTTTCCAGCAGAATCCAGACTCCGATGATCCATTCTCTAATAATCATCAAACATGCAAAATAGATGAAATAACATAAGTATCATCTCTAAATATGAAATATATGAATGAATAATAGTAAATTATGGTATAAAATAGTGATGCAAAATGTACGTATCAACTCCCCCCAAGCTTAGACGTCGCTTGTCCCCAAGCGAGAGCTGAACTCAGTAAACATGACCACCGGTTTATGGAGTGAAGTGTCGATAAACAATATACGGATAAGAAGCATCATATTTATTACTACACAAGTCATCTTAGATAATAACTCCATTCATATAACTCAACTTGTAACAAGTAAAGGCAAATCACAATAAGGTGCATAGAGACAATCATAATTAGTGTTGGCAAACTTCGTTCTTGGTCAGAGAACAATGATGAAATTGAACTTACTCTACAAAACAGCCCTCTTAAGCAGTTGCTTACTCCCATGGTTATATTTATTAGATGACAACATTGTGCTAAACAAGGAAGAATAAAAGACATGATTAACAATATACATGTATAAATGGTTGAATCACAATCAACTCAAATGCTTGCTTAAGATAGAAAGAGATAGGTTTACTGACTCCACATAAAGTAAAAGATAGGCCCTTCACAGAGGGAAGCAGAGATACAAGCATGTGCTAGAGCTTTTAGTTTTATAGGTTTTGAAATCATATAGGGAGCATAAGAATAAATTTTTGGGTAGTGTTTGTCGTTGTCAACAAATGGTAATAGAGTTATTGTTATCTTCCATACTAAGCAAGTTGAGAGCGGTTCCGAATCGTTTAGTAACAGGAATTTATAATATGCGCTTTATTTATATAACTTGACACTCCTCCCAACCTTTGCTTTCACAAACCATGGCTAACAGAATCCTCGGGTGCCCACCAATCAATTTCAAACCATGGAGGAGTGTTTGTTTTTGACTTTCTCAACCTTTTGATATTATAGTGGTCTAACCAGCTCTTTGCAATATTAGTGACGAGCAGATGGAGCATGCAAGTCAAGGGTTACGTGATTAGCATGTAAGATAACAAACTCAACTATTATTTCCTCATGAGCTAATAAATATTGACACAAATAAGGAATAGTAGTTTTGAATAAAGATAGCACATGAAGTATTTACTTGGAGTGGCGCAAAATACTACATAATAGGTAGGTATGGTGGACACAAGTGACAAGGGTTTTGGCTCAAGGTTTGGATGTATGAGAAGCATTCCCTCTCGATACAGGTCTTTAGCCAGCAAGGCTGGGTAGCAAGCATAAAAGTTGAAGGATACGAACAAACATACATGTAGTAAAGACAATCATGCAATTCTTACTTGGAAGTACAAACAATTTTAAATTGTGAATACTGAACTTATTAGCTACAAGTGAGAAAGATCATTGAATAATATGTCTACATGTGATTCCCTTTCCCCCCCTCAAGTCTCAAAGTATTGAAGCTACTGACCAATGCTAAGTTTGCCAAAACCAAGAGATTCACTATATGTTCCCAAAGTAACGCAAATACTAACAACAAGCTTAATCATATATGATAGAAGTTGCAAACTAAAATAAAGTGTGCAGAAAGTAAATGATAAAACTTCTCATTAATATTCCATAACGGCAACTCACACCAAGGGATACATAGATAGATAACCAACTAAAAGAGAGATACTTCCACATTGCAAATAGTCATATAAGATAACTTCCCTACTCATGATATGACACTTCTAAAAGGTAAAAGGTAAAAGATAATGGTGTGATACCGCGGCACTCCCCCAAGCTTGGAACAAGCCAAGGGAGATGCCAATACCGATGATGAATTACTCCTTCGGCGGCGTTGGTTGATCCTTAATAAGCTTTATAACAAGCTCCTTCCACTCGTCAATCCTGTAGGTGAGGTTGCGAATCATCTTCCTGTTGCCCTCAATTCGGCTCATAAACATATCTTCTTGTGAATCCCAACTCTTGGAGTTGTTCCCCCACTTCTCATCAGACTTCGAACTTCTTTGACCTGCGTTGTTAGAACGATCTATATTCCAAGGATTTGGCCGCTTTGCCTCAGGAAGCTTTTCAATTTAATCCAAATAGATTAAGTTGTGGAAAGGGTTGTTGTTGCTCGAAGGAGATGTCCTTGGATCTAGAAAATGACATGGAACCTTCCCTCTTGTGCTCATTCGTGCGCCCATCTTGCGGTTGGAGGGGTTTGCCACCACTCCAATGCTTGCAACGGTGGCGCGAGGGTGATGACGCGGGCCTTCTTCCCCCTCTTATTCGTCTCCACTCTTGACTTCCTCTCCTAGCTTGGGATATTGGGGTTCATCCTCCAAAGTCTTCTTTCCCTTGTCGTTGGCGGAGACCATGATGCCTCTAAAACTGGGACACAATTCTGGCAGAAACAACTCGAAATAAAAACACGTCGAAAACACGATATACGGACCTCAGGGGTCTTGGGAGATTATATAGCAAAAATATACGCAACAAAAGGAAGGCAACATGGCAAAATCAAGTAGGAGACGGACTCCGAGGCGGCCAAACCATAGGGTGGCGCGGCCAGGGTTGGGCCCGCGCCACCACGTGGTTACGGCGCCTCGGGCACCGTCTCGTGCTCGTTTTCGTCTCTTATTTTCTATATTTTCCAAAAACAGATGTAGTATCTTCCAAAAATTAAAACACGAACTTTTTCTTACCGAAACCATACCTTTTCGAATTCAGCTTATGCAGACTCAGAAAAAAATTCCCTTTGATAAACGCTTCCGGAGTAATAACTTGAATAATATCAACATCCTCATTATACGAATCTCTAGAAATATAATTTTTGAGTCTTTGTCCATTTACCACTTGTGTAGAGTCATCCTTGAGTGAAGCAATTTTTATTGCACCCGAATGAAATACCTCCACAATAACATAAGATCCTTCCCATTTTGAGAGTAATTTTCCTGCAAAGAATCTAAGACGAGAGCTATACAAAAGAACTTTCTCACCAACATGAAACTCTCGCTTAAGAATTCTCCTATCATGCCATTTCATAACTTTCTCTTTAAATAGTTTAGCATTTTCATAAGCTTCACTTCTCCATTCATCTAGGGAACTCAAGTTAAGTAATCTTTTCTCACCCGCAAGTTTAAAATCTCTATTTAGTTCTCTCACTTCCCAATAAGCTTTGTGTTCTAATTCTAGATGCAAGTGACAAGCTTTTCCGTAAACCATTTTATAAGTAGACATACCCATGGGATTTTTATAAGCAGTTCTATAGGCCCATAAAGCATCATTTAACTTACTAGCCCAATTTTTCCTAGTTCTATTAGCAGTCTTTTACAAGATAGATTTAATTTCTCTATTTGATAATTCTACTTGCACACTAGTTTGAGGATGATAAGCTGAAGCAATTATATGATTAACACCATATTTAGCAAGAACCTTTCTAAAACCACCATGAATAAAATGAGAACCTCCATCAGTCATAAGATACCTAGGAACACCAAACCTAGGGAAAATAATATATTGAAGCATTTTTAATGAGGTCTCACCATCAACACTTTTAGTAGGTATAGCTTCTACCCATTTAGTAACATAATCAACAACAACAAGTATATGAGTATTACCTTCTGAGGAAGGGAAAGGACCCATAAAGTCAAATCCCCAACAATCAAACGGTTCAATGACAAGAGAGTAATTCATAGGCATTTCATTATGTCTAGAGATATTACCAACCCTTTGAAATTAATCACAAGATAAAATAAACTTTCTTGCATCTTTAAAGAGAGTAGGCCAATAAAAACCTGATTGTAGAACCTTTTGTGCAATTCTATCTCCAGCGTGATGTCCTCCATAAGCACTATTATGGCATTTTCTCAATATCTCTTATTGTTCATATTCCGGAACACATCTTCGCATAATACCATCCATTCCTTATTTATATAAGTGTGGGTCATCCCAGAAATAATGCTTGAAATCATAAAAAGAACTTCCTCCTTTGTTGAGCTGAAAAGGTTGGAGGCAAATACTTCGAAACAATAAAATTAGCATAATCCGCATACCAAGGACTATCTCGTGAACTCACCCTTATTGCAGCCAATTGTTCATTTGGAAAATTATCATTAACAGGAATAGGATCATAAGCAATGTTTTCCAATCTAGACAAATTATCAGCAACATGATTTTCAGCACCTTTCCTATCTACAATATGCAAATCGAATTCTTGCAAAAGTAGCACCCATCTAATAAGCCTAGGCTTTGCATCTTTCTTTTCTATAAGATATCTTATAGCAGCATGATCAGTATGAATAGTAACTTTTGAATGAAAAATATAAGGTCTAAATTCATCACAAGCAAAGACAACAGCTAGAAATTCTTTTTCAGTTGTAGCATAATTCTTTTGAGCAGAATCAAGAGTCTTACTAGCATAATGAATAACATTTAATTTCTTATCTATTCTTTGTCCAAGAACAACACCAACAGCAAAATCACTAGCATCACACATAATTTCAAATGGTAAATTCCAATCAGGTGGTTGAACAATAGGAGCAGTAATTAAAGCTTTCTTTAGAGTTTCAGAAGCTTCCTTACAATCATCATAAAAACAAATGGTACATCTTTTTGTAGGAAATTAGTAAGAGCTTTTGATATCTTAGCAAAATCTTTAATAAACCTTCTATTGAAACCAGCATGACCAAGAATACTACGAATACCTTTAACATCTCTGAGGTAAGGCATTTTCTCAATTGCTTCCACTTTAACTCTATCAACTTCAATACCTCTTTCAGAAACTTTATGTCCAAGAACAATCCCTTCATTAACCATAAAGTGGCATTTCTCCCAATTAAGAACAAGGTTAGTTTCTTCGCATATCTGCAAAACTTTATCAAGATTGTGCAAGCAATTATCAAAAGAAGTTCCATAGACAGAGAAATCGTCCATGAACACTTCCACAATCTCCTCACAAAAACCATGAAAAATAGCAGACATACATCTTTGAAAAGTAGCAGGAGCATTACATAAAGCAAAAGGCAAACATCTATAAGCATAAGTACCATAAGGGCAAGTAAAGGTGGTTTTCTCTTTATCTTGAGCTTTAACATCAATTTGAGAGAACCCAGAATAACCATCAAGAAAGCAAAAATGAGTCTTTTTAGACAACCTCTCTAGCATTTGATCAATAAAGGGTAAAGGATAATGATCTTTCTTAGTAACTTTATTAACCATTCTAAAATCAATGCACTTATATAACCAACTACTACTCTTTGAGGAATAAACTCATCATTATCATTAGCCACAACAGTAATCCCACCTTTCTTAGGGACACAATGCACATGACTAACCCATCTACTATCAGAAATAGGATAAATAATGCCAGCATCAAGAAGTTTTAATACCTCATTTCTTACCACTTCCTTCATCTTGGGTATTAAACGTCGTTGATGTTCAACAACTGGCTTTGCATCAGGCTCCATATTAATAGAATGTTGACATATAGTAGGAGAAATCCCTTTTAAATCATCAAGAGTATAACCAATAGCTCCACGGTGTTTCTTCAATACTTCCAATAATCTTTCTTCTTCTTCACCTGAAAGGTTAGCACTAATAATAACAGGATATGTTTTCTTATCATCTATATGTGCATATTTAAGAGTATCAGGCAAAGGTTTTAAATCAAAGGCAGGTTCCTCCTTAGGTGGAAGTGTTTTACCCAAATCTTCATCTTGTAAATTATGTTTAAGTATAGGTTGATGGAGGAATATTTCATCAAGTTCATTCCTTTCTTCTCTAAAGACTTCACTTTCGTGCTCTTCCATATATTGCTGCAAAGCATTGTTAGGAGCAAGAGCAATAGAAGCAAGTTGTTCAATTTTAAAATCTGCATTGGGCATTTCGGTTTCATAAGGTGCTTTAGCGAATTTTGAAAAATTAAAATCATACGAATCACCAACAAACTTAGTAAATATTTTCTCTTTCTTACAATCTATAATAGCTCCACAAGTATTTAGAAAAGGTCTACCGAAAATGATAGGACAAGTATTACTAGCAACAGAACCAAGTACGAGAAAATCAGCAGGATATTTAATCTTACCGCATAAAACTTCAACATCTCTAACAATACCAATTGGAGAGATGGTTTCTCTATTAGCAAGCTGAATAACCATATCAATCTCTTCAAGTTCACAAGGACCAATCTCATGCATAATTTGTTTATAAAGCTCATAAGGAATAGCACTTGAACATGCACCAATATCACATAAACCATAATAGTAATGATCACCAATTCTAACAGAAAGCACATGTACACTTGTTTTCCTTGAACTCTTAGGATGAGAAAAAACATTAGAAGCATCCTCACAAAATATAATATACTCATCTTCCACATTTCCAGTAACAAGATCTTTTACTATAGCTACAGAAGTTTCAATATTAATTTGTTCATCAGGTTCTATAGCTTTCTTTGCACTTTTGTTAACCACACTAGCCATAATAAAATGTTTTTTCATTTTAACAGGAAAAGGAAATTATTCAATATAAGTCTTAGGGATAACATTATCAACAATATTAATTTCAATGCTTTTAGCTATAGGAGAAACAGATTTATCTTTATACGGCTCATGGTATTTCTCAAAACCCTCCTTAGGAAAACCGAAATGAGAAGCAAAAGCTTTGTAATAATTTGCAACAACTTGAGAGTCAAGACCATAAGCTTTACTAATATTTTTAAATGCATCAGTATTCATGAAAGTTTTCATGCATTCGAAGTCATAGTTTATACCTGACTCCCTTCCTTAGTCATTCTCCCATGCTTCAGTATTCTCCTCAATGCGATCAAGAAGGACCCATTTAAACTCTTCTCTATTGCGCGTGAATGATCCAGAACAAGCAGTATCCAATAATGTTTTATCTTCAAAATAGAGTCTTGCATAGAAGTTATCAACAATAATATTACCAATATTAACAGGAAGCTCATGAATGGGGCATTTGAGCATTAAGCCATCAATCTCCCCCACGCTTGGGCAATACTTTCTCCATCATGAGGCCAGAAATTATATAGAATTCCGATCTTGGTGAATCTTACTTGGAGGATAAAATTTAGAATAAAAGAGAGGTACAATTTCCTCCCATCCAATAGAATTCCTGTTATTCAACAATTTATACCAATGCGCAACTCTCCCAGTAAGTGATAAAGAGAATAATTTCTTCATTACTATGTCCACTGTAATACCTGGACACTTGAACAACTCGCATAATTCATGTAAATATAGCAAATGATCACCAGGATGGACAGTTCCATCCCGTTCATAGCGGTTACTCATAACACGATCAACAATTTTCATAGGTAATTTAAATGGCACAATTTCTTCAGGTGGCGCCTCATCTTCTATCTCAGCAGCGGTAGAAGTTCTTCCAAACAGGAAGTCAATCGGTGCTCTCTACATAATTAAGTAAATTAGGAGACAACAATAAAAGCAACACTTAAAGCTAAAGTTTTCCTAACCAATTCCACTTACCAACAGCGTTTCACTCCCCGGCAACGGCGCCAGAAAATAGTCATGATGACCCACAAGTATAGGGGGTGTATCGTAATACTTTTGATAAATAAGAGTATCGAACCCAATGAGGAGCACAAGGTGCCGACAAGCGGTTTTGATGAGGATTTCACTGTAAACACTAGCAGACAAGTTTTTAGGAGTTTTTGATAATGCAGATAAAAAAGTGCGAGTAAATAAAGCGCGGCAATAATAATTGCAGCGAGTGGCCCAATTCTTTTTAGAGCAAAGGACAAGCCAGTTTGTTTACTTATCGTGACTAAACGTTCCTGATGACACACGGGATTTATGTCTAGTGCTTTCGCTTCGTATAGATGATTAATCTTTAGTGTTTCGATATGTGTTGTGTGGGTGAACCTATGCTAATGCACCGCCCTTCCTAGGACTAATACATACTTGTGATTATACCCCTTGCAAGCATCCGCAAATACAAGAAAGTAATTAAGATAAATCTAACCACAGCCTTAAACTCTGAGATCCTACCATCCCTCATGCATCGAGATACCAACGGGGGTTTAGGTTTCTGTCACTCCGGCAACCCCACAATTAATATTCGAATACACAATGCATTCCTCTAGGCCCATAAAGGTAAAATGTCATGTAGTCGACGTTCACATGACACCACTAGAAGAATAGCACCACAACTTAAATATCAAACCATTAAATATTACTCAACATAGTTCAGTACTAACATCTAGACTTCTCCCATGTCCTCAAGAACTAAACGAACTACTCACAACACATCATATGGATCATGATCAGATATGATATAATGATGAGTAACAATCTGAACATAAAACTTAATTTAACGGTTCCACCCAATAACATCAATAACAATAGTAATCAACACCGGGAGAGTTTCCCCTATCAAATGCACAAGATTCGGCCCTAACTGTTACAGCGGGAACGTAGTGGAGTGGTGGAGATGATGGTGTCAGCGGTGGAGATGATGGTGATGATGATCCCGATGAAGCGCAGCTCGATGACGGTGACGATGGCGACGATTTCCCCCCTCCGGGAAGGGATTTCCCCGGCAGCTTTTCAGCCCGCCGGAGAGCTTTTCTCTCTCGGTGGTTTCCACCTCGTGGAGGCGGTGGCTCTGTTTCTCCTCTATCCCCCGTGTCTTAGCTTTTCGGGGGCATCAAGTACGCGAAGGGGCATCGCCTGAGGTGAGCCAGGGTGGCCACACCCCCTCCCGGCGCGGCAGAAGGGGGGGGGGGGGCGCCGTGGCATGGTGTGGCCCCCCTGGGCCCCACCTTGGGCTCCCCTTTTGGCCTCCTCCGTTATCTGGTAAAATAGTAAATTCCATCTGGTTGGATTTGATTTCTGATCTTCGCAAATATTGTATCTTGACGGTGATTTTCCAGCAGAATCCAGACTCCGATGATCCATTCTCTAATAATCATCAAACATGCAAAATAAATGAAATAACATAAGTATCATCTCTAAATATGAAATGTATCAATGAATAATAGTAAATTATGGTATAAAATAGTGATGCAAAATGGACGTATCACGCGCCCTGCACCGCGCTGCCCGCGCCACCACCGAGCCGCGCCCGCGCCCCGAGCCCGCGACGACCCACGAGGACCTGCCAGAAGATGGCGCGCATTCGTCCCCCGCACCGTCCGTCGTGCCCTCCATCGCACCCTCCCACCGCGCATTTGTACACGGCGTCTTTGTCCCAGGCCATCCCACCGGGTCCGCGCACGGTACTGCGCATGGCGCAGGAACTCCTGCGTTTCAGGCCGGCTGAAAACGCCTACGAAGACTGGCTCACCCGCGTGGCAGAACTGGTCCGGGCCGCAGGGATTACTCCCGCCCCTTCTTGCTCACTGGTCGTCCCTGTTGCTACCGGAGGGCCAGCGGTGAACGTCGCCCCTCCGCACCAACCTCCTCCTCGCGCCGAGGAGGGGGTCAACCTGGTCCGTGCCCCTCGGGTCGGTTACCGGGCTCTCGCGCCATCACACGGTGCCTCGTCACCGCACCTGGGACGTGATGATGTCCCCAGCTGCCAAATCATCCCTCGCGTGCCCAACGAATGTAGTGCCTATGCTTACGAAAGCAATGGCACATATGAATAATGCAAAGACTTGGATCACATAAGTCTCACATTCTCCAATAAGATGTAATATCACAGTACAATGTCATAATTTATTACAGAACGAGACGAATGATCCAAAAACAAAAATCCTTACAACTTAGCATAGCGGAAATGCTAGCTGAATAAATAGTTCACACTTTATTTCAGAGTTCAAACGCAATACTAAAGGTAGCATGGAGCTACATCTTCTCCATGAAGCCACTGGCAAATCATGTTGGTTGTAGCTCGAAGACGACCCCCTTACTCCTCATTCGGACATTTTGCAAGGTTTAGTTGCAGCCCAGCTATAAAGGGTCAGCACAATTGAATTGTGGTGGCAAGTGACTTTAATTCCTAATGTTCTATTATACTATAACTATATGCTTATTTTGGCTGGTGGAGCTCAAGGCTATTGCGCAAAGCAATTTTTCTCCTACTTTTGATAAACAATTTTCTTAAATCAATATCTTCTCCTTCAGAGACAATTCTCGAGACAAGTTCATGTCTCCTACCCATGTTCATCCAACAAAGTTTTATTAAGAAATTTGAGATGAGGAGATTTTCAGAACACAGCCTTGTGTAGTTACTCAAATTGTCCGCTGCCGGGGACACGGCTAAGATCTTAGGTTTTAACTCTCGAGAGGGTGTGCACTTTCACCATTAGACTTAATCAACCCAAACTATCCTCTACACTCCTTTAGTGAGAAGGAAAAGGAGAAGATCAAGACGAGACTTTTCAGAAGTTGCTTTCCCATGATCATACTAAGAGATTACCACCATCCTATCAACTCTACCACCATCAATCTCTTGACCAAGGTCCACATCAACTTACTCCATCAAGACAGAGCCCATATTGACCAATGGTTGCACGATAAGCAACTAGACTCAGTGTAAACTTAAATCTCATAGCCCTGGGTGGCCTACCACAAGTGAGCAACTCAGGTTAACACCGCATATCATGGCCCCAAGTAAGTAGAAACTACCCTGGGCGAAGACAACCATGACACTTGGCCCTGAGAAGCCACTCAACTTGAAACCTCCTCGATCGACCCAATCCACCCAGGCGTTAAATTAATTTAGTGGAAATTTTCATTTATCACATCAACCATAAAACAATCATTTTTGCAGCAGTTGCTTCCACTAAATTATAATAGGGGTCTAATCTGGAATTTCTAAGGGGAAACCTAAAAGGTTTGCATAGCATACTACAATCTCCCAAAAACCTATCATGCATACTACTTTTGCAAATACTGTTTGAAAACACTACATATGCAATAGAATAAAATAGTAGGTGTTTTATGAAGTCACGTGCCTTGGCAGCAGGAAGGGCAGACACAACAAGAATAGCAATCACAAGCAGGTCCTTCCTCTCCTTCACAATCTAGCACAAGCAATACATACAAATAAATATCCACACAAAATCTCACACACCAAATAAAAGATGTATGCATGCATGATATGCCATGTGTAGAATTAGACACACTTATCCATGATTTATATTCTCTGGTATTAAATGCATGAGATGCAATTTCTAGGAATTTCTCAATTCACTTAACAATTTAATAATTGAAAACAATATAACCAAAACTTAGATTATAACATTACAACTTTTATTGTTCTAACAAAGTTTTCAAATAAGACATATATTAATATTCCTGGGCAGAGGTTGTTAACCTAAACCTAAAACAATTGAGTTTATTTGTAAAACATTTTTATTATTTAAGTTATGGATTTAATAGCCGAATTACTCCTCGGATGATCTTATGAATTAATATTTATCAAAAGCAAAAACAAATGATGTAGAATTAAACTACTCTAGCAGGGCTATCCGTGAATTAAACTACTCCTAGAGTGCAAAGTGGCTCCTGGCAAGCGCAAGGGTCAGCTCTAGCAGCTATAAATAGACACCCCCGGCCTTCACAATGGCAGCACAAGCATCGGCGGGTGGTTCCTCTAAGAACTAGCTTCTCGAAGATGTCTTTGCTGATAGGCTAAGACATCTTCGGGAGGCTAGGCCTAGAGATACTCATCCTGAGACGAGCTCGGGCGCCTCCGGAAAGGATCTCGGGTCTCGGGCTCCGAGGAGACTCCCGGAAGGAGGTATACTCGGTTTTACCGGATATATGGTCCGGGTAAGTGCTAACCGGAGTGTATGTCTCGGTCTTGATCTTATGTAGGAGAGGATCACAGTGGCAAGCGAGGAGGTAGCCGGCATGAGGGATCCCGGTAGGCCGTCAACGGTCTATAGCAGGCTTTCCCGTCTGTTGCGGGGGGAAGTACCATTCCGCCTGACATGGAAGCATGGTCACCTCCCGCCTGACACGGAAGCATGGTCACCTCCCGCCTGACACGGGAGCGCGTCAGCCGGTACGACAACGGTACGACAAGACCTGACATGCCTAGCCCGGCAATCCGGAAAAGGCTATCCGGGATGGGCCAAGACGTGTCTTGTCTCTGACAGGGGGACAATGATGGTTCAGGACGGCGCCTGCAGTCCTTATCGAGATGATGACGAAGGGGCTACGCCGGATAACGCGGCGGCTAGGTCGCACTAGCCGGTGAAGACATGCCGGTTAGGCCTGTCCGGTGGGGCCAAGCCGGTTTAGGGTTTCCGGCCCTCCTGGCCGGAACTCTATAAAAGGCACCATAACTGCTTCTGTGAAAGAGGACGAACTTGGGAGCCAAAGCTATAGTTGCATTCACTCCTAGCGCATTTACTTCTTTACACCTTGAGTTCATCTAGTTCTTTGTGTTCTTCACTTCGAGAGATCTACGAGCAAGTTGTAATCCTTGTACCACACTTATATAGAGAGGAAAGGCAGGAGTAGGGGTGTTACCTCCTCACGAGGGCCCTGAACCTGGGTATATCGTGTGTGTGTTGTGTGCCTTCGTGCATTTGTTCTTGTTTGTGAGATCTTCCCCTTCGCACGTTGATCTTGTTTCTTGTTCTTGGGAGATCTCGGTTACACCGGGATCCTCCTCGCGTGGGCTATTCAGCTCGCTATCCCTCCCCGGATCCACCAACGTCCATCGGCCCCACACATTAGCCATCCTATGGCATCTGCCGTGACACCACCACGACAGTTGGCGCCCACCATGGGGAAGACAGAGGCGTTGGATGGTGTACACATCCGGACGGGCTCCCCCGTTCATTTCGACGTTCGGGTTCTCTCTGGCCTGGTCGTAAGGCTAGGGGAGATGGACTTCGTCAGCGACAACGCAGGATGCTTCCGGAACAGGCCCTTTCCGGTGAACGGATGTCTCATTGACTTTGGTGGTTTCACCACCTACGTCGCCACCGAGGTTGTCTGTAACTACCCGGACGTGGTCCTGGAAGCTGAGGACCCTCCCATGCTCTGCGCTGCTCGGGGTCTGCGTGCCGGTCGCCCCCCGAGTTCCGTCGCGGTGATGATGGTCGGGGCAACCGAGGAGGAGTACCAGGACGCTGACGGCGATACTGGGAGCGGCCACATCCGTTTGGCCAAACCTCCTCAGGAAAGAGGTGCGGCCCGGGATGGCGATCCACAACCGTCCCAGCCACGACGTCGCCCGGATCCCCTCTCGGGTCTGGTGGCCAAATTGGCTGTACCTGTAGCCGCTGAAGCGGATACCCAGGCCACTTCGGCTGAGTTGGAGGAGCAGCGGAGGTTGCTACTCGCCAAAGCACAGGAGATCGCCGAGATCCGACGCGAACTCAATGCCAGTCTCCGGGAGTACAATGCAGCTCACGGATTCCTTAAGATCGACTCCCGGGACAAGCGCATCGCGGAGCTGCGCAAGAAAGGAAGAATGGTGAATGACGAGCTAGCAGGTGGAGCCACCACCAGTCAGACGGGAAGCCGGATCTCAGCGGGGAAGCCGGTGTACAGCTCACCCGCGAAAACTCTTAGGGCTGCCGAGGCCGCCATGGCAGAGTTAGTAGGGTCATCCGGTGAGGCCCTACGCAAGCAGCAGGAGCGAGTAAACGAGTTGGTAATCGAGGCCAACCGTCAGAATCAGGCATTCAAGAAGAAGAACCCCGGGGCAGGATCCCAAGTGCACTCCGCTAGACCCAATAGCCAGAAATCGGACGGGGAGGCCTCTTCCCCACATCCGAGCAAAAGCAAGAGCCGGAGCCAGAGTCGAGGTTCCGGGAAGAACAAGCAGTTACAGACCTATGATCCGGCCTTCGCCGGTATCCAGCAAGCCGGGCAGCGTAACTCGGGGCAGGCGGGAAGTACCCGTGAGGACGGTAACCGGGGTGTAGGAAACAATAACCCGGTCGGCCGTGGTAATCCACCCTGGAATCCTCCTCATGTTCAGGGAAACCCACAAAGGGAGGTCGCCTCTGTTCCACAGCAGGCTGTGATCCCGGCGCAGGACAGGCTAAACGATGGCAACTCGAGACTGCAGCAGCTCGGATATCAACCAGACGAGAACCCTTTGGGATCTCGGATAGGGACCAGACAGCTGAATCCGGCAGATGCCAGATTCCGGCTCGACCGGATTCACCAATCCGAGCTAGTGGAAGAGCAAGGGCCTCCGGGACCTGCCTGCTTTGGACCCCGGATCATGCGAGAATCACCTGTTCGGAATTTTCAACTCAACAGGGGTGCCAAGACCTATGACGGCAGCAAGAAGCCGGAGGACTGGCTAACCGACTATGTAACTGCAGTAAGCATAGCCGGTGGAAACAGACGATGGGCGGTACGTTACGTACCGCAGATGTTGGAAGGACCTGCCCGGATCTGGTTGAACAACCTGAGAACTGGCAGCATAGACTGCGGGTTAGACTTTGAGGAGGCATTCATCAGTAACTTCACCAACACGTACAAAAGGCCAAACAGGCCTCAGCAGCTCGCCATCTGTAGGCAAAGGAGTAACGAGACTGACCGGGAGTATCTTACCCGGTGGAGCAATATCCGCAATTCTTGCGAGGGAGTGGTAGAGGCGCAGGCCATCTCCTGGTTTGCGCAAGGATGCCGGCATGGCTCAATGCTGTGGCAGAAGTTGCAGAGGAAGATGCCGACGACCTTGGCGGAGACCATGCGCATCGCCGATACTTACACGCTTGGAGATCCCATGCAACCCCTAATGGATGTCGGTGACTCCAACAGGAGGAATGCGGGACCTCAGCGTTCGGGACCGAGCAGGAGCCATGATCGCCAGGATTTTGGCCAGAAAAGGAATCACCCCGAGTACCACCATGCCGCACAGCACGTCGCAGCGGTGACCCGGGAGCAAGAGGATGCCGGCAACAGTCAGCGTCAAAAGACAAGTGGCCCGACTTGGGGTCAAAGTCAGGAGGTGCAAAAGACTTGGGTGGAACAAAAGAAGCCCCGGGCATATGAGGAGATGCTGAACAAGCAATGCTGCTACCATACTCTGGAGGCCAACAAGCCAGCAAACCACTCTACTCGGCAATGCAGTTGGTACCAACGCACATTGCAGGAAGGCAGCTCGGGAGCTGTTCGGCCGAGTGCTCCGGCATCTCGGCCCAACATTCCGAGACCCCCTCCTCCGACGTCGGGGGCCAACGCTATCCGAGTCAACCCGCCTCCGCGAGGACCCCCACCTCGGCCAGTGAATATGGTGCACACCCGGAACGACAACGGCGCAGGCCCTACTAACCAAGCCGGACAGCAGCAGGGTAACTATCGGGAGGCACATCAAAGTTATGTGGTCTTTGTGACCGAACCCACTGACCGGAGAAGTGTGCGGCAGCATGCCCTGGAGGTGAATGCCGTGATCCCAGCAGTGCCCAAGTTCTTGCACTGGTTCGAGATGGAGATCACATGGAACCGGAAGGATCACCCCAGGGTTATGCCCAAGCCGGGAGCGTATGCCTTGGTGGTGGACCCAACCTTTGTCGGACCCAGCCTCAATGTCCGCTTCAGCCGAGTTCTGATCGACAATGGCAGTGCCATTAACATCATGTACAAGGACACGATGCTGAAGCTGGGGGTGTCCATGAACACCTTACTGCCTACCGAGACAACCTTCAACGGCATTGTGCCCGGAGTCTCTTGTTCGCCCATGGGAAAAATCTGGGTTGAAGTGCTATTCGGAACTCGGGAGAACTGCCGAACCGAGAGCTTGGAGTTCGAAGTCGTGGACCTCGAGAGCCCGTATCATGCGCTGATCGGCAGGCCGGCCCTGGCAAAGTTCATGATCTCAACTCACATGGGCTACTTTAAGATGAAGATGCCGGGACCTAACGGCGTGATCACCATCTCGGGAGACCACAAGCGCTCCATGGAGTGTGCCTCGGCGGGGTCATGCTTAGCTGAATCCCTGGTGATCGCAGAAGAGAAGAAGAGGATCCAGCAGGTGGTGGCAATGGCCAAGACCTCCCAACTCGGAATGCCCGGAATGGTGAACCCGGAGCAAGGTGCATCATTTCAGCCCCCCAAAGAGACCAAGAAGGTGGGTGTGAACCCCGGCAACCCGGAGCGCCAAGTTATCATTGGCAGCAACCTGGACAGCAAATAGGAAGGCGAGCTCGTCGACTTCCTCCGTGAGAATCGGGATGCTTTTGCGTGGTCGAGTGACGATCTGCAAGGTGTCCCGAGGGAGTTGGCTGAGCACTCTCTGTTTGTTCGACCGGATACGAAGCCGGTGAAGCAACCAACTAGGCGCCTCTCGGATGAAAGAAGAGCCGCCGTCATGGAGCATCTGGCTATACTGCTGGCTGCGGGATTCATAATGGAGGTGCTGCACCCGGATTGGATATCAAATCCGGTCTTGGTAGAGAAGAAGAAGGATGATCCCCTCCTGCTTAAGGTGTGGCGCATGTGCATCGACTTCACCAACCTCAATAAGGCATGCCCGAAGGACCCCTTTCCACTGCCCCGGATAGATCAAGTGATAGATTCCACTGCCGGGAGTGAGCTTTTGACATTTTTAGATGCATATTCTGGTTTTCACCAGATACCTTTGAATCCGGATGATCAATTGAAAACTGCTTTTATTACCCCTTATGGGGCTTATTGCTATCGTGTCATGACTTTCGGTTTGAGGAATGCTGGTGCTACATACCAGAGGTGCATGCAGAAATGTTTGCATGACCAAATAGGCCGGAATGCCGAGGTCTACGTCGATGACATAGTCATAAAGACAAAAGAAAAAGCCTCACTAATAGATGATCTGAGGGAAACATTCAAAAACTTAAGAAGATTCCGGATGAAATTGAACCCGGATAAATGCACATTTGGTGTTCTGGCGGGGAAATTACTCGGTTTCCTCATCTCAAGCCGGGTAAAATTCGTGCTATCGAGAGCATGAAATTGCCCGTACGTCTCAAAGATGTGCAGAAGTTCACTGGTTGTCTTGCATCCCTAAGTCGGTTCGTCAGTCGACTTGGGGAGAAGGCCTTGCCCTTGTACCAGTTGATGAAGAAAAGCAAGACATTTGTTTGGACCCCGCAGGCTGACGCGGCGTTCAACGATTTGAAGAGGATGCTCTCAACAGCACCCGTGTTGGCATCCCCATTACCCAAGGAACCTATGCTGCTATATATTGCTGCAACCAACCGAGTAGTCAGTGTGGCAATGCTGGTAGAAAGGGAAGAAGGGGGCAAGCTGATACAAAGTCCGGTGTATTACCTCAGTGAGGTGATCTTGGAATCCAAACAGAACTACCCACACTACCATAAAATAGCATATGGAGTGTACATGGCAGTAACCAAGCTCAATCACTACTTCCAGGAACACCCGATCACAGTGGTATGCGAAGCTCCTCTGGCCGAGATCATCGGTTGCAAGGACGCTAGCGGCCGGGTAGCCAAATGGGCCATCCAGTTGTCTCCATACGCTCCGGCGTATGAGAGACGAGATGCCATCAAGTAGCAGGCGCTGCCGGACTTTTTGGTAGACTGGGCCGAGATGCAGTATGAACCTCCGATGCCGGATTACAATTTCTGGAGGATGCATTTCGATGGCTCAAAGGCTAAAATCGGATTGGGTGCCGGAGTGGTCCTCACTTCCCCGAAACAGGATGTACTGAAGTATGTTCTGCAAATCCATTTTCGGGCATCTAACAATGTTGCGGAATATGAGGCCCTGGTTCATGGACTGAACGTTGCCAAGGAGATCGGCATCCGCCGGATAGAGTGTTTCGGTGACTCCGACCTCGTGGTGCAGCAGGTGTCGGGGAATTGGGATGCCCTTGATGCAAACATGGCCTTATACAGGTTTCATGTGCAGAAAATATCCGGTTTTTTCGAAGGATGCGAGTTCAAGCACATACCCGGAGGAGAAAACGAGGCAGCGGACGTCTTGTCCAAGCTAGGGTCATCTCGGGATGCCATCCCACCCGGGATAGCTCTGGAGCATTTGAGGAAGCCATCTATTCAACCCTCACCCGAGTCGGATTCTATCTTCATCCCCAAGGAGCCTGGTCCAGATGCCGTACCCATGGAAGTAGATGTCGGGAGCATAACATCGAACCCGGGGACTACATCACAGTGCTCAGAGAGGCAAAGAAAGATGATGATGGAGGTGATGTCGGAAGAGCCAATGGACATAGATGCTCCCGTGTTCCCGGTTCGACCTGTCCCGAGATGGGCACAACCCATTATGGCTTATATCTTGGAAGGAACCCTCGCGGAGAATGAAGTGGAAGCCCGGCAGATAATGCGAAGGTCAAAAGCATACACCGTCGTCAATCAAGAGTTGTACAAGAGGAGCGTCACTGAGGTACTCCAGAGGTGTGTAGAACCGGCAGAAGGTCAAGAGATGCTCCTGGAAATACATCAGGGGGAGTGCAGACATCATGCATCATCCCGGGCCCTAGTGGCGAAAGTGTTCCGGCATGGGTTCTACTGGCCCACTACATTACAGCAAGCAGAAGATATTGTCCGGAAGTGTGGAGGATGCCAGAGGTTTGCTCACCGGATACATATGCCGGCGTCAGCGCTGAAGACAATCCCTATCACTTGGCCATTTGTAGTATGGTGTTTGGATATGGTCGGTCAGTTCAAGCCGGCAAGAGGCAATATGACACATATACTGGTTATGGTGGACAAATTCACCAAGTGGATAGAGGTCAAGCCAATCCGGAAGTGTGATGGACACACCGCTGTGCAATTCCTGAAAGACATCATCTTGAGATACGGGTACCCGCACAACATTATCACGGATAATGGCACCAACTTTGCTGTGGGGGAATTCGCTCGATTTTGTGCTGAGAAGGGAATCCGGCTGGATATAGCATCAGTTGCACACCCGGAAGCAAATGGGCAAGTCGAAAGAGCAAATGCCTTAGTCTTAGCCGACATCAAAGCTCGTTTGATCGAGCCACTATTGAGAACTCCGGGATGCTGGATAGAGGAGTTACCGGCGGTTTTATGGGGTCTCCGGACTACACCGAATAGATCTACCGGATACACGCCGTTCTTCATGGTATACGGTGCCGAGGCAGTACTCCCGACTGACATACAGTATGATTCCCCGAGAGTGACAATGTTCACCGAGACCGAGGCAAAGGAGGCCCGAGAAGATGATGTTGATTTACTCGAAGAGGCAAGAGAATTGGCACTGTCTTGGTCTGCAATTTATCAGCAAAATCTCCGTTGCTATCATAGCCGGAAAGTGCACCCGAGGGTGTTCCGAGAAGGGGATCTTGTGCTGAGGCTCATCCAACGCACGGCCGGAATGCATAAATTGTCACCTCCATGGGAGGGACCTTTTGTGATAAGCAGGGCATTGCACAATGACTCTTATTACCTTGTAGATGCACAGGAGGCTAGGAAAGGTGTAATGGACAAATCCGGTGAGGAAACCAAGCGTCCATGGAATGTAGCACTACTTCGCCCCTTTTACACATAAAAGGCTCAGTGTATGTTGTATCTCAGTTTTCAGTATTAATGAAAGTAAGGCACCCCGGGAGGAACCCGGGGACTGCCTGGTTATGTGCCTATTTTTGTTTCTGTTTTGTCAAGTTCATTTGTTATTTTACCGGCATCTCGGGAAGGAACCTGGGGACTGCCGGGTAACTATCTTCTGTATTATTTGTATGCCGGGAAAGTTCCGAGTTCGATTCTCAAAGTCAGAGTAATGTATGTCATGTGAAATCATCTTGTGACTCGACTGACGCACGCCGAAATGGTAGTCAAGAGCAAAGAGAGTAGAATGTGGGGAACACGAAAATGGTCTCGGGGACTCGGAGAAGGAACTTATCCGGCATACCTGTTTTTTGCTAACCCAATTATTTTTTATGTCGGGAATTCGGTTAGTCAGAACTCGGATTGTCTTAAGTAATGTATGCCGTATGTGGAGTTTTGTGACTCGACTGTCGAACGCCGAAATGGTAGACAAGAGCAGAAATTCCCTAAGTACGGTAAACATGAAAAACAACTCGGGAGCTAGTAACGGAATAAATTGGCATAACTTGTTCGAATAGATAATTCGGTACGAAAAGAAAATATTAAATAGTGTATGTTACATCTTGCACCCGGCATCCCGGTGGTTTAACGAATCTACTCTTAAGTCTTTCTAAGTGATAGGAGAAGTCGGCTTCTCGGCGGAGACATCGGCAGAAGCAGCGACCTCGGGAGCAGCAGCGGGAGCAGCAATAGGAGCAGCAGTGGCTTCAGTTTCAGCGGCGGTACTCGGGGCGTCCGGGCGCACCTCGGCCTGAGAGGCCTCAGGTGTCGGAGAAGTAGCAACATCCCGGGGAGCCACGGTCTCGGTGACAGCACGGGAGGCAGCGTCATCTTCTTCCGGGATCTCGTCATCCGCATCGCCGGTCGCGCCGGTTTCTTCATCGTCCTTATAGTCGGATTCGGAGTCAGAAGGAATGACGCTGGCGGTGAAGGCGCGGATGTTGGACCACGAGGCGATGCGGTGCGCCACCTCTTGTCGCCGCTGGACCTTAGCCGGATCGCTCAACCACGGCGAGATCGTCCGCAGGCGCTGGATCGCGTCCAGGTCGAGACCTTCGTACCAGCTAAGTACTTGGGTCAAGACCTGGTCGGCACCAGACCGCGCACCGGAGCGCTTCCAAGCGTGGATGCGCCTCCCGACACACCGGAGTGCGCTCGCGAGTTCGGAGACCGAGAGCGTCGTGCGGATACTCGGCCACATCGCGCTGTGGATGTGGATCGCAGCACTGAGCAGCTCCGTCCCGATCGACCGGAGAGGCACTATCCGGGCCTTCAGGGCGGTGAGGTGGTCCTCAATATCCTAGGCATCCGAGACAGCACCCTTCCCGGCACGCTTCTCCCGAGCAGCAGCAACGGCAAGGACAGCAGCCTCCCGGGAGTGCTCGAATTCCCCTTTAAAAAGAAGAGTTGTCAAGCGACTAGAGCATAAGAAGAACTACAACAAAAGAAAAGAGAGCAAGGAAAGCATGGGGGATGTCGGTCCACTTACTGTTAAGGTCCCGGTTCAGTACGGTTAACTCGGAGAGCCAACTATCAGACCGTGACCGGAGAAGAGCCAGCCCGGTCTCCGCGAGATGCGCGCGCTCCTCGGACTGATCCAAGGTTTCCCTTTGTTTCTTCGTCGCCTCAACGAAGCGCGTCTTCATCTCGGTCGCGGCAGCCTTGGCCTTTTCAAGCTCGCCGTTGAGTCGCGCGATCTCGGCTTGCGCAGTAGCGAGTGCGGCCTTTTGATCTGTCGAGATCTTGCGCGCAGCATCCCGCTCCTCCCGGAGGCGCCCCTCGCACTTCTTGGACTGACCGAGGTCAGCAAGAACTCGGTTGAAGATGCTGCAGCGTTTCTTGCTGCACTCCTGAAATCAAAACAAAAAAGGATGAGATCAATCCGGGAGAAGATGTAAGGAATTCGGGAGATTCCGAGATCAGTAGCAAGTAATGGCTAACTGGTTGGGAGGATCTCGAGGACTCGGTATCCGAATCCTAAAAATTTCTCTAAGATTGGAGCCTAGTGGTCTGCTATTCGGTGGAATCTAGAGCACTAAGCACCAATCTCGGGGACTAGTGGTGATGGGGCAAATTTTGAAACAAGTTACCGGTGGGGAGGATCTCGGGGACTCGGTGCCCGAGTCCTGAAATTTTCTCTAAGATTGGAGCCTAGTGGTCTGCTATTCGGTGGAATCGAGAGCACTAAGCACCAATCTCGGGGACTAATGGCGATGGAGCAAATTTTGAAACAATCTAGCCGGTTGGGAGGATCTCGGGGACTCGGTGTCCGAGTCCTGAAGGTTTTCTCTAAGATTGGAGCCTAGTGATCTGCTATTCGGTGGAATCTAGAGCACTAAGCACCAATCTCGGGGACTAGTGGGGAAGGAACATATGTTTATTGGAAAAAGAAAGGAAACAAGCTTACCTCGGTCACCCGAGTAACATCCAGCGCGGCCACCTGGAGAGCGTGCAAGGCTTGAGCGTTGCGGCTTGGGCCTGCAGCGTGCAAGTCTCCCACGGTCTCGGAGGCGTCGGCGGCAAGCCAGGCGTATGCCGGAGCCGCCGGGCGCGCAAATAGCAGCAACGTCCCGAGATACTGGAGGCACAAAGGAGCTTACGATTGCTCGCAACATCCGCAGGGCGGCAGTAGGGATCTCGGCAGGAGGCGGTGGTAACGGTGAAAACTTACCCGTGCGCAGCGCCAAGTCTTGGGCCGAGGATGGCGGAGCAGCAGTAGGTTTGGCAGAGGTTGTTTTCTGCCCGGCAACCTTGCCGCGCGACTTCACAGCAAGTTGATCGGCTGGCCGGGAGGAAGCTGCGGGCCGGTTCTCCGGCGCAGTCTTGTTCGCGGCTTGCCGGGAGGGACCGCTGGGCACGAGCTGCCGGGGAGGGCTTAGGATCTCTGCCTCAAGCCCGGGCACCCGGCGCCTCTCCGGAAGAAGAATGTCTCCCGAGGTGGTCGTGGCCTGCACCGGGATCTCTTCGATCACCGGGCATGCATCCGGATTCGCAACGGTAGCCGGTGCGATACCGGAGGCAGCAGGTTCGCTTCCTCGAGTAGAAGGGCGAGGTGGAGAAGAGGCAGCCCGAGCCGGGCTGGGAGTCCGAGTTCCGGGAGGAGGAGTAATAGCGGGTGACGGGAGGTCGAGTGCGTCCCTGAAAGAAAATATCTCAGTAATAATTTATGGAGAAGGCAAAATCATGTAGCATAAGGCAAGGATAATGTACCCGGAATCCACAGTGGGAGGACCCCTCTGCCGGTGCCGAGGAGGCTTCTCGGCCGTTTGTTTATTCGGCTTGCTCCTCTTGGGGGGGTTGCCGGAGTTATCGGCAGCCTCGGTGTCGGAAGCCGCGCGCTTCCGGCTCTCGGCGCGTTTGGTCCCGGCCGTCGGCTTCGGAACCACTGCTGAGGCCCAGTTGAGAGGGAGAGCGTCAAACACATCGAGAATTTGGCAGTCAATCTCATCCTCATCATCCGAAGAAATGGAAACTGCCTCTGAGGTTGAAGGGTTACCCGCGGCGGCAGCTTTCACAAGAGGAACGGCGAGGTGCTCCTCACCATCGGGATCTTCCCTCGGCATCTCTTTCGGTGCTGGGAAGTTCGGCGCGAAATTCCCGTTGGCGTGGATAGCGTCTTCCTCGATTTGCCGCTCGAATAACTGCGCAAATAAATCACCACATGATACCCATGTCGGTTTCCAGCAGAACCCGGGTGCGAATGCAAGTTTACGAAAGGCAGACACGAGCACCTGTTTCAGGGGCTTTTTCCGGGATCCCCCGATGGCACCCCAGGAGTAGTCATCCGTCATCTTCGTCCGAGCAATGGCTCGAACGCGTCGTACGACCGCAGCATGGTCTAACCCAAAAACACTGGTCCGGGTAGGGTCTAGGTTCCCGGCCATGTGACACATCTTGTGTACTCGGGTTTGGAGGGGGCAGACGCGGCGAATGATGAAGCAACGCAGGAGATCATCGCCGGTCATCGTGTCGGTCAGCACGTTCAGGACGTCGTGCATGCACTTGACCTCTTCGGTGTCGGGGAACCGTTTCCAGAGGTTGAATTTGCGCGGAGGCCCAATGGCAAACTCCGGCAGGTTGATGAAGTCCGGATTCGAGGATCCCGGAGCATCGCCCGAGCTTGCCCGGTTCTTCACATAGAAGAAGTTGCGCTGCCACTTCCGGCAGGACTCTAGTCCCTTGACTATTGGGAATCCGGAGTCAGCGCGGGGGATGATGGTGGCAGCTCCGCAGTCGACCAAGTCTTTTATCTTCTGGTCCGGATTGGGGATGACTTGGCGACGGAGGATGAAGTACCTGGCCCAGAGGTCCAGGAATGGCCATACACCGAGATATGCTTCCGAATAGGTGGTGAAGACCGAAAGCATCATGATGGCATTGTCTGGGAGATGATGGGGTTGGAGGCTGTAGGTGTCGAGGAAGTCGTGGAAGAAGGGGCTAGCCGGAAGCCCAAACCCGTGCTCGAAGTGCGTAAGGAATATAACGTATTCCCCGGGTTGGGGTTCCGGTTGAACCTCGTCCTCCGGAAGACGGCTCTCAACTTCCGGCGGTATCCGGTGAGTCCGGTACAGCCAGTCCAGGTCTGACTGTTTGGTCTCGGATCCATCCCAGCACCCCCGGATACTTTCTTCACCCATGCCGGAGGAGTCCGTAGAAGTATCCGGGCTACTCTGCAGGCGCAGTGGCAGTTAGTCGGGGTTAGTCTATTGGGAGCTAAGATGTCGGATCGCAAACTCCTAAACACAACCGAGTTCAGCACGAGTAAGATCTACCGTATGCTGATAAATAGAAACTAAAGTGAGGAAAATAAGCTCGGGCTAAACTCGAACAGTACGCAATGCGAGCGAAAGATCTAAGCCCTATCGCAACGGTGCATCTCCGCCGCGCACCCCGTGCGTGCCGCTCGAGTTGTGCTCGCCGCCGGCGGCGCAACCGCGCGTGTGTTAGGGCACGGCCGAAGGCGAGGTATCATCCTACTAAAGAAAATCATCGGGGCGGAGAGAGCAACTCACCGGAGAAGAGGAGGTCGAGGACGCGCAAGAGGAACGGCGGCGTTCGGGCTCCGGCTCCGGCGAACAGCGAGGGCGGCGAAGTTCGGGCGACGGACACGGCTGCAGCGGTGTGCTCGAGACGACGGTGGCGGAGAAGAGAAGAAGACGAAGAAGAAGAGGAGACCGTTCCGGTCCCCTATTTATGGGGGGATTCTGGAGCGGTTTCCAGTTTTCCCGCCCACGATCTCCACGATCGTGGGTGGGATCTAGTTTGTGCAGCGCGGCACGTGGCGCTAGCCGGAGCGCCCGAATCGGCCACACCGAGGGCCACACGGCCCCAACGGTTGGGCTTCGGATCGGCTGCGGCTCCCGGCGCGCGAACCCAAGCGACGGCGTGCTCGGACAGAGGCACTTGAGTGCATTTCTGGTCGGACGGGACGTCGGGTGAGACCCAGCTCGAGATCTCGAGTTCAATACGGAGCCAACGGTCAAGATTCACTGAGACTGCACTATCCGGTTGCAGGCTTCGTCTCCCGGTTAAAACAATCTCGGTGAGAAGATCTCGGGAAGAATCGATCTCGGCAAGTAAACGGAGGATGATGTCATGTGTTCTCGGAACATAGTTGTTATTAAAGCTGATCCCGCACATCATCCGAGGTCGCTGTGCAGCACCAGCTTCGGGGACTAGTGTCGGGGGGCTACCCCCCGGGTAGGGACAGATCCCGGAATAAATCAGTACGATGCCAACAGTACTTGACCTTTGGCGAGAGCAAGGGACACCTCCTGGTGTGCTCAAAGGGCAACTTGACCCTTGAGCGCTGGTAGAGTGCAAAGTGCCTCCTGGCAAGCGCAAGGGTCAGCTCTAGCAGCTATAAATAGACACCCACGGCCTTCACAATGGCAGCACAAGCACCAGCGGGTGGTTCCTCTAAGAACTAGCTTCTCGAAGATGTCTTTGCTGATAGGCTAAGACATCTTCGGGAGGCTAGGCCTAGAGATACTCATCCTGCGACGAGCTCGGGCGCCTCCGGAAAGGATCTCGGGTCTCGGGCTCCGAGGAGACTCCCGGAAGGAGGTATACTCGGTTTTACCGGATAGATGGTCCGGGTAAGTGCTAACCGGAGTGTATGTCTCGGTCTTGATCTTATGTAGGAGAGGCTCACAGTGGCAAGCGAGGAGGTAGCCGGCATGAGGGATCCCGGTAGGCCGTCAACGGTCTATAGCAGGCTTTCCCGTCTGTTGCGGGGGAAGTACCATTCCGCCTGACACGGAAGCATGGTCACCTCCCGCCTGACACGGAAGCATGGTCACCTCCCGCCTGACACGGGAGCGCGTCAGCCGGTACGACAACGGTACGACAAGACCTGACATGCCTAGCCCGGCAATCCGGAAAAGGCTATCCGGGATGGGCCAAGACGTGTCTTGTCTCTGACAGGGGGACAATGATGGTTCAGGACGGCGCCTGCAGTCCTTATCGAGATGATGACGAAGGGGCTACGCCGGATAACGCGGCGGCTAGGTCGCACTAGCCGGTGAAGACATGCCGGTTAGGCCTGTCCGGTGGGGCCAAGCCGGTTTAGGGTTTCCGGCCCTCCTGGCCGGAACTCTATAAAAGGCACCATAACTGCTTCTGTGAAAGAGGACGAACTTGGGAGCCAAAGCTATAGTTGCATTCACTCCTAGCGCATTTACTTCTTTACACCTTGAGTTCATCTAGTTCTTTGTGTTCTTCACTTCGAGAGATCTACGAGCAAGTTGTAATCCTTCTACCACACTTATATAGAGAGGAAAGGCAAGAGTAGGGGTGTTACCTCCTCACGAGGGCCCTGAACCTGGGTATATCGTGTGTGTGTTGTGTGCCTTCGTGCATTTGTTCTTGTTTGTTAGATCTTCCCCCTCGCACGTTGATCTTGTTTCTTGTTCTTGGGAGATCTCGGTTACACCGGGATCCTCCTCGCGTGGGCTATTCAGCTCGCTATCCCTCCCCGGATCCACCAACGTCCATCGGCCCCACACATTAGCCATCCTATGGCATCTGCCATGACAAGAAAATAAGGGGGGCTACGTGGCGCGATCCTATTGGACGAAAACGGTTCACGCGGATCGTGGACGAGAGCCGTCCGATTTAAATGAGATCGGACGCGCGCGATCGTTTTGATCTAGATCCGTTGGATCTAGATCCAACGGCGTGGGACGCCCAGCCGAACCGAGCGGCGCGCGGGTCGCCGGAAGGCTCACTGGCGGTGGCGCCCGCGGCGGCGGCGCGTCGGCCTCGACGTTTCCCGCATGAAAACGTAGCCCTAGGACGAACGGGTCTTACCAAAATGACGCGGAGGAGGAGGCGAGGTCGATGGCGCGGCGGCGGCGTCGAAACTCTTCCCCTTTCCTCGTCGGAGATGGTGGCCGGCGGCGGAGCACTTCGGTCGCGGTCGATTTCGGCGTTCGGCTGCGCAATAGAACAAGCGAGGGGCTCAACGGAGGCGCAAGAAGATGGGGAAGCGAGGGGGAGGCTCGGTGGCACTCGAGGAGCTCGGTGCTTACCGCACTCGCGAAAAAGTCCGGCGGCAATGGCGGCGACGGCGAGCTCGATTCCGAGCAGCCCGACGGCGGAGAGGTAGGGTTTTGGGGGGGGGGGGGGTTCGGAGGCGGCCTCGAGGGGTATAAATAGGAGGGGGCAGGGGCGCTAGACGCGGCGGGAAACGGCCGGAAACGGCTCGGACTCGGTCTCCATCTCCGGCGTGATCTCCGGGCGAAGGTGGAAGACGGCTGACAGGTGGGGCCCACCTGTCAGCGAGAGGGGAGCGACGCGCGCGCTGGAGCGGGCCGATGGGCTGTTATCGATCGTGCGCGCGGTGGATAGCGTCTGGGCCGGTCCGGAAACAATTTTTTTTAAAATTAAATAAAAACTGTTTTTCAAATCTGATTTACTAAATGATTTTTAAACCTCTTCAAAACATTTCAGAAAAATACATAAAAATATATTTTGGAAAGGTTATTTAAATTAGCAATTTTTAAAAATAAACTTACCCATTATATAATTTGGAAAAATTATATTTATTAAGTAAGTTTAAATAAACACTTAATGGGATTAAACATTATTTAAACTCATAATTGAATTTTTATTTAGTATTTATGTGATTAAAAGTTAATCCTATATGATGAATGATGTATGAATGCAAAGTTTTAAATTTTAGAAAAATTGGGATGTTACAAACCTAACCCCCTTAAGATGAATCTCGTCCTCGAGATTCGGTTTGGCCTTCAAAAAGATGTGGGTGTTCTTCCCGAAGATCATCCTCCCGTTCCCAAGTTGCTTCTTCTTCGGCATGGTGGTTCCACTGGACCTTACAAAATTTGATAGTCTTGGTTCGTGTGATCCTTTCTGCCATCTCCAAGATTTTGATTGGCTTCTCTTCATACGTCAGGTCACTTTCCAACTGAACTTCTTCTAATGGCACTGTATCCCGTAGTGGGGTTTCTGTCATCTCTGGGTGACACTTCTTCAATTGGCTCACGTGGAAGACATTGTGAACTGCTGACATAACTTCCGGCAATTCTAACTCATATGCTACTTCTCCCTTGCGGGAAAGAATCTTAAAGGGGCCGATGAATCGAGGTGCAAGTTTACCCTTGATCCCGAACCTCTTCACACCACGCATTGGTGACACTCTTAAATAAGCCCTGTCACCTATCTCATATGTGATTTCTCTCCTTTTGGAATCTGCATAGCTTTTCTGTCTGTACTGCGCGATCTTCAATCTGTCCTTGATTATTCGAACCTTCTCTTCAGCTTCCTGGATTATATCAGGTCCAAATAAACTTCGCTCTCCCACACCGCTCCAGAGTAGTGGTGCGGTGCATTTCCTACCATAAAGTGCCTCAAACGGCGACATCTCTATGCTTGCTTGGTAGCTGTTGTTATAGGAAAATTCTGCGTACGGCAAATTATCATCCCAACTAGACTTGTAGTCCAAGGCACATGCCCTCAGCATATCTTCTAGAATTTGGTTTACTCTTTCCGTCTGTCCATCCGTTTGGTGATGAAATGTTGTACTGAACTCTAATCTCGTACCCAATGATTCATGTAGCTGTTTCCAGAAATGCGAGGTAAACTGGGTACCTCTACCAGACCCAATCCTATGGGGAATACCATGCAAGCATACTAATCTCCTCATGTAAATCTCTACCAACTTAGCACTTGAGTAGGTAGTCTTTACTGGCACAAAATGGGCCACCTTTGTCAAACGATCCACTATTACCCAGATCGAATCATATCCCGATCTGGTACGCGGTAACCCAGTAATGAAATCCATACCTATCTGTTCCCATTTCCAATCCGGTATAGGTAAAGGTTGCAACAATCCTGCTGGCTTCTGATGTTCCGCCTTTACTCGACTACATACATCGCACTTAGCTATATATTCCGCGATGTCTCTCTTCAGGTTATTCCACCAAAATCTTTCCTTTACATCCATGTACATCTTGGTGTTTCCCGGGTGTATGGAATAAGGCGAGTTATGTGCTTCTTGCAGAATCAATTTTCTAAGATCCTCATCTTGCGGCACGCAGATGCGTTTCTCAAACCACAAGGTGCCTTGTTCATCCTTCCGAAAACCCTTGGCCTTCCCTTCGCTCAGGTTGACCTTGATTTCATCCATTACTTTGTCTCCCTTCTGGCCTTCCCGAATCTTATCCATCAACAAAGGTTGTACGTCCAGTGTTGCAAGGAATCCTTCGGGTACTACCTCTAATCTGAGGTCCTTAAATGCTCTACTTAAATCCTCGGGCAATTCTCCCGCTGTCAGTCCATTTACATGGACCTTACGGCTCAAAGCGTCTGCCACCACATTAGCTTTTCCTGGGTGATATTGCAAACTCATATCATAGTCCTTAATAAGTTCCAGCCATCTTCTTTGCCTCATATTCAATTCCTTCTGGGTGAAAATATATTTCAGGCTCTTGTGATCTGTGAATAGCTCACAACGCTTTCCCAATAGATAGGGTCTCCACGTCTTTAGAGCATGCACTACTGATGCTAACTCCAGATCGTGGGTGGGATAGTTGACCTCATGTTTCTTAAGCTGTCTAGAAGCATATGAAACCACTTTCCCTTCTTGCATTAGGACACTTCCTAGTCCATGGTGCGAGGCATCACAATATACTTGGAATTCCTTCTCTATATCTGGCAAACATAAAACAGGTGCTGACACCAGCCGTTTCTTTAGTTCCTGGAAACTTATTTCACATTCTTCAGTCCACTTGAATTTGACTTCCTTCTTCAGTAGTGAAGTCAATGGTTTGGCAAGTTTGGAGAAGTTCTCAATAAATCTTCTATAATAACCTGCCAGTCCAAGGAAACTACGGATGTCCGCCACATTCTTGGGTACTTCCCATTTTGTCACAGCTGACACCTTTTCTGGGTCTACTGCTATTCCATTTTTCGACACAACGTGTCCTAGAAAACCAACTTCTTCTAGCCAGAATTCACACTTGCTAAATTTGGCATACAACTTATGTTCTCTAAGTCTCTGTAATATCATGTGTAAGTGTTCTTCATGTTCCTCCTGACTTTTGGAGTAAATCAGGATGTCATCAATGAACACCACAACAAACTTATCCAGAAAGTCCATAAACACTTTGTTCATCATGTTCATGAAGTATGCCGGTGGATTGGTTAAACCAAACGGCATTACGTTGTACTCATATAATCCATATCTGGTAGTGAAGGCAGTTTTTGGTATATCTAGTTCTCTTACTTTCATTTGAAAGTATCCTGATCGCAAATCGATCTTAGAGAATACCGAAGCACCCTCTAGCTGGTCGAAAAGTTCATTAATTTTCGGTAGCGGGTACTTGTTCTTGATCGTCACCTCGTTGATCGCTCGATAATCCGTGACTAGCCTTTGAGTACTATCCTTTTTCTCTACAAATAGAATGGGTGCTCCCCAAGGTGATGAACTTGGGCGGATGAATTCTTTCTGCAGTTGCTCCTCTAACTGCTTCTTGAGTTCTTTCAATTCAGCTACGGCCATTGGATATGGTCTCTTGGCTATGGGTCCCGTTCCGGGAACCAAATCTATAAGAAATTCAACATCCCTATCGGGTGGCATTCCCGGTAGTTCTTCGGGGAAAACATCAGGGTAATCTCTTACCACACGAACGTCTCCCAGGCTAACCCCCTTAAGAGAATTTATCTTAACTCTCTTAAATTCAAATTTGGATTTGTATCTGATCTTCTTCTTCTCGGGAGTGGTGAGTGTAATGGATCTATTCGCACAATCAAATACTCCTTCAAACTTGGCCAACCAATCCATACCGAGTATAACATCTAGACCCCGGGTCTCTAATATTATCAGATTTACCGGAAAGGAGTGTTTACCAATTTCTAAACTCAAGTTTTGACAATCGTTTTGTGCAAGCATTTCCCCCCCGGGGGAACTCACTCTAACCGGATTTAGCAGGCTTGTAGTAGTCAGTTTGTTTTTATTAACAAATGCTCTTGAGATGAATGAGTGGGATGCTCCAGTATCGAACAAGACTAATGCTGGAAAGGTATGTAGTAGGAACGTACCAATCACTGCATCTGGTTCATTCTGCACTTCTTCCACATCAAGATGATTCACCTGTGCCTTCTGGAAAGGATTAGGCTTTGATGCTTCCGGCGCCTTCTTCTTCTCTGGACAGTCTGTTGAGTAGTGTCCCTTGTTCCCACACTTGTAGCAAGTCACTTGACTAATATCTCGTTTAGGTTCATTGTTGTGGCGGTGTTGCTCTTTTCCACTATTGTTCCCATTGAACCGGTGGTTGTGTCCACTACCACCCTGTCCATTTCCTCTGTATCCGGGATTTCCTACTCAATGGATATGACCATTATGATTGTGGCCACTTCCACTCTTGTGACTGTGGTGAATCCCACTGTTCTCTGGAACGTATGGTTTCTTCTGCATCAGATTAGTGTTGTACTTATTGGCGCTGAACTTCCTTTTCCTATTCTCCTCCTTCTTCATGTTGCTGTCCAGGGTAATGGCTTGATCAAGAAGATCCTGATAATTGGGAGCATAGGCCACAGACAATGGTATTTTCAGCTCACCATTGAGTCCATTCAGAAACTTATACTTCCTCTTTGCATCGGTGTCTACATCCTCTGGGGCATAGCGTGAGAGGGAATTGAAGTCCTCCATGTACTCCCTCACAGCACGATTTTCCTGTCTCAGGGTACGGAACTCATCCCTTTTCAGATTCATGATCCCAGTTGAGATGTGAGCATTACGGAAACCTTCTTTAAAGATTTCCCAGGTAAGTCCTTCAAGTGGGTGAGTGATCTGATATGTTTCCCACCACTGTGCCGCTGGCCCCTCCAGTAGATGGGAAGTGAACCTTGTTTTCTCCAATTCCGTACACTCGCAAGTAACTAGATCCTTGTTCACAGAGCATAGCCAATCATCGGCTACGATTGGTTCAGTAGCTGTGGAGAATTTGTTGGGTCTGAGCCTCAAGAACCTAGCAAGGCGGTCAACTTGGGGTGGGGGTGGTGGTGGCGGCGGTGGTGGGGGTGGTGGATTGTTTTGGTTTGCCATGAATTGAGCCATCATGGTCATCAACTGTGTCTGGGCTGCCATCATTTGTTGCATCATTTCGTTGGCATTGTTGTTGTCAGGATCACGACGTGGAGGCATTTGTATGGTGTGAGCATAGGTAAGTAGAGATAGAAAGAGACTACAAAGGAAAAATCTACCCATGCACATTAACACACTTCACAGAAACAATACAAACTACAAACAAACATACACACCCGAAGTATTTTATAAATTCGATATTTTAGAGACTTGCAAACCAAGCTAGGACATGGTTTTCAAGGTACTGCCTCACCACAAATTGGTGGGTCAATCCAACTTCGATGAGATAAGGAGAAATACTCGTAAGGTATGGATAACTGGTGGTCTTTCTAATCAAAATTTGAAACTCCTTATGTATTTGCGGGTGTTCCCACACTTGCGCTTCTTGACACCTGTGGCTTCCTTGGGAGTGTCCTCATCGGGATAGGTTATCACTAGGGGCTCTAGGGCGTCAGGGGGGTGATTCTTCTCTGCCTGAAGTTCCATTTGGCTTAGTTGTTCACACAAATGAGCACACTGAGCCTGCAATGCCAAAATGTGGGCATCTTTCTGCGCAATCATATCATCTTGCAGGTAAATCTTGTTTTCCAGCTCCTTGTTCTCCTTCGTTAGCACCTGAACTTCTACACCAAGAATATCCTTCTCTTCTTCTAAGCTTTCCTTAACGTGACGGTGGACACGCCTTAAATCTGCCCTGTAGAAGATCTCTTGTCCCAGAAGTATATCCAAGTTATGGCAATGAGCTCCAAGGTCTCGATGATGCTTCTCGTTCATACCCCTAAGTGAGGGTTGAACGGGTTGTCCAATGCTATCCCTCCTGGCAAAGTGTCGAAAGACGGAGTTGGGCTTGATCTCGTCATAGTACTGCTCAATGATGCGAGACAAGGTCTCCAGCATCGCCATCTCCACTCCATTCTTCCAGTTGGGGTATCTAGATCGGAAACGGATCAGCTGCGATCCAGGAGGATCAAGACGAGGGAGAACTTCTGCCTCGATCTTCCAGCGTCCTTCAGGGTAATCTTCTTACATAATTTCGTTGCCCCTGAAGACTGGCGGCGTCAACCTCAGGGTTTTGGAAGTACTGAGGAGCTGGTCACTGAAGTAGTACTGGTCTCCTTTCTGCGGGGATAACTCTCGAGTGAAGTTCTTCATCTACAAGAATTTTGAAGGGATAAGAATTAAGGAGATGAAACAAAATAAGAATGTAGAAGGTAAGGAACATATTATAAGAAAATAAGTCTGGTATTTTGAGTTTTATTAATTAAAATAATTATTTTAGGGTTTGTATCCAATCCTAGGGGTTTCGAGCCTACAGGCAACATTCGTTCTCTGATACCATCTGTAGTGCCCATGCTTACGAAAGCAATGGCACATATGAATAATGCAAAGACTTGGATCACATAAGTCTCACATTCTCCAATAAGATGTAATATCACAGTACAATGTCATAATTTATTACAAAACGAGACGAATGATCCAAAAACAAAAATCCTTACAACTTAGCATAGCGGGAAATGCTAGCTGAATAAATAGTTCACACTTTATTTAAGAGTTCAAACGCAATACTAAAGGTAGCATGGAGCTACATCTTCTCCATGAAGCCACTAGCAAATCATGTTGGTTGTAGCTCGAAGACGACCCCCTTACTCCTCATTCGGACATTCTGCAAGGTTTAGTTGCAGCCCAGCTATAAAGGGTCAGCACAATTGAATTGTGGTGGCAAGTGACTTTAATTCCTAATGTTCTATTATACTATAACTATATGCTTATTTTGGCTGGTGGAGCTCAAGGCTATTGCGCAAAGCAAATTTTCTCCTACTTTTGATAAACAATTTTCTTAAATCAATATCTTCTCCTTCAGAGACAATTCTCGAGACAAGTTCATGTCTCCTACCCATGTTCATCCAACAAAGTTTTATTAAGAAATTTGAGATGAGGAGATTTTCAGAACACAACCTTGTGTAGTTACTCAAATTGTCCGCTGCCGGGGACACGGCTAAGATCTTAGGTTTTAACTCTCGAGAGGGTGTGCACTTTCACCATTAGACTTAATCAACCCAAACTATCCTCTACACTCCTTTAGTGAGAAGGAAAAGGAGAAGATCAAGACGAGACTTTCCAGAAGTTGCTTTCCCATGATCATACTAAGAGATTACCACCATCCTATCAACTCTACCACCATCAATCTCTTGACCCAGGTCCACATCAACTTACTCCATCAAGACATAGCCCATATTGACCAATGGTTGTGTAGCGTACCTGCACTTTTAATAAGGCAGATACCTGTGTATAGTGCAAATCCCTGGATCGATTCGTTTGCACACACAGTTTACGATGTAATATCACAACAAAGTATCAATATTATTACATCGATGATCCAGACTTACAAATATTCAATACAAGTTGCATAGCATAAAGCTAGCTTCGAAAAAGTAAACATCGGAAATACAATAGCAGTGGGTCTCCAACAACTTCATGTTGCCACAGGCGAAAACATGTTGGTGGCAGACTCGAAATCCCTTAACGAAACCTCACTCGTCATTTGAATAACCTGTAACAAATAATTTTTTGCAACATAGTGGGTTAGATTCCATTAAAAATGGAGTCTGGCAAGTGACACTATGGTGGACACTTAATGGAATAACTCTAAAGCCTATATGCATATTTGGCTGGTGGAGTTCAAGGCTAATTTGCATAAAGCCAATTTTTCCTACTCTTTTGAAAGCACTTTTCTTGAAATCAAGACGAGTATGGCATGAAAACCATAAATCTCATCTTCCCTTGTTCACCCATCAGGTTTTATTTCTGAAGTTGGAATGATGGAATCCTCCGTTGACGTCCGTGATCAGCTGCTCAAATTGTCCGTACCGGGGACACGGCTAAGTACTTAGTTTTACACTCTGCAGAGGTTGTGCACGTTCACCATTGTACCCATTCAACCCAAGGTATCCTTTACACACCATTTGTGATAAGGAAAGGAGAGAAGGAGACGAGATCTTTCAGAAGCATTTTCCCTCCCACTCTGGCTTGACCCGTTCCACCTAACATCCCCCTACATCTGCTTGTCAAGCCGGAGAGAGTCCACGCAACATAATTGATCAAGCCAGAGCCCATATAGCAATGGCTGCACTGGAAGCAATCGTCACTCGGAGTTCTTCAGATTCCCCGGTTCCTGGGTGGCCATTCACAAGTGTACATACTCTAGGAACCATAGACATGGACCTGAGTAGCCACTCAACATAAACCATACAACCACTTACCACCCAGGTGTTTCATTCTTAACTTAGTAGAATTTGGATTTTCACAAAACAACATTTGCATAGCATCAATAATTCTACTAAGTATTGCATAGGAACCTAGACACAGGAATAAGGAATTCTACACAGGTTTAGCATAGCGATACTATCCTACACATGCATATAAAATACACTAAGTAATGCATATAGAAATAATAGGAAGTTTATGAGGTGTGCCACTTGCCTTTGAATGTTGTCGTTGTTCACAAACTCTTTTCACAACGAACGTTTGCTCTCCGTTCAATCTAACAGTATAGACAAGCAACAATACAACAATCAACAATTACTAATGGCTTAGTCTTGATGTGCCCTCTAATGGCTTAGTCTTGATGTGCAAAATACTTAGAGAAAATTACTAGCTCTATTCTTCGAGGTGATCAACAATTATTATCAACTCTTTGTAAATTGGATATTCACTAAAGTGAGAGAGACAGACACCCGGCCAGCCACTTAAATTGTGGAACAAGTCTCATGTACGTGGACATGTAAGGTTTGTTTCCAGGCCGCTTCATCTCACTATGCCGCTAGGATCCAACAAACTTCAAAGATGATAACATCATGATCAAAATTTATTTAAGTCTAAAGGACAAGATTAGGAAAGAGGGAAAAGATAGAAGAAAGATGTAGTTGTCCTCCAGGCTTCATCTCCAGACTTGTAATATTCTCCTTGATGATGTCTTGATTGAAGTTTTGATAGACTTGATAAATCTTCAGACTTGGTGGTTCTTGTATCCTCGAGGCTGGTCTTGGATTTACTTAGTCATCATGAAGTCTAACAGAAGAAGAAGGGAGAAAGAAGAAAGATGGAGATAGACTTAGAAAATATTTCTGGTTGGTCTTCATGAACTTCTTCTTGATCTTTCTCTAAGTGCTTCCACTCCTTGGAGATTCTTCTGGAGTCTCGTTTGGCTAAGTCCTTCATTGGTCTTCCAGCTCCATGTTGAAATTTACTAAGTGTCTAAGTGTAGCACTTCACAAAAATGCTAAGTTGAAATTATTTCTAACTTAGAGAAAACTAATGACGAGAGGTTTTCCTATGAGAATTATATCTACAAAATAAAATATGCTATGAATGAAATGAAACTTTAAATCACAAGAAACATCAAAAATAACTTTTGTGATTTCTTTATAAATATGCATGAATTTATAAATGCAATTTAATTAATTTCTATTTTTGGAAAATATAACAAAAGGAATAATTATAAGATTAAAGTTTTCTATGATTAAAATTTATAATATAATTTAATAAATAGTGTTAAAAGACAGGGGTATTTTAATTAAATTTATAGCAATTTACTTTAATCAAAAATAATATTTTTATTTATATTTATGTTGAAAATACTCAAACCATTCAAATTAAATATATAACTATGAATTCATTCAAAATTACTCAAAAATATTTTATAGCCGTGGAATTAATTTACATATATTCTAAAGTTTCTAAAACCTTTTATTTGCAATTTTTGAATTTATAGATTTAAAGGTATGACAAAATTACCCAAATTCACCATTTGAAATTTGAATATTTTAAACTAAGTCAAATTTGAATTTTGGCAGATCCAAAATATTCTACATGTAGAGGGCTTTCCAAAAATATAAAGTTTGTTAAATTTGGATAAGTGGTAAAAAGTTATGACAGATCTAAGTGGCAGGGGCTTTTCTGCAAAACTGCCATTTAATTTTATTCGGAAAAATAAAATAGAAAAGGCTGGCTGACGTGGCATGCTCTGATTGGCTCGGATCTAGGGTTAACATGGACCGTAGGATTTTATGAAGATCGGACGGATCGGATCTGGAGATACCTTTTCGGGGCGATCTGATCTAGGCCGTTGATCGGAGATCGAACGGTCTCGGTCGCTTTGACCAGGACGTGGCGGCGCCGGGGTGGCCGGAGACGGGGCCGACGGCGGAGGTGGCCGGTCGTGGACGCCGGCGACGCTGCGTGGGCTCCCCGAGTGCGCGGACGACGGGCCCGGGCGCGGCGCAACACGGCGGATCTTATGGTGGTGGTGGCGACGCGGGATTCATCCAAGCGCGACGTGGAGGAGCGGTTGAGGCGGCTCGGGCGTCGGCGGACTTCCGTCGAGCTCGTCCTCGACGTTCTTCTGCAGGAAATAAGGGAGGAGGGGGTTCAAGAGTTGCGCAAGAGCACGGGGAAGGGAGAGGAGAAGTTCTCGGGCTCGGGGTTACATTTACCTCGCCGGAAACGATGGAGAGAGGCGGCGGCGGCAGTGCGGCTCCGGCGAGCTATTGCAGCGGACAGGCGGCGTGTTTTCATGAGGGGGAAGAGGGGAAAGGTGCGGCAGGGCCTAGGGTTTATACGGGGGCGCTCCGGGAAACAAATCGCGGAGAATCCACACTTGATTTGTTCCGATTTTGGGAGGGAGGAGTTTCGGCCGGAATTGTCGCCGGAGGTTGAAGATGAGCTGACGTCATCGCTGACGTCAGCGATTTTCCTTTTTCTGATTTTTTTCAATTAATTCATAACTTTTGATTTAAATGTCCAAATGATGTCAAATAAAATTCTAAAAATTTGTAAAATTAATATCTTTGTGTTAAACCAGTTGTGGGCATGTTTTGAAAACTTTTTAAAATTTATAAATTTGAAATATTGGTTTAATACAAAATTGATTCTTAGTATCAATTTTGAAATTATAACTTAATTACATTTTCTTTTTGCTAAAATTTGTAAAATACCCACATTCCCATATGTTTGTATTTAAGTTATTTAAACTTGTTTTGCTGAAATCATTCATCTTTATTTTGGCATAATATTAAAGAACTAAATATAAATAATGTTTAGGAAATGTGAAATATAAGGTATTCATTGTTAATTGGAAATAATTTGTGCATCATTATATTTTATATTATGATAATTCATTTGAAAACTTCATAACAACTTTGGAAAAGTTTTTAGATTTAATTCATTTCCTTATATAGAATATATTAATCATTTCATGCTTTGAAAATAAATGAAATTCATTTAAGCAAATGAAGAGTTTATTTGGATAATTCATTATTTTTAATTTATGAAGTTTTAGGGTTATAAACCATAGGCTTATAATTTCCAAAACTATGTTTTGAACTTAGTTAAAAGATTGAAAGCCATTTGGCAATTAGATCTTGTTTATAAAAGTTTAAAAGGAAACTTGTAATTATTATTTTAATTTATTTATAGCTATGGCTAAGTGGTTGAAATCCAATGCATAAGGAACTATTATAGTTGGTTTTCTTATACATTTAATGTTTTATTTTAATCAAAAGAAAAGTATTAAAATTTAGCGATTTTTGAATATTATAAAATTTTGGGATGTTACAGACTACCACCCTTAAAAGGAATCTCGTCCCCGAGATTCGGAGAGGCTTGAAAGAAAAGCAACTGCTTGAAATGATTCTGATAACTCGAGAGGTTTTGAGAAATGTAATTTCTGACATGGAACTTGAAAAATAGCAGAGGATGATTTTTCTCATTTGGGGAGGCTCGAAAGACAGATAGTTTGGGATCTCTGGGTTTACGCAACGGGGTTTAATTTAACTGGGTGACTACCACCCTTAAAAGAAATAATTGTGGTCAGTCTAGAAACTTTGTTTAATCTTGTTTATTTCTCTGATGTAGAGCGTACAAGTATTCAAAATACAATGGCATGTGGTGGATACAGAAAGTTTTTAGCACTCACGTTTTCCACTCGGTCCTTGGAGAGATTTATCCTTCTTCCACTCTGGGCAGCCACTGACATAGTGTCCTGTTGCTCCGCATCTGCGACATGTCACGGGACTGATGATTTTCTTGTGTGAGCGGGTAAGACATTTCTCCTTCATCTTTACTGGGCACTTATCAACATAATGTCCTTTGCCTTTACATTTGTAGCAAATTACGTCACTTAAGTTCTTCTTCTTCTTTGGTGTTTCCAGGGCTAACAGTTCTTCCAAATCTTGTTTGCTATATTCTATCTCAAATAAAGAAGTCCAGTCTCGTTTGATATGACAATTTCGAGCTAGGTGATCTCCTTCACACTTATAGCAACACTTGGAGGTAATTTTGGATATCTTCGGATGTGACCTTACTCTTATTTCATTTTTCACCTTAGTATGATCCACAATCTCATTTTGATGAAGATTTTGTTCAGTATCCTGACCAGTCCTTTTCTCTTTGCAGTCCCATGAATAATGTCCTAGTTCTCCACATGTAAAACATGTTATATGGCTAGTATCTCTTTTGTGTTCCCCCTTGTTTTCTTGTACTTCCACATGTTTCATGAGATTTTGTTGCATCCCCTTTTTGCCTTGCTGACTTACTTCTTGCACCACCGGGTAGAGTTGATATTGAGTTGGAACGTGATTTGTTGCTTCATACAAAAAGCAAGAAATCTGACTTGTGGGGCATTCCCTAACTGGATGTCTGGTATGACCATGGGGCCACTCATCAGTGCATTCTTGGGACGTATGTCCTATCTCTCCACAGGTTTTGCATGCCTTTAGTTTGGTCATAAGGTTTTCTTTAAAATCACTATGGTTTTGATCAATCTTAGGCAGTTGCTCATTGATCATCTTCAACAGCTGACTCTGGTTCTCTAATAGTAGTCGCATAGTTGTATGCAAATCATTGGTGTTGGTATTGGGGTGAGACATCTGTTTGGTTTAGAAAGCAATGAGTTAAATTATTTGTACTATGGAGGAATCCTAGTTCAATAAAACAAAACAAGGCAACCCATCTATAACATAATCAATCAACATCTGACAAACATCAAGCAACAAGGTTCACAACAAACAATCTAGTATTGTCATATAGCCGAGTTGATATGATCAATACACTAACACGATATTGTCATTCTATTTAGGTGGTGGTCACATCTACTTCCTTCGCAAGTGCTTCAAGTTCTTGTTCAACCTTTATGGATATCTTCGAAGTGTTGGTCGTATCCTGGTTCTTCAGTGGTCTTTCATGCATGTAGAACTTGGTGTTGCATCGTAGCTTTTCCATATGAAGCAGCAGAATCAGACTTAGACTATAAGAACATGGTCATCTAGAATAAGATAAGGTATTTTCAGAAGGTTGATAGTAGATGAGAATACGAGGAAGACATAGTGAAAAGATTTGTTTTTAGAGAAGTGAAGAAAAATAGATTTTCAATCCTATGGTCAAACCTATTTCTATCCAAACCTAGGGTTTCGAACCTACAGGCAACACAGTGCTCTGATACCATCTGTAGCGTACCTGCACTTTTAATAAGGCAGATACCTGTGTATAGTGCAAATCCCTGGATCGATTCGTTTGCACACACAGTTTACGATGTAATATCACAACAAAGTATCAATATTATTACATCGATGATCCAGACTTACAATTATTCAATACAAGTTGCATAGCATAAAGCTAGCTTCAAAAAAGTAAACAGCGGAAATACAATAGCAGTGGGTCTCCAACAACTTCATGTTGCCACAGGCGAAAACATGTTGGTTGCAGACTCGAAATCCCTTAACGAAACCTCACTCGTCATTTGAATAACCTGTAACAAATAAAATTTTGCAACAGAGTGGGTCAGATTCCATTAAAAATGGAGTCTGGCAAGTGACACTATGGTGGACACTTAATGGAATAACTCTAAAGCCTATATGCATATTTGGCTGGTGGAGTTCAAGGCTAATTTGCATAAAGCCAATTTTTCCTACTCTTTTGAAAGCACTTTTCTTGAAATCAAGACGAGTATGGCATGAAAACCATAAATCTCATCTTCCCTTGTTCACCCATCAGGTTTTATTTCTGAAGTTGGAATGATGGAATCCTCCATTGACGTCCGTGATCAGCTGCTCAAATTGTCCGTACCGGGGACACGGCTAAGTACTTAGTTTTACACTCTGCAGATGTTGTGCACGTTCACCATTGTACCCATTCAACCAAAGGTATCCTTTACACACCATTTGTGATAAGGAAAGGAGAGAATGAGACGAGATCTTTCAGAAGCATTTTCCCTCCCACTCTGGCTTGACCCATTCCACCTAACATCCCCCTACATCTGCTTGTCAAGCCGGAGAGAGTCCACGCAACATAATTGATCAAGCCAGAGCCCATATGGCAATGGCTACACTGGAAGCAATCGTCACTCGAAGTTCTTCAGATTCCTCGGTTCCTGGGTGGCCATTCACAAGTGTACATACTCCAGGAACCATAGACATGGACCTGAGTAGCCACTCAACATAAACCATACAACCACTTACCACCCAGGTGTTTCATTCTTAACTTAGTAGAATTTGGATTTTCACAAAACAACATTTGCATAACATCAATAATTCTACTAAGTATTGCATAGGAACCTAGACACAGGAATAAGGAATTCTACACAGGTTTAGCATAGCGATACTATCCTACACATGCATATAAAATACACTAAGTAATGCATATAGAAATAATAGGAAGTTTATGAGGTGTGCCACTTGCCTTTGAATGTTGTCGTTGTTCACAAACTCTTTTCACAACGAACGTTTGCTCTCCGTTCAATCTAACAGTATAGAGAAGCAACAATACAACAATCAACAACAAGCACAACTCCACAATGCACACAAACACATACTAGATGAATAAATAAGTTTTATAAAACTTTCTAAGGAAAATATGTTTATGCATGATGTGCAAAATATTCCTAAGGGCTAGAAATGCTTTTTCATGCCATGGAAATCTTTTAAGTTAATGCAAGGCAAATAGGGTGGTCCAAAAGGACTAAGGGCTAAGGTCATAAGTTGAGTAAAATATTTTGTTTTATATCAACTTGAATAAGCCCTCTAATGGCTTAGTCTTGATGTGCAAAATACTTAGAGAAAATTACTAGCTCTATTCTTCGAGGTGATCAACAATTATTATCAACTCTTTGTAAATTGGATATTCACTAAAGTGAGAGAGACAGACACCCGGCCAGCCACTTAAATTGTGGAACAGGTCTCATGTACGTGGACATGTAAGGTTTGTTTCCAGGCCGCTTCATCTCACTATGCCGCTAGGATCCAACAAACTTCAAAGATGATAACATCATGATCAAAATTTATTTAAGTCTAAAGGACAAGATTAGGAAAGAGGGAAAAGATAGAAGAAGATGTAGTTGTCCTCCAGGCTTCATCTCCAGACTTGTAATATTCTCCTTGATGATGTCTTGATTGAAGTTTTGATAGACTTGATAAATCTTCAGACTTGGTGGTTCTTGTATCCTCGAGGCTGGTCTTGGATTTACTTAGTCATCATGAAGTCTAACCGAAGAAGAAGGGAGAAAGAAGAAAGATGGAGAAAGACTTAGAAAATATTTCTGGTTGGTCTTCATGAACTTCTTCTTGATCTTTCTTCTAAGTGCTTCCACTCCTTGGAGATTCTTCTGGAGTCTCGTTTGGCTAAGTCCTTCATTGGTCTTCCAGCTCCATGTTGAAATTTACTAAGTGTCTAAGTGTAGCACTTCACAAAAATGCTAAGTTGAAATTATTTCTAACTTAGAGAAAACTAATGAAGAGAGGTTTTCCTATGAGAATTATATCTACAAAATAAAATATGCTATGAATGAAATGAAACTTTAAATCACAAGAAACATCAAAAATAACTTTTGTGATTTCTTTATAAATATGCATGAATTTATAAATGCAATTTAATTAATTTCTATTTTTGGAAAATATAACAAAAGGAATAATTATAAGATTAAAGTTTTCTATGATTAAATTTTTATAATATAATTTAATAAATAGTGTTAAAAGACAGGGGTATTTAATTAAATTTATAGCAATTTACTTTAATCAAAAATAATATTTTTATTAATAGTTATGTTGAAAATACTCAAACCATTCAAATTAAATATATAACTATGAATTCATTCAAAATTACTCAAAAATATTTTATAGCCGTGGAATTAATTTACATATATTCTAAAGTTTCTAAAACAATTTTATTTGCAATTTTTGAATTTATAGATTTAAAGGTATGACAAAATTACCCAAATTCACCATTTGAAATTTGAGTATTTTAAACTAAGTCAAATTTGAATTTTGGCAGATCCAAAATATTCTACATGTAGAGGGCTTTCCAAAAATATAAAGTTTGTTAAATTTGGATAAGTGGTTAAAAAGTTATGACAGATCTAAGTGGCAGGGGCTTTTCTGCAAAACTGCCATTTAATTTTATTCGGAAAAATAAAATAGAAAAGGCTGGCTGACGTGGCATGCTCTAATTGGCTCGGATCTAGGGTTAACATGGACCGTAGGATTTTATGAAGATCGGACGGATCGGATCTGGAGATACCTTTTCGGGGCGATCTGATCTAGGCCGTTGATCGGAGATCGAACGGTCTCGGTCGCTTTGACCAGGACGTGGCGGCGCCGGGGTGGCCGGAGACGGGGCCGACGGCGGCGGTGGCCGGTCGTGGACGCCGGCGACGCTGCGTGGGCTCCCCGAGTGCGCGGACGACGGGCCCGGGCGCAGCGCAACACGGCGGATCTTATGGTGGTGGTGGCGACGCGGGATTCATCCAAGCGCAACGTGGAGGAGCGGTTGAGGCGGCTCGGGCGTCGGTGGACTTCCGTCGAGCTCGTCCTCGACGTTCTTCTGCAGGAAATAAGGGAGGAGGGGGTTCAAGAGTTGCGCAAGAGCACGGGGAAGGGAGAGGAGAAGTTCTCGGGCTCGGGGTTACATTTACCTCGCCGGAAACGATGGAGAGAGGCGGCGGCGGCAGTGCGGCTCCGGCGAGCTATTGCAGCGGCCTGGCGGCGTGTTTTCGTGAGGGGGAAGAGGGGAAAGGTGCGGCAGGGCCTGGGGTTTATAAGGGGGCGCTCCGGGAAACAAATCGCGGAGAATCCACACTTGATTTGATCCGATTTTGCGAGGGAGGAGTTTCGGCCGGAATTGTCGCCGGAGGCTGAAGATGAGCTGACGTCATCGCTGACGTCAGCGATTTTCCTTTTTCTGATTTTTTTCAATTAATTCATAACTTTTGATTTAAATGTCCAAATGATGTCAAATAAAATTCTAAAAATTTGTAAAATTAATAGCTTTGTGTTAAACCAGTTGTGGGCATGTTTTGAAAACTTTTTAAAATTTATAAATTTGAAATATTGGTTTAATACAAAATTGATTCTTAATATCAATTTTGAAATTATAACTTAATTAAATTTTCTTTTTGCTAAAATTTGTAAAATACCCACATTCCCATATGTTTGTATTTAAGTTATTTAAACTTGTTTTGCTGAAATCATTCATCTTTATTTTGGCATAATATTAAAGAACTAAATATAAATAATGTTTAGGAAATGTGAAATATAATGTATTCATTGTTAATTGGAAATAATTTGTGCATCATTATATTTTATATTATGATAATTCATTTGAAAACTTCATAACAACTTTGGAAAAGTTTTTAGATTTAATTCATTTCCTTATATAGAATATATTAATCATTTCATGCTTTGAAAATAAATGAAATTCATTTAAGCAAATGAAGAGTTTATTTGGATAATTCATTATTTTTAATTTATGAAGTTTTAGGGTTATAAACCATAGGCTTATAATTTCCAAAACTATGTTTTGAACTTAGTTAAAAGATTGAAAGCCATTTGGCAATTAGATCTTGTTTATAAAAGTTTAAAAGGAAACTTGTAATTATTATTTTAATTTATTTATAGCTATGGCTAAGTGGTTGAAATCCAATGCATAAGGAACTATTATAGTTGGTTTTCTTATACATTTAATGTTTTTTTAGTCAAAAGAAAAGTTATAAAATTTAGTGATTTTTGAAAATTATAAAATTTTGGGATGTTACACGTTGCACGATAAGCAACTAGACTCAGTGTAAACTTAAATCGCATAGCCCTGGGTGGCCTACCACAAGTGAGCAACTCAGGTTAACACCGCATATCATGGCCCCAAGTAAGTAGAAACTACCCTGGGCGAAGACAACAATGACACTTGGCCCTGAGAAGCCACTCAACTTGAAACCTCCTCGATCGACCCAATCCACCCAGGCGTTAAATTAATTTAGTGGAAATTTTCATTTATCACATCAATCATAAAACAATCATTTTTGCAGCAGTTGCTTCCACTAAATTATAATAGGGGTCTAATCTGGAATTTCTAAGGGGAAACCTAAAAGGTTTGCATAGCATACTACAATCTCCCAAAAACCTATCATGCATACTACTTTTGCAAATACTGTTTGAAAACACTAGATATGCAATAGAATAAAATAGTAGGTGTTTTATGAAGTCACTTGCCTTGGCAGCAGGAGGGGCAGGCACAACAAGAATAGGAATCACAAGCAGGTCCTTCCTCTCCTTCACAATCTAGCACAAGCAATACATACAAATAAATATCCTCACAAAATCTCACACACCAAATAAAAGATGTATGCATGCATGATATGCCATGTGTAGAATTAGACACACTTATCCATGATTTATATTCTCTGGTATTAAATGCATGAGATGCAATTTCTAGGAATTTCTCAATTCACTTAACAATTTAATAATTGAAAACAATATAACCAAAACTTAGATTATAACATTACAACTTTTATTGTTCTAAGAAAATTTTCAAATAAGACATATATTAATATTCCTGGGCAGAGGTTGTTAACCTAAACCTAAAACAATTGAGTTTATTTGTAAAACATTTTTATTATTTAAGTTATGGATTTAATAGCCGAATTACTCCTCGTATGATCTTATGAATTATTATTTATCAAAAGCAAAAACAAATGATGTAGAATTAAACTACTCTAGCAGGGCTATCCGTGGATATAAAGTTCATTGAATTTGGACTTACAGAACATAAGTTATGAATTTTCTAAGTTTTGCATATTTTCTGTTTTATTTATAAAATTCCTGCGAGAAAGAAAATAAGGGGGGCTACGTGGCGCGATCCTATTGGACGAAAACGGTTCGCGCGGATCGTGGACGAGAGCCGTCCGATTTAAATGAGATCAGACGCACGGGATCATTTTGATCTAGATCCGTTGGATCGTTGGATCTAGATCCAACGGCGTGGGACGCCCGGCCGAACCGAGCGGCGCGCGGGTCGCCGGAAGGCTCGCCGGCGGTGGCGCCCGCGGCGGCGGCGCGTCGGCCTCGACGTTTCCCGCATGAAAACGCAGCCCCAGGATGAACGGGTCTTACCAAAATGACGCGGAGGAGGAGGCGAGGTCGATGGCGCGGCGGCGGCGTCAAAACTCTTCCCCTTTCCTCGCCGGAGATGGTGGCCGGCGGCGGAGCACTTCAGTCGCGGTCGAGTTCGGCGTTCGGCTACGCAATAGAACAAGCGAGGGGCTCAACGGAGGCGCAAGAGGATGGGGAAGCGAGGGGGAGGCTCGGTGGCGCTCGAGGAGCTCGGTGCTTACCGCACTCGCGAAAAAGTCCGGCGGCAATGGCGGCGACGGCGAGCTCGATTCCGAGCAGCCCGACGGCGGAGAGGTAGGGTTTTGGGGGGGGGGGTTCGGAGGCGGCCTCGAGGGGTATAAATAGGAGGGGGCAGGGGCGCTAGACGCGGCGGGAAACGGCCGGAAACGGCTCGGACTCGGTCTCCATCTCCGGCGTGATCTCCAGGCGAAGGTGGAAGACGGCTGACAGGTGGGGCCCACCTGTCAGCGAGAGGGGAGCGACGCGCGCGCTGGAGCGGGCCGATGGGCTATATCGATCGCGCGCGCGGTGGATAGCATCTGGGCCGGCCCAGAAACAATTTTTTTTAAATTAAATAAAAACTGTATTTCAAATCTGATTTACTAAATGATTTTTAAACCTATTCAAAACATTTCAGAAAAATACATAAAAATATATTTTGGAAAGGTTATTTAAATTAGCATTTTTTAAAAATAAACTTACCCATTATATAATTTGGAAAAATTATATTTATTAAGTAAGTTTAAATAAACACTTAATGGGATTAAACATTATTTAAACTCATAATTGAATTTTTATTTAGTATTTATGTGATTAAAAGTTAATCCTATATGATGAATGATGTATGAATGCAAAGTTTTAAATTTTAGCAAAATTGGGATGTTACAACGAAGCTCAGGCACGTGACCGAGAGCGATAGGAACAAGCAGTCCGGAACGTCGCGGTGGCCGGGCACCAGAACCGCGCCGGGCTCATCGGGAGACCCGCCACCTACAGCGGCGGCTGTGTGGCGTTCTGTGAAGACCTCCGCCGCGTCACCTGGCCGAACAAGTTCAGGCCGGAGCTTCCCCCGCGGTACGACGGGACTCAAAACCCCGTCCAGTTCCTACAACTCTACACCGTAGGAGTGCAGGCCGCGGGAGGCGACGACATGGTCATGGCGAACTGGTTTCCGCTGGCACTCAAGGAGGCGGCGCGCACTTGGTTGCTGAACCTCCCCGAGAAGTCGGTGGCCTCCTGGGAGGACATGTGCGAGCAGTTTGTCTCGAACTTTAAGGGAACCTACAACCGACCCCTCAACCTCAACGACCTCCGCGCTGTGAAGCAGAAGACTGGGGAGATGCTGCGGAAGTATATCCAGCGTTTCAACCATGTCCGCAACAATGTCGCCAACTGCTCCAACGCTTCCATCATCGCAGCATTCGTGGAAGGGGTTACCAACACCCGCATGAGGGAGGATCCACCACGACCTGGGGACAGTGGTGGAACTGTTCGACCTGGCCGACAAGTGCGCTAAGGCCGAGGAGGGCAGACTCTCCTAGCACAACGCGCCCGATGAGGAGCACGCCCGCGACAAGGGGAAAAGCGTGAAGGACTCTACGTGAAAGGCACCCACCATCCTCGCCGCGGAGCCTGAGCGCGAGTCGAAGAAAGAATCAAAGAAGGATGACGAGGACCGCCCTTTCTGCGTATACTACCAGCTCCACTCGCACAGCACCGACGGGTGCAACAAGCTCAAGAAGGTCCGGGAGAAGGACCAGTATAAGCGCGGAGGCTCTGGTGGAAACCGCGGCGGAGGCTGAGGGGGATAGTACAACAGAGGCAATAGGTGGAATAACGGAGGCGACTGGGCCAACAATCAGCAGCAACAACAGAATACGCAGGGGCCCTACGAGGGCAACCAGCAGAGACCTCCTCAAGCCAACGCTGTCCAGCAACAGCCTGACGAGAGAAATCAGAATCTCCCTGCCGAGGTCAACGGGGGATACCAGGATCCCAGGCACGCAACCTACATCCTAGGAGGCGCCCAAACACCCATCTCGAACCGCCACTTTAAGAATTTGACCCGCGCGGTCAATGCTGCTTTCCCGGGAGCAGAGGCCACTCGACGCCTCAAGTGGGCGAAGCACCCCATCACATTCGACGCCAGCGACCACCCCAAGTCCACCACCACGGTGGGAACCATTCCGCTGGTGTGCACCCCGACCATCAACAACGTCGCGATCACCAACACCTTGATTTACGGTAGGGCCGGCCTCAATGTGATCTCCATCGACACCTTTGACAGGATGCAGGTGGATTACGCTCGGTTGATGCCCACGAGGCCATTCGCCGGTGTGGCCGAGGGCACCACGATCCCGATCGGGCAGGTGCGCCTCTCAGTCACGTTTGGTACGCGGGAGAACTACCGCACAGAGTATGTCGACTTCGACGTGGCTCACATCGGCCTGCCGTATCATGCCATCCTCGGGTACCCGGTACTCGCCAAGTTCATGGCCGTCACGCACCATGCCTACAACCTCGTCAAGATCCCCGGAAGCCGGTCCACGATCACCATCCGATGCGATGAGAAGGAATCCATGCGTTCGGTCGAGCATGCCTATCGCTCGGGGGCTGCTGCACACCCTGCCAATATGGATGACGTGCCGGAGGGCACCGAGAGGAAGAAAAAGACACTGTTCACCCAAGAGAGGGCTTCGACCAAGAAGGTGGCACTGGGACCGAACGACATGGGGGCTACCGCCACCATAGGCGGAAGCCTCACCGCCAAATAGGAAAGCGCGCTCGTTGCCTTCCTCCAGGCAAACGTCGATATGTTCATACGAGCATGTCGGATATGACTGGTGTACCGAGGGAGGTGATTGCGCACCATTTAGCCATGTGTCTGAATGCACGCCTAGTGAAGCAGAAGTCTAGACGTCAAGCCCCAGAGAAGCAAGAGTTTATCGTGCGAGAGATCAAGAAGCTCGAAAAAGCAAACATAGTCAGAGAAGTTATCCACCCGGAATGGACGGCCAACCCTGTGGTCGTCCCAAAACATACTGGAGAGGGCCGCCTGTGCATTGATTTCACCGATCTCAACAAGGCCTGTCCTAAGGACCCTTACCCGCTGCCACGGATCGATAAAATCGTGGACTCCACTGTCAGCTGTGACCTCCTGTGTTTCCTAGACACCTACTCCGGATATCATCAGATCAAAATGGGCAAGGAAGACGAGGAGAAGATGGTATTCCTCACTCCATGCGGTGTGTACTGCTACGTATGCATGCCGTTTGGCCTGAAGAACACGGGAGCCACCTTCCAGAGGCTCATGTGCATCGCATTGGGGTCTCAAATGGGCAAGAACGCAGAAGCATATGTCGACGACATCGTGGTCAAGACACGGGCAAGCGACACGTTAATCACTAGCCTTGAAGAAACCTTTGCAAACCTACGTAAGGTCAACATCAGGATCAACCCCAGCAAGTGCATCTTCAAGGTACCCTCCGGGAAGCTGTTGGGTTTCCTGGTCTCCCATCGGGGCATCGAGGCCAACCCGACAAGATCCGGGCCATTGAAGAAAAGAAGCCCCCGAAGCGCCTCAAGGACATGCAGCGGCTGGCGGGGTGCATGGCCGCCCTCGGCAGGTTCATCTCTAAGTTCGGCGCGAAAGCCCTCCGCTTCTTCAATAGCTTCTTGATGTTGGCTAAATGATTCAATCTTCGCCTCGCCTCCCTGTGCCCAAAGCGGGGTGGGCGAGAGCGCTACGGAGTTCCTTCGGAAATGGTAAGATCTTTGGCGCAAGAAGGATTCGTGGACAGCACGACTAGTTAGAAGCCAGGATCCCTTTGACTGGTGAAGGACAGGGCCCTTCGAGTGGACTCTCGAGGCGGAAGCTGCGTTCAAGGAGCTCAAGAAGTATCTGGCAGCCCACCCATCATGGTAGCACCACTGCCAAGGGAGCCCCTGAAGCTGTACATCTCTGCCACCCCGTAGACCGCCAGCGCAATACTGGTCGTCGAAAGAGAAGAGCCCGTCGTTAAAAAGAGAAAACGCGCAGAGACGCCGACTGATACGTCCAAAACGTATCTACTTTCCCGAACCCTTTTTCAATTGTTTTGCCTCTAACTTGTGTGTCTTGAATGCAACTAACACGGACTGACGATGTTTTCAGCAGAATTGCCCTGGTGTCTTGTTTCTGTGCACAAATTTAACTTTAGGGAAAATACCATAAAATATGCAAAAGCCCCTATTTTCCCAGAAGAATCACGGAGCCAGAAGACGAGACGGAGTCGAGCCACAGGTGGCCCACACCACATGGTGGCGCGGCAGGCTCCTGGCCGCGCCACCACATGGTGTGACCGCCTCGGTCACGCCCTCGCGTCCCCCTCTCGGCTATATACTCCCTCGGACCTAAAAACGAGAAGCCCCCGAGCACTTTTATCAGAAACACACCCGAGCACCGCCGCCTCCTCGAAACTCAATTCGGGGACCAGAAGTTCCTGTTCCGGTACTCCCCCGGGACGGGGATTCGATGGAGATCATAGCCATCGTCATTGTGAACGCCTCTCCATCAACCATCATTGTTTCCCCCATCCATGTGCGAGTAATCCACTACTGTAGGCTTGAGGGGATGGTAGGGATTGGATGAGATCGTTCATGTAATAGCTGTAATATCATTAGGGAATGGTGCCTAGTATCCGTTGTTAGTACTTTACGTCATTGTTGCAACTTGTTATGCTTAATGCTTGTCACTAGGGCCCGAGTGCCATGATTTCAGATCTGAACATGTTATTGTATCATGAGGATAATCGTTGTTTTAGATCATATATACAACTAGTTGTATGCACATATTATTGTCCAGAACCCAGGGCCCCAAAGTGACAGCAATTGGGATAACCGAAGGGGATGGCTGTGATATGAGGATCACATGTGTTCACAGAATGTTAATGCTTTGCTCCGGTACTTTATTAAAAGGAGTACCTTAATTACCAGTAGTTTCCCTTGAGGCCCCGATGCAAACGGGCTGGTAGTACAAAAGATGTTGTGCAAGTTTATCATTGCGAGCACGCACAACTAGATAGGAACACATGCCTATGGTTAATTTGTGCTTGGATGCTTTATCTTATGGGACAATTACTTCAGTTCCCTGGTTGGCTCTAGTTTATCCGTCTATGCCATACCAGCGTAGTTTCTCTCGTCTGTGCCCTGGATGGCTCGCAAATAGGCCAAACACTCGGTTGCCCTCTAGTCAACCGTCACTTGGCCTGACTATTGGGGTCGGCCTAGCGCGGATCGGTTGGAATTTCCTGGGTCGGCTTGTGTGCGGCTCGGTTGGGATTTCCTGGGGTCGGCGCGTGGGTTCGGCGTGGGGTCGGCGCGGGGGGTCGGCGCGGGGTCGGCGTGGGGCCAGTTAGGGTTTCCCCGCCCACCCCCGCCGCGGCTAATAAAAGGGGGCCGCCCTCGCCGGAGAAACGCCCATTTCCTCTCCCTCTCTCAACCCCTCCCTCCCTCGAAAATGTGGTGGAGCACGCCCTGGCCGCAGAGCCCCTACTCGACGATGCCGGACTCGGAGCTCTACTTGCCTCAGGAATTGCACGAGATGCAGGAGATGGAGCGAGTGGAGGAGGAGGAGAGGCTAGCGGAGAAGAATCTTCGCCGTAAGAGGAAAGGGCTCTACCCCCTGCGCGAGAAGAAAGAGCAACCATACGAAGTGTGGCGTGGAGATTTTCCGCCCAATGCCCAGTCTACGAGTACGGGGCATCGGAGTCCTCGGACGAGCCCTACTCCGACGAGGAGCACGGGCCTGCTGTCGTGGACCAACCGCCCGCGCCTGTCGTCATTGCGCCCATTGCCGAGCCCAATGTTGTCATCGAGGACATCCCTGGCGAGGGGAACTCGGACGACATGGACGACTCAGACGATGAGGATGACTCCGACGCCTCCGACTCCGACGACGAAGACAAATCCAACGCCTCCGACGCCTCTGATGTCACCGTCAGTCCACCGCAACACCCTTGAAGAAGAAGAAGAAGTAGAAGTAGTAGTATTAGTAGTAGTTCTTGTTTTAAGGTAGTAACTGATTGTGTTATATGGAGATAATCGTTTGTTTCTATGGAGTAAATCTTTATTCTCATCGTCTATCTTATTTGACAAATGCATTTACACCGTGATTGGACATGACGGCTAGGCTAGCGGTGGTGAGGAGGAAGCAGTTCTGCGACGCGTTCAATGACCATGCCTATCAGTGCACATAGATGGCAGGATGGACTACGCCATGCCACTCACGTACGTATTCAATGTGCACGCAGTGCCACGAACTGGAAGGTTCTCAGATGTGTCTCATCGTACGACTCGTAAAAAATGATTTGCTTCGGATTCTTCCTTTCACGCTTGAATGGATACATGAAGGTAACCCAAACATGAATGGATACGTGTCGCTCGTTCTGCCCAATGGTCAATTTAGACATAAATTTACGCAGACTGGCGCGAGTGATCGAGCTGTAACGCAAGTACGTGATGGGAACGCGACCGACATAGCTATAGCTAGTACATTATATGAAAACTTGACCAAAAATATTGCTTAAATGATTCTGATCGATGATCTTAGTTAAACAAACAGTAGACAATATATGAAAAAAATGGTGGACTAAATTAGTAGACCCAAATCTAAAGTAGACAGTAGTTCATAAGTAGACAGTAATTCATAAGAAGACAATAGACAGTAGTTCATAAGTAGACAGTAGACAGTAGTTCATGCATATTTTTAGTAGACCCAAATCTAAACTAAAACGGCAACCGGACCATCTGCGGCCGCAACCCCGCTACTCACTATCGGAGGCGGCGAAGGCCTGGTTGAGCCGCTGGCGGCGGCGCACCTCCTCCCACTCCCGCGCGCGAGCGGTGTGCTCGGCGTCCTGTCGCAGACCCTGCTCAAGACGCACCTCGTTCATCACCTCCTCAAACTTCGCATCCGCACGACGACGCTTCTCCGCGCGGCGCTCTGAACGCACGGACTTGGCGAAAACACGCGCATCCAGCTCGATTTGGTCGACGATCTTGAGGAGGTCCACACCGTCGTCGGTGGAGGAAGATTCGAGACTTGAGTAGGACTCGTCGTCGTTGCTGGACTCGGTAAACGATGCCGGCGACAGCGGCGGTGGGGTCGCTGCGGTGGGGTCTCCAAATAAAAGCGATGCGGCTCGCGAGGCCCGTGAGGACCCAGCCTCCCCATTGTGACGTCGCTGCGGTGGGCGTCGACCGCGCACCGCGCAGGCGGCGCTCCCCCTCCTCTGAGCTACGTTCCTCCTCCTCCTCGCTGCAATGACATTCGATTGACGGCGGCGGCGCTCCGCCGGGTCGTAGTCGCTATTGGATGGGGATGACATGGCGGTGAGAACGGAGATGGGTGGCGAGATGGATGACGAGAAGGCGATGGAAGGGTTTAAATGGCCGCGTAGTAGGCGGGAAATGCTACACATGTGGCGGGAAATGCTACACATATGGCGCGCAACGCGAAACTGGCACATAGATTCCAGCGAGCACGTACATTCCAGCGAGTACGCGAAACTGTCAAACTTGGTCAAAAAAGAGTGAAAATGAATGGTACAAATGAACGGGTTTCAAGCCGAGTTACGCAAACTTCTGATTTTTTTGAAAAGTACGAATGACCACATTTTTCAGCGAGTCCACTATTTTTGCTTAGAAATGGGGTCGTTTACCTACCTTTGGAGCCCACTTGGAACACATTTTTCAGCGAGTCCACTGTTTTTGCTTAGAAATGGGTCCGTTTACGCTACCTTTGTAACTTATTTGGAACACATTTTCCAGCTAGTCCATCATTTTTTTTAGAAATGGGGCCGTTTACCCTACCTTTGGAGCTCATTTGGAACACATTTTACAGCGAGTCCACCATTTTTTGCTTAGAAATGAGGCTGTTTACCCTACCTTTGGAGCTCATTTGGAACACATTTTTCAGTGATTCCACCATTTTTTGCTTAGAAATGAGACCAAAATGTGAAATAACCATAAAAAATTATTGAAAAATTGAAAAACCGACGCACATAGTCTTCATATGTCATATACTAACGACTCAAGTTGAAAAACATGATCTACATACATTGAAAATGAGAAGGGCATGGATCTCATGTGATATCGCATAACTCAAACGATGAGATCTAAGGTTGAAGAGAAGTGGTTTTAGAATTGCAACATGGAATTTTCAAACAGTCGGGGTGCATGCACTTTGAAACAAATTTTTCAGCGAGTCCAATCTCATTTGAAAATTTGTATGGATTCAAGCTAGATTTGAGCAAGCTCATGGCTATCCCCATTTGGTTTGCCAAAATCCCCATTTAAGTTACGATGACGGGTAACAGCCAAAATCCGCATTTGGTGTGCCAAAATACCCATTTTGTGTCACTGAGACAAATGGGGGTGGGCGAGTCAAAATCCCCATTTCAGCGGGTGTACAACCTTTGTCCTACGCGCGCGTCCAATCAGATCACAGAATGAGCTTCTCGCGGATCGCCCCGAGTCTGCGTGCAGATTCCTTCTGGAGGAAATCGGTCGGCTGCAGTTTAACCGACATTTGAAATGAGCTTCAAATATTAAAAAAAATACAAAAAAAAGAAAATCATACGCACATAGTCGTATTATGTCATATACTAGCGACTCAAGTTGAAAAACATGGTCTAAATACATTCAAATGGAGAAGGGCATGTATCTCATGTGATATTGCATAACTCAAACTATGAGGTCTAAGGTTAGAGAATTGGTTTTGGAATTGCAACATGAAATTTTCAAAAACCTCACAAAAGCTTCATCTTGGAGTGACTAAGAAGGATCCATGCTTAGTTTTTCATTTTCATGTTTTAAACTTGTTTAAATGTTGGTCAAACTTAGGTTTGACCAAATTTGAAATAACCATAATAAATTAAAAAATATCAAAAAATTGAAAAACCAATGCACATTGTCTTCATATGTCATATACAAACGATTCAAGTTGAAAAACATGGTCTACATACATTCAAAAGGAGAAGGGCATGGATTTCATGTGATATTGCATAACTCAAACTATGAGGTCTAAGGTTAGAGAGAAGTGGTTTTGGAATTGCAACATGAAATTTTCAAAAACCTCACAAAAGCTTCATTTTGGAATGACTAAGAAGTATCCATGCTTATTTTTTCATTTTCATGTTTTAAACTTGTTTAAATGTTAGTCAAACTTAGGTTTGACCGAATTTGAAATAACCATAATAAATTAAAAAATTATCGAAAAACTGAAAAACCGACGCACATTGTCTTCATATGTCATATACTAACGACTCAAGTTGAAAAACATGGTCTACATACATTCAAAAGGAGAAGGGCATGGATCTCATGTGATATTGCATAACTCAAACTATGAGGTCTAAGGTTAGAGAGAAGTGATTTTGGAATTGCAACATGAAATTTTCAAAAACCTCACAAAAGCTTCATTTTGGAGTGACTAAGAAGGATCCATGCTTAGTTTTTCATTTTCATGTTTTAAACTTGTTTAAATGTTGGCTTAGGTTTGACCAAATTCGAAATAACCATAATAAATTCAAAAATTATCGAAAAATTGAAAAACCGACGCACATAGTCTTCATATGTCATATACTAACGACTCAAGTTGAAAAACATGGTTTACATACATTAAAAATAAGAAGGGCATGTATCTCATGTGATATCGCAAAACTCAAACGATGAGGTCTAAGATTGAAGAAAAGTGGTTTTGGAATTGCAACATGGTAATTTAAAAATACTCACGAAAGTATCATTTTGGGGTGACTAAGAATGGTCTAGGCTTAGTTCTCGCCCAATTTTTACACAAATGTGCGCCAGAGAACGCCGTGTCGCGCTCTGAGCACGCCGTGTCGCGCTCTGAGCACGCCATGGCGCGTCCAGAGCGCGTCAAGAGTGCGCACTTAAGGTGTTCGACAGAAGTACGATAACAAATATTACAAATTTCCTCAAATGTTCACAACTTTGACTTGCTCCTTGTGCGATTACAAGAACCTAAGGCGACCTTGCTACGGGTGTTCCTTGCTGGATTTGGACCAGTTGGGTCCACAACCCCCCCCCCTTCTCGTGTTTCTTGGCTCGTTTGTTCTTTGTTGCTGTTGATGCTCATGCTGCTGTTGATGCTTATGCTGTTGGTGAAGGTCGTGATGCTGGTGATGCTCATGCTGCTGGTGATACTAGAACCCGGGTACTTCCAGTAGCCGAACCTGGTGGTCTCGGAGGCGAAGATACAAATGGCTCTTCCATTCCAGCACATGCTGCCGATACAAATGCCTCTTCTTCAGGATCGGGAACAGAAGCTGCTCGTTCCATAGCTTTTGTTGCCGGCCCCCATTCTTCTTGAGCAGCTCTTTTCCTTGCACAAGTCGTTTTCTGCCAGTGATCTTTAGTTATACCCTTCTTACTTGTCTTTTCCCTAGCATTCGAAATTCAAGTGAAACAGATATTAACAAATATGGAAAATATGTTTACTAGTGCATACGATAACCATTCTAGACACACATACCTTTCAGCAAACTCTCTTGCTACGGCTTGTGCTAATGCGGTTGTTTCTGCTGCTATGGCTGCTTCTTCTGCTGCTTCTGCTGCGTCTTCTGCTACTTCATCTGCGCCCCATCCTTGATCTGTTACAAGCATAGAGGGGGCTGCATTGTTGCATAGCCTTTGAATGTGCCCCTCTATTCCACATCTTTTGCACGGACGCCTCTTTACGACTGCACCCTCTGCACCTGGTCTTAGTATGTTTACCCTTGGCCTTCTAGGTGCTCTATGTAGCGCCGGATGGTGCAGTTTGAATCCTGAATTATACTCATCCAATTGTTCTCTTCCCAATAAAGCATGCACGTTATCAACATATGCTAACTTAAACTTGTCAACAGAGAAATATTCAGACACATATGGATCAACTTTGCCCGTTTCACCACCGATGTAGTTCAGGAAGTAGAGGGCATGTATACATGGCTTGCTAATCGCTTACAACTACATTTCTTCTTTCCCAAATTTACTAGATACCTCCAAACACGATCTTAGAAGACATATGTCAGCTCAGCCTCTATGGCGTTTACTCTTAGCAGACTCATATCAACCTGCATATTTCTTCCTCGCACATGCAAATTCTTGATCACACTTGGGATGATGAGATGGCCATCATATGAGTGTCCAATTCTATTGCGCAATACCATCTTCTCCATTATCAACTGCCTAATGTTGTCAACTATTTCCCACACCTTTAGACCTTTCATGTGCTTAATCTTTGCGTTGAAACTTTCAGCAATATTGCTTGTCACATAGTCGACCTTGCACAATGTTCCAAATAAGCTTCTCGTCCACAGCTTTCCGTGATGTGTTTCCAAGTATGTTTTGACACCAACATTTTCAGCGTACATGGTCTTCAAGTGGTGTTTATACTTCTTCTTTCTGCATGTGTACGCTGCTGGCCAAAGGTTTGCATCAAATACTTTCCCTTAAAATGCTTCTTGAAATTAGCAACAAGATGTCTCATACATTCCATGTGCTCTGCTTCAGGAAACACAATTTCTACAGGTTTCTCCAAACCCTTGCAAGCATCTGTATGGATAACCAATCCAGCAGGGTCCCCTATAACCTTGTGTAAATTCTCCAGAAACCACATCCAGCTAAGCTCGTTCTCCGACTCCACCACACCAAAAGCAACTGGAAAAAGCCAGTTGTGTCCATCACTGCACAAGGAGCTACCAACTGTCCTTTCCATCTTCAAGTTAGAGCAGTTGCATCCACAACCAAATATGGCCTGCAACCTTTACGAAACCCTTCATGGCAAGCCTTGAAAGAGACAAAAGCCCTCCTAAAGATATTTCTTTCAACCATTTTTCCTCTCACTTTGGACTGCACAGCCACATGATCGATTTCTACCACCCTACCTGGACTTGCCTTCTCCACCTCAGCTTTGACTGCGTACGACAAGTGAAAGCTATCTACCCATGCAGTACCTTTTATGTTCTCTAGGGCTTCTTCTCTAGCGTTCCATAGCTTCGTGTAAGATATCTTCGTCTCAAATTTATATTTATCACTGATCATTTTCCCGAGGGCAGTTGCTCCTAATCTTTGGTTCTATCTTAGCAATGGAGTCATCACCTCTGTCAGCCACCCTTTGCTTGCTAAGTGTGTCTTCTGCCAGGCTACCTTATATGGACAAGTGTGCTCATGCTCGTTATACCTTATCTCTATCATGTCTTTCTCGTCATGTTTGTCACGAATCTTCTTTGGCACAAGAGTGGCATGAAACTTCCACTTGCACCTCTCATCTGGGCAGTGAACCGTATACCTGTCTGTCCGACTCTTCTCAATGGAGAAAATATTGTTGCTGAGGATGCTGGACGTTGCAAGCGCTTTCCAAAGTTCATTCACATTTTTGAATCTTGTCCCTGCAGCAAGCTAAGGAGCATTCCTATCCCAATCAAGCTCTGGCATTTCATCGCCATCGTATTCATTTGCAACCAACATGTCAGCGTTCTCCTCATCCTCTTCAGGACTATCTTGTACAAGCTGAGCGACAGGGGCCGTATGGCCCAATTCATGCACAAATTCAGGAAACATCTTCTCATCTTCATCGTCGTTCCGCGGCACGGGATCGCCGGGCACCACTTCATCGTCTGAATTAATAGTATCTACAGTGGGCTGACTTGCACTACCACTGGTGGGATGACTTGTACTTCCACTGGGTTGACTTGTATTTCCACTGGGCTGACTACGAGGCAACGGCGGAAGCTGAGAATTAGCAGCTGCCCCCTTTCGCTCTCCCTTTCCCTTTGTCTTTCGCAATTCATGTTCAAGTCGTTTTCGAGCCACCTCAAGCCTAATTTTACCGAATCGCTCGGTCGTGCTCTGAGAAAATAAGTATCCAGCTGCAGTGTCATCGGGCAGTGGGATGAAAGAGCCCTCCAACATATCCCAGTATTTGATCACGATAGTATCAATTGTCCGCCAGCTGAATTTGTCACAGCAAGCTTTAAGCAAATCCTTTAACGAATAAGTCGTTTCTACCACCAACTAAAACCAATGAGGAGGGGAGAACTGGAGTTCCGGCTGCCAGCGACTGACCATTTCGACTGACAAGCGAAATGCAGTATCCGGATTCATCCTTTTGAACAAAATTCATGGCGATAAGGTCAAATTGAAGCCGTATTCAACTACATACATCAAAAAATTGAGACAATCGAGAGATTATGTACTTACTTCCTCATCCAAGTGTTATCTGAATCCGATTTCACCCAGTTATAAGCACAAGGCGGAACGGCGGGGTCTGGAACTGCCGCCATGGATGCGTCTTGCAAGCAGAGGTGCAGTGCACCACAGGCGGACGGGGACGGGCGGTGTGGTGCTAGGGCGGTCGCACGGGGCGGGGAGGCGTGTCAGATCGGGATTTGGGGGGAAGACGATGATTCAAACCTACAAACGTTCCAATTCAAAATGAGACGACCCCACGCGCGGACCCCAGGAAATCCCAACCGAGTCGCACACTAGCCGACCCCAGTAAATTCCAACCGAGCCGCGCTAGGCCGACCCCACCAGTCAGGCCAAGTGACGGTTGACCAGAGGGCAACGGAGCGTTTCGCCGATTTGGGAGCCAACCAGGGCACAGACGAGAGAAACTACGCGGGTATGGCACAAACGGATAAACTAGAGAGAACCGGGGCACATAAGCAATTGTCCCTTATCTTATTTATCTGCAAATGGCCATGACTTGGTTATTATATGAAATATCTTATCCATGCAACGCCCGTTTATCCGTCCCTATGCCTACAGTATTTTAATCCTGTTGTCTACTATAATCACTACTACTGTCTTTATTTCAGTGCTGCTATTATTTCACTACTGTCACTGCTATAAAATTGTTGCTACTGAGAATCTATCTCGAGCAAGTCTATTCACAGGTGCAGCTGAACTGACAATTCATCTGTTAAGGCTTATAAATATTCTTTGGCTCCCCTTGTGTCGAATCAATAAATTTGGGTTTTACTTCCCTCGAAGACTGTTGCCATCCCCAATACTTGTGGGTCATCACCGACCGAGGAAGATAAGGACCCTCCCGAGGCGCCGCCTGAAAAACTCTCCAAGATTTTTGAGCCCCCGGGGTCGCCTGGGGGCTCCCAAGGGATGCCTGATGCTCTACAGGCACGTTGGGGAACCCCAAGAGGAAGGTGCGATGATGTAGTAGCAGCAAGCTTTCCCTCAGTTGTGAAACCAAGGTTATCGAAACAGTAGGAAACTAGAATTCTTCCGAAGGTGTCAACTGCGCCAGAAATACTTGCTAGCACCGAGTTGGCGTGGAACCTGCACACAACACAACCAAGATACTTTGCCCCAACTTAACAGTGAGGTTGTCAATCTCACTGGCTTGCTGTAACAAAGGATTAAACGTATGTGTGGAAAATAATGTTTGTTTGCAGATAATGAAAGTAGCAGGATTGCAGTAGGTTGTATTATTAGTTTAAAGAAAAGGACCGGGGTACACAGTTCACTAGTGGTGTCTCTCCATAAATAATAATAGCATACATGAGGGTAAACAAATTACAGTTGGGCAATTGACAGAATAAAGAACTACATAATGATGCATGTACAAGTCATGGTGTCTAGTGTGAGATTCATTTGGACATTACAACATGATACATAGACCCTTATCCAACTGCATCTATGACTAATAATCCACCTTCAGGATAGCATCCGCAACACCTTTCAGTATTAAGTTGCAAGCAACAGATTACTGCATTAAGTAAAGTGTGTAATGTAAGTAGCACAATTATCCTTAGACAAAGAACTACTGTTTTATCCCTAGTAGCAACAGTTCATTCACAATCTTAGAGGTTGTTGTCACTCCCCCAGATTAAATGAAGACATGAACCCACTATCGAGCATAAATACCTCCTCTTGGAGTCACAGGCATCTACTTGGTCAGAGCATCTACTAGTAACGGAGAGCATGCAAGATCATAAATAACACACTCACATAATATATAATGAAACAAATGACATAGTACTCAATTATTCATCGGATCCCAGCAAACACAACATGTAGCATTACATAAAGATGATCTTGATCATGATAGGCAGCTCACAAGATCTAAACATGATGGCACAATAGGAGAAGATAACCATCTAGGTACTGCTATGGACCCGTAGTCCAAGGATGAACTACTCACGCATCAGTCCGCAGGCGGGCATGGTGATGTAGAGCCGTCCGGTGAAGATTCCGGCAGGGTGCCGGGAAGAGCTTCTAAACTCTCCCGAACTAGGGTTGACAGCGGCGGCGGCTCTGGAACGTATCGTGGAAAAGTATTCCGGTACTTAGGGTTTTCCCGTCGGGGGGTCTTTATAGGCGAAAGGGCGAAGGAGGTGGGGCCCCGAGGGGCCCACACCACGTGGTGGCGCAGCCAGAGGAGGAGCCGCGCCTCCACCAGGTGAGGATGCCTCGTGGACCTCCTCCGTATCCTCTTCGGTGTTCTGGATGCTTCCGGGGAAAATAGGGATATTGGCTTTTGTTTCGTGCAATTCCGAGAATATTTCCTTAATAACTTTTCTGAAACCAAAAACAGCAGAAACATGGAACTGGCACTATGGCATCTTGTTAATAGGTTAGTCCCAGAAAATGCATAAAAACCATATAAAGTGTATATAAAACATGTAGCAATGGGCATAATATAAGCATGGAACATAAGAAATTATAGATACGTTTGAGACGTATCAATGCCCTCCCGATGTACCTCAGGAGCTTCAGGAGGCGGCCGGCGAAAGCGTTATGGAGACGCACCTGGTGGACCCCCAGTCTACTACGTTAGCACGGTGCCGCGGGATGCCCGAGAGCGCTATACCATGCAGCAGAAGCTACTCTTCACCATCCTCATGGCCTCCCGGAAGTTGCGACACTACTTCGAGGGCCATCCTGTGACGGTGGTGTCATCTTTCCCTCTGGAGCAGATAATGCGCAACTCAAATGCCATGGGACGAGTGGCCGAGTGGGCCTTCGAGCTACAGTCGTTCGAGCTGGAATTTCTTACTACTAGGACCAGCAAGGGAGCATGTCGGGGGGCTGCCCCCCAGGTAGTGGCAGATCCCGGTATAATCCACTAAGGAGACAACAGTACTTGACCTTTGGCGATAGCAAGGGACACCTCCTGGTGTGCTGAAAGGGAAGCTTAACCCTTGGGCACTGGAAGAGGGCAAAGTGCCTCCTGGCAGCCGCAAAGGTCAGCTCTGGCAGCTATAAATAGACACCCCCGGCCCTCACAATCGCAGCACAAGCGTGAGCGGGTGGTTCCTCTAAGAACTAGCTTCTCGAAGATGTCTTTGCTGATAGGCTGAGACATCTTCGGGAGGCTAGGCCTAGAGATACTCATCCTGAGGCGAGCTCGGACACCTCCGGAAAGGATCCCGGATCTAGGATTCCGAGGAGACTCCCGGGTGGAGGTGTACTCGGCTTTACCGGATAGGTAATCCGGGTAAGTACTAACCGGAATGTGTGTCTCGGTCTTGATCTTATGCAGAAGAGGCTCACAGTGGCAAGCGAGGAGGTAGCCGGCGTGAGGGCTTCCGGTAGGCCGTCAACGGTCTATAGCAGGCTTTCCCGTCTGTCGCGGGGGGAAGTACCATTCCACCTGACACGGAAGCATGATCACCTCCCGCCTGACACGGAAGCATGGTCACCTCCCGCCTGACACGGGAGCGCGTCACCCGGTACGATCGTGGTACGACAAGACCTGACATGCCTAGCCCGGCAATCCGGAAAAGGCTATCCGGGATGGGCAAAGACATGTCTTGTCTCTGACAAGGGGACAATGATGATGCAGGACGGCGCCTGCCGTCCTTAACGGGATGATGACGAAGGGGCTACACCGGATAGCCCGACGACTAGGTCGCACTAGCCGGTGACGGCATGCCGGCTAGGCCTGTCCGGTGGGGCCAAGCCAAGTTAGGGTTTCCGGACCTCCTGGCCGGAACTCTATAAAAGGCGCCATAACTGCTCCTGAGAGGGAGAGACCAACTTGAGAGCCAAAGCTATAGTCGCATTTACTCTTAGTGCAGTTACTCCTTCTCACCTTGAGTTCATCTAGTTATTCATACTTCTCCCTCTGAGAGATCTTGTAGCAAGTTGTAGCTCTTGTACCACACATATATAGAGAGGAAAGGCAGGAGTAGGGGTGTTACCTCTTCACGAGGGCCCTGAACCTGGGTATATCGTGTGTGCGCTGTGTCCCTTCGTGCATTTGTTTGTGTTTGTTAGATCTTCCCCTTTGCACTTTGATCTTATTCCTTGTTCTTGGGAGATCTCGGTTTTACCGGGATCCTCCCCGTGTGAGCTCTTCAGCTCGCTATCCCTCCCCGGATCCACCAACATCCATCGGCCCCACAAATTAGCCATCCTATGGCATCTGCCGTGACGCCACCACGACAGTTGGCGCCCACCGTGGGGCGGACAGAGGCGTTGGCTGGTGTACACATCTGGACGGGCTCCCCCGTTCGTTTCGACGTTCAGGTTCTTTCTGGCCTAGTCGTGAGGCTGGGGGAGATGGACTTCGTCTGCGACAACGCAGGGTGTTTCCGGAACAGACCGTTTCCGGTGAACGGATGTCTCATCGATTTCGGTGGTTTCACCACCTACGTCGCCACAGAGGTTGTCTGTAGCTACCCGGACATGGTCTTGGAAGCTGAGGACCCTCCCATGCTGTGCGCTGCTCGGGGTCTGCGTGCCGGTCGCCCCCCGAGTTCCGTTGCAGTGATGATGGTCGGGGCAACCGAGGAGGAGTACAAGGACGCTGACGGCGATACCGACGGCCACCCCCGTTTGGCCAAGCCACCGCAGGAGAGACCTGCGGCCCGAGATGGTGATCCGCAGCCGTCACAGCCGCGGCGCCGCCCGGATCCCCTCTCGGGGTTGGTAGCCAAGTTGGCTGTACCGGTGGCTGCCGGAGCGGATACCCAGACCACCTCGGCTGACCTGGAGGAGCAGCGGAGGTTGCTACTCGCAGAGGCGCAGGAAATCGCCGAGATCCGTCGCGAGCTCAATGCTAGCCTCCGGGAGTACAATGCAGCTCACGGATTCCCTAAGATAGACTCCCGGGAGAAACGCATCGCGGATCTGCGCAAGAAAGGAAGAATGGTGAATGAGGAGCTGGCCGGTGGAGCCACCACCAGTAACACTGGAAGTCGGATTTCAGCGGGGAAGCCGGTGTACAGCTCACCGGCGAAAACCCTTAGGGCCGCCGAAGCCGCCATGACCGAGTTGGTGGGATTATCCGGCGAAGCCCTGCGCAAGCAGCAGGAGAGGGTAAACGAGTTGGTGATTGAGGCCAACCGTCAGAATCTGGCCTTCAAGAAGAAGAACCCCGGGGCAGGGTCCCAGGTGCACTCAGCCAGACCCAACAGCCAGAAGTCGGATGGGGAGGCCTCTTCCCCGCATCCGAGCAGAAGCAAGAGCAAGAGCAAAAGCCGGAGCCGGAGTCGAGGTTCCGGGAGGAACAAGCAGCTACAGACCTATGATCCGGCCTTTGCCGGTATCCAGCAAGCCGGGCAAGCCGGACAACGTAACTCGGGACAGGCGGGAAGTACCCGTGGGGATGGTAACCTGGGTGTAGGAAACAATAACCCGGTTGGCCGTGGTAATCCACTCCGGAATCCTCCTCACGATCAGGGAAACCCGCAGAGGGAGGTCGTCTCCGTTCCCCAGCAGGCCCTGGTCCCTGCGCAAGACAGGCTCAACGATGGCAACTCGAGGTTGCAGCAGCTCGGATATCAGCCAGACGAGAACCCTTTGGGATCTCGGATAGGAACCAGGCAGCTGAACCCGGCAGACGCCAGATTCCGGCTCGACCGGATTCACCAATCCGAGTTGGTGGAGGAGCAAGGACCCCCGGGACCTGCATGCTTTGGACCTCGGATCATGCGGGAGCCACCTGTTCGGAATTTTCAGCTCAACCGAGGTGCCAAGACCTATGACGGTAGCAAGAAGCCGGAGGACTGGCTAACCGACTATGTAACGGCAGTAAGCATAGCCGGTGGAAACAGACCATGGACGGTACGCTATGTACCGCAAATGTTGGAAGGACCAGCCCGGATCTGGTTGAACAATCTGAGAACTGGCAGTATAGACTGCTGGTTAGACTTTGAAGAGGCATTCATCAGCAACTTCACCAGCACGTACAAAAGGCCCAACAGGCCTCAGCAGCTCGCCATCTGTAGGCAGAGGAGCAATGAGACAGACCGGGAGTACCTTACCCGGTGGAGCAATATTCGCAACTCTTGCGAAGGGGGGGTGGAGGCACAGGCCATCTCCTGGTTTGCGCAAGGATGCCGGCATGGCTCTATGCTGTGGCAGAAATTGCAGAGAAAGATGCCCACAACCTTGGCTGAAACCATGCGCATCGCCGATACCTACACGCTTGGAGATCCCATGCAACCCCTGGTGGATGTCGGAGACTCCAACAGGAGGAATGCGGGACCTCAGCGTTCAGGACCGAGCAGGAGCCATGATCGCCAGGAGTTCGGCCACAAGAGGAATCAGCCCGAGTATCACCATGCCGCGCAGCATGTCGCAGCAGTGACCCGGGAGCAGGAGGATGCCGGCAACAGCCAGCGTCAAAAGACAAGTGGCCCGGCTTGGGGTCAGAGTCAGGAGGTGCAGAAGACTTGGGTGGAACAAAAGAAGCCCCTGACGTATGAAGAGATGCTGAACAAACCATGCTGCTACCACACTCTGGAGGCCAACAAGCCCGCAAACCACTCTACTCGGCAGTGCAGCTGGTATCAGCGCACGTTGCAGGAAGGAAGCTCGGGAGCTATTCGGCAGAGTGCTCCGGCATCTCGGCCCAATATCCCGAGACCCCCTCCTCCGACTTCAGGGGCCAACGCTGTCCGACTTCCCCCTCCTCCGAGAGGACCCCCACCTCGCCTAGTGAATGTGGTGCATACCCGGAACGACAATGGTAACCAAGCCGGACACCAGCAGAGCAACTACCGGGAGGCTCATCAGAGCTATGTGGTCTTCGTGACCGAGCCCACTGACCGAAAGAGTGTGCGGCAGCGTGCACTAGAGGTGAATGCTGTGATCCCGACGGTGCCCAAGTTTTTGCACTGGTCCGAGATGGAGATCACGTGGAGCCGGAAGGATCACCCCCGTGTGATGCCTAAGCCGGGAGCGTATGCCTTGGTAGTGGACCCAACTTTTGTCGGACCTAACCTCAACGTCCGCTTCAGCCCGGTTCTGATTGACAATGGCAGTGCCATTAATATCATGTACAAGGACATGATGCTGAAACTGGGAGTGTCCATGAACACCCTGTTACCTACCGAGACAACCTTCCACGGCATTGTGCCCGGAGTCTCGTGCTCGCCCATGGGAAAACTCTGGGTCGAGGTACTATTCGGAACTCGGGAGAACTGCCGAACCGAGAGCTTGGAGTTCGAGGTCGTGGACCTCGAGAGCCCGTATCACACACTGATCGGCAGGCCAGCCCTGGCCAAGTTCATGATTTCAACTCACCTGGGCTACCTCAAGATGAAGATGCCGGGACCTAACGGTGTAATCACCAACTCGGGGGACCACAAGCGCTCCATGGAATGTGCCTCGGCGGGATCGTGCTTAGCTGAGTCTCTGGTGATCGCGGAAGAGAAGAAGAGGATCCAGCAGGTGGTGGCGATTGCCAAGACCTCCCAACTCGGAATGCCCGGGATGGTGAACCCGGAGCAGGGGGCATCATTTCAGCCCCCCAAGGAGACCAAGAAGGTGTGCGTGGACCCCAGCAACCCGGAGCGCCAAGTTATCATTGGCAGCAACCTGGACAGCAAATAGGAAGGCGAGCTCGTCGACTTCCTCCGTGAGAATCGGGATGCCTTTGCGTGGTCGAGTGACGATCTGCAAGGCTTCCCGAGGGAGTTGGCTGAGCACTCTCTATTTGTTAGACCGGATGCGAAGCCAGTGAAGCAGACGACTAGGCGCCTCTCGGATGAAAGAAGAGCCGCGGTCATGGAGCATCTGGCTATACTGCTGGCCGCTGGATTCATAATGGAGGTGCTGCACCCGGATTGGATATCGAATCCGGTCCTGGTGGAGAAGAAGAAAGATGACCCCCTTCTGCTTAAGGTGTGGCGCATGTGCATCGACTTCACCAACCTCAACAAGGCATGCCCGAAGGACCCCTTTCCGCTGCCCCGGATAGATCAAATGATAGATTCCACTGCCGGGAGTGAGCTTTTAACTTTTTTAGATGCCTATTCTGGTTTTCACCAGATACCTTTGAATCCGGATGATCAATTAAAAACTGCTTTCATTACCCCTTATGGGGCTTATTGCTATCGTGTCATGACTTTCGGGTTGAGGAATGCTGGCGCTACATACCAGAGATGCATGCAGAAATGTTTGCATGACCAGATAGGCCGGAATGCCGAGGTCTATGTCGATGACATAGTCATAAAGACAAAAGAAAAAGCCTCATTGATAGATGATCTGAGGGAAACATTTAAGAACCTAAGAAGATTCCGGATGAAGTTGAACCCGGATAAGTGCACTTTTGGGGTTCCGGCGGGAAAGTTACTCGGTTTCCTCATCTCAAGCCGGGGAATCGAGGTCAACCCGGGTAAAATTCGTGCTATCGAGAGCATGAAGTTGCCTGTGCGCCTCAAGGATGTGCAGAAGTTTACCGGGTGTCTTGCATCCCTAAGTCGGTTTGTGAGCCGACTTGGGGAGAAGGCCTTGCCTTTGTACCAGCTGATGAAGAAGAGCAAGACGTTTGTTTGGACCCCGCAAGCTGATGCGGCGTTCAACGATCTGAAGAGAGTGCTCTCGACAGCACCTGTGTTGGCTTCCCCATTACCCAAGGAACCTATGCTGCTGTATATTGCCGCAACCAACCGAGTAGTCAGTGTGGCAATGGTGGTAGAGAGGTAAGAAGGGGGCAAGCTGATACAGAGGCCGGTGTATTACCTCAGTGAGGTGATCTCGGAGTCCAAGCAGAACTACCCGCACTACCAGAAGATGGCATATGGGGTGTACATGGCAGTGACCAAGCTCAAGCACTACTTTCAGAAACACCCGATCACAGTAGTGTGCGAAGCTCCTCTGGACGAGATCATCGGTTGCAAGGACGCTAGCGGCCGGGTAGCCAAATGGGCCATCCAGTTGTCTCCGTACGCTCCGGCATACGAGAGACGAGATGCCATCAAGTCGCAGGCGCTGCCGGACTTTTTGGTAGACTGGGCCGAGATGCAATATGAACCTCCGATGCCGGATTACAATTTCTGGAGGATGCATTTCGATGGCTCAAAGGCTAAGATCGGATTGGGTGCCGGAGTGGTCCTCACTTCCCCAAAACAAGATGTACTGAAGTATGTGCTGCAGATCCATTTTCGGGCATCTAACAATGTCGCGGAATATGAGGCCTTGGTTCATGGACTGAACGTCGCCAAGGAGATCGGCATCCGCCGGATAGAGTGCTTTGGTGACTCGGACCTCGTAGTACAACAGGTGTCGGGAAATTGGGATGCTCTTGATGCAAACATGGCCTTATATAGGTTTCATGTGCAGAAAATTTCCGGATTTTTTGAAGGATGCGAGTTCAAGCACATACCCAGAGGAGAAAACGAGGCAGCAGACGTCTTGTCCAAGCTAGGGTCATCTCGGGATGCCATCCCACCCGGGATAGCTCTGGAGCATCTGAGGAAGCCATCTATTCAACCGTCACCCGAATCAGATTCTATCTTCATCCCCAAGGAGCCTGGTTCAGATGCCGTACCCATGGAAGTAGATGTCGGGAGCATAACATCGAACCCGGGGACTGCATCCCAGTGCTCAGAGAGGCAAAGAAAGATGATGATAGAGGTGATGGCGGCGGAGCCAATGGACATAGACACTCCCACGTTCCCGGTCAGACCTGTCCCGGGATGGGCACAACCCATTATGGCTTACATCTTGGAGGGAACTCTCCCGGAGAATGAAGTGGAAGCCCGGCAGATAATGCGAAGATCAAAAGCATACACTGTCATCAATCAAGAGCTGTACAAGAGGAGTGCCACCGAGGTACTCCAGAGATGTGTGGAACCGGCAGAAGGACAAGAGATGCTGGTGGAAATACATCAAGGGGAGTGTGGACATCATGCATCATCCCGGGCCCTGGTGGCAAAGGTGTTCCGGCATGGGTTCTACTGGCCCACTGCACTGCAGCAAGCAGAAGATATTGTCCGGAAGTGTGGGGGATGCCAGAGATTTGCGCACCGGATACACATGCCGGCGTCAGCACTGAAAACAATCCCCATCACTTGGCCGTTCGCAGTATGGTGTTTGGATATGGTCGGGCAATTCAAACCGGCAAGAGGCAATATGACACACATACTGGTTATGGTGGACAAGTGTACTAAGTGGATACAGGTCAAGCCAATCCGGAAGTGCGATGGACACACCGCTGTGCAATTCCTGAAAGACATCATCTTGAGATACGGATACCCACACAGCATTATCACAGATAATGGAACCAACTTTGCTGTGGGGGAATTCGCTCGATTTTGTGCTGAGAAGGGAATCCGGCTGGATGTAGCATCAGTTGCACACCCGGAAGCAAATGGGCAAGTCGAAAGAGCAAATGCCTTGGTCTTGGCCGGCATCAAAGCTCGTTTGATCGAACCACTATTGAGAACTCCGGGATGCTGGATAGAGGAGTTACCAGCAGTGCTATGGGGTCTCCGGACTACACCGAATAGATCTACCGGCTACACGCCATTCTTCATGGTGTACGGTGCTGAGGCAGTACTCCCGACCGACATACAATATGACTCCCCGAGAGTAACAATGTTCACCGAGACCGAGGCAAAAGAAGCTCGGGAAGATGATGTAGATTTACTCGAAGAGGCCAAAGAATTGGCACTCTCTCGGTCTGCAATTTACCAGCAAAATCTCCGTCGCTATCATAGCCGGAAAGTGCACCCGAGGGTGTTCCGAGAGGGAGATCTGGTGCTGAGGCTCATCCAACGCACGGCCGGAATGCATAAGTTGTCACCTCCATGGGAGGGACCTTTCGTGATAAGCAGAGCGTTGCACAATGATTCTTATTACCTTGTAGATGCATAGGAGGCTAGGAAAGGTGTAATGGACAAATCCGGTGAGGAAACCAAGCGTCCATGGGATGTAGCTCTACTCCGACCCTTTTACACATAAATGGCTCAGTGTATGTGTATCTCAATTTTCAATATTTATGGAAGTAAGGCACCCCGGGAGGAACCCGGGGACTGCCTGGTTCTGTGCTATTTGTTACTTCTGTTTCGTTAAGTTTATTTATTGTGTTGTACCGGCATCCCGGGAAGGAACCCGGGGACTGCCGAATAGCTTTCTTTTATATTGTGTGCATGCCGGGAAAGTTCCGAATCTGATTCTCAAAGTCAGAGTAATGTATGTCATGTGAAATCATCTTGTGACTCGACTGACGAACGCCGAAATGGTAGTCAAGAGCAAAGAGAGGGAAGGTGGGAAACACGAAAATGGCCTCGGGGACTTGGAGCAGGAACTTATCCGGCATGCTTGTTTTTTTGATAACTTTGTTGTTTATGTCGGGAATTCGGTTAGTAGGAACTCGGATTGTTTTAAGTAATGTGTGCCGTGTGAGGAGTTTTGTGACTCGACTGTCGAACGCCGAAATGGTAGACAAGAGCAGAAATTACCTAAGTACGGTAAACATGAAAGGCAATTCGGGAACTCAAAGCAGGATAAATTGACATAAATGGTTCGAGTAAGTAGTTCAGTACGGAGCGAAAATAGTATAAGTGTATATGACATATGGCACCCGACATCCCGGGGATTTAACGAATCTACTCTTTAAGTTTTTCAAGCGGTAGGGGAAGTCGGCTTCGCGACGGAGACCTCGGGAGCAGCAGCCTCGGGAGCAGAAGCCTCGGGAGCAGTGGCAGCAGCAGCAGGAACAGCAACGGGAGCGACTTCGGCTTCGGTTCCGGCAGCACTACTCGGGGCCTCGGGAAGCACCTCGGTCTCGGGGGCCTCGGGTCTTGGCGAAGTCGCGGCATCCCGGGGAACCACCTTCTCGGGCGCGGCACCGGAAGCAGCGTCATCTCCTTTCAGGGCCTCGTCTTTCGCGGCGCCGCTCGCGTCGCTTTCTTTGTCGTCCTCGTAATCTGATTCCGAGTCGGAAGGAAGGACGCTAGAGGTGAAGGCGCGGATGCTTGCCCACGTAGTGATGCGGTGCGACACCTCTTGTCGGCGCTGGACCTTTTCCGGATCGGTGACCCACGGAGAAACCGTCCGCAGGCGCAGGATCGCCCCCAGATCGAGACCTTCATACCAGCTAAGTACTTGGGTCAAGACCTGGTCGGCGCCAGCCCGTGCACCGGAACGCTTCCAGGCGTGGATGCGCCTCCCGGCACCCCGAAGTGCGGTCGCGAGCTCGGGAATCGAGAGCGTCCCCCGGATACTCGGCCACAGTGCGCCGTGAACGTGGACCGCAACGCTGAGTAGATCCGTCCCGATAGACCGGAGAGGTACTATCTAGGCCTTCAGGGCGATGAGGTGATCCTCGATGTCCCAGGCATCCGAAATGGGACCCTTCCCGGCGCGCTTCTCGCGGGAGGCGGCAACAGCTTTGGCGGCAGCCTCGCGGGAGTGCTCGAACTCTCCTTTCAAAAGAAGAGCTGTCAAACGACTAGGTCATAAGAGTAACAGCAAGAAAGAAAGCAAAGAGAAGACAAGAGGGATGTCGGTCCACTTACTGTTCAGATCCCGGTTCAATACTGTGAGCTCCGAGAGCCAAGTATCAGACCGGGAACGGAGAAGAGCAAGCTCAGTCTCGGCAGTGTGCGCGCGCTCCTCGGACTGGTCCAAGGTCTCTTTCTGCTTCTTGCTCGCCTCGATGAAGCGCGTCTTCATGTCGGCCGTAGCAGCCTTGACCTTTTCGAGCTCGCCGTTGAGCCGCGCGATCTCGGCTTGCGCAGTGGCAAGTGCAGTTTTCTGGTCAACCGAGACCTTGCGCGCGGCGTCGCGCTCCTCCCGCAGGCGTCCTTCGGATTTCTTGGACTGACCGAGATCAGCAAGAACCCGGTTGAAGATATTGCGGCGTTTCTGGTTGCACTCCTGAAATCAAGACAGAGAAGAAGTTAGTCGGGAAAGGATGTAAGGAACCCGGTTGGAAGGATCTCGGGGACTTGGTGTCCGAGTCCTGGATTTTTCTCTAAGATTGGAGCCTAGTGATCCGCTATTCGGTGGAATCTAGAGCACTAAGCACCAATCTCGGGGACTAGTGGTGATGGAGCAAATTTTGATGCAACCTATCCGGTTGGGAGGATCTCGGGGACTCGGTGTCCGAGTCCTGGATTTTTCTCTAAGATTGGAGCCTAGTGATCGGTTATTCGGTGGAATCTAGAGCACTAAGCACCAATCTCGGGGACTAGTGGTGGTGGAAGGAACAAGTATTTTTTTTTAAAAGAAAGAGAACAAGCTTACCTCGGTCACCCGAGTAACATCCAGTGCGGCCACTTGGAGAGCGTGCAGAGCTTGGGCGTTGCGGCTTGGGCCTGCAGCGTGCAAGTCTCCCGCGATCTCGTAGGCATCGGCGGCAAGCCAGGCATGGTTGTATTCGTCAACAACCCGTATGCCGGAGCCGCCGGGCGCGCGGGAAGTAGCAACGTCCCGGGATCCTGAAGGTACAAACGAACTGACGGTTGCTCGCAACATCCGCAAGGCAGCAGTAGGGATCTCGGCGGGAGGCGGTGGTAACGAGGAAAACGTACCCGGGCGCAGCACCAAGTCCTGGGAAGAGGATGTCGGGGCAGCTGCGGGCGGGGCAGAAGGTGTTTTCTGCCCAGCAATCTTGCCGCGAGACTTGGGAAGTTGATCTGCTGGCCGGGAGGAGGCGGTAGGTTGCTTCTCCGGGATGGTCTTGGTCGCGACTGGCCGAGAGGGGCCGCTTGCCGCAGGTTGCCGGCGAGGGCTAACGATCTCTGCCTCAAGCCCGGGCACCCGCCGCGGGCTCTCCGGAAGAAGAACTTCTCCCGAGGTGGTCGTGGCCTGCACCGGGATCTCCTCGATCACCGGATGTGCATCCGGGGTCGCAACGGTAGCCGGTGCGGCACCGGAGGCTGCAGGCTCACTTCCTCGAGTAGAAGGGCGAGGAGGTGAAGGAGAAGCCCGAGCCGGGCTGGGAGTCCTAGTCCCGGGAGGAGGAGGAACAGCAGGTGACGGGAGCTCGAGTGCATCCCTGAAAAGAAGTGTCTTAGTAATAGTTGTGGAGAAAACAGTCAGATAACATAAGGCAAGGAAGACGTACCCGGAATCCACATTGGGAGGACCCCTTTGCCGGCGCCGAGCAGGCTTCTCGGTCGTTTGCTTACTCGGTTTGCTCCTCTTGGGGGGGTTGCCGGAGTTATCGGCCCCCTCGGTGTCGGAAGCCGCGCGCTTCCGGCTCTCGGCGCGTTTGGTCCCGGTTGTCGGTTTCGGAACCACTGCTGAGGCCCAATTCAGAGGGAGAGCGTCAATAACATCGAGAATCTGGCAGTCAATCTCATCCTCATCATCCGAAGAAATGAAAACTGCTTCTGGGGTTGAAGGATTACCCGGAGCAGCAGACTTGACGAAAGGGATGGCGAGATGGTCCTCGCCGTCGGGGTCCTCTCTCGGCATCACGTCCGGTGTCGGGAAGTCCGGCGCGTAATTCCCGTTGACGTGGACAGCGTCTTCTTCGTGTTGACGCTCGAACAACTGCGCAAACAGATTAGGCTGTGTCGGTGTCCAGGTGAACGCATGTACGAAGGCGAATGCACGAAAGACAGATATGAGCACCTGGTCGCATGGTTTTTTCCGAGATCCCCCAATGACACCCCAAGAGTAGTCCTCCGTCATCTCCGTCCGGGCAATAGCTCGAACGCGACGGACGACCCCGGCGTGGTTTAGCCCAAAGATACTGGTCCTAGTGGGGTCATAGTTCCCAGACATGTGGCACATCTTGTGCACTCGGTTTTGAAGGGGGCAGACCCGGCGAACAATGAAGCAACGCAGGAGATCATCCCCGGTCATCTTCTGATTTAGCACGTGCAGAACGTCGTGCATGCAGTTAACCTCATCGTTATCCGGAAGCTTCTTCCAGAGACGGAACTCGCGCGGAGGACCAATAACGAACTCCGGCAGATTGATGAAGTCCGGATTCGAGGATCCCGGACCATCTCCCGAGTGCTCCCGGTTCTTCACATAGAAGAAGCTGCGCTGCCACTTCCGGCAAGACTCTAGTCCCTTGACTATGGGGAATCCGGAGTCCGCGCGTGGGATGATGGTGGCCGCTCCGCAATCGACTAAGTCTTTTATTTTCTTATCCGGGTTGGGGATGGCTTGGCGGCGAAGAATGAAATACTTGGCCCAGAGATCCAAGAAGGGCCAGATGCCGAGGTATGCCTCCGCGTATGTGGTGAAGACCGAGAGCATCATTATGGCGTTGGCGGGAAGATGGTGAGGTTGGAGGTCGTAGAGGTCGAGGAAGTCGCGGAAGAAGGGGCTTGCCGGAAGCCCAAACCCACGCTCGAAGTGCGCGAGGAATACCACGTATTCCCCGGGTTGGGGTTCCGGTGCAACCTCCCCCTCCGGGAGACGGCTCTCGACTTCCGGAGGAATCCGGTGAGTCCGATACAGCCAGTCCAGATCGGACTGCTTGGTCTCGGACCCATCCCAGCATCCCCGAGTACGTTCTTCGCCCATGTCGGAGAAGTACGCAGGGGTATCCGAGCTACTCTGCAGGCGCAGCGGCGGTTAGTCGGAGTTAGTCTACCGGAAACTAGGATGTCGGAGCACAAACTGCTAAACACTACCGGATTCCTAGGAAACAAGATCTACCGTGGGCCAGATAATCAAAACAAAAGGGAGGAAAAAAGGGGCAGGCTAAAACTCTTACGAAGCAGTGCAAGTGAATAATCTACGCCCTACCGCGGCGATACATCACCGCCGTGCGGCTCGTGCGCGCCGCTCAAGTTGTGCTCACCGGCGGTGGCTCAACCGCGCTCGTGCTACGGCACGGCCGGAGTCGGACAGTTGCGCTACCGAAGAAAAACATCGGAGCGGAAAAGAGGAACTAACCAGAGAAAAGAAGGTCGGCGAGGGCGACGGTGTCCGGGCTCCGGCGAGCGGAGAGGGCAACGGTGTCCGAGCTCCGGCGAACGACGGCAAATGCTGCGACTGTGGTGTGCTCGAGACAGTAATGGAAGAAGAGCGAGGAAGAATAAGAACGGGAGGAGACCGTTCCGGTCCCCTATTTATGGGGGGGATTCCGGAGCGGTTTCCGGTTTTCCCGCCCACGATCTCCACGATCGTGGGTGGGATCTGTTTTGTGCCGCGAGCCACGTGGCGCTATCCGGAGCGCCCGGTCCGGCCACACCGAGGGCCACACGGCCCCAACGGTTGGATTCCGGATCGGCTGCGGCTCCCCGGCGCGGGAACCCAAGTGACGGCGTGCTCGCGCAGGGGCACTCGAGTGCGTCTCTGCTCAGACGGGACGTCGGGTGGGCCCTGGCTCACTGTCTCGAATTCATCGGGAGGCCAACAGTCAAGATTCACTGAGATGGTGCTATCCGGTCGCAGGCTTCACCTCCCGGTTAAGACAATCTCGGTGGGATGATCTCGGTAAGAAGGTCTCGGGAAGAATCGATCTCGGCATGGAATAAAAGGATTGTGTCATGTGTTATCGGAAGATAATTGTTGTTTAAAGCTGATCCCGCACATCATCCGAGGACGCTGTACAACACCAGCTTCGGGGACTAGTGTCGGGGGGCTGCCCCCCGGGTAGGGGCAGATCCCGGTATAATCCACTAAGGGGACAACAATACTTGACCTTTGGCGACAGCAAGGGACACCTCCTGGTGTGCTGAAAGGGCAGCTTAACCCTTGGGCACTGGAAGAGGGTAAAGTGCCTCCTAGCAGCCGCAAAGGTCAGCTCTGGCAGCTATAAATAGACACCCCCGGCCCTCACAATCGCAGCACAAGCGTGAGCGGGTGGTTCCTCTAAGAACTAGCTTCTCGAAGATGTCTTTGCTGATAGGCTGAGACATCTTCGGGAGGCTAGGCCTAGAGATACTCATCCTGAGGCGATCTCGGACACCTCCGGAAAGGATCCCGGATCTAGGATTCCGAGGAGACTCCCGGGTGGAGGTGTACTCGGCTTTACCGGATAGGTATTCTGGGTAAGTACTAACCGGAATGTGTGTCTCGGTCTTGATCTTATGCAGAAGAGGCTCACAGTGGCAAGCGAGGAGGTAGCCGGCGTGAGGGCTTCCGGTAGGCCGTCAACGGTCTATAGCAGGATTTCCCGTCTGTCGCGGGGGGAAGTACCATTCCACCTGACACGGAAGCATGGTCACCTCCCGCCTGACACGGAAGCATGGTCACCTCCCGCCTGACACGGGAGCGCGTCACCCGGTACGATCGTGGTACGACAAGACCTGACATGCCTAGCCCGGCAATCCGGAAAAGGCTATCCGGGATGGGCAAAGACATGTCTTGTCTCTGACAAGGGGACAATGATGATGCAGGACGGCGCCTGCCGTCCTTAACAGGATGATGACGAAGGGGCTACACCGGATAGCCCGGCGACTATGTCGCACTAGCCGGTGACGGCATGCCGGCTAGGCCTGTCCGGTGGGGCCAAGCCAAGTTAGGTTTTCCGGACCTCCTGGCCGGAACTCTTTAAAAGGCGCCATAACTGCTCCTGAGAGGGAGAGACCAACTTGAGAGCCAAAGCTATAGTCGCATTTACTCTTAGTGCAGTTACTCCTTCTCACCTTGAGTTCATCTAGTTCTTCATACTTCTCCCTTTGAGAGATCTTGTAGCAAGTTGTAGCTCTTGTACCACACATATATAGAGAGGAAAGGCAGGAGTAGGGGTGTTACCTCTTCACGAGGGCCCTGAACCTGGGTATATCGTGTGTGCGCTGTGTGCCTTCGTGCATTTGTTTGTGTTTGTTAGATCTTCCCCTTTGCACTTTGATCTTATTCCTTGTTCTTGGGAGATCTCGGTTTTACCGGGATCCTCCCCGTGTGAGCTCTTCAGTTCGCTATCCCTCCCCGGATCCACCAACGTCCATCGGCACCACAAATTAGCCATCCTATGGCATCTGCCGTGACGCCACCACGACAGAGCAGCCCTGGCAGACTTCACGACCGAGTGGACAGACACCCCCACAGCGTGGGAGCATGAGGAGGAGGAGCTCCGCCCTGACAAGGAAGCTAAGGGATACTGGTCCCTTAAGTTCGACGATGCATTCTGCAAGAAGGGCGTGGGGTTGGTGTGGTGCTGACATCCCCAACCGGCGATAAGTTGTACTACGTTGTGCAGCTCGCTTTCGACCGAGTAGAGAAGAGACCCAATAACATCGCAGAATATGAGGGTCTCCTCGCAGGGCTCCGGGCCGCCATCGCCCTCGGCATAAAAAGGATCATCATCAAGTGGGACTCCCAGCTACTGGTTAACTTCTCCAACAAAAGCTACATAGCAAAAGACGATCACATGGCCGCCTACTTGGAGAAGGTACGACAGATGGAGAAACAATTCTTGGGGATGGAGCTCACGTACATCCCACACGGTCAAAACGCTGAAGCCGACATCATCGCTCGACGCGCCTCAAGAGGGGAACCTCAAGACCCTGGAGTATTCGAGGAAAGGCTCTCGACACCCTCGGCGGCACCGCTAAAAGAAAACATCTTGAGGCCTGCTGAGCCACCTCTGCCACCGCCCACGGGAGCCCCAAGCTGCGGCACGCCCTCAGGAGACCGCTAGGTGCTAATAGCGGAACATCAAACAGATGACTACATAGTGGAAATAAGGCTCTATCTCCAAGAAGGGAACCTCACCTCAGCAGAGGAAGAGGCTGAGGTTGTGACGCCCTAAAAATCGGTACTATGTTGATTTAAGCGATTCCGCCGAAATCCGCATAATAACGATTTTAGGTCGCCCACCAGACATAATGTGCACGCCGAAACATGCGCATTATGTGGGTGGAATTGTGATAACATTACAACAGTTTCGATACATCCACAAATACAACAGGAGATAAAATACAACAACGACTCGAACGAGTCAAGATACAAATAATACAATACAAAGATACAAAAGACAGCGGAAGCAAAATAGTATCCGACTACGGATAAGATGCAAATTGGACTAAGAGTCCTGAAGATAAGCAATGGCGCCATATCCCTGCCCAGCCAAGCCGGAGGGATTCCCAAGCTAACATCGTCGGACTTCAAACCTGTTGACTGCACTTAAAGCACATCCCAAAAGAGGGTCAGGGCACTCCCTGGCAAGCAAAACCGACTTGCCTACTTTCTACACCATCTCCCAAAATATAGGGGAGGTGGACTTAGCGGCAGCAGCACTAGCAACCTAAAGAGACACGCTACAACTTCTGTCTAATCAGAGAGGGATAAGAGAGCGCATAAGATAAACATCTACAGCTAACACCAAACATAACCCATTCTCGAATTAACCCCCTCAACCAAATATGAGGAAGCAATTCGGGAAACTCACGCATGGAACATTTTTATTTATAATTTATTGTGAAAATAATTCTATATTACTAATCAAATTAATTAACATTAATTAGGTGCAAGTTGTCTAGATCTTGTTAGCCAGCATCATCACCAAAGTCGTCCATAACCGTGGACACGGCTCATCCATAAGATTATACCCTGCAGGGGTGCACTACAGTACCCATACTCGCATGATCAACCCGTGAGGGCCTCTCAACACGACTCATTCCTTCACTACAGCAAGTCCAAGTGCCACCCATATGAGTTGTTACCCGCGTCAGGAGTCCGGCCGAATCTCAATTGCGGACTCATTAGTTTGTGCCTACGCACCATGCGGCTCAAACCACAGTAGGAACTGTCCGCTACGTACGCACCACACCTATATGACCCCCCGTATCATGTAACCTCTCATCATCATCATCATCATCATCATGCACATGCATATGAGCAAAAGGAAAACCCGAACTACTTGCGGCACATGGACGAACGGCGGATCCGTTCAAAGTCGAGGGGGGCTCCATTGGGCCTCCCACAAGTGGTTAGTGCGCTCAAAATTGGATCCGAGGACAAAATCTCAGTTCCTAGGTCGACACTGAGCAGAACAAAGCACCTCGCAAGGCCTTCCGCCTGGTGCCTTATCTTTTAATTATAATACCCCAAAATAATACAACATTTTATTAAGGTAGAATAATATATCATGCTAAGCAGATGAAACATAAGAACAACAGACGACTCGCACAAACAACTCTAAGCATGCGCTACGACTCGCAAGGCCAACAGATAAACAAACAACATGTGATGGGATGTGGGGGTAAAGCTGTATGGGCTGCAGGATAAACATGTGATGGGATCGCGATAAGAATCGATAACTAGGGTAGCAGAGATCAACGGCAGGAATGAAAGACAATGTATAGGTAAACAAGCAAACTTTGCTTGCCTGGAATCCCGCATGGAAGCAGATCTTGTCGTTGCTCACACATCTCAACGTCTTATCCGCGAAGAAGCAACAAACACTGGAAGCGCAAAAGATGCATTTTACAACTACGGCAAAAGATCCAGCATGATCATATGAGCAGGATGCATGGCATGGTGAGATGCAATTTGAGATGCACTTAACTCAAATTAAGCGGAACCGGGGTTCCGACAATTAATACTTAGGTGCAAGTTATTTATCTACCCCACAATTAAATGTTCATTAACATGGCAAGACATGGCAAAGATGATCTAGTCAAATTAAATGGAATGGGGCAATACATATAGGGATTTGCTACACACATTCCATATTTATTATTCAGGTGATTTGCTACACCCGCAAACCCAAGAGATGCAACACATGTAATTATGATGCGAAATGCACAAGATAGATGACATTTAATAAAATAGGTTTAGGGTTAGGGTTTGGATCCGTACGTTGGATCGGGAGAGATAGGGTTCGAAACCGACGTCTTCGGTTCGTAGAGGAAGTAGTCGTTGTCGTGGAACACCCGATCACAGTAGTGTGCGAAGCTCCTCTGGCCGAGATCATCGGTTGCAAGGACGCTAGAGGCCGGGTAGCCAAATGGGCCATCCAGTTGTCTCCGTACGCTCCGGCATACGAGAGACGAGATGCCATCAAGTCGCAGGCGCTGCCGGACTTTTTGGTAGACTGGGCCGAGATGCAATATGAACCTCCGATGCCGGATTACAATTTCTGGAGGATGCATTTCGATGGCTCAAAGGCTAAGATCGGATTGGGTGCCGGAGTGGTCCTCACTTCCCCAAAACAAGATGTACTGAAGTATGTGCTGCAGATCCATTTTCGAGCATCTAACAATGTCGCGGAATATGAGGCCTTGGTTCATGGACTGAACGTCGCCAAGGAGATCGGCATCCGCCAGATAGAGTGCTTTGGTGACTCGGACCTCGTAGTACAACAGGTGTCGGGAAATTGGGATGCTCTTGATGCAAACATGGCCTTATATAGGTTTCATGTGCAGAAAATTTCCGGATTTTTTGAAGGATGCGAGTTCAAGCACATACCCAGAGGAGAAAACGAGGCAGCAGACGTCTTGTCCAAGCTAGGGTCATCTCGGGATGCCATCCCACCCGGGATAGCTCTGGAGCATCTGAGGAAGCCATCTATTCAACCGTCACCCGAATCAGATTCTATCTTCATCCCCAAGGAGCCTGGTTCAGATGCCGTACCCATGGAAGTAGATGTCGGGAGCATAACATCGAACCCGGGGACTGCATCCCAGTGCTCAGAGAGGCAAAGAAAGATGATGATAGAGGTGATGGCGGCGGAGCCAATGGACATAGACACTCCCACGTTCCCGGTCAGACCTGTCCCGGGATGGGCACAACCCATTATGGCTTACATCTTGGAGGGAACTCTCCCGGAGAATGAAGTGGAAGCCCGGCAGATAATGCGAAGATCAAAAGCATACACTATCATCAATCAAGAGCTGTACAAGAGGAGTGCCTCCGAGGTACTCCAGAGATGTGTGGAACCGGCAGAAGGACAAGAGATGCTGGTGGAAATACATCAAGGGGAGTGTGGACATCATGCATCATCCCGGGCCCTAGTGGCAAAGGTGTTCCGGCATGGGTTCTACTGGCCCACTGCACTGCAGCAAGCAGAAGATATTGTCCGGAAGTGTGGGGGATGCCAGAGATTTGCGCACCGGATACACATGCCGGCGTCAGCACTGAAAACAATCCCCATCACTTGGCCGTTCGCAGTATGGTGTTTGGATATGGTCGGGCAATTCAAACCGGCAAGAGGCAATATGACACACATACTGGTTATGGTGGACAAGTTTACTAAGTGGATACAGGTCAAGCCAATCCGGAAGTGCGATGGACACACCGCTGTGCAATTCCTGAAAGACATCATCTTGAGATACGGATACCCACACAGCATTATCACAGATAATGGAACCAACTTTGCTGTGGGGGAATTCGCTCGATTTTGTGCTGAGAAGGGAATCCGGCTGGATGTAGCATCAGTTGCACACCCGGAAGCAAATGGGCAAGTCGAAAGAGCAAATGCCTTGGTCTTGGCCGGCATCAAAGCTCGTTTGATCGAACCACTATTGAGAACTCCGGGATGCTGGATAGAGGAGTTACCAGCAGTGCTATGGGGTCTCCGGACTACACCGAATAGATCTACCGGCTACACGCCATTCTTCATGGTGTACGGTGCTGAGGCAGTACTCCCGACCGACATACAATATGACTCCCCGAGAGTAACAATGTTCACCGAGACCGAGGCAAAAGAAGCTCGGGAAGATGATGTAGATTTACTCGAAGAGGCCAAAGAATTGGCACTCTCTCGGTCTGCAATTTACCAGCAAAATCTCCGTCGCTATCATAGCCGGAAAGTGCACCCGAGGGTGTTCCGAGAGGGAGATCTGGTGCTGAGGCTCATCCAACGCACGGCCGGAATGCATAAGTTGTCACCTCCATGGGAGGGACCTTTCGTGATAAGCAGAGCGTTGCACAATGATTCTTATTACCTTGTAGATGCATAGGAGGCTAGGAAAGGTGTAATGGACAAATCCGGTGAGGAAACCAAGCGTCCATGGGATGTAGCTCTACTCCGACCCTTTTACACATAAATGGCTCAGTGTATGTGTATCTCAATTTTCAATATTTATGGAAGTAAGGCACCCCGGGAGGAACCCGGGGACTGCCTGGTTCTGTGCTATTTGTTACTTCTGTTTCGTTAAGTTTATTTATTGTGTTGTACCGGCATCCCGGGAAGGAACCCGGGGACTGCCGAATAGCTTTCTTTTATATTGTGTGCATGCCGGGAAAGTTCCGAATCTGATTCTCAAAGTCAGAGTAATGTATGTCATGTGAAATCATCTTGTGACTCGACTGACGAACGCCGAAATGGTAGTCAAGACCAAAGAGAGGGAAGGTGGGAAACACGAAAATGGCCTCGGGGACTTGGAGCAGGAACTTATCCGGCATGCTTGTTTTTTTGATAACTTTGTTGTTTATGTCGGGAATTCGGTTAGTAGGAACTCGGATTGTTTTAAGTAATGTGTGCCGTGTGAGGAGTTTTGTGACTCGACTGTCGAACGCCGAAATGGTAGACAAGAGCAGAAATTACCTAAGTACGGTAAACATGAAAGGCAATTCGGGAACTCAAAGCAGGATAAATTGACATAAATGGTTCGAGTAAGTAGTTCAGTACGGAGCGAAAATAGTATAAGTGTATATGACATATGGCACCCGACATCCCGGGGATTTAACGAATCTACTCTTTAAGTTTTTCAAGCGGTAGGGGAAGTCGGCTTCGCGACGGAGACCTCGGGAGCAGCAGCCTCGGGAGCAGAAGCCTCGGGAGCAGTGGCAGCAGCAGCAGGAACAGCAACGGGAGCGACTTCGGCTTCGGTTCCGGCAGCACTACTCGGGGCCTCGGGAAGCACCTCGGTCTCGGGGGCCTCGGGTCTTGGCGAAGTCGCGGCATCCCGGGGAACCACCTTCTCGGGCGCGGCACCGGAAGCAGCGTCATCTCCTTTCAGGGCCTCGTCTTTCGCGGCGCCGCTCGCGTCGCTTTCTTTGTCGTCCTCGTAATCTGATTCCGAGTCGGAAGGAAGGACGCTAGAGGTGAAGGCGCGGATGCTTGCCCACGTAGTGATGCGGTGCGACACCTCTTGTCGGCGCTGGACCTTTTCCGGATCGGTGACCCACGGAGAAACCGTCCGCAGGCGCAGGATCGCCCCCAGATCGAGACCTTCGTACCAGCTAAGTACTTGGGTCAAGACCTGGTCGGCGCCAGCCCGTGCACCGGAACGCTTCCAGGCGTGGATGCGCCTCCCGGCACCCCGAAGTGCGGTCGCGAGCTCGGGAATCGAGAGCGTCCCCCGGATACTCGGCCACAGTGCGCCGTGAACGTGGACCGCAACGCTGAGTAGATCCGTCCCGATAGACCGGAGAGGTACTATCTAGGCCTTCAGGGCGATGAGGTGATCCTCGATGTCCCAGGCATCCGAAATGGGACCCTTCCCGGCGCGCTTCTCGCGGCAGGCGGCAACAGCTTTGGCGGCAGCCTCGCGGGAGTGCTCGAACTCTCCTTTCAAAAGAAGAGCTGTCAAACGACTAGGTCATAAGAGTAACAGCAAGAAAGAACGCAAAGAGAAGACAAGAGGGATGTCGGTCCACTTACTGTTCAGATCCCGGTTCAATACTGTGAGCTCCGAGAGCCAAGTATCAGACCGGGAACGGAGAAGAGCAAGCTCAGTCTCGGCAGTGTGCGCGCGCTCCTCGGACTGGTCCAAGGTCTCTTTCTGCTTCTTGCTCGCCTCGATGAAGCGCGTCTTCATGTCGGCCGTAGCAGCCTTGACCTTTTCGAGCTCGCCGTTGAGCCGCGCGATCTCGGCTTGCGCAGTGGCAAGTGCAGTTTTCTGGTCAACCGAGACCTTGCGCGCGGCGTCACGCTCCTCCCGCAGGCGTCCTTCGGATTTCTTGGACTGACCGAGATCAGCAAGAACCCGGTTGAAGATATTGCGGCGTTTCTGGTTGCACTCCTGAAATCAAGACAGAGAAGAAGTTAGTCGGGAAAGGATGTAAGGAACCCGGTTGGAAGGATCTCGGGGACTTGGTGTCCGAGTCCTGGATTTTTCTCTAAGATTGGAGCCTAGTGATCCGCTATTCGGTGGAATCTAGAGCACTAAGCACCAATCTCGGGGACTAGTGGTGATGGAGCAAATTTTGATGCAACCTATCCGGTTGGGAGGATCTCGGGGACTCGGTGTCCGAGTCCTGGATTTTTCTCTAAGATTGGAGCCTAGTGATCGGTTATTCGGTGGAATCTAGAGCACTAAGCACCAATCTCGGGGACTAGTGGTGGTGGAAGGAACAAGTATTTTTTTTTAAAAGAAAGAGAACAAGCTTACCTCGGTCACCCGAGTAACATCCAGTGCGGCCACTTGGAGAGCGTGCAGAGCTTGGGCGTTGCGGCTTGGGCCTGCAGCGTGCAAGTCTCCCGCGATCTCGTAGGCATCGGCGGCAAGCCAGGCATGGTTGTATTCGTCAACAACCCGTATGCCGGAGCCGCCGGGCGCGCGGGAAGTAGCAACGTCCCGGGATCCTGAAGGTACAAACGAACTGACGGTTGCTCGCAACATCCGCAAGGCAGCAGTAGGGATCTCGGCGGGAGGCGGTGGTAACGAGGAAAACGTACCCGGGCGCAGCACCAAGTCCTGGGAAGAGGATGTCGGGGCAGCTGCGGGCGGGGCAGAAGGTGTTTTCTGCCCAGCAATCTTGCCGCGAGACTTGGGAAGTTGATCTGCTGGCCGGGAGGAGGCGGTAGGTTGCTTCTCCGGGATGGTCTTGGTCGCGACTGGCCGAGAGGGGCCGCTTGCCGCAGGTTGCCGGCGAGGGCTAACGATCTCTGCCTCAAGCCCGGGCACCCGCCGCGGACTCTCCGGAAGAAGAACTTCTCCCGAGGTGGTCGTGGCCTGCACCGGGATCTCCTCGATCACCGGATGTGCATCCGGGGTCGCAACGGTAGCCGGTGCGGCACCGGAGGCTGCAGGCTCACTTCCTCGAGTAGAAGGGCGAGGAGGTGAAGGAGAAGCCCGAGCCGGGCTGGGAGTCCTAGTCCCGGGAGGAGGAGGAACAGCAGGTGACGGGAGCTCGAGTGCATCCCTGAAAAGAAGTGTCTTAGTAATAGTTGTGGAGAAAACAGTCAGATAACATAAGGCAAGGAAGACGTACCCGGAATCCACATTGGGAGGACCCCTTTGCCGGCGCCGAGCAGGCTTCTCGGTCGTTTGCTTACTCGGTTTGCTCCTCTTGGGGGGGTTGCCGGAGTTATCGGCCCCCACGGTGTCGGAAGCCGCGCGCTTCCGGCTCTCGGCGCGTTTGGTCCCGGTTGTCGGTTTCGGAACCACTGCTGAGGCCCAATTCAGAGGGAGAGCGTCAATAACATCGAGAATCTGGCAGTCAATCTCATCCTCATCATCCGAAGAAATGAAAACTGCTTCTGGGGTTGAAGGATTACCCGGAGCAGCAGACTTGACGAAAGGGATGGCGAGATGGTCCTCGCCGTCGGGGTCCTCTCTCGGCATCACGTCCGGTCTCGGGAAGTCCGGCGCGTAATTCCCGTTGACGTGGACAGCGTCTTCTTCGTGTTGACGCTCGAACAACTGCGCAAACAGATTAGGCTGTGTCGGTGTCCAGGTGAACGCATGTACGAAGGCGAATGCACGAAAGACAGATATGAGCACCTGGTCGCATGGTTTTTTCCGAGATCCCCCAATGACACCCCAAGAGTAGTCCTCCGTCATCTCCGTCCGGGCAATAGCTCGAACGCGACGGACGACCCCGGCGTGGTTTAGCCCAAAGATACTGGTCCTAGTGGGGTCATAGTTCCCAGACATGTGGCACATCTTGTGCACTCGGTTTTGAAGGGGGCAGACCCGGCGAACAATGAAGCAACGCAGGAGATCATCCCCGGTCATCTTCTGATTTAGCACGTGCAGAACGTCGTGCATGCAGTTAACCTCATCGTTATCCGGAAGCTTCTTCCAGAGACGGAACTCACGCGGAGGACCAATAACGAACTCCGGCAGATTGATGAAGTCCGGATTCGAGGATCCCGGACCATCTCCCGAGTGCTCCCGGTTCTTCACATAGAAGAAGCTGCGCTGCCACTTCCGGCAGGACTCTAGTCCCTTGACTATGGGGAATCCGGAGTCCGCGCGTGGGATGATGGTGGCCGCTCCGCAATCGACTAAGTCTTTTATTTTCTTATCCGGGTTGGGGATGGCTTGGCGGCGAAGAATGAAATACTTGGCCCAGAGATCCAAGAAGGGCCAGATGCCGAGGTATGCCTCCGCGTATGTGGTGAAGACCGAGAGCATCATTATGGCGTTGGCGGGAAGATGGTGAGGTTGGAGGTCGTAGAGGTCGAGGAAGTCGCGGAAGAAGGGGCTTGCCGGAAGCCCAAACCCACGCTCGAAGTGCGCGAGGAATACCACGTATTCCCCGGGTTGGGGTTCCGGTGCAACCTCCCCCTCCGGGAGACGGCTCTCGACTTCCGGAGGAATCCGGTGAGTCCGATACAGCCAGTCCAGATCGGACTGCTTGGTCTCGGACCCATCCCAGCATCCCCGAGTACGTTCTTCGCCCATGTCGGAGAAGTACGCAGGGGTATCCGAGCTACTCTGCAGGCGCAGCGGCGGTTAGTCGGAGTTAGTCTACCGGAAACTAGGATGTCGGAGCACAAACTGCTAAACACTACCGGATTCCTAGGAAACAAGATCTACCGTGGGCCAGATAATCAAAACAAAAGGGAGGAAAAAAGGGGCAGGCTAAAACTCTTACGAAGCAGTGCAAGTGAATAATCTACGCCCTACCGCGGCGATACATCACCGCCGTGCGGCTCGTGCGCGCCGCTCAAGTTGTGCTCACCGGCGGTGGCTCAACCGCGCTCGTGCTACGGCACGGCCGGAGTCGGACAGTTGTGCTACCGAAGAAAAACATCGGAGCGGAAAAGAGGAACTAACCAGAGAAAAGAAGGTCGGCGAGGGCGACGGTGTCCGGGCTCCGGCGAGCGGAGAGGGCAACGGTGTCCGAGCTCCGGCGAACGACGGCAAATGCTGCGACTGTGGTGCGCTCGAGACAGTAATGGAAGAAGAGCGAGGAAGAAGAAGAACGGGAGGAGACCGTTCCGGTCCCCTATTTATGGGGGGGATTCCGGAGCGGTTTCCGGTTTTCCCGCCCACGATCTCCACGATCGTGGGTGGGATCTGTTTTGTGCCGCGAGCCACGTGGCGCTATCCGGAGCGCCCGGTCCGGCCACACCGAGGGCCACACGGCCCCAACGGTTGGATTCCGGATCGGCTGCGGCTCCCCGGCGCGGGAACCCAAGTGACGGCGTGCTCGCGCAGGGGCACTCGAGTGCGTCTCTGCTCAGACGGGACGTCGGGTGGGCCCTGGCTCACTGTCTCGAATTCATCGGGAGGCCAACAGTCAAGATTCACTGAGATGGTGCTATCCGGTCGCAGGCTTCACCTCCCGGTTAAGACAATCTCGGTGGGATGATCTCGGTAAGAAGGTCTCGGGAAGAATCGATCTCGGCATGGAATAAAAGGATTGTGTCATGTGTTATCGGAAAATAATTGTTGTTTAAAGCTGATCCCGCACATCATCCGAGGACGCTGTACAACACCAGCTTCGGGGACTAGTGTCGGGGGGCTGCCCCCCGGGTAGGGGCAGATCCCGGTATAATCCACTAAGGAGACAACAATACTTGACCTTTGGCGACAGCAAGGGACACCTCCTGGTGTGCTGAAAGGGCAGCTTAACCCTTGGGCACTGGAAGAGGGTAAAGTGCCTCCTGGCAGCCGCAAAGGTCAGCTCTGGCAGCTATAAATAGACACCCCCGGCCCTCACAATCGCAGCACAAGCGTGAGCGGGTGGTTCCTCTAAGAACTAGCTTCTCGAAGATGTCTTTGCTGATAGGCTGAGACATCTTCGGGAGGCTAGGCCTAGAGATACTCATCCTGAGGCGAGCTCGGACACCTCCGGAAAGGATCCCGGATCTAGGATTCCGAGGAGACTCCCGGGTGGAGGTGTACTCGGCTTTACCGGATAGGTATTCTGGGTAAGTACTAACCGGAATGTGTGTCTCGGTCTTGATCTTATGCAGAAGAGGCTCACAGTGGCAAGCGAGGAGGTAGCCGGCGTGAGGGCTTCCGGTAGGCCGTCAACGGTCTATAGCAGGATTTCCCGTCTGTCGCGGGGGGAAGTACCATTCCACCTGACACGGAAGCATGGTCACCTCCCGCCTGACACGGAAGCATGGTCACCTCCCGCCTGACACGGGAGCGCGTCACCCGGTACGATCGTGGTACGACAAGACCTGACATGCCTAGCCCGGCAATCCGGAAAAGGCTATCCGGGATGGGCAAAGACATGTCTTGTCTCTGACAAGGGGACAATGATGATGCAGGACGGCGCCTGCCGTCCTTAACAGGATGATGACGAAGGGGCTACACCGGATAGCCCGGCGACTATGTCGCACTAGCCGGTGACGGCATGCCGGCTAGGCCTGTCCGGTGGGGCCAAGCCAAGTTAGGTTTTCCGGACCTCCTGGCCGGAACTCTTTAAAAGGCGCCATAACTGCTCCTGAGAGGGAGAGACCAACTTGAGAGCCAAAGCTATAGTCGCATTTACTCTTAGTGCAGTTACTCCTTCTCACCTTGAGTTCATCTAGTTCTTCATACTTCTCCCTTTGAGAGATCTTGTAGCAAGTTGTAGCTCTTGTACCACACATATATAGAGAGGAAAGGCAGGAGTAGGGGTGTTACCTCTTCACGAGGGCCCTGAACCTGGGTATATCGTGTGTGCGCTGTGTGCCTTCGTGCATTTGTTTGTGTTTGTTAGATCTTCCCCTTTGCACTTTGATCTTATTCCTTGTTCTTGGGAGATCTCGGTTTTACCGGGATCCTCCCCGTGTGAGCTCTTCAGTTCGCTATCCCTCCCCGGATCCACCAACGTCCATCGGCACCACAAATTAGCCATCCTATGGCATCTGCCGTGACGCCACCACGACAGAGCAGCCCTGGCAGACTTCACGACCGAGTGGACAGACACCCCCACAGCGTGGGAGCATGAGGAGGAGGAGCTCCGCCCTGACAAGGAAGCTAAGGGATACTGGTCCCTTAAGTTCGACGATGCATTCTTCAAGAAGGGCGTGGGGTTGGTGTGGTGCTGACATCCCCAACCGGCGATAAGTTGTACTACGCTGTGCAGCTCGCTTTCGACCGAGTAGAGAAGAGACCCAATAACATCGCAGAATATGAGGGTCTCCTCGCAGGGCTCCGGGCCGCCGCCATCGCCCTCGGCATAAAAAGGATCATCATCAAGTGGGACTCCCAGCTACTGGTTAACTTCTCCAACAAAAGCTACATAGCAAAAGACGATCACATGGCCGCCTACTTGGAGAAGGTACGACAGATGGAGAAACAATTCTTGGGGATGGAGCTCACGTACATCCCACACGGTCAAAACGCTGAAGCCGACATCATCGCTCGACGCGCCTCAAGAGGGGAACCTCAAGACCCTGGAGTATTCGAGGAAAGGCTCTCGACACCCTCGGCGGCACCGCTAAAAGAAAACATCTTGAGGCCTGCTGAGCCACCTCTGCCACCGCCCACGGGAGCCCCAAGCTGCGGCACGCCCTCAGGAGACCGCCAGGTGCTAATAGCGGAACATCAAACAGATGACTACATAGTGGAAATAAGGCTCTATCTCCAAGAAGGGAACCTCACCTCAGCAGAGGAAGAGGCTGAGGTTGTGACGCCCTAAAAATCGGTACTATGTTGATTTAAGCGATTCCGCCGAAATCCGCATAATAACGATTTTAGGTCGCCCACCAGACATAATGTGCACGCCGAAACATGCGCATTATGTGGGTGGAATTGTGATAACATTACAACAGTTTCGATACATCCACAAATACAACAGGAGATAAAATACAACAACGACTCGAACGAGTCAAGATACAAATAATACAATACAAAGATACAAAAGACAGCGGAAGCAAAATAGTATCCGACTACGGATAAGATGCAAATTGGACTAAGAGTCCTGAAGATAAGCAATGGCGCCATATCCCTGCCCAGCCAAGCCGGAGGGATTCCCAAGCTAACGTCGTCGGACTTCAAACCTGTTGACTGCACTTAAAGCACATCCCAAAAGAGGGTCAGGGCACTCCCTGGCAAGCAAAACCGACTTGCCTACTTTCTACACCATCTCCCAAAATATAGGGGAGGTGGACTTAGCGGCAGCAGCACTAGCAACCTAAAGAGACACGCTACAACTTCTGTCTAATCAGAGAGGGATAAGAGAGCGCATAAGATAAACATCTACAGCTAACACCAAACATAACCCATTCTCGAATTAACCCCCTCAACCAAATATGAGGAAGCAATTCGGGAAACTCACGCATGGAACATTTTTATTTATAATTTATTGTGAAAATAATTCTATATTACTAATCAAATTAATTAACATTAATTAGGTGCAAGTTGTCTAGATCTTGTTAGCCAGCATCATCACCAAAGTCGTCCATAACCGTGGACACGGCTCATCGATAAGATTATACCCTGCAGGGGTGCACTACAGTACCCATACTCGCATGATCAACCCGTGAGGGCCTCTCAACACGACTCATTCCTTCACTACAGCAAGTCCAAGTGCCACCCATATGAGTTGTTACCCGCGTCAGGAGTCCGGCCGAATCTCAATTGCGGACTCATTAGTTTGTGCCTACGCACCATGCGGCTCAAACCACAGTAGGAACTGTCCGCTACGTACGCACCACACCTATATGACCCCCCGTATCATGTAACCTCTCATCATCATCATCATCATCATCATGCACATGCATATGAGCAAAAGGAAAACCCGAACTACTTGCGGCACATGGACGAACGGCGGATCCGTTCAAAGTCGAGGGGGGCTCCATTGGGCCTCCCACAAGTGGTTAGTGCGCTCAAAATTGGATCCGAGGACAAAATCTCAGTTCCTAGGTCGACACTGAGCAGAACAAAGCACCTCGCAAGGCCTTCCGCCTGGTGCCTTATCTTTTAATTATAATACCCCAAAATAATACAACATTTTATTAAGGTAGAATAATATATCATGCTAAGCAGATGAAACATAAGAACAACAGACGACTCGCACAAACAACTCTAAGCATGCGCTACGACTCGCAAGGCCAACAGATAAACAAACAACATGTGATGGGATGTGGGGGTAAAGCTGTATGGGCTGCAGGATAAACATGTGATGGGATCGCGATAAGAATCGATAACTAGGGTAGCAGAGATCAACGGCAGGAATGAAAGACAATGTATAGGTAAACAAGCAAACTTTGCTTGCCTGGAATCCCGCATGGAAGCAGATCTTGTCGTTGCTCACACATCTCAACGTCTTATCCGCGAAGAAGCAACAAACATTGGAAGCGCAAAAGATGCATTTTACAACTACGGCAAAAGATCCAGCATGATCATATGAGCAGGATGCATGGCATGGCGAGATGCAATTTGAGATGCACTTAACTCAAATTAAGCGGAACCGGGGTTCCGACAATTAATACTTAGGTGCAAGTTATTTATCTACCCCACAATTAAATGTTCATTAACATGGCAAGACATGGCAAAGATGATCTAGTCAAATTAAATGGAATGGGGCAATACATATAGGGATTTGCTACACACATTCCATATTTATTATTCAGGTGATTTGCTACACCCGCAAACCCAAGAGATGCAACACATGTAATTATGATGCGAAATGCACAAGATAGATGACATTTAATAAAATAGGTTTAGGGTTAGGGTTTGGGTCCGTACGTTGGATCGGGAGAGATAGGGTTCGAAACCTACGTCTTCGGTCCGTAGAGGAAGTAGTCGTTGTCGTGGAAGTAGTCGTCGCGGAACCGGGGCATCGTCGTTTGTCGATGTCGTGGGAGTGGTCGGAGTCGTGGCACGTAGGAGCGCGGCTATCGGACACCGGAAGAAAACGCGCACGGGCGGGCACCGCGACACGAACATGGGCAGTCACGACACACGGCACCGGAAGAGGTCGCGCACGCATATGTAGCAACACCTCGAAGGGTGGACAACTCGGGCACAAAAACGACGCCGAAGTTCTTGCGGGCATTGTGTCGAACACCTGGCGTGCGGCGGACGCGGGGGAACACCGGACGGAGACGACGTGCACGCGACCGGAAGAGGCCGCGGGGAAGGCGACGCGGCGCGGGCGAAACGCACGGCGGCGGCGGCCGGGGACGCGGGCCGTCGGGTGGAGGTAGCCGGCGGCGGGCGCAGCGCGGCAGCGAGCGCGCGGCGGCGGGAGGAGGCGGAGCGGCGCGGGCGTCGGGGGCGGAGATGCGGAAGGCGCTGCGGAGGAGCAGGGGCAGCGAGCGGCGCCGGGAGGACCAGGGGGCGGAGGCGCGGCGCTCGGCCGGGGGCAAGGCGCGGCTGGCCGGAGGCGCCGCGCGCAGGCCGGCTGGCGCGGGGCTTGCTCGTCCGGAGCAGGAGGGCGGGCGCGGCGGCCAGAGGAGGGAGGAGGCCGTGGCGCGGGGCGGAGGAGGCCGGGGGGCGGGGACGGCGCGGCGGCGGCGCTGCGGGCGCAGCAGGCGGCGGGCGCAGGCCAGGACGGCGCGGGGCGGTGGCGGCTGGAGACGCTGCGGGCCGCGGCGGCGGCGGTGCGCAGCAGGGAGAGGCGCGGGCGCTGCGGGCTGCTGGCGCAGGGGAGAGGCGGCGGCCGGAGGGAGCTGGCGGGGTGCGCGCGCGGTGGCCGGCGGCGGGACTCGCTGCGGCGGCGCACGGGGGCGTCGGGTGCGGGAGAAGAAGGTGCGGCTCGGGCTGGTCTGCGGGAAGAAGAAGGAAGAGAAGGAAAGAAAAAGAAAAGAAGAAAAAGAAAAAGGAAAAGGAGGGGGGGGGGGGAAAGAGAAACAAGGGGTGGAAGATTATTTTGCAAAAATCAGAAAAAGGAGGAGGGTGGCTGCAAAAAGTCAGGGGGTGGGAAAGAATTTTCTGTGGGGAAACCTAGGGTTTGGCATAGGTGGGCTTTGGGCCTTAATTTCTCTCCCGTTTTTTATTTTCCTGTTTTATATTTTTAAAACAAAAATAGAAAAGGAATTTCAACACGAAACCTATACAAAATATTTTTAGTTTTGAATAGACAATTTAATAAACTAGTTCTTAACATTTTTAAAAGATTTGAAAACAACACCTTTTTAATTAATTTGAAATGCATTTGAATTTAATTGCGGGGATTGAATTTAAATGCAACAAATTAAATTAATGCGAAGCGATGCGATGTCGATGCAAAAAGAAAACTCATAAAAACAAAAAGGGGATAAAATCCCGGGGCGTTACAATCGACACCACTAACAAGGGATCTCGTCCCGAGATCCACGCCGAGACCACAAGAAGAGAGGGGTAACTATCGAGTCTTCGCGCTCCGGGATGAGCTTCTCGACACCACTAACAAGGGATTGTTGCTCACGACGAAGACGACTCCGAAAGATCGAACCTAATAGGGTAAAAGGCAAGAAATCGTCCACCCACACGTAGGATCTTAAACTTTGAAAGTTGGATAAGAGAAGAGACTCCAAATCAAATAAGGTAAGAGGAGAAGTAGAATAGAGGTAATGAGTAAAAAGAAACCTATTGAGATCTTTTCAAAATAATTTTAGTCAAATAGTTTAGACACTCTACAAACATCGACCGTTAGCGAGGTTATCCTACAGGCTTTTGCGGACCCGGTGCTTCGATAACCATTCGTATCGAAACAACAAGGAGATCGAAACCAAGGCTCTGATACCACTTTGTGACGCCCTAAAAATCGGTACTATGTTGATTTAAGCGATTCCGCCGAAATCCGCATAATAACGATTTTAGGTCGCCCACCAGACATAATGTGCACGCCGAAACATGCGCATTATGTGGGTGGAATTGTGATAACATTACAACAGTTTCGATACATCCACAAATACAACAGGAGATAAAATACAACAACGACTCGAACGAGTCAAGATACAAATAATACAATACAAAGATACAAAAGACAGCGGAAGCAAAATAGTATCCGACTACGGATAAGATGCAAATTGGACTAAGAGTCCTGAAGATAAGCAATGGCGCCATATCCCTGCCCAGCCAAGCCGGAGGGATTCCCAAGCTAACGTCGTCGGACTTCAAACCTGTTGACTGCACATAAAGCACATCCCAAAAGAGGGTCAGGGCACTCCCTGGCAAGCAAAACCGACTTGCCTACTTTCTACACCATCTCCCAAAATATAGGGGAGGTGGACTTAGCGGCAGCAGCACTAGCAACCTAAAGAGACACGCTACAACTTCCGTCTAATAAGAGAGGGATAAGAGAGCGCATAAGATAAACATCTACAGCTAACACCAAACATAACCCATTCTCGAATTAACCCCCTCAACCAAATATGAGGAAGCAATTCGGGAAACTCACGCATGGAACATTTTTATTTATAATTTATTATGAAAATAATTCTATATTACTAATCAAATTAATTAACATTAATTAGGTGCAAGTTGTCTAGATCTTGTTAGCCAACATCATCACCAAAGTCGTCCATAACCGTGGACACGGCTCATCGATAAGATTATACCCTGCAGGGGTGCACTACAGTACCCATACTCGCATGATAAACCCGTGAGGGCCTCTCAACACGACTCATTCCTTCACTACAGCAAGTCCAAGTGCCACCCATATGAGTTGTTACCCGCGTCAGGAGTCCGGCCGAATCTCAATTACGGACTCATTAGTTTGTGCCTACGCACCATGCGGCTCAAACCACAGTAGGAACTGTCCGCTACGTACGCACCACACCTATATGACCCCCCGTATCATGTAACCTCTCATCATCATCATCATCATCATCATGCACATGCATATGAGCAAAAGGAAAACCCGAACTACTTGCGGCACATGGACGAGCTGCGGATCCGTTCAAAGTCGAGGGGGGCTCCATTGGGCCTCCCACAAGTGGTTAGTGCGCTCAAAATTGGATCCGAGGACAAAATCTCAGTTCCTAGGTCGACACTGAGCAGAACAAAGCACCTCGCAAGGCCTTCCGCCTGGTGCCTTATCTTTTAATTATAATACCCCAAAATAATACAACATTTTATTAAGGTAGAATAATATATCATGCTAAGCAGATGAAACATAAGAACAACAGACGACTCGCACAAACAACTCTAAGCATGCGCTACGACTCGCAAGGCCAACAGATAAACAAACAACATGTGATGGGATGTGGGGGTAAAGCTGTATGGGCTGCAGGATAAACATCTGATGGGATCGCGATAAGAATCGATAACTAGGGTAGCAGAGATCAACGGCAGGAATGAAAGACAATGTATAGGTAAACAAGCAAACTTTGCTTGCCTGGAATCCCGCATGGAAGCAGATCTTGTCGTTGCTCACACATCTCAACGTCTTATCCGCGAAGAAGCAACAAACATTGGAAGCGCAAAAGATGCATTTTACAACTACGGCAAAAGATCCAGCATGATCATATGAGCAGGATGCATGGCATGGCGAGATGCAATTTGAGATGCACTTAACTCAAATTAAGCGGAACCGGGGTTCCGACAATTAATACTTAGGTGCAAGTTATTTATCTACCCCACAATTAAATGTTCATTAACATGGCAAGACATGGCAAAGATGATCTAGTCAAATTAAATGGAATGGGGCAATACATATAGGGATTTGCTACACACATTCCATATTTATTATTCAGGTGATTTGCTACACCCGCAAACCCAAGAGATGCAACACATGTAATTATGATGCGAAATGCACAAGATAGATGACATTTAATAAAATAGGTTTAGGGTTAGGGTTTGGGTTCGTACGTTGGATCGGGAGAGATAGGGTTCGAAACCGACGTCTTCGGTCCGTAGAGGAAGTAGTCGTTGTCGTGGAAGTAGTCGTCGCGGAACCGGGGCATCGTCGTTTGTCGATGTCGTGGGAGTGGTCGGAGTCGTGGCACGTAGGAGCGCGGCTATCGGACACCGGAAGAAAACGCGCACGGGCGGGCACCGCGACACGAACATGGGCAGTCACGACACACGGCACCGGAAGAGGTCGCGCACGCATATGTAGCAACACCTCGAAGGGTGGACAACTCGGGCACAAAAACGACGCCGAAGTTCTTGCGGGCATTGTGTCGAACACCTGGCGTGCGGCGGACGCGGGGGAACACCGGACGGAGACGACGTGCACGCGACCGGAAGAGGCCGCGGGGAAGGCGACGCGGCGCGGGCGAAACGCACGGCGGCGGCGGCCGGGGACGCGGGCCGTCGGGTGGAGGTAGCCGGCGGCGGGCGCAGCGCGGCAGCGAGCGCGCGGCGGCGGGAGGAGGCGGAGCGGCGCGGGCGTCGGGGGCGGAGATGCGGAAGGCGCTGCGGAGGAGCAGGGGCAGCGAGCGGCGCCGGGAGGACCAGGGGGCGGAGGCGCGGCGCTCGGCCGGGGGCAAGGCGCGGCTGGCCGGAGGCGCCGCGCGCAGGCCGGCTGGCGCGGGGCTTGCTCGTCCGGAGCAGGAGGGCGGGCGCGGCGGCCAGAGGAGGGAGGAGGCCGTGGCGCGGGGCGGAGGAGGCCGGGGGGCGGGGACGGCGCGGCGGCGGCGCTGCGGGCGCAGCAGGCGGCGGGCGCAGGCCGGGACGGCGCGGGGCGGTGGCGGCTGGAGACGCTGCGGGCCGCGGCGGCTGCGGTGCGCAGCAGGGAGAGGCGCGGGCGCTGCGGGCTGCTGGCGCAGGGGAGAGGCGGCGGCCGGAGGGAGCTGGCGGGGTGCGCGCGCGGTGGCCGGCGGCGGGACTCGCTGCGGCGGCGCACGGGGGCGTCGAGTGCGGGATTAGAAGGTGCGGCTCGGGCTAGTCTACGGGAAGAAGAAGGAAGAGAAGGAAAGAAAAAGAAAAGAAGAAAAAGAAAAAGGAAAAGGAGGGGGGGAAAAAGAGAAAGAAGGGGTGGAAGATTATTTTGCAAAAATCAGAAAAAGAAGGAGGGTGGCTGCAAAAAGTCAGGGGGTGGGAAAGAATTTTCTATGGGGAAACCTAGGGTTTGGCTTAGGTGGGCTTTGGGTCTTAATTTCTCTCCCGTTTTTTATTTTCCTGTTTTATATTTTTAAAACAAAATAGAAAAGCAATTTCAACACGAAACCTATACAAAATATTTTTAGTTTTGAATAGACAATTTAATAAACTAGTTTTTAACATTTTTAAAAGATTTGAAAACAACACCTTTTTAATTAATTTGAAATGCATTTGAATTTAATTGCGGGGATTGAATTTAAATGCAACAAATTAAATTAATGCGATGCGATGCGATGTCGATGCAAAAAGAAAACTCATAAAAACAAAAAGGGGATAAAATCCCGGGGCGTTACAATGTGGCTCGCCAAGCCAAGCTGTACCGCCTCAAAGACGACGCGTTGTACAGGCGGCACCCTAACGGGGTAGCCCTCAAGTGCATCGCCATCAACGAAGGTCGAGAGTTACTCAACGATATTCACAGCGGGGATTGCGGACATCACTCTTCCTCCCGCACTCTGGTGGCCAAGGCGTTCCGAAGTGGTTTCTTCTGGCCCATGGCCCTGCAAGACGCAACGAACCTCGTGAGGGAATGCGAAGCATGCCAGTTCCATGCTAAGCAAATCCACCAACCGGCGCAGGAGCTGCAAACCATCCCAATGTCTTGGCCCTTCGCGGTATGGGGGCTGGACATACTGGGGCTCTTCCCTAGAGCTCAAGGAGGTTATCGTTACCTGTACGTAGCCGTCGACAAGTTCTCGAAGTGGGCCGAGGTCGAAGCGGTGGGCACCATACCTGCTAGGTCTCCTGTCAAGTTCATCATAGGGATTGTGTGCCGCTTCGGGGTCCCCAATCGCATCATCATACACAATGACTCACAGTTCACCAGCGGACTCTTCAAATCATACTGCGCAGATCTCGGCATCAAGATATGATACACCTCCATGGCACACCCGCGCAGCAATGGCTAGGCAGAGCGAGCCAACGCGGAGGTCCTGAAGGGGCTCAAGACCAGGAGCTTCAAGAGGAAGCTGAAGGCATGTGGAAAAAACTGGATCGAGGGCTTACCAGCGGTGTTGTGTCCATCCGCACGACCCCCACCAAGCCCACAGGTCAGGCGCCTTTCTCCCTGGTCTGCGGAGCCGAAGCGGTGTTGCCTGCCGAACTCAAACACGAGTTAGCCCGAGTGCTGGCCTTCAAAGAAGGTCTCCAGGATGAGCTGCGACAGGAGGACCTGCTCCTCCTGGAAGAAGCTCGACATCGCGTCATACTCCGAGCAGCGTGCTATCAGCTGGCTTTGCGACGGTACCACAACCGACACATACGACGTCGAACTCTCGAGGTAGGCGATCTTGTTCTGCGCAGGATCCAATCAAGGGAGGGCCTCCACAAGCTATCACCAATGTGGGAAGGACCGTTCAAGATCGCGCGCATCGCCTGTCCCGGCGCCTGCCAGGCTGGTGACAATGGAGGGAGTCGCAGTGACGAACCCGTGGAACATCGAGCACCTACGCAAGTTCTACGCATGAGGGCCTCATGACCACCATGACACCAGGCTTACAGTCGCCTCGGCAAGAAGTTTTTGGAGATAGAGACACCGCGCGGCCCCAGCGCCCGTAAGTCCGCGTGCCCTAGCACAAACGGCAAGATGTAATGAACTATTTGCTTTTCAACACTAAGTCGCAGACCCCTCGGTAAGCATCCTCGACTTCTTGGTTTTTTTATGTTTCTCCTTAAGTATCACGCGAGCGGGGGCTAGGCACAGTGGCTGCTTGGGCCAGAGTCTGCCCAACGGCGCCGCAAAACCCAATAATGCTGAGTGTTGGTGGTTCGGCCAGCTCCCACGCATGCCACCTCGTCAAGGCCCTTTGTGCTATCCTCATGAGGCACGATGTCTATGTACGGGCCTGTCCTGGCAGCACTGCAAAACCCAATAAGGCCGAGCGCTGGTGGAATGGGCTAGCCCCACACATGCCGCCTCATACAAAGGTCCTTGGTGCTTTCCAAACTCACGCGACACTTTAGGAAGAAACCCTCCTAAGCACGGTGTCGATGTATGGGTCCGCCTGACAGCATTGAAAAAACCCAAGAAGATCGAGTGTTGGAATGGGCTACCCCACACATGACGCCTCATCCACGGTCCTTGGTGCTTTCGAAAACTCGTATAAACTCTTTAAACACAATGTCGATGTACGGGTCTGCCTGGCAGCCCTGAAAAACCCAAGAAGATCGAGTGCCGGTGGAATGGGCTAGCCCTACACATGCCGCCTCATCCATGGTGCTTGGTGCTATCGTAACTTATATTAAAACCCTAGGGACTTTCTTAAGGAAAGATGAGCACGGTGTCGATGTACGGGCCTGTCATGGCAGCACTGAAAAACCCAAACAGACCGAGTGTTGGTTGAATGGGCCAGCCCCACACATGCCACCTCGTCACGGTCCTTGGTGCTCCCCGAGGTCTTTTGTTCTTCTTTCCTCCCCCAGGAGATCCGCTGAAGCCCTCGCGAGGAGAACCCTTGATGGCGCCCCGCTGAAGTCAAGTTCGCACCAGGACCCTCGTGCACCTCGCAAAGTCTAGCGCCACAAAAGCACACCGTCCCCACGCAACAAGAAACAAGTCTCCTCTAGCCAAAGACAAATAACACAACAACACGGCGGGCCAAAGCCAAGGAAGGACTTTTTCTTCATTACTTTTTTTACAAGCACAATATGGATAACAAAAGGACCTGGCCTATTCTATGGAGGGGAGTCTCGACGCGCGCAGGAAGAAGATCGCCACGGTGGTGAAGGCCGCCGGAATCAAGGTCGAGGCCTACTGGCCGCCCGAGCAGAGCACCCGTGAAGGGAGAGCTCATCACCAACTAAGCGAGGAGGGGCGCCTAGTCAGACTCTTCCTCCTACTTCACCGACCCGAAGCTCGGGTCCAAGCTGGAGCCGTCACCGTCGTCATCAAGGCTCTCAGCGCTAGTATCCTTGGCCGGGTGACGTGGGGCTACCTTTCGACTAGCTCACGATGAGGCTACCTGGGCCGCGCCAAGTTGGAGAAAGCCCAAAGAAGGCCCGTTAGGGGTGCCGTGCAGCCTAGTCCAAGTCGGTTAGGTCTCATAACCTGCCATATCTGTAATTGCCGTCGGCATCGATCACCCGAGACCTGGCTGACCTATAAAAGCCAGGAGGGTCGCTCGTCTCAGGACATGCCAATAGCCACCACCACAAACCCTAGCGAGATCGCAATATCGCCATTGTAATCGCTACTAACCATCAATACCAGACAAGCAGGAGTAGGGTGTTATCCTCCGGGAGCCTGAACCTGGGTAAAATCCCCGCTTGTGAGCCGTCGTGATCACCAGCGCTTACCTCTCTCCCCCCTCAATCAACCCGGGGTGCATAACCCTGGGATTTGCCGAGTTACACCCTCGTCAATTGGCGCCGTCTGTGGGAAAGACAACAAGCGTTGGAATCATGGTCGCACCGGCTCCATCCGCAATGAAGATCAACGTCTGCACCACTCGGGAGCCCATCCGCTTCGGCTCCTTCGAGTACGCCTTCCACCCGCCGGCCCACCGCTCGGTGTACGCCGATCTATACAAAGGTATACACATCACCTTTGGCTCCATATACTGTTTCGTCGACAGTCGCGGAATATTCAGGTCCGCAGCAACCGCGCCATGCGTGGCGGTGGCACCCGCACCGGTCACCCTCGCATCGCACTCGCCGTCGTCCACCGCGGGAGTCGCATCTGCCACACCCGAGAAGATCGTACCTGCGTCGACTACATCGACAACCTCGGCAGCAACCGTGCAGATCGAGTCTACTTTAACCGTTTCGGTCGCACGCTAGGCAAAGTCAAGATCTACCTCAACCACGACTGCATCCGCGCGTGCGACCAAGGACGTGCTACCGACGGCCGCACCACGCGCATCTTCGTGGGCCCGTCAAGTCTACCTCAAGACGATCGCACTCGCTCCGGCGACTGCGAAGTCTCCTTCCACGAACATGGTGACGATCGCAAGAAGACGCAACGACGACTGCGCTGCCCACCATGTAGCAGCAATTTTCGATCCAGAGCAGGATTCGGACGACGGAAGCAGCTGTGGCAGCGTGAACACTCCTACCCCGGCCTACCGCGCGCAAGTCTTCATGGCTGGCACAGCGCCCCCAGAAGGCAACGAGGAACACGCATACCCACTACAGGTGGTCATGCCTGACCAAACGCGACTCACCATCACGCGTCACATGGGGATCAAGGCCATGAAGCATGTCGACGATGGCACGTTCCCTCCACCCGACGTACCTAGATAGGATCACCTGGCGGTCCAGTACTTGCTACACAAGGAAGGCAAGCGACTTCGCGCCGAAAAGACCGAGGTGCTTAGGCGCAAGAGGGATGCGGATGCGTCGAGTGCCATACGGGCTGCCATCTCGTTCACTTCATCCACAGAGGTTAACCAAGGAGGACGGCGACACAGAGCTCGCGTCTCCCTCATGATAGACGTTGATCAAGCCAGGGTCACCCGCAACCTCGACTCGTCCTTCGTCACCGAGGACGAGAACGACATACCTGTCCCCAAAATGGCGAACGCCGCCATCATCGCAGTCGAAACATACCTTCGGCTCACACAGCCACCGGAGGGAGACGCGCTCGCCCTCCTCCACAAGCAGCAGATCATGTCCATGAAAGCAATCGAGGAGGCTCTGTCGATCAGGGCGCCAAGCAACAGGGCACGTGAAGAGCCAGAGCACTAAGCCCGCGAGCCAGCAACATCAGGGGTCCCGGCAATACAGCCACTACGACAAGCCCAGCTAGGCGAAGACCTTCGCAACGTCATCACGCAAAGGACGGTGGACCGCAACCGCAGCCAGCGTTCGGCTGACACGACGCAACTGGACGACCAGGCCGATCGTAACTTCGAGCCATGCGGTGCCGCATGCTTCAGCTTCAACATCCGCGACACCCGCATGCCGAAGGGATTCAAGCTGACAGCGGGAACCCCCAGATACGACGGGAAACAAGACCCGCGCTTGTGGCTCGAAGATTACCTCATCGCCTGCACCTGCCAAGGCGGGACGTCGACTACGGCTATGCAGTACATCCAGCTCATGCTCACGGACTCAGCGCGCGGGTGGCTCACCAGCCAACCCAAGGACTCCTTCCGAACCTGGGAAGAGTTCCAAGATACTTTCATAAAAAGTTTCTCTGGAACATATGCAAGGCCGACGACCTACATCGAGTTGCAAGCCTGCAAACAAGGAAGAGACGAGTCGCTCCGCTCGTACATCCAGCGGTGGACACTCCTCCGCAACACCATGGAACCCGTATCAGAAGACCGGGTGATGGATGCTTTCATGCACGGCATCGCTCGCCGCGACCTCCGCGAATAATTTGGTAGACTCTAGCCGAAGACCACGATCGAGCTCATGAAGATAGCAAATCAGTGGGCCGAGTGAGAGGACTACGTCCGCGACACCTCTCCAAAGAAGGAAGCCGAAACAAGTAACTGGCGAGATGGACGCCAGAAGAAGAAACACAGTTTCACCAATCCTGACACAATCGAGCTAGTAGCGGCGGGATACCAAACCCCCCGCGATGATACACGAGATAACAGTCGCCCATACGATAAGGGTCGACAGTCCAGCTCGGGACAGTACAACCGCAACAGTAGTGGCACTAGCCACAATGATGGAGGCCAGAAGCGCGAGTGGAAGCGCACGCTGACCCCAGCTGAGGAACTGATGCAACCTTGCAAGCATCACTCGTTCCGCAACCCGGACACAGGCAAGTGGGGTGCCAACCACCTGCTGAAGGACTGCCGCAAAGCTCGCAAGATTTACCAGGCTATGCAACAAATCATCACCCCTGTGCAAGCATTGCAGGCAGCCCCACAGCTCGCCCTTCAGGCAGCACCCGCAAGCAACAACCAGACACAAGCGGTCGGGACTTTCCCCCAGCAGCAGCCGCAGCATGAAGTCCAGTCGCCAGCGAACGACGCATACCCGACCGCACGAGGGCAGCTCAACATGATCTAGAAAGGACGCCCTTCGAACAGGGCCCAGAAGCTCATCACCCGCCAGGTCCTTCAGGCTACCACCAGACCGCGAGCAGTACCAGACTACCTGAGAGGGTCAGAGACACCAATCACCTTCTCCAGGGCAGACCACCCGTCAGAGGTACCTCGACCCGGTCACGCCGCTCTGGTTATCGAGGCCCTAATCGGTGACTACAGCCTGAAGAAGGTATACATGGACGGAGGCAGCGGCATCAGCATCATATTCGCCGACACCCTGAGAAGAATGAACAAGTCAACGAAGAAGTTGCTGGAGTCGGAGACCACCTTCCACGGCATAGTACCAGGGCAAGCAAACACACCCATGGGAACAATCACACTCGACGTCGTCCTCGTCACACCCGAACACTTGAGGAAAGAGTCGATTGACTTCGAGGTCGTCGACTGGAAGTCACAGTACCACACCATACTTGGGCGCCCAACTTTTGACAGGTTCATGGCAGTGCCTCACTACGCCTACCTGATGATCAAGTTGTCTGGACCCAAAGGGGTAATCACTGTGCGCGGTGACTTCGACCGCTCCAACAGCTGTGATCGCGAGTTCAGCAGGATTTCTGAGTTCTTCGGGATCGAAGAGCACTTCAAGGCCATATCAGTCGACAACGACAAGACCATCTTTCCACCCCGCAAGAAGCCAGCCAAAGACGCCGCCTTCAACACAAATGATGACACCATAACTCACCAAGTCCATCCGACTGACAGAAGCAAGACGGTCAAAGTATCATCGAGCTTGACCCGTGCATAGGAAAGCGCGCTCGTCGAGTTTCTACGTGAGAACTGGAAAATCTTTGCATGGCAACCCTCTGACATGCCAGGAATACCCAGGAATCTCGCCGAGCACTCTTTAAAAGTCCACAAGGACGCTCGACCAGTAAAACAAGCCATGCGGCGCTTCTCATGACCCAAACGGGATGCAATTACCGCAGAAATCGATCGACTGCTGCACGCCAAATTCATCCGAGAAATCAAGGACTCGGACTGGGTCGCCAACCCTGTCCTGGTGGAAAAGAAGAAGACGAAGAAACTGCGCATGTGCGTAGACTTTACCGCAGTCAACAAGTGTTGTCCAAAGGATCACTTCCCGCTCTCGCGGATAGACCAGATCATCGACTCGACAGCAGGCTGCGAGCGCCCGTCTTTCCTGGACGCCTACTCAGGGTACCAGCAGATCAGGCTGAAAGTCTAAGATGAAGAAAAAATGGCGTTCATCACACCCGACTGTGTCTTTTGCTACCAGACTATGCCCTTCGGGTTGAAGAACGCGGGCGCCACATATCAGCGCAGCATGCAAGCATGCCTCAAAGGGCTCATCGGGCAAATTGTCCAAGTCTACGTCGATGACATCGTCGTCACAACTCGAAAAGAAGACACCTTAGTCGACGACCTCCGCAAGGTCTTCGCGGCACTCGACGCATATGTAATCAAGCTCAACCCAGAAAAATGCGTGTTCGGTGTGCCAGCCGGAGAGTTACTGGGGTACCTTGTCACTGCAAGAGGAATCGAAGCAAATCCTGAGAAGGTGCAGAACATACTCATGATGCCAGCACCCACCAAACTTTGGGAAGTGCAACGATTAGCCGGCCGAGTCGCAGCTCTCAGCCGGTTCATAAGTAAGTTGGGGGAAAAGGCCCTGCCTTTCTACCAACTGATGAACAAGACGGACAAGTTCGAGTGGACACAAGAGGCGCAAGAGGCGTTCGACCAGCTCAAAAAGACCCTAACGACATCCCCGGTCCTGGTGCCACCACTGGAAAGCGAGCCACTATACATATACGTCTCAGCGACAAACAGGGTGGTGAGCACGGTACTCGTAGTCGAGCGGGAAGAAGAAGGGCATAGTCACCCTGTCCAGAGACCGGTCTACTACCTCAGTTAAGTTCTAACACTGTCCAAGCTAAACTACCCGCACTACCAGAAGCTGGCGTACGGGGTCTTCATGACCTCCAGGAAGGTCGTCCATTACTTCTCCGAGCACCCGATCACGGTGGTAAGCTCCTCCGGCCTAGCAGACATACTCACAAATCAGCGCGCGACAGGACGAGTCGCCAAGTGGGTTGTCGAACTAGGACCCTGGGGGCTGAAATACGCTCACCCGAAATCTATAAAGGCCCAAGTCCTTCCAGAATTCAGTACCGAGTGAATAGAAGCCCAGCTACCAAATGACCCCGACTTGTCCAACGCATGGACGATCTACTTCGACGGCTCCAAGAAATTCAAGGCGGCTGGGGCAGGAGTTGTGCTCATCTCCCCCAAAGGCGACAAGTGGAAGTATGTCCTCCAGATGGACTTCCCAACACCCTCCAACAACGAAGCCGAATACGAAGCCCTGATCCACGGCATGTGGATGGCCAAGAACTGCGGCACCACGCACCTCATGATCTACGGCGACTCCTACCTGGTTGTACAACAAACCATGAAATCATGCGACGCCATCGCCAAAAACATGATCGCCTACAAAGACCTGTACAACCAGCTGGAGGGCACCTTCGACGGCTGCGAGCTGCGGCACATTGGCCGCGATAGCAACGAGGAAGCCAACATCCTCGCTAACATGGGGTCAGACAGGGTCCCAGTACCACCTGGCGTCTTCCTCGAGCGCATCACGCAGAGGTCCATCAAGACTCGACCCGCAGCAATCCCCTCCACACCAGCAACAAGCACCGCGAACCCGCCAAGCCAAGAAAAGGAGCCCATGGAAGTCATGCTAGTCGAAGCTACGTGGACAGGACCATACCTGACATACATGCTGCACCAGAGACTGCCAGCAGACCCATTCGAAGCAAAGCGCATCATCAGGCGCTCCAAAAGCTTTACCGTCATCAACGGAGAACTCTACAAGAGAAGCATCTCAGGAATCCTTCAAAGGTGCATTGACCCAGTCGACGGCCAAGCCCTCCTACTCGACATCCATGCGGGTATCTGCGGGCATCACGCCAGCAGTCGAGCATTGGTGGACAAAGCGCTGAGAGCCGGGTTCTACTGGCCAACAGCTATGCAAAACGCAGAAGATCTGGTAAAGAAATGCACCGGGTGCCAAGAATTCGCCAACAGGCCGCACGCGCCGGCGTCCGAGCTAAAAAAAATACCGCTTGCCTGGCCCTTCGCCAAATGGGGACTGGCCATGGTGGGCCCGCTGAAGAAATCCTCACCCGGAGGACACACTCACCTCCTAGTCGCACTCGACAAGTTCACCAAGTGGATTGAGGCCGCGCATCACAAGTTCGACTGCATCATCAACGTTCAACTTCATCAGGTCCATCATCTTCAGATTCAGAGTGCCAAAAGGGATCATCACGGACAACGGCTCGAACTTCACAGCCGAGGAATTCAAAGACTTCTGCTCAGATCAAGGAATCAAGCTAAACTACACGTCCGTTTCACACCCGCAATCCAACGGGCAAGTCGAGAAAGCCAACGGCCTAGTCTGCAGCGGCATCAAGAAGCGCCTGCGGGTACCGCTTAGACGCGCAGCAGGCGCATGGGTCGAAGAACTGACATCAGTCCTATGGAGCTTGCGAACCACGCCAAACAGATCCACCCAGTACACTCCATTCTTCATGGTGTACGGTGCAGAAGCGGTACTACCCTGCGACATCAAGTTTGACGCACCACGAGTGGTCGCCTACGACGAGTCAGATGCAGAAGAGGCACTCGAAGACAGCATGTACATCCCGGATGAAGCCCGCGACATCGCCCTGGCACGATCAGCCGTGTACCAGCAAGACTTGCGCAACTACCACGGACGGAGGTTGCGACCAAGAGCTTTCGTCGCAGGCGACCTGGTCCTCCGCCTCAAGCAGAAGAAGGTGCACAAGCTAGCATCCCAATGGGAGGGCCCGTACATCGTGACAGAAGCAATTGGCAATGGAGCTTATTGCTTGAAGGACTCGAAGACAGGAGCAGTCTGTAGCAACCCATGGAACGTCGCACAAATTCGTCGGTTCTATGCCTAGGGGACCCATTCATTGTACCAAGGATAGCATGTCAACGTGTCGTGGGGGTGTCACGGCAGATGCCATAGGATGGCTAATTTGTGGGGCCGATGGACGTTGGTGGATCCGGGGAGGGATAGCGAGCTGAAGAACTCACACGGGGAGGATCCCGGTAGAACCGAGATCTCCCAAGAACAAGGAATAAGATCAAAGCGCAAAGAGGAAGATCTAACAAATACAATCAAATGCACGAAGGCACACAGCACACACACGATATACCCAGGTTCAGGGCCCTCGTGAGGAGGTAACACCCCTACTCCTGCCTTTCCTCTCTATATATTGGTGATATAAGGACTACAACTTGCTACAAGATCTCTCAAAGTGAGGAGTACAAAGAACCAGATGAACTCAAGGTGAGAAGGAGTGAATGCTCTAAGAGTAAATGCGACTATAGCTTTGGCTCTGAAGTTGGTCTCTCCCTCTCAGGAGCAGTTATGGCGCCTTTTATAGAGGTCCGGCCAGGAGGGCCGGAAACCCTAACTTGGCTTGGCCCCACCGGACAGGCCTAGCCGGCATGCCGTCACCGGCTAGTGCGACCTACTAGCCGGACTATCCGGTGTAGCCTCTTCGTCATCATCTCGTTAAGGACGGCAGGCGCCGTCCTGCATCATCATTGTCCCCTTGTCAGAGACAAGACATGTCTCTGCCCATCCCGGATAGCCTTTTCCGGATTGCCGGGCTAGGCATGTCAGGTCCTGTCGTACCACGATCGTACCGGGTGACGTGCTCCCGTGTCAGGCGGGAGGTGACCATGCTTCCGTGTCAGGCGGGAGGTGACCATGCTTCCGTGTCAGGCGGAATGGTACTTCCCCCTGTGACAGACGGGAAGGCCTGCTATAGACCGTTGACGGCCTACCGGAAGCCCTCACGCTGGCTACCTCCCCGCTTGCCACTGTGAGCCTCTTCTGCATAAGATCAAGACCGAGACACATATTCCGGTTAGTACTTACCCGGAATACCTATCCGGTAAAGCCGAGTACACCTCCACCCGGAAGTCTCCCCGGAGTCCTAGATCCGGGATCCTTCCCGGAGACGTCCGAGCTCGTCTCCGGATGAGTATCTCTAGGCCTAGCCTCCCGAAGATGTCTTAGCCTACCACCAAAGACATCTTCGAGAAGCTAGTTCTTAGAGGAACCACCCGCTCATTCTTGTGCTGCGATTGTGAGAGCCGGGGGTGTCTATTTATAGCTGGGAGACCTGACCCTTGCGCCTGCCAGGAGGCACTTTGTCCTCTACCAGCGCTCAGGGGTCAATCTGCCCTTTTAGCACCACAGGGGGTGTCCCTTGCTCTCGCCAAAGGTAGGGTACTGTTGACACCTTGTTGAATTATACCGAGATCTGCCCCTACCCGGGGGGCAGCCCCCCGACACTAGTCCCCGAAGCTGGTGTTGCACAGCGACTTCGGATGATGTGTGGGATCAGTTTTAATAACAACCATTTTCCGAGAACCAAATACACCATCCTTTTATTCCATGCCGAGATCGATTCTTCCCGAGATCTTTTTACCGAGATCTTCCCACCGAGACTGTCTTAACCGGGAGGCGAAGCCTGCGACCGGATAGTACCATCTCAGTGAATCTTGACCGTTGGCCTCCCGATGAATTCTAGACAGCGAGCCAGGGCCCACCCGACGTCCCGTCTGCGCAGAGACGCACTCGAGTGCTTCTGCGCACGCACGGTGTCGCTTGGGTTCCCGCGCCGGGTAGCCGCAGCCGATCCGGAATCCAACCGTTGGAGCCGTGTGGCCCTCGGTGTGGCCGGATCGGGCGCTCCGGATAGTGCCACGCGGTGTGCGGCACAAAACAGATCCCACCCACGATCGTGGAGATCGTGGGCGGGAAAAACGGAAACCGCTCCGGAATCCCCCCCCATAAATAGGGGTCCGGAACAGTTTCTCTCCTTCTTCCTCTCCTTCGCACTTTTCTTCCTCGCCGTCTCGAGCGCTCCGCAGCCGCTACGCTTGTCACCAAACGCCGTCGCCGTCGCCGCGCGCCGGATCTCGAACGTTGCCGTCCGCCTCGCTCATCACCGATCTCCTCCTTCACCGGTAAGTTCTTCTTCTCCGCTCCGGTGTTTTTCTTCGGTCGCGCAACCGTCCGTGTCCGGCCGTGCCGTAGCACGGGCGCGGTTGAGCCACCGCCGGCGAGCACAACTCGAGCGCGGGTTTGGGCTTCCGGCAAGCCCCTTCTTCCGCGACTTCCTCGACCTCTACGACCTTCAACCTCACCATCTTCCCGCCAACGCCATAATGATGCTCTCGGTCTTCACGACATATGCGGAGGCGTACCTCGGCATCTGGCCCTTCTTGGATCTCTGGGCCAAGTATTTCATTCTCCGCCGCCAAGCCATCCCCAATCCGGATAAGAAGATAAAAGACTTAGTGGATTGCGGAGCGGCCACCATCAGCCCCCGCGCGGACTCCGGATTCTCCATAGTTAAGGGACTAGAGTCCTGCCGGAAGTGGCAGCGGAGTTTCTTCTATGTGAAGAACCGGGAGCACTCGGGAGATGGTCCGGGATCCTCGAACCCGGACTTCATCAATCTGCCGGAGTTCGTCATCGGTCCTCCGCGCGAGTTCCATCTCTGGAAGAAGCTTCCGGATAATGACGAGGTCAGTTGCATGCACGACGTGCTGCACGTGCTAACTCAGAAGATGACCGGGGATGATCTCTTGCGTTGCTTCATTGTTCGCCGGGTCTGCCCCCTTCAAAACCGAGTGCACAAGATGTGCCACATGTCCGGGAACTATGACCCCACTAGGACCAGTATCTTTGGGCTAAACCATGCCGGGGTCGTCCGTCGCGTTCGAGCTATTGCCCGGACGGAAATGACGGAGGACTACTCTTGGGGGATCATTGGGGGATCCCGGAAAAAACCATGCGACCAGGTGCTTATATCAGTCTTTCGTGCCTTCGCCTTCGTACATGCGTTCACCTAGACACCGACACGGCCTAACTTGTTTGCGCAGTTGTTCGAGCGTCAACACGAAGAAGACGCCGTCCACGTCAACGGGAATTACACGCCGGACTTCCCGAGACCGGACGTGATGCCGAGAGAGGATCCCGACGGCGAGGACCATCTCGCCATCCCTTTCGTTAAGGCCCCGAGTAATCCTTCAACTCCAGAGGCAGTTTTCATTTCTTCGGATGATGAGGACGAGATTGACTGCCAGTTTCTCGATGTTATTGACGCTCTCCCTCTGAACTGGGCCTCAGCTGTGGTTCCGAAACCGACAACCTGGACCAAACGTGCCGAGAGCCGGAAGCGCGCGGCTTCCGACACCGAGGGGGCCGATAACGCCGGCAACCCCTCCAAGAGGAGCAAACCGAGTAAGCAGACGACCGAGAAGCCTGCTCGGCGCCGGCAAAGGGGTCCTCCCATTGTGGATTCCGGGTACGTCTTCCTTGCCTTATGTTATTTGACTTTGTTTTCTCCACAACTATTACTAAGACACTTCTTTTCAGGGATGCACTCGAGCTCCCGACACCTGATGTTCCTCCTCCTCCCGGGACTCGGACTCTCAGCCCGGCTCGGGCTTCTCCTTCACCTCCTCGCCCTTCTACTCGAGGGAGTGAGTCTGCCACCTCCGGTGCCGCACCGGCTACTGCTGCGACCCCGGAAGAACATCCGGTGATCGAGGAGATCCCGGTGCAGGCCCCGACCACCTCGGGAGAAGTTTTTCTTCCGGAGAGTCCGCGCCGGGTTCCCGGGCTGGAGGCAGAGATCCTTAGCCCTCGTCGGCAACCTGCGGCAAGCGGCCCTTCTCGGCCAGTCGTGCCCAAGACCATCCCGGAGAAGCAGCCTACAGCCTCCTCCCGGCCAGCAGATCAACCTCCCAAATCTCGTGGCAAGATTGCTGGGCAGAAAATACCTTCTGCCCCGCCCGCAGCTGCCCCGACATCCTCTTCCCAGGACTTGGTGCTGCGCCCGGGTACGTTTTCCTCGTTACCACCGCCTCCCGCCGAGATCCCTACTGCTGCCTTGCGGATGTTGCGAGCAATCGTCAGTTCCTTTGTACCTTCAGGATCCCGGGATGTTGCTGCTTCCCGCGCGCCCGGCGGCTCCGGCATACGGGTTGTTGACGAATACAACCATGCCTGGCTTGCCGCCGATGCCTCCGAGATCGCGGGAGACTTGCACGCTGCAGGGCCAAGCCGCAACGCCCAAGCTTTGCACGCTCTCCAAGTGGCCGCACTGGATGTTACTCGGGTGACCGAGGTAAGCTTGTTCTCTTTCTTTTATCAGAAAATACTTGTTCCTTCCATCACCACTAGTCCCCGAGATTGGTTCTTAGTGCTCTAGATTCCACCGAATAGCAGATCACTAGGTTCCAATCTTAGAGGAAAATCCAGGATTCGGACACCGAGTCCCCGAGATCCTCCCAACCGGATAGGTTGCTTCAAAATTTGCTCCACCACTAGTCCCCGAGATTGGTGCCTAGTGCTCTATATTCCACCGAATAGCAGATCACTAGGTTCCAATCTTAGAGAAAAATCCAGGATTCGGACACCGAGTCCCCGAGATCCTCCCAACCGGATAGGTTGCTTCAAAATTTGCTCCACCACTAGTCCCCGAGATTGGTGCCTAGTGCTCTAGATTCCACCGAATAGCAGATCACTAGGTTCCAATCTTATAGAAAAATCCAGGATTCGGACACCTAGTCCCCGAGATCCTCCCAATCGGCTTCCGTATATCTTTTCCCGATTAACTCCTTCTTTGTCTTCATTTCAGGAGTGCAACCACAAACGCCGGGACATCTTCAACCGGGTTCTTGCTGATCTCGGTCAGGCCAAGAAATCCGAAGGACGCCTGCGGGAGGAGCGCGAGGCCGCGCGCAAGGTCTCGGTTGACCAGAAAACTGCACTTGGCACTGCGCAAGCCGAGATCGCGCGGCTCAACGGCGAGCTCGAAAAGGTTAAGGCTGCTACGGCCGACATGAAGATGCGCTTCATCGAAGCGAGCAAGAAGAAGAAAGAGACCTTGGACCAGCCCGAGGAGCGCGCGCATACTGCCGAGACTGAGCTTGCTCTTCTCCGCTCCCGGTCTGATACTTGGCTCTCGGAGCTCACATTGCTGAACCGGGATCTGAACAGTAAGTGAACCGACATCCCTCCTTGTCTTCTCTTTGCTTTCTTTCTTGCTGTTACTCTTATGACCTAGTCGTTTGACAGCTCTTCTTTTTAAAGGAGAGTTCGAGCACTCCCGGGAAGCTGCCGCCAAAGCTGTTGCCGCCTCCCGCGAGAAGCGCGCCGGGAAGGGTCCCATCTCGGCTAACTGGGACATCGAGGATCACCTCATCGCCCTGAAGGCCCGGATAGTACCTCTCCGGTCTATCGGGACAGATCTACTCAGCGCTGCGGTCCACGTTCACGGCGCACTGTGGCCGAGTATCCGGGGGACGCTCTCGATTCCCGAGCTCGCGAGCGCACTTCGGGGTGCCGGGAGGCGCATCCATGCCTGGAAACGTTCCGGTGCACGGGCTGGCGCGGACCAGGTCTTGACCCAAGTACTCAGCTGGTACGAAGGTCTCGATCTGGGGGCGATCCTGCGCCTGCGGACGGTTTCTCCGTGGGTCACCGATCCGGAGAAGGTCCAGCGCCGACAAGAGGCGTCGCACCGCATCGCTACGTGGGCAAGCATCCGCGCCTTCACTCCTAGCGTTCTTCCTTCCGACTCGGAATCCGACTACGAGGACGACGAAGAAAGCGACGCGGAAGACGAGGCTCCGGAAGGAGATGACGCTGCTTCCGGTGCCGCGCCCGAGAAGGTGGTTCCCCGGGACGCAGCGACTTCGCCAAGACCCGAGGTCCCCGAGACTGAGGCGCGTCCCGAGGCCCCGAGTAGTGCTGCCGGAACCGAAGCTGAAGTCGCTCCTGCTGTTGCTCCTTCTGCTGCTGCTGCCACTGGTCCCGAGGTCGCTGTTCCCGAGGCCGCTGCTCCCGAGGCTGCTGCTCCCGAGGTCTCCGTCGAGAAGCCGACTTCCCCTACCGCTTGAAAAAACTTAGTAGATTCGTTAAATCCCCGGGATGCCGGGTGCCATATGTAATATACACTTATACTATCTTCATTCCGCAGTGAACTACTTATCCGAACAATTTATGCCAATGTATTCTGTTTTGAGTTCCCGACTTGCTTTTCATGTTTACCGTACTTAGATAATTTCTGCTCTTGTCTACCATTTCGGCGTTCGACAGTCGAGTCACAAAACTCCACATACGACATACATTACTTAGAACAATCCGAGTTCTGGCTAACCGAATTCCCGACATAAACAACAAGTTATTAAAAAACAAGCATGCCGGATAAGTTCCTGCTCCGAGTCCCCGAGATCATTTTCGTGTTTCCCACCTTCCCTCTCTTTGCTCTTGACTACCATTTCGGCGTTCGTCAGTCGAGTCACAAGATGATTTCACATGACATACATTACTCTGTCTTTGAGAATCGGACTCGGAACTTTCCCGGCATGCACATAATATAAAAAATAGCTATCCGGCAGTCCCCGGGTTCCTTCCCGGGATGCCGGTACAAAATGATAAATAAGCTTAACAAAACAGAAGTAAAAAAGAGCACAGAACCAGGCAGTCCCCGGGTTCCTCCCGGGGTGCCTTACTTCCATAAATATTGGAAATTGAGATACACATACACTGAGCCCCTTAAGTGTAAAAGGGGCGAAGTAGAGCTACATTCCATGGACGCTTGGTTTCCTCACCGGATTTGTCCATTACACCTTTCCTAGCTTCCTGTGCATCTACAAGGTAATAGGAATCATTGTGCAATGCTCTGCTTATCACGAAAGGTCCCTCCCATGGAGGTGACAACTTATGCATTCCGGCCGTGCGTTGGATGAGCCTCAGCACCAGATCTCCCTCTCGGAACACCCTCGGATGTACTTTCCGGCTATGATAGCGACGAAGATTTTGCTGGTAAATTGCAGACCGAGATAGTGCCAACTCTCTCGCCTCCTCGAGTAAATCCACATCATCTTCTCGGGCCTCCTTTGCCTCGGTTTCGGTGAACATTGTCACTCTCAGGGAGTCGTACTGTATGTCGGTTGGGAGTACTGCCTCAGCACCGTACACCATGAAGAATGGCGTGTACCCGGTAGATCTATTCGGTGTAGTCCGGAGACCCCATAGCACTGCCGGTAACTCCTCTATCCAGCATCCCGGAGTTCTCAATAGTGGTTCAATCAAACGGGCTTTGATGCCGGCCAAGATCAGGGCATTTGCCCTTTCGACTTGCCCATTTGCTTCCGGGTGTGCGACTGATGCTACATCCAGCCGGATTCCCTTCTCAGCACAAAATCGAGCGAATTCCCCCACCGCAAAGTTTGTTCCATTATCTGTGATAATGCTGTGTGGGTATCCGTATCTCAAGATGATGTCTTTCAGGAATTGCACAGCGGTGTGTCCATCGCACTTCCGGATTGGCTTGACCTCTATCCACTTAGTGAATTTGTCCACCATGACAAGTATGTGTGTCATATTGCCCCTTGCCTGCTTGAATTGCCCGACCATGTCCAAACACCATACTGCGAATGGCCAAGTGATGGGGATTGTTTTTAGTGCTGACGCCGGCATGTGTATCCGGTGAGCAAATCTCTGGCATCCCCCACACTTCCGGACAATATCCTCTGCTTGCTGCAATGTAGTAGGCCAGTAGAACCCATGCCGGAACACCTTTGCCACCAGGGCCCTGGATGATGCATGATGTCCACACTCCCCTTGATGTATTTATACCAGCATCTCTTGTCCTTCTGCCGGTTCCACACATCTCTGGAGTACCTCGGTGACACTTCTCTTGTACAGCTCTTGATTGATGACAGTGTATGCTTTTGATCTTCGCAGTATTTGCCGGGCTTCCACTTCATTCTCCGGGAGAGTTCCCTCCAAGATGTACGCCATAATGGGTTGTGCCCATCCCGGGACAGGTCTATCCGGGAACATGGGAGTATCTATGTCCATTGGTTCTGCCGACATCACCTCTATCATCATCTTTCTCTGCCTCTCTGAGCACTGGGACGCAGTCCCCGGGTTCGATGTTATGCTCCCGACATCTACTTCCATGGGTACTTCATCTGAACCAGGTTCCTTGGGGATGAAGATAGATTCCGACTCGGGTGAGGGTTGGATAGATGGCTTCCTCAAATGCTCCAGAGCTACTCCGGGTGGGATTGCATCCCGGGATGATCCTAGCTTGGACAAGACATCCGCTGCTTCGTTTTCTCCTCTGGGTACATGCTTGAACTCGCATCCTTCAAAAAATCCGGATATTTTTTGCACATGAAACCTGTATAAGGCCATGTTTGCATCAAGGGCATCCCAATTCCCCGACACCTGTTGTACTACGAGGTCCGAGTCACCAAAGCACTCTATCCGGCGGATGCCGATTTCCTTGGCGACGTTCAGTCCATGAACCAAGGCCTCATATTCTGCGACATTGTTGGATGCCCGAAAATGGATCTGCAGCACATACTTCAGTACATCTTGTTTTGGGGAAGTGAGGACCACTCCGGCACCCAATCCGATCTTAGCTTTTGAGCCATCGAAATGCATCCTCCAGAAATTGTAATCCGGCATCGGAGGTTCATACTGCATCTCGGCCCAGTCTACCAAAAAGTCCGGCAGCGCCTGCGACTTGATGGCATCTCGTCTCTCGTATGCCGGAGCGTACGGAGACAACTGGATGGCCTATTTGGCTACCCGGCCGCTAGCATCCTTGCAACCGATGATCTCGGCGAGAGGAGCCTCGCATACCACTGTGATCGGGTGTTCCTGAAAGTAGTGCTTGAGCTTGGTCACTGCCATGTACACCCCGTATGCCATCTTCTGGTAGTGCGGGTAGTTCTGCTTGGATTCCGAGATCACCTCACTGAGGTAGTACACCGGCCTCTGTATCAGCTTACCCCCTTCTTCCCTTTCTACTACCATTGCCACACTGACTACTCGGTTGGTTGCGGCAATGTATAGCAGCATAGGTTCCTTGGGTAATGGGGATGCCAACACAGGTGCTGTCGAGAGCATTCTCTTCAGATCGTTGAATGCCGCATCAGCTTGCGGGGTCCAAACAAATGTCTTGCTCTTCTTCATCAGTTGATACAAAGGCAAAGCCTTCTCCCCAAGTCGGCTCACAAACCGACTTAGGGATGCTAGACACCCAGTAAACTTCTGCACATCCTTGAGACGCACGGGCAACTTCATGCTCTCAATAGCACGAATTTTACCCGGGTTGACCTCGATTCCCCGGCTTGAGATGAGGAAACCGAGTAGCTTTCCCGCGGGAACCCCAAATGTGCACTTATCCGGGTTCAACCTCATCCGGAATCTTCTTAGGTTCTTAAATGTTTCCCTCAGATCATCTACTAATGAGGCTTTTTCTTTTGTTTTTATGACTATGTCATCGACATAGACCTCGGCATTTCGGCCTATCTGGTCATGCAAGCATTTCTGCATGCACCTCTGGTATGTAGCACCAGCATTTCTCAATCCGAAAGTCATAACACGATAGCAATAAGCCCCATAAGGGGTAATGAAAGCAGTTTTTAATTGATCATCCGGATTCAAAGGTATCTAGTGAAAACCCGAATAAGCATCTAGAAAGGTTAAAAGCTCACTCCCGGCAGTGGAGTCTATCATTTGATCTATCCGGGGCAGCGGGAAAGGGTCTTTCGGGCATGCCTTGTTGAGGTTGGTGAAGTCGATGCACATGCGCCACACCTTAAGCAGGAGGGGATCATCTTTCTTGTTCTCCACCAAGACTGGATTCGAAATCCAATCCGGGTGTACCTCCATGATGAATCCGGCGGCCAGCAGTATAGCCAGATGCTCCATGACAGCAGCTCTTCTCTCATCCGAGAGGCGCCTAGTTGGTTGCTTCACCGGCTTCGCATCCGGTCGAACAACCAGAGAGTGCTCAGCCAACTCCCTCGGGACGCCTTGCAGATCGTCACTCGACTACGCAAAGGCATCCCGATGCTCACGGAGGAAGTCGACGACCTCGCCTTCCTATTTGCTGTCCAGGTTGCTGCCAATGATAACTTGGCGCTCCGGGTGGCTGGGGTCCACGCACACCTTCTTGGTCTCCTTGGGGGGCTGAAAGGATGCCCCCTGCTCCGGGTTAACCATCCCGGGCATTCCGAGTTGGGAGGTCTTGGCCATCGCCACCACCTGCTGGATCCTCTTCTTCTCTTCCGCGATCACCAGGGATTCAGCCAAGCACGACCCCGCCGAGGCACACTCCATGGAGCGCTTGTGGTCTCCCGAGATGGTGATCACACCGTTGGGTCCCGGCATCTTCATCTTGAGGTAGCCCACGTGAGTCGAGATCATGAACTTGGCGAGGGCCGGTTTGCCGATCAGTGCATGATACGGGCTCTCGAGGTCCACGACCTCGAACTCCAAGCTCTCGGTTCGGCAGTTCTCCCGAGTTCCAAATAGCACCTCAACCCAGATCTTCCCCATGGGCGAGCAAGAGACTCCGGGCACAATGCCATGGAAGGTTGTCTCGGTGGGCAGCAGGGTGTTCATGGATACTCCCAGCTTCAGCATCGTGTCCTTGTACATGATGTTAATGGCACTGCCATTGTCAATCAGAACCCGGCTGAAGCGGACGTTGAGGTTGGGTCCGACAAAAGTTGGGTCCACCACCAAGGCATACGCTCCCGGCTTGGGCATAACCCGGGGGTGATCCTTCCGGCTCCAGGTGATCTCCATCTCGGACCAGTGCAAGAATTTGGGCACCGCCGGGATCACAGCGTTTACTTCCAGAGCCCGCTGCCGCACACTCTTTCGGTCAGTGGGCTCGGTTACGAAGACAAAATAGCTCTGATGTGCTTCCCGGTAGTTGCTCTGCTGGTGTCCGGCTTGGTTACCGTTGTCGTTCCGGGTATGCACCACATTCACTGGGCGAGGTGGGGGTCCTCTCGGAGGAGGGTGAAGTCGAACAGCGTTGGCCCTCGATGTCGGAGGAGGGGGTCTCGGGATATTGGGCCGAGATGCCGGAGCATTCTGCCGTACAGCTCCCGAGCTGCCTTCCTGCAACGTGCGCTGATACCAGCTGCACTGCCGAGTAGAGTGGTTTGCGGTCTTGTTGGCCTCCAGAGTGTGGTAGCAGCATGGTTTGTTCAGCATCTCTTCATACGTCAGGGGCTTCTTTTGTTCTACCCAAGTCTTCTGCACCTCCTGACTTTGACCCCAAGCCGGGCCACTGGTCTTTTGACGCTGGCTGTTGCCGGCATCCTCCTGCTCCCGGGTCACTGCTACGACATGCTGCGCGGCATGGTGGTACTCGGGCTGATTCCTCTTGTGGCCGAACTCCTGGCGATCATGGCTCCTGCTCGGTCCTAAACGCTGAGGTCCCGCATTCCTCCTGTTGGAGTCTCCGACATCCACCAGGGGTTGCATGGGATCTCCAAGCGTATAGGTATCGGCAATGCGCATGGTTTCTGCCAGGGTTGTTGGCATCTTTCTCTGCAATTTCTGCCACAGCATAGAGCCATGCCGGCATCCTTGCGCAAACCAGGAGATGGCCTGTGCCTCCACCACTCCTTCGCAAGAGTTGCGAATATTGCTCCACCGGGTAAGGTATTCCCGGTCAGTCTCATTGCTCCTTTGCCTACAGATGGCGAGCTGCTGAGGCCTGTTGGGCCTCTTGTATGTGCTGGTGAAGTTGCTGATGAATGCCTCTTCAAAGTCTAACCAGCAGTCTATACTGCCAGTTCTCAGATTGTTCAACCAGATCCGGGCTGGTCCTTCCAACATCTGCGGTACATAACGTACCGCCCATCGTCTGTTTCCATCGGCTATGCTTACTGCAGTTACATAGTCGGTTAGCCAGTCCTCCGGCTTCTTGCTACCGTCATAGGTCTTGGCACCTCGGTTGAGCTGAAAGTTCCGAACAGGAGGTTCCCGCATGATCCGAGGTCCAAAGCAGGCAGGTCCCGGAGGTCCTTGCTCTTCCACCAACTCGGATTGGTGAATCCGATCGAGCCGGAATCTGGCGTCTGCCGGGTTCAGCTGCCTGGTTCCTATCCGAGATCCCAAAGGGTTCTCGTCTGGCTGATATCCGAGCTGCTGGAACCTCGAGTTGCCATCGTTGAGCCTGTCCTGTGCAGGGACCAGGGCCTGCTGGGGAACGGAGACGACCTCCCTCTGCGGGTTTCCCTGAACGTGAGGAGGATTCCGGGGTGGATTACCACGGCTAGCCGGGTTACTATTTCCTACACCCAGGTTACCATCCCCACGGGTACTTCCCGCCTGTCCCGAGTTACGCTGTCCGGCCTGCCCGGCTTGCTGGATACCTGCGAAAGCCGGATCATATGTTTGTAGCTGCTTGTTCTTCCCGGAACCTCGACTCCGGCTCCGGCTCTTGCTCTTGCTCTTGCTTCTGCTCGGATGCGGAGAAGAGGCCTCCCCATCCGACTTCTGGCTGTCGGGTCTAGCTGAGTGCACCTGGGATCCTGCCCCGGGGTTCTTCTTCTTGAAGGCCAGATTCTGACGATTGGCTTCAATCACCAACTCGTTTACCCTCTCCTGTTGTTTGCGCAGGGCTTCACCGGATAGTCCCGCTAACTCGGCCATGGCGGCTTCGGCTTCCCTAAGGGTTTTCGCCGGTGAGCTGTACACCGGCTTCCCTGCTGAAATCCGACTTCCAGTGTTGCTGGTGGTGGCTCCACCAGCCAGCTCCTCATTCACCATTCTTCCTTTCTTGCGCAGATCTGCAATGCGCTTCTCCCGGGAGTCTATCTTAGGGAATCCGTGAGCTGCATTGTACTCCCGGAGGCTAGCGCTGAGCTCGCGGCGGATCTCGGCGATCTCCTGCGCCTCAGCGAGTAGCAACTTCCGCTGCTCCTCTAACTCAGCCGAAGTGGCTTGGGCATCTGCTCCGGCAGCTGCCAGTACAACCAACTTAGCCACAAGTCCCGAGAGGGGATCTGGACGACGTCGCGGATGGGATAACTGCGGATCCCCATCCCGGGCCGCAGGCCTCTCCTGCGGGGGTTTGGCCAAACGGGGGTGGCCGTCAGTATCGCCGTCAGCATCTTGATACTCCTCCTCGGTTGCCCCGACCATCATTACTGCGACGGAACTCGGGGGGCGACCGGCACGCAGACCCCGAGCAGCGCAGAGCATGGGAGGGTCCTCAGCTTCCAGGACTACATCCGGGTAGCTACAGACAACCTCGGTGGCCACGTAGGTGGTGAAACCACCGAAATCGATAAGACATCCGTTCACCGGAAACGGTCTGTTCCGGAAACACCCTGCGTTGTCGCAGACGAAATCCATCTCCCCTAGCCTTACGACTAGGCCAGAGAGAACCCGAACGTCGAAATGAACGGGGGAGCCCGTCCGGATGTGTATACCAGCCAACGCCTCTGTCTGCCCCACGGTGGGCGCCAACTGTCGTGGTGGTGTCACGGCAGATGCCATAGGATGGCTAATTTGTGGAGCCGATGGACGTTGGTGGATCCGGCGAGGGATAGCAAGCTGAAGAACTCACACGGGGAGGATCCCGGTAGAACCGAGATCTCCCAAGAACAAGGAATAAGATCAAAGCGCAAAGAGGAAGATCTAACAAATACAATCAAATGCACGAAGGCACACATCACACACACGATATACCCAGGTTCAGGGCCCTCGTGAGGAGGTAACACCCCTATTCCTGCCTTTCCTCTCTATATATTGGTGATATAAGGACTACAACTTGCTACAAGATCTCTCAAAGTGAGGAGTACAAAGAACCAGATGAACTCAAGGTGAGAAGGAGTGAATGCTCTAAGAGTAAATGCGACTATAGCTTTGGCTCTGAAGTTGGTCTCTCCCTCTCAGGAGCAGTTATGGCGCCTTTTATAGAGGTCCGGCCAGGAGGGCCGGAAACCCTAACTTGGCTTGGCCCCACCGGACAGGCCTAGCCGGCATGCCGTCACCGGCTAGTGCGACCTACTAGCCGGACTATCCGGTGTAGCCTCTTCGTCATCATCTCGTTAAGGACGGCAGGCGCCGTCCTGCATCATCATTGTCCCCTTGTCAGAGACAAGACATGTCTCTGCCCATCCCGGATAGCCTTTTCCGGATTGCCGGGCTAGGCATGTCAGGTCCTGTCGTACCACGATCGTACCGGGTGACGTGCTCCCGTGTCAGGCGGGAGGTGACCATGCTTCCGTGTCAGGCGGGAGGTGACCATGCTTCCGTGTCAGGCGGGAGGTGACCATGCTTCCGTGTCAGGCGGAATGGTACTTCCCCCCGTGACAGACGGGAAAGCCTGCTATAGACCGTTGACGGCCTACCGGAAGCCCTCACGCCGGCTACCTCCCCGCTTGCCACTGTGAGCCTCTTCTGCATAAGATCAAGACCGAGACACATATTCCGGTTAGTACTTACCCGGAATACCTATCCGGTAAAGCCGAGTACACCTCCACCCGGAAGTCTCCCCGGAGTCCTAGATCCGGGATCCTTCCCGGAGACGTCCGAGCTCGTCTCCGGATGAGTATCTCTAGGCCTAGCCTCCCGAAGATGTCTTAGCCTACCAGCAAAGACATCTTCGAGAAGCTAGTTCTTAGAGGAACCACCCGCTCATTCTTGTGCTGCGATTGTGAGGGCCGGGGGTGTCTATTTATAGCTGGGAGACCTGACCCTTGCGCCTGCCAGGAGGCACTTTGTCCTCTACCAGCGCTCAGGGGTCAATCTGCCCTTTCAGCACCGCAGGGGGTGTCCCTTGCTCTCGCCAAAGGCCGGGTACTGTTGACACCTTGTTGAATTATACCGGGATCTGCCCCTACCCGGGGGGCAGCCCCCCGACACAACGCGACAGGTTTCAGACGCACTCTTTCCCTTACCAGGGTACCTAAGGGGTCTGGAAGGGTTTTAATGAGGCGGCCTGTTCGCAACAATCAATAAAGTGATTTGAAGAAAATGCTGTCCACCTTACCTTCTCAATCAAGGCAAGCAAAATATCCTAGGCCGTCACTCGAATCACTCGAGGGCTGCGCCATACAGGTTGAAAGAAAAGCCTAGGCCGCCACTCGAATCACTCGGGGGCTGCGCCATACAGGCACAACTTACAAAATCCTAGGCCTCTACCCGATCTACTCGGGAGTTGCGCCGCACAGGTCAAGTCAAAAATCCTAGGCCGCCACCCGGCGCACCCGGGGGCTGGGCCTCGCAGGTAACACTTGCAAAAAGCCTAGGCCGCCACTCGGATCACTCGGGTGCTGCGCCGTGCAGGCACAATTCACAAAATCCTAGGCCTCTACCTGACCTACTCGGGAGTTGCGCCGCACAGGTCAAGTCAAAATCCTTGGTGGCCACCCAACGCACTCGGGGGCTACGCCTTGCAGGTAACACTTGCAAAACCCTAGGCCACCGCTCGAACTACTCGGGGGCTGCGCCATACAGGCCTCACTCGAAAAATCCTAGGCCACCACTCGAGCTACTCGGGGGCTGCGCCATACAGGTCAAGTCCTAAAACCCTAAGTCGCCACCCGACACACTCAGAGACTGCGCTATACAGGTCTCACTTGAAGAATCCTAGGACGCCACCCGAAGAACTCGAGGGCTGCGCCACACAGGTTCACAACACAAACTTAGGCTGTCACCCAAATAACTCGGGGGCTGCGCCATACAGGTCGAAGCCACGACAGATACTCACGCAGTAATGCAAATGGTTTCACTCTCATTACTCGAGACTTCCTTTAACCTCATACATTGTCATTTACATTGGAAAATTCGCCCTCTATAGCTAACCCTGTACATCAGACGACAGCTACCCCTAATCTGCAGGTTCGTCCTTCGGTGCGTCGAGTGGGCCTACAAGGCGCTCACTCAGCTTCTGAACCTGCTGGATAATTTGGCGCGCAGCCGCCAAGGTATCGGCGTAGTCGTCACCAGGGAGGCCACCCAACAACCTATCCAGCGGAAGGTGCGGCCGATGGAGCCGGACGTATGCCAGCGCCGCATTTGCCCCGGCGACGAGTTGGGCGTGGACCACCTCCTTCAGCGCATCACCTTCGCGGAACCTCTCCAGCAAGGCGGCAAGCCCATGCGGCTGCCCATTGTGTGGAAAGTACACACGGTGGATGTGCCAGAGGGTCTTCCGGCAACCTTCAATAAGAAAGGCAGCACGCCAAGTCCGATCAAGCATGCGCGCAAGGACTCGCCCTCTCGACTTGTTCACCCAGAATTAACGAGCTTCGTATGAGTCGCCAGTTGCGTCCCGGGTGACTCGCTCTTCAACGCGATCCTGCTCAGCCTGCCAATCCGGGTTCACGTCTGCGCACAAAAGCTATGTCAAAACAAGTAAGTTTCAACGAAGAAGGCAGCCGAAAAGGATACCAACCTTGAAGCTGACGACTGATCAAATCGATCTCCCCGAGCAGAAAATCCTCGCGCTGGGAGAACTCCGCAGTAGGATGCGATCGGGAGCGATGCAACAATAGCTCGGTATTCTTCAGACTCACCTCAAACTCGGCCACCTTATTCTTCAAGTAAGTGATTATTCGCTGATCGTTCGTACTTCGCGGAGGAGCTGGCATCGCTCGACGACGGCGAACACCCGAAGAAGAGCCCTCGCCACTCGGGCCAGCCGCTGAAGCAGAGGACGCGCCTCCGCGCACGTTAGTCTGCCACGAATGTGCAGAGTCAATACAGAAATACGACTGCTCAGCAAAATCAAAGATGGTGGAAAGAAACACTTAATTTCGGCATAAGTACTGTTCAAGGCTAGAAGACCCGACAGAATATCAGTCATTACAAGCAAAAGATAAAAGTACAGGCCACCGCGACTACTGAAATCTACACTATCATGGCCCCTAGGCAGCAGACTCCGACCGGGAGCGACTCTTCCGAGCAGCAGCCCCCTCGGTCGCCTTGGCGAGCGCCCTCTCGAAGGTGGCCACAAGCTTCACAGCTAGCTGCGTAGCCTGCACCTTCACTCCGCTCAGAGAAGTCGTCCGCCCATCAGGCTTTCGAGGGAAGCCGCTGACAACCTTCTCAAAGTTGCCATCAACCTGATGGCCTAGAAGAAGCTGGAAGGTGAGCTCAGAGCCGCGTACCGTCTGCGTCCGAGTGAAGTCAGCGAGGGTGGTTGCGCCATCTTCAAATGGAGCGGCAAGGGCATCAACGGCAGTCGGCGGCAGATCACTCGGAAAGATGATGCGATGACCGTTGTGAGCGCTCCTGTCGACTTCTGCAGAGTGGCCGCCGATTTCTGCAGCGCGTCGGACGCATACGCGCAGACACGGTCGAGGAAGCCGACGGCGGTCGCCAAGTCAACTTCGTCGCTCGACGAACCTTCCGGAGGAGCGCCACCGCATTTCTCTGGACGAAAAGACCAAATGTCAGCAGAAATCAAAGCAAATACAAGTAGGATTTAAGCCGAAAACTCACCTCCAAGGGCACCCGCGAGTGAGAGAAGGCGGTCGACTTGAGTCTTCTCCTGGGGGGACCGCACTCGCTCGCGCTCCTGGGACTCGTGCAGGGCTTTCTCAAGCTCTGCCTGAGCCTGAAGCTTCAACTCCAACTCCTCAGCCCGCTTGGTAGCCTGGTCCAGAGAGATGCGCAGCTGGTCCCTCTCCTTCTCCAGGCGAACGTGGGCAGCGGCTGCCTCGAGCTGCTGGCGGTAGTACGGCTGCAGAAAACAACAAGTTATATAAAGTTGTGGGCGGCTATACTAGTCACCCACACCTTCGGGGGCTACTCCCATCGGGAGCGATGTTCGCGCACCCGATGAAATTCCAAGACTACAAGTACGAGCGTAAAAGACTTACGTGGTCTAGGAGGTCGACAACCTCCGAAGCTGCTGGGGGAGCACGACTTGACGACGCGAGGCCAACAGTCGGCGCACGCTCGGCGATCGCCACCTGAGTCACCAGCTCTGTCGACGGGGCAGATGTGTGCTCCACGTCACGTCGAGGGCAGCTGACATCGCCAGAGCGGTGGCTGGATTAAAAGCAATACAATGCTCAACTCGAAGAATTGAAACTCCAAAGTACAACTCGGAAAAGCAAGGTAAAAAGAAACTCACCTGGTCGTCTCAAACTCGTCGTCGCTCCCCAGAGAGAGCAACGGCATCCGAGAAAACGCGCGTGGTGGCGCCGAGCTAACTGGAGGAGCGGCCAAGGGTTCGTCATAAGCACCCGGGGACCGCACACCCGAAGATGTCGCGACAACTTGCTCCAAATCAGCATCCGCACCTTTCGCGGGCGACGAAGCAGTCGCAGAATCGCCACCACTCCGATGTTTTTGCCTCTTCCGCGCGGGTTCCTCCTCGTCGTCATCATCCTCCACCTCTTCGCTAGGAGAGATAGCGGATGGGAGGTCGTCGTCACCCTCCTCCTCCACGATATTCGACTCGTCATGCAGACCGTTTTCTGGGAGAGGAGGAAGGCTGACCAGGAAGGAGCGACCCTGTAGCATGCAAATACAACTCGATTCAAGAAACAAAAGAAAAAGAAAGCAAGCCAGGAAAGGAATAATTCAAGAACTCACCTCGGGAACAGGGTTCGCCGCTCCGTACGCAGCAACTGGACATTTGACGTTGCAGAGGTCCGCGGCTCGGAGGTTAGTAATGCTCCTCACCTTGGATTCCACCTCCTCATCGTCGAGAGGCTGGTCGCTGACGCCCTCGACTGCCCACATCGGGTGGGGCCGAGCGCCGAGCGGTTGGACACGAAGCCGGAAGAAAGTGGTCATCAAGTAGATGCCACCCGACTCGCGCCCCAGGGTCTTGGTGAGGGTGCGCAGCAGGCTCAGCAGTGGCCTTGCAGCCTCCCTCTCCTCCTCGGCAAGCGGGTGCGCCCAGGCACGAGTCTTCAGCAACCCGCGCTCGCCGTCAAACTGCGACAGTCCTTCCTGGTTCCACTGGATGTAGAACCAGCGCTTCCGCCACCCCTGGACGGAGTCCGACTTCTTCATCTGAAAGTACGCGGTGTCGCCGCGCACCTGGATGCCGAAGCCGCCCACTGGGTATGTCAACCCGCTCTTCCCGACATTCTTGCGAACGAGCAAGAGCGACTTCCATAGCGCCCAGTGGGGTTCAATCCCCAAAAAGCACTCGCAAAGCACAATAAAGCTCGCGATGCTCAAGACGCCATTGGGGGCAGATCGTGGATCTGAACCCCATAGGCATACAAGAGACCGCGAACAAAATCATGGAGAGGGAACCCGAAGCCCCGTGGAAGGAAATCCACGAAGCATACGCGCTCCCCCTCGTGAACTGCGGGGTACACCTCCTTGCCAGGGGCACGTACCTGGGCCTGATCCGACGGTGGCAGGAGACCCTGCATGTGCAGCAGTTTGAGGTCCGTCTTCTTCACCATGGACCTCTGCCAGTCGCCATCGGGTTTCTTCATCAACCCAGCTACGGCGGCGGCGGCGGAGGTGCCAGCGGCGGTCTTCGGCTTGCCCATGGCTCCGAAAGATCGTGGAAGGTGGGAGGACAAGAGGCGCAGAGCTCGGATGGAGCAAGAATGGCAGAGAAGCAGAGGAGCGGAGGCGCGAACGATTGGAGAAGATGATATGCCCTCGCGCTGCGGCGCAGTACTTATGCTTTGAAGAAATTCATCTCAGCCATCCGCCAAGCAACTGCTCCGAGAAGCTACATCCAGCCGTCCACGTGTCGCGCGGAGAGGCTAACCGTCGCCGCCCACTTCGTCCACTACGCACGGGAATCAAGGCGCCATCATCGTGCCGTGAAAATTTCGCGCCCAGTTTGGGAGACGTGACGAATGCTGACCACAGTCAACTCTGACAGCGGGGCCCACTACGTCACGTCCCATCGAGCACAGAGGCGTGCCACGAAGCGTCATCAATGGCGTCAGCAAGACAATCTGGAGAAGACAAGGAGAAACAAGGAAACTCGAACGCACGATTTGAGTAGTAAGCTTCAGGGCTGAAACCAACATAGGACAGTGCACTCATCAGAGAACCCGAAACAAATATTCGGGTGAAAAAGAACATTGAGTAAGCTCAAGCAGCCAAATCAATCTACAAGTAAGCCGGCAGGCCGAATAGAAGCAAACTACACAAGGAGATCAAGACAAAGTAATTCGACTTCACAGGTTACTCCCATCGGGAGTGTCCTATTCGACTGAAGAAAGCGAGTTCAAGCTCAAGAACAAGCAGTCCGGCGGCGAGCCCAGGAGGAAGAAGTCCTTTGCCCGACTCTACGATCCGACCAAGCACTCGGGGGCTACGGACGTGGGGCTACCTTTCGACTAGCCCACGATGAGGCTACCTGGGCCGCGTCAAGTTGGAGAAAGCCCAAAAAAGGCCCGTTAGGGGTGCCGTGCAACCTAGTCCAAGTCGGTTAGGTCTCATAACCTGCCATATCTGTAATTGCCGTCGGCATCGATCACCCGAGACCTGGCTGACCTATAAAAGCCAGGAGGGTCGCTCGTCTCAGGACACGCCAATAGCCACCACCACAAACCCTAGCGAGATCGCAGTCTCGCCATTGTAATCACTACTAACCATCAATACTAGACAAGCAGGAGTAGGGTGTTATCCTTCGGGAGCCTGAACCTGGGTAAAATCCCCGCTAGTCAGCCGTCGTGATCACCAGCGCTTACCTCTCTCCCCCTCAATCAACCCAGGGTGCATAACCCTGGGATTTTCCGAGTTACACCCTCGTCACCGGGTACGAGCTGCCACTACCGCCCAAGCTCCCCGGGCAGCAGGCCAGCCTGGCCCCGTGCTCCTCGTAGAGCTTGACGAGTAAGGTGTCTCCACCAACGAACTTGAAGGATAGGTGGCTCCCCAGCCAGATGTGGTGGAGGTGGGCGAAGGTCATCCACCCACACGACAGGTAGACGATGCAGTCGTCGTTCCTCCCGGCTCTGCACCATGTCGGGCCGTTGCAGCAACCGTCCATACGCAGCCAGAAGTCGTTCACCGGTCACCCCCGACCTTACGGAGGAAGTACATGGGAAGAAGGAGGCGACGATGGATGCGCGAGCGCATGCGCACAAAGAACTCGCAACCGTCCACCCATTCGCAGGGGGGAGGCGGCGCACTCAAGGAGGTGCGGGCGCCGTCGGTGGTCGTCTTCCTACCCGACGGGAGCCCCCGCAGGCGACCACGAGGCTTCAAGGACAGCCCGCGAGTGCTGGTGCCCTCATCAGGTAGTGCGGCCGTGCGCCCTCCGCGTCTTTTTCCCCGAGTTCCTCGAGCCATCGCGAGCAAGGGAGGAAAAGGTGAACTGGAGGAAGAAGAAGTGGGATGCGAAGATGAGTGCTCCTTCGGCCCTATTTATGGTTGGGCTGGGAGGCGTTGCGTCTCAGAGTCGACGCGGGCGAGAATCGAGGAGCCAAGCGTGAGTAAAACTGCCCACCGTCGCGGATGGGTTGTTACGGTCGCTCCCACTATTCTCCGCCATCATCACCATGATTCCCTGCGCGTCACCGCCACGTTAGAGGGAAGATCGGCCGGTGCTTGCCACCTGCCAAATCCGTCAGCATTACGCCCTCCTCCGGAAAATTATTATTTTGGCCCCGCGGTGTTTCGTCTGCACAGATAGGCCGCGCTCACCGCGGGCCCGGGGGCTACTGTCGGGCCAACGGATCCTGGGGTACGACGGCCCGTTTTCCTCGGAGGATGAGAAGCCTCATGAGGCCCACCATACGTGTCGTGGTGGCGAACAGACAGATGCCTACGGGTAGGCTAATTTGTGGGGCCGATGGACGCTAGGGGATTTCAGGGAGGGATTGCGCGATGAACTCGCGCACAGGTAAACTCAACCGACACGGTGACACAAATATTTACCCTGCTTCGGGGCTCTCGTGAGGAGATAAAACCCCTACTGCAGCATCTAGCCTACTCGGTATGTTTCTATTCTCATTATCCGGGCTACAATATGCTCCGCGAGCTGCTAGGTACGCCTTCATGAAGTTTTGGGAGCAAATGGGAAGGGGGAAATGAAGTGGTGGGGGGCTTGGTCTCCCTTCTCCCCCTCCCCTGGTGCCCTTTATATAGGAGAGCCCAGGGGACAAGTGGGGGACAAGAAAACAGAAAACACTATTCACTGTGCACTGTACACTGTTCACGATTTGACTGATGGGGTCTTGTCGGTACTGTTCACGATGTCAGCAGCAGTGTACTGTTGTCACATCCGGGTACTGTAGCCATGCCGGGTCGAGTCTGGATAGAGTAGACCCGCGATTCCTGCGTCCTTGTCTTGTTCCGTAGCTTGCGTCCTGACATCTTCTCCTCTTCTAATCTTCTCATGTCCCTCTACTTATTTTCACCACGTTCCGGTTCACCCGAGCTGCCCATCTCGGTCCACCCGAGCCTTGCCATCCTAGCCCTAGCCGAGGTCGCGGGTGCACCGGGCCTGGGGAGCCAAGACGCCGGGGTGGAGGGCTTGGCCGTGCTGCGGGCTGCCGGAGATGTCGGAGGAGGTCGGGGCGGGCGCGTCCGGCGTGGAGGAGGTCGGGGCGGGCGCGTCCGGCGTGGAGGAGGTCGGGGACGAACTCGGGGGCGCCGGGGACGAACTCGGGAGGCGTTGGGGACCGAGCTCGGGCGCCGGGGACGAACTCAGGGGGGCCGGGGTCGAACTCGGGCGCGGGGGCGTTGGGGACCGAGCTCGGGCGCCGGGGACGAACTCGGGCGCGGGGGCGCCGGTGACGAACTCGGGAGGCGTAGTCGGACGACCGGGGTCGAGCCTCGGGCGGCGTGGAAGAGCTCGGGGAGGCGCTGCCGGAGTCGGGCGATGCCGGACTAGAGGATGTCGGAGGCGTCCGGTGCGGGTGAGGTCGGGCAGAGCTCGTCCGGGGTCGAGGGCGACGATGTTGGTGACGGGGGGGACGCGGCGGTTGCCGGGGAAGCCGAGGTGAAGGTGGCGGCCGCGCCGGGCAGGGGCGCGCCGGGATGCGGCGAGGCCAGGCCGGGCGGGGGGAGGTCGGGGGCGCCGTCAGAGCTGGAGGCCGGAGGGTGTTGTCGAGGATGCGAGGTCGAGGGCGGCGGCGCGAGGTGTTGATTCCCGAGGTCGGGGTCGCTGGAGGTTGGAGACGCGCTTGCCTCGGTCGGGACCGAGCAGGGGAGATCGTGGCGACGCGGTCAACTCGGTTGGACCGAGATGTGGATCTCGGGCCACAGGGCAATGGGCCCATCTTTTCTCACTTCGACCCGAGATGTCCTTTCTCCTTTTTTCCTTCACCTCTCTTATTTAAATTCATCCGTTCCTGCAATATTAGCACACTAATCCCGCACCCTCAGGGTACCGGGGAAGCACATCCACGTCACTAGTCCCCGAGTTTATGGGGGATTTACAGAATCGCGCATCAACTTGAAAATCAAACACTACTAGGGATTTTCCATACCGAAAGTCTTGTCATCAGGGGTCCCGGGGATTACATCCCCGACAATACGGACTAGAGGCATACGAGAACTATGGGAGGTATGTAAGCTGGGAGCCTCAGGAGGGCAGCCTCTCCAGGACCAAGTACTGATGCCTCCAGAGGAAGCGCCTCCCGAGGGTTCCCCAGAAGGGAAGAAAAGGGCATGACGTCGGGAAGCCTGCCGCGACTTGCGTCACGTCCCACGGTAGGACGGCGAAGCCTCTCTCTACTGTCGGTCTTCGTCCTTGGGACAGGTTGGCAGCCCCAAAGCTCACCCCTTTGGTGATTAAAGGAAGGGACCAGAGCCACCATCCAGGGCCATGCCCCCAATACTTGCCATTTTGGTGAAAGACGACGACACGAGCTGAGCCTGTCCCCCCCCCCCCCCCCCCACTATGCTTTCCTCTTTACCAAGGACGCCTGATCCTATGCCAAAGGAGTTGCGACTGGAGTTGTAGGGAGAAGAAGACAAATCACAGCACCGTGGAGCAGGGCCGTAGGCCTGATTTGGTCGGCTGACTTTGCCAAAGCTGCCGCAGAAGAGCAGAGCCTCTCTTGGAAGCATGCGGGAGCTTCCCGCCATGGAGTTTGAAGACGAACGCCGTCGGCCGCCTATAAGAGGAGACACACACCAGCCTGGCTAAGGGTTCGGGCATTGTAAGCACAAACCCTAGAATCCCTAGGTGTTTCACAATTGTAGCTCCCGGAGTTTTACCAAGCAATACAAAAAAGCAGGAGTAGGGCATTCACCTCCGTAGTGTCCTGAACCTGCGTAAACAAAGTGTCAATCTCTGTAGTGTTGTTCATCCTACTTCGTCGAGCCTCGTGAGGTCAGAGGCAGCGCTCTAAGGCCCCCAGGGTTTGATACCAGACATAGCTTCTTCAGAGGCTATATTCCGACTATCGGCCCAGTAAGAACTGGGGTATGGAGAGCCCATTCCCCCCAGGCCTCGCACGCTGGCCAGTCAGACGAAACGACTAAGGACCAGGCATCACCGCCTGGCGGGACCCTCGAGAGGCAATTCCCCTCAAGGGCCTGAAGAGGGAACGAGGGCCTCAAGGGATCCCTCGCCTCAGGGGACCCTCCCGAGGTGCCAGCTCGCCTCGAGGGAGTCCAATAGAAATCTCCCCTCAGGCCTCCCCGCGCCTGAAGGGAAACGTCGCGGCCAAGGAAGTACGGCAGGACGCACATGGCCTCTGTCACGCCCACGTGGTGACGCAAGCACCCCCGTTGCTGTTTTGGTGATAAAAGGGTCAATAAAGCGGCTCCGCCTGCTGCGCAACTGCCAGGACCTTCTACTCTGACGATAAAGCGGGTGGACGGCGCAACCCTCCAACGGAGACCGTCATCGCGGGCTCCACCTCAGAGACTGCCCTCTCTGCAGGCAGTACATCGCGGTCGGCCGCCTGTCGGCCACCGCGCCCACCTTTATCAACAATGGACCGCGTCCATGGATGAACGGACGGCGGTGGACTCCTGCTCCACCCCGCCTCTGCCATGTGGGAGCCACCTTGAAGGCCAAGCCGAAGGAGAGCGCTAGAGGCGCCTATAAAAGGGACAAGACTTCCATCGTAACACGGGTCGGCTCTTTGCGTGCTACAACCCTTGTAAACCCTAGCAACACTTGTTAGGATAGCCTCTGGCTTGAGGAGGAAGAAGACGATCGCTTCCCTCCCCAGGCAAGAACTGCCTCAAGGGGGCCTCCGGCAAGCTCCATTGTACTGTAACCTCCATCATCTAATACAGACAAGCAGGAGTAGCGGTCTTACCTCCTCACGAGGGTCGTGAACCTGGGTAAAGGCCGGTGTCTATCTCTGTCGTGTGCGTGTCATCTTTGGGTCCGGCAAGCAACGTCGCGGAGCCACTCGAGGGTCTTGACCTCCGCGTTCAATCCCCTTCACGAACTACACTTCAGAAAGTGACTACCCCCGATTCTTGGGAGTCGTAACTAGACATTTGGCGCGCACGGTAGGGGATTGAGGCGCGTCAACAACCTTCAAGTTCGTCTCCGCGCCATAGTGAACACCCGCGCCACCCGCGTCGCCCACGTCAACCGACATGCGCCTGGAGGAGCACGCGCGCCGCCAGGCACCAAGACCACCCGCGCACGGCGGGGCCGACCCCACCATGAAGAGCATGTCCCTTCTGGCCCTCACGCAGAGGCGCCGGAGCACAACTCCGAGCACAAGGAGGACGCGCAGTCGTCGCACCCGACGCAGCGCCCGAGCGGCTCCGGCCCTGGTAGGACGGACCCTACGCCCCACACCGCGCTGCACATGGCGCAGGAGCTGCTCCGCTACCAGCCCATTGCTGAGGCCCACGAGCAGTGGCTCCAACGCCTCAACCACCTCGTCGGCATCGCCACAACGCGCCCCGCTCCGTCACAGTCCAACGTGCACCCCTCTCTCGCGGGCACGGTCGCAACAAATGCGCCTCCGCCACCTCCAGGACCTGCACCGGCTGCGGCGCAGAGGGCTGCTTCACACGCGTCCTCGCCGCACGATTTCTTGATCGGGCAGCGCACCGCGCCCGACGCTCGCGTGGGGATGGAGCTCCATCGAGACCGCCAGAACAGGCTCGTGGAGGAGATTGTCCAGGCGGGTCAGTAGAACCGCGGCGCGCTGCAGCACGGGGTCGCCACGTACGCCTCAGGCTGCATGGCGTTCACCCGTTCTCTGCGCCGCGTGGTCTGGCCCCCAAAGTTCAGGCCTGCTCTCCCTAAGGGCTACGATGGCTCCAGCAACCCCATCGAGTTTTTGCAGCTCTACACCACCTCTATCCTAGCTGCGGGTGGAGATGACAAGGTCATGGCCAACTGGTTCTCCCACGCGCTTCGCAACTCTGCGCTGTCGTGGCTCCTGAACCTCCCTGAGGACTCCGTGAACTCCTCGGAGGAGCTCTGCAAGCAGTTCGTCTCCAACTTCAAAGGGACATACGAGCGCGCCCTCACCCACAACGACCTGCGCGTTGTGGTGAAGAAGAAGGATGAGATGCTCCGCAAGTACATCCAGCGCTTCAGCCAAGTGAGCAACAAGATCCCAAACATCCCTGACACTCAAGTCATCGCTGCCTTCCGCGAGGGCGTCACAAACAGCAGGATGCTCGAGAAGCTAGGCATCCACGACAAGCTCACCTCTGTGGTCAAGCTGTTCGACCTGGCGGACAAGTGCGCCAAGGCTGAAGAGGGACTCCTCTTCGTCAAGATGTCCTCAAGAGGGGACGATCACGCTGAGGGGTCCAAGAGCCAGAAGAAGAAGGAGGAACCCAAGCGCAAGGCCACCGCGGTTCTCGCGGCAGAGCCTGACACGAAGGGCACCCGCAGGACTCCCCAGAGCCTGGAGAGAGAAGAGATGACCACCGCCCTTTCTGCATCTACCACAACAAGCGCGGCCACTCTACGGAGTCCTGCTTCGACCTCAAAAGGTTGAGCAAGGAGCGCTAGCAAGCAGAAGGCAGTGGCAGCCGCGGCCGAGGCCGTGGCTATCGCGGAAGCGGACGCAAGGGCGGCTACCAGAAACCATCTAGAAATCAGGCCAACGCCGCAGAAAAGAACGGCAACCTCCCTGACAAGGAAGACGGCGGCTACCAAGCCCCGAGAACCGCCATTTCCTGCATCCTCGGCGGGGGGGGGGGGGGGGGGGGCGCAGGCGCCAAAGTCGAACAACCAGTTCAAGCAGTTCGCCCGCGAGCTCAACGCCGCCCTCCCAAGCACGGAAAACTCCAGGCCCCTCAAGTGGTCGCAGTACACCATCGCCTTCGACGCTCAGGACCACCCCAAGTCCACCAAGACTGTTGGAACCTCCCGCTGGTCTGTAGCCCCACCTTCGACAACGTGGCTGTCTCCAAGACTCTCATCGATGGCGGAGCAGGCCTGAACGTTATCTCCATAGATACGTTCGAAGCGCTTCAAGTGCCCTACGAGCGGCTCATGCCCTCAAGGCCCTTCACGGGGGTCACCAGCGGCTCGATCGAGCCTCTAGGCCAGGTCAGGCTTGCCGTCACCTTCGGGAGCAAGGAAAATTACCGCACCGAGCACATCGATTTTATGTCGCACACATCGGCCTGCCGTATAATGCCATCCTCGGCTACCCCGCGCTCGCGAAGTTCATGGCCGTCACGCACCATGCCTACAACATGGTTAAGATCCCCGGCAGCGCTGGCACGATCACCATCCGTGGGCATGTCCTGGACGCTACGCTCGCCGTGGAGACGGCCTACAAGACCGCCGCCATGGCATTCCCCGCAGAAGAGGACCTAGAGCCTCTCGAGAGACCCAAGAAGAAGAAGCAGTTGTTCTCCTAGGAGGCAGCTTCTACAAAGAAGATCTCTCTGAGCTCCAGCAGCTCGGGGGCTGAAGGCTCGGAGGCTAGCGTCACCATTGGCGCCGCGCTGCCTCCCAAATAGGAAAGCGCGCTCGTCGCCTTCCTCCAGGCAAATTCTGACATGTTCGTGTGGACACCGTCAGATATGTCTGGTGTACCGAGGGAGGTGATCGAGCACCACTTGGCCGTGCGCCCAAAGGCTCGCCCCGTCAAGCAAAAAGCAAGAAAGCAAGCCCCCTAGAATCAAGCATTGATCGTCAAGGAGGTCGAGAAGCTTAAAGCGGCGAAAGTCGTTCGCGAAGTCGCGCATCCCACTTGGCTCTCCAACAGCGTGGTAGTCCCAAAGCCCGCCGGAGGAGGCCGTCTCTGCATTGACTAGACTGATGTAAACAAGGCCTGCCCCAAAGACCCTTATCCCATGCCCAGAATTGACCAGATTGTGGACTCCACGGCAGGTTGCGACCTCCTCTGTTTCCTCGATGCCTTCTCTGGTTATCACCAGATAAAGATGGCTAAGGAGGACGAGGAGAAGACGGCTTTCCTCACCCCGTGCGGTGTGTATTGCTACGTCTGCATCCCTTTCGGCCTAAAAAATACCGGAGCCACTTTCCAGAGGTTGATGAGGATAGCCCTTGGCGGGCAAATGGGGCGGAACACCGAAGCATATGTCGATGACATCGTCGTGAAATCACGAGAAGGGAATACTCTCCTCGGAGACCTTGAAGAAACCTTCGCCAGCCTGCGCAAGGTGAACATCAAGCTCAACCCCGCCAAGTGCGTCTTTGGAGTACCTTCAGGAAAATTGCTTGGGTTCCTCGTGTCTCATCGAGGCATAGAGGCAAACCCAGACAAAATCAAGGCCATAGAAGACATGCAACCTCCACGCAGGCTCAAGGACATGCAACGCCTAGCAGGCTGCATGGCCAGCTTGGGTCGATTTGTAACGTCCCGGGATTTATCCCAATTTAGTTTTTTGGTTGTTTTCTTTTGTGCATCTTCATGTCATCATATCATCATGTTTTTTGTCACTTCAATTATTTTATTGCATTTAAATTTAAATCACACCCTTCAAATTCAATTCCACCTTTTAATTTCTTATTGCAAATAAACTTAATTTAAATGTGGTATTTAAATTCTTTTTAAATATTCAAACTAATATATTAAATTGTATATTTTGAAACTAGTTATTTTTGCTAAATGTTTCTATCTCTCTTCTTTTTCTATTTTTCTTTAAAACACAAAAACAGAACAATAAATAAATAAAAGTAGTAAAACCAGGGAGAAAAACATTTTTCCTGGCCGAAGCCCACCATTGGCCCATCTCTCTTCCCAAAGCCCAAGCCCACATCCCTGTTGTCTTCTTCCCCTGTACGGAGAAGCTTTACACGGTGGAGGGCATGGCTGCCCCCACCTCAACCACTCCCATCTCTCCCTTTTAGCTAGCCCTCCCCCTCTCCCGAACCCTAACTCCTTCCTCCCCTTCCTCTCGCACCGCCACCACCTTCTTCCCCATCTCCTGCTCTCCTTTTCTTCTCCACAAACTCACCGGAGACCACCTCACCATGGAGCGGTTGCTCGGGCGCCGTCGAAGGGCCTAGGGGAGGCCCAGGAGATGCACCGCGTCGTCACCGTCCTCTCCACCGAAGGAATTGTGCCGAGAGCCGCTGCAGCCGCCGCCTCCGTCCGCCTCTTCCCCGACGCCGGCGGAGCACCGCCGCCGAATTCCGGCATCCCGAACCTCCTCGCGCACGAACTGCTACACCGAGAACCTCCCGGTGAGCCCATGACTCCATCCCCGACCTTTTCCCGCTCGATTCATGTCCAGGGAAGCTGCCAGCGAGCATGTTTTGGATTCGAGCCACCATGGCCATGGCACCCGCACGTGAGCACGAACGAGTGTCTCTCGTGCCTCTATCTCCGTCACCCAGGACGCGCACGCACTGGCCGCAACCCCGTGACGCCACACGCACAGACCACGCCCACGCGCACGCACTCCTGGTCGCCGCCGGCGTTTCTTTCTTCGGTGCGCCCGTCCCCGCCTCGATCTGTTTCGTCAGTTTCAGATTCGTCTGTGTTAGAATGTTAAGTCACGTTTTAAAGAAAGTTTGCCCGATCCAATCACTAGCACGCTCCGGTCCCTTGGCTAGCACCACCGATCCACTGTGCCCGCGCGCAGCCGCGCGAGTTCGAATCCCCGAGGGCTCGCGGAATAAAAGCCCCTTTTCTTATTTGTCTCGCGCTCCCTGACACGCGGGCCCCGCCTGTCATAGACAGCGGAGGCCAGCGCAACACCCACACGCGCCAACGTGGCTCGGGCCCGCCTGGCAGCCGCACTGGCTAGCCCAGGCGCGGTGCAAAAAGACCAGATCCAGATCTCTGGATCTTTGCGCCCAACCCCCTGCAGTCCCTGTTTTCTGCACAGAGCCCTCCCCAATACTTTTCCATCACAGATAGATCCCTGTATTTTACAGAAAGAACCCTAAAACTAATATGCTAATAACTTTATTTCTATAACTCCAAATTTAATAATCTTTATATGTTTATTTATCAGAAAAATGCAATAAACATTAATATGCCATTTGTATGCCATTTTGCATCTGTTATTTTAATTGCTTAGTATAATTTGTTAATCGCAACTAAATAATTAAATATGGAATGTTAGAGGTAATAAATATATAATGCCCCATTCCATTTAAATTAATTAGATCACCCATGACATGTGTTGCCATGTTAACCAACATTTAATATTGCTGGTGAATAAATAACTTGCACCTAAATATTAATTGTCGGGTTGTTTTCCCGCTTAATTTGGATTACCTGCATTGTATTGCATCTTGTCATGCCATGCATCATTCTCGTATGATCATGCTGAATCTTTTGCCGTAGTTGTAAAATGCATCTTTTACGCTTTCCAGTGTTTGTTGCTTCTTCGCGGATAAGACGTTGAGATGTGTGAGCAACGACAAGATCTGCTTCCATGCGGGATTCCAGGCAAGCAAAGTTTGCTTGTTTACCTATACATTGTCTTTCATCCTTGCCTTTTGATCTATGCTATCCTAGTTACGATTCTTGAATTGCGATCCCATCATATGTTTATCCTGCAGCCGATACAGCTTCACCCCCCACATCCCATAACCTGTTGTATGTTTATCTGTTAGCCTTGCGAGTCGTAGCGCATGCTTAGAGTTGTTTGTGCGAGTCGTCTGTATGTCTTATTTATTTCACCTGCTTAGCATGATAGGTTATTCTACATTAATAAAATGTTGTCTTATATTGGGGTATTATAATTAAAAGATAAGGCACCGGCGGAAGGCCTTGCGAGGTGCTTTGTTCTGCTAAGTGTCGACCTAGGAACTCAGTTCTTGTCCTCGGATCCAATTTTGAGCGCACTAACCGCTTGTGGGAGGCCCTATGGAGCCCCCCGCGGCTTCGATCTAATCCGCCTCTTATCCAGGGCGCCGCAAGTAGTTCGGGCTTTCCATTTGATGCATGCATATGGTTACCTAACGATCTCATGATGATGGAGTAGTCGATTGTCATATAGGGTGGCACGTTCTTAGAGTGCTATGAAGGTCGATCCCGCGGGCACTGGACCTGATTAGCCGTGCACACAATCATGCGGTTCCCTGGATGGGTTGTAGAGAAGAGATTTGCCGTGTTGAGATGCCCTACCTTCTGGCTTGCTTTTGGTGTTGATCGAACGAGTACGGGTCCAGTTGTGCACCCCTGCAGGGTATAATCTTATCGATGAGCCGTGTCCACGGTTATGGACGACTTGGTGATGATGCTGGCTAACAAGATCATATACAACTTACACCTAATCATTGTTAATTAACCTGACTAGTAATATAGAATTACTTTCACAATAACTGGTAACTAAAATTTGTTCACTGTGTGAGTTTTCCCGAATTGCTTCCTCATACTTGGTTGAGGGGGTTAATCCGAGAATGGGTTATGTTTGGTGTTAGTTGTAGATGTTTATCTTATGCGCTCTCTTATCCCTCTCTGATTAGACGGAAGTTGTAGCGTGTCTCTTTAGGTTGCTAGTGTTGCTGCCGCTAAGTCCACCTTCCCTATATTTTGGGAGATGGTGTAGAAAGTAGGCAAGTCGGTTTTGCTTGCCAGGGAGTGCCCTGACCCTCTTTTGGGATGTGCTTTATGTGCAGTCAACAGGTTTGAAGTCTGACGACGTTAGCTTGGGAATCCCTCCGGCTTGGCTGGGCAGGGATATGGCGCCATTGCTTATCTTCAGGACTCTTAGTCCAATTTGCATCTTATCCGTAGTCGGATACTATTTTTGCTTCCGCTGTCATTTGAATCTTTGTATTGTAACATTTGTATCTTGACTCGTTCGAGTCGTTGTTGTATTATTTATCTCCTGTTGTATTTGTGGATGTATCGGAACTGTTGTAATGTTATCACAATTCCACCCACATAATGCGCATGTTTCGGCGTGCACCTTATGTCTAGTGTGCGACCTAAAATTGTTATTATGCGGATTTCGGCGGGATCGCTTAAATCTACATAGTACCAATTTTCGGGCGTCACACGATTCATCTCCAAGTTCGGTGAAAGAGCCCTGCCGTTCTTCAAGATCATGAAAAGAACGGGCTTTTTCAAGTGGACCCCTGAACCTGAAAAAGCATTTGAGGACTTGAAAAAGTATCTGGCCAGCCCACCAGTAATGGTCGCCCCAAGGTCTGGAGAGCACCTGAAGCTGTTCTTATCAGCTACTCCGCAAACAGCCAGTGCTGTCCTTGTGGTGGAAAGAGAAGAGCCAATGCTCCACAAGAAGAGTGCAACCACTCCAAAGAAAAAGCCTCCTGATAAGGAGCTCGACGAAAGGGCAGCCCTCACAAACCCAACGCCAGGCCCAAAGCCCCAAGAGAGGCCCGCCCCAAGTTAACCGCTGCAAGAAATTCATGCCGAGGAGCATGAGGAACCTCAGGAGGCCAACCCCCTCGAGGGACAGGACAAGCCCCTCGAGGCAAACCCCCTCGAGGCCCAGGGAAAGCCTCCTGAGGCCAACCCCCTCGAGGCCCAGGGCAAGCCCCCTGAGGCCAACCCCCTCGAGGCCCAGGCCAAGCCCCCCGAGGCAAACCCCCTTGAGGGCCAAGCTGAGCCACCTCAGGCAAAAGACGCCAAGGCAACAGGAACTACCCTCGTCGAGCATCCTGTCTACTTCGTCGGCACAGTACTGCGTGATGCTTGCGAGCGGTATACAATGCAGCAGAATCTTCTCCTCGCACTCCCCATCGCCTCAAGAAAGCTGCAACACTACTTCCAGGGGCACCCCATCACGGTGGTCACCTCTTTCCCCCTGGAGAAAATCCTGCGCAACCCAAACGCAACAGATTTTGTCGCAGGATGGAACATAGAGCTACAGCCATTCAATTTGTGCTTCGATACCACGAGGGTAATCAAAGGAAGAGCGCTGGCTGACTTCGTCGCCAAATGGACCGACCCAACCCCTGAAGAGCCTTTGGGAGAAGAGCAAGAGCCCTCTGGAGCCGCAATGCCCAGCCACTGGACCATGAAGTTTGACGAAGCTTTCGCTTGTCGCCACGGCGGGGTAGGCGTAGTCCTGATCTCACCCAAAGGCGACAAGTTGTATTACGCAGTCCAGCTGTGCTTCGAATTGACAAGATATCCAACAATATCGCCGAGTATGAAGGACTGCTTGCCGGCCCACGCGCCGCAATCGCCCTAGGCGTCAAGCATATACTCATCAAGGGCGATTCCTAGTTGCTCGTCAACTTCTCCAACAAAAGCTACAAGCCTAAGGACGACCACATGGCCGCATACCTTGAAGAGGTCCGTAGGCTTGAGAAGCACTTCAGGGGAATGGAGCTCATGCACATCCCAAGAAAGGAAAACCAAGAGGCTGATGACATCGCCAAGTGCGCATCAAAGAGGCAAGCTCAGCCGCCAGGTGTCTTTGAAGAAAGGCTCGTCAAGGCATCCATAAAGCAGCCCCAAGAGGCCCTGCCCGCAAGCACAGACGAAGCGCACCCGCCAACACATGCAAGCGGGGCTCCAAGCTGCGGGTCCCCTACAGGGGAGCGTCTGTTGCTCACAGCGGTGCACAGAGAAACAGGATGGATCGACGAGATCAAGGACTACCTCCACAAAGGGATCCTTCCCAAGGAAGACGTTGAAGCGGAGCGAATTGCCCGCCAAGCAAAATCGTACCAAATCCTCGAAGGAATTCTCTATCGAATGCACCCAAACTGCATCGCGCTCAAATGCGTCCCTCCTGAAGAAGGCAAAATGCTGATCAAGGACATCCACAGCGGGGAATGCGGCCACCATTCGTGCGCCCGCACCCTCGCAGACAAAGTCTTCAGGAGCGGCTTCTACTGGCCTCAAGCACTTCAAGATGCAATGGACATCATTCAAGAATGTGAAGCCTGCCAATTCCACGCCAAGCAGATCCACCAACCAGCGCTGGGACTACAGACCATTCCGCTCTCGTGGCCGTTTGCGGTCTGGGGGCTGTACATCCTGGGACATTTCCCAACGGCGCAAGGTGGATATCGCTACCCCTTCGTGGCCATTGACAAGTTCACAAAATGGCCTGAAGTGGAGGCGACGCGCACAATCACAGCAGGCGCGGCGGTGAAATTCATCAGAGGCCTGGTCTGCCGCTTCGGAGTGCCTAACCGCATCATCACCGACAATGGCTCACAATTCACCAGTGGCATCTTCAGAGCCTACTGTGAAAAAATGGGCATCAAGCTCTGCTTCGCCTCAGTCGCCCATCCGCAAAGCAACGGACAGGCTGAGCGCGCAAACGTAGAGGTCCTCAAAGGCCTAAAGACCAGGACCTTCGATATCCTCAAGGGCCACGGCAAGGGCTGGATCAACGAGCTTCCCTCGGTGCTCTGGTCCATCCGTACCACGCCACCCAAGCCCACCGGGGAAACACCGTTCCCACTCGTCTATGGAGCCGAAGCAGTCCTCCCCACAAAGATAAAGCATGGATCCCCACGGGTCCTTGCCTTTAACGAGGACCAGCAAGAGGACCTCCACAACGACGACATGCTGCTCCTTGAAGGGCTACGACGCCGCGCCGCCCTCCGGGCGGCCAAATACCAGCAGGACCTGATACGCTACCACAGCCGCAAAATGCGTTCGCTCACCCTGGAGCCAGGCGATCTCGTCCTCAGGCGAATCCTCTCCAGAGAAGGCCTCCACAAGCTGTCCCCAATGTGGGAAGGTCCCTACAGGGTCACCCACATCGCCAGGCCTGGTGCGGCTCGTCTCGAGACGCAAGACGGCATCCCCGTCAAGAATCCATGGAACATCATGCACCTACGCAAGTTCTACCCGTGATCATTGTCACGTCAAGGCATGTAGCGAAAGAGGCAGCTCACGGCTCAACCTCCAAGCACTTTTTGTCCCTCAAGGTTAAAAGCTCAAGGCTTAAACCTCACAAATCTTTGTATCCACAAGGAACAAATTAAAAACGTGATTATTGTCACGCCCGTGATCATTGTCACGTCGAGACTTCTAGCGGAAGAGGCAGCCTACGGCTCAATCTCCAAGCATTTTTGTCTCTAGAGGTTAAAAGCTCACGGCTTAAACCTCCAAAAGAATTTTTGTCTCCTAAGGGAACAAACGCAAAATGCGATCATTGTCACGCCCGTGATCATTGTCACGTCGAGACTTCTAGCGGAAGAGGCACTATCGGCTCAACCTCCAAGCATTTTTGTCTCTAGAGGTTAAAAGCTCACGGCTTAAACCTCCAAAGCATGCTTTGTCTCCTAAGGGAACAAATGCAACCGTGATCATTGTCACGCCCGTGATCATTGTCACGTCGAGACTCCTAGCGGAAGAGGCAGCCTACGGCTAAACCTCCAACCGTCTTTGTCTCTAGACGTTAAAAGCTCACGGCTTAAACCTCCAAGCTCCAAAGGCTTCTCTCGAGGGGAAACCCTCCGAGGTCTCCATTTAACGATCCACCTCAGGCCGTTGAGAGTCTCTGCCACTAATGGGTGGTCCCCATGCCTCGACATGGTCAAAACATTAACTTGGCAACCCCAAGCATAATGACTCAATTTCGTTCCCAAGTGAACTTAGCGCTTCGGCGCCGCTTTATATTGTATTTGGTGAGTTTTATTTTCGCATACTCTGTTGAAGTGTGCGCTTATATCTCTCCACATGCGTACCTCGCGAGCGGGGGCGGAGTACGGTGCCACTATCTCAAATGACACACCAGCAGCACTGCAAAATCCAAGAGTCCGAGCTCTGGCTGGAGGGCAAGATCCCACAAACACGCCATCTCTACAGAGGACCTTGGTACTTACTCTCCTCGCAAGGAATGCCTGAGGGCAGCTATAAGCGCGCACGAGTCCCTTGAACCGTGTCCCAGTGTTTGGGTTTGCCCCTCTAACATCTGCAGGGAAAAATCCCCCCACAAGCCTGAAGAGGCATCCAGGAGCGACCCCTCAAGTGGGCAACCTCGCTAGGCGAAAAGCCTCTGCAGGGCGAAAACCTCGAGAAGCTAAGTCTCGCACCCACGCCTTAAGAGCGTTTTCTTCCCCTAGCGCATCGTTTGCCCCTTAAGCGACTTCGCTTTCCCTTACGCTTCATGGACTACTCGCACGTCTAAGGGGGGCGCTTGAGCATCGCAACTCGGGGCTCTTACCTCTCCTAGGCCTAAACTCCCCCCGGCCTTGCGGAGTCATTGTTCCTGCATACCGAAGTGGCGGAGTCATGGCACGAATAGATGGGACCTACCGACACAGAGAACAAATAGACATGAAGATGAGTCCAAAGAGACCTCTCGGAGGGCAAACAATCTCGAATTAAACGGCATTAAAGAGTATATTACAGGCCAAAAGGTCTTAAAATATCTAAGCACACAGTTGTTTCAGATACAAGCGCTCGCAGGCGTAATAAGGAAAGGCTCATGGGGAAGCAGTGTCGCCTTGGACCTCCTCGGCAGCACCCGCCTCAGCCTCGGCAGAGCAAGCCTCTTCCTCGCTGTCCTCAGCCGCCGCCTCCGCGCGCCTAAAGCGGTTGCAGAAGCCGTCAACTTGCTCGCGGAGGGAGTTGGAGACCCGCTGCGCGTCTTCGCCTTGAGCAGCCTCTGTCACGGAGGAGAGGTCGAAACTCGGCGTGAGGAGCCTGAGGTTGGTGAAGATGCGGTCAACAACCACCCCCAGGAGCTGCCGGCTCTCGTCCTCGATCATCTCGCGAAGCTCGGCGACGGGACCCTCGAGCGCCTCGAAGAGCTGGTCGAAGTAGACCAGGTACATGGCAGCGCCGCCACGGCCTCGGACGTCAGTATGCGGAGCGTCCGCGCCGAGCTGCGCGGCAAGCCTGTTGCCACGAGCGACCAGCGCCTCGAACATACGCTCACGCTGCTTCGAGAGCGCGCGAGCCGCCAGGGCAGAGTCCGAGGCCTCCGCTGCCCGCTCCATCGCCGGGGCCACCTGCTCCTCCACATCCTTGGCCAAGGAGTTGAGGTTGTGGACTGCCGCGGTGCGAGCCTCCTCCGCTCGGTGACGGCCATCCTTGGCACGCTTGAGGCGAGCCTCTAGTTTAGAGTTGGCCCTCTCGAGCTCGACGATCCGCCGAGCATCCGCGGCGTGCTTGGCCTTGAAGCGGTCCTCCTGCGTCTGGGCCAACTCACGGTACTTCTGAGCGGTGGACTTGCGGAATTGCTTCTCGCGCTCCACGAGGGCGTCGTCGGCCTCCTTCTTCTTCTCGGCGAAACGCCGCTCGAAGCGCTCGTAAGCTAGCTTCTGGGCAGCGACGTTTTCGTCGTACTTCAAGGTCGCCTTGGCCAGGTCTCCTTCGCGCTCCTCAAGGGCCTTGCGTTGGGCGACCAGGTCCTTCTCCGCCTGAAGGCGCTGCTCCTCATGCTGTTTCAGCTCCTTCTCCTTGAGGGCCAGCTGCCGCTCACGCTCAACAAAGCACTTGCGGTCTTCCTCCAGAGCGACCTGAGCGGCCTGATGGGCGGAGAGCAGTTGGGTCTCCAGCTGGCCCAACTCGCGGCGCTTCTGCGCCAGCGAGCCCTCCATCGCCTCGCGCTCCGCCTTGGCCTGGCGCAAGAGCTCCGCTGCGGCGTCACGTTCCGCTTGGAGGGGCTCGAGGAGCTCTGCGGCGTCGCGGATGGCCCCCTCGCGGACCTCCTTGGCAAAGCGGGTGGCCTCCTCACGCGCGGCTTGCAGCGCCGCATCCTCAAGCCGGCGTGCTTCGACCGCCGCGTGCAAGGATGTCCACGACTTCGCCAGCTCCTGTTGCTGCTGAGCGAGCCATATGTCCTCGAGGGTGAGGTGCGCCTCCAAGCCCTCCAAGGATTCCCTTAAAAGGCTGAACGCGACCTCGCGGCGCCTCGTGCTCCAGTCCAGGCCGCGGAGGACCAGCTCCTGGCTCGTGGAGGGCCCGGCCCCAGCGTCGAGTCTCGCGTGCCCGGCCTCGGGGACAGCTTGGGGGCTAGCCTGGGCTTTTCTTACGCCCGCACCGGCATCCTCTTCCGGCGCTGTAGCTGCGGGGCATTCCTCGGTCACAGCTTGACGAGGAGGCGAGGAAGCATCTCCCCCAGCAGGTCCGCCTGTGCCTGCTGCTGCCTCGCGTGCTTCCCTTGCAGGCTGCACAGGAGCAGTGGCCGCAGGTGGTGGGGTCGGCGCGCGCGGTGGCGTCAACACGCGCGGCGGCGTTGGTTCGCGCGGCGAAGTGGCCTCGCGCGGAGGCGTAGCCGCGCGAGGAGGAGTAGGAGCGCGAGGCGGCGCGAAGGTTTTCTCCTCCGAGCCTTCCACCACCTGAGGCTCGAGGGCGGTGTAGGTGCCTCAGGGCGTGCCATGCCCTCCTCCACCTGAGGCCCTTCTGCCCCCGCCTGGGGCACAGCCGCCTCCGCAGGCCTCGCGGCCTCGTCAGCCGTGGCCCCTGCCGTGGTGCTCTTCACCTCAGATTCCTTGCGAAGCCGGCGGCGCTTCGCAGGTACAAGGTCACTGGCAAGAGCCCAAGAAAGGAGTTCAGGTAAAAGAAAAGCGAAAGAGAAAGCTAAAACACGAATGATCCAAGATTATGAGCACTAACCCTGAAGGGGGGGGGCGCCAGCGTCGACCCTCGCCAGGCCTGGCGAGCGCCATGAGGGGAAGGGCTTGGAAGCAGGCCTCGCATGGGGCACCTCCGCTTTCCTCTTGGAGGGGACGTCAGACGGCCTCGCCCCCGAGTGGTCCACGGCTGCTTTTGTGCGAGGCCCGCGCCTTCCCGGAGAGGCCTCCGCGTCAGAGGCCTCCTCTTCCTCAGCCTCCTCCTCCACGAGGCGCGAGGGCGCCACCATGAAGGCGTCTTCATCGCCTGACGAGATATCGCAAATCTCGTCAGGAAATGGCCCAGCACTCGAAGAGGAAACCTCCCCAGCCACGGCCTCCTACTCACCTAGGCCAGCTCCTGAAGCCGAGGGAGAATCACCCCACTCCGCTCCCTGCGCGACCGTCATCGGCGCCTCGAGGTCCGCCTGGCCTGACGGGGTGAACGGAGGCATACCCTCCAGGAGGTGCATGTGTTCCGTCAGATTGTATTGGTGAAGGGGCCGAAGCGCCGCGGGGAGCTCATCCACGGATAGCAACGATGGATTGACGAAGAGCGCGGAGAGGACGTTGTCGACGGCGTCCTTGTCGTTGTCCTCGACGTGAAGCCGCATCTTGTCATTCGGCCCCGAGTACATCCACATGGGGACCGAATGTGCCTGAAGGGGTGCAATGCGGCGCGTCACGAAGTCCGCGACGATCATCTGCCCCGTGAGGCCCTCCTCGCGGAGGAAGCTCAGGCGCCCCATCAAGCTCACGTTCCTGGCGCCGTCGAAGGGGGCTTTGCCCCAATGGGAGTTCTTCACCAGGGGCTCGTCGAGGACCTCGAGGAGGCGCAGGGACGCTCCACCCCAACAAAAAACCACTTCTGACGGAAGTCGTCTACCTTCTTCGTCACGGAAGTGATGGCCTTGCCCTCACTCTAGGACATGGGGATGTAGATGCTCCCCATGTGGTCGACGAGGCGGAACGAGACGCACCCAAAGCGCTCGTTCTTCGCCATGTTCCGGAGCGCGTAGAAGCACCGGAACAGTCCCACCGTGGGCTCCAGGCCGAGGTACGCCTCGCAGAGGTAGTCGAAGACGGCGAGGATGAGAACGAAGTTGGGGTGCAGGTGCAGCAGCTGCACCTGGTAGAACGCCAGCACCGCCTCCAGGAACGGCGAGAAGGGCGGCACCAGACCCGCAGCAAGGCAATGCTGGAAGATCGGGAAGAACCCACGCGGGCGCTTCCCGTGCGCCGCGGGCTTCAGGGCAGTGGCGCCATGCTCGTTCGACCGGTCCGCCACCAGGTACCGGACCTTGTCGAGCGCCTTCTCGTTGACACGCACGCCCAGCAGCGCCGCGCCCACGACGGTCTCAGTGGCCTCTGCCTTGGAGGAAGACCCCGCGGCGGCCTTTCCCTTGCACTTGAGTGGGCTCATCGTCACGGGAGCGGAAGGTTGAAGGAGTTGGAGAACAGAGATTCGCAGGAGAGATCGGAGGCGGAGAGCTCTGTAGAAGCGGAAATTTCTGCGAGAAGAACTGGAAACGGTAACGGCTCCCTGCTGCCTCGCTCGGGCTTTATGTCACCTCAAGGAGAAGTTATCGGGACATGGTGGGACCCCCCACGACTCACGCCCCGGATCGTGCGAGACCGTTATTCGTCCAAGTGCCGCGTGGCTCGGGCCGGCTGGGCACTAAGGGCCCACGACGCTTCGCCTGAGCCCATGGGCTCAATCGTGCCCATCATGGGCCCGGGGATACTATCGGCCCAGTGGGAACTGGGGTATGGAGAGCCCATTCCCCCAGGCCTCGCACGCTGGCCAGTCAGACGAAACGACTAAGGACCAGGCATCACCGCCTGGCGGGACCCTCGAGAGGCAATTCCCCTCGAGTGCCTGAAGAGGGAACGAGGGCCTCAAGGGATCCCTCGCCTCAGGGGACCCTCCCGAGGCGCCAGCTCGCCTCGAGGGAGTCCAACAGGAATCTCCCCTCAGGCCTCCCCGCGCCTGAAGGGAAACGTCGCGGCCAAGAAAGTACGGCAGGACGCACATGGCCTCTGCCACGCCCACGTGGTGACGCAAGCACCCCCGTTGCCGTTTTGGTGATAAAAGGGTCAATAAAGCGGCTCCGCCTGCTGCGCAACTGCCAGCACCTTGTACTCTGACGATAAAGCGGGTGGACGGCGCAACCCTCCAACGGAGACCGTCATCGCGGGCTCCACCTCAGAAACTGCCCTCTCTGCAGGCAGTACAGCGCGGTCGGCCGCCTGTCGGCCACCGCGCCCACCTTTATCAACAATGGACCGCGTCCATGGACGAACGGACGGCGGTGGACTCCTGCTCCACCCTGCCTCTGCCATGTGGGAGCCACCTTGAAGGCCAAGCCGAAGGAGAACGCCAGAGGCGCCTATAAAAGGGACAAGACTTCTATCGTAGCACGGGTCGGCTCTTTGCGTGCTACAATCCTTGTAAACCCTAGCAACACTTGTTAGGATAGCCTCTGGCTTGAAGAGGAAGAAGACGGTCGCTTCCGTCACCAGGCAAGAACTGTCTCAAGGGGGCCTCCGGCAAACTCCATTGTACTGTAACCTCCATCATCTAATACAGACAAGCAGGAGTAGCGGTCTTACCTCCTCACGAGGGCCGTGAACCTGGATAAAGGCCGGTGTCTATCTCTGTCGCGTGCGTGTCGTCTTCGGGTCCGGCGAGCAACGTCGCTGAGCCACTCGAGGGTCTTGACCTCCGCGTTCAATTCCCTTCACGAACTACACTTCAGAAAGTCAATTCTTGGGAGTCGTAACCCGACACCGACAATAGGCAAAAAGGATGAGCACTTTCAGGACGGGTAAAATTGTTGGATTGTAGCTCATGTTAGGGTCTAGGCGCAGCAACGCGCGCTGCCATCATCGAGAACACTACACCATCGCCACGCACTGCTGCTAACAGGTCCAACACGGTAGGCTCAAGCGAATGAACGCCGAGGTGTAGAACAGACTACAAACTTTATCAGAGAAACAGCGATGAAGATACAACACCAAAGTACCGTAGATGTTGATGTACAACTTCCAGAGAGCCACCCGTTGTGAACTCCAAGACGATGTCGTTCGGAATAACACAATGTGAGAGCGCCACCATCGGCAGGTACAAGGATTTTGGATTTTCATCTTAGAAGGAGTGAGAGAAGCCGCTACGACACCTTCAAGAGGGATATGGCATCCATGGACGTCGCAGTCACGACCCAAGAAGACCACGACAAGGATTTCCCCTTGCAATAAACTTTCTGCCTTCTACACGGGGCTCATGTTGTCGCCAGAATGACTCTTGGACCACCGCCAAGGCACGTTACACCATTTCGCCCTTATGTTTTTGGTCTTTGTTGTCTACTAGATGACCCGTTGCGTGACTGCGCAACTGCCGGAAAAATGAGCGTATAGTTGTCATACGTTTTTGGATTTGGTATCCATACTTTGAATTAAGTTAGAGAAATATACTTATGAGCCATATGATTTTCATGTTGCTCTTAGTTTAGAGATTTATATCGATTATAAGATAGAATTAGAAGAAATACCTTAAGCAATTATTTTTCTCCGCATTTACTTAACCCGGTCACATATGGATACTAACCCGCTATTCCGTCGACGCAATCGCTAAAAGTGAGACTTGTCGAAAGAAAAATAGACGAATAAGGTAAAAACATGGGCAAAAAAGGAAATGTAAATCGGCAAATTGAATTTGTTGTTTCCACGTCCATTTACCTTGTTATTTTTTGTATAGATACACCAAAAATCTGTTGTGGCACCGGTGTAAACACAGAAAGTGAGTTCCATTTCATCAAAGAGTGTATACACAACATAGATGAAGATTAAGTGCTTCGTATACAAAAATAACTCTATTGCAAAAGGTACAAATTATTTATATTGGATTGGAAGGTTAGCGCAGTAACATCTAGAAGGAGGAGAGAAGGGTGGGGGAAAATACGCACAAAAAGATATGTCATCTTTAGTCACATGAATTGGTGGCTTAGGAAAAGCATTGGGAACATGCGGACTGTGAACTTGTAAAAGCAGCAGTTGTAGTTGTAGGCATAGAAATAAATGGAGCAGCATCATGAAAAGAAGTTGTTAAAGATGGTAAACAAAATACATTACCCTTTGTATCCTATAAATGGCTGGGTAGACCGACCGGCCGGTCGGGCTGCTCGATCGATCCCCTTGTCCAGAAACTCGCACAGCACCCGGCGGCAACCACAGATGCCCGGAAGAGACCACGGATGGAGCAGCCCCCCGCCCGACGCGGACGGAGCAGCCATCCACCGGCAACCATGGATTTAGCAGCCGCCGCCATCGAGCCACCGCCATCGACCGAGGACGGAAGGGGCTCCTAGAGGTGTGCGGCGTGGAGTATTTGGCTCCTGGAGCTTGCTCTTACTCACAACGATTGAGAAGATTGGTACTGTTCACCTGTTCACCGTGGAGTACGTCGCTGCAAAAGATTGATACTACTCTTGCTCACGGATGAATTTTTATGCATTAGTTGTTGAATTTGTACTGCTCTTGCTCACGGATATTAGAGATTACAATGCATTAGTGATACTGGTTGTGTAGCCATGACATGGATATATCCATGTAACTTGTACAAAACTGATTGTTTTGTATAGCCACTGCATGGATATATCTAACATATGCATGTTGGAGATGCAGTAGTTGTGGCTCTGTTTTTTGACAGCATCCATCCATAAAATTCATTGGATTGCATGAAATTGATATCAAACATCAAACAAAGATCACCAATTGAGTGCTGAATATGTTGAGTTCAAATAATTCCAAGCATGAATCATCCAAATTAATAAACTATTTTGTGTATATAATTCGACAAAGAAATGAAAATACAATCTCGACACAATAAAATCATTGTTTTTTCCTCTTTGGAGTTAATTTTTCTTGCTTGCATTTGAACTTGACGTCACATCGAAAGTAGTTCTTGCTGAAGATTCAGAGTTGTGATGCACAATCCCCAGCCATGGCCATAGCAAGTCTCCTACAATTAACACATTGAGTTAGAAATAGCTTTTTACCACGATTATGTGCATATAAAAGCAAGCAACATGATTACCTCCTTGAAATAGGCCCGGGGCTGTCATGAAAGCTAGGAGGAACTGTACTGTACTTCTTTTTTGTGTCCCAACAACAGCTGAAAATACCTCTTGCTCAATGACCTCCACTGACTGTTGATCCTCACCTTTATTAACTTTTTTTGCTTTTTTCTTTTTGTTTCAATACACAAGCCATTAGAAATAAGAGTATACCAATTGACTTTTCTGTCACCCATGCTTGAGATAACGTCAGCGGTTGATGAACAATCATGAGGCTTTACAATTTTGTTAACCTGCAGGAAAACATAGTACCATTCATTAGTTGCATGTACCCTTATAAAATAGTTGCAGCATACAACATACAAACATGAAAGGACCGAAGTCTTTATTTACATGTTGGAGATTTTAGCCAATAAAATAGGCAATAATGCAAATTTATTTACCAAGGCAGCCAGGAAAGCTCTATCCATGAAGGAACATTATGCAAGGCTATCAGCCAATTCCATAAATACAAAGACAGACACTCACCCAAAATCATTCTCGAACATCACATCTAATTTGTTAAAAAAGCACAGAAATAGGAGTAAACGACCAAACATTCAGCATACAAAGTATTTGCGATACCTTGAATCAACTATCGGAGTAGCAATCCAAACATCTACATATGTATGTAAAAGAAACAATATAGTGTGCAGATACGGACATACGGCAATAAAATAGGAAATCTATTCCAGATAAAGAAGCCAACACTGATTGTCTTGTGAGAAATATTAATATGATAGCTTTAAAATCTTTTCTGAAAACTGTAAAAGTAAATGGATGGAGTACATGTAAAGTATGGCCATCATCTGACCATTCTTACTGAGTCATCATATGACTATTCTTATTAATATAATAGCTTTAAAAGTAAGTGGTATGCATCTGACTATTCTTATTAATACAATAGCTTTAAAAGAAAGTGGTATGCACATATTTTGACACATTCCAAAAGTTGAATCCTAGTGGTTCGGCTGCTTTAGTATACTAAATACTCGATCAAGTTTTTAAAACATACAAGTGTTGAAAAACAAACATGAAGCAAATTATTTTGTACCTAATTCTAATGCATTCCTCCAACAACGTATGTTAGTAAATGAAATTGAAAGCAACAACGAATTCTGAGTTGAATCTGATGCATCTGAACCATGATAGTTATCCTACATAGAATTATTATTCAGTAGCGCTGGATCCAGGCAAAGGGCAATACTGAATAAAAAGCAATCAGAATTTCCCGCTGCTAAAATAACCGAAGTCTTTCCAGATGTTCTTTTACCCATGCTTGCATTTGTGACAGCCAAATCCCAATTCATTCAAAGCAAGAATATGCTGCTGGAAATTGGAAGAAGCTCACCTAGGTCATGTGACCTTCGATCTGGCAATGGAAGGCAAGAAATTGAGGGAACTCCTGGGTGGCAGGCCAATGGCATCGTGGAGGTGCTGCTTGTTGACGAACCAGCAGTCCTCGACGGCTGCGGTGCACCACCTCAAGTGCCGGAGCACGACAACGACTGCCACCGGCGGAAGCGCCACCAGATCTGCATGTAACTGGCCCTGCTCCTCCTTCCTCATGGCGACGAGCTGCGCATGCGAAGAGAGGGGTTTCACAGGATGAGCCGGCCTCTGCTGCCTCCGACTCGAGCACCTCCGTCACGCTTCCTTGTCTGGCCACGGAGGCGCGAGCTAAGCGAGAGAGGGGCAGCGGTGGGGATTATGAAAAGCAAAAGACGCACAAAAGAAGAATCATATTAACTCATGCATGTATTATGAATTTAAATTATGCGCTGGTAAAATAAACATGAATAGTCAACTATTGTTTTCTGTTGTTATCATCTGGAAAGGAGTAAAATGAATCAGAAAATACAAGAGAAAAATCTGCAAGAATGCTAAACTTGAAAGGGAAATAAGTAAACTTGGAAACAAGTACATAACTTTGAACATAAGCTCATGATGAACACATTTAAATACCCAGAATTGTTTCACATAGTAGTGGAATGACTATTCCATTAACTAAGCCAAGTTCTTCTATATGCGCCGCTTTTTTGTTTCCTTGAGAACCTAACTCTATGTTCTAATATACTAATCCTAACACTGATGTGTCGCACATGGATGGATTGCTTCGTCATTAGCTAGAAGAAACAACTTCATATTTCTATACCTAACACTAATTATCTATCAAGATCAACTATGCCAAGCGATCAAAACATTATGGATTTAGGGATAAATTGATATGCAAGAGCACCTCTAAACACCACTGAGCAGACCACTCGGTGAGAACCTCAGCATATCAAGACTCGAACTCCTCCGTACGCATCTCCAGCTTCATACATGCAGCAGTGAACAACTCCACTAATAGTTGCTAATGCAAATGGAGCAATTATATCTCCCAAACACCAATAAATCTGCAAAGCAATCAACAACACAAAAGTCAGTAAGTAAGAAAATCCAGAGAGAGGAGGGATTCCAAATGGGCACTCGGAGAGGAGGATGGGTAGCAAACATATCCAACCTGAGTCATCGGAGAGCAGAGAATGGGCTTGGAAGGGGAAGGGAGTGCCATCAATTTGCCTTCAGTTTGCACAGTGGCATTCTTCACAAGGGTCTGAGTCATCACAATCTCATTGTTTGACGCTGCAAATGATATCCAACATACAAGCTTTGCGGGTCAGAGCCTCACACGTGTAAACTAAATAAAATAAATTACATAAGTGTAATGAGTAAATTCACTCCACTATCATATGATGGCAAAAGATACGATTCATGGTAAAAAAAAGAGATATATCATTTAAGGCACGACAAATAACAAACTACCTGAGCTGAACTTGAAATATAAGAATGTAATCAAACAACAATTAATCAGAAGATAATAATAGTAACTAATTTTAACATGTAAATGGCATCAGTAGATGCAGACAAGACCATGTGATATACTTGGTATTCAGTAGTATCTAATACTCTGAATGTTGGAATGAAAAAAAGGGTGAACGAGGCATGAGATTGTTACATAAAATCCTCGAATCTGATATACTGGACCCCACCTACAGCCACCGCTTCCTTAGAGTCTCAAGGACCTTTGTTCTATGACCTGAGGGGTCGTCGCCCTTTGTTCTATGACCTGAGGAGTAAGGAATTATAAAATCAGAAATAACATTGTACCAACATCTGGATTTTGCTTTGTAAGTTAGATATGGCAGCAAAGCAATCCATATAGCAGGCATGCTATTCTCACACTTTCAGACCATGGCTTGTACATGGGTTGCAATTCTATAAATCTATATAGAAGTAGAAAGTGCTAACAGGAACATAAGCAATTGCCAATGGCCAATTCAAAGATCCAAACAAATAGAACCTATTAAAGCTCTATCCTCTGAATTTCGTTGGACCTGGAAGTATAGAACAATGGCTACCTTGGTCTGCCTATAAACCAGTGATCTTCCTGTTACAGAAAATCAAATATGTAGTTATAAATACACAAGGGAAAATATGGACCTTGATTCCTTGGTGGTGCTTGACGGAGAGGAGAGGGAGGCATGATGGTGGTTGATATTTTGCAAGAGGAAATCACAAGGTCAACAACTGAAACAACCATGAACTATGCAATCAATTAAACTGCTAAATAATGAAATCTACTCCATACTTCACATTTAAATCGGGAAGGGATTGAACGAGTGGAGTGGGAGCACCCGAGAAAGAGGGGAGGACAGGAGCATGATCTACTTCGGTTGGTGAGGACGGACGTGACCACGAGGTGGCTTGCACCGGTGGGGATGGAGGCGACGGCGACACGCGTGGCTCTGTGGAGGGCGCCGGCGACAGAGTAGGAGAGGGAGAGCGCGAAAAAGAGGCAGGCCGCTCGGTGCCGCCGCCGCCGTCCGCTGCAGCTCGAGGCCGCCTCCGTGCGCTGCAACCACCTCCGCCGCTCGAGGCGACGGCGACGTGGCCGGGCTAGTCGGGACGAAGCAGCCCGTGGCTCTGTGGAGGGCGCCGGCGACGGAGTAGGAGAGGGAGCGCGCGAAAAGGAGGCAGGCCGCTTGGTGCCGCCGCCGCCGTCCGCTGCAGCACGCGGCCGCCTCCGTGCGCTGCAACCATCTCCGCCGCTCGCTGGGATGGAGCTCGCTGCGATTGGGGAGGTCGAGGCGGCGGCTGGGGGCTGGGAGGAGTGAGGCAGGAGGGGATTGGAGGAGGACGGACGTGCCCGCGAGGTGGCTTGCACCGGTGGGGATGGAGGCGACGGCGACGCCTGTGGCTCTGTGGAGGGCGCCGGCGACGGAGTAGGAGAGGGAGCGCGCGTAAAGGAGGCAGGAGGATCTCACCGCGATTGGGGAGGTCGAGGCGGCGGCTGGGGGCTCGGAGGAGTGAGGCAGGAGGGGATTGGAGGAGAGAGGGCAACGCGAGTGGCTAGGGTTTCACTGCCCTGGTTTTGTCCCATGGAATGAGCGGGCCGAGCTGAGCGACCGGCAAAGCATCCTCGCCCACTGATATGTGGGCCCAACACACAACTTGTCCCACAATGTCATGCACAACTTAGTCAACACGAAGTAACAAAAGATCTACCACATCCAACGGCTGTGATGAAAAGTGGGAATGAAATCTACTATTCATAAGCCCGATCCAACGGTCCAGAATCGCCAGGAGGGGCAAACCCTCTCATATGGAGGGTATGCTCTCAACCTTTATAGACGTAATTTGACCATAATCTAGTACGAACGATGTGACACTCGACGCATGATTGAAAGATTTTGCTCTTTGTTGTCTATTTTCAGTTTTCTTCCGTTTCATCCGTTAATTATGGGCTAAAAACTAATATACATATTTAAAGTCGGTTTATCACATTTACCAACCAGATTAGCCCAGTTAATTCGGTGTAGGTGGGCTTCGGTTCCGGTTATTTTGGTGTTTGGTGCTCGCCTTTTTATGCACATCCCTCCAAGCGAGTGGGGTGTCTTTAAAAAGCGTCAATCTCTTACTATTGCGTTGAAATCCGTCCTCTTGTGAATTCTTGAAATGCATCACCCTTTCGAAGTTATACGAGGACATGTTATGTGTAACTGGTCTGACTCGAAATCGCGCCAACGGATTTTTATGTGATTCCGTTAGGGACATTACTACACCTGCTGATGTTGAGCCCGACAACATTATAAAAAAAGAAGCGCCAGGCAGAGCTCAAGTCGTTGTAGAAGCAGCGCCAAATCAACTTCAGGGATTTGCAGAAACAAAACAAAAGGGGAAGAACACATGGAGTCGTTCTTAACGTATTTGAAGAAGGATCATCCACCTGGTCATAGCTAACTCCCCTTGTACATTTTTTTTAGAAAAGGGGGTGCGGATTCCCGGCCTCTGCATCAGAAAGATGCACATAGCCATCCGCAATTATTAAAGACAAGTATTCAAAAGAGTACAGTTTATGGGTCACTCAGAGTGGATACAAGGATCAACCACTTAAAGAAGGAGACACTAAGCATCAATTCTTCTAGAATGTTGCCACCCAGCCCGGCAGAAGATAGCCCGTACAACTGACATCATACGGGTACATCCTATCTCCATAAGACCACGCTGATCCATAGGGAGGAGATAGGCCCATAGGCGGATCCAGTAGAGCACCATGTTGATAACCTGCAAGTAATGAGAAGATTGTTTTTTGTTAAAGACAAACTCATTGCGACAATTCCAGATTGCCCATAATATGGTCGCAACACCAATTCTAATCCGAGCCTTTGCATCCTTATCAATACCATTCAGCCATGGCCCGAACATGTTTGCAACAGATGTTGGAGGGTAAACATTAAACGTAAAATGTACTAACCTCCATATATCCCTAGCAAAGGTGCATTTAATAAAGAGATGTTCTACCGTCTCATGGGCACCACAGAACACGCATTTCGTGCACCCAGTCCAACGTCGTTTTGCCAGATTATCCTTAGTCAACAATTCTTTTCTATTTAGAAACCATAAAAATAATTTATTTTAAGCGGGATCTTCAACTTCCACAGATATTTTCGCAGATACCTTGTGTGACCATTAAGTAGATCAGCATAATAAGATTTAACCGAAAAAACCCCATTATTTGTGAGACCCCATTTGAACGTATTTGGTTGATCTAGAAGAGTGACTCGCATTAGTCGTTGTACTAGATGTAACCACATAGACCTATTGGCACCGGTGATGATTCTTCTAAAAGATAGGTGTATGGGAACTGAACGTAAAACCTCCGACACCGTTGCCTCTTTATTTGACGAAATAGCATATAAGGTAGGATATTCATTTGCTAATGCCGTGTTACCCAACCAACTATCAGCCCAAAAACGAATTTGCTCCCCATCTCCAAGAATAAATCCCCCCGCACAAAAAAATCATCCTTTACTTTCATTAAACCTTTCCAAAAAGGGGAATCAAAGGGTTTAGATTGTACTTGTGATAACGTTTTACCACCTAAATATTTATTAGTTAAAAGCTCCTGCCATACCCCTTGCTCATTCAACAATTTATATAGCCATTTACTTAAGAGGCATTTATTCTTGATGTCCAGGATCGCAATGCCCAGACCTCCTTGATCCTTCGGTCTACACACAATATTCAATTTTGTTAATCTATATTTTCGTTTTAATTGATCACTTTGCCAAAAAAATCTCGAACGGTAGATGTCTAATCTCTTACGTACCCCTTTAGGTACCTCGAAGAAAGAGAATAAAAACATCGGTAAACTAGTCAAGACTGAGTTTATTAGCACTAGATGATCTCCGTAAGATAACATCTTAGCCACCCATGAAGCTAATTTTTTTCAAACCTATCCTCAATGACCTTCCATTTTTTGTTTGTTAATTTTCTATAGTGTATAGGAATTCCCAGATATCTAAAAGGTAAAGCACCGATCTCACAACCGAAAATATGACGGTACTCTTCTTGACTTTCCTTAGCCTTTCCAAAACAAAAGAGCTCACTTTTGTGGAAGTTAATCTACAAAGCCGAGAGTTGTTCAAAGAATGCCAATATTAGTTTCATGTTTACGGCTTTCGCAATGTCATGTTCCATGAATAATATCGTGTCATCCGCATATTGAAGAACTGAGACGCCCCCATCCACTAGGTGAGGAATAAGACCTCCAACCTGACCATCCTCTTTTGCCCTAGCAATCAAAATGGCCAACATATCCGCAACAAGATTAAAAAGAAGAGGTGACAGGGGATCCCCTTGTCGAAGCCCCTTTAGTGTCTGGAAGTAATGACCGATATCGTCATTAACTCGTATTCCGACACTACCTCCGTGCACAAAACGAGCAATCCATTCACACCACTGTGATGACATGCGTAGCACTTGCTGCAAAAAGGCCCAATTTACCTTATCATATGCCTTTTCGAAGTCAATTTTAAACAAGACACCATCTAATTTTTTTCTGTGGATTTCGTGGACTGTCTCATGTAATACCACCCTACTGGCTATCGAGGTCACCCTATTTGTTCCAACTTTCGTAAAGATTTTGAAACTTACATTAAGAAAACAAATGGGTCTATATTGTTCTATACGACTCGCATCTTCCTTTTTATGTAACAAAGTTATTATACCAAAGTTAATTTTGAATAAAGGCAAGGTTCCCTCTCGCAACTGGGAGAACATTGCCATTATATCAGCTTTGATGGTACTCCAGAATCTTTGATAAAACTCCGCCGGGAACCCGTCTGGTCCCGGAGCTTTATTATGTTCCATTTGATTGATCGCCTCGAACACCTCCTTTTCCGTAAAAGGTTGTGTTAAAATGATATTTTCCTCATCCGAAATCTGAGGCATATCATGAGTAATATGCTCATCCATTGTGAAATTATTCGGAACCGAAGGTCCAAATAATTATTTGTAATATTCCGAAATGAAAATTTGAGATTTTCTTGACCCACAATTGTACTTTCATCTTGCTCGAGCTGAAAAATCTTTTTCTTTCTATGTTTTCCGTTAGCTATGATATGAAAATATCTTGTATTACTTCCACCTTCTTGAATATGTTTAACTTTGGCTCGTTGAGCCCATTTTGATTCCTCATCCCTCCTAAGTTTAGCTAGATACTCATCCGCCTCCTTCTTTGCGGCCCGCTCGGCTGCGTTAAGGGGAGTGGATTCCGATTTAATATCAAGCTCAGTGATTAGCAAAGAGAGTCTATCACGCAATTTTTTATACTCTCCGCTTTGCGCTTTAGCCCAACCTCTCAAAAATTGTCGTAGATGCCTTATTTTATTTTGCCATTTCTCTACTAGGGAGTTTCCGGTTGTTATTGAGATCCACTCCTTATTGATCATCTCATAGAAACCATCTTGACGCAACCACGATATCTCAAATAAAAAACGACTCGTATTACCAAGAAAGGCCTGGTCCCCGGAGTCTAGCAAAAGAGGAGTATGATCTGACCCAGTTCTAGTTAATGCCTGAATAGTAACTAATGGAAATTTTTGTTCCCACTCAACCGTGGCCAGAAAACGGTCCAACTTCTCAAATGTCGAAGTCTCCATTCTGCTAGCCCAAGTGTATTGTCTTCCGGACAACCACAATTCCTTTAGACTTAGACTCTCAATAATAGCATTAAAAAGAAAAGGCCACCTTGCATTAAAATTGTCGTTATTCTTTTCCTCTTGTCTTCGGATGATATTAAAATCCCCCCCAACCAACATAGGTAGTACCTCACCCTCACAAATACGAACTAATTCCGCCAGAAATTCATGCTTCTTATCTTCTTGTGCTGCTCCGTAAACAACCACAAAAGCCCAGCAAAAACCATCCGACTTATTCCTTACATGAAACAGAACGCAAAAGTCTTCTGTGAGGATATTACTAGTCACTGTTGTTGCATTGTTAAAACCGACCAACATACCACCGTATCTACCGTGAGGGGGGATACAGTACCACGTAAAGTCCATACCCCCCGCCAAAAAAGCGAGAAACGGAGTCACAAAAGAAGATCGACCTGTCTCCACAATTGCAACAAAATCTAATTTTTGTTCCCGCACCGTCTCATTAATCGTTAAGTGTTTCGCAGTGTCCCCAAAACCATCTGAATTCCACACCATACCTTTCATTGTATTAATGTTTAATAATTTTCTTAAGTCTTGCGCTTCGCCTAACCTCACGTTTGGAGTTACTATTTTTCTTACGGCCATGTTTGCTAATCACTGTCGAGGGTTTTAGATCCGCATAATCCAATTGTCCCTTCGGTTCCTCATCATCCAAATCTTCACTTAAATTTTTGGCCTACGTAAGGCCATGCTAGATTCTTCATTATCTGCCAACGATGATATATTGTTTTTAAGGAAAATTAGTTCTCTTTAGTCTGCACACTTCTAAGCACCGAAATTGAATCATCAGATTGTTGGACTGTTTTTCCTAGTGAAATTCCCAACCTAGCCGCCCGTCGTTTTATTTCAGAATTAGAAAAAGAATTTAAAGACAGGTTATGTGCTAATTGTGTACCTGGTACAGTGTCGCCGTTCTTACGCGACGCCAGCTCCATAGCCCGGTCTAGAATAGACAGACCCGCATTGGATTGTTGCTTCAGGCGAGCACTTGACCGCGCATCCACCTCTTGCATCCCCCCAAAAGCTAAATTGCCTCTTCCGTTGGTCTTGTGTTTTGATCATGGACATCCGCCGTACCCAGCCCGCAATGCTGGTTAAGATCCACCATCGGCTGCCCCAAACGATCCATGTAGACGCCTCCATCTGCCAAAGGTGATGGCTGAGTTTGCCTCAAAGGCGACAGTCGCGTCGGACTGCGCCAATCGCTATCGTCAAACACCATCTCCGTCTGAGGGGCGACAGGCATCTCCCTAGCCCGGCTACCCGTGTCAACGAGAGATACATCGGCCGCAGCTGCCAAAGTCAGTCTCGAGTCATCGTCAGACCCATCCTCTTTAGTATTAGCAGCCTCCACGTTTTCAACTGAAAATCCTCCAACGGCGCAATCCGTCAGCGGACCTGCAACCTGAGCATGCGATAATGGTTCCGAGGTGCATGTGCCAGCACCCCCTAGCCCAAGCGCCTCCTAGTTCAGAAGATCAGTAAACTTCATTTGATTCCTTTTCTCCAGTGATAAAACCCCCACGTGAGCCTCACCCATAGTCTCCCGCAATGCAATAGAGTCTACAGTAACTTGAAGCCAATCGCACTTGACATCATCAATTTGTTTCAGCAGAGCTGGAGAGAAAACAACACCCACCAGGTTCTCTTGCATCTCATCAGACGTCTTTTCACGATCATTGGAACTGTCCCCCACTTTTGTGTTAACAACATCTGTAGCCATGTCATTAGTCGCAGAAGTTTCTGTGTCATTCCCTTGCTGTTTTGTGTCATGCTCTGTGTTGTCATTTCCATCTTTATCATCAGGCGGTGGAGAACGCGGCACACCGTCGGCTTCATCCGAAACATCCACAGGATTTTCCACTTTGAAATGTAGCCTATAGAACCCGTCCTTGATAAAAACCGTCCAGCCCGAGGGGATCAGGGTATAGTCCACACAAGCAACTAAGATTCGCAAAACCCCATGTTTACGTGTAAACTTCATATCAATTTTGAGAGTTTTTCCGAACAGGGAACCCAAACTCCAAAGAGATAGAAAATCTCCTATCCGTTTTTTCGGAATACCCAACACCCTAATCCATTTCTTCGGTATCAACTCCTTAGGTTCCTCATCTGCAACCCACGGCTGAATAGTGATTTCACATTTGCTGTTTGGCACCTTGCAAGCACCAAAGACTGACAACCTCTCAAGTTCACTTTTTGAAGGGAATGGCACTCTAAAAACATTGTGACCAATTTGATCAACATCCCAATGAAACTGATCAACCGGCACCAATCGTTGCAACTGGAAAACCACTTGAGGAATAGTAAGGTCTCCTCCTGATACTGTCAACATAGCCAACCTAACACTGTCAATCTTAGGCTTATAAGAATCAGAAGTTGGCTGCTCGTAGAACATCAAACCAACATCAATCAGTCCATGCACAAGAACCTGAGGTTTAGGTGCGAGCAACAGAGGGCACGCTTCAGAATTGTGCTCCTTGCTCTCACACAAATTGCAAACAACAACACTACAATCCCTGCCATGGTGCCCAAGTTCATCACAATGATAACAACGAGATTTGTCAGCTTTCTTTGCTCGCTTTTGGGCTGCAGTCTCTCCTCCAGACTGACCAACAACGTGCTCTCCTCTCTGAAGTGTGTTAGCAACAGGTGGTGTGACTGCCAACGGCGCTGCTGCGGGCATTGTCTTGTTTACAGGCACATACCGAGGACCAGTGGGGCGTTGGGGCTGGTTTGATCACCGCCGGTGGCAAGGCCCCTGGCTGACGCAACGCCTCGGTCACCTGCCTGACTACCATTGCTAGCATGTCCTCGGTGAGATTCGTTGCGGCATTGCTGACGTTGTGGCTTGCATAGCCAACTCGGTTATTTCTTGTGAAGTTTCGGTTTCCAGCATCAAACCTATTACCCCTATTCGATTGGAAAGATCGGTTGAAATTGCGATGTTGCCCATCCTGACCAAACCCAGAGCCTGCGTTGAAGTTTCTGAAACCGGCGCCGTCCGCCGATTCAAAATCATGTTGTCGATGATCTAGCTGACCCCAGTACCACTTGACCCAGCAGCATGAAACTGTCCTCCGAAGCCGCCGCGAGCTGGAGGACCGCCGCTGCCAGGGCCCCGCCCTTGATTGTGTCGACCAGCACCCCGGCCAGGCGCAACACCTCGACCATCAACATAACCTCGACCTCCCCCGTTAAACGCCATGGTGGCGGCGTTCGATCTAGAGACTCCCCTTGTACATGTACCCTATGTAGTAACTTGTAAGTTGTAAGTAGTAGTGTATTATCGGATAATCAAATTAGCAGAAAATCAGTTGAAAGGTTAATGAATCTAATAATAGTTTAATATAATAGTTTGATATATATAGGATGACATGATCAAATATGTTCACGCTAGTATCCTTATGTTAACCTAATCGAGTTGGAGCAAACTTTTGCCCGGATTCATCGGCCAATCAATCGATTCGCCCCTACTGTTAGATGTCTTAGCAAACCTGACTCTCGAGCAAATTGTATTCGACTTCAGAGCTGAAGCCGGTCACAGATCAAACAAATAGACAAGCCTATTTTGGGGTTTGGCAACTTTAGCTAACCGTCAAAATTGATCATCAAGTCGAGTAACTGTTACTCACTCCTCTATTTTAAATTAGACAACTTTTATTTATCAACACGTGGATATATCTAGACATGTTACATGATATATTTATATATTGATAAATAAAAATCATCCAATTTGAAGGAGTACTGCATGAAAATATATGGTCGACGTATCAGAAATGAAAATCAGAGCAGTAACCACTAATTAGAGGAATATGATTGCATATCCGTCTGCTAAAATTTACCACGTGATTGCAATCCTTGCACGTTGTACATGAATGGAGTAACGACAAAGGTCTTTGACGTGTTTGTTCGCCATCTTTCGAAGAGAAGAAGAATTGTGGCCTTTATCAAATCGGAGTCGTTGGGAGCCAAAGTCCAAAGGTGGCCGTCGATGCCAAAGTGGCCACCCGAGCCAGCTTATAATCGACCCCAGTCGGTGCCGCCCACGCTAGAGTAGTTCTACCCTTTTCGCACTTTGGGTCCTGCTTTTTTTATTTTATGGACCACGGATGTTTGTCCCCGTTCGAATAGCATATTAATCCCTTTATTTAGTGATTGTTGAAGACTTGCTCCTGGGAGGCTATCTGGTCAGGAGATACGGCGTCAATATCCGTCCCTTTTTAATATTGTGTCCTGGAAAAACGTTTAGTGGTTGTGTTTTAGTTAACATACTTTTAAATATTGTGTTTGGACCCTCAAGCCGGAAACACAAATGAAACAAATTGTGGCACTTGGTCAGAGGAGGGGGCAAGGGGGGAGGAGGGGGAGCATTTGGCGGCGAGGTTGGGTTTTTCTCCCGGTCACCTGACGGGGGAGACGAGAGAGGAGTTTCACCTGATGGCTGTTTCTTCTTTTTAGATTACTACAAAATAGTAGGATAATTTCACTCTCCTGACTTTGCACCAGTAAGGATGCGCACATCCATTTTTAGTATGAGTACAAAATATTTATCTTAATGTTTAATCTCACCACTCATTGATCTTGGTCCTCAAAGATTTTTTATTTATGAGTATAAAGATTATTTGTATCTTAATGGATTATCTCCCATGCACAAGCTTGATGTTGAAGGAAGTTAAATTGAGAAAACCCACATACATTACACGTCAATTCTAGGAACTGAAAATTTTGGGAACTGAAACTGGGAGGTAGGCTGGACAACTGCATGCCTAACCACTAAGCCAAGGCTTTTTTTCCTCCATATTCTCGTGTTTTTTAGAACAAACAAACTAAAGCGGTCTCTAAAAATGCAAAGTCTGGTTTCACCGTAGGTCTTAATTGGAGTGAATTATCTTCATCTATCTGTTCAATGTCATGTGTGTTAAACATATAAACATAAATTTAAATTTATTTATACAAATTTGACAATAAACTACTCCCAAACATTTCTCATCAGTTGTGCTTCGCCCAAACTATTGATAAAAGTTCCACCAAACACAAGCACCCAAACTGAAATCTAGAACATAGAGCAATAGCTCAAACATATATATTTAATCGCGACAATGACTTAAACTCTACATTTCCCATATCCATGCATTATCTATCGGTCAATGGGAGAGAAATTCCTCTCATTTTCGAATGGTCTAGGGGGCAGAACTATAATCCTCATTTTTTTCCCTAGCGTATAGGCACCACTTATTAGTAAATCAAGAAAATATTCACAACGTTTTGTATACATCAATTATTGCCGCTTTTCAAAGATAGACCGAATGGTTGATGAAGAGAAGATTTATCTACCTGAGCTACCACTATAGTGTAATGGATCTTTAAATGATTGAATTGGGCGTGATCTAACCTTCGTCAAGGATCCTGAATCTGCACATATGAACACATTCAACGGATCGGACACCAGCAGCTTTTGGTAACAAGTCTCGACTCTGGTATGGGTTGTGCGCCATATGAGTGAAGCTCATATGAATAGTGATTAGCTGATGATGATGCGACGACAAACACATGAAGTCAGGAGAAATGGGAGATTGAATAAGAAGATGTGGACAAATCTGATGGGGTACACAGATCTTCTCGCTCGATTAGCGATGGCACGGCGTCCCCTGACGGAGACAACCAACACGTGATCCAGCAACGCCCGCACATGCAAACGGCAAACTGAGTGTGTGCCCACACGCGCGTGACAACGTCAAGATTGTCAGCTTGGTGATTGGCCTCGGGATCGGCAAAGCGGTAATAATAAATTTTAGATCAAGCCAAGGTAAGCCAGATTAGGCTAGTTTTAAACCTTTTATCTTCGCTTTCATGGTCTGCTAGCTGCACCGACCTGAGAAGCACCCGCAGCAGGGTTTTGGTTACCGGTCGGAATTTTGAGTTACCGCCCGGTAACCGAGTTTCCCGAGCACCCACAGGAAACATGCTAACTGGTCAAAAAATCTCGATTTTTTTTGAATTTTTTTAATTTGAACTCAATAAACTGTGATAAATAGACTATAACATATAAGACACTACAGTTCCACTCGCAACCCTGTTTCCTGTAACGCAGATCTTGAGTTCAAATTCCGTGCTCGTATTAATATTTTGAGCATTAAAACATGTCTCGCGATTCATCTCCATAATTATGAAAAATGTGACAAGCAAGGATCGAACCCGAGATCTACAAGGTGCCTACAGAAAGGAAGGGAGGTCTTACCGCTATGCCGAATAAGAGACTATGTTTATATACAATTGAGCATGTAGTTAACGTTACAAGTCAATTTGAATTTAAATTTTGATTTTTAAATTCATCGGGTAAATATTCGAGATTCGTCGTTAACTGCGGTAACCGACTATCCCGAGCCCCCGGGATTTTCTTTATTCGGAAACCAAAACCTTGGCCGCAGCCCCCTTGTAGGTAGCGCCGGACTTTGATCTCGTCACTGCCCGTGACCAATGGCACAAGCTACACGTACACACACAATTGTTTATTTACAAACAAACTAGTACACAATGTTAATCAGGAGGATGCTTGCCACCTTAGGCATGAAGGCACCACGCACGTGAACATTACTCTTTTCTTCACGCTATTATGAGGCTACTAATACATGCTATCCATATCTGAACTTGACTGAATTCAAACAAGGGTGGACGACGAGTCGACGTAGACATCTTCACATAAACGGGCAAATGAACGGCATAGATTCTGACCTATGGATTCTCTTCTGATAGAACCTTGGTTTGGATATCAAGTATGGAGTTCCAAAGAAAATAATAATTTCAAGACTACTTATATCATATAAATGTCCACTTCGTATTTTCAAAATTTCATAAAATAAATATTAATCTCTTTTTCTAAAAGCCATCCAGACGATGTTTTATTCATTCTGCAATAAAGATACATCGTTTGCAATTACACTTAGAAGAAAATCAGGGGGTTTCTCTTGCCAAACAATCAATAGACGTCCCTCCGATATACTAGCTAACATATGTGTTGTCATATTAGGCTCCCTAGGACAATGTAAAAAGGCTAATTTTGTAAAACTGCGACAAAGATGAGTACACTCCTCCTAAATTGCGGCCATCGGGCTGAGAGAGTTTCCGCCGTTCGCCATCACCTCGACCACATCCATACAATCCGAGTTGACTTCAATCCGGTTATAGCCCACATGTGCATGTAAATATATATTAATCTCTAGGGCCAAATGTTATTATAAATCAATATATTTGTTTTGTGTGTGCTGCACAACTGAACATATTTTTTTGTGATACAGGTATGCATGCACACTGCTGAATGTATATGTAGGGTTGATTTATTTATTTAATTTAGAGGTCCAAGGCATTTGTGTTATAAATCGATAGGCACATAAACGATAAACAATAGAAAGATCAACACAATGAGACATAAGATTTAACGTGAAAATCCTTCGAACAACGGAAGAGAAAACCACGGGCGTTAGCCAACAAATTTTAACTATGATTGTGTGAGATTACAAATGCCAGAGATTTACAACTTTCGACATATGACTTATCCCTATTTGGCGGCTTACAAGATGGTACATATAGTGGCAAAAACCTAAGTCGGATGCAGTCCAACTCGGAAACGATCTGTACCGTGCCGAGGGGGTTGCTGTCCCCCCCCCCCCCCTGGTGCAGGGACAAAAGTGATTGGCTAACTTTGGGCATTGCTTCGCTTCGGCCCAAGACTACCCGGTGACGGGTCTCGCTTCGCTCGTCCGAATTTAGTTTTATCTTCTTTGGATCACCATAAAACAACACTTTGGAGCCAAACCAGCACTCCCGTTTATCTTTTTTAGAATCACCTGAATCTTTACGTGCTCAGATTCTTCAAGCCAAATATTTTCTGATGGTGTCCTACTAAATGCAGTACCGAAGGCTGGTATGAGTTATGTGTGGAGGAGCGTTTTTAATGGACTGAAAGTTTTGAAGGAGGGCATCGTATGGAGAACTGGTGATGGTTCTCATGTCAGCATATGGATGAGTACCTCATGGTACTACACATCGACTAGTTACTCCAAGAGGTGATAGTGAATTAGTGTGGGCCTCTGGATTGATCAATGAGACCGACCTGTCGTGGAAGGTGGAGCTGATCGAGCAAAACTTCCATTCCCGTGACATAGCACACATTCTGAATAATCCCCTTATTAGAGATGCGGCTGCCGGCTGGGGATCTCATTGCATGGCACTTAGACAACAGGGCGCAATTCTCGGTCAAATCTGTTTATTGTATACTACCTCTGTAACTAAATGTACTCGGTCAAATCTGTTTATTGTATACTACCTCTGTAACTAAATGTAAAACGTTTTGGTAGTTCAAATGAACTATCAAAACATCTTATATTTAGATACGGAGGGAGTACATGTTGACATGGAAAAGAGAGAAGCGGTCACTCAAGTGAGAGAAGGATCTAAATTTATAAAGAAATATAACAATATGTATGATATTAAATTGATATATTTTGAAATGTCATTTTAAGACGAATCTAGTGATACGAATTTAGTGTCATAAATGTTGGCACATTTTTCTATAAGTTTGGTCAAATGTTAATAAATTTGACTTACTATAAAAGGTATATGTACACTCTTTCAAGTATGGAGGGAGTAGCTCATAAGGACCGAAATCCTTAAAAAATGATTCCCTTCATGAAGGTCCATGCGCGCGGGCTCCGCTGTCGACACGTATCGAAATTTCGTTCGCTTTCGCTCCCCATCTTTCCTCCGCGTGTCACAAGTGGCGGTTGTCTGGTGGTGCGCAGATGGTTGTAGGTGCATTTATTTTGAGCGTTTTTTACAAAATTATCTGAATTACGATCCGTTTCATTTTTGAACTCTTTGCGTCGAGATCTACAAAATTAGATCCCATGTTGATAGGTTTCGACAAAAAAAAATTTGTACTTTCAAATGTGTATAGTTCGTACAACATGGTATGTGTAGTTCCAACTGAACCTGAGTGTATTTGTATGTACAAACTGATCTGTGTACTTGTACGTTCAACCTGATCTGTACAACCTGATTTGTGTAGTTGTACGTTCAAACAACCTGATCTGTACAATCTGATCTGGGTGATCGGTACAAACTGATTTGTACGTACAACTCGGTCTGTGCAGTTGTACTAGCTAAGTTTGTGTTTGTACATAGTATTATGTGGTGTTTGTACAATTTATCTAAAATTGGATCTAGATTTGTATATAGATATGAATCTAGGATATCATCGCGGCCCCGCGCGGAGGCGTTCGCTCGATTTGCGTGTCCACGTGGCGGCAGCAGGTCACGCGCGGGGCGCGAAACAGAACTTCGCGAAGTGAGACCTCTCCCTAGTGATATCTCGTAAGGCCTCGTTTGGTAGGCGTGTTTCCACCGGTTTTTCTGTGTATTTTCCCAGACCAAATTAAACCCCCAGAAAACACTACTGGGCCAGTTGGCAGGCCGGTTTTGGCCGGACTACAAACCCGGAAACACGGCGATACACGTCGGGTCGACGTGTATTTGGAACGCTCGTTACCCCTCGCGTTTTGACGCGGCGGCAGCGACGCACGCGCGATGCCTCAATCTTCTTCCACGCGACGCCTCGACCTTCTCCCACGCGATGCCATACTTATCCTCAAGCCCGCGGCCAGCCAGCCGGAAGCATGGACAACTTCTTCCCATCCCGCTGGCGGGGTGCGGCCACGAGCATGGCGGCATTGTGGGGACCCCGGACTAACTGTCCGAAATACCCGATTATGCTTAACACAACGATCCCGTGATCAGTCTGTCGTTGCACATAATCCGAATTGAATACCAAAGTTTACATCCATTACAATACCGAATTAAAGTCTTACATAAAATGGTCCTCTAGACCAAGTCTTACATAGGTGCCTTCAAGGGCCAAACCGAAACAATCAACATAAGCAGCGGAAATTAAACGTAGTAGCCACCAACAACTAACGCAGACCCGACAGGCAGTCGACTTTGAGAAGATCCTTAGTTCGCATAGATGTCGCCATACTCCTCCTGGGTGTAGTACTCCTCCATGTCTGGCTACGACAATAGCCAGAAGCAAACTAGTATGAGTACATTTGAATGTACTCGCAAACTACTCCAACATGAGTGCTCTAGTTCCATTTTTAGTTTCTCACTTTTATTTATTTAAAACACCTCTGTATCTTTGTTGAAGAAGATAAGGAAATTATGACTACTAGATATCTCAATTTTATTAATGTTATTCCAAAACTCCTCCTTTTCCAACCATAAACCATTATGGTAACATCTTTCTAACTTCCTCATACCGATCCGTTGGTATAGGTGTGTGGAACATTCTCCATTTCCTTTTTCCTTTCAAACTCAACTCTTTTCCAAAAACTTGCACTTGGTCTAAGTAGGGTCTTCAACTGTCCATATCCGAGGACTCGGCTATTCGAATAGTTTAATTACCCTCTGCAGAGGTAGCACGCTTTTCCCACACTCATCCGATAACTCACCGTGTCAGCCACGCTTCGCCATACCCTTGGTATGCGAAGTTGAGTCACCGACCCTAGTCTTTCCTTTGCTCATGCTAGTATAGGATCCTGCCCCTATGAACCATTCCATCTACACCTAGTCTAGTTTCCCGTCGGAAACCCTAAGTGTGAGGACTCATAGGTTTTATCTGGCGGTGTATACGGACATCCTTCTATCCTCCTCCTTATCTATTCATAGATTTTTGAGCGAGGACCCAGGTCAGGGTTAGGTCACCAAACCACTCCCTCATGCATAACAGAGTCATCTCTGTTGATGCAGTGTCCCATACTAATAAGAGCAAACTATCTGACTAAGCCCTTTCCCATATGTGGGTAAATGTGGTCGCACAGAGTATCGGTTGCTTGACTGAGTACTATGACACAATGTGCTTTTCTAAAACCACCTTTCTCCATTTTCTTATCTCAACACACCATCTTGGTGCTATATATAACCACACAAGTTTTCAAAGGAGTTTTGAATAAACTACATTGTTTTTCCATCCTATAGTTTTAATATATACTTCTACCTATAATGGCAAAATAATCTCTATATACCTTTTTTTTAAAAAAAAGGGTTTTTGTAAACCTTTGCTCTTAAAATGATTTGTAAATCTAGATGCATAAGTTGGGTGCAAGCTCAGAGAGTAGCTTGCCTTGCTCGGCAAAGTGATCTTGGTCTTGGTCTTCAGGTTCTGCAAATCCTTCCTCCTCGATATATCCGACAACGTTCTCTTCTAATACACAAGCAATCCAATACAAACAATCACTAGCCTATTCAATCAATCATCATAGCAATACACTCTTAGAGGTTCTAATTTACCATTTCACACACCAAACAATATCATGTGGTTTCAATTTAAGTGAATTAAACATTATTCCATTGTATTTTAATTAGGGCAGAAACTTGTTGCACATGTTTAATTGCATAGTTTGAGTTCTGTTTGTCACAAAAATACAAACTAAAATTCTACAGAAAGCTAATGATGTGTGGAAGATGACACAATTGGGTTTGGGTCATTTGGAGTTACAAAACTCCCTACACATTGTTTTGAATCCAGAAGCCAATTAATATGGTTTTGGCTATTATTTAAATTATATTAATCTAAAAATTAAATCCTTTTAGGATTGACTAACCATGGTTAAGGGTGATCTAATAAAATTAGTTTCAACTAATTTGGATTATCAGAGTATCAGACACAAACAAGTTTAGAATTTAAACATGCTACTGTATTTTGAATATGGTATTTTTGTTATATATCCAAATGGAGTGAAACTAGTTTAGTTGGATAGATAATTTCATAAGCTTTCCAGAACAGTTGGATTTGCTAAATTTGGAGTTGTAAAACTAAAGTTATGGAATTTCTAAAATTAGGTTTAATACTGGTTTTTAAATAAAGCTTAAATTCGAATTTTAAATCCAGAACGGGTAATGTTGAAGAATCTGACAGAGGGGACCCACTGGTCAGTGACAGAACGAGCGCGCGCGCTGTTCATTTAAACCTGACGTGTGGGACCCGCATGTCAGGGTTTTATTAATTAAAACGAACCGGTAAGTTACCGCACGATCTAGATCTAACGGCTGAGATCGAGCGCGTCGGCGACGACCACAATCGGGCGGCGCCGCGGCTCCGGCGACGGCGAGGAGGACGGAGCGCTCACCAGGGGGCTCGGGAGGACGCGGCGATGGTGCAGGACAACGGCGGCGAGGTGGGGAAGCTTCTGGGGCGAGTGGCGCGTGCTGGCGAGGCCCCGAGCGACGGCGGCGTCCTCCTCCTTTTTCCCGCGGCTCCGCTGCAACTCCGGCGAGCGATTGCCGGCGCACCTGAGCACGGGACAGAGGGAAAAGGGGCGCATGTGAGTGCGGGGTGCAAGGGGAAGAGCTGAGGCCAGAGAGAAGGGAAGGGGAGGGATGCCGTGGCCTGGCCGCGGTCGTCGTCTACCTCGGGCACGGCGGGCTCGAGGAGACCACGGGCGGCCGGAGCTTCGCGGCAGCTGCTCCGCCCTCCTGGCGGTGCTCGAGAGGGAGAAGAAGTGAGGGGAAGGGGTGGTGGTGCGGTGTGGAGGAAGGCAGGGCACGGGGCGGTTTATATAGCGGCCGGGCGGCGCACGGTGGGCGCGGTGCAGGGGCGCTCGTGGCCGGGCTAGGCCGCCGTAGGCCGGTGGAGGGGCGCGGCTGGGTTGCTGGGCTCCCAGGGGACCGAGCGGGCAAGGCGGGGCGGCGTGGCGCGCTCGGGCGCGCTCGGGCGCATGGCCCTGCCGTGGGCGTGCTCGGGCGGCGCACGGCGTGCACGTCCTGGCGCGGCCGCGGCGTGCACGGGCTGGTGCCGGGGTGTGCTGCGGGTGCGCGAGGGAGCAGAGAGGCGAGGAAAGAAGGGGGGCCAGGCACGGGAGAGCGCGGCGTTGCCACCTCGGACGCCCGGCGCGACAGAGCGACGTGCGCACGGCCGTGCCTGTCGCCGGCGTCCATACGGCGACTCCGGCCACCATTTTTCCTCCCCCGGCGTGCAGTGAGGTCGCAGAGAGGAGAGGAGTGCAGGGCTGGCCTCTAATCGACAATTAAACCTCACATTCCTCGGATTGATCCACGAGTTGATTCGGATTGGGAAGAATAGGTGGATGAACACCAAGTGTTTGATGATTTTCCTGAACCAGAACAGTGACACTTTGCCATTTTAATTCTCCTATTTCTCTTTATTCTTTTGAGCCCAAACTTAGGATCTAGGCTCTCTGTATTATTGGTAAGTGTTACAAATTTCTTTGAAATATTTTGAAATATTTCAACCATGAATTTCTAATTTGGATTTGAAGTTTGGAAACTGAATTTTTGGAAGGGAATAGTTTGTAAAAATTAACTAGGAGTGTTTATAATATTTCTCCATTGGTTTTGGTGTAAAAATAAATTATGCTTCTTTAATTTGGAAAAACAATGTGACATGTGTCACATGATGTTTTGTTTTTAGGATTTGTCTTATTTGTTTTCTTCTCTTTCAATTTTTCAATTAGAGCTTGAATTCAACAATATTACAACAATGTAACAAGCAACACTCAAAAATTAAACATACTCACATTTTTATAAGAAAAGTTTTTTGTTGGCCCACATTTTTGCATTAAAATTTATATTAATATTCTGGGATGTTACAGACTTCCCCCCTTAAAATAAATCTCGTCCCGAGATTTGCTAGGTCTGGGTACTAAAGAGGTTGGGAAACTCGCTTCTAAGATAGTCTTCGCGTTCCCAAGTTGCTTCATCTTCAGAGTGGTTAGTCCACTGGACTTTGTAGAACTTGATTGCTCGCCTGCGGGTGAGACGAACATCTTCGTCGAGAATCTTGAGGGGTGTCTCACGATAAGTCAGATCTTGATTCAGGTCGACGGACTGGTGATCGATGTTTTTGAAAACATCAGGCTGGTCAGGAACTTCAAGACACTTCCGGAGCAAGGAAATGTGAAAAACATCATGGTAATCTTCTAACTCTTTGGGCAACTCCAGTTGATAAGACACTTCTCCTCGACGGGCAAGGATCTTGAAGGGTCCAATATATCTTGGCGCTAACTTTCCTTTGATATGGAAACGTTGCATTCCTTTAAGGGGTGTCACTCGGAGATAGACATAATCTCCGATATTGAAGGTGACATCACGACGCTTGGGATCAGCGTAACTCTTCTGACGGGATTGGGCGGTCTTGAGTCGCTCACGGATAAGCTGTACTTGCTCTTCAGCCTCACGGAGGGTATCTGGTCCAAACAGTTTGCCTTCTCCGGTGTCGGACCAATTCAGGGGTGTACGACACTTCTTGCCGTAAAGGGCTTCAAAAGGGGCCATTTGCAGACTAGACTGGTAACTGTTGTTGTAGGAGAATTCTGCAAATGGAAGACAATCTTCCCATTTGGATCCATAGGCTAGGACACATGCGCGAAGCATGTCCTCTAATATCTGGTTCACTCGTTCAGTTTGGCCATCGGTCTGTGGGTGATAAGCTGTGCTAAATGCCAACTTGGTTCCGAGGGCTTCATGCAGGGCTTTCCAGAATCTTGAGGTGAATTGTGTGCCTCTATCTGATACAATCCTCTTAGGAACACCATGCAGGCTTACTATTCTGGAAATATACAGGTCTGCTAACTGATTTCCCCTGTAGGTGGTGTGGACGGGAATAAAATGGGCCACTTTGGTCAGCCTGTCAACGACGACCCATATTGAGTCATGGCCTCGGTTGGACCTTGGAAGTCCGGTGATGAAATCCATTCCAATCTCATCCCACTTCCACTCGGGAATCTTTAGGGGTTGAAGCAATCCAGCGGGTCGCTGATGTTCAGCCTTGACTCGCTGACAAATATCACACTTGGCTACGAAAGCACCAATTTCTCGCTTCATTCCATGCCACCAAAATCTTTCACGAAGGTCTTGGTACATCTTGGTTCCGCCGGGGTGGATTGAGTAAGGGGTCTCGTGGGCTTCCTTTAGGATTAACTCCTTGAGCTTTGAGGTATTGGGGACACAGATACGATCATTGAATCTCAACACTCCTTCTGCATCCTTGGTAAAACCAGGCGCTTTACCGAGAGAAATCTTCTTCTTGATTCCTTCTATGCTCTCATGACCTCTCTGGGCCTCCTTGATCTGATCTATCAGAGTTGGAGCTAACTCTAAATGGGCGAGATAACCGTGACTAACAAGCTCTAGTCCAAAATCTCTGAACTCCTTAAACAGGGCTGGCTGCTCTGCTTGGATCATGGCATTCAGGGTGCAGGGTTTGCGACTAAGGGCATCGGCAACTACATTAGCCTTTCCAGGGTGATAATTGATGCCGATATCATAATCCTTGATTAATTCCATCCACCTTCTCTGTCGCAAATTTAACTCCTTCTGGGTGAAGATATACTTCAAGCTCTTATGATCCGTATAGATCTCGCAGCGATGTCCCGCCAGATAGGAGCGCCACGTCTTCAAAGCAAGAACGACAGCAGCTAACTCCAGGTCATGGGTTGGGTAGTTCTCTTCATGTGGTCGCAACTGCCGAGACAGATACGACACCACCTTGCCTTCTTGCATCAGAACACATCCCAATCCTAGACGTGAGGCATCGCAATACACGTCGAAACTCTTGGTGACGTCTGGCATAATTAGGACAGGGGTTGAGGTCAATCTCTTCTTTAATTCCTGGAAACTCTCTTCACATTTCTGAGTCCATTCAAATTTCTTGTCCTTTTTCAGCAGTTGGGTAAGGGGTTTGGCTATACTGGAGAATCCCTCAACGAACTTGCGGTAGTACCCCGCTAGTCCGAGAAAGCTTCGGATTTCAGTCATACTAGTTGGGGCTTTCCAGTCCACAATGGCTTGGATCTTCTCCGGGTCAACAGAAATTCCTCCCGTAGACACAACATGTCCGAGAAATGAGACCTCACTGAGCCAGAACTCACACTTGCTGAACTTGGCATACAACTGATGCTCTCGGAGGGTTGCTAAAACTAGACGCAGGTGTTCAGCATGCTCTTCTTCAGTTTTGGAGTAAATAAGGATGTCATCAAGGAAAACTACAACGAACTTGTCAAGATACTCCATGAAGATCTTGTTCATGAGATTCATAAAATAGGCTGGGGCATTGGTCAGGCCAAAGGACATTACGGTGTACTCAAATAAACCGTAACGGGTTGTGAAGGCAGTCTTGGGAATGTCTGACTCCCGGATTCTTAACTGATGATACCCTGACCGAAGATCGATCTTGGAAAAGACTCGGGCTCCGTTCATTTGATCGAACAGATCCTCGATCTTTGGGAGAGGGTACTTGTTCTTGATGGTCACATCATTTAGCCTGCGATAATCCACACACAGGCGTGTGGTACCATCTCTCTTATCCACGAAGATAATGGGTGATCCCCAGGGTGAAGCACTTGGGCGAATAAGCCCTTTGCTGAGCATATCTGCTAACTGCTTCTTCAACTCAACCAGTTCTTCTGGATTCATCCGATAAGGCCTTTGGGATATGGGGGCTGTCCCGGGGATAAGTTCAATGATGAACTCAATATCCCGATCCGGTGGCATACCAGGCAATTCTTCAGGAAAGACATCTTTGAACAGGTGAACAACACGGATCTCATCTAGGGCTGGTCGAGCTATGCTCTCATGGCATCCTGGTTGGGGTCGACTGGTTTCTGACACATACTCCACTTCTACGCCTTTGTCGGTGGTGAGGGCTACAGCTCTTCTGGCACAGTCAATTCTACCATGGTACTTGGCTAACCAATTCATACCCAGTATGACATCTATTCCTTGGGTTCCTAGGATGATTAAGTCGACTAGGAACTTTTCCCCTTTGATCTCAAGGGAAACGTCCGGGCAAAATGACTTGGTATCTATGGTGGATTCTGGGATTTGGATTACCATGGGTCTGGGTAAGAGGCTCCCGACTAAACCTCCCTTAGCAACAAATTCTTGGGTAACAAAAGAATGAGTAGCACCAGAATCAAACAGAACAGTTGCAGGTACTGAGTTGACAAGGAACGTACCCATCACAACATCTGGTGCCTCCATGGCCTCTTCAGCATTGATGTGGTGCAGGCGTCCCTTGGCAACAGCCACATTTCCGCGAGGTGCGGGGTTCTTGCCATTTCCATTGTGGCCGTGGCCATTGTTTGGCGCCGGTGCATTGGGGCGTGGACCATTCTTCTTAGGATTGGGGCATGCCTTGGAGTAGTGACCCTTGGTGCCACAATTGAAACAGACCACATTGGCATTGATGTTGGGGTTGCTAGAGTTCCCTCCGGGACGGGTGTTGTCATTGGGACGGCTGAACTTGTTTGGGTTGTATGGGGGCTTAGGGTAACTGGGGTGCGAAGTTGGTGGTGGTCTATATGCTGGCTTGGAGTTTGGTGGGTGGGTGCGAGGCTTCTGGCTGCTCGAACCTTCTTGGGCGATCATCCTCCTCTTACGGCCTTCAAACATGGACTTGCGCTTGGTCTCCAACTGGATGGCCTTGTCCACCATTGACTCCAAGTCAACGAAGTCATGGATAACTAGAGCGCACTGCAGTTCATCATGAAGCCCATTCATGAAACGCTCCATCTTCTTCCTCTCGGTGTCGGTGTCATCAGGAGCATACCGAGACAAGTCAGTGAACTCATCCAGGTATCCGACCACATCTTTACTTCCCTGCCGCAACTTGCGGAATTCATCCTTCTTTCTCTCAATGAGTCCGCGGGGAATGTGCTTTTTGCGGAACTTCTCCTGGAACTCAGCCCAGTTGATAACATAACCAACTTGCTGGAGAGCCTTGGTAGCTTCCCACCAAGACCGTGCTGGTCCTGCCAGATAGTGGGTCGCATACAGCACTTTCTCAGGTTCTCCCACGGCTGCAACTATCAGGTTGTTGTTAATGGTGCGAAGCCAGTCATCGGCCTCAAGTGGGTGAAGTCCCTTGGAAAAGGTGGGTGGGTTGGTCCTCTGGAAGTTGCTCAAAGTGGACCGCTGATTTCCTTCACCATTGCCATTGCCATTGCCATTGTTGTGGTGGTTGTTGTTGTTGTGAGCGGCAGCTATCTGCTGCAGGGCAGCAATATGAGCTTGACGCTCAGTCCGGGCAGCTTGACGTTCCTCCATGATGAGCGCCAGAAGTTGGGCGGTGGTTGGGTCCGGTGGGGGTGGTGGTGCTCCTCCATCCATGTTGGTGCGACGAGTTTCCACCATCCTGAAGTACACCGGGAATAAGGGCAAGCAGAAGGGGTTCCGACCAAGGAAAGATGGGTTTTTATGTAGAGGTTGATTTACTAAGGACTATAAGAAAAACTTTTAACACATGTCAACAAGACTAGCACACACTTTCATATCACAACCATTACATCAAGAGTTCATCTAACCCTAGCTTACAACATTCTCCCTAACTAATGTACATATAGCAAGTTCCAAAAGAACCACAACTTGACTCTACTAGCGATAGGGGGGGTCGACCTAATCCTGCGGTAGAACTCAAGTAACTAGCCTACTGAGGTGGAACCTCAGGCTCTGCCATGTCAGCATCGGACTGGTAGGGTGGCTCCTCTGGATCCTCCTCCTCATCATCCTCATCATCATCGTCCATCTCCTCCAGAAAGTCATCATCGTCACTGAGGAAGGCGTTGTTCTCCTTGCGGAGATCCTCTCCCTCCTCCTCCATCTCGTCAGTACGGAGCTCCAAATCCTCTATCAGCTCATCCTGCTCAGCAACCTTCTTGCGGAGCTTCGCTATGGTCTTCCTCATCTGGGTTCTCTTCTTTAGAAGAGCGGTCTTCTCAGTCTTCAACTGTGCCTCGCTCTCGCGACTCTCCTTGAGCGAGAGACGCTCAAAGTGAGACCGAAGCCTAGCGCACCTCAGATCCTCCTGGGTGCGAAAGAGCATAATCTCCATGTCCAGGATATACTCTCCGAATGTCGGGTGCAGAGGGGACCGAATTGGGTGTCCATCGATGGTGCGCCTCCCATAGAACTGGAAACGAGAGTTTACCAGCTCCGCCTTGTGCTCCTCACAAAGCCGGGATAGCATCCGCTGCATGGAACGACACAGTCCATCGTCCCAGTGGACGTCCATGAGGGTGAAAGAGAGTGCCCTGGATCCGGGGGACTTGATGTTCCCGCGAACAGAACCCTCGATCAACCAGGACAGGTTCCCGCTACCGGGAGCGTCCACCTGGGCTCCCCTGAACTCAGGAGTGGGACGACCTAGCAGCTTGGTCAACTCGAACAAATCCTTCTCGAACATCAACTTGCCGTCCTTCTCCAGCTGAACGAACTCGGTGAAATGGATCGCCATCTATAATTTTCAGTCAAAATTTTAAGTTAGTGAGATGGCAAGTATATCAAATTTTTAAGGGAAGGGAAAATATGTGAGCAGAATTTTAAGTTTATTAAAATGAGGTGTGGCAAGTTTTTATAAGTGTGAGAGAAAACTTAGTAGTTGGTAAGAAGAGAATTTTGCACAAATGAGAGGGTAAGAGATAAGCCATTTTCTTAAACTAAGTTCTTACTTTGTTTTTCTTTGAAACTCAACTTTTGCAATCACTACCTAACGACCATGCTAATCTAAGGCTCCTAAAGTCGAGATGGCTCTGATACCAATTCTGTGGGGACCCCGGACTAACTGTCCGAAATACCCGATTATGCTTAACACAACGATCCCGTGATCAGTCTGTCGTTGCACATAATCCGAATTGAATACCAAAGTTTACATCCATTACAATACCGAATTAAAGTCTTACATAAAATGGTCCTCTAGACCAAGTCTTACATAGGTGCCTTCAAGGGCCAAACCGAAACAATCAACATAAGCAGCGGAAATTAAACGTAGTAGCCACCAACAACTAACGCAGACCCGACAGGCAGTCGACTTTGAGAAGATCCTTAGTTCGCATAGATGTCGCCATACTCCTCCTGGGTGTAGTACTCCTCCATGTCTGGCTACGACAATAGCCAGAAGCAAACTAGTATGAGTACATTTGAATGTACTCGCAAACTACTCCAACATGAGTGCTCTAGTTCCATTTTTAGTTTCTCACTTTTATTTATTTAAAACACCTCTGTATCTTTGTTGAAGAAGATAAGGAAATTATGACTACTAGATATCTCAATTTTATTAATGTTATTCCAAAACTCCTCCTTTTCCAACCATAAACCATTATGGTAACATCTTTCTAACTTCCTCATACCGATCCGTTGGTATAGGTGTGTGGAACATTCTCCATTTCCTTTTTCCTTTCAAACTCAACTCTTTTCCAAAAACTTGCACTTGGTCTAAGTAGGGTCTTCAACTGTCCATATCCGAGGACTCGGCTATTCGAATAGTTTAATTACCCTCTGCAGAGGTAGCACGCTTTTCCCACACTCATCCGATAACTCACCGTGTCAGCCACGCTTCGCCATACCCTTGGTATGCGAAGTTGAGTCACCGACCCTAGTCTTTCCTTTGCTCATGCTAGTATAGGATCCTGCCCCTATGAACCATTCCATCTACACCTAGTCTAGTTTCCCGTCGGAAACCCTAAGTGTGAGGACTCATAGGTTTTATCTGGCGGTGTATACGGACATCCTTCTATCCTCCTCCTTATCTATTCATAGATTTTTGAGCGAGGACCCAGGTCAGGGTTAGGTCACCAAACCACTCCCTCATGCATAACAGAGTCATCTCTGTTGATGCAGTGTCCCATACTAATAAGAGCAAACTATCTGACTAAGCCCTTTCCCATATGTGGGTAAATGTGGTCGCACAGAGTATCGGTTGCTTGACTGAGTACTATGACACAATGTGCTTTTCTAAAACCACCTTTCTCCATTTTCTTATCTCAACACACCATCTTGGTGCTATATATAACCACACAAGTTTTCAAAGGAGTTTTGAATAAACTACATTGTTTTTCCATCCTATAGTTTTAATATATACTTCTACCTATAATGGCAAAATAATCTCTATATACCTTTTTTTTAAAAAAAAGGGTTTTTGTAAACCTTTGCTCTTAAAATGATTTGTAAATCTAGATGCATAAGTTGGGTGCAAGCTCAGAGAGTAGCTTGCCTTGCTCGGCAAAGTGATCTTGGTCTTGGTCTTCAGGTTCTGCAAATCCTTCCTCCTCGATATATCCGACAACGTTCTCTTCTAATACACAAGCAATCCAATACAAACAATCACTAGCCTATTCAATCAATCATCATAGCAATACACTCTTAGAGGTTCTAATTTACCATTTCACACACCAAACAATATCATGTGGTTTCAATTTAAGTGAATTAAACATTATTCCATTGTATTTTAATTAGGGCAGAAACTTGTTGCACATGTTTAATTGCATAGTTTGAGTTCTGTTTGTCACAAAAATACAAACTAAAATTCTACAGAAAGCTAATGATGTGTGGAAGATGACACAATTGGGTTTGGGTCATTTGGAGTTACAAAACTCCCTACACATTGTTTTGAATCCAGAAGCCAATTAATATGGTTTTGGCTATTATTTAAATTATATTAATCTAAAAATTAAATCCTTTTAGGATTGACTAACCATGGTTAAGGGTGATCTAATAAAATTAGTTTCAACTAATTTGGATTATCAGAGTATCAGACACAAACAAGTTTAGAATTTAAACATGCTACTGTATTTTGAATATGGTATTTTTGTTATATATCCAAATGGAGTGAAACTAGTTTAGTTGGATAGATAATTTCATAAGCTTTCCAGAACAGTTGGATTTGCTAAATTTGGAGTTGTAAAACTAAAGTTATGGAATTTCTAAAATTAGGTTTAATACTGGTTTTTAAATAAAGCTTAAATTCGAATTTTAAATCCAGAACGGGTAATGTTGAAGAATCTGACAGAGGGGACCCACTGGTCAGTGACAGAACGAGCGCGCGCGCTGTTCATTTAAACCTGACGTGTGGGACCCGCATGTCAGGGTTTTATTAATTAAAACGAACCGGTAAGTTACCGCACGATCTAGATCTAACGGCTGAGATCGAGCGCGTCGGCGACGACCACAATCGGGCGGCGCCGCGGCTCCGGCGACGGCGAGGAGGACGGAGCGCTCACCAGGGGGCTCGGGAGGACGCGGCGATGGTGCAGGACAACGGCGGCGAGGTGGGGAAGCTTCTGGGGCGAGTGGCGCGTGCTGGCGAGGCCCCGAGCGACGGCGGCGTCCTCCTCCTTTTTCCCGCGGCTCCGCTGCAACTCCGGCGAGCGATTGCCGGCGCACCTGAGCACGGGACAGAGGGAAAAGGGGCGCATGTGAGTGCGGGGTGCAAGGGGAAGAGCTGAGGCCAGAGAGAAGGGAAGGGGAGGGATGCCGTGGCCTGGCCGCGGTCGTCGTCTACCTCGGGCACGGCGGGCTCGAGGAGACCACGGGCGGCCGGAGCTTCGCGGCAGCTGCTCCGCCCTCCTGGCGGTGCTCGAGAGGGAGAAGAAGTGAGGGGAAGGGGTGGTGGTGCGGTGTGGAGGAAGGCAGGGCACGGGGCGGTTTATATAGCGGCCGGGCGGCGCACGGTGGGCGCGGTGCAGGGGCGCTCGTGGCCGGGCTAGGCCGCCGTAGGCCGGTGGAGGGGCGCGGCTGGGTTGCTGGGCTCCCAGGGGACCGAGCGGGCAAGGCGGGGCGGCGTGGCGCGCTCGGGCGCGCTCGGGCGCATGGCCCTGCCGTGGGCGTGCTCGGGCGGCGCACGGCGTGCACGTCCTGGCGCGGCCGCGGCGTGCACGGGCTGGTGCCGGGGTGTGCTGCGGGTGCGCGAGGGAGCAGAGAGGCGAGGAAAGAAGGGGGGCCAGGCACGGGAGAGCGCGGCGTTGCCACCTCGGACGCCCGGCGCGACAGAGCGACGTGCGCACGGCCGTGCCTGTCGCCGGCGTCCATACGGCGACTCCGGCCACCATTTTTCCTCCCCCGGCGTGCAGTGAGGTCGCAGAGAGGAGAGGAGTGCAGGGCTGGCCTCTAATCGACAATTAAACCTCACATTCCTCGGATTGATCCACGAGTTGATTCGGATTGGGAAGAATAGGTGGATGAACACCAAGTGTTTGATGATTTTCCTGAACCAGAACAGTGACACTTTGCCATTTTAATTCTCCTATTTCTCTTTATTCTTTTGAGCCCAAACTTAGGATCTAGGCTCTCTGTATTATTGGTAAGTGTTACAAATTTCTTTGAAATATTTTGAAATATTTCAACCATGAATTTCTAATTTGGATTTGAAGTTTGGAAACTGAATTTTTGGAAGGGAATAGTTTGTAAAAATTAACTAGGAGTGTTTATAATATTTCTCCATTGGTTTTGGTGTAAAAATAAATTATGCTTCTTTAATTTGGAAAAACAATGTGACATGTGTCACATGATGTTTTGTTTTTAGGATTTGTCTTATTTGTTTTCTTCTCTTTCAATTTTTCAATTAGAGCTTGAATTCAACAATATTACAACAATGTAACAAGCAACACTCAAAAATTAAACATACTCACATTTTTATAAGAAAAGTTTTTTGTTGGCCCACATTTTTGCATTAAAATTTATATTAATATTCTGGGATGTTACAGGCATGTCGCGTGTGACGGCCGCCGTGGCAGCCCAGACGCCAAGTGGTGGTAGAAGTCCGCAATGATTCAGTGCGGCCTCCGGCTGCCGGCGCACTCGGCGGTCATGAAGTCGGTGAAGGGTGTGGCGAGGCCGTTGAAGGCCTCCCAGTGAACCTCCCGCTTCTTGTTGAGGACAGCGTTGGTGGACTAGGGGCCGTTGGGGAGGTCCTCCAAGCACGGCAGCGGAAGCGCCACCAGGTCGACGTCCTTGAGGCCCTGTTTGTTTCTAGAGTTTTTCGGAGGATTGGTGGGGATTATCCCGGTCAAACTCCAAAATCCCCGCATATCTCAAAACATCGTTTGTTTGTAGTGTATGAGACAGGTTTTATCCCCACATTTCCCCATAAATCTCCAAACTCTAGTTCATTTTTTTGTCAATCCCCTAGTGGATTCAATACACTGCCCCTATGTAGTGGATTGGATCCCCAATCTCCTAAAGGATTGTGTGAAGTTTAGGTTTCATCCAATCCGCTAGAGGATTATCCTACCGGTCCCGTAAAATACACAGTAACAAACAAGGCCTTAGTGGTGACGGGAGCCGAGCGAGGTTGCGCGGCCGCCTGGACCGGCGGCGGCATGTCGGAGACGAACAACTGCACCTGCTGCTTGGACTCAGCCGCTAGACGCGGCCGCGGCCTGTCAGAGAAGAACAGCTGCACCTGCTGCTTGGACTCAGCCGGTAGGCTGTGGTGATCATGTGTTGGAGCTCCGGCGCCGGCGACCATCAGCCACGCAATTAGGTTTGTCGTAGTAGTAGTAATTAGAGGCAGTGCTGTAGCTGCCGTTCATCATCTGGTGACCCCTGTCGGGGGGCTACCACCCGGGTAGGGCAAATCTCGGTACTACTCAGCAGTGTGGCAACAGTATTTGACCTTTGGCGAGTGCAAGGGCCACCCCCTGGTACGCTGAAGGGGTAATTTGACCTTTCGGAGCTGGTAGGGTGCAAGGTGTCTCCTGGCGGGCGCAAGGGTCATCCCTGGCGGCTATAAATAGCCCCCTAGGCCTGCACCACAGCATAAGCAAGCGGATGGTTCCTCTAAGAACTAGCTTCTCGAAGATGTCTTTGGTGACAGCCCAAGACATCTTCGGGAGGCTAGGCCTAGAGATGCTCATCCTAGAAGTTCTACTCGGATACATCCGGAAAGGATCTCGGAGGATCCGGGTACACTTCCCGGTGGAGGAGATCCCGGGGGAACCGGATAGACTCCCCGGGTAGGTGAGAAAGGTACAAGCTAGCTCCCCGGGTACAAACTAACCGGTGTGTAGATCTCGGCCCTAGCAAGTTGTCTGGTGTGTGCAGGAAAGACTTACAGGATGGAGCAAGGAGGTAGCCGGCATGGGGGATGCCGGTAGATCGTCAACGGTTCGGAGCAGGCTTTCCCGCCTAGCGCAGGGGGAAGTACCACCCCCCCTGACACGGAAGCATGGTCACCTCCCGCCTGACACGGAAGCATGGTCACCTCCCGCCTGACACGGGAGCGTGTCAGCCGGTACGATAACGGTACGACAAGATCGGACATGCCTAACCCGGCAATCCGGAAAAGGCTACTCGGGATGGGCAGACATGTCTTGTCTCTGACAGGGGGACAATGATGTTCCAGGACGGCGCCTGATGTCCTTGCCGGAATGATGACGGCAGAGCTAGGCCGGATAGGTAGGCGGCTAGGTCGCACTAGCCGGTGTCGACATAACCGTTAGGCCTGTCTGGTGGGACCATCTCGGATTAGGGTTTCCGGCCCTCCCGACCGGAACTCTATAAAAGGCGCCATAACTGCTCAAGTGAAGAAGAACCAACTTGGGAGCCAAGACCTTAGTCTCATTTACTCCTAGGGCATTTACTCTTCCCTTTCTCTAGTTCATCTTGTTCTTCGTGTTCATCACCGCAAGAGCTCCAAGAGCGGGTTGTAGATCTTATTCCACACTTATATTGAGAGGGAAGGCAGGAGTAGGGGTGTTACCTCCCCACGAGGGCCCCGAACCTAGGTACATCGTGTGTGTGTGTTCTCTGCCTTCGCGCAGTTTTTTGTATTGCTAGATCTTCTTTCATTCCCTTCGGTTGGGTTTGTTGTTCTTCGGAGATCCCGGTCAAACCGACATTCTCCTCCGTGTGAGCTCTTTAGTTCGCTAGCCCTCCTCGGATCCACCAGCGTCCATCTGCCCCACACTTTAGCCATCCTATGGCATCTGTCGTGACCCCACCACGATAGTTGGCGCCCACCGTGGGGTCGACAGAGGCGCTGGCTGGTGTACACATCCGGACGGGTTCCTCCGTTCACTCCGGCCTTAGAATTCTCTCCGGCCTGGTTGTCAGGCTAGGCGAGATGGATTTCGTCAGCGACAATGCCGGTTGCTTCCGGAATAAGCCCTTCCTGGCTAACGGATGCCTCATCGACTTCGGCATGTTCATCACCTACGTCGCCACCGAGGTCACCTGCAGCTATCCGGACGTTGTCCTGGAGGCTGAAGATCCCCCCATGCTCCGCGCCGCCCGGGGATCCGCGTGGCGATTGCCCCGTAGGCTGCGTCGCGGTCATGATGGTCGGGACGATCGAGGAGGTGTTCCAGGATGCCCCCGATGGCGATGCCGGCACTCACCGGGTTCGGTTAGCAAAACCTCCGCAGGAGAGAGGTGCTTCCCGAGACGGCGATCCTCAGCCCTCCCACCATCGTCGCCGCCCGGATCCCCTCTCGGGCCTGGTAGCTAAACTGGCTGTCCCGGTGACAGTGGATGTGGATACCCTAGTCACCTCAGCTGATTTGGACGAGCAGCGCAAATTGCTGCTCGCAGAAGCGCAAGAGATCGCCGAGATCCGACGTGAACTCAGTGCCAGTCTTCGGGAGTACAATGCAGCTCACGGCTTCCCCAAGATGGGCTCTCGGGACAAGCGCATTGCTGACCTGCGTAAAAAGGGCAGAATGGTGAATGATGAGTTGGCAGGTAGCATGATCTCGGCAGAGAAGCCGGTATACAGCTCGCCTGCCAAAACTCTTAGGGCTGCAGAAGCAGCTATGACCGAGTTGGCAGGGCTATCCGGAGAAGCTCTCCGTAAGAAACAAGAACGGGTCAATGAGCTAGTCATAGAGGCTAACCGGCAGAACAAGGCCTTCAATAAGAAGAATCCGGGAGTTGGATCCCATGTACATTCGGCCAGGGCCGAGAGCGACAAATCAGGCGGAGAGGCTTCCTCTCCACACCCGGGTAAAAGCAAGAGCAAGAGCCGAAGCCGGAGCAGAGGATCCGGGAAAAACAAGCAGTTATAGGCGTACGACCCGGCCTTCGCCGGAGTTCAGCAAGCCGGACGAAACAATCCCGGTCAAGCTCGGGGTAGCCATGGTGGTGGTAGCCAGGGTGTAGGAAATAATGCTGCGGTAAGCCACGGTAATCCACCCCGGTATCAACCACAAGGTCAGGGAAACCAACAGAGAGACGTTGCTTCTGTCCCGCAGCAAGCCTTGGTTCTTGTGGTTAACCGGCATGATGATGGCAACTCGAGGCTGCAGCAACTCGGATACCAGCCTAACGAGAATCCTTTGGGATCCCGGATAGGAACTCGGCAGCTAGATCCCGCGGATGCCCGGATTAGGCTTGACCGGATTCACCAATCCGAGTTGGTTGAGGAACAAGGTCCTCCGGGACCTGCGTGCTTTGAACCTCGGATCATGCGAGAACCAGCAGTAAGAAACTTCCAGCTCAACCGGGGTGCCAAGACTTATGACGGCAGCTCGAAGCCGGAAGATTGGCTAACCGAGATGGTAGCGCTGACGCCAGGCCATAGAGCGCCATGGACATGGACGGCCGCACTAATTAGCTCGGTCCCGATCGACCGGAGAGTTACTATCCGGGCCTTCAGAGTGATGAGGTGGTCCTCGATATCCCAGGAGTCCGAGATAGGACCCTTCCCGTCACGCTTCTCCCGGGCGGCAGCAACTGCAAGGTTAGCGGCTTCTCGGGAGTGCTCAAATTGTCCTTTCAAAAGAAGAGTTGTCAAGCGGCCAGGTCATGAGGGTGATAGCAGTAAAGAAAGAAAGCAAGAGAAAAAGATCTCGGTAAACTTACTATTGAGGTCCCGGTTTAAACCAGTCAGCTCAGCAAGCCAACCATTCGCCTTCGACCGGAGAAGAGCCAACTCGGTCTCGGCGTGGTGCGCGCGCGCCTCGGTATTGTCCAGGGTCTCCTTCTTCTTCTTGGTCGCGTCCAGGAAACGCGCCTTCAAGTCAGTAGCGGTGGACTTGGACTTCTCCAGCTCAACATTTAGCCGCAGGATCTCGGATTGAGCCGTCGACAAGGCAGTTTTTTGGTCCACCGAGACCTTTTGCGCGGCGTTCCGCTCCTTCCGGAGTCGCTCCTCGGACTTCTTGGACTGACCGAAGTCAGCAAGAAGCTGGTGGAAGACGCTGCTGCGTTTCTTGCCGCAATCCTGTGTCAAAAGATTATCCGATATCAGAATTCGGGAAGGATCCCAGGGACTCGGGAGTATTCGGAATCCACACTGGCTAAACAAATCAACTTTTTATAAGATTGATGTCTAGTGATCTGCTACTCGGTGGAGTCTAGAGCATTAAGCATCAATCTCGGGGACTAGTGGGGATGGAAGAGTTGAAACTTTGGAGAAAGTGGAAGGAAGAAACTTACATCGATCACCCGGGTGACGTCCAGTGCAGCCACCTGGAGAGCGTAAAGGGCTTGGGCGCTGCGGCTCATGCCCGCAGCGTGCAAATCCCCCACAATCTCGGAGGCATCAGCGGCGAGCCAGGACTTGTTGTATTCTTCAATAATACGAAGGCCAGGCGCGCTCGCGGCAACGATATCCCGGGGTCCTGAAGACACAAAGGAGCTTACGTTCGTTCGAAGCGCCTGCAAGGCGGTAGTAGGGATCTCGGCAGGAGGTGGTGGTAATCCGGAATACTTACCCGGGGCAGAGGAACCCTTGCTGTGGGCCAAGTCTTGCGTCGAAGATTTCGGAGGGGCATTGGGCTTGGCAGCAACTATCTTCTGCCCGGAGGCCTGGTTGCGTAGGTTCCCGGCAGGAAGATCAGCCTGTCGGGAGGGAGAAGTAGACGGCTTCAGAGGCGGAGTCTTGCCGGAAGTCAACCGGGAAGAGGCGCGCGGCATGACTTGCCGCGGAGGGCTCGCCATCTCCCCCTCAAGATGGGACACCCGCCGCGGGTTGTCCGGAAGGGTGGTATCCGCAGCCGCAGAGCCAGATGGTAGCAGAACCTAAGTCTCCCCGAGATCGGCCTCCAGAGCCACGACCTCGGGAAGCACGACACTAGGTGTAGGATGCTCATCATCCTGCGCCGGGTACCGAAGTGGAGAAGGAGCAGCCCGGGAGGGGCTAGGAGTGCGGGATCCCGGAGGATGGAGACCCACGGAAGCCGGGACGTCAAGAGCATCTCTATAATGAGCATGTCAGAAAGAACCTCAGAAGAAATCAAAGTCAGATAAGTCAAGGCAAGCAAATCATACCCGGAATCTACAGTAGGGGGACCTTTCCGGCGCCGAGGAGGTTTTTTGCCCGGCTGCTTGGTCTGCCTACTCTTCTTGGGGACACCACCAGATTCACCAGCAGGGGTGGTGTCGGAGCTCGCGCGTTTCCAGGTTTCGGCGCGCTTCGTCACGGCCGCTGATCTCGGAACTACTGGCGAAGCCCAATTAAGGGGAAGAGCGTCAATCACATCGAGTATTTGACAATCATCACCATCATCATCATCAGATGCAATGTGGATAGCCTCTGGAGTTGAGGGATTACCCAGGGCGGTAGCGCGGGCTAGGGGGATGGCGAGGTGATCTTCGCCGTCGGGATCCTCTCTCGGCATCTCCTTCGGTATCGGGAAATCCGCCGCGAAGTTGCCACCGGCATGCATCGCGTCCTCCGCTGTCTGACGCTCGAACAGCTGCAGGAATAAATCATTGCATGACAACCATGTCGATTTCCAGCAAAACCCGGGTGCAAAGGGAAGCTGGCGAAAAGCAGACACAAGCGCCTGCTTCAGTGGTTTTTTTGCGGGAGCCGGCAACACGACCCCACGCGAAATTCGCCGGCAGCTTAGTTCGAGCGATAGCTCGAACGCGCCGCCGGACTTGAGCTTTGTCCAGCAGGAAGATGCTGGTTCTCGTGGGGTCATATACACCACTGATATGACACAGCTTATGAGCTCGGGTCTGTAGAGGGCAGATGCGGCGGATGATAAAACGGCACAAGAGGTCATCCGAGGTCAGACTATCCGTGAGGACGCTCAAGACGTCATGCATACACGTGATCTCCTCAGAATCTGGGAGCCTATTCCAGAGGTCGAACACGCGGGGGGGGGGGGGGGGGGGGGCCATGGCAAACTCGGGTAAGTTGATGAAATCCGGAGAGGAGGATCCCGGAGAGTCTCCCGAGGTCGCCCGGTTCTTCACATAGAAGAAGCTTCGTTGCCACTTCCGGCATGATTCCAGCCCCTGGACCTTAGGGAATCCGGAATCAGGGCGAGGGATAATCGTTGCCGCCCTGCAGTCAACAAGGTCTTTGACCTTCTTGTCCGGGTTCGGGATGACTTGGCGGCGGAGGATGAAGTACTTGGCCCAGAGATCCACAAACGGCCAAATACCGAGATACCCTTCCGTGTAAGTGGCGAAGACGGAGAGCATCATGATTGTGTTAGCCGGTAGGTGATGAGGTTGGAGGTTGTAGGTGTCGAGGAAGTCGCGGAAGAAGGGGCTGGCCGGAAGCCCAAACCCCCGCTCAAAGTGCGTGAGGAACACTACATATTCGCCGCGTTGAGGTTCCGGCTGAACTTCGTTCCCCGGAAGTCGACTCTCAACCTGTGGAGGGATCCGGTATGTCTGGTACAACCAATCAAGGTCCCCCTGGTTGGTCTCGGAACCGTCCCAGCAACCTCGGACACTCTCGTCGCCCATCTCGGATAGCACGGAGGACATACCAGAGCTACTCTGCAGGCGGAGTGGCAGTTAGTCGGGTTAGTATGCCGGTAACGGAAGATCCCGGAGTGGAAACTTCTAGCAACAACCGGGTTCCTGTTAAAGAGATCTAGCGTGCTCGAACAAATAAATTTAATCGGCACAACAATACCCGAGTCGTGCATGAGGGTGGACTAGCGCGGATCGAAACTAAGGCATGGTGTAGGCCACCGGCGACGCCGCGCCGAGCTCGCTCGCCGGCGGCAGCATGGTTCGTGGACGCGCGAAGTCACGGGCTAGTGCGGTGGTTCGTCACCGTAAGAAAGTTCACCGGAGAAAGAAACTCCCCGGAGAAGATGGCACCAGGGCGTGAGAGATCCGATGCCCGATCTTGAGGAAACGAACGCCTTCAGTGACGGACGGAGACGGCGTCGCTCGAGCTCTGGGCACGGTGACGGTGACGCTTGAGCTGCGGGCACGGCGGCGGAGCGCTCGGGATGGTTACGGAGAGGAAGGAAGAATCGGGGAAGAAAGGGGATAACTCCTCCGCTCCCCTATTTATGGGAGCCCCGGAGCGGTTTCCGTTTTTTCCCGCCCACGGTCTCCCAAATCGTGGGTGGGATCAGTTTTGCGCCGCGCGGCACGTGGCGTCACCCGGAGCACCCGATCCGGCCACACCGCGGGCCACAGAGCCCTAACGGTTGGACTTTGGATCGGCTGCGGCTCCCGGCGCGCGAACCCGATCAGCGGCGTGCTTAGTCAAAAGCACTTGAGTGTCTCTCTGCATTGACAAGACCTCGGGTGGGACCCTCCCCCACATAAAACGGCATCTTCCCCGACACGGAAGGTGAATTTCGGACCGGCACGGCCTTATCCGGGTGACCGGCTAAGGTTGCTATCTCATTTACGCGAGCACAACCTCCGGATAGGGGTGTCGGTGAAATGCATCTCGGTACAAAAACTGAATGTCGATCCTGGTGTGCTCAAGTGTTCTTCTTTTTTCTTAAAGTTGATCCCGCACATCGTCTTGGATCGCTGCACAGCATCAGCTTCGGGGACTAGTGTCGGGGGGCTACCCCCCGGGTAGGGCAAATCTCGGTACTACACAGCAGTGTGGCAACAGTATTTGACCTTTGGCGAGTGCAAGGGCCACCCCCTAGTACGCTGAAGGGGTAATTTGACCTTTCGGAGCTGGTAGGGTGCAAGGTGTCTCCTGGCGGGCGCAAGGGTCATCCCTGGCGGCTATAAATAGCCCCCCAGGCCTGCACCACAGCATAAGCAAGCGGATGGTTCCTCTAAGAACTAGCTTCTCGAAGATGTCTTTGGTGACAGCCCAAGACATCTTCGGGAGGCTAGGCCTAGAGATGCTCATCCTAGAAGTTCTACTCGGATACATCCGGAAAGGATCTCGGAGGATCCGGTTACACTTTCCGGTGGAGGAGATCCCGGGGGAACCGGATAGACTCCCCGTGTAGGTGAGAAAGGTACAAGGTAGCTCCCCGGGTAAAAACTAATCGGTGTGTAGATCTCGGCCCTAGCAAGTTGTCCGGTGTGTGCAGGAAAGACTTACATGATAGAGCAAGGAGGTAGCCGGCATGGGGGATGCCGGTAGATCGTCAACGGTCCGGAGCAGGCTTTCCCCCCTTGCGCGGGGGGAAGTACCATCCCCCCTGACACGGAAGCATGGTCACCTCCCGCCTGACACGGAAGCATGGTCACCTCCCGCCTGACACGGGAGCGTGTCAGCCGGTACGATAACGGTACGACAAGATCGGACATGCCTAACCCGGCAATCCGGAAAAGGCTACTCGGGATGGGCAAAGGCATGTCTTGTCTCTGACAGGGGGAGAATGATGTTCCAGGACGGCGCCTGATGTCCTTGCCGGAATGATGACGTCACGGCTAGGCCGGATAGGTAGGCGGCTAGGTCGCACTAGCCGGTGTCGACATAACCATTAGGCCTGTCTGGTGGGACCATCTCGGATTAGGGTTTCCGGCCCTCCCGTCCGGAACTCTATAAAAGGCGCCATAACTGCTCAAGTGAAGAAGAACCAACTTGGGAGCCAAGACCTTAGTCTTATTTACTCCTAGGGCATTTACTCTTCCCTTTCTCTAGTTCATCTTGTTCTTCGTGTTCATCACCGCAAGAGCTCCAAGAGAGGGTTGTAGATCTTATTCCACACTTATATTGAGAGGGAAGGCAGGAGTAGGGGTGTTACCTCCCCACGAGGGCCCCAACCTGGGTACATCGTGTGTGTGTGTTCTCTGCCTTCGCGCAGTTATTTGTATTGCTAGATCTTCTTTCATTCCCTTCGGTTGGGTTTGTTGTTCTTCGGAGATCCCGGTCAAACCGACATTCTCCTCCGTGTGAGCTCTTTAGTTCGCTAGCCCTCCCCGGATCCACCAGCGTTCAACGGCCCCACACTTTAGCCATCCTATGGCATCTACCGTGACCCCACCACGACAACCCCGCTGCCGCCGGCCGCGCGACACCAGGCGGTCAGCAAGCTCCAGGGGCGGGAGCAGGTGTAGAGTGTTAGAATTTGGGCCCATGAGTGGGAAGCCCAGTTAGCAATTTCTGAAATCTCAAAGCCCATGGAAAAATGGCAGCACACATGAGAGTGGAGTGGGAGCTAAAGTTTAGTCCCACATTGCTAATTTAAGAGGAGTGGCACCACCTTATATAGTGGAGTGTTGTGCTACTTGGTAAGCTTGTGAGAACATGAGGCTCTCTCACGCGCTCCTCCTCCTCCGCCGCCGCACGCACCGCCCGCCCGCCCGTCCGTCCGTCGCGTTGCGGGTTGCGGGAATCTCGCCGAGCCTAGCTTTATTTTTGCAGTCTGGGAAAAACGGTTTGGACGGACGCGTCACAGATAGTCGGTTCGGGTCGCTCCCGGATCGTGGGCTACTGTAACCGACCTAAACATGCGCGACGTGGACTTGGCCCATGTTGTACCCGTTAGGGTTTTCCCTAACCGCGCTATATAAAGTCGGGCACTGCGTGCGCTGCATACACCCCCGAACCAATCTAGATTTTGCCACCTCGTGCCTTGCGCCGCCACCGTAGTCTACTCCATCCCGAGCGCCGGCGTGCAACGGCGAACGGGACAGCAGGTCGCCGAAACCCTCGTCCTTGTGATCCTGTACGGGAGAGGGCGAATAAGGTTTTTGGGAAGCGCTCCGCACGACTGCTCTCAAGCTCTTCATCACGGCTCGCCTTCCTGTACGCTCGTCGGACTCGCGGGCTGCTCGTCAACAACGTCGCCATCGCCTTTAGGAAGCTGCTGTCGTCGCTGCTGCTGCTGCAACCACTACGACGACTACTACGACTACTACTACTACTTCATCTACAGTTGGTCGGTACGTTCATCACGCGCCTATCTGCCGATTTAGTATGTCTATGTGTGTAGACGTTTTGCTGCTGTTCATGTTAATTAATACATCTAGTATTTGCGAGATTAACATGCTAGTAGCTGTTGTAGTAATGTTTATTATACTGGAATTAATCATGGAAATTGTGCCTAATATTCCAACAATCCAAAAACCTTATTTGTGTTATAGGCAATTTCCTAAATGTACATCTATCTGATTCGATGAGGCCGGACAAGTTGACCGGTGTGGATTTTAAGAGATGGCAGATCAACACCATGTTGTGGTTGCGATGTCTGAAAGTGTTCGAGGCCAGTGAGGGTTTACATGAAGGAGCTATATCTGACGAGGATCAGAACAAGTTCAAGGATACCAACACTGCCTTTGTGGGACTCGTTCTGAGTGTTCTTAGCAACAAGATGTTTGATGTGTGCATGCACATCTCAGATGGCAAAGAGCTCTAGAAGGCACTGAACGCTAAGTTTGGTGTAGCAGATGCTGGCAGTGAACTGTACATCATGGAGAGCTTCAATGATTACAGGATGGTTAACAACCGTTCTGTAGTCAAACAGGCTCATGAGATACAGTGCATTGCGAAGGAGTTTGAACACACTAAGTGTGCCTTACCTGACAAATTTGTGGCCGGGTGCATTATTGCAAAGTTGCCTTCTTCATGGAGGAACTTCGCCACAACTCTCAAACACAAGAGACAGGAGATATCGGTTGAAAACCTGATAGCGTCTCTTGATGTTGAGGAGAAGGCTCGGGCTAAGGACACTCCTGAGAGAGGTGGTGAATGTCAGTCTAGCGCCAACATGGTGCAGAAGAACCATAACCACGGCAAGAACAAAGGAAAGAACAAGCCTGCTTTCAATGTACCTGCCAAGACTAATTCTTTCAAGAAGAAGAAGAAGATGATGATGAACAAGTCTGAGCTAGGTTGCTATACCTGTGGAGAGCTCGGTCACTTCTTCGTGGACTGCCCAGATCGTGCAGACAAGAAAGGGAAAAAGGCCAAGACTGTCAATGTCGTGACCGCTAGCGATACTGATGGGTATGGTAATTTACCATTTGTGCTTTCAGTATTTCATTCTCCATGTTGGTGGATTGATACGGGTGCTAACGTTCATGTGTGCGCTGACATCTCTTTGTTCACTTCTTATCAGGTCGCTCGGGATTCTTCCGTCCTAATGGGGAATGGATCACATGCTACTGTTCGTGGTGTTGGCACGGTAGATCTGAAGTTTACTTCGGGGAAGATCGTGCAGCTGAGGAACGTGCAGCATGTCCATACTATGAACAAGAATCTCGTTAGCGGTTCCCTTCTATGCAGAGATGGGTTTAAGTTAGTCTTGGAGTCCAATAAAGTTGTAGTGTCAAAGTTTGGACAATTTATTGGTAAAGGTTATGAGTGCGGAGGCTTGTTCCGTTTTTCACTTTCAGATTTCTGTAATAAATCAGTCAACCATATTTGTGGCGGTGTTTCCGATGATACGAGTGTTTGGCATTCTCGTTTATGTCACATTAATTTTGGTTTGATGTCTCAGTTGTCTAGTATGAGTTTAATTCCGAATTTCACTATTGCCAAAGATTCCAAGTGCCATAGTTGTGTGCAATCAAAGCAACCTCGAAAGGCTCACAAGGCAGCCGAGGAGAGACACTTAGCACCCCTGGAACTCGTACATTCGGATCTTTGTGAGATGAATGGCGTGTTGACAAAAGGTGGAAAGAAATATTTCATGACTTTAATTGATGATGCTACTAGGTTCTGTTATATATATTTGTTGTAAACTAAAGATGAAGCTTTAGACTACTTTAAAATTTACAAAGCCGAAGTAGAAAATCAACTAGAGAGAAAGATCAAACGTCTTAGGTCGGATCGTGGTGGCGAGTATTTCTCCAAAATATTTGATGTATTTTGTGAGGAACATGGTATTATTCATGAGAGGACGCCTCCCTATTCTCCCCAATCAAACGGGGTTGCCGAGAGGAAAAACCGCACGCTGACCGACTTGGTGAACGCTATGTTGGACACTGCTGGTTTATCTAAGGCATGGTGGGGGGAGGCTTTATTGACTTCGTGTCATGTCCTGAATAGAGTTCCTAACAAGAATAAAGAGAAGACCCCTTACGAGGAGTGCTCTGGGAGAAAACCATCACTTTCTTTTTTACGCACTTAGGGGTGCTTGGCGAAAGTCAATGTTCCAATTCCTAAGAAACGTAAACTCGGACCAAAGACAGTGGATTGTGTCTTTCTGGGTTATGCTCAGCGGAGCATCGGCTATAGATTTTTAGTAGTTAAATCTGAGGTACCTGATATGCATGTTGATATTATTATGGAATCTCGTGATGCAACATTTTTTGAGAACATGTTTCCAATGAAGGAGATGCATAGCACTGATAGGATTTCTTCTGAGATATTTACTGAATCTAGTACATCCGTTGATTATTCTGAACAACCACATGTTGAGGAAGTCCTTGAGAAGGATGACAATGAAGCTCCCAAAAGGAGCAAGAGACAGAGGATTGAAAAATCCTTTGGTGATGATTTCATTCTGTACCTTGTGGACAATACCCCTACGTCCATTGCAGAGGCATTCGCATCTCCTGATGCGGATGACTGGAAAGAAGTTGTCCATAATGAGATGGACTCAATTATTTCTAATGGAACTTGGGAATTATCTGAACGACCCTACGGTTGCAAACCTGTGGGTTATAAGTGGGTGTTCAAGAAAAAGCTAAGGCCTGATGGTACTATTGAGAAGTACAAGGCACGGCTTGTAGCCAAGGGTTACACTCAGCGTGAAGGCGAAGATTACTTTGACACCTATTCACTTGTCGCTAGGCTGACCACCATTCGTGTACTACTTTCCAGGGCTGCCTCCTATGGTCTGATCGTTCATCAAATGGACGTAAAGACAACTTTTCTTAACGGAGAGTTGGAAGAGTAAATCTATATGGATCAGCCCGATGGGTTTGTAGTAAAAGGTGAAGAGAGAAAGGTGTGCAAATTGTTAAAATCTTTGTATGGGCTGAAGCAAGCACCTAAGCAATGGCGTGAGACGTTTGACAGAACGTTAACGTCTGCAGGCTTTGCCATTAATGAGGCTGATAGGTGTGTGTACTATCGCCATGGTGGGGGCGATAGTGTCATATTATGCTTGTATGTTGACGACATACTAATTTTCGGTACAAGCATGATAGTGATAAATGAGGTCAAGTCTTTCTTGTCAAAGAGCTTTGATATGAAAGATCTGGGACAAGCTGATGTGATTCTGAACATCAAGCTGATTAGGGATGAGAGTGGGATTACGTTAACGCAATCACACTATGTTGAGAAGGTCTTGAGCCGATTCGGCTTTATAGACAACAAGCCTTCTCCAACACCCTATGATCCCAGCGTGACACTCAGAAAGAACAAGAAAGAGACGAGAGATCAATTGAGATACTCTCAAGTGGTCGGTTCACTCATGTACCTTGCGAGTGCGACGAGACCTGATATCTCTTTTGCTGTGAGCAAATTGAGCAGGTTCATGTCTAACCCGGGTACTGATCATTGGCATGCACTTGAAAGGGTCATGCGCTATCTGAATGGTACAATGAGTTACAGGATTCACTATTCAGGGCACCCTGCTGTGCTTGAGGGATATTGTGATTCGAACTGGATCTCAGATGTTGATGAGCTCTACGCCACAAGTGGATATGCGTTTATTCTTGGTGGTGGCGCAGTATCATGGAGGTCTTGCAAACAGACCATATTGACGAGGTCAACCATGGAAGCAGAACTTACTGCGTTAGATACAACTTCTGTTGAGGCAGAATGGCTGCGTGAGCTCTTGATGGACTTGCCGGTGGTTGAGCAACCATTACCGGCCATCCTTATGAACTATGACAACCAAACGTTTATTTTCAAAGTGAACAGTGCTAAGGATAACGCGAAGTCATCAAGACATGTTAAAAGATGTTTGAAGTCTGTCAGGAAATTGAGAAACTCCGGAGTAATAACTGTTTCGTATATTCAAACAGACAAAAACCTGGCAGACCCCTTTACGAAGGGACTATCACGTAATGTGATAGAAAATGCATCGAGGGAGATGGGGTTGAGACCCGTGAGCATTACTCCATAGTGGTAACCCAACCTATGTGATCGTAGATCCCGTGAATTAGGACATGGGAAGAACAAGCTAGTGGTGTGACAGAGGAGAGTTATTACCTAACCCTCTCTATGTTAAGATGCACAACTCTCAAAATCTGCAAGGCAGGTTGGCTGCATGCCTTAATGTGGTTCTGTTGGCTTTTCATAGCAAAAATGTTGTTCTACAGAGCATTCTTGAAAGAACACACATATATGAGTCAAATTGTTAAACGTCGCAATTTATGAGATTTGGGTGATCTCAAGTAAACTCATGAAGAGACCAGGTAGTATGACGCATATGCTACACCCGCGGGGTAGGCTACTGGCAGCCAAGTACTAGTTATGATTTTGTGTGAAATCTAGAAGCACCAAACTTGCAATTCAAGGTTCGTCCATTGTTCAAGTTGCCAATAGACGTAGCTCAAGGTTCTAGGCAGAAGTTCAACTTACAAGTCTCTGGTGAAACACTGGTATATAAACAAGACTCGAGGTCTGGCAAACATCTCTAAATGGGATTTGAGATCTGGTGGGGGATTGTTAGAATTTGGGCCCATGAATGGGAAGCCCAATTAGCAATTTCTGAAATCTCAAAGCCCATGGAAAAATGGCAGCACACATCAGAGTGGAGTGGGAGCTAAATTTTAGTCCCACATTGCTAGTTTAAAAGGAGTGGCACCGCCTTATATAGTGGAGTGTTGTGCTACTTGGTAAGCTTGTGAGAACATGAGCCTCTCTCACGCGCTCCTCCTCCTCCGCCGCCGCTCGCACGCACCGCCCGCCCGCCCGTCCGTCCGTCTCGTCACGACGCGCCGCGGGTTGCGCGAATCTCGCCGAGCCGACCTTTATTTTTGCAGTCTGGGAAAAACGGTTTGGACGGACGCGTCACAGATAGTCGGTTCGGGTCGCTCCCGGATCATGGGCTACTGTAACCGACCTAAACATGCGCGACGTGGACTTGACCCATGTTGTACCCGTTAAGATTTTCCCTAGCCGCGCTATATAAAGTCGGGCACTACGTGATTTACATACATTTCCGAACCAATCTAGATTTTGCCACCTCGTGCCTTGCGCCGCCACCGTAGTCTACTCCATCCCGAGCGCCGGCATGCACCGGCGAACGGGACAGCAGGTCTCCGAAACACTCGTCCTTGTGATCCTGTACGGGAGAGGGCGAATAAGGTTTTTGGGAAGCGCTCCGCGCGACTGCTCTCAAGCTCTTCATCACGGCTCGCCTTCATGTACGCTCGCCGGACTCGCGGGATGCTCGTCAACAACGTCGCCATCGCCTTCAGGAAGCTGTTGCCGTCGCTGCTGCTGCTGCAACCACTACGACGACTATTACGACTACTACTACTTCATCTACAGTTGTTCGGTACGTTCATCACGTGCCTATCTGTCGATTTAGTATGTCTATGTGTGTAGACGTTTTGCTGTTGTTCATGTTAATTAATACATCTAGTATTTGTGCGATTAACATGCTAGTAGATGTTGTAGTAATGTTTAATATACTGGAATTAATCATGAAAATTGTGCCTAATATTCCAACACAGAGGCCCGGTAGTGCTCGAAGACCTGGCGGCCATGATGGCAAAGCTAGGGTGATTAGGAGCTCGACAAAGATAAGCTTCATGGTGCTCAGTGCGCGATCCTCACACCGCGATGGCAATGAGTTTATATCAGATATACTCCGATCCACGGTTAAGATGGTAGAGTGCATGTCAGATGTCACTAACCACAGGGATTGCCGTGTAATCTGGTGGATTGGGTGTTACGGGTGTTTTCACCAAAACCTGTGTGGTTTATACACAGTAATCCCTTCTAAAACACCTATGCCAAACGAGGCCTAAAGGGGTACATGTGTACATCTTGATACAAGGTGTGCCGTCTGTCATAGACTCTTTAACGATTGGGGGCATCTTTTTCTGAACTGCAAATTTGTGAAACAAAGATGACGTGCTCTGTTGTTGGAGGATGTGCGTCAGAAGTTGCCGCCGTGCGGATCACCTTTGGAGATGCCGCAAGAGATTTATCTTTGTCAGAGAAGGAAAAGATGTTTTCTCTGGTGTTGGTGGGCTGAGCGTAATAGAGGTAACCATGGAGAACGACACCAAAGTGTTCATCACTTCCAGTATACCATCATAAAACTTGTGGATGAGTGGATAGAGTTTATGAAAAAACCATGAAGGTTCGACATCTGAGCAAGCTCGTTGGAGACCACCAGCTGTTGAGACAGAGGTAACTCGGACAGGAGGATGGGGGGAATATGCATGCTGATGTCCAGTTCGCTGCTGCTGGGCCAGCGCGATCCTTTCCACGCTGAATTGAAGCCTCCCTCCAACGTCATTCAGCTCGCTGAACAGTTGGGTGTCAGGAGGGCTCTTTTTTTAGACTGATTGCCTGAATCTAAAATCTGCGATGAACTCCTCCAAACAGTAACTTAGTCCCCTGGGTATTCTTATAAGCGATATGAAATTTCGTTTTCGTGTTGTTTTTATCGATGCTAGTGTTGTCTATCAGTGTATGCCTCGAGGGGTTGTACTAGGCCAGCTCATGAACTTGTGGCCTTGGGTGTTGGTTTGGCTCCGGTAGAACATACAGTCTGGATTTCAAGCTATCGCATGTCTGCAACCCATTTGTGACCAGTTTGGTGACCGGCGATATGGTTGTGTCTTAATAGAATATAATGTTCCATCTCCATTTTTTTATTTTTTCAAGTACTGAAGTCTCATTTATCTGGACTTGTTTGCAGGGTACAAAGGCTGCTCGAACTGTAAACCGAGGCTACAAAGTATGCAGTGGATGAGTTTCTTGTATAGACAGCATTGGGCCTCCTTTAGCTTCTCTAGGAAACAAAAATGAGTTTTCATGGGCTTCACGGTCCATGTTAGCACCAGCCTTAATTTTGCGCTCAGGCTGGACGGAGCGACCAAATTAATCCAACTGAAACCAGACCGAACAAACGGAGCCGAGCTACAAGGGCCTTTCAATTTCGAAATTTAAAAAAATCGTATTAAGTTTTGAGAAGTTATACAGAAAAGTTTGGATGTGCAATTATGTATTCTAGACACTTCAAGATCTCGATGAGATTTTTTTTAAAAGAATCTTACAAATTTATAGTTTTGTACTACATACTATTCATTATACACAAATCCACACTTTTTATCATTTCTGTGTAACCTAAAATACAAAGTATTTCTCTAACAGACTTGGTCGAGGCTTTTACAGAATTTGAAATTTTAGAATATAGTATTTGAATAACTGCAAATAAAGGGCAGCTTGGCCTCGATTGCAGTTCCCACTAAAAAACATCTTGTTTAGGCGTCATCTAAGTTCTAACAAGACATCTTAGGCTCTAAAACTACAAAGAAAAATATATCTAAATCTCATTACAGACGGTAAAGATTAGGCCCGTATTGCGGGAGCAACTCCAAACAATGTCATCAATATGAAGGTGAGCCTACAATATTCAATTATTCATGCATGAGGTCAGAACCGGGTACTAGAGAAAACGCCACCAAAACAAAGTCACATCTGCTGCTATCAGCCCTTGCTGGTCCAAAAAAAAGTTGAGCTTGATGCACACGATCCTGACCTGGATATTGCCACACAACCGATCTTCTGACGTTTCGTACCTAAACTATTCTTTATCCGCTATTTGTGCTATTTTTGGACGAAAAAAGCATGCATACTTGAGTTTTAATTTTTTAGGCCGCACAAACGCAACACATAGAACATCTGTCAACACGCACATACGTATTCTCTCGATTCCGTAATATAAGATATTTTAGGTGTATCTCATGTTGTCTAGATTTACACTAAAATATGTCTAAATACATGTGTGTACATATGAATATGAAAAAATAGCTAAAACATCTTAATTATATTATATAACAGAGGGAGTACACATCACAAGAAGTTTGACGAGAGAAGACGCTCTTAGGGCATCACATATGTATGTTGTAAAATTTGTCTATAAACTGGGACCCACGTACTGCACCATAAGCTTATTGATTCCATCACTATTCACGTGGTTAAGTTTGTCAATAAGCTAGGACCCACGCGTAAGAGCTGTCGTGGTATCGGCATAATTGATAGGAGACGGGGGTCCTCTAGCTTACGTATGGATTGTGGGGAAGAAGGTTGGTGTCGTCGAGGACGAGATTGAACACGGTGAGTTTACCCAGTTTCAGATCCCACAGCGGTGGCGAGATCCTACGTGCTGGTATAATTCACTATGAGGCAATAGCCGTGAACAGGTTACAATGTGTATGATGCATATTGAAGCGTCTGCCCTAAAGGCTCCCTGGTGGCCGGCTTATATAGGCGGCCAGACCCCAGGGTACAAGGTAAGTACTTGTCCGGCAAGTAAACAGAGTCCTAGACCTAGCCGGCTTAGTTGCCGCCTTCTGTCTTGGGCTTGGTGGCTTGATGGGCTTCGGCATTCCGCCTTCCTTGTATGTCAGCTATCTGGGCCGCCCGGCAGGCTTCGGCCTTACCACCCTTGGGCCACCCTGGACTAGCCGGATTGATCCATGTTGGTTATACCCCTAGTTGACATATCCCCAACATTAGCCCCCAGAAAGGTTGAAGTTCTCCAAGCGCCGGCTTCTTCTTGATTCTTCATCTGTCAAAATTGGCGGCTGCAGGACTTGAACCATTCTGAAAATCACCAAAGCATGCGTGTCTTGATATTGACATGCGGCCGCCTTTATCCATCATGGGAAAAGACGGCTACTCGGCAATCTTGCCGAGCATTCTTCTTGACGGTTTCCACCTAGCCGGCTCACGACAGTTTGAAAACAGCCTAGGCGGGAATCTCGCCATGATCACAAATTGCGGGAAAATAGGAGGCGTGGAGATCGTGCAATCGTGTGCTGCAACGGATGCTGGACACGTGTCCGACTAAAAGCACCGTTGCACAGGGAGCAACGCCTGGCCCTATAAATAGGTAGCCAAACGGTCCATTTTCACCACCATGCCTTTGCTCTCCGTGCCCTCTTGCCCTTCCACTTCTCCGCTTCTTGCTTCCGAGCGAACTCCGGCGAGCTCATCTCCTCCGGCGACCTCTGCGCGCGGCGATGTCCACCGGCCAGAACCTTTCCACGGCGTCGAGCGGTCCGGCGACCGAGACCGCGCCTGCGACGGCGATGGGCGGCGCGGTAACTCGTCCCGCGACGGCGGCGACGGGCAATGTCGCCACCGTCGCCCCCCGGACTTCCACCGCGCGCACGCCAGCGGCGGGCCCCTCGGCTCCTCCACCGACCACCGCGGCGACGACGGCGGCTGGTGCTCCCGTTGACGAGGAAGAGGAAGCGGCGGACCTCGGGTCCCGCTACTGGCTTCCTTCCATAGTCGACGAAGACGCCCTCCAAGACTTGGAGGCCGTCGGCTACCTCCCCACTCGGGAAGATTGCCGGTGGAGGGCCGCCTACGGAGACGTCATCCGGGCCCCAAGAGCCGGGGAGCGGGTAATCCTCACCTCCCATTTGGTTAGGGGAATGGCGCTTCCGCCTTCCGCCTTCTTTAGCGAGGTTCTAGATCATTATGGGCTCCAGCACCACAACATAGCACCCAATAGCATATTAGTCCTAGCCGGCTTCACAGCTCTGTTCGAAGGCTACCTAGGTATTAGGCCTAGTTTAGACTTCTTCAGATATTGCTTCCGTTGCCGGCGACAGACGGTGCCGGACGGCGGGCTGGCAACCTGCGGCAGCGTCACCTTCAACTGCCGCCAGGGCCGCCAAGGGTATCCTAAGATACCATACCTTGAATCCGTCAAGGGCTGGACCTCCACATTCTTCTACTGCCAAGATATAGCAGCTCCGGGCCGCCAAGTTGGCATCCCGGAATTCGTCAACGCGCCACCTATGCCCCGGCCCTGCTGGGATGAGGCGGTGCCCAAGTTGACGGATGAACTCCGCCTTATTCAAAGGCGGATTGAATTCCTCACGCGGACGATGGCTCCCCCTCTGCTGGATGGGGTCAACACCGTCATCTGCTGGCTCGGCCGGCAGATCCTCCCCCTGCGGTACAGCCCGCACAAAATGTGTCAGTATTCGCCTACTGACACGGCCTCTCTCCGCGTGAGCGAAGAGATGTTGCCGGTTGCCGACCTGGCGTTCCGGCTCCGCAGCCTTGTCAAGGCGGGGCTGGTGAAGGCAGTGGAGGGCGTGCCCATGCACACCCACGACAACCCTCCCCTCGAGGTAAATATCTTCTTCCTTGCCCCTTGTTTGATAGTTTCGCCGGCCAAAATTGAGGTCCATTAAACTTGTCTTCTTTTTTAGCTCTCCGACTTGGGGGAGGATGACCTGGCTCCCGACTTCTACGAGTCGGAAGCCGGGAAGACGAAGAAGCGCAAGGCATCCGGCGCCGCTTCCTCTACGGTGAATGCCGAGAGGAAGAAACGGATCGCATCGGCTACCGAGCCGGCTCTCGCCAACCTTGGCGAGAACGCGGGGATTAATATCCCCCGAAGGTACTCAATTCTGCCTTTAATAGACGACAAACTTCTTCAATACTGGCACCCAATTGACTGTGCTTGCTTTTTATTGACAGGGAAAGGGTCGCAACTTCCCGGTTGACGACCAGGCTTCTTGGCAAGGGTAAGCGGCCAGAAGGCAGCTCGCCGGCTACCGTGCCGCCAACTCCCCAGCTCCAAGCCGGTAGCTTTATGGGTGACGCTCGTCGTCAGTCCCCGGCTCCGGCTTCTAGCGCTCCGCCAAGGGCCTCTTCCACCGACCGCGCGCCCAAGACTCCCCTACTGCTGGCTGAGGCTACGGCCGATGAAGCCGCTCAATCGCGCGCCGCCAATGAAGGGTTGCTGGAGTCGACTGTCGGCGGGTCTCGGAGGGCAGCCCCGACCGCGGGAGGCGGCAAGGTCAGGGACCCTTGGTCCACCTTTAAGGAGGCCAAGGAGTCAACTTTGGCTTTCACCAACTTCGCCTCGCAGGCCTTCGCCGACTTGGAGGGCGACCTATCTGTAAGTTTTGACCACTCCGGCATATACATAGTCTTTCCCCCGAGCACTTAGATGGCAAGTCAAAAATAAAAGAAATTTTGACTGCCGGCTTAGTGGTTATTCGACAATATGTTTTATGCCTTTGTTTTGTCCTGCAGGGCCTTGTGTCCGCCAACGTCGAGCTTGTCTCCTCCCGAGTCGAGATAAACCGGCGCTGCCGCGACCTGAAGAAGGAGTGCGAGGCTAAGGACCTGCGGATTGCCGAGTTGGAGGCGGCCCGCAAAAAAGATGAAGGTAGGGTTAATCCTCTTCGCCTTCAGCTATACTTTCGACTTATGTTGTCGTCAATCATTTAGTTAGCGAATCCATATTTGTAGAACTGCTAGACCACGCCCAGGATATTCTGAAGGCGTCCACTGATATGCAAGCTCTTATGAATGAAGCTTCTGATTTGGCGGCCGCCAACTTGGAGCTGAAGGAGGCTCACCAGAAGGAGATGGAGGCCCAGCAGCTCAAATTTGCGCAGGAATCTAGCCAGCTCACTGGTGAGCTGGAAAGCCTGCGCAATAAGTTGGCGGAGGCGGAGAAGACGGCTACCGAGGAAATCTCCAAGCAGACTTCTCGCGTCCAAACTGCTGAGGATGCGCTGACAACTCATATGATTGAGCTGTCCGCTTTCCATAACTCGGCACTTGGTAATTTCTTACTCCTTATTTGATGTTGCCATTTTGCTTTAGCCTGAGCCAAACTAATGGCTTTATTTTTGATACAGTTCCCGCCGGTTTAGGCGATGACAAGGTTGTCAGCCCCCGTCTGGATCGCCTTGCGCGTCTAGGCGAACTGATCACCGAGACTTTGGCGGCGTCCAAGCGGTTTGCCGCCAAGTTCTTCACCTCCTCCGGCAGCCAGGAACCGACCGAGTTCAGCGACGTGCCCGCTATCTTGGAGCAGGCGACCAAACTGCACAAGAGCTCGCTGAAGTCGGCGGCGCGGGGTGGTTCCAAGACCGCACTTGGGTTATTCATGGCGCACTACCCCGAGGCGGAGATAGAAGCCGTCACCGAAGGCATGCCGTCAACATATGAAGACGGCAGCGAGGTTGAGCCGGCCGCTGTTCTGGACAGCGTTGCCGGCTATGCCACGCGTGTTGCCGATATGGTTGACACTTCAATCTTCTATCGGCGCCATCCTGTTCCTGGCGGAGAGGGAGCTGGAGCTGCCGGCGTGGCCGAGGCGGAGGGGAGTGATAGTTCCGGGGCTGAAGTTGTCAGCCCCCAAGCCTGATGTAGATGCTCCCCCGAGCCATATCTTTCTGTCATTGCCTCCTATTAGCCTTATTTGTCGGCCCCTGAAACAATGCAACATTGACTTGTAATATTTGTATATACTTTTGTTGCTGCTTTGTTAGGCGGAAACTAGCTGACAAGTTTTATTTTGTCTTTATTTATATGGCCCGCCTTAATTTTACCCTGACTTATATGTTTGACTTTTTGTACGTTGACGAAACCTCAGCCGGCAACTTTAGCTGAAACAACCAGGGCTAAACCATGCGTTTAGAATCAGAGACCAAAGCCAACATGTTGGTGTCAAAGACATACTACTAAGCGAACCGCATATAAGTAATCAGAGGTAAAGGAATTAGGCGGCGTAAAAAAGTTTATTTTTGCTTTGGGTTGGCTCGAAAGCTGCAAGTATCTACCAGTTTGAACCTTTGCACGGAGCTAGAAAATAGGTAACTTAGATACATAGGGGAAATATGATTGCAAGAAAGGACAAAAGATGGCATGCTTCTCAACACATATGAGGAACCATAGACTTTTATTTCATAATCATATTTAACTTATTACAATTATAAATTGCTAAGGGTAGAAAGGACGTAGCTGCTCAATATTCCAAGGCCGTCTTGTTTGCTCGAACGGATCGTCAATGCCTTTTTTGCGCTTGGTTCCCCTTTTTCCTGCCGCCTTCTTGCGCATTTTTTTTTCGTCTTCGTCGCGGATGTCGGCCAGGTAGTAGGAACCATTGAGCAGCGCCTTTGTGACTATAAACGGTCCTTCCCATGGCGGGGATAACTTGTGCAAGCCTTTTCTGTCTTGAATTAGGCGGAGAACCAGGTCACCTGTTCTGAAGCTTCGCTTCCGCACTCTCCGGCTATGATAGCGGCGAAGTTGTTGCTGGTACAAGGCGGAGCGATGGAGAGCGACGTCTCTTTCTTCGTCTAGCAGGTCTAGGCTATCCTGTCTTGCACCTTCTACGTCTTGCTCGATGTAGGCTTGAACTCTTGGGGAATCGTACTTCATGTCGGTAGGTAGCACTGCCTCAGCGTCATATACTAAGAAGAAAGGAGTGTAGCCGGTAGACCTGTTTGGCGTTGTGCGCAAACTCCATAGTACCGACTGTAACTCATCTGCCCAAGCGCCGGCTGCCCTGTGTAATGGAGCTTCGAGACGAGGCTTAAGTCCTGATAAGACTAGGCCGTTTGTACGCTCTACTTGTCTATTGGATTGAGGGTGTGACACGGATGCCAAATCAAGCCGGATACCCAGATCGCTGCAGTATTCTTCTATGTCGCCTTGAGACAGGTTGCTGCCATTATCAGTGATAATGTTGTGTGGAACTCCAAACCGAGAGATAATTCCCCAGAGGAAATTAGTGGATGTTCGTGCGTCAAGTTTGCTGATCGGTTTGGCCTCGACCCATTTGGTGAACTTGTCGACAGCGACCAATAGGTGGGTGTACCCACCGCGCGCCTTCTTGAAAGGACCCACCATGTCTAGGCCCCAGACCGCGAACGGCCAGGTGATTGGAATCGTCCTCAGTTCCTGTGCCGGCAAGTGAGGTTGACGACCGTACAACTGGCAGCCTTTGCATGTCTTTACGATGTTCTCGGCGTCTTCTTTGGCGGTAAGCCAGTAGAAACCTTGGCGGAAAGCTTTGGATATAATGGACCTGGCGGAAGCATGATGCCCGCAGGTGCCAATATGTATGTCCTTCAGAATTTCCCAGCCTTCTTCCGGCTGTATGCACCGCTGATAGATGCCGCACGTGCTTCGTTTATATAGCTCGCCTTTTATTATCGTGAATGCCTTGGCTCGCCTTATGATCTGCCTTTTTAGCACCTCATCGTCCTCCGGCAACTTTCTGTCGATTAGAAAATCGAGGTATGGGACTGTCCAATCCGGCTGTGTCAAGTAGACAGCGAGACTTGCCGCTTCTACCGGTTCTTCTGTATCGGGGTCCATCATATCGACGCCTTTAATGGACGGCTTGTGCAAATGTTCCAGGAAAATATCTTTTGGTACCTTTTTGCGTTCCGATCCTAGTCTTGCAAGTGTGTCTGCCGCCTCGTTCTCAGCTCTTGGAACATGCCGGACTTTGTAGCCCGCGAAGTTTTTTGCGAATTCGTCAACTTTGGCTCTGTAAGCCGCCATTGTTGCGCTTTTCGCATCCCATGTTCCGCTTACTTGCTGCGCGACCAAATCTGAGTCGCCATAACAGAGGATTATTTTGACGCCTAGGTCGTTTGCCACGTGTAACCCATGAAGCAAAGCTTCGTACTCGGCAACGTTGTTGGTTGCTGTGAAGTGGATTTGTAACACGTAGCTAAGCTTGTCACCTTTAGGCGTGCGTAGAACGACTCCAGCCCCCGAGCCTTTGAGCATCTTTGATCCGTCAAAGTGCATGACCCAATATTCGGATTCGGGGAGTGTCGTTTCCTCCATAGCCTCTATCCAGTCGGCGACAAAATCTGCAAGCGCTTGAGACTTAATGGCGGTCCGTGGTTTATAGACTATATCAAAGGCGGCAAGTTCGATGCCCCATTTGGCAACTCAACCTGTTGCCTCTGCCTTGTTGATTATGTCTCCCAACGGTGCCTTGCTGACTACTGTCACTGTGTGTTCCTGGAAGTAATGCCTAAGCTTTCTGGCGGCGAAGAATACACCATACGCTAGCTTTTGGTAATGCGGATACCTCTGCTTGGAGGCGGAGAATACTTCACTGATGAAATAGACCGGTTGCTGCTCATACGTCGCGGCTTTGTTCTCCTTTCTTTCCACAGCCAAGACAACGCTGACAACAGCTCCTGTTGCCGCGATGTACAGCAGCATTGGTTCCTGTGATCGAGGTGCTGCCAATATCGGAGCGGATATGAGGGCCTCCTTAAGTTGTTGTAAGGCGGCATCTGCCTCTGCTGTCCACTCGAAGTTGTCGGATTTCTTCAATAGCCGGTAGAGAGGCATTGCCTTTTCCCCTAGGCGGCTTATGAAACGACTGACGGCTGCCGCCGATCCGGCTAGGCGCTGCACGTCCTTCAGACAAGTAGGTCTGGATATGTTTTGGATGGCCTTGATCTTCTCCGGGTTAACCTCGATCCCTCGTTCTGAGACGATAAACCCGAGCAGTTTGTCGGCTGGAACGCCGAAAACGCACTTGGCGGGATTGAGTTTCATCTGATACCTCCGGAGATTCTGAAACGTTTCTTCCAAATCCTCTAGGAGATCTGCCTTCTTTTTTGACATTACCGCGATGTCGTCTACATAAACGTGAACATTACGGCCGATCTGTTCGTGCAAGCAATTTTGCATACAGCGCTGGTATGTTGCCCCTGCATTCTTCAGGCCAAAAGGCATTGTAATGTAGCAGAAAGTCCCGTATGGAGTGGTGAAAGATGTTTTCAGCTGATCCGACTCTCTCATCTTGATTTGGTGGTATCCTGAGTAGGCGTCCAAAAAACAAAGCAGCTCGGAGCCTGCTGTGGAGTCTACGACTTGGTCAATTCTAGGCAGCGCAAAGGGATCCTTTGGGCAGCACTTGTTAACACCGGTATAGTCAATACACATCCTCAGCTCTTTATTCTTCTTTGGAACAAGTACAGGATTTGCCACCCAATCGGTGTGTACAACTTCTTTTATGAAATTGGCGGCCTTCAGCCTATTTATCTCCTTTCCTAAAGCCTTGCGCCTCTCATCTCCAAAGCGTCTTGTTGCTTGCTTCACCGGCTTGGATCCTTTTATGACGTTGAGCGAGTGCTCGGCAAGTTCCCTCGGTACACCAGGCATGTCGGAAGGCGACCATGCAAAGATGTCACGATTCTCACGGAGGAACTCGACGAGCGCGCCTTCCTATTTGTTGTCAAGGTTGGAGCCGATGACAACTTGCTTAGACTTGTCACCTGGGATGAGGTCCGCCTTTTTGGTGTCTTCTGAAGCTTCGAAGGTCTTCTTGACATCAATCTTTGGCCTTGGCATGGAGTTGTCTGAATCCGCCCCGAGCAGCGCGAGTTCTTCCTTGTGGATGACGGCTTCTGCGAAGGCGGCCATGCCACGCTCGCACTCCTTGGCTTTCTTGAAGTTGCCGGAAATCGTGATGGTTCCGTTTTCCCCCGGCATTTTAAGCTTGATGTATATGTAGCACGACCTTGCCATGAACTTGGCGAAAGCCGGCCGCCCGAAGATTGCATGATAGGCGCTTTTGAAGGGGACAACTTCGAACCGGAGAAACTCTGAGCGGTAGTTCTCTTTTGGTCCGAAAGTTACCTTCAGCCTGATGCTCCCCATTGACTTTGCTTGCCTGCCGGGCACTATGCCATGAAAAGTGAGGTTGCTGTGGTCCAGCTGATCCTCTGATAGGTTCATGCGGCTTAGTGTGTCATAGTACAGGATGTTGAGGCTGCTGCCGCCATCCGTAAGTACATTTGTGAGTCTGAAGTTGTCGACAATGGGATCGACGACAAGGGCGTACTTGCCTGGGTGAGGAACGTGATCAGGGTGGTCGGACCAGTCCCAAGTGATCGTTGCTTCCGACCAGTTCAAGTACTGAGGGACGTCCGGCATTGTCGCGTTGAGTTCGCGCATTTCCGCCTTATCCGCCTTAGCCGAAGGCGTGCCGACAAAGCACACAAGAGATTCTTTGACCTTCGGATACGGCTTCTTTTTCTTGGCGGCTGCGTCGTCTTCGCTTGAGATAGACATGTCGTCGTCATCCTCATCCGCCTTGTTGTCTTTCTTGTCGTTCTTCTTTGACTTCCAGCCGACTGTGGGGTCCTTTTTGAAGTCGTCCATGAAACGGCACTCGCCAAGCATATGGTTGACCTTGCCCAGTGAGGCGTGGATGGGACATGGCAAAAGCTTTGCCTGTTCATAAGTGATTCGCGCCGCCTTAGGCCCTAAACGGATAGACGTCGCCTAGAGGGGGGGGGGGGGGTGAATAGGCGATTTAAAACTTTTTCGAAGAGCCGGAATATCCGGTCCAAGAGTGACCGTAAATTCCGAGTAGCCGGAATATCCGGTACACGAATGACCCGGAAATTCCGGTATGCTTGATAAAGGCGGAATAAAACTAGAGGTTTACTTTAACAAGCATACAACCTAGATATATAAACTAGGCTCACCTATGTGCACCAACAACTTAAGCTAAGCAATACTAGTAACAAGATGATAGCAAGATATATGACTTCAAGCACGAAGGCTATCACAATGTAAAGTGCATAAGTAAAGAGCTCGGGTATAGAAATAACCGAGGCACGCGGAGACGAGGATGTATTCCCGAGTTCCACCCAAAGGTGTACGTCTCGTTTGGAGAGGTGTGCGCAACCACAACAGGTTAGCCGCAACGCCACAAAGGCTCACCTTCTTCTCCTGATGAACTCAACCACAAAAGGTTCGAGTTCACCTTCCACTATTGATCTCCTTTGGGGCGGAGATCGAATCCCGTACAACTCTTGAGGCACACACCCACAACTTAATTGGGGGCTCCCAAGTCTTGACCACAAAAGGTCTTGGCCACAAAAGGCCGGCCACAAAAGGCGTCTAGGGTCCAAAGACCCAAGAGTAACAAGCTCACAAGTAATACCACCACAAATCCTCGTGGAGGGCTCAAACCGATGCAAATGCAATGGCAAGAGCACACGAAGTGCTCAAGTCCTTCACTCTCAAATTCCAACACAACAACAAATGTTTATGGGGGAATAAGAGAGGAAGAACAAAGGAAACCACAGAGGAGTCAAATCCTTCACTCCCAAATCCCACCAAAAGCAACTAATGCTTAAGGGGGGAGAAGAGAGGAAGAATAAAGAGGAAGAACCACAAAGGAACTCCAAGAACTAGATCCACTAAGTTCCCCTCACTTAGAGAGATGGATTGGTAGGATTGTAGATCTAGATCTCCTCTCAACTTTCCCTAAAGAATATGGAAGATTCAATGGAGGGATTGAGAGGGAAGTGAGCTTTCCAAGGTCAACAATGGAGTAGGAGAGAGGGGAAAGTCGTGCTGCCTTGGATTGGCTGGGGAAGAAGAAGGGGAGAGGAATTTATACCCCTCCAGGAAATATAGCCGTTGGCTGTTTCGACACTCGGAAATTCCGGTATAACTGAGACTCGGAAATTCCGGTCATCCGGAAATTCCGGTCTAGAGAGACTCGGAAATTCCGGTCACCCGGAAATTCCGAGTCCATGAAATTTCCGAGCTGAAATTCCGGCTGGAGTCAGAACCAAAACCAAACTTTTCCTTAGCCATTTCTGGAGGACTTTTCTGGGGGCACTCCGAAATTCCGGTATATGGAAATTTCCGAGCACAATTTCCGACTGGAGTCAGAACCCTTTTTATCCTTTCCTTAGCCGTTTTCTTGGATCAGCTGGGGAACCGGAAATTCCGGTAGAGCGAAATATCCGGCCCCAATAATCCGAATCAGCAAAACACCGAAACGAAAACTGCTATAATTTTTGCAAATGAACTCGAAATGAGGTGAGACCAATTTTGTTGGAAAGATAGCGACGATGAGCACCCAACAAAACCCATAAATAGAGTAAAATCACCACACATGGCAAGGTGTGGGACTTTCCTCACGGTAGAACCGGCAATATTTCCGCCACCGAAAACGCAACAAGTTGTCCAAAGTAAAACCGATTTCGATGAACAAGAGCTTGACATGGAGATGAACCAAGCTCTAACTCCTCACCAACATAAAAGCCAAATAAGAACCAAGAAATATGATATGTCAAGTATGCAAAGGTTTGAGCTCTCCACAACAATGCGATCAAGTTACTAACTTGAGAGCCCCTCTTGATAGTACGTCTATCTATCCTATAGCCCTATCAAGATCATACCTTTGCCTTGAGCATTCCACTTGAGTTGGAAGATGACTATCTTGATCTCTTCAAGTGGATCATCTTTCTTGATTGCGCGTCCAAGCACTTGCTTGATGAAGACTTCTCCAAATACTCCCCCATGCTCACAATGGGAGAGTCTCGCTAAGCTTCGTCTTCATGTATCCATTGCAAGCACCAAGCATAGGATCTTTTCGAGAAAGCTTCTGTTGGTCTTGCACAACTCATCTTTTCTTCAATAAGATGATGTCTTGAATCTTCAAGACATACTTGCAATAAGCTTCACTCAACACATGAGCTTCAAGAGTTCAACACATGAACTCCACAATTCCATGGACATGATCTATAATGATATCTCAATGCAAACATTAGTCCATAGAGATTGTCATTCAATTACCAAAACCACACATGAGGGAAAATGCTCTTTCAGCCCTGAGCCGGCTTCGCGACTATCTTTCTTATTCTTCCACTTCTTTTTGCCGGCCTTCCCTTGGAATGCTACGGCTACCTCATTGGAAGGTCCGGCTTTGTCATCTGCCGCCTGCTTGCGCTTGTTGTTCCGCGTTGGTATGATGTTGACGTCCTGGTCATCGTCCCGGGCGTCGTCATCCGCCGCCGCGTATTGGGAGGCCAGGTTGAGCATCTCACCAAGGTCCGTGATTTGCTCGTGGACGAGCCTATGACGGAGCAAGGACTTCTTCTGTAGGCCCGTGTAGAAGGCGTGGATAGCCTGTGCGTCCGAAACACCATGACAGTTGGCTTTTTCGGATATCCAACGGCTGACAAAATATGTCATGGTTTCGTCCGGCTTTTGGATACAGCGTTGCAAATCCGTGTAGGTATTTGGACGCTTGTATGTTCCTTGGAAGTGCTGGGAGAAAACCTTTTCCATGTCGTACCAGCTATGGATGGACTTTTCAGGAAGGTTGTCGATCCAAGCTCTTGTCGTGCCTTCCAACATGAGAGGTAGGTAGCGGACGGCAATATAGCTGCTCCCACCGGCAATTTCTATGGCCATGGCATAATCGGATAGCCATGAGTCCGGCTTAACGAGGCCGTTGTACCTAGAACAGTTTTTTGACACTGATGTCATGTCCTTAGGGAACGGCTCTCTGCGGATGGCGTCACCGAAGCACTTTGGTCCAGAGTATAGCGGTTCCTTTCCTCTTGCTATGTCTTGTAGGCGGTGTCGTGCGTCTTTTGGATCGAGCTTCCGTGCGCCTCTGTTTGCGTCCGGCTCGTCCTGTGCTGCCCGGCTTATGCTGTGCATGGGTCCTTCTGCCTCCTCTCTCTTCTTGCTGCCGGTGCTACGCTGCGAAGACCGGCTTCGACCTCTCCTGGGAGGGTCGTTGCCGACATCTTTTCTAGGCGGCGGCCTGTTGTTCCGGCTACCGCCTGTTGTCGCGTCTTGGCTGGGATGGAGGTGGCAGGTCTCCTCTTCTTCCTGTCCTTGAATTCTCGTCCCGCCTTGGCTTTGGCGGTGGCGTCTTCTTTGGAGGTGGCGTTGCCTTCCTTTTGTCGCCATGGCTACTGGAGCCAGAGGGGCCTTCGGGGTCGGCGTCGGGTGCAGCTTTGCACTTTCCCGACCTAGACTCTAGGTCTCCCCCGCGAGCATCCGCCATGTGGCCGTAGGAATCAGCGCGAGCTTGTTGTTCTAGGGCCTTGCTCACGAAGTGTCTTGCATTGGCCAGCTTTTCTTCCGCCGTGTATGTGTTGTCGTCCAGGGTATCTAGCGCGGCGGCCGCGTTGAGGACAGGGGTGCAGAAGACAACATCTCCCCTTCTTTCCACGCGATGTGGTGCCGTACGCCAGTCGAACCCTAGATCTTGAGCCGCTGTCGTCGCTTGCGTTGGCGGCTCTTTTCCACGGCGGTTTTTGATGACCTTTTCTCCTCGAAGAGTTGCCGGCTTGTTTTGGCCGACATCTTCTCCTGTTCTTTCTTGATCTTCTTCGCAAGGCTCTCAACGTGCTCCTCTCTTTTTCGCAGGAAGTCAGAGTGCTTAAGCATGTTAAGCCTAATCTCTTCCACTTCGTCAAGTGGGGTGTCTTTATTCACCAGAGTATTCATGATCTCGTCTACTTCTTTGATGACGGAGAGCAAATCCGTGGGTTTGCTGCTGCCGCCTTTCTCGAGGCCAGTTTTCTTCTTTGCGCGCACCTTGTCGGAACTTTCAATGAGTTGGCCGGCATCTTCCGCCGGCTTGTTTTGCGCCTCCGAAGTATCTGGGGTTGTCTCATGACCGACAACAACCATCATAGCCAGCTTGTCAGCCATGTCAGTATCCGCTGTACCCTCTGAAGGAGCCGGATTACCACTGGAAAAGCGGGTTTTGATCTTCTCTTCGAAGAGACTAGCATCATCATCAGAGTCAGAGTCTACGTTGACTTGAACGGTAGATCTGGATCCGGCATCTGACATCGCGTCGTCCTGTAGAGCAGGGAGGATTGACTCAGGATCGTTGTTTTCCGGCTGGGAGTCTGATCCCAGTCCGACAACTCCGACGAAGTGGAAATCAGATTCGGCCGACTCCTGGGAGAAGGCGGATTCAGATCCATCTTGTCGGTCGACTGCTTGGTCGAAGGGTTGGTGGGTGGGGTTGTAGAAACGCGGTAGGCCGTACGCCTCTGCCATATACCCGATGAATACGTCGATCCCTCCGATCGGTACAATTGCGCATCCGATAAGGTAGTCGTCCGCCGGGAGCCAGGACTCATCCGAGTTGACGTAGCTGTGGCCGCCATACCTTGTGACGCGACCGACGGCGATCTGCTTGCCCACACCGCCAAGTGTTCCCGCCTAGAACGTGACGCCAGGAACCTTATGCCCCACGGTGGGCGCCAACTGTCGTGGTATCGGCATAATTGATAGGAGACAGGGGGTCCTCTAGCCTACGCATGGTTTGTGGGGAAGAAGATTGGTGTCGTCGAGGACGGGATTGAACACGGCGAGTTTACCCAGCTTCGGATCCCACAGCGGTGGCGAGATCCTACGTGCTGCTATAATTCACTATGAGGCAATAGCCGTGAACAGGTTACAATGTGTATGATGCCTATTGAAGCGTCTGCCCTAAAGGCTCCCTGGTGGCCGGCTTATATAGGCGGCCAGACCCCAGGGTACAAGGTAAGTACTTGTCCGGCAAGTAAACAGAGTCCTAGACCTAGCTGGCTTAGTTGCCGCCTTCCGTCTTGGGCTTGGTGGCTTGATGGGCTTCGGCCTTCCGCCTTCCTTGTACGTCAGCTATCTGGGTCGCCCGGCAGGCTTCGGCCTTACCACCCTTGGGCCACCCTGGACTAGCCGGATTGATCCATGTTGGTTATACCCCTAGTTTACATATCCCCAACAAGAGCAACCATGTCATAGTGATGTGCATTGTATATTGTTGTATGTACTAGATAGTACTATTTTAATGCTTATGGACATCCACAAGCTTATGGACAACCCATAAGAAAAATTCCTTATGAACAATCTCCACTATGTATAAAGTCATCCATAAGGACTACTTTTTACTCGTGGACATCCTTATGGACAACATAGTGGATGCCCTTAGTACCTTCGTTGCCAGTGAATATAGCCCGTGGTAGAATCTGCGCATGTTGATATCAGTGGTGGTTGCATATATAGTATTAGTCAGTCTAACGGCTGATAGAACCATCACCGTGACAAGAGGGATATATATAAATTCGAGAACCACAATCTTGTACTATATCGGCCCAATAAATTGCGTTCGAAGCCACTTCAACAAGTTTCCAATATGTAAAATCTTGTAAATATCACCACGGAACTTTCACAGGCTATACACATGCCAACGTAGGGAAGGAACATTTTACTGTGCCAAATAAGGAATTTCTTCTACATATCATGCTTCCCTAAGGCCCCCATTGACCCTAGGAGCCAGCAAAACAAAAACATAAATCACGGTCTCGGCTTATTCGGTGCAACTTAGGAGCCTCCCACATCCTTCCTGAAACAATGGTTTGGGAAAATTAGATCTCACCCAAATGAATTGTTAGTTTAGTTGATTCTCCAAAATAAGGCGTGGACGACGGATCGACTAACTCGGAGCGGATGTCCAAATCGTGTCCTCTTTTTTTTGCGAATAAAAATTGTGTCCTCTTTACTTTGCAAGATTAAATGGGAGCTACCGGCGCATCTTTTGTTTCAACGTAGATACTCCTTCGCATTTAGAGAGTCCGAGTGAGTTGAATTGGGAGACTTCGACATCTCCACCTTGCATTCCTTCGTCACAGTTAAATATCAGTGGTGCTCCATTATGTAGCTCAATGGTTGGTGGTTTAAGGGATTCTCCTACTTAGTGATCCTTACCGTTTGAGAGATTTGGAACGAGAGAAATGTTTTTAAATTTTTCACACGATTCCAATATGGTCTCTCGGTTACCAAGAAAAATGCTCCTCTTTGGGACGTTACGAAACACTTGACTGCTATCATGCGACGAGTGTAATCTAATTGCAACCGAGCATTGTTTTGTAAACTTCTTAAAACCCCTTCTTAATTAATGAAAAATGGAAAAAAGGCTGTAGAGAGCTTAATGAAACAAGGCTACCTTTATATTTAAAGCGGACCGGGGATGAGCTTTATTGCCGATAAATTCAGGCTCATAGTACTAGCAGTACTCCGATTCTAGAGTGGTTGTATTGATCTGAGACGGCGAGTCCTGTCATGTCGCCAGGACCGAAAAAACAGCAGCTTGATCACTGCGCAGCTTTCCTCTGTTTACGAATTAATAAGAGGTGGACGACGGTAAGTAACACCAGCGGCCATGGTTATCATGGGAAGGACACATGATGCCAGCCGCCAGGTGCGGCCTGCCAGCCCATTGAAGAACTTCATGCTTATCCGTATTAACCTTGTAGTTCTACTAGCTTAGTAAGCCGCTGATGGAGATGGACAGGACTCCCTCCTCTCTCACGCATCTGAACTCAAGTCTGAACCACAGGTCGATAGATCAGATGCATTCTGGATCTGCACATGCATTGAGCTGTATTCGTCATGTTGTTCGCCACTACCGGGGACCCGAAGGCGACCGCGCCGTAGCTTAATTCGAAGTTGAAAAACAGTTCGCATGACCAATTCTTCTCGCCAACTGTAAACCATTTCTCTGCCCGGCCATTGCTTTCAGATTCCGTTTCGAATTACTCGGCCTAGCTAAATTAAGAGGCCGTCGTTGTCAGCGAGAGGTTTCTTCAGCGGATCTAATGTATTCCCGTTTTCTCTGGGACATCAATAGCCTGGATACATGTTCAAAGAAAAATAGCATGGATGTATATATCCCCGTCAATGGTTAGGTTTAATTAGGATTATATACAGTACACGCATTAGCTCTTCAATTAGGATTAATAATGAGATAATGCAGGAGCTGTCGACGGCACCGAGTTAAAGTTAACGTGCGCACGACCGATGGATACGCGCGACCGGCCAGGCATTGCATGAACTAGTACAGTAGCAAGGATGAGCCAGAGCCGCTAGCGTTTACGCTGGCGACGCCCAAATCGACTGTCGAGATTGACAATCGTACGCGCCGAGCTAGTGTACGTGAGCGTATGGGAGACGAGAAGAGAAGATCGAGGTGTTGTTTTGATTGATTGATTGATTTCTCTATCGACGATAGATATATGCATAGAGTGCAGTGCAGGGTGGTTGAGGATCAGGACAGAGTTGGATCACGGTGCGTACATACGCGAGACACGTACGTATACCTAATGCGAACTGGGTCCGGTACAGCTGGAGCAGGAATAATACGGGAGGACATACATATCTGTATTGATCCTGCCAAACGGGAAATGAAACAAAAACTCCACGTACGGCGCGCGGCTGTTGACATGTCCCGATCGCCGATCAAGACAGATGACGGTCGACGGGGCATCGCATAAATAAACTGGCGAGAGGATAATATATACGCGCGTGCGTGCGCACCCAGACATCTCAGCGGCTATACACAAGTCGTAAACGTCGCCAAGCTATCCAAACCTTTTCTTCTCTGCCTTCACTTGTGGCATGCTTAAAAGTAAAACAGGGAAACTCATCAAGACTAGTATCAGCCAATTCTAATATGTTTGTGAGAATTGGACAATCCTGCTATCACAGATTCACAGGACATCTCACAGATCCAAATATCCAATTTCCTGGCAGAATGGCATACAAGTTGCTAAACGTACGTACCGTAGGTAGATTGTCCGTTTGTCACTAGTTGTACTAGCTCCAAAGTTAAGCTTTTCTTTTTGACAAGATTTTTTCTTTTTTGATAAGAGCTCCAAAGTTAAGTTGGGTAGGTTTCGAGTGCATTTTCTTTAGAGACAAGCGTGCTAATTAATCTACTAGCTAGCGGTGGCGAAGCCAGACGAGAAGAGTATTGGGGTCATCTCCATTGCATTGGTGTCATTTCACTTGTATTAGGGTAGTGATGAGGCAAATAACCACTAATTTATCAAGGGTTTTCATAAGGTCGTTGGGGTCATTTGACCCCACTAATTACACCTAGCTCCTCCCCTGCTAGCTAGACTAAGCACTGCTAGTTCAATCCACTGGTCTTAGCTGTCCTGGTCGTGATTCGGCGGAATAAAGAAAAGGAAGAAGAATATTTGCAAACAAAACAATATACTAGTAAATATTTACAACCTGGTTGGTTGGTTGGACCAAATCGAGTGTTTAACTGGACCGTCCACGAATACAAAAGATCGTTCGAGCGGGTTTTTTCTTCTTCTTTTTTCTCTGGCCAAATTAATTAGTCCGAATGATTAGTATAACGCTCAATCTAACCAGACACGCGTTATCGCGATCGGATCGGTGAGCACAGCGGCCCTGACGGGCCTCTGCCACGGCAAAGGATCCTCTGTTCTTAGAGCTTGACATGGACGTCTAGGTTGAGCTTGACAAGAGCAGGGTGAGCAGGTAATGCATGCCTGGATGTCTTGATCAAACAACCAAAACCCCACCAACACTCTGTGCTTAATAACGCTCTCCCCCCACACGTAGATGCCAACCCAAGCCCCCCTTATCCGTTAAACTCGGCAGGCCCCACCACGTCACCAATTGACCATGCTGCTCCATCATCACGAATTCTGGAGGCATTGCAGCCGCTCATCTGCTTCTTTTCTTAAAATAAAGGCAAAAACGACGGGGTCCGGTTTATTTATTAAGAAATCAGACAAAATTCATAAAAAACACCAACAACCAACACCATAGGGAGGAGCCTAACGATAGAGCAACACCTAAAGTGAGCAATAACCACAATCAACAACTACTCGCTCGGACCTATTATCACCACGAAAAGATAACACGACAATCTCAAATGCGCTCAAGAATCAAGAAAAAGCGGAAGCTTTCCTTGCAACGCCAAGTTTCTTTCTCGTCTTCCCGAGAGACTTCTCCACCTTCATGATTACACCATCTGAAGCCGTCCCCGTCAAGAGAGCAATCTCCTTGCCATATCTAGGGCAAGTTGCCTCCAAATCAACAAGAAAATCGTAAATCTTTTTACCAAACAGAGACTCAGAGTTAGGTGACAACACACATGTCTCGTCAAAATGGTTACTCAAAGACGAGGAAGTGACATCCACAGAGGAGAACAATTGGTAGAGCTCAAACGGGTGTGGTACTACATTAATGCCCACCGCCAAAGACTCCAAAGAGTCGATCTCCATTAGAAGCACTATAGAAGATTCCCCACAAGGCTCCTCTAGCACAAGTAAACTTTGCACAAGTAGAGCCATATCGGTGACACCGTCACTCCCAAGGACAGATGTCATAACATGCAGAGCATGAGGAGAAAAATCTCCAAAGAAGCATTTAGCCCTCTCATCAACACAATCAATCTGAATCTCGGGCGGTAAAGGCACGACCGACGTATCCTGAAGCTTCGCAAGAATGTCGTGGACTAAGGTTGCCACCCTCAGAGTGGAACCTGTGATGGGGAAGTTAATCTCTGCGTGTGAGAGTGCCTTCATTAAAGGTAGACATATAATGGATGGGGTGATGTCTGAAATTTTGCATGAGGCTAGGAGGAAGAAGCAAGATGGTGTGGTGCTGAAGCTAGACTTTGATAAAGCATATGATAAGGTTGACTGGAACTACCTAATGAAATATGTTCAACATAAAGGCTTTAGTCCCCTATTGTGTAGGCTTATTGGCGAGATTATCAAGGATGGTATTATGCGTGTGAAATTAACAACGCAAGAGGGAAGGACTTTGAGAGTCACTGAGGGGTCACACAGGGATACCTTTTCTCTCCTTTCATTTTTAATTTGGCGGCAGAGAGTCTGGCTAAAATGATTAAGCAGGCTCCGGGTGCTGGCCACTTTGTTGGTTTCGTTCCTCATCTAATTGATAGAGGAATTGCAATTTTCCAATATGCTGACGATACCATCCTTTTGTGCAAGATGATATTAATCAAGTAAGACATCTGAAGCTGATCATGTATCTCTTTGAAGCAATGTGTGATCTCAAAATTATTTTCCTTAAGAGTAAGGTCATGATGGTCCTTGAAGGTGATGACAAAAGCATTTTCTATGTTGAGATGTGTAATTGCCAAGTAGGGAGTTGGCCTATGAAATAGCTGGGAGTTCCTGTGTGTGGATATGGGTTACATGTATCTTCCTTTAATCCTATGAAGGAGAGAGTGGGAAAGCATCTGGAAGGGTGGATGAGTTATGTTGCTTCTCTTGGGGGGGGGGGGGGGGGGGAGGGGACATGTTCTGGTACAATCTACCCTAGGTAGTGTGATCATCTATCAGATGTCTATGTATTTTTTGCATGAAACTTGTCTTGCGGGGGTCTGATAGAGATCTTGAGGAAGTTTTTATGACAAGGACATGTTGCTAGGAAGAAATATCACATGGTTAAATAGGTTATGATTAATGCACCAAAATCAAAAGGTGGTCTGGGTATTAATAATCTGAAGCTGTTTAATGTTTTCCTCATGTGAAAGTGGTGGTGGAGGCTAGAGAAGAGAGAAGTTTTGTGGCAAACCTTGGTGAGGAGAAAATACAAGATTACTCATGTGATCTGGATAGTTAGGACGATGAAGCAGAATTACTAAGCTGTGTGGAAAGATTTGTTGAAGCTGAAGAATATATATATGAGAGGCGGGATCATGGTTGTTGATGGTGGCAGCGAGACAGATTTCTGGCATGATGCCTAGTGTGGGATTACTCCTTTGTGTGAGCAATATCCTCTATTATTTGATGTTTGTTTGGAGCATGAGTATACTGTCAAAGAATTGAGTGACAGAAAGTGGCAACTTAACTTCATAAGATGACTGGATCCAGCTAGGTAGCAACCATTGAGTTCCTTGAGGGACAAGTTAATGACAATAGCTCTTGGAGATGGGGTGGCTAGACCTAAATGGAAGTACATTAAGTCTGGACTTTTCTCTTCTTTGTTTTTTTTGAAAGATGGAATTTTCTCTTTCAAATCTCTATATAATGAATTATCCTCTCCTGGAGTGGATAGATCTTGTAGACACTTGTGGAAAGCCAAGATCCCTTTGAAGATCAAAATTTGGCTATGGCTCATATGGCATAATGCCATTACAACAAAAGATAATATGAAAAAAAGGAATTGGGTGGGGGATTTTACTTGTAGATTTTGCCCTGTTAATGAAACCATTTCTTACATGTGTTTCACTTGTCCTCCTGCTATCTATATGTGGGTTGTTATTAGTTCTGGTTTTGGTATTAACAGTAGGCCATACTGTTTTACCCAATATTTTGGGTGGATTGCTAAGTTTTTTCCCTTAGGCACAAACGTTCATATCATTGGAATTGCAGCCTTTTGCTGGTAGTTTGGAAAACTCGTAATCATGCTTTCTTTGAGATGAAATTTATTTCTTCACCTGTTGAACTCATCTATTATATGTGTGCTTTCCTTCGATATTGGGTAGGTCTTCAGTCTCCAGAGGTGCGCGGGAACATAGAAGAAGATGCATCACATATTCAGAATGTGGCAATTCAAGCACATGAAGCTGGTAGGAGTTCTACAAATATGATTGGAGGCCCTGACACCCAAGATGCAAAGACTGGTTGATCTTAATCTATGTTGTGATATTGTCATGCAAGTAGAAGAATGATAATCTGTTGATGGCTGATGGTGTTTCAGCTCTCACCGGCGTTGGCTGAAAACTTGTTACGTACTTGGTTAAACCTCTGTTCTACCCCTCTCAGGCACCTGGTGTTTTGATTGTGTTGTCAGTCAGGTGTTCGAGGGCATGCTGGTTGAAACTTATGTATATGTATTATGTTTAATCTTCCCCTTCGGTGTAGCGGATCTGGAAGTTTAACTCTGTGAGGGCAGTATTCCATTCCTCTGTGTGGTATTGCTGCCCTCGTGTAAGGCCTTAGTGTGTTAGTCCAGTAGCACTTATTTCATTTTGCTTTTGGTTTTGTTTTAGGCAAAAACTTGTTGTTCATTTATCATTTGATAGCGGGCTCCTGTAAGTCGTTTTGTAAAAGGAGCGTCGTGGAGTTCAGAGCGAAGCATCTCAGCCTTCTGAATGACTCCGCGCAACAAGGCAACCTACCACTCCAAAGTAGAGACCAAATATGCACTGACATTAGAATTCTTGCACCACCCAACCAAAGATCTGGTGGCACCGCCACATACAACGTCTATATAACTAGGGATCTTGGCGGCACCGCCACATGCAGTGACTATACGGCACCACCTAAGATCGTAACAGTGGTGCAGGCTAGGATGACGTACTCGATCCTTATATTCTACAATGTAATATATAAGCCGTTTTAGCAAGCTTATTATACAACCGAATGGAGTGATAATAGCTAATTGTATAGTAGAAATGTTGAAATAGATTTTTCCAAATATAAGATATATTCCACACTGAAATATGTCTAAACACCTCTATATGCACGTTCTCAGAGGGAGTGTGTACATCGAGCAATTGGACAACGAGTTCGAGTGGATAAAAAAAAGGAAAAATAAACACCGCCGATGAAATGGATGGACGTGTGCATGGAGAATCCTATCGTCTAGCACAGCCTGGCTGTACGTGATGCCATGCCATGATTGGCTTGTACGTGTACAACGTCATGTATCTATGTCCATGAATTTTGTTGATAAGACCATACAAACTATGTAATTGGGTATCTTCTCTATCTACATAGGAGTACCCCGCTACTTGATTTCTCTCATCATGCAAGCATGCCACATCATTTAAGTCTCTGATTGGTCCACCTCATTGAGTCATCCACATTTATATTTATCCTATAAGTTAATCTTTAGACAATGAAATGGAACAACTCAATTCATATTCCTTATAATAGAAGATTTTCTAATATATATCACTGTGAAATTCCGCAACAACGTGCGGGTGTTATCTACTTTTTAGAAAGTGCATGATATTATCATTAAGCACATATTATAAATTTGTAGGTGTGCCTGATACGTCTCCAACGTATTTATAATTTCTTATATTCCATGCTATATTATACCAAGTTATTACATGTTTTATATGTATTTATATAGTTTTATGCATTTTCTGGGACTAACCTATTAATAAGATGCCACAGTGCCAGTTCCCTGTTTTCTGCTGTTTTTGTTTCAGAAAAGTACTTAAGGAAATATTCTCGGAATTGGACGATTTCTTTTCTGAAGTCAGTTTTTCATCGGGAACGTTCCAGAAAGCCGAACACGAGACGAAGTGGGCCACCGAGGCGGCGCCGCCACGTGCTCGCGCGGCAGCACCCTTGGCCGCGCGAGGACCAGGTGTGGGCCCCTAGGGGCCCCACCGACTTCGTCCTTTCGCCTACAAATACCCCCCAGACTAAAAACCCTAACACGGTGTTCATATTTTCCTCCAGGGTTCCCGAGCCGCCGCCGTCTTCAACACCAATTCGGGAGAGATCATAACTTCTCCCCGGCACCCTGTCGGGAGGTGGAATCGTCATCGGAGGCCTCTACGTCGCCATGACCGCCTCCGGACTGATGCGTGAGTAGTCTACCCTTGGACTACGGGTCCATAGTAGTAGCTAGATGGTTATCTTCTCCTCTTGTGCTATCATGTTTAGATCTTGTGAGCTGCCTATCATGATCAAGATCACCATTATGTAATAGTTCATGTTGTGTTTGCTGGGATCCGATGAATATTGAGTACTAAAGTTATTGCTTCATAATATATCATGTGTGTGCTATTTAATGATCTTGCATGCTCTCCGTTACTTGTGTATGCTCTGGCCAAGTAGATGCTTGTGGCTCCAAGATGGGGTATTTGAAGGGGATCGTGTGCAGAAAAAAAAAATCCTAGCAACGATATCCTTAAACTAGCCAAGATCTATTCTATGCAGATATAGTAGTACGAACGGAGATCGGAATACGTACCCTTGTAGACCGAAAGCGGGGATTACGTTCCCGCACAAACGTTGTCGATGCAGACCGACGAAGCCGACCTCAAGGTCGTGTAGAGGAAGCAGGCCTCCGAGTACCGCTAGCGCAACACCTCGCAGGGAGTCGCACACGTACGGTGGAAACGACGCCTCCGAAGCTCCAGTCCAGGACGAGCAGCGGAAGACTTGGACCGGAACACCAGCAGCGCGGCAGCGGGCTATGGTGGAAGAGATCCCCTCTTTCTCTTGCTCGGCGCGGCTCCGACTTGGGAACCACGAGATCGAGAGAGAAATCAGGAATTAATTGGTGAATTAAAAGGCTGGGGGTGCCCCTTCTTATATAGGCTCCCAAGGGGAGCCAACCTTGCCAGCCAGACAATGTGGGACTATCCCCACACAGCCTGGTTCGGCCAAGGGGGTGCGCCGGCCCCCTGGTGGGCCCCTTGTGGCCCACCTAGGCCGGCCACCAAGCCCCCACCGAATTCCCAAGGGGGTTCCCCCCCCCTCTTGGGCCTTCTTTCGTCCGGAAGGCCCATTTAGGGAAATCTGCCTTAATAAATTCGAAAATAAATATATAAAATCATATTTGCATATTAATAACATTAATTAATATCAAACACAATATATATAATTTTTCCTAGCTCCGAAAACTCTTTCGGCGCTGCCCGATCTCCATCGGACCTCTCCCGGGACGCTCCCGGTGATCTCCTTCCTTTCCGGTTGTCTTGTCGAAACCCCTTAAGTGTGTTACCCTAGCGGTTCGATATAATATCAGGTATGATCAAGACTCCTCAATGATCAACGACTAATCCGTAGGCCTGGACCCCATGAATTAATCCCTGAGATATAACGAATGACTTTCATCTATCAAACCTGAATATGAAGTCTTAGACCTTTTGCCATAGCGATACTTAGCACGTCCGAGTGTCGTTCCATAGATATCTCCATACCTAATCCCGACCTCGTTACCGACGATGCTATCTTCTACTCGTTCATGATCTCACGTCTCCGTGACCTAGTCACATGCTTGCAAGCTCATTAGACATGATCTCACCGAGTGGGCCCGAGAGTATCTATCATGCTATGCGGACTGGCAAATCCCGCCCTTGACCCCTCGTCTCAATACTCCTTTCCAATACCCAAAAGTATCACCGTTATTGTCATACTAAATAAGATACGACGTTTGGTGCAATCAAAGTATCTTCCGGGAATATCAATAAGAGTTGATCTCACGGTCAAAGGCGTAACGACTACGTTCTCCAAATCTGGGTATGTCCATCACATCACTCTCCAGCGATATGACTCTCATTGCCGACCGGCACCATGCCCCATGACCGGGAAACCTCGATCATCAATCGCGCAACGAAACTAGTCTTAGTAGAGGCTACTAGGGACCTGGTTGTTTACGTATCACACCCGCATTAATGTTTCCGCTTAATACAGTTCTAGCATGACACAAAAACCTATTATGAACAAACGAGATATGATAAAGAATACACTTTATTAATTGCCTCTAGGGCATATCTCCTTCAGTCTCCCACTTGCACTAGAGTACAACTTAATCTAGATTACAACTTGGTAAAAGCCTAACACCCATAGCTAATTGGTGCTGTTCATGCTTATCAGGCGGGAGAGGCTTCGTCAGCGGATCTGCCACATTCAGATCCGTATGCACTTTGCAAATCTTCACATCGCCTCCTTGTACGTACTGACGTATCACGTGGAAGCGTCGGAGAATGTGTTTGGCGGTGGAGTGAGACCTTGGCTCCTTGGCGTTCGCAATGGCACCCGTATTGTCGCAGAAGAGGACCACGGGGTCTTGCACGCTCGGGAACACTCCAAGTTCGATGACGAACTTCCTCAGCCACACAGCTTCATTCGCGGCCTCGCAGGCAGCAATGTACTCCGACTCCATTGTAGATTGTGCGACTATGGGTTGCTTCCCACTTCTCCAGCACACGGCGCCTCCATTTACCTTGAACACGTAACCTCTCTGTGACTTACAGTCATCGGGGTCTGAGCAGAAACTTGCATCTACGTAACCCGTTATGCCAAGTTCCTCATCGCAGCCACCATACACAAGGAACATTTCCTTTGTCTTATTGAGATACTTAAGAATGCTCTTAACAGCTACCCAATGCGGCATTCCAGGATTACTCTGAAACCGGCTGGTCAAACTTAGAGTTAATGCCACATCTGGTCTAGTACTCAACATTGCATACATGATCGATCCTATGGCTGAAGCATAAGGATGTTTCGTCATTTCGGCCTTACCCAGTTCCGTCACCGGACACTGCGCCTTACGCAATATCTTATTCTTGATAACCGGCAGAGAACCCTTCTTTGCCTTTTCCATATGAAAACGCTTCAATATTTTATCAAGATAAGTACTCTGACTTAGTGCTAATAGGCGCCTTGATCTATCACGATAGATTTTTATGCCTAAAACATACGCAGCTTCTCCTAAGTCCTTCATGGAAAACTTACTGTTTAAATATTCCTTCACCTTATTCAGAAGTTCCACATCATTCCCTATTAGCAATATGTCGTCAACATACAATGCTAAGAACACAACCGAGCTCCCACTCATTTTCTTGTAAATACAGGTCTCTTCCACATTCTGGATAAATCCAAAACCTTTGATTACCTCATCAAAGCGAAGATTCCAGCTCCGAGATGCCTGCTTCAATCCATAGATGGATCGCTGAAGCTTGCACACCTTGTTAGCACTTCCTGGATCGACAAAACCTTCCGGCTGTACCATGTACAACTCTTCCTCAATGTTTCCATTCAGGAAGGCCGTTTTGACGTCCATCTGCCAGATTTCATAATTATAGTAGGCAGCTACCGCTAACAAAATCCGAATAGACTTAAGCATCGCTACCGGTGAAAAAGTTTCATCGTAGTCAATTCCATGAACTTGTCGGAAACCCTTTGCGACAAGCCGAGCTTTATAGACGGTCACATTACCATCAGCATCAGTCTTCTTCTTAAAGATCCACTTATTCTCGACGGCCTTGCGCCCTTCGGGAATATCCACCAAAGTCCACACTTTGTTATCATACATGGATCCTATTTCGGATTTCATGGCTTCAAGCCATTTCTCGGACTCTAGACTCTCCATCGCCTCCTTGTAGTTCGTAGGTTCGTCTTGCTCGACTAGCATGACGGTGCAAACCATGTTGCCATACCATTCTGGTGGGATCCGAGATCTACCAGACCTACGAGGTAGAACATCTTCCTCGACAGTTTCTCCCACTCCTTCCACGGAGGACGTTTCCGGAATTGCTTCCGTTGCGCCACTCGGAATCTCGAGTTCAGGATCAACGATTTCGTCGAGGTCTACCTTCCTCCCACTTACTCCTTTCGCGAGAAATTCCTTCTCTAGAAAGGCACCGGTCTTCGCGACAAAAGTTTTGCCCTCAGCTTGGTTGTAGAAGGTGTACCCAACGGTTTCCCGCGGATATCCTACAAAGACGACTTTCTCCGACTTCGGTTCGAGTTTGTCGGGCTGTAGTTTCTTAACGTACGCCTCACAACCCCAAACCTTCAGAAACGATAACTTAGGCTTTTGGCCATACCATAATTCATACGGCGTCGTTTCAACGGATTTGGACGGAGCCCTATTTAAAATGAATGCGGCTGTTTCTAACGCATAACCCCAGAAGGACACTGGCAGATCGGTAAGAGACATCATAGATCGGACACTATCCAGTAGAGTACGATTACGTCGCTCGGACACACCGTTACGCTACGGCGTTCCGGCGGGCGTAAGTTGGGGCACTATGCCACAACTCTTCAGATGTGTGCCAAACTCAAAACTCAAGTACTCTCCACCGCGATCGGACCGGAGATGCTTGATTTTCCTATTAAGCTGATTCTCAACTTCACTCTGGAATTCTTTGAACTTTTCAAACGTTTCAGACTTGTGTTTCATCAAATAGATATAACCGTATCTACTCAAGTCATCAGTGAAGGTGACGAAGTAACGATAACCATTGCGTGTCGAAACACTCATCGGTCCACACACATCTGTATGTATGATCCCCAACAAATCCGACGCCCGTTCAACGAAACCTTTGAACGGTGTCCTGGTCATTTTGCCCATGAGGCATGGTTCGCAAGTATCGAGGGATCCGAAATCCAACGAGTCCAAGAGTCCATCGGAGTGGAGTCGCTTCATGCGCTTTATACCAATATGACCAAGACGGCAATGCCACAAAAACATGGCGGTATCGTCACTACACTTAATTCGTTCGGCTTCTATGTTATGGATGTGAGTACTACGATCGAGATTCAACAAGAATAAACCGTTATTCTCGGGAGCATCAACATAAAAGATATCATTCATATAAATAGCACAATTGCTTGACACTGATTTAAATGAATAACCGTCTTGTAACAGGCAAGACCCACTTATAATGTTTACACTCAAGGATGGCACAAAATAACATTTATTTAAAACCAAAACTAATCCCGATGGTAGATGCAGAGGGAGCGTGCCGACAGCCACCACGTCGACTCTCGATCCGTTGCCGACGCGCATCGTCACCTCATCCTTCGCCAGCCGCCTTCTATTCCGTAACTCCTCCTGAGAGTTACATATATGAGCAACAGAACCAGTATCAAATACCCACGTATTGCTCCGGGCGGATGTAAGGTACACATCTATAACATGTATATCAAATATACCTTGCTCTTTGTCGACCGTCTTGCCAGACTTCCTATCCTCCAGATACTTGGGGCAGTTGCGCTCAGGTGATCCGATGGCCACCACCATCTTCTGCAGCTTGATTTCTAATTCGGCCACTTCGAGCATCTTCAGGATTTCCGACAGGGGTTTTGACGTCCCTTTCATGCCGTAGTCCACTATGGCGTTCTTATAGCTAGGGGGCAGAGAAATCAGTGCCCTATCAATAACCAACTCCTCTGGGATCACACTTCCCAGATCACTCAGAAGTCGAGCGCAGCCAAACAACTTGGCCAAGTGCTCACTGATATTGCCGTGCTCTTCCATCTGGGCTGAGAAGAAAAGCACAGTTGCCTCGTACGTCTCAGCCTTGACTTGTCGTGCAAAAACAACCATGAGTTCAGTGATTATATCATAAGCCCCCTTGTTCATGAAACAGTTTTGTAGGCCAGCCTCCATGGCAAAGAGCATGCCACTCTGGACATAAGAAGAAATCTCCGCCTTTACCCCATGGACAATCCTTTCGATTTCCGGGGCGGTGCTAGAAAGATCACCTAAGGGGTTATCAAGGATGTAGGCCACCTTGTGGGTTTCAAGGATGGACTTCAGATCGCGGAACCAGGATACGAAGTTAGACCCATCGGTCTTAAGCTTCTCTTTCTCAATGAACAGGTTCAGGTTAAAGGAGGGGTGAGACATCTACAATGGAATTTGCAACAACATAAGACTTTGTTCATAATAATTTTGAGTTATAGTATTTTAGAAAATAACTAACATAACTGCCACTCAAACGAACATCCCTTCTGGTCGTTTAAGCGATTACACGACCCCCATCCATTGCACCACCCCTCATCATCAAAGCCGGCGGCACAACTTCAAGAGTAGACAAAATCGTCCGCCACACCGATTTTGTGACTCGTGCTCGACCTTTCGGTCTTCCTGTTCCGAGGCCATACCTCTGAGTATGCTAGGCTCGCCACCAAAGACCTCCACGCTGACGCTTGTGCAACATGGCTTACACCCACCGTATGCGAACGAAGATATGTCTGACACCCGATCATCACGGCCTGCCTCATAACGTAGAACTTTATTGGTGGTGCGCGTTGGAGGGAGAACACTAGTGGTGTTTTGAAGGGATCATCTTATTCAGCTACCGCCGTGTAACACACAATCACACAAAAATAAGATGCACACAAAACCTCAAATGTAATGCAATGTGATATAGTCCATCGCGCCATGGTCTTCTTGGCGCCCGCAGTTTATAAACAATTTAATAAACCTACCTTGACCATATCACATAGCCCCTGCAAAATAAAGTTAGACGCTTCTACTTTATCTTTTGCATATTTTACGTGGCTTGGGGCTTTCGTAAATAGAACCGCTTCATACCTACGAATCTTATGACCACAACAACGATCCAATAATTGCATGTTTAAGCATCCCTTTCGGGCCCTCCATTGGAAATGCGAAGACCAACTAAAGAGAGAGAAACTGTCACCCGCCAGCCACAGATACGGTCCAAGCCGTATGTCAGTAGTGGAACCAGTCTCGCGTAAGCGTACGCGTAAAGTCGGTCCGGGCCGCTTCATCAACTCAATGCCGCTGGAATACACAAGTGCACGCTAGAGGGTAGCAAATAACAGGAACGGTGCCCCCGTGCAGAGCATGGTTCTAACAGCGTACATCTATATCTTACGATAGATCGGCTCTGATACCACTGAAGGGGATCGTGTGCAGAAAACAAAAAAATTCCTAGCAACGATATCCTTAAACTAGCCAAGATCTATTCTATGCAGATATAGTAGTACGAACGGAGATCGGAATACGTACCCTTGTAGACCGAAAGCGGGGATTATGTTCCCGCACAAACGTTGTCGATGCAGAACGACGAAGCCGACCTCAAGGTCGTGTAGAGGAAGCAGGCCTCCGAGTACCGCTAGTGCAGCACCTCGCAGGGAGTCGCACACGTACGGTGGAAACGACGCCTCCGAAGCTCCAGTCCAGGACGAGCAGCGGAAGACTTGGACCGGAACACCAGCAGCGCGGCAGCGGGCTATGGTGGAGGAGATCCCCTCTTTCTCTTGCTCGGCGCGGCTCCGTCTTGGGAACCACGAGATCGAGAGAGAAATCAGGAATTAATTGGTGAATTAAAAGGCTGGGGGTGCCCCTTCTTATATAGGCTCCCAAGGGGAGCCAACCTTGCCAGCCAGGCAATGTGGGACTATCCCCACACAGCCTGGTTCGGCCAAGGGGGTGCGCCGGCCCCCTGGTAGGCCCCTTGTGGCCCACCTAGGCCGGCCACCAAGCCCCCACCGAATTCCCAAGGGGGTTCCCCCCCCCCCCCCTCTTGGGCCTTCTTTCGTCCGGAAGGCCCATTTAGGGAAATCTGCCTTAATAAATTCGAAAATAAATATATAAAATCATATTTGCATATTAATAACATTAATTGATATCAAACACAATATATATAATTTTTCCTAGCTCCGAAAACTCTTTCGGCGCTGCCCGATCTCCATCGGACCTCTCCCGGGACGCTCCCGGTGATCTCCTTCCTTTCCGGTTGTCTTGTCGAAACCCCTTAAGTGTGTTACCCTAGCGGTTCGATATAATATCAGGTATGATCAAGACTCCTCAATGATCAACGACTAATCCGTAGGCCTGGACCCCATTAATTAATCCCTGAGATATAACGAATGACTTTCATCTATCAAACCTGAACATGAAGTCTTAGACCTTTTGCCATAGCGATACTTAGCACGTCCGAGTGTCGTTCCATAGATATCTCCATACCTAATCCCGACCACGTTACCGACGATGCTATCTTCTACTCGTTCATGATCTCACGTCTCCGTGACCTAGTCACATGCTTGCAAGCTCATTAGACATGATCTCACCGAGTGGGCCCGAGAGTATCTATCCTGCTATGCGGACTGGCAAATCCCGCTCTTGACCCCTCGTCTCAATACTCCTTTCCAATACCCAAAAGTATCACCGTTATTGTCATACTAAATAAGATACGACGTTTGGTGCAATCAAAGTATCTTCCGGGAATATCAATAAGAGTTGATCTCATGGTCAAAGGCGTAACGACTACGTTCTCCAAATCTGGGTATGTCCATCACATCACTCTCCAGCGATATGACTCTCATTGCCGACCGGCACCATGCCCCATGACCGGGAAACCTCGATCATCAATCGCGCAACGAAACTAGTCTTAGTAGAGGCTACTAGGGACCTGGTTGTTTACGTATCACACCCGCATTAATGTTTCCGCTTAATACGGTTCTAGCATGACACAAAAACCTATTATGAACAAACGAGATATGATAAAGAATACACTTTATTAATTGCCTCTAGGGCATATCTCCTTCAGTATTTATGCTCGATAGTAGGTTCATGTCTCTATTAAATCTGGGGTGGTGACAGCTAGCTCTAAGGTTGTAGGTGTACTGTTGCTATCAGGGATAAAACAGTAGTACTTTTTCTAAGGATGATGTTACTTACTTACTTACTTACTTACTTTACACACAATGGTTAAGGCGATAATCTGTTGCATGCAACTTAATACTGAAAGGGGTGCAGGCGCTAACCGGAAGGTGGATTATTAGTCATAGATGCGGTTGGAACGGTCTATGTATATTGTTTTAATGCCCGAATGAATCTCACACTAGACATCATAATATTGGTATATGCATTGGTTTGCTCATCATTATTCTATCAATTGACGAGTTGTAATTTGTTTACCCGCATGAATGTAATTATTATTTATGGAGAGACACCACTAGTGAACTGTGCACCCCGGTCCTTCTCTTTAATCTGATAAACCACAAACTGCAAACCTGTTACTTTCTGCAAACAAACATCTTTCTTTCACACATACGTTTAATCCTTTGTTACAGCAAGCCGGTGAGATTGCCAACCTCACCGTTAAGTTGGGGCAAAGTATCTTGATTGTGTTGTGTGCAGGTTCCACGTCACCTACGTACCAGGAAGCATTTTCTGGCGCCTTTACGTCGCAGATTTTTCTGGCGCCGTTGACACCTCGGGGGAATTCATTATTTTCTACTGGTTCGATAACCTTGGTTTCACAACTGAAGGAAACTTGCTGTTGCACTACTTCATACCTTCCTTTTGGGGTCTCCTAACAACACACCCACCGTGTGCATCAGTGCCATAAGTCATTATGATATGATTTTACTTGAATTCATATGTTGTTTAATAAATTCTATTTATTTTTTATACAAATCACAATGATTATTTCCCATTTGCAATTACTTTGTCTCATGTTATTTGTAGTCGAATGTATTTTGTGACACTTAATATTCGATGATCGTGGATGTCACATCACTAGACATATCTGGTTGATGTGAGATTGATAAGGACATCCCTAGTCCTTTACCATCTTCTCTAATAGAAGATGTTGATGCAAAATGTAATCCCAATGAAGTGAGGATTGGACCAATGACAGGAGCTCGTGCAAGTGCATGAGGGAGGTGAGGGAGTCTTACACACTTGAAGACATTGCGGAAATCAGCAATGTTTGAAGGTAATCAAGGTTGCCCGCTAGGATAACCAATGAAGAGGTATTAGCACGTCGAAGGTGCACCGCGTGAGATAGGCCCGCGTGCCAAGTTTTAGGCCAAACCTAAGAATTTGTATCATGTTCGAGTCGACCCATGTTTGGTTGCTGGTTATGGCGCACCCCCTGTCCATAAATAGTTTGGGGCTAGGAGTTAGAGAGGTTGAAATACGTTAAAGCAAAAACCTGAAAGAGATATGTCCTAGAGGCAAATAAATAAGTAGTATTTATCGCATTATCTCATAAGTTTATAATAGGTTTTTGTATTGTGCTATAACTGTATTAATCGGAATTATTAATACACGTGTGATACATAGACAACCAGAGTCCCTAGTGAGCCTCTATATAAACTAGTCCATTGGGCAACAGTTGATCGAGATTCCTGATCAAGGACAATGACGTCGGTTGACAATGGGGTCATCTTATTAGTAGAATAAGGTGATGGACATACGCAAAATATTGCAACAAGATCGTATTACGATGTTTGTCATTTGCAATAGATAAGTAATATGATAGTTTATTCCTTATACCGTGAGACCGTGCTTATTGCTACTTCGTAGGGGTACTTTGAGAGCATCAAACGTTGTGTCTTATATAGCATGACAATAACGGTGTCCATCTTGGGTATCCCGAAAGAGTATGTTGAGACGTAAGGATCAAGAGCGGGATTTGTTCATTCTTGTAATGGAAAGATACTCTGGGCCCACTCGGTGAGATTGCATCTATATAGCTGCGCAACTTATGACTAGGTCATAGAGATGTAATATCACAGACGAGTTAATAACCTATGTCGGTAACGAGATGCAACAGGACATTGGATGTCTACGATCACATCTCGGACAAGGTAGTATCGTAGAGACAAAGGGAATGAATATCATGTTTATGGTTCAACGACGATATTCGTAGAATGCACAGGGACCGTCATATGCATCCAGGTATCCCTGGCGGTCATTGACGAGCGAAGGGTCTCGGCCATGTCTGGAGTGTTCTCGAACCGTAGCGTAACAAGCTTAAGGTCTTAACGACACCTGGAGAAGGTTCTGGGATATTATAGGATTTTATTGGAGAGAGAGAGAAATGATCCGGAAAGAGTTCCGGTGGTCCGGAAGGAGTTCCGAGAAGGTCTGGAATGGTTCCAGGAGTGTCCGAAAGATGTTCGGGTGGTTCGGAAAATGTTTCGGAGTCACGGGATATTAAATAGTATTTAAATATATTAATTATGAATTAATTATATTTTATATTAATTTAATTTTAATTAAAAAGAAAAAAGGGGCATCCCACCTAAATGGGCCTAGAAAGGCCCATGGGGGGGGGGGGGGCAGTCCGAACCGGCCAAGGGTTGGCCGGCCGAACCCCCCCTTCTCCTCCCTTTAGTCCCACATGGGGGAGGCAAGGTGTTTGCACACCCCCTCCCCCCTTTATATAGCAATGCATATTAATTGGATTAATAACAGAAAAATACAATTAATTTTGTAGCAGGCCGGCCGAGCTGTTTCTCCGCCCGTTTTCCCTCCTCTCTCCACCAAAGTTATACCGCCGGGCGCCGTTGCCCTGCGGGATTCCAGAAAAGTTCTACCCATGCGATCTCAGCTGGATCTGAGTGACCGGGGGTTGTTGTTAAGCTATGTATGCTTGCGATTGCTCAGAGGCGCCACATTTGAGTAGCCCGGCGACGTCGTCTCGCCCACCCAACAGCCCTGCCGCCGGCGCCACGCCACCTTCCGCCCGACGCCCGTCGACGCAGGTCATCGTCGACATCGCCGCGTCATCGTCTAATTCGTCGCGCCAAGTTCTTCGCGACCTTGAGGTCGGCTACGTACGACTTTATCGGCAACGCTTGTGCGGGAGCGTAATCCCCGCTATCGGTCTACATGGAGGTAATGTGACCCGTTCCGCCATCGTTATCACATGTACTAGATAGATAGATCCTGACTAGTTAGGGCGTTCTTACGCTAGAAAAATTATTGTTTTCTGCACCGGAATCCCTTCGAAACCCTAGATTCAATACCGAATTGCTAAAAGCATTCATCTGAATTTATCATCACAGATATTTTTTAGCTAGTGATTGTTACTACTGCAAAGTTTGCGTGTTATCTGTTGTTCCATTGGAAATTAGAAGATATATGACCGCTTCGTAGTCGGCAGCTACATGCGTACATGTGTAGAGTTGCGAATATCCAAGGGGTTGAATGTTGTTGCATTGGCAACGTGTATTAGACGGAGAGTTCACAGCAAGACACAAGTTATCATCCATCCATCTACAACGAGCTCAACGAGAAGATCAGGCCACCCCTTACATAAGATCCTTTGTCAAGCCCACAAGAGAGTTTATTTAAGGGCATCATATGAAATGAGCTTATTTTATCTGTGTGTTATTTAAACATGTCACAATATGCGCAAATAGAAAGTTCTTAAGGAATAAGGACCTAAGAGGGTGTTAGGGACACAAAAGGTTTCATCAAGTTGAAAAGAAGTCATGTAAATAATCGATGGAATTTTGAAATATGATTAATTCAGGCGGTATGTATTATTTTGAATCATAAATTGAAGAGGATACAAAGTAGTTCCTCGATTTGTTCCATGAACTAGAACAAGCTCTTTGCCATATATTGGAGGCATCTTGCTGTCATCCAAACTAAGTTGTCTCTAGATGTTGTACTTAATAACCCAAAATTTTCATACTAGTTTAATTAGCAAAATCAACTACTCCCTCCGTTTTTTAATATAAGATGTTTTAGCCTTTTGCCACTTGCATATGTCCAAAATTGTATTTAGACATATTTTAGTGTTCATATTCCCTCATTTTGGTGTGTATCTAGACAACATGCACCAATATAAGTGACAATGTACTCCTAGTAATCGCTTTGACCACTCATGTGAAGAAACCACCTAAACATAGCAAAATGCAATTTATCAATTTCTCATTATGTCATACAAAATCGCTACTTGTTAGTTAGTATGATATGGAAAAACTTGCATAACACATGAGCAACAAACTCTTACAAATTTGTAGCCATAATGTGCAGTGTATAGAAGATCAATGATTAACTTAATCTTGTTCATAAAGACGTCAATAAAAAATAACTATAAGATGTTTTGGTGATCTACCAAACAGAACATCTTCTAGTGTGTAAACAAAAATTAAAAGCTTCCCCTAAAAAGTAAAATCCCTGAGCTAGACAAATGAAGATATATATAATGTAACTATTTCATATATATCATTCATCCCTAAGTACAGGAAAGGTACACAATCTGAACAGATTTACTTTCAAACTTGTGCATCAATTTGAACTATCACGTCCATATTTTCTAACATATATTATACCACTTAGGGGTTAAGATATCATAATGACTTTATCTAAACAATATGCAATACGTAGTTAGATACACTACATCTATTTATTTGAACCACGTACATGGATATATTTTTGTTTTCTACAATCTATTTAACATCCTTATAAATTCAATTGCACGGACCATGTAAGTTATGAGAAATTTGCAATGCTGATAATATGTTGAAATAAAGCAGTCTAAATATTCTATGCTTATACGGTGTCTTTCCCCTCTTCAATATAGATTTCAGAAGATGCACGTATGTCTTGCAGAGAATCCATCGTCCACATTGACTTAATCATTCGAGACAAGAAAAAATGAATGATATGTTGAATGTGGAATCTGTATGTTGTAGGGTCAGGTTTCAGATCAAACCAAAATAGAAATAAACTGAAGAGAAGAGTTAGGGTAGTCATTTTTGCTGACCTTGCTGCTGTGAAGAGCAGATCATCGCCGCGGTCGCCCCTCCAGAAGACGACTTGCCGCCCGTGCATGCTCACATGCGATCAACAGCTACCAGAATCTCAGTGCGGTGGAAACCAGAAAAAGACAGAGGGGTTTGAAGCGAACTGAAGATGGGGAAGCAGGCATCCGCGCAGTGGCTCCCTGGGGCGAGCGGAACACTACGGCATGGCTCCCTGAAGGCCGCCTCCAGATCCGTCATCGCGCCGGCGCAGCGTCCCGTGCTCATCAACAGTCGCAAAGAGCCCCCAAACCAATCATACACGGTGCGGGAGGACCAGATCAGAGTGGAGATCAGTGGCCGGCCTGGATCGAGCGCAGCCGACATGCCCTCCTGCCGAGAAAAGTTGGAGAGGAGAAAGCGGCGGCGAGGAGAGTTCGGCGGTGGAAAAGGGGATCGGGTGCTGGTGTCGCTGGGCCCGAAAAAGAGGCGGCGCCGCAGGGTGTAGCATGGAGAGGCGGCGACGGCGGTGCAGAGCCTCAGGGGGATGAGGGGAATGAGCTAATCGTGCGAACCGGTAGTCTTCTTCTTTGTTTATGGAGGAAATTTTCGTCCGCTCGGGACGATTTCACCAAAACAATTGCTAAGTGCACCCGGTGTAGATCGGTTAATTTTAGTCTTTTAGATCTAAGCAGCTGGGAAAATCTAATGGTAGGGTTTACACTGTGTACACAACATGGGTGGCTGTAGAAAAGAAAAGTTTGCTTTTTAAATAGTAGTAGAGATTACTTGTAGTTGTAGGAAAAAAGAAAACATCACTCGTTAGCTTAGAGTTAGAGACAATAGCAAAGCAAGCAAACATAGACTCATAGAGCAACAATATATACAGTACATATATAAATGCTGCCACTTATTGCGCCCCTCTTCTCCGCCCCCACACACCGTCTCTCTCTTTTACTCGTCTCCTTTTCCAAGCAAGGCCGAGCAGAAGGAGAGCAGCAGCGGCGTCCAAGAAAGAAATGGGCGACCGGGCGTACGCGCCGTCCTCGAAGCCGGTCCCCGTGGCGGCGCCGCGTAGCGCCAACGGGTCGGCGAACGGCAGCGGCGGAGGGCAGGCTCGGCCGCCTCCCATGGTCCCCGGCCGCGTCCCGCCCCCGCCGATGTACCGACCGAAGCCGATGCAAGCTCCTCCGCGGCGCCGGCGGAGCGGGCGCGGGTGGTGCTGCGCGTGCTGCGTGTGGCTGACGCTGGTGCTGGTGGGGCTGGTGTTCCTGGGCGCCATCGCGCTGGGTGTGTTCTACGTGATGTACCACCCGCAGCTCCCCAGCTTCGCCGTGACGTCGCTCCGGCTGGCGGCGCTGAACGTCTCCGACGCGGACTCCGTGACCTCCCGCATCGAGTTCACGGTGACGGCGCGCAACACGAACGAGAAGATCGCGTTCGCGTACGGCGACATCGCGGCGGCCTTCGCGGCCGACGGCACGGACATCGGGGCCGGCACCGTGCCGGGGTTCGTGCACCCGGCCGAGAACACGACCGTCATCAAGGGGTCGGCGTCCGCCTCGGCCGCCACGGTGGATCCCGTCCAGGCGGCGAGCCTCAGATCCAAGAAGTCCCACGCCATGTCGGTGGAGCTGGACTCCAAGGTGGGGTTCCAGATCGGGCGGTTCAAGTCGAAGCGGCTGAACGTGCGCGTCCTCTGCGGCGGGTTCACGGCGGGGCTCGCGAAGCCGCCCGCGCCCTCCCCGGCGCCGATCGTCGTGGCAGCCGCGCCCGCGCTGATCCGGTCGAAGATCAGGCTGTCGTCGTCGTCGAGCTCCTCGTCCTCGGCGACGGGGACGACAGACGCAAAGTGTAAGCTCCGCGTGAAGATCTGGATTTGGTCGTTTTGACAGACAGACGAGACGAGCAGATTTGGTGGCGGTAGAGGGACGGAGGAGGAGAGATTCTTTTTGTTTCGGTTTTCTCACACTGTATGGGGATTTATTGGAGTATAGTTTATGTGATGATTTTTTTTCTTTGCATTTTGCTTGCTTGCTAGCTTGCTTCTTTCTCCAGAAACAAAATTCGTCAGCACAGATCTACGTCACCAGGAGTTCCTCCTTTCAATCTTGCAAGTTCTGCGCTCAAAGAAACAGCATCACCGATTACGCACGCGCGTCGGTGGCGTCAGCAGAGGAGAGGAAGAAGAAGAAGAAGAAGAAGAAGCGAGCTCCAGCTAAGAAGATTAGAAGTGCAGGCTGGATTGATTTCCTTTTCCGTCTGGCTCCAGTCAGTCTCCTCTATCTTCTCCGGCTCCGGCTCCGGCTCCGGGGCTCCATGCCGGGAACAGCTGTGCCATGGCTGGCAGCTGACTCGCCGGCCCCGTCGAGTTCGGGGACCGCGTGTCAGCCAACTGTTGATAGGCGGCTGGGCCTGGAAAGAAAGGGCCGTTGGTTTGTTTGTGCGAAGCGACATGACGTGTGTCGGGGAAAGGATGAGGGACAGAGAGATTAAACTTAACAGCGCTAAATAATTACTGGAGAGCAGGAAGCATCCAGTGATGAAGAAGGCAGAAGCATGGACATGTCCTTATGAGAATATGGCTAAGATAAATGTTGATGCCGCATATAGTGAGGATGAAGGTCGTGGTAGTGTTGGAGTCATTGTGCGTGATTTTAAGGGGCATTTCGTGGCTGCCCAAGTCACAACCCTTCCATTTATAGCTGATGCAATGACAGCTGAAGCCTATGCCCTAAGAGAAGGTTTGTGCCTAGCCCAATATTTTTGTTGTAATCGGTTTATTCTGCAGTCGGACAACATGGAGGTGGTTACTACCATGAAGGAGGGAGGTTTTTTGGCAACTTCAGCGGCTGCTATATTTCATGATTGTGCTACCCTCGCCTCAGGTTTTGACAAGATTACGTTTGAGCATTGCCAAAGAGATGCCAATTCGGTGGCTCATGAGCTTGCTAAGTTTAGTTTTCACTCTCTTAGTTCTTGTAAATGGGACGATGATCCTCCTAGTTTTATTTTGCCTATGTTGCTTCATGATGTAAGTGTGTTTTGAACTATGGGCGGCGGGTTTCAGACGTGCTCTTTTCCTTACCAGGGTACCTACGGGGACTGGAAGGTTTTTAATGAGACGGCCCGCTTGTCTAATATTTATATATGGTAATTATCAAAAAAGAAAACTTAACAGCGCTGCTGCTATACGTACGACAAAAAACGTCCGACACTCGTACGACGCTACCTGGCAAAGGAGAGAGGCGGGCTGCTAGTTTTGACATGCAAAGCGATTGACTCCAGCTCCAAAACCAGGCTAGTCAGCTGATAGATTTTCTCTTCTTTCTTACAAAAGTTAGCTCTAGTGGAATTATTTTACTTTATTTTATTAAAAACGTCCAAAGATTTGCATTTTCATACTCGCATGTCTGAAAATGCTTTTGCAGATTTTATTTTAAGTTTTAAACCTTTTGGTGCATATATATATATATAATCTCCAAATTTAGATAAACTTAAGTGAAATGTTTCTGGACGGACCGAGAAGAAGATAAGAGTAGTCTAGTTTATAACAAAACTTACTGAAAATTGATATAATATAGAACACACGACGTTGGTTCCAAGACTGCACCCTCACACGAGTCGATGATCAAGTCACCCTGGCGACCAAATCTAACACTCTAACAGTTTAACGCAACACGACAGAGATGATGGATCGGAGCCGCCGCTCTGACATTCGCGTTTGGCCCAGTGCCACACATAGTGTAGCCAATGTCAGATCCATTTCTTTGTACTCATTATTTCCTGCTAAATTTGTTTGGCTCTTTTCCCGCAAAAAAAATTTCCGACAAAAAATTGCGAGTCAATAAATTCAAGCGGAAAATAGAGTGGGAACGAGAGAAAAACACTAAAAAAAGAATAATACTCCCTCCGTTTCATATTAGATTACTTTTATTTGTTAAAAAGTGGACGTATCTAGATTTGTAACATGTCTGGATCCATTCACTTTTATATAAATTAAAGTCATCTAATTTGTAAAGGAGTGAGTATTTTTTAAATAAAAAAAGCCAAAAATAAAAATAAGAATATTTAAATGTCAATCTAGAGTAGATTAATCTAAATAACAAATAAACTATGTCTATACTAGTTTAATCTCGCAAATAATATTGTGACGACCCAAAGTAGATTAATTTAAATGTCGACTTATTTCTACTGTGTAAATAGTAAAATAGGTCATGTATAATTAGTTTGCCTATATTTTCTTAGCAGAAAAAACTAGCTTGCATATGTAAAGGATGAACGTAGTACATGTTTAATGTGTGCAACCAGATACGTAGTTACTTTTTTTTTGAATTTAGATACGTAGTAGTTTTAGAGAAGTCTAGATTGGGAAAAATACACAAAGGAGAGATGGAGGGAGGAAGCGCTAGCTGTAGCAAGGGATCAATAGTAGTATCGTACAGTCGTCGGACGATAATCGTCGGACGTGAAGCAATTTCGTAAACTTAAAGCGACGTCACTCACTCACTAGAGTCTAGAGCGCTGAGAGTGAGAGTGGAGGGACTAGGGAGACGGAAGAATTGCTACGCGCTCCGGATCCGGATCGGGATCATGTGTGGTTTGCTTGGGTTGTGTACGGGACCTCGGAGTAAATTGCTAATTGCACATGGTTACCATACATAACGGTCATACAATCCGGGTTGTTTCCCTACTAGTACATACCAAATTCGCCTCCCCCACCAAGCTAAACCCCGCTCTGTGACGACGGCTAACTCTTGTGATCTTTTCCGGCCATGACGCTGGTTCTGGTTCACTCTTACTCTGGTTGCCGCTCTGACGGCGATACGAGGGAGGGGGACCTCCCTCCTCTGTTCAGGCATAGTATGTCGGGTTAGGTTTTGTCTTTTTTGATGCACCATTGGGTGTTGAGAGCTCTAGCTTGATATGCTCGACGGTTTTTAGATCTGGCGAGATTAGTTTCTCGACGTGTCGCTAGCGTGTGTCGTTTTCTACAGCGATGCTGTAGCCAGGGCCAGGCGGTTCTTGTGGAGCACAAATGTTGGTCCAAAGGTGGTGGATCCGTTTCTTCTCCGACTTCGTTGATGGGAGACGACAGATCTTGGTCAAAGACAACACGGGGACGTCCCAAATATGCCACAACGACATGTGCCTCGCTGCATGCAGCATGCCTGTTCATCAACTCACAAAGTCTCGTTGGCAATGACACTTCTTGCATTGGTGGAGGCTCGACGTCTCTTCCAACCCCGTCACGACGACGGCGTTGGATCCAACGGCGGCTGCTTGCTACGTAGGCTACAGAAAATCATAAAGGTTGTTTTGTATTTCTCTATCTCTTAGGATTTTATATGCAATTTCAGGATAATTAGTTTATCCTGATCTGTCTTTTAGTTTCCATAGGTGATGCTTCATATCATCTTACATTTTAATTTTAACTCCCTTATTATAGCAGACGGACGATCCTTATATTACTATAAATAGATTAGGATAGCTGACTAAATATTAGTGGCGTTTTCCTTTGATTACATACCATTTGTATTACTGGTGGCGTGTCAATTTTAGACACGAAATCAGTAAGTCACTACGAGTGGAGTGCCCATACAAGCGACACATCACTAGTATCTGGGTGTAGGTCGTCTAACCCGATATATAATGTTGGTGACATTTTAAATTAGTTGCCCCACCCGCAAGTTATAATCAGTGACGTGTCCTAATATGACCCGCCACTAGTACACCGTCGTCCATAAGAAACCATCCATCCCATTTATCTAACCTAGCCGCCACTCTCTCTCTCTCTTCCTCCCCCGCAACTAGCATCTACGGCTCTTCTAGCCCTTTTCGTCGACCCAGCCGCCCCGACCACTGCGACTCTCCTGCCACCGCCACCTCTAGAATCTAGACAAATTATATACATGAAATGTGTTATGTAGATTGGTTCAATTGTGTAGATGATTTTGTTAAAATGATTTGTCTATATGATTTTTTTGGATGATTTGATCAACTTGTTAGATGAACTTTTTTTTTGCTTCAAATGATATGGCGTCATGCCGTGTATGCATGAGTGAATGCAAATCAAGCTTGTGGGTGGGCTCATTTTCCGTGTCAATCTGTGTGGGGACTTTGAATTTTTGTAGTAACAACTATTTTTTCATACTACCTTGCACCCATTTTTGGATGTATGCTTTTTTGGTGCACATATTGTCACATGTAATGCAAGGTTCTTGTTCAATGAAATAGTGGAAAGGAGTGTACTCTTAAGGCGCTTGGGCACACATATGACACTGAGGTGTGAAAAAAGGACGGACAACGATCCGCTTCGAAGGTGAACGATGGAAGCAGGTCATCAGACTGAACCGCTTCACCGGCAGATACATATCCTTCCACCACCCAATACCCTCCTGGATCCCACCATTTGGCAAGAACAAATCTTCGCAAGCACACAAATACACAATAGTATGTTTTTTCTTTCTAATTTGTGTCCAAAACTTGTAGCAGTCATTTGATATGGTTGCTTCTTAGAAATTACTTTTCAAGATGGATTCCTCTGTTAAGTAATAAAGCGCCCTTTATCGAAAAAAAAGATGGTTTCCTCTTGGAGCTTTTGACGACAACAACGTTGTGTAAAACTGTACAAGACGAATGCAGATGGCTGCCTATCGTTTAGCAAACTCAGAACACCCTTTTCTCTTCTCGCTGAATCCAGTAGAATAGCACGCCCTTCTTCATCTCCATGGTTTCTACATCGGGAAGCAGTGCTGTAGCTACAGTAAATTCGTCGCGTCTCCTCTCTCCCCTACTGCAGTCCACAATGGTCGCACACCATACGATTTTTTTTCGGGCAGAGCCAACGTCGCGACAGAGAAACAACTCAAATTCTGTGTTACGCCAGAGAAATCACAAAAAGTTGTGCCGTAGCAGGAGCTCTCCTACCAGGCCGTGTTGGAAGATCAAGTAACGATCACAGCTGATGAAGCCCACAATCAGAACGAAGAGAATGACCGGACCGACTGACTCCGCATAACGGCTAGGGGTGTGAACCGTGTGATGCTTGCAAATCATATACTCCATCCGATCCCGTAAGATTATCGGAACATATTAACATGGCCACTGACCAGTACAAGTAATAGGCAGAACGCACAAGACTTTTCTCGTTTTGGAGGGAGTACGTATATATCTATACTAGCAAAATGCCCGTGCGTTGTAACGGGCGATAAAATTTAACGATCGACCAAACTTGCTTGCACAATTGCTATTGATTGATGTTTAATGAATATAAATTTAAAATTGGTTCTTGTAGTTGTTGCATGTCCAAGGATGATGGAAATAATTATAGCAAGTGATTATGTTCATGTTCGTGATATCAAAGTCTTGTTTTCTGTTACTCAAACGCATTTTTATTTGTATATTTTTCGTTGAGTTTAAGCTGTGGTTTGTTCATCAGAAACTGAAGAACTACTTATCCTTGCCAATTTTACATGTCTACTCAAGAAACAAAAGAGAGAAGCCCATTGCCAATTTGATAATGTTCAGTAAAGATATAAGTTAGAAAAACAAGAAAGGAAGGCTATAGCCTAGGCGTCGCTGGCCTCTGGCGACTACCAAGTCGCCGTCCATGAGGAAGCAGTGCTGCACCGGTTCGCTGTCACGCCTGCGCGTCGCCGTGGCCGCCGCCAGGTTGTCAACTCGTAAGGGCGGTGCCGTGGCCGCCACCAGTTCGTTGTTGCACGAAGCAATCACAGGTCTCCGAATCGTCCCCGCATGGATACAAACAATAGGCTCACCGTCGCATGGGTTGTAAGCCAGCTCGCTAGCTTTGTGTATATTGGGCTGACCAAATTGGGGATCAATCAGACTCGCTAGCTGGATCAATTGGGCTCGCTACATTTTGTATGATTGGGCCGGCCTGATTACGTCGATCGAACAGGATCGATCGGGCGAACGCAAGAACGCGATGTACGAGTGGTGACCCCAAGTAATATTACATGACTTTTTTCCGGTGCTTGCTGAAACTACCCAAGTAGTTTGTTCCTCCCCTGCTAAATTATTCTAACCGTTGATTAGCCGACCTCACCTCCTAAATTATTCCAAGCATTGAAGAAATATTTAGTCTAATCACTCAGGGGTAAGGTCATTATGGTCATCCTGAAAGTTATCAAACCATTTGTTCTCGCATACTGTAACTGCGGCGCGGAGGAGCTATGCGGCGGCGCTGGCGATGGAGCCCGCGGGATCATCAACATTGTCGCGAGAGCTAAAGGATTTTATGCTGTAACATAACCTAGTTATCTGAACGTACACTCTTATCTAATAAGCAGAGAAACAACATGTTGCTGAGCACCCGAGCCATCGTCGATCAAGGCGCTGGTTCTGGACATAATCATGCAGCACTTCATGGAGGATACGCGTGCTACTTGGGTGGTGGCTGAGGCGTCGCGGGAAGACCGGCAGAGAAGAAGAGCCGAGGCCGCAATAGTTCTTGGAGTATCATACTGCCAGAGCACGAGTTTCAGCTTGTGGCCGACCAATCGAGCTAGTCCCGCTTCCGCGTCGATGAATTCAACGACATGGTCTACGGTGCGCTGCGCGATGCATTCTCCCTGGGCTGGATGCACAACGGTTCCTTCGCAATTTGAGTCCCTGCTTTCCCCAGAGTTTGCCGTCGACGATGGCACGGTGTGCAGCACTGCAGTGTGCTTTAATTTCTTCCTAGAACAGGAACTGCATGAGTACCCGGCGACGCTCGGACAGGAGGCCGCCGCTGCCTTCGTCGAGCTCGCCTCAGCCGCCGCATCCGCCCACGATGACGACGACGCACCAATGCCGGCAACCGGCCTCCAGCATTAGCGTTGTCCGTTGCTGAACCCCTTTTGGCGCGAGGAAGCGCCCGTGGGCCAGAGGTTCTTCCGCGGCTGCTGCGGTTGCTCTATGGCTACAGCCGCCTGCTGGGGTGGGCTAGCGCCGGAGTGGCATCGGAGCCACCCTTGAGGGCCCGGCGTCCCGCCGTCGCTGGCCCTCGTTGGGCCCTTCGCCTCCAACGCCGTCTGACGACTGAGATGAGCGGGGAGAGAGTGAGATTAGGATTGTGATACATAAATTTAATGAATGCCCTTTTACTTTAGATTAAAAATAAAAAAATATTGGTAGTTTCAGATAGTTTCAAGTAGTTTTAATCTAGTAGTTTCATGTAGCTCTTATTTTATCACTGTTAGATTAGAGGGGATGGACGGTTGTTAAAATTACCAAGTATAATAAAACTTGTAATATTATATAGTAGACATTTAACTCTGTGTATTGTTAGGAAAATGATAGCACATTAACTCTACCTGGCACTAATCATTATATATAAAATCTTTAGCAAAACTCTTTGTAAATTCTTATTATTTATTTATGAAAGAAATTCTAACGAATATCAAGCATATATAGGAAGAATCATATGGTTGGGAGTTGCCCAAATTGACGAAGGTCTAAAACCACACGAAACAAGATTAAACGACCATATGTACGACCGCATATGACCGTACTAGTGGCCGTTGTTAGAGATATGACATACATACAATAATAATATGTTGTTAACAATATCATCCTATCTTCTTTCTAAACATAACGTGACAACAATCATGAAGGATATTGCAATAAGGAATAAGAAAAAGAGTGCAATCGGTACGGGATTAACAGGTATAGTGATCGAACAGTTTCAAGTGTAGGCATCGGGCAAGCCATTTTGTGACGACCATCCCCGTACCTAAAGTAAATCCCAAAATCCGGAACACATACCATGCACTTCATTTTATGCACACACGGTATAGATACGTCAATTAGTTCTCTGTCATATAGTTTTATCGATTTGTGCCATATCTACGCTGTTTTTTCTGATCTGTGCACTGGTTTACTCGCATATCGGTTAAACGCTTATTTTTCTCTAATCAACCTTGTTTCACCCGCACTTGTCCTGACTGGTGGGGTCGGCCTGGCGCGGCTCGGCTCGTTTGGGATTTCCTGGGGTCAGCGCGTGGGGCTGGGACACTAGTCTGACTGGTGGGGCTGTGACACTAGTCTGACTGATGGGGACGACACGTTAGGTGCGCGTGGGGTTAGCGTGGGGTAAGCGTGGGTCGGTTAGTGTTTGCCTGCCCAGCCCACCACGGCTAATAAAAGGGGGCCGTCATCGCCGTAGAAACGCCATTTTCTCTACCTCTGTCTCCCCCTCCCTCCTCAAAAATGTGGTGGAGCACGCCATCGCCGATGCCGGACTCGGAGCTCTACTCGCCTGAGAAAATATGCACGACATGCAGGAGATGAAGGCAGAGGAGCGGGAGGAGTGGCTAGCGAAGCAGACCTTTCTAATAACAAAAGCTTTCATTTCAATGGCCATTCCTATCCGTGCACGCTACATAGACGGCATGGTGGACTACGACTTGCCACACACATATTCAATGCGCACGTAGTGCCACGAACTGGAAGGCTCTCAGACAGATGTGTCTCATACTCTTATCGTACGACTCGTAAAAATTGATTTGGTTCAGATTCTTACTTTCACACAAGAACAGATAAACATGAAGGTAACGCTAACATGAACGGATACGTGCCGCTCGTTCTGTTATAGCTAGTCCTCCCTCCATCCAGGTTTAAAGTCACGTTTGAAGCGAGCCAACCATTTTTGCTCAGAAATGGGGTCGTTTACCCTATCTTTGGAGATCATTTGAAACACATTTTTCAGCTAGACCACCACCCTACCTTTGAAGCTCATTTGAAACACATTTTTCGGCGAGTTCACCATTTTTGCTTAGAAATGAGGTCGTTTACCCTACCTTTCGAACCCATTTTAAACACAATTTTTTGCGAGTCCACCACCCTACCTTTGGAGCTCATTTGAAACACATTTTTCGGCGAGTCCACCATTTTTGCTTAGAAATAAGGCCGTTTACCTTACCTTTTGAGCTCATTTGAAACACATTTTTAGCGAGTCCATCACCCTACCTTTGGAGCTCATTTGAAACACATTTTCGGCGAGTCCACCATTTTTGTTTAGAAATGAGACCGTTTACCCTACCTTTCGAACTCATTTGAAACACATTTTTTAGCGAGTCCACCACTACCTTTGAAGCTCATTTGAAACACTTTTTTGGCGAGTCCACCATTTTTGCTTAGAAATGAGGCCGTTTGCCTTACCTTTCGAGCTCATTTGAAACACATTTTTTAGCGAGTCCATCACCGTACCTTTCGAGCTCATTTGAAACATATTTTTCGGCGAGTCCAGCATTTTTTCTTAGAAATGAGTCCGTTTACCCTACCTTTCGAACTCATTTGAAACACATTTTTTAACAAGTCCACACCACCCTACCTTTGGAGCTCATTTGAAACAAATTTTTCGGCGAGTCCACCATTTTTGTTTATAAATGAGTTCATTTACCGAACCTTTCGAACTTATTTGAACCACATTTTTTAGCGAGTCCACCACCCTACCTTTCGAACTCATTTGAAACATAGAAGTCCACCATTTTTGCTCACAAATGAGGTCGTTTACCCTATCTTTGGAACTCATTTGAAACACATTTTTCAGCTAGTACACCACCCTACCTTTGGATCTCATTTGAAACACATTTTTTGATGAGTCCACCATTTTTGCTTAGAAATGAGACTGTTTACCATACCTTTCGAACTCATTTGAAACCCATTTTTAGCGAGACCAAGCTAGATTTGAGAAAGGTCATGGCTATCCGCATTTGGTGTGCCAAAATACCCATTTTGTGTCACTGAGGTAAATGAGGGTGGGCGAGCGAAAATCCCCGTTGGGTCCGCTGTGGTCCAATCGTCAGCGGGTGTACAGTCCTTGTCCTACGTGCGCGTCCAATCAGATCGCAGAATGAGCTTCTCACGAATCGCCCCGAGTCTGCCTGCAGATTCATTCTAGAGTAAATCCGATGGCCACAGTTTCGTTGTAGAGGAAATCGGACGGCTTTAGATTCCTTGTATAGAAAATGAGCTTCAAATATTCAAAAATTATCAAAAAAATGAAAAATCCTGCACACATAGTCGTTTTATGTCATATACTAACGACTCAAGTTGAAAAACATAGTCTACATACATTCAAAATGAGAAGGGCATGGATCTCATGTGATATCGCATAACTCAAACTATGAGGTCTAAGGTTGGAGAGAAGTGGTTTTGGAATTGCAACATGAAATTTTCAAAAACCTCACAAAAGCTTTATTTTGGAGTAACTAAGAAGGATCCATACTTAGTTTTTCATTTTCATGTTTTAAACTTGTTTAAATGTTGGTCAAATTTAGTTTTGACCGATTTTGAAATAACCATAATAAATTCAAAACTTATCGAAAAATTGAAAAACCGACGCACATAGTCTTCATATGTCGTATACTAACGACTCAAGTTGAAAAACTTGGTCTACGTACATTCAAATGAGGAGGCATGGATCTCATGTGATATCGCATAAATCATATGTGCAAATGAGAATTGCAACATGATAATTTCAAAATTCTCACGAAAGTATAGTTTAGGAGTGACTTAGAATGGTCTAGGCTTAGTTTGCGAACAAATTTTATACAATTGTGCGCCTGTGCGTGCCCAGAGCACGCCGGGAATGCTCTGAGCGTGTTCAGAGTTTGCACTTAAGGTGTTCGAGAGAAGTACAATAACAATATTGCTGGTGATGCTCCTGTTGAAAAATGACTCCAGCACGCCTCGCTTCCGTCTGCGCAAGTGGTATTTAGTTTTACCAATCTTACTTGTATTTTCCGTGGCATCACGCGTCCCGTTCCCCTGGCGGGCGCAGACCGAAGCGACGGGTGCTGCAGTCGGCGCTCTGCAGACGGAAGCGAAGCGACGCGTGCTGGCAGTCACATCGTCTGGTCGCGTCAGCGTCAATGCGCGGCCAGGCAAAGCGGTGGCCACGTTACTGCAGGCCACCCAACCCCGCTCCTCCGGCCGCCTTTAAAATCCGACACAACGCATCGCTCCTCTCCTCACAGCAACACTTCCTCCTCTCTCTTCTTCTCCCCAAGGAAACGGAAACATATGCCACCATGGCGGGCAGCCCTGGTGGGCAGCAATGCCACTTGCAGCTGGAGGAACTCCGCGTCGCAACGAGGACGCGGAGATGGCCAAGGCGTTCGAGCGAGTGACGTGGGGCGAGGAGGCCAAGACCGCTCGTCCCTACGTGCTCTCGCAAGAGACCGCGCGGCTGAGTAGCTACCACCAGCTGCCGGTGGACGACGATGCCATCCTTCCGGATGGGTGGGTGAGGAGCGCTGTGTACATTGCGGTGGCGCCGCGGCTCAGCGGGCAGTCCAACGTTGAGTTCATAAAGCGCAAGTGGACGGAGATGCCGTGCGAGCAAAGGCTCGACCCCATGTACTCCATCTCGGTGCCCTACTGGCACGCCGTGGTGGAAAGGAGTACGAGATGCGTCTTGGCGGTCGACGAAAGCCGACGCCGGAGTTGTCCTGAACGGACGACGACTTTGACGGCGAGGACGGCGACGCTAGCGACGACGACGACCCCGAGCTGCTCGATCTCCCTCTACAACCGGCTGCATCTTGGTCAGCAGCGTCGCTTTCATCGAAGAAAGGCGCGGCATGTCACGGAGGTGAATCAAAAACGGCGCCGGTGAAGCCAGAAGCCTCAGCCGCCTCGGCTGTGGCTACAGACCGTTTCAGCTGGTTTTGCCCATGGGCCATGTCCAGAGGTGAAGGCTGACTCGCCGGGATGAAGCGGCATCTCTTCGCCTGCCTCAATAAATATGGTGATGAGGGATGGCCATGCACGAAGATGCATAGGCCTATCCCTAAACTCTAAACCCTAAACCCTTTGTTTAGGTTTAAGTTTGTTAAATCTCGTTTAGATTTGTAATTGTAAGTTTGTTAAATCTCGTTTAAATATTTGAATCAAGTTATGTTCACCGTTTATGTTGTGCATCGGCGGCGGTTCGTGTGCCCGCAAGGTGTTCGACAATATGCATTCATCTTGAATTCGTTTCCGAACCACCTCAATCTTGTTCATCGGAGGCGGTTCATGTGGCCCGCAAGGTGTTCGACATGGTAAATTCGTTTTCGAACCACCTCAATCCTGCAGTGGGATGAAACTGTCCACAATTGACCAGCGGAACGAGCGGAACGGCGAGGCCTGGATCTACCGCCATGGATGCGTCTTCCAAGCGGAGGTGCAGTGCACCACCAGCGGACGGGGAGAGACGGGTCGTCGCTAGGGCGGCGGTGGCACGGGACGGGGCGGGCGGGGGGGGGGTACGAACGATCCAATTCGAAATCCCAATTATCCTACCCCCACCAGTCAGACTAATGCCCGGACCCACGCGCCGACCCCAGGAAATCCCAACCGAGCTGGCAAACGAGCCGAGCCGCGTTAGGCTGACCCCACCGTTCAGGACAAGTGTGGGTCAAAGGAGGTTACCAGAGGGAAACGAGCGTTTGGCCGATATGCGAGCAAACCAGGACACAAATCAGAGAAACATCGCGGGTATGGCATAGACCGATAGAACTCAGCTAGGTATGGCACAGAACCAATTATCCTTATTTAATGTCTCTTACAAGGATAAATTCAGACAGTCGATTTGAAGGCCGTCTTTTAAAAACAACAACGGAAACGATAAATAAAAGACTAAGATGGTAACCCTATCATTTCAACATCCACAACAGGATCGTAAAGCCAACCGGATGAAACAAAGCAACTAGCCTCGTCCACATAACCAAATCAAAACAATCGCCTAAACTAGGCTCAGCTGCAAAAATGTTTGGGGCTTGGAATTCCAATGAATATTTTCATACTCGCAAGACATATACATTTGAAGAATGTAAATAAAATCAAGTCATGCATATGAAAATAGCATAACTCATAATTAAGCATGACAAAAACTTGAGCAACAACAGTTGACAGAAACAGTAATTCTCATGATTCTGATACCACACCAAGTTTACCATGAGCAACATAAAACTCTACATATCCATACCAGCACCAAACAAGTTATAACAACCAACCATTTAATTTCGACGAGGTATAAGCTACTCACACAAAACCTTGATTTGGTATGGTCGGAATTGGGTTCAAAAGGCCCAAGTTCCAACACGTAAGTGAATCGATGGAAAATTTTAGTTCAGAAGTGGCGACAACTGCCTAAGACATGACATTGACCTCACAACACTTCCACTGTGGATGAAGGGAAAGTTCTAACGACACTGTTGTAAGAAGGAATAATCATCCATCAAACAGTATGTCTGTTGGTATTAATCCCCGGCGCTCACATCTCCCTTATTCGATTCCATAGTTGATTAGTCAAAATTAATGGCATGACCCACTGATGATGAACATCAAGCAACTCCTAGGCATCTACAAACATCTAAACTAGCTATGACAACCAAGATACACATATAACCGAGACAATAAGGGACTCGATGAAAAGAATAATAAAGACATGGAGCATTATAAAATAGAGGGAAATAAATTCAACAAGCCGATGCTTGCCTTGCTGATCAAAATCCTGTTAGTGAGTGGTGTCACCCTCGTAGTATTTCTCGTTGCAACACTCTGCCGATAGTAACCAAAATAATGCATGGAAACAACATTCGAGAGCAAAAAATAAAGGCAGTAGGACTAGATGTAAAAAAATATGAAATGAATGTAATGGCATGAAAATTTGAAATACCAAACTAATGCAACTTAAATAAAATGATTTGTATTCCTAAATGAAAGATACGGATATTCATGTTAACAGTTGTGACAACCAACATATTTATGTTAATTAGTACGTGTGAAACATGAATTTACATTATTTACGTAGAAATTTCATCTCATCTGGCTTTGTGGTTATATCTCTAAAAGTTTTACAAGTTTCAGCAATTTAGTATTAGTGGGACACATGGATAGGCTGGAGAGAGGTTGAAGAAGCTATTCGTCTCCTGGCTCTATTCTGAAATGGAACGCTAGGGTGATTTACTCAAGCAACACCGATGAGGGTTGTGATGGGGATCGAGTGCAGAAAACAAATTTTTTCCTAGCAACGATATCCTTAAAACATGCCAAGATATATTCTATGTAGATATAGTAGTACGAACGGAGATCGGAATACATACCCTTGTAGACCGAAAGCGGGGATTACGTTCCCGCACAAACGTTGTCGATGAAGACCGACGAAGCCGACCTCAAGGTCGTGTAGAGGAAGCAGACGTCCGAGCACCGCTAGCACAACACATCGCAGGACGTTACACACGTACAGTGGAAACGACAGCCTCCGAAGCTCCAGTCCAGGACGAGGAACGGAAGATTTGGACCAGAACACCAACAACACGGCAGCGGGCTATGGTGGAAGATATCCCCCTCTCAACTCGACGCAACTCCGACAAAGAGAATCACGAAATCGAGAGAGAATAGGGGAATTAATTGGTGAATTAAAATGCCATGGGTGCCCCTCTATATATAGGCTCCCATGGGGGAGGCAACCTCCTCACCAGGCAATGTGGGACTAATCCCACATGCCTGGTGCGGCATGGCTGGTTGCGCCGGCCCCCTAGTGGGAGGCCCACTTGGGTCGGCCCCCAAGCCCCCCACCAAATTCCCCTAGGGAATTTTTCCCTATTGGGCCTTCTTTCGACCAGAAGGCCCATTTAGGGAAATCAGCCTAAATAAATTCGAAAATAAATATATAAAATCATATTTAGACATTAATTACACTAATTAATATCAAAGATATTATATATAATTTATTCTAGCTCCGAAAACACTTTCGTCGCTGCCCGATCTGCATCGGACCTTTCCCGGGACGTTCCCGGTAATCTCTTTCCTTTCCGGTTGTCTTGTCGAAACTCCTTAAGTGTGTTACCCTAGCGGTTCGATATAATAACAGACATGATCGAGACTCCTCTCCGATCAATGACTAACTCGTAGGCCTGGACCCCATGAATTAATCCCTGTGATATAACGAATGACTTTCATCTATCAAAACTGAAGTAAAGTCTTAAAACTTTTGCAATGGCGATACTTAGCGCGTCCAAGCGTCGATCATAGACTTGACCTCCTTCCCGAAAACTCTATCTTTTACTCGTCTATGATTTCATGTCTCTGTGACCTAGTCACATGCTTGCAATCTCATTAGACGTAATCTCACCGAGTGGGCCCTAGAGTATCTATCCTGCTATGGGGACTGGCAGATCCCATCCCGCTCTTGACCCCTCGTCTCAACTACTCCCTTCTGATACCCAAAAGTATCACCGTTATTGTCATACTAATTAAGATACGAAGTTTGGTGTAATAAAAGTATCTTCCAGGAATAACAATAAGAGTTGGTCTATGGGTCAAAGGCGTAATGACTACGTCATACAAATATGGGTATGTCCATCACATCGTTCTCCAGCGATACGACTTCCATTGCTGACCGGCACCATGCCCTATGATCGGGAAATCTCGATCATCCATCGTGCAATGAAACTAGTCTTAGTAGAGGCTACTAGGGACCTGGTTGTTTACGCATCACACCCGTATTAATGTTTCCGCTTAATACGGTTATAGCATGACACAAAAACATATTATGAACAAACGAGAAAGGATAAAGAAATACACTTTATTAATTGCCTCTAGGGCATATCTCCTTCAGTCTCCCACTTGCACTAGAGTACAAATTAATACGGGTATAGCATGACACAAAAACAGATTATGAACAAACGAGATATGATAAAGAAATACACTTTATTAATACGGTTATAGCATGACACAAAAACATATTATGAACAAACGAGATATGATAAAGAAATACACTTTATTAATTGCCTCTAGGGCATATCTCTTTCAGTCTCCCACTTGCACTAGAGTACAAATTAATCTAGATTACAACTTGGTAAAAGATTAACACCCATAGAAACTTGGTGTGTTTCATGCTTGTCAAGCGGAAGAGCCTTCGTCAGAGGATCTGCCACATTCAGATCCGTATGCACTTTGCAAATCTTTACATCGCCTCCTTGTACGTATTGACGTATCACATGGAAGCGTCAGAAAATGTGTTTGGTGGTGGAGTGAGACCTTGGCTCCTTGGCGTTAGCAATGGCACCCGTATTGTCGCAGAAGAGGATCACGGGGTCTTGCACGCTCGGGAAGACTCCAAGTTCCACGATGAACTTCCTCAGCCACACATGTTCATTCGCGGCTTCGCAAGCAGCAATGTACTCCGACTCCATTGTAGATTGTGCGATGATGGGTTGCTTCCCACTTCTCCGGCACACGGCGCCTCCATTCATCTTGAACACATAACCTGTCTGTGACTTAGAGTCATCTGGGTCTGAGCAAAAACTTGCATCCGCGTAACCTGTTACGCCAAGTTCTTCATCGCAGCCACCATAGACAAGGAACATTTCCTTTGTCTTATTGAGATACTTAAGAATTGTCTTAACAGCAATCCAATGCGCCATTTCAGGATTACTCTGGAACCGGCTTGTCAAACTTAGAGCTAGTGCCACATCAGGTCTAGTACTTAACATTGCATACATAATCGATCCTATGGCCGAAGCATAAGGATGTTTAGTCATATTGGCCTTATCCTGTTCCGTTACCGGACACTGTGCCTTTCGCAATGTTTTATTCTTGATAACCGACAGAGAACCCTTGTTTGCCTTCTCCATACTGAAATGCTTCAGTATTTTATCAAGATAAGTACTCTGACTCAACGCTAATAGACGTCTTGATCTATCACGATAGATTTTTATGCCTAAGACATATGCAGCTTCTGCTAAGTCCTTCATGGAAAATTTACTGTTTAAATAAACCTTCATGCTATTCAGAAGTTCCACATCATTCCCAATCAGCAATATGTCATCTACATATAGTGCTAAGAACACAACCGAGCTCCCACTCATTTTCTTGTAAATGCAGGTCTCTTCCAAATTTTGGACAAATCCAAAAACTTTGATTACCTCATCAAAGCAAAGATTCCAGCTCCGAGATGCTTGTTTCAATCCATAGATGGATCGCTGAAGTTTGCATACCTTGTCAGCATTTCCTGGATCGACAAAACCTTCCGGTTGTACCATGTACAACTCTTCCTCAATGTTTCCATTTAGGAAGGCTGTTTTGACATCCATCTGCCATATTTCATAATCGTAATAGTCAGCAACTGCTAACAAAATCCGAATAGAATTCAGCATCGCTACCGGTGAAAAAGTTTCATCGTAGTCAATCCAATGAACTTGTCGGAAACCTTTTGCGACATGGCGAGCTTTATAGACGGTCACATTACCATCAGCATCAGTCTTGTTCTTAAAGATCCATTTATTCTCGACGGCCTTGCGCCATTCGGGAATATCCATCAAAGTCCACACTTTGTTATCATACATGGATCCTATTTAGGATTTCATGGCTTCTAGCCATTTCTCAGACTCTAGACTCGTCATTGCCTCCTTGTAGTTCGTAGGTTTGTCTTGTTCAATTAACATGACGGTGCAAACCATGTTGCCATACCATTCTAGTGCGATCCGAGATCTACCAGACCTACGAGGTAGAATACTTTCCTCAACAGTTTCTCCCACTCCATCCGCGGACGACATTTCCGGAATAGCTTCCGTTGCGCCACTCGGAATCTCGAGTTCAGGATCAACGATCTCATCGATGTCTACCTTCCTCCCACTTACTCCTTTCGCGAGAAACTCCTTCTCTAGAAAGGTACCGGTCGTCGTCATAAACGTTTTGCCCTCAGCTTGGTTGTAGAAGGTGTATCCAACGATTTCCCGCGGATATCCTACAAAGACGACTTTCTCCGACTTTGGTTCGAGTTTGTCGGGCTGTAGTTTCTTAACATACGCCTCACAACCCCAAACCTTCAGAAACGATAACTTAGGCTTCTTGCCATACCATAATTCATACGGTGTCGTTTCAACGTATTTGGACGGAGCCCTATTTAAAATGAATGCGGCTGTTTCTAACGCAGAACCCCATAAGGATACGGGCAAATCGGTAAGAGACATCATAAATCGGACACTATCCAGTATAGTACGATTACGCCGCTCGGACACGCTGTTACGTTGCGGTGTTCCAGCAGGCGTAAGTTGGGGTACTATGCCACAACTCTTCAGATGTGTGCCAAACTCAAAACTCAAATACTCGCCACCACGATCGGATCGGAAGTGCTTGATTTTCTTGTTAAGCTGATTCTCAACTTCACTTTGAAATTCTTTGAACTTTTCAAAAGTTTCAGACTTGTGTTTCATTAAATAGATATAACCGTATCTACTCAAGGCATCAGTGAAGGTGACGAAGTAACGATAACCATTGCGTGTCAAAACGCTCATTGGTCCACACACATCCGTATGTATGATCCCCAATAAATCCGACGCCCGTTAAATGAAACTTTTGAACGGTGTCCTGGTCATTTTCCCCATAAGGCATGGTTCGCATGTATCGAGGGATCAAAAATCCAACGAGTCCAAAAGTCCATCGGAGTGGAGTTTCTTCATGCGCTTTATACCAATATGACCGAGACGACAATGCCACATATACATGGCGGTATCATCACTACACTTAATCCGTTTGGCTTCTATGTTATGAATGTGAGTACTACGATCGAGATTCAACAAGAATAAACCATTACTCTCGGGAGCATCAACATAAAAAATATCATTCATATAAATATCACAACTGCTTGATACTGATTTAGATGAATAGCCGTTTTGTAACAGGCAAGACCCACTTATAATGTTTACACTCAAGGATGGTACAAAATAACACTTATTTAAAACCAAAACTAATCCTGATGGTAGATGTAGAGGGAGCGTGCCGACAACCACCACGTCGACTCTCGATCCGTTGCCGACCCGCATCGTCACCTCATGCTTAGCCAGCCGCCGTTTATTCCGTAACTCCTCCTGAGAGTTACATATATGAGCAACAGAACCAGTATCAAATACCCACGTGTTGCTATGGGCGGATGTAAGGTACACATCTATAACATGTATATCAAATATAACTTGCTCTTTGTCGACTGTCTTGCCAGACTTCCTATCCTCCAGGTACTTGGGGCAGTTGCGATTCCAGTGACCTTTTCCCTTACAGTAGAAGCACTCCACGCCAGCTCCGGGACCAGATCTGTTAGTCTTGGGCTTGGCAATCAGTTTGCCCTCCCTCCTGGACTTCCTGCTCTGGTTTCCCTTGCCACCAGATTTCTTAAAATCGACGGTCTTGTTGACCATCAACAACATGTGCTCCTTCTTGATCTGCACCTCAGCAGTCTTGAGCATCACGAACACTTCACCCAGGGACTTAGCCATGCCCTGCATGTTGTAGTTCATGACGAAGCCTTTATAGCTAGGGAGCAACGATTGCAGCACCCTATCAATCGCCAGCTCATCGGGAATCTTGCATTCCAGAGCATTCAGGCGCTGAACGGAGCCAGACATCTTGACCACGTGCTCGCTCACACTGCTATGCTCCTCCATCTTGGCCGAGAAGAAAAGCTCAGAAGCTTCATATCTCTCAGCCTTACCCTGCGGCGCAAAGACAACCTTGAGATCAGAAATAATCTCCAAGGCGCTCATATTCTGAAAGCGCTTCTACAGGTCTGCTTCCATGGCGTAGAGCATGCCACTCTGGACAAAGGCATAATCCTCCGATCTAGTTTGGAAGACATTCTTCTCATCCTCAGAGGCTTCATCTGCGGGAGGGTCACCTATGGCGGCCCCAATGACGTAGGCCACCCTATGGGGAGTGAGGAGGACCCTCAGGTTGCGGAACCAAGCCATAAAGTTTGACCCATTGGTCTTAAGTTTTTCTTTCTCAAGGAACAGACCTAGGTTAAACGAGGGGTGAGGCATCTACAATGGAATTTGCAACAACATAAGACTTTGTTCATAATAATTTTGAGTTATAGTATTTTTAGAAAATAACTAACATAACTCCTACTCAAACAAACATCCCTCCTGGTCATTTAAGCGATTACACGACCCCCATCCATTTCACCACCCCTCATCGTCAAAACCGGCGGCACAACTTCAAGAGTAAACAACTGTCCGTCACACCATTTTTTTGACTCGTGCTCGACCTTTCGGCCTCCGTGTTCCGAGGACTTATCTGCATATGCTAGACTCGCCACTATAACCTCCACGTTGACGCTTGTGCAACATGGCTTACACCCACCGTATGCGAACGACGATATATCTGACACCCGATCGTCACGGTCTGCCTCATAACGTAGAACTTTCTTGGTGGTGCTCGTTGGAGGAAGAACACTAGTGGTATTTTGAAGGGATCATCTTATATAATTACCGCCGCGTAACTAATATATACTAATATCTATAATCACACAATATAAGATGCACACAAAACGTCAAATCTAATGCAATGGTGCCCGTAGTTTATAAACAATTTAATAAACGTACCTTGACCATATTACATAGCCCCTGCAAAATAAAGTTAGAAGCTTCTACTATATCTTTTGCATATATAGGCTCCCAGGGGGGAGCCAACCTCCTCACCAGGCAATGTGAGACTAATCCCACATGCCTGGTGCGGCATGGCTGGGTGCGTTGGCCCCCTAGTGGGCCTCTTGGCCCACTTGGGTCGGCCCTCAAGCCCCCCACCGAATTACCCTAGGAAAATTTCCCCTCTTGGGCCTTCTTTCGACCTGAAGGCCCATTTAGGGAAATCAGACTAAATAAATTCGAAAATAAATATATAAAATCATATTTAGACATTAATTACACTAATTAATATCAAAGGCGTAACGACTACGTTCTCCAAATCTGGGTATGTCCATCACATCACTCTCCAGCGATATGACTCTCATTGCCGACCGGCACCATGCCCCATGACCGGGAAACCTCGATCATCAATCGCGCAACGAAACTAGTCTTAGTAGAGGCTACTAGGGACCTGGTTGTTTACGTATCACACCCGCATTAATGTTTCCGCTTAATACGGTTCTAGCATGACACAAAAACCTATTATGAACAAACGAGATATGATAAAGAATACACTTTATTAATTGCCTCTAGGGCATATCTCCTTCAGTATTTATGCTCGATAGTAGGTTCATGTCTCTATTAAATCTGGGGTGGTGACAGCTAGCTCTAAGGTTGTAGGTGTACTGTTGCTATCAGGGATAAAACAGTAGTACTTTTTCTAAGGATGATGTTACTTACTTACTTACTTACTTACTTTACACACAATGGTTAAGGCGATAATCTGTTGCATGCAACTTAATACTGAAAGGGGTGCAGGCGCTAACCGGAAGGTGGATTATTAGTCATAGATGCGGTTGGAACGGTCTATGTATATTGTTTTAATGCCCGAATGAATCTCACACTAGACATCATAATATTGGTATATGCATTGGTTTGCTCATCATTATTCTATCAATTGACGAGTTGTAATTTGTTTACCCGCATGAATGTAATTATTATTTATGGAGAGACACCACTAGTGAACTGTGCACCCCGGTCCTTCTCTTTAATCTGATAAACCACAAACTGCAAACCTGTTACTTTCTGCAAACAAACATCTTTCTTTCACACATACGTTTAATCCTTTGTTACAGCAAGCCGGTGAGATTGCCAACCTCACCGTTAAGTTGGGGCAAAGTATCTTGATTGTGTTGTGTGCAGGTTCCACGTCACCTACGTACCAGGAAGCATTTTCTGGCGCCTTTACGTCGCAGATTTTTCTGGCGCCGTTGACACCTCGGGGGAATTCATTATTTTCTACTGGTTCGATAACCTTGGTTTCACAACTGAAGGAAACTTGCTGTTGCACTACTTCATACCTTCCTTTTGGGGTCTCCTAACAACACACCCACCGTGTGCATCAGTGCCATAAGTCATTATGATATGATTTTACTTGAATTCATATGTTGTTTAATAAATTCTATTTATTTTTTATACAAATCACAATGATTATTTCCCATTTGCAATTACTTTGTCTCATGTTATTTGTAGTCGAATGTATTTTGTGACACTTAATATTCGATGATCGTGGATGTCACATCACTAGACATATCTGGTTGATGTGAGATTGATAAGGACATCCCTAGTCCTTTACCATCTTCTCTAATAGAAGATGTTGATGCAAAATGTAATCCCAATGAAGTGAGGATTGGACCAATGACAGGAGCTCGTGCAAGTGCATGAGGGAGGTGAGGGAGTCTTACACACTTGAAGACATTGCGGAAATCAGCAATGTTTGAAGGTAATCAAGGTTGCCCGCTAGGATAACCAATGAAGAGGTATTAGCACGTCGAAGGTGCACCGCGTGAGATAGGCCCGCGTGCCAAGTTTTAGGCCAAACCTAAGAATTTGTATCATGTTCGAGTCGACCCATGTTTGGTTGCTGGTTATGGCGCACCCCCTGTCCATAAATAGTTTGGGGCTAGGAGTTAGAGAGGTTGAAATACGTTAAAGCAAAAACCTGAAAGAGATATGTCCTAGAGGCAAATAAATAAGTAGTATTTATCGCATTATCTCATAAGTTTATAATAGGTTTTTGTATTGTGCTATAACTGTATTAATCGGAATTATTAATACACGTGTGATACATAGACAACCAGAGTCCCTAGTGAGCCTCTATATAAACTAGTCCATTGGGCAACAGTTGATCGAGATTCCTGATCAAGGACAATGACGTCGGTTGACAATGGGGTCATCTTATTAGTAGAATAAGGTGATGGACATACGCAAAATATTGCAACAAGATCGTATTACGATGTTTGTCATTTGCAATAGATAAGTAATATGATAGTTTATTCCTTATACCGTGAGACCGTGCTTATTGCTACTTCGTAGGGGTACTTTGAGAGCATCAAACGTTGTGTCTTATATAGCATGACAATAACGGTGTCCATCTTGGGTATCCCGAAAGAGTATGTTGAGACGTAAGGATCAAGAGCGGGATTTGTTCATTCTTGTAATGGAAAGATACTCTGGGCCCACTCGGTGAGATTGCATCTATATAGCTGCGCAACTTATGACTAGGTCATAGAGATGTAATATCACAGACGAGTTAATAACCTATGTCGGTAACGAGATGCAACAGGACATTGGATGTCTACGATCACATCTCGGACAAGGTAGTATCGTAGAGACAAAGGGAATGAATATCATGTTTATGGTTCAACGACGATATTCGTAGAATGCACAGGGACCGTCATATGCATCCAGGTATCCCTGGCGGTCATTGACGAGCGAAGGGTCTCGGCCATGTCTGGAGTGTTCTCGAACCGTAGCGTAACAAGCTTAAGGTCTTAACGACACCTGGAGAAGGTTCTGGGATATTATAGGATTTTATTGGAGAGAGAGAGAAATGATCCGGAAAGAGTTCCGGTGGTCCGGAAGGAGTTCCGAGAAGGTCTGGAATGGTTCCAGGAGTGTCCGAAAGATGTTCGGGTGGTTCGGAAAATGTTTCGGAGTCACGGGATATTAAATAGTATTTAAATATATTAATTATGAATTAATTATATTTTATATTAATTTAATTTTAATTAAAAAGAAAAAAGGGGCATCCCACCTAAATGGGCCTAGAAAGGCCCATGGGGGGGGGGGGGGCAGTCCGAACCGGCCAAGGGTTGGCCGGCCGAACCCCCCCTTCTCCTCCCTTTAGTCCCACATGGGGGAGGCAAGGTGTTTGCACACCCCCTCCCCCCTTTATATAGCAATGCATATTAATTGGATTAATAACAGAAAAATACAATTAATTTTGTAGCAGGCCGGCCGAGCTGTTTCTCCGCCCGTTTTCCCTCCTCTCTCCACCAAAGTTATACCGCCGGGCGCCGTTGCCCTGCGGGATTCCAGAAAAGTTCTACCCATGCGATCTCAGCTGGATCTGAGTGACCGGGGGTTGTTGTTAAGCTATGTATGCTTGCGATTGCTCAGAGGCGCCACATTTGAGTAGCCCGGCGACGTCGTCTCGCCCACCCAACAGCCCTGCCGCCGGCGCCACGCCACCTTCCGCCCGACGCCCGTCGACGCAGGTCATCGTCGACATCGCCGCGTCATCGTCTAATTCGTCGCGCCAAGTTCTTCGCGACCTTGAGGTCGGCTACGTACGACTTTATCGGCAACGCTTGTGCGGGAGCGTAATCCCCGCTATCGGTCTACATGGAGGTAATGTGACCCGTTCCGCCATCGTTATCACATGTACTAGATAGATAGATCCTGACTAGTTAGGGCGTTCTTACGCTAGAAAAATTATTGTTTTCTGCACCGGAATCCCTTCGAAACCCTAGATTCAATACCGAATTGCTAAAAGCATTCATCTGAATTTATCATCACAGATATTTTTTAGCTAGTGATTGTTACTACTGCAAAGTTTGCGTGTTATCTGTTGTTCCATTGGAAATTAGAAGATATATGACCGCTTCGTAGTCGGCGGCTACATGCGTACATGTGTAGAGTTGCGAATATCCAAGGGGTTGAATGTTGTTGCATTGGCAACGTGTATTAGACGGAGAGTTCACAGCAAGACACAAGTTATCATCCATCCATCTACAACGAGCTCAACGAGAAGATCAGGCCACCCCTTACATAAGATCCTTTGTCAAGCCCACAAGAGAGTTTATTTAAGGGCATCATATGAAATGAGCTTATTTTATCTGTGTGTTATTTAAACATGTCACAATATGCGCAAATAGAAAGTTCTTAAGGAATAAGGACCTAAGAGGGTGTTAGGGACACAAAAGGTTTCATCAAGTTGAAAAGAAGTCATGTAAATAATCGATGGAATTTTGAAATATGATTAATTCAGGCGGTATGTATTATTTTGAATCATAAATTGAAGAGGATACAAAGTAGTTCCTCGATTTGTTCCATGAACTAGAACAAGCTCTTTGCCATATATTGGAGGCATCTTGCTGTCATCCAAACTAAGTTGTCTCTAGATGTTGTACTTAATAACCCAAAATTTTCATACTAGTTTAATTAGCAAAATCAACTACTCCCTCCGTTTTTTAATATAAGATGTTTTAGCCTTTTGCCACTTGCATATGTCCAAAATTGTATTTAGACATATTTTAGTGTTCATATTCCCTCATTTTGGTGTGTATCTAGACAACATGCACCAATATAAGTGACAATGTACTCCTAGTAATCGCTTTGACCACTCATGTGAAGAAACCACCTAAACATAGCAAAATGCAATTTATCAATTTCTCATTATGTCATACAAAATCGCTACTTGTTAGTTAGTATGATATGGAAAAACTTGCATAACACATGAGCAACAAACTCTTACAAATTTGTAGCCATAATGTGCAGTGTATAGAAGATCAATGATTAACTTAATCTTGTTCATAAAGACGTCAATAAAAAATAACTATAAGATGTTTTGGTGATCTACCAAACAGAACATCTTCTAGTGTGTAAACAAAAATTAAAAGCTTCCCCTAAAAAGTAAAATCCCTGAGCTAGACAAATGAAGATATATATAATGTAACTATTTCATATATATCATTCATCCCTAAGTACAGGAAAGGTACACAATCTGAACAGATTTACTTTCAAACTTGTGCATCAATTTGAACTATCACGTCCATATTTTCTAACATATATTATACCACTTAGGGGTTAAGATATCATAATGACTTTATCTAAACAATATGCAATACGTAGTTAGATACACTACATCTATTTATTTGAACCACGTACATGGATATATTTTTGTTTTCTACAATCTATTTAACATCCTTATAAATTCAATTGCACGGACCATGTAAGTTATGAGAAATTTGCAATGCTGATAATATGTTGAAATAAAGCAGTCTAAATATTCTATGCTTATACGGTGTCTTTCCCCTCTTCAATATAGATTTCAGAAGATGCACGTATGTCTTGCAGAGAATCCATCGTCCACATTGACTTAATCATTCGAGACAAGAAAAAATGAATGATATGTTGAATGTGGAATCTGTATGTTGTAGGGTCAGGTTTCAGATCAAACCAAAATAGAAATAAACTGAAGAGAAGAGTTAGGGTAGTCATTTTTGCTGACCTTGCTGCTGTGAAGAGCAGATCATCGCCGCGGTCGCCCCTCCAGAAGACGACTTGCCGCCCGTGCATGCTCACATGCGATCAACAGCTACCAGAATCTCAGTGCGGTGGAAACCAGAAAAAGACAGAGGGGTTTGAAGCGAACTGAAGATGGGGAAGCAGGCATCCGCGCAGTGGCTCCCTGGGGCGAGCGGAACACTACGGCATGGCTCCCTGAAGGCCGCCTCCAGATCCGTCATCGCGCCGGCGCAGCGTCCCGTGCTCATCAACAGTCGCAAAGAGCCCCCAAACCAATCATACACGGTGCGGGAGGACCAGATCAGAGTGGAGATCAGTGGCCGGCCTGGATCGAGCGCAGCCGACATGCCCTCCTGCCGAGAAAAGTTGGAGAGGAGAAAGCGGCGGCGAGGAGAGTTCGGCGGTGGAAAAGGGGATCGGGTGCTGGTGTCGCTGGGCCCGAAAAAGAGGCGGCGCCGCAGGGTGTAGCATGGAGAGGCGGCGACGGCGGTGCAGAGCCTCAGGGGGATGAGGGGAATGAGCTAATCGTGCGAACCGGTAGTCTTCTTCTTTGTTTATGGAGGAAATTTTCGTCCGCTCGGGACGATTTCACCAAAACAATTGCTAAGTGCACCCGGTGTAGATCGGTTAATTTTAGTCTTTTAGATCTAAGCAGCTGGGAAAATCTAATGGTAGGGTTTACACTGTGTACACAACATGGGTGGCTGTAGAAAAGAAAAGTTTGCTTTTTAAATAGTAGTAGAGATTACTTGTAGTTGTAGGAAAAAAGAAAACATCACTCGTTAGCTTAGAGTTAGAGACAATAGCAAAGCAAGCAAACATAGACTCATAGAGCAACAATATATACAGTACATATATAAATGCTGCCACTTATTGCGCCCCTCTTCTCCGCCCCCACACACCGTCTCTCTCTTTTACTCGTCTCCTTTTCCAAGCAAGGCCGAGCAGAAGGAGAGCAGCAGCGGCGTCCAAGAAAGAAATGGGCGACCGGGCGTACGCGCCGTCCTCGAAGCCGGTCCCCGTGGCGGCGCCGCGTAGCGCCAACGGGTCGGCGAACGGCAGCGGCGGAGGGCAGGCTCGGCCGCCTCCCATGGTCCCCGGCCGCGTCCCGCCCCCGCCGATGTACCGACCGAAGCCGATGCAAGCTCCTCCGCGGCGCCGGCGGAGCGGGCGCGGGTGGTGCTGCGCGTGCTGCGTGTGGCTGACGCTGGTGCTGGTGGGGCTGGTGTTCCTGGGCGCCATCGCGCTGGGTGTGTTCTACGTGATGTACCACCCGCAGCTCCCCAGCTTCGCCGTGACGTCGCTCCGGCTGGCGGCGCTGAACGTCTCCGACGCGGACTCCGTGACCTCCCGCATCGAGTTCACGGTGACGGCGCGCAACACGAACGAGAAGATCGCGTTCGCGTACGGCGACATCGCGGCGGCCTTCGCGGCCGACGGCACGGACATCGGGGCCGGCACCGTGCCGGGGTTCGTGCACCCGGCCGAGAACACGACCGTCATCAAGGGGTCGGCGTCCGCCTCGGCCGCCACGGTGGATCCCGTCCAGGCGGCGAGCCTCAGATCCAAGAAGTCCCACGCCATGTCGGTGGAGCTGGACTCCAAGGTGGGGTTCCAGATCGGGCGGTTCAAGTCGAAGCGGCTGAACGTGCGCGTCCTCTGCGGCGGGTTCACGGCGGGGCTCGCGAAGCCGCCCGCGCCCTCCCCGGCGCCGATCGTCGTGGCAGCCGCGCCCGCGCTGATCCGGTCGAAGATCAGGCTGTCGTCGTCGTCGAGCTCCTCGTCCTCGGCGACGGGGACGACAGACGCAAAGTGTAAGCTCCGCGTGAAGATCTGGATTTGGTCGTTTTGACAGACAGACGAGACGAGCAGATTTGGTGGCGGTAGAGGGACGGAGGAGGAGAGATTCTTTTTGTTTCGGTTTTCTCACACTGTATGGGGATTTATTGGAGTATAGTTTATGTGATGATTTTTTTTCTTTGCATTTTGCTTGCTTGCTAGCTTGCTTCTTTCTCCAGAAACAAAATTCGTCAGCACAGATCTACGTCACCAGGAGTTCCTCCTTTCAATCTTGCAAGTTCTGCGCTCAAAGAAACAGCATCACCGATTACGCACGCGCGTCGGTGGCGTCAGCAGAGGAGAGGAAGAAGAAGAAGAAGAAGAAGAAGCGAGCTCCAGCTAAGAAGATTAGAAGTGCAGGCTGGATTGATTTCCTTTTCCGTCTGGCTCCAGTCAGTCTCCTCTATCTTCTCCGGCTCCGGCTCCGGCTCCGGGGCTCCATGCCGGGAACAGCTGTGCCATGGCTGGCAGCTGACTCGCCGGCCCCGTCGAGTTCGGGGACCGCGTGTCAGCCAACTGTTGATAGGCGGCTGGGCCTGGAAAGAAAGGGCCGTTGGTTTGTTTGTGCGAAGCGACATGACGTGTGTCGGGGAAAGGATGAGGGACAGAGAGATTAAACTTAACAGCGCTAAATAATTACTGGAGAGCAGGAAGCATCCAGTGATGAAGAAGGCAGAAGCATGGACATGTCCTTATGAGAATATGGCTAAGATAAATGTTGATGCCGCATATAGTGAGGATGAAGGTCGTGGTAGTGTTGGAGTCATTGTGCGTGATTTTAAGGGGCATTTCGTGGCTGCCCAAGTCACAACCCTTCCATTTATAGCTGATGCAATGACAGCTGAAGCCTATGCCCTAAGAGAAGGTTTGTGCCTAGCCCAATATTTTTGTTGTAATCGGTTTATTCTGCAGTCGGACAACATGGAGGTGGTTACTACCATGAAGGAGGGAGGTTTTTTGGCAACTTCAGCGGCTGCTATATTTCATGATTGTGCTACCCTCGCCTCAGGTTTTGACAAGATTACGTTTGAGCATTGCCAAAGAGATGCCAATTCGGTGGCTCATGAGCTTGCTAAGTTTAGTTTTCACTCTCTTAGTTCTTGTAAATGGGACGATGATCCTCCTAGTTTTATTTTGCCTATGTTGCTTCATGATGTAAGTGTGTTTTGAACTATGGGCGGCGGGTTTCAGACGTGCTCTTTTCCTTACCAGGGTACCTACGGGGACTGGAAGGTTTTTAATGAGACGGCCCGCTTGTCTAATATTTATATATGGTAATTATCAAAAAAGAAAACTTAACAGCGCTGCTGCTATACGTACGACAAAAAACGTCCGACACTCGTACGACGCTACCTGGCAAAGGAGAGAGGCGGGCTGCTAGTTTTGACATGCAAAGCGATTGACTCCAGCTCCAAAACCAGGCTAGTCAGCTGATAGATTTTCTCTTCTTTCTTACAAAAGTTAGCTCTAGTGGAATTATTTTACTTTATTTTATTAAAAACGTCCAAAGATTTGCATTTTCATACTCGCATGTCTGAAAATGCTTTTGCAGATTTTATTTTAAGTTTTAAACCTTTTGGTGCATATATATATATATAATCTCCAAATTTAGATAAACTTAAGTGAAATGTTTCTGGACGGACCGAGAAGAAGATAAGAGTAGTCTAGTTTATAACAAAACTTACTGAAAATTGATATAATATAGAACACACGACGTTGGTTCCAAGACTGCACCCTCACACGAGTCGATGATCAAGTCACCCTGGCGACCAAATCTAACACTCTAACAGTTTAACGCAACACGACAGAGATGATGGATCGGAGCCGCCGCTCTGACATTCGCGTTTGGCCCAGTGCCACACATAGTGTAGCCAATGTCAGATCCATTTCTTTGTACTCATTATTTCCTGCTAAATTTGTTTGGCTCTTTTCCCGCAAAAAAAATTTCCGACAAAAAATTGCGAGTCAATAAATTCAAGCGGAAAATAGAGTGGGAACGAGAGAAAAACACTAAAAAAAGAATAATACTCCCTCCGTTTCATATTAGATTACTTTTATTTGTTAAAAAGTGGACGTATCTAGATTTGTAACATGTCTGGATCCATTCACTTTTATATAAATTAAAGTCATCTAATTTGTAAAGGAGTGAGTATTTTTTAAATAAAAAAAGCCAAAAATAAAAATAAGAATATTTAAATGTCAATCTAGAGTAGATTAATCTAAATAACAAATAAACTATGTCTATACTAGTTTAATCTCGCAAATAATATTGTGACGACCCAAAGTAGATTAATTTAAATGTCGACTTATTTCTACTGTGTAAATAGTAAAATAGGTCATGTATAATTAGTTTGCCTATATTTTCTTAGCAGAAAAAACTAGCTTGCATATGTAAAGGATGAACGTAGTACATGTTTAATGTGTGCAACCAGATACGTAGTTACTTTTTTTTTGAATTTAGATACGTAGTAGTTTTAGAGAAGTCTAGATTGGGAAAAATACACAAAGGAGAGATGGAGGGAGGAAGCGCTAGCTGTAGCAAGGGATCAATAGTAGTATCGTACAGTCGTCGGACGATAATCGTCGGACGTGAAGCAATTTCGTAAACTTAAAGCGACGTCACTCACTCACTAGAGTCTAGAGCGCTGAGAGTGAGAGTGGAGGGACTAGGGAGACGGAAGAATTGCTACGCGCTCCGGATCCGGATCGGGATCATGTGTGGTTTGCTTGGGTTGTGTACGGGACCTCGGAGTAAATTGCTAATTGCACATGGTTACCATACATAACGGTCATACAATCCGGGTTGTTTCCCTACTAGTACATACCAAATTCGCCTCCCCCACCAAGCTAAACCCCGCTCTGTGACGACGGCTAACTCTTGTGATCTTTTCCGGCCATGACGCTGGTTCTGGTTCACTCTTACTCTGGTTGCCGCTCTGACGGCGATACGAGGGAGGGGGACCTCCCTCCTCTGTTCAGGCATAGTATGTCGGGTTAGGTTTTGTCTTTTTTGATGCACCATTGGGTGTTGAGAGCTCTAGCTTGATATGCTCGACGGTTTTTAGATCTGGCGAGATTAGTTTCTCGACGTGTCGCTAGCGTGTGTCGTTTTCTACAGCGATGCTGTAGCCAGGGCCAGGCGGTTCTTGTGGAGCACAAATGTTGGTCCAAAGGTGGTGGATCCGTTTCTTCTCCGACTTCGTTGATGGGAGACGACAGATCTTGGTCAAAGACAACACGGGGACGTCCCAAATATGCCACAACGACATGTGCCTCGCTGCATGCAGCATGCCTGTTCATCAACTCACAAAGTCTCGTTGGCAATGACACTTCTTGCATTGGTGGAGGCTCGACGTCTCTTCCAACCCCGTCACGACGACGGCGTTGGATCCAACGGCGGCTGCTTGCTACGTAGGCTACAGAAAATCATAAAGGTTGTTTTGTATTTCTCTATCTCTTAGGATTTTATATGCAATTTCAGGATAATTAGTTTATCCTGATCTGTCTTTTAGTTTCCATAGGTGATGCTTCATATCATCTTACATTTTAATTTTAACTCCCTTATTATAGCAGACGGACGATCCTTATATTACTATAAATAGATTAGGATAGCTGACTAAATATTAGTGGCGTTTTCCTTTGATTACATACCATTTGTATTACTGGTGGCGTGTCAATTTTAGACACGAAATCAGTAAGTCACTACGAGTGGAGTGCCCATACAAGCGACACATCACTAGTATCTGGGTGTAGGTCGTCTAACCCGATATATAATGTTGGTGACATTTTAAATTAGTTGCCCCACCCGCAAGTTATAATCAGTGACGTGTCCTAATATGACCCGCCACTAGTACACCGTCGTCCATAAGAAACCATCCATCCCATTTATCTAACCTAGCCGCCACTCTCTCTCTCTCTTCCTCCCCCGCAACTAGCATCTACGGCTCTTCTAGCCCTTTTCGTCGACCCAGCCGCCCCGACCACTGCGACTCTCCTGCCACCGCCACCTCTAGAATCTAGACAAATTATATACATGAAATGTGTTATGTAGATTGGTTCAATTGTGTAGATGATTTTGTTAAAATGATTTGTCTATATGATTTTTTTGGATGATTTGATCAACTTGTTAGATGAACTTTTTTTTTGCTTCAAATGATATGGCGTCATGCCGTGTATGCATGAGTGAATGCAAATCAAGCTTGTGGGTGGGCTCATTTTCCGTGTCAATCTGTGTGGGGACTTTGAATTTTTGTAGTAACAACTATTTTTTCATACTACCTTGCACCCATTTTTGGATGTATGCTTTTTTGGTGCACATATTGTCACATGTAATGCAAGGTTCTTGTTCAATGAAATAGTGGAAAGGAGTGTACTCTTAAGGCGCTTGGGCACACATATGACACTGAGGTGTGAAAAAAGGACGGACAACGATCCGCTTCGAAGGTGAACGATGGAAGCAGGTCATCAGACTGAACCGCTTCACCGGCAGATACATATCCTTCCACCACCCAATACCCTCCTGGATCCCACCATTTGGCAAGAACAAATCTTCGCAAGCACACAAATACACAATAGTATGTTTTTTCTTTCTAATTTGTGTCCAAAACTTGTAGCAGTCATTTGATATGGTTGCTTCTTAGAAATTACTTTTCAAGATGGATTCCTCTGTTAAGTAATAAAGCGCCCTTTATCGAAAAAAAAGATGGTTTCCTCTTGGAGCTTTTGACGACAACAACGTTGTGTAAAACTGTACAAGACGAATGCAGATGGCTGCCTATCGTTTAGCAAACTCAGAACACCCTTTTCTCTTCTCGCTGAATCCAGTAGAATAGCACGCCCTTCTTCATCTCCATGGTTTCTACATCGGGAAGCAGTGCTGTAGCTACAGTAAATTCGTCGCGTCTCCTCTCTCCCCTACTGCAGTCCACAATGGTCGCACACCATACGATTTTTTTTCGGGCAGAGCCAACGTCGCGACAGAGAAACAACTCAAATTCTGTGTTACGCCAGAGAAATCACAAAAAGTTGTGCCGTAGCAGGAGCTCTCCTACCAGGCCGTGTTGGAAGATCAAGTAACGATCACAGCTGATGAAGCCCACAATCAGAACGAAGAGAATGACCGGACCGACTGACTCCGCATAACGGCTAGGGGTGTGAACCGTGTGATGCTTGCAAATCATATACTCCATCCGATCCCGTAAGATTATCGGAACATATTAACATGGCCACTGACCAGTACAAGTAATAGGCAGAACGCACAAGACTTTTCTCGTTTTGGAGGGAGTACGTATATATCTATACTAGCAAAATGCCCGTGCGTTGTAACGGGCGATAAAATTTAACGATCGACCAAACTTGCTTGCACAATTGCTATTGATTGATGTTTAATGAATATAAATTTAAAATTGGTTCTTGTAGTTGTTGCATGTCCAAGGATGATGGAAATAATTATAGCAAGTGATTATGTTCATGTTCGTGATATCAAAGTCTTGTTTTCTGTTACTCAAACGCATTTTTATTTGTATATTTTTCGTTGAGTTTAAGCTGTGGTTTGTTCATCAGAAACTGAAGAACTACTTATCCTTGCCAATTTTACATGTCTACTCAAGAAACAAAAGAGAGAAGCCCATTGCCAATTTGATAATGTTCAGTAAAGATATAAGTTAGAAAAACAAGAAAGGAAGGCTATAGCCTAGGCGTCGCTGGCCTCTGGCGACTACCAAGTCGCCGTCCATGAGGAAGCAGTGCTGCACCGGTTCGCTGTCACGCCTGCGCGTCGCCGTGGCCGCCGCCAGGTTGTCAACTCGTAAGGGCGGTGCCGTGGCCGCCACCAGTTCGTTGTTGCACGAAGCAATCACAGGTCTCCGAATCGTCCCCGCATGGATACAAACAATAGGCTCACCGTCGCATGGGTTGTAAGCCAGCTCGCTAGCTTTGTGTATATTGGGCTGACCAAATTGGGGATCAATCAGACTCGCTAGCTGGATCAATTGGGCTCGCTACATTTTGTATGATTGGGCCGGCCTGATTACGTCGATCGAACAGGATCGATCGGGCGAACGCAAGAACGCGATGTACGAGTGGTGACCCCAAGTAATATTACATGACTTTTTTCCGGTGCTTGCTGAAACTACCCAAGTAGTTTGTTCCTCCCCTGCTAAATTATTCTAACCGTTGATTAGCCGACCTCACCTCCTAAATTATTCCAAGCATTGAAGAAATATTTAGTCTAATCACTCAGGGGTAAGGTCATTATGGTCATCCTGAAAGTTATCAAACCATTTGTTCTCGCATACTGTAACTGCGGCGCGGAGGAGCTATGCGGCGGCGCTGGCGATGGAGCCCGCGGGATCATCAACATTGTCGCGAGAGCTAAAGGATTTTATGCTGTAACATAACCTAGTTATCTGAACGTACACTCTTATCTAATAAGCAGAGAAACAACATGTTGCTGAGCACCCGAGCCATCGTCGATCAAGGCGCTGGTTCTGGACATAATCATGCAGCACTTCATGGAGGATACGCGTGCTACTTGGGTGGTGGCTGAGGCGTCGCGGGAAGACCGGCAGAGAAGAAGAGCCGAGGCCGCAATAGTTCTTGGAGTATCATACTGCCAGAGCACGAGTTTCAGCTTGTGGCCGACCAATCGAGCTAGTCCCGCTTCCGCGTCGATGAATTCAACGACATGGTCTACGGTGCGCTGCGCGATGCATTCTCCCTGGGCTGGATGCACAACGGTTCCTTCGCAATTTGAGTCCCTGCTTTCCCCAGAGTTTGCCGTCGACGATGGCACGGTGTGCAGCACTGCAGTGTGCTTTAATTTCTTCCTAGAACAGGAACTGCATGAGTACCCGGCGACGCTCGGACAGGAGGCCGCCGCTGCCTTCGTCGAGCTCGCCTCAGCCGCCGCATCCGCCCACGATGACGACGACGCACCAATGCCGGCAACCGGCCTCCAGCATTAGCGTTGTCCGTTGCTGAACCCCTTTTGGCGCGAGGAAGCGCCCGTGGGCCAGAGGTTCTTCCGCGGCTGCTGCGGTTGCTCTATGGCTACAGCCGCCTGCTGGGGTGGGCTAGCGCCGGAGTGGCATCGGAGCCACCCTTGAGGGCCCGGCGTCCCGCCGTCGCTGGCCCTCGTTGGGCCCTTCGCCTCCAACGCCGTCTGACGACTGAGATGAGCGGGGAGAGAGTGAGATTAGGATTGTGATACATAAATTTAATGAATGCCCTTTTACTTTAGATTAAAAATAAAAAAATATTGGTAGTTTCAGATAGTTTCAAGTAGTTTTAATCTAGTAGTTTCATGTAGCTCTTATTTTATCACTGTTAGATTAGAGGGGATGGACGGTTGTTAAAATTACCAAGTATAATAAAACTTGTAATATTATATAGTAGACATTTAACTCTGTGTATTGTTAGGAAAATGATAGCACATTAACTCTACCTGGCACTAATCATTATATATAAAATCTTTAGCAAAACTCTTTGTAAATTCTTATTATTTATTTATGAAAGAAATTCTAACGAATATCAAGCATATATAGGAAGAATCATATGGTTGGGAGTTGCCCAAATTGACGAAGGTCTAAAACCACACGAAACAAGATTAAACGACCATATGTACGACCGCATATGACCGTACTAGTGGCCGTTGTTAGAGATATGACATACATACAATAATAATATGTTGTTAACAATATCATCCTATCTTCTTTCTAAACATAACGTGACAACAATCATGAAGGATATTGCAATAAGGAATAAGAAAAAGAGTGCAATCGGTACGGGATTAACAGGTATAGTGATCGAACAGTTTCAAGTGTAGGCATCGGGCAAGCCATTTTGTGACGACCATCCCCGTACCTAAAGTAAATCCCAAAATCCGGAACACATACCATGCACTTCATTTTATGCACACACGGTATAGATACGTCAATTAGTTCTCTGTCATATAGTTTTATCGATTTGTGCCATATCTACGCTGTTTTTTCTGATCTGTGCACTGGTTTACTCGCATATCGGTTAAACGCTTATTTTTCTCTAATCAACCTTGTTTCACCCGCACTTGTCCTGACTGGTGGGGTCGGCCTGGCGCGGCTCGGCTCGTTTGGGATTTCCTGGGGTCAGCGCGTGGGGCTGGGACACTAGTCTGACTGGTGGGGCTGTGACACTAGTCTGACTGATGGGGACGACACGTTAGGTGCGCGTGGGGTTAGCGTGGGGTAAGCGTGGGTCGGTTAGTGTTTGCCTGCCCAGCCCACCACGGCTAATAAAAGGGGGCCGTCATCGCCGTAGAAACGCCATTTTCTCTACCTCTGTCTCCCCCTCCCTCCTCAAAAATGTGGTGGAGCACGCCATCGCCGATGCCGGACTCGGAGCTCTACTCGCCTGAGAAAATATGCACGACATGCAGGAGATGAAGGCAGAGGAGCGGGAGGAGTGGCTAGCGAAGCAGACCTTTCTAATAACAAAAGCTTTCATTTCAATGGCCATTCCTATCCGTGCACGCTACATAGACGGCATGGTGGACTACGACTTGCCACACACATATTCAATGCGCACGTAGTGCCACGAACTGGAAGGCTCTCAGACAGATGTGTCTCATACTCTTATCGTACGACTCGTAAAAATTGATTTGGTTCAGATTCTTACTTTCACACAAGAACAGATAAACATGAAGGTAACGCTAACATGAACGGATACGTGCCGCTCGTTCTGTTATAGCTAGTCCTCCCTCCATCCAGGTTTAAAGTCACGTTTGAAGCGAGCCAACCATTTTTGCTCAGAAATGGGGTCGTTTACCCTATCTTTGGAGATCATTTGAAACACATTTTTCAGCTAGACCACCACCCTACCTTTGAAGCTCATTTGAAACACATTTTTCGGCGAGTTCACCATTTTTGCTTAGAAATGAGGTCGTTTACCCTACCTTTCGAACCCATTTTAAACACAATTTTTTGCGAGTCCACCACCCTACCTTTGGAGCTCATTTGAAACACATTTTTCGGCGAGTCCACCATTTTTGCTTAGAAATAAGGCCGTTTACCTTACCTTTTGAGCTCATTTGAAACACATTTTTAGCGAGTCCATCACCCTACCTTTGGAGCTCATTTGAAACACATTTTCGGCGAGTCCACCATTTTTGTTTAGAAATGAGACCGTTTACCCTACCTTTCGAACTCATTTGAAACACATTTTTTAGCGAGTCCACCACTACCTTTGAAGCTCATTTGAAACACTTTTTTGGCGAGTCCACCATTTTTGCTTAGAAATGAGGCCGTTTGCCTTACCTTTCGAGCTCATTTGAAACACATTTTTTAGCGAGTCCATCACCGTACCTTTCGAGCTCATTTGAAACATATTTTTCGGCGAGTCCAGCATTTTTTCTTAGAAATGAGTCCGTTTACCCTACCTTTCGAACTCATTTGAAACACATTTTTTAACAAGTCCACACCACCCTACCTTTGGAGCTCATTTGAAACAAATTTTTCGGCGAGTCCACCATTTTTGTTTATAAATGAGTTCATTTACCGAACCTTTCGAACTTATTTGAACCACATTTTTTAGCGAGTCCACCACCCTACCTTTCGAACTCATTTGAAACATAGAAGTCCACCATTTTTGCTCACAAATGAGGTCGTTTACCCTATCTTTGGAACTCATTTGAAACACATTTTTCAGCTAGTACACCACCCTACCTTTGGATCTCATTTGAAACACATTTTTTGATGAGTCCACCATTTTTGCTTAGAAATGAGACTGTTTACCATACCTTTCGAACTCATTTGAAACCCATTTTTAGCGAGACCAAGCTAGATTTGAGAAAGGTCATGGCTATCCGCATTTGGTGTGCCAAAATACCCATTTTGTGTCACTGAGGTAAATGAGGGTGGGCGAGCGAAAATCCCCGTTGGGTCCGCTGTGGTCCAATCGTCAGCGGGTGTACAGTCCTTGTCCTACGTGCGCGTCCAATCAGATCGCAGAATGAGCTTCTCACGAATCGCCCCGAGTCTGCCTGCAGATTCATTCTAGAGTAAATCCGATGGCCACAGTTTCGTTGTAGAGGAAATCGGACGGCTTTAGATTCCTTGTATAGAAAATGAGCTTCAAATATTCAAAAATTATCAAAAAAATGAAAAATCCTGCACACATAGTCGTTTTATGTCATATACTAACGACTCAAGTTGAAAAACATAGTCTACATACATTCAAAATGAGAAGGGCATGGATCTCATGTGATATCGCATAACTCAAACTATGAGGTCTAAGGTTGGAGAGAAGTGGTTTTGGAATTGCAACATGAAATTTTCAAAAACCTCACAAAAGCTTTATTTTGGAGTAACTAAGAAGGATCCATACTTAGTTTTTCATTTTCATGTTTTAAACTTGTTTAAATGTTGGTCAAATTTAGTTTTGACCGATTTTGAAATAACCATAATAAATTCAAAACTTATCGAAAAATTGAAAAACCGACGCACATAGTCTTCATATGTCGTATACTAACGACTCAAGTTGAAAAACTTGGTCTACGTACATTCAAATGAGGAGGCATGGATCTCATGTGATATCGCATAAATCATATGTGCAAATGAGAATTGCAACATGATAATTTCAAAATTCTCACGAAAGTATAGTTTAGGAGTGACTTAGAATGGTCTAGGCTTAGTTTGCGAACAAATTTTATACAATTGTGCGCCTGTGCGTGCCCAGAGCACGCCGGGAATGCTCTGAGCGTGTTCAGAGTTTGCACTTAAGGTGTTCGAGAGAAGTACAATAACAATATTGCTGGTGATGCTCCTGTTGAAAAATGACTCCAGCACGCCTCGCTTCCGTCTGCGCAAGTGGTATTTAGTTTTACCAATCTTACTTGTATTTTCCGTGGCATCACGCGTCCCGTTCCCCTGGCGGGCGCAGACCGAAGCGACGGGTGCTGCAGTCGGCGCTCTGCAGACGGAAGCGAAGCGACGCGTGCTGGCAGTCACATCGTCTGGTCGCGTCAGCGTCAATGCGCGGCCAGGCAAAGCGGTGGCCACGTTACTGCAGGCCACCCAACCCCGCTCCTCCGGCCGCCTTTAAAATCCGACACAACGCATCGCTCCTCTCCTCACAGCAACACTTCCTCCTCTCTCTTCTTCTCCCCAAGGAAACGGAAACATATGCCACCATGGCGGGCAGCCCTGGTGGGCAGCAATGCCACTTGCAGCTGGAGGAACTCCGCGTCGCAACGAGGACGCGGAGATGGCCAAGGCGTTCGAGCGAGTGACGTGGGGCGAGGAGGCCAAGACCGCTCGTCCCTACGTGCTCTCGCAAGAGACCGCGCGGCTGAGTAGCTACCACCAGCTGCCGGTGGACGACGATGCCATCCTTCCGGATGGGTGGGTGAGGAGCGCTGTGTACATTGCGGTGGCGCCGCGGCTCAGCGGGCAGTCCAACGTTGAGTTCATAAAGCGCAAGTGGACGGAGATGCCGTGCGAGCAAAGGCTCGACCCCATGTACTCCATCTCGGTGCCCTACTGGCACGCCGTGGTGGAAAGGAGTACGAGATGCGTCTTGGCGGTCGACGAAAGCCGACGCCGGAGTTGTCCTGAACGGACGACGACTTTGACGGCGAGGACGGCGACGCTAGCGACGACGACGACCCCGAGCTGCTCGATCTCCCTCTACAACCGGCTGCATCTTGGTCAGCAGCGTCGCTTTCATCGAAGAAAGGCGCGGCATGTCACGGAGGTGAATCAAAAACGGCGCCGGTGAAGCCAGAAGCCTCAGCCGCCTCGGCTGTGGCTACAGACCGTTTCAGCTGGTTTTGCCCATGGGCCATGTCCAGAGGTGAAGGCTGACTCGCCGGGATGAAGCGGCATCTCTTCGCCTGCCTCAATAAATATGGTGATGAGGGATGGCCATGCACGAAGATGCATAGGCCTATCCCTAAACTCTAAACCCTAAACCCTTTGTTTAGGTTTAAGTTTGTTAAATCTCGTTTAGATTTGTAATTGTAAGTTTGTTAAATCTCGTTTAAATATTTGAATCAAGTTATGTTCACCGTTTATGTTGTGCATCGGCGGCGGTTCGTGTGCCCGCAAGGTGTTCGACAATATGCATTCATCTTGAATTCGTTTCCGAACCACCTCAATCTTGTTCATCGGAGGCGGTTCATGTGGCCCGCAAGGTGTTCGACATGGTAAATTCGTTTTCGAACCACCTCAATCCTGCAGTGGGATGAAACTGTCCACAATTGACCAGCGGAACGAGCGGAACGGCGAGGCCTGGATCTACCGCCATGGATGCGTCTTCCAAGCGGAGGTGCAGTGCACCACCAGCGGACGGGGAGAGACGGGTCGTCGCTAGGGCGGCGGTGGCACGGGACGGGGCGGGCGGGGGGGGGGTACGAACGATCCAATTCGAAATCCCAATTATCCTACCCCCACCAGTCAGACTAATGCCCGGACCCACGCGCCGACCCCAGGAAATCCCAACCGAGCTGGCAAACGAGCCGAGCCGCGTTAGGCTGACCCCACCGTTCAGGACAAGTGTGGGTCAAAGGAGGTTACCAGAGGGAAACGAGCGTTTGGCCGATATGCGAGCAAACCAGGACACAAATCAGAGAAACATCGCGGGTATGGCATAGACCGATAGAACTCAGCTAGGTATGGCACAGAACCAATTATCCTTATTTAATGTCTCTTACAAGGATAAATTCAGACAGTCGATTTGAAGGCCGTCTTTTAAAAACAACAACGGAAACGATAAATAAAAGACTAAGATGGTAACCCTATCATTTCAACATCCACAACAGGATCGTAAAGCCAACCGGATGAAACAAAGCAACTAGCCTCGTCCACATAACCAAATCAAAACAATCGCCTAAACTAGGCTCAGCTGCAAAAATGTTTGGGGCTTGGAATTCCAATGAATATTTTCATACTCGCAAGACATATACATTTGAAGAATGTAAATAAAATCAAGTCATGCATATGAAAATAGCATAACTCATAATTAAGCATGACAAAAACTTGAGCAACAACAGTTGACAGAAACAGTAATTCTCATGATTCTGATACCACACCAAGTTTACCATGAGCAACATAAAACTCTACATATCCATACCAGCACCAAACAAGTTATAACAACCAACCATTTAATTTCGACGAGGTATAAGCTACTCACACAAAACCTTGATTTGGTATGGTCGGAATTGGGTTCAAAAGGCCCAAGTTCCAACACGTAAGTGAATCGATGGAAAATTTTAGTTCAGAAGTGGCGACAACTGCCTAAGACATGACATTGACCTCACAACACTTCCACTGTGGATGAAGGGAAAGTTCTAACGACACTGTTGTAAGAAGGAATAATCATCCATCAAACAGTATGTCTGTTGGTATTAATCCCCGGCGCTCACATCTCCCTTATTCGATTCCATAGTTGATTAGTCAAAATTAATGGCATGACCCACTGATGATGAACATCAAGCAACTCCTAGGCATCTACAAACATCTAAACTAGCTATGACAACCAAGATACACATATAACCGAGACAATAAGGGACTCGATGAAAAGAATAATAAAGACATGGAGCATTATAAAATAGAGGGAAATAAATTCAACAAGCCGATGCTTGCCTTGCTGATCAAAATCCTGTTAGTGAGTGGTGTCACCCTCGTAGTATTTCTCGTTGCAACACTCTGCCGATAGTAACCAAAATAATGCATGGAAACAACATTCGAGAGCAAAAAATAAAGGCAGTAGGACTAGATGTAAAAAAATATGAAATGAATGTAATGGCATGAAAATTTGAAATACCAAACTAATGCAACTTAAATAAAATGATTTGTATTCCTAAATGAAAGATACGGATATTCATGTTAACAGTTGTGACAACCAACATATTTATGTTAATTAGTACGTGTGAAACATGAATTTACATTATTTACGTAGAAATTTCATCTCATCTGGCTTTGTGGTTATATCTCTAAAAGTTTTACAAGTTTCAGCAATTTAGTATTAGTGGGACACATGGATAGGCTGGAGAGAGGTTGAAGAAGCTATTCGTCTCCTGGCTCTATTCTGAAATGGAACGCTAGGGTGATTTACTCAAGCAACACCGATGAGGGTTGTGATGGGGATCGAGTGCAGAAAACAAATTTTTTCCTAGCAACGATATCCTTAAAACATGCCAAGATATATTCTATGTAGATATAGTAGTACGAACGGAGATCGGAATACATACCCTTGTAGACCGAAAGCGGGGATTACGTTCCCGCACAAACGTTGTCGATGAAGACCGACGAAGCCGACCTCAAGGTCGTGTAGAGGAAGCAGACGTCCGAGCACCGCTAGCACAACACATCGCAGGACGTTACACACGTACAGTGGAAACGACAGCCTCCGAAGCTCCAGTCCAGGACGAGGAACGGAAGATTTGGACCAGAACACCAACAACACGGCAGCGGGCTATGGTGGAAGATATCCCCCTCTCAACTCGACGCAACTCCGACAAAGAGAATCACGAAATCGAGAGAGAATAGGGGAATTAATTGGTGAATTAAAATGCCATGGGTGCCCCTCTATATATAGGCTCCCATGGGGGAGGCAACCTCCTCACCAGGCAATGTGGGACTAATCCCACATGCCTGGTGCGGCATGGCTGGTTGCGCCGGCCCCCTAGTGGGAGGCCCACTTGGGTCGGCCCCCAAGCCCCCCACCAAATTCCCCTAGGGAATTTTTCCCTATTGGGCCTTCTTTCGACCAGAAGGCCCATTTAGGGAAATCAGCCTAAATAAATTCGAAAATAAATATATAAAATCATATTTAGACATTAATTACACTAATTAATATCAAAGATATTATATATAATTTATTCTAGCTCCGAAAACACTTTCGTCGCTGCCCGATCTGCATCGGACCTTTCCCGGGACGTTCCCGGTAATCTCTTTCCTTTCCGGTTGTCTTGTCGAAACTCCTTAAGTGTGTTACCCTAGCGGTTCGATATAATAACAGACATGATCGAGACTCCTCTCCGATCAATGACTAACTCGTAGGCCTGGACCCCATGAATTAATCCCTGTGATATAACGAATGACTTTCATCTATCAAAACTGAAGTAAAGTCTTAAAACTTTTGCAATGGCGATACTTAGCGCGTCCAAGCGTCGATCATAGACTTGACCTCCTTCCCGAAAACTCTATCTTTTACTCGTCTATGATTTCATGTCTCTGTGACCTAGTCACATGCTTGCAATCTCATTAGACGTAATCTCACCGAGTGGGCCCTAGAGTATCTATCCTGCTATGGGGACTGGCAGATCCCATCCCGCTCTTGACCCCTCGTCTCAACTACTCCCTTCTGATACCCAAAAGTATCACCGTTATTGTCATACTAATTAAGATACGAAGTTTGGTGTAATAAAAGTATCTTCCAGGAATAACAATAAGAGTTGGTCTATGGGTCAAAGGCGTAATGACTACGTCATACAAATATGGGTATGTCCATCACATCGTTCTCCAGCGATACGACTTCCATTGCTGACCGGCACCATGCCCTATGATCGGGAAATCTCGATCATCCATCGTGCAATGAAACTAGTCTTAGTAGAGGCTACTAGGGACCTGGTTGTTTACGCATCACACCCGTATTAATGTTTCCGCTTAATACGGTTATAGCATGACACAAAAACATATTATGAACAAACGAGAAAGGATAAAGAAATACACTTTATTAATTGCCTCTAGGGCATATCTCCTTCAGTCTCCCACTTGCACTAGAGTACAAATTAATACGGGTATAGCATGACACAAAAACAGATTATGAACAAACGAGATATGATAAAGAAATACACTTTATTAATACGGTTATAGCATGACACAAAAACATATTATGAACAAACGAGATATGATAAAGAAATACACTTTATTAATTGCCTCTAGGGCATATCTCTTTCAGTCTCCCACTTGCACTAGAGTACAAATTAATCTAGATTACAACTTGGTAAAAGATTAACACCCATAGAAACTTGGTGTGTTTCATGCTTGTCAAGCGGAAGAGCCTTCGTCAGAGGATCTGCCACATTCAGATCCGTATGCACTTTGCAAATCTTTACATCGCCTCCTTGTACGTATTGACGTATCACATGGAAGCGTCAGAAAATGTGTTTGGTGGTGGAGTGAGACCTTGGCTCCTTGGCGTTAGCAATGGCACCCGTATTGTCGCAGAAGAGGATCACGGGGTCTTGCACGCTCGGGAAGACTCCAAGTTCCACGATGAACTTCCTCAGCCACACATGTTCATTCGCGGCTTCGCAAGCAGCAATGTACTCCGACTCCATTGTAGATTGTGCGATGATGGGTTGCTTCCCACTTCTCCGGCACACGGCGCCTCCATTCATCTTGAACACATAACCTGTCTGTGACTTAGAGTCATCTGGGTCTGAGCAAAAACTTGCATCCGCGTAACCTGTTACGCCAAGTTCTTCATCGCAGCCACCATAGACAAGGAACATTTCCTTTGTCTTATTGAGATACTTAAGAATTGTCTTAACAGCAATCCAATGCGCCATTTCAGGATTACTCTGGAACCGGCTTGTCAAACTTAGAGCTAGTGCCACATCAGGTCTAGTACTTAACATTGCATACATAATCGATCCTATGGCCGAAGCATAAGGATGTTTAGTCATATTGGCCTTATCCTGTTCCGTTACCGGACACTGTGCCTTTCGCAATGTTTTATTCTTGATAACCGACAGAGAACCCTTGTTTGCCTTCTCCATACTGAAATGCTTCAGTATTTTATCAAGATAAGTACTCTGACTCAACGCTAATAGACGTCTTGATCTATCACGATAGATTTTTATGCCTAAGACATATGCAGCTTCTGCTAAGTCCTTCATGGAAAATTTACTGTTTAAATAAACCTTCATGCTATTCAGAAGTTCCACATCATTCCCAATCAGCAATATGTCATCTACATATAGTGCTAAGAACACAACCGAGCTCCCACTCATTTTCTTGTAAATGCAGGTCTCTTCCAAATTTTGGACAAATCCAAAAACTTTGATTACCTCATCAAAGCAAAGATTCCAGCTCCGAGATGCTTGTTTCAATCCATAGATGGATCGCTGAAGTTTGCATACCTTGTCAGCATTTCCTGGATCGACAAAACCTTCCGGTTGTACCATGTACAACTCTTCCTCAATGTTTCCATTTAGGAAGGCTGTTTTGACATCCATCTGCCATATTTCATAATCGTAATAGTCAGCAACTGCTAACAAAATCCGAATAGAATTCAGCATCGCTACCGGTGAAAAAGTTTCATCGTAGTCAATCCAATGAACTTGTCGGAAACCTTTTGCGACATGGCGAGCTTTATAGACGGTCACATTACCATCAGCATCAGTCTTGTTCTTAAAGATCCATTTATTCTCGACGGCCTTGCGCCATTCGGGAATATCCATCAAAGTCCACACTTTGTTATCATACATGGATCCTATTTAGGATTTCATGGCTTCTAGCCATTTCTCAGACTCTAGACTCGTCATTGCCTCCTTGTAGTTCGTAGGTTTGTCTTGTTCAATTAACATGACGGTGCAAACCATGTTGCCATACCATTCTAGTGCGATCCGAGATCTACCAGACCTACGAGGTAGAATACTTTCCTCAACAGTTTCTCCCACTCCATCCGCGGACGACATTTCCGGAATAGCTTCCGTTGCGCCACTCGGAATCTCGAGTTCAGGATCAACGATCTCATCGATGTCTACCTTCCTCCCACTTACTCCTTTCGCGAGAAACTCCTTCTCTAGAAAGGTACCGGTCGTCGTCATAAACGTTTTGCCCTCAGCTTGGTTGTAGAAGGTGTATCCAACGATTTCCCGCGGATATCCTACAAAGACGACTTTCTCCGACTTTGGTTCGAGTTTGTCGGGCTGTAGTTTCTTAACATACGCCTCACAACCCCAAACCTTCAGAAACGATAACTTAGGCTTCTTGCCATACCATAATTCATACGGTGTCGTTTCAACGTATTTGGACGGAGCCCTATTTAAAATGAATGCGGCTGTTTCTAACGCAGAACCCCATAAGGATACGGGCAAATCGGTAAGAGACATCATAAATCGGACACTATCCAGTATAGTACGATTACGCCGCTCGGACACGCTGTTACGTTGCGGTGTTCCAGCAGGCGTAAGTTGGGGTACTATGCCACAACTCTTCAGATGTGTGCCAAACTCAAAACTCAAATACTCGCCACCACGATCGGATCGGAAGTGCTTGATTTTCTTGTTAAGCTGATTCTCAACTTCACTTTGAAATTCTTTGAACTTTTCAAAAGTTTCAGACTTGTGTTTCATTAAATAGATATAACCGTATCTACTCAAGGCATCAGTGAAGGTGACGAAGTAACGATAACCATTGCGTGTCAAAACGCTCATTGGTCCACACACATCCGTATGTATGATCCCCAATAAATCCGACGCCCGTTAAATGAAACTTTTGAACGGTGTCCTGGTCATTTTCCCCATAAGGCATGGTTCGCATGTATCGAGGGATCAAAAATCCAACGAGTCCAAAAGTCCATCGGAGTGGAGTTTCTTCATGCGCTTTATACCAATATGACCGAGACGACAATGCCACATATACATGGCGGTATCATCACTACACTTAATCCGTTTGGCTTCTATGTTATGAATGTGAGTACTACGATCGAGATTCAACAAGAATAAACCATTACTCTCGGGAGCATCAACATAAAAAATATCATTCATATAAATATCACAACTGCTTGATACTGATTTAGATGAATAGCCGTTTTGTAACAGGCAAGACCCACTTATAATGTTTACACTCAAGGATGGTACAAAATAACACTTATTTAAAACCAAAACTAATCCTGATGGTAGATGTAGAGGGAGCGTGCCGACAACCACCACGTCGACTCTCGATCCGTTGCCGACCCGCATCGTCACCTCATGCTTAGCCAGCCGCCGTTTATTCCGTAACTCCTCCTGAGAGTTACATATATGAGCAACAGAACCAGTATCAAATACCCACGTGTTGCTATGGGCGGATGTAAGGTACACATCTATAACATGTATATCAAATATAACTTGCTCTTTGTCGACTGTCTTGCCAGACTTCCTATCCTCCAGGTACTTGGGGCAGTTGCGATTCCAGTGACCTTTTCCCTTACAGTAGAAGCACTCCACGCCAGCTCCGGGACCAGATCTGTTAGTCTTGGGCTTGGCAATCAGTTTGCCCTCCCTCCTGGACTTCCTGCTCTGGTTTCCCTTGCCACCAGATTTCTTAAAATCGACGGTCTTGTTGACCATCAACAACATGTGCTCCTTCTTGATCTGCACCTCAGCAGTCTTGAGCATCACGAACACTTCACCCAGGGACTTAGCCATGCCCTGCATGTTGTAGTTCATGACGAAGCCTTTATAGCTAGGGAGCAACGATTGCAGCACCCTATCAATCGCCAGCTCATCGGGAATCTTGCATTCCAGAGCATTCAGGCGCTGAACGGAGCCAGACATCTTGACCACGTGCTCGCTCACACTGCTATGCTCCTCCATCTTGGCCGAGAAGAAAAGCTCAGAAGCTTCATATCTCTCAGCCTTACCCTGCGGCGCAAAGACAACCTTGAGATCAGAAATAATCTCCAAGGCGCTCATATTCTGAAAGCGCTTCTACAGGTCTGCTTCCATGGCGTAGAGCATGCCACTCTGGACAAAGGCATAATCCTCCGATCTAGTTTGGAAGACATTCTTCTCATCCTCAGAGGCTTCATCTGCGGGAGGGTCACCTATGGCGGCCCCAATGACGTAGGCCACCCTATGGGGAGTGAGGAGGACCCTCAGGTTGCGGAACCAAGCCATAAAGTTTGACCCATTGGTCTTAAGTTTTTCTTTCTCAAGGAACAGACCTAGGTTAAACGAGGGGTGAGGCATCTACAATGGAATTTGCAACAACATAAGACTTTGTTCATAATAATTTTGAGTTATAGTATTTTTAGAAAATAACTAACATAACTCCTACTCAAACAAACATCCCTCCTGGTCATTTAAGCGATTACACGACCCCCATCCATTTCACCACCCCTCATCGTCAAAACCGGCGGCACAACTTCAAGAGTAAACAACTGTCCGTCACACCATTTTTTTGACTCGTGCTCGACCTTTCGGCCTCCGTGTTCCGAGGACTTATCTGCATATGCTAGACTCGCCACTATAACCTCCACGTTGACGCTTGTGCAACATGGCTTACACCCACCGTGTAACATCCCAGAATATTAATATAAATTTTAATGCAAAAATGTGGGCCAACAAAAAACTTTTCTTATAAAAATGTGAGTATGTTTAATTTTTGAGTGTTGCTTGTTACATTGTTGTAATATTGTTGAATTCAAGCTCTAATTGAAAAATTGAAAGAGAAGAAAACAAATAAGACAAATCCTAAAAACAAAACATCATGTGACACATGTCACATTGTTTTTCCAAATTAAAGAAGCATAATTTATTTTTACACCAAAACCAATGGAGAAATATTATAAACACTCCTAGTTAATTTTTACAAACTATTCCCTTCCAAAAATTCAGTTTCCAAACTTCAAATCCAAATTAGAAATTCATGGTTGAAATATTTCAAAATATTTCAAAGAAATTTGTAACACTTACCAATAATACAGAGAGCCTAGATCCTAAGTTTGGGCTCAAAAGAATAAAGAGAAATAGGAGAATTAAAATGGCAAAGTGTCACTGTTCTGGTTCAGGAAAATCATCAAACACTTGGTGTTCATCCACCTATTCTTCCCAATCCGAATCAACTCGTGGATCAATCCGAGGAATGTGAGGTTTAATTGTCGATTAGAGGCCAGCCCTGCACTCCTCTCCTCTCTGCGACCTCACTGCACGCCGGGGGAGGAAAAATGGTGGCCGGAGTCGCCGTATGGACGCCGGCGACAGGCACGGCCGTGCGCACGTCGCTCTGTCGCGCCGGGCGTCCGAGGTGGCAACGCCGCGCTCTCCCGTGCCTGGCCCCCCTTCTTTCCTCGCCTCTCTGCTCCCTCGCGCACCCGCAGCACACCCCGGCACCAGCCCGTGCACGCCGCGGCCGCGCCAGGACGTGCACGCCGTGCGCCGCCCGAGCACGCCCACGGCAGGGCCATGCGCCCGAGCGCGCCCGAGCGCGCCACGCCGCCCCGCCTTGCCCGCTCGGTCCCCTGGGAGCCCAGCAACCCAGCCGCGCCCCTCCACCGGCCTACGGCGGCCTAGCCCGGCCACGAGCGCCCCTGCACCGCGCCCACCGTGCGCCGCCCGGCCGCTATATAAACCGCCCCGTGCCCTGCCTTCCTCCACACCGCACCACCACCCCTTCCCCTCACTTCTTCTCCCTCTCGAGCACCGCCAGGAGGGCGGAGCAGCTGCCGCGAAGCTCCGGCCGCCCGTGGTCTCCTCGAGCCCGCCGTGCCCGAGGTAGACGACGACCGCGGCCAGGCCACGGCATCCCTCCCCTTCCCTTCTCTCTGGCCTCAGCTCTTCCCCTTGCACCCCGCACTCACATGCGCCCCTTTTCCCTCTGTCCCGTGCTCAGGTGCGCCGGCAATCGCTCGCCGGAGTTGCAGCGGAGCCGCGGGAAAAAGGAGGAGGACGCCGCCGTCGCTCGGGGCCTCGCCAGCACGCGCCACTCGCCCCAGAAGCTTCCCCACCTCGCCGCCGTTGTCCTGCACCATCGCCGCGTCCTCCCGAGCCCCCTGGTGAGCGCTCCGTCCTCCTCGCCGTCGCCGGAGCCGCGGCGCCGCCCGATTGTGGTCGTCGCCGACGCGCTCGATCTCAGCCGTTAGATCTAGATCGTGCGGTAACTTACCGGTTCGTTTTAATTAATAAAACCCTGACATGCGGGTCCCACACGTCAGGTTTAAATGAACAGCGCGCGCGCTCGTTCTGTCACTGACCAGTGGGTCCCCTCTGTCAGATTCTTCAACATTATCCGTTCTGGATTTAAAATTCGAATTTAAGCTTTATTTAAAAACCAGTATTAAACCTAATTTTAGAAATTCCATAACTTTAGTTTTACAACTCCAAATTTAGCAAATCCAACTGTTCTGGAAAGCTTATGAAATTATCTATCCAACTAAACTAGTTTCACTCCATTTGGATATATAACAAAAATACCATATTCAAAATACAGTAGCATGTTTAAATTCTAAACTTGTTTGTGTCTGATACTCTGATAATCCAAATTAGTTGAAACTAATTTTATTAGATCACCCTTAACCATGGTTAGTCAATCCTAAAAGGATTTAATTTTTAGATTAATATAATTTAAATAATAGCCAAAACCATATTAATTGGCTTCTGGATTCAAAACAATGTGTAGGGAGTTTTGTAACTCCAAATGACCCAAACCCAATTGTGTCATCTTCCACACATCATTAGCTTTCTGTAGAATTTTAGTTTGTATTTTTGTGACAAACAGAACTCAAACTATGCAATTAAACATGTGCAACAAGTTTCTGCCCTAATTAAAATACAATGGAATAATGTTTAATTCACTTAAATTGAAACCACATGATATTGTTTGGTGTGTGAAATGGTAAATTAGAACCTCTAAGAGTGTATTGCTATGATGATTGATTGAATAGGCTAGTGATTGTTTGTATTGGATTGCTTGTGTATTAGAAGAGAACGTTGTCGGATATATCGAGGAGGAAGGATTTGCAGAACCTGAAGACCAAGACCAAGATCACTTTGCCGAGCAAGGCAAGCTACTCTCTGAGCTTGCACCCAACTTATGCATCTAGATTTACAAATCATTTTAAGAGCAAAGGTTTACAAAAACCCTTTTTTTTAAAAAAGGTATATAGAGATTATTTTGCCATTATAGGTAGAAGTATATATTAAAACTATAGGATGGAAAAACAATGTAGTTTATTCAAAACTCCTTTGAAAACTTGTGTGGTTATATATAGCACCAAGATGGTGTGTTGAGATAAGAAAATGGAGAAAGGTGGTTTTAGAAAAGCACATTGTGTCATAGTACTCAGTCAAGCAACCGATACTCTGTGCGACCACATTTACCCACATATGGGAAAGGGCTTAGTCAGATAGTTTGCTCTTATTAGTATGGGACACTGCATCAACAGAGATGACTCTGTTATGCATGAGGGAGTGGTTTGGTGACCTAACCCTGACCTGGGTCCTCGCTCAAAAATCTATGAATAGATAAGGAGGAGGATAGAAGGATGTCCGTATACACCGCCAGATAAAACCTATGAGTCCTCACACTTAGGGTTTCCGACGGGAAACTAGACTAGGTGTAGATGGAATGGTTCATAGGGGCAGGATCCTATACTAGCATGAGCAAAGGAAAGACTAGGGTCGGTGACTCAACTTCGCATACCAAGGGTATGGCGAAGCGTGGCTGACACGGTGAGTTATCGGATGAGTGTGGGAAAAGCGTGCTACCTCTGCAGAGGGTAATTAAACTATTCGAATAGCCGAGTCCTCGGATATGGACAGTTGAAGACCCTACTTAGACCAAGTGCAAGTCTTTGGAAAAGAGTTGAGTTTGAAAGGAAAAAGGAAATGGAGAATGTTCCACACACCTATACCAACGGATCGGTATGAGGAAGTTAGAAAGATATTACCATAATGGTTTATGGTTGGAAAAGGAGGAGTTTTGGAATAACATTAATAAAATTGAGATATCTAGTAGTCATAATTTCCTTATCTTCTTCAACAAAGATACAGAGGTGTTTTAAATAAATAAAAGTGAGAAACTAAAAATGGAACTAGAGCACTCATGTTGGAGTAGTTTGCGAGTACATTCAAATGTACTCATACTAGTTTGCTTCTGGCTATTGTCGTAGCCAGACATGGAGGAGTACTACACCCAGGAGGAGTATGGCGACATCTATGCGAACTAAGGATCTTCTCAAAGTCGACTGCCTGTCGGGTCTGCGTTAGTTGTTGGTGGCTACTACGTTTAATTTCCGCTGCTTATGTTGATTGTTTCGGTTTGGCCCTTGAAGGCACCTATGTAAGACTTGGTCTAGAGGACCATTTTATGTAAGACTTTAATTCGGTATTGTAATGGATGTAAACTTTGGTATTCAATTCGGATTATGTGCAACGACAGACTGATCACGGGATCGTTGTGTTAAGCATAATCGGGTATTTCGGACAGTTAGTCCGGGGTCCCCACAGAATTGGTATCAGAGCCAGGTCGACTTTAGGAGCCTTAGATTAGCATGGTCGTTAGGTAGTGATTGCAAAAGTTGAGTTTCAAAGAAAAACAAAGTAAGAACTTAGTTTAAGAAAATGGCTTATCTCTTACCCTCTCATTTGTGCAAAATTCTCTTCTTACCAACTACTAAGTTTTCTCTCACACTTATAAAAACTTGCCACACCTCATTTTAATAAACTTAAAATTCTGCTCACATATTTTCCCTTCCCTTAAAAATTTGATATACTTGCCATCTCACTAACTTAAAATTTTGACTGAAAATTATAGATGGCGATCCATTTCACCGAGTTCGTTCAGCTGGAGAAGGACGGCAAGTTGATGTTCGAGAAGGATTTGTTCGAGTTGACCAAGCTGCTAGGTCGTCCCACTCCTGAGTTCAGGGGAGCCCAGGTGGACGCTCCCGGTAGCGGGAACCTGTCCTGGTTGATCGAGGGTTCTGTTCGCGGGAACATCAAGTCCCCCGGATCCAGGGCACTCTCTTTCACCCTCATGGACGTCCACTGGGACGATGGACTGTGTCGTTCCATGCAGCGGATGCTATCCCGGCTTTGTGAGGAGCACAAGGCGGAGCTGGTAAACTCTCGTTTCCAGTTCTATGGGAGGCGCACCATCGATGGACACCCAATTCGGTCCCCTCTGCACCCGACATTCGGAGAGTATATCCTGGACATGGAGATTATGCTCTTTCGCACCCAGGAGGATCTGAGGTGCGCTAGGCTTCGGTCTCACTTTGAGCGTCTCTCGCTCAAGGAGAGTCGCGAGAGCGAGGCACAGTTGAAGACTGAGAAGACCGCTCTTCTAAAGAAGAGAACCCAGATGAGGAAGACCATAGCGAAGCTCCGCAAGAAGGTTGCTGAGCAGGATGAGCTGATAGAGGATTTGGAGCTCCGTACTGACGAGATGGAGGAGGAGGGAGAGGATCTCCGCAAGGAGAACAACGCCTTCCTCAGTGACGATGATGACTTTCTGGAGGAGATGGACGATGATGATGAGGATGATGAGGAGGAGGATCCAGAGGAGCCACCCTACCAGTCCGATGCTGACATGGCAGAGCCTGAGGTTCCACCTCAGTAGGCTAGTTACTTGAGTTCTACCGCAGGATTAGGTCGACCCCCCCTATCGCTAGTAGAGTCAAGTTGTGGTTCTTTTGGAACTTGCTATATGTACATTAGTTAGGGAGAATGTTGTAAGCTAGGGTTAGATGAACTCTTGATGTAATGGTTGTGATATGAAAGTGTGTGCTAGTCTTGTTGACATGTGTTAAAAGTTTTTCTTATAGTCCTTAGTAAATCAACCTCTACATAAAAACCCATCTTTCCTTGGTCGGAACCCCTTCTGCTTGCCCTTATTCCCGGTGTACTTCAGGATGGTGGAAACTCGTCGCACCAACATGGATGGAGGAGCACCACCACCCCCACCGGACCCAACCACCGCCCAACTTCTGGCGCTCATCATGGAGGAACGTCAAGCTGCCCGGACTGAGCGTCAAGCTCATATTGCTGCCCTGCAGCAGATAGCTGCCGCTCACAACAACAACAACCACCACAACAATGGCAATGGCAATGGCAATGGTGAAGGAAATCAGCGGTCCACTTTGAGCAACTTCCAGAGGACCAACCCACCCACCTTTTCCAAGGGACTTCACCCACTTGAGGCCGATGACTGGCTTCGCACCATTAACAACAACCTGATAGTTGCAGCCGTGGGAGAACCTGAGAAAGTGCTGTATGCGACCCACTATCTGGCAGGACCAGCACGGTCTTGGTGGGAAGCTACCAAGGCTCTCCAGCAAGTTGGTTATGTTATCAACTGGGCTGAGTTCCAGGAGAAGTTCCGCAAAAAGCACATTCCCCGCGGACTCATTGAGAGAAAGAAGGATGAATTCCGCAAGTTGCGGCAGGGAAGTAAAGATGTGGTCGGATACCTGGATGAGTTCACTGACTTGTCTCGGTATGCTCCTGATGACACCGACACCGAGAGGAAGAAGATGGAGCGTTTCATGAATGGGCTTCATGATGAACTGCAGTGCGCTCTAGTTATCCATGACTTCGTTGACTTGGAGTCAATGGTGGACAAGGCCATCCAGTTGGAGACCAAGCGCAAGTCCATGTTTGAAGGCCGTAAGAGGAGGATGATCGCCCAAGAAGGTTCGAGCAGCCAGAAGCCTCGCACCCACCCACCAAACTCCAAGCCAGCATATAGACCACCACCAACTTCGCACCCCAGTTACCCTAAGCCCCCATACAACCCAAACAAGTTCAGCCGTCCCAATGACAACACCCGTCCCGGAGGGAACTCTAGCAACCCCAACATCAATGCCAATGTGGTCTGTTTCAATTGTGGCACCAAGGGTCACTACTCCAAGGCATGCCCCAATCCTAAGAAGAATGGTCCACGCCCCAATGCACCGGCGCCAAACAATGGCCACGGCCACAATGGAAATGGCAAGAACCCCGCACCTCGCGGAAATGTGGCTGTTGCCAAGGGACGCCTGCACCACATCAATGCTGAAGAGGCCATGGAGGCACCAGATGTTGTGATGGGTACGTTCCTTGTCAACTCAGTACCTGCAACTGTTCTGTTTGATTCTGGTGCTACTCATTCTTTTGTTACCCAAGAATTTGTTGCTAAGGGAGGTTTAGTCGGGAGCCTCTTACCCAGACCCATGGTAATCCAAATCCCAGAATCCACCATAGATACCAAGTCATTTTGCCCGGACGTTTCCCTTGAGATCAAAGGGGAAAAGTTCCTAGTCGACTTAATCATCCTAGGAACCCAAGGAATAGATGTCATACTGGGTATGAATTGGTTAGCCAAGTACCATGGTAGAATTGACTGTGCCAGAAGAGCTGTAGCCCTCACCACCGACAAAGGCGTAGAAGTGGAGTATGTGTCAGAAACCAGTCGACCCCAACCAGGATGCCATGAGAGCATAGCTCGACCAGCCCTAGATGAGATCCGTGTTGTTCACCTGTTCAAAGATGTCTTTCCTGAAGAATTGCCTGGTATGCCACCGGATCGGGATATTGAGTTCATCATTGAACTTATCCCCGGGACAGCCCCCATATCCCAAAGGCCTTATCGGATGAATCCAGAAGAACTGGTTGAGTTGAAGAAGCAGTTAGCAGATATGCTCAGCAAAGGGCTTATTCGCCCAAGTGCTTCACCCTGGGGATCACCCATTATCTTCGTGGATAAGAGAGATGGTACCACACGCCTGTGTGTGGATTATCGCAGGCTAAATGATGTGACCATCAAGAACAAGTACCCTCTCCCAAAGATCGAGGATCTGTTCGATCAAATGAACGGAGCCCGAGTCTTTTCCAAGATCGATCTTCGGTCAGGGTATCATCAGTTAAGAATCCGGGAGTCAGACATTCCCAAGACTGCCTTCACAACCCGTTACGGTTTATTTGAGTACACCGTAATGTCCTTTGGCCTGACCAATGCCCCAGCCTATTTTATGAATCTCATGAACAAGATCTTCATGGAGTATCTTGACAAGTTCGTTGTAGTTTTCCTTGATGACATCCTTATTTACTCCAAAACTGAAGAAGAGCATGCTGAACACCTGCGTCTAGTTTTAGCAACCCTCCGAGAGCATCAGTTGTATGCCAAGTTCAGCAAGTGTGAGTTCTGGCTCAGTGAGGTCTCATTTCTCGGACATGTTGTGTCTACGGGAGGAATTTCTGTTGACCCGGAGAAGATCCAAGCCATTGTGGACTGGAAAGCCCCAACTAGTATGACTGAAATCCGAAGCTTTCTCGGACTAGCGGGGTACTACCGCAAGTTCGTTGAGGGATTCTCCAGTATAGCCAAACCCCTTACCCAACTGCTGAAAAAGGACAAGAAATTTGAATGGACTCAGAAATGTGAAGAGAGTTTCCAGGAATTAAAGAAGAGATTGACCTCAACCCCTGTCCTAATTATGCCAGACGTCACCAAGAGTTTCGACGTGTATTGCGATGCCTCACGTCTAGGATTGGGATGTGTTCTGATGCAAGAAGGCAAGGTGGTGTCGTATCTGTCTCGGCAGTTGCGACCACATGAAGAGAACTACCCAACCCATGACCTGGAGTTAGCTGCTGTCGTTCTTGCTTTGAAGACGTGGCGCTCCTATCTGGCGGGACATCGCTGCGAGATCTATACGGATCATAAGAGCTTGAAGTATATCTTCACCCAGAAGGAGTTAAATTTGCGACAGAGAAGGTGGATGGAATTAATCAAGGATTATGATATCGGCATCAATTATCACCCTGGAAAGGCTAATGTAGTTGCCGATGCCCTTAGTCGCAAACCCTGCACCCTGAATGCCATGATCCAAGCAGAGCAGCCAGCCCTGTTTAAGGAGTTCAGAGATTTTGGACTAGAGCTTGTTAGTCACGGTTATCTCGCCCATTTAGAGTTAGCTCCAACTCTGATAGATCAGATCAAGGAGGCCCAGAGAGGTCATGAGAGCATAGAAGGAATCAAGAAGAAGATTTCTCTCGGTAAAGCGCCTGGTTTTACCAAGGATGCAGAAGGAGTGTTGAGATTCAATGATCGTATCTGTGTCCCCAATACCTCAAAGCTCAAGGAGTTAATCCTAAAGGAAGCCCACGAGACCCCTTACTCAATCCACCCCGGCGGAACCAAGATGTACCAAGACCTTCGTGAAAGATTTTGGTGGCATGGAATGAAGCGAGAAATTGGTGCTTTCGTAGCCAAGTGTGATATTTGTCAGCGAGTCAAGGCTGAACATCAGCGACCCGCTGGATTGCTTCAACCCCTAAAGATTCCCGAGTGGAAGTGGGATGAGATTGGAATGGATTTCATCACCGGACTTCCAAGGTCCAACCGAGGCCATGACTCAATATGGGTCGTCGTTGACAGGCTGACCAAAGTGGCCCATTTTATTCCCGTCCACACCACCTACAGGGGAAATCAGTTAGCAGACCTGTATATTTCCAGAATAGTAAGCCTGCATGGTGTTCCTAAGAGGATTGTATCAGATAGAGGCACACAATTCACCTCAAGATTCTGGAAAGCCCTGCATGAAGCCCTCGGAACCAAGTTGGCATTTAGCACAGCTTATCACCCACAGACCGATGGCCAAACTGAACGAGTGAACCAGATATTAGAGGACATGCTTCGCGCATGTGTCCTAGCCTATGGATCCAAATGGGAAGATTGTCTTCCATTTGCAGAATTCTCCTACAACAACAGTTACCAGTCTAGTCTGCAAATGGCCCCTTTTGAAGCCCTTTACGGCAAGAAGTGTCGTACACCCCTGAATTGGTCCGACACCGGAGAAGGCAAACTGTTTGGACCAGATACCCTCCGTGAGGCTGAAGAGCAAGTACAGCTTATCCGTGAGCGACTCAAGACCGCCCAATCCCGTCAGAAGAGTTACGCTGATCCCAAGCGTCGTGATGTCACCTTCAATATCGGAGATTATGTCTATCTCCGAGTGACACCCCTTAAAGGAATGCAACGTTTCCATATCAAAGGAAAGTTAGCGCCAAGATATATTGGACCCTTCAAGATCCTTGCCCGTCGAGGAGAAGTGTCTTATCAACTGGAGTTGCCCAAAGAGTTAGAAGATTACCATGATGTTTTTCACATTTCCTTGCTCCGGAAGTGTCTTGAAGTTCCTGACCAGCCTGATGTTTTCAAAAACATCGATCACCAGTCCGTCGACCTGAATCAAGATCTGACTTATCGTGAGACACCCCTCAAGATTCTCGACGAAGATGTTCGTCTCACCCGCAGGCGAGCAATCAAGTTCTACAAAGTCCAGTGGACTAACCACTCTGAAGATGAAGCAACTTGGGAACGCGAAGACTATCTTAGAAGCGAGTTTCCCAACCTCTTTAGTACCCAGACCTAGCAAATCTCGGGACGAGATTTATTTTAAGGGGGGAAGTCTGTAACATCCCAGAATATTAATATAAATTTTAATGCAAAAATGTGGGCCAACAAAAAACTTTTCTTATAAAAATGTGAGTATGTTTAATTTTTGAGTGTTGCTTGTTACATTGTTGTAATATTGTTGAATTCAAGCTCTAATTGAAAAATTGAAAGAGAAGAAAACAAATAAGACAAATCCTAAAAACAAAACATCATGTGACACATGTCACATTGTTTTTCCAAATTAAAGAAGCATAATTTATTTTTACACCAAAACCAATGGAGAAATATTATAAACACTCCTAGTTAATTTTTACAAACTATTCCCTTCCAAAAATTCAGTTTCCAAACTTCAAATCCAAATTAGAAATTCATGGTTGAAATATTTCAAAATATTTCAAAGAAATTTGTAACACTTACCAATAATACAGAGAGCCTAGATCCTAAGTTTGGGCTCAAAAGAATAAAGAGAAATAGGAGAATTAAAATGGCAAAGTGTCACTGTTCTGGTTCAGGAAAATCATCAAACACTTGGTGTTCATCCACCTATTCTTCCCAATCCGAATCAACTCGTGGATCAATCCGAGGAATGTGAGGTTTAATTGTCGATTAGAGGCCAGCCCTGCACTCCTCTCCTCTCTGCGACCTCACTGCACGCCGGGGGAGGAAAAATGGTGGCCGGAGTCGCCGTATGGACGCCGGCGACAGGCACGGCCGTGCGCACGTCGCTCTGTCGCGCCGGGCGTCCGAGGTGGCAACGCCGCGCTCTCCCGTGCCTGGCCCCCCTTCTTTCCTCGCCTCTCTGCTCCCTCGCGCACCCGCAGCACACCCCGGCACCAGCCCGTGCACGCCGCGGCCGCGCCAGGACGTGCACGCCGTGCGCCGCCCGAGCACGCCCACGGCAGGGCCATGCGCCCGAGCGCGCCCGAGCGCGCCACGCCGCCCCGCCTTGCCCGCTCGGTCCCCTGGGAGCCCAGCAACCCAGCCGCGCCCCTCCACCGGCCTACGGCGGCCTAGCCCGGCCACGAGCGCCCCTGCACCGCGCCCACCGTGCGCCGCCCGGCCGCTATATAAACCGCCCCGTGCCCTGCCTTCCTCCACACCGCACCACCACCCCTTCCCCTCGCTTCTTCTCCCTCTCGAGCACCGCCAGGAGGGCGGAGCAGCTGCCGCGAAGCTCCGGCCGCCCGTGGTCTCCTCGAGCCCGCCGTGCCCGAGGTAGACGACGACCGCGGCCAGGCCACGGCATCCCTCCCCTTCCCTTCTCTCTGGCCTCAGCTCTTCCCCTTGCACCCCGCACTCACATGCGCCCCTTTTCCCTCTGTCCCGTGCTCAGGTGCGCCGGCAATCGCTCGCCGGAGTTGCAGCGGAGCCGCGGGAAAAAGGAGGAGGACGCCGCCGTCGCTCGGGGCCTCGCCAGCACGCGCCACTCGCCCCAGAAGCTTCCCCACCTCGCCGCCGTTGTCCTGCACCATCGCCGCGTCCTCCCGAGCCCCCTGGTGAGCGCTCCGTCCTCCTCGCCGTCGCCGGAGCCGCGGCGCCGCCCGATTGTGGTCGTCGCCGACGCGCTCGATCTCAGCCGTTAGATCTAGATCGTGCGGTAACTTACCGGTTCGTTTTAATTAATAAAACCCTGACATGCGGGTCCCACACGTCAGGTTTAAATGAACAGCGCGCGCGCTCGTTCTGTCACTGACCAGTGGGTCCCCTCTGTCAGATTCTTCAACATTATCCGTTCTGGATTTAAAATTCGAATTTAAGCTTTATTTAAAAACCAGTATTAAACCTAATTTTAGAAATTCCATAACTTTAGTTTTACAACTCCAAATTTAGCAAATCCAACTGTTCTGGAAAGCTTATGAAATTATCTATCCAACTAAACTAGTTTCACTCCATTTGGATATATAACAAAAATACCATATTCAAAATACAGTAGCATGTTTAAATTCTAAACTTGTTTGTGTCTGATACTCTGATAATCCAAATTAGTTGAAACTAATTTTATTAGATCACCCTTAACCATGGTTAGTCAATCCTAAAAGGATTTAATTTTTAGATTAATATAATTTAAATAATAGCCAAAACCATATTAATTGGCTTCTGGATTCAAAACAATGTGTAGGGAGTTTTGTAACTCCAAATGACCCAAACCCAATTGTGTCATCTTCCACACATCATTAGCTTTCTGTAGAATTTTAGTTTGTATTTTTGTGACAAACAGAACTCAAACTATGCAATTAAACATGTGCAACAAGTTTCTGCCCTAATTAAAATACAATGGAATAATGTTTAATTCACTTAAATTGAAACCACATGATATTGTTTGGTGTGTGAAATGGTAAATTAGAACCTCTAAGAGTGTATTGCTATGATGATTGATTGAATAGGCTAGTGATTGTTTGTATTGGATTGCTTGTGTATTAGAAGAGAACGTTGTCGGATATATCGAGGAGGAAGGATTTGCAGAACCTGAAGACCAAGACCAAGATCACTTTGCCGAGCAAGGCAAGCTACTCTCTGAGCTTGCACCCAACTTATGCATCTAGATTTACAAATCATTTTAAGAGCAAAGGTTTACAAAAACCCTTTTTTTTAAAAAAGGTATATAGAGATTATTTTGCCATTATAGGTAGAAGTATATATTAAAACTATAGGATGGAAAAACAATGTAGTTTATTCAAAACTCCTTTGAAAACTTGTGTGGTTATATATAGCACCAAGATGGTGTGTTGAGATAAGAAAATGGAGAAAGGTGGTTTTAGAAAAGCACATTGTGTCATAGTACTCAGTCAAGCAACCGATACTCTGTGCGACCACATTTACCCACATATGGGAAAGGGCTTAGTCAGATAGTTTGCTCTTATTAGTATGGGACACTGCATCAACAGAGATGACTCTGTTATGCATGAGGGAGTGGTTTGGTGACCTAACCCTGACCTGGGTCCTCGCTCAAAAATCTATGAATAGATAAGGAGGAGGATAGAAGGATGTCCGTATACACCGCCAGATAAAACCTATGAGTCCTCACACTTAGGGTTTCCGACGGGAAACTAGACTAGGTGTAGATGGAATGGTTCATAGGGGCAGGATCCTATACTAGCATGAGCAAAGGAAAGACTAGGGTCGGTGACTCAACTTCGCATACCAAGGGTATGGCGAAGCGTGGCTGACACGGTGAGTTATCGGATGAGTGTGGGAAAAGCGTGCTACCTCTGCAGAGGGTAATTAAACTATTCGAATAGCCGAGTCCTCGGATATGGACAGTTGAAGACCCTACTTAGACCAAGTGCAAGTCTTTGGAAAAGAGTTGAGTTTGAAAGGAAAAAGGAAATGGAGAATGTTCCACACACCTATACCAACGGATCGGTATGAGGAAGTTAGAAAGATATTACCATAATGGTTTATGGTTGGAAAAGGAGGAGTTTTGGAATAACATTAATAAAATTGAGATATCTAGTAGTCATAATTTCCTTATCTTCTTCAACAAAGATACAGAGGTGTTTTAAATAAATAAAAGTGAGAAACTAAAAATGGAACTAGAGCACTCATGTTGGAGTAGTTTGCGAGTACATTCAAATGTACTCATACTAGTTTGCTTCTGGCTATTGTCGTAGCCAGACATGGAGGAGTACTACACCCAGGAGGAGTATGGCGACATCTATGCGAACTAAGGATCTTCTCAAAGTCGACTGCCTGTCGGGTCTGCGTTAGTTGTTGGTGGCTACTACGTTTAATTTCCGCTGCTTATGTTGATTGTTTCGGTTTGGCCCTTGAAGGCACCTATGTAAGACTTGGTCTAGAGGACCATTTTATGTAAGACTTTAATTCGGTATTGTAATGGATGTAAACTTTGGTATTCAATTCGGATTATGTGCAACGACAGACTGATCACGGGATCGTTGTGTTAAGCATAATCGGGTATTTCGGACAGTTAGTCCGGGGTCCCCACACACCGTATGCGAACGACGATATATCTGACACCCGATCGTCACGGTCTGCCTCATAACGTAGAACTTTCTTGGTGGTGCTCGTTGGAGGAAGAACACTAGTGGTATTTTGAAGGGATCATCTTATATAATTACCGCCGCGTAACTAATATATACTAATATCTATAATCACACAATATAAGATGCACACAAAACGTCAAATCTAATGCAATGGTGCCCGTAGTTTATAAACAATTTAATAAACGTACCTTGACCATATTACATAGCCCCTGCAAAATAAAGTTAGAAGCTTCTACTATATCTTTTGCATATATAGGCTCCCAGGGGGGAGCCAACCTCCTCACCAGGCAATGTGAGACTAATCCCACATGCCTGGTGCGGCATGGCTGGGTGCGTTGGCCCCCTAGTGGGCCTCTTGGCCCACTTGGGTCGGCCCTCAAGCCCCCCACCGAATTCCCCTAGGAAAATTTCCCCTCTTGGGCCTTCTTTCGACCTGAAGGCCCATTTAGGGAAATCAGACTAAATAAATTCGAAAATAAATATATAAAATCATATTTAGACATTAATTACACTAATTAATATCAAAGATATTATATATAATTTATTCTAGCTCCGAATACTCTTTCGTCGCTGCCCGATCTCCATCGGACCTTTCCCGGGACGTTCCGGGTGATCTCTTTTCTTTCCAGTTGTCTTGTCGAAACCCCTTAAGTGTGTTACCCTAGAGGTTCGATAAAATAACAGACATGATCGAGACTTCTCTCCGATCAATGACTAACTCGTAGGCCTGAACCCCATGAATTAATCCCTGTGATACAACGAATGAATTTCATCTATCAAACTTGAACGTAAAGTCTTAAACCTATTGCCATGTCGATACTTAGCGTGTCTGAGCGTCGATCATAATATCTCCATATCTAGCTTGACCTCCTTACCGACAACTCTATCTTCTACTCGTCTATAATTTCATGTCTCCGTGACCTAGTCACATGCTTGGAAGCTCATTAGACATAATCTCACTGAGTGGGCCCTATAGTATCTATCCTGCTATGCGGACTGGCATATCCCGCTCTTGACCCCTCGTCTCAACTACTCCCTTCCGATACCCAAAAGTATCACCGTTATTGTCATACTAATTAAGATACGACGTTTGGTGCAATCAAAGTATCTTCCAGGAATAACAATAAGAGTTGGTCTCACGGTCAAAGGCGTAATGACTACGTCCTACAAATATGGGTATGTCCATCACATCATTCTCCAGCAATATGACTTCCATTGCTGACCGGCACCATGCCCTATGATCGGGAAACCTCGATCATCGATCGGGCAATGAAACTAGTCTTAGTAGAGTCTACTAGGGACCTGGTTGTTTACGCATCACACCCGTATTAATGTTTCCGCTTAATACGGTTATAGCATGACACAAAAACATATTATGAACAAACGAGATATGATAAAGAAATGCACTTTATTAATTGCCTCTAGGGCATATCTCCTTTAGGTTGGGGTCCCGATCTTCACGGATTGACAAATAACATGAGGGGGAAAGAGATGAACACGAAGAACATGTTGGGGATATATCAACTAGGGGCATCTCCAACATGGATCAATCCGGCTAGTCCAGGGTGGCCCAAGGGTGGTAAGGCTGAAGCCTGCCGGGCGGCCCAGATAGTGACGTACAAGGAAGTAGGCCGACGGTCCAAGGAAGGCGGAAGGCCGAAGCCGATCAAGCCACCAAGCCCAAGATGGAAGGCGGAAACTAAGCCGGCTAGGTCTAGGACTCTGATTACTTGCCGGACAAGTACTTGCCTTGTATCCTGGGGTCTTACCGCCTATATAAGCCGGCCACCAGGAAGCATTTAGGGCACGCCTCAATACGCATCATACACATTGTAACCTGTTCACGACTTTTGGCTCATAGTGAATTAGCAGCACGTAGGATCTCGCCACGCTGCGGGATCTGAAGCTGGGTAAACTCGCCGTGTTCAATCCCGCCCTCGACGACACCAACCTTCTTCCCCACAATCCATACGTAGGCTAGAGGACCCCCGTCTCCTATCAATTATGCCGATACCACGATAGTTGGCGCCCACCGTGGGGCATAAGGTTCCTGGCGTCACGTTCCAGGCGGGAACATTTGGCGGCGTGGGCAAGCAGATCGCCATCGGCCGCGTCACAAGGTATGGCGGCCAGAGCTACGTCAACTCGGATGAGTCCTGGCTCCCGGCGGACGACTACCTTATCGGATGCGCAATCGTACCGATCGGAGGGATCAACGTCTTCATCGGGTACACACCAGAGGCGTACGGCCTACCGCGTTTCTACAACCCCACCCACCAACCCTTCGACCAAGGAGTCGACCGACAAGATGTTTCTGAATCCGCCTTCTCCCAAGAGCCGACCGCATCTGATTTCCACTTCGTCGGAGTTGTCAGACTCGGATCCGACTCCCAGCCGAGAAACAACGATCCTGAATCAATCCTTCCTGCTCTTCAGGAGGATGCGATGTCAGATGCCGGATCCAGATCTACCGTTCAAGTCAACGTAGACTCTGACTCTGATGATGACGCTAGTCTCTTCGAAGAGAAAATCAAAAGCCGCTTTTCCAGTGATAATCCGGCTCCTTCAGAGGGCACAGCGGATACTGATATGCCTGACAAGCTAGCTATGATGGTTGTCGTTGGTCACGAGTCAACCCCAGTTGCTTCTGAAACGCAAAACAAGCCGTTGGAAGATGCCGGCGACACCACTGCCGGTCAACTCATTGAAGGTTCCGACAAGGTGCGCGCAAAGAAGAAAACTGGCCTCGAGAAAGGCGGCAGCAACAAACCCACGGATTTGCTCTCCATCATCAAGGAAGTAGAAGAGATTATGCACACTCCGGTGAACAAGGATACCCCACTCGACGAAGTGGAAGAGCTTAGGATTAACATGCTTAAGCACTCTGACTTCCTGCGCAAAAGAGAGGACCATGTTGAGAGCCTTGCAAAGAAGACCGAGAAAGAACAGGAAAAGATGTCGGCTAAAACAAGCCGGCAGCTCTTAAAGGAAAAAAGGCCATAAAAAAACCGCCGTGATAAGGAGCCGCCAACACGTGCAACAACAGCGGCTCAGGATCTTGGGTTCGACTGGCGCACGGCACCACAACGCGTAGACAGAAGGGGGGATGTTGTCTTCTGCACCCCCATCCTTAACGCCACCGCCGCGCTAGATACCCTAGACGACAAAACTTACACAGCGGAGGAAAATCTGGCCAATGCAAGACACTTCGTGAGCAAGGCCCTCGAACAACAATCTCGCGCTGACTCCTACGGCCACATGGCGGATGCCCGCGGGGGAGACCTAGAATCCAAGTCAGGAAAGTGCAAAGCCGCACTTGGCGCTGACCCCGAAGGTCCGTCCGGCTCTAGTAGCCATGGCGACAAAAGGAAAGCAACGCCACCTCCAAAGAAGACGCCACCGCCAAAACCAAGGCGGGACGAGAATTCAAGGACAGGAAGCAGAGGAGATCTGCCACCTCCATCCCAGTCAAGGCGCGGCAATGGCGGTAGCCGAGATAATGGACAGCCGCCTAGAAAAGATGCCGGTAACGACCCTCCTAGGAGAGGTCGAAGCCGGTCTCCGCAGCGTAGCACCGTCAGCAAGTGGAAGGAGGCGACAGAAGGGCCCAGGCGCAGCGTAAGCCGGGCAGCGCATGACGAGCCAAACGCAAACAGAGGTGCACAGCAGCTCGATCCAAAAGACGCGCGACACCGCCTACAAGACATAGCAAGAGGAAAGGAGCCGCTATATTCTGGACCAAAGTGCTTTGGCGACGCCATCCGCAGAGAGCCGTTCCCCAAGGACATGACATCAGTGTCTAAAAATTGTTCTAGGTACAACGGCCTCGTTAAACCGGATTCGTGGCTAGCCGATTATGCCATGGCCATAGAAATTGCCGGCGGAAGCAGTCATATTGCCGTCCGCTACCTACCTCTCATGTTGGAAGGCACGACAAGGGCTTGGATCGACAACCTTCTAGAAAAGTCTATCCATAGCTGGTACGACATGGAATAGGTTTTCTCCCAGCACTTCCAAGGAACATACAAGCGTCCAAATACCTACACGGATTTACAACGCTGTATTCAAAAGCCAACTGTCATGGTGTTTTGGGCGCACAGGCTATCCATGCCTTCTACACGGGCCTGCAGAAGAAGTCCTTGCTCCGTCATCGGCTCATCCGCGAGCAAATCACGGACCTTGGCGAGATGCTTAACCTAGCCGTCCAATACGCGGCGGCAGATGACGACGCACGTGACGATGATCCAAACGTCAGCATCGTGCCAAAACAGAACAACAAACGCAAGCAGGCGACGGACGATAATGCCGGACCTTCCAACGAGGTAGCCGTCGCGTTCCAAGGGAATGCCGGCAAAAAGAAGTGGAAGAACAAGAAAGACAATCGCGACGCCGGCTCGGGCCCTAAGGCGGCGCGTATCACTTACGAGCAGCAAAACTTTTGCCATGCCCTATCCACGCCTCACTTGGCAAGGTCAACAATATGCTTAGCGAGTGTCGTTTCATGGACGACTTCAAAAAGGATCCCACAGTCGACTGGAAGTAAAAAAAGTCAAAGAAGTACGACAAGAAAGACAACAAGGATGACGAAGATGACGAGGACATGTCAATCTCAAGTGATGACGATGCGGCCGCCAAGAAAAAAAAGCCATATCCGAAGGTCAAAGAATCTCTCGTGTCTTTTGTCGGCACGCCTTCGGCTAAGGTGGAAAAGGCGGAGATGCGCGAACTCAACGCGACAATCCCAGACGTCCCTCAGTACTTAAACTGGTCTGAGGCGGCGATCACCTGGGATCGGTCCGACCACCCTGATCACGTTCCCACCCAGGCAAGTACGCCCTTGTCATCGATCCCATTGTCGACAACTTCAGACTCACAAAGGTACTCATGGATGGCGGCAACAGCCTCAACATCCTGTACTATGACACACTAAGCCGCATGAACCTGTCAGAGGATCATCTTGATCACAGCAACCTTACTTTTCATGGCATAGTGCCCGGCAGGCAAGCAAAGTCAATGTGGAGCATTAGGCTGAAGGTAACTTTTGGACCAAAGGAGAACTGCCGCTCAGAGTTCCTCCGGTTCAAAGTTGTCCCCTTCAAAAGCGCCTATCATGCAATCTTCGGACGACCGGCTTTTGCCAAATTCATGGCAAGGCCGTGCTACATATACAGCAAGCTCAAAATGCCGGGGGAAAACGGAACCATCACGATTTGCGGCAACTTCAATAAAGCCAAGGAGTGTGAGCGTGGCATGGCCGCCTTCGCAGAAGCCGTCATCCACAAGGAAGAACTCGCACTACTTGAGGCGGACCCAGACAACTCCATGCCCAAGCCAAAGATTGATATCAAGAAGAACTTTGAAGCTTCAGAAGACACCAAAAAGGCGGACCTCATCCCAGGCGACAAGTCTAACCAAGTCGTCATCGGCTCCAACCTTGACAGCAAATAGGAATGCGCGCTCGTCGAGTTCCTCCGTGAGAATCGCGACATCTTTGCATGGTCGCCTTCCGACATGCCTGGTGTACCGAGGGAACTTGCCGAGCACTCACTCAACGTCATAAAAGGATCCAAGCCGGTGAAGCAAGCAACAAGACGCTTTGGAGATGAGAGACGCAAGGCTATAGGAAAGGAGATAAATAGGCTGAAGGCCGCCAATTTCATAAAAGAAGTTGTACACACCGATTGGGTGGCAAATCCTGTACTAGTTTCAAAGAAGAATAAAGAGCTGAGGATGTGTATCGACTATACCGGTGTTAACAAGTGCTGCCCAAAGGATCCCTTTGCGCTGACTAGAATCGACCAAGTCGTAGACTCCACAGCAGGCTCCGTGCTGCTTTGTTTTCTAGACGCCTACTCAGGATACCATCAAATCAAGATGAGGGAGTCAGATCAGCTGAAAACTTCCTTCACCACTCCATACGGGACTTTCTGCTACATCACGATGCCTTTTGTCCTGAATCGGGGGCAACATACCAGCGCTGTATGCAAAATTGCCTGCACGAACAGATCGTCCGCAATGTTCACGTCTACGTAGACGACATTGCGGTGATGTCGAAAAAGAAGGCAAATCTCCTAGAGGATCTGGAAGAAACTTTTCAGAATCTCCGGAGGTACCAGATGAAACTCAATCCCGCCAAGTGTGTTTTCGGCGTTCCAGCCGGCAAGCTACTCGGATTTATCGTCTCAGAACGAGGGATCGAGGTTAATCCGGAGAAGATCAAGGCCATCCAAAACATATCCAGACCTACTTGTCTGAAGGATGTGCAACGCCTAGCCGGATCAGCGGCGGCCGTCAGTCGCTTCATAAGCCGCCTAGGGGAAAAGGCAATGCCTCTCTACCGGCTATTGAAGAAATCCGACAACTTTGAGTGGACAGCAGAGGCATATGCCGCCTTACAGCAACTTAAGGAGGCCCTCGTATCCGCTCCGATATTGGCAGCACCTCGATCGCTGGAACCAATGCCGCTCTACATCGCGGCAACTGGAACAGTTGTCAGCGTTGTCTTGGTTGTGAAAAGAAAGGAAAGCGAAGCCGCGACGTCTGAGCAATGACCGGTTTACTTCATCAGTGAAGTCTTCTCTGCCTCCAAGCAGAGGTATCCACATTACCAAAAGCTGGCGTATGGTGTATTCTTCGCCGCCAGAAAGCTTAGGCATTATTTCCAGGAGCACACAGTGACAGTAGTCAGCAAGGCGCCGTTGGGAGACATAATCAACAATGCAGAGGCAAAAGGTCGAGTCGCCAAGTGGGGCATCGAACTTGCCGCCTTTGATATAGTCTACAAACCACGGAGCGCCATTAAGTCTCAAGCATTAGCAGACTTTGTCGCCGACTGGACAGAAGCCATGGAGGAAACTGTACTCCTCGAGTCAGAATATTGGGTCATGCACTTTGACGGATCAAAGATGCTCAAAGGCTCGGAGGCTGGAGTTGTTATACGCACACCCAATGGCGACAAGCTCAGCTACGTGTTGCAGATTCATTTCACAGCAACCAATAACATCACAGAATATGAAGCTTTACTTCACGGGTTACACGTGGAAAACGACCTCGGCGTCAAGAGAATCCTCTGCTATGGTGACTTAGATTTGGTCGCGCAGCAAGTAAGCGGAACATGGGATGCAAAAAGCACAACAATGGCGGCATACAGGGCCAAGGTTGATGACTTCGCCAAAACTTTCGTGGGCTACGAAGTCTGGCATGTTCCAAGAGCTGAGAACGAGGCGGCAGACACACTTGCCAGACTAGGGTCAGAACGCAAAAAGGTACCAAAGGATATTTTCCTGGAACATTTGCGCAAGCCATCCATTAAGGGCGCCGACTTGTTGGACCCCGATGCAGAAGAGCCGGTAGAAGCGGCAAGTCTCGCTGTCTACTCGATACAGCTGGATTGGACTGTCCCATACCTCGATTTTCTAACCGACAGCAAGTTGCCGGAGGATGATGAGGTGCTAAAAAGGCAGATCATAAGGCGAGCCAAGGCATTCACAATAATAAAAGGCGAGCTATATAAGCGAAGCACGTGTGGTATCTATCAACGGTGCATACCGCCAGAGGAAGGCCAGGAAATTCTGAAAGACATACATGTTGGCACCTGCGGGCATCACGCTTCCGCCAAGTCCATCGTGTCCAAAGCTTTCCGCCAAGGCTTCTACTGGCTTATCGCCAAAGAAGACGCCGCGCACATCGTAAAAACATGCAATGGCTGCCAACTGTACGCCCGCCAACCTCACATGCTGGCACAAGAGCTCAGGACAATTCCAATCACCTCGCCGTTCGCGGTCTGGGGCTTAGACATGGTTGGTCCCTTCAAGAAGGCACGTGGTGGATACACCCACCTGTTAGTCGCTGTCGACAAGTTCACCAAATGGGTCGAGGCCAAGCCGATCAGCAAACTTGACGCGCGAACAACCACCAATTTTCTCTGGGGAATTATCTCTCGGTTTGGAGTTCCACACAGCATTATCACTGATAATGGCAGCAACCTATCTCATGGCGACATAGAAGAATACTGCAGTGATCTAGGTATCCGGCTTGATTTGGCATCCGTGTCACACCCACAATCTAATGGACAAGTAGAGCGTACAAACGGCCTAGTCCTCTCAGAACTTAAGCCTCGTCTCGAAGCTCCGTTACATAGGGCAGCCGGCGCTTGGGCAGAAGAGTTACAGTCCGTACTCGGGAGTTTGCGCACAACGCCAAACAGATCTACCGGCTACACTCCTTTCTTCTTAGTATATGGCGCCGAGGCGGTGCTACCTACCGACATGAAATACGATTCCCCAAGAGTGTAGCACCCCCAAGAGCCACACTAGACAAATCTGAGACCTCAATCTGAGATAAGCCTAACATAGATCTCGGAAGCCAACAGTTGAAATCGATAGCACAACAGAGACCCTACAACACAAGAAGTAATATATTAAGCTCTCAACAGAGCGAGGAAGCAAATATCACGAAAATAAGGTCACTGACCTGTCAATCACCAATACAACAAAAGGCAAATTATGCTATTAGACATAGCAAAACTAGCAAAAGGCCTAAGAGGCCAAAGCATAACGGCGACGTCCCAGTCCAGAGATTCCAGGCTGCCGTCTGGGAACTCCAACCTACTCGTCGATGTCCAGAAAACACACCTGTCCAAATAATTGCGCAAGGCAGAGTACAACAGGTACTCAACAAGACTTATTTAACCTGTTATATATCTGCTCGTTCACAGAGTATTCATGAATGTCTTTTGCATAAAGCCATCTTTATTTTCAAATCGAGGGAGGAGAGAATCTCGCATCAGTAGACTTTTTAAAAAGGGATAAGAGAGTTAAACACAAGCTTCATCCACATCTTCAATCTCCACCAGATCATCATGAGTTGTACCACCCACCAGAATCACCCCCTCGCTCAACCCGAGGAAGCGATCCTCCCTTAGTTGGCAAGTTTTATAATTAGATTCGTGTTATCTATGATCATCAGACATAAGGTACCAAGTCGTCCATAACCGTTGACACGGCTTTCCGAAAAGATTTACCCTGCATGGGGTGTAACTACCCACACACGCCAACCAACCGATACGCCAGTACTTTTAGCACTCTTCCGAGGAGTGCCGGCAGGAGGGTTGGCCACGTCCTTTCCCAAGCTTCGCATATGTCCATGAGCCACAGCAGTAGATCCAACCACGCGCAGCGGTCTCTAGTGCGGTTTGCCAAGTCCAAGATCTGTGACCGCAACCCACTTGAACCTGGCCCTAAATCTCTTCAAATCATTTTACCGCACACGCAAATGGAACACTCGAACTAGTGGCTTCACGTAGTAGGCATGGCAAGTTGGAGCCGAGGGGAAAATGAATGCCCTGTGTGGATGCACGAATAGTCTTGGTTCCGAAGACGAGAACTCAGTTCCTAGGTCGCTAAGAATGGAACAAACCACCACAATCCCATTGTGGCCTCCCATCCAAGCCTTTAGCATAGTCAACACATCCCTGATCATTCCATGCCATCCTTCAAGGCTCTGACTCATCAACCGGATGAAACAGAGGGAAGATCTAAGCAGGGCTAAGCATAGCAGACTCTCGCGATGCAACACTTATGACACTTTAAACCTCAACTCAAAACCACATTTGAATCGCATGCATAATACCAGGATCAAATACATTGAAATCGTATATGTGCAGATAAGAGGTTATCCTTGCCTTGCTCTTCGATGACAAGGTATAAGCTAGAAATCTTCGTCTTGACTTGATCTGGATAACCAAAATAACTCTTCATAGATATCCTGCTTGAGTATGTCGTCGATGATTCATCAAGCCTTCGGTGTGGTCGAACTCCACTTCGGATTCACATTCTACCGCGGAAAACGAAACACCGGAAAAGAAACGAGAAACAACATTCAACCATGGCATAGATGCAATGCGCACAATGTATGCATGACAAGTTAAAGGATTGAAATGTAAACCCTACACATGGAAATACATTTTAAATGGAGTGCGAATGTAACATCCCAACATTTTATAATGTTCAAAAATCACTAAAATTTAAAACTTTTGTTTTGGATTAAAATAAAACAGTAAATGCATAAGAAAACCAACTGTAAAAGACTTCAAACATATTAAAGAGTTTTATTGCAAATATCTCAGTTTAACTTTTCTTTCAAAAGTTATTTCTAGTTAAACATTTTATTATCCATTGTATTTCAAAACCCTTAATATGTAATTTGACCAATGTTTTATAAAGCACAAACCATTTTATTTTAAGTGAATAGTTTACTTATAAGTAATTGATTTCAACCAGTTAGCCTTAGCTATAAATAAATTAAAATAATAATTACAAGTGTTATTTTAATCTATTGAAAACTTTGTCTATTGGCCAAAAGATTATGATTCATTTACCTCAGTTCAAAATATAATTTGGAAATTATAAGCCTATAGTTTATAATTTTAATAACTTCATATAATTCATAATTAATGGATTATCCAAATAAACATTTCATTAGATTCAATGATTCTCATTTATTTTCTAAACATAAATGATTTCAGGAATATATTATACTATATAAGAAAAGAATTAAATCTAAAATCTTTTCCAAAGTTGTTTATGAAGTTTTCAAATAATTTACCTTAATATAAACTATAATGGTGCACAAAATAAATTGAATTAAAAATGTTTACATTTCATTTTCTCTTTCATTTCAAATTTTTGTAATGGGATATTTACTAATCTTTTGAAGCTAAAATTTTATTTACTATGGGAATATGAGTTTAAATAACTTAAATTCAAACTTATATAAGTATTGTAGTTTTATAAAATTTTATACAGCCAAAAGAAAATTTAATTAAGGTATATTTTCAAATTTGACTTTAAGTGTCAAATTTGTATTTAAGGAATATTCAAAATATTAAATTTTCAAAGTATTCAAAACATGCCCACAACTGGTTTAACACAAATATATTGTTTTTACAAATTTCTAGAAATTAATTTGACTTCATTTGGAATTATAAATCAAAAGTTATTATGGAAATAAATAAAACAGAAAAAGAAAAAGAAAAACGATGACGTCACAATCTCTGGCCGGAGACTACGCTCGAAAACGGCCGATTGATCCCCTGTAAATTCGCGCGATTAAAGCTGCGTTGAAAGCTTCCGTATAGCCCTTCAAGTAGCCCACCTCGCCCTCTCCCTTTCCCCCAGACCACCCTCCCAGAGCGCCCCCAGGCCGTCCACGCGCGACCTCGCCATCTCGCCATTGCCGCCGGCGAGGAGCTCCTTTTCCAGTGGACGTCGACCACGCCGAGCCCTCCCACCTACTCCATCCTTCATTTTTCTTCCTCGGGCATCTTTCTAACTTGGTGCGGTGTTTTATTTCGCGCTAGGTCGAGCTGCGCATCCACGACCGACGCCGCCCGTCGCCATCTCCAACTCCGGCGAAGGATTGCCGAAGAACGAGGGCGCATCGAGGTCCCCGAGCACGCCACCGAGACCGCCTCCACCTGCTCTTTGTTCCGGTATGCCCCATCTGTCCTCGCTCGCCTTAGATCGTGTAGGACGAGTCGTGCCGATCATGTCGCCGCCGCGCGCTCCGTCTCCGGCTAGGGTTCCGGCGAACAGCGCCGCTGGGTTGGATCGGATTAATCACGACCGTTGGATCTAGATCGCACGGCTTCCTTTTAATTCTATTTCCGAACCGGTATCAGCAAATCACAGGAGGCCACGTCAGATCCGCGTCAGCTGCACAGTCAGCGCCCAGTCAGCGCTGACGTGGAAATTGTTTTCTTTTAATTAGATTAAATGGCAGTTTTGCAAAAAAGCCCCTGCCACTTAGATCTGTCATAACTTTTTAACCTCTTATCCAAATTTAACAAACTTTATATTTTTGGAAAGCCCTTGACATGTAGAATATTTTAGATCTGCAAAAATTCAATTTTGACTAAGTTTAAAATATTCAAATTTCAAATAGAAGATTTGAGTATATTTGTAATAATTTTAAATATATAAATCCAAAAATTACAAATAAAATTGTTTTAGAAACTTTAGAATATTTGTAAATTGATGCCACTGCTATAAAATATTTTTGAGTAATATTTGAATGAATTCATAGTTATATATTTAATTGGAATAGTTTGAGTATTTTCAACATAACTATTAATAGAAATATTATTTTTGATTAAATCAAATTGCTAAAAATCTAATTACATGCCCACTGTCTATTAACACTACTTATAAATTTTGTTATAAAAATTTAATCATAGAAAACTTTAATCTTATAATTATTCCTTTTATTTTCCAAAAATAGAAATTAATTAAATTGCATTTCATGCATAGTATATTTTATTTTGTAGTTACATTTTCCATAAGAAAACCCCTCCCCCATTTTCTCTAAGTTAGAAATATTTTCAAACTTAGTATTCTGGTAAAAGTTTTATAACATAGATACTTAGGATTTTCAACATGGAGCTAGAAGACCAATGAAGGACTTAGCCAAACGAGACTCCAGAAGAATCTCCAAGGAGTAGGAGCACTTAGAAGAAAGATCAAGAAGAAGTTCATGAAGACCAACCAGAAATATTTTCTAAGTCTTTCTCCCTCTTTCTTCTTTCTCCCTCCTTCTTCTGTTAGACTTCATGATGACTAAGTAAATCCAAGACCAGCCTCGAGGATACAAGAACCACCAAGTCTGGAGATGAAGCCTGGAGGACAACTACATCTCTCTTTCTATCTTTTCCCCTCCTTTCTAATCTTGTCTTTCACATTTGACTTAAACAATTTTTGATCATGATGTTATCATCTTGAAGTTGTTGGATCCTAGCGGCATAGTGGGATGAAGCGGCCTGGAAACAAACCTTACATGTCCACGTACATGAGACCTGTTCCACAATTTAAGTGGCTGGCCGGGTGTCTGTCTCTCTCACTTTAGTGAATATCCAATTTACAAAGAGTTGATAATAATTGTTGATCACCTCGAAGAATAGAGCTAGTAATTTCCTCTAAGTATTTTGCACATCAAGACTAAGCCATTAGAGTGCTTATTCAGGATGATATCAAACAAAATATTTTATTCAACTTATGACCTTAGCCCTTAGTCCTTTTGGACCAACCTATTTGCCTTACATTAACTTAAAGGATTTTCATGGCATGAAAAAGCATTTCTAGCCCTTAGGAATATTTTGCACATCAGGCATAAACATATTTCCTTAGAAAGTTTTAAAACTTATTTATTCATCTAGTATGTGTTTTGTGTGTATTGGATTTGTGCTTGCTGTTGATTGTTGTATGGTTGTTTGTCTCTACTGTTAGATTGAACGGAGAGTCCCGAGTATCGTTGAAAAGAGTTGTGAACAACGACAACATTCAAAGGCAAGTGGCACACCTCATAAACTTCCTAAGTATTTTCTATGCATTACTTAGTGTATTTTTATATGCATGTGTAGGATAGTGTTGCAATGCTAAACCTGCGTAGAATTCCCTTACTCCTGTGTCTAGGTTCCTATATCTTACTTAGCAGAAATATTGATGCTATGCAATTGATGAAAAGTTTTACAAATTATTAAGTGGCTACTCAGGGCTGTGCTCAGGGTTGTCGTCGCCTAGGATGAATTTCTATTCTACTTAGGGCCGTGAGCATGGTGATTTTACCTGAGAGTGCACATCCACTAAGTTAATGAAACTCCTGGGTGGATTGGTTGTTATGGTTTATGTTGAGTGGCTTTTGGGACTATGCTTGTGGTTGTCTTCGCCTAGGATGAATGTCTATTCTACTTAAGGCCATGAGTATGGTGGTTGTTACCCAGAGGTACACTTGTGGATTGCCACCCAGGGAACAAAGGAATCTGAAGAACTCCGAGTGACGATTGCTTCCCGTGCAGCCTTTTGACAATGGGCTCTGTCTAGAATAATTAAGTTGTGAGGGTGCAACCTGTCAGCTTGACAAGCAGATGTAGGGGGGATGATAGGTGGAACGGGTCTTGCTAGTATGGTTGCATTCTTCTTCTGAAAGTTCTTGTCTCAATTCTCTCCTTTCCATAATACACTCCGCGTGTATAGGATTTCTCGGACAAATTTAGTCTAAAGGTGAAAGTGCACAACCTCTGCAGAGTGTAAAACTAAGTACTTAGCCATGTCCCCGGTACGGACAATTTGAGCAGCCGATCACGGACGACAACGGAGGATTCCACCATTCCAACTTCAGAAATAAAACTTGATGGGTAAACAAGGGAAGATGAGATTGGAAGAAGGTGTTTCCCAAAAGATAGGAAAAATTGGCTTTATGCAAAATAGCCTTGAACTCCACCAGCCAAATATGCATATAGACTTTAGAGTTATTCCATTAAGTGTCCACCATAGTGTCACTTGCCAGACTCCATTTTTATGGAATCTGACCCACGTTGTTGCAATATTTTTCTTATTGCAGATTGTTCAGTTGACGAGTAAGGTTTCGTTGATAGGTTTCGAGTCTACAACCAACATGTTTTCGCCTGTGGCAGCATGAAAGTGATAGAGACTCCCTGCTATTGTATTTCCGATGTGTACTTTTCAAATGCTAGCTTTAGGCTATGCAACTTGTATCAAATATTTTGTAATTCTGGATCATCGATGTAATAAAATTGACGCTTTGTTGTGATATTACATCGTAAACTGTGTGTGCAAATGATTTGATCCAGTGATTTGCACTATACACAGGTATCTGCCTTATTTGAAGTGCAGGTACGCTACAGCGAATGCCTGAGAGGTGCCATTCGACAAATTCCATATTCAAAAGAAAAGGTGTAATTTGTTCTTCTATTATGAACATGGATCAAAGTTGCTTAAATATGCATGATAAGGACATAATTAGATATATATTATTTTTCTGCAAATTTTGATATATTAATCACATTTTTCTGAATTAAAATGAATTAGTTATGAATTTCCAAAGATTAAATATTTTTAAATCAATTTAGAACATTTATGAAATTAAATAAATAACTTTTCTAAATATTTCTAAATTTAAGAAATCATTTCTGGAAAACATTAAAATTCTGACAGGGGACCCCACATGTTAGATATTTAATAATTATAGAAAACAGTATTGAAAAAATATTAAAAATCTGACAAGCTGGTCCCACCTATCATAATTTAACAATTACAGAAAAAAATTAAATGAATTTTGGAAAAGAAAAGGCCTCGCTGGCGTCATGATGACGTCAGCAATGGAGAAGTGGCTCCCTGCCGAGCACCAATTCGGCGAGGGAGGCCACCTGGAGCAGTGCGACAACGCGCTGGAGACTCGTGCGAACGCGGGGAGCCAAAGGAGGGCGGCGCTGCTGGCAAAAGGTCGCTAGAGAGCTCCCGAGACGCACCCGTACGATGGCCGGCGGAGGAGCACGGCGGCCCGAGCAAGCCGACCACGAGAGAGCCAAAGGAGGGCACTGGGAGAACCGGAAACTCACCCTGAAGGTCGTCGAAGTCTCAAGAAAGCAAGGAGATGTCGGGGTTCGGTGGAATCGTCTGCGGAGGCCGGCAGCCGGAGTTGGAGAAGACGAGCACGGGGCGAGCAAATTCGTCGGCTTCGTGACATACCAGCACGCACGGATCACCGAGGAGGGATAAGGAAGGACGGTGGAGCCTCGGAGCTCCTCGCCGTGGCTCGGGGTTGCCTGCAACGACATGAATCACCGCCGAACCCGAGAGCTAGGGTTTCGGTTTTGGGGAGGAAGAAAGGAGAAGGAGAAGAAGAAATGGGATTCTCCGTGGCGGCGGAGGGCTTCTTGTAGGAGGAGAAGTGGCGGTGGCGGGGATCTTGGCGCGGCGCAGCAACGGACGGCCGGGGAAGCGACACGGTGGCGCGTCCTTCTGTCGAAGGAAGAAGAAAGAGAAAGAAAGAAGATTTTCTGGATAACCCCCTGGGTTTTCAGGAAAACGTAGAACCTTTGAAAACATGCCCCTGGCTTGGAAAATAAAGGTTTTGAGGACCTTTTTGAAAATATAAATTTTATACAAAAATACCGGGAGCTTTAGAATTTCACAAGGAAGCCATTGGAAACTTTGGATTTTGAAAATTTTGAAATTCTTTTAACACATTTAAAATAACAAGTGGTTTAGGCCACTTTAGGGTTTTTCTCTTTTATTGTTAAACTCTAATTTTGTGCATATTTAAATTAGATGCAAATGATGCTCATGATGCACAAAACAAATCCTAGTTATAAATTAGCTAATTTGGGGACGTTACAAATCTATCCCCCTTACAAGAATCTCGTCCGCGAGATTCCTTGGGTAGGAAAAGAGATACAGAGAGGAGGGCTACACCGGCCTTGGATGATCTCGTCGATCCCACGACGAGCTTGTTTAACGAAGAGGTTGATCTTTTACTTCAGGGATGATTGAACACTTCAGGTCTTGTCGGACGGTTCTTCAACTGCACCAAAGGGAAGAGGGAAGTAACTCTGGAACGAGGATCTTCAAAAGGATCGAGTATCTCATGGTCAACTCAAGGGAGGAGTGTGCAAGACAACTCTTGAGCTAACAAGCATGAAACATATCAAGGTAACGGATGGAAAGGAAGGAGTTTCAAGTTGATAGACAACTGTTACGCGAAACGAGTAGAATATGAGCTTTGCACAAGGCTAAGATGGATCGATAACAAGATCTTGATACAACAAAAGGAAGAACCCTTTGCAGATTTCAACCATTTGGCTTACAAGATGTTTGCCACATGAGTAAAAGTCCAGGGCTCTAAGATGACAGACAAATTCACACAATGTGTGAGTTGAAAAGAATTTCAAGTACCAGCAAAAGGATGGAAGGACAGATCAACGGAATGTTGAAGATCACCACGGAAGGAAACTTCACATGGTGGATATGTATTCAAAAGATAAGAAAAGGATCAAGAGGATCAATCGAGAGACACTCAGAATCTCCGAGATCACCGGAGGTGGGAACTTCTTCTTGATCTTCTAGTTACCCATTTCAAGCTCATGACAAGCCTTTAATAGGTGAGGAGGTGAACATCGGGCTTTGGAAAGAGAAATACCATAAGGGGAAACTTTTAGAACAAGCCACACAACAATCCTCATGGGGAGTGGTTGTTCTTGAAGATTCCAGGAATTTCGGTGATAGGCCTTCCGACTAAGTGTGTCAACCAAAACGTTAATCTTGCCGGAGTTACAAAAGGACCTATGTCAAAATCCTTGAGGAACACCAACCATCGTTGCTGCTTGAGATTCAGCTCTGGCTAGTTGGAATGAAAGTTCAGACTAAGAACGTTCAAACAGAAAGGTGCAATGGTTAACATCGAAGAAAGGTTGTAGAATCTCAAGATGAGGACAACAATGTCAAGCTCGAAAAGATGAGCGAGATTGCAAAACCCATGTATTATTAATTTGTCGGAGGACAACTGCACCTACATGATTAATATGCAACAAACACAGTTGAGTCCTTGTGGGAAAAAAATAAAGAAGATACTGAAGTTTTCAGACTTCTTCTCATTCTTGAACTAATCAGTCAGTGGCTTAGGGTGCATAAATGACTTCTTCAAGGAATGGAGATAAGAACCTATCATCCCAGGAATAATCCGCACATGCACGACCGACTAGAGATGATTCCCGAGGAAACAAGGAAAACTCTACTTGGATTCACGGCGACATCTTTCAGCAAATGCACGTGAACCAGAAGAGGTTACTTCCAACATCCAGAACACATACTTCGTGATGACACAAAGATGGTTCTCAAAAGTTTTCCAACATTATTGCCGAAGGTTCATAATGATCCTCTTCAGACATGGAGGCAATAAGAATGTTATCGATGGGCTCAACAACAAGCTTATTAAGATATTCCAACAGGATGGAATCATATGATACATGAACAAGGCAAAATATTGGTTAGACCAAGGACATGAAGATTCAAGCTGGCGAAACACCATAGGTAAATCATCATCAAAGATGGTCCTTGGGACTGAGTTTGATTTGACGATAGCCCAAATCAAATCAAAGATTCGGAGGATAGCAGATCCGTAGGATATACCATCTTGCTTCAGCATGAAAACACCGGTCGACAGGATTCTTGCTTATCAAAGAAAAACTGAAAGTGCATGGTTACCCCCATGCGTTGTTTTGGTAATTAATGACAATCCTTATGAACTAATGTTTACATTGAGATATTCTTATAGATCTTGTCCATGGGAAATTATAGGAGTTCATGTGTTAGACTCTTCAAGATGACTTAATGACCAATGCTCTATTCAAAGGGTTTATATGAAGAATGATCATGTGTAGAGTTGAGCTCATTGCAAGTATAGCTTGGAATAGAAGATTGAGTGAACAATCATGTTTAACTCCAAGCCATCATACATATCAAGAGAAGAGGATGAAGTGGAAGCTCAATATGATGCATCTCGGAAGATATCTTTTGATTGAAGCTTGCAAAGGAGACATGAAGACAAAGCTTAGCGAGGCAAAGGTATGATCTTGATAGGGCTATAGGATAGATAGGCGTACTATCAAGAGGGGCTCCCGAGTGAGTAACTTGATCGCATGTTTTTGGAGAGCTCAAACCTTTGCATGCTAGGCATATCATCTTTCTTGGTTCTTATTTGGTTTTTCTCCGTGTTGAGTTTTGGTGCTTGTCGTGATCTTCATGACAAGACCAAGTCCTTCAAAAATTGTTTTACTTTGAAAAACTTGTTGCCTTTTATCCATGTGAGGATTTAGAGCTTGGTTTATCTCCATACTAAGCTCTAGTTTATCAAAAACAAATTTCGTATGAATATCTTGTTGCGTTTTTGATGAAGGAGTTTTTACTGGTTTACATTGTTTAGGAAATTTCAACCTTTCCCCATTTGGTTTTATCCTCACATGATTGACTGTGATTTTTCTATGCACATTCAAGTAGAGCACGTTGTAACGATTCCAACGAGACAAAAATCATCGAAAACGGAGTCCGGATGAAAAAGATATTGACGTTTTCGTTTATCAGTTCTGCTGTTTTTTGCTGTGGCGGTAGTACCTCCGCGGTACCGCCCGAGGTACCGCCGGAGCTAACAGAGAGCCGTTTTCGGCGGTACCGGGAGCGGTAGTACCGCTACGGAAGCCTGTTTCAGCCCGCTTTGATGCCCTAACTCCCTAGGGGGGCGGTAGTACCGCTAGAGCCAGCGGTAGCACCGCTACGGCGCGAATCTGCACCCAACGGCTGGATTTTGGGTTTAGCTATTTAAGGGGCCTTCTTCCCCAATGGTTTTCTAAGCTTCTAGCAAGTCTTTCTCCTCTCTCTCCTCCATTTTTGCCCTTTGGAAATCTTGCTCTTCCTCTCCATCCCTCCCATGGTTCTTGCTAATATTTGAGGGAAAGTGAGAGGTGATCTTGATCTACGTTTTCACCGGTCGATTTCTCCTCTAAGTGAGGGAAACCTTGTAGATCTTGATCTTGGAGTTCTTGGTGCATCTCTTCTTTGTTCTTCCTCTCTTATCCCCCCATAATCATTTGTTGCTTTGTTGGAATTTGAGAGTGAAGGATTTTGAGCACTTGTGCTCTTGACTTTTGCATTTGGTGCATCGGTGTGCTCGCCACGAGGATTCGTGGAAGTTGAAAGTTTGTGAGCTTGTTACTCTTGGGTCCTTGGACCCTAGACGCCTTTGTGGTGGTTGGACCCTTGTGTGGTCACTTGAAGCCGTTCGGGAGCCCCCAATCCCATTGTGGGTTGTGCCCCGGATTGTTGTTGGAGGCCGTTCGGGAGCCCCCAATCCCATTGTGGGTTGTGCCCCGGATTGTTGTTGAAAGGCTCCGGATTACGCCTCGAAGGAATTCCGATAGTGGAAGGTGAACCAAGCCTTTGTGGTGCGTTTCACCGGAGAAGAAGGTGAAACCTTTGTGGTTGTTGAACCGTTGTGTCGGTTCACACCTCTCCAATGAGACGTACTCCCTTAACAAGGAGGAACTCGGGAATACATCCTCGTCTCTGCGTGCCTCGGTTGTTTCTATACCCGAGCTTTTACTTATGCACTTCACCTTGTGATAGCCTTCGTGGTTGAAGTATTCTATTGCTATCACCTTGTTGTTTATCTTGCTTAGCATAAGTTGTTGGTGCACATAGGTGAGCCTAGTTTATTTAGGTTGTCGGCTTGTTAATTTAAACACCTAGTCTTATTCCGCAATTATCAAGACTAAACCAGAAAAGTTTTAAACCCCCTATTCACCCCCCCTCTAGGCGACATCATTGTCCTTTCAATTGGTATCAGAGCCTAGGCTCTCTTGTTGGGCTTTACCGCCTAGAGAGTAAAAGATGTCGTTTAGAGAATTAGTGCGCGATCCCACTTTCATATTCGATGGCACAAATTTTGATGTTTGGAAAATTCGCATGCTTAATCTATTTAGGGCCATGGGTCCAAATTATGTTAAGAGGATTGTAGATGTGTGTTTATCTCCTCCAAAGGATTCTCATGAATTATCTTTAGAGGATGAGATAAACTCTCATCTCGAGACTCAAGTTACTAATGGTCTTATGTGTGCTTTGACCGATGTAGTTCTTGCTTCAATCATGCCTTTTCGAAATGCACATGAGCTTTGGACCAAGGTTCAAGATATATATGAAGTGTCAAAAATTATTGAGGATGATTGTTCTTCCTCCACCTCCGGCCGTGATGAGTTTACAACTTCTTCCACTTCACTATCATGTGATTTGTCACACGGTAACGATATGGTGAGTGGCGATAGAAATTGCATTGGTGATGGTGAACTTACTATTGATTATACCTCTTCTCTATCACATTGAAATCTTCTATCTTTGGACTTAAAATCGTCTAGCACTCCAAATGTGTAACATCCCAACATTTTGGAATGTAAAAAAATCACAAAAATTTAAAACTTTTGTTTTGATTAAAATAAAATATTAAAATGCATAAGAAAACTAACTATAAAAGACTTCAACCAATTTGAAAAAGTCTATTATTTCAAAATTCCCAATATGTCATTATTTTCAAAAGTTATTTCCAATTAAACATTACCTTATCCATTGTATTTCAAAAACCTTAATATGTAATTTGACAAATGTTTTATAAAGTACAAACCATTCTAATTTTAGTAAATAGTTTACTTATAAGTAATTGATTTCAACCACTTAGCTATAAATAAATTAAAATAATAATTACAAGTGTTATTTTAAACTATTGAAAACATTGTCTATTTGCCAGAAGATTTTTATTCATTTACCTGAGTTCAAAACATAGTTTGGATATTACAAGTCTATAGTTTATAACTTTAAAACCTCATAGATTTTATAATTACTTAACAACCCAAATAAACATTTAATTAGCTTAAATGATTTTCATTTATTTTCAAAACATAAAATGACTTTCATGAATATATTTTCTATATAAGTAATGAACTAAACCTAAAATCTTTTCCAAAGTTGTTATGAAGTTTCAATTGAATTATCTTAATATAAAATATAATGGTGCACAAATTATTTTGAATTAAAATGAATACATGTTTTTCCCTTTTTATTTTCATATAGTATGTGTTATGTTATTTAGTATTATACTAAAGCCTAAAATGAATTTAGTATTTGAAAATGAGTTTAAATGACTTAATTTCAAACATATTGGAATGTGGGTAATTTCATAAATTTTATTTAACTCCAAATAAATTATTAAATCCCTAAATTCAAAGTTAACCTAAAATAGGTAAAATTGTATTTTATGAATATTTCAAAATATTTCTTTTTCAAAAAGTTTCAAAACATGCCTACTAATGGTTTAAAGCATAGATATGAATTTTACAATTTTTTTAGAAATTAATTTGACATCATTTGGACAATTAAATCAAAAGATATGAATTAAAAGAAAAATCAGAAAATAAAAAGAAAATTGATGACGTCAGCGTGACGTCATCGTCTTCAATCTCCGGCCCGAGACCACGCCCGAAAACGGCCGGCGTTACTCGCATCAATTCGGGCGATTTACTCCACCAATTTGAGCGTCGTTTGTTGCTATTAGTAGGCCTTGACCTCCTCCATATTTTCCCCCCGAAAGCCCTCTGCCAAATGCCCCCAGGCTCGCGAATTTGCTCGCTGGAGCCGCAACGTCGCCACCACGAGTTTCTCCTATTCCGGCTAGAGGAAGCCACCTCCACCCCCGAGACCCCACTCATTCTACTCCCCACCCCATCGCGCACCACACCCGCATCCTTGACGAGTTTTGTCGCGACCAAATCGTGGGGGGGAAAGCACCTCCGAAGCTTGTCGCCGTCCGAGCACCTCCGGCCGCACGCCCCGGCCATCCCCAGACGCGCGCGGGCTCGGCGTCACCACCATCGCCCCCAGCACGCCGCGCCGCACCTCTCCGTGGTCTCCTCGAGTCCGGGGAGACACCGCAACGCCGGCGCCGTCCTCGTCCGAGCCGAACGCCGCCATCCCCTTCGTCTCCGGCCACCGGCGCCGCCACCTTCTGGTCCATGCAATGTGAGCCCTCCGATTCTTTTTCCACGGTCACGATTAGATCCATCCTCCGAACCGGTATCAGTAGATCTCAGCCGTCAGATCCAGATCCAACGATCCAGATCTGATGACTTAACCACTTCAGCAGCCCAGTCAGCGCACAGTCAGCGCCCAGTCAGCGCTGACGTGTAAAATCATTTTCACGATTTAACTAATTGGCAGTTTTGCAGAAAAGCCCCTATCTATTCAAACTATCATATCTTTTTCTCTGTTTATCCAAATTCAAATATTTTTATATATTTGGAAAGCCCTTGACATGTAGAATATTTTGGATCTGCCCAAATTCAAATTTGACTTAGTTTAAAATATTCAAATTTCAAATGGTGAATTTGAGTATTTGTTTCATAACTTTAAATCTGCAAATTCAAAAATTGCAAATAAAATTGTTATAGAAACTTTAGAATATTTGTAAATTGATGCCACTGCTATAAAATATTTTGAGTGATATTTGAATGAATTCATAGTTATATATTTAAATTGAATAGTTTGAGTATTTCCAACATAATTATTAATAGAAATGTTATTATTGATTAAATCAAATTGCAATAAATTTAATTAAATCACCTCTGGCTATTTACACCATTTATAAAAATTGTGTTATAAAATATAAATCACATAAAAACTTAATCTATATGTTTTCCCTTTTAAATTCCAAGTTATAACCTTATGCATACTTTATAAATACCACAAAAATTAGTATTATGTTTCTTGTGAATTAAAATTGCATTTCATGCATAGCATATTTTATTTTGTAGTTATATGTTACATAAGAAAACTCCTCCCCCATTTTCTCTAAGTTAGGATTATTTCCATCTTAGCATTTTAGCAAAGGGTTATACACATAGGCACTTAGGATTTTAACATGGAGCTAGAAGCACTTAGAAGAAAAGTGAGAAGAAGTTAAATAAGGCCAACCTCCCTTCAATTCCCTAAAGTCTTTCTTTCTGTCCCTTCTTCCTCTCTAAGACTTCATGAAGACTAAGTAAATCCAAGACCAGCCTAGGTGATACAAGAATCATCAAGTCTGGAGATGAAGTCTGGAAGATGACTACAACTTTCTTTCTATCTTTTCCCTCTTTCCTAATCTTGTCTTTCACATTTGACTTAAACAAATTTTGATCATGATATTATCATCTTGAAGTTGTTGGATCCTAGCGGCATAGTGAGATGAAGCGGCCTTGGAACAAACCTTACATGTCCACGTACATTAGACCTGTTCCACAAATTAAGTGGCTGGCCGGGTGTCTGTCTCATTCACTATAGTGAATATCCAATTTACAAAGAGTTGATAATAATTGTTGATCACCTCGAAGAATAGAGCTAGTATTTTCTCTAAGTATTTTACACCTCAAGACTAAGCCATTAGAGGGCTTATTCAAGATGATATAAAACAAAATATTTTATTCAACTTATGACTTTAGTCCTTAGTCATTTGACCAAACTAATTGCATTGCATTGACTTAAAAGGTTTTCATGGCATGATATGCATCTCTAGTCCTTATAAATAAATTGCATATCATGCATGACATGTTTTCCGTAGAAGTTTTACAAAACTTGTTTGTTCACTAGATGAGAGCATGTATGTTTGATGATTGTTGTTTGTTGATTTTTGGTATTGTTGTTTGCTTATATGGGCTAGATTGAACGGAGAGCAAACGTTCGTTGTTGAAAAGAGTTTGTGAACGACGACAACTTTCAAAGGCAAGTGGCACACCCCCATAAAAGTCCTATTATTTCTATGCATGAGTAGAGTATTTTGTATAAGCATGTGTAGGATAGCATTGCTATGCAGCCATGATAGACCTCTTTATTCCTGTGTCTAGGTTCCTATGAAATTACTTAGTAGAATAGTGATGCTATGCAAAAACTATTTTGATAAAAAGGATAAAGTCTACTAAGTTTTAATCAAACACCTGGGTGGAATTTGGTTGCTTGGTTGTATGAGTTGAGTGTTGTTCCCAGGGGATTTACCTGTGGAATATTCACTTGTGGATGGCCACCCAGGAGCAAAGGAATCTGAAGAACTCCAAGTGAAGATTGCTTCTCGTGCAGCCATTGCCAATATGGGCTCTGGCTTGATCAACTAAGCTGCATGGACTCTCCCCGGCCTGACAGGTGGAGGTAGAGGATTTGTTGGTGGAGCGCGTCAGGCCAGAGTGGGAGGGAAAATGCTTCTGAAAGATCTCGTCTCATTCTTTCCTTTCCTTATCACAAATGGTGTGTAAAGGATAACCTGGGTTGAATGGGTACAATGGTGAACGTGCACAACCTCTGCAGAGTTAAAATCTAAGTACTTAGCCGTGTCCCCGGAAACGGACAATTGAGCAGCTGAACGAGGATGTCAACGGAGGATTCCACCATTCCAACTTATAAATTAAAAACTTGATGGGTGAACAAGGGTAGAATGAGACAGTGGATTTCATGCCACGGATGTCTCGAATAGAAGAAAAGTGTTTTTCAAAAAGTTAGGGAAAAACTTGCTTTCTGCAAAATAGCCTTGAGCTCCACCAGCCAAATAAGCATATAGGTCATAGAGTTATTCCTCTAAGTGTCCACCATAGTGTCACTTGCCAGTTCCATTTTAATGGTTCTGACCCACGTTGTTGCAATATATATCTTATTGCAGACTGTCCTGATGATGAGTGAAAGTTTTACTAAGGGTTTCGAGTCTTCAACCAACATGCTCGCCTGTGGCACATGATGATGTTTGGGGACTCCATGAAGAATAAATTTTCCGTTGTTTACTCTGTGTACTGCTAGCTGTATGCTATGCAAATTTGTAATGAATATTTTCTAAGTCTGGATCAGCGTTGTAATAAATTGATACTTTGTTGTGATATTACATCGTAACTGTGTGTGCAAACGAATCGATCCTTGGATTTGCACTATACACAGGTATCTGCCATATTTTAGGTGCAGGTACACTACAGATGGAATCAGAGCACTGTGTTGCCTGTAGGTTCGAAACCCTAGGTTTGGATAGAAATAGGATTTGACCATAGGATTCCAAATCTATTTTATTCAGTTTTCTGAAAACAAAACTTTTATTTTGTCTTCCTCATACTCTCATCTACTATCAACCTTCTGAAAATATCTTATCTTATTCTAGATGACCATGTTCCTATAGTCTAAGTCTGATTCTGCTGCTTCATATGGAAAAGCTACGATTAATCATGAAGTTCTACATGCATGGAAGACCACTGAAGAACCAGGATTCGACCAACACTTCGAAGATATCCATAAAAGTTGAACGAAAACATTAAGCACTTGCGAAGGAGGTAGATTTGACCACCACTCAAATAGAACAACGACATCGTGTTTAGTGTATTGGTCATACCAACTTTGGTTGTTTGACAATACTAGATTGTTTGCTTTGGGTTAGCACCCCGTTGCTTGATGTTTGTTAGATATTGTTTGTAATTATTTGTCTCGATCTTCTTGTATAAGTTAGAATGTTTGACTATCAACAAAACTTTTCTTTTAAGGGTGGTAGCCACCCAGATAATTCCAACCCAATTGCTTGAACCCAGAGATCCCAAACCATCTCTCTTTCTGGCCTCCCCAAATCAGAAAATTCATCCCCTACTAGTTTCCAGCTTCCATGTCAGACAGTTTCATTGCTTGAAACCTCTCGAGTTATCAGAATCATTCAAGCATTGTTTTTCTTTGTAGCTTCTCCGAATCTCGGGGACGAGATTCCTTTTAAGGGTGGTAGTCTGTAACATCCCAACATTTTGGAATGTAAAAAAATCACAAAAATTTAAAACTTTTGTTTTGATTAAAATAAAATATTAAAATGCATAAGAAAACTAACTATAAAAGACTTCAACCAATTTGAAAAAGTCTATTATTTCAAAATTCCCAATATGTCATTATTTTCAAAAGTTATTTCCAATTAAACATTACCTTATCCATTGTATTTCAAAAACCTTAATATGTAATTTGACAAATGTTTTATAAAGTACAAACCATTCTAATTTAAGTAAATAGTTTACTTATAAGTAATTGATTTCAACCACTTAGCTATAAATAAATTAAAATAATAATTACAAGTGTTATTTTAAACTATTGAAAACATTGTCTATTTGCCAGAAGATTTTTATTCATTTACCTGAGTTCAAAACATAGTTTGGATATTACAAGTCTATAGTTTATAACTTTAAAACCTCATAGATTTTATAATTACTTAACAACCCAAATAAACATTTAATTAGCTTAAATGATTTTCATTTATTTTCAAAACATAAAATGACTTTCATGAATATATTTTCTATATAAGTAATGAACTAAACCTAAAATATTTTCCAAAGTTGTTATGAAGTTTCAATTGAATTATCTTAATATAAAATATAATGGTGCACAAATTATTTTGAATTAAAATGAATACATTTTTCCCTTTTTATTTTCATATAGTATGTGTTATGTTATTTAGTATTATACTAAAGCCTAAAATGAATTTAGTATTTGAAAATGAGTTTAAATGACTTAATTTCAAACATATTGGAATGTGGGTAATTTCATAAATTTTATTTAACTCCAAATAAATTATTAAATCCCTAAATTCAAAGTTAACCTAAAATAGGTAAAATTGTATTTTATGAATATTTCAAAATATTTATTTTTCAAAAAGTTTCAAAACATGCCCACTAATGGTTTAAAGCATAGATATGAATTTTACAATTTTTTTAGAAATTAATTTGACATCATTTGGACAATTAAATCAAAAGATATGAATTAAAAGAAAAATCAGAAAAGAAAAAGAAAATTGATGACGTCGCGTGACGTCATCGTCTTCAATCTCCGGCCGGAGACCACGCCCGAAAACGGCCGGCGTTACTCGCATCAATTCGGGCGATTTACTCCACCAATTTGTGCGTCGTTTGTTGCTATTAGTAGGCCTCGACCTCCTCCATCTTTTCCCCCCGAAAGCCCTCTGCCAAATGCCCCCAGGCTCGCGAATTTGCTCGCCGGAGCCGCAACGTCGCCACCACGAGTTTCTCCTATTCCGGCTAGAGGAAGCCACCTCCACCCCCGAGACCCCACTCATTCTCCTCCCCACCCCATCGCGCACCACACCCGCATCCTTGACGAGTTTTGTCGCGACCAAATCGTGGGGGGGAAAGCACCTCCGAAGCTCGTCGCCGTCCGAGCACCTCCGGCCGCACGCCCCGGCCATCCCCAGACGCGCGCGGGCTTGTAACACCCCAATTCTCTTAGCCTTAGCATTGTGGTGTTATTCTAGGTTTTTCACCTCTTACAGAGAATTTGGTGTGTGCTGAAACTTGAGTCAAGACTTAATTTGCTGACATATCTTATGCTTGTTGTGTGTCATTAACATTCCATGATAATTGAAAACACTCAAAACACAACAACTAAAATAAAATATCCATTATTAGGATCTTCATGGTAGTTAAAACTTAGCCAAACTAGGAGCTATTATTAAGCAAACCCAAAATGAATTTTTGGCATGTCTTTGAAACATTTCCATCTAGGTCACATATACTTCCATACCCTGTTCAAAATTATCACAAATAAACTTGTTTGCATATTATTCTCACTAGCTTTTGTAGCCATCAAAATAACATGACCATTTGAGTGGTTCTTTTCTTTATCACCAAAAGTTCTCTTTTCTTTAAAAGCTAAATGAGATAACTAAATTAGGCTTTTGAAAATTCAGTACCCTCTCTTATTTTAGGTAAGTTTGGGGAGTTGACCCATTTTAATTTTGTGGGTCATGTTGGAACTTTTCAACTTAGGATCTTAAATTCATTTGAGAAAAATACTCAAACTTCTCACCTTTTCTTTCTCTCTCACTCCTTTCCACACCACCTGCTGAGGAGGAGAGCAGCAACCTCACCCCTGGCCCCACTTGTCATGGACTAGGGCCAACCTCTCTTCTCTCTTCTCTCTTTTCTCTCTTTTTCCACCCAATCCGAGCTCCCCTCCTCTCTTCCCACTGGCTAGAGCTGGTCATCCCGACCAGCATCTCCCCTGTCCCCTCTCCACCGCCCACCTGAGCCAGTAAGAGCAAGGGAGACGCTCCCCTCCCTCTCTCCTGCCCGAGCCAACCCTAGATCGGGTGAGCTCGTTAAAGCCACCCCGAGCACCTCCCCTGCTCATTTCTCTCCCTCCAGAGCACCTCTCCACCCCACTCCTCTCCTCCCTGGCGAAAACCACCAAGATCTCCCCCTCTTTCGCCCTGTAGACGAGAAGTTTTACCTCGGTGACCGACGAGAGGAATCTGCCGTAGCTCTCGTTTCTCTCAGCCATTCTTCGCCATTCTTGGTTCCCTGGCTTCCCCTCCTCTGGATCTAACTCCTCTCCCCTCCTTTGGCTCTGTTGCAGCTCGATAACGTCTGGTTCGTCCTCGACCCGAGGAGAGAGCCGTCGTCCCCATCTCGAACTCCGACGTTGCATGCGAGCTTTGAGACCACCCCTGAGCTCCCCTTCGACGCCGCGTTCACCTCCGACCTCCCCCTCATCCGTGCGCGAGCCCTAGGTGAGCCCTCCGTGCTCGGCATCGATTTCTCGAGCTCTGCTCGTGTTTTTCTCGGTCGGGAGGAAGACGATGGCCTGGGGTCGTCGATCTTCTCATCTGCGGTCGTGTTTGAACCGCGCCCGGTCTGTCCGTGGCCGTTGGATCTCAGATCCACGGTCGCTTACCGCTTCGCCGGCGCGCACGCAGCGCTTGGGCCGGCCCAGCTCTTCCCCGCGCTGCTCTGCTTCGCAGCTGGGCCGATCTGGCCCAGATCTGGCCGTTCGGCCTGTTTCTCTTTTATCCTTTTTCTGATTATTTTTCCAGTAAATCTAGAGCTTAGCTTTAATTCATTTGTGGTAAATATATAGCAGGTAAAATTATGAGATTAATTTTGTATCATGCATGCACGTTTTCTTAACCATGTGGCATTGGATTTGGCCCAAAATATGTTTTCTGTTGTGTGGTAAAATAGATTTAGTCAGAAGTGTCTAATTCACCATTTGTTTAATAACTTGTGTTCTGTAAATCCAAAACATGCAATCTTGGATCTGTTGAAAAGCTTGCAAAAATATCTATCTATATTGGTCAATCTTGCATGCAGGGGATTTATCTAGCAAATGTTACTTCTACTCCAAGAATGACATCAGTAGGTGTTTAGGGATTTTTAACTCTTAAATGGAAACACTTTTGAAGTAAATCCAATTGGAAGTGGTAGATATGTGTTGGAGGTATCACATACTACAAATGTGGATTTTTCCAGTAACTTGATAATTCTTAGTGAATAAATCCCCAAACAACAGTGAAATAATCTCTTTATTTGCATTTCTGAAATTTCAGAGATTACAACATGTCTAGTTTTAATTGGTGGAGCCACCTATGTCCATACAAATATGTTAAGGATAATTTTGTCGGATAGCCACAGGTTTTATCTAACTCACCCCACTGGATTGAACCCAAAATAAATCTTATTATTTTCTGCACATAGAAAATGGTCAGAAGTATACTTATTTTTAAAACTGGTATAACTTGAGCTAGGAGTATCCAAATCTGATAAACAAAATCTCCACTTAAAGAGAAAACTCATATCTCACCAGAAAGTTAAATTATGCATTCAGGAGATCAATAAAACTGAACCTACCCGCTGTTGGAGTTTGACATCAGTAGCTCTTGTCTGATTTTTAATTCTTTTATGGTAATAGATTTCCATGCACAGCTAATTTTCAGAGCCCCACCTAATTGCTAGGAATAATGTGGTAGAAGGGTTTGATTTTAGGAGCAGTACCTTAAGAGTTATGCTTAAAACTTTTAAACAGCCCCAAATGGCTATTGAATGCATTAGTTGTGTTTCCTGTTTGCGATGCTTGTTGTTTGTTGACATGTTTTAGATTGTTATCAACTCTCATTCTAGGACTTACGTTAGTCTCGTTTGTTTTCATGTTACGATAGAATCGCAACCCGAGGAAGAACAGTACGAGGTAGCTGAGCACGACTACGCTGAAGAACAAGACCAGGGGCAGTACTTTGAGCAAGGCAAGCCCACCTCACCACCTTTATGCAAATCCTACTATTTACAAAGCATGTTTTGTTTTAAAATAAAATAATGCATGTTTTACTTCTTTTGTGGCACCTTGCCACCCGAAAACTATTTTTCAAAATATTGTTTGGCCAAAGTTATCTACTAGAATAGCTGTAGGTATTATAAAAAGAGTCTTTCTTGATGAGTCTTGTCATTGAAGGCTCTATAAAGAAGATTAAGATTTTCAAATAGTATATTCTGTTATCTTACCTCAAAACTATAGGATGGGGACCTATTTGGATAAAAATATTTTATGGAGGAAAACCCGAACTGCTGGGAGCAATCGGCGAGCAAGTGTTTTATTAAAACCCGAGTTGCTGGGAGCAATCGGAGGTGTTTGCGAAAACCCGAGCTGCTGGGAGCAATCGGAGAAGAAAGTGTTTTGAAAAACGAAGTGTGACCCTAGCTGCCGCATGAACAATTAACCCGTGCAACCACACTACCTGACATGGGTAGGGCTTAGCTGGAAGCTTGTCTGTTTTAGTGTTGGGGCTCTCATACTTTCTATGGGGGCTGGGCCCTCGAAGCCGGGTTGTCGTCTGGAAGAGACAATACACTGTTGAGGACCAACAGCCGGACGATTACGGCAGGTCTCCTGACGTGGCGGTGTGGCGTCCCGAGGAAAGGCCAAGAGGCTAGTGGAGCACACGGTGCCGAGGAGAACAAACCTACCGGGAGGCCCCAATACTAGGGTGGTCATAGTTGAAAGTTTTGATCGTGTTATCCGGACCCCCGCATGCTGTCGTATGACGGGCCGTGGCAGACACGGTGGAATAACCGATAGGTGTGGGTAAAGTGTGCAACCTCTGCAGAGTGTAAATCTATTCGAATAGCCGCGTCCGCGGTCATGGACGGTTGGGAAGGTCCCACTAGGCATGCTGGTTGTTTTATGTTTTAAAAGAGGAAGGTTTTCAAGGGAAAACAAGGAGGAAATAAAGTGGTACCTGGGAGGTACGGATTTTGGGCAAGGATGGTTGATCTCGGGGAGACAACCAGTCCGACCTCAAGAAAGGAAAAAGGGTTACCCCTATCCTAGTGGTTTTAAAGTTTTGAACTTGGATATGTCCTTGCTATATCTAAGAGAAGAGAATTCTATCTCTAAATGTTTTCTTCAACAAAGATATAGAGGTGTCGCATTTCAGCGAAGAGAATTCTATATCTAAATGTTTTCTTCAACAAAGATATAGAGATGTCGTGTTCTCTATGTCCAAAGTCATGGTATTCGAAAACTAAGCCCTATAGTCGTATATAGCAGCCATCCTAGTTTTCGAAAAGTGTTTTTCTTGCATTATCATGAAAACTTAAGCCTTAGAGGTGGTCTTGCGAGTACGTAATTGTACTCATGTGGCTCTATCCCTGGATATTCAAATGTCCAGATTTCAATGAGGAGACTTCGCCACTTAGCTGTCACCGGTCAACTGCTCTTGTGGGAATCGGCGCTCGGAGATGTTAAGAGCCGTCGCTAGCCACGAGCTTCCGCTATCGTAGTTAATTCCGTCCTGCGTGACGAGGTTTGTTGACTTTGGTCGTATGACCGTTTATGTGTTGTAAGACTTTTATTCGTACGACTTGAATGATGTAACTCTTTGATACCTATGTTGGTTATGTGATTGCGATGAACTGATCATTGGGATCGTGATCTCTTGCATAACGTGGGCATCTCGGATTCGTCCGAGGGGTCCTTACAGGGCTCGGCGTCACCACCATCGCCCCCAGCACGCCGCGCCGCACCTCTCCGTGGTCTCCTCGAGGCCGGGGAGACACCGCATCGCCGGCGCCGTCCTCGTCCGAGCCGAACGCCGCCGTCCCCTTCATCTCCGGCCACCGGCGCCGCCACCTTCTGGTCCATGCAATGTGAGCCCTACGATTCTTTTTCCACGGTCACGATTAGATCCATCCTCCGAACCGGTATCAGTAGATCTCAGCCGTCAGATCCAGATCCAACGATCCAGATCTGATGACTTAACCACGTCAGCAGCCCAGTCAGCGCACAGTCAGCGCCCAGTCAGCGCTGACGTGTAAAATCATTTTCACGATTTAATTAATTGGCAGTTTTTCAAAAAGTTAGGGAAAAACTTGCTTTCTGCAAAATAGCCTTGAGCTCCACCAGCCAAATAAGCATATAGGTCATAGAGTTATTCCTCTAAGTGTCCACCATAGTGTCACTTGCCAGTTCCATTTTAATGGTTCTGACCCACGTTGTTGCAATATATATCTTATTGCAGACTGTCCTGATGATGAGTGAAAGTTTTACTAAGGGTTTCGAGTCTTCAACCAACATGCTCGCCTGTGGCATGATGATGTTTGGGGACTCCATGAAGAATAAATTTTCCGTTGTTTACTCTGTGTACTGCTAGCTGTATGCTATGCAAATTTGTAATGAATATTTTCTAAGTCTGGATCAGCGTTGTAATAAATTGATACTTTGTTGTGATATTATATCGTAACTGTGTGTGCAAACGAATCGATCCAGGGATTTGCACTATACACAGGTATCTGCCATATTTTATGTGCAGGTACACTACAAAATGTCATACATGCTAGAGTTGATTGTCCTTGCATATCAAGTAATAGTTGCTTAACTAAATATAATGATGATATGCTCTCTATGTCTTGTTGTGATGAAAATTACTCTTCCATGTCCTCTAGTATTTGCATGACTAACAATGTAGAGGAATCCCAACACTTGTTGGAACAATACATGGACCTCAATGGAGCTTCAAGTATTTCTTCATCCTCCTCACCCATTAATCATGTTTGCCTTATGGCTAAGAATTCCGAGGTATCTCCCACCTCGAATCCAAATTGTGATGATGTGGATGAGGATTCTCATGAAGAAGGTTTTGACTTTGAATCCTTAACCAAGATGGGTGAGATTGTACTTGGTGCTCTCACCAAAGGTAGTAAAGCTATCCCTCCTCTTTGTGAAATCATTGATTATGTTACTAAGAGTAGGGAATTTATTGAGGATTTGGAAAGTCATTTTGATGAGAAATGTCAAACTGAGAGAGATGACTCTATCACCATAGCTTCTTTGAAAGCTTCTCTTGAAGAGGAAGAAGATCTTAGGGTTTCTCTTGAAGAGAAACTTGAATCCCTTGATGAGTCTAATGATCTTATTATTGCTAAAATCATTAAGGAAAGAGATCATGCTATTGCTAAATATAAAGTGCTTAAAAAGGAAAAAGTTGAATTTTATGTTGGCAATGCTAGACTAAGTGAGGACATAGAGAGACTTGACAAAGCTCACAAAACTTTATAAAGTGAACACTCTCTCCTTGTCATGTCTCATGATCAACTCCAAACTCAACTATCTAACAATGATAAGCTTTCCAAATTGTCTCCTTCCATTTCTAATGTTAATGATGCTTGTGCTACTAACTCCACTTCTCGTGAAGCATCTATTTTGAAGGAAAATGTTGAGCTAAGGGCTCAACTTGAGTTGCTATCTAGCAAGTATGGGAAATTGGAAGAAACTAATGAAAGGCTCTCTAGCTCTAATGACGATCTTCGAGCATCCCATGCTAAGCTAAAGTTAGCTAATGAGGCGATTATGTCAAAGGTAAAATCTTGTAAGCCTCATGTGGACAATGGCACAACGTCTTCTCTTAATGCTATATCATTTTGTGCTTATCCTTGTGATTCATCCACTCATAATGTTTCTACATCTTGTGATGAATCACTTTCCATACCTTGTTGCTCTAACAATGAAGTTTCTACATCCTCTAGCATTTGTGTTGATACTAACCATGTAGAGGAATTAAAAGAGCTCAAGGCCCAAGTCACTTCTTTGAATAAAGACTTGGAAAAGCGTCATGTTGGGAAGTCCACACTTGACAATATGTTGAGTGTTCAAAGACACCCCAATGACAAGAGTGGACTTGGATTCAACTCCAATAACAAGAACAAGTCCAAGATCATCAAGAAGAAAAAGGGCCAAGAACAAGTCAAAGATTCGGCCAAGATTGTTTGCTTCAAGTGCAAAGTTGAAGGGCACCATGTTAGATCTTGCCCTTTGAAGAAGAAGGCTCTTAGTGAGAAGCAACAAGGGAAGAAACCTCAAGTTCAAACTCAAGCTCCTCAAGTTGAAGAACGATCTCTTCCCAAGAAGAATCAAGCTACCCCTCCTCAAGTCAAGACTCCAACTAAGAAGATAGGAGGAAGTAGATGTTGCTACCTATGTCGTGAGAAGGGTCACCTTGCTTCTTCATGCACAAATGGTACCTTATCCAACCCCATTATAATTAATGATGTTTATTCTCTTCGGAAGGATAAGGTTGGCAATGTGTTTGCCAAATATGTTGGTACTCAAAGTGGTGTCAAGAAAAGAACCATTTGGGTTGCCAAACCTATTGTGACTAACCTCTTAGGACCCAACTTGGTTGGGGACCAACAAGTTAAAACTTGATCAATAGGTGTTGTTGGAGGCATTGGAGACTTGGCTACATTATGAAGAATTAAGGGATCTTCATCAATTAAAAGATAAGGTGTTTCAGAAGGTTGATAGTAGACGAGAGTATGAGGAAGGTAATTTTTTTTTATAGAAAACTGAATAAAAATAGATTTTGAATCCGATGGTCAAATCCAATTTCTATCCAAACTCATGGTTTCGAACCTACAGGCAACACAGTGCTCTGATACCATCTGTAGTGTACCGGCACTTAAAATATGGCAGGTACCTGTGTATAGTGCAAATCCCTGGATCGATTCGTTTGCACACACAGTTTACGATGTAATATCACAACAAAGTATCTATTTATTACAACGCGGATCCAGACTTAGAAAATATTCATTACAACTTGCATAGCGTAAAGCTAGCAGTGAACAGAGTAAACATCGGAAAATTATTACATAACAGTGAGTCTCCATCATCTTCATGTTGCCACAGGCGAAAACATGTTGGTTGCAGACTCGAAACCCTTAAACGAAACCTCACTCGTCTTCTGAACCGTCTGCAATAAGGAAAATATTGCAACAACGTGGGTCAGAACCATTTTGAAAAATGGAACTGGCAAGTGACACTATGGTGGACACTTAGAGGAATAACCCTATAATCTATATGCTCATTTGGCTGGTGGAGCTCAAGGCTATTTTGCAGAAAGCAAGTTTTTTCCTTCACTCTTTGAAACAACTTTACCTCACTGAGACAAATATGGTATGAAAGCCATAGTCTCAATCTACCCTTGTTCACCCATCAAGTTTTAATTTATAAGTTGGAATGGTGGAATCCTCCGTTGACGTCCTCGTTCAGCTGCTCAATTGTCCGTTTCCGGGGACACGGCTAAGTACTTAGATTTTAACTCTGCAGAGGTTGTGCATGTTCACCATTGTACCCATTCAACCCAAACTATCCTATACACTCTTGAAGTGTTAAGGAAAAGGAGAAGAATGAGACGAGATCTTTCAGAAGCATTTTCCCTCCCCTTGCTGGCCTGACGCGCTCCACCTACAAACCACTACCTCCACCTGTCAGGCCGGGGCAAGTCCACGCAGCTTAGTTGATCAAGCCAGAGCCCATATTGGCAATGGCTGCACGAGAAGCAATCTTCACTCGGAGTTCTTCAGATCCCTTTGTTCCTGGGTGGCCATCCACAAGTGAATATCCCACAGGTAAAACCCCTAGGGACAACACTCAACTCATACAGCCAAGCAACCAATTCCACCCAGGTGCTTGATTATAACTTAGTAGAATTTAACATTTCATCAAAATAGTTTTGCATAGCATCATAATTCTACTAAGTGTTTTCATAGGAACGTAGACACAGGAATAAGGAATTCTAAACAGGTCAAGCATAGCATTTCTACTAAGTCCTAAACATGCTTAGGAAAATAAACTACTCAAGCATATAAAAATACTAGGACTTTTATGAGGTGTGCCACTTGCCTTTGGATGATGTCTTTGCTCACAAACTTTTCAACAACGAACGTTTGCTCTCCTTTCAATCTAGATAATATAAGCAAACAACAACACAAGGCATATAAAAGCAACAAACAAATTTCACAAAGGTTCATTACATAATTCAATATGCAAAAAGAATTGATGTGCTGAATAATGGGTTTTAATGGGCTGGTCTTAAATAGAAATTTATCACACATTAATTTGGTCAAAAACATTTAAATCAAACATAATGGTCTTAAAAGGCTTTTAACACCACTTAATTGCCTTAAAAACACTGTTAAGACACTTTAAATGTTTTACCATCAGTTTTAATTGTTTTCTATAATTAAACTTTTATTCAAAACTTATAAACAATACTACTGGTCAAAAGATAAAGTTTGTGACATTTTGCAAAAAGAAACATATTAACATTATTTCTAGGATTAAAGTATAACCAAAAATACTCAAATTAAGCCTCCGATTTTTAAATCATCAAAATAATGCTCAAAATTATTTTCTAACAGGGGCATAAAACTACACATATTTTAAGGTTTCAAAAACTATTGTATTTGCAAAAAATAGATTTATAGAATTAAAGATATACCAAATTTACTCAAATTTCCCATTTGCAATTTAAATAAATTTAGGCTACTAAAAAATGTAAATCAACAGAACCAAAGTATTCTACATGTCAGGGGCTTTCCAAGGATATTTATATAAATTTTGAACTTAGAGAATTAAATCAATACCTAAAACAATGTTTTACACGTTTCTGTAAATAACAAGTTAGTGCACGATTAAAATACAAGTTTTTATTATACCACTGTATTCCACACGTTAATAAGATTCCATAGACTACAAAAACATTGAAAACGGAGTTACGGTTGAATTGATATGAATTTCTAAAGTTTGACTAAAATCTGTCCTAAGTCAAATCCGAAAATAAAGTTTTTGACACATGGGAAAATTTGTAAGGCCAAAATTATTTGTTTGGACATAACATGGTGGTCTCATTGTCGTGGTGGGATCACGGCAGATGCCATAGGATGGCTAAAGTGTGGGGCCGATGGACGCTGGTGGATCCGGGGAGGGCTAGCGAACTAAAGAGCTCACACGGAGGAGGATGTCGGTTTGACCGGGATCTCCGAAGAACAACAAACACAACCGAAGGGAATGAAAGAAGATCTAGCAATACAAACAACTGCACGAAGGCAGAGAACACACACACGATGTACCCAGGTTCGGGGCCCTCGTGGGGAGGTAACACCCCTACTCCTGCCTTCCCTCTCAATATAAGTGTCGAATAAGATCTACAACCCGCTCTTGGAGCTCTTGCGGTGATGAACACGAAGAACAAGATGAACTAGAGAAAGGGAAGAGTAAATGCCCTAGGAGTAAATGAGACTAAGGTCTTGGCTCCCAAGTTGGTTCTCCTTCACTTGAGCAGTTATGGCGTCTTTTATAGAGTTCCGGCCGGGAGGGCCGGAAACCCTAATCCGAGATGGTCCCACCAGACAGGCCTAACGGTTATGTCGACACCGGCTAGTGCGACCTAGCCGCCTACCTATCCGGCCTAGCCGTGCCGTCATCATTCCGGCAAGGACATCAGGCGCCGTCCTGGAACATCATTGTCCCCCTATCAGAGACAAGACATGTCTTTGCCCATCCCGAGTAGCCTTTTCCGGATTGCCGGGCTAGGCATGTCGGATCTTGTCGTCCCGTTATCGTACGGGCTGACACGCTCCCATGTCAGGCGGGAGGTGACCATGCATCCGCGTCAGGCGGGAGGTGACCATGCTTCCGTGTCAGGGGGGATGGTACTTCCCCCCGCGCTAGGCGGGAAAGCCTGCTCCGGACCGTTGACGATCTACCGGCATCCCCCATGCCGGCTACCTCCTTGCTCCATCCTGTAAGTCTTTCCTGCACACACCGGACAACTTGCTAGGGCCGAGATCTACACGCCGGTTAGCTTGTACCCGGGGAGCAAGCTTGTGCCTTCCTTACCTACCCGGGGAGTCTATCCGGTTCCTCCGGGATCTCCTCTACCGGGAAGTGTACCCGGAGCCTCTGAGATCCTTTCCGGATGTATCCGAGTAGAACTTCTAGGATGAGCATCTCTAGGACTAGCCTCCCGAAGATGTCTTGGGCTGTCACCAAAGACATCTTCGAGAAGCTTGTTCTTAGAGGAACCATCCGCTTGTTTATGATGTGGTGCAGGCCTGGGGGGCTATTTATAGCCGCCAGGGATGACCCTTGCGCCCACCAGGAGGCACCTTGCACTCTACCAGCTCCGAAAGGTCAAATTACCCCTTCAGCGTACCAGGGGGTGGCCCTTGCACTCGCCAAAGGTCTAATACTGTTGCCACACTCTGAGTAGTGCCGAGATTTGCCCTACCCGGGGGGTAGCCCCCCGACAATAGTCCCCGAAGCTGGTGCTGTGCAGCAACCCAAGACGATGTGCGGGATCAGCTTTAAGAAAATAGAAGAACACTTAAGCACACCAGGATCGACTTTCAGTTTTGGTACCGAGATGTATTTCACCGACACCCCTATCCGGAGGCCGCGCTCGCGTAAATGAGATAGCACCCTTAGCAGGTTACCTGGATAAGGCCGTGCCGGTCTGAACTTCACCTTCCGTGCCGGGGAAGATGCCGTTTTATGGGGGGAGGGTCCCACCCGAGGTCTTGTCAATGCAGAGAGGCACTCGAGTGCTTTTGACTAAGCACGCCGCTGCTCGGGTTCGCGCGCCGGGAGCCGCAGCCGATCCAAAGTCCAACCGTTGGGGCCCTGTGGCCCGCGGTGTGGCCGGATTGGGCGCTCCGGGCGACGCCACGTGCCGGGCGGCGCAAAACTGATCCCACCCATGATTTGGGAGATCGTGGGCGGGAAAAAACGGAAACCGCTCTGGGGCTTCCCATAAATAGGGGAGCGGAGGAGTTATCGCCTTTCTTCCCCGATTCTCCCTTCCTCTCCGCAACCGTCCCGAGCGCTTCGCCGCTGCGCCCGCAGCTCAAGCGTCACCGTCGCCGTGCCCAGAGATCGAGCGACGCCGTCGCCGTCCGTCGCTGAAGGCGCTCGTTTCCTCAAGGTCGAGCATCGGATCTCTCGCGCCCCGGTGCCAAGTTCTCCGGTGAGTTTCTTTCTCCGGTGAACTTTCTCACGGTGACGAACCACCGCGCTAGCCCGTGACTTCGCATGTCGATGAACCATGCTGCCGCCGGCGAGCGTGCTCGGCGCGGCGTCGCCGGTGGCCTACTCCATGCCTTAGTTTTGATCCACTCTAGCCCACCCTTATGCACGACTCGGGTATTATTGTGCCGATTAAATTTATTTGTTCGAGCAGGCTAGATCTTTTTGATAGGAACCCGGTTGTTGCTAGAAGTTTCCACCCCGGGATCTTCCGTTACCGGCATACTAACCCGACTAACTGCCACTCCGTCTGCAGAGTAGCTCTGGTATGTCCTCCGTGCCATCCGAGATGGGCGACGAGAGTGTCCGAGGTTGCTGGGACGGTTCCGAGACCAATCAGGGGGACCTTGATTGGCTGTACTGGACACACCGGATCCCTCCACAAGTTGAGAGTCGACTTCCAGGGAACGAAGTTCAGCCGGAACCTCAACCCGACGAATATGTAGTGTTCCTCACGCACTTTGAGCGGGGGTTTGGGCTTCCGGCCAGCCCCTTCTTCCGCGACTTCCTCGACACCAACAACCTCCAAGCTCAGCACCTACCGGCCAACACAATCATGATGCTCTCCGTCTTCGCCACTTACACGGAAGGGTATCTCGGTATTTGGCCGTTTGTGGATCTCTGGGCCAAGTACTTCATCCTCCGCCGCCAAGTCATCCCGAACCAGGATAAGAAGGTCAAAGATCTTGTTGACTGCGGGGCGGCAACGATCATCCCTCGCCCTGATTCCGGATTCCCTAAGGTCCAGGGGCTGGAATCATGCCGGAAGTGGCAACGGAGCTTCTTCTACGTGAAGAACCGGGCGACCTCGGGAGACTCTCCGGGATCCTCCTCTCCGGATTTCATCAACTTATCCGAGTTTGACATGGCCCCCCCCGCGTGTTTGACCTCTGGAATAGGCTCCCGGATTCTGAGGAGATCACGTGTATGCATGACGTCTTGAGCGTCCTCATGGATAGTCTGACCTCGGATGACCTCTTGTGCTGTTTTATCATCCGCCGCATCTGCCCTCTATAGAACCGAGCTCATAAGCTATGTCATATCAGTGGTGTATATGACCCTACGAGAACCAGCATCTTCCCGCTGGACAAAGCTCAAGTCCGGCGGCGCGTTCGAGCTATCGCTCGAACTAAGCTGCCGGCGAATTTCGCGTGGGGTCGTGTTGCCGGCTCCCGCAAAAAACCACTGAAGCATGTGCTTGTGTCTGCTTTTCGCCAACTTCCCTTTGCACCCGGGTTTTGCTGGAAATCGACATGGTTGTCATGCAACGATTTATTCCTGCAGCTGTTCGAGCGTCAGACAGCGGAGGACGTGATGCATGCCGGTGGCAACTTCGCGGCGGATTTCCCGATACCGAAGGAGATGCCGAGAGAGGATCCCGACGGCGAAGATCACCTCGCCATCCCCCTAGCCCGCGCTGCCGCCTCGGGTAATCCCTCAACTCCAGAGGCTATCCACATTGCATCTGACGATGATGATGGTGACGATTGTCAAATACTCGATGTGATTGACGCTCTTCCCCTCAATTGGGCTTCGCTAGTAGTTCCGAGATCAGCGGCCGTGACGAAGCGCGCCGAAACCCGGAAACGCGCGAGCTCCGACACCTATCCTGCTGGTGAATCTGGTGGTGTCCCCAAGAAGAGTAGGCAGACCAAGCAGCCGGGCGAAAAACCTCCTCGGCGCCGGAAAGGTCCCCCTACACTACTGTAGAAACCCTTACTAGTGACGGGCACGTTTTGTTCATCAGTGACGGGCAGCGTGCCCGTCACTGGTATGGTGTCACTGGTATTCGATTAGTAGTGACGGGCAGAAGAGATGCATGTCACTAGTTTATGACCAGCTCTGTTGGGTTTGGTAGTGACAGACCCATTACTGCATGTCACTGTTACGAGTTTTGGTATTAAAAAAAGATTTTACCACCAAATTGCAGATAACACAATAAGAGACAAATAGACAATAAGATTTTGTACCATTAATAAACTCACATGACATAATATGACAATGTATTTGTACAGATAACACGATGCTATAAGAACTTGAAAATTGCGTAAGCCAAATTACAACATGGCACTAATGATTATTACTTTTTCCTTCGTTGGCACAGCAACAGACGACTAGATTGATCTACCGATGGCGATGTCAGCGACGACCCGGACGATGCAGCACGTGCGGCGCTCCACCACTGCTACCCGAACCCAGCACACTTCACCTGCTGCTGCACGGCAAGAGAGGGGCACCACCACCTCTGCATGCAACTCCGTCCAACACATCGATGAACTTGGGCATGAGCATCGTGACAAAGAAGGCGTTCGTGCTGGAGCGGTTCCTTAAGTGCCTCAAGGCTTGTGTTTCCATCCAGAACTCTATTTTGCTTCTAATGATGGAATGAGCTTCAACTTCTGTAAAACAAAATCATTACAACAACACATTAAAGGCAAGCCCAGCAAGCACGCACTATGCTATTATAAACATGTGAAAATAAACATTCAGCTAACTGTACCGTGTCAAAGATATTAAAATGTTATCAGAATGCCTCAAACTACACTGCAAAGATAAATTGCCATTTCATATTACATGCTAGAATTTTAATCTGGGCACTGCTTCCCAATATAAGAGCCAGCTCTAATAATTGCCTTACCTCTACTTATCGCAACAACAGTCAAATTTTGGCTCAGGAGCAGTGGATTGCAGCAGGTAATATAAAATATCAACAAATAACATATGAGGTTTTCCTTTATCAGTTTTCTTACATGACCAAGTTTAGGGTACAAAAACATGCATCACAACGAACAAGCTTTTTTTTTTGAAAGTTGTAGCAAATATGCATGCAGTTTTAGCATCTAGTGAAGGTGTTTAAGGAAAAGTTATATCGGTCTAGTTTTACTTACTCATCTAGATTATAGACCTCGAGCAAGATATCCAACTCGAGTAGATCTAGAACTCATCAGTGCAACAGAAAACTAACTCAGAGTTCATATCTAAAATTCACATTACTAGTACAAGATTATTCCGTTGTCTAAAAACTTTCATTTAGAGTGTAGCTGGAAATAATGGGTATATCAAACAAGGTTTTAATTCAAAGATCGGGGACTTTGGCATCAACCTAGGATATTTCCTCCACCTGAACCTGTTGACACAGTTCAGGACAACACGGTGAGACTCCTGCCAAGGACTCTAGCACGCGGCCCAAGCTGCAAAGCACACAAGCTTATCAAGTAAAACGACCATGAAGCCCAACTTTCCTGAACTTTCTGAACCACTTCTATCATTTAAGGACCCTGTTCCTCCGCAGCTCCAGCAAGGGGCACTAATCGCAAAATTTCTATGAAGAAAAATTGCAGACACAAACGGGAACTAATCAAATCGAAATATAGGGTCTAGCCATCGATGGAGGCACTGGAATACCTGCAGGCTATAGCGACACTGGTAGATGAAACTTACGTTGAAAATCCTGCCCATATCTATCTAGCACCAGCAATTCTTGATAAAACTCATGTAGGTACAACATAAGCTTCAAGGCAGTGCATAAATAAATTACGAATGCAAAATTGTATTTGGAAGGGGAAATCATTAATTAGATCTCGAGGTCTAGGGTACATACCTCTTGTGTAGAGGGGAACAACTAACTTGGTGAAGATGCGCTGCTGCCGTTAAGGTCATGTTCGCAGTCGTCCTGGTCCCTGGCGGAGCTAGCTGTAGATACGAGAGAAGGAGGTGAGAGCTCAGAGATGGAAACGGAATGAGAAGAGGGGCGTTTGTGGCGGACCGATTGGGGCGTCGCACGGGCCATCATCGGCGCCTCCTCTTGGATTCCTCCATGTAGAACGACCACGGTGATTGGGATTTGGAAGCTACCTTGCTGGAAGCGATTTGGAAGTTACCTTGTTGTGTGGTGGCTCGATTGGGGCGCTAGTTGTAGATACGAGAGAGCTGAGAGCTTAGAGATGGGAACCGGCGAGGAGACGGGCGTTGTGGGGGATCTGCGTGGGTCATCGTCGACATCTCCGCTCCACTTCCTCCTCCATCTAAGACGACGACGGTGGCGCAGCATGGATGGGACGCCGCCAGTCTGCTATCGAGGACGTCAAGGAAGAGGAACCACGCCTAGACATGTGCCGCCGGTTACCTACAGATCCAATCGAAGCGGGATGGGCGAGAACGTGGAGGAGATAAATAGAATGAAGAGATAAGTCGGGGGCGAGGGCATTTAGCCCGCGAGAATTATTTCGAGCTGCGTGGCCGCGTGGGCAGGCGGGTGAGGGATTTCAGCCGCGGGATTATTTTGGGTTGCCCGGGAACTATTTCGGCTACGCGCTTAACTTTTCATTGATTTTTTAGTGAAGGAAAAAAATGCAACTCTAAACATAGACAATAATACTCAGTTTCTACTCCCTCTGTTCTAAATTAATTGACTTCTATTTGCACACATATGTGTATGTCATGTGAGCAAATAGAAGTCAATTAATTTGGAACAGAGGGAGTAGCTATTAGTGATATGTACTCCCTCCGTTCACAATATAAAATGTTTTAGTTGTAACACATGTTGTCTAGATTTGGACTAAAATGAGTATATTTATACACTAAAACATGTCTAGATAGTGTACACATGAATGTGAAAAATGGCTAAAACATCTTATATTGTGGAACGGAGGGAGTATGAGATAAGGTTAGTTAAGGATGGATATACACCTTATTTACGTATGAGACAAGGTTAGGTAAGGATGGATATACGCCTTATATGTGTATGCCTTTTGTTTTCTTTCAGATGAGTGACCTGCATTGTATGGTTATCGGTGACAGGCATTTATATATGCCCGTCACTAAATAATTTTCCCTTGTTGACATTCTTTATGTAGAATACTAACGACGGTCATTTATATGAGCCCGTCACTGGTATTTCTTACTAGTGACGGGCTTGTTCTTGCCTGTCACTGATAGTACTTATCAGTGACAGGCATAGTTTTGCATGTCACTAATTATTTGGCAGCTATAAGCCTTTCTGCAGTAGTGCTACTGTAGATTCCGGGTATGATTTGTTTGCTTTGAGCTATCTGACTTTGATTTCTTCCGAGGTTCTTTCTGACATGCTCATTATAGAGATGCTCTTGACGTCCCGGCTTCCGTGGGTCTCCATCCTCCGGGATGCCGCACTCCTAGCCCCTCCCGGGCTACTCCTTCTCTATTTCGGCACCCGGCGCAGGACGATGAGCATCCTACACCTGGTGCCGTGCTTCCCGATGTCGTGGCTCCGGAGGCTGATCTCGGGGAGACCGAGGTTCTGCTATCATCTAGCTCTGCGGCTGCGGATACCATCCCTCCGGACAGCCCGCGGCGGGTGTCCCATCTTGAGGGGGAGATGGCGAGCCCTCCGCGGCAAGTCGTGCCGCGCGCCTCTTCCCGGTTGACTTCCGGCAAGAGTCCGCCGTCGAAGCCGTCTACTGCTTCCTCCCGACAGGCTGATCATCCTGCCGGGAACCTACGCAACCAGGCCTCCGGGCAGAAGATAGTTGCTGCCAAGCCCAATGCCCCTCCGAAATCTTTGACCCAAGACTTGGCCCACAGCAAGGGTTCCTCTGTCCGGGTAAGTATTCCGGATTACCACCACCTCCTGCCGTGATCCCTACTACCGCCTTGCAGGCGCTTCGAGCGACCGTAAGCTCCTTTGTGTCTTCAGGATCCCAGGAGATCGTTGCCGCGAGTGCGCCCGACCTTCATATTATTGAAGAATACAACAAGGCCTGGCTCGCCGCTGATGCCTCCGAGATTGTGGGGGATTTGCACGCTGCCGGCACGAGCCGCAGCGCCCAAGCCCTTCACGCTCTCCAGGTGGCTGCAGTGGATGTCACTCGGGTGATCGATGTAAGTTTCCTCCTTCCATTTTCTCCAAAGTTTCAACTCTCCCATCCCCACTAGTCCCCGAGATTGATGCTTAGTGCTCTAGACTCCACCGAGTAGCAGATCACTAGACATCAATCTTAGAAAAAAAAAGTTGATTTGTTTAGCCACTTTGGATTCCGGATACTCCCGAGTCCCCGGGATCCTTCCCGAATTCTGATATCGGATAACCCTTTGACACAGGATTGTGGCAAGAAATGCAGCAGCGTCTTCCACCAGCTTCTTGCTGACCTCGGTCAGTCCAAGAAGTCCGAGGAGCGACTCCGGGAGGAGCGGAACGCCGCGCGAAAGGTCTCGGTGGACCAAAAAACTGCCTTGTCGATGGCTCAATCCGAGATCCTGCGGCTAAATGCCGAGCTGGAGAAGTCCAAGTCCACCGCTACTGACTTGAAGACGCGTTTCCTGGACGCGACCAAGAAGCAGAAGGAGACCCTGGACAATACCGAGGTGCGCGCGCACCACGCTGAGACCGAGTTGGCTCTTCTCCGGTCGAAGGCGGATGGTTGGCTTGCTGAACTGACTGGTTTAAACCGGGACCTCAATAGTAAGTTTACCAAGATCTTTTTCTCTTGCTTTCTTTCTTTACTGCTATCACCCTCATGACCTGGCCACTTGACATCTCTTCTTTTTAAAGGACAATTTGAGCACTCCCGAGAAGCCGCCAACCTTGCAGTTGCTGCCACCCGGGAAAAGCGTGCCGGGAAGGGTCCTATCTCGGACTCCTGGGATATCGAGGACCACCTCATCGCTCTGAAGGCCCGGATAGTACCTCTCCGGTCGATCGGGACCGAGCTAATTAGTGCGGCCGTCCATGTCCATGGCGCTCTATGGCCTGGCGTCAGCGCTACCATCTCGGTTAGTGAATTGGCGACTGTACTCCGAGATGCCGGCAAGCGACTTCACCCTTGGAAGCGCTCCGGTGCACGGGCTAGTGATGACCAAGTCTTGACCCACATGCTCAGCTGGTACGAGGGGCTCGACCTTGATGTGATCCAGCGTCTGCGCACCATCTCGCCGTGGTGCACCGATCCGGCCAAGATCCAGCGACGCCAAGAGGTTGCGCATCGCGTCGCGTCCTGGTCCGACATCGGCGTCTTCACCACGAGCCTCATCACTTCTGACTCCGAGTCAGATTACGAAGATGATGGTGAGACGGTTGAAACCGGTGACGCGGAAGCTGAGATCCCGGAGGATGACGATGCTGCTACGGGGACCGTGGTCTCCCCGGAAGCTGCTACTCCCTCGCCGCCCGAGACTTCCCACGTCGAGGCGAACCCGGAGGCTCTGGACACCACTGCTAACGTGGAGGAGACCATTGTGACTTCTCCAATTGCCGATGTACCTGAGAAACCGGCTTCTCCCACTGCCTAAAAACACTAAGTGTAGAAGCGTCAGATCCCCGGGATGCCGGGTGCAACTGTAATATATACATTTTAATTCGTACTATGTTTAATGTTACGCAAACAAGTTATGCCGGTTTATTTTGCAACGAGTCCCCGAGTTCGTTTTCATGTTTACCGTAGTTAGGTAATTTCTGCTCTTGTCTACCATTTCGACGTTCGACAGTCGAGTCACAAAATTCCTTTTACGGTATACACTACTTATGAAAATCCGAGTTCCAGTTTGCTAAATTTCGGACATAGCAAAATAAACAACTGAATAAGCAAAATACGTATGCCGGAGAAGTTCCTATCCCGAGTCCCCGAGTTCGTTTTCGTGTTTCCCATATTTGACGTTCTCTGCTCTTGACTACCATTTTGGTGTTCGTCAGTCGAGTCACAAGATTATTTTACATGACATACATTACTCCGACTAGAAAATCGATCTTGGAACTTGCCCGGCATACGTCAAACCACAAATAGATAACAGGCAGTCCCCGGGTTCCTCCCTGGGTTGCCGGCATGCAAGAAATGATAATAGAAAAAACAGAAGGCATAAAACGAGGCAGTCCCCGGGTTCCTCCCGAGGGTACCGACATGTAAGTTAAGACAAGGGAGAACTTTGGGCCAACCGTCCCCGAGTAACATCTCGGGGTGTCGAAATTTCATTGATAGGGAAACCGAGATACATACATTGCACCCTTTAGGTGTAAAAGCGACGGAGCAAGGCTTCATTCCATGGCCGCTTGGTTTCCTCACCGGCTTTGTCCATTACACATTTTCTAGCTTCCTGTGCATCTACAAGGTAATAAGAATCATTGTGCAATGCCCTTCTTACAACAAAAGGACCCTCCCATGGAGGCGAGAGCTTATGCATCCCGGCTGTGCGCTGGATAAGCCTTAGCACGAGATCCCCTTCTCGGAATACTCTGGGGTGCACCTTCCGGCTATGATAGCGACGGAGATTTTGCTGATAAATTGCCGACCGAGACAGTGCCAATTCTCTTGCCTCTTCGAGCAAGTCCACATCATCTTCCCGGGCTTCCTTTGCCTCGGTCTCGGTGAACATTGTAACCCTTGGTGAGTCGTGCTGGATGTCGGTTGGAAGCACGGCCTCGGCACCATACACCATGAAGAATGGGGTGTACCCGGTAGATCTGTTTGGTGTGGTCCGGAGACCCCACAAAACTGCCGGTATCTCCTCTATCCAACACCCCGAAGTTCTCAACAGTGGCTCGATCAAGCGGGCTTTGATGCCGGCCAAGACCAATGCATTTGCTCTCTCGACTTGCCCGTTGGCTTCCGGGTGAGCCACTGACGCCACATCCAACCGGATTCTCTTCTCAGCACAAAATCGAGCGAACTCCCCCACAACAAAATTGGTGCCATTATCCGTGATGATGTTGTGCGGGTATTCGTATCTCAAGATGATGTCTTTCAAGAATTGAACCGAGGTGTGTCCGTCACACTTCCGGATTGGTTTGACCTCTATCCACTTTGTAAACTTGTCCACCATGACCAGCATGTGCGTCATATTGCCCCTTGCCGGCTTGAATTGTCCGACCATGTCTAAGCACCATACTGCAAACGGCCAAGTGATAGGGATTGTCTTTAGTGCTGATGCCGACATATGTATCCGGTGTGTAAACCTCTGGCATCCTCCACACTTACGGACAATGTCCTCGGCCTGCTGCAAGGCAGTGAGCCAGTAGAACCCATGTCGGAACACTTTTGCCACCAGCGATCGAGATGATGCATGATGCCCACACTCTCCTTGGTGTATTTCCAATAGCATCTCTTGGCCTTCTTCGGGTTCCACACACCTTTGGAGCACTTCGGTGACACTTCTCTTGTACAGTTCTTGATTGATGACGGTGTATGCTTTGGATCTCCTCAATATTTGCCGGGCTTCTACCTCGTTCTCCGGAAGGGTTCCATCCAATATGTACGCCATGATAGGCTGTGCCCATCCCGGGACAGGTCGAACTGGGAATACGGGGGCATCTATGTCCATTGGCTCGGCCGACATTACTTCCATCATCATGCTATTTAGTCTCTCTGAGTTCTGTGATGCAGTCCCCGGGTTCAACACAGTGTTCCCGACTTCCACCTCCATAGGTACAGCTTCCGAACCGTGCTCCTTGGGGATGAAGTTAGAATCCGACTCGGGCGAAGGCTGGATAGACGGCTTTCTCAGATGCTCAAGAGCGATCCCGGGTGGGATGGCCTCCCGAGATGACCCTAGCTTGGACAACACATCTGCTGCTTCGTTTTCCCCTCTGGGAATGTGCTTGAACTCGCAGCCTTCAAAAAATCCGGACATTTTCTGCACATGGAACCGATACAAGGCCATGTTGGCGTCAATTGCATCCCAGTTCCCCGACACCTGCTGCACCACGAGGTCGGAATTGCCGAAACACTCTATCCGGCGGATGCCGATTTCCTTGGCGACGTTCAGTCCATGAACTAAGGCCTCATACTCGGCGACATTGTTGGATGCCCGGAAGTGAATTTGCAGGACATATTTCAGCACATCTTGTTTCGGTGAGGTGAGGACCACTCTGGCACCCAATCCGATCTTGGCCTTGGACCCATCGAAATGCATCCTCCAGAAGTTGTAGTCGGGAGCTGGAGGCTCGTATTGCATCTCGGCCCAGTCTACCAGGAAGTCCGGCAGCGCCTGCGACTTAATGGCGTCACGCCTCTCGTATGCCGGAGCGTACGGAGACAACTGGATGGCCCATTTGGCAACCCGGCCGCTAGCATCTTTGCAACCGATGATCTCGGCTAGGGGAGCTTCGCACACCACTGTGATCGGGTGCTCTTGAAAATAGTGCTTGAGTTTGGTTACTGCCAAGTATACCCCATATGCCATCTTCTGATAATGCGGGTAGTTTTGCTTGGATTCCGAGATCACCTCGCTCAAGTAATACACCGGCCTCTGTATCAGCTTGTCCCCTTCTTCTCTTTCCACCACAATAGCTACACTTACTACCCGGTTAGTGGCAGCAATGTACAGCAACATAGGCTCCTTGGACAATGGGGATGCCAACACTGGTGCTGATGAGAGCATTCTTTTCAAATCATTGAACGCCGCATCTGCTTGCGGAGTCCACACGAAGTTTTTACTCTTTTTCTTCAGCTGATACAAGGGTAAGGCCTTCTCCCCTAGTCGGCTCACAAATCGACTTAGGGATGCCAAGCAACCAGTAAACTTCTGTACGTGTTTGAGACGTGCCGACAGCTTCATGCTCTCGATTGCTCGTATTTTACCCGGGTTGACCTCAATTCCCCGGCTTGAAATGAGGAAACCAAGTAGTTTTCCTGCCGGAACGCCGAATGTGCACTTATCCTGATTCAACTTCATCCGGAATCTCCGTAAGTTTTTAAATGTTTCCCTCAGGTCATCGACCATAGAGGATCTTTCTTTTGTTTTTATGACTATGTCATCAACATAGACTTCGGCATTCCGGCCTATCTGGTCGTGTAAACATTTTTGCATGCACCTCTGGTATGTAGCACCAGCATTTCTCAGACCAAAAGTCATGACACAATAGCAATAAGCCCCATACGGGGTAATAAAAGCAGTTTTCAACTGATCATACGGATTCAAAGGTATCTGGTGAAAACCGGAGTAGGCATCTAAAAAACTCAAGAGTTCACTCCCGGCAGTGGAATCGATCACTTGATCTCTCCGGGGAAGTGGAAAAGGATCTTTCGGGCAAGCCTTGTTGAGGTTGGTGAAGTCGATGCACATGCGCCACACCTTAAGCAGGAGGGGATCATCCTTCTTCTTCTCTACCAGGACCGGATTTGAAATCCAATCCGGGTGCAGTACCTCCATCACGAATCCGGCAGCAAGCAGTACTGCCAGATGTTCCATGACCGCCGCTCTTCTTTCGCATCTGGCCTGACAAACAATGAATGCTCAGCCAACTCCCTCGGAACGCCTTGCAGATCATCACTTGACCACGCAAAAGCATCCCGATTCTCACGGAGGAAGTCGACGAGCTCGCCTTCCTATTTGTTGTCCAGGCTGCTACCGATGATGACCTGCCGTTCCGGGTACTTGGGGTCAACACCCACCTTCTTGGTCTCCTTTGGTGGCTGGAATGAGGCGTTCTGCTCCGGGTTCACCATCCCAGGCATTCCGAGTTGCGAGGTTTGGGATAGTGCCACCACCTGCTGAATCCTCTTTTTCTCCTCCGCAATGACCAGGGACTCTGCTAAGTTTGAGCCGGCAGTTGCACAATCCATAGAGCGCTTGTGGTCTCCTGCTATGGTGATTACCCCATTTGGACCCGACATCTTCATCTTCAGATACCCCATGTGGGTGGATATCATGAATTTGGCCAGTGCAGGTCTGCCAATAAGCGCATGGTATGGACTTTCGAGATCTACCACCTCGAATTCCAGGCTCTCTGTCCGGCAATTCTCCCGGGTTCCAAATAACACCTCAACACAGATCTTGCCCATCGGGAAGCAGGATACCCCGGGTACAATGCCGTGAAAGGTTGTCTCGGTTGGGAGCAGCGTGTTCATGGACACCCCTAACTTCAGCATGGTATCCTTGTACATAATTTTAATGGCACTACCATTGTCAATTAGTACCCGGCTGAAGCGGACGTTCAGGCTTGGTCCGACAAACGTCGGGTCCACCACTAGAGCATAGCCACCAGGCTTAGGCATAACTCGGGGGTGATCCTTCCGGCTCCAAGTGGTTTCCATCTCGGACCAGTGCAGGAACTTGGGCACCGCCGGGATTACAACATTTACTTCCAGAGCGCGCTGTCGCACACTCTTCCGGTCAGTGGGCTCGGTCACGAAAACCACATAGCTCTGATGTGCCTCCCGGTAGCTGCCTTGCTGGTGTCTGGATTGGTTACTCAGACCAGCGCCATTATCATTCCAGGTGTGCACCATGTTCACAGGTCTAGGAGGAGGTCCCTAGTTGGGTGGGTTAATCCGGACTGCATTGGCACCGGATAGCGGTGGAGGGGGTCTCGGTATGTTCGGTCGCGACGCCGGAGCGTTCGGCCGAGTAACCCCAGCGCTGCCTTCTTGCAATGTGCGCTGATACCAGCTGCACTGCCGTGTAGAGTGGTTTGCAGGCTTGTTGGCCTCCAACGTATGATAACAGCATGGCCTGTTCAGCATCTCTTCATACGTCAGGGGCTTCTTCTGGTCCACCCAAGTCTTCTGCGCCTCTTGGCTCTGACCCCAAGCCCGGCCAGTCGTTTTCTGCCGCTGATTGCTACCGGCATCTCCCTGATCTCGGCTTACTGCCGCAACTTGCTGCGAGGCATAGTGGAATTCGGGCTGACTCCTCTTTGGGCCGAAATCGTGGCGATCATGGCTTCTGCTCGGCCCCAACGCTGAGTTCCCGCATTTCTCCTGTTGGAGTCTCCGACATCCACTAGGAGTTGCATGGGATCTCCAAGCGTGTAGGTGTCGGCGATGCGCATGGTCTCTGCCAGGGTTGTCGGCATCTTTCTCTGCAGTTTTTGCCAAAGCATAGATCCATGCCGGCATCCCTGCGCAAACCACGAGATGGCCTGAGCTTCAATAACTCCTTCGCAAGAATTGCGAATGTTGCTCCACCGAGTAAGGTACTCCCGGTCGGTTTCGTTGCTCCTTTGCCGGCAGATGGCGAGCTGCTGCGGTCGGTTGGGCCTCTTGTACGTGCTGGTGAAGTTGCTGATGAAGGCCTCCTCGAAATCCAACCAACAGTCTATGCTGCCAGCTCTTAAGTTGTTCAGCCAAATCCGAGCGGGTCCTTCCAACATTTGTGGTATGTACCGCACTGCCCAGCGTCTGTTTCCACCGGCTATGCTTACTGCAGTTACATAGTCAGTTAGCCAATCTTTCGGCTTCGAGCTGCCATCATAAGTCTTGGCACAACGGTTGAGCTGGAAGTTTCTTACAGCTGGTTCTCGCATGATCCGAGGTCAAAAGCACGCAGGTCCCGGAGGACCTTGCTCCTCAACCAACTCGGATTGGTGAATCCGGTCGAGCCTAATCCGGGCATCCGCGGGATCTAGCTACCGAGTTCCTATCCGAGATCCCAAAGGATTCTCGTTAGGCTAGTATCCGAGTCGATGCAGCCTCGAGTTGCCATCATCATGTCGGTTAATCAAAGGAACTAAGGCTTGCGGCGGGACAGAAGCAGCGTCTCTCTGTCGGTTTCCCTGATTTTGTGGTGGATACCGGGGTGGATTGCCGCGGCTTACCGCAGGATTGTTTCCTACACCCTGGTTACCACCGCTATGACTACCCCGAGCTTGACCGGGATTGTTTCGTCCGGCTTGCTGAACTCCGGCGAAGGCCGGGTCGTACGCCTACAACTGCTTGTTTTTCCCGGATCCTCTGCTCCGGCTTCGGCTCTTGCTCTTCCTTTTACTCGGATGTGGAGAGGAGGCCTCTCCGCCCGATTTGTCGCTCTCGGCCCTGGCCGAATGTACATGGGATCCAACTCCCGGGTTCTTCTTCTTGAAGGCTTTGTTCTGCCGGTTAGCCTCTATGACTAGCTCGTTGACCCGTTCTTGTTGCTTACGGAGAGCTTCTCCGGATAGCCCTGCCAACTCAGCCATAGCTGCTTCTGCAGCCCTAAGAGTTTTGGCAGGCGAGCTGTATACCGGCTTCTCTGCCGAGATCATGCTATCCGTACCGCTATGGCTAGGTGCCGTGCTACCTGCCAACTCATCATTCACCATTCTGCCCTTTTTACGCAGGTCAGCAATGCGCTTGTCCCGAAAGCCTATCTTGGGGAAGCCGTGAGCCGCATTGTACTCCCGAAGACTGGCACTGAGTTCACGCCGGATCTCGGCGATCTCTTGCGCTTCTGCGAGCAGCAATTTGCGCTGCTCGTCCAAATCAGCAGAGGTGACTTGGGTATCCACATCCACTGTCACCGGGACAACCAGTTTAGCTACCAGGCCCGAGAGGGGATCCGGGCGGCGACGATGGTGGGAGGGCTGAGGATCGCCGTCTCGGGCAGCACCTCTCTCCTGCGGAGGTTTTGCTAACCGAACCCGGTGAGTGCCGGCATCGCCATCGGGGGCATCCTGGAACACCTCCTCGGTCGTCCCGATCATCATGACCGCGACGCAGCCTGCGGGGCGATCGCCACGCGGACCTCGGGCGGCGCGGAGCATGGGGGGATCTTCAGCCTCCAGGACAACGTCCGGATAGCTGCAGATGACCTCGGTGGCGACGTAGGTGGTGAAGACGCCGAAGTCGATGAGGCATCCGTTAGCCGGGAAGGGCTTATTCCGGAAGCAACCGGCATTGTCGATGACGAAATCCATCTCGCCTAGCCTGACAACTAGGCCGAAGAGAACTCTAAGGCCGGAGTGAACGGAGGAACCCGTCCGGATGTGTACACCAGCCAGCGCCTCTGTCAGCCCCACGGTGGGCGCCAACTGTCGTGGTGGGGTCACGGCAGATGCCATAGGATGGCTAAAGTGTGGGGCCGATGGACGCTGGTGGATCCGGGGAGGGCTAGCGAACTAAAGAGCTCACACGGAGGAGGATGTCGGTTTGACCGGGATCTCCGAAGAACAACAAACACAACCGAAGGGAATGAAAGAAGATCTAGCAATACAAACAACTGCACGAAGGCAGAGAACACACACACACGATGTACCCAGGTTCGGGGCCCTCGTGGGGAGGTAACACCCCTACTCCTGCCTTCCCTCTCAATATAAGTGTCGAATAAGATCTACAACCCGCTCTTGGAGCTCTTGCGGTGATGAACACGAAGAACAAGATGAACTAGAGAAAGGGAAGAGTAAATGCCCTAGGAGTAAATGAGACTAAGGTCTTGGCTCCCAAGTTGGTTCTCCTTCACTTGAGCAGTTATGGCGTCTTTTATAGAGTTCCGGCCGGGAGGGCCGGAAACCCTAATCCGAGATGATCCCACCAGACAGGCCTAACGGTTATGTCGACACCGGCTAGTGCGACCTAGCCGCCTACCTATCCGGCCTAGCCGTGCCGTCATCATTCCGGCAAGGACATCAGGCGCCGTCCTGGAACATCATTGTCTCCCTATCAGAGACAAGACATGTCTTTGCCCATCCCGAGTAGCCTTTTTCGGATTGCCGGGCTAGGCATGTCCGATCTTGTTTTCCCGTTATCGTACCGGCTGACACGCTCCCGTGTCAGGCGGGAGGTGACCATGCATCCGCGTCAGGCGGGAGGTGACCATGCTTCCGTGTCAGGGGGAATGGTACTTCCCCCCGCGCCAGGCGGGAAAGCCTGCTCCGGACCGTTGACGATCTACCGGCATCCCCCATGCCGGCTACCTCATTGCTCCATCCTATAAGTCTTTCCTGCACACACAGGACAACTTGCTGGGGCCGAGATCTACACGCCGGTTAGCTTGTACCCGGGGAGCAAGCTTGTGCCTTCCTTACCTACCTGGGGAGTCTATCTCGTTCCCCCGGGATCTCCTCTACTGGGAAGTGTACCCGGAGCCTCCGAGATCCTTTCCGGATGTATCCGAGTAGAACTTCTAGGATGAGCATCTCTAGGCCTAGCCTCCCGAAGATGTCTTGGGCTGTCACCAAAGACATCTTCAAGAAGCTAGTTCTTAGAGGAACCATCCGCTTGCTTATGCTGTGGTGCAGGCCTGGGGGCTATTTATAGCCGCCAGGGATGACCCTTGCGCCCGCCCGGAGGCACCTTGCACTCTACCAGCTCCGAAAGGTCAAATTACCCCTTCAGCGTACCAGGGGGTGGCCCTTGCACTCGCCAAAGGTCAAATACTGTTGCCACACTGTAGAGTAGTGCCGAGATTTGCCCTACCTGGGGGGTAGCCCCCCGACACTCATCTAATACATTAGAAATAGTATACGGGTACGATTAGACTATTTTGAGAGGCTCACCGACAAGAACAAATAGCGCCGGTGTCGTAGAGAGAACATGACGCGGTTAGATGAGGAGGTCGATGTTGAGGGTCAAACACGGCCTCCGGGAAGTAGTTGATAAAGTTGTCGTAGATGTGCACACGGACGAAGCAAACACCGTGACGAGGTTGATATGACGAAGGAGATGGTGTGGTCGGCGTCGTCGATTTCGTCCTGGGACAGCATGACCGGAGTCGCGGCGGCAGACGACACTCTCAGTCGAATGCGTTCTCGAGGTATTGGCATGCGGAATTTTTTTTGGCAAAATTTAAATAAAAATGCAGGAAGACACATAGATCACGCAGGACATCATCAAGGGGCATGTAGAGGTCTCACCTCTTCGGGATCTTGCGTAAGGCTGCAACGGTTCTCGGGCATTCGTGGTGTTGCGACCAACTACAAACAAATGGTGCAGCACCATGTCCTGGACGAAGCCCTTGATGAGGAGAATCCACTGGTGCGAGGAATTGACGAAATGGTCTCCGTGGATGACAAGATCTGACAATGAACTCGGTTTGGGGCTGACCTTGGCATGGTTGGTGCGAGCTGTATAGTCATCCTTTAGGAAAAGTATGAGAGTGAAAATGATGTAGGATGAAGAGGGGCACAAAGTGACGCGCTCGGTTTTGAGTGAGATGGTCTGAGGAGAGAGATCGAGAAGTGAAAGTCGACGGGTGGCATTTGGTTCACGAGGTCAATGTACATGTTTAAGGCAATGAATTTTGAAATAAACTCCCAGGATGGAAAGCCCATTCAATATGGAGTAATTTTCGTGTTGAAGTCGAAGAGAAACAACCACAAGATTGATGGGGAAAATGAAGAGAAAGAGAAACGCCATGTTATGTTACCAGTTCTTGTAACGTGTAACGCACGTGCGCTCCCTCGAGACGCTGGAGGAAGAAGACCGGCCTACATGGGCCAAGATTCGGCCCAGCTAGATAATAGAAAAAAGAAAAAATAAGAAAGGGAGATGGGCTGCCTGCACGCGAAAAAAAAGAAGCAGGGCGCGGCAGTGCTTACTGGGCTTCGGCCCAGCGGGTCGGTTCAATTTTTTTGATGTTTATCTTTTATATTTTTTGGTTTTTCTTATTTATTTCATATCTTTTCTTTTAAGTGTTCAAATGAAGTCAAATAAAATGCTAAAGATTTGTAGAAACAATATCTTTGTGTTAAACCAGTTGTGGACATGTTTTGAACACTTTCCAAAAATAATAATTTCGAATTATTGATTAAATACAAATTTGACACTTTTGTCAAATTTGAAAACATGCCTTAAATAATTTTATTTGTGGCTAAATAAAATATAAAATTATAATGCTTATATAATTTTGAAAATAAGTTAATTAATCTCATTTTATAATATTAAATCATTTCTGGCTTTAGTACAATATTAAATAACATAACACAACTATTTGAAATGAAAAGGGAAATATAATGTATTCATTTTTAATTCAAAATACGATGTGCATCATTAGTTTTATATTATGATAAATCATTTGAAAATTCCATAAAAATACTTTTGGAAAATATTCTAGATTTATTTCATTTCCTATATTGAATATAATCATGAAAATCATTTTAATAAAGAGACTATGTTCTAATGGGTTCAAAACATTTTGTAATGTGGCATATTTTAGATAATTAGGCACTTTGCAAATATGGTTTTTAGGGTTGTAAATAGTAAGGCTAGATGCTTATAATAAAATAGTTAGAAAGAAAGTTTGTATTACTTGAAAATGGTTTCGACGGTTTGTAAATCATTTGTCAAATTACATATTCAGATTTTAAGAAATACAACGTATGATAAAATGTTTAACTAGAAACAACTTTTGAAAACAATGATTAATTGAGATATTTGAAATATTAAACTTTTTGAAGATGCTTGACGTATTTTGTAGTTAATTTTCTTATGAATTTTAATGTTTTACTTAAATCAAAACAAAAGTTTAAATTTTTAGTGATTTTGAAACATTCCAAAATAACGGGATGTTACAGACTAACACCCTTAAAAGGAATCTCGTCCCCGAGATTCGGAGAGGCTAGAAAGAAAAGCAAATGCTTGAAATGATTCTGATAACTCGAGAGGGGGAGTAATCCAGTTGTTGACATGGAAACTGTAAACCAGTTGAGAATGATTCTGAATATTTGTTGAGGTTTAGAAAGAAAGATAGACTTGGATCTCCGAGTTTAGGAAACGGGGTTTCAGTTATTTGGGTGGGCTACCACCCTTAAAAGAAAAGTTTTGTTGGTACTCAAACATTCTAACTGATACAAGAAGATCAAGACAAATCATTACAAAAAACATCTAACAAACATCAAGCAACAAGCTTCAAACAAACAAACAATCTAGTATTGTCACACAACCTAAGTTGGTATGAACAATACAGTAACATGATATCGTCGTTCTATTTAAGTGGTGGTCAAATCTACCTCCTTCGTGAGTGCTTCAAGTCCTTCTTCAACTTTCTTCAAAATCTTCTTAGTGTATGAGCTCTGAATCTGGATTCTTCATTGGTCTTCCATGCATGTAGAACTTTATGTTGAATCGTAGCTTTTCTAATATGAAGTAGAAAAACATACTAGAGTATAAGAACATGGTCATCTAGAAAAATATAAGGTGTTTCAGAAGGTTGATAGTAGACGAGAGTATGAGGAAGGTAATTTTTTTTATAGAAAACTGAATAAAAATAGATTTTGAATCCTATGGTCAAATCCAATTTCTATCCAAACTCAGGGTTTCGAACCTACATGCAACACAGTGCTCTGATACCATCTGTAGTGTACCTGCACTTAAAATATGGCAGGTACCTGTGTATAGTGCAAATCCCTGGATTGATTCGTTGGCACGCATAGTTTACAATGTAATATCACAACAAAGTATCAATTTATGACAACGCGGATCCAGACTTAGAAAATATTCATTACAACTTGCATAGCGTAAAGCTAGCAGTGAACAGAGTAAACAGCGGAAAATTATTACATAACAGTGAGTCTCCATCATCTTCATGTTGCCACAGGCGAAAACATGTTGGTTGCAGACTCGAAACCCTTAAACGAAACCTCACTCGTCTTCTGAACCGTCTGCAATAAGGAAAATATTGCAACAACGTGGGTCAGAACCATTTTGAAAAATGGAACTGGCAAGGGACACTATGGTGGACAATTAGAGGAATAACCCTATAATCTATATGCTTATTTGGCTGGTGGTGCTCAAGGCTATTTTGCAGAAAGCAAGTTTTTCCTTCACTCTTTGAAACAACTTTACCTCGTTGAGACAAATATGGTATGAAAGCCATAGTCTCAATCTACCCTTGTTCACCCATCAAGTTTTAATTTATAAGTTGGAATGGTGGAATCCTCCGGTGACGTCCTCGTTCAGCTGCTCAATTGTCCGTTTCCAGGGACACGGCTAAGTACTTAGATTTTAACTCTGCAGAGGTTGTGCACGTTCACCATTGTACCCATTTAACCCAAACTATCCTATACACTCTTGAAGTGTTAAGGAAAAGGAGAAGAATTAGACGAGATCTTTCAGAAGCATTTTCCCTCCCCTTGCTGGCCTGCCGCGCTCCACCTACAAACCACTACCTCACCTGTCAGGCCGGGGCGAGTCCACGCAGCTTAGTTGATCTAGCCAGAGCCCATATTGGCAATGGATGCACGAGAAGCAATCTTCACTCGAAGTTCTTCAGATCCCTTTGTTCCTGGGTGGCCATCCACAAGTGAATATCCCACAGGTAAAACCCCTGGGGACAACACTCAACTCATACAGCCAAGAAACCAATTCCACCCAGGTGTTTGATTATAACTTAGTAGAATTTAACATTTTATCAAAATAGTTTTGCATAGCATCATAATTCTACTAAGTATTTTCATAGGAACCTAGACACAGGAATAAGGAATTCTAAACAGGTCTAGCATAGCATTTCTACTAAGTCCTAAACATGCTGAGGAAAATAAACTACTCATGCATAGAAAAATACTAGGACTTTTATGAGGTGTGCCACTTGCCTTTGGATGATGTCTTTGCTCACAAACTTTTCAACAACGAACGTTTGCTCTCCGTTCAATCTAAATAATATAAGCAAACAACAATACAACAATCAACATAAAACACAACAAACATGGACAACAACACAAGGCATATAAAAGCAAAAAAAAAGTCACAAAGGTTCATTACATAATTCAATATGCAAAAAGAATTGATGTGCTGAATAATGGGTTTTAATGGGCTAGTCTTAAATAGAAATTTATCACACATTAATGTAACATCCCAACATTTTATGATATTCAAAAATCACTAAAATTTAAAACTTTTCTTTTTATTAAAATAAAATATTAAAGGCATAAGGAAACCAACTATAAAAGACTCCAAACTTATTGAAAGAGTTTAATATTTCAAATGTCACAGTTTAAACATTTTATTATCCACTGTATTTCAAAAACCTTAAAATATAATTTGACAAATATTTTACAAACTACAATCCATTTTATTTTAAATAAATTAGTTTCTTTATAAGTATTTGCATTAAACCACTTAGCCATATCTATTCATAAATACAAGATTATTCAAAATGGTATATAATTACTAAATGGTTTTCATTCCTTTAACTGAGTTAAAAATATAGTTTGGAATTATGCCTATAGTGTATAACTGTATAACTTCATAGTTTTTAAATTAATGAATTAGCCAAATAGACATTTCATTTGCTTAAATGAATTTCATCTATTTTTAAAGCATGAAATGATTAATATATCCTAAATAAGAATAAAATTAAAACAAAGGTCTTGTCCAAAGTTGTTATGAAGTTTCAAATGAATTATCATAATGTAAAATAAAATGGTGCACAAATTATTTTCAATTAAAAATGAATACCTTATCTTTCACATTTTCCTAAACATTATTTATATTTAGTTCTTTAATATTATGCCAAAATAAAGATGAATAATTACAGTAAAATGAGTTTTAATAACTCTATTTCCAATATATTGAATGTGGGTATTTTACAATTTTTATTTAGCAAAAAGAAAATTTAATTAAGTTATAAATTCAAAATTGATATTAAGTATCAATTTTGTATTAAACCAACATTTCAAATTTATTAATTTTAAAAAGTTCTCAAAACATACCCACAACTGGTTTAACAGCAAGAGATTATTTTTACAAATTTTTAGAAATTAATTTGACATCATTTGGACATTTAAATCAAAAGATATGAATTAAATAAATAAAAACAGAAAAAGAATTACTGGATGACGTCATCGCTGACGTCATCGTCTCTAACCTCCGTCCGGGAATTTCTCCCGAGATCTTCATCTCCGATTCGTTTCCAAAACCGAGCGATCCGTGCGCGGTTTGTTGCTCCCGGGTGCGCCTATAAGTAGCCCACCCCCTCCTCTCTCTTTCCCCTCTCGTTTCTCTTCAAATCGCGCCGCCAGACTCGAGAAATAGCTCGCCGGAGATCGCCATTGCCGCCGGTGTTCTCCTCGAGTTCCGGTGAATGAAGACCACCTCGTGCCCTCTCCTCTGTCCCATCTCCCTTGTTTCGTCCGTGCGCAACTCACTGAATTTTCCCGTGATTTGATAGGCGCCAGAACGACGAGACCGAGCTCGACCCGAGTTCACCGGAGCGCCGCCGTATTCTTCCGCCGTTTCCGGCCGCGCCAGGAGAAACGACTCGACACCGTCGCTACCATTCACCTCGCCGTGACGAGCTGCACGCTTCCGTAGCCTCCGTTCGTCCGGGGAAGCTCCGCAGCACCGACCCCGTCCTCGACCGACGCCAGCGCCGCCGTCGACGTCGTCTCCGGCGAGGAGCGCGCCGCCACGGTATGGCCAATCGTTCCCAGTCGTCCGATCCAATCTCAACGGCTCAGATTAGATGTCTTAGACGAATCGGTACGATTTGATATGGACCGTCAGATCCAGATCTGACGGCCCAGATCTATGACTTATCCAGTCAGCGCCGCGTGGCAGCCACGTCAGCGCCACGTCACTGCCCAGTCAGCTGCCATGTGGAAAATGAATTTCTTATTTAGATTTAATTGGTAGTTTTACAGAAACACCCCTGCCACTTAGATTTGCTATAACTTTTTAACCACAATTCCAAATTTAATAATTTTTATATATTTGGAAAGCTCTTGATATGTAGAATATTTTGGATCTGACAAAATTCAAATTTGACTTAGTATAAAATATTCAAATTTCAAATGGTTAATTTGAGTATATTTGTAATAACTTTAAATCTATAAATCCAAAAATATTATTTAATTTGAATAGTTTGAATATTTTCAACATAACTATTAATAGAAATATTATTTTTGATTAAATCAAATTGCAGTAAATATAATTGAACCACCTCTGGCTATTAACACCATCTATAAAGGAAATTGAGTTATAAAATATAAATCACATAAAACTTTAATCTATATGCTTACTTTATTATGTTTTGCAAAATTGGAAACTAATTAAATTGCAATCCTAACTTTATGCATATTTTATAAACTTCACAAAAAATTAGTGTTATGTTGCTTGTGATTTAAAATTGCATTTCATGCATAGCATATTTTATAGTTATATTTCCATAAGGAAAACTCCTCCCCAATTTCTCTAAGTTAGGATTATTTTCAAACTTGTATTTTGGAAAAAGTGCTATACACTAGACACTTAGGATTTTCAACATGGATCTGGAAGACCAATGAAGGACTTAGCCAAAAACAAGACTCCAGAAGTATCTTCAAGGAGAAGAAACACTTAGAAGAAAATCAAGAAGAAGTTCATGAAGGACTTAGGAGAAAACAGACTCTGGAAGCATTCCAAAGATGTCAAGCACTTAGAAGAAAAGTGGGAAGAAGTTCAAGAAGGCCAACCCCCTTTTATTCTCTAAGTCTTTCTCTCTGTCTTCTCTTCCCCTCTGAGACTTCATGAAGACTAAGTAAATTCAAGACCAGCCTCGAGGATACAAGAACCACCAAGTCTGAAGAATTATCAAGTCTAGCAAAACTTCAATCAAGACATCATCCAAAAGAAAGTTACAAGGCTGGAGATGAAGCCTGGAGGACAACCACATCTTTCTTTCTATCTTTGCCCTCTTTCCTAATCTTGTCTTTCACATTTGACTTAAACAATTTTGATACTGATATTATCATCTTGAAGTTGTTGGATCCTAGCGGCATAGTGAGATGAAGCGGCCTGGAGACAAACCTTACATGTCCACGTACATGAGACCTGTTCCACAAATTAAGTGGCTGGCCGGGTGTCTGTCTCTCTCACTATAGTGAATGTCCAATTTACAAAGAGTTGATAATAATTGTTGATCATCTTGAACAAATGACTTAGTATTTTTCTCTAAGTATTTTGCACATCATGGCTAAACCATTAGAGTGCTTGTTTCAAGAAGATATAAAACAAAGTATGTTTATCCAACTTAAGACCTTAGTCCTTAGTCATTCTTGAACCACCTATTTGCCTTGCATTAACTTAAGAGACTTTCATAGCATAACATGCATCTCTAGCCCTTAGAAATAATTTGCATATCATACATGACATGTTTTCCTTAGGAGTTTTACAAAACTAGTTGTTCATTTGATATGAGCATGTATGTTTGATGATTGTTGTTTGTTGATTGTGGTATTGTTGGTTGCTATTATTGTTTAGATTAAACGGAGAGCAAACGTTCGTTGTTGAAAAGAGTTTGCGAACAACGACAACATTCAAAGGCAAGTGGCACACCTCATAAACTTCCTATTTTTATATGCATTACTTAGTGTATTTTTATATGCATGTGTTGCTATGCTAAACCTGTGTAGAATCCCTTATACCTGTGTCTAGGTTCCTATGCAATACTTAGTAGAATTATTGTTGCTATGCAAATGTTGTTTTGTGAAAATCTAAATTCTACTAAGTTAAGAATGAAACACCTGGGTGGTAATTGGTTGCATGGGTTATGTTGAGTGGCTACTCAGGTCCATGTCTATGGTTCCTGGAGTATGTACACTTGTGAATGGCCACCCAGGAACAGAGGAATCTGAAGAACTCCGAGTGACGATTGCTTCCAGTGCAGCCATTGCCATATGGGCTCTGGCTTGATCAATTATGTTGCGTGGACTCTCTCCGGCTTGACAAGCAGATGTAGGGGGATGTTAGGTGGAACGGGTCAAGCCAGGTGGGAGGGAAAATGCTTCTGAAAGATCTCGTCTCATTCTCTCCTTTCCTTATCACAAATGGTGTGTAAAGGATACCTTGGGTTGAATGGGTACAATGGTGAACGTGCACAACCTCTGCAGAGTGTAAAACTAAGTACTTAGTCGTGTCCCCGGTTAGGGACAATTTTGAGCAGCTGATCAAGGACGTCAACGGAGGATTCCATCATTCCAATTTCTAAGTTAAAAATTGATGGGTGAACAAGGGAAGATGAGATTTATGGTTTTCATTCCATACTCATCTGGATTTCAAGAAAAGTGTTTTCAAAAGAGTAGGGAAAATTGGCTTTATGCAAATTAGCCTGGAGCTCCACCAGCCAAATATGCATATAGGCTTTAGAGTTATTTCCTTAAGTGTCCACCATAGTGTCACTTGCCAGACTCCATTTTTAATGGAATCTGACCCACGTTGTTGCAATATTTTTCTTATTGCAGATGTGATCAGATGACGAGTGAGGTTTCGTTAAGGGATTTCGAGTCTACAACCAACATGTTTTCGCCTGTGGCAGCATGAAAGTTATAGAGACTCACTGCTATTGTATTTCCGCTGTGTACTTTTTTTTCAATGCTAGCTCTATGCTATGCAACTTGTATCAAATATTGTGTAAGTCTGGATCATCGATGTAATAAAATTGACGCTTTGTTGTGATATTACATCGTAAACTGTGTGTGCAAATGAATCGATCCAGGGATTTGCACTATACATAGGTATCTGCCTTATTTTAAGTGCAGGTACGCTACAATTAATTTGGTCAAAAACATTTAAATCAAACATAATAGTCTTAAAAGGCTTTTAACACCACTTAATTACCTTAAAAACACTGCTAAGACACTTTAAATGTTTTACCATCAGTTTTAATTGTTTTCTATAATTAAACTTTTATTTAAAACTTATAAACAATACTACTCGTTAAAAGATAAAGTTTGTGACATTTTGCAAAAAAAACATATTAACATTATTTCTAGCATTAAAGTATAACCAAAAATACTTAAATTAAGCCTCCGATTTTTAAACCATCAAAATAATGCTCAACATTATTTTCTAACAAGGGCATAAAACTACACATATTTTAAGATTTCTAAAACTATTTTATTTGCAAAAATTGGATTTATCGTATTAAAGATATACCAAATTTACTCAAATTGCTCATTTGCAATTTAAATAAATTTAGGCTACTAAAAAATGTAAATCAACAGAATCAAAATATTCTACATGTCAGGAGCTTTCCAAGGATATTTAATTTATAAATTTTGAACTTATAGAATTAAATCAATACCTAAAACAATGTTTTACATGTTTCTATAAATAACAAGTTAGTGCACAATTAAAATACAAGTTTTTATTATACCTCTGTATTCCACACGTTCATACGACTCCATAGACTACAAAAACATTGAAAACGGAGTTACGGTTGAATTGATATGAATTTCTAAAGTTTGACTAAAATCTGTCCTAAATCAAATCCGAAAATAAAAAGGTTTTGACACATGGAAAAATTTGTAAGACCAAAATTATTTGTTTGGACATAACATGATGGTCTCATCTAATACATTAGAAATAGTATACGTGTACGATTAGACTATTTTGAAAGGCTTACCGACAAGAACGAATAGTGCCGGTGTCGTAGAGAGAACATGACGCGGTTAGATGAGGAGGTCGATGTTGACGGTCAAACACGGCCTCCGGGAAGTAGTTGATGAATTTGTCGTAGATGTGCACACGGACGAAGCAAATACCGTGACGCGGTTGATATGACGAAGGAGATGGTGTGGTCGGCGTCGTCGATTGCGTCCTGAGACAGCGTGACCGGAGTCGCGGCGGCAGACGACACTCTCGGTCGAATGCGTTCTCGAGGATTTGGCATGCGGATTTTTTTTTGGAAAAATTTAAATAAAAATGCAGGAAGACACATAGATCACGCAGGACATCATCAAGGGGCATGGCAAGGTCTCACCTCTTCGGGATCTTGCGTAAGGCTGCAACGTTGCTCGGGCATTCGTGGTGTTGCGACCAACTACAAACAAATGGTGCAGCACCATGTCCAAAAGCCCATTCAATATCGAGAAGTGAATGTCGACGGGTGGCATTTGGTTCACGAGGTCAATGTACATGTTTAAGGCAATGAATTTGGAAATGAACTCCCGAGATGGAAAGCCCATTCAATATGGAGTAACTTTCTTGTTGAAGTCGAAGAGAAACAGCCACAAGATTGATGGAGAAAATGAAGAGGAAGAGAAATGCCATGTTCAGTTACCAGTTCCTGTAACGTGTAACACACATACGCTCGCTCGAGACGCTGGAGGAAGAAGACCGGCCTACATGGGCCAAGATTCGGCCCAGCTAGAGAATAGAAAAAAAAGAAAAAAGAAGAAAGGGAGATGGGCTGCCTGCGCGCGAAAAGAAAAAAAAAAGAGGCAGGGCGCGGCAGTGCTTACTGGGCTTCGGCGCAGCGGGTCGGTTCAATTTTTTTTATGTTTATCTTTTATATTTTTTGGTTTTTATTATTTATTTCATATCTTTGGTTTTAAGTATTCAAAGGAAGTCAAATAAAATGCTAAAAATTTGTAGAAACAATATCTTTGTGTTAAACCAGTTGTGGACATGTTGAACACTTTCCAAAAATAATAATTTCAAAATACTGATTAAATACAAATTTGACACTTTTGTCAAATTTGAAAACATGGCTTAAATAATTTTATTTTTGGCTAAATAAAATTTAAAATTATAATGCTTATATAATTTTGAAAATAAGTTAATTAAACTCATTTATAATATTAAATCATTTCTGACTTTAGTACAATATTAAATAACATAACACAATTATTTGAAATGAAAAGGGAAATATAATGTATTCATTTTTAATTAAAAATACGGTGTGCATCATTAGTTTTATATTATGATAAATCATTTGAAAATTCCATAAAAATACTTTTGGTAAATATTCTATATTTATTTCATTTCCTATATTGAATATAATCATGAAAATCATTTTAACAAATAGACTATGTTCTAATGGGTTCAAAACATTTTGTAATGTGGCTTATTTTAGATAATTATGCACTTTGCAAATATGGTTTTTAGGGTTGTAAATAGTAAGGCTAGATACTTATAATAAAATAGTTAGAAAGAAATTTTTTATTACTTGAAAATTAGTTTCGACGGTTTGTAAATCATTTGTCAAATTACATATTCAGATTTTAAGAAATACAACGTATGATAAAATGTTTAACTAGAAACAACTTTGGAAAACAATGATTAATTGAGATATTTGAAATATTAAACTTTTTGAAGATGCTTGAAGTATTTTGTAGTTAATTTTCTTATGCATTTTAATGTTTTATTTTAATCAAAACAAAAGTTTAATTTTTTTGTGATTTTGAAACATTCCAAAATAACGGGATGTTACATTGACAAGTGATAATATTTTTGTGGTAAATATATTGATCATATTTGCTTTGGCTCTTTCTTTGAATTGCTTTATTTGATTGACAAGGATTTGTTTTGATCTAACTCTCATTTGTCTTCACTGTATCTTTTGGATCCTTTATTGCTCTACTTAAAATTTATTTAGTGCTTTCTTGAGTTGGGAAAAGCAAGGAACCAATTCTTGTGCATTGACATTCAAAATTCATACTTCTTGATAATGCACTATTCTTTGGGAAGCTATCCTACTTTGAGTAAAACACCGTTCTTTAATTTGGTATTGCAATTTCTTGCCTTTCTTGAACATGACTAGTGTTTGAATAATATATATGGAGAGTGATGATCTCATTTGTGTGCATTGTGTATTCAAATGCAAAATCATAAATAATGCACACATCATGGGGGAGCAATCCTATATGCTTTTTGAACATTAGTTGTCTTTGTTTGATATTTGATCCCGCTGACGTGTCTCCTTGGAAGACAAACATTCTTCGTCTTGGTACCTTGTGCTATCATGAAAAGTGTAGAGGGTTTGGTTTATTCCTTGATGATATTTTTCTTCAATTGGTTTATTGCTTTAGTTTGGTATCTTTTCAAAGTGGTTTCTTCAATCATGTGTTGATTTGGGTCCTTGATATTATTTAGACAATTCTTTTTATTGTCACACTTGTGTGTGCTTTCTTGGTTTAATTGGTGTTTTGTCCAAATTGTATCTCGTTTGGTTCTTGAAAGTCTTGTGCATGCATACTTACTATATGTATATCTTATGGCATGTGTACTTTCGTTGATCCAATATATAGGATAAACTCTATCAAATCCTAAATGGCTAAGATGTGCATGAAATTCAATTTCATATCAATATGCACATATTTATGTGGAGTTTGTCCTATGTATTGTAGTTTCTCTAACTACTTTGGACCCAATGAGTTTGGGTACCATTTTGTATTTGAATTTGTTTTAGGTACATGTGGAGATGCATTGGAAGCTTGTCTCATTTACAAGGAAGGTGGTGTCACCATGTATTCATTGGAGCCAAGTTTGGATGATCGTTAACTCTTATCTTCTACATCACCAATGCTATCTTGGTAACAAGTATCTACCTCATTCTTACGTTTCTAAACTTTCAACCTTGTGTAGGTTGTATCTTGGCATGAATCTTTTGTTGCAATTAATTTGGTTCTTACAAAACGTCTCTATTGCAAATATGAATAAGCCGGGATGATTACATATAAAGGGACTATACATTCATTTCTATGATTCATCGATCCCAATTATGTCAATCTAGCACTTTCTACTTAAATTCTCTCAGGTGCAACATTGATGAATTTTCAAAATCATTTGTGTTTTGTGTTACTTGTTATCTTACTCGGAGCATCCATTTGTTAACCTTTATCCCTTGTGGATAAATTTTTATGTTATGATGAGTATGTGTTGGAAGTTCACTTATATTCCGTTAAGATATAATTGGGATTTGTGCTATGCTTTTAAGCAAAGATCTTATTGGTGTATTTATTACTTCCTCCTGGATATCATAATCTTTACCCGTGTATCTATCTTGTGTGTACATGTTTATTTGTAGACCCATATCTTAGTGATTAGTGTCTACTTAGAAACTTATACACGTGATAATAGTACATCTTTAATTGATATTCGAAATCTTTAGTTACCACCTCTTATTGCTTTTGACTCCTGGGTGGTTTCTAAAAGGCTCAAGCTTTATTTTCCATGTGTTATGCTTGGTGCATTTTACTAAGCTTGTGGAGCTATTTGCTATACCTCTTTTGGTGTGTGGGTATGGGAAAGACATGATATGCACTATGTGCAACTCTTCTTGAAAGACTATGTTGATGATATCATCCTTGTATTAGTCTCCTATGATGTCTTTTTATCTCACACACATTACTTGATTTACCGCTCCTTGCTCTTGTTGCAAAACATTTTATTAGGTGAAAGTTGTTTTGCCTCCTTTTATCATTTACATTCTCTTGCATGTGCTTGTGTTCGAATTTATCTAGGAGGGAGTGAGGATTCCATGTTGTGCACACTATATTAAAATACAAATCCTATTTGTGCACGTACCTTGGGGAGTTCCCTCATGATATTTAGAACACTTCTCGGATCCTTCTGATTGCTTGCTTATTTCGTTGAACTATCTTTCCATTTGATATTCTTTTGCAATCTTTGGACCCTCTATATAATTTGATCTCCCTCCATCTATTCGTCATTGGATATGTGCATTTGATTTCACTCATATTATGAGAAATGCACACATTATGGGGGGGCTCTCACTATATTTTCCTTCTAAGTTTTTCTTCCCATTTTGGCAATCGATGCCAGTGGGGGAGAAATTTAGAGGGTTTAAGGGAATATGGGTTTGTTCTCTTGCGGTTCTCTTGCATCCTTGCTGTTTGTGTTGCATGGTTGCTTAAATTCATTATATAAACCCTCGTAAAAAGGGATTGTCATCAATTACAAAAATGGGGGAGATTGAAAGTGCATGGTTGCCCCCATGCGTGGTTTTGGTAATTAATGACAATCCTTATGGACTAATGTTTACATTGAGATATTCTTATAGATCTTGTCCATGGGAAATTATAAGTGTTCATGTGTTGGACTCTTCAAGATGACTTAATGACCAATGCTCTATTCAAAGGGTTTATATGAAGAATGGTCATGTGTAGAGTTGAGCTCATTGCAAGTATGGCTTGGAATAGAAGATTGAGTGAACAATCATGTTTAACCCCAAGCCATCATACATATCAAGAGAAGAGGATGAAGTGCAAGCTCAATATGATGCATTTCGGAAGATATCTTTTGATTGAATCTTGCAAAGGAGACATGAAGACGAAGCTTAGCGAGGCCCTCCCATAATGGAGTATGGGGGAGAATTTGTAGAAGTCTTCATCAAGCTTGTGCTAGCAAGCACAAACAAGAAAGGTGTTTCAACCTGAGAGAGTCAAGATCGTCATCATCTAGCTCAAGTGGAAAGCTCATGGCAAAAGTATGATCTTGATAGGGCTATAGGATAGATAGGCGTACTATCAAGAGGGGCTCTCGAGTGAGTAACTTGATCGCATATTTGTGGAGAGCTCAAACCTTTGCATGCTAGGCATATCATCTTTCTTGGTTCTTATTTGGTTTTTCTCCGTGTTGAGTTTTGGTGCTTGTCGTGATCTTCATGACAAGACCAAGTCCTTCAAAAATGGTTTTACTTTGGAAAACTTTTGCCTTTTATCCATGTGAGGATTTAGATCTAGGTTTATCTCCATACTAAGCTCTAGTTCATCAAAAACAGATTTCGTATGAATATCTTGTTGCGTTTTTTATGAAGGAGTTTTTACTGGTTTGCATTGTTTAGGAAAGTTCAACCTTTCCCCATTTGGTTTTATCCTCACATGATGGACTGTGATTTTTCTATGCACATTCAAGTAGAGCTCGTTGTAACGATTCCAACGAGCCAAAAATCATCGAAAACGGAGTCCGGATGGAAAATATATTGACATTTTCGTTTATCAGTTCTGCTGTTTTTTGCTGTGGCGGTAGTACCGCCGCGGTACCGCCCGAGGTACCGCCGGAGCTAACAGAGAGCCGTTTTCGGCCGTACCGGGAGCGGTAGTTCCACCGGGGCGGTAGTACCGCTGCCCGGGGCGGTAGTACAGCTACGGAAGCTTATTTTCAGCCCGTTTTGATGCCCCAACTCCATAGGGGGGCGATAGTGCCGCTAGGGGCAGCGGTAGTACCGCTACGGCACGAATCTGCACCCAACGGCTGGATTTTGGGTTGAGCTATTTAAGGGGCCTTCTTCCCCAATGGTTTTCTAAGCTTCTAGCAAGTCTTTCTCCTCTCTCTCTCTCTCCTCCATTGTTGCCCTTTGGAAAGCTTGCTCTTCCTCTCCATCCCTCCCATGGTTCTTGCTAATATTTGAGGGAAAGTGAGAGGTGATCTTGATCTACGTTTTCACCGGTCGATTTCTCCTTTAAGTGAGGGAAACCTTGTAGATCTTGATCTTGGAGTTCTTGGTGCATCTCTTCTTTGTTCTTCCTCTCTTATTCCCCATAAGCATTTGTTGCTTTGTTGGAATTTGAGAGTGAAAGATTTTGAGCACTTGTGCTCTTGCCTTTTGTATTTGGTGCATCGGTGTGCTCTCCACGAGGATTCGTGGAAGATGAAAGTTTGTGAGCTTGTTACTCTTGGGTCCTTGGACCCTAGACGCCTTTGTGGTGGTTGGACCCTTGTGTGGTCACTTGAAGCCGTTTGGGAGCCCCCAATCCCATTGTGGGTTGTGCCCTGGATTGTTGTTGGAGGCCGTTCGGGAGCCCCCAATCCCATTGTGGGTTGTGCCCCGGATTGTTGTTGAAAGGCTCCGGATTCCGCCTCGAAGGAATTCCCATAGTGGAAGGTGAACCAAGTCTTTGTGGTGCGGTTCACCGGAGAAGAAGGTGAAACCTTTGTGGTTGTTGAACCGTTGTGTCGGTTCACACCTCTCCAACGAGACGTACTCCCTTAACAAGGAGGAACTCGGGAATACATCCTCGTCTCCGCGTGCCTCGGTTGTTTCTATACCCGAGGTTTTACTTATGCACTTTACCTTGTGATAGCCTTCGTGCTTGAAGTATTCTATTGCTATCACCTTGTTGTTTATCTTGCTTAGCATAAGTTGTTGGTGCACATAGGTGAGCCTAGTTTATTTAGGTTGTCGGCTTGTTAATTGAAACACCTAGTTTTATTGCGCAATTATCAAGCCTAAACCGGAAAAGTTTTAAACCGCCTATTCACCCCCCCTCTAGGCGACATCATTGTCCTTTCAAAAACGATGTGGTCTTAACAGCGTTGGTAAAACCTAACTCTTTAACCAAGTAGTGCACCAGAACAAATGGACTTGGTGGCACAATCAACTTCACTTAGTAACCGGATAACAAATCACACAAGGAAGGAATCAAATGTCCTTGTATGTCAAAGCAACAAAAATTGCTAAGAATATTTGATAGCCACATCAATACACACACCGTAGCATTCCCGAGCACGAGCAGCTAGGAGAAAAGCGTGAGTAAGGACGTGTAAGAGCATCACTTCATCAAATAAGTCATGATACACCACACGACCTTTTGATATATAAGAGTGTGATACTTAAGATGGGACAAAATAGAAGCAAACAAAGCTTCTTGATCTGCGGACTACAACACTTTGACCTGGTCCTGGTATGGACGAAGTACGGGAGTTTGTTTCTCCCTGACATCCCGAAGTGGAGTGTCACGATGGACCCTGAGAGCAGTATGCATTAGTACACCTATGCACATTTACCACTCGGATGCCAAGTGGCATACACGGGTCAGAACATGACGGAAGAAAAGAAACATGCTCAGGAAAATCCTGAGATGCAGATGATCAAGATAGCATACATCTGATAACTTGTTCTAATAAGAAAGGTGTGGCAGAGTCACCAACTTAGATGTGAGACTCATAAAGAGCACTCTTGTCGTGATTCTTTTGGTTCCTTGACAGAACCTCTGCCAAAGCTAGTGGAAGGAGTAAACCTTGGATGTCGTAGGTCAATTACGACAAAACCACCAGCTGGAAGGCTATTACTAGCCCTTCTGAGGTTGCAAGCATTCCTCAGGGATCAACAAGATGGATCTTGGGTTAAAGGTCAGCATCAAGTACTGATAGAGTGAGCATCACATGGCTAGCAACCCATAGGACTCAACACACCACCAACAACACAATATGGGACCTTCGGTTCAAGTCCAGGATGAAAAACAAAAGAAGGAGTAACTACCATTCGAGTGTCACAAAGGCACAACGATGCAATAATCACGAGATAGCTTCAGAGACCAACCACAGCTTCCGAAGTATCAAAAGAACAAAAGGAGATGTTCAAAGTGAAAGGAATCTGAAACACTAGAATAGAATGATGCAGAAACGACAAGGTTGAAAGATCAAGAGGGAAAGGAATCTCTCATTACAAATGAGAGGAACACGGATCAAAGAACACACCAGACTCCAGAAAACTTAACACTAGGTCAACTTTGCTGAGAAACGACTTGCACTTGGTGCACCTACATTTTGAATGACAAAGAGAGAGAGGGAGCAAAGCGTTTTACGCAAAACAAGGCAAGGTGACCCAGAATTAGAGCGATACCAGATAAGGAGTAAAAAGAAGCCTACTCAGATTTTTTTGCAAATAGTTTTAGCTTTAAAATATTTTTCACAATTACTATACTCAACATCGACCAATAGAAAGGTTTTCCTACAGGCGGTCCTGCTCTGATACCAAAACCCGTAGCACCCCCAAGAGCCACGCTAGACAAATCTGAGACCTCAATCTGAGATAAGCCTAACATAGATCTCGGAAGCCAACAGTTGAAATCGATAGCACAACAGAGACCGTACAACACAAGAAGCAATATATTAAGCTCTTAACCGAGCGAGTAAGCAAATATCACAAAAATAAGGTCACTGACCTGTCAATCACCAATACAACGGAAGGAAAATTATGCTATTAGACATAGCCAAACTAGCAAAAGGCCTAAGAGGCCAAAGCATAACGGCGACGTCCCAGTCCAGAGATTCCAGGCTGCCGTCTGGGAACTCCAACCTACTCGTCGATGTCGATGTCCACAAAACAAACCTGTCCAAATAATTGCGCAAGGCTGAGTACATGAGGTACTCAACAAGACTTATTTAACCTGTTATATATCTGCTCGTTCAGAGAGTATTCATGAATGTCTTTTGCATAAAGCCATCTTTATTTTCAAATCGAGGGAGGAGAGAATCTCGCATCAGTAGACTTTTTAAAAAGGGATAAGAGAGTTAAACACAAGCTTCATCCACATCTTCAATCTCCACCAGATCATCATGAGTTGTACCACCCACCAGAATCACCCCCTCGCTCAACGTGAGGAAGCGATCCTCCCTTAGTTGGCAAGTTTTATAATTAGATTCGTGTTATCTATGATCATCAGACAGAAGGTACCAAGTCGTCCATAACCGTGGACACGGCTTTCCGAAAAGATTTACCCTGCATGGGGTGTAACTACCCACACACGCCAGTACTTTCAGCACTCTTCTGGGGAGTGCCGGCAGGAGGGTTGGCCACGACCTTTCCCAAGCTTCGCCTATGTCCATGAGCCACAGCAGTAGATCTGACCACGCGCAGCGGTCTCTAGTGCGGTTTGCCAAGTCCAAGATCTGTGACCGCAACCCACTTGAACCTGGCCCTAAATCTCTTCAACTAATTTTACCGCACACGCAAATGGAACACTCGAACTAGTGGCTTCACGTAGTAGGCTAGGGAAGTTGGAGCCGAGGGGAAAATGAATGCCCTGTGTGGATGCACGAATAGTGTTGGTTCCGAAGACGAGAACTCAGTTCCTAGGTCGGCAAGAATGGAACAACCCACCACAATCCCATTGTGGCCTCCCATCCAAGCCTTTAGCATATTCAACACATCTATGATCATTCCACACCATCCTTCAAGGCTTTGACTCATCAACCGGATGAAACAAGGGAAGATCTAAGCAGGGCTAAGCATAGCAGACTCTCGCGATGCAACACTTATGACACTTTAAACCTCAACTCAAAACCACATTTGAATCGCATGCATAATACCAGGATCAAATACTTTGAAATCGTATATGTGCAGATAAGAGGTTATGCTTGCCTTGCTCTTCGATGACAAGGTATAAAGCTTTTGGAAATCTTCGGCTTGACTTGATCGGAACAACCAAAATAACTCTTCATAGATATCCTGCTTGAGTATGTCGTCGATGATTCATCAAGCCTTCAGTGTGGTCGAACTCCACTTCGGATTCACATTCTACCGCGGAAAACAAAACACCGGAAAAGAAACGGGAAACAACATTCAACCATGGCAGAGATACAATGCGCACAATGTATGCATGACAAGTTAAAGGATTGAAATGTAAACCCTACACATGGAAATACATTTTAAATGGAGTGCGAATGTCTGAGAGGTGCCATTCGACAAATTCCATATTCAAAAGAAAAGGTGTAATTTTTTCTTCTATTATGAACATGGTTCAAAGTTGCTTAAATATGCATGATAAGGACATAATTAGATAGATATTATTTTTCTGCAAATTTTGATATATTAATCACATTTTTCTCAACTAATATGAATTAGTTATGAATTTCCAAAGATTAAATATTTTTAAATCAATTTAGAACATTTATGAAATTAAATAAATAACTTTTCTAAATATTTCTAAATTTAAGAAATCATTTCTGGAAAACATTAAAATTCTGACAGGGGACCCCACATGTCAGATATTTAATAATTACAGAAAACATTATTGAAAAAATATTAAAAATCTGACAAGCTGGTCCCACCTGTCATAATTTAACAATTACAGAAAACAATTAAATGAATTTCGGAAAAGAAAAGGCCTCGTTGACGTCATGATGACGTCAGCAATGGAGCAGTGGCTCCCTGCCGAGCACCAATTCGGCGAGGGACGCCGCCAGGAGCAACGCGACAACGCGCTGGAGACGCGCTCGAATGCGGGGAGCCAAAGGAGGGCGGCGCCGCTGGCAAAAGGTCGCCAGAGAGCTCTTGAGACGCACCCGTACGGTGGCCGGCGGAGGATCACGGCGGCCCGAGCAAGCCGACCACGAGAGAGCCAAAGGAGGGCACTGGGAGAACCGGAAACTCACCCTGAAGGTCGTCGAAGTCTCAAGGAATCAAGGAAATGTCGGGGTTTGCCGGAATCGTCTGCGGAGGCCGGCGGCCGGAGTTGGAGAAGACGGGCACGGGGCGGGCAAATTCGTCGGCTTCGGGACATACCAGCACGCACGGATCACCGAGGAGGGATAAGGAAGGACGGAGGAGCCTCGGAGTTCCTCGGAGCGACACGGCGGCGCGTCCTTCTGTCGAAGGAAGAAGAAAGAGAAAGAAAGAAGATTTTCAGGATAACCCCCTGGGTTTTCAGGAAAACGTAGAACCTTTGAAAACAGGCCCCTGGATTGGAAAACAAAGGTCTTGAGGACCTTTTTGAAAATATAAATTTTATACAAAAATACCAGGAGCTTTAGAATTTCACAAGGAAGCCATTGGAAACTTTGGATTTTGAAAATTTTGAAATTCTTTTAACACATTTAAAATAACAAGTGGTTTAGGCCATTTAGGGTTTTTCTCTTTTATTGTTAAACTCTAATTTTGTGCATATTTAAATTAGATGCTCATGATGCACAAAAAAAATCCTAGTTATAAATTAGCTAATTTGGGGACGTTACAAAGAGTTCAAGCCTACATCGAGCAAGACGTAGAAGGTGCAAGACAGGATAGCCTAGACCTGCTAGACCAAGAAAGAGACGTTGCTCTACATCGCTCCGCCTTGTACCAGCAACAACTCCATCGATATCATAGCCGGAGAGTGCGAAAGCGAAGCTTCAGAACAGGTGACCTGGTTCTCCGCCTAATGCAAGACAGAAAAGGCTTGCACAAGTTATCCCCGCAATGGGAAGGATCGTTTATAGTCACAAAGGCGTTTCTCAATGGTTCCTACTACCTAGCCGATATCCGCGACGAAGAGGAAAAGAAAAGGCGCAAGAAGGCGTCAGGAAGGAGGGGAACCAAGCGCAAAAGAGGCATTGACGACCCGTTCGAACAAACAAGACGGCCTTGGAATATTGAGCAGCTACGTCCTTTCTACACTTAGCAATTTATAATTGTAATAAGTTTTATATGATTATGAAATAAAAGTCTATGGTTCCTCATCTGTGTTGAGAAGCATGCCATCTTTGTCCTTTCTTACAGTCATATATCCCCTATGTATCTAAGTTACCTATTTTCTAGCTCCGTGCAAAGGTTCAAACTGGTAGATACTTGCAGCTTTCGAGCCAACCCAAAGCAAAAAATCAACTTTTTGTGCCGCCTAATTCAGTTGCTTCTGATTACTTATATGTGGTTCGCCTAGTAGTATGTCTTTGCACCAACATGTTGGCTTTGGTTTCTGATTCTAAACACATGGTTTAGCCCTGGTTGTTTCAGCTAAAGTTCCCGGCTGAGGTTCGCCAACATACAAACAGTCAAGCATATAAGTCAGGGTAAAATTAAGGCGGGCCAAATAAAATAAGGCAAAATAAAACTTATTTGCTAGCTTCCCGCCTAGCAGAGCAGCTCCAAAACTATATACAAAAATTACAAGTTGAGTGTTTTGTTTCAGGGGCAGGAAAAGGCAGGCTGTCGACTTAGAAAGGAGACAGGCAAAGGCAACTATGGCTCGGGGGACGCCTATATCAGGTTTGGGGGCTGACAACTTCAGCCCCAGAGCTATCACTCCCCTCCGCCTCGGCCGTACCGACAGTTCCAGCTTCCCCAACAGCAGGCAAAGGATGGCGCCGGTAGAAGATCGAAGTGTCAACCATGTCGGCAACATGCGTGGCGTAGCCGGCAACACTGTCCAACACAGCGGCCGGCTCGACATCGTTGCCGTCTTCATAAGTAGACGGCAATGCCTTCGGTGACGGCTTTTATCTCCGCCTCGGGGTAGTGCGCCATGAATAGTCCAAGTGCAGTCTTGGCACCACCCCGTGTCACCGATTTCAGCGAGCTCTTGTGTAGCTTCGTAGCTTGCTCCAGCATGCTGGGCACATCGCTGAACTCGGACGGCTCCTGACTGCCGGAAGAGATGAAGAACTTGGCGGCAAACCGCTTGGACGCCGCCAATGTCTCGATGATCAGCTCACCCAGACGCGCAAGGCGATCTAGGCGGGGGCTGACAGCCTTGTCGTCGCTTAAGCCGGCAGCAACTGTATCAAAAATAAAAATGTCAGTTTGGCTCAGGCTAAATTTGTTGACGGAAAATTAAGAGTGACAAATTACCAAGGCCGAGTTATGGAAGGCGGACAGCTCAATCATATGAGCTGCCACCGCGTCCTCAGTAGTCTGGGCGCGAGAAGCCTGCTTGGATATTTCCTCAGCAGCCGCCTTCTCCGCCTCCGCCAATTTCTGGCGCAGGCCATCCAGCTCCCTAGTAAGCTGGCTAGAATCCTGCGCAAACTTCAACTCCTGGGCCTCCATCTCCTTCCGATGCTCCTCCTTCATCAACAAATTGGCGGCCGCCAGATGGGAAGCTTCATTCATAATAGCTTGCATATCAGTGGACGCCTTCAATATATCCTGGGCGTGATCTAGCAGTTGTACAATATGGATTCACTAGCTAAACGATTGGCGGCAACAAAAATTGAAAAAGACAGAAGGCAAAAAGAATAATTCTACCTTCGCCTTTTTTGCGGGCCGCTTCCAACTCGGCAATCCGCAAGTCCTTGGCCTCGCAATCCTTCTTCAGATCGCGGCACCGCTGGTTTTTCTCAAATCGGGAGGAGATAAACTCAACGTTGGCGGACAGGAGGCCCTGCAGACAAGGACAAAGGCATATAGCATATCGTCAAAAAACCACTAAGCCAGCAGTCAATGTTTTCGACCTGCCATCTAAGTGCTCGGGGGGGGAAGACTATGTATATGCCACAAAGTTAGAAAAACTTACAGACATGTCGCCCTCCATGTCGTCAAAGGCCTGGGAGGCGAAGTTGGCGAAAGCCAGGGTGGACTACTTGGCCTCCTTAAAGGTGGACCAAGGGTCCCTAACTCTGCCGCCTCCTGCAGCCGGGGCTGCCCTCTGCGTCCCGCCGGCAACCACCTCCAGCAGCTCCTCCTTGGCGGCACGAGATTGGACGGCTTCATTGGCCGTAGCCTCAGCTGATGGAAGGGGAGTACTGGTGGCGCGGCCAGCGGAGGAAGTCTTTGGCGGCGGACCGGAAGCCGGAGCCTGGGGCTGGCTACGAGCATCGCTCATAAAGACGTCGGCCCGGGGCTGGGCACTTGGCGGCATGGTAGCGGGCGAGCTACCTTGGGTCCGCTTTCCCCTGGAAAGAAGCTTGGTCGGCAACCTGGAAGTTGCCGCCCGTTCCCTTTCAATAAAGCAAGCACACCCAGATGAATGCCAGTATTAGAGGAATTCGACGACTATTTAAGGCGAAAATGAGTACCTTCGGGGGATGTTAATCCCCGCGTTCTCGTCGAGATTGACGAGCACCGGCTCGGCAGCCGCTGCGGTCCATTTCTTCCTCTCGGCATTCACCGTAGAGGAAGCAGCGCTGGACGCCTTGCGCTTCTTGGTCTTCCCGGCTTCCGACTCGTAGAAGTCGGGAGCCAGGTCATCCTCCCCCAGGGCAGAGAGCTGAGAAAGAAGGCAAGTGTTAATAGGACTCTAATAAGCCGGCAAAGGCCGTCAAAGAAGGGTAATAAGTAGGATATCTACCTCAAGGGGAGGGTTGTCGTGGGTGTGCATGGGCACACCTTCCGCCGCCTTCACCAGCCCTGCTTTGACAAGGCTACGAAGTCGGAACGCCAGATCGGCGGCTGGTAACCCCTCTTCGCTTACGCGAAGAGAGGCTGTGGCAGTAGGCGAATACTAACACATCTTGTGCGGGCTATACCGCAGGTGCAGTATCTGCCGGCTAAGCCAGCAGATGACGGTGTCCACCCCATCCAGCAAGGGGGGAGCCATCGTGCGGGTGAGGAACTCGATCCGCCTTTGAATAAGGCGGAGCTCCTCCGTCAACTTGGGCACCGCCTCGTCCCAGCATGGCCTGGGCATAGGCGGCGCGTTGACAAAGTCCGGGACGCCAAATTGGCGCCCCGGTGCTGCCATGTCTTGGCAGTAGAAGAAGGTGGACGTCCAGCCCTTGACGGACTCGATGTATGGTATCTTGGGATACCATTGGCGTACTTGGCGGCAGTTGAAAGTGACACTGCCGCAGGTCGCCAGTCCGCCGTCCGGCACAGTCTGGCGCCGGCAACGGAAGCAATATCTGAAGAAGTCTAAACTAGGCCTAATACCTAGATAGCCCTCGAACAGAGCTGTGAAGCCGGCTAAGACTAGAATGCTATTGGGCGCTATATTATGGGGCTGGAGCCCGTAGTGATCTAACACCTCGCTAAAGAAGGCGGAAGGCGGTAGCGCCATTCCCCTAACTAAATGGGAGGTGAGGATTACCCGCTCCCCGGCTTTCGGAGCCGGGATGACGTCCCTGAAGGCGGATCTCCATTGGCAGTCCTCCCGAGTTGGGAGGTAGCCGACGGCCTCCAAGTCTTGGAGTGCCTCTTCGTCGACGATGGAGGGAAGCCAATAGCGTGACCCGAGGTCGGCTGCTTCCTCCTCCTCGTCGGCGTGTGCGCCTCTCGCCGCCGTCGCCGCGGCGGAAGATGAAGGAGCAGAGGAGACCGCCGCCTGAGCGCGTGGGGTTGGAGTATGAGAGGCGACGGTGGCGACATTGCCCTTCGCCGTCGTCGCGAGGCGTGACGCTGCGCCGCCCATCGCCGTCGCGGAGGTGGTATTGGTCGCTGGGCCGCCGGACGCCGCGGAAGGGATGTTCTGGCCGGTGGACATCGCTGTACGCGAGGGTCGCCGAAGAAGAATGCTCGCCGGAGTTCGCTCGGTGAAAAGAGCGGGAGAGCGGGAGAGCAAGGGGCCGAGGAGAGCAGGAGCAGGGGTGAAAAATGAACCGTTCGGCTCCCTATTTATAGGCCCAGGCGTTATTTCCTGTGCAACGGCGCTGCTAGTCGGACACGTGTCCAGCGTCCGCTGCAACGCATGATCGCACGATCTCCACGCCTCCTCTTTTCCCGCGATTTGCAATCATGATGTGATTTTCGCTTCGGCCGGTTTCAAACTGTCGTGGGCCGCCTGGCGATGTCCGTCAAGAAATATGTTCGGCGAAGTTTCGTTTAGCCGTCTTTTCCCATGTTGGATAAAGGCGGTCGTGTGCCAACATCGGGGTACACGTGCCCCCATTGTTTTTCAGAATGGTTCAAGTCCTGCAGCCGCCAACATTGACGAATGAAGTATCAAGAAGAAGTCTGCGCTTGGAGAACTTCAACCTTTTTGGGGGCTAATGTTGGGGATATATCAACTAGGGGTATCTCCAACATGGATCAATCCGGCTAGTCCAGGGTGGCCCAAGGGTGGTAAGGCTGAAGCCTGCCGGGTGGCCCAGATAGCTGACGTACAAGGAAGTAGGCGGACGGTCCAAGGAAGGCGGAAGGCCGAAGCCCATCAAGCCACCAAGCCCAAGATGAAAGGCGGCAACTAAGCCGGCTAGGTCTAGGACTCTGATTACTTGCCGGACAAGTACTTGCCTTGTATCCTGGGGTCTGGCCGCCTATTGTAGTGTACCTGCACTTAAAATATGGCAGATACCTGTGTATAGTGCAAATCCCTGGATCGATTCGTTTGCACACACAGTTACGATGTAATATCACAACAAAGTATCAATTTATTACAACGCTGATCCAGACTTAGAAAATATTCATTACAAATTTACATAGCATAAAACTAGCGGTGAGCAGAGTAAACAGCGGAAAATTATTCTTCATGGAGTCCCCAATCATCATCATGTGCCACAGGCGAGGATGTTGGTTGAAGACTCGAAACCCTTAGTAAAATTCTCACTGATCCTCAGAACAGTCTGCAATAAGATATATATTGCAACAACGTGGGTCAGAACCATTAAAATGGAACTGGCAAGTGACACTATGGTGGACACTTAGAGGAATAACTCTATGACCTATCTGCTTATTTGGCTGGTGGAGCTCAAGGCTATTTTGCAGAAAGCAAGTTTTTCCCTAACTTTTTGAAACAACTTTACCTCGTTGAGACAAATATGGTATGAAAGCCATAGTCTCATTCTACCCTTGTTCACCCATCAAGTTTTTAATTTAAAAATTGGAATGGTGGAATCCATCGTTGACGTCCTCGTTCAGCTGCTCAATTGTCCGTTTCCGGGGACACGGCTAAGTACTTAGTTTTACACTCTGCAGAGGTTGTGCACGTTCACCATTGTACCCATTCAACCCAAATTACCCTTTACACACCATTTGTGATAAAGAAAGGAGAAGAATGAGACGAGATCTTTCAGAAGCATTTTCCCTCCCACTCTGGCCTGACGCGCTCCACCTACAAACCACTACCTCCACCTGTCAGGCCGGGGCGAGTCCACGCAGCTTAGTTGATCAAGCCAGAGCCCATATTGGCAATGGCTGCACGAGAAGCAATCTTCACTCGGAGTTCTTCAGATCCCTTTGTTCCTGGGTGTCCATCCACAAGTGAATATCCCACAGGTAAATCCCCTGGGGACAACACTCAACTCATACAGCCAAGCAAACAATTCCACCCAGGTGTTTGATTATGTAGTGCCCATGCTTATGAAAGCAATGGCACATATGAATAATGTAAAGACTTGGATCACATAAGTCTCACATTCTCCAATAAGATGTAATATCACAGTACAAAGTCATAATTTATTACAGAACGAGACCAATGATCCAAAAACAAATATCCTTACAACTTAGCATAGCGGAAATGCTAGCTGAATAAATAGTTCACACTTTATTTCAGAGTTCAAACGCAATCCTAAAGGTAGCATGGAGCTACATCTTCTCCATGAAGCCACTGGCAAATCATGTTGGTTGTAGCTCGAAGACGACCCCCTTACTCCTCATTTGGACATTCTGCAAGGTTTAGTTGCAGCCCAGCTATAAAGGGTCAGCACAATTGAATTGTGGTGGCAAGTGACTTTAAATTCTAATATCCTATTTTACTAATACTATATGCTTAATTTGGCTGGTGGAGCTCAAGGCTATTGCGCAAAGCAAATTTTCTCCTACTTTTGGTAAACAATTTTCTTAAATCAATAATCTTCTCCTTCAGAGACAATCTCGAGACAAGTCCATGTCTCCTACCCATGTTCATCCAACAAAGTTTTATTAAGAAATTTGAGATGAGGAGATTTTCAGAAGACAGCCTTGTGTAGTTACTCAATTTGTCCGATGCCGGGGACACGGCTAAGATCTTAGGTTTTAAACTCTCGAGAGGGTGTGCACTTTCACCATTAGACTTAATCAACCCAAACTATCCTCTACACTCCTTTAGTGAGAAGGAAAAGGAGAAGATCAAGACGAGACTTTTCAGAAGTTGCTTTCCCATGATCATACTAAGAGATTACCACCATCCTATCAACTCTACCACCATCAATCTCTTGACCCAGGTCCACATCAACTTACTCCATCAAGACAGAGCCCATATTGACCAATGGTTGCACGATAAGCAACTAGACTCAGTGTAAACTTAAATCTCATAGCCCCGTGTGGCCTACCACAAGTGAGCAACTCAGGTTAACACCGCATATCATGGCCCCAGGTAAGTAGAAACTACCCTGGGCGAAGACAACCATGACACTTGGCCCTGAGAAGCCACTCAACTTGAAACCTCCTCGATCGACCCAATCCACCCAGGCGTTAAATTAATTTAGTGGAAATTTTCATTTATCACATCAACCATAAAACAATCATTTTTGCAGCAGGTACTTCCACTAAATTATAATAGGGGTCTAATCTGGAATTTCTAAGGGGAAACCTAAAAGGTTTGCATAGCATACTACAATCTCCCAAAAACTTATCATGCATACTACTTTTGCAAATACTGTTTGAAAACACTAGATATGCAATAAAATAAAATAGTAGGTGTTTTATGAAGTCACTTGACTTGGCAGCAGGAGGGGCAGGCACAACAAGAATAGCAATCACAAGCAGGTCCTTCCTCTCCTTCACAATCTAGCACAAGCAATACATACAAATAAATATTCCACACAAAATCTCACACACCAAATAAAAGATGTATGCATGCATAGTATGCCACGTGTAGAATTAGACACACTCATCCATAATTTATATTCTCTGTTATTAAATGCATGAGATGCAATTTCTAGAAATTTCTCATTTCACCTAACAATATAAAAACTGAAAGTAAAATAGCAAAACATAGATTATACCATTATAACTTTTATTTTTCTAAGAAAGTTTTCCAATAAGATACATATTATTATTCCTGGACAGAGGGAAATTATACAATCTCAAAACAATTACTTTTATTTCTAAATCATTTTTATTATTTAAGTTATTAATTTAATGGCCGAAATACTCCTCTGATAATTATTCAATTTATAATTTGTCAAAGGGAAAACCAAATGATGTAGAATTAAACAAAATGAGCAGAGCTTTCCAATGACATAAAGTTTATTAAATTTGGACTTACAGATTAAAAGTTATGAATTTTGCAAGTTTTATCTATTTTCTGTTTTATTTATAACATTTCCTACGAAAAAGAAAATCAGAGGGCGACGTGGCACGATCCTATTGGACGGTACCGCTTCGGCGCGGATCGGCAGCGCGGCCGTCCGATCTACTTTAAAACGGACGCTCGGGATTAAACGGATCTAGATCAATTGGATCTAGATCCAACGGTTCGCATCCAGAGCCTCGGTGCGGGCGGCGCGAGCCCGCCGGAGGTCCTCCGACCGCGGCGGTGCCACGGCCGGCGTCGTGCGCGTTTCGCGTCCTAGCGGCCTAGGGGACGAACGAGTCATACCGTTACGTAGAGGACGACGAGGCGGGGTCGGTGGCGAGTTGCGGTTCTTCGGTGCGTCGCCGTTCCTCGGGAAAACCTCGCCGGAGTTGGTGCTTGCGGCCGGCGGCGGAGTTTGCGGATGAGGACGACGTTCCGCTGCGGTAGGAGAACAACCACGTTGTCACGAAGATGCGCACGGCTAAGGCAAACAACACCAGAGGAAAAACGAGGCTCGGGGGCAGCGGACGCCGCCGGAGTTGCTAATTCTTACCGTCGGAATAGCGGCGGCGGAGCTCGGAAATCCGAGCGGCCTGGGGGTGGAAAAGACTAGGGTTTGGGCGCGGGTTGAGGCGGCACGGGTGGGGGTTAAAAGGAGGGCGCAAAAAGGAAACTACTCCACGATTTGGGCGTCCAAAACGGATCGAAATCGGAGAGGAATCCGTGCGGAAATCGTGTTCCGGAGGTGGAAGACTCTCCTGACAGGTGGGTCCCACCTGTCAGCGAGAGGGAGTAGGGCCGCGGGCCGCCAGGCCGTTGCTGGGCCGGCGCGTGCGCGCGGTAGATAGGGAGGACGACCCATTTCCTTTTTTTTTAATCTTTTCTTTTCTCTAAATAAATTCTATTTACTCAAAATGATTTTTATACTCAGCCAAAATACTTTATAAAAATTCATAAAAATATGTTTTTGAAAGATTATAAATTTAGAACCTTTTTGTATTATTCTTGCCTATTAAATAAATTATGAAAGTTATAATTATTCATGGGGTTTAAATAAACTCTTTATGGAAATATAAATTATTTAAACTCTTATTTGCAAATAAATTGTACTTATGCAATAATTTGTTATGACTAAATGATGAATGATGCATGAATGCAAAGTTTTAAATTTTAGCAAAATTGGGATGTTACAAACCTAACCCCCTTAAGATGAATCTCGTCCTCGAGATTCGGTTTGGCCTTCAAAAAGATGTGAGTGTTCTTCCCGAAGATCATCCTCCCGTTCCCAAGTTGCTTCTTCTTCGGTGTGGTGGTTCCACTGGACCTTACAAAATTTGATAGTCTTGGTCCGTGTGATCCTTTCGGCCATCTCCAAGATTTTGATTGGCTTCTCTTCATACGTCAGGTCACTTTCCAACTGAACTTCTTCTAATGGCACTGCATCTCGTAGTGGAATTTCTGTCATCTCTGGGTGATACTTCTTCAATTGGCTCACGTGGAAGACATTGTGAACTGCTGACAGAACTTCCGGCAATTCTATCTCATATGCTACTTCTCCCTTGCGGGAAAGAATCTTAAAGGGGCCGATGAATCGAGGCGCAAGTTTACCCTTGATCCCGAACCTTTTCACACCACGCATTGGTGACACTCTTAAATAAGCCCTGTCACCTATCTCATATGTGATTTCTCTCCTTTTGGAATCTGCATAGCTTTTCTGCCTGGACTGCGCGATCTTCAATCTGTCCTTGATTATTCGAACCTTCTCTTCAGCTTCCTGTATTATATCTGGTCCAAATAAACTTCGTTCTCCCACACCGTTCCAGAGTAGTGGTGTGGTGCATTTCCTACCATAAAGTGCCTCAAACGGCGACATCTCTATACTTGCTTGGTAGCTGTTGTTATAGGAAAATTCTGCGTATGGAAAATTATCATCCCAACTGGACTTGTAGTCCAAGGCACATGCCCTCAGCATATCTTCTAAAATTTGGTTTACTCTTTCCGTCTGTCCATCCGTTTGTGGATGAAATGCTGTACTGAACTCTAATCTCGTACCCAATGATTCATGTAGTTGTTTCCAGAAGTGCGAGGTAAACTGGGTACCTCTGTCAGACACAATCCTCTAGGGAATACCATGAAGGCATACAATTCTCCTCATGTAAATCTCTGCCAACTTAGCACTTGAGTAGGTAGTCTTTATTGGCACAAAATGGGCCACCTTTGTCAAACGATCCACTATTACCCAGATCGAATCATATCCCGATCTGGTACGCGGTAACCCAGTAATGAAATCCATACCTATCTGTTCCCATTTCCAATTCGGGATAGGTAAGGGTTGCAACAATCCTGCTGGTTTATGATGCTCCGCCTTTACTCGACTACATACATCGCATTTAGCTATAAATTCCGCGATGTCTCTCTTCAGGTTATTCCACCAAAATCTTTCCTTTACATCCATGTACATCTTGGTGTTTCCTGGGTGTATGGAATAAGGCGAGTTGTGTGCTTCTTGCAGGATCAACTTTCTAAGACCCTCATCTTGCGGCACGCAGATACGTTTCTCAAACCACAAGGTGCCTTGCTCATCCATTCGAAAGCCCTTGGCCTTTCCTTCGCTCAGGTTGACCTTGATTTCATCCATTACTTTGTCTCCCTTCTGGCCTTCCCGAATCTTATCCATCAACAAAGGTTGTACATCCAGTGTTGCGAGGAATCCTTCGGGTACTACCTCTAATCTGAGGTCCTTAAATGCTCTACTTAAATCCTCGGCCAATTCTCCTGCTGTCAGTCCATTTACATGGACTTTACGGCTCAAAGCGTCAGCCACCACATTAGCCTTTCCTGGGTGATATTGCAAACTCATATCATAGTCCTTAATAAGTTCCAGCCATCTTCTTTGCCTCATATTCAATTCTTTCTGGGTGAAAATATATTTCAGGCTCTTGTGATCCGTGAATACTTCACAACGCTTTCCCAGAAGATAGGGTCTCCACGTCTTTAGCGCATGCACTACTGATGCTAACTCCAGATCATGTGTGGGATAGTTGACCTCATGTTTCTTAAGCTGTCTGGAAGCATATGAAACAACTTTCCCTTCTTGCATTAGGACACTTCCTAGTCCATGGTGCGAGGCATCACAATATACTTGGAATTCCTTCTCTATATCTGGCAAACATAAAATAGGTGCTGACACCAGTCGTTTCTTCAGTTCCTGGAAACTTATTTCACATTCTTCAGTCCACTTGAATTTGACTTCCTTTTTCAGTAGTGAAGTCAACGGTTTGGCAAGTTTGGAGAAGTTCTCAATAAATCTTCTATAATAACCTGCCAGTCCAAGGAAACTACGGATGTCTGCCACCTTCTTGGGTACTTCCCATTTTGTCACAGCTGACACCTTTTCTGGGTCTACTGCTATTCCATTTTTCGACACAACGTGTCCTAGAAAACCAACTTCTTCTAGCCAGAATTCACACTTGCTAAATTTGGCATACAGCTTGTGTTCTCTAAGTCTCTGTAATATCAGGTGCAAGTGTTCTTCATGTTCCTCCTGACTTTTGGAGTAAATCAGGATATCATCAATGAACACCACTACAAACTTATCCAGAAAGTCCATAAACACTTTGTTCATCATGCTCATGAAGTATGCCGGTGCATTGGTTAAACCAAACGGCATTACGGTGTACTCATATAGTCCATATCTGGTAGTGAAGGCAGTTTTGGGTATATCTAGTTCTCTTACTTTCATTTGAAAGTATCCGGATCGCAAATCGATCTTAGAGAATACCGAAGCACCCTCTAGCTGGTCGAAAAGTTCATTAATTTTTGGTAGCGGGTACTTGTTCTTGATCGTCACCTCGTTGATTGCTCGATAATCCGTGACTAGCCTTTGAGTACTATCATTTTTCTCTACGAACAGAATGGGTGCTCCCCAAGGTGATGAACTTGGACGGATGAATCCTTTCTGCAGTTGCTCTTCTAACCGCTTCTTGAGTTCTTTCAATTCAGCTACGGCCATTGGATATGGCCTCTTGGCTATGGGTCCCGTTCCGGGAATCAAGTCTATGAGAAATTCCACATCCCTATCGGGCGGCATTCCCGGTAGTTCTTCGGGGAAAACATCAGGATAATCTCTTACCACACGAATGTCTCCCAGGCTAACCCCCTTAAGAGAATTTAGCTTAACTTTCTTCAATTCAAAATTGGATTTGTATCTGATCCTCTTCTTCTCGGGAGTGGTGAGTGTAATGGATCTATTTGCACAATCCAATACTCCTTCAAACTTGGCCAACCAATCCATACCGAGTATAACATCCAGACCCTGGGTCTCTAATATTATCAGGTTTACCGGAAAGGAGTGTTTACCAATTTCTAAACTCAAGTTTTGACAATCGGTTTGTGCGAGCATTTCCCCCCCTGGGGAACTCACCCTAACCGGATTTAGCAGGCTTGTAGTAGTCAGTTTGTTTTTATTAACAAAAGCTCTTGAGATGAATGAGTGGGATGCTCCAGTATCGAACAAGACTAATGCTGGAAAGGTATGTAGTAGAAACGTACCAATCACTGCATCCGGTTCATTCTGCACTTCTTCCACATCGAGATGATTCACCTGTGCCTTCTGGAAAGGATTAGGTTTTGATGCTTCCGGCGCCTTCTTCTTCTCTGGGCAGTCTGTTGAGTAATGTCCCTTGTTCCCACACTTGTAGCAAGTCACTTGACTAATATCTCGTTTAGGTTCATTGTTGTGGCGGTGTTGCTCTTTTCCACTATTGTTTCCATTGAACGGGTGGTTGTGTCCACTACCACCCTGTCCATTTGCTCTGTATCCGGAATTTCCTACTTTATGGATATGACCATTATGGTTGTGGCCACTTCCACTCTTGTGACTATGGTGACCTCCACTGTTCTCAGGTACGTATGGTTTCTTCTGCATCAGATTAGTGTTGTACTTATTGGCGCTGAACTTCCTGTTTCTATTCTCCTCCTTCTTCATGTTGCTGTCCAGAGCAATGGCTTGATCCAAAAGGTCCTGATAACTGGGAGCATAGGCTATAGACAATGGTATTTTCAGCTCACCATTGAGACTATTTAGAAACTTGTACTTCCTCTTTGCATCGGTGTCTACATCCTCTGGGGCATAGCGTGAGACGGAATTGAAGTCCTCCATGTACTCCCTCAGAGCATGATTTCCCTGTCTCAGAGTGCGGAACTCATCCCTTTTCAGATTCATGATCCCAGAAGAGATGTGTGCATTGCGGAAACCTTCTTTAAAAATTTCCCAAGTAAGTCCTTCAAGTGGGTGAGTGATCTGATATGTTTCCCACCGGAAACCTAGCCGGAGGTGACTCCCGCGGCGGCGGCGCGCCGGCGACAGACGTTCTACACGATCTAGTGCGCTATGGGACGAACGGAGCATACCAGAATGAGAGGAGGTCGACGCGGAGACGATGGCGAGGTCGTGGGGGCTGGGGCGTCCTTTGCTTCCTGGGATTGCTCGCCGGAGACGTGCGCGGCGGCGGGTTGCTTTGGTAGTGCACCGTTACGATGACACGCTGCGAGACAGAGTGCGAAACCATGTCACAACGATGCGCAAAGATGAAACAAAACGAAGGGGAGAGGAGAGAAGGTCCGGGGTGGCCGGAGTTGAGCACACGGTGCGAGTTTTACCGGCGGTAGCGGCGGAAAGTCGAGGTCTCGTGCGGGCAGCCTCGTGGCTCTCGGGGGGTGGTGCTTGGGGCAAAAGATTGAGGGATCGAGGGGATCTTATAGCAAGAATCGGCGACGTAAATGGGGCAATGAATCCTCCGCAATGAATCGAAATTACTCGGCCGTTTCTCGGCGTCGTCGTGATTTGGGGCGAGCCGTTGCAGCGGGAGGGATGACAGGTGGGGCCCACCTGCCAGAGAGAGAGAGAGAGCGCGGGCGGGGACGGGCTGCTGGCGGGCTGCGGTGCTGTGCGCGCAGTAGATAGCTGGTGGGCTTCGGCCCACTTGCTGACCCGGTTCGATTTTCTTTTTTTATAAATCATTTTTTTTCTGTTTTTAATTCTTTTGAGTATAAAACAATTTCATAACTATATCAGAACTTCTCAGAAAAATTCATAAAAATATATTTTGAAAAGCTTATTAAAAATAGATCCTTTTGGTATTAATTTTGTCTAAATTAAAAATAGAATAAAATAAAATATTATTATAAATTCAAATAACAATTTTATGGACATAAAATCAATTAAACATATATAAATGATTTAATTCAAATTCTATGTCATTCAATTGACAAGTTTAATGATTGATGATGCATGGATGCAAAGTTTTATTTTTTTCTGAAAATTGGGATGTTACACCTATATAAGCCGGCCACCAGGAAGCCTTTAGGGCACGCCTCAATACGCATCATACACATTGTAACCTGTTCACGGCTTTTGCCTCATAGTGAATTATAGCAGCACGAAGGATCTCGCCACCGCTACGGGATCTGAAGCTGGGTAAACTCGCTGTGTTCAATCCCGTCCTCGACGACACCAACCTTCTTCCCCACAATCCATACGTAGGCTAGAGGACCCCCGTCTCCTATCAATTATGCCGATACCACGACAGAACACGAGGGGAAACGCGGGGAAAAGTAAAGGATAACTAGCAAGAAGAGCAAAGAAGTAATCAACCGGCTCCGATTCCCCGCAGGCAACCTCCGTTTATCATACCGGCCGATCAATCGGTCCAATTGAATCCAAAGAGGAAGGAATTGGCAAAGTAATCGCTACTACAAAGAGGAGTTCATCTCCACAAGGCGAGGCCTTGATTCATCTCGACAAGAGGGAGGCCTTGATTCATCTCCACATGGGGGAGGCAACACCAAACATGGTATTAAGGAGCAAAGATCAACTTTAGTCTAATTTCAGTCTAACCCTTGCCCTAGAAAAGGAAAGAGTATTTATAGTCTTAAGGAAGAAGTAGTAGGGGGGGGGGGGGGGGGGGGAAGGGTTACACGGGCTTCAGCCCGAAGTACTGGTGCCTCGGCGGTAGTACCGCTGGTGCTGGCGGTAGTACCACTGGAGGTGCTGGTGGTAGTACCGCACTGGTACCGCCCGGTACCGTTGGCTATGCCAAGAGGTTTTGAGGTCGTGGCGGTAGTACCGCTGCGCCTGGAACGCTCCAGCGGTAGCTCTTGTCCATCGCCGTCTTCGCAAGTCTCTTGCCAAACTTGTTCAGCATCTTGATGGACATCATGTGGGGTGTGCCTAAGTACACATAATGTATCGGAATGAAGTAGCAACCCATTCAAAGGTGTGTCAATATCACACAAATAGAGGAGCGAGTTCACCTTTTCATGTATAGCTTTGGTCATTGACCTCCTCATTGGTCCCATGGTTGGTTGTGGAGTGTTGCCCATAGGCTGCACTACATCATCTCTTCCCCCCCCTTGGGAAAGAGTCGTCCTCGACTCTTGGTCTTCCTCATCGGTTGACGTCCCATGGTAGGGTGAGAGATCACACACGTTGAAAGTGTCATGCACGAGGTACTTGGACATGGGAATATCGATCTTGTAAGCATTGTTGTTGATGCGCTTTAGGATCTTGAAAGGTCCATCGCCACGAGGGGAGAGCTTGGACTTCCTTTCATCCGGAAAGCGGTCCTTGCGTAGATGTAGCTACACAGGGTCACCTTCTTCAAATATCATGGAGCGCTTGTTCTTGTTCATCTTGGTTGCATGAAGCTCGTTATGCTTTTCAAGCATTGCCCATGTTGATTCATGTAGCTTCTTCATGTAATCGGTGCGCTTGTCAAAATCCATGTTCACACGCTCTTATATGGGTAATGGAAGTATGTCTAAAGCGGTGTTGGGGTTGAAGCCATAGCCGATCTCGAGTGGTGTCTTCTTGGTGGCCCGATGGAGAGCAGGTTGTAGGAGAACTCGGCATAAGGGATGCATTCTTCCCAATTCTTAAAGTTTGGCTTGATCAACACACGAAGTAGTGTGGATACGCTTCGGTTTACCACTTCGGTTTGCCATCGGTTTGAGGATGGTATGCGGTGGAGAAGAGATGTTTGATCCCCATCTTAGCCATCAAAGTCTTCCAAAAGTAGCTCATGAATTTGACGTCTCGATCTAACACGATGGTCTTTGGTACTCCATGAAGATGAACAATCTCCCTAAAAACATATTTGCAACATGTGAAGCATCGTCGTTCTTATTGCATGGTATAAAGTGTGCCATCTTAGAAAAGCGATCAACTACTACATATATGGAGTCTTTGTTGGTTTTAGTGCGTGGAAGGCCGAAGAAAAAATCCATAGCAATGTCGGACCATGGGTTGTGTGGAATTGGTAATGGGATGTATAGACCATGCGAGTTTAGTGTAGACTTAGCTTTGAGACATGTCGAGCATCATTGAAGGAGACGATTCACATCACGTCACATCTTTGGCCAATAGTAATGTGTGGAGAGCATGGCATAGGTCTTGTCACGTCCAAAGTGTCCCATGAGGGCTCCTCCATGTGATTCCTTCAAAAGCAACAAGCAAGGAGACGACTCGGGAATGCATAGTTTGTTAGCTTTGAACAAGAAACCCTTGTGCAAATAGAAGTCATCCATACCTTTGTGCTCGGAACACTTGTCAAAAATGGGTCCAAAGAAGTTATCCAAAGAATACAAGTTCTTTATCTCATCCAAACCCAACACATTGATCTCAATATGCGTAAGAAGGTTGGTGTTGCGGGAAAGGGCATCCGCCACCACATTCTCTTTCCCCTTTTTGTATTTGATTACATAGGGAAAGGATTCTATGAACTCGACCCACTTAGTGGGTCTCTTGTTTAAATTTGTTTGGCTTTTCAAATACTTCAAGGATTCATGGTCCGAATGGATGATGAATTTCTTAGGCCAAAGATAGTGTTGCCAAATCTCCAAAACACGGATTAAAGCAAATAACTCCTTGTCATAGATCGGGTAGTTTAAACGAGCACCATCAAAATTTTCACTATTGTATGCAATTGGTCTACCATGTTGCATGAGAACTCCTCCAATGCCCAAACCACTTGCATCACATTCAATTTCAAAAGTTTTGGTAAAATTCGGTAGGGCCAGTAGTGGCACTTCCGTTAACTTTCTCTTTAGTTCATTGAAAGCAAAGTCTTGTGCATCGCCCCAAAGATAGGGAACTCCCTTTTTAGTTAACTCATATAGGGGGCATACAATGGTGGAGAAATCCTTGATGAAACGGCGATAAAATCCGGCGAAACCAAGAAATCGTTGCAACTCTCCAAGCGTGAGAGGACAAGGCCAATCACGAATAGCTTGTATCTTTGATGTATCAACTTCAAGACCATTGACATAAACAACGAAACCCAAGAAAACAAGTTGGTTGGTGGCAAAAGTGCATTTTTATTTGCATAAAGGTTGGCATTGCGAAGAACCAACAAAACTTGAGCAACATGAGATGTATGCTCTTCCAAGGATTTGCTATAAATGAGTATATCATCAAAGTACACAACAACAAACTTTCCAATGAAAGTGCCCAACACATGATTCATAAGGCGCATGAAAGTGGACGGGGCATTAGATAATCCAAAAGGCAAAACCAACCATTCATATAGACCAAATTTGGTCTTGAAGTCGGTCTTCCATTCATCACCTTCACACATTCTTATTTGGTGGTAAGCAGTTTTAAGATAAACTTTTGAAAAGATGGTGGCACCACAAAGTTCATCTAGCATATCATAAAGTCTAGGAATGGGATATCGATATCTCACCGTGATTGCATTGATGGGCCTACAATCTAGGCATAGGAGAAGGGACTTGTCGGTCTTGGGTACGAGGATTACCGGCACGACATAGGGACTCAAGCTTTCACGCACATATCCCTTGGCGAGGAGATCTTGAACTTGCCTCTCAATCTACTTTGTCTCCTCGGGTTGGTGCGGTATGGTGCGCGGTTGGGGAGAGGTGTACCCGGAATGAGGTCGATGCGATGCTCTATTCCTCGTAGAGGTGGGAGCTTCGGTGGTATATCCTCGGGGAAGACTTCTCCAAATTCCTTCAACATAGATAAGAAAGTCAAATGAAGAAGTGTAAAATCATTAGCGTTAGTTACTTCTCCCTTGCACACAAGCACATAGTGGAGAATGGATGGGTCATTCCTAACGTCTCTCATCTCACTTTTGGTGGCTAACAAGATTACACCACGAGTAACTCTCTTAGTTGGTGGCTCTCATGTGGTTTTTGGCTCTCACTCGTTTGGGTGTGGCTCTCTCCCTCACTCTTTTTCTCGTGGTTCTCTTGGTGTGTACGGGGAGAGGATCTTGCAAGGTTCTTGGCATTGTCGGCAATGATTTGGCTAGGTGTCGTACGACGTAGGACATAGTTCTTGTCATTGCACTTGAAGCTCACGAAGTTTGTGCATCCGTCATGTAAGGAACCCTTATCAAATTGCCAATGTCTACCAAGAAGCAAGTGGCACACGGTCATGGGAACCACATCACAATCAACGGTATCTTCATAAGCACCAATCTTGAAAGGAACTTGCACCATTTGGTGAATCTTGACGGCACCGGTGTCACTTAGCCATTGGACATGGTATTGATTGGGATGCTTCTTGTAAGGAAAGCTAAGCTTCTCACAAAGTTCCGTGTGTCGGCCCAGTCGGAACTGGGGTATGGAGAGCCCACTCCCCCCAGGCCTCGCACGCGGGCTGACAGACGAAACGACTAAGGACCAGGCCTCGCCGCCTGGCGGGACCCTCGAGAGGCAACTCCCCTCGAGGGCCTGAAGAGGAAACGAGGGCCTCAGGGGGTCCCTCGCTTCAAGAAAACCCTCCCGATGCGCCAGCGCGCCTCGGGGGAGGTCAACAGGGATCCCCCCTCAGGCCTCCCCAGGCCTGAGGGGAAACGTCGCACCCAAGGAAGCATGGCGAGACGCACATGGCCTCTGCCACGCCCACGTGGTGACGCAAGCACCCCCGTTGCCGTTTGGTGATAAAGGAGTCAATAAAGTTGCGCCGCCTGTGGCAGGACTACCAAGACCTTCCACTATGATGATAAAGCAGGTGGACGGCGCAACCCCCCAAAGAGTACGTCATCAAGGGCTCCACCTCAGAGACTGCCCTCCCTGCGGACAGTACAGCGTGGTCGGCCGCCTGTCAGCCACCGCGCCCACCTTTATCAGCGATGGACCGCGTCCATGGATGAACGGGCCGCCGTGGACTCCTGCACCCCCACGCCACTGCCGTGTGGGAACCACCTTGAAGACCAAGCAGAAGGAGAGCGCCAGAGGCGCCTATATAAACACCAAGAGCTCCATCGTAGAGGAGGTCGGCCAATTGCTTGTAACCACGCTTGTAAACACTAGCAAGACCAAGTAGGATAGCCTCTAGCTGGAGGAGGAAGAAGATTATCACTTCCTTCCCCAGGCTAGTACTGCCTCAAGGGAGCCCTTGGCAAGTTCTGTTGTGCTGTAACCTCCATAATTCAACACAGACAAGCAGGAGTAGCGGTCTTACCTCCTCACGAGGGCCGTGAACCTGGGTACGGGCCGATGTCTATCTCTGTCGTGGGTGCTTCGTCTTCAGGTCTAGAGAGCTTCGCCGGGTCCCTCGAGGGTCTTGACCTCCGTGTTCAATCCCCTTCACGAAATACACTTCAGGAAGTGACTACCCCCCGGTTCTAGGGAGTCATAACCCGACATTTGGCGCGCCAGGTAGGAGATTGAGGCGCGTCAACGACCTTCGAGCCATCTCCGCGCCATGGCGAACACCCGCGCTACCCTCGCCGCCCGCGTCAACCGACGCGCGCCTGAAGGAGCGCGCGCTTGATGGAGCGTGCGCCCCGCCAGGCACCGCGGCCACCCGCGCACGACGGGGCAGGCCCCGCCATGAAGAGCGTGCCCCCTCCGGCCCTCATGCAGAGGAGCCAGAACGCAACTCCGAGCACCAGGAGGACGCACAATCGTCGCACCCGACGCAGCGCCCAAGCGGCTCCGGTCCTGGCAGGACGGACCCTGCGCCTCACACCGCGCTGCTCATGGCGCAGGAGCTTCTCCGCTACCAGCCCACGCTAAGGCCCACGAGCAGTGGCTCCAGCGCCTCAACCACCTTGTCGGCATTGCCACGACGCGCCCTGCTCCGTCGCAGTCCAACATGCACGCTCTCTCGCGGGCACGGTCACAACAAACACGCCTCCGCCCCTGCCAGGACCTGCACCGGCTGCGACGCAGAGGGCTGTCTCGCACGCGTCCTCGCCGCACGATTGCTTGATCGTGCAGCGCACCGCGCCCGACGCTCGCGTAGGGATGGAGCTCCTGCGCAACCGCCAGAACAAGCTCGTGGAGGAGATCGGCCAGGCAGGCCAGCAGAATCACGACGCGCTGCAGCACGGGGTCGCCACGTACGCCACAAGCTGCATGGCGTTCACCCGCTCCCTGCTTCGCGTGGTCTGGCCCCCGAAGTTCAGGCCGGCTCTCCCTAAGGGCTACGACGGCTGCAGCAACCCCATCGAGTTCCTGCAGCTCTACACCACCTCCATCCAAGCTGCAGGAGGAGACAACAAGGTCATGGCCAACTGGTTCTCCCATGTGCTTCGCGATTCTGCGCTGTCGTGGCTTCTGAACCTCCCCTAGGACTCCGTGAACTCTTGGGAGGAGCTCTGCAAGCAGTTCGTCTCCAACTTCAAGGGGACGTACGAGCGCGCCCTCACCCACAATGATCTGCACGCTGTGGTGCAGAAGAAGGATGAGACGCTCCGCAAGTACATCTAGCGCTTCAGCCAAGTGCGCAACAAGATCCCGAACATCCCTGAGACCCAAGTCATCGCCGCCTTCCACGAGGGCGTCACAAACAGCAGGATGCTCGAGAAGCTGGGCATCCACGACAAGCTCACTTCTGTGGTGAAGCTGTTCGACCTGGCGGACAAGTGCACCAAGGCTGAAGAGGGACTCCTCTTTGTCAAGATGTCCTCGAGAGGGGACGACCACGCTGAGGGGTCCAGGAGCCAGAAAAAGAAGGAGGAGCCCAAACGCAAGGCCACCGCGGTTCTCGCGGTAGAGCCTGACGTGAAGGGCATCGGCAGGGACTCCCCTGAGCCTGGAGAGAGGAAAGATGACCACCGCCCTTTCTGCATCAACCACAACAAGCGCGGTCACTCTACAGAGTCTTGCTTCGACCTCAAAAGGTTGAGCAAGGAGCGCGAGCAAGCAGAGGGCAGTGGCTACCGCGGGAGCGGACGCAAGAGCGGCTACCAGAAACCATCTGGCAATCAGGCCAACGCCATGGAAAAGAACGGCAATCTCCCTGACGAGGAAGATGGTGGCTACCAAGCCCCAAGAGGCGCCATTGCCTGCATCCTCGGTGGGGCGTAGGCGCCAAAGTCGAAAAACCAGTTCAAGCAGTTCGCCCGCGAACTCAACGCCGCCCTCCCAAGCACTGAGACCTCCAGGCCCCTCAAGTGGTCGCAGTACACCATCGCCTTCGACGCTCAGGACCACCCCAAGTCCACCAAGACTGTTGGAACCCTCCCGCTGGTCTACAGCCCCACCATCGGCAACATTGCTGTCTCCAAGACTCTCATCGATGGTGGAGCAGGCCTGAATGTTATCTCCACAGATATGTTCGAAGCGCTTCAAGTGCCCTACGAGCGGCTCTTGCCCTCAAGGCCCTTCATGGGGGTCACCAGCGGTTCGATCGAGCCTCTAGGCCAGGTCAGGCTTGCCGTCACCTTCGGAAGCGAGGAAAACTACCGCACCGAGCACATCGACTTCGATGTCGCGCACATCGGCCTGCCGTACAATGCCATCATCGGCTACCCCCGCTCGCGAAATTCATGGCCGTCACGCACCATGCCTACAACATGGTCAAGATCCCCGGCAGCGTTGGCACGATCACCATTCGTGGACATGTCCCGGACGCTATGCACGCCGTCGAGACGGCCTACATGGCCGCCGCCATGGCATTCCCCGTAGACGAGGACATGGAGCCTCTCGAGAGACCCAAGAAGAAGAAGCAGTTGTTCTCCCAGGAGACGGCTGCTACGAAGAAAATCTCTCTATGGTTCAGCAGCTCGGGGGCTGAAGGCTCGGGGGCTAGTGTCACTATTGGCGCCGTGCTGCCTCCCAAATAGGAAAGCGCGCTCGTCGCCTTCCTCCAGGAAAACTCTGACATGTCCGCATGGACACCGTCAGATATGTCTGGTGTATCGAGGGAGGTGATCGAGCACCACCTAGCCGTGTGCCCAAACGCGCGCCCCGTCAAGCAGAAAGCAAGAAAACAAACCCCCGAGAAGCAAGCGTTCATCGTCAAGAGGTCGAAAAGCTTAAAGCGGCAAAGGTCGTCCCCGAAGTCGTGCACCCCACTTGGCTCTCCAACGGTGTGGTAGTCCCAAAGCCCGCCGGAGGAGGCCTCCTCTGCATCGACTACACTGATGTAAACAAGGCCTGCCCCAAGGACCCTTATCCCATGCCAAGAATTGACCAGATCGTGGACTCCACGGCAGGCTGCGACCTCCTCTATTTCCTCGATGCCTTCTCTGGTTATCATGAAATAAAAATGGCTAAGGAAGATGAGGAGAAGACGGCTTTCCTCACCCCTTGCGGTGTGTATTGCTATTTCTGCATGCCCTTCGGCCTAAAAAATGCCGGAGCCACCTTCCAAAGGTTGATGAGGATAGCCCTTGGCGAGAAAATGGGGAGGAACGCCGAGGCATATGTCGATGACATCGTCGTAAAATCACGAGAGGGAAATTGTCGTCGTGGTGAACAGACAGATGCCTACGGGTAGGCTAATTTGTGGGGCCGATGGACGCTAGGGGATCTCGGGGAGGGATTGCACGGTGAACTCGCGCACAGGTAAACTCTACCGACTCGTGGACACAAGGATTTACCCTGCTTCGGGGCTCTCGTGAGGAGATAAAACCCCTAATGCAGCATCTAGCCTACTCGGTATATTTCCTCTCTTACTATCCGGGCTACAACACGCTCCATGAGCTGCTACACTTGCCTCCATGAGGTCTTTAGAGAAAATGAGAAGGGGGAAATGAAGTGGTGGGGTGGTCTCTCTCTTCTCCCCCCTGGTGCCCTTTATATAGGAGAGCCCAGGGGACAAGCCGGGGACAAGAAAACAGAAAACACTATGCGCGGTACACTATTCACGATTTGACTGATGGGGTCTTGTCGGCGCTGTTCACGATGTCAGCGACAATGTACCGTTGTCACATCCGGTGCACTGTAGCAGTACTGTAGCCCTGCGGCGAAGTCAGAACCGGTGTCCTTGCCTTGTCTCGTAGCTGTTGTTTTTAGCTTTATCCGGGTAGGTCGAGCGAGTTGAGGAAAAGACACCAACCACACCCAACCCGGGATGGAGGAACTCGGGTCAACCGAGTTGGGGGTCCTGTACCTACCGAGTTGAGGGGGATGTCGGGGCGCGGGTGGACAAGGTCGAAGCCGGGCCGACGTGCTGAGGTTGGAGATGACGCAGTCGAGGTCGGGCGGTGCAGCGGTGGCGCGGAGTCGCGCAGAGATGGTCGGGGCGGGGCTTGTCCGGGGTCGCGGGCGCAAGTCGATGTCGGGCGCGGCGCGGAGGAGTTGGGAACGAGCTTGGTGATGCCGGCTGGAGGTCGGGGGTTCACACCGAAGCCGGGCGGAGGTTGAAGCTGGGGCGGGTGTGCCCGGGGTTGAGGCAGGTGAAGACGGGCGGAGGTCGACCGGGACGCTGAGCACCATCTCGGCAAGGTCGGGGCGAGGATGCCGGAGGCGCGGGCGTCCGGCGCCGAGGTCGAGCTCGGGCGGACCCGGCGAGGAGGAGTTCGGGCGGCGCGTCGATGGGGCGCCGGAACCCATCGGGGGCGAGGTGCTGGTGCCCGAGGTCGGGGCGGCATGCTGTTGAGGATGAGGCCGGGGCGGAGCGTGTCGGGGTCGAGGGGGATGCCGGGTCTGAGGACGCCGGGGAGGTGCGGTCGTCCGGTGGCGCTGGCGGCCGGATGTCTGGGGCGGAGCAGGTTCGCCGGAGGCGCCGGGCTCGGTCGAGGCGAGGGCGGCCAGGTGCGGTGCGGTTGGCGGCGAGTAGATGCGCTCGGGAGCGGGATGCGATCGAGGAGGGGAGTAGTCCGGCGGGGAGGAGCTCGGGCGGCCGATGTCGGGGCAAGGCTCGGGCGGGCGCCGGCGAGCGCATGCCGGAGGGCCCGATGCGGGCGCGCTGTCGGGGCGAGGTAGCAGGGGAGGCCGAGGCAGTTGACTGTGGCGACGTGGAACTGGCCCATCCAGGGTCCAACCAACTCGGTTTTACCGACTCAAAAGAGAACTCGACCCAATATCCTTGACTCTGGCCCGAGATGCTTTTCTTCTTCTTTTCTTCTACTTCTTTATCATCTAGATGCACATGTTCCTGCAATATTTACACAATAACCCCGCACCCTCGGGGTACCGGGGAAGTACATCCCCGACACTAGTCCCCGAGTTTATGGGGGATTCACAGAATCGCGCATCAACTTAAAAATCAAATAGTTCTAGGAAATTTCCATACCGAAAGTCTTGTTAAAAATCACATTCGAGGCTGCGGAGGACTCGTAGAGTCGCGCGCAGACTCAGAAAATATCCAACGTCCCCGTTCTCATCTTCTCCACCGGGTACCTGCAAAAGTACAATCATATGCCAGTTCCTCAGCCACTCCGGGCGTTTTACCGACATAGATGTCTTCGGCCACCGCCGGTCGGCCATTCACACATAACACATGCCGGCGTTTAGCCACTCTGGGCGTATACCGACACGGGCGCCTCATGTGCCGGCCTTTAGCCACTCTGGGCGTATACCGGCACAGAGTCTCATGTGCCGGCGTTTAGCCACTCTGGGCGTATACCGACACAGACGCCTACACACACAATTTCACACAGGTATCTCGGTAATTTCGGTATGTCGGTATGTCGGTATGTCGGCCACTCAGGGCATATCCCACATGTTTCGGTATCTCGGCCACTCCGGGCGTATCAAAGGTGTTTCAGTATCTCTGCCATTCTGGGCGCTTCACAGATGTTTCGGTATCTCTGCCCCTCTGGGCACATCACAGATGTTTCGGTATCTCAGGTGTTTCCTTTGGCGAACTTTGACAAACCGAAACAAATGATGATTTGGAAATATTGCCCGATGCCATGATATATTGGCGAACCGAAATAAACGGGAATCTAGGGATATGGCATGATGCCGCGATATAATGGCGAGCCGACATGAATAGCGATATGGAGATATTGCAGTATGCCATGATATATTGGCGAACCGGAATAAACGGGGATCTGGAAATTGTGCATGATACCGCGATACGTGGGCTAACTGATACCACAGATCATACGCAATATACCTTGATAAAATAACCACTTATAAGATGGATCCAAGATATCTCCAGAATTTCTGACATGAATCTCCTCTCGGTAAGGCGGTTTATCCAACACGAGTACCATCTCGGTAAACCCGACATAGGTACCATATCGGTAAAACCAACATCCCCTTTCAATGTTAGTGCATACAGGTATGCATAATAAATATTTGATGGGAGTGAAAACTTTAAACGACAAGCCCAAGAGAATTTAATGCGAGACATAAGAGTACAACTAGCCGCCGAGGCGAGCATGGGGATATCGGTTTCACCGAGTCCCCGGGTAAATTTTCAGATACAGCAGGAAAACAAAGGAGTACGGCAGTCCCCGAGTCCAGTTTTGGGATGCCGGCTCACAAACGACACATCATGCGCCAAGAAAGGACAAGCATATAAATATAAACCGGGCTACTCCACCGACTATGCATGCAAGGTAGAAATAATCAGTAAGCCAGTCCCCGGGTCAAGACATCTTGCTCCCGGGGAAAAACACACGGATGACAAACAGGTGAAACAGGGCAGTCCCCGGATTACAACATTTCGTTCCCGGGTAAACAATTTAACTAAGCATGTAGAGGAAGTTCTCGAATAAATCTAAGATAATACAATTGCATGGCACAAATGATGATACTCACAGATTACGGGAGCGGTTTGGGGATTTTGGAGCAGATATAACCCGCGGGGCAGGGATGCCGGTTTTGGGATGTCGGAGCCGACATGAGCCACGGGGTAGGGATGTCGGCGACTTCTACCAACGGCGCAGGGATGTCGACGACCTCAACCCGCGGCGCAGGGATGTCGATGACCTCAATCCGCGGCGCAGGGATGTCGACGACCTCAACCCGCGGCGCGAGGAAGCCGGAGACCTCTACCCGCGGCGCAGGGATGTCGACGACCTCAAACCGCGGCGCGAGGAAGCCGGAGACCTCTACCCACGGCGCAGGGATGTCGACGACCTCAACCCGCGGCGTGAGGAAGCCGGTGACCTCTACCCGCAGCGCAGGGATGTCAATAGCCACTATCCGCGGCGCAGGGATCCCGTATTTAGGATCCCGGTTTTGAGGATGCCGGCGACCGCTACCCGCGGCGCAGGACGTCACTGACCACTGCCCGCAGCGTAGGGATCCCGGATTTAGGATCCCGGATTTGAGGATGCCGGCGACCGCTACCCGCGGCGCAGGATGTCAATGACCACTGCCCGCAGCGTAGGGATCCCGGATTTAGGATCCGGCGACCGCTACCCGCGGCGCAGGATGTCAGTGACCACTGCCCGCAGCGTAGGGATCCCGGATTTAGGATCCCGGATTTTGGGATGCCGGTGACCGCTACCCGCGGCGCAGGATGTCAGTGACCACTGCCCGCAGCGTAGGGATCCCGGATTTAGGATCCGGCGACCGCTACCCGCGGCGTAGGATGTCAGTGACCACTGCCCGCAGCGTAGGGATCCCGAATTAAGGATCCCGGATTTTGGGATGCCGGTGACCGCTACCCGCGGCGCAGGATGTCAGTGACCACTGCCCGCAGCGTAGGGATCCCGGATTTAGGATCCCTGATTTTGGGATGCCGGTGACCGCTACCCGCGGCGCAGGATGTCAGTGACCACTGCCCGCAGCGTAGGGATCCCGGATTTTGGGATTCCGGCGACCGCTACCCGCGGCGCAGGATGTCAGTGACCACTGCCCGCAGCGTAGGGATCCCGGATTTAGGATCCCGGATTTTGGGATGCCGGTGACCGCTACCCGCGGCGCAGGATGTCAGTGACCACTGCCCGCAGCGTAGGGATCCCGGATTTAGGATCCCGGATTTTGGGATGCCGGCGACCGCTACCCGCGGCGCAGGATGTCAGTGACCACTGCCCGCAGCGTAGGGATCCCGGATTTAGGATCCCGGATTTTGGGATGCCGGCGACCGCTACCCGCGGCGCAGGATGTCAGTGACCACTGCCCGCAGCGTAGGGATCCTGGATTTAGGATCCCGGATTTTGGGATGCCGGCGACCGCTACCCGCGGCGTAGGATGTCAGTGACCACTGCCCGCAGCGTAGGGATCTCGGATTTCGGGATGACGGGTCCCGTCCGAAATTGTTCCCGCAAGCGCCACTCAGCCCCACGGTGGGCGCCAACTGTCGTGGTGGTGTCACGGCAGATGCCATAGGATGGCTAATGTGTGGGGCCGATGGACGCTAGGGGATCTCGGGGAGGGATTGCGCGGTGAACTCGCGCACAGGTAAACTCTACCGACTCGGGGACACAAGGATTTACCCTGCTTCGGGGCTCTCGTGAGGAGATAAAACCCCTACTGCAGCATCTAGCCTACTCGGTATATTTCCTCTCTTACTATCCGGGCTACAACACGCTCCATGAGCTGCTACACTTGCCTCCATGAGGTCTTTAGAGCAAATGATAAGGGGGGAAATGAAGTGGTGGGGTGGTCTCTCTCTTCTCCCCCTCCCCCTGGTGCCCTTTATATAGGCGAGCCCAGGGGACAAGCCGGGGACAAGAAAACAGAAAACACTATGCGCGGTACACTATTCACAATTTGACTGATGGGGTCTTGTCGGCTCTGTTCACGATGTCAGCGACAATGTACCGTTGTCACATCCGGTGCACTGTAGCGGTACTGTAGTCCTGCGGAGAAGCTAGAACCGGTGTCCTTGCCTTGTCTCGTAGCTGTTGTTTTTAGCTTTATCCGGGTAGGTCGAGCGAGTTGAGGAAAAGACGCCAACCACACCCAACCCGGGATGGAGGAACTCGGGTCAACCGAGTTGGGGGTCATGTACCTACCGAGTTGAGGGGGATGTCGGGGCGTGGGTGGACAAGGTCGAAGCCGGGCCGGCGTGCTGAGGTCGGAGATGACGCAGTCGAAATCGGGCGGTGCAGCGGTGGCGCGGAGTCGCGCAGAGATGGTCGGGGCGGGGCTTGTCCGGGGTCGCGGGCGCAAGTCGATGTCGGGCGCGGCGCGGAGGAGTTGGGGACGAGCTTGGTGATGCCGGCCGGAGGTCGGGGGTGCACACCGAAGCCGGGTCGAGGTTGGAGCTGGGGCGGGTGTGCCCGGGGTCGAGGCAGGTGAAGCCGGGCGGAGGTCGACCGGGACGCTGAGCACCATCTCGGCAAGGTCGGGGCGAGGATGCCGGAGGCGCGGGCGTCCGGCGCCGAGGTCGAGCTCGGGCGGACCCGGCGAGGAGGAGTTCGGGCGGCGCGTCGATGGGGCGCCGGAACCCATCGGGGGCGAGGTGCTGGTGCCCGAGGTCTGGGCGGCGTGCTGTTGAGGATGAGGCCGGGGCGGAGCGTGTCGGGGTCGAGGGGGATGCCGGGTCTGAGGACGCCGGGGAGGCGCGGTCGTCCGGTGGCGCTGGCGGCCCGATGTCTGGGGCGGAGCAGGTTCGCCGGAGGCGCCGGGCTCGGTCGAGGCGAGGGCGGCCAGGTGCGGTGCGGTTGGCGGCGAGTAGATGCGCTCGGGAGCGGGATGCGATCGAGGAGGGGAGTAGTCCGGCGGGGAGGAGCTCGGGCGGCCGATGTCGGGGCAGGGCTCGGGCGGGCGCCGGCGAGCGCATGCCGGAGGGCCCGATGCGGGCGCGCTGTCGGGGCGAGGTAGCAGGGGAGGCCGAGGCAGTTGACTGTGGCGACGTGGAACTGGCCCATCCAGGGTTCAACCAACTCGGTTTTACCGACTCAAAAGAGAACTCGGCCCAATATCCCTGACTCTGGCCCGAGATGCTTTTCTTCTTCTTTTCTTCTACTTCTTTATCATCTAGATGCACCTGTTCCTGCGATATTAACACAATAACCCCGCACCCTCGGGGTACCGGGGAAGTACATCCCCGACAGAAATACTCTCCACGGGGACCTTGAAGAGACTTTCGCCAACTTGCGCAAGGTGAACATCAATCTCAACCCCGCCAAGTGCGTCTCTGGAGTACCTTCAGGCAAATTGCTTGGTTTCCTCGTGTCCCATCGAGGCATAGAGGCAAACCCAGCCAAAATCAGGGCCATAGAGGGCATGCAACCTCCACGCAGGCTCAAGGATATGCAACGCCTAGAAGGATGCATGGCCAGCTTGGGAAGATTCGTCTCCAAGTTCGGCGAAAGGGCCCTGCCGTTCTTCAAGATCATGAAAAGAACGAGCACTTTAAAGTGGGCCCCTAAAGCTGAAAAAGCGTTTGAGGACATGAAGAAGTACCTGGCCAGCCCACCAGTAATGGACGCCCCAAGATCAGGCGAGCACCTGAAGCTGTACCTATCAGCTACTCCACAGACAGCCAGCGTCGTCCTTGTGGTAGAAAGGGAAGAGCCAGTACTGCACAAGAAGAGTGCAACCACTCCAAGGCAAAAGCCTCCTGATCAGGAGCTTGACGAAAGGGCAGCCCTCACAAACCCACCGCCAGGCCCAAAGCCCCGAGAGAGGCCCGCCCCAAGTCAACCGCTGCAAGGAAATCCCGCCAAAGAGCCTGAGGTGCCCCAGGAGGCCAACCCCCTCGAGGCCCATGCAAAGCCTCAGGAGGACAACCCCCTTGAGGCCCAGAAAAAGTCCCCTGAGGCCAACCCCCTTGAGGGCCAGGCTGAGCCCCCTCAGGCAAAAGACGCCAAGGCAATAGGAACTACCCTCGTCGAGCATCCAGTCTACTACGCCAGCACAGTAATGCGTGATGCTCGCGAGCGGTATACAATGCAGAGAAGCTCCTCCTCGCACTACTCATCGCCTCAAGAAAACTGCGACACTACGTCCAGGGGCACCCCATCACGGTGCTCACCTCTTTTCCCCTGGAGCAAATCCTGCGCAACCCAAATGCAACAGATCGTGTCGCGGGATGGAACATAGAGCTACAGCCATTCAATCCACGCTTCGATACCACAAGGGTAATCAAAGGAAAAGTGCTGGCAGACTTCGTCGCCGAATGGACTGGCCCAACCCCTGAAGAGCCTCTGGAGAAGAACAAGAGCCCCTTGGAGATAAAATGTCCAGCCACTGGACCATGAAGTTCGACGGAGCTTTCGCTTGTTGCCACGGTGGGGCTGGCGTGGTCCTGATCTCACCAAAAGGCGACAAGCTGTATTACGCGGTCCAGCTGTTCTTCGGAATCGACAAGATCTCCAACAATATCGCTGAGTACGAAGGCCTGCTTGCCGGCCTACGCGCCGCAATCGCCCTTGGCGTCAAGCATCTACTCATCAAGGGCGACTCCTAGCTGCTAGTCAACTTCTCTAACAAAAGCTACAAGCCCAAGGACGACCACATGCCCGCATACCTTGAAGAGGTCCGTAGGCTTGAGAAGCACCTCAGGGGAATGGAGCTCATGCACATCCCAAGAAAGGAGAACCAAGAGGCTGATGACATCGCCAAGCGTGCATCAAAGAGGCAAGCTCAGCCGCCAGGCGTATTTGAAGAAAGGCTAGTCAAGGCATCCATAAAGCAGCCTCGGGAGGCCATGCCCGCAAGCACAGACGAAGCACTCCCGCCACCACCTGCAAACGGGGCTCCTAATTGTGGGCCCCCCTACAGGGGAGCGTCTGTTGCTCACAGCGGTGCATCAAGAAATAGAATGGATTGACAAGATTAAAGGCTACCTCGACAAAGGGATCCTTCCCGAGGAAGATGTTGAAGCGGAGCGACTTGCCCGCCAAGCAAAATCTTACCAAATCCTCGAAGGAATTCTCTAACGCAAGCGCCCAAATGGCACCGCGCTCAAATGCGTTCCTCCTGAAGAAGGCAAATTTCTGATCAAGGACATCCACAGCGGGGAATGCGGCCACCATTCGTGCGCCCGCACCCTCGCAGGCAAAGTCTTCAGGAGCGGCTTCTACTGGCCTCAAGCACTTCAAGATGCAGTGGACATCGTCCAAGCATGTGAAGCTTGCCAATTCCACGCCAAGCAAATCCACCAACCTGCGCTGGGGCTATAGACCATCCCGCTCTCCTGGCCGTTCGCGGTCTGGGGGCTGGACATCCTGGGACATTTCCCAACAGCGCAAGGCGGATATCGCTACCTCTTCGTGGCCATCGACAAATTTACTAAGTGGCTTGAAGTGGAGGCGACGCGCACAATCACAGCAGGCGCAGCGGTGAAATTCATCAGAGGCCTGGTCTGCCTCTTCGGAGTGCCTAACCGCATCATCACCGACAATGGCTCGCACTTCACCAGTGGCATCTTCAGAGCCTATTGCGAAAAATGGGCATCAAGCTTGACTTATGTCGGCCTAGTGTGAACTGGGGTATGGAGAGCCCACTCCCCCAGGCCTCGCACGCTGACCAGTCAGACGAAACGACTAAGGAACAGGCCTCGCCACCTGGCGGGACCCTTGAGAGGGAATCCCCCTCGAGGGTCTGGAGAGGAAACGAGGGCCTCAAGGGGTCCCTCGCTTTAGGAGACCCTCCCGAGGCGCAAGCGCGCCTGGAGGAAGTCAACAGAAGTCCCCCCACAGGCCTCCCCGGGCTTGAGGGGAAACGTCGCTGCCAAGGAAGTGTGACGGGGCGCACATGGCCCCTGCCACGACCACGTGGTGACGCAAGCACCTCCTTTGCCGTTTTGGTGAAAAAGGGGTCAATAAAGTTGCGCCGCCTGCTGCAGAGCTGCCAGGACCTTCCACTCTGGTGATAAAGCAGATGGACGGTGCAACCCTCCAAAGAGAACGTCATCGCGGGCTCCACCTCAGAGACTACCTCCCCTGCAGTAGTACTGCACGGTCGGCAGCTGGTCGGCCACCGCGCCCACCTATATCAGCAATGAACCGCGTCCATGGACGGACGGGCCGCGGTGGACTCCTGCTCCACCATGCCTCTGCCATATGGGAACCACCTTGAAGGCCAAGCCGAAGGAGAGCGCCGGATGCGCCTATAAAAGGGACAAGACTTCCATCGTAGTAGGGGTCGGCCTTTTTGCTTACTACAACACTTGTAAACCCTAGTGATCCCAAGTAGGATAGCCTCTGGCTGGAGGAGGAAGAAGGCCATCGCTTCCCTCCCGAGGCAAGAACAACCTCAAGGGGGTCCTCGGCAAGCCTTGCTGTGTTGTAAACTCCATAATCCAATACAGACAAGCAGGAGTAGCGGTCTTACCGAGGGCCGTGAACCTGGGTACGGGCTGGTGTCTATCTCTCTCGTGGGTGCCTCGTCTTCAGGTCCGGCGAGCAACATCGCCGGGTCCCATCGAGGGTCTTGACCTCCGCGTTCAATCCCTTCATGAACTACACTTCAGGAAGTGACTACCCCCAGTTCTAGGGACTCATAACCCGACATTTGGCGCACCACGTAGGGTATTGAGGCGTGTCAACGACCTTCGAGCCGCCTCCGCGCCATGGCGAACACCCGCGCTACCCGCGCCGCCCGCGTCAACCGACGCGATCCTGAAGGAGCGCGCGACCCACCAGGCGCCACGACCACTCGCGCACGACGAGGACGACCCCGCCATGAAGAGCGCGCCCCCTCGGGCCCTCATGCGGAGGAGCCCGAGCGCAACTCCGAGCACCAGGAGGACGCGCAGTCGTTGCACCTGACGCGGCGCCCGAGCGGTTCCGGCCCAGGCAGGACGGTCCCCGCACCTCACACCGTGCTTCTAATGGCGCAGAAGCTTCTTCGCTACCAACCCACCGCTCAGGCCCACGAACAGTGGCTGGAGCGCCTCAACCACCTCGTCGGCATCGCCACGACGTGCCCTGCTCCGTCGCAGTCCAACGTGCACCCCTCTCTCGCGGGCACGGTCGCAACGAACGCGCCTCCGCCACCGCCAGGGCCTGCCCCGGCTGCGACACAGAGGGCAGCCTCGCACGCGTCTTCGCGGCGCACAATTGTTTGATCGTCCGGCGCACCGCGCCCGACGCTCGCGTGGGGATGGAGCTCCAGCGCAACCGCCAGAACAGGCTCGTGGAGGAGATCGGCCAGGCGGGCCAGCAGAACCGCGGCGCACTGCAAAACGGGGTTGCCACGTACGCCACGGGCTGCATGGCGTTCACCCGCTCCCTGCGTCACGTGGTCTGGCCCCCGAAGTTCCGGACGGCTCTCCCTAAGGGCTACGACGTCTCCAGAAACCCCATCGAGTTCCTGCAGCTCTACACCACCTCTATCCAAGCTGCAGGTGGAGACGACAAGGTCATGGCCAACTGGTTCTCTCACGCGCTTCGCGATTCTACGATGTCGTGGCGCCTGTACCTCCCTGAGGACTCCGTGAACTCTTGGGAGGAGCTCTGCAAGCAGTTCGTCTCCAACTTCAAGGGAACATATGAGCGTGCCCTCACCCACAACGACATGCGCGCTGTGGTGCAGAAGAAGGATGAGACGCTTCGCAAGTACATCCAGCGCTTCAGCCAAGTGCGCAACAAGATCCCGAACATCCCTGATGCCCAGGCCATCGCCGCCTTCCGCGAGGGCATCCACGACAAGGTCACCTCTGTGGTGAAGATATTTGACCTGGCGGACAAGTGCGCCAAGGCTGAAGAGGAACTCCTCTTCGTCAAGATGTCCTCGAGAGGGGACGAGCACGCTGAGGGGTCCAGGAGCCAGAAGAAGAAGGAGGATCCCAAACGCAAGGCCACAGCGGTTCTCGCGGCAGAGCCTGACGCGAAGGGAACCCGCAGGGACTCCCCTGAGCCTGGAGAGAGGAAAGATGACCACCGCCCATTCTGCATCTACCACAACAGGCGCGGTCACTCTATAGAATCCTGTTTCGACCTCAAAAGGATGAGCAAGGAGCACGAGCAAGCATAAGGCAGTGGCGGCCGCGGCCGAGGCCGTGGCTACCGCGGGAGCGGACGCAAGGGCGGCTACCAGAACACATCGTGCAATCAGTCCAATGCCGTAGAGAAAAATGGCAACCTCCCGGACGAGGAGGACGGTGGCTACCAAGCCCCAAGAGGCGCCATTGCCTGCATCCTCGGAGGGGCACATGCGCCAAAGTTGAACAATCAGTTCAAGCAGTTCGCCCGCGAGCTCAACACCGTCCTCCCAAGCAATGAGATTTCTAGACCCCTCAAGTGGTCGCAGTACACCATCGCCTTCGACGCTCAGGACCACCCCAAGTCCACCAAGGCCGTTGGAACCCTCCCGCTGGTCTGCAGCCCCACCATCGACAGCGTCGCTGTCTCCAAGACACTAATTGACGGTGGAGCAGGCCTGAATGTTATATCCACAGATACATTTGAAGCGCTTCAAGTGCCTTACGAGCGGCTCATGCCCTCCAGGCCCTTCACGAGGGTCACCAGCGGCTCGATCGAGCCTCTGGGCCAGGTCAAGCTTGCCCTCACCTTCGGAAGCAAGAAGAATTACCGCACCGAGCACATCGACTTCGATGTTGCACACATCGGCCTGCCGTACAATGCCATTCTCGGCTACCCCGCGCTCGCGAAATTCATGGCCGTCACGCATCATGCTTACAACATGGTCAAGATTCCCGGCAGCGCTGGCACAATCACCATCCGTGGACATGTCCTGGATGCCACCTGCACTGTCGAGACGGCCTACAAGGCTGCGGCCATGGAATTCCCCCCGGACGAGGACCTAGAGCCTCTCGAGAGGCCCAAGAAGAAGAAGCAGCTGTTCTCCCAGGAGCCAGCCGCCACAAAGAAAGTCTCTCAAAGCTCCAGCAGCTCGGGGGCAAGCGTCACCATTGGCGCCGTGTTGCCTCCCAAATAGGAAAGCGTGCTCGTTGCCTTCCTCCAGGCAAACTATGACATGTTCGCATGGACACCGTCAGATATGTCTGGTGTACCGAGTAAGGTGATCGAGCACCACTTGGCCGTGTGTCCAAACGCACGCCCCGTCAAGAAAAAAGTAAGAAAACAAGCCCCCGAGAAGCAAGCATTCATCGTCAAGGAGGTCGAGAAGCTCAAAGCGGCAAAGGTCGTCCGTGAAGTCGCGCACCCCACGTGGCTCTCCAATGGCGTGGTAGTCCCAAAGACCGCCGGAGGAGGTCGCCTCTGCATCGAATACACCAACGTAAACAAGGCCTGCCCCAAGGACCCTTACCCCATGCCAAGAATCGACCAAATCGTGGACTCCACGGCAGGCTGCGACCTCCTCTGCTTCCTCGATGCGTTCTCTGGTTATCACCCCATGCCAAGAATCGACCAAATTGCTAAGGAGGATGAGGAGAAGACGGCTTTCCTCACCCCTTGCGGTGTGTACTGCTATATTTGCATGCCCTTCGGCCTAAAAAATGCCGGAGCTACCTTCCAGAGGCTGATGAGGATAGCACTTGGCGAGCAAATGGGGAGAAACGCCGAGGCATATGTCGATGACATCGTCATAAAATCCCGAGATGGAGACACTCTCCTCGGGGACCTGGAAGAGACTTTCGCCAACCTGCGCAAGGTGAATATCAAGTTCAACCCCGCCAAGTGCGTCTTCGGTGTGCCTTCAGGCAAACTGTTTGGTTTCCTCGTGTCCCAAAGAGGCATAGAGGCAAACCCTGACAAAATCAAGGCAATAGAGGACATCCAACCTCCACGACGGCTCAAGGACATGCAACGCCTAGCAGGATGCATGGCCAGCTTGGGTAGATTCATCTCCAAATTCGGCGAAAGAGCCCTGCCCTTCTTCAAGATCATGAAAAGAACGGGCACTTTCAAGTGGACCCCCGAAGCTGAAAATGCGTTTGAGGACTTGAAGAAGTACCTGGCAAGCCCACCAGTAATGGTCGCCCCAAGGTCAGGCGAGCACCTGAAGCTGTACCTATCAACTACTCCACAGACAACCAGTGCCGTCCTTGTGGTAGAAAGGGAAGAGCCAGTACTGCACAAGAAGAGTGCAACCACTCCAAAGGAAAAGCCTCCTGACCAGGAGCTCGACGAGAGGCCCGCTATCAACTGCTGCAAGAAGATCCCGCCAGGGAGCCTGTCAAGTCCCTTGAGGCCAACCCTCCCGAGGCCCATGACAAGCCCCTTCAGGCGAACTCCCTCGAGGGCCTGGTCATGCCCCTAGAGGTCAACCCCCTTGAGGGCCTAGTGGAATCCCTTTAGGCAGAAGACACCAAGGCTACACAGACTACCCTTGTCGAGCATCCAGTCTACTTCGTCTGCACAGTACTGCGCGATGCTTGCGAGCGGTATACGATGCAGCAGAAGCTCCTCCTCGCACTCCTCATCGCCTCAAGAAAGCTGCGACACTACTTCCAGGGACACCCCATCACGGTGGTCACCTCTTTTCCCCTGGAGCAAATCCTTGCGCAATCCAAATGCCGCAAATCGTGTTGCATGATGGAATATTGAGCTACAGCCATTCAATTTGCGCTTTGATACCACAAGGGTAATCAAAGGAAGAGCGCTGGTAGACTTTGTCGCCGAATGGACTGACCCAACCCCTGAAGAGCCTTTGGGAGAAGAACAAGAGCCCTGTGGAGACAAAATGCCGAGCCACTGGACCATGAAGTTCGACGGAGCTTTCGCTTGTCGCCACGGTGGGGCTGGCGTGGTCCTTATTTCACCAAAGGGCGACAAGCTGTATTACGTGGTCCAGTTGTGCTTCGGAATCGACAAGATCTCCAACAATATAGCTGAGTACGAAGGCCTGCTTGCTGGCCTATGCGCCGCAATCGCCCTAGGCATCAAGCACTTACTCATCAAGGGTGACTCCCAGCTGCTTGTCAACTTCAGCAACAAAAGCTATAAGCCTAAGGACGACCACATGGCCGCATACCTTGAAGAGGTCCGTAGGCTTGAGAAGCACTTCAGGGGAATGGAGCTCATGCACATCCGAAGAAAGGAGAACCAAGAGGCTGATAACATCGCCAAGCGCGCATCAAAGAGGCAAGCTCAGCCGCGGGGCGTCTTTGAAGAAAGGATCGTCAAAGCATCCATAGAGCAGCCTCAAGAGGCCAGGCCCGCAAGCACAGACGAAGCACTCCCCCCACCACTTGCAAACGGGGCGCCAGACTGTGGGCCCCCAACAGAGGAGCGTTTGTTGCTCACAGCGGTGCATCAAGAAGCAGTATGGATCGACGAGATCAAAGACTACCTCGATAGAGGGATCCTTCCCGAGTAAGATGTTGAAGCGGAGCGAATCGCCCGCCAAGAAAAATCTTACAAAATCCTCAAAGGAAATCTCTACCGCAAGCGCCCAAACGGCACTGCGCTCAAATGCGTCCCTCCTGAAGAAGGCAAACTGCTGATCAAGGACATCCACAGCGGGGAATGCGCCCACCATTCGTGCGCCCGCACCCTCGCAGGCAAAGTCTTCAGGAGCGGCTTCTACTGGCCTCAAGCACTTCAGGCTGCAATGGACATCGTCCAAGCATGTGAAACCTGCCAATTCCATGCCAAGCAAACCCACCAACCTGCTTTGGGGCTACAGACCATTCCGCTCTCCTGGCCATTTGCGGTCTCGGGGCTGGACATCCTGGGACATTTTCCAACAGCTCAGGGCGGATATCGCTACCTCTTCGTGGCCATCGACAAGTTCACTAAGTGGCTTGAAGTGGAGGCGACGCGCACAATCACAGCAGACGCGGCGGTAAAGTTCATCAGGGGCCTGGTCTGCCGCTTCGGAGTGCCTAACCGCATCATCACCGACAATGGCTCGCAATTCACCAGTGGCATCTTCGGAGCCTACTGCGAAAGAATGGGCATAAACCTCTGCTTCGCCTCAGTCGCCCATCCGCAAAGCAACGGACAGGCTGAGTGCGCAAATGCAGAAGTCCTCAAAGGCCTTAAGACCAGGACCTTTGATATCCTCAAAGGCCACGACAAGGGCTGGATCAACGAGCTACCTTCGGTGCTCTGGTCCATCCGTACAACGCCACCCAACCCTACGGGGGAAACGCCGTTCGCCCTCGTCTATGGAGTCGAAGCAGTCCTCCCCACAGAGATAAAGCATGGATCCCCGCGGGTCCTTGCCTTTAACGAGGACCAGCAAGAGGACCTCCACAACGACGACCTGCTACTCCTTGAAGGACTAGGACGCCGCGCCGCCCTCCAGGCGGCAAAATACCAGCAGGACCTGAGACGCTACCACAGCCGCAACGTGCCCTCACGTACCCTGGAGGCAGGCGATCTCGTCCTCAGGCGAACCCTCTCCAGGGAAGGCCTCCACAAGCTGTCCCCCATGTGGGAAGGCCCCTACAGGGTCACCCACATCGCCAGGCCTGGCGCGGCTCGCCTCGAGACTCAGGACGGCGTCTCCGTCAATAATCCATGGAACATCATGCACCTACGCAAGTTCTACCCGTCATCATCGTCACGCCTGTGATCATTGTCACGTCAAGACATCTAGCGGAAGAGGAAGCTTACGGCTCAATCTCCAAGCATTTTTGTCTCTAGAGGTTAAAAGCTCACGGCTTAAACCTCACACAATTTTTTGTCTCCAGAAGGAACAAACTCAGAACGTGATCATCTTCACGCCCGTGATCATTGTCACGTCAAGACATCTGGCGGAAGAGGCAGCTTACGGCTCAACCTCCAAGCAATTTTTGTCTCTAGAGGTTAAAAGCTAACGACTTAAACCTCCAAGCTCCAAAGGCTTCTCTCGAGGGTCAACCCTCCGAGCTCTCCATGTAACGAGCCACCTCAGGCCGTTGAGAGTCTCTGCCACTAATGGTTGGTCCCCATGCCTCGACATGGTCAAAACATTAACTTGGCAACCCCAAGCTTAATGAAACAATTTCGTTCCCAAGTGAACTTAGTGCCTCGGCGCCACTATGTAATATATTTGTTGAGTTTTATTTACGCATTACATTTTCGAAGTGTGCGCTTATATCTCTCCACACGCGTACCTCACGAGCGGGAGCTGAGTACGGTGCCAGTGCCTCAAACGACACACCAGCAGCACTGCAAAATCCAAGAGTCCGAGATCTGGCTGGAGGGCAAGATACCACAAACACGCCATCTCTACAGAGGACCTTGGTACTTACTCTCCTCGCGAGGAACGCCTGAGGGGACCTACAAGCGCGCACGAGTCCCTTGAACCGTGTTCCAGCGTTTGGGTTTGCCCCTCTAACATCTACAGGGAACATAAGCCCCCGCAAGCATGAGGAGGCATCCGGGAATGATTCCTCAAGAGAACCTGCTCGCCAGGCAAAAGGCCTCTACAAGGCAAAAACCTCGAGAAGCTAAGTCTCGCACCCACGCCTTAAGAGCGTTTTCTCCCCCTCTAGCGCACGTTTGCCCCTCAAGCGACTTCGCTTGCCCTTACGTTTCATGGACTACTCGCACGTCTAAGGGGGGCACTTGAGCATCGCGACTCAGGGCTCTTACCTCTCCTAGGCCTAAACTCCCCGCGTCCTTGCGGAGTCATTGCTCCTGCATACCGAAGCGGCGGAGTCATGGCACGAAGAGATGGGTCCTACCGACGCAGAGAGAAAATAGACATGAAGATGAGTCCAAAGAGACCTCTCGAGGGGCAAGCAAGCTAAATGTAGATAACAATAAAGAGTATATTACATGCCAAAAGGTCGTAACATCTAAACACAAGATTGTTTCAGATACAAGCGCACGCAGGCGCAATAATGTGCGGCTCAGGCGGAGGCATCGTCGTCTTCTACTTCTTCCACTACGCCCTCCGCGGTCTCGGTAGAGGCGGCCTCCTCCTCGCTGTTCTCCACTGCAGCCTCCGCGCGCCTGTAGTGGTTGCAGAAGGCGTCAACTTGCTCGCGGAGGGAGCTGGAGACCCGCTGCGCGTCCTCGCCTTGAGCGGCCTCTGTCACGGTGGAGAGGTCGAAGCCTGGCGTGAGGAGCCTGAGGTTGGTGAAGATGCGATCAACAACCACCCCCGGGAGCTGCCGGCTCTCGTCCTCGATCATCTCGCGAAGCTCGGCGACGGGGCCCTCGAGCGCCGCTAAGAGCTGGTCGAAGTTGACCAGGTACATGGCTGTATCGCCACGGTCTCGGACGTCGGTGTGTGGCGCGTCCGCGCCGAGCTGCGCAGCAAGCTCGTTGCCCCGAGCGACCAACGCCTCAAACATGCGCTCAAGCTGCTTCGTGAGCGCGCGAGACGGCTGGGCTGAGTCCGACGCCTCGGCCGGCCGCTCCATCGCAGGGGCCACCTGCTCCTCCACGTCCTTGGCCAAGGAATTGAGGTTGTGAACTGCCTCGGTGCGGGCCTCCTCCGCTCGGCGACGACTGTCCTTGGCGCGCGTGAGGCGGGCCTCCAGCTTGGAGTTGGCCTTCTCGAGCTCGGCGATCCGCTGAGCATCCACGGTGCTGGTTGGCCTTGAAGCGGTCCTCCTGCGTCTGGGCCAGGTCGCGATACTTCTGAGAGGTGGACTTGCGGAATTGCTTCTCGCGCTCCGCGAGGGCGTCCTCGGCCTCCTTCTTCTTCTCGGCGAAACGCCGCTCGAAGCGCTCATAAGCAAGCTTCTGGGCAGCGACGTTCTCGTCGTACTTCGAGATCGCCTTGGCCAGGTCTCCTTCACGCTCCTCGAGGGCTTTGCGCTGGGCGGCTAAGTTTTTCTCCACCTGAAGGCGTTGCTCCTCGCGCTGCCGCAACTCTCTCTCCTTGAGGGCCAGCTGTCGCTCACGCTCGGCAAAGCCCTTGCGGTCTTTCTCCAGAGCGGCCTGCGCGGCCTGATGGGCGGAGAGCAGCTGGGACTCCAGCTGGCCCAGCTCGTGGCGTTTCAGCGCCAGCGAGCCCTCCATCGCCTTGCGCTCCGCCTTGGCCGCGCGCAGGAGCTCCGCAGCGGCGTCACGTTCAGCTTGGAGGGGCTCGAGGAGCTCTGCGGCGTCGTGGATGGCCCCCTCGCAGATCTCCTTGGCGAAGCGGGTGGCCTCCTCGCGCGCGGCCTGCAGCGCCAAGTCCTCCAGCCGGCGCGCCTCGACCGCTGCATGGAAGGACGCCCACGACCTCGTCAGCTCCTCCTGCTGCCGAGCGAGCCATATGTCCCCGAGGGCGAGGTGCGCCTCCAAGACCTCCAAGGATTCTCTCACGAGGCCGAAGGCGACCTCGCGGCGCCCCACGCTCCTGTCCCAGCCTCGAAGGACCAGTTCCTGGCTCGTGGAGGGCCCGGCTCCGGCGTCAAGTCCCGAGGGCCCGGCCTCAGGGAGAGCTCGGGGGCTAGCCTGGGCTCCGCCTGTGCCCGCGCCGCCATCCTCTTCGGGCCCCGCGGCAGCAGGGCGCTCCTCGTTTCCAGCTTGACGAGGAGGCGAGGAAGAATCTCCCTCAGCGGACGCGCCCACGCCTGCTAGTACCTCGTGTGCCTCCGTCGCAGGCGCCTCGGGAACAGTAGGTGCTGACGGCGGGGTAGGCGCGCGTGGTGGCGTCGACACGCGCGGCGGCGTTGCTTCGCGCAGCGGAGTTGCCTCACGCGGAGGCGTAACCGCGCGAGGAGGAGCAGGAGCTTGGGGCGGCGTGGAAGCCCTCTCCTCCGTGGTTTCCACCACCATCGGCTCGGGGGGCGGGGAAGGTGCTTCTAGGCATGGCGTTTCCCCCTCCGCCTGAGGCTCTGTCGCCCCCGCTTGAGGCGCAGCCATCTCCGATTGAGGCACCCCCTCAGGGGTGTCAGCGGAGGCCGTCTCCATAGGCCTCGTGGCCTCATCAGCCACGGCCTCTGCCGAGGCTCGCTTCACCTCAGCTTCCTTGCGAAGCCTACGGCGCTTCACAGGCACAAGATCACTGGCAAAAGCTCAAAAAAAAGATCTTCAATAAAGGGCAAAGTAAAAAAGGAAAGAAAACAAAACGCAAGTGACCAGGTGTCATGAACACTTACCCTGAAGGGGGGTGCCAGCATCGACCCACATCAAGCCTGGCGAGCGCCATGAGGGGAAGGCCTGGGATCCAGGCCTCGCGGGGGGCGTCACCGCTTTCCTTTTCGAGGGGACGTCAGACGGTCTCGCCCCCAATCGGTCCACGGCGGCCTTGGTGCGGGGCCCACACCTTCCTGGAGAGGCCTCCGCGTCGGAGGCCTTCTCTTCCTCAGCCTCCTCCTCCACGGGGCGCGAGGGAGCCACCACGAAGGCATCATCATCACCTGACGAGACGTCGCATACCTCATCAGTGAATGGCCCGGCCCTCGATGAATACACCTCCCCGGCCGTGGACCCCTCCTCACCTAGGCCTGCTCTTGAGGCCGAGGGAGAATCTGCCCCTTCCGCTCCCCCGCATGGTTGGCGTCGGCAACTCCGAGTCCGCCTGGCCTGTCGGGGTGAACGGAGGCATCCCCTCCAGGATGACCATGCGCTCCGTCAAGTTGTATTGATGAAGAGGCCGGAGCGTCACGGGGAGCTGATCCACGGCAGGCACCGACGGATTGACAAAGAGCGCGGATAGGACGTTGTCGACGGTGTCCTTGTCGTTGTCCTCGACATGAAGCCGCATCTTGTCGCTCGGCCCCGAGTACATCCACATGGGCACCGAGTGTGCCTGGAGGGGCGCGATGCGGCGCGTCACGAAGTCCGCCACGATCATCTGCCCCGTGAGGCCCTCCTCGCGGAGGAAGCTCAGGCTCCCCATCAAGCTTACATTCCTCGCGCCGTCGAAGGTGGCCTTGCCCCAGTGGGAGTTCTTCAGCGGGGGCTCGTCGGGGACCTCGAGGAATGCGTAGGAACGCTCCACCCCGACAAAGAACCACTTCTTGCGGAAGTCATCCACCTTCTTCGTCACCGAAGTGATGGCCTTGTTCTCGCTCCAGGACATGGGGATATAGACGCTCCCCATGCCGTTGACGATGCGGAATGAGACGCACCCTGAGAGCTCATTCTTCGCGGTAATCCGGAGCGCGTAGAAGCACCGGAACAGCCCCACCGTGGGCTCCAGGCCTAGATGCGCCTCGCAGAGGTAGGCGAAGACGGCGAGGATGAGGATGGAGTTGGGATGCAGGTGCAATAACTGCACCTGATAGAACGCCAACACCGCTTCCAGGAACGGCGAGAAGGGCGGCACCAGTCCTGCGGCGAGGCAATGCTGGAAGGTCGGGAAGTACCCTCGCGGGCGCTTCCCGTGCGCCGCGGGCTTCAGGGCGGTGGCGCCATGCTCGTTCGTCCGGTTCGCAACCAGAACCGGACCTTGGCAAGCGCCTTCTCGTTGACGCGAACGCCCAGCAGCGCCGCGCCCTGCACGACCTCAGGGACCTCCGCCTGGGAGGAAGACCCCGCGGAGGCCTTGCCCTTGCTCTTGAGGGGGCTCATCGTCGCGGGCTCGAACGATTGAAGGAGACGGAGAAAGGCGAATCGCAGGAGAGAGCGGAGCCGGAGAGCTCTAGGAGGCGGAAACTTCTGCGAGAAGGTTTGGAAACGATAACGGCTCCCTGCCGCAACGCTCGGGCTTTATATCCCCTCGAGGAGCAATTACCGGGGCGTGGTGGGACCCCCCACGACTCACACCCCGGATCGTGCGAGACCGTTACTCGCTGGAGTGCCGCGTGGCTCGGGCCGGCTGGGCGATAGGGGCCCACGATGCTTCGCGTGAGCCCATGGGCTCTATCGTGCCCATCGCGGGCGCGGGGGCTACTGTTGGCCCAGTGGGAACTGGGGTATGGAGAGCGCACTACCCCCAGGCCTCGCACGCTGGCCAGTCAGACGAAACGACTAAGGACCAGGCCTCGCCGCCTGGCGGGTCCCTTGAGAGGGAATCCCCCTCGAGGGTCTGGAGAGGAAACGAGGGCCTCAAGGGGTCCCTCGCTTCAGGAGACCCTCCCGAGGCGCCAGTGCGCCTAGAGGGAAGTCAACAGAAGAGCCCCCACAGGCCTCCCCGGGCCTGAGGGGAAACGTCGCGGTCAAGGAAGTGCGACGGGGCGCACATGGCCCCTGCCATGACCACGTGGTGACGCAACCACCTCCTTTTCCGTTTTGGTGATAAAGGGGTCAATAAAGTTGCGCCGCCGGCTGCAGAGCTGCTAGGACCTTCCACCCTGGTGATAAAGCAGATGGACGGCGCAACCCTCCAAAGAGAACGTCATCACGGGCTCTACCTCAGAGACTACCTCCCCTGTAGTAGTACTGCGCGGTCGACTGCTGGTCGCCCACCGCGCCCACCTTTATCAGCAATGAACCGCGTCCATGGACGGACGGGCCACGGTGGACTCCTGCTCCACCATGCCTCTGCCATGTGGGAACCACCTTGAAGGCCAAGCCGAAGGAGAGCGTCGGAGGCGCCTATAAAAGGGACAAGACTTCCATCGTAGTAGGGGTCGGCCTTTTTGCTTACTACAACACTTGTAAACCCTAGCGATCCCAAGTAGGATAGCCTCTGGCTGGAGGAGGAAGAAGGCCATCGCTTCCCTCCTGAGGCAAGAACTGCCTCAAGGGGGTCCTCGGCAAGCCTTGCTGTGTTGTAAACTCCATAATCCAATACAGACAAGCAGGAGTAGCGGTCTTACCTCCTCACGAGGGTCGTGAACCTGGGTACGGGCTGGTGTCTATCTCTGTCGTGGGTGCTTCGTCTTCAGGTCCGGCGAGCAGCGTCGCCTGGTCCCTCGAGGGTCTTGACCTCCGCGTTCAATCCCCTTCACGAACTACACTTCAGGAAGTGACTACCCCCTGTTCTTGGGAGTCATAACCCCACAGCTTTGCCACGGTCGCTCATCCGCAAAGCAACAGATAGCCTGAGCGCGCACATGCAGAATTCCTAAAGGGCCTAAAAACCAGGACCTTTGACATCCTCAAAGGCCACGGCAAGGGTTGGATCAACGAGCTCCCTTCGGTGCTCTAGTCCATCCGCACAACGCCACCAAAGCCTACCGGGGAAACACCGTTCGCCCCCGTCTATGGAGCCGAAGAAGTCCTCCCCACAGAGATAAAGCATGGATCCCCACGGGTCCTTGCCTTTAACGAGGACCAGCAAGAGGATCTCCATAACGGTGACCTGCTGCTCCTCGAGGGACAGCGACGCCGTGCTGCACTACGAGCGGCCAAATACCAGCAGTGTCGGCCCAGTGGGAACTGGGGTATGGAGAGCCCATTCTCCCTAGGCCTCGCACGCTGGCCCGACGAACGAAACGACTAAGGACCAGGCATCACCGCCTGGCGGGACCCTCGAGAGGCAATCCCCCTCAAGGGCCTGAAGAGGAAACAAGGGCCTCAAGGGACCCATCGCCTCAGGGGGACCCTCCCGAGGCGCCAGCTCGCCTCGAGGCGGTCCCGCAGGAATCTCCCCTCAGGCCTCCCCGCGTCTGAAGGGAAACGTTGCGGCCAAGGAAGTACGGCAAGACGCACATGGCCTCTGCCACGCCCACGTGGTGACGCAAGCACCCCAGTTGCCGTTTTGGTGATAAAGGGGTCAATAAAGCGGCTCTGCCTGCTGTGTAGCTGCCAGGACCTTCTACTCTGACGATAAAGCGGGTGGACGGCGCAACCCTCCAAAGGTGAACGTCATCGTGGGCTCCACCTCAGAGACTGCCCTCTCGGCGGGCAGTACAACGAGGTCGGCAGCCTGTCGGCCACCGCGCCCACCTTTATCAACAATGGACCGCGTCCATGGACGAAGACGCCGCGGTTGACTGCAACTCCACCCTGCCACTGCCATGTGGGAGCCACCTTGAAGGCCAAGCAGAAGGAGAGCGCCAAAGGCGCCTATCTAAGAGGGAAGACACCCATCGTAGCACGGGTCGACTCTTTGCGTGCTACAACCCTTGTGAACCCTATCAACACTTGGTAGGATAGCCTCTGGCTTGAGGAGGAAGAAGACGATCGTTTCCCTCTCCAGGCAAGAACTGCCTCAATGGGGCCTCCGGCAAGCTCCATTGTACTGTAACCTCCATCATCTAATACAGACAAGCAGGAGTAGCGGTCTTACGTCCTCACGAGGGCCGTGAACCTGGGTAAGGGCCGGTGTCTACCTCTGCCGTGAGCGTGTCTTCTTCGGGTCCGGCGAGCAACGTCGCGGAGCCACTCGAGTGTCTAGACCTCCGCGTTCAATCCCATTCACGAACTACATTTCAGGAAGTGACTACCCCAGATTCTTGGGAGTCATAACCCGACATTTGGCGCGCCAGGTAGGGGATTGAGGCGTGTCAAAAACCTTCGAGTTCGTATCCGCGCCATAGTGAACACCCGCGCCACCCGCGTCGCCCGCGTCAACCGACGTGCGCCTGGTGGAACACGCGCGCCGCCAGGCACCGCGACCACCCGCGCACGGCGGGGCCGACCCCGCCATGAAGAGCATGTCCCTTCTGGCCCTCACGCAGAGGCGCCAGAGCACAACTCCGACCACCAGGAGGACGTGCTGTCGTCGCACCCGATGCAACGCCCGAGCGGCTCGGGCCCGAGGAGGACAGACCCTGCGCCTCGCACCGCGCTGCTCATGGCGCAGGAGCTTCTCCGCTACCAGCCCACCGTTGAGGCCCACGAGCAGTGGCTCCAACGCCTCAACCACCTCTTCAGCATCGCTACGACGCGCCCCGCTCCGTCGCAGTCCAGTCTGCGCCCTCTCTCGCGGGCACGGTCGCGAAAAACGCGCCTCCGCCACCTCCGGGGCCTGCACCGGCTGCAGTGCAGAGGGCTGCTTCGCACGCGTCCTCGCCGCACGATTGGTTGATCGTGCAGCGCACCGCGCCCGACGCTTGCGTGGGGATGGAGCTCCAGCGAGACCGCCAGAACAGGCTCGTGGAGGAGATTGGCCAGGCGGGTCAGCAGAACCGCGGCGCGCTGCAGCACGGGGTCGCCACGTACGCCTCATGCTGCATGGCTTCCACCCGTTCTCTACGTCGCGTGGTCTGGCCCCCGAAGTTCAGGCCTGCTCTCCCCAAGGGCTACGACGGCTCCAGCAACCCGATCGATTTCCTGCAGCTCTACTCCACCTCCATCCAAGCTACGGGTGGAGATGACAAGGTCATGGCCAATTGGTTCTCCCACGCGCTTCGCGATTCTGCGCTGTCGTGGCTCCTGAACCTCACTGAGGATTCCGTGAACTCCTGGGAGGAGCTCTGCAAGCAGTTCGTCTCCAACTTCAAGGGGACATACCAGCGCCCTCACCCACAACGACCTGCGTGCTGTTGTGCAGAAGAAGGATGAGACGCTCCGCAAGTACATCCAGCGCTTCATCCAAGTGCGCAACAAGATCCCGAACATCCCTGACACTCAAGTCATCGCCGCCTTCCGCGAGGGCGTCACAAACAGCTGGATGCTCGAGAAGCTGGGCATCCACGGCAAGCTCACCTCTGTGATCAAGCTGTTCGACCTGGCGGACAAGTGCGCCAAGGCTGAAGAGGGACTCCTCTTCGTCAAGATGTCCTCGAGAGGGGACGATCATGCTGAGGGGTCCAGGAGCCAGAAGAAGAAAGAGGAGCCCAAGCGCAAGGCCACCGCGGTCCTCGCGGCAGAGCCTGACGCGAAGGGCACCCGCAGGGACTCCCCCGAGCCTGGAGAGAGAAGAGATGACCACCACCCTTTCTGCATCTACCACAACAGGCGCGGCCACTCTACGGAGTCCTGCTTCGACCTCAAAAGGATGAGCAAGGAGCGTGAGCAAGCAGAGGGCAGTGGTAGCCTCGGCTGAGGCCGGGGCTACCGCGGGAGCGGACGCAAGGGCGGCTACCAGAAACCATCTGGAAATCAGGCCAACGCCACAGAAAAGAACGACAACCTCCCTGGCGAGGAAGATGGCGGCTACCAAGCCCCGAGAGCCGCCATCGCCTGCATCCTCGGGGGAGCGCAGGCGCCGAAGTCGAACAACCAGTTCAAGCAGTTCGCCCGCGAGCTCATTGCCGCCCTCCCAAGCACGGAAACCTCCAGGCCCCTCGAGTGGTCGCAGTACACCATCGCCTTCGACGCTCAGGACCACCCCAAGTCCACCAAGATTGTTGGAACCCTCCCGCTGGTCTGCATCCCCACCAACGACAACGTGGCTGTCTCCAAGACTCTCATCGATGGCGGAGCAGGCCTGAAGGTTATCTCCAAAGATACGTTCGAAGCACTTCAAGTGCCCTACGAGCGGGTCATGCCCTCGAGGCCCTTCACGGGGGTCACCAGCGGCTCGATCAAGCCTCTAGGCCAGGTCATGCTTGCCTTCACCTTCGGGAGCAAGGAAAATTACCGCACCGAGCATATCGATTTCGATGTCACACACATCGGCCTGCCGTACAATGTCATCCTCGGCAACCCCGCGCTCGCGAAATTCATGGCCGTCACGCACGATGCCTACACCATGGTCAAGATCCCCGGCAGCGCTAGCACGATCACCATCCGTGCGCATGTCCTGGACGCTACGCGCGCCATTGAGACGGCCTACACGACCGCCGCCATGGTTTTACCCGCAGAAGAGGACCTAGAGCCTCTCGAGAGACCCAAGAAGAAGAAGCAGTTGTTCTCCTAGGAGGAAGCTGCTACAAAGAAGATCTCTCTGAGCTCCAGCAGCTCGGGGGCTGAAGGCTCGGGGGCTAGCGTCACCATTGGCGCCGCGCTGCCTCCCAAATAGGAAAGCGCGCTCGTCGCCTTCCTCCAGGCAAACTCTGACATGTTCGCATGGACACCGGCAGATATGTCTGGTGTACCGAGGGAGGTGATTGAGCACCACTTGGCCGTGTGCCCAAACGCGCGCCCCGTCAAGCAAAAAGCAAGAAAGCAAGCCCCTGAGAAACAAGCATTCATCGTCAAGGAGGTCGAGAAGCTCAAAGCGGCAAAAGTCGTCCGCGAAGTCGCGCATCCCACTTGGCTCTCCAACGACGTGGTAGTCCCAAAGCCCGCCGGAGGAGGCCGCCACTGCATTGACTACACTGATGTAAACAAGACCTGCCCCAAAGACCCTTATCCCATGCCCATAATTGACCAGATTGTGGACTCCACGGCAGGCTGCGACCTCCTCTGTTTCCTTGATGCCTTCTCTGGTTATCACCAGATAAAGATGGCTAAGGAGGACGAGGAGAAGACGGCTTTCCTCACCCCGTGCGGTGTGTATTGCTACGTCTGCATGCCTTTCGGCCTCAAAAATGCCGGAGCCACTTTCCAGAGGTTGATGAGGATAGCCCTTGGTAGGCAAATGGGGCGGAACGCCGAAGCATATGTCGATGACATCGTCATGAAATCACGAGAAGGAAATACTCTCCTCGGGAGACCTTGAAGAAACCTTCGCCAGCCTGCGCAAGGTGAACATCAAGCTCAACCCCGCCAAGTGCGTCTTCGGAGTACCTTCAGGCAAATTGCTTGGGTTCCTCGTGTCTCATCGAGGCATAGAGGCAAACCCAGAAAAAATCAAGGCCATAGAAGACATGCAACCTCCACGCAGGCTCAGTGACATGCAACGCCTGGCAGGCTGCATGGCCAGCTTGGGTCGATTCATCTCCAAGTTCGGCAAAGCAACGGACAGGCTGAGCGTGCAAACGCAGAGGTCCTCAAAGGCCTAAAGACCGGGACCTTCGATATCCTCAAAAGCCACGGCAAGGGCTGGATCAACGAGCTCCCCTCGGTGCTCTGGTCCATCCGTACCACGCCACCCAAGCCCACCGGGGAAACACCGTTCGCACTCGTCTATGGAGACGAAGTAGTCCTCCCCACAGAGATAAAGCATGGATCCCCACGGGTCCTTGCCTTTAATGAGGACCAGCAAGAGGACCTTCACAACGACGACATGCTGCTCCTTGAAGGCTACGACGCCGCGCCGCCCTCCGGGCGGCCAAATACCAGCAGAACCTGAGACGCTACCACAGCTGCAACGTGCGCTCGCGAACCCTTGAGGCAGGCGATCTCGTCCTCAGGCGAATCCTCTCCAGGGAAGGCCTCCGCAAGCTGTCCCCGATGTGGGAAGGTCCCTACAGGGTCACCCACATCGCCAGGCCTGGCGCGGCTCGCCTCGAGACGCAAGACGGCGTCCCCGTCAAGAATCCATGGAACATCATGCACCTACGCAAGTTTTACCCGTGATCAGTCACGTCAAGGCATTTAGCGAAAGAGGCAGCCTACGGCTCAACCTCCAAGCATTTTTGTCTCTAGAGGTTAAAATGCTCACGGCTTAAACCTCCAAAACATTTTTTCTCTCCTAAGGGAACAAACGCAAAACGTGATCATTGTCACGCCCGTGATCATTGCCACGTCGAGACTTCAAGCGGAAGAGGCAGCCTATGGCTCAACACCAAGCATCTTTGTCTCTAGAGGTTAAAAGCTCACGGCTTAAACCTCCAAAGCATTCTTTGTCTCCTTAGGGAACAAATGAAACCGTGATCATTGTCACGCCCGTGATCATTGTCACGTCGAGATTTCAAGCGGAAGAGGCAGCCTACGGCTCAACCTCCAAGCATCTTTGTCTCTAGAGGTTAAAAGCTCACGGCATAAACCTCCAAAGCATGCTTTGTCTCCTATGGGAACAAATGCAAACGTGGTCATTGCCACGCCCGTGATCATTGTCACGTCGAGACTCCTATCGGAAGAGGCAGCCTACGGCTCAACCTGCAAGCGTCTTTGTCTCTAGAGCTTAAGAGCTCACGGCTTAAACCTCCAAGCTCCAAAGGCTTCTCTCGAGGGCTAACCCTCCGAGCTCTCCATTTAACGAGCCACCTCAGGCTGTTGAGAGTCTCTGCCACTAATGGGTGGTCCCCATGCCTCGACATGGTCAAAACATTAACTTGGCAACCCCAAGCATAATGACTCAATTTCGTTCCCAAGTGAACTTAGCGCTTCGGCGCCGCTTTAAAATGTATTTGGTGAGTTTTATTTTCGCATTACTCTGTTGAAGTGTGCGCTTATATCTCTCCACATGCGTGCCTCGCGAGAGGGGGCTGAGTACGGTGCCAGTGCCTCAAATGACACACCAACAGCACAGCAAAATCCTAGAGTCCAAGCTCTGGCTGGAGGGCAAGATCACACAAACACGCCATCTCTACAGAGGACCTTGGTACTTATTCTCCTCGCAAGGAACGTTTGAGGGGACCTATAAGCGCGCATGAGTCCCTTGAACCGTGTTCCAGCGTTTGGGTTTGCTCCTCTAACATCTTCAGGGAAAAATCCCCCCACAAGCCTGAAGAGGCATCCAGGAGCGACCCCTCAAGTGGGCAACCTCGCCAGGCGAAAAGCCTCTGCAGGGCGAAAACCTCGAGAAGCTAAGTCTCGCACCCATGCCTTAAGAGCGTTTTCTCCCCCTAGCGCACGTTTGCCCCTCCGAAAGAGTGGTCTTTCAGGATTGGTCGTTGTGTGTCACCACCTCCCACCTATCATGGACTACTCGCACGTCTAAGGGGGGCACTTGAGCATCGCGACTCAGTTGTCTTACCTCTCCAGGCCTAAACTCCCTCCGGCCTTGCGGAGTCATTGCTCCTGCATACCGAAGTGGTGGAGTCATGGTACGTAGAGATGGGACATACCGACGCAGAGAACAAATAGACATGAAGATGAGTCCAAAGAGACCTCACCGGGGGTAGACAAGGTCGAATTAAACAGCATTAAAGAGTATATTACAGGCCAAAGGTCTTAAGAAATCTAAACACATAGTTGTTTCAGATACAAGCGCACGCAGGCGCGATAAGGAAAGGCTCAAGGGGAAACAACGCCACCTTGGACCTCCTCCGCAGCATCCACCTCAGCCTCGGTAGAGCAGGCCTCCTCCTCGCTGTCTTCGGCCGCCGCCTCCTCGCGCCTGAAGCGGTTGCAGAAGGCGTCAACTTGCTCGTGGAGGGAACCGGAAACCCGCTGTGCGTCCTCGCCTTGAGCAGCTTCTGTGACGGAGGAGAGGTCGAAGCCTGGCGTGAGGAGCCTGAGGTTGGTGAAGTGCGATCAACAACCACCCCCTGGAGCTGCCGGCTCTCGTCTTCGATCATCTCGCGAAGCTCGGCGACGGGACCCTCGAGCGCCTCGAAGAGCTGGTCGAAGTAGACCAGGTACAAGGCGGCATCGCCGCGACCTCGAACATCGGTGTGCGGCGCGTCTGCGCCGAGCTGCGCGGCGAGCTCGTTGCCACGAGAGACCAACGCCTCAAACATGCGCTCGCGCTGCTTCGAGAGCGCGCTAGCCGCAGTGGCAGAGTCCGAAGCCTCCGCCGCCCGCTGCATCACCGGGGCCAGTTGCTCCTCCACGTCCTTGGCCAAGGAGTTGAGGTTGTGGACTGCCTCGGTGCGAGCCTCCTCCGCTCGGCGACGGCCATCCTTGGCGCGCTTGAGGCGAGCCTCCAGCTTGGAGTTGGCCCTCTCAAGCTCGGCGATCCGCCGAGCATCCGCGGCGTGTTTAACCTTGAAGCGGTCCTCCTGCACCTGGGCCAGGTCGCGGTATTTCTGAGAGGTGGACTTGCGGAATTGCTTCTCACGCTCCGCGAGGGCGTCATCGGCCTCCTTCTTCTCGGCAAAACGCCGCTCGAAGCGCTCGTAAGCTATCTTCTGGGCAGCGACAATTTCGTCGTACTTCACGGTCGCCTTGGCCAGGTCTCCTTCACGCTCCTCAAGGGCCTCACATTGGGCGACTAGGTCCTTCTTCGCCTGAAGGCGCTGCTCCTCACGCTGCTGCAACTCCATTTCCTTGAGGGCCAGCAGCCGCTCACGCTCGGCAAAGCCCTTGTGGTCGTCCCCCAGAGCGGCCTGCGCGGCCTGGTGGGCGGAGAGCAGCTGGGTCTCCAGCTGGCCCAACTCGCGGCGCTTCTGTGCCAGCGAGCCCTCCATCGCCTCGCGCTCAGCCTTGGCCTGGCGCAGGAGCTCCTCTGCGGCGTCATGTTCCGATTGGAGGGGCGCAAGGAGCTCCGCGGCGTTGCGAACGGCCCCCTCGCGGACCTCCTTTGCAAAGCGGGTGGCCTCCTCACGCGCGGCTTGCAGCGTTTCATCCTCCAGCCGGCGCGCTTTGACCGCCGCGTGGAAGGATGTCCACGACTTCGCCAGCTCCTCCTGCTGTTGAGCGAGCCATATGTCTCCGAGGGCGAGGTGGGACTCCAAGCCCTCCAAGGATTCCCTCACGAGGCCGAAGGCGACCTCGCGGCGCCCCGCGCTCCAGTCCCAGCCGCGAAGGACCAGATCCTGACTCGTGGAGGGCCCGGCCCCAGCGACGGGTCTCGCGGGCCCGGCCTCGGGGAAAGCTTGGGGGCTAGCCTGAGCTTCGCTTGCGCCCTCAGCTGCAGCTTCGGGCCGTTCCTCGTTCACAGCTTGACGAGGAGGCGAGGAAGCATCTCCCCCAGCAGGTCCGCCTCTGCCCGCCGCTGCCTTGCGTGCTTCCCTTGCAGGCCGCACGGGAGCAGTGGCCGTAGGCGGCGGGGTAGGCGCGCGCTGAGGTGTCAACACGCGCGGCGGCGTTGGTTCGTGCGGTGGAGTGGCCTCGTGCGGAGGCGTCGCCGCGCGAGGAGGAGTAGGAGCACGAGGTGGCGCGAAAGTTGTCTTCTGCGAGCCTTCCACCACCAGAGGCTCGGGGGGGGGGGGCGGTGCAGGTGCCTCTGGGCGTGCCATGCCCTCCTCCACCTGAGGCCCTGCTGCCCCCGCCTGGGGCACAGCAGCCTCCGCTTGAGGCGCCCCCTCAAGGGGGCTCGTGGAGGCCGCCTCCGCAGGCCTCGCGGCCTCGTTAGCCGCGTCCCCTGCCGTGGCGCTCTTCACCTCAGATGCCTTGCGAAGCCGGCGACGCTTCATAGGCACAAGGTCACTAGCAAGGAGCCCAAGAAAAGAGTTCAGGAAAAAGTAAACCGAAAGAGAAAGCTAAAAGACGAATGATCCAAGATTATGATCACTAACCCTGAAATGGGGGCGCCAACGTCGACCCACGCGAGGCCTGGCGAGCGCCATGAGGGGAAGGGCTTGGAAGCAGGCCTCGCAGGTGGTGCCTCCGCTTTCTTCTTGCAGGGTACGTCAGACGGCCTCACCCCCGAGTGGTCCACCGCGGCTTTGGTGCGAGCCCCGCGCCTTCCCGGAGAGGCCTCCGCGGCTGAGGCCTCCTCTCCCTCAGCCTCTTCCTCCACGAGGCGCGAGGGCGCCACCATGAAGGCGTCTTCATCGCCTGACGAGATATCGCAAATCTCGTTAGTAAATGGCCCAGCCCTCGAAGAGGAGACCTCCCCATCCACGGCCTCCTCCTCACCTAGGCCAGCCCCTGAAGCCGAGGGAGAATCGGCCCCCTCCGCTCCCCGTGCGACCGGCATCGGCGCCTCGAGGTCCGCCTGGCATGTCGGGGTAAACGGAGGCATCCCCTCCAGGAGGTCCATGCGCTCCGTCAGATTGTATTGGTGAAGGGGCCGGAGCGGTGCTGGGAGCTCATCCACGGGAAGCACCGATGGATTGACGAAGAGCACGGAGAGGACGTTGTCGACGGTGTCCTTGTCGTTGTCCTCGACGTGAAGCTGCATCTTGTCCTTCGGCCCCGAGTACATCCACATGGGGACCGAATGTGCCTGGAGGGGCGCAATGCGGCGCATCACGAAGTCCGCGACGATCATCTGCCCCGTGAGGCCCTCCTCGCGGAGGAAGCTCAGGCGCCCCATCAAGCTCACGTTCCTGGCGCCGTCAAAGGTGGCCTTGCCCCAGTGGGAGTTCTTCACCGGGGGCTCATCGGGGACCTCGAGGAAGGCACAGGGACGCTCAACCCCAACAAGAAACCACTTCTGGTGGAAGTCGTCTACCTTCTTCGTGACCGAAGTGATGGCCTTGCCCTAGCTCCAAGACATGGGGATGTAGAAGCTCCCCATGCCGTCGACGATGCGGAACGAGACGCACCCAGAGCACTCGTTCTTCGCCGTGTTCCGGAGCGCATAGAAGCACCAGAACAGCCCCACCGTGGGCTCCAGGCCCAGGTACGCCTCGCAGAGGATGAGGACGGAGTTGGGGTGCAGGTGCAGCTGCTGCACCTGATAGAACGCCAGCACCGCCTCCAGGAACGGTGAGAAAGGCGGCACCAGTCCCGCAGCCAGGCAATGCTGGAAGACCGGGAAGAACCCGCGCGGGCGCTTCCTGTGTGCCGCGGGCTTAAGGGCAGTGGCGCCGTGCTCGTTCGTTCGGTCCGCCACCAGGTACCGGACCTTGGCGAGCGCCTTCTCGTTGACACGCATGCCCAGCAGCGCCGCGCCCACAACGGTCTCAGGGGCCTCTGCCTGGGAGGAAGACCCCGCGGCGGCCTTGCCCTTGCTCTTGAGAGGGCTCATCGTCGCGGAAGCGGAAGATTGGAGGAGTTGGAGAACAGAGATTCGCAGGAGAGAGCGAAGGCGGAGAGCTCTGTAGAGCGGAAATTTCTGCGAGAAGATTTGGAAACGGTAACGGCTCTGCTGCCTCGCTCGAGCTTTATGTCACCCAGAGGAGCAATTACCGGGACGTGGTGGGACACCCCACGACTCGCGCCCCGGATTGTGCGAGACCGTTATTCGTCCAAGTGCCGCGTGGCTTGGGCCGGCTGGGCACTAAGGGCCCAGGACGCTTCGCCTGAGCCCATGGGCTCAATCGTGCCCATCATGGGCCCGGGGGCTACTGTCGGCCCAGTGGGAACTGGGGTATGGAGAGCCCATTCTCCCCAGGCCTCGCACGCTGGCCAGACCGACGAAACGACTAAGGACCAGTCATCACCGCCTGGCGGGACCCTCGAGAGGCAATCCCCCTCGAGGGCCTGAAGAGGAAACGAGGGCCTCAAGGGACCCATCACCTCAGGGGACCCTCCCGAGGCGCCAGCTCGCCTTGAGACGGTCCTGCAGGAATCTCCCCTCAGGCCTCCCCGCATCTGAATGGAAACGTTGCGGTAAAGGAAGTACGGCAAGACGCACATGGCCTCTGCCACACCCACGTGGTGACGCAAGCACCGCCGTTGCCGTTTTGGTGATAAAGGGGTCAATAAAGCGGCTCTGCCTGCTGTGCAGCTGCCAGGACCTTCTACTCTGACGATAAAGCGGGTGGACGTCGCAACCCTCCAAAGGAGAACGTCATCGTGGGCTCCACCTCAAAGACTGCCCTCTCTGTGGGCAGTACTGCGCGGTCGGCAGCCTGTCGGCCACCGCGCCCACCTTTATCAACAATGGACCGCGTCCATGGACGAAGACGCTGCGGTGGACTCCAGCTCCACCCTGCCTCTGCCATGTGGGAGCCACCTTGAAGGCCAAGCCGAAGGAGAGCGCCAGAGGCGCCTATAAACCCTTGTAAACCCTAGCAACACTTGGTAGGATAGCCTCTGGCTTGAGGAGAAAGAAGAAGATCGCTTCCCTCCCCAGGCAAGAACTGCCTCAAGGGGGCCTCCGGCAAGCTCCATTGTACTGTAACCTCCATCATCTAATACAGACAAGTAGGAGTAGCGGTCTTACATCCTCACGAGGGTCGTGAACCTGGGTAAGGGGCGGTGTCCACCTCTGTCATGAGCGTGTCTTCTTCGGGTCCGACGTCGCGGAGCCACTCGAGAGTCTAGACCTCCACGTTCAATCCCCTTCACGAACTACACTTCAGGAAGTGACTACCCCCGATTCTTGGGAGTCATAACCAGACAAGCAGGACCTGAGACGCTACCACAGCCGCAACGTACGCTCGCGTACCCTGGAGCAGGCGATCTCGTCCTCAGGAGGATCCTCTCCATGGAAGGCCTCCACAAGCTGTCCCCGATGTGGGAAGGCCCCTACAGGGTCACCCACATCGCCAGGCCTGGCGCGGCCCGCATCGAGACTCAAGACGGCATCCCCGTCAAGAATCCATGGAACATCATGCACCTACGAAAGTTCTTCCCGTGATCATCGTCACGCCCGTGATCATTGTCACGTCAAGGCATCTGGCGGAAGAGGCAGATTACGGCTCAACCTACAAGCACTATTTGTCTCTAGGGGTTAAAAGCTCACGGCTTAAACCTCAAACAATTTTTTGTCTCCAAAAAGAACAAACGCAGAACGTGATCATCGTCACGCCCGTGATCATTGTCACGTCAAGACATCTAGCAGAAGAGGCAGCTTACGGCTCAACCTCCAAGCATTTTTTGTCTCTAGAGGTTAAAAGCTCACGGCTTAAACCTCCAAGCTCCAAACGCTTCCCTCAAGGGTCGACCCTCCGAGCTCTCTTTGTAACGAGCCAACTCAGGCCGTTGAGAGTCTCTGCCACTAATGGGTGGTCCCCATACCTCGACATGGTCAAAACATTAACTTGGCAACCCCAAGCATAATGAGACAATTTCGTTCCCAAGTGAACTTAGCGCCTCGGCGCCGCTGTGTAATATATGGTGGTGAGTTTTATTTACGCATAATTTTGTTGAAGTGTGCGCTTATATATCTCCACATGTGTACCTCACTAGCGGGGGCTGAGTATGGTGCCAGTGCCTCAAATGACACACCAGCAGCACTGCAAAACCCAAGGATCCGAGCTCTGGCTGTAGGGCAAAATACCACAAACACGCCATCTCTACAGAGGACCTTGGTACTTGCTCTCCTCGTGAGGAACGCCTGAGTGGACCTACAAGCGCGCACGAGTCTCGTGCACCGTGTTCCAGCGTTTGGGTTCGCCCCTCTAACAATCTACAGGGAAGAAAAGCCCCCACAAGCCTGAGGAGGCATCCGGGAACAATCCCTCAAGGGAACCTCCTCGCCAGGCAAAAAAGCCTCTACAGGGTGAAAACCTCGAGAAGCTAAGTCTCGCACCCACGCCTTAAGAGTGTTCTCTCCCCCTCTAGCGCACGTTTGCCCCTCAAGCGACTTCGCTTGCCCTTACTCTTCATGGACTATGTCGTGGTGGGGTCACGGCAGATGCCATAGGATGGCTAATGTGTGGGGCCGATGGACGTTGGTGGATCCGGGGAGGGATAGCGAGCTGAATAGCCCACACGGGGAGGATCCCGGTGTAACCGAGATCTCCCAAGAACTAGAAACGAGAGCAGCACGATAGAGGGAAGATCTAACAAACAAGAACAAATGCACGAAGGCACTCAACACACAGACGATGTACCCAGGTTCAGGGCCCTCGTGAGGAGGTAACACCCCTACTCCTGCCTTTCCTCTCTATATAATGGTGGTACAAGGGCTACAACTTGCTCGTAGATCTCTCCAAGTGAAGAACAAGAAGAACTAGATGAACTCAAGGTAGGAGGAAGTAAATGCTCTAGGAGTAAATGCAACTATAGCTTTGGCTCCCAAGTTGGTCTTTTTCCCACAGTAGCAGTTATGGCGCCTTTTATAGAGTTCCGGCCAGGAGGGCCAGAAACCCTAATCCGGCTTGGCTCCACCGGACAGGCCTAACCGGCATGGCGTCACCGGCTAATGCGACCTACTCTCCGCGCTACCCGGCGTAGCCCCTTCGTCATCATCCCGGCAAGGACATCAGGCGCCGTCCTGGAACATCATTGTCCCCCTGTCAGAGACAGGACATGTCTTTGCCCATCCCGGATAGCCTTTTCCGGATTGCCGGGCTAGGCACGTCGTGTCTTGTCGTACCGTTGTCGTACCGCCTGACGTGCTCCCGTGTCAGGCGGTAGGTGACCATGCTTCCGTGTCAGGCGGGAGGTGACCATGCTTCCGTGTCAGGCGGAATGGTACTCTCCCCCGCAACAGACGGGAAAGCCTGCCATAGACCGTTGACGGCCTACCGGGATCCCTCGTGCCGGTTATCTCCTTGCTTGCCCCCGTGAGCCTTTCCTGCACAAGATCAAGACCGAGATAGACGTTCCGATTAGTACTTACCCGGATTGTCTATCTGGCAAAACCGAACACACCTCCTTCCGGGAGCCTCCTCGGAGCCCAAGATCCGAGATCCTTTCCGGAGGCGTCCGTGTTCGTCCCTGGATGAGTATCTCTAGGCCTGGCCTCCTGAAGATGTCTTAGCCTACCAGCAAAGACATCTTCGAGAAGCTAGTTCTTAGAGGAACCATCCGCTGATGCTTTTGCTGCCATTGTGAAGGTTGGGGGCGTCTATTTATAGCTGCTAGAGCTGTCCCTTGCGCCTGCCAGCAGGCACATTTGTCGTGGTGGTGTCACGGCAGATGCCATAGGATGGCTAATGTGTGGGGCCGATGGACGTTGGTGGATCCGGGGAGGGATAGCGAGCTGAATAGCCCACACGAGGAGGATCCCGGTATAACCGAGATCTCCCAAGAACTAGAAACAACAACAATACGATATAGGGGAGATCTAACAAACAAGAACAAATGCACGAAGGCACACAACACACACACGATATACCCAGATTCAGGGCCCTCGTGAGGAGGTAACACCCCTACTCCTGCCTTTCCTCTCTATATAACTGCGGTACAAGGGCTACAACTTGCTCTTAGATCTCTTAAAGTGAAGAACACGAAGAACTAGATGAACTCAAGGTATGAAGAAGTAAAAGATCTAGGAGTAAATGCAACTACTGCTTTGGCTCCCAAGTTGGTCCTCCTCTCACAGAAGCAGTTATGGTGCCTTTTATAGGGTTTCGGCCAGGAGGGCCGGAAACCCTAAACCGGCTCGGCCCCACCGGACCGGCCTAGCCGGCATGTCGTCACCGGCTAGTGCGACCTAGTCGCCGCGCTATCCGGCGTAGCCCCTTCGTCATCATCTCGGCAAGGACAGCAGGCGCCGTCCTGGATCATCATTGTCTCCCTGTCAGAGACAGGACATGTCTTTGCCCATCCCGGATAGCCTTTTCCGGATTGCCGGGATAGGCATGTCAGGTCTTGTCGTACCGTTGTCGTACTGGCTGACGCGCTCCCGTGTCAGGCGGGAGGTGACCATGCTTCCGTGTCAGGCGGGAGGTGACCATGCTTCCGTGTCAGACGGAAAGGTACTTCCCCCCGCATCAGGCGGGAAAGCCTGCTACAGACCGTTGACGGCCTACCGGGATCCCTCATGCCAGTTACCTCCTTGCTTGCCCCCGTGAGCCTCTCCCGCATAAGATCAAGACCGAGATAGATACTCCGGTTAGCACTTACCCGGACCATCTATCCGGTAAAACCGAATACACCTCCTTCCGGGAGTCTCCTCAGAGCCCAAGATCCGAGATCCTTTCCGGAGGTGTCCGAGCTCGTCGGTGGATGCGTATCTCTAGGCCTAGCCTCCCGAAGATGTCTTGGCCTACCAGCAAAGACATCTTCGAGAAGCTAGTTCTTAGAGGAACCATCCGCTGATGCTTTTGCTGCCCTTATGAAGGCTCGGGGTGTCTATTTATAGCTGTTAGAGCTGACCTTGCGCCTGCCAGGTGGCACTTTGCACTCTTCCGGCGCTCAAGGGTCAAGCTGCCCCTTTCAGCACACCAGGGGGTGTCCATTGCTCTCGCCAAAGGTCAAGTACTGTTGGCATACTGCTGAGTTATTCCGGGATCTGCCCCTACCCGGGGGGCAGCCCCCCGACACTAGTCCCCGAAGCTGGTGCTGCACAGCGACCTCGGATGATGTGCGGGATCAACTTTAATAACAACCATCTTCTGAGAACATATGACACCATCCTTCGACTATAGGCCGAGATTGATTCCTTCCGAGATCCTCTTACCGAGACTGTTTTAACCGGAAGACGAAGCCTGTAACCGGATACTGCAGTCTCAGTGAATCTTGACCGTTGGCTCCGTATCGAACCCGAGATCTCGAGCTGGGTCCCATCTGACGTCCCGTCTGACCAGAAATGCACTCGAGTGCCTCTGCCCGAGCACGCCGTCGCTTGGGTTCGCGCGCCGGGAGCCGCAGCCGATCCGAAGCCCAACCGTTGGGGCCGTGTGGCCCTCGGTGTGGCCGGATCGGGCGCTCCGGCTAGCGCCACGTGCCGCGCTGCACAAAATGGATCCCACCCACGGTCGTGGAGATCGTGGGCGGGAAAACTGGAAACCGCTCCGGAATCTCCCCATAAATAGGGGACCGGAACGGTCTCCTCTTCTTCTTCCTCTCCTTCACTTCTCCGCCACCATCGTCTCGAGCGCCCCGCCGCAGCTGTGTCCGTAGCCCGAACGTCGCTGCTCTCGCTGGTCGCCGGAGCCCGAACGACGCCGTTCCTCTTGCGCGTCATCGACCTCCTCTTCTCCGGTGAGTTGTTCTCTCCGCCCCGATGATCTTCTTTACTAGAATGATGCTTCGCGTTCGGCCGTGCCCTAACAGACGCGCGGTTGCGCCGCCGCCGGCGAGCACGACTCGAGCGGCGCGCACGGGGTGCGCCGCGGGGATGCTTGTCGCTGTAGTACTTAGACCTTTTGCCCGCATTACGCCTCGCTCGAGTTTAGCCCGAGCTCATTTTCCTCACTTTAGTTTTGATTTATCAGCACACGGTAGATCTCACTTGCCCTGAACTCGGTTGTGTTTAGATGTTTGTGATCCGGCATCTCAGCTCCCGATAGACTAACCTCGACTAACTGCCACTGCGCCTGCAGAGTAGCCCGGATACCTCTGCGGACTCCTCCGGCATGGGTGAAGAAGGTATCCGGGGATGCTGGGATGGATCCGAGACCACCCAGGAGGACCTGGACTGGCTGTATCGGACCCACCGGATTCCGCGGGAAGTTGAGAGTCGTCTCCCGGAGGACGAGGTTCAACCGGAACCCCAACCCGGGGAATACGTCGTATTCCTCACGCACTTCGAGCGTGGGTTTGGGCTTCCGGCTAGCCCCTTCTTCCGCGACTTCCTCGACACTTACAGTCTCCAACCCCATCATCTCCCCGCCAACGCTATTATGATGCTTTCGGTCTTCACCACTTACTCGGAAGCATATCTCGGCGTATGGCCATTCCTGGACCTCTGGGCCAGGTACTTCATCCTTCGTCGCCAAGCCATCCCCAATCCGGACCAGAAAGTAAAAGACTTGGTCGACTGCGGAGCTGCCACCATCATCCCCCGTGCTGACTCCGGATTCCCAATAGTCAAAGGACTAGAGTCCTGCCGGAAATGGCAGCGCAGCTTCTTCTACGTGAAAAACCGGGAGAGCTCGGGCGATGCTCCGGGATCCTCGAATCCGGACTTCATCAACCTGCCGGAGTTCCCCGTAAATTCAACCTCTGGAAACGGTTCCCCGAGACCGAGGAAGTCAGGTGTATGCACGACGTCCTGAACGTGTTGACCGACACGATGACCGGCGATGATCTCCTGCGTTGCTTCATCATTCGCTGCGTCTGCCCCCTCCAAACCCAAGTACACAAGATGTGCCATATGGCCGGGAACTTAGACCCTAACCGGACCACTATTTTTGGGTTAGATCATGCTGCGGTCGTTCGACGCGTTCGAGCTATTGCTCGGACGAAGATGACGGATGACTATTCTTGGGGTGTCATCAGGGGATCCCGGAAAAAACCCTTGAAACAGGTGCTCCTGTCTGCCTTTCGTAAACTTGCATTCGCACCCGGGTTCTGCTGGAAACCGACATGGGTATCATGTGGTGATTTATTTGCGCAGTTATTCGAGCGGCAAACCGAGGAAGACGCTATCCACGCCAACGGGAATTTCGCGCCGAACTTCCCAGTACCGGAAGAGATGCCGAGGGAGGATCCCGATGGTGAGGAGCATCTTGTCGTTCCTCTGGTGAAAGCTGCCGCCCCGGGTAACCCTTCAACCTCAGAGGCAATTTCCATTTCTTCGGATGATGTGGATGAGATTGACTATCAAATTCTCGATGTGATTGACGCTCTCCCCCTCAATTGGGCTTCAGCAGTGGTTCCGAAACCGACGGCCGTGACCAAACGCGCCGAGAGCCGGAAGCGTGCGGCTTCTGACACCGATGCTGCTGATGATTCCGGCAACCCCCCCAAGAGGAGCAAGCCGAACAAACAAACGGCCGAGAAGCCTCCTCGACGCCGGAGGAAGGGTCCTCCCACTGTGGATTTCGGGTACATTTTCTTTGCCTTATGCTACATGACCTTGTCTTCTCCATAAATTATTACTGAGACATTTTCTTTCAGGGACACACTTGACCTGCCGTCACCCGTTGTTCCTCCTCCTCCCGGAACTCGGACTCCCAGTCCGGCTCGGGCTGCCTCTCCTCCACCTCGCCTTTCTACTCGAGGAAGCGAGCCTGCTGCTTCCGGTGCCGCACCGGCTACTGTTGTGACTCCGGATGCACGTCCGGTGATCGATGAGACCCCGGTGCAGGCCACGACCACCTCGGGAGACATTCTTCTTCCGGAGAGTCCGCGCAGGGTGCCCGGGCTTGAGGCAGAGATCCTGAGCCCTCCCCGGCAGCTCGTGCCAAGTGGTCCCTCCCGGCAAGCTGCGAACAAGGCCGCGTCGGAGAAACAGCCGGCAGCTTCTTCCCGGCTAGCTGATCCACCTGTCGCGAAATCGCGCCCCAAGGTTGCCGGGCAGAAAACAACTTCTGCCAAACCTACTGCTGCTCCGACATCCTCGGCCCAAGACTTGGCGTTGCGCACGGGTAAGTTTTCACCGCTACCACCGCCTCCCGCCGAGATCCCTACTGCCGCCCTGCGGATGTTGCGAGCAACCGTAAACTCTTTTGTGCCTTCAGGATCCCGGGATGTTGTTGCTACTCGCGCGCCCGGCGGCTCCGGCATACACGTTGTTGATGAATACAACCAGGCCTGGATTGCCGCTGACGCCTCCGAGACCGTGGGGGACTTGCACGCTGCCGACCCTGGCCGCAACGCGCAAGCTCTGCACGCTCTTCAGGTGGCTGCGCTGGATGTTACTCGGGTGACCGAGGTAAGTTTGTTCCCTTTCTTTCTCCAATAAATATTTGTTCCTTCCCCACTAGTCCCCGAGATTGGTGCTTAGTGCTCTAGATTCCACCGAATAGCAGATCACTAGGCTCCAATCTTAGAGAAAATTTCAGGACTCGGACACCGAGTCCCCGAGATCCTCCCAACCGGTTAGCTTGTTTCAAAATTTGCTCCATCACCACTAGTCTCCGAGATTGGTTCTTAGTGCTCTAGATTCCACCGAATAGCAGACCACTAGGCTCCAATCTTAGAGAAAATTTCAGGACTCGGACACCGAGTCCCCGAGATCCTCCCAACCGGGTAACTTGTTTCAAAATTTGCTCCATCACCACTAGTCCCCGAGATTGGTGCTTAGTGCTCTAGATTCCACCGAATAGCAGACCAGTAGGCTCCAATCTTAGAGAAAATTTCAGGACTCGGACACCGAGTCCCCGAGATCCTCCCAACCGGGTAACTTGTTTCAAAATTTGCTCCATCACCACTAGTCCCCGAGATTGGTGCTTAGTGCTCTAGATTCCACCGAATAGCAGACCACTAGCCTCCAATCTTAGAGAAAATTTCAGGACTCGGACATCGAGTCCCCGAGATCCTCCCAACCGGGTAACTTGTTTCAAAATTTGCTCCATCACCACTAGTCCCCGAGATTGGTGCTTAGTGCTCTAGATTCCACCGAATAGCAGACCACTAGGCTCCAATCTTAGAGAAAATTTCAGGACTCGGACACCGAGTCCCCGAGATCCTCCCAACCGGGGAGCCTTTACTTGCTACTGATCTCGGAATCTCCCGATTTCCTTACATCTTTTCCCGGATTGACTCATCCTTCTTTGTTTTGATTTCAGGAGTGCAGCAAGAAACGCTGCAGCATTTTCAACCGAGTTCTTGCTGACCTCGGTCAGTCCAAGAAGTGCGAGGGGCGCCTCCGGGAGGAGCGAGATGCCGCGCGCAAGATCTCGGTAGATCAGAAGGCCGCACTTGCTACCGCGCAAGCCGAGATCGCGCGACTCAACGGCGAGCTTGAAAAGGCCAAGGCTGCTGCGACCGAGATGAAGATGCGCTTCGTTGAGGCGACGAAGAAACAAAGGGAAACCTTGGATCAGTCCGAGGAGCGCGCGCATCTTGCCGAGACCGGGTTGGCTCTTCTCCGGTCACGGTCCGATAGTTGGCTCTCCGAGCTAACTGTATTGAACCGGGACCTTAACAGTAAGTGGGCCGACATCCCCTATGTTTTCCTTGCCCTCTTTCTTTGTTGTTGCTCTTCTTATGCCCTAGTCGCTTGACAGCTCTTCTTTTTAAAGGGGAATTCGAGCACTCCCGCGAGGCTGCTGCTCTTGCCGTTGCTGCTGCCCGGGAGAAGCGTGCCGGGAAGGGTGCTGCCTCGGATGCTTGGGATATTGAGGACCACCTCACCGCCCTGAAGGACCGGATAGTGCCTCTCCGGTCGATCGGGATGGAGCTGCTCAGCGCTACGATCCACGTCCATGGCGCGCTGTGGCTGAGTATCCGCGCGACACTCTCGGTCGTCGAACTCGCGAGCGCACTCCGATGCGCCGGGAGGCGTATCCCGATTTGCTGTCTTTTGACGCTGGCTGTTGCTGGCATCCTCTTGCTCCCGGGTCACTGTTGCGACGTGCTGTGCGGCATGGTGGTACTCGGGTTGATTCCTTTTCTGGCCAAAAATCCTGGCGATCATGGCTCCTGCTCGGTCCCGAACGCTGAGGTCCCGCATTCCTCCTGTTGGAGTCACCGATATCCACCAGGGGTTGCATGGGATCTCCAAGCGTGTAGGTATCGGCGATGCGCATGGTCTCTGCCAAGGTCGCCGACATCTTTCTTTGCAACTTTTGCCACAGCATTGAGCCATGCCAGCATCCTTGTGCAAACCAGGAGATGGCCTGTGCCTCTACCACTCCTCCGCAAGAATTGCAAATATTGCTCCACCGGGTAAGATACTCCCGGTCAGTTTCGTTACTCCTTTGCCTACAGATGGCGAGCTGCTGAGGCCTGTTTGGCCTTTTGTACGTGCTGGTGAAGTTGCTGATGAATGCCTCCTCAAAGTCTAACCAGCAGACTATGCTGCCAGTTCTCAGGTTGTTCAACCAAATCCGGACAGGTCCTTCCAACATCTGCGGTACGTATCATACCGCCCATCGTCTGTTTCCACCGGCTATGCTTACTGCAGTTACATAGTCGGTTAGCCAGTCCTCCGGCTTCTTGCTGCCGTCATAGGCCTTGGCACCCCTGTTGAGCTGAAAATTCCGAACAGGTGGTTCCCGCATGATCCGTGGTCCAAAGCAGGCAGGTCCCGGAGGCCCTTGCTCTTCCACCAGCTCGGATTGGTGAATCCGGTCGAGCCGGAATCTGGCACCTGCCGGATTCAGCTGTCTCGTTCGTATCCGAGATCCCAAAGGGTTCTCGTCGGGCTGATATCCGAGCTGCTGCAGTCTCGAGTTGCCATCGTTGAGCCTGTTCTGTGCCGGGATCACAGCCTGCTATGGAACAGAGGCGACCTCCCTTTGTGGGTTTCCCTGAACATGAGGAGGGTTCCGGGGTGGATTACCACGGCCGACCGGGTTATTGTTTCCTACACCCAGGTTACCATCCTCACGGGTACTTCCCGCCTGCCCCGAGTTACGCTGCCCGGCTTGCTGGATACCGGCGAAGGCCGGATTATAGGTCTGTAGCTGCTTGTTCTTCCCGGAACCTCGACTCCGGCTTCGGCTCTTGCTCTTGCTCTTGCTTTTGCCCGGATGCGGGGAAGAGGCCTCTCCGTCCAATTTCTGGCTATTGGGTCTAGCTGAGTGCCCCTGGGATCCTGCCCCGGGGTTCTTCTTCTTGAAGGCCTGATTCTGACGGTTGGCCTCGATCACCAACTCATTCACTCGCTCCTGTTGTTTGCGTAGGGCCTCACCGGATAACCCTACCAATTCGGCCATGGCGGCTTCGGCAGCCCTAAGAGTTTTCGCCGGTGAGCTGTACACCGGCTTCCCCGCTGAAATCTTGCTTCCCGTGTGACTCGTTGTGGCTCCACCTGCCAGCTCGTCATTCACCATTCTTCCTTTCTTTCGCAGATCCGCGATGCACTTGTCCCGGGAGTCTATCTTAAGGAATCCGTGAGTTGCATTGTACTCCCGAAGACTGGCATTGAGTTCGCGACGGATCTCGGCGATCTCATGAGCTTCAGCGAGTAGCAACCTCTGCTGCTCCTCCAAATCAGCCGAAGTGGCCTGGGTATCCGCTTCAGCAGCTACAGGTACAGCTAACTTGGCCACCAGGCCCGAGAGGGGATCCGGACGACGCCGTGGCTGTGACGGCTGTGGATCGCCATCCCGGGCCGCACCTCTCTCCTGAGGAGGTTTGGCCAAACGGATGTGGCCGCTCCCGGTATCGCCGGCAGCGTCCTGGTACTCCTCCTCGGTTGCCCCGACCATCATCACCGCGACGGAACTCGGGGGGCGACCGGCACGCAGACCCCGAGCAGCGCAGAGCATGGGAGGGTCCTCAGCTTCCAGGACCACGTCCGGGTAGCTACAGATAACTTCGGTGGCGACGTAGGTGGTGAAACCACCAAAGTCAATGAGACATCCGTTCACCGGAAAGGGTCTGTTCCGGAAGCATCCTGCGTTGTCGCAGACGAAGTCCATCTCCCCTAGCCTTATGACCAGGCCAGAGAGAACCTGAACGTCGAAATGAACGGGGGAGCCCGTCCGGATGTGTACACCAGCCAACGCCTCTGTCAGCCCCACGGTGTACGCCAACTGTCGTGGTGGTGTCATGGAAGATGCCATAGGATGGCTAATGTGTGGGGCCGATGGACGTTGGTGGATCCGGGGAGGGATAGCGAGCTGAATAGCCCACACGAGGAGGATCCCGGTATAACCGAGATCTCCCAAGAACTAGAAACAACAACAATACGATATAGGGGGATCTAACAAACAAGAACAAATGCACGAAGGCACACAACACACACACGATATACCAAGGTTCAGGGCCCTCATGAGGAGGTAACACCCCTACTCCTGCCTTTCCTCTCTATATAACTGTGGTACAAGGGCTACAACTTGCTCTTAGATCTCTCAAAGTGAAGAACACGAAGAACTAGATGAACTCAAGGTATGAAGAAGTAAAAGCTCTAGGAGTAAATGCAACTACTGCTTTGGCTCCCAAGTTGGTCCTCCTCTCACAGAAGCAGTTATGGTGCCTTTTATAGGGTTTCGGCCAGGAGGGCCGGAAACCCTAAACCGGCTCGGCCCCACCGGACCGGCCTAGCCGGCATGTCGTCACCGGCTAGTGCGACCTAGTCGCCGCGCTATCCGGCGTAGCCCCTTCGTCATCATCTCGGCAAGGACAGCAGGCGCCGTCCTGGATCATCATTGTCTCCCTGTCAGAGACAGGACATGTCTTTGCCCATCCCGGATAGCCTTTTCCGGATTGCCGGGCTAGGCATGTCAGGTCTTGTCGTACCGTTGTCGTAGCGGCTGACGCGCTCCCGTGTCAGGCGGGAGGTGACCATGCTTCCGTGTCAGGCGGGAGGTGACCATGCTTCCGTGTCAGACGGAAAGGTACTTCCCCCCGCATCAGGCGGGAAAGCCTGCTACAGACCGTTGACGGCCTACCGGGATCCCTCATGCCGGTTACCTCCTTGCTTGCCCCCGTGAGCTTCTCCTGCATAAGATCAAGACCGAGATAGATACTCCGGTTAGCACTTACCCGGAAAATCTATCCGGTAAAACCGAATACACCTCCTTCCGGGAGTCTCCTCGGAGCCCAAGATCCGAGATCCTTTCCGGAGGTGTCCGTGCTCGTCCGTGGATGCGTATCTCTAGGCCTAGCCTCCCGAAGATGTCTTGGCCTACCAGCAAAGACATCTTCGAGAAGCTAGTTCTTAGAGGAACCATCCGCTGATGCTTTTGCTGCCCTTGTGAAGGCTCGGGGTGTCTATTTATAGCTGTTAGAGCTGACCCTTGCGCCTGCTAGGTGGCACTTTGCACTCTTCCGGTGCTCAAGGGTCAAGCTGCCCCTTTCAGCACACTAGGGGGTGTCCCTTGCTCTCGCCAAAGGTCAAGTACTGTTGGCATACTGCTGAGTTATTCCGGGATCTGCCCCTACCCGGGGGGCAGCCCCCCGACAACATTGCACTCTACCAGCGCTCAAGGGTCAAGTTGCCCCTTCAGCACACCAGGAGGTGTCCCTTGCTCTCACCAAAGGTCAAGTACTGTTGGCTCATTACTGAATTATTCCGGGATCTGCCCCTACCCGGGGGGCAGCCCCCCGACACTAGTCCCCGAAGCTGGTGCGGCACAGCGACCTCGGATGATGTGCGGGATCAGCTTTAATAACAACTATCTTCTGAGAATATATGATATTATCCTTTGACTAGATGCCGAGATCGGCCTTTCCCGAGATCCTCTTACCGAGACTGTTTCAACCGGAAGACGAAGCCTGTAACCGGATACTGCAGTCTCAATGAATCTTGACTGTTGGCTCTGCATTGAATTCGAGATCTCGAGCTGGGTCCCACCCGACGTCCCGTCTGATCAGAAACGCACTCGAGTGCTTCTGACCGAGCACGCCGTCGCTCGGGTTCGCGCGCCGGGAGCCGCAGCCGATCCGAAGCCCAACCGTTGGGGCCGTGTGCCCCTCGGTGTGGCCGGATCGGGCGCTCCGGCGAGCGCCACGTGCCGCGCTGCGCAGAACGGATCCCACCCACGATTGTGGAGATCGTGGGCTGGAAAATTGGAAACCGCTCCGGAATCCCCCCATAAATAGGGGACCGGAACGGTCACCTCTTCTTCTTCCTCTCCTTCACTCCTCCGTCACCGCCGTCTCGAGCGCGCAGCCGTAGCTGTGTCCGTATCCCGAACGTCGCCGCTCTCGCTGGTCGCCGGAGCCCGAACGCCGCCGTTCCTCTTGCGCGTCATCGACCTCCTCTTCTTCGGTGAGTTCCTCTCTCCGCCCCGATGATCTTCTTTACTGGAACGATTCTTCGCGCTCGGTCATGCCCTAACACACGCGCGGCTGCGCCGCCACCGGCGAGCACGATTCGAGCGGCGTGCACGGGGCGCGCGGCGGGGATGCACCGTTGCGGTAGGACTTAGACCTTTTGCCCGCACTATGCGTCGTTTGAGTTTAGCCCGAGCCTATTTTCCTCCTTTTAGTTTTGATTTACCAGCACGCGGTAGATCTTACTTGCCAGGAACTCGGTTGTGTTTAGGAGTTTGCGATCCGGCATCTTAGCTCCCGGTAGACTAATTCCGACTAACTGCCTCTGCGCCTGCAGAGTAGCCCGAATACATCTGTGGACTTCTCTGGCATGGGTGAAGAAAGTATACGGGGGTGCTGGGATGGATCCGAGACCAAACATGCGGACCTGGACTGGCTGTACCGGACTCACCGGATTCCGCCAGAAGTTGAGAGCCGTCTTTCGGAGGACGAGGTTCAACCGGAACCCCAACCCGGGGAATACGTGGTATTCCTCACGCACTTCGAGCGCTGGTTTGGGCTTCCGGCTAGGCCCTTCTTCCGCGACTTCCTCGACACCTACATCCTCCAACCCCATCATCTCCCAGCTAACGCCATCATGATGCTTTCGGTCTTTACCACCTACACGGAAGCATATCTCGGCGTATGGCCATTCCTGGATCTCTGGGCCAGGTACTTCATCCTTCGTCGCCAAGTCATCCCCAATCCGGATCAGAAAGTAAAAGACTTGGTCGACTGCGGAGCGGCCACCATCATCCCCCGTGCTGACTCCGGTTTCCCTATAGTCAAAGGAATAGAATCCTGCCGGAAGTGGCAGCGCAGCTTCTTCTATGTGAAGAACCGGGAGAGCTCGGGAGATGCTCCGGGATCCTCAAATCCGGATTTCATAAACTTGCCGGAGTTCGCCATTGGTCCTCCCCGCAAGTTCAACCTCTGGAAACGGTTCCCCGACACCGAGGAGGTCAGGTGTATGCACGACGTCCTCGCGGTGCTGACCAACAAGATGACCGGCGACGATCTCTTGCGCTGTTTCATTATCCGCCGCGTCTGCCCTCTACAAACCCGAGCGCACAAGATGTACCATATGGATGGGAGCTATGATCCCACTAGGACCAGTATTTTCCCCCTGGATCGTCCCGCGGTCGTCCGACGCGTTCGAGCTATTGCTCGGACGAAGATGTCGGATGAGTATGTTTGGGATGTCATTGGGGGATCCCGGAAAAAACCATTGAAACAGGTGCTCCTGTCTGTCTTTCACACAATTGCATTCCCACCCGGGTTCTGCTGGAAACCGACATGGTTATCATGTGGTGATTTATTTGCGCAGTTATTCGAGCGGCAAGCCGAGGAGGACGCGATCCACGCCAACGGGAATTTCGTGCCGAACATCTCGGTACTGGCTAAGATGCCGAGAGAGGATCCCGACGGCGAGGACCATCTCGCCATTCCTCTAGTCAAAGCTGCCGCCCCGGGTAACCCTTCCACCTCAGAGGCTATTTTGATTTCTTCGGATGAAGAGGATGAGATTGACTGTCAAATTGTCGATGTGATTGACGCTCTCCCCCTCAATTGGGCTTCAGCAGTGGTTCCGAAAGCTACGGCCGCGACCAAACGCGCTGAGAGCCGGAAGCGTGTGGCTTCCGACACCGACGCCGCCGATGACTCCGGCAACCCTCCCAAGAGGAGCAAGCCGAACAAACAAACGGCCGAGAAGCCTCGACGCCGGAGGAAGGGTCCTCCCACTGTGGATTCCGGGTACATTTTCTTTACTTTATGCTACCTAACCTTGTCTTCTCCATAAATTTTTACTGAGATATTTCTTTCAGGGACGCACTCGACCTCCCGTCATCCTTTGTCTCCCCTCCTCCTGGATCTCGGACACCCAGCCCGCTTCGGGCTGCCCCTTCTCCACCTCGTCCTTCTACTCGAAGAAGCGTGCCTCCTGCTTCCGGTGCCGCACCGGCTACTGTTGCGACTCCGGATACACGTCCGGTGGTCGGCGAGACCCCAGTGCAGGCCACGACTACCTCGGAAGACATCCTTCTTCCGGAGAGTCCGCGCAGGGTGCCCGGGCTTGAGGCAGAGATCCTGAGCCCTCCCCGGCAGCTCGTGCCAAGCGGTCCCTCCCGGCAAGTTGCGAACAAAGCCGCCCCGGAGAAACAGCCCGCAGCTTCTTCCCGGCAAGCTGATCAACCTGTCGCGAAAGCGCGCGGCAAGGTTGCCGGGCAGAAAACAACTTCTGCCAAACCTACTGCTGCTCCGACATCCTCGGCCCAAGACTTGGCCCTGCGCACGGGTAAGTTTTCACCGTTACCACCGCCTCCCGCCGAGATCCCTACTGCCGCCCTCCGGACGCTACGAGCAACCGTAAGCTCCTTTGTGCCCTCAGGATCCCGGGAAGTTGTTGCTGCTCGTGCGCCCGGCTGCTCCGGCATACACGTTGTTGACGAATACAATCAGGCCTGGATTGCCGCTGACGCCTCCGAGACCGTGGGAGACTTGCACGCTGCCGGACCTAGCCGCAACGCCCAAGCTCTGCTCGCTCTCCAGGTGGCCCCTCTGGATGTTACTCGGGGTACCGAGGTAAGTTTGTTCCCTTTCTTTCTCCAATAAATATTTGTTCCTTCCCCACTAGTCCCCGAGATTGGTGCTTAGTGTTCTAGATTCCACCGAATAGCAGACCACTTGGCTCCAATCTTAGAGAAAATTTCAGGACTCGGACACCGAGTCCCCGAGATCCTCCCAACCGGGTAGCTTGTTTCAAAATTTGTTCCATCTCCACTAGTCCCCGAGATTGGTGCTTAGTGCTCTAGATTCCACCGAATAGCAGATCACTAGGCTCCAATCTTAGAGAAAATTTCAGGACTCGGACACCGAGTCCACGAGATCCTCCCAACCGGGTAGCTTGTTACTGATTTCGGAATCTCCCGAGTTCCTTATATTTTTTCCAAGATTGACTCATTCTATTTTGTGTTGACTTCAGGAGTGCAGCAAGAAACGCGGCATCGTCTTCAACCGGGTTCTTGCTGACCTCGGTCAGTCCAAGAAGTGCGAGGGGCGCCTCCGGGAGGAGCGAGATGCCGCGCGCAAGATCTCGGTGGATCAGAAGGCCGCACTTGCTACCCCGCAGCCCGAGATCGCGCGGCTCAATGGCGAGCTTGAAAAGGCCAGAGCTGCTGCGACCGAGATGAAGACGCGCTTCGTGGAGGCGACGAAGAAACAAAAGGAGACCTTGGATCAGTCCGAGGAGCGCGCGCATCTCGCCGAGACCGGGTTGGCTCTTCTCCGGTCACGGTCCGATACTTGGCTCTCCGAGCTAACTGTACTGAACCGGGATCTCAACAGTAAGTGGACCGACATCCCCTTTTTTTGTAGCTTTCTTTCTTTGTTGTTGCTTTTCTTATGACCTAGTCGCTTGACATCTCTTCTTTTTAAAGGGGAATTCGAGCACTCTCGCGAGGCTGCCGCCCTTGCTGTTGCTGCCTCTCGAGAGAAGCGTGCCGGGAAGGGCCCTGTCTCGGATGCTTGGGACATTGAGGACCACCTCACCGCCCTGAAGGCCCGGATAGTGTCTCTCCGGTCGATCGGGACGGAGCTGCTCAGCGCCGCGATCCACGTTCATGGTGCGCTGTGGCCGGGTATCAGCGCGACGCTCTCGGTCGGCGAACTCGCGAGCGCACTCCGATGTGCCGGGAGGCGTGTCCATGCTTGGAAACGCTCCGGTGCGTGGGCTGGTGCCGATCAGGTCATGACCCAAGTACTGAGTTGGTACGAAGGTCTCGACTTGGAGGTGATCCAGCGCCTGCGCACCATCTCGCCGTGGTGCAGCGATCCGGCTAAGGTCCAGCGGTGACAAGAAGTGGCGCATCGCATCGCCTCGTGGTCCAATATTCGCGCCTTCACCGCCAGCGTCATTGCTTCCGATTCCGAACCGACTACGAAGATGACGAAGACACCAGCGCGATTGGCGACGTGGATGGTGAGATCCCGGAGGAGGATGATGCTGCCTCTGGTGCTGCGACCGAGACCGTGGTTCCCCGGGATGCTACAACTTCTCCGACACCCGAGGCCTCTCAGGCCGAGGTGCGCCCAGATGCCCCGAGTACCGCTGCCGGTTCTGAAGCCACAGCTGCTCCCGCATCTGCTCCCGAGACTGCTGCTCCTGCTGCTGCCACCGCCGAGAAGCCGGCTTCTCCTACTACTTAGAAAAACTTAAGAGTATAATAGTTAAATCCCCGGGATGCCGGGTGCAAGATGTAACATACACTATTTAACATTTATGTTCCGTACTGAGTTATCTACCCGAACAAGCTATGTCGATTTATTCTGTCATGAGTCCCCGAGTTGCTTTTCATGTTTACCGTACTTAGGTAATTTCTGCTCTTGTCTACCATTTCGACGTTCGACAGTCGAGTCACAAAACTCCATATACGGCATACATTACTTAAGACAATCCGAGTTCTGGCTAACCGAATTCCCGACATAAAAAATAACTGGGTTAGAAAAAACAGGTATGCCGGATAAGTTCCTGCTCCGAGTCCCCGAGACCATTTTCGTGTTCCCCACATTTGACTCTCTTTGCTCTTGACTACCATTTCGACGTGCGTCAGTCGAGTCACAAGATGATTTCACATGACATACATTACTCTGACTTTGAGAATCGAACTCGGAACTTTCCCGGCATACAAACAATACAAAAAATAGGTACTCGGCAATCCCCGGGTTCCTTCCCGAGATGCCGGTATGAAATAACAAATACACTGAACAAAGTAAAATGGGCATACAACAAGGCAGTCCCCGGGTTCCTCCCGGGGTGCCTTACTTTCATTAATACATAAAAATTTAAGTACATCATACACTGAGCCCTTTATGAGTAAATGGGTCGAAGCAGAGCTACATTCCATGGACGTTTGGTTTCCTCTCCGGATTTGTCCATTACACCTTTCCTAGCCTCCTGTGCATCTACAAGGTAATATGAATCATTGTGCAATGCCCTGCTTATCACAAAAGGTCCCTACCATGGAGGTGACAACTTATGCATTCCGGTCGTGCGTTGGATGAGCCTTAGCACGAGATCTCCTTCTCGGAACACTCTCGAGTGCACCTTTCGGCTATGATATCGGCGGAGGTTTTGCTGGTAAATCGCAGACCGAGAAAGTGCCAATTCTCTTGCCTCCTCAAGTAAATCAACATCATTTTCCCGGGCCTCCCTTGCTTCGGTCTCAGTGAACATTGTCACTCTCGGTGAATCATATTGTATGTCGGTTGGGAGTACTGCCTCAGCACTGTATACCATAAAAAATGGCGTGTACCCGGTAGATCTATTCGGTGTAGTCCGGAGACCCCACAAAACCGCCGGTAACTCCTCTATCCAGCATCCCGGAGTTCTCAACAGTGGCTCGATCAAGCGAGCTTTGATGCCGGCCAAGACCAAGGCATTTGCTCTTTCGAGTTGCCCGTTCGCTTCCGGGTGTGCAACTGATGCTACATCCAGCCGGATTCCCTTCTCAGCACAAAATCGAGCGAATTCCCCCACAGCAAAATTGGTGCCATTATCCGTGATAATGCTGTGCGGGTACCCGTATCTCAAGATGATGTCTTTCAGGAATTGCACAGCGGTGTGTCCATCACACTTCCGGATTGGCTTGACCTCTATCCACTTGGTGAATTTATCTACCATGACCAGTATGTGCGTCATATTGCCTCTTGCTGGTTTGAACTGCCCGACCATATCCAAACACCATACTGCAAATGGCCAAGTGATAGGGATTGTCTTCAGTGCTGACGCCGGCATATGTATCCGGTGAGCAAACCTCTGGCATCCTCCACACTTCCGGACAATGTCCTCTGCCTCTTGCAACGCAGTGGGCCAGTAGAACCCATGTCGGAACACTTTCGCCACCAGGGCCCGGGATGATGCATGATGTCCACACTCCCCCTGATGTATTTCCAGGAGCATCTCTTGTCCTTCTGCCGGTTCCACACATCTCTGGAGTACTTCCGTGACACTCCTCTTGTATAACTCTTGATTGATGACGGTGTATGCTTTTGACCTTCGCATTATCTGCCGGGCTTCCACTTCATTCTCCGGTAGGGCTCCTTCCAAGATGTAAGCCATAATGGGTTGTGCCCATCCCGGGACTGGTCGAACCGGGAACACGGGAGCGTCTATGTCCATTGGCTCTGCCGACATCACCTCCATCATCATCTTTCTTTGCCTCTCTGAGCATTGTGACGCAGTCCCCGGGTTCGATGTGATGCTCCCGACATCTACTTCCATGGGTATGGCATCTGAACCAGGCTCCTTGGGGATGAAGATAGAATCCGACTCAGGTGAGGGTTGAATAGATGGCTTCCTCAAATGCTCCAGAGCTATGCCGGGTGGGATGGCATCCCGAGATGACCCTAGCTTGGACAAGACATCCGCTGCCTCGTTTTCTCCTCTGGGTATGTGCTTGAACTCACATCCTTCGAAAAATCCGGATATTTTCTGCACATGAAATCTGTATAAGGCCATGTTTGCATCAAGCGCATCCCAATTCCCCGACACCTGCTGCACTACGAGATCGGAATCACCAAAACATTCTATCCGGCGGATGCCGATCTCCCTAGCGACATTCAGTCCATGAACCAAGGCCTCATATGCCGCAACGTTGTTAGATGCCCGGAAATGGATTTGCAGAACATACTTCAGTACATCCTGTTTTGGTGAAGTGAGGACCACTCCGGCACCCAACCCGATCTTAGCCCTGGAGCCATCGAAATGCATCCTCCAGAAATTGTAATCTGGCATTGGAGGTTCGTACTGCATCTCGGCCCAGTCTACCAAAAAGTCCGGCAGCGCCTGCGACTTGATGGCATCCCGTCTCTCATACGCCAGAGCGTATGGAGACAACTGGATGGCCCATTTGGCTACCCGGCCGCTAGCGCCCTTGCAACCGATGATCTCGGCCAGAGGAGCTTCGCACACCACTGTGATCGGGTGCTCTTGAAAGTAGTGCTTGAGCTTGGTCACTGCCATGTATACTCCATACGCCATCTTCTGGTAGTGCGGGTAGTTCTGCTTGGATTCCGAGATCACCTCACTGAGGTAATACACCGGCCTTTGTATCAGCTTGCCCCCTTCTTCCCTCTCTACCACCATTGCCACACTGACTACTCGGTTGGTTGCAGCAATATACAGCAGCATAGGTTCCTTGGGTAACGGGGATGCCAATACGGGTGCTGTTGAGAGCATCCTCTTCAAATCGTTGAACGCCGCGTCAGCCTGCGGGGTCCAAACAAATGTTTTGCTTTTCATCATCAATTGGTACAGGGGCAAGGCCTTCTCCCCAAGTCGACTCACAAACCGACTTAGAGATGCAAGACAACCAGTGAACTTCTGCACACCTTTGAGACGCACGGGCAATTTCATGCTCTCGATAGCACGAATTTTACCCGGGTTGACCTCGATTCCCCGGCTTGAGATGAGGAAACCGAGTAATTTCCCCGCCGGAACACCAAATGTGCACTTATCCGGGTTCAATTTCATCCGGAATCTTCTTAAGTTCTTAAATGTCTCCCTCAGATCATCTATCAGTGAGGCCTTTTCTTTCGTTTTTATGACTATGTCATCGACATAGACTTCGGCATTCCGGCCTATCTGGTCGTGCAAACACTTTTGCATGCACCTCTGGTATGTAGCACCAGCATTTCTCAAACCGAAAGTCATGACACGATAGCAATAAGCCCCATAAGGGGTAATAAAAGCAGTTTTTAATTGATCATCCGAATTCAAAGGTATCTGGTGAAAACCATAATAGGCATCTAAAAAAGTCAAAAGTTCACTCCCGGCAGTGGAATCTATCACTTGATCTATCCGGGGCAGTGGAAAGGGGTCCTTCGGGCATGCTTTGTTGAGGTTGGTGAAGTCGATGCACATGCGCCACACCTTAAGCAGGAGGGGATCATCCTTCTTCTTCTCTACCAGGACCGGATTCGATATCCAATCCGGGTGCAGCACTTCCATTATGAATCCGGCAGCCAGCAGTATAGCCAGATGCTCCATGACGGCAGCTCTTCTTTCATCCGAGAGGCGCCTAGTTGGTTGCTTCACCGGCTTCGCATCCGGTCTAACAAACAGAGAGTGCTCAGCCAACTCCCTCGGGACACCTTGCAGATCGTCACTCGACCACGCAAAAGCATCCCGATTCTCACGGAGGAAGTCGACGAGCTCGCCTTCCTATTTGCTGTCCAGGTTGCTGCCAATGATAACTTGGCGCTCCGGGTTGCTGGGGTCCACACCCACCTTCTTGGTCTCCTTGGGGGGCTGGAATGATGCACCCTGCTCCGGGTTCACCATCCCGGGCATTCCGAGTTGGGAGGTCTTGGCCATTGCCACCACCTGCTGGATCCTCTTCTTTTCTTCCGCGATCACTAGGGACTCAGCTAAGCATGACCCCGCCGAGGCACACTCCATGGAGCGCTTGTGGTCTCCCGAGATGGTGATTACGCCGTTAGGTCCCGGTATCTTCATCTTCAGGTAGCCCATGTGAGTCGAGATCATGAACTTGGCCAGGGCAGGCCTGTCGATCAATGCGTGATACGGGCTTTCGAGGTCCACGACCTCGAATTCCAAGCTCTCGGTTCGGCAGTTCTTCCGGGTTCCGAAAAGCACTTCAACCCAGATTTTTCTCATGGGTGAGCAAGAGACTCCGGGCACAATGCCGTGGAAGGTCGTCTCGGTAGGCAACAAGGTGGTTACGGACACCCCCAGCTTTAGCATCGTGTCTTTGTACATGATGTTGATGGCACTGCCATTGTCGATCAGAACTCGGCTGAAGCGGACATTGAGGTTTGGTCCGACAAAACTTGGGTCCACCACCAAGGCATACGCCCCCGGCTTAGGCATAACCCTGGGATGATCCTTCCGGCTCCATGTGATCTCCATCTCAGACCAGTGCAAGAACTTGGGCACCGCCGGGATGACGGCGCTCACCTCCAGGGCACGCTGCCGCACACTCCTCCGGTCAGTGGGCTCGGTCACGAAGACCACATAGCTTTGATGTGCCTCCCGGTAGTTGCTCTGCTGTTGTCCGTCTTGGTTACTGGGGCCTGCACCGTTGTCGTTCCGGGTATGGACCATATTCACTGGCCGAGGTGGGGGTCCTCGCTGAGGCTGATTGATCCGGATCGCGTTGGCCCCCGATGTCGGAGGAGGGGGTCTCCGAATGTTGGGCCGAGACGCCGGAGCACTCGGCCAAATAGCTCCCGAGCTGCCTTCCTGCAATGTGCGCTGATACCAGCTGCACTGCCGAGTAGAGAGGTTCGCGGGCTTGTTGGCCTCCAGAGTATGGTAGCAGCATGGCTTGTTCAGCATTTCCTCATACGTCAGGGGCTTCTTTTGCTCCACCCAAGTTTTCTGCACTTCCTGACTCTGACCCCAAGCCGGGCCACTTGTCTTTTGGCGCTGACTGTTGCCGGCATCCTCTTGCTCCCGGGTCACTGCTGCGACGTGCTGTGCGGCATGATGGTACTCGGGCTGATTCCTTTTCTGGCCAAAATCCTGGCGATCATGGCTCCTGCTCGGTCCCGAACGCTGAGGTCCCGCATTCCTCCTGTTGGAGTCACCGACATCCACCAGGGGTTGCATGGGATCTTCAAGCGTGTAGGTATCGGCGATGCGCATGGTCTCTGCCAAGGTTGCCGGCATCTTTCTTTGCAACTTTGCCACAGCATCGAGCCATGCCGGCATCCTTGTGCAAACCAGGAGATGGCCTGTGCCTCTACCACTCCTTCGCAAGAATTGCGAATATTGCTCCACCGGGTAAGATACTCCCGGTCAGTCTCGTTACTCCTTTGCCTACAGATGGCGAGCTGTTGAGGCCTGTTTGGCCTTTTGTACGTGCTGGTAAAGTTGCTGATAAATGCCTCCTCGAAATCTAACCAGCAGTCTATGCTGCCAGTTCTCAAGTTGTTCAACCAGATACGGGCAGGTCCTTCCAACATCTGCGGTACGTATCGTACCGCCCATCGTCTGTTTCCACCGGCTATGCTTACTGCAGTTACATAGTCGGTTAGCCAGTCCTCCGGCTTCTTGTTGCCGTCATAGGTCTTAGCACCCCTGTTGAGCTGAAAATTCCGGACAGGCGGCTCCCGCATGATCCGGGGTCCAAAGCAGGCAGGTCCCGGAGGCCCTTGCTCTTCCACTAGCTCGGATTGGTGAATTCGGTCGAGCCGGAATCATGCATCTGCCGGATTCAGCTATCTGGTTCCTATCCGAGATCCCAAAGGGTTCTCGTCGGGCTGGTATCCGAGCTGCTGTAGTCTCGAGTTGCCATCGTTGAACCGGTCTTGTGCCGGGACCACAGCCTGCTGCGGGACCGAGGCGGCCTCCCTTCGCGGGTTTCCCTGAACATGAGGAGGGTCCCGGGGCGGATTACCACGGCTAGCCGGGTTATTGTTTCCTACACCCAGGTTGCCACCTTCACGGGTACTTCCCGCCTGCCCCGAGTTACGCTGCCCGGCTTGCTGGATGCCGGCGAAGGCCGGATCATATGCCTGTAACTACTTGTTCTTCTCGGAACCTCGACTCCGGCTCCGACTCTTGCTCTTGCTTCTGCTCGGATGCGGGGAAGAGGCCTCTCCGTCCGATTTCTGGCTATTGGGTCTAGCTGAGTGCACTTGGGATCCTGCCCCGGGATTCTTCTTCTTGAAGGCCTGATTCTGACGGCGGGCCTCGATCACCAACTCGTTCACCCGCTCCTGTTGTTTGCGTAGAGCCTCACCGGATAACCCTACCAACTCGGCCATGGCGGCTTCGGCAGCCCTAAGAGTTTTCGCCGGTGAGATGTACACCGGCTTCCCCGCCGAGATCCGGCTTCCTGTGTGACTGGTTGCGGCTCCACCCGCCAACTCATCATTTACCATTCTTCCTTTCTTGCGCAGTTCCGCGATGCGCTTGTCCCGAGAGTCTATCTTAAGGAATTCGTGAGCTGCATTGTATTCCCGGAGGCTAGCATTGAGCTCGCGACGGATCTCGGCGATCTCCTGTGCCTCAGCGAGTAGCAAACTCCGCTACTCCTCCAAATCAGCCGAAGTGGCCTGGGTGTCTGCCTCAGCAGTCACAGGGACGGCCAACTTGGCCACCAGACTCGAGAGGGGATCCGGGCGACGTCGTGGCTGGGACGGTTGTGGATCGTCATCCCGGGCCGTACCTCTTTCCTGAGGAGGTTTGGCCAAACGGACGTGGCCGCTCCCGGCATCGCCGTCAGCGTCTTGGTACTCCTCCTCGGTTGCCCCGACCATCATTACTGCTACGGAACTCGGGGGGCGACCGGCACGCGGACCCCGAGTAGCGTAGAGCATGGGAGGATCTTCAGCTTCCAGGATCACGTCCGGGTAGCTACAGATAACTTCGGTGGCCACGTAGGTGGTGAAACCACCAAAGTCAATGAGGCATTCGTTCACCGGAAAGGGTCTGTTCCGGAAGCATCCTGCGTTGTCGTAGACGAAGTCCATCTCCCCTAGCATTACGACAAGGCCAGAGAGAACCCAAACGTCGAAATGAACGGGGGAGCCCGTCCGGATGTGTATACCAGCCAACGCCTCTGTCAGCCCCACGGTGGGCGCCAACTGACGTGGTGGGGTCACGGCAGATGCCATAGGATGGCTAATGTGTGGGGCCGATGGACGTTGGTGGATCCGAGGAGGGATAGCGAGCTCAATAGCCCACACGGGGAGGATCCCGGTGTAACCGAGATCTCCCAAGAACTAGAAACGAGAGCAGCACGATAGAGGGAAGATCTTACAAATAAGAACAAATGCACGAAGGCACTCAACACACAGACGATGTACCCAGGTTTAGGGCCCTCGTGAGGAGGTAACACCCCTACTCCTGCCTTTCCTCTCTATATAATGGTGGTACAAGGGCTACAACTTGCTCGTAGATCTCTCCAAGTGAAGAACAACAAGAACTAGATGAACTCAAGGTAGGAGGAAGTAAATGCTCTAGGAGTAAATGCAACTATAGCTTTGGCTCCCAAGTTGGTCTTTTTCCCACAGTAGCAGTTATGGCGCCTTATATAGAGTTCCGGCCAGGAGGGCCGGAAACCCTAATCCGGCTTGGCCCCACCGGACAGGCCTAACCGGCATGGCGTCACCGGCTAATGCGACCTACTCTCCGCACTATCCGGCGTAGCCCCTTCGTAATCATCCCGGCAAGGACAGCAGGCGCCGTCGTGGAACATCATTGTCCCCCTGTCAGAGACAGTACATGTCTTTGCCCATCCCGGATAGCCTTTTCCGGATTGCCGGGCTAGGCACGTCGTGTCTTGTCGTACCGTTGTCGTACCGCCTGACGTGCTCCCGTGTCAGGCGGTAGGTGACCATGCTTCCATGTCAGGCGGGAGGTGACCATGCTTCCGTGTCAGGCGGAATGGTTCTCTCCCCCGCAACAGACGGGAAAGCCTGCCACAGACCATTGACGGCCTACCGGGATCCCTCGTGCCGGTTATCTCCTTGCTTGCCCCTGTGAGCCTTTCCTGCACAAGATCAAGACCGAGATAGACGTTCCGGTTAGTACTTACCCGGATTGTCTATCCGGCAAAACCGAACACACCTCCTTCCGGGAGCCTCCTCGGAGCCCAAGATCCGAGATCCTTTCCGGAGGCGTCCGAGTTCGTCCCTGGATGAGTATCTCTAGGCCTAGCCTCCCGAAGATGTCTTAGCCTACCAGCAAAGACATCTTCGAGAAGCTAGTTCTTAGAGGAACCATCCGCTGATGCTTTTGCTGCCATAGTGAAGGCTGGGGGCGTCTATTTATAGCTGCTAGAGCTGACCCTTGCGCCTGCCAGCAGGCACATTGCACTCTACCAGCGCTCAAGGGTCAAGTTGCCCCTTCAGCACACCAGGAGGTGTCCCTTGCTCTCACCAAAGGTCAAGTACTGTTGGCTCATTACTGAATTATTCCGGGATCTGCCCCTACCCCGGGGGCAGCCCCCCGACAGACTACTCGCACGTCTAAGAGGGGCACTTGAGGATCGCGACTCAGGGCTCTTACCTCTCCTAGGCCTAAACTCCCCCCGGCCTTGCGGAGGCATTGCTCCTGCATACCGAAGCGGCGGAGTCGGCACGAAGAGATGGGTCCTACCGACGCAGAGAACAAATAGACATGAAGATGAGTCCAAAGAGACCTCTCGAGGGGCACAGGCTAAAAGAAAACAAAAGTTAAGAGTATATTACAGGCCAAAAGGTCTAAAGAATATAAACACAAGACTGTTTAGGATACAAGCGCACACGGGCGCAATAACGAGTAGCTCAGGCCGAGGTATCGCCGCCCTGCACCTCCTCCATGGCTCCCTCCTTGGTCCCGGCAGAGGCGGCCTCCTCCTCGCTGTCCTCCGCTGCAGCCTCCGCCCGCCTAAAGCGGTTGCAGAAGGCGTCCACCTGCTCGCGGAGGGAATTGGAGACCCTGTGCGCATCCTCGCCTTGGGCGGCCTCCGTATCGGTGGAGAGGTCGAAGCCTGGCGTGAGGAGCTTGAGGTTGGTGAAGATGCGATTTACAACCACCCCCAGAAGCTGTCGGCTTTCGTCCTCGATCATCTCGCAAAGCTCGGCGACGGGGCCCTCGAGCGCCGTGAAGAGCTGGTCAAAATAGACCAGGTACATGGCAGCATCACCGCGGCCTCTGACCTTGGTGTGCGGCGCGTCCGTGCCAAGCTGCACGGCAAGCTCGTTGCCTCGGGCGACCAACGCCTCGAACATGCGCGCACGCTGTTTCGAGAGCGCGTTGGCCGCCTGGGCTGCGTCCGACGCCTCCGCCGCCCGCTCCATCGCAGGAGGCACCTGCTCCTCAACGTCTTGGCCAATGAGTTGAGGTCGTGAACTGCTTCGTCGCGGGCCTCCTCCAACCGGCGTCGGCCATCCTTGGCGCGCTTCAGGCGGGCCTGTAGCTTGGAGTTGGCCTTTTCGAGCTCATCGATCTGCCGAGCGTTCGCGGCGTCCTTGGCCTTGAAGTGGTCCTCCTGCTTCTGGGCCAAGTCGCGGTACTTCTGTGAGTTGGACTTGCGGAACTGCTTCTCGCGCTCCACAAGGGCAGCATCAACCTCCTTCTTTTTCTCGGCGAACCGCCGCTCGAAGCGTTCGTAAGCAAGCTTCTGGGCGGCGACGTTCTCGTCGTTCTTCGAGACCGGCTGGGCTAGATCTCCTTCGCGCGCCTCGAGGGCCTCGCGTTGGGCGACCTAGTCCTTCTCCGCCTGAAGGCGTTGCTTGTCGCGCTGCTGCAGTTCCTTCTCCTGGAGGGCCAGCCGCTGCTCGTGCTCGGAGAGGCCCTTGCGGTCCCCCTCCTGGGTAGCCTGCGCAGGCTGATGGGCGGCGAGCAGCTGAGCCTCCAGTTGGCCCTTCTCGCGGCGCTTCTGCGCCAGCGAGCCCTCTATCGCCTCGCGCTCGGCCGTGGACTCACGCAGGAGCTCCGCCACGGCGTCGCGTTCCGCTTGGATGGGCACGGGGAGTTCGTCGGCGTCGCGGATGGCCCCCTCGCGGATCTCCTTGGCGAAGCGGATGGCCTCCTCGCGGGCGGCTTGCAGCGCCAAGCCATCCAGCCGGCGCGCCTCGACAGCCGCATGGTAGCACGCCCACGACCTCGCCAACTCCTCCTGCTGCCGGGCAAGCTGTATGTCCCCAAGGGCGAGGTGCGCCTCCAAGCCCTCCAGAGACTCCCTCACGAGGCTAAAGGCGACCTCGCGGCGCCCCGCGCTCCATTCCCAGCCTCGGAGGACCAGCTCCTGGCTTGTGGAGGGCCCGGCTCCGCCATCAAGTCCCAAGCGCCTGGCCTCGGGGAGCGCTCGGGGGCTAGCCTGAGGTCCGCCCGTTCCCGCGCCAGCGTCCTCTTCGGGGCCCGCCGCAGCGGGGCGCTCATCGCCTCCAGCTGGGCGAGGAGTCGAGGTAGAATTTCCAGCTGGGCGAGGAGGTGAGGAAACATCTCCCCCAGCGGGCACGCCAGTACCTACCGGCGCCTCGCACGTTACCACTGCAGGCTGCGTGGGAGCAGTGGGCGCAGGCGGAGGAGTAGGCGCACGCGGTGGCGACGACGCGCGCAGTGGCGTTCGCTCGCGCGGCGGAGTTGCCTCGCGCGGAGGCGTAACCGCGCGAGGGGTAGTAGGAGCGCGAGGAGGCGTGGAAGCCCTCTCCTCCGTGGTTTCCACCACCATTGGCGCGGGGGGCGGTGTTGGTGCCTCTGGGCGTGATGTTTCCTCCTCCGCCTGAGGCTCTGTCGCCCCCGCCTGAGGCGCAGCCGCCCCCACTTGAGGCACCCCCTCAGTGGGGCCTGTGGAGGCAGTCTCCACAGGCCTCGTGGCCTCGTCAGCCACGGCCTCAGCCGTGGCTCTCTTCACATCAGCTGCCTTGCGAAGCCTACGGCGCTTCGCAGGCACAAGATCACTGACAAAAATCTAAGAAAAGATCTTCAGTAAAGGGAAAATTGAAGAAAGAACAACAAGCAAGCATCCAAGCGTCATGAACACTTACCCTGAAGGAGAGGCGCCAGCATCGACCCACGCCAAGCCTGGCGAGCGCCATGAGGGGAAGGTCTTGGCACCAGACCCCTCCGGGGGCGTCACCGCTTTCCTCTTTGAGGGGACGTCCGAGGGTCTCGCCCCCAAGTGGTCCACGGCGTGCTTGGTGCGGGGCCCACGCCTTGATGGAGAGGCCTCAACGCCAGAGGCCTCCCTTTCCTCAGCCTCCTCCTCAACGAGGCGCGAGGGAGCCACGGCGTGCCTGTCAGGGTGAATGGAGGCGTGCCTGTCAGGGTGAATGGAGGCATCCCTTCCAGGATGGCCATGCGCTCCGTCAAGTTGTATTGATGGAGGGGCCGGAGCGACGCAGGGAGCAAATCCACGGTAGGCACCGCTGGGCTGACGAAGAGCATGGACAGGACATTGTCGACGGTGTCCTGATCGTTGTCTTCCTTGTGGAGCCGCATCTTGTCATTCGGGCCCGAGTACATCCACATGGGTACCGAATGGGCCTGAAGTGGCGCGATGCGGCGCGTCACGAAATCACCCACGATGATCTGCCCCGTGAGGCCCTCCTCGCAAAGGAAACTCAGGCGCCCCATCAAGCTCGTGTTCCTCGCTCCGTCGAAGGTCGCCTTGCCCCAATGGGAGTTCTTCAGCGGCGGCTCATCGGGGACCTCGAGGAAGGCGCAGGGATGCTCCACCCCGACGAAGAACAACTTCTGGCGGAAGTCGTCCACCTTCTTCGTCACCGAAGTGATGGCCTTGTTCTCGCTCCAGGACATGGGGATATAGACGCTCCCCATGCCGTCGACGATGCGGAACGAGATGCACCCTGAGCGCTCGTTCTTCGCCGTGTTCCGGAGTGCGTAGAAGCACCGGAACAACCCCACCGTGGGCTCCAAGCCCAGGTACGCCTCGCAGAGGTAGGCGAAGACGGCGAGGATGAGGACGGAGTTGGGGTGTAGATGCAGCAACTGCACCTGATAGAACACCAGCACCGCCTCTAGGAACGGCGAGAAGGGCGGCACCATTCCGGTGGCAAGGTAGTGCTGGAAGATCGGGAAGGACCCTCGCGGGCGCTTCCCGTGCACCGCGGGCTTCAGGGTGGTGGCGCCGTGCTCGTTCGTCCGGTCCGCAACCAAGTACCGGACCTTGGCAAGCTCTTTCTCGTTGACACGCACGCCCTCGGAGGTCTCCGCCTGAGAAGAAGACCCCGGAGCGGCCTTGCCCTTGCTCTTGAGGGGACTCATCGTCGGGGGCTCGGAGTGCTGAGTGAGACGGAAGGAGAAGAATCGCAGGAGAGAGCGGAGGCGGAGAGCTCTAGGAGGCGGAAACTTCTGCGAGAAGGATTAGAAAGAGTAACGGCTCCCTGCTGCGACGCTCGGGCTTTATATCCCCTCAAGAAGCAGTTACCGGGGCATGGCAGGACCCCCCACGACTCGCGCCCCGGATCGTGCAAGACCGTTACTCATCTGAGTGCCGCGTGGCTCGGGCCGGCCGGACACTAAGGGCCCACGACGCTTCGCCTGAGCCCATGGGCTCAATCATGCCCATCATGGACCCGGGGGCTACTGTCGGCCCAGTCGGAACTGGGGTATGGAGAGCCCACCCCCCCAGACCTCGCACGCGGGCTGAAAAACGAAACAACTAAGGATCAGGCCTCGCCGCCTGGCGGGACCCTCGAGAGGCAACTCCCCTCGAGGGCCTGAAGAGGAAACAAGGGCCTCAGGGGGTCCCTCGCTTCAAGAGACCCTCCCGAGGCGCCAGCGCGCCTCGGGGGAGGTCAACATGGATCCCCCTCAAGCCTCCCCAGGCCTGAGGGGAAAGATCGCATCCTAGGAAGCATGGCGAGACGCACATGGCCTCTGCCACGCCCACGTGGTGACGCAAGCACCCCCGTTGCCGTTTGGTGATAAAGGAGTCAATAAAGTTGCGCCGCATGCGGCAGGACTACCAAGACCTTCCACTATGATGATAAAGCATGTGGACGGCGCAACCCTCCAAAGAGTTCGTCATCAAGGGCTCCACCTCAGAGACTGCCCTCCCTGCGGACAGTACAGCGCGGTCGGCCGCCTGTCGGCCACCGCGCCCACCTTTATTAGCGATGGACCGCGTCCATGGACGAACGGGACGCCGAGGACTCCTGCACCCCCACGCCACTGCCGTGTGGGAACCACCTCGAAGACCAAGCAGAAGGAGAGCGCCGGAGACGCCTATATAAAACACCAAGACCTCCATCGTAGAGGAGGTCGGGCAATTGCTTGTAACCACGCTTGTAAACCCAAGCAATACCAAGTAGGATAGCCTCTGGCTGGAGGAGGAAGAAGATTATCACTTCCTTCCCCAGGCTAGGAGGAGGAAGAAGATTATCAAGGGAGCCCTCGGCAAGTTCTGTTGTTCTGTAACCTCCATAATTCAACACAGACAAGCAGGAGTAGCGGTCTTACCTCCTCACGAGGGCCGTGAACCTGGGTACGGTCCGGTGTCTATCTCTGTCGTGGGTGCTTCGTCTTCAGGTCCGGCGAGCTTCGTCGCCGGGTCCCTCGAGGGTCTTGACCTCCGCGTTCAATCCCCTTCACGAACTACACTTCAGGAAGTGACTACCCCTGGTTCTAGGGAGTCATAACCCGACACCGTGCTTGCTAAGTTGTGGCAACTTCCACTATCGATGATCACCTTGATGGACTTTCCCTTGATTGCGGCTCATATTTGGAACAAGTTACATCATTGCTCTTCACCATCTTGAATGTTTGTTGTAAATACTCGAGTTACAACCAACGAAGGTTGGTGAGATTCCCCATCACAATAGATGTCACCGGTGTCACATTCCACTTTGTTCATTTCATGGAACTCATCCTCACTCATTGATTCATACTCTCCATTTGCATTTACTATCATCACCTTCTTGTTGGTGCACTCAAAGGACTTGTGACCTAGTCCACCACACTTTAAGCAATTCAATTGGCTTGATTGGGAGGTTGAACCCATAGTTGTTGTCGTTGGTGTATTTGAGCTCTTGAAGGTTGGTGGTACCTTGTGTATTGAAGGTGGTACACGCATTGGTGCTCGTGCATTAGCTTGACTTGGTTGAGGTGTTGGTGTGGAAGGCTTGTTGGCAAAAAAGGCTTTGGTCTTGATATACTTGAGTTCTTCAAGAATTTGTCGCTCCGCTTTAGTAGCTTGATGCACTAGCTCCACAAGGTTGGAGTAGGGTTGGAACTCCACAATCTTCTTGATTGGGTAGTTGAGGCCATTCATGAAGCGAGCCATGGATTGCTCCTTTGATTCCTCTATACTGGCTCTTGTCATTGTGGATTCCATCTCCTTATAGTACTCATCCACCATCTTCACGTCTTGCTTTAACTCTTATAACTTGTTGAACAAATCTCCAGTGTAGTATGATGGCACAAGGCGATGGGCCATTGCCTCTTTCATCTCCATCCACGTGCGTATGGGATTTAGTTTGTTCTCTTCACGAGTCACTTGGAGTTGTTCCCACCACAAGAGTGCATAGTACTCAAACTCCATTGATGCCATAGCCACCATCTTGTTGTTGGAATAGTTGTTCAAACGAAAGATCTTGTCCACCTTGAGTCCCCATGCGAGGTAAGCTTCTGGGTCGCTTGTGCCAAAGAATTTGGGCACAATGAACTTGATGGAGGCTATTATTATAATCTTGGCGCCACATTTGAGGTGCAGATCCAGGGAGGTGACGTTGAGCCTCACGCTCTTGGATGTCGTCACGGTGACGATCATGATGATGTGGTTCATGCGCTTTCACGCCACTCATGGTTTTGATGATGATGGCGATGTCGTGGATGTCGCCTATATTGTCACTCATGTCCATTGAATTCATTAGCACCCGGCTCGCCATTAGGATGTTCTCCCGGTGCATGACGCTCTTGACGATGCGGTGGTGGTGGTGGTGTCTCGTGGCGCTCCACATGGCGTTCCTCATGACGATTGCGATGGTGTTCTTGGCGATCCTCATGACAATGGTAAGGATGTTCTTGGAGCTTCTCATGACGTTGGTGAGGATGTTCTTGGCGCTCCTCATAACGTGCACGAGGTTGGGGACGAGGCTCCATGTCCCCATGCCGAAGATGGTCATGGTGGTCATGTTGTCGCTGGTCACATCGTTGAGACGACCTTGATGAAGCCCTTGTGTGGCGTGAGCTTGATGATGAGTTGAGGTCGGCGTGACATCTTCGGTGACGCGCGCCATTTGCGTATTGAAGTCTTCTCGTTGTGCTTGTAGGCGGGTCTCGTATCGCTCAAGACCATCACACAAGAGGTGACGTAGTCCCGTGAACTCTCCATATGTCACATAGGCATTGTCGATGTTGCCATTGTCTTGAGATTGATCGTCGGAACTTGATCTTCCATTGGTACTTGCCCTAAACATCTTGACAAGAATCAATTGAGGTGTAATGCAATTGGGTAACCAACTATACTTGCCCAATTCTTAAAGATAGAATTGAAACTTTTGATACGACACACGAATGAATCAATGAAGAGTTCAATGGCTTGAAGTATGATAACCGAAGGTAAACCCACGCACACACTTATGAGGATAGGTAGGTATGAAGTGGCAAAGGAAACAATCAAATCCAACGAAAAGCATGTTGTCCTAGTAGGTAAGATATACAATGATCCAAAAGCCAAAGAAAACCGACCACACAAAGTGTAAGGAAACACACGCAAAGCGAGAAGTGGGGTTGACGCAACCAACGACCGAGCACGTGCTCAAGCGTTACGCCAACACAAGACGGATTCTAGCTCAATTGCTTTCGTGTGACAATAGATTTGCACAAGTGTCAACCTATTACTCTCTCTTTGGCGGTAAGTGTTTTGTCGTGGCTCACTTGGATGAATTTGCCAATTGCCTCTTTTCTCTCTTTCTCTCTCTTGTGATATAAGTGTTTCACTCTTTCTTTTCTTATGCTAAGACTTCACAATGCACACTCGCCAATATAGTTGACACTCACTTTTGTCAACACAAGTGCAATGCGACACAATATTGCGGAGCTAGTCTGATAGGTCAAGGTACATGAAGAGGGATGCCCCCATCAATACCCATGGTTACTAGCCTAGGGTAAGAGTTATGAGGTAGAGAACGCGTAGTGTTGGTAGATTTGTCGGCTGACAAGCGGGAATTACCCAGGTTCAGGGCCCTCGACTGAGGTAACACGCCTACTTCATGCTTGTCTGTTATTGAGAATATGCGGCGAGTACAAGGGTCTAGCAAGATGTCGGGTTTGGTGGTTCTGATTGGGCGTGTCCTTGATCGGCCACCCTCCTGTCCTTTATATAGTGGTACAGGTCTCGGGCAGTAACCGACTAGGATTATAGATATGGAAAGTATAACTGACTATGTTTATCTATGGTAGAAGTCTTTGACCGGGGCTTCTCTTGTTGGGCTTCTTCAGTTTATTCACAATTGGGCTTTAGTGATTACGTGTACCAGGTACCCACACGAAGGGGTACCCGTTTGGTATGACCTCGTCATTAGCCCCCGAGTGCTTGGCTAATTCGGAGAATCAGTCATGGACTCACTTCATAGTTCACATCTCATGTTTATGCTCTTGATAAGATATTTTTACGTTTTGTCTTTCGACTTTGAATTATGCCAAAGGATTTCGACTGAGTAGGTATGGGTTTATTCGATGAGTTGAGACCAGATAACTACACTTTGGAAAAACCTTACTAGGCTTCAATCAGGTTTCGAGTCCTTGGGCTCGAGCCTGGAACATACTGGACTGACTCGACTCAGGCCAGTCAATGGACTTACTGATATCGCTCTGCAGTTTCAATTTGCTACCCAACGCGTCCATCGGGATTTTCATCGTATCTATTGATACGGAAATATCAAGGATTTAATACCGTTGGAGTGATCCTCGGCCGTTTTCGACTGATCGATGGGTCTTACCTTTGCATTTTTTGTATGCAGCTTCCGAGATATCATATACTGATTTTTTACTCGGGGATTTTTATGTTTTTGTGCTTTCGAATGATGTGTTTAGTCTTTATATCGACTAAATGCCTTTATGCTTTTGATTCTATCGGGTGCACGACAGTGCTCCTGATGGGAGTAGCCCCCGAGATTGTGCTTTATTGCATGTAATAGAGGATAATCTCGATTTTTTGATTTTATGTCAGTCGAAGACTTTTACCTTCTCACGATGGGAGTTTCCACTTGACATATTTCTATGTATATGCTTTTTCGTTTCTTTCAGTCATAAGGAATTCTCCTTTTCCAGTCGTAGATAACATCGCTTTTTGTTTTTGTGTGTTTTGGCTCGTCTGCCAGGCGAATGATGTCATGCGTGACATCCTTGGCGTGTGAATAATACACTAGTAGGAAAATGTTTATAGCCACCAAAATAGCGATGGCGAACAAATGAAAACATACGCCAGCATTTAAAGCGTTGGCGAACACATAGCCGCCACAGCCAGCGGTAAAACTGCTACCGCTGGTGGACAGCAAAACTTGCTCGCCAGCGGTAGCGTCTCGATGAGTGGCGGTACGCTCTGACCTTACCATAGGCGAACACCAGCTATGTGCGCCAGCACCTAATTGTGTACCGTTGGCGATCCATGTTTTCTGTTCGCTAGCGGTCCTTTACAACCACACACACCAGCACCTTATCTCTTCCCGTCCTTATCTCTTGCACGAACCACACACACACCACACACATAGCCGTACACACTACACGCCGCAGACGCTGAGCGAGGCCATTCGCCGCCTCTTCCTCGCCGCCCACGCCGCAGACGGTGAGCGAGGTCGCCGCCTCTTCCTCGCCGCCCCACTCCTCCAGCGAGGTCGTCATCCATCATCCTTGACGCCCCACACCCACTTCCGGCGCTCGCCCGTCTGCACTCCTTCTTCCCCGAGGAGCAGCCTGATGCGGCGATCCAGGACGACGCCGTTCTCGTGCAGGCAGGCTCCTACGGCAGCCCTGCTCCCATCGAGCTCGCCCTGCTACTCCGGGAAGAGTTCTCCCTGATCCTCCGGCCTGATCTGCAGGACGCGGCGATGGGGCTGGTGATTTGCGCGGCGACGGGGAGCGGCTGGACGATGGGGTCCGGGATAGAGGGCCCTCCGACGGCCGGCACCATGGACGGGCGGTCCAAAGTGTCGATGCTGACGTGGTCGCTCTTCACCAGGTCCCCGCGCCGCCGGATGCGGGTCGCCTTCACCTAACCTGACCGGCCTGCTCCTGGCGACGCCGACCTGGAGGTGTTGGCGGCATCGTCTTCACCGGCCGCTTCCCCGAGTTGTCTTCGGCATCCTCCAGTCAAAGGATCTGTGAGTACTACCTCCCGATTTGTGACCATCTCTCTTCTTGTGCTAGTACATCGAAACTTGCTATTGCCAGGACCCAATCGATCCCCACTCCCTGTTTGTTTCCTAGTACAACCTAGGTGCGTGTCATGGTCTTGTGACCGTAGATGAGTGCATCTATACATCTTCATGTTTTGGATCTACAATTTTCATGTATTTCGAATGTGAGTGATGTGATTTGCATATATTTGTGTCATCTATATATGGAAGGATTCATGCTTTGGGTATTTATTTATCAAGCAAATGCTCTCTCTTGCCGATGATTAAAATGTTCTTCATTTCTAGAGTGCCGATGATTAAAATGTTGTGACACTATGTGATAGTGAGGCGGCGTCACTGAAACTTGTGTTGTGCATGAATATATTCACATTTTCTGCATCCCACTGGATTTCGCTGACACCGTCCCTGAATTTTTATGTCCAGTCTAAGTATGAGGCATTCTTTTCCATGTTATTGCATTAAATTAAATCTGTTAGAGCTTACTGTTCACTATCCGGCCGATGATTAGAACAGATGATTTGCACATTGCATCTTCAGGGAGGAGTGAGTGAACCATTTGGTTTGAATGCAGATGCAGTGTTCATTCCACGTTGTTCGCTCACTACGTCTCTGAAGTTCATGTGTGTGTTCAATTCCATATCAAGCATTGGGCTTATTTTTTGAGTGCTTTTGAACTTGCATTTTACCATATTTTTACCATCCGTTTACCATCATTTTATATGCCGATGATTAAAATGATGACGCACACTATATGATATCCTGATAGTTTGTTGAACCTTGTATGTTGAACACATATAAGTTGTGTGCCTCCGACTTGGTTCAACGAGGTTATCAAGACCCATTGTGTGTTTTAATAATTGATTAAGTATGAGGCATTTATTTTGACTCTTGTTTATAGTATTTTGTATTATGTAGAATGCCGATGATTAAAATGATGTCGCACACTATATGATATCCTGATAGTTTGTTGAACTTTGTATGATGCACACATATAAGTTGTGTGCCTCTGACTTGGTTCAACAAGGTTATCGGGATCCATTGTGTGTTTTAATAATTGATTAAGTATGAGGCATTTCTTTTAAACATTGTTTATAGTATTTTGTATTCTGCAGATGTCGACGATTAAAATGATGTCGCACACTATATGATATCCCGAGAGTTTGTTGAACCTTGTAATATGCACACACATAAGTTGTGTGTCGTCCTAGTTAGTTCCACAAATCTCTCGGAATTGCTTGTGTGTTTCACTATATGAGGCATGCTTTACCTTGATATGCTATTTACCATCTTTTGATATGCCGATGATTAAACGTTGTGACACAGGCTCCAGGGGTGGGGCTAGTGAGCCTTGTGATATGCATGAGTGCATAGATCTCGTGCATCCTACCTGGCTCGCTGGCTCCATCCCTGAAGCAAGTTCATATGAGGCCTTGTTTATTGTTTTTCTTGAGTGCTTTTCAATTAACTTGCATTTTACCTTCTTTTGATATGCCAATGATTAAACCGTTTTGACACCGTGTGATTCAGAGGTGGCGTCTCTGAAACCTGTGTTGTGTAGAAATACACATTTTCTGCATCTCACTGGATTTCGGAAAGGCTATCTCTAAATTTGTGTCCAATATATGAGGCATTGGGCTTATTTTATGAAGTTCTCATGTGTTTTCAATTCCATATGAGGCATCGCGCTTTTATTTTTTAGTGCTTTTGAACTTGAATTTTACCATCTTTTTGCCATCTTTTTGATATGCCGGTGATTAAAATGATGATGTCGCACACTATAAGATATCCTGATAGTTTGTTGAACCTTGTAATATGCACACATATAAGTTGTGTGTCGTCCTACTTGGTTCCATAAATCTATCAGGATTGCTTGTGTGTTTCACTATATGAGGCATGTTTTACCTTGACAACACCAATTTTGTTTATATCTCACTTTGTAAGTCATGTTGTATAGTAGGATGAAGGAGTGGAGCAACTGAATGAGGAGCCGGAAGCTAGAAGCTTGCATGGACTCCGGAAGATGAAGACCAACTTCCTCGTGAACATGTTTGTAATGCACATGTGTGAACCTTGTAATGCCATGAACATGTTTGTAATGCATATGTGTGAATCTATATTTGGACATTGTCAAATGTGTACACTTTTAACTTTCTGGAATTCTGTATTCGGTAACTGTCTGAAATTCTGGTATATATATAATCCTGTAATGCAATATTTTCAACTAAAAAACTTAATTCGGAAATTGTACCGCTGGCGAACAGCCCCCATCCCTCGCAGAGACCAGTGCTGGCGAGCAGATGTAGAGCCGCTAGGGCACACGGCCTGTTCGCTAGCACTATGCTCTACTGCCGCCGGCGAACATAGCCGCCGTTCGCCAGCGGTGGCCGCCTCTACCGCTGGCGAACAACTGTTCGCCAGTGGTAAATGTTACCACTGGCATAGCTCTTCTAGCGAACAGATGTTCGCCAGCGCTAGGCAAAACGAGCTCGCCAACAGTAGCCTTTTTCCTACTAGTGATTTTTTGACGGGACGTGACATGGTGGGCCCATCTCTTTGACCGTTGTGGACGCCGGTTCAATTCTGATTTGACCTGACGTGGCGAGATTTTCGCAGATGCAATGATGGTCTCCTTGGTTTGCACGCATAGTGGGCGGCGTGGCCTACGACGGTTGCCCTCCAATTGTGCCTTGTGTCTAGGTAGTTTTGCGTGGACGACTGTGATGAACTTTTCTCTGACTGTAAATACGGGTTTCTTCGCTACGAATTAGTTTACTTTGCCATTTGCCCTTGCCTTCCCTTGCTTCATCGTCTTCCTTGTGCGCGCGGTTGCTCTGCTCCTGCTTTCTGCATCCCTTCGAGATTCTCTTTGCGCACATTTGTCCTTCCATTGCTTCTACACCCACTCCCATTATGGCACCAAAAAGAGTTATGTGGCGTCTGCCTCCACTGCTGCGGCCGTGACCGGAAAGAAGAGGAAGGAGCCGGCTGCTGCCACCGTCCCCGCCGCTCTCACGAAGGAGTCTCGCTTCTGGTCTTGGTCGATCATCACGGAAAAAAAGATGGCGCTCCTCCGCAAGGATGGCCTGCTTCCTCCCGCTGAGGAACTTGTCGTCCATGCTCCGGGCAAGGAGAACCTCCCAGTGCCACTCCTCGGCGAGCGGGTATGTTTTGCCGAGTTCCTCCTGTCGGGTTCTGACTCCCATGGAACAGGGGTGGTCACTCCCTGAAGAGTAGTTCGTGAAGGGGATTGAGCGCGGAGGTCAAGACCCTCGAGAGGCACGACGACGATGCTCGCCGGGCCTGGAGAGGAACACCCACGACAGAGATGGACACCAGCCCGTACCCAGGTTCACGACCCTCAGGAGGAGGTAAAACCGCTACTCTTGCTTGTCTGGATTACACTGTGGAGGTTACACTACAACTGAGCTTGCTGAAGTCTCTCTTGAGGCAGTTCGTGCCTGGAGAGGGAAGCAACATGGTCTTCTTCCTCCTCCAGCCGAAGTCTATTCTACTAGCTGAGCTAGGGTTTACAAGTGTTCTCCTCCTCAATTGGCCGACCCTTCCTACGGTGGGGGTCTTCTTCCTTTTATAGGCGCCGTCGGCGTCTTTCTTGCGCTGGGCGTCCAAGGTGGGCTCCCACATGGCAGTGGCATGAGGGAGTTTGGAGTCCACCGCGGAGGAATCCTCCATGGATGCGGTCCATCGGTGATAAAATTGGGCGCGGTGGCCGACAAGCTGCAGACCGTGCAGAACGGCTCGTAGGGTTTGTAGTCTTCGGGGTGGAGCCCACGATGACGATCTCCTTGGAATGTTGCGCCGTCCAGCCGCTTTATCGTCAGAGAGGAAAGCCCCAGCTGTCCGGGCGCAGGCGGCGCAACTTTATTGACCCCTTTAGCTCCAAAACGGCCAAGGGGGGCGCATGCGTCATTATGCGGATATGGCAGGGGTCCTGTGCGCCCTGCCGTACTTCCTTGGCCGCGAAGCTTTCCCGCAGGCCCGAGGCGGCCTGTGGAGGGATCTCTGTTGATTTCCTTCCAGGCGCACGACGCATCGGGAGGGTCTCTTGAAGCGCAGGTCCTCTTCAGGCGTTCGCTTCCTCTTCAGGGCATCAAGAGGATTTGCCTCTCGAGGGTCTCCCCAAGCGGTGGCTTGGTCCTTGGTCGTTTCGTCTGATCAGCCTGCGTGCGAGGCCTGGGGAGAGTGGGCTCTTCATACCCCAGTCTCCACTGGGCCAACAGTAGCCCCCGGGCCCGTGATGGGCGCAGGCGGAGTGTCGTGGGCCCAAAGTGCCCGGCCGACCCGAGCCACGCGTCACTCAGACGAGTAACGGTCGCGCACGATCTGGGGCGTGCGCCGTGGGAGGTCCCACCACGCCCCGGTAACTGCTCCTTCTAGAGACGTAAAGCCTGAGCGTCGGAGCAGGGAGCCGTTACTGTTTCCAATCCTTCTCGCAGAAGCCTTCGCCATTCTCGAGTTCTCCACCTAGTCTCTCAGGCATTCTCTTCTCCTTTCGCTTCAAGCGGCACAGCGGACTCCGGCGATGAGTCCCGCCAAGAACAAAGGCAAGGCTGCTGCGGGGTCCTCTTCCCAGGCGGAAACCGCCGAGGTCACGCATGGCGCGGCACTGCTCGGCGTGCGTGTCAGCGACAAGGCGCTCGCCAAGGTCCGCTTTCTGGTGGCGGACCGGACCAAGGAGCACGGCGCCACCGCGCTCAAGCCTGCGGCGCACGGGAAACGCCCGCGAGGGTTTTTCCCGGTCTTCCAGCACTGCGTCTCCGCCGGGCTGGTGCCGCCGTTCTCTGCGTTCCTGGAGGCGGTGCTGACATTCTACCGGATCCAGCTACTGCATCTCCACCCCAACTCCGTCCTCATCCTTGCTGTGTTCGCCAACCTCTGCGAGGCGTACTTGGGCCTGGAGCCCACGGTGGGGCTCTTCCGGTGCTTCTACGCGCTCCGGAACACGGCGAAGAACGAGCGCACTGGCTGCGTCTCATTCCACATCGTGGATGGCATGGGGAGCATCTACATCCCCATGTCGTGGAACGACGGCAAGGCCATCAATTCGGTGACGAAGAAGGTGGACGACTTCCGCCACCGGTGGTTCTTCGTCTGGGTGGACCAGCCCCGCGCCATCCTCGAGGTCCCCGACGCGCCACCCGTGAAGAATACCCACTGGGGCAAGGCACCCTTCGACGGCGCGCGGAACGCGAGCTTGATGGGACGCCTGAGCTTCCTTCGTGAGGAGGGCCTCACGGGGCAAACCATCGTGGCGGCCTTCGTGATGCGCCGCATCGCCCCCCTCCAGGCACACTCGGTGCCCATGTGGATGTACTCCGGGCCTCATGACAAGATGAGTCTCCACCGTGAGGACAACGACAAGGAGGCCGCCGACAACGTCCTGTCTGCGCTCTCCATCAACCCGGTGGTGCCTGCCGCGGACCAGCTCCCCGTCACGCTCTAGCCTCTCCACCAATACAACATGACCGAGCGCATGGCCATCTTGGAGGGGATGCCTCTGCTTACCCCGGCAGGCCAGGCGGGGAAGGAGGTGCCTGTGCCGGTGGTGTAGGGAGCGGAGGAAGCTGACTGTCCCTCTGCCTCGGGAGCTGGGCAAGGTGAGGAGGAGGCCGCGGCAGGGGAGGTGTCCTCTTCGAGAGCAGGGCCATTCACTGACGAGATTTGCGACATCTCATCAGGTGACGATGATGCCTTCATGGTGGCGCCCTCGCGCCTCGTGGAGGAGGAGGATGAGGAGAGGGAGGCCTCCGACGCGGAGGCCACTCCGGGGCGGCGCAAGCCACGCACCAAGGCGTCCGTGGGGTCCGGTCTGGAGCGAGGCCGTCCGATGTTCCCTCCAAGAGGAAGGCCGTGGCGCCTCCAAAGGTATCTGGCGCGAGGACCGCGCCCTCCTGGTGCTCGCCAGGCCTGGCGTGGGTCGACACCGGCGCTCAACCGTCCGGGTAAGTGTCCCTCGCACTCAGTTGTTTAACTCTCGCTCTTTTCCTCTTCATCCTCTCTTGAAGATGCTTCCTTTGTTTTTGTCAGTGATCTGGTGCCTGCGAAGCGCCGTAAGCTTCGCAAGGCAACAGATGAGAAGAGAGCCACGGCTGAGGCCGTGGCTGAAGAGGCCTCTTGGCATGTGGAGACGACCTCCACAGGCCCTACTGAGGAGGTGCCTCCAGGTGAGGCGACTGCGCCTCGGGCGGAGGCTGCCGGGCCTCAGGCGGAGTAGGACGCGCCTCCCCCAGAGGCCTCTACGCCGCCTCCTGAGCCAATGGTGGTGGAGGCTCCGGAGGAAAGGATTTTCACTCCTCCTCGCCTTCCTACTCTACCTCGCGCGGTATGGCCTCCGCCCGAGCCAACTCCGCCGCGGGTGGCCACGCCTCTCGTGCAGCCAGAGGCCGAGGCGGGCCAGGCGTCACAAGGCGCGGGTGAGCCTGCAGGAGGAGCTCCTTTTTTCTCCGCCCCGTTCCGCTTTAGGGGGTGCGCACAAGGCTGGTGCGGGCGCCGAGGAAGCTTCCGTCACGGCGGAGGACGGGGTGTGGCCTAGCCCCTGAGCGCACTCCGGGGCCATGCTCTCGGGCCTTGACACCGGGGCTAGGCCCTCGACAAGCCGGCATCTGGTCCTTCCAGGCTGGGACTGGAGCGTTGGGCACCGCGAGGTCGCCTTTCGCCTCGTGAGGGAGTCCCTAAAGGGCTTGGAGGTGCACCTCGCCCTCGAGGACATACAGCTCGCCCAGCAGTGCGAGGAGCTGGCAAGGGCGTGGGCGTCCTTTAACGCGGCCGTTGAGGCCCGTCGCCAAGAGGACTTGTAACATCCCAACATTTTGGAATGTTCAAAAATCACTAAAATTTAAAACTTTTGTTTTGATTAAAAAAATATTAAAATGTATAAGAAAACTAACTATAAAAGACTTCAACCAATTTGAAAAAGTTAGATTATTCCAAAATTCCCAGTGTGTCATTATTTTCAAAAGTTATTTCCAATTAAACATTACATTATCCATTGTATTTCAAAAACCTTAATATGTAATTTGACAAATGTTTTATAAAGTACAAACCATTTTATTTTAAGTAAATAGTTTACTTATAAGTAATTGATTTCAACCACTTAGCCTTAGATATAAATAAATTAAAATAATAATTACAAGTGTTATTTTAAACTTTTGAAAACATTGTCTATTTGCCAGAAGATTATTATTCATTTACCTGAGTTCAAAACATAATTTGGATATTACAAGTCTATAGTTTATAACTTAAAACCTCATATATTTTATAATTACTTAACAACCCAAATAAACATTTCATTATCTTAAATGATTTTCATTTATTTTCAAAACATGAAATGACTTTCATGAATATATTTTCTGTATAAGAAATGAATTAAATCAAAAATCTTTTCCAAAGTTGTTATAAGGTTTTCAAATGAGTTATAATAATATAAAATATAATAGTGCACAAAATATTTTGAATTAAAAATGAATTCATTATATTTCCCTTTTCATTTCAAATAAATATGTGATGTTATTTAATATTGTATTAAAGCCAAAAATTATTTAATATTGGAAAATGAGTTTAAATAACTTAATTTTAAACTTATATAAGTTTTGTATTTTTATAAATTTTATTTAGCCAAAAACAAATTATTTAAGCCATGTTTTCAAATTTGACATTAAGTGGCAAATTTGTAATTAATCAATAATTCAAATTTTTGATTTTTGAAAAGTGTTCAAAACATGCCCACAACTGGTTTAACACAAAGATATTATTTTTACAAATTTTTAGAAATTTATTTAACTTAATTTGGAGTCTTAAATCAAAAGTTATGAAAGAAATAAGAAAAATTCAGAAAAAAAAACGCTGACGTTGGCGTCGTCTTCAAAGCTCCAGAACCAGAAAACGCGAAAACAGCTCCCGTGCATACTTCCCGAATTGATTCTTGTTGATTTATAGCCCCGAATGACGCACCGTTTGTTTCTAATTAAATCCCTTGATCTCCTCTTTCATTCCCCTGTAAAAGCTCTCTCTTAAACGCACTAAATTGCTCTAATTTCGTCCGCCATTAAACATGAGCGTTTTTTGTCGAATTTAATGTCCGATTGATTGCGAGCAAATTACTGCACCAAATCAAGCACCGTCGGATTCTATATAAAGCCCTGGACCTCCTCCTTTATTCCCCCCCCCCCCAAACGCCCTCTCCAATACGCCCCAAGGCCGACAAATTTCTTCGCCGGAGTTTCGCTTGACCGGCACCCAATTTCTTTGATTCCGGCAAGTAGAGTGAGTCTCCGCCGCCGATTATTGGTCCTTTCTCTTTCCCACGTCTGTGCCCTCCTTTAAACACCCTCCTTGCTTCATTTCCACAGCCAAATCGTGGAGGCCGAGCTCGACCCGAAGGTCATCGTCGCCGCCGCCACTCCGTCCGCCTCTCTACGCAGCTTCGGGAATCGCCGCTCAACTCTGACACCGTCTTCCTCTCCGCCGTGTCCATCCGCGCGTCGCCGTTGTCTCCCTCGTGTCCGGGAGCTTCCGAAACGTCGTCGCCGTCCACACCTGTCGCCGACGACCACAGCACGCCGACCGTCCGCGTCCGCCCGCGATCGCCCGGCCGATCCACCGCCGCCGTCATCTTCTCACGCCGGTGAGCTGCTACTGTGCTTCCTTCTATCTTGTTACGTACATATCACTTGATGAAGGGTAGCAGCCATTAGAAAAACGTCATAGGTCACCTATTCAATATTTTCGTTTTTCTGACTAGACATAACTTTCAAAATTCATATTAAATCAACCGTAACTCCGTTTTTGATGTTTTTGTAGTCTATGGAACGTGTAGAAAATAGTGGTATAATAAAAACTTATATTTTAGTCGTGCACTAACTTGGTATTTATAGAAACATGTAAAACATTATTTTAATTATAGTTTTAATTCTGTAAGGTCAAAATTTGTAAATAAAATATCTTTGAAAAGTCCATGACCTATAGATTGTGCTAGTTCTGTTGTTTTCCAACCTTGAGAAATTTAGATTTATTCAAATTTAAAATATGATGTTTGAGTAAATTTGACATAACTTTTGATATAAACATTATTTTTGAGTAAATCAAATTGCTATAAATTTATTTAAATCCCCTATATATATTAATACTAATTATAAAAATCTTTTATAAAAATTTAAATCACATAAAACTTTAATCTTATATTTATTCCTTTATTATATTCTGTGAAAATAGAAATTAATTAAATTGCATTAGCATAATTGTTCATGTGATAAAAAATTGCATTTCATGCATATCATATTTTATTTTGTAGTTATTTCCCATAAGAAAACTCCTTCCCCATTTTCTCTAAGTTAGAAATATTTTCAACTTAGCATTTTGGTAAAGTGATACACTTAGACACTTAGGATTTTCAACATGGAGCTAGAAGACCAATGAAGGACTTAGCCAAAACAAGACTTCAGAAGTATCTCCAAGGAGTAGAAGCACTTAGAAGAAAGATCACGAAGAAGTTTGTCGTGGTGGTGTCACGGCAGATGCCATAGGATGGCTAAAGTGTGGGGCCGATGGACGTTGGTGGATCCGGGGAGGGATAGCGAGCTGAATAGCCCACACGGGGAGGATCCCGGTATAACCGAGATCTCCCAAGAACCAGAAACAAGAGCAGTACGCTAGAGGGAAGATCTAACAAACAAGAACAAATGCACGAAGGCACTCAACACACAGACGATATACCCAGGTTCAGGGCCCTCGTGAGGAGGTAACACCCCTACTCCTGCCTTTCCTCTCTATATAACTGTGGTACAAGGGCTACAACTTGCTATTAGATCTCTCAAGGTGAAGAACACCAAGAACTAGATGAACTCAAGGTATGAAGAAGTAAATGCTCTAGGAGTAAATGCAACTACAGCTTTGGCTCCCAAGTTGGTCTCTCTCCCACAGAAGCAGTTATGGCGCCTTTTATAGAGTTCCGGCCAGGAGGGCCGGAAACCCTAAACCGTCTTGGCCCCACCGGACAGACCTAACCGGCATGTCATCACCGGCTAGTGCGACCTAGTCGCCACGCTATCCGGCGTAGCCCCTTCGTCATCATCTTGGCAAGGACAGCAGGCGCCGTCCTGGAACATCATTGTCCCCTTGTCAGAGACAAGACATGTCTTGGCCCATCCCGGATAGCCTTTTCCGGATTGCCGGGCTAGGCAGGTCGTGTCTTGTCGTACCGTTGTCGTACCGGCTGACGCGCTCCTGTGTCAGGCGGGAGGTGACCATGCTTCCGTGTCAGGCGGGAGGTGACCATGCTTCCGTGTCAGGCGGAATGGTACTTCCCCCTGCAACAGATGGGAAAGCCTGCTATAGACCGTTGACGGCCTACCGGGGTCCCTCGTGTCGGTTATCTTCTTGCTCGCCCCCGTGAGTCCTTCCTGCACAAGATCAGGACCGAGATAGACGTTCCGGTTAGCACTTACCCGGATTGTCTATCCGGCAAAACCGAACACACCTCCTTCCGGGAGTCTCCTCGGAGCCCAAGATCCGAGATCCTTTCCGGAGGTGTCCGAGTTCATCCCCGGATGAGTATCTCTAGGCCTAGCCTCCCGAAGATGTCTTAGCCTATCAGCAAAGACATCTTCGAGAAGCTAGTTCTTAGAGGAACCACCCGCTGATGCTTGTGCTGCCATTGTGAAGGTTGGGGGTGTCTATTTATAGTTTCTTGAGCTGACCCTTGCGCCTGTCAGGAGGCACTTTGCACTCTACCAGCGCTCAAGGGTCAAGTTGCCCCTTCAGCACACCAGGAGGTGTCCCTTGCTCTCACCAAAGGTCAAGTACTGTTGGCACATTATTGAATTATTCCGGGATCTGCCCCTACCCGGGGGGCAGCCCCCCGACACTAGTCCCCGAAGCTGGTGCTGTGCAGCGACCTCGGATGATGTGCAGGATCAGCTTTAATAACAACTATCTTCTGAGAACATATGCTATTATCCTTCGACTAGATGTCGAGATCGGTTTTTCCCGAGATCCTCATACCGAGATTGTTTCCACCGGAAGGCGATGCCTGTAACCGGATACTGCAGTCTTAGTGAATCTTGACCGTTGGCTCTGCATTGAATTCGAGATCGCGAGCTCGGTCCCACCCGACGTCCTGTCTGATCAGAAGCGCACTCGAGTGCTTCTGACCGAGCACGCCGTTGCTCGGGTTCACGCGCCGGGAGCCGCAGCCTATCCGAAGTCCAACAGTTGGGGCCGTGTGGCCCTCGGTGTGGCCGGATCGGGCGCTCCGGTGAGCGCCACGTGCCGCGCTGCACAGAACGGATCCCACCCACGATCGGAGATATCGTGGGCGGGAAATTGGAAACTGCTCCGGAATCCCCCCATAAATGGGGGACCGGAACAGTCACCACTTCTTCTTCCTCTCCTTCACACCTCCGTCACCGTCGTCTCGAGCGCGCCGCTGTAGCCATGCCCGGAGCCCGAACGCCGCCGCTCTCGTTGGTCGCCGAAGCCCGAACGCCGCCGCTCTTCTTGCGCATCACCGGCCTCGCTTTCTCAGGTGAGCTCTTCTCTCCGCCCCGATGAACCTTTCTTCCACGGGAACAACGCCTCGCGATCGGTCGTGCCCTAACACACGCGCGGCTGCGCCGCCGCCGGCGAGCACGATTCACGCGGCGCGCACGGGGCGTGCGGCGGGGATGCATAGTCGCTGTAGGACGTAGCCCTTTTGCCCGTACTATGCCCTGTTTGAGTTTAGCCCGAGCCTATTTTCCTCATTTTAGTTTTGATTTACTAGCCCGCGGTAGATCTTACTTGTCAGGAACCCGGTTGTCTTTAGGAGTTTGTGATCCGGTATCTTAGCTCCCGGTAGACTAATTCCGACTAACTGCCGCTGCGCCTGCAGAGTAGCCCGGATACATATGCGGACTTCTCCGGCATGGGTGAAGAAAGTATCCGGGGGTGCTGGGATGGATCCGAGACCAAACAGGCGGATCTGGACTGGCTGTACCGGACTCACCGGATTCCGCCAGAAGTTGAGAGCCGTCTCCCGGAGGACGAGGTTCAACCGGAACCCCATCCCGGGGAATACGTTGTATTCCTCACGCACTTTGAGCGCGGGTTTGGGCTTCCGGCTAGCCCGTTCTTCCGCCACTTCCTCGACACCTACAGCCTCCAACCCCATCATCTCCCAGCTAATGCCATCATGATGCTTTCGTTCTTCACCACCTATTCGGAAGCATATCTCGGTGTATGGCCATTCCTGGACCTCTGGGCCAGGTACTTCATACTTCGTCGCCAATTCATCCCCAATCCGGATCAGAAAGTAAAGGACTTGGTCGACTGCGGAGCGGCCACCATCATCCCCCGTGCTGACTCCGGATTTCCTATAGTCAAAGGACTAGAATCCTGCCGGAAGTGGCAGCGCAACTTCTTCTATGTGAAGAATCGGGAGACCTCGGGAGATGCTCCGGGATCCTCGAATCTGGATTTCATAAACTTGCCTGAGTTCACCATTGGTCCTCCCCGCAAATTCAACCTCTGGAAACGGTTCCCCGACACCGAGGAGGTCAGGTGTATGCACGGCGTCCTTAACGTGCTAACCGACAAGATAACTGGCGATGATCTCCTGCGTTGCTTCATCATTCGCCGCGTTTGCCCCCTCCAAACCCGAGTGCACAAGATGTGCCATATGGCCGGGAACTTAGACCCCACCAGGACCAGTATTTTTGGGTTAGACCATGTTGCGGTCGTCCGACGCGTTCGAGCTATTGCTCGGACGAAGATGTCGGATGACTATGCCTGGGGTGCCATCGGGGGATCCCGGAAAAAACCCCTGAAACAGGTGCTCCTGTCTGCCTTTCGTAAACTTGCATTCGCACCCGGGTTCTGCTGGAAACCGACATGGTTGTCATGTTGTGATTTAGTTGCGCAGTTATTCGAGCGGCAAACCGAGGAGGACGCTATCCACGCCAACGGGAATTTCGCGCCGAACTTCCCAGCACCGGAAGAGATGCCGAGAGAGGATCCCGACGGCGAGGACCATCTCGCCATTCCTCTAGTCAAAGCTGCCGCCCCGGGTAACCCTTCAACCTCAGAGGCTATTTCGATTTCTTCGGATGAAGAGGATGAGATTGACTGTCAAATTCTCGATGTGATTGACGCTCTCCCCCTCAACTGCGCTTCAGCGGTGGTTCCGAAACCTACGGCTGCGACCAAACGCGCCGAGAGCCGGAAGCGTGTGGCTTCCGACACCGATGCCGCCGATGATTCCGGCAACCCCCCCAAGAGGAGCAAGCCGAACAAACAAACGTCCGAGAAGCCCCGACACCGGAGGAAGGGTCCTCCCACTGTGGATTCTGGGTACATTTTCTTTGCTTCATGCTACCTGACCTTGTCTTCTCCTAAAGTTTTTACTGAGATATTTCTTTCAGGGACGCACTCGACCTCCCGTCATCCTTTGCCTCCCGTCCTCCTGGATCCCGGACTCCCAGCCCGCCTCGGGCTGCCTCTTCTCCACCTCGTCCTTCCGCCCGAAGAAGCGAGCCTCCTGCTTCTGGTGCCGCACCGACTGCTGCCGCGGCTCCGGATACTCGTCCGGTGGTCGACGAGACTCCAGTCCAGGCCACGACTACATCGGAAGACATCCTTCTTCCGGATAGTCCGCACAGGGTGCCCGGGCTCGAGGCGGAGATCATGAGCCCTCCCCGGCAGGTCGTGCCAAGCGGTCCCTCCCGGCAAGCTGCGAGCAAGGCCGCCCCGGAGAAACAGCCCGCCGCTTCTTCCCGGCAATCTGATCAATCTGCCGCGAAAGCGCGCGCCAAGGTTGCCGGGCAGAAAACAGCTTCTGCCAAACCTACTGCTGCTCCGACATCCTCGGGCCAATACTTGGCCCTACGCACGGGTAAGTTTTCACCGTTACCACCACCTCCGGCCGAGATCCCTACTGCTGCCTTGCGGACGCTGCGAGCAACCGTAAGCTCCTTTGTGCCTTCAGGATCCTGGGAAGTTGTTGCAGCTCGCGCGCCCGGCGGCTCTGGCATACACGTTGTTGACGAATACAACCAGGCCTAGATTGCCGATGACGCCTCCGAGACCGTGGGGGACTTGCACGCTGCCGGCCCTAGCCGCAACGCTCAAGCTCTACACGCTCTCCAGGTGGCCGCGCTGGATGTTACTCGGGTGACCGAGGTAAGTTTGTTCTCTTTCCTTCTCCAATAAATATTTGTTCCTTCCCCACTAGTCCCCGAGATGGGTGTTTAGTGTTCTAGATTCCACCGAATAGCAGACCACTATGCTCCAATCTTAGAGAAAATACCAGGACTCGGAAACCGAGTCCCCGAGATCCTCCCAACCGGGTAGCTTGTTTCAAAAATTGGTCCATCTCCACTAGTCCCCGAGATTGGTGCTTAGTACTCTAGATTCCACCGAATAGCAGACCACTAGGCTACAATCTTAGAGAAAATTTCAGGACCGGAAACCGAGTCCCCGAGATCCTCCCAACCGGGTAGCTTGTTTCAAAAATTGGTCCATCTCCACTAGTCCCCGAGATTGGTGCTTAGTGCTCTAGATTCCAACGAATAGGAGACCACTAGGCTCCAATCTTAGAGAAAATTTCAGGACTCGGAAACCGAGTCCCCGAGATCCTCCCAACCGGGTAGCTTTTAATTGTTACCGATCTCGGAGTCTCTCGAGTCCCTTAAATCTTTTCCAAGATTGACTCATCCTTCTTTGTCTTGATTTCAGGAGTGCAGCAAGAAACATGGCAGCATCTTCAACCGGGTTCTTGCTAACCTCGGTCATTCCAAGAAGTGCGAGGGGCGCCTCCGGGAGGAGCGAGATGCCGCGCGCAAAATTTCTGTGGATCAGAAGGCTGCGCTTGCTACTGCGCAGGCCGAGATTGCGCGGCTTAATGGCGAGCTTGAAAAGGCCAGATCTGCTGCGACCGACATGAAGACGCGCTTCGTGGAGGCGACGCAGAAGCAAAAGGAGACCTTGGACCAGTCCGAGGAGCGCGCGCATCTCGCCGAGACCGGGCTGGCTCTTCTCCGGTCACGGGCCAATACTTGGGTCTCCGAGCTAACTGTATTGAACCGAGACCTTAACAGTAAGTGGACCGACATCTCCCTCCTTTCCTTGCTCTTTTTCTTTATTGTTGCCCTCCTTATGATCTAGTCGCTTGACAACTCTTCTTTTTAAAGGGGAATTCGAGCACTCCCGCGAGGCTGCTGCCCTTGCGGTTGCTGCCTACCGGGAGAAGCGTGCCGGGAAGGGCCCTGTCTCGGATGCTTGGGACATTGAGGATCACCTCACTGCCCTGAAGGCCCGGATAGTGCCTCTCCGGTCGATCTGGACGGAGTTGCTCAGCGTCGCGATCCACGTTCATGGTGCGCTGTGGCCGGGTGTCAGCGCGACGCTCTCGGTCGGCGAACTTGCAAGTGCACTCCGAGGTGCCGGGAGGCGCGTCCATGCTTGGAAACGCTCCGGTGCGCGGGTTGGTGCCGATCAGGTCATGACCCAAGTACTGAGTTGGTACGAAGGTCTCGACTTGGACATGATCCAGCGCCTGCGCACCATCTCGCCTTGGTGCAGCGATCCGGCTAAGGTCCAGCGGCGACAAGAAGTGGCACATCGCATCGCCTCCTGGTCCAACATTCGCGCCTTCACCGCCAGCATCGTCGCTTCCGACTCCGAATCCGATTACGAGGATGACGATGAAACCAGTGCGACCGGCGACGTGGACGGTGAGATCCCGGAGGAGGATGACGCTGCCTCTGGTGCCGCGACCGAGACCGTGGTTCCCCGGGATACTACAACTTCTCCGCCACCCGAGGTCTCTCAGGCCGAGGTGCGCCCAGATGCCCCGAGTACCGCTGTCGGTTCTGAGGACACCGCCACTGCTGCTCCCGCTGCTGCCACCGCCGAGAAGCCGGCTTCCCCTACTACTTAGAAAAACTTAAGAGTAGAACTGTTAAATCCCCGGGATGCCGGGTGCAAGATGTAATATATACTATTTAACATTTATGTTCCGTACTAAATTATTTATCCGAACAAGCTACCCGGTTGGGAGGATCTCGGGGACTCGGTTTCCGGGTCCTGAAATTTTCTCTAAGATTTGAGCCTAGTGGTCTGCTAGTCGGTGGAATCTAGAGTACTAAGCACCAATCTCGGTGGGGGTCCTCGCTGAGGCTGATTGATCCGGATCGCGTTGGCCCCCGATGTCGGAGGAGGGGGTCTCGGAATGTTGGGTCGAGATGACGGAGCACTCGGCCGAACAGCTCCCGAGCTGCCCTCCTGCAATGTGCACTGATACCAGCTGCACTGCCGAGTAGAGTGGTTTGCTGGCTTGTTGGCCTCCAGAGTATGGTAGCAGCATGGCTTGTTCAGTATCTCTTCATACGTCAGGGGCTTCTTTTGTTCCACCCAAGTTTTTTGCACTTCCTGACTCTGACCCCAAGCCGGGCCACTTGTCTTTTGACGCTGACTGTTGCCGGCATCCTCTTGCTCCCGGGTCACTGCTGCGACGTGCTGTGCGGCATGGTGGTACTCGGGCTGATTCCTCTTATGGCCAAATTCCTGGCGATCATGGCTCCTGCTCGATCCCGAACGCTGAGGTCCCGCATTCCTCCTGTTGGAGTCACCGACATCCACCAGGGGTTGCATGGGATCTCCAAGCGTGTAGGTATCGGCGATGCGCATGGTCTCTGCCAAGGTCGCCGACATCTTTCTTTGCAACTTCTGCCACAGCATCGAGCCATGCCGGCATCCTTGTGCAAACCAGGAGATGGCTTGTGCCTCTACCACTCCTTCGCAAGGATTGCGAATATTGCTCCACCGGGTAAGGTATTCCCGGTCAGTCTCGTTACTCCTTTGACTACAGATGGCGAGCTGTTGAGGCCTGTTTGGCCTTTTGTACGTGCTGGTGAAGTTGCTGATAAATGCCTCCTCGAAATCTAACCAGCAGTCTATGCTGCCAGTTCTCAAGTTGTTCAACCAGATTCGGGCAGGTCCTTCCAACATCTGCGGTACGTATCGTACCGCCCAGCTTCTGTTTCCACCGGCGATGCTTACTCCAGTTACATAGTCAGTTAGCCAGTCCTCCGGCTTCTTGCTTCCGTCATAGGTCTTAGCACCCCGGTTGAGCTGAAAATTCCGGACAGGCGGCTCCCGCATGATCCGGGGTCCAAAGCAGGCGGGTCCCGGAGGTCCTTGCTCTTCCACTAGTTCGGATTGGTGAATTCGATCGAGCCGGAATCTGGCATCTGCCGGATTCAGCTGTCTGGTTCCTATCCGAGATCCCAAAGGATTCTCATCGGGCTGGTATCCGAGCTGCTGCAGTCTTGAGTTGCCATCGTTGAGCCGGTCTTGTGCCGGGATCACAGCCTGTTGCGGGATAGAGGCGGCCTCCCTTCGCGGGTTTCCCTGAACATGAGGAGGGTCCCGGGGTGGATTACCACGGCTAGTCGGGTTATTGTTTCTTACACCCAGGTTGCCACCCTCACGGGTACTTCCCGCCTGCCCCGAGTTACGCTGCCCGGCTTGCTGGATGCCTGCAAAGGCCGGATCATAGGCCTGTAACTGCTTGTTCTTCCCGGAACCCCGACTCCGGCTCCGGCTCATGCTCTTGCTTCTGCTCGGATGCGGGGAAGAGGCATCTCCGTCCGATTTCTGGCTATTGGGTCTAGCTGAGTGCACTTGGGATCCTGCCCCGGGGTTCTTCTTCTTGAAGGCCTGATTCTGACGGTTGGCCTCGATCACCAACTCGTTCACCCGCTCCTGTTGCTTGCGTAGAGCCTCACCGCATAACCCTACCAACTCGGCCATGGCGGCTTCGGCAGCCCTAAGAGTTTTCGTCGGCGAGCTGTATACTGGCTTCCCCGCTGAGATTAGGCTTCCCGTGTGACTGGTTGCGGCTCCACCCGCCAACTCATCATTCACCATTCTTCCTTTCTTGCGCAGTTCCGCGATGCGCTTGTCACGGGAGTCTATCTTAAGGAATCCGTGAGCTGCATTGTACTCCCGGAGGCTAGCATTGAGCTCGCGACGGATCTCGGCGATCTCCTGTGCTTCAGCGAGTAGCAACCTCCGCTGCTCCTCCAAATCAGCCGAAGTGGCCTGGGTGTCTGCTTCAGTAGTTACAGGGACATCCAACTTGGCCACCAGACCCGAGAGGGGATCCGGGCGATGTCGTGGCTGGGACGGTTGTGGATCGTCATCTCGGGCCGCACCTCTTTCCTGAGGAGGTTTGGCCAAACGGACGTGGCCGCTCCCGGCATCGCCGTCAGCGTCTTGATACTCCTCCTCGGTTGCCCCGACCATCATCACCGCTACGGAACTCGGGGAATTGACCGGCACGCAGACCCCGAGTAGCGCAGAGCATGGGGGGATCCTCAGCTTCCAGGACCACGTCCGAGTAGCTACAGATAACTTCGGTGACAACGTAGGTGGTGAAACCACCAAAGTCAATGAGGCATCCGTTCACCGGAAAGGGTCTGTTCCGGAAGCATCCTGCGTTGTCGCTGACGAAATCTATCTCACCCAGCCTTACGACAAGGCCAGAGAGAACCCGAATGTCGAAATGAACGGGGGAGCCCGTCCGGATGTGTACACCAGCCAACGCCTCTGTCAGCCCCATGGTGGGCGCCAACTGTCGTGGTGGTGTCACGGCAGATGCCATAGGATGGCTAAAGTGTGGGGCCGATGGACGTTGGTGGATCCGGGGAGGGGTAGCGAGCTGAATAGCCCACACGGGGAGGATCCCGGTATAACCGAGATCTCCCAAGAACCAGAAACAAGAGCAGTACGCTAGAGGGAAGATCTAACAAACAAGAACAAATGCACGAAGGCACTCAACACACAGACGATATACCCAGGTTCAGGGCCCTCGTGAGGAGGTAACACCCCTACTCCTGCCTTTCCTCTCTATATAACTGTGGTACAAGGGCTACAACTTGCTCTTAGATCTCTCAAGGTGAAGAACACCAAGAACTAGATGAACTCAAGGTATGAAGAAGTAAATGCTCTAGGAGTAAATGCAACTACAACTTTGGCTCCCAAGGTGGTCTCTCTCCCACAGAAGAAGTTATGGCGCCTTTTATAGAGTTCCGTCCAGGAGGGCCGGAAACCCTAAACCGGCTTGGCCCCACCGGACAGGCCTAACCGGCATGTCGTCACCGGCTAGTGCGTCCTAGTTGCCGCGCTTTCCGGCGTAGCCCCTTCGTCATCATCTTGGCAAGGACAGCAGGCGCCGTCCTGGAACATCATTGTCCCATTGTCAGAGACAAGACATGTCTTGGCCCATCCCGGAAAGCCTTTTCCGGATTGCCGGGCTAGGCAGGTCGTGTCTTGTCGTACCGTTGTCGTACCGGCTGACGCGCTCCCGTGTCAGGCGGGAGGTGACCATGCTTCCGTGTCAGGCGGGAGGTGACCATGCTTCCGTGTCAGGTGGAATGGTACTCCCCCCCGCAACAGATGGGAAAGCCTGCTACAGACCGTTGACGGCCTACCGGGGTCCCTCGTGCCGGTTATCTTCTTGCTCGCCCCCGTGAGTCCTTCCTGCACAAGATCAGGACCGAGATAGACGTTCCGGTTAGCACTTACCCGGATTGTCTATCCGGCAAAACCGAACACACCTCCTTCCGAAAGTCTCCTCGGAGCCCAAGATCCGAGATCCTTTCCGGAGGCGTCCGAGTTCGTCCCCCGATGAGTATCTCTAGGCCTAGCCTCCCGAAGATGTCTTAGCCTATCAACAAAGACATCTTCGAGAAGCTAGTTCTTAGAGGAACAACCCGCTGATGCTTGTGCTGCCATTGTGAAGGTTGGGGGTGTCTATTTATAGTTGCTTGAGCTGACCCTTGCTCCTGCCAGGAGGCACTTTGCACTCTACCGGCGCTCAAGGGTCAAGTTGCCCCTTCAGCACACCAGGAGGTGTCCCTTGCTCTCACCAAAGGTCAAGTACTGTTGGCACATTGTTGAATTATTCCGGGATCTGGCCCTACCCGGGGGGCAGCCCCCCGACACTAGTCCCCGAAGCTGGTGCTGCGCAGCGACCTCGGATGATGTGCAGGATCAGCTTTAATAACAACTATCTTCTGAGAACATATGATATTATCCTTCGACTAGATGCCGAGATCGGTTTTTCCCGAGATCCTCATACCGAGATTGTTTCCACCGGAAGGCGATGCCTGTAACCGGATACTGCAGTCTTAGTGAATCTTGACCGTTGGCTCTGCATTGAATTCGAGATCGCGAGCTGGGTCCCACCCGACGTCATGTCTGATCAGAAGCGCACTCGAGTGCTTCTGACCGAGCACGCTGTTGCTCGGGTTCGCGCAGCCGATCCGAAGTCCAACAGTTGGGGACGTGTGGCCCTCGGTGTGGCCGGATCGGGCGCTCCGGTGAGCGCCACGTGCCGCGCTGCACAGAACGAATCCCACCCACGATCGGAGAGATCGTGGGCGGGAAAATTGGAAACTGCTCCGGAATCCCCCCATAAATAGGGGACCGGAACGGTCACCACTTCTTCTTCCTCTCCTTCACACCTCCGTCACCGTCGTCTCGAGCGCGCCGCCGTAGCCGTGCCCGGAGCCCGAACGCTGCCGCTCTCGTTGGTCGCCGGAGCCCGAACGTCGCCGCTCTTCTTGCGCATCACCGGCCTCGCTTTCTCAGGTGAGCTCTTCTCTCCGCCCCGATGAACCTTTCTTCCACGGGAACAACGCCTCGCGCTCGGTCGTGCCCTAACACACGCGCGGCTGCGCCGCCGCCGGCGAGCACGATTCGCGCGGCGCGCACGGGGCGTGCGGCGGGGATGCATAGTCGCTGTAGGACCTAGCCCTTTTGCCCGTACTATGCCCTGTTTGAGTTTAGCCCGTGCCTATTTTCCTCATTTTAGTTTTGATTTACTAGCCCGCGGTAGATCTTACTTGTCATGAACCCGGTTGTCTTTAGGAGTTTGTGATCCGGTATCTTAGCTCCCGGTAGACTAATTCCGACTAACTGCCGCTGCGCCTGCAGAGTAGCCCGGATACATATGCGGACTTCTCCGGCATGGGTGAAGAAAGTATCCGGGGGTGCTGGGATGGATCCGAGACCAAACAGGCGGATCTGGACTGGCTGTACCGGACTCACCGGATTCCGCCAGAAGTTGAGAGCCGTCTCCCGGAGGACGAGGTTCAACCGGAACCCCAACCCGGGGAATACGTTGTATTCCTCACGCACTTTGAGCGCGGGTTTGGGCTTCCGGCTAGCCCGTTCTTCCGCCACTTCCTCGACACCTACAGCCTCCAACCCCATCATCTCCCAGCTAATGCCATCATGATGCTTTCGTTCTTCACCACCTATTCGGAAGCATATCTCGGCGTATGGCCATTCCTGGACCTCTGGGCCAGGTACTTCATCCTTCGTCGCCAAGTCATCCCCAATCCGGATCAGAAAGTAAAGGACTTGGTCGACTGCGGAGCGGCCACCATCATCCCCCGTGCTGACTCCGGATTTCCTATAGTAAAAGGACTAGAATCCTGCCGGAAGTGGCAGCGCAGCTTCTTCTATGTGAAGAATCGGGAGAGCTCGGGAGATGCTCCGGGATCCTCGAATCTGGATTTCATAAACTTGCCGGAGTTCACCATTGGTCCTCCCCGCAAATTCAACCTCTGGAAACGGTTCCCCGACACCGAGGAGGTCAGGTGTATGCACGACGTCCTTAACGTGCTAACCGACAAGATGACTGGCAATGATCTCCTGCGTTGCTTCATCATTCGCCGCGTTTGCCCCCTCCAAACCCGACTGCACAAGATGTGCCATATGGCCGGGAACTTAGACCCCACCAGGACCAGTATTTTTGGGTTAGACCATGCTGCGGTCGTCTGACGCGTTCGAGCTATTGCTCGGACGAAGATGTCGGATGACTATGCCTGGGGTGCCATCGGGGGATCCCGGAAAAAACCCCTGAAACAGGTGCTCCTGTCTGCCTTTCGTAAACTTGCATTCGCACCCGGGTTCTGCTGGAAACCGACATGGTTGCCATGTGGTGATCTATTTGCGCAGTTATTCGAGCGGCAAACCGAGGAGGACGCTATCCACGCCAATGGGAATTTTGCGCCGAACTTCCCAGCACCGAGAGGAGCAAGCCGAACAAACAAACGGCCGAGAAGCCCCGACGCCGGAGGAGGGTCCTCCCACTGTGGATTCCGGGTACATTTTCTTTGCTTCATGCTACCTGACCTTGTCTTCTCCTGAAGTTTTTACTGAGATATTTCTTTCAGGGACGCACTCGACCTCCCGTCATCGTTTGCCTCCCGTCCTCCTGGATCCCGGACTCCCAGCCAGCCTCGGGCTGCCTCTTGTCCACCTCGTCCTTCCGCCCGAAGAAGCGAGCCTCCTGCTTCTGGTGCCGCCCCGACTGCTACCGCGGCTCCGGATACTCGTCCGGTGGTCGACGAGACTCCAGTCTAGGCCACGACTACATCGGAAGACATCCTTCTTCCGGATAGTCCGCGCAGGGTGCCGGGGCTCGAGGCGGAGATCATGAGCCCTCCCCAGCAGGCCGTGCCAAGCGGTCCCTCCTGGCAAGCTGCGAGCAAGACCGCCCCGGAGAAACAGCCCGCCGCTTCTTCACGGCAATCTGATCAATCTGCCGCGAAAGCGCGCGCCAAGGTTGCCGGGCAGAAAACAGCTTCTGCCAAACCTACTGCTGCTCCGACATCCTCGGCCCAAGACTTGGCCCTACGCACGGGTAAGTTTTCACCGTTACCGCCACCTCCGGCCGAGATCCCTACTGCTGCCCTGCGGACGCTGCGAGCAACCGTAAGCTCCTTTGTGCCTTCAGGATCCCGGGAAGTTGTTGTAGCTCGCGCGCCCGGCGGCTCCGGCATACACGTTATTGACGAATACAACCAGGCCTGGATTGCCGCTGACGCCTCTGAGACCGTGGGGGACTTGCACGCTGCCGGCCCTAGCCGCAACGCTCAAGCTCTGCACGCTCTCCAGGTAGCCGCGCTGGATGTTACTCGGGTGACCGAGGTAAGTTTGTTCTCTTTCCTTCTCCGATAAATATTTGTTCCTTCCCCACTAGTCCCCGAGATTGGTGCTTAGTGTTCTAAATTCCACCGAATAGCAGACCACTATGCTCCAATCTTAGAGAAAATACCAGGACTCGGAAACCGAGTCCCCGAGATCCTCCCAACCGGGTAGCTTGTTTCAAAAATTGGTCCATCTCCACTAGTCCCCGAGATTGGTGCTTAGTACTCTAGATTCCACCGAATAGCAGACCACTAGGCTCCAATCTTAGAGAAAATTTCAGGACCCGGAAACCGAGTCCCCGAGATCCTCCCAACCGGGTAGCTTGTTTCAAAAATTGGTCCATCTTCACTAGTCCCCGAGATTGGTGCTTAGTGCTCTAGATTCCACCGAATAGCAGACCACTAGGCTCCAATCTTAGAGAAAATTTCAGGACTCGGAAACCGAGTCCCCGAGATCCTCCCAACCGGGTAGCTTTTAATTGTTACCGATCTCGGAGTCTCTCGAGTCCCTTAAATCTTTTCCAAGATTGACTCATCCTTCTTTGTCTTGATTTCAGGAGTGCAGCAAGAAACGTGGCAGCATCTTCAACTGGGTTCTTGCTGACATCGGTCAGTCCAAGAAGTGCGAGGGGCGCCTCCGGGAGGAGAGAGATGCCATGCGCAAAATTTCTGTGGATCAGCAGGCTGCGCTTGCTACTGCGCAGGCCGAGATTGCGCGGCTTAATGGCGAGCTTGGAAAGGCCAGATCTGCTGCGACCGACATGAAGACGCGCTTCGTGGAGGCGACGCAGAAGCAGAAGGAGACCTTGGACCAGTCCGAGGAGCGCGCGCATCTCGCCGAGACCGGGCTGGCTCTTCTCCGGTCACGGGCCGATACTTGGCTCTCTGAGCTAACTGTATTGAACCGGGACCTTAACAGTAAGTGGACCGACATCTCCCTCCTTTCCTTGCTCTTTTTCTTTATTGTTGCCCTCCTTATGATCTAGTCGCTTGACAGCTCTTCTTTTTAAAGGGGAATTCGAGCACTCCCGCGAGGCTGCTGCCCTTGCGGTTGCTGCCGCCCGGGAGAAGCGTTCCGGGAAGGGCCCTGTCTCGGATGCTTGGGACATTGAGGATCACCTCACTGCCCTGAAGGCCCGGATAGTGCCTCTCCGGTCGATCGGGACGAAGTTGCTCAGCGCCGCGATCCACGTTCATGGTGCGCTGTGGCCGGGTGTCAGGGCGACGCTCTCGGTCGGCGAACTTGCAAGCGCACTCCGAGGTGCCGGGAGGCACGTCCATGCTTGGAAACGCTCCGGTGCGCGGGCTGGTGCCGATCAGGTCATGACCCAATCTGAGTTGGTACGAAGGTCTCGACTTGGACGTGATCCAGCGCCTGCGCACCATCTCGCCTTGGTGCAGCGATCCGGCTAAGCTCCAGCGGCGACCAAAAGTGGCGCATCGCATCGCCTCCTGGTCCAACATTCGCGCCTTCACCGCCAGCATCGTCGCTTCCGACTCCGAATCCGATTACGAGGATGACGATGAAACTGGTGCGACCGGCGACGTGGACGGTGAGATCTCGGAGGAGGATGACGCTGCCTCTGGTGCCGCGACCGAGACCGTGGTTCCCCGGGATGCTACAACTTCTCCGCCACCCGAGGTCTCTCAGGCCGAGGTGCGCCCAGATGCCCCGAGTACCGCTGCCGGTTCTGAGGACACCGCCACTGCTGCTCCCGCTGCTGCCACCGCCGAGAAGCCGGCTTCCCCTACTACTTAGAAAAACTTAAGAGTAGAACTGTTAAATCCCTGTGATGTCGGGTGCAAGATGTAATATATACTATTTAACATTTATGTTCCGTACTAAATTATTTATCCGAACAAGCTATGTAGGTTTATTCTGTCATGAGTCCCCGAGTTGCTTTTCATGTTTACCGTACTTAGGCAATTTCTGCTCTTGTCTACCATTTCGGCGTTCGACAGTCGAGTCACAAAACTCCATATACGGCATACATTACTTAAGACAATCCGAGTTCTGGCTAACCGAATTCCCGACATAAAAAATAACTGGGTTAGCAAAAATAGGTATGCCGGATAAGTTCCTGCTCCGAGTCCCCGAGACCATTTTCGTGTTCCCCACATTTGATTCTCTTTGCTCTTGACTACCATTTCGGCGTGCGTCAGTCGAGTCACAAGATGATTTCACATGACATACATTACTCTGACTTTGAGAATCGAACTCGTAACTTTCCCGGCATACAAATAATACAAAAAATAGGTACTCGGCAGTCCCCGGGTTCCTTCCCGAGATGCCGGTATGAAATAACAAATAAACTGGACAAAGTAAACGGGCACATAACGAGGCAGTCCCCGGGTTCCTCCCGGGGTGCCCTATTTTCAGTAATACATAAAAATTTATACATCATACACTGAGCCCTTTATGAGTAAAAGGGGCGAAGCAGAGCTACATTCCATGGACGTTTGGTTTCCTCCCCGGATTTGTCCATTACACCTTTCCAAGACTCCTGTGCATCTACAATGTAATAAGAATCATTGTGCAATGCCCTGCTTATCACGAAAGGTCCCTCCCATGGAGGTGACAGCTTATGCATTCCAGCCGTGCGTTGGATGAGCCTTAACACAAGATCTCCTTCTCGGAACACTCTCGGCTGCACCTTCCGGCTATGATAGCGGCGGAGGTTTTGCTGGTAAACTGCAGACCGAGAAAGTGCCAATTCTCTTGCCTCCTCAAGTAAATCAACATCATTCTCTCGGGCCTCCTTTGCCTCGGTCTCGGTGAACATTGTCCCTCTCGGTGAATCATACTGTATGTCGGTTGGGAGTACTGCCTCGGCACCGTACACCATAAAGAATGGCGTATACCCGGTAGATCTATTCGGTGTAGTCCGGAGACCCCACAAAACCGCCGGTAACTCCTCTATCCAGCATCTCGGAGTTCTCAACAGTGGCTCGATCAAACGAGCTTTGATGCCGGCCAAGACCAAAGCATTTGCTCTTTCGACTTGCCCGTTTGCTTCCGGGTGTGCAACTGATGCTACATCCAGCCGGATTCCCTTCTCCGCACAAAATCGAGCGAATTCCCCCACAGTAAAATTGGTGCCATTATCCGTGATAATGTTGTGCGGGTACCCGTATCTCAAGATGATGTCTTTTAGGAATTGCACAGCGGTGTGTCCATCACACTTCCGGATTGGCTTGAGCTCTATCCACTTGGTGAATTTATCCACCATGACCAGTATGTGCGTCATATTGCCTCGTGCCGGTTTGAACTGCCCGACCATATCCAAACACCATACTGCAAATGGCCAAGTGATAGGGATTGTCTTCAGTGCTGATGCCGGCATATGTATCCGGTGAGCAAACCTCTAGCATCCTCCACACTTCCGGACAATGTCTTCTGCCTCTTGCAACGCAGTGGGCCAGTAGAACCCATGTCGGAACACTTTAGCCACCAGGGCCCGGGATGATGCATGATGTCCACACTCCCCCTGATATATTTCCAGGAGCATCTCTTGTCCTTCTGCCGGTTCCACACATCTCTGGAGTACCTCAGTGACACTCCTCTTGTATAGCTCTTGATTGATGACGGTGTATGCTTTTGACCTTCGTATTATCTGCCGGGCTTCCACCTCATTCTCCGGGAGGGTTCCTTTCAAGATGTAAGCCAGAATGGGATGCGCCCATCCCGGGACAGGTCGAACCGGGAATACGGGAGCGTCTATGTCCATTGGCTCTGCCGACATCACCTCCATCATCATCTTTCTTTGCCTCTCTGAGCATAGTGATGCAGTCCCCGGGTTCGATGTGATGCTCCCGACATCTACTTCCATGGGTACGGCATCTGAACTAGGCTCCTTGGGGATGAAGATAGAATCCGACTCGGGTGAGGGTTGAATAGATGGCTTCCTCAAATGCTCAAGAGCGATCCCGGGTGGGATGGCATCCCGAGATGACCCTAGCTTGGACAAGACATCTGCTGCCTCGTTTTCTCCTCTGGGTATGTGCTTGAACTCGCATCCTTCGAAAAATCCGGATATTTTCTGCACATGAAACCTGTATAAGGCCATGTTTGCATCAAGCGCATCCCAATTCCCCGACACCTGCTGCACTACGAGATCGGAATCACCAAAACATTCTATCCGGCGGATGCCGATCTCCCTGGCGACATTCAGTCCATGAACCAAGGCCTCATATTCCGCGACGTTGTTAGATGCCCGGAAATGGATTTGCAGAACATACTTCAGCACATCCTGTTTTGGTGAAGTGAGGACCACTCCGGCACCTAACCCGATCTTAGCCTTGGAGCCATCGAAATGCATCCTCCAGAAATTGTAATCCGGCATCGGAGGTTCATATTGCATCTCGGCCCAGTCTACCAAAAAGTCTGGCAGCGCCTGTGACTGGATGGCATCTAGTCTCTCATACGCCGGAGCGTATGGAGACAACTGGATGGCCCATTTGGCTACCCGGCCGCTAGCGTCCTTGCAACCGATGATCTCGGCCAGAGGAGCCTCGCATACCACTATGATCGGGTGCTCTTGAAAGTAGTGCTTGAGCTTGGTCACTGCCATGCATACTCCATATGCCATCTTCTGGTAGTGCGGGTAGTTCTGCTTGGATTCCGAGATCACCTCACTGAGGTAATACACCGGCCTTTGTATCAGCTTGCCCCCTTCTTCCCTCTCTACCATCATTGCCACACTGACTAATCGGTTGGTGGCAGCAATATACATCAGCATAGGTTCCTTGGGTAATGGGGATGCCAACACGGGTGCTGTTGAGAGCATTCTCTTCAAATCGTTGAACGCCGCGTCAGCCTGCGGGGTCCAAACAAATGTTTTGCTTTTCTTCATTAACTGGTACAGGGGCAAGGCCTTCTCTCCAAGTCGACTCACAAACCGACTTAGGGATGCAAGATAGCCAGTGAACTTCTGCACATCTTTGAGACGTACGGGCAATTTCATGCTCTCGATAGCAAGAATTTTACCCGGGTTGACCTCAATTCCCCGGCTTGAGATGAGGAAGCCGAGTAACTTCCCCGCCGGAACACCAAATGTGCACTTATCCGGGTTCAATTTCATCCGGAATCTTCTTAAGTTTTTAAACGTCTCCCTCAGATCATCTATCAGTGAGGCCTTTTCTTTTGTTTTTATGACTATGTCATCGACATAGACTTCGGCATTCCGGCCTATCTGGTCGTGCAAACACTTTTGCATGCACCTCTGCTATGTAGCACCAGCATTTCTCAAACCGAAAGTCATGACACGATAGCAATAGGCCCCATAAGGGGTAATAAAAGCAGTTTTCAATTGATCATCCGGATTCAAAGGTATCTGGTGAAAACCAGAATAGGCATCTAAAAAAGTCAAAAGTTCACTCCCGGCAGTGGAATCTATCACTTGATCTATCCGGGGCAGTGGAAAGGGGTCCTTCGGGCATGCTTTGTTGAGGTTGGTGAAGTCGATGCACATGCGCCACACCTTAAGCAGGAGGGGGTCATCCTTCTTCTTCTCTACTAGGACCGGATTCGATATAAAATCCGGGTGCAGCACCTCCATTATAAATCCGGCAGCCATCAGTATAGCCAGATGCTCCATGACGGCAGCTCTTCTTTCATCCGAGAGGTGCCTAGTTGGTTGCTTCACCGGCTTCGCGTCCAGTCTAACAAACAGAGAGTGCTCAGCCAACTCCCTCGGGACACCTTGCAGATCTTCACTTGACCACGCAAAAGCATCCCGATTCTCACGGAGGAAGTCGACGAGCTCGCCTTCCTATTTGCTGTCCAGGTTGCTGCCAATGATAACTTGGCGCTCCGGGTTGCTGGGGTCCACACCCACCTTCTTGGTCTCCTTGGGGGGCTGGAATGATGCACCCTGCTCCGGGTTCACCATCCCGGGCATTCCGAGTTGGGAGGTCTTGGCCATCTCCACCACCTGCTGGATCCTCTTCTTTTCTTCCGCGATCACCAGGGACTCAGCTAAGCATGATCCCACCGAGGCACACTCCATGGAGCGCTTGTGGTCTCCCGAGATGGTGATTACGCCGTTAGGTCCCGGCATCTTCATCTTCAGGTAGCCCATGTGAGTCGAGATCATGAACTTGGCCAGGGCTGGCCTGCCGATCAGTGCGTGATACGGGCTTTCGAGGTCCGCGACCTCGAATTCCATGCTCTCGGTTCGGCAGTTCTCCCGGGTTCCAAATAGCACTTCAACCCAGATTTTACCCATGGGTGAGCAAGAGACTCCGGGCACAATGCCGTGGAAGGTCGTCTCGGTAGGCAACAAGGTGTTCATGGACACCCCCAGCTTCAGCATCGTGTCCTTGTACATGATGTTAATGGCACTGCCATTGTCGATCAGAACCCGGCCGAAGCGAACATTGAGGTTTGGTCCGACAAATGTTGGGTCCACCACCAAGGCGTACGCCCCCGGCTTAGGCATAACCCTGGGGTGATCCTTCCGGCTCCACGTGATCTCCATCTCGGACCAGTGCAAGAACTTGGGCACCGCCGGGATCACGGCGTTCACCTCCAGGGCACGTTGTCGCACACTCCTCCGGTCAGTGGGTTCGGTCACGAAGACCACATAGCTTTGATGTGCCTCCTGGTAGTTGCCCTGCTGATGTCCGGCTTGGTTACTGGGGCCTGCACCATTGTCGTTCCGGGTGTGCACCACATTCACCGGCCGAGGTGGGGGTCCTCGCTGAGGCTGATTGATCCGGATCGCGTTGGCCCCCGATGTCGGAGGAGGGGGTCTCGGAATGTTGGGTCGAGATGCCGGAGCACTCGGCCGAACAGCTCCCGAGCTGCCCTCCTGCAATGTGCGCTGATACCAGCTGCACTGCCGAGTAGAGTGGTTTGCTGGCTTGTTGGCCTCCAGAGTATGGTAGCAGCATGGCTTGTTCAGCATCTCTTCATACGTCAGGGGCTTCTTTTGTTCCACCCAAGTTTTTTGCACTTCCTGACTCTGACCCCAAGCCGGGCCACTTGTCTTTTGACGCTGACTGTTGCCGGCATCCTCTTGCTCCCGGGTCACTGCTGCGACGTGCTGTGTGGCATGGTGGTACTCGGGTTGATTCCTCTTATGGCCAAAATCCTGGCGATCATGGCTCCTGCTCGATCCCGAACGCTGAGGTCCCGCATTCCTTCTGTTGGAGTCACCGACATCCACCAGGGGTTGCATGGGATCTCCAAGCGTGTAGGTATCGGCGATGCGCATGGTCTCTGCCAAGGTCGCCGGCATCTTTCTTTGCAACTTCTGCCACAGCATCGAGCCATGCCGGCATCCTTGTGCAAACCAGGAGATGGCCTGTGCCTCTACCACTCCTTCGCAAGAATTGCGAATATTGCTCCACCGGGTAAGCTATTCCCGGTCAGTCTCGTTACTCCTTTGCCTACAGATGGCGAGCTGTTGAGGCCTGTTTGGCCTTTTGTACGTGCTGGTGAAGTTGCTGATAAATGCCTCCTCGAAATCTAACCAGCAGTCTATGCTGCCAGTTCTCAAGTTGTTCAACCAGATTCGGGCAGGTCCTTCCAACATCTGCGGTACATATCGTACCGCCCAGCGTCTGTTTCCACCGGCTATACTTACTGCAGTTACATAGTCAGTTAGCCAGTCCTCCGGCTTCTTGCTACCGTCATAGGTCTTAGCACCCCGGTTGAGCTGAAAATTCCGGACAGGCGGCTCCTGCATGATCCGGGGTCCAAAGCAGGCGGGTCCCGGAGGTCCTTGCTCTTCCACTAGTTCGGATTGGTGAATTCGATCGAGCCGGAATCTGGCATCTGCCGGATTCAGCTGTCTGGTTCCTATCCGAGATCCCAAAGGATTCTCATCGGGCTGGTATCCGAGCTGCTGCAGTCTTGAGTTGCCATCGTTGAGCCGGTCTTGTGTCGGGATCACAGCCTGTTGCGGGATAGAGGCGGCCTCCCTTCGCGGGTTTCCCTGAACATGAGGAGGGTCCCGGGGTGGATTACCACGGCTAGCCGGGTTATTGTTTCCTACACCCAGGTTGCCACCCTCACGGGTACTTCCCGCCTGCCCTGAGTTACGCTGCCCGGCTTGCTGGATGCCGGCAAAGGCCGGATCATAGGCCTGTAACTGCTTGTTCTTCCCGGAACCCCGACTCCGGCTTCGGCTCTTGCTCTTGCTTCTGCTCGGATGCGGGGAAGAGGCCTCTCCGTCCGATTTCTGGCTATTGGGTCTAGCTGAGTGCACTTGGGATCCTGCCCCGGGGTTCTTCTTCTTGAAGGCCTGATTCTGACGGTTGGCCTCGATCACCAACTCGTTCACCCGCTCATGTTGCTTGCGTAGAGACTCACCGGATAACCCTACCAACTCGGCCATGGCGGCTTCGACAGCCCTAAGAGTTTTCGCCGGCGAGCTGTATACTGGCTTCCCCGCTGAGATCAGGCTTCCCGTGTGACTGGTTGCGGCTCCACCCGCCAACTCATCATTCACCATTCTTCCTTTCTTGCGCAGTTTCGCGATGCGCTTGTCCCGGGAGTCTATCTTAAGGAATCCGTGAGCTGCATTGTACTCCCAGAGGCTAGCATTGAGCTCGCGACGGATCTCGGCGATCTCCTGTGCTTCAGTGAGTAGCAACCTCCGCTGCTCCTCCAAATCAGCCGAAGTGGCCTGGGTGTCTGCTTCAGCAGTTACAGGGACAGCCAACTTGGCCACCAGACCCGAGAGGGGATCCAGGCGACGTCGTGGCTGGTACGGTTGTGGATCGTCATCTCGGGCCACACCTCTTTCCTGAGGAGGTTTGGCCAAACGGACGTGGCCGCTCCCGGCATCGCCGTCAGCGTCTTGGTACTCCTCCTCGGTTGCCTCGACCATCATCACCGCTACGGAACTCGGGGAGTGACCGGCACGCAGACCCCGAGTAGCGCAGAGCATGGGGGGATCCTCAGCTTCCAGGACCACGTCCGGGTAGTTACAGATAACTTCGGTGGCGACGTAGGTGGTGAAACCACCAAAGTCAATGAGGCATCCGTTCACCGGAAAGGGTCTGTTCCGGAAGCATCCTGCGTTGTCGCTGACGAAGTCTATCTCACCCAGCCTTACGACAAGGCCAGAGAGAACCCGAATGTCGAAATTAACGGGGGAGCCCGTCCGGATGTGTACACCAGCCAACGCCTCTGTCAGCCCCACGGTGGGCGCCAACTGTCGTGGTGGTGTCACGGTAGATGCCATAGGATGGCTAAAGTGTGGGGCCGATGGACGTTGGTGGATCCGGGGAGGGATAGGGAGCTGAATAGCCCACACGGGGAGGATCCCGGTATAACCGAGATCTCCCAAGAACAAGAAACAAGAGCAGTACGCTAGAGGGAATATCTAACAAACAAGAACAAATGCACGAAGGCACTCAACACACAGACGATATACCCAGGTTCAGGGCCCTCGTGAGGAGGTAACACCCCTACTCCTGCCTTTCCTCTCTATATAACTGTGGTACAAGGGCTACAACTTGCTCTTAGATCTCTCAAGGTGAAGAACACCAAGAACTAGATGAACTCAAGGTATGAAGAAGTAAATGCTCTAGGAGTAAATGCAACTACAGCTTTGGCTCCCAAGTTGGTCTCTCTCCCACAGAAGCAGTTATGGCGCCTTTTATAGAGTTCCGGCCAGGAGGGCCGGAAACCCTAAACCGGCTTGGCCCCACCGGACAGGCCTAACCGGCATGTCGTCACCGGCTAGTGCGACCTAGTCGCCGCGCTATCCGGCGTAGCCCCTTCGTCATCATCTTGGCAAGGACAGCAGGCGCCGTCCTGGAACATCATTGTCCCCTTGTCAGAGACAAGACATGTCTTGGCCCATCCCGGATAGCCTTTTCCGGATTGCCGGGCTAGGCAGGTCGTGTCTTGTCGTACCGGCTGACGCGCTCCCGTGTCAGGCGGGAGGTGACCATGCTTCCGTGTCAGGCGGGAGGTGACCATGTTTCCGTGTCAGGCGGAATGGTACTTCCCCCCGCAACAGATGGGAAAGCCTGCTACAGACCGTTGACGGCCTACCGGGGTCCCTCGTGCCGGTTATCTTCTTGCTCGCCCCCGTGAGTCCTTCCTGCACAAGATCAGGACCGAGATAGACGTTCCGGTCAGCACTTACCCGGATTGTCTATCCGGCAAAACCGAACACACCTCCTTCCGGGAGTCTCCTCGGAGCCCAAGATCCGAGATCCTTTCCGGAGGCGTCCGAGTTCGTCCCCGGATGAGTATCTCTAGGCCTACCCTCCCGAAGATGTCTTATCCTATCAGCAAAGACATCTTCGAGAAGCTAGTTCTTAGAGGAACCACCCGCTGATGCTTGTGCTGCCATTGTGAAGGTTGGGGGTGTCTATTTATAGTTGCTTGAGCTGACCCTTGCGCCTGCCAGGAGGCACTTTGCACTCTACCAGCGCTCAAGGGTCAAGTTTCCCCTTCAGCACACCAGGAGGTGTCCCTTGCTCTCACCAAAGGTCAAGTACTGTTGGCACATTATGAAATTATTCCGGGATCTGCCCCTACCCGGGGGGCAGCCCCCCGACAAAGTTCATGGAGACCAACCAGAAATATTTTCTAAATCTTGCTCCCTCTTTCTTTCTTTTCTCCCTCCTTCTCTGAGACTTCATGAAGACTAAGTAAATCCAAGACCAGCCTAGGTGATACAAAAATCATCAAGTCTGAAGATTATTCAAGTCTACCAAGAATTCAATCAAGACATCACCAAGGAGAATATTACAAGTCTGGAGATGAAGCCTAGAAGACCAACTACATCTTTGTTCTACCTTTTCCCTGTTTCCTAATGTTGTCTTTCACTTAAGACTTAAGAGATTTTCATGGCATGACATGCATCTCTAGTCCTTAGAAATAAATTGCATATCATGCATGACATGTTTTCCTTAGAAGTTTTATGAAACTTGTTTGTTCACTAGATATGAGCATGTATGTTTGATGATTGTTGTTTGTTGATTGTTGTATTGTGGTTTGCTTATATTGTTAAGATTGAATGGAGAGCAAACGTTTGTTGCTGAAAAGAGTTTGTGAACAACGACAACATTCAAAGGCAAGTAGCACACCTCATAAACTTCCTATTATTTTTTATATGCATTACTTAGTGTATTTTTATATATGCATGTGTAGGATAGTGTTGCTATGCTAAACCTGTGTAGAATTCCCTTACTCCTGTGTCTAGGTTCCTATATCATACTTTGCAGAAATATTGATGCTATGCAATTGATGAAAAGTCTTACAAAATATTAAATGACTACTCAGGGTTGTACTCATGGTTGTCGTCGCCTAGGATGAATGTCTATTTTACTTAGGGCCGTGAGCATGGTGATTTTCACCTGAGAGTACATCCACTAAGTTAATGAAACACCTGGGTCGTAAGTGGTTGTATGGTTTATGTTGAGTGGCTACTCAGGTCCATGTCTATGGTTCCTGGAGTATGTACACTTGTGAATGGCCACCCAGGAACAGAGGAATCTGAAGAACTCCGAGTGACGATTGCTTCCAGTGCAGCCATTGCCATATGGGCTCTGGCTTGATCAATTATGTTGCGTGGACTCTCTCCAACTTGAGAAGAAGATGTAGGGGGTGTTAGGTGGAACGGGTCAAGGCAGATGGGAGGGAAAATGCTTCTGAAAGATCTCGTCTCATTCTTCTCCTTTCCTTATCACAAATGGTGTGTAAAGGATAATTTGGGTTGAATGGGTACAATGGTGAACGTGCACAACCTATGCAGAGTGTAAAACTAAGTACTTAGCCGTGTCCCCGGTACGGACAATTTGAGCAGCTGATCACGGACGTCAACGGAGGATTCCATCATTCCAACTTCAGAAATAAAACTTGATGGGTGAACAAGGGAAGATAAGATTTATGGTTTTCATGCCATCCTTGTCTTAATTTGAAGAAAGTGTTTTCCAAAGAGATAGGAAAAATTGGCTTTATGCAAAATAGCCTTGAACTCCACCAGCCAAATATGCATATAGGCTATAGAGTAATTCCATTAAGTGTCCACCATAGTGTCACTTGCCAGACTCCATTTTTAAAGGAATCTGACCCACGTTGTTGCAATATTTTTCTTATTGCAGATTGTTCATATGATGAGTGAGGTTTCGTTTATAGGTTTCAAGTCTACAACCAACATGTTTTCTCCTGTGGCAGCATGAAAGTGATAGAGACTCACTGCTATTGTATTTCCGATGTGTAGTATTTCAAAGCTTGCTTTATGCTATGCTACTTGTAATGAGTATTTTGTAAGTCTGGATCATCGATGTAATAAAATTGATAGTTTGTTGTGATATTACATCGTAAACTGTGTGTGCAAACGAATCGATCCAGGCATTTGCACTATACACAGGAATCTGCCTTATTTAAATTGCAGGTACGCTACAGGACTTGGCGTTGCAGGCCGCACGCGAGGAATCCATCCGCTTCGCCAAGGAGGTCCACGAGGGGGCCATCCGCGACGCCTCCGAGCTTCTCACGCCCCTCCAGGAGGAGCGTGACGCCGCTGCCGAGCTCCTGTCCGCGCGACGGCCGAGCGCGAAGCCATGGAGGGCTCGTTGGCGCAAAAACGCCGCGAGCTGGGCCATCTGGAGAGCCAGCTCTTATCCGCCCACCGGGCCGCGCAGGAGACCCTGGAGGAGGACCGCAAGGGCCTCGCCGAGCGCGAGCGGCACCTGCCCCTCAAGGAGAAGGAGGTACAGTTGCACGACGAGCAGCGGCTTCAGGCGGAGAACGCGCTCGCCACTCAACACGAAGAGCACGAGGCGCGTGAAGGGGACCTGGCCCAGGCGCTCCACCAATACGACGAGAACATCGCTGCCCAGAAGCGCGCCCTGGAGCGCTTCGAGCAGCGGTACGCCGAGAAGAAGAAAGAGGCGGACGACGTCATCCTGGAGCGCGAGAAGCAGTACAGGCTGGCAAAATCCCAGGAGTACTGCGACATGGCCAAGAAGCAGGAGGACCGCTTCAGGGCCAGACGCGCTGCCGATGCCCAGCGAATCGCGGAGCTCGAGAAGGCGAACTCCAAGCTTGAGGCCCGCCTCCAACGCGCGAAGGACGACCGACGACGGGCGGAAGAGGCCCGCAGCATGGCCATCCATGACCTCAACACCCTCGCCAAGGACGTGGAGGAGCAGGTGGCTCCCGCGATGGAGCAGGCGACAGAGGATGCGGATACTGCACAGGCGGACCGTGCGCTCACGAGGCAGCGGGAGCGCATGTTTGAGGCGCTGGTTGCCCGGGGTAACGAGCTGGCCGCCCAGCTTGGCGCAGACGTGCCGCACGCCGAGGTCAGATGCCGTGGCGATGCTGCCATGTACCTGGTCTATTTCGATCAGCTCTTCACGATGCTCGAGGTCCCTGTTTCTGACCTTCGTGAGGTGATAGAGGACGAGAGCCGGCAGTGTAACGCCCCGGGGTTTATCCCATATTAGTTTTGTTGTTTCTTTTGTGCATCTTCATGTCATCATATCATCATGTATTTGTCACTTCATTTATTTTTATTGCATTTAAATTTAAATTACACCCTTCAAATTCAATTCCAAATTTAATTTCAAATGCTTTTCAAATTAATTAAAATGGGTAATTCAAATATTTTGCAAATATGATAAAAACTAATTTATTAAATTGCCTATCTAAAACAAAAACTATTTTATAAAGTTTCTTTATAAAAATTCTTTTTGTATTTGTTTTAAATGCAAAACAGGAAAGAATAAACAAAAGAAATAAAAATTTCAGAGAAAAACTTACCTGGTCGAAGCCCACTTGGCCCATCTAGCTCTTAGCCCAGCCCACTCCCTCATCCCCTTCCTCCGTACAGCTTTCCAGCGTGGAGGAGTCCATGGTGGAGACGTTCCCCATGGCAGCCCCCAATACGTGCTCCACCTCCTCCCTACTTAGCCCCCTCCTCTGCCCGAACCCTAACCCTACCCCCTCTTCTCCCAACTGCGCCGCCGCCCCGTCTCTTTCCCCTCTCCCCTCTCTGTTCCTACCCCTTGTTCTCCACCTCCATTACCGAAAAAGGGAGCTCAACGTGTCGTCGTGTCGGGCTTCGCCAAGGTCAGTTGGGCGCAGGAATGGAGCCGTGGCGCCTTCCTCTCTGTCCCAGGTGAAGAGCTGGTGCGGGAGCCGCCGGTCGCGCCGCGACCGAGCTCGACTTCCTCCCCCGTTTCGTCCCGTCGCCATGAACGCATTCGGGTTCTCCTCTTCCGGCAATATACCCCGACACCGAGCACCTCAATGTGAGCTCCGCTCTACCCCTCCCTCTCCCTCGTGCTCTGGGCCTCGCCTTCGTGCGCAGCGCCGCGCCTCTGCCTCTATCGTCGGCCGTGTTTCCTCCGCCGTGTCTTTGTACAGCAGATCGTGATTTCAGTTCGTCAGAGAACATGGGCACGTTTACTCCTTAAAAACAACCTGTGACCTGAGATATCAACAACACACACCAGGCCCTCTGGTTACCACCACCGCGTCGTTCCATCCGCGCGTCGCGAGTTCGAAACCCGGCCGCGTTGATTAAAAGGCCACTTTTTCTCTCTTTCTTTCTCGCTCACTGACAGCTACCACCAGTCATTGACTGTGGGTGCCAGCGCACCGTCCCCGCACATGGTCATCGCCTGCGTGGCGCCTGGGGCCGCGCGTCAGTCGATGTGGCTAGCCTCACCTCCGGTGCAAAAAAACCCAGATCTAGATCTGGATCTGAATATTTGAGCCAAAGCCCCTGTTGTTTTTGTTTTCTGCGCAGAGACTCCCACCGACACAATTTCATCATGAACAGGTCCCTATAAATTGCAGAAACACCCCTAAACTTAAAATGCTAATAACTTTTAATCTATAAATCCAAATTAAATAATCTTTATATGTTTATTAATCGGAAAAATGCAAGGAATATTAATATGCCATTTGTATGTCATTTTGCATCTGTTATTTAATTGCTTTGTGTAATTTGTTAATTGCAACTAAATAAATTAAATATGGAATATGGGCTTTATTTAATTAATGCCCTATTCCATTTAATTTAATTAGGTCACCCATGTCATGTGTTGCCATGTTAACCAACATTTAATATTGCTGGTAAATAAATAACTTACACGTAAATATTAATTGTCGGGGTTGCTTTCCCGCTTAATTTGGATTACCTGCATTGTATTGCATCTTGCCGTGACATGCATCATTCTCGTATGATCATGCTGAATCTTTTGCCGTAGTTGTAAAATGCCTATTTCACGCTTTCCAGTGTTTGTTGCTTCTTCGTGGATACGACGTTGAGATGTGTGAGCAACGACAAGATCTGCTTCCATGCGGGATTCCAGGCAAGCAAAGTTTGCTTGTTTACCTATACATTGTCTTTCATTCCTGCCATTGATCTCTGCTACACTAGTATTCGATTCTTTATCGCGATCCCATCACATGTTTATCCTGCAGCTCATACAGCTTTATCCCCACATCCTAATACCTATTGCATGTTTATCTGTTGGCCTTGCGAGTCGTAGCGCATGCTTAGAGTTGTTTGTGCGAGTCGTCCGTATGTCTTATTTATTTTCACCTGCTTAGCATGATAGGTTATTCTACCTTAATAAAATGATGTCTTATGTTGGGGTATTATAATTAAAAGATATGCACCGGCGGAAGGCCTTGCGAGGTGCTTTGTTCTGCTAAGTGTCGACCTAGGAACTCAGTTCTTGTCCTCGGATCCAATTTTGAGCGCACTAACCGCTTGTGGGAGGCCCTATGGAGCCCCCCGCGGCTTTGATCTAATCCGCTTCTTATCCAGGGCGCCGCAAGTAGTTCGGGCTTTCCATTTGATGCATGCATATGGTTACCTAACGATCTCATGATGATGGAGTAGTCGATTCTCATATAGGGTGGCACGTTCTTAGAGTGCTATGAAGGTCGTATCCCGCGGGCACTAGACCTGATTAGCCGTGCACACAATCATGCGGTTCCCTGGATGGGTTGTAGAGAAGAGATTTGCCGTGTTGAGATGCCCTAGCTTCTGGCTTTGCTTTTGGGGTTGATCGAACGAGTACGGGTCCAGTAGTGCACCCCTACAGGGTATAATCTTATCGCTGAGCCGTGTCCACGGTTATGGACGACTTGGTGATGATGCTGGCTAACAAGATCATATACAACTTACACCTAATCATTGTTAATTAACCTGACTAGTAATATAGAATTACTCTCACAATAACTGGTAACTAAAATTTGTTCAATGTGTGAGTTTCCCGAATTGCTTCCTCATATTTGGTTGAGGGGGTTAATTCGAGAATGGGTTATGTTTGGTGTTAGTTGTAGTTGTTTACTTATGCGCTCTCTTATCCCCCTCTGATTAGACAAAAGTTGTAGTGTGTCTCTTTAGGTTGCTAGTGCTGCTGCCGCTAAGTCCACCTCCCCTATATTTTGGGAGATGGTGTAGAAAGTAGGCAAGTCGGTTTTGCTTGCCAGGGAGTGCCCTGACCCTCTTTTGGGTTGTGCTTTATGTGCAGTCAACAGGTTTGAAGTCTGACGACGTTAGCTTGGGAATCCCTCCGGCTTGGCTGGGCAGGGATATGGCGCCATTGCTTATCTTCAAGACTCTTAGTCCAATTTGTATCTTATCCGTAGTCGGATACTATTTTGCTTCCGCTGTCATTTGAATCTTTGTATTGTATCATTTGTATCTTGACTCGTTCGAGTCGTTGTTGTAATTTTATCTTCTGTTGTATTTGTGGATGTATCGGAACTGTTGTAATGTTATCACAATTCCACCCACATAATTCGCATGTTTCGGCGTGCACATTATGTCTGGTGGGCGACCAAAAATCGTTATTATGCGGATTTCGGCGGGATCGCTTAAATCTACATAGTACCGATTTTCGGGCGTCACAAAGTGGTATCAGAGCCTTGGTTTCGATCTCTATTTTGTTTCGATACGATTGGTTATCGAAGCAGCGTGTCCGCAAAAGCCTGTAGGATAACCTCGCTAACGGTCGTTGTTTCTAGAGTGTCGAAAACTATTTGACTTAAATTATTTTGAAAAATATCTCAATAGGTTTCTTTTTACTCCTTACCTCTATTCTATTTCTCCTCTTATCTTATTTGTTTTGGAGTTTCTCCTCTTATCCAACTTTCAAAGTTTTACGATCCTACGTGTGGGTGGACGATCTCTTGCTTTTATCCTGTTAGGTTCGATCTTCGGAAATCTTCATCGACGGAGCAACTCCTCTTGTTAGTGGTGTCGAGAATTTCAAGGTGGAGCAACGATCCCTTGTTAGTGGTGTCGAGAAGTTCTTCACGGAGCCGGAAGACTCGGTAGTTACCCCTCTCTTCTTGTGGTCTCGGCGTGGATCGCGGGACGCGATCCCTTGTTAGTCGTGTCGGTTGTAACGCCCCGGGGTTTATCCCAATTTATTTTTGTTGTTTCTTTTGTGCATCTTCATGTCATCATATCATCATGTATTTGTCACTTCATTTATTTTTATTGCATTTAAATTTAAATTACACCCTTCAAATTCAATTCCAAATTTAATTTCAAATGCTTTTCAAATTAATTAAAATGGGTAATTCAAATATTTTGCAAATATGATAAAAACTAATTTATTAAATTGCCTATCTAAAACAAAAACTATTTTATAAAGTTTCTTTATACAAATTCTTTTTGTATTTGTTTTAAATGCAAAACAGGAAAGAATAAACAAAAGAAATAAAAAATTCAGAGAAAAAATTACCTGGTCGAAGCCCACTTGGCCCATCTAGCTCTTAGCCCAGCCCACTCACTCATCCCCTTCCTCCGTACAGCTTTCCAGCGTGGAGGAGTCCATGGTGGAGACGTTCCCCATGGCAGCCCCCACCACGTGCTCCACCTCCTCCCTACTTAGCCCCCTCCTCTGCCCGAACCCTAACCCTACCCCCTCTTCTCCCAACTGCGCCGCCGCCCCGTCTCTTTCCCCTCTCCCCTCTCTGTTCCTACCCCTTGTTCTCCACCTCCATTACCGAAAAAGGGAGCTCAACGTGTCGTCGTGTCAAGCTTCGCCAAGGTCAGTTGGGCGCAGGAATGGAGCCGTGGCGCCTTCCTCTCTGTCCCAGGTGAAGAGCTGGTGCGGGAGCCGCCGGTCGCGCCGCGACCGAGCTCGACTTCCTCCCCCGTTTCTTTCTGTCGCCATGAACGCCTTCGGGTTCTCCTCTTCCGGCAATAAACCCCGACACCGAGCACCTCAATGTGAGCTCCGCTCTACCCCTCCCTCTCCCTCGTGCTCTGGGCCTCGCCTTCGTGCACAGCGCCGCGCCTCTGCCTCTGTCGTCGGCCGTGTTTCCTCCGCCGTGTCTCTGTACAGCAGATCGTGATTTCAGTTCGTCAGAGAACATGGGCACGTTTACTCCTTAAAAACAACCCGTGACCTGAGATATCAACAACACACACCAGGCCCTCTGGTTACGACCACCGCGTCGTTCCATCCGCGCGTCGCGAGTTCGAAACCCGTCCGCGTTGATTAAAGGCCACTTTTTCTCTCTTTCTTTCTCGCTCACTGATAGCTAGGTCCCACCAGTCATTGACTGTGGGTGCCAGCGCACCGTCCCCGCGCATGGTCATCGCCTGCGTGGCGCCTGGGGCCACGCGTCAGTCGTTGTGGCTAGCCTCACCTCCGGTGCAAAAAAAGCCAGATCCATATCTGGATCTGAATATTTGCGCCAAAGCCCATGTTGTTTCTGTTTTCTGCGCAGAGACTCCCACCGACACAATTTCATCACGAACAGGTCCCTATAAATTGCAGAAACACCCCTAAACTTAAAATGCTAATAACTTTTAATCTATAAATCCAAATTAAATAATCTTTATATGTTTATTTATCAGAAAAATGCAAGGAATATTAATATGCCATTTGTATGTCATTTTCCATCTGTTATTTAATTGCTTAGTGTAATTTGTTAATTGCAACTAAATAAATTAAATATGGAATGTGTTGGGCTTTATTTAATTAATGCCCTATTCCATTTAATTTAATTAGGTCACCCATGTCATGTGTTGCCATGTTAACCAACATTTAATATTGCTGGTAAATAAATAACTTACACGTAAATATTAATTGCCAGGGTTGCTTTCCCGCTTAATTTGGATTACCTGCATTGTATTGCATCTTGCCATGACATGCATCATTCTCGTATGATCATGCTGAATCTTTTGCTGTAGTTGTAAAATGCATATTTCACGCTTTCCAGTGTGTGTTGCTTCTTCGCGGATACGACGTTGAGATGTGTGAGCAACGACAAGATCTGCTTCCATGCGGGATTCCAGGCAAGCAAAGTTTTCTTGTTTACCTATACATTGTCTTTCATTCCTGCCGTTGATCTCTGCTACCCTAGTATTCGATTCTTTATCGCGATCCCATCACATGTTTATCCTGCAGCTCATACAGCTTTATCCCCACATCCTAATACCTATTGCATGTTTATCTGTTGGCCTTGCGAGTCGTAGCGCATGCTTAGAGTTGTTTGTGCGAGTCGTCCGTATGTCTTATTTATTTTCACCTGCTTAGCATGATAGGTTATTCTACCTTAATAAAATGATGTCTTATGTTGGGGTATTATAATTAAAAGATAAGGCACCGGCGGAAGGCCTTGCGAGGTGCTTTGTTCTGCTAAGTGTCGACCTAGGAACTCAGTTCTTGTCCTCGGATCCAATTTTGAGCGCACTAACCGCTTGTGGGAGGCCCTATGGAGCCCCCCGCGGCTTTGATCTAATCCGCTTCTTATCCAGGGCGCCGCAAGTAGTTCGGGCTTTCCATTTGATGCATGCATATGGTTACCTAACGATCTCATGATGATGGAGTAGTCGATTCTCATATAGGGTGGCACGTTCTTAGAGTGCTATGAAGGTCGTATCCCGCGGGCACTAGACCTGATTAGCCGTGCACACAATCATGCGGTTCCCTGGATGGGTTGTAGAGAAGAGATTTGCCGTGTTGAGATGCCCTAGCTTCTGGCTTTGCTTTTGGGGTTGATCGAACGAGTACGGGTCCAGTAGTGCACCCCTGCAGGGTATAATCTTATCGATGAGCCGTGTCCACGGTTATGGACGACTTGGTGATGATGCTGGCTAACAAGATCATATACAACTTACACCTAATCATTGTTAATTAACCTGACTAGTAATATAGAATTACTCTCACAATAACTGGTAACTAAAATCTGTTCAATGTGTGAGTTTCCCGAATTGCTTCCTCATATTTGGTTGAGGGGGTTAATTCGAGAATGGGTTATGTTTGGTGTTAGTTGTAGTTGTTTACTTATGCGCTCTCTTATCCCCCTCTGATTAGACGAAAGTTGTAGTGTGTCTCTTTAGGTTGCTAGTGCTGCTGCCGCTAAGTCCACCTCCCCTATATTTTGGGAGATGGTGTAGAAAGTAGGCAAGTCGGTTTTGCTTGCCAGGTAGTGCCCTGACCCTCTTTTGGGTTGTGCTTTATGTGCAGTCAACAGGTTTGAAGTCTGACGACGTTAGCTTGGGAATCCCTCCGGCTTGGCTGGGCAGGGATATGGCGCCATTGCTTATCTTCGGGACTCTTAGTCCAATTTGTATCTTATCTGTAGTCGGATACTATTTTGCTTCCGCTGTCATTTGAATCTTTGTATTGTATCATTTGTATCTTGACTCGTTCGAGTCGTTGTTGTAATTTTATCTTCTGTTGTATTTGTGGATGTATCGGAACTGTTATAATGTTATCACAATTCCACCCACACAATGCGCATGTTTCGGCGTGCACATTATGTCTGCTGGGCGACCAAAAATCGTTATTATGCGGATTTCGGCGGGATCGCTTAAATCTACATAGTACCGATTTTCGGGCGTCACAGGCAGCTCCTGGGGGTGGTCGTCGACCGCATTTTCACCAACGTCAGGATCCTCGCGCCAGGCTTCGACCTCTCCACGGCGACGAAGGCTCGTCAAGGCGAGGACGTGCGGCGGGTATCCAACTCCCTCCGCGAGCAAGTCGATGCCTTCTGTAACCGCTTCAAGCGTGCGGAGGTCGCTGCGGAGGATAGCGAGGAGGAGGTCGCCTGTGTCGAGACCGAGGAGGACGCGGTGGAGGATGTGCAGGACGGGGCTGATTCCGCCTGAGCTGTTTTCATTGCGCATGTGTGCGCTTGTATATGAAACAATTTTATGTTTAGACATTTGCGACTTTTGGGCATGTAATATATTCTCGTTTGCAATTTGCTTCTAGCTTGCTTGCCCCTCGAGAGGTCCCTTTGGACTTATCTTCATGTCTATGGGTTCTCTGCGTCGTTAGGACCCATCTCTTCGTGCCATGACTCCGCCACTTTGGTATGCTAGAGCAATGACTCAGCAAGGCTTAGCTTCTCGAGGCCTAGGAGAGGTAAGAGCCCCGAGTCGCAATGTTCAAGTGCCCCCCTTAGACGTACGAGTAGTCCATGTAGTATAAGGGAAAGTCGCTTGAGGGCAAACGTGCGCTTGTGGAGGAAAGAAGCTCTCGAGGCACGGGTGCGAGACTTAACTTCTCGAGGCATTTGCCCTGTAGAGGTTTTTGCCAGGCGAGGAGGTCCTATTTAGGGGTATTTCCCGGATGCCTCCGCAGGCTTGTGGGGACATTTCTTCCTTGTAAATGTTAGAGGGGAGAACCCAAACGCTTGTGCACGGTACGGAGGACTCGTGCGCGCTTATAGGTCCACTCAGGCGTTCCTCGCGAGGAGAGTAAGTACCAAGGTCCTTTGTAGAGATGGCGTGTTTGTGGGAGCTTGCCCTCCAGCCAGAGCTCGGATCCTTGGGTTTTGTAGTGCTGCTGGTGTGTCATTTGAGGCACTGGCACCGTACTTAGCCCCCGCTCGTGAGGTGCGCATGTGGAGAGATATAAGCGCACATTTCAATGAATTAAATTACAAATAAAACTCACCACCAAATATTACACCGCGGCGCCGTAGCGCTAAGTTCACTTAGGAACGAAAAAGTCTCATTATGCTTGGAGTTGCCAAGTTAATTTTTTGACCATGTCGAGGCATGGGGACCACCCATTAGTGGCAGAGACTCTCTACGGCCTGAGGTGACTCGTTACATGGAGAGCTCGGAGGGTTGACCCTCGAGAGAAGCCTTTGGAGCTTGGAGGTTTAAGCCGTGAGCTTTTAACCTCTAGAGACAAAAAATGCTTGGAGGTTGAGCCGTAAGCTGCCTCTTTCGCTATATGTCTTGACGTGACAATGATCACGGTCGTGACAATGATCACGTTTTTCTTTTTATCCTTCTGGAGACAAAAAATGCTTGGAGGTTGAGCCGTAAGCTGCCTCTTCCGCCAGATGTCTTGACGTGACAATGATCACGGGCGTGACAATGATCACGGGTAGAACTTGCGTAGGTGCATGATGTTCCATGGATTCTTGAAGGGGATGCCGTCTTGAGTTTCGAGGCGAGCCGCGCCAGGCCTGGCGATGTGGGTGACCCTGTAGGGGCCTTCCCACATCGGTGACTGCTTGTGGAGGCCTTCCCTGGAGAGGATTCGCCTGAGTACGAGATCGCCTGTCTCCAGTGTACGTGAGCGCACGTTGCGGCTGTGGTAGCGTTGCAGGTCCTGCTGGTATTTTGCCGCCCGGAGGGCGGCACGGCGGCGTAGGCCCTCGAGAAGCAGCAGGTTGTCGTTGTGGAGATCCTCTTGCTCGTCCTCGTTAAAGGCAAGGACCCGTGGGGATCCATGCTTTATCTCTGTGGGGAGGACTGCTTCGGCTCCATAGACGAGTGCAAACAGTGTTTCCCCTGTAGGCTTTGGTGGCGTTGTGCGGATGGACCAGAGCACCGAGGGGAGCTCACTGATCCAGCCCTTGTCGTGGCCTTTGAGGATGTCGAAGGTCCTGGTCTTTAGTCCCTTGAGGACTTCTGCGTTTGCTCGCTCGGCCTGACCATTGCTCTTTGGATGAGCGACCGAGGCGAAGCAGAGCTTGATGCCCATATTTTCGCAGTAAGCCCTGAAGATGCCGCTGGTGAATTGCGAGCCATTGTCGGTGATGATGCCGTTAGGCACTCCGAAGCGGCAGACCAGGCCTCTGATGAATTTTACCGCCGCGCCTGCTGGAATTGTGCGCGTCGCCTCCACTTTGGGCCACTTGGTGAACTTGTCGATGGCCACGAAGAGGTAGCGATATTCCCCTTGCGGTGTTGGGAATGGTCCCAGGATGTCCAGCCCCCAGACCGCGAACGGCCAGGAGAGCGGAATTGTCTGTAGCCCCAGCGCATGTTGGTGGATTTGCTTGGCGTGGAATTGGCAAGCTTCGCATGCTTGAACGATGTCAACTGCATCGTGAAGTGCTTGAGGCCAGTAGAAACCACTCCTGAAAACTTTGCCTGCGAGGTTGCGGGCGCATGAGTGGTGGCCGCATTCCCCGCTGTGTATGTCCTTGATCAGCATTCTGCCTTGTTCAGGTGGAACTCATTTGAGCGCGATGACGTTTGGGCGCTTGCGGTAGAGATTTCCTTCGAGGATGTGATAGGATTTTGCCTGTCGGGCGATTCGTTCTGCTTCAACATCTTCCTCGGGAAGGATCCCTTTGGCGAGGTAGTCTTTGATCTCGTCAATCCATCATGTTTCTTGATGCGCCGCTGTGAGCAACATACGTTCCCTGTAGGGGGCCCGCAATCAGGAGCCCCAACTGTAGGTGGTGGCGGGAGCGCTTCGCCTGTGCTTACGAGCATTGCCTCTTGAGACTGTTTTATGGATGCCTTGATAAGTCTTTCTTCAAAGACGCCCGGCAGCTGAGCTTGCCTCTTTGACGCACGTTTGGCGATGTCATCTGCCTCTTGATTTTCCTTTCTTGGGATGTGCATGAGCTTCATTCCCCTAAAGTGCTTCTCAAGCCTGCGGACCTCTTCAAGGTATGCGGCCATGTGGTCGTCCTTAGGCTTGTAGCTCTTGTTCGAGAAGCTTACTAGCAGCTAGGAGTCGTCGTTGATGAGCAGGTGCTTGATGCCTAAAGCGATTGCGGCACGTAGGCTCACGATCAGGCCTTCGTACTCGGCAATATTGTTAGAGATCTTGTCGATTCCGAAGCACAACTGGACCGCGTAATAGAGCTTGTCGCCCTTTGTTGAGGTCAAGACCACGCCAGCCCCACCGTGACGACAAGCGAAAGCTCCATCGAAGTTCATGGTCCAGTGGCTGGGCATTTTGTCTTCAGTGGGCTCTTGTTCTTCTCCTAGAGGCTCTTTAGGTGTTGGGTCAGTCCATTCGGCAACAAAGTCTTCCAGCGCTCTTCGTTTGATTACCCTTGTGGTATCGAAGCGCAAATTGAATGGTTGTAGCTCTATGTTCCATCTTGCGCGTTAGGGTTTCGCAGGATCTGCTCCAGGGGAAAAGAGGTGACCACCGTGATGGGGTGCCCCTGGAAGTAGTGTCGCAGCTTTCTTGAGGCGATGAGGAGCGCGATGAGGCGCTTATGCTGCATTGTGTACCGCTCGCGAGCATCGTGCAGTACTGTACTGACGAAGTAGACTGGTTGCTCGACAAGGGTTGTCAGTTTAATCTTGGCGCACTCCGCCTGAGGAGGCTCTGCAGGGCTCTCCAGGGGGCTGGCCTGTGGAATCTCTTTAGGGCCCTCGAGGGGGTTGGCCTATGGAGGCTCTTTAGGGCCCTCAAGGGGGTTGGCCTGTGGAGGCTCTTTAGGGCCCTCGAGCGGGTTGGCCTGTGGTGGCTCTTCAGGCTCTCTGGCGAGATCATCCTGAAGCGACTGGCTCGTGAGCCGCCTCTGGAGTAGTGCGCTCGGGGCAGCCTCCGCTTGTGGCTTTGGGCCTGGCGGTGGGTTTGTTGGGCCTGGTCCTTTGTCGAGCTCGTCGTCAGGCGGTTTTGGCTTAGGAGTGGTTGCACTCTTCTTGTTGAGGACTGGCTCCTCTCTTTCTACCACCAGGACGGCACTGGCAGTTTTTGGAGTGGCTGATAGATACAGCTTCAGGTGCTCGCCTGTCCTTGGGGCAACCATGACTGGTGGGCTGGCCAGGTACCTCTTCAAGTCCTCAGATGCTTTTTCCGCTTCAGGATTCCACTTGAAGGTGCCCGTTCTCTTCATGATCTTGAAGAATGGCAGTGCTCTCTCGCCAACTTGGAGATGAATCTACCCAAGCTGGCCATGCGTCCTGCTAGACGTTGCATATCTTTGAGCCGTCGTGGAGGTTGCATTTCCTCTATGGCCTTGATTTGTCAGGTTTTGCTTTTATGCCTCGGTGGGACACGAGGAAACCACGCACTTTGCCTAAAGGCACTCCGAAGACGCACTTCGCGGGGTTGAGCTTGATGTTCACCTTGCGCAAGCTGGCGAAAGTCTCTTCAAGGTCCCTGAGGAGCGTATCTCCCTCTCGAGACTTGACGACGATGTCGTCGACGTAAGCCTCGTCGTTTCTGCCCATTTGCTCGCACAGTGCTATCCTCATGAGCCTCTGGAAGGTGGCGCCGACGTTTTTCAGGCCGAAGGGCATGCAGACATAGCAATACACACCGCAAGGGGTGAGTAAAGTCGTCTTCTCCTCGTCTTCCTTAGCCATTTTTATTTGGTGATAACCGGAGAAAGCATCGAGGAAGCAGAGGAGGTCACAGCCTGCCGTGGAGTCCACAATCCGGTCGATTCTTGGCATGGGATAAGGGTCCTTGGGGCAAGCCTTGTTGACATCAGTGTAGTCGATGCAGAGGCGGCCTCCTCCGGCGGGTTTTTGGACGACCACGCCGTTGGAGAGCCAAGTGGGGTGCGCGACGTCGCGGACGACATTTGCCGCTTTAAGCTTCTCAACCTCTTTGACGATGAATGCTTGCTTCTCGGGGGCTTGTTTTCTTGCTTTTTGATTGACGGGGCGTGCGTTTGGACACACGACTAAGTGGTGCTCGATCACCTCCCTTGGTACACCGGACATATCTGACAGAGTCCGTGCGAACATGTCAGAGTTTGCCCGGAGGAAGGCGACGAGCGCGCTTTCCTATTTGGGAGGCAGAGCAGCGCCAATGGTGATGCTAGCCCCTGAGCTGCTGGAGCTTAGAGAGACTTTCTTTGTAGCAGCTGGCTCCTGGGAGAATAGCTGCTTCTTCTTCTTAGGTCTCTCGAGAGGCTCCAGGTCCTCGTCAGCAGGGAACTCCAAGGCGGCTGCCTTGTAGGCTGTTTCGACGGCACGCGTGGCATCCAGGACATGTCCACGGATGGTGATTGTGCCAGCGCTGTCAAGAATATTGACCATGTTGTAGGCATGATGCGTGACGGCCATGAATTTCGCGAGGGCGGGGTAGCAGAGGATGGCGTTGTACGGCAAGCCGATGTGCGCAACATCAAAGTCGATGTGCTCATTGCGGTAGTTCTCCTTGCTTCCGAAGGTGACGGCAAGCCTGACCTGCCCCAGAGGCTCGATTGAGCCGCTGGTGACTCCCGTGAAATGCCTAGAGGGCATGAGCCGCTCGTAGGGCACTTGAAGCGCTTCAAACGTCTCGATGGAGATGACATTCAGGCCTGCTCCTCCATCAATGAGTGTCTTTGAGACAGCGATGTTGTCGATGGTGGGGCTGCAGACCAGCGGGAGGGTTCCAACAGTCTTGGTGGACTTGGGGTGGTCCTGAGCGTCGAAGGCCATGGTGTACTGTGACCATTTGAGGGGCCTGGAGGTCTCAAGGTTGGGGAGGGCGGCGTTGAGCTCGCGAGCGAACTGCTTGAACTGATTGTTTGATTTGGGCGCCTGTGCCCCACCGAGGATGCAGGAAATGGCGCCTCTTGGAGCTTGATGGCCTCCATCTTTCTCATCAGGGAGGTTGTCGTTCCTCTCCGCAGCGTTGGCCTGATTGCCAGATGGCTTCCGGTAGCCGCCCTTGCGCCCGCTTCCGCGGTAGCCACTGTCTCGACCGCGGCTGCCGCTGCCCTCTGCTTGTTCGCGCTCCATGCTCAGCCTCTTGAGGTCGAAGCAAGTCTATGTAGAGTGACCACGCCTGTTGTGGTAGATGCAGAACGGGCGGTGGTCATCTTTTCTCTCCCCAGGCTCGGAAGAGTCCCTGCGGGTGCCCTTCGCGTCGGGCTCTACCGCGAGGACCGCGGTTGCCTTGCGCTTGGGCTCCTCCTTCTTCTTCTGGCTCCTGGACCCCTCAGCGTGCTCGTCCCTCTCGAGGACATCTTGACGAAGAGGAGTCCCTCTTCAGCCTTGGCGCACTTGTCTGCCAGGTCGAACAGCTTCACCACAGAGGTGAGCTTGTCGTGGATTCTCAGCTTCTCGAGCATCCTGCTGTTCATGACGCCCTCGCGGAAGCCGGCGATGACTTGGGTGTCAGGGATGTTCAGGATCTTGTTGCGCACTTGGCTGAAGCGCTGGATGTACTTGCGGAGGGTTTCATCCTTCTTCTGCACCACAACACGCAGGTCGTTGTGAGTGAGGGCGCGCTCGTACGTCCCCTTGAAGTTGGAGACGAACTGCTTGCAGAGCTCCTCCCAAGAGTTTACAGAGTCCCCAGGGAGGTTCAGGAGCCACGACAACGCAGAGTCACGAAGCGCGTGGGAGAGCCAGTTGGCCATGACCTTGTCGTCTTCGCCTGCCGCCTGGATGGAGGTGGTGTAGAGCTGCAGGAACTCAATGGGGTTGCTGGAGCCGTCGTAGCCCTTGGGGAGAGCCGGCCTGAACTTTGAGTGCCACCTACCACGCGGCGCAGGGAGCGGGTGAACGCCATGCAGCCGGTGGCGTATGTGGCGACCCCGTGCTACTGTGCGATGCGGTTCTGCTGGCCCGCCTGGCTGATTATTTCCACGAGGCGGTTCTGGCGGTTGCGTTGGAGCTCCATCCCTACGCGCGCGTCTTGCGCGGTGCGGTGCACGATCAGGTAGTCGTGAGGCGAGGACGCGTGGGAGGCAGCCCTCTGTGTCGCAGCCGGTGCAGGCCCTGGTGCAGGAGGAGGCGCGTCAGGCGCAGCCGTGCCCGCGAGGGAGGGGTGCACGACGGACTGCGACAGAGCGGGGCGAGTCGTAGCGATGCCGACGAGGTGGTTGAGGCGCTCCAGCCACTACTCGTGGGCCTCAGCGGTAGGCTGATAGCGGAGAAGTTCTTGCGCCATGAGCAGAGCGGGGTGCGGCGCAGGGTCCTTCCTACCTAAACCGGAGCCGCTTGGGCGTTGCGTCGGGTGCGACAGCTGCGCGTCCCCCTGGTGCTCGGAGCTGTGCTCGGGCTCCTCCGCATAAGGGCCTGAGTTGGCACGCTCTTCACGGCGGTGTCGTCCCCGTCGTCCGCGCGTGGCCGTGGCGTCGGGCGTGACGCGCGATCCTTAGGGTGCGCGCCTGTTGGCGCGGGCGGCGCGGGTAGCATGGGTGTTCACCATGGCGCGGAGGCGGCTCGAAGGTCGTTGACGTGCCTCAATCCCCTACCTGGCGCGCCAAATGTCGGGTTGTTACTCCCACGGAACAGGGGTGGTCACTCCCTGAAGAGTAGTTCGTGAAGCGGATTGAACGCGGAGGTCAAGACCCTCGAGAGGCACGACGACGATGCTCGCCGAGCCTGGAGAGGAACACCCACGACAGAGATGGACATCGGCCCGTACCCAGGTTCACGACCCTCGGGAGGAGGTAACACCGCTACTCCTGTTTGTCTGGTTTGCACTGTTGAGGTTACAGTACAACTGAGCTTGCCGAAGGCACTCTTGAGGCAGTTCGTGCCTATAGAGGGAAGCAAAATGGTCTTCTTCCTCCTCCAGCCAAAGGCTATTCTACTAGCTGAGCCAGGGTTTACAAGTGTTCTCCTCCTCAATTGGCCAACCCTTCCTACCATGGGGGTCTTCTTCCTTTTATAGGCGCCGTAGGCGACTTCCTTACGCTGCGCGTCCAAGGTGGGCTCCCACACGGCAGTGGCATGAGGGAGTTTGGAGTCCACCACGGAGGAATCCTCCATGGACGTGGTCCATCGGCGATAAAGTTGGGCGCTGTGGTCGACTGGCTGCAAACCGCGCAGAACGGCTCGCAGGGGTTGTAGTCTTCGTGGTGGAGCCCACGATGACGATCTCCTTGGAGTGTTGCGCCGTCCAGCCGCTTTATTGTCAGAGAGGAAAGCCCCAGCTGCCCGGGCGCAGGCTGCGCAACTTTATTGACCCCTTTAGCTCCAAAACCGCAAAGGGGGGCGCCTGCGTCATTCTGCGGATATGGCAGGGGCCATGTCCACCCTGCCGTACTTCCTTGGCCGTGAAGCTTCCCCGCAGGCATGAGGCGGCCTGTGGAAGGATCTCTGTTGACTTCCCTCCAGGCGCACGGCGCCTCGGGAGGGTCTCTTGAAGCGCAGGTTCTCTTCAGGCCTTCGCTTCCTCTTCAGGCCCTCTAGAGGATTTGCCTCTCGAGGGTCTCCCCAAGCGGTGGCTTGGTCCTTGGTCGTTTCATCTGATCAGCCTGCGTGCAAGGCCTGGGGAGAGTGGGCTCTTCATACCCCAGTCTCCACTGGGCCGACACCTCCCTCGTGGTTTTGGTTTCCCGCTGCACGATTTCGTGCGCGGGATTTTGTATGCCTATGGGATACAGATCCATGATCTGGTCCCCAATGGTATATTGCACATTGCCTGTTTCATGGTGATGTGCGAGTGCTTTTCGGGGATATCCCCCAGCTGGGCACTATGGAAGTATCTTCCTAGTGCGCCCCATGGCCCGCAATGGCCATGTGAACCTAGTCGGTGGCGTCGGATTCCAGGTCAAGAGCGGCTGCAAGTACTTCAGCTTGAAGGAAGTCGACTCTGCTCAAGGGTGGAGGACCAAGTGGTTCTAAGTCCCTATGAGTCAGATGGTCCTTCCGGCCTTTTCGACTGGAGCCACCCCTGAGAAGTAGAAGGCCTGGGGGCATGTTCTCTCGCCAACCGAAGAGCAAGAGGCTGCCCCCCTTTTGAAGAAAGTGAAAAGGCTGCTGAGTACCGTTTCAGGTATTCAGCTGGTCTCCACCTTCCTGAAACGTCGTGTTTGTCCCTGCCAGCAACGTGCTCACCCGATGTGGGAGTACAAGGGCGCACATGATGCCACCAGGATGAGTCAGATGGGAAGCCAGATGGGAAGCCTTCGAGTTTGAAGAAGTTAGGGCCGCCGTATCCACCCTTGCTAAGACTAGAATTACGACTATGGAGCTTCGCTCGGCAGCCGTTGCCGCTGCTCGTAGGGATGGGTCTGAGTCCGCTGCCCAGTCTTAGGCAGTGCTTTCTTAGACTTTCTATTTATTTTGTAATATGTGATGTGCACTTTGTCATTATGAACAACTTTTGGAAATATAGCTTTTGTGGGTCCTTGCTATGTGTTTATGTTCCCTTTGCATTATGCTTCTCTCGTCTGAGATCTTATGATTGTGTCACAGTCGAGCGATTGTTCTTCCCAGAAGGATATTTGTCCGGGAGATGATGCTCGCTCGTCTGCCCAGTTGAAAAATGATGCCAGGGTTCTGGATTATGCAAAGAAAAAGGTTGGTCGTCTAGAGCAGGAGTTAAAAGCAGCCCATGCTGAAACAAAAATTCTTAAGGAGCGGCCTTTCCTCTCCACTCAGAGGGATGTGTATATTCTCAGGGAGATGGATGACTCGAACAGGCAGCTTCAAGGTATAAAACCTATCGGTTGGGTTCTTGCGTATATGTGAGTTGCCTTTGATGCCTTTTGTCTAATCTCTTTGTTCTGCCTGCAGTTTTTGTAGATGACTCCAAAGCCAAGGCCGCTCCTGTGGGGGATCGTTTGGATGGCGCGAGTATGGATGCTGTCACCGGTTCTCAGCACTTCTGCCTTGATAAGTATCATGCCACTATACTTGCTACTCTGAAGGATCGCGTGTGGCGTGGCGCTATTCTGCTCGAGCGTTGCAGGGCAACACTTATGGGAGTGAATCATTATTTGTTCCGTGAAGGTGCACAACCTCAAGGGATTCATGCCCTAGTCGATTTGTTTCGTGTTGCTGAGCCAATCCGAGAGGCTGTGACCCGACGAGTTATCCTTGGTGCCAAGGCTGCATTTGCATATATGCGGAGTCAGGACTCTGTGCAAGCGTGGTGGGCCCATAACCCACAGGTCCCAGGATCGAAACCTGGCTCTGATACCACTTTGTGACGCCCGAAAATCAATACTATGTAGATTTAAGCGATCCCGCCGAAATCCGCATAATAACGATTTTTGGTCGCCCACCAGACATAATGTGCACGCCGAAACATGCGCATTATGTGGGTGGAATTGTGATATCATTACAACAGTTCCGATACATCCACAAATACAACAGAAGATATAAATACAACAACGACTCGAACGAGTCAAGATACAAATGATACAATACAAAGATACAAATGACAGCGGAAGCAAAAATGGTATCCGACTACGGTTAAGAAGCAAATTGGACTAAGAGTCCTGAAGACAAGCGATGACGCCATATCCCTGCCCAGCCAAGCCGGAGGGATTCCCAAGCTAACGTCGTCTCACTTCAAACCTGTTAACTGCACATAAAGCATAACCCAAAAGAGTGTCAGGGCACCCCCTGGCAAGCAAAACCGACTTGCCTACTTTCTACACCATCTCCCAAAATATAGGGGAGGTGGACTTAGCGGCAGCAGCACTAGCAACCTAGAGAGACACGCTATAACTTCCGTCTAATCAGAGAGGGATAAGAGAGCGCATAAGATAACCAACTACTACTAACACCAAACATAACCCATTCTCGAATTAACCCCCTCAACCAAGTATGAGGAAGCAATTCGGGAAACTCACACGTTGAACAGTTTTAATTACCATTTATTGTGAAAGTAATTATATATTACTGGTCAGGTTAATTAACAATTATTAGGTGTAAGTTGTCTAGATCTTGTTAGCCAGCATCATCACCAAAATCGTCCATAACCGTGGACACGGCTCATCGATAAGATTATACCCTGCAGGGGTGCACTACTGGACCCATACTCGCATGACCAACCCAGTCAAAAACATTAGGGCCTTTCAACCCAACTCTTTTCCTTCACCGCAACAAGTCCAGGAGCCACGGGAGCTATGCTGGTCCCGGCCAAAAGGGTGCGGACTCCCGCAGGACACACCCCTCCGCACCACAGGCTGCGCCCTATATGCATGTAACAAGGCACACCGCCAAAGTAAAATACTACACTAGTATCATCAATGCATATGCGACAAATGGAAAACCCGAACTAGGTGCAGCTCCCGGACAAGTCGAAGTTCTAGTCAAAGTCGAGGGGGGCTCCATTGGGCCTCCCACAAGTGGTTAGTGCGCTCAAAATTGGATCTGAGGACAAAATCTCAGTTCCTAGGTCGACACTTAGCAGAACAAAGCACCTCGCAAGGCCTTCCGCCGGTGCCTTATCATTTAATTATAATACCCCAATATAATACAACATTTTATTAAGGTAGAATAATCTATCAAGCTAAGCATATGAAATAAAAGACCAACTGACGACTCGCACAACCAACTCTAAGCATGCACTACGACTCGCAAGGCTAACAGATAAACATACAATAGGTAATGGGATGTGGGGATAAAGCTGTATCGGCTGCAGGATAAACATGTGATGGGATCGAAATAAAGAATCGTATACTAGGGTAGCAGAGATCAACGGCAGGAATGAAAGACAATGCATAGGTAAACAAGCAAACTTTGCTTGCCTGGAATCCCGCATGGAAGCAGATCTTGTCGTTGCTCACACATCTCAACGTCGTATCCGCGAAGAAGCAACAAACACTAGAAAGCGTAAAAGATGCATTTTACAACTACGGCAAAAGATTCAGCATGATCATACGAGAATGATGCATGGCATGGCAAGATGCAACACAATGCAAGTAATCCAAATTAAGGGGGAAAACAACCCCATCAATTAATATTTAGGTGCAAGTTATTTATTTACTCATCAATATTAAATGTTGGTTAACATGGCAACACATGGCATGGATGATCTTATTAAATTAAATGAAATAGGGCAATAATTAAATAAAGCCACACATATTCCATATTTAATTATTTAGGTGCGACAAACAAATTACAATAAGTAATTAAAATAAAATATGAAAAATGGCATATGAATGTCATATTATTGTTTATTGCATTTTTCTGATAATAAAACATATAAAGATTATTTAATTTGGAGTTATAGAATTAGAGTTATTAGCATTTATAAGTCCAGGGGTGTTTCTGCAAATTCCAGGGACCTGTTCGTGATGAAACTGTGTCGGTGGGGGGGCTAAGTCGTGTAAACAGGGAGCACAGGGGACTCGGTGCAAATCTCCCATGCGCTGCTCTCACTGACGTGTAGGACCCAGCTGTCAGTGGCCGAAAAGAAATAAAAATGGGTCTTTTTCTACCAACGCGCCCGATGGGATTTGAACTCGCGACGCGAGCGGATGAGTGTTCGGTGGTGCTAGCCACTGGACCGATCGAGTGCTCGTGTCAGACAGGGAGTTTATTAGCTTATAAAGTGAAACGGGTGCACAGTTTCCTGACGAAACTGAACCCGAAAGTTTAGTCCTTCAGATGCAGAAATACCGGGGACGATCTGCACGGGTCCGGCGACCAGGAACGGAAGGCTGGCGGGGAGATGTTATGTGGGTGTGTGGCATGGTGCGGGAGAGGCGTAGGAGGTCTACCATGGTAGCAGCTCGGGCAGGGGGCAACAGAGAACCAGGGCGCGAGCTTGAGCTCTTCCATGGCCTCCAAAAGCTCGGGAACGAACGGAAGACGACTACAACATGGTAACGAGTTCGGGGAGGGGAGGATTCGGTGGAGCTGCTCACTGGGAGTTGGACGGTGTAGTCGTTCGTGCTCGTGGCTGACCGGAGGCGGCGAAAATTTGGTGGCGGCGCTCCGCCGGCCGTGGAGAAGAAAGGACGAGGGCGACGCCCGCTGCGGCCCTCGGTCCAATTGCTCCGGCGTAGAGGTCGAGGATGCCCCGGCGCATCCCCGGGGACCAACTTCTGTCCTTTGACGGCGAGGGAGAGTCGGGGCAGCGACGGGGTGCTCTTCGTTCGGATTTTTCCGGTGGGGGAAAAGAACAGAGGTAGGAGGAGGAAGAGTGGCGGCGGCGGATGGGAGAAGAGATGGGTTAGGGTTCCAGAGGGCAGTGGGGAGAAGGCTTTAAGGGAGGGGAAAGGTGGGAGGAGGTGGGGGCACCATGGCCGGCTCTCCCTGCCTCGCTGGAAAGTCTCTCTCCCGTACGGACGGAGAAGACGACAGGGAGAGAGGGGTGGGCTGGCCTTTGGGCTTGGAGTGGGGAGTTCGGCCCAGGAAGGTATTTTGTTTTTCTTCTTTGAAGTTTTTTTTTATTTCTTTTATTTAAAACTTTACTGTTTTATGTTTTTAAATTAAAATAGAAGAAGAAAAGATATATAACTTTTGTCAAATAATTATTATTTTCAAAATACACAATTTAATATATATTACTTTGAATATTTGAAAAGAATTTAACTACCACATTTTAAAACAATTTGATTTGCAATTAGATTTAAAAGTGGAAAAGAATTTAAATGGAGATGAGGAGATGAATTTAAATGCAACAATTTAAATTCAAGATTGACAAATAAAATGATGCATGATGATGTCATGTTGATGCAAAAAGAAAAACAAACAAAAACTAATTGGGGATAAATCCCGGGGCGTTACAGGTTTGTTGATAGGTCTTCAACCCGTATGGGTGTAAATGATGTATAGTATATGGATCCATCCCCCGAGTGTATCGAGTAGGGCTTTGTTTGTGAAATATGTATGCTCTGATTTTATGGTAGAATGAAATGATAGAAACCTTGTTTATGATCCATCCTCCGCGACTATTGAGTGTCTGCTATGTGTTTTGTGATCGAGTCGCAGCCCCCGAGTGTATCGAGTGGTTGCTTTTTTGTTTTTGATATGCATAAGTTTTAGCCTTCGCAGTTCCCATAGCGTTCGGGCTATTTGCTTGTATTCTGAACAATGCTTAGCCCCCGAGTGTATCGAGTGTTGTTTTTTGTTGTAACGATAACTTATGCAAGAAGAGTATGGACCAAAATTTCTCTTTATAAATGTTGTCCAGCAAGACGCCTCATTAAAAACCTTCCAGTCCCCTTAGGTACCCTGGTAAGGAAAAGAGCCCGTCTGAAACCTACTGGTATTTTTGATACATAAGCTTTTGCTACATCGACTAGATGTGTTTGCTAAATATTGGTGACCTTAGATAGTCACGTTCTTCGAGATGTATGTTGTTTCTTGCTGCTGGGTATCTTTGACTTGTACCTCCACGTTGAGGGTCTCTTTGACTATTGTAGTCGAAGCATCGGGGTTTCTCTGTGGAAGGAGTCTATTCATGATGGCACGATATGTCTCCTTGATGAAGCTTTGAGTGGCGGTGATCCCTTTGTGTCCTTCTCCTCTGGCTTGTGTTTGCTATTTGAGATGTTTATGATGATGCAATTTGGGATTCCTTAATTGAAGATAGTAGTGATATACTTTGTAGTTACCGTCGTGTTCTTGCTTGGCATCGCCCTGTTGGTTGTAGCTGTAATTGCTCCGATTGGAGGATCATCTTTGTCTGGCTCCTTGCTGAGGACCGCTATTGCTCGAGTGGTCTGTGGGTGCCACCTTTTGATTGACATGTAATTTACTCGCCTGAAGAAGACACCTGGTGGTACTCGCGCCTTTACTGCCCCAATTTTGGTCAACCTGCTTGCTTGTGTGTTGCGAGTGCGTGCTACAAGGTGTAGTTCATAATTGCGGAATCTTCTTTGCAATGTGTCGAAGTAGTCTTGATACCTGGCCAGTTTGTCCATCTTTGTCCTTCTTGCTCCTGCCACGCTTTGTGTGACTATGCACGAGTTTCCTCGAATGGCAATGTCTTGTGCTCTTGATGCTTTGGCTAGTCGCATGCCTTGGAATAGGCCTTCGTAATCTACCTCGAACTTGGATGGAGATGGGAAGTCTATATGTAGGACATATTTCACTCGTTCCCGGGTTGGTGTTATGAGTATTATACTTGCGCATGCGCCTCTGCCCCCTTTTGATCAATCAAAGTATATTGTCCAGATGTTGGTGGTGCTGGGTTCTCCGTCTAATTGTGTGTTTTCCTCTTCTATTGGTTGGACTGTCCATATGGTGTTTACTTCATGTACTGTAGTTGTGACTGCATGTTTCTTAGGTTCTGACTCCATTGTGGTTTCTCTCTCGAGCTGTAACCCATCTGAAGTTGTTCTGTTCCGAATGCTTCTGAGATTTTGCAGAAGTTTCTATCACAAGCATTTGATTTCTGAAAGTTTCCATTGACTGTGATTACCCCTTTTGGTCCTGGCATTTTGAGTTTAAGATATGCGTAATGTGGTACGGCCATGAATCTTGCGAATGCTGGTCACCCAAGTATGTCGTGGTATTGTGACTTCCAGTCGACCACTTCAAAGTTGATCAACTCGCTTCTGAAGTTCGTTGCATCCCCGAACGTGACGTCGAGTTGGATTGTTCCTTCGGGTCTTATGGCTTTACGTGGCACAATACCGTGGAAAGTATTTGTAGACTGTGATAGATTTTTGACTGACCTGTTCATCCTACGATGTGTGTCGGCGAATATTATGTTGACGCTGCTGGCTCTGTCTATGAATATTTTTGTCATGGCGTACCCTCCAATTTGGGCTTCGAGTACTAAAGTGGCGTGTCCTGGCCTATAGAGGGACGGCGGGAGATCTTCTTGATTGAAGGCAATTGTCGTTTCTGACCCTTGCAGAAATTCAGGTACAACGGGTGGTGCTAGAACTGCCATATTGACGTATCAGGTGTGGCGTTTTTGTTGCCTATTGGAAGGACGCCCTTTTTGGATCATGTACATCTGCCCCTTGGGTTGTGGGTACTGGTTTTCCATGTTGTGTGGTATGTGATGTATGGCGCCTGCCATTTGGTTACTTGTGTCGTGTGGTGGTGGAGGCGGTAGGGCCGCGAGTGGCTGTGATGGTACTGTGTATGCTGATGGAGCGTTTGTTAACAAGTCCCTCCTTAGCCGCTTCATGTAATCGGCTGCCATTTGTTCAAATTCCCGGTAGTTCCCCATTGTGTGATGTGATGTGAGTTGCCCAGTCGCTGGATCTTTGAACATGTGGAGTCTGCATTCATCTTCCACTTTTTCTTGAAATGATTTCTCAATCCTTGGGTCTGAGCGTCTTTGCCAATCTTTCCTTCTTTAGCCTCCACGCTGGTCACGGTTTCTGTTGTCACGTCGGTCGACTGGTCGGTCGTGTCGGTAGTTGTTACTTCACGTGTCTCGACGATCATCTTGTCGACTTTTACGCCGATCTTCTTGCTTTCTATCTTCTTGATTGCGATCATCATGTGAGAATCCGGCTACTGCGAATTTGACTTTGTCTTTGCTTCCATGATCGTAGTCGCAACTTCTTCGCTTGTCATCTCTGTCTCAGCAATCTCGGTTGTCTCGATGGTCGCGACTGTCTCGCCGGTCATGATGTCGTTGTGGTGAGTGTGGAGTTTTACTTTGGACTGCATCTTCACCGTCTGCCCACTCGGTTGCCAGCTTCATGAGCTCCGCCATGTTTTTTGGTTTTTGTCGACCAAGTGCCTCCTTAATATCTTTTCTATAGACTCCCATTGTGAAGGCGTACGTAGCTCTGTCTTCTGATATTGCACTGACAGAGTTTCGTATGGCGGTCGATCTTCTGATATACGCCGTGAGTGCTTCGGCTGACCTTTGCCTGCATGCCCGTAGTTCCTCGAATATCTTTGGTCTTTCGCAGAGAGGGTCAAAATATTTTATGAAGTCCTTTTTGAAGTGTTCCCAGGAGTCGTAGGCTCCTTCAGGTAGTGATTTGAGCCAGTCATGGGTTGTGACTTCAAGCATGAGCTGAAGATATTGCAGCGCTGTTGTGGTTGTTCCTCGCTGGCATATGACTGCCAGCTTGTAGTCCTCGAGCCAGCCTGAGGGCTCTTGTTTGGAATTAAATTTTGGCATGGCGGGCAGGCCAAACTTCTTTGGTAGTTTTTCTTTTTGGATCCGTCGAGTGAAACATTGTGCTCCACATGGACCTATGCCGCGACTGTCAGGTGAGTCGTGACTGTCAGATCTTCTGGATCTGCTCCTCGAACGGCTTCCTGATCTACGGCGGCAAGAACTCTTTCTAGCACTGCTTTGTGGAGGGTTGCGACTGTGATACCCTCGCGAGTAACTTCTGCTACGTCCTCGCCTTCCTCCATCTGCTAGTTCCTTCACCGCAACTTCCAGAGCCTTCATTTGCCGGAGGTACATCTCTTCAGCTGGGTCACCTGCCGGTGGTTTTACTGCTTGGAGGTATGCTCCCAAGGATATGAGCGCACCTTCTGCTGTCTTGGGCAAGATTATGCCTCCTGAGTCGAGTGTCAGGAACGAGTGGTCTAGGTTTCGAGTGACTCTAGTTCTTTCCTCCTCAGGGATTCTTTTAAATCTAGATCTACGTCTTCCTTCTGTTGCTCCCGAAGAGCTGATTGATAGTTGTCGTCTGCGAGCACTTGATATGCTTGCCTGCCTCCTTCTCTCTTCTAGTGTTGCTCTTTATTGCCTTAGTTGTTGTGCTTTTTGCCAGTTGAAGTAGTTATAAGCCGTTAACTCATCTGGAGTTGCGTCTGCTGGCATCATTGTGCCATCGTCGATGACTTTTGTTATCTTTGCGGCCATCTCGATTGTGATGACTAGAGTAGTTGTGCCGTCTGGTAGTGTGACTGTGCAAGGGTACTCGACTGGCTTCCGATTGGCTATTGTTGCTGATGTTTCCACGGTAATCGCGACGCAAACCTGCTAGGGTATGGGTGAAGGATATGTGTAAGCTGTGCAGGAATCAGGCGTTGCTACAGTTTTGTCGTCCCAGTTCATGTCTGCGTTTTTATTTTTGCTATGTTGAGCATTATATGACTGCTCCACGAGTTCATCGTAGTCGTTGTAAGCGTCGAGTGAGGCTTGGATTCCAAGATCGCTGAAGTCGGACAGACGTATGTTGTCTTTTGGAAGCTTGTCATGTTCGGAGAGGCAGAGGCTTTCTTCCGGACCGTCGATCTGCATATGATCCTCGACTGAGTCGGTCTGGAGTTTCGACTGTACTTCTTCCTCTAGCTGGTTCTACGTCATGAACTTATTGAATTCCCTAGTGGACATGGATCCTTCTATGGATCCGGATAATGAGATCGGATCGATCTGTGATGCAGTAGCCCCCGTGTCTTCTGTTGATGCCATCGATATGACCATATCTTCGGCTGGTTTATGCAGGGTAGCTGACTGTCCTTCATCTTCAGGATATTCATCCGCCATGAATTTTTTGAATTATGGTGATGACATCGACCCCGTGGGAGATTTGGGTGGACGGACCAAATCGAGCTGTGGTGAGATGGCCTGCTTGTTTGCTGTAGATTCAAACGCCATTGATCTCTCCTGGATGGGCTGATGCACTACACGGGCGCGAAGTTGGTGAACCCCAAGAGGAAGGTGTGAAGTAGTGCAGCAGCACGTTTTCCCTTAGTTATGAAACCAAGGTTATCGAACCAGTAGGAGATGAACGTTTCCCCCGAGGTTGTTAGCAGCGACGTTGGCACGGCGCAACACCAGTGTCAGCAATGAACGTGGAGCCTACACACAAACAATATGAGGAATTTTGTCCCAACTCAACGGTGAGGTTGTCAATCTCACCGGCTTGTTGTAACAAAAGATTAAACGTATGTGTGGAAGAAAGATGTTTGTTTGCAGAAAGTAACAGGTTTGCAGTTGTGGTTTTATCAGATTAATGAGAAGGACCGGGGTCCACAGTTCACTAGTGGTGTATCTCCATAAATAATAACAACATTCAACTATGCGTGGTAAACAAATTACATCTAGGCAATTGAAAGAATAATAATGAGCAACCCAATGCATATACTAACGTTCTGATGTCAAGTATGAGATTCATTCGGGCATTACAACAATATACATAGACCGTTCCAACCGCATCTATGACTAATAATCCACCTTCCAGTTAGCGTCCGCATCCCGTTTAGTATTAAGTTGCATGCAACAGATTATCTCGTTAAGCACTGTGTGTAAAGTAAGTAAGTAACATCATCCTTGGACAAAGTACTACTATTTTATCCCTAGTAGCAACAGTACATCTACAACCTTAGAGCTTTCTGTCACTCCCCAGATTTAATAGAGACATGAACCCTATCGAGTATAAATACCCCCTCTTGGAGTTAAGAGCATGTACTTGGCCAAAGCAAACACAAGTAACGGAGAGCATGCAAGATCATTAAATAGCACACACATGATATGTTATGAAGCAATAAATTTAGTACTCAATATTCATCGGATCCCAGCAAACACAACATGGAGAATTACATAAAGATGATCTTGATCATGATAGGCAGCTCACAAGATCTAAACATGATAGCACAAGAGGAGAAGACAACCATCTAGCTACTGCTATGGACCCGTAGTCCAAGGGTAGACAACTCACACATCAGTCCGAGGCGGTCATGGCGACGTAGAGGCCTCCAGGGACCCGTGGAGGAAAAAGTGAATCGTTTTTAGGTCAGGGGCTATTTATGGGCGAAAGGGCGATGTCGGTGGACGCCCAAGGGCCCCACATCACCTCCTGGCGCGGCAAGCATGGGGCCCGTGCCACCGGTTGACCAGGTGCTTATATCAGTCTTTCACGCCTACGCCTTCGTACATGCGCTCACCTGGACACCGACACGACCTAACTTGTTTGCGCAGTTGTTCGAGCGTCAGCACGAAGAAGACGCCATCCACGTAAACGGGAACTACGCCCCGGATTTCCCGAAACCGGACGTGATGCCGAGAGAGGATCTCGACGGCGAGGACCATCTCGCCATCCCTTTCGTTATGGCCCCGGGTAATCCTTCAACCCCAGAGACAGTTTCCATTTCCTCGGATGACGATGAGATTGACTGCGAGATCCTTGACGTTATTGACGCTCTCCCTCTGAATTGGGCCTCAGCCGTGGTTCCGAAACCGTCAGCCGGGACCAAACGTGCCGAGAGCCGGAAGCGCGCGGCTTCCGACACCGATGGGGCTGAAGCCTCCGGCAACCCCCCCAAGAAGGGTAAACCGAGCAAGAAGACGACCGAGAAGCCTCCTCGACGCCGGCAGAGGGGTCCTCCCCTTGTGGACTCCGGGTACGTCTTTCTTGCCTCATGTTATTCGACTTCGCTCTCTCCCTAACTTTTACTAAGACATTTTCTTTCAGTGACGCGCTCGAGCTCCCGACACCTACTGTTCCTCCTCCTCCGGGAACTCGGACTCCTAGTCCGGTTCGGGCCTCTCCTTCACCTCTTCGCCCTTCCGCTCGAGGAAATGAATCCACCGCCTCCGGTGTCGCACCAGCAAGCGTCGCGACCTCGGATGCACCTCCGGTGATCGACGAGATCGCGCTGCAGGCCACGACCACCCCGGGAGAGATTGTTCTTCCGGATAGCCCGCGCCGGGTTCCCGGACTGGAGGCAGATATCGCTAGCCCTCGCCGGCAACCTGCGGCGAGTGGGGCCTCTCGGCCAGCCGCACCCAAGGCCATCCCGGAGAAACGGCCTACCGCCTCCTCCGGGCCTGCAGAACAAATTCCCAAGTCTCGCGGCAAGACTTCTGGGCAGAAAACATCTTCTGCTCCGCCCGCAGCTGCTCCGACATCTTCTTCCCAGGAGTTGGTGCCGCGCCCGGGTAAGTTCTCACCGTTACCCCCACCTCCTGCCGAGATCCCTACTGCCGCCTTGCGGATGTTGCGAGCAACGGTCAGCTCCTTTGCATCTTCAGGATCTCGGGACATCGCTGCCACCTGCGTTGCCGGCAGCTCCGGCATCCGGGTTGTTGATGACTTCAACAAGGCCTGGCTTGCCGCCGATGCTTCCGAGACTGCAGGGGACTTGCACGCTGCAGGTCCGAGCGGCAGCGCTCAAGCTCTGCACGCTCTCCAGGTTGCCGCGCTGGACGTCACCCGAATAAGCGAGGTAAATTTTTCTTCTTTTATCCAAAACACACTTGTTCCTTCCACCACCACTAGTCCCCGAGATTGGTGCTTAGTGCTCTAGATTCCACCGAATAGCAGATCACTAGGTTCCAATCTTAGAGAAAAATTAGGACACGAATACCGAGTCCCCGAGACCCTCCCAACCGGGTTCTTTACTTCTTTTTCCATACTGACTTTGCCTTCTTTGTCTTGCTATCAGGAGTGCAGCCAACAACGCCGCAACATCTTCAACCGGGTTCTCGCTGAACTCGGTCAGTCGAAGAAGTCCGAGGAGCGCTTCCGGGAAGAACGGGATGCCGCGCGCCAGATCTCGGTGGACCAGAAGGCTGCCCTTGGTACCGCGCAAGCCGAGATTGCGCGCCTCAACGGCGAGCTCGCCAAGGCCCAGGCTACCATGTCGGAGATGAAGAAGGGCTTCATCGAGGCGAGCAAGAAGCAGAAGGAGACCCTGGACCAGTCAGTGTCACGCGCGGATAACGCCGAGGCCGAGTTGGGTCTTCTTCGGTCGCGTTCTGACACTTGGCTCGCCGAGCTCACCGTGCTGAACCGGGATCTCAACAGTGAGTAATCCGACAACCCTCCTCTCCTGTTATTTCCTTTATTTGCTGTTCCTCTTCTTGTGACTTAGTCGTTTTGACAGCTCTTCTTTTTAAAGGAGAGTTCGAGCACTCCCGCGAAGCCGCCGCCAAGGCTGTTGCCGCCGCTCGAGAGAAGCGTGCCGGGAAGGGTCCCATCTCGGACGCCTGGGACATTGCGGATCACCTCACTGCCCTGAAGGCCCGGATAGTACCTCTCCGGGCTATCGGGACGGAGCTCCTCAGCGCGGCGATCCACGTCCACGGCGCCTTGTGGCCGAGCCTCCGCGGGAAGCTCTCGATCCCGGAGCTCTCGCGCGCACTTCTGGGTGCCGGTAGCCGCATTCACGCTTGGAAGCGCTCCGGTGCTAGAGCTGGTGCGGATCAAGTCTTGACCCAAGTACTCAGCTGGTACGAGGGTCTTGATCTGGCAGCGATCCTGCGCCTGCGGACGGTGTCGCCTTGGGTTTTAGATCCGGCAAAGATCCAGCAGCGGCGAGAGGTGGCGCACCGCATTGCGAAGTGGGCCAGCATCCGTGCCTTCACCGCCAGCACCGTTCCTTCAGAGTCTGAGTCAGATAACGAGGACTCCGAAGAAGATGATGCCGCTTCCGGCGATGGGGAAGAAGAAATCCTTTAGGGAGATGACGCTGCTTCTGGTGCTACGTCCGAGAAGGTGGTTTCCCGGGATGCAACATCTTCGCCGATACCCGAGGCCACCGAGACCGAGGTGCATCCCGACGTCCCGAGTGGTGCTGCCGATGCTGAAGGTGAAGCTACTCCTGCTCCCGAGGTCGGCGCTCCCGAGGTCGTCGCTCCCGAGGTCGTCGCTCCGGAAGTCGCCGTCGAGAAGCCTACTTCCCCCACCGCTTAAAAACACTTAGTAGCAAATTCGTTAAATCCCCGGGATGCCGGATGCAATATGTATCGTACACTTAAATTATTTCTGCTTCACCGCAAACTATTTATTCGAACAAATTATGCCAATGTACTCAGCTTTTAGTTGCCGAATTGCCTTTCATGTTTACCGTACTTAGGTAATTTCTGCTCTTGTCTACCATTTCGGCGTTCGACAGTCGAGTCACAAAACTCCACATACGGCATACATTACTTAAAACAATCCGAGTTCCTACTAACCGAATTCCCGACATAAAAAACAACTAAGTTAGTAAAAATAAGCATGCCGGATAAGTTCCTGTTCCAAGTCCCCGAGACCATTTTCGTGTTCCCCACCTTCCCTCTCTTTGCTCTTGACTACCATTTCGGCGTTCGTCAGTCGAGTCACAAGATGATTTTACATGACATACATTACTTTGACTTTGAGAATTGGATTCGGAACTTTCCCGGCATGCACACAATAAAACACAAGACAGCTATCCGGCAGTCCCCGGGTTCCTTCACGGGATGCCGGCAGAAAAACAGTAACTAAACTTGACAAAAAAGTAACAAAATATGCACGTAACTAGGCAGTCCCCGGGTTCCTCCCGGGGTGCCTTACTTTCATTGATATTTGAGATTTGAGATATAACATACACTGAGCCCTTTACGTGTAAAAGGGGCGAAGTAGAGCTACATTCCATGGACGCTTGGTTTCCTCACCGGACTTGTCCATTACACCTTTCCTAGCCTCCTGTGCGTCTACAAGGTAATAAGAATCATTGTGCAATGCCCTGCTTATCACAAAAGGTCCCTCCCATGGAGGTGACAACTTATGCATTTCGGCCGTGCGTTGGATGAGCCTCAGCACCAGATCTCCCTCCCGGAACACCCTCGGGTGTACTTTCCGGCTATGATAGCGACGGAGGTTCTGTTGATAAATTGCCGACCGAGATAGTGACAATTCTCTTGCCTCTTCGAGTAAATCCACATCATCTTCTCGGGCCTCCTTTGCCTTGGTCTCGGTGAACATTGTTACTCTCGGAGAATCATACTGTATGTCGGTTGGGAGAACTTCCTCAGCTCCATATACCATGAAGAATGGGGTGTATCCGGTAGATCTATTCGGTGTAGTCCGGAGACCCCATAACACCGCCGGCAACTCCTCTATCCAGCATCCCGGAGTTCTCAACAATGGTTCGATCAAGCGAGCTTTGATACCAGCCAAGACTAAGGCGTTAGCCCTTTCGACTTGCCCATTTGCTTCCGGATGTGCGACTGATGCTACATCTAGCCGGATTCCCTTCTCAGCACAAAATCGAGCGAATTCCCCCACAGCAAAGTTTGTTCCATTATCTGTGATAATGCTGTGTGGGTATCCGTATCTCAAGATGATGTCTTTCAGGAATTGCACAGCGGTGTGTCCATCGCACTTCCGGATTGGCTTGACCTCTATCCATTTGGTAAATTTGTCCACCATTACCAGTATATGTGTCATGTTGCCCTTTGCCGGTTTGAATTGCCCGACCATGTCCAAACACCATACTGCAAATGGCCAAGTGATGGGGATTATTTTCAGTGCTGACGCCGGCATGTGTATCCGGTGAGCAAATCTTTGGCATCCTCCACACTTCCGGACAATATCTTCTGCTTGCTGCAACGCAGTGGGCCAGTAGAACCCATGCCAGAACACTTTTGCCACTAGGGCCCGGGATGATGCATGGTGTCCACACTCTCCCTGGTGTATTTCCAGGAGCATCTCTTGCCCTTCTGCCGGTTCCACGCATCTCTGGAGCACCTCGGTGACACTTCTCTTGTACAGCTCTTGGTTAATGACAGTGTATGCCTTTGATCTTCGCATTATCTGACGGGCTTCCACTTCATTCTCCGGGAGGGTTCCTTCCAAGATGTACACCATAATGGGATGTGCCCAATCCGGGACAGGTCGCACCGGGAACGCTGGAGCGTCTATGTCCATTGGTTCTGCCGACATCACCTCTATCATCATCTGTCTTTGCCTCTCTGAGCACCGGGAGGCAGTCCCCGGGTTCGATTTTATGCTCCCGACATCTACTTCCATGGGTACTGCTTCTGAACCAGGTTCCTTGGGGATGAAGATAGAATCCGATTCGGGTGATGGTTGTATAGACGGCTTCCTCAAATGTTCCAGGGCTATTCCGGGTGGGATGGCATCCCGGGATGACCCTAGTTTGGACAAGACATCTGCTGCTTCGTTTTCTCCTCTGGGTATGTGCTTGAACTCGCATCCTTCAAAAAATCCGGAAATTTTCTGTACATGAAACCTGTACAAGGCCATGTTTGCATCAAGGGCATCCCAATTCCCCGACACCTGTTGCACCACGAGGTCGGAGTCACCGAAACACTCTATCCGGCGGATACCGATTTCCTTGGCGACATTTAATCCGTGAACCAAAGCCTCATACTCCGCGACATTATTGGATGCCCGAAAATGGATCTGCAGCACATACTTCAGTACATCTTGCTTCGGGGAGGTGAGAACCACTCCGGCACCCAATCCGATCTTAGCTTTTGAGCCATCGAAATGCATCCTCCAGAAATTGTAATCCGGTATCGGAGGTTCATACTGCATCTCGGCCCAGTCTACCAAAAAGTCCGGCAGCGCCTGCGACTTGATGGCATCTCGTCTCTCGTATGCCGGAGCGTACGGAGACAACTGGATGGCCCATTTGGCTACCCGGCCGCTAGCATCCTTGCAACCGATGATCTCGGCGAGAGGAGTTTCGCACACCACTGTGATCGGGTGTTCCTGAAAATAGTGCTTGAGCTTGGTCACTGCCATGTACACCCCATATGCCATCTTCTGGTAGTGCGGGTAGTTCTGCTTGGATTCCGAGATCACCTCACTGAGGTAATACACCGGTCTCTGTATCAGCTTGCCCCCTTCTTCCCTTTCTACCACCATTGCGACACTGACTACCCGGTTGGTTGCTGCAATATACAACAGCAAAGGTTCCTTGGGCAATGGGGATGCCAATACCGGTCCTGTTGAGAGCATTCTCTTCAAATCGTTGAACGCCGCATCCGCCTGCGGGGTCCAAATAAATGTTTTGCTCTTCTTCATCAGTTGGTACAGAGGTAAGGCCTTCTCCCCAAGTCGGCTCACAAACCGACTTAGGGACGCCAGACACCCGGTAAACTTCTGCACATCCTTGAGACGTACAGGCAACTTCATGCTCTCTATAGCACGAATTTTACCCGGGTTGACCTCGATTCCCCGGCTTGAGATGAGGAAACCGAGTAGCTTTCCTGCCGGAACACCAAATGTGCACTTATCCGGGTTCAACCTCATCCGGAATCTTCTTAGGTTCTTGAATGTTTCCCTCAGATCATCTATTAGTGAGGCCTTTTCTTTTGTTTTTATGACTATGTCATCGACATAGACCTCGGCATTCCGGCCTATTTTGTCATGCAAGCATTTCTGCATGCACCTTTGGTAGGTAGCACCAGCATTTCTCAATCCGAAAGTCATAACACGATTGCAATAAGCCCCGTAAGGGGTAATAAAAGCGGTTTTTAATTGATCATCCGGATTCAAAGGTATCTGGTGGAAACCAGAATAAGCATCTAGAAAAGTTAAAAGCTCACTCCCGGCAGTGGATTCTATCACTTGATCTATCCGGGGCAGCGGAAAGGGGTCTTTCGGGCATGCCTTGTTGAGGTTGGTGAAGTCGATGCACATGCGCCACACCTTAAGCAGGAGGGGATCATCTTTCTTCTTTTCCACCAGGACCGGATTCGAAATCCAATCCGGGTGCAGTACCTCCATGATGAACCCGGCGGCCAGCAGTATGGCTAGGTGTTCCATGACAGCAGCTCTTCTCTCATCCGAGAGGCGCCTAGTTGGTTGCTTCACCGGCTTCGCATCCGGTCAAACAAACAGAGAGTGCTCAGCCAACTCCCTCGGGACGCCTTGCAGATCGTCACTCGACCACGCAAAGGCATCCCGATTCTCACGGAGGAAGTCGACGAGCTCGCCTTCCTATTTGCTGTCCAGGTTGCTGCCAATGATAACTTGGCGCTCCGGGTTGCTGGGGTCTACGGACACCTTCTTGGTCTCCTTGGGGGGCTGAAATGATGCACCCTGTTCCGGGTTCAGCATCCCGGGCATTCCGAGTTGTGAGGTCTTAGCCATCGCCACCACCTGCTGGATCCTCTTCTTCTCTTCTGCTATCACCAGGGACTCAGCTAAGCACGACCCCGCCGAAGCACATTCCATGGAGCGCTTGTGGTCTCCCGAGATGGTGATTATGCCGTTAGGTCCCGGCATCTTCATCTTGAGGTAGCCCATGTGTGTTGAGATCATGAACTTGGCGAGGGCCGGTCTGCCGATCAGTGCATGATACGGGCTCTCGAGGTCCACGACCTCGAACTCCAAGCTCTCGGTTCGACAGTTCTCCCGAGTTCCGAATAGCACCTCAACCCAGATTTTTCCCATGGGTGAGCAAGAGACCCCGGGCACAATGCCATGGAAGTTTGTCTCCGTGGGCAGCAGGGTGTTCATGGATACTCCCAGCTTCAGCATCGTGTCCTTGTACATGATGTTAATGGCACTGCCATTGTCAATCAGAACCCGGCTGAAGCGGACGTTGAGGTTGGGTCCGATAAAGGTCGGGTCCACCACCAAAGCATACGCTCCCGGCTTGGGCATAACCCGGGGGTGATCCTTCCGGCTCCAGGTGATCTCCATCTCGGACCAGTGCAAGAATTTGGGCACTGCCGGGATCACAACGTTCACCTCCAGAGCACGCTGCCGCACACTCTTCCGGTCCGTCGGCTCAGTCACGAAGACCACATAGCTCTGGTGCGCCTCCCGGTAGTTACCCTGCTGCTGTCCGCCTTGGTTGCCGTTGTCGTTCCGGGTGTGCACCATATTCACTGGGCGAGGTGGGGGTCCTCTCGGAGGAGGGGGAAGTCGGACATTGTTGGCCCCCGATGTCGGAGGAGGGGGTCTCGGAATATTGGGCCGAGATGCCGGAGCACTTGGCCGAATACCTCCCGAGCTGCTCTCCTGCAACGTGCGCTGATACCATCTGCACTGCCGAGTAGAATGGTTTGCGGGCTTGTTGGCCTCCAGAGTATGATAGCAGCATGGCTTATTCAGCATCTCCTCATACGTCAGGGGCTTCTTCTGCTCCACCCAGGTCTTCTGCACCTCCTGACTTTGACCCCAAGCTGGGCCACTTGTCTTTTGACGCTGGCTGTTGCCGGCCTCCTCCTGCTCCCGGGGGGCTACCTCCTGCTCCCGGGTTACTGCTGCGACATGCTGCACTGCATGGTGGTACTCGGGCTGATTCCTCTTGTGACCGAACTCTTGGCGATCATGGCTCCTGCTCGGTCCGGAACGCTGAGGTCCCGCATTCCTCCTGTTGGAGTCTCCGACATCCACCAGGGGTTGCATGGGATCTCCAAGCGTATAGGTATCGGCGATGCGCATGGTTTCCGCCAAAGTTGTCGGCATCTTTCTTTGCAGTTTCTGCCATAGCATAGAGCCATGCCGGCATCCTTGCGCAAACCAGGAGATGGCCTGCGCCTCCACCACTCCTTCGCAAGAGTTGCGGACATTGCTCCACCGGGTAAGGTACTCCCGGTCAGTCTCATTGCTCCTTTGCCTACAGATTGCGAGCTGCTGAGGTCTGTTGGGCCTCTTGTACGTGCTGGTGAAGTTGCTGATGAATGCTTCTTCAAAGTCCAACCAGCAGTCTATACTGCCAGTCCTCAGATTGTTCAACCAGATTCAGGCAGGTCCTTCCAACATCTGCGGTATATAACGTACCGCCCATCGTCTGTTTCCACCGGCTATGCTTACTGCAGTTACATAGTCGGTCAGCCAGTCCTCCGGCTTCTTGCTGCCGTCATAGGTCTTGGCACCCCTGTTGAGCTGAAAGTTCCGAACAGGAGGTTCCCGCATGATCCGAGGTCCAAAGCAAGCAGGTCCCGGAGGTCCTTGCTCTTCCACCATCTCGGACTGGTGAATCCAGTCCAGCCGGAACCTTGCATCTACCGGGTTCAGCTGTCTTGTTCCTATCCGAGATCCCAAGGGGTTCTCGTCGGGCTGATACTCGAGCTGCTGCATCCCCGAGTTGCCATCGTTGAGCCTATCCTGCACGGGGATCTCGGCTTGATGGGGGGCGGAGATGATGTCCCTCTGCGGGTTTCCCTGTACATGGGGAGGATTCCGGGGTGGATTACCACGGCCAACCGGGTTATTGTTTCCCACACCCAGGTTACCATCTCCACGGGTACTTCCCGCCTGTCCCGGGTTATGCTGTCCGGCTTGCCCCGCCTGCTGGATACCGGCAAATGCCGGGTCATAGGTCTGTAGTTGCTTGTTCCTCCCGGAACCTCTACTCCGGCTCCGGCTCTTGCTCTTGCTCTTGCTTCTGCTCGGATGTGGGGAAGAGGCCTCCCCATCCGACATCCGGCTATTGGGTCTGGCTGAATGCACCTGTGACCGTGCTCCGGGGTTCTTCTTCTTGAAGGCCTGGTTCTGCCGGTTGGCCTCAACCACCAGTTCGTTGACCCTTTCCTGTTGCTTGCGCAGGGCTTCACCGGATAACCCCACCAACTCTGCCATGGCGGCTTCGGCGGCCCTAAGGGTTTTTGCCGGTGAACTGTACACTGGCTTCCCCGCAGAAATCCGACTTCCGGTGTTGCTAGTGGTGGCTCCACCAGGCAGCTCCTCATTCACCATTCTTCCCTTCTTGCGCAGATCTGCAATGCGCTTCTCCCGGGAGTCTATCTTAGTGAATCCGTGAGCAGCATTGTACTCCCGGAGGCTAACGCTGAGCTCGCGACGGAGCTCGGCGATTTCCTTTGCCTCAGCTAGAAGCAACTTCCGCTGCTCCTCCAACTCAGCCGAAGTGGCCTGGGTATCCGCTCCGGTAACCACGGGTACAGCTAATTTGGCTACCAAAACCTGAGAGGGGATCCGGACGGCGTCGCGGTTGGGACGGCTGCGGATCACCATCTCGGGCCGCAGGTCTTTCCTGCGGGGGTTTGGCCAAACGAGGGACGCCGTCGGTATCGCCATCAGCATCCTGGTATTCCTCCTCGGTGGTTCCGACCATCATCACTGCGACGGAACTCGGGGAGCGGTCAGCGCGTAGACCCCGAGCTGCGCAGAGCATGGGAGGGTCCTCAGCCTCCAGGACTAGGTCCGGGTAGCTACCGGCAACCTCGGTGGCCACATAGGTGGTGAAACCACCGAAGTCGATAAGACATCCATTCCCCGGGAACGGTTTGTTCCGGAAGCAACCTGCGTTGTCGGCAACGAAGTCCATCTCCCCAAGTCTTACGACTAGGCCAGAGAGAACCCGAACGTCGAAACGTACCGGGGAGCCCGTCCGGATGTGTACACCAGCCAACGCCTCTGTCCGCCCCACGGTGGGCGCCAACTGTCGTGGTGGCGTCACGGCAGATGCCATGGGATGGCTAATTTGTGGGGCCGATGGACGTTGGTGGATCCGGGGAGGGATAGCGAGTTGAAGAACTCACACGGGGAGGATCCCGGTAAAACCGAGATCTCCCAAGAACACGAAACAGGAACGAAGTGCAACGGGGAAGATCTAACAAATACAAACAAATGCACGAAGGCACCAAGCACACCCACGATATACCCAGGTTCAGGGCCCTCGTGAGGAGGTAACACCCCTACTCCTGCCTTTCTTCTCTATATATTGATGGTACAAGAACTACAACTTGCTACAAGATCTATCAAAGGTAGGAGTACTAGGAACTAGATGAACTCAAGGTGAAGAGGAGTAACTGCTCTAAGAGTAAATGCAACTATAGTTTTGGCTCTCAGGTTGGTCTCTCCTTCTCAGGAGCAGTTATGGCGCCTTTTATAGAGTTCCGGTCGGGAGGGCCGGAAACCCTAAAATGCCTCGGCCCCACCGGACAGGTCTAGCCGGGATGTCGTCACCGGCTAGTGCGACCTAGTCGCCGGACTATCCGATGTAGCCCCTGCGTCATCATCTCGCTAAGGATGGCAGGCGCCGTCCTGCATCATCATTGTCCCCTTGTCAGAGACAAGACATGTCTTTGCCCATCCCGGATAGCCTTTTCCGGATTGCCGGGCTAGGCATGACAGGTCTTGTCGTACCGGCTGACGCGCTTCCGTGTCAGGCGGGAGGTGACCAAACTTCCGTGTCAGGCGGAATGGTACTTCCCCCCGCGATATACGGGAAAGCGTGCTCCAGACCGTTGACGGCCTACCGGGAGCTCTCTCGCCGGCTACCTCCTCTCTTGCCACTGGGAGCCTCTTCTGCATAAGATCAAGATCAACACGTACATTCCGGTTCGTGCTTACCCGGGATACCTATCCGGTAAAGCCGAGTACACCATCACCCGGGAACCTTCTCGGTGTCCCAGGTCCGGGATCCTTTCCGAAGATGTCCGAACTTATCTCAGGATGAGCAACTCTAGGCCTAGCCTCCCGAAGATGTCTTAGTCTACCAGCAAAGACATCTTCGAGAAGCTAGTTCTTAGAGGAACCATCCGCTCTTGCCCGTACTACAAATGCGAGGGTCGGGGATGTCTATTTATAGCCGCAAGGCATGACCCTTACGGCTGCCACGGGGCCCCTTGGCCTTTCCCTGCGTCCAAGTGACCAGCTGCCCTTTCGGCACACCAAGGGGTGCCCTTTGCTGTCGCCAAAGGTCAAGCACTGTTGTTATCCATTATAATTTACCGGGATCTGCCCCTACCCGGGGGGCAGCCCCCCGACAACTGAGGCGGCTGCTCGGAAGGGCCGTTCCCGGTCGCAGTCCGCGGCTTTAGAGTAGGCATAGTTGTAGGAATGCGGCATTCGCCGCGGTCTGTATTTTGAACTTCATGCTTGTAATGAATATTGCCATCTCGGGTCTTTTGGTCTTCAATATTGATTTTGCTGACTTGCTTTCTTCTGAGTTGATCTGTGCTTCGCACTCGCATGATTGTATTGACTCTGCGTGTCCCTGTCAGAGTGCTGCGCGCGATGATGCTCCACCTTCTCCAGTGGCCGAGCCGAGTGGCGCGGCTTCTTCTTCGGGTGCTCGCCGTCGTCGGGCAGCGCCGGCCCCTCCACGCAGTACAAATGATCAGCGGATAATCACATGTTTGAAGAACAAGGTGGCGGAGCTTGAGGCGACCCTGAAGAATACGGAACGGCTGCTGCATCGTTCTCAGTCGCATCCCACGGCGGAGTTCTCGCGACGTGAGGATTTTTTGCTTGGGGAGATCGACCTGATCAGTTGGCAGCTGCAAGGTATGTATCCTTTTGGTGGCTGCCGTCCTTGTTGGTTTTCCTGCTCGTTCTGACTTGCATTTTATGTGCGCAGATGTTAATCCTGACTGGGAGGCCGAGCGGGCTCGCGTTGAGGAGCGAGTCACCCGAGAGGCGTCTGGCGAATCCTACGAAGCTCGACAGTTCTGGGTGAACCAGTCGAGGGGGCGCGTCCTTGACACCATGCTTGATCGTACGTGGCGCGCTTCTTTTCTTCTGGAGAGTTGTCGGAATACACTTTGGCACATCAATCGTGTGTACTTCCCGCATAATGCGCAGCCGAACGGGTTGTCTGCCTTGCTGGAGAGGTTCCGTGATGGTGAAGGGTTGAAGGAGGTCGTCGACGCCCAACTTGTGGCTGGTGCGAACGCGGCGTTGGCATACGTCCGGATGCACCGGCCACATCTCCCGCTGGAGAGGGTGCTTGAAGGCCTGCCGGGTGACGATGACTTCGACGAGACCTTGGCGGCTGCGCGTCGGATTATCCGGCAGGTTCAGGACCTGAGCGAGCGCCTTGTAGGGCCCCTTGATGCGCCGAAGGCTGAACCTGCAGTTTAGAGTAGCTGTCGTCTGGTGTACAGGGTTAGCTATAGGGGGCAAATGTGCCTGTGTGAGTATGATAACAGATTGAAATACTTTCGAGTTATGAGAGTTGATCTGTTTACTTGAAAGTGAGAATGCCTGATTTGATTTGCAACCTGTATGGCGCAGTCTCCTATTATGCTAGGCAGCGGCCTAGGTTTTTCAAGTATAACCTGTATGCCGCAGTCTCTGATTTTATCAGGTGGCGACTTAGGATTTTTGTAACTTGACCTGTATGGCGCAGCCCCCGAGTCGCTCGAGTGGTGGCCTATGATTTTGGCTAAGACCTGTCTGGCGCAGCCCCCAAGTAGGTCGAGTGGCGGCCTAGGATTGCAAGTGTTACCTGTTTGGCGCAGCCCCCGAGTACGTCGGGTGGTGACCTAGGATTTGGAACTTGACCTGTGTAGCGCAGCCCCCGAGTGGGTTCGAGTGGCGGCTGAGGATTTTTCTGAGAAGGCCTGTTTGGCGTAGCCTCCGAGTAAGTCGAGTGGTAGCCTAGGGTTACAAGTGTGACCTGTGTGGCGCAGCCCCCATGTGTGGCGGGCGACGCCCTAGGATTTTGAACTTGACCTGTATGGCGCAGCCCCCGAGTCGGTCGAGTGGAGGCCTAGGATTTTTGACTTTATGCTTGTATGGCGCAGCCCCCGAGTAAGTTGGGTGGCGGCCTAAGCTTTTATTTCAACCTGTGTGGCGCAGCCCCCGAGTAGCTCGGGTGGCGACCTAGGATTTTGGCCATGCTTGTATGGCGCAGCTCCCGAGTGGTTCGGGTAGCGACCTAAGCTTATATTTCAACCTGTGTGGCGCAGCCCCCGAGTGGTTCGAGTGGCGGCCTAGGATTTTTGAGCTTCCTCTGAGTGACAGGTAAAGGAGACAGAATTTCTTCAAATCACTTTATTGATTCTTGCGAACAGGCCGCCTCATTAAAACCCTTCCAGTCCCCTCAGGTACCCTGGTGAGGGAAAGAGTGCGTCTGAAACCTGCCGCGCTGGTTTTCTTGTACAATGGTTGTTTTGAACTAGGCGTAGAACCGGCGGAGTTGTGCTACGTTCCACGGGTTGCTGCAGTCTGCTCCTGTCTTCGAGTCCTTTAGGCGGTAGGCTCCATTGCCTATTGCTTCTGTTACGATGTACGGGCCCTCCCATGGGGAAGCGAGCTTGTGCACCTTCTTTTGCTTGAGTCGGAGAACCAGATCGCCTGCCACGAACGCTCTTGGTCGCAGCCTCCGAGTGTGATAATTGCGCAGGTCCTGCTGATACACGGCTGACCGTGCCAGGGCGATGTCGCGCGCTTCATCCAGGGTGTCTCTGCTGTCTTCGAGTGCCTCCTCTGCTTCCGACTCGTCGTAGGCGACTACTCTCGGTGCGTCGAACTTGATGTCGCAGAGGAGGACCGCTTCTGCACCGTACACCATGAAGAATGGAGTGTACTGGATGGATCTATTTGGCGTTGTTCGCAGACTCCAGAGGACCGATGGCAGTTCTTCCACCCATGCGCCCGCTGCGCGTCTTAGGGGCACGCGTAGTCGTTTCTTGATGCCGCTGCAAACGAGGCCGTTGGCTTTCTCCACTTGTCCGTTGGACTACGGGTGCGAGACAGACGCGTAGTTGAGTTTGATCCCCTGCACTGAGCAAAAGTCCTTGAATTCTTCAGCTGTGAAGTTCGAGCCGTTGTCGGTGATGATCCCGTTTGGTACCCCAAATATGAAGATGATTGATCTGATGAAGTTGACCGTTGTGGATGCAGTCGAACTTGTGATGGGCACGGCTTCGATCCACTTTGTGAACTTATCGACTGCAACCAGGAGGTGAGTGTGACCTCCGGGTGAGGATTTCTTCAGTGGGCCCACCATGTCTAGACCCCATTGGGCAAAGGGCCAGGCTAATGGTATTGTTTTGAGTTCTGATGCTGGGGCGTGCGGCTTGTTGGCAAATTCCTGGCACCCCGTGCATTTCGTCACCAGCTCCTCGGCGTCCTGCATGGCTGTCAGCCAGTAGAACCCGGCTCGTAGCGCCTTGGCCACCAGTGCCAGACTGCTGGCGTGATGCCCGCAGATACCCGCGTGGATGTCGAGTAAGATGGCTTGGCCGTCGACTGGATCTATGCACCTTTGCAGGATTCCTGAGATGCTTCTTTTGTAGAGTTCTCCGTTGATGACGGTGAAACTTTTGGAGCGTCTGATGATGCGCTTTGCTTCGACTGGGTCGGCTGGCAGCTTCTGATGTAGCATGTATGCCAGGTACGGTCCTGTCCATGTGGCTTCGACTAGCATGACTTCCATGGGGACCTTGTCTTGACTTGGCGGGTTGACATCGCCTTTTGTTGTTGCAGTGCTTGCTGTACTCTGATTCTTGATGGATCTCTGCGTGATGCACTCGAGGAAGACGCCGGGTGGGACTGGCACCCTGTCTGAGCCCATGTTGGCGAGGACGTCGGCTTCCTCGTTGCTTTCACGGCCAATGTGGCGCAGCTCGCAGCCGTCGAAGTTTCCTTCCAACTGATTGTAGAGGTCTCTGTAGGCGATCATGTTGTCAGCGATGGCGTCGCAGGACTTCATGGTTTGCTGTACCACCAGGTAGGAGTCGCCGTAGATCATGAGGTGCGTGGCGCCGCAGTTCTTGGCCATCCGCATGCCGTTGATCAGGGTCTCGTACTCGGCTTCATTGTTGGACGGCGTCGGAAAGTCCATCTGTAGGACATACTTGAGCTTGTCGCCTTTGGGGGAGATGAGCACGACTCCTGCCCCGGCTGACTTGAATTTTTTGGAGCCATCAAAGTACATTGTCCATGCGTTGGACAGGTCGGGGACATTTGGTAGCTGGGCTTCTATCCACTCGGTGTTGAATTCTGGGAGAACTTGGGCCTTGATGGACTTCGGGTGAGCATACTTCAGCCCCCATGGTCCTAGTTCGACAACCCACTTGGCGACTCGTCCTGTCACGCACTGGTTTGTGAGAATGTCTGCTAGTCCAGAGGAGCTTACCACCGTGATCGGGTGCTCGGAGAAGTAGTGGACGACCTTCCTGGAGGTCATGAAGACTCCGTATGCCAGCTTCTGGTAGTGAGGGTAGTTCTGCTTGGACAAGGTGAGTACTTCGCTGAGGTAGTAGACGGGCCTCTGTACCGGGTGACTGTGCCTTCTTCTTCGCGTTCGACTACGAGCACCGTGCTTACCACCATGTTCGTTGCTGAGACGTATAGGTATAGCGGCTCATTTTCCAATGGTGCCACGAGGACTGGAGAAGTTGTCAGTGTTTTCTTGAGATGGTCGAACGCGTCCTGCGCCTCTTGTGTCCACTCGAACTTGTCTGCCTTCTTCATCAGTTGGTAGAAAGGTAAGGCTTCCTCTCCCAACTTACTAATGAACCGGCTGAGAGCTGCGACTCGGCCAGCTAATCGTTGCACCTCCCTGAGCTTGGTTGGTGCTGGCATTGTGAGTATGTTCTGCACCTTCTCGGGGTTTGCTTCGATTCCTCTTGCGGATACAAGGTACCCTAGTAGCTCTCCGGCTGGTACGCCGAACACGCACTTCTCTGAATTGAGCTTGATTTGATATACGTCCAGTGCGGCGAAGACCTTGCAGAGGTCGTCGACTAGGGTATCCTCCTTTCGGGTAGTGACGACGATGTCGTCGACATAGACTTGGACGATTTGCCCGATTAGCCCCTTGAGGCATGCTTGCATTGTCCGCTGGTACGTGGCACCTGCGTTCTTTAACCCGAACGGCATCGTCTGGTAGCAAAAAACGCCGTCGGGTGTGATGAAGGCTGTCTTTTCTTCGTCCTCGACTTTCAGCCTGATCTGCAGGTAACCTGAGTAGGCATCCAGAAAAGATAGGCGTTCGCAACCTGCAGTCGAGTCGATGATCTGGTCTATCCGCGGGAGCGGGAAGTGGTCCTTGGGGCAGCATTTGTTGACTGCGGTGAAGTCAACGCACATGCGCAGTTTCTTCGTCTTCTTTTTCTCAACTAGAACTGGGTTGGCGACCCAGTCCGAGTCCTTGATCTCTCGGATGAACTTGGCGTGCAGTAATCTGTCGACTTCCATGGTGATCGCGTCTCGTTTGGGTCCTGAGAAGCGTCGCATGGATTGCTTGACTGGTCTTGCGTCCTTGTGGACTTTCAGAGAGTGCTCGGCGAGTTCCCTGGGTATCCCTGGCATGTCAGATGGTTGCCATGCAAAGATTTTCCAGTTCTCACGCAGGAACTCGACGAGCGCGCCTTCCTATGCGGGGGTCAAAATCGATGAGACCTTGACCGTCTTTCCGCTGTCAGTCGGATGGACTTGGTGGGTGACAGTGTCGTCATTCGTGTTGAACGCTGCATCTTTGGCGGGCTTCTTGCGAGCCGGGAAGATGGTCTTGTCGTTGTCGGCTGATATGGCCTTGAAGTGCTCTTCGACGCCGAAGAACTCGGAGATCTTAGTGAACTCGCGGTCGCAGCTGTTGGAGAGCCCGAAGTCGCCGCGGACGGTGATCACTCCTTTCGGCCCGGGTAACTTTATCATCAGGTAGGCGTAGTGGGGTACTGTCATGAACCTGGCAAAGCTTGGGCGTCCGAGGATGGCGTGGTATTGTGACTTCCAGTCGACGACCTCAAAGTCTATCGATTCCTTCCTGAAGTGCTCGGTTGTACCGAGGATGACGTCGAGTGTGATTGTTCCCATGGGCGTGATTGCTTGCCCTGGTACTATGCCGTGGAAGGTGGTCTCCGATTCCGGCAATTTCTCTGTCGACCTGTTCATTCGTCTGAGGGTATCGGCGAATATGATGTTGATGCTGCTGCCTCCGTCCAGGAATACCTTCTTCAGGCTGTATTCGCCGATCAAGGCCTCAATCACGAGTGCGGCGTGCCCGGGTCGACTATCTCCGCTGGGTGATCTGCCCTGGAAAATGTGATTGGTGTCTCTGACCCGCGCAGGTAGTCTGGTACCACGCGCGGGCTGTTGATGGCTTGAAGTACTTGGCGTGTGATGATTTTCTGCCTCCTGTTCGACGGGGGTCCCTTCTGGATCATGTTCAGCTGTCCCCGTGCGGCTGGGTACGTGTCGGCTGCTGCCGACGGACCTTGCTGCTGCTGCTGCGGCTGGGGGAACGCTCCTGCCGCCTGCACTTGATTGATGTTTGCGGGTGCTGCCTGGATGGCTAGCTGTGGTGCCGCTTGTATGGCCTGCTGTAACGCCCCGGGATTTATCCCCTTTTAGTTTTGTGTGTTTTTCTTTTTGCATCGACATGGCATCGCATCGCATCGCATTAATTTAATTTGTTGCATTTGAATTCAATCCCCGCAATTAAATTCAAATGCATTTCAAATTAATTAAAAATGTGTTATTTTCAAATATTTTAAAAATGTTAAAAACTAGTTTATTAAATTTTCCACGCAAAACTAAAAATATTTTATAAAGGTTTCGTGTTGAAATTCCTTTTCTATTTTGTTTTAAAAATATAAAACTGAAAAGAATAAAAAAAAGGGGAGAGAAATAAGGCCCAAAGCCCATCTAACTCAAACCCTAGGTTTCCCCACAGAAAATTCTTTCCCACCCCCTGACTTTTTGCAGCCACCCTCCTCCTTTTTTCTGGATTTTTGCAAAAGTCCTCCCACCCACCTTTTTCCTTTTTTTTCCCTCCTTTTTCTTTTCTTCTCTCTTTTTTTTTTCTTTTTTCTTTTTCTTCTTCCTTTCTTTCTTCTCCTTCCCGAGCGCATCCCGCACGGGAGAAATCGCACGCCCAGCCCCGAGTCGTGCTTCCCGCACACACACGACGCCCGCACCAACTCCAGAGCCTGCGCGCACCGCTGCGCGCCGCCGCCCCCTTGCGCCGCCGCGCCGGTCGCCCGCGTCGCGCCGTCCCCGGCCGCCCGCAGCCGCCGCCGCGCGCCGCAGCCCGCGCTCGCCCGCGCCTCCACCTCCGCCGCGCCGTCCCGCGCCATCCCCGTCCTCCGCCGCCGCGCGCGCCACCGGCCGTCGCCTGCGCTCCGCCCGCAGCAGCCTCGCCGCGCCCGCGCCTCCCAAGCGCCGGCCGCGCGCGCGCCCTCGGCCGCCCGCGCGCCGCCGCCCACGGCCGCGCCGCCGCACGCCACCGGCCGCCCGACGCGTCCCCCGCGCCGCCTCGCCTGCCGCGCTCACCCCCGGCCTGCGCACCTCGCCGCCGGCCGCCTCCGCGCCCTGCTCCGCCGCCGCCACACGCGCCCGGCCGCCTCCCCGGTCTCCCGCGCCGCCGCGCCTCACGCCGCCGCCGCGCCCGGCCTTCTCCCGCACCCGGCGCCGTCCCGTGCGCTGCGCCTCCACGCGCCACCGTCCGGCCGAGACGTGCCGCCGTCCGCCCGTGCCGCGCCGCGCGCCCCTGAGCCGCCCCCGTGCGCCCGCGCGTTGCTCCCGTCTCCGCTCGCCCACCTCCAGCCGACGCCCCGCGTCCCCGTGCGCTCGCCGCCGTGCGTTCCACTCCGCGCCTCCGTTTCATCCGTCGTCTCCGTCCGGTGGCCTCCCCGCGTCCGCCGCACGCCGGGTGTTTGACGCAATGGCCGCAAGACCCCAGCGTCTTTTGTTGTCCGTGTTTGTCCACCCTTCGAGGTGTTGCCCGCCCGTGCGCGTTTCTTTCCCGTGTCCGTTGCCGTGCTCCTACGTGCCCGCGCCCGTCAACGGTGATGACCGAGTACAACTACTTCACCCACTCCCACGACACCGACAAACGACGATGCCCCGGTTCCGCGACGACTACTTCCACGACGACGACTACCTCCTCTACGTTCCGAAGACGTCGGTTCCGAACCCTAGTTCACCCGATCCGACGTGCGAACCCAAACCCTAACCCTACCTTCTTTTATTAAATGTCATCTATATTGTGGATATCGCATCATACGTGCATGTGTTGCATCTCTTGGGTTTGGTGGTGTAGCGATTCACCTAAACAATAATTATGGAATGTGTGGGCATTTAATTACTATTGTTGCCTATTCCATTTAATTTGACTAGATCATCTTTACCATGCCTTGCCATCTTAATGGACATTTAATTTGTGGGGTAGATAAATAACTTTAACATTGATATTAATTGTCGGAATCCCGATTCCACTTAATTTGGATTAAGTGCATCTCGCAATGCATCTTGCCATGCCATGCATCATTCTCGTATGATCATGCCGAATCTTTTTGCCGTAGTTGTAAGATGCATCTTTTACGCTTTCCAGTGTTTGTTGCTTCTTCGCGGATATGACGTTGAGATGTGTGAGCAACGAGAAGATCTGCTTCCATGCGGGATTCCAGGCAAGCAAAGTTTACTTGTTTACCTATACATTGTCTTTCATTCCTGCCGTTGATCTCTGCTACCCTAGTTATCGATTCTTGAACTGCGATCCCATCACATGTTATCCTGCAGCCCATACAGCTTTAACCCCACAACCTAATACCTGTTGCATGTTTATCTGTTGGCCTTGCGAGTCGTAGCGCATGCTTAGAGTTGATTGTGCGAGTCGTCTGTTGGTCTTATGTTTCATCTGCTTAGTATGATAGATTTTCTACCTTAATAAAATATTGTCTTATATTGGGGTATTATAATTAAATGATAAGGCACCAGGCGGAAGGCCTTGCGAGGTGCTTTGTTCTGCTCAGTGTCGACCTAGGAACTGAGATTTTGTCCTCGGATCCAATTTTGAGCGCACTAACCACTTGTGGGTGGCCCAATGGAGCCCCCCTCGACTTTGAACGGATCCGCAGCTCGTCCATGTGCCGCAAGTAGTTCGGGTTTTCCATTCGCTCATATGCATGTGCATGAGGATGATGATGATCGATGAGAGGTTACTGGATACGGGGGGTCATATAGGGGTGGTGCTCACGTAGCGGACAGTTCCTACTGTGGTTTGAGCCGCATGGTGAGCAGACACAAACTAATGAGTCCGCAATTGAGATTCGGCCGGACTCCTGACGTGGGTAACAACTCATATGGGTGGCACTTGGACTTGCTGTAGTGAAGGAATGAGTCGTGTTGAGAGGCCCTCACGGGTTGATCATGCGAGTATGGGTACTGTAGTGCACCCCTGCAGGGTATAATCTTATCGATGAGCCGTGTCCACGTTTATGGACGACTTTGGTGATGATGCTGGCTAACAAGATCTAGACAACTTGCACCTAATTAATGTTAATTAATTTGATTAGTAATATAAAATTATTTTCACAATAAATTATAAATAAAAACTGTTCAATGTGTGAGTTTCCCGAATTGCTTCCTCATACTTGGTTGAGGGGGTTAATTCGAGAATGGGTTATGTTTGGTGTTAGTAGTAGTTGGCTACTTTATGCGCTCTCTTATCCCTCTCTGTTTAGACGGAAGTTGTAGCGTGTCTCTTTAGGTTGCTAGTGCTGCTGCCGCTAAGTCCACCTCCCCTATATTTTGGGAGATGGTGTAGAAAGTAGGCAAGTCGGTTTTGCTTGCCAGGGAGTGCCCTGACCCTCTTCTGGGATGTGCTTTATGTGCAGTCAACAGGTTCGAAGTCAGACGACGTTAGCTTGGGAATCCCTCCGGCTTGGCTGGGCAGGGATATGGCGCCATCGCTTATCTTCAGGACTCTTAGTCCAATTTGCATCTTATCCTTAGATGGATACTATTCTGCTTCCGCTGTCTTTTGAATCTTTGTATTGTATTATTTGTATCTTGACTCGTTCGAGTCGCTGTTGTATTTATATCTTCTGTTGTATTTGTGGATGTATCGGAACTGTTGTAATGTTATCACAATTCCACCCACATAATGCGCATGTTTCGGCGTGCACATTATGTCTGGTGGGCGACCTAAAATCGTTATTATGCGGATTTCGGCGGGAGCGCTTAAATCTACATAGTACCGATTTTAGGGCGTCACACCTGCACCGGGGCGATGATTTGCTGCATGGCATGGTAGATCTTTCTTGCTTTGCGGCAATCCTTTAACAGGTGGTTTGAACCCCACTTTCCTGTTGCCGGGTTGCAGAACGAGTGATGCTTACAGGGTTGCATCAGTTCCTCTGCTGGGGTCAGCGGGCGCTTCCACTCGCGCTTCAGACTTCCATCATTGTGGTCGATGCTGCTGCTGCCACGGTTCTACTGACTCGAACTGGGCTGCCGACTTTGCTCGTACTGTCGGCTGCTGTCACGCTTGTCCTCGCGGGGGGTTTCATAACCCACCGCTACTAATTCGATTGAATCGTGGGTGTAACGTGCCTTCTTCTTTTGACGTGCCTCGCGCCAGTTGCTTGTTTCGCCTTCCTTTTTGGGAGAAGTTTCGCGGACATAGTCCTCTCCTTCGGCCCATTGGTTGGCTGTCTTCATGAGTTCTATTGTGGTCTTCGGCTGGAGCCTACCGAATTCCTCCCGGAGGTCGCGGCGAGCGACGCCATGCATGAAGGCGTCCATCACTCGATCCTCTGATACGGGTTCCATGGTATTGCGGAGGAGTGTCCACCTGTGGATGTAGGAGCGGAGCGACTCGTCCTTCCCTTGCTTGCAGGCCTGCAACTCGATGTAGGTCCTCGGCCTGGCGAATGTTCCTGAGAAACTCTTGATGAAGTTGTCCTGGAATTCCTCCCATGTTCGGAAAGAGTCTTTGGGTTGGCTTGTGAGCCACCCGCGTGCTGAATCTGTCAGCATGAGCTGGATGTACTGCATGGCTGTAGTCGACGTTCCGCCTTGACAGGTGCAAGCGATGAGGTAGTCCTCGAGCCATAGCTTTGGGTCTTTCTTCCCGTCGTATATTGGTGTGCCAGCCGTCAACTTGAAGCCTTTGGGCATGCGGGTGTCGCGGATGTTGAAGCTAAAGCATGCTGCGCCACACGGCACGAAGTCGCGGTCGGCGTGGTCATTCGCGTGTGCCACGCTAGACGAACGCTCCTTGCGGCTGCGGTCCACCGTCTTCTGTGTCAGGACGTCACGGAGGTCCTTGACTGCTTGTCGCTGCGCCGCTGGGATGCCCGACGTCGTTGGTTCAGTCGCTCTGTTGCTTGGCCCCTTGGCCGCCAGAGCTTCTTCGATTGCCCTTATGGAGGCAATTTGTTGCTTGTGGAGAAGGGAGCGCGCGTCCCCCTCCGGTGGCTGCGTGAGCCGGAGGTATGTCTCGACTGATATCAGGGCGGCATTCGCCGTCTTTGGGACGGGTATCCCGTTTTCATCTTCGGTGACGAAGGACGAGTCGAGGTTACGGGTGAGCCTTGTTCGATCAGCTTCTGCCATGTGGGGGACTCGGGCTCTGGTTCGCCGTGCTCCCTGGTTCACCTCTGTGGAGGATGTGAAGGAAAGGGCGGCTCGCCTGGCACTCGATGCATCCGCGTCCCTTTTGCGTCTGAGAAGTTCGGCTTTCTCGGCGCGAATTCGTTCGCCTTCCTTGCGTAGCAAGTACTGGACCGCCAGGTGATCTTCTCGAGGTGCGTTGGGTGGCGGGAACGTGCCCTCGTCCACATGCTTCATGGCCTGGATCGCCAGGTCCCGCGTGATGGTAAATTTAGTCTGGTATGGCATGTCCACCTCCAGCGGATATGCGGGTTCGTCTTCGTCATCATGCGGTGCTGTGCCAGCCATGAAGACTTGCTTGGGGTAGACTCGAATTGGAGAGTTGGTACTGCCACTGCTGCTTCTGTCGCCCGCTTCTTGCTCGGGGTCGAAAATTGCCGCAACATGGCGCGCGGCGCACCCGCTGTCGCGTCTCTTCGCGATTGTCCATGTGCTCACACTCGCCGGGGCGAGTGCGATTGGCTTGGGGTAGACCTGGGATCTCCACGAAGACGAGGGCGCGCGCGACATGGCTGTCGGACGCGGGCCCCTGGTCGCCCGTGCGGGTGCGACGGTGGAGGCGGATCTTGACTTGATCGACCGCACGACCGAGGTTGGGGTAGCAGACTCGATTCGCACGGCCGTTGCCGAGATTGTCGATGTAGATGTCCTCCTCGCGGATGCAGCTGACGCGACCCCTGCGGGTGCGGCAGATGCGATCTTCGCGGGTTCGGCGGTCGCGATCTCCGCGAGTGTGGTAGATGCGATCTCAGCGGGTCCGGCGGTCGCGATCTCCGCGGGTGCGGCAGATGCGATCTCCGCGGGTCCAGTGGTCGCGATCGCCGCGGGTGCGGCAGATGCGATCTCCGCGGGTACGGCAGATGTGATCTCCGCGGGTCCAGCGGGCGCGATGGTCGGCGATTTTGGTGACGCCGTCGCGCGTAGCGCGGTAGTCGTAGACCTGAGTATGCCACGACTATCGATGCAGCAGGATATGGAGCCGAAGGTGATGTGTATACCTTTGTCCAGATCGGCGTACAGCGACCGATGAGCTGGCGAGTGGATGACGTACTCGAAGGAGCCGAATCGGATCGACTCCCTGATGGCGGATGCGCCAATCTTCATTGCGGATGGAGCCGGTGCGACCATGATCCTAGCACTTGTTGAACTTCCCACAGACGGCGCCAATTGACGAGGTGTTAACTCAACAAGTCCCAGGGTTGTGCACCCCGGGTTGATTGATGGGGAGAGAGATGAGTGCAAGGTGATCACGACGGCTGACAAGCGAGGTTTACCCAGGTTCAGGCTCCCGGAGGATAACACCCTACTCCTGCTTGTCTGGTTATTGATGCGAGTAGCGATTACAATGGCGAGATTGCGATCTCGCTAGGGTTTGTCGTAGTGGTTATCAGCGTGTCCCCTAGGACGGGCAACCCTCCTGGCTTTATAGGTAGCCAGGTCTCGGGTGGTTGGTACAGATACGGTAGGTTACAAGACCTAACCGAGTTGGACTAGGATACGTGCTATCCCGAGTGGGCCTTCTGCGGGCCTTTCCATCCTTGGCGTGGCCCAGGTAGCATCATCGTGGGCTACCCGCAAGGCATCCCCATGTCACTCGGCCTCGGGGGTCGCCTTACCTCGCCGGAATCTATGAAATCGGTTGTGGATGTGAAGAACTCCGGCGAGCAAATTCGTCGGCCTTGGGGCGTATTGGAGAGGGCTTTTGGGGGGGGGGTGGAGGAGGAGGTCGAGGGCTTTATATAGAATCCGACGGGGCTTGATTTGGTGGAGTAATTTGCCCGCAATCAACCAGACATTAATTTCGAGCAAAAACGTACATGTTTAATGGCGGACGAAATTAGAGAAATTTAGAGCGTTTAAGAGAGGGCTTTTATGGGGGAATGACAGAGGAGATTAAGGGCTTTAATTAGAAACAAACGGTGCGTCATTTGGGTCTCTAAATCAACGGGAATCAATTCGGGGAGGAGGCATGGCGAGCAGTTTTCGCGTGTGTGCGTGCTGGAGCTTGAAGACGACGCTGACGTCATCATGACGTCAGCATTTTTTTCTTTTTCTGATTTTTCTTATTTCTTTCATAACTTTTGATTTAAAACACCAAATCAAGTCAAATAAATTTCTAAAAAATTGTAAAAATAATATCTTTGTGTTAAACCAGTTGTGGGCATGTTTTGAACACTTTTCAAAAATCAAAATTTTGAATTATTGATTAATTACAAATTTGCCACTTAATGTCAAATTTGAAAAGATGGCTTAAATAATTTTGTTTTTGGCTAAATAAAATTTATAAAAATACAACGATTATATAAGTTTAAAATTAAGTTATTTAAACTCATTTTCCAATATTAAATAATTTTTGGCTTTAGTACAATATTAAATAACATCACACATTTATTTCAAATGAAAAGGGAAATATAATGTATTCATTTTTAATACAAAATATTTTGTGCACCATTATATTTTATATTATGATAATTCATTTGAAAACCTTATAACAACTTTGGAAAAGATTTTTGATTTAATTCATTTCTTATATAGAAAATATATTCATGAAAGTCATTTCAGGTTTTGAAAATAAATGAAAATCATTTAAGCTAATGAAATGTTTATTTGGATTGTTAAGTAATTATAAAATCTATGAGGTTTTAAGTTATAAACTATAGAATTTTAATATCCAAATTATGTTTTGAACTCAGGTAAATGAATAATAATCTTCTAGCAAATAGACAATGTTTTCAATAGTTTAAAATAACACTTGTAATTATTATTTTAATTTATTTATAGCTAAGGCTAAGTGGTTGAAATCAATTACTTATAAGTAAACTATTTACTTAAAATAAAATGGTTTGTACTTTATAAAACATTTGTCAAATTACATATTAAGGTTTTTGAAATACAATGGATAATGTAATGTTTAATTGGAAATAACTTTTGAAAATAATGACACATTGGGAATTTTTAAATAATAGACTTTTCAAATTGGTTGAAGTCTTTTATAGTTAGTTTTCTTATGCATTTTAATATTTTATTTTAATCAAAACAAAAGTTTTAAATTTTAGTGATTTTGGAACATTCCAAAATGTTGGGATGTTACATATCAACATCCCCAAGCTTAGTTCTACTGGTCCCGAGTAGCCAAGAACGATAAAAGAAGTAGAATTTCTAAAGTGACATGCTTAAACACAATCTTGATCATGTAATAGTGTAAGGCATGTAAACTGAGATCAAATGAATAAAGGTTGTAGTTTATATTGATATCAAATGAGTAATAAATAAACAAGTAGGTGAAGCAAGAAAAGCTTTCAATGATATAGTACTAGATAGCAATCAACCGTGCAAAGTAGATATTAAAGACGATTTAAGCTTCAAGCACAACAATATAATCATCTAATGCTTCCAACAAACATGACAACTTAATGAAAGGATCAAGTCAAGCAATATCAATATGCACGTAGAAGATCAATATATTATTTGTTCAAAAGAAACAAGCAAGCGTTCAACGTTGGTTCCTGGCACCGGGATGTTATGGCTAAGAGAATGTCAATGAAGGTTTGGAAGGCCAGCAGAAGAAAGGCTCACAAAGCTGTAAATGATCATTAGACAAGAAAAAGTTTTACAATCGAAGCTATGGAAGAAGTAGTGATTCCCACACAACGGATGCACATGGAGCTATAAGTATATGAAAGCTTTCCAATGGAACTAGTGGGGGTGCATCCAACTTGCTTCCTCACGAAGACCTAGAGCACTTTTGAGGAGGCTCATCATTGGAATATACAAGCCAAGTTCTATACTGTAAAGTTCCCCACATAGTTATGCAACTAAGTCATGAAAACTATCTCATATGGAGCAAAGGTGCTAAACATGAGCAAAAATGATGATCATAAATGATATGATGCTATAACATGACCAGAAGTGTGTGATAAAGAATAGTCATGCTGCCCCCTTTTTCTCTTTTTTTTTTCTTTTTCTTTTCTTTTTATGTTTCTCTTTTCGATGGCCTCCATGGCTCTTTTCACTTTTAGGGGCAAGCATCCTAATATGATATATGATATATGACAACACACTAGTGATGATAAAACAACATACTGATGATGTAAGTAACTAATATGAATGTGCCCTAAGAATGCATATGACAACGGTGTCTCTACCAGTGTAGCAGGTTAAGCAATGGTCTAGGGTAACATTGGTAAAACCACACATCATATTTATAGAATCACGCAAAGCAATATATAAGTAATGAATGACAACAAGTCATGTAATGTAAGATGGATGTTGCATGGCAATATATCTCAGAACAGCTATGTAAATGCTGTAGTAGGTAGGTATGGTGGATGTTTTGAGGAAGATATTTGGCTTATTTGTAGGAGAACAAGATGAAGATCTCCCACGAGTTTGGATGTACCCGCGAAAAATGTATCAACTTTCAATGTGAGAAAGGGAAATGCAAAGTACCGAAGAGGCTAGCAATATGGTGGTGGAAGTGCAATGAAATCCGCAGTTTTAGAACTCATAAGTAAAAGATTCCAAATAAAAATTGATCATACTAGGCATAATGAAAATTACTCCTAGAGGGATCGTGGCGAATGACAAAGTCACCGTTGGCTTCCCCGAACATAGCGCATAACATAAAGTCATTACGGTTGCTTTAGGCAAATAGAAGTCATATACCATTATGCAATCAACTGGAAATTTAAGTGTGGCACAACTTCAAGTTTTTCTAGACCAACCATTAATCATTCCACTTTACTAGACCATCATGTTTGCCATTAAGCAAATTAATATCTCAAAACAACATCAATGATTCAAGTGACACAATTTAATGATCTACAAGATTATGAATCATTTAATTATATCATCTACCACATTTAGCATTTTCTGTTCTCAACCAAACACTAATCAACTTATTTAAAAGATAAACTCTCCAAGTAATTAAACAATGAGATAGGAGAGTATGATATAACAAAGCTAACATCTCTAACAAGAGATGCATCAAAAACAAGTGCAGTTTCTTACGTTGGTGAGCTGGTAGCCTAGGCAACCTACTTGGGGGCGTCACTACACCTCCAACAGCCCTCCGCATCCCTGCCTGGCATGTTCTATTTTGTCCAAACGGACTAAACAGGCCCTCCAACGGGCCGAGGCAAAGGGACACTTGTCCGTGCGGACAACCAAACTGGACCAAACCTGGCCCAAGTTTGGGGAGCCGCGGACACATCGCGTGTCCTCCCTTTTTCCGCTCTAGCCCACGCGCCAGCGAGACCGGTTGCATGGGCTGGTCCTATTAAATGGGGTGGGTGGCCGGTGGCCGTAGCTATCAATTCCACTCCTCGCCTCCCACCACTCCGACAGTCGCCCGCAAACCCTAGCATAGGCCACCGTCCCTCCACCGCCGATGACGTCGTTCTGGAAGGGCGCCCAGAACAACCACGAGGCTTTGAGCTCTCGCCGCGCGATCCCCGCCCCCGTCGCTCCATCCCGTGGACCCACCCTCGCCGCCTATGCGGAGGCCGCGCACGGCTCAGAACGCGCCCGCGACGGCCTTGAGGTAGCCCAGCTCTACTGGGAGAGGCGCCGACCCCTGTCATGGGGCGATGTCCACCTCGCCGAGGGGTGGCGTCTACATCGGCTGAGGGTCCCGTGCAGTCGATGCCACGCTCCGCCCGTGAGCGGATAGAGGAGATCTGCCGCCGGCGGGCCCTGCTGCATGCGGACCTCCTCCACGACCCCCCGTACGCGCCCAACTCGTGTCTATGAGACGGTTGGTTCGAGTTGGAGCACAACCACCGGTGCCAGCTCGCCTTTGTGGCGTCGCTACCCCACGACTACGCCGAGCCGGAGAAGGACGAGGACGAGGTAGCCCTCGTCAGGCTCGAGCCGGACAAGGAGTCAGACCCGCAGTGGTCAGAGGAGAGCGAGGACGGCGACGACCACAACGTGAAGGCCGAGCCGTAGGACGAGGACATGGTCGCGACCATCGAGCAGTCCGAGCTGGAGGAGCTCGGACGCTGGCCGGATCAGGCGGCGACACTCCGTGCGTCCGCCATGGAGGCCGCGGCCAAGAAGGCGCGCCGGGAAGAGGAGCGGGCACGCTGGCAGGTGTCATGGTCACCGTGGGCAGAGCCCGGCGAGGCCAGGGAGTATGTGCCCCCGCCGGCATGGCCTCAGGACCCCGAGGCTCCCACCATGCCTCCACCACCACAGGCGGACCTCTACGCGCCGCCACCGTACGTATGTCATCCTCGACCCCTCCGACGAGTACGAGTAGGAGGCCGTCGCAACGGTCGTAAGACGACGCTGTCACGCCCATTATACTCTCCAACGACGCCGGTGCCGCTCATCCCTGACCTAGTTTAATTCTTTTTTATCCTACTGTCTGTCCCACTAGCCACTGAGAGCTATCGAACTGAGTATATCTAAATATATTTAAATGTGGTGTCTTTTTTATTTTGCGTTGGGCCGTTGGAGGCACTTCATCCCCAAAGAGTACAGAGGCCACAATTTTATCCGCATGTGGAAATGGTGGTCAATCAGCACCTGTGGCAGAAACGGTGGCCAATCAGCAGGTGGACACGCGTGCGTTGGAGGCTGCGTTTGGTGAGTTTGGGGGTCCGTTGGGATATCGTCCTTTGCTTTCGCGCCAGGACTCAGTCGAGAAGGACAACGCCGGAAGGCAGGAGGGATATTTTGTTGTCTCCTTCACTGCAGACCAAGGCTCTGCGACTCGGTGCCCGCTGGTGGTTGGTGTGAATCGGCACAGTGGCCAGGTGGACAGGGGCCACGCTATTCAACTACCGGAGTTTCCCACGCGGAATTTGGGGATTGAGGCAGGGGAAGTTGTTGGGCCGCTTTTTGTAAACCAACTTGGGCCACTCCCTGATCAGCAGGCGAACGTAGCCCAACATGCTAAGTTGAGCCTGAGAGGTGAATCTATACAGCCACTTGTATCATTCCATGGTCCCAACGAACACATGCAGGGAGTGATAATGGATATTGATCGGAGGCGCGTGTTGGCCATGAAAAAAGAAACAGCCACAAGCAGACTGCATAGATTCTGCCCTGGAATCCTAAAGAAGCTCGTAGATGCAGCAGGAACTGCCTGTAGCTACTCCTCGGCGTGTCACAAGAGAATCTGCAACGGCTGATACTCCGGCGGCTCCAACACGCAAAGCTAAGCGAGCCTCAGTGGCAGAGACTACCCTGCTCAAGGCTTTAGGTATCTCGCAACCGAGCTTGGACTTGGACGCATCTGCAATGCAGGAATTCGGAGGCTTGTTCGATTCGCCGGTGCGCGATCAACACCTGGGGGTCATGGCTGCAATCTTTGGCAAAGTCGTGCCCCCAAGTGGACTAGGCCTAACTGTGGGGTAGGTTGGGGTGACGACCCATTGATGGGGTTTGTGGAGTGTTTCCTTCTCCGGTTTTTATGGATCACAACCCAGAGATTGTAAGCCTGAATGCCAGGGGACTTAATGACCCTGCTAGGCGAGATTCAATTAGGGTGTTAATTAGCTCAGTTCGTGTGACTAGTTTGTATTCAGGAGACTAAGTTGGAATCAATTGACACCTATCTTCTGCTGCAATGTCTTGGGCCTGCGTTCGATAGCTTTGCATTTCTGTCGGCCATTGGGACGAGAGGTGGTATCTTGCTGGCTTGGGACAGCTCGGTTGTGACATTGTCCCGGATTTCTTTTGACTCTTATTCCTTAAACGCTGAAGTGTGCACGACTGGTAATAGCAGCTGGTGCATCACAGTGGTGTATGGACCGCAAGGAACGGAAAAACAAAATCCAATTCCTATAGGAACCTACGGAAAGAAGATCACTGTGTGTGGGGTCGTGGATGATCATAGGATACTTCAACCTAATCCTCAATGCTGCCGATAAAAACAATGATAACATTGATCGCCCTCTGATTCGGAAATTCAAGGATTTTGTGAACACAATGGAGCTCAAAGATCTTTATTTACATGGGAGCCGTTTTACTTGGAGTAATGGTCATGAAAACCCGACGTTAACAGGCATTGATCGAGTGTTAGTATCCACTGTTAGTATCCACTGATTGGGATCTAGCTTATCCTAACGCTTTGCTCCAGGCACTTGCTGCCAGCATTGCTGATCATGCGCCTCTGCACCTCTCGTTAAGTGCAGGATTCAGACCGAAGCAAAGATTTAAATTTGAGGTTTTTTGGACAAATCTTCCGGGGTTTTTGGACGTGGTTCGGGAGGCTAGGGTGTGCGACCCATGGATTGATGATCCTTTCAAAAGACTGGATCACCTGTTCAGAGTTACGGCCACTACAACAAAACTGTGCAGTAGAGACATTTTTGTAGAGACACTCTATACTATGTCTCTTAATTCCTAATTCAATTTTATGTAGAGGCTTCAAGAGAGACACTTTAGACAATGTCTTTGCGCTCGAGACATCTACGTGGAGAAATTCTCCAAAATGCCTCATAGACTGCATGTAAAGGCATTGTATGAAACATTCTCAAGAATGCATCAACAATAGAGACATCTCGTTCAGACATTCTTCATAATGGCTGATCCGGCCCACACGGACAAACTTCATTTAAATTAAGATTTCAACCAAAGCATCGTTTTGCTTATATAAAAAAACTCATGTACGCAAACTTGGGAATAAGGAACCCAACTTTTTCCTTAGATGTCCATAGATTCGTCAAAAATTAACAGGGGAAAAGGGAAAAAATTAGTTTAGTTAGGGTGATATAAATCTTGCGTATCTAAAGTAGTAAAGCCGGGCAAAAAATCTCCTCCATTTTTTCGCTTCATTTGTATCTCCCTCCATATTTTCTCTCCATTTTTAGTTACCCGCGCTAATTGTACAATGACCCCACGTTTCATAGGAGGCCAGCAACGGAACTGTAGCCACTAAAAACTTGGAAGTCAGCAACTCGATCTGCTAACTGCCCGCAAAATCAGCCACCATCTCCACCACTTTTTTCGAGAGACATCTCCACCACTTAGGGCATGTACATTAGTTCCGACGATGGGTGTCTGTATTATTCCTCCACATCACATATAGACAGCTCAGGAGATAACGTGTACAACGGGAAGTCTATTAATCTGTCTATAACCAGCAGATTATGCGGTAAACAGGGAAGCGGTTTCCGGCCGAACGATCCCACGATTTTGCAACAAACTCGTACAATGGGAACGGAGCAGTCTGTCCCCAGCGACTTTCACGGCTATAGATCGACGGTATTTCTACAGACGGACGGGGCAGTTTTCTGTTTTCTATCTCTCCACGTAATCTGATTTCCTACGTGGACTGGGTTATAGACAGGTGACTAGATACCACTGTACATGCCCTTATGAGTACGGTGGTTTCTAATTTTCTGCAATCGATCGGTCTCGTCTCACGGCCGGCCGGTGGCGGCGGCACCCCTACGAGTTCATCAGGTCAGAGCTCTCTCTCCCGATTCGCACTTTTCTCCTGATCCCCTACCCCTGATCCACTTCTCTAACTCAATCTACATGGATCTCATCTCGGGCAGGGCACTATGGTCTGGGTAGCATCCCAACGAGTTCATCAGGCCAGTGTCGTCCTCTTCTGATTTCCCTTGACTCAACTGACCAGCAGCAGATCCCCTGCAAGTACATCAGGTTAGAGGCCTCCCTCTCGATTCCTCAACTTCTCTTGATCCCTTCACGCCTAGTCCTCGTCTAAAATCCAGTTCCACCAGCCGCAGGCTATTTTTGATTGTTAACTTAATTAGGGAACAAAGGCATGTACACATAGTAGTTTGCTAGTAGGAGTTTTTTTTGCAGATGTGCTAGTAGTAGTGGTTGCTGGTAATTTTCTCCTAGAGCTTTTGGCAGATGTAGCCGTGTTGTTCTAACTTTAATTAGCAAGGGAATCTGGACACTATAGGAGACAGGATGCATATCTGTTATTGTTCGATGCTCTCGTCTATGATCAGCTAAACAAAAGGGGTCCTTGCAAGATGATGGGCATTCAGTTTCAGGAACAACAGGAGGTTCAGTTAGTAATGTTGTTTTTGTTCATAATCGGTGCAGTGAGCTTCATATTATATCTGGGATTATTGCATGAAAATCTGGGCTTCGCTTTGAAATAAAAGGTGTAGTATATGTTTCATGCTTTCGACGATTACTTGTTTGAACTTTTTGGGTGACTGGTTTGTGAGCGGCAATCACTTAAGTTTTTCTGTCCACAAATTCATCTCTCTTCATGTAGTAAATTCATGTGCCCTATAGGCCCTGTTATGACACATTCCATGTATATCATACATAGACAAATAGCGAAAAGCATGAGCTGACCCTCGTGTGCATCTGGTATGATTTGTTTATCTCAGGATTTGCATTGTTCCTTTCTGTAAAAGTGAAATCGAAACTGATGCTGCAAGTATATACAAGCTGAACTTTTCTTGATACATACATTCTAGAACGTATGTTCCATTTTCTTACATGTAGTAAACGAGATTATCTTGACTTTCATATTCAGGCTTGTGTAGCATTTCCCTATTAGTTTTTGTAATGGAGGTTATCCCTAGATATTATCGAGTATAGATTATTATATATATGTTAGCTGATCATATAACTCTGTTTTAACAGGAAATGCAGAAGGAACTCAATATTCCAGTTAGAAGATCCAGAACATGTGGAGAAACATGGGGAGATTTAGCTGATACCTTCGGAGCCCCTAAAAATTGGGGAGGTTGTTCGTGCTTCGAACATGTTCAGTTTCCCATTTTTCCTTTCATGGATGTCTAGCTCACAGACTTTGGTGTCATGGTTGTGTTTTGAAGTTTAGTATTCATAGTTCTACTTATAGTTTGAACCCTTAATGTATGTACATTCACCTTCCTTATGAATGACTATTTGGTTATCTTTTGTTCATGTATCAGAATAATGTTTTGTACGTGTATTGTGCTCTTATCGTTTTTGTGTGGGAAAAGAGAAAACATATATGAGTAAAAACATATATTGGGGTCTTTATCTCAAGAAGGACATGGGAGATTGCTTGTGCGATGTCGCCCTTCAGACATGTCACGATGCCTCCACATGATATATATAGTTGAAGACAAGACTACAATGACTCTACAATTTTAGAGGCAAGCTAAAATGCCGCATGGAAATGTCTCTACTCATATACATACACATTCCAAGTTCATCTTTGAGGTGCCTCAATTTTTTTAGATACACAACTTTATGTCTCTACAAAGTGACCTTATGTCATATATAGACATTTTGGAAAGTGACTCTACAGTTCAAGAGACAGTGCCCGTAGTGACACTTTTGTGACACTGTGGAAAATGCCTCTAGAAGCACGTAGAGACAATTTATGTGTCTCTACACGACTAAAATAGTGCCTCTACGGGCCAGTTCTCTTGTAGTGGGCGGCGGCCCTACAAGCGTGGGGCCAGCGAGAAGTGGGCAATGTCAAGCTCAAAATTTCGATGGCAAACATTCTGCTCATGCGGTTCGACGTAGCAGAAGAACATAGGCAGCTGACAGCTGGGGAGCAATGGGTCAGAAACATGATCAAGTTGTCGGTGTTGGGACTTTCCTCGCTGGAACGTACAATAGCTAGACGGAGATCTCGCATGCGGTGGCTTAAGGATGGAGATGCTAATTCCAAACTATTTCACGTAGTGGCAAACGGAAGAAGAATGAAAAACTTCATTGCCGGGGTGCAAGAAGGCAACCTTCTGATAACAGATCAGCATGAAAAAAAGGATCTGTTTTACCGTGCTTTTTCCAACCTGATTGGGTGAATCGAACCAAGAGAACACACTTTGGACCTGGTTCACTTGGGCATAGTCCAAAAAGACCTAGACGATTTGGAGACGTTGTTCTCGGAGGAGGAGGTCTGGCAAACAATTAAGGAGATGCCAACAGATATGGCACCTGGGCCAGATGGGTTTATCGGCCTGTTTTATCAAAAAGCTTGGGGAATAATTAAAGGGGACATTATGGCTACGCTTCTGAAATTAGCTGTTGGTGATGAAAGAGGGTTCGCAAAGCTCAACACCTCTCTGATCACATTGATTCCAAAGAAGCCTGATGCGAAGGAGGTGGGGGACTTTCGGCCAATAAGCCTTGTGCACAGTTTTGCTAGGCTTTTCTCCAAAATCTTGGCTTTGAGACTACGTCGGAGAATTGGAGAACTTGTCAGTGTCAATCAATCGGCGTTCATATCTGGGCGCTGTCTTCACGATAACTTCATCCTTGTGCACCAAATGGCCAGAACCATAAACAGGAAACAGCATAAAGGAGTGTTCCTTAAGCTTGACATCTCCCGAGCGTTTGACTTTCTATCATGGTCTTTCCTCTTTGAAGTTATGCGAGCTATGGGATTTGGAAGGATCTGGCTGAAGTGGGTTGCAGTTCTACACTCCTCGGCCAGTGCAAAGATCTTGGTTAATGGGGACCCAGGGGAAAGAATCAGATATGCTAAGGGGTTGCGGCAAGGCAACTCCACATCGCCACAGCTTTTTGTAATTGTCATGGAGGTTTTAACCCTAGCAACTTTGAAGGCAGAAGAGCAAGGTTTCCTGTCTGAATTTTTGGGCTGCAGCAAACTGCAAAGAATTTTGGTGTTTGCATATGACGTGGCTGTCTTCATTAAGCAAAAAACCCAGGATCTGGTTACCATCAAGACGCTCTTATGGATGTTTGGGCAGGCATCCGGTCTAAACGTCAATTATAATAAATCAACAATGATGGTTATCCGTGGGTCAATTAAAGATAGTATGACTGTGAAACACATACTCGGGTGTGATTTAGGTCAATTCCCGTGCAAATATTTGGGGCTGCAGTTGGCAACAAGAAGGTTGTCGAAGGTGGAGTGGCAGTCAGTTTTGGATCAAATTTTCAACCTTTTACCGGCTTGGCAACGAGGGTTGTTACAACGGTCGGGTAGATTAATTCTGATTAAGACAGTCATTATGTCTAGACCCATACACCAGTTGCTGGTGGCCGAGCCTCCGGTGTGGCTGTTGGAGGAGGTCAACGCCTGGCTGCGAGCGTTCTTCTGGGCAGGAAAGGAAAAAGCGCATGGAGGTCAATGCTTAGTTTCCTGGGACTCGATCTGCAGACCTTTGGATTGCGGCGGGCTTGGTGTGAAGAACCTCAAAGTGCAAGGACTAGCTTTGAGAGTGCGGTGGGAGTGGCTATGGCGCATAGATCCCTCGAGATCGTGGCAAGGATTGGACATGATGATAGATAAGGAAGCTACCAGGGCCTTCAACCAGTTTGTTCAAATTACGGTGGGGGACGGGGCTTCCACCTTATTCTGGTTAGATAAGTGGATCCAGGGCCAAATGATCTCTGACATTGCACCTTTGGTGTTGGAGTGGGTGTCGGATGCCTGTGCAAACAAGAGAACAGTTCAGGAGGCTTTGCAGGATCACGCCTGGATCAAAGATATTGGCGGAAAACTTACTGAAGATGGAGTGGTTCAGTGCATGCAGCTATTTCTTCAGCTTGCAAACTTTACCGGAAATGCTACAGTGCCTGATGTTATTCGCTGGACCTTTTCTACCACTTTAATTTACACAGCAAGCAGCACGTACAAGGTGCTTTCTAGCGGAGAAGAGCGACTGCCTTGCGCGATCTTGATCTGGAAATCTAGGGCACCGCTGAAATGCAAGAATTTTGTTTGGTTGGCCCTGCAATTCAGATTATGGACGTCAGATCGCCGGGTGCGGCATGGGCTGCAAGAGGCAACCTCGCCTTGTTTCACCTGCCTACAACATGAAGATACGGTGTCACATATTCTTGTTCGTTGTGTCTATGCCCAAGAAGTTTGGTTTCTTTGCGCCCGACGTTTGGAGGTGGAGTTTCGCTTGCCACAATTGACTGATAGCTTGGCTACTTGGTGGGCCAGGATCAGGAGGAGGTTTGTGGGCAAATCACGAAGAGCTCTAGATACCCTTGTGATTCTGGTGGCATGGCGTCTGTGGAAGCAACGCAACGCTAGGGTGTTCAACAACATCCAAGGGCAATTCTCGGTGATTGGTTTGGTAGAGCAGATTCTAGCGGATTGGCATCTTTGGATTGCCACTAGGCTTGGAGGGAGTACGAATTTTGCGAGAGTAGTTCATTAGTCCTGTTAGGTGTTTTGGAGTTCAGAGTTGGAGTGGCTTGTCTGTAGTTTGTGGAGCTCGACAGGCTTTTGCATACTCTCTAAATAAACAATTTTATCCACGGACAGCCCAAAGCGGACACAATCGATCCAATTTGGCTGCAGAGGGTCGTTGGAGGTGCCCTTAGCTCTCTAGACACCGTGCAGTATGCACGGCAGTAGCAAGCACCACAACAGGTCACACGCAAGACCAGGGCAGCGGCCGCCGCGCTAGTCCACATCCAGGGAGAGAGTAGGAAATAAAAAGGAGTATGAGAATCAAAAGCAGTCCTCACCCTGTAGTGTTATGATCTGTTTACACGAGGACGTCGGAGGCGAGGAGCAGCAGCTCGGTCTCTGCCAATGGTGACGACGACAACGGCTCGGAAATATTTCTCTAAAGGTTCGATCGGAGTCCAGGGAGGTATAATAAGGTTCCCGGAAGGGTTCGGCGTGTGGAAAATATAAATCCTAATATTTGTTATAATATTTGTTATTGTATTGATTAGACTCTCGCGGGATATATATATTGATAAAAACTTAGGGGTAAGAAGCCCAAGACTTGTAATACAATTCAGACTTCTAATCTAACTATAGTCTTACATGTATACATATTTTCACATTCCCCCTTTGTCGTACCGGGAGTGAAGCGGACGATTGCGACTAAATTTGAAGTTCTACGCTTTCGTCGTCTTCTCCTCTCCGTAAACATCAATTGCGTCTCTGATGGTCTCTCTTCTCTTCACTCCCGCAATCACAGCGTATGTCATGGACGTAAGTGATGACGTGGACAGCGTTGACTGGAGTTGTTGCCGATGTGTTGTTGTCGATGTCGAGATAGCCGGCCTTAACGTAGTCATGGTTGATGTAGCTGTTGCGTCAGAGGCGTAAAAAAATTGCGCGATTTTGGTCATATTATCTTGATTTTGTACGGCAACAGGAACTGCGGTGTGGCATGCATCTTGATCATAATGCGGCGGCGGCATAGATATATATATGCGGCGGCGGATTTTTGTGTGGCGGCGGCAGATATCGGCGGTGACAGCGGGTTTTTAGACGACAGCGATAAAAATCATATGGATGTAGATCTTGACAATCATTATGTTGGTGATGTAGAACTCGACGAAGTTCTTGATGTAGTCGAACAGCTTGATAAATTTGTTCGGCTTGGTGTAGTTCTCAGCTTGATGAAGTGCAGATTCGTATGGCTACATCGCTTGGTGTAGTCGTAGACGTCGCTCGACGATGTTGGTGTAAACCGTGACCGTACGAGACTAAAACGGCCCGCCTGACTTGCAGCATGTGCGTCCAGCGCCGAAGGATGCCGTTCAACGGCGGATGGCGGTGGCGGGGCGCACCACATTTTTTTCCTTCTAATAAGCCTGGGCATTCTTCTTTCTAGATTTCTTCGATCTGATCTGGCCGGCGGCCGTCGGCTGATCGCCTGCTCGCACGTCCATCACGCGCGTGCATGGGCAGGATGAATGCAGCCAATCCGGACTACTTCCTCCAGCGGACATGCTTGCTGCCCGTGCTCCTACCAACCGAGAGGTACTTCCTGAGCCTCTTCCCCCGGTGAGTGGGTATGTTTCACAGATTTTCTCCCTCGCGGTTTTGGTTTTCCATTGCATGATTTTATGTGTGGCATCTTTTATGCCTATGTAGTTCAGATGCACGACCTCACTCCCGAAGGCATATTGCATATTGCATATTGCATGTTTTATGGTTTTATGCGAGTGCTTTTTAGGAGTATCTCCCAGCTGGGTCCTCTGGAAATTTATCTTCTGCGTGCGTTTTATGTGTTGTGATGGACGTCCCTTTCCGACTGAAGGCTTATGCATTGAAGTATGTGACGATTGCTCATATTTTGATTTGATGGCGGTGGACCCTGCTCATAAGTGGAGAAAAAAGTGGTTTTTTACGTGCCAGTCGATCAGGATGTAAGGCCCTTATTTTCGACTGGTACACCTCCTATGAAGACAAAGGCATGGCAGCATTTTCTGTTGACCGAGGAGAAAAAAGGAAGCATCTTTTCTTATGATCAGAGTCCAGGAGCTGCTTAGGACCGTTACAGGGATTCGGTTGATAAGCACTTTTGTGAAACGCCGAATTTGGCCTTTGCAACAACGTGCCCATCCCTTGTGGCGTTATGAGGGTCCGCTTGACGTCACTCGCATGAGCAATGCTGAATTAGCAAATCATGTGTTTCATGATCACGTCAAGTATATTACCAGCATCAAGCCTACTGATATTGCGTCTTTTGATTTCACCGTCGTTCCGTATAGCCTTGGGACTCCACTTCCCGATGTATTTTGAACATCGTTTTGCATTTTTGTTTTGACTATGCCTTTCTCGTCGTATGTGAAGGCATGTGTTTGATGTACCATTGTCTGGTTATGATCAGGGGCATTCGACTACTTCATCTCTTCCTCATCTTCCTGAGCATGGTGCATCTGAGGAGATATGTCAAGTGGTCGAGTTGGAGACAACTGTTGTTTCTCCCACTTCGGCTGGCTTGGCTGCCCCCATGGAGAATGTTGGCTACGAGGCACCTCTTATCCAGGAAGTTGAGGAGCCTGCAATTGAATCTTTGGCCAAACGTCGTCGTTTGCGTCGTGCCAAGGTTGTCGAGATTTTCTCGGCGGTTACTGGAGAGAGAATTCTTGAAGACTTCAAGATTTCATCGCCTACAATCATCATTCTGCCTCTGAATCTTCAATCGCCAATGGCTGCAACTGAGTTGGGCGTTGAAGATGTGGATAAGTATGCTCCTTTTTATTGTGCTTCATAGTTTCTTGTTTCTTTTACTTGTCCTCTTTTGCACTGTTGTTGTTATATGCACAACACCTTTGTTAGGCAAACTCGCATCTCTCAAGCTGGGGAGGGGATAGATGCGGCTTCCTCCCCTGCTGGAGTTGAGGAACGTAAGGGTATGGCAATGGTTACCACAATAGTTGTGGGTGAACCACCATTTGTTCCTGGTTCGATTGTCGGCCTGTTGACATCTGCTTCCTTCTCTTGGGTTGAGCATGTAAGTCTTATTTCGCGAGTTATTTTTCTTGTGTGGGTCACTCGCTTGAGTTAATATGCGCCGATTTTTCCTTTGTGTAGTCTGCCGTAAGTGGCTTGGTTGCTGCTGACCAGACGTTTGTGCGAGCGGAGGAAGAACGAGTTGCCCTTCGTTCTAACCTGGAAAAGATGAGCCGTAGGCGTTTCAGCTCTTGCTGTCTTGTGATATTAAGCGTTTATGCTTTCTGTAAATCTATGTTGTGTGACTATTGCAGAAGACAAGATCGCCCTAGAAAAGCGACTGGCTGTTTTGGAACAACAGCTTAATGGACTGCACGCAGACGAGGAGCTGGAGAAAGCTCGGCGTTCTGCCGTCAGTCGAGAAGAGGAGTATGCCAAGCAGCTGCTTGCCCTTGTGCGGGCTGTGACAGGTACGTGAGTTTTATGCCATGCGGGTGCTCCTTGTCTATTCTTCTTCCTTTCTGAGATTTCTTCTCCGTGTGCTTTGCAAAGGTTCTTCCTCATGTGGTCCCGTGGATAACGTGAGCGGTGATTTGTTACTCGAGCGTGCCATCGAGGAGCTAGGCAGGGTCCTCTGGCATACTAAGTGCTCGTTGGATGTATCCATTCGCACCCTTGGCGCTGTTTTCATGGAGGCCCTGCCATGGACTGAAGTTCCAGCGACTACCAAAGAGTTTTCCAATGTGCTACGACCATGAAGGATCGGGTACACGACTTGAGGCTACACGGCTCGGAGTCCACACTGAAGCTTCTTATTGCGAATGGCGTAAGTGCCAACTATGATGCAGCCCTATCCGGCTATCCTAGGAAACCAAATGGGAAACCTTTGGCTTTCAGAGGTGTTTCGGATTCTGCTGGTCGCCTTGCAAGATCTAGCATATGCACTATGGAGCGTCGACTGGCTGCTGTGTCCGCTACGCACAAACCTCGCAAAGATAAAACGGGGCATGCACCTCGTGATTAGTCATCATTTTGGATCACCTAGCGGTCTTTTAACATGACAATATTTTATTATGATATGTATGCTTTTGTTGCCCTTGTATTGTGTAATATAAACCCGGCTTTTTCCTCGTCCTCTGTTGTGAGTTTTGTGATTTTGCCTTGAGTGTTGGCATCCAATCGATTCGTAGGGGTATTGGTACCGAGGGCTTTCAGTTGATCATTTGTGCGACGGTTCAGCCCCGGAGAACGCCGAGTGGCGCTGGGTTATGCGAGAAACTCTAGTTTGTCTCTTCGTGAAGAAACTTTGTGTGTCTGTGAATAATTTTCGAGTTGTGCTCTGATTCTGAGGTTTTCAGCCCCCGAGAAGCCTAGGTAGGGCTATATGTTTATTTGCTAGAGCAAGACCCAGCCCCTGAGTCGTTCGGGTGGGTTTGTATGTTTATTTGTTTTGATCAAGAATCATCCCCCGAGTCGTTCAGGTGGGGTTGTGAGTATATAACATAAGATATGTGATACTCCCTCTGTTCCTGAATGTAAGAGCTATAGTTTTCTGCACGGATATTAAGACATGAGTATTTGACATACTATGGACTCATTTGTTTTAGAAAAAAATTAGAAGACACAACTCCCTAATAGACAACAAATGAAAACAATCCATAAATTCACTCCGTTCAAGAATGAAACTCACTTTTTCATCTGTAAATTCAACCAAAACTAATTGTAAACCATATATTTTGGAATTTTTCTCAAAAAACTATAGCTCTTACATTCTGGAATGGAGGGAGTAATATTTATTAAGGAACATCATCTTTATTGAAGATATTTGACCAGCAGACCGCCGCATTAAAAACCTTCTAGTCCCCTTAGGTGTCATGGTAAGGAAAAGAGTGCGTCTGAAATCTCTTGGCCGTTTTGACATGGTGTACTTCCTTTTACAATGATTTGTCGAGAGATCTATGCGTAGAAACGACGCAGATGCGCTACATTCCATGGGTTATGTGACAACTCTCCTGTCTGGGCATGCTTCAGTCGCGCCTCCTTCAATGATTTCGGTGATGACGAATGGGTCTTCCCATGGCGATGCGAGTTTGTACACCTTCTTCTGTTTTAGTCGCAGTACTAAATCTCCCACTATGAACGTTCTGGGGCGAAGACGTCGAGTGTGATAATTTTGGAGATCTTGCTGGTATACAGTTGTGCGGGCTAGAGCCGTGTCGCGTGCTTCGTCGAGTAGGTCCATTGTATCTTCTTATGACTCGTTTGCCTCATCCTCATTGTATGCTTTGACTCTTCGTGCGTTGAATTTTACCTCTGGTGGCAGGACAACCTCTTCTCCATAGACCATAAAGAATGAGGTGAATTGAGTCGACGCGTTTGGAGTTGTACGGAGGCCCCAAAGTACTGCCAGAAGTTCTTCAACTCAGGCACCCACGGCCCTTTTGAGTGGAACCAGTAATCTTTTCTTGATGCCTATACATACGAGGCCGTTGGCCTTCTCGACTTGTCCATTGGATTGTGGGTGCGCCACCGACGCATAATTGAGTGTGATATCCCACTCTTTGCAAAAAGTTTGGAACTCCTCTGCTGTGCAATTTGTGTCGTTGTCCGTGATGATACTGCTTGGCACACCGAAATGGTATACTATGGATTTTATGAAATTGACTGCCGTTATCGCAGTTGAGCTTGTGATTGGAACTGCTTCGATCCACTTTGTGAACTTGTTGACTGCCACAAGCAAGTGGGTGTGTCTTCCAGGTGACGATTTTTTAGTGGCCCCACCATATCGAGCCCCCATTGGGCGAAAGGCCATGTAAGTGGTATGGTTTTGAGGCTTGATTGCAAATTTCAGGCACCCGATGCATCTTTTGACGATATCCTCCGCGTCTTTGAGTGCGGTAGGCCAGTAGAACCCTGCTCTGAAAGCTTTCGCAACCAACGATCGACTGCCGGCGTGATGCCCGCAAGTTCCTGCGTGAATTTCACGAAGTATAGTTTTCCCATCTTCAAATTCTATGCACCTCTGGAATATGCCTGAGATGCTTCTTTTGTAAAGTTCACCGTTTATGATTGTGTATGCTTTGGCGCGTCGAGCTATTCGTCTAGCTTCGGTTGTGTCGTCTGGTAGTTCTTCTCGAAGCAAGAATGCTAGTATTGGCTCAGTCCAGGCTGGAGCCACATGATCACCTTGACATAGGAGCACCTCGACTACCGAGTCTGCCGTGGTTGATGCAATATCTTTTGTGGCCTGAGGAGATATGTCAAGTGGTCGAGTTGGAGACAACTGTTGTTTCTCCCACTTCGGCTGGCTTGGCTGCCCGCATGGAGAATGTTGGCTACGAGGCACCTCTTATCCAGGAAGTTGAGGAGCCTGCAATTGAATATTTGGCCAAACATCGTCGTTTGCCTCGTGCCAAGGTTGTCGAGATTTGCTCGGCGGTTACTGGAGAGAGAATTCTTGAAGACTTCAAGGCTTCATCGCCTACAACCATCATTCTGCCTCTGAATCTTCAATCGCCAATGGCTGCAACTGAGTTGGGCGTTGAAGATGTGGATAAGTATGCTCTTTTTTATTGTGCTTCATAGTTTCTTGTTTCTTTTACTTGTCTTCTTTTGCACTGTTGTTGTTATATGCGCAACACCTTTGTTAGGCAAACTTGCATCTCTCAAGCTGGGGCGGGGATAGATGCGGCTTCCTCCCCTGCTGGAGTTGAGGAACGTAAGGGTATGGCAATGGTTACCACAATAGTTGTGGGTGAACCACCATTTGTTCCTGGTTCGATTGTCGGCCTGTCGACATCTGCTTCCTTCTCCTCGGTTGAGCATGTAAGTCTTATTTCGCGAGTTATTTTTCTTGTGTGGATCACTCGCTTGAGTTAATATTCGCTGATTTTTCCTTTGTGCAGTATGCCGTAAGTGGCTTGGTTGCTGCTGACCAGACGTTTGTGCGAGCGGAGGAAGAACGAGTCGCCCTTCGTTCTAACCTAGAAAAGATGAGCCGTAGGCGTTTCAGCTCTTGTTGTCTTGTGATATTAAGCGTTTATTCGTTCTGTAAATCTATGTTGTGTGACTATTGCAGAAGATAAGATCACCCTTGAAAAGCGACTGGCTGTTTTGGAACAACAGCTTAATCGACTGCACGCAGACGAGGAGCAGGAGAAAGCTCGGCGTTCTGCCCTCAGTCGAGAAGAGGAGAATGCCAAGCAGCTGCTTGCACTTGTGCGGGTTGTGACAGGTACGTGAGTTTTATGCCATGCGGGTGCTCCTTGTCTATTCTTTTTCCTTTCTATAATTTCTTCTCCGTGTGTTTTGCAAAGGTTCTTCCTCATGTGTTCCCGTGGATAACGCGAGCGATGATTTGTTACTCGAGCGTGCCATCGAGGAGCTAGGCAGGGTCCTCGGGAATACTAAGTGCTCGTTGGATGTATCCCTTCGCGCCCTTCGCGCTGTTTTCGCGGAGGCCCTGCCATGGACTGAAGTTCCAGCGACTGCTGAAGAGTTTTCCAATGTGCTGGGCCCTGAGTCGACGACCATGAAGGATTAGGCACGCGACTTGAGGCTACACGGCTCGGAGTCCATACTGAAGCTTCTTATTGCGAATGGCGTAAGTGCCAACTATGATGCAGCCCTATCCGGCTATCCTAGGAAACCAAATGGGAAACCTTTGGCTTAAAGAGGTGTTTCGGATTCTGATGGTCGCCTTGCAAGAGCTAGCATATGCACTATGGAGCGTCAACGGCTGCTGTGTCCGCTACGCACAAACCTCGTAAAGATAAAACGGGGCCTGCACCTCGTGATTAGTCATCATTTTGGATCACCTAGCGGTCTTTTAACATGACAATATTTTATTATGATATGTATGCTTTTGTTTCCCTTGTATTGTGTAATATATACCCGGCTTTTTCCTCGTCCTCTGTTGTGAGTTTTGTCATTTTCCCTTGAGTGTTGGCATCCAATCGATTCGTAGGGGTATTGGTACCGAGGGCTTTCAGTTGATCATTTGTGCGACGGTTCAGCTCCGGAGAACGCCGAGTGGCGCTGGGTTATGTGAGAAACTCTAGTGTGTCTGTTCGTGAAGAAACTTCGTGTGTCTGTGAATAATTTTCGAGTTGTGCTCTGATTCTGAGGTTTTCAGCCCCCAAGAAGCCTAGGTAGGGCTATATGTTTATTTGCTACGAGCAAGACCCAGCCCCCGAGTCGTCCGGGTGGGTTTGTATGTTTATTTGTTTTGAGCAAGACCCATCCCACGAGTCGTTCATGTGGGGTTGTGAGTATATAACGTAAGATATGTGATAATATTTATTAAGGAACATCATCTTTATTTTAGATATTTGACCAGCAGACCGCCGCATTAAAAACCTTCTAGTCCCCTTAGGTGCCCTGGTAAGGAAAAGAGTGCGTCTAAAATCTCTTATCCGTTTTGACATGTTGTACTTCCTTTTACAATGATTTGTCGAGAGATCTATGCGTTGAAACGACGCAGATGCGCTACATGCCATGGGTTATGTGACAACTCTCCTGTCTAGGCATGCTTCAGTCGATAGCGCCTCTGTAACGCCCCAAATTTAAGAAGCAACAAAAACTTAATTATAAAAGATCCAAATTTCTGAGGGAACAAAAACTTTTTGAAATACATTACTTATGAATGTTTTTCACTCTTGTTTCCGTTGTTTGTCTTGTTGTGTTTTGAATTGTGTTTGTGGTGATGACCTCTCTAGCTATCAACCTTAAAACTCAAGTTATAATGTGACTTATGAAAATCCAAGAATATGACAAGTCAAACAATACATATATCTTCTCCTATCTTATTCTTAACAAACTTTAGTTATCATGAGGTCTTGATATTAACAATTACCCAAAGATAGTTTAATTGAGAAAATAAAAGTATTTCCAAAATTATATGTTTGCAAAGATACAAAGGATTATATAGGGGGATATGATATATTTGGAGTTTGAAATGTTGCAAGTGTTAGCAACTCTCTTTTCAAAACCCCAACTTTACTAGTCTTTGTAAATCAATTCCCAAAGAGATGCTTAATTATCTTTATCCAAAACCTTGCCATAATCATGTTGATCACCACCTCACTAACTATATAATACACTCTTGGAATTTGGTGATTTATCCAAATGTTTGTTGGTTGCCCTGGTAGATTTGTGTTGAATTGCTCTATTGAAATGTGTAATGGTTGTGGGTGTTGTTTGTGTCAACATTTTATGTTGATAGTTTAACTAAGGATCTAAATGCTTGTTTAGCTTATCTTGCTTGAATGAATTGTGTTACCCCTTGTAATGTTGTTTTTGTATTATTATGTCTATAGTTGCTATTTTTGAGAAGTAGAAGATTTATCTTCACTCCTGTTAATTTATAGCATTTCTAGAGCAGGTCAATTAGAGTTTATTTTATTCAATTTGGAAATGCAACTCACCTAACCTCATCCTTATCATCTGTACTATCCACACATAACCTTATTTAAAATATTCAAAATTGTTTGATCATAAATTCATGCTTGTTTTGAGTATTTCAAAATAAGGTGACCATTTGTGCATTACTAGATAGCCTTTTGTCATTTTTGTATCTAGTGTTGCTAAACCCTTTTAAGCAAAACTTCTAATCCTTAGGCTAAACTTTTCTCCCCACTGATCGACCTACCTTGTCTCTAATTTGTCTTGTCAAAGTGTTGACTAATCAATCCATGTTTACTGGCCTACTCAAATCAGCCAATAATGACCTAAATCTAAAACTCTCATCCCTCTCACCCCATCCTCTATTTTTGGTGTGCATTGGATCCCCACACCCTTGTTGTACCCATAGCACGACCATCCCAAAATCCTAGCACATAAATTCTTTTGCCCTGTTCTTTTGGACCTTCTGTCGAGCACCTTTCATGCAGCAGATAGCAAAGCAATTACCTCACCTCCTCCATCAACTTGGAGACAGTGGCTAGCCTCCAAAGCTTGCAACAGTACCAGCTGACGCTCCTCCACCGCCCCTGTCGCCCAATCCCCTTCCAGTGCACCCCTCCCTCTCTTCCCATGCCCGTGGGCGTGCAAGCCGGCCACTCTCTCCTTTATTTGGCACCGAGGCTTCCCCGACCCTTCTCTCCTTGCCATTCCACCTCCCACAAGCCTCCTCCACCATTCGGTGCACTCCCGAGCGAGGTCTCGCTCTAGCCCGGCCAGGAACGGCCGTGGACCACAGCTCGGCCCGAGCTCTTTCGAGCATGCTCGCCATCGCCCCCGTTCCTCTCTTCTCCTTCCTCTTCCTCTACCTCGCTCCCCTCCCCGTGGGTCATCTCGTTGACATCATCTTGGTTGCCCAGGTCCTCCAGAGCCGCCGTGGACTCGTTGTGGCCGACGCGGGCGTCGACCTAGACGCTGCGAGTCCGGAGCTCCTCCTCATGCTTTTCGACCTCCCCTCGGCTGCCCTGCACCTCCGCACTCACCTCCACACCTCCTCGTCATCCTGCAGGCCCCTGGGTGAGAGCTCCGTCCGCGCCTCCTTCTCTCCCTCTCTGGTTCTCCGGCGCGGCGTCGCAGCGAAGAAGACGACGCGCTGGCCGTCGATCGTCTGATCTACGGTCCAGTTTGAACACCTCTTGATCTTATCTCGGCCGTCCGTCGCAGATCCGGCGGCCGCGCAACCCCTCGCCAGCGCGCGAGCCTTCCTGGGCCGGCCCAGCTCGTTGGCTCGGTCCGGTGCGGATCTGGCCCGGTTCTGTTTTTCCTTTTATTTCATCTTTTCCTGCTGATTTTCCAGAAAATCTAGTGGTCTAGCTTTAATTCATTTCTGGACTATTTACTTATCCAAATTGGTTGATTCAAATTGTTTTGAATAGCTATGAGTTTTCTCCACCATGTGGCACTGGCCCTGCTCAAAAATATATTTATATGTGTGTGCTATGTTCAGTCTTGTAAAAAGTGGAATTTTCACCATTTACTAAATAACTTGAGTTTTATAGTTCCCAAATTAGCAAACTTGAGTTCTATGGAAATCTTAGGAGAATACCTAGCTATATATATAAGCCTTGCATTCAGGAGATGTGTCTACATAAAGTTCTATAAAGTTTAAAAATGACATCAGTAGCTATTTGATGAATTTTAAATCTTTAATTAAAATTCTTTTTGGCGTAAATCCAATTGCATGTGGTAGATATTGGTATTAGCTATCATATACTAGCTTGGTAGAATTTTTAATCTTATATTTTGCTCTTGGTAGATTATTTTCTTAAACAGTAGGTTATTACACTTTAAAATGGATATTCTTATTTTCTGTTATTGGCATGTATCTAGTCTTAATTGTTTGTACTTTGTAGGTTTATACAAATGGTTTAGGAGTATTGTTGTGTAGCACCTATGTGTTTTGTTTATCATACCACACTGGTTTTGTCTAAAAAATATTTAAACTTTGTGTTGCACATTAAAGCAAGTAAAAAGTATGTTCTTCACTTAAAACTGAAATATATGGAGCTAGGAATGTCAAAATTGAGTGAGTCCAATTTCTAAAGAAATATTAAGGAAATACCTATCCATATAAATTAAGCTTTCATACAGGAGATTCCTAAAACTAAAGCTACAATCTTTTTGGTTTTGAGACAAATAGCATTTGTATGATTTTTAACTCCTGTTGAGTAATAACTTTTGATGCAAATCCAATTTTCGCCACTTCATATGGTTGCTAGGTGTAATGTGGTAGAAGGATTCTACTTTATGAACATTATCTTAGGAGTTATGATTTATCTACCAAAACAGCAACATTTGGCTAATAGAAGTATTAGCTTTTAATCATCTGTTCTTAGCAAATGTGATTTGTAGAAATATTACTAATCAACTTTTGAAGTTCAGAACCATAACCCAATAACAATGACTTGGTTAAACCACTTTGATAATGTGTGGTGCATTGTTTACTTATGTTTAACAGTATTCACGTTGTACCCTACTAATAACATCCATTGTGTTTTTATGCTTTGCTTGTGTGTATGTTGGTATGATATGTTAAATCTCTTTAAACATCATCTTATTTATCTAATAAGTGTGATGAGATAAATTCCTGTTTTACCTCAATTGTTATGTGTTGGTGTGCTTAGTTACTCTTAAGTACTGAAAACTTAGGTTATCCTTTAATCACCTTAATGAATTTCCTAAAAGTATTGTTAGCACGTTCACTTTGAGTTTCACATAGTTCATCTTGTTTCCTAGGAGTTGCACTAATTTCATTTGTGTGTTATACATGTGAATGCTTGTTTGGTGCTAAATTTTATCCACTAGTTCCTTGTGTTTTGCAAAGCTTAATATATGACTTTCTTATCTTAAATTGTTGTCAACACTTGGTTGCCATGTGATTGTTTGTTTATTGGTTGAAGTGACCTAAATTGTGATGTCCTATTAACTAAGCCTAATGCACCATTTTAGCTCTTAGTCATAAACTTGTTTGGACAGTGATGTTACTATTGTTTGTCGCTTAGTTACTTAATAGTAGGTGTTTCTTGAGCTAGTAACATGTTTGCATGCGAGTGTGCTCAATGCTAGTGTTAATATTAATAGTTGCTTGTGTGTTAGGATACTTTTGTCTGAAGTATTTCCTAATCTACTAAGATAATTTTGTCTGAAGTATTTCCTGAAACTAATATAACAACTCTTATTAAATGATATAATAACCCCAAGTAATGTGTTGTTATAATGTTCTGAAGAACTACCTTTTTATGCTCAGAGTGTTGTGTATATTTTTAGGAGAATCTGTTATTGTCTTAGCTCTATGGACCTTGTTGATTGTTGTTGTAGAGTTAAAGGAGTTGTTTGCTGTTGTTTGTATCTCAGTGCCTTGTACAATGCTTGATGTTTGTTATGTCCTTGTGACTTTGTCTTGTATTCTGAGTGTGGTTCATTTTCCTGTTTACGACGTTAGATACGATCGGGAAGGAACTAGAAGTGAGGAATGAACCTGGGGAACATCAAGATCAAGACCGCGGACATATTGCTGAGCCAGGCAAGCCCACCTTACCATTATACTAAATCCTATTATCTTATCAAGCATGTTTTGTTTTCAAAATAAAACAATGCATGTTTTACTTCTTTTGTGGCGCCTTGCCACCCGAAAACTATTTTACGAAATATTGTTTGGCCAAAGTTATCTATTAGAATACTGTAGGAATTACAAAAAGAGTTTTACTTGATGAGCCTTGTTGTTGAAGGCTCCATCAAGAAGATCAAGTTTTCTAGTAGTGTACTCTGGTCTTACCTCAAAACTATAGGATGGGAACCTGTTTGATAAAAATGTTTTATGGAGGAAAACCTGAGTTGCTGGGAGCAATCAGCGAGAAAGAAATATTTTATGAAAACCCGAGATGCTGAGAGCATTCGGAGATGTTGCAAAAACCCGAGCTGCTGGGAGCAGTCAGAGATGGAAGTTTAATTTCGAAGTCCCTGCTGCCGCCCGAACAATTAACCCGTGCAACCACATTACCTCAAAATGGGTACGAGGCTTAACGGAAGCTTGTTGGTGTTGGTATTCGAATTTTCCTCAATTGGCTAGATGGGGTTCGAGGCCCCGGAACCGAATGCTGCAAGAGAATGGGCATACAGAGAGTGGACTTCGTGTGCCACCGGGAAGCAACGGTGGGTCTCCTGTCATGGCGGTATGAGGCTAGGGGAAACCGTAAAGATACGGCTAGCTCACTCGGTGCCGGGGAGAACAAACCCACTCGACGAGGATATTCTGATACCAGCATCAACATAGTGGAAATTAGGATTGGCTGTCTGTTGTGTGCATGCTGTCTCTGTACAGTCCGTGGTTGATCCACGGCAGACCATCCAAATCTTGTGGTGAAAGTGTACAACCTTTGCAGAGTGTAAATCTATTCGAATAGCCGCGTCCGCGGTCATGGACGGTTGGAAAGGCCACACTGGGCGTCTGGAGAAAGAAGTTGTTTTATAAAGGAAAAATGTTTATGTGGAAATCAGGAGGTACCTGGGAGGTACGGAATTTGGGTGAGGATGATTGGTCTCGGGGAGACAATCAGTCTGATCTCAAGGAAGGAAAAAGGGTTACCCCTATCCTAGTGTTTCGATAAACTTTTACAAAATAAAGTTTTTGAAATTAGATATGTCCTTGCTATATCTAAGAGAAGAGAATTCTATCTCTAAATGTTTTTCTTCAACAAAGATACAGAGATGTCGTATTCTCTATGTCTAAAATCATGGTATTCGAAAACGAAGCCCTATAGTCGTATATAGCAGCTATCCCAGTTTTCGAAAAGTGTTTTCTTGCATTATCATGAAAACTTAAGCCTTAGAGGTGGTCTTGCGAGTACGTAAATGTACTCATATGGCTGTGTCCCTGGATATTCAAACGTCCAGGTTGAAATGAAGGGATGTATGACAGGAAGGTGGAGTACGCCGACGACTACGCCAAATGAGTGTCCCGCTCAACTGCTCTGTGGGAATGCGTCAAGACGTGACGAGGGCCAACGCTAGTCGAAATCTTCCGCTGTACCTTAGTTCATTTTCGTCATGTGCGACGATGTTTGCAGACTTGGTCATGTGACCAGTATTTATGTAAGTCTTATTCTATTCGAGTTTTATGATGTAACTTTGTATACCATGTTGGTTATGTGATCGCGATGCACTGATCATTGGGATCGTGATCTGTTTACATAACGTGGGCATCTCTGGCGGGTAGTCAGAGGGGTCCTCACAGCCTCCTTCAATGATTTCTGTGATGACGAATGGGTCTTCCCATGGCGATGCGAGTTTGTACACCTTCTTCTGTTTTAGTCGCAGTACTAAATCTCTCACTATGAACGTTCTGGGGCGAAGACGTCGACTGTGATAAATTTAGAGATCTTGCTGGTATACAGTTGTGCGGGCTAGATCCGTGTCGCGTGCTTCGTCGAGTAGGTCCATTGTATCTTCTTATGACTCGTTGTATGCTTCGACTCTTCGTGCGTTGAATTTTACATCTGGTGGCAGGACAACCTCTTCTCCATAGACCATAAAGAATGAGGTGAATTGAGTCGATGCGTTTGGAGTTGTACGGAGGCCCCAAAGTACTGCCAGAAGTTCTTCAACCCAGGCACCCACGGCCCTTTTGAGTGGAACCAGTAATCTTATCTTGATGCCTATACATACGAGGCCGTTGGCCTTCTCGACTTGTCCGTTGGATTGTGGGTGCGCCACCGACGCATAATTGAGTGTGATATCCCACTCTTTGCAGAAAGTTCGGAACTCCTCTGCTGTGAAATTTGTGTCGTTGTCCGTGATGTTGCTGCTTGGCACACCGAAATGGTATACTATGGATTCTATGAAATTGACTGTTGTTGTCGCAGTTGAGCTTGTGATTCGAACTGCTTCGATCCACTTTGTGAACTTGTCGACTGCCACCAGCAAGTGGGTATGTCTTCCAGGTGACGATTTTTTAGTGGCCCCACCATATCGAGCCCCCATTGGGCGAAAGGCCATGTAAGTGGTATGGTTTTGAGGCTTGGTTGCAAATTTCAGGCACCCGATGCATCTTTTGACGATATCCTCCGCGTCTTTGAGTGCGGTAGGCCAGTAGAACCCTGCTCTGAAAGCTTCCGCAACCAACGATTGACTGCCGGCGTGATGCCCGCAAGTTCCTGCGTGAATTTCACGAAGTATAGTTTTGCCATCTTCAAATTCTACGCACCTCTGGAATATGCCTGAGATGCTTCTTTTGTAAAGTTCACCGTTTATGATGGTGTATGCTTTGGCGCGTCGAGCTATTCTTCTAGCTTCGGTTGTGTCGTCTGGTAGTTCTTCTCGAAGCAAGAATGCTAGTATTGGCTCAGTCCAGGCTGGAGTCACATGATCACCTTGACATAGGAGCACCTCGACTACCGAGTCTGCCGTGGTTGATGCAACATCTTTTGTGGCCTCAGTCGAGGTTGTTGTCGATCATTGTTTATGAATGGATCTGTGCATGATGTGTTCTTGAAAAACATCGGGTGGAACTTATGCTTTGGTCGAACCGATATTGGCCAGTACGTCCGCTTCTTCATTTCTCTCGCGTCTGATGTGTCGTAGCTCGCATCCATTGAAATCTCCTTCCACTTTATTATAGAGGTCGCGATATGCGATCATGTTGTCTTCTATGGCATCACAAGCTTTCATTGTTTGTTGTACGACTAGATTTGAGTCACCGTATATCATCAGTCGAGTGCATCCCAAAGCTTTGGCCATTCATATGCCATGTATCAGTCCTTCGTATTCGGCTTCATTGTTGGATGGTTTTGCGAAATCTATCTGGAGGACATACTTCAATTTGTCACCTTTTGGTGATATGAGTACGACACATGCGCCTGCTCCTTCGTTTTTCTTGGATCCGTCGAAGTACATCATCCGCGAGTTAGATACGTCTGGTATTCCTAGTAACTGGGATTCAATCCATTCAGTGGTGAAGTCGAGTAGAACTTGAGCTTTGATGGCTTTTGGGTGATCATACGTGATTCCGAGTGGTTCTAGCTGGATGAGCCATTTCGCTACCCGTCCCGTTGCATCTGGGTTTGTGAGTATGTCTCCGATTGCGAACTTGTTGATCACTGTAATTGGGTGCTCTTTGAAGTAATGTCTTAGTTTCCTTGTTGTTATGAAGACGGCATAAGCCAAAGTGTGGATATCTCTGTTTGGACAGAGATAGGACCTCGCTGACATAGTAGACTGGTCTTTGCACGCTTTGAGCTTTTCCTTCTTCCATGCGCTCAACTACTAGAACTATGCTCACCATCATGTTTGCTGCTGCAACATAGAGATATAGTGGTTCCTTTTCTTTTGGTGCTGGTAGTATGGGGGGTTTGGTGAGTGTCCGTTTGAGGTCAATGAAGGCTGCTTCTGCTTCATCTGTCCACTCAAATTTATCCGCCTTCTTCATCAGCCGATAAAGCGGCAATGCCTTTTCGCCTAGTTTACTGATGAATCGACTGAGGGCTGCCACCCGTCCTGTCAACTGATGTACTTCACAAAGCTTGGTAGGCCTTTGCATGGTTAATATGGCATGTATCTTTTCTGGGTTTGCCTCAATTCCGCGAGCTAAGACCAAGTAACCTAAAAGTTCTCCGGCTGGAACACCGAAAGTGCACTTATCTGGATTTAGTTTTATGTTGTACCTTCTGAGGTTGTCGAATGTTTCATGTATGTCGGAGAGGAGTGTGCTTTCTTGTAACATCCCAACATTTTATAATGTTCAAAAATCACTAAAATTTAAAACTTTTCTTTTTATTAAAATAAAATGTTAAATGCATAAGAAAAACCAACTATGAAAGACTTCAAACTTAATGAAAAAGATTAATATTTCAAACATCTCAGTTTTACATAATGTTCAAAAGTTGTTCTGGTTAAAACATTACATCTCTTATTGTATTTCAAAAACCCTAATATTTAAATACCTCAAACCATTTAATTTTAATAAAATAGTTTCCTTATAAGAAACTAATTTCAACCACTTAGTCATATCTATTCATAAATTTTTAAAACTATTTAAAGTGGATTAATTGCCAAATAGTTTTCATTCATCAGACTAAATCCAAGTATAGCTTTTGAAATTATAATTTTATTATTCATTACCTTAAAACTACATAGATTATATAATTAATGAATTATACAAATAATCATTCCATTAGCTTAAATGATCTCCATGTATTTTCAAAACATTAAATGATTTTCCTGAAAATATTCAGTATAAACAATGAATTAAAACTAGAATATTTCCAAAGGTATTTATTAATTTCAAATGATATATCTTAATATAAAATATAATGGTGCACAAAATAATTTGAATTAAAAATGATTACATTACATTTTCTCTTTTCATTAGAAATACTTGTAATATGATATTTAATAATCTATTAAAGCTAAAATTTATTTAATATTGGAATATGAGTTTAAATAACTTAAATTCAAACATTTTGGAATGTGGGTATTTTACAAATTTTATTTAGCCAAAAGAAGATTTAATTAAAATATAATTTCAAATTTGACTTTAAGTGTCAATTTTGCATTTAATCAATAATTCAAATATTATTTTTCAAAATATGTTCAAAACATTCCCACAACTAGTTTACCATAAATATAATAATTTACAAATTTTTAGAAATTTGTTTGACCTCATTTGGAGTTATAAATCAAAAGTTATAAAATAAATAATTAAATCAGAAAAGAAAAAGTGAAAAACCTGACAGGCGGGACCCACCTGTCAACACTTCATCCCTAACCTCTAGGCAGAAATCACGCCCCCGAATCCTCCTCCGATCCCTGCCCAAATTCGAGCGAGATTTTCGCGGATGTGTTTCCCCCTTCGGCCTATATAAACCCCCTGCTCCTCCTCTCTCTTTTCCCCTAAAAACCCTAGCCCGAGCGCCCCTAGGCTGCTCGCGTTTGTCCTCGAAGCTCCGCCATTGCCGCCGCCGTATTTCTCCAACTCCGGTGAGTACGAGACTTCCCGAGCACTCCCCTCTCTCCCTTGCTCTTTATTTTTACCGTGTGCATCTTTATGACTTGGTCAGGTTTCCTCTCGCGCACCAGAACGCCGTTCCCGTCATCGACAGGAGCTCGCCGCCGCCATTCTCTACTCCGACGAGCCACTGGCAACAGACGAGGGCGCCTCGAAGACCACTGCCTCGCCATCTAGACCACCACGGCCTCCTTTTCATTTTGGTATGATCCGCCCCTTCCAGTACCCCCTAGATGTCGTAGAACGTTTGTTGCCGACGCGCCGCCGCCGCGTGCATCGTCTCCGGCGAGGTCTCCGGTGACCTAGCGCCGCTCGGTCTGGTCGATTGAATCTGGGTCCTTAGATCTAAATCCTGCGGTCAGTTCTGTTTCACTTAACTGAACCGGTACGGGCAAATCACAAGACGCCACGTCAGCCGCCACAGTCAGCGCTCCGTCAGCAGCCACGTCAGATCCAGTCAGCGCCCAGTCAACAGATCTGGTATTTTTGCAGAAAAGCCCCTGCATATTCAAACCTTCATAACTTTTTAACCACTTATCCAAATTTGATAAACTTTATATTTTTGGAAAGCCCTCGACATGTAGAATATTTAGATCTGCCAAAATTCAAATTTGACTATGTTTACAATATTCAAATTTCAAATGGAAGATTTGAGTATATTTGTCATAACTTTAAATCTATAATTCCAAATAAAATTGTTTTAGAAACTTTAGAATATTTGTAGTGTGATGCCTCTGTTATAAAATATTTTTGAGTAATATTTGATTGAATTTATAGTTATATATTTAAATTGAATAGTTTGAATATTTTCAACATAACTTTTATTATATAGATTATTTTTGATTAAATCAAATTGCTATAAATGTAATTAAATGCCCCTGTCTATTAACACTAATTATAAAACCTTTGTTATAAAAATTTAATCATAGAAAACTTTAATCTTATAATTATTCCTTTTATTATATTTTCCAAAAATAGAAATTAATTAAATTGCATTTATAAATTCATGCATATTTATAAGAAAATCACAAAAGTTATTTGATGTTTCGTGATATAAAATAGCATTTCATTCAGAGCATATTTTATTTTGAAGATATAATTCTCATAGGAAAACTCCTCTTCATTATTTTTCTTTAAGTTAGAAATATTTTCAACTTAGCATTTTGGTGAAGTGCTACACTTAGACACTTAGTAATTTTCAACATGGAGCTGGAAGACCAATGAAGGACTTAGCCAAACAAGACTCCAGAAGAATCTCCAAGGAGTGGAAGTACTTAGAAGAAAGATCAAGAACAAGTTCATGAAGACCAACCAGAAATATTTTCTAAGTCTTTCTCCCTCTTTCTTTCTTTTTCTCCCTCCTTCTTCTGTTAGACTTCATGATGACTAAGTAAATCCAAGACCAGCCTCGAGGATACAAGAACCACCAAGTCTGAAGATTTATCAAGTCTATCGAAACTTCAATCAAGACATCATCAAGGAGAATATTACAAGTCTGGAGATGAAGCCTGGAGGACAACTACATCTTTCTTCTATCTTTTCCCTCTTTTCTAATCTTGTCTTTCACATTTGACATAAACAATTTTTGATCATGATATTATCGTCTTGAAATTTGTTGGATCCTAGCGGCATAGTGAGATGAAGTGGCCTGGAAACAAACCTTACATGTCCACGTACATGAGACATGTTCCACAATTTAAGTGGCTGGCCGGGTGTCTGTCTCTCTCACTCTAGTGAATGTCCAATTTACAAAGAGTTGATAATAATTGTTGATCATCTTGAAGAAATGACATAGTATTTACTCTAAATAATTCTACACATCAAGACTAAGCCGTTAGAGGGCTTATTCAAGATGATATAAAACAAAATATTTTATTCAACTTATGACCTTAGTCCTTAGTCATTTTGACCAACACATTTCCTTGCATTAACTTAAAAGAATTTCATGCATGACATGTTTTCCTTAGAAGTTTACAAAACTTGTTTGTTCACTAGATATGAACATGTAGGTTTGATGATTGCTGTTTGTTGATTGTTGAATTGTTGTTTGCTTATTTGTTTAGATTAAACGGAGAGCAAACGTTCGTTGTTGAAAAGAGTTTGTGAACAACGACAACATTCAAAGGCAAGTGGCACACCTCATAAACTTCCTATTATTTCTATATGCATTACTTAGTGTATTTTTATATGCATGAGTAGGATAGTATTGCTATGCTAAACCTGTGTAGAATTCCCTTACTCTTGTGTCTAGGTTCCTATATAATACTTAGTAGATGTATTGATGCTATGCAATTGATGAAAAGTTTTACAAAATGTTAAGTGACTACTCAGGGTTGTGCTCATGGTTGTCGTCGCCTAGGATGAATGTCTATTCTACTTAGGGCCGTGAGCATGGTGATTTTTACCTGAGAGTGCACATCCACTAAGTTAATGAATCTCCTGGGTGGATCGGTTGTATGGTGGCGAAGTTGAGTGGCTACTCAGGTCCATGTCTATGGTTCCTGGAGTACGTGCACTTGTGGATGGTCACCCAGGGAACAGAGGAATCTGAAGAACTCCGAGTGACGATTGATTCCAGTGCAGCCATTGCCGTATGGACTCTGGCTTGATCAATTATGTTGCGTGGACTCTCTCCGACTTGACAAGCATATGTAGTGGGTGTTAGGTGGAACGGGTCAAGGCGGGTGGGAGGGAAAATGCTTCTGAAAGATCTCGTCTCATTCTTCTCCTTTCCTTATCACAATGGTGTGTAAAGGAAAATCTGGGTTGAATGGGTACAATGGTGAACGTGCACAACCTCTGTAGAGTGTAAAACTAAGTACTTAGCCGTGTCCCCGGTACGGACAATTTGAGCAGCTGATCACGGACGTCAACGGAGGATTCCACCATTCCAACTTCAGAAATAAAACTTGATGGGTGAACAAGGGAAGATGAGATTTATGGTTTTCATGCCATACTTGTCTTGATTTGAAGAAAGTGTTTTCCAAAAAGATAGGAAAAATTGGCTTTATGCAAAATAGCCTTGAACTCTACCAGCCAAATATGCATATAGGCTATAGAGTTATTCCATTAAGTGTCCACCATAGTGTCACTTGCCAGACTCCATTTTTTATGGAATCTGACCCACGTTGTTGCAATATTTTTCTTATTGCAGATTGTTCAGATGACGAGTGAGGTTTCGTTTATAGGTTTCGAGTCTACAACCAACATGTTTTCGCCTGTGGCAACATGAAGTTGTTGGAGACCCACTGCTATTGTATTTCCGCTGTGTACATTTTCAATGCTAGCTTTATGCTATGCAACTTGTATCGAATATTTTGTAATTCTGGATCATCGATGTAATAAAATTGATGCTTTGTTGTGATATTACATCGTAAACTGTGTGTGCAAATGTATCGATCCAGGGATTTGCACTATACACAGGTATCTGCCTTATTTAAAGTGCAGGTACGTTACAGATGGTATCAGAGCACTGTGTTGCCTGTAGGTTCGAAACCCTAGGTTTGGATAGAAATAGGTTTGACCATAGGATTGAAAATCTATTTTTCTTCACTTTTCTAAAAAGAAATCTTTTCACTATGTCTTCCTCGTATTCTCATCTACTATCAACCTTCTGAAAATACCTTATCTTATTCTAGATGACCATGTTCTTATAGTCTAAGTCTGATTCTGCTGCTTCATAAGGAAAAGCTACGATGCAACATAAAGTTCTACATGCATGAAAGACCACTGAAGAACCAGGATACGACCAACACTTCGAAGATATCCATAAAGGTTGAACGAGAACTTGAAGCACTTGCGAAGGATGTAGATGTGACCACCACCTAAACAGAATGACGATATCGTGTTAGTGTATTGATCATATCAACTCGGCTATATGACAATACTAGATTGTTTGTTTGTTGTGAACCTTGTGGCTTGATGTTTGTTAGATGTTGATTGATTATGTTATAGATGGGTTGCCTTGTTTTGTTTTATTGAACTAGGATTCCTCCATAGTAAAATTCAACTCATTGCTTTCTAAATCAACCAGATGTCTCACCCAAATACCAACACCAATGTTTTGCATACAACTATACAACTACTATTTGAGAACCAGAGTCAGCTGTGGAATTTGATCAATGATCAACTGCCAAAGATTGATCAAAACCATAGTGTTTTTGTAGAGGACCTTATGACCAAACCAAAGGTATGCAAAACTTGTGGAGAGATAGGACATACGTCCAAAGAATGTTCTGATGAGTGGCCCCATGGTCATACCAGACATCTAGTTAAAGGATGCCCACAAGTCAGGTTACTTGCTTCATGTGTGAAGGAACAAATCATGTCCCAATACAGTGTCAACTTTATCCCTTGGTGCAACAAGTTATCCAGCAAACCAAGCAAGGAATGCAACAATCTCTCATGAAGACCCTGGAGGAACAAGGACAAAAGCTTAAATCCAAGAAAGTTCTTAGCCACATAAGTTGCTACAAGTGCAAAGATAAGGGACATTACGCTGATAAGTGCCATGAGTGGAAGAAGGATAAATCTCTCCAAGGACCCAGTGGAAAACGTGAGTGCTAAAACTTCCCGTATCTACCACATGTCATTGTATTTTGAATACTTGTACGCTCTACAACAGAGATATAAAAATGATTAAACAAAGTTTCTAGACTGACCACAAAATTTTATTTTAAGGGTGGTAGCTACCCAGATATTTCAAACCCAGCTGATTAAAACCAGAGATCCCAAACTATCTTCCTTCTAGCCTCCCCAATTGGAAAATTTATTCCCTACAAGTTTTCAAGTTTCCATGTCAGAAATTACATTTCTCAAAACCTCTCGAGTTATCAGAATCATTCAAGCATTTGCTTTTCTTTTTAGCTTCTCCGAATCTCGAGGACGAGATTCCTTTTAAGGATGGTAGTCTGTAACATCCCAACATTTTATAATGTTCAAAAATCACTAAAATTTAAAACTTTTCTTTTTATTAAAATAAAATGTTAAATGCATAAGAAAACCAACTATGAAAGACTTCAAACTTAATGAAAAAGATTAATATTTCAAACATCTCAGTTTTACATAATGTTCAAAAGTTGTTCTGGTTAAAACATTACATCTCTTATTGTATTTCAAAAACCCTAATATTTAAATACCTCAAACCATTTAATTTTAATAAAATAGTTTCCTTATAAGAAACTAATTTCAACCACTTAGTCATATCTATTTATAAATTTTTAAAACTATTTAAAGTGGACTAATTGCAAAATAGTTTTCATTCATCAGACTAAATCCAAGTATAGCTTTGGAATTTATAATTTTATTATTCATTACCTTAAAACTACATAGATTATATAATTAATGAATTATACAAATAATCATTACATTAGCTTAAATGATCTCCATGTATTTTCAAAACATTAAATGATTTTCCTGAATATATTCAGTATAAACAATGAATTAAAACTAGAATATTTCCAAAGGTATTTATTATAATTTTCAAACGATATATCTTAATATAAAATATAATGGTGCACAAAATAATTTGAATTAAAAATGATTACATTACACTTTCTCTTTTCATTACAAATACTTGTAATATGATATTTAATAATCTATTAAAGCTAAAATTTATTTAATATTGGAATATGAGTTTAAATAACTTAAATTCAAACATGTTGGAATGTGGGTATTTTACAAATTTTATTTAGCCAAAAGGAAATTTAATTAAAATATAATTTCAAATTTGACTTTAAGGGTCAATTTTGCATTTAATCAATAATTCAAAATAATATTTTTCAAAATATGTTCAAAACATTCCCACAACTAGTTTAACATAAATATAATAATTTTACAAATTTTTAGAAATTTGTTTGACCTCATTTGGAGTTATAAATCAGAAGTTATAAAAGAAATAATTAAATCAGAAAAGAAAAAGTGAAAAACCTCACAGGCGGGACCCACCTGTCAGGACTTCATCCCTAACCTCTAGCCAGAAATCACGCCCCCGGATCCTCCTCCGATCCTTGGCCAAATTCGAGCGAGATTGTCGCGGATGTGTTTCCCCCTTCGGCCTATATAAACCCCCTGCTCCTCCTCTCCCTTTTCCCGTAAAAACCCTAGCCCGAGCGCCCCCAGGCTGCTCGCGTTTGTCCTCGGAGCTTCGCCATTGCCGCCGCCGTATTTCTCCAACTCCGGCGAGTACGAGACTTCCCGAGCACTCCCATCTCTCCCTTGCTCTTTATTTTTACCGTGTGCATCTTTCTGACTTGGTCGGGTTTCCTCTCGCGCACCAGAACGCCGTTCCCGTCATCGACAGGAGCTCGCCGCCGCCATTCTCTACTCCGACGAGCCACTGGCAACAGACGAGGGCGCCTTGAAGGCCACTGCCTCGCCATCTAGACAGACACGGCCTCCTTTTCATTTTGGTATGATCCGCTCCTTCCAGTACCCCCTAGATGTCGTAGAAAGTTTGTTGCCGACGCGCCGCCGCCCCGTGCATCGTCTCCGGCGAGGTCTCCGGTGACCTAGCGCCGCTCGGTCTGGTCGATTGAATCTGGGCCCTTAGATCTAAATCCTGCGGTGTCGGGGGGCTGCCCCCCGGGTAGGGGCAGATCCCGGTATAATCCAATAAGGTGCCAACAGTACCTGACTTTTGGCGAGAGCAAGGGACACCTCCTGCTGTACTGAAAGGGCAGCTTGACCCTTGAGCGCTGGTAGAGGACAAAATGCCTCCTCGCAGGCGCAAGGGTCAGGTCTCGCAGCTATAAATAGACACCCCTGGCCCTCACAATCACAGCACAAGCATGAGCGGGTGGTTCCTCTAAGAACTAGCTTCTCGAAGATGTCTTTGCTGATAGGCTAAGACATCTTCGGGAGGCTAGGCCTAGAGATACTCATCCTGAGACGAGCTCGGACGTATCCGGAAAGGGTCCCGGATCTCGGAGACCCAGGAGACTCCCGGAAGAAGGTCTACTCGTCTTTACCGGATAGGTTGTCCGGGTGGGTACTAACCGGAGCATATGTCTCGGTCTTGATCTTGTGCAGAAGAGGCTCACAGTGGCAAGCGAGGAGGTAGCCGGCGTGACGGCTTCCGGTAGGCCGTCAATGGTCCGTAGCAGGCTTTCCCGTCTATTGTGGGGGGAAGTACCATTCCGCCTGACACGGAAGCATGGTCACCTCCCGCCTGACACGGGAGCGCGTCAGCCGGTACGATCGTGGTACGACAAGACCGGACGTGCCTAGCCCGGCAATCCGGAAAAGGCTATCCGGGATGGGCAAAGACATGTCTTGTCCCTGGCAGGGGGACAATGATGGTGCAGGACGGCGCCTGCCGTCCTTGTCAAGATGATGACGAAGGGGCTACACCGGATAGCCCGGCGACTAGGTCGCACTAGCCGGTGACGGCATGCCGGCTAGGCCTGTCCGGTGGGGCCAAGCCAGTTAGGGTTTCCGGCCCTCCTGGCCGGAGCTCTATAAAAGGCGCCATAACTGCTCCTGAGAGAAGGGTACCAACTTCAGAGCCAAAGCTATAGTCGCATTTACTCTTAGAGCATTCACTCCTTCTCACCTTGAGTTCGTCTAGTTCTTTGTATTCCTCACTTTGAGAGATCTAGCGGCAAGTTGTAGCTCTTGTAACACTAATATATAGAGAGGAAAGGCAGGAGTAGGGGTGTTACCTCCTCACGAGGGCCCTGAACCTGGGTATATCGTGTGTGTGTTGTGTGCCTTCGTGCACTTGTTTGTATTTGTTAGATCTTCCTCCTCGTGCTTTGTTCTTATTTCTTGTTCCTGGGAGATCTCGGTTTTACCGGGATCCTCCCCGTGTGAGCTCTTCAGCTCGCTATCCCTCCCCGGATCCACCAACGTCCATCGGCCCCACACATTAGCCATCCTATGGCATCTGCCGTGACACCACCACGACAGTTGGCGCCCACCGTGGGGCCGACAGAGGCGTTGGCTGGTGTTCACATCCGGACGGGCTCCCCTGTTCATTTCGAGGTTCAGGTTCTCTCTGGCCTGGTCGTAAGGCTAGGGGAGATGGACTTCGTCTGCGACAACGCAGGATGCTTCCGGAACAGACCGTTTCCGGTAAACGGATGTCTCATTGACTTTGGTGGTTTCACCATCTACGTCGCTACAGAAGTTGTCTGTAGCTACCCGGACGTGGTCCTGGAAGCTGAGGACCCTCCCATGCTCTGCGCTGCTCGGGGTCTGCGTGCCGGTCGCTCCCCGAGTTCCATCGCAGTGATGATGGTCGGGGCAACCGAGGAGGAGTACCAGGACGCTGACGGCGATACCGACGGCCACCCCCGTTTGGCCAAACCCCCACAGGAAAGACCTGCGGCCCGAGATGGCGATCCGCATCCGTCCCAGCCGCGGCGCCGCCCGGATCCCCTCTCGGGGCTGGTGGCCAAATTGACAGTACCGGTGTTTGCCGAAGCGGATACCCAGGCCACTTCGGCTGAGTTGGAGGAGCAGCGGAGGTTGCTACTCGCCGAAGCGCAGGAGATCGCCGAGATCCGTCGCGAGCTCAATGCTAGCCTCCGGGAGTACAATGCAGCTCACGGATTCCTTAAGATAGACTCTCGAGACAAGCGCATTGCGGATCTGCGCAAGAAAGCAAGAAGGGTGAATGAGGAGCTGGCTGGTGGAGCCACCACCAGTCACACAGGAAGTCGGATTTCAGCAGCGAAGCCGGTGTACAGCTCGCCCTGCGAAAACCCTTTGGGCCGCCGAAGCCGCCATGGCCGAGTTGGTGGGGTTATCCGGTGAGGCCCTGCGCAAGCAGCAGGAGCGGGTAAACGAGTTGGTGATTGAGGCCAACCGTCAGAATCAGGCCTTCAAGAAGAAGAACCCCGGGGCAGGGTCCCAGGTGCACTCAGCGAGACCCAATAGCCAAAGGTCGGACGGAGAGGCCTCTTCTCAACATCCGAGCAGAAGCAAGAGCAAGAGCGAGAGCCGGAGCCGGAGTCGGGGTTCCGGAAAAAACAAGCAACTACAGACCTATGACCCGGCCTTCGCCGGTATCCAGCAAGCCGGGCAGGCCGGACAGCGTAACTCGGGGCAGGCGGGAAGTACCCGTGGGGATGGTAACCAGGGTGTAGGAAACAATAACCCGGTTGGCCGTGGTAATCCACCCCGGAATCCTCCTCATGTCCAGGGAAACCCGCAGAGGGAGGTCGCCTCTGTTCCCCAGCAGGCCGTGATCCCTATGCAGGACAGGCTCAATGATGGCAACTCGAGGCTGCAACAGCTTGGGTATCAGCCAGACGATAACTCTTTGGGATCTCGGATAGGAACAAGGCAACTGAACCCGGCAGACGCCATATTCCGGCTTGACCGGATTCACCAATCCGAGTTGGTGGAAGAGCAAGGACCTCCGGGACCTGCCTGCTTTGGACCTCGGATCATGCGGGAGCCACCTGTTCGGAACTTTCAGCTCAACAGATGTGCCAAGACCTATGACTGCAGCAAGAAGCCGGAGGATTGGCTAACCGACTATGTAACTGTAGTAAGCATAGCCGGTGGAAACAGGCGATGGGCGGTACGTTATGTACCGCAGATGTTGGAAGGACCAGCCCGGATCTGGTTGAACAACTTGAGAACTGGCAGCATAGACTGCTGGTTAGACTTTGAGGAAGCATTCATCAGTAACTTTACCAGCACGTATAAAAGGCCCAACAGGCCTCAGCAGCTCGCCATCTGTAGGCAAAGGAGCAACGAGACCGACCGGGAGTACCTTACCCGGTGGAGCAATATTCGCAACTCTTGCGAAGGAGTGGTGGAGAAACAGGCCATCTCCTGGTTCGCACAAGGCTGCCGGCATGGCTCAATGCTGTGGCAGAAGTTGCAAAGAAAGTGCCAACGACCTTGGCAGAGACCATGCGCATCGCCGATACCTACAAGCTTGGAGATCCCATGCAACCCCTGGTGGATGTCGGTGACTCCAACAGGAGGAATGCGGGACCTCAGCGTTCAGGACCGAGCAGGAGCCATGATCGCCAGGAGTTCGGCCACAAGAGGAATCAGCCCGAGTACCACCATGCCGCACAACACGTCGCAGCAGTGACCCGGGAGCAGGAGGATGCCGGCAACAGCGAGCGTCTAAAGACAAGTGGCCCGGCTTGGGGTCAGAGTCAGGAGGTGCAAAAGACCTGGGTGGAGCAAAAGAAGCCCCTGACATATGAAGAGATGCTGAACAAGCCATGCTGCTACCATACTCTGGAGGCCAACAAGCCCGCAAACCACTCTACTCGGCAGTGCAGTTGGTATCAGTGCACGTTGCAGGAAGGCAGCTCGGGAGCTATTCGGCAGGGTGCTCCGGCATCTCGGCCCAATATCCCGAGACCACCTCCTCCGACATCGGGGGCCAACGCTGTTCGACTTCCCCCTCCTCCGAGAGGACCTCCACCTCGCCCGGTGAACGTGGTGCACACCCGGAACGACAACGGTAACCAAGGCGGGCAGCAGCAGAGTAACTACCGGGAGGCTCATCAGAGCTACGTGGTCTTTGTGACTGAGCCCACTGACCGAAAGAGTGTGCGGCAACGTGCCCTGGAGGTGAACGCTGTGATCCCGGCGGTGCCCAAATTCTTGCACTGGTCCGAGATGGAGATCACCTGGAGCCGGAAGGATCACCCCCGAGTTATGCCTAAGCCGGGAGCGTATGCCTTGGTGGTGGACCCAACCTTTGTCGGACCCAACCTCAACGTCCGCTTCAGCCGGGTTCTGATTGACAATGGTAGTGCCATTAACATCATGTACAAGGACACGATGCTGAAGCTGGGAGTATCCATGAACACCTTGCTGCCTACCGAGACAACCTTCCACGGCATTGTGCCCGGGGTCTCTTGCTCGCCCATGGGAAAGATCTGGGTTGAGGTGCTATTCGGAACTCGGGAAAACTGCCGAACCGAGAGCTTGGAGTTCGAGGTCGTGGACCTCGAGAGCCCGTATCACGCACTGATCGGCAGACCGGCCCTCGCCAAGTTCATGATCTCGACTCACGTGGGCTACCTCAAGATGAAGATGCCGGGACCTAACGGTGTAATCACCATCTCGGGAGACCACAAGCGCTCCATGGAATGTGCCTCGGCGGGATCGTGCTTGGCTGAGTCTCTGGTGATCGCGGAAGAAAAGAAGAGGATCCAGCAGGTGGTGGCAATGGCCAAGACCTCACAACTCGGAATGCCCGGGATGGTGAACCCGGAGCAGGGTGCGTCATTTCAGCCCCCCAAAGAGACCAAGAAGGTGGGTGTGGACCCTAGCAACCCGGAGCGCCAAGTTATCATGTGCAGCAACCTGGACAGCAAATAGGAAGGCGAGCTCGTCGACTTCCTCCGTGAGAATCGGGATGCTTTTGCGTGGTCGAGTGACGATCTGCAAGGCGTCCCGAGGGAGTTGGCTGAGCACTCTCTATTTGTTAGACCGGATGCGAAGCCGGTGAAGCAACCGACTAGGCGCCTCTCGGATGAAAGAAGAGCCGCGGTCATGGAGCATCTAGCTATACTGCTGGCAGCTGGATTCATAATGGAGGTGCTGCACCCGGATTGGATATCGAATCCGGTCCTGGTAGAAAAGAAGAAGGATGATCCCCTCCTGCTCAAGGTGTGGCGCATGTGCATCGACTTCACCAACCTCAACAAAGCCTGCCCGAAGGACCCCTTCCCGTTGCCCCGGATAGATCAAATGATAGATTCCACTGCCGGGAGTGAGCTTTTGACTTTCTTAGATGCATATTCTGGTTTTCACCAGATACCTTTGAATCCGGATGATCAATTAAAAACTGCTTTTATTACCCCTTACGGGGCTTATTGCTATCGTGTCATGACTTTCGGTTTGAGAAATGCCGGTGCTACATACCAGAGATGCATGCAGAAATGTTTGCATGACCAGATAGGCCGAAATGCCGAGGTCTATGTCGATGACATAGTCATAAAAACAAAAGAAAAAGCCTCACTAATAGATGATCATAGGGAAACATTTAAGAATTTAAGAAGATTCCGGATGAGACTGAACCCGGATAAGTGCACATTTGGTGTTCCGGCGGGGAAATTACTCGGTTTCCTCATCTCCAGCCGGGGAATCGAGGTCAACCCGGGTAAAATTCGTGCTATTGAGAGCATGAAATTGCCCGTGCGTCTCAAGGATGTGCAGAAGTTTACCGGGTGTCTTGCATCCCTAAGTCGGTTTGTGAGCCGACTTGGGGAGAAGGCCTTGCCTCTGTACCAGCTGATGAATAAGAGCAAAACATTTGTGTGGACCCCGCAGGCTGACGCGGCGTTCAACGATTTGAAGAGAATGCTCTCAACAGCACCTGTGTTGGCATCCCCGTTACCCAAAGAACCTATGCTGTTGTATATTGCCGCAACCAACCGAGTAGTCAGTGTGGCAATGGTTGTAGAAAGGGAAGAAGGGGGCAAGCTGATACAGAGGCCGGTGTATTACCTCAGTGAGGTGATCTCGGAGTCCAAGCAAAACTACCCGCACTACCAGAATATGGCGTATGGGGTGTACATGGCAGTGACCAAGCTCAAGCACTACTTTCAGGAACACCCGATCACAGTGGTATGCGAAGCTCCTCTCGCCGAGATCATCGGTTGCAAGGACGCTAGCGGCCGGGTAGCCAAATGGGCCATCCAGTTGTCTCCATACGCTCCGGCGTACGAGAGACGAGATGCCATCAAGTCGCAGCCGCTGCCGGACTTTTTGGTGGACTGGGCCGAGATGCAGTATGAACCTCCGATGCCGGATTACAATTTCTGGAGGATGCATTTCGATGGCTCAAAGGCTAAGATCGGATTGGGTGCAGGAGTGGTCCTCACTTCCCCAAAACAAGATGTACTGAAGTATGTGCTGCAAATTCATTTTCGGGCATCCAACAATGTCGCAGAATATGAGGCCTTGGTTCATGGACTGAACGTCGCCAAGGAGGTTGGCATCCGCCGGATAGAGTGTTTCGGTGACTCCGACCTCGTAGTGCAACAGGTGTCGGGGAATTGGGATGCCCTCGATGCAAACATGGCCTTATATAGGTTTCATGTGCAGAAAATATCCGGATTTTTTGAAGGATGCGAGTTCAAGCATATACCCAGAGGAGAAAACAAGGCAGCAGATGTCTTGTCCAAGCTAGGATCGTCTCGGGATGCCATCCCACCCGGGATAGCCCTGGAGCATTTGAGGAAGCCATCTATTCAACCGTCACCCGAGTCAGATTCTATCTTCATCCCCAAGGAGCCTGGGTCAGATGCGGTACCCATGGAAGTAGATGTCGGGAGCATAACATCGAACCCGGGGACTGCGTCCCAGTGCTCAGAAAGGCAAAGAAAGATGATGATAGAGGTGATGTCGGCAGAGCCAATGGACATAGACGCTCCCATGTTCCCGGTTAGACCTGTCCCGGGATGGGCACAGCCCATTATGGCTTACATCTTGGAAGGAACCCTCCCGGAAAATGAAGTGGAAGCCCGGCAGATAATGCGAAGGTCAAAAGCATACACTGTCATCAATCAAGAACTGTACAAAAGGAGTGTCACTGAGGTACTCCAGAGATGTGTGGAACCGGCAGAAGGACAAGAGATGCTGGTGGAAATACATCAGGGGGAATGTGGACATCATGCATCATCCCGGGCCCTGGTGGCAAAGGTGTTCCGGCATGGGTTCTATTGGCCCACCGCATTGCAGCAAGCAGAAGATATTGTTCGGAAGTGTGGAGGATGCCAGAGATTTGCTCACCGGATACACATGCCGGCATCAGCATTGAAAAAAATCCCCATCACTTGGCCATTCGCAGTATGGTGTTTGGACATGGTCGGGCAATTCAAGCCGGCAAGAGGCAATATGACACATATACTGGTGATGGTGGACAAGTTCACCAAATAGATAGAGGTCAAGCCAATCCGGAAGTGTGATGGACACACCGCTGTGCAATTCCTGAAAGACATCATCTTGAGATACGGATACCCACACAGCATTATCACGGATAATGGCACCAACTTTGCTGTGGGGGAATTCGCTCGATTTTGTGCTGAGAAGGGAATCCGGCTGGATGTAGCATCAGTCGCACACCCGGAAGCAAATGGGCAGGTCGAGAGAGCAAATGCCTTGGTCTTAACCGGTATCAAAGCTCGTTTGATCGAGCCGTTGTTGAGAACTCCGGGATGCTGGATAGAGGAGTTACCGGCGGTGTTATGGGGTCTCCGGACTACACCGAATAGATCTACCGGCAACACGCCATTCTTCATGGTATACGGTGCTGAGGTAGTACTCCCGACCGACATACAGTATGACTCCCCGAGAGTGACAATGTTCACCGAGACCGAGGCAAAGGAGGCCCGAGAAGATGATGTAGATTTACTCGAAGAGGCAAGAGAATTGGCACTATCTCGGTCTGCAATTTATCAACAGAATCTCCGTCGCTATCATAGCCGGAAAGTACACCCGAGGGTGTTCCGAGAAGGGGATCTGGTGCTGAGGCTCATCCAACGCACGGCCAGAATGCATAAATTATCACCTCCATGGGAGGGACCTTTTGTGATAAGCAGAGCATTGCACACTGATTCTTATTACCTTGTAGATGCACAGGAGGCTAGGAAAGGTGTAATGGACAAATCCGGTGAGGAAACCAAGCGCCCATGGAATGTAGCTCTACTTCGCCCCTTTTACACGTAAAGGGCTCAGTGTATGTTGTATCTCAATTTTTCAGTATTAATGAAAGTAAGCTACCCCGGGAGGAACCCGGGGACTGCCTGGTTATGTGCATGTCTTGTTGTTTTTTTTGTCAAGTTCATTTACTGTTTTTTTTTTCACCGGCATCTCGGGAAGAAACCCGGGGACTGCCGGATAACTATTCTGTATGTTATTTTGTATGCCGGGAAAGTTCCGAGTTCGATTCTCAAAGTCAAAGTAATGTATGTCATGTGAAATCATCTTGTGACTCGACTGACGCACGCCGAAATGGTAGTCAAGAGCAAAGAGAGGGAAGGTGGGAAACACGAAAATGGTCTCGGGGACTCGGAGCAGGAACTTGTCCGGCATACCTGTTTTTTACTAACTTAGTTGTTTTTTATGTCGGGAATTCGGTTGGTAGGAACTCGGATTGTTCTAAGTAATGTATGCCGTATGTGGAGTTTTGTGACTCGACTGTCGAACGCCGAAATGGTAGACAAGAGCAGAAATTACCTAAGTACGGTAGACATGAAAGGCAAGTCGGGAACTCAAAACAGAATAAATTGACATAAGTTACTCGGATAAATAGTTCAGTACGAAACGAAAATAATATAAGTGTATATTACATATTGCACCCGGCATCCTGGGGATTTGACGAATCTACTCTTAAGTGTTTCAAGCAATAGGAGATGTCGGCTTCTCGACCGAGGCACCAGCCGGAGGAGCAACATCGGGAACGGCGTCAGCAGGGGCAGGAGGGGCAGCAGTCTCGGCAGCATCAGCGGGAGCAGCTCTCTCGGGAGACGCAGCAGGAGCAGCTTCGGCTTCAGTTCCGGCAGCACTACTCGGAGCGTCGGGAAGCACCTCAGTCTCGGTAGCCTCGGGTCTCGGCAAAGTCGTTGCGTCCCGGGGAACCACGCTCTCGGGCGCGGCACCGGAGGCAGCGTCATCTTCTTTCGGGGCCTCGTCTTCCGCGTCGCCGGTCGCGCCGGTTTCTTCGTCATCCTCGTAATCGGATTCCGAGTCGGAAGGAAGGACGCTCGCGGTGAAGGCACGGATGCTGGACAACGAGGCGATCCGGTGCGCCACCTCCCGTCGCCGCTGAATCTTGGCCGGATCACTCAGCCACGACGAAGTCGTCCGCAGGCGCTGAATCACCTGCAGATCAAGACCCTCGTACCAGCTAAGTACTTGGGTCAAGACCTGGTCGGCACCAGCTCGCGCACCGGAACGCTTCCACGCGTGAATGCGCCTCCCGGCACACCGTAGTGCGCTCGCGAGCTCGGGAATTGAGAGCGTCCCGCGGATGCTCGGCCACAATGCGCCGTGGACGTGGACCGCAGCGCTGAGCAGCTCCGTCCCGATAGACCGAAGGGGCACTATCCGGGCCTTGAGGGCGGTGAGGTGATCCTCTATGTCCCAGGCTTCCGAGACAGGGCCCTTCCCGGCGCGCTTCTCTCGGGCGGCAGCAAAGGCGAGAACAGCAGCCTCCCGGGAGTGCTCAAATTCCCCTTTAAAAAGAAGAACTGTCAAACAGCTAGGTCATAAGAAAAGCAACAACGAAAAAAGGAAGCAGCAAGGGAAGAGGGATGTCGGTCCACTTACTGTTCAGGTCCCGGTTCAATACAGTGAGCTCGGAGAGCCAAGTATAAGACCGTGACCGGAGGAGAGCCAGCTCGGTCTCGGCATTATGCGCGCGCTCCTCGGACTGGTCCAAGGTCTCCTTCTGCTTCTTGGTCGCCTCGATGAAGCGTGTTTTCATATCGGTTGCAGCAGCCTTGACCTTCTCGAGCTCCCCGTTGAGCCGCGCGATCTCGGCTTGCGCGGTGGCGAGTGCGGTCTTCTGATCCACCGACACCTTGCGCGCGGCGTCGCGCTCCTCCCGGAGACGTCCTTCGGATTTCTTGGACTGACCGAGCTCCGCAAGAACTCGGTTGAAGATGCTGCAGCGTTTCTTGCTCCACTCCTGAAATCAAGACAAAGAAGGAGGAGTCAGCCGGGGAAGAATGTAAAGAAATCGGGAGAATCCGGGATCTCTAACGCATAACAAGTTACCCGGTGGGGAGGATCTCGGGGACTCGCTATCCGAGTCCGGGATTTTTCTCTAAGATTGGAACCTAGTGATCTGCTATTCAGTGGAATCTGGAGCACTAAGCACCAATCTCGGGGACTAGTGGTTGTGAAGCAAATTTTGAAGCAAGTTACCCGGTGGGGAGGATGTCGGGGACTCGCTATCCGAGTCCAGGATTTTTCTCTAAGATTGGAACCTACTGATCTGCTATTCGGTGGAATCTGGAGCACTAAGCACCAGTCTCGGGGACTAGTGGTTGTGAAGCAAATTTTGAAGCAAGCTACCCGGTTGGGAGGATCTCGGGGACTCGCTATCCGAGTCCTGGATTTTTTCTCTAAGATTGGAACCTAGTGATCTACTATTCGGTGGAATCTAGAGCACTAAGCATCATCTCGGGGACTAGTGGTGGTGGAAGGAACAAGTATTTTTTGAAAGAAATAGAACAGGCTTACCTCGGTCACCCGAGTAACATCCAGCGCGGCCACCTGGAGAGCGTGCAGAGCTTGGGCGTTGCGGCTTGGGCCTGCAGCGTGCAAGTCTCCCGCGGTCTCAGAGGCGTCGGCGGCAAGCCAGGCCTGGTTGTATTCGTCAACAACCTGTATGCCGGAGCCGCCGGGCGCGCGGGTAGCAGCAAGATCCCGGGACCCTGAAGACACAAAGGAGCTAACAGTTGCTCGCAGCATCCGCAAGGCAGCAGTAGGGATCTCGGCAGGAGGCGGGGGTAACGATGAAAACGTACCCTTGCGCAGCACCAAGTCCTGGACCGAAGATGTCGGGGCATCTGCAGGCTTGGCAGAAGTTGTGTTCTGCCCAGCAATCTTGGGGCGCGACTTCCCGGCAGGTGGATCAGCTGGCCGGGAGGAGACTGCCGGCCGTTTTTCCGGGGCAGCCTTGTCCGAAGCTTGCCGAGAGGGACCACTGAGCACGGACTGCCGGGGAGGGCTCAAGATCTCCGCTTCAAGCCCGGGCACCCGGCGCGAACTTTCCGGAAGGAGAATATCTCCCGAGATCGTCGTGGCTTGCGCTGGGATCTCGTCGGTTACCGGGCAAGCATCCGGAGCGCCGGAGGCGGCAGCTTCGCTTCCACGAGTAGAGGGGCGAGGAGGAGAAGGCGAAGCCCGAGCAGGGCTGGGAGTCCGAGTTCCGGGAGGAGGAGGAATAGCAGGTGACGGGAGATCGAGTGCATCCCTGAAAGAAAATATTTCAGTAATAATTTATGGAGAAGGCAAAAGTCACGTGGGATAACGCAAGGAAAATGTACCCGGAGTCCACAGTAGGAGGGCCCCTTTGCCGGCGAGGCTTCGGGGCCGTTTGCTTATTCGGCTTGTTCCTCTTGGGGGGGTTGTCGGCATTGTCGGCAGCATCGGTGTCGGAAGCCGCGCGCTTCCGGCTCTCGGCACGTTTGGTTCCGGCAGTCGGTTTCGGAACCACTGCTGAGGCCTAATTGAGAGGGAGAGCGTCAATAACATCGAGAATCTCTCAGTCAATCTCATCTTCATCATCCGAAGAAATAGAAACTGTCTCTGAGGTTGAAGGGTTACCTGGAGCTGCAGCCTTGAGCAGAGGAATGGCGAGATGGTCCTCGCCATCGGGGTCCTTTCTCGGCATCTTATCCGGCACCGGGAGGTTCGGCACGAAATTCCCGTTGGCGTGGACTGCGTCCTCCTCGGCTTGCCGCTCGAATAACTGCGCAAACAGGTCATCACATGATTTCCAAGTAAACGCATGTACGTGGGCAAATGCGCAAAAGACAGACATGAGCACCTGTTTTAACGGTTTATTCCGGGATCCCCCAATGACACCCCAGGTGTAATCATCCCTCATCTTCGTCCGAGCAATGGCTCGAACGCGTCGGACGACCGCAGCGTGGTCTAACCCGAATATACTGGTCCTAGTGGGGTCATAGCTCCCATCCATATGGCACATGTTGTGCACTCGGTTTTGCAGAGGGCAGACGCGCCGAATAATGAAGCAGCGAAGGAGATCGTCGCCGGTCATTTTCTTGTTCAGCGCCTGGAGCACATCATGCATGCAATTGACCTCTTCGGTATCCGGTACTCGTTTCCAGAGGTTGAACTTCCGAGGAGGGCCATGGACAAAATCCGGCAGATTTATGAAATCCGGATTCGAGGATCCCGGACCAAATCCCGAGTGCTCCCGGTTCTTCACGTAGAAGAAACTGCGCTGCCACTTCCGGCAGGACTCTAGTCCCTTGACTACGGGGAACCCGGAGTCAGCGCGAGGGATGATGGTGGCCGCTCCGCAGTCGACCAGGTCTTTCTCTTTCTGATCCGGGTTAGGGATGACCTGGCGACGAAGGATGAAGTACTTTGCCCAAAGATCCAGAAACGGCCACACGCTGAGATATGCTTCTGCGTACGTGGTGAAGACCGAGAGCATCATAATGGCGTTCGCTGGGAGGTGATGTGGTTGGAGGCTGTAGGTGTCGAGGAAGTCGCGGAAGAAGGGCCTAGCCGGAAGCCCAAACCCACGCTCGAAGTGCGTAAGGAATACAACGTATTCCCCGGGTTGGGGTTCCGGCTCAACCTCGCCTTCCGGGAGACGTCTCTCGACTTCTGGTGGAATCCGGTGAGTCCGGTACAGCCAGTCCAGGTCCCATTGCTTGGTTTCGGAGCCATCCCAGCACCCCCGGATAGTTTCTTCACCCATGTCGGAGGAGTCTGCAGGGGTATTCGGTCTACTCTGCAGACGCAGCGGCGGTTAGCAGGAGTTAGTCTACCGGGAACTAGGATGCCGGATCACAAACTGCTAAACACTACCGGAATCCTGGGAAGCAAGATCTACCGTGTGCTAAATAATCAAAACAAAGGGGAGGAAAAAAGGGTGCGGGCTAAACTCAAACGAAGCAATGCGAGTGAATGATCTACATCCTGCCGCGACGGTACATCACCGCCGTGCGCCTCGTGCGCGCCGCTCAAGTTGTGCTCACCGGCGGCGGCTCAACTGCACCTATGTTACGGCATGGCCGGAGTCGCGCGGTTGTTCTACCGGAGAAAAGCATCGAGACGGAGAAGAGCGACTCACCGGTGAAAGAGAAGGTCGGTGACGTGCGAGAGGGACGGTGATGTTCGAGCTCCGGCGCACAGCGAGGGCGACGGCGTTCGGGTGACGAGCGCGGCGGCGGCGATGTGCTCGGGACAATGGTGGAGAAGCAAGGAAGAGGAAGAAGGAGAGGAGACCGCTCCGGTCCCCTATTTATGGGGGGGGGGGGGGATTCCGGAGCGGTTTCCAGTTTTCCCGCCCACGATCCCCACGATCGTGGGTGGGATCTAGTTTGTGCAGCACGCCACGTGGCGCTATCCGGAGCGTCCGATCCGGCCACACCGAGGGCCACACGGCCCCAACGGTTGGATTCCGGATCGGCTGCGGCTCCCGGCGCGGGAACCCAAGCGACAGCGTGCTCGCGCAGGAGCACTCGAGTGCATCTCTGCTCAGACGAGACGTCGGGTGGGCCCCAGCGCACAATCTCAAGTTCATCAGGAAGCCAACGGTCAAGATTCACGGAGGCTGTGTTATCCGGTTGCAGGCTTCGCCTCCCGGTAAAAATAGTCTCGGTAAGAAGATCTCGGGAAGAACCGACTTCGGCAGATAGGGAAAGGCTGGTGTCATGTATTCGCGGAAGATAGTTGTTGCTTAAAGCTGATCCCGCACATCATCCGAGGTCGCTGTGCAGCACCAGCTTCGGGGACTAGTGTCGGGGGGCTGCCCCCCGGGTAGGGGCAGATCCCGGTATAATCCAATAAGGTGCCAACAGTACCTGACTTTTGGCGAGAGCAAGGGACACCTCCTGCTGTACTGAAAGGGCAGCTTGACCCTTGAGCGCTGGTAGAGGACAAAATGCCTCCTGGCAGGCGCAAGGGTCAGGTCTCGCAGCTATAAATAGACACCCCCGGCCCTCACAATCACAGCACAAGCATGAGCGGGTGGTTCCTCTAAGAACTAGCTTCTCGAAGATGTCTTTGCTGATAGGCTAAGACATCTTCGGGAGGCTAGGCCTAGAGATACTCATCCTGAGACGAGCTCGGACGTATCCGGAAAGGTCCCGGATCTCGGAGTCCGAGGAGACTCCCGGAAGAAGGTCTACTCGGCTTTACCGGATAGGTTGTCCGGGTGAGTACTAACCGGAGCATATGTCTCGGTCTTGATCTTGTGCAGAAGAGGCTCACAGTGGCAAGCGAGGAGGTAGCCGGCGTGACGGCTTCCGGTAGGCCGTCAACGGTCCGTAGCAGGCTTTCCCGTCTATTGCGGGGGGAAGTACCATTCCTCCTGACACGGAAGTATGGTCACCTCCCGCCTGACACGGAAGCATGGTCACCTCCCGCCTGACACGGGAGCGCGTCAGCCGGTACGATCGTGGTACGACAAGACCGGACGTGCCTAGCCCGGCAATCCGGAAAAGGCTATCCGGGATGGGCAAAGACATGTCTTGTACCTGGCAGGGGGACAATGATGGTGCAGGACGGCGCCTGCCGTCCTTGTCAAGATGATGACGAAGGGGCTACACCGGATAGCCCGGCGACTAGGTCGCACTAGCCGGTGACGGCATGCCGGCTAGGCCTGTCCGGTGGGGCCAAGCCAGTTAGGGTTTCCGGCCCTCCTGGCCGGAGCTCTATAAAAGGCGCCATAACTGCTCCTGAGAGAAGGGGACCAACTTCAGAGCCAAAACTATAGTCGCATTTACTCTTAGAGCATTCACTCCTTCTCACCTTGAGTTCGTCTAGTTCTTTGTATTCCTCACTTTGAGAGATCTAACGGCAAGTTGTAGCTCTTGTAACACTAATATATAGAGAGGAAAGGCAGGAGTAGGGGTGTTACCTCCTCACGAGGGCCCTGAACCTGGGTATATCGTGTGTGTGTTGTGTGCCTTCGTGCACTTGTTTGTATTTGTTAGATCTTCCTCCTCGTGCTTTGTTCTTATTTCTTGTTCCTGGGAGATCTCGGTTTTACCGGGATCCTCCCCGTGTGAGCTCTTCAGTTCGCTATCCCTCTCTGGATCCTCCCCGTGTGAGCTCTTCTTATTTGACTAAGTTTACAATATTCAAATTTCAAATGGAAGATTTGAGTATATTTGTCATAACTTTAAATCTATAATTCCAAAAATTGCAAATAAAATTGTTTTAGAAACTTTAGAATATTTAAGTGTGATGCCTCTATTATAAAATATTTTTGAGTAATATTTGATTGAATTTATAGTTATATATTTAAATTTAATAGTTTAAATATTTTCAACATAACTTTTAATATAAAGATTTTTTTTGATTAAATCAAATTGCTATAAATGTAATTAAATGCCCCTGTCTATTAACACTAATTATAAAACCTTTGTTATAAAAATTTAATCATAGAAAACTTTAATCTTATAAGTATTCCTTTTATTATATTTTCCAAAAATAGAAATTAATTAAATTGCATTTATAAATTCATGCATATTTATAAAGAAATCACAAAAGTTATTTGATGTTTCGTGATATAAAATAGCATTTCATTCAGAGCATATTTTATTTTGAAGATATAATTCTCATAGGAAAACTCCTCTTCATTATTTTTCTCTAAGTTAGAAATATTTTCAACTTAGCATTTTGGTGAAGTGCTACACTTAGACACTTAGTAATTTTCAACATGGAGCTGGAAGACCAATGAAGGACTTAGCCAAACAAGACTCCAGAAGAATCTCCAAGGAGTGGAAGTACTTAGAAGAAAGATCAAGAAGAAGTTCATGAAGACCAACCAGAAATATTTTCTAAGTCTTTCTCCCTCTTTCTTTCTTTTTCTCCCTCCTTCTTCTATTAGACTTCATGATGACTAAGTAAATCCAACACCAGCCTCGAGGATACAAGAACCACCAAGTCTGAAGATTTATCAAGTCTATCGAAACTTCAATCAAGACATCATCAAGGAGAATATTACAAGTATGGAGATGAAGCCTGGAGGACAACTACATCTTTCTTCTATCTTTTCCCTCTTTTTTAATCTTGTCTTTCACATTTGACATAAACAATTTTTGATCATGATATTATCGTCTTGAAATTTGTTGGATCCTAGCGGCATAGTGAGATGAAGCGGCCTGGAAACAAACCTTACATGTCCACGTACATGAGACCTGTTCCACAATTTAAGTGGCTGGCCGGGTGTCTGTCTCTCTCACTATAGTGAATGCCCAATTTACAAAGAGTTGATAATAATTGTTTATCATCTTGAAGAAATGACATAGTATTTACTCTAAATAATTCTACACATCAAGACTAAGCCGTTAGAGGGCTTATTCAAGATGATATAAAACAAAATATTTTATTCAACTTATGACCTTAGTCCTTAGTCATTTTGACCAACACATTTCCTTGCATTAACTTAAAAGAATTTCAAGCATGACATGTTTTCCTTAGAAGTTTACAAAACTTGTTTGTTCACTAGATATGAACATGTAGGTTTGATGATTGTTGTTTGTTGATTGTTGAATTGTTGTTTGCTTATTTGTTTAGATTAAACGGAGAGCAAATGTTCGTTGTTGAAAAGAGTTTGTGAACAACGACAACATTCAAAGGCAAGTGGCACACCTCATAAACTTCCTATTATTTCTATATGCATTACTTAGTGTATTTTTATATGCATGAGTAGGATAGTATTGCTATGCTAAAGCTGTGTAGAATTCCCTTACTCATGTGTCTAGGTTCCTATATAATACTTAGTAGATGTATTGATGCTATGCAATTGATGAAAAGTTTTACAAAATGTTAAGTGACTACTCAGGGTTGTGCTCATGGTTGTCGTCGCCTAGGATGAATGTCTATTCTACTTAGGGCCGTGAGCATGGTGATTTTTACCTGAGAGTGCACATCCACTAAGTTAATGAATCTCTTGGGTGGATCGGTTGTATGGTGGCGAAGTTGAGTGGCTACTCAGGTCCATGTCTATGGTTCCTGGAGTACGTGCACTTGTGGATGGCCACCCAGGGAACAGAGGAATCTGAAGAACTTCGAGTGACGATTGCTTCCAGTGCTGCCATTGCCGTATGGGCTCTGTCTTGATCAATTATGTTGCGTGGACTCTCTCCGACTTGACAAGCATATGTAGTGGGTGTTAGGTGGAACGGGTCAAGGCGGGTGGGAGGGAAAATGCTTCTGAAAGATCTCGTCTCATTCTTCTCCTTTCCTTATCACAAATGGTGTGTAAAGGAAAATCTTGGTTGAATGGGTACAATGGTGAACGTGCACAACCTCTGCAGAGTGTAAAACTAAGTACTTAGCCGTGTCCCCGGTACGGACAATTTGAGCAGCTGATCACGGACGTCAACGGAGGATTCCACCATTCCAACTTCAGAAATAAAACTTGATGGGTGAACAAGGGAAGATGAGATTTATGGTTTTCATGCCATACTTGTCTTGATTTGAAGAAAGTGTTTTCCAAAAAGATAGGAAAAATTGGCTTTATGCAAAATAGCCTTGAACTCTACCAGCCAAATATGCATATAGGCTATAGAGTTATTCCATTAAGTGTCCACCATAGTGTCACTTGCCAGACTCCATTTTTAATGGAATCTGACCCACGTTGTTGCAATATTTTTCTTATTGCAGATTGTTCAGATGACGAGTGAGGTTTCGTTTATAGGTTTCGAGTCTACAACCAACATGTTTTCGCCTGTGGCAACATGAAGTTGTTGGAGACCCACTGCTATTGTATTTCCGCTGTGTACTTTTTCAATGCTAGCTTTATGCTATGCAACTTGTATCGAATATTTTTTAATTCTTGATCATCGATGTAATAAAATTGATGCTTTGTTGTGATATTACATCGTAAACTGTGTGTGCAAATGAATCGATCCAGGGATTTGCACTATACACAGGTATCTGCCTTATTTAAAGTGCAGGTACGTTGAGTCGACTATCTGGTCGATACGAGGAAGTGGAAAGTGATCCTTTAAAAAATTTACAACTTTGCATTCATGCCTCATTCATCATTTAGGCAAAATATTAAATAAAGTGTTTATTTTATAATTCCATAAATCATTCATCATCGTAAACTTTGCATTAATTTTATAATTCCATAAAGTGTTTATTTAAACTCCTTTTATAAATATAATTTTTCCAAATTATTTAATGGGCAAGTATAATGCTAAAAAGTTCTACTTTTAATAACCTTTCCAAAACATATTTTTATGAATTTTTCTGAAATGTTTTGAATAGGTTTAAAAATTATTTTTGAAATCAGTTTTGAAAACTGATTTTTATTTTATTTAAAAAGAGTAGAAGTTCGGGCCGGCCCGTTTGCTATCTGCCGCGCGCGCGTTAGGAATCGGCCCAGCCAGCCCGCGCAGCCCTTCTCTCTCCCTCCTCTCGCTGCCAGGTGGGGTCCACCTGTCAGATTCTTGTTCCTCCGCCGGAGATCACGCCGAGCTCAAATCGGCGCCGCGCCGGAAAATCCGAGCGTGATTTGCTCGGTGTTTGCCCCCTCTCTGACCCCTATTTAAACCCCCAACCCCGACGCCACCCTCTCCACCCCAAACCCTAATTTCTCCGCCGCCGGGCAGCTCGCAAGCGAGCTCGGAGCTCCGCCACCTCCGCCGCCGAAAACCTCGCCGTACGGAGTATTCCGGCCACCCCCGGACTCCCTTTCGCCCCTCCTCGTTTCCTCTTCCCTCTGCGCATGTTTGTGACTTAGTCTCGCGGGTTAATTTGCAGCGGCACGCCGTCCCCGTCCGCGACCGACGCCGCCGTCCGCCCCGTCGTCTCCGGCGAGCACCCGAGGAGAGGAGGAGACGTCGCGAAGCCCCCCCACCGTCCCATCGACTTCACCAAGATGCCCCGCCTCGCTCGGTAACGCCTCACCCCTCCCGCGCCCCTTCTTGCGCTAGTCCGGCAATGGCGTCGCCGCGGTCGGGCGTATTCCGGCGATGGCGCCGCCCGTTTTTGGTCCTTGAGTCGTGGGCCGTTCGATCTAGATCCAACGGATCTAGATCGGCCAAATCTCGCGCCTCCATTTCTAATTAGATCGGACGGCTCACGCAGCGATCCGCGTCGAACCGTTTTTGTCCAATAAGAACACGCCACGTAGCCCCTGTTATTTCTTTTTCGCGGGAATTTTTATAAATAAAACATAAAATATGCAAAATTTAGAAAAGTCATAACTTTCGATCTGTAAGTTCAAATTTGATAAATTTTATATCCACGGATAGCCCTGCCAGTGTAGTTTATTTCTACATCATTTGTTTTTTCTTTTGACAAATTATAATTCGTGTAATTATCCGAGTAGTATTTCCGCTATTAAATTGATAACTTAAATAATAATAATGTTTTGTAAATAAATTTAATTGTTTCAGTGTTGTATTATTTCCCTCTGTCCAGAAATATTAATATGTGTCTTATTTTAAAACTTTCATAAAACAATAAAAGTTGTAATTATAGAAATCAAGTTTTGCTATATTGTTTTCAATTATTTAATTGATAAATAAAATAAGAAATTCCTAGAAAATGCATTTCATACATTTAATAACAGAAGATAAAAATTATTAATTAGTGTGTCTTGTTATACTCATAGCATATCATGCATGCATCATATTTATGTTTGGTGTTGTGATGATATTGTGTTGGTATTTATTTTATTTATTTCTTGTGCTAGATTGTGAAGAAGAGGAAGGACTTGCTTGTGATTGTTATTCTTGTTGTGCTTGCTCCTCCTGCTACCAAGGCAAGTGACATTCATATTATACCCAATATTTTTTATATGCATATGTAGTATATTTTGAGTAGTATGCATGATAGGGAATTTTGATTTATTTTATAATGCTAAGTTAGTTTATATTTTGCAAATATCCTAGTAGTGTGTAGCCACCCCTTTTTCCTATGCAGCCATGAAAAGTTTTATTAGTTGCTTAGCTATGCTATAAAAATGTTTATATACCATGTTATAGCAATGTTTCTAAGTGTAAAAATTAAATGCACATCTGGGTGGAATTGGTTGTTATGTTTTATGTTGAGTGGCTTTTGGGACTATGCTTGTGGCTGTCGTCGCCTAGGATGAATGTCTATTCTACTTAGGGCCATGAGCATGGTGGTTGTTACCCAGAAGTGCACTTGTAGACGGCCACCCAGGAACGAAGAGATTACCAAGTCCCTCCAAGTTTAGAAGCTTCCCGTCCAGCCTTTTGACAATGGGCTCTGTCTAGAATAATTAAGTTGTGAGAATGCAACATGTCAGCTTGACAAGCAGATGTAGAATTAGTAGGTGGAACGGGTCTTGCTAGTATGGTTGCATTCTTCTTCTGAAAGTTCTTGTCTCAATTCTCTCCTTTACTTAAAACACTCCGCGTGTATAGGATGTTTGGGTTAATTGAGTCTAAAGGTGAAAGTGCACAACCTCTGCAGAGTCGACAAATCTGAGTACTTAGTCCTGTCCCCGGAAAAGGACTACTTCGAACTACTGGACAAGGATGGGCGGAAGAATCTCAACACTGTTTTCATGAAGTAAAATTTGACTTAAGGAAAGACTTGTTGGTGCACTTGTGCTTTATCCCTTGGTGCCAAGTCTTTGAGAAATAAAAGTGTTTTACAAAAGATAGGAGAAAACCAGCTTTCTACAAAATAGCCTCCAACCCCACCAAGCTAAATATGCAAATAGATTCTAGACTTGTCATTTTATATCTACCATATTCACTTGCCAATACATCATTGTATTGACCTCCTTAAGGGGCTGCATATTCAAATGTGCAGGTAATTCTGATGAAGAGTGAGATTGGACTCGAGTCTACACCCAACATGTCTGCATGTGGCGCATGCTTGAAGATGAGGCTCATTCTTATTCGCTTTTGTTGTGAACTATGAATTTTAGCTAGCCTTCATGGCTATGCAACTTGTAATAGAGCTATACTTAGCTATTATTTTTGGATCTCGTTGTAGCAATTTAATACTTATGCAATGGTACTTTATATTTTGTACTGTGGTGCTGGCAGTGATCCAGGGACTAGCACATAAGACAGGTGTTCCAACTTTAATAAGAGTTGGGGCGCTACAAAATGGTATCAGAGCAAAGTGTTGCATGTAGGTTCGAGCCCTTAGGATTGGTTAAGCCCCTTTTTGGTCATAATATTACCATCTTTGAAGTATGTTGGATCCTAGCGGCATAGTAGGATGAAACGGCCCGGGACAAACTTTACATGTCCACGTGCATGAGACCTGTTCCACAACATAAGTGGCTGGCCGGGTGTCTGTCTCTCTCACTATAGTGAAAAATCCGATTTACGAAGAGTTGTTAATATTTTTTGATCACCTTAAGATTTTGACTTAGTATTTTCTAAATTAATAATACACACCATGACTAGTACTTCTTTACCTTATGCATTTATTGTTTTAATTTCTTTCTTTCTACCTAAAGGATGTCAAGCTTCCACTTCACCACCGCGGAGGACTTCGAGAACACCCGTTTTGGCTGCTACCTCCTAGACATCGACGAGAAGATAGGGTTACCGCTACCCCAAGTCAAGGGCTTCATCCTAAAGAAGTTTAACAAAGAGGGTTGTTCGGGAATAAAAGCAACTCAGCCAGGACGAGGAGAAGAGCCCCCACTGGAGATCAAAATGGTTAGTGACTCCAAAGATAAAGGACTCAATCTAGTCATGCAAGACCTGATTGGGCGCCTCTGCGGACGCTACAGCACAGAGTTGAAGGGCCACTACTCCATTTTCTTTGGAAGGAGAAACGAGGATGGAGAACCTTACCTTTATGATGTCGGAGAAAGAGTCAAGGCAAAACCCCTTAGTATTTATTTCCAGGAGTTGGAAATCCTTGTCACAGAACTTTATGAGGATAGGTGCACCGAGCTCCTGAAGAACGATGAGCTGTGTGCCTTACTCAAGGAAAACGAGCAGAAGACGAAGGCTCAGGAGGAAGTGAGTAAATCACAAGAAGAGAGGTTCGCTGCTCAAGAGGAGAAGTATAGGAGACAGGAGAAAAGAGTTCAAGAGAAGAACAAGACTATCAGAGAACAGAAGGCGGAACTCGAGAGCAATGAAGTCGAGTTCGAGGCCGATAGTGACTTGATCAAACGACTTCGTATTGAGAAGAGGGAGCTGCAAGAAAAGAACTCTGCCCTGGAGAAAGAAGTAAAGGAACTCAAGGAGGTACTCGCCAATGAAGGAATCGAGATTCAGGAAATTGAAGAGGAAGAAGATGCCATGGTCGAGTAGTTAGTTAGTGAGACTACCATTTATCATACAACTCATTGTTATCTTAGTCTTGTATTGACCTACCAACTTGTGGTAAGGCAGTATTTTCCCTTGTATCCTCGGAACCTCGCGAGTTTATTTTTTAAACTTATTATATCGTTTTCCTTAAAAGGTTTGATTTGTGTGTTGATTGTTTTATAAGTTGTTTGTTGTTGATGGATTGCTAGACTTGATTGTTTTGTGCATGGGTAGGATTCCCCCTTATAGTTCTATCTATCTTTTACTCATCCATACTAAAACCCCACATATGCCTCCACGTCGTGATTCCGACAACAACGAGGCTATGCACCAGCTGATGGCAGCTCAAGCCCAACTGATGACTATGATGACTCAGTTCATTGCAGCAACCAACAACAACAACAACAACAACAATAACATCAACCCGCCACCTCCACCACCACCACCTCCAGTGGACAGACTTGCAAGATTCCTAAGGCTTAGGCCTAATAAGTTTTCCTCTGCTACTGAACCAATAGTGGCGGATGACTGGCTTCGTTCAGTCAACAAGGACTTAGTAACTTGTGAGTGTTCTGAGGCAGAAAATGTGAGGTTCACTGCACACCTATTGGAAGGACTTGCTGCCTTGTGGTGGGAGACCTATCAAGTGACTCGTCCCTTGGACGGCATGACTTGGGATGCGTTCAAGGAAGGTTTCCGCAATGCCCACATTTACTCTGGCATAATGAACCTGAAGAAAGAGGAATTTCGTAGCTTGAGGCAGGGAGGTAGAACTCTGAAGGAGTATATGGATGACTTCTGTATGCTATCAAGGTATGCACCAGAAGACATCGACACTGATGCTAAGAGGAAGGAAAAATTCCTCAATGGACTTGGGGGAGAACTGAAGATACCCTTGTCTGTGGCATATGCTCCTAACTATCAAGTTCTGCTGGATCAAGAAATCACTCTGGACAATAACATAAGAAAGGAAGAGAATAGGAAGAGGAAGTTCGGTGCAAGTAAGGTTCATTCTGAAGGGACACACAAGAAACCACACACCTCTGAAGTCAGTGGCCATAAACCCTGGAATTATTCCATCAGTGGTAGTGGCCAAAAACATCACGGTCATAACCACAATGGAGGATACAAAGGAAACAATGGAGGGTACAAAGGAAATAATGGTGGGTTCAAGGGAAACCATCACCATGGCCATAATCATGGAAATGGTAATCCCCGTCCTAACTCTGAAGGGAAGAAAGACTTGTCTAATGTGACTTGCTTCAAGTGCAAGAAGATAGGACATTATGCTACTGACTGCCCAGAGAGGAAGGCTGATGAATATTCCAAGCCCAATCCTTCCCAGAAGGGGCAAGTAAACCACATCAATGTGGAAGAAGTTCATGATGAACCTGATGCTGTGATTGGTAAGTTCCTGCTCAATTCTTTTCCAGCATTAGTCTTATTTGATACTGGAGCATCGCATTCATTCATATCAAGAGCTTTTGTAAACAAACATGGGCTAGCCGAGGAAAGCTTAGGAAAACCTATAAGAGTGAGTTCACCTGGGGGTGAGATGATAGTAAATTCTGGATGTAGGCAAATAGAGCTATCACCCTCACCACCCAAGAGAAACAGAAGATTAAAAGTCAGATCAACTTTTGAACTTAAGAAAGTTAGGCTAAATTCTCTTAAGGGTGTTAGCCTTGGTGATGTGCTGATCGTCCAGGAGTACCCCAGATGTTTTCCTAGAAGAACTACTGGGAATGCCACCCGATAGAGATGTGGAGTTTCTCATTGAACTGAAAACGGGTACCGGTCCAATAGCTAAGAGACCTTATCCTATGGCCATCGATGAACTAAAAGAGCTCAAGAAGCAACTGGAGGAACACCTTCTGAAAGGATTTATCCGCCCAAGTTCTTCGCCCTGGGGAGCGTCAGTTCTATTTGTTAAAAAGAAAGATCAAACCCAGAGACTAGACACGGACTACAGGGATATAAATGAACACACCATCAAGAACAAGTATCTGTTACCCAAGATAAATAAACTATTTGATCAACTGAAAGGTGCTTGTGTCTTCTCCAAGATTGATCTTCGATCAGGTTACCTCCAAATGAAAGTTAGAGAAATGGATATACCAAAGACAGCATTTGTTACAAGATATGGCTCTTATGAGTACACAGTAATGCCATTTGGATTAACCAATCCTCCAGCCTATTTCATGAATATGATGAATAAAGTGTTCATGGATTTTCTGGACAAGTTTGTGATAGTATTCATAGATGACATTCTAATCTACTCCAAGAGTCACAAAGAACATAAAGAGCATTTACGTCTAGTATTGCAGAGACTACGTGAACATAAGTTGTATGCCAAATTTAGCAAGTGTGAATTTTGGTTAGAACAAGTCGGATTTCTAGGTCACATAGTATCTAAAGAGGGTATAGCAGTGGATCCTGAAAAGGTTTCAGCTGTAACCAATTGGGAGCCACCAAAGAGTGTTGGAGAATTACGGAGTTTCCTTGGTCTAGCAGGATACTACCGAAGATTTATTGAAAACTTTTCCAAAATCGCCAAGGCCTTGACCGAATTATTAAAGAAGGAGAAGAAATTTGAGTGGAGTAAGGCATGCGAAGCCAGTTTTCAGGAGTTGAAGAAGCGTCTAGTTTCAGCCCCAGTTCTATGCTTACCTGATTTGGAGAAAGAATTCCAAGTGTACTGTGATGATTCACGCCAAGGCCTGGGAAGTGTGCTGATGCAAAAAGGCAGAGTTGCATCTTATGCCTCTAGACAGCTCAAGAAACATGAAACAAATTATCCAACTCATGATCTCGAGTTAGCCTCAGTAGTACATGCCCTGAAAACTTGGAGACCTACCTAATGGGAAAAAGATGTGAGGTATTCACGGACCACAAGAGTTTGAAATACATCTTTACTCAAAAGGAATTGAACATGAGACAGAGAAGATGGTTGGAACTTATCAAAGATTATGATCTGAGTCTCCAATATCACCCGTGTAGTGCCCTTGCTTACGAAAGCAATGGCACATATGAATAGTGCAAAGACTTGGATCACATAAGTCTCGCATTCTCCAATAAGATGTAATATCACAGTACAATGTCATAATTTATTACAGAACGAGACGAATGATCCAAAAACAAATATCCTTACAACTTAGCATAGCGGAAATGCTAGCTGAATAAATAGTTCACACTTTATTTCAGAGTTCAAACGCAATACTAAAGATAGCATGGAGCTACATCTTCTCCATGAAGCCACTGGCAAATCATGGGTGTTGTAGCTCGAAGACGACCCCCTTACTCCTCATTCGGACATTCTGCAAGGTTTAGTTGCAGCGCAGCTATAAAGGGTCAGCACAATTGAATTGTGGTGGCAAGTGACTTTAATTCCTAATGTTCTATTAAGCTATAACTATATGCTTATTTTGGCTGGTGGAGCTCAAGGCTATTGCGCAAAGCAAATTTTCTCCTACTTTTGATAAACAAATTTCTTAAATCAATATCTTCTCCTTCAGAGACAATCTCGAGACAAGTCCATGTCTCCTACCCATGTTCACCCAACAAAGTTTTATTAAGAAATTTGGGATGAGGAGATTTTCAGAACACAACCTTGTGTAGTTACTCAAATTGTCCGATGCCGGGGACACGTCTAAGATCTTAGTTTTAACTCTCGAGAGGGTGTGCACTTTCACCATTAGACTCAATCAACCCAAACTATCCTCTACACTCCTTTAGTAAAGGAAAAGGAGAAGATCAAGACGAGACTTTTCAGAAGTTGCTTTCCCATGATCATACTAAGAGATTACCACCATCCTATCAACTCTACCACCTTCAATCTCTTGACCCAGGTCCACAACAACTTACTCCATCAAGACAGAGCCCATATTGACCAATGGTTGCATGATAAGCAACTAGACTCAGTGTAAACTTAAATCTCATAGACCTGCGTGGCCTACCACAAGTGAGCAACTCAGGTTAACACCGCATATCATGGCCCCAAGTAAGTAGAAACTATCCTGGGCGAAGACAACCATGAAACTTGGCCCTGAGAAGCCACTCAACTTGAAACCTCCTCGATCGACCCAATCCACCCAGGCGTTAAATTAATTTAGTGGAAATTTTCATTTATCACATCAACCATAAAACAATCCTTTTTGCAGCAGGTGCTTCCACTAAATTATAATAGGGGTCTAATCTGGAATTTCTAAGGGGAACCTAAAAGGTTTGCAAATCATACTACAATCTCCCAAAACCTATCATGCATACTACTTTTGCAAATTCTGTTTGAAAACACTAGATATGCAATAGAATAAAATAGTAGGTGTTTTATGAAGTCACTTGCCTTGGCAGCAGGAGGGGCAGGCACAACAAGAATAGGAATCACAAGCAGGTCCTTCCTCTCCTTCACAATCTAGCACAAGCAATACATACAAATAAATATCCACACAAAATCTCACAACACCAAATAAAAGATGTATGCATGCATGATATGTGTAACATCCCAACATATTATAATGGTAAAATCACTAGAATTTAAAACTTTTGTTTTGATTAAAAGAAAATATTAAAATACATAAAAAACCAACTACAAAAGACTTTAAACATGATAAAAAGGTTTAATATTTCAAATATCTCAGTTTAACCTTATTTCCAAAAGTTGTTTCAAGTAAACAATTTATTATCCATTGTAATTATTAAAACCTCAATATCTAATTTGACAAATGTTTTACATACCTTCAAACCATATTCATGAAATCAATAGTTTCCTCATAAGTATATGATTCCAACCACATAGCCATAGCTATTCATAAATTAAAATAATATTTATAAGTGTTCTTTTTAAACTATTTAAAACATGATCTATTTGTCAATAGTTTTTCATTCTTACAACTAAGTTCAAACTTAGTGTTGAAATTACAACCCTATAGTTTATAACTTTAATAACTTCATATATTTTATAATAAATGGATTATCCAAATAAACATTTCATTAGCTTAAAATGAATTCCAATTATTTTCAAAACATAAAATGATTGTCATGAATAAATATTCTATATAAGAAAAGAATTAAATTTAAAATCTTTTCCAAAGTTGTTTATAAATTTTTCAAATTATATATCTTAATATAAAATATAATGGTGCACAAAACAATTTGAATGAAAAATGATTACATTACATTTTCTCTTTTCATTACAAATACTTGTAATATGATATTTAATAATCTGTTGAAGCTAAAATTTATTAAGTATTGGAATATGAGTTTAAATAACATAAATTCAAACATATTGGAAATGTGGGTATTTTACAAATTTTATTTAGCCTAAAGAAGATTTAATTAAAATATAATTTCAAATTTGACTTTAAGTGTCAAATTTGTATTTAATCAATAATTCAAAATATTATTTTTCAAAAATGTTCAAAAGATTCCCACAGCTGGTTTAACACAAAGATAATAATTTTACAAATTTTTAGAAATTTGTTTGACCTCATTTGGAGTTATAAATCAAAAGTTATAAAGAAAATATATAAAACAGAAAAGAAAAAGAAAATAACCTGACAGCGGGACCCACCTGTCAGCCCGAGTTGTCTTCAACCTCTGCCCAAATCGCGCCCGAGAAATCCGCCGGGGATCCCCTTCCAAATTCGAGCCGTGATCAACGCGAGCGTTCCCTCCTCTGCCCCCTACAAATACCCCAGCTCCTCCTCTTCGTTTTCCCCCATAAAAACCCTAGCCCAATCGTCGTCGGGCTGTTCGAGTTGAAGCCACCGCCGTCCGCCATTTCCGCCGACGAACTCCTCTATTTCCGGTGAGTACCGAACCTCTCGACCTCTCGCTTTGCCTTCTCCGTGCGCATTTGCGTGACCCCTCTGTTCTTCTCTCAACGCACCAGGGCGTCGTGTTCTTCCCCGCCCGAAGCAGGTCGCCGCGGTCCCTGAGTCCGGCGAGCGATACAAGGAGGAGAGGGACACGCCGGAACTTCCTACTGCGCCACCGAGACCACCGCGACCTCCTCTTCGTTTTGGTAAGACTCGTTCGTCCCGGAGAACCGTGTAACGTAAGGAACGCTGTGACGCCGCCACGGGCGCAACTCCGACGAGGTCTCCGGTGACCTAGCGTCGCCCGCGTTTGGTCGTTAGATCTGGACCGTTGGATCTTGATCCAACGGCTCCTGCCTTTTGTTTTATTTGAATCGGTACGATCAGTTTAGCACCGTTAGATCTAGATCGTGCGGACCAGATCCAATAACTTATCCAGCTCAGCACTGAGTCAGCATGACTAGTCAGCGCCAGCGTGGAATTTCGTTTTCTAATTAAATTAAAAATGGCAGTTTTGCAGAAAAGTCCCAGTCTATTCAAACTATCATATCTTTTTCTCTGTTTATCCAAATTCAAATATTTTTATATATTTGGAAAGACCTTGACATGTAGATTAATTTGGATCTACCAAAATTCAAATTTGACTTAGTTGAAAATATTCAAATTCCAAATGGTTAATTTGAGTATTTTTGCCATAACTTTAAATCTGTAAATTCAAAAATTGTAAATAAAATTGTTTTAGAGACTTTGGAATATTTATAATGTCATTACACTGCTATGAAATATTGTTGAGTAATATTGAATGAATTCATAGTTATATAGTTAATTTGAATAGTTTGAGTTTTTTTCCACATAACAATTAATAGAAATATTATTTTTGATTAAATCAAATTGCTATAAATTTAATTAAATGCCCCTGTCTACTAATACTAATTACAAAATTTTGCTATAAAATTTAATTATAGAAAACTTTAATATTATAATTATTCCTTTTATTATATTTTCCAAAAATAGAAATTACTTAGATTGCATTTATAGCCAAATGCATACTTTATAAATATCCCAAATTTTGTATGATATTTCCTAGGATTTAAAAGGTGCATTGCATGCATAACTTATTTTTCACATATAGATATATTTCCCATAGGAAAATTTCCCTTCATTATTTTCTCTAAGTTAGAAGTATTTTCAACTTAGCATTTTAGTAAAGTGCTACACTTAGACACTTAGTAATTTTCAAGATGGAGCTAGAAGGCCATTGAAGGACTTAGCCAAAACAAGACTTCAGAAGTATCTTCAAGGGGTAGAAGCACTTAGAAGAAAAGCAAGAAGAAGTTCAAGAAGACCAACCTCCTCTATTCTCTAAGTATTTCTTGATCTCTCTCTTTTCTTCCTACTTATCTGAGACTTCATGAAGACTAAGTTAAATCCAAGACCAGCCTAGGTGATACAAGAATCATCAAGTCTGAATATTCATCAAGACTACCAAGAGCTCAATCAAGACATCATTAAGAAGAAAGTTACAAGTCTGGAGATGAAGCCTGGAGGACAACTACATCTTTCTGTATATCTTTTCCCTCTTTTCGAATCTTGTCTTTCACATTTGACTTAAATAAATTTTGATCATGATATTATCATCTTGAAGAAATGACTTAGTATCTTCTCTAAATATTTCTACACATCAAGACAAAGCCATTAGAGTGCTTATACAAGATGATATAAAACAAAATATTTTATTCAACTATTGACATTAGTCCTTAGTCATTTTGACATACATTTTGCTTGCATTAACTTAAAAGATGTTCATGGCATGACATGTTTTCCTTAGAAGTTTTACAAAACTTGTTTGTTCATTTGATATGAGCATGTATGTTTGATGATTGTTGTTTGTTGATTGTTGTATTGTTGTTTTCTATTATTGTTTAGATTAAACGGAGAGCAAACGTTCGTTGTTGAAAAGAGTTTGTGAACAACGACAACATTCAAAGGCAAGTGGCACACCTCATAAACTTCCTATTATTTTCTATATGCATTACTTAGTATTTTTATATGCATGAGTAGAATAGTATTGCTATGTTAAACCTGTGTAGAATTCCCTTACTCCTGTGTCTAGGTTCCTATATCATACTTAGTAGATGTATTGATGCTATGCAATTGATGAAAAGTTTTACAAAATGTTAAGTGACTACTCAGGGCTGTGCTCATGGTTGTCGTCGCCTAGGATGAATGTCTATTCTACTTAGGGCCGTGAGCATGGTGATTTTTACCTGAGAGTGCACATCCATTAAGTTAATGAAACTCCAGGGTGGATTGGTTCTATGGCGGCGAAGTTGAGTGGCTGCTCAGGTCCATGTCTATGGTTCCTGGAGTACGTGCACTTGTGGATGGCCACCCTGGGAACAGAGGAATCTGAAGAACTCCGAGTGACGATTGCTTCCAGTGCAGCCATTGCCATATGTGCTCTGGCTTGATCAATTATGTTGTGTGGACTCCCCCCGGCTTGACAAGCAGATGTAGAGGGTGTTAGGTGGAACGGGTCAAGCCAGAGTGGGAGGGAAAATGCTTCTGAAAGATCTCGTCTCATTCTTCTCCTTTCCTTATCACAAATGGTGTGTAGAGGATAATCTGGATTGAATGGGTACAATGGTGAAAGTGCACAACCTCTGCAGGGTGTAAAACTAAGTACTTAGCCGTGTCCCCGGTACGGACAATTTGAGCAGCTGATCACGGACGTCAACGGAGGATTCCACCATTCCAACTTCAGAAAATAAAACTTGATGGGTGAACAAGGGAAGATGAGATTTATGGTTTTCATGCCATACTTGTCTTGATTTGAAGAAAGTGTTTTCCAAAAAGATAGGAAAAATTGGCTTTATGCAAAATAGCCTTGAACTCCACCAGCCAAATATGCATATAGGCTATAGAGTTATTCCATTAAGTGTCCACCATAGTGTCACTTGCCAGACTCCATTTTTAATGGAATCTGACCCACGTTGTTGCAATATTTTTCTTATTGCAGATTGATCAAATTACGAGTGAGGTTTCGTTTAAAGGTTTCGAGTCTACAACCAACATGTTTTAGCCTGTGGCAACATGAAGTTGTTGAAGACCCATTGCTTTTGTATTTCCGCTGTGTACTTTTTCAATGCTAGCTTTATGCTATGCAACTTGTATCGAATGTTTTGTAATCGGGAGCTAATCATGGCGGAAATCGGCTCGGAAACGGCTCGGTCGTGGACTTCGTCTCCGCGCGATCTCCGAACGGAGGTGGAAGACGGCTGACAGGTGGGGCCCACCTGTCAGCGAGAGAGGAGCGAGGCGCGCGCTGGAGCGGGCCGATGGGCTGTTATCTAACGCGCGCGCGGTGGATAGCGTCTGGGCCGGCCCGGTAACATATTTTTTTAAATAAAATTAATCAAAACTGTTTTCCAAATCTTATTTTCCAAATGATTTTTAAACCTATTCAAAATCTTTCACAAAAATTCATAAAAATATATTTTGGAAAGGTTATTTAAATTAGCAATTTTTAATAATAAACTTACCCATTATATAATTTGAAAATTATATTTATTAAGTAAGTTTAAAGAAACACTTAATGGGATTAAACATTATTTAAACTCATAACTGAATTTTTATTTAGTATTTATGTGATTAAAAGTTAAGCCTATATGATGAATGATGTATGAATGCAAAGTTTTAAATTTTAGCAAAATTGGGATGTTACAAACCTAACCCCCTTAAGATGAATCCTGTCCTCGAGATTCGGTTTGGCCTTCAAAAAGATGGATAAGAATTATCCATCAACAAAGGTTCCCGAATCTTATCCATCAAGTTCATCTATCTGAATTTTGAAGGTTTAAGAATTAAGGAGATGAAACAAAAATAAGAATGTAGAAGGTAAGGAACATATTATAAGAAAAGAAGTATGGTATTTCGAATTTTATTAATTATAAATATTTATTTTAGGGTTTGTATCCAATCCTAGGGGTTTCGAGCCTACAGGCAACATTCGTGCTCTGATACCATCTGTAGTGCCCTTGCTTACGAAAGCAATGGCACATATGAATAGTGCAAAGACTTGGATCACATAAGTCTCGCATTCTCCAATAAGATGTAATATCACTGTACAATGTCATAATTTATTACAGAACGAGACGAATGATCCAAAAACAAATATCCTTACAACTTAGCATAGCGGAAATGCTAGCTGAATAAATAGTTCACACTTTATTTCAGAGTTCAAACGCAATACTAAAGATAGCATGGAGCTACATCTTCTCCATGAAGCCACTGTCAAATCATGTTGGTTGTAGCTCGAAGACGACCCCCTTACTCCTCATTCGGACATTCTGCAAGGTTTAGTTGCAGCCCAGCTATAAAGGGTCAGCACAATTGAATTGTGGTGGCAAGTGACTTTAATTCCTAATGTTCTATTAAGCTATAACTATATGCTTATTTTGGCTGGTGGAGCTCAAGGCTATTGCGCAAAGCAAATTTTCTCCTACTTTTGATAAACAAATTTCTTAAATCAATATCTTCTCCTTCAGAGACAATCTCGAGACAAGTCCATGTCTCCTACCCATGTTCACCCAACAAATTTTTATTAAGAAATTTGGGATGAGGAGATTTTCAGAACACAGCCTTGTGTAGTTACTCAAATTGTCCGATGCCGGGGACACGGCTAAGATCTTAGGTTTTAACTCTCGAGAGGGTGTGCACTTTCACCATTAGACTCAATCAACCCAAACTATCCTCTACACTCCTTTAGTGAGAAGGAAAAGGAGAAGATCAAGACGAGACTTTTCAGAAGTTGATTTCCCATGATCATAATAAGAGATTTCCACCATCCTATAACCTCTACCACCATCAATCTCTTGACCCAGGTCCACAACAACTTACTCCATCAAGACAGAGCCCATAGTGACCAATGGTTGCACGATAAGCAACTAGACTCAGTGTAAACTTAAATCTCATAGCCCTGGGTGGCCTACCACAAGTGAGCAACCTAGGTTAACACCGCATATCATGGCCCCAAGTAAGTAGAAACTATCCTGGGCGAAGACAACCATGAAACTTGGCCCTGAGAAGCCACTCAACTTGAAACCTCCTCGATCGACCCAATCCACCCAGGCGTTAAATTAATTTAGTGGAAATTTTCATTTATCACATCAACCATAAAACAATCCTTTTTGCAGCAGGTGCTTCCACTAAATTATAATAGGGGTCTAATCTGGAATTTCTAAGGGGAACCGAAAAGGTTTGCATAGCATACTACAATCTCCCAAAACCTATCATGCATACTACTTTTGCAAATTCTGTTTGAAAACACTAGATATGCAATAGAATAAAATAGTAGGTGTTTATGAAGTCACTTGCCTTGGCAGCAGGAGGGGCAGGCACAACAAGAATAGGAATCAGAAGCAGGTCCTTCCTCTCCTTCACAATCTAGCACAAGCAATACATACAAATAAATATCCACACAAAATCTCACAACACCAAATAAAAGATGTATGCATGCATGATATGCCATGTGTAGAATTAGACACACTTATCCATAATTTATATTCTCTGGTATTAAATGCATGAGATGCAAATTTTAGGAATTTCTCAATTCACTTAACAATTTAATTATTGAAAACAATATAACCAAAACTTAGATTATACCATTACAACTTTTATTGTTCTAAGAAATTTTCAAAAAAGACATATATTAATATTCCTGGGCAGAGGTTGTTAACCTAAACCTAAAACAATTGAGTTTATTTGTAAAACATTTTTATTATTTAAGTTATGGATTTAATAGCCGAATTACTCCTCGGATGATCTTATGAATTATTATTTATCAAAAGCAAAAACAAATGATGTAGAATTAAACTACTCTAGCAGGGCTATCCGTGGATATAAAATTCATTGAATTTGGACTTACAGAACATAAGTTATGCATTTTCTAAGTTTTGCATATTTTCTGTTTTATTTATAAAAATTCCTGCGAAAAGGAAAAATAAAAGGCTACGTGGCGCGATCCTATTGGACGAAAACGGTTCGCGCGGATCCTAGACGAGAGCCTTCTGATTTAAATGAGATCGGACACGCGGGGTCGTATTGATCTAGATCCGTTGGATCTAGATCCAACGGCTTGGGACGCTCGGCCAAACCGAGCGGCGCGCGGGTCGCCGGAAGGCTCGCCGGCGGCGGCGCCCGCGGCGGCGGCGCGTCGGCCTCGAAATTTCCAGCATGAAAACACAGCCCCAGGAAGAGTGGGTCTTACCAAAATGATGCAGAGGAGATGGCGAGGTCGATGGCGCGGCGGCGGCGTCGGAAAACCTCTCCTTTCCTCGTCGGAGTCGAGGACGGCGGCGACGGCCTCGGGTCGAACACGGTTTCGGCGTTCGGCTGCGAAATAGAACGAGCGAGGGGGCTCAACGGGTGCGCAAGGGAATGGGGAAGCTAGGGGGAGCCTCGGTGGCGCTCGAGGAGCTCGGTGCTTACCGCACTTGTGCAAAAGTCCGGCGGCAATGGCGGCGACGGCGATCTCGATTCCGAGAAGCCCGGCGGCGGGGAGGTAGGGTTTTGGGGAGGGGTCGGAGGCGGCCTCGAGGAGTATAAGTAGGAGGGAGCGCGGGAGCTAATCACGGCGGAAATCGGCTCGGAAACGGCTCGGTCGTGGACTTCGTCTCCGGCGCGATCTCCGGACGGAGGTGGAAGACGGCTGACAGGTGGGGCCCACCTGTCAGCGAGAGAGGAGCGAGGCGCGCGCTGGAGCGGGCCGATGGGCTGTTATCTAACGCGCGCGCGGTGGATAGCGTCTGGGCCGGCCCGGTAACATATTTTTTTTAAATAAAATTAATAAAAACTGTTTTCCAAATCTGATTTTCCAAATGATTTTTAAACCTATTCAAAATCTTTCAGAAAAATTCATAAAAATATATTTTGGAAAGGTTATTTAAATTAGCAATTTTAATAATAAACTTACCCATTATATAATTTGGAAAATTATATTTATTAAGTAAGTTTAAAGAAACACTTAATGGGATTAAACCTTATTTAAACTCATAATTGAATTTTTATTTAGTATTTATGTGATTAAAAGTTAAGCCTATATGATGAATGATGTATGAATGCAAAGTTTTAAATTTTAGCAAAATTGGGATGTTACAAACCTAACCCCCTTAAGATGAATCTCGTCCTCGAGATTCGGTTTGGCCTTCAAAAAGATGTGGGTGTTCTTCCCGAAGATCATCTTCCCGTTCCCAAGTTGTTTCTTCTTCGGTATGGTGGTTCCACTGGACCTTACAAAATTTGATAGTCTTGGTTCGTGTGATCCTTTCTGCCATCTCCAAGATTTTGATTGGCTTCCCTTCATACGTCAGGTCACTTTCCAACTGAACTTCTTCTAATGGCACTGTATCCCGTAGTGGGGTTTCTGTCATCTCTGGGTGACACTTCTTCAATTGGCTCACGTGGAAGACATTGTGAACTGCTGACAGAACTTCCGGCAATTCTAGCTCATATGCTACTTCTCCCTTGCGGGAAAGAATCTGAAAGGGGCCGATGAATCGAGGTGCAAGTTTACCCTTGATCCCGAACCTCTTCACACGACGCATTGGTGACACTCTTAAATAAGCCCTGTCACCTATCTCATATGTGATTTCTCTCCTTTTGGAATCTGCATAGCTTTTCTGTCTAGACTGCGCGATCTTCAATCTGTCCTTGATTATTCGAACCTTCTCTTCAGCTTCCTGGATTATATCAGGTCCAAATAAACTTCGCTCTCCCACACCGCTCCAAAGTAGTGGTGTGGTGCATTTCCTACCATAAAGTGCCTCAAACGGCGACATCTCTATGCTTGCTTGGTAGCTGTTGTTATAGGAAAGTTCTGCGTACGGCAAATTATCATCCCAACTAGACTTGTAGTCCAAGGCACATGCCCTCAGCATATCTTCTAGAATTTGGTTTACTCTTTCCGTCTGTCCATCCGTTTGGGGATGAAATGCTGTACTGAACTCTAATCTCGTACCCAACGATTCATGTAGTTGTTTCCAGAAATGCGAGGTAAACTGGGTACCTCTGTCAGACACAATCTTCTGGGGAATACCATGCAAGCATACTATTCTCCTCATGTAAATCTCTGCCAACTTAGCACTTGAGTAGGTAGTCTTTACTGGCACAAAATGGGCCACCTTTGTCAAACGATCCACTATTACCCAGATCGAATCATATCCCGATCTGGTACGCGGTAACCCAGTAATGAAATCCATACCTATCTGTTCCCATTTCTAATCCGGTATAGGTAAAGGTTGCAACAATCCTGCTGGCTTCTGATGTTCCGCCTTTACTCGACTAGATACATCGCACTTAGCTATATATCCCGCGATGTCTCTCTTCAGGTTATTCCACCAAAATCTTTCCTTTACATACATGTACATCTTGGTGTTTCCCGGGTGTATGGAATAAGGCGAGTTATGTGCTTCTTGCAGAATCAATTTTCTAAGATTCTCATCTTGCGACACGCAGATGCGTTTCTCAAACCAGAAGGTTCCTTGTTCATCCTTCCGAAAACCCTTGGCCTTCCCTTCGCTCAGGTTGACCTTGATTTCATCCATTACTTTGTCTCCCTTCTGGCCTTCCCGAATCTTATCCATCAACAAAGGTTGTACGTCCAGTGTTGCGAGGAATCCTTCGGGTACTACCTCTAATCTGAGGTCCTTAAATGCTCTACTTAAATCCTCGGGCAATTCTCCCGCTGTCAGTCCATTTACATGGACCTTACGGCTCAAAGCGTCTGCCACCACATTAGCTTTTCCTGGGTGATATTGCAAACTCATATCATAGTCTTTAATAAGTTCCAGCCATCTTCTTTGCCTCATATTCAATTCCTTCTGGGTGAAAATATATTTCAGGCTCTTGTGATCTGTGAATACCTCACAACGCTTTCCCAATAGATAGGGTCTCCACGTCTTTAGAGCATGCACTACTGATGCTAACTCCAGATCGTGGGTGGGATAGTTGACCTCATGTTTCTTAAGCTGTCTAGAAGCATATGAAACCACTTTCCCTTCTTGCATTAGGACACTTCCTAGTCCATGGTGCGAGGCATCACAATATACTTGGAATTCCTTCTCTATATCTGGCAAACATAAAACAGGTGCTGACACCAGCCGTTTCTTTAGTTCCTGGAAACTTATTTCACATTCTTCAGTCCACTTGAATTTGACTTCCTTCTTCAGTAGTGAAGTCAATGGTTTGGCAAGTTTGGAGAAGTTCTCAATAAATCTTCTATAATAACCTGCCAGTCCAAGGAAACTACGAATGTCCGCCACATTTTTGGGTACTTCCCATTTTGTCACTCCTGACACTTTTTCTGGGTCTACTGCTATTCCATTTCTCGACACAACGTGTCCTAGAAAACCAACTTCTTCTAGCCAGAATTCACACTTGCTAAATTTGGCATACAGCTTATGTTATCTAAGTCTCTGTAGTATCATGTGTAAGTGTTCTTCATGTTCCTCCTGACTTTTGGAGTAAATCAGGATGTCATCAATGAACACCACAACCAACTTATCCAGAAAGTCCATAAACACTTTGTTCATCATGTTCATGAAGTATGCCGGTGCATTGGTTAAACCAAACGGCATTACGGTGTACTCATGTAATCCATATCTGGTAGTGAAGGCAGTCTTTGGTATATCTAGTTCTCTTACTTTCATTTGAAAGTATCCTGATCGCAAATCGATCTTAGAGAATACCGAAGCACCATCTAGCTGGTCAAAAAGCTCATTAATTTTCGGTAGCGGGTACTTGTTCTTGATCGTCACCTCGTTGATTGCTCGATAATCCGTGACTAACCTTTGAGTACTATCCTTTTTCTCTACAAACAGAATGGGTGCTCCCCAAGGTGAAGAACTTGGATGGATGAAACCTTTCTGTAGTTGCTCCTCTAACTGCTTCTTGAGTTCCTTCAGTTCAGCTACAGCCATTGGGTATGGTCTCTTAGCTATGGGTCCCGTTCCGGGAACCAAATCTATAAGGAATTCCACATCTCTATCGGGTGGCATTCCCGGTAGTTCTTCGGGGAAAACATCAGGGTAATCTCTTACCACACGAACGTCTCCCAGGCTAACCCCCTTAAGAGAATTTAGCTTAACTTTCTTAAATTCAAATTTGGATTTGTACCTAATCTTCTTCTCGGGAGTGGTGAGTGTAATGGATCTATTCGCACAATCCAATACTCCTTCAAACTTGGCCAACCAATCCATACCGACTATAACATCCAGACCCTGGGTCTCTAATATTATCAGGTTTACTGGAAAGGAGTGTTTACCAATTTCTAACCACAAGTTTTGACAATCGGTTTGTGCAAGCATTTCCCATCTATAGTGCCCTTGCTTACGAAAGCATTTCCCAGACCCTGGCACTCTGATACCATCTGTAGTGCCCTTGCTTACGAAAGCAATGGCACATATGAATAGTGTAAAGACTTGGATCACATAAGTCTCGCATTCTCCAATAAGATGTAATATCACAGTACAATGTCATAATTTATTACAGAACGAGACGAATGATCCAAAAACAAATATCCTTACAACTTAGCATAGCGGAAATGCTAGCTGAATAAATACTTCACACTTTATTTCAGAGTTCAAACGCAATACTAAAGATAGCATGGAGCCACATCTTCTCCATGAAGCAACTGGCAAATCATGTTCGTTGTAGCTCGAAGACGACCCCCTTAATCCTCATTCAGACATTCTACAAGGTTTAGTTGCAGCCCAGCTATAAAGGGTCAGCACAATTGAATTGTGGTGGCAAGTGACTTTAATTCCTAATGTTCTATTAAGCTATAACTATATGCTTATTTTGGCTGGTGGAGCTCAAGGCTATTGCGCAAAGCAAATTTTCTCCTACTTTTGATAAACAAATTTCTTAAATCAATATCTTCTCCTTCAGAGACAATCTCGAGACAAGTCCATGTCTCCTACCCATGTTCACCCAAAAAAGTTTTGTTAAGAAATTTGGGATGAGGAGATTTTCAGAACACAGCCTTGTGTAGTTACTCAAATTGTCCGATGCCGGGGACACGGCTAAGATCTTAGGTTTTAACTCTCGAGAGGGTGTGCACTTTCACCATTAGACTCAATCAACCCAAACTATCCTCTACACTCCTTTAGTGAGAATGAAAAGGAGAAGATCAAGACGAGACTTTTCAGAAGTTGCTTTCCCATGATCATACTAAGAGATTACCACAATCCTATCAACTCTACTACCATCAATCTCTTGACCCAGGTCCACAACAACTTACTCCATCAAGACAGAGCCCATATTGACCAATGGTTGCACGATAAGCAACTAGACTCAGTGTAAACTTAAATCTCATAGCCCTGGGTGGCCTACCACAAGTGAGCAACTCAGGTTAACACCGCATATCATGACCCCAAGTAAGTAGAAACTATCCTGGGCGAAGACAACCATGAAACTTGGCCCTGAGAAGCCACTCAACTTGAAACCTCCTCGATCGACCCAATCCACCCAGGCGTTAAATTAATTTAGTGGAAATTTTCATTTATCACATCAACCATAAAACAATCCTTTTTGCAGCAGGTGCTTCCACTAAATTATAATAGGGGTCTAATCTGGAATTTCTAAGGGGAACCTAAAAGGTTTGCATAGCATACTACAATCTCCCAAAACCTATCATGCATACTACTTTTGCAAATTCTGTTTGAAAACACTAGATATGCAATAGAATAAAATAGTAGGTGTTTTATGAAGTCACTTACCTTAACAGCAGAAGGGGCAGGCACAACAAGAATAGCAATCAGAAGCAGGTCCTTCCTCTCCTTCACAATCTAGCACAAGCAATACATACAAATAAATATCCACACAAAATCTCACAACACCAAATAAAAGATGTATGCATGCATGATATGCCATGTGTAGAATTAGACACAGTTAACCATAATTTATATTCTCTGGTATTAAATGCATGAGATGCAAATTCTAGGAATTTCTCAATTCACTTAACAATTTAATAATTGAAAACAATATAACAAAAACTTAGATTATACCATTACAACTTTTATTGTTATAAGAAAGTTTTCAAATAAGACATATATTAATACTCTTGGGCAGAGGTTGTTAACCTAAACCTAAAACAATTGAGTTTATTTGTAAAACATTTTTATTATTTAAGTTATGGATTTAATAGCCGAATTACTCCTCGGATGATCTTATGAATTATTATTTATCAAAAGCAAAAAAAAATGATGTAGAATTAAACTACTCTAGCAGGGCTATCCGTGGATATAAAATTCATTGAATTTGGACTTACAGAACATAAGTTATGCATTTTCTAAGTTTTGCATTTTTTCTGTTTTATTTATAAAAATTCCTGCGAAAAGGTAAAATAAAAGGCTACGTGACGCGATCCTATTGGACGAAAACGGTTCGCGCGGATCGTGGAGAGAGCCGTCCGATTTAAATGAGATCGGACGCGCGGGATCGTTTTGATCTAGATCCGTTGGATCTAGATCCAACGGCTTGGGACGCTCGGCCGAACCGAGCGGCGCGCGGGTCGCCGGAAGGCTCGCCGGCGGAGGCGCCCATGGCGGCGGAGCGTCGGCCTCGACGTTTCCAGCGTGAAAACACAGCCCCAGGAAGAGTGGGTCTTACCAAAATGATGCAGAGGAGATGGCAAGAACGATGGCGCGGCGGCGGCGTCGGAAAACCTCTCCTTTCCTCGTCGGAGTCGAGGACGGCGGCGACGGCCTCGGGTCGAAGACGGTTTCGGCGTTCGGCTGCGAAATAGAACGAGCGAGGGGGCTCAACGGGTGCGCAAGGGAATGGGGAAGCTAGGGGGAGCCTCGGTGGCGCACGAGGAGCTCGGTGCTTACCGCACTCGTGCAAAAGTCCGGCGGCAATGGCGGCGATCTCGATTCCGAGCAGCCCGGCGGCGGGGAGGTAGGGTTTTGGGGGGGGGGGGGGGGGGGGTTCGGAGGCGGCCTCGAGGAGTATAAGTAGGAGGGAGTGCGGGAGCTAATCACGGCGGAAATCGGCTCGGAAACGGCTCGGTCGTGGACTTCGTCTCCGGCGCGATCTCCGGACGGAGGTGGAAGACGGCTGACAGGTGGGGCCCACCTGTCAGCGAGAGAGGAGCGAGGCGCGCGCTGGAGCGGGCCGATGGGCTGTTATCTAACGTGCGCGCGGTGGATAGCGTCTGGGCCGGCCCGGTAACATTTTTTTAAAATAAAATTAATAAAAACTGTTTTCCAAATCTGATTTTCCAAATGATTTTTAAACCTATTCAAAATCTTTCAGAAAAAATCATAAAAATATATTTTGGAAAGGTTATTTAAATTAGCAATTTTTAATAATAAACTTACCCATTATATAATTTGGAAAATTATATTTATTAAGTAAGTTTAAAGAAACACTTAATGGGATTAAACCTTATTTAAACTCATAATTGAATTTTTATTTAGTATTTATGTGATTAAAAGTTAAGCCTATATGATGAATGATGTATGAATGCAAAGTTTTAAATTTTAGCAAAATTGGGATGTTACAAACCCCTGGGGAACTCACCCTAACCGGATTTAGCAGACTTGTAGTAGTCAGTTTGTTTTTATCAACAAAAGCTCTTGAGATGAATGAGTGGGATGCTCCAGTATCGAACAAAACTAATGCTGGAAAAGGTATGTAGTAGGAACGTACCAATCACTGCATCTGGTTCATTCTGCACTTCTTCCACATCAAGATGATTCACCTGTGCCTTCTGGAAAGGATTAGGCTTTGAAGCTTCCGACGCCTTCTTCTTCTCTGGACAGTCTGTGGAGTAATGTCCCTTGTTCCCACACTTGTAACAAGTCACTTGACTAATATCTCGTTTAGGTTCATTGTTGTGGCGGTGTTGCTCTTTTCCACTATTGTTCCCATTGAACGGGTGGTTGTGTCCACTACCACCCTGCCCATTTCCTCTGTATCCGGAATTTCCTACTTTATGGATATGGCCATTATGATTGTGGCCACTTCCACTCTTGTGACTGTGGTGACTCCCACTGTTCTCTGGAACGTATGGTTTCTTCTGCATCAGATTAGTGTTGTACTTATTGGCGCTGAACTTCCTTTTTCTATTCTCCTCCTTCTTCATGTTGCTGTCCAGGGTAATGGCCTGATCAAGAAGATCCTGATAATTGGGAGCATAGGCCAACGACAATGGTATTTTCAGCTCACCATTGAGTCCATTCAGAAATTTATACTTCCTCTTTGCATCGGTGTCTACATCCTCTGGGGCATAGCGTGAGAGGGAATTGAAGTCCTCCATGTACTCCCTCAGTGCCCGATTTCCCTGTCTCAGGGTGCGAAACTCATCCCTTTTCAGATTCATGATCCCAGTTGAGATGTGAGCATTACGGAAACCTTCTTTAAAGATTTCCCAGGTAAGTCCTTTAAGTGGGTGAGTGATCTGATATGTTTCCCACCACTGTGCCGCTGGCCCATCCAGTAGATGGGAAGTGAACCTTATTTTCTCCAATTCCGTACACTCGCAAGTAACTAGATCCTTGTTCACAGAGCGTAGCCAATCATCGGCTACGATTGGTTCAGTAGCTGTGGAGAATTTGTTGGGTCTGAGCCTCAAGAACCTAGCAAGGCGGTCAACTTGGAGTGGGGGTGGTGGTGGCAGCGGTGGTGGGGGTGGTGGATTGTTTTGGTTTGCCATGAACTGAGCCATCATGGTCATCAACTGTGTCTGGGCTGCCATCATTTGTTGCATCATTTCGTTGGCATTGTTGTTGTCAGGATCACGACGTGGAGGCATCTGTATGGTGTGAGCATAGGTAAGTAGAGATAGAAAGAGACTACAAAGGAAAATCTACCCATGCACATCAACACACTTCACAGAAACATATCAAACAACAATCAAATAGACACACCCGAAGCATTTTATAAATTCGATATTTTAGAGACTTGAATATCAAGCTAGGACATGGTTTTCAAGGTACTTCCTCACCACAAATTGGTGGGTCAATACAACTTCGATGAGATAAGGAGAAATACTCGTAAGGTAAGGATAACTGGTGGTCTCTCTAATCAATTTTTGAAACTCCTTATGTATTTGCGGGTGTTCCCACACTTGCGCTTCTTGACACCCGTGGCTTCCTTGGGAGTGTCCTCATCGGGATAGGTTATCACTAGGGGCTCTGGGGCGTCAGGGGGTGATTCTTCTCTGCCTGAAGTTCCATTTGGCTTAGTTGTTCACACAAATGAGCACACTGAGCCTGCAATGCCAAAATGTGGGCATCCTTCTGCGCAATCCTATCATCTTGCAGGTAAATCTTGTTTTCAAGCTCCTTGTTCTCCTTAGTTAGCAGCTGAATTTCTACACGAAGAATATCCTTCTCTTCTTCTAAGCTTTCCTTAACGTGACGGTGGACGCGCCTTAAATCTGCCCTGTAGAAGATCTCTTGTCCTAGAAGTATATCCAAGTTATGGCAATGAGCTCCAAGGTCTCCATGATGCTTCTCGTTCATACCCCTAAGTGAGGGTTGAACAAGGTTGTCCAATGCTATCCCTCCTGGCAAAGTGTCGAAAGACGGAGTTGGGCTTGATCTCGTCATAGAACTGCTCAATGATGCGAGACAAGGTCTCCAGCATCGCCATCTCCACTCCATTCTTCCAGTTGGGGTATCTAGATCGGAAACGGATCAGCTGCGATCCAGGGGGATCAAGACGAGGGAGAACTTCTGCCTCGATCTTCCAGCGTCCTTCAGGGTAATCTTCTGACATAATTTCTTTGCCCCTGAAGACTGGCGGCGTCAACCTCAGGGTTTTGGAAATACTGAGGAGCTGGTCACTAAAGTAGTACTGGTCTCCTTTCTGCGGGGATAACTCTTGAGTGAAGTTCTTCATCTACAAGAATTTTGAAGGGATAAGAATTAAGGAGATGAAAACAAAAATAAGAATGTAGAAGGTAAGGAACATATTATAAGAAAAGAAGTCTGGTATTTCGAATTTTATTAATTATAAATATTTATTTTAGGGTTTGTATCCAATCCTAGGGGTTTCGAGCCTACAGACAACATTCGTGCTCTGATACCATCTGTAGTGCCCTTGCTTACGAAAGCAATGGCACATATGAATAGTGCAAAGACTTGGATCACATAAGTCTCGCATTCTCCAATAAGATGTAATATCACAGTACAATAACATAATTTATTACAGAACGAGACGAATGATCCAAAAACAAATATCCTTACAACTTAGCATAGCGGAAATGCTAGCTGAATAAATAGTTCACACTTTATTTCAGAGTTCAAATGCAATACTAAAGATAGCATGGAGCTACATCTTCTCCATGAAGCCACTGGCAAACCATGTTGGTTGTAGCTCGAAGACGACCCCCTTACTCCTCATTCGGACATTCTGCAAGGTTTAGTTGCAGCCCAGCTATAAAGGGTCAGCACAATTGAATTGTGGTGGCAAGTGACTTTAATTCCTAATGTTCTATTAAGCTATAACTATATGCTTATTTTGGCTGGTGGAGCTCAAGGCTATTGCGCAAAGCAAATTTTCTCCTATTTTTGATAAACAAGTTTCTTAAATCAATATCTTCTCCTTCAGAGACAATCTCGAGACAAGTCCATGTCTCCTACCCATGTTCACCCAACAAAGTTTTATTAAGAAATTTGGGATGAGGAGATTTTCAGAACACAGCCTTGTGTAGTTACTCAAATTGTCCGATGCCGGGGACACGGCTAAGATCTTAGGTTTTAACTCTCGAGAGGGTGTGCACTTTCACCATTAGACTCAATCAACCCAAACTATCCTCTACACTCCTTTAGTGAGAAGGAAAAGGAGAAGATCAAGACGAGACTTTTCAGAAGTTGCTTTCCCATGATCATACTAAGAGATTACGACCATCCTATCAACTCTACCACCATCAATCTCTTGACCCAGGTCCACAACAACTTACTCCATCAAGACAGAGCCCATATTGACCAATGGTTGCACGATAAGCAACTAGACTCAGTGTAAACTTAAATCTCATAGCCCTGGGTGGCCTACCACAAGTGAGCAACTCAGGTTAACACCGCATATCATGGCCCCAAGTAAGTAGAAACTATCTTGGGCGAAGACAACCATGAAACTTGGCCCTGAGAAGCCACTCAACTTGAAACTTCCTCGATCGACCCAATCCACCCAGGCGTTAAATTAATTTAGTGGAAATTTTCATTTATCACATCAACCATAAAACAATCCTTTTTGCAGCAGGTGTTTCCACTAAATTATAATAGGGGTCTAATCTGGAATTTCTAAGGGGAACCTAAAAGGTTTGCATAGCATACTACAATCTCCCAAAACCTATCATGCATACTACTTTTGCAAATTCTGTCTGAAAACACTAGATATGCAATAGAATAAAATAGTAGGTGTTTTATGAAGTCACTTGCCTTGGCAGCCGGAGGGGCAGGCACAACAAGAATAGCAATCACAAGCAGGTCCTTCCTCTCCTTCACAATCTAGCACAAGCAATACATACAAATAAATATCCACACAAAATCTCACAACACCAAATAAAAGATGTATGCAAACATGATATGCCATGTGTAGAATTAGACACACTTATCCATAATTTATATTCTCTGGTATTAAATGCATGAGATGCAAATTCTAGGAATTTCTCAATTCACTTAACAATTTAATAATTGAAAACAATATAAACAAAACTTAGATTATACCATTACAACTTTTATTGTTCTAAGAAAGTTTTCAAATAAGACATATATTAATATTCTTGGGTAGAGGTTGTTAACCTAAACCTATACCAATTGAGTTTATTTGTAAAACATTTTTATTATTTAAGTTATGGATTTAATAGCCGAATTACTCCTCGGATGATCTTATGAATTATTATTTATCAAAAGCAAAAACAAATGATGTAGAGTTAAACTACTCTAGCAGGGCTATCCGTGGATATAAAATTCATTGAATTTTGGACTTACAGAACATAAGTTATACATTTTCTAAGTTTTACATATTTTCTGTTTTATTTATAAAAATTTTGCGAAAAGGAAAAATAAAAGGCTACGTGGCGCGATCCTATTGGACGAAAACGGTTCGCGCAGATCGTGGACGAGAGCCATCCGATTTAAATGAGATCGGACGTGCGGGATTTTTTTGATCTAGATCTGTTGGATCTAGATCCAACGGCTTGGGACGCTCGGCCGAACCGAGCGGCGCGCGGGTCGCCGGAAGGCTCGCCGGCGGCGGCGCCCGCGGCGGCGGCGCGTCGGCCTCGACGTTTCCAGCGTGAAAACACAGCCCCAGGAAGAGTGGGTCTTACCAAAAAGATGCAGAGGAGATGGCGAGGTCGATGGCGCGGCGGCGGCGTCGGAAAACCTATCCTTTCCTCGTCGGAGTCGAGGACGGCGACGGCCTCGGGTCGAAGACGGTTTCGGCGTTCGGCTGCGAAATAGAACGAGCGAGGGGGCTCAACGGGTGCGCAAGGGAATGGGGAAGCTAGGGGAAGCCTCGATGGCACTCGAGGAGCTCGGTGCTTACCGCACTCGTGCAAAAGTCCGGCGGCAATGGCGGCGACGGCGATCTCGATTCCGAGCAGCCCGGCGGCGGGGAGGTAGGGTTTTGGGGGGGTTTCGGAGGCGGCCTCGAGGAGTATAAGTAGGAGGGAGCGCGGGAGCTAATCACGGCGGAAATCGGCTCGGAAACGGCTCGGTCGTGGACTTCGTCTCCGGCGCGATCTCCGGACGGAGGTGGAAGACGGCTGACAGGTGGGGCCCACCTGTCAGCGAGAGAGGAGCGAGGCGCGCGCTGGAGCGGGCCGATGGGGTGTTATCTAACGCGCGCACGGTGGATAGCGTCTGGGCCGGCTCGGTAACATATTTTTTTAAATAAAATTAATAAAAACTGTTTTCCAAATGATTTTTAAACCTTTTCAAAATCTTTCAGAAAAATTCATAAAAATATATTTTGGAAAGGTTATTTAAATTAGCAATTTTTAATAATAAACTTACCCATTATATAATTTGGAAAATTATATTTATTAAGTAAGTTTAAAGAAACACTTAATGGGATTAAACATTATTTAAACTCATAATTGAATTTTTATTTAGTATTTATGTGATTAAAAGTTAAGCCTATATGATGAATGATGTATGAATGCAAAGCTTTAAATTTTAGCAAAATTGGGATGTTACAACCCGGGAAAGGCAAATGTAGTAGCAGATGCCCTGAGCCGTAAAGTGTATGTGAATGGCCTCACAGCAGGAGAAATACCCGAAGAGTTATGCAAGGTATTCAAGGACCTCAGATTGGAAGTAGTACCAGAAGGTTATGTAGCCTCATTAGTAGTACAACTTACTTTGATGAACAAGATACGTGAAGCTCAGAAAGGAGACTAGGAAATAGAAGAAATCAAAGTCAAATTGAGAGAAGGAAAAGCTAAAGGATTCCATGAGGATGAGCAAGGGATTTTGTGGTTGGAAAAGCGCGTATGTGTGGCCAATGATCCTGATATTAGAAAATTAATTCTGCAAGAAGCTCATGAGACACCTTATTCCATTAATCCGGGAAATACCAAGATGTATATGGATGTGAAGCAGAGATTTTGGTGGAACAATCTGAAAAGAGAAATAACATAATATATCGCTAAGTGCGATGTATGCAGTCGAGTAAAGACAGAACATCAGAAACCAGCAGGACTCTTACAACCTTTGAAAGTACCAGATTGGAAGTGGGATTCTATTGGGATGGATTTCATCACCGGGTTACCAAGGACAAGATCGGGTTATGATTCTATTTGGGTTATTGTTTGTCGTTTAACCAAAATAGCTCACTTTATACCCGTGAAGACCACCTATACAAGCGCAAAGTTAGCTGATATTTACATGAAGAGAATTGTGTGCCTACATGGCGTTCCCAAGAGTATCGTGTCCGATAGGGGGACCCAGTTCCCATCTCATTTCTTGAAGCAGTTGCATGAATTCCTTGGGAACCAGATTGGAATTCAGTACGGCCTTTCACCCGCAAACGGATGGCCAGAATGAAAGAGTAAATCAGATTTTAGAGGATATGTTAAGAGCTTGTGCACTCGATTATGGATCTAGTTGGGATGATAATCTACCTTATGCTGAGTTCTCCTACAATAACAGTTACCAAGCCAGCATTGAGATGGCAGCATTTGAAGCCTTATATGGGAAGAAATGCACAACCCCATTGTTGTGGAGTGGTGTAGGAGAACGAAGTTTCTTTGACCTGATATAATCCAAGAGGCTGAAGAGAAGGTCAAGCTGATTAAAGATAGATGGAAGATAGCACAGTCACGCCAGAAAAGCTACGCAGATTCAAAACGTAGAGAAGTCACCTACGAGATGGGTGATAGAACCTATCTTAGAGTGTCACCACTCTGGGGTGTAAAGAGGTTTGGAATTAAAGGAAAGTTAGCACCTCGATTCATTGGACCATTCAAAATTCTTTCTTGCAATGGCATATGACTTAGAACTACCAGAAGCTCTGTCAGCGGTACATAAGGTGTTCCATGTCAGTCAGTTGAAGAAATCTCACCCCGAGATGATGGGAGTTCCTTTAATGGATACTGAACCTCTCGAAGAAGTACAATTGGAGAGTGACCTGACCTACAAAGAGAAACCCATCAAGATATTGGAGACCGCAGAAAGAGTCACCCGTACCAAAACCATCAAGTTTTGCAAAGTCCAGTGGAATCATCACACCGAGGAAGAAGCCACCTGGGAACGAGAGGATGACCTCCGAGAAGACCATCCACACCTATTTGCTGACCTATAAGAAGCTCGAGGGCGAGCTTCCTCTTAAGGGGGTTAGTCTCTAACATCCCAAAATTTGCAAAAATTTAAAACTTTGCATTCATGCATCATTTAGGCATAACATTACATCACATAAAGATTAAATGAAATTTCAATTATAGTTTAAATAATTTTATAATTCCATAAAGTGTTTATTTAAACTCCTTTAATAAATATAACTTTTCCAAATTATTTAATGGGCAAGTATAATGCTAAAAAGTTGTATTTTTAATAACCTTTCCAAAACATATTTTTATGAATTTTTCTGAAATGTTTTGAATAGGTTTGAAAATTATTTTTGAAATCAGTTTTGAAAACTGATTTTTATTTTATTTAAAAAGAGTAGAAGTTTGGGCCGGCCCGTTTGCAATCTGCCGCGCGCGCATTAGGAAACGGCCTAGCCAGCCCGCGCAACCCTTCTCTCTCCGTCCTCTCGCTGACAGGTGGGGTCCACCTGTCAGATTCTTCTTCCTCCGTCGGAGATCACGCCGAGCTCAAATCGGCGCCGCACCGGAAAATCCAAGCGTGATTTGCTCGGCGTTTGCCCCCTCTCCGACCCCTATTTAAACCCCCAACCCCGCCGCCACCCTCTCCACCCTAATTTCTCCGCCGCCGGGCAGCTCGCGAGCGAGCTCGGAGCTCCGCCACCTCCGCCGCCGAAAACCTCTCCGTACGGAGTATTCCGGCCACCCCCGGACTCACTTTTGCCCCTCCTCGTTTCCTCTTCCCTTTGCGCACGTTTGTGACTTTGTCTCGCGGGTTAATTTGCAGCCGAACGCCGTCCCCGTCCGCGACCGACGCCGCCGTCTGCCCCGTCGTCTCCGGCGAGCACCCGAGGAGAGGAGGAGACGCCGTGAAGCCCCCCCCCCCCCCCCCACCGCGCCATCAACTTCACCACGACGGCCCGCCTCGCTCGGTAATGCCTCACCCCTCCCGCGCCCCTTCTTGCGCTAGTCCGGCAATGGCGCCGCCGCGGTCGGGCGTATTCCGGCGACGGCGCCGCCCGATTTTGGTCCTTGAGTCGTGGGCCGTTGGATCTAGATCGGCCAAATCTCACGCGTCCATATTTAATTAGATCGGACGGCTCGCGCCGCGATCCGCGTCTGAAGTGACCTCACCTTTTATTATAAGGTGGAAGTCCCTGTGTTAATGTGCTAGTCCCTGGATCAAATGCTAGCACCACAGTTTAAGATGTATATCATGCAAAAGTGTCAAATACTTTATTAAATCGCATGATCCAGTGTCACAAATATCTCTTACAACTTGCATAACCTGAAAAGGCTAGCAAAATTTTCAAGAGTAGCAGCGGAAAATAGTAGATACAATGAGCCTCATCATCTTCATGTGCCACAGGCAAAGCATGTTGGTTGTAGACTCGAAATCCTATCGAATATTCACTCGTCGTCTGTCAAATCTGCAAGGTTTAGTTGCAGCCCAGCTATAAAGGGTCAGCACAATTGAATTGTGGTGGCAAGTGACTTTAATTTCTAATATTCTACTAAGCTATATCTATATGCTTATTTGGCTGGTGGATCTCAAGGCTATTGCGCAAAGCAAGTTTTCTCCTACTTTTGATAAACAACTTTTTGAATTCAATATCTTCTCTTTAAGAGACATCTCGAGACAAGTCCATGTCTCCTACTCATGTTTACCCAACAAAGTTTTATTAAGAAATTGGGATGAAGAGATTTTCAGAACACAGCCTTGTGTAGTTACTCAAATTGTCCGATGCCGGGGACACGGCTAAGATCTTAGGTTTTAACTCTCGAGAGGGTGTGCACTTTCACCATTAGAATTAATCAACCCAAACTATCCTCTACACTCCTTAAGTGAGAAGGAAAAGGAGAAGATCAAGACGAGACTTTTCAGAAGTTGCTTTCCCATGATCATACTAAGATATTACCACCATCCTATCAACTCTACCACCATCAATCTCTTGACCCAGGTCCACATCAACTTACTCCATCAAGACAGAGCCCATATTGACCAATGGTTGCACGTTAAGAAACCAGACTCAGTGTAAACTTAAATCTCATAGCCCTGGGTGGCCTACCACAAGTGAGCAACTCAGGTTAACACCGCATATCATGGCCCCAAGTAAGTAGAAACTACCCTGGGCGAAGACAACCATGACACTTGGCCCTGAGAAGCCACTCAACTTGAAACCTCCTCGATCGACCCAATCCACCCAGGCGTTAAATTAATTTAGTGGAAATTTTCATTTATCACATCAACCATAAAACAATCATTTTTGTAGCAGTTGCTTCCACTAAATTATAATAGGGGTCTAATCTGGAATTTCTAAGGGGAAACCTAAAAGGTTTGCATAGCATACTACAATCTCCCAAAAACCTATCATGCATACTACTTTTGCAAATACTGTTTGAAAACACTAGATATGCAATAGAATAAAATAGTAGGTGTTTTATGAAGTCACTTGCCTTAAGAAAGTTATCGTGTCTCTCCCACTCTTGTCCAAGCCAATAGTTGTTCCCCGTTTCAAACTATGTAGTAAAAGGGCATCCAATAAACAAGCAATTCACAAACACAAAACAAATTGAAACATACAAACGTAAAGAGTCTTCTCGGGAGGGTTTGGTCAGAGGTGTCACATAATTCAATATACAAAAAGAATTAATGTGTTTGGGTATAGGGTTTCGTCAAGGGATGGTCTGGGGTCAATTGTACATTTTCAACTCAAAAAGGTTGTATGGGTGTTTCCAAGTTTTCTAATGAAATGGTCTTCAAATGTTTACACAAATAGGGTATCAAGAAGGCTTAATCACAATTTAAAAGCAAGGTTTAACAATTTAGTACAACTGTAAACATTAAAATTTTCATTTACCCAAAATTATGTTTAAAATTAAATTTAACCAAATTCAAATTCAAGAATTTCTTAATTTTCACATATCTATACATTTTAATTCCCAACTTCAAGGTTTATAGTATTAATAATAACTTAGTTATTTAAAATGTTATAATGTTTTAAATCATATTTTTAGTAACACCTAATTAACCAATAACATTTATAAACACTTGTAAATGAACTAAAATCATTTAAAAGGTGTTAAACAAAACTTACTTATTAATGTTATGAAATATATTAATAAACATAAATTTGAGCTTTCTCCGGACAAGGACAATTATTTATGCCTTTGGTGCAAAGTAATAAATTTTAAATTAATAAACCTTATAATGTGCTAAAATAAATCAAATTAAGAATCTGACCTTTAAATTCATTTTAAATTGTTCAAACATTATTTATAACAAAATTTTATAAATGGGGTTAATAGACAGAGGGCTTTTAATTAAACTTATAGCTATTGGATTTAATCAAGAATAATGTTTGTATAAGGAGTTATGTCAAAAGTAGTCAAACTATTCAATTAAACATACAAATATTAAATCATCAAAATAATTCGCAAAATTATTTTATAACAGAGGCCTCATATCACATATTTTATAAAGTTTCTAAAACAATTTTATTTGCAATTTTTGGATTTATAGATTTAAAGTTATGATAAAATTACTCAAATTCACCATTTGAAATTTGAATATTTTAAACTATGTCAAATTTGAATTTTAAAAGTTCCAGCAGATTCTACTTGTCAAGGGCTTTAATTTGATATAAAATTTGTCAAATTTGGATGTGTGAATAAAAAGTTATAACAAATCTAAGTGGCAGGGGCTTTTCTGCAAAACTGCCAAATAAATTTAAATAAGAAAAATCATTTTCTGACGTGGCAGCTGACGTGTCGCTTACGCGGCGCTGACTGTGCACGCCACGTCAGTGCTGACTGGATCTGATCTGGATCGTCAGATCCAGATCTGACGGCCAGTACTGAAACGTACCGGTTCGATTCAAGATCTAATCTCCACCATTGAACGCAGATCGGATGGCTCACCTTGCTTTGGTCAGCAGTTGGCGGCGCTGACTCGCCGGAGGAGAGGAAGGTGGCGGCGCCGGCGTCGGTCTTCGACGGAAACGTCGCTCCGGTGGAGTTTGAGCTCGGGGAAGACGTCTCCCGGCCGCGGCTTGACACGGCGAAGCGATTGGTCGAGACGGCCGTGAGCTCCGCTTCCTGGAACGGCTGCTACGCTCGGGCGTAGCGAAGCTGCGCCGGCGTGCTTCGGTCGAGCACGAGGCGCTCCGCTCGGCTACGATTAGGAGAGAAGGGGGTGACTGCCGGGAGCGCACGAGCGAGGGGAGGAAGAGGAGGTGGGTCTCGGGCTCGGGTTCTTCTTCACCTCGCCGGGAAACGGAGAATCACGGCGGTGGAGTAGACGAACTCCGGCGAGCAAAAATGGCGGCCTGGCGGCGTGGTTTCAAGAAGTGGAAGAGGGGAAATGCAGAGGAGGAGCTGGGGATTATAAAGGGCTAGGCACGGCGTCAGTTACTCTACCGAATCGCGAGATTTTCGCAGGATTGAATCGGCCGAAACCGTCGGGCGAGATTGATGGGAGGTTGAAGAAGATGACGTCATGATGACGTCATCATTTTTCTTTTTCTTTTTCTGATTTTCCATTTAATTCATATCTTTTTATTTATGGCTCCAAATCAAGTAAAATAAATTTCTAAAAATTTGTAAAAGCATTATCTTTGTGTTAAACCAGTTGTGGGTATGTTTTGAACATTTTTGAAAATTAATATTTGAAATGTTCATAAAATGCAAAATTGCCCGTTTAGGTCAACTTTGAAGGATTTAATAATTCATTTGGGGTTAAATAAAATATATGAAATTACCCACATTGAAATATGTTTGAATCTAAGTTATTTACTCATATTCCAATATTAAATCATTTTTGTCTTTAGTACAATATTCAATACATAACTCATTTATTTGAAATGGAAAGGGAAATATAATGCATTCATTTTTAAATTCAAAATATTTTGTGCACTATTACGTTTTATATTATGATAAATCATTTGAAAACTCCATAAAACAATTATGGAAAAGAATTTTGATTTAATTAATTTCTTATATTAAATATAGTCATGAAAATCATTTTATGTTTTTAGAATTAATGAAATCAATTTAAGTTAATGAAATGCCTATTTGGATAATTAATTAATTATAAAGTCTATGAAGTTTTAAAGATATAAACTATAGATTTATAATTCACAAAACTATGTTTTGAACTCAGGTATAAGAATGAAACCATTTTTCTATTAGCATTTTAAATAGTTATAAATATTATTTTAATTTATGATTAGCTATGGCTAAGTGGTTGAAATCAAATACTTATAAAGAAACCTTTTATTTCATGAATATGGTTTGAAGATTTGTAAAACATTTGTGAAATTAGATATTGAGGTTTTAATAATTACAATGGATAATAAAATCTTTTATCTTGAAACAACTTTTGAAAATGAAGATAAAACTGAGATATTTGAAATATTAAACTTTTTCAATATGTTTGAAGTCTTTCATAGTTTGTTTTCTTATGCATTTAATATTTTATTTTAATAAAAGAAAAGTTTTAAATTTTAGTGATTTTTGAACATTATAAAATGTTGGGATGTTATAGCGTCGAACTGTTTTCGTCCAATAAGAACACGCCACGTAGCCCCTGTTATTTCTTTTTCGCAAGAATTTTTATAAATAAAACAGAAAATATGCAAAACGAAGAAAATTCACAACTTTCGATATGTAAGTTCAAATTTGATAAATTTTATATCCACGGATAGCCCTGCTAGTGTAGTTTATTTCTATATCATTTGTTTTTCCTTTTGACAAATTATAATTCGTGTAATTATCCGAGGAGTATTTAGGCTATTAAATTGATAACTTAAATAATAAAAATGTTTTGTAAATAAATTTAATTGTTTTAGTGTTGTATTATTTCCCTCTGTCCAGAAATATTAATATGTGTCTTATTTTAAAACTTTCATAAAACAATAAAAGTTGTAATTATAGAAATCAAGTTTTGCTATATTGTTTTCAATTATTTAATTGATAAATAAAATAAGAAATTCCTAGAAATTGCATTTCATACATTTAATAGCAGAAGATAAAAATTATTAATAAGTGTGTTTTGTTATACTCATAGCATATCATGCATGCATACATATTTATGTTTGGTGTTGTGATGATATTGTGTTGGTATTTATTTTATTTATTGCTTGTGCTAGATTGTGAAGAAGAGGATGGACTTGCTTGTGATTGTTATTCTTGTTGTGCTTGCTCCTCCTACTACCAAGGCAAGTGACATGTATATTATACCAAATATTTTCTATATGCATATGTAGTATATTTTGAGTAGTATGAAAGATAGGGAATTTTGATTTATTTTATAATGCTAAGTTAGTTTATATTTTGCAAATATCCTAGTAGTGTGTAGCCACCCCTTTTTCCTATGCAGCCATAAAAAGTTTTATTAGTTGCTTAGCTATGCTATAAAAATGTTTATATACCATGTTATAGAAATGTTTCTAAGTGTAAAAATTAAAATGCACATCTGGGTGGAATTGGTTGTTATGGTTTATGTTGAGTGGCTTTTGGGACTATGCTTGTGGTTGTCGTCGCCTAGGATGAATGTCTATTCTACTTAGGGCCATGAGTATGGTGGTTGTTACCCAGAAGTGCACTTGTGGACGGCCAACCAGGAACGAAGAGATTACCAAGTCCCTCCAAGTTTAGAAGCTTCCCGTGCAGCCTTTTGACAATGGGCTCTGTCTAGAATAATTAAGTTGTGAAAATGCAACCTGTCAGCTTGACAAGCAGATGTAGAATTGGTAGGTGGAACAGGTCTTGCTAGTATGGTTGCATTCTTCTTCTGAAAGTTCTTGTCTCAATTCTCTCCTTTCCTTAATAAACTCCGCGTGTATAGGATGTTTGGGTTAATTGAGTCTAAAGGTGAAAGTGCACAACCTCTGCAGAGTCGACAAGTCTGAGTACTTAGCCGTGTCTCCGGAAATGGACTACTTCGAGCAACTGGACAAGGATGGGCGGAAGAATCTCAACACTGTTTTCATGAAGTAAAATTTGACTTAAGGAAAGAATTGTTGGTGCACTTGAGCTTTATCCCTTGGTGCCAAGTCTTTGAGAAATAAAAGTGTTTTACAAAAGATAGGAGAAAACTTGCTTTCTGCAAAATAGCCTCCAACCCCACCAAGCCAAATATGCATATAGATTCTAGACTTGTCATTTTATATCTACCATAGTCACTTGCCAATACATCATTGTATTGACCTCCTTCGGGGGCTGCATATTCAAATGTGCAGATAATTCTGATGAAGAATGAGATTGGACTCGAGTTTACACCCAACATGTCTGCCTGTGGCGCATGCTTGAAGATGAGGCTCATTGTTATTCGCTTTTTTTGTGAACTCTGAATTTTAGCTAGCCTTCATGCCTATGCAACATGTAATAAAGCTATACTTAGCTATTATTTTTGGATCTCGCTGTAGCAATTTAATAATTATGCAATGGTACTTTATATTTTGTACTGTGGTGCTGGCAGTGATCCAGGGACTAGCACATAACAGAGGCGTTCCAACTTTAATAAGAGTTGGGGCGCTACACTTCTTTTCGACTATCACGGGGTTAGCCACCCATTCGGATTTCTTGATTTCTCGGATGAAGTTTGCTTTGAGTAGTTTGTCAACATGCTTCTCTATAGCTTATCGCTTTGGTCCTGACACACGACGTAGTGTTTGTTTGATTGGCGTGGTTCCTGGACTGAGTTGGAGAGATTGCTCGGCGAATTCCCTGGGTATGCCTGGCATGTCGATTGTGCACCATGCAAACATATCCCAGTTCTCACGGAGGAATTCGACAAGTGTGCTTTCCTATGCGGGAGGCAGACTTGATGACACTTTGACCGTTTTTACCGGATCAGTCTGATGAACCTGGTGTGTTCATGTGTCATCTGCCGTGCTGAATGCCTTGTCGACAGCTTGTTTCTTGTGATTTTGCATGTTTGTTGTGTCGTTGATGAGCGAGAGCTCCTCCAGTGTTTGTTCTGCTCCGAACATCTCAGAGATTTTATTGAAGTCGCGGTCGCAAGCGTCTGACCTTTAAAAGTTTTTGTTTATTGTGATAACTCCTTTTGGACCTGGCATCTTCAGTTGAAGGTATGCATAATGCAGTATCGCCATGAATCGCACGAATGCTGATCGTCCCAATATGGCATGATATTTCCACCTCCAGTCGACGACTTCGAACTCCATCGACTTGGTTCGGAAATGTGTTGCGTCACCAAATGTGACATCGAGCTCTATCGTGCCTTTCGGTATGATAGCTTTGCCTGGAACTATACCGTGGAAAGTATTTGAGGATGGGACTAAATTTTCGACTGACCTATCCATCTGGCGTAGTGTATCGGCGTAAATGATATTGATGTCACTTTCTCCATCCATAAAAACTTTTGTCATGGCGTAACCGCCAATTTGAGCTTCGAGCACCAGAGCGGAGTGACCTGACCTATAATAGATGGTGGATGGTCTTCTCGACTGAATGTGATTCCAGTTTCTGATCCACACAAATATTCTGGTACGGTTGGTGGTGCCATAACCGCCATATTGACGTGTTGAGTGTGGAGTTTTTGTTGTCTGTTAGATGGTCGTCCTTTCTGGATCATGTACATTTGCTTTTGATGACTTGAATATTGCTCTGTTGCCCCTAATGTATCACCCCTGTGAATTGATTGTCGGGGTCGTATGATGGAGGAGGTGGTAGTGCTACGACTGTTTGCGTTGGTGTAGGTGTCATATGTTCTGATGTATTTCCTCCGAGTCGCTTCATGTATTCGGCTGCTAACTGTTCGAATTCACGACAATTCTCCATGGTAGGACTAGATGTTAGTCTTCAAGTTGCCGGGTCTTTGAAGAAGTGTAACTTGCATGGATTCTCTATTCTTTCTTGTTCTATTCTTGGATCGGAGCGTTTTGCCAATCTTGCCTCCTGTAACCTCCGCGCTGATCACGGTTCCTGTTGTCGTGACGGTCGACTGGTCGATCGTAGCGATAGTTCTCGCCTCGTGTATCTCGATGATCATCGTGTCGACTGCTCTGTCGGTCGTCTTGTTTTCAATCCTCTCGAGTGCGATCGTCCTGTGAGAATCTAGCTGCGACAAATTTGACTTTGTCTTTGCTACCGTAATCATGGTCGCGCCTTCTTCGTTTATCGTCTCTGTCCCGGCGATCTCGACTGTCGCGGTGATCGCGGCTATCACGGCGGTTGCTATGGTTTTGTGGTGAGGGTCGGGTTTTGTTTTGAACTTCGTCTTCACCGTCCGCCCACTCAGTCGCTAACTTCATTAGCTCTGCCATATTTTTTGGCTTCTGGCGACCGAGCGCCTCTTTGAAGTCGTTTCTATAGACTCCCATTGTGAAAGCGTCCATGGATCTGTCTTCTGATATTGCGTTGACTGAGTTACGTATGGCGGTCCATCTTCTGATATACGTTGTGAGTGCTTCATCTGGCTTATGCTTGCATGCCCGAAGTTCTTCAAATGTTTTTGGTCGTTCGCAGAGAGGATCGAAGTATTTTATGAAGTCCTCTTTAAAATGATCGCAGGAATCGTAAGTTCCTGCAGGTAGCGATTTGAGCCAGTCGCGAGCTGTGCCTTCAAGCATCAGTTGCAAGTATTGCAGTGTTGTTGTGGTTGTTCCTCGTTGACATACAACTGCTAGATTGTAATCCTCGAGCCAGCCTGAGGGCTCTTTAGTGAAATTGAATTTTGGCGTGGCAGGTAGGCCAAACTTCTTAGGTAGCTTGGTCTCGCGAATTCGTCGAGTGAAACACTGTGCTCCACATGGTTCTGTGTCGCGGGTGTCAGGTGACTCCCTGATGTTCGATCTTCTTGCCCTGCTCCGCGAACGGCTCCTCGATCGGCGGCGGCTAGAGATTTTTCTCGCACTACTTCATGGAGGGTTGTGACTGTGATGACTTCGCGAGTGACTTCTACTGCGTCCTCGCCTTCTTCCGTCTGTTAGCTCTTTTGGAGCAATTCCTAGAGCTTTCATCTGCTGGAGGTACAGCTCCTCGGCTGGATCTCGTGCCGACGGTTTGCTTGCTTGAAGGTATGCTCCTATGGACATGAGTGATCCTTCGCCTGTTTTTGGTAAGATAACGCCTCCCGAGTGGAACGTTATGAATGAATGATTGAGATTTCAAATGACCTCTGATCGTTCATCTTCAGGGATTATTGTGATTCTGGATCTGTATCTTCCTTCTGTTGCTCCCGTAGAACTAATGGACAGTTGTCGCTTGCATGCACTTGATATGCTTGTCTGCTTCCTTCTCTCTTCGAGTGCTGCTTTTTGCTGCTTTAGACGCAGTGTTTCTTTCCAGTTGAAATAATTGTAGGCCAGTAGTTCATTCGACGTTGCGTCTGCTGGCATCATTGTGCAATCATTTATGACCTTAGTCACTTTTGCTGCCGTCTCGGCTGTGATAACCAGATTGGGTGTGCCGTCCGGCAATGTGACTGTGCATTGATATTCAGTTGGCCTTCGACTGGCTGCTGATGCTGATGTTTCTGCAGTAAATGCGACATAAACTTGTTGTGGCATGGTCGAAGGATATGCGTAAGTTTTGTAGACATCAGGTGTTGCTTCCGTTTCGTCATCCCAGTCCATGTCGTAGCTCTTGTTTTTGCTGGTTTGAGTACCACATGACTGCTCAACAGGTTTGTCGAAGTCGGTGCAAGCGTCATGAAGAGCTTGGATTTCTGGATCGACGAAGTCGGTAAGATGTATGATGTCCTCTGGGGTTTCGTCATACTCAGGGAGATGGAAGCTTTCTTCTGGATCCTCGACCTGCATGCAGTCGTTGCAGTCTTCGAGTAGATTAAGTTGTTCGGCTGGGTTGATTTGAAGATTCGACTGTACTTCTTCTTCTAGCTGGTTTTGTGCTATGAACTCGTTGAATTCCCTTGTCGACATGGATCCTGCCATAGATCCTGATAGCGAGATCGGACTGATCTATGATGCGTCAACTCCTGTGTCTTCTGATGATGTTGTCGCGACGGTCAGACCTTCGGCGGGGTTGTGCTTCATAGTCGACTGACCTTCATCTTCAGCGAATTCGTCTGCCTTGAATTTGTTGAACTCCCACAATGACATCGACTCGGTTGGGAATTTGGGTGGCCGGATTGAGTTGATCTATGTTGGTATGGCCTCCCTGCCTGTTGAATGCGTGGTTGCAGTCGATTTCTCCTTGGGCGATCCAATTACGATATGTTCGGCTAAGTCCTGCACACCAAACTCATCAACGAAAAAGTTATGTTCCCCAACTGTAAAATTGAATCCTGAACTTAGATTCGAGTAGATCTCTTGTACTTCATGTGAGTATGGCTTGATCCTCCGTGGTGACGATGCTTTTGGCGAGTTTTCTCCTATGGACTGGATGCGATCTCAAGTTGTTGATGTGTCTCCCTCTGAGGGAGTCGGCGAGTGGCCGTTTGCACCTGGAACCGAAAAATCCATAGATCCAACACTACTTGTGACGAGGGATGCCCCCATCAATACCCATGGTTACTAGCCTAGGGTAAGAGTTATGAGATAGAGAACGCGTAGTGTTCGTAGATTTGTCGGTTGACAAGTGGGATTTACCCAGGTTCAGGGCCCTCGAGTGAGGTAACACCCTTACGTCCTGCTTGTCTATTATTGATTAGGAATATGCGGCGAGTACAAGGTTCTAGCAAGATGTCGATCTTGCCAGAGTTTGGTGATTCTGATTGGGCGTGTCCTTAATCGGCCACCCTCCTGTCCTTTATATAGTGGTACAGTCTCAGGTAGTAACCGACTAGGACTACAAGTATGGAAAGTACTACCAACTATGTATCTATGGTATAAGTCTTCGACTTGGGCTTCGCTTGTTGGGCTTCTTCAGCCTATTGATAATTGGGATTTAGTCATTACGTGCACCAGGTACCCACATGAAGAGGTACCCGTTTGGTATAACCTCGTCAACCTGTTCTCACAGACGGCGCAAATTGACGAGTGATGTCCCCCTCAATACCCATGGTTATTAGCCTAGGATGAGAGTTATGAGGTAGAGAACGCGTAGTGCTGGAAGATTCGCCGGCTGACAAGCGGGAATTACCCAGGTTCAGGGCCCTCGAGTGATGTAACACCCCTACTTCCTTCTTGTCTGTTATTGATTGTGAATATGCGGCGAGTACAAGTGTCTAGCAAGATGTAGATCTTGCTAGGGTTTGGTGGTTCTGATTGAGCGTGTCCTTGATCGGCTACCCTCCTGTCCTTTATATAGGGATACAGGTCTCGGGTAGTAACCGACTAGGATTACAGATATGGAAAGTATAACCGACTAAGTCTATCTATGGTAACAAGCTTCGACTTGGGCTTCGCTTGTTGGGCTTCTTTTGTCTATTGACAATTGGGCTATAGTCATTACGTGCACCGGGTACCCACATGATGGGGTACCCGTTTGATATAACCTCGTAAGTGTGTTACACCTCTTTTTGTAGCATGTCGTCTGTGACCTGGTTGCGGCCGGCAAGGCCTTTGTGCGGGCGGAGTAGGAACGGGTTGCTCTCCTTTCCAACCTCGGCGATCTGAGCCGTAAGTCATTTTGCTTTACCTCCTGAAGTGCTTTGCTCGATTGCCTTTTAAGTTTTTACAGTTGAGTTGGTAATTGATTGTCTCAGGCGTCAAGGGCATCACCAAGAAGCGAGCGGCTGAGTTGGAGCAGCGACTGAAAGACCTGGAACGCCAACTCAGCAACCAGAAGTCGCAGACAAAGAAAGATCTTGACATCGCTTTAAACTCTATCGTCACTCGCCCGCTTGAGCATCCAAAGCAACCGTTGAACCTTGCGCATGTGCTTGGAGGTGTGTAGACTTCGCTTCATGTTTCGTGTCCTTCTTTACAGTTTCTTTTGCTGACTCTCCACGTGGTCTTCTTTTTGGATTTGTGAAGGTTCAACTACTTCTTCTGCCTCCAAGGGTACGGCGAGTGAAGATCTGTCACTCGAACACGTAATTGAGAAGTTGGGTGCCGCCGTCCAGCATGCCAAGGGTTCTTTGGAGTTTTCAAGTCGAACGCTTGGCGCTGTCTTCCAGGAGGTGCTCCCTTCGAGTGAAGTCCCTGCCACTGCGCAAGGATATGCTGATGTGATGGGTCCCGGGTCACCGACAATGGCTGCGATTGCACGCGACTTGACTGTACGCGGTTCGGAGTCCACCCTCAAGCTTCTTGTTGGTAACGGCGTGATTGCCGAGTATGAGGCTGCCTTATCTGACTTCCCTAAGAAACCAGACGGGAAGCCTTTGCCTTTGTAGAGTATAGCCAAACCCGTTGCATGTCTGGCCAAAGTTAGCATCTCTACCATGGAGCGCCGCACAGCTGCAGTTGCTGCTATGTCTAGGTCGCGAAGAGACAGATCCGAGTTTATATCCCATGCTTAGTTTTCTCACTTTGCGGTCTTAAAATTATTAACTCTACACACAGTATGTGTGTATTGCTACTTCCCTTTAAGATATGAACTCCAATATCGCACTCTCTTTCTTCTGTTGTTTTGCTTTGCCTTTGGTCCTATGTCTGAGATTTATGACTATGCTCTTGACAGCCAGTTGATACCACTCCGATTGGGGCGTCTCAGACGTGGGTGGACACTCAAACACCTGCCGTGGTAAAAAATGATGCCAAGGTTTTGGCTTATGCGAAGAATCGTGCGGCAAAGCTGGAACAAGAGCTGAAAAATGTGCGGACTGAGTTGAAAATACTCAAGACTAAACCAGCTCTCGCCACCCAACGGGAGGTATGTACTTGGTGAGGTAGAGCACTCGAATATGCAGCTCGAAGGTATTTACTATTCGATTGCCTTTGTGATATTCGTGTAGTCTCCTTCCTTTTGCTTAGCTTGTCTGTCATGTGTTCGTCTACAGTTTTTGTCCATAACGCCAAGGATGAGGAAGAACGGGTTAAGGAGCGTTTGGATAACGCGACTGGTGACCCTCTCACCAGTCCTCAGCACTTCTGGGCAGACAGATACCATGCCGTCAAGCTCGCTACTCTCAAGGACTGAGTGTTCTGTGGTGCCATCCTACTCGAGCGTTGCCGGGCGGCACTTATGCGCTTCAACCACTTGTTGTTTCCTGATGGGCTGCAGCCGCAAGGAATTCATGGGCTTGTTGATTTGTTCTAATCGACATATTCATTTCGGGAAGCGATAACCAAAAAGGTTGTGCTTGGAGCCAATGCCATCATGGGATATATTCGATTCAAGCACCCAAACATGCATTTTTCCTCGCCTGCAGCTGGTTCGTGTCTGGAGCAGAAGTTTTTCGACGGTACTGCGGCTTCAGCGAAAATGCTTGTGGGTCGCATGTATGATCAGATTGTAGGTTCCAATCTGCCCATGAAGGATGAGCCTGCATGATTTTGTATGGTTTTTGTATTTGGACAACATGCGCGGCCTCCGAGTCCATTGAGTGGGATGTATGTATGAAATGTATATGAACTTGTGCAATTTCCTAGCCCCCGAGTATACCGAGTGGGGTATGTAGATAAAGATATTCATATAAGTATGTATGCGTCCAGCCCCGAGTCTATCAGGTGGATTGTACAAAAAATTACTTTCTGTATTCTTGTGAGTAATCAGATTGCGTTTGCAAGTATGTGACGAGGTTATACCAAACGGGTACCCTTCGTGTGGGTACCTGGTGCACGTAATAACTAAATCCCAATTGTCAATAGACTGAAGAAGCCCAACAAGCGAAGCCCAAGTTGAATATTGTTCCATATATAGACATAGTCGGTTATACTTTCCGTATCTGTAATCCTAATCGGTTACTACCTGAGACCTGTAACTCTATATAAAGGGCAGGAGGGTGGCCGATCAAGGACACGCCCAATCAGAACCACCAAACCCTACCAAGATCGACATCTTGCTAGACCCTTGTATTCGCCGCATATTCACAATCAATAACAGACATGCAGGAAGGAGGGGTGTTATCTCAGTTGAGGGCCCTGAACCTGGGTAATTTCCACTTGTCAACCGACGAATCTACCAACACTATGGGTTCTCTACCTCATAACTCTCACCCTAGTCTAGCAACCATGGGTATAGATGGAGACACCCCTCGTCAATTGGCGCTGTCTGTGGGAACAGGTAGTGTTGGATCTACGGATTTTTCGGTCCAAGTTGCAAACGGCCACTCGCCGAGTTCATCAAAGGGATGCACATCAGCAACTTCAGACCGCATCCAGTTGACAGGCGACCAGTCGCCAAAACCAGCATCGCCAACCAGGATCAGTCCATATTTACCTGAATCTCAAGAGATCTACTCCAATCTCAGTTCAGCATTTGATCTAACCATCGGAAAAGATATTTTTTCGTTGATAAGTATGGTGTGCAGGACTTAGCCGAATAGATCGCAACTGATCCACTCCAGGAGAAACCGATGGCGACCGCATATCAACTAGCAAGGATGCCATCTCACCACAGCTCGACCCGATCCATCAACCCTAATATCCTACGGAGTCGATGTCATCAGAAGAATTCAAAAAATGCATGGCAAATGAATTCACTGAAGACTAAGGTCAGTCAGCTACCCCACATAAACCAGTCGAGGACCTGGTCACCTCGACAGCAGCAGAAGACACAAGAGAAGATACATCACAGATCAGCCCGATCTCATTATCAGGATCCATGGCCGAATCCATGTCCACAAGGGAATTCAACGAATTCATAGCACAAAACCAGTTTGACGAAGAAGTACAGTTGAATCTCCAGATCGGCCCAGTCGAGGACTGTATGCAAATTGATAATCCAGAAGAAAGCTTCAATCTCTCCGAGTACGACGAGTCTCCAGAAGACAACATATATTTGACCGACTTTGTCGACCCTGAGATCCAAGCTCTTCATGATGCTTTCACCGACTATGACGAACCCGTAAAGCAGTCTTGTGACGTTCAGAATAGCAAAAACAAAAATGTAGACATGGACTGAGACGACTTTCTGAAGCAACGCCTGATACCCGCACAACTTGTGCATATCCTTCACCCATACCACAACAGGTTTGTGTCGCGTTTACCGCAGAAACGTATGCAACATCAGCCAATCGAAGGCCAACCGAATACCCCTGCACAGTCACTCTGCCCGACGGCACAACCACTCTGGTCATCACAGCCGAGATGGCCGCAAAGATAACAAAGGTCATTGAGGATGGCATAATGATGCCAGCAGACACAACTCCAGATGAATTAACGGCCTGTAACTACTTCAACTGGCAGGAAACGTAGCACCTAAAGCAGTATAGAGCGGCACTCAAAGAGAGAAGAAAGCAGGCAAGCATATCAAGCGCTCGCAGACGACAGCTGTCTATTAGCTCTACAGGAGCAACAGAAGGAAGACACAGATCCAAATTCGAAAGGATCCCCGTGGAGGAAAGAGCAAGAGTCACTCGAATCTTGGACCACTCATTCATGACACTCAACTCAGGAGGCATACTCTTACCTAAGACAACCGACGGTGCACTTATATCCATAGGAGCAAACCTCCAAGCAGGAAAGCCACCAGCAAGAGATCCAGCTGAGGAGATGTACCTCCAGCAGATGAAAGCTCTAGAATCGCAGCTAAAGAACTAGCAGATGGGAAAAGGCGAGGATGCAGCAGAAGTCACTCGCGAGGCCATCACAGTCGCAGCCCTCCATGAAGTAGTGCAAGAAAAATTTCTGGCCATCGCAAATCAAGAAGCCGCTCGAGGAGCAGATCTAGAAGATCAAACAGTCAAGACTCACCGGACAACCAAGGTATAGGTCCATGCGGAGCACAATGTTTCACTCGACGGATCCAAGAGCCGAAATTAACCAAGAAATTTGGTCTACCCGCCATGCCAAAATTTAATTCTACACAAGAGCCCTTAGGATGGCTCGAGGATTACAAGCTGGCAGTCGTATGCCAACGAGGAACAACCACAACAGCACTGCAGTATTTGCAACTGATGCTTGAAGGCACAGCTTGCGACTGGCTCAAATCACTACCCGGAGGAGCCTACGACTCATGAGACCGCTTCAAAGAGGACTTATAAAATATTTTAACCCCCTCTGCGATCGAACAAAGATATTCGAGGAGCTGCGGCCATGCAAGCAAAGGTCAGACGAAGCACTCAGAACATATATCAGAAGGTGGACCTCCATACGAAACTCTGTCAGTGCAATATCAGAAGACAGAGCGATGGATGCTTTCACAATGGGAGTCTACAGAAAAGACTTCAGGGAGGCGCTTTGTCGACAAAAACCAAAAAGCATGGCGGAGCTCATAAAGCTGGCGACAGAGTGGGTAGACAGTGAAGATGCAGTTCAAAGCAAAACCCCACACTCACCACAACATTATCATGACCGACGGGACAATCGCAACCATCGAGACACTCGAGATCGTTGGGACAGGGACGACAAGCGAAGAAGGCGCGACTATGATCATGGAAGCAAAGACAAAGTCAAATTCGTGGCAGCCAGATTCTCACAAGATGATCACACCCGGGATGATAGAAAACAAGACGATCGACATAACAGTCGACAAAATGATCGTCGAGACACACGAAATAGCAACTATCAAGATGATTGACCAGTCGACCGTCGCAACAACAGAGATCGTGACCAACGTGGAGGATACAAAAGACAAGACTGGCAAAGATGCTCGGATCCAAGAGTAGATCAAGGCGGAATAGAAAATCAATGCAGATTGCACTTGTTCAAGAACCCAGCATCTGGAAAATTAACATCCAGTCATATTATTGATAATTGTCGTGAATTCGAGCAGTTAGCAGCTGAATATGCAAAGCGACTCAGAAGAAATAGTACCTGCGCAACAAGTAGCAGCGCTACCACCTCCTCCATCATACGACTCCAACAATCAGCTCGCATGAGCAATACATTACGTACCACAGGGTTCAACCGAACAACACCCTAATCATCAGAGGCAAATGTACAGGATTCAAAAAGGACGACCCTCCACATACAGCAAGAACTTCACACTAGACATGTCAACATGGCGGTCATGGCACCACCAGCCGTACCAGAGTACTTACTGTAGCGTACCTGCACTTAAAATAAGTCAGATACCTGTGTATACTGCAAATCACTGGATCGATTTGTTTGCACACACAGTTTACGATGTAATATCACAACAAAGTATCAATTTTATTACATCGATGATCCAGACTTATAAAATATTCAATACGAGTTGCATAACATAAAGCTAGCCCGGAAAGAGTAAACAGCGGAAATACAATAGTAGTGAATCTCCATCGCATTCATGTTGCCACAGGCGAAAACATGTTGGTTGTAGACTCGAAACCTTTAAACGAAACCTTACTCGTCATCTGAACACTCTGCAATAAGAAAAATATTGCAACAATGTGGGTCAGATTTCATTAAAAATGGAGTCTGGCAAGTGACACTATGGTGGACACTTAGTGGAATAACTCTAATAACCTATATGCATATTTGGCTGGTGGAGTTCCAAGGCTATTTTGCGTAAAGCTAGTTTTATCCTATCACTTTATAAAACAGTTTCAACATCATAATTGGCAACACTGGCAACTTACAGTGAACCAAAAGATGGCCCATCCTTGAGTGCACTCTCAGGTAAAAACCCCCACATACTATGGTCCTAAGTATAGTGAAAACTATCTTAGGTGAAAACCCCCATATACATGGTCCAGAGTAGCTCACCCATCTAAGCGTTCCCTCGGGTAAAAACCCCCACATTCAATGGTCCTAAGTATAGTGGAAACTATCTTAGGTGAAAACCCCCATGAACATGGTCCTGAGTAGTCCACTGTTGTTTACTTATCAAAATTTTATTAAGAAATTAGAATGTTGGGATTCCTCCGTTGTCCTTGATCAGCTGTAGTTTTCACTTGCAAATCTTCTCCTTCAGTTCTTCACTTTCTTCTCCATTTATTCCTCACATCCCTTTTTTCCTGGGTGGCCATCCACAAGTGTGCTCTCAGGTGAGAACCCCCACATTCATGATCCTAAGTATAGTAGAAACTATCTTAGGTGAAAACCCTCATGGACATGGTCCTGAGTAGCCACTCAACATAAACCAAACAACCAATCCACCCAGATGATTCATTAACTTAGTGGATGTGCACTCCCAGGTGAAAACCCCCACATTCAATGGTCCTAAGTATAGTAGGAACTATCTTAGGTGAAAACCCCCATGAATATGGTCCTGAGTAGTCACTTAAGATTTTGTAAAACCTTTCATCAATTGCATAGCATCAAAACTCTACTAAGTCATTTTATAGGTACCTAGACACAATGGAATAGGGAATTCTAAACAGGTCTTGCATAGCAATACTACTAAGTCATACACATGCTTAGGAAAAATAATTCTACTCATGCATATAAAATACTTAGGAATTTATGAGGTGTGCCACTTGCCTTGGCAACAAGAAGAATAGCAATAGCAGCTGCAACAGTTGTCGTTTCCCTCCGAAATTTCTAACACATCAAACAAAACACACAAAACATACAAACAAAAATAACAATACAAAATATGCTATGCATGATGTGCAAAATACTTAGAGAAAATACTAAGTCTATTCTTCAAGGTGATCGACAATTATCAACAACTCTTTGTAAATTGGATATTCACTATAGTGAGAGAGACAGACACCCGGCCAGCCACTTAAGTTGTGGAACAGGTCTCATGTACGTGGACATGTAAGGTTAGTCTCCAGGCCACTTCATCTCACTATGCCGCTAGGATCCAACAAACTTCAAGATGGTAATAACATGATCAAAAATTGTTTAAGTCAAGATTAGGAAAGAGGGAAGGGAAAGAAAGAAAGATGTAGTTGGTCCTCCAGACTTGTAACTTGCTTATTGGTTATGTCTTGATTGAATTTCTTGGTAGACTTGATAATTCTTCAGACTTGATGATTCTTGTATCTCCTAGTCGGGTGTTGGATTTACCTAGTCATCATGAAGTCTCAGAGAAGAAGGGAGAAAAGTGAGAGAGAGGAAGCAAGACTTAGAAAATGTTCCTGGTTGGTCTTCATGAACTTCTTCTAGATTTTCTTCTAAGTGCTTCTACTCCTTGAAGATACTTCTGAAGTCTTGTTTTGGCTAAGTCCTTCATTGGCCTTCTAGCTCCATACTGAAAATACTAAGTGTCTAAGTGCATAGCACTTTACCAAAATACTAAGTTGAGGCTAATCCTAACTTAGAGAAAATGAGGAAGGAGTTTTCCTATAAGGAGTATAACTATATGAGAAAAATATGTAATGCATGAAATGCACCCTTTTATCATAAGAAACATCATACTAATTTTTGTGATATTTATAAAATATGCATGAGGCTATAAATCCAATTTAATTATTTTCTATTTTTGCAAAACATAATAAAAGAAATAAATATAAGATTAAATTTTTTTGTGATTAAATTTTTATAAACAAATTTTATAAATGGTGTTAATAGTCAGAGGGCATTTAATTAAATGTATAGCAATTGGATTTAATCAAAATTAATGTTTCTCCTAATAGTTATGTCAAAAATAGTCAAACTATTCAAATTAAGCATACAACTATTAAATCATGAAAATAATACTCAAAAATATTTTATAACAGAGGCATCATATTACAAACATTCTAAAGTTTCTAAATCAATTTAATATGCAATTTTTGGATTTATAGATTTAAAGTTATTACAAATATACTCAAATCATCCATTTAAAATTTTAATAATTTATACTAAGTCAAATTTGAATTATAACTGATCTAAAATATTCTACATGTCAAGGGCTTTCCAAATATATAAAAATATTTGAATTTGGATATGTGAGTAAAAAGTTATAACAAATCTAAGTGACAGGGTCTTTTCTGCAAAACTACCAATAAATTTTAAATAAGAAAATCATTTTCTGACGTGGCAGCTGATTGGGCTGCTGACTGTGCGCTGACTGGGTCGCCACGTCGACGCTGATGTGGATAAGTCAACAGATCTGGATCGTCAGATCCGGATCTGACGGTCCAGATCTCATCGTATCGGTTCGATTAAGAATTCTAATCCTGGCCGTAGGACGTAGATCGGACGGCAGGGGAGAGACGCTCACCGTGGCGGCGCGAATGGTCGCCGTACTTGATGAAGACGGCGGCACGGCCTCTAGCGTGGACGACGTCGGCGTTGGGGTGCTCCCCCGGACGAACGGAGGCGACAGTGGAGCGCGGCTGGTCGCCGCGGAGACGATGGGCTCTTAAGCGGCGTCGTTTGCTTCTCGGAGCGGCTCGAAGACCCGGCCGGCGGTGCGGTTTGCTCCGGCGGGTTCGGTTGAGCTCGGCCCGCTCGATTTTCTGAGAATGAGACGTCGGGAAAGGGTCAGGAGGTGCGCGTCGGCGAGGGAAAGAGGAGGAGGGGGTCTCGGGCGCGAGGGGGTGGCTTACCTCGCTGGGGACAGAGGAAAACGGCGGCGGCTTGCTCAAACTCCGGCGAGCGATTTCCGCAGCCTCGGGGCGTAAAATAGAGAGGAAGGAGAGTGGAAACGGAGGTGGGGATGTGGGGTATAAATAGGGCAGGAGAGGAGAAACAAACCGCGACGAATTCGCCGGAATTTTGGAAGGAATCGGAGGAGGACTCGGGGGTTCGGAGCGAGGAGGAAGACGATGACGTCAGTGACTTTTCTTTTTCTTTTTGTGATTTTCATTTTATTAATATCTTTTGATTTTAGTGTCCAAATGATGTCAAATTAATTTCTATGAATTTGTAAAATTCATATCTATGCTTTAAAACATTAGTGGGTATGTTTTGAAACTTTTTGAAAAATAATTATTTTGAAATATTCATAAAATACATTTTTGCCTATTTTAGGTTAACTTTGAAATTAGGGATTTAATAATTCATTTGGGGTTAAATAAAATTTATGAAATTACCCCCATTCACATATGTTTGAATTCAAGTTATTTAAACTAATTTTGCTGAAATCATTCATCCTTATTTTGGCATACTAGTAGTGTCGGGGATGTAATTCCCCGGTACCTCGAAGTTGCGGGGTTATTGTGTTAATATTGCAGGAATAAATAGGAGAGGTAAAGGAAAAGAGGAGAAAGAGCATCTCGGGCCAAGATGAGGAGAGCCGGGCCGATTTTCTCTGCGGGCCGAAGTTCTCGGCTCGGTCAAACCGAGTAAGCGCGTCTCGATGGGCCGAGATCATCTCCCCCACGCCTCCCGCACAACCTCATCGCCACGACCTCCACCAACTCTTTGTCGACTCCCACGGGAACGACCCCCACGAGCTCTCCTCCGCGCCGCCCCGACCTCCTCGGCTGCCGACTTCGCTGCCTCCCTCAACCTCGCGCCCCGACGGCGCCCCCCGAGACCGCCCCCGCATCAATCTCGGCCGCAAGCGCCTCCGTCCTCCACCTCGGCTGCGCTTCCTCGCCTCCAGGCCGTCCGCATCCCCCGGCATCGGCTCGACCCCGCCTCGGCCCCGCCGTCCTCGACGTCAACTCCCCCGCACCGAGCTCGGCTGCGCTCGCTCCGGCACGGCTTCCCCGGCCTCCGACCTCGGCTCCGTGCGCCCCGACCCCGACTATGCCTCCTCGCAATGGCCGCGTCTCGGATACGCCCGACGCCAGAGTGCCTGGCCGCGCCGGGATCCCATCGACCTCATCTCGGATGCGCCCCCGACAGTGCCGCCATCAGCTCGGCCCCGCCCCGAGCTCTGCGTCACGGCATCGCCTTGACCTTCCCCGGCCTCGGCCATCTCTGGCATCCCCAAGTCCAGCACCCAGCTTCCTCCAACTCCGGCAGCGCCCCTGGCTCCCCCCAACTCCGACCTCAGCAATCCCAGCTGCGCCTCGGTGCCGCGCCCGGCCTCGCATCCGACACCGCCGCCAACACGGACGAACCTGAGCTCTCCTCCGACTTCCGCACCAACCCCGGCAGCGCTCGAGATCTTCCCCGACCGCCCCGACATCGAGGACCCCAGCGACCTCGACAGCCCAGTACTTCGCCGGCAGCGCTCAGCTCTGCTCCCGGGCTCGTTCCGTTGACCAACACCTCCTCACCTAAGAGGCCGGGTTGGCCCAATCCGGATGTGCCGGGTACGCCACCGAGACAGAGGCCAGGATAGATGGTTCGGAGGCCTACCCGGCGGAGCTAGGCACAAATCACTTCTCCGGGAGAGGATAAGAAGAGAACGTGATGCGGAAGACGGACACTAGAAGACGAAATCACCTGTCCAGCGGGGGTACAGTGCCGCTAAAGTATCCGAGATGTGACAACAGTACACTGCGCGTCGTACAGTGAACAGTGCCGATTACACCCCAGTAGTCACCTCAGCTACAGTGCGCAGTGAATAGTGTTCTTTGTCCCCTTGTCCCTGGCTTGTCCCCTGGGCTCTCCCTATATAAAGGGCACCAGGGGGAGAGGGAAGAGAGAGGCCACCACCCCACCACTTCATTTCCCCCCTTCTCTTTTGCTCTCAAAACCTCATGGAGGTATGTCTAGCAGCTCGCAGAGCTTATTGTAGCCCGGATATTAAGAGGAGAAATACACCGAGTAGGCTAGATGCTGCAGTAGGGGTTTTATCTCCTCACGAGAGCCCCGAAGCAGGGTAAATCCTTGTGTCACCGTGTCGGTTGAGTTTATCTGCGCGCGAGTTCATCGCGCAATCCCTCCCCGAGATCCCCTAGCGTCCGTCGGCCCCACCAATTAGCCTACCCATAGGCATCTGTCTGTTCGCCACGACGACAGTTGGCGCCCACCGTGATGCAGAGTGGCGCTTGCGGGAAGAATTTCGGACGGGACCCGGCATCCCCAAAACCGGGATCCTAAATCCGGGATCCCTACGCTACGCGCAGTGGTCACTGACATCCTGCGCCGCGGGTAGCGGTCACCGGCATCCCAAAATTCGGGATCCTAAATCCGGGATCCCTACGCTGCGGGCAGTGGTCACTGACATCCTGCGCCGCGGGTAGCGGTCACCGGCATCCCAAAATCCGGGATCCTAAATCCGGGATCCCTACGCTCCGGGCAGTGGTCACTGACATCCTGCGCCACGGGTAGCTGTCACCGGCATCCCAAAATCCGGGATCCTAAATCCGGGATCCCTACGCTGCGGGTAGTGGTCACTGACATCCTGCGCCGCGGGTAGCGGTCACCGGCATTCCAAAATCCGGGATCCTAAATCCGGGATCCCTACGCTGCGGGCAGTGGTCACTGACATCCTGCGCCGCGGGTAGCGGTCACCGGCATCCCAAAATCCGGGATCCTAAGTCCGGGATCCCTACGCTGCGGGCAATGGTCATTGACGTCCCTGCACCGCGGGTTGAGGTCGCTGACATCCCTGCGCGGCGGGTTGAGGTCGCCGGCATCCCTGCGCCATGGGTAGAGGTCACCGACATCCCTGCACCGCGGGTGGAGGTCATCGACGTCCCGCATCGCGGAAACCGGTCGTCGACATCCCAAACCGGAATCCCTGCATCGCGGGCACCAGCCGCCGGCGTCTGCCCCAACACTCATCATCAACGGACCCCTGGCAGTTGCACACCAGTTACACGGGTTATGTCGCCTCCCACATCCCCAACCGCTCCTGTGCTCCGTGAGTATCGTTATCTGTATCTTGCAATTAATGTTATCTTAGATTTATTCGGGAACTGCCCATGCATGCTTAGTTTAATTGTTTACCCGGGAACGAGATATCGTAACCCGGGGACTGCCCTGTTTCACCTGTTTTTCATCTATGTGTTTTTCCCCGAGAGCAAGATGTCTTGACCCGGGGACTGGCTTGTTGTTTAGTTCTACCTGGCATGCTTAGTCGGTAGAGTAACTCGCTTTATATCTATTTATATGCTTGTTGTATCTTGCTTCTTGTTGTGTCATTGGTGAGCCGGTATCCCGAAATTGGACTCGGGGACTGCCGTGCTCCTTTGTCTTCCTATTGTATCTGTAAATTTACCCGGGGACTCGGTGAAACCGGTATCCCCATGCCTGCTTCGGCGGCTAGTTGTATTCTTGTGTCTCGTGTGAAATTCTCTTGGGTGTGTCGTTTATAATTTTCACTTCCATCAAATATTTGTTTTACATACCTGTCTGCGCTAACATTAAAAGGGGATGTTGGTTTTACCGAGATGGTACCCATGTTGGATAATTGCCTTACCAAGAGGACATTCATGTCAAAGTTTCGGGGGATGTCATTCATTATATTGGTTACCTTGGATCCGTCTTATGATTGGTTATTTTCTCAAGATATATTGCATATGATCTGGGGTATCAATTGGCCCATGTATCGTGGCATCACGCAAAATTTCCAGATCCCCGTTTATTTCGGTTAGCCAATATTATCATGGCATCCTGTAATATCTCCACATCGCCGTTTATTTCGGTTCGCCATTATGTCGCGGCATCATACCATATCTCCAGATCCCCAGAATTTCGGTCCGCCAATGTATCATGGCATCGGGCAATATTTCCAAATCATCATCTATTTCGGTGTATCAAAGTTCATCAAAGACAACACCTGAGATATCGAAACGACTGTGATACGCCCAGAGTGGCCGACATACCGAAACACCTGTGATATGCCCAGAGTGGACGAGATACCGAAACATGTGTGATATGCCCAGAGTGGCCGACATACCGAGATACCAAGACACCCGAGATACTTGTGTGACATTGCGTGTTTGGTTGGAGGCGTCTGTGTCAGTATACGCCCAGAGTGGCCGCGTCTCGGATACGCCCGACGCCGGAGTGCCCGGTCGCGGCGGGATCCCATCGACCTCATCTCGGATGCGCCCCCGACAGCGCCGCCATCAGCTCGGCCCCGCTCTGAGCTCTGTGTCACGGCATCGCCTTGACCTTCCCCGGCCTCGGCCATCTCCAGCATCCCCAAGTCCAGCACCCAGCTTCCTCCAACTCCGGCAGCGCCCCTGGCTCCCCCCAACTCCGACCTCGGCAACCCCAGCTGCGCCTCGGTGCCGCGCCCGGCCTCGCATCCGACACCGCCGCCCACACGGACGAACCTGAGCTCTCCTCCGACGTCCGCACCAACCCTGGCAGCGCTCGAGATCTTCCCCGACCACCCCGACATCGAGGACCCCAGCGACCTCGACAGCCCAGTACTTCGCCGGCAGCGCCCAGCTCTGCTCCCGGGCTCGTTCCGTTGACCAACACCTCCTCACCTAGGAGGACGGGTTGGCCCAATCCGGATGGGCGGGGTACGCCATCGAGACAGGGGCCAGGATAGATGGTTCGGAGGCCTACCCTGCGGAGCTAGGCACAAATCACTTCTCCGGGAGAGGATAAGAAGAGAACGTGATGCGGAAGACGGACACTAGAAGACGAAATCACCTGTCCAGCGGGGGTACAGTGCCGCTACAGTATCCGAGATGTGAAAACAGTACAATGCGCGTGGTACAGTGAACAGTGCCGATTAGACCCCAGTAGTCACCTCATCTACAGTGCGTAGTGAATAGTGTTCTTTGTCCCCTTGTCCCTGGCTTGTCCCCTAGGCTCTCCCTATATAAAGGGCACTAGGGGGAGAGGGAAGAGAGAGGCCACCACCCCACCACTTCATTTCCCCCCTTCTCTTTTGCTCTCAAAACCTCATGGAGGTATGTCTAGCAGCTCGCAGAGCATATTGTAGCCCGGATATTAAGAGGAGAAATACACCGAGTAGGCTAGATGCTGCAGTAGGGGTTTTATCTCCTCACGAGAGCCCCGAAGCAGGGTAAATCCTTGTGTCACTGTGCCAGTTGAGTTTATCTGCGTGCGAGTTCATCGCGCAATCCCTCCCCGAGATCCCCTAGCGTCCGTCGGCCCCACAAATTAGCCTAACCATAGGCATCTGTCTGTTCGCCACGACGACAAGTAGAATAATAGAATATAAATATTTTTAGAGTAATATGAAATATAATGGATTTTTAATTTAAACCCTTTGTGATTTAATAAGATGATGAATGATGAGATGCATGTATGCATGAATGCAATGCTTAAATTTTCTTTTCAATGCAAAATAAATAAATGTTTTTCAAAAGTTTTAAATTTTAGTGATTTTTAAACATTCCAAAATAGGGATGTAACACTTATGCGGGTCTGAAACTGCAATCACGTTCAGTCGAGAAGATCACTCACCATCCGTGTACGGGCCAGGTCACTCTACCCTAGTACTCGAAGCTCAAATTGGTAGTTACACCATGACCAAAGTCTTCATGGATGGAGGAAGCGGCATCAATATCTTCTTCGCTGACACACTACGCCGGATGAATAGGTCAGTCGACAATTTACTTCCATCATCAAATACTTCCACGTCATAGTTCCAGGCAGGGTAATCAAACCAAAAGTGTAACATCCTAGGATTTTTCAGATTCTGAAAAATCAGAAAAAATAAAATAAAATTTAAAAACTATATGTATGTCGATTTGAAAACAAAATTCATGCATGCATTAATCATTTTGTTGCATTATTTATATATGAAATTTCCATGGTTGAAATATTATTTCCACTTAAAAATCTATTTGATAAAATATATAAAAAAACAAAATAGCGATTATGATATTTATCTTATTTTTACTCTAATGTTTTGATTGTAATTATTAGAAATAATTATTTTCATATGTTCACAATTGTGGTACCAAATTTTATTTAGCCATAAATAAATTGATTAAATTTCTATTTTTAAATTTAACAAAAGTGACAAATTTACATTAAATCAAATATTCAAAATTAATATTTTTAAAAATTGGTCAAAACATGTCCACAAATATTTTAAAATAAAGATATGATTTTTTAAAAAATTAAAAATTAAATTCACTTAATTCGGAGTTCTAAAACAAAAGATATGAAAAAAATAAGAAAAGAAAAAACGAATTGGGCCCAGCCGGCCGGCCCAAACTGGGCCGAACCTAACCTTACCTGCTCGATCATATCCAACTCAAAATCTCTGAAAATTCGTTTTTCCAACCACATGTCATTCAAACACGTATATCTCGAGAAATATATCTCCAAATCCGGATCCGCTTGATCCTACGCGTTCACAACTCCGAGCCCTATCTATTCCACCATCCCTCCGCCTATATAAACCCCTGTAGCCGCCGGTATCTCTTTTACTCTTTTCGTTCCACCGAAACCCTAATCAGCGAAATAATATTTTGTTCGTTTGACGAACAAAACCATCTCCAATCGCGACGGGGCCTTAATAATTGTTGTAGATCTCGTCGATACCTTTCCATCCCAATAAGGCTCAACTCTTTTTATCAAGCGTGGAGGAAGAATTTCGAATCGTCATCCATTAGATCTGAAGTCGTATTTCTCAGATCTCTTCGCGCTCATTACGCCAAATCGAAATTCCTCCAGTGAAAAGGTAGATCTACTCTATATCTACAACTTTCCTGTTGACAACTTTTTATTTTAACGTACGTAATTTTCTGTATAATACAGATCGTGTTTGATGTTGTTCGAGTAACCAAATCATCTCAAAAGTTTGGGACGACAATACGAAAGTTGTTCCCCTGATCAAGACCTTTCTTTTACCCCAAGCCACACCTCTTTTGGTTCAGCGAGCTGAGAGATATTCGCGTTTGAAGTTTCGGATCAGAAATGTATTTTGAGATTTATGACCAATATATTCATCCACGTATGTTATAATTGTGATAATGAGAAAGAGCACGTAATTCTCTATAACTTTCGTTAAGAGTGTCTTTCCATCCGAGTAACTTTATTTTTGGTCAAATTCGTAGTCAAATCACATTCAGCCTGCCACGTCAGCGAGTCAATTCTCACGTCAGCAGTCAAAGTCAACAGTCAACGGAAGACCGGCAGTTTTACAGAAAAATCTTAGAATTTAAATCTATCACTACTTTTTATTGGTTTGGTCAAATTTTACAAATAAAATATTTTTGGAAAGCTTATGACACTTAGAAACTTTTGGCATCATTACTTTTATGTTTTGTCAAATTGAAATTTGTTGAAATTCAAAAGTGGCATTAATGGTAATTTGAACATAACTTCAAATTTGGAATTTAAAATTTATCAAAATCTTTTGCTATAAATTTGAATGTCTAAGTATTGGCAGTAGTATTTTTCTACTAATTTTTGTAGAATAATTTTCTATGATTTTATAATTAATATTGATTAAATACTTTTAAGTGTTGTTTTAATGATTAAAATTTATTAAAAATTATTTTCATCGTCTATTCGAATTATAAAGTACTTAGTCATATTATAACCACTTTGGTATTAAAATGTACTTAGAAATATTTTGCCTCTTTAAACAAAACAAATTATTCGTTAGAAAATATTTGATAACTATTTTTCGACAACACTCTTCTTTAGAAAAATTTCAACATCTTAAAGATGCTAAATCTTTTCCTTAGAAAATTTTTTAGCATCTAGAAAACTTAGTTGTTTTATTTTGTTAAGTGTTGTCCTTAGAAATAAATTGCATTGCATGCATGACATATCTATTGTATAGTTATACTCCTTATAGTAAAACTCCTTCCATATTTTCCCTAAGTTAGGATTATAATCAACATAGTGTTTTGGTAAAGTGCTATGCACTTAGACACTTAAGATTTCCAAGATGGAGCTAGAAGGCCATTGAAGGACTTAGCCAAAACAAGACTTCAGAAGTATCTCCAAGAAGTAGAAGCACTTAGAAGAAAAATCAAGAGGAAGTTCATGAAGACCAACCAGAAATATTTTCTAAGTCTTGCTCCCTCTCTCTTTCATTTCTCCTTTCTTCTCTTAGACCTCTTGAAGACTAAGTTAAATCCAAGACCAGCCTAGGTGATACAAACATCATCAAGTCTGAAGATTATTCAAGTCTACCAAGAATTCAATCAAGACATCACCAAGGAGAATATTACAAGTCTGGAGATGAAGCCTGGAAGACCAACTACATCATTCTTACTATCTTTTCCCTCTTTCCTAATCTTATATTTCACTTTAGACATAATTTTTATTTGATCATGTTATTACCATCTTAAAGTTTGTTGGATCCTAGCGGCATAGTGAGATGAAGCGGCCTGGAAACTAACCTTACATGTCCACGTACATGAGACCTGTTCCACAATTTAAGTGGCTGGTCGGGTGTCTGTCTCTCTCACTATAGTGAATATCCAATTTACCAAGAGTTGTTAATAATTGTTGATCACCTTGAAGAATAGAGTTAGTATTTTCTCTAAGTAGTTATGCACATCATGACTAAGTCATTGAGTGCTTATTCAAGATGATTTATAACAAAGTATTTTGTCCAACCTATGACTTTAGTCCTTAGTCATTTTGACCAAACTAATTGCCTTGCATTAACTTAAAATAATTTCATGGCATGACATGCATCTCTAGTCCTTAGAAATAATTTGCATATCATGCATGACATGTTTTCGTTAGAAGTAATGAAACTTTTTTGGTTCATTATGTAAGCTTGTATGTGTTGTGTTGTTTTGTTTTATGATTGTTGTATTGTTGTTTGTTTATATTGTTTAGACTGAACAGAGAGTTCCGAGTATTGTTGAAAAGATTTTGTGAACAACGACAACATTCAAAGGCAAGTGGCACACCTCATAAACTTCCTATTATTTTCTATACGCATTACTTAGTGTATTTTTATATGCATGTGTAGGATAGTATTGCTATGCTAAACCTGTGTAGAATTCCCTTGCTCCTGTGTCTAGGTTCCTATATCATACTTAGCAGAAATATTGATGCTATGCAATTGATGAAAAGTTTTACAAAATATTAAGTGACTACTCAGGGCTATGCTCGTGGTTGTCGTCGCCTAGGATGAATGTCTATTCTACTTAGGGCCGTGAGCATGGTGATTTTTACCTGAGAGTGCACATCCACTAAGTTAATGAAACTCCTGGGTGGATTGGTTGTTAATGGTGGCGGAGTTGAGTGGCTACTCTGGTCCATGTCTATGGTTCCTGGAGTACGTGCACTTGTGGATGGCCACCCAGGGAACAGAGGAATCTGAAGAACTCCGAGTGACGATTGCTTCCAGTGCAGCCATTGCCATATGGGCTCTGGCTTGACGATTGCTTCAATTATGTTGCGTGGACTCTCTCCGGCTTGACAAGCAGATGTAGGGGGATGTTAGGTGGAACGGGTCAAGCCAGAGTGGGAGGGAAAATGCTTCTGAAAGATCTGAAAGTGCATTCTATGCACTCCCAGATTTTGGTGACTAATGACAACACAAAAAGTATTCTAATGTTTGTGATGAAGCATGCTGGCTCTTTTACAGGTTGACTGATAAAGAGGAACACTTAGTTTGCCTAAGTTTCAATTCAACTACACTTGGTTCTTCCTCAGAATTTCAGTCAGGAAATTTCCGGGGCTCGGAGATTTCCGGTCCCCAGACCCGAGATTTCCGAGCCGTCCTTATTTTTCACTAAGTCTGGTTTGAAATGCGTACTGACTCCAACTCAAGCTGAGCCGGAAATCCTCCCGGAGATTTCCGGCGCTCGGAGATTTCCGAGCCCCAGTCCGGAGATCTCCGAGTGACAGGGGGATTTCGACCAATTCCAGAACTCAGTTTGCGTACTGACTCCAAAACAATTTTAGCCGGAAATCCTCCCGGAGATTTCCGGGTCCCAATCCGGAGATCTCCGAGTGACAGAGGATTTTCGACCAAGTCAAGAAGCCCAACCAGTACTGATCCAGTTTCATGCTCAGCCGGAAATTGCACCGGAAATTTCCGGGGTCCGGAGATCTCCGGACCTCAACCCGGAGATTTCCGGGCTGGCGGCTGTACAACGGGCAGATTTTGGGGAGGGGTATAAATACCCCTCCACCTACCTCCAGCATTCGAAGCTTCCAGATTTTCTCTCTCCTCCATTGGTGATGAAGCTCGTTTCTCCCGGATCTCCCAATCTAGCCACTCAAATCCGTTGATACTTGGGGATCTGAGGGAGAAGCCACCGATCTACATCTCCACCGAAGCGATTTGACTTCCCCCCTCTATTTCTTGAGGGGCAACGAATCTAGGGTTACTTTGTGGATAGCTAGGTTCTAGCTTGTATGTTTTGATCCTTTGTGGATTCCTTTGTGGAAGTGACCTGTTGTGGTCGTTGTGAGAGCCCCCAATTCAGTTGTGGGTGTGTGCCTCACGAATTTGTACGGGACTTTCTCCGCCCTTAAAGGAGTCCTTAGTGGAAGCGTGGATTCTCACCTTTGTGGTCGAATTCACAGGAGAATAGGGTGAGGCCTTTGTGGCGTTGAGCAAACCTTTGTGGTAGCTCACACCTCTCCAACGAGACGTACACCTATGTGGTGGAACTCGGGATAAAATCTTGGTCTTCGAGTTTCTACGGTTGTTTCGTTCCACTCTCCTTTACCGCATCTTTATTTCCTGTACCTGCTTAGCTTCCTTGTTGTTTATCACTTGTGTCACCTAGTTGCACATCTAGACAACTTACTTTCCGCTAGACTAAAACTGAAAAAGACATAAAAATTGGTCACCACCTATTCACCCCCCCCCCCCTCTAGGTGGTCAACTGCCGTTCAATTGGTATCAGAGCCAGGTTGTCTCTTAAAAGCTTCACCGCTTGAGACCAACCTTGGACAATGCAAGTTGACCCAAAAGAGGGTTCCGAAACGGACGCCGCGACTTTGGCGGCAATGCAAGAGAAAGGTGCCACTATGGCCGATATCAACTCTTTTGAAACAAAGTTGACATCGTCCATACAAACCGAGTTCAAGAAGTTTCATGATATGCTTGAGTCTCTCAAGACATCTAAGGAAACCTCTCTTGCATTGCCCTCAAAGCCTCCGGTGCTTCTGGGCATTACTCTTGATGTGGACCCCGAATTGATAAAGGGAAAGCAATTGCCTTTGGATGGGAAGGGTGATGCTAGTAGTTCCTCAACCCATCAAAACACTCCATCATCCAATGATGAAGTGCCTAAAGGATACAACGCCACTCCTCCCCCATCCCAATACCATACCCCCGATCCCATTATTCCTCACCCGCAAGTTTCTCATAGGGGTGATCCCTCGTTGCTTAAAGACTATACCTTTTCTCAATGGCAATACATGATGAAGTCTCATGTTTGCAGCTCTTCAATCGAGTTGTGGCGCATCATTCAAGTTGGATACAAGCCGCATGATCCGACCAACCTAACAAGAAGAGAAGTGGTGGAGGCTCAACTTGATGCCACCGCTCTCTACATGATCCAAAAGGCGGTTGGGAACAAGGACATGCCTCGCATCCAACATCTCACCACCTCCAAGGAGACATGGGATGGTCTATCCGAGTTGTTCGTTGGAAATGATAGCATGAGAAAAAATTCCCGAGGAGATGGCGACTCCCTCTCCCACCTGTGGCGAAAACAATGGCGACACCATGGCGATTTAGGCCCCTCTTCCACCCACCCTCGCCGGCGTATACTCCATCGCCGGCGTCCACCCACCCCTTCCCTTCGTCATGGATGCGCTGCTCCACTGGGATTTCTCTCCGGGATTGGCAGTTGCAAGGCAGGTTCGTCTCAAGTTTGGCTCAACGGTACACTTCTCTCCCTCACCATCCTCTCGGGAATTCTTCTTGGTGGCTTATTTTTCGTCGGCATCCTTCCCTCTTACTGAAGAATCTGTTGGTCTTGCACTTGAGTGTTGTATTGGAGGGGATCGCAAGGGTTTCAATGTTTTCAAATTAAGTGATCACCGCTTTCGGTTCTCGGTGGCATCAAATCAAGTGGGTCATTTCATCTATGGTCTTCAAAACCGAATTTGGCCGGATTTTATCTGTCACTTTTTTTTGTTCCGAGGAGTTCATCCAAGGGTCTCTGGTTTTGTTCATAACACTAATTGGAGTTCCACCCAGCAAAGCCTGGACCTCGCTCAAAGAAGCGCGACACACTGGAAGCCAAATCTGAATTTTCTCAAGAAAAGTGCAGCCTATGATCAGGGTTTATCTTCCCATTTGGAATTGAAAAAGTTTGGGCTCTCCACTCTGGATAATTCAAATATTTTGAAATTCGGTTCTTGGGATCCTGTTCCGTTAATTGCTGAGTGTCAAGATCGGACCATAATTAAAGATCTCTATTTCGGCAGTTTCTCAAATCCGATTATTTTGGATCAGCCAGTTACCTTTAAACGGATTTATGCTAATGAGTCCTTTTTTGAAAAGTTATGTGGCAATATCCCTCCTATTACTCTGGAACATATCCTGGATTGCCGGCAGGCTGGTTATGCGGATCATCACATTATGGAGGCGATCAATTTGTCGATTCCGGTTCTCCCGCCTACTGAAATCATTTACAAAGTGTTGGGCCGCTGCGGGCGTTGTAGTCTCACAGACCATCTCCAGGTAAATTGTCCTGGGGTTTGCAGAGCCTGCCAGCAAGTGGGCCACAGATGTAAAGATTGCGTCGCTCAGCCCAATAAGCCCAATAAGCAAACTCTGGAGGACCTCCGTAAGGAGAAAAAATCAGAACAGCACCCCAGCCCATTTAAAGTGCGTCAGGTTTGGAGGCCCAAGGAGAAGCAAGTCCCAAATAGAAAAAATACGGTGGCCCGTAAATCTGGGTTCCGAAACAAAAATTGGAAAGAATCAATTTACCAAGCAGCGACCTCCTCGAGACTGCCCCTTCATCTTCGACTATGTTTCCCCAAGCTACAGTTCCGCCGCCCTTCTGCAATCTTGCAATGGCAAATTTCCCCGCAAATCCACTAGCCTTCCTCCCGGATGGGATGACCATCGAACAAGGCCCGGCTGATAGGATCATCAGATCAAGACTTGTGGTGGATGCTACTCCCCCTCTCCGCCATGATAACATCGTGATTGCGGAGACAAATTACTTCGTCCCCATCCAGATGAGACAGCAGATGCGCTTGGCAATCAGAGGTACACTGAATGATTCTGGCTATACTGTTAGACATTTTGAAGATCACCCGTTTGGCATTGGTAGTTTCACTTTTGCAAATAACCTGACGGCGGACGTAGTGGCTGGTTTAACCTTTGAGCTTACTGAGGAAACAACTGTCTCCTTTGTTAGACATGATGCTGCTAAAAACATGAGGCTCACCACCTTTGGAAGGGAGACTTGGATCCTATTTTTAGGTTTTCCTCTAGATTATCAAACCAGCCATTATATTAACAAAGTTGTCGGCGATTTTGGTCTACTCACTGATTGGCACCGACCAAGGGAAAATACTGCTTATGTTCTTGCTAAGGTCTGGCTAGTTGATCCAAAAATTGTGCCCAAGAGCCTAGTGGTCACACAAACAGGAGGTGCAAGGAGGAGCTGGTCGGTTCCTGTTTACATGCTTCGAAGCTCCGACTGGAATGCGCACCTGGGTGTTGTTCCCATGGCCAATGAAGATCCTGAACCTGCCAATGGTGTGCCACATCCACTGCATGGACCGGAAGTTACAGCAGAGCAGATTTACCAGCACCAGTTGAATGTTTGGATGCAAATGAACCAACAACAGGGCCCTGTCAATGTAACAGTATAGCCAGAATCATTCAGTGTACCTCTGATTGCCAAGCGCATCTGCTATCTCATCTGGATGGGGACGAAGTGATTTGTCTCCGCAATCACGATGTTATCATGGCGGAGAGGGGGAGTAGCATCCACCACAAGTATTGATCTGATGATCCTATCAGTTGGGCCTTGTTCGATGGTCATCCCATCCGGGAGGAAGGCTAGTGGATTTGCGGGGAAATTTGCCATTGCAAGATTGCAGAAGGGCGGCGGAGCTGTAGCTTGGGGAAACAGAGTCGAAGATGAAGGGGCAGTCTCGAGGAGGTCGCTGCTTGGTAAATTGATTCTTTCCAATTTTTGTTTCGGAACCCAGATTTTACGGGCCACCGTATTTTTTCTGTTTGGGACTTGCTTCTCCTTGGGCCTCCAAACCTGACGCACTTTAAATGGGCTGGGGTGCTGTTCTGTTTTTTTCTCCTTACGGAGGTCCTCCAGAGTTTGCTTATTGGGCTTATTGGGCTGAGCGACATCCACTGCATGGCCAATGAAGATCCTGAACCTGCCAATGGTGTGCCACATCCACTGCATGGACCGGAAGTTACAGCAGAGCAGATTTACCAGCACCAGTTGAATGTTTGGATGCAAATGAACCAACAACAGGGCCCACCCAACAACCCACAGAACAACAACCAGCATCACCATGCAATGCAACATCAACAGCAACAAGTGCAACAAGATGTTACCATGACTGAAGCAGAAATAGATCTTGATCCTTCACAGCTACCACTTGTCAATTTCCAAACTATCCTTGCAGAGCAGGGAGTTCACTTTACTGCTGGAGTCCCACCACCAAGGAATAACACAACAGATAGCCCTATGCAGGCTTACCATGAGACAGTGATGGAATCTGAACCATCAACACCTGAAGAGGATCCCATGGTGATTAACATAATGATCACTAGGCCACAAGACATGTATTCAGTCACTTTTGCCTCTTATGCAGCATTGCCTTTGAATGTTTTCAGCTGCCAGCAACTCCCTTGGTCACCAGTGTATCTTGACAATTCCTTCCACTTTGATTCACAGTTGTTCATGACTAAAACCATGTGCTTTGAGATGGTTTGTGAAGCCTTTGATCTATGGATCAATAGGCAGAAAAAGAGCTCAGTTGTAATTGAGGAGATACCTGAAGGAAACTCTGTTTGTGAGAACATTGAAAGTTGCTCTACTTCGGTGTCACTCAAGCCTACCAAAAAAATCAAGAAAAAGAATGCAGCACCAACAGTCACTACCCTTGTCAGAAGGAGCACAAGATCTACCAGATATAATGGCTTCAAGCCACCCTCAGTTACTGACATTAAGAAGACTCAATCCAAGGTTAAAGCAAGGATAGTACCAGGAGTGCAACTGAAATTCACTGAAGAAGATACCTCTGGACAGATACCTCCTGCAACTGCACTCAAAACGATCCAGGACATTGGCATCAACCTCTGTGGCATTGCACCTGTGATGCTCTCTCCTCAGAAGCTACTTCAGAACCCAGAGGAAGAAACACCTGATGCTTAATTACTCTGTTCCATTATTATTGTAATAATGAGTACCTTAAAGCACTGGTTGGTTTTATGTTGGAACATTAGGGGGTTAAATTCTAAGGCTAAGCAGTTAGCTTTAGCAAATGCTATCGAACTAAGTGGTTGTGCTATTATCTGTTTGCAAGAGACTAAGATGGAGCACTTTGATTTTGCCTTTATTAAGTCATGTTGCCCGAAAAGATTTGATGATTTTGCTTATGTCCCTTCTAATGGTGCTTCTGGTGGAATTATAATTATCTGGAATAGTTCTTTATTCTCGGGTATGGTTATGCACTGTCAGCCTTTCGCATTATCTGTGCACTTTACTTCTACTATTTCAGCTCAATCCTGGACTTTGGTAAACATCTATGGGCCCTGCCAAGGAGAGATTAGAGATATCTTTCTTGATTGGCTTTTTGATCTAAATATTCCAGCTGATGAAGATTGGCTATTCCTTGGTGACTTTAATTTCATTAGGTCACCAGATAATAGAAATAAGCCTGGTGGTAATGTGAATGATATGCTTACCTTTAATGATTTCATCAGAGAACAAAATCTAATTGAATTGCCAATCAAAGGCAGGAAAATATACGTGGAGTAATATGCAAGATTCACCTCTACTCGAGCAACTGGATTGGTTCTTTACTAGTATGCACTGGACAACTATATACCCAGCTACATTTGTGACACCTCAAGGGAAGCCTATCTCTGATCATACCCCATGTGTTGTTTCTATAAAAACAAAAATTCCAGCAGCGAAGTGTTTTCGCTTTGAAAATTATTGGATAGCACATCCTGGGTTTTTAGATACGGTCAAGCAAAGCTGGGAGAAGAGCACGTACAAGAATAACAGTGCAGCAAACTTGAATGCAAAGATGAAACGTTTGAGATATGATCTTAAAAAATGGAGCAAGAAAATATCAAAGTTGGCGATTTGTATTGCAAATTCAAATAAAGCATTACTAGAACTGGATAATCTAGAAAATGCTCGGCCACTCACCATCCCAGAGGTAAATTTCAGGAAAATTCTGAAGGAGCATTTATTAAATTTATTGGATTTTCAAAAGCAATATTGGAAGAAAAGATGTACAGTTAGATGGACAAAATTTGGTGATGAGAACTCTAAATTCTTTCAATCAATTGCCACAGAAAGATATAGGAGAAACTATATAAAATCCTTGGTCAATAGTGATGGTATTGAGGTTACTTCACATGAAGCTAAAGAGAAAATTATCTTTGACATATATAAAGATAGGCTGGGCTCCTGCAGTAACCCAGAAATGTTGTTTGATCTTCAACACCTGATTCAACCAGTATCAGGTCTAGAAGAGCTCTCTACTCCTTTCACAACTGAAGAAATTGATCAGGTCATCAAAACAATGCCAATTGACAAGGCGCCAGGTCCTGATGGATTTAATGGACAATTCCTGAAAACATGCTGGCACATTATTAAGCAGGATATATACAAGATTTGCTTTGACTTCTATGAAGGCACAATGGACCTGGAAAGCATCAATATGGGCCACATTACACTGGTTCCTAAAACTGCATCACCAGAAGGTATCAATGACTACCGACCAATCACTCTTCTAAATTGCTGTCTAAAGATCATCACTAAAATTCTTGCCAATAGATTGCAAAAGAAAGTTTTAAACATTGTACACAAGAATCAATATGGATTTCTCAAAGGCAGAACAATTCAAGATTGCTTAGCCTGGGCTTTTGAATTTTTGCATCAATGTGAGACCTCCAAACAAGAAATTATTCTGTTAAAATTGGACTTTGCTAAAGCTTTCGACACAATTGATCAGGGGGCTATGTTAAAAATTATGAAACAAATGGGATTCGATCAGAAATGGTTAAAATGGATATCCATGCTTTTTGGTTCTGCAAAGTCAGCTGTGCTGCTCAATGGTGTACCTGGAAGGCAATTCTTTTGCAAGCGAGGAGTCAGGCAGGGGGACCCTTTATCACCTCTTATTTTTGTTCTGGCGGCTGACCTGTTACAGAGTGCCATTAATAAACACTTCAGAGAACAAATGCTGCAGGCCCCTTTTTCCCCAGACCCTGCTATGGATTTTCCTGTTGTCCAATATGCTGATGACACTCTTATTATTATGAAAGCATGTGATGCTCAACTGGTTGTCATGCAAGATATCCTACGAAAGTATGCTGCTTCAACTGGATTGCTTATTAACTATAGCAAATCTCTCCTCATTCCTATTAACATGGATCCAGGCAGAACTCAAGCCATTGCACAACTTCTGGGATGCACAATTGGCAAAATGCCTTTCACCTACCTTGGGCTCCCCCTGGGAACAACCAAGCCCTCACTTCAAGAAATGATGCCACTGGTTGATAGAATAGAGAGAAGGATGACTGCTAATTTCATGATGATGCAATATAGTGGAAGAGTGACAGTGATTAATTCCCTGCTCACTTCGATTGCCATGTTCTCAATGTGCTCCCTTCAAATACATCCTAAAATTCTGGAACATATTGAAAAAATAAGGAAGCACTGCCTCTGGGACAAAAAAACTGAGCATGGAGTTAAAACGAATTATTTAGTGGCATGGGACAGAGTATGTATGCCAAAAAAGAAAGGTGGCCTTGGGGTGCTCAATCTCAAGGTTCAGAATGAAGCTCTTCTACTCAAATATCTGGACAAGTTCTACAATAAAGTTGATACACCTTGGGTGACTTTAATCTGGAAGGCCTACTACACTGATAAGGTCCCACACTCAATGGACCCATGTGGATCATTCTGGTGGAGAAGTGTTTTCAAGCTGAGCCCAATTTTCAAAGGTGTTGCAAATTGTACTGTATCCTGTGGGCAATCGGTTTTGCTTTGGAAAGATGTCTGGTTGGATGAGCCAATTTTGGATAAATATCCGCGAGCTTACTCCTTTTGTAAGGATGAAGATACCTCCGTGGCCAAATTCCTGACTGCTACAACTCTTGAAGAAAACTTCCATTTACCGCTATCACCTGAAGCTTTAGCAGAACTTGGTGGTTTGCAACACAATTCTAGAGATTTGACCTTAAGCCAGAGTGAGCCGGACCAATGGACTTACCCATGGGGATCCAGATTTACCTCAAGCCATTACTATCAGTTCTACTTCAGAAATGTGATCTCACATGATGCTTTCAAGTGGATTTGGAAATCCAAGAGCACTCCCAAGATTAAGTTCTTCTGCTGGCTTCTCTTTACTGATCGGTTGAATACTAGAAACATGCTTCGAAGAAAAAATTTAATTATCCAGGGCACATACTCTTGCCCAATGTGCCAAGCCAATATTGAGGAAATTGTTGAACACTTATTCTTCAAATGCACCTTTGCTGCACGCTGTTGGACAAAGCTGCAGATTAATTGGGGCCAAAATGATCACAGATTGGAACTTATATCATCTACAAGACAAACCTATCACAAACCTATGTTTATGGAAACCTTCATGACTGCTGCTTGGGGGATTTGGAAAGAAAGAAATGATCTGGTCTTCAACAATATAACTCCAAGCACTAATTCCTGGAACAAACGTTTTACCACAGAATTCTCCCTTCTGGTTCATAGGACCAAGACTGAACTGCATCCTTTCATTGTATACCTTTGCTCCCTCTTGTAACTCTATTATAGCTCCTCCCCTTCTCAGGATGGCCAATCAGCCACCTTTCATTGTAATTATGTAACTATACTGCTCTCTTCTAATATATGGTGATGTGGAGGCAGTAGGGGGGCTTTCCCTTACTGTCATAAAGTTTCAAAAAAAAATGATAGCATGAGAAGGAACCGCTATGACTCTTTGAGCAATGAAGCCGAGGGCTTTTTCAAGCTTGATGGTGAAGACCATGAGATGATGTATCAAAGATTGGTGACCATAGCCACAAGCTTTCGAGAAGTGGGTGCCTCTCATATTGATGATGCTTGGATCAAGAGGAAGTATGTTAGCTCTATGATGGCTTGTGAGCCTACCGACGTCAAGAGTCTTCAAGGAAGACACAACTATCATCTCATGACGTCTAATGAGGTAATGCAAGAGATGGCCGCATACAAGGTGGCCACTAAGAATGCTCAAGATGCAAGGGCAAGGGCTCTTGGAATGCAAATAGGCACAACCAACCTCGCTTTGAAGGCTACCGTTGAAGAAGACAACGATGATGATGATCTTGGAAGCTTTGCCGCCATGTCCGAGGAAGCACTCAAGATTGCTTACAATGACCATCTCGCTCTTGCGGCCCGCGCCTTTTGGAACAATCCCTCAAGAGGCAAGATGCGTTTTGACAAGAATGCACCTCAAGCCGATAGGGTCTCACCCTCCAAGTCAAGGACATGTTACAATTGTCAAGACAAGTTCCATTTCGTTGCCGAGTGCCCTTATGAGAAAAGAGAAGAGCATGGTGGACGTCTAGTGCTCAAGGACAAAACCAAGATGCCTCCCAAGAAGGCATGTGGAAAGAAGAGGCCTTTTAACAAGAAGCCTCGCATCATGTTGTTGAATCAAGAGGAGTATCCCACCGATGATGAAGAGTTGGAGGAAGAAACGCCAAATGAAGTGGCGGCCCTTGCCACCACCTCGACAACTACCATCTCTCCATCAACGACAAGAACTCCTTCAACTACGTCTAGCTCTTCATCGTCTCTATTCACATCGCCTAATGACAACTCCATCACCAAGAGCTCAAAGTGTCTTATGGCAAAGGCATCGGAGGTACCTTCATCATCTTCCTCTCTCATGAATGAAATGAATGAGCTTGATGATGCCTCTAGCTTTTAAATCAAGCAAGAGCTTGTGGCATTCGACTCCTTTATCACTAACTTGCAAGGTGATAGCACGAAACATGTTGGTGCCCTCATGGTTCGAATTGGTGAGCTAGAGCATCTCAATGAAGAAAAGGGTAAGATAGAAAGAGAAGACGCTATTTCTCTATCTTATTTGAAGTCCTCTCTTGAGGAGATTGAAGAGTCTCATGCTCGTCTTGAGGAGCAACTTGAAACTATTGAGGAAACTCATAACTCCTCACATGCTAAGCTCATTAAGGATCGTGATATGTACTTTGCTAAATTCAAGATGGCTCAACAAGATAAAGCTGAATTTGCGGTTGGGCATGTTCGACTCATTGAGGACATGGAGAAGCTCGTCATAGCTCACAAGGCTTTGGAGAGTGAACATGCTCTTCTAAAAGAGTCGTATGCCCAACTCCAAACTCGGCTAACTAACCTTGATTCTCTTAGCATCTCTACCTCTAAGTGTTCTTGTGATAATGCTAATCTTGTGAAGGAGAATGCTAGGTTGAAGAGTGAGATGACTAAGGCCGCCACATCCAAGATCATCCTTCTTAAAGGTAAACAAGTTGTTGAGACTCCCATCGTGGAGCCTCACACTCGACAAGGAAAGGAAGGTCTTGGATATGTGCCTCCCATCAAGATGAATGCCAAGAAGGGCATTCCCAAGAGCATCAACCCCATCCAAGCCAAGAAGGCCGACTCCATTCAATCCAAGGAAGGTCTTGCGAGTAGGAATGTCACAAGGGGCAAGCCTACTCGTAAAGATCACGACGGGGACAACAACCCTAACTATGTTTTATATGTCGATTATTATGGGAATGTTTGTGCTCGTTACATTGGACCCTACTATGGTTTTATTTCTTATGCTATTTGGGTTCCTAAATCTCTTGTCGCTAACCATAAAGCACCCATTGTGAAGCAATGGGTTGCTAAATGCAAGAATTAATCTCTTGTAGGATCTTGCTCCCGGTGGTTCAAAATGGATAATTGATAGTGGATGTACAAGTCATATGACCGGGAGCAAAGAACTCGTTACGGAGTTGAAACCTAATGAAGATCAAGTTACCGTAACTTTTGGTGACTTATCAAGGTCTAAGGTAACCGGGTTTGGCAAAGTGGTAGTTGCCCCCGACATTTCTCTAGTCAATGTCATGCTTGTTGAATCTCTTGGCTATAATTTGTTGTCGGTTCGTGCCTTAACAAAGATGGGGATCTCTCCCTTCTTTGATAAGGACATTGTGGTCCTCTTGTGGAGCAAGTCGCTAAGAGTGGCTTTCGTGGGACACGTGGAGCATGAGCTCTATGTGGTGGACTTCTCCGGAGCCACCACTTCTCAAGCCATGTGTCTCTTCGGAAAAGCCGACGTGGGTTGGCTTTGGCATCGCCGACTAGCTCACGTAAACATGCGTACTTTGCAAAGTCTTCACAAGGGTGGCCACATCCTGGTACTAAAAGATCATGTTTCCTTTTCAAGGGATCGAATTTGTAGAGCTTGTGTGTAAGGCAAGATGCATGATATTCCTCATCCAAGCAAGACCATCATATCGTCGTCCCGGATTTTGGAGCTCCTTCATGTTGATCTATTTGGACCAATTCCGGAGATAAGTCTTGGTGGAAAGAAATATTGCCTCGTGATTGTTGATGACTATTCAAGGTATACTTGGGTCTATTTCTTCAAGACCAAGGATGAAACTCAACAAGTCTTCATCGACTTCTCAAAGGAAGTTCAACGCCAACATGACCTTCCCATTTTGGTTATTCGGAGTGACAATGGGTCGGAATTCAAGAACTACACTCTTAACGACTTTCTTAGTGAAGAAGGCATTCGTCATCAATATTCCGCTGCTTACACTCCTCAACAAAATGGCGTTGCCGAAAGAAAGAACCAGACTCTCATCGATATGGCGAGATCTATGTTGGCGGAGTTCAAGTCTCCCATCAACTTTTGGGCGGAGGCTATTTCCACCGCATGTCACTCATCAAATCTCCTCTACTTCCGCAAGGGATTGAAGAAGACTCCATATGAGATCCTCACCGGCAATAAACCCAACATTGGCTACTTCCGAGTGTTTGGATGTAAGTGCTATTATCTCGTCAAGGGTGTCCGGTTGGGTAAGTTTCACTCTAAGTCTCTTGAGGGGATTTTTGTCGGTTATGGTAGCGAGTCCCACACTTATAGAGTCTTTGATAAATCCTCCCGGATTATCATAGAGTCTTGTAGTGTGGAATTCGATGAAAGTGATGGCTCCCAAGTGGAGCAAGTTGGTGTTTGTGATGTAGGTGATGAACAACCTTTTGATGCTATTAAGAAGATGGGAGTGGGCTTTCTACGCCCAATTGAAGTCCATCAAGAAGTTTTTCAAGATGATTCAAGCTCTCCCATCAAGGAAACCTCACCATCACAAGAACCTCAAGGTGGCTCACTCATAGAAAATGATGATTCCCTTCAAGATCAATCTCAAGATCCTCCTCAACAAGGGCATGTTATTTCTTCTCAAGATGAAGCTCATGATGAATTTCAACAAGATCTTCATCAACAAAAAGATCATGCCTCCTCCACCAAGATTATCGAAGCCAACTCCACATCTCCAAGTTCTACTCAAGGGCAAGATCATCCTTCTCCACCTCATGCAGAGACTTCTCATGATGATAAAGGCCCTCAAGAAGGTCAAGACGAGGATCCAAAGGATCAAGATGGTCAAGAAAATGTCCCCACCACAAGGGCGGCAATTGAAACTCGTCGTCAAGCTCGCTTTGCAAAGTCTTTGGAACTTAGAGCATTATCTCTCAACAAGGTCATTGGTGATATTCGAGCAAGGGTCTCCACACGAAGTCAATTAGCTCACTTTAGTGAGCATCAAGCACACATTTCCATGGTCGAGCCCAAGAAAGTCTTTGATGCTCTTGAAGATCCCGATTGGCTAGGGGCTATGCATGAAGAACTTAACAACTTCGAGCGCAACAAAGTGTGGCGTCTAGTTGAGAATCCTAAAGATTGCCGCAACGTTATTGGCACTAAGTGGATCTTCAAGAACAAGCAAGATGAACATGGTATCGTTGTGAGGAACAAGGCGCGGTTGGTGGCTCAAGGTTTTTCTCAAGTCGAAGGCATCGATTTTGGAGAAACTTTCGCGCCGGTCGCAAGACTCGAATCGATATGTATTCTCATCGCTTTTGCTTCTCACCATGGTTTCAAATTGCAACAAATGGATGTAAAATCTGCTTTTTTTAATGGTCCATTGCAAGAACTTGTTTATGTTAAACAACCCCCGGGCTTTGAAAACCCCAACCATCCTCACCACGTCTATGTCTTGGACAAAGCTTTCTATGGCCTTAAACAAGCCCCTCGTGCATGGTACGAGCACTTGAGAGAGTTCTTGGTAGACCGTGGATTTGAGGTTGGGGTAATCGATCCCACTCTTTTCACTAAAAAGGTTAATGGTGAACTCTTCATTTGTCAATTATATGTCGATGACATTATCTTTGGTTCTACTAACCGTGTGTTCAATGATGAGTTTTCCAAGCTAATGACCGACAAGTTCGAGATGTCCATAATGGGTGAACTCAAGTTCTTTCTTGGCTTTGAGATAAAGCAATTGAGGGAAGGGACTTTCATTTGTCAAGCCAAGTATATTCAAGAGATGGTCAAGAAATTCAAATTGCTTGGACTTAACGGTGTGACGACTCCTATGCAAACCAAGTGCCACCTCCAACTCAACCCCGACGGTAAAGAGGTAGACCAAAAGGAGTATCGTTCTATGATTGGGTCTCTTCTTTATTTGTGTGCCTCTAGGCCCGATATCGTTTTAAGCGTGGGAGTGTGTGCCCGTTATCAAGTCGCGCCTAAGGAAAGTCATTTGATGGCCGTAAAGAGAATCTTCAGATATTTGGTTCATACCCCTTGCTTTGGGTTGTGGTATCCCAAAGATGGCACCTTGTCTCTTTGTGGATATACTGACTCCGATTGGGCGGGCGACATTGATGATAGGAAGTCCACATCCGGAACGTGTCAATTTCTTGGAAGATCTTTGGTGAGTTGGTCCTCGAAGAAACAAAATTGCATCTCATTATCCACGGCGGAGGCCGAGTATGTTGCTGCCGCAAGCGGATGTACTCAACTTCTTTGGATGCGGCAAACTTTAAAGGATTACGGTGTCCTCTTGGACAAAGTGCCGCTTTTATGTGACATTGAGAGTGCCATCAAAATTGCATACAATCTGGTGCAACATTCAAGGACCAAGCACATTGAGATTCGTCATCACTTCATCCGCGATCACGTGGCACGAGGAGATATTGATCTATCATATGTTGGTACAAGGGATCAATTGGCGGATATCTTCACGAAACCCCTTGATGAAGCCCGCTTTTGCTACTTGAGGAATGAGCTCAATATCATAGATTCTCAGGCCTTGGCTTGAACTCCGTACACACACTCCAACGTTTAAGGCTTTATAAGACCTAGAGGTACGCATGGACTTAGGGGGAGTGTTTTCCTAATACATTGGACTCCTCCTCCCCCTATTGTGCATATAGTGACATATCATTGCTAAAACTTCAAATTGAATCTAATTTGTGAGCTTCAATGTTGAGATGTAGTTATGGACCCAAGATATATCTTCGCGGTACCATGCTACAACTCATACACGGTGGCCTCGGCCACCAACACTCTTTTTCTTTGGATTCTATTTGGTTTTATTCTTTGATTCTCACTTGCATTGTCTTTGGTTCTTTTGGGAAAACACACTCTTGTTGGTCTTCTCTTGTGTTGTATGGTTTTTGCAACTTGAGTGTGTCTTCTTTTCAGTTTGAGTGTCTATCCTAAGCCTTTCACTATCCTGTAAACATGCTTTTCCCCACTCATGTCCCCTTTTGGTTTCTTGTTCCTGGAGTTTTTGGGTTTGAACGGATATCTCCGAGCCTTACTCGGAAATCTCCGGGCCACCAGAGAATTTCAAGACTAAGTCCATTCAAAAATCAGCACTGACCTGTGATGATTTTTGACCGGAAATAGTCCCGGAAATTTCCGGTGTCCGGACATTTCCGGGCCGAGACTATGAAATCTCCGGCCCCTGCGATTTTCAGCACCTAAGTCCTTTTTCAATTTCGGCACTGACCTCAGGCGAAGCTGAATCGGAATTAGAGCCGGAAATCTCCGGGGTCCGGAAATCTCCGAGTGTGCCAAAAGTTTTCCAGGGCTAAGTCCTATCCGGAAATAGCCCCGGAAATCTCCGGCACCCGGAAATCTCCGAGGCTCAGTCCGGAAATTTCCGGTTCAAATTTTTCCTGCCTATATAAGGGCACGGGTGGACCGGCCGGTTCGGCCAGTTCTTCCACCCCGTGCCCTAACTCTCTCTCTCCTCCGAAAATCTCCATTTTTCCTTTCCTCGCTGCAGGTGGATCGTTCGAGGGTTTCTTGCGTGCTTCGGGGATCTGCTTCTCCTCGTCAAGGGCTTCGTTTCCATCCGCACGCTTTTCGCAATGTCCTCCGGTAACTCCTCTTATTTCAAATCTAGGACGAAACTTGTTTTCGTTTAACCGAGCAGATTTAGGAGGTTGTTGGTTGTTTCCTTTGGTAGAATTGCTCCCCTAGACATGTTCTACCTTGCACATGCACAGATATGTTTTTCATCCATAGATTTTGTTCAGATCTGTCAAAATTTCGTGCAGACCGGAAATTTCCGGTCCTTACTCAGAAATCTCCGGACCCCGGAGATCTCCGAGTCAGACCCGGAAATCTCCGGCCTCCTCAGAATCAAAACAGCTAAGTCCAGAAACTGTGTTTGTCAAAACTTTTCTAGTATGTTCCTTTTTCAATCTTGGAAATGAGTGCTTACCCTATATGCTTTCCATCCACTCTATGTTGTGTATCTGCAGGTTCCAACCCTCGTGGCCTGTAGCGTACCTTCACTTATAAATATGGCAGGTACCTGTGTATAGTGCAAACCCCTGGATCGATTCATTTGCACACACAGTTTACGATGAATATCACAACATTGTATCAATATTACACGAATAATCCAGACTTGGTAAAATAAATAGTTCGATACATCTTTGCATAGCTTATAGCTAGCTCAAAACAATAAAGCAGCGGAAATAAATCTTCAATGAGCCTCCATCTTCATGAAACGCCACAGGCGAAAAAAAGTTGGTGCAGACTCGAAACCCAAAACGTATTCCTTACTCTTCGTCAGATATTTCTGCAACAAATAATGATTTGCAACAGAGTGGGTCAGATTCCATTAAAATGGAGTCTGGCAAGTGACACTATGGTGGACACTCAATGGAAATAACTCTAAAGCCTGTATGCACATTTGGCTGGTGGAGTTCAAGGCTATTTTGCATAAAGCCAGTTTTGCCTAACTCTTTGTAAAACAAACTTTTTAACATTATAATTGGCAACACTGGCAAGTTCCAGTGAACCAAAAGATTTCACGTCCTTAGGTGTACTCTCAGGTGAAAACCCCCACATTCAATGGTCCTAAGTATAGTAGAGACTATCTTAGGTGAAAACCCCCATGAACATGGTCCCGAGTAGTCCACTGTTGTTTATCAAAATTTTATTAAGAAATTAGAATGTTGGGATTCCTCCATGTTCCTTGATCCGCTGTAGCCTTCACTTGAAATATTTCTCCTTGAGTTCTTCCCAATCTTCTCCATTTAGTTCTCACATCCCTTTGTTCCTGGGTGGCCTTCCACAAGTGTGCTCTCAGGTGAAAACCCCCACGTTCACGATCCTAAGTATAGTAGAAACTATCTTAGGTGAAAACCCTCATGGACATGGTCCTGAGTAGCCACTCAACATAAACCAAACAACCAATCCACCCAGATGATTCATTAACTTAGTGATGTGCACTCTCAGGTGAAAACCCCCACATACTATGATCCTAAGTATAGGAAAAACTATCTCAGGTGAAAACCCTCATAGACATGGTCCTGAGTAGCCACTTAACATTTTATAAAAACATTTCATCAATTGCATCGCATCAAAATCTACTAAGTCATTTCATAGGTACCTAGACACAATGGAATAGGGAATTCGAAAGTCTTGCATAGCAAATCTACTAAACTCTACTCATGCATAGAAAATAACTAAGTTATGCATGGAAAATTACTTAGGAACTTTATGAGGTGTGCCACTTGCCTTGGCAACAAGAAGAATAGCAACTGCAGCTGCAACAGTTGTCGTTTCCCTCCGAAATTTCTAACACATCAAATAAAACACACATAAACATACAAACCAAAATAACAATACAAAAATATGCTATGCATGATGTGCAAAATGCTTAGAGAAAATACTAAGTCTGTTCTTTAGGGTGATCGACAATTATCAACAGCTCTTTGTAAATTGGATATTCACTATAGTGAGAGAGACAGACACCCGGCCAGCCACTTAAGTTGTGGAACAGGTCTCATGTACGTGGACATGTAAGGTTAGTTTCCAGGCCGCTTCATCTCACTATGCCGCTAGGATCCAACAAACTTCAAGATGGTAATAACATGATCAAAATTGTTTTAAGTCAAGATTAGGAAAGATAGAAGAAATTGATGTAGGTTATCTTCCAGGCTTCTTCTCCAGACTTGTAGTATTCTCCTTAGTGATTTCTTGATCACCATGTCTTAGAGAGCAGAAAAGAAAAAGAGAAAGAAAGATTTAGAGAATAGAGGGGGTTGGTCTTCTTGGACTTCTTCTTGACTTTTCTTCTAAGTGCTTCTACTTCTTGGAGATTCTTCTGTAGTCTTGTTTTGGCTAAGTCCTTCATTGGTCTTCTAGCTCCATGTTTGAAAAATCCTAAGTGTCTAAGTGCATAGCACTTAACGAAAAATGCTAAGTTGAAAATATTCCTAAGCTTAAAGAAAATAATGCAGGAGTTTTCCTATGAGGAGAATAACTATATAATAAAATATATTATGCATGTAATGCTCTTTTTAAATCAAAATATACATCATACAAAATTTGTGATATTTATAAAGTATGCATTAGGCTATAAATGCAATTTAATTATTTCCTAATTTGGAACATATAATAAGAGGAAATACATGTAAGATTAAAGTTTTATGTGATTAAACTTTTATAATAAAATTATATCAATGGTGTTATTAGATAGAGGGCATTTAATTAAAATTTATAGCAGTTGCATTTATTAAAAATTAATTTTTCTATTAATAGTTATGTCAAAAATAGTCAACTACTCAATTTAAACATACAACTTTAAAATCATCAAAATAATACTCAAAAATATTTTATCTCAGAGGCATCACACTACAAATATTCTAAAGTTTCTAAAACAATTTTATTTGCAATTTTTGGAATTATAGATTTAAAGTTATTACAAAAATACTCAAATCCACCATTTGAAATTTGAATATTTTAAACTTAGTAAAATTTGATTGGCTATTCTACATTTTGAGGGCTTTCCAAAAATATAAAGTTTGTTAAATTTGGATGAGTGGTTAAAAAGTTATGACAGATCTAAGTGGTAGGGGCTTTTCTGCAAAACTGCCAAATAATCTAATTAAAAGAATTTATTTTCTGACGTGGCAGCTGACTGGGATGCTGACTGTGCAGGCCACGTCAGCGCTGACGTGGTTAAGTGGATGAATCTGGATCGTTAGATCCAGATCTGACGGACGACAGTGAATCATACCGGTTAGTTCAAATTTTCTAATCGTGGCCGCTGAGATCGGATCGGACGGCCAGGACGAAATGACCATACCGTGGCGGCGCTCCGGTGGCCGGCGATGGAGGGGACGGCGGCGCTGCGCTCGGGCGTGGACGGAGGCGACGATGCGGAGCTCCCCCGGACGAACTGAGGCGACGGTGGTGTGTAGATCGTCGCGGCGATGTGGATGGTGGCGACGGCGTCGTGTCGCTCTTCCTGGCGCGGCCGGCAGCGGCGGAAGGAGTGCGGCGGCGCTCCGGTGTGATCCGGTCGAGCACGGGGCGCTCGACTCACTGCACAAAATAACCGAACGCGGGGCTTAGGGGGTGCGCACGGAGATGACAAGGACAGAGGAGAGGACCAGGGGCTCGGGGGAGGTCTCGCCGTGACGGAATCGTGAGAAACGTGGCGGCGGAGGAGACGAACTCCGGCGAGCTCGTACGGCGGCCTGGCGGTGTCCTTGGGGCTAGGATTTGGGGCAAATGGAAGAGGAGGTCGTGGGGTTTAAATAGGCCAGAGCAAAGGAAACAAATCGCAGAGATTTCGCCGGATTTGGGAACGAGATTGGAGGCGGATTTCTCGGCCGGAGGTTGAAGACGGCTGACGTCAGCATGACGTCAGCAATTTTTCTTTTTCTGTTTTTCTGATTTTTCTTTTAATTCATATCTTTTGATTTATAACTCCAAATGAAGTCAAATCAATTTCTAAAAATTTGTAAAATTCATATCTATGCTTTAAACCAATAGTGGGCATGTTTTGAAACTTTTTGAAAAATAATTATTTTGAAATATCCATAAAATACAATTTTACCTATTTTAGGTTAACTTTGAAATAAGGGATTTAATAATTTATTTGGAGTTAAATAAAATTTATGAAATTACCCATACTCAAATATGTTTGAAATTAGATTATTTAAAATTATTTTGCTGAAATCATTCTCCTTTATTTTGGCATAAAAATAGAATAATAGAATATAAATATTTTCAGAGCAATATGAAATAAAATGGATTTTAATTTAAACCCTTTTGAGATTTAATAAAATGATGAATGATGAGATACATGTATGCATGCATGCAATGCTTCAAATTTCTTTTCCAAAGCAAAATTACTTAAATGCTTTCAAAAGTTTTAAATTTTAGTGATTTTTAAACATTCCAAAATATTGGGATGTTACAGACTACCACCCTTAAAAAGGAATCTCGTCCTCGAGATTCGAGAAGGCTAGCAAAAGGTTCTGTCTGGGTATCGGGTTGGGCTACCACCCTTAAAAGAAAACTTTGTTGGTATTGAAAACTTCAATATGAATACTTGATTCAGAATGTACCGTTCACTTCTTCCACCGTGATGTGGTTCACATATCCTTTATCGAAAGGATTTGACTTAGCAGTTTCTTCGGTCTTCTTCTTTGCTGGGCAGTCATTGGCGTAATGACCCTTGTTCTTGCATTTGTAACAGAGCAGCTGACTGATATCTTTGTGTTCAGGATTTGGACGGTGGTGCTCATTTTTATGGTTGTGGCCATCAAATCCATTTCCTTTATGATCTCCATTGCTTCCCTTGGATCCACCATGGTGATTGTGATGCTTGTGGTGACTTCCTCCATTATGGTGATTCCCATGTTTGTGGCCACTGTTCACATCATGGACAAGGTGCTTCTTGAATGAGGGTTCAGAGGAGTGCGTGTCCATCTTTCTCTTCCTATTTTCAGCCTTCTTTATACTATCTTCAAGGGTGATTGCTTGATCCAGAAGTATCTGATAGTTTGGTGCGTACGCAACTGTCAGAGGTATCTTCAGCTCATCACTAAGTCCATTGAGAAATTTTGACTTCCTCTTTGCATCTGTGTCAATGTCCTCAGGCGCATATCGAGACAAGGAATGGAAGTCATCCATATACTCATCAAGAGGGACGCATGTACCTTGGTCAAAGAACTACCGGCAGTGCTTTGGGGTCTCCGTACAACTCCAAACGCATCAACCCGGAGATAAAATTTAACACACCAAGAGTTGGGGCATACAACAAGGATGAAGAAAACGAACCACAAGAGGATGCATTGGACCTACTCGATGAAGCACGCGACATAGCCCGCACAGTTGTCTACTAGCAAGATCTTAGAAACTATCACAGTCGACGTCTCCGTCCTAGGACATTCATGGTGGGAGATTTAGTACTGCGACTAAAACAGAAGAAAGTACACAAACTCGCATCACCATGGGAGGGCCCATTCATCATCATTGAAGTCATTGAAGGAGGCGCCTATCGACTGAAGCACGCTCAGACGGGGGAGTTATCACATAACCCATGGAACGTAGCGCACATGCGTCATTTCTACGCATAGGTCTCTCGACAAATCATTGTAAAAGAAAGTACATCATGTCAAAATGGCCAGTAGATTTCAGACGCGCTCTTTTCCTTACCAGGGCACCTAACGGGATTGGAAGGTTTTTTATGAGGCGGTCTACTAGTCAAATATCTTCAATAAAGATGAGTTACTTCATAATTATTACCTTATATCTTACGTTCTATAGACATATACCCACTCGAATGACTCGGGGGCTGGGCCTCGCTGAAAGCAAGCAAACATATATACCCACTCGAACGACTCGGGGGCTGGGGCTTGCTGAAAGCAAGCAAACACATAAACCAACTCGAACGACTCAGGGGCTGGGCTATGCTGAAAGCAAGAAAACACACAAACCCACTCGAACGACTCGGGGGCTGGGTGTCGCTGAAAATAAGCAAACATACCAACCCACTTGAACGTCTCGTGGGTTGGGTCCTACTCGAAGCGCATAAAAAGTACAATACTACCCAACCAACTGGGAGGTGGAAGATTTCAAGATAAGACAGCACAGTTTTCCATATAAACCAATATTGGATATCAAAACTCAAATTTACAATAGAGGACGAGCAGAGATGCAAACATCATAAATATTATAGTACTGCAAGATCACCAGGTAATCAAAGAAGATAACTAGTCGCAAGGTGTGGGTCATGTTTTTTCACCATGAGGTTGGCGCGCAGCGGACGTCGTGGCCAGTAGATGCTCTATGCTACAGATACTAGACTTGGCAAGGCGAGCCGCAGAATCAGCAACTCGTCTGAAAGCCAAAGGTTTCCCATTGGACTTCCTCGGATAGTCTGAAAAAGCAGCTTCATAATCGTCTTCAACACCATTCGCCAGAAGAAGCTTCAAGGTAGCCTCCGATCCGCGTACCGTCAAATCGCGCGCCCACTCCTTAAGGGTCGTCGAATTGGGGCCCTATGAAGGAGATATGCCCTAGAGGCACTTATTAAAGATAGTTTATTTTTCATATCTCAGTTTTCATTATATGTTTTGGGCAATTGATGATCAAGGTTTCCAGATCGTGTGACATTTATGTCAGTTGACAATGGAGTTATGTCACTGGGAGAATGACGTGATGGACATACCCAATATATGTAGGACATAGTCATTACGCCTTCGTCCATGAGATCAACTCTTATTATTATTCCTGAAAGATATTTTGATTGCATCAAACATCATATCTTATATAGTGTGACAATAAAGGTGTCCCTCTCTGGTATCGGAAGGGAGTAGTTGAGACTAGGGATCAAGAGCGGGATTTGCCAGTCCGCATGGCAGGATAGATACTCTAGGGCCCGCTCGGTGAGATTATGTCAAATGAGTTTGCAAACATGTGACTAGGTCACCAGGACATAATATCACAGACAAGTAGAAGATAGTGTTGTCAGTAACGAGATCAAGCTAGGTATGGAGATATATATGAACGAGTATCAGACACGCTAAGTATCGATATGGCAAAAGGTTTAAGACTCGACGTCTAGGTTCGATCGGTAAAAGTTATTCGTTATATCACAGGGGTTAATTCACGGTGTCCAGGCCTACGAGTTAATCATTGATCGGAGAGGGGTCTCGATCATGTCTGTTATTATATCGAAGCGCTAGGGTAACACACTTAACGCGTTTCGACAAGACAACCGGAAAGGAAAGAGAAAATAGGAAAAGAGAGCACCGGGAACGTCCTAGGAAAGTTCCGATGGAGATCGGAGAACCGAAGATAGTTCGGAGAGTTTTGGAAAAGTTCCGGAAGAGAGTAAATTGTTTATATATGTTAAATTAATGTTAATTAGTGAATTAATATTATTTTATTGAATTGATAATGATTAAATTCGTATTTAAACATGCAGCCCACTAAATGGGCTCTACCGGGAGGGAGAAGACCCATGTAGGGGCCGAATCCCCCCCCCCCAAGGGCCAAACCCACCCGAGGGAGTTCGTATTGGCCCTAGGGGCCCATGTGGGGGCTGGATCCCCCCCCCTCCCCATGGCTGGTGTGGCTGGGGTTTTGTCCCACCTTGCCTGGTTAGCAAGGTGGGGTGCCCCTTTTCTCGTATATATAGAGGGGGAGAGAGCCCCTCTCAACACACCAATTGATCTCTCTCTCTTTCTACTTGGATCACGTGACTCCCTTGTTGGAGTTGCGCCTAGGAGAGTTTCTTTCCACCATACGCACGCCGTCGTGCTGCTGGTGTTCCGGTCCAAGTCTTTCGCTGCTCGTCCTTGACTGGAGCTTCGGAGGCCGTCGTCTCCACCGTATGCGTGTGACGCCCTGCGAGGTGCCATGCCAGTGGTGCTGGGAGGTCTGCTCCCTCCACCCGACCTCGAGGTCATATTCGTCGGTTTCGTCGCGCCAAGTTCTTCGCGACCTAGAGCTCGGCTACCTCGTCTTCATCGTCAACGCTTGTGCGGGAGCGTAATCCCCGCTTTTTGGTCTACAAGGGTATGTATACCGATCTCCTCCGTATTACTATATCTGCATAGTATAGATTCTGGATAGTTTAAGGATATCGTTGTTAGAAAAATTATTGTTTTCTGCATGCGATCCCCTTCAGTGGTATTAGAGCCGATCTATGCGTAGATATAGCTGTACGCTTTTAGAACCCGTGTTCGTCACGGGGGCATCGTTCTCTTATTTGCTACCCTCTACCGTGCACTTGCAATTCCGGCAGCATTGAGTTGAGTAAGCGGCCCGGACCGACTTTACGTGTACGCTTATGTGAGCCTGGTTCCACTACTGACATACGGTTGGTACCGTATCTGTGGCTGGCGGGTGTCTGTCTCTCTCTTTAGTTGGCTTTGCATTTTCAATGGAGGGCCCGAAAGGGATGCTTAAATATGCAATTATTTGATCGTTGTTGTGGTCATAAGTTCGTAGGTATGAAGGGGTTCTATTTACGACAGCCTTAAGCCACGTAAAATATGCAAAAGATAAAGTAGAACGTGTCTAACTTTATTTTGCAGGGGCAATGTGATATGGTCAAGGTAGGTTTATTAAATTGTTTATAAACTATGGGCGCCAAGAAGACCATGGCGCATGGACCATATCACGGGCATATAACTTATTGATAATCATGCATATAGATGTATGTGGATCAATGAAGTAATCGACGTGTAGTGGAGACCTTTATTTCGTAAACTTCACTGAACGTTTTGAGTATAACTTGTTGAGAATCATTCATATGGGTGTATGTGAATCAATGAAGTACTTTAACGTATAGTGGAAGTCTTTATTTCATAGACTTCATGAATATTCCGAGTAGATATATGGATATCCACTTAGGGAATGTTAGTCTGGAAATTTTGATTCGATCAAACAAGTTCAGAATGAAGTAGGAAATTAAATTTAACAAGAAAATCAAATCCCCACGATACAGATCGAGGAAATGAAGATTTGAGTTATAATGTTGGCACATCATTGGAAGACTTGTGAGAAGAGTTCCACAAATTACGTCGCATGGAACACCATAGTGTTATGGTATGTCAGGACGTCGCAATCGCACCCTATCGGATAGTGTGTGGTAAATAAATCTCTTATCTAATTATTTTGATCATTGGGGTCATATGGTAGAAACATAAACATTCAAGTTAGATAATAGGGAAACCATTTAGATCCATGGAGACAATACCATATGAGTAATGGCATTGCTTTTAGCCTAGATTGTCGTTTCAGCAATTTAGTGTTTCGATGTGATCAAACCTAAAAGGAATAAATCTTTGTAGTGTAGCGTACCTAAAGAATTAGTTGGGTACATGTCTCGCCACGTAGGCAAACACGTTGCCGGAATATACCTTGCAAAAGAAATAGTTTCTTATCCACGGGAATAAGTGGGAAAGAAAGTAGAACAAGACGAAGTTGATGAACTTTCTCTCAAGACATCAGAGTGGCGCAACGGAAAGTGTTTCCGGTGTCATGCCCCACAACTGGAAAGAAGTTGATGATAAAATATCATGATGCTCTGAGCTCATACTAAGAACGTAGGCGTACGAGGTTGTGTTCCACACTGTATGTTACGACAATCTTGTTATGAAGGTCATGTTAATGGAATATGACAGACCTACGAACTACGAAGAAGAGATGGTCGACCTAAGTCCGAGAAATGGCTATGAGTCATATATGATCTGGCATAAAATCCATGTACGATTACCAGCTAATGACTTGGGAGATCTTCTTGATGGCATCTAGGCTGTTAATAGAATATGGAATTTTATGAGAGAGTAGATACTGATAAGGATCGATTTGTCGAGAAACAGTTCCGACAGACTCAAAAGTAGACCACAACGAGATTTTGTCTCAAGTGGCGAAGACTAAATCTATTCGGGGTTGTTTAGCAATTACTATAATTGCGAATTAATAAATTATAGATGGATACAGAAACCATGTTTCTTAATGGTATCATTAAGAAAGAGTTATAATTAGTACAATAAAATGGTTTGTTGATCCTGAGGATGCTAAACATGTATGCAAACTTCAGTTGTCCATTCATGGGCTGAAGCAAGCATATCGGAGCTAGAATCTTCACTTTGATGATGTGATCAAAGGATTTTGGAGTTGTCCAAAATAGTTGAAGAAACTTGAATTTGCAAAGAAGTGAGTGGGAGCTAAATAGCTTTTCTTGAACTTATATGTGGAAAGTATATTTGAGTGGGAGCTAGGTGTCATTCATGATTTTATATGTAACGACATATTGAGAATGATACAGATCCTCTAGTAAAAATGATTAAATTTTCGATGAATGAAGTTAGAAGTATTAGGCATCCGATCTGTAATTGTATAGATCAAAAGGGGCTTAATAACATTACGTCAGAATATTTTCTAAGTTAAGATTCTGAAGTGTTTCAGAATAGAACAAACGAAGAAAACGGTTCTTACTTGTATTACTGGGTAAAATATTAAGTTTATCTTGGCATTTTCAGTGATAGCAAATAATGTTCGAACTTCTCTATGTATTAGACATAGATTCTATCAGACTGAAAGCTCGACTTGGTGTGACCCAAGTTCTTGGTTGAAGAACGGGTTCTAGAGTGATCCTTGAGTGGATCAATGTAACATCCCAACATTTTATAATGTTCAAAAATCACTAAAATTTAAAACTTTTGTTTTTTGATTAATAATAAAACATAAAATACATAAGAAAACCAACTATGAAAGACTTCCAACTTATTGAAAGAGTTTATTAATTCAAATATCTCAATGCATCATTATTTTCAAAAGTTGTTCAAGTTAAACATTTTATTAATCCATTGTATTTCTTAAAACCTCAATATGTAATTTGACAAATGTCTTACAAAATTTCAAACCATTTTCATGTAATAAAAAGTTTCTTTGTAAGTATTTGATTTCAACCACTTGGCCATAGCTAATCATCAATTGAAATAATATTACAACTATTTAAAACATGGTATAAAATCCAATGGTTTTCATTCTTTTAACTAAGTTCAAAACATAGTGTTGAAATTAAAACCCTACTGTTTATAACTTTAATAACTTCATATATTCTATATGAGAAATGAATTAAATCTAAAATCTTTTCCAAAGTTTTTTATGAAGTTTTCAAATGATTTATCTTAATATAAAATATATAGTTTCACAAAATAAAATTTAATCAGAATTGAATCCATTATATTTCCTGTTACTTTAAAAATACTTATATTTAGTTATTCCACGATTATACCAAAATAAAGATGAATGGTTAAAGCAAATGAGTTTAAATAACTTAAATTCAAACATATTTGAATATGGGTATTTTACAAATTTTATTTAGCCAAAAGAAATTTAATTAAGTTATAATCTCAAAATTGATATTAAGTATCAAATTTGTATGAAACCAATATTTCAAAACTATTAATTTTAAAAAAAGTTTCCAAAACATACCCACTAATGTTTTAAAACATAGATATGAGTATTACAAATTTATAGAAATTAATTTGACATCATTTGGACACTAAAATCAAAAGATATTAATAAAATGAAAAATCAGAAAAAGAAAAAGAAAAATCGCTGACGTCAGCATCGTCTTCAACCTCCGCCCGGTAATTACATCCGAAACTCTCTCCCAAATCGGATCAAATTAAGCGCGGTTTCTCCGTGATTTGTTTCCCGGAGCACCCCCCTTATAAACTCCACAACCCCCGCAGTCTTTTGCCCCAAACCCTAGCCGCTAGGACGCCCCCAGGCTGCCGCGAGAGCTCGCCGGAGTTCACCTCTTCCGCCGCCGTGTTCTCCGATTTCCGGCGAGGTGAAGAAGAACCTGAGCACCTGGAGCCCCCCCCCCCTTCTTTCCCACGCCGTGTGCACCCCCTTGAACCACCCTAATCTCTCCTCCACGTCTGAATCAAGCAGGCCGAGCTCGCCGAACACAGCCGGAGACCGTGGCCGCTCCGCCCACCTCTCCTCACCACTCCGGGAAGAAGCAGGCCCCGCCACCGGGCTCATGGACACCGTCACGACGAGCTGCACGCCGCCGTCGCCTCCGTTCGTCCAGGGGAGCACCGCAGCGCCGTCCCCGTCCTCGCCGAGCCGCACCACCGCCATCTCCTCTCCGGCGAGGAGCGCGCCGCCACGGTGAGGTCCTCGACCTGGAGCCGTCCGATTTCATTTCTACAGCTAGGATTAGATTTTTAACCGAAGCGGTACGATCTGATATGGACCGTCAGATCTAGATCTGACGATCCAGATCTGTTGACTTAATCCAGTCAGCGTCCACGTGGACGACACGTCGGATCCAGTCAGCATCCGCGTCAGAAATTGTTTTCCGAATTAAATTAAATCGACGGTTTTACAGATTAGTCACTGTAAATTCAAGCCCTTATAACTTTTTAACCACTTATCCAAATTTGACAAATTTTATATATTTGGAAAGCTCTTGACATGTAGAGTATTTTAGATCTGATAGATTTCAAATTTGACTTCGTTCAAAATATTCAAATTTCAAATGGTGGATTTGAGTATTCTTGTCATAACTTTAAATCTTTAAACTCAACAATTTCAAATAAAATTGGTTTAGAGACTTTGGAATGTTTGGAAAATGATGCCTCTGTTATAAAATAATTTTGAGTAGTATTTGAATGATTTGATAGTTATATATTTAATTTGAATAGTTTGACTATTTTTGACATAATTATTAATAGAAACAATATTTTTGATTAAATCAAATTGTTATAAATTGAAGTAAATTCCCTCTATCTATTTACATTATTTACAAAATTGTGTTATAAAAATTTAATCACATAAAACTTTAATTTTATATTCATTCATTTATTTATATTTTGCAAAAATAGAAATTAATTAAATTGCATTTATAACCTCATACATATTTATAAAGAAATCACAAAAGTTATTTTGATGCTTTCTTGTGATTAAAAAGTGCATTTCATGCATAACTTATTATATAGTTATACTCCTCATAGGAAAACCTCTTCAGTATTTTCTCTAAGTTAGGATTATTTCCAAGTTAGTATTCTGGTAAAAGTGCTATGCACTAGACACTTAGGATTTTCAACATGGAGTAGAAGGCCAATGAAGGACTTAGCCAAAACAAGACTTCAGAAGTATCTTCAAGGAGTAGAAGCACTTAGAATAAAATCAAGAAGTTCATGAAGACCAACCAGAAATATTTTCTAAGTCTTACTTCCTCTCTCTCTATTCTCCCTTCTCCTCTTAGACCCCCTGGATGACTAAGTTATATTCCAGACCAACCAGGAGGTCATCAGCACCATCAAGTCTTCAAAGCCATCAAGTCTACAAAATTACCATGAAGTTATCACATCAAGAAGAAAAGGAAGCAAGGAGAAGATTCTACATTCCCTCTTTCTATCTTTTCCCTCTTACCTAACCTTGTCTTTCACTTTAGACTTAAACAAATTTTGATCATGTTATTGTCATCTTGAAGTTTAGTGGATCCTAGCGGCATAGTGAGATGAAGCGGCCTGGAGACTAACCTTACATGTCCACGTACATGAGACCTGTTCCACAACTTAAATGGTTGGCGGGGTGTCTATCTCTCTCACTATAGTGAATATCCAGTTTACAAAGAGTTGTTAATAATTGATGATCACCTTGAAGAATAGACTTAGTATTTTCTCTAAGTAGTTATGCACATCATGACTAAGTCATTAGAGTGCTTAATCAAGATAAATTATAACAAATTTATTTTATCCAACTTATGACCTTAGTCCTTAGTCATTTTGACAAACCTAATTGCCTTGCATTAACTTAAAAGATTTTCATGGCATGACATGCATCTCTAGTCTTAGAAATAAATTGCATATCATGCATGACATGTTTTCCTTAGAAGTTTATGAAACTTCTTTGTTCATTTTGTATGCTTGTATGTGTTGTGTTGTTTTGTTTTATGATTGTTGTATTGTTGTTTGTTTATATTGTTTAGACTGAACGGAGAGTTCCGAGTATCGTTGAAAAGAGTTTGTGAACAACGACAACATCCAAAGGCAAGTGGCACACCTCATAAACTTCCTACTATTTTCTATATGCATTACTTAGTGTATTTTTATATAAGCATGTGTAGGATATTATTGCTATGCAAGCCATGTTTAGATTTTCTTATTCCTGTGTCTAGGTTCCTATGCAATACTTAGTAGAATTATTGATGCTATGCAAATGTTGATTTGTGAAAATACAAATTCTACTAAGTTAAGAATGAAACACCTGGGTGGTAAGAGGTCGTATGGGTTATGTTGAGTGGCTACTCAGGCCATGTCTATGGTTCCTGGAGTACGTACACTTGTGAATGGCCACCCAGGAACAGAGGAATCTGAAGAACTCCGAGTGACGATTGCTTACAGTGCAGCCATTGCCAATGGGCTCTGGTTTGATCAACTATGTTGCGTGGACTCTCTCCGGCTTGACAAGCAGATGTAGAGGGTGTAAGGTGGAACGGGTCAAGCCAGGTGGGAGGGAAAATGCTTCTGAAAGATCTCGTCTCATTCTTCTCCTTTTCCTTATCACTACAAGTGTGTAAAGGATAGTTTGGGTTGAATGGGTACAATGGTGAACGTGCACAACCTCTGCAGAGTGTAAAACTAAGTACTTAGCTGTGTCCCCGGTATGGACAATTTGAGCAACTGATCACGGACGTCAACGGAGGATTCCACCATTCCAACTTCAGAAATAAAACTTGATGGGTGAACCAGGGTAGAATGAGACAGTGGTTTTCATGCCACGAATGTCTCGAATAGAAGAAAAGTGATTTCCAAAGAGTTAGGAAAAATTGGCTTTATGCAAAATAACCTTGAACTCCACCAGCCAAATAAGCATATAGGTTATTAGAGTTATTCCACTAAGTGTCCACCATAGTGTCAATTGCCAGACTCCATTTTTAATGGAATCTGACCCACGTTGTTGCAGTATTTTTCATATTGCAAATTGTTCAGATGACGAGTGAGGTTTCGTTTAAAGGTTTCGAGTCTACAACCAACATGTTTTCGCCTATGGCAACATGAATGTGATGGAGACTCACTGCTATTGTATTTCCGTTGTTTACAATTCCAAAGCTAGCTTTATGCTATGCAACTTGTATTGAATATTTTGTAAGTCTGGATCATCGATGTAATAAAATTGATACTTTGTTGTGATATTACATCTTAAACTGTGTGTGCAAACAAATCGATCCAGGGATTTGCACTATACACAGGTATTTGCCTTATTCTAAGTGCAGGTACGCTACAGATGGTATCAGAGCACTGTGTTGCCTGTAGGTTTGAAACCCTAGGTTTGGATAGAAATAGGATTTGGACCATAGGATTGAAAATCTATTTAATTCACTTTTCTAAAAACAAAACTTTTAATTTTTACCTCCCTCATACTCTCGTCTACTATCAACCTTCTGAAAACATCTTATCTTTTTCTAGATGACCATGTTCTTATAGTCTAAGTCTGATTCTACTGCTTCATATGGAAAAGCTTCAATTCAACATGAAGTTCTACATGCATGGAACACTACTGACAGACCAGGATTCGGCCAACACTTCGAAGATATCTAAGAAAGTTGAACAAGAACTTGAAGCACTCACAAATGGAGGTAGATTGACCACCACTTAAATAAAACGACGTTATCGTGTTAGTGTATTGATCATATCAACTTGGCTATATGACAATACTAGATTGTTTGTTTGTTGTGAACCTTGTTGCTTGATGATGTTGAGTGATTTGTTAGAAATTTGTTGCCTTGTTCTGATTTATTGAATTAGGATTTCTCCATAGTACATATAATTCAACTCAGTTATTTCTAAACCAAACAGATGTCTCACCCCAATACCAACACCAATTATTTGCACACCACAATGCAACTACTATTAGAGAACCAGAGTCAGCTGTGGAATTTGATCAATGACAACCTGCCTAAGATTGATCAAAACCATAGTGAGTATCAAGGGAGTCTTATGACCAAACCAAAGGCATGCAAAAATTGTGGAGAGATAGGACATACGTCCAAAGAATGCACTGATGAGTGGCCCCATGGTCATACAAGACATCTAGTTAAAGTAATGCCCCACAAGTTAGATTACTTGCTTTTTGTGTGAAGCAACAAATCACGTTCCAACTCAATGTCAACTCTACCCCGTGGTGCAAGAAGTCAGTCAGCAAGCCAAAAAGGGAATGCAACAAAATCTCATGAAGTATGTGGAAGTACAAGAAAACAAGAAGGAAAACAAAAGAGATACTAGCCATATAACATGTTTTACCTGTGGAGAACTAGGACATTATTCATGGGACTGCAAAGAGAAAAGGATTGGTGAGGATACTGAACAAAATCTTTATCAAAATGAGATTGTGGATCATACTAAGGAGAAAAATGATATAAGAGTAAGGTCACTTTCGAGGGCATCCAAACGTACCTCCAAGTGTTGCTATAAGTGTGAAGGAGATCACCTAGCTCGAAATTGTCACATCAAACGAGACTAGACTTCGTCAACTGAGATAGCGTATGGTAAACAAGAGTTGGAAGAACTTTTAGCCCTGGAAACACCTAAGAAGAAGAAGAACTTAAGCGACGTAATTTTCTTCAGATGTAAGGACAAGGGACATTATGCTGATAAGTGCCCAAAAAAGATGAAGGGGAACTGCCTTACCCGCTCGCAGAAGAAAATCATCAGCCCCGAGACATGCCGCAGAAGCAAAGTAACAGGGCACTATGTCAGTGGCTGCCCTGAGTGAAAGAAGGATAAATCCCTCCAAGGACCAAGTGGAAAATGTGAGTGCTATAACTTGTCGTATCACCACATACCATTGCATTTTAAATACTAGTACACTCTACATCAAAGAAAAAATAAACAAGATTAAACAAAGTTTCTAGACTAACCACAAAAATTTCTTTTAAGGGTGGTAGCCACCCAGATAATTCAAACCCAGCTGCTTAACCCCAGAGATCCCAAACCATCTTTCTTTCTAGCCTTCCAATCAGAAAAATCATCCCCTGCTAGTTTTCAAGTTTCCATGTCAGAAATTACATTTCTCAAAACCTCTCGAGCTATCAGAATCATTCAAGCATTCGCTTTTCTTTCTAGCTTCTCCGAATCTCGGGGACGAGATTCCTTTTAAGGGTGGTAGTCTGTAACAACATTTTATAATGTTCAAAAATCACTAAAATTTAAAACTTTTGTTTTTGATTAATAATAAAACATAAAATGCATAAGAAAGCCAACTATGAAAGACTTCCAACTTATTGAAAGAGTGTATTAATTCAAATATCTCAATGTAGCATTATTTTCAAAAGTTGTTCAAGTTAAACATTTTATTAATCCATTGTATTTCTTAAAACCTCAATATGTAATTTGACAAATGTCTTACAAAATTTCAAACCAATTTCATGTAATAAAAAGTTTTTTTGTAAGTATTTGATTTCAACCACTTGGCCATAGCTAATCATCAATTGAAATAATATTACAACTATTTAAAACATGGTATAAAATCCAATGGTTTTCATTCTTTTAACTAAGTTCAAAACATAGTGTTGAAATTAAAACCCTATTGTTTATAACTTTAATAACTTCATATATTCTATATGAGAAATGAATTAAATCTAAAATCTTTTCCAAAGTTGTTTTATGAAGTTTTCAAATGATTTATCTTAATATAAAATATATAGTTGCACAAAATAAAATTTAATTATAATTGAATCCATTATATTTCCTATTACTTTAAAAATACTTATATTTAGTTATTCCACTATTATACCAAAATAAAGATGAATGGTTAAAGAAAATGAGTTTAAATAACTTAAATTCAAACATATTTGAATATGGGTATTTTACAAATTTTATTTAGCCAAAAGAAATTTAATTAAATTATAATATCAAAATTGATATTAAGTATCAAATTTGTATGAAACCAATATTTCAAAATTATTAATTTTAAAAAAGTTTCCAAAACATACCCACTAATGTTTTAAAACATAGATATGAGTATTACCAATTTATAGAAATTAATTTGACATCATTTGGACACTAAAATCAAAAGATATTAATAAAATGAAAAATCAGAAAAAGAAAAAGAAAAATCGCTGACGTCAGCATCGTCTTCAACCTCCGCCCGGTGATTACGTCTGAAACTCTCTCCCGAAATCGGATCAAATTAAGCGCGGTTTCTCCGTGATTTGTTTCCCGGAGCACCCCCTTATAAACTCCACAACCCCCGCAGTCTTTTGCCCCAAACCCTAGCCGCTAGGACGCCCCCAGGCTGCCGCGAGAGCTCGCCGGAGTTCACCTCTTCCGCCGCCGTGTTCTCCGATTTCCGGCGAGGTGAAGAAGAACTTGAGCACCTGGAGCCCCCCCCCCTTCTTTCCCACGCCGTGCGCACCCCCTTGAACCGCCCTAACCTCTCCTCCGCGTCTGAATCAAGCAGGCCGAGCTCGCCGAACACCGCCGGAGACCGTGGCCGCTCCGCCCACCTCTCCTCACCACTCCAGGAAGAAGCAGGCCCCGCCACCGGGCTCATCGACACCGTCGCGACGAGCTGCACGCCGTCGTCGCCTCCGTTCGTCCAGTGGAGCACCGCAGCGCCGTCCCCGTCCTTGCCGAGCCGTACCACCGCCATCTCCATCGTCTCCGGCGAGGAGCGCGCCGCCACGATGAGGTTCTCGACCCGGAGTTGTCAGATTTAATTTCTAGAGCTAGGATTAGATTTTAACAGAAGCGGAACGATCTGATCTGGACCGTCAGATCTAGATCTGACGATCCAGATCTGTTGACTTAATCCAGTCAGCGTCCACGTGGACGACACGTCGGATCCAGTCCGCGTCAGAAATTGTTTTCCGAATTAAATTAAATCGGCAGTTTTACAGATTAGTCCATGTAAATTCAAACCTTATAACTTTTTAACCACATATCCAAATTTGACAAATTTTATATATTTGGAAAGCTGTTGACATGTAGAATATTTTAGATCTGATAGATTTCAAATTGACTTAGTTTAAAATATTCAAATTTCAAATGGTGGATTTGATTATTCTTGTCATAACTTTAAATATGTAAACTCAACAATTGCAAATAAAATTTGTTTAGAGACTTTGGAATATTTGAAAAATGATGCCTGTGTTATAAAATAATTTTGAGTAGTATTTGAATTATTTGATAGTTATATATTTCATTTGAATAGTTTGACTATTTTTTACATAACTATTAATAGAAACAATATTTTTGATTAAATCAAATTGCTATAAATTGAAGTAAATTCCCTCTATCTATTTACATTACTTACAAAATTGTGTTATAAAAATTTAATCACATAAAACTTTAATTTTATATTCATTCCTTTATTTATATTTTGCAAAAATAGAAATTAATTAAATTGCATTTATAACCTCATGCATATTTATAAAGAAATCACAAAAGTTATTTTGATGTTTTCTTGTGATTAAAAAGTGCATTTCATGCATAACTTATTATATAGTTATACTCCTCATAGGAAAACCTCTTCAGTATTTTCTCTAAGTTAGGATTATTTCCAACTTAGTATTCTGGTTAAAGTGCTATGCACTAAACACTAAGGATTTTCAACATGGAGCTAGAAGGCCAATGAAGGACTTAGCCAAAACAAGACTTCAAAAGTATCTTCAAGGAGTAGAAGCACTTAGAAGAAAATCAAGAAGTTCATGAAGACCAACCAGAAATATTTTCTAAGTCTTACTTCCTCTCTCTCTATTCTCCCTTCTCCTCATACACCCCCTAGATGACTAAGTTATATTCAAGACCAACCTGGAGGTCATCAACACCATCAAGTCTTCAAAGCCATCAAGTCTACAAAATTACCATGAAGTTATCACAGCAAGAAGAAAAGGAAGCAAGGAGAAGATTCTACATTCCCTCTTTCTATCTTTTCCCTCTTACCTAACCTTGTCTTTCACTTTAGACTTAAACAAATTTTGATCATGTTATTGTCATCTTGAAGTTTGTTGGATCCTAGCGGCATAGTGAGATGAAGCGGCCTGGAGACTAACCTTACATGTCCACGTACATGAGACATGTTCCACAACTTAAGTGGCTGGACGGGTGTCTGTCTCTCTCACAATAGTGAATATCCAGTTTAGAAAGAGTTGTTAATAATTGATGATCACCTTGAAGAATAGACTTAGTATTTTCTCTAAGTAGTTTATGCACATCATGACTAAGTCATTAGAGTGTTTAATCAAGATAAATTATAACAAAGTTATTTTATCCAACTTATGACCTTAGTCCTTAGTCATTTTGACCAACCTAATTGCCTTGCATTGACTTAAAAGATTTTCATGGCATGACATGCATCTCTAGTCCTTAGAAATAAATTGCATATCATGCATGACATGTTTTCCTTAGAATTTTATGAAACTTGTTTGTTCATTTTGTATGCTTGTATGTGTTGTGTTGTTTTGTTTTATGATTGTTGTATTGTTGTTTATTTATTCTATTTAGACTGAACGGGGAGTTCCAAGTATCGTTGAAAAGAGTTTGTGAACAACGACAACATCCAAAGGCAAGTGGCACACCTCATAAACTTCCTACTATTTTCTATATGCATTTCTTAGTGTATTTTTATATAAGCATGTGTAGGATAGTATTGCTATGCAAGCCATGTTTAGATTTCCTTATTCCTGTGTCTAGGTTCCTATGCAATACTTAGTAGAATTATTGATGCTATGCAAATGTTGTTTTGTGAAAATATAAATTCTACTAAGTTAAGAATGAAACACCTGGGTGGTAAGAGGTTGTATAGGTTATGTTGAGTGGCTACTTGGAGTACGTACACTTGTGAATGGCCACCCAGGAACAGAGGAATCTGAAGAACTTCGAGTGACGATTGCTTCTAGTGCAGCCATTGCCAATGGGCTCTGGCTTGATCAACTATGTTGTGTGGACTCTCTCCGATTTGACAAGCAGATGTAGATGGTGTTAGGTGGAACGGGTCAAGCCAGGTGGGAGGGAAAATGCTTCTGAAAGATCTCATCTCATTCTTCTCCTTTTCCTTATCACTATAAGTGTGTAAAGGATAGTTTGGGTTGAATGGGTACAATGGTGAACGTACACAACCTCTGCAGAGTGTAAAACTAAGTACTTAGACGTGTCCCCGGTACGGACAATTTGAGCAACTGATCACGGACGTCAATGGAGGATTCCACCATTCCAACTTCAGAAATAAAACTTGATGGGTGAACGAGGGTAGAATGAGACAGTGGTTTTCATGCCACGAATGTCTCGAATAGAAGAAAAGTGATTTCCAAAGAGTTGGGAAAAATTGGCTTTATGCAAAATAACCTTAAGCTCCACCAGCCAAATAAGCATATAGGTTATTAGAGTTATTCCACTAAGTGTCCACCATAGTGTCACTTGCCAGATTCCATTTTTAATGGAATCTGACTCACGTTGTTGCAATATTTTTCTTATTGCAAATTGTTCAGATGACGAGTGAGGTTTCGTTTAAAGATTTCGAGTCTACAACAAACATTTTTCCGCCTGTGGCAACATGAATGTGATGGAGACTCACTGCTATTGTATTTCCGTTGTTTACTCTTCCAAAGCTAGCTTTATGCTATGCAACTTGTATTGAATATTTTGTAAGTCTGGATCATCGATGTAATAAAATTGATACTTTGTTGTGATATTACATCGTAAACTGTGTGTGCAAACAAATCGATCCAGGGATTTGCACTATACACAGGTATCTGCCTTATTCTAAGTGCAGGTACGCTACAATCAATGAACAAACGTTAAGTATATTATTTAGAGTCTGAGGACTGAAGATATGTTTTCTAGTAAAGGGTAAGAGTTGAAAGACAGCTTGCCGTAAAACGGTTACGATGATACAAGTTATGGCACTGACCCATACGACTAGAAATCTCATATAGGAGATGTCCTTTATTTTGAAGAAAGACATGGTTAGGTTGCGAAGTCTCATATCAATGCACTGTCGCATAATCTACATAGGTATAGAAATATATGGCAACTTCAGAAGTAGTAAGTGTGATTGAACTGAGCAGTTTTCCGAGCATATGTGGTTCCTTTTAATAGATCTCTTAGACTTTTAAGGCCCTTGCCACGCGAAGGTTCGAGTCTCACTCCATCCACTAGCATATATTTCACCGTCATCGTAAGATACGGGATAATATCAAACTAGGTGACATAGAAATGTTGCAAAGCACATATAGGTCTCAATGTGTGAGATCTGTTGACTGTATTCCTCTTCCACAATACAAGCATGCACCAAGATGTTATGGGTGTTGAGCTTTTACCGAATTGTAAACTAGATTAAGTGTTACTCTAGTGCAAGTGGGAGACTGAAGGAGATATGCCCTAGAGGCACCTAATAAATAAAGTTTATTCGTCATATCTCAATTGTTCATTATATATTTTTATACCATGGTATAATTGTATTAATCGGAAACATTAATACACGTGTGGTAAAGAAACAATCAGGTCCCTAGTAGCCTCTATCTAACTAGTTCATCGCAATTGATGATCGAGGTTTCCCGATCATGTGACATTTATGTCAGTTGACAATGGAGTCATGTCATTGGGAGAATGACGTGATGGACATACCCAATATATGTAGGACGTAGTCATTACGCCTTCGATCGTGAGACCAACTCTTATTGTTATTCCTGAAAGATACTTTGATTGCATCAAACGTCATATCTTATATAGTGTGACAATAAAGGTGTCCCTCTCGGGTATCGGAAGGGAGTAGTTGAGACGAGGGATCAAGAGAGGGATTTGCCAGTCCGCATAGCAGGATAGATACTCTAGGGTCCACTCGGTGAGATTATTTCAAATGAGTTTGCAAACATGTGACTAGGTCACCAGGACATAATATCACAGACGAGTAGAAGATAGTGTTGTCGGTAACGAGATCAAGCTAGGTATGGAGATATCTATGAACGAGTCTCGGACACGCTAAGTATCGCTATGGCAAAAGGTTTAAGACTCGATGTCTAGGTTCGATCGACAAAATTCATTCGTTATATCACAGGGGTTAATTCACGGTGTCCAGGCCTACGAGTTAATCATTGATCGGAGAGGGGTCCCGATCATGTGTGTTATTATATCGAGCCGCTAGGGTAACACACTTAAGGGGTTTCGACAAGACAACCGGAAAGGAAAGAGAAATTAGGAAAAGAGAGCACCGGGAACGTCCCGGGAAAGTTCAGATGGAGATCGGAGAACCGAAGATAGTTCAGAGAGTTTCGTAAAAGTTCCGGAAGAGAGTAAATTGTTTATATATGTTAAATTAATGTTAATTAGTGAATTAATATTATTTTAATAAATTTATAATGATTAAATTCGTATTTAAACATGCAGCCCACTAAATGGGCCCTACCGGGAGGGAGAAGGCCCATGTAGGGGCCGAATTCACCCCCAAAGGCCAAACCCACCTGAGAGAGTTTGGATGGGACCTAGGGGCCCATGTGGGGGCGGGATCCCCCCCCCCCCTCCCCATGGCTGGTGCGGCTAGGGTTTTGTCCCACCTTGCCTGGTTAGCAAGGTGGGGTGCCCCTTTTCTCCTATATATTGAGGGGGAGAGACCCCCTCTCAACACAACAATTGCTCTCTCTCTCTCTATTTATCCTTGGATCACGTGACTCCCTTGTTTTGAGTTGCATCGAGGAGAGTTTCTCTCCACCATACGCACGCCGTCGTGTTGCTAGTATTCCGATCCAAGTCTTCCGCTGCTTGTCCTGGACTGGAGCTTCGGAGGCTGTCGTCTCCACCGTATGCGTGTGACGCCCTGCGAGGTGCCATGCTAGTGGTGCTGGGAGGTCTGCTTCCTCCACCCGACCTCGAGGTCATGTTCGTCGGCTTCGTCACGCCAAGTTCTTCGCGACCTAGAGGTCAGCTACGTCGTCTTCATCGTCAACGCTTGTGCGGGAGCGTAATCCCCGCTTTTCGGTCTACAAGGGTATGTATACCGATCTCCTCCGTATTACTATATCTGCATAGTATAGATTCTGGCTAGTTTAAGGATATCGTTGTTAGAAAAATTATTGTTTTCTGCCTGCGATCCCCTTCACCCAGCACCTTAGAAAATTCTTCGGCAGTCGCGGGAACATCAGTCCATGTCAAAGCTTCCAAAAAACCTGCGCCACGGGTCTGAATAGATGTGTCCAAAGAGCGCTGGGTGTGCCCAAGAATCTTGCGTAGTTCCTCATTGGCACGCCCAAGCGACATATCGCTACCTGAGCTACCAACGGGAACGCATGAATAAGAACCTGGACAAAACAAGCAAAGAAGGGATCTTAGTGGCACAAAAGAACAGACAAAAAGCACTTGAAGAGCATAAAACTACCATACCTGTCACAGCTTGTATAAGGCCAAGCAGTTGCTTAATATGCTCCTCCTCTCGACTAGCGGAGGAACGGCGAGTTTCCTCCGACTCCTCATCTGCATGTAGTCGCTGATCGTAGAGCTGTTGTTCCAAAACAGCCAGTCGACCTCAATTTTCTCTTCTACAATAGACATATCATACGAATTTACAAAAAGCTCAAACGCTTGGATAAAAAAATAAGCAAAAGCAAAAATGCTTACGATTGATCCGTTACATATCAGAATGAAGGACAGGTCGCTCCTCCTCCGCCTTAAAAAATGCCTGGCCAACAGTGACCAGACCACTTACAGAAGGCTACATAGAACAAGACGACGTATATTCAATAAAATAAAAAGCAATCCATAGGAAGGGAGCAATTCACAAAAACAAATCTTACATGGTCAACCCAGGAGGAAGAGGCAGTGGGCGACGGACGAACAGTTGCGACAGAAACAGAAGATGGTGCACCCGCAGTTGTTGGAACAACCATGGCCGTACCCTGGAGTCCTTCGACTCCAGCAGAAGAAGAAACCATATTCCTTCCCTCCACGGGAGGAGAGGTGCGAATGTTCCTAATAAAAGAACTACCCATGCGATAGCACACTGCGCAAAAAAGAAAAACAAGGAAATATGAAGCATAGTCAGTATGAGCATACTTACCTACATCGCCATCGGTCAATGCAGCCGCAAGCACCAATGGCTGAAGATTTGAAGGCGGAGCAATGGCGATAGCCTCGACATCCTTAGCCCGGCGTAGGCGACGATGTTTGACTAAAGGCTTAGTCGAAGGGTCCTCCGCCTTCGGGTTAAAGGATGTTTCTTCCACAATCCCCTCCTTGGAAGCAGAAAAGCCACCCGAAGAAAGAGAGCCATCCGTTGTTTCACAAAGGAAGTTCAAAATACCTTGGGAAGTGGAGTCCCAAGGCCATAGGGAACTACGGTGAAATCAAAAGAAGCAATATCAGTAGGCTGGATACTAGTAATGTACTTGACATGATCATGAAACACATGATCCGCCAGCTCAGCCTCACTCATGCGAGTGACGTCAAGGCAACCCTCATACCACCATAAAGGATGTACCCGTTGTCGCAAAGGCCAAACTAGGCGCTTCATGAAAGTGTGATCAACTGGATCCCCGTGACAACCTTCAGCGGCTCCTGAACTCTACTCATAAGAGAGGAAGCTTCCTTCTTCTCCTTAGTCGACAAAACATGCCGCCACGCCACCGTCTCAACAGGCGATGTGCTAGTCGAGAATAATGGCCTTATATAATGGTCGACTGACACATAAAGCCACTTCTTTCTCCACTTCTGAGCAGGGTCCACCGCCATCAAATCAAAATACGGACAGTCGTCACGTACTTCAATACTAAAAGCTCCAGTCGAAAAGGGACGACCGTCGCAACGCATTAAACGCACTCGAAAGATGGGTTTCCATAGAGGCCGGTTGGGATAAACTCCTGGGAAACACTCGCATAAAACCATAAAATAGGCAATATGCAAAATGCCCTCGGGGGTGAGATCGTGCATCTGAACTCCATAAACATAGAAGAGGCCCCGCACAAAATCATGCAGTGGAAAACCGAAGCCACGAGGAAGAAAATCTGCAAAACACACCCGCTCATCGGGAAGAGGCTCGGGGAGTACCTCTTTGTTGGCAGGAGCACGCGCAGCAAGCGTATCCATTGGGGAAAGTAGTCCGGCTTGCCGAAACGATGCTAGCTTCTCCTCGGTGACGATGGATTTCACCCAATCCCCAGTCGTTTTCTTCACCACAAACACGTGGCACAATCGTAGGGCAACCGGCGCAGACCACGCCATCCACTACACGCGCAAAACAAGGAAACCATCATCACGCCTGCAAATATCCCGCCACGATAGGTCAAATCAGAACTGAATCGGCGTCCGCTGCGGTCAAAGAAGTGGACCCAACACGGCATGCCCCGTAAAAATATTATTCACACGCTATGGACGTCACGCATGACATCATTCGCTCTGTAGAATCAAACCATACGCGCAAAAACATGGTCGAGTGGAAACTCCCATCAGGAGATAGCAAAAATCTTTGACTACCATAAAAAGAAAAATTGAGATCATCCTCTATTACAAGCAATAAAGCATAATCTCGAGGGCTACTCCCATCGGGAGCACTGTCGTGCACCCGATAGAATCAAAAAATAAAAGCAGAAAAGCAATTAGTCGATAAACAAGACTAAAGCATCACTCAAAAGCACAAAATCATAAAGATTCCCCAATAAGAATCAGTCTATGATGTCTCGGATGCGACATACATAAAATGCAAAGGTAAGACCCATCGATCAGTAGAATTGGGCCGAGGATCACTCCAGCAGTGTTAAATCCTTGAATTTTCCGTATCAACAGATACGATGGAAATCCCGACGGACGCGCTGGGTAGAAAAATTGAAAATGCATAACGATATCAGTAAGTCCATCGACTGGCCTGAGGCGAGTCTGTCCAGTATGTTCCAGGCTCGAGCCCAAGCCAGGCTCGAGCCCAAGGAATCGAAACCTGATTGAAGACTAGTAAAGTTTTGCCCATGTGCAGTTAACTGGTCTCGAGTCATCGAATAAACCCATGCCTACTCAGTCGAAATCCTTTGGCATAATTCACAGTCGAAAAACAAAACGCAAGGATATCTTACCAAAAGCATAAACATGAGACTTCACTATGAAGTGAGTCCATGATTGATTCTCCGAATCAGCCAAGCACTCGGGGGATAATGATGAGGTTATACCAAATGGGTACCCCTTTGTGTGGGTACCTGGTGCACGTAATGACTAAATCCCAATTGTCAATAGACTGAAGAAGCCCAACAAGCGAAACCCAAGTCGAAGATTGTTCCATAGATAGACATAGTCGGTTATACTTTCCGTTTCTGTAATCCTAGTCGGTTACTACCGGAGACTTGTACCTTTATATAAAGGACAGGAGGGTGGCCGATCAAGGACACACCCAATCAGAACCACCAAACCTTAGCAAGATCGACATCTTGCTAGAACCTTGTATTCGCCGCATATTCACAATCAATAACAGACAGACAGGAAGTAGGGGTGTTATCTCAGTCGAGGGCCCTGAACCTGGGTAACTCCCGCTTGTCAGCCGAGGAATCTACCAACACTATGTGTTCTCTACCTCATAACTCTCACCCTAGGATAGAAACCATGGGTATTGATGGGGACACCCCTCCTCAGTATGCTTTGAGATCGGTTCGATTTCGAGACCCAGCCCCCGAGCATTCAGGTGTGACTTAGTTTTTCTGTTAGGGTCAACACCCAGCCCATGAGTGCTTCGGGTGGGATGTTTATTCTATCGTAATGGTAAAAAAAATGGAGGAATATCTTCTTTATTGCAGATACATGCCAGCAAGCCGCCCCATAAAGAATCTTCCAGTCCCCTTAGGTACCCTAGTAAAGAAAAGAGTGTGTCTGAAACCTGTTGGCTGTTTTGACATTATGCTCTTATTACATTGATCGTCTACAACTTCTAGGTATGAGAGTGCAATAGGTGGACCACATCCCATAGGTTATGCATTATCTTCTCCGGATGTCCATGGTTCAGTCGGTATGTGTCGCAGTCGATGATCCTCGTTACGATGAAAGGTTTGATTCCTGAAGATGCGGACTTGTACTCTCTCTTCGGCCTCAATCAAAGTATCAGACTTCCTGAAGGGGATCGTGTGCAGAAAACAAAAAAATTCCTAGCAACGATATCCTTAAACTAGCCAAGATCTACACTATGCAGGTTGGGTGTAGCGTACCTGCACTTTTAATAAGGCAGATACGTGTGTATAGTGCAAATCCCTGGATCGATTCGTTTGCACACACAGCTTACGATGTAATATCACAACAAAGTATCAATTTTATTACATCGATGATCCAGTCTTACAAAATATTCGATACAAGTTGCATAGCATAAAGCTAGCATTGAAAAAGTACACAGCGGAAATACAATAGCAGTGGGTCTCCAACAACTTCATGTTGCCACAGACGCAAACATGTTGGTTGTAGACTCGAAACCTATAAACGAAACCTCACTCGTCATCTGAACAATCTGCAATAAGAAAAATATTGCAACAATGTGGGTCAGATTCCATTAAAAATGGAGTCTGGCAAGTGACACTATGGTGGACACTTAATGGAATAACTCTATAGCCTATATGCATATTTGGCTGGTGGAGTTCAAGGCTATTTTGCATAAAGCCAATTTTTCCTATCTCTTGGGAAAACACTTTCTTCAAATCAAGACAAGTATGTCATGAAAACCATAAATCTCATCTTCCCCTGTTCACCCATCAAGTTTTATTTCTGAAGTTGGAATGATGGAATCCTCCGTTGGCGTCCGTGATCAGCTGCTCAAATTGTCCGTACCGGGGACACGGCTAAGTACTTAGTTTTACACTCTGCAGAGGTTGTGCATGTTCACCATTGTACCCATTCAACCCAAACTATCCTTTACACACTTATAGTGATAAGGAAAAGGAGAAGAATGAGATGAGATCTTTCAGAAGCATTTTCTTATAGCCACTAAACTTCGCCACCATATACAACCAATCCACCCAGGAGTTTCATTAACTTAGTGGATGTGCACTCTCAGGTAAAAATCACCATGCTCACGGCCCTAAGTAGAATAGACATTCATCCTAGGCGACGACAACCATGAGCACAACCCTGAGTAGTCACTTACATTTTGTAAAACTTTTCATCATTGCATAGCATCAATAAATCTACTAAGTATTATATAGGAACCTAGACACAGGAGTAAGGGAATTCTACACAGGTTTAGCATAGCACTACTATCCTACACATGCATATAAAAATACACTAAGTAATGCATATAGAAATAATAGGAAGTTTATGAGGTGTGCCACTTGCCTTTGAATGTTGTCGTTGTTCACAAACTCTTTTCAACAACGAACGTTTGATCTCCGTTTAATCTAAACAATATAAGCAAACAACAATACAACAATCAACAAACAGCAATCATCAAACATACATGCTCATATCTAGTGAACAAACAGGTTTTGTAAAACTTCTAAGGAAAACATGTCATGCATGAAATTCTTTTAAGTTAATGCAATGCAATTAGATTGGTCAAAATGACTAAGGACTATAGTCATAAGTTGAATAAAAGATTTTGTTTTATATCATCTTGAATAAGCCCTCTAATGGCTTAGTCTTGATGTGTAGAAATATTTAGAGAAAATACTAAGTCGTTTCTTCAAGATGATCAACAATTATTATCAACTCTTTGTAAATTGGACATTCACTATAGTGAGAGAGACAGACACCCGGCCAGCCACTTAAATTGTGGGACAGGTCTCATGTACGTGGACATGTAAGGTTTGTCTCTAGGCCGCTTCATCTCACTATGCCGTTAGGATCCAACAAACTTCAAAGATGATAACATCATGATCAAAATTTGTTTAAGTCTAAAAGACAAGATTAGGAAAGAGGGAAAAGAAAGAAAGAAAGAAAGATGTAGTTAGTCTTCCAGGCTTCAACTTCAGACTTGTAGCTTTCCCCTTGGTGATGTCTTGAATGAATTTTTGTAGACTTGATAAATCTTCAGACTTGATGATTCTCATATCACCGAGGCTGGTCTTGGAATTAACTTAGTCTTTATGAAGTCTCAGATAGGAAGGAGGAAAAGAGGGAGAGCAAGAAAGACTTAGAGAATAAAGGAGGTTGGTCTTCTTGAACTTCTTCTTGCTTTTCTTCTAAGTGCTTCTACTCCTTGAGGATACTTCTGAAGTCTTGTTTTGACTAAGTCCTTCCATGGCCTTCTAGCTCCATCTTGGAAATCCTAAGTGTCTAAGTGTATAACACTTTACCAAAATGCTAAGTTGAAAATAATCCTAACTTAGAGAAAATGGGGGAGGAGTTTTCTTATGGGAAATAAAACTACAAAATAAAATATGCTATGCATGAAATGCAATTTTAAATCACAAGAAACATAATACTAATTTTTGTGATATTTATAAAGTATGCATAAAGTTATAATTGCAATTTAATTAGTTTCTTATTTTGCAAAATATAATAAAAGGATTAAATATATTATTAGAGTTTTATGTGATTAAATTTTTATAACAAAATTTTGTAATTAGTATTAATAGACAGAGGGGATTTAAATAAATTTATAGCAATTGGATTTATTCAAAAATAATGTTTATATTAAAAGTTATATCAAAATTACTCCAGTTGTTCAATTTAAATATATAACTATTAAATCATCAAAATAGTTCTCAAAATTATTTTATAACAGAGGCATCATATTACACATATTATAAGGTTTCTAAAACAATTTTATTTGCAATTTTTGGATTTATAGATTTAAAGTTATGATAAAAATACTCAGATTCACCATTTGAAATTTGAATATTTTAAACTAAGTCACATTTAAATTTTGGCAGATAAACAGAGATAAAGATATGATAAAACTAATGTACAGGGTCTTTTCTGCAGAAGGACCAATTAAATTTATTCCGAGCTAAAATCAGAAAACAGATGGGCCACGTGGCGAGCTGTGGTTGGATGGGCTCGGCTCGGCTTGAGCTTGGGCTCGGCTTGGCTTAGCCGGAGCCGCGGCTCGGCTCGGATTAATCGGGGCCGTCAGATCCAGATCTGATGGATCCAAAAGATCGTACAGGTTCACTAATCCAATCTAATCTGGGCCGAAGAAAACAGATCGGACGGCTGGGGGTGGTTGACCGATACCTGCCGGGGAAGTTCGTCGGAGACGGAGAGGATGGCGGCGGCGCGGCCTCGGGCGTGGACCGATTGGTCGTTCTGATGGTCCCCTTGCTCGGCGGAGACGACGGCGAGGTTCAGGAGGACGTGGGGGAGGCGGAGCACGTGGTGTTGTCCTTGATTACTTCCTTGAGCAGTGGGGAGAGGCGGCCGGAGCGGTGAAGACCTCCGGCGGTTCCGGCGAGCTCGGCCCGCTCGATTCCCTACACAATACCATAGTCTGAAGGGATGAGGAGATGCATAAGGACTTGGGGAAGAGAGGGGGAAGGGTCTCGGGCTCGGGGGCGTGCTACCGTGGCCGTAGTTGGAGAAATCAGCGGTGGCGATGGAGGAACTCCGGCGAGAAAAATTGCAAGCCTTGGGGCGTTTGGGAGAGGGCTTTTGGGGGGAAGGAAGGAGGAGGTCGAGGGCTATTAGTAGGAAGAAACGGTGCGAAGTTTGGTGGAGTAAAACTCCCGCAATCAAGAGAACTAAATTGGCAGTTTTCGGGCACGATTTCCGTCCAGAGCTTGAAGACGATGCTGACGTCATCGCTGACGTCAGCGATTTTTCTTTTTCTGAATTTTCTTATTTCTTTCATAACTTTTGATTTAAGACTCCAAATCAAGTCAAATAAATTTCTACAAATTTCTAAAAACAATATATTTGTGTTAAACCAGTTGTGGGCATGTTTTGAACATTTTTCAAAAATCAAAATTTTGAATTATTGATTAAATACAAATTTGACACTTAATGTCAAATTTGAAAACATGGCTTAAATAATTTCATTTTTGGCTAAATAAAATTTATAAAAATACAACACTTATATAAGTTTTACATTAAGTTAATTAAACTCATTTTCCAATATTAAAACATTTTGGGTTTTAGTAAAATATTAAATAACAGAACACATTTATTTGAAATGAAAAGGGAAATATAATGTATTCATTTTTAATTCAAAATATTTTGTGCACCATTATATTTTATATTATGATAATTCATTTGAAAAGCTTATAACAACTTTGGAAAAGATTTTTATTTAATTCATTTCTTATATAGAAAATATATTCATGAAAGTCATTTCATGTTTTGAAAATAAATGAAAATCATTTAAGCTAATGAAATGTTTATTTGGGTTGTTAAGTAATTATAAAATCTATGAGGTTTTAAGTTATAAACTATAGGCTTATAATTTCCAAACTATATTTTGAACTTAGTTAAAAGAATGAAAACCATTTGGCAATTATACCATTTTAATAGTCTTGAATTTAAGAATAGATATGGCTAAGTGGTTGAAATCAATTACTTATAAGTAAACTATTTACTTAAAATAAAATGGTTTGTACTTTATAAAACATTTGTAAAATTACATATTAAGGTTTTGATAATTATAATGGATAATAAATTGTTTATCTTGTAACTACTTTTGAAAATAATGTATACTCAAAGTATTTGAATTATTAACTCCTTTAAAAATGTTTGAAATCTTTTATAGTTGGTTTTCTTAAGCATATAATGTTTTAATTATAATCAAAAACAAAAAGTTTTAAATTTTAGTGATTTTTGAACATTATGAAATGTTGGGATGTTACATCGAGTGGAGGAAGTAGGCCTCCGAGTACCGCTAGCGCAGCACCTCGCAGGGCGTCACACACATACGGTGGAGACGACGGCCTCCGAATCTCCAGTCCAGGACGAGCAGCGGAAGACTTGGACTGGAACACCAGCAGCGCGGCAGCGGGCTATGGTGGAAGAGATCCCCCTCCTCTACTTGGCGCAACTCCGACAAAGGGAATCACGAGATCGAGAGAGAATTAGGGAATTAATTGGTGAATTAAAAGGCCAGGGGTGCCCCTTCTTATATAGGCTCCGGGGGGAGCCAACCTTGCCAGCCAGGCAATGTGGGACTATCCCCACATGCCTGGTGCGGCTCAAGAGGGTGCGCCGGCCCTAGTGGGACTAGAAGGCCCATTTATGGAAATCTGCCTTTAAAAATTCGAAAATAAATATATAAAATCATATTTAAACATTAATTACACTAACTATTATCAAACATATTTTATATAATATATTCTAGCTCCGAAAACTCTTTTGTTGCTGCCCGGTCTCCATCGGACCATTCCCGGGACGTTCCCAGTGATCTCTTTCCTTTCCGGTTGTTTTGTCGAAACCCCTTAAGTGTGTTACCCTAGAGGTTCGATATAATAACAGGTACGATCAAGACTCCTCTATGATCATCGACTAACTCATAGGCCTGGACCCCATGAATTAATCCATGTGATATAACGAATGACTTTCATCTATCAAACCTGGACGTCTAGTCTTAAACCCTTTGTCATGGCGATACTTAGCGTGTCCGAGCATCATTCTCAGATATCTCCATACCTAGCATGATCTCGTTACCGACATCGCTATCTCCTACTCGTCTATGATATTATGTCAGCTGGTGACCTAGTCACATGTTTGCAAACTCATTTGACATAATCTCACCGAGTGGGCCCTAGAGTATCTATCCGGCTATGCGGACTGACAAATCCCGCTGTTGACCCCTCGTCTCAACTACCCCCTTCCGATACCCAAAAGTATCACCTGTCATTGTCACACTATATAAGATATGATGTTTGGTGCGATCAAAGTATCTTTCAGGGATAACAATAAGAGTTGATCTCACGGTCATAAGGCGTAATGACTATGTCGTATAAATACTGGGTATGTCCATCACATCTTTACACCTAACGATATGACTTCCATTGCCGACCGGCGCCATGCCCTATGATCGGAAAACCTTGATCATCAATCGCGCAACGAAACTAGTCTTAGTAGAGGCTACTAGGGACCTGGTTGTTTATCTACCACACCTGTATTAATGTTTTCGCTTAATACGGTTATAGCATGGTATAAAACATATAATGAACGATTGGGATACTGCCAATAAACTATGTTTATTAAGTGCCTCTAGGGCATATTCCCTTCAGTCTCCTACTTGCACTAGAGTAACACTTAATCTAGTTTATAACTTGGTAAAAGCTCAACACCCATAGCATCTTGGTGCCTGCTCGCCTTGTGGAAGAGGAATACAGTCAATAGATCTCACACATTGAGACCTATATGTGCTTTGCAACACTTCTATGTCACCTAGCTTGACATCATCCTGTATCTTACGATGACGGTGAAATATATCCTAGTGGATGGAGTGAGACTCGAGCATTCGCGTAGCATGCGCCTTAAAAGTCTAAGAGATCTATTAAGGGGACCATCTACGCTCGGAAAACTGCTCAGTCCAATCACACTTGCTACTTCTGAAGTGGCGATATATTTCTATGCCTGTGTAGATTATGCGACAGTGCATTCATATGCGACTTCGCAAACTAACCATGTCTATTTTCAAAATAAAGAACATCTCCTATATGAGATTTCTAGTCTCATGCGTCAGTGTCATAACTTGCATCATCGTAACCGCTTTATGGCAAGTTGTCTTTCCACTCTTACCCTTTACTAGAAAACCTATCTTCAGTTCTCATAGACACTGAAGAATAAACTTAACGTTTGTTCATTGATCCACAGAAGGATCACTCTAGAACCTGTTCTTCAACCAAGAACTCGGGTCACACCAAGTCGAGCTTTCAGTCTGATACACTCTATGTCTGATACATAGAGAATGTCGAACATCATTTTCTATCATTGAAAAAGCCAAGATAAACTTAATATTTTACCTAGTCATACAAGCAAGAACTCTTTCTTCGCTTGTCCTATTCTGAAACACTTCAGAATCTTGACTTAGGAAATATTCCGACTTAATGTTATTAAGCCCCTTACGATCTATACAATTATAAATCGGATGCCTAATACTCCTAACTTCATTTCATAGAAATTTAATCACGTAAATAATCCATTACACTCTACTAGAGGATCTGTGTCATTTAATATGAAGTTACATACAAAATCACAAATGACACCTAGCTCCCACTCAAATATGCCTTCCGCATATAAGATCAAGGAAAAGCTACTTAGCTCCCACTCAAATATGCCTTCCGCATATAAGATCAGGGAAAGCTACTTTGCTCCCACTCACTTCTTTGCAAATGTAGGTTTCTTCAACTATTTTGGACAACTCCAAAATCCTTTGGTCACATTATCAAAGTGAAGATTCCAGCTCCGATATGCTTGCTTCAGCCCATGAATGGACCACTGAAGTTTGCATACATGTTTAGCATCCTCAGGATTACAAACCATTCTTAATGACACTATTAAGAACCATGGTTTTCTCATCCATCTATCAATTTCTCATTCGAAATTATAGTAATTGCTAAACGACCCAGAATAGATTTAGGGTTCGCCACTTGAGACAAACTCTCATGTGGTCAACTTTTGAATCTGTCGGAACTGTTTCACGACAAATCGATCCTTCTCAATGTCTATTCTCTCATAAAATTCCATATACTATTAACATCCTAGATGCCATCAAGAAGATCTCCCAAGTCATTACCTGGTAATCGTATATGGATTTTATTTCGGGTCATAAATGACTCATAGACATTTCTCAGACTTAGGTCCACCATCTCTTCTTCGTAGTTCGTAGGTCTATCATATTCCATTAATATGACCTTCATAACAAGATAGTCGCAACACACAGTGTGGAACACAACCTCGTATGCCTACGCTCTTAGTATGAGCTCAGAACATCAAGATCTTGAATCATCAGCTTTTTCAAGCTGTGGAGCCTGACACCGAAAACACTTTTGGTTGCGCCACTCTGATGTCTGGAGAGGAAGTTTACCAACTTCGTCTTGCTCTACTTTCTTTCTCACTTATACCCTTGGACAAGAAACTATTTCTTCGCAAGGTATATCCCGGCAAAGATTTTTCCTATGTCGTGAGACATGTACCCAACTAACTCTTTAGGTAGGGTATACTACAAAGATTAATCCATTTTAGGTTCGATTACATCGAAACACTAAATTGCTGAAACGACAATCTAGGCTCAAAAGCCAGGCCATCACTCGTATGGTATTGTCTCCATGGATTCAAATGGTTTCCCTATTTTCTAACGTGAGCGTTTACGTTTCTACCATATGACTCTAATGATCACAATAATTCGGTAAGAGATTTATTTACCACACACTATCTGATAGGGTGTAATTACGACGTCCTAACACACCATAACACTATGGTGTTCCATGCGACGTAATTTGTGTAACTCTTCTCACAAGTCTTCCAATGATGTGCCAACATTATAACTCAAATCTTTATTTCCTCGATCTGCATCGCGGGAATTTGATTTTCTTGTTAAGTTTATTTCCTACTTCATTCTGAACTTTGTTTGATCGAATTAAAATTTCAGACTAACATTCCCCGGAGTGGATATCTATATATCTACTCGGAATATTCATGAAGTGTATGAAATAAAGCTTCCACTACACGCTAAAGTTCTTCATTGATTCACATACACCCATATGCACGATTCTCAACAAGCTATACTCAAAACGTTCAGTGAAGTTCACGAAATAAAGGTCTCCACTACCCGTCAATTACTTCATTGAACCACATACATCTCTATGTATGAATATCAATAAGTTATATGCCCGCTTTCCGAAAACGGTGTCACAGTTATTTTGCAAGTGTCAAAAGATCAAATATTAGGACTTGTAGATCCATCCGGTATGGAGCTAATGCATTGACTATAACATTGACATGACTAAACGGTAGTGTCACACATATGTGGTCTCTATATTAAGTTTGTATCCTTTGGCATTAATATTATGAATGTGGGAGCTTCTACCATCTGAATTCAAATCGGCATATGATCATTACTTCATAAATATAGAACACCAAATTTGTTACTATCATGTATGAACAAGTGTGTCGCTAGAGGAGACACACTTGTAACGATCATACTAACTGGCGATCACAAAGAATTTATTCAAATGGTAGATCTAGAGGGAGAGTGTCTATGGCCATCACAACAACTTGACTGTCATTATCAACACGCAATGTCGCCTCATCCTTTCAAGCTACTCAAGCAGTAAACCTGGTTTTCACAAAACATGACTAGTTCAAAACTTAGTCACTACTACGAGTACTTGCTTAGCTAAAACATTCATAACATGTATATCATATATACACCATCATCATTGATGACTTCCGGCGATATGTTTCATTTTCTTGATACTTCCACCGTAATCAAGAACCATGAAGGTGAACGATTCCCCTTGCATGACATAGTCTATGACATAGGATTTGCACTTGGCAACAATGTCTGTCATCCAGTGATTGAGCTGACCGAGGCGTCTCAATTTTCATTAAGTATGAACATATGTCATTAAGTATGACCGCCACGTGCTCCCTCAATGTGTGTATTCTCTTCCATCTTGGTTGAGAAGACAATCAGTCAACGTACTGATAAACTTCATCAACCCAACGTTTGGGGTACCCTGAGTTTAGCGACCATATCATATGTTCGCGATCTAAAAACTCGTACCCACCGTTGGTTCTCTATGGCAGAGATCATAACATACACTGGACTATGATGATATCATCCGCACAAAATCTGATAATCCAAATTATCTTTTGTCAGCGGAATCTCCGGGGTTATCTCCTAGCGGGTATTGTAACACAAAGAGCTAACGGTTTAAACAAGGAGTATCCTCAAGCTAAAGCATAAAACTATGAAGTTTGGACCCAACCTATTAAGTTTCTTAATCGCAGGAATGCGCCTAATTTGAAAAGATGCTATCACAATGGTTAATATCTACAAAGGTTTGCAAAATAGACTTTGTTCATTATATTCTGAGTTCTAGTATTTTAGAAAATAATTATCCGAACTCCCACTCAAACGAACATCCCTCCTGGTCGTTTAAGCGATTACACGACCCCCATCCATTGCACCACCCCTCATCATGAGAGTCGGCGGCACAACTTCAATAATAGACAATTGTCCGCCACACCAATTTTGTGACTCGTGCTCGACCTTTCGGTCTCCCTGGTCCGAGGCCATATTTCTGAATATGCTAGGCTCGCCACCAAAAACCTCCACACTGACGCTTGTGCAACATGGCTTACACCCACTGTATGCAAACGATGAGATGTCTGACACCCGGTAATCACGGCCTGCCTCATAACGTAGAAATTTCTTGGTGGTGCGCGTTGGAGGGAGAACACTAGTGGTATTTTGAAGGGATCATCTTATATAGCTACCGCAGTGTAACTAATATATACTATATATACAATCACACAATATAAGATGCACACAAAACATTAAATGTAATGCAATGTGATATAGTCCATTGCGCCATGGTCTTCTTGGCGCCCGCAGTTTATAAACAATTTAATAAACCTACCTTGACCATATCACATAGCCCCTGCAAAATAAAGTTAGACGCTTCTACTTTATCTTTTGCATATTTTACGTGGCTCGGGGCTTTCGTAAATAGAACCGCTTCATACCTACGAACCTTATGACCACAACAACGATCCAATAATTGCATGTTTAAGCATCCCTTTCGGGTCGTCCATTAAAAATGTAAGACCAGCTAAAGAGAGAGAAACAGGCACCCGCCAGCCACAGATACGGTACAAGCCGTATGTCAGTAGTGGAACCAGTCTCGCGTAAGCGTACACGTAAAGTCGGTCCGGGCCTCTTCATCAACTCGATGCCGCTGGAATCACAAGTGCACGCTAGAGGGTAGCAAATAACAGGAACGGTGCCCGCGTGAAGAACACGGGTTCTAACAGCGTACAGCTATATCTACGATAGATCGGCTCTGATACCACTGAAGGGGATCGGGTGCAGAAAACAAAAAAATTCCTAGCAACGATATCCTTAAACTAGCCAAGATCTACACTATGCAGATATAGTAGTACGGCGGAGATCGGAATACATACCCTCGTAGACCGAATAGCGGGGATTACGCTCCCGCACAAGCGTTGACGACGAAGACGATGTAGCCGACCTCTAGGTCGCGGAGAACTCGGCGTGACGAAGACGACGAAGATGACCCCGAGGTCGGGTGGAGGAAGTAGGACTCCGAGTACCGCTAGCGCAACACCTCGCAGGGCGTCACACACATACGGTGGAGACGACGGCCTCCGAAGCTCCAGTCCAGGACGAGCAGCGGAAGACTTGGACCGGAACACCAGCAGCGCGGCAGCGGGCTATGGTGGAAGAGATCCCCCTCCTCTACTCGGAGCAACTCCGACAAAGAGAATCACGAGATCGAGAGAGAATTAGGGAATTAATTGGTGAATTAAAAGGCCAGGGGTGCCCCTTCTTATATAGGCTCCCGGGGGGAGCCAACCTTGCCAGCCAGGCAATGTGGGACTATCCCCACATGCCTGGTGCGGCTCAAGAGGGTGCGCCGGCCCTAGTGGGCCCCTTGTGGCTCACTAGGGGTTGGCCGAACCAGCCCCCTTCCCTTGGGGGGAAGCTTCCCCCCCCCCCTCATGGGTCTTCTTTCCACTAGAAGGCCCATTTAGGGAAATCTACCTTTACAAATTCCAAAATAAATATATAAAATCATATTTAAACATTAATTACAGTAATTAATATCAAACATATTTTATATAATTTATTCTAGCTCCGAAAACTCTTTCGTCGCTGCCTGATCTCCATCGGACCATTCCCGGGACGTTCCCGGTGATCTCTTTCCTTTCCGGTTGTCTTGCCGAAACCCCTTAAGTGTGTTACCCTAGCGGTTCGATATAATAACAGGTACGATCAAGACTCCTCTATGATCATCGACTAACTCGTAGGCCTGGACCCCATGAATTAATCCCTGTGATATAACGAATGACTTTCATCTATCAAACATGGACGTCTAGTCTTAAACCCTTTGTCATGGCGATACTTAGCGTGTCCGAGCATCATTCTCAGATATCTCCATACCTAGCATGATCTCGTTACTGACATCGCTATCTTCTACTCGTCTATGATATTATGTCAGCTGGTGACCTAGTCACATGTTTGCAAACTCATTTGACATAATCTCACCGAGTGGGCCCTAGAGTATCTATCCGGCTATGCGGACTGACAAATCCCGCTGTTGACCCCTCGTCTCAACTACCCCCTTCCGATACCCAAAAGTATCACATGTCATTGTCACACTATATAAGATATGACGTTTGGTGCGATCAAAGTATCTTTCAGGGATAATAATAAGAGTTGATCTCACGGTCTTAAGGCGTAATGACTATGTCCTATAAATACTAGGTATGTCCATCACATCGTTACACCTAACGATATGACTTCCATTGCCGACCGGCGCCATGCCCTATGATCGGAAAACCTCGATCATCAATCGCGCAACGAAACTAGTCTTAGGAGAGGCTACTAGGGACCTGGTTGTTTATCTACCACACTTGTATTAATATTTTCGCTTAATACAGTTATAGCATGGTATAAAACATATAATGAACGATTGGGATATTGCCAATAAACTATGTTTATTAAGTGCCTCTGGGGCATATTCCCTTCACTTGCTTCTAGCCATGATCTTGCCCGTGGCCGTTGATCGTGGCCATTGTGTATGTACTCGGTTGGCAGTACTGCTTTTGCGTCATGAATCACAGGGTGTGGTGTGACCTGGATCGGAGCGCTTGGGACCTGTTTGCATGGATCTAGCTTATTCGTGATGATTGTGCCGAGGATGTCATTAGCCTTTTGGATATGTCCGTTGGACTGTGCCTGTCCAGCTGATACATAGTCGAGCGTGATATTGCACTCTTTGCAGAAGGAACGGAACTCGTCGGTTGTGAAGTTTGTGTCGTTGTCCGTGATGATGATATTTTGGATGCCAACGCGTTAGACTATGGATCTTATGAAGTTAACTGTCGTAGTGGTAGTTGAGCTTGTGATTGGAACTGTTTCGATCCACTTCGTGAATTTATCGACTGCCACCAGTAAGTGAGTATGTCCTCCAAGTGATGCCTTTTTGAGTGGCCCGACCATGTCCGATTCCCATTGGGCGAAGGGCCAAGCCAATCGTATGGTTTGAGCGCCCATGCGGGTGCATGAGGCCTTGTGGCGAATTTTTGACACCCAGTACACCTTTTGACTATATCTTATGTGTCCTTAGGTGATGTAGGACAATAAAACCATGCTCATAAGGCTTTGGCTATGAGTGATCGACTGCCCGCGTGATGCCCGCAGGCTCCTGCATGAATATCGTGAATATAGTTTTGCCATCCTCAAATTCCACGCATCTCTGGAACATACCTGAGACGCTTCGTTTGTAGAGTTCACCCTTTATGATGGTGTATGCCTTTGCACGTCGAGTGACTCGTCGAGCTTCTGTTGCATCATCTGGTAGTTCATCGCGGAGTATGAATGCTAGGAAAGGTTCAGTCCATGCTGGTGTTACATGAACGCCTTGGCATAGAAATACTTTGACTGGGGAGTCATCTGATCTTGGAACTTTGCCCTTGGATGTGTCGGTCGAAGTTGACGGTGGTCGTTGTTTTTGGATGGATATGTGTTCTATTTGCTCCAGGAAGACACCAGGTGGAAATCGCGCCTTAGTCGAGCCGATATTGTCTAATAAGTTTGCTTCCTCGTTGCTTTCTCTCCCAATATGTCGTAGCTCGCACCCATCAAAGTTGCCTTCCAACATGTTTTAGAGGACGCGATATGCGATCATGTTGTCAGCTATGGAGTCACAAGCTTTCATCGTTTGTTGTACGACTAGATTTGAGTCACCATATATCATCAGTCGAGTGCATCCTAATGCCTTGACCATTCGCATGCCATGGATCAGGCCTTCGTATTTTGCTTCATTATTGGATGGCCTGGCAAAGTCTATCTGCAACACATATTTGAGCTTGTCCCCTTTGGGTAATATGAGTATGACGCTGGCGCCTGCGCCTTCATTCTTTTTTGGATCCATCGAAGTACATTGTCCACGAGTTGGATACATAAGGGATTCCTGGCAGTTGAGATTCTATCCACTTTGTGGTAAAGTCAGGTAAGACTTGTGCTTTGATAGCCTTCGGGTGATCATATGCGATCCCGAGTGGGCTGAGCTCGATGAGCCATTTTGCCACTCGCCCAGTTGCGTCTGGATTGGTGAGTATGTCTCCAATTGCGGATTTATTGATTATCGTGATCGGGTGCATTGTGGAGTAGTGTCGCAACTTTCTTGTTGTTATGAAGACGACATATGCTAGATTTTGAAAGTGTGGATACCTTTGTTTGGATAAGGATAGGACTTCGCTGACGTAGTAGACTGGCCTCTGCACGCTCTGAGCTTTGCCTTCCTCCATGCGCTCCACTACCAAGACTATACTTACCACTCGATTTGTGGCTGCAACATATAGGTACATTGGCTCTCTTTCTTGGGGTGCCGCCAAGATGGGAGGCTTCGTGAGTATCCGTTTGAGATCGATGAAGGCCGCTTTAGTTTCGTCCGTCTACTCGAATTTATGTGCTTTCTTCATCAGTCGATAAAGTGGAAGCGCCTTTTCTCCTAGCTTGCTGATGAAACGACTGAGTGCTGCTACCCTTCCTGTCAACTGCTGCACTTCGTAGAGTTTTGTAGGCCTTTGCATGGTTAATATGGCATGTATCTTTTTTGGATTAGCTTTGATTCCACGAGCTGACACCAAGTACCCCAAGAGTTCTTCGGCTGGAACACCAAAAGTACACTTGTCTAGGTTAACCTTGATGCTATACTTTCTGAGGTTGTCAAATGTCTCTCGTAAGTCTGCGAGTAGTGAGTCCTCTTTCTTTGATTTGACGATTATGCCGTCCACATAGACTTTGACATTTTGACCAATTTGCATCTTCAAGCAATTTTGCATCATGCGTACCACCTGCGTTCTTGAGCCCGAAAGGCATTGTGGTGTAGAAGTATACTCCGAGTGGAGTTGTGAAAGATGTATTTTCTTCATCTTCCTCTTTCATCTGAATCTGGTGATATCCCGAGTATGCATCCAGACAGGATAAATGTGCGCATCCTGTAGTGGTGTCGACGATTTGGTCGATTCGAGGAAGTGGAAAGTGATCCTTTGGGAAACACTTGTTTAGTCCGGTAAATTCGATGCACATCCGAGTTGTTTTTGTCTTCTTCTTTTCTACTATCACGGGCTTGGCTACCCATTCTGATTTCTTGATCTCTCAGATGAAGTTTGCTTTGAGTAGTTTATCTACATGCTTCTCTATCGCTTCTCTTTTGGGACCTGATACACGACATACTGCTTGCTTAACTGGCCTGGTTCCTGGACTAAGTTGAAGAGAGTGCTCGGCGAATTCCCTGGGTATGCCTGACATGTCGGATGCGCACCATGCAAACATATCCCAGTTCTCACGGAGAAATTCCACGAGCGCGCCTTCCTATGCGGGAGGCAGCTTGTGGACACCTTGACTGTCTTGGCGGAGTCAGTCGGGTGTATTTGGTGCGTCCTTGTGTCATCTGTGGCGCTAAACACTTTGTCGACTGTCTGCTTCTTTTCCTCAGGCATGTAAGTTGGATCATTGGTGAGCGAAAGCTCTTCGAATGTTTGCTCGATACCGAACATCTCGGAAATTTTTCTGAAATCACGGTCGCAAGCATCTGATCTTTGGAATTTTCCAATGACTGTGATCACCCCTTTGGGACCTGGCATCTTCAATTTGAGGTATGCGTAGTGTGGTACTGCCATGAATCGAGTAAATGCAGGTCGTCCTAATATGGCGTGATATTGTGATTTCGAGTCGACGACCTTGAACTCAATCGACTCGCTTCTGAAGTGCTTTGCGTCACCGAACGTGACGTCGAGTTGTACCGTGCCTTCTAGGAGGATGACTTTTCCTTGAACAATGTCATGAAAAGTGTTTGTGGACTGGGGTAGGTTCTCGACTGACGTGTTCATCCTACGAAGTGTGTCGGTGAAGATGATGTTGATGCCGATGCCTCCATCCATGAAAACTTTGGTCATGGCATATCCGTCGATCTGAGTGTTGAGTAGCAGGGCAGCATGGCCAGGTCGGTAGACGGATGGTGGATGATCTTCCCGAGTGAACGTGATAGCAGTTTCGGAGCCTCGCAAGAAATCTGGTATGGCCGGTGGCGCCATAACTGCCATGTTAACATGTCGAGTGTGAATCTTTTCTTGCCTATTGGAAGGTCGTTCTTTTTTAAACATATACATCTGTCCTTGAGGCTTTGGGTATTGCTCTTCTATGGCTTGTGGTACGCGATGTATGGCTCCTACGATTTGGCTACCTGCGTTGTATGATGGTGTAGGTGAAAGTGTCGTGACTGGCTGTGCGGGTGGTGGCGCGATGTAGGCTGGTGGAGCAGCCGGGGCGCATCCATTCTGAGTCGCCTCATGTAGTCTACCGCTATTTGTTCAAACTCGCGGCAATTCCCCATGGTGTGATTGGAGATTAGTCTTCCGTCAGAGGGTTCCTTGAACAAGTGTAACTGCACTGGTCCTCCATCTTCTCTTGGAATGTCTTATCTGGTTTTGTATCGCGTTTACGCCACTCTTGCCTTCGGTAACCGCCGCTTCGCTGGTCATGATACTGTCGCAGCGGTCATCTGATCGATTGTCACGGCGATCGTCGCTTCGAATGTCGTGATGATTGTCGTCATGTCGATCTTCGCGTTGTCTGTCGTCTCGGACGTGACTGTCCTGTGAGAAGCCAGCTGCTACGAATTTCACCTTGTTGGTATCGCCATAACCGCTTTTGCGTATCCGCCTTTTGTCATCTTTGTCGTGATGGTCTCGAACGTCGCGTCGTTCGCGGTAATGTGGGGAAAGTAGGCGTTTAGGCCTTACGGAATCCTCTCCTTCTTCCCATTCAGTTGCTATTTTCATGAGCTCCGCCATGGATTTTGGTTTTTGGCGACCGAGTGCCTCTCTGAAATCATCTCTGAGGACTCACATGGTAAAAGCGTCCATGGCTTTGTCTTCGGAGATTGTACCTACTAAGTTGCGGATGGTGGTCAATCTTCTAATATATGCTCGGATTGATTCGTCTGAACTCTGCTTGCAAGCTCGTAACTCCTTGAATATTTTGGGCCGCTCACACAGAAGATCGAAGTATTTGATGAAATCCTCCTTGAAGTGGTCCCATGAGTCGTACGTTCCTTCGGGTAATGCTTTGAGCCAGTCGCGAGTTGTGCCTTTAAGCATTAGCTCTATATACTGCAGCGCAGTTGTAGTTGTCCCCCGTTGGCATACGACTGCTAGTTTGTAATCCTCGAGTCAGCCTGAAGGCTCTTGTTTGCAGTTGAATTTTGGTGTTGTTGGTAAACCGAATTTTTTGAGTAGTCGGGCTTCACGAATTCGTCGAGTAAAACATTGTGCTTCGCATGATCCTGTGTCACGGTTCTCCCTGAACAGCTGCTGACGGATCTTCTGGATCTGCTCCGTAATCGACTCTGTGATCGGCGACAACTGGAGGCCCTTCTTGCGCCGCTCCGGCGAGCGCTACGACCTTTTGAGCGGCTTCGGCTGCGCTCTCTGCTTTTTCCCGTATGGAGTCATTTTGCCGCGATTGCGAGTGCTTTCCTCTGCTGCAGATCTTTGGATGGGCCACCAGGCGGGGGTGCCATTGCTAGAAGGTACGCTCTAGTTGATATTAGGGCTCCTTCGGCTGTCTTGGGCATCAGTAAACCTTCTAAATCTAGCGTCATGATCGAGTGTTCTAAGTTTCGAGTGACTTATGATCTCTCTCCTTCTCGGATTCTTGCGAATCTGGATCTATATCTCGCTTCCGTTGCCCCTGTGGAGCTGAGGGATAGTTGCCTTCTACGAGCACTTCAGATGCTGGCTTGTTTTCTGCGTTCTTCAAGTGTTGCCATGTATTGTTTTAGACGCATTGTTTCTTGCCAGTTGAAGTAGTTGTACGCCATCAGCTCGTCTGCAGTTGCGTCTGCCGGCATTACCATGGAGTCGTCGATAATTTTGGTCACTTTTGCTGCTATCTCGGTTGTGATGACCAGGTTTGTCGTGCCATCTGGTAATGTGACTATATAAGGAAATTCTGTAGGCATCCGACTGGATGCTGCCGCCGAGGTTTCTGCGCTAAAGGCGACGTAGACCTGCCGGGGTGCTACCAGAGGGCATGTGTATGTGTTGTTAATGCCCGTCATAGGCTCGCACTCGTCGTCCAAGCTCACATCCATGTTGCTGCTTTTGCTGATCTAAGCGTCGACGTACTCCTCGATTGCTAGCTCAGGATGATCTTCATAGTTGGAGAAGAACTCGTGATCTGCGTGGATCTCTGGCCCGGTGAAGTTGGCGAGGTAGATGCTATCGTATCTATCGTCTGAAGGCGTTTAGTCGAGGATGATATCGGTTGAATCGATATGTTGCTCATGCTCCGGATTGTCCTTATGGCTGGGGAAGAACTCGTGATCTGTTTGGATCTCTGGTTCGATAAATCAGTCATGCGGATGTTATCGTCCTCGTCCTCCGATGGTGTGTAGTCGAGGATGATATCGGGTGATCCGATCTGTACGGCTATACCGATCTGATGGGTGAACTGCGCCTCATCCTCTAGGAATTCTTGCGCCATGAGTTGATTGAACTCTCTTGTTGATATGGATGATACTGGGGGTTCCGACATCGAGATCGAGTCGATCTATGATGAAGCAGTCTCGGTGTCCCCAGGCGAGTTGGTTGCAGTCGGAAGATCCCCGTGTGTTTCCATCGCGACTGGATCAGTCAAGTCCTGCACACCAAACTTGTCGACGATTTTTTTAGCTTTCCCACAGTTAGATTCAAACCTGAGTCGAGACTAGAAAAAGCCTTATGTGCTTCAAGCGAGTATGGTATATTGTTTTTGGTGATGTGACTTCTATAGCTGGCAAGCAGTCGCCTGTTATTTCGACGTCAGTCGAACCGATCGGCGTACCCGTTTGCAGATGTGACCGATGAGTCGCCACTTATGAACGTGATCGGCGAGTCGCCGCTCATAGATCTGGTCAGCGAGTTACCGTTTGAAGTCGGAACCAGCGAATCTGAAGATCCAACACTACCTATTCTCACAGACGGCACCATTTGACGAGGGGTGTCCTCATCAATACCCATAGTTGATAGCATAGGGTTAGAGTTATGTGGTAGAGGACGCGTAGTGTTAGTAGATTCGTCGGCTGACAAGCGGGAGTTACCCAAGTTCAGGGTCCTCGACTGAGGTAACACCCCTACTTCCTGTATGTCTATTACTGATTGTGAAATATGTGGCGAGTACAATGTCCAGCGAGGGGTTGATCTCACTAGGATTTGGTGGTTCTGGTTGAGCGTGTTCTTGATCGCTACCCTCCTAGCCCTTATATTGGGGGCTAGGTCTCAGGTACGTAACCGACTAGGATTACAAGTATGGAAACTATAAACGACTATGCTAACTTGGGAAACAATCTTCGTCTTGGGCCTTCCTGAGTAGGCTTCTTCAGTCCACTGACAATTAGGCTGTAGTCATCACGTGCACCAGGTAACCACATGATGGGGTACCCGTTTGGTATAATCTCGTCACTATATATATGAATCCGCTATGATCCACGCCTAAATCCTAGGTTGTTTTGGTTGCAATATTGTTCCACACATCACTCTATATACTAAGAGTCAGTAACCTTTTTTAGCCTTTTCTGAGCTCACCATGATTTTTACTGTTTTGGTTACATCTTTGTTCCACACATCACTCAATATACTAAGAGTCAATAACCCTTTTTTAGCTTTTTTCTAGCCCACCATGATTTTTATTAACCGTCTGTTTGGTCTCTTATGGTTTTTATGGTCTAGGTTAACCCCTCCTGGTGCGTGACACGTGGACGGAGCTCGATTTCCATTCATGTTTGTCGGGTGGCCCTCAAACGACACGTCGTGGACATGTTGAAGCCGTCCGAACGCCATGGTTGCCCCCCGAACTCCACGGTATAAAGAACATTCTGACTTCCACGACTTAATTTTTCTTCTCTTAACACCGGCAGTCTGTTCAGGGTTCCAAACTCACGGTAGCAACATTTGTTTAGGGTTGCAAACTTATAGTGGTAACTAAACCCGAGGATTGCGCTCGTTGCGAGACTCGGAAATGAAAGAAGGTTAGCGAAAGAACAAGCAACGGATTTCACCTCACTAATTGATTATTTGTATTAGGGTCTATCTAGGAGCAATACCGAAGTGTTTCAAGGAAAGGATTACCTTGACTTGCTTCCCGGCCTAAATTAAATCAACCTAAGTGAAAATGAGTCTTGTGGGTTTAGGAACGTTTCAAATGAGAGTATCACCTGTTTTAATAGAACTCGGCTTTTTTTTTGAGAAACACAGTACATACATAAACGTTCACAAACACGCACGTACAGACACCCCTATGACCGCACACACGCAAATCTTACCCCTATGTCCGGTATATCTTGAGGTTGACGAAGTCACTACGGGCACCTCGTTGTTGACGGGCAGCAAGACGTGGTGGTTGAGAACTTGAGATGCAGCCCATGTCAGCGTGGGACGGGAGATGGGGGACACTATGCAGATGCAGCACCAGTTGGTTGTCTTCCTCGAATGACAGCGGCGGCCAGTCATCGTGGAAGAGGGCGGCGGAGAAGATGTGAGGGAGACTGTGGCCGGGGGTAGCCAGGGACGGGATCAGCCACGAGAAAAAGCGGGAGCTCGCCATCAATGGCCGATGGCGCCCTTCACGGGAGAGACATGGGGTGGCAAGATCCGAAGCCAAAGCCAGAAATCACCTCCTCGCGTTGTGGTTCTTTTCTCCAGCTTTGCCCTTAGGAGCATCTCTATCAGATCCCAAAACGTACTCCACAATTCGGGATGCGCAAACCAGACACCCCAAATCAAACTGCGTATCAGAACACAGGTGTGGTGGCGATGGGATTGCCAAAACTGGATATTTGATGTCTCGGTGACGAACAACCGGATAGCCTGCAAATTATTTTTTCAAAGGTTTAGGTGTTCGATGCAGGATCTGGTTTGCGCATTTTTTGCGTCCAAAACCACACATGAACGGTTATTACTAGATATTTGATGTCTCCTTGGCGAACAACCGGATAGCCTGCAAATTATGTAGGATCTGGTTTGCACATTTTTTGCGTCCAATTTTTTTTCAAGGGTTTAGGGGTTCAATGCAGGATCTGATCTGCGTATTTTTTGCGTCCAAAACCACACATGAACGGTTATTATGTGGATGCAGGACAGAGAGCATCTTCGCTGCATTTCCCGTTTGGTTGGGCTTTTGGCTTATAAGCAAGAAAGCCGAAGTAAAAGCACAACCAAACAGGGCCGAACTATGTGGATAAAATTTACACATGCATGATAACATGACTGCATTCTCGATCTTAGGGCACACAAAGTCATCTTCTGTGACATCCAGATGCTAAGCAAAACTTGATCACATGGTTCAAAAGGGAAACGCAAAGGCTAGCCCTCCGAAATCTAACATAATTGAAGTGGCACTAGAAAACTAAGAAATATCCTCGCTAGCATGGCTAACACCAACATTTCCAATAGCATCCTTAGTTACAAACAAGTGGAGTAACTGAAAAAAAAACATTCAGAACACTTAAAGCGCTGATTAAGTACAACTGAAGCATCCGATACAAGGTAATCCAACAGAAACTGCAGCGTGTTGTATCACATAAGCAAACCCTCCTAGTTGCCAGTTCAAGCAGCTGACTTCTATCTTCAAGACGGCACTAGAAATTCAAGTTCATATCACAAAATCAGTTATTTGAACACAAATGAGAAACAGTGCAGGACCAAAGTTCACCACTTGGGTCTTCAGATATAAAAGATAACTAGATTGTAATACTTTTTTCAGGGAACAAGATTACAATACTTACTGTAAGTCGAAGTGTCAATCTCCTCAGGCAGCTCCTTTATGTCAACCTCAAACCTTTCTTGCACCTTCAAAAAAAAGGTGGAAAATTCAGTTAGGCTGCGCTCTGCTGATCATACCAAATAAGAGAAGTAAACGTATCAGTTATACAAACCTGATTGAGAACATCAGAGTCAGAGGCAGAAGCAACAAATGTTATTGCAAGACCCTTGGTACCAAAACGTCCAGCCCTACCAACCTGTCGAGGTGAATATGTTAGCCAGAGATAATAAACTCACCACAGTAGGGCAAAGTTATAATTACCCTGTGCAAGTATGTATCAGCAGAATCAGGCATGTCATAGTTTATGACAATATTGACACGCTCAATATCAATTCCCCTGCCAACTAAATCAGTAGCCACAAGAATCCTCTTGTGTCCTTCCTTGAAGTTCTTATATCGAGTCAACCTATCAAAGCAAGACTATTACATAAAAGATAGGAATAATGGCTGAAAAGTAAAAAATAAAGCAAATTGCTGATATACAGAATTCTATCGATGTTTTCAAGTCATAAAGCCAAGCGGAGTTGCTGTGGGTACTAGCTCCAACAAAAAAATCCTTATCATCAATTCCACGCAAGATCAACTATTACTAACGAATAAATAACTTAGGAATATCACAAGCACCACCAATGCCTATATCATGTGAAGGATCTTGGTACGTTGGCTTTCAACCAGATTCTGATAGTAGTATTCTTGCTGAAGACATGGGTATCGTAATTTTATTTTAGACCTAATTCAACACAATATTCCCTCTGTTCCACAATATAAGCCTTTTTAAGAAGCTAGAGGGAGAATCTATGAACAGAAAACAACAGGATCAATGGCGAATTTCATCATAATCCATCACATGGAGTTCAATTGTTCATCAATTAACGACGAAATTTTCTGCAGCCGATATCAGAATGTTGTACAAACCAAAAACAAATGTGAGCTAACCGCATGATGTAAAATCTCAAATAATGTAAATCATATGCAAGTACAATCAGCAAAAATATCACTAAAATAAGAGGTCGGCAACAACTATGTGCATGCCAGGTTATGTAAGCAAAGAGGCCAATCTTAAAATCAGCGCAGAGTAATTAGAAGACTATAATAGCAGTCAAAAGAAACTAGGAAGCACATACCTCTCCTCCTGTGTCATTCCAGAATGTATGCAGATAGCGGGAAAATTGCATTCACACAGAAGCCTGTTAAGTTCTGAACCTCTACTAACACTTTTAACAAATATCACAATTTGGTTGAAGTCGAGTGCATCTAAGAGATCGTTCAGCTTCCTGTTCTTCTCCGCCTCACTTAGTTTTATGTAGTGCTGGAGTGAGGGAAAAAATGTTGACACACTAAACAAAATATATAGTTGACTCAAGATGAAAAAAGGACAAATGGCTAATGGATACTTCACAATACCTGAACTAGTCCATGAAGGGTCAGTTTTGCCTCGTCATCAACATAAATTTCCATGGGCTGTAAGGTAACAAATGATAGACAACGATATTAGAATTCTGGCAGCAAAGGTAAGTCTACCCACTCCAAGAGAATGGCATATCAGTTCTTCTGAATTTTCAGCCTCCTCAGGAGCTGCAATTATGCACATTGGCACTGCAATTTGCCAAACTGCAGCCAACTAATTTTGTGACAGTGCTTGCTATAAGAATTCCTGTCAGGAGAAAGCTGCTTCGTCTGCCTTGACCATGAAAAGGGTAGGAGAACCAGAAGCAGTTTACTCTGATTCAGCGGAATCCAAAAGTGCAGACTGCAGAAAATTGGAGAAAACCCCCACTGGCCTTATAACTCTACGACATCAGTGCCCTACCAACCCCAATCCCCAAGTACTTCACAGTTGGTGGTTAACAATTCACATTGAGAACAGAAGACTTCACTTCATCGCAGCCCCTCAGAATGTGCACAGATACCAATTGACAATACTAAGGCCAAGACATAAGTAGCCAAATAATTCAATCCACCAAAAGCGATCAATATGATTACCAAGCAAACTGATATCAAACTGCCACCGCTCCTATCTATGTACGAGCATAACCACTAGAAGGAAGGGGGGATTTAAATAGAAAGAAGCACTACTGGAATGAGATGAGCCGCGGGACATTACATCTTGCATGAATTTCTTGCAAACAGGGCGAATCTCCTTGCTGAGTGTTGCTGAAAACATCATCACTTGCTTATCATGGGGTGTCATTTTGAAGATCTCTTGGACATCTCTACGCATGTCTGAAGAATATAATACATAAGTCAATAGAAGAGCTATGGACTACAGAAAATAATGCAAATCAAAGAACAGGCACTGAAGTGAACTATTACAAACAAAGAAAATGGCCAGAAAACAGCAGCCTACCAAGTGAATCAAGCATCTTGTCACATTCATCAAGAATGAAATGCCTCACATTCTTCAAGGGGAGGTCCTTGTCTCTAGCCAGAGCTAGGATCCTTCCAGGTGTACCAACCACAATATGAGGGCAGTCATTCTTCAATAAATCCTTGTGATTTTTTATGTGAACGCCGCCATAGAAGACAGCAACTTTTGTTTCTGACAGGTACTTGCTAAACCTCTCGAATTCATTGCAAATCTAGAATGTAGAAAGACTATTAGCATCAGCAGCCATATTTGACATTGATAGAATAAAAATGAGAAAACATGTATGCAAACCTGGTAGGCCAATTCCCTTGTATGGCATAAAACAAGTGCAGCTACTTGACCAGCAACAGGATCAATCTGCTGGAGAGTTGAGAGGACAAAAACTGCAGTCTTGCCCATCCCAGATTTTGCTTGGCAGATGACATCCATTCCGAGAATGGCTTGAGGGATGCATTCATGTTGCACTGATGTGGAGCCAAACAAAATTGGAGTAGCACCCCAGTGAGAAATAATTAACCTTCCGGCCGTTAATGGAAAGTTCTACCATATCCTCTCCCCCAACAGAAAATGTCAGAAGAAATTATACCTGCACATAAGCAAAACAGGAAACTTATGGTCACACTGGGAAATCCTAAGAGATAACATATTCAAAGATAGCTGATAGAATTTGATTATAAACTAGAACAATTGGTTCATAAAAGAAAACTTGTTGTCGGACAGTTTATTTATTTGCATTTATTTATCCTTCTTCATACTAGCACATTTTGTTCTTTTTGTGCCAACCACATCATACAAGAAAATCCAACATAACAACCAAATTATCTTATAGTATAGATGTGCCAGTGATATGGGGGTCAAAGAAACAAATTTGATTTGACGAACACGAGCACGAAACTTATAGAATGAGATAATTGTATGTACATAGGTTCTCATTTTCTTTCAAAAAAAGCGTTTTTGACTGAATCTGCATAAGCATTCTTGTAATATGTTAATCAGTAGACTGGTCCCAGCTATGAATCCACAGTAATCAGCTAGACTGCCATAGGAATATCTGTTAAACTACAAGATAATTAAAACCCAAGAGTCCATGTAACCCTAATTGTGTAGATTCAATTCTGAGGCATCATCCGTCTCATAGGAATAAACAAGTACAAGAGCTTGCCTTCGGAAGGATGTTCAAACCCGCAGTCCTGGATGGCGCGGAGCAGCTCTGGCTTGAGCAGGAAGTCCCTGAACCCCGAGCTGTGGATTCCAACGTACCCCCTGTCCAAACAAAAGCAAAACGAACTGTGTCAGGTCAGGTCAGGTCAGATCGGATCGGATCTGTCAACCAGGAACCCTAGCCAGAAAAGCAGCAGCAGCAATGAGCATCGAGTGGCACGCACTTCTTGACGACGTCAACCGAGGCGTTGGCGGCTGCGCCGTCGACGACGTTCTCCACCTCCTCGTCGTAGTCGACGAGATCCTCCTCGTACACCTCGGCGTCCTTGGCTTCTCCCATCTTGGCTGGCGGCTGAAGACAATTGCGAGGTCGAGTATTAAGCACCACACGGGAAGAAACCCGCACGAATCCAACCAAGTTAGACGCCACCGCAACAAATCACTCACCTTGAGATCTCTGGCACGGAGGGGGAATTTGGAGCGGAGGCGGCTGCAAAGAGAGAAGTCAGATGGCAGAGTATACGGGCGCAATGGAGAAGAAGGTCAAACGCGGGCGGTGCTGGATTTGGGATCTAGGGTTCTTGCCTCTTGCGGCGTACGGCCTGGGTATCTGGGACTGAGGCGGTCGAGGGGGAAGTGTTGGGTGAGTGCTAGGGCTTGGAAAGATTCAGAGCATCGCTAGCAGTGCCCTCAAACTGGTAACGCTTAAAACCAGTTTGAGGGCCGAGAAAACGTGAATTTAAAGGGCTAAAACGGCCGGGGAGATCAGTGTCCTCAAACCAATACTCAAAACAGAATTTCGACAATTTCTTCAGAACTTCATATAGCCAACAATAACAGTTGGAAATCATCTGCGCGGGAGCCCGAGGAAGCCGGCTTGAAATTGAATCGCAGGCCTGAAATTGGAAATCATTTGCGGGCAGGCTCGTCGCGGGCGGGGTCGGGGGTCGGGGCTCGCCCCAGCGAGGTCGGAGGAGGCCGGGGCGAGCTCGGCGGCGGCGCGAAGAGGTCGGAGGAGGCCGGGGAGAGCTCGTCGGCGGCGCGGCGAGGTCGGAGGAGGCTGGGCTCGAGGCGGAGGCGACGGAGGGAGACGAATCGGGGCGGAGGGCGAGGCAGAGGGGGCCGGCGACGGGTCGGGACGTTGGGGCGAGCTCGGTGGAGGATGGATCGGGGCGGCGGGGCGGGCTCGTCGTGGGCGGAGGAGGACGCGAGGAGGAGGAAGAAGAGGTTGGGGAAATTTCACCCCCGCCAGCGTGCGTTGACCGGATTGAAGGGCCCTTCAGTTTTGGCTCTGGACCTGCACTAGTGCAGGTCGAAGGTGAGTTTGAAGGTTCGGCCTTCAAATTTTTTTTGAGGGTTAAAGGGTCTGAGGGTTCTGTTCCACGCATCGTTTCGGCCCCAGCCTTCAAAAAACGGTTATTTTGAGGGTTTGACCAGTTTGAGGGCACTGCTAGTGATGCTCTAAAGACCACCACGCGCGTTTGTGTGAACCCTGAACAATACTATAGCTGGCCAAACGGGACGGCACGGCACGCTCCGCCGCCGGCACGGCACGGATGCGGCACGGCTCCAATCGTGTCGTGTCGTGCCGGCACACGGGCTTCAACTCCGGCCGGAGCACGGCACGATGAGCACGGCGGCGGCACGGTAGGCCCGCTTCCTCCTCCACCTCCGGCGTCTCCTCCACGGCGGCGGCGACAACTTCTCCTCCACCTCCGGCGTCGATCTGATGTGCTCAAGTGGAGGGGAATCGAACGGGGAGAGGAATCTCTTACCTCCGAAGTCTCTCTGGTGTTCACGGAATCGAACGGGGAGGGGGAGGAGCGGCGGATTCGCCGGAGTTGGGAGCGGCAGCGGCGACACAGATGCGGCACGGCTGCTAATCGTGTCGTGTCGTGCCAGCCCGCGTGCCTCGACCTGAGGTTGAGCACGGGCACGGTGCGTGCCGGGCCGAGGCACGGCACGATTAACACGGGCCGAGCCGTGCTTGGGTCGGGCCAAAAGTTTAGTGCCTCGGGCCAGCCCGTTTAGCACGGCTAGTTTGGCCAGCTATAAACAATACGTGGACCCGGTCTATTTGCTCTAATTCTTTTTTATTTTGTTGAAAACACTTTTTTTTAGATACGGATTTTTCCAAATGGGGTGTGGATCAATTACATAGTTTCAATAGTCAAAAAGGTTGGATCATATCATTCACAGAAAAAAAAGGATTACATATAGATATAAAAATCCTGGCCTTGCTTTTCTAAGCTAACATTTGGATTATATATTAGCCAACGAAACATTACAAACAAACGTCAAGGTCAGTTGCCTTCAAATTCATAGATAGTCATGAGAAAACTTAAAAATACATTCAAGACCCGGAAAAAAATTACCATTGATTGCCAAAATTTAAACAAAACGAAAAAAACATGTTTTTTGTTGCTAGTTGCTTGGAGTAGTGGAGTACCATTGATCTGATTCCTTCGATCGAGTTGCTTACTAAATTTTCTCGTTGCCAACCCTTCTTTGGAAACCACACGTTGATATCTTTACTTGGCAGTGATGTTGCTACTTCACTCTCCTGAAATGATGCAAGAAACTTGTTAATAATAAAGAAGATGAAAAGTAGTCAACACATTCGTTGGGACTCGAAGAGCAGAGTGTTATAGTAAGAGTGATTTTCCTCACAAGGATGACTAGAGATTTTAAATATCAAACTCTTGGGGATTTGAGCGAAAAGATGTCTTTCTCCCTCCTTCCAGCAACCTATTTTAGGTATTTTGTCTCGTGCCCCCAACGGCACCGTGTGGTTGTCAAGCACAAGGTTTCAAATTAATAAAAATTAAATAAAAAGAGAACAAAATAATAATAATAATAATAATAATAATAATAATAATAGTAAAAGTAATCTATAACTCAAAGATAATAAAAATGATAAGTAAATATGTTTTTGGGTTTCAGTTTTTAAATGCAAGAAGTAAAACAATTTTGGTATTTTCGGACCAATTAATAACTGAAAATAATAAGTATACTAAAAGTGTTGGAAAGTATTTTCTTGTAATAAAAGATAGACCGGGATCATGGTTTCACGTGTGCACTCTTTTTTTAAAGTGTGGTGGACATAGGACTACTCAAAATTAACATAATATTGTAACGGAATTGTGTGTAAGATAACATATACATGGGCATCACGTCCTAACATAGAGATGTTATGTTACTACTTACTAATTAAACTCTCTTATACTCCTCTAGAAAGGGATATCCAAGCAATCTAGAATTAAGAATAAACAGGGTATAGGCTTAAGCACTCTGGCATGATGTTTGAATAGCAATATACTAACTCTAGGCGCAAATATCTTGGTTGTCACAAGACACCAATACCATATGTATTTATTTAATCCCTGGTGAGGTAACTAAGAAGTAAAAAAAAACAAAGTGTTTCACAAGTTTTTTGGTGTCATTATCCGAACCACACTGTTACTCCATCTAATGCACATGTTCCCCCTCACATGCCCTCATACATGCTTGATCACAATGAGTAATAAAGAACGTGTACATAATATGCATCTAACCATACATCTTAAACACAAAACAATTGAAATATCAACTCATAAAATAAAGATTCACCACACGGGTATTACATAGATGACCATAATCATGTTAGGCTGCTCATATGATGCTAAGACAATAAACGGACGAGAGATAGATGCGATAAGCTACTGCCACAAACCCATAGTACAGAGGTGGACTACTCCTCGTTCATCGTGGTGACGATGGTGGAGATGTTGGAGAAGGAAGAGATCCCACCGACAGTGCCCCGTCGGAGTATTCCCCTTCCAATTTGGCAGCTTATGTCTCCGTTCATCATGGTGATCTTACCCCGATGCTTTTTTGTGTGCAGATTTGTTCTTGAGAGGATGTGATGTTCTTCCTCGTTTGGTCATGCAGCGGGAGCATCAAGAACACCACGAGGAAGAAGAAGGAAGATGCTTTTTCTCGTGCTGGTGGGGAACAAGTACGTGTTCTTGATCTCTTCTTTCTTACGAATAGGGTTTATTACATGTTTTTGTTTTGTACAAAGCCCACTAAGCAAAAAAGACATCCCACATACAGAAAGAATAGAAAACAGAAAGCCCACAAAGTAATACTACAACAAAGACAAAAAAACAGATAGCCGGGCAGAACCTAGCAAAATAGTGACGTCAGAGGTCGACTGAGACATAAGAAATTTTGAGTCGACTACGACATAGGCACTTCCTTTCTATTACGCCTTGACATGTCACATGGGGCACGTCCCCTAGTAGATTAACCGGTGTAAGAGCATCTCTAACAGAGCCCTTAAACTCATAACCTCAAAAAATTATAGGGTTCAACTTTTGTGAGAATTCTGCCCGGATGAACGCGCGACGCATAGCAGAAACTGTGAAGAGAACTGTAAATTTTATAATTTTGGCGTGAAAAAACTAGTGTTTGTCCCCGATTCATCTCACAGATGTGTTCATCACCGATCCAAACTTAATTCACATAATCCAAAAGCTAAACCTAGTGCTAATCGTCGCCGGAGCTTACCGTACTACCAAAATGTGGCTCACCAGAGCCCAGGCGCGGCGGCGACGATGTCGAGGCGGCGCCGTCGATCTTCACTTGTCGTCGGAGACGAGGTCGACGACCTCCTCCGTGTACACCGTCTATTACGCTTTCTTCTCGGTGGCGACGACGTCTGCCTCGAGCCCCTGGCGGAGAAGGATCTCGTCGATTTCCTCCTCGCGGGCAGCTGATAACCCACAAGTATAGGGGATCGCAACTGTCTTAGAGGGAAGTAAAACCCAAATTTATTGATTCGACACAAGGGGAGACGAAGAATACTTATAAGTCTTAACAGCCGAGTTGTCAATTCAGCTGCACCTAGAAAAGCACCAGTAACAGGGGTGATGTGAAAGCAACAGTAATATGAGAGCAGTAGTAACAGTAACACAGAGACAATGGCACCAGAAAACAGTTGCTTATGTGGAGTTGACAGGAAAGCAATGATGATGACAGAAGGACCGGGGTTCCCAGCTATCTACACTAGTGGTAACTCTCAAGAACAAGTGTTGGGTGAACAAATTACAGTTGGGCAATTGACATCATTGAAATAATCATTAAGTAAGAATATCCAGATTATTAGTTATGAAGGCAAGTTTTCCATATATAGTCGTGCGTGCTCGTAGTGAGAAACTTGCATAACATATTTTGTCCAGCCATCCCGTTTGCAGCGGGCCTCTAGGGAAACTACTGGCAATTAAGGTACTCCTTTTAATAAAGTACCGGAGCAAAGCATTAACACTTGGTGAAAACATGTGATCCTCACATCACAGCCATTCCCTCCGGTTATCCACATTGTTGTCACTTTGTGGCCATCGGTTACGGACAATGACATGTGCATACAACTTATAGATACAATCTAAGCAATAAATATAGAGCTCAAATCTAAGATCATGCCACTCGTGCACTAGTGACAAGTAGACCTGGCCATGTTTAGCCCGGCTCGGCCCTAAAAAACCGGGCTTGGGCCTTAAAATTAGGCCCGACGGTCGGGCCGGGCCTGGGCTTCGTTTTTTACACAAATCAGGAAGAAGCCCGACCCACGGTCCGAAGCCCGTCGGGCTTTCGAGCTTTTTGACCGGGCCGGGGCCGGGCCTGGGTTTTCTGTGTCAGGCTTTTCCAGGCCCGTCCTGACACATGGCCAGGACTACTGACAAGCATTAAACATAACAAGATTGCATCAACAATAACTTCACAAACTTATATAGATAGACTGATCATAATGTAACAATTCATCGGATCCCAACAAACACAACAAAGATTACATCATATGGATCTCAATCATGTAAGGCAGCTCATGAGAATATTGTATTGAAGTACATGGGAGAGAGAGTACCAACTAGCTACAACCAAGAACTCGTAGTCCATGGGGGAACTACACACAAACCATCATGGAATCGAAGTGGAGGCGGTGGAGTCGATGGAGATGGCTCCGGGGGTAAATCCCCGTCCCGACAGGGTGCCGAAACAGGAACTTCTGACCCCCGAAACTTGTCGGAGATGGCGGTGGCGCTCGGGACCCGTGGAGGAAATATTGAACACCGTCCTAGGGTTTTTGGTTCGGGAGGTATTTATGAGCGAAAGGGCGATGTCGGTGGGCGCCCGAGGGGCCTACACCACGTGGCCGCGTGGCTAGGAAGGGAGCTGCGCCACCACATGGTGTGGCTGCCTCGTGGCCCCTCTCCGTCTGGTCTTCGGTGTTCTCGAACATTCCCGATGAAAAACTGATTCTAGGATAAAAATCGTTCAACTCCGAGAATATTTCCTTAAGTACTTTTCTGAAATCAAAAACAGCAGAAAACAGGGAACTGACACTGTGGCATCTTGTTAATAGGTTAGTCCCAGAAAATGCATAAAACTATATAAAATACATATAAAACATGTAATAACATGGTATAATATAGCATGGAACATAAGAAATTATAGATATGTTGGAGACGTATCAACATCCCCAAGGTTAGTTCTACTCGTCCCGAGTAGGCAAGAACGATAAGAAGAATAATTTGTGAAGTGACATGCTTTCAAATAATCTTGATCATTTAATAATGTAAGGCTCATGTTATGAATGAAATGACTCAAGGCAATGATCTATAGTTTGCTAACAAATAGACAAGGAGTAAACAACTACATCATCAAATAAGTAAAACTCTTCATGAATAGTACTTTCAAACAAGCATCAATAATATTTGCATTAGAGTTAACTCATAAAGCAATATTATGTAAGTAAAAGAGTATTGAAGTAACACAAAGGAAGATATAAGTTTCAGCATCGGCTTTCAACTTTGAACATGTATATCATATAGATAGTTGTCAATAGAAAGGAATATAACAAGTGCAATAAGTAAGCATATAAGAATTGTTGTACACAAGTGTTTGCTTCGAGGATAGAAAGAAGTAGGTAAACTGACTCAACATAAAGTAAAAGATAGGCCCTTTGTAGAGGGAAGCAGGGATACAAGCATGTGCTAGAGTTTCTTAGTTTTATAGGTTTTCGAAATTTAGAGCATAAAAGTAAGTTTAGAGCGGTGTTTGTCGTTGTCATCGAATGGTAATGGGCACTCTACCCCCCTTGTCAACCAGACTTTCAAGAGCGGCTCCCATGAAGGACGTTATTTCTACCAGCAAGGCAGATCAACCCTCTTTTCTCTTTTGTTTACACATGTAGTTTAGAACTAGTATCATTGTTTGGCTGATTAGATCAGGGCAAAAATTTGAAGAGAATGCATCAGTTAAAGTTGTAATTAATTGGGACTGGGCACCCCATTTGCCAGCCCTTTTTGCAAAATTAATGGATAAGCGGTGTATATGCCACTAGTCCGGTTGGTGAAAGTCTGTCTAAAAGCAAATGACAAGGTTGATATCCGTAACACCACATACTTCCTCTAAACATTGACACAAATAAGGGATAATAAGTTTTGATAGCACACGAAGTATTTGCTTGGAATGGCAGGAAATACCATGTAGTAGGTAGGTATGATGGACACAAATGGCATGGGTTTTGGCTCAAGGATTTCTGATGCACGAGAAGGATTCCCTCTCAGTACAAGGCTTTGGCTAGCAAGGTTGTTTGAAGCAAACACAAGTATAAACTATGACAACAAGACGTATATACAAAACATATTGCAAGCATTATAAAACTCTACATTGTCTCCCTTGTTGCTCAAACACTTAAACTAGAAAATATCTAGACCTTAGAGATACCAAACATGCAAACCAAATTTCAATAAGTTTTATGGTAGTTCTCCACTAATAGGTTTTAACTACATGATGCAAAAGCTTAAACATGATCTACTTGAGAGCTCAAAAATATTACCAAGCATCACAAAAAATTCAACACAATGATCTACAAGAACATGTATATCTTTTCTTTATACGATCTACTACATTGAGCATTTTCTGTTTCCAACCAAACACCCATAAACTCTCCAAGCATTAAACAATGAGATATGAGAGTATTATATATGAAAACTAACAGCTCTGACAAGAGCTGAAAGTATTGAAGTAGCTAGAGAAGAATACTCAACAAATATAAGTGAAGAATAGGAGTATTCATAAGAAAAAGCGGAGCGTGTCTCTCTCCTAAACAAGAATGCTAGGATCCAATTTATTCGTAGAACAGAAATAACAAAAACATAAATGAAAACAAATAGACGCTCCAAGTAAAGTACATAAGATGTGACGGAATTAAAATATAGTTTCACTAGAGATGACCTGATAAGTTGTTGATGAAGAAGGGGATGCCTTGGGCATCCCCAAGCTTTGAATCTTGAGTCTTCTTGAAATATGCTTGGGTGACCCACGGGGGCATACCCAAGCTTAGGCTCTTTCATCTTCTTGATCACATCATATCATCATTCTCTCTTGATTCTTGAAAACTTCCTTCACACCAAACTTCTCATAAACTTCATTAGAGGGGTTAGTATTCAAAAACATTAATCCACTTTGGTACTGTTGTGACACAATTCAAGAACTCAAAATAACATTAGCTACAGCCCTACATGATATAGAACCTTGCTTAAAGTCCACAAGAGGCAATGCAAAAAACAGAGACATAATCTGTCAAAATAGAACAGCCAGTAAAGATCAATTTTTTCGAGTCACTTAACTTGCTTAGATCAGAAAACGCAAAACTAATGAAAGTTGCGTACATATCGGAGGATCACGCTCATAAAATCCCAGGTCATTCCAATTTTTCTGAAAAATTTTACGAATTTAACGGTGATCAGCAGAAAAACTGTTCCTGTGCAGAAATCTAAATCTAGTATCAACTTCCTACTAGAGACTTTACTTGGCACAACTATACAATAAAATAAAGATACAAACGAGTTGTTACAGAGGTAAGCATGCTCCTTGAATCAAATAAAAGAAAATTTACAGAAATAAATCATGGGTTGTCTCCCACAAGCGCTTTTCTTTAATCCTTTTAGCTAGTCTTGATAGTTTTAATGATGCTCTCATGGGAATAAAAAATTAAGCAAAAGGAGCATCAAGAAGAAAATACAAAACACATTTAAGTATAACCCACTTCCTATGCATATGAATCTTGTACATAAATAAATTCACAAAGAACAAAGTGACAAGCATAGGAAGATAAAAGAAGAACAAGTTCAAAACTTTTAGCATATAGAGAGGTGTTTTAGTACCATGAAAAATTCTACAACCATATTTTACTCTCTCATAATAATTTTCAGTAGCATCATGAATAAACTCAACAATATAACCATCACATAAAGCATGTTTTTTATTATCTAGAAACACATAATTTTTATCAAGCTCCATAATAGTGGGATAAAAACTTTCAAACCCACTTTAAACAATTTTATGACAAGATGAGATCATTCTCAAGAAATATGAGACTCCTAGATAAATTCAAGAACTTTCCAATCCCATTTTCAATAGTAGTACAATTGATATTATCAACTAACATAGGACCATCATCTAGAGCTTTATCATAAACATTTTCTAAGCAAACTTCTTTTATACCATGCATTTCGAATTTAGGCATAAATAAAGGATTTTCATAAGATTTATAAAAATAGCATGGATTATCATATACAGTAGCATAATTGTTTTCACAAGTTTTACTCATAGGGAATATTTTAAGAGAATCCACAGGAACATAACATTCATCCTCCTTTGACAAGCATGGGGGACAATCAAATAGCGTAAGGGATAAAGAGTTACTCTCGTTAGAAGGTAGGCATGGGTAGCTACTCCATTCTTTCTCCTTTTGTTCTTCACTCTCCTCCTATTTTTCATCTAATGAGATTTCAGGTTCAGCAATTTCTTCTTCCACAGGTTCCTGCAAATTGTGGATACATTATGAGTCTCTCTTTATAATCAATGATATAAGGATTATTGCTGAAATATTCTATGCAATAATTAAGGATAGAAGAGACATAATCTTTAAGTGTATTACAAGCAACATAGGTTTCATAATTTTTTAGACATGAAGAATTTTATTTCAGAAACTCCCATAAATATAACAAATTGTTCTACTTCTTCAAATCCAAGATCAATATAGCTATTCCAATGATAGTTCAAATTAAACCTTCTTTACTAAAGCCACATTGGAATTTAAGATGTTTAGTATCCTGTTCAGAGCAGCAATTTATATCTTGGCGTTTAAGCAAAAAATTAGCAAGTGTATTCAACTTTCCTAACACGTCTCTCATGATTTTTCCCTTATATGACTCTCTATACTTCATATATAATTCATTAAGTTCCACAACATATCTAGCATGTTCTTCCATAACAACAATTTTTCTTAATTTTCGGTTTTTCAAATTTTTATGGTTTTTCGGGTATATAAAAATAAAACAAGACAAAAATAATCTAAACCAAAATAAACTAGACAAAAGTAAACTAAACAAATAAACTAAACAACTAAACAGAAATAAAATAAGCACAAATAAACTAGACAAGAAAAAATACAATAAAAACAGAGAGAGAGGTAGTGTGAGAACCCGAATTTTCAATTATTATTAATTTTGGATAAAATATTATTTTACTTTTAATTACTTGATTATGCAAAATCCTAGTGTTTAGATTGTTGCTAAAATCTGCATGCTTGTGTTTAGAATTCTTTGTCTTATGTGCATGCATGATGTGGTAGAAATTTTATTGCTGCCATGCACTCTCTCTTGCATCATTCGGTATACAAGCTACTAGCCAGGTTGCTTCTTCCTACGTGCATGCATAAACGATCTGCGCTTTGCATGACGTAAGAGATTACGTTAGTAAGGTCAACGTGGCTGCATACAAATGCTTTTCCTTTCGAGGAGCTGTGCATGGCGACCAGCCCATCGCTGAGTGACACGTACATGGGAGACTGATCTTATCAGATTAGTCAAGCGGCAAGCGGTGGCCTGGATATTTACCTAGCGTTGCCATATAAATAGATGACACCCCTGCTAGCTTCTGCTCACTTCCTTTATACATCGATCGGTCCAAATCTGAGATGACAGAAGTAGGGGTTGTATACTGTAGATAGCAGGCTAGAGAAAGATTAGAGAGCAAAGAGAGGAGTCTACCTGGATTGGAGGGCGATGCTGCTGAACTATAGAGCGGCCGCCGGCCGGAGTGCTGTTAGTATCGTGAAGATCGGCGGTGAGGAGAGAGCGTGCAAGCTCGCTGGCTCCTGAGCTTGACTTCGGCGAGTGGAGACGCATATCCTTGCTAGTATTCGTTGGAAGCGGAGCTGGGGTACGAGCTTGTATGCCTGTGCCCTGTGGCGTATGAGCTAGTACATGATTGCCGATCTAGCTGGAGTGCTCAAGCGTTGATGTGTTCTTTGGTATCTACGACATAGTTTATCTAAGGCAAGCGGTTCCTACCTCTCTCATATATTTTTGTAGATTATGCTTTGCTATTAAATTACATGATACCCTAAATGGTGGTACGAGCTTTATGTTGATATACGGGGCTAACACGCTGATATCGTTACGATGATGGATCCGTAGGAGCCATCGATACGAGATTCGACATAGCACATGTATTCGACATGAAAATGAAACAAGTGTTTTATAAATTAAACTTGGTGCTATAGAGGTGATCGTATTGTACCGGTCACAGTATAGGTATGGGCACTGTCTTAGTTCTCCGTGAGGGGCGGCCCTTGTTCGGAAAAGTGTCGGTGATGGATCCGTAGAAGCGATCGACACGAGTAGGTCAAGGTCTCCGTGTCCAAGCGGGTAAAAGAACTCTGCTCGTTCTAGAACATGGTGGTTCTGGTCGAGGCTGTCGACGTCGGAGTACCCCTCTGCAGAGCGTAAAAGCGTGGATATTCACCCCTGTGATTGCCGGGTAGGGAAACTCACTTTCATGTGTGGCACCATGACTTTTAATTTGGTTAACAACTTAACAACATTGTTCAACTGCTTCTTCTAAAACCCAGTGTATTTTACAATATATATGGAAGTGTATGAATTGTTTGCTGAGTATGACTCTTGTTATACTCACTCTTGCTCTCCGATATTTTTTAGCTGCTGCCGACGTATTATCAGAGTGGTGCAGGAGTTGTCATTCTCTGTTACTAGAGTTGTCAATCTCAGACAGCGTCATCATTTGAAGAGTAGGCTGGACCAGTTGGGTGGGATGCGACTAGAGAACTTAATTCTATAATTATAATTATTCTTGTAAAATGAATAGAAGAGCTGCTTGAGATCCACTAAGCTGGTTTATCGTGCTTTTCTAGTCGTTCGCGTGTATAGACTTTCAGGTTTATATGCGGGCGGCGGCTGTCATTCTTCCAGGCCGGGTCTCGGGGCGTGAGAGGTAGAGTGTACTCCCTAGGTGAACATATGAGTAGAGCTATGCCTCCCCGACAACGGCATCAGAAAATAGTCTTGATAAACCCCAAATATAGGGGATCGCAATAGTCTTTGAAGGAATTAAAACCCAAATTTATTGATTCGACCCAAGGGAGACGAAGAATACTTATAAGTCTTAACAACCGAGTTGTCAATTCAGCTGCACCTGGAAAAGCACTAGTAACAGGGGTGATGTGAAAGCAGCAGTAATATGAGAGCAGTAGTAACAGTAACACAGAGACAATGGCACCAGAAAACAACTGCTTGCGTGGAGTTGACAGGAAAGCAATGATGATGACAGAATGACCGGGGTTCCCAGCTATCTACACTAGTGGTAACTCTCAAGAACAAGTGTTGGGTGAACAAATTACAGCTGTACAATTGATAACATTAAAATAACCATTAAGTAAGAATATCTAAATTATTAATTATGAAGGCATGTTTTCCATATATAGTCGTGCGTGCTCGTAATGAGAAACTTACATAACATCTTTTGTCCTGTCAGCCCGTTTGCAGCGGGGCCTCTACGGAAACTACTGGCAATTAAGGTACTCCTATTAAAAGTATCAGAGAAAAGCATTAACACTTGGTGAAAATATGTGATCTCACATCACAGCCATTCCCTCCGGTTATACCAATTGTTGTCACTTTGGGGCCATCGGTTCCGGATAATGACATGTGCATACAACTTGTAGATACAATCTAATCAATAAATATGGAGATCAAATCTAAGATCATGCCACTCGTGCACTAGTGACAAGCATTAAACATAACAAGATTGCAGCAACAATAACTTCACAAACTTATATTGATAGACTGTGAAGGGGATCGGGTGCAGAAAACAAAAAAATTCCTAGCAACGATATCCCTAAAATATCCCAAGATCTATTCTATGCAGCTATAGTAGTACGAACGGAGATTGGAATACATACCCTTGTAGACCGAAAACGGGGATTACGTTCCCGCACAAACGTTATCGATGAAGACCGACGAAGCCGACCTCAAGGTCGTGTAGAGGAAGCAGACCTCCGAGTATCGCAAGCGCGGCACCTCGCAGGGCGTCACACACGTACGGTGGAAATGACGGCCTCCGAAGCTCCAGTACAGGACGAGCAGCGGAAGACTTGGACCGGAACACCAGCAGCGCGGCAGCGGGCTATGGTGGAAGAGATCCCCCTCTCAACTCGGTGCAACTCCAACAAAGGGAATCACGAAATCGAGAGAGAATTAGGGAATTAATTGGTGAATTAAAAGGCCAGAGGTGCTCATTCTTATATAGCCTCCCAGGGGGGAGCCAACCTGCTCATCAGGCAATGTGGGACTATCCCCACATAGCCTGGTGCCCCATTTGGCCCACCTAGGCCGACCTCCAAGCCCCCCACCGAATTCCCTAGGGAATTTTCCCCTCTTGGGCCTTCTTTCGACCAGAAGGCCCATTTCGGGAAATCAGGCTAAATAAATTCGAAAATAAATATATAAAATCATATTTGCACATTAATTATACTAATTAATATCAAACATATTATATATAATTTATTCTAGCTCCGAAAACTCTTTCGTCGCTGCCCGATCTCAATTGGACCTCTCCCGGGACGTTCCCGGTAATCTCTTTCCTTTTCAGTTGTCTTGTCGAAACCTTTTAAGTATGTTACCCTAGCGGTTCGATATAGTAAAAGGTATGATCAAGACTCCTCTATGATCAACGACTAACTCGTAGGTCTGGACCCCATGAATTAATCCCTGTGATATAACGAATGACTTTCATCTATCAAACCTGAACGCAAAGTCTTAGACCTTTTGCCATAGCGATACTTAGCGTGTCCAAGCGTCGTTCCACAGATATCTCCATACCTAGATTGACCTCGTTACCGACAACGCTATCTTCTACTCGTCTATGATTTCATGTCTCCGTGACCTAGTCACATGCTTGCAAGCTCATTAGACATGATCTCACCGAGTGGGGCCTAGAGTATCTATCCTGCTATGCGGACTGACAAATCCCGCTCTTGACCCCTCGTCTCAACTACTCCTTTCCGATACCCAAAAGTATCACTGCTATTGTCATACTAAATAAGATACGATGTTTGGTGCGATCAAAGTATCTTCCAGGAATAACAATAAGAGTTGGTCTCGCGGTCAAAGGCGTAACGACTAGATCCTCCAAATCTGGGTATGTCCATCACATCGTTCTCCAACGATATGACTTCCATTGCCGATCGGCGCCATGCCCTATGATCGGGAAACCTCGATCATTAATCGCGCAACGAAACTAGTCTTAGTAGAGGCTACTAGGGACCTGGTTGTTTACGCATCACACCCGTATTAATGTTTCCGCTTAATACGGTTGTAGCATGACACAAAAATCTATTATGAACAAATGAGATATGATAAAGAATACACTTTATTAATTTCCTTTAGGGCATATCTCCTTCAGTCTCCCACTTGCACTAGAGTATAAATTAATCTGGATTACAACTTGGTAAAAGCTTAACACCCATAGCTAACTGGTGTTTTTCATGCTTGTCAAGCGGGAGAGGTTTCGTCAGCAGATCTGCCACATTCAGATCCGTATGCACTTTGCAAATCTTCACATCGCCTCCTTCTACGTACTGACGTATCACATGGAAGCGTCGGAGAATGTGTTTGGCGGTAGAGTGAGACCTTGGCTCCTTGGCGTTAGCAATGGCACCCGTATTGTCACAGAAGAGGATCACGGGGTCTTGCACGCTCGGGAACACTCCAAGTTCGATGACGAACTTCCTCAGCCACACAGCTTCATTCGTGGCTTCGCAAGCAGCAATGTACTCCGACTCCATTGTAGATTGTGCGACAATGGGTTGCTTCCCACTTCTCCAGCACACGGCGCCCCCATTCACCTTGAACACATAACCTGTTTGTGACTTAGAGTCATCGGGGTCTAAGAAGAAACTTGCATCCACGTAACCTGTTACGCCAAGTTCTTCATCGCAGCCACCATAGATAAGGAACATTTCCTTTGTCTTATTGAGATACTTAAGAATGCTCTTGACAACAATCCAATGCGTCATTACAGGATTACTCTGGAACCGGCTTGTCAAACTTAGAGCTAATGCCACATCAGGTCTAGTACTCAACATTGCATACATAATCGATCCTATGGCTGAAGCACAAGGATGCTTAGTCATATGGGTCTTATCCAGTTCCGTTACCGGACACTGTGTCTTCCGCAATGTTTTATTCTTGATAACCGGCAGAGAACCCTTCTTTGCCTTCTCCATACTGAAACGCTTCAGTATTTTATCAAGATAAGTACTGTAACATCCCAAATTTCTCAAAAATTTAAAACTTTGCATTCATGCATCATAAAAGTATGGCATTGAAATCACATAAAGAGTAAATTGAATTTTAATTATAAGTATAAATAAAGTTGTGGTCAATAAAGAGGTTATTTGAGCTCATTATAAAAATATGTATTTTATTATTTTATTTATTTAGCAAAATGATATCAAAAAGTTATAAATTAAATTAGCTTTTCAAAACATATTTTTATGAATTTTTCTGAAATGTTTTGATAAGTTTTAAAAATAAAATTGTTTGAAAAAGGGTTTAAACAGAAGAAAAAAAAAGTGTTCGGGCTAGTTGGGCCGAGCCCCTCTGCTATCTGCCGCGCGCGCACGAGGTAACGGCCCAGCAACCAGCCGACCTCCCTCCCTCTCTCACTGCCAGACGGGGCCCACTCGTCATCTTCATCGTCGTGAAGAACACGAACTCCACCGAACCCTATATCGATTCGGATAAAAATCCGTTGGTAAATCGCGATTAAATCGCTCCCCTCCTTCCCCATATAAAGCCCCTCTTAGCCGCCGTCCCCCGCGCCCAAAAACCCTAACCAATACTCGCCTAAATCGCGGGAACGAGGGTTTCATCTCCAACATCGCCGCCGCCGCGTTTCGCTCCGTTCCGGTGAGTCCGGCACCCGAGCACCACCTCCACACCCCCTCTGCGACTCCCCGTCTCCGTACGCATCTAACGGACTTGCTCCGGCGTCCTCTTTTGCACCAGGGCGACTTCTCCGTCGTCGACCCGACGCCGCCGTCCGCCGCGCATCTCTGACGAGCACGCAGGGGAGGAGAAGGCCACCTCGACCGCACCTACCTCGCCATCGAGTTCGCCACGACGATCCGCTTCAAGTGGTATGAGTCTCCCCCTCCCCTTAGCCGTAGAACGCGAAGGCGAGCGACGCCGGCCATGGCGCCGCCACGGGCACGAGTTCGCCGGCGAACCGCGCCGCCCGTCCGCCCCCTTTTGATCCAGGCCGTCGGATCTAGATCCAATGGATCTAGATCGGGTGGATCTGGAGCGTTCGTTTTAAAATAGATCGGACGGTTCGTATTCGCGATCCGCGCCGAACCGGTATCGGCCAATCAGAGAGCGCCGCGTGGCATCTTTATTTTCTATTTTCGCTGAGAAATTGTTTTAAAAACAGAAAACAACACAAACTTATAAAATTCATAACTGTTGTTCTGTTCATCCAAATTTGATGAATTTTATATCCACGTGAAGCTCTGCTCGTGTAGTTTAGTATGGTTTCATTAGTTTATCCTTTTAGTGTATATTAAATTGCGGAATTTAATTGTTTAGTTTTCCGATATTAAATCTATAACTTAATTAATAAAATCTCTTTCCAAATAAATCCAATTGTTTTAGAGATTTATTAATGCCCTCTGTCCAGAGAGTGCAACATGAGTTTTATTTGAAACTTCTCATAATAGACTTAAAGAAATTGGTTTTAGAACTTAAAACTACTAATATGCTCAATATTTTAAATGATTAAATAAAATATTAAAATATTGATCATTGCATTTTATGCATTAATAACAGAGAAATTAAAATGGTAATTATATGGTCTTATTAAGTTCATTGCATATTAAACATGCATACATATTTTTGTCTTGATATTTTAAGTGTTATGCTTGTGTGTTTATTTAGTTTTATTGTTTGTCTCTAGATTATGAAGAGGAGGAAGGTCCTTGTGATTGTTATTCTTGCTGTGCTTGTTCCTCTTGTTACCAAGGCAATTGACATTCATAATCCATCCTATGTTTTCTATATGCATTATTAGTAGATTTTGAGTAGTATGCATGATAGGGAAATTTTGAACTATCTTGTAATGCTAAGTTAGTTTACACTTTAAAAATATCCTAGTAGTGTGTAGCCATCCCTCTCCATGCAGCCACCAAAAGTTTTATTAGATGCTTAGCTATGCTATAAAAGTGTTTACTTATCATGATATAGAAATATTGCTAAGTGTTAAAACTTTGAATGCACACCTGGGTGGAATTGGTTGCTTGGTTTATGTTGAGTGGCTTTTGGGACCATGCTTGTGGTTGTCTTTGCCTAGGATGAATCTCAATTCTACTTAGGGCCATGAGTATGGTGGTTGTCACCCAGAAGTGCACTTGTGGACGGCCACCCAGGAACAAAGAGATTTCTAAGTCCCTCCAAGTTTAGAAGCTTCCCGTGCAGCTTTTTGACAATGGGCTCTGTCTAGAACTATTAAGTTGTGAGAGTGCAACCTGTCAGCTTGATAAGCAGATGTAGAGTTGATAGGTGGAACGGGTCTTGCTAGTATGGTTGTATTCTTCTTCTGAAAGTTCTTGTCTCAATTCTCTCCTTTCCTTAATGCACTCCGCGTGTATAGGATGTCTGGGTTAATTGAGTCTTAAGGTGAAAGTGCACAACCTCTGCAGAGTCGACAAACTGAGTACTCAGCCGTGTCCCCGGTGATGGACTACTTCGAGCAACTGGACAAGGATGGACGGAAGAATCTCAACATGGTTTTCATAAAGTAAAATTTGACTAAGGAAAGAATTACTGGTGCACTTGGGCTTCATCCCTTGGTGCCAAGTCTTTGAGATACAAAAGTGTTTTACAAAAGATAGGAGAAAACTGGCTTTCTGCAAAATAGCCTACAAACTCCACCAAGCCAAATATGCATATAGAATTAGACTTGTCATAATTTATCCACCATAGTCACTTGCCAATACTTCATTGTATTGACCTCCTACGGGGGCTGCATATTCAAATGTACAGGTAATTCTGATGAGGAGTAAGTTTGGACTCGATTCTACACCCAACATGTCTGCTTGTGGCGTATGCTAGAAGAGGAGGCCCATTGCTTTTATTTTCGTTGTGAACTCTGAATATTTTAGCTAGTCTTCATGACTATGCACTTTGTAATAAAGCTATACTTGGCTATTTTCGGATCTCGATGTAGTATTTTGATACTTATGCAATGATGCTATATATTTTGTACTGTGGTGCTGGCAGTGATCGAGGGACTAGCACATAACACAGGTGTTCCATCTTTATTTAAAAGATGGGGCGCTACAAAATGGTATCAGAGGTAAAGTGTTGCCTGTAGGTTCGAGCCCTTAGGATTGGTTAAGCCTCTTTTTGATCATAATATTACCATCTTTGAAGTATGTTGGATCCTAGCGGCATAGTGGGATGAAGCGGCCCGGGACTAACCTTACATGTCCGCGTACATGAGACCTGTTCCACAATTATAAGTGGCTGGCCGGGTGTCTGTCTCTCTCACTATAGTGAATATCCGACTTACAAAGAGTTGATAATAGTGTTGATCACCTGTTAGAAAAGAACTTCTTTTTCTCTAAGTACTTAAGTACACCACAATTAGTATATCTTACCTTTGTCTTGTTTTAATAAACTCTACCTTTATCACTTAAGGATGTCGTTCTTCATGTATCAAACCGCGGAGGACTTCAAGGACATGCGCTTTGGAAGATATCTTCTAGAGTTAGTAGAACTGTTGGCACTTCCAATAGCCATCATCAAGGCTAGCCAGCTGAAGCACTTCAACAAAGAAGACTTATGGGGAATTCGCCTTTACCAACAAGGGCGCCAGACTGAACCCAAGACCGAAGACATCCAGTACAAGTCGATTAGTGACTCCTTGGAGAAAGGGCTGAATCTCGTCACACAGGAGCTAATAGGACGTCTTTGCTTGCAATTCCAAGAGGGGTTAAAAGACCACTACTTTTCTCACCTTGGCCAACGTGACGAACATGGGATTCCTTACCTTGTTAACGAAGAAGACAAAAACAAACCAGAAACTTTGTACCCATATCTCCAAGACTTAGAACTTCACCTCTGGCAACTAGAAGAGGATAGGCGCAATGAGTTGTTGAAGAATGATGAAATAATGGCAAGTCAAGGAGACCCAAAAGAAGATCGAAGCCCAAGAAGAGGTGGCCAACGCTCAAGAGGAGAAGTTCCGAGCTCAAGAGAAGAAGTTCCAAAATCAAGAAAAGAGAATTAGAGACAAGAACAAGGAGATCAAGACCTTGAAGGATGAAATTCTGAGCAACGACGTCGAGTTCGAAGCTGATCGAGATTTGATCGAGACTCTCCGCCGTGAGAAGAGAATGCTGCAAGAAAAGATTGAAGTCCTGGAGAAGGAAGCAATCGAGACTCTGCACCGGGAGACGACAAAGTTACAGGAGAAGAACGAGGCCTTGGAGAAGGAGGTGAATGACTACAAGGAGATCCTTACGAAGGAAGGCATCACCATCGAGGAAGTCGAAGAAGATGAAGAGGACGTTATGGACGAAGTTTAGACTTAGTAGTTGGACCACCATATTCTCCCTCGTTTAGTTCGTCGTTCTTTTAAAAAAAACTTTGATCTCCAACTTGTGGTGTGACAATGATAGAATGTTTGGGTTGCAGACTCTGTGGTTTATTAAATCAACTTAGATTAATTGTTTCATGTTACTAAGTAGATTTTTTCTTTGCAAGTTGTCGTATGAGTGTTGATTGTGTTGACTTGGTTGCCTTGTGCATGGGTAGGATTTTTCTTCTCTTAGTTCTGTCTATCTTTCACTCATCTATGCTGAAAAACCCTACAGATGCCTCCTCGTCGTGATACCAACAACGACGATGTCATGCAACAACTGATGGCCGCTCAAGCTCAGTTGATGAATATGATGACTCAATTCATTGCAGCAACCAATAACAACAACAACAACAACAACCACAACAACAACAACCCGCCACCTCCACCACCACCCCCAGTGGACAGACTTGCTAGATTCCTAAGGCTTAGGACTAATAAGTTCTCCTCTGCTACTGAACCAATAGTGGCGGATGATTGGCTCCGTTCAGTCAACAAGGACTTAGTAACTTGTGAATGTTCTGAGGCAGAAAAAGTGAGGTTCACTGCACACCTGTTGGAAGGACCCGCAACATTGTGGTGGGAGAATTACCAAGTGACTCATCCTTTGGATGGCATGACTTGGGAGGCGTTCAAGGAAGGTTTCCGGAATGCTCACATCTCCTCAGGTATAATGAACCTGAAGAAAGAGGAATTTCGCAGCTTGAGGCAAGGAGGTAGAACTCTGAAGGAGTATATGGATGACTTCTGTATGCTATCAAGGTATGCGCCAGAGGACATTGATACTGATGCAAAGAGGAAGGAAAAGTTCCTCAATGGACTTAAGGGAGAACTGAAGATACCTTTGTCTGTGGCATATACTCCAAACTATCAAGCTCTGCTGGATCAAGCTATCACCCTGGACAACAACATAAGAAAGGAAGAGAATAGGAAGAGGAAGTTCAGTGCAAGTAAGGTTCATTCTGAAGGGACATATAAGAAACAACATACCTCTGAAGTCAGTAACCATAAACCCTGGAATCACTCCAACACTGGTAGTGGCCAAAAACATCATGGTCATAACCACAATGGAGGAAACAAAGGAAGCAATGGAGGATACAATGGAAATAATGGTGGATCCAGGGGAAACCATCATCATGGCCATAATCATGGGAATGGTAATCACCGTCCTAACTATGAAGGGAAGAAAGACTTGTCTAATGTGACCTGCTTCAAGTGCAAGAAGACAGGACATTATGCAACTGAATGCCCAGAGAAGAAAGCTGATGAAAATTCCAAGCCCAATCCTTTCCAGAAGGGACAAGTGAACCACATCAATGTGGAAGAAGTTCATGATGAACATGATGCTGTGATTGGTACGTTCTTGCTCAACTCCCTTCCAGCATTAGTTTTATTTGATACTGGAGCATCTCATTCATTCATATCAAGAGCTTTTGTTAACAAACATGGGTTAGCTGAGGAAAGTCTAGGAAAACCTATTAGGGTAAGTTCACCTGGAGGAGAGATGATAGTAAATTCCGGGTGTAGGCAGTTAGACTTGCAAATCGGAAAACACACCTTCCCAACACTAGTCATCCTAGAAACCCAAGGATTGGATGTTATCATCGGAATGGATTGGATGACTCGTTTTGAAGGAATCATAGATTGTGCAAATAGAGCAATCACCCTCACCACCCCAGAGAAAAGGAAGATTAAGTTCCGATCAACTTTCAAACTTAAGAAGGTTAGGCTAAATTCTCTTAAGGGGGTTAGCCTTGGTGATGTGCTTATTGTCAAGGAATACCCGGATGTTTTTCCTGAGGAACTACCGGGAATGCCACCCGATAGAGATGTAGAGTTTCTCATCGAACTGAAGCCGGGAACAGGACCAATAGCTAAAAGACCTTATCCTATGGCCGTCGATGAATTGAAAGAGCTCAAGAAGCAATTAGAGGAACATATCCAGAAAGGATTCATTCGTCCAAGTTCATCGCCATGGGGAGCACCAGTCTTATTTGTTAAAAAGAAGGATCAAACCCAGAGGCTAGTCACGGATTACAGAGATATAAACGAGCAAACTATCAAAAACAAGTACCCGTTACCCAAGATAAATGAACTATTTGATCAACTGGAAGGTGCTTGTGTTTTCTCAAAGATCGATCTTCGATCGGGGTACCTCCAAATGAAAGTTAGAGAAATGGATATACCCAAAACTGCATTTGTTACGAGATATGGCTCTTATGAGTACACGGTAATGCCTTTTGGATTAACCAATGCACCAGCCTATTTCATGAATATGATGAATAAAGTGTTCATGGATTTTCTGGATAAGTTTGTGGTAGTGTTCATAGATGATATTCTTATCTACTCCAAGAGTCACAAAGAACATGAAGAGCACTTGCGTCTGGTATTGAAGAGACTACGTGAACATAATTTGTATGCCAAGTACAGCAAGTGTGAGTTTTGGTTAGAACAAGTCGGATTTTTAGGCCATGTGGTGTCCAAGGAAGGTATAGTAGTGGATCCTGAAAAGGTTTCAGCTGTAACTAATTGGGAACCGCCGAAGAATGTTGGTGAATTACGAAGTTTTCTGGGCCTAGCAGGATACTACCGACGATTCATTGAAAACTTCTCCAAGATTGCCAAGGCCTTGACGGAATTATTAAAGAAGGAGAAGAAATTTGAGTGGACAGAGGCATGCGAAGCCAGTTTTCAGGAATTGAAGAAACGTCTGGTTTCAGCCCCAGTTCTATGCTTACCTGATTTGGAGAAGGAATTCCAAGTATACTGTGATGCTTCACGCCAAGGCTTGGGAAGTGTGTTGATGCAGGAAGGCAGAGTGGCATCTTATGCCTCTAGACAACTCAAGAAACATGAAGCAAATTATCCAACTCATGATCTCGAGTTAGCATCAGTAGTGCATGCCCTGAAAACTTGGAGACCCTACCTAATGGGAAAAAGATGTGAGGTATTCACGGACCAGAAAAGTTTGAAGTACATATTTACACAGAAGGAATTGAATATGAGACAAAGAAGATGGTTGGAACTTATTAAAGATTATGATCTAAGTCTTCAATACCATCCGGGAAAAGCTAATGTGGTAGCAGATGCTCTGAGTCGTAAAGTGTATGTGAATGGCCTTACAGCAGGAGAATTAACCGAGGATTTATGCAAGGCATTCAAGGACCTCAGATTGGAAGTAGTACCTGAAGGGTTTGTAACCTCATTAGTTGTACAGCCCACCTTGATGGACAAGATACGTGAAGCTCAGAAAGGAGACAAGGAAATAGAAGAGATCAAGGTCAATTTAAGTGCTGGAAAAGCTAAAGGATTTCATGAGGATGAGCAGGGGATTTTGTGGTTTGAAAAACGTGTATGTGTGGCCAATGACCCTGATATTAGGAAGTTAATTCTGCAAGAAGCTCATGAAACACCTTATTCAATTCATCCGGGAAATACCAAGATGTATATGGATGTGAAAGAGAGATTTTGGTGGAATAATCTGAAGAGAGAAATAGCAGAATACATCGCTAAGTGTGATGTATGTAGTCGAGTAAAGGCAGAACATCAGAAACCAGCAGGACTATTACAACCTTTGAAAGTACCAGGTTGGAAGTGGGATTCCATTGGGATGGACTTCATCACCGGATTACCAAGGACCAGATCGGGTTATGATTCTATTTGGGTTATAGTTTGTCGCCTAACCAAAATAGCTCACTTCATACCCGTGAAGACCACTTATACTAGTGCAAAGCTAGCCGATATTTACATGAAGAGAATTGTGTGCCTTCACGGCGTTCCTAAGAGTATCGTGTCTGATAGGGGGACCCAGTTCACTTCTCATTTCTGGAAGCAGTTGCACGAATCTTTGGGAACCAGATTGGAATTCAGTACGGCTTTCCACCCGCAAACAGATGGTCAGACTGAAAGAGTGAATCAGATTCTGGAAGATATGTTAAGAGCTTGTGCGCTCGACTATGGATCTAGTTGGGATGATAATTTGCCATACGCTGAGTTCTCCTACAACAATAGTTACCAAGCCAGCATTGAGATGGCACCGTTTGAAGCCTTATATGGAAAGAAATGCACAACCCCACTGTTGTGGAGTGGTGTAGGAGAACGGAGTTTCTTTGGGCCTGATATAATACAGGATGCTGAAGAGAAAGTCAGGCTGATTAAGGACAGATTGAAAATAGCACAGTCACGCCAGAAAAGCTATGCAGATTCCAAGCGTAGAGAAGTCACATATGAAGTGGGAGATAGAACCTATTTAAGGGTGTCACCACTTCGGGGTGTGAAAAGGTTTGGAATCAAAGGAAAGTTAGCACCTCGATTCATTGGACCATTCAAAATTCTTTCTCGCAAAGGTGAAGTGGCATATGAGTTAGACTACCTGAAGTGCTGTCTGCTGTTCATAATGTGTTCCATGTTTGTCAGTTGAAGAAATGTCATCCCGAGATGATGGGAGTTCCCTTAAAGGATAATGTACCCCTCGAGGAGGTACAATTGGAGAGTGACCTGACATACGAAGAGAAGCCCATCAAGATATTACAGACAGCAGAAAGAGTCACCCGTACCAAAACCATCAGGTTTTGCAAGGTCCAGTGGAATCATCACACCGAGGACGAAGCCACCTGGGAACGAGAGGATGGCCTCCGAGAAGACCACCCACACCTATTTGCTGACCTTTCCGAAGCTCGAGGGCGAGCTTCTTCTTAAGGGGGTTAGTCTATAACATCCCAAATTTCTCAAAAATTTAAAACTTTGCATTCATGCATCATGCATCATAAAAGTATGGCATTGAAATCACATAAAGAGTAGATTGAATTTTAATTATAAGTATAAATAAAGTTGTGGTCAATAAAGAGGTTATTTGAGCTCATTATAAAAATATGTATTTTATTATTTTATTTATTTAGCAAAATGATATCAAAAAGTTAGAAATTAAATTAGCTTTTCAAAACATATTTTTACGAATTTTTCTGAAATGTTTTGATAAGTTTTAAAAATCAAATTGTTTGAAAAAGGGTTTAAACAGAAGAAAAAAATGTGTTCGGGCTAGTTGGGCCGAGCCCCTCTGCTATCTACCGCGCGCGCACGAGGTAACGGCCCAGCAACCAGCCCACCTCCCTCCCTCTCTCACTGCCAGACGGGGCCCACTCGTCATCTTCATCGTCGTGAAGAACACGAACTCCACCGAACCCTATATCGATTCGGATCAAAATCCCTTGGTAAATCGCGATTAAATCGCTCCCGTCCTTCCCCATATAAAGCCCGTCTTCGCCGCCGTCCCCCGCGCCCAAAAACCCTAACCGATACTCGCCTAAATCGCGGGAACGAGGGTTTCATCTCCGACATCGCCGCCGCCGCGTTTCGCTCCGTTCCGGTGAGTCCGGCACCCGAGCACCACCTCCACACCCCCTCTGCGACTCCCCGTCTCCGTACGCATCTAACGGACTTGCTCCGGCGTCCTCTTTTGCACCAGGGCGACTTCTCCGTCGACGACCCGACGCCGCCGTCCGCCGCGCATCTCCGACGAGCACGCAGGGGAGGAGAAGGCCACCTCGACCGCACCTACCTTGCCATCGAGTTCGCCACGACGATCCGCTTCAAGTGGTATGAGTCTCCCCCTCCCCTTAGCCGTAGAACGCGAAGGCGAGCGACGCCGGCCATGGCGCCGCCGCGGGCACGAGTTCGCCGGCGAACCGCGCCGCCCCCTTTTGATCCAGGCCGTCGGATCTAGATCCAATGGATCTAGATCGGGTGGATCTGGAGCGTTCGTTTTAAAATAGATCGGACGGTTCGTGTTCGCGATCCGCGCCGAACCGGTATCGGCCAATCAGAGAGCGCCGCGTGGCATCTTTATTTTCTATTTTCGCTGAGAAATTGTTTTAAAAACAGAAAACAACACAAACTTACAAAATTCATAACTGTTGTTCTGTTCATCCAAATTTGATGAATTTTATATCCACGTGAATCTCTGCTCATGTAGTTTAGTATGGTTTCATTAGTTTATCCTTTTAGTGTATATTAAATTGCGGAATTTAATTGTTTAGTTTTCGGATATTAAATCTATAACTTAATTAATAAAATCTCTTTCCAAATAAATCCAATTGTTTTAGAGATTTATTAATGCCCTCTGTCCAGAGAGTGCAACATGAGTTTTATTTGAAAATTCTCATAATAGACTTAAAGAAATTGGTTTTAGAACTTAAAACTACTAATATGCTCAATATTTTAAATGATTAAATAAAATATTAAAATATTGATCATTGCATTTTATGCATTAATAACAGAGAAATTAAAATGGTAATTATATGGTCTTATTAAGTTCATTGCATATTAAGCATGCATACATATTTTTGTCTTGATATTTTAAGTGTTATGCTTGTGTGTTTATTTAGTTTTATTGTTTTTCTCTAGATTGTGAAGAGGAGGAAGGTCCTTGTGATTGTTATTCTTGCTGTGCTTTTTCCTCTTATTACCAAGGCAAGTGACATTTATAATCCATCCTATGTTTTCTATATGCATTATTAGTAGATTTTGAGTAGTATGCATGATAGGGAAATTTTGAACTATCTTATAATGCTAAGTTAGTTTACACTTTGAAAATATCCTAGTAGTGTGTAGCCATCCCTCTCCATGCAGCCACTAAAAGTTTTATTAGATGCTTAGCTATGCTATAAAAGTGTTTACTTATCATGATATAGAAATATTGCTAAGTGTTAAAACTTTGAATGCACACCTGGGTGGAATTGGTTGCTTGGTTTATGTGGAGTGGCTTTTGGGACCATGCTTGTGGTTGTCTTTGCCTAGGATGAATCTGAATTCTACTTAGGGCCATGAGTATGGTGGTTGTCACCCAGAAGTGCACTTGTGGACGGCCACCCAGGAACAAAGAGATTTCTAAGTCCCTCCAAGTTTAGAAGCTTCCCGTGCAGCCTTTTGACAATGGGCTCTGTCTAGAACTACTAAGTTGTGAGAGTGCAACCTGTCAGCTTGACAAGCAGATGTAGAGTTGATAGGTGGAACGGGTCTTGCTAGTATGGTTGTATTCTTCTTCTGAAAGTTCTTGTCTCAATTCTCTCCTTTCCTTAATGCACTCCGCGTGTATAGGATGTCTGGGTTAATTGAGTCTTAAGGTGAAAGTGCACAACCTCTGCAGAGTCGACAAACTGAGTACTCAGCCGTGTCCCCGGTGATGGACTACTTCGAGCAACTGGACAAGGATGGACGGAAGAATCTCAACATGGTTTTCATAAAGTAAAATTTGACTAAGGAAAGAATTACTGGTGCACTTGGGCTTCATCCCTTGGTGCCAAGTCTTTGAGATACAAAAGTGTTTTACAAAAGATAGGAGAAAACTGGCTTTCTGCAAAATAGCCTACAAACTCCACCAAGCCAAATATGCATATAGAATTAGACTTGTCATAATTTATCCACCATAGTCACTTGCCAATACTTCATTGTATTGACCTCCTACGGGGGCTGCATATTCAAATGTATAGGTAATTCTGATGAGGAGTAAGTTTGGACTCGATTCTACACCCAACATGTCTGCTTGTGGCGTATGCTAGAAGAGGAGGCCCATTGCTTTTATTTTCGTTGTGAACTCTGAATATTTTAGCTAGTCTTCATGACTATGCACTTTGTAATAAAGCTATACTTGGCTATTTTTGGATCTCGATGTAGTATTTTGATACTTATGCAATGATGCTATATATTTTGTACTGTGGTGCTGGCAGTGATCCAGGGACTAGCACATAACACAGACGTTCCATCTTTATTTAAAAGATGGGGCGCTACAAGTACTCTGACTCAACGCTAATAGGCGCCTTGATCTATCACGATAGATTTTTATGCCTAAGACGTATGCAGCTTCTCTTAAGTCCTTCATGGAAAATTTACTGTTTAAATATTCCTTCACGCTATTCAGAAGTTCCACATCATTCCCGATCAGCAATATGTCATCTACATACAGTGCTAAGAACACAACCGAGCTCCCACTCATTTTCTTGTAAATGCAGGTCTCTTCCAAATTTTGGACAAATCCAAAACCTTTGATTACCTCATCAAAGCGAAGATTCCAGCTCCGAGATGCCTTCTTGAATCCATAGATGGATCGCTGAAGCTTGCATACCTTGTTAGCATTTTCTGGATCGACAAAACCTTCCGGTTGTACCATGTACAACTCTTACTCAATGTTTCCATTTAGGAAGGCTGTTTTGACGTCCATCTGCCAAATTTCATAATCGTAATAGGCAGCAACTGCTAACAAAATCCAAATAGACTTAAGCATCCCTACCGGTGAAAAAGTTTCATCGTAGTCTATCCCATGAACTTGTCGGAAACCTTTTGCGACAAGCCGAGCTTTATAGACGATTACATTACCGTCAGCATCAGTCTTCTTCTTAAAGATCTATTTATTCTCGACGGCCTTGCGCCCTTCGGGAATATCCATGAAAGTCCACACTTTGTTATCATACATGGATCCTATTTTGGATTTCATGGCTTCAAGCCATTTCTCGGACTCTATACTCGCCATCGCCTCCTTGAAGTTCATAGGTTCGTCTTGTTCAATTAACATGACGGTGCAAACCAGGTTGCCATACCATTCTGGTGCGATCCGAGATCTACCGGACCTACGAGGTAGAATACTTTCCTCGACAATTTCTCCCACTCCTTCCACGGAGGACGTTTCCGGAATTGCTTCCGTTGCGCCACTCGGAATCTCGAGTTCAGGATCAACGATCTCATCGAAGTCTACCTTCCTCCCACTTACTCCTTTCGCGAGAAACTCCTTCTCTAGAAATTTACCGGTCTTCGTGACAAAAGTTTTGCCCTCAGCTTGGTTGTAGAAGGTGTACCCAACGGTTTCCCGCGGATATCCTACAAAGACGACTTTCTCCGACTTTGGTTCGAGTTTGCCGGGCTGTAATTTCTTAACATACGCCTCACAACCCCAAACCTTCAGAAACGATAACTTAGGCTTCATGCCATACCATAATTCATACGGTGTCGTTTCAACGGATTTGGACGGAGCCCTATTTGAAATAAATGCGGCTGTTTCTAACGCATAACCCCAGAAGGACACGGGCAAATCGGTAAGAAACATCATAGATCGGAGACTATCCAGTAGAGTACGATTACGTCGCTCGGACACGCCGTTACGCTGCGTTGTTCCGGCTAGCGTAAGTTGAGGTACTATGCCACAACTCTTCAGATGTGTGCCAAACTCAAAACTCAAATACTCGCCACCACGATCGGATCGGAGGAGCTTGATTTTCTTGTTAAGCTGATTCTCTACTTCACTTTGAAATTCTTTGAACTTTTCAAAAGTTTCAGACTTGTGTTTCAAAAGTTTGAACTTAGCCAGTCGCCGTTTATTCCGTAACTCCTCCTGAGAGTTACATATATGAGCAACAGAACCAGTATCAAATACCCATGTGTTGCTCCGGGCGTATGTAAGGTACACATCTATAACATGTATATCAAATATACCTTGCTCTTTGTCGACTGTCTTGCCAGATTTCCTATCCTCCAGGTACTTGAGGCAGTTGCGCTTCCAGTGACCTTTTCCCTTGCAGTAGAAGCACTCCACGCTAGCTCTGGGACCAGATCTGTTAGTCTTGGGCTTGGCAATCATCTTGCCCTCCCTCCTGGACTTCCAGCTCTGTTTTCCCTTGCCACTGGATTTCTTAAAATCGACGGTCTTGTTGACCATCAACAGCGTGTGCTCCTTCTTAATCTCGACCTCAGCAGTCTTGAGCATCACGAACACTTCACCCAGGGACTTAGCCATGCCCTGCATGTTGTAGTTCATGACGAAGCCTTTATAGCTAGGGGGCAACGATTGCAACACCCTGTCAATCGCTAGCTCATCGGGAATCTTGCATTCCAGAGCATTCAGGCGTTGAACGTAGCCAGACATCTTGACCACATGCTTGCTCACACTACTATGCTCTTCCATCTTGGCCGAGAAGAAAAGCTCAGAAGCTTCATATCTCTCAGCCTTAGCCTGCGACGCGAAGACAGCCTTGAGATCAGAAATAATCTCAAAGGCGCTCATCTTCTCGAAGCGCTTCAGCAGGTCGGCTTCCATGGCGTAGAGCATGCCACTCTGGACAAAGGCAGAATCCTTCGATCTGGTCTGGAAGACCTTCTTCTCATCCTCAGAGGCTTCATCTGCGGGAGGGTAACCTATGGCGGCCTCAATGACGTAGGCCACCCTATGGGGAGTGAGGAGGATCCTCAGGTTGCGGAACCAGGCCATGAAGTTTGACCCATTGGTCTTAAGCTTTTCTTTCTCAAGAAACAGACCTAGGTTAAACGAGTGGCGAGACATCTACAATGGAATTTGCAACAACATAAGACTTTGTTCATAATAATTTTGAGTTATAGTATTTTTAGAAAATAACTAACATAACTCCCACTCAAAAGAACATCCCTCCTGGTCGTTTAAGCGATTACACGACCCCCATCCATTGCACCACCCCTCATCATCAGAGCCGACGGCACAACTTCAAGAGTAGACAAATGTCCGCCACACCAATTTTGTGACTCGTGCTCGACCTTTCGGCCTCCTTGTTCCGAGGCCATATCTGCATATGCTAGGCTCGCCACTATAACCTCCACGCTGACGCTTGTGCAACATGGCTTAAACCCACTGTATGCGAACGACGATATGTCTGACACCCGATCATCACGGCCTGCCTCATAACGTAGAACTTTGTTGGTGGTGCGCGTTGGAGGGAGAACACTAGTGGTATTTTGAAGGGATCATCTTATATAATTACCGCCGCGTAACTAATATATACTATATATATAATCACACAATATAAGATGCACACAAAACATCAAATGTAATGCAATGTGATATAGTCCATTGTGCCATGGTCTTCTTGGCGCCGGCAGTTTATTAACAATTTAATAAAACTACCTTGACCATATCACATAGCCCCTGCAAAATAAAGTTAGACGCTTCTACTTTATCTTTTGCATATTTTACGTGGCTTGGGGCTTTCGTAAATAGAACCGCTTCATACCTACGAACCTTATGACCACAACAACGATCCAATAATTGCATGTTACATCATCTCTTTCGGGCCCTCCATTGAAAATGCGAAGACCAACTAAAGAGAGAGAAACTGCCCGCCAGCCACAGATACGGTACAAGCCGTATGTCAGTAGTGGAACCAGTCTCACGTAAGCGTAGGCGTAAAGTCGGTCCGGGCCGCTTCATCAACTCGATGCCGCTGGAATCACAAGTGCACGCTAGAGGGTAGCAAATAACATGAACGGTGCCCCCGTGCAGAACACGGGTTCTAACAGCGTACAACTATATCTACTATAGATCGTCTCTGATACCACTGAAGGGGATCGGGTGCAGAAACAAAAAAATTCCTAGCAACGATATCCCTAAAACATGCCAAGATCTATTCTATGAAGATATATTAGTACGAACGGAGATCGGAATACATACCCTTGTAGACCGAAAGCGGGGATTACGTTCCCGCACAAACGTTGTCGATGAAGACCGACAAAGCCGACCTCAAGGTCGTGTAGAGGAAGCAGACCTCCGATTACCGCTAGCGCAGCACCTCGCAGGGCGTCACACACGTACGGTGGAAAGGACGGACTCCGAAGCTACAGTCCAGGACGAGCAGCGGAAGACTTGGACCGGAACACCAGCAGCGCGGCAACGGGCTATGGTGGAAGAGATCCCCCTCTCAACTCGGCGCAACTCCAACAAAGGGAATCACGAAATCGAGAGAGAATTAGGGAATTAATTGGTGAATTAAAAGGCCAGGGGTGCCCCTTCTTATATAGGCTCCCAGGGGGGAGCCAACCTGCTCACCAGGCAATGTGGGACTATCCCCACAGCCTGGTGCGGCATGACTGGTGCACCGGCCCTAGTGGGCCCCATTTGGCCCACCTAGGCCAGCCTCCAAGCCCCCCCACCGAATTCCCTAGGGAATTTTTCCCCTCTTGGGCCTTCTTTCGACCAGAAGGCCCATTTAGGGAAATCAGCCTAAATAAATTCGAAAATAAATATATAAAATCATATTTGCACATTTATTACACTAATTAATATCAAACATATTATATATAATTTATTCTAGCTCCGAAAACTCTTTCGTCGCTGCCCGATCTCCATCGGACCTCTCCCGGGACATTCCCGGTGATCTCTTTCCTTTCTGGTTGTCTTGTCGAAACCCCTTAAGTGTGTTACCCTAGCGGTTCATATAATAACAGGTATGATCAGGACTCCTCTATGATCAACGACTAACTCGTAGGCCTAGACCCCATTAATTAATCTCTGTGATATAACGAATGACTTTCATCTATCAAACCTGAACGCAAAGTCTTAAACCTTTTGCCATAGCGATACTTAGCGTGTCCGAACGTCGTTCCATAGATATCTCCATACCTAGCTTGACCTCGTTACCGACAACGCTATCTTCTACTCGTCTATGATTTCATGTCTCCGTGACCTAGTCACATACTTGCAAGCTCATTAGACATGATCTCACCGAGTGGGCCCTAGAGTATCTATCCTGCTATGCGGACTGGCAAATCCCGCTCTTGACCCCTCGTCTCAACTACTCCTTTCCGATACCCAAAAGTATCACCGTTATTGTCATACTAAATAAGATACGACGTTTGGTGCGATCAAAGTATCTTTCAGGAATAACAATAAGAGTTGGTCTCACGGTCAAAGTCGTAACGACTACGTCCTCCAAATCTGGGTATGTCCATCACATCGTTCTCCAACGATATGACTTCCATTGCCGACCGGCGCCATGCCCTATGATCGGAAAACCTCGAACATCAATCGCGCAACGAAACTAGTCTTAGTAGAGGCTACTAGGGACCTGGTTGTTTTCGCATCACACCCGTATTAATGTTTCCGCTTAATACGGTTATAGCATGACACAAAAACCTATTATGTACAAACGAGATATGATAAAGAATACACTTTATTAATTGCCTCTAGGGCATATCTCCTTCTGACTGATCATAATGTAACAATTCATCGGATCCCAACAAACACAACACGGATTACATCATATGGATCTTTATCATGTAAGGCAGCTCATGAGAACATTGTATTGAAGTACATGGGAGAAAGGGTACCAACTAGCTACAACCAAGAACCCATAGTCCATGGGGGAACTGAAGGGAATATGCCCTAGAGGCACTTAATAAAGATAGGATATTCCCAATTGTTTGTTATATGTTTTATACCATGCTATAACTGTATTAAGCGGAAACATTAATACACGTGTGGTAGATAAACAACCAGGTCCCTAGTAGCCTCTACTAAGACTAGTTCATTGTGCGATTGATGATCGAGGTTTCCCGATCATGTGACATGGCGTCAGTTGGCAATGGAGTCATATCGTTAGGTGGAACGATGTGATGGACTTACCCAAATTTGTAGGACGTAGTCATTACGCCTTCGACCGTGAGATCAACTCTTATTGTTATTCCTGAAAGATACTTTGATTGCATCAAACGTCATATATTATATAGTGTGACAATAAAGGTGACACTCTCGGGTATCGGAAGGGAGTAGTTGAGACGAGGGGCCAAGAGCGGGATTTGCTAGTCCGCATAGCAGGATAGATACTGAAGGGCCCACTCGGTGAGATTATGTCGAAAGAGTTTGCAAACATGTGACTAGGTCACCAGGACATAATATCATAAACGAGTAGAAGATAGTGTTGTCGGTAACGAGATCATGCTACGTATGGAGATATCTATGAACGATGCTCGGACACGCTAAGTATCGCTATGGCAAAAGGTTTAAGACTTGACGTCTAGGTTTGATAGATGAGAGTCATTCGTTATATCACAGGGATTAATTTAAGGGGTCCAGGCCTACGAGTTAATCATTGATCGGAGAGGGGTCTCGATCATGTCTGTTATTATATCGAACCGCTAGGGTAACACACTTAAGGGATTTCGACAAGACAACCGGAAAGGAAAGAGAACACCGGGAACGCCCCGGGAATGGTCCGATGTAGATCGGGCGGCGACGAATTAGTTTTCGGAGTCAGAATAATATATATAAAATATGTTTGATATTAATTAGTGTAATTAATTATTAAATATGATTTTATATATTTATTTTCGAATTTTTAAAGGCTGATTTCCCTAAATGGGCCTTCTAGTGGAAAGAAGGCCCATGAGGGGGGGGGGGAGTCCCCCTAGGGCTTGATATGTCTCCAACGTATCCATAATTTCTTATGTTCCATGCTATGTTATATCATGTGAAGGGGATCGCATGCAGAAAACAAAAAATTTCCTAGCAATGATATCCTTAAACTAGCCAAGATCTATACTATGCAGATATAGAAGTGCGGCGGAGATCGGAATACATACCCTCGTAGACCGAATAGCGGGGATTACGCTCCCGCACAAGCGCTGACGACGAAGACGACGTAGCCGACCTCTAGGTCGCGAAGAACTCTGCACGACGAAGATGACCTCGAGGTCGAGTGGAGGAAGTTGGCCTCCGAGTACCGCTAGCGCAGCACCTCGCAGGGCGTTACACACATACGGTGGAGACGACGACCTCTGAAGCTCCAGTACAGGACGAGCAGCGGAAGATTTGGACCGGAACACCAGCAGCGCGGCAGAGGGATATGGTGGAGAGATCCCCCTTCTCTACTCGGCGCAGTTCCGACAAAGGGAATCAGGAAATCGAGAGAGAATTGGGGAATTAATTGTTGAATTAAAACGCCAGGGGTGCCACTTCTTATATAGGCTCCCAGGAGGAGCCAACCTTGCCAGCTAGGCAATGTGGGACTATCCCCCATTGCCTGGTTCGGCTCAAACAGGTGCGTCGGCCCTAGGTGGGCCCCATTTAGCCCACCTAGGCCGGCCATAGCTCCCCCACCGAATTCCCTTGAGGAATTTCCCCCCATGGGCCTTCTTTCCACCAGAAGGACCATTTAGGGAAATCAGACTAAATATATTCGAAAATAAATATATAAAATCATACTTAAACATTAATTACACTAATTAATATCAAACATATTATATATAATTTATTCTAGCTCCAAAAATTATTTCGTCGCTGCCCGATCTCCATCGGACCATTCCCGGGACGTTCCCGGTGATCTCTTTCCTTTCAGGTTGTCTTATCAAAACCCCTTAAGTATGTTACCCTAGCGGTTCCATATAATAATAGACATGATTGAGACTCCTCTCCGATCAATGACTAACTCGTAGGTCTGGACCCCATGAATTAATCCCTGTGATATAACGAATGACTTTCATCTATCAAACCTGGACGTTTAGTCTTAAACCTTTTGTCATGGCGATACTTAGCGTGTCCGAGCGTCGTTCTTAGATATCTCCATATCTAGCTGACCTCGTTATCGACATCGCTATCTTCTACTCGTCTATGATATTATGTCAGCTAGTGACCTAGTCACATGTTTGCAAACTCATTTGATATAATCTCACCGAGTGGGCCCTAGAGTATCTATCCGGCTATACGGACTGACAAATCCTGCTGTTGACCCCTTGTCTCAACTACCCCCTTCCGATACCCAAAAGTATCACGTATCATTGTCACACTATATAAGATATGACGTTTGGTGCGATCAAAGAATCTTCCAGGGATAACAATAAGAGTTGATCTCACGGTCTTAAGGCGTAATGACTACGTCCTATAAATATGGGTAAGTCCATCACATCGTTCCACCTAACGATATGACTCCATTGCCAACAGACGCCATGTCTAATGATCGGGAAACCTCGATCATCAATCGCGCAATGAAACTAGTAATAGAAGAGGCTACTACTAGGGACCTGGTTGTTTATCTACCACACCTGTATTAATTTTTCCGCTTAATACAGTTATAGCATGGTATAAAACATACAATGATCAATTGGAATCTAACCTAATAAACTATCTTTATTAAGTGCCTCTAGGGCATGTTCCCTTCAGTCTCCCACTTGCACTAGAGTAACACTTAATCTAGTTTACAACTTGGTAAAAGCTCAACACCCATAGCATCTTGGTGCATGCTTGTCTCGTGGAAGAGGAATACAGTCAACAGATCTCACATATTGAGACCTATATGTGCTTTGCAACAATTCTGTGTCACCTAGTTTGACATCATCCCATATCTTACGATGACGGTGAAATATATCCTAGTGGATGGGGTGAGACTTGAACATTCGCGTAACATGGGCCTTATAAGTCTAAGATATCTATTAAGGGGACCACATACGCTCGGAAAACTGCTCAGTCCAATCACACTTGCTACTTCTGAAGTCGCCATATATTTCTATACCAATGTAGATTATGCAACAGTGCATTCATATGCGACTTTGCAAACTAACCATGTGCATCATCGTGACCGTTTTACGGCAAGTTGTCTTTCCACTCTTACCCTTTACAAGAAAACAAATCTTCAGTTCTCACAGACACTGAAAAATATACTTAACGTTTGTTCATTGATCTACACAAGGATCACTCTAGAACCCGTTCTTCAACCAAGAACTTGGGTCACACCAAGTCGAGCTTTCAGTTTGATAGCATATATGTCTGATACATAGATAATGTCGAACATCATTTGCTATTACTGAAAATGCCAAGATAAACTTAATATTTTACCTAGTCATACAAGGAAGAACCTCTTTCTTTGCTTGTGCTATTCTGAAACACTTCATAATCTTAACTCAGGAAATATTCCGACCTAATGTTATTAAGCCCCTTACGATCTATACAATTATAAATCGGATGCCTAATACTCCTAACTTCATTCATAGAAAATTTAATCACTTAAATAATCCTTTATACTCCACTAGAGGATCTGTGTCATTCTTAATATGTCGTTACATATAAAATCATGAATGACACTTAGCTCCCACTCAAATATGCCTTCCGCATATAAGATCAAGGAAAGCTACTTAGGTCCCACTCAAATATGCCTTCCGCATATAAGATCAAGAAAGCTACTTTGCTCCCACTCACTTCTTTGCAAATGCAGGTTTCTTCAACTATTTTGGACAACTCCAAAATCCTTTGATCACATTATCAAAGTGAAGATTCCAGCTCCGATATGCTTGCTTCAGCCCATGAATGGACAACTGAAGTTTGCATACATGTTTAGCATCCTCAGGATCACCAAACCATCATTGTACTGATTACAACTCTTTCTTAATGACACTATTAAGAAATATGGTTTCCTTATCCATCTATCAATTTCTCAACTGAAATTATAGTGATTGGTAAACGACCCAGAATAGATTTAGGCTTCGCCACCTGAGACAAAATCTCGTTGTGGTCAACTTTTGAATCCGTCAGAACTATTTCACGACAAATCGATCCTTATTAGTGTCCACTCTCTCATAAAATTCCATATTTTGTTAACATCCTAGATGCCATCAAGAAGATCTCCCAAGTCATTACCTGGTAATCGTACATGGATTTTATTTCGGATCATATATGACTCATAGCCATTTCTTGGACTTAGGTCTACCATCTCTTCTTCGTAGTTCGTAGGTCTGTCATATATCATTAACATGACCTTCACAACAAGATTGTCGTAACACACAGTGTGCAACACAACCTCGTACACCTACGTTCTTAGTATGAGCTCAGAGCATCATAATCTTGTATCATCATCTTTTTTCAAGCTATGAAGCATGACACCGAAAACACTTACGGTTGCGCCACCCTGATGTCTGGAGAAAAAGTTCATCAACTTTTTCTTGCTCTACTTTCTTTCTCACTTATACCCTTGGACAAGAAACTATTTATTTCACAAGGTATATCCCGGCAACGATTTTGCCTATGTAGTGAGACATGTACCCAACTAACTCTTTAGGTACGGTACACTACAAAGATTATCCATTTTAGGTTTGATCACATCGAAACACTAAATTGTTGAAACGACAATCCAGACTAAAAGCCATGCCATCACTCCTATGGTATTGTCTCCATGGATTCAAATGGTTTCCCTATTATCTAACATGAATATTGCGTTTCTACCATATAACTCTAATGATCACAATAATTCGACAAAAGATTTATTTAGCACACACTATCCGATAGGGTGCGATTACGACGTCCTAACATACCATAACATTATGGTGTTACATGTGACGTAATTTGTGGAACTCTTCTCACAAGTCTTCCAATGATATGCCAACATTATAACTCAAATCTTTATTTCCTCGATCTGTATCGTAGGAATTTGATTTTCTTGTTAAATTTATTTTTTACTTTATTCTGAACTTGTTTGATCGAATCAAAGTTTCCAGACTAACATTTCATGAGTGGATATCCATATATCTACTCGGAATATTCATGAAGTCTATGAAATAAAGACTTCCACTACACGTTAAAGTACTTCATTGATTCACATACACCCATATGCATGATTCTCAACAAGCTATACTCAAAATGTTCAGTGAAGTTCACGAAATAAAGGTCTCCACTACCCGTCAATTACTTCATTGAACCACATACATCTATATGCATGACTATCAATAAGTTATATGCCCGTTTTCCGAAAACGGTGTCTTAGTTATTTTGCAAGTGTCAAAAGATAAAATCTAAGGACTTGTAGATCCATCCTTATGGAGCTAATGCATTGACTATAACATTGACATGAATTAAACGGTAGTGCCACACATATGTGGTTTTTTTATTAAGTTCGTATCCTTTGGCATTAATATTATGAATGTGGGAGCTTCTACCATCTAAATTCAAATCGGCATATGATCATTACTTCATAAATATAGGACAACGAATTTGTCACTAACATATATGAACAAGTGTCTCGCTAGAGGAGACACACATATAATGATCATACTAACAGACGATCATTATAATTACCGCCACGTAACTAATATATACTAATATATATAATCACACAATATAAGATGCACACAATAACATCAAATGTAATGCGATGTGATATAGTCCATTGCGCCATGGTCTTCTTGGCGCCCGCAGTTCATAAACAATTTAATAAACCTACCTTGACCATATCACATTGCCCCTGCAAAATAAAGTTAGACGCTTCTACTTTATCTTTTGCATATTTTACGTGGCTGGGGCTTTCGTATAAAGAACCGCTTCTTACCTATGAACTTATGACCACAACAACGATCCAATAATTGCATGTTTAAGCATCCCTTTCGGACCCTCCATTGAAAATGCAAGACCAACTAAAGAAGAGAGACAGACACCCGCTAGCCACAGATATGGTACAAGTCGTATGTCAGTAGTGGAACCAGTCTCGCGTAAGAGTACACGTAAAGTCGGTCCGGGCCGCTTCATCAATTCGATGCCGCTGGAATCACAAGTGCACGCTAGAGGGTAGCAAATAACAGGAACGGTGCCCCCGTGCAGAACACGGGTTCTAACAGCGTACAACTATATGTACGAAAGATCGGCTCTAATACCACTGAAGGGGATCGCATGCAGAAAACAAAAAAATTCTTAGCAACGATATCCTTAAACTAGCCAAGATCTATACTATGCAGATATAGAAGTACGACGGAGATCGGAATACATACCCTCGTAGACCGAATAGCGGGGATTACCCTCCCGCACAAGCTTTGATGACGAAGACGAGGTAGCCGACCTATAGGTCGCGGAGAACTCGGCGCAACGAAGCGACGAAGATGACCTCAAGGTCGGGTGGAGGAAGTAGGCCTCCGAGCACCGCTAGCACAGCACCTCGCCGGGCGTTACACACATACGGTGGAGATGACGACCTCCGAAGCTCCAGTCCAGGACGAGCAGCAGAAGACTTGGACCGGAACACCAGCATCGCGGCAGCGGGCTATGGTGGAGAGACCCCCTCTCTACTCGGCGCAACTCCGACAAAGGGAATCACGAAATCGAGAGAGAATTAGGGAATTAAAGTGTGAATTTAAAGGCCAGGGGTGCCCCTTCTTATATAAGCTCCCAGGAGGGAGCCAACTTGCCAGCCAGGCAATGTGGGACTAACCCCCACATGCCTGGTGCGGCAAGGGCTGGTGAGCCCCATCTGGCCCACCTAGGCCGGCCAAGCTCCCCCCACTGAATTCCCTTGGGGATTTCCCCCCATGGGCCTTCTTTCCACCAGAATGCCCATTTAGGAAAATCAGCCTAAATAAATTCGAAAATAAATATATAAAATCACATTTAGTCATTAATTAAACTAATTAATATCAAACATATTATATATAATTTATTCTAGCTCCGGAAACTATTTCGTCGCTGCTCGAGATCCATCAGACCATTCCCGGTGATCTCTTTCCTTTCCGGTTGTCTTGTCGAAACCCCTTAAGTGTGTTACCCTAGAGGTTCGATATAATAACAGACATGATCGAGACCCCTCTCCGATCAATGATTAACTCGTAGGCCTGGACCCCATGAATCAATCCCTATGATATAACGAATGACTCTTATCTATCAAATCTGAACGTTAAGTCTTAAAACTTTTGCCATAGCGATACTTAGTGTGTCCGAGCATCGTTCATAGATATCTCCATACCAAGCATGATCTCGTTACCGACAACACTATCTTCTACTCGTCTATGATATTATGTCAGCTGGTGACCCAGTCACATGTTTGCAAACTCTTTTGACATAATCTCACCGAGTGGGCCATAGAGTATCTATCCAGCTATGCGGACTGAGAAATCCCGCTCTTGACCCCTCGTCTCAACTACTCGCTTCCGATACCCAAAAGTATCACCTATCATTGTCACACTATATAAGATATGACGTTTGGTGCGATCAAAGTATCCTCCAGGAAATAACAATAAGAGTTGATCTCACGATCGAAGGCGTAATTACTACGTCCTACAAATTATGGGTAAGTCCATCACATCGTTCTACCTAATGATATGACTCCATTGCCAACAGACGCCATGTCTCATGATCGGGAAACCTTGATCATCAATTGCGCAATGAAACTAGTCTTAGTAGGGCCTACTAGGGACCTGGTTGTTTATCTACCACACGTGTATTAATGTTTCCGCTTAATACAGTTATAGCATGGTATAAAACATATAATGAACAATTGGGATATGACTAATATAGTATCTTTGTTAAGTGCCTCAAGGGCATATTCCCTTCATCATGTTATTACATGTTTTATATGCATTTTATATAGTTTTATGCATTTTCTGGGACTAACCTACTAACAAGATGCCACAGTGCGAGTTCCCTGTTTTCTGCTATTTTTGGTTTTAGAAAATCATTTAAGGAAATATTGGCCAAATTGGAAATAAATCAACCTGGAATATTTTTGGAATATTTGCGTGACGAGAAACCGAAGACGAGACGAAGATGGGCCGCGAGGGGACAACACCACCTGCTCGCGCGACAGGAGGGGGAGATGCGCCGGGAGGCGATGTGGCACCCTCGGGCGCCCACCAACCTAGGTCTTTCGCCCATAAATACCTCCCTGGCCTAAAAACTCTAGACGATTAATCACTTTTTCCTCCACGGGTCCCGAGCCGCCGCCGTCGTCAACACCAATTCGGGGGAGATCAGAACTGCTCCCCGGCACCCTGTCGGGAGGGGGAATCGTCCCCGGAGGCCTCTACGTCGCCATGACCGCCTCCTGACTGATGCGTGAGTAGTCTACCTTGGACTACGGGTCCATAGCGGTAGCTAGATGGTTGTATTCTCCTCTTGTGCTATCATGTTTAGATCTTGTGAGCTGCCTATCATGATCAAGATCATCTTTATGTAATTCTCCAAGTTGTGTTTGCTGGGATCCGATGAATATTGAGTACTAAAGTTATTACTTTATAATATATCATGTGTTTGCTATTTAATGATCGTGCATGCTCTCCGTTACTTGTGTGTGCTCTGGCAAAGTAGATGCTCGTAACTCCAAGAGGGGATATTTATGCTCGATAGTGGGTTCATGTATCTATTAAATCCGGGGCAGTGACATAAAGCTCTAAGGTTGTAGATCTACTGTTACTAATAGGGATAAAACAATAGTACTTTGTCTAATGATGATGCTACTTACTTACTTTACATACAGTGCTTAAGGCGATAATCTATTGCATGCAACTTAATACTGAAAGGGGTGCGGACGCTAACCGGAAGGTGGATTATTAGTCATAGATGCGGTTGGAACGGTCTATGTATATTGTTGTATTGCCCGAATGAATCTCACACTAGATATCATAACGTTAGTATATGCATTGGGTTGCTCATCATTATTCTGTTAATTCCCTAGTTGTAATTTGTTTACCACGCATGGATGAATGTTATTATTATTTATGGAGAGACACCACTAGTAAACTGTGGACCCCGGTCCTTCTCATTAATCTGATAAAACCACAACTGCAAACCTGTTACTTTCTGCAAACATACATCTTTCTTCCACACATTCGTTTAATCCTTTGTTACAGCAAGCCGGTGAGATTGACAACCTCACCGTTGAGTTGGGGCAAAATACTTTGATTGTGTTGTGTGCAGATTCCACGTCTCCTTCGCCACATCAAGAACTTCTGGCGCCGTTGCCGGGGGCGTAAAGAAATAACACCGCATCCATCTCCCCCGTCAACTTTGCGCCCGTGTAGTGCATCAAGAGTTTCTGGCGCCGTTGACACCTCGAAAGAACGTTCATCTCCTACTGGTTCGATAACCTTGGTTTCATAACTGAGGGAAATCTTGCTGCCGTGGTACTTCTCACCTCCCTCTTGGGGTTTTCCCAACCACACGCTTAGCACCATCAAGAATTTCTAGCGCCGTCGCCCGGGAGATTTGAGTGCTCTTCACGAGGGGAGTTTTCGTACTTCCAATCTTATTGTCTTGCTTAGTTATTTTTATTACTATTTTGTTTGCTTAATATCAAAAATACAAAAAAATAGCTACTTGCATTACTTTTCTTATTTCGGTTTTGTTAATTATTTTCAGTTTTGTTGCTTTGTTTATTTCGGTTTAGTCATTATTTTTCCTGAATTTTGTTATTTTGGTTTGTCCTAAATTTGCTGAAAATGGGTAGTCCTGAAGTTGAAGTTCGTTCGTTTAAACAACAAGGTGAGAAAGTTTAAAAGATGCTTGGTACATGATATATGATGCACATCAAAAATGCACTAAGAAACACTCCACTTTAATCCTCCTTAGGAATTTCTATGTTGGTATCTCTAGTTGGTATAGGTATGTTCTTGACACTCTTACGGGGGGTAATTTTCTTGGTACACCTGCTTTTGAAGCCTGCAATTTAATTGAAAGTTTGGTATGATCACCACCCCTTATTAAAGAAGTTAAAACCGAGATCACTTTGGAAGATATTATTAAAAGGTTGGATTCTATGGAGAAAACTTTTCTTGATAATGCTAGCAAGGGTAACGAATCAATGAATGATATTAATGGAAGAATCACTACTTAAGAAACTATCAACACCCTTGATACTCATAATCATAGAATTGATGAATTAGAGGATGTTATTGAAACTTTAGGTTCAACATTTGCTTCTATTAAAATTAATAAACATAAATCTTGTGTAGGAAGGGAGCAAAGTACATTTATGTTCCCAAACCCAAACCTCCCAATATGCCTAAAAGTGATGGTTTACATAATAGGATGCACTCATGGATAAAAAAACACCTATTACAACCAACCATGTTTTGGAGGAAGTTATTGATGTTTATGCTTCATCTCTTGATAATACTTGAGTTTCACTTTTTGTGCCTAGCTCAAAGGCGTTAAACAAAAACGCTTATGGGAGACAACCCACTTTTATTTTCTGTCATTTTAATTTATTTTGCTTGTGTCAAGGACTTGTCCTACCTCTGTAGCAACTCCTTTGTATCTTTATTTTATTGCAATATTGTGTCAAGTTAAGCCTCTAGTCGAAAGTTGATGCTAAATTCAACTCCTGTGCCGAAACAGATTTTAGTTGTTCGCCGTTAAATTCAAATCAATTCACTGGAACGTCAGAAAAATCTGCCCTTTTTTTGTGCGCAATCCTCATATGTATACGCAACTTTCATTAGTTTTGAGTTTTCTGAGCAAGTTAATGTAACATCCCAACATTTTGTAATGTTGAAAATCACTAAAATTTAAAAACTTTTGTTTAATTAAAATAAAACATTTATATGCATAAGAAAATCAATCTATAAAAGACTTCACATATTGAAAAAGTTTAATAATTCAAATATCTCAAATAAACATTATTTTCAAAATTTGTATAAAGTTAAACATTATATTATCCATTGTATTTCTTAAATCTCAATATATAATTTGACAAATGAATTACCAACTCAAAACCATTTTCATATAATACAAAGTTTCTTTTAAGTAATTGTTTTCAACCACTTAGCCATAGCTAATCATAAATTAAAATAATGTTTACAAGTATCCTTTTAAAATATTTAAAACATGATTTATTTGTCAAATGGTTTTCATTCTTTTACCTAAGTTCAAAACAAATTTTGGAAATTACAAGTCTATAGTTTATAACTTTAAAACTTCATAGATTCTAATTAATGAATTATCCAAATAAACATTTCATTAGCTTAAATGATTTTCATTTATTTTCAAAACATAAAATAATTTCCATGAATATATTCAATATAAGAAATGAAATAAATCTAAAATCCTTTCCAAGGGTATGTTATGGAGTTTTCAAATGATTTATCTTAATATAAAATAAAATGGTGGACAAAATAAAATTGAATCCATTATATTTCCTATTACTTTAAAAATATTTATATTCTATTATTTTTCTATTATACAAAAATAACGGTGAATGGTTACTAAAAATGAATTTTAAATAACTTAATATCAACCATATATGATTGTGGTAATTTCATAAATTTTATTTAAACCCAAATGAATTTATTAAATTACTAATTTCAAAGTTGACCTAAATGGGCAATATTGCATTTTATGAATATTTAAAATTATTAATTTTAAAAAGTTTTCAAAACATGCCCACAATTGTTTTAAGACAAAGATATAGTTTTAGAAATTTTTAGAATTTTTTTTGACTCCATTTGGAGTCCTTAATCAAAAGTTATAAAGGAAATAAATAAAATAGAAAAAAAGAAAAATCCCTGATAGGCGGGACCCACCTGTCAGGGGGGTCGTCTTCAACCTCCATCCGTAATTTTCGTCCGGGGAACTCGCTCCGAGTTCGTCTCAATCAACGCCGATTCTTGCGCGAGAAGATCTTCCGAGCGTTCCTATAAATAGCCCTGCCCCTCCTCTCTTGTTTCCCCTCAAAAACCCTAGCTCGAGGTGCCCCCAGGCTACCGGAAAAGCTCGCCGGAGTTCATCCGAGCCGCCCCTGTATTTCGTCCTTTCCCCGCGAGGTAAGCCACCCCTGAGCCCGAGACCTCCTCCATCCTCCTCCCCTTGTCCTTGCGCTTGTCCCTGACCCCTCCTCCTTCCTTTTCCACAGCCGAACGTCCAATCCGAACACAGACCGAAGCTCGCCGGAGTTCCGCGCCTCCGTCCTTGCGTTCCGTCCACTCCAGGGCGCGCGCGTGGTCGACGATGTCACCATCTTCCTCGCCTTGGAGCACCGCGTCCGGAGCTGCCCTCCGCGCGTCCGGGGAGGCACTACAACGCCGGAGCGGTCCAAGCCCGAACCGCCGCTGCCGTCTCCTTCGTCATTCCCAGAGCCGTCCGATCATCCTTTTACGGTCTAGATTAGGTCGTGTAGATCGAAAGGGTACGAATGACTGTCTGCCGTAGATCTAGATCTGGACGGTCCAGATCGAATCACTTAACCCAGTCAGCATTGCACAGTCAGCAGCCACGTCAGATCTAGTCAGCGCCCAGTCAACAGATCTGGCAATTTTATATATTTGGAAAGCCCTTGACATGTAGAATATTTTAGATCTGTTAAAATTCAATTTTGACTTAGTTTAAATTATTCAAATTCCAAATGGAGGATATGAGTATATTTGTTATAACTTTAAATCTATAAATTCAAAAATTGCAAATAAAATTGTTTTAGAGACTTTGGAATATTTGTAATATGAAGCCTCCGTTATAAATATTTTTGAGTATTATTTTGATGATCTAATAGTTATATGTTTAATTTGAATAGTTTGAATAATTTTTGACATAACTCTTTATAGAAAAAATCATTTTTTGAGTAAATCCAATTGCTATAAATTTATTTAAATCCCCTCTGTCTATTAACCATATTTATAAAATTTTATTATAAAATTTAATCACAGAAAACTTTAATCCGAAATTTATTCCTTTTATTATATTTTGCAAAAATAGAAATTAATTAAATTGCATTTATAGACTAATGCATACTTTATAAATATCACAAAAAATTGTATGATGTTTCCTATGATAAAAAAATGCATTGCATGCTTAACATATTTTATTATATAGTTATACTCCTCATAGGAAAACTCCTCCCCCATTTTCTCTAAGTTAGGATTATTATTAATTTAGTATTTTGGTAAAGTGCTATGCTTAGACACTTAGGATTTTCAACCTGGAGCTAGAAGACCAACGAAGGACTTAGCCAAAACAATACCTCAAAAGTATCTTCAAGGAGTAGAAGCACTTAGAAGAAAATCAAGAAGAAGTTCATGAAGACCAACCAACAATATTTTCTAAGTCTTGCTCCCTCTCTCTCTCTCTCTCTTTTCTCCCTTCTTCTCTTAGACCTCTGGATAACTAAGTTATATTCAAGACCAACTTGGATGCTATCAACACCATCAAGTCATCAGAGCCATCAAGTCTACAAAATTGCAATGAAGTCATTACGTCAAGAAGAAAAGGAAGCAAGGCGAAGATTCTACATCTTTCTTTCTATCTTTTCCCTCTTACCTAATCTTGTCTTTCACTTTAGACATAAACAAACTTTTGATCAAGTTATTTCCATCTTGAAGTATGTTGGATCCTAGTGGCATAGTGAGATGAAGCGTCCTGGAGACTAACCTTACATGTCCACGTACATGAGACCTGTTCCACAACATAAGTGGCTGGCCGGGTGCCTGTCTCTCTCACTATAGTGAATATTCAATTTACAAAGAGTTGTTAATAATTGTTGATCATCTTGAAGAATAGACTTAGTATTTTCTCTAAGTATTTTATGCACATCATGGCTAAGCCATTTGAGTGCTTATTCAAGATGATTTATAACAAAGTTATTTTGTCCAACCTATGACCTTAGTCCTTAGTCACTTTTGACTAACCTATTTGCCTTGCAATGCTTAAAAGAGTTTCATGGCATGACATGCATCTCTAGTCCTTAGAAATATTTTGCACATCATGCATAAACATAATTTTCCTTAGAAATTTATGAAACTTGTTTGTTCATTATGAAAGTGTTTGTATGCGTTGTGATGTTGTGTTTTGTGTTGATTGTTGTATTGTTGTTTGTCTATACTGTTAGATTGAACGGAGAGCTCCGAGTATCGTTGAAAAGAGTTTGTGAACAACGACATCATTCAAAGGCAAGTGGCACACCTCATAAACTTCCTACTATTTTTCTATATGCATTACTTAGTGTATTTTTATATAAGCATGTGTAGGATAGTATTGTTATGCTAGACATGTGTAGAAATCCCTTACTCCTGTGTCTAGGTTCCTATATAATACTTAGTAGAAATATTGATGCTATGCAATTGATGAAAAGTTTTACAAAATTTTAAGTGACTACTCAGGGCTGTGCTCATGGTTGTCGTCGCCTAGGATGAATGTCTATTCTACTTAGGGCCGTGAGCATGGTGGTTTTTCACCTGAGAGTACACATCCACTAAGATAATGAACCTCCTGGGTGGATTGGTTGTATGGAGTCGAGTTGAGAGGCTACTCAGGCCCATGTCTATGGTTCCTGGAGTACGTGCACTTGTGGATGGCCACCCAGGGAACAGAGGAATTTGAAGAACTCCGAGTGACGATTGCTTCCAGTGCAGCCATTACCATATGGGCTCTGGCTTGATCAACTATGTTGCGTGGACTCTCCCCGGCTTGACAAGCAGATGTAGAGGGTGTTAGGTGGAACAGGTCAAGCCAGAGTGGGAGGTAAAATGGTTCTGAAATATCTCGTCTCATTCTTCTCCTTTTCCTATTCACTATAAGTGTGTAAAGGATAGTTTGGGTTGAATGGGTACAATGGTGAACGTGCACAACCTCTGCAGAGTGTAAAACTAAGTACTTAGCCGTGTCCCCGGTACGTACAATTTGAGCAGCTGATCACGGACGTCAACGGAGGATTCCACCATTCCAACTTCAAAAATATAAAACTTGATGGGTGAACAAGGGTAGAATGAGACAGTGGTTTTCATGCCACGAATGTCTCGAATAGAAGAAAAGTGTTTTCCAAAGAGTTAGGAAAAATTGGCTTTATGCAAAATAGCCTTGAAATCCACCAGCCAAATATGCATATAGGTTATTAGAGTTATTCCTCTAAGTGTCCACCATAGTGTCACTTGCCAGACTCCATTTTTAATGGAATCTGCCCACGTTGTTGCAATATTTTTCTTATTGCAGATTGATCAGATGATGAGTGAGGTTTCATTTAAAGGTTTCGAGTCTGCAACCAACATGTTTTTGCCTGTGGCAACATGAAGATGATGGAGACTCACTGCTATTTTATTTCCGCTGTTTACTCTTTTGGTGCTAGCTTTATGCTACGCAAGTTGTAAAGACTATATTTTCCAAGTCTGGATCATCGATGTAATAAATAGATACTTTGTTGTGATATTACATCGTAAACTGTGTGTGCAAACGAATCGATCCAGGGATTTGCACTATACACAGGTACCTTGCCATATTTTAAGTGCAGGTACACTAAAGTTAAGTGCCTCAAAAAAATTCGTCTTTACGGACTGTTCTATTTTTGACAGATTCTGCCATTTTCTTTTGCAATGCCTCTTTGCTATTTTGATTGGATATTTTTATCCTATTAAGTATCAATGACTGTAGCTAATGTCCAGTAGCATTGGTAGCAGTTGTGTTCCTACAGAATATCATAATTTTTTATGCACTAACCCTCTTATGAAGTTTACTCTTAAGTTTGGTGTGGAGGAAGTTTTCAAGGATCAAGAGAGAAGGATGATATAATGTGATCAAGAGGATAGTAACGCCAAAGCTTTGGGATGCCCTAGTGGTTCACCCCAATATAATTCAAGAAGACTCAAGCGTCAAAGCTTGGACATCCCCTTCTTCATCAACAAACTATCAGGTCCTTTCTAGTGAAACTATATTTTAATTCCGTCACATCGTATGTGCTTATCTAGAAGCGTCTGTTTGTTTTATTTTTATTTTTGTTATTTTCATTCTCTGAATAAAAAATATCCTAGCATTATTTTGTGTGGGAGAGAGACACGCTCCACTTTTTCTTATGAATACTCGTATTCTTCACTTATATTCGTTGAGTATTCATCTTTTGTTATTGTTTGCTCTCTAGCTCTTGTTTTTCACGCATCTCTTGTTAGAGCTGTTAGCTTTGTTATATTATACTCTCATATCTCATTGTTTAATTACTTGGAGAGTTTATCTATTAAATAAGTTGATTGGTGTTTGGTTGAGAACAGAAAATGCTAAATGTGATAGATGGTATAATTAAATGATTCATAATCTTGGAGATCATTAAATTGTGTCACTTGAATCATTAATGTTGTTATGAGATATTAATTTCCTTACTGGTAAATATGATGGTCTAGTAAAGTGGAATGATTAAATGGTTGGTCTAGAGAAACTTGAAAATCGTGCCACACTTAAATTTCCAGTTGATTGCATAATGGTATATGACTTCTATTTTGCCTAAAGCAACCGTAATGACTTTATGTTATGCGCTACGGTCGGGTCCCCAACAATGACTTGTTCATTTACACAACACCCCTAGGAGTAATTTTCATTATGCCTTGCATGATCATATTTTTATTTGGAATATTTTTACTCGTGAGTTCTAAAACTGCGGTTTTCATGGCACTTCCACCACCATATTGCTATCTTCTTCGGTACTTTGATTTGCCCTTTCTCACATTCATAATTGGTGCATTTTTCGCGGGTACATCCAAAGTCGTGGGAGATCTTGATCTTGTTCTCCTACACATAAGCCAAATATCTTCCTCAAAACAGCCACCATACCTACCTACTACAACATTTTCATAGCAGTTCCGAGATATATTGCCAAGCAACATCCATCTTACATTACATGACTTGTTGTCATTAATTACTTATTTATTGCTTTGCGTGTTTCTATAAAGCTGATGTGTTGTTTTACACATGTTACGCTAGATCACTACATAACCTGCTACACTGGCAGAGGCACCGTTGTCATATGTATTCTTATGGCACATTCATATTAGTTACTTATATCATCAATATTTTGTTTTATCATCATTAGTGTGTTGTCATATATTATATATCATATTAGGATGCTTGCCCCTAAAAGTGAAAAGAGCCATGGAGGCCATCGAAAAGAGAAACAAAAAAAAAAGAGAAAAAGAAAAGAAAAAATAAAGAAAGAAAAGAAATAAAAAGGGGGCAACATTACTATTCTTTATCACACACTTGTGCTCATGTTATAGCACCATATCATTTATAGTCATCACTTATGCTCATGTTATATCACCATATCATTTATGATCATCATTTGTGCTCATGTTTAGCACCTTTACTCCATATGAGAGAGTTTTCATGTCTTAGTTGCATAACTATGCGGGGAACTTTACACTATAGAACTTGGCTTGTATATTCCAATGATGAGCCTCCTCAAAAGTGCTCTAGGTCTTCGTGAGCAAGCAAGTTGGATGCACCCCCACTAGTTACATTGGAGAGCTTTCATATACTTATAGCTCCATGTGCAACCGTTGTATGGCAATCACTACTTCTTGCATAGCTTTGATTGTATGACTTTCTATTGTCTAATGATCATCTACAACTTTGTGAGCCTTTCTTCCATTGGCCTTCCAAACCTCCGTTAACATTCTCTTAGCCATAACATCCTGGTGCCAAGAGCCAACGTTGAACGCTTAATTGTTTCTTTTGAACAAATAATATATTTATCATCTACGTGCATATTTCTATTACTTGACTTGATCCTTTCATAAAGTTGTCATGTTTGTTGGATGCATTAGATGATTATATTGTTGTGCTTGAAGCTTAAATCATCTTTAATATCTACTTTGCACAGTTGATTGCTATCTAGTACTATATCATTGAAAGCTTTGCTGCCTTCACCTACTTGTTTGTTCATTACTCATTTGTTATCAATATAAACTACAACCCTTATTCATTTGATTTCAGTTTACATGCCTTACAACGAATTACATGATCAAGATTGTGTTTAAGCATGTCACTTCAGAAAAAATTCTTCTTTTATCGTTCTTGCCTACTCGGGACGAGTAGAACTAAGCTTGGGGATGTTGATACGTCTCCAACGTATCCATAATTTCTTGTGTTCCATGCTATGTTATATCATGTTATTACATGTTTTATATCCATTTTATATAGTTTTATGCATTTTCTGGGACTAACCTATTAACAAGATGCCACAGTGCCAGTTCCCTGTTTTCTGTTGTTTTTTGTTTCAGAAAAGCTCATAAGGAAATGTCCACCAAATTGGAAATAAATCAACCTGGAATTATTTTTGGAATATTTGCGTCACGAGGAACCGAAGACGAGACAAAGATGGGCCGCGAGGGGCCCACACCACCTCCTCGCGCGGTAGGAGGGGGAGCCGCGATGGGAGGTGATGTGGCGCCCTCGGGCGCCCACCAACCTAGGTATTTCACCCATAAATACCTCCCTGGCCTAAAAATTCTAGACGATTAATCACTTTTTCCTCCACGGGTCCTGAGCCTCCGCCGTCGTCAACACCAATTCGGGGGAGATCAGAACTGCTCCCCGGCACCCTACCGGGAGGGGGAATCATCCCCGGAGTCCTCTACGTCGCCATGACCGCCTCTGGACTGATGCGTGAGTAGTCTACCTTGAACTACTGGTCCATAGAAGTAGCTAGATGGTTGTCTTCTCCTCTTGTACTATCATGTTTAGATTTTGTGAGCTGCCTATCATGATCAAGATCATCTTTATGTAATTCTCCATGTTGTGTTTGCTGGGATTCGATGAATATTGAGTATTAAAGTTATTACTTCATATTATATCATGTGTGTGCTATTTAATGATCCTGCATTCTCTCCGTTACCTGTGTGTGCTCTGGCCAAGTAGATGCTCGTAACTCCAAGAGGGGGTATTTATACTCGATAGTGGGTTCATGTCTCTATTAAAACTGGGGCAGTGACAGAAAGCTCTAAGATTGTAGATGTACTGTTGCTACTAGGGATAAAACAGTAGTACTTTGTCTAAGGATGATGTTACTTACTTACTTTACACAAAGTGCTAAGGCGATAATCTGTTGCATGCAACTTAATACTGAAAGGGTGCGGACGCTAACCGGAAGGTGGATTATTAGTCATAGATGCGGTTGGAACGGTCTATGTATGTAACATCCCAACATTTTATAATGTTTTGAAAATCACTAAAATTTAAAACTTTTGCTTTTGATTAAAAATAACACATTATATGCATAAGAAAACCAACTATAAAAAGATTTTCAAACATATTTAAAGGATTTAATATTTCAAATATCTCAGTTTATCATCATTTTTAAAAGTGTTACAGGATAAAAATTTATTATCTTTGGTATTTCAAAACCTTAATATGTAATTTGACAAATGTTATTAAACTTCAAAACATTTATTTCAATAAAATAACTTACTTATAAATAATTGTTTCCAACCACTTAGCCATATCCATTCATAGATACACAACTATTAAAAGGGTATAAATGTCAAATGGTTTCCATTCCTTTAACTAAGTTCAAAATATAGTTTGGAAATTATAAGCCTATAGTTTGTGACTCTAAAACTTCATAAATTAAAATTAATGAATTATCCAAATAAGCATTATTTGCTTAAATGAATTTCATCATCTTCAAAGCATGAAATGATTAATATATTCTAAATAAGAAAGGAAATAAAACTAAAAGCCTTTACAAAAATGTTTCAATTGTATTATCTTATTATAAAATATAATGGTGCACAAATTATTTTGAAATAAAATGAACACATTGTTTTCCCTCTTTATTTTCACATAATATGTGTTATGTTATTTAGTATTATACTAAAGCCTAAAATGAACTTAGTAATGGGAAATGAGTTTAAATGACTTAAATTCAAAAATATTGGAATGTGGGTAATTTACAAATTTTATTGAGCCAAAAGAAAATTTAATTAAAATATAAATTCAAATTTGACTTTAAGTGTCAAATTTGTATTTAATCAATATTTCAAAATATTATTTTTCAAAAATGATCAAAACATGCCCACAACTGGTTTAAAACATATATATGAATTTTACAAAATTTTAGAAATTGATTTGACCTCATTTGGAGTTATAAATCAAAAGTTATAAAGGAAATAAATAAAACAGAAAAGAAAAAAGAGAAAAACCTGACAGCGGGACCCACCTGTCAGCCCGAGTCGTCTTCCTCCTCTGTCCAAAAATTGCGCCCCGATTCTGCATCCGATTCCCTTCCAAAATCCGAGCTCGATTCACGGGATTTGTTTCCTTCGAGCTTCCCCATAAGTAGCCCTGCTCCTCCTCTCGCGTTCCCCCTAAAAAACCCTAACCGAGAGCCCCCAGGCCGACCAAAATCCTCCGCCGCATCTCCGCCATTGCCGACGGCGAGTATTTGTTTCTCCAGTGAGCTACGACGATGCCAATGAAGGGGATCGTGTGCAGAAAACAAAAATTTTCCTACCAACGATATCCTAAAAGCATGCCAAGATCTATTCTATGCAGATATAGTAGTACGAACGGAGATCGGAATACGTACCCTTGTAGACCGAAAGCGGGGATTACGTTCCCGCACAAACGTTGTCGATGAAGACCGACGAAGCCGACCTCAAGGTCGTGTAGAGGAAGCAGACCTCCGAGTACTGCTAGCGCAGCACCTCGCAGGGCGTCACACACGTACGGTGGAGACGACGGCCTCCGAAGCTCCAGTCCAGGACGAGCAGCGGAAGACTTGGAACGGAACTCCAGCAGCGCGGCAGCGGGCTATGGTGGACGAGATTCCCCTCCTCAGCTCGGCGCGGCTCTGACAAGGGAACCACGAGATCGAGAGAGAAATTGGGAATTAATTGGTGAATTAAAAGGCCAGGGGTGCCCCTTCTTATATAGGCTCACAGGGGGGAGCCAACCTCCTCACCAGGCAATGTGGGACTATCCCCACATGCCTGGTGCGGCTAGGGAGGGTGCGCCGGCCCCCCTAGTGGGCCCTTGGCCCACCTGGGTCGGCCCCCCCAGGCTCCCACCGAATCCACAAGGGGATTCCCTCCTCTTGGGCCTTCTTTCGACCAGAAGACCCATTTAGGGAAATCAGCCTAAATAAATTCGAAAATAAATATATAAAATCATATTTGCATATTAATTACACTAATTAATATCAAACATAATATATATAATTTTTCCTAGCTCCGAAAACTCTTTCGGCGCTGCCCGATCTCCATCGGACCCCTCCCGGGAAGCTCCCGGTGATCTCTTTCCTTTCCGGTTGTCTTGTCGAAACCCCTTAAGTGTGTTACCCTAGCGGTTCGATATAATAACAGGTATGACCAAGACTCCTCAATGATCAACGACTAATCCGTAGGCCTGGACCCCATTAATTAATCTCTGAGATATAACGAATGACTTTCATCTATCAAACCTGAACATGAAGTCTTAGACCTTTTGCCATAGCGATACTTAGCATGTCCGAGCGTCGTTCTATAGATATCTCCATACCTAATCCCGACCTCGTTACCGACAACGCTATCTTCTACTCGTCCATGATCGCATGTCTCCGTGACCTAGTCACATGCTTGCAAGCTCATTAGACATGATCTCACCGAGTGGGCCCGAGAGTATCTATCCTGCTATGCGGACTGGCAAATCCCGCTCTTGACCCCTCGTCTCAATTATTCCTTTCCGATACCCAAAAGTATCACCGTTATTGTCATACTATATAAGATACGACGTTTGGTGCGATCAAAGTATCTTCCAGGAATAACAATAAGAGTTGATCTCACGGTCAAAGGCGTAACGACTACATCCTCCAAATCTGGTTATGTCCATCACACCGTTCTCCTACGATATGACTCACATTGCCGACCGGCGCCATGCCCCATGACCGGGAAACCTCGATCATCAATCGCGCAACAAAACTAGTCTTAGTAGAGGCTACTAGGGACCTGGTTGTTTACGTATCACACCCGTATTAATGTTTCCGCTTAATACGGTTCTAGCATGACACAAAAACCTATTATGAACAAACGAGATATGATAAAGAATACACTTTATTAATTGCCTCTAGGGCATATCTCCTTCAGTCTCCCACTTGCACTAGAGTACAAATTAATCTAGATTACAACTTGGTAAAAGCCTAACACCCATAGCTAACTGGTGCTTTTCATGCTTATCAAGCGGGAGAGGCTTCGTCAGCGGATCTGCCATATTCAGATCCGTATGCACTTTGCAAATCTTCACATCGCCTCCTTGTACGTACTGACGTACCACATGGAAGCGTCGGAGAATGTGTTTGGCGGTGGAGTGTGACCTTGGCTCCTTGGCGTTCGCAATGGCACCCGTATTGTCGCAAAAGAGGATCACGGGGTCTTGCACGCTCGGGAACACTCCAAGTTCGATGACGAACTTCCTCAGCCACACAGCTTCATTCGCGGCTTCGCAAGCAGCGATATACTCTGACTCCATTGTAGATTGTGCGACTATGGGTTGCTTCCCACTTCTCCAGCACACGGCGCCTCCATTCACCTTGAACACATAACCTGTCTATGACTTAGAGTCATCGGGGTCTGAGCAAAAACTTGCATCTACGTAACCTGTTACGCCAAGTTCTTCATCGCAGCCACCATACACAAGGAACATTTCCTTTGTTTTATTGAGATACTTAAGAATGCTCTTAACAGCTATCCAATGCGGCATTCCAGGATTACTCTGGAACCGGCTTGTCAAACTTAGAGCTAATGCCACATCCGGTCTAGTACACAACATTGCATACATGATCGATCCTATGGCTGAAGCATAAGGATATTTAGTCATATCGGCCTTATCCAGTTCCGTTACCGGACACTGTGCCTTCCGCAATATCTTATTTTTGATAACCGACAGAGAACCCTTCTTTGCCATCTCCATACCGAAACGCTTCAGTATTTTATCAGGATAAGTACTCTGACTCAGTGCTAATAGGCGCCTTGATCTATCACGATAGATTTTTATGCCTAAAACATACGCAGCTTCTGCTAAGTACTTCATGGAAAATTTACTGTTTAAATATTCCTTCACGCTATTTAGAAGTTCCACATCATTCCCAATCAGCAATATGTCGTCTACATACATTGCTAAGAACACAACCGAGCTCCCACTCATTTTCTTGTAAATGCAGGTCTCTTCCAAATTTTGGATAAATCCAAAACCTTTGATTACCTCATCAAAGCGAAGATTCCAGCTCCGAGATGCCTGCTTCAATCCATAGATGGATCGCTGAAGCTTGCACACCTTGTTAGCATTCCCTGGATCGACAAAACCTTCCGGTTGTACCATGTACAACTCTTCCTCAATGTTTCCATTTAGGAAGGCTGTTTTGACGTCCATCTGCCAGATTTCATAATCATAATAGGGAACTACTGCTAACAAAATCCGAATAGACTTAAGCATCGCTACCGGTGAAAAAGTTTCATCGTAGTCAATTCCATGAACTTGTCGGAAACCCTTTGCGACAAGCCGAGCTTTATAGACGGTCACATTACCATCAACATCAGTCTTCTTCTTAAAGATCCATTTATTCTCGACGGCCTTGCGCCCTTCGGGAATATCCATCAAAGTCCACACTTTGTTATCATACATGGATCCTATTTCGGATTTCATGGCTTCAAGCCATTTCTCGGACTCTAGACTCGCCATCGGCTCCTTGTAGTTCGTAGGTTCGTCTTGTTCAACTAACATGACGGTGCAAACCATGTTGCCATACCATTCTGGTGCGATCCGAGATCTACCAGACCTACGAGGTAGAATACCTTCCTCGACAGTTTCTCCCACTCCTTCCACGGAAGACGTTTCCGGAATTGCTTCCGTTGCGCCACTCGGAATCTCGAGTTCAGGATCAACGATTTCATCGAGGTCTACCTTCCTCCCACTTATTCCTTTCGCGAGAAACTCCTTCTCTAGAAAGGTACCGGTCTTCGCGACAAAAGTTTTGCCCTCAGCTTGGTTGTAGAAGGTGTACCCAACGGTTTCCCACGGATATCCTACAAAGACGACTTTTTCCGACTTCGGTTCGAGTTTGTCGGGCTGTAGTTTCTTAACGTACGCCTCACAACCCCAAACCTTCAGAAACGATAACTTAGCCTTTTGGCCATACCATAATTCATACGGTGTCGTTTCAACGGATTTGGACGGAGCCCTATTTAAAATGAATGCGGTTGTTTCTAACGCATAACCCCAGAAGGACACTGGCAAATTGGTAAGAGACATCATAGATCGAACACTATCCAGTAGAGTACGAATACGTCGCTCGGACACGCCATTACGCTGCGGTGTTCCGGCTGGCGTTAGTTGGGGTACTATGCCACAACTCTTCAGATGTGTGCCAAACTCAAAACTCAAGTACTCGCCACCGCGATCGGATCGGAGGTGCTTGATTTTTCTATGAAGCTGATTCTCAACTTCACTCTGGAATTCTTTGAACTTTTCAAAAGTTTCAGACTTGTGTTTCATCAAATAGATATAACCGTATCTACTCAAGTCATCAGTGAAGGTGACGAAGTAACGATAACCATTGCGTGTCGAAACGCTCATCGGTCCATACACATCTGTATGTATGATCCCCAACAAATCCGACGCCCGTTCAACGAAACCTTTGAACGGTGTCTTGGTCATTTTTCCCATAAGGCATGGTTCGCATGTATCGAGGGATCTGAAATCCAACGAGTCCAGAAGTCCATCGGAGTGGAGTTGCTTCATGCGCTTTACACCAATATGACCAAGACGGCAATGCCACAAATACATGGCGGTATCATCACTACACTTAATCCGTTTGGCTTCTATGTTATGGATGTGAGTACTACGATCGAGATTCAACAAGAATAAACTGTTATTCTCGGGAGCATCAACAAAAAAGATATCATTCATATAAATAGCACAATTGCTTGACACTGATTTAAATGAATAACCGTCTTGTAACAGGCAAGACCCACTTATAATGTTTACACTCAGGGATGGCACAAAATAACACTTATTTAAAACCAAAACTAATCCCGATGGTAGATGCAGAGGGAGCGTGCCGACAACCACCACGTCGACTCTCGATCCGTTGCCGACGCGCATCGTCACCTCATCCTTCGCCAGCCGCCATCTATTCCGTAACTCCTCCTGAGAGTTACATATATGAGGAACAGAACCAGTATCAAATACCCACGTGTTACTCCGGGCGGATGTAAGGTACAAATCTATAACATGTATATCAAATATACCTTGCTCTTTGTCGACCGTCTTGCCAGACTTCCTATCCTCCAGGTACTTCGGGCAGTTGCGCTCAGGTGATCTGATGGTCACCACCATCTTCTTCAGCTTGATTTCTAATCCGGCCACTTCGAGCATCTTCAGGATTTCCGACATGGGTTTTGACGTCCCTTTCATGCCGTAGTCCACGATGGCGTTCTTATAGCTAGGGGGCAGAGAAATCAGCGCCCTATCAATAACCACCTCTTCTGGGATCACACTTCCCAGATCACTTAGAAGCTGAGCCCAGCCAAACAACTTGGCCAAGTGCTCACTAATATTGCCGTGCTCTTCCATCTGGGATGAGAAGAAAAGCACAGATGCTTCGTACCTCTCAGCCTTGACTTGTCGTGCAAAAACAGTCATGAGTTCAGTGATTATATCATAAGCACCCTTGTTCATGAAGCGGTTTTGCAGGTCAGCCTCCATGGCAAAGAGCATGCCACTCTGGACATAAGAAGAAATCTCCGCCTTTACCTCATGGACAATCCTTTCGATTTCCGGGGCGGTGCTTGGAAGATCACCTAAGGGGGCATCAAGGATGTAGGCCACCTTGTGGGTTTCAAGGATGGACTTCAGGTCACGGAACCAGGATACCAAGTTAGACCCATCGGTCTTAAGCTTCTCTTTCTCAATGAACAGGTTTAGGTTAAAAGAGGGGTGAGACATCTACAATGGAATTTGCAAAAACATAAGACTTTGTTCATAATAATTTTGAGTTATAGTATTTTTAGAAAATAACTAACATAACTCCAACTCAAACGAACATCCCTCCTGGTCGTTTAAGCGATTACACGACCCCCATCCATTGCACCACCCCTCATCATCAGAGCCGGCGGCACAACTTCAAGAGTAGACAAAAAGTCCGCCACACCAATTTTGTGACTCGTGCTCGACCTTTCGGTCTTCCTGTTCTGAGGCCATATTTCTGAATATGCTAGGCTCGCCACCAAAGACCTCCACGCTGACGCTTGTGCAACATGGCTTACACCCACTGTATGCAAACGACGAGATGTCTGACACCCGATCATCACGGCCTGCCTCATAACGTAGAACTTTCTTGGTGGTGCGCGTTGGAGGGAGAACACTAGTGGTATTTTGAAGGGCTTATATATCTACCGCCGTGTAACTAATGTATACTATACACACAATCACACAATATAAGATGCACACAAAACATCAAATGTAATGCAATTTGATATAGTCCATTGCGCCATGGTCTTCTTGGCGCCCGCAGTTTATAAACAATTTAATAAACCTACCTTGACCATATCACATAGCCCCTGCAAAATAAAGTTAGACGCTTCTACTTTATCTTTTACATATTTTACGTGGCTTGGGGCTCTCGTAAATAGAACCTCTTCATACCTACGAACCTTATGACCACAACAACAATCCAATAATTGCATATTTAAGCATCCCTTTCGGGCCCTCCACTGAAAATGCGAAGACCAACTAAAGAGAGAGAAACTGACACCCGCCAGCCACATATACGGTACAAGCCGTATGTCAGTAGTGGAACCAGTCTCGCGTAAGCGTACGCGTAAAGTCGGTCCGGGCCGCTTCATCAACTCAATGCCGCTGGAATACACAAGTGCACGCTAGAGGGTAGCAAATAACAGGAATGGTGCCCCCGTGCAGAACACGGGTTCTAACAGCGTACATCTATATCTACGATAGATCGGCTTTGATACCACCGAAGGGGATCGTGTGCAGAAAACAAAATTTTTCCTACCAACGATATCCTAAAAGCATGCCAAGATCTATTCTATGCAGATATAGTAGTACGAACAGAGATCGGAATACGTACCCTTGTAGACCGAAAGCGGGGATTACGTTCCCGCACAAACGTTGTCGATGAAGACCGACGAAGCCGACCTCAAGGTCGTGTAGAGGAAGCAGACCTCCGAGTACTGCTAGCACAGCAGCTCGCAGGGCGTCACACACGTACGTAGGGAGGGTGCGCCGGCCCCCCTAGTGGGCCCTTGGCCCACCTGGGTCGGCCCCCCCAAGCTCCCACCGAATCCACAAGGGGATTCCCCCCTCTTGGGGCTTCTTTCGACCAGAAGGCCCATTTAGGGAAATCAGACTAAATAAATTCGAAAATAAATATATAAAAGCATATTTGCATATTAATTACACTAATTAATATCAAACATAATATATATAATTTTTCCTATCTCCAAAAACTCTTTCGGCGCTGCCCGATCTCCATCAAACCCCTCCCGGGACGCTACCGGTGATCTCTTTCCGTTCCGGTTGTCTTGTCGAAACCCCTTAAGTGTGTTACCCTAGCGGTTCGATATAATAACAGGTATGACCAAGACTCCTCTATGATCAACGACTAACTCGTAGGCCTGGACCCCATGAATTAATCCCTGTGATATAACGAATGACTTTCATCTATCAAACCTGAACGCAAAGTTTTTAACCTTTTGCCATAGCGATACGTAGCATGTCCGAGCATCGTTCCATAGATATCTCCATACCTAATCCCGACCTCGTTACCGACAACGCTATCTTCTACTCGTCCATGATCTCATGTCTCCGTGACCTAGTCACATGCTTGCAAGCTCATTAGACATGATCTCACCGAGTGGGCCCGAGAGTATATATCCTGCTATGCGGACTGGCAAATCCCGCTCTTGACCCCTCGTCTCAACTATTCCTTTCCGATACCCAACAGTATCACCGTTATTTTCATACTATATAAGATACGACGTTTGGTGCGATCAAAGTATCTTCCAGGAATAACAATAAGAGTTGATCTCACGGTCAAAGGCGTAACGACTACATCCTCCAAATGTGGGTATGTCCATCACATCGTTCTCCCACGATATGACTCCCATTGCCTACCGGCGCCATGCCCCATGACCGGGAAACCTCGATCATCAATCGCGCAACGAAACTAGTCTTAGTAGAGGCTACTAGGGACCTGGTTGTTTACGTATCACACCCGTATTAATGTTTCCGTTTAATACGGTTCTAGCATGACACAAAAACCTATTATGAACAAACGAGATATGATAAAGAATACACTTTATTAATTGCCTCTAGGGCATATCTCCTTCAGCCAAGCCCTCTCTGCACTCCCTCTCGCTTCCCCATTGCCGTGCGCACCTCCCTGACATACTCTTCTGTGTTTTTACACGCTAGATCAACGTGTCCGTGCGCACCCGAAACAAGCCGCCGCCGTGCACAACTCCGGCGACCGATTGCAAGAGGAGGGGAGCACCCCGAGCATAGCCACCTCGCCACCACCTCCGCTGCGACCCCCTCTTCGATCTGGTAAGAACCATTGATCCCAGGACACCGTAGAATGTGAAAAACGCCGCGTTACCGCCGTCGGCATCGTCTCCGGCGAGTAGCGCCGCTCGATCTGTGTCAACGCATCAGATCCGTCAGATCTTCCATCTACGGTCTAGATTAGAAATTTTAATCGAAAGGGTATCCTCGGATCTGAACCCTCCGATCTAAATTCAACGGATACGGTTAATTCACTTAACCACGTCAGCGCCTACGTGGCATGTACAGTCAGCGCACAGTCAACGCCCAGTCAGCGCTGACGTGGAAATTGATTTCTTTTAATTAGTTTAAATGGCACTTTTGCAGAAAAGCCCCTGCATATTCAAATCTTCATAACTTTTTAACCACTCATCCAAATTTGATAAATCTATATTTTTGGAAAGCCCTTGACATGTAGTTTATTTTAGATCTGTCAAAATTCAAATTTGACTTAGTGTAAATATTCAAATTTCAAATGGATGATTTGAGTATATTTGAAATAACTTTAAATCTATAAATCCAAAAATTGCAAATGAAATTGTTTTAGAAACTTTGGAATATACATAAATGGATGCCTCTGTTATAAATTAATTTGGAATATTATTTTAAATGATTTCATAGCTGTGTGTTCAATTTGAATAGTTTGACTATTTTTGACATAACTTTTAAATAGAAACATTATTTTGATTAAATTCAATTGCAATAAATTTAATTAAATGCTCTCTGTCTATTAACACTATTTATAAAATTTTGTTATAAAAATGTAATCATTGAAAACTTTAATCTTATATTTATTCCTTTTATTATATTTTGCAAATTAGAAACTAATTGAATTGCAATTACAACTTTATGCATATTTTATAAATATCACAAAAATTAGTGTTATGTTTCTTGTGATTTAAAATTGCATTTCATTCATAGCATATCTTATTTGGTAGTTATATTTCCCATAAGAAAACTCCTCCCCCATTTTCTCTAAGTTAGGATTATTTTCAACTTAGCATTTTGGTAAATTGATACACTTAGACACTTAGTAATTTTTCAACATGGAACTAGAAGACCAATGAAGGACTTAGCCAAAACAAGACTCCAGAAGAATTTCCAAGAAGTAGAAGCACTTAGAAGAAAAATCAAGAGGAAGTTCATGAAGACCAACCAGAAATATTTTCTAAGTCTTGCTCCCTCTTTCTTTCATTTCTCCTTTCTTCTCTTAGACCTTTTGAAGACTAAGCTAAATCCAAGACCAGCCTAGGTGATACAAAAATCATCAAGTCTGAAGATTATTCAAGTCTACCAAGAATTCAATTAAGACATCACCAAGGAGAATATTACAAGTTTGGAGATGAAGCCTAGACGACCAACTACATCTTCCTTTCTATCTTTTCCCTGTTCCCTAATCTTGCCCTTTAAGACTTAAACAAATTTTGATCATGAGGTTATCATCTTTAAAGTCATTTTGACACCCATTTTTCGCTTTGCATTAACTTAAAATATTTTCTTAGCATGACATACATCTCTAGTCCTTAGGAATATTTTGCACCTCATGCATACAAATATTTTCTTAGATGTTTTGTGAAACCTGTTTGTTCACTATGTATGTACATGTATGTTTGATGATTGTTGTTTGATTGCTGTATTGTTGGTTGCTTATATTGTTTAGATTGAATGGAGAGCAAACGTTCGTTGTTGAAAAGAGTTTGTGAGTAAAGACTTCATCCAAAGGCAAGTGGCACACATCATAAACTTCCTATTACTTTCTATATGCATTACTTACTGTATTTATATATGCATGTGTAGGATAGTATTGCTATGCTAAACATGTGTAGAAATTCCCTTACTCATGTGTCTAGGTTCCTATATAATACTTGGTAGATATTGATGCTATGCAATTGATGAAAAGTTTTACAAAATGTTAAGTGACTACTCAGGGCCGTGCTCATTGTTGTCGTCGCCTAGGATGAATGTCTATTCTACTTAGGGCCGTGAGCATGGTGATTTTCACCTGAGAGTGCACATCCACTAAGTTAATGAACCTCCTGGGTGGATTGGTTGTATGGCGGCGAAGTTGAGTGGCTGCTCAGGTCCATGTCTATGGTTCCTGGAGTATGTGCACTTGTGGACGGCCACCCAGGAAACAGAGGAATCTGAAGAACTCCGAGTGACGATTGCTTCCAGTGCAGCCATTGCCATATGGGCTCTGGCTTGATCAATTATGTTGTGTAGATTCTCTCCGGCTTGACAAGCAGATGTAGGGGGATGTTAGGTGGAACGGGTCAAGCCAGGTGGGAGGGAAAGTGCTTCTGAAAGATCTCGTCTCATTCTTCTCCTTCCCTTATCACAAATGGTGTGTAAAGGATAGTTTGGGTTGAATGGGTACAATGGTGAACATGCACAACCTCTGCAGAGTGTAAAAATTAAGTACTTAGCCGTGTCCCCGGTACGGACAATTTGAGCAGCTGATCACGGACGTCAACGAAGGATTCCACCATTCAAACTTCAGAAATAAAACTTGATGGGTGAATAAGGGAAGATGAGATTATGGTTTTCAGGCCATACTTGTCTTGATTTGAAGAAAGTGTTTTCCAAAGAGTTAGGAAAAATTGGCTTTATGCAAAATAGCCTTGAACTCCACCAGCCAAATATGCATATAGGCTATAGAGTTATTCCATTAAGTGTCCACCATAGTGTCACTTGCCAGACTCCAATTTTAATGGAATCTGACCCACGTTGTTGCAATATATTTCTTATTGCAGATTGATCAAATGACGAGTGAGGTTTCGTTTAATGGATTTCGAGTCTACAACCAACATGTTTTCGCCTGTGGCAACATGAAGTTGTTGGAGACCCACTGCTATTGTATTTCCGCTGTGTACTATTTCAAAGCTAGATTTATGCTATGCAACTTGTAATGAATATTTTGTAAGTCTGGATCATCGATGTAATAAAATTGATACTTTGTTGTGATATTACATCGTAAACTGTGTGTGCAAACGAATCGATCCAGAGATTTGCACTATACACAGGTATCTGCCTTATTTTAAGTGCAGGTACGTTACAATGTATATTGTTGTACTGCCCAAATGAATCTCACAGTAGACATCATAACATTAGTAAATGCATTGGGTTGCTCATCATTATTCTGTCAATTGCGTAGCTGTAATTTGTTTATCACGCATGGATGAATGTTATTATTATTTATGGAGAGACACCACTAGTGAACTGTGGACCCCAGTCCTTCTCATTAATCTGATAAAACCACAACTTCAAACCTGTTACTTTCTGCAAACATACATCTTTCTTCCACACATACGTTTAATCGTTTGTTACAACAAGCCGGTGAGATTGACAACCTCACCGTTGAGTTGGGGCAAAATACTTTGATTGTGTTCCATACCTTCCTTGAGTGGGAATTGGTACTTGATGGTACCTTCTTTCATATCGATAATAGCACCCACAGTTCTCAGAAAGGGTCTTCCCAACACAATTGGACGAGATGGGTTGCATTCAATATCCAAGAAAATAAAATCAACGGGGACCAGGTTATTATTAACCATATTAGGTATATCATTGATCCTCCCCAAAGGTTTCTTCAAAGCATTATCAACAAGAAAAACATCCAAATAGTAATGGCAAATCAAACATATCATAGAGCTTTTTAGGCATAACATAAATACTTGCACCAAGGTCACACAAAGCATTGGAACAATCTTCTAACTTCCTAGGGATAGAAGCTTAAAGTTTTAATTTATCTTCCCTAGCTTTAATGAGCGCATTTGTTATATGAATAGTAAAAGCCAAATTAAGAGAGCTAGCATTAGGACTTGTGGCCAATTTTTGCAAGAAATTAATAACTTTAGAGATATTACAATTATCGAAATCAAAATTATTATCATCAAAGCAAACCGAACCACATTCTCTCACGTTCTTACAATTTTCAGCACTTTTGTCAACACTAGTTTCAGCAGTTTTAGGCAATTTTGAATTTTTGGATGAAGTAGAGGTGACATTTCCTATACCAACTATGTTACCATTGATAGTAGGAGGCCTACTAACATGTGTAACACCATTATTTTCAGAGGTAGTAATAGTAAAAACTTTAACAATTTTAGCCTCTTTCTCTAGTTCTCTCTCTTTTTCCCATCTAGCACGTAATTGAGCCATCTGAAGGGAATATGCCCTAGAGGCACTTAATAAACATAGTTTATTGGAAATATCCCAATCGTTCATTATATGTTTTACACCATGCTATAACTGTATTAAGCGAAAACATTAATACAGGTGTGGTAGATAAACAACCAGGTCCCTAGTAGCCTCTACTAAGACTAGTTTCGTTGCGCGATTGATGATCGAGGTTTTCCGATCATAGGGCATGGCGCCGGTCGGCAATGGAAGTCATATCGTTAGGTGTAACGATGTAATGGACATACCCAGTATTTGTAGGACATAGTCATTACGCCTTAAGACCGTGAGACCAACTCTTATTGTTATTCCTGGAAGATACTTTGATCGCACCAAACGTCGTATCTTATTTAGTACGACAATAACGGTGATACTTTTGGGTATCGGAAAGGGGTAGTTGAGACGAGGGGTCAACAGCGGGATTTGTCAGTACGCATAGCCGGATAGATACTCTAGGGCCCACTCGGTGAGATTATGTCAAATGAGTTTGCAAACATGTGACTAGGTCACCAGCTGACATAATATCATAGACGAGTAGAAGATAGCGATGTCGGTAACGAGATCATTCTAGGTATGGAGATATCTGAGAATGATACTCGGACATGCTAAGTATCGCCATGACAAAGGGTTTAAGACTAGACGTCCAGGTTTGATAGATGAAAGTCATTCGTTATATCACAGGGATTGATTCATGGGGTCCAGGCCTACGAGTTAGTTGTCGATCATAGAGGAGTCTTGATCGTACCTGTTATTATATCGAACCGCTAGGGTAACACACTTAAGGGGTTTCGACAAGACAACCGGAAAGGAAAGAGATCACCGGGAGCGTCCCGGGAGGGGTCCGATGGAGATCGAGCAGCGCCGAAAGAGTTTTCGGAGATAGGAAAAATTATATATATTATGTTTGATATTAATTAGTGTAATTAATATGCAAATATGATTTATATATTTATTTTCGAATTTATTTAGGCTGATTTCCCTAAATGGGCCTTCTGGTCGAAAGAAGGCCCATGGGGGGGAAACCCTCAAGGGAATTTTGTGGGGGAGGCTTGGCCGGCCTAGGTGGGCCAAATGGGGCCCACCTAGGGCCGGCGCACCATCCCTAGCCGCACCATGGCTGTGGGATAGTCCCACATTGCCTGGCGAGGGAGGTTGGCTCCCCCTGGGAGCCTATATAAGAAGCGGCACCCCTGGCCTTTTAATTCACCAATTAATTCCCAAATTTCTCTCTCGATCTCGTTGTTCCCTTGTCGGAGCCGCGCCGAGTAGAGGAGGGGATCTCTTCCACCATAGCCCGCTGCCGCGCTGCTGGTGTTCCGGTCCAAGTCTTCCGCTGCTCGTCCTGGACTGGAGCTTCGGAGGCCGTCGTCTCCACCGTATGTGTGTGACGCCCTGCGAGGTGCTGCGCTAGCGGTACTCGGAGGCCTACTTCCTCCACCCGACCTCGGGGTCATCTTCGTCGCGCCGAGTTCTCCGCGACGTAGAGGTCGGCTACGTCGTCTTCGTCGTCAACGCTTGTGCGGGAGCGTAATCCCCGCTATTCGGTCTACGAGGGTATGTATTCCGATCTCCGCCGTACTACTATATCTGCATAGTGTAGATCTTGGCTAGTTTAAGGATATCGTTGCTAGGAATTTTTTTGTTTTCTGCACACGATCCTCTTCAGTGGTATCAGAGCCGATCTATCGTAGATATAGTTGTACGCTGTTAGAACCCGTGTTCTGCACGGGGGCACCGTTCCTGTTATTTGCTACCCTCTAGCGTGCACTTGTGATTCCAGCGGCATCGAGTTGATGATGCGGCCCGAACCAACTTTACACGTACGCTTACGCGAGACTGGTTCCACTACTGACATACGGCTTGTACCGTATCTGTGGCTGGCGGGTGCCTGTTTCTCTCTCTTTAGTTGGCTTTGCATTTTCAATGGAGGGCCCGAAAGGGATGCTTAAACATGCAATTATTGGATCGTTGTTGTGGTCATAAGGTTCGTAGGTATGAAGCGGTTCTATTTACGAAAGCCCCAAGCCACGTAAAATATGCAAAAGATAAAGTAGAAGCGTCTAACTTTATTTTGCAGGGGCTATGTGATATGGTGAAGGTAGGTTTATTAAATTGTTTATAAACTGCGGGCGCCAAGAAGACCATGGCGCAATGGACTATATCACATTGCATTACATTTGATGTTTTGTGTGCATCTTATATTGTGTGATTGTGTGTATAGTATACATTAGTTACACGGCGGTAGCTATATAAGATGATCCCTTCAAAATACCACTAGTGTTCTCCCTCCAACGCGCACCACCAAGAAAGTTCTACGTTATGAGGCATGCCGTGATGATCGGGTGTCAGACATATCTTCGTTCGCATACGGTGGGTGTAAGCCATGTTGCACAAGCATCAGCGTGGAGGTTTTTGGTGGCGAGCCTAGCATATTAAGAAATATGGCCTCGGAACAGGGAGACCGAAAGGTCGAGCACGAGTCACAAAATTGGTGTGGCGGACTTTTGTCTACTCTTGAAGTTGTGCCGCCGGCTCTGATGATGAGGGGTGGTGCAATGGATGGGGGTCGTGTAATCGCTTAAAATGACCAGGAGGGATGTTCGTTTGAGTGGGAGTTCGGATAGTTATTTTCTAAAATACTAGAACTCAGAATATAATGAACAGAGTCTGTTTTGCAAACCTTTGTAGATATTAACCATTATGATAGCATCTTTTCAAATTAGGCGCATTCCTGCGATTGAGAAACTTAAAAGGTTGGGTCCAAACTTCATAATTTTATACTTTAGCTTGAGGATACTCTTTGTTTATACCGTTAGCTCTTTGTGTTACAATACCCGCTAGGAGATAAACCTGGAGATTCCGCTAACAAAAGATAATTTTGATTATCAGATTTTGTGCGGATGATATCATCATAGTCCAGTGTATGCTATGATCTCTACCATAAAGAACCAAAAGTGGGTACGAGTTTTTAGATCGCGAACATATGATATGGTTACTAAACTCGGGGTACCCCAAACGTTGGGTTGATGAAGTTTATCAGTACGTTGACTGATTGTCTTCTCAACCAAGATGGAGGAGAATACACACATTGAGGGAGCACGTGGCGGTCATACTTAATGACATATGTTCATGATTAATGAACATTGAGACGCCTCGCTCAGCTCAATTACTGGATGACAGACATCGTTGCCAAGTGCAAATCCTCTGTCATAGACTATGTCATGCAAAGGGAATCGTTCACCTTCATGGTTCTTGATTACGGTGGAAGTATCAAGAAAATGAAACAGATCGCCGGAAGTCATCAATGATGATGGTGTATATATGATATACATGTTATGAATGTTTTAGCTAAGCAAGTACTCGCAGTAGTGACTAAGTCTTGAACTAGTCATGTTTTGTGAAAAACCAGGTTTACTGCTTGAGTAGCTTGAAAGGATGAGGCGACATTGCGTGTTGATAATGGCAGTCAAGTTGTTGTGACGGCCATAGACACTCTCCCTCTAGATCTACCATTTGAATAAATTCTTTATGATCGGGTGTTGGTATGATCGTTACGAGTGTGTCTCCTCTAGCGAGACACTTGTTCATACATGATAGTGACAAATTGGTGTCCTATATTTATGAAGTAATGATCATATGCCGATTTGAATTTAGATGGTAGAAGCTCCCACATTCATAATATTAATGCCAAAGGATACAAACTTAATAAAGACACCACATATGTGTGGCACTACCGTTTAGTCATGTCAATGTTATATGCATTAGCTCCACACTGGATGGACCTACAAGTCCTAAGATTTGATCTTTTGACACATGCAAAATAACTGTGACACCGTTTTCGGAAAGCCGGCATATAACTTATTGATAGTCATACATAGAGATGTATGTGGTTCAATGAAGTAATTGACGGGTAGTGGAGACCTTTATTTCGTGAAGTTCACTGAACGTTTTGAGTATAGCTTGTTGAGAATTGTGCATATGGGTGTATGTGAATCAATGAAGTACTTTTAACGTGTAGTGGAAGTCTTTATTTCATAGACTTCATGAACATTCGAATAGATATATGGATATCCACTCGGGGAATGTTGGCCTGGAAATTTTGATTCAATCAAACAAGTCCAGAATGAAGTAGGAAATAAACTTAACAAGAAAATCAAATTCCCGCGATGCATATCGAGGAATGAAGATTTGAGTTATAATGTTGGCACATCATTAGAAGACTTGTGAGAAGAGTTCCACAAATTACGTCGCATGGAACACCATAGTGTTATGGTGTGTTAGGGCGTCGTAATCGCACCCTATCGGATAGTGTGTGGTAAATAAATCTGTTACCGAATTATTGTGATCATTAGAGTCATATGGTAGAAACGTAAACACTCACGTTAGCAAATAGGGAAACCATTTGAATCCATGGAGACAATACCATACGAGTGATGGCATGGCTTTTGAGCCTGGATTGTCATTTCAGCAATTTAGTGTTTCGATGTATTCGAACCTAAAATGGATTAATCTTTGTAGTATACCCTGCCTAAAGAGTTAGTTGGGTACATGTCTCACGACATAGGCAAAATCTTTCCCGGGATATACCTTGCGAAAGAAATAGTTTCTTGTCCGAGGGTATAAGTGAGAAAGAAAGTAGAGCGAGACGAAGTTGGTGAACTTCCTCTCCAGACATCAGAGTGGCGCAATCGAAAGTGTTTTCGGTGTCAGGCTCCACAGCTTGAAAAAGCTGATGATTCAAGATCATGATGTTCTGAGCTCATACTAAGAGCGTAGGCATACGAGGTTGTGTTCCACATTGTGTGTTACGACAATCTTGCTATGAAGGTCATATTAATGGAATATGATAGACCTACGAACTACGAAGAAGAGATGGTGAACCTGAGTCCGAGAAATGGCTATGAGTCATTTATGATCCGAAATAAAATCCGTATACGATTACCAGGTAATGACTTGGGAGATCTTCTTGATGGCATCTAGGATGTTGATAGTATATGGAGTTTTATGAGAGAGTAGATATTAAGCAGATTTGATTTGTCGTGAAACAGTTCCGACAGACCACATGAGACTTTGTCTCAAGTGGCGAAGCCTAAATCTATTCTGGGTCGTTTAGCAATTACTATAATTTTGAATGAGAAATTGATAGATGGATGAGAAAACCATGGTTCTTAATAGTGTAATTAAGAATGGTTTGTAATCCTGAGGATGCTAAACATGTGTGCAAACTTCGGTTGTCCATTCATGGGCAGAAGCAAGCATATCGGAGCTGGAATCTTCACTTTTATAATGTGATCAAAGGATTTTGGAGTTGTCCAAAATAGTTGAAGAAACCTACATTTGCAAAGAAGTGAGTGGGAGCAAAGTAGCTTTCATTGATCTTGTATGCGAAAGGTATATTTGAGTGGGAGCTAAGTAGCTTTTCCTTGATCTTATATGCGGAAGGCATATTTGAGTGGGAGCTAGGTGTCATTCGTGATTTGATATGTAACAACATATTGAATGACACAGATCCTCTAGTAGAGTGTAAAGGATTATTTAAGTGATTAAATTTTCTATGAAATGAAGTTAGGAGTATTAGGCATCCGATTTATAATTGCATAGATCGTAAGGGGCTTAATAACATTATGTCAGAATATGTCCTTAGTCAAGATTCTGAAGTGTTTCAGAATAGGACAAGCAAAGAAAGAGGTTCTTGCTTGTATGACTAGGTAAAATATTAAGTTTATCTTGGCATTTTCAGTTATAGCAAATGATGTTCGACATTATCTATGTATCAGTCATAGATGCTATCAGACTGAAAGCTCGACTTAGTGTGACCTGAGTTCTTGGTTAAAGAACAGGTTCTAGAGTGATCCTTGTGTGGATCAATGAACAAACGTTAAGTTTATTCTTCAGTGTCTATGAGAACTGAAGATAGGTTTTCTAGTAACGGATAAGAGTGGAATGGCAACTTGTCGTAAAGCGGTTACGATGATGCAAGTTATTACACTGACTAGAAATCTCATATAGGAGATGTCCTTTATTTTGAAGAAAGACATGGTTAGTTTGTGAAGTCGCATATGAATGCACTGTCGCATAATCTACATAGGTATATAAATATATCGCGACTTTAGAAGTAGCAAGTGTGATTCGACTGAGCAGTTTTCCGAGCGTAGGTGGTCCCTTAATAGATCTTTCAGACTTTTAAGGCGCATGCTACGCGCATGGTCGAGTCTCACTCCATCCACTGGGATATATTTCACCGTCATCGTAAGATACGGGATGATGTCAAACTAGGTGACATAGAAGTGTTGCAAAGAACATATAGGTCTCAATGTGTGAGATCTGTTGACTGTATTCCTCTTCCACGAGGCGAGCAGGCACCAAGATGCTATGGGTGTTGAGCTTTTACCAGGTTGTAAACTAGATTAAGTGATACTGTAGTGCAAGTGGGAGACTGAAGAGAATATGCCCTAGAGGCACTTAATAAACATAGTTTATTGGCAATATCCCAATCGTTCATTATATGTTTTACACCATGCTATAACTGTATTAAGCGAAAACATTAATATAGGTGTGGTAGATAAACAACCAGGTCCCTAGTAGCCTGTACTAAGACTAGTTTCGTTGCGTGATTGATGATCGAGGTTTGCCGATCATAGGGCATGGCGCCGGTCGGCAATGGAAGTCATATCGTTAGGTGTAACGATGTGATGGACATACCCAGTATTTGTAGGACATAGTCATTACGCCTTAAGACCGTGAGACCAACTCTTATTGTTATTCCTGGAAGATACTTTGATCGCACCAAACGTCGTATCTTATTTAGTATGACAATAACGGTGATACTTTTGGGTATCGGAAAGGGGTAGTTGAGACGAGGGGTCAACAGCGGGATTTGTCAGTCCGCATAGCCGGATAGATACTCTAGGGCCCACTCGGTGAGATTATGTCAAATGAGTTTGCAAACATGTGACTAGGTCACCAGCTGACATAAAATCATAGACGAGTAGAAGATAGCGATGTCGGTAACGAGATCATGCTAGGTATGGAGATATCTGAGAATGATACTCGGACATGCTAAGTATCGCCATGACAAAGGGTTTAAGACTAGACGTCCAGGTTTGATAGATGAAAGTCATTCGTTATATCACAGGGATTGATTCATGGGGTCCAGGCCTACGAGTTAGTCGTCGATCATAGAGGAGTTTTGATCGTACATGTTATTATATCGAACCGCTAGGGTAACACACTTAAGGGGTTTCGACAAGACAACCGGAAAGGAAAGAGATCACCGGGAGCGTCCCGGGAGGGGTCCGATGGAGATCGGGCAGCGCCAAAAGAGTTTTCGGAGCTAGGAAAAATTATATATATTATGTTTGATATTAATTAGTGTAATTAATATGCAAATATGATTTTATATATTTATTTTCGAATTTATTTAGCCTGATTTCCCTAAATGGGCCTTCTGGTCGAAAGAAGGCCCATGGGGGGGAAAACCCTCAAGGGAATTTTGTGGGGGAGGCTTGGCCGGCCTAGGTGGGCCAAATGGGGCCCACATAGGGCCAGCGCACCATCCCTAGCCGCACCATGGCTGTGGGATAGTCCCACATTGCCTAGCTAGGGAGGTTGGCTCCTCCTGGGAGCCTATATAAGAAGGGGCACCCCTGGCCTTTTAATTCACCAATTAATTCCCAAATTTCTCTCTCGATCTCGTGGTTCCCTTGTCGGAGCCGCGCCGAGTAGAGGAGGGGATCTCTTCCACCATAGCCTGCTGCCGCGCTGCTGGTGTTCCGGTCCAAGTCTTCCGCTGCTCGTCCTGGACTGGAGCTTCGGAGGCCGTCGTCTCCACCGTATGTGTGTGACGCCCTGCGAGGTGCTGCGCTAGCGGTACTCGGAGGCCTACTTCCTCCACCCGACCTCGGGGTCATCTTCGTCGTCTTCGTCGCGCCGAGTTCTCCGCGACCTAGAGGTCGGCTACGTCGTCTTCGTCGTCAACGCTTGTGCGGGAGCGTAATCCCCGCTATTAGGTCTACGAGGGTATGTATTCCGATCTCCGCCGTACTACTATATCTGCATAGTGTAGATCTTGGCTAGTTTAAGGATATCGTTGCTAGGAATTTTTTTGTTTTTTGCACACGATCCCCTTTACCATCATCCTAACATTTTCATCAATTTGAATTTGGATGGCATTGATTTTAGAAAAAGGGACTACTCTCTTTTGTTTCAGTAGGCATAACTTTAGATTTTAAAAGATCAACATCAAGGGCAAGATTATCAACTTTAGACGCAAGAATATAAATTTTCCCAAACTTTTCCTCTACAATTTTATTAAACAAAGTTTATGTAGTGATAAAATCTTTTAACATGGTTTCAAGTTCAGAGGTGGTAGTCCTATTATTATTATATGAATTAGCATTAGAGTTTCCATTATTAGGAGGATAGGGCTTATAGTTGTTGTTACCATAGTTGTTCATATAGGCATTGTTGTTAAAATTGTTGCTTTTAATAAAGTTTACATCAACATGCTTTTCTTGTGCAACTAAATAAGCTAAAGGAGCATTATTGGGATCAATATGGGATTTACCACTAGCAAGCATAGACATAATAATATCAATCTTTTCACTAAAAGTGGAGGTTTCTTCAACAAAATTTACCTTCTTACCTTGAGGTGTCCTCTCTGTATGCCATTCAGAATAATTAACCATCATATCATCCAAGAGTTTTGTTGCAGCCCCCAAAGTGATGGACATAAAGGTATCTCCATGTAGTGCCCATGCTTACGAAAGCAATGGCACTTATGAATAGTGCGGAAGACTTGGATCACATAAGTCTCGCAATTTTCAATAAGATGTAATATCACAGTACGATGTCATAATCTATTACAATACGAGACGAATTATCGAAAAACAAATATCCTTACAACTTAGCATAGCAGAAATGCTAGCTGAATATATAATTCACACTTTATTTCAGAGTTCAAACGCAATACTAAAGGTAGCATGGAGCTACATCTTCTCCATGAAGCCACTGGCAAATCATGTTGGTTGTAGCTCGAAGACGACCCCCTTACTCCTCATTCGGACATTATGCAAGGTTTAGTTGCAGCCCAGCTATAAAGGGTCAGCACAATTGAATTGTGGTGGCAAGTGACTTTAATTCCTAATGTTCTATTAAGCTATAACTATATGCTTATTTTGGCTGGTGGAGCTCAAGGCTATTGCGCAAAGCAAATTTTCTCCTACTTTTGATAAACAATTTTCTTAAATCAATATCTTCTCCTCCAGAGACAAATCTCGAGACAAGTCCATGTCTCCTTCCCATGTTCATCCAACAAAGTTTTATTAAGAAATTTGAGATGAGGAGATTTTCAGAACACAGCCTTGTGTAGTTACTCAAATTGTCCGATGCCGGGGACACGGCAAAGATCTTAGTTTTTAACTCTCGAGAGTGTGTGCACTTTCACCATTAGACTTAATCAACCCAAACTATCCTCTACACTCCTTTAGTGAGAAGGAAAAGGAGAAGATCAAGACGAGACTTTTCAGAAGTTGCTTTCCCATGATCATACTAAGAGATTACCACCATCCTATCAACTCTACCACCATCAATCTCTTGACCCAGGTTCACATCAACTTACTCCATCAAGACAGAGCCCATATTGACCAATGGTTGCACGATAAGCAACTAGACTCAGTGTAAACTTAAATCTCATAGCCCTGTGTGGCCTACCACAAGTGATCAACTCAGGTTAACACCGCATATCATGGCCCCAAGTAAGTAGAAACTACCCTGGGCGAAGACAACCATGCCACTTGGCCCTGAGAAGACACTCAACTTGAAACCTCCTCGATCGACCCAATCCACCCAGGCGTTAAATTAATTTAGTGGAAATTTTCATTTATCACATCAACCATAAAACAATCATTTTTGCAGCAGTTGCTTCCACTAAATTATAATAGCGGTCTAATCTGGAATTTCAAAGGGGAAACCTAAAAGGTTTGCATAGCATACTCAATCTCCCAAAAACCTATCATGCATACTACTTTTGCAAATACTGTTTGAAAACACTAGATATGCAATAGAATAAAATAGTAGGTGTTTTATGAAGTTACTTGCCTTATGAAAGTTGTCGTTTCTCACACACTCTTGTCCAAGTCAATAGTTGCTCCCCGTTTCAAACTATATAGTAAAAGGGCATCCAATAAACAAGCACAAAACATATTGAAACATACAAGCGTAACGAGTCTTCTCGGAAGGGTTTGGTCAAAGGTGTCACAAAATTCAATATACAAAAAGAATAAATGTGTTTGGGTTTAGGGTTTCGTCAAGGGATGATCTGGAGTCAAATCTTTCAACTCGACAAGGTTGCATAGGTGTTTCCAAAGTTTCTAACGGAATGGTCTTCAAAAGCTTACACAAAGGGATATCAAGAAGTGTTAATCACAATTTAAAAAGCAAGGTTTAAAACTTTAATACAACTATAAATATTTTATTATATTTACCCAAGATTATGTTTAAGATTAAATTTGATCAAAATCATATTCAAGAATTTCTGAATTTTCTCATATCTAAACATTTTTAATCCCCAACTTAAAAGTTTATATTATTAATAATAACTTAGTTATTTAAAATGATATAATGTTTTAAATCACAATTTTAGTAACACCTAATTTAACCAATAACCTTTATAAACACTTGTAAATGAATTAAAATCATTTAAAAAGTTTTAAATAAAAACTTACTTATTAAAGTTATGTATTATTTTAATAAACAGAAATTTGAGCTTTCTCTAGACTAGGACAATTATTTATGTCTTTTGTGCAAAGTAATAAAATTTTAAATTAATAAACTTTATAATGTGCTAGAATAAATCAAATCAAGTCTCATGATCTTTAAATTCATTTTAAATTATTCAAGCACTATTTACAACAAAATTTTATAAATGGGGCTAATAGACAGAGGGCTTTTAATTAAATGTATAGCAACTGGATTAAATCAAAATAATGTTTGTATTAAAAGTTATGTCAAAAATAGTCAAAACTATTCAAATTAAACACACAACCATTTAATCATCAAACAAATTTTCAAAATTATTTTATAACAGATGCAACATATTACATATTTTATAAAGTTTCTAAAACAATTTTATTTGCAATTTTTGAATTTACAGATTTAAAGTTATGACAGAATTACTCAAATTCACCATTTGAAATTTGAATATTTTGAGCTAAGTCAAATTTGAATTTTGGCAGGTCCAAAATATTCTACATGTCCAGGGCTTTCCAAATATGTAAAAATATTTGAATTTGGATAAGTGGTTAAAAAGTTATGATAGATCTAAGTGTCAGGGGTTTTTCTGCAAAAAGCCAATTAAATTGAATTAATAAAATCCACGCGGCGCTGACTGGACTGCTGACGTGGGTCTGACTGGCGCTGACGGGGCAACGACGTGGCAAGCTCCTATTCACCTATACCGGTTCACTTAAGTGATCAAACCGGAGCCGATGGATCAAGATCGGACGGTCGGGGGGGGGGGGGTGGTCATACCGGGCGGCGCGGGATGTCCGGAGCAGATGGAGGACGCGGCGGCGCGGCGCTCGGCGAGGACGACGGCGGCGCGGCGAGGCTCCCCTGGATGCGTGGATTGCCTCCCCGGATGCGGCGCTTCACGGCGAAGAGAGCGGCGGCGTCAGCGTCGACTCGACCGTCCCGGTGGAGGCGTGGAGAAGCGGCCGAGGTGGCTCGGACGTCGACGAGCTCCGGTCACCTCCTTCCTCGACAAACGTCTGCGGAAGGGGTGCGTGGAAGAGGTTAGAAGGCGCGCGCGGATATTGGGAATAAGCTGGGCACGGTCTCGGGCAGGGGGGGGTGGCTTACCACGCCGGGGAATCGATGAAAACGGCGGCGGAAATCCGAAGTCCGGCGAGCAATTACCCGAGCATGTCGGCGTGCTGGGCTAGGGTTTTTGAGGGGGGGGGGGGGGGGAAATGAGGCGGCGCAGATGGGCTTTAAATGGATACAGAGGGGAGCACCAGGCGATCATCACGGTGAGAATAGAGGGAAGGTGATCGCCGGCTGATTTTCGGTGCGTGATTCCCGCTGGAGGAAGATGACGACCTCCCCTGAGAGGTGGGTCCGCCTGTCAGGAAATTTTCTTTTTCCTTTTCTGATTTTCCATTTTCTTAGTACTTTTGATTTATAACTCCAAATAAAGTCAAACAAATTTCTATAAATTTGTAAGATTATTACCTTTGTGTTAAACCAGTTGTGGGAGTGTTTTGAACACTTTTCAAAAATAATAATTTCGAAATATTGATTTAATGCAAAGTTGACACTTTATGTTTAATTTAAAACTAGGGTTTAATTAATTTTTAATTGTGGCTAAAATAAATTCTATGAAATACCCATATTCAATTATGTTTGAATTTAAGTTATTTAAGCTCATCTTCAAATATTAAATAAATTTCAGCTTTAGTAGATTATTAAATAGCATATTATAACTAATTGAAATGAAAAGAGAAAGAGTAATGTAACCATTTTTAATTCAAATTATTTTGTGCACAATTTTATTTTATATTAAGAACATTCATTTGAAACTTCATAAACAACTTTGGAAAAGGTTTTAGATTTAATTCATTTCTTATATATAATATATTAATCAGTTCATGCTTTGAAAATAAATGAAATTCATGTATGCAAAAGAAATGTTTATTTGGGTATTTCATTAAATTCAATTTATGAAGTTTTAAGTTTATAAACTATAGGCTTATAATTTCCAAACTATATTTTGAACTCAGGTAAATGAATAATAATCTTTTGGAAATTAGACAATGTTTTGAATAGTTTAAAATACCCTTGTAATTGTTATTTTAATTTATTTATAGCAAAGGCTAAGTGGTTGAAATCAATTATTTATAAGTAAACTATTTACTTAAAATAAAATGGTTTGTACTTCATAAATCATTTGTCAAAATACAAATTAGGGTTTTTGGCATACAATGGATAATGAGATGTTTAATTGGAAATAACTTTTGAAATAATGACACTTTGGGAATTTGAAATAATAGACTTTTCCAAATTGGTTGAAGTCTTTTATAGTTAGTTTGCTTATGCATTCTAATATTTTATTTTCATCAAAACAAAAGTTTTAAATTTTAGTGATTTTTGGAACATTCCAAAAAGTTGGGATGTTACAGACTACCACCCTTAAAAGAAATCTCGTCCCCGAGATTCGGAGAAGCTAGAAAGAAAAGCAAAAGCTTAAAATGATTCTGATACTCGAGAGGTTTTGAGAAGGATAAATGGAAGCTTGAAAACTTGTAGGGGATGGTTTTTCTGATTGGGATGGCCAGAAAGACATGTAGTTTGGGATCTCCGGGTTATTGCGGCAGAGATTTATTTTTATTTGGGTGGCTACCACCCTTAAATAATTTCAGGTCATACAAACAAACACATCACGCAATAAAATCAAAAGCACAACTCAAGGTTCAAAATCGCTAGATATTAATAATCCTGAAAACTCAAGGTTTTTAAATTCTCAACTCCAAAATCGATTTAGGTTCCAAAATAAACACGCTGGTACTGCCATATCACATTTTGATAGGTCAATACACTAAACTGATACGATAAGCTAAGATAGGATAAATGGTGGTCTCTCTAACGTTTGCTTGACTTGCTCCCCTTATTCCTCTTTGATCGCCCGCTTGCGCTTTGTCGTGCGGTTGTTCACCTCAGGTGTGTCTTCTTCCTCACTTGACTCCTCAAAAATCACCTCTTCGGGGTCATCTTCCTCCTGTTCTTCCTCCTTTACATTTGCGGGTGCAGCCACTTCTCCAGTGCCTTGGTCACCTTCTTCTTCAGTTACCAGTGGTGGAGGTGAAGGTGGGTTGAGCTGTGCCTGAAGTGCGGCAATCTGCTCATCCTTATCAAGGTTCTGCAACTGTAGATCATGGATGTGTTCCTCCATGTGGCCGATAAGGGTTTCAGAAGTCTGGAGTTCTTGGGTCTTTGCGTGTATGACGGCCCGAGCGTGATCCGCGATGTCATGAGCTTGTTGAACCTCACGGGTCAAGCAGTTGACGAGAAAATCTAGGTCTTCAAACATTTTATAGATCAGGGGTAGGTCCAAGCGATTCCCAGTGTGAGCCATCGAGTAGCCATGTGCATCTCTCTTCCTAAAGGCACGGAAGGGCGAACCCGGTGGTAGGTTGTTGCGATACTTGTAGCACAGACGAGCTATTAAGTCCACCATAGCTACGCTCACTCCTTCAATCCACTCTGGGTAGTAGGTGACATAGTCCACGGGCTCGAAGTCTGGCATCGTGGGGTCTGGGGTCATGATTGTGCGTATTTCCCAGCGCGTCACATTAGGTATGTCGGTCTCCTCCTTCCTTCCTCGGAAATAGGGCGGTGGTAGCTTCAATTGACTTGTCAACCTGGACAGCTGCCTCCCAAAGATGAAATCCGACAAAATACCAGCATACGCGGTCTTAGTGTACTCTCCCATCTAAAATTTTGAAAAAGGTAAGAGTATTAGAATTAGAGTGAAAGAGAAACAGAACGAGAAAAATATAACGTATACAAAGAAAAATAACTTAAAAATGTTTGACTTTTGGTTTCTGTCCAATCCTAGGGGTTTTCGAGCCTACAGGCAACATGCGTGCTCTGATACCATCTGCAGTGCCCATACTTACGAAAGCAATGGCACTTATGAATAGTGCGGAAGACTTGGATCACATAAGTCTCGCAATTTTCAATAAGATGTAATATCACAGTACGATGTCATAATCTATTACAATACGAGACGAATTATCCAAAAACAAATATCCTTACAACTTAGCATAGCGGAAATGCTAGCTGAATATATAATTCACACTTTATTTCAGAGTTCAAACGCAATACTAAAGGTAGCATGGAGCTACATCTTCTCCATGAAGCCACTGGCAAATCATGTTGGTTGTAGCTCGAAGACGACCCCCTTACTCCTCATTCGGACATTCTGCAAGGTTTAGTTGCAGCCCAGCTATAAAGGGTCAGCACAATTCAATTGTGGTGGCAAGTGACTTTAATTCCTAATGTTCTATTAAGCTATAACTATATGCTTATTTTGGCTGGTGGAGCTCAAGGCTATTGCGCAAAGCAAATTTTCTCCTACTTTTGATAAACAATTTTCTTAAATCAATATCTTCTCCTTCAGAGACAAATCTCGAGACAAGTCCATGTCTCCTTCCCATGTTCATCCAACAAAGTTTTATTAAGAAATTTGAGATGAGGAGATTTTCAGAACACAGCCTTGTGTAGTTACTCAAATTGTCCGATGCCGGGGACACGGCTAAGATCTTAGGTTTTAACTCTCGAGAGTGTGTGCACTTTCACCATTAGACTTAATCAACCCAAACTATCCTCTACACTCCTTTAGTGAGAAGGAAAAGGAGAAGATCAAGACGAGACTTTTCAGAAGTTGCTTTCCCATGATCATACTAAGAGATTACCACCATCCTATCAACTCTACCACCATCAATCTCTTGACCCAGGTCCACATCAACTTACTCCATCAAGACAGAGCCCATATTGACCAATGGTTGCACGATAAGCAACTAGACTCAGTGTAAACTTAAATCTCATAGCCCTGGGTGGCCTAAAACAAGTGAGCAACTCAGGTTAACACCGCATATCATGGCCCCAAGTAAGTAGAAACTACCCTGGGCGAAGACAACCATGACACTTGGCCCTGAGAAGCCACTCAACTTGAAACCTCCTCGATCGACCCAATCCACCCAGGCGTTAAATTAATTTAGTGGAAATTTTCATTTATCACATCAACCATAAAACAATCATTTTTGCAGCAGTTGCTTCCACTAAATTATAATAGGGGTCTAATCTGGAATTTCAAAGGGGAAACCTAAAAGGTTTGCATAGCATACAACAATCTCCCAAAAACCTATCATGCATACTACTTTTGCAAATACTGTTTGAAAACACTAGATATGCAATAGAATAAAATAGTAGGTGTTTTATCAAGTCACTTGCCTTATGAAAGTTGTCGTTTCTCACACACTCTTGTCCAAGTCAATAGTTGCTCCCCGTTTCAAACTATATAGTAAAAGGGCATCCAATAAACAAGCAATTCAACAAGCACAAAACATATTGAAACATACAAGCGTAACGAGTCTTCTCGGAAGGGTTTAGTCAAAGGTGTCACAAAATTCAATATACAAAAAGAATAAATGTGTTTGGGTTTAGGGTTTCGTCAAGGGATGATCTGGAGTCAAATCTTTCAACTCGACAAGGTTGCATAGGTGTTTCCAAAGTTTCTAACGGAATGGTCTTCAAAAGCTTACACAAAGGGATATCAAGAAGTGTTAATCACAATTTAAAAAGCAAGGTTTAAAACTTTAATACAACTATAAATATTTTATTATATTTACCAAAGATTATGTTTAAGATTAAATTTGACCAAAATCATATTCAAGAATTTCTGAATTTTCTCATATCTAAACATTTTTAATCCCCAACTTAAAAGTTTATATTATTAATAATAACTTAATTATTTAAAATGATATAATGTTTTAAACCACAATTTTAGTAACACCTAATTTAACCAGTAACCTTTATAAACACTTGTAAATGAATTAAAATCATTTAAAAAGTTTTAAATTAAAACTTACTTATTAAAGTTATGTATTATTTTAATAAACAGAAATTTGAGCTTTCTCTAGACTAGGACAATTATTTATGTCTTTTGTGCAAAGTAATAAATTTTTAAATTAATAAACTTTATAATGTGCTAGAATAAATCAAATCAAGTCTCATGATCTTTAAATTCATTTTAAATTATTCAAGCACTATTTATAAAAAAAAATTAGAAATGGGGTTAATAGACAGAGGGATTTTAATTAAATGTATAGCAACTGGATTAAATCAAAATAATGTTTGTATTAAAAGTTATGTCAAAAATAGTCAAAACTATTCAAATTAAACACACAACCATTTAATCATCAAACAAATTTTCAAAACTATTTTATAACAGATGCAACATATTACATATTTTATAAAGTTTCTAAAACAATTTTATTTGCAATTTTTGAATTTACAGATTAAAGTTATGACAGAATTACTCAAATTCACCATTTGAAATTTGAATATTTTGAGCTAAGTCAAATTTGAATTTTGGCAGGTCCAAAATATTCTACATGTCCAGGGCTTTCCAAATATGTAAAAATATTTGAATTTGGATAAGTGGTTAAAAAGTTATGATAGATCTAAGTGTCAGGGGTTTTTCTGCAAAAAGCCAATTAAATTGAATTAATAAAATCCACGCGGCGCTGACTGGACTGCTGACGTGGGTCTGACTGGCGCTGACGGGGCAACGACGTGGCAAGCTCCTATTCGCCTATACCGGTTCACTTAAGTGATCAAACCGGAGCCGATGGATCAAGATCGGACGGTCGGGGGGGGGGGGGGGGGTGGTCATACCGGGCGGCGCGGGGTGGCCGGAGCAGATGGAGGACGCGGCGGCGCGGCGCTCGGCGAGGACGACGGCGGCGCGGCGAGGCTCCCCTGGATGCGTGGATTGCCTCCCCGGATGCGGCGCTTCACGGCGAAGAGAGCGGCGGCGTCAGCGTCGACTCGACCGTCCCGGTGGAGGCGTGGAGAAGCGGCCGAGGTGGCTCAGACGTCGACGAGCTCCGGTCACCTCCTTCCTCAACAAACGGCTGTGGAAGGGGTGCGTGGAAGAGGTTAGAAGGCGCACGCGGATATGGCGAATAAGCTGGGCACGGTATCGGGCAGGGGGGGGGGGTGTCTTACCACGCCAGGGAATCGATGAAAACGGCGGCGGAAATCCGAAGTCCGGCGAGCAATTATACGAGCATGTCGGCGTGCTGGGCTAGGGTTTTTTGGGGGGAGGGGGGGAAAGGAGGCGGCGGAGATGGGCTTTAAATGGAGACAGAGGGGGAGCACCAGGCGATCATCGCGGTGAGAATAGAGGGAAGATGATCGCCGGCTGATTTTCGGTGCGTGATTCCCGCTGGAGGAAGATGACGACCTCCCCTGACAGGTGGGTCCCGCCTGACAGGAAATTTTCTTTTTCCTTTTCTGATTTTCCATTTTCTTAATAACTTTGTATTTATAACTCCAAATAAAGTCAAACAAATTTCTAAAAATTTGTAAGATTATTACCTTTGTGTTAAACCAGTTGTGGGAGTGTTTTGAACACTTTTCAAAAATAATAATTTCGAAATATTGATTTAATGCAAAGTTGACACTTTATGTTTAATTTAAAACTAGGGTTTAATTAATTTTTAATTGTGGCTAAAATAAATTCTATGAAATACCCATATTCAATTATGTTTGAATTTAAGTTATTTAAGCTCATCTTCAAATATTAAATAAATTTCAGCTTTAGTAGATTATTAAATAGCATATTATAACTATTTGAAATGAAAAGAGAAAGAGTAATGTAACCATTTTTAATTCAAATTATTTTGTGCACCATTTTATTTTATATTAAGAACATTCATTTGAAACTTCATAAACAACTTTGGAAAATGTTTTAGATTTAATTCATTTCTTATATATAATATATTAATCAGTTCATGCTTTGAAAATAAATGAAATTCATGTATGCAGAAGAAATGTTTATTTGGGTATTTCATTAAATTTAATTTATGAAGTTTTAAGGTTATAAACTATAGGCTTATAATTTCCAAACTATATTTTGAACTCAGGTAAATGAATAATAATCTTTTGGAAATTAGACAATGTTTTGAATAGTTTAAAATACCCTTGTAATTGTTATTTTAATTTATTTATAGCAAAGGCTAAGTGGTTGAAATCAATTATTTATAAGTAAACTATTTACTTAAAATAAAATGGTTTGTACTTCATAAATCATTTGTCAAAATACAAATTAGGGTTTTTGGCATACAATGGATAATGAGATGTTTAATTGGAAATAACTTTTGAAATAATGACACTTTGGGAATTTGAAATAATAGACTTTTTCAAATTGGTTGAAGTCTTTTATAGTTAGTTTTCTTATGCATTCTAATATTTTATTTTCATCAAAACAAAAGTTTTAAATTTTAGTGATTTTTGGAACATTCCAAAAAGTTGGGATGTTACACTCCAGCAGCTGAATCCAATAAGTTTCTTGAAGAAAATTAAGTCCTGCATAAAAGGTTTGGATGATCATCCAAGTAGTCAGCCCATGGGTTGGGCAATTCTTTATCAAAGATATCGTTCTTTCCCAAGCTTGAGCAACATGTTCATTATCTAGTTGTTTAAAATTCATGATGCTACTTCTTACAGAAATAATCTTAGCAGGAGGATAGTATTTTCCTATAAAAGCATCTTTGCAATTTATCCAAGAATCAATACTATTCCTAGGTAGTGAAAGCAACCATTCTTTAGCTCTTCCTCTCAAAGAGAAAGGAAATAATTTCAGTTTTATTATATCACCATCTATGTCTTTATATTTTTACATTTCACATAATTCAACAAAGTTATTTAGATGGGCAGCATCATCATCAGAACAAACACCAGAGATTTGCTCTCTCATAACAACATTCAATAAAGCAGGTTTAATTTCAAAGAACTCAGCTTTAGATGCAGGTGGAGCAATAGGTGTGCATATAAAATCATTATTGTTGGTGCTTGTAAAGTCACACAACTTAGTGTTTTCAAAGGAACTCATTTTAGCAATTTAATAGACAAACCGAAATAACAAAATAAAGGAAGTAATGCTAAAACCGAAATAGACAAAGCAACAAAACTGAAAATAAAAGTGTAAACCGAAATATAAAAAGTAATGCAAGTAACTATTTTTTTTAATATTAAGCAAACAAGACAGTAATAAAAATAAACTAAGCAAGACAATAACAAAATAAAAATATTGGAAGTGCGAAAACTCCCCTCGTAGTGAATCTTTATCTCCCCGGCAACAACGCCAGAAAAGAGCTTGATGCACACGGTGAGTGTGTTGTTGGGAGACCCCAAGAGGAAAGTATGAAGCAGTGCAGCAGCAAATTTCCCTCAGTTATGAAACCAAGGTTATCGAACCAGTAGGAGATGAAGAATTCCCTCAAGGTATCAACGGCGCCAGAAAAAAGCTGTTGACGTGGGGCCTACACACAAACAATCAAGATACTTTGCCCCAACTTAATAGTGAGGTTGTAAATCTCACTGGCTTGCTGTAACAAAGGATTAAACGTATGTGTGGAAGAAAGAGTGATGTTTGCAGTTGTGGATTTATCAGATTAATGAGAAGGACCGGGGTCCACAATTCACTAGTGGTGTCTCTCCATAAATAATAATAACATTCATCCATGCGTGGTAAACAAATTACAGCTATGCAATTGACAGAATAATGATGAGCAACCCAATGCATATACTAATGATATGGTGTCTAGTGTGAGATTCATTCGGGCATTACAACAATATACATAGACCGTTCCAACCGCATCTATGACTAATAATCCACATTCCGGTTAGCGTCCGCACCCCTTTCAGTATTAAGTTGCATGCAACAAATTATCGCCTTAAGCACTGCGTGTAAAGTAAGTAAGTAACATCATTCTTAGACAAAGTACTACTGTTTTATCCCTAGTAGCAACAATACATCTACAACCTTAGAGCTTTCTGTCACTGCCCCAGATTTAATAGAGATCTGAACCTACTATCGAGCACAAATACCCCCTCTTGGAGTTACGAGCATCTACTTGGCCAAAGCACACACAAGTAACGAAGAGCATGCAAGATCATTAAATAGCACATACATGATATATTATGAAGCAAACACAACATGGAGAATTACAAAAAGATGATCTTGATCATGATAGGCAGCTCACAAGATCTAAACATGATTGCACAAGAGGAGAAGACAACAATCTAGCAACTGCTCTGAACCCGTAGTTCAAGGTAGACTACTCACGCATCAGTCCGGAGGCGGTCATGATGACGTAGAGGCCTCCGGGGACGATTCCCCCTCCCGGCAGGGTGCCGAGAAGCAGTTCAGGTCTCCCCCGAATTGGTGTTGACGATGGCGGCGGCTCGGGACCCGTGGAGGAAAAAATGATTCACCGTCCTCTGTTTTTAGGTCAAGGGGGTATTTGTAGGCGAAAGAGCTAGTTCGGTGGGCGCCCGAGTGCGCCACATCGCCTCCCGGCGCTGCAATATGTGGGGCCGCACCACCAGGTGATGTGGCCGCCTCGAGGCCCGTCTTCTTCTCGTCTTCGGTTCTTTGCGACGCAAATATTCCAAAAATAATTCCTGTTTGATTTATTTCCAATTTGGCGGATATTTCGTTAAGTACTTTTGTGAAACCAAAAACAGCATAAAACAGGGAACTAGCACTGTGGCATCTTGTTAATAGGTTAGTCCTAGAAAATGCATATAAAACATGTAATAACATGATATAACATATAATGGAACATAAGAAATTATGGATACAATGGAGACGTATCAGTGCACCCCTGGCCTTTTAATTCATCCAATTTATTCTCTATTTTCTCCTCGATAACGTGATTCCCTTGTCGGAGTCGCGTTGAGGAGAGAGAGTTCTCTCATCCATACACCCGATGCCGTGCTGCTGGTGTTCCGGTCGAAGTCTTCTGCTGCTCATCCTGGACTGAAGCTTCGGAGCCCGTTGTCTCCACCGTATGTGTGTAACGCCCTGCGAGGTGCTGCGCTAGCGGTGCTCGGAGGCCTACTTCCTCCACCCGTGTAGCGTACCTGCACTTTTAATAAGGCAGATACCTGTGTATAGTGCAAATCCCTGGATCGATTCATTTGCACACACAGTTTACGATGTAATATCACAACAAAGCATCAATTATATTACATCGATGATCCAGAATTACAAAATATTTGATACAAGTTGCATAGCGTAAAGCTAGCATTGAAAAAGTACACAGCGGAAAATACAATAGCAGAGAGCCTCTATAACTTTCATGCTGCCACAGGCGAAAACATGTTGGTTGTAGACTCGAAACCTTTAAACGAAACCTCACTCGTCATCTGTTCAAATCTACAATAAGAAAAAATATTGCAACAACGTGGGTCAGATTCCATTAAAAATGGAGTCTGGCAAGTGACACTATGGTGGACACTTATGGAATAACTCTAAAGCCTATATGAATATTTGGCTGGTGGAGCTCAAGGCTAATTTGCATAAAGCCAATTTTTCCTATTCTTTTGAAAACACTTTTCTTGAAATCTCGACGAGTATGGCATGAAAACCATAAATCTCATCTTCCCTTGTTCACCCATCAAGTTTTACTTTTGAAGTTGGAATGGTGGAATCCTCCGTTGACGTCCTTGATCAGCTGCTCAAAATTTGTCCGTAACCGGGGACACGGCTAAGTACTTAGTTTTACACTCTGCAGAGGTTGTGCACTTTCACCATTGTACCCATTCAACCCAAGGTATCCTTTACACACCATTTGTGATAAGGAAAGGAGAGAATGAGACGAGATCTTTCAGAAGCATTTTCCCTCCCACCTGGCTTGACCCGTTCCACCTAACATCCCCCTACATCTGCTTGTCAAGCCGGAGAGAGTCCACGCAACATAATTGATCAAGCCAGAGCCCATATGGCAATGGCTGCACTGGAAGCAATCGTCACTCGGAGTTCTTCAGATTCCTCTGTTCCTGGGTGGCCATTCTCAAGTGTACATACTCTAGGAAACATAGAAATGGACCTGAGTAGCCACTCAACATAACCCATGCGACCAATTACCACCCAGGTGTTTCATTCTTAACTTAGTAGAATTTAGATTTTCACAAAACAACATTTGCATAGCAACAATAATTCTACTAAGTATTGCATAGGAACCTAGACACAGGAATAAGGGATTCTACACAGGTTTAGCATAGCAACACATGCATATAAAAATACACTAAGTAATGCATATAAAAATAGGAAGTTTATGAGGTGTGCCACTTGCCTTTGAATGTTGTCGTTGTTCACAACTCTTTTCAACGATACTCGGGACTCTCCGTTCAGTCTAAACAATACAAACAAACAATACAACAATCATAAATCAACACAACACTCACAAACAAGTTTCTTACACTTCTAAGGAAAACATGACATGCATGATATGCAAGTTATTTCTAAGGACTAGAGGTGCAAGCCATGCCATGGAAAATCTTTTAAGTTAATGCAAGACAATAGGTGGGTCAAGAATGACTAAGGGCTAAGGTCTTAAGTTGGATAAACATCCTTTGTTTTATATCTTCTTGAAATAGCACTCTAATGGCTTAGCCATGTTGTGCCAAATACTTAGAGAAAAATACTAAGTCATTTGTTCAAAATGATCAACAATTATTATCAACTCTTTGTAAATTGGACATTCACTATAGTGAGAGAGACAGACACCCGGCCAGCCACTTAAATTGTGGAACAGGTCTCATGTACGTGGACATGTAAGGTTTGTTTCCAGGCCGCTTCATCCCACTATGCTGCTAGGATCCAACAACTTCAAGATGATAACATCATGATCAATATTTGTTTAAGTCTAAGAGCCAAGATTAGGAAAGAGGGAAAAGATAGAAAGAAAGATGTAGTTGTCCTCCAGGCTTCATCTCCAGACTTGTAACTTTCTTCTGGATGATGTTTTGATTGAGTTCTTGGTAGTCTTGCTAAATCTCCAGACTTGATGATTCTTGTATCCTCGAGGCTGGTCTTGGATTTACTTAGTCTTCATGAAGTCTCGAAAGAGAAGAAAGGACAGAGAGAGAGACTTAGAGAAAAAAAAGGGGGGTTGGCCTTCTTGAACTTCTTCTCACTTTTCTTCTAAGTGCTTGACATCTTGAGGATGCTTCCAGGGCCTGTTTTCTTCTAAGTCCTTCATGAACTTCTTCTTGATTTTCTTCTAAGTGTTTCTTCTTCTTGAAGATACTTCTGGAGTCTTGTTTTTGGCTAAGTCCTTCATTGGTCTTCCAGCTCCATGTTGAAAACTACTAAGTGTCTAAGTGTATAGCACTTTTCCCAAAATACTAGGTTTGAAAATAATCCTCACTTAGAGAAAATGGGGAGGAGTTTTCCTTATGGAAAATATAACTATAGAAAAAGCTATGCATGAAATGCAATTTTAAATCACAAGCAACATAACACTAATTTTGTAAATTTTTATAACATATGCATAAAGTTATAGTTTGCAATTTAATTAGTTTCAAATTTGCAAAACATAATAACAGGAAACATATAGATTAAAATTTTATGTGTTTTATATTTTATAACCCAATTTTCTTTATAGATGGTGTTAATAGCCAGAGGTGGTTTAATTATATTTAATGCAATTTGATTTAATCAAAAATAATATTTCTATTAAAAGTTATTTCAAAATTAGTCAAACTATTCAAATTAAACTCACAACTATGAAATCATTCAAAATTTACTCAAAATTATTTTATAGCAGTGGCATTAATTTACCAATATTCTAAAGTTTCTAAAACATATTTATTTGCAATTTTTGGATTTATAGATTTAAAGTTATTACAAATACACTCAAATTCACCATTTGAAATTTGAATATTTTATACTAAGTCAAATTTGAATTTTATCATATCCAAAATATTCTACATGTCGAGAGCTTTCCAAATATATAAAAATATTTGAATTTGGATAAACAGAGAAAAATATATGATAGTTTGAATAGACAGGGGCTTTTCTGCAAAACTGCCAATTAATTAAATTACGAAAATGATTTTACACGTCAGCGCTGACTGGGCGCTGACTGTGTGCTGACGGGGCATGCCACGTAGGCGCTGACGTGGTTAAGTTAACAGATCTGGGCCGTCAGATCTGGATCTGGCGATCCAGATCTATTCGTACCGGTTCGTCCTAGGATTCTAATCTTGACCGTTAAAAGCAGATCCGATGGCTCACCGTGGATGTCCAGGAGGTGGCGGCGCAATCTCGCCGGAGTTGGAGGAGGTGGCGGCGCGGGTGTGGACGAATCTCGCACTTCGGTTCGCGCCACGGCTCGGGGAGGTGGCGAAGGGATGCTGCACTACGCCACGAAGGGGGTGGCACGGTCTCGAGGCTTGGGTGTTGGACTCCTCGCCGGAATCGTCAATTTCATGACGGCGGCCCGTGCGGACTCCGGCGAGCAGCACTGGCGGCCTGGTGGCGTTATTTTCGTGGGGAGGAGAGGGGAAACGGAGGCGGGGTTGCGGGGTTTATATGGGCATGGAAAGGAGATCAAATCCCGCAAAGATCGCCGCGGATTTGAGCTCGGATCGGTGGAGGATTCGGAGGCGAAAAATTCGGCTGGAGGTTGACGATGATGACGTCAACGATGACGTCATCCAGTAATTCTTTTTCTGTTTTTATTTGTTTAATTCATATCTTTTGATTTAAATATCCAAATGATGTCAAATTAATTTCTAAAAATTTATAAAATTAATATCTAGCTGTTAAACCAGTTGTGGGTATGTTTGGAACACTTTTCAAAAATAATAATTTAGAAATATTGATTAAATGTGAAATTGACACTTTATGTTTAATTTAAAACTAGGGTTTAATTAATTTTAATTTTGGCTAAATAAATTATATGAAATACCCATATTCAAATATGTTTGAATTTAAGTTATTTAAACTCATTTTCAATTTCTAAATTCATTTTTGGCTTTGGTATAATTATTAATGATATAACACAACTATATGAAAATGGAAAAGGGAAGATATAATGTATTCATTTTTAATTCAAAATAAATGGTGCACCAATATATTTTATATTTAGATAATTCATTTGAACTTCATAACAACTTTGGACAACACCTTTGTTTTAATTTTATTCTTATTTAGAATATATTAATCATTTCATGCTTTGTAAATAGATGAAATTCATTTAAGCAAATGAAATGTTTATTTAGCTAATTCATTAATTCAAAATCTATGAAGTTTTAAAGTTATACCCTATAGGCTTAAAATTTCCAAACTATATTTTGAACACAGTTAAAGGAATGAAACCCATTTAGTAATTATATAATCTTTTGATTAATCTTGTATTTATGAATAGATATGGCTAAGTGGTTTAATTCAAATACTTATAAAGAAACTAATTTATTTAAAATAAAATGGATTGTAGTTTGTAAAATATTTGTCAAATTATATTCTAAGGTTTTTGAATATAGTGGATAATAAAATGTTTAAACTGTGACATTTGAAATATTAAACTCATGTTTGAAGTCTTTCATAGTTGGTTCCTTATGCATTTACTATTTTATTTTAATAAAAAGAAAAGTTTTAAATTTTAGTGATTTTTGAACATTCCAAAATGTTGGGATGTTACAGACTACCACCCTTAAAAGGAATCTCGTCCCCGAGATTCGGAGAGGCTAGAAAGAAAAAGCAATTGTTTGATTGATTCTGATTACTCGGGATGTTTTGGAAAATGAAATTTCTGACAGGGAAACTTGAAAACTTGACAGTGAATGGTTTTTCTGATTAGAAGGATGAAAAGAAAGATAGTTTGAGATCTCTGTGTTTAAGCGACTGGGTTTGAATTAACTAGGTGGCTACCACCCTTAAAGAAATTTTTGTGGTCAGTCTAGAAACTTTGTGTAATCTCGTTTATTCCTCTGATGTAGAGCGTACAAGTGTTCAAAATACAATGGCATGTGGTGGATACAGAAAGTTTTTAGCACTCACGCTTTCCACTCGGTCCTTGGAGAGATTTATTCTTCTTCCACTCAGGGCGGTCACTGACATAGTGTCCTGTTGCTCCGCATCTGCGACATGTCACGGGACTGTTGATTTTCTTGTGCGAGCGGGTAAGGCATTTCTCCTTCATCTTTGTTGGGAACTTGTCAGCATAATGTCCTTTGCCTTTACATTTGTAGCAAATTACGTCACTTAAGTTCCTCTTCTTCTTCTTAGATGTTTCCAGGGCTAAAAGTTCTTCCAAATCTTGTTTGCCATATTCTATCTCAATTAAAGAAGTCCAGTCTCGTTTGATGGGACAATTTCGAGCTAGGTGATCTCCTTCACATTTATAGCAACACTTGGAGGTACTTTTGGATTTCTTCGGAAGTGACCTTACTCTTATTTCATTCTTCACCTTAGTATGACCCACAGTCTCATTTTGATGAAGATTTGGTTCAGTATCCTGACCAGTCCTTTTCTCTTTGCAGCCCCATGAATAATGTCCTAGTTCTCCACATGTAAAACATGTTATATGGCTAGTATATATTTTGTGTTCCTCCTTGTTTTCTTGTACTTCCACATACTTCATGAGATTTTGTTGCATCCCCCTTTTGTCTTGCTGACTGACTTCTTGCACCACGGGGTAGAGTTGATGTTGAGTTGGAACGTGATTTGTTGCTTCACAAAAACAGCAAGACATCTGACTTGTGGGGCATTCCCTAACTGGATGTTCGGTATGACCATGGGGCCACTCATCAGTGCATTCTTGGGACGTATGCCCTATCTCTCCACAAGTTTTGCATGCCTTTGGTTTGGTCATAAGGTTCTCTTCAAAATCCCTATGGTTTTGATCAATCTTAGGCAGTTGCTCATTGATCATCTTCAACAGCTGACTCTGGTTCTCTAGTAGTAGTCGCATAGTTGTATGCAAATCACTGGTGTTGGTATTGGGGTGAGACATCTGTTTGGTTTAGAAAGCAATGAGTTGAATTATTTGTACTATGGAGGAATCCTAGTTCAAGAAAACAAAACAAGGCACTAATCTATAACATAATCAATCAACATCTAACAAACATCAAGCAACAAGGTTCACAACAAACAAACAATCTAGTATTGTCATATAGCCAAGTTGATATGATCAATACACTAACACGATGTCGTCATTCTATTTTTGGTGGTGGTCAAATCTACCTCCTTCATGACTGCTTCAAGTTCTTGTTCAACTTTCTTGGATATCTTCAAAGTGTTGGTCGAATCTTGGTTCTTCAGTGGTCTCCCATGCATGTAGAACTTCATGTTGAATCATAGCTTTTCCATATGAAGCAGCAGAATCAGACTTAGACTATAAGAACATGGTCATCTAGAAAAAGATAAGAGGTTTTCAGAAGGTTGATAGTAGATGAGAATACGAGAGAAACATAGTGAAAGGATTTGTTTTTAGAAAAGTGAGAAATAGATTTTTAATCCTATGGTCAAACCTATTTCTATCCAAACCTAGGGTTTCGAACCTACAGGCAACACAGTGCTCTGATACCATCTGTAGCGTACCTGCACTTTTAATAAGGCAGATACCTGTGTATAGTGCAAATCCCTGGATCGATTCATTTGCACACACAGTTTACGATGTAATATCACAACAAAGCATCAATTATATTACATCGATGATCAAGAATTACAAAATATTTGATACAAGTTGCATAGCGTAAAGCTAGCATTGAAAAAGTACACAGCGGAAAATACAATAGCAGAGAGCCTCTATAACTTTCATGCTGCCACAGGCGAAAACATGTTGGTTGTAGACTCGAAACCTTTAAACGAAACCTCACTCGTCATCTGTTCAAATCTACAATAAGAAAAAATATTGCAACAATGTGGGTCAGATTCCATTAAAAATGGAGTCTGGCAAGTGACACTATGGTGGACACTTATGGAATAACTCTAAAGCCTATATGAATATTTGGCTGGTGGAGCTCAAGACTAATTTGCATAAAGCCAATTTTTCCTATTCTTTTGAAAACACTTTTCTTGAAATCTCGACGAGTATGGCATGAAAACCATAAATCTCATCTTCCCTTGTTCACCCATCAAGTTTTACTTTTGAAGTTGGAATGGTGGAATCCTCCGTTGACGTCCTTGATCAGCTGCTCAAAATTTGTCCGTAACCGGGGACACGGCTAAGTACTTAGTTTTACACTCTGCAGAGGTTGTGCACTTTCACCATTGTACCCATTCAACCCAAGGTATCCTTTACACACCATTTGTGATAAGGAAAGGAGAGAATGAGACGAGATCTTTCAGAAGCATTTTCCCTCCCACCTGGCTTGACCCGTTCCACCTAACATCCCCCTACATCTGCTTGTCAAGCCGGAGAGAGTCCACGCAACATAATTGATCAAGACAGAGCCCATATGGCAATGGCTGCACTGGAAGCAATCGTCACTCGGAGTTCTTCAGATTCCTCTGTTCCTGGGTGGCCATTCTCAAGTGTACATACTCTAGGAACCATAGAAATGGACCTGAGTAGCCACTCAACATAACCCATGCGACCAATTACCACCCAGGTGTTTCATTCTTAACTTAGTAGAATTTAGATTTTCACAAAACAACATTTGCATAGCAACAATAATTCTACTAAGTATTGCATAGGAACCTAGACACAGGAATAAGGGATTCTACACAGGTTTAGCATAGCAACACATGCATATAAAAATACACTAAGTAATGCATATAAAAATAGGAAGTTTATGAGGTGTGCCACTTGCCTTTGAATGTTGTCGTTGTTCACAACTCTTTTCAACGATACTCGGGACTCTCCGTTCAGTCTAAACAATACAAACAAACAATACAACAATCATAAATCAACACAACACTCACAAACAAGTTTCTTACACTTCTAAGGAAAACATGACATGCATGATATGCAAGTTATTTCTAAGGACTAGAGGTGCAAGACATGCCATGGAAAATCTTTTAAGTTAATGCAAGACAATAGGTGGGTCAAGAATGACTAAGGGCTAAGGTCTTAAGTTGGATAAACATCCTTTGTTTTATATCTTCTTGAAATAGCACTCTAATGTCTTAGCCATGTTGTGCCAAATACTTAGAGAAAAATACTAAGTCATTTGTTCAAAATGATCAACAATTATTATCAACTCTTTGTAAATTGGACATTCACTATAGTGAGAGAGACAGACACCCGGCCAGCCACTTAAATTGTGGAACAGGTCTCATGTACGTGGACATGTAAGGTTTGTTTCCAGGCCGCTTCATCCCACTATGCTGCTAGGATCCAACAACTTCAAGATGATAACATCATGATCAATATTTGTTTAAGTCTAAGAGCCAAGATTAGGAAAGAGGGAAAAGATAGAAAGAAAGATGTAGTTGTCCTCCAGGCTTCATCTCCAGACTTGTAACTTTCTTCTGGATGATGTTTTGATTGAGTTCTTGGTAGTCTTGCTAAATCTTCAGACTTGATGATTCTTGTATCCTCGAGGCTGGTCTTGGATTTACTTAGTCTTCATGAAGTCTCGGAAGAGAAGAAAGGACAGAGAGAGAGACTTAGAGAAAAAAAAGGGGGGTTGGCCTTCTTGAACTTCTTCTCACTTTTCTTCTAAGTGCTTGACATCTTGAGGATGCTTCCAGGGCCTGTTTTCTTCTAAGTCCTTCATGAACTTCTTCTTGATTTTCTTCTAAGTGTTTCTTCTTCTTGAAGATACTTCTGGAGTCTTGTTTTTGGCTAAGTCCTTCATTGGTCTTCCAGCTCCATGTTGAAAACTACTAAGTGTCTAAGTGTATAGCACTTTTCCCAAAATACTAGGTTTGAAAATAATCCTCACTTAGAGAAAATGGGGAGGAGTTTTCCTTATGGAAAATATAACTATAGAAAAAGCTATGCATGAAATGCAATTTTAAATCACAAGCAACATAACACTAATTTTGTAAATTTTTATAACATATGCATAAAGTTATAGTTTGCAATTTAATTAGTTTCAAATTTGCAAAACATAATAACAGGAAACATACAGATTAAAATTTTATGTGTTTTATATTTTATAACCCAATTTTCTTTATAGATGGTGTTAATAGCCAGAGGTGGTTTAATTATATTTAATGCAATTTGATTTAATCAAAAATAATATTTCTATTAAAAGTTATTTCAAAATTAGTCAAACTATTCAAATTAAACTCACAACTATGAAATCATTCAAAATTTACTCAAAATTATTTTATAGCAGTGGCATTAATTTACCAATATTCTAAAGTTTCTAAAACATATTTATTTGCAATTTTTGGATTTATAGATTTAAAGTTATTACAAATACACTCAAATTCACCATTTGAAATTTGAATATTTTATACTAAGTCAAATTTGAATTTTATCATATCCAAAATATTCTACATGTCGAGAGCTTTCCAAATATATAAAAATATTTGAATTTGGATAAACAGAGAAAAATATATGATAGTTTGAATAGACAGGGGCTTTTCTGCAAAACTGCCAATTAATTAAATTACGAAAATGATTTTACACGTCAGCGCTGACTGGGCGCTGACTGTGTGCTGACGGGGCATGCCACGTAGGCGATGACGTGGTTAAGTTAACAGATCTGGGCCGTCAGATCTGGATCTGGCGGTCCAGATCTATTCGTACCGGTTCGTCCTAGGATTCTAATCTTGACCGTTAAAAGCAGATCCGATGGCTCACCGTGGATGTCCAGGAGGTGGCGGCGCAATCTCGCCGGAGTTGGAGGAGGTGGCGGCGCGGGTGTGGACGAATCTCGCACTTCGGTTCGCGCCACGGCTCGGGGAGGTGGCGAAGGGATGCTGCACTACGCCACGAAGGGGGTGGCACGGTCTCGAGGCTTGGGTGTTGGACTCCTCGCCGGAATCGTCAATTTCACGACGGCGGCCCGTGCGGACTCCGGCGAGCAGCACTGGCGGCCTGGTGGCGTTATTTTCGTGGGGAGGAGAGGGGAAACGGAGGCGGGGTTGCGGGGTTTATATGGGCATGGAAAGGAGATCAAATCCCGCAAAGATCACCGCGGATTTGAGCTCGGATCGGTGGAGGATTCGGAGGCGAAAAATTCGGCTGGAGGTTGACGATGATGACGTCAGCGATGACGTCATCCAGTAATTCTTTTTCTGTTTTTATTTGTTTAATTCATATCTTTTGATTTAAATATCCAAATGATGTCAAATTAATTTCTAAATATTTGTAAAATTAATATCTAGCTGTTAAACCAGTTGTGGGTATGTTTTGAACACTTTTCAAAAATAATAATTTAGAAATATTGATTAAATGTGAAATTGACACTTTATGTTTAATTTAAAACTAGGGTTTAATTAATTTTAATTTTGGCTAAACCCGACCTCGACCTCGACCTTGAACATTCCAAAATGTTGGGATGTTACAACCCGACCTCGAGGTCATCTTCGTCGGCTTCGTCGCGCCAAGATCTTCGCGACCTAGAGGTCGGCTACGTCGTCTTCGTCGTCAACGCTTGGCGGGAGCGTAATCCCCGCTTTTTGGTCTACAAGGGTATGTATTTCAATCTCCGTCGTATTACTATATCAGCATAGTATAGATTCTGGCTAGTTTAAGGATAACGTTGATAGAAAAATTATTGTTTTCTCCATGCGATCTCCTTCAGTGGTATCATAGCCGATCTATGCGTAGATATAGTTGTACGCTGTTAGAACCCGTGTTCGTCACGGGGGCACCGTTCTCGTATTTGCTACCCTCTAGCGTGCACTTGTGATTCCGGCAGTATTGAGTTGATGAAGTGGCCCGGACCGACTTTACGCGTACGCTTACGCGAGACTGGTTCCACTACTAACATACAGCTGGCACCGTATCTGTGGCTGGCGGGTATCTGTCTCTCTCTCTTTAGCTGGCTTTGCATTTTCAATGGAGGGCTCGAAAGGGATGCTTAAACATGTAATTATTGGATCGTTGTTGCGGTCACAAATTCGTATGTATGAAGCGGTTCTACTTACGACAGCCCCAAGCCACGTAAAATATGGAAAAAGGATAAAGTAGAACACGTCTAACTCTTTTTTGCAGGGGCAATGCGATATGGTCATGGTAGGTTTATTAAATTGTTTATGAACTATTGACGCGAAGGAGACCATCGGCGCAAGGACCATATCACATCGCATTATATATTGATGTTTTGTGTGATCTTATATTGTGTGACTATATATATTAGTACATGTTAGTTACACAACGGTAGTAATATAAGATGATCCCTTCAAAATACCAGTAGTGTTCTTCCTTCGACGTGCACCACCAAGAAAGTTCTACATTATGAGGCAGGCCGTGACGATAGGGTGTCAGACATATCGTCGTTCACATACAGTGGGTGTAAGCCATGTTGCACGCGCGTTCGTTGAAGGTTATTGTGGCGAGCCTAGCATATGCAGATATGGCCTCGGAACATGGAGGCCGAAAGGTCAAGCATTAGTCACAGAGTTGTTGTGATCGACATTTCGACGTCCACCTTTGAAGTTGTGTTGCCGGCTCTGACGATGAGGGGTTGCGCAATGAATGGGGGTCGTGTAATCGCTAAACGATTCAGAGGGATGTTCGTTTGAGTGGGAGATCGGGCAGCGACGAAATAGTTTTTGGAGCTAGAATAAATTATATATAATATGTTTGACATTAATTTGTAATTAATGTTTAAATATAATTTTATATATTTATTTTCGAATTTATTTAGGCTGATTTCACTAAATGTGCCTTCTGGTGGAAAGAAGGCCCATGGGGGGAAAATTTCTCAAGGGAATTCGGTGGGGGAGCTATGGCCGGCCTAGGTGGGCCAAATGGGGCCCACCTAGGGCCGGCGCACCTGTTTGAGCCGCACGAGGCAATGGGGGATAGTCCCACATTGCCTGGCTGGTAAGGTTGGCTCCTCCTGGGAGCCTATATAAGAAGTGGCACCCCTGGCCTTTTAATTCACAAATTAATTCCCCAATTGTCTCTCGATTTCGTGATTCCCTTTGTCGGAGTTGCGCCGAGTAGAGAAGGGGGATCTCTCCACCATAGCCCGCTGCCGCGCTGCTGGTGTTCTGGTCCAAGTCTTCTGCTGCTCGTCCTGGACTGGAGCTTCGGAGCCCGTCGTCTCCACCGTATGTGTGTAACGCCCTGCGAGGTGCTGCGCTAGCGGTACTCGGAGGCCTACTTCCTCCACTCGACCTCGAGGTTATCTTCGTCGTCTTCGTCGTGCCGAGTTCTTCGCGACCTAGAGGTCGGCTACGTCGTCTTTGTCGTCAACGCTTGTGCTGGAGCGTAATCCCCGCTATTCGGTCTACGAGGGTATGTATTCCGATCTCCGCCGTACTTCTATATCTGCATAGTATAGATCTTGGCTAGTTTAAGGATATCGTTGCTAGGAAATTTTTTGTTTTCTGCATGCGATCCCCTTCACGAGCATGAGTCACAAAGTTTTTTTTTGAAGCTTTATGACAGTAGGAAAGGCTCCTACTGCCTCTGCTTAAACAGCCAAAACATTACATATTTACAAGTAGAGGGGCCTAGCCCCAAAGTTTTCAAAGTCTATTAACTAAAGAGAAAATATAGGGGTGTAAGGAGGACTTAGTCCTATATTGAAGCAAAGAGAAATCTTCCTTAAATCTAACTTTCCATGAAGTCAAGGAATGTGGGAAGCCTTCGAAAAGTAATCTGTTCCGCTCCTTCCAAATGCTCCAAGCAGCTGTGGTGAATATCTCCATAAACAAGGGTGCATTCCAATTATCTTTACCAAAGGAGACCATAGTCAATCTGTTGTTAGCAGGCCCCCAACTAAAACCAAGTTCACTCCAGCATTCTCTACTGAAAGGACAATGAAAAAACAGATGTTCCACCGTTTCCTCTGGAGCAGAATTGCAAAGCAAGCAAGAGTAGTTGTTTCCAATATTAAAATGTCTCCTTCTAAGCATGTTCCTGGTGTTGAGTCTATCAGCAAGTAGAAGCCAACAGAAGAACTTAATCTTCGGTGTCGATTTGGATTTCCATAACCACAGGAAAGCATCATGAGGAGTGATATTTCTGTGACAGAATTTATAGTATTTACTGGCAGCATAGCTCTTTGACCCCCATTGAAAGATCCAACTGTCACCAGCCGCATTGCCATCTAAAGAGACATGAAGGGATGCTTGCTGCAGAGCTCTAATCTCGTTTAAGGCCTGTGGTGACAAGGGCAGATGAAAGAGGGCTGCTAAATCATTAGTAGTTAAGAATTCTTGCACAGAAATATCCTCTTTCTGGGCATAGGAGTAAGCTCTTGGGTAGGAACTGGAGTTTTCCAATCCTAGCCAATTATCCTTCCAGAAAAGAACACTAGAACCAGATAACACCTCACATTGAGTTATTCCTCTAAAGGTTGGGTTCAGTTTAAATACATCTTTCCACCAGAAAGACCCACATGGAGCCAAAGCGTGAGGAACCTTCCCTGTATAGTATGTTCTCCAAATAAGTTGTACCCAGGGGGTGTCATTATTGGAATAGAATTTATGTAAAGCCTTCAGCAACAGAGCTTCATTTTGGACTTTGAGATTAAGTACACCTAACCCTCCTTTGTTTTTTGGTTTGCAAACCTCTTTCCAAGCAACTAGAGAATTACATTTTTCCCCATCATCAGTTTTCTTGTTCCACAAACAGTGTCTCCTAATTTTGTCGATGTGCTCTAAAATCTTCGGAGGCACTTTAATAGAACACATGGCAAACATGGCAATTGACGTCAGTAAAGAGTTTATCAATGTTACCCTGCCACTGTAGGCCATCATCATATAATTAGCAGAGAGTTGTCTTTCAATCCGATCTACTAGCGGCATTAAATCAAGAACAGTAGGCTTAGTAGTCCCCATCGGCAAACCTAAATAGGTAAAGGGCATTTTCCCAATGCTACACTGCAGAATGTCAGCCAGCTCCTTAGCCCTAGACTCAGACAAGTTCAGAGGAATCATTGAAGATTTCTGATAGTTAATGCATAACCCAGTCGATGTTGCATATGAATTAAGGATTTCCTTCATTATGATAATCTGCTGGGGACATGCAGGCATAATCAGAATGGTGTCATCTGCGTACTGTACAATAGGGTAATCCATCCCAAAGTGAGGGGAGAGAGGTGCTGTTAGGATATTATCTCGAAACGCTTTGTTGATAGCAGATTGGAGCAGATCAGCAGCTAGCACAAATAATAAGGGAGAAAGAGGGTCCCCCTGTCTGACACCTCTCCTGCAATGAAACTGTCTCCCAGGAGTACCATTTAGAAGAACTGCAGACAAGCCAGACTGAAAGAGAAGTTTAATCCAACTAATCCATTTAGCATCAAACCCCATGCTTACCATGATTTTGAGCATTGCCTCATGATCAATAGTATCAAAAGCCTTAGCAAAATCCAGCTTGAGCATTATAATTTCTTTCTTGGAGGTAGAACATTGGTGGATAAATTCAAAAGCCCATGCTAAGCAATCTTGAATTGTCCTCCCCTTCAAGAAACCATACTGATTCTTATGTACTATTTTGAGAACAATTTTTTGCAATCTGTTTGCAAGCAATTTGGTGATAATCTTGAGGCAGCAATTGAGCAAAGTGATCGGTCGATAGTCATTAACACCGGAAGGAGCACCAATTTTAGGAATCAGTGTAATGTACCCCATGTTAATACTTTCGATATTCATTTTCCCCTCATAAAAATCAAAACAGAGCTGATATATGTCCTGCTTCACAATATGCCAGGTATTCTTTAAGAAATGTCCATTAAAACCATCCGGGCCAGGGGCTTTATCACGAGGCATGAGCTTAACAATATCATCAATCTCTTGTGTAGTAAAAACCACTGAGAGCTCTTCCAAACCAGGAATTGGTTGTATAAGTTGATTCAGATCAAAGATCATCGGAGGGGAGCAAGACGTACCAAGTCTGTCTTTGAAAGTGTCAAAAATAACCTTTTCTTTTTCCATGTGGGAAACAGCTTCAGACCCATCTGGTAGAACCAGCTTAGCAATATTATTCCTTCTATAACGCTCAGAGGCAATAGAATGGAAGAATTTTCTATTCTCATCACCCAGCTTAGTCCATCTTACTGTACATCTCTTCTTCCAATACTTGTTCTGATAATCAAGTAACCTCAGCAAGTGTTTTTTCAGGATGACTCTACAGTTGTATTCAGGAACATATAGCCCTCTCTGATCTTCAAGAAGATCCAGCTCACTTATAGCCTTGTTTGTGTTATCAATACATATCTTGAGCTTAGAGATGCCTTTACTCCAATGCTTGATATCAGAGCGAAGTCTTTTGAACTTAGCATTCAAATTAGCAGCACTATTACTCTTATGAGTAGGCTTACACCAACTAGCCTTCACTGTATCAAGGAATCCAGGATGGGCAGTCCAGTAATTTTCAAAACGAAACAACTTACTTCCAGGGATAGAAGTTTTAATGGACACTACGCAAGGAGTATGATCAGAAGTCGGTTTGCCTTGAGGGTTAACAACTGTATTCGGAAAAGAAGTAGTCCAGTGCAAAGACGTGAAAAACCAGTCGAGCTGTTCAAGTAAAGGATCAGCTTGCATGTTACTCCAGGTATATTGTCTTCCTTTTAAAGGTAATTCAGTAAGGTTTTGTTCTCGGATAAAATCATTGAAAAGCATCATGTCAGCTGTATTGTCCCCTGGTTTATTGCGGTTACTCGAAAAACGCATGAAGTTGAAGTCTCCTAGGATTAACCAGTCCTCATCATCTGGAATGTTCAAATCAAATAACCATTTTACATATGTATCTCTCTGTTCACCAGAACATGGACCATACACATTCACTAGTGTCCAAGACTGAGCAGATTGGGTGGAAGTGAAATAAACCGACAGTGCAAAGGGTTCACAATGCATGACCATACCACTGAAGATAGCACTGTTCCAAATCACAGTGAGACCACCAGAGGCCCCAACAGATGGGACAAAAACATACTCATCAAAACGGGGAGGGCAACAAGACTTAATAAACCCAGGATCAAAGTGATGCTTCTTAGTTTCTTGCAAACAAATTACAGAACAACCACTGACATTAATAGCATTCCACAAAGCTAATTGTTTATCTCTGGAATTTAAACCTCGAATATTCCAGCACAAAACACACCAAGTCTTTAATAAACTCATTAAAGAACTAGATTAAATGGTGGATGAAGTTGGGGCCTCATCCAGCTGGAGACTAGCCAGCAGGTTTGCTCGAGAGACTTCTTCAGGTGGAACACCACATAGATTGATAGCAATGCTTTGCAGGACTTGGACCGGGGTGTCAGGAGAGATCTCAGTGCTTACGTCCTCTTGCTCCGCGTTCAATTCCTCCACAGCAGTATCAGCATCCAAAGCTAGATCTGGTGTTCTCCTAGCCTTAACCTTTGATTTATAAGGCTTAGAATCAGAGACTGAAATGCACTTAAAGCCATCATATCTAGTACTTCTTGTACTTCGGCGTACCTGAGTGGAGCATGCTGGCACAAAACGTTTGATGCGACGAGCTGTAACAGGAGCAGGTGTAGCAGATAAAACCCCCAGATCAGCTACAGAGTTCCTCCACTGAACCCTGCAGAAATAAGGTACAATGGCCAAAGGATTGTCAGCCGGTGACTGAGCAATAAATAATTTCCTGGAAACTCTCCTAGCCCCAAACTGATCCAGTGGGTGATAGATTTCAGCAGAGCTTCTCTTCCCACCAATAGAATTGGAATGCCAAATCAAGCTCTCCAAACTGGGTTGTAAGATTGTGTCAGCAAAAGGATCTGGCACAGTCAGTCCTCTAATCTCCTCTGCAGCAAATGAAAAACCCCCCAAACTAGGGGAGTTAACAGGCACTAATGCTAATGCATCATGAGACTGAACTCCCATCTGAACAAACTCCACCACATTATCAGTTAATCCACTGTCAGCACTGTGTGGATCACTATTAACTGGTGTAATGGAATCATGCCAAGCCTCCAAAGGGTTGTCAGTAATGTTACCGGCCCTAGGATGGAAGCCAGCTGAGAAAGGGATGCCCTGGTCAGCTAGGAATTGTGCAAAGCTAAGCTGGTGAGACAAATGGGTGGCAACAAGTGGCTGATTATACTGAGGGCTGGTATTATCTTGTGCATTAGCCACAACCTGAACAACATGATGGTGATGATTGTTGTTTTGCTGCTGCTGCATCCCAGGAGCCCCATTCTGCTGCAACCAAAGAGTTACTTGCTGCTGAAATATTTGTTCAGCAGTAAAGTAATCACCATACATGGGGTGTGGGTGCATGTTATCTGGTTCAGGATCTTCAGGAGGTGGAGGGATATGGTGGATGTGTGCATTCCAATCACTACTACGCAGGATATAAACAGGCACTGTCCAAGAACTTCTAGCACCTCCCAACTGACGGATCACTAAGCTCTTCGGCACAAATTTGGGGTGCACTAACCAAACTTTCACAAGGACTCTATAGTGGTTCCCCCTAGGATTGTGCCAAACCGAAAGCAGTTCGAAGTCACTAACAGCACGATTGATATAAGCATTGGTCTGGTAATCCAAAGGAAATCCCAAGTACATAATCCAAGTTTCACGACCGAAAGTGGTTAGCCTTCTATTACTAGCAGCATCATGCTTAACAAAAGTAACCGAGGTGATTTCATCCATCTCAAAAGAAAGCCCTACGACTGTATCCGCAACCAGGGTAGAGTGAAAGGTGAGAGTACCAATGCCGAAGGCTGTATCATCTGAGTCTGCCACTGGATAACCACTCTCAAAGAGAAGATCGATGATCGCTGACCTTGTTTCTTCTCGGAGTTGAATCAGGATAAATCTGCTAGTCTCCGCAATCACCACCCGGTCGTGCTGCAATGGAGGTGTCGGAGGCACCACCATATCAGAGCGAACCTTGCGATCAGCTGGGCCATGGTCAATGGACATACCATCGGGGATGAACGGGACGGGATTGAGTGGAAAGTTTGCCATGGCGGCGATGGGCTCGGTGCAGGGGAGGGTTTCTGTGTGCGGAACAGGGGCGACCAGCTCGAGAGAAGAGGAGGGGCAAGGCTTAAGCGGACGTTTGGGTTTCCAAACTTTGTTTTTTAGTCGCGCCACCGCAAAGCAACCCGAGATCGAATGGCCATAAAACCCGCAGTGATCACATCGAACGGTCCTGGACCCAGCCTTCTTAACAACTTTGGGGTGTGCAGTAAAATCAGCCCCAGAATCCAAAGATTGCGGTTTCTTTAAAGAACTACCTTTAACAACCCACCTGAGATTATTTTTCCGTAACAAATTTGAATCTGTTATGGCAGTATCAAAAGTATCCTTCTGTGAACAAGATGATCCAATATGTTCAGATGTGTTGCATTCAAAACGAGTATATCTTTTTGACTGAATCTCCTTAATGAACTGCCGTGATGGCATGCCAGAAACTCCCAAGGATTTTGCAATCTGATGATTCTCATATCCTGCCATAAATAGATCATCCATATGCCCAAAAAGATCAGAGTCAAAGATTGGTCCACGTGGCTTGGTACACGAAAACATGGGCCCACAGAATTTCCATGCACGTCGGTGCGCAGATTCAGGGTTTACCAAAACAGAGAACGTTAGCGATCCCAAAGAAACAGGGATAGCATCAGCAGAAGGATCCGGTATCTTCGGGGGAACCACAATCAGAGGAACACTCAAACGAGAATTTCTTGAATCAAACAGATCACAGGATCCCAAATGCATATGAGCTTTATCAAATGATCCAGCCACCAGAGGAGAACAAACCAACTTTGATCTAGGTTTAAACGTGGACAAGCTTGCCAAAGAATTTTTGGAGGACACAACAGAGACATCTCCTCGGAACAATTTGAATAAAATTTGAAAGTCTGGCCAGGTTCTTTCCCGTAGGGAATATATGAAATGCCCAACATGATTAGAAGCCAGAGAAAACCGAAACCTCTTATCATCAAGTTGAAATACTCGGAGACAAGAGGGATCACCACCAATGCAACATTGCAAGGCCAGAGCCACCGATTCCACCGAAAGACCGAACGAAGCATGCACAAAGTGTGCCACTAGAAAGAACTCCTTGGAGGGTGACGAGGGAGAGAAATGGACCGTAGATCTGAAGAAACGACGCACCTGAGCTGCCACTGCACGACCAGGGGAAAGATCCCAAGAGGAGAAGAGATCCATCGACGCAATCAAACCACTAGAACATCATCGCTAGGGTTGGAGTTGGTGGGAGAGGTGGGTAGCCGGAGGGGGAGGAGGGGGGGAGGGACGCCATGCTCTATCCTTCCCTTTTCCTCGTATCATACCGGATGAGTCACAAAGTTGTTGTGATCGACAATTCATTGTCTACCCTTGAAGTTGTGTTGCCGTCTCTGACGATGAGGGGTTGTGCAATGGATGGGGGTCGTGTAATCGCTGAAACGACCAGGAGGGATGTTCGTTTGAGTGATAGTTCTGATAGTTATTTTCTAAAATACTAGAACTCAAAATATAATGAACAAAGTCATGTTTTGCAAAACCTTTGTAGATATTAACCGATAATAGCCTTCTTTAAAATTAGGCGCAATCCTGCGATTGAGAAACTTAAAAAGTTGGGTCCAAACTTCATAGTTTTATACTTTAGCTTGAGGATACTACTTGTTTAAACCGTTAGCTTTTTGTGATACAATACCCGCTAGGAGATAAACCCGGAGATTCCGCTAACAAAAGGATAATTTGGATTATCAAGTTTTTGTACGGATAATATCATCATAGTCCAGTGTATGCTATGATCTCTTCCATAGAGAACTAAAGGTGGGTACGAGTTGTTAGATCGCGAACATATGAGATGATCGCTAAACTCAAGATACACCTAAAGTTGGGTTGATGAAGTTTAACAATACTTTGACTGTTTTTCTTCTCAACCAAGATGGAAGAGAATACACACATTGAAGGAGCATGTGGCAGTCATACTTGATGACACTAGTCATACTTGATGACATTGGTCATACTTGATGACATATGGTCATACTTGATGACATTGAGACGCCTCGCTCAGCTCGACCACTGGATGACAGACGACGTTGCCAGGTGCAAATGCTTTGTCATAGACTATGTCATGCAAGGGGAATCGTTCACCTTCATGGTTCTTGATTACGTTGGAAGTATCAAGAATGAAACGGATCGCCAGGAAGTCATCAATGATGATGGTGAGTATATGATATACACGTTATGAAAGTTTTACCTAAACAAGTTATCGTAGTAGTGACTAAGTTTTTGATACTGGTCATGTTTTATAAAAACCAGATTCACTACTTGAGTAGCTTGGAAGGATGAGGCCATAGACACTCTCCCTCTAGATCTACCATTTGAATAAATTCTTTTATGATCGCCTGTTAGTATGATCGTTATAAGTGTGTCTCCTCTTGCGAGACAATTGTTCATATATGCTAGTGACAAATTCGTTGTCCTATATTTATGAAGTAATGATCATAAGCCGATTCGAATTTAGATGGTAGAAGCTCCCACATTCATAATATTACTGCCAAAGGATACAAACTTAATTAAGACACCACATTCGTGTGGCACTACCGTTTAATTCATGTTAATGTTATAGTCAATGAATTAGTGATACGTCCATTTTGCATCACTATCTTATATTATAATTTACTGCTATTTGATATATATCGTATTTGGAGATGATACTTATGTTATTTTATCTATTTTGCATGATTGATGATCATCGGGGGATGGAACTCCAGAGCCTGAATTCTGCTGGAAAAAGCACCGTCAAGATACAATATTTGCGAAGACCAGAAGAACAAAGTGGCTAACTGGGAATTATTTCCGAATTATTTCACGAAGGAGGCCAAAAGAGGAGCCTGGGGTTGGGCCCCAGGGGGCCCTCATCACCCCATGGCGCGGCAGCTCTTCTGGCCGCACAAACAGGTGATGAGGCCGCCCTGGCCCACCATCTAGCGCACCCCTTCCCGTACTTGTTCCCCTCAAAGACCTAAAATTACTACGTTGGACAGAAACCATCTCCGCCGCCACCACGAGGCGGATAATACAGAGAGAGAAAAGCTCTCCGGCCGGCTGCGTTGCCGCCGGGGAAATTCCCTCCCGGAGGGGGGAAATCGTCGCCATCGTCACCGTCATCGAACTGCACTCCATCAACATCGCCAACACCACCATCTCCATCGCCGACGCCGTCATCTCCATCCATCCACTCTGTTCCCGTTGTAACATCTAGGGCTAAACTCTGTGTATTTGAAAGGGGACACTCTCCCGGTGTTGATTACTCATGTTATTGATGCTATTAAGTCAAACCGTTGAACTAGGGTTTATGTTCAGATTATTATCCATCATTATATCACCTCTAATCATGTTCATTATAGTGTGTTGCGAGTAGTTCGTTGTGTTCTTGAGGACATGGGAGAAGTCTAGATGTTAGTAATGAACTATGTTGATTAATATTTGATATTTTGATATTTAAGTTGTGGTGCTATTCTTCTAGTGGTGTCATGTGAACGTCGACTACATGACACTTCACCTTTATGGGCCTAGGGAATGCATCGTGTATTCGGTTATCATTTGTGGGGTTACCGGAGTGACAGAAACCTAAACCCCCGTTGGTATTCCGATGCGCGAGGGATCGTAGGATCTCAGAGTTTAAAGTTATGGTTAGATTTATCTTAATTACCTTGTATTTTCGGATGCTTGCAAGGGGTATAATCATAATCATAATTATGTATTAGTCCTAGGAATGGCGGTGCATTAACATAGGTTCACCCACACGACACTTATCTAAATACTAAAGATTATTCATCAATATGAAGCGAAAGCACTAGACAGAAATCCCGTGTGTCCTCAAGAACGTTTGGTCATCATAAGTAAACAAACCGGATTGTCCTTTGCTCTCAAAAGGATTGGGCCACTCGCTGCAATTATATTTGCCGCGCTTTATTTATCTGTTATCTCAAAGTCTACTGAAAACTTGTCTGCTAGTGTTTACAATGAAATTCTCATCAAAACCACTTGTCAACACCTTCTCCTCCTCGTTGGGTTCGACACTCTTATTTATCGAAAGTACTACGATACACCCCCTATACTTGTTGGTCATCAAGACTATTTTCTGGCGCCATTGCCGGGGAGTGAAGCGCTATTGGTAAGAGGAATTGGTAAGGAAAACTTCAACTGTAAGTGTTGTTTTTATTTCTGTCTCCTTATTTGCTTTATAATGGAGAAGAGAAATATTGCTTTCCTGTTTGGGAAGTCTTCTACCGCTGCTGAGGTAGATCTTGAGGCGCCTCCTGAGGATATTGTGCCATTTAAAATACCTATGAAACTTGTTAAACGTGTTATGAATAACCGCTACCTTGGGGATGGAACTGTCCACCCCGGTGATCATTTGTTGTATTTACATGAATTATGCGAGTTGTTCAAGTGTGCAGGTATTACGATGGACGAAGTCAGGAAGAAATTATTCTCCATATCACTTGGTGGGAGAGCTACGCATTGGTATAAACTGCTGAAGAACAGGGATTCTCTTGGATGGGAGGAAATTGTACCTCTCTTTTATTCTAAATTTTATCCTCCAAGTGAAATTCATCAAGATAGGAATTCTATATATAAATTATGGCCTCATGATGGAGAGAGTATTGCCCAAGCGTGGGGGAGATTGAAGGCATTAATGCTCAAATGTCCCATTCATGAGCTTCCTGGTAATATTATTGTTGATAACTTCTATGCAAGACTCTCGTTTGAAGATAAAACATTATTGGATACTTCATGTGCTGGATCATTCACTCGTAATAAGAAGGAGTTTAAATGGGATCTTGTTGATCGTATTGAAGAAAATACTGAAGCATGGGAGAACGACAAAGGTAGGGAGTCAGGTATAAAATATGACTTTGAATGCATTAGGACTTTTATGGACACTGATGTATTTCGAAATATGAATAATGCTTATGGTCTTGATTCTCAAGTTGTTGCAAATTATTATAAAACCTTTTCTGATTATTTCGGTTTTCCTAAGAAGGGGTTTGAAAAATATCATGAACCTTATAAAGATAAATATGTTGTTCCTTTTACTAAAAGCATTGAAGTTAATATTGTTGATCATATCACTCCTGAGCCTTATGTTGATAAAATTCCCTTTCCCGCTAAAGTGAAAGAACATTCTCTTATGGCTAGTGTGGTTAATAAAAGTGATAAGAAAGCTAAAGAACCTGATGAACAAATTAAAGTTGAACCTTCTGTGGCTATAATTAAAGAACTTGTTTCTGAAAATGTGGGAGAAGAGTATATTATATTTTGTGATGATGCTTCTAATGTTGTCTCTCATCCTTAAAAGCCAAGAAAGGCTAGTGTTCCTGTGTTATCTGTTAAAATTGGTGATCATTGCTATTATGGTTTATGTGATATTGGTGCAAGTTCAAGTGTTATTCCTTATGAGCTTTACAAAGAGATTATGCATGAAATTGGCCCCAACCAACTTGAAGATATTGATGTGGTTATTCAACTTGCTAATAGAGAAACTATATCTCCCATTGGTATTGTTAGAGATTTTGAAGTTCTATGTGGTATGACTAAATATCCCGCTGATTTTCTTGTACTTGGTTCTACTACTAGTAAGACTTGTCCTATTATTTTTCATAGACCTTTTCTGAATACTTGTGGTATTGTTATAGATTGTAGGAAAGAGAAAATCCTTACTAAATTTGCTGGTGATTCATATGAATTCAATTTTTTGAAATTTGCTAAAACCCCTTATGAACCCGAATTGCCTAATGAAGATTTTAGAGTAGAAAAACTTGTCCTCTGTCTTGCTCCTACTAATTATATTCAACAATTTATGGAAGATCATGAAGATGAAACTTTTATGGAAGAAAGAATAACTTGAGAACATATTCCTTCGTCAACCTATTCTTAAACATAATTTAAAAGTGGAAGACTTGGGTAAAAGACTTCCACCTAAAGAGGATCTTGTCTTTGATTTAAAACCTTTGCCTGATAATCTTAAGTATGCTCATCTTGATGATAAGAAAATATATCCTGTTATTATTAGTGTTAACCTTTCAGGTAAAGAAGAGGAACAATTATTGGAAATATTGTAGAAACACCGTGGAGCTATGGGTTATACTTTGGATGATTTGAATGGGATTTGTCCTACTATATGTAAACATTCTATTAATATGGAGCCCGACGCAAAGCCAGTTGTGGAACATCAACGCCGTTTAATACCTAAGATGAAGGAAGTGGTAAGAAATGAGGTATTAAAACTTCTTGATGCTGGTATCATTTATCCTATTGCTGATAGTAGATGGGTTAGTTCTGTGCATTGTGTCCCTAAGAAGGGTAGAATTACTGTCGTACCTAATGATCATGATGAACTTATTCCTCAAAGAGTAGTTGTTGGTTACAGAATGTGCATTGATTTTAGAAAGGTTAATAACGTTACTAAGAAAGATCATTATCCATTACCCTTATTGATCAAATGTTGGAGAGATTAGCCAATAAAACTCAATTTTGCTTTCTTGATGGTTATTCTGGTTTCTCTCACATTGCTTTTAAAACTCAAGATCAAGAGAAAACCACATTTACTTGTCCCTATGGTACTTATGCTTAGAGGCGTATGCCTTTTTGTTTATGTAATGCTCCTGCTACTTTTCAAAGATGTATGTGTGCTATCTTTCATGGTTTTTGTGAGGAAATTGTGGAGGTTTTCATGGACGATTTCTCCGTCTATGGTACTTCATTTGATAATTGCTTGCACAATCTTGATAAGGTTTTGCAGAGATGTGAAGAAACTAATCTTGTTCTTAATTGGGAGAAATGCCATTTTATGGTTAATGAAGGGATTGTTCTTGGACATAAAATTTCTGAAAGAGGTATTAAAGTTGATAGAGCTAAAGTGGAGGCAGTTGAGAAAATGCCTTGCCCCTGAGATGTTAAAGGTATTCGTAGTATTCTTGGTCATGCTGGTTTCTATATAAGCTTTATCAAAGACTTTGCCAAGGTATCAAAGCCTCTTACTAATCTCTTGCAAAAAGATATACCGATTGTTTTTTATGATGATTGTAAGGAAGCTTTGGAAACTCTTAAGACATCTTTAATAACTCCTCCTATTGTTCAACCACCTGATTGGAATTTTCCATTTGAAATTATGTGTGATGCTAGTGATTTTGTTGTTGGTGCTATTCTTGGACAAAGAATAGATAAGAAGTTAAATGTTATTCATTATGCTAGTAAGACTCTTGATTCTGCTCAAAAGAATTATGCTACAACTGAAAAAGAATTTCTAGCTGTTGTATTTGCTTGTGATAAATTTAGACAACACATTGTTGATTCTAAAATTATTATTCATACTGATCATGCTGCAATTAGATACCTTATGGAAAAGAAAGATGCAAAGCCTAGGCTTATTAGATGGGTATTATTGTTGCAAGAATTCGACTTACACATTGTAGATAGAAAAGGTGATGTTAATCCTGTTGCTGATAATTTGTCTAGATTGGAAAACATTGCTTATGATCATATACATGTTAATGATAGTTCTCAAATGAACAATTGGCTGCAATAAGGGTGAGTTCACGAGATAGTCCTTGGTATGCAGATTATGCTAACTTTATTGTTTCAAAATATTTGCCTCCAACCTTTTCAGCTCAACAAAGAAGAAAATTATTTTATGACTTGAGGCATTATTTCGTGGATGACCCACACTTATATAAAGAAGGAGTTGATGGTATTATGCGAAGATGTGTTCCGGAGTATGAACAAAAGGATATATTGAGAAAGTGCCATGGTTGTGCTTATGGAGGACATCACGCTGGAGATAGAACCACACAAAAGGTTTTACAATCAGGTTTTTATTGGCCTACTCTCTTTAAAGATGCAAGAAAGTTTATTTTATCTTGTGATGAATGTCAAAGAGTTGGTAATATCTCTAGACGTAATGAAATGCCTATGAATTATTCTCTCTTTTTGAACCGTTTGATTGTTGGGGATTTGACTTTATGGGTCATTTCCTTCTTCAGAAGGTAATACACTTATACTTGTTGTTGTTGATTATGTTACTAAATGGGTAGAAGCTATTCCTACTAAAAGTTTTGATGGTGAAACATCATAAAAAATGCTTCAAGAAATTATTTTTCCTATGTTTGGTGTTCCTAGATATCTTATGACTGATGGAGGTTCTCATTTTATTCAAGGTGATTTTAGAAAAGTTCATGCTAAATATGGTGTTAATCATAGAATTGCTTCAGCTTATCATCCTCAAACTAGTGGGCAAGTAGAATTATCAAATAGAGAAATTAAATCTATCTTGCAAAAGACTGTTAATAGAACGAGGAAGAATTGGGCTAGTAAATTAAATGATGCATTGTGGGCTTATAGAACTACTTATAAAAATCCCATGGGTATGTCTCCTTATAAACTGGTTTATGGAAAAGCATGTCACTTGCCCTTAGAATTAGAACACAAAGTTTATTGGGCAGTGAGAGAACTAAATAGAGATTTTAAACTTGCTGGTGAGAAAAGATTGCTTAATTTGAGTTCTTTAGATGAATGGAGAAGTGAAGCTTATGAAAATGCTAAACTATGTAAAGACAAAGTTAAAAGATCGCATGATAAGAGAATACTCAAGAGAGAGTTTCATGTTGGTGAGAAAGTTCTATTGTATAGTTCTCGTCTTAGATTCGTTGCAGGAAAATTACTCTCCAAGTGGGAAGGACCATATGTTATTGTGGAGGTGTTTCGTTTGGGTGAGATAAAATTTCTTCGCTCAAGGATGACTCTACACAAGTGGTAAATGGACAAAGAATCAAGCATTATATTTCTGCAGATTCTTATAATGAAGATGTTGATGTTATTTAAGCAATTTCTCCGGAGAATTACATTAAAGAAAATATTTCTGAGTTCGCAGAACCTGTTTTGAAAAAGGTACAGTTTCGGTAAGAAAAAGTCCGCGAATTTTATTTTTGGTTAACTATGATTTAATTTTGGAAAATATGGAAAAATATGAGACGAAAACAACAGAACACGAGGTCTGAGGCGACGTCACCACCTCGTGGCGCGGGCCCCTTCCTGGCCGCGCCACCAGGTGATGAGGATGCCTCGGAGCCCCTCTCGTACTCTGTTTCGTGTTGTTGCCTTCCTTTTATTTCGTAAATTTTTGCTATATAATCATCCGAGTCCCGCGAGGTCCGTATATTGTGTTTTCGACGCGTTTTTGTTTCGAGCTGTTTTCTGCCAGAATATTGTCCCAGTTTTTAGAGTCATCATGGTCTCTGCCAACGACAAGGGAATGAAGACTTTGGAGGATGTGCTTCAAGATCCCAAGCAAGAGGAGGACATCAAGAGAGATAATGAAGTGGAGGAAGAAGAAGACATGCATCGTCACCCTCGTGCAACTGCCGCAAGCATTGGAGTGGTGGAGATCCCCTCCAACCGCAGGATGAGCGCACGGATGAGCACCAGAGGGAGATTTCCACGTCATCTTCTGGCTCCAAGAACAACTTCATCAAGCACCAACTACGCCTTCCACAACCTAATCCACCTGGATCAAATTGAAAAGATGCCTGAGGGTATGAGGCCAAACCTTTGGAATATGGATCATTCTAACAATGCAGGGAAAAGGAGCTCCAAGTCTGATGCAGAGTGGGGAAACAACTCCAAGAGCTGGGACTCGAAGGCTGATGTATTCATGAACCGTATTGAGCACAACACAGAGATGATCGGTGCTCTTGCTTACAAGATTGACGAACTGAAGGAGTTGGTTGAAAGGCTTATTGGGGATTCATCACCATCACCACCGAAGGAGTAATTCATCGGTATTGGCACCTCCCTTAGCTTGTTCCAAGCTTGGGGGGAGTGTCGCGATATCACCATTATCTTTCATCTTTTACTTTTTAGTAGTGTCATATCATGAGTACGGAAGTTATCTTATATATGGTTTGCAATGTGGAAGTATCTCTCCTTTAGTTGGTTATCTATATATCCCTTGGTGTGAGTTGCCGTTATGGAATATTAATGAGAACTGTTATCATTTATCTTCTGTACACTTTGTTTTAGGTTGCAACTTTTATCGTGTATGATTGATCCTGTCATTTAGTATTGGTGATCACTTTGGGAACATATAGTAAATATTTTGTCTTTGACAAACTTAGCATTGGTCTGTAGCTACAATACTTTGGAACATAAGAGGAAAAAGAATTACATGTAGAATATAGCATTCATTGATCTTTCTCACTTGTCTATGACAAGCTTAGTATTCACAACTTAAAATTGTGTGTGCTTTCAAGTAAGAATTGCATGATTGTCTTTTACTACATGTATGTTTATTTGTATCCTTCAACTCTTATGCTTGCTACCCAACCTTGCTAGCCAAAGACCTGTATCGAGAGGGAATGCTTCTCATACATCCGAACCTTGAACCAAAACCCCTGCCATCTGTGTCCACTATATCTACCTACTATGTGGTATTTTGCGCCACTCCAAGTAAATACTTCTTGTGCTATCTTTATTCAAAATTACTATTCCTTATTTGTTTCAATGTTCACTAGCTCATGAGGAAATAATAGTTGGGTTTGTCATCTTCCGTACTAATTAAGTAACCCATGACTTGCATGCTACATCTACTCGTCATTAATATTGCAAAGGGGTGGTCAGACCACTATAATATCAAAGCTTGAGTTTTTCAAAAAATATAGGCACTCCTCCATGGTTTGAGATTGATTGGTGGGCACCCGTGAATTCGGCTAGCCATGGTTATGTTAGAAAGGTGGAGAGGAGTGTCATGGCTGTGAAAGTAAAGAGAAAAAGAAGATGAATATGATAAAGGCTTGTTTTAAAAAAATCGGAACCACCCTTAACTTGGTTAGTATGTAAGATGACAAGAACTCTGTTACAAATCGTTGACAACAACAAACACCGCTCAAAAACTTACTTTTATGCTCTCTATATGATTTCAAAAAGCTCTAGCACATGCTTGTATCTCTGCTTCCGTCTGCGAAGGGCCTATCATTTACATTATGTTGAGTCAGTAAACCTATCTCCTTCTATCTTAAGCAAGCATTTGAGTTGATCGTGATTCAACCATTCATACATTAGTATTGTTAATCATGTCTTTCATTCTTTCTTGCTTAGCACATTGTTGGTATCTAATGAATTTGATTTTTGGAGCTATCAACCTATAAAGAGGGCTGTTTTATAAACTTAGCTCAATTGCTAATTATTCTCTGACCAAGGACTAAGTTTGCCAACACCAACTATGGTTTTCTCTATGTACTTTACTGTGGTTTACCTCTACTTGTTACAAGTTGATTTATACATGAACGGAGTTAATATCTAAGATGACTTGTGCATTTATACATGTGATGCTTCTTGTCTGTATATTATATATCGACACTTCACTCCATAAACCTGTGGTCATGTTTACTGAGTTTAGCTTTCGCTTGGGGACAAGCGAGGTCTAAGCTTAGGGGGAGTTGATACGTCCATTTTGCATCACTATTTTATATTATAATTTACTGCTATTCATTGATTTATATCGTATTTGGAGATGATACTTATGTTATTTTTTCTATTTTGCATGATTGATGATCATTGGGGGCTGGAACTCCGGAGCCTGGATTCTGCTGGAAAAAGCACCGTCAAGATACAATATTTGCGAAGACCAGAAGAACAAAGTGGCTAACTGGAATTATTTCCGAATTATTTCACGAAGGAGGCCAAAAGAGGAGCCTGGGGTGGGCCCCAGGGGGCCCTCATCACCCCATGGCGTGGCAGCCCTTCTAGCCACGCGAGCAGGTGATGAGGCCGCCCTAGCCCACCACCTGGCGCACCCCTTCGCGTACTTTGGACAGAAATCATCTCCGCCGCCACCACGAGGCGGAGAAGACAGAGAGAGAAAAGCTCTCCAGCAGGCTGCGTTGCCGCCGGGGAAATTCCCTCTCGAGGCGGGGGGGGGGGGAATCATCGCCATCGTCACCGTCGTCGAGCTACACTCCATCACCATCGCCGACACCACCGTCTCCACCGCCGACGCCGTCATCTCCATCCATCCACTCCGTTCCCGCTGTAACATCTAGGGCTTAACTCTGTGTATTTGATAGGGGAAACTCTCCCGGTGTTAATTAATCTTGTTATTGATGCTATTGAGTGAAACCGTTGAACTAGGGTTTATGTTCAGATTGTTATACATCATTATATCACCTCTGATCATGTTCATTATGGTCTGTTGTGAGTAGTTTGTTGTGTTCTTGAGGACATGGGAGAAGGCTAGATGTTAGTATGAACTATGTTGATTAATATTTGATGTTTTGATATTTATATTTAAGTTGTGGTGCCATTCTTCTAGTGGTGTCATGTGAACGTCGACTACATGACACTTTACCTTTATGGGCCTAGGGGAATGCATCGTGTATTCGGTTATCATTTGTGGGGTTGCCGGAGTGACATAAACCTAAAGCCCCGTTGGTATTCCGATGCGTGAGGGATCGCATGATCTCAGAGTTTAAGTCTATGGTTAGATTTATCTTAATTACTTTCTTGTATTTGCGGATGCTTGCAAGGGGTATAATCATAAGTATGTATTAGTCCTAGGAAGGGCGGTGCATTAGCATAGGTTCACCCAAACGAAACTTATCTAAACACTAAAGATTATTCATCAATATGAAGCGAAAGTTCTAGACAGCAATCCCGTGTGTCCTCAAGAACGTTTGGTCATCATAAGTAAACAAACCGGCTTGTCCTTTGCTCTCAAAAGGATTGGGCCACTCGCTGCAATTATATTTGCCGCGCTTTATTTACTCGCACTTTATTTATCTGTTATCTCAAAGTCTACAGAAAACTTGTCTGCTAGTGTTTAAAGTGAAATCCTCATCAAAACCACTTGTCAACACCTTCTGCTCATCATTGGGTTCGACACTCTTATTTATCAAAAGTACTACGATACACCCCCTATACTTGTGGTTCATCAATTTGCTCCATACAGATGGATCTACAAGTCCTTAGATTTGATCTTTTTGACACTTGCAACATGACTAAGACACTGTTTTCGGAAAACGGGCATATAACTTATTGATAATCATGCATATATATGTGTGTGGATCAATGAAGTAATTGAAGTGTAGTGGAGACCTTTTAGTAGTAAAGTTCACTGAACATTTTGAGTATAACTTGTTGAGAATCGTGCATATGGGTGTATGTGAATCAATGAAGTACTTTCACGTATAATGGAACTCTTTATTTTATAGGCTTCATGAATATTCCGAGTAGATACATGGATATCCACTTAGGGAATGTTAGTATGGAAATTTTGATTCGATCAAACAAGTTCAGAATGAAGTAGGAAATTAAATTTAACAAGAAAATCAAATTCCTGCGATACAGATCGAGGAAATAAAGATTTGAATTACAATGTTGGCATATAATTGGAAGACTTGTGAGAAGAGTTCCACTAATTACGTCGCATGGAACACCATAGTGTTATGGTATGATAGGATGTCGTAATCACACACTATCGGATAGTGTGTGGTAAATAAATCTCTTATCGAATTATTGTGATCATTGGAGTCATATGGTAGAAACATAAACATTCACGTTAGATAATAGGAAAACTATTTAGATCCATGGAGACAATACCATATAAGTGATGGCATGGCTTTTAGCCTAGATTGTCGTTTCAGCAATTTAGTGTTTCGATGTGATCAAACCTAAAATGGATAAATCTTTGTTGTGTACTGTACCTAAAGAGTTAGTTGGGTACATGTCTCACTTCATAGGCAAAATCGTTGCCGGAATATACGTTGCGAAAGAAATAGTTTCTTGTCCAAGTGTACAAGTGGTAAAGAAAGTAGAGCAAGACGAAGTTAATTGTAGCGTACCTGCACTTAAAATAAGGAAGATACTTGTGTATAGTGCAAATCCCTGGATCGATTCGTTTGCACACACAATTTACGATATAATATCACAACAAAGTATCAATTTTATTACATCGATGATCAAGACTTACAAAATATTTAATACAAGTTGCATAGCATAAAGCTAGCTTTGAAAGAGTAAACAGCGGAAATACAATAGCAATGAGTCTCTATCACTTTCATGCTGCCACAAGCGAAAACATGTTGGTTGTAGACTCGAAACCTTTAAACGAAACCTCACTCGTCATATGAACAATCTGCAATAAGAAAAATGTTGCAACAACGTGGGCCAGATTCCATTAAAAATGGAGTCTGGCAAGTGACACTATGGTGGACACTCAATGGAAATAACTCTAAAACCTGAATGCATATTTGGCTGGTGGAGTTCAAGGCTATTTTGCATAAAGCCATTTTTGCCTAACTCTTTGTAAAACAAACTTATTAACATCATAATTGACAACACTGGTTAACCCAAGTTAGCCAAAATATATCTCGTCCTTAGGTGCACCCTCAGGTGAAAACCCCCACATTCAATGGTCCTAAGTATAGTGGAAACTATCTTAGGTGAAAACCCCCATGAACATGGTCCTGAGTAGTCCACTGTTGTTTACTTATCAAAATTTTATTAAGAAATTAGAATGTTGGGATTCCTCCATTGTCCTTGATCAGCTGTAGTCTTTACTTGGAATACTTTTCCTTGAGTTCTTCACATCCTTCTCCCTTTATTCCTCACATCCCTTTGTTCCTGGGTGGCCTTCCACAAGTGTGCTCTCAGGTGAGAACCCCCAAATTCATGATCCTAAGTACAGTAGAAACTATCTTAGGTGAAAACCCTTATGGACATGGTCCTGAGTAGCCACTCAACATAAACCAAACAACCAATCCACCCAGATGATTCATTAACTTAGTGGATGTGCACTCCCAGGTAAAAACCCCCACATACTATGATCCTAAGTATAGTAGAAACTATCTCTGGTGAAAACCCTCATAGACATGGTCCTGAGTAGCCACTTAAGATTTTGTAAAACCTTTCACCAATTGCATAGCATCAAAACTCCTCTAAGTCATTTCATAGGTACCTAGACACAATGGAATAGGGAATTCTAAAGTCTTGCATAGCAAATATACTAAGTTCTACACATGCATAGGAAAATAACTAAGTTATGCATAGAAAATACTTAGGAATTTTATGGGGGTGTGCCACTTGCCTTGGCAACAAGAAGAATAGCAACAGCAACTGCAACTGTTGTCGTTTCCCTCCGAAATTTCTAACACATCAAAAAAAAAACACACATAAACATACCAACAAAATAACAATACAAAAATATGTTATGCATGATGTGCAAAATACTTAGAAAAAATACTAAGTCTATTCTTCAAGGTGATCGACAATTATTATCAACTCTTTGTAAATTGGATATTCACTATAGTGAGAGAGACAGACACCCGGCCAGCCACTTAAGTTGTGGAACAGGTCTCATGGACGTGGACATGTAAGGTTAGTCTCCAGACCGCTTCATCTCACTATGCCGCTAGGATCCAACGAACTTAAAGATGGTAATAACATGATCAAAAATTGTTTATGTCTAAAGTGAAAGACAAGATTTAGGAAAGAGGGAACAGATAGAAAGAAGAATGTAGAATCTTCTCCTTGCTTCCTTTTCTTCTTGATGTGATGACTTCATTGCAATTTTGTAGACTGGATGGCTTTGAAAACTTCATGGTGTTCATGGCTTCCAGGTTGGTCTTGAATACAACTTAGTCATCATAAGGGCTAAGAGAAGAAAGGAGAAAAGAGAGAGAGAAGAAGCAAGACTTAGAAAATATAGCTGGTTGGTCTTCATGACTTCTCCTTGATTTTCTTCTAAGTGCTTCTACTCCTTGAAGATACTTCTGAAGTCTTGTTTTGGCTAAGTCCTTCATTGGTCTTCTAGCTCCATGTTGAAAAACCTAAGTGTCTAGTGCATAGCTTAGAGAAAATAAAGAATTTTGAAATAGAGAAAATAAAGAAGTCCTTCATTTACCAAAATACTAAGTTTGAAAATAGTCCTAACTTAGAGAAAATAAAGATGAGATTTTCTATGAGAAATATATCGATATGTGAAAATAAGTTATGCATGCAATGCAGTTTTTAATCATAACAAACATCATAATTTTTTTTTATTTATAAAGTATGCATTAGGCTATAAATGCAATTTGATAAATTTCTATTTTTGCAAAATATAATAAAAGGAATAAATATAAGATTAAGTTTTCTGTGATTAAATTTTTATAACAAAATTTTAAAAATAATGTTAATAGACAGAGGGGATTTAAATATATTTATTGAAATTGGATTTAATCAAAAATAATGTTTCTATTAATACTTATGTCAAAACTATTCAAATAAAAAATATAACTATGAAATCATTCAAATACTACTCAAAATATTTTTTTAACAGTGGCATCATATTACAAATATTCCAAAGTTTCTTAAACAATTTTATTTGCAATTTTTGGATTTATAAATTTAAAGTTATTACAAATATACTCAAATCATTCATTTGAATATTTGAATATTTTAAACTAAATCAAATTTGAATTCTAACATATCTAAAATATTCTACATGTCAAGGGCTTTCCAAATATATAAAAATATTTGAATTTGGATGTGTGAGTAAAAATTTATAACTATTCTAAGTGGCACGGGCTTATCTGCAAAAGTGCCAAATAAATTTAAATAAGAAAATAATTTTCTGACGTGGCAGCTGACTGGGCGCTGACTGCGTGCTGACTGGGCGCTGACGAGGCATCGATGTGGCAAGATCCTATTGGTTAGTACCGATTAGGATGGGGGATCTAATATGGGCCGCTGAGATCAGACCGGACGGCTCACCTCGATTGGCCTGAAGCTGGCGGCGCAGGGTCGCCGGAGTTGGAGAAGCTCGTCGGCGCGCGCTCGGGTTCGGACGGAATCGTCACGCCGGTGGTTCCCGGGACTTCGGAAGGTCATGACGTCGCGCGGAAGGACGCGGCGGTGGCTATAGGGCTGGCGGCGCCCTCGGGTTCGTCTCGGGGAGGAGAGGGGATGTGGCCGGAGTGGAGAAGATCCCCGGCGGGTCCGGTCGGGCATGTACTCAACGAACAGGTGCAGGAAGAAACACGGGAAGGGCATCAGGGGTGCGTATTGGGGAAAGGAAGAAGATGGGGCTAAAAGGGGGCGACGTGGTCCTTTGTGGCCGCCGGAATCGACAAAATGGGGCGGCGGCCGTGGTCGTCTCCGGTGAATAATATCTCCAGCCCTGGGGCATGGTTTCGAGCGGGGGGAGAGGGGAATCCGAGTGGAGGAGCAGGGGATTAAGAGGGGAGGAGAGGGCGTTGACTGCTCCCTTTAATCGCTCGACTTGAAGAGGAATGAATCCGGCCGTTTTCTGCTCTGTTGGGGGCGTGGTCTCCGGATTGAAGACGAAGGTGACGTGTGGGCCCCACACGTCAGCGAGAGAGGGAGAGAGAAGCGGGTTGGGCTCGCGCTGGGCCTCTGCCTGCTGCGCGCACGAGGGGAGATGTTGGGCTCGGCCCATTTCGCTCTGAGACATTTTTTTTTGTTCTGTTTCTTTTGTTTTCAAAATTCTATTTTCTTATTTCCTTTATAACTTTTGTTTGATAAAAGCAAATTCACCCATAATTATTTCTATAAATTTGTATAGTCAAGATCTATTATTTAAAACATTCAAGCACATATTTTCAAACATTTTTAAAAATACAAATTTAAAATATTGCATAATTGTTTAATTGATACTTTAGGTAAATTTGTAAATTTAGGGTTTAAATAAAATCCTTTGTTGCTTCTTATAATCAAATAAAATGTCACAAATTTATACTTCTAAATATAACTTATTTTATAATTATGTTTTAGAAAATAATAGTTGAATGAAAACCAAATTTTAAAATAGAACATGTTTTAAATAATGTTAAAGAACACTTGTAAATATTATTTAAAATTATGAATATCTATGGCTAAGTGGTTGAAATCAATTACTTATAAAGAAACTATTTTATTGCAAGAAAATGGTTTGAAATTTCGTAAAACATTTGTCCAATTATATATTGAGGTTTTAAGAAATACAATGGATAATAATATGTTTAACTTGAAACAACTTTTGAAAATAATGATAACTGAGATATTGGAAATATTAAATCATTTGAATATGTTTCAAATCTTTAATAGTTGGTTTTCTTATGCATTTTAATATTTTATTTTAATCAAAACAAAAGTTTTAAATTTTAGTGATTTTTAAACATTCCAAAATATTGGGATGTTACATTAATGAACTTGCTCTCCAGACAGCAGAGTGGCCCAACGGAAAGTGTTTTCGGTATCATGCTCCACAACTGGAAAGAAGTTGATGATAAAAGATCATGATGCTCTGATATCATACTAAGAACGTAGGCGTACGAGGTTGTGTTACACACTATGTGTTACGACAATCTTGTTATGAAGATCATGTTAATGGAATATGACAGACCTACGAACTACGAAGAAGAGATGGCAGACCTAAGTCCGAGAAATGGCTATGAGTCATATATGATCCGAGATAAAATCCATGTACGATTACCAGGTAATGACTTGAGAGATCTTCTTGATGGCATCTAGGTTGTTAATAGAATATGGAATTTTATGAGAGAGTAGACACTGATAAGGATCGATTTGTTGTAAAACAGTTCCGACAGATTCAAAAGTTGACCACAACGAGATTTTGTCTCAAGTGGCGAAGCCTAAATCTATTCGCGGTCGTTCAGCAATTACTATAATTTCAAATTGAAAAATGGATAGATGGATAAGGAAACCATGTTTCTTAATGGTATCATTAAGAAAAGTTGTAATTACTACAATAATGGTTTGGTGATCCTGAGGATGCTAAACATGTATGCAAACTTCAGTTGTCCATTCATGGGCTGAAGCAAGCATATCGTAGCTGGAATCTTCACTTTGATGATATGATCAAAGGATTTTGGAGTTGTCCAAAATAGTTGAAGAATCCTGCATTTGCAAAAAAGTGAGTGGGAGCTAAGTAGCTTTTCTTGATCTTATATGTGAATGGCATATTTGAGTGGGAGCTAAAAGAAATTCCCTGGTCTTATATACGGATGGTGTATTTAAATGGGAGCTAGGTGTCATTCATGATTTTATATGTGACGACATATTGAGAATGATACAGATCCTCTAGTAAACTATAAAGGAATATTTAAGTGATTAAATTTTCTATGAATGATGTTAGGAGTATTAGGAATCCAATCTATAATTGTATAGATCAAAAGGGATTAATAACATTAGGTCCGAATATTTTCCTAGGTTAAGATTCTGAAGTGTTTCAGAATAGAACAAGCGAAGAAAAAGGTTCTTGCTTGCATGACTAGGTGAAATATTAAGTTTATCTTGGCATTATCAGTGATAGCAAATGATGTTCGACATTCTCTATGTATCAGACATGAATTCTATCAAACTGAAAGCTCGACTTGGTGTGACCCAAGTTCTTGGATGAAGAACGGGTTCCAGAGTGATCCTTGTGTGGATCAATGAACAAACGTTAAGTGTATTCTTCAATGTCTGTGACACTGACCCATACGACTAGAAATATCATATAGGAGATGTCCTTTGTTTTGAAGAAATACATGGTGAGTTTGTGAAGTTGCATATGAATGCACGGTCGCATAATCTACGTAGGTATAGAAATATATGGCAACTTCAGAAGTAGCAAGTGTGATTGGACTGAGTCTTACTCCATCGACTAAGATATATTTCACCGTCATCGTAAGATACGGGTTGATGTCAAACTAGGTGACATAGAAGTGTTGCAAAGCACATATAGGTCTCAATGTGTGAGATCTGTTGACTTTATTCCTCTTCCACGAGACAAGCATGCACCAACATGCTATGGTTGTTGAGCTTTTACCAAGTTGTAAACTAGATTAAGTGTTACTCTAGTGCAAGTGGGAGACTGAAGGGAATATGCCCTAGAGGCACTAAATAAAGATAGGATATTCCCAATTATTCATTATATGTTTTATACCAAGCTATAACTGTATTAAGCGGAAACATTTATACACGTGTGGTAGATAAACAACCAGGTCCCTAGTAGCCTCTACTAAGACTAGTTCATTGTGCGATTGATCGAGGTTTCCCGATCATGTGACATGGCGTCAGCTGGCAATGGAGTCATATAATTAGGTCGAACGATGTGATGGACTTACCTATAATTTGTAGGACGTAGTCATTACGCCTTAGACCATGAGATCAACTCTTATTGTTATTTCTGAAAGATACTTTGATTGCATGAAACGTCATATCTTATATAGTGTGACAATAAAGGTGACACTCTCGGGTATCGGAAGGGAGTAGTTGAGACGTGGGGTCAAGAGCGGGACTTGCCAGTCTGCATAGCAGGATAGATACTCTAGGGCCCACTCGGTGAGATTATGTCGAAAGAGTTTGCAAACATGTGACTAGGTCACCAGGACATAATATCATAGACGAGTAGAAGATGGTGTTGTCGGTAACGAGATCATGCTAGGACGATGCTAAGTATCGCTATAGCAAAAGATTTAAGACTCGACGTCTAGGTTTGATAGATGAAAGTCATTCGTTATATCACAGGGATAATTCAAGGGGTCCAGGCCTACGAGTTAATCATTGATCGGAGAGGGTTCTCGATCATGTCTGTTATTATATCGAACCACTAAGGTAACACACTTAAGGGGTTTCGCCAAGACAACCGGAAATGAAAGAGAACACCGAGAACGTCCCGGGAATGGTTCGATGGAGATCGGGCGACGATGAAATAGTTTTCGGAGTCAGAATAAATTATATAATATATGTTTGATATTAATTAGTGTAATTAATAATTAAATATGATTTTATATATTTATTTTCAAATTTTAAAGGCTGATTTCCCTAAATGGGCCTTCTAGTGGAAAGAAGGCCCATGAGGGGGGGAAGTCCCCCCAGGGCTTCGGATTGGGGGACGGCCGGCCGGGCCCACCTAGGGCCGGCGGCTGTGCTTTGGCCGAACCAGGCATGTGGGATAGTCCCACATTGCCTGGCTAGCAAGGTTGGCTCCCCCCGGGAGCCCTTATATAGAGGTGCACCCCTGGCCTTTTAATTCATCCAATTAATTCTCTATTTTCTCCTCGATAACATGATTCCCTTGTCGGAGTCGCGCCGAGGAGAGAGAGTTCTCTCCACCATACGCCCGCTATCGTGATGCTGGTGTTCTGGTCCAAGTCTTCCGCTGCTCGTCCTGGACTGGAGCTTCGGAGGCCATCGTCTCCACCGTATGTGTGTAACGCCCAGCGAGGTGCTGCGCTAGCGGTGCTCGGAGGCCTACTTCCTCCACCCGACCTCGAGGTCATCTTCGTAGGCTTCGTCACGCCAAGATCTTCGCGACCTAGAGGTTGGCTTCGTCGTCAACGCTTGTGCGGGAGCGTAATCCCCGCTTTTCGGTCTACAGGGTATGTATTCTGATTTCTGTCGTATTACTATATCTGTATATTATAGATTCTGTCTAGTTTAAGGATATCATCGATAGAAAACATTATTGTTTTCTGCCTGCGATTCCCTTCAGGAACTACTCACAAACCATCATGGAGTCGAAGTGGAGGCGGTGGAGTCGATGGAGATGGCTCCGGGGGTAATCCCTGTCCCGGCAGGGTGCCGGAACAGGAACTTCTGACCCCCTGATGTTTGCTAAGCGTGTGGTTGGTGAATCCCCAAGAGGAGGGTGTGAAGTAGCAGAGCAGCAAGATTTTCCTCAGTTATCAAACCAAGGTTATCGAACCAGTAGGAGATGAACGTTCCCGTCGAGGTGTCAACGGCGTCAGAAACTCTTTGTGTGGCGTCGGAGACGTGGAATCTGCACACAACACAATCAAAGTATTTTGCCCCAACTCAACGGTGAGGGTGTCCATCCCACCGGCTTGCTGTAACAAAAGATTAAACGTATGTGTGGAAGAAAGATGTTTGTTTGCATAAAGTAATAGGATTGTAGTTGTGGTTTTATCAGATTAATGAGAAGGACCGGGGTCCACAGTTCACTAAAGGTGTCTCTCCATAATTAATAATAACATTCATCCATGCGTGGTAAACAAATTACAGCTAGGCAATTGACATAATAATGATAAGCAACTCAATGCATATACTAATGATATGGTGTCTAGTGTGATATTCATTCGGGCATTACAACAATATACATAGACTGTTCCAACCGCATCTATGACTAATAATCCACCTTCCGGTTAGCATCCACGCCCCTTTCAGTATTAAGTTGCATGCAACAGATTATCGCCTTAAGTACTGTGTGTAAAGTAAGTAAGTAACATCATTCTTAGATAAAGTACTACTGTTTTATCCCTAGTAGCAACAATACATCTACAACCTTAGAGCTTATTTCACTGCCCCAGATTAAATAGAGACATGAACCTACTATCGAGCATAAATACCCCCTCTTGGAGTTACAAGCATCTTCTTGGCCAGAGCATACACAAGTAATGGAGAGCATGCAAGATCATTAAATAGCACACATATGATATATTATGAAGCAATAACTTAGTAGTCAATATTCATCGGATCCCTGCAAACACAACATGGATAATTACATAAAGATGATCTTGATCATGATAGGCAGCTCACAAGATCTAAACATGATTGCACAAGAGAAGAAGACAACCATCTAGCTACTGCTATGGACCCGTAGTCCAAGGTAGACTACTCACGCATCAGTCCGGAGGCGGTCATGGTGACGTAGAAGCCTCTGGGGACGATTCCCCCTCCCGACAGGGTGTCGGGAGCAGTTCTGATCTCTCCCGAAGCGGTGGCTCGGGACCCGTGGAGGAAAAAGTGATTAACCGTCTGGAGTTTTTAGGTCATGGGGGCTTACATGGGCGAAAGACCTAGAGCACTTTTGAGGAGGCTCATCATTGGAATATACAAGCCAAGTTCTATAGTGTAAAGTTCCCCACATAGTTATGCAACTAAGACATGAAAACTCTCTCATATGGAGTAAAGGTGCTAAACATGAGCACAAATGATGATCACAAATGATACGGTGCTATAACATGAGCACAAGTGATGACTATAAATGATATGGTGATGTAACATAAGCACAAGTGTGTGATAAAGAATAGTAATGCCGCCTTCTTTTTTTCTTTTTTCTATTTTTTTTGTTTCTCTTTTCGATGGCCTCCATGGCTCTTTTCACTTTTCCTAATATGATACATGATGTATGACAACACCCTAATGATGATAAAACAACATACTGATGATACAAGTAACTAAGGCCCCCTTCTTTTCAGCTTATGATTCTAGAGAAGCTAGCTTTTAGAAAATCATGAGGAGAAGCTGTCGTGGGGAGAAGCTCACAGAATCTACGGTATTCCATTCTTTTTAGCTTCTGGAATTTGGGATTCCAAATGTGTTGAGTTGTGAATTTTCTACAACGCCCCTGAGGCCGGGAGCGGGAGGAGAAGGAAGCGCTGGGCTGCGCGGCGAGCCAGGACGCGGCCAGAGGCGGGCGGTGAGCTGGCCGCAGCGACGAGGGTGGATCGGGCCTCCAGCGGACGGCGGCGGTGTCGCGTCCGTGGGCGGCGTTGGGCTGCGCGGGGAGCACGGGGGCGCTGGGCTCAAGAAGCAGGTCCACGCCGGGGACGCCATGCTCAAGAAGCAGTCGCGTAGGTCGGCGGCAGCGGTCCTTCGCGTCGGGCGGGGGTCCGGCAGGGCGACGGCGGCGGCGGGCGGACCTTGGCGTCGCGTCGGACGGCGGCAGCGGGCGGGCGGGGATCCGGTGAGGTGACGGCGGCGGCGGACGGACCTTGGCGTCACGTCGGTCGGCGGCGGCGGGCGAGCGGGGCGTCGGCGGCGACGACGCTGTGAACGCGACGCGAGCGATGCGAGAAGGGTACCGTTTCGATCCTGCGGTGGCATTTCTTGGTAAATAGATGCAACCGAAGGGGTACCTGAGGATACCATCTTGGGCGCGCGCGTAGAAGCTCGGGAATCAGCCCAGAATCGAGTCCCGACTGGATTATGCGTTTGTGAAGAAAACTGGATTCTCGGTGGAAAAAAGCTGGCTACAATCTGGACCCTTCTTTTGGGCTTTTGCAGATTTTGGGCTAGAATCTGGTTTAGAAGCTGAAAAGAAGGGGGCCTAATATGAATGCGCCATAATGATACATATGACAACGGTGCCTCTGCTAGTGTAGCAAGTTATGAAGTGCTCTAGCATAACATGGGTAAAACCACACATCAGCTTTATAGAAACACGCAAAAAAATAAACAAGTAATGAATGACAGCAAGTCATGTAATGTAAGATGGATTTTGCATGGCAATATATCTCGGAACAGCTATGGAAATGCTGTAGTAGGTAGGTATGGTGGATGTTTTGAGGAAGATGTTTGGCTTATGGGTAGGAGAACAAGCTGAAGATCTCCCACGAGTTTGGATGTACCCGCGAAAAATGCACCAACTCTCAATGTGAGAAAGGGCAAAGCAAAGTACCGAAGAGGCTAGCAATATGGTGGTGGAAGTGCCATGAAAACCGTAATTTTAGAACTCACAAGTAAAAAGATTTCAAATAAAAAATATGATCATGCAAGGCATAATGAAATTACTCCTAGGGGTGATGTGGTAAATGAACAAGTTCACTGTTGGGGAGCCGACCGTAGCGCATAACATAAAGCCATTACGGTTGCCTTAGGCAAAAAGAAGTCATATACCATTGTGCAATCAACTGGAAATTTAAGTGTGACAAAGTTTTCAAGTTTCTCTAGACCAATTATTTAATCATTCCACTTTAATAGACCATCATGTTTACCATTAAGAAAACTAATATCTCAAAACAACATCAATGATTCAAGTGACACAATTTAAGGATCTACAAGATTAATGTATCATTTAATTATATCATCTACCACATTAGACATTTTCTGTTCTCAACCAAACACCAATCAATTTATTTAAAAGATAAACTCTCCAAGTAATTAAACAATGAGATATGAGAGTATGATATAACAAAAGCTAACAGCTCTACAAGAGATGCATGAATAACAAGAGATAGAGAGCAAACGATAACATGAAAAGAATACTCAATGAATATAAGTGAAAAATACGAGTATTCATATGAAAAAGCGGAGCATGTCTATCTCCCACACAAAGTAATGCTAGGATCAATATTTATTCAGAGAATGAAAATAACAAAAAACAAAAACAAAAAACAAACATACGCTTCAAGATAAGCACATAAGATGTGACGGAATTAAAATATAGTTTCACTAGAAAGGACTTGATAGTTTATTGATGAAGAAGATGGTGGATTGGGCATCCCCAAGTTTTGACGCTTGAGTATTCTTGAATTATATTGGGGTGAACCACCGGGGCATCCCCAAGCTTTGGCCTTACTATCCTCTTGATCACATTGTATCATACTCTTCTCTTGATCCTTGAAAACTTCCTCCACACCAAACTTAGAGTAACTTCATTAGAGGGTTAGTGCACAAAAAATTATGATATTCTGGACACAAATTTCTACCATTGGTACTGGAGATTAGGTACAGCCACTGATACTTAATAGGATAAAAATATCCAATCAAAATAGCAAAGAGGCATTGCAAAAGAAAATGGCAGAATCTGTTGAAAACTGAACAGTCCGTAAAAACGAATTTTTTCGAGGCACTTGATTTGCTCAGATCATAAAACTCAAAACTAATGAAAGTTGAGTATACATATGAGTATATGCACAAAAATTATTAGATTTGTCTGACGTTCCAGTGGTTTTATATAATTTTTACAGTGGACAGCCGAAATCTGTTTCAGCACAAGAATTGAATTTTAACATCAACTTTCGAATAGAGCCTTAACTTGACACAACATTGCAATAAAAATAAGATACAAAGGAATTGCTACAGAGGTAGGCATGTTCCTTGACACAAGCAAAACCAATTAAAATAACAGAAAATAAAAGTGGGTTGCCTCCCATAAGCTTTTGTTTAGCGCCTTTGAGCTAGGCACAAAGTAAAATTCAAGTATTATCAAGAGATGAAGCATCAACACCATAATTTGAAAGAACAATAGAATAAAAATGTAGCTTCATTATTTTCCGAGGGAAGTGTTTCATACCTTTCTTGAGTGGGAATTGGTACTTGATCGTACCTCTTTCATATCAATAATTGCACCCACAGTTCTCAGAAAGGGTCTTCCCAACACAATTGGACAAGATAGATTGCATTCAATGTCCAAGACAATAAAATCAATGGGGACCAGGTTATTTTTAACCATAATAAGAATGTCATTAATCCTCCCCAAGGGTTTCTTCAAAGCATTATCAGCAAGAAAAACATCTAAATAACAATGTTCCAATGGTGACAAGTCAAACATATCATAAAGCTTTTTAGGCATAACAGAAATAGTTGCACCAAGGTCAAACAAAGCATTGCAATCAAATTTATCTACTTTCATCTTAATGATGGGCTCCCAACCATCTTCTAACTTCATAGGGATAGAAGCTTCAAGTTTTAATTTATCTTCACTAGCTTTTATGAGAGCATTTGTAATATGAGCAGTAAAAGCCAAATTAAGAGAGCTAGCATTAGGACTTGCGGCCAATTTTTGAAAGAACTTAATAACTTCAGAGATATTACAATTATCAAAATCAAAATTATTATCATCAAAGCAAACCGAACCACTTTCTCTCACGTTCTTAAAAATTTCAGCACTTTTATCAACAATAGTTTTAGCAGTTTTGGGCAATTTTAAATTTTTGGGTGAAGTAGAGGAGACATTTCCAACACCAAATATGTTACCATGGATAGTAGGAGGCTTACTAACATGTGAAACGCCATTATTTTCAGAGGTAGTAATAGTAAAAACTTTAACAATATTAGCCACTTTCTCTAATTCTCTCTCTCTTTTCCATCTAGCACGTAATTGAGCCATTAATCTAACATTTTCATCAATTTGAATTTGGATGGCATTGATTTTAGAAAAGGGATTATTCTCTTTAGTTTCAGTAGGCATGATTTTAGATTTTAAGATATCAACATCAAGGACAAGACTATCAACTTTAGATGCAAGAATATCAATTTTCCCAAGCTTTTCCTCAACAGTTTTATTAAACAAAGTTTGCGTGGTGATAAAATATTTTAGCATGGTTTCAAGTTCAGATGTGGTAGTCATATTGTTGTTATATGAATTACCATAAGAGTTGCCATTATTAGGAGGATAGGGCTTATAGTTGTTGTTACCATAGTTGTTATAGGCATTGTTGTTAAAATTGTTGCTTTTAATAAAGTTTACATCAACATGCTCTTCTTGTGCAAATAAAAAAGCTAAAAGAACATTATTGGGTTCAATATGGGATTTACCACTAGCAAGCATAGACATAATCATATCAATCTTTTCACTCAAGGAGGAGGTTTCTTCAACAGATTTTACCTTCTTACCTTGAGGTGTCCTCTCCGTATGCCATTCAAAATAATTAACCATCATATCATCCAAGAGTTTTGTTGCAGCCCCCAAAGTTATGGACATAAAAGTACCTCCTGCAGCTGAATCCAATAAATTTCTTGAAGAAAAATTCAGTCCTGCATAAAAGGTTTGGATGATCATCCAAGCAGTCAGTCCATGGGTTGGGCAATTCTTTATCATGGATTTCGTTCTTTCCCAAGCTTGAGCAACATGTTCATTATCAAGTTGTTTAAAATTCATGATGCTACTTCTTAGCGAAATAATCTTAGCAGGAGGATAGTATTTTCCTATAAACGCATCTTTGCAATTTATCCAAGAATCAATACTATTCCTAGGCAGTGAAAGCAACCATTCTTTAGCTCTTCCTCTCAAAGAGAAAGGAAATAATTTCAGTTTTATTATATCACCATCTATGTCTTTATATTTTTTCATTTCACATAATTCAACAAAGTTATTTAGATGGGCAGCAGCATCATCAGAACTAACACCAGAGAATTGCTCTCTCATAACAAGGTTCAATAAAGCAGGTTAAATTTCAAAGAACTCAGCTTTAGATGCAGGTGTGCATATAAAATCATTATTGTTGGTGCTTGTAAAGTCACACAACTTAGTATTTTCAGCGGAACTCATTTTAGCAATTTAATTTAACAAATCGAAATAAAAAAAATTAGGAAAATAATGACAAACCGAATTAACAAAGCAACAAAACTGAAAATAAAATACTAAACCGAAATAAGAAAAATTATGCAAGTAAGGATTTTTTTTTTTTTGATATTAAGCAAACAAAATAGTAATAAAAATAAATTAAGCAAGACAATAACAAAATAAAAAGATTAGAAGTGCGAAAACTCCCCTCGCAGTGAATCTTCAAATCCCCGGCAACGCGGCAGAAATTCTTGATGTTTGCTAAGCGTGTGGTTGGTGAATCCCCAAGAGGAGGGTCTAAAGTAGCAGAGCAGCAAGATTTCACTCAGTTATGATACCAAGGTTATCGAACCAGTAGGAGATGAATGTTCCCCTCAAGGTGTCAACGGCGCCAAAAACTCTTTGTGTGGCGTCGGAGACGTGGAATCTGCACACAACACAATCAAAGTATTTTGCCCCAACTCAAGGGTGAGGGTGTCAATCCCACCAGCTTGCTGTAACAAAATATTAAACGTATGTGTGGAAGAAAGATGTTTGTTTGCAGAAAGTAACAGGTTTGCAGTTGTGGTTTTATCATATTAATGAGAAGGACCGGTGTCCATAGTTCACTTGTGGTGTCTCTCCATAATTAATAATAACATTCATCCATGCGTGGTAAACAAATTACAGCTAGGCAATTGACAGAATAATGATAAGCAACCCAATGCATATACTAATGATATGGTGTCTAGTGTGAGATTCATTCGGGCATTACACAATATACATAGACCGTTCCAACCGCATCTATGACTAATAATCCACCTTCCGGTTAGCGTCCGCACCCCTTTCAGTATTAAGTTGCATGCAACAGATTATCGCCTTAAGCACTGTGTGTAAAGTAAGTAAGTAACATCATCCTTAGATAAAGTACTAATGTTTTATCCCTAGTAGCAACAGTACATCTACAACCTTAGAGCTTTATGTCACTGCACCAGATTAAATAGAGACATGAACCTACTATCGAGCATAAATACCCCCTCTTGGAGTTACAAGCATCTACTGGGCCAGAGCATACACAAGTAACGGAGAGCATGCAAGATCATTAAATAGCACACACATGATATATTATGAAGCAATAACTTTAGTACTCAATAGTCATCGGATCTCAGCAAACACAACATGGAGAATTACATAAAGATGATCTTCATCATGATAGGCAGCTCACAAGATCTAAACATGATAGCACAAGAGGAGAAGTGTAGCGTACCTGCACTTAAAATATGGCAAGGTACCTGTGTATAGTGCAAATCCCTGGATCGATTTGTTTGCACACACAGTTTATGATGTAATATCACAACAAAGTATCAATTTTATTACATCGATGATCCAGACTTACAAAATATTCGATACAAGTTGCATAGCATAAAGCTAGATTTGAAATAGTACACAGCGGAAATACAATAGCAGTGAGTCTCCATCATTTTCATGTTGCCACAGGCGAAAACATGTTGGTTGCAGACTCGAAACTCTTAAACAAAACCTCACTCGTCACCTGAATGATCTGCAATAAGAAAAATATTGCAACAATGTGGGTCAGATTCCATTAAAAATGGAGTCTGGCAAGTGACACTATGATGGACTCTTAGTGGAAAAACTCTAATAACATATATGCATATTTGGCTGGTGGAGTTCAAGGCTATTTTGCATAAAGCCATTTTTTCCTAACTCTTTGGAAAACACTTTTCTTCTATTCGAGACATTCGTGGCATGAATACCACTGTCTCATTCTACCCTTGTTCACCCATAAAGTTTTATCTTAGAAATTGGAATGGTGGAATCCTCCGTTGACGTATGTGATAAGCTGCTCAAATTGTCCGTACCGGGGACACGGCTAAGTACTTAGTTTTACACTCTTCAGAGGTTGTGCACGTTCACCATTTTACCCATTCAACCCAAACTATCCTTTACACACTTATAGTGATAAGGAAAAGGAGAAGAATGAGACGAGATCTTTCAGAAGCATTTTCCCTCCCACTCTGGCTTGACCCGCTCCACCTAACACCCTCTACATCTGCTTGTCAAGCCGGGGCGAGTCCACGCAACATAATTGATCAAGCTAGAGCTCATTGGCAATGGCTGCACTGGAAGCAATCATCACTCGGAGTTCTTCAGATTCCTCTGTTCCCTGGGTGGCCATCCACAAGTGCACGTACTCCAAGAACCATAGACATGGGCCTGAGTAGCCACTCAACTCGACTCCATACAACCAATCTACCCAGGAGTTTCATTAACTTAGTGGATGTGTACTCTCAGATGAAAATCACCATGCTCACGGCCCTAAGTAGAATAGAAATTCATCCTAGGCGACGACAACCATGAGCACAACCCTGAGTAGTCACTTAACATTTTGTAAAACTTTTCATCATTTGCATAGCATCAAGATTTCTACTAAGTATTATATAGGAACCTAGACAAAGAAGTAAGGAATTTCTACACAGGTCTAGCATAGCAATACTATCCTACACATGCTTATATAAAAAAATACACTAAGTAATGCATATAGAAAATAGTAGGAAGTTTATGAGGTGTGCCACTTGCCTTTGAATGTTGTCGTTGTTCACAAACTCTTTTCAACGATACTCGGAACTCTCCGTTCAGTCTAAACAATATAAACAAACAACAATACAACAATCATAAAACAAAACAACACAACACATACAATCATACGTAATGAACAAACAAGTTTCATAAACTTCTAAGGAAAACATGTCATGCATGATATGCAAATTATTTCTAAGGACTAGAGATGCATGTCATGCCATGAAAATCTTTTAAGTGAATGCAAGGAAATGTGTTGGTCAAAAATGACTAAGGACTAAGGTCACAAGTTGGAAAAAATATCTTTGTTATAAATTATCTTCAATAAGCACTCAAATGGCTTAGCCATGATGTGCATAAATACTTGGAGAAAATACTAAGTCTATAAGGTGATCAACAATTATTATCAAATCTTTGTAAATTGGATATTCACTATAGTGAGAGAGACAGACACCCGGCCAGCCACTTAAATTGTGGAACAGGTCTCATGTACGTGGACATCTAAGGTTAGTCTCCAGGCCACTTCATCTCACTATGCCGCTAGGATCCAACAAACTTCAAAGATGATAATATCATGATCAAAAATTGTTTAAGTCAGATGTGAAGGACTAGATTAGAAAAGAGGGAAAGATAGAAAGAAAGATGTAGAATCTTCTCCTTGCTTCCCTTTCTTCTTGATGTGATGACTTCATTGCAATTTTGTAGACTTGATGGCTTTGAAGACTTGATGGTGTTGATAGCCTCCAGGTTCGTCTTGAATATAACTTAGTCATCATAAGAGCTAAGAGAAGAAATGAGAAAAGAGAGAGAGAAGAAGCAAGACTTAGAAAATATAGTTGATTGGTCTTCATGACTTCTTCTTGATTTTCTTCTAAGTGCTTCTACTCCTTGAAGATATGTAGTGTACCTGCACTTAAAATATGGCAGATACCTGTGTATAGTGCAAATCACTGGATCGATTCGTTTGCACACACAGTTACGATGTAATATCACAACAAAGTATCAATTTATTACAACGCTGATCCAGACTTAGAAAATATTCATTACAAATGTGCATAGCATAAAGCTAGCAGTGAACAGAGTAAACAGCGGAAATTATTCTTCATGGAGTCCCCAATCATCATCATGTGCCACAGGCGAACATGTTGGTTGAAGACTCGAAACCCTTAGTAAAATTCTCACTCATCATCAGAACAGTCTGCAATAAGATATATATTGCAACAACGTGGGTCAGAACCATTAAAATGGAACTGGCAAGTGACACTATGGTGGACACTTAGAGGAATAACTCTATGACCTATATACTTAGTAGAATTTAACATTTCATCAAAAATAGTTTTGCATAGCATCACAATTCTACTAAGTATTTTCATAGGAACCTAGACACAGGAATAAGGAAGTCTAAACATGGCTTGCATAGCAATACTATCCTACACATGCTTATAGAAAATAATCTACTCATGCATAGAAAAATAATAGGACTTTTATGGGGCTGTGCCACTTTCCTTGGCAACAGGGAGTGCAGCAGTTACAGTTGCAAGGATTCTCGTTTCTCTCAGAATAGTCTAACAAAGAAATAAAGAGCCACACATAAACACACAAGCAATATGTTAATACAAAAAAAAATATGATATGCATGAGATGAGATGCAATAATTTATTTCCAACGTCAAGAAACAAATATATGTATCTCTTTGAATTTTTGTGATATAGGCATGAATAAATTTTTAATTTGTTTTCATTTCTTTAAATATGAATAAAGGGTAATATCAAGGATTTTAGTTTACTTAGATAAAATTTCATAACCATTTTTTGTAAAAATGACATTTAGGCAGAGGGCATCCAAACAAGTTGTTAGCAATTTGATTTACTCAAAAATAATTTTTCTAACTAAAGTTATGTCAAAAACACTTAAACTACTCTCAAAAATATTTGAAACATTTGAATGTGTCAAAACAGAAAACTAATGAAGCCAAAATGTTCTACTGGTTCTAAGGATTTCAAATATATAATAATATTTAAATTTGGTTAAACAGGTAAAAAGTAATGATGAAAACAATATGAAGGGTGTTTTCTGCAAAACAGCCAAATTAAATAAAACGAGGAAATGATTTTACACGTCAGCGCTAACTGGGCGCTGACTGTGCGCTGACTATGCATGCTGACGTGGGTAAGTGAAATGATCTCGGCCGTCAGATCTGGAACTGGCGGTCCAGATCCGCCCGTACCGGTTCGTCTAATGGATCTAATCTTGGCCGCTAAACCTAAATCGTACGGTCCAGACGCGTTGACCAAAACCGGCGGCGTTAGGTCACCAGAGAAGCGCGCGCGGCGGCGACACGCATGGCATCGCGCGTTCCCGATGTTCTACTGCGTTCCGAGACGAGCGGGTCATACCTACGGGTAGAGGGCATCGAGGCGACGTCGTTGGCGAAGTGGTGGGGGTCGTAGCTTCTCCTCCCTCCTCTGCTTGCTCGCCGGAGTTGCTGCAGGCGGCGGCTTGCTTCGGTCGTGGACGTCCTCCTCGAACTGCTGCGGAAAAAAGTGAGCGAAGACGTCACAAGGAGGCGCATGGCTACGGGGAATCGAGGGAGATACTAGGGGTGACCTGAGGAGCTCGGGACTCACCGGCGTTCAAGAAAATGGCCGGCGGCAGTCGCGGCACGGCGGCGGAAAAATGCGGCAGCCTGGGAGCTCCCGTGCTGCGATTTCTAGGGCAAAACGAAGAGGAGCTCGGGGGCTATTTGTAGGCGTATGCGAGGAAATGAATCGTGTCCTTAATTGCTCGGATTAACGAGGAGGAATCCCCGGCCGGAGGTTACCGTGGACGTCCGCGTGATTTGGGGAAGAGGACCGGGTCGGGGATGACAGGTGGGACCCACCTGTCAGTGACACGGAGAGAGAGGGAGATGGCGCTGGGCTGCTGGCGGGCTGGATTGCGTCGCGCGCGCGGTAGGTAGCTAGTGGGCTTCGGCCCACTGGCTGGCCCGGCTCTATTTTTCTTTTTAGAATTCCTTTTCTGTTTTTAAATCTTTTGAGTATAAAACAATTTCAAAACTATATTAAAACTTCTCAGAAAAATTCATAAAAATAAATTTTGAAAAGCTTATGAAAAATAGATCCTTTTGATATTATTTTTGTCTAAAGTAAAAATAGAATAAAAAGGAATATTATTATAAATTAAAATAACAATTTTATGGACATAAAATCAATTAAAACATATATAAATAATTTAATTCAAATTCTATGTGATTCATATGACAAGTTTAATGATGATGATGCATGGATGCAAAGTTTTAAATTTTTCTAGAAATTGGGATGTTACAAACCTAACCCCCTTAAGATGAATCTTGCCCTCGAGATCCGGATTGGCTAGAAAATAGGTGAGGGTGGTCTTCTTTAAGGTCATCTTCTCTTTCCCATGTCGCTTCCTCTTCTGAATGGTGATTCCACTGTACTTTACAGAATTTGATGGTCTTGGTTCGGGTGACACGCTCTGCGGTCTCCAAAATCTTTATGGGTTTTTCTAAATAAGTGAGATCACTTTCTAGTTGTACTTCCTCTAGTGGCACTGTATCTCTTAGTAGCGTTTCTGCCATTTCTGGGTGACATTTCTTCAGCTGGCTGACATGAAACACACAGTGAACTGCGGTAAGTGCTTCCGGGAGTTCCAATTCATAGGCGACCTCTCCTTTGCGGGATAATACCTTGAAAGGTCCAATAAATCTAGGTGCCAATTTTCCTTTGATTCCAAATCTTTTAACTCCCCGCATAGGTGAAACTCTGAGATAGACTCGATCGCCTACTTCATACGTGACTTCTCTCCTTTTGGAGTCCGCATAACTCTTATGTCTGGATTGTGCTATTTTTAAACGGTCCTTAATCAACCTGACTTTTTCCTCAGCCTCCTTTATTATGTTTGGTCCGAACAAACTACGTTCTCCACGCCACTCCATAGTAGTGGGGTAGTACACTTTCTTCCATACAGGGCTTCAAATGGCGACATCTCTATGCTCGCTTGATAACTGTTGTTGTAAGAGAACTCGGCATATGGAAGATTATCATCCCAGCTTGACTTATAATCTAGAGCGCATGCTCTCAGCATATCTTCTAGGATCTGGTTTACTCTTTCTGTATGTCCATCCGTCTACGGATGAAACGCTGTGCTGAACTCTAACCTGGTTCCCAGAGACTCATGTAATTGGTTCCAGAAATGGGAAGTAAACTGAGTACCCCTATCCGACACAATTTTCTTGGGAACACCATGTAAACACACAATCCTCTTCATATAGATGTCAGCTAGTTTGGCAGTAGTGTAAGTAGTCTTCACGGGTATAAAATGAGATACTTTCGTCAGACGATCGACTATAACCCATATAGAATCATACCCTGATTTAGTCCTGGGCAGACCCGTGATGAAATTCATACCAATCTGTTCCCATTTCCAATCTGGTACTGGTAAGGGTTGTAGCAACCCTGCTGGTTTTTGGTGTTCTGCTTTCACACGACTGCAGACGTCACACTTTGCAATGTATTCAGCAATATCACGCTTCAAGTTGATCCACCAATACCTCTCCTTTACATGCATATACAGCTTGGTGTTACCCGGATGTATGGAATAAGGTGAGTCATGGGCTTCTTGAAGTATTATCTTCCTAAGATCGGCATTGCCAGGAACACATATGCGTTCTTTAAACCATACGGTTCCTTCTTCATCTTCTCTAAAGTCCCTGGCTTTGCCTTCGCTTAGGTTCTTCTTGATTTCTTTTACTGCTTTATCCTCTAACTGAGCTGTCTTGATTTTGTTAAATAGAAGAGGTTGAACTTCTAAGGATGCTACGAATCCTTCAGGTACCACTTCCAATCGAAGGTCCTTAAATCATCTACAAAGATCTTCCGGCAATTCTCCTGCCGTGAGTCCGTTTACATAAGTCTTACGTCTCAAGGCATCAGCCACTACGTTGGCTTTCCCTGGGTGGTATTGTAGACTTAAATCGTAGTCTTTGATCAATTCTAACCATCTCCTTTGTCGCATGTTTAATTCCTTCTGGGTAAAGAAGTACTTGAGGCTTTTATGATATGTAAATACTTCACATCTCTTTCCCCATAAATATGGTCTCCATATCTTTAGCACATGTACCACAGAAGCTAACTCTAGATCATGAGTGGGGTAGTTTACTTCATGATTTTTTAGTTGTCTTGAGGCGTAAGACACTACTTTGCCTTTTTGCATCAATACGCTTCCTAGGCCACGATATGAAGCGTCGCAATAGACTTGGAAGTCTTTCTCTAAATCTGGTAAGCATAATACAGGTGCCGACACCAAGCGCTTCTTTAATTCTTGAAAACTGGTCGCACAAGCTTCTGTCCACTCAAATTTCTTTCCCTTCTTCAGTAGTTCAGTCAAGGCTTTGGAAATCTTGGAGAAATTTTCAATGAATCTCCGGTAGTATCCTGCAAGTCCTAGAAAACTGCGGATTTCACCCACATTTTTGGGTGATTCCCAATTCGTCACAGCTGCAACTTTTTCAGGATCCACTGCTATCCCATCTTTAGACACCAGGTGTCCTAAAAATCCTACTTGTTTTAACCAGAATTCACACTTGTTGAACTTAGCATATAACTTATGCTCTCGGAGCCTTTGCAACACCAGACGTAAATGTTCTTCATGTTCTCTGTGACTTTTGGACTAGACTAGGATGTCATCGATGAAGACAACAACAAACTTGTCCAGAAAATCCATAAATACCTTATTCATCATATTCATGAAATAGGCTGGAGCATTGGTTAACCCAAAAGGCATTACGGTGTACTCATACGAACCATATCTTGTAACAAAGGCAGTCTTGGGTATGTCCATATCTCTAACTTTCATCTGAAAGTACCCTGATCTGAGATCAATCTTGGAGAACACGACAGCCCCTTCTAGTTGATTGAAAAGCTCATTGATTTTGGGTAGCGGATACTTGTTCTTGAATGTATGCTCATTTATGTCACGGTAATCGGTGACTAATCTCTGGGTACTATCCTTCTTCTTGACGAAAAGGATTGGGGCTCCCCAGGGTGATGAGCTTGGACGGATAAAGCCTTTCTGCATTAACTCTTCCAATTGCTTCTTGAGTTCCTTCAGTTCATCAGTTGCCATTGGGTAGGGCCTTTTAGCTATTGGTCCTGTACCCGGCTTTAGTTCAATGAGGAACTCTACATCTCTATCGGGTGGCATTCCTGGTAGTTCTTCCGGAAACACATCAGGGTATTCCTTAACTTTAAGGACCTCACCGCTTAAGGGAATTAAGCCTAACCTTCTTTAGTTCAAACTTTGATCTAAAGTTGATCTTCGAGCCTTCTGGAGTGGTGAGAGTGATGGTTCTATTTGCGCAGTCTATGATTCCTGCATAGCGGGACATCCAATCCATCCCTATGATAACATCCAGGCCTTGTGTTTCCAGGATGATCAAGTCCGTAGGAAACTGATGCTTTCCAATCTTCAGACTCAACTGTCTACAGCCAGAGGTTACTAGCATCTCTCCTCCCGGAGAGCTTACTCTAATGGGGCTTCCTATATTTTCCACTACTAACCCATGTTTGTTTACAAAAGCTCTTGAAATGAAAGAATGCGATGCTCCAGTATCAAATAAAACTAATGCTGGGCATGAATTGAGCAAGAACGTACCAATGACAGCATCAGGTTCATCGTACACTTCTTCCACATTGATGTGGTTCACCTGTCCTTTCTGGAAGGGATTGGGCTTGGCAGCTTCTGCGGCCTTCTTTTCGGGGCAGTCAGTGGCGTAGTGGCCCTTGTTATTGCACTTGAAGCATAGGACTTGGCTGATATCTTTCTTATATTCGGGATTTGGGCGATGATGTCCATTGTTGTGGCCAGCATTTCCATTTCCCTTGTAATTCTCATTGTTTCCCTTGAACCCACCACTATGGTTGTGACCATGATGTTTGTGGTTGCTTCCTCCACTAGGATAGTGCCCAGGCTTATGACCCTGGTTTGTATCTTGAGGGAAAAGCCTCTTGAAAGAAGTTTCAGAATGGTGTTTGTGAACATTCAACTTTCTCTTCCTGTTTTCAGCCTTCTTGATGTTGTCCTCCAGTATGATAGCCTGATCTAGGAGGATTTGATAATTTGGGGCATATGCTACTGTTAAAGGAATCTTCAGCTCGTCACTCAGCCCATTTAGGAATTTTGCCTTTCTCTTAGCCTCTGTGTTGATGTCCTCAGGGGCATATCGAGAAAGGGCATGGAAATCAGCCATGTACTCCTTAAGGCTCTTGTTTCCTTTGAAGGAGATATGCCCTAGAGGCAAATAAATAAGCAATATTTATTGCATTATCTCATAAGTTTATAATAGGTTTGTGTATTATGCTATAACTGTATTAATCGGAATTATTAATACACGTGTGATACATAGACAACCAGGTCCCTAGCAAGCCTCTATATGAGCTAGTTCATTGGGCAACAGTTGATCGAGATTCCCGATCAAGGACAATGACGTCGGTTGACAATGGGGTCATCTTGTTAATTGAATAAGGTGATGGACATACGCAAAGTATTGCAATAAGATCGTATTACGATGTTTGTCATTTGCAATAGATAAGAATATGATAGCTTATTCCTTAGACCGTGAGACCGTACTTATTAATGCTTCGTAGGGGTTCTTTGAGAGCATCAAACGTTGTGTCTTGTATAGCATGACTATAACGGTGTCCATCTTGGGTATTCCGAAAGACCATCGAGACGTAAGGATCAAGAGCGGGATTTGTTCATTCCTGTAATGGAAAGATACTCTGGGCCCACTCGGTGATGTTGCATCTATATAGCTGCGCAGCTTATGACTAGGTCATGGAGATGTAATATCGCAGACGAGTTAATAACCTTCGTCGGTAACGAGATACAACAAAGACATCGGTGTGTCTACGATCATATCTCGGACAAGGTAGTATCGCAGAGACAAAGGGAATGAATGTCATATTTATGGTTCAACGACGATATTCGTGGAATGCACAGGGGTCGTCATATATTTCCAGGTATCCCTGAGGATCATTGGTGAGCGGAGTGTCTCGACCATGTCTGGAGTGTTCTCGAACCGTAGCGTAACAAACTTAAGGTCTTAGCGACGCTAGGAGATAGGTTCTGGAATATTATGGGAGTTTGTTGGAGAGAGAGAAATGATCCGGAAAGAGTTCCGGTGGTCCGGGAGGAGTTCCGAGAAGGTATGGAATGGTTCCGGGAATGTCCGAAAGTTGTTCGGGTGGTTCCGAAATAGTTTCGGAGTCATGGGATATTGAATTATATATAAATATATTAATTATGAATTAATAGGAATTTTATATTAATTTAATATTAATTAAATAAAGGAAAAAGGGGGCTCCCACCTACATGGGCCTTGGAGGGCCCAAGAGGGGGGGAACCGCACCCCACAAGGAAGGGAGGCTTGGGCCTCCTAGTCCGAGTTGGACTAGGAGTAGGAAAGCCCAAGGGGGGGTTCGGACGAACCCCCCTCTCCCCTCTCCTCCTTTAGTCCCACATGGGGGAGCCAAGGGGTTTGCACACCCCCTTCCCCCTTTATATACCAAGGCATATTAATTGATTTAATTCAGAGGAAAATACAATTAATTCCCGATTTCTCTCTCGATCCCGTGGTTCCCAATTTGGAGCCGCGCCGAGCTGAGGAAAGGGGGTCTCTCTCCACCCAAGCTATTCCGCAGAGCGCCGTTGCTCTGCGGGATTCCAGATAAGATCTACTCCTGTGATTTCAGCTGGATCTGAATGACCGGGAGTTGTCGCTAAGCTCCGTATGTTTGTGAGTGCTCGGAGGCAACTCTTTTGAGGAGCTTGGGCGACGTCGTCTCGCCCCCTGCAGCCGCCGCGCCTTCCTCCCCTCTGCTGCCGGCGCACCAGCCCTGGTGCTGGCGCTCTGCCTTCTTCCGCCCGACGCCCGTCGACGCAGATCATCGTCGACACCCTGGCGTCATCGACTTCGACATCGCGGCAAGTTCTTCGCGACCTCGAGGTCGGCTACATACGACTTCATCGTCAACGCTTGTGCGGGAGCGTAATCCCCGCTATCGGTCTACATGGAGGTAATGTAACCCGTTCCGCCACCGTTATCGCATGTACTAGATAGATAGATCCTGACTAGTTAGGGTTTCGTTCGCTAGAAAAATTATTGTTTTCTGCACCGTAACCCCTTCAGTGGTATCAGAGCAGATCTATGCGTAGTACTACTGGTACGGTTAGAACTCATGTTGAATGAGGGCGTCTTTCTTATATTTGCTACCCTCTAGCGTGCACTTGCGATGCCTTCGGTATTGAGTTGATGAAGCGGCCCGGACCGACTTTACGCGTACGCTTACGCGAGACTGGTTCCACTACTGACATACGGCTTGCACCGTATATGTGGCTGGCGGGTGTTTGTTTCTCTCTCTCTAGTCGGCAAAGCATTTTCAATGGAGGGCCGGAAAGGGATGCTTAAACATGCAATTATACGATCGACGTTGTGGTACAAAGTTCGTAGGTAGGGAAGCGATTCTCTTACGAATAAGCCTACATGCCACGTAAAACTTGCAAAACTAAATAAAGCTAGAGGCGTCTAACTTTGTTTTGCAGAGGCGTTATTTTATGTGGCATGGTTACGGTAAGTTTTGATATTACTCGTACTGTCGAAGGCAAAGGAGGGCTCTGTAGACTCGGAGCCATGCCGGGGCGCCGGGGGCCAGGCACATGGCGCCATGAAGGTCCAGGCGCATAAACCATGTCACATCGCACTTCATTGCATCATTATTGTGTGTTGTTGTGTGTGCATCCTATTGATTGCTTATATGCTAGATATACAACGGTAGCGTCATAAATAGGATGATCCCTAACAAATACCAAAATTGTGTTCTCCCTCGTTACGCACCACCAAGAAAGTTCTACGTTATGAGGCAGGCCGTGATGATCGGGTGTCACACATCTCGTCGTTCGCATACAGTGGGTGTAAGCCATGTTGCACGCGCAGGGTCTTCGAGGTTTGATTGGCGAGCCTAGCATACTCAGAGGTATGGCCTCGGAACACGGGAAGATCGAAAGATCGAGCACGAGTCATAGAGTTGTTATGATCGACATTTTATGTCCACCTTTGAAGTTGTGCTGTCGGCCGTGATGATCGGGGGTGGTGTAGTGGATGGGGGTCGTGTCATCGCCATTATTATTTTAGGGATAATAATCTTGGTGTGGTGTGATTTTAGATAATAAGATTATAAAACTAAAAACTCACCTACATATTATAAACTTAACCTTACCTCTTTTGCGATCACATCTGTAGACTACGCAACTATACTTCGGTTACTTCCTCAAGAGCCCGGATGCTACATTAGAAGCCGACGGGTCCAACTTCATCAGATGGTACAGGGGTTTTAGAAACATCCTCGAACACAACAACATTCTGTATGTTCTCGATGAACCGTTAGGAGGAGGACCAGGAGATTCTGCAAGCGAGGAGGAGGAAGATGATTTCCGTAGGCGTCGAGACATATTCATTGAAGTGGAGATCACCATGATCGTATGCTTGGCACCCGAGTTGAAAGAGTTGTTTCGACGCAAGGAGCCAAGCGTCATGATGGATGCGATAAAGACTCACTTCGGAGATGAATTAAAGCGTGAGCAATTCAGGCAGCTTAGAATGTTCCAGACCATTCACATGGAGGAGCATACCTGTCTGAAGACACATTTGAAGAGATTGTATGACATCTACTTCCAGCTGACGATGGTCTTCGATTACTGGATGGCAGATTCTTGTGCCATTCGGACTGTCCTGATATCTCTACCTCCTAGCTATGAGAAGCATGTGCGCAAGTACATTTTGAAAGCCGACGATATGAACTTCTACAAGTTCGTACGTGAGTTCCAGTCTCTGAAGGTTGATTCCATCGAAGGAGAGATCTTCGATGCTACAGGTATATATTTGATATATGCAGAATTATGAATTCGCCCTTAGTATATGATGAAGTATTTGATACTTGTTCTGTTTGTGAAACAGGTCCTGATTATCACATATATGCGGCGTAGTTTGATGTGACCTGGCGCTGAAGCTGGTAGTCAAGGAGTTGATGGCCTTTTGGTGTTCACGTCCTCAAGTTATCATAGTTATCATTAATAGTTTTTGATACGATCTTTTGTAATAGTGAGCGAGTGTGTGTGTCTTGATTGTTGCAAGACAAAGTTATTCATGTAATAAGACAAGTTCAGTTGTTTTATGTTATGGAACAAGTCAGTTGTTTTATCTTATGAATAAAGATTCCACATCTCAGTTACATTGATTGTATGATAAGTATTCATAATTGTAGAAATGATAAAATAGTGTGTCCTATGAATAAGAGTTCTATTACTAGAACAAACGCCGTCGAGTTTAGTCATAAAAGCAATGAAAGAAGTAATGGATGTCTTGATCCATTTAAGTATTTCAAGTGCTTAGTTGATTAAGTTTGAAATCAAGTATTGAAGCTGCAATACTGGCGGAAATTAATTGAGTGTCATTTTTAATGATTAATTAATGGTGTTTACTACTTGATCCGAATTCTTCCATGATTTTGGTAAATAGGAGTATTTGCCCGCTAAATTATGGAGTCTGAAATTAATTTGATAATAGATCAAATGGGGTTTTTCAGAAGAAAGATTAGTGAATATTGTGTTCACAAAATTCGATCAAAGGACAATATTTTTGAATTATGGTTTCAACACAAAAGACTTGTGGAAATTCGTTTCACAATATTATAATGTCAAATGTGGTGACATGTGGGGAATTATAATCATGCTCTATTTTAAATAAAGTGTGGCATGTCAGAATCTGTCTTAGAATCTCCTAATATGTTCGAAACATTATAGTTGATGTCCACTTTAGAAAATAGATATTTTTCTCAACGAAAATTCGTAGGATCGACAGTAGTGTCGACATGTATATGATTATGCGATAATTCGGAATATACATGAGTGATTCTTTGTAGATTGCTCACATTGGATGAGAGTGTATTCCAAAACCAAATAGAAACAAAACTTAGTTTGTTGTCTATGTAATTCCGAGGAAAATATGATTTTTCGAATTATGGTTTATGGATTGGAATTAGAAGCTTGAAATAAAGTGTCAGACTTATGTTGGAAGGGGTTCCAAAGAGTATATGTCTGCTAATGAAAGTTTAGTGATTGAGAGTGAGGGAGACTAGAAAATTGTTTTCTGCTTGCAATCCTCTTCATAAAGATCATAATATTTTCATGAAAGAAACTTCTAAATAAAGTGTTGTTATGTTTAATATTGCTGTCAGGTCACAGCACTGTATTAAGTGTTTCGGATCTTGTTGACAGATCATGGTGCACTATACGAATACAAAGAAAGTTGAGAAAATATCGGAATACGAACAAAGGCTTTTTGAGTCTGGAAATCCAAAATTACATTTGAAAGGATTAAGAGAGTAATTGTTACTGCAATTCTTATTAGAGGAATAAGATTGTTTAATCGTCATATAAAGTGTTATATGAAAATGTGACTATAAGAAAGACGCGGGAGCATGTCTTGTCAAGAAATGTGTCTTGCACAAGATCAAATTTGTTGACTACATTTATGTAGACATGCTTGAAGTCTGAGGGATTTGTATTAATGTAATACTGGAGTTTGTATTAAGTGGGAGTCATAGTTAGTTTACTCAGGTGGAATATGTAAAGAACATATTTTGAGTGGGAGCTCAGGAACTCAAATATGTGGATGACACGTTTTTGAGTGGGAGCTCGTGTTGTCAAATATGTGGAGACATAATTTGAGTGGGAGTCGAATTCATCTTGTGTAGTTAACACATTGTGAAACTGTACCAATAGAATAGGATGAAGTTGTGAAACTATTTGAAAGTTAGTGTCTATTTTGAAATAGAACGGGAATTTTAAATAGTTAGTCGAGTTGTTTTGGATTATATCTGAGGAGTCAGAATAGAATCAAAAGGATGGTCCTTTGGAATCCAATTGATCATTAAGAGTAATGATGCATGAAAGTAATGGTTGTATGACATATGGGTCTATTATGTAATATTAGACATCATACAGAAACCATATTATCTGCTCGATGAAATATAACCGATGTTCTTGGAATAAGAGCAGTTATGAAAGTAAAATTGGAATTTACTGGAAGTAGAAGTGCGTTAGTTAAGGGATTGACATTTGAATGTCAAGTTTTCTACATTGGTGTGAATGTATGTAGATATCGCGAGTTTGTAATTGTTACAAGGGGCTCTATAAGACTGAGTGCGTTTTTTCAGGGCAGTTATCTAGTTAATATAATCAGAGTAAGCGCTGGGAAACAGGAGTCTCACTTAGTTGCGGTATTTACATATATGTTGTTGGACAACATGGTGATATCAAGAAAGTTGATGTCAGTGAATCGCAAAAGCATGTACAATCATGGATTGTGCAGTAACACTTTTCCACAAGCAAGCATTATCAAATGATTCTTATTTGATAAGGGATTCTGATAAAGTAAAATGCAGCTAGTTTATTTGTACTCTAGTGCAAGTGGGAGACTGAAGGAGATATGCCCTAGAGGCAAATAAATAAGCAGTATTTATTGCATTATCTCATAAGTTTATAATAGGTTTGTGTATTACGCTATAACTGTATTAATCGGAATTATTAATACACGTGTGATACATAGACAACCAGGTCCCTAGCAAGCCTCTATATGAGCTAGTTCATTGGGCAACAGTTGATCGAGATTCCCGATCAAGGACAATGACGTCGGTTGACAATGGGGTCATCTTGTTAATTGAATAAGGTGATGGGCATACGCAAAGTATTGCAATAAGATCGTATTACGATGTTTGTCATTTGCAATAGATAAGAATATGATAGCTTATTCCTTAGACCGTGAGACTGTACTTATTAATGCTTCGTAGGGGTACTTTGAGAGCATCAAACGTTGTGTCTTATATAGCATGACTATAACGGTGTCCATCTTGGGTATTCCGAAAGAGCATCGAGACGTAAGGATCAAGAGCAGGATTTGTTCATTCCTGTAATGGAAAGATACTCTAGGCCCACTCGGTGATGTTGCATCTATATAGCTGCGCAGCTTATGACTAGGTCATGGAGATGTAATATCGCAGACGAGTTAATAACCTTCGTCGGTAACGAGATACAACAAAGACATCGGTGTGTCTACGATCATATCTCGGACAAGGTAGTATCGCAGAGACAAAGGGAATGAATGTCATATTTATGGTTCAACGACGATATTCGTGGAATGCACAGGGGTCGTCATATATTTCCAGGTATCCCTGACGATCATTGGTGAGCGGAGTGTCTCGGCCATGTCTGGAGTGTTCTCGAACCGTAGCGTAACAAACTTAAGGTCTTAGCGACGCTAGGAGATAGGTTCTGCAATATTATAGGAGTTTCTTGGAGAGAGAGAAATGATCCGGAAAGAGTTCCGGTGGTCTGGGAGGAGTTCCGAGAAGGTATGGAATGGTTCCGGGAATGTCCGAAAGTTGTTCGGGTGGTTCCGAAATAGTTTCGGAGTCATGGGATATTGAATTATATATAAATATATTAATTATGAATTAATCGGAACTTTATATTAATTTAATATTAATTAAATAAAGGAAAAAGGGGGCTCCCACCTACATGGGCCTTGGAGGGCCCAAGAGGGGGGAACCGCACCCCACAAGGAAGGGAGGCTTGGGCCTCCTAGTCCGAGTTGGACTAGGAGTAGGAAAGCCCAAGGGGGGGTTCGGCCGAACCCCCCTCTCCCCTCTCCTCCTTTTGTCCCACATGGGGGAGCCAAGGGGTTTGCACACCCCCTTCCCCCTTTATATACCAAGGCATATTAATTGATTTAATTCAGAGGAAAATACAATTAATTCCCGATTTCTCTCTCGATCTCGTGGTTCCCAATTTGGAGCCGCGCCGAACTGAGGAAAGGGGGTCTCTCTCCACCCAAGCTATTCCGCAGAGCGTCGTTGCTCTGCGGGATTCCAGATAAGATCTACTCCTGCGATTTCAGCTGGATCTGAATGACCGGGAGTTGTCGCTAAGCTCCGTATGTTTGTGAGTGCTCGGAGGCAACTCTTTTGAGGAGCTTGGGCGACGTCGTCTCGCCCCCTTGCAGCCGCCGCGCCTTCCTCCCCTCTGCTGCCGGCGCACCAGCCCTGGTGCTGGCGCTCTGCCTTCTTCCGCCCGACGCCCGTCGACGCAGATCATCGTCGACACCCCGGCGTCATCGACTTCGACATCGCTGCAAGTTCTTCGCGACCTCGAGGTCGGCTACGTACGACTTCATCGTCAACGCTTGTGCGGGAGCGTAATCCCCGCTATCGGTCTACATGGAGGTAATGTAACCCGTTCCGCCACCGTTATCGCATGTACTAGATAGATAGATCCTGGCTAGTTAGGGTTTCGTTCGCTAGAAAAATTATTGTTTTCTGCACCGTAACCCCTTCATCCTTGTCTCAGGTTTCGGAATTCCTCTTGCTTCAAGTTCATAATACCCGAGGAGATATGAGCATTACAAAAACCTTCCCTGAAGTTTTCCCAAGTCAAGGTTTCTAGTGGGTGAGTGATTTGATAAGTTTCCCACCTCTGAATTGCTGGTCCTTCCAACAGACGAGTAGTGAACCTCACCTTCTCAGTGCCGGTACATTCACAAGTCACTAGATCTCTGTCCACGGTACGCAGCCAGTCATCTGCCACAATTTGCTCAGTTGCAGTGGAGAACTTGTTGGGCCGGAGCCTCAGAAATATGGTAAGTCTATCCACTTGGGGGGGTGGTGGCGGTGGTGGGTTGTGGTTATGGTTGTTGTTATTGTTGTTGGTCGCCGCAATGAACTGGGTTATCATAGTCATTAGCTGAGCTTGAGCGGCCATCAACTGTTGTATAGCATCGTTATTGTTGTGGTCGTTGTTGTTGTTGTTGTTATCGGGCACACGGCGGGGAGGCATCTGCGGTTTTTGCATAGATGAGTTTTTTTACGGGAAGGTCTAAAGAGAAAAATACCCCAACAAGCAAACAGCTTATAAGAACAACCATCACACAACTCAAACTTTGGATTAAAAAGACATGAAAATTTTTGGAGAATAAAACTTGCAAGGTTCCGGGGATACAAGGGAAGGTACTGCCTTACCACAAGTCGGTAAGTCAATACAAGACTAAGATAACGATGGGGTGTAAAGTAAATGGTAGTCTAACTATTCGACCATGTCATCTTCTTCTTCAATCTCCTGAATCTCGATTCCTTCATTGTCGAGTACTTCCTTTAATTCCTTCACTTCTTTCTCCAGGGCAAGGTTCTTCTCTTGCAGCTCCCTCTTCTCAGTACGAAGCCGCTTGATCAAGTCACTATCAGACTCAAACTCGACTTCATTACTCTCGAGTTCTGCCTTCTGTTCTCTGATAGTCTTGTTCTTCTCCTGAACCCTTTTCTCCTGTCTCCTGTGCTTCTCCTATTGTGCAGCAAACCTCTCTTCTTGGGCCTTAGTCACTTCCTCCTGAGCCTTCATCTTTTCCTCGTTCTCCTTGAGTAAGGCACATAGCTCATCGTTTTTCAGGAGCTCAGTGCGCCTATCCTCATAAAGTTCTGTGACGAGGATCTCCAGCTCCTGGAAATAAAGACTGGGGGGCTTTGCTTTGCCTCTATCTCCGACATCAAATAGGTAAGGTTCTCCATCCTCGTTTCTCCTTCCAAAGAAAATGGAGTAGTGGCCCCTCAATTCTGTGCTGTAGCGTCCACAGATACGCCCAATCAGGTCTTGCATGACTAGATTGAGTCCTTTATCTTTGGAGTCACTAACAATTTTGATTTCCAATGGGGGCTCTTCTCCACGTCCTGGCTGAGTTGCTTTTATTCCCCAACAGCCTTCTTTGTTAAACTTCTTCAGAATGAAGCCCTTAACTTGAGGTAGCGGTAAACCTATCTTCTCGCCGATGTCGAGAAGGTAGCAGCCAAAACGGGTGTCCTCGAAGTCCTCCGCAGTGGTGAAGTGGAAGCTCGTCATCCTTTAGGAAGAAATAAAAGAATTTAAAACAAGAAATGTATAAGGTAAGGAACTACTAGTCATATGTGCATTATTAATTTAGAGACAATACTAAGTCAAATCTCAATGTGATACACAAATATAAACAACTCTTTGTAAATTGGATATTCACTATAGTGAGAGAGACAGACACCCGGCCAGCCACTTAATTGTGGAACAGGTCTCATGTACGCGGACATGTAAGGTTTGTTTCCAGGCCGCTTCATCTCACTATGCCGCTAGGATCCAAAATACTTAAGTAGTTAATACTATGATCAAAAGGTTTTTCCAATCCTAAGGGCTCGAACCTACAGGCAACACAGTGCTCTAATACCATCTATAGTGTACCTGCACTTAAAATATGGAAGATACCTGTGTATAGTGCAAATCCCTGGATCGATTCGTTTGCACACCCAGTTACGATGTAATATCACAATAAAGTATCAATTTATTACAACGCTGATCCAGACTTAGAAAATATTCATTACAAATGTGCATAGCATAAAGCTAGCAGTGAACAGAGTAAACAGCGGAAAATTATTCTTCATGGAGTCCCCAATCATCATCATGTGCCACAGGCGAACATGTTGGTTGAAGACTCGAAACCCTTAGTAAAATTCTCACTCATCATCAGAACAGTCTGCAATAAGATATATATTGCAACAACGTGGGTCAGAACCATTAAAATGGAACTGGCAAGTGACACTATGGTGGACACTTAGAGGAATAACTCTATGACCTATATGCTTATTTGGCTGGTGGAGCTCAAGGCTATTTTGCAGAAAGCAAGTTTTTCCCTAACTTTTTGAAACAACTTTACCTCGTTGAGACAAATATGGTATGAAAGCCATAGTCTCATTCTACCCTTGTTCACCCATCAAGTTTTTAATTTAAAAATTGGAATGGTGGAATCCTCCGTTGACGTCCTCGTTCAGCTGCTCAATTGTCCGTTTCCGGGGACACGGCTAAGTACTTAGTTTTACACTCTGCAGAGGTTGTGCACGTTCACCATTGTACCCATTCAACCCAATTTACCCTTTACACACCATTTGTGATAAGGAAAGGAGAAGAATGAGACGAGATCTTTCAGAAGCATTTTCCCTCCCACTCTGGCCTGACGCGCTCCACCTACAAACCACTACCTCCACCTGTCAGGCTGGGGCGAGTCCATGCAGCTTAGTTGATCAAGTCAGAGCCCATATTGGCAATGGTTGCACGAGAAGCAATCTTCACTCAGAGTTCTTCAGATCCCTTTGTTCCTCGGTGGCCATCCACAAGTGAATATCCCACAGGTAAATCCCCTGGGGACAACACTCAACTCATACAGCCAAGCAACCAATTCCACCCAGGTGTTTGATTATAACTTAGTAGAATTTAACATTTCATCAAAAATAGTTTTGCATAGCATCACAATTCTACTAAGTATTTTCATAGGAACCTAGACACAGGAATAAGGAAGTCTAAACATGGCTTGCATAGCAATACTATCCTACACATGCTTATAGAAAATAATCTACTCATGCATAGAAAAATAATAGGACTTTTATGGGGGTGTGCCACTTGCCTTGGCAACCGGGAATGCAGCAGTTACAGTTGCAAAGATTCTCGTTTCTCTCAGAATAGTCTAACAAAGAAATAAAGAGCCACACATAAACACACAAGCAATATGTTCATACAAAGAAAAATATATGCTATGCATAAGATGCGATGCAATAATTTATTTCCAACGTCAAGAAACAAATATATGTATCTCTTTGAATTTTTGTGATATAGGCATGAATAAATTTTTAATTTGTTTTCATTTCTTTAGATATGATTAAAGGGTAATATCAAGGATTTTAGTTTACTTAGATAAAATTTCATAAACATTTTTTGTAAAAATGACATTTGGGCAGAGGGCATCCAAACAAGTTGTTAGCAATTTGATTTAATCAAAAATAATTTTTCTAACTAAAGTTATGTCAAAAACACTTAAATTACTCTCAAAAATATTTGAAACATTTGAATGTGTCAAAACAGAAAACTAATGAAGCCAAAATGGTTCGTCTAATGGATCTAATCTTGGCCGCTAAACCTAAATCGTATGGTCCAGACGCGTTGACCAAAACCGGCGGCGTTAGGTCACTGGAGAAGCGCGCGCGGCGGCGACACGCACGGCATCCCGCGTTCCCGATGTTCTACTGCGTTCCGAGACGAGCGGGTCATACCTACGGGTAGAGGGCGTCGAGGCGACGTCGTTGGCGAAGTGGTGGGGGTCGTAGCTTCTCCTGCCTCCTCTGCTTGCTCGCCGGAGTTGCTGCGGGCGGCGGCTTGCTTCGGTCGTGGATGTCCTCCTCGAACTGCTGCGGAAAGAAGTGAGCGAAGACATCACAAGGAGGCGCATGGCTACGGGGAATCGAGGGAGATACTAGGGGTGACCTGAGGAGCTCGGGACTCACCGGAGTTCAAGAAAATGGCCGGCGGCAGTCGCGGCACGGTGGTGGAAAAATGCGGCAGCCTAGGAGCTCCCGTGCTGCGATTTCTAGGGCAAAACGAAGAGGAGCTCGGGGGCTATTTGTAGGCGTATGCGAGGAAATGAATCGTGTCCTTAATTGCTCGGATTAACGAGGAGAAATCGCCGGCCGGAGGTTACCGTGGACATGCGCGTGATTTGGGGAAGAAGACCGGGTCGGGGATGACAGGTGGGACCCACCTGTCAGTGACACGGAGAGAGAGGGAGATGGCACTGGGACTGGCGGGCTGGATTGCGTCGCGCGCGTGGTAGGTAGCTAGTGGGCTCGGGCCCACTGGCTAGCCCGGCTCTATTTTTCTTTTTAGAATTCCTTTTCTGTTTTTAAATCTTTTCAGTATAAAACAATTTCAAAACTATATTAAAACTTCTCAGAAAAATTCATAAAAATAAAATTTGAAAAGCTTATAAAAAATAGATCCTTTTGATATTATTTTTGTCTAAAGTAAAAATAGAATAAAAAGGAATATTATTACAAATTCAAATAACAATTTTATGGACATAAAATCAATTAAAACATATATAAATAATTTAATTCAAATTCTATGTGATTCATATGACAAGTTTAATGACGATGATGCATGGATGCAAAGTTTTAAATTTTTCTGAAAATTGGGATGTTACAAGATACTTCTGAAGTCTTATTTTGGCTAAGTCCTTCATTGGCCTTCTATCTCCATGTTGAAAATTCTAAGTGTCTAAGTGCATAGCACTTTACCAAAATACTAAGTTTGAAAATAATCCTAACTTAGTGAAAATAATGAAGAGGTTTTCCTATGAGGAGTATAACTATATAATAAAATAAGTTATGCATGAAATGCACTTTTTTATCACAAGAAAGCATCAAAATAACTTTTGTGATTTCTTTATAAATATGCATGAGGTTATAAATAAAATTTAATTAATTTCTATTTTTGCAAAATATAAATAAAGGAATAAATATAAGCTTAAATTTTTCTATGATTAAATTGTATAACAAAATTTTATAAATAGTGTTAATAGACAGAGGGCATTTAATTAAATTTATGGCAATTTGATTTAATCAAAAATAATTTTTCTATCAAAAGTTATATCAAAATTACTCAAACTAGTCAAATTAACATATACTATTAAATCATCAAAATAATACTCAAAAATATTTTATAACAGAGGCAAAATATTACAAATATTCAAAAGTTTCTAAAACAATTTTATTTGCAATTTTTGGATTTAGAGATTTAAAGTTATGACAAAATTACTCAAATTCACCATTTGAAATTTGAATATTTTAAACTAAGTCATATTTGAATTTTGGCAGATCTAAAATATTCTACATGTCAAGGGCTTTCCAAATATATAAAATTTATCAAATTTGGATGTGTGAATAAAAGGTTATAACATATCTAAGTTGCGGGGTCTTTTCTATAAAACTGCCAAATTAAATAAATAAGAAAAACATTTTCGGACGTGGATGCTGACTGGGCGCTGACTGTGCGCTGACACGGCTGCCACGTTGGCGCTGACGTGGATAAGTTATTGGACCTGGGCCGTAGGATTTAGATCTAACGGATCTAATTGAAAGGTACCTATTCGATTTAAAGATCTAATCTCGGCAGTTGAGATCAGATCGGACGGCGAGGAGGCGTTGACCTTACCGTGGCGGCGCGGGTGGCCGGAGATGGAGGGGACGGCGGCGCTGCGCTCCGGTGGTCGACGGGGGCGGAGCTTCGGTGGTTCCCCGGGCGTGCGAAGAGTGCCAGGAGGTTCCCCGCGGCACGGCGAGTCGGATGGGGTGGTTGGCGTCGACTCGCGCGTCCTCGGCAGCGACTGGCCGTGGTCGGGGTACGGCGGTTCCGGCGAGCTCCTCCCGACCTCGCACTCGACGATTTGCTGCGAAAAATAATCGGGGAAAGGGTCAGGGAGGTGAGATTCCGCGAGAGGAGGAAGAGGGGGTTGGTCTCGGGCTCGGGGGTGGCTTACTTCGCCGGGAAAAGAAGAAACACGTCGGCGGATGAGGACGAACTCCGGCGAGGGACTGCGGCAGCCCGGTGACACGAAACAAAGAAGGAGGAGAGGGGAAATAGAGGCCGGGGTGCAGGGAATTTATAGGGGGCAGAGGGGGAACCTAATTCCGCAAGAATCGCTCGGATTTTTGGAAGGAAATCGGCGAAATTTTTGGGCGGGATTTGAGTGCAGAGGTTGAAGACGATGACGTCACGCTGACGTCATCCAGCCTTTTTCTTTTCTGATTTTATTTTATTATTTCATAACTTTGATTTAAGTGTCCAAATGAACTCAAATAAATTTCTATAAATTTCAAATATATCTATGTCTTAAAACATTAGTGGGCATATTTTGAAAACTTTTTAAAATTAATAATTTTGAAATATTGGTTTAATACAAATTTGACACTTAATGTCAAAATACCCATATTCAAATATGTTTGAATTTAAGTTATTTAAACTCATTTGTTTAACCAGTCATCTTTATTTTGGTATAATAGTGGAATAACTAAATATAAGTATTTTTATAGTAATAGGAAATATAATGGATTCAATTTTAATTAAATTTTATTTTGTGCAACTATATATTTTATATTAAGATAAATCATTTGAAAACTTCATAAAACAACTTTCAAAAAGATTTTAGATTTAATTCATTTCTTATATAAAATATATTCATCATTTATGTTTTGAAAACTAATGAATGCAGTGCTTATTTGGAAACACTTTTTATTTCAATGAAATGGTTTGAAAGTTTGTAACACATTTGTCAAATTAGATATTGAGGTTTTAAGAATGGATAATAAAATATTTAAACTGAAACAACTTTTGAAAATAATGTTAAACTGAGACATTTGCAATATTAAACCCTTTCAATATGTTTGAAGTCTTTTATAGTTGGTTTTCTTATTATTTTAATATTTTATTTTAATCAAAACAAAAGTTTTAAATTTTAGGGATTTTTGAACATTATCAAATGTTGGGATGTTACAAGAAGACAACCATCTAGCTACTGCTATGGACCCGTAGTCCAAGGTAGACTACTCACGCATCAGTCCGGAGGCGGTCATGGCGACGTAGAAGCCTCCGGGGATGATTCCCCCTCCCGGCAGGGTGCCGGGGAGCAGTTCTGATCTCTCCCGAAGTGGTGGCGGTGACACCGGCGGCTCGGGACCCGTGGAGGAAAAAGTGATTAACCGTCTAGAGTTTTTAGGTCACGGGGGCTTATATAGGCGAAAGACCTAGGTCGGTGGGTGTCTGAGAGCGCCACACCACCTCTCGGGGCGGCCAGCATGGGGCCCGTGCCACGAGGCGGTGTGGGCCCCTCGGGGTCCGTCTTCGTCTCGTCTTCGGTTCTTCTGGTCGCAAATATTCCAAAAATAAATACTGCTTGGCTCGTTTCCAATTTGGCGGATATTTCCTTAATGGTTCGTTTGGATGTTTGCATTGGAGTTAGATATTGGATATTCGAGTGTTTTGAGTCCCGAATATCACAAATGTCGCCGTTTGGATGCGTTCGGTATTCAAGCTGGAGTTTCGGGCACAATATTGAGCTAGGTCGCGCGCAGGCCAAAACCACTCAACTCAATCTCCAACTCGACCCCTCGACATTGGGCGATATTCGCTCCCGCAAAGAGCCTCAATCTCAATCCATCCGCACGCGCGCGAGACCGACAGCGAGCGGCCTCGTCGCGACTTCTACCTCCACCCTCCCGTCAAACGGACGACGACTGGTGGCGAGCGGCCTCGTCCCAGGAGGCCAGGACCCTCCCTCCCCACCGCAGATGTTGTGCCTCCCTACCTGCCACAGCTGCACTCTCCCGCAAATCGGGGAAGAATGGACGGAGCCTAGTCGCCGAGCACTTGCATGCTGAGCTCCGGCGAGCGACGACCAGAGGAAGGTTCGTTGCTGCACCTCCCCTCCCTCTATTAGCTCTCTGATCTGTGATGTGTTGTTTGCCTGCCCCACCTCCTTCCTGGCGCTGTATCCTCCCGCCGTATCTCCCCCGGTCTCATCAACCTCTTCTTCACTGCAGCCCGATGACTCACAGGCCCGTTCCTGAGGTTCTCTGCAATCTGCACGCAGTGGCGTTCTGATAAGTACTGCCACTGTCCGCTTATGTTCAGGTGGAGCTGTCTGTACTTTACCTGACCAAGAGAAGGAAACAATGCCTGGAGGGAAGGCCTCTTGACTCACTTTCTGATTTGTTTAAGCATCGAACAATCATGAAGGCCGGTGATTATTGCTAGCCTGAGCAAATTGAAGGTAGGATGCTGAAGCCCATGTCTGCAATCTATGTCCTATCTATCCTTGCTCTGTTCTTCAGGAGAAGGTGGCTTCGATGCATCTCTTGAGGTGGATTTAATGCATTTGTAGAGACGGGACAGATCATGTATATGACAGTTTAGTTTTTGTATATACAAAGCCATGAGCGATGTGCAGACTTTGTATAATGACCAAAGTCTCAAAATACTCCAATATCACCACTTTTGTACATCCAAACGATATTTGACATTCCAACTCAATATCTTGTTTCTTATCCGAATATCTAATACATCCAAACAGAAATATTGATATTCAATCTCAATATCAATATCTTCAATATTAGACATTCATCTCAATATAATATCTAGCCTCTCAATATATACATCCAAACGAAGCATAAGAGCTTTTCTGAAACACAAAACAGCAGAAAACATGGAACTAGCACTGTGGCATCTTGTTAATAGGTCAGTTCCAGAAAATGCATAAAATTATATAAAATGGATATAAAACATGTAATAACATGATATAACATAGCATGGAACAAAAGAAATTATGCATACGTTGGAGACGTATCACCCTCGAAACTTGTCGACGATGGCGGCGGCGCTCGGGACCCGTGGCGGAAATATTGAACACCGTCCTAGGGTTTTTGGTTCGGGAGGTATTTATGGGCGAAAGGGTGATGTCGGTGGGCGCCCGAGGGGCCCACATCACGTGGCCGCGCGGCCAGGAAGGGAGCCGCGCCACTACATGGTGTGGCTGCCTCGTGGCCCCTCTCTGTCTCGTCTTCGGTGTTCTGGAACGTTCCCATAAAAAACTGATTCCAGGATAAAAAATCGTTCAATTCCGAGAATATTTCCTTAAGTACTTTTCTGAAACCAAAAACAGCAGAAGACAGGGAACTGGCACTGTGGCATCTTGTTAATAGGGTAGTCCCGAAAATTGCATAAAACAACATAAAATACATATAAAACATGTAATAACATGGTATAATATAACATAAAACATAAGAAATTATAGATACGTTGGAGACGTATCAGCAGCCTGCACCGCCTTCTCCTCCGCCTCCCGCACTGACTGTCGCTCGTCACCGCCTGCGCGTGCCGTTTGTTGGAGAAATCCCCGCCGAAAGGGTTGCGGCGGTGCGGCGGGGTCGAGGGCTCGCGCTTGGGGGCCATCGTACGGTGGCGTGGGTGGTGGATCTACACTCGGCGGTGGTGGGTTCCTCGTCGGAGTTGAAGGTTGCGGAGGGCGGATTGCTCGTCGGCGGCGGTTGTGGATAGGGTTTTCGCACCGTGAAATGAGGGGATCCCAGCATATATACCGGTCCGCGGAGGAAATCTACGGGTGACCTTATCGCTTTTACGGGTTTCTGCTGCCCAAGTGCAGGACTGCCTGGTCCGCAAGTTGGGGCTGACGAGGGGCGTGTTCTCGGTGCATACATTCAGGCCGAAGGATTTCCTCCTGGTGTTTCCGTCTTCGGAACTCAGAGATCGTGTCCTGGCGGCGGCGCGACCGTCGCTGGCATGGGCTGGGTTCTCCCTCTTCTTCAAGAAGTGGTTGAAACTCGCTCAAGCATCCATGGCTACCTGGAGAATCAAAGTCGATCTGGTCCTAGAAGGGATACCAGTGCACGCTTGGGAAAAGGAGGTTGTCGAGGAGCTCTTGGGCACTTTGTGCCTGTTGGAGGAAGTGGCGCCGGTGACGGCGTCCAGGCAGGAGCTTGGGCTGTTTAAAGTCTCAGCGTGGACAGACTGTGTGGATGGCATCCCGCCGGCGCGCACGTTGGCAATCCCAGAGCCGGTGGTGCAAGAGGTCCAAACTCCGTCCCCGGCGAGAGAATTCTCTGATGATTCAGCAGGGACGGTGGTCATGCCTGTGGTGAGTGAAGTACAGCTCCTGAAGTACAAGGTATTGATACATGTCGACAGGGTCAAAGAAGACGAGGATCCGGAGGACTGGATATACGGCCCGATGGCAGCCTCCTCGGATTCTCGGCAGAGTGGCATGCCGCCGCCGACGGGAGGTAACGGAGGTAGGAGTGCACGGCGGCCTGCGTGGTGGCTCGGTGTCCCAGAGCGTCGCGGCGCCGCGGGCGGAGGAAGGCAAGCTCGTGAGGGTGATGGTCTCCAGAGGTCCTTCTGCCAGGTGGCGGCCTCGCAGCCATCCGATTGGCGCCTCCCGCGGATGAACGTCCAGCAGCGTCCGAGTTCAAATCGCGTTCTCGGAAGGGCGGCTAGTGGTCAATGCGTTGTGGTGCACGACCCTACCTTGCAGCCTTCCGGAGCAAACAAAGAAGCGTTTGCGTTTGTCTCCACTCCCGATAGCAATCTGAACATTGGTGGCACCATAGAGTTCGTGGGTGGGCCGGTCCCTGAAGCAAATGCTGCTGCTGAGCAGTTACGCACGGCGGATACCGAGGAGAATGTCGTTACAAGGACTGGAGGAGATGCCTCTCCTGACCAGGTACGTGTAGAGGATCCCGAGGTGGATGCTGCTACGAGGAGTGGAGTTTCTGACAAACTAGCAGGGAGTAGGGAGATGATGGCAACCTCTCACAAGCTGACACTTATCACCTCTTTGGGCCTGGGCCTCTCTGGTGTACGAGATGGGCCGGGTGCGGAGCCCATTCAATTCGTCTCTGTGGGTCGGGTTTGCCAGGAGAGTTTCGTGGAGGTGTCTCTCTCGGAGCCTGATCTAGAGCGGGAGAGGGGCGACGAGGTTGACTCGTCCCCAGCTTTTCAGGAGGTGGAGCCCGTTCTGCTTACAGCCACGTCGTCGCCAGCCATCCAGGAGGTGGGTTCCGTGCTTCCTGATGTTCAGCACACGCCTGTCACCTCTCCTTCCCCGAGCTCAGCGAAGATGCAGGTTGTGGCGATCGAGTGGCTACGAGGCTTCTGCGCTGGCATTCTCAAGCGCCTCACGCCGCCTTTGCTGAAGGAATATGAGGCGGCAGTTGCTCCTAGCAACACGGCGCTGACCACACCACGGCGCAGTACAAGGTTGCTGCATCCAAGTACTCCAATTGGGAAGCAGCCCAAGAAGGCGTCGATGGTGGAGAATGTCCTGCAAAAATCGCTAGGCGTGGTACCGGCTGAGCTAGTGGTGGACGACGCAGCCCTTCTGGAGTTCAAGCAGTTGTTTGATTCTCCTATCCGAGTACAGCAACTATGCGTGCTCGCGGCGGTGTTCGTGTCAAACCCTGAATTCAGACTACACAAACAAAACGTGTTGGTTGGGCCACACAACAGGAGCATACTGGGTAATACCAACCCAGGAAACAGGCAGGCCTTGCTCGGAATGGATCGTCGGCCGACAGCTCCTGGCGACCCCAACGTTACATACGTCTCAAGATTGTGCACGCAAGAACCCAAAATCCTACCAACTCGTATACTTCAAATCATACACACATGGTATACGAGTCGGTTTTTTAACAGAGTGGAAGATCGCAAGATAAACCTAAGACACAAAGAAAGGAAATAAATATCCAACGCTCTCACCGAGCAAATATATCGAATGTCACCAAGCAGAGGACACATGTCCCAACATTACATCATGCAGCGGAAAACATGCCGGTCTGAGTACAGACAAGAAGCAAAGGGCTCAAGGCCGAAACAAAAAGAGAAGGCCCATCCACGCGGTCCACCAGGAAGAAGCCCAGGGGAACTCTAACTACTCGTCGTAGATCTCGTCGTCGAACTCCACGAAGTAGCCACCCACCTGGTCGTACGGAGTCTCCTCAACTGCAGAAAACCACAGCCCGCGAACGGGTCAATACACCGGAGCCTATCGAACAAGCTTAAGTTAACAAGTTACAAAACTGGAAGATTCCCAAAGTATGGGGTTATGTAGACTTAGCGGCACCAGCACTAGCAACCTAAAGAGACACGCTATAACTTCCGTATAATTAGAGGGAGATAAGAGAGCGCATAAGTAGCCAACTACAACTAACACCAATCATAACCCATTCTCGAATTAACCCCCTCAACCAAGTATGAGGAAGCAATTCGAGAAACTCACACATTATCAGTTTTAGTTACCATTTATTGTGAAAGTAATTATATATTACTAGTCAAGGTAATCAACAATAATTAGGTGTAAGTTGTCTATATCTTGTTAGCCAGCATCATCACCAAATCGTCCATAACCGTGGACACGGCTCATCGATAAGATTATACCCTGCAGGGGTGCACTACTGTACCCATACTCGCATGATCAACCCAGTCAAAAACATTAGGGCCTCTCAACACGACTCGTTCCTTCACTACAGCAAGTCCAAGTGCCACCCATATGAGTTGTTACCCGCGTCAGGAGTCCGGCCGAATCTCAACAGCGGACTCATTAGTTTGTGTCCATGCGTCATGCGGCTCAACTGTCCGCTTCGCGCGCACCACCCCTATATGACCCCGTATCAAGTAACCTCTCATCGAACATCGTCATCATGCACATGCATATGGGCAAATGGAAAACCCGAACTACTTGCGGCACATGGACGAGCTGAGGATCCGTTCAAAGTCGAGGGGGGCTCCATTGAGCCACCCACAAGTGGTTAGTGCGCTCAAAATTGGATCCGAGGACAAAATCTCAGTTCCTAGGTCGACACTGAGCAGAACAAAGCACCTCGCAAGGCCTTCCGCCTGGTGCCTTATCTTTTAATCAAAATACCCCAACATAAGACAACAGTTTATTAAGTAGAACAATCTATCATACTAAGCATATGAGATAAAAGAACAGACGGACGACTCGCACAACCAAATCTAAGCATGCACTACGACTCGCAAAGGCCAATAGATAAACATGCAAGGGGTTATAGGTTTTGGGGATATAGCTGTATAGGCTGCAGGATAATCATGTGATGGGGTCGCAATTTAAGAAGCAGTATCTAGGATAGCATAGATCAAAAGGCAAGGATGAAAATCAAACAATCGTGTAACATGTTAGCAGAAGCTTGCCTGGCAGCTCGTAGCCTGGCACGAAAGCTGGAACCTCAGTATCGTAGGTACTCGCAGCAGGCACATCGTCGTCTACACAGAGAAAAGTCAAACACAGACAATAGGAAACAATAATCAATACATAGGATGCGCAAACAATTGATGTGACAAATGGCATGCGATGATTAGGTCACCTTAAAGTGGGGATGAAATCCCGGTAATTAATTATGATGCAAGTTATTTATCTACTCGTCAATTTAAATGTTTATTAGCATGGCAAGACATGGCATAGATGGTATGAGCAATTCAAATGGAATTAGGGCATTATATATTTACTACCCCACACATCCCATATTTAATTAACTAGTTGCATTTGTTAAATTAAACTAAGCATTAAAACTAAATGATGCAAAATGACATAAGAATGTTATATTATAGTTCATTGCATTTTTCTGATATTAAAACATATAAAGATTATTTTATTTGGAGTTATAGAATTAAAGTTATTGTATTTTTAATATTAGGGGTGTTTCAAAAAATCCAGGGACTTATCTGTGATGGGAAAAATAACTGAAAGGACTTCTGTGTAATTCCAGGGAACCAGGGGCTCAGGGTAATTGCGCAGCGCCCCTGGAGTTTTTCTCACCGAAACCGAGCACACCGAGGAGACTGCCAGGCGGACCCAGGCCACGCTGGCGCGTGTGGGTGTGGTGCGGGCTGCTCGGTCACTGACCGGTGGCCCAACACTGTCAGTGGGCGAAAAAATGAAAAGGGGGGCGAAGGGTTCGAACGCGCGACGCGAGGAGAGCGAGCGCACGGATCAGATAGACGCGGTAGCCAGTAGGACTAGTTAGGGTTGTTTTTTAGGTTTATACTCGTTTTGGTTTTAAACAGAAAACGTGCTTCGTTCTCTCTGACGAATCTGAAGAAGCAAAACCTGACGAACTGAAATTTGCCCGCATGCGGTGGGACGGCGGGGCAAAAAACCCACGCCGGCGACCATTTTAGCGGCGTTGCTAGAGCGTGCGTGTGCCCGTGCTGGTGTCGTTCGAGTGGGGCTCCGTTTCTGCTCTCAGTTCGAAGAAAAGAGCAGGTTTTGCTCGTGTTCGTGCTCGACGCCGGACAGGCGCGCGCGGCCGTGGCGGAGCAGACTCCGGTGACGGCGAAATTCAGCGAGCCGAGTCGATTTGGAGGGGGGAAAGGAGAGGGGAACGTTGCTGCTCACCGGGAGGGAGCTGGTGGCGAGCGGAGGAGGCGCAGGGAGGCCGGAGTGTGACGGAACGGTGCCGGGGAAGAGGGGGACCCGCGGCGGTCATCGGGGAAGGAGGGGATGGAGCGGTGGTCCCGTTGGTCCTGCGCGCGTCCAGGAGGAAGTGGAGGTAGCGGCGATTCTCCTCGCGCGTCGAGGTAGCAGGGGACGCCGGCGTTCAGTCGGAGGCGAGCTCGGGTCCTTCGGCCATGGCGACGGCGGTGCGAGGACGAGAGCAGCGGCGGCGGGGGAGGAGAAAAAAACAGGGGCTAGGGTTAGGGCTCCCGTGGAGGTTCAAATAGAAGAGGGGGGAGGCCAGGTGGAGGTGGGGCGAGCTCGGCAGTGGGAGAGAGCGCCATGGCGTGACCTGGAAAGGTCCTCGTCTCCTCGTCCGTACGAGGAAGGAGACGGTGATGTGGGCTGGGCTGACTACTGGGCTTAGGTGGGCCAGAAATTGGCCCAGCTCGGCCAGGGAGCTCTCCTCTATTTTTCCTCCTTTGTTGTCCTCTTCCCCCTTCTATCGATCTTCTACTAGATTAGATTCTCAGATCAAAACCAACTAGCTGATCTCAAACCTAATCCGCTGCCGCCTCCTTCCTGGTCCTGCCGGCTGACGCAGTTACTGCCTAATTCTGCCATCCATCTGTGGTCGTCCCTTCAAGCTGGAGCAATGGACGATGGAGCCTGAAGGTTAGGTTGCCACCGGCCGATTTGCTCTTCCTCGCGCGATCGGGCGTTCAGCCTGAGATGTGTACTGGGTAGTGGCTCGTACGGCGTGAGGTTAGCTAGCTCAACTGGACCTGACTGTACGGCCCAATACAGCGTAGGCTCTTTTTATTCTTTTTTCTGAGCGAATCGATCATGTACGCTAGCATCGTATATACATGTATTAGATTTTTCTCTCCAGCCAAGGTAGGGCGAGCGCCCGACCTCGCCCTACCGAGAGCTGCGCCTAGACTCTAGTGTGTTCGGTGGAGTCTAGCCGGCGTTGTAACCCCTTTCTGCATCCTATAAACATACAGTAGCGTACTCTCGATCGAGAAGATATGGCCGGTCACAGCCTGGCCATTCGTATCGCTTTCATTTCATCTTTAAAGCTGGTCGAAGGTCGATGTCTGCCGATCGTTTGCCGTGGTCCAAGCAATTCTGCGATTCACACAAACACCGACGTTCACGTTTGAGTCACAATCATCCTTGCTATATACCGCGCCATCCGCAATCAGAGGCTTAGTGCGCAAGACAAAAACCAGATAACAATCTGCACAGAGGCACAGAGCAAGCACTCAAGAACTAATTCAATGGCGCCTGGAGCCGGAGGGGACGACGAGCTGAAGCTGCTGGGCGCCTGGCCGAGCCCATTCGTGCATAGGGTGCGCCTGGCCCTGCACCTCAAGGGGATCACCAACTACGAGTACGTCGAGGAGGACCTCACCAAGAAGAGCGACCTGCTCCTGGCCTCCAACCCTGTGCACAAGAAGGTCCCCGTGCTCCTCCACGGCGGCAAGCCCGTCTGCGAGTCCCTCGTCATCTTGCAGTACCTTGAGCCCTTGAGGACGCCTTCCCCAGACCCGGCAACGCCCTCCTCCCGGCCGACCCCTACGACCGTGTCGTCGCCCGCTTCTGGGCTGCTTACGCCGACGACATTGTACGTCTACTCTGTGCTCTGATCTCAGTTATAGCTAGCTGCGTTAAATTGAAACAAGGATTTCTAGTTACGTAGTACGCACTCACTCTGTTCTGAATTAACTGAATCAGATTTCAATTAATTCAGAACGAAGGGAGTAGTTTTTAACCAAACGTGTGTGTGTGTGTTGTGTTGGTCTACGTGCGTGCAGTTCTTTGCCGCTTGGATCAAGTCTCTCAAGGGGACGACGGAGGATGAGAGGGCGGCGGGGACGGCGGGAGCGCTTGCCGCGCTGCAGGTGCTGGAGGGCGCGTTCGGGGAGTGCTCCAAGGGGAAGCCGTTCTTCGCCGGCGACGCTCCGGGGTATGTGGATGTGGCGCTCGGTGGCTTTCTTGGTTGGATGCGCGCCTACGAGGCGGTGGCCGGCGTGAACATCCTCGACGCCGGCCGGACTCCCTTACTGGTGGCGTGGGCGACGCGCTTCGCTGCGCTGGACGCCGCCAAGGGGGTCATCCCGGAGGTCGACCGGATCGTAGAGTTCGCCAAGGTGCTGCAGGCGCGGAGTGCTTAACGCTCAGCCGCCGCAGTTTCAGCACTGCTCTCTGTGTTGCGGCTGCTCGAAATTAAGATATCGTGTGATCATTCTTGTGTGATAAAATAACAATTCGCACGCTGCTGTTACTGTTTTGTTCCATCATTTTTTTTTCTGTTTCATTTTTTTACGAGGGGAAATTCATGTATTAGCTCAAGTAGCCATTTCCATCGGGAAGTTGCTAAGCCAAAGCTCAGATCTCTTTTCACTCTTGCCTATTCTAGCAAGTTCATGACTAACTGTATTCACAACACGACTAATTTTAACCATTCTAGCATGTAAGGTACGTATGGTTTTACACAGAAATTAAAGAATGCTCGCCGGGTAAGAAATTACATTAGTTTTGAAAAGAATTATGTTTAGCTAATTGGTGTGGGAAGAAGAGGAGTTTGCATTGGATAATAAATAAAATAATATCTCTAAAAAATATATTCAGATGAGTGATGGAAAGAAGTACACCCTATATTTCGGATTTTTTTCTCAAACCCTTAAGACACCATGAAGGAACGAAGGGAGTAATACAGAATGTGTAGACTTATGAGAGCATTATGTGTACCACTACCAATTATTAAATGTCTCAACTCGAATTCACCAAATCGGTCCCCAAACCACAAATATGCCTCTATTTATTACAGGTCACGGCACAACCCACAAAACCACGTATGTGGTATGTATGTATGTTGAGCACGCATAGCATGGTGTCTTCTACCGGTGATGCCAAAGTAAAGAAGCTGATTTTGCTGTTTCACAGATGGCTGGACTCAAAAGTGAAAAATCCTTTTTCTTTCAAGCTCTCGATAGTCTCCTTGATGCTTGTATCCAGGGGAATCAGCTCCATTCCCAAACTTCGTATCTTGTTTTTTGATACCTGGTAGGTTGGGGCAAATGGCTTGTCATCAGCACACCTGCAGAAAAGAGAAAAATAAAATAAAACATTAGGAGAACATTTTGTTAAATAAAGAAGGAGAAAATTCCCAAACAGGCTTGTCCTGTATGGTGCAAATGGACAGCTTAAGCAGTGTTCACTAAAATATTGAGACATGGTACTAGAACATGTATTACTACGTCCATTCATAAACATAAAGTGCATAAATTCAATGAAAAAACAAATATTAGTAAGTTTGACCAAATATATACAAGACAATTCCAACATAAAAAATACCTCCGTTACTTGATATAAGGTGTATAGTTTTTTGAAGAAAAATCCAAAATATAAGGTGTATTTGCTATTTGAAGACAATTTGACCCATCAAATAATGAAATCTAGTCTTAAAAGAGCGATTTAAAAGACCTCCGTTACTTCATTTTATACCAATTAAGAACTTATCTCTCGCCATTTTTTCCACAAAAGAAAAATTAGTAAACTATGTACAAAATAGTTTGTCTTAATATTCGTGCAGAAAACTTATACACCCTACATTCAGGAACGGAGGGAGTATTGAATAAATACAATGTGAAAATATATTTATGGTGGATCTATATTGATTTGGTATCGTAGATGATGGTACTTTTTGTCTACAAATTTGGTCAAACTGAGAAAATGTAAACTTTTCACTAAGTTTATACGCATTATATTTTGGAAATAACTAAGGAAGAAATAACAGCCAACACTATATTGTTCTCGATTCGATTCCAATGGAGTTACTTGAGAAAATGCTTGCAAAGAAATTTAACTTACTTGTCTGGCACAGGGATGTCAGGATACATTTTGTGTATGAGCTCGACAAGCTCCGAGTGGTGAGCAACTCTTTCAACCATGCAATATCTTCCATTTGCTGAAGGAACTTCATATGCAAGAATATGTGCCAGGGCAACATCTTTAACGTTTATCCACCCAAAGGCTACATTAGGGTATGTAGAAGCTCCTGCAAGAAAATTTGAAGAAATTATTGTTAAGAATCAAACAGAAATGCCTTATTAGAGTAGACTTGTTATGGCAAAACCACAGTAATCTGAACTCTTTTCGGACAGGAACATCTATTTTGTTTATGTTTTTCCATGGGTCACCCAATATCCATGCTAGATGAAAATATATTCATCACAATGAAGCTCCAGGGTTCAAACAGATGGAAGTAGAGCCACATAGAAACACAATAACATGTACCATAGGCCAGACCCACGCAGTAAACAATCAAAAGTCGGTAACACAATCCAAGTCAATTAAACACAGAATTACCAGATTCATAACATTCACCATACATGGAATTTGTCAAATTATGATACAAACTGTTAGCTAGATAAACAATTAAGAGAAGAATCATTACAATATAGCTATATCAGTGCTTAAGTCAGTTCCTAAAACAGAACCCAAAAAAAAACATAATTCAACATTGCTTGGAATATTTTTGGCTTGTTTGCTGAGATTCTGTTGTGGCAAACATGACTATTCTCTCAAACAAAGGACAACTGTTAAATGGGTGTAGGCATAACAGAGTCCTTCCTTACATACTTACATAGAGTTAACTTCAGAAAAGTTAATTCGTCAAGCCACATACCATTGATTAGCTTTAATATTGCTTCAGCACTAGTGTTCAATGTAGGCTGCAACAGGGGACCGATAACCATTGTTGGGTTTATTGTAACTATTTCAAGTCCATTCTCTTTTGAGAACTTCCATACAGCCTCCTCGGCAAGGGTCTTGGATAGCACATACCATTGCTGAAGAAGATGAGCATTGATGAGAATAAAAATGTTGTGCCAATCAAGTACGGAAAAATGGGTATACAAAAGGAAGTGGAAATAGAGTTTTCAGAGATTTCCATTAAAATATGCAAAAAAATCTAATGTCTACTTTTCAAGTGAGGTAACATATATTGGAATAACTCTGATGAAAAGCAGCAACTAGAGCAAAACTTACAGCCAATATGAGGAATCAAATGCACATCTCATAGAAAAACAATGTACCGATAATGACAAGTGCAAGTGTCAGTTATATGGTAATAGCAGGGATGTGTAATAAGGGCAACTGCAGATTTCAGTTATGAGAGAATAGCCAAAATACCACTAATGAAAACCGAAAGTTCCAAAATACCACCCAAATAACCGAGCTTGCCAAATTACCACTACACTTTTGGTTTTCATAGCCAAAATACCACTATGGACTAAAAGTCACTAAAAACCACACAAAAAGACTTATATACCCTTACTTGTTCATACCACCAATCATTCTTAGCATGGTACAAACCAAGACGAGGACTGAAAATCATCAAATAGACTAATTTCTCTTGATACAAAACAATCTGCAGTATTGCCGTGCGGCCGGAAAGCAAACAGCAGGAAAACATCCCAATCTATGCCATGGACTCACGATTATTTTGTGATGCACGTCTCTTTACAGTACCAGTCAATTAATCATGGCAGCGGGAAGCCTTTCAAATTACCGGAAAATACAAGTCCAAATCACGAATGCCTATGCAGTATCAGTTCACGGCCAAAACGCAAATCCTTGCCATGCTCGCCCAACCAGTACCGCGACGAATGACCGGAGCAGAGGCAGGTCGGGGCGGAGCGATTCGTGCAGGATTCACAAGCAAAAAATATGGGAATGAGCGCGGCTGGGAGAGGGAATCAGGGGGGAGAGAGACTGGCTGGGGGAAGCAGTCGCCCGCCAAGCTACAAGGTGGTCAGCCACACCACCATTATTGGTCAGTGAAGAAGAAAGAGAGCTTTTTTTGGTCAAGTCTCTAGATGAGGGCATTTCTACCATATTAGAAAAACTGGCAACCTAAAACGTTCGATATTTGACGATAATGGTATTTTGACTATGAAAACCTTAACGGCAGTGGTGTTTTGGCAAGTTTGGTTATTTGAGTGGTATTTTGGAACTCTCGGTTTTCACTAGTGGTATTGTGGTTATTCTCTCTTCAGTTATATACTAATAGTAGTGATGAAGTGGATATCTTGATTGTCCAATGTGCTGATGCAGATCTGTTCTGAAATTGCTTAGTATAGAACACAGTGACAATGTATAACATAGTGGCATAAGTGTTGACTTAACCAGGTATATATTACTTTTTTCGAACACTAACCAAGTATAATATGACACAAATAAAGATGGAACAAGATCAACTGGCAGTTACTTTCCTCTTATTGAAGTTCTCATTATGCATTATGTATTTCATTGTACTCAACCTACATCCTTGTGTGGAAACACAAAAAACAAACAATGGTATCACCCTCTTATCTCCTAAGGAAAATGGATTTCGGTAAATGTGTATTGATTTGCACGTCTTTGCAGAATTGCTACGTAGGTCATCAAGTAAACAAAACAAGGGTATCTGAGTGCAAGGGGAGTGATCGACATCACATTACCAGATATATTTTTTTTAACGTGAATTGACATTCCATTATAAAAAACTACCGGAGTTTTATCAGCATATAAATACATATTACCTCATTCTTTTCACAGAAGCCTGCATCTGAAAACCATGTCTCATCAACTACTACATCAGGAGTTCTTGGTTTCCCATTGTAGGCAACAGCAGCCATAGATGACGTTACAATCACTCTTTTAATAGAAGCTTTCTTGCAGGAACGCAGAACATTGAGTGTTCCATCGACTGCTGGGTCAAGTAACTCAGCCTGAAAGACATGCATGTGCATACAAAACATAACTTAGTGAAATCAAGATGAGAAACGATTTCAGATCAGCCAATCGATCGCGTCCGAATGATAATTTAATTTAGTTACATATGAACACTTTTTTTTTGCATGGGCATATATGAATACGTTTTAATCCCGTGATGCAACACACTGAACGAAATATATATGGACCCGGTCATTTGTATCTTGAGATCAACACCAAAACAAACATTGTCTGTAACCTGTCACGGAATGACCATGAAACTAACCTTGGGATCTTTGACATTGTGGTAAAAGGGAGAAGCCGTGTGGAACACACATTCAGAACCGCCAATGGCAGCATCAAAAGTGCCTTCCTCTAATAAACTTGCTTTAAACAAGTGCAGTCTATCCTTAGCTCCATCGAGGGTCTGTAGGTGCAATGTTTTCTTTGGGTCAGCTGAAAAAATAAAGAGCAGTTAGTTCGCATTGCACATGCATGTTACATTAAGAAAGCATTGCAAAACATTCCGATTGCCACTAGTGAAGTTTCAGTTCATCTTAATTTTGAACTCCTTCCAGTTACCACTAGTGAAGTTTCAGTTTATCTTGATTCTGAACTCTAACCATCCAAAACATAAGGAATAAAATATTGGGCAATACGCTGGCAACACTTCCATGCATGAGAATTCAGTTCAGTAGTTCTTATCCAGAAGTTAGAATGCCAGGCACTTTACTCTTTTAGTTTAAATATGTAGTCGCAGTACCAAGATGATTCCCCGATTTATTCCTAGTTCAGTACTTACTAAAGAGTGTCAAGAGCTTCTTCCTTGCAGTATGGCCCTGTTTTTTTTCGTTTTGAGATTATAAAGCTATAAGGTGTCCAATTCCCAATCAGATCCGGCACCATAACCAAATTGGACCTATAACCAAATATTACATACACTCGCGTAACAAACATGGATCCAGCTAGAGCAGGAGTGAAGGGCCAGAGTAGGTGGGGAGACATGAGGTATGTGGGTGCTCACCGGTGTCCCTGACGGTGGCGCGGACGGTGTAGCCGCGGCCTAGGAGGAGCTTGACGAGCCAGGATGCTATGTACCCCGAGGCGCCGGTAACGCATACGACTTTCCCCGTTCCCAGCGCCGCCGCGGAGCTCATCTCGTGGTTTGGCTGGAGATGGAGGGTGCGCGAGGTGGGGACGTGGGGTTCTCCGCAGCACTCACGGAGGAAAGGAAAGGAAAGGAAAGGGAGCGTGTGTAGGTGACTAGGTGTGTGTTTGGTTTAGGGGATATGATTTGGGGGATGAGGGCATCCCCAACCACCTGGTTTGGGGTAGCCATTTTCTATGTTTGGTTGGAAGGATGAGAAATGGTCGTGGGTAACCGATTTTTTGTTTGGTTAGAGGGATCGGAGTGGCTAGCCTGTTGTGATGACTTTCTTTGATTTAGGTGGTGAGATTACCTCTTTGAATAAGAGAAATATTTCAAAGATTTGAAACGACATATATCATTTGTTTTTCTGATTGGATGCAACTACTATACAATAGTAGGAAAAAAACAGCAAATGAAACTGAACCCAGTTCAGTGGCTGTGACCATTGACCAGTATATGACTAGTATTTGTATTCAGATGCATCAAGAACCAAAGCTTCAGAAATACACAACACTGTACGTTTAGATCGAAACAAAGAATAGCCAGGATCGTCTCCGGCTCATGGATCTACAGAGCCAACCAGAGGACGATGGTGCTACGAGGCGGCCAGCTCGGCGTTACAACATGCCGACAGCACGTCGCCTTGCCGCCGCAAGAGCATCAAACATCGGGCAGCCACCAGCAACCGCCGTCTCAGAGGCTCCGATCCGCCGTTGCAGCAATCAAGAGGATTGGAAGAGGGAAAATACGGGAGGAATGGAATCACCGCCGCAGCCGAAACCCTGATACTCGATCGCCGTCGGCTCGATCTTGAAAAGCCCCCGTGATTGAAGAGATGGAGAAGGAAAACTGGGGTGTTTTTCCCAGATGTGGGTTGAGCGAAGGAAAGAGGTGACGAGCCAAAAGTGGTTGCGCTCGTCCGCCGGATGAGCTCAACCACCGTTTCCGACGAATATTCCCCAAAAGTGGTTACCCCTATCCCTCCTATCCTCTAAACCAAACGATGGTTAACCACTAAAAAAGTGGCTATCTCTAACCACTTGAGGGATAGCCACTGAACCAAACACACCCTAGGTGTTGTTGTTGGTGGTCGGGGGTCAGTGGATCGATCAAGAGTGACACTTCACAAAGCGTTTTCGTTTCTGCTCCTTCATTCAAGGTCGAAACGTCACGGCACACGTCACCCTCGTCGACCATCAAGCTGATTTACGAGTTATTGGGTCAAGCATATAAGTTCTCCTTGTTTCTCTTTGATTACGGACTGATTTAAAAAAAACAGTCACTTGTCATAAAAGTGTAACCACATTTCAAATAAACTAGATGATTCCCCGCGTATTGCTGCGGACGGAGATTCTTAGAATTATACATGTGCAAGATTATGGATTTGATAAAGAAAAGTACTAATTAGACTGACTCATAGAATACAATGTTCTGATGGTACATTGAAACATGATCAAATTGGTGATATTTAGTAAGAAATACAGGTAATATAAGGATGCATGTGCAGAAGTATATATATGCTCGTTTCATAAATATAGCATTATTAAAAATGTCAAGGTGAGTAGCAAGCTCGAGAATGAATACACAGTGCATCAGTTTGTGTCTTCTATAATGTGAGTTGTACGTAATATATTATCCGGTCTTATTTTTTGGACAAAAGCGATGGGAGTTTGGATCGGCAAATGAAAAAACCAGTACGTATAAGCGACAATGAGGTCTCTGAATCGGCTGGCACCCTTGTGATTTCTGTTGGTATCATTTTTTCTTCTAAACACCAAATTTCTATCAGCGATAGAACTATGTAGCCAGGACGTAGTGGAGGAGGTGAAAAGAATTACTCGGTATTAGACTAAGACAGACCGGTGTCGAGCTGTGGAGACGAAGGGTGCAGGCTGGCTCTCAAAGAAAGAAAATAAAATAAATACATGGGGCAGTTTCCAGTATTTGTTTGTTGAGAAGGCACATTTGCTGAAGTGTACCAATCAGAAAATGCATATTGAGAGAATATTTTTAATGGGTCTTTACTCTTTAGATATAGAAGATATGCAACTGCAGTTTTCTATCCAAAAAAGTAAAATATGCAATCACACTTTTCTGAACAGAAATCGTGCAACTGAACTCCTCATTTCACCGATTCATACTAAATAACAAGCTAAAGAATCCCTTTTTTTAAAACTGTAGTTACATTTTTTTGAGACGACTGAGACTTAAGAAAAAATCAGTCAACTGTGGCATAGTCCCATGCGTTGGACATAAATATAACGGGTTTGTTTTGTGCATAAATTCATAAGAGATATCCGCAAACCCAATATGGGTAGAGATTCGGAAAGTGATTTTTACACCCGAGTTTTGGTGCTCATTCCACTTAAAAAATTCCGAAATATATATAATAAAGTTATAAAAACTGAACAAAAAACATGCATGTTCTGTTGAGAATATATCCAATTGTTCGATGAAACAAATCAAATAATAAATCATGAACATGGTATAAACAATGCTAATGACATACTGAAACTTGATGATAAGACTCGTATTAGACAGATAGTAGAAACATCTACACATGGGACTAGTAGTACGAACACGGAATAATTAGAGAGGTATGAACATATCATACCCGGCAATTGGCCAACTGGCCGAAGCGGAAACAACATCGTTGTCGGCAGCCCTCTTGTCAGCGGCAGCCTTCTCGATCTCGGCGTCAGTGCTCATGGTGATGATGAAGGCGATGAGGACGTAGTTGAAGTAGAGGAAGTAGCTGACGCAGTGGATGAAGATTGGCGAGCAGTCGAGTATGAGACGCTCCCCAAAAACCTAATCGTCCCTCTCCCGTACAGGACACGGAGAGACGGGGTTTCGGAGGCCTGCTCTCCCATTGACCGTGTACGCGGAGAACGGGATGGGATCAACGATGGCAGCAAAAATATGAGGAACGACGGTGGCGGCGCGTGGAGGAGATGATTCTATTGTTTGGTATGTGTTCTTCAGAGAGGAGCGACCTCTCCTTTTATGCACAGACGCGGGAGACAAAGAGTCCAGCCGAAATGCACGTAATGAATGATCGTTAAGACTGAAAACACACTTACTTAAGAGCACTTAAGACACGATGTTTCAGCTAGCAATCAATCTCCATTACCGCAGAACGTTTCGTGACCGTTGACATTCTATTCCTGCGTGACAAAAAGAATACATCGGCTCGGTGAGATTCCCGCAACCCGCGGCGCGTCGTGACGTGTCGTGACGAGGCGGGCGGCAGAGGAGGAGAAGCGCGCGTGTGGTACACAACTATTCACCTCATACCTCATACCAACTCATACTAGTGGTAGAATGGCTCAGTATATAATCTGATGCACATCTCACTAAACTAGCAGTATGGGACTAAAGTCCCACCACTTGCCATTACAACATGGGCCTTAGGGATTTTCAGGAATTGTTAAATGGGCTAAGAGGCCCATTATTTCAGCAATCCCCCACCAGATTCCAAAGACCTATGATATACCAGTATTTTCAGTAGAGTCATGTTAAGGTTGAACTCCACCTAGAGCAATTGGCTACACTCCTTCACAACTGACAATGGACTGGGACTTGAATTGTCAGTTTGACGTAAAGTAGTTTCACTAGCTGTCTTAGCAGTACTAGGCTGCCGAAGGCTGACCCCTCGGGTGGAGCATATTAGTCACTCCTGACCTTTTCATGAACTTACTAGAGATCACCCTAATCTCATAGACTGTGACCAGCAGTCAGGTTCATATAGGTGTGTTCCTCCAAAGTTTCGGTTGGATAGCGTCTTGCTTATGCAAAGTTTTGGAACACATTAAGACATACGTCAACCTGCCATACAGTTACCGAGAGTATTGCATCTCCAACGAAGTGGGTTAGTAAAGGTTTTACTCTCTTCAATTAACCACTAGCTTGTTTTCCCAGGTCCTAATTCACGGGATCTCCGATCACATAGGTGAAGGGGATCGTGTGTAGAAAAAAAAAATTCCTAGCAACGATATCCTTAAACTAGGCAAGATCTACACTATGCAGATATAGTAGTACAGCGGAGATCAGAATACATACCCTCGTAGACCGAATAGCGGGGATTACGCTCCCGCACAAGCGTTGACGATGAAGACGACGTAGCCGACCTCTAGGTCGCGGAGAACTCGGCGCGACGAAGACGACGAAGATGACCCCGAGGTCGGGTGGAGGAAGTAGGCATCCGAGTACCGCTAGCGCAGCACCTCGTAGGGCGTCACACACATACGGTGGAGACGACGGCCTCCGAAGCTCCAGTCCAGGACGAGCAGCGGAAGACTTGGACCGGAACACCAGCAGCGCGGCAGCGGGCTATGTTGGAAGAGATCCCCCTCCTCTACTCGGCGCGACTCCGACAAAGGGAATCACGAGATCGAGAGAGAATTAGGGAATTAATTGGTGAATTAAAAGGCCAGGGGTGCCCCTTCTTATATAGGCTCCCAGGGGGAGCCAACCTTGTCAGCCAGGCAATGTGGGACTATCCCCACATGCCTGGTGCGGCTAGGATAGGTGCGCCGGCCCTAGTGGGCCCCTTGTGGCCCACTAGGGGCTGGCCGAACCAGACCCCTTCCCTTGGGGGGAAGCTTCCCCCCCTCATGGGCCTTCTTTCCACTAGAAGGCCCATTTAGTGAAATCTGCCTTTACAAAATCGAAAATAAATATATAAAATCATATTTAAACATTAATTACACTAATTAATATCAAACATATTTTATATAATTTATTGTAGCTCCGAAAACTCTTTCGTCGCTGCCCGATCTCCATCGGACCATTCCCGGGACGTTCCCGGTGATCTCTTTCCTTTCCGGTTGTCTTGTCGAAACCCCTTAAGTGTGTTACCCTAGCGGTTCGATATAATAACAGGTATGATCAAGACTCCTCTATGATCAACGACTAACTCGTAGGCCTGGACCCCATGAATTAATCCCTGTGATATAACGAATGACTTTCATCTATCAAACCTGGACGTCTAGTCTTAAACCCTTTGTCATGGCGATACTTAGCGTGTCCGAGCATCATTCTCAGATATCTCCATACCTAGCATGATCTCGTTACCGACATCGCTATGTTCTACTCGTCTATGATATTATGTCAGTTGGTGACCTAGTCACATGTTTGCAAACTCATTTGACATAATCTCACCGAGTGGGCCCTAGAGTATCTATCCGGCTATGCGGACTGACAAATCCCGCTGTTGACCCCTCATCTCAACTACCCCCTTACGATACCCAAAAGTATCACCTATCATTGTCACACTATATAAGATATGACGTTTGGTGCGATCAAAGTATCTTCCAGGGATAACAATAAGAGTTGGTCTCACGGTCTTAAGGCGTAATGACTATGTCCTATAAATACTGGGTATGTCCATCACATCATTACACCTAACGATATGACTTCCATTGCCGACCGGCGCCATGCCCTATGATCGGAAAACCTCGATCATCAATCGTGCAACAAAACTAGTCTTAGTAGAGGCTACTAGGGACCTGGTTGTTTATCTACCACACCTGTATTAATGTTTCCGCTTAATACAGTTATAGCATGGTATAAAACATATAATGAACGATTGGGATATTGCCAATAAACTATGTTTATTAAGTGCCTCTAGGGCATATTCCCTTCAGTCTCCCACTTGCACTAGAGTAACACTTAATCTAGTTTACAACTTGGTACAAGCTCAACACCCATAGCATCTTGGTGCCTGCTCGCCTTGTGAAAGAAGAATCCAGTCAATAGATCTCACACATTGAGACCTATATGTGCTTTGCAACACTTCTATGTCACCTAGTTTGACATAATCCCGTATCTTACGATGACGGTGAAATATATCCTAGTCGATTGAGTGAGACTCGAGCATTCGCGTAGCATGCGCCTTAAAAGTCTAAGAGATCTATTAAGGAGACCACCTACGCCCCGAAAACTGCTCAGACCAATCACACTTGCTACTTCTGAAGTCACGATATATTTCTATACCTATGTAGATCATGCGACAGTGCACTCATATGGAACTTCACAAACTAACCATGTCTATCTTCAAAATAAAGACATCTCCTATATGAGATTTCTAGTCGTATGGGTCGTGTAATAACTTGCATCATCGTAACCGCTTTACGGCAAGTTGCCATTCCACTCTTACCCGTTACTAGAAAACATATCTTCAGTTCTCATAGACACTGAAGAATAAACTTAACGTTTGTTCATTGATCCACACAAGAATCACTCTAGAACCTGTTCTTCAACCAAGAACTTGGGTCACACTAAGTCGAGCTTTCAATCTGATAGCATCTATGACTGATACATAGATAATGTTGAACATCATTTGCTATAACTGAAAACGCCAAGATAAACTTAATATTTTACCTAGTCATACAAGTAAGAACCTCTTTCTTTGCTTGCCCTATTCTGAAACACTTCAGAATCTTGACTAAGGAAATATTCTGACTTAATGTTATTAAGCTCCTTACGATCTATACAATTATAAATCGGATGCCTAATACTCCTAACTTCATTTCATAGAAAATTTAATCACTTAAATAATCCTTTACAGGATCTGTGTCATTCAATATGTCGTTACATACAAAATTACAAATGGCACCTAGCTCCCACTCAAATATGCCTTCCGCACATAAGATCAAGGAAAGCTACTTAGCTCCCACTCAAATATGCCTTCCGCATATAAGATCAAGGAAAGCTACTTTGCTCCCACTCAGTTCTTTGCAAATGTAGGTTTCTTCAACTATTTTGGACAACTCCAAAATCCTTTGATCACATTATCAAAGTGAAGATTCCAGCTCCGATATGCTTGCTTCAACCCATGAATGGACCACCGAAGTTTGCATACATGTTTAGCATCCTCAGGATCACCAACTCTTTATTAATGACACTATTAAGAAACATGGTTTCCTTATCCATCCATCAATTTCTCATTCAGAATTATAGTGATTGCTAAACGACCCAGAATAGATTTAGGCTTCGCCACTTGAGACAAACTCTCATGTGGTCTGTCGGAACTGTTTCACGACAAATCGAATCTGCTCAATGTCTACTCTCTCATAAAATTCCATATACTATTAACATCGTCTTTCTAATCCTGAGGCCTTTTTCCTTCATTCATTTTGCGGTAGCTTACGCGTCAGAAAAAGGCCTCCTTTCCGGCCCGGAAGATCGCTTCGCTTCTGAAATTTAACTCCATTTAAATTCTTTTCCACTTTTAAATCTAATTGCAAATCAAATTAATTTAAATGTGATATTTAAATTCTTTTTAAATATGCAAACTAATATATTAAAATTGTGTATTTTTTGAAACTATAATGTTTTGCCCAAAAGTCTATACATCTTTTCTTTTTCTATTTTGTTTTAAAACATAAAATAGAAAATAATTAAATAAAAGAAATAAATTTCAGCTAGATGCCATCAAGAAGATCTCCCAAGTCAATACCTGGTAATCGTATATGGATTTTATTTCGGATCACAAATGACTCATAGCCATTTCTCGGACTTAGGTCCACCATCTCTTCTTCGTAGTTCGTAGGTCTATCATATTCCATTAATATGACCTTCATAACAAGATTGTCATAACACACAGTGTGGAACACAACCTCGTACGCCTACGCTCTTAGTATGAGCTCAGAACATCATGATCTTGAATCATCAGCTTTTTCAAGCTGTGGAGCCTGACACCGAACACACTTTCGGTTGCGCCACTCTGATGTCTGGAGAAGAAGTTCACCAACTTCGTCTTGCTCTATACCCTCAGACAAGAAACTGTTTCTTTCGCAAGGTATATCCCGGCAAAGATTTTTCCTATGTCGTGAGACATGTACCCAACTAACTCTTTAGGTAGGGTATACTACAAAGATTAATCCATTTTAGGTTTGATTACATCGAAACACTAAATTGTTGAAACGACAATCCAGGCTCAAAAGCCATGCCATCACTCGTATGGTATTATCTCCATGGATTCAAATGGTTTCCCTATTTGCTAACGTGAGTGTTTACGTTTCTACCATATGACTCTAATGATCACAATAATTCGGTAAGAGATTTATTTACCACACACTATCCGATAGGGTGTAATTACGACGTCCTAACACACCATGACACTATTGTGTTCCATGCGACGTAATTTGTGGAACTCTTATCACAAGTCTTCCAATGATGTGCCAATATTATAACTCAAATCTTTATTTCCTTGATATGCATCGCGGGAATTTGATTTTCTTGTTAAGTTTATTTCCTGCTTCACTCTGAACTTTGTTTGATCGAATCAAAATTTCAGACTAACATTCCCCGGAGTGGATATCCATATATCTACTCGGAATATTCATGAAGTCTATGAAATAAAGACTTCCACTACACGTTAAAGTACTTCATTGATTCAAATACACCCATATGCATGATTCTCAACAAGCTATACTCAAAACGTTCAGTGAAGTTCACGAAATAAAGGTCTCCACTACCCGTCAATTACTTCATTGAACCACATACATCTCTATGTATGACTATCAATAAGTTATATGCCCGTTTTCCGAAAACGGTGTCACAGTTATTTTGCAAGTGTCAAAAGATCAAATCTTAGGACTTGTAGGTCCATCCGGTATGGAGCTAATGCATTGACTATAACATTGACATGACTAAACGGTAGTGCCACACATATGTGGTGTCTTTATTAAGTTTGTATCCTTTGGCATTAATATTATGAATGTGGGAGCTTCTACCATCTAAATTCAAATCGGCATATGAGCATTACTTCATAAATATAGGACACCAAATTTGTCACTATCATGTATGAACAAGTGTCTCGCTAGAGGAGACACACTTGTAACGATCATACTAACAAGCGACCATAAAGAATTTACCCAAATGGTAGATCTAGAGGGAGAGTGTCTATGGCCATCACAACAACTTGACTGCCATCATCAACACGCAATGTCGCCTCATCCTTTCAAGCTACTCAAGCAGTAAACCTGGTTTTCACAAAACATGACTAGTTCAAAACTTAGTCACTACTGCGAGTACTTGCTTAGCTAAAACATTCATAACATGTATATCATATATACACCATCATCATTGATGACTTCCGGCGATCTGTTTCATTTTCTTGATACTTCCACCGTAATCAAGAACCATGAAGGTGAACGATTCCCCTTGCATGACATAGTCTATGACAGAGGATTTGCACTTGGCAACGATGTCTGTCATCCAGTGATTGAGCTGAGCGAGGCGTCTCAATGTTCATTAAGTATGAACATATGTCATTAAGTATGACCGCCACGTGCTCCCTCAATGTGTGTATTCTCTTCCATCTTGGTTGAGAAGACAATCAGTCAACGTACTGATAAACTTCATCAACCCAACGTTTGGGGTACCCCGAGTTTAGCGACCATATCATATGTTCGCGATCTAAAAACTCGTACCCACCGTTGGTTCTCTATGGCAGAGATCATAGCATACACTGGACAATGATGATATCATCCGCACAAAATCTGAGAATCCAAATTATCTTTTGTCAGCGGAATCTCCGGGTTTATCTCCTAGCGGGTATTGTAACACAAAGAGCTAACGGTTTAAACAAGGAGTATCCTCAAGCTAAAGTATAAAACTATGAAGTTTGGACCCAACCTTTTAAGTTTCTCAAATCGTAGGAATGCGCCTAATTTTAAAAGATGCCATCACAATGGTAAATATCTACAAAGGTTTGCAAAACAGACTCTGTTCATTATATTCCGAGTTCTAGTATTTTAGAAAATAACTATCCGAACTCCCACTCAAACGAACATCCCTCCTGGTCGTTTAAGCGATTACACGACCTCCATCCATTGCACCACCCCTCATCATCAGAGCCGGCGGCACAACTTCAAGAGTAGACAATTGTCCGCCACACCAATTTTGTGACTCGTGCTCGACCTTTCGGTCTCCCTGTTCTGAGGCCATATTTCTGAATATGCTAGGGTCGCCACCAAAAACCTCCACGCTGACGCTTGTGCAACATGGCTTACACCCACTGTATGCGAACGACGAGATGTCTGACACCCGATCATCACGGCCTGCCTCATAACGTAGAACTTTCTTTGTGGTGCGCGTTGGAGGGAGAACACTAGTGGTATTTTGAAGGGATCATCTTATATAGCTACCGCCGTGTAACTAATATATACTATATATACAATCACACAATATAAGATGCACACAAAACATCAAATGTAATGCAATGTGATATAGTCCATTGCACCATGGTCTTCTTGGCGCCCGCAGTTTATAAACAATTTAATAAACCTACTTTGACCATATCACATAGCCCCTGCAAAATAAAGTTAGACGCTTCTACTTTATCTTTTGCATATTTTACGTGGCTCGGGGCTTTCGTAAATAGAACCGCTCCATACCTACGAACCTTATGACCACAACAACGATCCAATAATTGCATGTTTAAGCATCCCTTTCGGGCCCTCCATTGAAAATGCAAATCCAACTAAAGAGAGAGAAACAGGCACCCACCAGCCACAGATACGGTACACGGCGTATGTCAGTAGTGGAACCAATCTCACGTAAGCGTACGCGTAAAGTCGGTCCGGGCCGCTTCATCAACTCGATGCCGCTGGAATCACAAGTGCACGCTAGAGGGTAGCAAATAACAGGAACAGTGCCCCCGTGCAGAACACGGGTTCTAACAACGTACAGCTATATCTACGATAGATCGGCTCTGATACCACTGAAGGGGATTGTGTGCAGAAAACAAAAAATTTCCTAGCAACGATATCCTTAAACTAGCCAAGATCTACACTATGAAGATATAGTAGTATAGCGGAGATCAGAATACATACCCTCGTAGACCGAATAGCGGGGATTACGCTCCCGCACAAGCGTTGACGATGAAGACGACGTAGCCGACCTCTAGGTCGCGGAGAACTCGACGCGACGAAGATGACCCCGAGGTCGGGTGGAGGAAGTAGGCCTCCGAGTACCGCTGGCGCAGCACCTCGCAGGGCGTCACACACATACGATGGAGACGACGGCCTCCGGAGCTCCAGTCCAGGGACGAGCAGCGGAAGACTTGGACCGGAACACCAGCAGCGCGGCAGCGGGCTATGGTGGAAGAGATCCCCCTCCTCTACTCGGCGCGACTCCGACAAAGGGAATCACGAGATCGAGAGAGAATTAGGGAATTAATTGGTGAATTAAAAGGCCAGGGGTGTCCCTTCTTATATAGGCTCCCAGGGGGAGCCAACCTTGCCAGCCAGGCAATGTGGGACTATCCCCACATGCCTGGTGCGGCAAGGATAGGTGCGCCTGCCCTAGTGGGCCCCTTGTGGCCCACTAGGGGCTGGCCGAACCAGCCCCCTTCCCTTGGGGGGAAGCTTCCCCCCCTCATGGGCCTTCTTTCCAATAGAAGGCCCATTTAGGGAAATCTGCCTTTAAAAATTCGAAAATAAATATATAAAATCATATTTAAACATTAATTACACTAATTAATATCAAACATATTTTATAATTTATTCTAGCTCCGAAAACTCTTTCGTCGCTGCCCGATCTCCATCGGACCATTCCCGGGACGTTCCCGGTGATCTCTTTCCTTTCCGGTTGTCTTGTCGAAACCCCTTAAGTGTGTTACCCTAGCGGTTCGATATAATAACAGGTATGATCAAGACTCCTCTATGATCAACGACTAACTTGTAGGCCTGGACCCCATGAATTAATCCCTGTGATATAACAAATGACTTTCATCTATCAAACTTGGACGTCTAGTCTTAAACCCTTTGTCATGGCGATACTTAGCGTGTCCGAGCATCATTCTCAGATATCTCCATACCTAGCATGATCTCGTTACCGACATTGCTATCTTCTACTCGTCTATGATATTATGTCAGCTGGTGACCTAGTCACATGTTTGCAAACTCATTTGACATAATCTCACCAAGTGGGCCCTAGAGTATCTATCCGGCTATGCGGACTGACAAATCCCGCTGTTGACCCCTCGTCTCAACTACCCCCTTACGATACCCAAAAATATCACCTATCATTGTCACACTATATAAGATATGACGTTTGGTGCGATCAAAGTATCTTCCAGGGATAACAATAAGAGTTGGTCTCACGGTCTTAAGGCGTAATGACTATGTCCTATAAATACTGGGTATGTCCATCACATCATTACACCTAACGATATGACTTCCATTGCCGACCGGCGCCATGCCCTATGATCGGAAAACCTCGATCATCAATCGCGCAACAAAACTAGTCTTAGTAGATGCTACTAGGGACCTGGTTGTTTATCTACCACACCTGTATTAATGTTTCCGCTTAATACAGTTATAGCATGGTATAAAACATATAATGAACGATTGGGATATTGCCAATAAACTATGTTTATTAAGTGCCTCTAGGGCATATTCCCTTCAATAGGTTGGGTTACTACCATGGAAACTCATGTGGGTTTCATATTCATCTCCCTCGATGCATTTTCTATCACAACACGTTATAGCCCTTTGGTGAAGGGATCTGCCAGATTCTTAGCCGACTGGATATAATCCAACGCTATAACTCCGGAGTTTCTTAAATGTCTGATAGATTTTAATCTCATTCTTATGTGTTTGTTGGACTGCATGTTGTCCTTTGAACTCTTAACCTTAACAATCATTGTTTGGTTATCACATTTCATTAGGATAGCCGGAACTGGCTTTTCAACCACTGGCAAGTCCATCAAAGATCTCGAAGTCATCCTGCTTCGACACCAGATGTGTGTAATGCTGTTAATTTTGCTTCAATTGTCGCTCTCGTCAGGATCGTTGTCTTGCAAGACTTTCAGGAAACAGCACCACCTCCAAGGGTAAACACATACCCTGTTGTGGCTTTCATCTCATCAGCATCAGAGATCCAATTCGCATCACAGTACCCTTCAAGTACTGACGCGCTTCCGGAATAGTGAAGTCCGTAGTTCTCAGTGCCTTTCAGATAGCGCATAATTCTTTCGATAGCATGCCAGTGCACATCACCCGGATTAGAAACAAACCGCCTAAGTTTGCACACAGCAAACATGATGTCAGGCCTTGTCGCGCTAGCTAGGTACATGAGTGAACCAATTACTTGAGAGTACCTCAGTTGATCCTTAGTTGTGCCATTGAATTTTTGAATTTGCACACTAGGATCATAAGGCGTTGGAGAAGTTTTGTAGTCTTAATATCGAAATCGACTCAAAATCTTCTCAACGTAATGGGATTGCAAAAGTGTTATTCCACCCTCATTATCTCTCAGTTGCTAGATATTCAGAATAACATCAGCCACACCAAGGTCCTTCATCTCAAAGTTCTGAGATAGAAAAGACTTGACCTCCTCAATGACTTTGAGGTTGGTCCCAAAAATCAATATGTCATCAACATACAAGCACAACATAACTCCTTCGCCCCCACCATGACGATAGTATACACATTTGTCAGCCTCATTAACAACAAAACCAACAGAGATTAAAGTTGTATTGAATTTCTCATGCCATTGCTTAGGTGCTTGTTTCAGTCCATATAAAGATTTCAGTAACTTACATACCTTTCCTTCCTGACCATCTAATACAAAGCCATCTGGCTGTTGCATATAGATTTACTCGTCTAGCTCTCCATTTAGGAAAGTTGTCTTAACATCCATTTGATGGACGAGAAGACCATGCGAGGCCGGCCAACGAGAGTAAAACTCGTATGGTGGTCAGTCTAGCCACATGTGAGTAAGTATCGAAGAAATATTCCTCTTCTTTCTGGGCATAGCCCTTGGCCACAAGCCTAGCCTTGTACTTTTGAATCGTATCATCGGGCCTAAGCTTATTTTTGAACACCCATTTACATCCCAACAGTTTACAACCCTAAGGACGTTCAGTAATTTCCCATGTCCTGTTAGCCATGATGGAATCCATCTCGCTACAGACTGCTTCTTTCCAGTAATCAACATCCAAAGATGCATAAGCCTCTGAAATAGAAGTGGGAGTGTCATCCACAAGGTACACGAGAAAATCGTCGCCAAAGGACTTTGCAGTCCTCTGTCGCTTGCCCCTACCAAGGGTTTCCTCATCATCCTTCTCAGGATTTTCATCATGGGTTTGTTCATAATATTCCATAGGAATGGCAGGCTCAGGAGTTTGCTCAGATTCCTGTCTAGAAGTGCTTTGCATATCTCTCATAGGGAAAATATCCTCAAAGAAAGTAGCATCTTTAGACTCCATAATCGTACCGACCTTCACGTCAGGTACATCAGATTTCACTACCAAGAATCTGTAGCCAACACTATTCTTAGCGTAGCCAAAATTAACACAGTCCACGGTCTTAGGTCCAAGCTTACGCTTTTTAGGGATCGGCACATTGACTTTCGCTAAACAGCCCCAAGTACGTAAGTATGAGAGTGTTGTCATTCTCTTCTCCCATTGTTCATAGGGAGTGAGTTCATTATCTTTTGTTGGAACCTTAAAAGGACATGACATGACGTCAACAACGCCTCCCCCCACCATGCCTTGGATAATCCCGATGTATCTAACATGGTGTTAACCAAATCAGTTAGAGTACGGTTTTTTCATTCGGCAACCCCATTTGACTGGGGAGAATAGGGAGGCGTCCTCTCATGAATAATTCCATGTTCCATACAGAAAGAGTCGAACTCATTAGAGAAGTACTCTCCAGCACGATCAGACTGGATGTGTTTAATTTTCTTTTCAAGTCGGTTCTCAACTTCTACCTTATAGAATTTAAAGTAGTGTAGAGCCTCATCTTTAGTACTTAACAAATATACATAGCAAAATCGAGTGGAATCATCTATCAGTGTTATGAAGTATCTCTTTCCACCTTTAGTCAAAACACCATTCATCTCACAAAGATCATAATGTATAAGTTCTAACGGTGCCAAGTGTCTTTCCTCCGCAGCTTTATGAGGCTTGCGAGGTTGCTTTGTTTGAACACACGAAAGACATTTAGAACCTTTGCCTAAAGTGAAAAATGGGATTAAACTTAGTTTTGCTAGCCACGTCATACAACCGAAACCAATGTGACAAAGACGTGAATGCCAAACTTCTGTTTCATTAATATTCAAATGAATATTGTTCACGACTTTATTATAGAAATCAACAAGAGAAAAGCGGAACATGCCTCCACATTCATAACCTTTTCCAACAAATTGTCCATATTTCATAACAACTACTTTATTAGACTCGAATTCCAACTTAAACCCTTCTCTACATAGTAGGGAGCCACTAACGAGATTATTCTTGATGGCGGGGACATGCTGAACGTTCTTGAGATGCATGATCCTTCCCGAAGTAAACTTCAGATCGACCGAGCCAACACCAAGAACATAAGCACTCGCGTCATTCCCCATCAATACGGATCCGTTCCCTGTGACCTGATAAGAAGAAAACAATGAAATGTCAGCACACACATGAGTATTTGCACCAGTATCAATCCACCATTCATTAGACTGAAAAACTGAAAATACAGCAAATAAATTACCGTACCCGGATGCACCGTTCTCATTGTTTCTCACGATCATGTTGACAGACTTGGAGTCTTGTCCTGGTTTCTTGAACTTCTTCGGGCACTTAGGAGCCAATGTTCCTCTGAACCACAGGTGTAGCATACACCTTTCTTCTTATCCTTCTTGAAGGGTTTGTTACCCTTCTTCTTGAAGTCGGCATTCTGTTGGACACCAATTTTCCCTTTGTGCTTGTGGGAGTTGAAGTTCTTCTATACCATGTTGGCAACAGAAGTACCTTCACCTTTTCCATGCGAGTCATTTACCCTGGAATTCTGCTCAACACTCAGATGGCCAATGACATCCTCAACAGAGAATTCACGCCTCTGATGTTTCAGAGTAGTGGCAAAGCTCCTCCATGAATTAGGCAGCTTAGCGATAATGCATCCCGCGACAAATTTGCCCGGTAGATCACACTTGAGAAGCTCAAGCTCCTTTGTGATGCATTGTATCTCATGAGCCTGCTCCAATACAGGACGGTTTTCAACCATTTTGTAATCATGGAACTGCTCGATGGTATACATCTCGCTTCCGGCATCGGTTGCGCCGAATTTAGATTTAACTGCTTCCCACAAGTCCTTGGCAACCCGCACATGTAAATATGCGTCAACCAACTTATCTCTGATCATGCTTAGAATGGCTCCAACAAAGACGACGGTGGCATCCCTAAACGCCTTCTCCTATTCAGGAGTAATCGTTTCAGTGGGAGTGACACCGACGACCCAGAACACGTTCATCGCAGTGCGCCATAAGTTGGCTTTGGTTTGTCAACGCTTAAAATATGTCCCCGTAAACGGGACTGGTATCAGTGCAGCAGCAAAACCATTGACCGAAAATTGCCTACATAAATTAGGTTTTTGGATTGTTGAGAATATAGGCAATTGTTCGATTAAACTAATCCAATAATAAATCATGAACATGGCATAAACAGTTTTAATGACATACTGAAATTTGATGATAAGACTGCTGAACGGGAATCCGGCACCTAGAGGGGGGGGGGGTGAATAGGTGCTATTACAAATTTTAGGTCTTTTCAATTTTAGGCTCAACTCAAAGGTAAATTCTCTAGATATGCAACTACGGTGAATTTACCTAAATGAGAATCTAAGCAATAACAAGAAGCAAGTAAGGGAGTAAAGGGTAAAGGGAACCAAGTGAAGCACGCGGAGACGAAGAAGTAATCCCGAGTTCCACCCAAGGGTGTATGTCTCGTTTGGAGAGGTGTGCGCTACCACAACAGGTTAGCCGCAACGCCACAAAGGCTCACCTTCTTCTCCGATGAACTCAACCACAAAGGTTTCGAGTCCACCTTCCACTATTGATCCCCTTTTAGGGCGGAGATCGAATCGCTTATAAACGCTTGAGGCACACACCCACAACTGAATTGGGGGCTCCCAAGAAGGACCACAACAGGTCAAGGACCACAAAAGGTTAAGGTAACACCAAGAGTACAACAATGGTGAACTAGGTTTTCCCACGGGAAACCCTAGCCACGAAATCCCCAAGTGAATGGGGGAGAAATGTAAATCCCTTCGGTGACGATGTAGATCTGGGCCTTCTCCTCCAATCCTCCAAAGATCTATGAATTTGGGTGGGGGGATTGGGAGATCTTGATGAATTGAGCTTTCAAGAATAGTAGGAGAGAGAAAGTCTGAGAGCTCAAATGTTCTTGAGTGAGTGAGGGGGTATTTATACTCCCCCTCAATATCTGGCCGTTGGCTGTCTTGGTCACCCGGAAATTCCGGTTTAAGTTGCACCGGAAATTTTGGTGCCCCGGAATATCCGGGCCTTTGAAAATATCCGGGCTGAATTTCCGGTTGAGATCAGAACCAATTCTGAACTTGACTTAGCCGATTTTCTTCGGTTGACTCGGAATATCCGAGTCCCTGAAATTTCCGAGCTGAATTTCCGGTTGGAGTCAGTGCCACTTCTGATTCTTGACTTAGCCAATTTTCCTGAGGTTGACTCGGAATATCCGGTTGGTGAACCGGAATATCCGGGTCCTTGAAATTTCCGGGCTGATTTTCCGATTGAAGTCAGTGCCACTTCTGAACTTGACTTAGCCACTTTTCTGGGGATGACCCGGAATATCCGGTTGGGGAACCGGAATATCCGGGTCCCTGAAGAATTCCAGAAACTCCTTTTTCTCTACAGTTTGGCTTTAAGATTTGTGATATGAGTTTCACCCAAACTGAAATACTTAGCAATAGGATTAGTATATCATTGGTATTGTTAACTAACACACAAAACACTAGGGATTAAGAAATGTTCTTTCAATCTCCCCCTTTTTGGTGTTAGATGACAATACCAAGATTTGCAAAGAAACAAACAGCAATATCATGTTTTTGGCAGAAAATGGCTCCCCCTAAATAAATGCAAGTATGCAACACAAGATAACAGAGGATAGGAGCAATTTTATAACAACAACCACAAGATATCACAAAGGAGAAACGAGACAAGATGAAAGATAATGGACGTACTTGAGACTAGATATATTTTCATACCTTGTGCATATAGAATATGAAGAGAATACCAACACAATCAATTCCAAGTCTCAAGCATAATATAATGATAGCATCAACCATTGTCTCAATACAAAGATATCATAAATGACAAAAAGAGAGTTTCACAAGTAACTAAAAACACGATAAATGGACACAAGCGCAAATAAATGAAAAACGCATAAGCTTGTGCCCGACCCTTGCAAATCCCCGAAGAAGTCCTAGTAGAGCAACTTCTCCCCCTTTGGCATCGAAACGCCAAAAAGGAAGAAGAGCGATGCTACGTCCCATGGAAGTCTTCAGTCCGAGGGGTCCTCCTCCTCCTCCTCATCATCATCAGCATCAGCATCCTCATCATCATCATCATCCTCGTCCTCATACTCCTCAGACGCTGCCTCCTCATCCTCATCTTCAGCCTCCTCATCATAGTCATAACCTGTGGTGTAAGAGCTGCCACCAAGGTCCTGGTCAATCAGGGTCCATGGAGCCAAGGAACCCTCGTTCCACTGAGCAAAGGACAGGGGCTCAGACAGATCAGCAGGAGCAGGAGAGCCAGAAGCATGGTGAAGGATCAAGTCTTGCTTGTAGTTCTGCTGACGGCGATCCTTGTAGGCATTGTATTGCTCCTTACGGATGTCCACATTCATGCACATGATGTTGCGCTGGAACCAGTTTAGCTTCTTGACATGCGTATGAGTGGTGGGAACATGAGTAGAGGAAGCAGTAGCCCTCCTAGCATCACCCATGAAAGATCCACCTGGAGCTGATGTAGTCGAAGGTCTAGGAGGGGGCTTGACCACAGTCTTATTCTCATAGAGCTTCTTGAAGTCATGTGGCGTCAAATCACTGTTGCTGACGTTGAGGTTGGGGAACTTAAACAGAAGAAGCTTCATGATGTATGGAGCATATGGAATGGAGACCCTGGTGGTCATAGCCTCATACATCTCATTGTAGATGTAATCCATCACATCTACTCTCCAGTCAGTGTCAGAACCCGAGTCCTCCACAATGCGGTTGGCGTGAAGGAGCAGGTTACAGAGAGGGGTTACCACATTATCATTGTTGCCACCACTCGGTGCAATGTTCTCACGCAGGATGCGCACAAGAACATCATACAAAGGCAGCAAGTTCCGAGAGAATCCAGGGGTGGCTCCCACACCATATAAGTGAGCTGTCTCCTTCTTGTTGAGCTTGTAGGAGTGGTGCATGCGAGTGCCTTGGGGATTATCACCATCAAACCTGTAGCCCAGTACCTTGCCAAACTCCTCGAAGTTGGACTCACAGTAAGATTCCCCAGTCATCCATTTCATGGTCTTCTTCGAGTCACCCTTGATCACTAGGGTGGCGAAGAACTGCATAACAAGCTGCGCGTTGTAGGCACAACGGATGAGCGCCAATCTCTCCAAGCCCATGGTCTTCACAATATGGATGGCCTCAGAAAAAGCAGTCTTCTTCTGTAGGGATGCAAAGTCAAAAGGGTGCATGGGTCTAATTGGCTTTGTCAGAGATAGGTATAGATCCACAAATATATGCTCCTGTGCTTGGCACCAAAAACTGCGATCATCTAGAGATGTGTCTCTTGCACTGAGGTACCAGTCCCCCTGCCTTAGCTGAGAGTAATCAACAGCATGCATCTTGGAATAGTTCAGACGTTCGGAACTAGAGGCACTCTTTCTCTTCTTAGATGAGGGCTTGCTGGCAACAGCTTTCTTCTTTCTCGGAGGTGCAATGCCCTTTCCTTTGTTGACAGATTGCTTGGAAACAGGTGCTCTACCAGTGTGCCTTGATCCCCCTGCGGACTCACTTCCGCCTGAACCTGTGAATTTGAGCATAGATGGTAGCATAAGGTAAGTGCACACAAGTCAGGAGGTAATACACACATTAGATAGGCATTCGATGGATCATATGTAGTTAAGCATGAGTTAATCTTAAAACTGCTCTGTTTGGCTCGGAATATCCGGGTCAGTCATGACCGGAAATTCCGGGGGACCGGAAATTCCGAGTCACGATGGACCGGATATTCCGAGCCAGACAGAAACTACAGATCTGAGATTTGACTCGGTCTAAAACTAGATCGATCCAATGTAATGCAAAACTAATGTATGTAGAAGGCAGGGAAAAGTCCTAGGAACAATCTCTACCAAGCAACATTGAAACAAATAACTCCACATCAAGATCCAAAAGAGGAAGAAGAAAAGTGAAGTTACCCTCATCCATTGAGGCCATTGCTTGGAGGAGTGAGTTCCCGGGGCGGAGGAGGAGCAGATCCGGCCGAGAAAGAGGTTCCCCGGCGGACGGAGTGCTCCGGAGGGGCTTGGGAACAGCAGGGGCGGCGGGTGGAGGAGAGGGAGGTCGGGGGTGGAAGAAAGGCACTAATGAGCCCTTCACCCCGAGCCTGCCCTTATATTTCTGGACAAACTGCCAGACCGGATATTCCGGTATAAGTTACACCGGATATTCCGAGTCACCGGATATTCCGGTTCAAAATGAACCGGATATTCCGACCTGCTGAACCAAAATCCCAGTTTTCAAACGGATGACTTGTGTGCAATAGAGAGAAATGTTTTCAGGGGAAGGTAGGCTTGGGATAGATTTCCAAACTGATATTGGTACACCATACTCAACTCACAACAACCAAATCGAATCAAAAGAGCCAAGTTGAGTAGGTTTCCCACATGCATGAAAAGGAGAGCAAATAGCAACATAAAGCTCCAAATAACATCAACTCTTCAAGGAGAAGAGGTTGGTGGCCGAGGCCACCGTGTAGGAGTGTATGGCATGTTACCGCGAAGATGTATCTTGGGTACATAACCAATACTCGTCGTTTTAGCTCATTAGTCACAAGAATGAATATAGAGATAAAAGAACACTTGCTATCGGCATAATGGGGGGAGGGATGGTCCAATGTGTTAGGACCACACTCCCCCTATTTCCATGCCTACATCTAAACTAGATAAGATGCAATTACGCCCTAGGTGAGTGTGCAAGCGATCAAGCCAAGGACCTCGAATCAATGATATTTAGCTCATTCCTCAAAAAGCAAAACCTTCCTTCCTCAAGGGGCTTCGTGAAGATATCCGCCAATTGATCCCTTGTGCCCACATAGGATAAGTCAATGTCTCCACGGGCCACATGATCTCTTATGAAATGATGGCGGATCTCAATATGCTTGGTTCTTGAATGTTGCACCGGGTTGTAGGCAATCTTGATGGCACTTTCGTTGTCACATAGAAGAGGCACTTTGTCACAATTGACACCGTACTCCTTTAAAGTTTGCCTCATCCATAGCAACTGAGTGCAACAACTAGCGGCTGCAACATATTCGGCTTCGGCGGTGGAGAGAGATATGCAATTTTGCTTCTTAGAAGACCAACTCACCAAGGACCTCCCAATAAATTGACAAGCACCGGAGGTTGACTTCCTGTCATCATGATCTCCCGCCCAATCGGAATCCGTGAATCCACATAATGAGAAATTTGCATCCTTGGGATACCACAATCCATAAGTTGGGGTATAAGCCAAATATCGAAAGATTCTCTTGACCGCCACATCATGGCTTTCTTTAGGAGCCGCTTGATATCTTGCACACACTCCCACGGCTAGCACTATATCCGGTCTAGATGCACAAAGGTAGAGGAGAGATCCAATCATGGAGCGGTATACCTTTTGATCCACATCCTTACCCTTCGGGTTGAGCTCAAGGTGGCATTTGGTTTGCATTGGAGTAGAGGCACCCTTGAGATCAAGCAACTCGTACTTCTTGAGCATGTCTTGAATGTACTTTGCTTGGTTGATGAACGTTCCTTCCCTCAATTGTTTGATCTCAAATCCGAGGAAGAACTTCATCTCACCCATCATAGACATCTCAAACCTGTCAGTCATAAGCTTAGAGAATTCTTCGTTAAATGCTTTGTTAGTCGATCCAAATATAATGTCATCCACATATAATTGACAAATGAAAAGCTCCCCATTAACTTTCTTAGTGAAAAGTGTGGGGTCGATTTCCCCAACTTGGAATCCACGGTCTACAAGTAGTTCTCTAAGGTGCTCGTACCACGCTCGTGGGGCTTGTTTAAGGCCATAGAGTGCCTTATCCAACTTGTAGACATGGTTCGGATACTTGAGGTCCTCGAACCCCGGTGGTTGCTTAACATAAACAAGTTCATTTAGTGGACCATTTAGAAAAGCGGATTTAACATCCATTTGTTGCAACTTAAAGTTATGATGAGAGGCATAAGTAAGAAGAATACAGATTGACTCAAGTCGAGCCACGGGCGCATAGGTTTCTCCAAAGTCGATGCCTTCAATTTGTGAGTAACCTTGAGCCACCAATCTTGCCTTGTTCCTTATCACCATGCCATGTTCATCTTGCTTGTTATTGAATATCCACTTGGTGTCGATAACATTGCGGCAATCTTTGGGTCTTTCCACCAACTTCCACACTTTGTTGCGCTCGAAGTTGTTGAGCTCTTCATGCATGGCATCAAGCCAATCTTTATCTTCAAGAGCTTCAAAGATCTTCTTGGGTTCCACCATGGAGATGTGAGCTTGATGTTCACTAAAGCTTGCGAGTTGTCTTCGGGTAGAGACCTTGCTTCTCACATCACCAAGCACCTTGTCAAGAGATAGAGCTCTTAATTCTTGTGAGGTGCCAACCCTATTCAAGCGGCGGATCTCGATTTCCCTCCGAGTGGTGGGAGGAATCGCTTGATCATCTTGATCATTCATGTCTCCGCCTTGACTGAATTGATGGCCTTGATCAACCATTGGAGTGGTGTCCATTGGTGAGGGAGAGGGTTGATCTTGGCCTTGCGAACTGCCACCGGGAATGTCAGCAGGACCGGATATTCCGGGTTCAGGAACCGGAAATTCCGGGTGACCCGGAATTTCCGAGTCCATCTTGACCCGGATATTCCGGTCCTCCAGAAATTCCTGGAGCAGCTGTAGAGTCTTGTTCTTCTTCTTGGCAGGGAGCATTGGGCACGGTGTTGTCGATGGGTGTTTCTTGTGTTGGGGTGGTCACCACTTGTGAAGAACTTGGTCCTTGATGATCATCCTCATAATAGAGTTCAACGGGGCGGTGGACTCCCAACCCCATTCTTCGGATAGCATCTTGAGATTCATCATCACCTACACCGGAAACACCACTTTGCTCCACGAGGGAGCCGTCATTCTCCTCGAATACCACACTACAAGTTTCTATGATTATGCGCGAGGCCTTATCATAGACTCTATAAGTGTGGGATTCGGATCCGTAGCCCACAAATGTCCCTTCAAGAGACTTAGAATCAAACTTGCCCAAACGAACACCTTTGATGAGGTAGAAGCACTTACAACCAAATACACGGAAGTAGGAGATATTGGGCTTGTTCCCGGTGAGCACTTCATAAGGTGTCTTCATGAGTCCTTTGCGAAAGAAGAGCCGGTTGGATGAATGGCAAGCGGTGTTGACGGCTTCGGCCCAAAAGTTGTGAGGGGACTTGAACTCCGCCATCATCGACCTTGCCATCTCAATAAGTGTGCGGTTCTTCCTTTCGGCTACACCATTTTGTTGGGGAGTATAAGCAGCGGAATACTGATGACGAATTCCTTCTTCACTAAGGAACTCGTTTAAGGTGTAGTTCTTGAACTCGGACCCATTGTCACTTCGTATCACCAAGATAGGGACATTGTGTTGACGTTGAGCTTCATTGGAGAAGTCGATGATAGTTTGTTGAGTCTCCATCTTCGTCTTGAAGAAGAAAACCCATGTGTATCTTGAGTAATCATCAACAATCACCAAGCAATATTTCTTGCCACCAAGACTAGCTTCCGGAATGGGACCAAAGAGGTCAACATGGAGAAGCTCCAAAACCCTCTTTGATGAAATGATGGTCTTGCTTGGATGGTAGATGTCATGCATTTTTCCTTCAACACACGCCCTGCACATTCGATCCTTCGAGAAAGAAACATGGTCTTTTAGTCCTAGGATATGGCCACCCTTGTGAAGACTTTGCAAAGTCCTCATGTTGACATGGGCTAGTCGGCGATGCCATAGCCAACCCAAGTCCGCCTTTGTGAATAGGCACATTGTATGGGAAGTGGTGACTCCGGAGAAGTCAACCACATAGAGCCCATTCTCAATGTACCCAATGAAAGACACATTGAGAGACTTGCTCCGCAAGAGAATGACCATTTCCTTTTCAAAGACAACGGTATAGCCCAAACAAGTTAAGGAATGGACGGAGATCAAGTTGAAACCTAGGGACTCGACAAGCAAGACATTCACAAGAGTGATGTCCGGTGCCACTACCACCTTGCCGAGCCCTATTACCTTAGACTTAGAATTATCACCATATGTAACGGTCATTTGATCATCATTGGGCTCCAACTCCGTTACAATATCCTTGCTTCCGGTCATATGACTAGTGCACCCACTATCAATTATCCATTTCGATCCTCCGGAAGCAAGGCCCTACACACAATCAATTCTTGGATTTAGGTACCCATTTTACAATGGGTGCCTTTTGGTTAGCAACAAGGGTCTTTGGTACCCAAATAGCATAATCAATGTAACCATCAAAAGGACCAATGTATCTAGCATAGACATCCCCATAATAATCAACATATAAAGCATAGTTGGGGTTAGATGTGCCCGCAAAGTCATTACGAGTGGGAGTGCCCCTTGTGGCATTTCCACTCGCAATGTCAACCTTCTTGGCTTGTGCGGTCTTGGTCTTCTTCTTGATCTCCTTCTTCTCCTTAGCAACATAGCCTAGACCTTCCTTACCCTTGTGGGGCACTCGCTCATGAAGAGGAGTAGTGAGTGTCCCCTTACCTTTATCAAGAGATGTCTTGGGCTTGGTTGCCATAGAAGGAACAAACAAAACCCTAGCAATACCCTTCACAACATTTGCATTAGCATTCAAAGGAGTAGAGGTGCTAGGTTTCTCAAGATTAGATATCCGAGATTGGAGTTGATCACGAGACTTGAGAAGACGTTCGTGATCACTTGTTAACACCTTGTGAGCATTGTCAAGTGACTCGAAGTCTTCGCAAAGTCTAGCATGAGCAACTACAAGCTCGGACTTTTCTTTTTGCACAATTTTACATTTAGCAAAGTAGAGATCACGATCCTTAGTGATCTTAGCAAGTTGCTCCTCGAGGAGAGCATAAGATTCTTGAACATCTTCGAGAGAGGATTGGAGAGACACCTTAGCATGTGCATCCTCTCTCTCAATCTCACCTTTTAGTTCAAGCTCATCCTCAAGCTCACCTATACGACTCATGATTGAGCCAAAGTGTTTCTTTCCTTCTCCTTGCAAGTTAGTCATGAATTTATCAAAAGCAATGATCTCTTCCTTGACTTCTAGACTCATAGCATCATCAATGTCATGTGATATGGAGTTGGGGGATAGTTGTACCTCGGATGTCTTAGCCATAAGACATCTTCCATTCTTGACGATGACGCTCTCGTTTGGCGAGGAGAAGAGTGATGGAGTTGTGGAAGACATGGCTAGTGCGGCCACTTGCGTTGGAGTATCCTCCTTGTCACTATCTTCATCATCGGTGGGATATTGCTCTTGAGTCACCAAGACAATCTTTTGGTTCTTCTTGAAGAAAGGCTTCTTCATGGGCATGGGCCCCTTGCCCTTCGTCTTGGCCACGAGCCTCCCACCATGATCCTCTCTTCTCTCCCATGGGCAATCGGCAACAAAGTGGCTCTTGTCATCGCAATTATAGCAAAGTCTCACTTTGTTGAATGGCTTTCCTCCGTTGGGGGGAAACTTCTTGTCAATCCTTGCTTTGGCCCTTCCGGGGTTCTTCCAAAAGGTCCTTGCCGCAAGACCCATGTGTTGAGTGAGAGTGCTTGAGAGAGCTTCACTAGATAGCTCGACTTGTTCATCACACTCCTCTTCATCCTCCTCTTCAACGGTGGCCTTCAAAGCAATTGAGGCATGCTTGTGCATCCCTATGGCTCTAGCTCTTGCATCTTGTGCAATCTTGGAGGCCACCTTGTATGCGGTCATCTCTTGCATAACTTCATTGGATGTCATCTTTGCAAAGTCATGTCTCCCTTGGAGTGTCTTCAAATCCGTGTCCTCAAAGGGCATGAGAGCGGTCACATACTTCCTCTTGATCCAAGCATCATTGATGTACTCCGCCCCGAGGTTCTTGAAGGAGTTGGCAACCAACACCAACCTCCGGTACATGTCCTCGTGGCTTTCTCCATCCAACTTGTAGAACCCTTCCACCTCATTGCATAAGGCATCATACCGGTTCTTCTTCATGCTCTCATTCCCAACGAAGATGTCGGAAAGAGCATTCCAAACTTCCTTGGCGGTGGAGAATTGTTGAATGAGCGCCATGTCCTTCTCTCCAACGGCCATTTGGAGTTGATGAAGAGCGGTGGCGTTGAGTTGGCTATCAACCACCTCTCTTCTTGTCAAGTTGGTTGGATCATGGGGCTTGTATCCTTCTTCAATGATGCGCCAAAGCTCAATGGAGGCACTACATAGATGAGACTTCATTAGAAACACCCATTGAGAGAAATGAGTAGGTTTAAGCTTAGGAGGATCACTTCTAAAGTTTACATGAGGGTGAGGGATAGGAGGGTTAGGAGAGTAATTATGGTTGACATTATGAAATTCCTCTCCTTTGGGGGTGTTAGAGGAGCTAGGTGGTTCATCCTTTTCCGCCATCCCGGGAACACTTGAGGTAACGTCTTTGGACCCATCCGAAGATGACTCCTTAGAGTTCCCCGCATGTTCCTTAGGAGGAGGAGAGGGAGAAGTAGCCTCGGGCTCCTTAGACTTCAAGAGTGCCATGAGCATCTCATTCATCTTGAGGAGTTGGGCCTCCAAGGACGATCTCATATCAATAAGATCGGCCATGGTTGCCCCTTTGGCTAACGTCTCCTTCTCCGCCTCTAATTCTTCACGGGCGGCCCTCTCGGCATCGGATTCCGTCATCGTTGCACTTACGCGGTTAAGCCCTTAAAAGTGAACAAGTCTCTGATACCAATTGAACGGGAATCCGGCACCTAGAGGGGAGGGGGTGAATAGGTGCTATTACAAATTTTAGGTCTTTTCAATTTTAGGCTCAACTCAAAGGTAAATTCTCTAGATATGCAACTATGGTGAATTTACCTAAATGAGAATCTAAGCAATAACAAGAAGCAAGTAAGGGAGTAAAGGGTAAAGGGAACCAAGTGAAGCACGCGGAGACGAAGAAGTAATCCCGAGTTCCACCCAAGGGTGTATGTCTCGTTTGGAGAGGTGTGCGCTACCACAACAGGTTAGCCGCAACGCCACAAAGGCTCACCTTCTTCTCCGATGAACTCAACCACAAAGGTTTCGAGTCCACCTTCCACTATTGATCCCCTTTTAGGGCGGAGATCGAATCCCTTACAAACGCTTGAGGCACACACCCACAACTGAATTGGGGGCTCCCAAGAAGGACCACAACAGGTCAAGGACCACAAAAGGTTAAGGTAACACCAAGAGTACAACAATGGTGAACTAGGTTTTCCCACGGGAAACCCTAGCCACGAAATCCCCAAGTGAATGGGGGAGAAATGTAAATCCCTTCGGTGACGATGTAGATCTGGGCCTTCTCCTCCAATCCTCCAAAGATCTATGAATTTGGGTGGGGGGATTGGGAGATCTTGATGAATTAAGCTTTCAAGAATAGTAGGAGAGAGAAAGTCTGAGAGCTCAAATATTCTTGAGTGAGTGAGGGGGTATTTATTCTCCCCCTCAATATCTGGCCGTTGGCTGTCTTGGTCACCCGGAAATTCCGGTTTAAGTTGCACCGGAAATTCCGGTGCCCCGGAATATCCGGGCCTTTGAAAATATCCGGGCTGAATTTCCGGTTGAGATCAGAACCAATTCTGAACTTGACTTAGCCGATTTTCTTCGGTTGACTCGGAATATCCGAGTCCCTGAAATTTCCGAGCTGAATTTCCGGTTGGAGTCATTGCCACTTCTGATTCTTGACTTAGCCAATTTTCCTGAGGTTGACTCGGAATATCCGGTTGGTGAACCGGAATATCCGGGTCCTTGAAATTTCCGGGCTGATTTTCCGATTGAAGTCAGTGCCACTTCTGAACTTGACTTAGCCACTTTTCTGGGGATGACCCGGAATATCCGGTTGGGGAACCGGAATATCCGGGTCCCTGAAGAATTCCAGAAACTCCTTTTTCTCTACAGTTTGGCTTTAAGATTTGTGATATGAGTTTCACCCAAACTAAAATACTTAGCAATAGGATTAGTATATCATTGGTATTGTTAACTAACACACAAAACACTAGGGATTAAGAAATGTTCTTTCAACTGCGTAGTAGACAGATAGTAGAAACATCTACACATGTGACTAGTAGTACGAACACGGAATAATTAGGAGAGGTATGAACATATCATACCCGACAATTGGCCAATTGGCCGAAGCGGAAGCAACTGCGTTGTCGGCAGCCCTCTTGTCAGCGACAGCCTTCTCGATCTCGGCGTCAGTGCTCATGGTAATGATGAAGGCGACGAGGACGTAGTTGAAGTAGAGGAAGTAGCCGACGTAGTGGATAAAGATTGGCAAGCAGTAGCGTATGAGACGCTCCCCAAAAACCTAATCGCCCCTCTCCCGTACAGGAAACAGAGAGGCGGGGTTTCGGAGGCCTGCTCTCCCGTCGACCGTGTACGTGGAGAACGGGATGGGATCAACGATGACAGCAACAATATGAGGAACGGCGGTGGGGGCGCGTGGAGCAGATGATTATATTGTCTGGTCTATGTTCTTTGGAGAGGAGCGACCTCTCCTTTTATGCACAAACGCGGGAGACAAAGGGTCCAGCCAAAATGCACGTAATGAATGATCGTTAAGACTGAAAACGCACGTACTTAAGAGCACTGAAGACACGACGTTTCAGCTAGCAATCAATCTCCATTACCGCGGATCGTTTCGTGACCGTTGACATTCTATTCCTGCGTGACAAAAAGAATACATCAACTCAACGAGATTCCCGTAACCCACGGCGCGTCGTGACGAGGCGAGGCGAGGCGTGGCGAGGCGAGCGGCGGAGGAGGAGGAGTGTGTGTGGTACACAACCATTCACCTCATACCTCATACCAACTCATACTAATGACTCGGTATATAAACTGATGCACATCTCACTAAACTAGCAGTATGAGACTAAAATCCCACCACTTGCCATTACAACATGGGGTTTAGTGATTTTCAGGAATTGTTAAATGGGCTAAGAGGCCCATTATTTCAGCATGTTCTTGTTCTTGATGAAGTATAGTAAAGGTGTGCAAAATCCCACCGTAAAATACTCTATATATTGACCTACATAAAAAGATAAAATGGAAAGATTTAAAACTATGCATTGCTAGATATAATACGATTTGCAGTGTAGGTCTAAATATAAAGTATTTTACATTGGGATTTTACAGGTCTATGGAGTACATCATCAAAAACATGTATGATTATTTTCATTTTGTAAGTTTTTGTAAAGTAGCAGGAGCACTGGAGCCGGGTGCAAGAAATCTGTACTCGTAGAGATTGCGCTATATGGATACACTCTTGCATATGAGATCCATATAAGTATGGATTCAAGTGGGATGAGATTGGGACATCCCTTTCCACCGGGAGTACTAATCCATTTATCCCACTAACAATAATTCTTATTTTTCTTTAGAAAACTAATAATAATTCTAACGGTGTTGCACGGGTTGTCCCGGATATCCTGTGAAAATCCCGTTAGGCCCCGCTTGGATTGTTGTTTTTTAGCCCATTACCCGGGTTTTTTACGGAGCGGACGTATTTTCCGACCGAGCCCAGTTTTGCCACTTGGTTCGCCGTTTCATTTTCCCCCACCACTCGATTACGGCCCGTTTACCCCCGAGAATATCACGGAGCCTTGGACCTCCGTTTCTTTTCCAGACGAGAAAGGGGAAAGAGCCCGGCGGCGGCGGTGGAGGTGCAAGAGCAGGAGCTCGACGGCGCCATGGAGGTAGCCTGCCGCCGCAAGGAGTACCACGTTGGCGCCCCTGTCTCCGACGTCGACGACTACCCCTGGCTTCCTCCCCAACACTGGCATCGCCATCCCAGTTCTGCCCAGATCCGACGAGGTACCCGCCGTCCTCGGCCTTCCCCACCGTCTCCATCGACGCACCATCTGTGCCTTGCCTTCCGACAACCGGTTTTCTGTAAGAACCCTAATCCCTGCTTATTCCTGCCTACATGAAGTGAAACATATGTCGATTCTTGTTTTCTGTGATTATGTTGCGGATCGACATGGACAGGTGTGAGTTGTTCGTCTTTGTCCTCCCTCATGCCCTGGAAAGCTAGCCCTGGATTGATTTTGCTTTGGTGACAGCTTGTGTGTCTTCCGGTCGTAGTATGGGTGTCGTAGTAGTAGTAGCTTCTATGATTTTGCTTGGTAGATTTGATAGCTTGTGTGTCTTCCGGCCAGACGACATATACAAATACATATGATGCAGTCATAGTACTTTTGCACAATCGATTCATAAGATGGATTCCCAATATTATCTCTTATTGGCATTCTATTTTATGATTGCTTTCTTAGGATTTTATGAGTAATTTGGAAATGGAGATTGCCGATTCCTAGGAGGAGGAAGAAGATGAAGAAATCGTTTTTCTTGTTTTTCCGGCATTATACCTCTTGTCAAAGAAAAATAAAACTCCATTGAATACTTCTATTCTCACTGGTCCGAAGTATATTCACGAGTTGCTGAACGGTCACCCTACTAGATGTTTGGATGTTTTAAGAATGGAATCCCATATCTTCCAAGCACTTTGTGATTACCTTAGGACCAGAAAACTTTTGGAAAATTCAAGAGGGGTCAGTGTCGAAGAACAACTAGGAATGTTGATGTACATGCTGTCACGGAATGCTAGCTATCGTACATTGACCGACAGGTTTCAGCGTAGCCCAGAAACAATCCATAGACATATCAATGCATCCATTGATGCAATCAGTTCATTGGCATATGATTTCATCAAGCTCCCGTCGTTGGACACTCACTCCAAAATTTCATCAAGTCCTCTATATTGGCCATACTTTGAGGTACAAGTCCGCGATGCATCAAGAAATTTCCATCCTTTCATGGCACATATAAGTTAGTGACATGTCCATATTTATTGCAGAATTGCTTAGGTGCCATAGATGGGACTCATGTCCCGATGACAGTAACTGCCGACGAGGCTGCACCTTATAGGAACAGGAAGGGGACGCTATCTCGGAATATTATGGTCGCTTGTGATTTTGATCTTAATTTTGTTTATGTTTCAAGTGGTTGGGAAGGGTCTGCATCCGATGCTGGGGTATTGAATTCTGCTATTCAATCTGGATTTCGGGTACCCGAAGGGAAGTTTTTTTGGTTGATGGAGGGTATGCAAACACACCAAAGTTTCTTGCCCCATACAGAAATGTCCGATACCATTTAAAAGAGCAAAGTAGGGGAAATTGCCGTCCGAGAGACTATAAAGAGCTATTCAACCTTAGGCATGCCCGACTAAGGAACCATATAGAGCGTGATATAGGTATCTTGAAGATGCGGTTTCCTATTCTAAAAACTGCATCACACTATCCAATAGATACTCAAGTCAAAATTCCGGTGGCGGCAATTGTATTGCACAATATAATCCGAAGCCATAATGGTGATGAAGAATGGCTTAAAACACAAGAGATGCACATCGATGCAAGTAAGTTTGTTGATCTTCCTAGTGGAGACACGGCACCTCAAGACGATACAACACCGTCAAGTAATCAAAGAAACTTGGGCAATGCTCTTCGAGATGACATAGCGAAGAAGATGCGGCAAGATTATGAAAGAAGTAGGACTCGAAGAGTGGAAAGGAGATCCGCTCGATGAGCATTTGCTGTTTTTTGTACCAAAGGTTTGTCATCTGTGCAAAGATAAGTGTTACATGTTAGTATATGTTACTTGTGTGTGTACTGCTGCAATAACCATTTTTGTTTCTCCCTAGGTTCAATGGCGCAACGAGCTAGGTGGACATCATGGTATGAAAAGGGGCTTATTGAAGTACTTACGGAGTACAATCTTTCTCAATATCGTGGCCAAAATGGATGGACTTCTGAAGGCTGGAACAAGATTGTGAAAGATTTGAACACCCAATTTCCTGAAGCAAGGTTTACCAAGTCACAAGTTCAAGATAAGGAGGGTCAGCTACAAAAAAGATTACAAAGTCGTCAAATCTATTGTCAATAGAAGTGGCATATCATGGAATCCAATCACTTGCATGATAAACACCACCGCTGAAAAGTGGGATGAAATGGTTGAGGTATGGGCCCTCTACTGGTTGAATTAGCTAACTTTTGCCGCTATGGTTGTTCTTTTTAAGTTGACCAACTTACTTGATCCCTCAATGAATTTTTGTAGGAGGACTCTAAGTTGAGAAGGTTTGAAGGCAAGATTTTTCCTTTGTTTGAGGCATTGGATGCTCTTTACGAAGGTCACATTGCTCAAGGAAAGCATTGCTTAACTTCTAGCCAACCTCAGCCAAGCACTGGTAGGAAACGTCAAAGGGATGACATCCATAGCATGCGAACTCTGCCTCCAAGAAGTGTTGTCAGTACAAGCCAAAGGTTGGAGACTGACCCACTTGAAGAGGAAGGACAAAATCTGTTCAGTGATGCTGAAAGAATTGGTGCAAGTGGAAGGAGCATTTCTTATCAATCTTACAATGATGAAGAACTTATCCCTCAAGATGGTGAGGAGGATCAAGATGTACAAAAGAGTTTTGATCAAGCTAATTCAAAAAGTGGTAACATCGGAACACAATCAGCCAGACCCAAGAAGCAAAAGGGCATATCAACTTTCGCGCGCATAGAAGAAACCATGTCAGATTTTGTTAAACTCAAGAGAGAACAAATTGGCATTAAAGAATAAGCATCAATTCAGGGACAACAATACTCCATTCCAAGCTGCTTACAAGTACTCAATTCCATGGATGATGTTTCCGAGAGCAAACCGAGAGCTTTTTCTATCCTATGATGCAAGGCTTCGTGGTCTGTGGTTGAAAAAGGAAGTTGCAAAGCTGGGAATTCAGTTACATCAATGTAAGTAGTTCATTGCCTTTTAGTTCTATCTTGAATCTTGCCTTCTATATAGGTCATAATTGTAGCTATGTTCCTCCATTTCATTTCTTCTGAATCTGTTGCTTGAAGTAGACAGTGAGCTCCTTCTACTGGAATTTTTACTATTACAACTTGCATGTCCTCATGACTCATATTGATTTCTCTTATTAGGATGCCCTCTCTTATGGTTACATGAGTGGATGAAGCTAGCAAGGAATTTTTTTGAGAATTATGTGTTGGAAGATGAAACATTCACTAGCAGCTGAGTTCAATTTTCATTATGTAGCACATTGGCAAGACAATTTGTTTTTGTATTCAGAGATGGCAGCTATTTGCAATTTAAGTTACCGACTTTTTTGTATGGATTTAAGTTACCGACTTTGAAGATGAACATGATGCTTGTATGTACCGATTTATCTTGTATTTTTCTGTCGAATATGATCAGGATGCGTTCATACAATGTTGTGTGCTAAAATACGTGAGAACCTACTAAAATACTTGGCTAGCCAAACAGCAGCAGGGCGCGCACCGTTTCTTCCGGGGGTATCACTGTGCACGGAGAAAACCGATCGTGCGAAAAAACTGGGGGAAAAGCAAACTGGGCTCCCAAGCGCGGCCTTAGGCTAAGCAGCGGGGGCACCTCGCTTACGCTCAGTCCGAGGCGCAAAACCTTGCAGTGCCAACATGGCAAAATATCGGACAATGTGCCCGAGAGATACAAATTTTCAGCGAGTACTGATTCTTTTCACACACCTTAAATATAGTACCAGGTTTTTGAAATTGCACAAATATCTTTTGTAAGTTGTTCACCAGAGGTTCTAAATCGTTTGACCTACGTTGACCAGTGCCACATCAATAGGGGGGTATAAGAGGAATACCAATCACCATGCATATTTGCCCATAGACCCGTGCCTATATTTTATCCGAAACAGATCTTACATTTTCTCCTCTCTTTTCGAATCAGATCGAATTACATCCCTGTCACGCGTAGGGGAGAGAAAGAAAGAAATGCCGCTGGTTGTATCGCCCCACGTCCAGCCAGCCGGTGGCGAGGCGCTCGTTATGCTGCCCTCGTAGCAGCCCCATATCCGCTTGTTGCTCTGCCCCAACTCGCCGCCCAACGACAAGCCAGCACATACTCTATTTTGGAAAAGAATACAACCACATGGGCCTATATGAAAAAATGAATGGTGACTGGCGTGGCACTGGACAACGCGGGTCAAACCAATTTGTACCTCCGATGAGCAACCTACAAAGATTTACTACTCACACGTACAATTTTAAAGAATGGGGACCAAAATAAAGGTAGGGGAAAAGAATTAAGCACCGACTAGTGCGGTTTACTCATTTTCAGCACGGAACCCCCCCTGTGAATTTAGGCTCGGATGATGATGGGTGAAGCTTTTTGGCCTGATGATTTGAATTCTGAAGTCTGAAGCTGAATTAGGCTATCAATAGGCTCCTCAGTCCTCGGGAATACGCTTTCAGGTGTGGTTCGCGTAAACAAGGTCCTCCTCATTTCCATTTTTTTTCCTTTTGTTTGCGAATCACCAAGGTCCTCCTCCTCATCCGTCCCCATTTCCCCTTATCTCCACGTTCCTTTGTAGCCCGATCGGAGCGAGGAAGACTTTGAGGGGTCTCTCAGCCGGCCGGCGACCAGAATTATCCACGATGAGCGAGGTGTTCCATGGATACGAGCGTCAGTACTGCGAGATCTCGGCCTCCCTTTCCCGCAAATGCACCGCTGCCTCTTCCCTGCTGGGAGGTATGCTTTCTCCGAAGAACCATCTCCCGATCTTTGTATCCAAAATCTTTGTCGCTTCGAATCGTATACTATTCTTCTGATTGATTTTGTATGCACGCAGAGACGCTGAAGCAGAAAGCATTGGAGATCAAGTCCGGCATCGATGGCGCCGAGGCACTGGTAACCCTATTCTTCCCCGTCACCAAGTAAAACAGTACAATTATCTCAATCCAATCAATTTTTTCGAGGAATTCGATTAACTCATGGTATATCAAGGAAGGCATTATTTTTTGCACCGACCACATAAATATTTACTGTATAAGACATATTACTTTGTGGTCATGTGGTGATAGCTTACTGTTTGTGTAATTATATATGCTGAGGATTTTATTCCCTTCTTCAAGATAAGGAAGATGGATCTTGAAGCAAGGAGCCTGCAGCCGAGCGTCAGGGCAGGGCTACTGGCGAAGCTGAGGGAATATAAGTCGGATCTTAACAACCTCAAGGGAACGTTGAAGAGAATCACTACCAGCAATGGCCAACAGGGGGCGAGGGAGGAGTTGCTCGAGTCTGGAATGGCGGATACGCTGTTGGTATGTTCGTTCTTCTTAATTCACCAGTGCTTTTCTTATTTGGCGATCAAACGAGTTTTGGCTTACACTGTGATGCATGGAGCGCCTAGTTTTGAAACCCAATAAATGTGCCAGTGACAAAGGATCTCCATGTCAATCCTTTTCCTGAATACATATCTTCTTTGCACGTGTGTTCAATCCTGTTCCTGAATATGTGTCGTCCATTCTGTTAAAGGATCTTCATGTCAGCTTTTTTGCAATATAAAAATCTCGTTTGAACACATTTTTTTCAGTCCATCCGTTATGAATTTCTAGTGAATAGCATATTTAAATTTCCTTATTTCTTTGCTGTGTTCCAATTGCAAATGTATGCACATGTTATAGTATATTCCGCCCAGACGATTCCATGGAAGATACTCCCAGAAAAGTCTGAGAATGTAGAATGCAATCAACTAGCATATCAGTATCACCTTGTGATATTCATATTTTGATCAGGTGCAAGGTTATTGAACTTCCACGTGTGCATGCTTAGTATTTAGTCTTACATCATATCACATTTTGGTTACAACAGCTTGTACTTGAACATTGAATATCAGTATTTTCTATCAAATTAAAGTCCAATGATAATGATACAGTCAGTAACAATGTTGTTAATTATCTCTAATTAAGATAATCTTGTAGGTATCTGCTGATCAGAGGTCTAGACTGCTCAGGACAACGGAAAGGCAAAATCAGACAACTGATAGGATCAAAGATAGCCATAGAACTATGCTGGAGACCGAAGAGCTTGGAGTCTCCATCATGCATGATCTGCATCAGCAGCGTCAGTCCCTCTTACATGCTAATGATACGGTCAGTAACAATGTAGTTAATTATCTCTATTTAAGCAAGTTGGTTTGTTTCTGTGTATAATTCGTTTTTCATCATAAACTATATGTGCACTCCAATGTAATGTAAAGCATATGCATGTTGCTAAAAGAAAATCATATTGAAATCCTTAACCATGTGTTGCCTCTCTACCTTAAAGGTGTTGTATAGTATACGGACTGACGTTTTCCGTTATCTTATGTTTGCATTTATAGTTATATGTCTTCATATCTGTAAACTACAATTTACTAGTGGTAAAACCAGAACCTACCTTTTGAACTAGTTACTTGGATTCTACTGGTTCATCTTTTGTATATTTCTTGTGATTTATCATTTATGAAGTAATGTTTTTATAGAAATGTCCAGAAAAAAGCCAAAGTCAAACTAGCTTGATGAGCCCTTCTATGACTTACGTGCATAAAGAAGTTAAATTGCTGCGATTGCGTACCCATAATTTTTCTCGGTTCTTATATGCGCCAAGAGGGCTTGTTTGAATGGATATGGTTTAGCTGAATGTTTTATGGGTGGCAAATCTCAACATTTTGACTTTGTGGGTTATCAAAGTTACTTTGATCTATGGCATTATTTTTCAGTATGTCCTGATGTTTTTGTTTTATGCTAGTCTACTAGATGTAGAGTGCTCTCTCTTTGCAGCAGAATCAGCAAGTCCTTTTATCTCAAAAAACATAGATTTTTTGGCCTTGTATTTCTAGAAGCCGTAAGTTTTCATGGTGGCTTAGAGCATCTCTAGCTGACACTGCAAAAACTGAACCAGCAAACATGATATACAGTTCGCGGAAGTCACGTTTGCAGGCCGAGTGGAGTGGCGTGCAGATAAGACACGGCAAATTCATGGGAGATTACATGCAGAGCTGCTCGCCGGAATACTCACCGGAGCTCGCTCGATCATCCAAAATCTATCTACACTGCGCGGCACTAACCCTAACGGAGCAAAATGAGCTCACTGGAGCTCGCACGGTGCGGCCGCGCCGTCGCCGGAGTGCTTCCCTCCTCGTCGTAGGAGTCGTCGATGTCGACGCCCTTCCCCTTGCTCGTGTTGGCGCTGGCCTCCTCCTCGTAGTGAAGGCGGTCCTGCTCGAGGCCCTGCTCGAGCAGGAGCTGGTCGATGTCGACCTTGCGGCGGCGATGCTTGGCGTCCCCTTGGAGCTCCTCCGCGGAGCGTGCCTGTACGGCGCCGGTCACCGTGTGCAGGACCTCCTCAGGGACGAAGTACTCGCGGGTCACCGAGGACTCGGAGGCGGCGGGATCGTAGATCTCGAAGCCTTCTTCGTCCACGGCGACCTCGGGTGGACTGTGCGGCGACAAGGTCCAAGTGCCGGCGGGAGGCGACGGTGGCGCGGCAGCCGTGGGCGGATCGTGGACGGCAGCAGCGGGTGGCACCGGCGGCGGCAAGAGACCGTGGAGGAGATCAAAATCCCCCTTCTTCCGCCGCAACAGTGACGGCGGCGACGCGAGCCCCCTCCCCGTCCATTTGTAGGCCGTGCGCTTGCATGCTCCGTCGGCGATGTTGCAGTGGCGGCGCTCTTGGCGGAGGTGCCATGGGAGGGCGTCCATGGTGGTGGTGGTGGCCGGAATCGACGACTGGAGGTACGGTGGGAATCGGCTGGCGGCGGCGACAAATCGAGACGATTTCGGCTAGCATTTGGTCCCCGGATCGGCATTAATAGCGGCCACGGTCACCGATTTGCGGTGACCAGGAAATCGAATGCAGTCCAGGCAGCGTTTGCGGTTTCTATTCTACGCACCAAACTGGGCCCGACCCGCAAACTCGCCGGAAAAATGCAGTTTTGCGCGTTTTGCATTGTCTGCTAGAGATGCTCTTGGGGTACCTAACAGCATCTCCAGCAACCTCCCTAAATCCCACTCACATGTCTCCATATGGAGGTCCTCTCCAAATATTTCCTTCATGTCTCTTCATGCTACAGCAGACTCCATATTACACTCTCCTATATTGCTTTGCATCTTTGTCCATCTGTGCCGCATGCTATATTTCCTATTACATCCATTCTATGTCAGGAAAATCACCCCACACAATGGTATGAACCATGTGCAGCGACTAAATTGGTTCTCAATTGAGCTTAAGTGACATGAGCTGAGAACCGAGCATTGTTCGCTTGAGCACACGCACTGTGAGCCCACCCACCCACTTCCAAGGCGCAGCCAAATCAGGCTGCCTCAGTTCTACCTTACCTAACAATGTACAGTTAAGGGAGGAACATGTTATGCAAAACAGCTCATACATCAAAACATACTAAAGAAGGTATAAATATAATTATTCAGATAAGGACCAGGAAAAATGCTTTCTGTCCCAGAAGCAGCCCTCTCTGTAAAATGTGATAATTTGTTATGAAATCAAATAGAAGGAAGAGTCCCCTTCAAGATAACCTTGTAATTGCCATTCCTTGCTCATGCTTGTGGATATCCATGACAGACACAAAATGATGCTAGTTAAATTATTAAGAAAGAGGCTGGCATATTTCATTTGGTTTTTTATACATGAAGATCATTTCGGTTCAAGCAGGTAAGAATTATATATTTGAAGAAACTGCGAAGAATGATCATTTCATTTCAGGTTCACATTCCTTGTGCTTGTGCAATCCAAGGAATCCAATGATAATGGATGAAATTACAAAATGAGCTAAACCCAGACAGAATCTAGTTACAGAGCTAATTTATTTACACCGACTTCACGTGAATCTTTAGTAATATCAGTAGAGTTCATGAACCAACCAAGCAGTTAAATACATGAACCATAAACTACTTAGAAGAGCGCGAGTACCTATTCGTGATAGCTCAGGAAAAGACAAAAAAAAAGTTCCAGATTAGCAGAAAACGAAAGGTGACTAGCAATCAATCAAGCAAGACATTGCCCTTCCAGTCCATCCGTTCCACGATGGAAGAAACAAAACTGCAAGCGAAATATAGTGGCAGTCGGTCCAGTTCACAGATTGCGGTTGCTGGTCAGCTCACAGGCGGTGGTTGCCCGTCCAGATCGTAACACATGGCCGTGTCCTCTGCTCCTCCATCGTCTCCGTCCCATGCTGGCTCTGGCCTGCGTTCTGCGCCAGCTCTCCTTCCTGTCCCTCCCAAGTTTCCTCTCTCCGCACCATTATGAGCTCCAGCCCGCTGCCTCTGCTGGGATCGCACCAAGGGTGCTGTTGCTGTGAGAATCTTTTCCTGGCATCCCTGTGCTCAAGCGCTCGTGAATGGACTCCATGCTGCTTCTGACAACCGCTGTGTCAAGAGGGAGGGCCCTGCCCTTGGTCGTTGCCGGTTGGTAGTTGAAGGATGGAGAGGGGCCACAAATGGTGAGCGAGTCCTCTGGATGTGAAAGGGAGGTTGCTTGAGCTGGTGTTTTCTCCCTTTCTGCTAACGAAAGGACGTGGAGGGCCGGAGGGGGATAGGGAGGTTGATGGAGATTACTCTGTGGTAGCATGAACCATAAGAAGCGAACACATACAGTACACAAGTTTGTAAGACCATACTCAACAGTTGTGTTAAAAATACTAATAGTCATGTTATAATTTTTCAATTTTATGTCATAATATAACTAGTTCTTCAGTATCAACTGTCATGTACAAAATTGATGGTCAAACTAATAAAGCAAGATGGTGGGACAGCACACTATGTGATTTTTTTTTACCACAGTGTATAGCATGTCATTTCTCGTACTGCTCATGTCTTCCGTTTTCTAACCTAGTTATCTACAATCCTGAGTGGCATTGCAGTTGCACAGCGTGGATGATAACATTGGCAAGAGCAGAAAGATCATGGGCGCCATGGTGAGGAGGATGGATAGGAACAAGTGGATCATTGGACTTATCATAACCCTCCTTGTCTTGGTGATCCTAGTAGCCCTGTATTTCAAATTTGTGCATTGAGTGATTGTTTACTGCCCGACAGTGAGTTCTCTACGCCAATCAGATCTGAGGAAGGCACCTACATTTTCCAGTGTGTTCCACACTTCATGTCAACTTTTGTTTGGTTTGAGGAACCATTTTCATGTGGCCATGTTTGCTATGGTGAATGTATTGTTTATGAAAGAAATGTTGAGATGGTATACACCTTTTGTAGATAAAACATATCGTGTTCACACTAGACATGTGCAGTTTGGATTTTCAATTTGAAGTCGGGTTCTGAGACGGAAATTTAGAGTTATATATTAGGCGCACGTTGCTGCGTCCGGCCATTATGAATATGGATTTATAAGAAATTATAATTATTTTCAAAGAATTTGTAAAAAATAATGAATTTAGAGCCGTAACTTAACAATATTACAAACATCATTACAATCATTTTAAACCATTATCAGAATGCAGGGAGGAAAGCATTTTTAGCCAAACCTGCCCAAAGGCGACAAATGTAACCAAACCTGATGACAATAGCTAAAACTCTTTATGGCTCACTTTTTCCTTGAAGAACAAGGAAGTTCTGAAATTATGAAATATATTAAAATCGTGTTGTTGCTCAACATAGCAGGAAGTAAATGATGGAAAACTTCCTGATAATCAACTGGCTATCATGTAATCTTAGAAAAAATGTAGAAAATGACACCAATCAAATATGGCTTGGTTTACCTCAAGATTCAGTCGCTGAATCAGTCACCGAAATGTTCAGATGAGCAAATCATTGTAAGGGAGTTATCATGTGTCATGTGTCATTTATGTTCCTGAGAAAAATCAAAACAGTACTGTAGTAATTAAAAGCTCTTCTGTTTCTTTTATTCTTTTTCTACCGATTCTTAATAGCCAGATTTGCTACATATATTGCTTTTAAAATCCTATTGCACTAAAAATCTGGAGATGGTGCCAAGTTTCATGTCAGGATATGCAAGAAAACACATACTGTATTACCTTTCCACTTCGTTCAACTGCTTTGCGAATTTGTATTTTTTTCCGGTTGTACCATCTAATAGAACCTGCAAAAACAACATCAAGTGGATGTTTATTTCCAGTCGTTCCATCTAATGGAACCTGCAAAAACGGAACCTGCATGAAGGAGGGAGCCGTACAGTGAACCAAAGATGCTGGGGAGGAGCATATGGCAGGTCGTGGCCTTCTGCCCGGAAGGCATAGGGGAGGCACTACTTCCGCGCATCAATTCGGGCTCCTTTCCGCGTTGGCTTGGCCATGCCGCCGTCGCCGAGTTCCCCGACTCCTCTCATACCCTGCCGCATCACATATCTCACGATCCTTTTCTAACTTCTCTCTCGCAAGTAGCAATCGATTCGGGTTGGGCAATTAAGTACGCCTTGAAGAGGGAAGGGGATGAATGCTGGTTTTGAGTGATGCAGCTCCACAACCACTAATTCCTTGTATTAACCGTAGATTAATTTGGGGTGCTTTGGCGGAGAATGAATCGTATTGCGCACGCCCCCGCCGCTTGCCCTCCCAGGAAGATGGACTCACTTGTTCGGTGGGATTACTGTGGATATGGGGGTCCTCTAGTACATGGTCTTTGGTGGATATTAGGAGCCCAATTAACCACGGTGGTTCAATTTGATGCCCAGAGCAGCGTCCCTCAGGGACATTTGACACATTTAGCCTGCACACAAAAATCGAATGGTTAGGATTATGAGCTGAGGTGAATCCAACGGTCCAAAAGTGAGGTGGTATGGGTGAGATCGAATTTGACTCAGTTATAATATCCTAATGGAGGCTGAGCAGAGAAACTTGGTTATGGAGTTGAAATTCTGTACTGTTTGCGTGGAAGAACATTAACTGCTTGGTTTCAGCATTGACATGCGTAGATTCTTGTGAGGTGGGAGGATGTTGTAGAAATATAAGGCTTTATTCCAACAACTCTCCTGTGAGAAACTAGTCACTATGTTTGTACTATGAAGTTTTCAGTTAGTTGGGATGCTTTTCAGTCAATAAAAGAAGCATTCACTTGCTCAGAAAATTACTACTGTACATTAATTACTCTTCTGTTTCCTCAATTTTCAATGATATGCACGTCTTACGGTTTTACAAATGATATGCACGTCTTGTTGTCAAACGATTGTCGACGCCAATCTTTCATGGCAGTAAACTCACTTACAGATAGGTGAGTACATGCATTGCCAAACGATTGTGCACAAAGTAGAACATGGTTTCACCATGCCTACCATTTGCTGAAAAACTTATCTGAACCACCTGCAACCAACTAGCAGTAGTGAGTTTTACAAGAAGTGGGAAAACAGATTTCTTTCAAGTCAAATATGAGAAACTCCCGACCTTTTGTAACGCATGTGGAAAGATGGGTCATTGGCACCAAGAGTGTGGATCGGGTGAGTTCGATGAGGACAAATTAGAATGGGGTCCTTTTATTCTAGCCCCTAGAAGAGGCCGAGGTATTGGAAGAGGTCTAGGTCAACAGAGAGATTGCGGCCGAGGCAAGGCCTCAAATCAGTATGAGCATTTTCATGGACGTGGCCGTGGCCGTGATGGCTTCCGCAGGGGCAATGGTGGTAGGAACAATCCTGCAGCAAGTATGGACAGAGATGAGGAGGGCAATTTTAGGCACTCAAGCTGACGATGGAACAGTAATCTGAATACACAAGAAAATGGTACAGAGTTGCTTGGGATTGACGCACATCACACAGCACCTGACTTGATTGAGAGTGCACCCCTGGCAAAAAAACGCCACAACATGGACATGAATCCGAGTGAGAGCGAAAACTTGGCAATTTTGCCTGCGGAAACAAACTCGTTGGTGTCACAACGGGTGGAAGAACTTGATATGATGGCAAACGAGAATTCCTCTGATCTGAGTGAATCATCACAGGAAAATCAAAATAGAAAAAAGCTGAAGGATAATACAGGAGGAGCCGTGGATACGCTTATTTTACGCAGTGATTTCAACATAACAGATGGGATGTGTAGTATTTCGGAAACTGATCATGAGATGACCGAGACAAATTTGGTGCAAAATACCGAAGGTGGAGCTAACTCCTCTTCACTAGGATCGGCAGACTCCCATGAGGGGTCCGTCCGGGAGCAATGAAATTTTTAGCTTTGAACTGTCAGGGGTTGGGCAACACCCCGACAGTTCTTGCGCTTTCGGATTTGCAAAAAAGATGTAACCCGGAAGTGATGTTCTTGTCAGAGACTCATCTAGATGATTATCCAGCTGAGTGTTTGAAGAGAAAGTTAAAGATGGATTTCAAAATTGTGAATGCAAGTGACGGAAGAAGTAGTGGTGTTATTCTGTTTTGGAAAAAAGAGATTAATATTCAGCTTATCGTCTCAGCCCCCAAGTTCGACGTAAAAGTGATAGAGAGCCCAGGGAAAATTTGGAGACTAACTGGTGTGTACGGGAACCTAAATGGGAAGATAAATACAAGACTTGGGACAATCTGAGAGCTCTAAAAAATAGTCAGGACCTACCATGGGTCATTCTGGGCGACTTTAATGAAATTCTTTTTTCACATGAAAAAGAAGGAGGTAGGGCCTCAATCTTATATGCAAGCTTTCCGGGACGCGTTGATTGATTGTGAACTTGAGGATTTAAACTTTTCGAGAGATCCTTTTACCTGGAAAAGAGGGAATATGAGATCGAGGCTTGACCGAGCGGTCTCCAATGGAAGATGGGCGACAATGCATCCTGGAGCTGCTCTCCAGCACCTCGATTTTATTAGATCAGATCACCGCCCCATACTCCTTGATACAGATGTTCAGTCGGCACCTATGGCTAAACGGGGACCGAAAAGATTCGAACCAAAGTGGCCTAAGGAAGAGGGTTTCAGACAAGAGGTAGAACGTGCTTGGTTTACAGCAGGACAAGCCACCACATGTGGTGTTCTGGCCAGATTAAATCACACGCACACCGCTTTTCATGACTGGGACGGAAGAGTGTTAAAAAGACCAAAACAACGACTTCGAAAGACACATCGTGAGCTTAACAAAGCTCTTAATGGGCCTATGACAGATGAGAATAATGCAAAAGCAAAGAAAATGTCAAACTTGATTGAAATTCTATTGGAACAGGAAGAAGTACACTGGGCACAGAGATCAAGGGAAAATTGGTTGCAGATGGGTGACCGGAACACATCTTTTTTCCACAATTTTGCGTCAGCCCACCGCAAGAAAAACATTATTAAAAAGTTGTGGAATTCTGATGATGCTTGGGTAGAAGGTACAGAAGAAATAAAACCTATCATTTTCAATTATTTCTCTAATCTATTTACCTCTGAGGTTTAGGAAACCGATCCTGCTATGCTTGAGAAAATCCAGCGTAAAGTCGCATCGGATATGAATGATAGGCTGCTTCAACCCTTCATGGCCGATGATGTTAAGAACGCTTGTTTCAGCATTGGGGACTTCAAAGCGCCGGGGCCGGATGGCCTACATGCGGTTTTCTATAAAAAGTTTTGGAATATTTGTGGAGAAGAGATTACCTCAGAGGTCCTCCTCCAAGCAGTAAATTCTGGGATAATTCCTGATGGCTGGAATGATACTACGGTTGTGTTAATCCCGAAGATTGATGATCCATAGTTGGTTACCCAATTCCGACCTATAAGCTTGTGCAACGTGATCTATAAGATTATATCCAAGATGTTAGCACTCAGACTGAAATTGATATTACCGGATGTGGTGTCACCTATGCAAAGCGCCTTTTTTCCTGGGAGGCTAATCACTGATAATGTACTTGTGGCCTATGAATGTGTACATTCCATCAAGAACAAGCGTAATGGTATTTCAGGATTATGTGCGGTCAAGCTTGACATGCACAAAGCTTATGATCGAGTAGAATGGATCTTCCTAGAAAACATGATGGGGAAGCTTGGGTTTGCGGAACGTTGGATCACTTTGATGATGGCGTGTGTCAAAACAGTCCGATATCAGGTCAGGTTCAATTCGGAGGAAACCAATGTTTGGTCCCTTCAAGGGGTCTCTGCCAGGGTGATCCTTTATCACCCTATTTGTTCCTTCTTTGTGCGGAAGGTTTCTCTAGTCTCTTGTTGTATGAAGAAGAGGTTGGTGGCATTGATGGGGTCAGGGTGTGGAGAAATGCACTGTCAGTTTCTCACCTTCTTTTTGCTGACGATTCCCTGATTCTCATGAAAGCGGATACAAATAATGCAACCTCATTACAGCAAGTTCTGGATACTTACTGTGCGAATTCTGAACAATTGGTGAGTTTACCAAAATCAAGTATTATCTTCTCCCCTTATACCAATGTACTGATAAAAACAGAAATATGTGAGACTCTACATATTGATACAGAGGCAATTTCTGATAAGTACGTAGGCCTTCCAGCTATTGTAGGAGCTGATAAAAGTGACTACTTCTTGAGTTTTGTGGAGAGAATAATTCAAAGGATAAATGGTTGGAAAGAAAAAATTCTCTCTATTGGCGGCAAAGAAATTCTCCTCAAGGCGATAGCACAAGCTATTCCTGTGTAAGCTATGTCTGTTTTTCAAATACCATTGGGAGTTTGTAAGCAGATGATGGATGCTATTGCCCAATTCTGGTGGGGCGACGCTGAGAACAGTAACAAAATGCATTGGCTAGCTTGGTGAAAGTTATGTTTTCCTAAGAATGGAGGCATGGGCTTCTGCGATTTTCATTCATTTAATCTAGCTATGTTGGCCAAGCAAATCTGGAGATTGATAAATGAACCTAAATCATTATGCGCGAGAGTTCTTAGAGCAAAGTACTATCCTAGTGGTGATATTTTAAAAGCTGGACCAAAAGCTGGTTCATCATTTAACTATGTAACTTTGTGGTTCTGTGAGGCGGCAAGTTTCAGACGCGCTCTTTTCCTTTCAGGATACCTAAGGGGACTGGGAGATTTTTAATAAGGCGGCTTGCTGACGATGTTGAAAATTCAAAAAAAAACTAGTAGTAGATAGAGGCTTTCGAAAATAAAAACTAGCAGTAGATAGAATAGATTGACTTCGGTTTGCAGCATTTTTATCGCACGCACGTTTTTCTTTTTTCTGTAAGGAAATTGATCGTATATATTTTGTTCAATTGATCATATACCCCATTCCAACCGCTCTAATCCGTTTCCTTATCATTGTATCTGTTAGGTTCTACACGTTGCTTGACCGCTTACTTTAAATTGCGTGGACTACTCCCAGTTGTCACGTTGTGGAGCATGTTTCACAATTTTGACATTGTGATGCTATGTACAGTAAGAGAGTGGATATTCCAAATGTTTTCAACATGTAAGAGATGGCATCATGCTACAAAATCACCGTCATGCAAGTTCTGTATTTTTTTAACAATCAATACCATGATATATTATAGTAGTGAACAATACGTGATAACGAGCTGACAACATTGATTAAAATCTATATCTAATTTCTGATTATAAAGGAAGCAAGGCTTCCTTGGTTTCCTTCGTCCTGGGCCTACCTGCTAGAGTCTAGCGTTTTGCACAAAACCCCCCAGAAACAGAGAAATCAACCCACAGTTCATATTGCAAAGGATTCACTGTCGTTTCGTACGTCGGAGGTACTTATTCGCAAGTTTCGGAAAACCAGGGGACTACTCGCAAAAATGTCTTTTCTATTCACTCGGCCCCCACCTCTCGCCTCCTCTCCCTGGGCTCCTGGCGATGCCGCCGCCGCCACGCCCGACTCTGGCTGAATCTGGCCATCACCGGCGCCGCCGCTCGTCGGTACTTCTCCACTGACCTCTCCTACACCGATTCCCCGCCGCCGAGATGCGGATTCGCTAACGCGCGCATCTAATCGTGCCTGCCGTGAAACCCTAGCAACTACGGCTCGGGTTGCTGGCGCGATTACCGGCTCCCATGCTTCCGCACCTCTCTCTAGCGTCCCCGAGGTCCATCTGCTCTGTCCCCTCCACGACCTTGATACCTCTTGAACTCTTGCTCGATCTATAGCTCGACCATGGCCACCTCTACTGCTATCCTTGACGTCGGCCTCTTTTACCCACGCCGTCGTGGCCGTGGGCGACCTCGGGGACGCGCTGCAGCGGGCGAAGAAAGGAGTTGGAGAGGCGAGGCTCAACCTCAGAACGTTCGAGGGCAAGGCGCAACACGTCTTCAAGGGCCGCGCCGACGCAACCGACCCCGTGCAGGAGGTCATCGGCCGGGAGGACGCCGCCAAGGAGGTCGTGCGTAGGGCCACCATGGCGCTCTCCATGACTGCGGCGCGCGTGCAACTCTCCGTGGAGGCGATGGACGCCATGCGGGGCTCCGTGCGTCAGTATTGTTCCTCTGCCTTCTCCTTGCTCTGGTGCTTGCTTGATCTGGTGCAGTAGCATGAAATTGGTACTAATGCTTGCAGTAACTTGGAGTATTCATGCTTGCTTGATCTGGCGGTCTCCATCAAATTGGTACTGATGCTTGCAATAACTTGGAGTACTGATGTTTGCTTGATCTGGTGCAGTAGCATGAAATTTGTAGCGAAAATTGCTTGGACGAATTGCTTGTGTATTCAGTAACCTGGAGTTATTCATGTTAAATTAACTGAAAATAAATACGGAGAGTTCTTGTTAAAATGCACTTGCCTGTGTAGTACTGCTATTACTTGCTTGTGTACCACCGAATAACATGTCTGAATATTACTCCTATAAATAGACTTGTGCTTATTTTGGTTAAAATGCAGTTGCTTGTATACTACTGCTATTGCTTGCTTGTGTAGCACCGAGTAATATGCCTGATTTGTCTGTGCTTGTTGACTGCCCAGGAGTAGCAGTAGGAGTACTTGTGCAAAATATTATTGTTGCTTCTGCACTGGGAGTAGCTACTATTGTCAACAATAACTTGTGTATTGGATAACTGAACATGATAGCTATTGTTGTCAACCGCCTGTGCATTTGGTGAAGCATTGGATTACTTGCACTTGCGTTTTGTCTTGTTAACTTATTGCTCATAGCAATTTTTTGAGCAATTCCTTGCTGGTTACTTCATTTGCACAAACATTCCTGCAGTGGAGTGTAGTCAGTGCGTGCATTTGATTCCGTTTAAATTCTGAAAAGGATAGCTACTTAAAGAATTTATGTATGCTTTCACTTAAGAAATTGCACTTGCACACAACACTACTCCAGCAAAACCTTCTTGTTGTCTGTTATGCTGCTATAGCATTACCATTGTTGTTGATGCTTCTATGCGTTGTTGTTGTTTGTTGTGTCTATACCTTGTCCGCTCCTATGGTTGTTCAGGTATATTGCTATGCTACTTTAATTGATTTGCTACTTGACTTGGTTTGGTAATTGATCTGGTACTTGATCCCCGTGGCATCGCACGGGCAATTTTCCTAGTAAAGCTAATAGATGGATTAAAATTTTGAAATCTTCAAACACTTTCTTCTGTCATGACACACTCATGTACTTTTCTGATGCAGCCGCTGAAACATGACAACGAAACTACATGTATGTAAATTTCAACGAGGCTTCTCCCATTAGTTAACTTAATTTGAGCTGTAATGTCAAACTTACTGATACGGATCAACGTGATCCAAAATGATTTTAGCCCCAATATTGCACGGTGAAACGAGAACAACAAATGATAACTTCGATCGTTCAGCACTATACGCAAACACAGACTCAAAGAATCAACAATCAAAACTAGCAACAACTCGATCTCGGTGACCCATATTGGGACGAACCTCACAATATCTTTTAATCTCAAAACATAACTTGTGATACATGACAGCTGTTGTGGCCCTTCCCTTCGCCGCGATGCCTCCGCACCGCCGCAACCGCTCCAGCTTCCGCGACGTGCACACTCAACCGAGTGGCACCTTCTACGCCGAGATCGCTCTGACGAGACGTGGCTCAGTCTCGCCACGTTTGATACCGCACGAGGAAGCCTGCGTCTACGACGCGGCGGCGTGCCGCCTTGGCCGACCATGTTGGGAGATGAATTTCTCTGATGTATGGACCGCGCAACAAGCGCAGAATCTCACGCCGCCGTCGCGTCTCGTCACGGAGGAGGACCGCCGCCTACACCGCGAGCTAGAGGAACACCTCCTTGTTGCCGAGGTTGATGAGCGTGCCATGGCAGGGTGGCACGCTCGCTTCCCGTAAGAATGGTAAGAGCAAGCCAAGCGTTGCAAAATTCTCGGTGCTAAGAGCACCTTTTTGCTCTTAGACATGAGTCTAAACGCTGGATCACGTAGTGCTAAGGATATTTATCCGAGTCGAGTCTTGCACTAGAAGCAGGGTCTAGCAACTTACAAGATTATTTGACCCCGATTACAGCTCTCTCCAGCCAATCGCAGTTTGCTGTTCGTTCTAGTAGTGGTTTTTTTTAGATAAAGTGTATACATTAATATCGCAATAGATACCGATTACAGCCAGCTTCTAAAACAACGCGTGCCCTATCGGCTCCACGGATGCACACAACCCAGAATAAAAGAAGAATTACAAAAAAAAGTCTCGCTACAGTAATCCATTCCTTGTTAAAAATAGACCAAACCCACCAAAAACAGTATCAGAAGTCCTCTCCAAAAAGCGACGCCTCCAAGAATGGAACCGTGCTCAAGCGCCGTCGTCGCCCTGATCATAGATAATAGGTTTTCACCCCGAATAAAGTCCACACTCACAAAAACAATGCCTTCACCAAGGCAATTGCCAGACACAACCAGTTAAGGCCAGGCCTTGGGTTTTCACCCTGAATGTTTAGACTATGAACTTCACCTATGTTGTCTCCCCCTCTTACCGTTGCTGATGTTCCAAGTTACAAATCACCTAGCCAATCCCTCATCCCATCAGGACTGAAACCACCTTTGCAAGTCCTCAAATCTCGACTTCCATGTCATTCGCCGCACTCTGACTTCATCATGGAACAAAAGACAAATCCATGATGGCAACAGCCTGCAGAGATTCAAAACGCTGCCTCTGAAACCAAACGGTTAGAAAAAACATGGCCGCGCGTGACCGAATTCCACCCGATCCATCAATCTGCAGGCTAGATTTGCCCAATGGAGTTCGCCGACGGACCCTTCCGGAACTTGACAATCCGACCAAATCAATGAAGAGCCGCATCAAGTACAATCTTCGTCTTGGCGTTAGACAGATCCAAGACTACCACCTTTATTTAAACTGACCCGACGAGACTGTCCGGTGTAGAACAACCCGATGTCGCCTGACTGGCCGCCGGCACCACCTCGAACCTCTGATCCCACGAGGCAGCACCACCACCACCTACGCCAAACATGCCCTGGTTCTGGTAGTAGTTAAAGCTGTCAAATTTGCATTGAATGAGCCCCACCAACTGAGACAGGCGATGGCAAAATTTTAGTTTTCCTTAGACCCGAGTCATGTCTTCTGCTTTTTCTGACAGGATTCCTTAGACGATGTCAAATTTGCATTTAAAGTTGTCTAAACGCTCCACACGCTCTAAGATGTCGCCACCGAGAATGCATTATGGGATGTGCGTGAGATCGAGCGTGCACACGAAAGGGCCCATCGGATGGCGCAAAGGGCCGGCAAGCGGTCGCACAAGGCGGCGACCGAGCACCAGCGCTGCCTGGGACAGCTGAAAGAGCATTTTCGGTCTCCTAAGTTTTGGATAATAATGACAACACAAAAAGGATGTTTAACGGTGTGTCTAAGTATTTCAGATACTACATCGTATTGAAGAACAAAAAGGATAAAGATCAGCTGGTTTAAAGAAAGGATTGGCTGACAGTTTTCCTGTCCAGTCTGGCCGGAAGTTCCGTCCGACGGGACGGAAACTCCGGTCATGAAACCGGACCTTTCAGTTTGGCCAAAACGGCTAAGTCCTTTGGGACTTCAGCCCTGGCAAAGGCGGAACTTTGGCTAGAGGTTTGGCCGGATCTTTCCGTAGCACCGGAAGTTCCGGCCTACCACCGGAAGTTCCAGCCCAGACGAAGTGGAAATCGGCTAACTCATAAATTGCCCGCGCCCGGGCAAATACAGAACTTTGGCCGGAACTTTCCGGGTGACTGGAAGTTCTGACCACACCACCGGAAGTTCCGGTGCTGAATAGCAGATAAATCTGCTAAGTCAGAAACCGCTCGCGCACGGGCAAAGCCGGAACTTTGGCCGGATCTTTCCGGGCGACCAGAAGTTCCGGCCGGACAACCGGAAGTTCCGGCCGGACAACCGGAAATTCCGGTGCTGAAGAAGCAAGGATTTTCGCTAAGTCTGCAATGCTTACGCCCTGGCCAAGACATAGCTTTGTCCGGAACTTTCCGGATGACCGGAAGTTCCGGCTTAAGTGACCGGAAGTTCCGGCCTGCGCGCAGGAAACATCTAGTTCGTGGAGGGGTTATAATTACCCCTCCACCTACCTCCAGCCATTTTAGATCTGAGATTTTCTCTCTTCATTGAAGTGTTGAAGCTCAAATCTTCAAGATCTCCCAACTCCTCCACCCAAATCCATTGATTTTTGGAGGAGTGAAGGAGAAGGCCCCGATCTACTACTTCATCGAAGCGATTTGTATTTTTCCCCCATTCACTTGGGGATTTCGAGTCTAGGGTTTCCTTTGGGAAAACCTAGATCTCACCATTGTTGGTACTTGGTGTAAGCTTGATCTTTTGTGGTCTTGACCTGTTGTGGTCATCTTGAGAGCCCCTAATTCAGTTGTGGATGCGTGCCTCAAGTGTTTGTAAGAGATTCGATCTCCGTCCTAAAAGGGGATCAATAGTGGAATGTGGACTCGCAACCTTTGCAGTTGAGTTCATCGGAGAAGAAGGTGAGCCTTTGTGGTGTTGTGACCAACCTGTTGTGGTGGCACACACCTCTCCAAACGAGACGTACAATCTTGTGGTGATACTCGGGATTAACTTTTCGTCTCCGCGCGCTTCGACTCGGTTTCCTAATTCCTTTACCCCTTACTCACTTGTTTCACACTTATCTATCTTGTATATTGCTTAGCTTGCGTAAATTCAGCTTAGTTGCATATCTAGAGAATTTACCTTTGTGTTAAACCTAAATTATAAAAGAACTAAAATTTATAATAGCACCTATTCACCCCTCTCTAGGTGCCGGATTCCCGTTCAACAACGACGGCCTGAGATGAGTCGATCTTTGGGTTGAGCTCAAGTTCACCACTTCGGAGGAGAATTAGATTAATATTAGTTTAGTTTAATAGACAATTAGTTTAATTTCTGTATTTTAATTTCAATGATTCAACGAAGAACTATTTCGAGTATATTTTTATTTATGCTTTTGATCTTCCGTTGACACGCAAACATGTGAAAAGTAGTTTGCAACGCACTATTATTGTAGCGCATATGAAAAACCTGTGTTTTACACGCTATTTTAGCGCGTCTGAAAAACCACGTCCTACACGTGTGCTTTAAATATTCCCTCCGATCCATATTAGTGGGCACAACTTTATCTATATACACATGTATCTAGTCTAACTAATTAACTAGATACATATGAATTTAGACAAAGCTATGCCCACTAATATAGATCGGAGGGGTATCAAATTCAGCCTGCAAAAAATATTTGGGCGTGGCACGATTCCTGGTGGAGATGCTCTTATCTTCATGACATAAGTATATGCATCAATATTAACCTTTACACCCTTTCATTCGTGTAAAATTCATATCATAAACTACAGTAAAAGGTCGTCCCTGACTTGAAGACATGAACAGCGCACATGATCTTATACTACTAGCTTTTAGAAACATGGGAACAAGAGCATTTATAACTTCCTCTTAGACCATACACTATGTGTGCACAACGCAAATCATAACTTACAGTTAACAGGCGAAAGGAAGGCGACTTGGTTTTCGCCGGCGATTCCTCCGCTCTCCTCCGTCTTCGGCGCCGTCGTGGCGTTGTGAGGCGGAGGAGTAGCGCTGGAACTCGTCCGTGCGACTAGTCTAGCTGTACAAAGTAGCTTAGGTCTTTCCGGTGGTGGCGGTGGGGTGGAGCCGGCGTCGCGGTCATGGAATAAAACTGCTGCTGCTCGTCTTCTACCTCGGCGTCGTCCTCTGGGGCGGTGCTGGCGAGATGGCGGTGTTCGGAGCTCGTCGATCTACAAATCGGGTGAGCTCTCGTTTTCCCTGCGGGTGGCCGTCGAGGCGATGTCGTCGACCGCGCGCTCTGGGATTCCCCTTCTCCGGCCCTGTCGTCGTCGTGGCGTCGCCCCCTCCAGTGATGCTGCAGGGCTTGTGAGGTATGTGTGTGGTGGAGAGATTGGTGTCGTTGGCCTGTTTGGCATAGCGGCGGTTTGGTTGGCCATGTGCTCTGTACAAAGTTTGTGGATGAAGGAAGGCGGAGCTGGTGCTTCTTCTCGACCTCGTCGACGGAGGGTGCTGGATCTGGAGGAAGAGGGTGAGCTTGGGGATGATCCCCGACCCACACGCCACAGTGATAGGTGGGCACTTCTGGTGCTTCTTCTTGTGGTCCAAAAAGCCATTGCGGCGATAGAGCTTCCTCGTCTTCGGGTGTGCTGGCTTCTGTCCTTTCTGCTCGCGGTGCTCGTCGGCGCCGGAGATGAGAGGCAGTTCGGTTGTGCTGTTGCAGAGCCTCGAAAGGACAGCGTTGTAGTTCCTTCTTTTTTCAGGGGTTTTTCTGCAAAGTGTACGGGTGTACGTGTCCTTCTGGACCATTCTGTTGTGTGTGTGCGTATTCTGTACTATGTTATGTCTTTGACTTAATATATACGTATACCTATCAAAAAAACGTAAATCATAACTTTCTTTTTCCTGGTCTTGAACCGGTTTGATAGGACATTGGCTCATCTACACTAATATTAAAAGACCCGGAGAGACAGATCCAAAGCATCTGAACCGTGCACAAGATGGATTTAAGCAACCCAATGTTTGATGTCAAACGCGTTGAGCGCCTCCGACGTGATTTTGCTTCAAAAAAAAAAGAAACCGGTCCACGACCCCACGTTCTCCAGCCCACGATCCCCACTCTCCTCCTTTCACCCCGTCGACCAGCTCAGTCGCACCGCCGTCCACACTCTCCACCGCCACCGCACGCACTCTCCGCCGCCTCCTATCCTCGCTGAAGTTTTGGCCATGGCTCCTTGGTGGGTGGTGGTCCGCGTCCGCCACCAGGGACCATGTGGTCGTCGCCGTTGGCCAGATGCCATCCCCGGAAATCGTCCCCGCGCCCGCTCGACATCCTCCCCAGATCGACGCCGGCCGCTCCCCCGCCGACCGGAGACACAGGGCTAGCCCTGACCCTGCCTCGACACCGCAATCTGGCGCCCTTCCACACTTCGTTGCTTCCCCGTCGCACGGCCGACACCCCAGCGTGGCGCGCTCTGCCAGTCCTCTGACGCGCAATCCGGCGCCTTGCCAGGCCCGGCCGTCTCCCTGGGTTTACGTCCGCAATTCGGCGCCTTGCCTATCCTGCACCAGCCATCCACTGGAGCACTCAACTGCACCGGCATGTCCTCCAAGCTTCCAATGCACGACGGGCAGGATTGGTCATTAAAGGTTACTTCCTTGATTCTTTGCCTACCTACTTAGTAAATCATCAGGGTATAACCTGTCGGAATTTTCAGAATTCATTCATCGGAATGGTCTGATACTAATGCAGTCAAAGGCTCAAAGCATGCAAACAGAGGGATTTCTGTGGTGATGCATCTCTAATCTCACTTTTTTGCGTCTCTAACACTGATAATATAATCTTTTTCTTGATCAACAAATATGCTACATCTCCGGGATAGCAAATATAGTATCATCAAGTATTTATCAATTTTTTCATGTAAACATATCAATTCATATACTTAACTTTGGACCAGCACTAATTATGTGTGGCATGCTATATATCTGTTGTACAACCTTTGACTGGGATTTCTTGATGTTTTCAGAGCAGAGGAAGCTTTTAGTACCGCAAACTTTTCCGGGACATGGTAACCAATATTTGGGTCTCTTAATTTGTTCATCATCAATAATAATTATTGGACACGAAGTTGATTTTCCTAGAGGTATTTGCGACTGGAGTCTTGCTGCTAGGTATTGCGAGATGGGACTTTATTGTTAGACATGTATATATAGATTCAATTTCGGAGTAGATCGTATATTTTCCGGGTTACCACAGTGTGTTTATGTATAAAAGAATCAGTACATTATATGTTAATTTATTGAGGACTGCAATAAATGTGACTATCTGAAAAATCAGTTGATAGAACGATTACACAAGTCTGTATGTGTCAAGTCACATGGCCGTATATACAACTTCTTATCTGTACCTTTTGATTCCTATAGATAAATGCTCCACTCAATGCATGTTCCAATTATGTTATGTGAATACAAATCTGGATTAATTATGGGTTTCCCATCTGAATTATTTTTAGTTTTGGTGAACTTTTTAATCGGGATTGATAGCTCATTATTTCCACGAACGTGCATAGTACACTTGTATTGCCAGAATAATTTTTAGATTATCACGTAGGACCAACTTCTTTTTCTCCGTTTTTCATGATAAATTCTCATCATAGGGCCAACTCACGTAATGGATTACCTTTTACTGCAGCTGCATTACTACAACTTTCCATGTTAAATCTGGTTGTAAGTTAGCTTAGTATATTTACTTTCTTTGTTCTTCTTTTATTATAAGCAAGGTTTCAAGAACGGTAACATGTGAATTGGAGACCAGAAATATTGAATTCCTTGACTCTATTGGTCAGCCATTTACTCGAGCAAGGTTTGCTAGAATTTGGTATTTAACCCTTATCTTTGTATGGAGTAAGTGGATGTACTTATGGAGTCAAGGGGTGTCAAGAAGTCAGACAGGACTCGGACTTGTTCATCTTGCAAGCTCCCATCGGCTACAGCATTAAGGACTTTGACCATCTAATTTGTGTTTGTACCAGCTGACAGGCATCCAGACCAAATAGCAACACAATTCTAATCTCTCTGGGGTTGAAGTTAATCAATGCATACTTCTTAATTATTCAATAATGTGTTCAACGTTGATAAAACTAAAAGGATATTGACTTTTTATTGTGCCGGTGCTGCTGACAATGCCTCATGATTTTATTGTGTTATGTGAATGAAATTTCCAACACAACCAAGCGTTATTTGATTGTATGCTACATTGGTAGGTACTCGGATGGAAGAGCATTTTTTTTCTGTTTCGACAAGTCTGCGTAAGTGAAAGCAAAGTGCCAATCTATTCTTTCTTGTTGTTTTATTGTACTCACTCTGATCCTTAAATTCGTCATGGGAAGTGAGTTGCGTACTTATAGAGTTTTAAAGTGCTCACGACACTTATACCGGATCGGAGGGAATACATCTTTGCTTTTGATATCTATGATTTTACTGTATCTCTGAAAACATATATAATTATTTATTGGTTAAATTTAACTAATAGAATGGGAGCAACCTACAAGTTCTTGTTATATGTATGTGTTGCAGGCACATTGAGGGGTGAAGCGAAGGAAGTCACGGACTCCTCAATGGCTCTCGGCAACAAAAACTCTTATGGGCTGAGATTCAGACGAATTGGTGAGCTTCATGGCGACAGACACAAAGAGCTTTGAAGGACCATACGTTGTAAAACCTATGCCTACATAATTAGCAAGTGTTGTGGTGTGACTTGTATCTCTATTGATTAATGATGTTCATGTATTGTATGACAAAAAATAGAAGAATTATTCTGAATACAATGAAAACAGTGGATAAGGATGATTGCACTATTGATCTACAAAATAATACTTTCCAAACGTTTCCAAAGTTGCTGAAAATTAACGGATCAGCTCATATTATCAGGTGACTTCGTGACACGAATTGTTACACTTTCATCCAATATAGACATTGTACGAAACGTGCATGTGCACGTGCTCGATTACTAGTCTACTCTAACATAAGAAGCAGCTCAACAAATTGGTTCGCTTTTTTCATACAAACGTGGGACCTAGTAGCATAATTGTGAGAGAAATAAGATGCATGCATGCAGGGCTGTGAGCACAGAGGGTCCTACTATCTATTCCATACATAGCAGCTTACCCAAAGCGGTTCCAAATTCTGACCCCAATTTCAGTGAACCGGCGTTACAGACTGGATGGCCTAAGATATATGCAAAAATGCAAGATGACAACTTCAGAAACACACATTTTATGATCGATATGGAAGAGCCGTAGGAATTCCATGTTTTAATACCACTGATAGGCAGAATATTCGATGGTTTCTAACAGGTGCAAGCTAAGCCAAATTCACAGGAAACCCACATAATCGGCAGAAAGATGTCAGGTAGGTACGGGCACAAACTTAGTTCAACTACGAGATCAAGAGCGAGTTTCCTTTTTGTAGATACGCTTTATACATCGCTGACTCCAATGTATGAACAGCCAGATAGATACTGGATCTAGACATATTTGGTCTTCCCATGAGATCCCTGTTTCTTCACCTGTGATTTCATCATGTACAAATATGTCAAGAAATGATTGATACACTTTCCAGTGTGGTCTTAAGTGAGAATTGCACCATGTCTGATAATTTAAGAAATGAGTTTTTTACCACTTTGAATGTTGACTGCAGCTTGGATATGGCGACAGGGCATCCTCCGTTCTCGTCGTACTCGTCAAACTCTCCTTCTGAAAGATCAATCTCAAATGTTGTCCCAAGTTCCTTGAAGAAGATGGAAATTGTTAGAACACCAATAAATCAAAATAAAACACGCTGCAAGGGTCAGGCACACACATATATAGTCACATATAGCTACCAAGCAATGCTTCTGTTATCCTTGTAAACTATAAATTAACATATCTGCACTACACAAGGCGGTGGTACTGAGTATCTGCAAATCGCTCTGAGTTTGATCTGAAGTTGTGCCTTTCACGTGGGTTAGAGCCCTAAAGAACGGAATTACTATTTCGTACATACTACGAGGTATGAAGAAACAAACATTTTGAAATGGCTCCAGAAGAACATTGAGAAATTATGGATTTGCAAAAAAAGGGCTGTTGTTTTCCATTTGTAGAACAAGAATAAACCACAAAGGAATATCTGTGCTTTCAGATGGAATACAGGCAGAGATATCACTTTAATGGAGAACATGATATCAATTCATGTTTTATTCAGGAAATATATGATACTAATTCATAAGAAACAGATGCAAAAACAAACAAAATATGTAGAAGGAACTTCAGCAACAAGTACATAACAGTGAAACCAGCTAGTCAAGCTTGGATCACACAAAACACAACATACCGAGCACAATTTCAGCATATGAATTGTCTGGACAAGATTAACTAATAGATAAACCCACTACATTAGTTCAGTATACTTGCTGTATGCAAAAAGAAGTCTAGCGCCAAAAACACTGAAACAACAGTATAACCATACAGGTTGTTAATACAAGTTGATGTGGTGGAAGATCCATTAATACTTACAGATTCAGCCTTCCAGCCATTACCAAAAGCAAACTCAATAGGTTCACAGCCTCTGCATTCAAAGACCATCAGACAAGCCTTCTCTCCTTTCTGGCTCAGCTCAGAACTCAGTGGTGTTCCCTGCCCAGGAATCATCACAATTGATCCCTCTCTTGCACAGAATTTGCACTGAAAGAAAACCAAACAAGGTATAGATAAGATATCTAGCAGTATGACAAAGTATCTGCTGAAACAAGTTTTTTGCGCGTGCACTCCTTCCCTAGAAAGATCAAAGGAAAAGACCAGTAATGGGCCTTTGAAAAGCAATTCAGCAATATATTCTTCCATCAGGTATTAAGACAACTACATTTCAATTACACAAACCATGAAATGGCTTGCAACAGCAGTACTGTTTTGAAATGGAGCATTATGGATCCTATGAAGCTCCTCAAAGTCCAACATAAGAAATGCTTAAGCTTCCAAGGAAACATCAACAGAGTAATGAGATTTTGCAATACTGATAGTGATAAGTGCAAGATAAGTGCATTATTGAAATAACTAACATTTAGAAAAGCTGAATGCACACAGGAAATAATTAACCATTGACAGGGGAATCTGGGAAATATGATTGATCTTCTGTCACATGGGAATAGCTCAAAGAAGATGAATTAATACAGGATCATTCTTGCGATTATCTTTTTGTGACCAAACATGAGAGCTGCCTCCTACTCAATACAAACATGATCTATCTGCCATGAACATAAATGCATAAAATAATATGTACATAGGAAAACATAGCACCAATAAATGAAATATCAGGGGCATAAAACCTAAAGTAATTACTTATGCATTTCTATGACATATTTTGGTAATTTTCAGACTGGATATTAAGTACCCACAAGCCACAAAACTAACAGCATGTAATGTGTAAAGCAAAAACTCAGATATAAAAAAAAAAACCATAGTGCCAACCAACATTAACTGAGGAACTCATCTCATCATGAGCAGCAGGCTGAGGCAAAGTTACCTTGCACCCTATGAGCATATAGGATTCCATCCGAATCTCCTAGGTGTATGATATGCTCTATAAAAGAAAGCTAAGAAACCATTTGAAGTACATAAGGATCTCAGTTTCCATACATTGAAGTACATAATAAAAAATCATTAATCTTCCAATGATTACTGATTTATACCTCAAAATATTCCAGCCAAACAGAGACCTATGTCTATCCACTAAATAACTGGTCCAGTGAAGGTTCATACCAAACAGAACGAAAAACATATGTTGGTACCCAGACAACAAGTTAATCTATCTAACCCAGACTCATTTAGAAAAATAGCAAAATATAACTGTGTGCAGGCTCAAACTGTCAAAAACTGTTTAAATGAAGATCTTCCAGCTTGAAAACTCTACTTCCATCAAGAAAACAAAAAACAAAATGAGATCACCCCACTGTTTAGTACCCATCACTGAAACACAGGGAGTAGCAGAACTAGTTCCAGCAATAATAAATCCCAGACAACATGTGCAACATTCTGGACTACAAACAAGGCTTACGAGACAGAGTCAAAGTTCCTCCTAACTTAAACAGTATAAACGGTCCTCCTAAAATAAGCCAATATGATCGCTTCATGGCATCAATTCACCTTGGAATTGTTTCATCCAAAATACAGGCATCCTTTTGTTAAACTGCAATCAAAACATCTACATGCTAGATGAGGCATTGAAGTCCTCACAAGAAAATTTTCACATGCAAAGAGAACATTTATATCATATATAAACAACTCAAATATCAGTGAATAAAGTACAACAATTACTGGTCTGCACTTGCAAATTCACATGAAAAGCTTAACCAACTTCATACCACACCAAGCAAACGAATCATAGAAGATAGCACGCTTCTGTTCTTAACTTCGAACACAAATATGAACCTCCACCACACAATCTGATCCCCTATTTTTAACAAACAGATAAACCAGGACCTTCATAATACCCGACAATGGAACACTGTATAAGCAGACAACACAGTACCAAATCGTGTCTAGAAAAATCACGATACCAGACCCGCACGGAAATCTCAACCCTACTAGTTCTGCGAAGAGTACACACAACACAGGAACAAGCCGATCGATCCTATAATAGACGCCCAAACACGCAGTTCCAGTCTCATCACACCACACCACAATGCCACGAACAATATTTCCGACAGACAGAAAGCTAAAGCCTAAAGGCACATATGAGTTGAGAGGAGGCGTGACGCACCTTCTGGACGAGGTTGGCGGTGCTTTTGCCGCTGGACAGCTCGACGACCTCGTCGAGGGAGATGCAGGTGGTCTTGGCACTCGTTTCCCCGCAGTTCTCGCACCGCAGCTGCGATCAGTCCGATACAGATAAAACACCACCCCCACATCAGAATCATCCGAATCAGGGTTCGCCAAAAAAAGAATAGGAAATCATCCGAATCAGAGAGATTGAGAGGAAAGGGAGCGCGGCATCGGAAACCAGACCTTGAAGTAGTACGGGTAGTTGCGGTCGTCGCAGCCGCCGCTCGGCTGCAGGTTGGTGAGGCCGTCGAGCTCCGCCCCCACGAGCAGCGCGAAGAACACCATCTTCCCCTCCGGTCGCCGCCGCTCCTTCGAATCCTCGCTAGGGTTGGGAGTTTGGGCTTGCCTGGGAGGAGCGGAGCAGGTGGGGCGGGGGTGGGTTTGTGTGCTCGCTTTGCCCTCGCTCTGCGGGATGTAGGAATGGAGCAGAACGGAACGGAACGGAACGGGAGGGGAGGGGAATATGTTCCGCCGTATCGGTTGCGTGAAATGCCCCTGCATTTGCGTGCACGCGGAGTTTTCTTTAGGGAATCATTTTCTTTTGTTGAGTTTTATATTTTCATTTTGGCATCCCTTGAGTTTGTTCTACCTTCCATCGAAGTTCTTCTTTCTTGGCATGCTTTGTTATAATTTCATAGTGAGAATTACTACTCTCTCTGTATCTTAGTATAAAACGTTTTGATAGCTCAAATTTAGCTATCAGAATGTCTTATATTTTGTTACAGGATGTAGATCTTAATTGTGTCTTTATCCGTTTGAGTTGATTCATGCTGCTACGGAGTTGCACAAGAATTCCAATTGAAAATTATGCACGCGTCAATTGCTCATATGCTTGAAATTGCATCGCGATTCGTGTCTTAGAGTTGCACATGGTTTGTAATAATGTGGAACAAACTGAAATTTAATTAATTTCAGTCCCGTTGGATTTATGTCATGATTTGACTGAGAATTCCATACGCAACTAACTACTCCTCCGTTCCAAATTACTTGACTTCCATTTATCAAAAAGAGAATGTACTAGACATGTACATTATCTAAAGACTTACGTTCGGAGGCCGTCGAGGCTCCACAGCCATTGGGCGTATAGCTGGCCAAACGGGCCGCCCGGCACGGCACGACGCGTGCCGGCCTCGGCACGGCCCACGAACGGCACGACTGCATTCGTGTCGTGCCGGGTCGGCCCACGTGCTGCGATCGGCCTTCGGGCACGAGCACGCCGGCACGCGGGCGGCCCGTTGGCCCGGCACGGCACGGTCGGCCCACGAGACGGCACACCGGAAAAATTTTAAAAAATAAAAAAAATAAAAAAGGGGGCAAGGGGGCAAATTAAAACTAAAAATGCTAAAATAAAAATAAAAAAAGTTAATCGTGCCGTGTCGGGCCGGCCCGCGTGCTTCAACCTGAAGTTGAGCATGGGCCCGTGGCGTGCCGGGCCGTACGCGGCCCGATTAGAATCGTGCCGGGCCGTGCTCGTGGCGGGCCAAAATGGCCGGGCCTCGGGCCGGCCCGTTTAGCACGGTCCATTTGGCCACCTATAATTGGGTGGTCGTTTTTTCACAAAAACCCCCCAGGAACATGGAAATCAACCCGCAGTCCACACGTCAACGGAGTAGGGTCTTGTGAGTAATTTCAGTCAAACCCAGGGGTATCCTTGCAAAAATGCCTTATCTCTCTCCCTACGCAGGAAGACGCTCTGGCTCTCTCTCTCTCTTCGCATCGCGCTGCTCGCCGCAGGCGCGCTCACGGCGGCCGTGCTCATCCTAGGAGGCCTCGCCCGTCCGCCAGCACCCGCTCGCTCCCTCGCCCGCCTGCTCCCTCGCCCCGCTCGCCCGCTCGCCCAACTCGTATCGCCGACAGCCGGAGGTACTGTCGTCCGGGCGGCGGCTGCAAAAGCTCCGGTGAGTCCCTCTCTCCCTCTTCCCCGTCCTCCTCTTTGTCTCTTCTTCCCTGCGCTGCGCCGTGTGACCTGGAGCAAGTCGACGTCGTCCGTCCCCTCCACAGCGCCGTCCCAAACCCTAGATCGAACGAACCGGGATGGGGAGTTTCGGCAACATGGGAGCAACGACAGGAGGGTAGCAGCGGCCACTCCCCTGGCCGTCCCTTAGGAATCAGATGATTTCTGGATTTTTTATGAAATAAATCAAGTTTAAAATAAAAATAAAGCTAAGAGGGCACACACAATCAATTGGAATTTACACCCAAAACAATCATCCACGACAGTTTCTCTCTTGTGCAAGTATCACAAGAATTACCCATGAGGAGTACTCAGCTGGGAGGGATTGACTTACCGTTGTACGCTTTCTCCTCGACAGATTGCTGGACACTTCATATTTTCACAGATGATAAATGAGTGAAAGAATCCGAAAAATAGCCGAATTAGATAATAGTGGTCGACATCATCTAAGCCAAGGTTTACTTGCATCCTGATATAATGTAGTTGTTTGACGCAACGGGAGACTAGAGAACCCTGATTAACCATATTGCTTTGTAGGCATCTAATGAGTTATTTTGGTGATTTGTTTAGTGTCTGTGAGGCTATTTTGATGTCTTGGATTTTGCATTCAGAGGCTTCAAGGATTATTTGGCATCAGGTTCAACAACAAGAAATAGCCTGTTAACTGACCTCAATTTGTTTTGTCATGGCCTATGAAAGGTAAGAAGGAAGAGATCAGTGACTTTAATTTGCCCAATTAGTTCTCTTCTGATTGCAATGTGGGTGTTATTTTGTTCCACTACAAAACCGGTTACTTAGTTCTGCTGCTTATGAGATATGAGTTGGATGGACAAGTACAAAATAATAAATAGTTGTTCCATGTTTCAATTCTGAGTTGTCCGCTGGAGCGGTCGATTCACCATCCCGTGTGCTCCCCATGTGTTCCGTGAAAGACCCAACGCCCTGCTGCTCTATCCTGAGGCACGTAGCCGCAAGTTCAAGTGCAATGCTCAACTCTCCTCTGTAGCCCTGGACCACTGAGTGGACAAGCTGCCTGCTAAGGTCACAGTTGACACCTCCTACATCATCTCTTTCCTGCTACCCCTCTGTGTTCTTTGTTGAAGTGTAGAATGCAGGAAAGGGCATGGTATGGCTTGTTTTCATTATCAGACCTATAGAGAATAATTGATATTCAGATTTTATGTTTGAGTGCTTGTTATGCGGCCATTGATGTTTACCTGTGTAGCTTAATTTTATCTGATTAAATGAAATCAGTATGTCGTGTTTATTCAAAAAATCTTACTATGTACTTCCAGGTGGTGGAGTTTGGTGTTATATAAGGATGGGGCGTTCCTTTCAGTCGGGGCTTAGGTTATATGTAATGGCTGTTCCTTGTAGTAGCTGTGTAGAGTACTTTATGGGGTGGTTTTTGTGTGCAAACAGATTGGATCCTGACTTCTTAGGCGAAGTGTATGTTGGGATTGTAGTTTCTCATTAGATCACAGGGTATATAGATGTAACCTAGATTGGAATTCCTTTTCATGCAGTGTTGAACTGTGTTGATTGGAGACAAGTGGTTTGCTCATTAACACAATATAAACTATTTTCTCTCCCATTTGTTGTACTGATTTAGGGCCTCCGGATGTTTAGGATAAATTGTCAGGAGCTGGTCATGCCCTGCTGTGTTACTATCTTATCTAGGTTATGTGTTTAGTCTCTTATGTTGTTTTGTTGATGGTGTGCAGGCTGTTCGGATCTGTGTACCGAGTTGAGCTTATTGTCGAGAAGAGTCACCGTTCTAAATCCACTGATGTGCATACCGTCAGCTTGTTTGAGCTGTTAGCTATGAACCATCATTTTCCCATTGTATACAGGTGTTGTTAGCCTATCTGTAGTCTATGCTGACAACGAGTTCTGCAGGGTAACAAGATTAGATGCAAGATTACAATCGACCTGCTGCAGTCCAATCGGGGATGGTGGTTTCAGTTGTGCGATGATTGTAACTGGTATGCAACCTTATGTATTGCTCCATATACCTACAGATTAGTTAGCTATTCACTTGGAAGTCATCATTGTATACTCAGCGAAACTAGATTTATTTCATAAATCAGCTGGGAAGATGAATAAGGTAGCTAGAACATTTCATGAATGTTATTTCTCATGGGCTATTAAAGTAGTAGGCTGAAGCCTTTTCTTCTACACTTTGTTTCTAAATTGTGCTATTCCCTCTTTGTCTTGAGCTGCCAATTCCATTTGATAATTGTTTTTGTTGTGTCCTACAACAATATGGTATAAAGGTTAGTTTTTGTTCCAGTTTTTACCGGCTTGCAATCCACGTAGTATAAAATCCTCTAGAACTAATAGGTTAGGCCACTCCCTATTCTTAGCATTGAACAATTTTTTTTTATTTCTGGAGTGTTTTGCAAAAGCAGTAGTATCATTTTACACTCTCACTTTACCATCCTAGACAGAAGGATAGTCAATGGCAATCCACCATTTTGTAAGGAATACCACTCCTTTTCTATATAGGTTATCTGTATCTACGCAGACTACAATGCATTGTACCTATAGTTGGCTATTACATACCCACTTGTTTACATAAGGATAGTTCACTCATGAATTGGGCATGGCATATTCTAAATTTTATTTGTTACTTCCTGAGTGAAGCTTTATTATTGCTTACCATGTTAAAATGAAAATGTGAATTTTGTTAGGTTGAATTCTGGGAGGAGCTGGACGTTATCTGGAGCCTGCAACCCCTCTCGCCGTTGTTGCTCCCCGTGCAACTTCATTGTTGGTTGATTGGGACTACTACGGCACACTATAAATTGTATGTTCACTTGCTCAGGTTGCGTTAATAAACCTTACTTTCTCACTGTTCGTGCTGAAAGTACCATGCTAACCTGTTGAATTCTTCTTTAGGTGCTACACTTGTTACACTTCTGAATTCTAATTTGGGTGTTCACTTGGTCAGCTTCTGTTAATAAACCTTAATTTTTCACTGTTCATGTTGAAAGGACCATGGTAACCTGCTTAATTCTTCTGTACGTGCTACAATTCTTACATTTCTGATTGGGTGTTTAGAAGTAAGAGGAAAGACAAATAGGAGCGTTGTTGCTTTAAATGGTAAGTCTCTGTCCTGATATGGTTATCTATTTATATCAGTTTGAGGGAGAAATATGTGGGAAAATGAAAAATGATCTGTGCAGTGTTGTTTTAGTCATTTTATCTGAATCATTGACGAAAAATCAGTGTTATAGAAATAAGAGAGTTTCGAAGTCATCCTCTTGCAACCTGCAGTGATATTGGTTGTTAAATGACAATGTGGAAGGAAGAGGTAGTTTTAGCCAAATCGTGGAAAAGAGGATTTCGACTTGCACATGAAGGTCACCACCGGATCATGTAGCTCTCATGTCCCATGAGAAAGTTACAAAAAGGTTTATTCATTTTTGTTAATTTAGGTGATGCTTTCTTAATAGATATCATTAGGACGATTCAACATATGAATATCAGCTGTATACTGATTTCTTACAACTCTTTTGATTTTATCTTCAATAAAGCCATGGTTGACCAGTTGTTGCTGCTGTTTTGTTTTGCTATTTGTTTTAATAGGTTCGCTGTCCTCTTGCTTTTCATTTAATTTTTTTGCAGTTTTGTTGGCTAATCGATTTGTGGTCTTCAAGTTTCAGGTGCTTTTGGGAGTAGAGCTGGACTGGTTGTGGTTGCTGGGCGTGTTGCTGGCGGCGATTCAGTGAGTTCGCTTTGAGGGTTGCTCGGTTCGTCGTTTCAGGTTTATCTGCTACTTTCGTTCTTATTTGTTTGCATTCCCTTTGTCGATCAGCGGATCGGTGTTGTTGAGTTTTGTGTTTTTTTCATTTGATTTAGGTGGCTGAGCTGTGTATTATCATGTAGACTTTAGGTTTACAGTAGTCTATCATATTACTATCCTTTTAGTTTAGTAATAGTACATTGGTGAGGTCTCTGCTTAGAAGAGGCAGGATTTAGGTAATAGTTTGTTTTTTATATGCTTTTTTTGCCATCTGTGTTGTCAGTTGGTGTTTGTGTTTTAGGATGCCGGTCTTTTTTCTGTTGCTGGTATTTAGAAGAGATTAGTTTATCTAGAGGTGATGATTTGTTTGGCCTGATTTAGATTTAGTGGTGGTTTCAAGGGAATTAATTATATTTTGTTTTCTACTATATTTTTTGGGGTCGTCTTTTTTGGGGTTTAGATGCTGGGTGTAGTCGTAACCATCTAAACCCCCCAAAAGCAAGAGTTTTATTTTTGCTGGATTTTTTGGGGGCGTCTTTGGTTTCCTAATGATAGATTAAGTACTTTTCGTTGACCTAAGGTAAGAAAGTAACTAAGCTTTTATATGTTTAACTTAGATCACTGTCTAGAAGAGGAGGTTTATTTTGTTAACTTTCTATTTTGTAAGAAACTTATTGTCTGCTTCATAGCTTTTGTTGATCCGTGGATAAAGTGACTAGATTTAGGTAGTTTTTATAGATCAAATACTTTTTGGTTGACCTAAGGTAAGAAAGTAAGTAAGCTTCTATGTGTTTAACTTAGTCACTCTGTAGAAAAGGAGGTTTATTTTGTTAACTTTCTATTCGGTAAGAAACTTATTGTCTACTTCATAACCTTTGTAGATTGGTGAATATGGTAACTAGATTTAGGTGGTTTTGTGTGGTAAGTTATTTTGATTTTGACGCGCATGGACTGTTATTAGAGTGTTTAGGTTTTAGTGTTGAGTCTGATTATGTTGTGTTGATGATTGAAGAGATGGTTTGGATGCGCTCTATTTTGTAGTTTTTAAAATAGTACTCTGGCTCTTTTATCTGGTGTACTGTTTAATTTGTAGCCCTTTTGAGGGATGGCAGGTGCCAATATAGCGTTAGATTTCTGTAGCGCTGCGTTTTGTTTGTCTATTTGTCGTGGTGTTGGTGATATGTTGGAATCTTCGTGTTTTTTGCAGGTTCTTGTGTCGCTGTTTTGGTGTTTTTTCTTTTAGTGATATTTTTCTCTCTTTTCCATGTTGATTTGGTTTTCTGATTGGTGTTTCATGTTCAGTTTTTTTGTCTTTATTTTTGGGTACTTCTGTGGGTGATGTTTGACGGTTTCCTTTGCTAATTTGTGTCTGTCGGTTTGTTCTAGATGTGTTGCTGCTGTTAACGGCAGACCGTGCTGGTGGGTCGCGGGTGTGGGGACGGGGGCGGGGAAGGAAGCGTTCTGGTAGTCATTTTAATTTGGTTTTGGATCGGGATGTCGATGTTTTCTCTTCCTTATTATATTGCTATTTTTGTAGCTGCCGGTGGTGATGGTGCCCAGCGTCATGTTGTGCCATCGCTGGTTACCCCGTCGTTGTTGCTTGTGTCTCTGCATGTTTCACTACGGCCTCCTGGTAGAATATTTTTATTATGATTTTTCTTTTCTCTGCGTGTTTGTTTTCTTAAGGTCTTTTGGGTGCTGTAGGTGATCCTTTTTCCCCGTATTTGTGGGCTGCAATGTCGCGTGAATATCGTAGGAGGCATCGCCTTCGGAGGAGGCCTTATCTTTTCGGTGATAAATGTTCTTCTTATATGTTTTTTGTGGATAGTTTATGTTTGATGTTTTCAATACAGTTCCTTTTTCTTTTTGTTTAGGTGTTCGGCCTCCAGCGATGGTAGATGGTTGTCTTGGTAGAATGACTCGGGAATATGTTTCCTATCCTAAAAGGTCGTTGTGCATTATTCTTTTGTAGCTTATTTATTGTTTATGCGGGTTTTTTATTTTTGTGCAGTTTCTTATCGTGGGAGATCAGATTTGGGTGGTCCAGAATATACATTCCAAAGCCTTTTTTTTGGCATGTTTAACGTTCTACTCATTTAAGGATGTTTAATTGGAGGATGTGTTACATCGATGCTGCAAGGGTGGTAGGGTTCGTTTGGATCCTTATAAGCAATGACCAGCTCCACTCGATTGACTTATGAGGTTTCGCGGAGGGAGTGAGTCGTCAGTGTTTATGCGTTTGATCGGGTATTATAAGAGTATGTCGGCCTTTTCTTCTATTGGGGTTAAGGTTGATAGTATAAATACAGGGCGTGGTCCTTGTGTTTTCCGGATAAATGGGCTGCCTTCTCATGATATTGATTTTTTGGTTCCTGCACCCAATAAAGGCTCCAACGTTTGCTCAGTTGTATGTTTATGATACTTATAATGAGGTGAAGAATCGGATGCCCGTTCTTGATCAGCAAATGAGGTGAAGAATTGGATGCCCGTTCTTGATCAGCAAATGAGGTGAAGAATTGGATGCCCGTTCTTGATCAGCAAGGGGTTGATTGGGGGTGATTATTTGATTGTTTCTTCTCTTATGGATATGCTAAATAGTACTGTGCTTGTGAAGCAATTTAGTGTTAGCTTATGGACTTCCACATGTGAAGTCTGTTTTGCAGCTCTTCATACTACTTCCTCCTTTTATCACTATAAGACGTTTTAGCTATTACTATCTAGGTGTACATGCATGTGCATGTTGATGAACCTACCTACTAAAAGTAAACTAGGTACAAACTAAAGTGGATGAATCTGAAAAAGGCCTAGAACGTCTTATAAATGTGAACGGAGGGAGTATTTTGTTTGAGCTGCAAACAGATTACAAACACAATCTATGTACGACCACACTGTACAATCTGAAATACTCTATCCGCCTAATACACGGAATGTACATGGTTCATACCGAATATTCACCGACGCATGGCAGGAGGCGCGGCGAAGCGCGCTGCACGTCTAGTATTTAGTTAAACCTAAATGGACTGAACATTACACTGTAACATCCCAGAACTTAGGGTCCAGAAATAGAGTGGACACAGGAGTGTGCATTGCATTCATGCATCAGAAAATTCGGATAATTTTTGCGCATTTAATTTTCAAAACACTAAGTGAATGAAGTTTCACTTGAGTTGGTGGAATTGAAGTAGACCATCAACTTGAGCGTTATAAACTTCGAGATGATCTTGTCTTAAACCTTATTTTGGGGTAAAAAGATACACGATGAGAGGTTACACTAAAGAAAACAAAATTTGTACATCAAAACAATATTTAGGAGTTAATGACCAAAACCACTATTCTTAGTTATTCCCTGATCATCTATTCTTATCAATTGTGCTAGACATATTTCTAGTATCTGGAAACCATGACATTCTTGGAGACCAATTGAATTACCTAAAGTTTAACCTAGATCTTCCACTTTTATCTTGACATCATATTTCCTTATCTCCCAATCTTCTCGAAGACATCAACAAGAGAAGATATCGAGAAGGGAAGAAATACAACAAGAAGACATAGAGAAGCATTCATGTGATGGACATAGAAGTGTTATGCCAATTTAGCATGAAGAATTGGAAACTCTTTCATCTTCAACCATCTTTATTAATTTCTAAGGAAATGGTAGGACATTACAATAATAGTGTGATATAGAAATAGGTTGATAACAAGCTTTGCAACCTCGTTGACAACTCATTTTGGTATGCACAAACAATGGAGCGCCATATACATATGAATAGTGGGATAGATCATCCAGTACATCAAGTTCTTTGAGGTCATAAAATACACATACATTCACATACCACCAACCAAGAAAGTTGGTTTGGTTAAATTGAATTGTCCTCACCACAAGGGTGAGACAAGTGATGTTGGAAATTCAATACAGGACAAGAAGAACTTGTCTTGAATATCTACTTCTTGTTCAAAAGGATCAATGCCAAAGTAAAGTCACATATGGATTTATGGTGTTTCTCCAAGGGGATCATAACCAAAGAGAAAGTAATGCCAAATCATAAGAGTATATAATCAATATACATATATCAGAGTCACATGTATCAACTTTCATGACCATGTGAATGAAGAATCATATAATAGGGGAGCCACTATATCACTAATGGATAATCATCCATTGGATGAACCCAAGAATTCATTTTCAATAAAAGATAATCTTGGACATATGGCAAATTAATCATCTAGAAGCATTAGCTGATATATGTTCAAGAATACCCATTTCACAAACTCAAATATATCTATTATTAGATATATTCCTAATAGATTAGCTGTATCAAGAAAGAATGTATCCTTCTTACTCCATCTTAACTGGAGGATGGAATGAGAAGAAGTCTAAACCCATGATCTTATCACCATACGACCTAACCTTAGGCAGCAATTCCTATCTTGTGCTTTCATAAATAATTGATAATGTTTCCACATGATTTATTTGTTAAGGATCACAAATAAAAGCCATCTGGCAATATCTCATGCTTAGCAGGGATTTGACATAAAGCATTGTGTATACCTTCTTAGGAATCACAATGACCTATTTTGTTATTTCCATCAAACCATAATCTGGTGTGGTATGAAATACTTAAATCACCATACCACCAATTGGTGTACTCTAATATTTCAATAATTTTAAAATCCATAACCTAGATCATTTTAGAAGTTGATGGAAACAAATTAGAAGTTAATAAATAATGCCATAGAAATAATTTTCCCTATGGTTATAATGCATCATAAAAATGATTTAGTGGAAGCAACAAAACATAACAAAATGGAATATTCATGTTCACATATATTCTTTAAAACAAAATCTCAAATCAATTGATAATTTGGAAATAACAAATTCCAAATTAAATGATAGCATAGGAAATATTCTCATAGTCCTAAATGCATCCTAAATTTTTTTAATCAAGTGTAAGTTATAAATTTCAATGGAAGGAAAATAACTCAATATGTCCAAACTCAATCAAAAGGATAAAATAATTCAAAATATACCTAGCAATGAAAATTATCTAAAGGAAATAAACATTTTATATCAATTATAAACTTTCCAGGACCTCTTTGCAAGTTCCAGAATCGAAAACAGGTCAAAAACAGGAGACAGGGGCCTGTTTCAACTGTTTCTTAAGTTTCCTGGAAACCCAGGGGGTTATGTGCAAAATGGAGTTTTCTTTTCCTTCGTATTCCTCGCGACAGAAGGACGACCACGCCGTGTCGTCGCCGCTACGAAGCCGTGCTCCATTTCCTCGCCTCTCGAGCGGATAAGGAGGCCGTGGAGCCGTCCCCATGTCTCACTCCTCTCACTCGCGCCTCTCTCTTTCTTCCTCTCTCTCTGTTTTCCCCAGAGACTGAAACCCTAGCCGTACGGGTCGCCGTCGTTCGCCGTCTATCGCCGCCGACTCCGGCCGTTCCTCGTTGCCCCGAGATACTGCGGAGAAGCGCCTGGTCGTCGCCTTCCTCCTAGCCGAGCCACGCCTGCGGGGATGGCCGCAATCGGTGGAATCAGAGCCTCTTCTCCAACTCCGGCCGCCGGCCATTCTGGACAAGCTCGTCGCCGTCCGATCTCCATTCACTTCACCGAGCGTCTCGTCGTGCTCAGGGTGAGCCCACGGTGCTCGTGCACCTCTTCTCCTTCTTTATTGCGCACTGTATCACCGTGCCACCGTGAGCCGAGCGCCGCCGCCGCGTTTCTCGTCGCCGGCGATGTTCCGGTGACTATTTGGTCAAAGCGCCGCCACCAATAGGTTCGCCTAGGTTCCCTCTAGCTTGTGCTCGCTCGAATTTGTAGAAAACTTTGCTTATTCGTCGAATTGGTCTTCGGCAGGGAGTGAAGTTCATCGCTGACGTCATGTGACGTCAGCAAATTGATTTTAAATCAATTTCTTGATTTCCTTTTCATATATTAATTCCAGAAATTCATACAAACTTTGTAAACTCATAAGTAATTCATATCAAATCAGAAAAATACAATTTTTATATCCAAATGATCAGAAACATAAAATCTAAATAACTATATCATTATAATTTGTATGTGAATAAAATGGAAAAATAAAATAGAATTCAAAATACAAATCACTTAATCTTTTAAATATGGAGTTATTTGAAATGCTGTTCTGGATGCATTTCAAACTTCATTTAAATATTTCACATACATTCTTTTAAAAAAAAACTCAAAATATAATTTCATTATAAAATGTAATATTCATAATACAATTATTGTTATTTTAAAATAATATTCTATTTTAGAAAATAATAAATAAGTATTATTATTTTTAAATTAAAAATAAAAAAAACAAAATAAAAGTATAAGCTTATGAAAGCTATTCTACTACTATTTGGTACTCATTTAAAATAAATAAAAATCCAATAACATCTGAAAACTACTTAGATCCACTTTGTATGAATGTTCCACTTATTTCATGTATTACTTACTTCTTGTTTGCTTATAACTTGGTGAAGTGAAAATTATTAACAAACACCTAATGAATTGATAACACTATGGTAGTTTGTAACTTGTTATATTCCAAACATAAATCATTCATCCACAAGAAACAATTCTAAGTTTAGAAGTAAGTGCTTAACTGAAATAAAATCTTATTGCAATGCCTTGGGTAAAACACACAAAGAAGAATAATCATATAACTTTTCCCTCAACTACTTCATATAATACCAACGGTTGTTTACATTCTTATGTTCTTCAAAAGTTATTCTTTTTGCCATCATGTAATATAACACTAGCTCTCTACTTAATTAAAGTTCATACATGCCTTATACCAACATAAGATGAACACAACTTAAAGCAACCATGGAGTGTTTATATGTGGTTTTACTCTACTCTTAAGCTTAATATGATACATGAACATGAATGTTAAACAACTCATCTTGCTTGTGAAGTAAACTTGAACACAAAACAACTCTAAATGAAATCACCCAACACAAATAACACATAATCCTTTAGAATGAGATACGGGGTACTTTGCGATGCATCTAATACTTATGCATTAATCATGCTGCTTCTTTAAACATTAGTCCTTATCGGACCAATGATGTTGTTTCCAGATTTCTTGGAGTTTATATTATATCGAAGACCCTGGCTGCATAATCTTGCAGTCAAAAAGGCAAGTTCATCCCTTTTATTCATGTCCTCTTGAAGTATTTGATAAGAAACTATTTTCAAAATGTTAGTATTGCATATCACACAAAAAGGGCAGAAAACTTATTTTATAATAATATGACTATGGGGACCCACTAGTGAGGTGGTAATCTCATATGGCTGGCAGATGGGACCACGGTAAGAATGTTGTGGTGGAGGTTCCATTTGCACGGGAAAGTATCACCTAGGACTTAACAACCAATGTCGCCAGTGATTCTTGCGCCGAATATTACGCGCAACCATAAGATTTCGAATGGGACGGAGAAGTCAGTTGTACCCTTTTCCTCTCGTGCACCAACGGGTGACTAGATCAAAGCCGGGCGGTGTGTAAATCCGCTGAGCTTGAGGTGGCCAGGATAATAATCTCACCCTCGGGTTGTGGCTTCTAGCATCTATTGAAGGTTGGCTTCAGGACTAGGTTGGGAAGGCGCCCACGAGTCAGCAAGTTGTAGGTTGGGATGGTTCCCACTAGCTTGCAACTGAAGTAATGGGGGGTGTGCGGGGATGGTGGAAAGGCGCAGTGATTGGCTTGGATTACTGACTGGGCCCCACACCAAGGAAGTGTGGACGGGAAAGATCACCCGATTGTGCAACAAAGTCTTGATCTCTTATGGGTAAAGCAGCGCACCTCTGCAGAGTGTATGAATGTGACATGTTACTCCACGTTCCAGGACGGAACGGCGAACGCAGCAGGAAAGGAGGCTCCTCAAAGCCCTAGCCCTGTGACTCCTGACGAGCATAGTCTTCAGAATAAAAGCAACCTTTTAAAGAAATGTTTTCGAAAACTTGTATTAGCCTACGACAATCCATTGTCTGTGGCTGTAATTATGCATCAAACTTCCCACCTTGCATAATGAACTTGCTGGGTAACGCACTTACTCACCCTTGCCTCCTAAACCCCTGCTAGACATGAAGAACCACAAGAAGGCAACACTTTAGGCTATGAAAACTCTGAAGACGGATAAACTCAAGATACCAAAGAAGGCAACTACATCGAGTTGAAGCAATTGAAGGAAGACGGAGGACGAATGAAGGCGTAGTGTAAAATAGGATAGATTCCTAGTCATAGAACCTATCTCTGTAGGCGTTGCTGTAGCGCAATCGCAAGCCTAGCCGTATTAGAAGTAGGCTTAGTATAGGTTAGTTCCTCCGAGATTTTCCATTTGATGTTCTTTTATTAAGGCCTTGCCTCATTGTTTCGAGGAGGTTCTAAAGATCTGTTGTTTTGGATTTGCTGTTTGTAATCTATAGTCATGCCTTGGACCTGCGATGTTTCTGTTGTACCACTCTGATGACGTAACACTGGTGGACGGTGATCCATTGGTGCTATGTCAACGACTATAGCATACTACACCATGCAGTGGTATGCTGGGTCATCACAGCTGGTATCAGAGCAAATGCTTTGACCCTAGGATTAAAACCCTCTAAAGGAGATCTGTAGGTTGGGTAGTGACTATAGGCAGTCGTCTTATCTAAACCAAACATCTTTAGACTTGTGATGGATATTCACTTGGGAATAACCTTATCACACTTGAGTAAAAAAACTACTTTCATGTCGTATTGAAAGAAGTATTCCCTACGTCTTCCTAGATAAAGTTTTGTATGTATTCTTTAACGAATACGTACATATCCCATCCTTAGAATGTATGACAGAGTACAGCTTATCATATAACTACCGGTGTTGAATGAGCTGAAGTAGAACCATTTTAGTATTACCTATGGGTGTTGATGGTGGTACCTTTTAAAGAGAAGCCATCTGAGGTAGTATAACCACGACTACAAATCACGTGAGATTCACTTGTGATTCTTTACATGATGGTGTAGCATCCTTGAGCCAATACTAGTATGACATAAGATAAGGAGTATGACGATAGCAGATTAATAAAAGAAAGTCTCATGGTGAGTCTAGCTCCTAAACCATGATAGGAACGTTAAATGTGACAATTTGCTAAGGAAATAGCTTTTAATAAAAGTGTGTAGGATAAGCATATGCGAGATAGAGATAACTTAGGTAGGATGATGAGGAGGTATTATAGGCTAATAACAACTTGTGTAGCAATTGTGAGAGATTGTGTGAGGTTAGCACTTAGTTGGAACACAATTGGTAGCATGCATAGTAAGGGAGTTAGATCACAATTAGTGGTAGATAACTACTACTTTAAGATCACTTTGGCGTTGTCTATCCTGTTGTAAGTGGTCAACTAAGGTAATCAGTAAGATGAAGAGTAGTATGAACCCTATAACTTACCGTACAACGGTAGAGACCTATATACTACTATATGTGTGCATCATATTATAATCTATATAAGCCTTAGTACGAGAGATGTTATTCTCGAAGTGCTATGTTATAGGCTTAACATATGCATGTATGCATATCATTTGGATTTCTTGGATTTTATTGGTTCTTTGTGTGACTAGATCTATTCATGAAGCTTCGCTTGATGTGCAAATGCATGTTGCATCACCAAGTTATGGCTTAATGTTATAAATCTAGATAGAATATGAATTCGTGTAAGGAAGAGTCGAGTTCCAAGGACAAAGACGAAGACTTGCATGAAGATGAAGGGTTATGGTTTTTGGACTCTTTGTTATGCAGTTTTGGCTATGCCCGTGTTATGGCGCAACTGAGGGGTTGTGTGCCGATGATCCATTCCGAGCACGCCTACCGATGAGCATCGGTCTGGGATTGGTAAACCCAGGGACCCTTGGTTACGTAGCATGACCAGTGACACATAGCATTGCCGTATAATTCAGAGGTCGAGTCCGACAGTAACATGATTCTAGGATTCTTTTTTATGCATTCTTGGTTATGGTTAGCGTGGTAGTCTTCCGAGGGGTTTGTGTGACCGGTGTTCCCGGCACGCCTGCAGTGCAATTCTGCCTGGGAGTGGTACCCCAGTAACTCTCGGCTAACATGTCTAAGAGCACATAACAGTTGTGTATAACTATGAATTCCGGGATTCGCCAGAAGTATTGGCATCAGAAGAGACGAATGACCTTCTAGCGGGAAGATTGTTTGGAGAATTTACCTCGGATATCCACAATTGAGTGGGTACACCGCAGATTTCCTTGTGAGATCATATAAAGGTAAACGTAAGGTATACAAAGACCATGATCCCAACCCTAAGACCCATGTTGGTACACCCGAAGTGTGGAAACCATTACAAAAATCTAAGGAGGGGAGTAAATAAAGGAGTAGATTTGAAGTGGTGATTGACAAAACCAAGTTGTTGAACTGCTTTTGTCAGTAAAGGGCATTCCTTGGTTCCAACTTAGGAAATGACAGGAGAAGTGGGTAGGAGAAATCACCTAGTAAAACATATCAGAAGACCGCCTTGCATCACTAGGATGAGTGTATTATGAAGATTCCAGATGACATGAGAAAAAGGAAATCGACTAAGTAAACCTTATAAAGTAAACCATCTTGTCCAATCATATTTGGGTGGACTATGTATAGTGCCATTACCAAGGTTGGTTCAAGCAAAACTAAATTGTACCGTAGTAAGACTTCCTAAAACCTTAAGTACCTTCCAAAGTAGGTCAGCTATTACGTGAAGAAAGTTACTTAGAGCTATTAATAGGACTAACAAGGATTTGATAAAGCCTGATCCCAGGAAATTTTCAATAAGACATGCCTAGAAGTGGAATATTCCAAGAAGGAATCACAGAATCAAAGGAGTTGACAGTTAGCAAAGTACTAAGTCAAAAGAGGATTCAAGGAAAAATAAGGATTTGGGGATACACCAATTATCTCCATAAAGAATTAACATGAAGTTCGAGAAGTGCAACTTATATACAAGATGGATCCTAAATCCAAAACGTAAGAGAGTACGAACTTCGGGGACGAAGTTTAGTTCAAGGAGGGGAGACTGTAACATCCTAGAACTTAGGGTCCAGAAATAGAGTGGACATAGGAGTGTGCATTGCATTCATGCATCAGAAAATCCGGATAATTTTCGCGCATTTAATTTTCAAAACACTAAGTGATTGAAGTTTCACTTGAGTTGGTGGAATTGAAGTAGATCATCAACTTGAGCGTTATAAACTTCGAGATGATCTTGGCTTAAACCTTATTTTGGGGTAAAAAGATACACGATGAGAGGTTACACTAAAGAAAACAAAATTTGTACATCAAAACAATATTTAGGAGTTAATGACCAAAACCACTATTCTTAGTTATTCTCTGATCATCTATTCTTATCAATTGTGCTAGACATATTTCTAGTACCTGGAAACCATGACATTCTTGGAGACCAATTGAATTACCTAAAGCTTAACCTAGATCTTCCACTTTTATCTTGACATCATATTTCCTTATCTCCCAATCTTCTCGAAGGCATCAACAAGAGAAGATATCGAGAAGGGAAGAAATACAACAAGAAGACATAGAGAAGCATTCATGTGATGGACATAGAAGTGTTATGCCAATCTAGCATGAAGAATTGGAAACTCTTTCATCTTCAACCATCTTTATTAATTTCTCAGGAAATGGTAGGACATTACAATGTTAGTGTGATATAGAAATAGGTTGATAACAAGCTTTGCAACCTTGTTGACAACTCATTTTGGTATGCACAAACAATGGAGCGCCATATACATATGAATAGTGGGATAGATCATCCAGTACATCAAGTTCTTTGAGGTCATAAAATACACATACATTCACATACCACCAACCAAGAAAGTTGGTTTGGTTAAATTGAATTGTCCTCACCACAAGGGTGAGACAAGTGATGTTGGAAATTCAATACAGGACAAGTAGAACTTGTCTTGAATATCTACTTCTTGTTCAAAAGGATCAATGCCAAAGTAAAGTCACATATGGATTTATGGTGTTTCTCCAAGGGGATCATAACCAAAGAGAAAGTAATGCCAAATCATAAGAGTATATAATCAATATACATATATCAGAGTCACATGTATCAACTTTCATGACCATGTGAATGAAGAATCATATAATAGGGGAGCCATTATATCACTAATGGATAATCATCCATTGGATGAACCCAAGAATTCATTTTCAATAAAAGATAATCTCGGACATATGGCAAATTAATCATCTAGAAGCATTAGCTGATATATGTTCAAGAATACCCATTTCACAAACTCAAATATATCTATTATTAGATATATTCCTAATAGATTAGCTATATCAAGAAAGAATGTATCCTTCTTACTCCATCTTAACTGGAGGATGGAATGAGAAGAAGTCTAAACCCATCATCTTATCACCATACGACCTAACCTTAGGCAGCAATTCCTATCTTGTGCTTTCATAAATAATTGATAATGTTTCCACATGATTTATTTGTTAAGGATCACAAATAAAAGCCATCTGGCAATATCTCATGCTTAGCAGGGATTTGACATAAAGTATTGTGTATACCTTCTTAGGAATCACAATGACCTATTTTGTTATTTCCATCAAACCATAATCTGGTGTGGTATGAAATACTTAAATCACCATACCACCAATTGGTGTACTCTAATATTTCAATAATTTTAAAATCCATAACCTAGATCATTTTAGAAGTTGATGGAAACAAATTAGAAATTAATAAATAATGCCATAGAAATAATTTTCCCTATGGTTATAATGCATCATAAAAATGATTTAGTGGAAGCAACAAAACATAACAAAATGGAATATTCATGTTCACATATATTCTTTAAACCAAAATCTCAAATCAATTGATAATTTGGAAATAACAAATTCCAAATTAAATGATAGCATAGGAAATATTCTCATAGTCCTAAATGCATCCTAAATTTTTTTAATCAAGTGTAAGTTATAAATTTCAATGGAAGGAAAATAACTCAATATGTCCAAACTCAATCAAAAGGATAAAATAATTCAAAATATACCTAGCAATGAAAATTATCTAAAGGAAATAAACATTTTATATCAATTATAAACTTTCCAGGACCTCTTTGCAAGTTCCAGAATCGAAAACAGGTCCAAAACAGGAGACAGGGGCCTGTTTCAACTGTTTCTTAAGTTTCCTGAAAACCCAGGGGGTTATGTGCAAAATGGATTTTTCTTTTCCTTCGTCTCCCTCGCGATAGAAGGACGACCACGCCGTGTCGTCGCCGCTACGAAGCCGTGCTCCATTTCCTCGCCTCTCGAGCGGATAAGGAGGCCGTGGAGCCGTCCCCATGTCTCACTCCTCTCACTCGCGCCTCTCTCTTTCTTCCCCTCTCTCTGTTTTCCCCAGAGACTGAAACCCTAGCCGTACGGGTCGCCGTCGTTCGCCGTCTATCGCCGCCGACTCCGGCCGTTCCTCGTCGCCCCGAGATACTGCGGAGAAGCGCCTGGTCGTCGCCTTCCTCCTAGCCGAGCCACGCCTGCGGGGATGGCCGCAATCGGTGGAATCAGAGCCTCTTCTTCAACTCCGGCCGCCGGCCATTCTGGACAAGCTCGTCGCCGTCCGACCTCCATTCACTTCACCGAGCGTCTCGTCGTGCTCAGGGTGAGCCCACGGTGCTCGTGCACCTCTTCTCCTTCTTTATTGCGCACTGTATCACCGTGCCACCGTGAGCCGAGCGCCGCCGCCACGTTTCTCGTCGCCGGCGATGTTCCGGTGACCATTTGGTCAAAGCGCCGCCACCAATAGGTTCGCCTAGGTTCCCTCTAGCTTGTGCTCGCTCCAATTTGTAGAAAACTTTGCTTATTCGTCGAATTGGTCTTCGGCAGGGAGTGAAGTTCATCGCTGACGTCATGTGACGTCAGCAAATCGATTTTAAATCAATTTCTTGATTTCCTTTTCATATATTAATTGCAGAAATTCATACAAACTTTGTAAACTCATAAGTAATTCATATCAAATCAGAAAAATATAATTTTTATATCCAAATGATCAGAAACATAAAATCTAAATAACTATATCATTATAATTTGTATGTGAATAAAATGGAAAAATAAAATAGAATTCAAAATACAAATCACTTAATCTTTTAAATATGGAGTTATTTGAAATGCTGTTCTGGATGCATTTCAAACTTCATTTAAATATTTCACATACATTCTTTTTTTAAAAACTGAAAATATAATTTCATTATAAAATGTAATATTCATAATACAATTATTGTTATTTTAAAATAATATTCTATTTTAGAAAATAATAAATAAGTATTATTATTTTAAATTAAAAATAAAAAAATAAAATAAAAGTATAAGCTTATGAAAGCTACTCTACTACTATTTGGTACTCATTTAAAATAAATAAAAATCCAATAACATCTTAAAACTACTTAGATCCACTTTGTATGAATGTTCCACTTATTTCATGTATTACTTACTTCTTGTTTGCTTATAACTTGGTGAAGTGAAAATCATTAACAAACACCTAATGAATTGATAACACTATGGTAGTTTGTAACTTGTTATATTCCAAACATAAATCATTCATCCACAAGAAACAATTCTAAGTTTAGAAGTAAGTGCTTAACTGAAATAAAATCTTATTGCAATGCCTTGGGTAAAACACACAAAGAAGAATAATCATATAACTTTTCCCTCAACTACTTCATATAATACCAACGGTTGTTTACATTCTTATGTTCTTCAAAAGTTATTCTTTTTGCCATCATGTAATATAACACTAGCTCTCTACTTAATTAAAGTTCATACATGCCTTATACCAACATAAGATGAACACAACTTAAAGCAACCATGGAGTGTTTATATGTGGTTTTACTCTACTCTTAAGCTTAATATGATACATGAACATGAATGTTAAACAACTCATCTTGCTTGTGAAGTAAACTTGAACACAAAACAACTCTAAATGAAATCACCCAACACAAATAACACATAATCCTTTAGAATGAGATACGGGGTACTTTGCGATGCATCTCATACTTATGCATTAATCATGCTGCTTCTTTAAACATTAGTCCTTATCGGACCAATGATGTTGTTTCCAGATTTCTTGGAGTTTATATTATATCGAAGACCCTGGCTGCATAATCTTGCAGTCAAAAAGGCAAGTTCATCCCTTTTATTCATGTCCTCTTGAAGTATTTGATAAGAAACTATTTTCAAAATGTTAGTATTGCATATCACACAAAAAGGGAAGAAAACTTATTTTATAATAATATGACTATGGTTACCCACCAGTGAGGTGGTAATCTCATATGGCTGGCAGATGGGACCACGGTAAGAATGTTGTGGTGGAGGTTCCATTTGCACGGGAAAGTATCACCTAGGACTTAACAACCAATGTCGCCAGTGATTCTTGCACCGAATATTACGCGCAACCATAAGATTTCGAATGGGACAGAGAAGTCAGCTGTACCCTTTTCCTCTCGTGCACCAACGGGTGACTAGATCAAAGCCGGGCGGTGTGTAAATCCGCTGAGCTTGAGGTGGCCAGGATAATAACCTCACCCTCGGGTTGTGGCTTCTAGCATCTATTGAAGGTTGGCTTCAGGACTAGGTTGGGAAGGCGCCCACGAGTCAGCAAGTTGTAGGTTGGGATGGTTCCCACTAGCTTGCAACTGAAGTAATGGGGGGTGTGCGGGGATGGTGGAAATGAAGGGGATCGTGTGCAGAAAACAAAATTTTTCCTAGCAACGATATCCTTAAACTAGCCAAGATCTACACTATGCAGATATAGAAGTACGGCGGAGATCGGAATACATACCCTCGTAGACCGAATAGCGGGGATTACGCTCGCGCACAAGCGTTGACGATGAAGACGCCGTAGCCGACCTCTAGGTCGCGGAGAACTCGGCGCGACGAAGACGACGAAGATGACCCGAGGTCGGGTGGAGGAAGTAGGCCTCCGAGTACCGCTAGCGCAGCACCTCGCAGGGAGTCGCACACATACGGTGGAGACGACGGCCTCCGAAGCTCCAGTCCAGGACGAGCAGCGGAAGACTTGGACCGGAACACCAGCAGCGCGGCAGCGGGCTATGGTGGAAGAGATCCCACTCCTCTACTCGGCGCGGCTCCGTCAAGGGAACCACGAGATCGAGAGAGAAACTGGGAATTAATTGGTGAATTAAAAGGCCAGGGGTGCCCCTTCTTATATAGGCTCCCAGGGGGAGCCAACCTTGCCAGCCAGGCAATGTGGGACTATCCCCATTGCCTGGTTCGGCCAAACCAGGTGCGCCGGCCCTAGGTGGGCCCCATTTGGCCCACCTAGGCCGGCCAAGCCTCCCCCACAAAGTTCCCTTGAGGGTTTTCCCCCCCATGGGCCTTCTTTCGACCAGAATGCCCATTTAGGGAAATCAGCCTAAATAAATTCGAAAATAAATATATAAAATCATATTTGCATATTAATTACACTAATTAATATCAAACATAATATATATAATTTTTTCTAGCTCCGAAAACTCTTTCGGCGCTGCCCGATCTCCATCGGACCCCTCCCGGGACGCTCCCGGTGATCTCTTTCCTTTCCGGTTGTCTTGTCGAAACCCCTTAAGTGTGTTACCCTAGCGGTTCGATATAATATCAGGTATGATCAAGACTCCTCAATGATCAAAGACTAACTCGTAGGCCTGGACCCCATGAATTAACCCCTGAGATATAACGAATGACTTTCATCTATCAAACCTGGACGTATAGTCTTAAACCCTTTGTCATGGCGATACTTAGCGTGTCCGAGCATCATTCTCAGATATCTCCATACCTAGCATGATCTCGTTACCGACATCGCTATCTTCTACTCGTCTATGATATTATGTCAGCTGGTGACCTAGTCACATGTTTGCAAACTCATTTGACATAATCTCACCGAGTGGGCCCTAGAGTATCTATCCGGCTATGCGGACTGACAAATCCCGCTGTTGACCCCTCGTCTCAACTACTCCTTTCCGATACCCAAAAGTATCACCGTTATTGTCATACTAAATAAGATACGACGTTTGGTGCGATCAAAGTATCTTCCAGGAATACCAATAAGAGTTGATCTCACGGTCTTAAGGCGTAACGACTATGTCCTATAAATACTGGGTATGTCCATCACATCGTTACTCCTAACGATATGACTTCCGTTGCCGACCGGCGCCATGCCCTATGATCGGAAAACCTCGATCATCAATCGCGCAATGAAACTAGTCTTAGTAGAGGCTACTAGGGACCTGGTTGTTTATCTACCACACCTGTATTAATGTTTCCGCTTAATACAGTTATAGCATGGTATAAAACATATAATGAACGATTGGGATATTGCCAATAAACTATGTTTATTAAGTGCCTCTAGGGCATATTCCATTCAGTCTCCCACTTGCACTAGAGTAACACTTAATCTAGTTTACAACCTGGTAAAAGCTCAACACCCATAGCATCTTGGTGCCTGCTCGCCTCGTGGAAGAGGAATACAGTCAATGGACCTCACACATTTAGACCTATATGTGCTTTGCAACACTTCTATGTCACCTAGTTTGACATCAACCCGTATCTTACGATGACGGTGAAATATATCCCAGTGGATGGAGTGAGACTCGAGCATTCGCGTAGCATGCGCCTTAAAAGTCTGAAAGATCTATTAAGGGACCACCTACGCTCGGAAAACTTCTCAGTCCAATCACACTTGCTACTTCTAAAGTCGCGATATATTTCTATACCTATGTAGATTATGCGACAGTCCATTCATATGCGACTTCGCAAACTAACCATGTCTTTCTTCAAAATAAAGGACATCTCCTATATGAGATTTCTAGTCGTATGGGTCAGTGTAATAACTTGCATCATCGTAACCGCTTTACGGCAAGTTGCCATTCCACTCTTACCCGTTACTAGAAAACCTATCTTCAGTTCTCACAGACACTGAAGAATAAACTTAACGTTTGTTCATTGATCCACACAAGGATCACTATAGAACCTGTTCTTGAACCAAGAACTCGGGTCACACCAAGTCGAGCTTTCAGCCTGATAGACTCTATGAGTGATACATAGAGAATGTCGAACATCATTTTCTATCACTGAAAAAGGCAAGATTAACTTAATCTTTTACCTAGTCATACAAGCAAGAACCTCTTTCTTCGCTTGTCCTTTTCTGAAACACTTCAGAATCCTGACTTAGGAAATACTCCGACTTAATGTTATTAAGCCCCCTCTGATCTATACAATTATAAATCGGATGCCTAATACTCCTAACTTCATTTCACAGAAAATTTAATCACTTAAATAATCCTTTACACTCTACTAGAGGATCTGTGTCATCCAATATGTCGTTACATACATAATCACAAATGACACCTAGCTCCCACTCAAATATGCCTTCCGCATATAAGATCAAGGAAAAACTACTTAGCTCCCACTCAAATATGCCTTCCGCATATAAGATCAAGGAAAGCTACTTTGCTCCCACTCACTTCTTTGCAAATGTAGGTTTCTTCAACTATTTTGGACAACTCCAAAATTCTTTGATCACATTATCAAAGTGAAGATTCCAGCTCCGATATGCTTGCTTCAGCCCATGAATGGACCACCGAATTTTGCATACATGTTTAGCATCCTCAGGATTACAAACCATTCTTAATGACACTATTAAGAACCATTGTTTTCTCATCCATCTATCAATTTCTCATTCGAAATTATAGTAATTGCTAAACGACCCAGAATAGATTTAGGCTTCGCCACTTGAGACAAAGTCTCACGTGGTCTGTCGGAACTGTTTCACGACAAATTGAATCTGCTCAATATCTACTCTCTCATAAAACTCCATATACTATTAACATCCTAGATGCCATCAAGAAGATCTCCCAAGTCAATACCTGGTAATCGTATATGGATTTTATTTCGGATCACAAATGACTCATAGCCATTTCTCGGACTTAGGTCCACCATCTCTTCTTCGTAGTTCGTAGGTCTATCATATTCCATTAATATGACCTCCATAACAAGATTGTCGCAACACATAGTGTGGAACACAACCTCGTATGCCTACGCTCTTAGTATGAGCTCAGAACATCATGATCTTGAATCATTAGCTTTTTCAAGCTGTGGGGCCTGACACCGAAAACACTTTCGATTGCGCCACTCTGATGTTTGGAGAAGAAGTTCACCAACTTCGTCTTGCTCTACTTTCTTTCTCACTTATACCCTCGGACAAGAAACTATTTCTTTCGCAAGGTATATCCCGGCAAAGATTTTGCCTATGTCGTGAGACCTGTACCCAACTAACTCTTTAGGTAGGGTATACTACAAAGATTAATCCATTTTAGGTTCGATTACATCGAAACACTAAATTGCTGAAACGACAATCCAGGCTCAAAAGCCATGCCATCACTCGTATGGTATTGTCTCCATGGATTCAAATGGTTTCCCTATTTGCTAACGTGAGTGTTTACGTTTCTACCATATGACTCTAATGATCACAATAATTCAGTAAGAGATTTATTTACCACACACTATCCGATAGGGTGCAATTACAACGTCCTAACACACCATAACACTATGGTGTTCCATGTGACGTAATTTGTGGAACTCTTCTCACAAGTCTTCCAATGATGTGCCAACTAACTCAAATCTTTATTCCTCGATATGCATCGCGGGAATTTGATTTTCTTGTTAAATTTATTTCCTACTTCATTCTGGACTTATTTGATTGAATCAAAATTTCCAGGCCAACATTCCCCGAGTAGATATCCATATATCTATTCGAATGTTCATGAAGTCTATGAAATAAATACTTCCACTACACGTTAAAGTACTTCATTGATTCACATACACCCATATGCATGATTCTCAACAAGCTATACTCAAAATGTTCAGTGAAGTTCACGAAATAAAGGTCCCCACTACCCGTCAATTACTTTATTGAACCACATACATCTCCATGTATGAATATCAATAAGTTATATGCCCGTTTTCCGAAAACGGTGTCACAGTTATTTTGCAAGTGTCAAAAGATCAAATCTTAGGACTTGTAGGTCCATCCAGTGTGGAGCTAATGCATATAACATTGACATGACTAAACGGTAGTGCCACACATATGTGGTGTCTTTATTAAGTTTGTATCCTTTGGCATTAATATTATGAATGTGGGAGCTTCTACCATCTAAATTCAAATCGGCATATGATCATTACTTCATAAATATAGGACACCAATTTGTCACTATCATGTATGAACAAGTGTCTCGCTAGAGGAGACACACTCGTAACGATCATACCAACACCCGATCATAAAGAATTTATTCAAATGGTAGATCTAGAGGGAGAGTGTCTATGGCCGTCACAACAACTTGACTGCCGTTATCAACACGCAATGTCGCCTCATCCTTTCAAGCTACTCAAGCAGTAAACCTGGTTTTTCACAAAACATGACTAGTTCAAGACTTAGTCACTACTGCGAGTTCTTGCTTAGCTAAAACATTCATAACATGTATATCATATATACACCATCATCATTGATGACTTCCGGCGATCTGTTTCATCTTCTTGATACTTCCACCGTAATCAAGAACCATGAAGGTGAACGATTCCCCTTGCTTGACATAGTCTATGACAGAAGATTTGCACTTGGCAACGATGTCTGTCATCCAGTGATTGAGCTGAGCGAGGCGTCTCAATGTTCATTAATCATGAACATACGTCATTAAGTATGACCGCCACGTGCTCCCTCAATGTATGTATTCTCTTCCATCTTGGTTGAGAAGACAATCAGTCAACGTACTGATAAACTTCATCAACCCAACGTTTGGGGTACCCCGAGTTTAGCGACCATATCATATGTTCGCGATCTAAAAACTCGTACCCATCGTTGGTTCTTTATGGCAGAGATCATAGCATACACTGGACTATGATGATATCATCCGCACAAAATCCGATAATCAAAATTATCTTTTGTTAGCGAAATCTCCGGGTTTATCTCCTAGCGGGTATTGTATCACAGAGAGCTAACGGTTTAAACAAGGAGTATCCTCAAGCTAAATTATAAAACTATGAAGTTTGGACCCAACCTTTTAAGTTTCTCAATCGCAGGAATGCGCCTAATTTGAAAAGATGCTATCACAATGGTTAATATCTACAAAGGTTTGCAAAACAGACTCTGTTCATCATATTCTGAGTTCTAGTATTTTAGAAAATAACTATCCGAACTCCCACTCAAACGAACATCCCTCCTGGTCGTTTAAGCGATTACACGACCCCCATCCATTGCACCACCCCTCATCATCAGAGCTGGCGGCACAACTTCAAGAGTAGACAAAATCGTCCGCCACACCAATTTTGTGACTCGTGCTCGACCTTTCGGTCTTCCTGTTCCGAGGCCATATTTCTGAATATGCTAGGCTCGCCACCAAAGACCTCCACGCTGACGCTTGTGCAACATGGCTTACACCCACTGTATGCGAACGACGAGATGTATGACACCCGATCATCACGGCCTGCCTCATAACGTAGAACTTTCTTGGTGGTGCGCGTTGGAGGGAGAACACTAGTGGTATTTTGAAGGGATCATCTTATATATCTACCGCCGTGTAACTAATGTATACTATACACACAATCACACAATATAAGATGCACACAAAACATCAAATGTAATGCAATGTGATATAGTCCATCGCGCCATGGTCTTCTTGGCGCCCGCAGTTTATAAACAATTTAATAAACCTACCTTGACCATATCACATAGCCCCTGCAAAATAAAGTTAGACGCTTCTACTTTATCTTTTGCATATTTTACGTGGCTCGGGGCTTTCGTAAATAGAACCGCTTCATACCTACGAACCTTATGACCACAACAACGATCCAATAATTGCATGTTTAAGCATCCCTTTCGGGCCCTCCATTGAAAATGCAAAGCCAACTAAAGAGAGAGAAACAGGCACCCGCCAGCCACAGATACGGTACAAGCCGTATGTCAGTAGTGGAACCAGTCTCGCGTAAGCGTACGCGTAAAGTCGGTCCGGGCCGCTTCATCAACTCGATGCCGCTGGAATCACAAGTGCACGCTAGAGGGTAGCAAATAACAGGAACGGTGCCCCCGTGCAGAACACGGGTTCTAACAGCGTACAGCTATATCTACGATAGATCGGCTCTGATACCACTGAAGGGGATCGTGTGCAGAAAACAAAAATTTTCCTAGCAACGATATCCTTAAACTAGCCAAGATCTACACTATGCAGATATAGAAGTACGGCGGAGATCGGAATACATACCCTCGTAGACCGAATAGCGGGGATTACGCTCCCGCACAAGCGTTGACGATGAAGACGCCGTAGCCGACCTCTAGGTCGCGGAGAACTCGGCGCGACGAAGACGACGAAGATGACCCCGAGGTCGGGTGGAGGAAGTAGGCCTCCGAGTACCGCTAGCGCAGCACCTCGCAGGGAGTCGCACACATACGGTGGAGACGACGGCCTCCGAAGCTCCAGTCCAGGACGAGCAGCGGAAGACTTGGACCGGAACACCAGCAGCGCGGCAGCGGGCTATGGTGGAAGAGATCCCCCTCCTCTACTCGGCGCGGCTCCGTCAAGTGAACCACGAGATCGAGAGAGAAATTGGGAATTAATTGGTGAATTAAAAGGCCAGGGGTGCCCCTTCTTATATAGGCTCCCAGGGGGAGCCAACCTTGCCAGCCAGGCAATGTGGGACTATCCCCATTGCCTGGTTCGGCCAAACCAGGTGCGCCGGCCCTAGGTGGGCCCCATTTGGCCCACCTAGGCCGGCCAAGCCTCCCCCACAAAGTTCCCTTGAGGGTTCCCCCCCCATGGGCCTTCTTTCGACCAGAATGCCCATTTAGGGAAATCAGCCTAAATAAATTCGAAAATAAATATATAAAATCATATTTGCATATTAATTACACTAATTAATATCAAACATAATATATATAATTTTTTCTAGCTCCGAAAACTCTTTCGGCGCTGCCCGATCTCCATCGGACCCCTCCCGGGACGCTCCCGGTGATCTCTTTCCTTTCCGGTTGTCTTGTCGAAACCCCTTAAGTGTGTTACCCTAGCGGTTCGATATAATATCAGGTATGATCAAGACTCCTCAATGATCAAAGACTAACTCGTAGGCCTGGACCCCATGAATTAACCCCTGAGATATAACGAATGACTTTCATCTATCAAACCTGGACGTATAGTCTTAAACCCTTTGTCATGGCGATACTTAGCGTGTCCGAGCATCATTCTCAGATATCTCCATACCTAGCATGATCTCGTTACCGACATCGCTATCTTCTACTCGTCTATGATATTATGTCAGCTGGTGACCTAGTCACATGTTTGCAAACTCATTTGACATAATCTCACCGAGTGGGCCCTAGAGTATCTATCCGGCTATGCGGACTGACAAATCCCGCTGTTGACCCCTCGTCTCAACTACTCCTTTCCGATACCCAAAAGTATCACCGTTATTGTCATACTAAATAAGATACGACGTTTGGTGCGATCAAAGTATCTTCCAGGAATACCAATAAGAGTTGATCTCACGGTCTTAAGGCGTAACGACTATGTCCTATAAATACTGGGTATGTCCATCACATCGTTACTCCTAACGATATGACTTCCGTTGCCGACCGGCGCCATGCCCTATGATCGGAAAACCTCGATCATCAATCGCGCAATGAAACTAGTCTTAGTAGAGGCTACTAGGGACCTGGTTGTTTATCTACCACACCTGTATTAATGTTTCCGCTTAATACAGTTATAGCATGGTATAAAACATATAATGAACGATTGGGATATTGCCAATAAACTATGTTTATTAAGTGCCTCTAGGGCATATTCCCTTCAGGAAAGGCGCAGTGATTGGCTTGGATTACTGACTGGGCCCCACACCAAGGAAGTGTGGACGGGAAAGATCACCCGGTTGTGCAACAAAGTCTTGATCTCTTATGGGTAAAGCAGCGCACCTCTGCAGAGTGTATGAATGTGACATGTGACTCCACGTTCCAGGACGGAACGGCGAACGCAGCAGGAAAGGAGGCTCCTCAAAGCCCTAGCCCTGTGACTCCTGACGAGCATAGTCTTCAGAATAAAAGCAACCTTTTAAAGAAATGTTTTCGAAAACTTGTATTAGCCTACGACAATCCATTGTCTGTGGCTGTAATTATGCATCAAACTTCCCACCTTGCATAATGAACTTGCTGGGTAACGCTGTTACTCACCCTTGTCTCCTAAACCTCTGCTAGACATGAAGAACCACAAGAAGGCAGCACTTTAGGCTATGAAAACTCTGAAGACGGATAAATTCAAGATACCAAAGAAGGCAACTACATCGAGTTGAAGCAATTGAAGGAAGACGGAGGACGAATGAAGGCGTAGTGTAAAATAGGATAGATTTCTAGTCATAGAACCTATCTCTGTAGGCGTTGCTGTAGCGCAATCGCAAGCCTAGCCGTATTAGAAGTAGGCTTAGTATAGGTTAGTTCCTCCGAGATTTTCCATTTGATGTTCTTTTATTAAGGCCTTGCCTCATTGTTTCGAGGAGGTTCTAAAAATCTGTTGTTTTGGATTTGCTGTTTGTAATCTATAGTCATGCCTTGGACCTGCGATGTTTCTGTTGTACCACTCTGATGACGTAACACTGGTGGACGGTGATCCATTGGTGCTATGTCAACGACTATAGCATACTACACCATGCAGTGGTATACTGGGTCATCACATACACAATCCATTTCAAGAGTACAAGAATGTGACTAGAGGGTCATAGTTACAGAGCCACCGTAGGAAAACCACAAGATCACTAAATGAGGACAATGCATATGCCCATCAAAGACCTCTTTGGTTTGCACAAATTAAATAAGGCAACTAGAAAAACACGATGAAATTGTTTGGTTGTATAAGATTAAGTACATGTGCCCATCGGCGGGTGTACTAGCTCTAGAGCTCGGCGGCAAAAAGGTGAGCCCAACGACCTCGTCTTTGACGCTGTATTTTGAGTTCACAAAGCTTTTTTAGCAATGAAATCACGTCTAGCTCGCTAGTGTTGGGTCCTCCCTTTTTCTGGTGGCCGGCCAACATGGCGGCGGCGAAGATGTGCGGAGATTGGTTACAGTAGGAATGTGTAAGGATATGTAAGTGGGAGATTGTTTATCCCACTTATCCAACATTTGTACATGCCAATTTTGGTTCAAAAATTGGTGTGGTCATGTACAAATGTTAGATAAATGGGATAAGTGAGATCCCACTTTGACATTCTTAGTTACAAGGACTTCTAATGTCTTCAATGAAAGTTTATTGTGGTAGAGGTTCTTTCAAATGTGTGGCCACTAATGGGAGGAAGTATCTAGTGCTCCCACCTATTAGACCCTCTTTGAGTTGCAGGATTTCTAAAACGTAGGAATAGGAAAAACAAAGAATTGGGATGTCATGTATTTCAGTTCCTACAGGATTTCAAAACATAGGAATTTTGTAAACAATGTCTTCGGATGGTGCACAGGAAATTTGTAGAAATGAGGGGAGAGAGTAGAGAGAGATAGAGTGTAAGTGCATAGGACTTCGTAAAGGAAAAATAAAATGAGGTTTGAGCTCATATTGAGATTCCTATAAATGGACAACATAGGAATGGAATCAATAGGAATTTGGTGTGCTCAATCCTACATTCCAAAGGCATTCCATAGGAAAAATTCCTATGGATTGAAATCCTCCGAAATTCCCATGGAATTCCTTCAATCCAAAGAGACCCTTAGGGTTTGTGCTACCGTTATTTAAAAAAACTGTTTTAAGAAATCTATGAAAATTTGTGGATGATCATAAGATATATTTGTACAACCTCCAATTTTTTTAGCTCCAATTACAAAATAAACATTTGAGAAATAAAATGGAAAATCTAGCATGAATAGTGCCCCTCTTGTCACAAAAGACAAAATGACACTATTTATGAATATTTATATTTTTATTTCACATTGTTCATTTTAAATTTGTGAGCCGGAAGTTTTTGGGGTTATAAAACATACCTTGTGAGTTGTGACATTCACAATTTTTCGTAAATTCTTTTTAAAAACTTGAATTTGACTTTCTTTTGCAGGAGCATGAGGAGCACCCAAAGAGGTGGGTGCACTGGATATTTTCTCCGCCTGATGCTATCGAATGCAGTCTTATGGGAGAAAATCAAGTTCGGGCGAGAGTAACGATTCCAATTATTGGCATAGTTTGGAACTTTATAAAACTGAAGTAGTTTAAGACACAATATTTAAGTGCCTAGCATACTAATATTTCAGATTTAGGAAAACAGGTTTGCTTTAGTACTTTCTAAACTGAAGTATCTCAAAATCGAAGAATTCTAACTTGTGGCAAACAAACACTTCAGTTTTTCTCATTTCTTAGTTCGAAGACCTCTTTCTACAATACTTTTAAAAAAACTACGGCCTAGTTTGGCAACAAAGTTTTTTAAAAAACTGAAGTATTTTGATACCATATTATTCATTTTCCTAGCATAGCAATACTTTAGTTTTAGAAAAACAAGTCCCTGGTTGTTTCTCCAACACTTCAAAATTATCACATTTTGAGAGATATTGAAGTACTAAAACTGATGTATTTATTTTGGCTTTGTTTTTATAATCGATGTAATCGTGTACTCTTTACTGGTTTAATATATGTGAAAAAATAAAAATAAAACTGCAGTATTTATTCACAACCAAACACATCAAAGTATTTAAAACCGAGGTATGTTAAGAAACTACAATATTACTGAAATACTTCAAAAATAGTTTGACACCAAACTAGGCCTACACTTTTACAGAATACTTCACTATATTCTAAGTATTCTCGACATACTTTAAAATATGCTTATGCCTAGTTTGGTACGTTTACATTTTCTACACCGACGTATCTCAAAACCAAAGTAAGTTTTCTCATTTCTCAGTTTAGAAATAAATAGGGTATGACCTCTTTCTACGATACTTAAAAAAAACTACAGTTTATACTTCGGTTTGAAAACACATTATTTATTGGATTCAAACACCATACGGTATGTAATACTTCACTATTTTCAGAAACTAAGGTATTCTCTGAATATTTCAAAAATACTTTGATGCCAAATGGGGCCTTAGTTTCGTCGATCGATTCCACTTTAACTCACAAATAAATTACTCGTAGTTACTTGGATTATCAGTACAGGAATCCGTCGAAACTCAAAACAATTACAAGCACTCTTGTGGAAAAAAATAGTAGAGTAAATATTACAGTTAGGCCACACTGATCATATCGCTGACATCCGCGCACGAAATTCCGAAGCAGCAGTGTTTCGACTAGAAACAAAAGGTAACAGAGAAATGGTGAATCCGTACAAGTGAGATCACAAGCTCACAGAGATTTGGGGGGGGGGGGGGGGGGGGGGCGAGAATCCATCCGCCATGTTTAGTTGGAGCCGCCTCGGAGGGAGCGGAGACGGTCGAGCCACTGGTCGTTGGGGACGCTTCCTGCCCACGGCGGCGGCACGCCGGGGAACTCCACGCCGCGCATCGCGTCCACGATCCGAGCCGCGTCGCCGGCGCTCGTCACCGGATGAAGCCCAGATCTCGGCCTCCGCGAAGCTCTGTTCTTCCTCGTCGGTTTCTTCTTCGTCGGAAGCGAGATCCAGCTCGGAGATGCCGTTGTGGATCGCATCGAGGCGGTGGTGAGATGCAAGGTCGGGCTCGGTGTCTGTGTCGCTGTCCGATGCGGCGACGGAGAGATGAGGTAGTCGGCGTCGCCCTCAGCCTCGGAATCTGAGGCGAAGGAATGGTCCGGGAGAGCGGTGGACGCGGGGAGGTGGCCGTTCCCGGGGATGTACATGGTTGCCGTCGTCGGGGGAGGTTAGAAGGAGTCCAGAATTTTTTTTAGGGCAAGGAGTCCAGAGATGTGCCAGTGTGCCACTCGTTTAGGGCATGTACGATGGTAGAGAAGTCACGCTTTCTCTTAGCCATCCACGTCATTTAGGGAAGATAAAATTATAGGTTATACAATGCATCATCTCTTATTGTCATCCCTACCAATTAATGAGAATTAATTATATTTTGGTAGGAAATTAAGGTTTTAAGGGAAGACAAGTGGTACAATGATGAAATTAGTCTTCCCTTATTTCATAAGAGATCATCTCTTAACTAAGGGAAGTCAACCTTCCCTTTCTTCATTCTCTCTCCGCCACCTAGACAACTATCCTACATGTCAACGCTAAGAGAAGTCTGATGTCACCCTATTGTACATGCCCTTAGACTAGTCATAGTGGGAGTAACATAGGTAGTAACATAAGTGCCACATTAGTAAAAATGGTGATGTGGCAAGTATTTAATGAATATAGAGGTAGTGGTGGTATCATAGGTAGATACCGTAACATAGCAGATTTCGATACAAGATGAATCTATAGGCTAATAAATAAATGATTATATGATACTACTTCTATGATACCCCCAACTATTGAGATAATAACATAGACTAGTATCATATGCATGATACCACTCTATGATACTTCCCACTATGACTAGTCTTAGGGCGTCTCCATAGAGAAGTCACGCTTTCTCTTAGCCATCCACGTTATATAGGGAAGACAAAATTAAACGTTATACAATGCATCATCTTTTATTGCCATCCCTAGCAATTAATGATAATTAATTATATTTTGGTAGAAAATTAAAGTTTTAAGAGAAGACAAGTGGTACAATGGTGAAATTAGCATTCCCTTATTTCATAAGAGATCATCCCTTAACTAAGAGAATGCAACATAGCTTTCTTCATTCTCTCTTCACCACCTAGACAGTTATCCTACGTGTCAACGCTAAGAGAAGGTTGATGTCACCCATTGTACATGCCCTTAAGCTGCTGAGGTCGACCATAGGACGAATTAAGCATTGTGGGGTTGGTCTTAAGAAAAAAATTCTTGTGGTCAATCATACGGGTGTGGCCGAGCCATAAGAAGTAAGAACCTTTTCTTCTCTCTCCTCTCACCTAACATCACACGGCATGCGGCGCATGGTGTAGTGATTCACTTGTAAGATAAGAAAAAAAATAGTTGGTGGGCTCCACCTTAAGACCTATGAAGATACTTAAACATTGGAGAAATTTTAGACTGCTATAGCAAATATGATGGGCCCAATTTATGAACTCGTTTGGAAATAAGCATTGGAGACGTCCTTAGACAATCCGCTCGCTGCGTCGGTTCGGTGTTGGGGGCGCCTAGTTTCCGCCCTAGGCCGACGGAGCCCAGCTCCGCGCACCTCCTCCATGTTCCCGTGCACTAATGGACCGGCCCATTATGAACTTTTTTCAATTTCAAATTTTTTTAATAATGAATATTTGAGAAAACTGAACAATATTTAAACTTAACAATTTTCAAATTTGATTTTTTCGAGAAGTGAACAATTTTTGGTTTTGAACATATTTCTATTTGAACATTTTAAAAATTTGATTTTAAATTTACGAAAGTTGAACATTTTTTAAATATAGAAATACATTATGAAAATTTAAATATTTCAAAAACTAAATAATTTTTAGTTTTAAACAAATTTATCGTTTGAACATGTTTAATTTTGAACATTTTAAATCTATGAAAGTTGAAAAATTTAAAAATATAGAAAGACATTACTAAAATTTAAATATTCTAAAAAACTAAAAAAATTGTTCCAAATAAATTTATGTTTGAACATTTTTAATTTCAAATTTTTTAAATATATACAAAAACAGATAGAAAAATGAAAAAATAAAAAGAAACAGCCAAAAAAGAAAAAAGAAAACGAAAAAGAAAAAAGAAGAAAGAGAAAAAAAAGAAAGAAATGAAATCTACTTCTTTATGGGCCGGCGCACTCCGCCTGGGGGGGTGCGTCGGAGCTACACTAACTCTGACCTGTGCGGAGAAAAGGATTTGCCTCCGGCGTTCCGACGCATACCCCCGCCTGACAGACAATTGGGTCGATCCTTTCTTTTTCAGAACAGTTTGACCTGGTTTTGTCGGAAAGTTTAGTTTTTTTTCTTAAATTACTGGGTTTTTTCTGGTTTCGGTCCTTATGTGTTTTAGATTTTTTTACTACTATTTTTAGATTCATGAAAGTTTTAATACTTAGATAAAAAAATGAAAATTTTATTTTTAAATGTTAAGATTTAAAAAATCGTTCAGATTTTGAGAAATGTTTCAGATTTTAAAATGTTCATTTTGAAAATCATATTTAAGAAATCTTTATTTTAGAAATGACTCATTTCTTATAATCATATTTTAAAAATGTTCATTCTTATAATCCAATCTTGGTTCGCCGTGAAAATATTGGGCCAAAAACCCTTTGGACCATGTTGATCCTTATCATCTTGGTATCAATAAAGTAGTGGCTCCCTACCACTTCTTGATGATGTGGATTCGATCTGCTCGAAAGTTTCCTCCGGCCGGCCTTGGTGGCGAGTGGAGGGGACAGACGAGCGCGACGACCCCAGATCTTTGACCTCTGCAACACGGCGGGCTACATCGGTTCTCCACCAAGTGGTTCGTCCCCGGCTTTCTAGTGACAGCGTGTATTGCTTTTTAGTTTTCCTTCTAATGTCCCTCGTGTAATTTATAAGGCGTGGTTGTTATTTCTATGTTCTTTGAGGTCCTGGTGTCGTTGTAACCTATAACTGTCATTGAAGCTTCGGCGGTCCTTCGGCCCCATTCTCCATAAAAAAAAGCGAACACAAACAGTTCCCAGTTATCATATCTCAATGCGAGACTTCCAGTGTCAGCTGATCATTCCAAACACAAAGGACATCAGCGTTGTTGCACATACAAACATGTTTATGGTATGGCGAGAGAGGAGAAACCACTGGCAAGTTAAGCAAAGCTTTCCATCGAGGAGTAACCATATGATCTAGAACTTGTCTATGGCAACGCCATCCCTTACAACCTCATAGGCGTCACGATTCCGGGTCTTGTTCAGGCCGGCAGAGAAGTGCACCTTGGCATCCTCCGTCCTGACGGCGGTCACCTTGGTCCAGATCAGGATCTTGGTCTTGATGCCATCCACCTCCGATAGCTTCCCCATGTCAAGGTGGCCGGTCACGGCGGTGGAGAACCGGAGCACCGACGAGTCCTTGTACCCGACCTCGCATGCTGGCGCGATGTACACCGTGAGCTTCTTCGTCTCCTCGTCGAATTCGTAGTTGGTCGCGTCCTGCGGGAAGAGACCCATCGGGAGGTCGTAGTCCTTGAGGAATTCAGGGAGTGGTTTCTGCATCTTCCCTGAAACCAAAGTGGTGTACTCAGACGGGCACAGAGAAGAAGCAAGAAAATGCTTCATGTTTATGAAGAACGTGATATCATAGCGAACAGACAACGTAGCCTTCATGTTCATCCAAAACCACCTTTGATTTTGTTGACCATCCATTTTGCTCCATCTCCAATGCTGCTTGAGATTGCCTGAGCAAAACAGTAAAAGGTTGACAGAGTCAGCACACAGGAAAATTGAAATTCCAGTTGCTTTTGGCATTGTGGAAGCATGATTTGAAAGCTGGCATGACATTCCATTCGCAAGATAGTGCAGGCAATACGCTGATACGCCACAGCATTTTCATTGGTTGTGGTTTCTTTTCTACCTAAAATTTCTCGTGTAAAAAATCCCCAATTGTAGGTTCAAGCAATCGCGCTTCCTTCAGTTAATCCTCCATTACTTACGTCGCTGAATCTACCCGCCGGTACAAAGGCCGCTCGGTAATTCTGGTAATCATCTAGGCATCATCCACGCCATCTAGCTAGATACCCTCAGCTTCGACAAGAGCCCAAGGCATTGTTCCACCGGATACCGAACAATCATTGAGAATAAATCCGGGGAGCCGGAGAGAACCAGACACCAAAGGCGTATGCAGCTTCAAAATGAAACAATGACAGCAAAAAATTGTCCGATCGATCTGATCACACGACAGGCGAAAAAATAAAGCGTTTTCGGATCTAAGGACTTGAAAAAAAATCGAAAGAAAAGAAGAGGAGAGGGCCTGACATTTATGTCGTCGCCGACGTTGTTCATCTCCTTACCGGCGTTCTGGCTGAACCAGAGCCCGCCCACCTTCCCCATTATCTGATCCATGATCGCTCCTCCTGCCAAGTCCCGCCCAGCCTGGAAATTCCAACCTCCTCGGTGGGATCAAAGGCACTGTTCCTCTTGCTTCGCTTTTCTGAGGTCAGAGATATGAGGAAATCGATTTTCTCCAGGTTTCTCCGGGTCCAAATGAAATGGTGGAGAATGTGGTCTTCCACCTTTGGTCTCGTCGTCATTGGTCAATTTTAGAGCGAGGGAGGTTCCTCCTCGTGGGACCTGATTGGTGACTAGGATTTGAACAGAATATAGCACGTCGCTCTCGGGGCCTCGGCTGGGTTTGGGCCATAGGCCTCAAGGATTCACGGATCGAATAGGCAGCCCATTATATTAGTATACAGACTGGAAACAAGCTCTGGAGAAGCGGGCGTCGGAAATTCTTAGAAAAAAGACTCACTTCACACGAAGGTCCACACCCGAGCACAACAGTATTAATATGTGTCGATTTTTTTCGCTCTCCCTCCCACCTCCTCTCCCTGCGTGACAAGTAGCGACTGCCTGGTGGTGCGCAGAGTGATGTTTGCGCATTTATTTTGAGATTCGTTTTTTTAAAATGAAATATCATGAGAACCATTTATCCGAAGTACCGATCGTTTTTACTTTTGAACTCCTCGCGCCGTCGAGATCTTTCAAACCAGATCCATTGTTAATAGGTTTCGACAAAAAAAAATTTATACTTCAGATTGTGTATAGTTTATACAACCTGATATGTGTACTTACGTCCAATTGAATCTGAGTGTAGTTGTACTACAACCTGATCTGTACAACCTGATGTGTTTAGTTGTATGTTTCAGCCTGATCTGTACAACCTGTTATGTATAGTTGTATGAACTGTTCTGTACAACCTGTTGTCTATAGTTGTACTGTACAACCTGCTCTATATAATTGTATGTTTTAATCAGATCTGTACAAATTATATATCGGATATGTACAATCAGATTTAGAATTTTGAATCTGGATCTGACATGCACGCGGAGTCGTCGGTTCGGATTTGCGTGTCCACGTGGCGAGCCCACGTTGCGTGCTGCTAGGACTTCGCGAAGGCCGACCTTTTTTAGTCCAACCCGCGGGCGTCGGATAGGGAGTGGACGCCTCCCCTATCATACTTGTGGCCCTGGCCTGTTTTTTTTTATAGATAAAGGGAATTTTATTACTTAAGAGTTTTAAGCATTACACCCGGCATCTGCATAACTAAGATGCACACAGCCACCAGTTCACGAGTAGCCAACTCAAACATAAATAAATAGGCGAATTACATATCATAAAGAGCAATTGTAGATCCGCCTAAGGTACTGGTAGGTCTATCCGGAGGCTATGCTGCCATCCATGCCGGCAGAGAATCTCCCTGGCCGCGGACTCCAGCCTCGCCGCCACCTCCAAAAAAAGGTCCCGGTGCTCCACACGCTGCATCGCGGACCAAACTCGTAAGGTAGCCGTGCACCGATATATGACCTGCAAAACAGTAGCATTTGAATTGTTAAAAACCTTGTCATTTCTACATAGCCACAGCGACCAAATAATGGCAATCGCGCCCATCCTACAGAAACGTTTAAACCTAGGATCCACACCATTTAGCCAACTGCCAAAAATGTTAGCAACTGTATTTGGTGGATGTAAGGTAGAACCTATCTGGATGGCTGACCATATAGACCTCGCGAATTCGCACTGGAAGAACAAGTGTGTAATGGTCTCGTCATGAAGACAGAAAACACATTTTTTACTTCCTTGCCAATTACGCTTTGCAAGGTTGTCTTTAGTAAGGATGACCCCCCGACGAAGGTACCACGTAAACACCTTCGTTTTAAGCGGTATTTTCATTTTCCAAATCTTATTACTATCCTTAGTATTGACTGGGACTTCGGGTAGGATAAGTGCTCTATACATAGAATCAACTGAGAATTTACCATTCTTGGTGAGATTCCATTGAAATTTATCTGGACCTTCCGACAATTGGACTGACTCCAGTCGGATGAGCAAGGCATGCCAAGATGCTTGTCTCGTACCAAATAAGCTTCGTCGAAACGAAACATCCGGTGGGGAGGAACCCAACACCCTGGCGATCGTGTCGCTTTTGTTTCGTACGATAGAGTAAAGTGCGGGATATTGTTCTCTAAGGGTAATATGGCCAAGCCATTTATCCTCCCAGAACCGAATTTCCGATCCATCCCTAATTGAGAAAGAACCATGTGGGAAAAAATACTTCTTTGTAGCCATAAGACCAGCCCAGAAGTGTGAATCACCTGGTTTCCACTGAATCTGGGAAACAGCTTGGACTCCCACATACTTTCTCCTAAGGAGGGTTTGCCAAACTCCATCTTCTGATAGAAGTTTGAAGAGCCATTTACCTAGCAAGGCTCGATTCTTGACCTCTAGGTCGTGAATTTCAAGCCCTCCTTGGTCTTTAGGGCAACAAACCACACTCCATTTTGTCAGACGATACTTTTTCTTCTCAGAATCCCCTTGCCAAAAGAATCTAGACCGGAAATAATCCAGCCTTTTCAAGACTCCTTTGGGCAATTGAAAGAAAGAAATCATATACAGTACCAAATTTGTTAGCACTGAGTTTATGAGTACTAATCTTCCACCTAGGGATAAGAGTTTTCCTTTCCAACTGTTTAACCGAAGTTGAAGTCTTTCTTCCACCTTTTTCCATTCAGCATTTGTAAGTTTCCGATAATGAATCGGAATACCCAAATAGTTGATAGGAAATTGACCTTGTTGATAGCCAAAAAGTTCAGCGTACAAGGTGGCGTCCTCTTGAGCCTCGCCAAAACAAAATAATTCACTTTTGTGGAAATTTATCTTAAGACCCGAAAGGAGCTCGAAAGCTGACAAGATCAGTTTTAGGTTACGAGCTTTTTCGATGTCATGTTCCATAAAAACAATTGTATCATCGGCGTATTGAAGTATCGATAAACCACCATCAACAAGATGTGGAATCACTCCATCAAATTGACCCTCAGATTTAGCACGTTCAATCAAGATAGCCAACATATCAGCCACTATATTAAATAGAATTGGCGATAACGGGTCACCCTGTCTAAGGCCTTTCTTCGTTTGAAAGTACTTGCCAGTGTCATCATTGACCTTGATGGCAACGCTTCCCCCCGAAATAAAGCTATTAATTAACGCGCACCACTTAGAAGAAAAACCTTTCATTCTGAGTGTCTGCTGAAGGAAAGACCATTTGACTTTATCGTATGCTTTCTCAAAGTCAATTTTAAGGATTACCCCGTTTAGCTTTTTCCTATGTAGTTCGTGAACTTTTTCATGTAAAATCGCAACTCCGTCAAGGATATTGCGACCTTTCATAAAAGCCGTCTGAGACGGACGAACCACATGATCCGCCACACTGTTCAGCCGTATCGTAGCCACTTTGGTGAATATCTTAAAACTAACGTTAAGGAGGCAAATGGTCTGAATTGTTGAATCCTCTCTGCCTCGTTAACCTTAGGTAATAAAATTATCTCACCAAAATTTAGACGAAACAACTCTAGCTGTCCAACGTGAAGACAGGCGAACAGTTTAAGCAAATCAGACTTGATAACATCCCAAAAGTTCTGGTAGAACTCTGCCGGGAAACCATCAGGTCCAGGTGCTGAATTATGTTTTATTTGGAAAACCGCCAACCTCACTTCCTCTTCTGTGTAGAGTTTAGTTAGCAGACTATTTTCCGCATCTGAAACCTGGGGGATATCTTCTGTTCGGGATTCATCGAGAGAGAAGTTTCCTTCCTCTGGGTCGCCAAACAGTCCCTTATAATAATTTGTAATGTACGACTTTAGTTGTTCATGGCCCTCAATCGTTCCCTCGTCCTGAACTAGAGAATGAATGCGCTTTTTCCTGTGTCTGCCATTGACAATACTATGGAAATAGCGTGTATTCGAATCCCCTTCCAGAATGAATTGGGTTTTAGACCGTTGATACCATTTTAACTCTTCCTCTCGCAGAAGTTTTGCTATTTGTGCATTGGATTGGCTTTTGAGCTCAATCTCCTGCGCAGATAGTAAACGAACTTCTGCTGATGCTTCTAGAGCATCAATTATTGAGGAAAGTCGAACCTTTTCCTTTTTAAGAATGCCAGAGGCATGACGCGCCCAGCCAACAAGGTGCGTGCGTAAAGCACGTATCTTATTGTTCCACCGCTGAATAGGCGTATCACCCGTAACCGGTAAATCCCAAATCCTTTTGACCATCTCATGAAAACCTTCACGATGTAGCCACCCAAGCTCGAACTTGAAACGTGGCCTACACTGTGGTTGAAGGAGATATGCCCTAGAGGCAATTAATAAAGTGTATTCTTTATCATATCTCGTTTGTTCATAATAGGTTTTTGTGTCATGCTGGAACCGTATTAAGCGGAAACATTAATGCGGGTGTGATACGTAAACAACCAGGTCCCTAGTAGCCTCTACTAAGACTAGTTTCGTTGCGCGATTGATGATCGAGGTTTCCCGGTCATGGGGCATGGCGCCGGTCGGCAATGAGAGTCATATCGCTGGAGAGTGATGTGATGGACATACCCAGATTTGGAGAACATAGTCGTTACACCTTTGACCGTGAGATCAACTCTTATTGATATTCCCCGAAGATACTTTGATTGCACCAAACGTCGTATCTTATTTAGTATGACAATAACGGTGATACTTTTGGGTATTGGAAGGGAGTATTGAGACGGGGGGTCAAGAGCGGGATTTGCCAGTCCGTATAGCAGGATAGATACTCTCGGGCCCACTCGGTGAGATCATGTCTAATGAGCTTGCAAGCATGTGACTAGGTCACGGAGACATGAGATCATGAACGAGTAGAAGATAGCGTCGTCGGTAACGAGGTCGGGATTAGGTATGGAGATATCTATGGAGCGACGCTCGGACGTGCTAAGTATCGCCATGGCAAAAGGTCTAAGACTTCACGTTCAGGTTTGATAGATGAAAGTCATTCGTTATATCTCAGGGATTAATTCATGGGGTCCAGGCCTACGGATTAGTCGTTGATCATTGAGGAGTCTTGATCATACCTGATATTATATCGAACCGCTAGGGTAACACACTTAAGGGGTTTCGACAAGACAACCGGAAAGGAAGGAGATCACCGGGAATGTCCCGGGAGAGGTCCGATGGAGATCGGGCAGCGCCGAAAGAGTTTTCGGAGCTAGGAAATATTATATATATTATCTTTGATATTAATTAGTGTTATTAATATGCAAATATGATTTTATATATTTATTTTCGAATTTATTAAGGCAGATTTTCCTAAATGGGCCTTCCGGACGAAAGAAGGCCCAAGAGGGGAAAATTCCCTAGGGGAATTCGGTGGGGGCCAGGAGGGCCGGCCTAGGTGGGCCACAAGGGGCCCACCAAGGGGGCCGGCGCACCTCCCATGCCGAGCCAGGCTGTGGGGGGTTAGTCCCACATTGCCTGGCTGGCAAGGTTGGCTCCCCTTGGGAGCCTATATAAGAAGGGGCACCCCCAGCCTTTTAATTCACCAATTAATTCCTGATTTCTCTCTCGATCTCGTGGTTCCCAAGTTGGAGCCGCGCCGAGCAAGAGGAGTCGGGGATCTCCTCCACCATAGCCCGCTTCCGCGCTGCTGGTGTTCCGGTCCAAGTCTTCCGCTGCTCGTCCTGGACTGGAGCTTCGGAGGCGTCGTCTCCACCGTACGTGTGCGACTCCCTGCGAGGTGCTGCGCTAGCGGTACTCGGAGGCCTGCTTCCTCTACACGACCATGAGGTCGGCTACATCGGTCTTCATCGACAATGTTTGTGCGGGAACGTAATCCCCGCTTTCGGTCTACAAGGGTACGTATTCCGATCTCCGTTCGTACTACTATATCTGCATAGAATAGATCTTGGCTAGTTTAAGGATATCGTCGGTAGGAAAATTATTGTTTTCTGCATACGATCCCCTTCAGTGGTATCAGAGCCGATCTATCGTAAGATATAGCTGCACGCTGTTAGAACCCGTGCTCTGCACGGGGGCACCGTTCCTGTTATTTGCTACCCTCTAGCGTGCACTTGTGTATTCCAGCGGCATTGAGTTGATGAAGCGGCCCGGACCGACTTTACGCGTACGCTTACGCGAGACTGGTTCCACTACTGACATACGGCTTGTACCGTATCTGTGGCTGGCGGGTGACAGTTTCTCTCTCTTTAGTTGGTCTTCGCATTTTCAATGGAGGGCCCGAAAGGGATGCTTAAACATGCAATTATTGGATCATTGTTGTGGTCATAAGATTCGTAGGTATGAAGCGGTTCTATTTACGAAAGCCCCAAGCCACGTAAAATATGCAAAAGATAAAGTAGAAGCGTCTAACTTTATTTTGCAGGGGCTATGTGATATGGTCAAGGTAGGTTTATTAAATTGTTTATAAACTGCGGGCGCCAAGAAGACCATGGCGCGATGGACTATATCACATTGCATTACATTTGATGTTTTGTGTGCATCTTATTTTGTGTGATTGTGTGTTACACAGCGGTAGCTGAATAAGATGATCCCTTCAAAATACCACTAGTGTTCTCCCTCCAACGCGCACCACCAATAAAGTTCTACGTTATGAGGCAGGCCGTGATGATCGGGTGTCATACATATTTTCGTTCGCATACGGTGGGTGTAAGCCATGTTGCACAAGCGTCAGTGTGGAGGTCTTTGGTGGCGAGCCTAGCATACTCAGAGGTATGGCCTCGGAACAGGAAGACCGAAAGGTCGAGCACGAGTCACAAAATTGGTGTGGCGGACGATTTTGTCTACTCCTGAAGTTGTGCCGCCAGCTTTGATGATGAGAGGTGGTGCAATGGATGGGGGTCGTGTAATCGCTTAAACGACCAGGAGGGATGTTCGTTTGAGTGGGAGTTATGTCAGTTATTTTCTAAAATACTATAACTCAAAATTATTATGAACAAAGTCTTATGTTGTTGCAAATTCCATTGTAGATGTCTCGCCCCTCGTTTAACCTAGGTCTGTTCCTTGAGAAAGAAAAGCTTAAGACCAATGGGTCAAACTTCATGGCCTGGTTCCGCAACCTGAGGATCCTCCTCACTCCCCATAGGGTGGCCTACGTCATTGAGGCCACCATAGGTGACCCTCCTGCAGATGATGCCTCTGAGGATGAGAAGAAGGTCTTCCAGACCCGATCGGAGGATTCTGCCTTTGTCCAGAGTGACATGCTCTACGCCATGGAAGCCGACCTGCAGAAGCGCTTTGAGAAGATGAGCGCCTTTGAGATCATTTCGGATCTTAAGGCTGTCTTCGCGCCGCAGGCTAAGGCTGAGAGATATGAGGCTTCTGAGCTTTTCTTCTCAGCCAAGATGGAAGAGCATAGCAGTGTGAGCGAGCATGTAGTCAAGATGTCTGGCTACGTTCAACGCCTGAATGCTCTGGAGTGCAAGATTCCCGATGAGCTGGCGATTGACAGGGTGTTGCAATCGTTGCCGCCAAGCTACAAAGGCTTCGTCATGAACTACAACATGCAGGGCATGGCTAAGTCCCTGGGTGAAGTGTTCGTGATGCTCAAGACTGCTGAGGTAGAGATTAAGAAGGAGCACACGCTGTTGATGGTCAACAAGACCGTTGATTTCAAGAAGTCCGGTGGCAAGGGAAAACAGAGCTGGAAGTCCCGGAGGGAGGCCAAGTCGGCTGCCAAGTCCAGGACCAACAGGTCTGGTCCCAGAGCTAGCGTGGAGTGTTTCTACTGCAAGGGGAAGGGTCACTGGAAGCGCAACTGCCCCAAGTATCTGGAGGATAGGAAGTCTGGCAAGACGGTCGACAAAGAGCAAGGTATATTTGATATACATGTTATAGATGTGTACCTTACATCCGCCCGGAGCAATACGTGGGTATTTGATACTGGTTCTGTTGCTCATATATGTAACTCTCAGGAGGAGTTACGGAATAGAAGGCGGCTGGCGAAGGATGAGGTGACGATGCGCGTCGGCAACGGATCGAGAGTCGACGTGGTGGCTGTCGGCACGCTCCCTCTGCATCTACCATCGGGATTAGTTTTGGTTTTAAATAAATGTTATTTTGTGCCATCCTTGAGTGTAAACATTATAAGTGGGTCTTGCCTGTTACAAGACGGTTATTCATTTAAATCAGTGTCAAGCAATTGTGCTATTTATATGAATGATATCTTTTATGTTGATGCTCCCGAGAGTAATGGTTTATTCTTGTTGAATCTCGATCATAGTACTCACATCCATAACATAGAGGCCAAACGAATTAAGTGTAGTGACGATACCGCCATGTTTTTGTGGCATTGCCGTCTTGGTCATATTGGTATAAAGCGCATGAAGCGACTCCACTCCGATGGACTCTTGGACTCGTTGGATTTCGGATCCCTCGATACATGTGAACCATGCCTCATGGGCAAAATGACCAGGACACCGTTCAAAGGTTTCGTTGAACGGGCGTCGGATTTGTTGGGGATCATACATACAGACGTATTTGGACCAATGAGCGTTTCGACACGCAATGGTTATCGTTACTTCGTCACCTTCACTGATGACTTGAGTAGATACGGTTATATCTACTTGATGAAACACAAGTCTGAAACGTTTGAAAAGTTCAAAGAATTCCAGAGTGAAGTTGAGAATCAGCTTAATAGGAAAATCAAGCATCTCCGGTCCGATCGCGGTGGAGAGTACTTGAGTTTTGAGTTTGGCACACATCTGAAGAGTTGTGGCATAGTGCCCCAACTTACGCCCGCCGGAACGCCGCAGCGTAACGGTGTGTCCGAGCGACGTAATCGTACTCTACTGGATAGTGTCCGATCTATGATGTCTCTTACCGATCTGCCAGTGTCCTTCTGGGGTTATGCGTTAGAAACAGCCGCATTCATTTTAAATAGGGCTCCGTCCAAGTCCGTTGAAACGACACCGTATGAATTATGGTATGGCCACAAGCCTAAGTTATCGTTTCTGAAGGTTTGGGGTTGTGAGGCGTACGTTAAGAAACTACAGCCCGACAAACTCGAGCCGAAGTCGGAGAAAGTCGTCTTTGTAGGATATCCGCGGGAAACCGTTGGGTACACCTTCTACAACCAAGCTGAGGGCAAAACTTTTGTCGCGAAGACCGGTACCTTTCTAGAGAAGGAATTTCTCGCGAAAGGAGTAAGTGGGAGGAAGGTAGACCTCGATGAAATCGTTGATCCTGAACTCGAGATTCCGAGTGGCGCAACGGAAGCAATTCCGGAAACGTCCTCCGTGGAAGGAGTGGGAGAAACTGTCGAGGAAGATGTTCTACCTCGTAGGTCTGGTAGATCTCGGATCGCACCAGAATGGTATGGCAATATGGTTTGCACCGTCATGCTAGTTGAGCAAGACGAACCTACGAACTACAAGGAGGCGATGGAGAGTCTAGAGTCCGAGAAATGGCTTGAAGCCATGAAATCCGAAATAGGATCCATGTATGATAACCAAGTGTGGACCTTGGTGGATATTCCCGAAGGGCGCAAGGCCGTCGAGAATAAGTGGATCTTTAAGAAGAAGACTGATGCTGATGGTAATGTGACCGTCTATAAAGCTCGGCTTGTCGCAAAGGGTTTCCGACAAGTTCATGGAATTGACTACGATGAAACTTTTTCACCGGTAGCGATGCTTAAGTCTATTCGGATTTTGTTAGCGGTAGCTGCCTACTATGATTATGAAATCTGGCAGATGGACGTCAAAACGGCCTTCCTGAATGGAAACATTGAGGAAGAGTTGTACATGGTACAGCCGGAAGGTTTTGTCGATCCAGGAAGTGCTAACAAGGTGTGCAAGCTTCAGCGATCCATTTATGGATTGAAGCAGGCATCTCGGAGCTGGAATCTTCACTTTGATGAGGTAATCAAAGGTTTTGGATTTATCCAGAACGTGGAAGAGACCTGTATTTACAAGAAAGTGAGTGGGAGCTCGGTTGTGTTCTTAGCACTGTATGTTGACGACATATTGCTAATAGGGAATGATGTGGAACTTCTGAATAGCGTGAAGGAATATTTAAACAGTAAGTTTTCCATGAAGGACTTAGGAGAAGCTGCGTATGTTTTAGGCATAAAAATCTACCGTGATAGATCAAGACGCCTATTAGCACTAAGTCAGAGTACTTATCTTGATAAAATATTGAAGCGTTTTCATATGGAGAAGGCAAAGAAGGGTTCTCTGCCGGTTATCAAGAATAAGATATTGCGTAAGGCGCAGTGTCCGGTGACGGAACTGGGTAAGGCCGAAATGACGAAACATCCTTATGCTTCAGCCATAGGATCGATCATGTATGCAATGTTGAGTACTAGACCAGATGTGGCATTAGCTCTAAGTTTGACAAGCCGGTTCCAGAGTAATCCTGGAATGCCGCATTGGATAGCTGTTAAGAGCATTCTTAAGTATCTCAATAAGACAAAGGAAATGTTCCTTGTGTATGGTGGCTGCGATGAGGAACTTGGCGTAACAGGTTACGTAGATGCAAGTTTCTGCTCAGACCCCGATGACAGTAAGTCACAGACAGGTTACGTGTTCAAGGTGAATGGAGGCGCCGTGTGCTGGAGAAGTGGGAAGCAACCCATAGTCGCACAATCTACAATGGAGTCGGAGTACATTGCTGCCTGCGAGGCCGCGAATGAAGCTGTGTGGCTGAGGAAGTTCGTCATCGAACTTGGAGTGTTCCCGAGCGTGCAAGACCCCGTGGTCCTCTTCTGCGACAATACGGGTGCCATTGCGAACGCCAAGGAGCCAAGGTCTCACTCCACCGCCAAACACATTCTCCGACGCTTCCACGTGATACGTCAATACGTACAGGAAGGCGATGTGAAGATTTGCAAAGTGCATACGGATCTGAATGTCGCAGATCCGCTGACGAAGCCTCTTCCGCTTGATAAGCATGAACAACACCAGTTAGCTATGGGTGTTAGGCTTTTACCAAGTTGTAATCTAGATTAAATTGTACTCTAGTGCAAGTGGGAGACTGAAGGAGATATGCCCTAGAGGCAATTAATAAAGTGTATTCTTTATCATATCTCGTTGTTCATAATAGGTTTTTGTGTCATGCTGGAACCGTATTAAGCGGAAACATTAATGCGGGTGTGATACGTAAACAACCAGGTCCCTAGTAGCCTCTACTAAGACTAGTTTCGTTGCGCGATTGATGATCGAGGTTTCCCGGTCATGGGGCATGGCGCCGGTCGGCAATGAGAGTCATATCGCTGGAGAGTGATGTGATGGACATACCCAGATTTGGAGAACATAGTCGTTACACCTTTGACCGTGAGATCAAATCTTATTGATATTCCCCGAAGATACTTTGATTGCACCAAACGTCGTATCTTATTTAGTATGACAATAACGGTGATACTTTTGGGTATTGGAAGGGAGTATTGAGACGGGGGGTCAAGAGCGGGATTTGCCAGTCCGTATAGCAGGATAGATACTCTCGGGCCCACTCGGTGAGATCATGTCTAATGAGCTTGCAAGCATGTGACTAGGTCACGGAGACATGAGATCATGAACGAGTAGAAGATAGCGTCGTCGGTAACGAGGTCGGGATTAGGTATGCAGATATCTATGGAGTGACGCTCGGACGTGCTAAGTATCGCCATGGCAAAAGGTCTAAGACTTCACGTTCAGGTTTGATAGATGAAAGTCATTCGTTATATCTCAGGGATTAATTCATGGGGTCCAGGCCTACGGATTAGTCGTTGATCATTGAGGAGTCTTGATCATACCTGATATTATATCGAACCGCTAGGGTAACACACTTAAGGGGTTTCGACAAGACAACCGGAAAGGAAGGAGATCACCGGGAATGTCCCGGGAGAGGTCCGATGGAGATCGGGCAGCGCCGAAAGAGTTTTCGGAGCTAGGAAATATTATATATATTATGTTTGATATTAATTAGTGTTATTAATATGCAAATATGATTTTATATATTTATTTTCGAATTTATTAAGGCAGATTTCCCTAAATGGGCCTTCCGGACGAAAGAAGGCCCAAGAGGGGAAAATTCCCTAGGGGAATTCGGTGGGGGCCAGGAGGGCCGGCCTAGGTGGGCCACAAGGGGCCCACCAAGGGGGCCGGCGCACCTCCCATGCCGAGCCAGGCTGTGGGGGGTTAGTCCCACATTGCCTGGCTGGCAAGGTTGGCTCCCCTTGGGAGCCTATATAAGAAGGGGCACCCCCAGCCTTTTAATTCACCAATTAATTCCTGATTTCTCTCTCGATCTCGTGGTTCCCAAGTTGGAGCCGCGCCGAGCAAGAGGAGTCGGGGATCTCCTCCACCATAGCCCGCTGCCGCGCTGCTGGTGTTCCGGTCCAAGTCTTCCGCTGCTCGTCCTGGACTGGAGCTTCAGAGGCGTCGTCTCCACCGTACGTGTGCGACTCCCTGCGAGGTGCTGCGCTAGCGGTACTCGGAGGCCTGCTTCCTCTACACGACCTTGAGGTCGGCTACGTCGGTCTTCATCGACAACGTTTGTGCGGGAACGTAATCCCCGCTTTCGGTCTACAAGGGTACGTATTCCGATCTCCGTTCGTACTACTATATCTGCATAGAATAGATCTTGGCTAGTTTAAGGATATCGTCGGTAGGAAAATTATTGTTTTCTGCATACGATCCCCTTCAGTGGTCTAGGTAAACCAGTAGTCAAAAGAATAGGAGCATGGTCCGACAAACCCTCAATACGTTCTAGAGCCCGTACCGACACCAGTGGGAACCTAACTTCCCAATCAGTATCCATGAGTACACGGTCTAGTTTTTCGTATGTGGGTTCCGGGAGAGAGTTTGCCCAAGTGAACTGTCTCCCCCCCATTGTAACCTCTCTAAGGTCCAAGCTGTCAATGACTGCATTGAACAAAAGAGCCCAACGGTTATCAAACCTACCCTTACTCTTCTCAAACGGAAATCGTAGCAAATTGAAATCCCCCCAATGATAAGAGGGTGGGGGTTATCCTTTGCCAAGTTTACCATTTCGCAGAGAAAAGAAGTCTTAGCCGATTCCTGAGCCGGTCCATACACGGCAACAAGACTCCAAATGAAGTTGTCGGATTTGTTACGGATGTGCATTTTGATATGAAAAGCACCATCCGTAACCTCCAACACTTCCATGGTATCAGTCCTTACACCAAGTAGAATGCCCCCTGAACGGCCATGAGGTGGACGTGAGTACCAATCAAACTCTATACCGCCCGAAAGTCGGTTCAGAAGCGATTGGGAAAACTCACGTCTACCCGACTCGGAAATAGCCAAGAAATCCAAATTATGGTCCCGAACACAACCAGCAAAATGCAAATGTTTAGCCAAGTCACCAAGACCTCTGCTATTTGCAAACATGCCATTCATTGGGAAACCATGGGGGATTTGGATAACTTGGAACGTTTCCGAAACTTGTTGTTGGTAGTTTTAGATTTCCGACCAGTCGCTTTTAAGTCATACAATGAACTCAAGCCGTCGTCATCCAAACCACCATCCAACACTTCACCAATTAGATGAGAAAAAAGCTGACCATCTGATGTGGCATTCGCTTCTTCTTCATCCAAATAGGTGGCAGTCAACCCAGTCGAAGTTTTAGGAATAACCGTGAGACGGTCGAATTCCATATGCCTCAAGACTTTAGTTGACAAATCAACTTGTAAAGTACCACTACCAAGATTAAAACCTATACTCGAAAGCTTTGACTGAATGGAATTAGGAGAAAAAGAATGAAAAGATTTAGAACCCAAATTCGTACCACTATAGTCCAGGTTGCGCGCAGTCTTACGGCGCATGGCCTTCATCATGGCGTCCTCATCCGTCGCAGATGCCCCATCCACCTCCACTCCGAACCTCCCGCTGCGTCGGGGTGGCGTGACCCCATCAGGGGATGCCGCCACAACAGGAGGTGGGGTGTAAGGCACGACGGAGCCATCACCTAGCGGCTCCAGAAGAGGCGTGGCAGCCTGGGACGACAGAGGCGAAGTAGCAGCCGTCCCAAACGGCCACACATCCGGAGAAGTAGCAGCGTCAGACGGGTGAGTCAGGGTCGTAGTCGAGACTACACCCATCTCGCCCGAGCCCTGCGTGGAAGCATGGGACAGCAGAGTCGAAGTAGCAGCCGTCCCAAGCACCCTCGCATCCGTAGAAGTAGCAGCGTCAGACGGAATAGTCCGAGTCGTGGTCGAGACTACACCCGTCTCACTCGTGCCCGAGGCCGATCCATCACAGGGGGGGCTGCAGTGAAGAAGACACCCCCCGGAGATCAGCCCCACGACAACGTCCAGCGCCGCATCCCGCTCAAGCACCTCCTGCGCCCTCGCTGCAAGCGGCAGCCCAATAGAGGCACTGCCCAACCCGATTTGTTAGAGGACAAGGCGGGGTAGATGGGGACGACGCGACAGGCCACACTATCGTTAATGGAGGTGAAGCCGAAACTAAACGGGCCCGTGTCGAGTGTAGGGATCTCGTTGGCAACGAGTAGGGTTTTAGATGCAAGAAAGGTTCGTCAGTGACTAGGCCTTAGGATTTGGGGTGCAGGAGGGCGGGTTTAAAGGGAGGTAACACTTGCCAGGGTAGAAGTTCCAGATAGAGGAGGGCGAGCGACGAGGCGTCACGAGGAGTAGACCCGTGTGTGGGTGGCTCGACAGGCAAATTGAGGAAGAAGACGACATGCAGTGTGTCGAGGAAGTGTATGATCGCACGATGACGATGGTAGGTCGTGGCGCGAGATGGAGATCATTCGTGAGTCCGTTTACTTAGCGTTGTATAGGAGCATCCCGGAAAAGCTACGTTTCCGGTTCCTCTGATGGATTATTTAGAGCATCTCCAGTAGGCGATGTATATGTATATGCATATGTTGTATTTTAGGGCACGGGATCCCACTAGGTGATGTATTTGGATCCCTCCTCTTCAAGTATAGTGTCCTTCGTCCCCTGCCCGATCACGGTGGATCCTTGTAGGCGCAAATCCACGTCCTCTTCCACAGTTGGCGGCCACGACGGGAGGGGCGGTAGTGGTCACGTCGATGACACAAATGGGTTTAGGGACGAGTGCAACAACGACAAATAAGGTGGGCTGATCATGGATGGCTGAAAGTTTTAAATTGTTGATTACACGCGCGCGGCTACATGTGTTTTAGGCAGAGTACAGTTTACATCGCGATGAGATTTTTTAAATCAAAATATATATTACGGGCAGCTGATACCTGTTTTTGACCCCAACTCCCCAAGTAATGTTAAAAAACGGTTAAAGGCTAGTATTTTACATCACCTATTTTCTGTCAGACGTGTGCCACGGCACAGGCGATGTCATGACACGGAACCTTTCACCTTTCCGGGAGAAGGGCGCAATCCTTTCAGGTTGCATCTTGTCGGGTGGCCCAGGATAAACCTATGACCCGATAACAGAATGAACGGCCTAGATTGATGGGTCGGGACGTGTACCGTCCAATGAGATCGCGCGATCCACGTCACGCGCCGAACAGACCGGACCCGACCCGAATAGAATGCATAGATATCGGGGGCACGGACAGAGCGAGCGTTCCGCACTTAGATTCACGGCGCAGACGAGGTCAGGATTCAGGAATCGGCCAGGGCGAACTTTATCAGGTGCGAGCCATCCCCCTCCTCCGTGTCTCATCTTTTCTTCTGAGCAAACCGTACTTGATCCCACGCCTTGTGTGTTCGGAGAGAACGGAAGCGGAGGCTCTCTCTTTGTGTTTTCCGTTCGATTGCCTCGGCAGAATTGAGTGAGGTCCGTGTCGCTGAGGATTCAGATCTGGGATGCGTTTTTTAGGTTCCTTCTTGCATGCTTGATTTTATGGTTGCGTGGTTAGTGCGTTGTGAAATTTTGGCGACGATTATGTTCGTGTTCCATGAACACGCGATCGTCCGTAGATTCTGTAGTTGGGATGATTTATCAAGAGAAATCTTCCTCATCCCATGTGGCCCGTCTGTATACGAATCCCTTGTGGCCCGTCTGTATACGATTAGATCTTCTTACTTGACCGCCTTTTTAAAATTGAATTCATGATGACGCCCTTGTGATCTTCCTGTGTAGTAACATCTTATTAATCTTTACGTGTAAGATTTTGTACTGCACATTCGTCTTGATGGTAAGTTTTTCTACAGTTTCACTTCGGCAGCGTATCAGGGCAGGGGCCGTTTGGCCATGCCCCTCAGCACAATTCTTTCGATTATTACAAGTTTGTGGGTGCTCTGGCAATTATGAATTTATCCTTTAACTTACTACAGTATGTTATGCTAGAATCTAGTGTCAACATTGGTAAGCAGCACAAATGTTAGCTTTTCATGGTTCTGCGATGTAATGTCTAACTGTGAAACCTTCAGTTGTAATTCTACTTTCGGGACATGCCTTTCGGTAGTTTGGTTACTTGCCATTTGTTTATTGGAACATTGTGTATGTTTTAGTCCTTTATGATACTACTACTGCTACTACAAGCCTTCTTAACTCAACTCCTACTTCAATGCAGGGAGATTAATCAGAATGGTGGCCAATGGTGATGCACCCGTGAGAGGGAGTGCAGCAGCGGCTGCAAGCTTGCGCAGGCGTCGCCCCACAGGCGGTGCAGCTGCTGCTGGAGGTGGTGGCGGCGCCAGTACAATGCTTCAGTTCTACACCGATGAGACTGCTGGGCGCAAGATGTCCCCGAACGCTGTTCTCATCATGAGCATTGGGTTTATTGCTGTCGTTGCCGTGCTGCATGTTTTTGGCAAGCTGTATCGCACCCCCAACTAGGCTTCATGTGTGACAAGAGTCTATGAACAGAGGAGCCCCTAGTGTGATCTCAATTGATAGCAAATGACTGTCAGATCCTGAAAAGTTTGTGTTATTGTCATAGTAGAATTTTATATACATACACCTTTTAAAATGCAGATGTTATGGTAAATCCCTGCAAGTATTTGTTTGGTCAGTCTACGTATCGTTAGTCTCCATTGTGCTGTGCTTATTCTCCGCTGTCCTTCTCTGCCTTTTTTTTATTGCCTCGTCTTTTTTCATCCAGAACACTCAAGTTGCGTGACTTCTTTATTAAGACAGAGAGGAAGTTTAATTACAAGATTTGTGGGCTAACCCCACACCAGGACACACACCCAAAGCAACTACTCGCGGGAGATCCACTCCACACAGCTTGGCCCTTCTCCACTGAGCTTCCTCTCGAATTTTCCCACAAACCGTCCAAGGCAATGATGCAACCTTATCGAAAACACGGCTGTTCCTCTCCAGCCAGAGGCATCTCGCGACCAGTGTTATCAAAGCATTGGCATCCTTCCTCCTCGTCCGCGGCATGGCTGCAGCAACAGCTTGCCACCACTCGGCGAAGATCGATTGATCCGTCGGCGTGAAACGGTGTAAACGTACTGGCAGCAGCATTGTGTACCACACCTCCCTCGAGAACGAGCAATGCATCATCAGGTGCTCCGCTGTCTCCGGCTCTTGGCAACAAAGTGGGCAGGCATCCGGATGCTCTAAGCCGCGACGTTGAAGCCGGTCCGCCGTCCAAAGACGTCCTCACAGCGCAAACCACGCATGAAGCTTGTGAAGGAGAGGTGTCTTTGATGCCCATAGTTCCGCAACACCTGATGCCTCCTCCCTCCCCATAAAGAAGGCTCCATAGGCTTATTGGGAGGAGTATTTCCCATCCGCAGTAAGCCTCCACGTGAACTTGTCATCCTCCTCTCGTAGCTGAACAACCGAGACCAACTCCCACACCTCCAGATACTCAATAATGGCTGGTATGGATGGCTGTCCCCTGATCGCCGCCACCCATTTGTGCTCCGGCAAGACCTCGGCCACCGTACATTGTTGGCCTTCGGTGCTAACCAACTCCATGAGGTGCGGCGCCATATCCGCGATGCTCTTCCCGTTTAACCACCGATGTGTCCAAAACTTCAGTTTTTTGCCGTTGCCTAGCTCGCATTTGATGACTGTTGAACAAAGTTGCTCAGCTTCCGGAACCAGTTTGAACTCTAGCCCTAGGCACGGCTTCTCAGCCCCTGACATCTGTAACCAGCGCCACCGTGCGCGCAACGCGTGATTCAGTAACCGGAGATTCTTTATGCCTAGCCCCCGGAGCTCCTTTGGCGTACACACTGTCCTCCACGCCACCACACAGTGGCAACGCCTTGCTTCCGTTGAGGCGGACCAGAAAAAACATTGTAGCAGTTTGTCCACGGCGGTGAAGAACCAAGGAGGAAGGTCCAGGGATATCATGTGATAAATCGCCATGGCGGACAGGTTTGTGTCGATCACGATAAGCCGCCCACTCTTCTGTAGTAGCGAGGCTTTCCACGTTGGAAACTGTCCCGCGATCTTGTCCACTAGAGGCTGCAGCGCCGCTTTCGATGGGTTCCCGATTGACAGTGGGAGCCCTAAGTACTGTATCGGGAAGTTCTTGATAGGACATTGCAGAACATCCATGATTGGCTGCAGATCCACTGCATCGCATCTGATTGGCGACACCAAGCTTTTTCCCAGGTTGCATCATAGCCCTGACGCTCCCCTAAAAAGATTCAGCAACTGTACGGCTGCTGTTGCTTCCTCGACAGACGGCTTGATGAACAAGACGATATCATCCGCAAAGAGCGAGAGCCGGTGGCGAACCCCAAAATCTGTCATTGATTGAAATAGTCCCAGCTCCTCAGCCAACCTGAAAACCGTGTTGAGCACGTCGACCACCATGATCAAGAACATCGGTGAACTCGGGTCGCCTTGCCTCAGCCCCTTCGCATGCCAAAACTGATCCCCAACATTGCCGTTAACCAGCACTCGAGTGGATTACATGGATAACATTGTGACTAAGCGGGCAATCCACCGTGGACCGAATCCCCTCTGTTTCAGAACCTCCAGCAGGAACGGCCACGCGACCGAGTCGAATGCTTTGGCTACGTCCAGCTTCAGCATTAGCGCCGACGATCGTCGTCTGTGCAAACTTCTTACCGTGTTTTTAACCATGAAAAAATTCTCCTTTATTGCTCGTCCCTTCACGAAGGCGCTTTGATTGCTATCCACAAGCAGCGGCAGGTGCTTTGCCAACCGAGTCGCCATATTCTTAGAGATGATTTTCGCAAAGCTGTGGACCAGACTAATCGGGCGAAAATCGCCCACCTCCACCGCACCTTCCTTCTTAGGCAGCAGGACAATTAAGACGTCATTGACCTTAGCAAAACCTCTAGCATCTTCCCAATCGAACCAAGAGACAACCCTCATTACCGCATCCTTGACGCACGTCCAAGCTGATTGAAAGAATCGTGCCGTGATACCGTCAGGTCCTGGCGCCTTATCCGAAGGCAAGTCTTTGATCACCTCCCAGATTTCCGCCTCCGAGAAGGGAAGCTCCAACTCCACTAGGTCCAACGGCGGCAGGTTTAGCGCTCCCAGGTTCAGCACATGATCACGCACCGCTGGCGTGCCGAGCTGTTCCTCATAATGATCTGTAGCGAGTCTACACATGTCCTCTGGCAAAGTCTCAGTAACCGTACCCCTCCTCAGCCTGAAGATGTGGTTCCGCCGTCGCCGTATGTTGGCGTCAATGTGAAAGAAAGTGGTGTTGGCGTCTCCTTCTTGCAGCCAGGCGACGTCCGCTCAAGCGATGCGAGCATCTTCTTCTTCAATTGAACACGCAGCCACCGCTCCCCTTGATTGAGCTGCCGCTGATATGTAGCCTTGTCCAGCTGAAAGATGACCTCATTGGCCATCAAGACCTGCTCTTTGATGTTACCGACATGCCTCTGGATCCATCTAGTGAGGACACGCGCCGTTGCTCGCAATCTGTTGCTGAGATCCACAAACGGGTCGTGGTGTGGTGTCACGTCAAACCACGCCGCAGCTACCGCTTCCTTGTACCCTTCTATCTTCTACCAGAAGGATTGGAAATGAAACCGTGCTTTCCGCTGGAACGAGACATTCGTTGATAACATGATGGCACAATGGTCTGACATGGCCGAGGACAGGGCCTGTAGCATACAATTGGGGTACATCCCCTCCCACTCCACCGTCCCGAACCAGCGGTCAAGTTTCTCCAACGTTGGAGCTCTACGTTCATTACTTCACGTGTATCTCCTGCCAATGAGCCCATGCTCCTTCAACTCCAGATCATTGAGCAGTGTCCGAATGTTCCCCATCATCCGCCTGTGCAATCTACCTTTGTTCTTGTCAGCAGTCACCAGGATTAGATTGAAATCCCCCGCTACGGCCCAACACCAAGGAAAAGAGGCACGCATAGTTCTCAACTCGTCTAGGAATTGATCTTTCAGATGTTCATGGGTCGGGCCATAAACTATAGTTAAGGTCCACGGCTCCCCTCCGTCCAGACTTAGCGTAATTGAGACCGAGAACATGTCTATTTGCGTATGCGATAAGACTTGGCTGGATTGCCACGCTACAATAATGTCCCCTGCTGTGTTATTCGCAGGCAGCGCTACGAAACAATCAAAGCTCGGCCCCAGCAGGCCCATCACCACGTACCTATCAGCATTTGCCAGCTTAGACTCCACCATGCCCATGATGGAAGCCGAAGCGTCCTCCACAACTGTACGCACCACCGCGCCTCTATTTGGCCCATTCAACTGAAGGGGATCGTAGGCAGAAAACAATAATTTTTCTAACAACGATATCTTTAAACTAGGCAGAATCTATACTGTGCAGATATAGTAATACGATGAAGATCGGAATACATACCCTTGTAGACCGAAAGCGGGGATTACGCTCCCGCACAAGCGGTGACGACAAAGACGACGTAGCGAAGAACTTGGCGCGACAAAGCCGACGAAGATGACCTTGAGGTCGGGTGGAGGAAGTAGGCCCCCGAGCACCGCTAGCGCATCACCTCACAGGGCGTTACACATATACGGTGGAGACGGCAACCTCCGAAGCTCCAGTACAGGACGAGAAGCGGAAGACTTGGACCGGAACACCAGTAGCATGGCATCGGGCGTATGGTGGAGAGAACTCTCTCTCCTCGGCGCAACTCCGACAAAGGGAGTGATGACCCACAAGTATAGGGGATCGCAACAGTCTTCGAGGGAAGAAAAACCCAAATTTATTGATTCGACACAAGGGGAGACAACGAATATTTATAAGCTTTAACAGATGATTTGTCAGATCAGCTACACCTGTGAATAGATTTTCTCGAGGAAGATTATCAGTAGCAACAGTTTTATAGCAGAGACAATAGTGAAATAACAGTAGCAGGAGAACTGAGACAACGATTGCGATTAATGTAGACAGCAGGATTACAATACTGTAGGCATAGGGACGGATGTACAGGTTTTGCATGGACAAGATAATTCATGTAATAACATTGAAGGGGATCGTGTGCAGAAAACAAAATTTTTCCTACCAACGATATCCTAAAAGCATGCCAAGATCTATTCTATGCAGATATAGTAGTACGAACGGAGATCGGAATACATACCCTTGTAGACCGAAAGCGGGATTACGTTCCCGCACAAACGTTGTCGATGAAGACCGACGAAGCCGACCTCAAGGTCGTGTAGAGGAAGCAGACCTCCGAGTACCGCTAGCGCAGCACCTCGCAGGGCGTCACACACGTACGGTGGAGACGACGGTCTCCGAAGCTCCAGTCCAGGACGAGCAGCGGAAGACTTGGACCGAAACACCAGCAACGCGGCAGCGGTCTATGGTGGAAGAGATCCCCCTCTCAACTCGGCGCAACTCCAACAAAGGGAATCACGAAATCGAGAGAGAATTCGGGAATTAATTGGTGAATTAAAAGGCCAGGGGTGCCCCTTCTTATATAGGCACCCAGGGGGGAGCCAACCTCCTCACCAGGCAATGTGGGACTATCCCCACATGCCTGGTGCGGCCATGGCTGGTGCGCTGGCCCCTTGGTGGGCCTCTTGGCTCACCTGGGTCGGCCACCCAAGCCCCCACCGAATTCCCTTGGGAATTTCCCCTCTTGGGCCTTATTTCGACCAGAAGGCCCATTTAGGAAAATCAGCCTAAATAAATTCAAAAATAAATATATAAATTCATATTTGCATATTAATTACACTAATTAATATCAAACATATTATATATAATTTATTCTAGCTCCGAAAACTCTTTCGTCGCTGCCCGATCTCCATCGGACCCCTCCCGGGACGTTCCCGGTGATCTCTTTCCTTTCCGGTTGTCTTGTCAAAACCCCTTAAGTGTGTTACCCTAGCGGTTCGATATAATAACAGGTATGATCAAGACTCCTCTATGATCAATGACTAACTCGTAGGCCTGGACCCCATGTATTAATCCCTGTGATATAACGAATGACTTTCATCTATCAAACCTGAACGCAAAGTCTAAAACCTTTTGCCATAGCGATACTTAGCGTGTCCGAGCGTCGTTCCATAGATATCTCCATACCTAATCTCGACCTCGTTACGGACAATGCTATCTTCTACTCGTCCATGATCTCGTGTCTCCGTGACCTAGTCACATGCTTGCAATCTCATTAGACATGATCTCACCGAGTGTGCCCGAGAGTATCTATCCTGCTATGCTGACTGGCAAATCCCGCTCTTGACCCCTCGTCTCAACTACTCCTTTCTGATACCCAAAAGTATCACCGTTATTGTCATACTATATAAGATACGACGTTTGGTGCGATCAAAGTATCTTTCAGGAATAACAATAAGAGTTGATCTCACGGTCAAAGGCGTAACGACTACGTCCTCCAAATCTGGGTATGTTCATCGCATCGTTCTCCAACGATATGACTCCCATTGCCGCGCGCCGCCATGCCCCATGATCGGGAAACCTCGATCATCAATCGCGCAACAAAACTAGTCTTAGTAGAGGCTACTAGGGACCTGGTTGTTTACGTATCACACCCGTAGTAATGTTTCCGCTTAATACGGTTATAGCATGACACAAAAAACTATTATGAACAAATGAGATATGATAAAGAATACACTTGATTAATTGCCTCTAGGGCATATCTCCTTCAGTCTCCCACTTGCACTAGAGTACACATTAATCTAGATTACAACTTGGTAAAAGTTTAACACCCATAGCTAACTGGTGTTTTTCATGCTTATCAAGCGGGAGAGGCTTCGTCAGCGGATCTGCCACATTCAGATCCGTATGCACTTTGCAAATCTTCACATCGCCTCCCTGTACGTACTGACGTATCACATGGACGCGTCGGAGAATGTGTTTGGCGGTGGAGTGAGACCTTGGCTCCTTGGCGTTGGCAATGGCACCCGTATTGTCGCAGAAGAGGATCACGGGGTCTTGCACGCTCGGGAACACTCCAAGTTCGATGACAAACTTCCTTAGCCACACAGCTTCATTCGCGGCTTCGCAAGCAGCAATGTACTCCGACTCCATTGTAGATTGTGTGACAATGGGTTGCTTCCCACTTCTCCAGCACACGGCGCCTCCATTCACCTTGAACACATAACCTGTCTGTGACTTAGAGTCATCAGGGTCTGAGCAGAAACTTGCATCCACGTAACCCGTTACGCCAAGTTCTTCATCGCAGCCACCATACACAAGGAACATTTCCTTTGTCTTATTGAGATACTTAAGAATGCTCTTAACAGCAATCCAATGCGGCATTCTAGGATTACTCTGGAAACGGCTTGTCAAACTTAGAGCTAATGCCACATCTGGTCTAGTACTCAACATTGCATACATGATCGATCCTATGGCTGAAGCATAAGGATGTTTAGTCATATTGGCCTTATCCAGTTCCGTTACCGGACACTATGCCTTCCGCAATATCTTATTCTTGATAACCGGCAGAGAACCCTTCTTTGCCTTCTCCATACCGAAACGCTTCAGTATTTTATCAAAATAAGTATTCTGACTCAACGCTAATAGGCGCCTTGATGTATCGTGATAGATTTTTATGCCTAAGACGTATGCAGCTTCTCCTAAGTCCTTCATGGAAAATTTACTGTTTAAATATTCCTTCACGCTATTCAGAAGTTCCACATCATTCCCAATCAACAATATGTCATCTACATACAGTGCTAAGAACACAACCGAGCTCCCACTCATTTTCTTGTAAATGCAGGTCTCTTCCACATTTGGGATAAATCCAAAACCTTTGATTACCTCATCAAAGCGAAGATTCCAGCTCTGAGATGCCTGCTTTAATCCATAGATGGATCGCTGAAGCTTGCACACCTTGTTAGCATTCCCTGGATCAACAAAACCTTCCGGTTGTACCATGTACAACTCTTTCTCAATGTTTCCATTTAGGAAGGCTGTTTTGACGTCCATTTGCCAGATTTCATAATCGTAATAGGCAGCTACTGCTAACAAAATCCGAATAGACTTAAGCATCGCTACCGGTGAAAAAGTTTCATCGTAGTCAATCCCATGAACTTGTCGGAAACCTTTTGCGACAAGCCGAGCTTTATAGACGGTCACATTACCATCAACATCAGTCTTCTTCTTAAAGATCCATTTATTCTCGACGGCCTTGCGCCCTTCGGGAATATCCATCAAAGTCCACACTTTGTTGTCATACATGGATCCTATTTCGGATTTCATGGCTTCAAGCCATTTCTCAGACTCTAGACTCGCCATCGCCTCCTTGTAGTTCGTAGGTTCGTCTTGTTCAACTAACATGACGATGCAAACCATGTTGCCATACCATTCTGGTGCGATCCGAGATCTACCAGACCTACGAGGTAGAATACTTTCCTCGACAGTTTCTTCCACTCCTTCCACGGAGGAAGTTTCCGAAATTGCTTCCGTTACGCCACTCGGAATCTCGAGTTCAGGATCAACGATCTCATCGAGGTCCACTTCCTCCCACTTACTCCTTTCGCGATAAACTCCTTCTCTAGAAAGGTACCGGTCTTCGCGACAAAAGTTTTGCCCTCAGCTTGGTTGTAGAAGGTGTACCCAACGGTTTTCCACGGATATCCTACAAAGACGACTTTCTCCGACTTCGGTTCGAGTTTGTCGGGCTGTAGTTTCTTAACATACGCCTCACAACCCCAAACCTTCAGAAACGATAACTTAGGCTTTTGGCCATACCATAATTCATACATTGTTGTTTCAACGGATTTGGACGGAGCCCTATTTAAAATGAATGCGGCTGTTTCTAACGCATAACCCCAGAAGGACACGGGCAAATCGGTAAGAGACATCATAGATCGAACACTATCCAGTAGAGTACGATTACGTCGCTCGGACACGTCGTTACGCTGCGGTGTTCCGGCTGGCGTAAGTTGGGGTACTATGCCACAACTCTTCAGATGTGTGCCAAACTCAAAACTCAAGTACTCGCCACCACGATCGGATCGGAGGTGCTTGATTTTCTTATTAAGCTGATTCTCAACTTCACTTTGGAATTCTTTGAACTTTTCAAAAGTTTCAGACTTGTGTTTCATCAAGTAGATATAACCGTATCTACTCAAGTCATCAGTGAAGGTGACGAAGTAACGACAACCATTTTGTGTGGAAACGCTCATCGGTCCACACACATATGTATGTATGATCCCCAATAAATCCGACGCCCGTTCAACGAAACCTTTGAACGGTGTCTTGGTCATTTTGCCCATAAGGCATGGTTCGCATGTATCGAGGGATCCGAAATCCAACGAGTCCAAAAGTCCATCGGAGTGGAGTTGCTTCATGCGCTTTACACCAATATGACCAAGACGGCAATGCCACATATACATGGCGGTATCATCACTATACTTAATCCGTTTGGCTTCTATGTTATGGATGTGAGTACTACGATCGAGATTAACAAGAATAAACCGTTATTCTCAGGAGCATCAACATAAAAGATATCATTTATATAAATAGCACAACTGCTTGATACTGATTTAAATGAATAACCGTCTTGTAACAGGCAAGACCCACTTATAATGTTTGCACTCAAGGATGTCACAAAATAACACTTATTTAAAACCAAAACTAATCCCGATGGAAGATGCAGAGGGAGCGTGCCGACAGCCACCACGTCGACTCTTGATCCGTTGCCGACGCGCATCGTCACCTCATCCTTCGCCAGCCGCCGTCTATTCCGTAACTCCTCCTGAGAGTTACATATATGAGAAACAGAACCAGTATCAAATACCCACATGTTGCTCCAAGCGGATGTAAGGTACACATCTATAACATGTATATCAAATATACCTTGCTCTTTGTCGACTGTCTTGCCAGACTTCCTCTCCTCCAGGTAGTTGGGGCAGTTGCGCTTCCAGTGACCTTTCCCCTTGCAGTAGAAGCACTCCACGCTAGCTCTAGGACCAGATTTGTTAGTCTTGGGCTTGGCACTCATCTTGCCTTCCCTCCTGGACTTCCAGCTCTGCTTTCCCTTGCCACCGGTCTTAAAATTGACGGTCTTGCTGACCATCAACAACGTGTGCTCCTTCTTAATCTCAACTCAACAGTATTGATCATCACGAACACTTCACCCAGGGACTTAGCCATGCCCTGCATGTTGTAGTTCATGACGAATCCTTTATAACTAGGGGACAACGATTGCAACATCCTATCAATCGCCAACTCATCAGGAATCTTGCATTCCAGAGCATTCAGGCGTTGAACGTAGCCAGACATCTTGACCACATGCTCGCTCACACTGCTATGCTCTTCCATCTTGGCCGAGAAGAAAAGCTCAGAAGCTTCATATCTCTCAGCCTTAGCCTGCGGCGTGAAGACAGCCTTCAGATCAGAAATAATCTCGAAGACGCTCATCTTCTCGAAGCGCTTCTGCAGGTCGGCTTCCATGGCGTAGAGAATGCCACTCTGGACAAAGGCAGAATCCTCCGATCTGGTCTGGAAGACCTTCTTCTCATCCTCAGAGGCTTCATCTGCGGGAGGGTCACATATGGCGGCCTCAATGACGTAGGCTACCCTATGGGGAGTGAGGAGGATCCTCAGGTTGCGGAACCAGGCCATGAAGTTTGACCCATTGGTCTTAAGCTTTTCTTTCTCAAGGAACATACCTAGGTTAAACGAGGGGCGAGACATCTACAATGGAATTTGCAACAACATAAGACTTTGTTCATAATATTTTTGAGTTATAGTATTTTTAGAAAATAACTAACATAACTCCCACTCAAACGAACATCCCTCCTGGTCATTTAAGCGATTACACGACCCCCATCCATTGCACCACCCCTCATCATCAGATCCGGCGGCACAACTTCAAGAGTAGACAAATGTCCGCCACACCAATTTTGTGACTCGTGCTCGACCTTTCGGTCTCCCTGTTCCGAGGCCATATTTACGCATATGCTAGGCTCGCCACCAAAAACCTCCACGCTGACGCTTGTGCAACATGGCTTACACCCACTGTATGTGAACGACGAGATGTCTGACACCCGATCATCACGGCCCGCCTCATAACGTAGAACTTTCTTGGTGGTGCGCGTTGGAGGGAGAACACTAGTGGTATTTTGAAGGGATCATCTTATATAGCTACCGCCGTGTAACTAATATATACTATATATACAATCACATAATATAAGATGCACACAAAACATCAAATGTAATGCAATGAGATATAGTCCATTGCGCCATGGTCTTCTTGGCGCCCGCAGTTTATAAACAATTTATTAAACCTACCTTGACCATATCACATAGCCCCTGCAAAATAAAGTTAGACGCTTCTACTTTATCTTTTGCATATTTTACGTGGCTTGGGGCTTTCGTAAATAGAACCGCTTCATACCTACGAACCTTATGACCACAACAACGATCCAATAATTGCATGTTTAAGCATCCCTTTCGGGCCCTCCATTGAAAATGCGAAGACCAACTAAAGAGAGAGAAACTGACACCCCCCAGCCACATATACGGTACAAGCCGTATGTCAGTAGTGGAACCAGTCTCGCGTAAGCGTACGCGTAAAGTCGGTCCGGGCCGCTTCATCAACTCAATGCCGCTGGAAAACACAAGTGCACGCTAGAGGGTAGCAAATAACAGGAACGGTGCCCCCGTGTAGAATACTGGTTCTAACAGCGTACAACTATATCTATGATAGATCGGCTCTGATACCACCGAAGTGGATCGTGTGCAGAAAACAATTTTTTTTCCTACCAACGATATCCTAAAAGCATGCCAAGATCTATTCTATGCAGATATAGTAGTACGAACGGAGATTGGAATACATACCCTTGTAGACCGAAAGCGGGATTACGTTCCCGCACAAACGTTGTCGATGAAGACCGACGAAGCCGACCTCAAGGTCGTGTAGAGGAAGCAGACCTCCGAGTACCGCTAGCGCAGCAACTCGCAGGGCGTCACACACATACGGTGGAGACGACGACCTCTGAAGCTCCAGTCCAGGACGAGAAGCGGAAGACTTGGACCGGAACACCAGCAGCGCGGCAGCGGTCTATGGTGGAAGAGATCCCTCTCTCAACTCGGCGCAACTCCAACAAAGGGAATCACGAAATCGAGAGAGAATTCGGGAATTAATTGGTGAATTAAAAGGCCAGGGGAGCCCCTTCTTATATAGGCTCCCAGGGGGGAGCCAACCTCCTCACCAGGCAATGTGGGACTATCCCTACATGCCTGGTGCGGCCATGGCTGGTGCGCTGGCCCCCTGGTGGGCCTCTTGACCCACCTGGGTCGGCCACCCAAGCCCCCACCGAATTCCCCTTGGGAATTTTCCCCTCTTGGGCCTTCTTTCGACCAGAAGGCCCATTTAGGGAAATCAGCCTAAATAAATTTAAAAATAAATATATAAAATCATATTTGCATATTAATTACACTAATTAATATCAATCATATTATATATAATTTATTCTAGCTCCGAAAACTCTTTCGTCGCTGCCCGATCTCCATCGGACCCCTCCCGGGACGTTCCCGATGATCTCTTTCCTTTCCGGTTGTCTTGTCGAAACCCCTTAAGTGTGTTACCCTAGCGGTTCGATATAATAACAGGTATGATCAAGACTCCTCTATGATCAATGACTAACTCGTAGGCCTGGACCCCATGAATTAATCCCTGTGATATAACGAATGACTTTCATCTATCAAACCTGAACGCAAAGTCTTAAACCTTTTGCCATAGCGATACTTAGCGTGTCCGAGCGTCGTTCCATAGATATCTCCATACCTAATCTCGACCTCGTTACCGACAATCCTATCTTCTACTCGTCCATGATCTCGTGTCTCCGTGACCTAGTCACATGCTTGCAACCTCATTAGACATGATCTCACCGAGTGGGCCCGAGAGAATCTATCCTGCTATGCGGACTGGCAAATCCCGCTCTTAACCCCTCGTCTCAACTACTCCTTTCCGATACCCAAAAGTATCACCGTTATTGTGACGCCCGAAAATCGGTACTATGTAGATTTAAGCGATCCCGCCGAAATCCGCATAATAACGATTTTTGGTCGCCCACCAGACATAATGTGCACGCCGAAACATGCGCATTATGTGGGTGGAATTGTGATAACATTACAATAGTTCCGATACATCCACAAATACAACAAAGATAAAATTACAACAAGGACTCGAACGAGTCAAGATACAAATTATACAATACAAAGATTCAAATGACAGCGGAAGCAAAATAGTATCCGACTATGGATAAGATGCAAATTGGACTAAGAGTTCTGAAGATAAGCAATGGCGCCATATCCGTGCCCAGCCAAGCCGGAGGGATTCCCAAGCTAACGTAGTCAGATTTCAAACCTGTTGACTGCACATAAAGCACAACCCAAAAGAGGGTCAGGGCACTCCCTGGCAAGAAAAACCGACTTGCCTACTTTCTACACCATCTCCCAAAATATAGGGGAGGTGGACTTAGCGGCAGCAGCACTAGCAACCTAAAGAGACACGCTACAACTTCCGTCTAATCGGAGAGGGATAAGAGAGCGCATAAGATAACCATCTACAACTAACACCAATCATAACCCATTCTCGGATTAACCCCCTCAACCAAATATGAGGAAGCAATTCGGGAATACTCACACATTGAACAAATTTTAGTTACCAGTTATTGTGAAAGTAATTCTATTTTACTAGTCAGGTTAATTAACAATGATTAGGTGTAAGTTGTCTATGATCTTGTTAGCCAGCATCATCACCAAGTCGTCCATAACCGTGGATACGACTCATCGATAAGATTATACCCTGCAGGGGTGCACTACTGGACCCGTACTCGTTCGATCAACCCCAAAAGCAAGCCAGAAGGTAGGGCATCTCCGGCAAATCTCTTCTCTACGACCCATCCAGGGAACCGCATGATTGTGTGCACGGCTAATCAGGTCTAGTGCCCGCGGGATACGACCTTCATAGCACTCTAAGAACGTGCCACCCTATATGAGAATCGACTACTCCATCATCATGAGATCGTTATGTCACCATATGCATGCATCAAATGGAAAGCCCGAACTACTTGCGGCGCCCTGGATAAGAAGCGGATTAGATCGAAGCCGCGGGGGGCTCCATAGAGCCTCCCACAAGCGGTTAGTGCGCTCAAAATTGGATCCGAGGACAAGAACTGAGTTCCTAGGTCGACACTTAGCAGAACAAAGCACCTCGCAAGGCCTTCCGCCGGTGCCTTATCTTTTAATTATAATACCCCAATATAGAACAACATTTTATTAAGGTAGAATAATCTATCATACTAAGCAGGTGAAATAAATAAGACATACAGACGACTCGCACAAACAACTCTAAGCATGCGCTACGACTCGCAAGGCCAACAGATAAACATGCAACATGTATTAGGATGTGGGGATAAAGCTGTATGGGCTGCAGGATAAACATGTGATGGGATTGCGATTCAAGAATCGTAACTAGGATAGCATAGATCAAAAGGCAGGAATGAAAGACAATGTATAGGTAAACAAGCAAACTTTGCTTGCCTGGAATCCCGCATGGAAGCAGATCTTGTCGTTGCTCACACATCTCAACGTCTTAACCGCGAAGAAGCAACAAACACTGGAAAGCGTAAAATATGGATTTTACAACTACGGCAAAAGATTCAGCATGATCATACGAGAATGATGAATGACATGGCAAGATGCATTACAATGCAATTAATCCAAGTTAAGCGGGAAAAGCAACCCCGGCAATTAATATTTAGGTGCAAGTTATTTGTTTACCAGCAATATTAAATGTTGGTTAACATGGTAAAACATGGCATGGGTGATCTACTTAAATTAAATGGAAATAGGGCATTATATATTTATTATCCCACACATTCCATATTTGATTATTTAGTTGTAATTAACAATTACACTAAGCAATTAAAATAACAGATGCAAAATGGCATACAAATGGCATGTTAATATGCATTGCATTTTTATGATCAAAATAGATATAAACTTTATATTATTTGGAATTGTAGAACAAAAGATATGGAATATATAAGATTATCATTTTGCTAAAAAAACAAAAGAAAAGGATAGACAGAGAAGAAAAAAGTTGGGTTTATTAATAGCATACGGGGGATTTGAACTCGGGTCTACTAGGTGGACTTACAGGGGCGTAACCACTGGGCTACGGTATTGTTTTGGAAGGAACAACAAACTGACCTAATATGAGGCAGCTAGAAGATGTTCTCTGAACAAAACTGAAAACAGGGAAAAAAGGGGTGGATAATTGGTGCGAGAAGGGGACTTTATCCCGGGTGTGGCTCAGGTTCGGCGGAGTAACAGCCACCGGGCTGGTGCTCTGTTGGTGATTGCATACGAACCAAAGACTACAAGAATGGTAGCCAGGACGTTAACTGAATCTGAACATCCAAGATTCAGACCGCTGGATGGTGACGACGACGGATAGAGAAACGGCGACGAATCCAGTCGGGCCGCGCGAAGGAGAGCTCACAGAGCACGGGAGGAAGGAGAGGGAGGACCGGATGCACGGCTCACCTAAGGGGATGTCGGGGCGACTTCGGAGGAAGAAGAATTCAGCCGGGGAGGAGGGGGCGACGGGCTCGGTGGCCGGTGGAGTTGAGGTCGCCGTGGACGCCTCCGGCGACCCCGGCACATCATCTTCCGCAGGGACGTCGAGGAAGAGGCGGCAGTTCCATTCCCACGCTCGGGAGGGGCCGAAGGAGACCATGGAGATGGCTCGATGATCACCTTGCTTCGGCCATGGAGGTGCTTCGGGAGAGGTGGAAGAACAGAGGAGGAGGGAAAGATAGAGCGGCGGCGCTGGGAGATGGGAGGAGTGGGGGATCTAGGGTTAGGGAGGAGCAGAGGAGGAGGGGGCCGGGCTAAAAGGAGAGGAGGGGAGTGGTTGGGAGGATGGGCTCCATGCCTCCACGCTGTAAAGCTCTCTCTCCCGTACAGAGGAGGGAGACGACAAACTGCTGGAGGGGCTCGGGCCTGAGGGGAGATGGGCCAAGTGGGCTCCGGCCAGAAAAAAGGAGGTGGGCCAGTAGGGGAGAAGTGGCCCAGAGAGTTTTTCTACTGGTTTTATTTTTATTTCTTTTGTTCATTTTTTTTATGTTTTAGTATTTTAAAACAAAATAGAAAAGAAAAAGTGTATAGACTTTTGAACAATATTTATAGTTTCAAAAGTACACAATTAATATATAATTTTGAATATTTGAAAAAGATTTAAAATATCACATTTAAATTAAATTGATTTGCATTTAGATTTAAAAGTGGAAAAGAAATTTAAATGGAGTTAAATTTAAATGCAATAATTTAAATTAAGATGGACAAATGCATATGATGCATGATGATGTCATGTTGATGCAAAAAAGAAAAACAAACAATTTCTAATTGGGAAAAATTCCCGGGGCGTTACAATCGACACCACTAACAAGGGATCGCGTCCCGCGATCCACGCCGAGACCACAAGAAGAGAGGGGTAACTATCGAGTCTTCACGCTCCGGGATGAACTTCTCGACACCACTAACAAGGGATTGGTGCTCCACCTTTAAATTCTCGACACCACTAACAAGAGGAGTTGGTCATGTCGAAGACGATTCCAGAAGAACGAACCTAATAGGATAAAAGGCAAGAGTTCGTCCACCCACACGTAGGATCCTAAAACTTTGAAAGTTGGATAAGAGAAGAGACTCAAAACAAGTAAGGTAAGAGGAGAAATAGAATTGAGGTAAGGAGTAAATAGAAACCTATTGAGATATTTTTCAAAATAATTTAAGTCAAATAGTTTTGACACTCTAAAAACAACGACCGTTAGCGAGGTTATCCTACAGGCTTTTGCGGACCTGCTGTTTCGATAACCATTCGTATCGAAACAACAAGGAGATCGAAACCAAGGCTCTGATACCACTTTGTGACGCCCGAAAATCGGTACTATGTAGATTTAAGCGATCCCGCCGAAATCCGCATAATAACGATTTTTGGTCGCCCACCAGACATAATGTGCACGCCGAAACATGCGCATTATGTGGGTGGAATTGTGATAACATTACAATAGTTCCGATACATCCACAAATACAACAAAGATAAAATTACAACAAGGACTCGAACGAGTCAAGATACAAATTATACAATACAAAGATTCAAATGACAGCGGAAGCAAAATAGTATCCGACTACGGATAATGTAACATCCCAACATTTTATAATATTCAACAATCACTAAAATTTAAAACTTTTCTTTTATTAAAATAAAATATTAAATGTATAAGGAAACCAACTATGAAAGACTTGAAAATTGAGTTAATATTCCAAATGTCACAGTTTAAACATTTTATTATCCACTGGGTTTCAAAAAAACCTTAAAATATAATTTGACAAATATTTTGCAAACTACAATCCATGTTATTTTAAATAAATTAGTTTCTTTATAAGTATTTGAATTAAACCACTTAGCCATATCTATTCATATATATAAGATTATTCAAAATGGTATATAAATTACTAAGTGGTTTTCATTCCTTTAACTAAGTTCAAAATATAGTTTGGAAATTATAAGCCTATAGTGTATAACTTAAAACTGCATAGATTTTAAATTAATGAATTAGCCAAATAAACATTTCATTTGCTTAAATGAATTTCATCTATTTTCAAAGCATGAAATGAGTAATATATTCTAAATAAGAATAAAATTAAAACAAAGGTCTTGTCCAAAGTTGTTATGAAATTTCAAATGCATCATCATATTATAAAATATAATGTTGCACAAATTATTTTCAATTAAAAATGAATACCTTATATTTCACACTTCCTAAACATTATTTATATTTAGTTCTTTAATATTATGCCAAAATAAAGATGAATAATTACAGTAAAATGAGTTTTAATAACTCTATTTCAAACATATTTGAATGTGGGTATTTTACAAATTTTATTTAGCAAAAAGAAAATTTAATTAAGTTATAAATTCAAAATTGATATTAAGTATCAATTTTGTATTAAACCAACATTTCAAATTTATTAATTTTTAAAAAGTTCTCAAAACATACCCACAACTGGTTTAACAGCAAGATTTTATTTTTACAAATTTTTAGAAATTAATTTGACATCATTTGGACATTTAAATCAAAAGATATGAATTAAATAAATAAAAACAGAAAAAGAATTACCTGGATGACGTCATCGCTGACGTCATCATCGTCAACCTCCAACCGGAAATCTCGCCCCCGAATCCTCCAATAAATTCTTCCAAAATCCGGGCGGAATCGACGCGTTCAGTTCCTCCGAGCTTCCCTATAAGTAGCCCTCCTCCTCCGCCACTTTTCCCCTCTCAAACCCTAGCTCAGAACGCCCCCAGGCCGTCTGCTTGCATCGCCGGAGATCGCCATTGCCGCCGGTGTTTTCCTCGAGTTCCGGTGAATGAAGACCACGTCGTGCTCTCTCCTCTGTCCCAGCTCCTTTGTTTCGTCCGTGCGCAACTCACTGAATTTTCCCGTGATTTGTTAGGCGCCAGAACGACGAGTCCGTGCTCGACCCGAGGTCGCCGGAGTACCCGTGGCTCCGCCTGTGTGTCCACGCTGCTTCAGGAAGAACGGGAAGACGCCGCCGCCTCCATCGCCCTCCCCGCGACGCGCCGCGCCCGGGGCTGCCCTCCGTTCATCCGGGGAGGAGCTACAACCCCGGCGCCGTCCTCTCCCGAGAGCACCGCCGCCACCTCCTCCAACTCCGGCGAGTTTCCGCCGCCACCGCCCCTCCATCGCACGGTGAGCGTCCGATCTATTATATACGGTCACGATTAGAAGTTTTGGTCAACCGGTAAGATCGGATCTGGACCGTCAGATCCAGATCTGACGATCCAGATTCAATCACTTAACCACGTCAGCGCCTACGTGGCATGCCCCGTCAGCACACAGTCAGCGCCCAGTCAGCGCTGACGTGTAAAATCAATTTCGCAATTTAATTAATTGGCAGTTTTGCAGAAAAGCCCCTGTCTATTCAAACTATCATATCTTTTTCTCTGTTTATCCAAATTCAAATATTTTTATATATTTGGAAAGCTCTTGACATGTAGATTATTTTAGATCGGTCAAAATTCAAATTTGACTTAGTATAAAATATTCAAATTTCAAATGGGAAATTTGAGTATATTTGTAATAACTTTAAATCTATAAATCCAAAAATTGCAAATAATATTGTTTTAGAAACTTTGGAATATTAGTAAATTAATGCCACTGCTATAAAATATTTTTGAGTAATTTTTGAATGATTTCATAGTTGTGTGTTTAATTTGAGTAGTTGACTATTTTTGAAATAACTTTTATTAGAAACATTATTTTTGATTAAATCCAATTACAATAGATTTAATTAAATGCTCTCTCTCTATTAACACTAATTATAAAACTTTGTTATAAAAATTTAATCATAGGAAACTTTAATCTTATAATTATTCCTTTTATTATATTTTCCAAAATTAGAAATTAATTAAATTGCATTTATAAATTCATGCATATTTATAAAGAAATCACAAAAGTGATTTTTATGTTTCTTGTGATTTAAAATTTCATTTCATTCATAGCATATTTTATTCTCATAGGAAAACCCCTCTTCATTAGTTTTCTCTAAGTTAGAAAATAATTTCAACTTGGCATTTTTGTGAAGTGCTACACTTAGACACTTAGTAATTTTCAACATGGAGCTGGAAGACCAAGGAAGGACTTAGCCAAACAAGACTCCAGAAGAATCTCCAAGCAGTGGAAGCACTTAGAAGAAAGATCGAGAAGAAGTTCATGGAGACCAACCAGAAATATTCTCTAAGTCTTTCTTCCTCTTTCTTCTTTCTCCCTTCTTCTTCTGTTAGACTTCATGATGACTAAGTAAATCCAAGACCAGCCTCTAGGATACAAGAACCATCAAGTCTGAAGATTCAGCAAGACTACCAAGAACTCAATCAAGACATCATCCAGAAGAAAGTTACAAGTCTGGAGATGAAGCCTGGAGGACAACTACATCTTTCTTTCTATCTTTTCCCTCTTTCCTAATCTTGTCTTTTAGACTTAAACAAAGTTTGATCATGATGTTATCATCTTTGAAGTTTGTTGGATCCTAACGGCATAGTGGGATGAAGCGGCCTGGAGACAAACCTTACATGTCCACGTACATGAGACCTGTTCCACAATTTAAGTGGCTGGCCGGGTGTCTGTCTCTCTCACTATAGTGAATGTCCAATTTACAAAGAGTTGATAATAATTGTTGATCATCTTGAACAAATGACTTAGTATTTACTCTAAATATTTCTATACATCAAGACTAAGCCATTAGAGGGCTTATTCAAGATGATATAAAACAAAATATTTTATTCAACTCATGACCTTAGCCCTTAGTCCTTTTGGACCAACCTAATTGCCTTGCATTAACTTAAAAGATTTTCATGGCATGAAAAAGCATTTCTAGCCCTTAGGAATATTTTGCACATCATGCATAAACATATTTTCCTTAGAAAGTTTTATAAAACTTATTTATTCATCTAGTAGGTGTTTGTGTGCATTGTGGAGTTGTGCTTGCTGTTGATTGTTGTATTGTTGCTTGTCTATACTGTTAGACTGAACGAAGAGTCCCGAGTATCGTTGAAAAGAGTTGTGAACAACGACAACATTCAAAGGCAAGTGGCACACCTCATAAACTTCCTATTTCTATATGCATTACTTAGTGTATTTTTATATGCATGTGTAGGATAGTATTGCTATGCTAAACTTGTGTAGAATTCCTTATTCCTGTGTCTAGGTTCCTATGCAATACTTGGTAGAATTATTGATGCTATGCAAATGTTGTTCTGTGAAAATCTAAATTCTACTAAGTTAAGAATGAAACACCTGGGTGGTAAGTGGTTGTATGGTTTATGTTGAGTGGCTACTCAGGTCCATGTCTATGGTTCCTGGAGTATGTACACTTGTGAATGGCCACCCAGGAACCGAGGAATCTGAAGAACTCCGAGTGACGATTGCTTCCAGTGCAGCCATTGCCATATGGGCTCTGGCTTGATCAATTATGTTGCGTGGACTCTCTCCGGCTTGACAAGCAGATGTAGGGGGATGTTAGGTGGAACGGGTCAAGCCAGAGTGGGAGGGAAAATGCTTCTGAAAGATCTCGTCTCATTCTCTCCTATCCTTATCACAAATGGTGTGTAAAGGATACCTTGGGTGGAATGGGTACAATGGTGAACGTGCACAACCTCTGCAGAGTGTAAAACTAAGTACTTAGCCGTGTCCCCGGTACGGACAATTTGAGCAGCTGATCACGGACGTCAACGGAGGATTCCACCATTCCAACTTCAGAAATAAAACTTGATGGGTGAACAAGGGAAGATGAGATTTATGGTTTTCATGCCATACTCGTCTTGATTTCAAGAAAAGTGTTTTCCAAAAAGATAGGAAAAATTGGCTTTATGCAAACTAGCCTTGAACTCCACCAGCCAAATATGCATATAGGCTTTAGAGTTATTCCATTAAGTGTCCACCATAGTGTCACTTGCCAGACTCCATTTTTAATGGAATCTGACCCACGTTGTTGCAATATTTTTCTTATTGCAGATTTGATCAGATGACGAGTGAGGTTTCGTTAAAGGTTTCGAGTCTACAACCAACATGTTTTCGCCTGTGGCAGCATGAAAGTTATAGAGACTCACTGCTATCGTATTTCCGCTGTGTACTTTTTCAATGCTAGCTTTATACTATGCAACTTGTATCAAATATTTTGTAATTCTGGATCATCGATGTAATAAAATTGACGCTTTGTTGTGATATTACATCGTAAACTGTGTGTGCAAATGAATCGATCCAGGGATTTGCACTATACACAGGTATCTGCCTTATTTAAAGTGCAGGTACGATACAGATGGTATCAGAGCACTGTGTTGCCTGTAGGTTCGAAACCCTAGGTTTGGATAGAAATAGGTTTGACCATAGGATTGAAAATCTATTTTTCTTCACTTTTCTAAAAACAAATCTTTTCACTATGTCTTTCTCGTATTCTCATCTACTATCAACCTTCTGAAAACCTCTTATCTTTTTCTAGATGACCATGTTCTTAAAGTCTAAGTCTGATTCTGCTGCCTCATATGGAAAAGCTACGATTGATCATGAAGTTCTGCATGCATGGAAGACCACTGAAGAACCAGGATTCGACCAACACTTCTAAGATATCCAATAAAGTTGAACAAGAACTTGAAGCAGTCATGAAGGAGGTAGATTTGACCACCACCAAAAATAGAATGACGATATCGTGTTAGTGTATTGATCATATCAACTTGGCTATATGACAATACTAGATTGTTTGTTTGTTGTGAACCTTGTTGCTTGATGTTTGTTAGATGTTGATTGATTATGTTATAGATTGGTTGCCTTGTTTTGTTTTCTTGAACTAGGATTCCTCCATAGTACAAATAATTCAACTCATTGCTTTCTAAACCAAACAGATGTCTCACCCCAATACCAACACCAATGATTTGCATACAACTATGCGACTACTATTAGAGAACCAGAGTCAGCTGTTGAAGATGATCAATGAGCAACTGCCTAAGATTGATCAAAACCATAGTGATTTTGAAGAGAACCTTATGACCAAACCAAAGGCATGCAAAACTTGTGGAGAGATAGGACATACGTCCCCAGAATGCACTAATGAGTGGCCCCATGGTCATACCGGACATCCAGTTAGGGAATGCCCCACAAGTCAGATTTCTTGATGTTTGTGTGAAGCAACAAATCATGTTCCAACGCAATATCAACTCTACCCCGTGGTGCAAGAAGTCAGTCAGCAAGCCAAAAAGGGGATGCAACAAAATCTCATGAAGTATGTGGAAGTACAAGAAAAGAAGGAGGAACACAAAAGAGATACTAGCCATATAACATGTTTTACCTGTGGAGAACTAGGACATTATTCATGGGACTGCAAAGAGAAAAGGACTGGTCAGGATACTGAACCAAATCTTCATCAAAATGAGACTGTGGGTCATACTAAGGTGAAGAATGAAATAAGAGTAAGGTCACTTCCGAAGAAATCCAAAAGTACCTCCAAGTGTTGCTATAAATGTGAAGGAGATCACCTAGCTCGAAACTGTCAAATCAAACGAGACTGGACTTCTTTAATTGAGATAGAATATAGCAAACAAGATTTGGAAGAACTGTTAGCCCTGGAAACACCAAAGAAGAAGAGGAACTTAAGTGACGTAATTTGCTACAAATGTAAAGGCAAAGGACATTATGCTGATAAGTGCCCAGAAAAGATGAAGGAGAAATGCCTTACCCGCTCACACAAGAAAATCATCAGTCCCGTGACATGTCGCAGATGCGGAGCAACAGGACACTATGTCAGTGGCTGCCCAGAACGGAAGAAGGATACTCAACCAAATATGAGGAAGCAATTCGGGAATACTCATACATTGAACAAATTTTAGTTACCAGTTATTGTGAAAGTAATTCTATTTTACTAGTCAGGTTAATTAACAATGATTAGGTGTAAGTTGTCTATGATCTTGTTAGCCAGCATCATCACCAAGTCGTCCATAACCGTGGACACGGCTCATCGATAAGATTATACCCTGCAGGGGTGCACTACTGGACCCGTACTCGTTCGATCAACCCCAAAAGCAAGCCAGAAGGTAGGGCATCTCCGGCAAATCTCTTCTCTACGACCCATCCAGGGAACCGCATGATTGTGTGCACGGCTAATCAGGTCTAGTGCCCGCGGGATACGACCTTCATAGCACTCTAAGAACGTGCCACCCTATATGAGAATCGACTACTCCATCATCATGAGATCGTTATGTCACCATATGCATGCATCAAATGGAAAGCCCGAACTACTTGCGGCGCCCTGGATAAGAAGCGGATTAGATCGAAGCCGCGGGGGGCTCCATAGGGCCTCCCACAAGCGGTTAGTGCGCTCAAAATTGGATCCGAGGACAAGAACTGAGTTCCTAGGTCGACACTTAGCAGAACAAAGCACCTCGCAAGGCCTTCCGCCGGTGCCTTATCTTTTAATTATAATACCCCAATATAGAACAACATTTTATTATGGTAGAATAATCTATCATACTAAGCAGGTGAAATAAATAAGACATACAGACGACTTGCACAAACAACTCTAAGCATGCGCTACGACTCGCAAGGCCAACAGATAAACATGCAACATGTATTAGGATGTGGGGATGAAGCTGTATGGGCTGCAGGATAAACATGTGATGGGATCGCGATTCAAGAATCGTAACTAGGATAGCATAGATCAAAAGGCAGGAATGAAAGACAATGTATAGGTAAACAAGCAAACTTTGCTTGCCTGGAATCCCGCATGGAAGCAGATCTTGTCGTTGCTCACACATCTCAACGTCTTAGCCGCGAAGAAGCAACAAACACTGGAAAACGTAAAATATGGATTTTACAACTACGGCAAAAGATTCAGCATGATCATACGAGAATGATGAATGACATGGCAAGATGCATTACAATGCAATTAATCCAAGTTAAGCGGGAAAAGCAACCCCGGCAATTAATATTTAGGTGCAAGTTATTTGTTTACCAGCAATATTAAATGTTGGTTAACATGGTAAAACCTGGCATGGGTGATCTAATTAAATTAAATGGAAATAGGGCATTATATATTTATTATCCCACACATTCCATATTTGATTATTTAGTTATAATTAACAATTACACTAAGCAATTAAAATAACAGATGCAAAATAGCATACAAATGGCATATTAATATGCATTGCATTTTTATGATCAAAATAGATATAAACTTTATATTATTTGGAATTGTAGAACAAAAGATATGGAATATATAAGATTATCATTTTGCTTAAAAAAAACAAAAGAAAAGAATAGACAGAGAAGAAAAAAGTTGGGTTTATTAATAGCATACGGGGGATTTGAACTCAGGTCTACTAGGTGGACTTACAGGGGTGTAACCACTGGGCTACGGTATTGTTTTGGAAGGAACAACAAACTGACCTAATATGAGGCAGCCAGAAGATGTTCTCTGAACAAAACTGAAAACAGGGAAAAAAGGGGTGGATAATTGGTGCGAGAAGGGGACTTGATCCCGGGTGTGGCTCAGGTTCGGCGGAGTAATAGCCACCGGGCTGGTGCTCTGTTGGTGATTGCATACGAACCGAAGACTACAAGAATGGTAGCCAGGACGTTAACTGAATCTGAACATCCAAGATTCAGACCGCTGGATGGTGACGACGACGGACAGAGAAACGGCGACGAATCCAGTCGGGCCGCGCGAAGGCGAGCTCACAGAGCACGGGAGGAAGGTGTAACATCCCAACATTTTATAATATTCAAAAATCACTAAAATTTAAAACTTTTTTTTTTATTAAAATACAATATTAAATGTATGAGAAAACCAACTGTAAAAGACTTCAAAGTTTAATATTTCCAATGTCACAGTTTAAAACATTATATTATCCCCTGTATTTCAAAAACCTTAAAATATAATTTGAGAAATATTCTACAAACTACAATCAATTTTATTTTAAATAAATTAGTTTCTTTATAAGTAGTTGAATTAAACCACTTAGCCATATCTGTTCATAAATATAAGATTATTCAAAAGGATATACAATTACTAAATGGTTTTCATTCCTTTAACTAAGTTCAAATTATAGTTTGGAAATTATAAGCCTATAGTGTATAACTTTAAAACTTCATAGAATTTAAATTAATTAATTAGCCAAATAAACATTTCAATTGCTTAAAGGAATTTCATCTATTTTTTCAAAGCATGAAATGATTAATATATTCTAAATAAGAATAGAACTAAAACAAAAATCCTTTCCAAAGTTGTTATGAAGTTTTCCAATGAAATTATCATAATATAAAATATAATGATGCACAAGTTATATTCAATTAAAAATGAATACTTTATATTCCACATTTCCTAAACATTAATTATATTTAGTTCTTTAATATTATGCCAAAATAAAGATGAATGATTTCAGCAAAACAAGTTTAAATAACTTAAATTCAAACATATTGAAATGTGGGTATTTTACAAATTTTATTTAGCCAAAAGAAAATCTAAAATAAGATAGAAATTCAAATTTGACTTTAAGTGTCAAATTTGTAATTAATCAATAAGTCAAAATATTATTTTTGAAAAGTGTTCAAAACACTCCCACAATTGGTTTAACAGAAGGATAATAATATTACAAATTTTTAGAAATTTATTTGACATCATTTGGAGTTATAAATCAAAAGATATGAATTAAAGAAATAAAATTAGAAAAGAAAATGCTGGCTGACGTCATGCTGACGTCAGCGGATCATCTCCTACCTCTAACCGAACGAAGAGCAGAAAACGGAGATCGAATCGGAGACGATTTCTTCCCGATTCGTGCGGGATTCGAACTCCTGCAGCCCCCTATATAATCCCCCGACCCAGCCGCGTCTTTTCCCCCAAAACCCTAGCTAAACCGTGCCCCCAGGCCGCCGGAGGAGCTCGCCGGAGTCCGCACCGTCCGCCGCCGAAACTCTTCCATCCCCGGCGAGGTAGATTGCCCTAAGCCCCGAGGCCCTACCCATCCTTTTTCCCTGCTCATGGCGCATCTCCCTGACCCCTCCTCTCGATCTTCTTCGCAGCAAATCGTCGTGGGTGGAGCTCGCCGGAACTCCGCCGCACCGCTCGCGCCTCCTCGCCGCTGCACGGCAGCCGAGCCTACGACGCCACCTCCATCGCCCTCCCCGCGACGCGCCGCGCTCGGGGCTGCCCTCCGTTCATCCGGGGAGGTACGGAAACGACCGGAGCGTCGTCGACCGAGGCAGCGCCGCCGTCCCCTCCATCGCCGGCCACCGGAGCGCCGCCACGGTATGGTCCAAGCTCTCTGCGCCGTCCGATTGAATCTCAGCGGCCCAGATTAGAAGTTGAGGACGAACCGGTACGATCCGATCTGGACCGTCAGATCCAGATCTGACGGCCCAGATCGATAACTTATCCACGTCAGCAATCCCAGTCAGCGCCGCGTGTCAGCCACGTCAGCTGCCACGTGTATAATCAATTTCGTAATTAATTTTAATCGGCAGTTTTGCAGAAACACCCCTGTCACTTAGATCTCTCACAACTTTTCAACCACAACTCCAAATTTAATAATTTTTATATATTTGGAAAGCTCTGGATGTGTAGAATAATTTGGATCAGACAAAATTCAAATTTGACTTAGTATAAAATATTCAAATTTCAAATGGTGAATTTGAGTATATTTGTAATAACTTTAAATCTATAAATCCAAAAATTGTAAATAAATATGTTTTAGAAACTTTGGAATATTTGTAAATTAATACCACTGCTATAAAATATTTTGAGTAATTTTTGAATGATTTCATAGTTGTGTGTTTAATTTGAATAGTTTGACTAATTTTGAAATAACTTTTAATAGAAACATTATTTTGGATTAAATCCAATTGCAATAGATTTAATTAAATGCTCTGTCTATTAACAATAATTATAAAATTTTGTTATAAAAATTTAGTCATAGGAAACTTTAATCTTATAATTATTCCTTTTTGTATATTTTCCAAAATTAGAAAATTAATTAAATTGCATTTATAAATTCATGCATATTTATAAATAAAACACAAAAGTTATTTTCATGTTTCTTGTGATTTAAGATTTCATTTCATTCATATCATATTTTATATTGTAAGGAAAACCCCTCTTCAATAGTTTTCTCTAAGTTAGGATTATTTTCAAACTCAGTATTTTGTGAAAAGTGCAATGCACTAGACACTTAGTAGTTTTCAAGATGGAGCTAGAAGACCATTGAAGGACTTAGCCAAAAACAAGACTTCAGAAGTATCTTCAAGGAGAAGAAACACTTAGAAGAAAATCAAGAAGAAGATCATGAAGACCAACCAGAAATATTTTCCAAGTCTTGCTCTCTCTCTCTTTCTTTTCTCTGAGACATCATGAAGGACTTAGAAGAAAACAGACTCTGGAAGCATCCCCAAGATGTCAAGCACTTAGAAGAAAAGTGAGAAGAAGTTCAAGAAGGCCAACCCCTTTCTATTCTCTAAGTCTTTCTCTCTGTCCTTTCTTCTCCCCTGAGACTTCATGAAGACTAAGTAAATCCAAGACCAGCCTTGAGGATACAAGAATCATCAAGTCTGAAGATTCATCAAGACTACCAAGAGCTCAATCAAGACATCATCCAGAAGAAAGTTACAAGTCTGGAGATGAAGCCTGGAGGACAACTACAACTTTCTTTCTATCTTTTCCCTCTTTCCTAATCTTGTCTTTCACATTTGACTTAAACAATTTTGATCATGATATTATCATCTTGAAGTTGTTGGATCCTAGCGGCATAGTGAGATGAAGCGGCCTGGAAACAAACCTTACATGTCCACGTACATGAGACCTGTTCCACAATTTAAGTGGCTGGCCGGGTGTCTGTCTCTCTCACTTTAGCGAATATCCAATTTACAAAGAGTTGATAATAATTGTTGATCACCTCGAAGAATAGAGCTAGTATTTTCTCTAAGTATTTTGCACATCATGGCTAAGCCATTAGAGTGCTTGTTTCAAAAAGATATAAAACAAAGTATGTTTATCCAACTTAAGACTTTAGCCCTTAGTCCTTTTGGACCAACACATTTGCCTTGCATAAACTTAAAAGATTTCCATGGCATGAAAAGGCATGTCTAGCCTTAGGAATATTTTGCACATCATGCATAAACATATTTTCCTTAGAAAGTTTTATAAAACTTATTTATTCATCTAGTATGTGTTTGTTTGCATTGTGGATTTGTGCTTGCTGTTGATTGTTGTATTTTTGCTTGCTTATATTGTTTAGATTAAACGGAGAGCAAACGTTCGTTGTTGAAAAGAGTTTGTGAACAACGACAACATTCAAAGGCAAGTGGCACACCTCATAAACTTCCTATTTTTATGCTTTACTTAGTGTATTTTTAAATGCATGTGTTGCTATGCTAAACCTGTGTAGAATCCCTTATACCTTTGTCTAGGTACCTATGCAATACTTAGTAGAATTATTGATGCTATGCAAATGTTGTTTTGTGAAAATCTAAATTCTACTAAGTTAAGAATGAAACACCTGGGTGGTAATTGGTCGGATGGTTTATGTTGAGTGGCTACTCGGTCCATTTCTATGGTTCCTAAAGGGTATGTACACTTGAGAACGGCCACCCAGGAACAGAGGAATCTGAAGAACTCCAAGTGACGATTGCTTCCAGTGCAGCCATTGCCATATGGGCTCTGGCTTGATCAATTATGTTGCGTGGACTCTCTCCGGCTTGACAAGCAGATGTAGGGGATGTTAGGTGGAACGGGTCAAGCCAGTACGGGGAGGGAAAATGCTTCTGAAAGATCTCGTCTCATTCTCTCCTTTCCTTATCACAAATGGTGTGTAAAGGATACCTTGGGTTGAATGGGTACAATGGTGAAAGTGCACAACCTCTGCAGAGTGTGAAACTAAGTACTTAGCCGTGTCCCCGGTTACGGACAATTTTGAGCAGCTGATCAAGGACGTCAACGGAGGATTCCACCATTCCAATTTCTAAGTTAAAAGTTGATGGGTGAACAAGGGAAGATGAGATTTATGGTTTTCATGCCATACTCATCTGGATTTCAAGAAAGGTGTTTTCAAAAGAGTAGGAAAAATTGGCTTTATGCAAATTAGCCTTGAGCTCCACCAGCCAAATATGCATATAGGTTTTAGAGTTATTCCATAAGTGTCCACCATAGTGTCACTTGCCAGACTCCATTTTTAATGGAATCTGACCCACGTTGTTGCAATATTTTTCTTATTGCAGATTTGATCAGATGACGAGTGAGGTTTCGTAAAGGTTTCGAGTCTACAACCAACATGTTTTCGCCTGTGGCAGCATGAAAGTTATAGAGGCTCACTGCTATTGTATTTTCCGCTGTGTACTTTGTCAATGCTAGCTTTATGCTATGCAACTTGTATTAAATATTTTGTAATTCTGGATCATCGATGTAATAAAGTTGACGCTTTGTTGTGATATTACATCGTAACTGTGTGTGCAAATGAATCGATCCAGGGATTTGCACTATACACAGGTATCTGCCTTATTTAAAGTGCAGGTACGCTACAGATGGTATCAGAGCACTGTGTTGCCTGTAGGTTCGAAACCCCTAGGATTGGACTAAGACCCCAAAGGTTAAATAGTTAACTAAACTAGGTTTCCAAAACACGAGAAATTTGAACTTCCTTTAATATTGTTTTACCTTAATTATCTTGTCTTGCATCTTTCCCTTTTCTTTTAAAATTCTAATACTCTTACCTGTTCAAAATTTTAGATGGGAGAGTACACTGAGACTGCGTATGCTGGAGTTTTGTCGGATTTCATCTTTGGGAGGCAGCTGTCTAGATTGACAAGTGTATTGAAGCTACCACCACCCTATTTCCGAGGAAGGAAGGAGGAGACCAACATACCCCATGGGATGCGTTGGGAAATACGCACCATCATGACCCCGGATGCTACGATGCCAGACTTCGAGCCCGTGGACTATGTCACCTACTACCCAGAGTGGATTGAGGGAGTGAACATAGCTATGGTGGACTTAATGGCTCGTTTGTGTTACAAGTATCGATTCAAGCTAGCACCAGGATCGCCCTTCCGTGCCTTTGGGAAGAGGAATGCACATGGTCTCTCGATGGCTCAAACGGGAAATCGCCTGGACGTGCCCCTTGTTAACAAGACGTTTGAAGACTTGGATTATCTCATCAACTGTCTGACCAGGAGAGTCCAACAGACTCAGGACGTCGCAGATCATGCACAAGCCGTCATACACGCAAAAACCCAAGAACTCCAGGCTACTGAAAATCTTATTGGTCAGTTGGAGGAAGAACCTTGGGAAGGATCAGCAAATTGCCATGCTTGAGGCTCAACTCATTCCACCTCCACCACCGCCAGTAGCTGAAGAAGGAGGTGACCAAGGCACTGGAGATGTGACTGTATCTGCAGCTACGAAGAAGGAAGGACCAGTGGAAGAAGACCCCGAAGAAGTGCTGTCTGAAGAGTCAACTGGGGGAGAAGTCACGCCTGTGGCAAAGAACCACGCAATAAAACGCAAGCGTAATAATTAGGAGGATAAGTGCAGTTATCAAAACCATGTTAGAGGGACCACCATTTATCTTTTAGCTTATCATATCGATTTAGTGTATTGACCTATCAAATTGTGGTATGGCAGTACTGTTACTTTTGTAATTCCCCGACCTTTCGTTCGATAAACGATTAGTTCGATTTCTCAAAAGAAGTTTGAAATTTTACGTATGTGCTGTTTGTGTTTGAACCTTGTTGCTTGATGTTTGTTAGATGATGTTGTAGTGGATTATCTTGATTGTTGGTTGTGCATTAGAAGGTTTATTATTAACAAAACTTTTCTTTTAAGGGTGGTAGCCACCTAGAAAATTTAAACACAGTCACTTAAACCCAGAAATCTCAAACTATCTTTCCTTTCATCCTTCCAATCAGAAAACCCCTTCACTACAAGTTTTCAAGTTTCCATGTCCGAAATTTTATTTCTCAAGACATCTCGAGTTATCAGAATCATTCAAGCCTTTGCTTTCTTTTCTAGCTTCTCCGAATCTCGGGGACGAGATTCCTTTTAAGGGTGGTAGTCTGTAACATCCCAACATTTTATAATATTCAAAAATCACTAAAATTTAAAACTTTTCTTTTTATTAAAATACAATATTAAATGTATGAGAAAACCAACTATAAAAGACTTCAAAGTTTAATATTTCCAATGTCACAGTTTAAAACATTATATTATCCCCTGTATTTCAAAAACCTTAAAATATAATTTGAGAAATATTCTACAAACTACAATCAATTTTATTTTAAATAAATTAGTTTCTTTATAAGTAGTTGAATTAAACCACTTAGCCATATCTGTTCATAAATATAAGATTATTCAAAAGGATATACAATTACTAAATGGTTTTCATTCCTTTAACTAAGTTCAAATTATAGTTTGGAAATTATAAGCCTATAGTGTATAACTTTAAAACTTCATAGAATTTAAATTAATGAATTAGCCAAATAAACATTTCAATTGCTTAAAGGAATTTCATCTATTTTTTCAAAGCATGAAATGATTAATATATTCTAAATAAGAATAGAACTAAAACAAAAATCCTTTCCAAAGTTGTTATGAAGTTTTCCAATGAAATTATCATAATATAAAATATAATGATGCACAAGTTATATTCAATTAAAAATGAATACTTTATATTCCACATTTCCTAAACATTAATTATATTTAGTTCTTTAATATTATGCCAAAATAAAGATGAATGATTTCAGCAAAACAAGTTTAAATAACTTAAATTCAAACATATTGAAATGTGGGTATTTTACAAATTTTATTTAGCCAAAAGAAAATCTAAAATAAGATAGAAATTCAAATTTGACTTTAAGTGTCAAATTTGTAATTAATCAATAAGTCAAAATATTATTTTTGAAAAGTGTTCAAAACACTCCCACAATTAGTTTAACAGAAGGATAATAATATTACAAATTTTTAGAAATTTATTTGACATCATTTGGAGTTATAAATCAAAAGATATGAATTAAAGAAATAAAATCAGAAAAGAAAATGCTGGCTGACGTCATGCTGACGTCAGCGGATCATCTCCTACCTCTAACCGAACGAAGAGCAGAAAACGGAGATCGAATCGGAGACGATTTCTTCCCGATTCGTGCGGGATTCGAACTCCTGCAGCCCCCTATATAATCCCCCGACCCAGCCGCGTCTTTTCCCCCAAAACCCTAGCTAAACCGTGCCCCCAGGCCGCCGGAGGAGCTCGCCGGAGTCCGCACCGTCCGCCGCCGAAACTCTTCCATCCCCGGCGAGGTAGATTGCCCTAAGCCCCGAGGCCCTACCCATCCTTTTTCCCTGCTCATGGCGCATCTCCCTGACCCCTCCTCTCGATCTTCTTCGCAGCAAATCGTCGTGGGTGGAGCTCGCCGGAACTCCGCCGCACCGCTCGCGCCTCCTCGCCGCTGCACGGCAGCCGAGCCTACGACGCCACCTCCATCGCCCTCCCCGCGACGCGCCGCGCTCGGGGCTGCCCTCCGTTCATCCGGGGAGGTACGGAAACGACCGGAGCGTCGTCGACCGAGGCAGCGCCGCCGTCCCCTCCATCGCCGGCCACCGGAGCGCCGCCGCGGTATGGTCCAAGCTCTCTGCGCCGTCCGATTGAATCTCAGCGGCCCAGATTAGAAGTTGAGGACGAACCGGTACGATCCGATCTGGACCGTCAGATCCAGATCTGACGGCCCAGATCGATAACTTATCCACGTCAGCAATCCCAGTCAGCGCCGCGTGTCAGCCACGTCAGCTGCCATGTGTATAATTAATTTCGTAATTAATTTTAATCGGCAGTTTTGCAGAAACACCCCTGTCACTTAGATCTCTCACAACGTTTCAACCACAACTCCAAATTTAATAATTTTTATATATTTGGAAAGCTCTGGATGTGTAGAATAATTTGGATCAGACAAAATTCAAATTTGACTTAGTATAAAATATTCAAATTTCAAATGGTGAATTTGAGTATATTTGTAATAACTTTAAATCTATAAATCCAAAAATTGTAAATAAATATGTTTTAGAAACTTTGGAATATTTGTAAATTAATACCACTGCTATAAAATATTTTGAGTAATTTTTGAATGATTTCATAGTTGTGTGTTTAATTTGAATAGTTTGACTAATTTTGAAATAACTTTTAATAGAAACATTATTTTGGATTAAATCCAATTGCAATAGATTTAATTAAATGCTCTGTCTATTAACAATAATTATAAAATTTTGTTATAAAAATTTAGTCATAGGAAACTTTAATCTTATAATTATTCCTTTTTGTATATTTTCCAAAATTAGAAAATTAATTAAATTGCATTTATAAATTCATGCATATTTATAAATAAAACACAAAAGTTATTTTTATGTTTCTTGTGATTTAAGATTTCATTTCATTCATAGCATATTTTATATTGTAAGGAAAACCCCTCTTCAATAGTTTTCTCTAAGTTAGGATTATTTTCAAACTCAGTATTTTGTGTAAAGTGCTATGCACTAGACACTTAGTAGTTTTCAAGATGGAGCTAGAAGACCATTGAAGGACTTAGCCAAAAACAAGACTTCAGAAGTATCTTCAAGGAGAAGAAACACTTAGAAGAAAATCAAGAAGAAGATCATGAAGACCAACCAGAAATATTTTCCAAGTCTTGCTCTCTCTCTCTTTCTTTTCTCTGAGACATCATGAAGGACTTAGAAGAAAACAGACTCTGGAAGCATCCCCAAGATGTCAAGCACTTAGAAGAAAAGTGAGAAGAAGTTCAAGAAGGCCAACCCCTTTCTATTCTCTAAGTCTTTCTCTCTGTCCTTTCTTCTCCCCTGAGACTTCATGAAGACTAAGTAAATCCAAGACCAGCCTCGAGGATACAAGAATCATCAAGTCTGAAGATTCATCAAGACTACCAAGAGCTCAATCAAGACATCATCCAAAAGAAAGTTACAAGTCTGGAGATGAAGCCTGGAGGACAACTACAACTTTCTTTCTATCTTTTCCCTCTTTCCTAATCTTGTCTTTCACATTTGACTTAAACAATTTTGATCATGATATTATCATCTTGAAGTTGTTGGATCCTAGCGGCATAGTGAGATGAAGCGGCCTGGAAACAAACCTTACATGTCCACGTACATGAGACCTGTTCCACAATTTAAGTGGCTGGCCGGGTGTCTGTCTCTCTCACTTTAGCGAATATCCAATTTACAAAGAGTTGATAATAATTGTTGATCACCTCGAAGAATAGAGCTAGTATTTTCTCTAAGTATTTTGCACATCATGGCTAAGCCATTAGAGTGCTTGTTTCAAAAAGATATAAAACAAAGTATGTTTATCCAACTTAAGATTTTAGCCCTTAGTCCTTTTGGACCAACACATTTGCCTTGCATAAACTTAAAAGATTTCCATGGCATGAAAAGGCATGTCTAGCCTTAGGAATATTTTGCACATCATGCATAAACATATTTTCCTTAGAAAGTTTTATAAAACTTATTTATTCATCTAGTATGTGTTTGTTTGCATTGTGGATTTGTGCTTGCTGTTGATTGTTGTATTGTTGCTTGCTTATATTGTTTAGATTAAACGGAGAGCAAACGTTCGTTGTTGAAAAGAGTTTGTGAACAACGACAACATTCAAAGGCAAGTGGCACACCTCATAAACTTCCTATTTTTATGCATTACTTAGTGTATTTTTAAATGCATGTGTTGCTATGCTAAACCTGTGTAGAATCCCTTATACCTTTGTCTAGGTACCTATGCAATACTTAGTAGAATTATTGATGCTATGCAAATGTTGTTTTGTGAAAATCTAAATTCTACTAAGTTAAGAATGAAACACCTGGGTGGTAATTGGTCGGATGGTTTATGTTGAATGGCTACTCGGTCCATTTCTATGGTTCCTAAAGGGTATGTACACTTGAGAAGGGCCACCCAGGAACAGAGGAATCTGAAGAACTCCAAGTGACGATTGCTTCCAGTGCAGCCATTGCCATATGGGCTCTGGCTTGATCAATTATGTTGCGTGGACTCTCTCCGGCTTGACAAGCAGATGTAGGGGATGTTAGGTGGAACGGGTCAAGCTAGTATGGGGAGGGAAAATGCTTCTGAAAGATCTCGTCTCATTCTCTCCTTTCCTTATCACAAATGGTGTGTAAAGGATACCTTGGGTTGAATGGGTACAATGGTGAAAGTGCACAACCTCTGCAGAGTGTGAAACTAAGTACTTAGCCGTGTCCCCGGTTACGGACAATTTTGAGCAGCTGATCAAGGACGTCAACAGAGGATTCCACCATTCCAATTTCTAAGTTAAAAGTTGATGGGTGAACAAGGGAAGATGAGATTTATGGTTTTCATGCCATACTCATCTGGATTTCAAGAAAAGTGTTTTCAAAAGAGTAGGAAAAATTGGCTTTATGCAAATTAGCCTTGAGCTCCACCAGCCAAATATGCATATAGGTTTTAGAGTTATTCCATAAGTGTCCACCATAGTGTCACTTGCCAGACTCCATTTTTAATGGAATCTGACCCACGTTGTTGCAATATTTTTCTTATTGCAGATTTGATCAGATGACGAGTGAGGTTTCGTAAAGGTTTCGAGTCTACAACCAACATGTTTTCGCCTGTGGCAGCATGAAAGTTATAGAGGCTCACTGCTATTGTATTTTCCGCTGTGTACTTTGTCAATGCTAGCTTTATGCTATGCAACTTGTATTAAATATTTTGTAATTCTGGATCATCGATGTAATAAAGTTGACGCTTTGTTGTGATATTACATCGTAACTGTGTGTGCAAATGAATCGATCCAGGGATTTGCACTATACACAGGTATCTGCCTTATTTAAAGTGCAGGTACGCTACAGAAGGAGAGGGAGGACCGGATGCACAGCTCACCTAAGGGGATGTCGGGGCGACTTCGGAGGAAGAAGAATTCAGCCGGGGAGGAGGGGGCGATGGGCTCGGTGGCCGGTGGAGTTGAGGTCGCCGTGGACGCCTCCGGCGACCCCGACACATCATCTTCCGCAGGGACGTCGAGGAAGAGGCGGCAGTTCCATTCCCACGCTCGGGAGGGGCCGAAGGAGACCATGGAGATGGCTCGATGGTCACCTTGCTTCGGCCATGGAGGTGCTTCGGGAGAGGTGGAAGAACAGAGGAGGAGGGAAAGATAGAGCGGCGGCGCTGGGAGATGGGAGGAGTGGGGGATCTAGGGTTAGGGAGGAGCAGAGGAGGAGGGGGCCGGGCTAAAAGGAGAGGAGGGGAGTGGTTGGGAGGAGGGGCTCCATGCCTCCACGCTGTAAAGCTCTCTCTCCCGTACAGAGGAGGGAGACGACAAACTGCTGGAGGGGCTCGGGCCTGAGGGGAGATGGGCCAAGTGGGCTCCGGCCAGAAAAAAGGAGGTGGGCCAGTAGGGGAGAAGTGGCCCAGGGAGTTTTTCTACTGGTTTTATTTTTATTTCTTTTGTTCATTTTTTTATGTTTTAGTATTTTAAAACAAAATAGAAAAGAAAAAGTGTATAGACTTTTGAACAATATTTATAGTTTCAAAAGTACACAATTAATATATAATTTTGAATATTTGAAAAAGATTTAAAATATCACATTTAAATTAAATTGATTTGCATTTAGATTTAAAAGTGGAAAAGAAATTTAAATGGAGTTAAATTTAAATGCAATAATTTAAATTAAGATGGACAAATGCATATGATGCATGATGATGTCATGTTGATGCAAAAAAGAAAAACAAACAATTTCTAGTTGGGAAAAATTCCCGGGGCGTTACAGTTATTGTCATACTATATAAGATACGACGTTTGGTGCGATCAAAGTATCTTCCAGGAATAAGAATAAGAGTTGATCTCACGGTCAAAGGCGTAACGACTACGTCCTCCAAATCTGGGTATGTCCATCACATCGTTCTCCAACGATATGACTCCCATTGCCGACATGCGCCATGCCCCATGATCGGGAAACCTCGATCATCAATCGCACAACGAAACTAGTCTTAGTAGAGGCTACTAGGGACCTGGTTGTTTACGTATCACACCCGTATTAATGTTTCCGCTTAATACGGTTATAGCATGACACAAAAACCTATTATGAACAAACGGGATATGATAAAGAATACACTTTATTAATTGCCTCTAGGGCATATCTCCTTCAAACATAGCATATGCACTTGCAGATAAATAATATAAATCATCCAATCATTAACTAATCATAAGCATGTATTCCAATTTAGTTGTGCGTGCTCGCAATGAGAAACTTGCACATCATCTTTTGTCCTGCCAGCATGTTTGCAGCAGGGCCTCAAGGGAAACTATTTGAAAATAAGGTACTCCTTTTAATAAAATACCGGAGCAAAGCATTAACACTCCGTGAATACATGTGATCCTCACATCATAGCCATTCCCTCCGGTTATCCCAATTGCCGTCACTTAGGGGCCATCGGTTCCGGACAATAATATGTGTATACAACTCATATATATGATCCAAAACAATAATAACATGTTCAGATCTGAAATCATGGCACTCGGGCCCTAGTGTCAAGCATTAAGCATAACAAGTTGCAACAATGACGTACAACATCGATAACGGATACTAGGCACCATGCCCTAACAATCTTATAGCTATTAAATGCGTGATTTCATCCAATCCCTACCATCCCCTCAAGCCTACAACGGTGAATTACTCACTCATGGATGGGGGAAACATGGATGGTTGATGGAGAGGCTGTGGAGATGACGATGGCGATGATCCCCTTCGGTTCTCCGTCCCGGCAGGGTGCTGGAACATAGACTTCTGGTCCCCGAACTAGGGTTCGCGATGGCGACTACGTACGGTGGTGTTCTCTGGAAAAGTGGCTATCCCCCGAACGTTTTTAGGTCAGGAGGGTCTTATAACCAAGAGGGGGTCGCGAGGGGGTGACCGAGTCGGTCACACCACCTGCTGGCGCGGCCAGGAGCCTACCGCGCCAGGGGGTGATGTGGAGGCCTCGTGCCTCCTCTCCGCTTGGTCTTTGTGGTTCGTGGTCCCTATCGGATGAAAAATAACTTCTGGTTGATTTCTGGGCTTTTTCTCCGAAGTTGATATTTCTACACAAAAAGGAGACACCAAGATAATTCTGCTGAAAACAACGTTAGTTGCATCCAAAGCACACAAATTAGAGGTAAAATAATAGCAAAAGTGTTCGGGAAAGTAGATACGTTTTGGACGTATCAACTCCCCCAAACTTAGCTTATTACTTGTCCTCAAGCAATTCAGTTAACAACTGAGTGCGGTAAAAAAACTTTCACTAACTCATTTGCTCATGTGATGTAAATATTCTCATTATGAGGACAATTGCTTAGACTATTCAAAACAAAGCATATATAAACGGTGTCACCCAATAGTTATGTAAACCATCAAAAAATGCCAATTATACCGATGATAAATGACATGAAACATATCAATTAACAGGATTGCAATGATCATAAGAAAGTATGATAAAGTGGTATCTCGCTTGTCCGAATGTAACAGCAAAACATAAATGCCCAGGCACCTCTGAGTTTCAAGGGAAGACTAGAGATAAAGATATCAAAGATAAAAGCATCTAGATTACACCCCGGTTAACATATTAAGGGACAAGCACATTACACTCAGAATGACAATTATGCTCTCGAGAAGGTGCTCAAAGAAGGATGGTGACTCAACAGTAAAGTAAAAGATATGCCCTGCATTGAGTGAAGTAGGGATTCAACATGTGCTAGAGCTTCTTATCATTTTGAAACAGAGGTAAAATTGGTTTTGAGTGGTGGTTGTTAGGTCAACGAATGGAAAAAGAGTTCTCGTTATCTTCCATCCTAGGCAAGTTGAGAGCATTTCCGATTATTTTTAAAACAAAGCAATTGTAATATGCATATTATATTCATATATTTTGATAGCTTGACACTCCTCCCCACCTTGCTAACAATACCATGGCTAACCGAATCCTCGCATGCCCACCAAACAATCTCAAACCATGGAGGAGTGCCTATTTTTATTTTCTCAAATCCTCTTTTGGTATTACAATGATCTAACCAGCCCTTTAAAAAATTAGTGACGAGCAGATGTAGCATGTAAGTTAATTACTTAATTAGTATGGAAGATAACAAGACCAACCACCACTTCCTCATGATCTCAAAACAGTGGCACAAATTGAGAAGTGTTTGAAGGTTTTAAAGGTAGCACATGGGAATTTACTTGAATGGTTTGAAATTGCCATGTATAGGTATTTATGGTGGACTCTTTGGAATAACTTGGTTTTCAGGATTTGGAAACACAAGAATTATCTCAGCTTAGTACAAGTGGAGGCTAGCAAAATATGGGAAATCGACAATTCAAGAGAGCAATAATCGTCATAATCATGCTTGCGACGAAATAGAATTAACGGACACATAATAAAGATACAAGAACTCTGAGTCAAAATATGTCATCAAGCCTTAATTGACTTTTTGTTTTCAGTCATAACATGTGTAAGCATTTGCCAAGACAATTCAAATGAATTGTTCAGAGGAGGATACCACAGTGTCATATTCTATTGTGAGCAAAGCAATGCAAGCAAATATCCAAAGAGACATGACATCCATCATAAATAAATTGGAAACGATCATAAGAGAACACGAACTATTAAGAATCCACCAATCGACATATACCTTATGCGAACCATCTAAGCATGCTCACATGAATGAGTATATGTATAAAAATGAGAAACAAATAGAGTTTATTACCAGACTCTTACCCAACTCGAAATTGTCATAGATCATCATAATTGACTTATCACTTGTATGCTTGAAAGGTATGAAATAATAACCAACCTCCATGGAGTAATTGAAGATAATGACCTCTAAAACAAACTATACAAAAGCAAAGAGAAACAGCAAATATTTTTGGGTTTTCGGATTTAGTAACTAGAAACAGAACAGTCAGCAAAGACGAATTTGTTCGAGGACCTTAACATGCCCAGATCAGAAAACTCAAAACAAATGAAAGTTGCATACACATCCCAGGAATATGCACACCAAATTTCAAGTCATTACGACATTTCTGTAATAAGTTATGAATTTAACGGTAGACAGCAGAAATCTGTCCCTACGCGAAACAGCACACAACAAAGCAAAATATTTTTGTGTTTTTGCATATTGAACTGAAATAAATACTAAGCATACTAATAATAAATACTAAAAAAAACCAGCAAGAGAAATAACTAAAATCTTTTTGGTATTTTTGGGTTTATGGAAAGCAAACAAAGTATAAACAAATGAAAGAAAGAAAACTAAAGCGAAACATGGATATACAAAGAACTGAATGATATGATATAGATGAGTGTGCATCGGTATACCTCCCCCCAAGCTTAGACTTTTGGCCCAAGTGGAGCTCAATGACAATGTGCCCATCCATCGAAGCCGCAGGGGTATGTCGAAGAGATTTCCCCGTAACAGGAGCTCGAGGATGCGCCGACGTGGTATCCACTGTAATCCTCCGACGGTGGCTCCTGCCTGCGATGCGACTGGTGAAAACAAAGTACGCTCAACTGCTCCTCAAACTCTACCAGCAAGTACGGCCACGGTCTTCTGTCAAGACTGAACAAAGAAGGTTGTGGCAATGAGACTTCCTTTTCACGATCGTCAGCACAAACAACCCTAAACACAATGTTCTCCAAAGTGGAGCGGGTAGTAACAAATTTATGACCTTTCATTGCAGCAAGGCCAAGATAACATGGTTCAAGTGGCACATCATTAGGATCAATGAGCAGCCCCAAAATTCAGCAATACGTAAGGCAATAATGCCTCCAAAGATGGGGCCTCTAGCATTGTCGTTAACCAGCACTCGAGTGGATTACATGGATAACATTGTGACTAAGCTGGCAATCCACCATGGACCGAATCCCCTCTGTTTCAGGACCTCCAGCAGGAACGGCACGCGACCGAGTCGAATGCTTTGGCTACGTCCAGCTTCAGCATTAGCGCCGACGATCGTCGTCTGTGCAAACTTCTTACCGTGTTTTTAACCATGAAAAAATTGTCTTGTATTGCTCGTCCCTTCACGAAGGCGCTCTGATTGCTATCTACAAGCAGCGGCAGGTGCTTTGCCAACCGAGTCGCCATAGCCTTAGAGATGATTTTTGTAAAACGGTGGACCAGACTAATCGGACGAAAATCGCCCACCTCCCCGCACCTTCCTTTTTAGGCAGCAGGACAATTAAGGCGTCATTGACCTTAGCAAAACCTCTAGCATCTTCCGAATCGAACCAAGAGACAACCCTCATTACCGCATCCTTGACGCACGTGCAAGCGGAGTGAAAGAATCGTGCCGTGAACCCGTCAGGTCCTGGCGCCTAATCCGAAGGCAAGTCCTTGATCACCTCCCAGATTTCCGCCTCCGAGAAGGGAAGCTCCAATTTCACTAGGTCCAACGGCGGTAGGTTTAGCGCTCCCAGGTTCAGCGCATGATCACGCACCGCTGGCGTGCCGAGCTGTTCCTCGTAATGATCTGTAGCGAGTCTGCACATGTTCTCTGGCAAAGTCTCAGTAACCGCACCCCGCCTCAGCCTGAAGATGTGGTTCCGCCGTCGCCGTATGTTGGCGTGAATGTGAAAGAAAGCGGTGTTGGCGTCTCCTTCTTGCAGCCAGGCCCAAGATTTCGGTCGGGCAATCGTCCGCTCAAGCGATGCGAGGCCGAGCATCTTCTTCTTCAATTGAGCACGCAGCCACTGCTCCCCTTGATTGAGGTGTCGCTGATCCGTAGCCTTGTCCAGCTGAAAGATGACCTCATTGGACATCAAGACCTGCTCTTTGATGTTACCAACACGCCTCTGGCTCCATCTAGTGAGGACACGCGCCGATGCTCGCAATCTGTTGCTGAGATCCACAAACGGGTCGTGGTGTGGTGTCACGTCAAACCACGCCGCAGCTACCGCTTCCTTGTACCCTTCGATCTTCTGCCAGAAGGATTGGAAATGAAACCGTGCTTTCCGCTGGAATGAGACATTCGTTGATATCATGATGGCACAATGGTCTGACATGGCCGAGGACAGGGCCTGTAGCATACAATTGGGGTACATCCCCTCCCACTCCACAGCCCCGAACCAGCGGTCAAGTTTCTCCAACGTTGGAGCTCTACGTTCATTACTCCACGTGTATCTCCTGCCAATGAGCCCATGCTCCTTCAGCTCCAGATCATTGAGCAGTGTCCGAAAGTTCCCCATCATCCGCCTGTGCAATCTACCTTTGTTCTTGTTAGCAGACTCCAGGATTAGATTGAAATCCCCCGCTACGGCCCAACACCCAGGAAAAGAGGCCCGCACCATTCTCAACTCGTCTAGGAATTGATCTTTCAGATGTTCATGGGTCGGGCCATAAACTGTAGTTAAGGTCCACGGCTCCCCTCCGTCCAGACTTAGCGTAATTGAGACCGAGAACGTATCTATTTGCGTACGCGAGACCAAGACATGGCTGGATTGCCACGCTACAATAATGCCCCCTGATGTGCTATTCGCAGGCAACGCTACGAAACCATCAAAGCTCGGCCCCAGCAGGCCCATCACCACGTACCTATCCACATTTGCCATCTTAGACTCCACCATGCACACGATGGAAGCCGAAGCGTCCTCCACAACTGTCCGCACCACCGCGCCTCTATTTGGCCCATTCAACTGAAGGGGATCGCAGGCAGAAAACAATATTTTTTCTAAAAACCATATCCTTAAACTAGGCAGAATCTATACTATGCAGATATACTAATACGACGAAGATCAGAATACATACCCTTGTAGACCGAAAGCGGGGATTACGCTCCCGCACAAGCGTTGACGACAAAGACGACGTAACCGACCTCTAGGTCGCGAAGAACTTGGCGCGACAAAGCCGATGAAGATGACCTTGAGGTCGGGTGGAGGAAGTAGGCCTCCGAGCACCGCTAACGCATCACCTCACAGGGCGTTACACACATACGGTGGAGACGACGACCTCCGAAGCTCCAGTCCAGGACGAGCAGCGGAAGACTTGGACTGGAACACCAGTAGCACGGCATCGGGCGTATGGTGGAGAGAACTCTCTCTCTCTCCTCGGCGCAACTCCGACAAAGGGAGTGATGACCCACAAGTATAGGGGATCGCAACAGTCTTCGAGGGAAGTAAAACCCAAATTTATTGATTCGACACAAGGGGAGCCAAAGAATATTTATAAGGTTTAACAGATGATTTGTCAGATCAGCTGCACCTGTGAATAGACTTGCTCGAGGAAGATTATCAGTAGCAACAGTTTTATAGCAGAGACAATAGTGAAATAACAGTAGCAGGAGAACTGAGACAGCGATTATGATTAATGTAGACAGCAGGATTAAAATACAGTAGGCATAGGGACGGATGTACGGGTGTTGCATGGACAAGATAATTCATGTAATAACATAGCATAGGCATTTGTAGATAAATAATATAAAGCATCCAAGCATTAACGAATCATAAGCATGCATTCCAATTTAGTTGTGCGTGCTCGCAATGTGAAACTTGCACATCATCTTTTGTCCCGCCAGCCCGTTTGCAGCGGGGCCTCAAGGGAAACTACTGGAAATTAAGGTACTCCTTTTAATAAAGTACTGAAGCAAAGTATTAACACTCCGTGAATACATGTGATCCTCACATCATAGCCATTCCCTCCGGTTATCGCTGTCACTTTGGGGCCATCGGTTCCGGACAATATTATGTGTATACAACTCATATATATGATCCAAAACAATAATAACATGTTCAGATCTGAAATCATGGCACTCGGGCCCTAGTGTCGAGCATTAAGCATAACAAGTTGCAACAATGACGTGAAACACCGATAACGGATACTAGGCACCATGCCCTAACAATCTTATAGCTATTAAATGAGTGATCTCATCCAATCCCTACCATCCCCTCAAGCCTACATCGGTGAATTACTGACTCATGGATGGGGGAAACATGGATGGTTGATGGAGAGGTGGTGAAGATGACGATGGCGATAATCCCCTTCGATTCCCCGTCCCGGCAGGGTGCCGGAACAGAGACTTCTGGTCCCCGAACAAGGGTTCGCGATGGCAGCTGCGTACGGTGGTGTTCTCTAGAAAAGTGGCTATCCCCGAACGTTTTTAGGTCAGGAGGATCTTATAGCCAAGAGGGGGTCGCGAGGGGGTGACCGAGTCGGTGACACCACCTGCTGGCGCGACCAGGAGCCTGCCGCGCCAGGGGGTGATGTGGAGGCCTCGTGCCTCCTCTCCGCTTGGTCATTGTGGTCCCTCTCGGATGGAAAATAACTTCTGGTTGATTTTTGGGCTTTTTCTCTGAAGTTGATATTTCTACACAAAAAGGAGACACCAGGGCAATTCTGCTGAAAACAACGTCAGTCCGCGTTAATTGCATCCAAAACACACAAATTAGAGGTAAAATAATAGCAAAAGTGTTCGGGAAAGTAGATACGTTTTGGATGTATCAACTCCCCCAAACTTAGCTTATTGCTTGTCCTCAAGCAATTCAGTTAACAACTGAGTGCGGTAAAAAAACTTTCACGAACTCATTTGCTCATGTGATGTAAATATTCTCATTATGAGGACAATTGCTTAGACTATTCAAAACAAAGCATATATAAACGGTGTCACCCAATAGTTATGTAAACCATAAAAAGATGCCAATTATACCGATGATAAATGACATGAAACATATCAATTCACATGATTGCAATTATCATAAGAAAGTATGATAAAGTGGTATCTCGCTTGCCCGAATGTAACAACCAACCATAAATGCCCAGGCACCTCTGAGTTTTAAGGGAAGACTAGGGATAAATATATCAAAGAAAAGCATCTAGATTACACCCCGGTTAACATATTAAGGGACAAGAACATTACACTAAAAATGACAAATATCCTTTCGAGAAGGTGCTCAAACAAGGATGTTGACTCAACAATAAAGTAAAAGATATGCCCTGCATTGAGGGAAGTAAGGATTAAACATGTGCTAGAGCTTCTTATTATTTTGAAAACAGAGGTAAAATTGTTTTTGAGTGGTGGTTGTTAGGTCGAATGGAAATAGAGTTCTCGTTATCTTCCATCCTAAGAAAGGTGAGAGCGGTTCCGATTATTTTAAAACAAAGCACTTGTAATATGCATATTTATATTCATATATTTTGATAGCTTGACACTCCTCCCCACCTTGCTAACAATACCACGGCTAACCGAATCCTCGGGTGCCCACCAAACAATCTCAAACCATGAAGGAGTGCCTATTGTTATTTTCTCAAATCCTTTTTTCGTATTACAATGGTCTTAGCAGCCATTTGCAAAATTAGTGACAAGCAGATGTAGCATGCAAGTCAATTAGTTAATTAGTATGGAAGATAACAAGACAAACTACCACTTCCTCATGAGCTCAAAACAGTGGCACAAATTGAGAAGTGTTTGAAGGTTTTAAAGGTAGCACATGCAAATTTACTTGAATGACTTGAAATTGCCATGTATAGGTATTTATGGTGGACTCTTTGGAATAACTTGGTTTTCAGGGATTTGGAAGCACAAGCATTATCTCAGCTTAGTACAAGTGGAGGCTAGCAAAAGATGGGAAAGCGACAATTCAAGAGAGCAATAACCGTCATAATCATGCTTGCGATGAAATATAATTAACGGAGACATAATAAAGATACAAGAACTCTGAGCCAAAATATGTCATCAAGACTTAATTGACTTTTTGTTTTCAGTAATAACATGTGTAAGCATTTGCCAAGTCAATTCAAATGAATTGTTCAGAGGAGGATACCACAGTGTCATATTCTATTATAAGCAAGCAATGCAAGCAAATATCCAAAGAGACATGACATCCATCATAAATAAATTGGAAACGATCATAATAGAACACGAACTAATAATCATCCACCAATCGACATATACCTTATGCGAACCATCTAAGCATGCTCACATGAATGAGTATATGTACAAAAATGAGAAACAAATAGATTTCATTACCAGCCTCTTACCCAACTCGAAATTGTCATAGATCATCATAATTGCCTTGTCACTTGTATGCTTGAAAGATATGAAATAATAACCAAGCTCCATGGAGTAATTGAAGATAATGACCTCTAAAACAAACTATACAAAAGTAAAGACAAACAACAAATATTTTTGGGTTTTCGGATTTAGTAACTAAAAACAGAACAGCCAGCAAAGACGATTTTTTCGAGGACCTTAACATGCCTAGATCAGAAAACTCAACACTAATGAAAGTTGCATACACATCCCAGGAATACGCATACCAAATTTCAAGTCATTACGACATTGCTGTAATAAGTTATAAATTTAACGGTGGACAGCAGAAATCTGACCCTGCGCGAAACAACACACAACAAAGCAAAATATTTTTCTGATTTTGCATATTGAACTGAAATAAATACTAAGCATACTAATATTAAATACTAAAACAAACCAGAAATAGAAATAACAAAAATCTTTTTGGTATTTTTGGGTTTATGGAAAGCAAACAAAGCATAAACAAATGAAAGAAAGAAAACTAAAGAGAAACATGGATATACAAATGACCGAATGATATGATATATATATGAGTGTGCATCGGTATACCTCCCCCCAAGCTTAGGATTTTGGTCCAAGTGGAGCTTAAGGCCAATGTGCCCATCCGTCGAAGCCGCGGGGGTATGTCGAAGAGCTTTCCCCATTACAGGAGCTCGAGGATGCGCCGACATGGTATCCACTGTAATCCTCCGATGGTGGCTCCTGCCTGCGATGCGACTGGTTAAAACAAAATACGCTCAACTGCTCCTCCAACTCTACCAGCAAGTACGACCACGATCTCCTGTCAAGACTGAACAAAGAAGGTTGTGGCAAAGAGACTTCCTTTTCACGATCGACAACACAAACAACCCTAAACACAATGTTCTCCAAAGTGGAGCGGGTAGTAACAAATTTATGACCTTTCATTGCAGCAAGGCCAAGATAACATGGTTCAAGTGGCACATCATTAGGATCAATGGGCAGCCCCAAAAATTCAGCAATACGTAAGGCAATAATGCCTCCAAAGATGGGGCATCTAGCCGCTAAACAGTGAACAATCAAAGAGCCAAGGTTATACGGGAATTCACCCTTAAGGGCACCCGTAAGAAATGCAAGTTGCAAGTTAGAAACATTGCTAGTGTTTTCCCTTCCATACACACTAGTAGTAAGATAGTAGACAAAATATTTTATAGCAGGGAATTGGATGTTCCTTATGTTACCGCGTTGTGCGGAGCGGGTGTCATTGTCGGTCACCTCATGGTAGGTTTTGTGCCAACTCCGGGGGATTCGCGACAATTCTCACCATTGTCCCCACATCCGCTGTACCAACTATCCCGCAAAACTCCTGCAAGGTTAGGCTACAAGGCATATCTTATATCTTCAAAGAAATAGCCTTCCCATAAGACCTGGAGTTGAAACCGAAGGACTCCAAAAAAGTCTTGGTAAGACAATAGTATTGTGGCCTCTCATCCCTCATGTAGGAGGTCAAGCCCACTCTCTCAATAAGAGTTTGTAAGTCCTCGAGTAAACCTGCAGCACGAAGGAAATTATAACAAGTGAGAGATGCGGCGTGTGGCTCTCCCGCATCCCCCTCATCTCTGAACGTTGGTGCAAGAATCTCCTTGTTGTAGGACTGCCTAATACGAGTGGCAGCCCTTGGATGCCTTGACCTCCTCTGCTAATCTCCCTCAAACACCTCATCAAAGTCACGGTTATTCATCTTCCTTTTCTGAAATTTTCAACAAACATCATAAGAATTGATATTTAGCCAACTAAATGAAGGGAAACCACTATAGTGACTTGCAAGAGGCTTAAGCATGCATCAAAACTAGTTTCTTCAACTTAGAACAAGCATTCAAACTCACTAAACAAGATATCTACAGCAGTAAATTACTTCATATATACACCATTAAACAAAATTCCACTTGGATATTCGGAGGAGTCACATACTGGAGAGGAGATGCACCAAATTTCAGTAGCAGAAATTGGCTGAATGTGGAGATCAAAATCACAGGAGATGAGCAGCAAGAACACGAGTTTGAGATATGCATGAGTGATTTTTCGGGCAAGAGGAAGGCAAGGGAAGGGGAGAGAGCAAGTGGGTAGGCCTGTGGGCCCCACACCACCAGCTGGCGCGGCCACTTACCAGAGGCGCCACCAGGTGATGTGGTGGACCTGGGGTTCCCCTGGTGGCTCTCTGGCACTTCCAGGTACCTCCTCGAAAAATATGATTTTTCATATAAAATTATTATTTTTCTGAGAAACTTTATTTTTTTCATTTTGTGGTATTTTGCATTATTAAATTCAATACTGAAAAATTATTTTCTAACAATAAATTCAACTAAACATTGCAAACTAAATAACATTACAGTAGGTATAACAAGGATGAGAGATTTTTTGTTTAGCCTCTTTATGCATTTAAAATGCACTTGTTAACAAGGTTGATCAAGTCTTGCCACCGAATGAATTTTATATGACATTAAAGATTTAAACCATATGAGACACTCATGTTACCTTATAATGAATTGGTATGGATCCAATCATGAGAGTTTTGAATTCTTCTTTATATGGGCAATCTATACTTCCCACTCTAATGGATCTCAAATTGGTAATTGTATTAACTCCAGGCATTCTATCAACTTTCTTGGGAAAATAAACAGTATGCTCCTTGTCCTGAACATTAAAAGTAACTTTTCCTTTATTGCAATCAATAACAGCCCCTGCAGTATTTAGAAAAGGTCTTCCAAGAATAATAGCCATATTATCATCTTCAGGCATTTCAAGAACAACAAAGTTAGTCATAATTAAGCAATTGGTAGTTATTTGGACAGGAACATCCTCACAAATTCCAACAGGAACAACAATAGATTTATCAGCCATTTGCAAAGATATATCAGTAGGTATCAACTTATCAAGATAAAGTCTCTTGTAAAGAGAAAAATGCATAACACTAACTCCAGCTCCCAAATCACATAGAGCAGTTTTAACATAATTATTTTTGATAGAGCAAGGAATAGTTGTTATACCGAGATCACCAAGCTTCTTTGGAACTTTACCATTAAAAGAGTAATTGGCAAGCATAGTAGATATTTCCTCATTAGGAATTTTCCTTTTGTTAGTCACAATATCTTTCATATATTTATAATAAGGAGGCAACTTAATAGCAACAGTCAAAGGAATTTGCAAGAACAATGGTTTCATCCAATCACAAAATCTATTATAATGATCTTCCTCTTTAGATTTAAGTTTCTTAGCAGGAAAAGGCATTGATTTTTGGACCCAAGGTTCTCTTTCATTACCATGTTTCTTACCAATAAAGTCTTCTTTAGTGTACTTTTTATTTTTAGCATGTTTTTCAGGTTCCTCTTCTATTTCTTCCTGATCCGAATTAACATTTTTATTTTTATCATTGTTATTAGCATTATCATTGTTGTGTTCATTACCACTTTCAGTTTCAGCATCAGAAACATATATTCTATTAGGATCATTAACAGGTTAAGAGGATTCTACAACAGTTTGATGTTTCCTTTTCTTTTTCCTAGAAGGATTACTAGGTTCATTAACTCGTTGAGAATATTGTTCAATTCTTTTATCATGTCCTTCAGGATACAAAAGATCTTGAGTAGATTTACCACCTCTAGTTGTTACTTCGCAAACAAGTTTTTCTTTAGCAATAGAGTTTTTTACTTTAGTGAGTTGATCTATTTGAGTTTGAACCATATGAAAGTGTTTAATTAGCACTTTAACATCATTAGCAGTTCTATCAACAATATCATGTAAATCACTAATAGCATGAGAACTTTTCATTAAATGATTCTCTATTCTCGAATTATAATTGCATTGCTTAACAATAAATTCATCAAATTCATCAAATTCATCAAAGCATTGAGCAGGAGGTTTAGAGTAAGTGATATCTCGATCATCAAACCTTTAGAGAGAGTGTACCTCAATAAAGGTTGGAGGAGGAATAGGTTTACATAATTCTTCAATAGGAGGTAAATACTTCACATCTTCAGATTTAATACCACTTTCTTGAAGAGATCTTTTAGTTTCCCTCATCGTTTATTCATTTAATTCCATCATACCTCTCTTCTTCGGTGCTGGTGGAGGTGTTGGAGTAGGTCTAGGAATATATCTCAATCATCATTATTCTTGCATATAGTAGCCAATAATTCTTATGCTTCTTCGGGAGTCCTTTTCCTGAAAATACAACTAGCAAAACTATCCAGGTATGTCCTAAATTCAGCAGTTAGTCCACTATAAAATATATCAAATAGATCATTTTTCTCCAAATCATGCTTCGGCTTCCCTCTCAAGATGCAACAAAAGCGTGTCCAAGCTTTGGGAAATTTCTCACCTTCATCTTGATTAAAATTATAGATTTTTAACAAAGCATCATGTTGAGCACTAGCAGGGAAATATTTTTAAAAGAAAGCATGAAGCAAACCCTTAGGACTAGTGATGGAACCAGGAGACAAATTATTATACCAAGTTTAAGCTTCTCCTTTTAATGAGAAAGGAAATATTTTAGCGACAAAGTTAGTGCGTCTTTAATGTCCTCAACAAATATTCTACTCAAATCAGACAATTCATTCATGTGTTCTACAACACTTTCATTTTCAGTTCCACAGAAAGGTTCTCTTTCAACTATAGCTATATGAGCTAAATCAAGAGAGAAATCATAATCTTTATCTTTTATGTTTAAAGGAGATGTAGCAAATTTAGCATCAGGAGATGAATTATATCTAACAAAATGTTTTTCAACAAGTTTTTAATAGCACTAACATCTTTCATACCATTAATTTCTTCAACAAGAGCATCATCAAGATCCACATACATATCATCACAGTCATCATAAGTATCACGAGAAAATTCAGGTGAATTAACAGGTGTTTCAGCATTTTCATTAGGAATTTCAGCATTTTCAATTTGTTTAGATTTAGCAATAGTAGCATCTAAAAAGGTATCTAATGAACCAGTTTTATCAAGAACAGTAGAAGCATCATCATAAGTAACTTAAGATTCAGCAGTAGTAACAGAACGTTTAGGTTGTGGTGGTGTAACAAGCTTACTCAACACAGACGGAGAATCAAGCATAGCAGCAGAGTTCAGAGTTGTACATTTCCTTGTAGTGGATGGCACGATGGGAAACTTCTTATCAGCATTTCTTCCCATGATGAATAAATTCCAGCAAACAATATCACACTCAGGTGGGCTTACAAATAAAGCTATGCTCCCCGGCAACGGCGCCAGAAAATAGTCTTGATGACCCACAAGTATAGGGGATCGCAACAGTCTTCGAGGGAAGTAAAACCCAAATTTATTGAATCGACACAAGGGGAGCCAAAGAATATTTATAAGCTTTAACATATGATTTGTCAGATCAGCTGCACATGTAAATAGACTTGCTCGAGAAGATTACCAGTAGCAACAGTTTTATAGCAGAGACAATAGTGAAATAACAGTAGCAGGAGAATTGAGACAACGATTGTGATTAATGTAGACAGCATGATTAAAATACTGTAGGCATAGGGACGGATGTACGAGTGTTGCATGGACAAGATAATTTATGTAATAACATAGCATAGGCATTTGCAGATAAATCATCTTTTGTCCTGCCAGCCCGTTTGCAGCGGGGCCTCAAGGGAAACTACTGGCAATTAAGGTACTCCTTTTAATAAAGTACCAGAGCAAAACATTAACACTCCGTGAATACATGTGATCCTCACATCATAGCCATTCCCTCCGGTTATCCCAATTACTGTCACTTTGGGGCCATCGGTTCCGGTCAATAATATGTGTATACAACTCATAGATATGATCCAAAACAATAATAATATGTTCAGATCTGAAATCATGGCACTCGAGCCCTAGTGTCAAGCATTAACATAACAAGTTGCAACAATGACGTAAAACACCGATAACGGATACTAGGCACCATGCCCTAACAACCTTACATCTATTACATGAGTGATCTCATCCAATCCCTACCATCCCCTCAAGCCTACATCGGTGAATTACTGACTCATGGATGGGGGAAACATGGATGGTTGATGGAGAGGCGGTGGAGATGACGATGTCGATGATCCCCTTCGAATCCCTATGTCGGCAGGGTGCTGGAACAGAGACTTCTGGTCCCCGAACTAGGGTTCGCGATGGCGGCGGCGTACGGTGGTGTTCTCTGGAAAAGTGGCTATCCCCTGAACGTTTTTAGGTCAGGAGGGTCTTATAGCGGGGAGGGGGTCGCGAGGGTGTGACCGAGTCGGTCACACCACCTGCTGGCGTGGCCAGGAGCCTGCCGCGCCAGGGGGTGATGTGGAGGCCTCTTGCCTCATCTCCGCTTGGTCTTCGTGGTTCCTGGTCCCTCTCGGATGGAAAATAACTTCCGGTTGAATTTTGGGCTTTTTCTCCGAAATTAATATTTCTGCACAAAATGGAGACATCAGGGTAATTCTACTAAAAACTGCGTTAGTCCGTGTTAGTTGCATCCAAAACACACAAATTAGAGGTAAAACAATAGCAAAAGTGTTCGGAAAAGTAGATACGTTTTGGACGTATCAGGGAGTCACTTAATCGAGGAGAAATAAAGAATTAATTGGATTAATTAAAAGGCCAGGGGTGCACCTCTATATAAAAGCTCCCGAGGGAAGCCAACCTCACCAGCCGGGTGGTGTGGGACTAATCCCACACCCCCATGCGGCTAGAACAGATGGGCTGGCCCTAGGTGGGCCCCATTTGGCCCACCTAGGCCGTTCCTCCCCCAATCCGAAGCCCTGGGGGGTCTTTCCCCCCCTCATGGGCCTTCTTTCCACTAGAAGGCCCATTTAGGAAAATCAACCTTTAAAATTCGAGAATAAATAAATAAAAATGTATTTAACTATTAATTATACTAATTAATATCAATTACATATTATATTATTTATCTCGACTCCGAAAACTATTTTGCAGCTGCCCGATCTCCATCGACCATTCCCGGACGTTCCCGGTGTTCTCTTTCCTTTCCGGTTGTGTCGTGGTCGTGTCACGGCAGATGCCATAGGATGGCTATTGTGTGGGGCTGATGGACGTTGGTGGATCCGGGGAGGGATAGCAAGCTGAAGAGCTCACACGGGGAGGATCCCGGTGTAACCGAGATCTCCCAAGAACAAAAAACGAGATCAAGGCGCGAGGGGGAAGATCTAGCAAATACGCACAAATGCACGAAGGCACACAACACACACACACACGATATACCCAGGTTCGGGGCCCTCGTGAGGAGGTAACACCCCTACTCCTGCCTTTCCTTCTCAATATAAGTGTGGAACAAGAACTACAACTTGCTCTTAAAGCTCTGGAGGTGAAGAACACAAAGAACTAGATGAACTCGAGGGAGGATGAAGTAAATGCTCTAGGAGTAAATGAGACTATAGTTTTGGCTCCCAAGTTGGTCTCTCCTTCACAGGAGCAGTTATGGCGCCTTTTATATAGTTCCGGCCAGGAGAGCCGGAAATCCTAATCCGGCTTGGCCCCATCGGACAGGCCTAACCGTTATGTCAACACCGGCTAGTGCGACCTAGTTGCCGTGCTATCCGGCGTAGCCCCTTCGTCATCATTCCGGCAAGGACAGCAGGCGCTGTCCTGGAACATCATTGTCCCCCAGTCAGAGACAGGACATGTCTTTGCCCATCCCGGATAGCCTTTTCCGGATTGCCGGGCTAGGCACGTCCAGTCTTGTCGTACCGTTGTCGTACCGGCTGACGCGCTCCCGTGTCAGGCTGGAGGTGACCATGCTTCCGTGTCAGGCGGGAGGTGACCATGCTTCCATGTCAGACGGGAGGTGACCATGCTTCCGTGTCAGGCGGAATGGTACTTCCCCCGCATCAGGCGGGAAAGCCTGCTGCAGACCGTTGACGGCCTACCGGGATCCCTCATGCCGGTCACCTTCTTGCTCGACCTTGCGAGTCCTTCCTGCACAAGCCCAGTAACCTGATAGAACCGAGACAAACGTTCCGTTTAGTACTTACCCGGATTGCCTATCCGGTACGCCCGAGTACTTCTCCTTCCGGGAGTCTACTCGGAGCCATAAAATCCGAGATCCTTTCCGGATGTACCCGAGTTCGTCTTAGGATGAGTATCTCTAGGCCTAGCCTCCCGAAGATGTCTTAGCCTACCAGCAAAGACATCTTCGAGAAGCTAGTTCTTAGAGGAACCACCCGCTGATGCTTGTGCTGTTATGAGGGCTCGGGGTGGCTATTTATAGCTGCCAGAGATGACCCTTGCATCTGCCAGGAGGCACCTTGCACTCTACCAACTCTGAAAGGTCAAGTTGCCCCTTCAGTGCACTAGGGGGTGGCCCTTGCTCTTGCCAAAGGTCAAGCACTGTTGCCACACTGTTGAATTACGCCGGGATCTGCCCTACCCGGGGGGCAGCTCCCCGACACTAGTCCCCGAAGCTGGTGCTGCGCACCGACCTCGGATGATGTGCGGGATCAACTTTAGTAACAACAATTACCCCAGGAAACATGTGACGATCCTTTGACTTGATGCCGAGATGAGTTTTACCGAGATCCCCGCACCGAGATCCTTTCGACCGGAAGGCCATGCTCCTAACCGGATAGTGCCACGTCAGTGAATCTTTATCGTTGGCTCCGCATTGAATTCCAGATCTCTGGCTGGGTCCCACCCGAGGTCCTGTCGAATCAGAAACGCACTGGAGTGCTTCTGACCGAGCACGCCGTTGCTCGGGTTCGCGCGCCGGGAGCCGCAGCTGATCCGAAGTCCAACCGTTGGGACTCTGTCGCCCCCGGTGTGGCCGGATCGGGCGCTCCTGGGGACGCCACGTGTCGCGCGGCACAAAACAGATCCCACCCACGATCGGAGAGATCGTGGGCGGGAAGTTCGGAAACCGCTCCGGATCCCCCCCATAAATAGGGGACCGGAACGGTCACTTCTTCCTCTTCCCCAACTTCTCACTTCTCCCATTGTCGTCTCGAGCACCTCGTCGTCGCCGCGCCCGGAGCTCAAGCACCGCCATTCCCGCTGGTCGCCGGAGCTTTTCGCGTCCATCATCGGGTCGCGCTGTTCTCGCTCGCCACCGGCCTCACTTTCTCCGGTGAGTTCTTCCACCCGCTCCAGTGAACTTCACCACGGTGACGATACTTCGTGCCCGGCCGTGAAACCATGCACCGCGGGTTGCGCCGCCGGCGGCGAGCACGAACCGCGCGGCGCGGACGAGGATGCGTTCCACACTTTAGCTTTCGCTTGTATTTAGGCCACCCTCGTATCTTGCCCGAGCATATTTGCGTCGATTAAGTTTCGATTTATTCGCGTGCGGTAGATCTTATTTGCTAGGAATCCGGTTGCATTTAGGAGTTTGTGACCCGGAGTCTTAGCTTCCGGTAGACTAACTCGACTAACCGCCGTTCCGTCTGCAGAATAGCTCGGACACCTCCGCAGGTCCTTCCGACATGACTGAAGAGAGTGTTCGGGGGTGTTGGGATGGGTCAGGGATCATGCATAAGGATCTCGACTGGCTGTACCGGACTCACCGGATTCCGCCAGAAGTCGAGAGTCGACTTCCGGAGGACGAGGTCCAACCGGAACCCCAACCCGGGGAATACGTTGTATTCCTCACGCATTTCGAGCGTGGGTTCGGGCTTCCGGCTAGCCCCTTCTTCCGCAACTTCCTCGACACCTACAGCCTCCAACCCCATCATCTCCCAGCCAACGCAATTATGATGCTGTCGGTCTTCACCACCTACGCGGAAGCGTATCTTGGCATGTGGCCTTTCTTGGACCTCTAGGCCAAGTACTTCATCCTCCGCCGCCAAGTCATCCCCAATCCGGATAAGAAGATCAAAGACTTTGTCGACTGCGGGGCGGCCACTATAATCCCGCGTGCTGACTCCGGATTCCCCAAAGTCCAGGGGCTAGAATCCTGCCGGAAGTGGCAGCGTAGCTTCTTCTATGTGAAGAACCGAGAGATGTCGGGAGATGGTCCGGGATCCTCGAACCCGGATTTCATCTATCTGCCTGAGTTCGCCATTGGTCCTCCCCGCGAATTCGACCTCTGGAACCGGCTCCCGGATACCGAGGAGGTTCGATGCATGCACGACGTCCTCAACGTGCTGACGGATAAGATGACTGGCGACGATCTCTTGCGCTGCTTTATCATTCGCCGTGTCTGCCCTCTTCAGACCCGAGTGCACAAGATGTGCCATATGGACGGGGTATTAGATCCCACCAGGACCAGCTTCTTCGGGTTGGACCATTCCGCAGTCGCCCGGCGCGTTCGAGCTATTGCTCGAACTAAGATGCCGGATGACTACACTTGGGGTCTTATCGGGGGTTCCCGGAAAAAACCACTGCCGAAGGAGAGGTCCTCCCACCGTCGATTCCGGGTAAGATCTTTTTGCTTTAAGTTACATGGTTTCGTCTTCTACCGACGTCTTTTCTGATATACTTCTTTTAGCGATGCACTTGACGTCCCGGCGTCCGCGGCTTCCGATCCTCCGGGATCCCGCACCCCTAGCCCGCCTTGGTCTGCTCCTTCTCCATCTCGCCCCTCTGTACGAGAGAGCGAGCATCCTGCCCCTGGTGCCGCGCAGACTGCCGCTGCGACTCCGGACGCTCGTCCCGTGGTGGACGAGATTCCGGCCCAAGCTACCGCCGCATCGGAAGACATCTTCCTTCCGGATAGCCCGCGCAGGGTGCCTGGGCTTGAGACGGACATCGCAAGTCCTCCTCGGCAGGTCGTGCCGGGAGCCTCCTCCCGGCAGGCCTCAGGCAAGACTGCTCCGCCGAAACAGCCCACGGCCCCTTGCCGGCAACCTGACCATCCTGTCGGGAAATCACGCAACAAGGCCGCCGGGCAGAAAACAGCCTCCGCCAAACCTACCGCTCCTCCGACATCCTCGGCCCAAGACTTGGCCCTAAGCTCGGGTAAGTTTTCACGATTACCGCCACCTCCTGCCGAGATCCCCACTGCCGACCTGCAGATGCTGCGAGCAACCGTAAGCTCCTTTATGTCTTCAGGATCCCGGGAGGTTGTTGCTGCTCGCGCGCCTGGCGGTTCCGGCGTGCGTGTTGTTGAAGAATACAACCAAGCCTGGATTGCCGTCGATGCCTCCGAGATCGTGGAGGACTTGCACGCTGCCGGCCCTAGCCGAAGCGCCCAAGCTCTACATGCTCTCCAGGTGGCCGCGCTGGACGTTACTCGGGTGATCGAGGTAAGTTTTTTCCCTTTACCTTTTCCAAAAATTATTTGTTCCTTCCCCACTAGTCCCCGAGATTGGTGCTTAGTGCTCTAGATTCCACCGAATAGCAGACCACTAGGCTCCAATCTTAGAGAAAATCAGAGGACTCGGAAGACGAGTCCCCGAGATCCTCCCTACCGAGTAGCTTTAAAATTGTTCCATCTCCACTAGTCCCCGAGATTGGTGCTTAGTGCTCTAGATTCCACCGAATAGCAGATCACTAGGCTCCAATCTTAGAAAAAACTACAGGACTCGGAAGACGAGTCCCCGAGATCCTCCCTACCGAGTAGCTTTAAAATTGTTCCATCTCCACTAGTCCCCGAGATTGGTGCTTAGTGCTCTAGATTCCACCGAATAGCAGACCACTAGGCTCCAATCTTAGAAAAAACTACAGGACTCGGAAGGCGAGTCCCCGAGATCCTCCCTACCGAGTAGTTTTAATTGACATAGATCTCGGAACATCACGAGTCCCCGGGATCCTTCCCGAGATTGACATAGCTTTCTTTGTTTTGAATTCAGGAGTGCGGCAAGAAACGGGGCAACATCTTCCACCGGCTTCTTGCTGACCTCGGTCAGTCCAAGAAGTGCGAGGGGCGCCTCCGAGAGGAGCGGGATGCCGCGCGCAAAATCTCGGTGGAGCAGAAGTCTGCGCTAGCCGCGACCCAGGCCGAGATCGCGCGGCTAAGTGCCGACCTCCGGGAGTGCGCGAGCGACATGAAGACGCGCTTCGTGGAGGCGTCGAAGAAGCAGAAGGAGACCTTGGATCAATCCGAGGCACGCGCGCATCACGCCGAGACCGGACTGACGCTTCTCCGGTCACATGCCGATTCTTGGCTCTCTGAGCTAACCGGGTTGAACCGGGATCTGAACAGTAAGTTGACCGACATCCTTTTCTCCTGCTCTTTTTCTTTACTTGTAGCGCCCCATCTTTTAAATAAAGATGGAACACCTGTGTTATGTGCTAGTCCCTGGATCATTGCCAGCACCACAGTACAAAATATATAGTATCATTGCATAAGTATCAAATTACTACAACGAGATCCAAAAATAGCTAAGTATAGCTTTATTACTAAGTGCATAGTCATGAAGACTAGCTAAAATATTCAGAGTTCACAATGAAAGTAATAGCAATGAGCCTCTTCTTCAAGCATGCGCCACAGGCAGACATGTTGGGTGTAGACTCGAGTCCAAACTCATGCCTCATCAGAATTACCTGCACATTTGAATATGCAGCCCCCGAAGGAGGTCAATACAATGAAGTATTGGCAAGTGACTATAGTGGATAATTCATGACAAGTCTAATTCTATATGCGTATTTGGCTTGGTGGAGTTGTAGGCTATTTTGAAGAAGCCAGTTTTCTCCTATCTTTTGTAAAACAATTTTGTTTCTCAAAGACTTGGCACCAAGGGATAAAGCCCAAGTGCACCAACAATTTTTTCCTTAGTCAAATTTTACTTTATGAAAACTATGACGAGATTCTTCCGTCCATCCTTGTCAAGTTGCTCGAAGTAGTCCGTCACCGGGGACACGGCTGAGTACTCAGATTGTCGACTCTGTAGAGGTTGTGCACTTTCACCTTGAGACTCAATTAACCCAAACATCGTATACACGCGGAGTGCATTAAGGAAAGGAGAGAATTGAGACAAGAACTTTCAGAAGAAGAATGCAACCATACTAGCAAGACCCGTTCCACCTACCAACTCTACATCTGCTTGTCAAGCTGACAGGTTGCACTCTCACAACTTAGTAATTCTAGACAGAGCCCATTGTCAAAAGGCTGCACGGGAAGCTTCTAAACTTGGAGGGACTTAGAAATCTCTTTGTTCCTGGGTGGCCGTCCACAAGTGCGCTTCTGGGTGACAACCACCATGCTCATGGCCCTAAGTAGAATAGACATTCATCCTAGGCAAAGACAACCACAAGCATAGTCCCAAAAGCCACTCAACATAAACCAAACAACCAATTCCACCCAGGTGTGCATTTAAAGTTTTAACACTTAGCAATATTTCTATAACATGGTAAGTAAACACTTTTTTTTATAGCATAGCTCAGCGTCTAACAAAAACTTTGATGGCTGCATGGGAAGGGATGGCTACACACTACTAGGATATTTTCAAAGTGTAAACTAACTTAGCATTATAAGATAGTTCAAAAATTCCCTATCATGCATACTACTCAAAAATCTACTAATAATGCATATAGAAAACATTGGGTAGATTATGAATGTCACTTGCCTTGGTAACAAGAGGAACAAGCACAACAAGAATAACAATCACAAGAAGGGCCTTCCTCCTCTTCACAATCTAGAGACAAACAACAAAAATAAATAAACACACAAACACAACACCTGAAAATATCAAGACAATAATACGTATGCATGCTTGATATGCAATGAATTTACCAAGACAAAATAATTACTATTTTATTTCCTATGTTATTAATGCATGAAATGCAATGATCAATATTTTAATATTTTATTTAATCATTTAAAATATTGAGCATAACATAGAAGTTTTAAGCCCTAAAACCAAATTCTTTAATTCTAATATGAAAAGTTTCAAATAAAACTCAAGTTGCACTCTCTGGACAGAGGGCATTAATAAAAAGCTAAAACAATTGGATTTATTTGGAAAGAATTTTTATTAATTTAGTTATAGATTTAATAGCTGAAAAGCTAAACAATTAAATTCCGCAATTTAAAATACACTAAAAAGACAAACTAATGAAACAATACTAAACTACACGAGCAGAGCTTCACGCGGATATAAAATTCATCAAATTTGGATGAACAGACCGAAAGTTATGAATTTTGTAAGTTTGTATTGTTTTTCTATTTTTAAAACAAATTTTCAGCCGAAATAGATAATTAACAGGCCACGCGGCACGATCTAATTGGACGGTACCGGTTCGCCGCGGATCGGCACGGAAGCCGTCCGATCTAACTTAAATCAGACGCTCCAGAATAACGGAACGAAACGGTAAAAGAAAAAGAACCGTGCCCGTCCGATCTGGATCTAATGGTCCAGATCGCACTGGCCAACTCGGGCGGCGCTGTTCGTCGGAGCGCCTCTGGTTGCGGCGGCGCCATGTCCGGCGTCGCACTCGCTGGCGATGTACGACCCTAGGGGATGAACGGTTCATACCAGAACGTTCAGAGGCGTGAGGTAGCGACGGTGGCGAGTTGGTCATCGTTGAATTGCTCGGCTGCTCCCTGGATCGCTCGCCGGAGTCGAGGCCGGTGGCGGCTTGCTTCGGTTGCGGATGAAGGTGACGAACCGATGTGAAGGAGGAGACTACAAGGTGTCACAGAGATGCGCACGGAGAAAATAAAAGGAAATAACGAGAGGGGAGAGCTCGAGGTCGTCTGTAGCCACCGGAATCAGAAGCTTACGGCGGCGAAAACGACGGACGGCGGCGGACGGTTTCTGAGCAGCCTGGGGGCGATCTTTTAGGGTTTTGGGGTTCGGGAGGAGGCGGCGGAGGGGGGTTTATATGGGGGAGGAGGGAGCTATTAAAACGCGTTTATCCAACGGATTTTGATCCGGATCAAAATAGGGTTCGGTGAGTTCGTGTTCGTCACGATTTGGGGATGATGATGACAAGTGGGTCCCGTCTGGAAGTGAGAGAGGGGGGGGGGGGAGGTGGGCTACGCGGGCTGGTTTGCTGGGACGTTTCCTCGCGCGCGCGCGGCAGATAGCAGATGGGCTAGGCCCAGTTAACTCGTTACACATTTTTTTTTTGTTTTGAACCTTTTCCAAACAATTTGATTTTTAAGTCTTATCAAAACATTTCAGAAAAATTCATAAAAATATGTTTTGAAAAGCTAATTTAATTTAGAACTTTTTGATATCATTTTGCTAAATAAATAAAATAATAAAATACAGATTTTATAAGGAGCTCAATTAGACCTCTTTATGGAAAACAACTTTATTTAAACTTATAATTAAAATTCAAATTATTCTTTATGTGATTTCAATGCCATGCCTATATGATGCATGATGCATGATGCATGAATGCAAAGTTTTAAATTTTTGAGAAATTTGGGATGTTACAGACTAACCCCCTTAAGAGGAAGCTCGCCCTCGAGCTTCGGAAAGGTCAGCAAATAGGTGTGGGTGGTCTTCTCGGAGGTCATCCTCTCGTTCCCAGGTGGCTTCGTCCTCGGTGTGATGATTCCATTGGACTTTGCAAAACTTGATGATTTTGGTACGGGTGACTCTTTCTGCTGTCTGTAATATCTTGATGGGCTTCTCTTCGTATGTCAGGTCACTCTCCACTTGTACCTCCTCGAGGGGTACAATATCCTTTAAAGGAACTCCCATCATCTCGGGATGACATTTCTTCAACTGACTGACATGGAACACATTATGAACATCAGACAGAACTTCGGGTAGCTCTAGCTCATATGCCACTTCACCTTTGCGAGAAATAATTTTGAATGGTCCAATGAATCGAGGTGCTAACTTTCCCTTGATTCCAAACCTTTTTACACCCCGAAGTGGTGACACTCTCAAATAGGTTCTATCACCCACTTCGTAGGTGACTTCTCTATGCTTGGAATCTGCATAGCTTTTCTGGCGTGACTGTGCTATTTTCAATCTGTCCTTAATCAGCCTGACTATCTCTTCAGCATCCTGTATTATATCAGGTCCAAAGAAACTCCGTTCTCCTACACCACTCCACAACAGTGGGGTTGTGCATTTCTTTCCATATAAGGCTTCAAACGGTGCCATCTCAATGCTGACTTGGTAACTGTTGTTGTAGGAGAACTCAGCGTATGGTAAATTATCATCCCAACTAGATCCATTGTCGAGCGCACAAGCTCTTAACATATCCTCTAAAATCTGATTCACTCTTTCAGTCTGACCATCTGTTTGCGGGTGGAAAGCCGTACTGAACTCCAATCTGGTTCCTAAAGATTTGTGCAACTGCTTCCAGAAATGAGAAGTGAACTGGGTCCCTCTATCAGACACAATACTCTTAGGAACGCCGTGAAGGCACACAATTCTCTTCATGTAAATATCGGCTAACTTTGCACTAGTATAAGTGGTCTTCACGGGTATGAAGTGAGCTATTTTGGTTAGGCGACAAACAATAACCCATATAGAATCATAACCCGATTTGGTCCTTGGTAATCCGGTGATGAAGTCCATCCCAATAGAATCCCACTTCCAATCCGGTACTTTCAAAGGTTGTAAGAGCCCTGCTGGTTTCTGGTGTTCTGCCTTTACTCGACTACATACATCGCACTTAGCTATGTATTCTGCTATTTCTCTTTTCAGATTATTCCACCAAAATCTCACTTTCACATCCATATACATCTTGGTATTTCCCGGATGAATAGAATAAGGTGTCTCATGAGCTTCTTGCAGAATTAACTTTCTAATATCAGGATCATTGGCCACACATACACGTTTTTCAAACCACAAAATCCCTTGCTCATCCTCATGAAATCCTTTAGCTTTGCCTGCTCTTAGATTGACTTTGATCTCTTCTATTTCCTTGTCTCCTTTCTGAGCTTCACGTATCTTGTCCATCAAAGTGGGTTGTACAACTAATGAGGTTACAAACCCTTCAGGTACTACTTCCAATCTGAGGTCCTTGAATGCCTTGCATAAATCCTCGGGTAATTCTCCTGCTGTAAGGCCATTCACATACACTTTACGACTCAGAGCATCTGCTACCACATTAGCTTTCCCCGGATGGTATTGGAGACTTAGATTATAATCTTTAATAAGTTCCAACCATCTTCTTTGTCTCATGTTCAATTCTGTGTAAATATGTACTTCAAACTTTTGTGGTCCGTGAATACCTCACATCTTTTTCCCATCAAGTAGGGTCTCCAAGTTTTTAGGGCATGCACTACTGATGCTAACTCGAGATCATGAGTTGGATAATTTGCTTCATGTTTCTTGAGTTGTCTAGAGGCACAAGATGCCACTCTGCCTTCCTGCATCAACACACTTCCCAAGCCTTGGCGTGAAGCATCACAATACACTTGGAATTCCTTCTCCAGATCAGGTAAGCATAGAACTGGGGCTGAAACCAGACGTTTTTTCAACTCCTGAAAACTGGTTTCGCATGCCTCAGTCCACTCAAATTTCTTCTCCTTCTTTAATAATTCCGTCAAGGCCTTGGCAATCTTGGAGAAGTTTTCAATGAATCGTCGGTAGTATCCTGCTAGGCCCAGAAAACTTCGTAATTCACCAGTATTCTTCGGCGGTTCCCAATTAGTTACAGCTGAAACTTTTTCAGGATCCACCGCTATACCTTCCTTGGACACCACATGGCCTAAAAATCCGACTTGTTCAAACCAAAACTCACACTTGCTGTACTTGGCATACAACTTATGTTCACGTAGTCTCTGCAATACTAGACGCAAGTGCTCTTCATGTTCTTTGTGACTCTTGGAGTAGATTAGAATATCATCTATGAACACTACCACAAACTTATCCAGAAAATCCATGAACACTTTATTCATCATATTCATGAAATAGGCTGGTGCATTGGTTAATCCAAAAGGCATTACGGTGTACTCGTATGAGCCATATCTCGTAACAAATGCAATCTTGGGTATATCCATTTCTCTAACTTTCATTTGGAGGTACCCTGATCTAAGATCGATCTTTGAGAAAACACAAGCACCTTCCAGTTGGTCAAATAGTTCGTTTATCTTGGGTAACAGGTACTTGTTTTTGATAGTTTGCTCGTTTATATCTCTATAATCCGTGACTAGCCTCTGTGTTTGATCCTTCTTTTTAACAAATAAGACTCGTGCTCCCCATGGCGATGAACTTGGACGGATGAATCCTTTCTGGATATGCTCCTCCAGTTGCTTCTTGAGCTCATTCAATTCATCGACGGCCATAGGATAAGGTCTTTTAGCTATTGGTCCTGTTCCCGGCTTCAGTTCGATGAGAAACTCTACATCTCTATCGGGTGGCATTCCCGGTAGTTCCTCCGGAAAAACATCTAGGTATTCCTTGACAATAAGCACATCACCAAGGCTAACCCCCTTAAGAGAATTTAGCCTAACCTTCTTAAGTTCGAAAGTTGATCTGAACTTAATATTCCTTTTCTCTGGGGTGGTGAGGGTGATTGCTCTATTTGCACAGTCTATGATTCCTTCAAAACGCGTCATCCAATCCATTCCGATGATAACATCCAATCCTTGGGTTTCTAGGATGACTAAGTCTGTTGGAAAGGTGTGTTTTCCGATTTGCAAGTCTAACTGCCTACACCCGGAATTTACTATCATCTCTCCTCCAGGTGAACTTACCCTAATAGGTTTTCCTAGACTTTCCTCAGCTAACCCATGTTTGCTTACAAAATCTCTTGATATGAATGAATGAGATGCTCCAGTATCAAATAAGACTAATGCTGGAAAGGAGTGGAGCAAGAACGTACCAATCACAGCATCAGGTTCATCATGAACTTCTTCCACATTGATGTGGTTCACTTGTCCCTTCTGGAAAGGATTGGGCTTGGAATTTTCATCAGCTTTCCTCTCTGGGCATTCCGTTGCATAATGTCCTGTCTTCTTGCACTTGAAGCAAGTCACATTAGACAAGTATTTCTTCCCTTCATAGTTAGAACGGTGATTACCATTTCTAGGATTATGGCCATGGTGATGGTTTCCCCTGGATCCACCATTATTTCCATTGTATCCTCCATTATTCCCTTTGTATCCTCCACTGTTTCCTTTGTATCCTCCATTGTGGTTATGACCATGATGTTTTTGGCCACTACCAGTGTTGGAGTGATTCCAGGGTTTATGGCTACTGACTTCAGAGGTGTGTTGTTTCTTATATGTCCCTTCAGAATGAACCTTACTTGCACTGAACTTCCTCTTCCTATTCTCTTCCTTTCTTATATTGTTGTCCAGGGTGATAGCTTGATCCAGCAGAGCTTGATAGTTTGGAGTATATGCCACAGACAAGGGTATCTTCAGTTCTCCCCTAAGTCCATTGAGGAACTTTTCCTTCCTCTTTGCATCAGTATCAATGTCCTCTGGTGCATACCTTGATAGCATACATAAGTCATCCATATACTCCTTCAGAGTTCTACCTCCCTGCCTCAAGCTGCGAAATTCCTCTTTCTTCAGGTTCATTATACCCGAGGAGATGTGAGCATTCCGGAAACCTTCCTTGAACGCATCCCAAGTCATGCCATCCAAAGGATGAGTCACTTGATAAGTCTCCCACCACAATGCTGCGGGTCCTTCCAACAGGTGTGCAGTGAGCCTTACTTTTTCTGCCTCGGAATACTCACAAGTTACTAAGTCCTTATTGACTGAACGGAGCCAATCATCCGCCACTATTGGTTCAGTAGCAGAGGAGAACTTATTAGGCCTAAGCCTTAGGAATCTAGCAAGTCTGTCCACTGGAGGTGGTGGTGGAGGTGGCGGGTTGTTGTTGTTGTGGTTGTTGTTGTTGTTGTTGGTTGCTGCAATGAATTGAGTCATCATATTCATCAACTGAGCTTGAGCGGCCATCAGTTGTTGCATGGCATCATCGTTGTTGGTATCACGACGTGGAGGCATCTGTAGGGTTTTCAGCATAGATGAGTGAAAGATAGACAGAACTAAGAGAAGAAAAATCCTACCCATGCACAAAGCAACCAAGTCAACACAATCAACACTCAAAAGACAACTTAAAAAGAAAAGTCTACTTAGCAAATCGAAACAAGTATTCTAAGTTGATTTAATAAAACAACAGAGTCTGCAAACCAATCATTCTATCATTGTCACACCACAAGTTGGAGATCAATGTTTTAAAAAGAACGACGAACTAAACGAGGGAGAACATGGTGGTCCAACTACTAAGTCTAAACTTCGTCCATGACGTCTCCTTCATCTTCTTCGACTTCCTCGATGGTGATGCCTTCCTTCGTAAGGATCTCCTTGTAGTCATTCACCTCCTTCTCCAAGGCCTCGTTCTTCTCTTGTAACATTGTCGTCTCATGGTGCAGAGTCTCGATCGCTTCCTTCTCCAGGACTTCAGTCTTCTCTTGTAGCATTCTCTTCTCACGTCGTAGAGTCTCGATCAAATCTCGATCAGCTTCGAACTCGATGTCGTTGCTCAGAATTTCATCCTTCAAGGTCTTGATCTCCTTGTTCTTGTCTCTAATTCTCTTTTCTTGATTTTGGAACTTCTTCTCTTGAGCTCGGAATTTCTCCTCTTGAGCGTTGGCCACCTCTTCTTGGGCTTCAATCTTCTTTTGAGTCTCCTTGACTTGTGCCATTATTTCATCATTCTTCAACAGCTCGTTGCGCCTATCCTCTTCGAGTTTCCAGAGGTGAAGTTCTAAGTCTTGGAGATATGGGTACAAAGGTTCTGGTTTGTTTTTGTCTTCATCGCTAACAAGGTAGGGTATCCCATGTTCGTCACGTTGGCCAAGGTTGGAAAAGTAGTGGTCTTTTAACTCCTCCTGGAATTGCCAGCAAAGACGTCCTATTAGCTCCTGCGTGACGAGATTCAGCCCTTTCTCTAAGGAGTCACTAATCAACTTGTACTGGATGTCTTCGGTCTTGGGTTCAGTCTGGCGCCCTTGTTGGAAAAGACGAATTCCCCATAAGTCTTCTTTGTTGAAGTGCTTCAGCTGGCTTGCCTTGATGATGGGTGTTGGAAGTGTCAACAGTTCTACCAACTCTAGAAGATATCTTCCAAAGCGCATGTCCTTGAAGTCCTCCGCGGTTTGATACATGAAAAACGACATCCTTAAGTGAAAACAAGACACAAGGTAAGAAATACTAGTTGTGGTGTACTTAAGTACTTAGAGAAAAAGAAGTTCTTTCCTAAAAGGTGATCAACACTATTATCAACCCTTTGTAAGTCGGATATTCACCATAGTGAGAGAGACAGACACCCGGCCAGCCACTTATAATTGTGGAACAGGTCTCATGTACGCGGACATGTAAGGTTTGTCCCGGGCCGCTTCATCCCACTATGCCGCTAGGATCCAACATACTTCAAAGATGGTAATATTATGATCAAAAGAGGCTTAACCAATCCTAAGGGCTCAAACCTACAGGCAACACTCTAGCTCTGATACCATTTTGTAGCGCCCCATCTTTTAAATAAAGATGGAACACCTGTGTTATGTGCTAGTCCCTGGATCACTGCCAGCACCACAGTACAAAATATATAGTATCACTGCATAAGTATCAAATTACTACAACGAGATCCAAAAATAGCTAAGTATAGCTTTATTACAAAGTGCATAGTCATGAAGACTAGCTAAAATATTCAGAGTTCACAACGAAAGTAATAGCAATGAGCCTCTTCTTCAAGCATGCGTCACATGCAGACATGTTGGGTGTAGACTCGAGTCCAAACTCATTCCTCATCAGAATTACCTGCACATTTGAATATGCAGCCCCCGAAGGAGGTCAATACAATGAAGTATTGGCAAGTGACTATGGTGGATAATTCATGACAAGTCTAATTCTATATGCATATTTGGCTTGGTGGAGTTGTAGGCTATTTTGCAGAAGCCAGTTTTCTCCTATCTTTTGTAAAACAATTTTGTTTCTCAAAGACTTGGCACCAAGGGTGGCCGTCCACAAGTGCGCTTCTGGGTGACAACCACCATGCTCATGGCACTAAGTAGAATAGACATTCATCCTAGGCAAATACAACCACAAGCATAGTCCCAAAAGCCACTCAACATAAACCAAACAACCAATTCCACCCAGGTGTGCATTTAAAGTTTTAACACTTAGCAATATTTCTATAACATGGTAAGTAAACACTTTTTTTTATAGCATAGCTCAGCGTCTAATAAAAACTTTGATGGCTGCATGGGAAGGGATGGCTACACACTACTAGGATATTTTCAAAGTGTAAACTAACTTAGCATTATAAGATAGTTCAAAAATTCCCTATCATGCATACTACTCAAAAATCTACTAATAATGCATATAGAAAACAATGGATAGATTATGAATGTCACTTGCCTTGGTAACAAGAGGAACAAGCACAACAAGAATAACAATCACAAGAAGGGCCTTCCTCCTCTTCACAATCTAGAGACAAACAACAAAAATAAATAAACACACAAACACAACACCTGAAAATATCAAGACAATAATATGTATGCATGCTTGATATGCAATGAATTTACCAATACAAAATAATTACTATTTTATTTCCTCTGTTATTAATGCATGAAATGCAATGATCAATATTTTAATATTTTATTTAATCATTTAAAATATTGAGCATAACATAGAAGTTTTAAGCCCTAAAACCAAATTCTTTAATTCTAATATGAAAAGTTTCAAATAAAACTCAAGTTGCACTCTCTCGACAGAGGGCATTAATAAAAAGATAAAACAATTGGATTTATTTGGAAAGAATTTTTATTAATTTAGTTATAGATTTAATAGCCGAAAAGCTAAACAATTAAATTCCGCAATTTAAAATACACTAAAAAGACAAACTAATGAAACAATACTAAACTACACGAGCAGAGCTTCACGTGGATATAAAATTCATCAAATTTGGATGAACATATCGAAAGTTATGAATTTTGTAAGTTTGTATTGTTTTTCTATTTTTAAAACAAATTTTCAGCCGAAATATATAATTAACAGGCCACGCGGCACGATCTAATTGGACGGTACCGGTTCGCCGCGGATCGGCACGGAAGCCGTCCGATCTAACTTAAATCGGACGCTCCAGAATAATGGAACGAAACGGTAAAAGAAAAAGAACCGTGCCCGTCCGATCTGGATCTAATGGTCCAAATCGCACTGGCCAACTCAGGCGGCGCTGTTCGTCGGAGCGCCTCTGGTCGCGGCGGCGCCATGTCCGGCGTCGCACTCGCTGGCGATGTACGACCCTAGGGGATGAACGGTTCATACCAGAACGTGCAAAGGCGTGAGGTAGCGACGGTGGCGAGTTGGTCGTCGTTGAATTGCTCGGCTGCTCCCTGGATCGCTCGCCGGAGTCGAGGCTGGTGGCGGCTTGCTTCGGTTGCGGATGAAGGTGAAGAACCGCTGCGAACGAGGAGACTACAAGGTGTCACAGAGATGCGCACGGAGAAAATAAAAGGAAATAACGAGAGGGGAGAGCTCGAGGTCGTCTGTAGCCACCGGAATCAGAAGCTTACGGCGGCGAAAACGGCGGACGGCGGCGGACGGTTTCTGAGCAGCCTGGGGGCGATCTTTTAGGGTTTTGGGGTTCGGGAGGAGGCGGCGGAGGGGGGGGGGGGTTTATATGGGAGAGGAGGGAGCGATTAAAACGCGTTTATCCAACGGATTTTGATCCGGATCAAAATAGGGTTTGGTGAGTTCGTGTTCGTCACGATTTGGGGATGATGATGAAAAGTGGGTCCCGTCTGGAAGTGAGAGAGGGGGGAGGTGGGCTACGCGGGCTGGTTTGCTGGGCCGTTTCCTTGCGCGCGCGCAGCAGATAGCAGATGGGCTAGGCCCAGTTAACTCGTTACACATTTTTTTTTGAACCTTTTCCAAACAATTTGATTTTTAAATCTTATCAAAACATTTCAGAAACATTCATAAAAATATGTTTTGAAAAGCTAATTTAATTTAAAAAAATTTGATATCATTTTGCTAAATAAGTAAAATAATAAAATACAGATTTTATAAGGAGCTCAATTAGACCTCTTTATGGAAAACAACTTTATTTAAACTTATAATTAAAATTCAAATTATTCTTTATGTGATTTCAATGCCATGCCTATATGATGCATGATGCATGATGCATGAATGCAAAGTTTTAAATTTTTGAGAAATTTGGGATGTTACATTACTGCTACAATCCTTATGACCTAGTCGCTTGATAGCTCTTCTTTTTAAAGGGGAATTCGAGCACTCCCGCGACGCTGCCAATCTTGCAGTCGCTGCCGCCCGGGAGAAGCGTGCCGGGAAGGGCCCTGTCTCGGACTCCTGGGACATTGAGGATCACCTCACTGCCCTGAAGGCCCGGATAGTGCCTCTCCTGTCGATCTGGACGGAGTTGATCAGTGCCGCGGTCCATGTCCATGGTGCATTATGTCCGGGCGTCAGCGCTACCCTCTCGGTCAGCGAACTGGCGAGTGCGCTCCGAGCTGCCGGGAAGCGTGTCCACGCTTGGAAGCGCTCCGGTGCGCGGGCTGGTGCCGATCAAGTCTTGAGCCATGTACTTAGTTGGTACGAGGGCCTCGACCTTGACATGGTCCAGGCCGCTGGACTCGGTGCAAGATGTAATATATACTCTTAAGATTCATATTTCGCACTATATTATATATAAAAATGAGGTATGTCGGTTTACTCTGCAATGAGTCCCCGAGTTCCTTTTCATGTCTACCGTACTTAGGCAATCTCTGCTCTTGTCTACCATTTCGGCGTTCGACAGTCGAGTCACAAAATTCCATGCACGGCATACATTACTTAAGAATATCCGAGTTCTAGTTAACCGAATTCCCGACATAAAAATAACCGGGTTAGTAAAACAGATATGTCGGATAAGTTCCTGCTCCGAGTCCCCGAGACCATTTTCGTGTTCCCCACATTTGATTCTCTTTGCTCTTGACTACCATTTCGGCGTTCGTCAGTCGAGTCACAAGATTATTTCACATGACATACATTACTTTGACTTTGAGAATCGATCTCGGAACTTTCCCGGCATATAGAGAACATAAAAAATAGGTACCATGCAGTCCCCGGGTTCCTTCCCGGGTTGCCGACATGAAATAATAAATAAACGTAACAAAGTAAATGGGCACACGACGAGACAGTCCCCGGGTTCCTCCCGGGGTGCCGAACTTTCATTAATAGATAAAAATAGAAATACAACATACACTGTGCCCTTTACGTGTAAAAGGGTCGAAGCAGGGCTACATTCCATGGACGCTTGGTTTCCTCACCGGATTTGTCCATTACACCTTTCCTAGCCTCCTGTGCATCTACAAGGTAATAAGAATCATTGTGCAATGCCCTGCTTATCACAAAAGGTCCCTCCCATGGAGGTGACAGCTTATGCATTCCAGCCGTGCGATGGATGAGCCTCAACACAAGATCCCCTTCTCGGAACACTCTCGGATGCACCTTCCGGCTATGATAGCGACGGAGATTTTGTTGATAAATTGCCGACCGAGATAATGCCAATTCTCTTGCTTCTTCAAGTAAGTCAACATCATCTTCTCGAGCCTCTTTCGCCTCGGTTTCGGTGAACATTGTCACTCTCGGGGAATCATATTGTATATCGGTCGGGAGTACTGCCTCGGCACCATACACCATGAAGAATGGGGTATACCCGGTAGATCTATTCGGTGTGGTCCGGAGACCCCATAATACTGCCGGTAACTCCTCTATCCAGCATCCCGGAGTTCTCAACAGTGGTTCGATCAAGCGGGCTTTGATGCCGGCCAAGACCAATGCATTTGCTCTATCAACTTGCCCGTTTGCTTCTGAGTGTGCAACTGATGCTACATCCAACCGGATTCCCTTCTCAGCACAAAATCGAGCGAATTCCCCCACAGCAAAATTGGTGCCATTATAATTGATGATGCTGTGCGGGTATCCGTACCTCAAGATGATGTCTTTCAGGAATTGCACGGCGGTGTGTCCGTCACACTTCCGGATTGGCTTGACCTCTATCCATTTGGTGAACTTGTCCACCATGACCAGTATGTGTGTCATATTGCCTCTTGTCGGCTTGAACTGCCCGACCATGTCCAAACACCATACGGCGAATGGCCAAGTGATAGGGATTGTCTTCAGTGCCGATGCCGGCATATGTATTCGGTGAGCAAACCTCTGGCATCCTCCACACTTCTGGACAATGTCTTTTTCCTGCTGTAACGCAGTGGGCCAGTAAAACCCATGCCGGAACACTTTCGCCACCAGGGCCCGGGATGATGCATGATGTCCACATTCCCCCTGATGTATTTCCAGCAGCATTTCTTGGCCTTCTTCCGGTTCCACACATCACCGGAGTACCTCGGTGACACTCCTTTTATATAGCTCTTGATTGATGACGGTGTATGCTTTTGACCTTCGCAGTATCTGCCGGGCTTCCACTTCGTTCTCCGGGAGGGTTCTTTCCAAGATGTAAACCATAATGGGTTGTGCCCATCCCGGGACAGGTCGAACCGGGAACACGGGAATATCTATGTCCATTGGTTCTGCCGACATCACCTCCATCATCATCTTTCTTTGCCTCTCTGAGCACTGTGATGCAGTCCCCGGGTTCGATGCGATGCTCCCGACTTCCACTTCCATGGGTACAGCTTCCGAGCCAGGCTCCTTGGGGATGAAGATAGAATCCGACTCGGGTGAGGGCTGAATAGATGGCTTCCTCAAGTGTTCGAGAGCGATCCAGGGAGGGATGGCGTCTCGAGATGACCCCAGCTTGGACAATACATCCGCTGCCTCGTTTTCTCCTCTGGGTATGTGCTTGAACTCGCATCCCTCAAAAAATCCGGATATTTTCTGCACATGAAACCGATACAAGGCCATGTTGTCATCCAGTGCATCCCAGTTCCCCGACACCTGCTGCACCACGAGGTCGGAATCGCCGAAACACTCTATCCGACGGATGCCGATCTCCTTGGCGACATTTAGTCCATGAACCAAGGCCTCGTACTCAGCGACATTGTTAGATGCCCGGAAATGAATTTGCAGGACATACTTCAGCACATCTTGTTTTGGTGATGTGAGAACCACTCCGGCACCCAACCCGATCTTGGCCTTGGAGCCATCGAAATGCATCCTCCAGAAATTGTAATCCGGCATCGGAGGTTCATACTGCATCTCGGCCTAGTCTACCAAAAAGTCTGGCAGCGCCTGCGACTTGATGGCATCTCGTCTCTCGTATGCCGGAGCGTACGGAGACAACTGGATGGCCCATTTGGCAACCCGACCGTTAGCATCCTTGCAACCGATGATCTCGACGAGGGGTGCCTCGCACACCACTGTGATTGGGTGCTCTTGGAAGTAGTGCTTGAGCTTGGTCACTGCCATGTACACTCCATATGCCATCTTCTGGTAGTGCGGGAAGTTCTGCTTGGATTCCGAGATCACCTCGCTGAGATAGTACACTGGTCTCTGTATGAGCTTGCCTCCTTCTTCCCTCTCTACCACAATGGCTACGCTGACTACCCGGTTGGTGGCAGCAACATACAGCAGCATGGGTTCCTTGGGCAACGGGGACACCAACACGGGTGCTGTTGAAAGCATTCTCTTCAAATCGTTGAACGCCGCGTCGGCGTGCGGGGTCCAAACAAATGTTTTGCTCTTCTTCATCAACTGGTATAGGGGCAAGGCCTTCTCCCCTAGTCGGCTCACAAACCGACTTAGGGATGCAAGACAACCAGTGAACTTCTGCACATCCTTGAGACGTACGGGAAATTTCATGCTCTCGATAGCACGTATTTTACCCGAGTTGACTTCAATTCGCCGGCTTGAGATGAGGAAACCGAGTAATTTTCCTGCCGGAACGCCGAATGTGCACTTATCCGGATTCAACTTCATCCGGAACCTTCTTAAGTTCTTAAATGTTTCCCTCAGATCATCGATCAATGAGGCTTTTTCTTTTGTTATTATGACTATGTCATCGACATAGACCTCGGCATTCCGGCCTATCTGGTCATGCAAGCATTTCTGCATGCACCTCTGGTACGTGGCACCAGCATTTCTCAAACCGAAAGTCATGACACGATAACAATAAGCCCCATATGGGGTAATAAAAGTAGTTTTCAATTGATCATCCAGATTCAAAGGTATCTGGTGAAAACCAGAATAGGCATCTAAAAAAGTTAAGAGTTCACTCCCGGCAGTGGAATCGATCACTTGATCTATCCGGGGTAGTGGAAAGGGGTCCTTCGGACATGCCTTGTTGAAGTTGGTGAAGTCGATGCACATGCGCCACACCTTAAGCAGGAGGGGATCATCTTTCTTCTTCTCTACCAGGACCGGATTTGATATCCAATCCGGGTGCAGCACTTCCATTATGAACCCGACGGCTAGTAGTATAGCAAGATGCTCCATGACGGCAGCTCTTCTTTCATCCGAGAGGCGCCTAGTCGGTTGCTTCACTGGCTTCGCATCCGGCCTAACAAACAGAGAGTGCTCCGCCAACTCCCTCGGAACACCTTGCAGATCGTCACTCGACCACGCAAAAGCATCCCGATTCTCACGGAGGAAGTCGACGAGCTCGCCTTCCTATTTGCTGTCCAGGTTGTTGCCAATGATGACCTGGCGCTCCGGGTTGCTTGGGTCCACTTCCACCTTCTTCGTCTCCTTAGGTGGTTGGAATGATGCGCCCTGCTCCGGGTTCACCATCGCAGGCATTCCGAGTTGGGAGGTCTTGGCCAGTGCTACCACCTGCTGGATCCTCTTCTTTTCTTCAGCTATCACCAGGGACTCGGCTAAGCACGAGCCGGCCGAAGCACACTCCATGGAGCGCTTGTGGTCTCCCGTGATGGTGATTATGCCGTTAGGACCCGGCATCTTCATCTTCAGGTAGCCCATGTGAGTTGAGATCATGAACTTGGCCAGGGCTGGCCTACCGATCAGTGCGTGGTACGGGCTTTCGAGGTCCACGACTTCGAATTCCAAGCTCTCGGTTCGGCAGGGTTCCGAATAACACCTCAACCCAGATTTTACCCATGGGTGAGCAAGAGATTCCGGGCACAATGCCATGGAAGGTCGTCTCGGTAGGTAGCAAGGTGTTCATGGACACCCCCAGCTTCAGCATCGTATCCTTGTACATGATGTTAATGGCGCTGCCATTGTCAATCAGAACCGACTTAAGCGGACGTTGAGGCTTGGCCCGACAAAGGTTGGGTCTACCACCAAGGCGTACGCCCCCGGCTTAGGCATAACTCTGGGATGATCCTTCCGGATCCACGTGATCTCCATCTCGGACCAGTGCAAGAACTTGGGCACCGCCGGAATCACAGCGTTCACTTCCAGGGGGCGCTGTCGCACACTCTTCCGGTCAGTGGGCTTGGTCACGAAGACCACATAGCTCTGATGTGCCTCCCGATAGCTGCCTTGCTGATGTCCGGCTTAATTACTAGGGCCTGCCCCATTGTCGTTCCGGGTGTGCACCACGTTCACCGACCGAGGTGGGGGTCCTCGTTGAGGTTGATTAATCCGGATCGCGTTGGCTCCTGAAGTTGGAGGGGGAGGTCTCGGAATGTTGGGTCGAGATGCCGGAGCACTCGGCCGAGTAGCCCCCGTGCTGCCCTCCTGCAACGTGCGCTGGTACCAGCTGCACTGCCGAGTGGAGTGGTTCGCCGGCTTGTTGGCCTCCAGGGTGTGGTAACAGCATGGCTTGTTGAGCATCTCTTCATACGTCAGGGGCTTCCTCTGATCCACCCAAGTTTTCTGTACTTCCTGGCTCTGACCCCAAGCCGGGCCACTTATTTTCTGACGCTGACTGTTGCCGGCATCCTCTTGATCTCGGGTCACAGCTGCGACATGCTGTGCGGCATGGTGGTACTCGGACTGATTCCTCTTCTGGCCAAAATCTTGGCGATCATGGCTTCTGCTCGATCCCGAACGCTGAGGTCCCGCATTCCTCCTGTTGGAGTCACCGACATCCACCAGGGGTTGCATGGGATCTCCAAGCGTGTAGGTATCGGCGATGCGCATGGTCTCTGCCAAGGTCGCCGGCATCTTCCTTTGCAACTTCTGCCAAAGCATTGAGCCATGCCGGCATCCTTGCGCAAACCAGGAGATGGCCTGTGCCTCTACCACTCCTTTGCAAGAATTGCGAATATTGCTCCACCGGGTAAGGTACTCCCAGTCAGTTTCGTTGCTCCTTTGCCTACAGATGGCGAGCTGTTGAGGTCTGTTCGGCCTTTTGTACGTGCTGGTGAAGTTGCTGATGAACGCTTCCTCGAAATCTAACCAGCAGTCAATGCTGCCAGTTCTCAAGTTGTTCAACCAGACATTTGCGGCACATAATGTACCGCCCAGCGTCTGTTTCCACCGGCTATGCTTACTGCAGTTACATAGTCGGTCAACCAGTCCTCCGGCTTCTTGCTGCCGTCATAGGTCTTAGCACCTCGGTTGAGCTGAAAATTTCGGACAGGCGGCTCCCGCATGATCCGGGGTCCAAAGCAGGCAGGTCCCGGAGGTCCTTGCTCTTCCACTAGCTTGGATTGGTGAATCCAGTCGAGCCTGATTCTGGCATCGGCCGGATCCAGTTGTCTGGTTCCTATCCGAGATCCCAAAGGATTCTCATTGGGTTGGTACCCGAGCTGCTGCAACCTTGAGTTGCCATCGTTGTGCCTGTCTTGTACCGGGATCACAGCCTGCTGCGGGACAGATGCGGCCTCCCTTCGCTGATTTTCCTGCGCGTGTGGTGGATTCCGGGGTGGATTACCACGGCTAGCCGGGTTATTGTTTCCTACACCTCGGTCGCCACCACCACGAGTGCTCTGTGCTTGCCCCGAGTTACGCTGCCCGGCTTGCTGGATACCGGCAAAGGCCGGGTCATAAGTCTGCAACTGCTTGTTTTTTCCGGAGCCCCGACTTCGGCTCCGGCTCTTGCTCTTGCTCTTGCTTCTGCTCGGATGCGGGGAGGAGGCCTCTCCGCCCGATCTCTGGCTGTCAGCCCTAGCTGAATGCACTTGGGATCCCGCTCCGGGGTTCTTTTTCTTGAAGGCCTGATTCTGCCGGTTGGCCTCGACGACAAACTCATTCACCCGCTCCTACTGTTTGCGCAGAGCCTCGCCAGATAGCCCTGCCAACTCCGCCATGGCGGCTTCGGCAGCCCTAAGAGTTTTTGCCGGCGAGCTGTATACTGGCTTCCCCGCCGAGATCATACTACCCGCTTGACTGGTTGCGGCCCCACCGGCCAGCTCGTCATTCACCATTCTGCCTTTTTTGCGCAGGTCTGCGATACGCTTGTCCCGGGAGTCTATCTTAAGGAACCCGTGAGCTGCATTGTACTCCCCGAGGCTAGCATTGAGCTCACGCCGGATCTCGGCGATCTCTTGCGCTTCGGCGAGGAGCAACCTACGATCCTCATCTAAGTCAGCCGAAGTGGCTTGGGTGTCTGCTTCAGCTGTCACGGGGACAACCAACTTGGCCACCAGACCCGACAGGGATCCGGGCGACGACGTGGCTGGGACGGCTACGGATCGCCGTCTCGGGCCGTACCTCTCTCCTGAGGGGGCTTGGCCAAGCGAACATGGCCGCTACCGACATCGTCGTCGGCGTCCTGGTACTCTTCCTCGGTTGTCCCGACCATCATGACCGCGACGGAGTTCGGGGAGCGACTAGACACGATATCCTTAAACTAGCCAAGATCTACACTATGAAGATATAGTAGTACGGCGGAGATCGGAATACATACCCTCGTAGACCGAATAGCGGGGATTACGCTCCCGCACAAGCGTTGACGACGAAGACGACGTAGCCGACCTCTAGGTCGCGGAGAACTCGGCGCGATGAAGATGACGAACATGACCCCGAGGTCGGGTGGAGGAAGTAGGCCTCCAAGTACCGCTAGCGCAGCACCTCGCAGGGCGTCACACACATACGGTGGAGACGACGGCCTCCGAAGCTCCAGTCCAGGACGAGCAGCGGAAGACTTGGACCGGAACACCAGCAGCGCGGCAGCGGGCTATGGTGGAAGAGATCCCCCTCCTCTACTCGGCGCGGCTCCGACAAGGGAACCACGAGATCGAGAGAGAAATTGGGAATTAATTGGTGAATTAAAAGGCCAGGGGTGCCCTTTCTTATATAGGCTCCCAGGGGGAGCCAACCTTGCCAACCAGGCAATGTGGGACTATCCCACATGCCTGGTTCAGCCAAGGCTGGTGCGCCGGCCCTAGGTGGGCCCCATTTGGCCCACCTAGGCCGGCCAAGCCTCCCCCACAAAATTCCCTTGAGGGTTTTCCCCCCCATGGGCCTTCTTTCGACCAGAAGGCCCATTTAGGGAAATCAGCCTAAATAAATTCGAAAATAAATATATAAAATCATATTTGCATATTAATTACACTAATTAATATCAAACATAATATATATAATTTATCCTAGCTCCGAAAACTCTTTCGTCGCTGCCTGATCTCCATCGGACCCCTCCCAGGACATTCCCGGTGATCTCTTTCCTTTCCGGCTGTCTTGTCGAAACCCCTTAAGTGTGTTACCCTAGCGGTTCGATATAATAACAGGTACGATCAAGACTCCTCTATGATCATCAACTAACTCGTAGGCCTGGACCCCATGAATTAATCCCTGTGATATAACGAATGACTTTCATCTATCAAACCTGGACGTCTAGTCTTAAACCCTTTGTCATGGCGATACTTAGCGTGTCCGAGCATCATTCTCAGATATCTCCATACCTAGCATGATCTCGTTACCGACATCGCTATCTTCTACTCGTCTATGATATTATGTCAGCTGGTGACCTAGTCACATGTTTGCAAACTCATTTGACATAATCTCACCGAGTGGGCCCTAGAGTATCTATCCGGCTATGCGGACTGACAAATCCCGCTGTTGACCCCTTGTCTCAACTACCCCCTTCCGATACCCAAAAGTATCACCGTTATTGTCACACTAGATAAGATGCGACGTTTGGTGCGATCAAAGTATCTTTCAGGGATAACAATAAGAGTTGATCTCATGGTCTTAAGGCGTAATGACTATGTCCTATAAATACTGGGTATGTCCATCACATCGTTACACCTAACGATATGACTTCCATTGCCGACCGGCGCCATGCCCTATGATTGGGAAACCTCGATCATCAATCGCGCAACGAAACTAGTCTTAGTAGAGGCTACTAGGGACCTGGTTGTTTATCTACCACACCTGTATTAATGTTTCCGCTTAATACAGTTATAGCATGGTGTAAAACATATAATGAACGATTGGGATATTGCCAATAAACTATGTTTATTAAGTGCCTCTAGGGCATATTCCCTTCAGTCTCCCACTTGCACTAGAGTAACACTTAATCTAGTTTACAACCTGGTAAAAGCTCAACACCCATAGCAACTTGGTGCCTGCTCGCCTCGTGGAAGAGGAATATAGTCAATAGAACTCACACATTGAGATCTATATGTGCTTTGCAACACTTTTATGTCACCTAGTTTGACATAAACCCGTATCTTACGATGACGGTGAAATATATCCCAGTGGATGGAGTGAGACTCGAGCATTCGCGTAGCATGCGCCTTAAAAGTCTGAAAGATCTATTAAGGGTACCACCTACGCTCGGAACTGCTCAGTCCAATCACACTTGCTACTTCCAAAGTTGCGATATATTTCTATACCTATGTAGATTATACGATAGTGCATTCATATGCGACTTCGCAAACTAACCATGTCTATCTTCAAAATAAAGGACATCTCCTATATGAGATTTCTAGTCGTATGGGTCAGTGTAATAACTTGCATCATCGTAACCGCTTTACGGCAAGTTGCCATTCCACTCTTACCCGTTACTAGAAAACCTATCTTCAGTTCTCATAGACACTGAAGAATAAACTTAACGTTTGTTCATTGATCCACACAAGGATCACTCTAGAACTTATTCTTTAACCAAGAACTCGGGTCACACTAAGTCGAGCTTTCAGTCTGATAGCATCTATGGCTGATACATAGATAATGTCGAACATCATTTGCTATAACTAAAAATGCCAAGATAAACTTAATATTTTACCTAGTCATACAAGCAAGAACCTCTTTCTTTGATTGTCCTATTCTGAAACACTTCAGAATCTTGACTAAGGAAATATTCCGACATAATGTTATTAAGCCCCTTACGATCTATCCAATTATAAATCGGATGCCTAATACTCCTAACTTCATTTCATAGAAAATGTAATCACTTAAATAATCCTTTACACTCTACTAGAGGATCTGTGTCATTCAATATGTTGTTACATACCAAATCACGAATGACACCTAGCTCCCACTCAAATATGCCTTCCGCATATAAGATCAAGGAAATCTACTTTGCTCCCACTCACTTCTTTGCAAATGTAGTTTTCTTCAACTATTTTGGACAACTCCAAAATCCTTTGATCACATTATCAAAGTGAAGATTCCAGCTCCGATATGCTTGCTTCTGCCCATGAATGGACAACCGAAGTTTGCACACATGTTTAGCATCCTCAGGATTACAAACCATTCTTAATTACACTATTAAGAACCATGGTTTTCTCATCCATCTATCAATTTCTCATTCGAAATTATAGTAATTGCTAAACGACCCAGAATAGATTTAGGCTTCGCCACTTGAGACAAAGTCTCATGTGGTCTGTCGGAACTGTTTCACGACAAATCGAATCTGCTCAATATCTACTCTCTCATAAAACTCCATATACTATCAACATCCTAGATGCCATCAAGAAGATCTCCCAAGTCATTACCTGGTAATCGTATATGGATTTTATTTCGGATCATAAATGACTCACAGCCATTTCTCGGACTTAGGTTCACCATCTCTTCTTCGTAGTTCGTAGGTCTATCATATTCCATTAATATGACCTTCATAGCAAGATTGTCGTAACACACAGCATGGAACACAACCTCGTATGCCTACGTTCTTAGTATGAGCTCAGAACATCATGATCTTGAATCATCAACTTTTTCAAGCTGTGGAGCCTGACACCGAACACACTTTCGGTTGCGCCACTCTGATGTCTAGAGAAGAAGTTCACCAACTTCGTCTTGCTCTACTTTCTTTCTCACTTATACCCTCGGACAAGAAACTATTTCTTTCGCAAGGTATATCCCGGCAAAGATTTTGCCTATGTCGTGAGACATGTACCCAACTAACTCTTTAGGTAGGGTATACTACAAAGATTAATCCATTTTAGGTTCGATTACATCGAAACACTAATTGCTGAAACGACAATCCAGGCTCAAAAGCCATGCCATCACTCGTATGGTATTGTCTCCATGGATTCAAATGGTTTCCCTATTTGCTAACGTGGGTGTTTATGTTTCTACCATATGACTCTAATGATCACAATAATTCGGTAAGAGATTTATTTACCACACACTATCCGATAGGGTGCAATTACGATGTCCTAACACACCATAACACTATGGTGTTCCATGCGACGTAATTTGTGGAACTCTTCTCACAAGTCTTCCAATGATGTGCCAACATTATAACTCAAATCTTTATTTCCTCGATTTGCATCGCGGGAATTCGATTTTCTTGTTTAGTTTATTTCCTACTTCATTCTGAACTCCGTTTGATCGAATCAAAAATTCAGACTAACATTCCCCGGAGTGGATATCCATATATCTACTCGGAATATTCATGAAGTCTATGAAATAAAGACTTCCACTACACGTTAAAGTACTTCATTGATTCACATACACCCATATGCATGATTCTCAACAAGCTATACTCAAAACGTTCAGTGAAGTTCACGAAATAAAGGTCTCCACTACCCGTCAATTACTTTATTGAACCACATACATCTCCATGTATGACTATCAATAAGTTATATGTCCGTTTTCCGAAAACGGTGTCACAGTTATTTTGCAAGTGTCAAAATATCAAATCTTAGGACTTGTAGGTACATCCAGTGTGGAGCTAATGGTTATAACATTGACATGACTAAATGGTAGTGTCACACATATGTGGTGTCTTTATTAAGTTTGTATCCTTTGGCATTAATATTATGAATGTGGGAGCTTCTACCATCTAAATTCAAATCGGCGTATGATCATTACTTCATAAATATAGGACACCAATTTGTCACTATCATGTATGAACAAGTGTCTCGCTAGAGGAGACACACTTGTAACGATCATACTAACAGGCGATCATAAAGAATTTACCCAAATGGTAGATCTAGAGGGAGAGTGTCTATGGCCATCACAACAACTTGATTGCCATTATCAACACGCAATGTCGCCTCATCCTTTCAAGCTACTCAAGCAGTAAACCTGTTTTTTCACAAAACATGACTAGTTCAAAACTTAGTCACTACTGCGAGTACTTGCTTAGCTAAAACATTCATAACATATATATAATATATACACCATCATCATTGATGACTTCCGGTGATCTGTTTCATCTTCTTGATACTTCCACCGTAATCAAGAACCATGAAGGTGAATTATTCCCCTTGCATGACATAGTCTATGACAGAGGATTTGCACTTGGCAACGATGTCTGTCATCCAGTGATCGAGCTGAGCGAGGCGTCTCAGTGTTCATCAAGTATGAACATATGTCATTAAGCATGACCGCCACGTGCTCCCTCAATGTGTGCATTCTCTTCCATCTTGGTTGAGAAGACAATCAGTCAACGTACTGATAAACTTCATCAACCCAACTTTAGGGGTACCCCGAGTTTTAGCGACCATATCATATGTCCGCGATCAAATAACTCGTACCCACCGTTGGTTCTCTATGGCAGAGATCATAGCATACACTGGACTATGATGATATCATCCGCTCAAAATCCGATAATCCAAATTATCTTTTGCTAGCGGAATCTCCGGGTTTATCTCCTAGCGGGTATTGTATCACAAAGAGTTAACGGTTTAAACAAGGAGTATCCTCAAGCTAAATTATAAAACTATGAAGTTTGTACCCAACCTTTTAAGTTTCTCATTCGCAGGAATGCGCCTAATTTGGGAAAGATGCTATCACAATGGTTAATATCTACAAAGGTTTGCAAAACAGACTCTGTTCATTATATTATGAGTTCTAGTATTTTAGAAAACAACTATCCGAACTCCCACTCAAACGAACATCCCTCCTGGTCGTTTAAGCGATTACACGACCCCCATCCATTGCACCACCCTCATCATCAGAGCCGGCGGCACAACTTCAAGAGTAGACAAATGTCCGCCACACCAATTTTGTGACTCGTGCTCGACCTTTCGGTCTTCCTGTTCCGAGGACATATTTCTAAATATGATAGGCTCGCCACCAAAAACCTCCACGCTGACGCTTGTGCAACATGGCTTACACCCACCGTATGCGAACGAAGATATGTCTGACACCCGATCATCACGGCCTGCCTCATAACGTAGAACTTTCTTGGTGGTGCGCGTTGGAGGGAGAACACTAGTGGTATTTTGAAGGGATCATCTTATATAGCTACCGCCGTGTAACTAATATATACTATATATACAATCAGACAATATAAGATGCACACAAAACATCAAATGTAATGCGATGTGATATAGTCCATTGCGCCATGGTCTTCTTGGCGCCCGCAGTTTATAAACAATTTAATAAACCTACCTTGACCATATCACATAGCCCCTGCAAAATAAAGTTAGACGCTTCTACTTTATCTTTTGCATATTTTACGTGGCTTGGGGCTGTCGTAAATAGAACCGCTTCATACCTACAAACCTTATGACCACAACAACGATCCAATAATTGCATGTTTAACCATCCCTTTCGGGCCCTCCATTGAAAATGCAAAGCCAACTAAAGAGAGAGAAACAGGCACCCGCCAGCCACAGATACGGTACAAGCCGTATGTCAGTAGTGGAACCAGTCTCGCGTAAGCGTACGGGTAAAGTCGGTCCGGGCCGCTTCATCAACTCGATGCCGCTGGAATCACAAGTGCACGCTAGAGGGTAGCAAATAACAGGAACGGTGCCCCCGTGCAGAACACGGGTTCTAACAACGTACAGCTATATCTACGATAGATCGGCTCTGATACCACTGAAGGGGATCGTGTGCAGAAAACAAAAAAATTCCTAGCAACGATATCCTTAAACTAGCCAAGATCTACACTATGCAGATATAGTAGTACGGCGGAGATCGGAATACATACCCTCGTAGACCGAATAGCGGGGATTACGCTCCCGCACAAGCGTTGACGACTAAGACGACGTAGCCGACCTCTAGGTCGCGGAGAACTCGGCGCGATGAAGATGACGAAGATGACCCCGAGGTCGGGTGGAGGAAGTAGGCCTCCAAGTACCGCTAGCGCAACACCTCACAGGGCGTCACACACATACGGTGGAGACGACGGCCTCCGAAGCTCCAGTCCAGGACGAGCAGCGGAAGACTTGGACCGGAACACCAGCAGCGCGGCAGCGGGCTATGGTGGAAGAGATCCCCCTCCTCTACTCGGCGCGGCTCCGACAAGGGAACCACGAGATCGAGAGAGAAATTGGGAATTAATTGGTGAATTAAAAGGCCAGGGGTGCCCTTTCTTATATAGGCTCCCAGGGGGAGCCAACCTTGCCAACCAGGCAATGTGGGACTATCCCACATGCCTGGTTCGGCCAAGGCTGGTGCGCCGGCCCTAGGTGGGCCCCATTTGGCCCACCTAGGCCGGCCAAGCCTCCCCCACAAAATTCCCTTGAGGGTTTTCCCCCCCATGGGCCTTCTTTCGACCAGAAGGCCCATTTAGGGAAATCAGCCTAAATAAATTCGAAAATAAATATATAAAATCATATTTGCATATTAATTACACTAATTAATATCAAACATAATATATATAATTTATCCTATCTCCAAAAACTCTTTCGTCGCTGCCTGATCTCCATCTGACCCCTCCCGGGACATTCCCGGTGATCTCTTTCCTTTCCGGTTGTCTTGTCGAAACCCCTTAAGTGTGTTACCCTAGCGGTTCGATATAATAACATGTACGATCAAGACTCCTCTATGATCATCAACTAACTCGTAGGCCTGGACCCCATGAATTAATCCCTGTGATATAACGAATGACTTTCATCTATCAAACCTGGACGTCTAGTCTTAAACCCTTTGTCATGGCGATACTTAGCGTGTCCGAGCATCATTCTCAGATATCTCCATACCTAGCATGATCTCGTTACCGACATCGCTATCTTCTACTCGTCTATGATATTATGTCAGCTGGTGACCTAGTCACATGTTTGCAAACTCATTTGACATAATCTCACCGAGTGGGCCCTAGAGTATCTATCCGGCTATGCGGACTGACAAATCCCGCTGTTGACCCCTCGTCTCAACTACCCCCTTCCGATACCCAAAAGTATCACCGTTATTGTCACACTAGATAAGATGCGACGTTTGGTGCGATCAAAGTATCTTTCAGGGATAACAATAAGAGTTGATCTCACGGTCTTAAGGCATAATGACTATGTCCTATAAATACTGGGTATGTCCATCACATCGTTACACCTAACAATATGACTTCCATTGCCGACCGGCGCCATGCCCTATGATCGGGAAACCTCGATCATCAATCACGCAACGGAACTAGTCTTAGTAGAGGCTACTAGGGACCTGGTTGTTTATCTACCACACCTGTATTAATGTTTCCGCTTAATACAATTATAGCATGGTGTAAAACATATAATGAACGATTGGGATATTGCCAATAAACTATGTTTATTAAGTGCCTCTAGGGCATATTCCCTTCAGTGTACACCAGCCAACGCCTCTGTCAGCCCCACGCTGGGCGCCAACTGTCGTGGTGGTGTCACGGCAGATGCCATAGGATGGCTAATGTGTGGGGCCGATGGACGTTGGTGGATCCGGGGAGGGATAGCGAGCTGAAGAGCTCACACGGGGAGGATCCCGGTGTAACCGAGATCTCCCAAGAACAAGAAACGAGATCAAGGCGCGAGGGGGAAGATCTAGCAAATACGCACAAATGCACGAAGGCACACAACACACACACGATATACCCAGGTTCGGGGCCCTCGTGAGGAGGTAACACCCCTACTCCTGCCTTTCCTTCTCAATATAAGTGTGGAACAAGAACTACAACTTGCTCTTAGAGCTCTGGAGGTGAAGAACACAAAGAACTAGATGAACTCGAGGGAGGATGAAGTAAATGCTCTAGGAGTAAATGAGACTATAGTTTTGTCTCCCAAGTTGGTCTCTCCTTCACAGGAGCAGTTATGGCGCCTTTTATAGAGTTCCGGCCAGGAGAGCCGGAAATCCTAATCCGGCTTGGCCCCATCGGACAGGCCTAACCGTTATGTCGACACCGGCTAGTGCGACCTAGTTGCCGTGCTATCCGGCGTAGCCCCTTCGTCATCATTCCAGCAAGGACAGCAGGCGCCGTCCTGGAACATAATTGTCCCCCTGTCAGAGACAGGACATGTCTTTGCCTATCCCGGATAGCCTTTTCCGGATTGCCGGGCTAGGCACGTCCAGTCTTGTCGTACCGTTGTCGTACCGGCTGACGCGCTCCCGTGTCAGGCGGGAGGTGACCATGCTTCCGTGTCAGACGGGAGGTGACCATGCTTCCGTGTCAGATGGGAGGTGACCATGCTTCCGTGTCAGGCGGAATGGTACTTCCCCCCGCATCAGGCGGGAAAGCCTGCTGCAGACCGTTGACGGCCTACCGGGATCCCTCATGCCGGTCACCTTCTTGCTCGACCTTGCGAGTCCTTCCTGCACAAGCCCAGTAACCTGATAGAACCGAGACAAACGTTCCGGTTAGTACTTACCCGGATTGCCTATCCGGTACGCCCGAGTACTTCTCCTTCCGGGAGTCTACTCGGAGCCATAAAATCCGAGATCCTTTCCGGATGCACCCGAGTTTGTCTTAGGATGAGTATCTGTAGGGCTAGCCTCCCGAAGATGTCTTAGCCTACCAGCAAAGACATCTTCGAGAAGCTAGTTCTTAGAGGAACCACCCGCTGATGCTTGTGCTGTTATGAGGGCTCGGGGTGGCTATTTATAGCTGCCAGAGATGACCCTTGCGTCTGCCAGGAGGCACCTTGCACTCTACCAACTCTGAAAGGTCAAGCTGCCCCTTCAGTGCACTAGGGGGTGGCCCTTGCTCTTGCCAAAGGTCAAGCACTGTTGCCACACTGTTGAATTACGCCGAGATCTGCCCTACCCGGGGGGCAGCCTCCCGACAGGTTGTCTTGTCGAAACCCCTTAAGTGTGTTACCCTAGCGGTTCGATATAATAACAGACATGATCAAGAACCCTCTCTGATAAATGATTAACTCGTAAGCCTAGACCCCGTGAATTAACCCGTGTGGTATAACAAATGACTTTCTTCTATCAAACCTGGACGTCGAGTCTTAACCTTTTGTCATAGCGATACTTAGCGTGTCCGAGCATCGTTCATAGATATCTCCATACCTAGCATGATCTCGTTACCGACAACACTATCTTCTACTCGTCTGCGCTATTATGTCCTGGTGACCTAGTCACATGTTTGCAAACTCATTTGACATAATATCACCGAGTGGGCCCTAGAGTATGTATCCGGCTATACGGACTGACAAATCCCGCTCTTGACCCCTCGTCTCAACTACTCCCTTCCGATACCCGAGAGGGACATCTTTATTGTCACACTATATAAGATATGACGTTTGATGCAATCAAAGTATCTTCCGGGAATAACAATAAGAGTTGATCTCACGGTCGAAGGCGTAATGACTACGTCTTACAAATTATGGATGAGTCCATCACATCATTCTACCTAACGATATGACTCCATTGCCAACTTACGCCATGTCACATGATCAGGAAACCTCGATCATCAATCGCACACTGAACAGGTCTTAGTAGAGGCTACTAGGGACCTGGTTGTTTATCTTCCACACGTATATTAATGTTTCCGCTTAATACAGTTATAGCATGGTATAAAATATATAATGAACAATTGGGAATAACCTATCTTTATTAAGTGCATCTAGGGCATATTCCCTTTAGTCTCCCACTTGCCTTAGAGTAAAACTTAATCTAGTTTATAACTTGGTAAAAGCTCAACACCCATAACATTCCATTTTTATTCAATAAAAATACTGACTCCCGAGGCCAGCTCTTGGCTCACTATAAAGGTATCTTTATAGGAGGTGGAGAGCATTGTGAAAGAAGCCTGCATGCTTGTCTCGTGGAACAGTTCTATGTGATCTAGTTTGACATCATCCCGTATCTTACGATGACGGTAAAATATATCTTAGTGGATGGAGTGAGACCTGAACCTTCGCGAAGCATGAGCCTTAAAAGTCTAAAAGAGCTATTAAGGCGAACCACATATGCTCGGAAAACTATTCAATCCAATCACACTTGCTACTTCTGAAGTTGCCATATATTTCTATACCTACGTAGATTATGCGACAATGCATTCATATGCGACTTCGCAAACTAACCATGTATTTCTTGAAAACAAAGGACATCTTCTATATAACATTTCTAGTCGTATGGGTCAGTGTCACAACTTGCATCATCGTAACCGTTTTACGGCAAGTTGTCTTTCCACTCTTACCCTTCACTAGAAAACATATCTTCAGTTCTTACCGACACTGAATAATACACTTAACGTTTGTTCATTGATCCACACAAGGATCACTCTGGAACCCGTTCTTCATCCAAGAACTTGGGTCACACCAAGTCGAGCTTTCACCTTGATAGAATCTATGTCTGATACATAGAGAATGTCGAACATCTTTTCCTATCACTGAAAATGCCAAGATAAACTTAATATTTCAACTAGTCATACAAGCAAGAACCTTTTTCTTCGCTTATTCTATTCTGAAACACTTCAGAATCTTAACTTAGAAAATATTCCGACCTAATATTATTAAGCCCCTTTTGATCTATACAATTATAGAACAGATGCCTATTACTCCTAACTTCATTCACCGAAAAATTTAATCACTTAAATAATCCTTTATAGTTCACTAGAGGATCTGTATCATTCTTAATATGTCGTTACATATAAAAACATGAAAGACACCTAGGTCCCACTCAAATATGCATTCCACATATAAGATCAAGAAACGCTACTTAGCTCCCACTCACTTCTTTGCAAATGCAAGTTTCTTCAACTATTTTGGACAATTCCAAAATCCTTTGATCACATAATCAAAGTGAAGATTCCAGCTCCGATATGCTTGCTTCAGCCCATGAATGGACAACTGAAGTTTGCATACATGTTTAGCATCCTCAGGATCACCAAACCATTATTGTACTACTTACAACTCTTTCTTAATGATACCATTAAGAAACATGGTTTCCTTATCCGTTTATCAATTTCTCAATTTGAAATTATAGTAATTGCTAAACGACCCAGAGACAAAATCTCGTTGTGGTCAATTTTTGAATCTGTCGGAACTGTTTAACGACAAATCGATACTTATCAGTGTCTATCTCTCATAAAATTCCGTATTCTATTAACAGCCTAGATGCCATCAAGAAGATCTCCCAAGTCATTTCCTGGTAATCGTACATGGATTTCATCTCGGATCATATATGACTCATAGCCATTTCTCGGACTTAGGTCTACCATCTCTTCTTCGTAGTTCGTAGGTATGTCATATTCCATTAACACGACCTTCATAACAAGATTTCGTAACACACAATGTGGAAGACAACCTCGTACACCTACGTTATTAGTATGAGCTCAGAGCATCATGATCTTCTATCATCAACTTCTTTCCAGTTGTGGAGCATGACACCGAAAACACTTTCCGTTGCGCCACTCTGATGTCTGGAGAGAAAGTTCAATAACTTCGTCTTGCTCCACTTTCTTTCCCACTTATACCCTTGGACAAGAAACTATTTCTTTCGCAAGGTATATTCCGGCAACGATTTTGCCTATGTCGTGAGACATGTACCCAAATAACTCTTTAGGTACGGTGCACTACAAATATTTATCCATTTTAGGTTTGATCATATCGAAACACTAAACTGCTGAAACGACAATCTAGGCTAAAAGCCATGCCATCACTCATATGGTATTGTCTCCATGGATTTGAATGGTTTCCCTATTATCTAACGTGAATGGTATGTTTCTACCATATGACTGACGAGGGTGTAACTCGACAAATCCCAGGGGGAGAGAGAAGAGCGTTGGTGATCACGACGGCTGACAAGCGGGGATTTTACCCAGGTTCAGGCTCCCAGAGGATAACACCCTACTCCTGCTTGTTTGTTATTGATGGCGAGTTGCGATTACAATGGCGGCGAGATTGCAATCTCGCTAGGGTTTGTGGTGGTGGCTATTGGCGTGTCCCTTGAGACGAGCAACCCTCCTGGCTTTATAGGTAGCCAGGTCTCGGGTGGTCGGTATCGATAGTAATTACAGATATGGCAGGTTATGAGACCTAACCGACTTGGACTGGGTTACACGGTACCCCGAGTGGGCCTTCTGCGGGTCTTCTCCAGCTTGGCGCGGCCCAGGTAGCCTCATCGTGGGCTAGTCGAAAGGTAGCCCCACGTCAGTAGCCCCCGAGTGCTTGGTAGAATCGTAGAGTCGGGAAAAGGACTTCTTCCTCCTGGACGCGCCACCGGATTGCTTTGTTCTTGAGTTTGCACTCGTTTTCTTCATTCGAGTAGGACACTCCCGATGGGAGTAATCTTCTGCAGTCGAATTACTTCTCCTTGGCCTTCGTGTGAAGCTTGCTTCTATTCGACCCGTGGGCTAACTTCCAGATGGATTCGGCTGCTTGAGCTTACTTTCTTTTCTTTGCCACCCGAATGATTGTTTCGGGTTCTCGGATTAGCAGTCTGTTCTACTAGGTTGTTTTCAGCTGTGAAGCTTACTACTCGAATCGCTCAGTCGAGTTGTCGTGCTGTTTCAATTGTTTGGAGCCGTTAGCTTGATGACGTCACTGATAACGCTCCATTGCACGCTTCTACGCCCGATGGGACGTGACGTAGCGGGACCCACTGGCAGAGCTGACCACGGTCAGCAGTTGTCACGTCTCCGAACTGGGCGCGAAATTTTCGCGGCACGATGTTGACGCCTTGATTCCCGTGCGTAGTGGACGAAGTGGGCGGCGACGATTGGTTTCTCCATGCGACACGTGGACGGCTGGATGTAGCTGCTCGGAACCATTGCTCTGTGGACGGCTGAGATGAATTTATTCGAGGCATAAGTACTGCGCTGCAGCGCAAGGGCATCATCTTCTCCAATCGTCCGCGCCTCCTTTCCTCTGCTCTCTACCATTCTCGCCACCATCCGAGCTCTGCGCTTTTTGTCCTCCCACCTGCTGCTGTCTTTCGGAGCCATGGGCAAGCCGAAGACCGCCGCTGGCACCTCCGCCGTCGCCGCCGAAGCCGGGCTGATGAACAAGCCCGACGGCGACTGGCAAAGATCGTCGGTGAAGAAGGCGGAGCTTGAGCTCCTCCACGCGCAGGGCCTCCTGCCACCATCGAACCAGGCCCAGGTACGCGCTCCAGCAAAGAGGTGTACCCCGCACGCCGTGAGGGGGAACGCGTATGCTTCGTGGATTTCCTTCCGCGGGGCTTCGGGTTCCCTCTCCACAATTTTGTTTGCGGTCTCCTGTACGCCTATGGGGTTCAGATCCACGATCTGACCCCCAATGGCGTTTTGAGCATCGCGAGCTTTATTGTGCTCTGCGAGTGCTTCCTGGGGATCGCACCCCACTGGGCGCTATGGAAGTCGCTCTTCCTCGTTCGCAAGAATGTCGGGAAGAGCGGGTTGACATACCCCGTGGGCGGCTTCGGAATCCAAGTGCGCGGTGATACCGCGTACTTTCAGATGAAGAAGTCTGACTCTGTCCAGGGGTGGTGGAAGAAATGGTTCTACATCCAGTGGAACCAGGACGGGCTGGTGCAATTCGACGGCGAGCGCAGGCTGCTGAAGACTCGCGCCTGGTCGCACCCGCTCGCCGAAGAGGAGAAGGAGTCCGCAAGGCCGCTGCTGAGCCTACTGCGCAATCTCACCAAGACCCTGGGGCGCGAGACGGGTGGCGTCTTCCTGATGGCCACCTTCTTCCGGCTTCGCGTTCAACCACTTGCTACTCGGCCTCACCCGATGTGGGCGGTCGATGGCGCCGGCAACCAGCCACTCGACGACGAGGAGGTGGAAACCAAGGTGAGGGGCATCACCAACCTCCGAGCCACGGACCTCTGCAACGTCAAATGTCCAGTCGCTGCGTACGGAGCAGCGAACCCTGTTCCCGAGGTAAGTTCTTGACTTGTTCTCTTCGTTGCTTTGTTTCTTGATTTCCTGCTTCTTGATTCGACTTGTGTCTACTTGTTTCAGGGTCGATCTCTGCTGGTCAGCCTTCCTCCTCTCCCTGAAAACGGACCCGCTGACGAGTCGAAGATTGTGGAGGAGGAGGATGAAGACGACGACCTCCCGTCTGCTATCTCTCCCAACGAAGGAGTGGAAGATGATGACGACGAGGAGGAACCCGCACGGAAGAGGCAGAAGCGTCGAAGTGGCGGTGACTCTGCGACTGCTTCGTCGCCCACGAGGGGTGCCGATGCTGATCTAGAGGAAGCTGTCGCGACGTCTTCGGGTGTGCGGTCTCCTGGCGGCTGGAACGAGCCACTGGCCGCTCCTCCTGTTAGCTCTGCGCCACCACGCGCGTTCGCTCGGATGCCGTGTCTATCCCTGAGGAGCGACGACGAATTCGGGACCATCAGGTGAGTTTATTTCCGTCTTGTTTTTCCGAGTTGCACTTTGTAGTTCCAGTCTTCGAGTTGATCATTGTATTGTTTTTGTTCCAGCCGTCAGTCTGGTGATGTCATCTCCCCTCGTCATGAAGTGGAGCACACATCCGCCCCTTCGACGGAGCTGGTGACTCGGATGGCGATCGAGGAGCGCGCGCAGCCTGCTGGCCTCGCGTCGTCGAGTCGTGCTCCTCCTTCGGCTTCAGAAGATGTCGACCTCCTGAACCACGTAAGTCCTTTATGCTTGTACTTGTAGTTTTGCAATTTCATTGGTTGCGCGATCAGCGCTCCCGATGGGAGTAGCCCCCGAAGGTGGGGGTGACTAGTATAGTCGCCCGCAACTTTATAAATTGCTTGTTTGTGTTTCAGCCGTACTACCGCCAGCAGCTTGACGCAGCCGCGGCTTATGTTCGCCAGGAGAAGGAGAGGGACCAGCTGCGTGCTTCTCTTGACCAGGCTACTAGGCGGGTTGCTGAGTTGGAGCTGAAGCTCCAGGCTCAGGCTGAGCTTGAGAAAGCCCTGCACGAGTCCCAGGAGCGCGAGCGAGTGCGGGCCACCCAGGAGAAGACTCAAGTCGACCGCCTTCTTGCACTCGCCGGCACCCTTGGAGGTTAGTTTTCGGCTTTGGCGCCTACTTGTACTTACTTTTTTCCTTGCTGACAGTTTGTATTTTTGCGCAGAGAGATGCGGTGGCGCTCCTCCTGAAGGTTCGTCGAGTGACGAAGTTGACTTGGCGACCGTTGTCGGCTTCCTCGACCGCGTATGCGTCTGATGCGCTGCAGAAGTCGATGTCCGCGCTGAAGAAGTCGACAGGGGCGCTTGCGACGATGCACCGCCGCATCACTACCGAGTGATGCGCCACCGGCCGCCGTTGATGCTCTTGCCGCTCCATTTGAGGATGACTCGACCACCCTCGTGGACTTCACTCGGGCGCATACGGTACGCGGCTCCGAGCTCACCTTCCCGCTTCTCCTTGGCCATCAGGTTGCTGGCGACTTCGAGAAGGTTGTCAGCGGCTTCCCTCGAAGACCCGATGGGCGGACGGCATCCTTGAACGGGGTGAAGGTGCAGGCCACACAGCTAGCTGTAAAGCTTGTGGCCACCTTTGAGAGGGCACTCGCCAAGGCGACTGAGGCAGCTGGTGCTCGGAAGAGTCGCTCTCGGTCGGAGTCCATGGCTTAGGGGTCTTGTAGTTTAGATTTCCATTAGTCACGCGGCCTGTACTCTTGTCTTTTGCCTGTAATGACTAATATTCTGCCGGGTCTGCTGGCCTTGAACAGTATTTGGTTTATGACTGGATTGATTGTTTCTTCCCACTATCTTTTTTTGTGCTGAGCAGTCGCATATCTGTATTGACTCTGCACATTCATGGCAGACTAACGTGCGCTGCGGCACTTCTTCTGCTTCTACGGCTGGGCCGAGTGGCGAGGGAACCTCTTCGGGTGCTCGTCGTCGTCGAGCGACGCCAGCTCCTCCGCGAAGCACGAACGACCAACGGATAATCACGTACTTGAAGAATAAGGTGATTGAGCTTGAGGCGACTCTGAAGAATACCGAGCTGTTGTTGCATCGCTCCAGGTCGCATCCTACTGCAGAGTTCTCCCAGCGTGAGGATTTTTTGCTCGGGGAGATCTATCTGATCAGTCGACTGCTTCAAGGTTGGTATGCTTTGCGGCTGCTTTCTTTGTTAAAACTTGTTGGTTCTGACTTCTAGCTTGTGTATGCAGATGTGAACTCGGATTGGCAGGCTGAGCGGTATTGCTTTGAGGAGCGTGTTACCCGGGAGGAGTCTGGCGACTCCTATGAAGCTCGCCAATTCTGGGTGAACAAGTCGAGAGGGCATACTCTTGCTCTTATGCTTGATTCGACTTGGCGTGCGGCCTTTCTTCTGGAGAATTGCCGGAAGACCCTCTGGCACATCCACCGTGTGTACTTCCCGCACAATGGGCTGCCGCACGGGCTGGCCGCCTTGCTGGAGAGGTTCCGCGAGGGTGATGCGCTGAAGGAGATCGTCCATGCCCAGCTCGTTGCCGGGGCGAATGCGGCGCTGGCGTACGTCCTGCTGCACCGGCTGAACCTTCCGCTGGAGAGGTTGATGGGTGGACTGCCTGGCGACGCCGACTACGCCGATACCTTGGCGGCTGCGCGCCAGATGATCGAGCAGGTGCATAAGCTGAGTGAGTGCCTTGTAGGCCCACTCGACGCGCCGAAGGACGAGCCTGCAGATTAAGAGTAGCCTTCTTCGGCTGTACAGGGTTAGCTATAGGTGGCGCATATGCCAATGTAAATGATGATGTATGAAGTTAAAGGAGTTCTCGAGTAATGAGTGAAATTATTTGCATTACTGTGCGAGTATTTGCTTCGGCTTTGACTTGCGTGGTGCAGCCCCCGAGTACCTTGGGCGACAGCCTAAGTCTGCTTTGTGAACCTATGTGGCACAGCCCCCGTGTGATTCGGGTGGCGTCCTTGGATTTTTTCAAGTGAGACCTGTATATCGCAGTCTCCAAGTGTATCGGGTGGCGACTTAGGGTTTAGGACTTGACCTATATGGCACAGCCCCCGAGCAGCTCGGGTGGCGGCCTATGATTTTTTCAGTGAATCCTGTATGGCGCAGCCCCCGAGTAATTCGAGTGGCGGCCTAGGGATTTTCAAGTGTGACCTGTGAGGTGCAGCCCCCGAGTGCGTCGGGTGGCGACCTAGGATTTTTGACTTGCCCTGTGTGGCGCAACTCCCGAGTAGGTCAGGTAGAGGCCTAAGATTTTTGAGTTGTGCCTGTGCGGCGCAGCCCCCGAGTGGTTCGAGTGGCGGCCTAGGCTTTTTCAAGTGTGGCCTGTGAGGTGCAGCTCCCGAGTTCGTCGGGTGGCGACCTAGGATTTCTGACTGTACCTGTGCGGCGCAACTCCCGAGTGGATCGGGTATAGGCCTAGGATTTTGCGGGTTGTGCCTGTATGGCGCAGCCCCCGAGTGACTCGAGTAGCGGCCTAGGATTTTCTTTCAACCTGTGTGGCGCAACCCCCGAGTGATTCGAGTGACGGCCTAGGATTTTTGTTTGTCTTGACTGAGAAGGTAGAGTGGACATCATTTTCTTCAAATCACTTTATTGATTGTTGCGAACAGGCCGCCTCATTAAAACCCTTCCAGCCCCCTTAGGTACCCTGGTAAGGGAAAGAGTGCGTATGAAACCTGTCGCCTTTACATGCTATCCTTGGTACAATGATTGAATCGACTAAGCATAGAACCGCCGGAGTTGTGCGACGTTCCATGGGTTACTGCAGACTGCTCCTGTCTTCGAGTCCTTTAGGCGATAAGCTCCGTTGCCAATTGCCTCTGTCACAATGTATGGGCCTTCCCATGGGGAGGCGAGCTTGTGCACCTTCTTCTGCTTGAGGCGGAGGACCAGGTCGCCTGCGAAGAAAGCTCTTGGTCGTAACCTCCGTCCGTGGTAGTTGCACAGGTCTTGCTGGTTTACGGCTGATTGCGCCAGGGCGATGTCGCGTGCTTCGTCCAAGATGTCCATGCTGTCTTCGAGTGCCTCTTCTGCATCTGACTCGTCGTAGGCGACCACCCGTGGTGCGTCAAACTTGATGTCGCAGGGTAGCACTGCTTCTGCACCGTACACCATGAAGAATGGAGTGTACTGGGTGGATCTGTTAGGCGTGGTCCGCAAGCTCCATAGGACTGATGGTAGTTCTTCCACCCATGCGCCTGCTGCGCGTCTCAGAGGTACCCGCAGGCGCTTCTTCATGCCGTTGCAGACTAAGCCGTTGGCTTTTTTGACTTGCCCATTGGATTGCGGGTGCGAAACAGATGCATAGTTTAGCTTGATTCCTTGTTATGAGCAGAAGTCTTTGAATTCCTCGGTTGTGAAGTTCGAGCCATTGTCCGTGATGATCCCATTCGGCACTCCAAACCTGAAGATGATGGACCTGATGAAGTTGACCGCTGATGATGCAGTCGAACTTGTGATGGGCGCGGCCTCAATCCACTTGGTGAACTTATTGACTGCAACCAGGAGGTGAGTTTGTCCTCCGGGTGAGGATTTCTTCAGAGGGCCCACCATGTCCAGTCCCCATTGGGCGAAGGGCCAGGCTAGCGGTATTGTCTTCAACTCGGACGCCGGCGCGTGCGGCTTGTTGGCGAACTCCTGGCACCCGGTACATTTCTTTACTAGATCTTCTGCGTCTTGCATAGCCGTTGGCCAGTAGAACCCAGCTCTCAGCGCTTTGTCCGCCAGTGCTCGACTGCTGGCGTGATGCCCGCAGATACCCGCGTGGATGTCGAGTAGGAGGGCTTGGCCGTCGACTGGATCTATGCACCTTTGTAGGATTCCTGAGATGCTTCTCTTGTAGAGTTCTCCGTTGATAACGGTAAAACTTTTGGAGCGCTTGATGATGCGCTTTGCTTTGACTGGGTCTGTTGGCAGCCTCTGGTGCAGTATGTATGTCAGTTACGGCCCTGTCCAGGTAGATTCGACTAGCATGACTTCCATGGGCTCCTTTTCTTGGCTTGGCGGGTTCACGGTGCTTGTTGCCGGTGTGGAAGGTTTTGCTGCGGGTCGAGTCTTGATGGACCTTTGCGTGATGCGCTCGAGAAAGACGCCAGGTGGTACCGGTACCCTGTCTGATCCCATGTTGGCGAGGATGTCGGCTTCCTCGTTGCTGTCGCGGCCGATGTGTCGTAGCTCGCAGCCGTCGAAGGTGCCCTCTAGCTGGTTGTACAGGTCTCTGTAGGCGATCATGTTGTCGGCGATGGCGTCGCAGGACTTCATGGTTTGCTGCACAACCAGGTAGGAGTCACCGTAGATCATGAGGTGCGTGGCGCCACAGTTCTTGGCCATCCGCATGCCGTGGATCAGGGCTTCGTATTCGGCTTCGTTGTTGGAGGGTGTTGGGAAATCCATCTGCAGGACATACTTCAACGTGTCGCCTTTGGGGGAGATGAGCACAACTCCTGCCCCAGCCGCCTTGATCTTCTTGGAGCCGTCGAAGTACATCGTCCATGCATTGGATAAGTCGGGGACGTTTGGTAGCTGAGCTTCTATCCACTCGGTAGTGAATTCTGGAAGGACTTGGGCCTTGATAGACTTCGGGTGAGCATATTTCAGCCCCCAGGGTCCTAGCTCGACAACCCACTTGGCGACTCGTCCTGTCGCGCACTGATTTGTGAGGATGTCTGCTAGGACGGAGGAGCTTACCACCGTGATCGGGTGCTCGGAGAAGTAGTGGACAACCTTCCTTGAAGTCATGAAGACCCCGTACGCCAGCTTTTGGTAGTGCGGGTAGTTTTGCTTGGACAGTGTTAGAACTTCGCTGAGGTAGTAGACTGGCCTCTGGACAGGGTGACCGTGCCCTTCTTCTTCCCGTTCGACTACGAGTACCGTGCTCACCACCCTGTTTGTCGCTGAGACGTATAGGTATAGTGGATCGTTTTCTAGTGGTGCCACCAGGACTGGGGAAGTTGTCAAGGTCTTTTTGAGCTGGTCGAACGCCTCTTGCGCCTCCTGTGTCCACTCGAATTTGTCCGTCTTCTTCATCAGTTGGTAGAAAAGCAAGGCCTTCTCACCCAACTTACTTATGAACCGGCTGAGAGCTGCGACTCGGCCGGCTAATCGTTGCACTTCCCGGAGTTTGGTGGGTGCTGGCATCGTGAGTATGTTCTGCACCTTCTCAGGATTTGCTTCGATTCCTCTTGCGGAGACAAGGTACCCCAGTAACTCTCCGGCTGGCACGCCGAATACACACTTTTCTGGGTTGAGCTTGATCTGATATGCGTCGAGTGCTGCGAAGACCTTGCGGAGGTCGTCGACTAGGGTGTCTTCTTTCCGGGTCGTAACAACGATGTCTTCGACGTAGACTTGGACAATTTGCCCGATGAGCCCTTTGAGGCATGCTTGCATGGTGCGCTGATATGTGGCGCCAGCATTCTTCAACCCAAAGGTCATCGTCTGGTAGCAAAAGACATCGTCGGGTGTGATGAATGCCGTTTTCTCTTCGTCTTCGACTTTCAGCCTGATCTGCTGGTAACCTGAGTAGGCGTCCAGGAAAGATAGGCGCTCGCAGCCTGCTGTCGAGTCGACGATCTGGTCTTCCACGGGAGGGGGAAGTGATCCTTTGGACAACATTTATTGACTGCTGTAAAGTCTACACACATACGCAGTTTCTTCGTCTTCTTCTTTTCCACCAGGACAGGGTTGGCGACCCAGTCCGAGTCCTTGATTTCTCGGATGAACTTGGCGTGCAGCAGCCAGTCGATTTCTGCGGTGATTGCGTCCCGTTTGGGACCTGAGAAGCGTCGCATGGTTTGTTTGACTGGTCTTGCGTCCTTGTGGACTTTTAAAGAGTGCTCGGCGAGTTCCCTGGGTATTCCAAGCATGTCAGAGGGTTGCCATGCAAAGATTTTCCAGTTCTCACGCAGGAACTCGACGAGCGCGCTTTCCTATGCAGGGGTCAAGCTTGACGATACTTTGACCGTCTTGCTGCTGTCAGTCGGATGGACTTGGTGGGTGACGGTGTCGTCGTTTGTATTAAAGGCGGCGTCCTTGGCTGGCTTCTTGCGAGGTGGAAAGATGGTCTTGTCGTTGTCGGCTGATATGGCCTTGAAGTGCTCTTCGACCCCGAAGAACTCAGAGATCCTGCTGAACTCTCGGTCGCAGCTGTTGGAGCGGTCGAAGTCGCCGCGCACAGTGATTACTCCTTTGGGTCCAGGCAACTTGATCATCAGGTAGGCGTAATGAGGTATGGCCATGAACCTGGCAAAAGTTGGGCGCCCAAGTATGGCGTGGTACTGTGATTTCCAGTCAAAAACTTCGAACTCGATCGACTCTTTTCTGAAGTGCTCGGGTGTGCCGAGGATGACGTCGAGTGTGATTGTTCCCATGGGCGTGATTGCTTGCCCTCGTACTATGCCGTGGAAGGTGGTCTCCGACTCTGGCAACTTCTCTGTCGACTTTTTCATTCTTCTAAGGGTATCGGCGAATATGATGTTCATGCCGCTGCCTCCGTCCATGAATACTTTCTTCAGGCTGTAGTCGCCATTTAGGGCTTCGATAACCAGAGCGGCGTGACCGGGACGCGGCACCTCCGACGGGTGGTCTGCCCTGGAGAATGTGATTGGTGTCTCTGACCCTCTTAGGTAGTCTGGTACTGCGCGCGGGCTGGTGGTAGCCTGGAGTACTTGGCGGGTGATGAGCTTCTGGGTCCTGTTCGAAGGGCGTCCTTTTTGGATCATGTTGATCTGTCCTCGCGCAGTCGGGTATGCGTCGTGCGCCGCCGTCTGGACGTCATGCTGCGGCTGCTGCTGGGGGAAAGTTCCAGCCGCTTGTGTTGTGTTGTTGTTTGCGGGTGCTACCTGAATAGCGAGTTGCAGAGTTGCCGTCAGTGCTTGCACAGGAGTGATGATCTGCTGCATAGCCTGGTAAATCTTGCGCGCTTTACGGCAGTCCTTCAACAGGTTGTTGGCGCCCCATTTGCCTGTCTCCGGGTTGCGGAACGAGTGATGCTTGCAAGGTTGCATCAGCTCTTCGGCTGGAGTCAGCGTACGCTTCCACTCGCGTTTCTGGCTTCCGTCGTTGTGGCTAATGCTGCCGCTGCTGCGGTTGTACTGCCCCGAGCTTGTAACATCCCCACATTTTATAATGTTCAAAAATCACAAAAAATTAAAACTTTTCTTTTATTAAAATAAAATATTAAATGCATAAGAAAACCAACTATGAAAGACTTCAAACATATTGAAAAAGTTTAATATTTCCAATATCTTAGTTTATGTTTATTTTCAAAAGTTGTTTCAAGTTAAAAGATTTATTATCCATTGTAATTATTAAAATCTCAATATCTGATTTGACAAATGTTTTTACAAACCTTCAAACCATATTCATGAAATAAAAGGTTTCTTTATAAGTATTTGATTTTCAACCACTTAGCAATAGCAATTCATAAATTAAAATAATAAGTACAAGTGTTATTTTAAACTATTGAAAACATTATATTTGCCAAAAGATTATTATTCATTTACCCAAGTTCAAAACATAGTTTTATATATTATAAACCTATAGTTTAAAACCTTAAAACTTCATAGATTTTATAACTAATGAATTATTCAAATAAGCATTTCAATACCTTAAATTATTTTTTACCAATTTTCAATACATAAAATGATTTCATGAATATATTCAAAATAAGCAATAAATTAAATGTAGAGCATTCTGCAAAGATACGATATGAAGTTTTCAAATAATTTATCATAATATAAAAACTGATGGTGCACAAAATATTTTGAATAAAAAAATGATTTCATTACATTTTCTCCTTTCATTACAAATAGTTGTAATATGTTATTTAATAATCTACTAAAGCTAAAATTTATTTAATATTGGAAATGTGAGTTTAAATAACTTAATTTCAAACCTATTTGAATATGGGTATTTTACAAAATTTTATTTAGCCAGAAGAAAATATATTTAAGTTATAATTTCAAAATTGATATTTAGTATCAAATGGGTATTTAATGAATATTTCAAAATATTATTTTTCAAAATGTTCAAAACATGCCCACAACTGGTTTAACACAAATATAATACTTTTACAAATTTTTAGAAATTTATTTGACTTGATTTGGAGTCTTAAATCAAAAGATATGAATTAAATGGAAATTATGAAAAAGAAAAGGAAAAATGACGACGTCAGCGTGACGTCATCGTCTTCAACCTCCCGCCGGAAATCATGCCTGAAACTGCCGGCCGTAACTACGCATCAACGCGGGCGTTTAAGGCCTGGATTCAACGCCCCTGCCTGCCCTATTTGTAGCCCCAACGCTCCTCTCTCTTTCCCCTCTTGTCCCTCTCCGAATCGTGCCCCGAGGCTGCCGTAGTTCATCGACGGAGCCGCCCGGCCGCCGTCGCGTTTTTCCTTCGATTCCGTCAAGTTAACCGGACCCCCTCGCCCGAGACCCCCTCCACCTGACTCGCCATGGCCGTGCGCATCCTCCTGACCCCTCCTCTGATTTCTGTGGCTACCAGAACGTCGAGGACGAACAGGAGCCGAAGCTCGCCGGCGTCCGTGCTTCTTCAATCGCCCGAGGTCGCAACTCCGAGACGAACGACACGAAACCGGCCTCGCCATCGCCTCCGGAACGTGGTGCCGAGCGTCTCTGTCGTCTCCCCGAGGCCGGGGGAGCCCCGCAGCGTCGCCGAGACGCCGGCGCCGTCTTTGCCTCCAACTCCGGTGAGTTCCACCGCCCGTTTCTGGTCAACGCTCCAGGACCGTCCGATCTATCTCCAACGGTTAGGATTAGATCACTTAAAACGAATCGGTATGAATCTTTTCTGGCCGTTAGATCTGGATCTGACGATCCAGATCGTTTCACTTATCCATGTCAGCGACCCAGTCAGCAGCCACGTCAGGCCCAGTCAACGCACACGTGGAAAATGATTTCTTTTAATTAGATTAAATGGCAGTTTTGCAGAAAAGCCCCTACCACTTAGATTTATCATAACTTTTTAACCCTTGACCCAAATTGGACAAATTTTATATCAAATTAAAGCACTCGACAAGTAGAATCTGCTGGAACTTTTAAATTTCAAATTTGACCTAGTTTAAAATATTCAAATTTCAAATGGATGATTTGAGTATTTTTGTAATAACTTTAAATCTACCAATTCAAAAATTGCAAATAAAATATTTTTGAAGAGCTTAAGATATATAGATTAATTTTCCATTCTTATAAATAATGTTTGAACAATATAAAATGAATTTAAAGATCAGAGACTTATTTTGATTTACTTTAGCACATTATAAGGTTTATTAAATTAAAATTAATTTCTTTGCACCTGGCCGGAAACTCCTAGTAGGCCGGAGTTTCCGCCCCTGGCCGGAGTTTCCGGCCCTAGTGACCGGAAACTCCGGTGTGAAGTTTTCCTGCAACGGCTCTTTTTCGTGGGACCTATAAAAAGGCCCCTTCTTCCCCAGAGAGAGCAGCTCTTCCAAGCACGAATTTCCCCCCTCTCTCTCCTCCATTGTTGACCTTGGAAAGCTTGCCCCTCTCTCATTTCCTCCCATGATTCTTGCATATCTTTGAGGGATTTGAGAGAGGAGATCTAGATCTACATTTCCACCAATCCATCTCTCCTCTAAGTGAGGGGAACCTAGTAGATCTTGATCTTGGAGTTCTTGGTGCATCTCCTCTTTGTTCTTCCTCTCTTATTCCCCCATAAGCATTTGTTGCTTTGTTGGAATTCGAGAGTGAAGAATTTGAGCACTTGTGCTCTTGCCTTTTGCATTTGGTGCATCGGTGTGCTCTCCATGAGGATTCGTGGAAGTTGAAAGTTTGTGAGCTTGTTACTCTTGGGTCCTTGGACCCTAGACGCCTTTGTGGTGGTTGGACCCTTGTGTGGTCACTTGAAGCCGTTCGGGAGCCCCCAATCCCATTGTGGGTTGTGCCCCGGATTGTTGTTGGAGGCCGTTCGGGAGCCCCCAATCCCATTGTGGGTTGTGCCCCGGATTGTTGTTGAAAGGCTCCGGATTCCGCCTCGAAGGAATTCCGATAGTGGAAGGTGAACCAAGCCTTTGTGGTGCGGTTCATCGGAGAAGAAGGTGAAACCTTTGTGGTTGTTGGACCGTTGTGTCGGTTCACACCTCTCCAACGAGACGTACTCCCTTAACAAGGAGGAACTCGGGAATACATCCTCGTCTCCGCGTGCCTCGGTTATTTCTATACCGAGCTTTTACTTATGCACTTTACATTGTGATAGCCTTCGTGCTTGAAGTATTCTATATTGCTATCACCTTGTTGTTTGTCTTGCTTAGCATAAGTTGTTGGTGCACATAGGTGAGCCTAGTTTATTTAGGTTGTCGGCTTGTTAATTTAAACACCTAGTTTTATTCCGCAATTAGTAAGACTAAACCGGAAAAGTTTTAAACCGCCTATTCACCCCCCCCCCCCTCTAGGCGACATCATTGTCCTCGACAAGTAGAATCTGCTGGAACTTTTAAATTTCAAATTTGACCTAGTTTAAAATATTCAAATTTCAAATGGATGATTTGAGTATTTTTGTAATAACTTTAAATCTACCAATTCAAAAATTGCAAATAAAATATTTTTGAAGAGCTTAAGATATATAGATTAATTTTCCATTCTTATAAATAATGTTTGAACAATATAAAATGAATTTAAAGATCAGAGACTTATTTTGATTTACTTTAGCACATTATAAGGTTTATTAAATTAAAATTAATTTCTTTGCACCTGGCCGGAAACTCCTAGTAGGCCGGAGTTTCCGCCCCTGGCCGGAGTTTCCGGCCCTAGTGACCGGAAACTCCGGTGTGAAGTTTTCCTGCAACGGCTCTTTTTCGTGGGACCTATAAAAAGGCCCCTTCTTCCCCAGAGAGAGCAGCTCTTCCAAGCACGAATATCCCCCCTCTCTCTCCTCCATTGTTGACCTTGGAAAGCTTGCCCCTCTCTCATTTCCTCCCATGATTCTTGCATATCTTTGAGGGATTTGAGAGAGGAGATCTAGATCTACATTTCCACCAATCCATCTCTCCTCTAAGTGAGGGGAACCTAGTAGATCTTGATCTTGGAGTTCTTGGTGCATCTCCTCTTTGTTCTTCCTCTCTTATTCCCCCATAAGCATTTGTTGCTTTGTTGGAATTCGAGAGTGAAGGATTTGAGCACTTGTGCTCTTGCCTTTTGCATTTGGTGCATCGGTGTGCTCTCCATGAGGATTCGTGGAAGTTGAAAGTTTGTGAGCTTGTTACTCTTGGGTCCTTGGACCCTAGACGCCTTTGTGGTGGTTGGACCCTTGTGTGGTCACTTGAAGCCGTTCGGGAGCCCCCAATCCCATTGTGGGTTGTGCCCCGGATTGTTGTTGGAGGCCGTTCGGGAGCCCCCAATCCCATTGTGGGTTGTGCCCCGGATTGTTGTTGAAAGGCTCCGGATTCCGCCTCGAAGGAATTCCGATAGTGGAAGGTGAACCAAGCCTTTGTGGTGCGGTTCATCGGAGAAGAAGGTGAAACCTTTGTGGTTGTTGGACCGTTGTGTCGGTTCACACCTCTCCAACGAGACGTACTCCCTTAACAAGGAGGAACTCGGGAATACATCCTCGTCTCCGCGTGCCTCGGTTATTTCTATACCGAGCTTTTACTTATGCACTTTACATTGTGATAGCCTTCGTGCTTGAAGTATTCTATATTGCTATCACCTTGTTGTTTGTCTTGCTTAGCATAAGTTGTTGGTGCACATAGGTGAGCCTAGTTTATTTAGGTTGTCGGCTTGTTAATTTAAACACCTAGTTTTATTCCGCAATTAGTAAGACTAAACCGGAAAAGTTTTAAACCGCCTATTCACCCCCCCCCCCTCTAGGCGACATCATTGTCCTCGACAAGTAGAATCTGCTGGAACTTTTAAATTTCAAATTTGACCTAGTTTAAAATATTCAAATTTCAAATGGATGATTTGAGTATTTTTGTAATAACTTTAAATCTACCAATTCAAAAACTGCAAATAAAATATTTTTGAAGAGCTTAAGATATATAGATTAATTTTCCATTCTTATAAATAATGTTTGAACAATTTAAAATGAATTTAAAGATCAGAGACTTATTTTGATTTACTTTAGCACATTATAAGGTTTATTAAATTAAAATTAATTTCTTTGCACCTGGCCGGAAACTCCTAGTAGGCCGGAGTTTCCGCCCCTGGCCGGAGTTTCCGGCCCTAGTGACCGGAAACTCCGGTGTGAAGTTTTCCTGCAACGGCTCTTTTTCGTGGGACCTATAAAAAGGCCCCTTCTTCCCCAGAGAGAGCAGCTCTTCCAAGCACGAATTTCCCCCCTCTCTCTCCTCCATTGTTGACCTTGGAAAGCTTGCCCCTCTCTCATTTCCTCCCATGATTCTTGCATATCTTTGAGGGATTTGAGAGAGGAGATCTAGATCTACATTTCCACCAATCCATCTCTCCTCTAAGTGAGGGGAACCTAGTAGATCTTGATCTTGGAGTTCTTGGTGCATCTCCTCTTTGTTCTTCCTCTCTTATTCCCCCATAAGCATTTGTTGCTTTGTTGGAATTCGAGAGTGAAGGATTTGAGCACTTGTGCTCTTGCCTTTTGCATTTGGTGCATCGGTGTGCTCTCCATGAGGATTCGTGGAAGTTGAAAGTTTGTGAGCTTGTTACTCTTGGGTCCTTGGACCCTAGACGCCTTTGTGGTGGTTGGACCCTTGTGTGGTCACTTGAAGCCGTTCGGGAGCCCCCAATCCCATTGTGGGTTGTGCCCCGGATTGTTGTTGGAGGCCGTTCGGGAGCCCCCAATCCCATTGTGGGTTGTGCCCCGGATTGTTGTTGAAAGGCTCCGGATTCCGCCTCGAAGGAATTCCGATAGTGGAAGGTGAACCAAGCATTTGTGGTGCGGTTCATCGGAGAAGAAGGTGAAACCTTTGTGGTTGTTGGACCGTTGTGTCGGTTCACACCTCTCCAACGAGACGTACTCCCTTAACAAGGAGGAACTCGGGAATACATCCTCGTCTCCGCGTGCCTCGGTTATTTCTATACCGAGCTTTTACTTATGCACTTTACATTGTGATAGCCTTCGTGCTTGAAGTATTCTATATTGCTATCACCTTGTTGTTTGTCTTGCTTAGCATAAGTTGTTGGTGCACATAGGTGAGCCTAGTTTATTTAGGTTGTCGGCTTGTTAATTTAAACACCTAGTTTTATTCCGCAATTAGTAAGACTAAACCGGAAAAGTTTTAAACCGCCTATTCACCCCCCCCCCCTCTAGGCGACATCATTGTCCTCGACAAGTAGAATCTGCTGGAACTTTTAAATTTCAAATTTGACCTAGTTTAAAATATTCAAATTTCAAATGGATGATTTGAGTATTTTTGTAATAACTTTAAATCTACCAATTCAAAAATTGCAAATAAAATATTTTTGAAGAGCTTAAGATATATAGATTAATTTTCCATTCTTATAAATAATGTTTGAACAATTTAAAATGAATTTAAAGATCAGAGACTTATTTTGATTTACTTTAGCACATTATAAGGTTTATTAAATTAAAATTAATTTCTTTGCACCTGGCCGGAAACTCCTAGTAGGCCGGAGTTTCCGCCCCTGGCCGGAGTTTCCGGCCCTAGTGACCGGAAACTCCGGTGTGAAGGTTTCCTGCAACGGCTCTTTTTCGTGGGACCTATAAAAAGGCCCCTTCTTCCCCAGAGAGAGCAGCTCTTCCAAGCACGAATTTCCCCCCTCTCTCTCCTCCATTGTTGACCTTGGAAAGCTTGCCCCTCTCTCATTTCCTCCCATGATTCTTGCATATCTTTGAGGGATTTGAGAGAGGAGATCTAGATCTACATTTCCACCAATCCATCTCTCCTCTAAGTGAGGGGAACCTAGTAGATCTTGATCTTGGAGTTCTTGGTGCATCTCCTCTTTGTTCTTCCTCTCTTATTCCCCCATAAGCATTTGTTGCTTTGTTGGAATTCGAGAGTGAAGGATTTGAGCACTTGTGCTCTTGCCTTTTGCATTTGGTGCATCGGTGTGCTCTCCATGAGGATTCGTGGAAGTTGAAAGTTTGTGAGCTTGTTACTCTTGGGTCCTTGGACCCTAGACGCCTTTGTGGTGGTTGGACCCTTGTGTGGTCACTTGAAGCCGTTCGGGAGCCCCCAATCCCATTGTGGGTTGTGCCCCGGATTGTTGTTGGAGGCCGTTCGGGAGCCCCCAATCCCATTGTGGGTTGTGCCCCGGATTGTTGTTGAAAGGCTCCGGATTCCGCATCGAAGGAATTCCGATAGTGGAAGGTGAACCAAGCATTTGTGGTGCGGTTCATCGGAGAAGAAGGTGAAACCTTTGTGGTTGTTGGACCGTTGTGTCGGTTCACACCTCTCCAACGAGACGTACTCCCTTAACAAGGAGGAACTCGGGAATACATCCTCGTCTCCGCGTGCCTCGGTTATTTCTATACCGAGCTTTTACTTATGCACTTTACATTGTGATAGCCTTCGTGCTTGAAGTATTCTATATTGCTATCACCTTGTTGTTTGTCTTGCTTAGCATAAGTTGTTGGTGCACATAGGTGAGCCTAGTTTATTTAGGTTGTCGGCTTGTTAATTTAAACACCTAGTTTTATTCCGCAATTAGTAAGACTAAACCGGAAAAGTTTTAAACCGCCTATTCACCCCCCCCTCTAGGCGACATCATTGTCCTCGACAAGTAGAATCTGCTGGAACTTTTAAATTTCAAATTTGACCTAGTTTAAAATATTCAAATTTCAAATGGATGATTTGAGTATTTTTGTAATAACTTTAAATCTACCAATTCAAAAATTGCAAATAAAATATTTTTGAAGAGCTTAAGATATATAGATTAATTTTCCATTCTTATAAATAATGTTTGAACAATTTAAAATGAATTTAAAGATCAGAGACTTATTTTGATTTACTTTAGCACATTATAAGGTTTATTAAATTAAAATTAATTTCTTTGCACCTGGCCGGAAACTCCTAGTAGGCCGGAGTTTCCGCCCCTGGCCGGAGTTTCCGGCCCTAGTGACCGGAAACTCCGGTGTGAAGGTTTCCTGCAACGGCTCTTTTTCGTGGGACCTATAAAAAGGCCCCTTCTTCCCCAGAGAGAGCAGCTCTTCCAAGCACGAATTTCCCCCCTCTCTCTCCTCCATTGTTGACCTTGGAAAGCTTGCCCCTCTCTCATTTCCTCCCATGATTCTTGCATATCTTTGAGGGATTTGAGAGAGGAGATCTAGATCTACATTTCCACCAATCCATCTCTCCTCTAAGTGAGGGGAACCTAGTAGATCTTGATCTTGGAGTTCTTGGTGCATCTCCTATTTGTTCTTCCTCTCTTATTCCCCCATAAGCATTTGTTGCTTTGTTGGAATTCGAGAGTGAAGGATTTGAGCACTTGTGCTCTTGCCTTTTGCATTTGGTGCATCGGTGTGCTCTCCATGAGGATTCGTGGAAGTTGAAAGTTTGTGAGCTTGTTACTCTTGGGTCCTTGGACCCTAGACGCCTTTGTGGTGGTTGGACCCTTGTGTGGTCACTTGAAGCCGTTCGGGAGCCCCCAATCCCATTGTGGGTTGTGCCCCGGATTGTTGTTGGAGGCCGTTCGGGAGCCCCCAATCCCATTGTGGGTTGTGCCCCGGATTGTTGTTGAAAGGCTCCGGATTCCGCCTCGAAGGAATTCCGATAGTGGAAGGTGAACCAAGCATTTGTGGTGCGGTTCATCGGAGAAGAAGGTGAAACCTTTGTGGTTGTTGGACCGTTGTGTCGGTTCACACCTCTCCAACGAGACGTACTCCCTTAACAAGGAGGAACTCGGGAATACATCCTCGTCTCCGCGTGCCTCGGTTATTTCTATACCGAGCTTTTACTTATGCACTTTACATTGTGATAGCCTTCGTGCTTGAAGTATTCTATATTGCTATCACCTTGTTGTTTGTCTTGCTTAGCATAAGTTGTTGGTGCACATAGGTGAGCCTAGTTTATTTAGGTTGTCGGCTTGTTAATTTAAACACCTAGTTTTATTCCGCAATTAGTAAGACTAAACCGGAAAAGTTTTAAACCGCCTATTCACCCCCCCCCCTCTAGGCGACATCATTGTCCTCGACAAGTAGAATCTGCTGGAACTTTTAAATTTCAAATTTGACCTAGTTTAAAATATTCAAATTTCAAATGGATGATTTGAGTATTTTTGTAATAACTTTAAATCTACCAATTCAAAAATTGCAAATAAAATATTTTTGAAGAGCTTAAGATATATAGATTAATTTTCCATTCTTATAAATAATGTTTGAACAATTTAAAATGAATTTAAAGATCAGAGACTTATTTTGATTTACTTTAGCACATTATAAGGTTTATTAAATTAAAATTAATTTCTTTGCACCTGGCCGGAAACTCCTAGTAGGCCGGAGTTTCCGCCCCTGGCCGGAGTTTCCGGCCCTAGTGACCGGAAACTCCGGTGTGAAGGTTTCCTGCAACGGCTCTTTTTCGTGGGACCTATAAAAAGGCCCCTTCTTCCCAAGAGAGAGCAGCTCTTCCAAGCACGAATTTCCCCCCTCTCTCTCCTCCATTGTTGACCTTGGAAAGCTTGCCCCTCTCTCATTTCCTCCCATGATTCTTGCATATCTTTGAGGGATTTGAGAGAGGAGATCTAGATCTACATTTCCACCAATCCATCTCTCCTCTAAGTGAGGGGAACCTAGTAGATCTTGATCTTGGAGTTCTTGGTGCATCTCCTCTTTGTTCTTCCTCTCTTATTCGCCCATAAGCATTTGTTGCTTTGTTGGAATTCGAGAGTGAAGGATTTGAGCACTTGTGCTCTTGCCTTTTGCATTTGGTGCATCGGTGTGCTCTCCATGAGGATTCGTGGAAGTTGAAAGTTTGTGAGCTTGTTACTCTTGGGTCCTTGGACCCTAGACGCCTTTGTGGTGGTTGGACCCTTGTGTGGTCACTTGAAGCCGTTCGGGAGCCCCCAATCCCATTGTGGGTTGTGCCCCGGATTGTTGTTGGAGGCCGTTCGGGAGCCCCCAATCCCATTGTGGGTTGTGCCCCGGATTGTTGTTGAAAGGCTCCGGATTCCGCCTCGAAGGAATTCCGATAGTGGAAGGTGAACCAAGCCTTTGTGGTGCGGTTCATCGGAGAAGAAGGTGAAACCTTTGTGGTTGTTGGACCGTTGTGTCGGTTCACACCTCTCCAACGAGACGTACTCCCTTAACAAGGAGGAACTCGGGAATACATCCTCGTCTCCGCGTGCCTCGGTTATTTCTATACCGAGCTTTTACTTATGCACTTTACATTGTGATAGCCTTCGTGCTTGAAGTATTCTATATTGCTATCACCTTGTTGTTTGTCTTGCTTAGCATAAGTTGTTGGTGCACATAGGTGAGCCTAGTTTATTTAGGTTGTCGGCTTGTTAATTTAAACACCTAGTTTTATTCCGCAATTAGTAAGACTAAACCGGAAAAGTTTTAAACCGCCTATTCACCCCCCCCCCCTCTCGGCGACATCATTGTCCTCGACAAGTAGAATCTGCTGGAACTTTTAAATTTCAAATTTGACCTAGTTTAAAATATTCAAATTTCAAATGGATGATTTGAGTATTTTTGTAATAACTTGAAATCTACCAATTCAAAAATTGCAAATAAAATATTTTTGAAGAGCTTAAGATATATAGAATAATTTTCCATTCTTATAAATAATGTTTGAACAGTTTAAAATGAATTTAAAGATCAGAGACTTATTTTGATTTACTTTAGCACATTATAAGGTTTATTAAATTAAAATTAATTTCTTTGCACCAAAGACATAAATAATTGTCCTTGTCCAGAGGAAGCTCAAATTCCTGTTTATTAATTTATTTCATAACATTAATAAGTAAGTTTTGTTTAAAACCCTTTAAATGATTTTAGCTCATTTTACAAGTGTTAAAAATGTTATTGGATAATTAGGTGTTACTAAAAATGTTTAGATATGAGAAAATTCAGAAATTCTTGAATATGATTTTGGTCAAATTTAATCTTAAACATAATCTTGGGTAAATGTAATTAAATATTTATAGTTGTATTAAAGCTTTAAACCTTGCTTTTAAATTGTGATTAAAAACTCTTGATATCCCTTTGTGTAAACTTTTGAAGATCATTCCATTAGAAACTGTGGAAACACCCATACAACCTTTTTGAGTTGAAAGATTTGACTCCAGACCACCCCTTGACGAAACCCTAAACCCGAACACATTTATTATTTTTGTATATTGAATTATGTGACACCTTTGACCAAACCTTCCGAGAAGACTCGTTACGCTTGTATGTTTCAATATGTTTTGTGCTTGTTGAATTCTTGTTTATTGGATATCCTTTTACTATATAGTTTGAAACGGGGAGCAACTAATGACTTGGACAAGAGTGTGTGTGAAACGACAACTTTCATAAGGCAAGTGACTTCATAAAACACCTACTATTTTATTCTATTGCATATCTAGTATTTTCAAACAGTATTTGCAAAAGTAGTATGCATGATAGGTTTTGGGAGATTGTAGTATGCTATGCAAACCTTTTAGGTTTCCCCTTAGAAATTCCAGATTAGAAACCCTATTATAATTTAGTGGAAGCACCTGCTGCAAAAATGATTGTTTTATGGTTGATGTGATAAATGAAAATTTCCACTAAATTAATTTAACGCCTGGGTGGATTGGGTCGATCGAGGAGGTTTCAAGTTGAGTGGCTTCTCAGGGCCAAGTGTAATGGTTGTCTTCGCCCAGGGTAGTTTCTACTTACCTGGGGCCATGATATGCGGTGTTAACCTGAGTTGCTCACTTGTGGTAGGCCACACAGGGCTATGAGATTTAAGTTTACACTGAGTCTAGTTGCTTATCGTGCAACCATTGGTCAATATGGGCTTTGTCTTGATGGAGTAAGTTGTTGTGGACCTGGGTCAAGAGATTGATGGTGGTAGAGTTGATAGGATGGTGGTAATCTCTTAGTATGATCATGGGAAAGCAACTTCTGAAAAGTCTCGTCTTGATCTTCTCCTTTTCCTTCTCACTAAAGGAGTGTAGAGGATAGTTTGGGTTGATTGAGTCTAATGGTGAAAGTGCACACCCTCTCGAGAGTTAAAACCTAAGATCCTAGCCGTGTCCCCGGCATCGGACAATTTGAGTAACTACACAAGGCTGTGTTCTGAAAATCTCCTCATCTCAAATTTCATAATAAAACTTTGTTGGATGAACATGGGTAGGAGACATGGACTTGTCTCGAGAATTGTCTCTGAAGGGGAATATATTGATTTAAGAAAATTGCTTATCAAAAATAGGAGAAAATTTGCTTTGCGCAATAGCCTTGAGCTCCACCAGCCAAAATAAGCATATAGTTATAGTATAATAGAACATTAGGAATTAAAGTCACTTGCCACCACAATTCAATTGTGCTGACCTTTTATAGCTGGGCTGCAACTAAACCTTGCAGATTTGACAGACGACGAGTGAGCATTCGATAGGATTTCGAGCCTACAACCAACATGCTATGCCTGTGGCACATGAAGATGATGAGGCTCATTGTATCTATTGTTTTCCGCTGCTGCTCTTTGAATTTTGCTAGCCTTTTCAGGTTATGCAAGTTGTAAGAGATATTTGTAACACTGGATCATGCGATTTAATAAAGTATTTGACACTTTTGCATGATATACATCTTAAACTGTGGTGCTAGCATTTCATCCAGGGACTAGCACATTAACACAGGGACTTCCACCTTATAATACGAGGTGAGGTCACTACAGATGGTATCAGAGCACTGTGTTGCCTGTAGGTTCGAGACCCTAGGTTTGGATAGAAATAGGCTTTGACCATAGGAGTAAAAATCTATTTCTATTCACTTTACTAAAATAAATATATAATTTTCTTTATCTTTTCTTATCCTCTCGTCTACTATCTACCTTCTGGAAAATATCTTATCTATTTCTAGATGACCATTGTTCTTGAAGTCTGAGTCTGATACTTCATAAGGAATTCTACGATTCAACATGGAGAACTTCATGGAAGATGATAGAAGAACTTGGATTTAGAGGTCAACCACTTGGAAGAGTTTAAAGAAATTGAAGAAGGTCAAGAAGTGCTCAAGAAGGAGCTATACTAGACCACCATTTAGAACAACGTTACCGTGTTAGTCTATTGTTCATACCAACTTAGGTCGTATGACAATACTAGATTGTTTGTTTGTGTGAGAACCTTGTTGTTTGGTGTTTGCTAGATGTTGTTTGTAAAATGATTTGCCTTGTCATATTATGTTGGCGTAGGATTCTTTCTTAGTGTCTTTCTATCTTAACTCATCCATGCTAAACCCAAACCAGACGCAATATCTATCCTTAGAACAAAATTAAACCAACCAGAATGGATATACTAGTGGGGGTTAAGTTTAGGAGTTGAGACAACATATATTTTCCATCACATAAAGGAGAAGGAATTTTCAAGAGACAACAACTTTTCAGCTATCCTGGCGTAGGTTTAATGCAACCTACTAGTATGAGGACCGATAGTTTAGCTCAGGTTTGTCCTACAGACTGGAAACATTCTGTGAGATAAGTGAGGATTGACCAAGTGTTAGAATACGAGATTTATCAAACCAAGTACAAAGTAATGAGTGAGTGCGACATGGATTGGCCCCATGGCAAAAACTCATGTCATTCTCTTTGCTATGAGGAATGGAAAATCTTGAGTGACTTTCCGATGAGAGATACGACGATGAAAAACCAAAACCATAGAATTATAGATATTTATAACCCTATGTGAGGCAAGGGTTGCTAAAACGTATTAAATTACGGTGAGGATAACCACAAGCAAAGTTTTGAAGAATACCCTACAATCAAAGATTTGCCTTCCATGAGAGTTACGTTAGTTGCTTCAAAAATGTAAATTGTGAAGATGAAGCACATGGGGACATCAAGCGGTTAGAGTTATGGAGATCGCTTTGAAATCCTCTCAGTTTGGTTTTCAGATTTAGCCAAGAGTGATATTCAGTACCAAAAGCAGTTCAATGGACTTATGTTATACTACAACCCTAAAGTGATGGAAAAGTTCGACTGAAAGATTATTGAAAGAATTTCAGATTGCCGCAAAATTTTCTTTTAAGGGTGGTAGCCCACTGAGTTAATCTAATCCAAGTTGTCCAAACCCATCTTTCTTTCTAACCTACCCAATGAGTGGAATCATTCTCTGCTGGTTTTGTTGTTCCCGTGTCAGCAGCTGCATTTGTTCACCGTCCCCAGCTATCAGAATCTTTCCCAACACTTGCATTTTGTTCTCAGCCTCTCCGAATCTCGGGACGAGATTCCTTTAAGGGTGGTAGTCTGTAACATCCCCACATTTAATAATGTTCAAAAATCACAAAAAATTAAAACTTTCCTTTTATTAAAATAAAATATTAAATGCATAAGAAAACCAACTATGAAAGACTTCAAACATATTGAAAAAGTTTAATATTTCAAATATCTCAGTTTATCTTTATTTTCAAAAGTTGTTTCAAGTTAAAAGATTTATTATCCATTGTAATTATTAAAAGCTCAATATCTAATTTGACAAATGTTTTTACAAACCTTCAAACCATATTCATGAAATAAAAGGTTTCTTTATAAGTATTTGATTTCCAACCACTTAGCAATAGCAATTCATAAATTAAAATAATAAGTACAAGTGTTATTTTAAACTATTGAAATCATTATATTTGCCAAAAGATTATTATTCATTTACCCAAGTTCAAAACATAGTTTTATATATTATAAACCTATAGTTTAAAACCTTAAAACTTCATAGATTTTATAACTAATGAATTATTCAAATAAGCATTTCAATAACTTAAATTATTTTTTACCAATTTTCAATACATAAAATGATTTCATGAATATATTCAAAATAAGCAATAAATTAAATGTAGAGCATTCTACAAAGATACGATATGAAGTTTTCAAATAATTTATCATAATATAAAAACTTATGGTGCACAAAATATTTTGAATAAAAAAATGATTTCATTACATTTTCTCCTTTCATTACAAATAGTTGTAATATGTTATTTAATAATCTACTAAAGCTAAAATTTATTTAATATTGGAAATGTGAGTTTAAATAACTTAATTTCAAACCTATTTGAATATGGGTATTTTACAAAAATTTATTTAGCCAGAAGAAAATATAATTAAGTTATAATTTCAAAATTGATATTTAGTATCAAATGGGTATTTAATGAATATTTCAAAATATTATTTTTCAAAATGTTCAAAACATGCCCACAACTGGTTTAACACAAAGATAATAGTTTTACAAATTTTTAGAAATTTATTTGACTTGATTTGGAGTCTTAAATCAAAAGATATGAATTAAATGGAAATTAAGAAAAAGAAAAGGAAAAATGATGACGTCAGCGTGACGTCATCGTCTTCAACCTCCCGCCGGAAATCATGCCCGAAACTGCCGGCCGTAACTACGCATCAACGCGGGCGTTTAAGGCCTGGATTCAACGCCCCTGCCTGCCCTATTTGTAGCCCCAACGCTCCTCTCTCTTTCCCCTCTTGTCCCTCTCCGAATCGTGCCCCGAGGTTGCCGTAGTTCATCGACGGAGCCGCCCGGCCGCCGTCGCGTTTTTCCTTCGATTCCGTCAAGGTAACCGGACCCCCTCGCCCGAGACCCCCTCCACCTGACTCGCCATGGCCGTGCGCATCCTCCTGACCCCTCCTCTGATTTCTGTGGCTACCAGAACGTCGAGGACGAACAGGAGCCGAAGCTCGCCGACGTCCGTGCTTCTTCAATCGCCCGAGGTCGCAACTCCGAGACGAACGACACGAAACCGGCCTCGCCATCGCCTCCGGAACGTGGTACCGAGCGTCTCCGTCGTCTCCCCGAGGCCGGGGGAGCCCCGCAGCGTCGCCGCGGTCCAAACCGAGACGCCGGCGCCGTCTTCGCCTCCAACTCCGGTGAGTTCCACCGCCCGTTTCTGGTCAACGCTCCAGGACCGTCCGATCTATCTCCAACGGTTAGGATTAGATCACTTAAAACGAATCGGTATGAATCTTTTCTGGCCGTTAGATCTGGATCTGACGATCCAGATCGTTTCACTTATCCATGTAAGCGACCCAGTCAGCAGCCACGTCAGGCCCAGTCAACGCACACGTGGAAAATGATTTCTTTTAATTAGATTAAATGGCAGTTTTGCAGAAAAGCCCCTACCACTTAGATTTATCATAACTTTTTAACCCTTGACCCAAATTGGACAAATTTTATATCAAATTAAAGCACTCGACAAGTAGAATCTGCTGGAACTTTTAAATTTCAAATTTGACCTAGTTTAAAATATTAAAATTTCAAATGGATGATTTGAGTATTTGTGTAATAACTTTAAATCTACAAATTCAAAAATTGCAAATAAAATATTTTTGAAGAGCTTAAGATATATAGAATAATTTTCAATTCTTATAAATAATGTTTAAACAATTTAAAATGAATTTAAAGATCAGAGACTTATTTTGATTTACTTTAGCACATTATAAGGTTTATTAAATTAAAATTAATTTCTTTGCACCAAAGACATAAATAATTGTCCTTGTCCAGAGGAAGCTCAAATTCCTGTTTATTAATTTATTTCATAACATTAATAAGTAAGTTTTGTTTAAAACCCTTTAAATGATTTTAGCTCATTTTACAAGTGTTAAAAATGTTATTGGATAATTAGGTGTTACTAAAAATGTTTAGATATGAGAAAATTCAGAAATTCTTGAATATGATTTTGGTCAAATTTAATCTTAAACATAATCTTGGGTAAATGTAATTAAATATTTATAGTTGTATTAAAGATTTAAACCTTGCTTTTAAATTGTGATTAAAAACTCTTGATATCCCTTTGTGTAAACTTTTGAAGATCATTCCATTAGAAACTGTGGAAACACCCATACAACCTTTTTGAGTTGAAAGATTTGACTCCAGACCACCCCTTGACGAAACCCTAAACCCAAACACATTTATTCTTTTTGTATATTGAATTATGTGACACCTTTGACCAAACCTTCCGAGAAGACTCGTTACGCTTGTATGTTTCAATATGTTTTGTGCTTGTTGAATTCTTGTTTATTGGATATCCTTTTACTATATAGTTTGAAACGGGGAGCAACTAATGACTTGGACCAGAGTGTGTGTGAAACGACAACTTTCATAAGGCAAGTGACTTCATAAAACACCTACTATTTTATTCTATTGCATATCTAGTATTTTCAAACAGTATTTGCAAAAGTAGTATGCATGATAGGTTTTGGGAGATTGTAGTATGCTATGCAAACCTTTTAGGTTTCCCCTTAGAAATTCCAGATTAGAAACCCTATTATAATTTAGTGGACGCACCTGCTGCAAAAATGATTGTTTTATGGTTGATGTGATAAATGAAAATTTCCACTAAATTAATTTAACGCCTGGGTGGATTGGGTCGATCGAGGAGGTTTCAAGGTGAGTGGCTTCTCAGGGCCAAGTGTAATGGTTGTCTTCGCCCAGGGTAGTTTCTACTTACCTGGGGCCATGATATGCGGTGTTAACCTGAGTTGCTCACTTGTGGTAGGCCACCCAGGGCTATGAGATTTAAGTTTACACTGAGTCTAGTTGCTTATCGTGCAACCATTGGTCAATATGGGCTCTGTCTTGATGGAGTAAGTTGTTGTGGACCTGGGTCAAGAGATTGATGGTGGTAGAGTTGATAGGATGGTGGTAATCTCTTAGTATGATCATGGGAAAGCAACTTCTGAAAAGTCTCGTCTTGATCTTCTCCTTTTCCTTCTCACTAAAGGAGTGTAGAGGATAGTTTGGGTTGATTGAGTCTAATGGTGAAAGTGCACACCCTCTCGAGAGTTAAAACCTAAGATCTTAGCCGTGTCCCCGGCATCGGACAATTTGAGTAACTACACAAGGCTGTGTTCTGAAAATCTCCTCATCTCAAATTTCGTAATAAAACTTTGTTGGATGAACATGGGTAGGAGACATGGACTTGTCTCGAGAATTGTCTCTGAAGGGGAATATATTGATTTAAGAAAATTGCTTATCAAAAATAGGAGAAAATTTGCTTTGCGCAATAGCCTTGAGCTCCACCAGCCAAAATAAGCATATAGTTATAGTATAATAGAACATTAGGAATTAAAGTCACTTGCCACCACAATTCAATTGTGCTGACCCTTTATAGCTGGGCTGCAACTAAACCTTGCAGATTTGACAGACGACGAGTGAGCATTCGATAGGATTTCGAGCCTACAACCAACATGCTATGCCTGTGGCACATGAAGATGATGAGGCTCATTGTATCTATTGTTTTCCGCTAATGCTCTTTCAATTTTGCTAGCCTTTTCAGGTTATGCAAGTTGTAAGAGATATTTGTAACACTGGATCATGCGATTTAATAAAGTATTTGACACTTTTGCATGATATACATCTTAAACTGTGGTGCTAGCATTTGATCCAGGGACTAGCACATTAACACAGGGACTTCCACCTTATAATACGAGGTGAGGTCACTACAGATGGTATCAGAGCACTGTGTTGCCTGTAGGTTCGAGACCCTAGGTTTGGATAGAAATAGGCTTTGACCATAGGAGTAAAAATCTATTTCTATTCACTTTACTAAAATAAATATATAATTTTCTTTATCTTTTCTTATCCTCTCGTCTACTATCTACCTTCTGGAAAATATCTTATCTATTTCTAGATGACCATTGTTCTTGAAGTCTGAGTCTGATACTTCATAAGGAATTCTACGATTCAACATGGAGAACTTCATGGAAGATGATAGAAGAACTTGGATTTAGAGTTCAACCACTTGGAATAGTTTAAAGAAATTGAAGAAGGTCATGAAGTGCTCAAGAAGGAGCTATACTAGACCACCATTTAGAACAGCGATACCGTGTTAGTGTATTGTTCATACCAACTTAGGTCGTATGACAATACTAGATTGTTTGTTTGTGTGAGAACCTTGTTGTTTGGTGTTTGCTAGATGTTGTTTGTAAAATGATTTGCCTTGTCATATTATGTTGGCGTAGGATTCTTTCTTAGTGTCTTTCTATCTTAACTCATCCATGCTAAACCCAAACCAGACGCAATATCTATCCTTAGAACAAAATTAAACCAACCAGAATGGATATACTAGTGGGGTTAAGTTTAGGAGTTGAGACAACATATATTTTCCATCACATAAAGGAGAAGGAATTTTCAAGAGACAACAACTTTTCAGCTATCCTGGCGTAGGTTTAACGCAACCTACTAGTATGAGGACCGATAGTTTAGCTCAGGTTTGTCCTACAGACTGGAAACATTCTGTGAGATAAGTGAGGATTGACCAAGTCTTAGAATACGAGATTTATCAAACCAAGTACAAAGTAATGAGTGAGTGCGACATGGATTGGCCCCATGGCAAAAACTCATGTCATTCTCTTTGCTATGAGGAATGGAAAATCTTGAGTGACTTTCCAATGAGAGATACGACGATGAAAAACCAAAACCATAGAATTATAGATATTTATAACCCTATGTGAGGCAAGGGTTGCTAAAACGTATTAAATTACGGTGAGGATAACCACAAGCAAAGTTTTGAAGAATACCCTACAATCAAAGATTTGCCTTCCATGAGAGTTACGTTAGTTGCTTCAAAAATGTAAACTGTGAAGATGAAGCACATGGGGACATCAAGCGGTTAGAGTTATGGAGATCGCTTTGAAATCCTCTCAGGTTGGTTTTCAGATTTAGCCAAGAGTGATATTCAGTACCAAAAGCGGTTCAATGGACTTATGTTATACTACAACCCTAAAGTGATGGAAAAGTTCGACTGAAAGATTATCGAAAGAATTTCAGATTGCCGCAAAAGTTTCTTTTAAGGGTGGTAGCCCACTGAGTTAATCTAATCCAAGTTGTCCAAACCCATCTTTCTTTCTAACCTACCCAATGAGTGGAATCATTCTCTGCTGGTTTTGTTGTTCTCGTGTCAGCGGCTGCATTTCTTCACCGTCCCCAGCTATCAGAATCTTTCCCAACACTTGCATTTTGTTCTCAGCCTCTCCGAATCTCTGGACGAGATTCCTTTAAGGGTGGTAGTCTGTAACATCCCCACATTTTATAATGTTCAAAAATCACAAAAAATTAAAACTTTCCTTTTATTAAAATAAAATATTAAATGCATAAGAAAACCAACTATGAAAGACTTCAAACATATTGAAAAAGTTTAATATTTCAAATATCTCAGTTTATCTTTATTTTCAAAAGTTGTTTCAAGTTAAAAGATTTATTATCCATTGTAATTATTAAAAGCTCAATATCTAATTTGACAAATGTTTTTACAAACCTTCAAACCATATTCATGAAATAAAAGGTTTCTTTATAAGTATTTGATTTTCAACCACTTAGCAATAGCAATTCATAAATTAAAATAATAAGTACAAGTGTTATTTTAAACTATTGAAAACATTATATTTGCCAAAAGATTATTATTCATTTACCCAAGTTCAAAACATAGTTTTATATATTATAAACCTATAGTTTAAAACCTTAAAACTTCATAGATTTTATAACTAATGAATTGTTCAAATAAGCATTTCAATACCTTAAATTATTTTTTACCAATTTTCAATACATAAAATGATTTCATGAATATATTCAAAATAAGCAATAAATTAAATGTAGAGCATTCTGCAAAGATACGATATGAAGTTTTCAAATAATTTATCATAATATAAAAACTTATGGTGCACAAAATATTTTGAATAAAAAAATGATTTCATTACATTTTCTCCTTTCATTACAAATAGTTGTAATATGTTATTTAATAATCTACTAAAGCTAAAATTTATTTAATATTGGAAATGTGAGTTTAAATAACTTAATTTCAAACCTATTTGAATATGGGTATTTTACAAAATTTTATTTAGCCAGAAGAAAATATAATTAAGTTATAATTTCAAAATTGATATTTAGTATCAAATGGGTATTTAATGAATATTTCAAAATATTATTTTTCAAAATGTTCAAAACATGCCCACAACTGGTTTAACACAAAGATAATAGTTTTACAAATTTTTAGAAATTTATTTGACTTGATTTGGAGTCTTAAATAAAAAGATATGAATTAAATGGAAATTAAGAAAAAGAAAAGGAAAAATGATGACGTCAGCGTGACGTCATCGTCTTCAACCTCCCGCCGGAAATCATGCCCGAAACTGCCGGCCGTAACTACGCATCAACGCGGGCGTTTAAGGCCTGGATTCAACGCCCCTGCCTGCCCTATTTGTAGCCCCAACGCTCCTCTCTCTTTCCCCTCTTGTCCCTCTCCGAATCGTGCCCCGAGGCTGCCGTAGTTCATCGACGGAGCCGCCCGGCCGCCGTCGCGTTTTTCCTTCGATTCCGTCAAGGTAACCGGACCCCCTCGCCCGAGACCCCCTCCACCTGACTCGCCATGGCCGTGCGCATCCTCCTGACCCCTCCTCTGATTTCTGTGGCTACCAGAACGTCGAGGACGAACAGGAGCCGAAGCTCGCCGACGTTCGTGCTTCTTCAATCGCCCGAGGTCGCAACTCCGAGACGAACGACACGAAACCGGCCTCGCCATCGCCTCCGGAACGTGGTGCCGAGCGTCTCCGTCGTCTCCCCGAGGCCGGGGGAGCCCCGTTTCCTTCGATTCCGTCAAGGTAACCGGACCCCCTCGCCCGAGACCCTGAAAGTGCATGGTTGCCCCCATGCGTGGTTTTGGTAATTAATGACAATCCTTATGGACTAATGTTTACATTGAGATATTCTTATAGATCTTGTCCATGGGAAAATATAGGAGTTCATGTGTTGGACTCTTCAAGATGACATAATGACCAATGCTCTATTCAAGGGTTAATATGAAGAATGGTCATGTATAGAGTTGAGCTTATCGCAAGTATGGCTTGGAATAGAAGATTGAGTGAACAATCATGTTTACCCCCAAGCCATCTTACACATCAAGAGAAGAAGATGAAGAGCAAGTTCAATATGATGCATCTCAGAAGATATCTTTTGATTGAAGCTTGCAAAGGAGACATGAAGACGAAGCTTAGCGAGGCCCTCCCATAATGGAGTATGGGGGAGCATTTGGAGAAGTCCTCATTAAGCATGTGCTAGCAAGCACAATCAAGAAAGGTGTTTCAAATTGAGAGAGTCAAGATCGTCATCATCGAGCTCAAGTGGAATGCGCAAGGCAAAGGTATGATCTTGATAGGTTTTCTATTTTACCGGTCTCATGGTGTTAGTGGGAGACCGGGTTTTAGGATAGATGGCGTACTATCAAGAGGGGCTCTCGAGTGAGTAACTTGATCGCATCGTTGTGGAGAGCTCAAACCTTTGCATACTTGCCATTTCATCTTTCTTGGTTCTTACTTGGTTTTTCTCCTTGTTGGGTTTTGGTCCTTGTTGTGATCTTCACGACAAGCCCAAGTTCACCGAAAACGAATTTCATATGGAAAACTTGTTGCGTTTTCGGTTTTGGAGGTTTGCCGATCATTCCTTTTTAGAGAGATTTTAACCTCCTCCATTTGGTTTTATCTTCCATTGTTGGACTATGAGGTTTATCTGCATGATCTTGTAAAGCTCTTCGTTGTGATTCCAACGAGCCAAAAATCATCGAAAACGGAGTCCGGATGGAAAAGATATTGACGTTTTCGTTATCGGTTTTGCTGCAGTTTTTCCTAGGCCGGAGTCTCCGGTCCTAGACCGGAGTTTCCGGTCTGTGCAGGACCGGAGTCTCCGGAATCAACGTTTTTCTCCAAACGTTGTTCAGCCCCTGCTGGGGGGCGGAGTTTCCGGCCCTAGAGGCCGGAGTTTCCGCCCCTGGATGAACTTTCCGGCCTACGGCACCGGAGAGTTTGCCCAAGCCTCGGCGGTGTTGACAGTGTTCAGCCCCTGGTGGGGGCCGGAGTTTCCGGTCCTAGTAGGCCGGAGTTTCCGCCCCTGGCCGGAGTTTCCGGCCCTAGTGACCGGAAACTCCGGTGTGAAGTTTTCCTGCAACGGCTCTTTTTCGTGGGACCTATAAAAAGGCCCCTTCTTCCCCAGAGAGAGCAGCTCTTCCAAGCACGAATTTCCCCCCTCTCTCTCCTCCATTGTTGACCTTGGAAAGCTTGCCCCTCTCTCATTTCCTCCCATGATTCTTGCATATATTTGAGGGATTTGAGAGAGGAGATCTAGATCTAAATTTCCACCAATCCATCTCTCCTCTGAGTGATGGGAACCTAGTAGATCTTGATCTTGGAGTTCTTGGTGCATCTCCTCTTTGTTCTTCCTCTCTTATTCCCCCATAAGCATTTGTTGCTTTGTTGGAATTCGAGAGTGAAGGATTTGAGCACTTGTGCTCTTGCCTTTTGCATTTGGTGCATCGGTGTGCTCTCCACGAGGATTCGTGGAAGTTGAAAGTTTGTGAGCTTGTTACTCTTGGTTCCTTGGACCCTAGACGCCTTTGTGGTGGTTGGACCCTTGTGTGGTCACTTGAAGCCGTTCGGGAGCCCCCAATCCCATTGTGGGTTGTGCCCCGGATTGTTGTTGGAGGCCGTTCGGGAGCCCCCAATCCCATTGTGGGTTGTGCCCCGGATTGTTGTTGAAAGGCTCCGGATTCCGCCTCGAAGGAATTCCGATAGTGGAAGGTGAACCAAGCCTTTGTGGTGCGGTTCATCGGAGAAGAAGGTGAAACCTTTGTGGTTGTTGAACCGTTGTGTCGGTTCACACCTCTCCAACGAGACGTACTCCCTTAACAAGTAGGAACTCGGGAATACATCCTCGTCTCCGCGTGCCTCGGTTATTTCTATACCGAGCTTTTACTTATGCACTTTACATTGTGATAGCCTTCGTGCTTGAAGTATTCTATATTGCTATCACCTTGTTGTTTGTCTTGCTTAGCATAAGTTGTTGGTGCACATAGGTGAGCCTAGTTTATTTAGGTTGTCGGCTTGTTAATTTAAACACCTAGTTTTATTCCGCAATTAGTAAGACTAAACCGGAAAAGTTTTAAACCGCCTATTCACCCCCCCCCTCTAGGCGACATCATTGTCCTTTCAATTGGTATCAGAGCCTGGGCTCTCTTTTTGGGCTTTACCGCCTAGAGAGTAAAAGATGTCGTTTAGGGAATTAGTGCACGATCCCACTTTTATATTTGATGGCACAAATTTTGATGTGTGGAAAATTCGCATGCTTAATGTATTTAGGGCCATGGGTCCAAATTATGTTAAGAGGATTGTAGATGTGTGTTTATCTCCTCCAAAGGATTCTCATGAATTATCTTTAGAGGATGAGATAAACTCTCATCTCGAGACTCAAGTTACTAATGGTCTTATGTGTGTTTTGACCGATGTAGTTCTTGCTTCAATCATGCCTTTTCGAAATGCACATGAGCTTTAGACCAAGCTTCAAGATATATATGAAGTGTCCAAAATTATTGAGGATGATTTTTCTTCCTCCACCTCCGGCCGTGATGAGTTCACAACTTCTTCCACTTCACCAACATGTGATTTGTCACACGGTAACGATATGGTGAGTGGCGATAGAAATTGCATTGGTGATGGTGAACTTACTATTGATTATACCTATTCTCTATCACATTGCAATCTTCTATCTTTGAACTTAAAATCTTCTAGCACTCCAAATGTCATACATGCTAGAGTTGATTGTCCTTGCATATCAAGTAATAGTTGCTTAACTAAATATAATGATGATATGCTCTCTATGTCTTGTTGTGTTGAAAATTACTCTTCCATATCCTCTAGTATTTGCATGACTAACAATGTAGAGGAATCCCAACAATTGTTGGAACAAAACATGGACCTCAATGGAGCTTCAAGTATTTCTTCATCCTCCTCACCCATTAATCATGTTTGCCTTATGGCTAAGGATTCCGAGGTATCTCCCACCTCGAATCCAAATTGTGATGATGTGGATGAGGATTCTCATGAAGAAGGTTTTGACTTTGAATCCTTAACTAAGATGGGTGAGATGGTACTTGGTGTTCTCCCCAAAGGTAGTAAAGCTATCCCTCCTCTTTGTGAAATCATTGATTATGTTACTAAGAGTAGGGAATTCATTGAGGATTTGGAAAGTCAATTTGATGAGAAATGTCAAATTGAGAGAGATGACTCTATCACCATAGCTTCTTTGAAAGCTTCTCTTGAAGAGGAAGAAGAGCTTAGGGTTTCTCTTGAAGAGAAACTTGAATCCCTTGATGAGTCTAATGATCTTATTATTTCTAAAATCATTAAGGAAAGAGATCATGCCCTTGCTAAGTATAAAGTGATTAAAATTGAAAAAGTTGAATTTGGTGTTGGCAATGCTAGACTAAATGAGGACATAGAGAGACTTGACAAAGCTCACAAGGCTTTAGAAAGTGAACATTCTCTCCTTATCAAGTCTCATGATCAACTCCAAACTCAACTATCTAAGAATGACAAGCTTGTCAAATTGTCTTCTTCCATCTCTAATATTAATGATGCTTGTGCTACTAACTCCACTTCTTGTGAAGCATCTATTTTGAAGGAGAATGTTGAGCTAAGGGCTCAACTTGAGTTGCTATCTAGTAAGTATGGGAAATTGGAAGAAAGTCATGAAAAGCTTTCTAGCTCTAATGATGATCTTCTAGCATCCCATGCTAGGCTAAAGTTAGCTCATGAGGCTATTATGTCAAAGGTAACATCTTGTGAGTCTCATGTGGACAATGGCACAATTTCTACTCTTAATGCTATATTGCCAAATGCCAGTCCTAGTGATTCATCAACTCATAATGTTGCTACATCCTGTGATGAATTACTTTCCATGTCTTGTTGCTCTAACAATGAAGCATGTACTTCCTCTAGTTTTTGTGTTGATACTAACCACGTAGAGGAATTAAATGAGCTCAAGGCCCTAGTCACTTATTTGAAGAAAGACTTGGAAAAGCGTCATGTTTGGGATTCTACACTTGACAATATGTTGAGTGTTCAAAGACGCCCCAATAACAAGAGTGGACTTGGATTCAACTCCAATATCAAGAACAAGTCCAAGCTTAACAAGAAGAACAAGGGCCAAGAACAAGTCAAGATTCGGCCAAGATTGTTTGCTTCAAGTGCAAAGTTGAAGGGCACCATGTTAGATCTTGCCCTTTGAAGAAGAAGGCTCTTAGTGAGAAGCAACAAGGGAAGAAGACTCAAGTTCAAACTCAAGCTCCTCAAGTTGAAGAACGGTCTCTTCCCAAGAAGAATCAAGCTACCCATCCTAAAGTCAAGACTCCAACTAAGAAGAGAGGAGGAAGTAGATGTTGCTACCTATGCCGTGAGAAGGGTCACCTTGCTTCTTCATGCACAAATGGTACCTTATCCAACCCCATTATAGTTGATGATGTTTATTCTCTTCGAAAGGATAAGGTTGGCAATGTGTTTGCCAAATTTGTTGGTACTCAAAGTGGTGTCAAGAAAAGAACCATTTGGGTTGCCAAACCTATTGTGACTAACCTCTTAGGACCCAACGTGGTTGGGGACCAACAAGCTAAAACTTGATCAATAGGTGTTATTGGAGGCATTGGAGACTTGACTACACTATGAAGAATTAAGGGATCTTCATCAATTATATTCTCTCAAGTCAAGTCATATGGATTATATTGTTCTATCTCATATCCAATGTTCCTCCTTGCGGTAACTTTTATTTAAATCATATATACATTGAAAGTTGCTTGCACCCTTGCATGTGTTTGGTTTTGTACCTTGCTAGTGTTGGTATGTGTTGTGCTCTCTACTTACTTATCTTGAGAAATCAAGTATGTGTATGTTGGTTTGCACACCATTTACTTGTTTTGAGCCTTATTGCTTTTATTTGATATCTTATCTTGTTGGCTCTCTTTGAGAGATTAATGGACTATCATATTTTGGGGGAGTGATATGCTTCGTGCACTTCACAATCCTAAAATTGTGTATTCATGAGAAATACAACTTAGTGTTGATATACTTAAATTATTTACTATCTATGTGGTATGTCATTCTCATGAGAAATTCAATTTCTCTAATGTCCATTAATTTCTCGAGTTGGTTTTGTTTGCCTCTTGCTTTAAATAAATGTATTATCACATTATGGGGAAGTAATAAGCTATGTGCATATTACAAGCCTAGAAAATGTGAATATATGAGGTTTTGCCACCTAGAATTGATATTGCTAGTTATCTTGTTCCTATGTGGCATGTTGCTCAAACAAGTTCCCATTTACTTAATGCTTTTTTGTCTCTCACTCTTTTGGATCTTGTTTGTGGAGGATGTTCTTGGTATGGCTTTCCCCAAATATGTTCTCATGTATCTTTTGGGAAGCCCATTGTTTCAAGCTACTCCTTGGAGTTGCTTTGCACCTTCGCATGATTTGTGAAGCTATCAAGAATATCTATCTATCTAAGCATAGCTTGTAATTCCTATCATTTGCCATATGCTTATGTTTTGTGAATATGATCTTGAATATATCTTTGCAATCCACCCCCGAGAAATATCTTCATACATTACTTGTCTTGACAAGTGATAATCCTTTTGTGGTAAATATATTGATCATATTCGCTTTGGCTCTTGCTTTGAATTGCTTTATTTGATTGCCAAGGATTTGTTTTGATCTAACTCTCATTTGTCTTCATTGTATCTTTTGGATCCTTTTTGCTCTACTTAAAATTTATTTAGTGCTTTCTTGAGTTGGGAAAAGCAATGAACCAATTCTTGTGCATTGACATTCAAAAGTCATACTTCTTGATAATGCACTATTCTTTGGGAAGCTATCCTACTTTGAGTAAAACACCGTTCTTTAAATTGGTATTGCAATTTCTTGCCTTTCTTGAACATGACTAGTGTTTGAATATATATATGAAGAGTTATGATCTCATTTGTGTGCATTTTGTATTCAAATGCAAAATCATAAATAATGTACACATCTTGGGGGAGCAATCCTATATGCTTTAGAACATTAGTTGTCTTCATATGATATTTGATCCCGATGACATGTCTCCTTGGAAGACAAACATTTTTCGTCTTGGTACTTTGTGCCACCATGAAAAGTGTAGAGGTTTTGGTTTATTCCTTGATGATATGTTCATCAATTGGTTTCTTGATTTCATTAGCATCTTTTCAAAGTGGTATCTTCACTCATGTGTTGATTTGGGTATTTGATATAATGTGGACAATTTGTTTTATTGTCACACTTGTGTGTGCCTTGTTGGTTTACTTGGTGTTTTGTCTAAATTATATCTCGTTTGGTTCTTGAAAGTCATGTGCATGCATTTTTATTATATGTATATCTTATGGCATGCTTACTTTCGTTGATCCAATATATAGGATAAACTCCATCAAATCCTATATGGCTAAGATGTGCATGAAATTCAATTTCACATTAATATGCACATATTTATGTGGAGTTTGTCCTATGTATTGTAGTTGCTCTAACTACTTTGGACCCAATGAGTTTGGGTACCTTTTTGTACTTGAATTTGTTTTAGGTATATTGGAGATGCATTGGAAGCTTGTCTCATCTAAAAGGAATGTGTTGTCACCATGTGCTTATTGGAGCCAAGCTTGGATGATCATGAGCTCCTATCTTCTACATCACCAATGCTATCTCGGTAACAAGTATCTACCTCATGCATACATTTCCAGCTTTCAACCTTGTGTAGGTTGTTTCATGGCATGAATCTCTTTGGTTGCAATTATTTTGATTCTTGTAAAACGTCTTTATTGCAAATGTGAGTAAGCCGGGATGATTACATGTCAAGGGAGGAATATATATAATCATTTTCATGATTCACCAATCCCAAATATGTTAATCCAGCACTTTCTACTCTATATCTCGCATATGCAATATTGATTGTTTCTTCAAATCATTTGCCTTTTGTGATACTTGTTATCTCTCTCTCAGAGCATCCCTTTTATCACCTTATCCCTTGTGGATAGTTTTTGATGCTATGATGAGTATGTGTTGGAAGTTCATCTATATCCCTTTAAGATAAAATTGAGCTTTGTGCTATGCTTTTAAGCAAAGATCTTATTGGTGTATTTATGACTTCGTCTTGGATATCATGACCTTTTCCCTTGTACATATCTTGTATGTACATGTTTATTTGTAGACCCATATCTTAGTGATTCGTGTCTACTTAGAAACTTATACACATAAGATTAGTTACATCTTTTATTGATATTCCAATTCTTTAGTGACCACCTCTTATTGCTTTTGTTTCTTAGGTGGTTTCTAAAAGGCACAAGCTTTATTTTTCTTGAGTTATACTTTTGCATCTAAATAAGCTTGTGGAGCTATTTGCTATATCTCTTTTGGTATGTGAGTATGGGAAAGACATGATATGCACTATATGCAACTCTTCTTGAAAGACTATGTTGATGCTTTGGCTCATCCTTGTATTAGTCTCCTAAAATGTCTTTATATCTCACACCCATCCTTTTATTTTCTGCTCCTTGCTCATGTTGCAAAACATTTTATTTGTTGCAAGTTGGTTTGCCTTCTTTTCTCATTTATATTCTCTTGCATGGGTTTGTGTTCGATTTTATCTAGGAGGGAGTGAGGATTCCATGTTGTGCACACTATATTGAAATACAAATCCTATTTGTGCACGTACCTTGGGGAGTTCCCTCATGATATTTAGAACACTTTTTGGATCCTTTGGATTGATTGCTTCTTTCGTTGAAGTATCTTTCTATTTGATATTCTCTTGCAATCTTTGGATCCTCAATATAGTTTGATCTCCCTCCATCTATTCTTCATTGGATATGTGCATTTGATTTCACTCACATTATGAGAAATGCACACTTTTATGGGGGAGCTCTTATTATATTAGCCTTCTTACTTTTCACCCATTTCGGCAATCAATGCCAATGGGGGAGAAATTTAGAGGGTTTAAGGGAATATGGGTTTGCTCTCTTGCGGTTATCTTGCATCCTTGCTCTTTGTGTTGCATGGCTGCTTAAATTCATTATATAAACCCTCGTAAAAGGGATTGTCATCAATTACCAAAATGGGGGAGATTGAAAGTGCATGGTTGCCCCCATGCGTGGTTTTGGTAATTAATGACAATCCTTATGGACTAATGTTTACATTGAGATATTCTTATAGATCTTGTCCATGGGAAAATATAGGAGTTCATGTGTTGGACTCTTCAAGATGACATAATGACCAATGCTCTATTCAAGGGTTAATATGAAGAATGGTCATGTATAGAGTTGAGCTTATCGCAAGTATGGCTTGGAATAGAAGATTGAGTGAACAATCATGTTTACCCCCAAGCCATCTTACACATCAAGAGAAGAAGATGAAGAGCAAGTTCAATATGATGCATCTCAGAAGATATCTTTTGATTGAAGCTTGCAAAGGAGACATGAAGACGAAGCTTAGCGAGGCCCTCCCATAATGGAGTATGGGGGAGCATTTGGAGAAGTCCTCATTAAGCATGTGCTAGCAAGCACAATCAAGAAAGGTGTTTCAACTTGAGAGAGTCAAGATCGTCATCATCGAGCTCAAGTGGAATGCGCAAGGCAAAGGTATGATCTTGATAGGTTTTCTATTTTACCGGTCTCATGGTGTTAGTGGGAGACCGGGTTTTAGGATAGATGGCGTACTATCAAGAGGGGCTCTCGAGTGAGTAACTTGATCGCATCGTTGTGGAGAGCTCAAACCTTTGCATACTTGCCATTTCATCTTTCTTGGTTCTTACTTGGTTTTTCTCCTTGTTGGGTTTTGGTCCTTGTTGTGATCTTCACGACAAGCCCAAGTTCACCGAAAACGAATTTCATATGGAAAACTTGTTGCGTTTTCGGTTTTGGAGGTTTGCCGATCATTCCTTTTTAGAGAGATTTTAACCTCCTCCATTTGGTTTTATCTTCCATTGTTGGACTATGAGGTTTATCTGCATGATCTTGTAAAGCTCTTCGTTGTGATTCCAACGAGCCAAAAATCATCGAAAACGGAGTCCGGATGGAAAAGATATTGACGTTTTCGTTGTCGGTTTTGCTGCAGTTTTTCCTAGGCCGGAGTCTCCGGTCCTAGACCGGAGTTTCCGGTCTGTGCAGGACCGGAGTCTCCGGAATCAACGTTTTTCTCCAAACGTTGTTCAGCCCCTGCTGGGGGGCGGAGTTTCCGGCCCTAGAGGCCGGAGTTTCCGCCCCTGGATGAACTTTCCGGCCTACGGCACCGGAGAGTTTGCCCAAGCCTCGACGGTGTTGACAGTGTTCAGCCCCTGGTGGGGGCCGGAGTTTCCGGTCCTAGTAGGCCGGAGTTTCCGCCCCTGGCCGGAGTTTCCGGCCCTAGTGACCGGAAACTCCGGTGTGAAGTTTTCCTGCAACGGCTCTTTTTCGTGGGACCTATAAAAAGGCCCCTTCTTCCCCAGAGAGAGCAGCTCTTCCAAGCACGAATTTCCCCCCTCTCTCTCCTCCATTGTTGACCTTGGAAAGCTTGCCCCTCTCTCATTTCCTCCCATGATTCTTGCATATCTTTGAGGGATTTGAGAGAGGAGATCTAGATCTACATTTCCACCAATCCATCTCTCCTCTAAGTGAGGGGAACCTAGTAGATCTTGATCTTGGAGTTCTTGGTGCATCTCCTCTTTGTTCTTCCTCTCTTATTCCCCCATAAGCATTTGTTGCTTTGTTGGAATTCGAGAGTGAAGGATTTGAGCACTTGTGCTCTTGCCTTTTGCATTTGGTGCATCGGTGTGCTCTCCATGAGGATTCGTGGAAGTTGAAAGTTTGTGAGCTTGTTACTCTTGGGTCCTTGGACCCTAGACGCCTTTGTGGTGGTTGGACCCTTGTGTGGTCACTTGAAGCCGTTCGGGAGCCCCCAATCCCATTGTGGGTTGTGCCCCGGATTGTTGTTGGAGGCCGTTTGGGAGCCCCCAATCCCATTGTGGGTTGTGCCCCGGATTGTTGTTGAAAGGCTCCGGATTCCGCCTCGAAGGAATTCCGATAGTGGAAGGTGAACCAAGCCTTTGTGGGGCGGTTCATCGGAGAAGAAGGTGAAACCTTTGTGGTTGTTGGACCGTTGTGTCGGTTCACACCTCTCCAACGAGACGTACTCCCTTAACAAGGAGGAACTCGGGAATACATCCTCGTCTCCGCGTGCCTCGGTTATTTCTATACCGAGCTTTTACTTATGCACTTTACATTGTGATAGCCTTCGTGCTTGAAGTATTCTATATTGCTATCACCTTGTTGTTTGTCTTGCTTAGCATAAGTTGTTGGTGCACATAGGTGAGCCTAGTTTATTTAGGTTGTCGGCTTGTTAATTTAAACACCTAGTTTTATTCCGCAATTAGTAAGACTAAACCGGAAAAGTTTTAAACCGCCTATTCACCCCCCCCCCCTCTAGGCGACATCATTGTCCTCGACAAGTAGAATCTGCTGGAACTTTTAAATTTCAAATTTGACCTAGTTTAAAATATTCAAATTTCAAATGGATGATTTGAGTATTTTTGTAATAACTTTAAATCTACCAATTCAAAAATTGCAAATAAAATATTTTTGAAGAGCTTAAGATATATAGAATAATTTTCCATTCTTATAAATAATGTTTGAACAATTTAAAATGAATTTAAAGATCAGAGACTTATTTTGATTTACTTTAGCACATTATAAGGTTTATTAAATTAAAATTAATTTCTTTGCACCAAAGACATAAATAATTGTCCTTGTCCAGAGGAAGCTCAAATTCCTGTTTATTAATTTATTTCATAACATTAATAAGTAAGTTTTGTTTAAAACCCTTTAAATGATTTTAGCTCATTTTACAAGTGTTAAAAATGTTATTGGATAATTAGGTGTTACTAAAAATGTTTAGATATGAGAAAATTCAGAAATTCTTAAATATGATTTTGGTCAAATTTAATCTTAAACATAATCTTGGGTAAATGTAATTAAATATTTATAGTTGTATTAAAGCTTTAAACCTTGCTTTTAATTGTGATTAAAAACTCTTGATATCCCTTTGTGTAAACTTTTGAAGATCATTCCATTAGAAACTGTGGAAACACCCATACAACCTTTTTGAGTTGAAAGATTTGACTCCAGACCACCCCTTGACGAAACCCTAAACCCAAACACATTTATTCTTTTTGTATATTGAATTATGTGACACCTTTGACGAAACCCTTCCGAGAAGACTCGTTACGCTTGTATGTTTCAATATGTTTTGTGCTTGTTGAATTCTTGTTTATTGGATATCCTTTTACTATATAGTTTGAAACGGGGAGCAACTAATGACTTGGACAAGAGTGTGTGTGAAACGAGAACTTTCATAAGGCAAGTGACTTCATAAAACGCCTACTATTTTATTCTATTGCATATCTAGTATTTTCAAACAGTATTTGCAAAAGTAGTATGCATGAGAGGTTTTGGGAGATTGTAGTATGCTATGCAAACCTTTTAGGCTTCCCCTTAGAAATTCCAGATTAGAAACCCTATTATAATTTAGTGGAAGCACCTGCTGCAAAAATGATTGTTTTATGGTTGATGTGATAAATGAAAGTATCCACTAAATTAATTTAACGCCTGGGTGGATTGGGTCGATCGAGGAGGTTTCAAGTTGAGTGGCTTCTCAGGGCCAAGTGTAATGGTTGTCTTCGCCCAGGGTAGTTTCTACTTACCTGGGGCCATGATATGCGGTGTTAACCTGAGTTGCTCACTTGTGGTAGGCCACCCAGGGCTATGAGATTTAAGTTTACACTGAGTCTAGTTGCTTATCGTGCAACCATTGGTCAATATGGGCTCTGTCTTGATGGAGTAAGTTGTTGTGGACCTGGGTCAAGAGATTGATGGTGGTAGAGTTGATAGGATGGTGGTAATCTCTTAGTATGATCATGGGAAAGCAACTTCTGAAAAGTCTCGTCTTGATCTTCTCCTTTTCCTTCTCACTAAAGGAGTGTAGAGGATAGTTTGGGTTGATTGAGTCTAATGGAGTGTATAGCTGGGCTGCAACTAAACCTTGCAGATTTGACAGACGACGAGTGAGCATTCGATAGGATTTCGAGCCTACAACCAACATGCTATGCCTGTGGCACATGAAGATGATGAGGCTCATTGTATCTATTGTTTTCCGCTGCTGCTCTTTGAATTTTGCTAGCCTTTTCAGGTTATGCAAGTTGTAAGAGATATTTGTAACACTGGATCATGCGATTTAATAAAGTATTTGACACTTTTGCATGATATACATCTTAAACTGTGGTGCTAGCATTTGATCCAGGGACTAGCACATTAACACAGGGACTTCCACCTTATAATAAGAGGTGAGGTCACTACAGAGCTGGACTATCGACTCTGATCATATTGTCGACTGTTATCTCGTGTGTCATCACGGTGGGTTTGATATCCCGCCGCTACTAGCTCGATGGTGTCTGAATTGGTGAAACGTTGCTTCTTCTTCTGGCGTCCGTCCCGCCAGTTACTTGTTTCGGCTTCCTTCTTTGGGGAGGTGTCGCGGACGTAATCCTCTCCTTCGGCCCACTGGTTGGCTACCTTCATGAGCTCGATCGTAGTCTTCGGCTGGAGCCTACCAAATTCCTCGCGGAGGTCGCGGCGAGCGACGCCGTGCATGAAAGCATCCATCACCCTGTCTTCTAAGACGGGTTCCATGGTATTCCGGAGAAGTGTCCACCGCTGGATGTATGGGCGGAGCGACTCGTCTCTTCCTTGTTTGCAGGCTTGCAACTCGATGTAGGTAGTCGGCCTTGCGTATGTTCCAAAGAAACTTTTTATGAAAGTATCTTGGAATTCTTCCGAAGTTTTGAAGGAGTCCTTGGGCTGGCTGGTGAGCCACCCGCGCGCTGAGTTCGTGAGCATGAGCTGGATGTATTGCATTGCCGTAGTCGACGTCCCACCTTGGCAGGTGCAGGCGATGAGGTAGTCTTTGAGCCACAGGCGCGGGTCTTGCTTTTCGTCGTACTTGGGGGTTCCTGTTGTCAGCTTGAAACCCTTAGGCACGCGGGTGTCGTGGATGTTGAAGCTGAAGCATGTGGCGCCGCATGGGTCGAAGTTGCGATCGGCCGAATCGTCTAGGTTCATCGCGTCGGCCGAACGCTGGCTGCGGTTACGGTCCACCGTCCTTTGTGTGATGACGTTGCGAAGATCTTCGCCTGGTTGGGCTTGTCTCAGTGGCTGCATTGCCGGGGCCCCTGATGTTGCTGGCTCGCGGGTTTGGCGCTCTCGTTCTTCACGTGCCCGGTTGTTTGGTGCTCCAGTCGCCAGAGCTTCCTCGATTGCCTTCATGGACATGATCTGCTCCTTGTGGAGAAGGGCGCGTGGATCTCCCTCCGGCGGTTGCGTGAGCCGGAGATATGTCTCGACTGACATGATGGCAGCATTCGCCGTTTTGGGGACAGGTATCCCGTTCTCGTCCTCGGTGACAAAGGACGAGTCGAGGTTGCGGGTGACCCTTGTTCGATCAGCGTCTGTCATGTGGGGAACACGAGCTCTGTGTCGCCTTCCTCCTTGGTTAACTTATGTGGAGGAAGTAAACGAGATGGCAGCCCGTATGGCACTTGACGCATCCGCATTCCTATTGCGCCTGAGCAGCTCGACCTTTTCGGCACGAAGTCGCTCGCCTTCCTTGCGTAGCAAGTACTGGACCGCTGGGTGGTCCTTTCTAGGCGCGTCGGGTGCAGGGAAAGTGCCATCGTCGACATGCTTCAGGGCCCTGATCCCAATGTCACGCGTGATGGTGAGTCGTGTCTGGTCAGGCATGACCACCTCCAGTGGATATGCGGGTTCCTCGTTGCCTTCTGGGGGCGTTGTGCCAGCCATGAAGACTTGCGCGTGGTAGGCCGTGGTAGGAGTGTTGACGCTGCCGCTGCTGCTTCCTTGATCCGAATCTTGCTCGGGATCGAAAATTGCTGCTACGTGGTGGGCAGCGCAGTCGCCGTTGCGTCTTCTCAGGATCGTCACCATGGTCGCGGAAGGAGATCTCGCTGTCGCAGGGGCGAGTGCGATTGGCTTGGGGTAGACTTGATGGTCCCATGAAGATGCGTGCGACGCGGTTGTAAACAACACGCCCTTGGTCGCACGCGCAGGTGCAGTCGTAGTTGAGGTAGACCTTGACTTTGTTGGCCGTGCGACCGAGATGGTTGGAGTAGACTCGATATGCGTGGCCGTTGCCGAGGTTGCCGATGTAGTCGATGCAGGTACGATCTTCGTGGGTGTGGCAGATGCGGCTCCCGCGGCGGGTGACGGCGACTGTGGCGCGTGGGTGACCGATGCGGGTGTCGGCGCCGCGCGTGGCGCGGTTGTCACAGACCTGAATATGCCGCGAATGTCGACGAAATAGTATATGGAGCCGAAGGTGATGTGTATACCTTTGTGCAGATCGGCGTACACCGAGCGGTGGGCCGGCGGGTGGAAGGCGTACTCGAAGGAGCCGAATCGGATGGGCTCCCGGGTGGTGCAGACCTCGATCTTCATTGCGGATGGAGCCGGTGCGACCATGATTCCAACGCTTGATTTCTTTCCCACAGACGGCGCCAATTGACGAGGGTGTAACTCGACAAATCCCAGGGTTGTGCACCCCGGGTTGATTGAGGGGGAGAGAGAAGAGCGTTGGTGATCACGACGGCTGACAAGCGGGGATTTTACCCAGGTTCAGGCTCCCGGAGGATAACACCCTACTCCTACTTGTCTGTTATTGATGGCGAGTTGCGATTACAATGGCGGCGAGATTGCGATCTTGCTAGGGTTTGTGGTGGTGGCTATTGGTGTGTCCCTTGAGACGAGCAACCCTCCTGGCTTTATACGTAGCCAGGTCTCGGGTGGTCGGTATCGATAGTAATTACAGATATGGCAGGCTATGAGACCTAACCGACTTGGACTGGGTTACACGGTACCCCGAGTGGGCCTTCTGCGGGCCTTCTCCAGCTTGGCGCGGCCCAGGTAGCCTCATCGTGGGCTAGTCGAAAGGTAGCCCCATGTCAATGACTCCAATGACCACAATAATTCGATAAGAGATTTATTTACCACACACTATCCGATAGGGTGCGATTACGACGTCCTAACATACCATAACACTATGGTGCTCCATGCAACGTAATTCATGGACTCTTCTCACAAGTCTTCCAATGATATGCCAACAATATAACTCAAATCTTTATTTCCTCGATATGTATCGTAGGAATTTTATTTTCTTGTTAAATTTAATTTCCTACTTCATTCTGAACTTGTTTGATCGAATCAAAATTTCCAGACTAACATTCCCTAAGTGGATATCCATATATCTACTCGGAATATTCATGAAGTCTATGAAATAAAGACTTCCATTATACGTTAAAGTACTTCATTGATTCACATACACCCATATGCACGATTCTCAACAAGTTATACTCAAAATGCTTAGTGAAGTTTACGATAAAGATTTCCACTACACATCAATTACTTCATTGATCCATATACATCTATATGCATGATTATCAATAAGTTATATGCCCGTTTTCCGAAAACAGTGTCTTAGTTGTCCTGCAAGTGTGAAAAGATCAAAGCTAAGGACTTGTAGATCCATCCGTATGGAGCTAATTCATTGACTATAACATTGACATGAATTAAACGGTAGTGCCACACGAATGTGGTGTCTTTCTTAAATTTGTTCCTTTGGCATTAATATTATGAATGTGGGAGCTTCTACCATCTAAATGCAAATCGGCTAATGACCATTACTTCATAAATATAGGACAACGAATTTGTCACTAGCATATATGAACAATTGTCTCGCTAGAGGAGACACACTTATAACGATCGAACTAACAGGCGATCATAAAAGAATTTGTTCAAATGGTAGATCTCGAGGGAGAGTGTCTATGGCCATCACAACAATTTGTCTACCATTATCAACACACAATGTCGCGTCATCCTTCCAAGCTACTCAAGTAGTAAATATGGTTTTCATAAAACATGACTAGTATCAAAAACTTAGTCACTACTGGGAGTACTTGCTTAGGTAAAACATTCATAACATGTATATCATATATACACTATCATCATTGATGACTTCCCGATGATCTGTTTCATCTTCTTGATACTTTCAACGTAATCAAGAACCATGAAGGTGAACGATTCCCCTTGCATGACATAGTCTATGACAAAGCATTTGCACCTGGCAACGTCGTTTTTCATCCAGTGTTCAAGCTGAGCGAGGCATCTAAACGTCATCAATTATGACCATAAGTCATCAAGTATGACCAATGTCATCAAGTATGACTAGTGTCATCAGTATGACTGCCACGTGCTCCTTCAATGTGTGTATTCTCTTCCATCTTAGTTGAGAAGAAGAACATTCAACGTACTGATAAAATTCATCAACCCAACTTTAGGTGTATCCCGAGTTTGGCGATCATCTCATATGTTCACGATCTAACAACTCGTACCCACCCTTAGTTCTCTATGGCAGAGATCATAGCATACACTGGACTATGATGATATCATCTGCACAAAACTTGATAATCCAAATTATCCTTTTGTTAGCGGAATCTCTGGGTTTATCTCCTAGCGGGTATTGTTACACAAAAAAGCTAACGGTTTAAACAAGGAGTATCCTCAAGCTAAAGTATAAAACTATGAAGTTTGGACCTAACCTTCTAAGTTTCTCAATCGCAGGATTGCGCCTAATTTTAAAGAAGGCTATAACAATGGTAAATATCTACAAAGGTTTTGCAAAACATGAAGACTTTGTTCACAATATTTTGAGTTCTAGTATTTTAGAAAATAACTCCAAGAACTCCCACTCAAACGAACATCCCTTCGAATCGTTTCAGCGATTACACGACCCCCATCCATTGCGCAACCCCTCATCGTCAGAGCCGGCAACACAACGTCAAAGGTGGACATCGAAATGTCGATCACAACAACTATGTGACTCATGCTCGACCTTTCGGCCTTTATGTTCTGAGGCCATATCTACATATGCTAGGCTCGCCACAATAACCTTCAACGAACGCGCGTGCAACATGGCTTACACCTACTGTATGCGAACGACGATATGTCTGACACCTAATCGTCACTGCCTGCCTCATAACGTAGAACTTTATTGGTGGTGCACGTCGAATGAATAATACTAGTGGTATTTTGAAGGGATCATATTATATTTCTTCCGCCGTGTAACTAATATATTCTAATATACAATCACACAATAACATCAAAGCCCCTCACAGAATTTATGACATGATATGGTCCATGCGCCTTGGTCTTCTTGGCGCCCACAATTCATAAACAATTTAATAAATCTACATTGACCATATCACATTGCCCCTGCAAAATAAAGTTAGACGCGTTCTACTTTATCTTTTACATATTTTACGTGGCTTGGGCCTGTCGTAAAAAGAACCGTTTCTTACCTACGAACTTATGACCACAGCAACGATCCAATAATTGCATGTTTAACCATCCTTTTCGGGCCCTCCATTGAAAATGCAAAGCCAGCTAAATAGAGAGAGACAGACACCCGCCAGCCACAGATACGGTACCAGCCGTATGTCAGTAGTGGGACCGGTCCGCTTCATCAACTCAATAATGCCGGAATCACAAGTGCACGCTAGAGGGTAACAAATACGAGAACGGTGCCCCCGTGAAGAACACATGTTCTAAAAGCGTACAACTATATCTACGCATAGATCGGCTCTGATACCACTGAAGGGGATTGCAGGCAGAAAACAATAATTTTTCTAACAATGATATCCTTAAACTAGCCAGAATCTATACTATGCAGATATAGTAATACGTCGGAGATCAGAATACGTACCCTTATAGACCGAAAGCGGGGATTACGCTTCCGCACAAGCGTTGATGACAAAGACGACGTAGCCGACCTCTAGGTCGCAAAGAACTTGGCGCGACGAAGCCGACGAAGATGACCTTGAGGTCGGGTGGAGGAAGTAGGCCTCCGAGCACCGCTAGCGCAGCACCTCGCAGTGCGTTACAAACATACGGTAGAGACGACGGCCTCCGAAGCTCTAGTCCAGGACGAGCGGCGGAAGAGTTGGACCGGAACACCAGTAGCACGGCAGCGGGCGTATGGTGGAGAGAACTCTCTCTCTCTCTCCTCGGCGCAACTCTGACAAAGGGAATCACGTAATCGAGGAGGAATAAATAATTAATTGGATGAATTAAAAGGACAGGGGTGTACCTCTATATAAAGGCTCCCGGGGGAAGCTAACCTCACCAGCCGGGCGGTGTGGGACTAATCCCATGTAACGCCCCGGGATTTCCCAAATTAGATTTGTTTGTTTTTCTTTTTGCATCATCATGTCATAATGCATTTGTCACCTCTTTTATTTATTTTGTTGTATTTAAATTTAAATCACACACTTTTAAATTCAAATGCAATTTAAATAAACTAAAATGTGATGTTACAAATCTTTTCAAATATTCAAACTAGTGTATAAAATTGTATATTTTGAAACTATTAGATTTGTTAAAAGTTCCTATCTCTTTTTCTTTTCTATTTTGATTTAAAACACAAAATATGAAAAGAATAAATCAAACGAAATAAAAAACGGAAGGAAATAAAAACCCTAGCAGGCCCAAAGCCCACTTCCCAGGCCCAACTTCTCCTTTCCCCTTCCTCTGTACGGACATAGGAGACATGAGCGAAGCGTGCTCCTCTTTCTCCCCTGCCATGGCCCCCACTCAACCACTCCCCTCTCCCCTCCTTTTAGCACGACCCCCTCTTTTCGAAACCCTAGCCTCCTCCTTTTCCTCCCCATCCGCCGCCACCCTCTTCTTCCTCTTCCTCCTCTCTGTATTTTCTCTCCACCGAGACCACCACCGGAGGACCTCGTCGTCGCGCCGCTGCTACGCCTCCGTCGAAGGAATGGCGGCAACCCCCGAAGTTCCGCCTCGTCGTCACCTTCCTCTCCCCCGAAGCAATCGAACCGGGAGCCCTTATATGCGACGAGTTCTTCGCCGCCTCCGCCACGGTCGGCGACGTCCGCCGCCGCGATTCGTCGTCCCCGATCCTCGTCGCGCCCGAACAACTACACCACGCCCCTCCCGGTGAGCCTCCGGTTCCATCCCCGCCGTTTCCATCTCGAATTCTGGCCGGAGGCGTCGCCGCCGTGCACAAGCTGGTGTTGTCCGCCATGGACGCGGCTCGGGCCCTTGGTGATCTTATTGCCGGCTGCACCTCGCCCCCTCCACTGCTCCTTCCCAGCACCACCCGCACACACACCAGCAACCGCGCCGCACCTGCACCCTCTCCATGGACGCGCAACCGCGCACGGATTGGCCCCGTTTGTCCCCGTCGTCTTCCCGTACTGTAGTCTGAAGATTTTCTCTGAAAATTCAGTTTCGCGTCGGGGATTGCTTCATCTAGCCTCAGTTCGAATCCCCTCAATGGCATAAAAAAGCCTAATTTTTATTTCTTTTTGTTCGCTGACATTCTGGCCCCACCTGTCAGTGACAGAGCGCCTGTAATTCCTGCACTGAGCCCTTGTACTCTCTGGTTTCACACCTAAGTCCCTCACAGAATTGTTTTTCATCACAAACAGGTCCCTGCACTTTGCAGTTTAGTCCAGAAACTTAAAATGCTAATAACTTTTAATCTATAACTCCAATTTAAATAATCTTTATATGTTTATTTATCAGAAAAATGCAATGAACATCAATATGCCATTCTTATGCCATTTTGCATCTTTATTTTAATTGCTTAGTGTAATTTATTGGTTGCACCTAAATAATTAAATATGGAATGTGTTGGGCTTTATTTAATTGTTGCCCTATTTCATTTAATTTAATTAGATCACCCATGCCATATATTACCATGTTAACCAACATTTAATATTGTTGAGTAAATAAATAACTTGCACCTAAATATTAAATGTCGGGATTGCTTTCCCGCTTAATGAATTAATTGCATTTGTTTTGCATCTTCCATGTCATGCATCATTCTCGTATGATCATGCTGGATTTTTTTACCGTAGTTGTAAGATGCATCTTTTACGCTTTCCAGTGTCGTTGCTTCTTCGCGGATAAGACGTTGAGATGTGTGAGTAACGACAAGATCTGCTTCCATGCGGGATTCCAGGTAAGCAAAGTTTTCTTGTTTACCTATACAATGTCTTTCATTCCTGCCGTTGATCTCTGCTACCCTAGTATTCGATTCTTATTGCGATCCCATCACATGTAATCCTGCAGCCCATACAACTTTATCCCCACATCCTATTATCGTTGCATGTTTATCTGTTAGCCCTGCGAGTCATAGTGTATGCTTAGAGTTGTTTGTGCGAGTCGTCTTTCTATCTTTTTTTTCATATGCTTAGTATGATAGATCATTCTACCTTAATAAAATGCTGTCTTATATTGGGGTATTATAATTAAAAGATAAGGCACCGGCGAAAGGCCTTGCGAGGTGCTTTGTTCTGCTAAGTGTCGACCTAGGAACTGAGATTTTGTCCTCAGATCCAATTTTGAGCGCACTAACCGCTTGTGGGAGGCCCTATGGAGTCCCCCGCGGCTTCGATCTAACCCGCTTCTTATCCAGGGCGCCGCAAGTACTTCGGGCTTTCCATTTGATGCATGCATATGGTTACATAACGATCTCATGACGATGGAGTAGTCGATTCTCATATAGGGTGGCACGTTCTTAGAGTGCTATGAAGGTTGATCACGCGGGCACTTGACCTGATTAGCCGTGCACACAATCATGCGGTTCCCTGGATGGGTTGTAGAGAAGAGATTTGCCGTGTTGAGATGCCCTACCTTCTGGCTCTGCTTTTTGGGGTTGAGTCGTGCACCCCTGCAGGGTATAATCTTATCGATGAGCCGTGTCCACGGTTATGGACGACTTGGTGATGATGTTGTCTAACAAGATCTAGACAACTTGCACCTACTTAATGTTAATTAATTTGACTAGTAATATAGAATTACTTTCACAATAAATGGTAACTAAAACTGTTCAATGTGTGAGTTTCCCGAATTGCTTCCTCATACTTGGTTGAGGGGGTTAATCCGAGAATGGGTTATGATTGGTGTTAGTAGTAGCTGGCTACTTATGCGCTCTCTTACCCCTCTCTAATTAGACGGAAGTTGTAGCGTGTCTCTTTAGGTTGCAAGTGCTGCTGCCACTAAGTCCACCTACCCCATATTTTGGGAGATGGTGTAGAAAGTAGGCAGGTTGGTTTTGCTTGCCAGGGAGTGCCCAGACCCTCTTTTGGGTTGTGCTTTATGTGCAGTTAACAGGTTCGAAGTCTGACGACGTTAGCTTGGGAATCCCTCCGGCTTGGCTGGGCAGGGGTATGGCGCCATCGCTTATCTTTAGGACTCTTAGTCCAATTTGCATCTTATCCGTAGTCGGATACTACTTTGCTTCCGCTGTCATTTGAATCTTTGTATTGTAACATTTGTATCTTGACTCGTTCGAGTCATTGTTGTATTTATATATTTGGTTGTATTTGTGGATGTATCGGAACTGTTGTAATGTTATCACAATTCCACCCACATAATGCGCATAGTTTCGGCGTGCACATTATGTCTGGTGGGCGACCTTAAATCGTTATTATGCGGATTTCGGCGGGATCGCTTAAATCCACACCCCCATGCGGCTATAATAGATGCACCGGCCCTAGGTGGCCACCAGTTAGCCCACCTAGGCTGGCCCTCCTCCAATCTGAAGCTCTGGGGGGACTTTCCCCCCTCACGGGCCTTCTTTCCACTAGAAGGCCCATTTAGGGAAATCAGCCTTTAAAAATTCGAGAATAAATAAATAAAAATGTATTTAACTATTTATTACACTAATTAATATTAATTAAATATTATATAATTTATTCCGACTCCAAAAACTATTTCGCAGCTGCCCGATCTCCATCAGACCATTCCCGGGACGTTCCCGGTGTTCTCTTTCCTTTCCGGTTGTCCTTTCGAAACCCCTTAAGTGTGTTACCCTAGCGGTTCGATATAATAACAGAGATGATCAGACCCCTCTCCGATCAATGATTAACTCGTAGGCCTGGACCCCGTGAATTAACCCCTGTGATATAACGAATGACTTTCATCTATCAAACCTAGACGTCGAGTCTTAAACCTTTTGTCATAGCGATACTTGGTGTGCCCGAGCATCTAGATATCTCCATACCAAGCATGATCTCGTTACCGACAACACTATCTTCTACTCGTCTGTGATATTATGTCCTGGTGACCTAGTCACATGTTTGCAAACTCATTTGACATAATCTCACCGAGTGGGCCCTAGAGTATCTATCCGGCTATACGGACTGACAAATCCCGCTCTTGACCCCTCGTCTCAACTACTCCCTTCTGATACCCGAGAGGGACACCTTTATTGTCACACTATATAAGATATGACGTTTGATGCAATCAGAGTATTATCCGTAAATAACAATAAGAGTTGATCTCACGGTCGAAGGCGTAATGACTACGTCTTACACATCATGGGTAAGTCTGTCACATCGTTCTACCTAACGATATGACTCCATGGCTGATACGTCCATTTTGGATCACTATTTTATATCATAATTTACTGCTATTCATTCATATATCGTATATGGAGATGATACTTATGTTATTTCATCTATTTTGCATGATTGATGATCATTGGAGGATGGAATCCCGGAGGCTAAATTCTGCTGGAAAAAGCACCGTCAAGATACAATATTTCCAAAGACCAAAAGAACAAAGTGGCCAACTGGGAATTATTTATGAAGTATTTCATCGAGGAGGACAAAAGTGGAGCCTGGGTTGGGGCCCAGGGGGCCCACACCACGTCCCGGCGCGGCTCCCTAGGCTGCCGCGCGAGCAGGTGGTGTGAGCACCCTGGCCCACCACCCGGCGTACCCCTTCGCGTACATCATCCCCCGAAAACCTAAGATTTATCAGAAGGACACAATCATCTCCGCCGCCACCACGAGGCGGGGAAGACAGAGAGAGAAGAGCTCTTCGGCAGGCTGCGTTGCCGCGAGGGAAATTCCCTCCCGGAGTGGGGAAATCGTCGCCATCGTCACCGTCATCGAGCTGCACTCCATCACCATCGCCAACACCACCATCTCCACCGCTGACGCCGTCATCTCCATCCATCCACTCTGTTCCCGTTGTAATATCTAGGGCTAAACTCCGTGTATTTGATAAGGGAAACTCTCCTGGTGTTGATTACTCTTGTTATTGATGCTATTGAGTGAAACCGTTGAACTAGGGTTTATGTTCAGATTGTCATTCATCATTATAACACATCTGATCATGTTCATTATGGTGTGTTGTGAGTAGTTTGTTGTGTTCTTGAGGACATGGGAGAAGTCTAGATGTTAGTAGTGAACTATGGTTATTAATATTTGATGTTTTGATATTTAAGTTGTGGTGCCATTCTTCTAGTGGTGTCATGTGAACATCGACTACATGACACTTCACCTTTATGGGCCTAGGGGAATGCATCGTATATTCGGTTATCATTTGTGGAGTTGCCGGAGTGACAGAAACCTAAACCCCCGTTGGTATTCCGATGCGCGAGGGATCACATGATCTCAGAGTTTAAGGCTTGGTTAGATTTATCTTAATTACTTTAATGTATTTGCCGATGCTTGCAAGGGGTATAATCATAAGTATGTATTAGTCCTACGAAGGGCGGTGCATTAGCATAGGTTCACCCACACAACACTTATCTAAACACTAAAGATTATTCATGAATATGAAGCGAAAGCACTAGACAGAAATCTCATGTGTCCTCAAGAACGTTTGGTCATCATAAGTAAACAAACCGGCTTGTCCTTTGCTATCAAAAGAATTGGGCCACTCGATGTAATTATAATTGCCGCACTCTATTTACTCGCACTTTATTTATCTGTTATCTCAAAGTCTACTGAAAATTTGTCTACTAGTTTTTACAATGAATTCCTCATCAAAACTACTTGTCAACACCTTCTGCTCCTCATTGGGTTCGACACTCTTATTTATCGAAAGTACTGCGATACACCCCCTATACTTGTGGGTCATCAATTGCCAACTGACGCCATGTCACATGATTGGGAAATCTCGATCATCAATCGCACAATGAACTAGTGTTAGTAGAGGCTACTAGGGACCTGGTTGTTTATCTACCACACGTGTATTAATGTTTCTGCTTATTACAGTTATAGCATTGTATAAAACTTATAATGCACAATTAGGAATAATCTATCTTTATTAAGTGCCTCTAGAGAATATTTCCCTCATCAACCCTCTAGGGTTCCACACAACGATATTATTATTGCAACTTTCCATAAAAAACCAATTGATCTACTCCACTGCACACCGCACGCTCAAGCCTCAAACTCGAGCGGCCCCATCCTGATCTAATTCTTCTCCATCCGAATTAGCATTTTTTATCATTATCATTGTTATTAGAATTATCATTGTTGTGTTCATTACCACTTTCAGTTTCAGCATCAGAAACAAATATACTATTAGGATCATTAACATGTTAAGAGGATTTTACAACAGTTTTATGTTTCTTTTTCTTTTTCCTACAAGGAGTACTAGGTTAATTAACTCGTTGAGAATCTTGTTCAATTCTTTTATAATGTCCTTCAGGATACAAAGGATCTTGAATAGATTTAACACCTCTAGTTGTTACTTCACAAACAAGTTTTTTCTTTAACTATAGAGGCATTTACTATCAATTCTTTTGGCACTTTAGTGATTTGATCTATTTGAGTTTGAACCATATGAAAGTGTTTAATGAGTACTTTAACATCATTAGAAGTTCTATCAACAGTATCATGCAAATCACTAATAGCACGAGAATTTTCCATTAAATGATTCTCTATTCTCATATTAAAATTGCATTGCTTAGTAATAAAAGTATCAAATTCATCTAAGCATTGAGCAGGAGGTTTAGTGTAAGGGATATCTCTATCATCAAACCTTTGGAGAGAGTGTACCTCAATTACGGTTGAAGGAGGAATTGGCTTACATAATTTTTCAATAGGAGGTAGATACTTCACATCTTCAGATTTAATAGCAATCTCCTTAAGAGATGTTTTAGCTCCCTTCATCGTTTCTTCATTTAATTCAATCATATTTCTCTTCTTTGGTGTTGGTGGCGGTGTTGGAGTAGGTTCAGGAATATCCCAATCATCATTATTCTTGCATATCATGGATAATAATTCCTTAGCCTCTTCGGGAGTCCTTTTCCTGAAAACACAACTAGCAAAACATATCCATGTATGTGCTAGTATCAACAGTTAGTCTACAATAAAATATATCAAGTAGATTATTTTTCTCCAAATCATGGTTCGGCTGGCCTCTTAAAACGGAACAAAAGCGTGTCCAAGCCTTAGCCAATTTCTCATTTTTATCTTCATTAAAATCATAGATTCTTAACAAAGCATCATGCTGAGCACTAGCAGGAAAATATTTCTGAAAGAAAGCATCAAGCAAACCCTTGGGACTAGTGATGGAACCAAGAGACAAATTATTATACCAGGTTTTAGCTTCTCCTTTTAATGAGAAATGAAATATTTTAGCAACAAAGTAAGTACGTCTTTTAATGTCCTCGGCAAATATTCCACTTAAATCAGACAACACATTCATGTGTTCTACATAACTTTCATTTTCAGTTCCACGGAAAGGTTCACTTTCAACAATAGATATATGAGCCAAATCAAGAGAGAATCATAAGCTTTATCTTTAATGTTTATCGGAGATGTAGCAAACTTAGCATTAGGAGATAATTTATATCTAACAACACGTTTTTCAAGAAAGTTTTTCATAGCACTAGCATCTTTAGAAGCATTAATTTCTTCAACAAAAGCACCATCAAGCTCCACATACATGTATCACGCTCATCATAAGTATCAAGAGTCTGAATTAATAGGTGTTTCAGCATTTTCATCAGGAATTTCAGCATTTTCAATTTGTTTAGATTTATCAATAGTAGCATCTAAAAAGGGACCTAATGAACCAGTTTCATCAAGAATAGTAGAAGCATCATCATAAGTAATTTCAGATTCAGCAGTAGTAACAGAACGTGCAGGTTGTGGTGGTGTAACAAGCTTAGTCAACACAGACGGAGAATCAATAGCAGCATCGGAGTTCAGAGTTGTACCTTTCCTTATAGTGGATGGCACGATGGGAAACTTCTTAACAGTATTTCTTCCCATGATGAATAAATTCTAGCGAACAATATCACACTCAGGTGGGCTTACAAATAAAGCTATGCTCCCCGGCAATGGCGCCAAAAAATAGTCTTGATGACCCACAAGTATAGAGGATCGCAACAGTCTTCGAGGGAAGTAAAACCCAAATTTATTGATTCGACACAAGGGGAGCCAAAGAATATTTGTAAGCTTTAACAGATGATTTGTCAGATCAGCTGCACATGTGAATAGACTTGCACGAGACAGGTTATCAGTAGCAACAATTTTATAGCAGAGACAATAATGAAATAATAACAGTAGTAGAAATAAGACATCGATTGTAATTGCAGTAGACATCAGGAATAAAATATTGTAGTCATAGGGACGGATGTATGGGCGTTGCATGGATAAGATAATTCATATAATATCAAAACATAGGCATTTGCAGATAAATAAGATAAAGCATCCAGGTATTAACTAATCATACGCATGTATTCCATTTTAGTTGTGCATGCTCGCAATGAGAAACTTGCACAACATCATTTGTCCTGCCCGCCCGTTTGCAACGGGGCCTCTAGGGAAACTACTGGCAATTAAGGTACTTCTTTTAATAAAGTACTGGAGCAAAGCATTAATATTCCATGAACACATGTGATCCTTCCATCACAGCCAATCCCTCCGGTCATCCCAGTTGCTGTCACTTTGGGGCCATCGGTTCCGGACAATAATATGTGTATACAACTCATAGATATGATCTAAAACAATAATTATCCTCATGATACAATAACATGTTTAGATCTGAAATCATGACACTCGGGCCCTAGTGTCAAGCATTAAGCATAACAAGTTGCAACAATGACATAAAACACCAATAACGGATACTAGGCACCATGCCCTAATGATATTACAACTATTACATGAATGATCTCATCCAATCCCTACCATCCCCTCAAGCCTACAGCGATGGATTACTCACACATGGATGGGGGAAACATGGATGGTTGATCGAGAGGCGATGACGATGGCGATGATCCCCTTTCGATTTCCAGTCCTGGCGGGGTGCCGGAACAGAGACTTCTGGTCCCCGAACTAGGGTTCGCGATGGCGGCGGCGTATGGAGATGTTTCTGGAAAAAGTGGATACCCCCGTGCGTTTTTAGGTCAAGAGGGTTAAGTAGCCGCGCGAGGGGGTCGCGAGGGGGTGACTGAGGCGGCCCCACCTGGTCCTCGCGCGGCCAGGGCCTTCCCGCGCGAGCACGTGGTGTGGGCGCCTGGTCGCCCTACTCAGTTTGGTCTTCTGGCTCCTGACTCTTCGGGGTGAAAAAATGACTTCCACGTGTTTTCTGGGATTTTTCCATAAAGTTGATTTTGTGCACAAAAACAAGACAGCAGGGCAATTCTGCTGAAAACAGTGTTAGTCCGTGTTAGTTGCATTCAAAACACACAAATTAGAGGTAAAACAATAGCAAAAGTGTTCGGAAAAGTAGATACGTTTTGGACGTATCAATAACCGGTCTGGATATTTCGGTAACCGCGGTGACCGAAGATCTCGCCTCTTCGGGAAACTTTTTCTTTTGGTAACCAAAACATTGACGGGGGTACAACCACCCTCCTGATCATCATGTCACTCCTATCAGATACCTTTTTAAACTCAGCTGACCTCGGGATTAACCACGTTTCTAACCATCTTATCGTAGATACATTCTTCTGAGGTTAACGCCTCAAAGAGGGGCAGGGAGTTCCTGCAATTTTTTTAAGAAGAGAGAATTGGCCCCGTTTATAAAGGAAACTGAGCCTAAAAACCACACAATGCACGATTTTTAGGGGAAAACCGTGCAAACCCTAACAATGAGGAAGAATACCTAGATAAACTTGCCCTACTACTCCACCGAAGCCACGACGACACCACCAAACCTTGCAACAAGACCTCCTTGCCCAACACCTAGCCCGGAGGGGAGGATGTCAAACACCGAGCTTTGATGGCCGCGTCACCGACGAAGAGGAAACCAAGGCACACCAGAACCCAGGACCGCCCAGAGGAGGTCGCACCGTATACACCTAGGAGAGAAGGCATGCCAAGAGAGGCCTAGCCACGACAAGTGGGACGCGCCGAACCGGAATTGAGTGAAGGTTGCCTCCGCGAAACCACGATTCAAGTCCATTGCGCCCACTGAAGCTCCACGCCCAGGACTGAGATCGGCAAGTACCCAACACCGCATGGAACCGGGGAAATTGTGTGCCAAAAATAGCACCCTCAAGAAGGAAAGCGACGCCACGTGCCGCTGCTGTCCGGACCGGATCAGACCTAGGGTTTCCCCTAGGCACACAACTGGGATTGGAGAGCCCCCTAGGGAGGAATGGCGACGCCCACAAGCGCCACCACGTCAGTGCTGGATCTACCGGCAGGGATTTCTCCCGCAACCCATCTCCGGACCACGAATCCCCGAGCCAAGAAGTAATGAAATACCAGTGTCGGGAACAGTCTCTGTCGAGGAAGGAGTACGCAGGGGCCGACGATGGGCACTCGAGGGGCGCGGGAGCAGGCGCCATGAACCACCGCGCTTTACACCACGATCTGCCTGGAGCCCAGAACGGGCCCAGATCAGGCCCGCCCCGACCCAGACCTAGCGCAGGCAGGCGCCTCCACCCCCACCTCGCAGCCGCGTCGCCACCCTTGCCCCGCCGCCACGTACAGCCGCAACCCCGCCGTCCTCCGCCAGCTCCAGCCCACGACGCTCGCCGGCGCCGCCAGACGCGCCGCTGCGCTGCGCAAGCCCAAGCCAGCACGCGTCCACCACAGATCTCCCGCGCCCCATTTGTGGAGGTTGGGGCCGCCGCCACCGTAGAGAGGCTGGCGGCAGCGGCGGCGGGAAGGGAGGCCCGAGAGGAGCTCTAGGCGGCGGGTGTCGGGTTATTGGATTCTTAGGCACGTAAGGAGGTGCCATGCTCCAATGGTGAAGAGAGGGGGAAGGCATGGCGGTTTCTAGAATCGGGATTGCACACAAGGGTTTACCCAGCTTCAGACCTTGCAGCGGTGGCAAGATCCTATGTGCTGCTATAATTCACTAGATACGAATATGTGTACATGTTACAATGTAGGTTGTAAGGCGTGTCCCTCGAGAGGAACAAGAGGCAGGCTTATATAGGCGCCATACTTTCTCCTACAAGGAAAGGCTAACCGACCTATATTAGGAGTCCTAGACTAACACGGGGTAAACCCTAACTTGTTTTCTAAGGCGAACGTCGGTTCGTCTGGATCCTGGTCAGCTTGTAGGCCTTCTCTTGCGCTTCAGCCTGGGCCGCCCCATAAGCCGAAGATCTTATCACCTCTTGGGCCACCCTGTTAAGCTGGCCTAGCCCACGTGGTCGGCATACCTGTTTGGTATATCCTCCACAGTAGTCCCCGGAAAGGTTGGAGCACTCCAGCTTGTTCGTCTTAGTCTTCACTTTGAAACTTTCGTCTTCGTCTTCTTGATGAACTGCTGCAGAGCTTGAACTATTCCCTATATAACTGAGGATACGGCTTTCCAATAAGCCGAAAATGACTGTTGCACTTATGGGCACATAAGCCGAATAATTCGTCAATTGACAGACAGAGAGAAAGATTCCTCGTCAGCCTGAGGTCAAGTCTTGTCATTGTTCAGTCCATGACAGTCTAGACTGTTGACAAGGCCAAATCTACTCATTGCGATTTTCCGCGCACGACCCGAGGCTTATGGGAGAAGGAAAACGGCTCCCTCAACTTCTCCGCTCCACGTGGCGCGGATCGAACAGTGTGAATCCAACCGTTGCGGAGATCGTGGGGCAGGCCATAAATACCCTTCCGTAATTTGAAATTAAATCACCAATTCACTTTCTCTGTTCATCTTCTTCCTCTCGCCCGAGCTCTCTCTCTCTCTCTCTCTCTCTCTCTCTCTCTCTCTCTCTCTCTCTCTCTTTCCTGCGTGCTCGAGAACCTTGCCCTCCACATCCACACCCAAAATCATGGAGCAGACCATTGCTTCCACGGCAGCGAGCTCGACGGCGGAGGAGGACGCGTCGAGGGCAGCCATGGCTGCGACGAGGAGCTCGGCAGAGGGATCCGCGACGGGCGGCGCATCCTCCTCGGGCACCGCCACGGAGGCGCTGCTCGCGGAACCCCTTATCAGGCTCTTGCCGGGGGAAAAGATGCCAGCTAACTTGGGCGACGCCACGGCCAGCGGTGCGGAGGAGGAGGACGATTCTTCGTCGCGCCACTGGCTCCCCTCAACTGTCACCGAGGACGATCTGAGGGAATTGGAGCGTGAAGGCCTCCTTCCTCCTCGGGCCATCTACAAGTGGCGTTCGGCTTTCGAGCACGCCACTCCAACTCCCGAAGGCGACGAGTGGGTAATCCTGGTTTCCCACTTGCATCGCGGCATGGCTCTGCCGCCGTCGTCTTTCTTTGTCTCGGTCTTAGATTATTACGGTTTACAGCAACATAACCTAAGACCCAATAGCATTTTGTACTTAGCCGGCTTCCAACCCTTGTTTGAAGGCTACTTAGGAATAGCACCTAGCTTAGATTTCTTAAAATATTGCTTTCACTGTAAGCGCCAGATAGAAGGCGACGAGCTGCTCACTTTGGGCACCGTTAGCCTTAACCTGCGTAGAAATAGGGCCTGGTACCCCAAGGTTCCTAAGGTAGACTATGTCTGTAGCTGGGCGAGCACCTTTTTCTACTATTCAGATATAGCTCCCGCAGGGAAGACGATAGGTCTCCCGCGTTTTGTTAATGCTGCTGCTTCTCCTCGCCTCTCGTGGGACGAGAAGCCGGAGAAAGTCTTGCCCGCACACCTCCAGCTCATCCAGAAACAGATCGAGTATATGACGACGGAGGCGACGCCGAAACTCACCGGCACAGACATGATTTTGTGCTGGCTTAAAAGGCGGGTGCAGCCTCTTCGAGAAAACAAAGACTTGTTGTGTACGTACAGCGGCAGTCGGGATGATCCTCTCCGCGTCTCCAAAGATGACCTGACGAATGACGCCTTCTTGATGCGATTCAAGAAGTTGCTCAAGGAGAGGACTCAATTCACCGAGTATTTTCCTATGTACACCTCCATCAACAAGCCGCCACCGGTGAGTGTCTTGTATGCTTATGTGTCTTACCTTTATTTGGCTCAATACCCATCTTACTTGTATCTTTTCTTTGTCAGCTCGACTCTTCCCCTTCTTCAGCTGTTGCCACTGGCGCCAAGATGCGCAAACGCAAGGTCGGCGCAGATAAGGCGGCACTGACCGAGGCTGCGCTAAAGAAGAAGAAGAAGAAGAAGAAGAAGAAGAAGAAGAAGAACGAGGACGTCTCGTCCATCCCCAAGGGCGTCGTTATCCATGACGTCCTTGATGACGATGAAGAATCCGCCTTTGCCATGCCACAAAAAGTGTAAGTGGTTATAACCTAAGTCTCATATCCTGCTCCTTTGCTTCTTTCTTCTGATGTTGCTAAGCCTGGTTTCTTTGTCTTATCTCAGGGTTAAGCCTTCGGGCAAGCTGAAGGCGAAGACGGTGGCTGGAAGGGGTAAGGCCCCAATCCCTTCGCCAGCTGCCGCTCCTCCCATGCCAACTGCTATGGCAAGAATGCCGGCTCATGCATCTCAGGAGGTGAGAGCCGACGTGGACATGCCCGACGCCATTATGGAGAGGGCGGACGCTGCTGAGAGGACGGCTGCTACTGCAAAGGCAGCCGTTCCTGAAGAAACCAATAAGGCGGAAGCTCCGGCTACTGATGCCTTCGAAGATGTCAAATAAGAAGTCTTTGATGATGAGGGATTCCTTTTCCCCTCTATGGCAGCGAGGATTGCTGCTGAGAAGGAAGCTATTGGGCCTTCTTCGCCTAAGCCAATTACTACGGCAGTTACAGTGCGCAAGGTTGAAGATAATTGCGACGCACTGTATGCCAAGATGAAGACTGGCTATCGGCTTCTGAAGAAGCATGTTAAGGTATAGTTTACTTCGCCTTATCCATATTCCCTGTCCCCGGGCGTCTCTTTGCTCTAATGCACTTAGTCGAAGTGACAGCCTTGAATTTGATAATTAGTCTTGACCAGTCCCCAAGTGTTTTTTACTTGATCCATGTTTGCTTACATTTTTCTGTTATTTTTTAAGGGGGGGCGAGGATTTGAACCGCGACTTGTGGAATTCCTTGGTCGCCCAGCGCCAAAAGCTCAAGTTTGCCAAGAATAAAGCGAAACGTGATACTGGCATGTAATACTCTTACCAGCTTTGCTTTGGTTGTTGCTGTCTTTTCTCGCCTAAGTCTTTCCTTTCTTATGCTTTTGCAGAACTGCTTGCAAAGGCCCAGCAAGCTGCTGAGTAGTCTGGCGACATTGATGTCGTTAGGCGTGAAAATGAGGCCCTCTTCAAGAAGATCCAGGAAAACCAGAGGCTGGCTGAGGATGGCATGAAGGCACTTCAGGAGAGTGTAGAGGCGGAACAGTTACGTCTTAAAGACGAACTGGCTGCCACTCGCCAAGAAGCCGAAGACGCCAGGAAAGAGATGAAATCTCTTACTGAGAAGGCGGAGCTTCGTATCCAAGATCTTGACAGCCAGGTGGAGCGTCAGAAAGACGAAATCCAAGCCTTGGACGACAAGATCCTTGGTATGTTTTCTGCCTTCCTTTTTCGTCTTTCGTCTTTTGAACGAGTTCTCGCTTTTTGCCTCATTCGCTTTTTTGATTTAGCTCCTGCTGGTCTTGGTGACATTGACGATGCCACTCGCATGGAGCTTGTGTTGGAGTTTGGCGAGCTAATTTCTCGCCAAGCTTCTGCTGGGAAAGGCTTGTTAAGCAAAATGTTCCCGAAGCAGCTGCCTTTGGCAACCAACATGAGGACTCTGGTGCCTCTGCTTGAGGACTGCGCCAGCCACGCCGAGGAGCGTCTTCGTGCTGCCGCTCGTGGAGGTGCCAAACTTGCCTTAGGCAATGTTATGGGCCACCATCCCGAGATGGATATCAAGAGGGTGGTGCGATGCTTGCCAACCCATGATGCTGACGGCAACGAGATCAACCCGGCTGCGGTTTATAATTTTGTGACAGGCTACGCCTCCTTCATCGCTGACAAGATCAACCCCAAGGTGGTCTATGCTCGCCAGGACATGCCTGAACTTCTATGAAGCTCGTCGGAAGATGAAATCTCAAAGCAGACTGGTACCCAAGGCGAAGAGCAGGAGGAGACTGCCACCTCACAAGCCGAAGGCGAAGCTGATGCGCTTTCTAAGTCCCCTGCACAAGAGTAAAGAAAAAACTGCTGTGTTATGAAGTCCTTAGTTTTAAGGCGAACAAACTGTTTTATTCATGAAATCTTGAAATATATTTATGTGAACAAGTTTGTCTTATGATGCATAGCATGCTCTTTTAGTACTTTAATGAAGTATTGCTGGCACTGTGCTATGCGACTATGTTCCTTGTCCATCTTTGAATTATATGGTTTATGTCTTTAGCTTTTTCGTATGTTAGCGAAACCTCAAAGACGGTGACACTTTGTTAGTCAATCTGCTTACACCTAATACCCGTGCTGCCTTTGGATGCGTATAACATCTAGTGGAGCAACCCAGAACATAAACAATCAGAGAGAAAAATGTAGACGGACGCAATTTTATTTTTGTAAGGCAGTAAGCTGAACTTGTCATGCTTAGTTATTCGTGTTAACAAAATTGACATGTTCAGTTTAGGAATATGATCATTGGGAAATAAAAGATGGATGAGTAAGAATAATACTATCAAATGTAAATTTTGGCAATCCAAGGCTTTTTATTTCATGAGCATAGACATATGTTTACAATAGAATTGCTAAGTGTAAAAAGGACGTAATTGCTCAATGTTCCAAGGGCGTTTTGACTCGCTGAGCTTTGATTCTTCGCCTCTTTTCCTTATGCGTCCTTTTTTCTTCTTCTTTTTGAGATCTCTAAGGTCCACAAGATAGTATGCCCCGCTCTTGAGCGCTTTGCTAAACACGAAGGGTCCTTCCCATGTAGGGGATAACTTGTGCTCCTTTTTATGAACTATGCGGAGCACCAAATCACCTTCTCGAAACGATCTTCGCCTTACTCTCCTACTGTGATATCTTCGTTGGTCTTGTTGGTATATGGCGGATCGCAGGAGTGCAATCTCCCTTTCTTCTTCGAGTAGGTCTTGTCGGGCTTCTTTTGTGTCTGCTTCAACGTAGGCTGCAACCCGGGGATAATCATGTATAACGTCTGTTGGGAGAACCGCTTCTGCGCCATATACAAGGAAGAAAGGCGTATAGCCGATTGATCTATTGGGTGTTGTCCTGATGCTCCATAAGACGGCAGACAATTCTTCTACCCAAGCTCCAGCTGCCCTGTGTAATGGTACTTCCAAGCGTGGCTTTATGCCTTGCAGAATTATGCCATTGGTTCGTTCGACTTGTCCATTGGACTGTGGGTGTGCCACGGATGCCAAGTCAAGCCGGATGTTGTTTCTGCCGCAGTATTTTTCCAGTTTCCCAACGGCGAAATTTGTCCTGTTGTCAGTGATTATGCTGTGGGGGACGCCGAACCGATGTATGATGTCTATGAAAAACTTCGTGGTTGTTTCCCCGTCTACTTTTTTGATAAGCTTGGCTTCTACCTACTTTGTGTACTTGTCCACTGCTACGAGTAGGTGTGTTAAGCCGCCTCTGGCTGTCCTGAATGGACCAACCATGTCAAGTCTCCAGACCGTAAAGGTCCATGTGATGGGAATTGTTCTTAGTTCTTGAGCTGAAATCTTTGGTTGACGTGCGTAGCGTTGGCATCCTGCGCATTTTTTGACTATTTCTTCCGCGTCTTGTTTTGCAGTGAGCCAGAAGAAACGGTGCCTAAAGGCTTTGGCAACTATGGATTTTGAAGAGGCGTGATGTCCGCAGCATCCGGAGTGTATTTCTTCCAAGATTTCCAGACCCTCTTCTGGGGAGACGCATCTCTGGTATATCCTAGTGGTGCTTCTTTTGTATAGTTCTCCTTTGATGATTGTATAGGCTTTCGCCCTGCGTATCACTTGCCTTTTCAGCACTTCGTCTTCTTGTACTTCGCCGTTGACGAGGTGGTTGATGTAAGGTTGAGTCCAGTCAGGCGTTATCAGTAAGACTACTACAGACTTAACCGATTTTGGGTCTTCACCTTCTCCGCCTTTGATTGAAGGCTTGTTCAGTTGTTCCAAGAATATATCCTTAGGAACTTTGTCTCGTCGTGAGCCCATTCTTGCTAAGGTGTCTGCGGCTTCGTTTTCTTCTCTTTTGATATGCCGGACTTCAAGCCCTGTAAAGCATCTGCCGAATTCGTCAACCGTGCGTCTATATTCCGCCATTGTTGCGCTTTTGGTGTCCCAGGTGCCGTCAAGTTGTTAAGCCACTAGATCTGAATCGCTGTAGCAAAGTAACCTTTTCACGCCAATGTCCTTGGCGATGTGGAGGCCGTGCAATAAGGCTTCGTATTCTGCAACATTGTTTGTGGCGTCAAAGTGAATTTGGAGAACGTAGCGGAGCTTGTCTCCTTTTGGTGTGGTTAGCACCACGCCTGCCTCCGAGCCTTTGAGCATTTTTGAGTCGTCAAAATGTAAAACCCAATACTCAGAGTCTGGCAAAGGCGTTTCATCCATAGCCTCCGTCCAATCAGCGATGAAATCGGCTAATGATTGGGATTTGATGGTTGTTCGTGGTTTATACTGGATATCGAATGCTGCTAGTTTGATTCCCCACTTAGCAACGCGTCTTGTGGCGTCTGCATTATTGATGATGTCTCCAAGAGGTGCTTTGCTCACCACTGTTATGGAGTGATCCTGAAAATAGTGTCGTAGTTTTCTTGTGGCAAAAAATATGTCGTATGCTAACTTTTGATAGTGGGGGTACCTTTGCTTGGACTCCAAAAAGACTTCGCTTATGTAATAAACTGGTCTTTGCTCGGTGATTGCTTGTCCCTCCACTGGTCTTTCGACAACGATGACTGCGCTAATTACCAAGTTTGTTGCTGCCATATATAGTAGCATTTGCTCATGTGGTCTTGGTGCTACGAGTATTGGTGCGCTGACTAGGGCTGCTTTCAGTTGAGCTAAGGCGGTTTCGGCTTCTTCTGTCCACTCAAATTTATCCGACTTTTTGAGAAGGCGTTAGAGGGGTAAAGCTTTGTCACCAAGCCTGCTTATGAATCGGCTTACAGCAGCTGCTGATCCTGTTAAGCGCTGGATGTTTTTGAGGCATGTAGGACGCTTGATATCCATGATGGCTTTTATTTTATCAGGATTAACTTCTATGCCTCTCTTGGAAACTATGAAACCAAGGAGTTTTCCTGCTGGGACGCCAAAAAAGCATTTTCCCGGATTTAACTTCATCTTGTACTTTCTTTGAGATCGGCTAATAGATCATCTTCAGGCTTAGTCATGACTGCAATGTCGTCGACATACGCGTGTACGTTACGACCGATTTGGTCGTGTAGGCATCTTTGGATGCACCTTTGGTACGTCGCACCTGCGTTTTTTAGCCCGAAAGACATTGTTAAATAGCAGTTGGTACCGAAAGGCGTGATGAAAGAAGTCTTGATTTGATGAGACTTCTTCATCGTAATCTGGTGGTAACCGGAGTAAGCATCCAAAAAGCATAGTAATTTTGCCCTATAGTGGCATCTACAACCTGGTCGATTTGCGGTAAGGCGAAAGGGTCTTTCGGACAGGCTTTGTGTAAGCCGGTGAAGTCGATGCACATGCGCAACGCCTTTGTGTCATTTTTAGGTACTAGTATAGGGTTCGCGGACCATTCTGTATGAATGACCCCTTCTATGAAGTTTGCGACTATAAGTCGCGCTATCTCTTGTCTTATAGCTCTCTTCTTTTCTGGACCGAAACGCCTAAGGCTTTGCTTGACATGCTTGGCGTCTTTTGCGACATTGAGGGAGTGCTCGGCAAGTTCTCTAGGGACTCCAGGCATGTCAGATGGAGACCATGCGAAGATGTCTCGGTTCTCACGGAGGAACATGATGAGCCTGCCTTCCTATTTGTCGCTGAGGGTGGTGCCGATGTTCGTCGTCTTCTCAGCATCCTTGTCATGAATTTTCGCCTTCTTGGAGTGGGAACCTGCTGAGGTGACGTCGTGTGCAGTTGGAGGCTTCTTTATGTCCGGCATAGGCTCCTGCTTGACTTCTTTCAGGTATCCTGCAAGTTCGCCTTTGCTGATGACGGCTTCTGCGAAGACGGGGTTGCCCAACTCGCACTCCCGCGTCTTCTTGTAGCTACCGCTTACTGTGATAACGTCGTTAGGTCCAGGAATCTTGAGCTTGTTGTAGACATAGCACGGCCTTGCCATGAAGGTGGCAAAAGCCGATCTGCCAAAGATGGCATGGTAGGCACTTTTGAAAGGCACCACCTCAAAAGATACTTCTTCTTGTCGGTAGTTGTCCTCTTCGCCAAAGATGACTTCCAAAGTAATTTGTCCAACGGAGTTTGCCTGCCGTCCTGTGACTATACCATGGAATTTGACGCCGCTGTGCTTGAGCTGGGTTTCTGATAGGTGCATGCACTTGAGTGTTTCTAGGTACAGGATGTTGATGCATCTGCCGCCGTCTATAAGTACCTTTGAAAGCCGACAATTTGCCACTATGGGATTGACGACGAGAGCGGAGTACCCTGGGTATTGGGGGAGCAATTTGGATGATCATTGCGATCCCAAGTGACCGGTACTTTGGACCAAGTTGCGTATTGGGGGACAGCTGGCATAGTGGCATTGAGTTCCTTCCAGATGGCCTTTTCCTTCTTAGCCGTAGGGGTTGCCAGGAAAGTGACGAAGTTTTCTTCGACTCTGGGGAACTTGCCGTTCTTCTTAGCCTTAGCTGGTTCCTCGCCTTGATCTGACGAGTTGCTGTTGTCCGCCTTTGCCTCTTTGGCTGCTTCCTTGCGGACTTTGTGCTTATTGTTCTTGCTTACCCTATATCCAGCCTCGGGGTCTTTCTTCATGTGGTCATTGATCCTGCACTGCCTGTTGGTGTGGATGCACTTGTCGAACTTGCTGTGATAGGTACAGGGGAGGTCTTTGATGTCATCATATGTGACCTTGATGTTTTTTCCGCCTTTGCTATCGTTGTTCTGCTTCCACGGGCCTCCTCCTTGATTTTGTCCGCCTTTGCTGTAAGCAAAAGCTACTTCATTGGAGGGGCCTGCATTGTCATTAGGCTATGTTTTTTTCTTTGCAGACTTGGCCCGCTTATCGCTGTTGTTGATGGAGATGTCGAGCTTTGCGTCTCCATCGTCTGCACGAGCGTCGTCTTCTGCAATTGCGAGGTTGTTTGCACCGTCAAGCAGATCTCCGAGGGTGGTGATCCTCTGGCTTGACAAGATATAACGCATCATGTTTCTTTTCTTCAATCTATGCATGAAAGCATGGATAGCTTGCGTCGCGGAGACACCTTCGCAACTATTTTTCATCTTCGTCCATCGTGGCGATGAAATCGCGACTGGACTCATTCGTCTCCTGAGTGCAATAAGAGATCTGGATAAGCCTTTGGTCATTTGTACATGCATGAGAAGTGTTGAGTGAAGCAACGATTCATGTCTTGCCAATTGTGGATACTATTTTCTGGCAGGGTTTCAATCCACATGCGTGTAGTACCTTCTAACATTAGGGGTAAGAAACGGATTGCGGCATCATGGCCTCCGTTATAAATTCCCACTGTGTTGAGTTAGTCAGGCAGCCATGTTTCGGGGTTATCCGCGCCATTGTACTTGTTCACAATTTTCTTGACATTGTCGAGCGCCTCTGGGAGCTGCACCTTGCGGATTGCCGGGCCAAAGCACTTGGGACCTAGATAGGTTTCTTCCCTTGCGGCTCTGATCTCATCTAGGCGAGTGCAAGCGTCTGACACTTGGGTTTTTCCAGCGTCGCCTTGTTGATGCCGGCTTCCATTGTGACGATGTGGTGATCGAGATCTAACGCCTGCATTGGCGATCTTTGTCTGCATTCTCGTTGTCTCTCCTGTTGGGAGGTCGAGGCATGTTAAGCCGGTCACCATTACGTTCTGGGGCAGCATCGTTGTCACGATTATTATCGCGGTTCTTCTCACGCCTTCTGTCCTTCCTAGCGGCCTTGTCTGCTTTGTCCTTTTGACGTTGCTCCCTATGTCACTTGGATCCTGTGCCTGATACATCATCGTGTCATCGCGTCGGCTTTTCAGGTTGTTTGCCTTTGCCGTGGCTGCTAGACTCGGGTGGGTCATTGGGTGGTCCTGCGCCGGCTCCTACTTTGCATAGGACAGTGTTGTCAGCAAGGCAGCAGCTTGAGGTGGCTACCTCTTGTAGTTCGTCTGCCTTTTTGAGTAGTGCTTTTGAATAAAACACTTTCTCATCAGTTGGGATCTCATCGTCTTCCATGATCTCCCGTGCGGCTTCCATGTTTTTTGCAGGGGTGGAGAAGTATATCAGACCGTCTTTGTCTATGGTGTAAGGGTATCTCTGCCACGCCTTCTTTTGAGCCGATGGTCGATCGAAGTTTTTCGTGAGATCTCCATGGAGGAGAGGGTCGTGAGTGTCCTTCACGCGCCGGAATTTTTCTCTTTCCATGTGGCTGCGAAGATCTTCTTTGTCCTGGGCAGTGGCTTTGAGGGCTTTTTCCCTGTTTTACAGAACCAAGTTATGGCGAAAGCCTAACTCTGACTCACGAAGAAGGTATTGGCGCCTTTCTTCAAGTTCTTCTGGGGTTGCATTGGGACCTAGCGGCGTCTTGAGAATGTCAAGTGCTTTTTTACGCACTTTGGACGTTAGCTCGGCCTCCAGATCTTTGTTAAGGTTTGCGTCAAACGGGAAATTGCCTTTTGGCTTGCTTCCGGACGCAATTGTTGTGAAGACGTCAACCTGTGATTCTAAGCTAGCAGATTTGGAAGGCGACTTCAACCCGTATGCATGCTTGCCAGGTGCATCTGTTTCCATAGGAGTTGGCCCTGCCATCATGACTTCTTTGGGCCCTCCTATGTTGAAAGAGGCGACTTTTCTCGCGAAGTCGCTATCTGTGCTTTCGGTATCTGAGTTTTCCGCCATTGGGGCTGTGTTCTCAGATCCGGCTTCTGAGTCTGGACCAACTTGTAAAGCTGGTATAATGGACTCAGGATCAGAACCTGCCGGCTGATCGCCGGTGGTTGCTATTGTTCCTACAAAGTGAAAGTCGGACTCATGTAGCCTTCGGAGAGGCTGGAGCCAGTTTCGCTTTGTGAATCTAGATCGTAAGCCGCAAAGCCCTTAGGCGATGCCGGATGCGATCCGTCTTCTGGGTGGTGGGCGGGGAAGAAATTTCCAGATCCCCTAGGGAATCCGTATGCGGCGGCCGTGAAGCCAGTGAAGATGTTGATGTCGCCGATGGGGATGATGAAGCTGGAGACGAGTTCGTCGTCTGCCGGAATCCATGAATCTGCTTCGACGAAGCCGACATCGCCATCCAGATTGGCGCGGCCTACACCCATAGATCTTCCGATCTCGCCCAGAGCTCCCGCCTTGAAGGTGACGCCTAACGCCTTAGGCCCCACGGTGGGCGCCAACTGTCGTTATTTGATTCTTAGGCACGTAAGGAGGTGCCATGCTCCAATGGTGAAGAGAGGGGAAGGCATGGTGGTTTCTAGGATCGGGATTGCACACAAGGGTTTACCCAGCTTCAGACCTTGCAGCGGTGACAAGATCCTACGTGCTACTATAATTCACTAGATGCGAATATGTGTACAGATTACAATGTAGGTTATAAGGCGTGTCCCTTGAGAGGAACAAGAGGCAGGCTTATATAGGCGCCATACCTTCTCCTACAAGGAAAGGCTAACCGATCTATATTAGGAGTTCTAGACTAACACGGGGTAAATCCTAACTTGTTCTCTAAGGCGAACGTCGGTTCGTCTGGATCCTGGTCAGCTTGTAGAACTTCTCTTGCGCTTCAGCCTACTGAGCCGCCCGATAAGCCGAATACCTTATCACCTCTTGGGCCACCCTGGTAAGCTGGCCTAGCCCACGTGGTCGGCATACCTGTTTGGTATATCCTCCACAGCGGGCTAGGGTTCCCTCGGGTCGCCTGCATGGGAGCGATGCGAGGGGATGCGAGGGGAGTTAGACATATACTTACATCATAGATACATTCTTGTCACCAAGAAAGTTTAGAGCCCACAAGATGGAATAAGAATGGCATAAGACCGTGTCAGCGTACACACAGCCGAATTGTGTATTGAGATGGCAAGACATAGGCCAGCCGGTAGCTCCACTGATTGAGAACACGGCATGTACGTTGTTTTCTTGCAAGTGGGCAATTCCTCATGTCATACCACTACAATTGGGGGTTATTCTTATTCCGTTAATCCATATATTCCACCACAACACTTGACAAAACCGTGTGAAGTGGGCCTATCTCAACTGGTTGGTTTCTTGTGGCGGAACTAACTCATTCAGGTTTAAATCCTACACTTGACATAAGTGCTCACACTTTTCTGGATTTTTCAGAATTTATCCGACGTTATGCTTTGTGGTAGGTAGCGTGCCCGTCAACAGCGAGCCGCTTGTGGTGGCTGCGTCAACCTGAAGATATGCCGGACCAGTTTCTCGATGATGCTCATAGAGATAGGATTTGCGTACGTATGTTCATATGGGTGTCGTGTATGTTTGTTAATGTCTACGTTAAATTCCGCACTAGTATAATCTCGCCACTTCCATCCATTCGCCCACAAATTCCCAACAACCGAAACCCCTTCACTTTCTCCTCTACCTCTGTGGTTTGATTGATCCTCCTTCCAGTACTCTCCCTGTTTCGTCACCAAGAAACCATCGGAAGGGAAGAGGGAGAGAGTTCCTCACCTGCTCCTGCCGCTGCCTTTCGCCATGGACGGTGGCTACCGCTCCAAGTCGTACGCCGGCGGGCGCATGCAGATCGAGCACTACACCGGCGGCGCCCGGCCGGACTTCCGGTCCTTGTCCTACGGCGGCGGAGGGGCGTCGTCGTACCAGTACCAGTACGAATACGGCGCCAGGGCAGGGACGGTGGCGACGGTGGCGGAGGAGGAGGAGGTGAAGAAGAGCAAGTCGAAGCGGCGGTGGCTGGCGATGGGCGACCCGGACATGGAGCGGAAGCGGCGCGTGGCGGCGTACAAGGCGTACGCGGTGGAGGGAAAGGTGAAGGGCTCCTTCCGCAAGAGCTTCAAGTGGGTCAAAGATCGCTACCTGCATATCGTCTACGGCTGGTCCTAGCTACTACACTAGCAGCAGCCAAGATACATGAAAGAGAAAACCGACCGATCGAGCTGCAAGAAGAAAATTATGTTGCTGTTTGTATTTCCTTTTGATTTGATGCCTGATCGTGGTTGGTCTGTAAAGATTGATGTACACATACACGCGTTTTCTTCCTCTCTTCCCCCTCTCTGTTCTTAGTTTTGTTCTTGCTGAATCTTGACGAAGGAATCAACCAACTGATTGGTGTTCAGATGCGTGGTTGCTGCGGCCATTTGATTCTTGTTTACTTGTGGATTAGCTGGTTTACGAGTTTGCTGTTATGTTCTGTTACATGATTCATTTGGACAGTCAACTACCGGGTAATTGCGTGCGTGGACTGAGCGGAGATTGCGTGGAATGGCCAACGGGAATTTATCTTCTTTGGTTGGATCGATCAGTTGGGCTACTTTTGACGAATTCCTTGTACAAGGCTTGAAAGCAATCGAGCTTACCCGCATGCATCCTGTGGTACATGGCCTGGTACAAGGCGATGGGATCCACGAGTAAGAAGATGGATCCTGTGGTACATGGCCTGGTTTTGTGATGTCTACAAGCGGATTGGGTTAAGCGTACCGCATGCATACCCGAGTCAACGCTCGCAAGCACCGTCGGCAGCGATGGCACTTCGGTCGCCTCATACGCCCGACGTACCTCTCTGCCATCTCCTACCACCACAGTTTTCCACGATAGAGTGGCCAGCGAAATCAGCCCGGCCACCTCGAGTCATCGACCTTCTCTCTCGTGTGATATGAAGAGCGGGTAGGTATCGCCAACGCAGCCGCCTATACCACCATCGCCATGCACACTAGTAGAAAACAGGCTAAAGCACCAAACTCCAAGATCCCATTTGTCCCGGTCGTACTGCAAATCGAGACAGATGGGGCATAAAACCCGCCGAGCGCTCTAGGCGACACCCATTTGTCCCGGTTCCAGCCACGAACCGGGACAAATGAGGTAGCAACCGCTAAGCGCTTCAGGCGACACCCATTTGTCCCGGTTCGTGACTGGAACCGGGACAAATGTTCGTGACTGGAACCGGGACAAATGTCACGGAAGCCGAGCCATCGCCGCGTCGAAAACGCGCACGGAAGACGAGCGGAAATACGGCGCCGCCGGCGATTCCTCTGCCCTCCGGCGATTAATTCCTCTGCTCTCCGCCGGCGATTCTTCTTCCTCTCCGGCGCTATAAAATGCACTGCACAGTACGACTCCTCTACACACCATCTCTCCGGCTCCTTCACACACCATCTCTCCTCTCTTTTCTCCGGTCATATGGAGCCACTTGCGCGTCCACCTCGGTCCGAGTTGTACTACTACAAGAAGGAAGGCATGCGGTTCAAGGTGTGGGTCACCCTTCGTGCATGGCGCGTGGAGAAGTGGATCCGCGACGTGAAGAACTACTTCCTCGACGCCGCTCCGATCAAAGCCGTTGGACTCGATTGCGAGTTCACCGACCCTCGACGGAAGGATACTCCGCAGTGCGCCGCCGTCCTTCAACTCTCGGTGGCGACCGAGACTCTTGTCTTTCAAATTTGCAAAGCTGATCGGGTGCCACAGGTCCTCGTGGATTTTTTAGGTGATGAGACAATCTAATTCTACGGCGTGGCAATCCATAATGACATGAAGATGCTAGCCTACTATGGAATTATTATTCGGTCCGCGGTCGACCTGCAGAGGGATCGCCGAAACCCTACCGGCAATTTTACTCCTAGTCTATATGCTCTCTCTAATGCGGTCATTGGGACAAATCTTGAGAAGAAGAAGAAATACAAGAAGAAGAAGAACACGGACGACGACAAGGAAGACACGTTAGAAGAAGACCTAATTTTCGGATGGGGCAACGTTCCATTGAGCTAAGATCAAGTCGTATATGCTGCTTTAGACGCTCGCCTTGGCTTCGAGATTGCACGGAAGTGGCATAGTCTACGCGGCTATAATACGGAGTATGATCATCTTAATGTCGTTGATGAGTAGACTATCTATGTATTCCGTTACGCAAAAATTCTGTGTGCGCGTGTTCTCTTGTATTGACCGAAATATATCTAAAGTTTGCAAAAGTGTTTTCAAATTCCAAAGTTTGCCAAAGTTATTTAAAACAGAGAACAAAAAATGGTTTTGTATTAGTTAGTCAAATTCAAACATTTTTCATATTCATAGTTTTTCCAAAATCCAAAGTTTGCAAAAGTTATTTAAAACAGAAAACAGAAAAAAAAAAAAAAAAACCCTCCATATGTCCCGGTTTCAGTCACAAACCGGGACAAATGGGCCTCCTTGTTGTCCCGGTTTGTGACTGAAATCGGGACAAATGGGGGGTGCCTATATATTGTGATCAGCAGCCCCCTCCCGAAACCATTGGAGGCATTTTTTTTTTGAAATGGAAGGAGGGGGTGTGTGCTAGTCTGTTTTTTTGTATGCATGCAAGGTGTTTGATGAAATGCCCGAGAGAGTTCACGAAATGATTTGATGTACACTTAAAGAAGTTAATTCTTCTTTTCGATCAAGGTTAATTTTTCTCTCATTTCATTTGTAATTAATTGATACCGTGCATGTTCAGTGTTTATTTGTCGATGTTCTGTAATGGTTATTGATGTAGTTCAATATATAATGCAGATGGACCGACAATGGATGTATGGTGACCGACGCACTGCCGAGTACATGACATGTTTGAGGAAATTTCTGGAGAAAGCCCAGGCCCACAGTACCAATGGTTTCATGTGTTGTCCATGTGTCAACTGTTAGAATAAGACAAATCACCCAAATGTGAGAACCCTTCAAAGTCATCTTATTCGGCATGGTTTCATGCCCAGCTATAATTGTTGGACGAAGCACGGAGAAAAAGGTGTTATAATGGAAGACAATGAAGAAGAGGAAGATGATGACAACTATCCTATGTTCCCGGAGTACGGAGATTCTGCAACGGGGGAAGCTGAAGCTGAAGAGGCACCAGATGAGCCCACTGACGATCTTGGTAGGGCCATTGCTGATGCAAAGAGAGAGTGCGGAACTGAAAAGGAGAGGTTGAAGTTCGACCAGATGTTAGAGGATCACAAGAAATTGTTGTATCCAAGTTGCGAAGATGGTCAGAAAAAGCTGGGTACCACACTGGAATTACTACAGTGGAAGGCAGAGTGTGGTGTGACTGACAAGGGATTTGGAAAGTTGCTGCAGATAATTAGGAAGATGCTTCCAAAGGTCAACGAGTTGCCCGACAGCACATACGGAGCAAAGAAGGTTGTGTGCCCTCTAGGATTAGACGTGCATAAGATACATGCCTGCCCTAATGACTGCATCCTCTACCGCGGTGAGTATGAGAATTTGGATGCATGTCCAGTATGCACTGCATTGCGGTATAAGATCAGACGAGATGACCCTGGTGAAGTTGAGGGTGAGCGTCCCCGGAAGAGGGTTCCTGCCAAGGTGATGTGGTATGCTCCTATAATACCATGGTTGAAACGCCTGTTCGCGAATAAAGAGCATGCCAAGTTGTTGCGATGGCACAAAGAGGACCGTAAGAAAGACGCGATGTGTAGACACCCCGCTGATGGGTCGCAGTGGAGAAAAATTGAGAGAGAGTTCCCGGAATTTGAAGATGACGCAAGGAACTTAAGGTTTGGTCTAAGTACAGACGGTTTCAGTCCGTTTGGGGAGCAGAGAAGCAGTCATAGCACATGGCCTGTGACTCTATGTATTTATAACCTTCCTCCTTGGTTGTGCATGAAGCGAAAGTTCATTATGATGCCATTGCTCATCCAAGGCCCGAAGCAACCCGGCGACGACCTTGATGTGTACCTCAGGACATTATTTGAAGAACTTTTACAGTTGTGGCGGGAAGAAGGTGTAGGGTGTGGGATGAGCACAAACATGAGGAATTTGACCTACGAGCTCTGCTTTTTGTAACAATTAACGATTGGCCTGCTCTTGCTAACCTCTCAGGGCAGTCGACCAAGGGGTACAATGCATGCACACACTGTTTGGGTGAGACTGGATGTTTATATTTGGATAAATGTAAGAAGTGTGTGTATCTGGGGCATCGTCGATTTCTTCCGATCAGGCATACCGCAAGGAAGAAAGGCAAGCATTTTAAAGGTGAGGCTGATCACAGTAGGAGGCCTGTCAACCGTACTGGTGAACAAATATTTGATATGGTCAAGGATCTAAAAGTAATCTTTGGAAAGGGTCCTGGAGGACAACAGGTTCCGAAAGACGCTAACGGGCACGCACCCATGTGGAAGAAAAAATCTATATTTTGGGAGCTACCATATTGGAAGGTCCTAGAGGTTAGATCTGCTATCGACGTGATGCACGTGACGAAGAATGTTTGCGTGAACCTGCTAGGCTACTTGGGCGTGTACGGGAAGAAAAAAGATACAGAGGAAGCACGGGAGGACCAGAAACGTGTGAAAGAACGAGACGGCCTAAGTCCCGAACACTACGAAGGTCCTGCCAGCTACGCTCTTACCAAACAAGAAAAAGTAATATTCTTTGAATGCCTGAGCAGTATCAAGGTCACGGCTGGGTTCTCGTCGAATATAAAAAGGATAGTAAATGTGAGACTCCAAAAATTTCAGAACCTAAAGTCTCATGATTGCCACGTGATTATGACGCAATTGCTTCCGATTGCACTGAGGGGGCTACTACCGGAAAATGTTCGAGTACCCATTGTGAAGCTTTGTGCATTCATCAATGCAATATCTCAAAAGGTAATCGATCCGGCGATTCTACCAGGGTTGCAAAATGATGTGGTCTAGTGTCTTGTCAGTTTTGAGTTGGTGCTCCCTCCATCCTTCTTCGATGTTATGACGCATCTCCTGGTTCACCTAGTCGAAGAGATTCAAGTTCTCGGTCCTGTATTTCTGCACAATATGTTCCCATTTGAGAGGTTCATGGCAGTCTTAAAGAAATATGTGCATAACCGTGCTAGGCCAGAAGGAAGCATCTCCAACGGCTACGGTAACGAGGAGGTCATTGAGTTCTGTGTTGACTTTATTCATGACCTTAAGCCGATAGGTGTTCCACAATCACGACATGAGGGTAGACTTAGTGGAAAAGGCACACTAGGAAAGAAAACAAAAATTTGTATGGATGGACATTCTTTCACTGAAGCACACTATACAGTTCTACAAAGTTCTACCTTGGTGGCCCCGTATATCGATGAACACAAGAATTTTGTACGCTCTCTACACGCGGGGAAGTCTGACAACTGGATTGTACGTACACACATGGCCACGTTCGGCGGTTGGTTGCGAGCACATCTTGAAAATAAAGACAAGGTTGATGAACAGTTACACTTGTTGGCCAGGGCACCATCTACAACTATAGGTACTTTCCAAGGGTACGAGATAAATGGAAATACATTTTACACGAGTGTCCAAGATAAAAAGAGCACGAACCAAAACAGTGGTGTTCGCATTGATGCAACAAACAACAATGGGTAGAAGAACACATATTATGGTTGCATAGAGGAGATATGGGAACTTGACTATGGACCTTCTTTTAAGATCCCTTTGTTTCGGTGCAAATGGGTCAATCTGAAAGGCGGGGTTGAGGTAGACAAGATGTACGGAATGACAATAGTGGATCTAAACAATCTTGCGTACAGAGACGAACCATTCGTGCTAGCCAATGATGTGGCTCAGGTTTTCTATGTGAAAGACATGTCTAGCAGACCCAAAAAAAGAAACATCCTGGGAGTGGAGGAGCCGAGGCGTCACATAGATCTTTCAGAAAAAAGAAACATCGTGGGAATGGAGGACAAGACAGACATGTCAGATGATTATAATAATTTTGATGAAATTCCGCCTTTCGTAGTGAACATTGACCCAATCATCAAGTTGATTGAAGAAGATGCTCCATGGTTCCGACGCAGAAGAACTGGCGGTGTTGTGTGATGGAGATGTTGGTGCGATATGTAATAATTAATATATTAAACTTTTTATATGAAGAAGATGCTCCATTTTTACCTGCATATCAAATGGATCCGTCGGCGTTGATAGAACAAAACACACGATTTCACCTGCATACAGCCCCACGGTGGCTCTTGATGAGTGCCTGCATATCAAATGCACCGTGGGGCGTATGCAAGGAATCCGAGTAATTTGTATATATTCCTCAGTAATTTGTATTAGTTAGTCAAATTCAAACACTTTTCATATTGAAAGTTTTTTCAAATTCCAAAGTTTGCAAAAGTTATACAAATTCACATTCAAAATAGTTTTAAACTAATTTAAATAATGGTTATAGAAAAGAGAAAATGTTTTTGTATTAGTTAGTTAAATTCAAACACTTTTCATATTGAAAGTTTTTTCAAATTCCAAAGTATGCAAAAGTTATACAAATTCACATTCAAAATAGTTTTAAATTAATTTAAATAATGGTTATAGAAAAGAGAAAATGTTTTTGTATTAGTTAGTTAAATTCAAACACTTTTCATATTGAAAGTTTTTTCAAATTCCAAAGTTATTTAAAACAGAAAACAGAAAACAGAAAAAGAAAAGAAAAAGAAAAAGAAAAAACCCCATCTATCCCGGGTGGTGGCTCAGCCCGGGACAGATGGGGTGCTATCTATCCCGGGCTGAGCCACCACCCGGGACAGATGGTGTGCTATCTGTCCCGGGTGCAGCCACGGCCCGGGACAGTTGAGTGCTATCTGTCCCGGGCTGAGCCACCACCCGGGACTGTTGAGTGTTGCTATATAAGCAACACTTAGCGTTCCCGGGTCGAGCCACAACCCGGAGCCATTCCCCTCTCCTCGCGAAGCGCTGCCGAAATTTCCCGTGAACCCTAGCCGCCGCCGCCTCCTTCTTCGACTCCGGCTGGGCCTCGCCGCCACCTTCCTCCTCGACTCCGGAGACTAGGTGAGCCTCGCGCGTGCCCTGAACCCTAGCTCGTGCTCCCTTTCTCTCTCTACGCGCGCGTGCCACGAACCCTAGCCTCCTATCGCCATCTTCGGCTCCGCGGGATCGGTCGTCGCCGGTGACTCCGGCGACCTTTTGGTCCCTCGCGCCGCCAGTTCGATTCCCCGCAGGCTCCTCTACCAGGTGTGCATGCTCTGCGCCCCGCGCGCGAACGCCGACGGTCGCCGCGTGCTCGCCAGCGCCGTCGTCGCCCGCTGTCGTCGCGGGCTGACGTCAGCGGTGTCTGGCTGACGCATGGGTCCCACCTCTCAGCTCATGTCCAGTTCAGAAAAATGCAAATAAACTACCAAAAATTTCAGAAAAATATATCTTTCCATCCAACACATTGGGAATTAGTATGCGAATTAGTATTTGAAAACTTGTGTATGCAAATAAAAACGTGTGTACGTGAAATTACTACAGCATGAGAAGGAGATAGCAGAGCTGAAGGCAGCGCAGACTCGACGGATGCCCTGCGAATCTGAGACGCCCGAAGATCCTTCTCCTGATCCAAAATCAATGCGGAGAAGCAGCGTGGCTTCGACGGAGCTCGATCGCCACAATGATATGCCGGGTCCTCGTCACCCCGTGGATAATATCGTGCAGCGGGAACTTTGCGACCTACATGTGCCATGCTTGAACATAACCATGAAGGTGGCGCACGGCTTTGCCCTACCGCCTAGACCAAATGGAACTTACCATTGTCGCCCTATTCCAGATGGCTATGCTGTTGTCGGGGTTGATGAGGTTATCAAGACATATGAGGGAATTAAGCTGGACTTCCCTACGGGTGAAGACGAGGTTGAGTTGAGATTTGCCCTCAAGAGTACCTGCTTATGGAAAAAAGAATACATCATGTTCCCACACATGCAGCAAAATCGCCCTCCCAGTCCACATGCCAGTCCACATAACTACAACAACGACAACCAATGCGCTAGTCCAGACACCCCCCACAACGACAACCAAGGCGCTAGTCCATCTCCGCCGTCGCGTGAGCGTACTCCGCCGCGTCAACGGACTCCATCGCCTCCGCAAAAGAAGCGGAAGTGCACCGCTGCGTCGACTAGTACTCAGAAAAACGAAACGGGGAAGTCTCGCTTTGTGAACTCTCGCGAAAATGTCGATACATGGGTCGAGGAGATCCAGGCTTCCCAGAGAAAGAAGGCAAAAAAGATGTCTTTGCCTGTTCCGGTTTATTCTTCGGATGCGATACGGTGGGCCATAGAATTTCTTACGCATCCGTCGCAATATGAACTAAATATGGACGATGACTACACACGCGTTCTCGTGCGTACATCTAGGAGAGTGCGGGAAGAACAAAAATATGCTGCCACCCAGAAGAGAGATGTTCCACAGCTCGGAATGCAGGCGGGACAATCGGCCCCTCCACTCATATTGGCGCCTTACAACCGGAACCCGGTCGATGATGTACTTTCGCAGCAAGCTAGAGATATGGGTATAACTCTGGCAGAGCTTAAGGCATTGCAATCTGGCGAGAGTGTCACCATACATGAGGTGGTGCGGACATATGTGAGAGGAGAAGATCTTGTCGACCCTGCAGTGGTGCGCACTCTACCAGCTAGGTTGCACCAACTAAATGCATGGTACATGCGTACTACGAAAAGTCAAGAAGGAGACTCGCTCTATGGGAAAATTCCACCGGATTTTTTTGGCCCAGGTGATGATGAGATTCAAATTGAGTATTGCGAATTATGGCAGTTATTCAATTTTGACGCGCTCGACAAATCTATCATCAGTGCCTTTTGAATGTAAGTAATTAAATTATGTATATATGTCAGTAATTCTCTAGCTCAACTTATATTTCATTGCTTGTAATTATCCTTATCACTATATTACTTTTGTACTCTATTATGCAGGCTCAAAATTATACAATCTCGAAAGCTGGGACTCAATCACAAGATTGGATTCATTGACCCTAATCGAGTTCATCATCATGGTTTGTTACATTACTCAGATCAAACGGAGGAGCTTTTGCTTACTTATTTGATGGCGCAACATTACAAAAGCACCATAATTTTCCCGTTCAACTTCGAGTGAGTTGTTTACTTTCTTATACATACTCGATGTTAATTAATTAAGTATATGTAATTGATGATTTAGTTATTAAAAAATATAAACATATGGCAGATTTCACTGGGTATTATTTGAGATTGATGTTGAAAAGGCAATCGTTGATGTCTTCGACCCATTATCGAAACCTGAAGAAAAGTTCGACGACACGAAACAGATGCTCCAGAGGTAATTTCGTTCATTATCACAATCGACCTCGTATTTTCTAATAATATATAGTAATTAGTTAACTTCTTTACTAATTTTCCATACCGTAAACTTCAGGGTTTGGGACAAGTTCACCGGTTTCCACAAGGAAGTCGGTATAGCTAAGAACCTCACTTTTAAATGGCGAGAGGTAAGACGTACTAGCTAGGTTCCACGTATGCATATTCTTAATTTCAGTCTCACAATACCATTTTTTCAATATTTTTGATTATTTTTTATAGATTTCTTATCTTATTCTATCATAAAGTGCGCGAAGCAGCAACAAGGCACCAATTTGTGTGAATTCTATGTCTGCGAGTTCATCCGAATTCACTTCAATGAGGGTGCAGACTGGAATAGGGTACGTTAACAATTCATTCAAACTTGTTCACTTTTCAAATTGAATTATTTTCATAATGGTTGATATATTGGTGTTGATCTCTCCTTTTTAGTTTGAGACGATCCGGAACAGGCTTGATGCAAAAGACCACCTACTACCAATTGCGGAGGAAATTGCGGGCTTTCTGCTTGACTATGTCATAAAGCCAGGCGCAGAATGCAGTATAATCCGGCCGCCAAAAAAGACCATCCCTAGGAAAAAAATAGGGTCTAATGCTTCTCTGTCATGTAATGATCTCTGTTTGTAAATATTTAGACATGATCTTCCGGTTGTAAATATTTTTTTGGGAGAACTCGTGTACTAGTAGTATTCATGACTATATCCCGAGGAAAAAATCGTGTATTCATGATATATATTACATAGTAACGTATAATATGCAACTCGATCTTGTTTGAAATGAAACATAAATGAAAAAACACAAACACAAAAGAATCAGTCACATAAATAGAAAACAGAAACAAAAATAGAAAACAGGAAACAAAATAAAAAAAAACATATATACTGTCCCGGTTCGTATTACGAACCGGGACAAATGAGTGGTAGCCAGAGGCTGTCTGTTTTGGCCACGTGACCCCCCTATTGGTCCCGGGCCGTGGCGTGCCCGGGACAAATAGGGGAGGCTATTTGTCCCGAACACGCTGTACCGGGCGCGTGACCGGGACAAAAAGCCCTCCCGGCCCGGGACCAGTGGCCTGTTTTGCTCTAGTGGCACTATCGCCTCGATTCCTCGCGCAGGTCAACGACAACCATCACCATGGACACGACACCAATAACCGCACCATCGGACATGCGCTCCTGTCGTCCGGTATCTGCTTCACTACATCTAGCCCAAGGTCGTCCACCACGGTTGGGCTTCCTTTGCAAGATTCGATGGGATGCTTTGATCTACAGAGGGGGCATCCGTGCTTCCGCACATATGTACAACACAGGTGCTCCACTACAGTTGGCCTTCTTTTGCAAGGTTCTGCTTGATGCTTTATTCTACAGAGGATTTTTTGTAGATATGTGAGTTGATGATCAGCATGATTTTGTTCATATTTTGCTGTAGAGATTTGTATTGGTTGTCTTGTACCGTGTATCATTCATGAGATGTGTTTAGCTTATAGAGGTTTTGTTATACAGATTTTGTATCTGGATGGATATCATTTGAGCATGTTTGCATATCAAAGGCGCTTGCTGCTCTCCCCAGCGGTCCACGACCACGCTTGTCAGCGAATCGAATGGAGGTCGAATCTTCCCCTTGGGTATGAGACATCCAAATTTGAGGGTGGCTCGAGAACAACGGCATTGATGGGAGGGAGATGGGTGAACGAAAGTTGACCACCTAGAGAGGGGTGAATAGGTGGTGACCAATTTTTATGTCTTTTTCAGTTTTAGCCTGGCGGAAAGTAAGTTGTCTATATGTGTAACTAGGTGATACAAGTGATAGACAACAAAGAAACTAAGCGAGTACATGAATTGAAGATGCGGTAAAGGAGAGTGGAACAAGACAACCGTAGGAACTCGAAGACGGCGATTTTATCCCGAGTTCCACCACATAGGTGTATGTCTCGTTTGAGGGGTGTGAGCTACCACAAAGGTTTGCTCAACGCCGCAAAGGCCTCACCCTATTCTCTTGTGAATTCGACCACAAAGGTGCGAATCAACGTTTCCACTAAGGACTCCTTTAAGGGCGGAGAAGGTCCTGTACAAATTCGTGAGGCACACACCCACAACTGAATTGGGTGCTCTCACAATGACCACAACAGGTCACTTCCACAAAGGAATCCACAAAGGATCAAAACACACAAGACTGAATCTAGCTATCCACAAAGGAACCCTAGATTCGTTGCCCCTGAAGATATAGAGGGGGGAAATCAAAACGCTTCGGTGGCGTTGTAGATCGGTGGCTTCTCCCTCAGATCCCCAAGTATCAAAAGATTTGAGTGGCTAGATTGGGAGATCCGGAAGAAACAAGGTTCAGCACCAATTGAAGAGAGATATATTCTGGAAGCTTGAACTGCTGGAGGTAGGTGCCCAAATTCTGCCCGTTGTACATGAAGGAGATATGCCCTAGAGGCAATTAATAAAGTTTATTCTTTATCATATCTCATTTGTTCATAATAGATTGTTGTGTCATGCTAGAACCGCATTAAGCGGAAATATTAATACGGGTGTGATACGTAAACAACCAGGTCCCTAGTAGCCTCTACTAAGACTAGTTTCGTTGCGCGATTGATGATCGAGGTTTCCCGGTCATGGGGCATGGCGCCGGTCGGCAACGGGAGTTATATCGTTGGAGAACGATGTGATGGATATACCCAGATTTGGAGGACGTAGTCGTTACGCCTTTGACCGTGAGGTCAACTCTTATTGTTATTCCTGGAAGAAACTTTGATCGCACCAAACGTCGTATCTTATATAGTATGACAATAACGGTGATACTTTTGGGTATCGGAAAGGAGTAGTTGAGATGAGGGGTCAAGAGCGGGATTTGCCAGTCCGCATAGCAGGATAGATACTCTCGGGCCCACTCGGTGAGATCATGTCTAATGAGCTTGCAAGCATGTGACTAGGTCACGGATACATGAGATCATGGACGAGTAGAAGATAGCGTTGTCGGTAACGGGGTCGGGATTAGGTATAGAGATATCTATGGAACGACGCTCGGACATGCTAAGTATCGCTTTGGCAAAAGGTTTAAGATTTTGCGTTCAGGTTTGATAGATGAAAGTCATTCGTTATATCACAGGGATTAATTCATGGGGTCCAGGCCTACGAGTTAGTCGTTGATCATAGAGGAGTCATGGTCATACCTGTTATTATATCGAACCGCTAGGGTAACACACTTAAGGGGTTTCGACAAGACAACCGGAAAGGAAAGAGGTCACCGGGAGCGTCCCGGGAGGGGTCAGATGGAGATCTGGCAACGCCGAAAGAGTTTTCGGAGCTAGGAAAAATTATATATATTATGTTTGACATTAATTAGCTTAATTAATATGCAAATATGATTTTATATATTTATTTTCGAATTTATTTAGGCTGATTTCCCTAAATGGTCCTTCTGGTCGAAAGAAGGCCCAAGAGGGGGGAATCCCCTTGGGGATTCGGTGGGGGCCAGGAGGGGCCGACCCAAGTGGGCCAAGGGCCCACTAGGGGGCCGGCGCACCCTCCCATGTCGCACCAGGCATGTGGGGATTAGTCCCACATTGCCTGGTTAGCAAGTTGGCTCCCCCTGGGAGCCTATATAAGAAGGGGCACCCCTGGCCTTTTAATTCACCAATTAATTCCCAATTTCTCTCTCGATCTCGTGATTCCCTTGTCGGAGTCGCGCCGAGCTGAGGAAAGGGATCTCTTCCACCATAGCCCACTGCCGCGCTGCTGGTGTTCCGGTCCAAGTCTTCCGCTGCTCGTCCTGGACTGGAGCTTCGGAGGCCGTCGTCTCCACCGTACGTGTGTGACGCCCTGCGAGGTGCTGCGCTAGCGGTACTCGGAGGCCTGCTTCCTCTACACGACCTTGAGGTCGGCTTCGTCGGTCTTCATCGACAATGTTTGTGCGGGAACGTAATCCCCGCTTTCGGTCTACAAGGGTATGTATTCCGATCTCCGTTCGTACTACTATATCTGCATAGAATAGATCTAGGCATGCTTTTAGGATATCGTTGGTAGGAAATTTTTTGTTTTCTGCACACGATCCCCTTCAGTGGTATCAGATCCGATCTATCGTAGATATAGCTGTACGTTGTTAGATCCCGTGTTCTGCACGGGGGCACTGTTCCTGTTATTTGCTACCCTCTAGCGTGCACTTGTGTCTTCCAGCGGCATTGAGTTGATGAATGTAACGATCCGGGATTTTTCCCAATTAGAAAATTGTTTGTTTTTCTTTTCTGCATCAACATGACATCATCATAGCCCCTGCTCCATTATTCAATCTTAATTTAAATTATTGCATTTAAATTCAACTCCATTTAAATTCTTTCCACCTTTTAATTTCAAATGCAAACCAAATCAATTTAAATGTGATATTTAAATTCTTTTCAAATATTCAAACTAATATATTAAATGGTGTATTTTGAAGTAATAATTATTTGTCCAAAAGTTATATATCTTTTCTTCTTCTATTTTATTTTAAAACCATAAAACAGAAATGAATTAAATAAAAGAAATAAAAATGGCAGAGAAAAAAAAATACTTACCTGGGCCATTTCCCCTCTGCTCCTGGCACAGCTCGACCCAATATGGCCCATCTCCTTCTCCTCCCTTCTCCGTACGACCAGAGAACTTTACATCGAGGCAATGGTGATCCCCACCATGTGCTCCTTCAACCACCCCCTCCCCTCTACTTATCCGGCCCCTCTCCCTCTCCAAACCCTAGCCTCTACTTCTCCTCCCTCCGCGCCGCCGCCTCCTTTTCTTCTCCCCCTCCGATTCCCCTCTATTTCTTCTTCTCCGCAGAGAGCCCACCGGAGCACCAACGCCGTCGTCCCGCCGCTCTGGTGCAGTCGAAGGGCCGGGAAGCGACCCAGAAGCTCCGCCACGTCATCTTCATCCTCTCCGCATGAGGAATTGGGGCCCGGATCGCCTAGTTCGTCGTCCTCGTCCCCGTCTCCCTCGGCTCCGGCGGGCCTCCGCCGCGCGATTCCGGCGCCCCCAACTTCCCCGAGCACGGAAGACCTCCACAGAACCATCCCCGTGAGCCTCCACACCTCCTCCACCTCTCTTCCCCTCCCATCTCGCCTCTGGTTCGTTGGTTGGCCGGTGCCGGCGTGAGTCCTCCGCGGGCGTGACACCACGGGGATGTTGAGCACGCACCCGAGCACATGTGCCTCCCCTCCTCATCCTGGGCATAAAAACGAGTCCGCAGTATACTCCCGCACCCACCTGCACACACCACACACGCCCTGCGCCACCCGTCCTGGGCCGCCGGTGACCTTTTCCGTTCCGCTGCCGTCGGAACACCTGTTCTCGTCGTCAGTTAGTTTTTCAGTTTTCGTCAGATTGCAGTCCTTCGTTACGGTTCAAAAGGAACGCGAGTTTAGATCTAGCAACAACTCTACACCAGTCCCTGTGGCTAGCAGAGCCGCGCTCGTCCCGCACCTCGCAGTCGCGAGTTCGAATCCCACCCGCGCGTTGGAAGGGAAAACCCCACTTTTTATTTCTTTCCCGTAACTGACAGGTGGGTCCCACCAGTCATAGACAGTAGCTCCTGGGAGATTTGCACCGAGCCCCTTTGCTCTCTGTTTTCTCCCCTAAGCCCTCACTGAATTCTTTCCTATCACGGATAAGTCCCTGCAATTTACAGAAAGAACCCTAAAAGTAAATTGCTAATATCTTTTAATCTACAACTCCAAATAAAATAATATTTATATGTTTATTTATCAGAAAAATGCAAGGAATATTAATATGCCATTTGTATGCCTTTTTTGCATATGTTATTTTAATTGCTTAGTATAATTTATTAATTGTAACTAAATAATTAAATATGGAATGTTAGGCGTAATAAATATATAATGCCCTATTCCATTTAATTTATTTAGATCACCCATGCCATGTGTTGCCATGTTAACCAACATTTAATATTGCTGGTAAATAAATAACTTGCACCTAAATATTAATTGCCGGGCTTGCTTTCCAGCTTAAATTGTATTACCTGCATTGTATTGCATGTTTCCATGTCATGCATCATTCTCGTATGATCATGCTGAATCTTTTGCCGTAGTTGTAAAATGCATCTTTTACGCTTTCCAGTGTTTGTTGCTTCTTCGCGGATACGACGTTGAGATGTGTGAGCAGCGACAAGATCTGCTTCCATGCGGGATTCCAGGCAAGCAAAGTTTGCTTGTTTACCTATACATTGTCTTTCATTCCTGCCGTTGATCTCTGCTACCCTAGTATTCGATTCTTTATCGCGATCCCATCAGATGTTTATCCTGCAGCCCATACAGCTTTATCCCCACATCCTAATACATGTTGCATGTTTATCTGTTGGCCTTGCGAGTCGTAGTGCATGCTTAGAGTTGTTTGTGCGAGTCGTCTGTATGTCTTATTTAATTGCACCTGCTTAGCATGATAGGTTATTCTACCTTAATAAAATATTGTCTTATATTGGGGTATTATAATTAAAAGATAAGGCACCGGCGGAAGGCCTTGCGAGGTGCTTCGTTCTGCTAAGTGTCGACCTAGGAACTCAGTTCTTGTCCTCGGATCCAATTTTGAGCGCACTAACCGCTTGTGGGAGGCCCTATGGAGCCCCCCGCGGCTTCGATCTAATCCGCTTCTTATCCAGGGCGCCGCAAGTTGTTCGGGCTTTCCATTTGATGCATGCATATGGTTACCTAACGATCTCATGATGATGGAGTAGTCGATTCTCATATAGGGTGGCACGTTCTTAGAGTGCTATCAAGGTCGATCCCGCGGGCACTGGACCTGATTAGCCGTGCACACAATCATGCGGTTCCCTGGATGGGTTGTAGAGAAGAGATTTGCCGTGTTGAGATGCCCTACCTTCTGGCTTTGCTTTTGGGGTTGATCGAACGAGTACGGGTCCAGTAGTGCACCCCTGCAGGGTTTAATCTTATCGATGAGCCGTGTCCACGGTTATGGACGACTTGGTGATGATGCTGGCTAACAAGATCATAGACAACTTACATCTAATCATTGTTAATTAACCTGACTAGTAATATAGAATTACTTTCACAATAATTGGTAACTAAAATTGTTCAATGTGTGAGTTTCCCGAATTGCTTCCTCATATTTGGTTGAGGGGGTTAATCCCAGAGTGGGTTATGTTTGGTGTTAGTAGTAGTTGGTTACTTTATGCGCTCTCTTATCCCTCTCTGATTAGATGAAAGTTCTAGCGTGTCTCTTTAGGTTGCTAGTGCTGGTGCCGCTAAGTCCACCTCCCCCATATTTTGGGAGATGGTGTAGAAAGTAGGCAAGTCGGCTTTGCTTGCCAGGGAGTGCCCTGACCCTCTTTTGGGATGTGCTTTATGTGCAGTCAACAGGTTTGAAGTCTGACGACGTTAGCTTGGGAATCCCTCCGGCTTGGCTGGGCAGGGATATGGCGCCATTGCTTATCTTCAGGACTCTTAGTCCAATTTGTATCATATCCGTAGTCGGATACTATTTTGCTTCCGCTGTCATTTGTATCTTTGTATTGAATCATTTGTATCTTGACTCGTTCGAGTCGTTGTTGTAATTATATCTTTGTTGTATTTGTGGATGTATCAGAACTGTTGTAATGTTATCACAATTCCACCCACATAATGCGCATGTTTCGGCGTGCACATTATGTCTGGTGGGCGACCTAAAATCGCTATTATGCGGATTTTGGCGGGAGCGCCTAAATCTACATAGTACCGATTTTTGGGCGTCACAATGAAGCGGCCCGGACCGACTTTACGCGTACGCTTACGAGAGACTGGTTCCACTACTGACATACGGCTCGTACCGTATATGTGGCTGGCGGGTGTCAGTTTCTCTCTCTTTAGTTGGTCTTCACATTTTCAATGGAGGGCCCGAAAGGGATGCTTAAATATGCAATTATTGGATCGTTGTTGTGGTCATAAGGTTTGTAGGTATGAAGCGGTTCTATTTACGAAAGCCCCAATCCACGTAAAATATGCAAGAGATAAAGTAGAAGCGTCTAACTTTATTTTGCAGGGGCGGTAGCTATATAAGATGATCCCTTCAAAATACCACTAGTGTTCTCCCTCCAACGCGCACCACAAAGAAAGTTCTACGTTATGAGGCAGGCCGTGATGATCGGGTGTCACACATCTCGTCGTTCGCATACAGTGGGTGTAAGCCACGTTGCACAAGCGTCAGCATGGAGGCCTTTGGTGGAGAGCCTAGCATATTCAGAAATATGGCCTCAGAACAGGAAGACCGAAAGGTCAAGCACGAGTCACAAAATTGGTGTGGCGGACTTTTGTCTACTCTTGAAGTTGTGCCGCCGGCTCTGATGATAAGGGGTGGTGCAATGGATGGAGGTCGTGTAATCGCTTAAACGACCAGGAGGGATGTTCGTTTGAGTGGGAGTTATGTTAGTTATTTTCTAAAATACTATAACTCAAAATTATTATGAACAAAGTCTTATGTTGTTGCAAATTTCATTGTAGATGTCTCGCCCCTCGTTTAACCTAGGTCTGTTCCTTGAGAAAGAAAAGCTTAAGACCAATGGGTCAAACTTCATGGCCTGGTTCCGCAACCTGAGGATCCTCCTCACTCCCCATAGGGTGGCCTACGTCATTGAGGCCGCCATAGGTGACCCTCCCGCAGACGATGCCTCTGAGGATGAGAAGAAGGTCTTCCAGACCAGATCGGAGGACTCTGCCTTTGTCCAGAGTGGCATGCTCTACGCTATGGAAGCCGACCTGCAGAAGCGCTTCGAGAAGATGAGCGCCTTCGAGATTATTTCTGATCTGATGGTTGTCTTCGCGCCGCAGGCTAAGGCAGAGAGATATGAGGCTTCTGAGCTTTTCTTCTCGGCCGAAATGGAAGAGCATAGCAGTGTGAGCGAGCATGTAGTCAAGATGTCTGGCTACGTTCAACGCCTGAATGCTCTGGAATGCAAGATTCTCGATGAGCTGGGGATTGACAGGGTGTTGCAATCGTTGCCCCCTAGCTACAAAGGCTTCGTCATGAACTACAACATGCAGGGCATGGCTAAGTCCCTGGGTGAAGTGTTCGTGATGCTCAAGACTGCTGAGGTAGAGACTAAGAAGGAGCACACGCTGTTGATGGTCAACAAGGCCGTTGATTTCAAGAAATCCGGTGGCAAGGGAAAGCAGAGCTGGAAGACAAGGAGGGAAGGCAAGATGAGTGCCAAGCCCAAGACTAACAGATCTGGTCCCAGAGCTAGCGTGGAGTGCTTCTACTGCAAGGGGAAGGGTCACTGGAAGCGCAACTGCCCCAAGTACCTGCAGGATAGGAAGTCTGACAAGACGGTCGACAAAGAGCAAGGTATATTTGATATACATGTTATAGATGTGTACCTTACATCTGCCCGGAGCAACACGTGGGTATTTGATACTTGTAGCGTACCTGCTCTTTAAATAAGGCAGATACCTGTGTATAGTGCAAATCCCTGGATCGATTCATTTGCACACACAGTTTACGATGTAATATCACAACAAAGTGTCAATTTTATTACATCGATGATCCAGAATTACAAAATATGTGATACAAGTTGCATAGCATAAAGCTAGCATTGAAAAAGTACACAGCGGAAATACAATAGCAGTGAGTCTCTATAACTTTCATGTTGCCACAGGCGAAAACATGTTGGTTGCAGACTCGAAATCCCTTAACGAAACCTCACTTGTCATTTGATTAACCTGTAAAAAATAAAATTTTGCAACAGAGTGGGTCAGATTCCATTAAAAATGGAGTCTGGCAAGTGACACTATGGTGGACACTTAAGGGAATAACTCTAAAGCCTATATGCATATTTGGCTGGTGGAGTTCAAGGCTAATTTGTATAAAGCCAATTTTTTCTACTCTTTTGAAAACACTTTTCTTGAAATCAAGACGAGTATGGCATGAAAACCATAAATCTCATCTTCCCTTGTTCACCCATCAAGTTTTATTTCTGAAGTTGGAATGGTGGAATCCTCCGTTGACGTCCGTGATCAGCTGCTCAAATTTTCCGTACCGGGGACACGGCTAAGTAATTAGTTTTACACTCTGCAGAGGTTGTGCATGTTCACCATTGTACCCATTCAACCCAAGGTATCCTTTACACACCATTTGTGATAAGGAAAGGGGAGAATGAGACGAGATCTTTCAGAAGCATTTTCCCTCCCACTCTGGCTTGACCCGTTCCACCTAACATCCCCCTACATCTGCTTGTCAAGCCGGGGAGAGTCCACGCAACATAATTGATCAAGCCAGAGCCCATATGGCAATGGCTGCACTGGAAGCATTCGTCACTCGAAGTTCTTCAGATTCCTCTGTTCCCTGGGTGGCTTTCCACAAGTGCACGTACTCCAGGAACCATAGACATGGACCTGAGCAGCCACTCAACTTCGCCGCCATACAACCAACCCACCCAAGAGTTTCATTAACTTAGTGGATGTGCACTCTCAGGTAAAAATCACCATGCTCACGGCCCTAAGTAGAATAAAATTCATCCTAGGCGACGGCAACCATGAGCACAGTCCTGAGTAGTCACTTAACATTTTGTAAAAACCTTTCATCCATTGCATAGCATCAATATTTCTGCTAAGTATGATATAGGAACCTAGACACAGGAGTAAGGGAATTCTACACGGGTTTAGCATAGCAATACTATCTTACACATGCATATAAAAATACACTAAGTAATGCTTATAGAAAATAATAGGAAGTTTATGAGGTGTGCCACTTGCCTTTGAATGTTGTCGTTGTTCACAACTCTTTTCAACGATACTCGGGACTCTCCGTTCAATCTAACAGTATAGACAAGACCCAATACAACAATCAACAGCAAGCACAACTCCAAAGTGCATACAAACACATACTAGATGAATAAATAGGTTTTATAAAACTTTCTAAGGAAAATATGTTTATGCATGATGTGCAAAATATTCCCAAGGGCTAGAAATGCTTTTTCATGCCATGAAAATCTTTTAAGTTAATGCAAGGCAATTAGGGTGGTCCAAAAGGACTATGGGCTAAGGTCATAAATTGAGTAAAATATTTTGTTTTATATCAACTTGAATAAGCCCTCTAATGGCTTAGTCTTGATGTGTAGAAATATTTAGAGTAAATACTAAGTCTTTTGTTCAAGATGATCAACAATTATTATCAACTCTTTGTAAATTGGACATTCACTATAGTGAGAGAGACAGACACCCGGCCAGCCACTTAAATTGTGGAACAGGTCTCATGTACGTGGACATGTAAGGTTTGTTTCCAGGCCGCTTCATCCCACTATGCCGCTAGGATCCAACAACTTCAAGATGATAACATCATGATCAAAATTTGTTTAAGTCAAATGTGAAAGACAAGATTAGAAAAGAGGGAAAAGATAGAAAGAAAGATGTAGTTGTCCTCCAGGCTTCATCTCCAGACTTGTAATATTCTCCTTGATGATGTCTTGATTGAAGTTTTGATAGACTTGATAGATCTTCAGACTTGGTGGTTCTTGTATCCTCGAGGCTGGTCTTGGATTTACTTAGTCATCATGAAGTCTAACAGAAGAAGGAGGGAGAAAGAAGAAAGAGGGAGAAAGACTTAGAAAATATTTCTGGTTGGTCTTCATGCACTTCTTCTTGATCTTCTTCTAAGTGCTTCCACTCCTTGGAGATTCTTCTGGAGTCTCGTTTGGCTAAGTCCTTCATTGGTCTTCCAGCTCCATGTTGAAAATTACTAAGTGTCTAAGTGTAGCACTTCACAAAAAATGCTAAGTTGAAATTATTTATAACTTAGAGAAAACTAATGAAGAGGGGTTTTCCTATGAGAATAAAATATGCTATGAATGAAATGAAATTTTAAATCACAAGAAACATAAAAATAACTTTTTTGATTTCTTTATAAATAAGCATGAATTTATAAATGCAATTTAATTAATTTCTAATTTTGGGAAAATAAAATAAAAGGAATAATTATAAGATTAAAGTTTTCTATGATTAAATTTTTATAATATAATTTAATAAATAGTGTTAATAGACAGGGGTATTTTAATTAAATTTATAGAAATTTACTTTAATCAATAATATTAATAGTTATGTTGAAAATAGTCAAACCATTCAAATTAAATTTATAACTATGAATTCATTCAAAATTTTCTCAAAAATATTTTATAGCACTGGCATTAATTTACAAATATTCTAAAGTTTCTAAAACAATTTTATTTGCAATTTTTGGATTTATAGATTTAAAGTTATTACAAATATACTCAAATTCACCATTTGAAATTTGAATATTTTATTCTAAGTCAAATTTGAATTTTGGTCGATATAAAATAATCTAGATGTCAAGAGATTTCCAAATATATAAAAATTATTAAATTTGGAGTTGTGGTTAAAAAGTTATAGGTTTTTTAATTACAGGGACTAATCTGCAAAACTTCCAATTAAAATTAAAATAGAAAATGATTTACACGCTGGCGCTGACGCGGATGCTGACGAGGCGCTGACGGGGCATCCACATGGCATCCTCTGATTCGTCAGTACCGGTTCGGATAAGTGATCAATTGGCAGCTGTTGGATCTCGATCTAACGGTGTAGATCTATTCTACTAAGTCTGGGCGGCGCGGTTCGCCGGAATAACTCCGGTGACCTCAATCCCGCGGCGGCGACACGCCGGTGACGCGCGTTTCCGATGATCTACAACCTAAAAGGACTAGCGGAGCGTACCGTGATGAAGAGGAGGTCTAGGCGAGGTCGATGGTGTGCTCGTGGTCCTCGGCGCTTCCTCGTTCTTCGGCAATACCTCGTCGGAGTTGCGCACGGCGGCGGGGAGCTTTGGTCACGGACGGATTGCTCGTCCTGCTGCGCAATAAGCTACCGCGCCAAGTCAGGGAGGTGCATAAGATCAAGGTGAAGCTAGGGGGGTGGATGAGAGGGGCTAGATCGATCGAAGCTCACCGGAAATTGTAGAAGACGCCGACGGCAATGGCGACACGGCGGAGACGATTGTGGGCAGCCTGGAGGCGATGAGCTAGGGTTTTTGGGTGCGGGAGAGGGCGGTGGAGGTGGGGTTTAAATAGGGGGCATCAGGAGAACTTATCCTGCAAGAATCGTGGTGTATCGATCGTTTCCGGATCGGTCTCTTCCGGTTCATGAGCTGTTTCGTTGAGATACGGGAGGAGGGAGATGACGTGTGGGTCCCGCGCGTCAGTGAGAGGAGGAAGAAGATGGGCCGCTGCTGGGCTACTGCGCTGCGCGCGCGGGAGAAAGCGGATGGGCTTCGGCCCAGTTGGCTCGGGCTGTTCTTCTCTCTTTTTTTTTGACAAATCATTTTCTGTTTTCAAACTTTTAATTCAAAATTGATTTTTAAACTTAACCAAACCTTTTCAGAAAAATTCATAAAAATAAGTTTTGGAAAGCTAATTTAATTTAGAACTTTTTGGTAGTATTCTTGCCCAAAATAAAAATTAATAAATTGGAATATTTTGAAAGATACAATTTAACATGTTTATGCAATAATTTCCAAAACAAACATATCAATAAATATTAAATTTCAAACTCTTATTTAATTTAAGCCACAAGCTGAAATGATGTTTATCCATGAATGCATGAGTGCAATGCTTGCAATGCTTGAATTTTCTTTTCAAAGTAAAATACTTAATAGGTTTTCAAAAGTTTTTAAATTTTTCTGATTTTTCAAAATTTGAAAATTTCCAGGATGTTACAGACTACCACCCTTAAAAGGAATCTCGTCCCCGAGATTCGGAGAGGCTAGAGAGACAAAGCAATTGTTTGATTGATTCTGATAACTCGGGATGTTTTGGGAAATAAAATTTCTGACATGGAAACTTGAAAACTTGGCAGTGAATGGTTTTTCTGATTAGGAGGATGGAAAGAAGGATAGTTTTAGATCTCTGGGTTTAAGCGACTGTGTTTGAATTATCTAGGTGGCTACCACCCTTAAAAGAAAAGTTTTGTTGATAATTAAACATTCTAATGCACAACCGAAAATCAAGGTAATCCATTACAAACATCATCTAACAAACATCAAGCAACAAGGTTCAAACACAAGCAAATACATACATGAAAATTTCAAACTTATTTTGAGAAATCAAACAATTCGTTTATCAAACGAAACACACCCAAGTCGGGGAAATACAAAAGCAACAGTACTGCCATACCACAATTTGATAGGTCAATACATCAAATCGATACGATAAGCTAAAAGAGATAAATGGTGGTCCCTCTAACGTGGTTTGTGTTGCTACACTTATTCCTCCTAAATATTACGCTTGCGTTTTATTGCGTGGTTATTTGCCACAGGCGTGACTTCTCCCTCAGTTGACTCTTCAAACAGCACCTCTTCGGGGTCTTCTTCCTCTGGTCCTTCCTCCTTCGTAGCTGCAGATACAATCACATCTCCAGTGCCTTGGTCACCTCCTTCTTCAGCTACTGGCGGTGGAGGAGGTGGAATGAGTTGTGCCTCAAGCATGGCAATTTGCTCATCCTTGCCAATGTTCTCCAAATGTAGGTCATGGATGAGTTCCTCCAAATGACCAATAAGATTTTCAGAAGCCTGGAGTTCTTGGGTTTTTGCGTGTATGACGGCTTGTGCATGATCCGTGACGTCATAAGCCTGTTGGACCTTCCTGGTCAGACTGTTGATGAGAAAATCCAAGTCTTCAAACGTCTTGTTAACGAGGGGCAGGTCCAGGCGATTTCCCGTGTGAGCCATCGAGAGACCATGTGCATCCCTCTTCCCAAAGGCACGGAAGGGCGATCCTGGTGCTAGCTTATTGCGATACTTGTAACACAAACGAGCCATTAAGTCCACCATAGATATGTTCACTCCCTCAATCCACTGTGGGTAGTAGGTGACATAGTCCACGGGCTCGAAGTCTGGCATCGTAGGATCCGGGGTCATGATGGTGCGGATTTCCCAACGTGTCCCATGGGGTATGTCGGTCTCCTCCTTCCTTCCTCGGAAATAGGGTGGTGGTAGCTTCAATACACTTGTCAACCTAGACAGCTGCCTCCCAAAGATGAAACCCGACAAAACTCCAGCATACGCAGTCTCAGTGTACTCTCCCATCTAGAATTTTGAACAGGTAAGAGTATTAGAATTTAAAAGGAAAGGGAAAGATGCAAGACAAGATAATGTAAAACAATATTAAAGGAAATTTCAAAAATTTACTCATGTCTTGGAAACCTAGTTTAGTTAACTATTTAACCTTTGGGGTCTCAGTCCAATCCTAGGGGTTTCGAACCTACAGGCAACACAGTGCTCTGATACCATCTGTAGCGTACCTGCTCTTTAAATAAGGCAGATACCTGTGTATAGTGCAAATCCCTGGATCGATTCATTTGCACACACAGTTTACAATGTAATATCACAACAAAGCATCAATTTTATTACATCGATGATCCAGAATTACAAAATATGTGATACAAGTTGCATAGCATAAAGCTAGCATTGAAAAAGTACACAGCGGAAATACAATAGCAGTGAGTCTCTATAACTTTCCTGTTGCCACAGGCGAAAACATGTTGGTTGCAGACTCGAAATCCCTTAACGAAACCTCACTCGTCATTTGATTAACCTGTAACAAATAAAATTTTGCAACAGAGTGGGTCAGATTCCATTAAAAATGGAGTCTGGCAAGTGACACTATGGTGGACACTTAAGGGAATAACTCTAAAGCCTATATGCATATTTGGCTAGTGGAGTTCAAGGCTAATTTGCATAAAGCCAATTTTTCCTACTCTTTTGAAAACACTTTTCTTGAAATCAAGTCGAGTATGGCATGAAAACCATAAATCTCATCTTCCCTTGTTCACCCATCAAGTTTTATTTCTGAAGTTGGAAGGGTGGAATCCTCCGTTGACGTCCGTGATCAGCTGCTCAAATTGTCTATACCGGGGACACGGCTAAGTACTTAGTTTTACACTCTGCAGAGGTTGTGCACGTTCACCATTGTACCCATTCAACCCAAGGTATCCTTTACACACCATTTGTGATAAGGAAAGGGGAGAATGAGACGAGATCTTTCAGAAGCATTTTCCCTCCCACTCTGGCTTGACCCGTTCCCCCTAACATCCCCCTACATCTGCTTGTCAAGCCGGGGAGAGTCCACGCAACATAATTGATCAAGCCAGAGCCCATATGGCAATGGCTGCACTGGAAGCATTCGTCACTCGAAGTTCTTCAGATTCCTCTGTTCCCTGGGTGGCTTTCCACAAGTGCACGTACTCCAGGAACCATAGACATGGACCTGAGCAGCCACTCAACTTCGCCGCCATACAACCAACCCACCCAGGAGTTTCATTAACTTAGTGGATGTGCACTCTCAGGTAAAAATCACCATGCTCACGGCCCTAAGTAGAATAGAAATTCATCCTAGGCGACGGCAACCATGAGCACAGTCCTGAGTAGTCACTTAACATTTTGTAAAAACCTTTCATCCATTGCATAGCATCAATATTTCTGCTAAGTATGATATAGGAACCTAGACACAGGAGTAAGGGAATTCTACACGGGTTTAGCATAGCAATACTATCTAACAAATTCATATAAAAATACACTAAGTAATGCTTATAGAAAATAATAGGAAGTTTATGAGGTGTGCCACTTGCCTTTGAATGTTGTCGTTGTTCACAACTCTTTTGAACGATACTCGGGACTCTCCGTTCAATCTAACAGTATAGACAAGCAACAATACAACAATCAACAGCAAGCACAACTCCACAATGCATACAAACACATACTAGATGAATAAATAGGTTTTATAAAACTTTCTAAGGAAAATATGTTTATGCATGATGTGCAAAATATTCCCAAGGGCTAGAAATGCTTTTTCATGCCATGAAAATCTTTTAAGTTAATGCAAGGCAATTAGGGTGGTCCAAAAGGACTATGGGCTAAGGTCATAAATTGAGTAAAATATTTTGTTTTATATCAACTTGAATAAGCCCTCTAATGGCTTAGTCTTGATGTGTAGAAATATTTAGAGTAAATACTAAGTCTTTTGTTCAAGATGATCAACAATTATTATCAACTCTTTGTAAATTGGACATTCACTATAGTGAGAGAGACAGACACCCGGCCAGCCACTTAAATTGTGGAACAGGTCTCATGTACGTGGACATGTAAGGTTTGTTTCCAGGCCGCTTCATCCCACTATGCCGCTAGGATCCAACAACTTCAAGATGATAACATCATGATCAAAATTTGTTTAAGTCAAATGTGAAAGACAAGATTAGAAAAGAGGGAAAAGATAGAAAGAAAGATGTAGTTGTCCTCCAGGCTTCATCTCCAGACTTGTAATATTCTCCTTGATGATGTCTTGATTGAAGTTTTGATAGACTTGATAGATCTTCAGACTTGGTGGTTCTTGTATCCTCGAGGCTGGTCTTGGATTTACTTAATCATCATGAAGTCTAACAGAAGAAGGAGGGAGAAAGAAGAAAGAGGGAGAAAGACTTAGAAAATATTTCTGGTTGGTCTTCATGCACTTCTTCTTGATCTTCTTCTAAGTGCTTCCACTCCTTGGAGATTCTTCTGGAGTCTCGTTTGGCTAAGTCCTTGATTGGTCTTCCAGCTCCATGTTGAAAATTACTAAGTGTCTAAGTGTAGCACTTCACAAAAAATGCTAAGTTGAAATTATTTCTAACTTAGAGAAAACTAATGAAGAGGGGTTTTCCTATGAGAATAAAATATGCTATGAATGAAATGAAATTTTAAATCACAAGAAACATAAAAATAACTTTTGTGATTTCTTTATAAATAAGCATGAATTTATAAATGCAATTTAATTAATTTCTAATTTTGGGAAAATATAATAAAAGGAATAATTATTAGATTAAAGTTTTCTATGATTAATTTTTTATAATATAATTTAATAAATAGTTTTAATAGACAGGGGTATTTTAATTAAATTTATAGAAATTTACTTTAATCAATAATATTAATAGTTATGTTGAAAATAGTCAAACCATTCAAATTAAATATATAACTATGAATTCATTCAAACTTTTCTCAAAAATATTTTATAGCAGTGGCATTAATTTACAAATATTCTAAAGTTTCTAAAACAATTTTATTTGCAATTTTTGGATTTATAGATTTAAAGTTATTACAAATATACTCAAATTCACCATTTGAAATTTGAATATTTTATACTAAGTCAAATTTGAATTTTGGCCGATCTAAAATAATCTACATGTCAAGAGCTTTCCAAATATATAAAAATTATTAAATTTGGAGTTGTGGTTAAAAAGTTATAGATGTTTTAATTACAGGGACTAATCTGCAAAACTTCCAATTAAAATTAAAATAGAAAATGATTTACACGCTGGCGCTGACGCGGATGCTGACGAGGCGCTGACGGGGCATCCACATGGCATCCTCTGATTCGTCGGTACCGGTTCAGATAAGTGATCAATTGGCAGCCGTTGGATCTCGATCTAACGGTGTAGATCTATTCTACTAAGTCTGGGCCGCGCGGTTCGCCGGAATAACTCGGCGCTTCCTCGGCGCTTCCTCGTTCTTCAGCAATACCTCGTCGGAGTTGCGCACGGCGGCGGGGAGCTTCGGTCACGGACGGATTGCTCGTCCTGCTGCGCAATAAGCTACCGCGCCAAGTCAGGGAGGTGCATAAGATCAAGGTGAAGCTAGGGGGGTGGATGAGAGGGGCTAGATCGATCGAAGCTCACCGGAAATTGTAGAAGAGGCCGACGGCAATGGCGACACGGCGGAGACGATTGTGGGCAGCCTGGAGGCGATGAGCTAGGGTTTTCGGGTGCGTGAGAGGGCGGTGGAGGTGGGGTTTAAATAGGGGGCGTCAGGAGAACTTATCCCGCAAGAATCATGGTGTATCGATCGTTTCCGGATCGATCTCTTCCGGTTCATGAGCTATTTCGTTGAGATACGGGAGGAGGGAGATGACGTGTGGGTCCCGCGTGTCAGTGAGAGGAGGAAGAAGATGGGCCGCTGCTGGGCTACTGCGCTGCGCGCGCGGGCGAAAGCGGATGGGCTTCGGCCCAGTTGGCTCGGGCTGTTCTTCTCTCTCTTTTTTTGACAAATCATTTTCTGTTTTCAAACTTTAATTCAAAATTGATTTTCAAACTTAACCAAACCTTTTCAGAAAAATTCATAAAAATATGTTTTGGAAAGCTAATTTAATTTAGAACTTTTTGGTAGTATTTTTGCCCAAAATAAAAATTAATAAATTGGAATATTTTGAAATATACAATTTAACATGTTTATGGAATAATTTCCAAAACAAACATATCAATAAATATGAAATTTCAAACTCTTATTTAATTTAAGCCACAAGCTGAAATGATGTTTATGCATGAATGCATGAGTGCAATGCTTGCAATGCTTGAATTTTCTTTTCAAAGTAAAATACTTAATAGGTTTTCAAAAGTTTTTAAATTTTTCTGATTTTTCAAAATTTGAAAATTTCCAGGATGTTACAATACTGGTTCTGTTGCTCATATATGTAACTCTCAAGAGGAGTTACGGAATAGACGGCGGCTGGCGAAGGATGTGGTGACGATGCGCGTCGGCAACGGATCGAGAGTCGACGTGGTGGCTGTCGGCACGCTCCTTCTGCATCTACCATCGGGATTAGTTTTAGTTTTAAATAAGTGTTATTTTGTGCCATCCTTGAGTGTAAACATTATAAGTGGGTCTTGCCTGTTACAAGACGGTTATTCATTTAAATCAGTGTCAAGCAATTGTGCTATTTATATGAATGATATCTTTTATGTTGATGCTCCCGAGAATAACGGTTTATTCTTGTTGAATCTCGATCGTAGTACTCATATCCATAACATAGAAGCCAAACGGATTAAGTGTAGTGATGATACCGCCATGTATATGTGGCATTGCCGTCTTGGTCATATTGGTGTAAAGCGCATGAAGCAACTCCACTCCGATGGACTTTTGGACTCGTTGAATTTCGGATCCCTCGATACATGCGAACCATGCCTTATGGGTAAAATGACCAAGACACCGTTCAAAGGTTTCGTTCAACGGGCGTCGGATTTGTTGTGAATCATACATACATATGGGTGTGGACCGATGAGCGTTTCGACACGCAATGGTTATCGTTACTTCGTCACCTTCACTGATGACTTGAGTAGATACGGTTATATCTATTTGATGAAACACAAGTCTGAAACTTTTGAAAAGTTCAAAGAATTCCAAAGTGAAGTTGAGAATCAGCTTAATAGGAAAATCAAGGACCTCCGATCCGATCGCGGTGGCGAGTACTTGAGTTTTGAGTTTGGCACACATCTGAAGAGTTGTGGTATAGTACCCCAACTTACGCCAGCCGGAAGACCGCAGTGTAACGGCGTGTCCGAGCGACGTAATCGTACTCTACTGGATAGTGTTCGATCTATGATGTCTCTTACCGATTTGCCAGTCTCCTTCTGGGGTTATGCGTTAGAAACAACCGCATTCATTTTAAATAGGGCTCCGTCCAAATCCGTTGAAACGACACCGTATGAATTATGGTATGGCCAAAAGTCTAAGTTATCGTTTCTGAAGGTCTGGGGTTGTGAGGCGTACGTTAAGAAACTACAGCCCGAGAAACTCGAACCGAAGTCGGAGAAAGTCGTCTTTGTAGGATATCCGCGGGAAACCGTTGGGTACACCTTCTACAACCAAGCTGAGGGCAAAACTTTTGTCGCGAAGACCGGTACCTTTCTAGAGAAGGAGTTTCTCGCGAAAGGAGTAAGTGGGAGGAAGGTATACCTCGATGAGATCGTTGATCCTGAACTCGAGATTCCGAGTGGTGCAACGGAAGCAAATCCGGAAACGTCCTCTGTGGAAGGAGTGGGAGAAACTGTCGAGGAAGGCATTCTACCCCGTAGGTCTGGTAGATCTCGGATCGCACCAGAATGGTATGGCAAAATGGTTTGCACCGTCATGTTAGTTGAACAAGACGAACCTACGAACTACAAGGAGGCGATGGCGATTCCAGCGTCCGAGAAATGGCTTGAAGCCATGAAATCCGAAATAGGATCCATGTATGATAACAAAGTGTGGACTTTGATGGATATTCCCGAAGGGCGCAAGGCCGTCGAGAATAAATGGATCTTTAAGAAGAAGACTGATGCTGATGGTAATGTGACCGTCTATAGAGCTTGTCTTGTTGCAAAGGGTTTCTGGCAAGTTCATGGAATTGACTACGATGGAACTTTTTCACCGGTAGCGATGCTTAAGTCTATTCGGATTTTGTTAGCAGTAGCTGCCTATTATGATTATGAAATCTGGCAGATGGACGTCAAAACAGCCTTCCTAAATGGAAACATTGAGGAAGAGTTGTACATGGTACAACCGGAAGGTTTTGTCGATCCAGGAAATGCTAACAAGGTGTGCAAGCTTCAGCGATCCATCTATGGATTGAAGCAGGCATCTCGGAGCTGGAATCTTCGTTTTGATGAGGTAATCAAAGGTTTTGGATTTATCCAAAATTTGGAAGAGACCTGCATTTACAAGAAAATGAGTGGGAGCTCAGTTGTGTTCTTAGCACTGTATGTAGAAGACATATTGCTGATTGGGAATGATGTGGAACTTCTGAATAGCGTGAAGGAATATTTAAACAGTAAATTTTCCATGAAGGACTTAGGAGAAGTTGCGTATGTTTTAGGCATAAAAATCTATCGTGATAGATCACGGCGCCTATTAGCACTGAGCCAGAGTACTTATCTTGATAAAATACTGAAGCGTTTCGGTATGGAGAAGGCAAAGAAGGGTTCTCTGCCGGTTATCAAGAATAAGATATTGCGGAAGGCACAGTGTCCGGTAACGGAACTGGATAAGGCCGATATGACTAAACATCCTTATGCTTCAGCCATATGATCGATCATGTATGCAATGTTGAGTACTAGACCGGATGTGGCATTTACTCTAATTTTGACAAGCCGGTTCGAGAGTAATCCTGGAATGCCGCATTGGATAGCTGTTAAGAGCATTCTTAAGTATCTCAAAAAGACAAAGGAAATGTTCCTTGTGTATGGTGGATGCGATGAAGAACTTGGCGTAACGGGTTACGTAGATGCAAGTTTTTGCTCAGACCCCGATGACTCTAAGTCACAGACAGGTTATGTGTTCAAGGTGAATGGAGGCGTCGTGTGCTGGAGAAGTGGGAAGCAAACCCTAGTCGCACAATCTACAATGGAGTCAGAGTATATTGCTGCTTGCGAAGCCGCGAATGAAGCTGTGTGGCTGAGGAATTCGTCATCAAACTTGGAGTGTTCCCGAGCGTGCAAGACCCTGTGATCCTCTTCTGCGACAATACGGGTGCCATTGCGAACGCCAAGGAGCCAAGGTCTCACTCCACCGCCAAACACATTCTCCGACGCTTCCATGTGATACGTCAGTACGTACAAGGAGGCGATGTGAAGATTTGCAAAGTTCATACGGATCTAAATGTGGCAGATCCACTGACGAAGCCTCCCCGCTAGATAAGCATGAAAAGCACCAGTTAGCTATGGGTGTTAGGCTTTTACCAAGTTGTAATCTAGATTAATTCGTACTCTAGTGCAAGTGGGAGACTGAAGGAGATATGCCCTAGAGGCAATTAATAAAGTGTATTCTTTATCATATCTCATTTGTTCATAATAGGTTTTTCTGTCATGCTAGAACCGTATTAAACGGAAACATTAATACGGGTGTGATACATAAACAACCAGGTCCCTAGTAGCCTCTACTAAGACTAGTTTCGTTGCGCGATTGATGATCGAGGTTTCCCGGTAATGGGGCATGGCGCCGGTCGGCAACGGGAGTCATATCGTTGGAGAACGATGTGAGGGACATACCCAGATTTGGAGGACGTAGTCGTTACGCCTTTGACCGTGAGATCAACTCTTATTGTTATTCCTGGAAGATACTTTGATCGCACCAAACGTCATATCTTATATAGTATGACAATAACGGTGATACTTTTGGGTATCGGAAAGGAGTAGTTGAGACGAGTGGTCAAGAGCGGGATTTGCCAGTCCGCATAGCAGGATAGATACTCTCGGGACCACTCGGTGAGATCATGTCTAATGAGCTTGCAAACATGTGACTAGGTCACGGAGACATGAGATCATGGACGAGTAGAAGATAGCATTGTCGGTAACGGGGTCGGGATGAGGTATGGAGATATCTATGGAACGACGCTCGGACATGCTAAGTATCGCTATGGAAAAAGGTTTAAGATTTTGCGTTCAGGTTTGATAGATGAAAGTCATTCGTTATATCACAGGGATTAATTCATGGGGTCCAGGCCTACGAGTTAGTCGTTGATCATAGAGGAGTCATGGTCATACCTGTTATTATATCGAACCCCTAGGGTAACACACTTAAGGGGTTTCGACAAGACAACCGGAAAGGAAAGAGATCACCGGGAGCGTCCCGAGAGGGGTCCGATGGAGATCGGGCAGCGCCGAAAGAGTTTTCGGAGCTAGGAAAAATTATATATATTATGTTTGATATTAATTAGTGTAATTAATATGCAAATATGATTTTATATATTTATTTTTGAATTTATTTAGGCTGATTTCCCTAAATGGGCCTTCTGGTCGAAAGAAGTCCCAAGAGGGGGGGAATCCCCTTGGGGATTCGGTGGGGGCCAGGAGGGGCCAACCCAAGTGGGACAAGGGCCCACTAGGGGGCCGGCGCACCCTCCCATGCCGCACCAGGCATGTGGGGATTAGTCCCACATTGCCTGGTTAGCAAGTTGGCTCCCCCTGGGAGCCTATATAAGAAGGGGCACCCCTGGCCTTTTAATTCACCAATTAATTCCCAATTTCTCTCTCGATCTCGTGATTCCCTTGTCGGAGTCGCGCCGAGCTGAGGAAGGGGATCTCTTCCACCATAGCCCGTTGCCGCGCTGCTGGTGTTCCGGTCCAAGTCTTCCGCTGCTCGTCCTTGACTGGAGCTTCGGAGGTCGTCGTCTCCGCCGTACGTGTGTGACGCCCTGCGAGGTGCTGCGCTAGCGGTACCCGGAGGCCTGCTTCCTCTACACGACCTTGAGGTCTGCTTCGTCGGTCTACATCGACAACGTTTGTGCGGGAACGTAATCCCCGCTTTCGGTCTACAAGGGTACGTATTCCGATCTCCGTTCGTACTACTATATCTGCATAGAATAGATCTTGGCATGCTTTTAGGATATCGTTGGTAGGAAAAAATTTGTTTTCTGCACACGATCCCCTTCACTACAGCCGCCAGCTCGGAGATATCCGGACTCTGAAAATCTCCTGTAGTATTTCCGGCTGAGTGGAGCTCGAGGTCAGTGCTGATTGGTCTTCTTGACTTGGTAGAAAATCTTCTGCCACTCGGAGATCTCCGGACTGGGTCTCCGAAATCTCTGAGCGCCGGAAATCTCCTAGAGCATTTCCGGCTAAACTCGAATTGAAGTCAGTGCGCATCTGAGTTCTTGACTTGGTGAAATTCTTCTGTCACCCGGAGATCTCCGGACTGGTACTAGGAAATCTCCGAGCACCGGAAATCTCCTGGAGCTTTTCCGGTTAAAACGAAATGTAGTCAGTGCGCTCTGGAGTTCTTGACTTAATGGAAATCTTGATTAGCTCGGAGATCTCCGGACTGGGGACCGGAAATCTCCTGAATGATTTCCTGACTAAAGACCAAGTGATGCAGTACTGAAAATCAGGCAATTTAAGTATTCACTCTTATCAACCGACCTGTACTAGAACCTGCATACTTCATCACAAACATTAGAACACCTTTTGTGTTGTCATTAGTCACCAAAATATGGGAGTGCAAAGAATGCACTTTCAATCTCCCTCTTTTTGGTGAATGATGACAACACGAAAGGAGAACAGATTTGAAAAATATAGACGGAGCTCCCCCTAAGTAAGTGCACTATTTCAGGATGTTTTGGAATACAAAATGCACATTCCTTAGGATCAACACTCCCCCTAGATTTTACAAACCACGCAAGCAAACAAAAATAACAATAAACAATAGTAGCGAATAACTTGAGCAACATAGTTATTACAATAGAGTTTTAAAGGTACTCATGTCTCACACACATGACGAGATAAAACAAACCAATAAGAGGGAGCACTTAAGACCAAACGAAAGGAAAACAACACGAAGTGCTCCCAACCCAGGCAAATCCCGAGAGTCCTAAAGAGATGCTTCTCCCCCTTTGGCATCAAGATACCAAAAAGGGAGGAGGTTCCACTAATGGCCCATGACTCAAGAGTCGGAACCTTGCTCGTCCTCCTCATCCTCCTCCTCCTCATCATCATCATACTCAAGGTCACTGTCCTCTGGCACTGCATCATCCCAATCAAAGTTGAGGCCATCGGCATTCCAATCCTTGAATGAAATCACTGGCTTCAAAGGGTGCTTTGGAGCAGGCATCTTCAAATGAGACATAATCTCCTCTTGACGCTTCATAATGCGATGATTCTGAGAGTAGATGGAGTAGTTCTCACTGTGAATGCAGCAGTTCATATTGAGGATCTTCACAATTGCCCGTACAACCCATGGGCGTCTCTTATTTGCAGCTTTCTTGATGTTGGGATTGGTAGGAACCTGAGATGGACCACCAAAAATCTCATCCTCATTGATATCTTGCATGGAGGCTTGTTGTTGAACAACATGAGCAGATTTCTGGATTAGCAAGCCTGCCTTGTGGGGCTGACAACCAAGTGTTGCATCGAAGTCATCACCATCTTCCTCAGAGAGCTTGTAGAGCCTCTTGATGAGCAACATCACATAGGGAGCATATGGAGGAACTTTCCTCTCAAAAACTGCTAGGTTCATCTCTTGGAAAATGAAGTCCATGACATCGACCTTGTAGGCATCCTGCTCAACCTCATACTCCCCAAGATAGGACGCATGAGCCTTGGCCATCAAGTTAACTAGAGCCCCGGCAATATTGTTCGCATTGCCGACAATGGGAGCAATGTTCCAATGGAACATGCAGAGCAAGATATCACAAGTGGGTAGGAGTCCATATAGAGAGATAATTTTACCTCCAGGCTGGTATAGATCAGTCATGACATGCTTGTTGTAGGACACGCCATGGACGTGCATGCATGCACCAGCTGGAACAGAGACACCACTGAAAGGACAGCCAAGAATCCGAGCAAACTCACGGAAAGAGGAGGTCGGCGCTGCCTGCCAGACATCCAAGTCATCCCAATATCCTCAGAAGAGTCAAACACCACAGTAGCTTAAACTGATGGATGAGAGATACATTGTAGCTGCAGTTGGTCCTCATCAAATGCTCCAAACCCAGAACGCGGCAGACCTGGACTGCTCCCCCAAAATAATCAGCCTTCTTCATTAACTTGTCGAAGTCAATCCACTTCATGGGAAAAATGGGCTTGTCAATGGAGAACTTCTGATAAACTTCCCTATAGAGCCATGCCATCTCGGTGCAGAAAAACTTGGGATCATCAGATTCCATGTTGTAAGATAGCTCACTTCGCCACTTGCGAAAACTGGCTTTGTTGAAATCCTCAAGGCGGAGCTCGGGCCTATTCTTCTTGCTTGGCCATGTGGCTCTCTTGAGAAGAGCTGTAGACTAAGCTGGGGTGCTATCTTCACTTGAGGACCCGCTGGGAGGGCGAGAATGAACTGGTTTGGCCCTCCTTCGTTGAGCTATTTGCTTGACACGACCACGAGGGTTGGAACCTGCAAACACACAACATAGAGAGGATATAAAGCATATGGGGTAAGCACTCATGTCCGAGAAGGCAAATGGAACGTACTAGAGAAGTTTAAGCAATCAAACTTTCTGTCCTTTGCTGATTTCTTTCTGAGTAGGCCGGAGATTTCTGGGTCTGACTCGGAGATCTCCGGGGTCCGGAGATTTCCCGGTCTGACTCGGAGATATCTGGTCTGCACGAATTTTGACAGATTTGAACAAAATCTATGAATGAAAACAGATCTGTGCACGTGGAAGGTAGAGCATGCCAAGGGGAGCAAGTCTACCAAAGGAAACAATCAAGAACCTCCTAAATCGTCTAGGTTAAACGAAAACAAGTTTCGACCAAGATTTGAAATACGAGGAGTTACCGGAAGACATTGCGAAAAGCGTGCGGATGGAAACGAAGCCCTCGACGAGGAGAAGCAGATCCGAGAAGCACGCGAGAATCCCTTGGACGAAACACCCGCAGAAAGGATCAAAAGGATGAGGAGATTTTCGGAGGAGAGAGAGGATTAGGGCACGGGGTGGATGAACTGGCCGAACCAGCCAGACCACCCGTGTCGTTATATAGACAGGCCAATTTGAACAGGAGATCTCTGGACCAGTCCGGAGATCTCCGGGTGCCGGAAATTTCCGGTGCTATTTCAGAATCGGATTCGCCTGAGGTCAGTGCCGAATCTGATTTGGACTTAGCCCTGGAAATTTTTGCACGTTCGGAGATATCCGGACATCGGACCGGAGAATTCCGGACCCCGGAGATTTCTGGCTCTAATTCCGATTCATCTTCGACAGGGTGCAGTGCTGAATTTGAAAAAGGACTTAGGTGTTGAAAAATCGAAGGGGTCGTAGATTTCCGAGTCTCAGCCGGAAATTTTTCCGGTCAATAATCATCACAGGTCAGTGCTGATTTTTTAACAGACTTAGTCTCGAAATTTTCTGGTAGGTCGGAGATTTCCGAGTAGGGCTCGGAGATTTCCATTCAACTCCAAAAACTCCAGGAACAAGAAATCAATAAGACTACATGAGTGGGGAAAAGCATGTTTGAAGATAGTGAAAGGCTTAGGATAGATACTCAAACTGAATAAAGAAGACACACTCAAGTTGCAAGAAACGTAAACCAAAAGAGAAGACCAACAAGAGTGTGTTTTCCCAAAAGAACCAAAGACAATGTAAGTGAAGATAAAAAATAAAACCAATTAACATCCAAAAACTTCAAGAAGAGTGTTGGTGGCCGAAGCCACCGTGTATGAGTTGTAGCATGGTACCGCGAAGATATATCTTGGGTCCATAACTACATTTCAACATTGAAGCTCACAAATTAGATTTAATTTGAAGTTTTAGCAATGATACATCACTATATGTATAATAGGGGGAGGAAGAATCCAATGTATTAGGAAAACACTCCCCCTAAGTCCATGCGTGCATCTAGTTCAAATAAAGCCTTAAACGTTGGAGAGTGTGCAAGGATTTCAAGCCAAGGCCCGAGAATCTATGATATTGAGCTCATTCCTCAAGTAGAAAAAGCGGGCTTCATCAAGGCACTAGTGGGAAAAAGCTTACCTGTGGCTCACCATTTAGCCTTTCTGTGGCGCATGCAGGAAAATGAGGGGTGCGCCACAGTTATCTTGCCACTAAAATATATTTCTTTGGCGCACCATCTCAGTGCGTCACAAAAATATTGTCACTTTTGTGGCGCATCCTTCTTGCAGCGCCACAAAAATATTTCAGTGGCGCATGTGATTAACGTGCGCCACACAAATATATGCGCCACAAAAAACTTAAGCATGCGTCACAGAATAAATAACAGGAATTTTGGAAAAAAAATATTCCTGCTGTACAAATATAGGTATATATACATAATTTATACAGATATATTACACACATATATATTGAACCAGTACATAAATTAGAACATACATATCACATTCATTCGAACCCGAGAAGTCTTATCACATACATATATAGTTCTAATTAAGAGAAGTCTTATACAAAGTAGTAAGAACCTAAACAAGATAAATGCTAAGCTAGCTAGAAAACAAGTCGCACGAGGAAACTACTCGTCCTCGGAGCTGGTGTTATAGAAGATGTCGGACCACCTGGAGTCATCGGTGTCTCACTCATCCTTGTTGGCATTCTCGGCGGCCTCCCGACAGCGGCGACGGTCTGCCCTTCATTGCTCTCTTCGGTTCCTGTAGAACTCCAACTCGGCGGCAACGTCACCCGGGAAGTCCTCCCTCCGCTGGCGCATCAGCTCCTCGTCGTTCTCGGCAATGACGATCCGCCGCTGCACCTGGCGGTGGCGGTGACGATCTTCATTGGTGAGGAGGGCTGGCCGTGGCGTGAGGAACTCCGCCTCCGCGATGTCCTGACAGTCCGGGAAGTTCAGCTCGCTTCGCGGGCGCCGGAAACGCCACGCGACCGCATCGTACGCGCGTGCTGCCTCCTACGGTGTGGGGTACGTCCCGAGCGTCTGCCGAAATCCGCCCACGCGGATTTCGGCATAGTAGGTGCCGTTGGGCCGCTCCCGAACACCGCGGAAGCCGGACGACCCGCGACGGCGCGACGCCATCGTCTACAGACATAAGAGGAGGTTAAGCAGTTAGTACAACAAATTAAAACTTATACACAACAAGATGCAAAGAAATAATATCAACATAAGCGCATGCCTCATATATTGTGGAAACAAATTTAGAGATGGCGTGTCTGAAATCTAGTGAGATGCAGAAAATGTATATCAAAAGAAGTTAAAATGTAAGTTAACTAAAAGGCAGTCAAGAAAAATAACAAACAAGGCCTCATATGGAATTTCTTCAGAGATGGTGTGAGCGAACAACGTGGAATGAACACTACGTATATGTTCAGACAACATGGTTCACTCACACCTCACTGAAAATGTAACGTGAAACCATCTAATCATCGGCCAAAATTAGTCATCTTAAATTCGGTCCAAAGAAAATCTTGCCTCATACTTAGAATGGAAACACACAAATGGTCCGAGACGGAGTAAGTGAAAGCCAGTGGGATGCAGAAAATGTGTATTCCTATACATCAAGGGTCGCATCACACTGGCCTCACTTACTCCATCACGGGATCTCATGTTGTCACGGCATTTTAATCATCGGCATAACAAAATATGGTAAAATGCAAGTTAAAGAATACTCAACAAAAACAAGCAAGGCCTTATAATTAGAAGTGACATGCTTCAGGGATGGAGCTAGTGAGGCAGGTAGGATGCACGAGATATGTGCACTCATGCATATCACAAGGCTCACTAGCCCCACCCTTGAAACCTGTATCACAACATTTTAATCATCGGCATATCACAAGATGGTAAATAGTACAAAACGTAAAATGCAATTATAAATCACGGAACAAAAACAAGCAAGGCCTCATATGGGATTGATCAGTCACATATGAAATTTAGAGATGGTGTCAGCGAACAAAGTGGAATGAACATTGTATATATGTTCAGACAACATGGTTCACTCACACCTCTCTAAAGATGCAACGCGCAACCATCTGTTTAATCATCGGCCAAAAGTAAATAACATGCAATTCCAAATGACAGTCTTATTTGAACTGTTCAACATCATAATCATCCCACATTTTGTAACATATTGGTGTTGTTTGCAAAATTTGGGTATGTGGATGGCATGGTATCACAAGAATAATCAATCATGAATTTCCTTCTAGTATTATTGGTGTTGTTTGCCTAATTTGGGTATGGCAAGGTATTGTAACATATTGAACTTGACAATAAAAACAATAACATAGGAGATTACCAAATGGCACAAAAACAATAAGTAAATGTATTGGAATTTCGTCAAACACTTTGAGTGCACTTCGGTAGGGGAGGGAGGAGAGGGAGAAATGAAGCACCTCGGCCGAGGAGGGGATGGAGGGGAGGTCGACGGGAGGATGAGGGAGCGCATGGGACTTCGGTGGCGGCCGGAGCGTGGTGGAGCTCCTCTGCAACCGTCTATGCGTGTGGGCGTCGAGGCGCGGGGTGGCGGGGCGCGGTGTCGCGGACGGCGGCGTTCGTGCTCGGGGCGGGCTAGCGTGGCGGTGAGAGGAGGGTTAGCGCGGCGGCGCTGGGACGAGGGCTAGCGCGGCGGCGAGCGGAGGAGCATTGCAAGAGGCGGCGGCGCGCGGGAGGAGGCGCTAGGGATAAGGTGCAGCGCGTGATAGGGGTAGGTGGGGTTTTGTAGGGTAGGGTTTCTGTGGCGCATGATACTGGTGCGCCATAGAAAGCAGCCGCATGCGCCACAACATTCCATGCGCCACAGAAAGCAGCTACATGCGCCACAAAATAACATGCGCCACAGAAAAAGTAGTATGTGTCATAGACAAAACTCTTCAATTGACGATATAACATAGCTGAAATGAATTGAAGATACACAACACAACTCAATCCGTTGATGCAGCGCCCTTGCCTTTTGTCAACTTTTTGTGGCGCATTCTACAGGATGCGCCACAGAATGTAAACTATATGTGGCGCATTTGCTTTGTGCGCCACAGAATATGCCTCGGACATCTAAAATCAGACCAATCTGGCGGGGCCTACCATATTTCTGTGGCGCATATTCTCCGGTGCGCCACAAAAATGACATAAGCAGTGGCGCACATTTATTTTGTGCGCCACAGATATCTGTGGCACACTTATGTGGTGCGCCACTAAAAGAATTTTGTGGCGCATGGGATGCTGGTGCGCCACAAATTGTCATCCCACCTATAAGCCTTTTTTCCACTAGTGAGGGGCTTCGTGAAGATATCCGTCAATTGATCCCTTGTACCAACATATGATAGATCAATATCTCCTCGTGCCACGTGATCGCGGATGAAATGATGGCGAATCTCAATGTGCTTGGTCCTTGAATGTTGCACCAGATTGTATGCTATTTTGATGGCACTCTCATTATCACATAAAAGCGGCACTTTGTCCAAGAGGACACAGTAATCCTTTAAAGTTTGCCGCATCCAAAGAAGTTGAGTACACCCGCTTGCGGCGGCGACGTGCTCTGCTTCCGCCGTGGATAATGAGATGCAATTTTGTTTCTTCGAGGACCAACTCACCAAAAATCTTCCAAGAAATTTACCCGTCCCGGATGTGGACTTCCTATCATCAATGTCGCCCGCCAAATCGGAGTCGGTGTATCCACAAAGAGACATGATGCCATCTTTGGGATACCACAACCCAAAACAAGGGGTATGAACCAAATATCTGAAGATTCCGGCCATCAAATGACTTTTCTTTGGCGCGGCTTGATAACGAGCATACACTCAACCGCTTAAAACGATATCGGGCCTAGACACACATAAATAAAGGAGAGACCCAATCATAGAACGATACTCCTTTTGGTCTACCTCTTTACCGTCGGGGTTGAGTTGGAGGTGGCACTTGGTTTGCATAGGAGTAGGCACACCATTTAAGCCAAGCAACTTAAACTTCTTGATCATATCTTGAATGTACTTGGCTTGACAAATAAAAGTCCCTTCCCTCATTTGCTTGATCTCAAAAACGAGAAAGAACTTGAGTTCACCCATCATGGACATCTCAAACTTGTCGGTCATTAGCTTGGAAAACTCATCATTGAACATACGGTTAGTAGAACCGAAGATAATGTCATCGACATATAATTGACAAATGAAGAGTTCACCATTAACCTTTTTAGTAAAAAGAGTGGGATCGATTACCCCAACCTCAAATCCACGGTCTACCAAGAACTCTCTCAAGTGCTCGTACCATGCACGGGGGGGCTTGTTTAAGGCCATAGAGAGATTTGTCCAAGACATAGACGTGGTGAGGATGGTTGGGGTTCTCAAAACCCGGGGGTTGTTTAACATACACAAGTTCTTGCAAGGGACCATTAAGAAAAGAACTTTTTACGTCCATTTGTTGCAATTTGAAACCATGATGAGATGCATAAGCGATGACAGTACGTATCGATTCGAGTCTTGCGACCGGCGCAAAAGTTTCTCCAAAGTCGATGCCTTCGACTTGAGAAAAACCTTGAGCCACCAACCGCGCCTTGTTCCGTACTACGATACCATGTTCATCTTGCTTGTTCGTGAAGATCCACTTAGTGCCAATAACGTTGCGGCAATCTTTGGGCTTCTCAACTAGGCGCCACACTTTGTTGCGCTCGAAGTTGTTAAGTTCTTCATGCATAGCCCCTAGCCAATCGGGATCTTCAAGAGCATCGAATACTTTCTTGGGCTCGACCATGGAAATGTGTGCTTGATGCTCACTAAAGTGATCCAATTTACTTCGTGTAGAGACCTTTGCTCGTATATCACCGATGACCTTGTCGAGAGATAAATCTCTTAGTTCCAATGACTTTGCAAAGCGAGTTTGACGACGATTTTCAATTCCGCCCTTGTTGTGGGGACAATCTATTGACAATCTTGGTCCTTTGGATCCTCGTCTTGACCTTCTTGAGGGCCTTGATCATCATGAGAAACTTCTTCAAGTGGTGGGGAACGATGATCTTGCCCTTGAGTAGAACTTGGAGAAGTGGAGTTATCTTCGATAATCTTGGTGGGGGAGGCATGATCTACTTGTTGATGAAGATCTTGTTGAGTCTCATCATGGGCTTCATTTTGAGAATAGGTAGCTTGTTCTTGTTGAGGAATATCTTGATATTGTTCTTGAGGGGATTCATCATTTGCAATGGGTGAGTCACCTTGTGACTCTTGTGAAGGTGAGGTCTCCTTGATAGAAGAGTTTGCGCTTTCTTGAACAACTTCTTGATGAACTTCAATGGGGCGAAGAAAAACACACTCACATCTTATTAATGGCATCAAAAGGTTGTTCATCACCTACATCACAAACACCAACTTGCTCCACTTGGGTGCCATCATTTTCATCGAATTCAACACTACAAGATTCTTTGATAATCCGGGAGGATTTATCAAAGACTCTATAAGTGTGGGACTCGCTACCATAGCCAACAAATATCCCCTCGATTGATTTAGAGTGTAACTTACCCAACCGGACACCCTTGACGAGATAATAGCACTTACATCCAAACACTGAGAAGTAGCCAATGTTGGATTTCTTGCCGGTAAGGATCTCATATGGAGTCTTCTTCAAGCCCTTGCGAAAGTAGAGGCGGTTTGATGAGTGACAAGCGGTGGAAATGGCCTCCGCCCAAAAGTTGATGGGAGACTTGAACTCCGCCAACATAGATCTTGCCATGTCGATGAGAGTCCGGTTCTTCCTTTCGGCAACGCCATTTTGTTGAGGAGTGTATGCAGCGGAATATTGGTGACGAATGCCTTCTTCACTAAGAAAGTCCTTAAGAGTGTAATTCTTGAATTCCGACCCATTGTCACTTCGAACAACCAATATGGGGAGGTCATGTTGGCGTTGAACCTCCTTTGAGAAGTCGATGAAGACTTGTTGAGTTTCATCCTTGGTCTTGAAGAAATAGACCCATGTGTACCTTGAATAGTCGTCAACAATCACGAGGCTATATTTATTGGCCCCAAGACTTATCTCCAGAATTGGTCCAAATAGATCAACATGAAGGAGCTCCAAAATCCGAGACGAAGATATGATAGTCTTGCTTGGATGAGGAATATCATGCATCTTGCCTTCCACACAAGCTCTACAAATTCGATCCCTTGAAAAGAAAACATGATCTTTTAGTCCAAGGATGCGTCCACCCTTGTGAAGACTTTGCAAAGTGCACATGTTTACGTGGGCTAGCCGGCGATGTCAAAGCCAACCCTCGTCGGCTTTTCCGAAGAGACACATGGCTTGAGTAGTGGTGGCTCCGGAGAATTCCACGACATAAAGCTCATGCTCCACGTATCCCATGAAAGCCACTCTTAGCGACATGCTCCACAAGAGGACCACAATGTCCTTATCAAAGAAGGGAGAGATCCCCAACTTTGTTAAGGCACGAACCGATAACAAATTATAGCCAAGAGATTCAACAAGCATAACATTGACAAGAGTAATGTCGAGGGCAACTACCACTTTGCCAAGCCCGGTTACCTTAGACCTTGATAAGTCACCAAACGTCACGGTTACTTGATCTACATTAGGTTTCAACTCCGTGACGAGTTCTTTGCTCCCGGTCATATGACTTGTACATCCACTATAAATTATCCATTTTGAACCACCGGGAGCAAGGTCCTACAAGAGATCAATTCTTGCATTTAGCAACCCATTGCTTCACAATGGGTGCTTTATGGTTAGCGACAAGAGACTTAGGAACCCAAATAGCATATGAAATAAAACCATAGTAGGGTCCAATGTAACGAGCAAAAACATTCCCATAATAATCGACATAGGTTGTTGTCCCCGGCGTGATCTTTACGAGTAGGCTTGCCCCTTGAGGCATTCCTACTCGCAAGACCGTCCTTGGATTGAATGGAGTCGGCCTTCTTGGCTTGGATGGGGTTGACGCTCTTGGGAATACCCTTCTTGGCATTCATCTTCATGGGAGGCACATATCCAAGGCCTTCCTTCCCTTGTCGAGTGTGAGGCTCCACGATGGGAGTCTCAACAACTTTCTTACCCTTGAGAAGGATGATTTTGGATGTGGAGGCCTTAGCAATCTCATTCTTCAACCTAGCATTCTCCTTCACAAGATTAGCATTATCACACGAACAATTAGAGGTAGAGATGCTAGGAGAGTCAAGGTTAGTTAGCCGAGTTTGGAGTTGAGCATAAGACTCTTTTAGAAGAGCATGTTCACTCTCCAAAGCCTTGTGAGCTATGACGAGCTTCTCCATGTTCTCAATGAGTCTAACATGCCCAACCGCAAATTCGGCTTTATCTTGTTGAGCCACCTTGAATTTAGCAAAGTACATATCACGATCCTTAATGAGCTTAGCATGTGAGGAGTTATGAGTTTCCTCAATAATTTCAAGTTGCTCATCAAGACGTGCATGAGACTCTTCAACCTCCTCAAGAGAGGACTTCAAATAAGATAGAGAAATAGCGTCTTCTCTTTCTATCTTACCCTTCTCTTCATTGAGATGCTCTAGCTCACCAATACGAGCCCTGAGGGCACCAACATGTTTCTTGCTATCACCTTGCAAGTTACTGATAAAAGAATCGAAGGACACAAGCTCTTGCTTGATTTGAAGGCTATAGGCATCATCAAGCTCATTCATTTCATTCATGAGAGAGGAAGAGGATGAAGGTACCTCCGATGCCTTGGCTATAAGACATCTTGAGCTCTTGGTGATGTAGTTCTCATTTGGCGACGTGAATAGATATGATGAAGAGCTTTTCGTAGTTGAAGGAGTTCTTGTTGTTGATGAGGGAGTTCTTGTCGTTGATGAAGGAGCGGTAGGTGCTGATGTGGTGGCAAGAGCCGCCACTTCATTTGGTGTTTCTTCCTCCGACTCTTCATCATCGGTGGGGTACTCCTCTTGAGTCAACAACACGATGCGAGGCTTCTTGTGAAGAGGCCTCTTCTTTCCATAGGCCTTCTTGGGAGGCATCTTGGCTTTGTCCTTGAGCACTAGAGATCCACCATGCTCTTCTCTTTTCTCATAAGGGAAATTGGCGACGAAATGGAACTTGTCTTGACAATTGTAACATGTCCTTGACTTGGAAGGTGAGACCCTATCGGCTTGAGGTGGACTCTTGTCAACTCGCATCTTGCCTCTTGAAGGGTTGTTCCAAAATGTGCGAGCCGCAAGAGCGAGATGATCATTGTAAGCAATCTTGAGTGCTTCCTCGGACATGGTGGCAAAGCTTCCAAGATCATCATCGTTGTCTTCCTCAACGGTAGCCTTCAAGGCAAGGTTGGTTGTGCCTCTTTGCATTCCAAGAGCCCTTGCCCTTGCGCATGGCCACTTGTATGCGGCCATCTCTTGCATAACCTCATTAGATGTCAGACCCTAAATTCAAGCTACACAAATGAAACGTATCGGTTGGGCCACACAACCAAGCAACATACTGGGGTTACTAATCCCAGGAAACAATCAGGCCTGGCTCGGAATGGATCATCGGCCGACAGTTCTTGGCGACCCCAACGTCACATACGTTTCAAGATTGTGCAAGCAAGAACCCAAAAAGTCTACCAACTCGTATACTTCAACCATACACACATGGTATACGAGTCGGATTGTTAACAAGTAGGAACCACAGAATAAACCTAAGACACAAAGAAAGGAAATAATTATCCAAAGCTCTCACTGAGCAAAATATAGCGAATGGCACCAATCAGAGGACACATGTCCCAACATTACATCATGCAGCGGAAAACAAACCGGTCTGAGTACAGACAAGAAGCAAAGGGCTCAAGGCCGAAACAGAAAAAGAAGGCCCATCCACGCGGTCCACCAGGAAGAAGCCCAGGGGAACTCTAACTACTCATCGTAGATCTCGTCGTCGAAGTCCACGTAGTATCCACCAACCTGGTCGTGCGAAGAATCCTCAACTGCAGAAAAACCACAGCCCGCGAACGGGTCAATACACCGAAGCGTATCGAACAAGCTTAAGCTAACAGGTTACAAAACTGTAAGACTCCCAAAGTATGGGGGTAAGTGGACTTAGCGGCAGCAGCACTAGCAACCTAATAGAGACACGCTACAACTTCCGTCTAAGTTAGAGAGGGATAAGAGAGCGCATAAGGTAACCAACTACAACTAACACCAATCATAACCCATTCTCGGATTAACCCCCTCAACCAAGTATGAGGAAGCAATTCGGGAATACTCACACAATGAACAATTTTAGTTACAAGTAATTGTGAAAGTAATTCTATATTACTAGTCAGGTTAATTAACAATGAATAGGTGTAAGTTGTCTATGATCTTATTAGCCAGCATCATCACCAAGTCGTCCATAACCGTGGACACGGCTCATCGATAAGATTATACCCTGCAGGGGTGCACTACTGGACTCGTACTCGTTCGATCAACCCCAAAAGCAAAGCCAGAAGGTAGGGCATCTCAACACGGCAAATCTCTTCTCTACAACCCATCCAGGGAACCGCATGATTGTGTGCACGGCTAATCAGGACTAGTGCCCGCGAGATCGACCTTCATAGCACTCTAAGAACGTGCCACCCTATATGAGAATCAACTACTCCATCATCATGAGATCGTTAGGTAACAATATGCATGCATCAAATGGAAAGCCCGAATTACTTGCGGCGCCCTGGATAAGAAGCGGATTAGATCGAAGCCGCGGGGGGCTCCATAGGGTCTCCCACAAGCGGTTAGTGCGCTCAAAATTGGATCTGAGGACAAGAACTGAGTTCCTAGGTCGACACTTAGCAGAACAAAGCACCTCGCAAGGCCTTCCGCCGGTGCCTTATCTTTTAATTATAATACCCAACAGAAGATAACATTTTATTAAAGTAGACAATCTATCATGATAAGTATAAATGACATAGGACAAACAGACTCGCAGAACCAACCTTAAGCATGCACTACGACTCGCAAGGCTAACAGATAAACATACAACAGGTGATAGGATGTGGGGATAAAGCTGTATGGGCTGCATGATAAACATATGATGGGATCGCAATTCAAGAATCGTAACTAGGATAGCATAGATCAAAAGGCAAGGATGAAAATCAAACAATCGTGTAACCGGTTAGCAGAAGCTTGCCAGGCAGCTCGTGGCCTAGCACAAAAGTTGGAAACTCAAGGAAGGAAGTATCGACAGCAGACACGTCGTCGTCTACCCAGAGAAGAGTAAAACACAGAGAATAGGAAACAATATCAATAAAATGAAATGCGCAAACAATTGATGTTGCAATATGGTATGAGATGATTAGATCATATTAAAGCGGGGACGAAATCCCGGCAGTTAATTATGGTGCAAGTTATTTGTGTAACCAACAAATTAAATGTTGTTTAACATATGTAGCATGGCAGTGTGATTTGATCAATTAAAATGGAGTAGGCAACAATTAAATATTTGCCCAACACATTCCATATTTATTAGTTAAGTGCAAAATATTTATCTATGCAACAGATTAAATGTTATTAGCATGGCAAGACATGATATAGATGATAAGAGCAAATTAAATGGAATTAGGGCATTATATATTTATTACCCTCACATTCCATATTTAATTTATTAATTACATTGTTAAATTAAACTAAGCATCTAAAATAAATGATGCAAATTGACATAAGAATGTGATATTAATGTTTATTGCATTTTTCTGATATAAAAACATATAAAGTTTATTTAATTTGGAGTTGTAGAAATAAAGTTATTGCATTTATAAGCCTGGGGTTGTTTCTGAAATTTCCAGGGACTTATCTGTGATAGAAAAGTAACAGGAGAGGTCCTCTGTGCAACAACAAGGAACCAGGGGCTCCGGTGCAAAATTTACAGCGCTCCAGAACTTTTCTCACCGAAGAGCGACCCACCTCGGAGGCTGCCGTGCTGGCACGGGTGTGCTGTGCGGGATCCCGCGGTCACTGACCAGTGGGGCCCGCCTGTCAGTGGGACGCAAGCAGTAAAAAGGGTTGGGCTTTTATTCCACGCGCCCGAGGACTCGAACTCGTGCCCTCACCTGGCGCAGGGACGGCTGCGCTAGCCACTGGGGCGGAGCGGTGTTGGTGTTAGGTAAAGCGACGAATATTTCTTAAGGTGAAATACGAGCACGATTCTCTCACGAAAACTGAAAACCGAACGAGAACGAGGAGCACGGCGGAGGCGATCGCGCCGCCATCGACCACCGATTGGTGGCGTGGCGGCGTGCGTGCGGGCGGGTGGTGCGTGTGGTGTGCTGGTGTGTTCTCAGACGGCAGAGGAGGCACGGGGCGCGTGTGTGCTTGTGCCCATGCCCGTGCGCTTGGCGGGTCGGCCATGGCGGAGGTGGAGGAAGCCGGCGACAGAACTCGTCCAACTAGCTCGAATTGGACAGGGGAAGCGGGGAAATCGGACGAGGGGCTCACCGTGGAGGAGGTCGGGGCAGTTGTTCATGCCGGGGAAGACCGGAGGCGGGGAATTTGGCGGCGGCGCTCCGCCGGCCGTGGAGAAGAAGTGGAAGAGGGCGTCGCCCGCAGAGGCTCCCGGCTCAAACGTGACGGAGGAGGAGGACGGCGACGAAGTTGTGCCTCTCCTAGGCCTCCCCTCGGCCCTTCGACGGCGCCTGAGCAACCGCGCCACGGTGAGGTGTTCTCCGGTGGATTTTTCCGGTGGGGAAGAAAAAGGAACAGAGGGTGGAGATGGGGAAGAAGGGGCGGCAGCGGCTGGGAGGGTTAGGGTTTCGGGTAGGAGGAGGGGCTCGGGCTAAGTAGGTGGGGGAAAGGTGGAGGGAGCAGGAGGGTTGGGGCAGCCATGGCCACGCTTTCTCCTCTGTTGGTTGACTGTACGGAGGAGGGAGAAAGGTGGAGTGGGCCGGCCCAAGAAGGAGTGGGCTGGAGGAGAGAGGGGAGATGGGCCAGAAGAGAGAGAGAAAACAGCCCAGGTTTTGTTTTTTCTCTGTTTTATTATTTCCCTCTTTTATTCTTTTCATGTTTTCATGTTTTAAAACAAAATAGGAGAAGAAAAGGATTTATAACTTTTGGCAAATATTTATAGTTTCAAAAATATATAATTTAATATATTAGTTTGAATAGTTGAAAAGATTTTAAATATCACATTTAAATTGATTTGGTTTGCATTTAGATTTAAAAGTGGAAAAGAATTTAAATGGATTTAAATTTAAATGCAATAATTTAAATTAAGATTGACAAATACAAATGATGCATGATGATGTCATGTTGATGCAAAAAAAAAGAAAAACAAACAAAACTAAAATGGGATAAATCCCGGGGCGTTACATTAGACGTCATGAGATGGTAGTTGTGTCTTCCTTGAAGACTCTTGACGTCGGTTGGCTCACATGACATCATAGAGCTCACATACTTCCTCTTGATCCATGCATCATCAATATGAGAGGCACCAACTTCTCGAAAGCTTGAGGCTATGGTCACCAATCTTTGATACATCATCGCATGGTCTTCACCATCAAGCTTGAAAAAGCTCTCGGCTTCATTGCTCAAAGAGTCATAGCGGTTCCTCCTCATGCTATCATTTCCAACGAACAACTCGGATATAGCATCCCATGTATCCTTGGCGGTGGTGAGGTGTTGGACGAGAGACATGTCCTTGTTCCCAACCGCCTTTTGGATCATGTAGAGAGCAGTGGCATCAAGTTGAGCCTCCACCACTTCTCTTCTTGTTAAGTTGGTCGGATCATGCGGATTGTATCCAATTTGAATGATGCGCCACAATTCGAGTGAAGAGCTGCACACATGAGACTTCATCACATATTGCCATTGAGAGAATGTATAATCTTTAAGCAATGGGGGATCACCCCTATGAGAAACTTGCGGATGAGGAATAATGGGATCGGGGGTATGGTATTGGGATGGGGGAGGAGTGGCGTTGTAGCCTTTAGGCACTTCATCTTGGGAAGATTGAGTGTTTTGATGGTTTGAGGAACTACTAGCATCACCCTTCCCATCCAAAGGCAATTGCTTTCCCTTTATCAAATCGGGGTCCACATCGTGAGTAATGCCCGGAAGCACCGGAGGCTTTGAGGGCAATGTAAGAGAGGTTTCCTTAGATGTCTTGAGAGACTCAAGCATATCATGAAACTTCTTGAACTCGGTTTGTATGGACGATGTCAACTTTGTTTCCAAAGAGTTGATATCGGCCATAGTGGCACATTTCTCTTGCATTGCCGCCAAAGTTGCGGCGTCCGCTTCGGTAACCTCTTTTGGGTCAACTTGCATTGTCCAAGGTTGGTCTCAAGCGGTGAAGCTTTTAAGAGACAACTTGGCTCTGATACCAATTGAACGACAGTTGACCACCTAGAGGGGGGTGAATAGGTGGTGACCAATTTTTATGTCTTTTTCAGTTTTATGCTGGCGGAAAGTAAGTTGTCTATATGTGCAACTAGGTGATACAAGTGATAGACAACAAAGAAACTAAGAGAGTACATGAACTGAAGATGCGGTAAAGGAGAGTGGAACAAGACAACCGTAGGAACTCGAAGACGGCGATTTTATTCCGAGTTCCACCACATAGGTGTACGTCTCGTTGGAGGGGTGTGAGCTACCACAAAGGTTTGCTCAACGCAGCAAAGGCCTCACCCTATTCTCCTGTGAATTCGACCACAAAGGTGCGAATCCATGCTTCCACTAAGGACTCCTTTAAGGGCAGAGAAAGTCCCGTACAAATTCGTGAGGCACACACCCACAACTGAATTGGGGGCTCTCACAATGACCACAACAGGTCACTTCCACAAAGGAATCCACAAAGGATCAAAACACACAAGATTGAATCTAGGTATCCACAAAGGAACCCTAGATTCGTTGCCCCTCAAGATATAGAGGGGGGAAATCAAAACGCTTCAGTGGCATTGTAGATCGGTGGCTTCTCCCTCAAATCCCCAAGTATCAAAAGATTTGAGTGGCTAGATTGGGAGATCCGGAAGAAACAAGCTTCAGCACCAATGGAGGAGAGAGATATTCTGGAAGCTTGAACTGCTGGAGGTAGGTGGAGGGGTATGTATACCCCTCCCCAATTGCCCGTTGTACAGCCGCCAGCTAGGAGATCTCCGGGTTGAGGTCCAGAGATCTCCGGACTCCGGAAATCTTCTGTAGTATTTCCGGCTGAGTGGAGCACGATGTCAGTGCTGATTGGTCTTCTTGACTTGGTAGAAAATCTTCTACCACTCGGAGATCTCCGGACTGGGGCTCGGAAATCTCCGAGCGCCAAAAATCTCCTAGAGCATTTCCGGCTAAACTCGAATTGGAGTCAGTGCGCATCAGAGTTCTTGACTTGGTGAAATTCTTCTGTCACTCGGAGATCTCCGGACTGGTACTCGGAAATGTAACATCCCAAAATTTTGCAAAAAAATTAAAACTTTGCATTCATGCATCATTCATCATTTAGGCATAACATTACATAATATAAGTACTAAATAAAATTTTCAATTATAACTTTAAATAATTCATAATTCCATAAAGTGTTTATTTAAATTTCTTTAATAAATATAATTTTAAATAATTTATAATCCCATAAAGTGTTTATTTAAACTCCTTTAAGAATTATATTTTCCCAATTTATTTAATGGGCAAGAATAATACTAAAAAGTTCTAAATTTAATAATCTTTCCAAAACATATTTTTATGAATTTTTCTAAAGTGTTTTGACTGAGTTTAAAAATCTTTTTGAATAATTATGAAAACAGAAATTAATTTGAGAAAAGAAAAGAGGAAAAAGAATCGGGCCGGGCTCCCTATCTACCGCACGCGCGCTAGGAATCGGCCCAGCAACAGCCCGGTGGCCCGCGCTCCCTCTCCATCTCGCTGACGGGTGGGACCCACCTGTCAGGTGAGTCTTCCACCTCCGGACGCAAATCCCGCGCGGATGATCTCCGAATCCGGAGCGATTTCAGCTCCAAAAATCGCGGCGTTGTTTCCTTTTGGCACCCCATATAAAACCCCACCCCCGCCGCCTCTCACCGCGCCCAAAACCCTAGTCTAATCGCCACCAGGACGCTCGAGCTCCGAGTTCCGCCGCCGCCATCGCCGACAGTAATTTTTCGTCGTCACCGACGCCATCCACTCTCACCGAGCCCCCTCTTTCCTCTAGTCTTTATTCTTTCAATCTTGCGCACCTCCGTGACATCGAGTTCGCTTGTTTTCCGCAGCCGAACGCCGCCCCCGTCCGCAGACGAAGGTCTCCGCCGACGCCTCAATCTCCGGCGAGGAACCCACGGCGCACGGCGACGCCCCGAGGACCCGAGCTGCGTCACCAACTCCGCCTCGACGCCCTCTACGACTCGGTAAGACTCGCTCGTCCCGTAGCCCTCTAAAAAGCGAGAGCGCGCAACGCCTGCCGTGGCGCCGCCGCGGTCGGGTGAGCTCCGGCGACCGCGCCGCCCGCTTTTGGCCCTATGCTAGATCCAACGGATCTAGATCGGTTCGATTGGGTGCGTCCACAATTAGTTTGATCGGACGGCTCGCGCTGCCGATCCGCGTCGAAATGGTACCCTCCAATGGGATTGTGCCACGTAGCCCTTCCTTTATTCATTTTCGCAGGAATTTTATAAATAAAACAGAAAACATGCAAAACTTAGAAAATTCATAACTTTTGATCTGTAAGTTCAAATTTGATAAATTTTATATCTACCGATAGCCCTGCTAGAGGAGTTTATTTCTACATAATTTGTTTTTCCTTTTGATAAATTATAATTCGTGTAATTATCCAAGGAGTATTTTGGCTATTAAATCCATAACTTAAATAATAAAAATATTTTTCAAATACATTTAATTGTTTTAGTGTTGTATCATTGCCCTCTGTCCAGAAATATTAATATGTGTCTTATTTGAAAACTTTCATAAAACAATAAAAGTTGTAGTTGTAGAATTCAAGCTTTTGCTATATTGTTTTCAATTATTTAATTATTAAGTAAAATAAGAAATTCCTAGAAATTGCATTTCATGCACTTAATAACAGAGGATACAAATTACTAATAAGTGTGTCTTGTTACACTCATGGCATATCATGCATGTATACATATTTATGTGTGGTGTTGTATGATATTGTGTGGGTATTTATTTTATGTATTGCTTGTGCTAGATTGTGAAGAAGAGGAAGGACTTGTGTGTGATTGTTATTCTTGTTGTGCTTGCTCCTCCTGCTACCAATGCAAGTGACATTCATAATATACCCAATATTTTCTATATGCATTAGTAGTATATTTTGAGTAGTATGCATGATAGGAATTTTTGAACTATTTTATAATGCTAAGTTAGTTTATACTTTGCAAATATCCTAGTAGTGTGTAGCCACCCTCTTCCCATGCAGCCATGAAAAGTTTTATTAGTTGCTTAGCTATGCTATAAAAGGGTTTACATACCCTGCTATAGAAATTTTTCTAAGTGTTAAAATTAAAATGCACATCTGGGTGGAATTGGTTGTTATGGTTTATGTTGAGTGGCTTTTGGGACTATGCTTGTGGTTGTCGTCGCCTAGGATGAATGTCTATTCTACTTAGGGCCATGAGCATGGTGGTTGTTACACAGAAGTGCACTTGTGGACGGCCACCTAGGAACAAAGAGATTACTAAGTCCCTCCAAGTTTAGAAGCTTCCCGTGCAGCCTTTTGACAATGGGCTATGTCTAGAATAATTAAGTTGTGAGAGTGCAACCTGTCAGCTTGACAAGCATATGTAGAGTTGGTAGGTGGAACGGGTCTTGCTAGTATGGTTGCATTCTTCTTCTGAAAGTTCTTGTCTCAATTCTCCCCTTTCCTTAATGCACTCCGCGTGTATAGGATGTTTGGGTTAATTGAGTCTAAAGGTGAAAGTGCACAACCTCTGTAGAGTTGACAATCTGAGTACTTAGCCGTGTCCCCGGAAATGGACTACTTCGAGCTGATGGATAAGGAAGGGCGGAAGAATCTCAACACTGTTTTTCATAAAGTAAAATTTGACTAAGGAAAGATTTGTTGGTGCACTTGGGCTTCATCCCTTGGTGCCAAGTCTTTGAGAAACAAAATTGTTTTACAAAAGATAAGAGAAAACTTGCTTTCTGCAAAATAGCCTACAACTCCACCAAGCCAAATATGCATATAGAATTAGACTTGTTGTAAACTATCCACCATAGTCACTTGCCAATACTTTATCGTATTGACCTCCTTCGGGGGCTGCATATTCCAATGTGCAGGTACTTCTGATGAAGAATAAGTTTGCACTCGAGTCTACACCCAACATGTCTGCATGTGGCGCATGCTTGAAGATGAGGGTCATCTACTATTTGCTTTTGTTGTGAACTCTGAATATTCTAGCTAGTCTTCATGGCTATGCACCTTGTAATAAAGCTTTACTAAGCTACTTTTGGATCTCGTTGTAGTATTATGATACTTCTGCAATGATACTTTACATTTTGTACTGTGGTGCTGGCAGTGATCCAGGGACTAGCACTTAACACAGGTGTTCCATCTTTATATAAAACATGGGGTGCTACAAATGGTATCAGAGCAAACTGTTGCCTATAGGTTCGAGCCCTTAGGATTGGTTAAGCCTCTTTTTGATCATAATATTACCATCTTTGAAGTATGTTGGATCCTAGCGGCATAGTGGGATGAAGCTGCCCGGGACTAACCTTACATGTCCGCGTACATGAGACATGTTCCACAATTATAAGTGGCTGGCCGGGTGTCTGTCTCTCTCACTATAGTGAATATCCGACTTACAAAGAGTTGATAAAAGTGTTGATCACCTTTTAGAATAGAACCCTTATTTTCTCTAAGTACTTAATTACACTATGACTAGTACTTCTTACCTTATGTATCCTGTTTTAACAATTTCTACTCTTATAACTTAAGGATTGAAGGGGTTACGGTGCAGAAAACAATAATTTTCTAGCGAGCGAAACCCTAACTAGCCAGGATCTATCTATCTAGTACATGCGATAACGGTGGCGGAACGGGTTACATTACCTCCATGTAGACCGATAGCGGGGATTACGCTCCCGCACAAGCGTTGACGATGAAGTCGTACGTAGCCGACCTCGAGGTCGCGGAGAACTTGCCGCGATGTCGGAGTCGATGACGCCGGGGTTGTCGACGATGATCTGCGTCGACGGGCGTCGGGCGGAAGAAGGCAGAGCGCCAGCACCGGGGCTGGCGCGCCGGCAGCAGAGGGGGGAGGCGCGGCGGCTGCAGGGGGCGAGACGATGTCGCCCAAGCTCCTCAATAGAGTAGCCTCCGAGCACTCGCAAACATACGGAGCCTAGCGACAACTCCCGGTCATTCAGATCCAGCTGAAATCGCAGGAGTAGAGCTGATCTGGAATCCCGCAGAGCAACGGCGCTCTACGGTATGGCTTAGGTGGAGAGATTCCCCTTTCCTCAGCTCGGCGCGGCTCCGACTTGGGAACCACGGGATCGAGAGAGAAACTGGGAATTAATTGAATTTCCTATGAATTAAATCAATTAATATGCCTTGCTATATAAAGGGGGAAGGGGGTGTGCCAACCCCCTTGGCTCCCCCATGTGGGACTAAAGGTTGGGGGGGTGGTGCGCACCCACCATGGGCCAGCCGAACCCCCTTGGGGCCCACCCCCTTTGTGGGGTGCGGCTCCCCCTCTTGGGCCCTCTTAGGGCCCATGTAGGTGGGAGCCCCCTTTTTCCTTTATTTAATTAATATTAAATTAATATAAAAATCCCATTAATTCATAATTAATATATTTATATATAATTCAATATCCCATGACTCCGAAACTATTTCGGAACCACCCGAACAACTTTCGGACATTCTCGGAACCCTTCCATAGCTCCCCGGAACTCCTTCCGAACCACCGGAACTCTTTCCGGATCATTTCTCTCTCTCCAATAAAAACCTATAAAATTCCAGAACCTATCTCCTAGCGTCGCTAAGACCTTAAGTTTGTTACGCTATGGTTCGGGAACACTCCAGACATGGTCGAGACACTCCGCTCACCAATGATCGTCAGGGATACCTGGAAATATATGACGACCCCAGTGCATTCCACGAATATCGTCGTTGAACCATAAGTATGATATTCATTCCCTTTGTCTCTGCGATACTACCTTGTCCGAGATATGATCGTAGACACACCGATGCCTTTGTTGTATCTCGTTACCGACGAAGGTTATTAACTCGTCTACGATATTACATCTCCATGACCTAGTCATAAGCTGCAGCTATATAGATGCAATATCACCGAGTGGGCCCAGAGTATCTTTCCATTACAAGAATGAAAAAATCCCGCTCTTGATCCTTACGTCTCGATGCTCTTTCAGAATACCCAAGATGGACACCGTTATTGTCATGCTATATAAGACACAACGTTTGATGCTCTCAAAGCACTCCTACGAAGCAACAATAAGTACGGTCTCACGGTCTAAGGAATAAGCTATCATACTCTCATCTATTGCAAATGACAAACATCGTAATACGATCTTATTGCAATACTTTGCGTATGTCCACCACCTTATTCAACTAACAAGATGACCCCATTGTCAACCGACGTCATTGTCCTTGATCGGGAATCTCGATCAACTGTTGCCCAATGGACTAGCTCATATAGAGGCTTGCTAGGGACCTGGTTGTCTATGTATCACACGTGTATTAACAATTCCGATTAATGCAGTTGTAGCATAATACACAAACCTATTATAAACTTATGAGATAATGTAATAAATACTACTTATTTATTTGCCTCTAGGGCATATCTCCTTCAGTCTCCCACTTGCACTAGAGTACAAATAAACTAGCTGCATTTTACTTTATCAGAATCCCTTATCAAATAAGAATCATTTGATAATGCTTGCTCGTGGAAAAGTGTTACTGCACAATCCATGATTGTACATGCTTTTGCGATTCACTGGCATCAACTTGTTTGATATCACCATGTTGTCTAACAACATATATGCAAATACCGTAACTAAGTGAGACTTCTGCTTCCCAGCGCTTACTCTGATTATACTAACCAGATAACTGCCCTGAAAAACACACTCAGCCATGCAGAGCCCCTTGTAACAATTACAAACTCGCGATATCTACATACTTTCACACCAATGTAGAAAACTTGACATTCAAATGTCAATCCCTTAACTAACGCACTTCTACTTCCAGTAAATTCCAAATTTTCTTTCATAACTGTTCTTTACTCCAAGAACATCGGTTATATTTTATCGAGCAGATAATATGGTTTCTGTATGATGTCTAATATATACACAATAGACCCACATGTCATACAACCATTACCTTCATGCATCATTACTCTTAATGACCAATTGGATTCCAAAGGACCATCCTTTTGATTCTATTCTGACTCCTCAGATATAATCCAACACAACTCGACTAACTATTTAAAATTCCCGTTCTATTTCAAAATAGACACTAACTTTTAAATAGTTTTACAACTTCATCCTATTCCATTGGTACAGTTTCACAATGTGTTAACTACACAAGATGAATTCGACTCCCACTCAAATTATGTCTCCACATATTTGATAACACGAGCTCCCACTCAAAAACATGTTATCCACATATTTGAGTTCCCAAGCTCCCACTCAAAAATATGTTCTTCACATATTTCTCCTGAGTGAACTAACTATGACTCCCACTTAAATCGACATCTTGGTTAAACCAAAATCATTGATCTACTATCAATTCGAATTTAATACAAACTACAGTATTACATTAATACAAATCCCTCAGACTTCAAGCATGTCTACATAAATGTAGTCAACAAATTTGATCTTGTCCAAGACACATTCTTCGACAAGACATGCTACCGCGTCTTTCTTATAGTCACATTTCTCATATAACATCTTATATGACGATTAAACAATCTTATTCCTCTAATAAGAATTGCAGCAACAATTACTCTCTTAATCCTTTCAAATGCAACTTTGGATTTTCAGGCTCAAAAAGCCTTTGTTCGTATTCCGATATTTTCTCAACTTTCTTTGTATTCATAAAGTGCACCTTGATCTGTCAACAAGATCTGAAATACTTAATACAATGCTGTGACCCGACAGCAATATTAAATATAACAGCACCTTATTCAGAAGTTTCTTTCATGAAAATATTATGATCTTTATGAAGAGGATTGCAAGCAGAAAACAATTTTCTAGTCTCCCTCACTCTTAATCACTAAACTTTAATTAGCAGACATATACTCTTTGGAACATCTTCCAACATAAGTCTGACACTTTATTCCAAACTTCTAATCCATAAACCATAATTCGAAAATTCATCTTTTCTCGGAATTACATAGAGAACAAACTGAACTTTGTTTCTATTGATTCTGGAATACACTCTCGTCCAAAACGAGCAATCTACAAAGAACCATTCATGTATATTCCGAATTATCGAATAATCATATACATGTCGACACCACTGTCGATCCTACGAATTCTCGTTGAGAAAAATATCTATTTTCTAAAGTGGACATCGACTATAATGTTTCGAACATATTAGGAGATTCTAAGACTGATTCTGACGGACCACACTTTATTTAAAATAGAGCATGATTATAACTCCCCACATATCACCATATATGACATTATAATATTGTGAAACGAATTTCCACAAGTCTTCTGTGTTGAAACCATAATTCAAAAATATTGTCCGTTGATCGAATTTTGTGAATACAATATTCACTAATCTTTCTTCTGAAAAACCCCATTTGATCTATTATCAAATTAATTTCAGACTCCATAATTTATCGGGCAAATACTCCTATTTACCAAAGTCATGGAAGAATTCGGATCAAGCAAAACACCATTGATTAAAAATGACTCTCAATCAATTTCCTCTAGTATTGCAACTTCAATACTGCATTTCAAACTTAATCAATTTTGGCACTCGAAATACTTAAATGGACCAAAAATATCCATTACTTCTTTCACTGCCTTTATGACTAAATTCGATGGTGTTTGTTCTTTGGACACATCATTTTATCATTCCCGCTATAAATGTATATCATACGCATAATGTAATTGAGATGTGATGCAAATTACTCATAACATGAAACAACTGCTTTGTTCCATAACATAAAACAACTGATGTGTTCTATATGAATAATTATGTCTTGTAACATTCAAGACATCAAACTAGATCACATTCTCACTATTACAAAATGTCTTATCAAAAACTATTGATGATGACTAATATGATATCTCGAGGGCGTGAGCACTACTGGCCATTAACTTGCCATCACTTGTGCACTGTCACGTCACCCTTCGCCACATACTTGTGATAATCAGGGACTGTTTCACAAACAGAACAATTATCAAACACTTTTCATCATAGCGTCGAAGAACTCTTCTTCGATGAATCAACTTTTAGAGATTTGAACTTGTTCACGAACATGAAGAAGCTCACCGTGTATCTATAGCATATTCATGCACATGCTATTCACAGCTAGGAGGTAAAGCGCAATCTCTATTGCACTGGAGTTCGCTATCTAGAAATCGTAGATATTCGTAAGACTGAAGTAGATGTCACACAACTTCTTCGACTGAGTCTCCAGACAGGTATGCTCCCCATGTGAATGGTCCGGAACTTTCTAAGCTGTCTGAACTTCTCAAGACTCAATTCATCTTTGAAGTGACCTTTGATCGCATCAATCACAACATATGGCTCCAGGTGTTGAATACAACTTTCAACTCTGGTGCTAGGCATACGCTCATGACGACCTTCACTTCCATGAAAATATCATGATGCTTACGGAACTCATCATCTTTTTCCTTGCTATCAGAATCATCCGGTCTAATTCCTAATTAATGTTCTAGCACATATAGGATGTTTGTTGTGTTTGGAGAATGTTTCTAAAACCAATGCACCAGCTGATGAAGTTGGACCCGTCGGTTTCCAAGGTAGAATCCGAGCTCTTGAAGAAGTAACCGAAGTGTAGTTCCGTAGTCTCCAGATGTGATCGCAAAAGAGGTAAGATAAGTTTATAATATATAGGTGAGTTTTAGTTCTATAATCTCATTATCAAAAACACACCACACCAAGATTATTATCCCTAAAAATAATAATGGCGATTACACGACCCTCATCCACCACACTACCCCCGATCATCACGGCCGGCAGCACGGCTTCAAAGGTGGACATAAAATGTCGATCATAACAACTCTATGACTCGTGCTCGATCTTTCGATCTTCCCGTGTTCCGAGGCCATACCTCTGAGTATGCTAGGCTCGCCAATCAAACCTCGAAGACCTGTGCGTGCAACATGGCTTGCACCCACTGTATGCGAACGACGAGATGGGTGACACCCGATCATCACGGCCTGCCTCATAACGTAGAACTTTCTTGGTGGTGCGCAACAAGGGAGAACACAATTTTGGTATTTGTTAGGGATCATCCTATTTATGATGCTACCGTTGTATATCTAGCATATAAGCAATCAATAGGATGCACACACAACATCACACAATAATGATGCAATGAAGTGCGATGTGACATGGTCGATGCGCCTGGACCTTCATGGCGCCATGTGCCCGGCCCCCGGCGCCCCGGCATGGCTCTGAGTCTGCAGAGCCCTCCATTGCCTCCGACAGTACGAGTAATATCAAAACTTACCGTAACCATGTCACATGAAATAACGCCTCCGCAAAACAAAGTTAGACGCCTCTAGCTTTATTTAGTTTTGCAAGTTTTACGTGGCAAATAGGCTTATTCGTAAGAGAATCGCTTCCCTACCTACGAACTTTGTACCACAACGTCGATCGTATAATTGCATGTTTAAGCATCCCTTTCGGGCCCTCCATTGAAAATGCTTTGCCGACTAGAGAGAGAGAAACAGACACCCGCCAGCCACAGATACGGTGCAAGCCGTATGTCAGTAGTGGAACCAGTCTCGCGTAAGAGTACGCGTAAAGTCGGTCCGGGCCGCTTCATCAACTCAATACCGAAGGCATCGCAAGTGCACGCTAGAGGGTAGCAAATATAAGAAAGACGCCCTCATTCAACATGAGTTCTAACCGTACCAGCAGTACTACGCATAGATCGGCTCTGATACCACTGAAGGGGTTACGGTGCAGAAAACAATAATTTTCTAGCGAGCGAAACCCTAACTAGCCAGGATCTATCTATCTAGTACATGCGATAACGGTGGCGGAACGGGTTACATTACCTCCATGTAGACCGATAGCGGGGATTACGCTCCCGCACAATCGTTGACGATGAAGTCGTACGTAGCCGACCTCGAGGTCGCGGAGAACTTGCCGCGATGTCGGAGTCGATGACGCCGGGGTTGTCGACGATGATCTGCGTCGACGGGCGTCGGGCGGAAGAAGGCAGAGCGCCAGCACCGGGGCTGGCGCGCCGGCAGCAGAGGGGGGAGGCGCGGCGGCTGCAGGGGGCGAGACGATGTCGCCCAAGCTCCTCAATAGAGTAGCCTCCGAGCACTCGCAAACATACGGAGCCTAGCGACAACTCCCGGTCATTCAGATCCAGCTGAAATCGCGGGAGTAGATCTGATCTGGAATCCCGCAGAGCAACGGCGCTCTGCGGTATGGCTTAGGTGGAGAGATTCCCCTTTCCTCAGCTCGGCGCGGCTCCGACTTGGGAACCACGGGATCGAGAGAGAAACTGGGAATTAATTGTATTTCCTATGAATTAAATCAATTAATATGCCTTGCTATATAAAGGGGGAAGGGGGTGTGCCAACCCCCTTGGCTCCCCCATGTGGGACTAAAGGTTGGGGGGGGTGGTGCGCACCCACCATGGGCCAGCCGAACCCCCTTGGGGCCCACCCCCTTTGTGGGGTGCGGCTCCCCCTCTTGGGCCCTCTTAGGGCCCATGTAGGTGGGAGCCCCCTTTTTCCTTTATTTAATTAATATTAAATTAATATAAAACTCCCATTAATTCATAATTAATATATTTATATATAATTCAATATCCCATGACTCCGAAACTATTTCGGAACCACCCAAACAACTTTCGGACATTCTCGGAACCCTTCCATAGCTCCCCGGAACTCCTTCCGGACCACCGGAACTCTTTCCGGATCATTTCTCTCTCTCCAATAAAAACCTATAAAATTCCAGAACCTATCTCCTAGCGTCGCTAAGACCTTAAGTTTGTTACGCTACGGTTCGGGAACACTCCAGACATGGTCGAGACACTCCGCTCACCAATGATCGTCAGGGATACCTGGAAATATATGACGACCCCTGTGCATTCCACGAATATCGTCGTTGAACCATAAGTATGATATTCATTCCCTTTGTCTCTGCGATACTACCTTGTCCGAGATATGATCGTAGACACACCGATGCCTTTGTTGTATCTCGTTACCGACGAAGGTTATTAACTCGTCTGCGATATTACATCTCCATGACCTAGTCATAAGCTGCAGCTATATAGATGCAATATCACCGAGTGGGCCCAGAGTATCTTTCCATTACAAGAATGAACAAATCCCGCTCTTGATCCTTACGTCTCGATGCTCTTTCGGAATACCCAAGATGGACACCGTTATTGTCATGCTATATAAGACACAACGTTTGATGCTCTCAAAGCACTCCTACGAAGCAACAATAAGTACGGTCTCACGGTCTAAGGAATAAGCTATCATACTCTCATCTATTGCAAATGACAAACATCGTAATACGATCTTATTGCAATACTTTGCGTATGTCCACCACCTTATTCAACTAACAAGATGACCCCATTGTCAACCGACGTCATTGTCCTTGATCGGGAATCTCGATCAACTGTTGCCCAATGGACTAGCTCATATAGAGGCTTGCTAGGGACCTGGTTGTCTATGTATCACACGTGTATTAACAATTCCGATTAATACAGTTATAGCATAATACACAAACCTATTATAAACTTATGAGATAATGCAATAAATACTACTTATTTATTTGCCTCTAGGGCATATCTCCTTCAAGGATGTCGTTCTTCATGTTTCAAACCGCTGAGGACTTCAAGAACATGTGTTTTGGAAGATATCTTCTGGAGTTGGTAGAACTACTGGCGCTTCCAACACCCATCATCAAGGCAAGTCAGCTGAAGCACTTCAACAAAGAAAATTTATGGGGAGTTCGTCTTTTTCAACAAGGGCGCCAGACTGAACCCAAGACCGAAGATATCCAATACAAGTCGATTAGTGACTCCTTGGAGAAAGGGTTGAATCTCGTCACGCAGGAGCTAATAGGACGTCTTTGCTGGCAATTCCAGGAGGAGTTGAAGGACCACTATTTTTCTAACCTAGGCCAACATGACGAAGACGGGATACCCTACCTTGTTAACGAGGAAGACAAAAACAAACCAGAACCTTTGCACCCTTATCTCCAAGACTTAGAAATTCACCTTTGGCAACTAGAAGAGGATAGGCGCGATGAGCTGCTGAAGAATGGTGAAATAATGGCCCAAGTCAAGGAGACTCAGAAGAAGATTGCCGCCCAAGAAGAGGTGGCCAACGCTCAAGAGGAGAAATTCCGAGCTCAAGAGAAGAAGTTCCAAAATCAAGAAAAGAGAATCAGAGACAAGAACAAGGAGATCAAGACCTTGAAGGATGAAATTCTGAGCAACGACGTCGAGTTCGAAGCTGATCGATATTTGATCGAGACTCTACGCCGTGAGAAGAGAATGCTACAAGAGAAGATTGAAGCCCTGGAGAAGGAAGCGATCGAGACTCTGCACCGTGAGAAGACAATGCTACAGGAGAAGAATGAAGCCTTAGAGAAGGAGGTAAGTGACTACAAGGAGATTCTTATGAAGGAAGGCATCACCATCGAGGAGGTCGAAGAAGATGAAGGAGACGTCATGGACGAAGTTTAGACTTAGTAGTTGGACCACCATGTTATTCCTCGTTTAGTTCGTCGTTTTTTAAAAAAACATTGATCTCCAACTTGTGGTGTGACAATGTTAGAATGTTTTGATTTGCAGACTTTGTCGTTTTATTTAATCAACTTAGAATGCCGGTTTCGAATCGCTATGTAAGAAAAAATTTAAGTTGTTTATTGAGTGTTGATTGTTTGACTTGGTTGTTTTGTGCATGGGTAGGATTTTTCTTCTCTTAGCTCTATCTATCTTTTACTCATCTATGCTGAAAACCCCACAGATGCCTCCTCGTCGCGATACCGACAACAATGATGCCATGCAACAACTGATGGCCGCCCAAGCTCAACTGATGACTATGATGACTCAGTTCATTGCCGCAACCAACAACAACAACAACAACAACAACAACAACAACAACAACAACAACAACAACAACAACAACAACAACAACAACAACAACAACAACAACAACAACAACAACAACAACAACAACAACAACAACAACAACAACAACAACAACAACAACAACAACAACAACAACAACAACAACAACAACAACAACAACAACAACAACAACCCGCCACCTCCACCACCACCACCCCAAGTGGACAGACTTTCTAGGTTCCTAAGGCTTAGGCCTAATAAGTTCTCCTCTACTACTGAACCAATAGTGGCGGATGACTGGCTCCGTTCAGTCAACAAAGACTTAGTAACGTGTGAGTGTTCTGAGGCAGAAAAAGTAAGGTTCACTGCACACCTATTGGAAGGACCTGCTGCATTATGGTGGGAGACTTATCAAGTGACTCATCCTCTGGATGGCATGACTTGGGATGAATTCAAGGAAGGTTTCCGCAATGCTCACATTTCCTCTGGCATAATGAACCTGAAGAAAGAGGAATTTCGCAGCTTGAGGCAGGGAGGTATAACTCTGAAGGAGTATATGGATGACTTCTGTATGCTATCAAGGTATGCACCAGAAGACATTGACACTGATGCTAAGAGGAAGGAAACATTCCTCAATGGAATTAAGGGAGAACTGAAGATACCCTTGTCTGTGGCCTATGCTCCTAACTATAAAAGCTCTACCGGATCAAGCAATCACTCTGGACAACAACATAAGAAAGGAAGAGAACAGGAAGAGGAAGTTCAGTGCAAGTAAGGTTTATTCTGAAGGGACACACAAGAGACAACACACCTCTGAAGTCAGTGGCCATAAACCCTGGAATCACTCCAACAATGGTAGTGGCCAAAAACATCATGGTCATAACCACAATGGAGGATACAAAGGAAGCAATGGAGGATACAAAGGAAGTAATGGAGGATACAACGTAAATAATGGTGGATCCAGGGGAAACCATCACCAGGGCCATAATCATGGAAATGACCATCACCGTCCTAACTATAAAGGGAAGAAAGACCTATCTAATGTAACTTGCTTCAAGTGCAAGAAGACAGGACATTATGCAACTGAATGCCCAAAGAAGAAGGCTGATGAAAATTCCAAGCCCAATCCTTTCCAGAAGGGACAAGTGAACCACATTAATGTGGAAGAAGTTCACGATGAACCTGATGCTGTGAATGGTATGTTCTTGCTCAATTATTTTCCAGCATTAGTCTTATTTGATACTGGAGCATCGCATTCATTCATATCAAGAGATTTTATAAACGAACATGGGCTAGCTGAGGAAAGTCTAGGAAAACCTATTAGGGTAAGCTCACCTGGAGGGGAGATGATAGTAAATTCTGGGTGTAGGCAGTTAGACTTTAAGATTGGTAAGCATACCTTTCCAACAGACTTAGTCATCCTAGAAACCCAAGGTTTGGATGTTCTCATCGGAATGGATTGGATGACTCGTTTTGAAGGAATCATAGACTGTGCAAATAGAGCAATCACCCTCACCACCCCAGAAAAAGGAAGATTAAGTTCAGATCAACTTTCAAACTTAAGAAGGTTAGGTTAAATTCTCTTAAGGGGGTTAGCCTTGGTGATGTGCTTATTGTCAAGGAATACCCAGATGTTTTTCCGGAAGAACTACCGGGAATGCCACCCGATAGAGATGTAGAGTTTCTCATCGAACTGAAACCGGGCACAGGACCAATAGCTAAAAGACCATATCCTATGGCCGTTGATGAACTGAAAGAGCTTAAGAAGCAACTGGAGGAACATATCCAGAAAGGATTTATTCGTCCAAGTTCATCGCCTTGGGGAGCACCAGTCTTATTTGTTAAAAAGAAGGATCAAACCCAGAGACTAGTCCCGGACTACAGGGATATAATGAGCACACCATCAAGAACAAGTATCCGTTACCCAAGATAAATGAACTATTTGATCAATTGGAAGGTGCTTGTGTCTTCTCCAAAATTGATCTTCGATCAGGGTACCTTCAAATGAAAGTTAGAGAAATGGATATACCCAAGACTGCATTTGTTACGAGATATGGCTCTTACGAGTACACCATAATGCCTTTTGGATTAACCAATGCTCCAGCCTATTTCATGAATATGATGAATAAAGTGTTCATGGATTTTCTGGATAAGTTTGTGGTAGTGTTCATAGATGACATTTTAATCAACTCCAAGAGTCACAAAGAACATGAAGAGCATTTGCGTCTAGTATTGCAGAGACTACGTGAACATAAGTTATATGCCAAATACAGCAAGTGTGAGTTTTGGTTAGAACAAGTCGGATTTCTAGGCCATGTGGTGTCCAAGGAAGGTATAGCAGTGGATCCTGAAAAAGTTTCAGCTGTAACTAATTGGGAGCCGCCGAAGAATGTTGGAGAATTACGAAGTTTTCTTGGTCTAGCAGGATACTATCGTAGATTCATTGAAACCTTCTCCAAGATTGCCAAGGCTTTGACGGAATTGTTGAAAAAGGAGAAGAAGTTTGAGTAGACCGAGGCATGTGAAGCCAGTTTTCAGGAGTTGAAGAATCGTCTAGTTTCAGCCCCAGTTCTATGCTTACCTGATTTGGAGAAGGAATTCCAAGTGTACTGTGATGCTTCACGCCAAGGCTTGGGAAGTGTGTTGATGCAGGAAGGCAGAGTGGCATCTTACGCCTCCAGACAGCTCAAGAAACATGAAGCAAATTATCCAACTCACAATCTCGAGTTAGCCTCAGTAGTGCATGCCCTGAAGACATGGAGACCCTATCTAATGGGGAAAAGATGTGAAGTGTTCACTGACCATAAAAGTTTGAAGTACATTTTTACTCAGAAGGAATTGAACATGAGACCATGGAACTTATCAAAGATTATGATCTAAGTCTCCAATATCATCCTGAAAAGGCTAATGTAGTAGCAGATGCCCTGAGTCGTAAGGTGTATGTGAATAGCCTCACGGCAGGAGAAATACCTGAGGATTTATGCAAGGCATTCAAGGACCTCAGATTGGAGGTAGTGCCCGAAGGTTTTGTAGCCTCATTAGCAGTACAACCTACTTTGATGGACAAGATACGTGAAGCTCATAAAGGAGACAAGGAAATAGAAGAAATCAAAGTCAATCTGAGAGCGGGAAAAGCTAAAGGATTCCATGAGGATGAGCAAGGGATTTTGTGGTTTGAAAAACGTGTATCTGTGGCCAATGATCCTGAGATTAGGAAGTTAATTCTGCAAGAAGCTCATGAGAGACCTTATTCCATTCATCCGGGAAATACCAAGATGTATATGGATGTGAAGGAGAGATTTTGGTGGAACAATCTGAAAAGAGAAATAGCAGAATATTTCGCTAAGTGCGATGTATGTAGTCGAGTAAAGGCAGAACATCAGAAACCAACAGGACTCTTACAACCGTTGAAAGTACCGGATTGGAAGTGGGATTCTATTGGGATGGATTTCATCACCGGATTACCAAGGACTAGATCGGGTTATGATTCTATTTGGGTTATCGTTTGCCGTCTAACCAAAATAGCTCACTTTATACCCGTGAAGACAACGTATACAAGTGCTAAGTTAGCGGAAATTTACATGAAGAGAATTGTGTGCCTTCATGGCGTTCCTAAGAGTATCGTGTCAGATAGAGGGACCCAAATCACTTCTTATTTCTGGAAGCAGTTGCATGAATCACTGGGAATCAGATTGGAATTCAGTACGGCTTTTCACCCGCAAACAGATGGTCAAACTGAAAGAGTAAATCAGATTTTAGAGGATATGCTAAGAGCTTGTGCGCTTGACTATGGATCTAGCTGGGATGATAATCTACCTTACGCTGAGTTCTCCTACAATAACAGTTACCAAGCCAGCATTGAGATGGCTCCGTTTGAAGCTTTATATGGGAGGAAATGCACAACCCCCTTGTTCTGGAGTGGTGTAGGAGAACGGAGTTTCTTTGGACCTGATATAATCTGGGATGCTGAAGAAAAGGTCAGACTGATTAAAGATAGATTGAAGATAGCACAGTCACGCCAGAAAAGCTACGCAAATTCTAAACGTAGAGAAGTCACCTACGAGGTGGGTGATAGAACCTATCTTAGAGTGTCTCCACTCCGGGGTGTAAAGAGGTTTGGAATCAAAGGAAAGTTAGCACCTCGATTCATTGGACCATTCAAAATCCTTTCTCGCAAAGGTGAAGTGGCATATGAGTTAGAACTGCCAGAAGTTATGTTTGCTGTTCATAATGTGTTCCATGTCAGTCAGTTGAAGAAATGTCATCCCGAGATGATGGGAGTTCCTTTAAAGGATATTGTACCTCTTGAGGAAGTACAATTGGAGAGTGACCTGACTTACAAAGAGAAGCCCATCAAGATATTGCAGACCGCAGAAAGAGTCACCCGTACCAAAACCATCAAGTTTTGCAAAGTCCAGTGGAATCATCGCACCGAGGAAGAAGCCACCTGGGAATGAGAGGATGACCTCCGAGAAGACCATCCACACCTATTTGCTGACCTTTCCGAAGCTCGAGGGCAAGCTTCCTCTTAAGGGGGTTAGTCTGTAACATCCCAAAATTTTGCAAAAATTTAGAACTTTGCATTCATGCATCATTCATCATTTAGGCATAACATTACATCACATAAGTACTAAATAAAAATTTCAATTATAAGTTTAAATAATTTATAATTCCATAAAGTGTTTATTTAAATTTCTTTAATAAATATAATTTTAAATAATTTATAATCCCATAAAGTGTTTATTTAAACTTCTTTAATAATTATATTTTCCAAATTTATTTAATGAGCAAGAATAATACTAAAAAGTTCTAAATTTAATAATCTTTCCAAAACATATTTTTATGAGTTTTTCTAAAGTGTTTTGACTGAGTTTAAAAATCATTTTGAATAAATTGTGAAAACAGAAATTAATTTGAGAAAAGAAAAGAGGAAAAAGAATCGGGTCGGCCTCCCTATCTACCGCGCACGCACTAGGAATCGGCCCAGCAACAGCCCGGTGACCCGCCCTCCCTCTCCCCCTCACTGACGGTGGGACCCACCTGTCAGGCGAGTCTTCCACCTCCGGACGCAAATCCCGCGCGGATGATCTCCGAATCCGGAGCGATTTCAGCTCCAAAAATCGCGGCGTTGTTTCCTTTTTGCACCCCATATAAACCCCCACCCCCGCCGCCTCTCACCGCGCCCAAAACCCTAGTCTAATTGCCACCAGGACGCTCGAGCTCCGAGTTCCGCCGCCACCATCGCCGACGGTAATTTTTCGTCGTCACCGGCGTCATCCACTCTCCACCAGCCCCCTCTTTCCTCTAGTCCTTATTCTTTCAATCTTGCGCACCTCTGTGACATCGAGTTCGCTTGTTTTCCGCAGCCGAACGCCTCCCCCGTCCGTAGCCGAAGGTCTCCGCCGCCGCCTCCATCTCCGGCGAGGAACCCACGGCGGACGGCGACGCCCCGAGGACCCGCGCTGCGCCACCAACTCGGCCTCGACGCCCTCTACGCCTCGAAAAGATTCGCTCGTCTCGTAGCCCTCTAGAAAGCGAGAGCGCACAACGCCGGCCGTGGCGCCGCCGCGGTCGGGTGAGCTCCGGCGACCGCGCCGCCTGCTTTTGGCCCTATGCGTGTGGACCGTTGGATCTAGATCCAACGGATCTAGATCGGTTCGATCGGGTGCGTCCATAGTTAGTTAGATCAGACGGCTCGCGCTGCCGATCCGCGTCGAAACGGTACCCTCCAATGGGATTGCGCCACGTAGCCCTTCCTTTATTCATTTTCGCAGGAATTTTATAAATAAAACAGAAAACATGCAAAACTTAGAAAATTCATAACTTTTGATCTGTAAGTTCAAATTTGATAAATTTTATATTCTACAGATAGCCCTGCTAGTGTAGTTTATTTCTACATCATTTGTTTTTTTCCTTTTGATAAATTATAATTTGTGTAATTATCCGAGGAGTATTTCGGCTATTAAATCCATAACTTAAATAATAAAAATGTTTTTCAAATACATTTAATTGTTTTAGTGTTGTATCATTGCCCTCTGTCCAGAAATATTAATATGTGTCTTATTTGAAAACTTTCATAAAACAATAAAAGTTGTAGTTGTAGAATTCAAGTTTTGCTATATTGTTTTCAATTATTTAATTGATAAGTAAAATAAGAAATTCCTAGAAATTGCATTTCATGCATTTAGTAACAGAGGATACAAATTATTAATAAGTGTGTCTTGTTACACTCATGGCATATCATGCATGTATACATATTTATGTTTGGTGTTGTATGATATTGTGTGGGTATTTATTTTATGTATTGCTTGTGCTAGATTGTGAAGAAGAGGAAGGACTTGCGTGTGATTGTTATTCTTATTGTGCTTGCTCCTCCTGCTACCAAGGCAAGTGACATTAATAATATACCCAATATTTTCTATATGCATTAGTAGTATATTTTGAGTAGTATGCATGATAGGAATTTTTGAACTATTTTATAATGCTAAGTTAGTTTATACTTTGCAAATATCCTAGTAGTGTGTAGCCACCCTCTTCCCATGCAGCTATGAAAAGTTTTATTAGTTGCTTAGCTATGCTATAAAAGTGTTTACATACCCTGCTATAGAAATGTTTCTAAGTGTTAAAATTAAAATGCATATCTGGGTGTAATTGGTTGTTATGGTTTATGTTGAGTGTCTTTTGGGACTATGCTTGTGGTTGTCGTCGCATAGGATGAATGTCTATTCTACTTAGCGCCATGAGCATGGTGGTTGTTACACATAAGTGCACTTGTGGACGGCCACCCAGGAACAAAGAGATTACTAAGTCCCTCCAAGTTTAGAAGCTTCCCGTGCAGCCTTTTGACAATGGGCTCTGTCTAGAATAATTAAGTTGTGAGAGTGCAACCTGTCAGCTTGACAAGCAGATGTAGAGTTGGTAGGTGGAACGGTTCTTGCTAGTATGGTTGCATTCTTCTTCTGAAAGTTCTTGTCTCAATTCTCTCCTTTCCTTAATGCACTCAGCGTGTATAGGATGTTTGGGTTAATTGAGTCTAAAGGTGAAAGTGCACAACCTCTGCAGAGTCGACAATCTGAGTACTTAGCCGTGTCCCCGGAAATGGACTACGTCGAGCTGATGGATAATGAAGGGCGGAACAATCTCAACACTGTTTTTCATAAAGTAAAATTTGACTAAGGAAAGATTTGTTGGTGCACTTGGGCTTCATCCCTTGGTGCCAAGTCTTTGAGAAACAAAAGTGTTTTACAAAAGATAGGAGAAAACTTGCTTTCTGCAAAATAGCCTACAACTCCACCAAGCCAAATATGCATATAGAATTAGACTTGTTGTAAACTATCCATCGTAGTCACTTGCCAATACTTCATTGTATTGACCTCCTTCGGGGGCTGCATATTCCAATGTGCAGGTACTTCTGATGAAGAATAAGTTTGGACTCAAGTCTACACCCAACATGTCTGCCTGTGGCGCATGCTTGAAGATGAGGCTCATCTACTATTTGCTTTTGTTGTGAACTCTGAATATTCTATCTAGTCATCATGGCTATGCACCTTGTAATAAAGATTTACTTAGCTACTTTTGGATCTCGTTGTAGTATTATGATACTTCTGCAATGATACTTTACATTTTGTACTGTGGTGCTGACAGTGATCCAGGGACTAGCACTTAACACATGTGTTCCATATTTATATAAAAGATGGGGCGCTACAGGAAATCTCCGAGCACCGGAAATCTCCTGGAGCTTTTCCGGTTAAAACGAAATGTAGTCAGTGCGCTCTCGAGTTCTTGACTTAGTGGAAATCTTGATTAGCTCGGAGATCTTCGGACTGGGGACCGGAAATCTCCGAGTTCCGGAAATCTCCTGAATGATTTCCTAATGAAATACCAAGTGATGCAGTACTGAAAATCAGGCAATTTAAAGTATTCACTCTTATCAACCGACATGTATTAGAACCTACATACTTCATCACAAACATTAGAACACCTTTTGTGTTTTCATTAGTCACCAAAATATGGGAGTGCAAAGAATGCACTTTCAATGGGGTTGATGGGACAACGGCGGCGATGGGAAGTTTGGCGGGCGTCGTCCTTCAACTCTTCGAGGGAGCTGGGGTGAAGATGGGGTCAGGGGGACTGAGTGGTGGGTTGGGCTCGGGAGATGAGATGTAGGAACTGTTGGAAATAAACCACCACACTACGGGAAACACAGCCCAGCCCGACGGCCATTTCAACGCCGACGGGGGCCGTCGGCGTCACAACGTGAAACCGACGAAACGAAAAAACCGTTGGCGTCGTTTTGCCGTCGGCGTCCTAGTTGTAAGGCCGACGGCCACCGTCGGGCTCGCAGTACCGTCGGCGTTTATTTAGTGAGCCCGACGGCCACCGTCGGGCTTACACTGCCGTCAGCGTCCATCTAATCACATTGTGAGCCCGACGGTATTACCGTCGGGCTCACTATACAGTTTTTCAGTTTTCCTCAAAAAATTAGATTACATTCAAAAAAAATATGAAAAAATACTAAAAAAAAGGAAACCCTTTGGCATGAAGTCTTTTGACGTGTACTATTTTTTAGAAAAATGATAAATTTGAGTTTGGGCAACTTTTCAAAACAGAACTTTACAAAAAATATCAATCATATACAAATATGTAATAGTTTTAACACATATGTGTGACCATTATCATGTCATAGTTATTGATAAAGTGCTCATAATCATCACATATGTGTGTCATGGTATGTAAAACAACGTCGCCGAAGCGATTTTCAAAATTCTTTTTAGAAATATCATTTTCCATTTGTTTAAGTGTGAAAAATGACTTTTTTTGTGAAGCAAGTACATAAAATATGGTCCAAAATGACACCCATTTAATTTTCACAAAGAGTAGAACAAATTTTATGGACAACATCTGAATATGAGGATTTTCCTTACTTTCTATCTAAATTCACCTCTTTAATTGACTTTATGTCAATTTTCCGGAAGTAATTCAAATTTGAAATACAACTGTGTGATAGTTTGCTCTAAAGTTCTTACAAAAATAATTTAAGGTACACAAGTAGTGGTTACAACATAGAACCGTCAATAGTTTTGAAAAATTCAACCACTTTTGATGAATAGCCATGCTCTCCATTTTGACCGTTTTTTGAAAGAAATGGAAAAATATGAAAAAGTACTCAAAAAAAGAAACCCTTTGGCATGGAGTCCTTTTACGTGTACTACTTAATAGGAAAAATGATAAACTTGATTTTTGGCAAACTTTTCAAAACGAAACTTCACAAAAATATCAAACATCTATAAACATGCATAGGTTTCAAGACAAATAAGCAATGTATGACCATTATCATGTCATAGTTTGTGATAAAGTGTCCATATTCATCACATATGTGTATCATGGTATGGGAAACAACGTCACCGAAGCGATTTTCAAAATTCTTTTTAGAAATATCATTTCCATTTTTTAAGTGTCAGAAATGACTTTCTTTGTGAAGCAAGTACATAAAATATGGTCCAAAATGACACCCATTTAATTTTCCCAAAGAGTAGAACAAATTTTATGGATAATATCTGAATATGAGGATTTCCCTTACTTTATATCCAAATTCGCCTCTTTAATTGACTTTATGTCAATTTTCCGGAAGTAATTCAAATTTGAACTACAACTGTGTGATAGTTTGCTCTGAAGTTTTTACAAAAATAATTTTAAGGTACACAAGTAATGGTTACAACATAGAACCGTCAATATTTTTGAAAAATTCGACCACTTTTGATGAATAGCCATGCTCTCCATTTTGACCGTTTTTTGAAAGAAATGGAAAAATATGAAAAAGTACTCAAAAAAAGAAACCCTTTGGCATGGTGTCCTTTTACGTGTACTAGTTAATAGGAAAAATGATAAACTTGATTTTTGGCAAACTTTTCAAAACGGAACTTCACAAAAATGTCAAACATCTATAAAAATGCATACGTTTCAAGACAAATGACCAATGTATGCCCATTATCATGTCATAGTTTGTGATAAAGTGCCCATATTCAGCACATATGTGCGTCATGGTATGTGAAACAACGTCACCGAAGCGATTTTCAAAATTCTTTTTAGAAATATCATTTGCCATTTTTTAAGTGTCAGAAATGACTTTCTTTGTGAAGCAAGTACATAAAATATGGTCCAAAATGACACCCATTTAATTTTTCCAAAGTGTAGAGCAAATTTTATGGATAATAACTTATATGAGGATTTTTCTTGCTTTCTATCTAAATTCGCCTCTTTAATTTACTTTATGTCAATTTTCCGGAAGTAATTCAAATTTGAACTACAACTGTGTGATAGTTTGCTCTGAAGTTTTTACAAAAATAATTTTAAGGTACACAAGTAGTGGTTACAACATAGAACTGTCAATATTTTTGAAAATTCGACCACTTTTGATGAATAGCCATGCTCTCCATTTTGACTATTTTTTGAAAGAAATGGAAAAATATGAAAAAGTACTCAAAAAAAGAAACCCTTTGGCATGGTGTCCTTTTACGTGTACTAGTTAACAGGAAAAATGATAAAATTGATTTTTGGCAAACTTTTCAAAACGGAACTTCACAAAAATGTCAAACATATATAAACATGCATACGTTTCAAGACAAATGACCAATGTAAAACCATTATCATGTCATAGTTTGTGATAAAGTGCCCATATTCAGCACATATGTGCGTCATGGTATGGGAAACAACGTCACCGAAGCGATTTTCAAAATTCTTTTTAGAAATATCATTTGCCATTTTTTAAGTGTCAAAAATGACTTTTTTTGTGAAGCAAGTACATAAAATATGGTCCAAAATGACACCCATTTAATTTTCCCAAAGAGTAGAACAAATTTTATGGATAATATCTGAATATGAGGATTTTCCTTACTTTCTATCCAAATTCGCCTCTTTAATTGACTTTATGTCAATTTTCCGGAAGTAATTCAAATTTGAACTACAACTGTGTGATAGTTTGCTCGGAAGTTTTTACAAAAATAATTTTAAGGTACAAGTAGTGGTTACAGCATAGAACCGTCAATATTTTTGAAAAATTCGACCACTTTTGATGAATAGCCATGCTCTCCATTTTGACCGTTTTTTGAAAGAAATGGAAAAATATGAAAAAGTACTCAAAAAAAGAAATCCTTTGGCATGGTGTCCTTTTACGTGTACTAGTTAATAGGAAAAATGATAAAATTGATTTTTCGCAAACTTTTCAAAACGGAACTTTACAAAAATGTCAAACATCTATAAACATGCATACGTTTCAAGACAAATGACCAATGTATGACCATTATCATGTCATAGTTTGTGATAAAGTGCCCATATTCAGAACATATGTGCTTCATGGTATGTGAAACAACATCACCGAAGCGGTTTTCAAAATTCTTTTTAGAAATATCATTTGCCATTTTTTAAGTGTCAAAAATGACTTTTTTTAAAAGCAAGTACATAAAATATGGTCCAAAATGACACCCATTTAATTTTCACAAAGAGTAGAACATATTTTATGGATAATAACTTATATGAGGATTTTCCTTACTTTCTATCTAAATTTGCAATTTACTTTATGCTGATTTATGTTGGTTCTTGTTTGTTTTAGAAGACATCATTCATTATGAAAATGATGGCATGGATGTCATATTTGGATTCCTCTCATTTTTATGATCGACATAGACATTTTATTTATTAAATTCTGATATATCAATATGAAGATATGAATTATTTCTTATTAAATGGAAAAGACAAAACAAAAATAAAATAATTGATTATTATTATTATTCAAGTATTATTAAACATAGTTATTTTGTTCATTCAAATCTTATTTTTGAAATTTTAAAGATTAAAAAGTATAATATCTCAGATGAGGGTTAATATGATTACTATCATACTAATAGCAACAAGGTATGACATCTCAACTGGAATCTCATTTGAATAGAACTCAATAGTTAAGCGTGCTTGGCCTAGAGCACTCTAAGGATGGATGACCGTCTGAGAAGTTTGACTATGGTGAATAGTTTGAGTTAAGATTATGATTAATTGTGTGAGTGGATAGTTTGAGCTAAGATTATGATTAAGTGTGTGATATGAGATTAAATATATGACTAAATTGGAGTTAAAATAATAATAAAAAAGTTGAAAAAAAATAATTTTGAAAATAAAATTGGTAGAGCCATCTATGAGCCCGACGGTATTGTTGTCGGCGTCCTAGTTGTAAGGCCGACGGTAATACCGTCGGGTTCACTATGACCCCGACGGTATTTGCGACGCCGACGACAACGGCGTGATCCCGATGGGTGGCCGTCGGGCTCGTGTACGTCGACGGTTTTTAGCGTGAGCCCGACGGCAAATGCCGTCGAGCTGGCCTGTTAGTCCCGTAGTGCCGGAGTCGGAGCGTCGTGTCTGTGTTCTGTCTAACTGTCTGTAGGTGAGGCAGTTTGTGCTCGTGTATGTGTGTAGGTTCAGGTTGAGTCCGGATGTTGGGTATGGACACGTTCAAGGTCAGGTTGTGTCGAGTCTGTATTGTTAGGTCATATACGTAGTTAGGATCAGTGGACGTCTGAGCGTCAGTGGTCAGAGTGCTGGCATGCTGGCCGTTGGCGTGTAATGGGCGTAGCCGGAGAAGCAGCACTGCAGCAGCTGAAGAGATCCGCATCGTTAAAGAAGACCACTTCTCTTGGGAGTTTGTGGCAACAGGTAGGAATGGCGTCCTGGTAATATGGATCATGGGCTGCGTCTGTGTTGCATGCAGCAAACTAGCTAGGCTATTTTAGTTGTACTTCTCGTTTGGATTGCAAGAGAAATAGACAGAGAAAAGCTCTGCTTTTGGGCAAGGCCAAAATATCTAGTCTCCATTGTTTCTAGAGTTCAGAGGTAGAAGACATGGGCTGTGTGGGCAGCCCCAACAGGAACTACATCTGGGTCGGGATAGCGCTGGGTTCAGGTCTTCAGAACTTGGCTGGTTTCCTTTTGTTGTCTGAGAGTGCTTGTGCTGCTCCACTGAATTTTAGTGCCACCCCACATATTTTAGTCCGGCTCTTAACTGAATTTTCGCACTTATATTTTGGTGCTTCTTTGAATATTTGTGTTGCTTACCTCTAATTTACACTGATTTGTAGCTCATGCTCATCATGTTAACTTTGTACATATGAACAATGATAGGTTTATCTATATACTGAATATGTGAGCAATCTGTCTCACACTTGATGCCCATAATTTGTTGGGATGGTCTCTGTTTGGGCCCATTGTAACTGAACTACCACTAAATTGCACACTACATCTTGACAAATAATTTGCCAAGGCTGACCGTCGGCAGAAAGATTATCGAATTTGGTGATGATTTAGGTAAGTGCTTCTCGTCGTAAAAAAAAAGGGTCACGGGGGCAGATAATCGATGCTGCTCTATGGAGTTCATACCTCTGCATGGGCATGCGCTAGCTAAGGCTTGTCAACAACATGAGTACACATAATGACCCATGATTCGCGGATTACTTGTTGAGGGTAGGCAATGACACAAATGAAGCTGACGAGAAAGGGAACATACGTCACAAAGAAGATATGACATATAGAAGTTGATCCAGCATGTACTACATAAGCTGATCTAGCAGCCCATTCGAGTTCCGCTTGACAGACCAATCCACCTACTTTGATAGCAAGCCCTCGTTCGGTGCTCTAGGCGAGAGCATGTTTACATAAGTGGTCCTCTCAACCAAAAATGACAATATCGACAAGATAAACAAACACATGATAAGTGTTCTACTGGTGAGGAGAAGATCTACCACAACTTTGACAAAGTGGAAGATGATACGCATGGATAATATGCTCCCAATTTCTTAATCTACCTAGCTCCTAATGGGCCACTCACGTGTTTAAATTAAAGATAAATTGTCCGGTTATACTTTGCAGAAATATTGACCCTGCTAACGGCATATGTAAATGGACGAGGCTTGTTGTAAGGGGTTCCAAATGAATGCTATATATTGACGCAGATTGTGGAAGGTTGATCAGGCTCAACTTTACCATGACGGTCAACAAGGGGCAAGGGCAAACTATCACTATTGTCGGTGTTTACCTATCAGAGCCTGTATTCTCCCATGAACAGATGTATGTTGCCTTGTCCATAGCTATTGTTCAGGTTAACATTAAGATACTTGTTATAAAGAAAAAAAAGAAAAGGACGATGTCAATGGTAAGGATACGACCAAAAATTGAAAGAAGCGAAAAAGATTGAAGAATTAATAACGACCATGAAGAAAATAGTCTACATGGAACTCCTTATCACTTGAATCAGTATTGTCGTTAGTTAGTAACATGTTTAAAGGTGCACGTGGTTGCAGGAATCATTGATATATGCATACTTTAAATCAGATTCTCAGGTTATGATCATCATTCTATTTTCTAGCTGCTACCTTTTCCTTGATGCAAAATGACAGTTAACTGTTAATTTATTTTTCTTTTACATGTTTGTAGTGTGTAACTGTAGTGTATGCGCATATGAATAAATATAAGAAATCTGAACTAACTAAAAATATGGCGTGACATTTACTTGCGCCACCCGTAGCAACGCACGAGCATTCAACTAGTTTTATCTTATTTATCAGGTGGGTAACAAACTTACAATCAGCTAATACGTTTTGTAATGGGTAAATTAACCAATTAAGACTTTGTTCCTTAGGAAAGAGTACACGACGGTCCAGTTCGACCAACTGAAGAATTGCTTCAGGTCCCGGAGCCGATTCAAAACTTAGAACGGTGCTCCACCCTAAAAAGATTTGTAAAATGGTGGCTACCCCCCAGGGCCGGTCCTTGGTGTGTGTGTGGGGGGGGGGGGCGAGAGGGGCGGCCGCCCCGGGCCCAGAATTTTTTAGGGCCCCAGATATATGTATCTATATATGAATCTGTATCTAGGATTAGTCCGTGTGTATACAGAGAAAGGAAAATACCTAAGACGCAAAGCAGTGTAAATGTTTGACTATGAGTCAGGGCCTGCTAGCTAGCAGTTGGGCCTTACGAACCTAGCTGGACATGTTGCAGGCTATACACGCGATAAGTGATCGAGTCGGAGACGTCGGATGGTCGAACGGGCGGGAGTAGCTCAGTAGCTCCATGCCTCCATATAACGTCAGCTATAGATTAGTTTGCTTTTAGTTTAAATTATACGGAGAAAATTGCATCTGAACCGGGTGTAGAGACATCATTTCCAGTAAAGCGCCGTCCTTCTAGGATAAAGCAATTTGATGAAACTGAATGCGAGGAAGCACTCTTGCAAGCCGAGGAGGGTTTTAAAGTTAACTACCTTTTGCATCAAGAAATGTGAGGAGAAAATTTTAGTGTATGACGGAATTGTAATACTTATATATCACAATGAAATTATGCCTTCGTCCATCCCTTGTTTTTTTCATAAGGGTTTTCCATGTGAAAATATGTGTATCATTTCTCTCATTTTATTTATATTTTATATACATGAATACTTACATTAAGGGGCTCAAATTCTAATCTTGCCCCGGGCCTTCAAAATCTCAGGACCGGTCCTGGCTACCCCTAAGGCCTAACCTTCCTATGTTTCACCTTCACAAAAGGAACACTCGTATATGCAATCATCTTATAAGGCTCAATGCATAACGTCTCCATTTTTTGTTGGTTGATCTTTGAGACTACTTTATGTGGTTGTTGAATTTTAACTACGAACTTATTGTATAGACATTTGGCTTATTTTATAAATAAGGTTGTGTGCATCATTTTGATGAAGAGGACGGGACACCCATTTATAAAAAAGTATACAATCAATAAATACTAACTGTGACACAATGTTTATAACCTGGCGCCTGTAAGATGAGCCTCAGACGTGAGGGCACATAGTAGACGTCTCATCAGCTACATGGGTTCCCTCAAGCCGTCCGGTTGCTCTTCCGCAGAGATGAACCTTGTTTCGTATGTGTTTTCTTAATAGATAACAACGCTTTGTTGCTCACATCCCATTTATTCTGAGCTTTTCACATGCGAGTATGCGACTCAAGTCTGGGTGGCCCGACTCAACATATGATACCACCCAACTAAACACGTTTGGCCTCACGCCATTAGCCTAACCGCAACATCAATGGCGGTATTTTGAATTGAGTGTCACCTCATCTTCTAGAGGGATGGCAAAACTGAAAGCTCCGATAGTCAGAATAAATGGAGGTGAAGATTCAATGGTAGAAATGGGTATCTTCCCTCATCAATATGTCCATCGGGTTAAGAAATACACGCGTTTATAAAATTTGTTAATAGTGATTTAAAAATGTTCACTGACCAAGAAAATGTTTATTTAAAAAATTGTTTGCAATGCTATTTGTTTTTGTTTATTTCTTGTTTTTTCTCTTTATTACTTTTCTTCTGTATTAATTTTTACTTTTCATTCACTTTACTTTCATTTTCTATATTTGGCTAAATAAATGGAGACCTTTCCCCTCATAAAAAATGAATACATGTTATTTTTTTTTTCAAATTCATGAACATCTTTAGAAACATGGAGTTTTTCGAGATGTAAGAATTTCTTTTAGTATTTTTTACACCTACAAAAACATTTATCACCTTCTAGGTATATCTTTTTTCAAGGGTCAACGTTTTCTAAGCGTGAAATTGTTGTCATACATATTTAAAAAATCACCTTTTGATTTTCTTTAGAGTTCAAAAAGGTTTAGGTGTTGGAACCTCACAGGGTTCCAAATTTCATGTGTTTTAAAAATTATTCATTGTTCAAGTAAATGTTCACCGGGTTAGAAAATCCACATGTTTAAAAGTTGTTCACTGTGTTAAAAAATGTTCACGGATAAAAAAATATTCACAAGGTTTAAAATTTTGCTTGTTGTAAAAAGTTGCTCACGGTGTTAGAAAATTCACTTGTTGAGAATTTTTTATTGTAATTATAGGTGACTTTTGTTGTGAAACAATCCACACTAAAATTCACGGAGTATTATTTAACATTTTTTTCTTTGAAAAGTTGTGTTGATTTGTTTCGATAATATATATTTTTTGTACTCAAGGTGAGTCATTTTGTTGTAACACGCGAGATTTTTGTTGCAGCACGGGGGTAAATCACCAGGATAGTATTTTTGGTGTAAATACTAGAAAAACGAGGGGCGGCAAAATATACCGCTTCGGTTTAAGTGGATGCTAGGTGGAGTGCAGTTGAGTTCCAAAAAACTGCGGAACTTAAATGCAAAAAAGTAATTAACAAATCTGGGACGTAGAATGATAATCCGACGGCAAGGATCTAAAATTGACAATTATAGGGCGACCTACGCCTAGCATTGGCCAAAAGGCTTCCCTTCGTGAAATTCCACGCGCGAACGCTGCTCAGCTGACACGTGTCAAAGTTTTGTTCGCTCTCGTTTCCACCTCTTCTCCGTGCGTGACAAGTGGCGGCGGCCTGGTGGTACGTAGAGAGTTGATTGCGTATTTATTTTGATATTCGTTTTTTTTAAATGAAATATTTTGAGAACCGTTTATCCAAATTACGTAACGTTTTCACTTTTTAACTCCTCGCGTTAAGGTCTTTCAAACTAGATCCACTGTTGATAGGTTTCGACAAACTTTTTTTTATACTTCGGATTGTGTAGCTCGTACAACCTGACATGTGTACTTGTACGTCCAACTAAATCTGAATGTAGTTATAATACAACCTGATCTGTACAACCTGATATGTGTAGTTATACGTTTAACCTGATGTGTGTAGTTATATCTTTAACCTGACCTATACTATCTGATGAGTGTAGTTGTACGACCTAATCTATACAATCTGATGTATATAGTTATACGTTTGATCTGATAGTACAACCTGATCTATACTTGTACAACCTATTCTGTATAGTTGCACGTTTAATTAAATCTGTATAACCTGATTTATATAGTTGTATATCTGATCTATATAATCAAATCTGAAATTTAAATGACATGCATGCACAAAAATCACTGACTTAGATTTAAGTGTCCACTTCGTGTTGCTACCAAGGTAATAGCTTATGCTAATATGATCTTGCAATTTTGCTTCAAAACCAAGAACGTAGGCGGGATGGTGACCAAACAGTTAGCTCCACGTTGGTCACCACCACCAGCAGGTATGGTTTGTATGCATGTTGATGCGGCCATCTTCCCAACAGAACGTCGCATGGGTTGGGGAGCTGTGCTTCGCGACCACAACGGCACCTTCATCCTCTCATGCAGCGAAGGTTTGGCGGTGTTCCCTGAACCTGAACTGGCAGAAGGCATAGCCATCAGGCAAGCACTCACGGTGCTAAGGGATCATAGCTTTCAAAGGGTGATTCTTGTGACTGATTGTTTGTCGATGATCAAGAGAGTTTCTTCATCAACCCTGGACCGGTCTACGGCAGGAGTGGTGGTGAAAGATATCAAGGAACTAGCGGAAGGCTTCATTTCCTGCTCGTTCAAACATGTACCACGTACATCAAATGTTGTCGCACACGTTTTAGCTCGTTCATCCGAACTTTCTTGTTGTAATATTTCTGTTGGTGTTATTCCCGGTGTTATCCGGGCTAAACTTTGTAATGACATTATGTGATCAATAAAGCGCTAAATTCTCAAAAAAAAGTAGAAGACCGACCTTTCGGTGATGCGAGATGTATAGCGTGTGCGTCGCGGGACGGGGTTCAGACGAGGACGAGACAATACGTGGATGTGAGGCCAGCCCATGTTTAGGCCCAGAAAGAGAGTCCACGCTGCACAGTACTGGTAACAGTCGGCCGGAGAAACGGGCAGTTAACTAGGGTCGCCGGACCAGACGATTTGCCGTCCCCCTTTTCCCCCTCTTCCGTCGCCGGTGCGTCCGCGTCGCTGTCCCTCCCGGCGAGCGATCGGGAGCGCAGCGGGATGGCCTCCCACCCCGCCGACGGCGGAGACCCCGCTGCAGGTTGCGCCCTCTCTCTCTCTCTCTCTCTCGGCGCGTTTGCTTGAGTGGAGAGCTGCTTCCGCGCCTGCGCGTCGCCGTGAACCTAGGGTTATTGGACTTCGAGTTTAATCGTTGTTCCTTGGTCTATCTCTCCGTTTCCCCGCTATTTGTGTTCGTGTTTTGGCCTCATGATTTAGTCCTCGCTAGGGTTTTAGGACGGGTAATGGTGGGCCATGGAGCTGCTCCTCTTGGCAGCTTGCCGTTCCGCGTCTGTTGTTGATGTACAGACCGGGAGTTCGATTCCTCTGATCAAGGATTTTAAGCAATAGAAGCAGAGCATCAGGTCCATGTGAAATGATGAAACGCTGTTCCGTTTTTCCCCCTTTATGTTCGGTTCTGCTTTGGTTGGTCTGCGAGTCCTCAGACCTTAACAGCATTGATCTATTTAGAGCCTACTCTGGTCTTGACGCAACGTTCCTGTATCTGAGATACCGAATTTAGGTTTGTAAACGACACTTTTAGTTTCTGATCGCTGCTGAATCTGCGCTGCATCTAGTTACGCTAACACCTTTGTCACAAGTTCACAACTTAATCAGGTGATTGTACACATTTGTGCACACGAGTTGAGTGTACATAACATGAGTTTGCTTCCTCGGATCAAGGATTTTAAGCCAGAAAAGAGTATTAGGTCCATGTGAAGTGATTAAATGGTGCCTTTTCTTTTCTGTTCGATTCCACTTTGGTTGGTCTGCGAGTCCTCAGACCGTAACAGCATTGATCTGTCCACTTAGAGCCTACTCTGGTCTTGAGTCTTGACGCAACGTTCTTGTATCTTAGATTCAGGATTCAGGATTTAGGTTTGTGAACGTCCCTTTTAATTTCTGATTGTTGCTGAATCTACTCTGTATCTAGTTAAGCTAACACGTCTGTCAGAAGTTCAGAACTTAGGTCCCGATTGGATGGCCTGTTTAGTTTACGGAGGCGTAACGTTTACGGAGCTCGTGCAGAATTTTCTACGAACGTTGACAGCTCCGTGTAGTTTTCCGATCGTTTTGGCTAATTAACAGCAATCCAAGCGGAACTGGGACTGTACTCTTTTTCTCGTTGTAACTCCATGCGCACTCTTGCAGGAAATAGTGCAGAATTGCCATCTCTGCCCTTTCATGTTGTTACAAAACCTAGTCAACTTCCACTCGAGTTTCTCGAGCCCTCTGCTGCCCATAAGTTGGTGATTGGATTTGACTGTGAAGGTGTTGATCTTTGCCGCCATGGTGCTCTCTGCATCATGCAGGTAAGCTGAACTGAATTTTATTGTAACTGGTTGCCTACCTGTATTTCTACTGATTTTAAGAAATTGGTTATGTGGTCTCTGCTGTAATGCTGCTCAAACAAGACTCTTTTTGTTGGTTCATTTGATTTTTCAGATTGCATTTCCTGATGCTGTTTACTTGGTCGATGCTACTGAGGGTGGAAAAGAACTAGTTGAAGCTTGCAAACCAGCACTTGAGTCAGATTATATCACCAAAGTTATTCATGACTGTAAAAGGGACAGTGAGGTGCCTAACTACGTTATGTTATAAATTTTTGTGGATTAAAAAATCGTGTGAAAATTGTGTCTCTGGCTAACCGTAAAGATTGACAACTTATTATGCTGCAGGCACTGTATTTCCAATTTGGCATTAAATTGCACAATGTGATGGACACACAGGTAATCACTGTACATATGTACTACACATATTTAGTCATGTGTAAGCGAGTCAGTAATATACATCTAGTATATGACTACATAGTGTCTGCTGTTTCTCAGTAAATTTCTTTGGAATTGAAATATTATTATGAGCTTTGGACCTTTAAACTCGAACAAGGTTCAAAGTATTACATGATCCTCCACCTTCCCAGAAAATAGAGGTGTAAATTATTATGATAATAACTGTAGATACGATGATTTTATTGTTAAGGAAGTATGTAATCTCCACTTCCATGCGCAGATCGCCTATTCCCTTATAGAAGAGCAGGAAGGGAAAAAGAGAGCATATGATGTTTACATATCTTTCGTGAGCCTTCTTGCTGATCCTCGTTATTGTGGTACTTACTACACTTCACTGGATTGAATTGTTATGTTTTCCGTCAATGGGAGAGAGCCATTGTACATATCATTTCTGCCTAGTTTCTCATAGCATATATTGCTTGATTATTTGTTAATGCCCTTTCTTCTAAAAGGGCGCAGCACTAGTAGGCTCTCCTAATCCCCTTGTTGGTAGTTTATTTGTACTGGCTTCCAAGTGCTTTAATTATCTATGGGTAGTAACATGGAACATTTGGCATATATATATATATATATTCTAAATTTCTAATGCAACCTCTTGCTGTTCTTTTCTCAGTCAAATCTGATTATATCGTAAAGCCTTGTCCTTAAGAAAGATTGGCTATTTTTTGTATATTAAGAGTCACACCTTTGGGTTACAGCTGGTGCTTTAACCTTGACGTATCTGTCTTATGCTATCAAAGTATCGTTTATTTTAAGTTTTAGCATAAGTTCTATAGTACATGCTATGGTTGTAAGGTAGTTTATAATCTTTATTTCTGGGTGGATACCATGTCTTATCTTATATACCTTGTGTAACTAATTCCAGTGTGATGAAGTTACAATATGTTTGTTTGCTCTAATTACAACAAATGCTTTTACTGAATTTGTTATATCTGGCCGTCTCTAACTGGTTACATCTGTAATGCGCAAATAGTTCACAAACAGGTTGAAACCTGGCATAGTGTAGGTCGGATTTGTTTGTGATCCTATTAGTGGGCAGTGGCTACCTTGAATACCTTGTTTGCCAATGTTTTCCATGAAAATACTATTTATTGAGATTAAAATACTGCTTTTGTACCTCTGTGCCCACTTTAATTTAGTTACAGTGTTGACATCTTGCTTGAGCTGTCCGTAATCCCATACTTGATGCTTACAGACATGTGGTTTACGTCTCTGTTTTGCTTAGCTAACACTAAGTTGAGTGAAGTATCTTCGCATAATGGGGTTTGGGTTAATTAAACTATATATGGCGTGCAAGATTTGCTGGGTTTGTAGTGAATTCAGTAACTATGGAACTTGTATTATGGTTCCATCAATCTTGCTAACATTGTCTTGCTTCTGTCAAATATCATGACACCATGTCAATTAATCCTTCCACACTCAGCACACTTGAGGATTTGAGATGTTTACTAATTGTATGGAGGACTACAGCTCTGTTTCTGTCGTGTTCTGCATTTGATAGATTGTGTGTTGTGATACTGTTAAACTATTTTATGTAGGAATGCCATATCCTGAAAAGGAAGAAGTCCGTACTCTTCTAAGGCAGGTTAGCCATGTGATGAAAATTATAGAATTCCTGTTTAGAATATTATTTGTTTCCAGGCTTTTAGTCTCGTGGACTTCTCAGGATAATGCTTTGGCACATGATTTCCATAGCGCCGACATTATATTTCTCTTGAAATATGACAACTCATTTTTTATTAATGAATTTTTAGGATCCAAACTTCTGGAAAAGTAGGCCCTTGTCTGAAATGATGATTCGAGCAGCCACAGACGATGTGCGCTTTCTTCTAAATATACATGGGAAAATGATGGAGAAGTTAAGCGAAGTATCTTTATGGCGTCTGGCAGTTCGAAGTGAGCTATACTGTAGGTGCTTTTGCATAAATGACAATGAGCAGGCAGATTGGCCACCTCTTCCTACTATCCCTGGTCAGTGTGTCACATCTGTGTTTTCTCCCCTTCTGTTAAAAATCAGGAAGCTTACTGTATGGCCAGATCCATTTTTTGTTTATTGATATACCACTATATAGCGTACACGCCATTGATGTCACATAATCAGTGGTGGAGACATGTCGAATCCAAACGTTGTCAGCCGTTGGATCAACTCCTTGGTTTCATTAGATTCTGCCACATGCTACCAAGATATTTATTCTCCTATAGTCCTATTCTCCACTCACCTAGGAATAAGATATCCACCCTCTAGAACTTCTGTTGCCATTGCAGAAGTAACAGGAGCAACCTCCGGTTAGCAAGAGCGTTACTTTTCTGCTTTATCTGTAATTTATTGCATTCATATGTTTTTTAACAGCTGCCGTGAGTCCTTAAAATGTTGTCATGACAATCTCCCAACCATGTTCTCTGTGTGATAGGAAATAATTAAACACTAAAGTGTTTTCAAACTTAATTTAACACACAATGTGTAAAATTACGTTTAGCTTACTGATACATGTAGTTCTTCAGATCATTCCTATGTCTGAGACCTAATGATTGGGGTTGCTATATGCTTTAGAATTATAGGTGCATAGTCTTCATTATAAACATTACTATATTAACATGTTGTAGGTGTCTTTGCTTTGCATTCTTTAATACATTTAGTATTTTTTTTTGATATTCAAATCTTTCAAAATTGATGAAGCATTGTTATCTGCGCAGAACATTTTTGCTAATTAATGTTTTATTTTGTACAGATAATATTGAAGCGGATGTTCATGTTCCTGAAGTGGATATCCTTTCGCTCTTAGTTGTGCCTCCTGGGAAAATGGGACGTGTTATTGGCAGAAAAGGATCATCAATAATGGCTGTGAAAGAATCGTGCAAGTAAACACCTTAAGTTCGATTCTTTATATGTCCCATGATATCTACGCTGTGAAACCTAACTTGATGTTCCCTGCTCCTATGTGCAGTGTTGAAATCCACATTGGTGGTTCAAAGGGGCCTCCAGATAGGGTAGGTTGAGCATTATCTCCCATAGCTGATATGTTTAATACTGGACCATTATGCTCCACTGAATTTATTCAGCCTCCGTGTTTGAGTTGGTTAACAGCAGTACCTTTAGTTTTGTAGTGATATGACTTGTAGAGTACCAAAACTTTTCCGCTGTACTGATGCAGCCTCCTGGCTTGATAGGTTAGTTAATAGTTGTAGCTGCAGCTTGTAGTCATGTGGTTTGTTTAGTTACCAACATGTTTTATTTGCGGCTTATTGTCAAGCATTATTAACCTTTGGGCATCATGTTGCTAACCCATTTCTGAAATGAATGTTGTTCTTTGTATTTTTTGTAACTTTGGAATACGGCTCTTCTAATATCACAACTTTTGGACTTGACACACATGCATGGTCCCTAACAGAAATGTAGTTATTGATTTGTAGTTTTTGCACAAGTCTGACTATTCTGGTTGTACCTTATTGTTTCATTATTTATATTCTATTCTCCACTACCTACCGTAATCAAATGGACCTTGAACCTATCGTGGACAGATATATCAAGTTTCTATCTAAGATGATCACAGTAGGATGTCTGATCTAAGGCCTGGATGTGTATGGAACTTTTCTATCCTCTTATGTTGTCACACTATGCAAGTCTATACATGCCACAATCATTTCCCTACAATTATTTCCAGCTGTTTGGATATGCAAGCCAAATACCTAGTGAGGAACGGATTTGCTTTTAGTACCTGCAGAAACATATAGTCGTCTTTGAATATCATATGGATGTCCTTGAACCATATGAATACCCTTCAATTATTTTTGCTGATGATATCCTTAATTCTTAGCTGCACTAATCCCCATTTTACGTGCCTGCTTCATGTAGGTATTCGTCATTGGACCAGTGAAGGAAGTCAGAAAAGCGGAGGCTATCCTGAGGGGCCGAATGCTGGAGTTCTAGAGAAACTTCGTTTGTGATATAGTGCTCTTATGTTTTGAACACAAACAGGATACAGACTTGAATTGCATGTGGTACTCTACCTTCCTGGATCTCTGATCCTTTGACAAAATAAAAATAAGAGTTGAAGACAGCTTCCGGTATCTTAACCTGTAGTAGTGGGGTTTGACCTTATGATGGAAAACCCTTGGTTCTTTCTCTGGTTTGTGCCAGTTGGTACATCAGAATCGGACGGACTCGTTAGCTTTGAGTCTCTTAAGACAGGCCCTACCTCTGCATTAAGCATCATGATTGCGCTAATCTACTGCTACCCAGTAGGCGATGAACGACGAACAGATGGAACGGGGTGGCCTACCACCACCGTTAGGTCTGTTGCAGAAGATTCAGCTTGGAGATTTTGCCTTGAATGCTGATGGCAACACGGCGTCGTGGAACAAGCTAGCTATGTGTTTGCCTGCAAAATCCGGCAAAAAGCTCACTGAAGCGGGGAGGTCCGTCCGGTGCCCACAAATGATCCAACAGCCTAAATTCGGACTCGTCAACAGATCGGATGGACCCCAGGAAGCGATGGTCTGACCACCTCTGAGCACTCGGGTGCTACTGCTATCTGACGCCTCGTATCACTGTTACGTACTCGTTTCTCCTAATCGTAAGCCGACTCATTAAAAACATTTTAGTCCCATGGACCTTCCAGTCCCCATAGGTAAGCTGGTAAGGAAGCGTGTCTGAAACTTAGGGCCTTCAAATCATATACTTCCTCCGTCTATAAATAAATGTCTCAACTTTGTCAAAAAGAAGATGTATCTAGATATAATTTTATCTAAATACATCTTCTTTTCGACAAACTTGGGACACTTATTTTTGGACGGATGGAGTATTTACATCATCTAGGAGAGTTTGTAAAATGAAGCTAGGGGTTTCATCGACCCAATTACAGAAAATCTTAGAAGTAAAACAATTCCTAGCTAACTCATGAGCCACCTTATTTGATTCTCTTCGACAATGCAAGAATTCAACCTTCCCAATTCCTCCAGCTTATATTATGATATCAGTGTAAATTGTTGTGGCTTCACTTCAAATGCGTTCCTCACCCGAGCCTAAATTAGTCACCTCAGTGGTATCTGATTCTGCCATAACATCAACATACCTAAAGAAATTTGCCAACCCCAAACCATGTAGCATAGCCAAAGCTTCGACTAATGCTACAGAGGCAACATGCGATAATAGGCGGGAAGAGCCCGCAATGAAATGACCCCTGCTGTTCCTAAGAACAACACCTGTAGCTCCCGAGTGTACCTCCCGAGTGATGGTCAGTATCAAAAGATGCGTCCACGTACAGTTTAACTAAGTGCAAGTCTAGGCTTCTTCCACTTCTTCTCTGTATTGTCCTCTACTAGAATTTTCTTCGTAGCATTAGCCGCTATAGCTTTTATAGAATTGAGACAGTTTGCAATTGGAGGGATATTCTCTCCGTGAGTCTGTCTTCTACGGAGCCACCATATATACCAGGCTGCTACCGCGCTAACATCAGGAACTTTGATCTTGTCATATCCAGGTAAAGAAGTAGGCGGCACCTTAAGAATTGCTTCAAAAAGTTTTGCTCCAGAAATTCCCGGAACCATTTTATCCTGAATCATATCATGTCCCAGCGCCATCCAAATATTAGCAGCTCCTTGACATGTAAAAATCATATGCATAATATCTTCAGTATTTGATTTACAAATAGGGCACTGATCATCAGTGCCAATATGCCTATTATGCAAAATTGCTTTCAATGGCAAAACCCCATGAAGAACCCTTCAGCAGTAAATCTTTATTTTGCCGGAACATCAAGTTTTTAAAGAATCTTCCAAATTGGATTATTTAGTGAAGTACCAGAGATAAGGGATCGACAAGTTACCCCATTAAATTGATGCTTCCATTCTACGTGATAAGCCGATCGAATGTAAACAATCTAGACTTTGTGTAATGCTAGTGTGCGTGTTTTGCTCTACCCCAGCCTCATGGCTCCATCTCGAAATGGTTTACGTTTTTTGAGTGAAATCATGACTCATGAGGTAAATGCGACTTTTACGCGAGAGTCTACAGCAGCAGCTTCCGACGGGTTGATGTATTTCCTTATAAGATTTTTGATGGTTTCCTATTTTCTCCTATGATTGATAACAAAGCTGTGTGTATCATTTCGATGCTGGTGTTATCCTCCATTTCAAGAAAAATGTGCTGCTGACAGTTCTTGGCCGGCTGGTCCAATTCTGCTCTGGTCTTAGGATGGACGTCGCCGCACTTTGGCTACTGGGGGCGAGAGCGGCGGAGGCTGGCTAGACAATCTGGATCCCCACGAGAGCGCGTGAGACGACGGTGACGGCGGAGACCGAAGGCGACGGGCCGGGAGGTGGCCCAGGTGCGTGTGCGGCCATGTGGGTCGTCCGTCAGCACCCTTGTGTGTAACTCACATACGGTCGAGCAGCCGACGCCCAAGCGATGGCTACTGCACCGGTTCGGCGGTCCAGCAGCGGAAAAGGACGCCGTCCGTCTCGTTATGCCCATTCGAGACGGTTCCGTAGGTACTCTGATTGGTCTAGAAGGACTAAGCGCGTCGAAGAAAATGATCTAATTTTGGATGCTGAAATTCGCTGAGATATGTCCGCGTTCAATTTTCTGAGCTTATCTACATTATTGCTGTGGGAGCATTTGTACTTGGTTCAATCGTCTCACTACCGGGGACCGCTTCCGTGGATCGTATAAGATTATGTGGCCTGTTTGCACGCTGCAACTTGACGCTGGTCCATCCATGTATGATCGATCCGTTGAAGGGGACGTGGATCGATCGCGATCGAGTTCGTAAGAAAAATCAAGCAGCCAATTAAACAACCAAAGAGGATCCGTGTCGAGCTACCTACAAGCCACGCCAATTATAATAGTTCAGCATTAAAATATGCAAATATGGATTGACTATATAGAGTGTGAGATAATACAATATTATATGCCCACTTCCATTTTAACGGCAACTGCACCTAGTCCTTGGCACCTTGCTGCACACACAAACTTGTCTGCTTTGTAACTGTTCTAAATTTTATCCGGTGTCCCAATGCAGCAGCCAGCACAAGTCCCAAACTTGTCACCTACCACATTCTGCAGTATAAAACTAGAATAGGTACATACAAACAAAACGCTGCAAAGGTTGTACAAATCTCACTCTTGCAAGTTTCTGCTTGGTTTACTGCTGCCATCTCCCCGAAAATGACAGCAGCTAGAGGATAGAGATCGTCACGTCCTGTGTGCTACTCTGGATGGCTGATTAGCCGTCGTGTTGCTTACTTGCTACTGTTCAAGACATTCCAAACTAGCAGCTGCCTCTTCCTCGGTTGTTGCTTTCCTGTTATCTCACTCTATCAATCAGTGGAAAGCCATGATGTGCACACAAGGTTGTCCTCTCCTCCTTGTCCAATACCACATCATTACCATTTCTTTAATTTATTTCTTATAGTAGTTAATGAATCACACGTGACGTGCACATATGCATGGTAGTCAACAGGATCGATGATCAATCATAGGCAAATCTAGATTTAGTTAGTCCTGTTCATGTATTCTTCCTTACACATAGATTATTAGTGGAGGTTCCAAATATTTCACGGTAAATATATGGAGTTATCGTGGAAGAAATTTATCCTCTCCAAGCTAGCGATTATAAACTAGCAAACAAGACTCATGGTTTATAGATTGGAGCCTTTTTTTTTCAAAGAATCATCCTCGTGATTTTGATCATTCATTTTGTGATTCGGGCATTAATACGGTGTTCATGACAAATTTTACTAGACAATGATAGATTATGAGATGTAGATCGATGCTTCCGAGATGTAGGAAATGAGAAAATGCACATTAATTCCCAACATTAGTTGATGTTTCTCTTTCTTTTTGACAGGAATAAGGTAGGGGAAGACCCTACACCAGTTTTGTTTAATAAATTATAAGAATTGTTTTGAGGTGCAAAACTGTAGGAAAGAAATTCTACTGTTTAATTTTCTATTTTCTCATTAAACCACAGTACAAGTAGAAAAAATGGTCATAAAGTGTCCACCACTAGTAGAGAACGGACCTTTCGTCCAAAGCATTAGTCCCGGCCGGGTTGGAGGCCGGTACTAATGGTCCCAATGGCTAGTTCGGCCGAGGGCATTAGTACCGGTCCGTGACACGAACCGGTATTAAAGGTTTTGCGTCAGGCAGGGCCCGAGCCAAAATCTTTGCCAAAATCTTTAGTACCGGTTCGTGACACCTTTAGTGCCTGTCCGTGTCACGAACCGGTACTAAAGGTTTCGGCTATAAATTCCATGTTTTGAATTATTTTTTAAAAATCCACATAAATTCATATAAGTAGTTAAAATTAGGTATAAATTAAGAACACTTATAATCTTTTGGAATTGCCAATCAAATTTATACTACTATTTTTGAAAATAATATGAGTGTCATTTTGCATCATATTTATTATACCTTGTTCACAAAAAAGTCATTTTTGACCAAAAAAATAGAAAATGATATTTATGAAAATAATTTGAAGAATCCCTTTGGCATGATCGTTTCCTATATCAATATGCACCTATTTGTGAAATATGAGATTTTTATCACAAAATATGTTGTGGAAATGACCATAACTTTTTGAGGTGTTTATCATTTTATTTCATTTTTCGTAAAAACCATCAAAATGGTCAGCATGACTATTCATCGAAAGAGGTAAGATTTTCTAAAATTATGAATATTTATGTGATATAACCACTATTTGTGTACCTTAAAATGATATTTTCAAAAGATTCAGACAAAACTATCAAATATTTGTAATTCAAATTTGAATTACTTTTAAATAATTGCATAAACTCAATTAGCTAGGCGATATTAGGTAGAAATCAAGGAAAAAACTAATACTTGGGGATTAACCATAATATGTGTACGAGTTTGCATGAAAATTAAATGGGTGTCATTTTGCATCATATTTGTTGTAGTTTGTTCACAAAAAAGTCATTTTTCACACTTTAGAAATGGAAAGTGATATTTATGAAAAAAAATTCAAAAATCCATTTGACATGATTGTTTATTATAAAAATATACACTTATTTTTGGAATTTGAGATCTTTATGACAAACTATGCCGTGGAAAAGATCATAACTTGATCATTTGACTTGAAACTTCTAGATGTTAATAGATGATAGAACTTTTTGTGAAGACTTTTTTTTTGCACATTTTGTCAAAAATTAAGTTTATCATTTTTCATGGCAACCAGTACACATATAAAAGACCCCATGCCAAAGGATTTCCTTTTTGAGGTGTTTACCACTTTATTTAATTTTTTCGTAAGAACGATCAAAACGGTCGCGATGACTATTTAGATAAAGAGGTAAGATTTTTTAGAATTATCAATTTTGCTGTGATATAACCAATAGTTGTGTACCTTAAAATGATTTTTTTTTTAAATATTCAGACCAAACAATCAAATAGTTGTAGTTCAAATTTTAATTACTTTCAAATAATCGACATAAACTCATTTAACTAGGAGAAATTAGGTAGAAATCAAGAAAAAACCTAATAATTGGATATTTTCCGTCATACATGTACTATTTTCCATGAAGATTATATGGGTGGCATTTTGCATCATATTTCTTTTTTACTTTGTTCACAAAAAAGTCATTTTTACACTTAAAAATAGAAAATGATATTTATGAAAATAATTTCAAGAATCCATTTGGCATGATTGTTTCTTATACCAATATACACTTATTTCTGGAATATAAGATCTTTATGACAAACTATGCCGTGGAAATGACCATAACTTGATCATTTGTCTTGAAACTTCTATATATTAATAGATGATAATACCATTTTGTGAAGACTTTTTTTGCACATTTTGTCAAAAATCAATTTTATCATTTTCCATGACAACAAGTACACATATAAGGACCCCATACCAAAAGATTACCTTTTTTTGAGGCGTTTATCACTCCATTTCATTTTTTGTAAGATCGATCAAAACGGTCGCGGTGACTATTCTGAGAAAGAGGAAAGATTTTCTAGAATTATCAATGTTTCTGTGATATAACCAATAGTTGTGTAGCTTAAATTGATTTTTTCAATAGATTCGAACGAAACTATCAAATAGTTGTAGTTCAAATTTTAATTACTTTCGAATAATCGACATAAACTCATTTAACTAGGCGAAATTAGGTAGAAATCAAGAAAGACCTAATACTTGGGTATTTTCCATCATATCTATACTATTTTCCATGAAGATTAAATGGGTGGCATTTTGTATCATATATTTTTTACTTTGTTCACAAAAAAGTCATTTTTCGCACTTAAAAAATAGAAAATGATATTTATGAAAATAATTTCAGTAATCCCTTTGGCCTGATTGTTTCTTATACCAATATGCACTTATTAGTGGAATATGAGATCTTTATGACAAACTCTACCGTGGAAATGAGCATAACTTGATGATTTGGCTTGAAACTTCTAGATGTTTATAGATGATAGACCTTTTTATGAAGATGTTTTTTGCAAATGTTTTCATAAATCAAGTTTATCATTTTCGTGGCAACTAGTACACATATAAGGACCCCTGCCAAAGGATTTCTTTTTTTGAGGTGTTTAACACTTTATTTCAATTTTTCATAAGAACGATCAAAACTGTCGCGATGACTATTCAGAGAAAGAGGAAAGATTTTGTAGAATTATCAATGTTTATGTGATATAACCAATAGTTGTGTACCTTAAAATAATTTTTTCAAAAGATTCATACCAAACTATCAAATAATTGTAGTTCAAGTTTGAATTACTTTCGAATAATCGACATTTACTCATTTAAGTAGGCGAAATTAGGTAGAAATCAAGGAAAAACCTAATACTTGGGGGATTATTCATCATATGTGTACTAGTTTCCGTAAAATTAAATGGGTGTCGTTTTGCATCATATGTTTTGTACTTTATTAAAAAAAGTCATTTTTCGCACATTAAAAAATGGAAAATGATATTTATGAAAAATAATTCAAGAATCCTTTGGCAAGATTGTTTCTTATACCAATATGCACCTATTTGTGGAATATGAGATCTTTATCACAAACTATGTCGTGGAATGACCATAACTTGATCATTTGGCTTGAAACTTCTAGATGTTTATAGATGATAGACCTTTTTGTGAAGATTTTTTAGAATTTTTTGTCAAAAATCAATTTTCTCATTTTTCATAGCAACTAGTATACATATAAGGACCCCATGCCAAATGATATCTTTTTTTGAGGTGTTTATCGTTTTATTTCATTTTTTCGTAAAACAATCAAAATGGTCACCATGGCTATCGATGTTTCTGTAATGCAAAAGATGATTTGGATGTAATATTTGGATTCCTCTAATTTTTTGATCAGTTTAGACATTTTATTTGTTAAATTACGATTTAACGATTTAAAGATACGAAATATTCCATACTAAATGAAAAAGGAAAAAATAAATTAAAATTTATTTATCATTATTTATTTCAATATAATAATAATAATCATTGTTGTTTATCCAACTAAGTTTTAATAAGTCAAGCAATGAAAAAGTGTAACACAAGTGGTTAATATGATTGATAAGATAGTAATATCAGTAAGTTCTCAGTTCTCTCTTAGTATCTAATTTGAATGGAATCCAAATAATATGGAGACTCCTCCTCCCCCCTCGAGCCCTAGCGACTCCAATGGTGATCGTGAAGTTCCCTTCGCCTCCATCTAGATCCTTGCGGCCATGGAGAGATCTAGACGCCTGTACATGGATCCCTTCAGTGATCCCTCATCCATCGCGCATACCCTAGATTTCTCACATGGGCATCGATTCCGATCTAAGGTTCGTCAACTCTTTGCATCCTCGGTTAGTCCGGTTTCTCGATCCCACCGTTTCTTCCTAGTTGTTTCCTTTGGTCGTGCTTCTTTTCGGCTCAATGATCTGAATGTGAGTCTGGCCCTCTCGGCATCTTTGGGAGTTGCATACGATGAGATTGATATTGTCTGCCTCGCTGAAAGGGTTTTCAAGTTCTCGGTCAGTTCAAAGTCTGTGGGTTTCATGGTTTTCAATCTGAGATCTTATGTCTGCCCGCAATTCAAATGCTTTTTTCATCTCTCGGGACATGGAGGTCCTAACTGGCAGCGTGAGGAATCTGCTTGGCTTGCAGAAACAGAGGCATAATGGTGTTCGCCGCGATATCATCGTCAACATTCATCTGTCAAGACTCGTTTGCCTGCGGTTACCTCAGTGTTCAATCGCATTGTCTCCAACTTGCGTGGGGATTCTTCCTCTGTCTCGCAATTAAGGGTTGCTGATGACCTTCATCATTCATCATCGGAAGTTCTCTCTGGTGACAATCTTGTTCCACTTGGTGTCAGATCCCCGACCGTCCCTGATGAGATTCAGGATCAAATCTTCCGTGATCGACGTGATCTGCATGCTCCGCAAACTGCGCGGGGTCCAAATGAGCTCATTTCAAATTGCAGGCCTAATCTCCAATGGGTCCCTGTTTCTCGGCCCAATAAGCCCATCGTCTCTGCCGGCCAGCCTGAACCAATTGAGCCCATTCCCCTGACGTTTCCCCTTCCCTAGATTAATTGAGGACAGAGGATCTGCTCGCGCTGTTTGGATCACCGCCATGATCGTGTTAATTGTACGAATAAGATTCGTTGCTGGATCTGTTGGAACTATGGACACATATCAAGGAATTGCTTTGCAAGGCATAACCATATTAGGATATATCGGGAGATATCTAAACGGACTAGCTCTTCTCCCCCTGATATACCAAACGACGCCACCTTGCCTCAGAGAACCCTCGTTGTACTCGAGAACAGTTGTACAGGCGCCTCCGCCAACCTCATCGACAACTCCTGCACTGTCGGCGTCGCCATGGCCAACTACACTTGTGATCCTATCCCCCACCTCCCGCCTGGCACCGGCTTCGTACCCCTAAACGACTTCCGGCCTCAGCGAGGTTACGTGGTTGTGGGAGGCTCAGTGCCAGAGGTTAGTGACGACTGGGCTATCGTCACCATCGAGCCAGAGCCTCCACTACAGGATTTTCAAGGTACGGCTACTCTGATTGCTGCACAGTTTGAATAGAGAGGATTTGAGATCATACAGACTAGCAGATGTGCCATGTGTACTGCCCTTGTTAGATTTGAGGGTGGGATTGGCAGAGATAGTGCAGTTAGAAATAGTCCCTATTTTATTGGGGACTCGATTATGAGGGTTGTGGAACAAGATAGAGGTATTCATTACAGATCTGCCACTTTCACACATGATGTCCGGATTATGCTGCTTAATTATCCAACTGGCTGCTGGAACCTGAACATTATTGTTTCTACCTTTGCACCTTATGGACGTCTTCTAATTTGGAATAGAGATGACCAGAACAAAGCAAGAATTCTGGTTAAAATCAGAGCCTTTGACATGGATAAGATCCCTACTAGTATTGTAGTTATACAGAATTTCAGTGATCAGGGCAATGGAGGATGCTTGTCTTGTCCTTGCTATATCTTGAACGCCACTATGATTGGCTTTGGTGCTGGTGATGAGGATCCCCTTCCTCCAGATGGCCAAAACCCTCATCCGATTCCTATGGTGGTTGATGGCTTTGGTATGTGGCATGCTGCTAATGAGGGACAGAACAATGATAATGTGAATATCCTAGTGCCTGAACCTGCTGATCCTGTGCTCAACACACCACCCCAGAGCCCTGTCATTGAACAAAATCTTTCCCCAGATAATAATATTGTTGAGGATCATGTCATTGGTGAGATTCATGAGCAGATCTTGGATCCTGTGGTTGTAGCAGATCTACCAATCCCTGTTGCTGTTAATGATGATGATCATGTTGCAGTTCCAGATGTTGCAGTAGTAGAACCACATGTTGATGGATCTCCAATTGTTGCAGATCAGGTGACATATGTTGCAGCCCCTTCTGCTGCAATGCCCAATGTTAGTTCCAGTCCCAATCACCTTGATGCTGTCCAGCACATGATATCACAGATTTCTGAATCTCCTGGAGCTCTCTTAGCTGCTCTTAGCGACAGTTCTGTTGTTGGTGCCTCTTGCAAGATGGTTGGGGCAGATGACCATCTTGATTCTCAGAGCAAGTGCTACCTGCAAATCAACTCTGAGATACCTGCCAAATCAACTGTTAGGATCACTGAGATTGAGGAGAGTGGATCTATTATGATCATCCAGCCTAAAACCTCCAGGAAAATAAAATAAAAGGCACCCAACACGATTGAGCTAGTCAGGAGAAGCTCAAGACTGGCAGAGCTTAGTGATGGTTTTAAAGACTCTGCAAGTAATGCTGAATACAAAGCAACAGTGGTTGACGGAGAGGCTCCACCACCGCCACATATCCCTCTAGAAACTATCCAAGCCCTGGCTACTGGCCCCTGTCAGATGCAACATGATGCTGTATCTGAGGACAATCTGAACTACGAGAACACTAATGATAGTGTCGAATAAGTGTTATCTGCTGGAGTGGTGCCCGGAGGCTTGGGGCATTCATTGATCATGCTCTCTATTCCTCTGGTTTTTTGTATCTGGGACATGTAATAATTTGGTATTTTATTGCCTGCTTCGCTATCTTTTGCTAAAGTACTATCTGCTCTTTGAGGTGTGGGATAGAGACAGTCTTAGTGTGTGGACACTTGAACCTTTTTATATCCTGTTTGATGAGAGTTTTATGCTGTGGTACTTTAGCTATATGTGGCATGTGGTGGATTGTTATGGCCTGCCTGAAATGATATTGATACCTGTCTTGTTGATTTTGGTGCACCTGTTATTTGTGAGGCCTGTGAGGTTGTCTGGTATTTGTGGCAGTTTCTTCAGTCAGTTATGTTTGCTATTGATGTGCTACGTTTTTATGGCCTGTCTGAGTTTAATTTGGTACTTGTCATGTTGATTATGGTGCAACTGTTGTCTATGGTTGTCTGGTATCTGCGGCATGTTCATCAATCAGTTATGTCTACGGTCGATGTAACATCCCAAAATTTGCAAAAATTTAAAAACTTTGCATCCATGCATCATTCATCATTTAGGCTTAACATTACATTACATAAGTACAAAATAAAAATTCAATTAAGAGTTTAAATAAGTTATAATTCCATAAAGTGTTTATTTAAACTCCTTAAATAATTATATTTTTCCCAATTTATTTAATGGGCAAGAATAATACTAAAAAGTTCTAAATTTAATAATCTTTCCAAAACATATTTTTATGAATTTTTCTAAAGTGTTTTGACTGAGTTTAAAAAATCATGTTGAATAAATGGTGAAAACAGAAATTAATTTGAGAAAAGAAAAAAAAAGAAAAAAGAATCGGGTCGGCCTCCCTATCTACCGCGCGCGCGCTTCGGCCCAGCAACAGCCCGGTGGCCCGCGCTCCCTCTCCTCGACCCACCTGTCAGGTGAGTCTTCCACCTCCGGAAGTAAATCCCGCGCGGATTCCTCTCCGTTTCGATCCGATTTCGATTCCAAAAATCGCGGAGTTTGTTTCCTTATGCGCCCCCATATAATCCCCACCCCTGCCGCCTCTCCCCGCACCCAAACCCTAGCCTCTTTCGCCTCAAGACCGCTCGGGTTCCGAGCTCCGCCGCCGCCATTGCCGCCGGTAAGAATTAGCGACCCCAGCGACATCCGCTGTCCCCGAGCCCTTCTTCCCCTCTAGTTCTTCTTCCTTTAACCGTGCGCATCTTCGTGACTTCGTCGTTGGTCTCTTACCGCAGTCGAACGCCGTCCCCGTCCGCGAACCACGCCGCCGCCCGCAAGCACCAACTCCGGCGAGGAATTCTCGGGGAACCGCGACGCTCCGAAGACCCGCGCTTCGCCACCGACCCCGCCTCGACGTCCTCTACGTATCGGTAAGACTCGTTCGTCTCGTAGGCCTCTAGGACTCGAACGCGCGTGATGCCGGCCGTGGCGCCGCCGTGGTCGGAGGACCTCCGGCGACTCGCGCCGCCCGCGCCGAGCCTCTGTTTGTAAACCGTTGGATCTAGATCCAACGGATCTAGATCCATTCAATCCCGAGCGCTCATTTTAAAAGAGATCGGACGGTTCACGCTGCCGATCTGCATCGAATCGGTACCCTCCAATGGGATTACGCCACGTAGCCCCTTTATTCTTTTTCGCAAGAATTTTTATTAATAAAACAGAAAAATGTGCAAAACTTAGGAAATTCATAACTTTTGATCTGTAAGTTCAAATTTGATAAACTTTATATCTACGGATAGCCCTGCTAGTGTAGATTATTTCTAGATCATTTTTTTTTTTCCTTTTGATAAATTATAATTTGTGTAATTATTCGAGGAGTTTTTTGGCTATTAAATCTATAACTTAAATAATAAAAATGTTTTTTTAATAAATTTAATTGTTATAGTGTTGTATTATTGCCCTCTGTCCAGAAATATTAACATGGGTTTTATTTGAAGAATTACATAAAACAATAAACGTTGTAATTGTAGAATTCAATTTGTGCTATATGTTTTTCAATTATTTAATTGATAAATAAAATAAGAAATACCTAGAAATTTTAATTCATTCATTTAATAACAGAGGATAAAAATTATTAATAAGTGTGTCCAATTATCATTGCATATCATACATGCATACATATTTATGTTTGGTGTTGTGATGATATTGTGTTGGTATTTATTTTATTTGCTTGTGTTAGATTGTGAAGAAGAGGAATGACTTGCTTGTGATTGTTATTCTTGTTGTGCTTGCTCCTCCTGTTACCAAGGCAAGTGACATTCATATTCTACCCAATATTTTCTATATGCATATGTAGTATATTTTGAGTAGTGTGCATGATAGGGAATTTTGATTTATTTTATAATGCTAAGTTAGTTTGTATTTTAAAAATATTCTAGTAGTGTATAGCCACCTTTTTTCCTAAGCAGGCATGAAAAGTATTTATTAGTTGCTTAGCTATGCTATTAAAATGTTTACCATGTTATAAAAATGTTTCTAAGTGTTTCAAATCTAAAATACACATCTGGGTGGAATTGGTTGTTATGGTTTATGTTGAGTGACTTTTGGGGCTATGCTTGTGGTTGTCGTCGCCTAGGATGAATGTCTATTCAACTTAGGGCCATGAGTATGGTGGTTGTTACCCAGAAGTGCACTTGTGGATGGCCACCCAGGAACGAAGAGATTACCAAGTCCCTCCAATTTTAGAAGTTTCCCGTGCAGCCTTTTGACAATGGGCTCTGTCTAGAATAACTAAGTTGTGAGGGTGCAACCTGTCAGCTTGACAAGCAGATGTAGAGTTGGTAGGTGGAACGGGTTTTGCTAGTATGGTTGCATTCTTCTTCTGAAAGTTCTTGTCTCAATTCTCTCCTTTCCTTAATACACTCCGCGTGTATAGGATGTTTGGGTTAATTGAGTCTAAAGGTGAAAGTGCACAACCTCTGCAGAGTCGACAATCTGAGTACTTAGCCGTGTCCCCGGAAATGGACTACCTCGAGCAACTGGACAAGGATGGGCGGAAGAATCTCAACACTGTTTTTATAAAGTAAAATTTGACTAAGGAAAGAATCGTTGGTGCACTTGGGCTTCATGCCTTGGTGCCAAGTCTTTGAGAAACAAAAGTGTTTACAAAAGATAGGAGAAAACTTGCTTTCTGCAAAATAGCCTACAACTCCACCAAGCCAAATATGCATATAGAATTAGACTTGTCGTAAATTATCCACCATAGTCACTTGCCAATACTTCATTGTATTGACCTCCTTCAGGGGCTGCATATTCCAATGTGCAGATAATTCAGATGAAGAATAAGTTCGGACTCGAGTCTACACCCAACATGTCTGCCTGTGGCGCATGCTTGAAGATGAGGCTCATTTGCTATTGCTTTTGTTGTGAACTCTGAATATTCTACCTAGTCTTCATGGCTATGCACTTTGTAATAAAGCTATACTTAGCTATTTTTGGATCTCGTTGTAGTAATATTATACTTATGCAATGATACTATATATTTTGTACTGTGGTGCTGGCAGTGATCCGGGGACTAGCACATAACACAGGCGTTCCATCTTTATATAAAAGATGGGGCGCTACAAAATGGTATCAGAGCAAAGTGTTGCCTGTAGGTTCGAGCCCTTAGGATTGGTTAAGCCTCTTTTTGATCATAATATTACCATCTTTGAAGTATGTTGGATCCTAGCGGCATAGTGGGATGAAGCGGCCCAGGACTAACCTTACATGTCCGCGTACATGAAACCTGTTCCACAATTATCAGTGGCTGGCCGGGTGTCTGTCTCTCTCACTATAGTGAATATCCGACTTACAAAGAGTTGATAATAGTGTTGATCACGTTTTAGAAAAGAACACTTATTTTCTCTAAGTAGTTAAGTACACCACGACTAGTACTTCTTACCTTATGTATCCTGTTTTAACAAACTCTACTCTTATAACTTAAGGATGTCGTTCTTCATGTATCAAACCGCGGAGGACTTCAAGGACATGCGCTTTGGAAGATATCTTCTGGAGTTGGTAGAACTGTTGGCGCTTCCAACACCCATCATCAAGGCAAGCCAACTGAAGCACTTCAACAAAGGAGACTTATGGGGAGTTCGTCTTTACCAACAAGGGCGTCAGACTGAACCCAAGACCGAAGACATCCAATACAAGTCGATTAGTGACTCCTTGGAGAAAGGGCTGAATCTCGTCACGCAGGAGCTAATAGGACGTCTTTGCTGTCAATTCCAGGAGGAGTTAAAAGACCACTACTTTTCTAACCTTAGCCAACGTGACGAACATGGGATACCCTACCTTGTTAACGAGGAGGACAAAAACAAACCAGAACCTTTGTACCCTTATCTCCAAGACTTAGAACTTCACCTCTGGCAACTAGAAGAGGATAGGCGCAACGAGCTGCTGAAGAATGATGAAATAATGGCCCAAGTCAAGGAGACTCAAAAGAAGATTGAAGCCCAAGAAGAGGTGGCCAACGCTCAAGAAGAAAAAATTCCGAGCTCAAGAGAAGAAGTTCCAAAATCAAGAAAAGAGAATTAGAGACAAGAACAAGGAGATCAAGACCTTGAAGGATGAAATTTTGAGCAACGACGTCGAGTTCGAAGCTGATCGAGATTTGATCGAGACTCTACGCCGTGAGAAGAGAATGCTACAAGAGAAGATTGAAACCCTGGAGAAGGAAGCGATCGAGACTCTGCACCGTGAGAAGACAATGCTACAGGAGAAGAATGAAACCTTAGAGAAGGAGGTGAATGACTACAAGGAGATCCTCATGAAGGAAGGCATCACCATCGAGGAGGTCGAAGAAGATGAAGGAGACGTCATGGATGAAGTTTAGACTTAGTAGTTGGACCACCATGTTCTTCCTCGTTTAGTTCGTCGTTTTTTAAACACATTGATCTCCAACTTGTGGTGTGACAATGTTAGAATGTTTTGGTTTGCAGACTCTGTCGTTTTATTTAATCAACTTAGAATACCTGTTTCGAATTGCTAAGTAAGATTTTTATTTTAAGTTGTCTATTGAGTGTTGATTGTTTTGACTTGGTTGCTTTGTGCATGGGTAGGATTTTTCTTCTCTTAGTTCTATCTATCTTTCACTCATCTATGCTGAAAACCCTACAGATGCCTCCTCGTCGTGATACCGACAAAAATGATGCCATGCAACAACTGATGACCTCTCAAGCTCAGTTGATGACTATGATGACTCAATTCATTGCAGCAACCAACAACAACAACAATCACAACAACAACCCGCCACCTCCACCACCACCACCTCCAGTGGACAGACTTGCAAGATTCCTAAGGCTTAGGCCTAATAAGTTTTCCTCTGCTACCGAACCAATAGTGGCGGATGACTGGCTCCGTTCAGTCAACAAGGACTTAGTAACGTGTGAGTGTTCTGAGGCAGAAAAAGTAAGGTTCACTGCACACCTGTTGGAAGGACCTGTTGCATTATGGTGGGAGACTTATCAAGTGACTCATCCTCTGGATGGCATGACTTGGGATGCGTTCAGGGAAGGTTTCCGCAATGCTCACATTTCCTCTGGCATAATGAACCTGAAGAAAGAGGAATTTCGCAGCTTGAGGCAGGGAGGTAGAACTCTGAAGGAGTATATGGATGACTTCTGTATGCTATCAAGGTATGCACCAGAAGACATTGATACTGATGCAAAGAGGAAGGAAAAATTCCTCAATGGACTTAGGGGAGAACTGAAGATACCCTTGTCTGTGGCATATGCTCCAAACTATCAAGCTCTTCTGGATCAAGCTATCACTCTGGACAACAACATAAGAAAGGAAGATAATAGGAAGAGGAAGTTCAGTGCAAGTAAGGTTCATTCTGAAGGGACACACAAGAAACAACACACCTCTGAAGTCAGTAGCCATAAACCCTGGAATCACTCCAACAATGGTAGTGGCCAAAAACATCATGGTCATAACAACAATGGGGGATACAAAGGAAGCAATGGAGGATATAAAAGAAATAATGGTGGGTTCAAGGGAAACCATCACCATGGCCATAATCATGGGAATGGTAATCACCGTCCTAACTATGAAGGGAAGAAAGACTTGTCTAATGTGACTTGCTTCAAGTGAAAGAAGACATGACATTATTCAACTGAATGCCCAGAGAGGAAGGCTGATGAAAATTCCAAGCCCAATCCTTTCCAGAAGGGACAAGTGAACCACATCAATGTGGAAGAAGTTCATGATGAACCTGATGTTGTGATTGGTACGTTCTTGCTCAATTCCTTTCTAACATTAGTTTAATTTGATACTGGAGCATCGCATTCATTCATATCAGGAACTTTTGTAAACAAACATGGATTAGCTGAGGAAAGTCTAGGAAAACCTATTAGGGTAAGTTCACCTGGAGGGGAGATGATAGTAAATTCCGGGTGTAGGCAGTTAGACTTGAATATTGGTAAGCACACCTCTCCAACAGACTTAGTCATCCTAGAAACCCAAGGTTTGGATGTTATCATCGGAATGGATTGGATGACTTGTTTTGAAGGAATCATAGACTGTGCAAATAGAGCAATCACCCTCACCACCCCAGAGAAAAGGAAGATTAAGTTCAGATCAACTTTCGAAGTTAAGAAGGTTAGGCTAAATTCTCTTAAGGGGGTTAGCATGGGTGATGTGCTTATTGTCAAAGAATACCCAGATGTTTTTCCGGAAGAACTACCGGGAATGCCACCCGATAGAGATGTAGAGTTTCTCATCGAACTGAAACCGGGCACATGACCAATAGCTAAAGATCATATCCTATGGCCGTCGATGATCTGAAAGAGCTCAAGAAGCAACTGGAGGAACACATCCAAAAATGATTTATTCGTCCAACTTCATCGCCATGGGGAGCACCAGTCTTATTTGTTAAAAAGAAAGATCAAACACAGAGGCTAGTCACGGATTATAGAGAGATAAATGAGCAAACTATCAAAAACAAGTACCCGTTACCCAAGATAAACGAAATATTTGACCAACTGGAAGGTGCTTGTGTTTTCTCAAAGATCGATCTTCGATCAGGGTACCTCCAAATGAAAGTTAGAGAAATGGATATACCCAAGACTGCATTTGTTACGAGATATGGCTCATACGAGTACACCGTGATTCCTTTTGGATTAACCAATGCTCCAGCCTATTTCATGAATATGATGAATAAAGTGTTCATGGATTTTCTGGATAAGTTTGTGGTAGTGTTCATAGATGATATTCTAATCTACTCCAAGAGTCACAAAGAACATGAAGAGCACTTGCGTCTAGTATTGTAGAGACTACGTGAACATAAGTTGTATGCCAAGTACAACAAGTGTGAGTTTTGGTTAGAACAAGTCGGATTTCTAGGCCATGTGGTGTCCAAGGAAGGTATAGCGGTGGACCCTGAAAAGGTTTCAGCCGTAACGAATTGGGAGCCGCCGAAGAATGTTGGAGAATTACGAAGTTTTCTGGGTCTAGCAGGATACTACCGACGGTTCATTGAAAACTTCTCCAAGATCGCCAAGGCTTTAACGGAATTATTAAAGAAGGAGAAGAAGTTTGAGTGGACTGAGGCATGTGAAGCCAGTTTTCAAGAATTGAAGAAACGTCTAGTTTCAGCCCCAGTTCTATGCTTACCTGATTTGGAGAAGGAATTCCAAGTGTACTGTGATGCTTCACGCCAAGGCCTGGGAAGTGTGTTGATGCAGGAAGGCAGAGTGGCATCTTATGCCTCTAGACAGCTCAAGAAACATGAAGCAAATTATCCAACTCATGATCTCGAGTTAGCATCAGTAATGCATGCCCTGAAAACTTGGAGACCCTACCTGATGGGAAAAAGATGTGAGGTATTCACGGACCACAAAAGTTTGAAGTACATTTTTACACAGAAGGAATTGAACATGAGACAAAGACGATGGTTGGAACTTATTAAAGATTATGATCTAAGTCTCGAATACCATCCGGGAAAAGCTAATGTAGTAGTAGATGCTCTGAGTCGTAAAGTGTATGTGAATGGCCTTACAGCAGGAGAAATACCCGAGGATTTATGCAAGGCATTCAAGGACCTCAGATTGGAAGTAGTACCTAAAGGATTTGTAACCTCATTAGTAGTACAACCTACTTTGATGGACAAGATACGTGAAGCTCAGAAAGGAGACAAGGAAATAGAAGAAATCAAAGTCAATCTAAGAGCAGGAAAAGCTAAAGGATTCCATGAGGATGAGCAAGGGATTTTGTGGTTTGAAAAATGTGTATGTGTGGCCAATGATCCTTATATTAGGAAGTTAATTCTGCAAGAAGCTCATGAGACACCTTATTCCATTAATCCGGGAAATACCAAGATGTATATGGATGTGAAGGAGAGATTTTGGTGGAACAATCTGAAAAGAGAAATAGCAGAATATATCGCTAAGCGCGATGTATGCAGTCGAGTAAAGGCTGAACATCAGAAACCAGCAGGACTCTTACAACCTTTGAAAGTACCGGATTGGAAGTGGGATTCTATTGGGATGGATTTCATCACCGGGTTACCAAGGACCAGATCGGGTTATGATTCTATTTGGGTTATTGTTTGTCGTCTAACCAAAATAGCTCACTTTATACCCGTGAAGACCACTTATACAAGTGCAAAGTTAGCAGATATTTACATGAAGAGAATTGTGTGCCTTCATGGTGTTCCTAAGAGTTCCGTGTCTGATAGGGGGACCCAGTTCACTTCTCATTTCTAGAAGCAGTTGCACGAATCTTTGGGAACCAAATTGGAATTCAGTACGGCTTTCCACCCGCAAACAGATGGTCAGACTGAAAGAGTGAATCAGATTTTAGAGGATATGTTAAGAGCTTGTGCGCTCGATTATGGATCTAGTTGGGATGATAATCTACCCTACACTGAGTTCTCCTACAATAACAGTTACCAAGCCAGCATTGAGATGGCACCGTTTGAAGCCTTATATGGAAAGAAATGCACAACCCCACTGTTGTGGAGTGGTGTAGGAGAACAGAGTTTCTTTGGACCTGATATAATACAGGATGCTGAAGAGAAAGTCAGACTGATTAAGGATAGATTGAAAATAGCATAGTCACGTCAGAAAAGCTATGCAGATTCCAAGCGTAGAGAAGTCACCTACGAGGTGGGTGATAGAACCTATCCGAGAGTGTCACAACTTCGGGGTGTGAAAAGGTTTGGAATCAAAGGGAAGTTAGCACCTCGATTCATTGGACCATTCAAAATACTTTCTCACAAAGGTGAAGTGGCATATGAGTTAGAACTGCCAGAAGTTCTGTCTGCTGTGCATAATGTGTTCCATGTCAGTTAGTTGAAGAAATGTGATCCCGAGATGATGGGAGTTCCTTTGAAGGATACTGTACCCCTCGAGGAAGTACAATTGGAGAGTGACTTGACCTATGAAGAGAAGCCCATCAAAGTATTACAGACAGCAGAAAGAGTCACCCGTACCAAACCATCAAGTTTTGTAAAGTTCAGTGGAATCATCACACCGAGGAAGAAGCCACCTGGGAACGAGAGGATGACCTCCGAGAAGACCATCCACACCTATTTGCTGACCTTTCCGAATCTCGAGGGCGAGCTTCCTCTTAAGGGGGTTAGTCTGTAACATCCCAAAATTTGCAAAAATTTAAAAACTTTGCATCCATGCATCATTCATCATTTTGGCATAACATTACATTACATAAGTACAAAATAAAAATTCATTTAAGAGTTTAAATAAGTCATAATTCCATAACGTGTTTATTTAAACTCCTTAAATAATTATAATTTTCCCAATTTATCTAATGGGCAAGAATAATACTAAAAAGTTCTAAATTTAATAATCATTCCAAAACATATTTTTATGAATTTTTCTAAAGTGTTTTGACTGAGTTAAAAAAATCATTTTAAATAAATGGTGAAAACAGAAATTAATTTGAGAAAAAAAAGAATCGGGCCGGCCTCCCTATATACCGCGCGCGCGCTTCGGCCCAGCAACAGCCCGGTGGCCCGCGCTCCCTCTCCCTCTCGCTGACTGGTGGGACCCACCTGTCAGGTGAGTCTTCCACCTCCGGACGTAAATCCCGCGCGGATTCCTCTCCGTTTCGATCCGATTTCGATTCCAAAAATCGCGGAGTTTGTTTCCTTATGCGCCCCCATTTAATGCCCACCCCTACCACCTCTCCCCGCGCCCAAACCCTAGCCTCTTTCGCCTCCAGGCCGCTCGGGTTCCGAGCTCCGCCGCCGCCATTGCCGCCGGTACGAATTAGCGACCCCGATGACATCCGCTGTCCCCGAGCCCTTCTTCCCCTCTAGTTCTTCTTCCTTTAACCGTGCGCATCTTCGTGACTTCGTCGTTGGTCTCTTACCGCAGTCGAGCCGTCCCCGTCCGTGAACCACGCCGCCGCCTGCAGGCACCAACTCCGGCAAGGAATTCTCGGGGAACGGCGACGCTCCGAAGACCCGCGCTTCGCCACCGACCCCGCCTCGACGTCCTCTACGTATCGGTAAGACTCCTTCGTCTTGTAGGCCTCTAGGACTCGAACGCGCGCGATGCCGGCCGTGGCGCCGCCGCGGTCGGAGGACCTCCGGCGACTCGCGCCGCCCGCGCCGAGCCTCTGTTTGTAAACCGTTGGATCTAGATCCAACAGATCTAGATCCATTCAATCCCGAGCGCTCATTTTAAAAGAGATCGGACGGTTCGTGCTGCCGATCCGCATCGAATCGGTACCCTCCAATGGGATTACGCCACGTATCCCCTTTATTCTTTTTCGCAGGAAATTTTATTAATAAAACAGAAAAATGTGCAAAACTTAGGAAATTCATAACTTTTGATCTGTAAGTCCAAATTTGATAAACTTTATATCTACGGATAGCCCTGCTAGTGTAGATTATTTCTACATAATTTGTTTTTCCTTTTGATAAATTATAATTTGTGTAATTATCCGAGGAGTTTTTCGGCTATTAAATCTATAACTTAAATAATAAAAATGTTTTTTAATAAATTTAATTGTTATAGTGTTGTATTATTACCCTCTGTCCAGAAATATTAACATCGGTTTTATTTGAAGAATTACATAAAACAATAAACGTTGTAATTGTAGAATTCAATTTGTGCTATATGTTTTTCAATTATTTAATTGATAAATAAAATATGAAATACCTAGAAATTTTAATTCATTCATTTAATAACAGAGGATAAAAATTATTAATAAGTGTGTCCAATTATCATTGCATATCATACATGCATACATATTTATGTTTGGTGTTGTGATGATATTGTGTTGGTATTTATTTTATTTGCTTGTGTTAGATTGTGAAGAAGAGGAAGTACTTGCTTGTGATTGTTATTCTTGTTGTGCTTGCTCCTCCTGTTACCAAGGCAAGTGACATTCATATTCTACCCAATATTTTCTATATGCATATGTAGTATATTTTGAGTAGTGTGCATGATAGGGAATTTTGATTTATTTTATAATGCTAAGTTAGTTTGTATTTTACAAATATCCTAGTAGTGTGTAGCCACCCTTTTTCCTAAGCAGCCATGAAAAGTTTTTATTAGTTGCTTAGCTATGCTATTAAAATGTTTACCATGTTATAGAAATGTTTCTAAGTGTTTCAAATCTAAAATACACATCTGGGTGGATTTGGTTGTTATGGTTTATGTTGAGTGACTTTTGGGGCTATGCTTGTGGTTGTCGTCACCTAAGATGAATGTCTATTCTACTTAGGGCCATGAGTATGGTGGTTGTTACCCAGAAGTGCACTTGTGGACGGCCACCCAGGAACGAAGAGATTACCAGGTCCCTCCAAGTTTAGAAGTTTCCCGTGCAGCCTTTTGACAATGGGCTCTGTCTAGAATAACTAAGTTGTGAAGGTGCAACCTGTCAGCTTGACAAGCAGATGTAGAGTTGGTAGGTGGAACGGGTCTTGCTAATATGGTTGCATTCTTCTTCTGAAAGTTCTTGTCTCAATTCTCTCCTTTCCTTAATACACTCCGCGTGTATAGGATGTTTGGGTTAATTGAGTCTAAAGGTGAAAGTGCACAACCTCTGCAGAGTCGGCAATCTGAGTACTTAGCCGTGTCCCCGGAAATGGACTACCTCGAGCAACTGGACAAGGATGGGCGGAAGAATCTCAACACTGTTTTTATAAAGTAAAATTTGACTAAGGAAAGAATCGTTGGTGCACTTGGGCTTCATGCCTTGGTGCCAAGTCTTTGAGAAACAAAAGTGTTTACAAAAGATAGGAGAAAACTTGCTTTCTGCAAAATAGCCTACAACTCCACCAAGCCAAATATGCATATAGAATTAGACTTGTCGTAAATTATCCACCATAGTCACTTGCCAATACTTCATTGTATTGACCTCCTTCGGGGGCTGCATATTCCAATGTGCAGGTAATTCAGATGAAGAATAAGTTCGGACTCGAGTCTACACCCAACATGTCTGCCTGTGGCGCATGCTTGAAGATGAGGCTCATTTGCTATTGCTTTTGTTGTGAACTCTGAATATTGTAGCTAGTCTTCATGGCTATGCACTTTGTAATAAAGCTATACTTAGCTATTTTTGGATCTCGTTGTAGTAATATTATACTTATGCAATGATACTATATATTTTGTACTGTGGTCCTGGCAGTGATCCAGGGACTAGCACATAACACAGGTGTTCCATCTTTATATAAAAGATGGGGCGCTACATTTTAGCCTCACCTGGTATTGTTTATGTGAGCTCCACTACCGTGTTTGCTTGGTTTGCTGCCACGCTGATCCTGCGCTAGGTTTATTATATATTCCTAGTATCATTTTCCCCCGTTTAGTTTCCAATGAGTAGACACTGGACTATTATGGATTGGAATTGAGGGGCGTTAACTCATAGTAGAGGTGGGATGATATTAGGCAAAATGTTGATGAATCAAGTTGCAACATTATGTGCTTCCAAGAAACTAAACGAGACAATTTTGATCACTCCTATTTGAGAAAGTTCTGTCCAAGAAGATTCAATAACTTTGTTTTTTCACCTTCAGTTGGCAGCTCAGGTGGGATTATTACCATATGGAATGGCACTTTATTTGATGGGAAAGAAATTAGTGGGCATGTTTGGTATCTTACTAACGTGTATGGGCCCACCACTCCTGATGAAAGACTACTTTTCACTAATTGGCTTCAGAGTCTTGAATCTGCTCCTTTACACCAATGGATGATACTTGGTGATTTCAATCAGATCAAAGGTCCAGAGAATAGAAATAGACCTGGTGGGGATATCAATAACATGCTTCTTTTAAATAGAATCATTGCCTTACTGGACCTTGTTGAAATTCCTTTAAAGGGCAGGGATTTTACTTGGAGCAATATGCAGGCTGACCCTTTGTTACAGAAGTTAGACTGGATCTTTACCTCCTCTGTTTGGACAGTAACTTTCCCCAACACTCTGGCCACACCACTTGCTAAATTATCCTCAGATCACACTCCCATGAAGATCCAAATTGGCACTGATATTCCTAAGGAAAATGTGTTCAGATTTGAGGAATTTTGGTTGGAATTTGCTAGTTTTGATGAGACTGTTAAATCTCACTGGCAACATTGTGGTTCGTATAAAAATGCAGCACAAGATATCACTGCTCGCCTAAAATCCCCGAGATATGGCTTAAAGAAATGGAGTAAATCCCTCTCACAGCTAAACAAAACAATTGACTCATGTTCTTTTGTTCTTGCCCTGCTTGATGGCCTTAAGGATCAGAGACAACTGTCTGTTATGGAAAAAAATTCCGAGTTATTCTGAAAGCTCACACTGCTAATCTGCTGGAAGCTAAGAGGATATAATGGAGAAACAGAGCCAAAATCAGATGGGCTAAACTAGGTGGAGAAAATACCAAATTTTTTCACACTTTTGCAACTAAAAGCTATAGAAGCAATTATATTGCTTTTCTCACCACTGAGGATGATAGGATTCTTTGTGATCATGAGGCAAAGGCTGCTGCTATTTGGCACGCTTACAAAAGAAGGATTGGATGCTCTGACAGTCCAAGTATGTTGTTTGATCTGCAGGACCTGATAACACCTAATCCAAATATAGAATTTGCCTCTCTGGAATTGCCATTTACAAAAGAGGAAATTGATGATATTGTCAAAAGCATGTCGTCGGATAAATTCCCTGGGACAGATGGATTTAATGGTGCCTTCTTAAAAAAATGCTGGGATAATATTAAAGAGCAGTTTTATAATCTCTGCTTCAGGTTTCATGAGGGTAATTTGGATATCCGTAGCATTAACTCTTCTTATATTACTCTGATTCCTAAGAAAAGCAATCCAGAGTTTATTAATGACTACAGACCTATTTCTCTGGTCAGTATCACTCTCAAGCTTATCACTAAATTGCTCGCTCATAGAATGCAAAAAGTTGTCACATAGATAATACACAAAAATCAGTATGGATTCATTAAAAGCAGGACCATCCAGGACTGTTTAGATTGGGCGTTTGAATATATTCATATGTGCCATAAATCCAAAAGAGAAATCATTATTCTCAAACTGGACTTCGAAAAGGCTTTTGATAAAGTGGAATATAGTGCTATCCTACTTATGCTTAGACATATGGGATTTGGAGAGCTATGGACCAAGTGGATTGAGACAATACTGAACACTGCTTCTGCTTCTGTTTTTCTTAATGGTGTACCGGGGGAAAATATAAATTGTCTAAGAGGTGTCAGACAAGGGGACCCACTTTCACCTTTGCTATTTGTCTCAGCTGCAGAATTACTTCAATATGTGATTAATAATGCCTGGAGAGTTGGGGAGCTAAATCTGCCTCTTGAGAGTTCATATGGTCTAGATTATCCTACCATCCAATATGCTGATGACACTTTGCTAATTATGCCTGCTTGCCCTGATCGGCGGAACAAATTACAGAACCTGCTAGACAAGTTTTCATCCTCCACTGGCTTAAAAGTGAATTTCTCAAAATCTTCACTGGTTCCAATTAATATAAGTAATGATAGAGGTATGGAGTTAGCTATGACTGTCAACTGTAAAGTTGATCCCTGCCTTTTACCTTGAAGGGGATCGTGTGCAGAAAACAAAAAAATCCCTAGCAACGATATCCCTAAAACATGCCAAGATCTATTCTATGCAGATATAGTAGTACGAACGGAGATTGGAATACATACCCTTGTAGACCGAAAGCGGGGATTACGTTCCCGCCCAAACATTGTCGATGAAGACCGACGAATCCGACCTCAAGGTCGTGTAGAGGAAGCATACCTCCGAGCACCGCTAGCGCAGCACCTCGCAGGGCGTTACACACATACGGTGGAACGACGGCCTCCGAAGCTCCAGTCCAGTACGAGCAGCGGAAGACTTGGACCGGAACACCAGCAGCGCGGCAGCGGGCTATGGTGGAAGAGATCCCCCTCTCAACTCGGCGCAACTCCGACAAAGGGAATCACGAAATTGCGAGAGAATCGGGGAATTAATTGGTAAATTAAAAGGCCATGGGAGCCCCTCTATATATAGGCTCCCAGGGGGGAGCCAACCTCCTTACCAGGAAATGTGGGACTAATCCCACATGCCTGGTGCGGCATGGCTGGGTGCACCTGCACCCTAGTGGGCCTCTTGGCCCACTTGGGTCGGCCCCCAAGCCCCCCACCGAATTCCCCTAGGGAATTTTCCCCTCTTGGGCCTTCTTTCGACCAGAAGGCCCATTTAGGGAAATCAGCCTAAATAAATTCGAACATAAATATATAAAATCATATTTAGACATTAATTACACTAATTAATATCAAACATATTATATAGAATTTATTCTAGCTTTGAAAACTCTTTCGTCGCTGCCCGATCTCCATCGGACCTCTCCCGGGACCTTCCCGGTGATCTCTTTCCTTTCCGGTTGTCTTGTCAAAACCTCTTAAGTGTGTTACCCTAGCGGTTCGATATAATAACAGACATGATCGAGACTCCTCTCCGATCAATGACTAACTCGTAGGCCTGGATCCCATGAATTAATCCCTGTGATATAACGAATGACTTTCATCTATCAAACCTGAACGTCAAGTCTTAAACCTTTTGCCATGGCGATACTTAGCGTGTCCGAGCGTCGTTCATAGATATCTCCATATCTAGCTTGACCTCGTTACCGACAACGCTATCTTCTACTCGTCTATGATTCCATGTCTCCGTGACCTAGTCACATGCTTGCAAGCTCATCAGACATGATCTCACCGAGTGGGCCCTAGAGTATCTATCCTGCTATGCGGACTGGCAAATCCCGCTCTTGACACCTCGTCTCAACTACTCCTTTCCGATACCCAAAAGTATCACCGTTATTGTCATACTAATTAAGATACGACGTTTGGTGCAACCAAAGTATCTTCCAGGAATAACAATAAGAGTTGGTCTCACGGTCAAAGGCGTAATGACTGTGTCCTCCAAATATGGGTATGTCCATCACATCGTTCTCCAGCGATATGACTTCCATTGCCGACCGGCGCAATGCCCTATGATCGGGAAACCTCGATCATCGATCGTGCAACGAAACTAATCTTAGTAGAAGCTACTAGGGACCTGGTTGTTTACGCATCTCACCCTTATTAATGTTTCCGCTTAATACGGTTATAGCATGACACAAAAACATATTATGAACAAACGAGATATGATAAAGAAATACACTTTATTAATTGCCTCTAGGGCATATCTCCTTCATACCTATCTTGGCTTACCATTAGGGACTACCAGGCCGAAAATGGAAGACCTCATTGGAATTATCCATAGAATTGACAGGCGGCTAGTGGGTGTTGCAGATACCATATCCTATGATGGTAGGTTGGTGGTGGTGAAATCTATCATTTCATCTATGCCTAATTTTGCTATGTGCACTTTAAAACTGCCATTGGGTTTCGTCGATTATGTGGAAGGATCCACTAGAGGGTTTTTCTGGAGAGGGAAAGATATCCATGCCAAAGGTAAATGCCTGGTCAAATGGGATATAGTATGCAAACCAAAAAAGGCAGGTGGTCTTGGAGTATTAAACTTGAGAACACAAAATATTGCTTTGCTGATGAAGCATTTATTCAAAATGATGAACAAGGCTGAGGTTCCTTGGGTCAAGCTTGTTTGGCAGGCGCACTATCAGAACAACAAGCTCCCTCAATCGGCCGGTCCATGTGGATCATTCTGGTGGAAAGATTGTCTTAAATTGCTTGACACTTTCTTGGAAATTGCTGTGTGTGTCCCTGGTGATGGGAGCTCTACTAGGCCATTGTTTTATAAATGGACTGATGATCTTCTCAGAGTCAAGCTCCCTCATCTGTGTTCCTTTGCAAAAGATCAAAATATCTCATTGATGCAAGCTGCTGCCATCTGTTCCGATGCAGATATTTTTGATATGTTCCATCTCCCTGTGTCTATGATTGCAGCTCAACAATGTAATGAACTAGGCACAACTCTTTTAGGCAGATCAGCTGTACATGATAATGATGTGTGGGTCATGGCTGCGAACAAGAAACAGTATACATCCAAAGCTGTTTATAATGCTCTGTATGTTCATCCTAGTGCCCCCCACTCCTATGAGATGGATATGGAAATCATGTACTCTGCCTAAGCACAAGATGTTCTTTTGGCTTTTATTACAGGACAGATTAAATATCAGAGATCTACTGGCTAGAAAGAATTTCATGATTCCATCATATAAGTGTGTCCTCTGTCCTGAGGAGGTTGTTGAGGACTATATTTATCTGTTCTTTGATTGTGATTTCAGTAAGACATTTTGGTGGAAGTTAAATTTTGAATGGAACACCGATCTAGATGTTTTGGGTATGCTCACGGAAGCAAGCAGAAGATACAATCTCATTTGATTCAAAGAATCCTTGATAGTTGGCTGCTGGAGTCTTTGGAACCACAGGAACAGGAACATGAGCATTTTTGACAACCAACCTATCTCAATCGATGTTTGTTTTCAGGATTTTATTTATTCCTTTAAGCTTGTTATGCATAGAGCTAAACCCTCTCTTAAAGTGGGTATGACCCAATGGGTAGACACTTTATGAACTTCTGTATGAACTTTGGGTGTACATATTGAATGAGAAAATAGAAAATTAGACAGTAGGGTTCTACCCTACTGTCTTTCGCTTAAAAAAATGGAATCCAAATGTTAAGCGTGTTGGGGTTGGAGCAGTTTGAGGATGGGTGACCGAATGGGAAGTTTGACTAGATTAAATAGTTTGACTTGAGACTAAGTGTGTCGTTAGTGTGAAGTGGGTGGGTTAGTGGGTAGTTAAGTGTGTGGCTAAGTGAGTAATTCTGAAATTCAATTTTTTTTCAGAAATATAAAAAAAATCAAAAATATTTGAAAAACCTTTAGTACCGGTCGGTAACACCGACCGGTACTAAAGGTTTCAAGACGAAATTTGCCCCGCGCCCCATGTGGAGACCTTTAGTACTGGTCGCAACACAACCGGGACTAATGTGGGGGGCCTTTAGTCCCGCTTGGGCAGTACCGGTTGCACAACCGGTACTAATGCCCCTCCCCGACCAAATGGGAAGTTTGACTAGATTAAATAGTTTTACTTGAGACTAAGTGTGTTGTTAGTGTCAAGTGGGTGAGTTTGTGAGTAGTTAAGTGTGTGGCTAAGTGAGTAATTTTGAAATTCAAAAAAATAATATTTTTCTCAGAAAAAAAATCAAAAATATTTGAAAAACCTTTAGTACCGGTCGGTAACACCGAACGGCCGGTACTAAAAGTTTCCAGACGAAATTTGCCCCACGCCCTATGGGGAGACCTTTAGTAACGGTCGCAACACAACCGGGACTAATGTTGTGGTGCCTTTAGTCCCGATTGGGCAGTACCGGTTGCACAACCGGTACTAATACCCCTCCCCGACCGGTACTGGAGGTCTCTTTTCCAATAGTGACCCATTGGGTCATACCCTATTTAAGAGAAGGCACTCTACGTATAATAAGCTTAAAAGAGTAAAAAAAAAAATTGGAAACAAATATCCAAGCAGATAGGCTGCAGGGGCGACTCCAAGAATTAATTGGAGAGCGGGCCAAATTTTTTGACAAAAAAGGGCAGCGCTGTGATTCATTGAAAATGGCTCGATTTATCGCAAAACCATGCCAAATGAAATTTAACAATGATAAACTAATCGTTGTTTCAGAAGAAAAATAGTCATTATCTAATACATGAATTTATTTAAGACAAATATACCCGGAAAGTTGTTTTTGTACCTGGGCACCAATGATCTCACGTTATATTTTTTTCTTCTGAAAATCCCACTTTTCTGTTTTGAAAAATTCTAGAAAAAATGATTCGCTTGGTGCTGTATATTTTACTTCACTTTTTAGCATCATGCTGCATTGCTAAATCGTTGTTCCCGAGCTCAAACTTAAGGAAAACTTTTAAAATATAGAGTAAAATATGAAGCGTCCAAGTTAATGCCTTCATGACAAAAAAAAAGGTCTAAGCAGCTGAAAAGAAAAGCCAAAGTTACTAAAAGAGGCCCAAGTTGCGGTCTAATACAACACACATGATAACATTTCATGGTTGTCTTCCTCAATTGTACCGTAAGAACTCATAACATGCTCTAATGGCGATGTCTCTTTCTCCACTACCTATACCCTAACTATCTGGGCTTTGGGGGGCCCTTGGATTCAGTGGCCCGGGGTGGCCGCCCTCCTCCCCCCTCAGAGCCGGCCCTGGTTGCCGAGCGTAGAACTGGATGTCGTCGTGGGCATGTGTGTGTGCGTGCTTGAGTTATGGGCTGGATCGCTGATAGAATAGTAGTAGTAGAAAATAATTTTGCTATTTCTTAGGGTAGGCTGAAGCCTGTTTAAGCCTTTCTATTGCCCTCGCCTTTGGTAGTCTGGACGTCAAAGATGCATCTATTTCCGTGATTCCACAAGCTCCAGCAACCCCTCCTTGAAACATATCAGCTTATATGTTTTCTTTGCTTCCATCAACATGTTAAGAAGATCCAGATCAGAATTCCACTCAAGATTTAACTTCCACCAGAAATTTCTACTACAGTCACACTCAAAGAACAAATGCATATAGTCTTCAGTGGTTCTATGGGCGCACAACAGACAGTTATAATCCGCAATCACAAACTGTATCCTGGCCATAAAATCTCGAGTGTTCAATCTGTCATGTAGTAGTAACCAGAAAAAAGATCTTATACTTGAGAAGGGCACATTACTTCGAAATCCATCTGAAAGTTGCGGGAGCCAACTCATTTGGCATCAGGTGTCATATACTCGTTTACTAGAGTATTTCTTATTACTCGGTGCTAAGGACCAATTGTCATTCATAGTCTGACTTGCTTGACTATTCAACAAAGTGTCTAATTGATCACACTGCTGGTCAGCAACCATCGAAAGAGGAGTATGGAACATATCCGCACTATCCTCATCGATAGAGAAGTTTGAAAATTATAAGAATTCATATCTGCTTTGTGAAAACTTGACACCAAGTGGTTTGGTTTTGTACATCCACGTCCCGAACTAAGTGAGATGTGTTCACTTTTTCTCTCCCTTTTGTTTTAGTTACATATTTCACCTTTAGACACATTACGAGTTGTAAACGTTTGAGAACCACTTTAAATTGTGAATTCATTATTCATATTTTTTTAATTGACAAAGCAAGTTAATTATGTTGGACGAATGCCACACTTATCTTGAACTTGGAATAACTGTTCACGTTATTTTGTAGTTCTTAGGGCTGCACATTTGTTAGCTAGCTTAGCAAGGCAAACATTTATAAGCATTTGGTACACGAACAACCGATTTTCTTAACTCCGGACGATAGAAGATCACAAGACAACTATTCACTAGTAGAAAACGAGCCTTTGGTTCACCCCTTTAGTCTCGGTTCATTTTTTGAACCCAGACTAAAGGGGTGAGAGCCACACCGCCGGATATGTGAGGGACCTTTAGTCCCGGTTCGTGTAACGAACCGGGACTAAAGGTTCACCGCATGCGGCAGCAGAGGCGGGCCCCAGCGCCAGAGACCTTTAGTCCCAGTTCGTAACACAAACCGGGACTAAAGGTCCTCACTTTATCAACTTCTTCCACCCCTGCTCACTCCATTTTTCCCACCGAGCCCGAGCTCAAAATCATTTCCTCTCCATTTCCTCTCCCCAAGACTAGATAATCCATAATATTTTACACCATTTGGCAAGATTGAAGCCACCCCACGGTTAGCCTCTTCATCCTCTTTCCGGCATTGCTTATTTAGCTCATTTTGCTCATTTTAATTTTTTTGTGCAAGCAAGGTGTTCGATGTAATGCCTAAGTTATGATCTCATTTGTGTATATGTGCAATTTGTTCTCAAACTAAAATAATGATTTATGTGTTTTAGTGTGGTGAGGAGCCTTATCGACGTCGATCGCCCGCGCCGTCCCGTCACCACCTCGGTGAGCCACTATATTTTATTTTATTTTATTTTAAAAACATAGCTTTTATGATTTAGATGCATAGTTACTACTTGTATAATTTTCTAACTTGTATTATAAGTATAGTGTCATGGTTCTGATATCCGTCCCCGTCGGTCCTCGTCCGGTCTATGATTCGGATGTGGTATATTTTCAAAACTATTTATTTCATTCTATGTTTCTGGCAATTATGGCGACCAACTTGACATAGAATTATTTTTATCTAGGAGGTAGTTTAACCAGAAATTGAACCTGACCCTATTGTCGAGTTTTTGGATAAAGAAAACAATGATTTGAAAGCAAAATTGAAAAGAAGTGAAGCTGTTTATCTTCAATGCTTAGAAGATAAGATGAAATTAGAGCTCAAACTTGCCGACGTGGTCGATGGTAACGAGATCAAGATGGATGCAATGCGCTTGAAGATAAAAAGGATTAGAAAATATGCCATTAATCGGGAGGCTTGGTATCATTATGCTGTGGGTTCAGTATTTACCTTAGTTGCGATTTTGATCACATTTGTTGTTGGATTTAAATTCTTTAGATAATTTTTATATTTGTTTCAGTTAATGTATGTTTTATGAGAACTATGTATTACCGCTTGTCAATACTCTACTCTTATTTTAATGGATGACATTGTATTAATTAATTTGCTCTTACATATTATTTATAACAGTAGTGTAATAATGGGGTTCGATATACTTTTATGTAATACAGATGAACCGACAATGGATGTACGGTGACCGATGTTGTCCTGAGTTCATTGATGGCATGCATAATTTTCTCCATATGGCTGAGGCAAACAAGCCGAAGAACGGTTTTATTCGTTGTCCATGTAGTGCCTGCACGAATATGAGTGATCACTCTAGCTCAAAATGTCATTCACTCACACCTCTTGCATAATGGTTTTATGCCTGGTTATTATTGTTGGACCAAGCACGGAGAAACAGGGGTTATCATGGAAGAAAATGAAGAAGAGGAGGATAATGACAAGTATCCTTGGTTCAGTGATACTACAATGGGAGAAGACGAAACTGAAGAAGATCCCATTATTGATGAGCCCGACGATGATCTTCGTCGGGCCATTCGTGATGCACAAATGGACTGTGGAAGTGAAAACGAAAGGTTGAAGTTGGAGCGTATGTTAGCTGATCACGCCAAATTGTTGTACCCAACTTGTCAAAATGACCAGAAAAAGATAGGTACCACACTTGAATTGTTGCAATGGAAGGCAGAGAATGGTACTTCTGACAAGGGATTTGAAAATTTGTTAAAAATAGTTAAGAAGATGCTTCCAAAGGATAACGAATTGCCGTCTAGTACGTTTGAAGCAAAGAAGGTGGTATGCCCTCTAGGATTAGAGGTGCATAAGATACACGCTTGCATTAATGACTGCATCCTCTACCGCGGTGAGCACGAAAAATTGAATGCATGTCCTGTATGCGGTGCTTTGCGGTATAAGATCGGGCGAGATGACCCTGGTGATGTTGAGGGCGAGCCGCGCCCCAGGAAGAGGATTCCTGCAAAGGTGATGTGGTATGCTCCTATAATACCACGGTTGAAACGTTTGTTCAGCAATAGAGAGCATGCCAAGTTGTTGCGTTGGCACAAAGAAGATCGTAAAAAAGACTTGATGTTGAGACACCCCGCGGATGGGTCCCGGTGGAGAAAAATTGACAGAGAGTTCCCGACATTTTCAGATGACGCAAGGAACTTAAGATTTGGCCTAAGTACAGATGGCTTTAATTCTTTTGGAGAGCAGAGCTCCAGTCACAGCACTTGGCCCGTGACTCTATGTATCTATAACCTTCCTCCTTGGCTGTGCATGAAGCGGAAGTACATTATGATGCCCGTGCTCATTCAAGGCCCGAAGCAACCTGGCAACGACATTGATGTGTACCTCAGGCCATTAGTTGAAGAACTTTTGCAGTTGTGGTGTGAGGAAGGTGTACATGTGTGGGATGAGCACAAATTGGAGGAATTTGATCTACGAGCTTTGCTTTTTGTAACCATCAATGATTGGCCTGCTCTAGGCAACATTTCATGACAGTCAAACAAGGGATACAATGCATGCACGCACTGTTTAGCTGAGACTGATAGTATACATTTAGGTAACAAGAATGTGTACCTAGGTCATCGTCGGTTTCTTGTACCCAAGCATCCGTTAAGGAAGAAAGGCAAGCATTACAAATGTGAGGCAGATCATCGGCCGAGGCCTACCCGCCCTTCTAGTTCTGCTATACATGATATGGTCAAGGATTTAAATGTAATCTTTGGAAAGGGTCCTGGCGGTCTCACTGTTCCGAATGACGCAAACAACCACGTACCCATGTGGAAGAAGAAATCTATATTTTGGGAGCTGCCATATTGGATAATGCTAGAGATTCACTCTGCAATCGACGTGATGCACGTGACAAAGAACATTTGTTGCAATTTGCTAAACTTCTTGGGCGTGTATGGGAAGTCAAAAGATGGGAAGTCAAAAAAAGGTACACCGAAAGGAAGGCAGATCCATCAACGTATGAGCGAAGAGATGCATCGAGACGATACTCATTCAGAGAATCAGCCAGGTCCTGCAAGCTACGCTCTTACTAAAGAAGAGAAGAAAATATTTTTTGAGTGCCTTCGCAGTATGAAGGTTCCATCTGGCTTCTCATCAAATATAAAAGGAATAATAAACATGGCAGAGCAAAAAATTCAGAATCTAAAGTCTCATGACTGTCACGTGATTATGACACAATTACTTCCGGTTGCATTGAGAGGGCTTCTACCGGAAAATGTTCGAGAACCCATTGTGAAGCTATGTGCATTTCTCAATGCAATTTCTCAGAAGGTCATCAATCCACTAACTCTAAAATTTTTAGAGAAGGATGTGGTCCAATGTCTTGTCAGCTTCGAGTTGGTGTTCCCACCAACCTTCTTCAATATAATGACGCACCTTGTAGTCCACCTAGTCGAAGAGATTTCTGTTCTCGGTCCTGTATTTTTACACAACATGTTCCCCTTTGAGAGGTTCATGGGAGTCTTAAAAAAATATGTGCATAACCGGGCTAGCCCAGAAGGAAGCATCGTCAAGGGTTATGGAACAGAGGAGGTCATTGAGTTTTGTGTAGATTTTATTCCTGATCTGAAGCCGATAGGTGTTCCTGAATCACGTCATGAGGGGAGACTGCATGGAAAAGGCACCCTTGGAAAGAAAGCAACAATATGTCAAGACGGGGATTCTTTCACTCAAGCACACGACACCGTTCTACATAATTCCAGTTTGGTGGGTCCGTATGTCGAGGAACACAAGAATGTTTTACGCTCCAAGTACCCGAAGAAATCTGAAGATTGTATTGATGGAGAACACATGAAGACTTTCAGCAGTTGGTTAAAAAGACGTCTCATTAATGACACCAATGTTGAAGAACAGCTATACTTGTTGGCCACATCACCAGCTTCAACTATATTGACTTTTCAAGGGTACGAGATAAATGGAAATATATTTTACACAGCCAAACAAGATAAAAAGAGCACCAACCAAAACAGTGGAGTACGCTTTGATGCAACAAACTGCAACGGGACAAAGGACACATATTATGGTTACATAGAGGAGATATGGGAACTTGACTATGGACCTACTTTTAAGGTCCCTTTGTTCAAGTGCAAATGGTTCAACCTACGAGGCGGGGTAGAGGTAGACCCACGATACGGAATGACTAAAGTGGATCTCAACAATCTTTCGTACGAGAATGAACCATTCATCCTAGCCAGTGAAGTTGCTCAGGTTTTCTATGTGAAAGACATGTCTACCCTACCGAAAAAAAGATAAGATAAGCAAGCGAGTACATCATACGATGAGCCAAAGCGCCACATAGTTCTTTCAGGGAAAAGAGTCATTGTGGGAGTGGAGGACAAGACAGACATGTCAGAAGATTACGATAAGTTTCATGACATTCCGCCCTTTAAAGTCAACACTGATCCAAGTATCAAGTTAAATGAAGAAGATTGTCCGTGGTTACGGCGCAATCGGAAGAACAAGTAAACACTAGAGAGGGATATTATTGTTGATGTGTAATATCCGAATGCTTTGTATCAGAAGAACAAGTGAACTGAAGTATTTTGTAGATGCATGGAACAAAACACACGATTTCACCTGCATACAGCCCAACGGTGGCTCGTGAGTGCCTGCATATGAAATGCACCGTTGGACGTATGCAGGGAATCCGAATGCTTTGTATTCTGTCGATGAAGTAGAATGAGGAGACAATGACTGCCGAACATGTTCAAGAGGGGGCTATATATAGGGTCATGTGACTCACGAACTGGTCATGATAGTGCCCATCCAACAACTCAGAATCTCTCAAAAGAAACACATCTCTTCATCCAACGGCTCACAAGTGCTTTAAAGAAACACACGATCCATGTGCTTCTTTAGTCCCGGTTGGTGTACCAACCGGGACTAAAGAAGCACATGGATCGTGTGTTTCTTTCTAGTGCTTGTGAGACGTTGGATCTGAGGTGTGTTTCTTTTGAGAGATTCTGAGCTGTTGGATCAGCAGTATGACGACCACTTCGTGACCCACATGACTCGGTTGTTGTTACCAACCGGGACTAAAGAAGCACACGTACCTTATATATATCCCCCCTCCCGGACATGTTCAGCACTCAGTGTCTACTCATTGTAGTTCATTTTGGCAGCACACGGGTAGCAGAGAGCACTCAGTGAAGGCTGAAGGTGAACCCTCCCCTCGGCAGAGGCATCTCTGGGCAACCAGCGGCAAGACGTCTCTGATGATCTGCGACCGTTTCAAACGGTTGCATATCATCAGAGATGTCTTGTAGGACGGTTGTAGATCATCAGAGATGTCTTGCCACGGTCATTTGGCTTGGCTTGAAATGACCATAACTTGGTCATTTGGCTTGAAACTTCTAGATGTTCAAGGATTTGATTTTTTGAGGTGTTTATCATTTTTCCTAGCAACTAGTACACATATAAGGAGCCCATGCCAAAGGATTTGATTTTTTGAGGTGTTTATCACTTTATTACATTTTTTCTTAAAAACGATCAAAACGGTCGCTACGACTAATCATCGGAAGAGGTGATATTTTCTAGAACTATCAATGTTTCTGTGATATAACCACTAGTTGTGTACCTTAAAATGATTTTTCCAAAAGTTTCAGACCAAACTATCAAATAGTTGTAGTTCAAATTTGAATTACTTTCGATAAATCAACATAAACTCAATTAACTAGGGGAAATTAGTTAGAATTGTAAGAAAAAACTCTTACTTGTGGATCATCCATCATATGTGCACCACTCTTAGTGAAAAATAGTTGGGTGCCATTTGGAATCATATTTTCTGTACTCACTTCACAAAAAACCTCATTTTTTGCACTCAAAAAAAGGAAAATGATATTTATGAAAATAATTTGTAGAATCCCTTTGGCATGGTTGTTTAATATACCAATATTCACCTATGTGTGGAGTATGAGATCTTTATCACAAACTATGTCGTCGAAATGACCATAACTTGGTCATTTGGCTTGAAACTTCTAGATGTTCATACATGATAGACCTTTTTGTGAAGACTTTTTTTGCAAATGTAGGCAAAAATCAAGTTTATCATTTTTCCTAGCAACTAGTACACATATAAGGAGCCCATGCCAAAGGATTTGATTTTTTGAGGTGTTTATCACTTTATTACATTTTTTCTTAAAAACGATCAAAACAGTCGCTACGACTAATCATCGGAAGAGGTGATATTTTCTAGAACTATCAATGTTTCTGTGATATAACCACTAGTTGTGTACCTTAAAATGATTTTTCCAAAAGTTTCAGACCAAACTATCAAATAGTTGTAGTTCAAATTTGAATTACTTTCGATACATCAACGAAAACTCAATTAACTAGGGAAAATTAGCTATAATTCAAAGAAAAAACTCAAACTTGGGGATCATCCATCATATGTGCACCACTCTTAGTGAAAAATAGTTGGGTGCCATTTGGAATCATATTTCCTGTACTTACTTCACAAAAAACCTCATTTTTTCCACTTAAAATAATTTATGAAATAATATGAAGAAATCACCTAGGCATCTTAAAATGAAAGAATATAAAACAAACCATAAAAAACTAGAAACCAAAACAATTCAAAAAATAAGTAAACCAAAATAAGAAATAGAAAAGTAAACAATTCAAACAATTTAAAACAAAACAGAAACAAAAACCGGTAAAAAGAAAAAAGAAAAAAAAAGGTCATTTGTCTCGGTCCAGGCAGACCCTTTAGTCGCGGTTGGTGTTACCAAGCGCGACTAAAGACCCTTTAGTCTCGGTTCGTGGCTGGAACCGAGACTAAAGGTCTGGCCGCATCGTTTAGTGTGGTCACGGCCAATTTTTAGGGCATTCTTCTCCAAATCCTCTCGCGCGGCGAAGCCCTGCTCGATCCGCTCCTGCGCCGCCTCCCGCCGTTCCTCTCCTCTCCGCCGTGCTGCTCCGGTGGCTCACCGTCGCCTCCGCGCTCCTCTCAGGTCGCTCGCTGTCCTCTACATCGAAGCGCCCGCGGCTCGGCCTCCTCCCGCATCGACGCACCCGTGGCCTCCGTCGTCCGCCGTCCTCGCTCCGCCACGCTCACCGCCAGCACCTCCTCTCCGGTCGCTCGACATCCTCTGCCTCGACGCGCCCACGGCTCGGCCTCCTCCGCATCGACGCGCTCCTCTCCGGTCGCTCCTCTCCGGTCGCTCGCCATCCTCTTCGAATTCGTAAGCTCAAACCCTAGCTGTGGCAAGACAAAATGCAAAGAACAACATATATCGCACCAAAAATATATACTGCTCTGCTCTTGTTAACATGCAACCATCAACTAAACACATGCATTTCTTGTTTAGGGAAAAAAGATTGTCCAGTTCAGCAATATATACTGCTCTGCTGGGGTTACTATTGCTCTTCAGAGGTCGGCAGCATTTAATTTAGAACACATTTGCTCGTCCTTCTATTTGCAATCAATCATGTCCTTATCAATTGATATGTGGTTTTCTTTGGTTTTGACTATGGGCAAAGTTATTTGAAATGGTCAATTGATCACATGTCTATAGTGATATCAAATTAAAGAAATTCTGCATCATTCTTTCTAGTTTAATTTCTTAAAGCATCGACCATGAAAATTAATCTTCTCTCAGGATTGCAAATCAAATTTCTAATGCTTCATTAATATTGTGTGGACGGTTCGCGTTAAAAAGTGTAACATTTATGTTGATTAACTCATATCTAGGTTTAGAAAATTCTTAATTCAACATTATAGTATCTATAAAATCATGTCAATTGCCTGTTAGATTTTGGGTCTGTAGACATGATTTCATAGATACTATAATGTTGAATTTAAAACTTCAATTTATATCCATTCTTACTTTTTTTTCAAGAATATGCCTTAGAGTGGCATATACATTCTTACGTTGACGTATCGAGAGGAAATATTGTATTCTCATATTATTTGTGTGCTTATGTATCATACATTCATTAGTTGCAGAAATCATGGAATAAGAGGCATAAATGTTGCTATTGATTAGTTAGCTCACTGCATTACATTGTTTCTCCCATTGATATCATATATGAAACTGTATCCAAAATATTTGTAGGATCTTACTCAAACCATAAATAAGTCATCTCTCTAAATCTGGGCATAGTTAATCTTGTCAAATCTGTATATTTATCCTCCCAATTCTGCCATTAATTGCACTAAATACATTAAATTTGGCCTCATATGTCACATAGGTTTTCTCTATATAAACACACACGTACCCCTTTTCTCATAGCCAAGCCAAGACCTACCACTCCCAACATGGCAAGTAGCAATCCGCTTGAATGGCCAGAAGCCATTGTACAGGTGCAAACTCTTTCTGTATCTGGTATGAGCACCGTGCCTCCACAGTACATCAGGCCTCTATCCGAGCGTACCAGTGGTAGCAAAAATGACCCTAGCCTTAGAATCCCAGTTATTGATCTCGCTAGCTTCTCTAATGCCCCTGACCATCACCAAGCAATGCTAGAAGCAGTAGCCGATGCATGTAAGAACTGGGGATTCTTCCAGTTAGTGAACCATGATGTGGACATGGATGTTATGTGAGCATCATTAAAACTATCATGGCTGTCTAGAAAACAGATTCCTGATCTTTACTGGAAAAAAGGTATAAAATCACAGAAAAGGAAAATTGACTTGATATTTTACGACCGAAATATTCAGTTATTAATACACATTTCATTAGTTCGAAGTTTTATGATTTGAGCACCGTAAGTGCCTCTGAAAATTCACTCTTTACGGGCTGTCCAGTTTTTGACATATTATGTCTTTATTTTGCATTACTCTCATTACTTGTGTTTTGTGTGGTTCTTTTGATCAAGGAGCAATACACAACCTTAGTAACAATAGCTACAACTCATGATATGTCTTTGCTGTACTTACTGTTTGTGTATGTATCAGATGAGGCTTTTTATGAACTTCGGCCGACTCATGCGTTTATTTGCTAACTTGTTGTGTTTGACTCTTATATCTCTCTATGACTCAATGCTAATTTGATTGATATACAATTCATTATACAACTTGCAGGAGGTCTGTTGCTCGGGTCCTTGTGTCCACGGCTTTTCAGGAGGTCTTGCTTCAGTGGCTATCTTTGTTTTGTAAATTGAGATGATTGTAAATGTGTTAGATATGAAATTGTAATATATGATCCGTATATATATTATGGTGTGTTGGATATGCAAATTGAGATGATTGTAAATGTGTACGAAAAAAGATGATTTTGTGTTAGATATGCACAATTCTAAAATATGATCCATATATATAGTTTTGTGTTAGGTATGCAAGATGAGCACACACTGTTTTCTTGGCTGCCACCTTGTTGTGCTATATGATCCATACTTGTTGCAATTATTGTACTTGTATATGTTTTTCAGATGAATAAATGTAAACTTGATTATAATGCCCGAGCTATGGATTGCAGGTAGAGCTATGGAGCACTTGCGAGACGAACAGATAGAAGAAGCACAATTTCAACGAGACGAAGAGATGGAAGACCAAATGGAACAACTTATTTTTAATGATGCCCGAGCTGGAGGAGATGTAGATGATTATGATTTCGACCAATTTTTGAACGACTTTGGAATCGAGTCACAAGACTTTGATGTGGTGATAGCAAACTCCGGCGGAGAGGTGTATATGTGTTTATAATAAATATGGCGATATGTTGTTGTTAACTACATGCATTAATTGATTTATGTTGCATTTATTAACGACTTATTTTTCTTTTAGCCATCCGGATCGAGCAAATCTGCAAAAAAACACCCACCATGTGCTCCTCGAGGCAAGGCAAAAAGAATGACGAGCGAGGATCCAAAGTTACCGATTGAGGAAATTGCTGATTCCGGCGAACCGCTCGAACCAAAACAGAACCGCAACAAATTTATAAGTCAAGCTGGAGTTATTGTTAGGGACATGATCCCAATCAGCATACGCGAATGGAATAAGCCGGCGGTCGCAGATGTGGACGACCCATGTTATGTCCACCAAGTTCTTAAGGATTTGGTCTATAACACGCTGTTGTCACATTTCACCCTCCCGCCAGATCTCTCTAAAGTGAAGAAGGACAACCTCAAGAAGTGGACTCTTATTAAGATGGCGGAACAATTCCGGAACTGGAAGAAAAAGTTATGGAATCAATATGTAGAAACAAAAGAAGTGCCAGATTTCAGTGGAGCACAAGGGAAGAAGTTAGAATCTGAATGGGCGGCGTTTAAGGCGTATAGGGAATCACCTATGGCTGTGGCCCGATCGACGATAAATAAATTGAATGCTGGGCTGAAGGAATACCACCATACATTGGGGACAGGTGGCTACAAGAGCGCCATTCCTAAGTGGTTAGCCTATGAAGAAAAACTGCTTCAATCAGGGGTCCGTCCATAGACACTTGACTGGCCCGAGAGGTCGAAATTCTGGTTGTTCGCGCATGGGGCAATGTTGGACCCTAAAACCGGAGAGATTGTTGGAAGGGGAAAATGGAAGGTTCTCGTTAATCGTATAAAAAAGAAGCTTGAAGAAGCAATTAATGATGTTCGCAATGGTGTGTTCAAACCCGATAGAGAGGATGACGAGCTGACACGGGCACTAGGGAATCCTGAACATGTTGGACGAGCTCGAGGCTTTCCTGGCGGTGCTACGTTTAAGACTGCGTGGCCGGAATCCGCTCACACTTATAGAAGCCGTAGCAGAGGTAAGAAGAAGGAGGCCGACCGGATATTACAATTGGAACGTGAAATGAAGGAGCAACGGGCGGAAATAAAAGCATTGAAGGAGCAAAGAACGGAACCTCAGGAGCGGCACCAATTAGACCATGAAGCGCATGCCGCCCCATCTCAGCGTAGAAGCAGCGTTGGTTCCACGCGTCAGGTCGACGTTGGTGCCTACCCAGTGGATGACATCACAGAGCCTACAGGTTGTGAGCTACATATAGCAATGCGAAACATAACTTTGAAGGTGGCGGTGGGGCAAGCTTTAGTAATTCAACCTGGAGAACTCTACCATTGTGGTCAAATTCCAGATGGCTACGCTCGTGTCGGGGTGGACGAAATTATGCCGGGATTTGAATCCTTGGAACTTGAGTTACCTGGAGGTGACGAGGAGAAAACGTTGGCAGACGTCAAGCATGCCTTCGCCCTATGGCCCAAGAAATACATCGTCCTTTCAGAACAAGCAAAGTCCAGTCCTCGTTCTAGGAGTCCAGCTCACCAGCCAAGTCCACTCTTCCTCGAGAGGGATCAAAGACGGAGTCCATCTCCACCCCATCAGCAAAGCCCACACCTCCCCGATAGGGACCCCAGCCCGAGTCCATCTCCAGCTCAACAGCAAAGCCAACCGCCCCCCGAGAGGGCTCCTAGCGCGAGGCCATCGCAGTCTGTGCCAGTCCGCCAGAATGTTAAGTCGCTCTCGAGTAGGCGCCAGTCTGGTTCTCCTGTTAGGAAGAAACCTAGAAAGCAGAAAACAACGCCGCCTACTCCAAAGTTACCTTGGGAGAGAACCGTCGAGGAAAACGATATCGCATGCAAAGAACATACGGATGCCTGGCTTGCTGGCGTGAAACAGAAAGCGTTAGCGAAACAATTGCCTCCTACAAAATTTACTGCCGGAATTCCTCAGGAAAAAATTGACCGTTGCATCGATGCCCTATACAACCCCCCACCATCGCCGCCAACAGACTATGATCGCAACATTGGTAAGTCATATGACGAAGAGATGGATGATCGATCGAAAAAAGGGAAACAAGTTGCCCAACTCGGAGAACAAGACGCACAGTCGGCCCCCCCGCTCAAGGTGCTTGATGACAGAGTTCTCAAAAACATCAATGTGCGGGAGCTGGTATATTCGGGAGATGATATCCCCTTCGCGGATGTTGTTCGTACTTATGTTCACGGGGAGAATTTTCTTGACGGCGACTTACCCACAAGAATGCGTCAATTTCAAGCCTGGTACAAGGATACCGTAAAGGAGACGAATAATGTCGCTCTCATGATGGCAGTTAAGGAAGAGCATTATTTCCAAGAATACTCTGTTGTCCTTTACTTCGCCGAAATCTTTCAGTTATACAATCTCCGGGCCCTCGACAAAGCTATCATGAGTTCCTATTGTCTGTAAGTGATCTATTCCTGCAATTTAATGCTTTAATTAGCTTACTCATTCATTGTTTGTGATAATCCTCTCTATAATATTTTGTGGGCTTTATTACGCAAAATGAAGATACTCGAATGCAAGAAGCAGAAAATCAACCACATTGGGTTCATTGACCCCTCAATAATGCATGAAGAAAACATAATTGATCCAAGTGTTAACAAGGATACACCGGGGAATTTGCTAATGTTTTCAAGCGACAAGCTTACAAAAAAATATATTATGGCCTTACAACTTCAATTGAGTGTTACTGCTTAGTACACATTCTATTTTTCTCACCCGATGTTAAGTTTAATTGATGAGTTATGCATGACTATTTATAAACGTGTGCAGCTACCACTACATTCTTATCGTTATTGACTTGCGGAAAGGAGAAATTGTTGTCCTTGACTCGTTAAGAAGATGCCCTAAACAATACAAGACCTGTTTTGATTTGGTGACAAGGTACTTTCTTTTCTTATCGCCTCTTTTGTTCATTTCCTAATATCAAAGAATTTATGACTCATTCATTCATTTTCTTGTCATGCAACGTTTGGAAAATGTTACTCGCGGAACATCCGAATAGTGGATGGCCAGAGAAGCTGCTATGACGTACTAACCAAGTAAGTAGTACTATAACTAGTCCCATGAACCATTATCATACTTTAGTATTATTTAATTAAAGTATATTGCATTTCATCGATCTCACCCTTTGTTCAGTGCCGCATAACTACTGACTTCTTAAACAGATACCGGTACCGGTCATGAAGGCTTCGCCCTTCTCAAGTCAAGTGCAGAAGCGAAATCCGTTGAACAAGAAGCCAGTAATCCCACAACATCAAAGTGATACATATGACATATTGGAAATTAGGTTTAGACTTGCCTTAAACAGCCAATAGGGACTGATCTATGTGGATTCTACGTTTGCGAGTACATTCACACTTTGGTCAACGAGAGTTTGAAGAGCAAAAAAAGTATCGAAGTACGTAAAGCTCTAGTCTCAACATTATTTTTGTACCATCAATCGTGATGAGTTTTATTCATTTCATATCTCATGTATTCATTGTGATATCATTTTTTTACAGTTGGCAATAAAGCGCAACGAGTTACCAATAAAGACCCGTTTTAGGGCAATTGCAGAGGAGTTGGCGGGATTTTACCTTGCCCATGTCATACCGTAGACCGGAGAGTACCACTATTTTCCCAATGGTGGTGCGGACATGTAATATATAGTGATCTCCATGTAACAAAATATTTCTAAGTCTCTGGAACCGGGAAACGTGATATTCATGTACCACGCGTACTTAAATGTGTATGTGTTATCAACACATGATCTTCATGTAATTGTATATATGCATGATGCAATTTTATCTAGGTTCGTATAATAATTTATACGTGTTTTTCGCACTCGAAGCCGTAGCATCCGAAACCCCTACCCCCGACGCATCGACGTGGTACCATCCGAAACCCCTACCCAGAAAACCGGTCGAAATAAAAAAAAGCAAAGCACTGAAATAAAAATAAAAACAAAACCCTGAAATGTAAAAAAAAACAAAACCCTAGTCCCGGTTCGTAACACGAACCGGGACTAAAGGGTTCGCCCTTGCGCGACCCTGCCCCCTTCACGTGCGGAGCTCTAATTGGTGGGGGGGCTCCGGTCCCGGTTTGTGCTGAGCCGGGACGAAAGGGGGGGGGGGGGCTCTAGTCCCGCCTTGGTAGTCCCGGTTGCTACACCGGGACTACAGGCCCTCTGGAACCGGGACTAGAGCCCCAATTTCCACTAGTGATTGCTAGCTGATAAATACAACGAAAATGTGGATCAGACCAGCGAGAAAGCCAAGAGCTCGTAGGGGGTTCTGTTTCCTTGGCCTTTAGTATCACTTTGAATATATATATCCCCACCATTGCCATTGGTAATTAAATTCTTAAGAGGAAAAATAATTGGACACACTTCTAAATATTGGTGTCATTTTCAATTTGAAAGAAGCTCGAAAACGAATGATAATGTTACCTACATGTCCAGCCAAATAATTTTTTGCATCCATCAATAACCGCGCGAGTCACATCCGGCCAGTTACTCGATCTTGGATTTTCTCCATACTCCGCAGTGGTAGTAACTCTTGTAGCGAAATGACATCATGGAAAGCATATGATGCGTGTGGCGAGTGCAACCCCTGACATTTACACAAGGCCAGCGCCCAGCGCGCGTCTAGTCACTAGCGTAGCTATACGCGATCTGAGCCGTCAGATTCTCCCACATATGTGTTGTGCACCACTCATATTTACGCTGGTGAGTATGTACGATTGTACTGCCCAGCTGCTAGCTACCCTGATAGCTCCATATTTAGTGGTGTTCTTGGGTCACGCAGCGTACGTACTGGCACTATCACATATATATCCTCCTCTCCCAGAGATGCACCACGCAGCCTACATGTCTGTACTTTGGGTATCTACATATATATCATATACACTCCACATACATTTAGGCTGTAGCTACTAGCTAGCATACATGCATGCATGAAAGTGCCCAAAGTTAAATCTGCCAGTAAAAGTGAAAATCTTTTTGCACTCCTGACAATTGCTACTGCTGCAAGGTCATTTTTAGGGTGGCTATAGCTAGGAGGAAGTAATGCATGCTCTAGATGTACACACATTGACACATATGCACACATGCATGTGTTTAGTTTATGTGTAGTATAGACGACAAGGGGCAGTGGTGCTCATGAACTCAAAGCCAGCCCTGTCTGTCTTTGATTCCTTTATCTCTTTCTTACACTTAATCATAATCAAATCATATAGCTCCCAGATGTAGAGCTAGGCTAAGTAGTTACTGACAGTATGTTTCTGTTTCTCCCTCCGATGTCAATTAAAGTATCCCCACTAAAGAAAAGGATTATATCGAAGTAATCCAAATAAATCTCTCATGCAGGTAGTCTGCCGATGTAGCAATTTGCTCCGTTCTGTGATCCACATTACAAAGTGTGAAAAATTGAGACCTTTTTATAAAGGTGTCTACACGACTAAAAAAGACGTCGATTGATTTTTATCCGACATGGATGATCGCATGATTTTCGGATTGGCCTCTAGCACCATAGGCGATTTAGAGATTCATCTCCATGGCTACTTAGTTTTCTCCTTTATTTTATTTTTATTTTCTAGTGGATTGGTTGTGTCTCTCTACATCTTTCTTAGTAATGGTTATAAAGTGCATTTTATTAAAATATTCCAAATGAATCTCTCACGCTACATGATAGGTATGGAACACACACAAGTACAATACACAATTAATATACCACTAGAGTACTTGTATAATTGAGCCCTACCCCTGCCTATAGATGGAGCCGTAGCTAGCTAGCTAGGTATGAGAGAGACCAGTAACCCTATTTTCTGGTAAGTAAAAGCCCTATAGTAGATGTTAGCAAGCTAATCTTTCAGAACTAGCTGTTATATGGGTTCACTGCACTGCACACAAGAGTGACCCTCGGTGAAGTGTGTGCTAGTAACAAGCATATCTACACACACAGTAGGCCATCATAGTAGTAGCGTAGATGCAAAACCAGATTATCAATCTACTATCCATCTATTTTTTGGCTTGCCTCTATATAAGAGCCTGCTTGCTTTCCCCTCCGGGCCTGCAGCCTTTTGCACAAGAGAGAGAGAGAGAGAGAGAGAGAGAGAGAGCAATTGACACACTGCTCGCAGGGCCCTAAAAGCAGCTTCAACCCTGCAGGCTTCTTGTCTTATTGCGCCATTAGCATCTTCCTCCTCTCCCCAGCCCCTACCTCGAGTGTTTAATGCTTGAATGCTCCTTCTGTTGCTCCACACTAGCGAGCATAAGCATAACATCACCAGCAGCAGCGGAGTGCACTCTAGCTCAGCTTACTTGCGTCACATTAAGGGTAAGTACGCGCGCCGTTAGTTTGGTCGGTGGATCCATTCACATGAATATTCTTGCTAATCAGTATCTTGCTTACAAAATTCAATTGCCGAGCCAATTGCAATATGTATGTGCTTCTTCATCAGATTCGCCTGCCTACGAGGCTGTAGTTGCTTCGATATATAGCTAGCTAACCTCCACGCATGGGGCATCTTTTGATTTCTTGTTAGGTGGTGAGATGGATCTTGGTTTCTGCAACGACGTGATCTTAAGCGAGAGCGCGTGGAACAGCGGTGGCAGTGCTACGGCAGGTGATGTTGTTAATGTCGTCGACAGGAGCGGCATGACGGTGCTGGAGAGGATGGTGCTCGACGAGGCGCTCGCGGCGGCCATCATGGAGCTGCAGGGCATCCAGGCGCCGTACGGAGGCGGCAAGCCCATACCCGGCGGCGTCGAGGCGGCCAGCCTCGCATACGGCGAGATCGGGCCCTCCACGCCTGCCTACGCCGACGTAGACGGGGTTGTCGTGCAGCGACAGCAGCATCACTATCGCCATCAGGGCGCGATGGGGATGCCTCCGGACTACGACCTCGTACCAGCTGCACGGGATGTCACGTTGGCTACTGTACCTGCAGCACCTTCCTTCACAAACGGCGCCGCTGCCGCTGTTCACCCTGGTGACATCGTCGTCGACTACGGCAACGACGACGCAGCCGACGCGCCGACCGGGAGGATAGCGGCGGCGACGACGACGAAAGGCCAGTGGGAAGAAGGCAACGGCAGCGGGAGAAGACAACGCAAGTCTAGCAGAAAGCGGAGAGCGGCAGAGCCACCATGCACATCAGTGGACGGGCACGCCCAGGAGAACCCTCTGTGTAGCCTCCTCGCGTCCACCAACACCGGAGACGGCGGCATCCAGATCGCGTTCAGCACCACCACGCCGTCCGCCAAGCGGACGAAGCCGTCTCTCAGCAGCACCTCGTCGAGCATCAGCTTTGACGGCAGGAGCGGCTGCGACGACGTCCCCCGGTACGAACCGGACAGGGAAGCGCTGGCGCAGGTGAAGGAGATGATCTACCGCGCCGCGGCGATGCGGCCGGTGAGCCTCGGTGCAGACGAGGAGGAGGCCGGGGAGCGGCCGAGCAGGCGAAACGTGCGCATCTCCTCCGACCCGCAGACGGTGGCAGCGCGGCAGCGACGGGAGCGTATCAGCGAGCGGCTGCGCGTTCTGCAGAAGCTCGTCCCGGGGGGCGCCAAGATGGACACGGCATCCATGCTGGATGAGGCCGCAAACTACCTCCGCTTCCTCAAGTCGCAGATAAGGGAGCTGCAAACCCTAGACCGGCGGAATTACGGAGCTAATGCCATGGCGCCACTGAGCTACACCAACATGCCTGCCTTCGCCTTCCCGCCAGCCGCATCCGCCGAAAACCTAGGAGGAGGGGGAGGCGTTCATGATGAGCAGCCGGTTTAGATAGATTGATAATTTGAGACATGCACACGTACGCAAGTATTTTCATGTGCTTTGTCCAATGTAAGATGTATGAATCAGATGATAGATCGATCGATCCACCATCATTAGCTACTGATTAGGGATGATCATATCGATCCAAGGAATGAATCATGGTGTAACCTTTTTCTTCATCTTCTGTTTGATCATGCATTTGAATGTGTATATATGCATGTATGTCCGCCCCGTATGTGCGTTCGGAAATTAGTCGACACGTACGCTTTAGCAGAGCACAAGCTAGAAAAGCAGGGATTGGAAAGTTTGCTCCTTTCTTAGGATCATCAGCTTAATAAGTCGTTGTCGTCTCCATCTTTTCATGTGGCAAACATGTACATGCGAGAAAGCAAAGCTTTTCCAGCGAGCGTGTGTGAGCTTTCTGAGTTCCGATCCATATGGCCATGGAGTAGAGGTCGTACCAGCAGCTTGAAACATCATCATGACAACTTTCTAAGGCATAATTAACCTCTTTGAAAGAGAAAGGTCTTTTCTTTGTGCATGCAAAACCCTATCAAAAAGGGATCGATCGATCGAAGGAAAGAAAAAAGATGGCAAAAATCATAGCTTCATCATTGCACACTTTCTGGTCGTCGTCTTTGTTAGGGAAGCAAAGCAAAGCGGAGGAAGGAAAAGCATGCATGCAATGGTTACTAAACTATTTTGTGGTGTATGATCGAGGAGAGGTATAGTGTCTGTAATGGCAATTTCGATGTCGATGCATGGTTCGTGCAGTGTGCGCGCGGGGATAGTTTTGAGCCCACTCGGGTCAGGGTTCAGGGTTTGGGCTCGGTGAGCTTTTTAGACGGCCGGGTGCAGGCACTCGCTGCATCAAAAGGCATGCGTCTAAAAGGAATCATTCCCTTTCACTTTTGATTCAAAAATTACACACCTTTTGATCCTCGTGTTGCGTGCGCAAATTCTTGATGAGATGCTGTTATTACCTCTGAATCTTGAGGAGATTTTTCCCCATGTTTTTCTTCCATATTCCAAGCGTGTGCACGCCTCATCTACTCCCATGTATAGGACTAGCTAAGGGCACGCCTAGAACCCAATCGATGGAGATTAATAAAATCTCGGTGGGGTTTATTTTGAAAAGGGAAAATGTCGGCCTACGCATCAAGCGATGCACACATCAAGTGTTGTACATCTTGGAATGAGACAAGCCTCAACCGAACACAAAAAACTTAAAATAGACTATTGCAGTATATTAATATGCTGCCATGTATGTCGTGAGAACAAATCATGTGCCACCGGCCAGGATTCTTACGCACCCAGAAACCATATAGTCTGTGCGCCGTCATATGCATAACCTGTAAGACATACAAATTTACTTTCTTGTTAAAAATAAGATTATTCCTACAAATTCAAATAGACCAACAAATAGCTGAAATGCCGATAGGAATACTAGTTTTGATCTTCTTGTCGATTCCGTTTAACTAATTTGAAGGGTAAACCGACACCTTGGGGGTGTGTGAATAGGTGCTACTTCAAATATTATGTCTTTACAATTTTATGGCTTACTACAATGGTTAATTCTCTATATATATGACTAGATGAATTTCCCTATACGACAAGCTAGCAACTAAATAAGCTGGTAACCATGATACACTAAGTAAGATACAATAAGGTAAAGCAGTGGAGCGATGTAACCAAGTCGAACCACACGGACTGTCGGGGGGCTACCCCCCGGGTAGGGGCAGATCCCGGTATAATCCGGTAAATATCAACAGTACTTGACCTTTGGCGACAGCAAGGGACACCTCCTGGTGTGCCGAAAGGGCAACCTGATCCTTAGGCACTGGAAGAGGGCAAAGTGTCTCCTGGCAACCGCAAGGGTCAGCTCTGGCAGCTATAAATAGACACCCCCAGTCCTCAGTCGCAGCACAAGCATGAGCGGGTGGTTCCTCTAAGAACTAGCTTCTCGAAAATGTCTTTGCTGGTAGGCTAAGACATCTTCGGGAGGCTAGGCCTAGAGATGCTCACCCTGAGACGAGCTCGGACGTCTCCGGGAAGGATCCCGGATCTAGGACTCCGGGAAGACTTCCGGGTGGAGGTGTACTCGGCTTTACCGGATAGGTATTCCGGATAAGTACTAACCGGAGCGACTCTCGGTGTTGATCTTGTGCAGAAGAGATTCAGTGGCAGGTAAGGAGGTATCCGGAGCAAGGGCTTCCGGTAGGCCGTCAACGGTCCGTAGCAGGCTTTCCCGTCTATCGCGGGGGGAAGTACCGTTCCGCCTGACACGGGAGCATGGTCACCTCCCGCCTGACACGGGAGCGCGTCAGCCGGTACGAGCGTGGTACGACAAGACCTGACATGCCTAGCCCGGCAATCCGGAAAAGGCTATCCGGGATGGGCAGAGACATGTCTTGTCTCTGACAAGGGGACAATGATGATGCAGGACGGCGCCTGTCGTCCTTAACGAGATGATGACGAGGAGTCTACACCGGATAGTTCGGCGACTAGGTCGCACTAGCCGGTGACGACATCCCGGCTAGGCCTGTCCGGTGGGGCCAAGCCAAATTAGGGTTTCCGGCCCTCCTGGCCGGACCTCTATAAAAGGCGCCATAACTGCTCCTGAGGGAAGGGGACCAACTTCAGAGCCAAAGCTATAGTCACATTTACTCTTAGAGCAGTTATTTCCTTCTCACCTTGGGTTCATCTAGTTCTTCATATTCATCACTTTGAGAGATCTTGTAGCAAGTTGTAGTACTTATATCACCAATATATAGAGAGGAAAGGCAGGAGTAGGGGTGTTACCTCCTCACGAGGGCCCTGAACCTGGGTATATCGTGTTTGTGTTGTGTGCCTTCGTGCATTTCTTTGTATTTGTTAGATCTTCTCCTTTGCGCTTAGTTCTTGTTCCCTGTTCTTGCGAGATCTCGGTTTTACCGGGATCCTCCCCGTGTGAGCTCTTCAGCTCGCTATCCCTCCCCGGATCCACCAACGTCCATCGGCCCCACAAATCAGCCATCCTATGGCATCTGCCGCTACACCAGCACGACAGTTGGCGCCCACCGTGGGGCCGACAGAGGCGTTGGCTGGTGTACACATCCGGACGGGCTCCCCGGTTCGTTTCGATGTTCGGGTTCTCTCTGGCCTAGTCGTAAGGCTGGGGGAGATGGACTTCGTCTGCGACAATGCAGGGTGTTTCCGGAACAAACCGTTTCCGGTGAACGGATGTCTCATCGATTTCGGTGGTTTCACCACCTACATGGCCACCGAGGTTGTCTGTAGCTACCCGGACGTGGTTCTGGAAGCTGAGGATCCTCCCATGCTCTGCGCAGCTCGGTGTTTGCGTGCCGGTCGCCTCCCGAGTTCCGTCGCAGTGATGATGGTCGCGGCAACCGAGGAGGAGTATCAAGACGCTGATGGCGACACTGACGGTCACCCCCGTTTGGCCAAACCCCCGCAGGAGAGGCCTGCGGTCCGGGATGGAGATCCGCAGTCATCACATCCGCGACGTCGTCTGGATCCCCTCTCGGGACTCGTGGCTAAGTTGGCTGTACCAGCAGCTGCCGGAGCAGATGCTCAAGCCACTTCGGCTGAGTTAGAGGAGCAGCGGAAGTTGCTACTCGCAGAGGCGCAGAAGATCGCCGAGATCCGTCGCGAGCTCAGCGCTAGCCTCCGGGAGTACAACGCAGCTCACGGATTCCCTAAGATAGACTCCCGGGAGAAGCGCATTGCAGATCTGCGCAAGAAAGGAAGAATGGTGAATGAGGAGCTGGCTGGTGGAGCCACCACCAGCAACACAGGAAGTCGGATTTCAGCAGGGAAGCCGGTGTACAGCTCACCGGCGAAAACTCTTAGGGCCGCCGAAGCCGCCATGGCCGAGTTGGTGGGGCTATCCGGTGAAGCACTGCGCAAGCAGCAGGAGAGGGTAAACGAGTTGGTGATCGAAGCCAATCGTCAGAATCTGGCCTTCAAGAAGAAGAACCCCGGGGCAGGATCCCAGGTGTACTCAGCCAGACCCGACAGCCAGAAGTCGGATGGGGATGCCTCTTCCCCACATCCGAGCAGAAGCAAGAGCAAGAGCAAGAGCCGAAGCCGGAGTCGAGGTTCCGGGAAGAACAAGCAGCTACAGACATATGATCCGGCTTTCGCCGGTATCCAGCAGGCCGGGCAGGCCGGACAGCGTAACTCGGGACAGGCGGGAAGTACCCGTGGGGATGGTAACCTGGGTGTAGGAAATAATAACCCGGCTAGCCGTGGTAATCCACCCCGGAATCCTCCTCACATTCAGGGAAACCCGCAGAGGGAGGTCGTCTCCGTCCCCCAGCAGGCCCTAGTTCCTGCACAGGACAGGCTTAACGATGGCAACTCGAGGTTGCAGCAGCTCGGATATCAGCCAGACGAGAACCCTTTGGGATCTCGGATAGGAACCAGGCAGCTGAACCCGGCAGACGCCAGATTCCGGCTCGACCGGATTCACCAATCCGAGTTGGTGGAAGAGCAAGGACCTCCGGGACCTGCCTGCTTTGGACCTCGGATCATGCGGGAACCTCCAGTTCGGAACTTTCAGCTCAATCGAGGTGCCAAGACCTATGACGGTAGCAAGAAGCCGGAGGACTGGCTAACCGACTATGTAACGGCAGTAAGCATAGCCGGAGGAAACAGACGATGGGCGGTACGATACATACCGCAGATGTTGGAAGGACCAGCCCGGATCTGGTTAAACAATCTGAGAACTGGCAGTATAGACTGCTGGTTAGATTTCGAGGAGGCGTTCATCAGCAACTTCACCAGCACGTACAAGAGGCCCAACAGGCCACAACAGCTCGCCATCTGTAGGCAAAGGAGTAATGAGACTGACCGGGAGTACCTTACCCGGTGGAGCAATATTCGCAACTCTTGCGAAGGAGTGGTGGAGGCACAGGCCATCTCCTGGTTTGCGCAAGGATGCCGGCATGGCTCTATGCTGTGGCAGAAATTGCAGAGAAAGATGCCAACAACCTTGGCAGAAACCATGCGCATCGCCGACACCTATACGCTTGGAGATCCAATGCAACCCCTGGTGGATGTCGGAGAATCCAACAGGAGGAATGCGGGACCTCAGCGTTCGGGACCGAGCAGGAGCCATGATCGCCAGGAGTTCGGCCACAAGAGGAATCAGCCCGAGTACCTGTAACATCCCAAAAATATTAATATAATTATTAGTGCAAAAATGTGGGCCAACAAAAACTTTTCTTATAAAAATGTGTGTATGTTTAATTCTTGAGTGTTGCTTGTTGCATTGTTTGCAAGATTGTGGAATTCTAGCTCTAATTAAAAATTTGAAGAAAAGAAAACAAATAAAACAAACCACAAAAACAAAACACCATGTGACAAATGTCACATTATTTTTCCAAATTAAGATATATAAATTTATTTTCTCACCAAAATCAATGGAGTAATATTATTGACACTCCTAGTTAATTTTTACAAACTATTCCCTTTCAAAAATTCAAATTCAAAACTTCAAATTAGAAATTCATGATTGAAATATTTCAAAATATTTCAAAAAGACTTTGTAACACTTACCAATAATATAGTTAGCCTAGATCCTAAGTTTGAACCCAAAAGAATTGAGAGAAATATGGAAAATTAAATAGCAAATTGCATACTGTTTTGGTTCAAGCAATTCATCAAACACCTGGTGGTCACCACCTGTTCATCCCAAACCGAACCAAAATCCATGGATGATTTGATCCATTTTGATCAAATTGTCGCAAGCCACTGCCCTCACTCGTTTTGCCTCGCTCCACTCGACTCGCCGCACTCAAGAACACGGGGATTTGGCCCCGGGAGCGCCGAGGAACGGCCGGAGACAGCAGCGGGCGCGCGCACGTCGCCATTGTCGGCACTGTGGCCGCGCAGGCGCCGCGCCGTGCTGGCCGCTCCGTGCCCCCCCTCGCTCTCCCTCACCTCCTGGCTCCCTCACGCGGCAGCAGCACGCCCCAGCACGTCCCGACCGCGGCGCGCCCGAGCCACGCCGTGCACGTCGTGCACCGCCCGAGCGCGCTCACGGCCGGCCCGCCCCGTCTCGCACGCGCAGCACGCGCCACGCAGCCGCACCTTGCCCACCCGGTCCCCCGAGCACCCCGCAGCCTAGCCACACCCTCCACCGGCCTACGGCGGGCTAGCCCGGCCGCGGGCGCCTCTGCACCGTGTCCACCGTGCGCCGCCCGGCCTCTATTTAAGCCGCCCCGTGCCCTGCATTTCTCCACACCGCCACACTGCCTCTCCCCCTCACTTCACCACCCTCTCGAGCACCGCCAGGAGGGCGGAGCAGTTGCCGCGAAGCTCCGGCCGCCCGTGGTCTCCTCGAGCTCACCGCACCGAGGTAGACGACGACCGCGGCCAGGCCGTGCTGCCTCTCCCCTTTGCTCCCCTCTGCCCTCAGCCCCTTCCCCTTGCACCCCGCACTCACCAGCGCCCCTTTTCCCTCTGTCCCGTGTCCAGGGGCGCCGCCAATCGCTCGCCGGAGTTGGAGCGGATCCGCGGAGAAGAAGGAGCTCGTCACCGACGCTCGGAGCCTCCCCTGCACGCGCCGCTCGTCCCTAAGCCCTCCCCGACTCGCCGCCGTCGTTCTGCACCATCCGCGCGCCCTCCCGAGCCCCCGAGGTGAGCTATCCGTCCCCCTCGCCATCGCCGGAGCCGCAGCGCCGCTCGGGTTTGGTCGCCGGCGACGCGAGCGTCGTGAGCCGTTAGATCTTCATCCATCGGTCGCGTACCGGTTCGTTTTAATTAAAAAGAATCTGACATGCGGGTCCCACGCGTCAGGTTTAAATGAACCGCGCGCGCGCTCGCTGAGTCACTGACCAGTGGGTCCCCTCTGTCAGATTTTTCAACATTATCCGTTCTGGATTTAAATTCGAATTTAAGTTTCATTTAAAAACCAGTACTGAACCCCATTTTTAGAAATTCATAACTTTAGATTTACAACTCCAAATTTAGCAAATCCAACTGTTCTGGAAAGCTTATGAAATTTCCTATCCAACCAAACTAGTTTCACCCCATTTGGATGTATAATAAAAATACAACATTCAAATTACAGTAGCATGTTTAAATCCTAAACTTGTTTGTTTCTGATACTCTGATAATCCAAATTAGTTGAAACTAATTTTATTAGGTCACATTTAGCCATGGTTAGTCACCCCTAAAATGGTTTAATTTTTAGATGAATATAATTTAAATAATAGCCAAAACCATATTAATTGGCTTCTGGATTCAAAACAATGTGTAGGGAGTTTGGTAACTCCAAATGACCCAAACCCAATTGTGTCATCTTCTACACATCATTATCTTTCTGTAGAATTTTAGTTTGTATTTTTGTGACAAACAGAACTCAAGCTATGCAATTAAACATGTGCAACAAGTTTCTGCCCTAATTAAAATACAAGGGAATAATGTTTAATTCAATTAAATTGAAACCACATGATATTGTTTGGTATGTGGAATGGTTAATTAGAACCTCTAAGAGTGTATTGCTATGATGATTGATTGAATAGGCTAGTGATTGTTTGTATTTGATTGATTGTGTATTAGACGAGAACGTTGCCGGATATATCGAGGAGGAGGGATTTGCAGAACCTGAAGACCAAGACCAAGATCACTTTGCCGAGCAAGGCAAGCTACTCTCTGAGCTTGCACCCAACTTATGTATCTAGATTTACAAATCATTTTTAAAATCAAAGGTTTACAAAAACCCTTTTTCAAAAGTATATAGAGATTATTTTGCCACCATATGTAGAAGTATATACTAAAACTATAGGATGGAAAAACAAGGTTGTTTATTCAAAACTCCTTTGAAAACTTGTGTGGATATATAGCACCAAGATGTGGTGTTGAAATAAGGAAATGAAGAAAGATGGTTTTAGGAAAAGCACATTGTGTCCTAGTACTCAGTCAAGCAACCGATACTCTGTGCGACCACATTTACCCACATATGGGAAAGGGCTTAGTCATATAGTTTGCTCTTATTAGTATGGGACACTGCATCAACGGAGATGACTCCGTTATGCATGAGGGAGTGGTTTGGTGACCTAACCCTGACCTGGGTCCTTACTCAAAAATCTATGAGTAGATAAGGAGGAGATTAGAAGGATGTCCGTATACACCGCCAGATAAAACCTATGAGCCCTCACGCTTAGGGTTTCCGACGGGAAACTGGACTGAGTGTAGATGGGATTGTTCATAGGGGCAGGATTCTATACTAGCATGAGCAAAGGAAAGACTAGGGTCGGTGACTCAACTTCGCATACCACGGGTATGGCGAAGCGTGGCTGACACGATGAGTTATCGAATGAGTGTGGGAAAAGCGTGCTACCTCTGCAGAGGGTAATTAAACTATTCGAATAGCCGAGTCCTCGGATATGGACAGTTGAGAGACCCTACTTTGACCATGTGCAAGTTTTGGGAAAAGAATTGAGTTTTAAAAGACAAAGAAATTGGAGAATGTTCCATACACCTATACCAACGGATCGGTATGAGGTAGTTGGAAAATGATTACCATAATGGTTTATGGTCGGAAAAGGAGGAGTTTTTTTTGAAGAAAACTAATAACATTGAGATATTAAGAGTAGTTATGATTTTCTTATCTTCTTCAACAAAGATATAGAGATGTCTTAAATGAATAAAAGTGTGAAACTAAAATTGAGACTAGTGCACTCATGTTGGAGTAGTTTGCGAGTACATTCAAATGTACTCATACTAGCTTTGTCTCTGGCTATTGTCGTAGTCAGACTTCGAGGAGTCCTACGCCCAGGAAGAGTATGGCAACATCTATGCCAACTAAGGATCTTCATAAGTCGACTGCCTGTCGGGTCATCGCTAGGATTTGATGTCTACTACGCCTTATTTCCGCTGATTGTTTTGGTTTGGCCCTTGAAGGCACCTATGTAAGACTTGGTCTAGATGACCATTTTATGTAAGACTTTAATTCGGTATTGTAATGGATGTAAACTTTGGTATTCAATTCGGGTTATGTGCAACGACAGACTGATCATGGGATCGTTGTGTTAAGCATAATCGGGTATTTCGGACAGTTAGTCCGGGGTGCCCACAGAATTGGTATCAGAGCCATCTCGACTTTAGGAGCCTTAGATTAGCATGGTCGTTAGGTAGTGATTGCAAAAGTTGAGTTTTAAAGAAAAACAAAGTAAGAAATTAGTTTAAAAATGCTTATCTCTTACCCTCTCATTTGTGCAAAATTCTCTTCTTACCAACTACTAAGTTTTCTCTCATATTCATAAAAACTTGCCACACTTGTCATTTTAATAAACTTAAAAATCTGCTCACATATTGTCCCTTCCATTAAAAATTTGATATACTTGCCATCTCACTAACTTAAAATTTTCACTAAAAATTATAGATGGCGATCCATTTCACCGAGTTCGTTCAGCTGGAGAAGGACGGCAAGTTGATGTTCGAGAAGGACTTGTTCGAGTTGACCAAGCTGCTAGGTCGTCCCACTCCTGAGTTTAAGGGAGCCCAGGTGGACGCTCCCGGTAACGGGAACCTGTCCTGGTTGATCGAGGCGTCTGTTCGCGGGAACATCAAGTCCCCCGGATCCAGGGCACTCTCTTTCACCCTCATGGACGTCCACTGGGACGATGGACTGTGTCGTTCCATGCAGCGGATGCTATCCCGGCTTTGTGAGGAGCACAAGGCGGAGCTGGTAAACTCTCGTTTCCAGTTCTACGGGAGGCGCACCATCGATGGACACCCAATTCGGTCCCCTCTGCACCCGACATTCGGAGAGTATATCCTGGACATGGAGATTATGCTCTTTCGCACCCAGGAGGATCTGAGGTGCGCTAGGCTTCGGTCTCACTTTGAGCGTCTCTCGCTCAAGGAGAGTCGCGAGAGTGAAGCACAGCTGAAGACTGAGAAGGCCGCTCTTCTTAAGAAGGGAACCCAGATGAGGAAGACCATAGCGAAGCTCCGCAAGAAGGTTGCCGAGCAGGATGAGCTGATAGAGGATTTGGAGCTCCGTACTGACGAGATGGAGGAGGAGGGCGAGGATCTCCGCAAGGAGAACGACGCTTTCCTCAGTGACGATGACGACTATCTGGAGGAGATGGACGATGAGGATGAGGATGATGAGGATGAGGATGATGAGGAGGAGGATCCAGAGGAGCCACCCTACCAGTCCGATGCTGACATGGCAGAGCCTGAGGTTCCACCTCAGTAGGCGAGTTACTTGAGTTGTACCGCAGGATTAGGTCGACCCCCCCCTATCGCTAGTAGAGTCAAAGTTGTGGTTCTTTTGGAACTTGCTATATGTACATTAGTTAGGGAGAATGTTGTAAGCTAGATTTGGATGAACTCTTGATGTAATGGTTGTGCTATGAAAGTGTGTGCTAGTCTTGTTAACATGTGTTAAAAGTTTCTCTTATAATCCTTAGTAAATCAACCTCTACGTAACAACCCATCTTCCCTTGGTCAAACCCCTTTTTGCTTGCCCCTTATACCCGGTGTGCTTCAGGATGGTGGACACTCGTCGCACCAACACGGATGGAGGAGCACCACCACCCCCACCGGACCCAACCACCGCCCAACTTCTGGCGCTCATCATGGAGGAACGCCAAGCTTCCCGGACTGAGCGTCAAGCTCATATCGCTGCCCTGCAACAGATAGCTGCCGCTCACAACAACAACAACCACCACAACAATGGCAATGGCAATGGCAATGGTGAAGGAAATCAGCGGTCCACTTTGAGCGACTTCCAAAAGACCAACCCACCCACCTATTCCAAGGGACTTCACCCACTTGAGGCCGATGACTGGCTTCGCACCATTAACAACAACCTGGTAGTTGCAGCCGTGGGAGAACCTGAGAAGGTGCTGTATGCGACCCACTATCTAGCAGGACCAGCACGGTCTTGGTGGGAAGCTACCAAGGCTCTACAGCAAGCTGGTTATGCTATCAGCTGGGATGATTTCCAGGAGAAGTTCCGCAAGAAGCACATTCCCCGCGGACTCATTGAGCGGAAGAAGGATGAATTCCGCAGGTTGCGGCAGGGAAGTAAGGATGTGGTCGGATACCTCGATGAGTTCACTGACTTGTCTCGGTATGCTCCTGATGACGTCGACACCGAGGGGAGGAAGATGGAGCGTTTCATGAACGGACTTCATGATGAACTGCAATGCGCCTTGGTTATCCATGACTTTGTTGATTTGGAATCACTTGTGGACAAGGCCATACAGTTGGAGACCAAGCGCAAATCCATGTTTGAGGGTCGTAAGAGGAGAATGATTGCCCAGGAAGGTTCGAGCAGTCAGAAACCTCGCACCCACCCACCAAACCCCAAGCCAGCCTATCGACCACCACCAAACCCCCGCCCCAATTACCCTAGTCACCCAAACAACTCAAACAGCTTCAGCCGTCCCAATGACAACACCCGTCCCGGAGGGAACTCCAACAACATCAACCGCAATGCCAATGTTGTTTGTTTCAATTGCGGCACCAAAGGTCACTACTCCAAAGAATGCCCCAATCCTAAGAAGAATGGTCCACGCCCCGATGCACAGGCGCCGAACAACGGCCAAGGCCGCAATGGAAATGGCAAGAACCCCGCACCCCGCGGAAATGTGGCTGTTGCCAAGGGACGCCTGCACCACATCAATGCTGAAGAGGCCATGGATGCACCAGATGTTGTGATGGGTACGTTCCTTGTCAACTCAGTACCTGCAACTGTTCTGTTTGATTCTGGTGCTACTCATTCTTTTGTTACCCAAGAATTTGTTGCTAAGGGAGGTTTAGTCGGAAACCTCTTACCCAAACCCATGGTCATCCAAATCCCAGAATCCACCATAGATACCAAGTCATTTTGCCCGGACGTTTCCCTTGAGATCAAAGGGGAAAAGTTCCTAGTCGACTTAATCATCCTAGGAACCCAAGGAATAGATGTCATACTGGGTATGAATTGGTTATCCAAGTACCATGGTCGAATTGACTGTGCCAGAAGAGCTGTAGCCCTCACCACCGACAAAGGAGTAGAAGTGGAGTATGTGTCAGAAACCAGTCGACCCCGACCAAGATGCCATGAGAGCATAGCTCGACCAGCCCTAGATGAGATCCGTGTTGTTCACCTGTTCCAAGATGTCTTTCCTGAAGAATTGCCTGGTATGCCACCGGATCGGGATATTGAGTTCATCATTGAACTTATCCCCGGGACAGCCCCCATATCCCAAAGGCCTTATCGGATGAATCCAGAAGAACTGGTTGAGTTGAAGAAGCAGTTGGCAGATATGCTCAGCAAAGGGCTTATTCGCCCAAGTGCTTCACCCTGGGGATCACCCATTATTTTTGTGGATAAGAGAGATGGTACCACACGCCTGTGTGTGGATTATCGCAGGTTAAATGATGTGACCATCAAAAACAAGTACCCTCTCCCAAAGATCGAGGATCTGTTCGATCAAATGAACGGAGCCCGAGTCTTTTCCAAGATCGATCTTCGGTCAGGGTATCATCAGTTAAGAATCCGAGAGACAGACATTCCCGAGACTGCCTTCACAACCCGTTACGGTTTATTTGAATACACCGTAATGTCCTTTGGTCTGACCAATGCCCCAGCCTATTTTATGAATCTCATGAACAAGATCTTCATGGAGTATCTTGACAAGTTCGTGGTAGTTTTCCTTGATGACATCCTTATTTACTCCAAAACTGAAGAAGAGCATGCTGAACACCTGCGTCTAGTTTTAGCAACCCTCCGAGAGCATCAGTTGTATGCCAAGTTTAGCAAGTGTGAGTTATGGCTCAGTGAAGTCTCATTTCTCGGACATGTTGTGTCTGCGGGAGGAATTTCTGTTGACCCAGAGAAGATCCAAGCCATTGTGGACTGGAAAGCCCCAACTAGTGTGACTGAAATCCAAAGCTTTCTCGGACTAGCGGGATACTACCGCAAGTTCGTTGAGGGATTCTCCAGTATAGCCAAACCCCTTACCCAACTGCTGAAAAAGGACAAGAAATTTGAATGGACTCAGAAGTGTGAAGAGAGTTTCCAGGAATTAAAGAAGAGATTGACCTCAACCCCTGTCCTGATTATGCCAGACGTCACCAAGAGGTTCGACGTGTATTGCGATGCATCACGTCTAGGACTGGGTTGTGTTCTGATGCAAGAAGGCAAGGTGGTGTCGTATCTATCTCGACAGTTGCGACCACATGAAGAGAACTACCCAACCCATGACCTGGAGTTAGCCGCTGTTGTTCTTGCTCTGAAGACGTGGCGCTCCTATCTGGCGGGACATCGCTGCGAGATTTATACGGATCATAAGAGCTTGAAGTATATCTTCACGCAGAGGGAGTTAAATTTGCGACAGAGAAGGTGGATGGAATTAATCAAGGATTATGATATCGGCATCAATTATCACCCTGGAAAGGCTAATGTAGTTGCCGATGCCCTTAGTCGCAAACCCTGCACCCTGAATGCCATGATCCAAGCAGAGCAGCCAACCCTGTTTAAGGAGTTCAAGGATTTTGGACTAGAGCTTGTTAGCCACGGATATCTCGCCCATTTAGAGTTAGCTCCAACTCTGATAGATCAAATCAAGGAGGCCCAGAAAGGTCATGAGAGCATAGAAGGAATCAAGAAGAAGATTTCTCTCGGTAAAGCGCCTGATTTTACCGAGAATGCAGAAGGAGTGTTGAGATTCAATGGTCGTATCTGTGTCCCCAATACCTCGGAACTCAAGGAGCTAATCCTAAAGGAAGCCCACGAGACCCCTTACTCAATCCACCCCGGCGGAACCAAGATGTACCAAGACCTTCGTGAAAGATTTTGGTGGCATGGAATGAAGCGAGAAATTGGTGCTTTCGTAGCCAAGTGTGATATTTGTCAGCGAGTCAAGGCTGAACATCAGCGACCCGCTGGATTGCTTCAACCCCTAAAGATTCCCGAGTGGAAGTGGGATGAGATTGGAATGGATTTTATCACCGGACTTCCAAGATCCAACCGAGGCCATGACTCAATATGGGTCATCGTTGACCGGCTGACCAAAGTGGCCCATTTTATTCCCGTCCACACCACCTATAGGGGAAATCAGTTAGCAGACCTGTATATTTCCAGAATAGTAAGCCTGCATGGTGTGCCTAAGAGGATTGTATCAGATAGAGGCACACAATTCACCTCAAGGTTCTGGAAAGCCCTGCATGAAGCCCTCGGAACCAAGTTGGTGTTTAGCACAGCTTATCACCCCCAGACCGATGGCCAAACTGAACGAGTGAACCAGATATTAGAGGACATGCTTCGCGCATGTGTCCTAGCCTATGGATCCAAATGGGAAGATTGTCTTCCATTTGCAGAATTCTCATACAACAACAGTTACCAGTCTAGTCTGCAAATGGCCCCTTTTGAAGCCCTTTACGGCAAGAAGTGTCGTACACCCCTGAATTGGTCCGACACCGGAGAAGGCAAACTGTTTGGACCAGATACCCTCCGTGAGGCTGAAGAGCAAGTCCAGCTTATCCGAGAGCGACTCAAGACCGCCCAATCCCGTCAGAAGAGTTACGCTGATCCCAAGCGTCGTGATGTCACCTTCAATATCGGGGATTATGTCTATCTCCGAGTGACACCCCTTAAAGGAATGCAGCGTTTCCATGTCAAAGGAAAATTAGCGCCAAGATATATTGGACCCTTCAAGATCCTTGCTCGTCGAGGAGAGGTGTCTTATCAACTGGAGTTGCCTCAAGAGTTAGCAGATTACCATGATGTTTTCCACATTTCCTTGCTCAGGAAATGTCTTGAAGTTCCTGACCAGCCTGATGTTTTCAAAAACATCGATCACCAGTCCGTTGACCTGAATCAAGACCTGACTTATCGCGAGACGCCCCTCAAGATTCTCGAAGAAGATGTTCGTCTCACCCGCAGGCGAGCCATCAAGTTCTACAAAGTCCAGTGGACTAACCACTCTGAAGATGAAGCAACTTGGGAACGTGAAGACTATCTTAGGAGCGAGTTTCCCAACCTCTTTAGTACCCGGGCCTAGCAAATCTCGGGACGAGATTTATTTTAAGGGGGGAAGTCTGTAACATCCCAAAAATATTAATATAATTATTAGTGCAAAAATGTGGGCCAACAAAAACTTTTCTTATAAAAATGTGTGTATGTTTAATTCTTGAGTGTTGCTTGTTGCATTGTTTGCAAGATTGTGGAATTCTAGCTCTAATTAAAAATTTGAAGAAAAGAAAACAAATAAAACAAACCACAAAAACAAAACACCATGTGACAAATGTCACATTATTTTTCCAAATTAAGATATATAAATTTATTTTCTCACCAAAATCAATGGAGTAATATTATTGACACTCCTAGTTAATTTTTACAAACTATTCCCTTTCAAAAATTCAAATTCAAAACTTCAAATTAGAAATTCATGATTGAAATATTTCAAAATATTTCAAAAAGACTTTGTAACACTTACCAATAATATAGTTAGCCTAGATCCTAAGTTTGAACCCAAAAGAATTGAGAGAAATATGGAAAATTAAATAGCAAATTGCATACTGTTTTGGTTCAAGCAATTCATCAAACACCTGGTGGTCACCACCTGTTCATCCCAAACCGAACCAAAATCCATGGATGATTTGATCCATTTTGATCAAATTGTCGCAAGCCACTGCCCTCACTCGTTTTGCCTCGCTCCACTCGACTCGCCGCACTCAAGAACACGGGGATTTGGCCCCGGGAGCGCCGAGGAACGGCCGGAGACAGCAGCGGGCGCGCGCACGTCGCCATTGTCGGCACTGTGGCCGCGCAGGCGCCGCGCCGTGCTGGCCGCTCCGTGCCCCCCCTCGCTCTCCCTCACCTCCTGGCTCCCTCACGCGGCAGCAGCACGCCCCAGCACGTCCCGACCGCGGCGCGCCCGAGCCACGCCGTGCACGTCGTGCACCGCCCGAGCGCGCTCACGGCCGGCCCGCCCCGTCTCGCACGCGCAGCACGCGCCACGCAGCCGCACCTTGCCCACCCGGTCCCCCGAGCACCCCGCAGCCTAGCCACACCCTCCACCGGCCTACGGCGGGCTAGCCCGGCCGCGGGCGCCTCTGCACCGTGTCCACCGTGCGCCGCCCGGCCTCTATTTAAGCCGCCCCGTGCCCTGCATTTCTCCACACCGCCACACTGCCTCTCCCCCTCACTTCACCACCCTCTCGAGCACCGCCAGGAGGGCGGAGCAGTTGCCGCGAAGCTCCGGCCGCCCGTGGTCTCCTCGAGCTCACCGCACCGAGGTAGACGACGACCGCGGCCAGGCCGTGCTGCCTCTCCCCTTTGCTCCCCTCTGCCCTCAGCCCCTTCCCCTTGCACCCCGCACTCACCAGCGCCCCTTTTCCCTCTGTCCCGTGTCCAGGGGCGCCGCCAATCGCTCGCCGGAGTTGGAGCGGATCCGCGGAGAAGAAGGAGCTCGTCACCGACGCTCGGAGCCTCCCCTGCACGCGCCGCTCGTCCCTAAGCCCTCCCCGACTCGCCGCCGTCGTTCTGCACCATCCGCGCGCCCTCCCGAGCCCCCGAGGTGAGCTATCCGTCCCCCTCGCCATCGCCGGAGCCGCAGCGCCGCTCGGGTTTGGTCGCCGGCGACGCGAGCGTCGTGAGCCGTTAGATCTTCATCCATCGGTCGCGTACCGGTTCGTTTTAATTAAAAAGAATCTGACATGCGGGTCCCACGCGTCAGGTTTAAATGAACCGCGCGCGCGCTCGCTGAGTCACTGACCAGTGGGTCCCCTCTGTCAGATTTTTCAACATTATCCGTTCTGGATTTAAATTCGAATTTAAGTTTCATTTAAAAACCAGTACTGAACCCCATTTTTAGAAATTCATAACTTTAGATTTACAACTCCAAATTTAGCAAATCCAACTGTTCTGGAAAGCTTATGAAATTTCCTATCCAACCAAACTAGTTTCACCCCATTTGGATGTATAATAAAAATACAACATTCAAATTACAGTAGCATGTTTAAATCCTAAACTTGTTTGTTTCTGATACTCTGATAATCCAAATTAGTTGAAACTAATTTTATTAGGTCACATTTAGCCATGGTTAGTCACCCCTAAAATGGTTTAATTTTTAGATGAATATAATTTTAATAATAGCCAAAACCATATTAATTGGCTTCTGGATTCAAAACAATGTGTAGGGAGTTTGGTAACTCCAAATGACCCAAACCCAATTGTGTCATCTTCTACACATCATTATCTTTCTGTAGAATTTTAGTTTGTATTTTTGTGACAAACAGAACTCAAGCTATGCAATTAAACATGTGCAACAAGTTTCTGCCCTAATTAAAATACAAGGGAATAATGTTTAATTCAATTAAATTGAAACCACATGATATTGTTTGGTATGTGGAATGGTTAATTAGAACCTCTAAGAGTGTATTGCTATGATGATTGATTGAATAGGCTAGTGATTGTTTGTATTTGATTGATTGTGTATTAGACGAGAACGTTGCCGGATATATCGAGGAGGAGGGATTTGCAGAACCTGAAGACCAAGACCAAGATCACTTTGCCGAGCAAGGCAAGCTACTCTCTGAGCTTGCACCCAACTTATGTATCTAGATTTACAAATCATTTTTAAAATCAAAGGTTTACAAAAACCCTTTTTCAAAAGTATATAGAGATTATTTTGCCACCATATGTAGAAGTATATACTAAAACTATAGGATGGAAAAACAAGGTTGTTTATTCAAAACTCCTTTGAAAACTTGTGTGGATATATAGCACCAAGATGTGGTGTTGAAATAAGGAAATGAAGAAAGATGGTTTTAGGAAAAGCACATTGTGTCCTAGTACTCAGTCAAGCAACCGATACTCTGTGCGACCACATTTACCCACATATGGGAAAGGGCTTAGTCATATAGTTTGCTCTTATTAGTATGGGACACTGCATCAACGGAGATGACTCCGTTATGCATGAGGGAGTGGTTTGGTGACCTAACCCTGACCTGGGTCCTTACTCAAAAATCTATGAGTAGATAAGGAGGAGATTAGAAGGATGTCCGTATACACCGCCAGATAAAACCTATGAGCCCTCACGCTTAGGGTTTCCGACGGGAAACTGGACTGAGTGTAGATGGGATTGTTCATAGGGGCAGGATTCTATACTAGCATGAGCAAAGGAAAGACTAGGGTCGGTGACTCAACTTCGCATACCACGGGTATGGCGAAGCGTGGCTGACACGATGAGTTATCGAATGAGTGTGGGAAAAGCGTGCTACCTCTGCAGAGGGTAATTAAACTATTCGAATAGCCGAGTCCTCGGATATGGACAGTTGAGAGACCCTACTTTGACCATGTGCAAGTTTTGGGAAAAGAATTGAGTTTTAAAAGACAAAGAAATTGGAGAATGTTCCATACACCTATACCAACGGATCGGTATGAGGTAGTTGGAAAATGATTACCATAATGGTTTATGGTCGGAAAAGGAGGAGTTTTTTTTGAAGAAAACTAATAACATTGAGATATTAAGAGTAGTTATGATTTTCTTATCTTCTTCAACAAAGATATAGAGATGTCTTAAATGAATAAAAGTGTGAAACTAAAATTGAGACTAGTGCACTCATGTTGGAGTAGTTTGCGAGTACATTCAAATGTACTCATACTAGCTTTGTCTCTGGCTATTGTCGTAGTCAGACTTCGAGGAGTCCTACGCCCAGGAAGAGTATGGCGACATCTATGCCAACTAAGGATCTTCATAAGTCGACTGCCTGTCGGGTCATCGCTAGGATTTGATGTCTACTACGCCTTATTTCCGCTGATTGTTTTGGTTTGGCCCTTGAAGGCACCTATGTAAGACTTGGTCTAGATGACCATTTTATGTAAGACTTTAATTCGGTATTGTAATGGATGTAAACTTTGGTATTCAATTCGGGTTATGTGCAACGACAAACTGATCATGGGATCGTTGTGTTAAGCATAGTCGAGTATTTCGGACAGTTAGTCCGGGGTGCCCACAGTACCACCGTGCCGCGCAGCATGTCGCAGCAGTAACCCGGGAGAAGGAGGATGCCGGCAACAGCCAACGTCAAAAGACAAGTGGCCCGGCTTGGGGTCAAAGTCAGGAGGTGCAAAAGACTTGGGTGGAGCAGAAGAAGCCCCTGACGTATGAGGAAATGCTGAACAAGCCATGCTGCTACCACACTCTGGAGGCCAACAAGCCCGCAGACCACTCTACTCGGCAGTGCAGCTGGTATCAGCGAACGTTGCAGGAGGGCAGCTCGGGAGCTGTTCGGCAGAATGCTCCGGCATCTCGGCCCAACATCCCGAGACCCCCTCCTCCGACATCGGGGGCCAACGCTGTGCGACTTCCCCCTCCTCCGAGAGGACCCCCACCTCGCCCAGTAAATGTGGTGCATACCCAGAATGACAACGGTAACCAAGCTGGACACCAGCAGAGCAACTACCGGGAAGCACACCAGAGCTATGTGGTCTTCGTGACCGAGCCCACTGACCGAAAGAGTGTGCGGCAGCGTGCCCTGGAAGTGAATGCTGTGATCCCGGCGGTGCCCAAGTTCTTGCACTGGTCCGAGATGGAGATCACCTGGAGCCGGAAGGATCACCCCCGGGTTATGCCCAAGCCGGGAGCGTATGCCTTGGTGGTGGACCCAACTTTTGTCGGACCCAACCTCAACGTCCGCTTCAGCCGAGTTCTGATTGACAATGGCAGTGCCATTAACATCATGTACAAGGACACGATGCTGAAGCTGGGAGTATCCATGAACACCCTGCTGCCCACCGAGACAACCTTCCATGGCATTGTGCCCGGAGTCTCTTGCTCGCCCATGGGAAAGATCTGGGTTGAGGTGCTATTCGGAACTCGGGAGAACTGCAGAACCGAGAGCTTGGAGTTCGAGGTTGTGGACCTCGAAAGCCCGTATCATGCACTGATCGGCAGACCGGCCGTTGCCAAGTTCATGATCTCAACTCACGTGGGCTACCTCAAGATGAAGATGCCGGGACCCAACGGTGTGATCACCATCTCGGGAGACCACAAGCGCTCCATGGAGTGTGCCTCGGCGGAATCGTGCTTAGCTGAGTCCCTGGTGATCGCGGAAGAGAAGAAGAGGATCCAGCAGGTGGTGGCGATGGCCAAAACCTCACAACTCGGAATGCCCGGGATGGTGAACCCGGAGCAGGGGGCATCATTTCAGCCCCCCAAGGAGACCAAGAAGGTGTGCGTGGACCCCAGCAACCCGGAGCGCCAAGTTATCATTGGCAGCAACCTGGACAGCAAATAGGAATGCGAGCTCGTCGACTTCCTCCGTGAGAATCGGGATGCCTTTGCGTGGTCGAGTGACGATCTGCAAGGCGTCCCGAGGGAGTTGGTTGAGCACTCTCTGTTTGTTCGACCGGATGCGAAGCTGGTGAAGCAACCAACTAGGCGTCTCTCGGATGAGAGAAGAGCTGCTGTCATGGAGCATCTAGCTATACTGCTGGCCGCCGGATTCATCATGGAGGTGCTGCACCCGGATTGGATTTCGAATCCGGTCCTGGTGGAGAAGAAGAAAGATGATCCCCTCCTGCTTAAGGTGTGGCGCATGTGCATCGACTTCACCAACCTCAACAAAGCATGCCCGAAAGACCCCTTTCCGCTGCCCCGGATAGATCAAGTGATAGATTCCACTGCCGGGAGTGAGCTTTTAACTTTCCTAGATGCTTATTCTGGTTTTCACCAGATACCTTTGAATCCGGATGATCAATTAAAAACTGCTTTCATTACCCCTTATGGGGCTTATTGCTATCGTGTTATGACTTTCGGGTTAAGAAATGCTGGTGCTACATACCAGAGATGCATGCAGAAATGCTTGCATGACCAAATAGGCCGAAATGCCGAGGTCTATGTCGATGACATAGTCATAAAAACTAAAGAAAAAGCCTCGTTAATAGATGATCTGAGGTAAACATTTAAGAACTTGAAAAGATTCCGGATGAGGTTGAACCCGGATAAGTGCACATTTGGTGTGCCAGCAGGGAAGCTACTCGGTTTCCTCATCTCAAGTCGGGGAATCGAGGTCAACCCGGGCAAAATTCGCGCTATCGAGAGCATGAAGTTGCCCGTGCGCCTCAAGGATGTGCAGAAATTTACCGGGTGTCTGGCATCCCTAAGTCGGTTTGTGAGCCGACTTGGGGAGAAGGCCTTACCTCTGTATCAACTAATGAAGAAGAGCAAGACATTTGTTTGGACCCCGCAAGCTGATGCGGCGTTCAATGATCTGAAGAGAATGCTCTCAACAGCACCTGTATTGGCATCCCCGTTACCCAAGGAACCTATGCTGTTGTATATTGCCGCAACCAACCGGGTAGTCAGTGTCGCAATGGTGGTAGAAAGGGAAGAAGGGGGCAAGCTGATACAGAGGCCGGTGTATTACCTCAGTGAGGTGATCTCGGAATCCAAGCAGAACTACCCGCACTACCAGAAGATGGCATATGGGGTGTACATGGCAGTAACCAAGCTCAAGCACTACTTTCAGGAACACCCGATCACAGTGGTATGCGAAGCTCCTCTCGCCGAGATCATCGGTTGCAAGGACGCTAGCGGCCGGGTAGCCAAATGGGCCATCCAGTTGTCTCCATACGCTCCGGCATACGAGAGACGAGATGCCATCAAGTCGCAGGCGCTGCCGGACTTTTTGGTAGACTGGGCCGAGATGCAGTATGAACCTCCGATACCGGATTACAATTTCTGGAGGATGCATTTCGATGGCTCGAAGGCTAAGATCGGATTGGGTGCCGGAGTGGTCCTCACTTCCCCAAAGCAAGATGTACTGAAGTATGTGCTGCAGATCCATTTTCGGGCATCTAACAATGTCGCAGAATATGAGGCCCTGGTTCATGGACTGAACGTCGCCAAGGAAATCGGCATCCGCCGGATAGAATGCTTTGGTGACTCGGATCTCGTAGTACAACAGATGTCGGGGAATTGGGATGCCCTTGATGCAAACATGGCCTTGTACAGGTTTCATGTGCAGAAAATTTCCGGATTTTTTGAAGGGTGCGAGTTCAAACATGTGCCTAGAGGAGAAAACGAAGCAGCGGATGTCTTGTCCAAGCTAGGGTCATCCCGGGATGCTATCCCACCCGGGATAGCCCTAGAGCATCTGAGGAAGCCATCTATTCAACCATCACCCGAGTCAGAATCTATTTTCATCCCCAAGGAGCCTGGTTCAGATGCCGTACCCATGGAAGTAGATGTCGGGAGCATAACATCGAACCCGGGGACTGCGTCCCAGTGCTCGGAGAGGCAAAGAGAGATGATGATAGAGGTGATGTCGGCAGAACCAATGGACATAGACACTCCCATGTTCCCGGAGAGACCTGTCCCGGGATGGGCACAACCCATTATGGCGTACATCTTGGAGGGAACTCTCCCGAACAATGAGGTGGAAGCCCGGCAGATACTGCGAAGATCAAAAGCATACACTGTCATCAATCAAGAGCTATACAAGAGAAGTGTCACCGAGGTACTCCAGAGATGTGTGGAACCGACAGAAGGACAAGAGATGCTGGTGGAAATACATCAAGGGGAATGTGGACATCATGCATCATCCCGGGCCCTGGTGGCAAAGGTGTTCCGGCCTGGGTTCTACTGGCCCACTGCATTGCAGCAAGCAGAAGATATTGTCCGGAAGTGCGGGGGATGCCAGAGATTTGCTCACCGGATACACATGCCGGCATCAGCACTGAAAACAATCCCCATCACTTGGCCATTCGCAGTATGGTGTTTGGACATGGTCGGGCAATTCAAACCGGCAAGGGGCAATATGACACACATACTTGTCATGGTGGACAAGTTCACAAAGTGGATAGAGGTCAAGCCAATCCGGAAGTGCGATGGACACACCGCTGTGCAATTCCTGAAAGACATTATCTTGAGATAAGGACACCCACACAACATTATCACAGATAATGGAACAAACTTTGCTGTGGGGGAATTCGCTCGATTTTGTACTGAGAAGGGAATCCGGCTGGATGTAGCATCAGTTGCACACCCGGAAGCAAATGGGCAAGTCGAAAGGGCAAATGCCTTAGTCTTAGCCGGCATCAAAGCTCGCTTGATCGAACCACTATTGAGAACTCCGGGATGCTGGATAGAGGAATTACCGGCAGTACTATGGGGTCTCCGGACTACACCGAATAGATCTACTGGATACACGCCATTCTTCATGGTATACGGTGCTGAGGCGTCCTCCCAACCGACATACAATATGACTCCCCGAGAGTAACAATGTTCACCGAAACTGAGGCAAAGGAGGCCCAAGAAGATGATGTTGATTTACTCGAAGAGGCCAGAGAATTGACACTATCTCGGTCTGCAATTTATCAACAGAACCTCCGTCGCTATCATAGCCGGAAGGTGCACCCGAGGGTATTCCGGGAGGGAGATCTGGTGCCGAGGCTCATCCAACGCACGGCCGGAATGCATAAGTTGTCACCTCCATGGGAGGGACCTTTTGTGATAAGCAGGGCATTGCACAATGATTCCTATTACCTTGTAGATGCACAGGAAGCCAGGAAAGGTGTAATGGACAAATCCGGTGAGGAAACCAAACGTCCATGGAATGTAGCTCTACTTCGCCCCTTTTACACTTAAAGGGCTCAGTGTATGTGTATCTCAATTTTCAATATTTATGGAAGTAAGGCACCCCGGGAGGAACCCGGGGACTGCCTGATTCTGTGCTCCTTTTTACTTCTGTTTTGTAAGGTTTGTTTATTATTTTTAACCGGCATCCCGGGAAGGAACCCGGGGACTGCCGGATAGTTATTTTTTATATTGTGTGCATGCCGGGAAAGTTCCGAGTTCGATTCTCAAGGACAAAGTAATGTATGTCATGTGAAATCATCTTGTGACTCGACTGACGAACGCCGAAATGGTAGTCAAGAGCAAAGAGAGGGAAGGTGGGAAACACGAAAACGGTCTCGGGGACTCGAAGCAGGAACTTATCCGGCATGCTTGTTTTTTAATAACTTTGTTGTTTATGTCGGGGATTCGGTTAACCGGAACTCGGATTGGTCTAAGTAATGTATGCCGTATGTGGAGTTTTGTGACTCGACTGTCGAACGCCGAAATGGTAGACAAGATCAGAGATTGCCTAAGTACGGTAAACATGAAAGACAAAGTCGGGAACTCAAAACAGAATACATTGGCATAAATTGTTCGGATAAGTAGTTCACTGCGGAATGAAAATAGTATAAGTATATATTACATATGACACCCGGCATCCCGGGGATTTAACGAATCTGCTAAGTTTTTCATGCGGTACGGGAAGTCGGCTTCTGGACGGAGACCTCGGGAGCAGCGACCTCGGGAGCAACGACCTCGGGAGGAGGGGCAGCAGCAGCAGCGGGAGCAGCGACGGGGGCGACTTCGGATTCGGTGACGGCAGCGATACTCGGGGCCTCGGGAAGCACCTCGGTCTCGGGGACCTCCGGTCTTGGCGAAGTCGCTACATCCCGAAAAACCACCTTCTCGGGCGCGGCACCGGAAGCGGCGTCATCTCCTTCCGGGGACTCGTCTTCCGCCTCGCCGGAAGCGGCATCGTCTTCGTCGTCCTCGTAATCTGATTCCGAGTCGGAAGGGATGACGCTAGGGATGAACGTGCGGAAGCTTGACCACGCAGCGGTGCGATGCGCCACCTCTTGTCGGCGCTGGATCTTCTCCGGATCGGTGACCGACGAAGAGACCGTCCGCAGGCGCAGGATTGCCTCCAGATCGAGACCCTCGTACCAGCTGAGTACTTGGGTCAAGACCTGGTCGGCGCCAGCCCGTGCACCGGAAAGCTTCCAGGCGTGGATGCGCCTCCCGGCACCCCGAAGTGCGCTCGTGAGCTCGGGGAGCGAGAGCGTCCCCCGGATACTTGGCCACAGTGCGCCGTGGACGTGGACCGCGGCGCTGAGCAGATCCGTCCCGATAGACCGGAGGGGTACTATCCGGGCCTTTAGGGCGAAGAGGTGATCCTCGATGTCCCAGGCATCCGAGATGGGACCCTTCCCGGCGCGCTTCTCGCGGAAGGCGGCAACAGCTTTGGCGGCAGCTTCCCGGGAGTGCTCAAACTCTCCTTTAAAAAGAAGAGCTGTCAAACGGCTAAGTCATAAGAAAAGCAACAGCAAATAAAGGAAGTAACAGGAGAAGAGGGATGTCGGATTACTCACTGTTGAGATCCCGGTTCAACACGGTGAGTTCGTTGAGCCAAGTATCAGAACGCGACCGGAGAAGACCCAGCTCGGTCTCGGCGTTATCCGCGCGCGCCACCGACTGGTCCAGGGTTTCTTTCTGCTTCTTGGTCGCCTCGATGAAGCGCGTCTTCATCTCGGACATAGCAGCTTGGACCTTTCCGAGCTCGCCGTTCAGCCGCGCGATATCGGATTGCGCGGTGGCGAGAGCAGTCTTCTGGTCCACCGAGATCTTGCGCGCCGCGTCTCGCTCCTCCCGGAGGCGCTCCTCGGATTTCTTGGATTGACCGAGTTCAGCGAGAACCCGGTTGAAGATGTTGCGGCGTTTTTGGCTGCACTCCTGAAAGCAAGACAGAGGGCAAAGTCAGTATGGAAAAGGTGTAAAAAACCCAGTTGGGAGGATCTCGGGGACTCGGTGTCCGAGTCCTGGATTTTTCTCTAATATTGGAACCTAGTGATCTGCTATTCAGTGGAGTCTAGAGCACTAAGCACCAATGTCGGGGACTAGTGGTGGAGCGAATTTTGAAGCAACCTATCCGGTTGGGAGGATCTCGGGGACTCGGTGTCCGAGTCCTGGATTTTTCTCTAAGATTGGAACCTAGTGATCTGCTATTCGGTGGAATCTAGAGCACTAAGCACCAATCTCGGGGACTAGTGGTGGTGGAAGGAACAAATGCGTTTTTTGAAAGAGGAAAAGCTTACCTCGCTTACTCGGGTGACATCCAGCGCGGCCACCTAGAGAGCATGCAGGGCTTGAGCGCTGCGGCTCGGGCCTGCAGCGTGCAAGTCCCCTGCAGTCTCGGAAGCGTCGGCGGCAAGCCAGGCCTTGTTGAAGTCATCAACAACCCGAATGCCGGAGCTGCCGGCAGCGCGGATAGCGGCAACGTCCCGGGATCCTGAAGATACAAAGGAGCTGACCGTTGCTCGCAACATCCGCAAGGCAGCAGTAGGGATCTCGGCGGGAGGCGGTGGTAACGAGGAAAACCTACCCGGGCGCAGCACCAAGTCCTGAGACGAGGATGTCGGGGCAGCTGCGGGCGGGGCAGAAGATGTTTTCTGCCCAGCAATCTTGCTGCGAGACTTGGGAGGTTGGTCTGCTGGCCGGGAGGAGGCTGTACCCTGCTTCTCCGGGATGGTCTTGGTCGCGGCTGGCCGAGAGGCACCACTTGCCGCAGGTTCCCGGCGAGGGCTGAGAATCTCTGCCTCCAGCCCGGGAACCCGGCGCGGGCTCTCCGGAAGAAGCACTTCTCCCGAAGTGGTCGTAGCCTGCACCGGGCTCTCCTCGATCACCGGATGTGCTTCCGGGGTCGCAGCGGTAGCCGGTGCGGCACCGGAAGCCACAGGCTCACTTCCTCGGGTAGAAGGGCGAGGAGGTGAAGGAGAGGCCCGAGCCGGGCTGGGAGTCCGAGTCCCAGGAGGAGGAGGAACGGCAGGTGACGGGAGCTCGAGTGCATCCCTGAAAGGAAGTGTCTTAGTAATAGTTATGGAGAAAGCAAAGTCAGATAGCATAAGGCAAGGAAGACGTACCCGGAATCCACAAGGGGAGGACCCCTTTGCCGGCGCCGAGCAGGCTTCTCGGTCGTCTGCTTACTCGATTTGTTCCTCTTGGGGGGGTTGCCGGGGTTGTCGGCTCCCTCGGTGTCGGAAGCCGCGCGCTTCCGGCTCTCGGCACGTTTGGTCCCGGTTGTCGGTTTCGGAACCACAGCTGAGGCCCAATTCAGAGGGAGAGCGTCAATAACATCGAGAATCTGGCAGTCAGTCTCATCCTCATCATCCGAAGAAATGAAAACTGCCTCTGGAGTTGAAGGATTACCCGGGGCCTTGACGAAAGGGATGGCGAGGTGGTCCTCGCCGTCGGGATCCTCTCTCGGCATCACGTCCGGTTTCGGGAAATCCGGCGTGTAAGTCCCGTTGACGTGGACGGCGTCTTCTTCGTGTTGACGCTCGAACAACTGCGCAAACAAATTAGGCCGTGTCGGTGTCCAGGTGAACGCATGTACGAAGGCGAAGGCACGAAAAACTGATATAAGCACCTGATCACATGGTCTTCTCCGGTATCCCCCAAGGACCCCCCAAATATAGTCCTCCGTCATCTCCGTCCGGGCAATAGCTCGAACGCGACGGACGACCCCGGCGTGGCTTAGCCCAAAGATACTAGTCCTAGTGGGATCATAGTTCCCGTACATGTGGCACATCTTGTGCACTCGGTTTTGAAGAGGGCAGACCCGGCGAACAATGAAGCACCGCAGGAGATCGTCCCCGGTCATCTTTTGTGTTAGCACGTGCAGAACCTCATGCATGTAGGTAATCTCATCGCTATCCAGAAGCTTCTTCCAGAGACCGAACTCGCGCGGAGGACCAATAATGAACTCCGGCAGATTGATGAAGTCCGGGTTCGAGGATCCCGGACCATCTCCCGAGTGCTCCCGGTTCCTCACATAGAAGAAACTCCGCTGCCACTTCCGGCAGGACTCTAGCCCCTTAACTATGGGGAATCCGGAATCCGCGCGGGGAATGATGGTGGCCGCTCTGCAATCTACTAAGTCTTTAACCTTCTTATCCGGATTGGGGATGGCTTGGCGACGGAGAATAAAGTACTTGGCCCAGAGATCCAAGAAGGGCCAGATGCCAAGGTATGCCTCCGCATATGTAGTGAAGACCGAGAGCATCATTATGGCGTTGGCGGGGAGGTGATGAGGCTGAAGGTCGTAGAGGTCGAGGAAGTCGCGGAAGAAGGGGCTTGCCGGAAGCCCAAACCCGCGCTCGAAGTGCGCGAGGAATACTACGTATTCCCCGGGTTGGGGTTCCGGTGCAATCTCCTCTCCCGGGAGACGGCTCTCAACTTCCGGAGGAATCCGGTGAGTCCGATACAGCCAGTCCAGATCGGACTGCTTGGTCTCGGACCCATCCCAGCATCCCCGAGCACGTTCTTCGCCCATGTCGGAGTACGCAGGGGTATCCGGGCTACTCTGCAGGCGCAGCGGTGGTTAGTCGGAGTTAGTCTACCGGGAACTAGGATGTCGGAGCACAAACTGCTAAACACTACCGGATTGGTGGGAAACAAGATCTACCGTGGGCAAAATAATCAAAACAAATGTGAGGAAAAATGGACAGACTAAGCTATAGCGAAGCCGTACGTGTGATTGATCTACGCCCTACCACGGCGATACATCTACGCCGTGCGCCTCGTGCGCGCCGCTCGAGTTGTGCTCGCCGGCGGTGGCGCAACCGCGCTCGGGCTACGGCACGGCCGGAGTCGGACGGTTGGACTACCAAAGGAAAGCATCGGAGCGGAGAAGAACAACTCACCGGTGAAGGAGGGGATCGGCGACGTGCGAGAGGGACGGCGGGGTGCGAGCTCCGGCGAACGGCGAGCGGGACGTCGTGCGGGCGACGAGCGCAGCGGCGGCGACGGGCTCGAGACGATGAAGGAGAAGAGAAGCGAAGAAGAAGTGAAGGAGACCGTTCCGGTCCCCTATTTATGGGGGGGGGGGGGGGATTCCGGAGCGGTTTCCGACTTTCCCGCCCACGATCTCCTCGATCGTGGGTGGGATCTATTTTGTGCCGCATGCCACGTGGCACTATCCGGAGCGCCCGATCCGGCCACACCGAGGGCCACACGGCCCCAACGGTTGGATTCCGGATCGGATGCGGCTCCTCGACGCGGGAACCCAAGCGACGCCGTGCGTGCGCAGAGGCACTCGAGTGCGTCTCTGCGCAGACGGGACGTCGGGTGGGCCCTGGCTAAGTGTCTCGAATTCATCGGGAGATCAACGGTCAAGATTCACTGACATGGTACTATCCGGTCGCGGGCTTCGCCTCCCGGTTAAGGCAATCTCGGTGGGGAGATCTCGGTAAAAAGATCTCGGTAAAAAGATCTCGGGAAGAATCGATCTAGACATGGAATAAAAGGATGGTATAATTAGTTCTCGGAAAATGGGTGTTGTTTAAAGCTGATCCCGCACATCATCCGAGGTCACTGTGCAGCACCAGCTTCGGGGACTAGTGTCGGGGGGCTACCCCCCGGGTAGGGGCAGATCCCGGTATAATCCGGTAAATATCAACAGTACTTGACCTTTGGCGACAGCAAGGGACACCTCCTGGTGTGCCGAAAGGGCAACCTGATCCTTAGGCACTGGAAGAGGGCAAAGTGTCTCCTGGCAACCGCAAGGGTCAGCTCTGGCAGCTATAAATAGACACCCCCAGTCCTCAGTCGCAGCACAAGCATGAGCGGGTGGTTCCTCTAAGAACTAGCTTCTCGAAGATGTCTTTGCTGGTAGGCTAAGACATCTTCGGGAGGCTAGGCCTAGAGATGCTCACCCTGAGACGAGCTCGGACGTCTCCGGGAAGGATCCCGGATCTAGGACTCCGGGAAGACTTCCGGGTGGAGGTGTACTCGGCTTTACCGGATAGGTATTCCGGGTAAGTACTAACCGGAGCGACTCTCGGTGTTGATCTTGTGCAGAAGAGATTCAGTGGCAGGCAAGGAGGTATCCGGAGCAAGGGCTTCCGGTAGGCCGTCAACGGTCCGTAGCAGGCTGTCCCGTCTATCGCGGGGGGAAGTACCGTTCCGCCTGACACGGAAGCATGGTCACCTCCCGCCTGACACGGGAGCATGGTCACCTCCCGCCTGACACGGGAGCGCGTCAGCCGGTACGAGCGTGGTACGACAAGAGCTGACATGCCTAGCCCGGCAATCCGGAAAAGGCTATCCGGGATGGGCAGAGACATGTCTTGTCTCTGACAAGGGGACAATGATGATGCAGGACGGCGCCTGTCGTCCTTAACGAGATGATGACGAGGAGTCTACACCGGATAGTTCGGCGACTAGGTCGCACTAGCCGGTGATGACATCCCGGCTAGGCCTGTCCGGTGGGGCCAAGCCAAATTAGGGTTTCCGGCCCTCCTGACCGGACATCTATAAAAGGCGCCATAACTGCTCCTGAGGGAAGGGGACTAACTTCAGAGCCAAAGCTATAGTCACATTTACTCTTAGAGCAGTTATTTCCTTCTCACCTTGAGTTCATCTAGTTCTTCATATTCATCACTTTGAGAGATCTTGTAGCAAGTTGTAGTCCTTATATCACCAATATATAGAGAGGAAAGGCAGGAGTAGGGGTGTTACCTCCTCACGAGGGCGCTGAACCTGGGTATATCGTGTTTGTGTTGTGTGCCTTCGTGCATTTCTTTGTATTTGTTAGATCTTCTCCTTTGCGCTTAGTTCTTGTTCCCTGTTCTTGGGAGATCTCGGTTTTACCGGGATCCTCCCCGTGTGAGCTCTTCAGCTCGCTATCCCTCCCCGGATCCACCAACGTCCATCGGCCCCACAAATCAGCCATCCTATGGCATCTGCCGTGACACCACCACGACACGGACACAAAAATGTATTCCCGAGTTCCACCACAAGGGTGTACATCTCGTTGGAGCGGTGTGAGACACTACAAGGGTGTACATCTCGTTGGAGCTCATCTTTAGACCTTTTTGTGGGCTCGGAGTTTGACAAAGAGAAAATATCATTTGGTGAAATTGGCTCTGATCTGTGAACCAAAAAAGAAACTGGGTCTTGGTAATAAAAATCTTACTAAGTTCATATGACCTTGATGTGTAAGTGGTCGTGGAAGATTCAAAATGGGGAGGGTCCCTGTCAGGACTACATGAGGAAAAAAAAAATGTTGTTAGGGTTTGGATTTATGGTATTACTCATAAACCCATAGACTCAGCTTTCAGGAAAGATATGTTGATGGTGAAAGATTTGTACCTGTGTGGTCGAAGTATGAAAGTTCGGATTCTAAGAGTACTGATTTTTGGGGTGATGCATGGTGTGGTCCACATTCTTTAAAACAATTGTTCCATGGTCTGTTCGAAATTTGTAGTGAGCAATATGTCATTGTGGCTCATATGGCAGGAGTGAGGTGTGGGTTAAGTTTCAGGAGGTCGTTGGTTGGAGAGTCATGAATACTTTAGAAATCTGTAAAGTCTACTGTGTGGTGGTGCTCTGAATCAGTAAAGGGACAAACCCAGTTGGAAATGGACCGGCAAATGATGCATGTAGAATGCATACATGAACTTTGCACTATATTACTCATATTTCATCTATATTTGCACCATATAAGGGTTATATCAATGTTTTATAAGGTTTTGTGGAATATTTCACACTTCCCTATTTATTTGGAATTAACCATTGATGGTGCTAAGCGTGTGGTTGGTGAATTCCCAAGAGGAGGGTGTGAAGTAGCAGAGCAGCAAGATTTCCCTCAGTTATGAAACCAAGGTTATCGAACCAATAGGAGATGAACGTTCCCCTCGAGGTGTCAACGGCGCCAGAAACTCTTGGGTGTGGCGTCGGAGACCTGCAATCTGTACACAACAGAATCTAAGTGTTTTGCCCCGACTCAACGGTGAGACTGTCAATCCCACCGGCTTGCTGTAACAAAAGATTATACGTATGTGTGGAAAAAAGATGAAGAAAGCTGTTTGTTTGCAGAAAGTAACAGTTTTGCAATTGTGATTTTATCAGATTTATGAGAAGGACTGGGGTACGCAGTTCACTAGTGGTGTCATAAATAATAACATTCATCCATGTGTGGTTGTAGCGTACCTGCACTTTAAATAAGGCATATATTTGTGTATAGTGCAATCCCTGGATCGATTCGTTTGCACACACAGTTTACGATGTAATATCACAACAAAGTATCAATTTTTATTACATCGATGATCCAGACTTACAAAATATTCAATACAAGTTGCATAGCATAAAGCTATCTTTGGAAGAGTAAACAACGGAAATACATAGCAATGAGTCTCCATCTCATTCATGTTGTCACAGGCGAAAACATGTTGGTTGTAGACTCGAAACGTTTAAACGAAACCTCACTCGTCATCTGATCAATCTGCAATAAGAAAATATTGCAACAACGTGGGTCAGATTCCATTAAAAATGGAGTCTGGCAAGTGACACTATGGTGGACACTTAATGGAATAACTCTATATCCTATATGCATATTTGGCTGGTGGAGTTCAAGGCTATTTTGCATAAAGCCAATTTTTCCTATCTCTTTGGAAAACACTTTCTTCAAATCAAGACAAGTATGGCATGAAAACCATAATCTCATCTTCCCTTGTTCACCCATGAAGTTTTAATTCTGAAGTTGGAATGGTGGAATCCTCCGTTGACGTCCGTGATCATCTGCTCAAATTATCCATACCGGGGACACGGCTAAGTACTTAGTTTTACACTCTGCAGAGGTTCTTCAGATTCCTCTGTTCCTGGGTGGCCATTCACAAGTGTATGTACTCCAGGAACCATAGACATGGCCTGAGTAGCCACTCAACATAAACCATACAACCTCTTACCACCCAGGTGTTTCATTAACTTAGTGGATGTGCACTCTCAGGTGAAAATCACCATGCTCACGGACCTAAGTAGAATAGACATTCATCCTAGGCGACGACAACCATGAGCACAACCCTGAGTAGTCACTTAACATTTTGTAAAACTTTTCATCAATTGCATAGCATCAATATATGTACTAAGTATTATATAGGAACCTAGACACAGGAGTAAGTGTTTTTACACAGGTTTTGCATAGCAATACTATCCTACACATGCTTATATAAAAATACACTAAGTAATGCATATAGAAAATAGTAGGAAGTTTATGAGGTGTGCCACTTGCCTTTGAATGATGTCGTTGTTCACAAACTCTTTTCAACAACGAACGTTTGCTCTCCATTCAATCTAAACAATATAAGCAAACCACAATACAACAATCAACAAACAACAATCATCAAACATACATGTACATACATAGTGAACAAACAGGTTTCATAAAACTTTTAAGGAAAATATGTTTATGCATGAGGTGCAAAATATTCCTAAGGACTAGAGATGTATGTCATGCTAAGAAAATATTTTAAGTCAATGCAAAGCGAAAATGGGAGTCAAAATGGCTTTAAAGATGATAACATCATGATCAAAATTTGTTTAAGTCTTAAAAGACAAGATTAGGAAGAGGGAAAAAGGTAGAAACAAAGATGTAGTTGATCTTCCAGGCTTCATCTCCAGACTTGTAATTTTTCCTTCGTGATGTCTTGATTGAATTCTTGGTAGACTTGAATAATCTTCAGACTTGATGATTTTTGTATCACCTGGGGTGGTCTTGGATTTACTTAGTCTTCATGAAGTCTCAGAGAAGAAGAAAGGACAGAGAGAAGGACTTATAGAATAGAAGGGAGGTTGGCCTTCTTGAACTTCTTCTCACTTTTCTTCTAAGTGCTTGACATCTTGGGATGCTTCCAGAGTCTGTTTTCTTTTAAGTCCTTCATTGGTCTTCTAGCTCCATGTTGAAATCCTAAGTGTCTAAGTGTATCACTTTACCGAAATGCCAAGTTCAAAATATTTCTAACTTAGAGAAAATGGGGAAGGAGTTTTCTTATGGGAAATATAACTACAAAATAAAATATGATATGCATCAAATGCACTTTTAATCACAAGAAAGCATCAAAATAACTTTTGTGATTTCTTTATAAATATGCATGAGGTTATAAATGCAATTTAAATAAGTTTCTATTTTTGCAAAATATAAATAAAAGGAATAAATATAAGATTAAAGTTTTCTATGATTAATTTCTTATAACAAAATTTTATAAATAGTGTTAATAGACAGGGTGCATTTAATTCAATTTATAGCAATTTGATTTAATCAAAAATAATATTTCTATTAATAGTTATGTCAAAATAGTCAAACTATTCAATTTAAATATATAACTATCAAATCATTTAAATACTACTCAAAATTATTTTATAACAGAGGCATCATTTTACAAATATTCCAAAGTCTCTAAAACAAATTTATTTGTAATTTTTGAATTTACAGATTTAAAGTTATGACTAAAATACTCAAATTCACCATTTGAAATTTGAATATTTTAAACTAACTCAAATTTGAAATCTAACAGATCTAAAATATTCTACATGTCAAGGGCTTTCCAAATATATAAAAATATTTGAATTTGGATGTGTGAGTAAAAAGTTATATCAGATTTAAGTTGCAGGGTCTTTTCTATAAAACTGCCAAATTAAATAAATTGGGAAAAATCATTTTACACATCAGCGCTGACTGGGCGCTGACTGTGCTGCTGATGCGGATCCGACGTGGTTAAGTGGGATGATCTGGGCCGTCAGATCTGGATCTAGCGGTCCAGATCGGATCGTACCGTTTCAAAATAAGTCATCCAATCTTAGCCACACAAGCTAGATCGGACGGCTGGGGGAGAGGGGGCTCACCGGGTGGCGCTTTTGGTCGCCGGAGAAGAGGATGGCGGCGGTGCGGGCTCGGGAACGGACGGCGCAGACGTTGGGGTGTCTCCCCGGATGAACGGAGGCGACGGCGACGATCGCGGCGCGGTGGCGGAGACGATGGAGGTGGGGACAATCTTGTATTTGTCTCGAAACGTCGGGGACTCGGCCGGAGAAGACTCCAACTCCGACGAGCTCGGTTTGTGCACTCTCCGGTCGATTTAGCCGCGTAGGAGAGACGGGGAGGGGTTAGAAAGATGCGCAAGATCGAGGGAAAGGGGGTTCGGGGGGCTCGGTCGTCGACGAAAACCTCGAAAGTTCTCGGCAGAAATGGCGGATGGCGGCGGAGGACTGCGGTGGCCTGGTGGCGGGATTTCTAGGGTTTCGAGGGGGAGGAGAACGGAGAGCTCGTGGGCTACTTATAGGCCTGGTCGGCCGAAGGAAATCCCGCAAATGGCACCTGGATTGGAGACAGATTTGGAAGCAATCACGGGAGTGATTTTCGTGCGGGAGGAGGAAGACGATGCTGACGTCAGCATCACGTCAGCGATTTTTCTTTTTCTGATTTTCTATTTTATTTATATCTTTTGATTTATAACTCCAAATTGTGTCTACTAAATTTCTAAAAATTTGTAATATTCATATCTATGTTTTAAAACATTAGTGGGCATGTTTTAAAAACTTTTTAAAATTAATTATTTTGAAATATTCATAAAATACAATTTTTCCTATTTTAGGTTAACTTTGAAATTAGGGAATTAATAATTCATTTGGGGTTAAATAAAATTTATGAAATTACCCACATTCAAATATGTTTGAATTCAAGTTATTTAAACTCATTTTCAAATACTAAATTCAGGCTTTAGTATAATACTAAATAGTATGACACAACTATAACAAAATGAAAAGGGAAATATAATGTATTCATTTTTAATTGAAAATAATTTGTGCACCATTATATTTTATATTAAGATAATTCATTTCAAAACCTTATAACAACTTTGGATTTTATTTAGATTTAATTCATTTCTTATATAGAAAATATATTCATGAAAATCATTTTATGTTTTGAAAATAAATGAAAATCATTTAAGCTAATGAAATGATTATTTGAATAATTCATTAATTATATAATCTATGAAGTTTTAAAGTTATGAATTATAAACTTATAATTTCCAAAACTATATTTTGAACTTAGTTAAAAGTGTGAAAACCATTTGGCAATTATAGCATTTTAATAGTCTTGAATTTATAATAGATATGGCTAAGTGTTTGAAATCAATTACTTATAAGTAAACTATTTTATTAGAATAAAATGGTTTGAAAGTTTGTAACACATTTGTCAATTTATATAATGAGGCTTAAGAAAATACAATGGAATAATAAAAATGTTTAACTTGAAACAAGTTTTGAAAATTAGTGACACTTGAGATATTTGAATTAATAAACCTTTTTAATATGCCTGAAGTCTTTTATAATTGGTTTTATTATGCATTTTAATATTTTATTTTAATCAGAAACAAAAGTTTTAAATTTTAATGATTTTTGAACATTATAAAATGTTGGGATGTTATAGTGGTAAACAAATTACAGCTAGGCAATTGACATAATAATGATGAGCAACCCAATGCATATACTAATGATACGGTGTCTAATGTGAGATTCATTCGGGCATTACAAAAATATACATAGACCGTTCCAACCGCATCTATGACTAATAATCTACCTTCCGGTTAGCGTCCGCACCTCTTTCAGTATTAAGTTGCATGCAACAAATTATCGCCTTAAGCGCTGTGTGTAAAGTAAGTAAGTAACATCATCCTTAGACAACGTACTACTATTTTATCCCTAGTTGCAATAGTACATCTACAACCTTAGAGCTTTCTTTCACTGCCCCAGATTAAATAGAGACATGAACCTACTATCGAGCATAAATACCCCCTCTTGGAGTTACCAGCATCTACTTGGCCAAAGCACACACAAGTAACAGAGAGCATGCAAGATCATTAAATAGCACACACATGATATATTATGTAGCAATAACTTTAGTACTCAATATTCATCGGATCCCAGCAAACACAACATTAAAAATTACATAAAGATGATTTTGATCATGATAGGCAGCTCACAAGATCTAAACATGATAGCACAGGAGGAGACGACAACCATCTAGCTACTGCTATGGACCCGTAGTCCAAGGTAGACTACTCACGCATCAGTCCGGAGGCGGTCATGGCGACGTAGAGGCCACCGGGGACGATTCCCCTCCCGACAGGGTGCCGGGGAGAAGTTCTGATCTCTCCCAAAGTGGTGGTGACGACGGCGGCGGCTCGGGACCCGTAGAGGAAAAATTGTTCAACCGTGCTCTATTTTTAGGCCAGGGGGTTTATATGGGCGAAAGACCTAGGTTGGTGGTCGCCCGAGGCGATCTCCTCACCTCCTGGCGCGGCCAGGCTGGGGCCCGCGCCATCAGGTGGTGAGGGCCCCTTGTGGCCCTTCTTCGTCTCGTCTTCGGTTCTTCGCGACGCAAATATTTCAAAAATATTTCCTGGTTGATTTATTTCCAATTTGGTGGATATTTCTTTAAGTACTTTTCCGAAACCAAAAATAGCAGAAAACAGGGAACTGGCACTGTGACATCTTGTTAGTAGGTTAGTCCCAGAAAATGCATAAAACTATATAAAATGCATATAAAACATGTAATAATATGATATAACATAGCATGGAACATAAGAAATTATGGATACGTTGGAGACGTATCAACATCCCCAATCTTAGTTCTACTCGTCCCGAGTAGGCAAGACCGATAAAAGAAGAATAAGTTCTGAAGTGACATGATTAAACACAATCTTGATCATGTAATAATTTAAGGCATGTAAACTGAGATCAAATGAATAAGTGTTGTAGTTTATATCGATATCAAACGAGTAATTAATAAACAAGAAGGTGAAGCAAGCAAAGCTTTTAATGATATAGTACTAGATAGCAATCAACCGTGCAAAGTAGATATTAGAGATGATTTAAGCTTCAAGCACAACAATATAATCATCTAATGCTTCAAACAATCATGACAACTTTATGAAAGGATCAAGTCAATTAATAGCATATGCACGTAGAAGATCAATACATTATTTGTTCAAAAGAAATAAGCAAGCGTTCAACGTTGGTTCCTGGTACCAGGATGTTATGGCTAAGAGAATGTTAACGGGGGTTTGGAAGGCCAACGGAAGAAAGACTCACAAATCTATAAATGATCATTAGACAAGAGAAAGTCATACAATCGAAGCTATGCAATGAGTAGTGATTGCCATACAACAGATGCACAATGAGCTATAAGTATATGAAAGCTCTCCAATGGAACTAGTGGGGGTGCATCCAACTTGCTTGCTCACGAAGACCTAGAGCACTTTTGAGTACGCTCATCATTGGAATATACAAGCCAAGTTCTATAGTGTAAAGTTCCGCACATAGTTATGCAACTAAGCACATAGTTATGCAACTAAGACATGAAAACTCTCTCATATGGAGTAAAGGTGCTAAACATGAGCACAAATGATGATCATAAATGATATGGTGCTATAACATGAGCATAAGTGATGACTATAAATGATATGGTGCTATAACATGAGCACAAGTGTATGATAAAGAATAGTAATGTTGCCCCCTTTTTATTTCTTTCTTTTTTCTTTTCTTTTTCTTTTTCTCTTTTTTTTTTGTTTCCCTTTTCGATGGCCTCCATGGCTCTTTTCACTTTTAGGGGAAAGCATCCTAATATGATATATGACATATGACAACACACTAATGATGATAGAACAAAATATTGATGATATAAGTAACTAATATGAATGTGCCATAAGAATACATATGACAACGGTGCCTCTGTCAGTGTAGCAGGTTATGTAGTGATCTAGCGTAACATGTGTAAAACCACACATCAGCTTTATAGAAACACGCAAAGCAATAAATAAGTAATGAATGAAAACAAGTCATGTAATGTAAGATGGATGTTGCATGTCAATATATCTCGGAACAACTATGCAAATGCTGTAGTAGGTAGGTATGGTGGCTGTTTTGAGTAAGATATTTGGCTTATGCGTAGGAGAAAAAGATAAAGATCTCCCACGAGTTTGTATGTACCCGCAAAAAATGCACCAGCTCTTAATATGAGAAAGGGCAAAGCAAAGTACTGAAGAGGCTAGCAATATAGTGGTGGAAGTGCCATGAAAACCGCAGTTTTAGAACTCACAAGTAAAAAGATTCCAAATAAAAATCTGATCATGCAAGGTGACAAGGTTATATCAAACGGGTAACCCCTCATGTGGGTACCTGGTGCACGTGAATGACTAAAGCCCAATTGTCGATAGGCTGAAGAAGCCCAACAAGCGAAGCCCAATACAAAGACTTCTACCATAGATAGCATAGTCGGTAGTACTTTCCATAAATGTAGTCCTAGTCGGTTACGACCCGAGACCTGTACCCCTATATAAAGGACTTGAGGGAGACCGACCAGGGACACGCCCAACAGAACCACCAACCCTAGCAAGATCGACATCTTGCTGGACCCTGTACTCACCGCATATACACAATCAATAACAGACAAGCAGGAGTAAGGGTTTTACCTCACTCGAGGGACCCGAACCTGGGTAATTCCCGCTTGCCAGCCGACGAATCTACCAACACCACATGTTATCTACCTCATAACTCTTACCCTAGGCTAGTAACCATGGGTATTGATGGGGACATCCCTCGTCAATTGGTGCCGTCTGTTGGAAAAGGTGGTGTTGGATCTATGGATTTTTCGGTCCAAATTTCAAACGGCGATCCGCCGACTCCTTCAAAGGGATGCACATCAGCAACAACAGATCGTATCCAGATCACAGGCGACCACTCACCTAAAACAACATCACGAGCAAGGATCAGACCATACTTACCTGAAGCTCAGGAGATCTACTCCAATCTCGATTCAGGTTTTGATCTAACTATCGGGGAACATAACTTCTTTGGTTGATCAGCTTGGTGTGCATGATTTAGTCGAACAGATCACAACTCAGCCACTTTAGAAGAGATCGACTGAGATCGCATCTGCAGCAGACAAGGAAGATGCCCCGTCGCAGACCGATCTGATCCCGCCGCCACAATCTCCAACATATTCAATGACGTCCGCAGAATTTAACAAATTCATGGCGGATGAGTTCCCTGAAGAGGAAGAGCTGTCGACTACCTCAGTCGACGATATGATCATATCGACCACTTCGGTTGGAAGCACTGGAGCGCAAACATCACAGATCGATCCGATCTCGTCCATAGCAGGGTCCATGTCCACAAGGGAATTCAATGAATTCATAATGCAAAACGAGATGGAAGAAGAAGTGCAGTCGACCCTCCATATCAACCCAACCGAAGACCATATGCAAATCGACGCTACAGAAGAAAGCTTTCACCTACCCTAGTAGGATGAGCCTGCAGAAGACAACATACGTCTGGCCGACTTCACCAGCGCAGAGATCCAATCTCCACATCATGCTGCCGTCGACTACGACGAGCATATACAACAAACAGAAGATGGCGAAAAAGCAAAAGCGTAGAGCAGGATAGAGATATCAAAGCAACATATTGTAACGCCCCGGGATTTATCCCCTTTTAGTTTTGTGTGTTTTTCTTTTTGCATCGACATGGCATGGCATCGCATCGCATTAATTTAATTTGTTGCATTTAAATTAATTTTCCACAATTAAATTTAAATGCATTTCAAATTAATTAAAAATGTGTTATTTTTCAAATCTTTTAAAAATGTTAAAAACTAGTTTATTAAATTGTCTATTCAAAACTAAAAATATTTTGTAAAGATTTCGTATTCAAATTCCTTTTTGTTTTTGTTTTAAAAATATAAAACCGAAAGGTTAAACGGGAGAGAAATAAGGCCCAAAGCCCACCTAAGCCAAACCCTAGGTTTTTCCCCCAGAAATTTCTTCCCACCCCCTGGAAATTTTGCAGCCGCCCCCCTCCACTCTTTTCTTTTTCTTTTTTTCCACTTTCTCCCTCCTTTTTCTTTTCTTTTCTTTTCCTTTTCTTTTTCCTTCTCTTCTTCCTTCCCTTTCCTTCCTTCCTCATCCCGTACGGGAGACACTCCCGCAAGCACCAACCACCAGCCCCGATCCTCTCGACTCCCCGCCGCCCGCGCCATGGCCGCGCGCGCCTCCCCGTCTTCCTGCGCCTGCGCCACCTCCGGCCGCCTACCACACCGCCGCCGCGCTCCCCGGCCCAGGCCGCGCCCCCACGTCGCTGCGCCCGCGCCGCCGCGCCTCACGGCCGCCGCTCCCTCTGCCCCGTCTCCGGCGTCGCCGCGCCCCCGGCAAACCTCCGCCGCCCCAGCGCCTCGCCTCCCCCGAGCGCGCCGTCGCCAGCCTCGCCGCGCCGCTGCGCGCGCGCCACCGGCCGCGCCAGCGCGCAGCCGCCTCCCGTCGACGCCGCGCTCTGCCCGGCCGGCCCCCGACGCTCCTCACCTCCGCCGCTCAGCTCGGCCGCCTCCAGCGACGCCGCCGGCCGCCGCCCGTGCCTCCTCTGCCGCGCCCGTCCTCCTCTGCCTCCGACGCCGCCGCCGCAGCCGCGCCTCCGCGCGCCTCGGCCTGCTCCGGCCCGGCCGCCCCGCATGCCGCGCCGCCGCCGCAGCCGCCGGCGCTGCTCCGCGCCCCGAGCCGCACGCCCCCGCGCGCGCCCTCCGTGCCGTCGCTGTCGTGCCGCGCGCCTCCGCCCACGCCGCTCGCCGCCGCCGTGCGCTCCGCCCCGCACGCCGCAGCACGTCCCCGCTGCCTCCTCTTTCCGGGCGCGTGCACGCCGCCGCCGCCGCCCGCCAGGTGTTCGACGCAATGCCCGAAAGACCTTCAGCGTCATTTTTGTGTCCGAGTTGTCCACCCTTCGAGGTGTTGCTACATGCGTGTGCGTGTCCTCTTCCGGTGCCGCGTTCCCGTGACCGCCCGTGTCCGTGTCGCGGTGCCCGCCAGTGCGCGCTTTCTTTCCGGTGTCCGTTTTCCGTGCTCCTCTGTGCCCGCGCCCGTCAACGAGGATGACCGAGTACGACTACCCGACCACTTCCACGACACCGACAAACGACGATGCCCCGGTTCCGCGACGACTACTTCCCCGACATCGACTACTTCCTCTACGGACCGAAGACGTCGGTTTCGAACCCTATCTCTCCCGATCCAACGTGCGAGCCCCAAACCCTAAACCTATACCTATTTTATTAAATGTCATCTATCTTGTGCATTTTGCATCATAATTACATGTGTTGCATCTCTTGGGTTGCGAGTGTAGCAAATCACCTAAATAATAATTATGGAATGTGTGGGGTAATAAATATATAATGCCCTATTCCATTTAATTTAATTAGATCACCCATGCCATGTGTTGCCATGCTAACCAACATTTAATATTGCTGGTAAATAAATAACTTGCACCTAAATATTAATTGTCGGAATCCCGGTTCCGCTTAATTTGGATTAAGGGCATCTCGCATTGCATCTTGCCATGCCATTCATCTGTCCCACGATCATGCTGAATCTTTTGCCGTAGTTGTAAAATGCATCTTTTACGCTTTCCAGTGTTTGTTGCTTCTTCGCGGATACGACGTTGAGATGTGTGAGCAACGACAAGATCTGCTTCCATGCGGGATTCCAGGCAAGCAAAATTTGCTTGTTTACCTATACATTGTCTTTCATTCCTGCCGTTGAACTCTGCTACCCTAGTATTCGATTCTTTATCGCGATCTCATCACATGTTATCCTGCCGCCGATACAGCTTTATCCCCACATCCCATCACCTGTTGTATGTTTATCTGTTAGCCTTGCGAGTCGTAGTGCATGCTTAGAATTGGTTGTGCGAGTCGTCAGTTGGTCTTTTGTTTAATATGCTTAGCTTGATAGATTATTCTACCTTAATTAAATGTTATATTATATTGGGGTATTATAATTAAAAGATAAGGCACCGGCGAAAGGCCTTGCGAGGTGTTTTGTTCTGCTAAGTGTCGACCTAGGAACTGAGATTTTGTCCTCGGATCCAATTTTGAGCGCACTAACCACTTGTGGGAGGCCCAATGGAGCCCCCCTCGACTTTGACTGGAACTTCGACTTGTCCGGGAGCTGCACCTAGTTCGGGTTTTCCATTTGTCTCATATGCATCAATACTAGTGTAGTATTTTACTTTGGCGGTGTGCCTTGTTACATGCATATAGGGCGCGGCCTGTTGGTGCGGAGGGGTGTGTCCTGCGGGAGTCCGCACCCTTTTGTCCGGGACCAGCATAGCTCCCGTGGCTCCTGGACTTGTTGCGGTGAAGGAAAAGAGTTGGGTTGAAAGACCCTAATGTTTTTGACTGGGTTGATCATGCGAGTATGGGTCCAGTAGTGCACCCCTGCAGGGTATAATCTTATCGATGAGCCGTGTCCACGGTTATGGACGACTTGGTGATGATGCTGGCTAACAAGATCTAGACAACTTACACCTAATCATTGTGAACTAATTTGACTAGTAATATAGAATTACTTACACCCTAAATGGTAACTAAAACTGTTCAACGTGTGAGTTTCCCGAATTGCTTCCTCATACTTGGTTGAGGGGGTTAATTCGAGAATGGGTTATGTTTGGTGTTAGTTGTAGATGTTTATCTTATGCGCTCTCTTATCCCTCTCTGATTAGACGGAAGTTGTAGCGTGTCTCTTTAGGTTGCTAGTGCTGCTGCCGCTAAGTCCACCTCCCCTATATTTTGGGAGATGGTGTAGAAAGTAGGCAAGCCGGTTTTGCTTGCCAGGGAGTGCCCTGACCCTCTTTTGGGTTATGCTTTATGTGCAGTTAACAGGTTTGAAGTCTGACGACGTTAGCTTGGGAATCCCTCCGGCTTGGCTGGGCAGGGATATGGCGCCATTGCTTATCTTCAGGACTCTTAGTCCAATTCGTATCTTATCCGTAGTCGGATACTATTTTTGCTTCCGCTGTCATTTGAATCTTTGTATTGTATCATTTGTATCTTGACTCGTTCGAGTCGTTGTTGTAATTTTATCTTCTGTTGTATTTGTGGATGTATCGGAACTGTTGTAATGTTATCACAATTCAACCCACATAATGCGCATGTTCCGGCGTGCACATTATGTCTGGTGGGGGACCAAAAATCGTTATTATGCGGATTTCGGCGGGATCGCTTAAATCTACATAGTATCGATTTTCGGGCGTCACACATATGAAGAGCAATCAGACTACACATATCGTTACCACATACCCCAGCTGGTTTACGCGGCAACAGCCGCAGAAATATCAAAAAACGCAGCCAATCGACAACCCGTCGAGTACCAACGGACGGTCACTCTACCAGATGGTACCACCACTCTGGACATCACGGCAGAGATGGCTGCAAAGGTGACAAAGGTCATTGAAGAAGGAATAATGATGCCAGCTGACGAAACTCCAGACGAGTTGGTAACATACAACTATTTCAACTGGCAGGAATCGTAGCACTTGAAGCAATACAGAGCAACACTCGAAGAGCGAAGAAGGCAAGCAAGCATATCAAGCGCACGCAAACGACAACTATCCATGAGTTCTACATGGGAAACCGAGGCACGACGCAGATCCAGATTCGAAAGAATTGATGAGCACGAAATGGTAGACGTCACTCAAAATCTGAACAACTCGTTCCTAACCATGGACTCTGACGACATAATCCAACCCAAAAGAAGAGAAGGAGCTCCCATATCCATAGGAGCATACCTTCAAGCAGGAAAACCACCGACAGGTGACCCTGCTGAAGCAAGACACCTCCAGCAAATGAAGGCCCGAGAAATCGCAGCACGAGAACTGGTCGATGGAGGAAGGAGAAGACATAGCAGGAGGCGATCGAGATAACGCTCCGGTCGCAGTCCTCAGCGATGCAGCGGCAGGAAAAGTTCAAGCCATCACAGATCACGAAGCCGCTCAAGAAGCAGGTCCAGGAGATCAGGCAGTCGCGAATCACCCGACAATTGCAACGCAGGACCGTGCAGAGCACAATGCTTCACTCGACGGATCCAAGAAACAAAACTCCCAAAGAAGTTGGGCCTACCAACCATGCCAAAATTCAACTCGAAACAGGAACCCTCGGGATGGTTGGAATATTATAAGCTAGTAGTCATATGCCAACGAGGAACAACAATGACGACACTTCAACACATACAATTGATGCTTGAAGGCACATCCCGCGACTGGCTCAAGTGTTTGCCCGAAGGAGCCTACGATTCTTGGGACCACTTCAATGAAGACTTCATAAAATATTTCAACCCTCTCTGCGAAAGGTCGAAAACATTTGAGGAACTAAGAGCATGCCGACAAAAGATAGATGAGAAGCTAAGATCTTACATCAGAAGGTGGGCCTCCATCAGGAACTCCGTGGGCACAATATCAGAAGACAGAGCAATGGACGCTTTCACGAATGGAGTCTACAGGAAAGATTTCAGGGAAGCACTCAAGCAGCAAAAGCCGAAAATTATGGCGGAACTCATGAAACTAGCGACTGAGTGGGCAGATGGCGAAGATACAGTGCAGAGCAAAACCCCGCACTCACCACAGCGACATCATGACAGGCGGGACAGTCGCGATCACCGGGACAGTCGAGATCGCCGAGATAGGGACAATAAACGACGATGACGCGACTACGATCACCGCGGCAAGGACAAGGTAAAATTTGTAGCAGCTGGATGCTCACAGGATGACCGGAATCAATATGATAGAAAGCAAGACGACCAGCAAAGTAGCCGGCAAGACGATCGCCGGGACACACGAAGTGATAACTATAGATGAGATAGGCCAATCCACAGACGCGACGACCGAGGTCAAGACCAGCGCGGAAGCTATAGAAGGCAAGACTGGCAGAAGCGCTCAGAGTCAAGAATCGAGAAATCATTTCAAGAAAAGATGGAGGATGAGTGCAGACTACCTATGTTGAAAGACCCAGTGACTGGACGTTTAACATCACATCATACAATGGGAAGCTGCCGCGAATTTGGGCAAATGGCGATGGATTACATAAATCAGATGAAGAGAGAACAAGCACAAGCTATTCCAACGGCGTACATAGCACCTCCACAAATAGTGGCAGCATTACCGCCACCACCACAACACGATGCGAATAACCAGATGGCAGGCGCCATACATCACATACCGCACAACATGGATATCCACAGCAAAAAGGGTAGATGTACATGATACAGAAAGGATGCACCTCCAACAGAAGGCAAAAGCGCCACACCAAAAACGTCGATATGGCAATATTAGCTCCACCCCCAGTAACATAATTTTTGCAAGGGTCAGACATAACAATCGCTTTTGATCAGGAGGATCATCCGCCAGCCATCTATCGACCGGGACACGATGCTCTAGTACTCGAAGGACAAATTGGAGGACACACTATGACCAAAATATTCATGGACGGAGGCAGTGGCGTCAACATAATATTCACAGACACGCTCCGGAGGATGAACAAGTCAGTCGAGAATCTCCCGAAATCTACAAACACCTTCCACGGTATTGTACCAGGCAAAGCCATGTTTCCAGAAGGGAAAATCCAACTCGACGTCACATTCGGGGATGCAACCCACTTCAGAAGCGAACTCATTGAGTTCGACGTCGTCGACTGGAAATCACAATACCACGCCATATTGGGACGGCCAGCATTCGCAAGGTTCATGGCAGTACCTCAAGCTCAAAATGCCAGGTCCAAAAGGAGTCATCACAGTCAACGGAAACTTCCAAAAGCCAGACGACTGCGACAGAGACTTTCGCAGGATCTCGGAGACATACAGAGTCCACGAAACCCCAGACAAGGCACGAGACGCGAGGGAAGTAGCAACGGAGCCAGAACGCAAGAAAAGAGCAACCGAGTTGCAATATATGAAGTAAACGCCATGTGGACGGTTGAACCCGCAGAAGAAGAAAGCACACAAGCCAAACGATGGACAATACACTTCGACGGGTCCAAAAACGGCAGAGGCACAGGCGCAGGTATGATACTCATAAATCCCAACAAGGAAGAATACGATATGTACTGCAGATAAACTTCCCGTCACCATCAAAAGGCGAAATCGACTACGAAGGCCTGTTCCAAGGCATGCGTCTGGCAAGAGCTTCAGGAGCACAAAACATCATCATCCGAGGGAGCTCATGTATAATCACGCAAAACGTGGCAAGTGCAAGCAGAATGAACATAGACAAGCTGGCAAGATATCAAGATTAGTTTGATATGTGGCAAAGAAGATTTCACAGCTGCGAGCTATAGAATATAACGTGCACGCACAACAAACAAGCCAACAGGCTAGCAAACATTGGAACCGCAAATGCGCATGTACCGCCAGACGTCCTCTTCAAGCACATAAACCACATGTCAATCAGAAGGTGGCACCCACAGGCACTCGAGAAGTAAAAATCTTCGGGCAAAAACTAGACCATGAGGATCTTCCAAGCAAAAAATAGCCAAGTCATGACTGATCAGGGGCGGTCAAGCATAAGCAGATTGGCAAACTCAAAACACATCACTACAATCTTTAGCCAAGGAGTGCCAAACTGTGTCATAATAAGTGACAGTCGCAAAATGAAAAAGCAAGACACGACGGGGGCGATGCTACTTGAAGCTTTGACTGCTATGCACATCACACTACCAGGGAAAGACACGTCCCACGGAGAACCCCTAATGTTGCGACTGCAAAAACCAAAGAGGTCATACGAAAGTAGGTACAAGCTACAGATGCCACAACACCAATAGGAAGCACACAATTCTTAGAGTAAGGCCAATTAGGGTTGTCATCACTTAGCAAAAACATCTAGTCGATGTAGCAAAGACTCATGTATCAAAAGGCCAGCAGGTTCCAGACGCGCTCTTTTCCTTACCAGGGTACCTAAAGGGACTGGAAGGTTTTTAATGAGGCGGCTTGCTGGTCAACAATTATAAAGAAAAAAGATTATCCATACCTTCCCTGCATAATATTTTGACACAACGAAAGGACAACCACTCGATATGCTCGGGGCTGCACATTCATCAAAAAGCAAAGAGCAGACACTCGATATGCTCGGGGGCTGCACGCACATCAAAAAGCAAAAAGCAGCCACTCGATATGCTCAGGGGCTGCGCATACATCAAAAAGCAAAAAAGCAAACACTCGATACACTCAGCAGTTGTGTGAATATCAAGAAGCAAAAGCACAAACAAGCTCAAGTATATTTGAGAAGCAGACGGACAAGGGAGGCAAAACAACAAAACCCACTCGCTGTACTCAGTCGCTAGATCTCTGTGTTACATTCACAGTGCAAAGCCTACAAATACATAAGCTAAGCATCTTCATCCTTCAATGGAAAATTGAAGTCGATCAGTTGCTTCCGCGCTCGGCTTATCAACCTCTCAGCAGGAGAAATAGTTCGATCCATATCCTCGCTAGACAGTCGAATCTCCGACCGAGATGAAGAAGAAGAAGGATGTGAAGCGTCTTGACGCTTCATGTAGGCAAATGCAGCATTGGCCCCAAGCACAACCCGTTGGGTCACAACCTCTCGAATAGGCTCGTGAGAGCGAAACACGTCGACTAGAGCGTGTATTCCTCGAGGCTGGGAACCTTCAGGAAACAAATAGTGATTCGCTCGCCCAAGTGCCGCCCGACAGCGCTCCAGCAGAATAGCGCCACGCCACACTCGATCCTTCAGAGTGGCAATGATATGTGCATGATACGCATCAAGCCAAAAATGTTGAGGACTGGTGACGGCCACTTGAGTAGCGGCTGCCAGACGTTCGGCCACACGAGCGGCCTCAGCATGAGAGTCATCTATAAAAACTACAGATAGAGCAAGGTGATAAGACATCGGATGCAGCTCACACACGAACAAGAAACAAAGCCAAAGCAAATACCTTCAAGTTGCATGTTCGAATCTTCCATCTCATAGAGAACATATTTTTCCCTCTGAGTGGAAAGAGAAGGCCTTCCTCGCAGAATTTCCATATCAGTTTGGGCCGTCTTGAGCTGCTGCTCCAGCTTAACAACTTTTTTCTTGGCATAATCAAGCACGCGTGCGTCATTCATCAACTGCGCAGTCGAGCACCACTCCCCTCCCACTCGAACATCCCCCGGAGTGGTCGAGCAGTTCGACTGAGACACAATCATAAATACTTCAGGCAAGAAACAAATCGAAGCAAAAAGAGACACAAGGCAAACATGCAACGACCAGCAAAATACATATCTTCCAAATATCAACATTAGGTGGCACAATGTACATCACAAATTACAGCACAGAGCAAAAGATCTAAAACTAAAGCTACCTAGGACTCGGCAACAGACTCAGACCCAGTCTTGCGGGCAACATCAACGGCTGCCGAGCGGCGCTCCATAGTCGCGATGCTAGACTTAGCAAGGCTAGAGGCGCTGTAACATCCCAATTTTGCTAAAATTTAAAACTTTGCATTCATACATCATTCATCATATAGGATTAACTTTTAATCACATAAATACTAAATAAAAATTCAATTATGAGTTTAAATAATGTTTAATCCCATTAAGTGTTTATTTAAACTTACTTAATAAATATAATTTTTCAAAATTATATAATGGGTAAGTTTATTATTAAAAATTGCTAATTTAAATAACCTTTCCAAAATATATTTTTATGTATTTTTCTGAAATGTTTTGAATAGGTTTAAAAATCATTTAGTAAATCAGATTTGAAAAACAGTTTTTTATTTAATTTTAAAAAAATTGTTTCCGGGCCGGCCCAGACGCTATCCACCGCGCGCGCGATCGATAACAGCCCATCGGCCCGCTCCAGCGCGCGCGTCGCTTCCCTCTCGCTGACAGGTGGGCCCCACCTGTCAGCCGTCTTCCACCTTCGTCCGGAGATCACGCCAGAGATGGAGACCGAGTCCGAGCCGTTTACGGCCGTTTCCCGCCGCGTCTAGCGCCCCTGCCCCCTCCTATTTATACCCCTCGAGGACGCCTCCAAAACCCCCCCAAAACCCTACCTCTCCGCCGTCGGGCTGCTCGGAATCGAGCTCGCCGTCGCCGCCATTGCCGCCGGACTTTTTCGCGAGTGCGGTAAGCACCGAGCTCGTCGAGCGCCACCGAGCCTCCCCCTCGCTTCCCCATCCTCTTGCGCCTCCGTTGAGCCCCTTGCTTGTTCTATTGCGCAGCCGAACGCCAAAATCGACCACGACCGAAGTGCTCCGCCGCCGGCCACCATCTCCGACTAGGAAAGGGGAAGAGTTTCGACGCCGCCGCCGCGCCATCGACCTCTCCTCCTCCTCCGCGTCATTTTGGTAAGACCCGTTCGTCCTGGGCTGCGTTTTCATGCGGGAAACGTCGAGGCCGACGCGCCGCCGCTGCGGGCGCCACCGCCGGCGAGCCTTCCGGCGACCCGCACGCCGCTCGGTTTGGCCGGGCGTCCCACGCCGTTGGATCTAGATCAAAACGATCCCGTTCGTCCGATCTCATTTAAATCGGACGGCTCTCGTCCACGATCCGCGTGAACCGTTTTCGTCCAATAGGATCGCGCCACGTAGCCCCCTTATTTTCTTTTTCGCAGGAATTTTATAAATAAAACAGAAAATATGCAAAACTTAGAAAATTCATAACTTATGTTCTGTAAGTCCAAATTCAATGAACTTTATATCCACGGATAGCCCTGCTAGAGTAGTTTAATTCTACATCATTTGTTTTTGCTTTTGATAAATAATAATTCATACGATCATCCGAGGAGTAATTCGGCTATTAAATCCATAACTTAAATAATAAAAATGTTTTACAAATAAACTCAATTGTTTTAGGTTTTGGTTAACAACCTCTGCCCAGGAATATTAATATATGTCTTATTTGAAAACTTTCTTAGGACAATAAAAGTTGTAATGTTATAATCTAACTTTTGGTTATATTGTTTTCAATTATTAAATTGTTAAGTGAATTGAGAAATTTCTAGAAATTGCATCTCATGCATTTAATACCAGAGAATATAAATCATGGATAAGTGTGTCTAATTCTACACATGTCATATCATGCATGCATACATCTTTTATTTGGTGTGTGAGATTTTGTGTGGATATTTATTTGTATGTATTGCTTGTGCTAGATTGTGAAGGAGAGGAAGGACCGTCTAGTGATTGCTATTCTTGTTGTGCCTGCCCATCCTGCTGCCAAGGCAAGTGACTTCATAAAACACCTACTATTTTATTCTATTGCATATCTAGTGTTTTCAAACAGTATTTGCAAAAGTAGTATGCATGATAGGTTTTTGGGAGATTGTAGTATGCTATGCAAACCTTTTAGGTTTCCCCTTAGAAATTCCAGATTAGACCCCTATTATAATTTAGTGGAAGCAACTGCTGCAAAAATGATTGTTTTATGGTTGATGTGATAAATGAAAATTTCCACTAAATTAATTTAACGCCTGGGTGGATTGGGTCGATCGAGGAGGTTTCAAGTTAAGTGGCTTCTCAGGGCCAAGTGTCATGGTTGTCTTCGCCCAGGGTAGTTTCTACTTACTTGGGGCCATGATATGCGGTGTTAACCTGAGTTGCTCACTTGTGGTAGGCCACCCAGGGCTATGAGATTTAAGTTTACACTGAGTCTAGTTGCTTATCGTGCAACCATTGGTCAATATGGGCTCTGTCTTGATGGAGTAAGTTGATGTGGACCTGGGTCAAGAGATTGATGGTGGTAGAGTTGATAGGATGGTGGTAATCTCTTAGTATGATCATGGGAAATCAACTTCTGAAAAGTCTCGTCTTGATCTTCTCCTTTTCCTTCTTGCTAAAGGAGTGTAGAGGATAGTTTGGGTTGATTAAGTATAATGGTGAAAGTGCACACACTCTAGAGAGTTAAAACCTAAGATCTTAGCCGTGTCCCCGGCATCGGACAATTTGAGTAACTACACAAGGCTGTGTTCTGAAAATCTCCTCATCTCAAATTTCTTAATAAAACTTTGTTGGATGAACATGGGTAGGAGACATGAACTTGTCTCGAGAATTGTCTCTGAAGGAGAAGATATTGATTTAAGAAAATTGTTTATCAAAAGTAGGAGAAAATTTGCTTTGCGCAATAGCCTTGAGCTCCACCAGCCAAAATAAGCATATAGTTATAGTATAATAGAACATTAGGAATTAAAGTCACTTGCCACCACAATTCAATTGTGCTGACCCTTTATAGCTGGGCTGCAACTAAACCTTGCAGAATGTCCGAATGAGGAGTAAGGGGGTCGTCTTCGAGCTACAACCAACATGAATTGCCAGTGGCTTCATGGAGAAGATGTAGCTCCATGCTACCTTTAGTATTGCGTTTGAACTCTGAAATAAAGTGTGAACTATTTATTCAGCTAGCATTTCCGCTATGCTAAGTTGTAAGGATATTTGTTTTTGGATCATTCGTCTCGTTCTGTAATAAATTATGACATTGTACTGTGATATTACATCTTATTGGAGAATATGAGACTTATGTGATCCAAGTCTTTGCATTATTCATATGTGCCATTGCTTTCGTAAGCATGGGCACTACAAATGGTATCAGAGCACGAATGTTGCCTGTAGGCTCGAAACCCCTAGGATTGGATACAAACCCTAAAATAATTATTTTAATTAATAAAATTCGAAATACCAGACTTCTTTTCTTATAATATGTTCCTTACCTTCTACATTCTTATTTTGTTTCATCTCCTTAATTCTTATCCCTTCAAAATTCTTGTAGATGAAGAACTTCACTCGAGAGTTATCCCCGCAGAAAGGAGACCAGTACTACTTCAGTGACCAGCTCCTCAGTATTTCCAAAACCCTGAGGTTGACGCCGCCAGTCTTCAGGGGCAAAGAAATTATGTCAGAAGATTACCCTGAAGGACGCTGGAAGATCGAGGCAAAAGTTCTCCCTCGTCTTATTCCTCCTGGATCGCAGCTGATCCGTTTCCGATCTAGATACCCCAACTGGAAGAATGGAGTGGAGATGGTGATGCTGGAGACCTTGTCTCGCATCATTGAGCAGTACTATGACGAGATCAAGCCCAACTCCGTCTTTCGACACTTTGCCAGGAGGGATAGCATTGGACAACCCGTTCAAACCTCACTTAGGGGTATGAACGAGAAGCATCATGGAGACCTTGGAGCTCATTGCCATAACTTGGATATACTTCTGGGACAAGAGATCTTCTACAGGGCAGATTTAAGGCGCGTCCACCGTCACGTTAAGGAAAGCTTAGAAGAAGAGAAGGAAATTCTTCTTGTAGAAGTTCAGGTGCTAACGAAGGAGAACAAGGAGCTGGAAAACAAGATTTACCTGCAAGATGATAGGATTGCGCAGAAAGATGCCAACATTTTGGCATTGCAGGCTCAGTGTGCTCATTTGTGTGAACAACTAAGCCAAATGGAACTTCAGGCAGAGAAGAATCACCCCCCTGACGCCCCAGAGCCCCTAGTGATAACCTATCCCGATGAGGACACTCCCAAGGAAGCCACATGTGTCAAGAAGCGCAAGTGTGGGAACACCCGCAAATACATAAGGAGTTTCAAAATTTGATTAGAAAGACCACCAGTTATCCATACCTTACGAGTATTTCTCCTTATCTCATCGAAGTTGTATTGACCCACCAATTTGTGGTGAGGCAGTACCTTGAAAACCATGTCCTACCTTGGTTTGCAAGTCTCTAAAATATCGAATTTATAAAATACTTTGGGTGTGTCTGTTTGTTTGTAGTTTGTTATGTTTCTGTGAAGTGTGTTAATGTGCATGGGTAGATTTTTCCTTTGTAGTCTCTTTCTATCTCTACTTACCTATGCTCACACCATACAGATGCCTCCACGTCGTGATCCTGACAACAACAATGCCAACGAAATGATGCAACAAATGATGGCAGCCCAGGCATAGTTGATGACCATGATGGCTCAATTGATGGCAAACCAAAACAATCCACCACCCCCCACCACCGCCGCCACCACCAACCCCACCCCAAGTTGACCGCCTTGCTAGGTTCTTGAGGCTCAGACCCAACAAATTCTCCACAGCTACTGAACCAATCGTAGCCGATGATTGGCTACGCTCTGTGAACAAGGATCTAGTTACTTGCGAGTGTACGGAATTGGAGAAAATAAGGTTCACTTCCCATCTACTGGAGGGGCCAGCGGCACAGTGGTGGGAAACATATCATATCACTCACCCACTTGAAGGACTTACCTGGGAAATCTTTAAAGAAGGTTTCCGTAATGCTCACATCTCAACTGGGATCATGAATCTGAAAAGGGATGAGTTCCGTACCCTGAGACAGGGAAATCGTGCTCTGAGGGAGTACATGGAGGACTTCAATTCCCTCTCACGCTATGCCCCAGAGGATGTAGACACCGATGCAAAGAGGAAGTATAAGTTACTGAATGGACTCAATGGTGGGCTGAAAATACCATTGTCTGTGGCCTATGCTCCCAATTATCAGGATCTTCTTGATCAGGCCATTACCCTGGACAGCAACATGAAGAAGGAGGAGAATAGGAAAAGGAAGTTCAGCGCCAATAAGTACAACTCTAATATGATGCAAAAGAAACCATACGTTCCAGAGAACAGTGGGAGTCACCACAGTCACAAGAGTGGAAGTGGCCACAATCATAATGGTCATATCCATAAAGTAGGAAATTCCGGATACAGAGGAAATGGACAGGGTGGTAGTGGACACAACCACCCGTTCAATGGGAACAATAGTGGAAAAGAGCAACACCGCCACAACAATGAACCTAAACGAGATATTAGTCAAGTGACTTGCTACAAGTGTGGGAACAAGGGACACTACTCAACAGACTGTCCAGAGAAGAAGAAGGCGCCGGAAGCATCAAAGCCTAATCCTTTCCAGAAGGCACAGGTGAATCATCTTGATGTGGAAGAAGTGCAGAATGAACCAGATGCAGTGATTGGTACGTTCCTACTACATACCTTTCCAGCATTAGTCTTGTTCGATACTGGAGCATCCCACTCATTCATCTCGAGAGCATTTGTTAATAAAAACAAACTGACTACTACAAGCCTGCTAAATCCGGTTAGAGTGAGTTCCCCCGGGGGGGGGGGGGGGGCAATGCTTGCACAAACCGATTGTCAAAACATGAGTTTAGAAATTGGTAAACACTCCTTTCCGGTAAACCTGATAATATTAGAGACCCAGGGTATGGATGTTATACTCGGTATGGATTGGTTGGCCAAGTTTGAAGGAGTATTGGATTGTGCGAATGGATCCATTACACTCACCACTCCCGAGAAGAAGAAGATCAGATACAAATCCAAATTTGAATTTAAGAAAGTTAAGCTAAATTCTCTTAAGGGGGTTAGCCTGGGAGACGTTCGTGTGGTAAGAGATTACCCTGATGTTTTCCCCGAAGAACTACCGGGAATGCCACCCGATAGGGATGTTGAATTTCTTATAGATTTGGTTCCCGGAACGGGACCCATAGCCAAGAGACCATATCCAATGGCCGTAGCTGAATTGAAAGAACTCAAGAAGCAGTTAGAGGAGCAACTGTAGAAAGGATTCATCCGCCCAAGTTCATCACCTTGGGGAGCACCCATTCTGTTTGTAGAGAAAAAAGATAGTACTCAAAGGCTAGTCACGGATTATCGAGCAATCAACGAGGTGACGATCAAGAACAAGTACCCGCTACCAAAAATTAATGAACTTTTTGACCAGCTAGAGGGTGCTTCGGTATTCTCTAAGATCGATTTGCGATCAGGATACTTTCAAATGAAAGTAAGAGAACTAGATATACCAAAAACTGCCTTCACTACCAGATATGGATTATATGAGTACACCGTAATGCCGTTTGGTTTAACCAATGCACCGACATACTTCATGAACATGATGAACAAAGTTATTATGGACTTTCTGGATAAGTTTGTTGTGGTGTTCATTGATGACATCCTGATTTACTCCAAAAGTCAGGAGGAACATGAAGAACACTTACACATGATATTACAGAGACTTAGAGAACATAAGCTGTATGCCAAATTTAGCAAGTGTGAATTCTGGCTAGAAGAAGTTGGTTTTCTAGGACACGTTGTGTCGAAAAATGGAATAGCAGTAGACCCAGAAAAGGTGTCAGCTGTGACAAAATGGGAAGTACCCAAGAATGTGGCGGACATCCGTAGTTTCCTTGGACTGGCAGGTTATTATAGAAGATTTATTGAGAACTTCTCCAAACTTGCCAAACCATTGACTTCACTACTGAAGAAGGAAGTCAAATTCAAGTGGACTGAAGAATGTGAAATAAGTTTCCAGGAACTAAAGAAACGACTGGTGTCAGCACCTGTTTTATGTTTGCCAGATATAGAGAAGGAATTCCAAGTATATTGTGATGCCTCGCACCATGGACTAGGAAGTGTCCTAATGCAAGAAGGGAAAGTGGTTTCATATGCTTCTAGACAACTTAAGAAACATGAGGTCAACGATCCCACCCACGATCTGGAGTTAGCATCAGTAGTGCATGCTCTAAAGACGTGGAGACCCTATCTACTGGGAAAGCGTTGTGAGGTATTCACAGATCACAAGAGCCTGAAATATATTTTCACCCAGAAGGAATTGAATATGAGGCAAAGAAGATGGCTGGAACTTATTAAGGACTATGATATGAGTTTGCAATATCACCCAGGAAAAGCTAATGTGGTGGCAGACGCTTTGAGCCGTAAGGTCCATGTAAATGGACTGACAGCGGGAGAATTGCCCGAGGATTTAAGTAGAGCATTTAAGGACCTCAGATTAGAGGTAGTACCCGAAGGATTCCTCGCAACACTGGACGCACAACCTTTGTTGATGGATAAGATGCGGGAAGGCCAGAAGGGAGACAAAGTAATGGATGAAATCAAGGTCAACCTGAGCGAAGGGAAGGCCAATGGTTTTCGGAAGGATGAACAAGGCACCTTGTGGTTTGAGATACGCATCTGCGTGCCGCAAGATGAGGATCTTAGAAAATTGATTCTGGAAGAAGCACATAACTCGCCTTATTCCATACACCCGGGAAACACCAAGATGTACATGGATGTAAAGGAAAGATTTTTGTGGAATAACCTGAAGAGAGACATCGCGGAATATATAGCTAAGTGCGATGTATGTAGTCGAGTAAAGGTGGAACATCAGAAGCCAGCGGGATTGTTGCAACCTTTACCTATACCGGATTGGAAATGGGAACAGATAGGTATGGATTTCATTACTGGGTTACCGCGTACCAGATCGGGATATGTTTTGATCTGGGTAATAGTGGATCGTTTGAGAAAGGTGGCCCATTTTGTGCCAGTAAAGACTACCTACTGAAGTGCTAAGTTGGCAGAGATTTACATGAGGAGAATAGTATGCTTGCATGGTATTCCCCAGAGGATTGTTTCTGACTGAGGTACCCAGTTTACCTCGCATTTCTGGAAACAACTACATGAATCATTGGGTACGAGATTAGAGTTCAGTACAGCATTTCATCCCCAAACGGATGGACATACGGAAAGAGTAAACCAAATTCTAGAAGATATGCTGAGGGCATGTGCCTTGGACTACAAGTCTAGTTGGGATGATAATTTGCCGTACGCAGAATTTTCCTATAACAACAACTACCAAGCAAACATAGAGATGTCGCCGTTTGAGGCACTTTATGGTAGGAAATGCACCACACCACTACTCTGGAGCGGTGTGGGAGAGCGAAGTTTATTTGGACCTGATATAATCCAGGAAGCTGAAGAGAAGGTTCGAATAATCAAGGACAGATTGAAGATCGCGCAGTCCAGACAGAAAAGCTATGCAGATTCCAAAAGGAGAGAAATCACATATGAGATAGGTGACAGGGCTTATTTAAGAGTGTCACCAATGCGTGGTGTGAAGAGGTTCGGGATCAAGGGTAAACTTGCACCTCGATTCATCGGCCCCTTCAAGATTCTTTCCCGCAAGGGAGAAGTAGCATATGAGTTAGAATTGCCGGAAGTTCTGTCAGCAGTTCACAATGTCTTCCACGTGAGCCAATTGAAGAAGTGTCACCCAGAGATGACAGAAACCCCACTACGGGATACAGTGCCATTCGAAGAAGTTCAGTTGGAAAGTGACCTGACGTATGAAGAGAAGCCAATCAAAATCTTGGAGATGGCAGAAAGGATCACACGAACCAAGACTATCAAATTTTGTAAGGTCCAGTGGAACCACCATACCGAAGAAGAAGCAACTTGGGAACGGGAGGATGATCTTCGGGAAGAACACCCACATCTTTTTGAAGGTCAAACCGAATCTCGAGGACGAGATTCATCTTAAGGGGGTTAGGTTTGTAACATCCCAATTTTGCTAAAATTAAAACTTTGCATTCATACATCATTCATCATATAGGATTAACTTTTAATCACATAAATACTAAATAAAAATTCAATTATGAGTTTAAATAATGTTTAATCCCATTAAGTGTTTATTTAAACTTACTTAATAAATATAATTTTTACAAATTATATAATGGGTAAGTTTATTATTAAAAATTGCTAATTTAAATAACCTTTCCAAAATATATTTTTATGTATTTTTCTGAAATGTTTTGAATAGGTTTAAAAATCATTTAGTAAATCAGATTTGAAAAACAGTTTTTTATTTAATTTTAAAAAAATTGTTTCCGGGCCGGCCCAGACGCTATCCACCGCGCACGCGATCGATAACAGCCCATCGGCCCGCTCCAGCGCGCGCGTTGCTCCCCTCTCGCTGACAGGTGGGCCCCACCTGTCAGCCGTCTTCCACCTTCGTCCGGAGATCACGCCGGAGATGGAGACCGAGTCCGAGCCGTTTCCGGCCGTTTCCCGCCGCGTCTAGCGCCCGTGCCCCCTCCTGTTTATACCCCTTGAGGCCGCCTCCGAAACCCCCCCCCCCAAAACCCTACCTCTCCGCCATCGGGCTGCTCGGAATCGAGCTCGCCGTCGCCGCCATTGCCGCCGGACTTTTTCGCGAGTGCGGTAAGCACCGAGCTCCTCGAGAGCCACCGAGCCTCCCCCTCGCTTCCCCATCCTCTTGCGCCTCTGTTGAGCCCCTCGCTTGTTCTATTGCGCAGCCGAACGCCGAAATCGACCGCGACCGAAGTGCTCCGCCGCCGGCCACCATCTCCGACGAGGAAAGGGGAAGAGTTTCGACGCCGCCGCCGCGCCATCGACCTCGCCTCCTCCTCCGCGTCATATTGGTAAGACCCGTTCGTCCTGGGGCTGCGTTTTCATGCGGGAAACGTCGAGGCCGACGCGCCGCCGCCGCGGGCGCCACCGCCGGCGAGCCTTCCGGCGACCCGCGCGCCGCTCGGTTCGGACGGGCGTCCCACGCTGTTGGATCTAGATCAAAACGATCCCGTGCGTCCGATCTCATTTAAATCGGACGGCTCTCGTCCACGATCCGCGCGAACCGTTTTCGTCTAATAGGATCGCGCCACGTAGCCCCCTTATTTTTTTTTCGCAGGAATTTTATAAATAAAACAGAAAATATGCAAAACTTAGAAAATTCATAACTTATGTTCTGTAAGTCCAAATTCAATTAACTTTATATCCACGGATAGCCCTGCTAGAGTAGTTTAATTCTACATCATTTGTTTTTGCTTTTGATAAATAATAATTCATAAGATCATCCGAGGAGCAATTCGTCTATTAAATCCATTATTTAAATAATAAAAATGTTTTACAAATAAACTCAATTGTTTTAGGTTTTGGTTAACAACCTCTGCCCAGGAATATTAATATATGTCTTATTTGAAAACTTTCTTAGAACAATAAAAGTTGTAATGTTATAATCTAAGTTTTGGTTATATTGTTTTCAATTATTAAATTGTTAAGTGAATTGAGAAATTCCTAGAAATTGCATCTCATGCATTTAATACCAGAGAATACAAATCATGGATAAGTGTGTCTAATTCTAAACATGGCATATCATGCATGCATACATCTTTTATTTGGTGTGTGAGATTTTGTGTGGATATTTATTTGTATGTATTGCTTGTGCTAGATTGTGAAGGAGAGGAAGGACCTGCTTGTGATTGCTATTCTTGTTGTGCCTGCCCCTCCTGCTGCCAAGGCAAGTGACTTCATTAAACACCTACTATTTTATTCTATTGCATATCTAGTGTTTTCAAACAGTATTTGCAAAAGTAGTATGCATGATAGGTTTTTGGGAGATTGTAGTATGCTATGCAAACCTTTTAGGTTTCCCCTTAGAAATTCCAGATTAGACCCCTATTATAATTTAGTGGAAGCAACTGCTGCAAAAATGATTGTTTTATGGTTGATGTGATAAATGAAAATTTCCACTAAATTAATTTAACGCCTGGGTGGATTGGGTCGATCGAGGAGGTTTCAAGTTGAGTGGCTTCTCAGGGCCAAGTGTCATGGTTGTCTTCGCCCAGGGTAGTTTCTACTTACTTGGGGCCATGATATGCGGTGTTAACCTGAGTTGCTCACTTGTGGTAGGCCACCCAGGGCTATGAGATTTAAGTTTACACTGAGTCTAGTTGCTTATCGTGCAACCATTGGTCAATATGGGCTCTGTCTTGATGGAGTAAGTTGATGTGGACCTGGGTCAAGAGATTGATGGTGGTAGAGTTGATAGGATGGTGGTAATCTCTTAGTATGATCATGGGAAAGCAACTTCTGAAAAGTCTCGTCTTGATCTTCTCCTTTTCCTTCTCACTAAAGGAGTGTAGAGGATAGTTTGGGTTGATTAAGTCTAATGGTGAAAGTGCACACACTCTAGAGAGTTAAAACCTAAGATCTTAGCCGTGTCCCCGGCATCGGACAATTTGAGTAACTATACAAGGCTGTGTTCTGATAATCTCCTCATCTCAAATTTGTTAATAAAACTTTGTTGGATGAACATGGGTAGGAGACATGAACTTGTCTCGAGAATTGTCTCTGAAGGAGAAGATATTGATTTAAGAAAATTGTTTATCAAAAGTAGGAGAAAATTTGCTTTGCGCAATAGCCTTGAGCTCCACCAGCCAAAATAAGCATATAGTTATAGTATAATAGAACATTAGGAATTAAAGTCACTTGCCACCACAATTCAATTGTGCTGACCCTTTATAGCTGGGCTGCAACTAAACCTTGCAGAATGTCCGAATGAGGAGTAAGGGGGTCGTCTTCGAGCTACAACAAACATGAATTGCCAGTGGCTTCATGGAGAAGATGTAGCTCCATGCTACCTTTAGTATTGCGTTTGAACTCTGAAATAAAGTGTGAACTATTTATTCAGCTAGCATTTCCGCTATGCTAAGTTGTAAGGATATTTGTTTTTGGATCATTCGTCTCGTTCTGTAATAAATGATGACATTGTACTATGATATTACATCTTATTGGAGAATGTGAGACTTATGTGATCCAAGTCTTTGCATTATACATATGTGCCATTGCTTTCGTAAGCATGGGCACTACAGGCGCGAGCGCTGTACTTCCCCAGACTCGAAGGTCTCCCATCTGACTTCTTTTAAAAGTTAGACAGGATGGACTCGTAGTTAGCGTCCGCACCACGACTAAGAAGAAGCTTGAAGGTGGAGTCTGAGACGCGTACGATCAGCTCCTGGGTGTAAGACTTCAAAGTCTTCGATTTGGGGCCCAGTCACGCAGCGAATCCTGCAATGGTCGACGGGACCTCGGCTGCCGGCAACACTTTCTTAAAAACAACGCCGAGAGTCTGGAGGGATGTCTCCAGCGACTTGTTGGCGTGCTTCACGGTCACCCCAACTTGTCGATGGCTTGGTCGAGGGACAAAACATCACTCGCTGCACCAACAGAGCCGGAAGAGGGGCCTGCATAGTAAAAGAAGACGCATATCAAAAAAATCTGGAAAAGGCAATTAGCAAATCCACACACGAAAATACTTATTTCTCACCGGCAAGAGAGTGAGCATAGCCAAGCAGTCGCTTAGCCCGCTCCCCTTCAGAAGCACGAAGAGCATCTAGCTCTTCTTTGGCAGTCGAGTGCTGGGAGAGGGTCTTCTCTAAATCAGCCAGTCGGGATTCCAAATTATCTTTCTCCCCTGAAACAAAAGAGAGAAAGTAGTCCAGTCACATAAAGGAAGAAAGGCAGCATGAGGAAAGTAAAGGAAGAAACTTACGGCTGAGCTGATCCAGATGAGAGAGAAGAGCGACTCGCTCATCCTCCGAATGCGCAAAAGCCTCGCCAAAATAAGCAAGTCCACTTGCGGCTGGCTACAAGCATAACGCGCACATCACACACACATGTCAAAGAAAAAGACGCCATATTGACAGAGAAAAGAAGATTTACATGATTCAGCCAAGAGGGCAGTGAAGGAGTCGAAGACGCGGCAGTCGTAGCAGCCATGGTAGGTGCTGCGACCGCCGACGCAGGAACAGAAGGTGGCGAAGAGAGACTACCGCCTCCGCAGCTGTAGAAGAGGTGGTAGTCGTGGCATGGGCAGCCAAAGGACTAGCGGCCCGATCGTCGCTAAAAGATAAAAAGGCAAAGAAAAGGACGTTCAGAAATTCAAGCATAGCGAACAATCAAAAGAAGGTGCACACATTCACACGACAAAGAAGTTACCTTCGCTCATCTTCACCGGAAGTGAGATCGAAGTCGAATCGAGGCCCGCCAAAGCCAGACTGGCAGGTAGAAGGCGGAGGCAAGCGCTGGGCCAAGGGTGGCACATCCCGCGCAGGCGAAGAAGCACCAGAGTCCGCTGCCTCCTCACCGTCACCCGAGTGCACCAGGCGAAGACGCTAAGGAGCGGGCTCAACGACCGCCTCGGTGTCGAGTTGCCCTACACCTTTTCCATCGACTTCGGATTTCTCCGAAGAAGAGGATTTGGCCTCGGGCAGGGTGTCTGTCGACCTCTCTCGCTCCTTCAGCACAACCGTCTCCTCGACAGGCCCAACTTCAGGAAGGGGAGGGAGCGAAGACTTTGTCGAGTGCCCCTACGCAAGGCAAAACAAAAGCAAAATCAAGATTAAGGGATAAAGACGATAGCAAGGTCCAGTCGATGACAAGGGCGCAAGTAACTTACCTTGTGAAGGGGATTCTCCGAGTTGAAGGGAGCTATCGTGAAAGCATAGTTGATGGTGTCCTCAGCTTTGTTGCTGGTCACCGATTTCACGACTGTGTCGAGCTCATTCACCGACAACTCCACATCACTGATCATGGTGGCGTCGAGTACCCCCTCATACACCCACATCGGGTGCGCGCGCTGCTGAAGAGGACACACCCGACTCTTCAGGAAAGTGTAGATCAACTGAACACCGAAGACGTGGTTGTTCAGCAATCCAGCGACTCTCTCCAGCAGCGGAGCAGCCTCGAGTTCTTTGGCTGGAGAAAGGGAGTGCTCCCAGGCCTTCGTTTCTCAGCGACGCCAGTTGAGAAGGCGGGGCGGACGTCTTGGCCCAGTCGTAGAACCATTTGGTCCTCCACCCGTGAGCAGACTCGACTAGCTTCAAAGTAAAGTACTTGCAGCCGGCCTTGACCTGGAACCCGACCCCTCTGATGGGGTTGACAAGGCCGTTGCGGGCCATGGGGCGCACTAGGAAGATCAACTTCCATCTAGGGGATATCCCCAAGAAGCATTCGCACATTACCATAAAACATGCAATGTGCAAAACGCCGTTGGGGACCAGATCATGGATCTGTATCCCGTAAGAAAAAAGGAGGCCGCGCACAAAGTCGTGCAATGGAAAGCCGAAGCCGCGGGGAAGGAACTCGGCAAAACATATCCGTTCTCCGAGAAGGGGCGCGGGGAAGTTTTCCTTGCCGGGAGCCCGAACGGTGAGCTCCGTGGATGGAGGAAGAAGCCCCTCCTTGCGAAGAGCCGCCAGCCGTTTTCCCGAGACGGTGGATGAGGTCCAGCCGCCGGACTCTTTCTTCAGAGCGGCGGGGACAGCGGCGGCAGTCGCCTCCTTCCTCTTCTTGCTAGTAGTGGCAGCAGCAACGGAAGATGGAGAGTTCTTCTTAGGAGCCATGACAGACTATAGGAATGCAGGATCAAAGAAGGAGAAGAGGGCGCGAAAAAGGAAGGAAGCGCAAAAGCAGAGCGACGGCGGGCGCGAGGAGGAAGATGAAGCAGAGGAAAGCAAGAGGCAAATGGCAGGGTAAAATAAATCATAACGGAGAAACCCGTACTTATAGTAAAAATCAGGGATTCATCGTGGCCGTCCAAACAAAAATACGGCGACACGTGGCATGATCGGAGGGCAGTTGTCACAGACCACGCCGCCCACTACGCGCGCAAAACGAGGAGATCATCATCACGTCTGCGAAAATCTCGCCACGTCAGGTCAAATCAGAACTGAACTATAACATCCCTATATTTTGGAATGTTAAAAATCACTAAAATTTAAAACTTTTTGAAAACATTTATGTATTTTTTCTTTGAAAAGAAAATTTAAGCAATTGCATTCATGCATACATGCATCTCATCATTCATCATCTGATTAAATCACAAAAGGTTTAAATTTAAAAATCCATTATATTTCATATTACTCTAAAAATATTTATACTCCATTATTCTACTTTTATGCCAAAATAAAGGTGAATGATTTCAGAAAAATAAGTTTAATAATATAAATTCAAACATAATTGAATATGAGTATTTTACAAATTTTATTAACCAAAAGAAAATTTAATTATGTTATAATTTCAAAATTGATATTAAGTATCAAATTTGTATTTAATCAATATTTCAAAATTATTAATTTTGAAAATTGTTCAAAACATGCCCACAACTGGTTTAACATAAAGATATTGTTTTTACAAATTTTTAGAAATTTATTTTACTTCATTTGGACACTTTAATCAAAAGATATGAATTAAAAGAAAAATCAGAAAAGAAAAAGAAAAAAATGATGACGTCAGCGTGACGTCATCGTCTTCAATCCCCGGCCGGAGACCACGCCCAAAACCGCCGGCGATTAATCGCGTTGATTCGCGCGATTAAGACCCGGATTCTTCGCCCCGACCACGCCCTTTTAACCCCCTCGCAACCCTCTCCATTTCTCCTCTCGTTCCCCACTGTTTCGTGCTGTGAGGCTGCGCAAAAAGCTCGCCGGAGTTCATCTCCTCCGCCGTCGTATTCCTTCCGTCCCCGGCGAGATAGCCCACCCCGAGCACCGAGACCACCTCCATCCTTTCCGCCTTGCCCGTGCGCACCCCCTCGACCCATCCTCGCCTCTCCTCCACGACCAAAACGCTCGGGGCAAGCACGCCGAAGCTCGCCGACGTCCGACGCACTCCGGCCGCTCCTCCGCGCAGCGCCGAGACGCGCCACTCGACGCCGACACCACCATCGCCCTCCCCGCGTCACGCCGCGCCCGGAGCAGCCCTCCGTTCATCCGGGGAGGCGCCGTAGCGACCGGAGCGTCCACGGCCGAGCCGCCGCCGCCGTCTTCCCCGTCTCCGGCGACCACGCCGCGCCGCCGCGGTGAGGGTCTCTCCTCTGCCGTCCGATCGGCGTTCAACGGTTGAGATTAGGTTTTTAAAGCGAACCGATACGATTTGATCTGGACCGCCAGATCCAGATCTGACGGACCATATCGAATCACTTAATCCAGTCAGCGCCACGTCGTGCCTCGTCAGCGCACAGTCATCGCCCAGTCAGCGCTGACGTGTAAAATGATTTTTCTCGATTTAATTAAATGGCAATTTTGCAGAAAAGCCCTTGTCACTTAGAATTGTTATAACTTTTTACTCACACATCCAAATTTAAATATTTTTATATATTTGGAAAGCCCTTGACATGTAGATTATTTTGGATCTGCCAAAATTCAAATTTGACTTAGTTTAAAATATTCAAATTTCAAATGGTGAATTTGAGTATTTTTGTCATAACTTTAAATCTGAAAATTCAAAAATTGCAAATAAAATTGTTTTAGAGAATTTGGAATATTTCTAATGTTATGCCACTGCTATAAAATATTTTTGAGTAATATTTAATGAATTCGTAGTTATATAGTTAATTTTAATAGTTTAAGTATTTTCAACATAACCATTAATAGAAATATTATTTTTGATTAAATCAAATTGCTATAAATTTAATTAAATTCCCCCTGTCTGTTAACACTAATTACAATATTTTGCTATAAAAAATTAATTATAGAAAAGTTTAATATTATAATTATTCCTTTTATTATTTTTTCCAAAAATAGAAATTAATTAGATTGCATTTATAGCCAAATGCATACTTTATAAATATCACAAATTTTGTATGATATTTCTTAGGATTTAAAAGTGCATTGCATGCATAACTTATTTTCACATATAGATATATTTCCCATAGGAAGTCTCTTCATTATTTTTCTCTAAGTTAGAAATATTTTCCAAACTTAGTATTTTGGTAAAAGTGCTATGCACTAGACACTTAGGATTTTTAACATGGAGCTAGAAGACCAATGAAGGACTTAGCCAAAACAAGACTCCAGAAGAATCTCCAAGAAGCAGAAGCACTTAGAAGAAAAATCAAGAAAAAGTCCAAGAAGACCAACCCCCTCTATTCTCTAAGTCTTTCTTTCTCTTTTTCTTTCTTCTGTCTAAGACATGGTGATCAAGATATCACTAAGGAGAATACTACAAGTCTGGAGATGAAGCCTGGAAGATAACCTACATCATTTTCTTCTATCTTCCCTAATATTCACTTAAAACAATTTTTGATCATGTTATTGCCATCTTGAAGTTGTGAGATGAAGCGGCTTGGAAACTAACCTTACATGTCCACGTACATGAGACCTGTTCCACAAACTTAAGTGGATGGCCGGGTGTCTGTCTCTCTCACTATATTGAATATCCAATTTACAAAGAGTTGTTGATAATTGTCGATCACCTTGAAGAATAGACTTAGTGTTTTCTCTAAGTATTTTGCACATCATGCATAACATATTTTTGTATTGTTACTTGTTAGTATGTTTATGTGTGTTTTGTTTGATGTGTTAGAAATCTTGGAGGGAAACGACAACAGTTGCAGTTGCTGTTACTATTCTTCTTGTTGCCAAGGCAAGTGGCACACCCCCATAAAATTCCTAAGTATTTCTATGCATGATTTAGTTATTTTCATATGCATGTGTAGGAATTAGTAGATTTGCTATGCAAGCCTTTAGAATTCCCTATTACATTGTGTCTAGGTACCTATGAGATGACTTAGTAGATTTTGATGCTATGCAATTGATGAAAGGTTTTATAAAATGTTAAGTGACTACTGAGGACTATGTCTATGAGGGTTTTCACCTGAGATAGTCTTTACTATACTTAGGATCATAGTATGTGGGGGTTTTTACCTGGGAGTGCACATCACTAAGTTAATGAATCATCTGGGTGGATTGGTTGTTTGGTTTATGTTGAGTGGCTACTCAGGACCATGTCCATGAGGGTTTTCACCTAAGATAGTTTCTACTATACTTAGGATCGTGAGCGTGGCGGTATTCACCTGAGAGCACACTTGTGGAAGGCCACCCAGGAACAAAGGGATGTGAGGAATAAATGGAGAAGATTGTGAAGGACGCAAGGAGAAGTATTCCAAGTAAAGACTACAGCTGATCAAGGAACATGGAGGAATCCCAACATTCTAATTTCTTAATAAAATTTTGATAGACAACAGTGGACTACTCAGGACCATGTTCATGGGGTTTTTCACCTAAGATAGTTTCTACTATACTTAGAACCATTGAATGTGGGGGTTTTCACCTGAGGGTACACCTAAGGACGTGATATCTTTTGGTTCACTGGAACTTGCCAGTGGTGCCAATTATGATGTTAATAAGTTTGTTTTACAAAGAGTTAGGCAAAACTGGCTTTATGCAAAATAGCCTTGAACTCCACCAGCCAAATATACATACAGATTATAGAGTTATTTCCTTAAGTGTCCACCATAGTGTCACTTGCCAGACTCCATTTTTAATGGAATCTGACCCACTCTGTTGCAAATTATTATTTGTTGCAGAGATATCTGACGAAGAGTAAGGATTACGTTTTGGGTTTCGAGTCTGCACCAACATGTTTTCGCCTATGGCGTATCATGAAGTTGGAGGCTCATTGAAGATTTATTTCCGCTGCTTTATTGTTTTGAGCTAGCTTTAAGGTATGCAAAGTTGTATCGAACTATTTATTTTACCAAGCCTGGATTATTCGTGTAATATGGATACAGTGTTGTGATATTCATCGTAAACTGTGTGTGCAAATTAATCGATCCAGGGGTTTGCACCATACACAGGTATCTGCCATATTTTTAAGTGCAGGTACGATACAGATGGTATCAGAGCACTGTGTTGCCTGTAGGTTCGAAACCCTAAGTTTGGATAGAAATAGGATTTGGCCATAGGATTGAAAATCTATTCCATTCATTTTGCTGAAAATAAGAAATTTTCAAACATCATTCTTGTATCTATCTTAACTATTTCCTTTCTAAGTTTCTTCTCTTGTTTTCTTTAGATGACCGCCCTCATTGAATCACTCAAGAAGGGACCAATGATGACCATGACCCTACGAAGTGAGACTGATTTTCCAAGAGAACTTAAGGATAACATGAAGCGTTTGGGATTTGAAGGAGAAGCAATATACAAAGATTTCCCTTTCATAGGTGAAGGTCAAGAGTACTGGTGGGTGCAACTTCATCTATACAAGAGTAAACAAGATGACCACAAGACCAAGGGCTACTGCATGGTCATCAACCCAATACTCCACACGTCATTCTTTGACTCAGCAAGAAGTGCAGCATGCGAAGCCATAGAGAACCTTAGATGAAGACTTCAATTTAGAATTCAAAACACCCAAAAGTATCTTGACGAACTCAAGGAAATAGAAGAGGAACTTGATGCACTCAGGAAGGAGATAGATTAGACCACCTATCTATTAGAGTAACGAGATACTAATGATGTATTGACCTATCAAATTGTGGTATGGCAGTATCATCGTATGTGTTATCCATAACCTCGGGTGCTTCGTTACAGAACGATTAGTTCTGTTTTCTCAAAACATGTTTGGAAATTAAATGATTGTGGTTGATTGTGTCAATTTCTTGTATGGGTAGGAATATTTCTCCTAGATCTGTCTATCTTTTACTCGTCTATGCTAGAACCCACAGATGCCTCCCCGCCGTGCTCCTGAGAACAACAACAATAATGATGCCATGCAACAACTGATGGCCGCTCAAACTCAGCTGATGACTACGATGACTCAGTTTATTGCAGCAAGCAACAACAATAACAACAACAACAATCCTCCACCACCACCACCTCCCCAAGTGGACAGGCTTACCGGATTTCCGAGGCTTAGGCCAAACAAGTTCTCGAATGCAAAAGAGCCGATGGTGGCTGATGACTGGCTACGCTCTCTACAAAAGGATCTGGTGACAACTGAATGTGATGACGCTGAGAAAGTTAGGTTTACCGCAAACCTACTTGAAGGACCTGCTGCCCAATGGTGGGAGACTTATCAGATTACTCACCCATTGGACACCTTGACCTGGGAGGAATTCAAGGAAGGATTTCGTAATGCTCATGTCTCCACGGGAATTATGAATCTTAAACGGGAAGAGTTTTGCAATCTGCGTCAGGGAAACAGGAGTCTTAAGGAATATATGGACGACTTCCATTCCTTGTCTCGATACGCGCCTGAGGACATTGACACAGATGCAAAGAGGAAGTCAAAATTTCTCAATGGACTTAGTGATGAGCTGAAGATACCTCTGACGGTTGCGTACGCACCAAACTATCAGATACTTCTGGATCAAGCAATCACCCTTGAAGATAGCATAAAGAAAGCTGAAAATAGGAAGAGGAGGATGGACAAGCACTCCTCTGAACCCTCATTCAAGAAGCACCTTGTTCATGATGTGAATAGTGTCCACACACATGGGAATCACCATAATGGAGGAAGTCACCACAAGCATCATGATCACCATGGTGGATCCAAGGGAAGTAACGGAGACCATAAAGGAAATGGATTTGCTGGCCATAACCATAACAATGGACACCACCGTCCAAATCCTGAACACAAAGATATCAGTCAGGTACTCTGTTACAAATGCAAGAACAAGGGTCATTACGCCAATGAGTGCCCAGCAAAGAAAAGGGCCGAAGAAGCTGCTAAGTCAAATCCTTTCGATAAAGGATATGTGAACCACATCACTGTGGAAGAAGTAAACGGTACATTCTGAATCAAGTTTTCATATTGAAGTTTTCAATACTCACAAAGTTTTCTTTTAAGGGTGGTAGCCCAACCCGATACCCAGACAGAACCTTTTGCTAGCCTTCTCGAATCTCGAGGACGAGATTCCTTTTAAGGGTGGTAGTCTGTAACATCCCTATATTTTGGAATGTTAAAAATCACTAAAATTTAAAACTTTTTGAAAACATTTATGTATTTTTGCTTTGAAAAGAAAATTTAGCAATTGCATTCATGCATACATGCATCTCATCATTCATCATCTGATTAAATCACAAAAGGTTTAAATTTAAAAATCCATTATATTTCATATTACTCTAAAAATATTTATACTCCATTATTCTACTTTTATGCCAAAATAAAGGTGAATGATTTCAGCAAAATAAGTTTAATATTCTAAATTCAAACATAATTGAATATGAGTATTTTACAAATTTTATTTAACCAAAAGAAAATTTAATTAGGTTATAATTTCAAAATTGATATTAAGTATCAAATTTGTATTTAATCAATATTTCAAAATTATTAATTTTGAAAATTGTTCAAAACATGCCCACAACTGGTTTAACACAAAGATATTGTTTTTACAAATTTTTAGAAATTTATTTTACTTCATTTGGACACTTAAATCAAAAGATATGAATTAAAAGAAAACTCAGAAAAGAAAAAGAAAAAAATGGCTGACGTCATCGTCTTCAATCTCCGGCCGGAGACCATGCCCGAAACCGCCGGCGATTAATCACGTTGATTCGCGCGATTAAGACCCGGATTCTTCGCCCCGACCACGCCCTTTTAACCCCCTCGCAACCCTCTCCATTTCTCCTCTCGTTCCCCACTGTTTCGTGCTGTGAGGCTGCGCAAAAAGCTCGCCGGAGTTCATCTCCTCCGCCGTCGTATTCCTTCCGTCCCCGGCGAGATAACCCACCCCGAGCACCGAGACCACCTCCATCCTTTCCGCCTTGCCCGTGCGCACCCCCTCGACCCATCCTCGCCTCTACTCCACGACCAAAACGCTCGGGGCAAGCACGCCGAAGCTCGCCGACGTCCGACGCACTCCGGCCGCTCCTCCGCGCAGCGCCGAGACGCGCCGCTCGACGCCGACACCACCGTCGCCCTCCCCGCGTCACGCCGCGCCCGGAGCAGCCCTCCGTTCATCCGGGGAGGCGCCGTAGCGACCGGAGCGTCCACGGCCGAGCCGCCGCCGCCGTCTGCCCCGTCTCCGGCGACCACGCCGCGCCGCCGCGGTGAGGGTCTCTCCTCTGCTGTCCGATCGGCGTTCAACGGTTGAGATTAGGTTTTTAAAGCGAACCGATACGATTTGATCTGGACCGCCAGATCCAGATCTGACGGCCCATATCGAATCACTTAATCCAGTCAGCGCCACGTCGTGCCTCGTCAGCGCACAGTCATCGCCCAGTCAGCGCTGACGTGTAAAATGATTTCTCTCGATTTAATTAAATGGCAATTTTGCAGGAAAAGCCCTTGTCACTTAGAATTGTTATAACTTTTTACTCACACATCCAAATTTAAATATTTTTATATATTTGGAAAGCCCTTGACATGTAGATTATTTTGGATCTGCCAAAATTCAAATTTGACTTAGTTTAAAATATTCGAATTTCAAATGGTGAATTTGAGTATTTTTGTCATAACTTTAAATCTGAAAATTCAAAAATTGCAAATAAAATTGTTTTAGAGAATTTGGAATATTTATAATGTGATGCCACTGCTATAAAATATTTTTGAGTAATATTTAATGAATTCGTAGTTATATAATTAATTTGAATAGTTTAAGTATTTTCAACATAACCATTAATAGAAATATTATTTTTGATTAAATCAAATTGCTATAAATTTAATTAAATTCCCCCTGTCTGTTAACACTAATTAGAATATTTTGCTATAAAAATTTAATTATAGAAAACTTTAATATTATAATTATTCCTTTTATTATATTTTCCAAAAATAGAAATTAATTAGATTGCATTTATAGCCAAATGCATACTCTATAAATATCACAAATTTTGTATGATATTTCTTAGGATTTAAAAGTGCATTACATGCATAACTTATTTTCACATATAGATATATTTCCCATAGGAAGTCTCTTCATTATGTTTCTCTAAGTTAGGAATATTTTCCAAACTTAGTATTTTGGTAAAAGTGCTATGCACTAGACACTTAGGATTTTTAACATGGAGCTAGAAGACCAATGAAGGACTTAGCCAAAACAAGACTCCAGAAGAATCTCCAAGAAGCGTAAGCACTTAGAAGAAAAATCAAGAAAAAGTCCAAGAAGACCAACCCCCTCTATTCTCTAAGTCTTTCTTTCTCTTTTTCTTTCTTCTCTCTAAGACATGGTGATCAAGATATCACTAAGGAGAATACTACAAGTCTGGAGATGAAGCCTGGAAGATAACCTACATCATTTTCTTCTATCTTCCCTAATCTCGACTTAAAACAATTTTTGATCATGTTATTGCCATCTTGAAGTTGTTGGATCCTAGCGGCATAGTGAGATGAAGCGGCCTGGAAACTAACCTTACATGTCCACGTACATGAGACCTGTTCCACAAACTTAAGTGGCTGGCCGGGTGTTTGTCTCTCTCACTATAGTGAATATCCAATTTACAAAGAGTTGTTGATAATTGTCGATCACCTTGAAGAATAGACTTAGTGTTTTTTCTAAGTATTTTGCACATCATGCATAACATATTTTTTTATTGTTACTTGTTACTATGTTTATGTGTGTTTTGTTTGATGTGTTAGAAATCTCGGAGGGAAACGACAACAGTTGCAGTTGATGTTACTATTCTTCTTGTTGCCAAGGCAAGTGGCACACCCCCATAAAATTCCTAAGTATTTCTATGCATGATTTAGTTATTTTCATATGCATGTGTAGGACTTAGTATATTTTCTATGCAAGACTTTAGAATTCCCTATTCCATTGTGTCTAGGTACCTATGAAATGACTTAGTAGATTTTGATGCTATGCAATTGATGAAAGGTTTTATAAAATGTTAAGTGACTACTCAGGACCATGTCTATGAGGGTTTTCACCTGAGATAGTCTTTACTATACTTAGGATCATAGTATGTGGGTTTTTTTACCTGGGAGTGCACATCACTAAGTGAAGGAATCATCTGGGTGGATTGGTTGTTTGGTTTATGTTGAGTGGCTACTCAGGACCATGTCCATGAGGGTTTTCACCTAAGATAGTTTCTACTATACTTAGGATCGTGAACGTGGGGGTTTTCACCTGAGAGCACACTTGTGGAAGGCCACCCAGGAACAAAGGGATGCGAGGAATAAATGGAGAAGATTGTGAAGGACGCAAGGAGAAGTATTCCAAGTAAAGACTACAGCTGATCAAGGAACATGGAGGAATCCCAACATTCTAATTTCGTAATAAAATTTTGATAGACAACAGTGGACTACTCAGAACCATGTTCATGGGGGTTTTCACCTAAGATAGTTTCTACTATACTTAGGACCATTGAATGTGGGGGTTTTCACCTGAGGGTACACCTAAGGACGTGATATCTTTTGGTTCACTGGAACTTGCCAGTGTTGCCAATTATGATGTTAATAAGTTTGTTTAACAAAGAGTTAGGAAAAACTGGCTTTATGCAAAATAGCCTTGAACTCCACCAACCAAATATACATACAGGTTATAGAGTTATTTCCTTAAGTGTCCACCATAGTGTCACTTGCCAGACAACATTTTTAATGGAATCTGACCCACTCTGTTGCAAATTATTATTTGTTGCAGAGATATCTGACGAAGTGTAAGGATTACGTTTTGGGTTTCGAGTCTGCACCAACATGTTTTCGCCTGTGGCGTATCATGAAGTTGGAGGCTCACTGAAGATTTATTTCCGCTGCTTTATTGTTTTGAGCTAGCTTAAGCTATGCAAAGTTGTATCGAACTATTTATTTTACCAAGTCTGGATTATTTGTGTAATATTGATACAATGTTATGATATTCATCGTAAACTGTGCGTGCAAATGAATCGATCCAGGGGTTTGCACCATACACAGGTACCTACCATATTTTTAAGTGCAGGTACGCTATATGAACCGGCGTCCACAAGGGTCAAAGAGAGAGGCCCACTGTGTAACGTTCCATCAGAGTGCTACTCGCACGTCAAGGATGTCACCCATGACATCATTCCAGACGAACAAACGCAAAAGGCGTCATACCACGACTGATAAAAAAGAAAATCTCCTTACAAATGAAAAGCGCCATCGCAAAAATAAAGGTAAAGGAGAGTCGAGTGGGAAACTCCCATCGGGAGGAGACAAGAAACATTCGACTGACAATATGCAAATTGAGATTATCCTCTATTGCAAGCAATAAAGCACAATCTCGGGGGCTACTCCCATCGGGAGCACTGTCGTGCACCCGATAAAATCAAAAGCATTTAAAACATAAGAATTCCTGAGTGAAAATCAGTCGATAGAGTACCTCAGATGCTGTATACGAGAAATACAAAGGTAAGACACATCGATCAGTAGAAAGGGCCGAGGATCACTCCAGCAGTGTTTTAATCCTGGACATTTCCATATCAACAGATACGATGAAAATCCTGGCGGACGCGCTGGGTAGCAAATTGAAACTGCAGAACAATATCAGTAAAACCATCGACTGACCTGAGATGTGTCTGTCCAGTATGTTCCGGGTTCGAGCCCAAGGACTCGAAACCTGACTGAAGGCTAGTAATGTTTTTCCCAAGTGCAGTTAACTGGTTTCGACTCATCGAATAAACCCAGGACTACTCAGTCGAAATCCTTTGTCAAAATTCATAAGTCGAAAAGACAAAAATATCATAACAAAAGCATAAAACATGAGATGTGCACTGTGTAGTGAGTCCATGACTTATTCTCCGAATTAGCCAAGCCCTCGGGGGCTAATGACAAGGTTATATCAAACGGGTACCCCCTCATGTGGGTACCTGGTGCACGTGAATGACTAAATCCCAATTGTCGATAGGCTGAAGAAGCCCAACAAGCGAAGCCCAAGACGAAGACTTCTACCATAGATATCATAGTCGGTAGTACTTTCCATAAATGTAGTCGTAGTCGGTTACGACCCGAGACCTGTACCCCTATATAAAGGACATGAGGGAGACCGACCAGGGACATGCCCAACAGAACCACCAAACCCTAGCAAGATCGACATCTTGCTGGACCTCTGTACTCACCGCATATACATAATCAATAACAGACAAGCAGGAGTAAGGATTTTACCTCACTCGTGGGCCCCGAACCTGGGTAATTCCCGCTTATCAGCCGATGAATCTACCAACACCACACGTTCTCTACCTCATAACTCTTTCCCTAGGCTAGTAACTATGGGTATTGATGGGGACATCCCTCGTCACAAGGCATAATGAAAATTACTCCTAGAGGGATCGTGGCGAATGACAAAGTCACCGTTGGCTTCCCCGACCGTAGCGCATAACATAAAGTCATTAAGGTTGCTTTAGGCAAAATAGAAGTCATAAACCATTATGCAATAAACTGGAAATTTAAGTGTGGCACAGTTTTCAAGTTTCTCTAGACCAACCATTTAATCATTCCACTTTACTAGACCATCATGTTTACCATTAAGCAAATTAATATCTCAAAAACAACATCAATGATTCAAGTGACATAATTTAATAATCTACAAGATTAATGTATCATTTAATTATACCATCTACCACATTTAGCATTTTCTGTTCTCAACCCAACACCAATCAATTTATTTAAAAGATAAACTCTCCAAGTAATTAAACAATGAGATATGAGGGTATAATATAACAAAACTAACAGCTCTAACAAGAGATGCATGAAAAACAAGAGCTAGAGAGCAGGGCCGGCTCTGGGGCAGGGCGGCGGGGGCGACGGCCTTGGGCCCCGTCCAAATAGGGGCCCATATTTTATAAGAAGTAGGTACATAGTACATAGAAAAAATAAAATACAAACGATTGTTTTGGTCTAGCGGTAAGACATCCCATCTAGTAGGTCTTAGGTTCAATCCTTGCTTGACACATTTTTTGACCGGATTTTTGTGTGTGTTTGGGCCCATCGATGAAACTCGCCCCGGGGCCTTTGAAATCCTAGAGCCGACCCTGCTAGAGAGCAAACGATAACAAAAGACGAACACTCAACGAATATAAGTGAAGAATACGAGTATTCATATGAAAAAGCGGAGCGTGTCTCTCTCCCACACAAAAAATGCTAGGATCCATTTTATTTAGAGAATGAAAAAAAAAACAAAAAAACATACGCTTCAATATAAGCACATAAGATGCGACGGAATTAAAATATAGTTTCATTAGAAAGGACCTGATAGTTTGTCGATGAAGAAGGGGATGCCTTGGGCATCCCCAAGCTTTGACGCTTGAGTCTTCTTGAATTATATTGGGGTGAACCACCGGGGCATCCCAAAGCTTTGGATTTACTATCCTCTTGATTATATTATATCATTCTTCTCTCTTGATCCTTAAAAACTTCCTCCACACCAAACTTAGAGTAACTTCATTAGAGGGTTAATGCACAAAAATTATGATATTCTGTAGGAACACAATTGCTACCATCGTTACTGGACATTAACTACAGTGACTGATACTTAATAGGATAAAAATATCCAATCAAAATAGCAAAAGAGGCATTGCAAAAGGAAATAGCAGAATCTGTAAAAAACAGAACAGTACGTAAAGACAATTTTGTTCGAGGCATTTAACTTGCTCAGATCAGAAAACTCAAACCTAATTAAAGTTGCGTATACATCTGAGTATTGCGCACAAAAAAGGGAAGATTTTTCTGACGTTCCAGTAGGAAGATATGAATTTAACGGTGGACAGCAGAAATCTGTTTTACAACATTGCAATTTAACGGTGGACAACATCAACTTTCAACTAGAGGCTTAACTTGACACAACATTGCAATCAAATAAAGATACAAAGGAAGTTTTACAGAGGTAGGACAATTTCTTTACACAATAAAAATAAAATAAAATAACAGGAAGTAAAAGTGGGTTGTCTCCCATGAGCGCTTTTGTTTAACGCCTTTGAGCTAGGCACAAAGTGGAACTCAATTATTGTCTAGAGATGAAGCATCAATACCATAATTTGAACGAACAATAGAACACAAAGGCAGCTTCATTCTTTTCCCAGTGAAGTGTTCCATACCTTTATTGAGTGGGAATTGGTACTTGATGGTACCTTCTTTCATATCAATAATAACACCCACAGTTCTCAGAAAGGGTCTTCCCAACACAATTGGACAAGATGCATTGCATTCAATGTCTAAGATAATAAAATCAACGGGGACCAGGTTATTATTAATAATAATAGGAATATCATTGATCCTCCTCAAAGGTTTCTTCAAAGCATTATCAGCAAGAAAAACATCCAAATAACAATGTTCCAATGGTGGCAAATCAAACATATCATAGAGCTTTTTAGGCATAAGAGAAATACTTGCACCACGGTCACACAAAGCAATGCAATCAAATTTATCTACTTTCATCTTAATGATGGTCTCCCAACCATCTTCTATTTTTTTGTGATAGAAGTTTCAAGTTTTAATTTATCTTCCCTAGCTTTTATGAGAGCATTTGTAATATGAGTAGTAAAAGCCAAATTAAGAGAGCTAGCATTAGGACTTGTGGCCAACTTTTGCAAGAACTTAATAAATTCAGAGATATTACAATTATCAAAATCAAAATTATTATCATCAATGCAAACCGAATCACTTTCTCTCACGTTCTTAAAAATTTCAGCACTTTTGTCAACTCTAGTTTCAGCAGTTTTGGACAATTTTAAAATTTTGAAAGAAGTAGAGGAGACATTTCTAACACCAACTATGTTACGATGGATAGTAGGATCCTTACTAACATGTGAAACACCATTATTTTCAGGGTAGTAGTAGTAAAAACTTTAACAATATTAGCCTCTTTCTCTAGTTCTCTCTCTTTCCCATCTAGCACGTAATTGAGCCAGTAATCTAACATTTTCATCAATTTGAACTTAGATGGCATTAGCAGTAGCAAAAGGATTATCATATATATTTTCAGGTTTAGCAGCCATTTTATTAATTAAAGAAGATTGTGCTGTAGACATAGAGGAAATGCAAGTTTCAACATTAGTCATTTTTCTTGGAGACCCGAAATCTCCCTATTTAAATTTTCCATTTGATGACTAATGTTTTTTAACATATTAGATTGTTCTTCCATGGTTTTAGTGAATACTTTATTTTTCTCATATTGATTTTTCATAGAAACTTGAGTAGCTTTCTCAATTTCTAGAATCCTTTCCTCACTAGGCATTTTAACATAAGAATTACCATAAGAGTTTACATAAGAATTACCATTATTAGGAGATAGGCCTTATAGTTGTTGTTATTACCATAGTTGTTCCTATAGGCATTGTTGTTAAAATTGTTGCTTTTAATGAAATTTACATAAACATGCTCTTCTTGTGCAACTAAATAAGCTAAGGGAACATTATTGGGATCAATATGGGATTTACCACTAGCAAGCATAGACATAATAGTTTCTTCAACATAATTTACCTTCTTACCTTGAGGTGTCCTCTCCGTATGCCATTGAGAATAATTCACCATCATATCATCCAAGTGTAACATCCCAATATTTTGGAATGTTTAAAAATCACTAAATATTTTAAACTTTTGTTTTGATTAAAATAAAATGTTAAAATGCATAAGAAAACCAACATTAAGAAACTTCAAGCATATTGAAAAACTTTAATATTTCAAATATCTCAAATGATCATTATTTTCAAAAGATGTTTTAAGTTAAACATTATATTATCCATTGTATTTCTTAAACTTCAATATAAAATTGGACAAATGGTTTACAAACTTTCAAACCATTTTCATGTAATAAAAGTTTCCTTTTAGTATTTGATTTCAACCATTTAACCATAGCTTTTTATAAATTAAAATAATATTTACAAATTTCCTTTTAAACTATTTAAAACATAGTATTATTTGCCAAATGGTTTTCATTATTTTACCTGTGTTCAAAACCTAGTTTTGGAAATTACAAGTCTATAGTTTATAACTTTAAAACTTCATAGATTTTATAATTAATTAATTATCCAAATATGCATTACATTAACTTAAAATTAATTTCATTAATTTTCAAAACATAAAATGATTTTCATGAATATATTGAATATAAGAAATGAAATAAATCTAGAATCTTTTCCAAAGGTATTTTTATGGAGTTTTCAAATGATCTATAATTATATAAAACATAATGGTGCACAAAATATTTTTAATTAAAAATGAATACATTAATTTTCCCTGTTCATTTCAAACAATTGTTTTATGTTATTTAATATTGTACTAAAACCCAAAATGTTTTAATATTGGAAAATGAGTTCAATTAACTTAATTTCAAACTTATATAAGTGTTGTTTTTTTTATAAATTTTAATTAGCCAAAATGAAATCTAATTAAGCTATAATTTAAAATTTGACATTAAGTGCCAAATTTGTATTAAACCAATAATTCAAAAATATTAATTTTCAAAAGGGTTCAAAACCTGCCCACAACTGGTTTAACACAAAGATATTGCTCTTAGAAATTTATAGAATTTTATTTGACTTTATTTGGACATTTAAATCAAAAGATATGAATAAAATGGAAAAACAGAAAGAGAAAATCAATTGTGACGTCAGCGATGCCGTCACTCCTTCTTCAACCTCTGACCGAAAATTACGCCTCCGATTCGTTTCCAAAATCTAGACGAAATCAACGCGATTTGTTTTCCTGCTCTGCCCCCATATAATCTCCACGCCCTCCTCTCTTTTCCCCTCTCCTCCCCCTTCTTTTCGTGCCCCCAGGATGTAGGATTTGCTCACCGGAGTCCACTAACGCCGCCACCATTGTTTCTTTGTTTCCGACGGATTGAGCCACCACCCGGGGCCTAGACCACGCCCAACCTACTCCCCACTCCGATTCGCACCTCCCGGGTACCTGCTTCATCCTTAATCGCGATGGAGTCCTCGAATCCGTGCGACTTGAAGGTCACCCAAGTTTGCCGGCATCAACACGACTCCGGCCGCTCGTTAGCGTCACCTAGGAAGCGCGCGCCTTCGACGACCGAACCCCCGAGTCCGTCGCGCTGGAACACACCTCGTCTTGGTCTTCCCAAGGCCGGGGAACCATGAGAGAGTCCTCTCCGTCGACCACCGACGCCAGCGCCGCCGTCACCTCCCTCTAAGGTAACTGGAGCGCCGCCCAGGTATGGTCAACCCTCCCAGATCCGTCCGATCTAAAACGTGCGTGTAACACCCCAATTCTCTTAGACTTAGCATTGTGGTGTTATTCTAGATTTTTCACCTCTTGCAGAGATTTTGGTGTTTGTTGAACCTTGAGTCAAGATTTAAATTGCTCACATATCTTATGCTTGTTGTGTATCACTAACATTCCACAATAATTGAAAACACTCAAAAGCACAACAACTAAAATAAAATCTCCATTATTAGGATCTTCATGGTTGTTAAAACTTAGACAAACTAGGAGCTATTATTAAGCAAACCCAAAATGAATTTTTGGCATGTTCTTGAAACATTTCCATCTAGGTCACATATACTTCCATACCCTGTTCTAAATTATCACAAATAAACTTGTTTGCATATTATTCTCACTAGCCTTTGTAGCCATCAAAATAACATGACCATTTGAGTGGTTCTTTTCTTTATCACCAAAATTTCTCTTTTCTTTAAAAGCTAAATGAGATAACTAAATTAGGCTTTTGTAAATTCAGTACCCTCTCTTATTTTAGGTAAGTTTGGGGAGTTGACCCATTTTAATTTTGTGGGTCATGTTGGAACTTTTCAACTTAGGATCTTAAATTCATTTAAGCAAAATACTCAAACTTCTCACCTTTTCTTTCTCTCTCACTCCTTGCCACACCACCTGCTGAGGAGGAGAGCAGCAACCTCACCCCTGGCCCCACTTGTCATGGACTAGGGCCAACCTCTCTTCTCTCTTCTCTCTTTTCTCTCTTTTTCCACCCAATCCGAGCTCTCCTCCTCTCTTCCCACTGGCTAGAGCTGGTCATCCCGACCAGCATCTCCCCTGTCCCCTCTCCACCGCCCACCTGAGCCAGTAAGAGCAAAGGAGACGCTCCCCTCCCTCTCTCCTGCCCGAGCCAACCCTAGATCGGGTGAGCTCGTTAAAGCCACCCCGAGCACCACCCCTCCTCATTTCTCTCCCTACAGAGCACCTCTCCACCCCACTCCTCTCCTCCCTGGCGAAAACCACCAAGCTCTCCCCCTCTTTCGCCCTGTAGACGAGAAGTTTTACCTCGGTGACCGACGAGAGGAATCTGCCGTAGCTCTCGTTTCTCTCAGCCATTCTTCGCCATTCTTGGTTCCCTGGTTTCCCCTCCTCTGGATCTAACTCCTCTCCCCTCCTTTGGCTCTGTTTCAGCTCGAGAACGTCTGGTTCGTCCTCGACCCGAGGAGAGCGCCGTTGTCCCCATCTCGAACTCCGACGTTGCATGCGAGCTTTGAGACCACCCCTGAGCTCCCCTTCGACGTCGCGTTCACCTCCGACCTCCCCCTCATCCGTGCGCGAGCCCTAGGTGAGCCCTCCGTGCTCGGCATCGCCTTCTCGAGCTCTCCTCATGTTTTTCGCGGACGGGAGGAAGACGATGGCCTGGAGCCGTCGATCTTCTGATCTGCGGTCGTGTTTGAACCGCGCCCGGTCTGTCCGTGGCCGTTGGATCTCAGATCCACGGTCGCTTACCGCTTCGCCGGCGCGCGCGCAGCGCTTGGGCCGGCCCATCTCGTCCCCGCGCTGCTCTGCTTCGCAGCTGGGCCGATCGGGCCCAGATCTGGCCGTTCGGCCTGTTTCTCTTTTATCCTTTTTCTGATTATTTTTCCAGTAAATCTAGAGCTTAGCTTTAATTCCTTTGTGGTAAATCTATAGCAGATAAAATTATGAGATTAATTTTGTATCATGCATGCACGTTTTCTTAACCATGTGGCATTGGTTTTGGTCCAAAATATGTTTCTGTTGTTTGGTAAAATAGATTTAGTCAGAAGTGTCTAATACACCATTTGTTTAATAACTTGTGTTCTGTAAATCCAAATCATGCAATCTTGGATCTGTTGAAAAGCTTGTAAAAATGTCTATCCATTTTGGTCAATCTTGCATGCAGGGGATTTATATAGCAAATGTTACTTCCACTCCAAGAATGACATCAGTAGGTGTTTAGGGATTTTTAACTCTTAAATAGAAATACTTTTTGAAGTAAATCCAATTGGAAGTGGTAGTTATGTGTTGGAGGTATCACATACTACAAATGTGGATTTTTCCAGTAACTTGATAATTCTTAGTGAATAAATCCCCAAACAACAGTGAAATAATCTCTTTATTTGCATTTCTGAAATTTCAGAGATTACAACATGTCTAGTTTTAATTGGTGGAGCCACCTATGTCCATAAAAATATTTCAAGGATAATTTTGTGGGATAGCCACAGGTTTTATCTAACTCACCCCACTGGATTGAACCCAAAATAAATCTTATTATTTTCTGCACTTAGAAAATGGTCACAAGCATACTTTATTTTAAAACTGCTATAACTTGAGCTAGGAGTAGCCAAATTTGATAAATAAGATCTCCACTTAAAGAGAAAACTCATATCTCACCAGAAAGTTTAATTATGCATTCAGGAAATCTATAAAACTGAACCTATCATCTGTTTGATTTTGACATCAGTAGCTCTTGTGATTTTTAATTCTTTTATGGTAATAGATTTCCATGCACAGCTAATTTTCAGAGCCCCACCTAATTGCTGGGAATGATGTGGTAGAAGGGTATGACTTTAGGGGCAGTACCTTAAGAGTTATGCTTAAAACTTTTAAACAGCCCCAAATGGCTATTGAATGCATTAGTTGTGTTTCCTGTTTGCGATGCTTGTTGTTTGTTGACATGTTTTAGATTGTTATCAACTCGCATTCTAGGACTTACGTTAGTCTCGTTTGTTTTCATGTTACGATAGAATCGCAACCCGAGGAAGAACAGTACGAGGTAGCTGAGCACGACTACGCTGAAGAACAAGACCAGGGGCAGTACTTTGAGCAAGGCAAGCCCACCTCACCACCTTTATGCAAATCCTACTATTTACAAAGCATGTTTTGTTTTAAAATAAAATAATGCATGTTTTATTTCTTTTGTGGCACCTTGCCACCCGAAAACTATTTTACCAAATATTGTTTGACCAAAGTTATATACTAGAATAGTTGTAGGTATTATAAGAAGAGTTTTACTTGTTGAGTCTTGTCATTGAAGGCCCTATAAAGAAGATTAAGGTTTCAAATAGTATACTCTGTTATCTTACCTCAAAAACTATAGGATGGGGACCCGTTTGGTAAAACTATTTTATGGAGGAAAACCTGAGTTGCTGGGAGCAATCAGCGAGTCAGAGCTGTTTTATGAAAAACCGAGATGCTGAGAGCATTCGGAGATGTTGCGAAAACCCGAGCTGCTGGGAGCAGTCGGAGAGGGAAGTTTAATTTCGAAGTCCCTGCTGCCGCCCGAACAATTAACCCGTGCAACCACACTACCTGACATGGGTAGGGCTTAGCCGGAAGCTTGTCTGTTTTAGTGTTGGGGCTCTCATACTTTCTATGGGGGTTGGGCCCTCGAAGCCGGGTTGTCGTCTGGAAGAGACAATACACTGTTGAGGACCAACAGCCGGACGATTACGGCAGGTCTCCTGACATGGCGGTGTGGCATCCCGAGGAAAGACCAAGAGGTCTAGTGGAGCACACGGTGCCGAGGAGAACAAACCTACCGGGAGGCCCCGATACTAGGGTGGTCATAGTGGAAAGCTTTGATCATGTTATCCGGACCCCCGCATGCTGTCGTATGACGGGCCGTGGCAGACACGGCGGAATGACCGATAGGTGTGGGTAAAGTGTGCAACCTCTGCAGAGTGTAAATCTATTCGAATAGCCGTGTCCGCGGTCATGGACGGTTGGAAAGGCCACACTGGGCGTCTAGAGAAAGAAGTTGTTTTATGAAGGAAAAATGCTTATGTGGAAATCAGGAGGTACCTGGGAGGTACGGAATTTGGGTGAGGATGATTGATCTCGGGGAGACAACCAGTCCGACCTCAAGGAAGGAAAAAGGGTTACCCCTATCCTAGTGGTTTTAAAGTTTTGAACTTGGATATGTCCTTGCTATATCTAAGAGAAGAGAATTCTATCTCTAAATGTTTTCTTCAACAAAGATATAGAGATGTCGCATTTCAGCGAAGAGAATTCTATCTCTAAATGTTTTCTTCAACAAAGATATAGGGATGTCGTGTTCTCTATGTCCAAAGTCATGGTATTCGAAAACTAAGCCCTATAGTCATATATAGCAGCCATCCCAGTTTTCAAAAAGTGTTTTTCTTGCATTATCATGAAAACTTAAGCCTTAGAGGTGGTCTTGCGAGTACGTAATTGTAATCATGTGGCTCTGCCCCTGGATATTCAAATGTCCATATTTAAATGAGGAGGATTGCGTCGAGGAGGAGGTGTACAACGACGACTTCGCCACTTAGCTGTCACCGGTCAACTGCTCTTGTGGGAATCTGCGCTCGGAGATGTTAAGAGCCGTCGCTAGCCACGAGCTTCCGCTATCGTAGTTAATTCCGTCCTGCGTGACGAGGTTTGTTGACTTTGGTCGTATGACCGTTTATGTGTTGTAAGACTTTTATTCGTACGACTTGAATGATGTAACTCTTTGATACCTATGTTGGTTATGTGATTGCGATGCACTGATCATTGGGATCGTGATCTCTTGCATAACGTGGGCATCTCGGACTCGTCCGAGGGGTCCTTATAGACTTGGTATCAGAGCCATCGTTGACCTTAGGAGACTTTAGTTAGGTTGGGCGTCGACGTCACGCAAAAATATTTTTCCGTCATAGCTAGGAGAAAAATACTTAAAAATGTGCTAAATATACTGCTACTCCTCCCTCCCCTCTGATAGTACTCACTGATTAATTTTATACCTGCATTAAATCTTATGATTTTACCTGTTTAAAATTTGGTACATCGTTCACTAATTAAACCTCCATTTAAAATTTTGTGTAGATGAGCGGAGAGTTCTCGTCGTCGATTCAGTTGGGAGCGGTGCCAGACCCCGGAGTTTCGCGTCTGTTCCAGGCCGATTTACTCCAGCTGACTAGACACCTGAGGCGTCCGCTACCAGAGCTGCTGATTGGACGTTGTCTGCCCATGGTGGGAGATGAGATGTCCTGGACCGTGAGGTGCATTCTTCGAGGACCATTGGTGCCACCTTTTGCCGAGGAGCTGATTGAGGATGCCCTTGCATCGACTCAGATGGGAGCATTCGTCACCGTGCTGCAGAGGGCTCTTGCCCGCTTGGTTTGTGCTCACAGTTCCGAGCTGGGCGGCACCCGCTTTGAGTTTTACTCTGGCTTGGACGAGCAGAGTAACCCTGTGCCACCGCGTCCCCACCCCACTTTCGGGAACCACTTGGCCGAGCTGGGACTCCTCGTCGAGTACACCCAGTCCCAGCTGGTTACTAGTCGGTTCGAGAGTGATCTTCACCGTCTTAATCATGACGGAGCTGAGGTGCGGATCTCGGCAGCTGAGCAGAGGATTGAGGACTTGGAGGCGCAACTCAAGGCATCTCAGGACAAGCTGAAGACCGTGGAGCTGAAGCTCAAGACCTCAGAGGAGCTTTTAGTGGAGTCCCAGTCAGAGCTGAAGATTGAGCGCAAGGAGCGCCGTTCCACCTTTGCGCGTCTCCAGACTACTCGCTTCTACAGGTTTCAGCTTGACGGGATGGTTGACATGCTCAAGTCGACCCTTGATGCCCGTGATGAGAGGATCAGCGAGCTGGAGAGCGAGGTGGAGGCCCTAGCAAGGAGAATGACGATCTCCTGCCTGTGGATGAGGACCCTACAGAGGACATGGATATGGAGCCTGTGAGCGAGCAGGATGACGACGACTTGCGAGACGAGGACGGTGAGGACTCGGGAGCTGTTATGTCGGAGGACGAGGACCCCGAGGAGCCACCCTTTGATAGTGATGCTGCCGTGGACGTGGAGTAGATAGCTGCGTAGTATCTTTTGGGTTAGGACCGAACCATCGCGATAATTGGATGCGATTGTGTGGTCTAGTTAGCATGTGTGTGTCTGGATGAATGTACGAACTATGTCAGTCCGTGTTTTGTGATTGTGCACTATGAGATGATGCTTTTGGAACCTTGCTGTGGAATGAAATCATGCCTTCTTAGGAGTAATACTCTGTTGTACTTTGTATGCATGATGATCTTTTTTTTTACTTGTGTAGAAACTTATAAGTATAGAAATTAATTAGTGTTTATTCTGAAATTCAGAATGGCAAGGGATCCACCACCACCCCCACCACCTGAGACATCTATGGCTCAAGTTCTCCGTCTTCTCATGGAGGATCGCGAGGCAGCTCGCGCTGAGAGGAATGCCAATCTAGCTACCCTGCAACATCTGGCTCAGATTGCCGTCAACCAGAATGGCGGCCAAGGAAATGAGGAACCCCGCTCCAAGCTTCGTGACTTTCAGAACACCAATCCTCCAGTTTTCTCCAAAAGTGAAGTGGCACTGGATGCTGATGACTGGATCCGTACCATTGAGAACAATCTGAGGGTCGCCCAAGTGGGCGAAAATGAGAAGGTGGTATATGCCACCCACTACCTCTCTGGTTTTGCCCGAGCATGGTGGGAGGCCATTCGTGCTCTTTTGCCACCGGAAGAAGTTGTGGCTTGGCCTGCATTCAAGACCAAGTTCTTGAAGCGTTACGTGCCCTCTGGACTCGTCAGCATCATGCGAGAAAGATTCCTGCAACTCAAGCAAGGCAGTATGTCTGTGAGCGAGTACTTGGAGAAGTTTACTTCTCTAGCAAGGTATGCGCCCACCGATACCGATACTGAGGACAAAAAGAAAGAGAGGTTCATGAACGGACTTCATGATGAGATGCAGTGCGTTCTGGTGGTGATGCCTTTCACCGACCTGGAGTCCTTGGCTGATGCAGCCATTATAATGGAGCACAAGCGCAAGGCTTCGTTTGACAACCGCAAGCGTCGCCAATTGATGCAGCAAGGCAGTAGCAGCAGCAGTCCAACTGGAAGTTATCCTTGTCCGCGCCCTTCACCCCCACCGAGACCTTCTTATCCATCACCAAGGCCTCCAACATTTGCGCCAAGACCCAGCTACTCTTCTCGCCCGCCTGCACCTCGTCCTGGAGGTGGTTCCAACCCCGGCCTCAACTTTAACAGGCCGCCTGCTCCGAAGCCCACAGGAGGATGTTTCACTCGTGGACAGCCTGGACATTTCTCGCGGGATTGCCCCACTAGACAGCCCGCTGGTGGTCGCCCCAATGCGACAAAGATGAATCAAGGGCCACCCCGTCCACCTGGAGGCAAGAACCCGTATCCCAAGAAAGCAGCCCCTGTCACCCGGGGTCATCTGAACCATATCAGCGCAGAAGAAGCCCAGGAGGCACAAGACCTGGTTATGGGTACGTTCCCTGTCAACTCAGTTCCTGCCTCAGTTTTGTTTGATTCGGGAGCTTCCCATTCTTTCGTTACGGAGCCATTTGTTAGGAAAAGTGGTATGGTTCCAACTTTGTTGAATCGTCCAATGAGAGTGCAAATTCCGGGGGCCACTACTAAAGCCATTGTATCTTGCAAGGAGGCTCCTGTGGAAATTCAAGGAGCCCGATTTCATGCAGACCTAGTGGTATTAGGAAAGCAAGGGATAGAAGTGGTTTTAGGAATGGATTGGATGACAGAAAACCAGATTGCACTAACAAGTCTGTCACCCAAACCACCCCGGAAGGAGAAGAGATTACACACTTCTCGACCTACCACTCCACCTCGAGTCACTGCCATAAGAGTGTAGTGGGAGTCATGTTGGAGGAAGTACCGGTGGTGTGTGAGTTTCCGGATGTTTTTCCCGAAGAGTTGCCCGGAATGCCACCGGATAGGGATATTGAGTTCATTATTGAACTTGTACCCGGTACTGGTCCTATAGCTCAAAAACCTTACCGAATGAACCCAGAAGAATTGGAGGAATTAAAGAAGCAGTTGGATGACCTACTTAGGAAGGGTATGATACGCCCTAGTGCGTCACCCTGGGGGTCACCAATCATCTTCGTGGATAAAAGAGACGGTACCACTCGGTTGTGTGTGGATTACCGTAAGTTAAATGACGTGACTATTAAGAACAAATACCCCCTACCCAAGATTGAAGATCTGTTTGATCAACTCAATGGAGCTCGAGTCTTCTCCAAGATCGATCTCCGCACAGGTTATCATCAATTAAAAGTCAGAGAATCTGATATCCCTAAAACAGCCTTTGTCACTCGTTATGGATTGTTCGAGTACACAATGATGTCATTTGGCCTGACTAATGCTCCAGCCTATTTCATGAATCTCATGAACAAGGTGTTCATGGATTACTTGGATAAATTTGTGGTTGTCTTTATCGACGACATTTTGATTTATTCCAAGTCTGAAGAGGAGCATGAAGAGCATCTGAGGCTGGTTCTCGGTACCTTACGAGAACACCAGGTGTATGCTAAGTTCAGTAAGTGCCAGTTCTGGTTGAAAGAAGTAGGCTTTCTCGGCCACGTTATTTCAGCCGGAGGGATATCGGTAGACCCTACCCACATCAAGTCCATTCTGGAAATCCCAACCCCCACCAACCAAACCGAAGTAAGGTCCATTCTTGGATTAGCCGGTTATTACCGCAAGTTTGTTGAGGGGTTCTCAAGCATCGCAAAACCCCTTACCCAACTGTTGAAGAAGGATCAGAAGTTCATTTGGTCCGACAAGTGTGAAACCAGCTTCCAGGAACTGAAGAAGCGCCTTACTACCGCACCTATCTTAACCATGCCTGACGTGACCAAGGATTTTGTGGTCTATTGCGACGCCTCCAAACTCGGACTTGGTTGTGTCCTTATGCAAGAGGGCAAGGTGATTTCTTACTCGTCGCGACAACTCCGCAAGCATGAGCAGAATTACCCAACCCATGATCTAGAGCTTGCTGCAGTGGTCCATGCACTCAAGACCTGGCGGCACTTTCTGATGGGCAACCGTTGCGAAATTTACACCGATCACAAGAGCCTGAAGTACATCTTCACCCAGAGGGATTTGAACATGAGGCAAAGAAGATGGATAGAACTTATCAAGGATTACGACTTGGACATCCATTACCACCCTGGAAAGGCTAACGTTGTAGCTGATGCCCTTAGTCGTCAGCCGTGTTCATTCAACTCCCTGATCAAGGTTAGACAGCCAGAACTCTAGGAAGAGCTAGATAAGATGGGTATTGAGGTGGTCAACTATGGGGCAGTCGATCAACTCTTGTTGCAACCCACCTTATGGGAGCAGATCAAGCAAGCACAGAGGGGTCATGAAAGCATTAAGGGCATTAAGAGAAGATTGGACAAAGAAGAAGTCCCTGGGTTCACCATCGACTCTGACGGTATTCTTTGGTATAAGGGACGCATCTGCGTACCTTCAGACCCTGTTTTGAAGCAGTTAATTATGAAGGAGGCTCACGAGACTTTGTATTCTATCCACCCCGGTGGAACCAAGATGTACCAGGATTTGAAGCAGAATTTTTGGTGGCATGGCATGAAGCGCGAGATTGCACTCTTCGTACAGAATTGCGATATCTGTCAACGGGTCAAAGCTGAGCATCAGCGCCCCGCTGGATTACTTCAACCTCTCAAATTGCCCGAGTGGAAGTGGGATGAGGTCGGCATGGATTTTATCACTGGATTGCCCCGGTCCAATCGCGGGTATGACGCCATATGGGTTATCGTGGATAGGCTTACTAAGGTAGCACACTTTTTGCCAGTAAGGACCACGCATCGATCGGATCAGCTTGCGGATCTCTACATGTCACGTATTGTCAGCCTTCATGGAATACCTAAGACTATCGTGTCTGATCGAGGAACCCAATTCACCTCTCGTTTCTTGGTTCAAGCTGCATGAAGCCATGGGAACGAAGCTCTTTTTCAGTACTGCGTATCACCCGCAGACAGGAGGTCAAACGGAAAGAGTAAATCAGATCCTCGAGGATATGCTGAGGTCTTGTGTGTTAGCTTATGGAGCCAAATGGGAGAGTTGCTTGCCGTTTGCTGAGTTTTCATACAACAACAACTATCAAGTCAGTCTGAAAATGGCACCATTTGAGGCTTTGTACGGGCGCAAGTGCCGTACCCCCTTGAATTGGTCGCAAACCGGAGATAGCCAAATTTTTGGAGTCGACACCCTAAGAGAAGCCGAAGAGCAAGTTCAACTCATTCATGACCGTCTTAAGGCCGCCCAATCACGTCAGAAAAGTTATGCAGATTCCAGAAGGCGTGAACTCAACTTCCAAGGAGGAGATATGGTTTACTTGCGGGTTACACCACTCAAGGGAATGCAACGTTTCCATGTGAAGGGCAAATTAGCACCGAGGTACATTGGCCCTTTTAAGGTGGTCAGTCGCAAAGGAGAAGTGTCTTATCAGCTAGACCTGCCACCCCATCTGTCTGGATTCCATGATGTATTTCATGTATCTCTACTCCGGAAGTGCCTGCGAGTTCCTGGTGACACTCATTCATATCAGGAGGTAGATCATCACACCATTGATCTCAATCAGGATCTCACCTATCGAGAACGACCACTTCGTGTTCTCGCTGAAGACGTCCGTCTGACACGGAGGCGGAAGATCAAATTCCTGAAGGTCCAATGGAGCAACCATTAGGAAGAAGAAGCCACCTGGGAGCGTGAAGATTACTTGGAGCATGAATTCCCTGGGTTTCTCTCTTCTTCAAATCTGGAATCTCGGGGACGAGATTCTCCTAAGGGGGGAAGGTCTGTAACACCCCAATTCTCTTAGCCTTAGCATTGTGGTGTTATTCTAGATTTTTCACCTCTTGCAGAGATTTTGGTGTGTGTTGAACCTTGAGTCAAGATTTAAATTGCTCACATATCTTATGCTTGTTGTGTATCACTAACATTCCACAATAATTGAAAACACTCAAAAGCACAACAACTAAAATAAAATCTCCATTATTAGGATCTTCATGGTTGTTAAAACTTAGCCAAACTAGGAGCTATTATTAAGCAAACCCAAAATGAATTTTTGGCATGTTCTTGAAACATTTCCATCTAGGTCACATATACTTCCATACCCTGTTCTAAATTATCACAAATAAACTTGTTTGCATATTATTCTCACTAGCCTTTGTAGCCATCAAAATAACATGACCATTTGAGTGGTTCTTTTCTTTATCACCAAAAGTTCTCTTTTCTTTAAAAGCTAAATGAGAAACTAAATTAGGCTTTTGTAAATTCAGTACCCTCTCTTATTTTAGGTAAGTTTGGGGAGTTGACCCATTTTAATTTTGTGGGGCATGTTGGAACTTTTCAACTTAGGATCTTAAATTCATTTAAGCAAAATACTCAAACTTCTCACCTTTTCTTTCTCTCTCACTCGTTGCCACACCACCTGCTGAGGAGGAGAGCAGCAACCTCACCCCTGGCCCCACTTGTCATGGACTAGGGCCAACCTCTCTTCTCTTTTCTCTCTTTTTCCACCCAATCCGAGCTCCCCTCCTCTCTCCCCACTGGCTAGAGCTGGTCATCCCGACCAGCATCTCCCCTGTCCCCTCTCCACCGCCCACCTGAGCCAGTAAGAGCAAAGGAGACGCTCCCCTCCCTCTCTCCTGCCCGAGCCAACCCTAGATCGGGTGAGCTCGTTAAAGCCACCCCGAGCACCTCCCCTGCTCATTTCTCTCCCTCCAGAGCACCTCTCCACCCCACTCCTCTCCTCCCTGGCGAAAACCACCAAGCTCTCCCCCTCTTTCGCCCTGTAGACGAGAAGTTTTACCTCGGTGACCGACGAGAGGAATCTGCCGTAGCTCTCGTTTCTGTCAGCCATTCTTCGCCATTCTTGGTTCCCTGGTTTCCCCTCCTCTGGATCTAACTCCTCTCCCCTCCTTTGGCTCTGTTGCAGCTCGAGAACGTCTGGTTCGTCCTCGACCCGAGGAGAGCGCCGTCGTCACCATCTCGAACTCCGACGTTGCATGCGAGCTTTGAGACCACCCCTGAGCTCCCCTTCGACGCCACGTTCACCTCCGACCTCCCCCTCATACGTGCACGAGCCCTAGGTGAGCCCTCCGTTCTCGGCATCGCCTTCTCGAGCTCTGCTCATGTTTTTCGCGGACGGGAGGAAGACGATGGCCTGGAGCCGTCGATCTTCTGATCTGCGGTCGTGTTTGAACCGCGCCCGGTCTGTCCGTGGCCGTTGGATCTCAGAACCACGGTCTCTTACCGCTTCGCCGGCGCGCGCGCAGCGCTTGGGCCAGCCCAGCTCGTCCCCGCGCTGCTCTGCTTCGCAGCTGGGCCGATCTAGCCCAGATCTGGCCGTTCGGCCTGTTTCTCTTTTATCCTTTTTCTGATTATTTTTCCAGTAAATCTAGAGCTTAGCTTTAATTCTTTTGTGGTAAATCTATAGCAGATAAAATTATGAGATTAATTTTGTATCATGCATGCACGTTTTCTTAACCATGTGGCATTGGTTTTGGTCCAAAATATGTTTTCTGTTGTTTGGTAAAATAGATTTAGTCAGAAGTGTCTAATACACCATTTGTTTAATAACTTGTGTTCTGTAAATCCAAATCATGCAATCTTGGATCTGTTGAAAAGCTTGTAAAAATGTCTATCCATTTTGGTCAATCTTGCATGCAGGGGATTTATCTAGCAAAATGTTACTTCCACTCCAAGAATGACATCAGTAGGTGTTTAGAGATTTTTAACTCTTAAATAGAAATACTTTTTGAAGTAAATCCAATTGGAAGTGGTAGTTATGTGTTGGAGGTATCACATACTACAAATGTGGATTTTTCCAGTAACTTGATAATTCTTAGTGAATAAATCCCCAAACAACAGTGAAATAATCTCTTTATTTGCATTTCTGAAATTTCAGAGATTACAACATGTCTAGTTTTAATTGGTGGAGCCACCTATGTCCATAAAAATATGTTAAGGATAATTTTGTGGGATAGCCACAGGTTTTATCTAACTCACCCCACTGGATTGAACCCAAAATAAATCTTATTATTTTCTGCACTTAGAAAATGGTCAGAAGCATACTTTATTTTAAAACTGGTATAACTTGAGCTAGGAGTATCCAAATTTGATAAATAAGATCTCCACTTAAATAGAAAACTCATATATCACCAGAAAGTTTAATTATGCATTCAGGAAATCTATAAAACTGAACCTATCATCTGTTTGATTTTGACATCAGTAGCTCTTGTCTGATTTTTAATTCTTTTATGGTAATAGATTTCCATGCACAGCTAATTTTCAGAGCACCACCTAATTGCTAGGAATGATGTGGTAGAAGGGAATGATGTGGTAGAATGATGTGGTACCTTAAGAGTTATGCTTAAAACTTTTAAACAGCCCCAAATGGCTATTGAATGCATTAGTTGTGTTTCCTGTTTGCGATGCTTGTTGTTTGTTGACATGTTTTAGATTGTTATCAACTTGCATTCTAGGACTTACGTTAGTCTCGTTTGTTTTCATGTTACGATAGAATCGCAACCCGAGGAAGAACAGTACGAGGTAGCTGAGCACGACTACGCTGAAGAACAAGACCAGGGGCAGTACTTTGAGCAAGGCAAGCCCACCTCACCACCTTTATGCAAATCCTACTATTTACAAAGCATGTTTTGTTTTAAAATAAAATAATGCATGTTTTATTTCTTTTGTGGCACCTTGCCACCCGAAAACTATTTTACCAAATATTGTTTGACCAAAGTTATATACTAGAATAGTTGTAGGTATTATAAGAAGAGTTTTACTTGTTGAGTCTTGTCATTGAAGGCCCTATAAAGAAGATTAAGGTTTCAAATAGTATACTCCGTTATCTTACCTCAAAAACTATAGGATGGGGACCCGTTTGGTAAAACTATTTTATGGAGGAAAACCTGAGTTGCTGGGAGCAATCAGCGAGTCAGAGCTGTTTTATGAAAAACCGAGATGCTGAGAGCATTCGGAGATGTTGCGAAAACCCGAGCTGCTGGGAGCAGTCGGAGATGGAAGTTTAATTTCGAAGTCCCTGCTGCCGCCCGAACAATTAACCCGTGCAACCACACTACCTGACATGGGTAGGGCTTAGCCGGAAGCTTGTCTGTTTTAGTGTTGGGGCTCTCATACATTCTATGGGGGCTGGGCCCTCGAAGCCGGGTTGTCGTCTGGAAGAGACAATACACTGTTGAGGACCAACAGCCGGACGATTACGGCAGGTCTCCTGACGTGGCGGTGTGGCGTCCCGAGGAAAGACCAAGAGGTCTAGTGGAGCACACGGTGCCGAGGAGAACAAACCTACCGGGAGGCCCCGATACTAGGGTGGTCATAGTGGAAAGCTTTGATCGTGTTATCCGGACCCCCGCATGCTGTCGTATGACGGGCCGTGGCAGACACGGCGGAATGACCGATAGGTGTGGGTAAAGTGTGCAACCTCTGCAGAGTGTAAATCTATTCGAATAGCCGTGTCCGCGGTCATGGACGGTTGGAAAGGCCACACTGGGCGTCTGGAGAAAGAAGTTGTTTTATGAAGGAAAACTGCTTATGTGGAAATCAGGAGGTACCTGGGAGGTACGGAATTTGGGTGAGGATGATTGATCTCGGGGAGACAACCAGTCCGACCTCAAGGAAGGAAAAAGGGTTACCCCTATCCTAGTGGTTTTAAAGTTTTGAACTTGGATATGTCCTTCCTATATCTAAGAGAAGAGAATTCTATCTCTAAATGTTTTCTTCAACAAAGATATAGAGATGTCGCATTTCAGCGAAGAGAATTCTATCTCTAAATGTTTTCTTCAACAAAGATATAGGGATGTCGTGTTCTCTATGTCCAAAGTCATGGTATTCGAAAACTAAGCCCTATAGTCATATATAGCAGCCATCCCAGTTTTCGAAAAGTGTTTTTCTTGCATTATCATGAAAACTTAAGCCTTAGAGGTGGTCTTGCGAGTACGTAATTGTACTCATGTGGCTCTGCCCCTGGATATTCAAGTGTCCAGATTTAAATGAGGAGGCTTGCGTCGAGGAGGAGGTGTACGACGACGACTTCGCCACTTAGCTGTCACCGGTCAACTGCTCTTGTGGGAATCTGCGCTCGGAGATGTTAAGAGCCGTCGCTAGCCACGAGCTTCCGCTATCGTAGTTAATTCCGTCCTGCGTGACGAGGTTTGTTGACTTTGGTCGTATGACCGTTTATGTGTTGTAAGACTTTTATTCGTACGACTTGAATGATGTAACTCTTTGATACCTATGTTGGTTATGTGATTGCGATGCACTGATCATTGGGATCGTGATCTCTTGCATAACGTGGGCATCTCGGACTCGTCCGAGGGGTCCTTATAGACTTGGTATCAGAGCCATCGTTGACCTTAGGAGACTTTAGTTAGGTTGGGCGTCGACGTCACGCAAAAATATTTTTCCGTCATAGCTAGGAGAAAAATACTTAAAAATGTGCTAAATATACTGCTACTCCTCCCTCCCCTCTGATAGTACTCACTGATTAATTTTACCTGCATTAAATCTCGGACTCGTCCGAGGGGTCCTTACAGTGCGGCCCAGATCAGATCCATAACCGAATCGGTACGGGCCAGTAGGATCTTGCCACGTCGATGCCCTGTCAGCGCTTAGTCAGATCCGCGTCAGCAGCCCAGTCAGCGCCCGTGTGGAATTTATTTTTCTATTTAGATTTAAATGCCTGTTTTGCAGAAAATCCCCTGCCACTTAGAATTGTTATAACTTTTTAACCACATATCCAAATTTGATAAACTTTATATTTTTGGAAATCTCTTGACATGTAGAATATTTTAGATCTGTTAGAATTCCAATTTGACTTAGTTTAAATTATTCAAATATCAAATGGATAATTTGAGTATATTTGTCATAACTTTAAATCTATAATTCCAAAAATCGCAAATAAAATTGTTTTGGAATCCTTAAAATATGTGTTATATTATGCTTCTGTTAGAAAATAATTTTTGATAATAGTTTTGACGATTTAATAATCATACCTTTAATTTGAATAGTTTGAGTAGACATAACTTTTGATAGAAACATTTGTTTTGAATAAATCCAATTGCTATAAATTTGTTTTAAGCCCCTCTGTCTATTAACCCCATTTATAAAATTTGTTATAAAAGTTTAATCAAAGAAAACTTTAATCTTATATTTATTTCTTTTATTATATTTTCCAAAAATAGAAATGAATTAAATTGCATTTATAGCCTCATGCATACGTTATAAATATCACAAAAATTAGTATGATGATTATTTTAAGCCCCTCTATCTATTAACCCCATTTTAAGACTCCTCGTAGGAAAACTTCTTCCTTATTTTCTCTAAGTTAGGATTTTTTCAACATAGTTGTTTTGGTAAAGTGTTAGACAATTAGGATTTTCAACATGGAGCTAGAAGGCCAATGAAGGACTTAGAAGAAAACAAACTCTGGAAGCATCTCCAAGAAGTAGAAGCACTTAGAAGAAAAATCAAGAGGAAGTCCAAGAAGACCAACCCCCTTTGTTCTCTAAGTCTTTCTCTCTTTCTTTTATTCTTCTCTGAGACCTCGTGATGACTAAGTTAAATCCAAGACCAGCCTCGATGATACAAGAATCATAAAGTCTGAAGATTTATCAAGTCTACCAAAAATTCAATCAAGACATCACCATGGAGAAAGTTACAAGTCTGGAGATGAAGCCTGGAAGACCAACTACATCTTTCTTTCTATCTTTTCCCTCTTTCCTAATCTTGTCTTTCACTTTAGACAAAAACAATTTTTGATCATGTTATTACCATCTTTAAAGTTTGTTGGATCCTAACGGCATAGTGAGATGAAGCGGCCTGAAGACTAACCTTACATGTCCACGTACATGAGACCTGTCCCACAAGAATAAGTGGCTGGCCGGGTGTCTGCCTCTCTCACTATATGTAACATCCCAACATTTTATAATGTTCAAAAGTCACTAAAATTTAAAACTTTTGTTTTTATTAAAATAAAATATTAAAATACACAAGAAAACCAACTATAAAAGATTTCAAACATATTCAAAGGGTTTAATATTTCAAATATCTCAGTTATCATTATTTTCAAAAGTTGTTTCAAGTTAAATAATTTATTATCCATTGTAATTATTAAAACCTCAATATCTAATTTGACAAATGTTTTACAAACCTTCAAACCATATTCATGAAATAAAAAGTTTCTTTATAAGTATTTGATTTCAACCACTTAGCCATATCTATTCATAAATTTATAAATTCAAAACTATTTAAAAATGGTATAATTGCAAAATGGTTTTCATTCTTTCACCTAAGTTCAAAACATAGTGTTGAAATTACAACCCTATAATTTATAACTTTAATAACTTCATATATTTTATAATTAATGAATTATCCAAATAAACATTTCATTAGCTTAAATAATTTTCATTTATTTTCAAAACATAAAATGATTTTCATGAATAAATTTTCTATATAGGAAATTAATTAAATCTAAAATCTTTTCCAATGTTGTTATGGAGTTTTCAAATGATTTATCTTAATATAAAAAATAATGTTGCACTAAATATTTTGAATTAAAAATGGTTACATTACATTTTCTCTTTTCATTACAAATAGTTGTAATATGTTATTTAATAATCTATTAAAGGTAAAATTGATTTAATATTCGCATATGAGTTTAAATAACTTAAATTCAAACATATTTGAATGTGATATTTCATAGAATTTATTTTAGCCAAAAATAAAAATTTATTATACCCTAGTTTCAAATTTAAGATAAAGTGTCAAATTTGTATTTAACAAATACTTCAAAATTATTAATTTTAAAAAGTTTTCAAAACATACCCACTAATGTTTTAAAGCATAGATATGGATTTCACAAATTTATAGAAATTAATTTGACATCATTTGGAGTCTTAAATCAAAAGTTATAAATTAAATAGAAAAACAGAAAAAGAAAAGAAAAATAAATTACCTGGATGACGTCATCGTCGTCTTCCTCCGGTCGAAAATCGCGCCTTGATCTCTCTCCCAAAATCCGAGCGTAAATTTCGCTAATTTGATTCCCTGTTCGGTCCTATAAATACCCCACGATCTCCTCTTCGTTTCCCCTCTAAAATCCTTGTCTATTGCGCCCCCAGGCTGCCGCGCGAGCTCGCCAGAGTTCCTCGCCTCCGTCACCGTTTTCTTCGATTCTAGGTGAGGTGGAGAAGAACCCGAGCCCGATATCCACCTCCTCTTCCTTTCCTCGCCCGTGCGCGCCCGACAGTCACCCCCTCCACTCCAAATCGTAGCCGAGCCAAGCGCCTCGTGCGTGAACGAGCTCGCCGGAGCAAAATCCGCCTCCATCCGCGTCTCTCCGCTGCCCGAGGACGCGCGAGTCGACGCCGTCGCCACCAACGAGTCCGCCGCGCCGCTTCGCACTTCGTCGTCGCCTCCGGAGGCTCGGGGAAGCACCGGAGCCACCGGGCCGTCCACGACGGAGCCGCCGCCGCCGTCCTCGTCAAGTCCGGCGACCACCCCGCGCCGCCACGGTGAGCGTCTCTCCTCTGCCGTCTGATCTGCGTTCAAAGGTGGAGATTAGATCTTGAATCGAACCGGTAAGTTTCAGTACTGGCCGTCAGATCTCGATCTGACGATCCAGATTTGATCCAGTCAGCACTGACGTGGCGTGCACAGTCAGCACCCAGTCAGCACCCAGTCAGCTGCCACGTCAGAAAAGGATTTCTTTTAATTAGATTAAATGGCAGTTTTGACGAAAAGCTCTTGTCTATTCAAACTATCATATCTTTTTAATCACTTACTCAAATTTGATAAATTTTATATATTTGGAAAGTCCTTGACATGTAGAATATTTTAGATCTGTTAGATTTCAAATTTGACTTAGTATAAATTATTCAAATTTCAAATGGATTATTTGAGTATATTTGTAATAACTTTAAATCTATAAATTCAAAAATTGCAAATAAAATTGTTATAGAAACTTTGGAGTATATGTAAATTGATGCCTCTGTTATAAAATAATTTTGAATATTATTTTGATGATTTAATAGTTATATGTTGAATTTGAATAGTTTGACTATTTTTGACATAACTTTTAATAGAAACATTATTTTTGAGTAAATCCAACTGCAATAAATTTAGTTAAATCCCCTCTGTCTATTAACATCATTTATAAAATTTTGTTGTAAAATTTTATCACATAAAACTTTAATCTTATATTTATTACTTTTATTATGTTTTGCAAAAATAGAAATTAATTAAATTGCATTTACAACCTCATGCATATTTATAAAGAAATCACAAAAGTTATTGTTATGCTTTCTTGTGATTAAAAAGTGCATTTCATGCATAACTTCTTTTATTATATAGTAATACTCCTCACAGGAAAACTCCTCACTTATTTTCCCTAAAGTTAGGATTATTTCCAACTTAGTATTCTGGTAAAGTGCTATGCACTTAGACACTTAGGATTTTCAACATGGAGCTAGAAGGTCAATGAAGGACTTAGCCAAAACAAGACTTCAGAAGTATCTTCAAGGAGTAGAAGCACTTAGAAGAAAATCAAGAAGAAGTTCATAAAGACCAACCAACAAATATTTTCCAAGTCTTGCTTCCTCTATCTCTATTCCCCCTTCTTCTCTTAGACCCATGGTGACTAAGTTAAATTCAAGACCAACATCGTTGATACAAAAATCATCAAGTCTGAAGATTCATCAAGTCCATCAAAACTTCAATCAAGACATTACCAAGGAGAACGCTACAAGTCTGGAGATGAAGCCTGGAAGACTAACTACATCTTTCTTTCTATCTTTTCCCTCTTTTCTAATCCTATCTTTCACATTTGACTTAAACAATTTTTGATCATGTTATTACCATCTTGAAGTTTGTTGGATCATAGCGGCATAGTGAGATGAAGCGGCCTGGAGACTAACCTTACATGTCCACGTACATGAGACCTGTTCCACAATTTAAGTGGCTGGCCGGGTGTCTGTCTCTCTCACTATAGTGAATATCCAATTTACAAAGAGTTGATAATAATTGTTGATCACCTTGAAGTATAAACTTATTATTTTCTCTAAGTATTTTGCTCATCATGCATAACATATTTTTGTATTGTTATTTTTGTTTGTATGTTTATGTGTGTTTTGTTTGATGTCTTAGAAATTTCGGAGGGAAACGACAACAGTTGCAGTTGTTGTTGCTATTCTTCTTTTTGCCAAGGCAAGTGGCACACCCCCATAAAATTCCTAAGTATTTTCTATGCATAACTTAGTTATTTTCCTATGCATGTGTAGAACTTAGTAGATTTTCTATGCAAGAAATTCCCTATTCCATTGTGTCTAGGTACCTATGAAATGACTTAGTAGTATTTTGATGCCATGCAATTGATGAAAGGTTTTACAAAATCTTAAGTGGCTACTCAGGACCATGTCTATGAGGGTTTTCACCTGAGATAGTCTCTACTATACCTAGGATCATAGTATGTGGGGGTTTTCACCTGGGAGTGCACATCCACTAAGTTAATGGATCACCTGGGTGGAATGGTTGTTTGGTTTATGTTGAGTGGCTACTCGGGACCATGTCCATGAGGGTTTTTACCTAAGGTAGTGTCCACTATACTTAGGATCATGTACGTGGGTGTTTTCACCTGAGAGCACACTTGTGGAAGGCCACCCAGGAACAAAGGGATTGGAAAGAAGTGAAGAACCCAAAGAGAAGAACTCCAAGTGAAGACTTCAGCTTATCAAGGACGCCAATGGAGGATTCCCAACATTATAATTTCTTAAATAAAATTTTGATACGTGAACATTAGTGAACTACTCAGGACCATGTTCATGGGGGTTTTCACCTAAGATAGTTTCTACTATACTTAGGACCATGTTTGTGGGGGGTTTTACTTGAGGGTACACTTAGATGGGTGAGCTACTCAGGACCATGTCTATGGGGGTTTTCACCTAAGATAGTTTTCACTATACTTAGGACCATAGTATGTGGGGGTTTTTTACCTGAGAGTGCACTAGAGGATGGACCATATTTTGGTTCATTGGAACTTACCAGTGTTGCCAATTATGATGTTGAAACTGTTTTATAAAGTGATAGCATAAAACCGGCTTTATGCAAAATAGCCTTGAACTCCACCAGCAAAATAAGCATATATGATATTAGAGTTATTCCACTAAGTGTCCACCATAGTGTCACTTGCCAGACTCCATTTTTAATGGAATCTGACCCACGTTGTTGCAATATTTTTCTTATTTCAGATTGATCAGATGACGAGTGAGGTTTCGTTTAAAGGTTTCGAGTCTACAACCAACATGTTTTCGCCTGTGGCATGTGATGGAGACTCACTGCTTTTGTATTTCCGCTGTTTACTCTTTCAAAGCTAGCCTTATGCTATGCAACTTGTATTGAATATTTTGTAAGTCTGGATCATCGATGTAATAAAATTGATACTTTGTTGTGATATAACATCGTAAACTGTGTGTGCAAACGAATCGATCCAGGGATTTGCACTATACACAGGTATCTGCCTTATTTTAAGTGCAGGTACATTACACTATAGTGAATATCCAATTTAATAAGAGTTATGAATAACGGTTGATCACCTTGAAGAATAGACTTTGTATTTTCTCTAAAGAGTTATGCACATCGTGACTAAGCCATTAGAGTGCTTATTCAAAATGATTTATAACAAAGTTATTTCGTCCTACCTATGACCTTAGTACTTAGTCATTTTTGACTAACGTATTTGCCCCGCATTAACTTAGAAGATTTTAATGTCATGAGATGCATCTCTAGTCCTTAGAAATATTTTGCACATCATGCATAAACATATTTTTCCTTAGAAGTTTTATGGAACTTGTTTCTTCATTTTGTGTGTGTGTGTATGCGTTGTGTTGTTGTGTTTTATGTTGATTGTTGAATTGTTGTTTGCCTATATTGTTTAGATTGAACGGAGAGCTCCGAGTTACGTTGAAAAGATTTTGTGAGCAAAGACATCATCCGAAGGCAAGTGGCACACCTCATAAACTTCCTACTATTTTTCTATGCATGAGTAGAGTATTTTTCTATAAGCATGTGTAGGATAGTATTGCTATGCAAGCCATGTTTAGTTTTCCCTACTCCTTTGTGTCTAGATACCTATGTAATGACTTAGTAGAATTATTGAAGCTATGCAAATTTTGTTTAATGGAAAAGTTAATCTCAACAAAGTTAAAATGATACACCTTGGTGGATTGGTTGAATGGTTTATGTTGAGTGGCTACTCAGGGCTGTGCTGGTGGTTGTCTTCGCCTAAGGTAGTTTCTACTATACTTAGGGCCATGAGCATGGTGGTTTTCACCTGACAGTACACTTGTGGATGGCCACCCAGGAATAAAGGGATCTGAAGAACTCCGAGTGAAGATTGCTTCCTGTGCAGCCATTGCCAATGGGCTCTGGCTTGATCAATTAAGTTGCGTGGACTCGCCCCGGCTTGACAAGCAGATGTAGAGGGTGTTAGGTGGAACGGGTCAAGCCAGAGTGGGAGGGAAAATGCTTCTGAGAGATCTCGTCTCATTCTTCTCCTTTTCCTTATCACTACAAGAGTGTAAAGGATAGTTTGGGTTGAATGGGTACAATGGTGAACGTGCACAACCTCTGCGGAGTGTAAAACTAAGTACTTAGCCGTGTCCCCGGTACGGACAATTTGAGCAGCTGATCACGGACGTCAACGGAGGATTCCACCATTTCAACTTCAAAAATTAAAACTTGAAGGGTGAACAAGGGTAGAATGAGACAGTGGATTTCATGCCACGGATGTCTCGAATAGAAGAAAAGTGTTTTCCAAAGAGTTAGGAAAAAATTGCTTTATGCAAAATAGCCTTGAACTCCACTAGTCAAATATGCATATAGGTTATTAGAGTTATTCCACTAAGTGTCCACCATAGTGTCACTTGCCAGACTCCATTTTAATGAAATCTGACCCACGTTGTTGCAATATTTTTCTGATTACAGATTGTTCAGATGACGAGTGAGGTTTCATTTAAAGGTTTCAGGTCTACAACCAACATGTTTTCGCTTGTGGCAACATGAAGATGATGGAGACTCACTGCTATTTTATTTCCGACGTTTACTCTTTCGAGCTAGCTTTATGCTATGCAAGTTGTAAAGAATATTTTCTAAGTCTGGATCATCGATGTAATAAAATTGATACTTTGTTGTGATATAACATCGTAAACTGTGTGTGCAAACGAATCGATCTAGGGATTTGCACTATACACAGGTACCTTGCCATAATTTAAGAGCATGTACACTACAGATGGTATCATAGCACTGTGTTGCCTGTAGGTCGAAACCCTAGGTTTGGATAGAAATAGGATTTGTCCATAGGATTGAAAATCTATTTCATTCAGTTTGCTGAAAATAAGAACTTTTCAAACATCATTCTTGTAGCTATCTTAACTATTTCCTTTTGTCGGCCCAGTGGGAACTGGGGTATCAAGAGCCCATTCCCCCCAGGCCTCGCACGTGGGCCAGTCAGACGAAACGACTAAGGACCAGGCGTCACCGCCTGGCGAGAACCTCGAGAGGCGATTCCCCTCGAGGGCCTAGAGAGGAAACGAGGGCCTCAAGGGACCCCTCACCTCAGGAGACCTCCCCCCCCCCCGAGGAGCCAACCCGCCTGAGGGGAGTCCAACAGGAATCTCCCCTTAGGCCTGAAGGGAAACGTCGCGGCCAAGGAAGCGCGGCAGGGCGCACGTGACCTCTGCCACGCTCGACGGTGGGGACGATGGCGAGCTCGACGGTGTCCTCAACTCTCGCATGCAACGTCGGAATCCATGGCGACGGCGGCGGCGAGCTTCTCGGGTCGAGGACGAGCGCGGTGGCTACGGACACCTAGAAGAGAAAAGGAGGGCAGGGGGAGTTAGATCTTGACGAGAGGCGCTCGAGGGGCCAAAAATGGCAGAGAGAGGTGGAAAGGAACGACGATGAGCACGGCGGGAAGAAATCGGTCTCCGGCGAGGTTTTCACCTCCAGAGCTCGAGGGAGGGCGTGGCTTTGGGTGTGGGTGGTAGGGGTGAGCAGAGGAGGTGAGAGAGAGCCTCGGGCAAGGATTTAAGGGGGGAGGGCGAGGCTGAGCACGGCTCCAAAACCAGGGGCCGGTTTTTGGACTCCCACGGGCAGGAGCGGTTTGGGGAGGGGGAGGGGAGTTCTGGTTGGTCCTCTAGGACGGTGGAGAGGGGCAAAGAGGATGCTGGTCGGGAGGAGACTGCCTGGCCAGTGAGAAGAGAGGGGAGTGTGCTTCGGTTGGGTGGAGAGAAAAAGAGAAAGGAGGAAAGAGGAGGAGAGGTGACCCGAGCCCATGACAGGTGGGCCAGGGGGTAATCATGCTGCTCTCCTCTTCCAGCAGGTGGAGTAGAAATGAGAGACAGAGAGAGACGAAGTTTTGAGTAAAATCCTCAATCATATTCAAACCCTAAGTTTGAATAATTGAAAACATTAACCACTAAAGAAAAAAAAAATCAATTACCCATGCTCACCACATTAAGTGAAACTACTGAATTTCTAAATGCCCAAATCAAACATCTTATTTAGCTCCCAAAGAAAAGAAAACTTTTGGTGAGAAGGAAAAGAATCACTCAAATGGTCATGTTATTTTAATGACTACAAAAGCTAGTGAGATTCATATGCAAACAAGCTCTTGTGTGATAATTTACAACAGGGTATGGAATTATATGTGACCTAGATGGAAATGTTTCAAATGCATGCCAAAAACCATTTAGGGTTTGCTTAATAATAGCTCTTAGTTTGGCTAAGTTATAACAACCATGAAGATCCTAATAGTGGATATTTTATTTTAGTTGTTGTGGTTTTAGTGTTTTCAATTATCATGGAATGTTAGTGACACACAACAAGCATAAGGTGTGCAAGCCAATTAAATCATTACTCAAACTTCTACACACCAAAATTTCTGCAATAGGTGAAAATCTAGAATAACTCCACAATGCTAAAGCTAAGAGAATTGGGGTGTTACAATTAGGTGGAACGGGTCAAGCCAGAGTTGGAGGGAAAATGCTTCTTAAAGATCTCGTCTCGTTCTTCTTCTTTTCCTTATCACTACAAGAGTGTAAATGATAGTTTGGGTTGAATGGGTATAATGGTGAACGTGCACAACCTCTGCAGAGTGTAAAACTAAGTACTTAGCCGTGTCCCCGGTATGGACAATTTGAGCAGCGGATCACGAACGTCAACGGAGGATTCCACCATTCCAACTTCAAAAATTAAAACTTGAAGGGTGAACAAGGGTAGAATGAGACAGTGGATTTCATGCCACGGATGTCTCCAATAGAAGAAAATTGTTTTCCAAAGAGTTACGAAAAATTTGCTTTATGCAAAATAGCTTTGAACTCCACCAGCCAAATATGCATATAGGTTATTAGAGTTATTCCACTAAGAGTCCACCATAGTGTCATTTGCCAGACTCCATTTTTAATGGAATCTGACCCACGTTGTTGCAATATTTTTCTTATTGCGGATTGTTCAGATGACGAGTGAGGTTTCGTTTAAAGGTTTCGAGTCTACAACCAACATGTTTTTGCTTGTGGCAACATGAAGATGACGGAGACTCACTGCTATTGTATTTCCGCTGTTTACTCTTTCAGTGCTACCTTTATGTTATGCAAGTTGTAAAGAATATTTTCTAAGTCTGGATCATCGATGTAATAAAATTGATACTTTGTTGTGATATTACATCGTAAACTGTGTGTGCAAACGAATCGATCTAGTGATTTACACTATACACATGTACCTTGCCATAATTTAAGAGCAGGTACACTACACCAAGAGTTTTGTTGCAGCCCCCAAAGTGATGGACATTAAGGTACCCCTCGCAGCTGAATCCAATAAGTTTCTTGAAGAAAAATTCAGTCCTGCATAAAGGTTTGGATGATCATCCAATCAGTTGGTCCATGGGTTGAGCAATTCTATATCATAGATTTCATTCTTTCCCAAGCTTGAGCAACATGCAGCTGTTTAAAATCCATGATGCTAATTCTAAGAGAAACAATCTTAGCAGGAGGATAGTATTTTTTCTATAAAAGCATGTTTGCATTTTATCCAAGAATCAATACTATTCCTAGGCAGTGAAAGCAACCATTTTTTAGCTCTTCTGTTTTATGATATCACCATCTATATCTTTATATTTTTGCATTTCACATAATTCAACAAAGGTATTTAGATGGGTAGCAGCATCATCAGAACTAACACCAGAGAATTGCCCTCTCATAGCAAGGTTCAATAAAGTAGTTTTAATTTCAAAGAACTCAGCTTTAGATGCAGGTGGAGCAATAGGTGTGCATATAAAATTATTATTGTTGGTGCTTGTAAAGTCACACAACTTAGTATTTTCAGCGGAACTTTTTTTAGCAATTTAAATAACAAACCGATATAACAATATTAAAGAAAATAATGACAAACCGAAATAAACAAAGCAAGGAAAAATTACCAAACCGAAATTAAAAAATAACAAAAACTGAAAATAAAAGTGCAAAACCGAAATAACAAAAGTAATGCAAGTAACAATTTTTTTTGTATTTTTGATATTAAGCAAACAAAACAGTAATAAAAATAAACTAAGCAAGACAATAACAAAATAAAAAGATTGGAAGTGCGAAAACTCCCATCGTGAAGAATGCACAAAACTCCTCGGTATCGGCGCAAGAAAATACTTGATGGTGCTAAGCGTGTTGTTGGTGAATCCCCAAGAGGAGGGTGCGAAGTAGCAGAGCAGCAAGATTTCACTCAGTTATGAAACCAAGGTTATCGAACCAGTAGGAGATGAACGTTCCCCTCGAGGTGTCAACGACGCCAGAAACTCTTGGTGTGTCGTCGGAGACGTGGAATCTGCACACAATAAAATCAAATTACTTTGCCGCAACTCAACGGTGAGGGTGTCAATCCCACCGGCTTGCTGTAGCAAAAGATTAAACGTATGTGTGGAAGAAAGTTGTTTGTTTGCAGAAAGTAAGAATTTGCAGTTGTGATTTCATCAGATTAATGAGAAGGAATGGGGTCCACAGTTCACTAGTGGTGTCTCTCCATAAATAATAACATTCATCCATGCGTGGTAAACAAATTACAGCTAGGCAATTGACAGAATAATGATAAGAAACCCAATTCATATACTAATGATATGGTGTCTAGGGTGAGATTCATTTGGGCATTACAAAAATATACATAGACCGTTCCAACCGCATCTATGACTAATAATCCACCTTCCGGTTAGCGTCCGCACCCCTTTCAGTGTTAAATTGCACGCAACAGATTATCGCCTTAAGCACTATGTGTAAAGTAAGTAAGTAACATAATCCATAGACAAAGAACTACTGTTTTATCCCTAGTAGCAACAGTACATCTACAACCTTAGAGCTTTCTGTCACTGCACCAGAGTAAATAGAGACATGAACCTACTATCGAGCATAAATACCTCCTCTTGGAGTTACGAGCATCAACTTGGCCAAAGCACACACAAGTAACAGAGAGCATGCAAGATCATTAAATAGCACACACATGATATATTATGAAGCAATAACTTTAGTACTAAATATTCATCGGATCACATCAAACACAATATGGACAATTACATATAGATGATCTTGATCATGACAGGCAGCTCACAAGATCTAAACATGATAGCACAAGAGGAGAAGAAAACCATCTAGCTACTGCTATGGACCTGTAGTCTAAGGTAGACTACTCATGCATCAGTCCGGAGGCGGTCATGAAGACGTAGAGGCCTACTGTAACATCCCAACTTTTTGGAATGTTCAAAAATCACTAAAATTTAAAACTTTTCTTTTTAGTAAAATAAAATATTAAAGGCATGAGGAAACCAACTATAAAAGACTTCAAAGTTTAATATTTCAAATGTCATAGTTTAAAACATTTTATTATCTCATGTATTTCAAAAACCTTAAAATACAATTTGATAATTATTTTACAAACTACAAAACATTTCATTGGATTAAATGATTTCCATCTATTTATTTTCAGAACATGAAATGATTAATGGAATTTAAATAAGAATAAAATTAAAATAGAAATCTTTTCCAAAGATGTTATAAAGTTTTCAAATGAATTATCATAAATAAAATATAATGTTGCACAAATTATTATCAAATAAAAATGAATGCTTTATATCTCCTCTTTTCCATTTTCATATAGTTGTATTATATCATTGATAATTATACCAAAGCCAAAATGAATATAGAAATTGAAAATGAGTTTAAATAACTTAATTTCAGATATATTGGAATGTGGATAGTTTTACAAATTTATTTTAGCCAAAGGAAAATTTAAATGAGAAATAAATTCAAATTTGACTTAAGTGTCAAATTTGTAATTAAGCAATATTTCAAAATATTAAATTTCAAAAATGTTTAAAACACACCTACAATTGGTTTAACAGAAAGATAATCATTTTACAAATTTTTAGAAATTTATTTGACATCATTTGGAGGTATAAATCAAAAGATATGAATTAAGGAAATAAATCAGAAAATAAAATACTGGCTGACGTCATGCTGACGTCAGCGGATCTTCACCTTCCTCAAAACGAACGAACGCAAAAACTGGAGATCGATTCGGAGAAGAAATCTCCTCCGATTCGTGCGGGAGTTGGACTCCGATAGCTCCTATTTAAACCCCGGGACACCGCCGCGTCGTTTGCCCCTAACCCTAGCCCCAAGGACGCCGCCAGGCCGCCGTACGAGCTCGCCGGACTTCGTCTTCTCCGCCGCCGTCCTCTGCTGTTTCCGGCGAGTACAAGACCTCCCGAGCCCTCTCTTTGCTCTCAGTCTCTTTACTTTCCCCCTGTGCATCTTTTCTAACTCGGCCGTGTTGATCTCGTGCGCCAGAACGCCGTCCCCGTCATCGACAGGGGCTGGCCACCGCAACCCGCAACTCCGGCGAGGAGTAATCGAGCACCGGAGCTTCCCCGCCACCAACCGATCTCCCCTTCGCCTTCACCGAGCCGCGCCGCGCTCGGGGACGCTCTTCACGCATCCGGGGAGGTACGGAAACGCCCGGAACATCCACGCCGGAGCCGCGCCGTCTTCATCCGCGCCATCTCCGGCGAGCCGCGCCGCCACGGTACGGTCATCCGTCCTCCACCGTTCGATCTGCGATTAATGGCTAGGATTAGAAGGTTTAAACGAACGGGTATCCTCAGATCTGACGGCCCAGATCATCCACTTATACACGTCAGCGCCACGTAGACCGCCCAGTCAGCAGCCACGTCAGCGCCAGCGTGTAAAATCGATTTTCTATTTAATTTTAATTGGAAAATTTGCAGATTAGTCCCTGTAATTAAAATATCCATAACTTTTTAACCACAACTCCAAATTTAATAATTTTTATATATTTGGAAAGCTCTGGATGTGTAGAATAAGTTGGATCAGACAAAATTCAAATTTGACTTAGTATAAAATATTCAAATTTCAAATGGTAAATTTGAGTATATTTGAAATAACTTTAAATCTGTAAATCCAAAAATTGCAAATAAATATGTTTTAGAAACCTTGGAATATATGTAAAGTAATACCACTGATATAAAATAGTTTGGAGTAAATTTTGAATGATTTCATGGTGGTGAGTATAAATTGAATAGTTTGACTAATTTTGAAATAACTTTTAATAGAAACATTATTTTTGATTTAATCCAATTGCACTAGATTTAATTAAATGCTCTCTGTCTATTAATATTAATTATAAGATTTTGTTATAAAAATTTAGTCATAGGAAACTTTAATCTTATAATGATTCCGTTTATTTTAATTTCCAAAACTAGGAATTTATTTAAATTGCATTTATAAATTCATGCATATTTATAAAGAAATCACAAAAGTCATGTTTATGTTTGTTGTGATTTAAAAATTCATTTTATTCATAGCATATTTTATTCTCATAGGAAAACCCCTCTTCAATAGTTTTCTCTAAGTTAGAATTATTTCCAAACTTAGTATTTTGTGAAAAGTGCTATGCACTAGACACTTAGTAGTTTTCAAGATGGAGCTAGAAGACCATTGAAGGACTTAGCCAAAAACAAGACTTCAGAAGTATCTTCAAGGAGAAGAAACACTTAGAAGAAAATCAAGAAGAAGATCTCCAAGTCTTGCTCTCTCCCTCTCTTTCTTTTCTCTGAGACTTCATGAAGGACTTAGAAGAAAACAAACTCTGGAAGCATCCTCAAGATGTCAAGCACTTAGAAGAAAAGTGAGAAGAAGTTCAAGAAGGCCAACTACCTTTTATTCTCTAAGTCTCTCTCTCTCTCTGTCTTTTCTTCTCCTCTGAGATTTCATGAAGACTAAGGAAATCCAAGACCAGCCTCGAAGATACAAAAACCACCAAGTCTGAAGACCAAAACTTCAATCAAGACATCATCCAGAAGAAAGATACAAAGTCTGGGGATGAAGCCTGGAGGACAACTACATCTTTCTTTCTATCCTTCCCTCTTGCCTAATCTTGTCTTTTAGACTTAATCAAATTTGGATCATGATGTTATCATCTTGAAGTTGTTGGATCCTAGCAGCATAGTGGGATGAAGCGGCCTGGAAACAAACCTTACATGTCCTCGTACATGAGACCTGTTCCACAATTTAAGTGGCTGGCCGGGTGTCTGTCTCTCTCACTATAGTGAATGTCCAACTTACAGAGAGTTGATAATAATGGTGATCGTCTGGAACAAATGACTTAGTATTTTTCTCTAAGTATTTTGCACATCATGGCTAAGCCATTAGAGTGCTTGTTTCCTGAAGAAATAAAACAAAGTGTATTTATCCAACTTAAGACTTTAGCCTTAGTCCTTTTGGACCAACACATTTGCCTTACATTAACTTAAAATATTCCATGGCATGGAAAAGTATTTCTAGTCCTTAGGAATATTTTGCACATCATGCATAAACATATTTTCCTTAGAAAGTTTTATAAAACTTATTTAATCATCTAGTATGTGTTTGTATGCATTGTGAGTTTTGCTTGCTGTTGATTGTTGTATTGTTGTTTGCTTACATTGTTAGATTAAACGGAGAGCAAACGTTCGTTGTTGAGAAGAGTTGTGAACAACGACAACATTCAAAGGCAAGTGGCACACCTCATAAACTTCCTATTTTTATGCATTACTTAGTGTATTTTATATGCATGTGTTGCTATGCTAAACCTGTGTAGAATCCCTTATTCCTGTGTCTAGGTTCCTATATCATACTTAGCAGAAATATTGATGCTATGCAATTGATGAAAGGTTTTACAAAATGTTAAGTGACTACTCAGGACTGTGCTCATGGCTGTCTTCGCCTAGGATGAATTTCTATTCTACTTAGGGCTGTGAGCATGGTGATTTTTACCTGAGAATGCACATCCACTAAGTTAAAATGAAACACCTAGGTGGAATTGGTTGTTGGTTTATGTTGAGTGGCTTTTGGGACTATACTTGTGGTTGTCTTCGCCTAGGATGAATTTCTATTCTACCTAGGGCCATGAGTATGGTGGTTTTCACCCAGAAGTGCACTTGTGGACGGCCACCCAGGAACAGAGGAATCTGAAGAACTCCAAGTGACGATTGCTTCCAGTGCAGCCATTGCCATATGGGCTCTGGCTTGATCGATTATGTTGCGTGGACTCTCTCCGGCTTGACAAGCAGATGTAGGGGATGATAGGTGGAACGGGTCAAGCCAGTATGGGGAGGGAAAATGCTTCTGAAAGATCTCGTCTCATTCTCTCCCTTCCTTATCACTAATGGTGTGTAAAGGATACTTGGGTTGAATGGGTACAATGGTGAAAGTGCACAACCTCTGCAGAGTGTAAAACTAAGTACTTAGCCGTGTCCCCGGTTACGGACAATTTTGAGCAGCTGATCAAGGACGTCAACGGAGGATTCCACCATTCCAACTTCTAAAGTAAAACTTGATGGGTGAACAAGGGAAGATGAGATTTATGGTTTTCATGCCATACTCGTCGATGTCAAGAAAAGTGTTTTCCAAAGAGTTAGGAAAAATTGGCTTTATGCAAATTAGCCTTGAGCTCCACCAGCCAAATATTCATTTAGGCTTTAGAGTTATTCCATAAGTGTCCACCATAGTGTCACTTGCCAGACTCCATTTTTAATGGAATCTGACCCACGTTGTTGCAATATTTTTCTTATTGCAGATTGGATCAGATGACGAGTGAGGTTTCGTTGAAAGGTTTCGAGTCTACAACCAACATGTTTTCGCCTGTGGCAGCATGAAAGTTATTAGAGACTCACTGCTATTGTATTCCGCTGTGTACTTTGTCAATGCTAGCTTTACGCTATGCAATTTGTAAAGAATATTTTGTAATTCTGGATCCTCGATGTAATAAAATTGACCTTTGTTGTGATATTACATCGTAAACTGTGTGTGCAAATGAATCGATCCAGGGATTTGCACTATACACAGGTATCTGCTTTATTTTAAGAGCAGGTACGCTACAGATGGTATCAGAGCACTGTGTTGCCTGTAGGTTCGAAACCCTTAGGATTGGACTAAGACCCCAAAAGTTAAATAGTTAACTAAACTAGGTTCCCAAAACATGAGTAAATTTTGAACCTTCCCTTAATATTGTTTACTTTATCTTGTCTTGTATCCTTCCCTTTCTCTTAAATTCTAATACTCTTATCTGTTCAAAATTCTAGATGGGAGAATACACTGAGACTGCGTATGTTGGAGCTGTGTCGGGTTTCATCTTTGGGAGGCAGCTGGCCAGGTTGACAAATGTTTTGAAGCTACCACCACCCTATTTCCGAGGAAGGAAGGAGGAGACCGACATACCCCATGTGATACGTTGGGAAATACGCACCATCATGACCCCGGATCCTACGATGCCAGACTTCGAGCCCGTGGACTATGTCACCTACTACCCAGAGTGGATTGAGGGAGTAAACATAGCTATGGGGGACTTAATGGCTCGTTTGTGTTACAAGTATCGATTCAAGCTAGCACCAGGATCGCCCTTCCGTGCCTTTGGGAAGAGGAATGCATATGGTCTCTCGATGACTCATACGGGAAATCGCCTGGACGTGCCCCTCGTTAACAAGACGTTTGAAGACTTGGATATTCTCATCAACTGTCTGACCAGGAGAGTCCAACAGACTCAGGACGTCGCAGATCAGGCACAAGCTGTCATACACGCAAAAACCCAAGAACTCCAGACTTCTGAAAATCTTATTGGTCTGTTGGAGGAACTTGTCCATGACCTACATTTGGAGAACCTTGGCAAGGACCAGCAAATTGCTATGCTGGAGGCCCAACTCATTCCACCTCCACCACCGCCAGTAGCTGAAGAAGGAAGTGACCAAGCCACTGGAAATGTGACTGTATCCGCAGCTACAAATAATGAAGGACCAGTGGCAGAAGACCCCGAAGAAGTGCTGTCTGAAGAGTCAACCGAGGACGAAACCACGCCTGCGGCAAATAACCACGCAATAAAACGCAAGCGTAATAATTAGGAAGGATCAGTGCAACAATCAAAACCATGTTAGAGAGACTACCATTTATCTTATTTAGCTTATCGTATCGATTTAGTGTATTGACCTATCAAACTGTGGTATGGCAGTACTGTGCTTGTGTATTTGAACCTTTCCTTCGATAAACGATTAGTTCGATCTCTTAAAATAAGTTTGAAAATTTCATGTATGTGTTGTTTGTGTTGAACTTGTTGCTTGATGTTTGTTAGATGATGTTTGAAATAGTTTATCTTGATTATTGGTTGTGCATTAGGATGTTGAATTATTAACAAAACTTTTCTTTTAAGGGTGGTAGCCACCCAGAGAAATTCAAACACAGTCACTTAAACCCAGAGATCTCAAACTATCTTTCCTTTCATCTTTCTCATCAGAAAATCCATTCACTACAAGTTTTCAAGTTTCCATGTCAGAAAATTCATTTCTCAAAACATCTCGAGTTATTAAAAGCATTCAAGCCCTTGCTTTCTTTTCTAGCTTCTCCGAATCTCGGGGACGAGATTCCTTTTAAGGGTGGTAGTCTGTAACATCCCAACTTTTTGGAATGTTCAAAAATCACTAAAATTTAAAACTTTTCTTTTTAGTAAAATAAAATATTAAAGGCATGAGGAAACCAACTATAAAAGACTTCAAAGTTTAATATTTCAAATGTCATAGTTTAAAACATTTTATTATCTCATGTATTTCAAAAACCTTAAAATACAATTTGATAATTATTTTACAAACTACAAAACATTTCATTGGATTAAATGATTTCCATCTATTTATTTTCAGAACATGAAATGATTAATGGAATTTAAATAAGAATAAAATTAAAATAGAAATCTTTTCCAAAGATGTTATAAAGTTTTCAAATGAATTATCATAAATAAAATATAATGTTGCACAAATTATTATCAAATAAAAATGAATGCTTTATATCTCCTCTTTTCCATTTTCATATAGTTGTATTATATCATTGATAATTATACCAAAGCCAAAATGAATATAGAAATTGAAAATGAGTTTAAATAACTTAATTTCAGATATATTGGAATGTGGATAGTTTTACAAATTTATTTTAGCCAAAGGAAAATTTAAATGAGAAATAAATTCAAATTTGACTTAAGTGTCAAATTTGTAATTAAGCAATATTTCAAAATATTAAATTTCAAAAATGTTTAAAACACACCTACAATTGGTTTAACAGAAAGATAATCATTTTACAAATTTTTAGAAATTTATTTGACATCATTTGGAGGTATAAATCAAAAGATATGAATTAAGGAAATAAATCAGAAAATAAAATACTGGCTGACGTCATGCTGACGTCAGCGGATCTTCACCTTCCTCAAAACGAACGAACGCAAAAACTGGAGATCGATTCGGAGAAGAAATCTCCTCCGATTCGTGCGGGAGTTGGACTCCGATAGCTCCTATTTAAACCCCGGGACACCGCCGCGTCGTTTGCCCCTAACCCTAGCCCCAAGGACGCCGCCAGGCCGCCGTACGAGCTCGCCGGACTTCGTCTTCTCCGCCGCCGTCCTCTGCTGTTTCCGGCGAGTACAAGACCTCCCGAGCCCTCTCTTTGCTCTCAGTCTCTTTACTTTCCCCCTGTGCATCTTTTCTAACTCGGCCGTGTTGATCTCGTGCGCCAGAACGCCGTCCCCGTCATCGACAGGGGCTGGCCACCGCAACCCGCAACTCCGGCGAGGAGTAATCGAGCACCGGAGCTTCCCCGCCACCAACCGATCTCCCCTTCGCCTTCACCGAGCCGCGCCGCGCTCGGGGACGCTCTTCACGCATCCGGGGAGGTACGGAAACGCCCGGAACATCCACGCCGGAGCCGCGCCGTCTTCATCCGCGCCATCTCCGGCGAGCCGCGCCGCCACGGTACGGTCATCCGTCCTCCACCGTTCGATCTGCGATTAATGGCTAGGATTAGAAGGTTTAAACGAACGGGTATCCTCAGATCTGACGGCCCAGATCATCCACTTATACACGTCAGCGCCACGTAGACCGCCCAGTCAGCAGCCACGTCAGCGCCAGCGTGTAAAATCGATTTTCTATTTAATTTTAATTGGAAAATTTGCAGATTAGTCCCTGTAATTAAAATATCCATAACTTTTTAACCACAACTCCAAATTTAATAATTTTTATATATTTGGAAAGCTCTGGATGTGTAGAATAAGTTGGATCAGACAAAATTCAAATTTGACTTAGTATAAAATATTCAAATTTCAAATGGTAAATTTGAGTATATTTGAAATAACTTTAAATCTGTAAATCCAAAAATTGCAAATAAATATGTTTTAGAAACCTTGGAATATATGTAAAGTAATACCACTGATATAAAATAGTTTGGAGTAAATTTTGAATGATTTCATGGTGGTGAGTATAAATTGAATAGTTTGACTAATTTTGAAATAACTTTTAATAGAAACATTATTTTTGATTTAATCCAATTGCACTAGATTTAATTAAATGCTCTCTGTCTATTAATATTAATTATAAGATTTTGTTATAAAAATTTAGTCATAGGAAACTTTAATCTTATAATGATTCCGTTTATTTTAATTTCCAAAACTAGGAATTTATTTAAATTGCATTTATAAATTCATGCATATTTATAAAGAAATCACAAAAGTCATGTTTATGTTTGTTGTGATTTAAAAATTCATTTTATTCATAGCATATTTTATTCTCATAGGAAAACCCCTCTTCAATAGTTTTCTCTAAGTTAGAATTATTTCCAAACTTAGTATTTTGTGAAAAGTGCTATGCACTAGACACTTAGTAGTTTTCAAGATGGAGCTAGAAGACCATTGAAGGACTTAGCCAAAAACAAGACTTCAGAAGTATCTTCAAGGAGAAGAAACACTTAGAAGAAAATCAAGAAGAAGATCTCCAAGTCTTGCTCTCTCCCTCTCTTTCTTTTCTCTGAGACTTCATGAAGGACTTAGAAGAAAACAAACTCTGGAAGCATCCTCAAGATGTCAAGCACTTAGAAGAAAAGTGAGAAGAAGTTCAAGAAGGCCAACTACCTTTTATTCTCTAAGTCTCTCTCTCTCTCTGTCTTTTCTTCTCCTCTGAGATTTCATGAAGACTAAGGAAATCCAAGACCAGCCTCGAAGATACAAAAACCACCAAGTCTGAAGACCAAAACTTCAATCAAGACATCATCCAGAAGAAAGATACAAAGTCTGGGGATGAAGCCTGGAGGACAACTACATCTTTCTTTCTATCCTTCCCTCTTGCCTAATCTTGTCTTTTAGACTTAATCAAATTTGGATCATGATGTTATCATCTTGAAGTTGTTGGATCCTAGCAGCATAGTGGGATGAAGCGGCCTGGAAACAAACCTTACATGTCCTCGTACATGAGACCTGTTCCACAATTTAAGTGGCTGGCCGGGTGTCTGTCTCTCTCACTATAGTGAATGTCCAACTTATAGAGAGTTGATAATAATGGTGATCGTCTGGAACAAATGACTTAGTATTTTTCTCTAAGTATTTTGCACATCATGGCTAAGCCATTAGAGTGCTTGTTTCCTGAAGAAATAAAACAAAGTGTATTTATCCAACTTAAGACTTTAGCCTTAGTCCTTTTGGACCAACACATTTGCCTTACATTAACTTAAAATATTCCATGGCATGGAAAAGTATTTCTAGTCCTTAGGAATATTTTGCACATCATGCATAAACATATTTTCCTTAGAAAGTTTTATAAAACTTATTTAATCATCTAGTATGTGTTTGTATGCATTGTGAGTTTTGCTTGCTGTTGATTGTTGTATTGTTGTTTGCTTACATTGTTAGATTAAACGGAGAGCAAACGTTCGTTGTTGAGAAGAGTTGTGAACAACGACAACATTCAAAGGCAAGTGGCACACCTCATAAACTTCCTATTTTTATGCATTACTTAGTGTATTTTATATGCATGTGTTGCTATGCTAAACCTGTGTAGAATCCCTTATTCCTGTGTCTAGGTTCCTATATCATACTTAGCAGAAATATTGATGCTATGCAATTGATGAAAGGTTTTACAAAATGTTAAGTGACTACTCAGGACTGTGCTCATGGCTGTCTTCGCCTAGGATGAATTTCTATTCTACTTAGGGCTGTGAGCATGGTGATTTTTACCTGAGAATGCACATCCACTAAGTTAAAATGAAACACCTGGGTGGAATTGGTTGTTGGTTTATGTTGAGTGGCTTTTGGGACTATACTTGTGGTTGTCTTCGCCTAGGATGAATTTCTATTCTACCTAGGGCCATGAGTATGGTGGTTTTCACCCAGAAGTGCACTTGTGGACGGCCACCCAGGAACAGAGGAATCTGAAGAACTCCAAGTGACGATTGCTTCCAGTGCAGCCATTGCCATATGGGCTCTGGCTTGATCGATTATGTTGCGTGGACTCTCTCCGGCTTGACAAGCAGATGTAGGGGATGATAGGTGGAACGGGTCAAGCCAGTATGGGGAGGGAAAATGCTTCTGAAAGATCTCGTCTCATTCTCTCCCTTCCTTATCACTAATGGTGTGTAAAGGATACTTGGGTTGAATGGGTACAATGGTGAAAGTGCACAACCTCTGCAGAGTGTAAAACTAAGTACTTAGCCGTGTCCCCGGTTACGGACAATTTTGAGCAGCTGATCAAGGACGTCAACGGAGGATTCCACCATTCCAACTTCTAAAGTAAAACTTGATGGGTGAACAAGGGAAGATGAGATTTATGGTTTTCATGCCATACTCGTCGATGTCAAGAAAAGTGTTTTCCAAAGAGTTAGGAAAAATTGGCTTTATGCAAATTAGCCTTGAGCTCCACCAGCCAAATATTCATTTAGGCTTTAGAGTTATTCCATAAGTGTCCACCACAGTGTCACTTGCCAGACTCCATTTTTAATGGAATCTGACCCACGTTGTTGCAATATTTTTCTTATTGCAGATTGGATCAGATGACGAGTGAGGTTTCGTTGAAAGGTTTCGAGTCTACAACCAACATGTTTTCGCCTGTGGCAGCATGAAAGTTATTAGAGACTCACTGCTATTGTATTCCGCTGTGTACTTTGTCAATGCTAGCTTTACGCTATGCAATTTGTAAAGAATATTTTGTAATTCTGGATCCTCGATGTAATAAAATTGACCTTTGTTGTGATATTACATCGTAAACTGTGTGTGCAAATGAATCGATCCAGGGATTTGCACTATACACAGGTATCTGCTTTATTTTAAGAGCAGGTACGCTACACCTACGGGGACGATTCCCCCTCCCGGCAGGGTGCCGGGGAGAAGTTCTGATCTCTCCCGAAGTGGTGGTGATGACGGCGGCAGCCCGGGACCCGTGGAGGAAAAAGTGTTCAACCGTGCTCTGTTTTTTGGTCAGGGGGGTTTATATGGGCGAAAGACCTAGGTTGGTGGCCGCCCGAGGTGGTCTTCCCACCTCCTGGCGCGGCCAGGCTGGGCCCCACGCCAACAGGTGGTTAGGGCCCCTCGCGGCCCTTCTTCGTCTTGTCTTCGGTTCTTCGCGATGCGAATATTCGAAAAATATTTTCTGGTTGATTTATTTCTAGTTTGGCGGATATTTCTTTAAGTACTTTTCTGAAACCAAAAACAACAGAAAATAGGGAACTGACACTGTGGCATCTTGTTAATAGGTCAGTCCTAAAAAATACATAACACTATATAAAATGAATATAAAACATTAATAATATGATATAAGATAGCATGGAACATAAGAAATTATGGATATGTTGGAGACGTATACACCATGCACTGCCAGAAAACCCTTTTTCTTTATTTTGATGTTTCAGGGACGCAAACGACTTCCAAATGACCTAAAATTCCACGGGGATCATTTTTTGGAATGAAGAAGGCTTAGGGACCGCTCGGAAAGTCGGGAGGAATTACCGAACCTGCTAGTTTACGGAGCTATTTCGTATTTTTAGCCGGACCTCGGCAGCTCCGTAATTTTGCGCGATTTGCCTAAAATACAGGATACCAAGCGGGGCCTTAGGAGCGAGCAAAGAGCAAATATTTTAGGTGATGCACACGGTGGGTGTGTTGTTGGGAGACCCCAAGAGGAAGGTATTAAGTAGTGCAGCAACAAATTTCACTCAGTTATGTAACCAAGGTTATCGAACCAGTAGGAGATGAGCGTTCACTCGAGGTTGTTGGCGGCGACGTTGGTACGACGCAACACCAACGTCAGCAACGAACGTGGAGCCTGCACACAACACAATCAAAGTATTTTGCCCCCACTTAACGGTGAGGGTTTCAATTCCACTGGCTTGTTGTAACAAAGGATTAAACGTATGTGTGGAAGAAAGATGTTTGTTTGCAGAAAGTAACAGGTTTCCAGTTGTGGGTTTATCAGATTAATGAGAAGGACCGGGGTCCACAGTTTACTAGTGGAGTCTCTCCATAAATAATAACATTCATCCATGCGTGGTAAACAAATTATATCTAGGCAATTGACAGAATAATGATGAGCAACCCAATGCATATACTAAATGATATGGTGTCTAGTGTGAGATTCATTCAGGCATTACAACAATATACATAGACTGTTCCAACCGCATCTATGACTAATAATCCACCTTCCGGTTAGCCTCCGCACCCCTTTCAGTATTAAGTTGCATGCAACAGATTATCACCTTAAGCATTGTGTGTAAAGTAAGTAAGTAACATCATCCTTAGATAAAGTACTACTGTTTTGTCCCTAGTAGCAACAACACATCTACAACCTTAGAGCTTTCTGTCACTGCCCCAAATTAAATAGAGACATGAACCTACTATCGAGCATAAATACCCCCTCTTGGAGTTACAAGCATCTACTTGGCCAGAGCATACACAAGTAACGGAGAGCATGCAAGATCATTAAATAGCACACACATAATATATTATGAAGCAATAACTTTAGTACTTAATATTCATCGGATCCCATCAAACACAACATGGAGAATTACATAAAGATGATCTTGATCCTGATAGGCAGCTCACAAGATCTAAACATGATAGCACAAGAGGAGAAGACAACCATGTAGCTACTGCAAATGGACCCGTAGTCCAAGGTAGACTACTCACGCATCAGTCCGGAGGCGGTCATGGCGACGTAGAGGCCTCCGGGGATGATTCCCCCTCCCGACAAGGTGCCGTGGAGCAGTTCTGATCTCTCCCAAAGTGGTGACGGCGACGGCGGCGGCTCGGGACCCGTGGAGGAAAAATTAATTAATTGTCTCGTGTTTTTAGGTCAGGGGCATATTTAATGGCGAAAGACCTAGGTAGCATTGGGAGCCGCGCCAGCAGGTGATGTGGTCCCCTCAGGGCCCATCTTCGTCTCGTCTTCGTTTTTCCTGAACGCTAATTTTCCAAAAATAATTCCTGGTTGATTCGTTTCCAATTTGTCGGATATTTCCTTAAGAGCTTTTCTGAAACCAAAAACCGCACAAAATAGGGAACTGGCACTGTCGCATCTTGTTAATAGGTTAGTCCCAGAAAATGCATAAAACTTTATAAAATGCATATAAAACATGTAATAACATTATATAACATAGCATGGAACACAAGAAATTATGGATTCGTTGGAGACGTACGAGAAGGCCGAGGGGCAAAAGAGGTGGGCCCACACGGCTAGCGTGGGGCACCTCATCCTGGCCCTCGAGCCTCCGATCTCGCCGATCTACGTCTCCCTGGCTTCATCTTGACCTAAAAACGATTATAAAAATACTCCCCCGACGCCCTTCAGAAAGAGCGCCGCAGAAACACATAAACCACGAAACAGAGACCTGGAGCTGTAGATTGGAGTAGGAAAACTCCGGTGGGGCGCTGCTGGTGTGGTCTCCACCTTCTCCAACGACTTCTTCACCGTCTCCATGATGAAGAGGGAGTAGTCCACCCCTGGACTATGGGTTTGTGGAAGTAACTTATGAGCTGCTGAACATGATTATGGTCATATATGTAATACCTTTAAGGTGGATCTCTTAAGTTTATATATGTTATGGTGATTTCCAATATTATGTCTTTGTTATGAAAGTAGATGCATATTATGTACCCGTTCTTGTCTATGTGTTTTGATCCAACATGTGTATGAGAGTGTGTGAGGGGGGACATGTGCATTAGTTGGAGTAACGAGGGGTGGTTTTGTGGTAAGTTGACAGCAATACCGTGATTCATTTGGGTATTTACCTTACTTTGTTGCCTCACTAGAGATAAAGGAAATACCATGCTACCGGGATATGTGGGTGACATTGCCACCATCACCATGACAAGATCTAGCATGTTGTTATTTAAACTTCATGTCAATGAACTTAAAGTTTTACTCTATTTATCTTAATTACCGTGGTGTTATGATTTAGTTCGCATCTTGGTGGAGTATAAGAGAGATTAATAACCAAAAGATCTCTATGTTAGGATGTGATGCCCATATTATTAATAACTTATCTTGTTGTAATCTCATATGTCAATTCCTATGTTCCATTATCTACCACTATATAAGAAATAGTGCATTTGTGAAACCATAAACCCCAGTCAATTTTTAATCATAAGAAACACATTTCCAACACTTTTATTGCACTTTACATTTTCTGCCATTATTAAATTCGAAAATACAAAAATACTTCTATATCTTGCAAACACCATACAAACCACAAAAACACCATCTCATATCATTAATACCATCCTTGCACTTTTATTTATTACCATTACATATTTATTTTTTGTTTTGCATTTATTTTTTTTATATCTTTTAATTACACCTTGTGCTTGACAACCACTTGATGAGGTTGATGGCACAAAACAATCTAATTTGTTATGTAGGTTACATAAAGAAGGATAAAGAGATAACAACTATTGGTTCCTTTCCCTGAGAGCTCGATATTAAACTCTCGAGTCACCCTCGTGGGGAAAATAAGTCTTTTCCCTTACTATACACTCTGCACTTGGAGTCTCAACCTAACCCACATTCTTTTGACGCAGGTACTTGGAGCCCGAAGCTTGAGTTATCAATACTATTTTCTGGCGCCCTCGTCATTATCGTCAAGGGTCATCAACAACAAGGTGTCTAATGTTAAATCTATGTATCAACGTATTTGTAGTGGTGGTGTTGACATAACTTTTAGGCATTTGTTGAAGGCTAAAATACCTCTTACAATTAAAGTGTGGCTTTTATTTTGGCACAATGCCATTGCATCTAAAGAAAACATGATTAAGAGAAATTGGGTCGGTAATCCTAAATGTCATTTATGTGAACAAAACGAAACTATCCATCATTTGTTCTTTTCTTGATCTTCGGCTAAGTATGTTTGGATCATTGTGGCCAACAATAATGGGGCATGTGATTGGCCTGGTTTTTTACGCAAGTCGTAAGTATCATTAGGAATATCCAAATTGCTGGTGTGGTAGGAATATGTTGGGCAAGATGGAAGTTGCGCAATAGATCTTATTTTGAGGGGAAGTTGATCAAATTCCCATTTTTTGCATGGTAATACGTTTCTCATTTATATAACAAAAATAGATTACAAGACACATACACACTGACATTACAGAGAAGATAGGATAAACCTATGAAAAAACCAGCGCATATCCTCCTTCTTCGACAACATCGAAGTGACCACCAAAAGAATGGAAACCAGATCACCTCTTCACCTGAGCTCGAAGCGGCTCCATCGCTGATCAGCAGCTTTACGGACCTCCAAAGTAGTTTGCAAGAAGCAAAACCATTGTCGTTGAAAGAATCAGACCGGGGCATCATGTCCCCAGACACGACATCGAACTCCAGAACTGACACCACCGCTCGACTACAACATCGAACGAGAGAGCCAAAACTATCAACCCCCAACCACAAATCCAACACAGGGTACACCATCTTCTTGCTGTGAATTGCACAGACAACAGTCTACACGTACTCCTGAATGACACATCCATCATGCTCCACCATGACGTCGGAGACAACACGCAGCAACGTGGACAAAGCAGAAGGAGATACACACCTGATGGGGTCGCCGGCACCGCCTCACCGATACCATCCATGAACCTTAAAACCACCGATCTGAAATCGGCAAGCACACGAAGTGTAACATCCCAATTTTGCTAAAATTTAAAACTTTGCATTCATACATCATTCATCATATAGGCTTAACTTTTAATCACATAAATACTAAATAAAAATTCAATTATGAGTTTAAATAATGTTTAACCCATTAAGTGTTTCTTTAAACTTACTTAATAAATATAATTTTCCAAATTATATAATGGGTAAGTTTATTATTAAAAATTACTAATTTAAATAACCTTTCCAAAATATATTTTTATGAATTTTTCTGAAAGATTTTGAATAGGTTTAAAAATCATTTGGAAAATCAGATTTGGAAAACAATTTTTATTAATTTTATTTTAAAAAAATATGTTACCGGGCCGGCCCAGACGCTATCAACCACGCGCGCGTTAGATAACAGCCCATCGGCCCGCTCCAGTGCGTGCCTCGCTCTTCTCTCGCTGACAGGTGGGCCCCACCTGTCAGCCGTCTTCCACCTCCGTCCGGAGATCGCGCCGGAGACGAAGTCCACGACCGAGCCGTTTCCGAGCCGATTTCCGCCGTGATTAGCTCCCACGCTCCCTCCTACTTATACTCCTAGAGGCCGCCTCCGAACCCCCCCCCCCCAAAACCCTACCTCCCCGCCGCCGGGCTGCTTGGAATCGATATCGCCGTCGCCGCCATTGCCGCCGGACTTTTGCACGAGTGCGGTAAGCACCGAGCTCCTCGAGCGCCACCGAGGCTCCCCCCTAGCTTCCCCATTCCCTTGCGCACCCGTTGAGCCCCCTCGCTCGTTCTATTTCGCAGCCGAACGCCGAAACCGTCTTCGACCCGAGGCCGTCGCCGCCGTCCTCGACTCCGACGAGGAAAGGAGAGGTTTTCCGACACCGCCACCGCGCCATCGACCTCGCCATCTCCTCTGCATCATTTTGGTAAGACCCACTCTTCCTGGGGCTGTGTTTTCACGCTGGAAACGTCGAGGCCGATGCGCCGCCGCCGCGGGCGCCGCCGCCGGCGAGCCTTCCGGCGACCCGCGCGCCGCTCGGTTCGGCCGAGCGTCCCAAGCCGTTGGATCTAGATCCAACGGATCTAGATCAAAACGATCCCGCGCGTCCGATATCATTTAAATCGGACGGCTCTCGTCCACGATCCGCGCGAACCGTTTTCGTCCAATAGGATCGCGCCACGTAGCCTTTTATTTTTCCTTTTCGCAGGAATTTTTATAAATAAAACAGAAAATATGCAAAACTTAGAAAATGCATAACTTAAGTTCTGTAAGTCCAAATTCAATGAATTTTATATCCACGGATAGCCCTGCTAGAGTAGTTTAATTCTACACCATTTGTTTTTTCTTTTGATAAATAATAATTCATAAGATCATCCAAGGAGTAATTCGGCTATTAAATCCATAACTTAAATAATAAAAATGTTTTACAAATAAACTCAATTGCTTTAGGTTTAGGTTAACAACCTCTGCCCAGGAATATTAATATATGTCTTATTTGAAAACTTTCTTAGAACAATAAAAGTTGTAATGGTATAATCTAAGTTTTGGTTATATTGTTTTCAATTATTAAATTGTTAAGTGAATTGAGAAATTCCTAGAATTTGCATCTCATGCATTTAATATCAGAGAATATAAATTATTGATAAGTGTGTCTAATTCTACACATGGCATATCATGCATGCATACATCTTTTATTTGGTGTTGTGAGATTTTGTGTGGATATTTATTTGTATGTATTGCTTGTGCTAGATTGTGAAGGAGAGGAAGGACCTGCTTGTGATTGCTATTCTTGTTGTGCCTGCCCCTCCTGCTGCCAAGGCAAGTGACTTCATAAAACACCTACTATTTTATTCTATTGCATATCTAGTGTTTTCAAACAGAATTTGCAAAAGTAGTATGCATGATAGGTTTTGGGAGATTGTAGTATGCTATGCAAACCTTTTAGGTCCCCCTTAGAAATTCCAAATTAGACCCCTATTATAATTTAGTGGAAGCACCTGCTGCAAAAAGGATTGTTTTATGGTTGATGTGATAAATGAAAATTTCCACTAAATTAATTTAACGCCTGGGTGGATTGGGTCGATCGAGGAGGTTTCAAGTTGAGTGGCTTCTCAGGGCCAAGTTTCATGGTTGTCTTCGCCCAGGATAGTTTCTACTTACTTGGGGCCATGATATGCGGTGTTAACCTGAGTTGCTCACTTGTGGTAGGCCACCCAGGGCTATGAGATTTAAGTTTACACTGAGTCTAGTTGCTTATCGTGCAACCATTGGTCAATATGGGCTCTGTCTTGATGGAGTAAGTTGTTGTGGACCTGGGTCAAGAGATTGATGGTGGTAGAGTTGATAGGATGGTGGTAATCTCTTAGTATGATCATGGGAAAGCAACTTCTGAAAAGTCTCGTCTTGGTCTTCTCCTTTTCCTTCTCACTAAAGGAGTTGTAGAGAATAGTTTGGGTTGATTGAGTCTAATGGTGAAAGTGCACACCCTCTCGAGAGTTAAAACTTAAGATCTTAGTCGTGTCCCCGGCATCGGACAATTTGAGTAACTACACAAGGTTGTGTTCTGAAAATCTCCTCATCCCAAATTTCTTAATAAAACTTTGTTGGGTGAACATGGGTAGGAGACATGGACTTGTCTCCAGATTGTCTCTGAAGGAGAAGATATTGATTTAAGAAATTTTTTTATCAAAAGTAGGAGAAAATTTGCTTTGCGCAATAGCCTTGAGCTCCACCAACCAAAATAAGCATATAGTTATAGCTTAATAGAACATTAGGAATTAAAGTCACTTGCCACCACAATTCAATTGTGCTGACCCTTTATAGCTGGGCTGCAACTAAACCTTGCAGAATGTCCGAATGAGGAGTAAGGGGGTCGTCTTCGAGATACAACCAACATGATTTTCCAGTGGCTTCATGGAGAAGATGTAGCTCCATGCTATCTTTAGTATTGCGTTTGAACTCTGAAATAAAGTGTGAACTATTTATTCAGCTAGCATTTCCGCTATGCTAAGTTGTAAGGATATTTGTTTTTGGATCATTCGTCTCGTTCTGTAATAAATTATGACATTGTACTGTGATATTACATCTTATTGGAGAATGCGAGACTTATGTGATCCAAGTCTTTGCACTATTCATATGTGCCATTGCATTCGTAAGCCAGGGCACTACAGATGGTATCAGAGCACGAATGTTGCCTATAGGCTCGAAACCCCTAGGATTGGATACAAACCCTAAAATAAATATTTATAATTAATAAAATTTGAAATACCAGACTTCTTTCTTATAATATGTTCCTTACCTTCTACATTAATATTTATAATTAATATTTTTGTTTCATCTCCTTAATTCTTATCCCTTCAAAATTCTTGTAGATGAAGAACTTCACTCGAGAGTTATCCCCGCAGAAAGGAGACCAGTACTACTTCAGTGACCAACTCCTCAGTATTTCCAAAAGCCTGAGGTTGACGCCGCCAGTCTTCAGGGGCAAAGAAATTATGTCAGAAGATTACCCTGAAGGACGCTGGAAGATCGAGGCAGAAGTTCTCCCTCGTCTTGATCCCCCTGGATCGCAGCTGATCCGTTTCCGATCTAGATACCCCAACTGGAAGAATGGAGTGGAGATGGCGATGATGGAGACCTTGTCTCGCATCATTGAGCAGTTCTATGACGAGATCAAGCCCAACTCTGTCTTTCGACACTTTGCCAGGAGGGATAGCATTTGACAACCTGTTCAACCCTCACTTAGGGGTATGAACGAGAAGCATCATGGAGACCTTGGAGCTCATTGCCATAACTTGGATATACTTTTGGGACAAGAGATCTTCTACAGGGCAGATTTAAGGCGCGTCCACCGTCACGTTAAGGAAAGCTTAGAAGAAGAGAAGGATATTCTTCGTGTAGAAATTCAGCTGCTAACTAAGGAGAACAAGGAGCTGGAAAACAAGATTTACCTGCAAGATGATAGGATTGCGCAGAAGGATGCCCACATTTTGGCATTGCAGGCTCAGTGTGCTCATTTCTGTGAACAACTAAGCCAAATGGAACTTCAGGCAGAGAAGAATCACCCCCTTGACGCCCCAGAGCCCCTAGTGATAACCTATCCCGATGAGGACACTCCCAAGGAAGCCACAGGTGTCAAGAAGCGCAAGTGTGGGAACACCCGCAAATACATAAGGAGTTTCAAAAATTGATTAGAGAGACCACCAGTTATCCTTACCTTACGAGTATTTCTCCTTATCCCATCGAAGTTGTATTGACCCACCAATTTGTGGTGAGGCAGTACCTTGAAAACCATGTCCTAGCTTGATATTCAAGTCTCTAAAATATCGAATTTATAAAATACTTCAGGTGTGTCTATTTGATTGTTGTTTGATATGTTTCTGTGAATTGTGTTGATGTGCATGGGTAGATTTTCCTTTGTAGTCTCTTTCTATCTCTACTTACCTATGCTCACACCATACAGATGCCTCCACGTCGTGATCCTGACAACAACAATGCCAACGAAATGATGCAACAAATGATGGCAGCCCAGACACAGTTGATGACCATGATGGCTCAGTTCATGGCAAACGAAAACAATCCACCACCCCCACCACCGCCGCCACCACCACCCCCAACCCAAGTTGACCGCCTTGCTAGGTTCTTGAGGCTCAGACCCAACAAATTCTCCACAGCTACTGAAGCAATCGTAGCCGATGATTGGCTACGCTCTGTGAACAAGGATCTAGTTACTTGCGAGTGTACGAAATTGGATAAAATAAGATTCGGTTACCAGCGGCACAGTGGTGGGAAACATATCAGATCACTCACCCACTTGAAGGACTTACCTGGGAAATCTTTAAAGAAGGTTTCCGTAATGCTCACATCTCAACTGGGATCATGAATCTGAAAAGGGTTGAGTTTCGCACCCTGAGACGGGGAAATCGGGCACTGAGGGAGTACATGGAGGACTTCAATTCCCTCTCACGCTATGCCCCAGAGGATGTAGACACCGATGCAAAGAGGAAGTATAAATTTCTGAATGGACTCAATGGTGAGCTGAAAATACCATTGTCTGTGGCCTATGCTCCCAATTATCAGGATCTTCTTGATCAGGCCATTACCCTGGACAGCAACATGAAGAAGGAGGAGAATAGAACAAGGAAGTTCAGCGCCAATAAGTACAACACTAATCTGATGCAGAAGAAACCATACGTTCCAGAGAACAGTGGGAGTCACCACAGTCACAAGAGTGGAAGTGGCCACAATCATAATGGCCATATCCATAAAGTAGGAAATTCCGGATACAGAGTAAATGGGCAGGGTGGTAGTGGACACAACCACCCGTTCAATGGGAACAATAGTGGAAAAGAGCAACACCGCCACAACAATGAACCTAAACGAGATATTAGTCAAGTGACTTGTTACAAGTGTGGGAACAAGGGACATTACTCCACAGACTGTCCAGAGAAGAAGAAGGCGCCGGAAGCTTCAAAGCCTAATCCTTTCCAGAAGGCACAGGTGATCATCTTGATGGGGAAGAAGTGCAGAATGAACCAGATGCAGTGATTGGTACGTTCCTACTACATACCTTTCCAACATTAGTTTTGTTCGATACTGGAGCATCCCACTCATTCATCTCAAGAGCTTTTGTTGATAAAAACAAACTGACTACTACAAGTCTGCTAAATCCGGTTAGGGTGAGTTCCCCAGGGGGGGAAATGCTTGCACAAACCGATTGTCAAAACTTGAGGTTAGAAATTGGTAAACACTCCTTTCCGGTAAACCTGATAATATTAGAGACCCAGGGTCTGGATGTTATACTCGGTATGGATTGGTTGGCCAAGTTTGAAGGAGTATTGGATTGTGCGAATAGATCCATTACACTCACCACTCCCGAGAAGAAGAAGATTAGGTACAAATCCAAATTTGAATTTAAGAAAGTTAAGCTAAATTCTCTTAAGGGGGTTAGCCTGGGAGACGTTCTTGTGGTAAGAGATTACCCTGATGTTTTCCCCGAAGAACTACCGGGAATGCCACCCGATAGAGATGTGGAATTCCTTATAGATTTGGTTCCCGGAACGGGACCCATAGCTAAGAGACCATACCCAATGGCTGTAGCTGAACTGAAGGAATTCAAGAAGCAGTTAGAGGAGCAACTGCAGAAAGGTTTGATCCGTCCAAGTTCTTCACCTTGGGGAGCACCCATTCTGTTTGTAGAGAAAAAGGATAGTACTCAAAGGCTAGTCACGGATTATCGAGCAATCAACGAGGTGACGATCAAGAACAAGTACCTGCTACCGAAAATTAATGAGCTTTTCGACCAGCTAGAGGGTGCTTCGGTATTCTCTAAGATCGATTTGCGATCAGGATACTTTCAAATGAAAGTAAGAGAACTAGATATACCAAAGACTGCCTTCACTACCAGATATGGATTATATGAGTACACCGTAATGCCGTTTGGTTTAACCAATGCACCGGCATACTTCATGAACATGATGAACAAAGTGTTTATGGACTTTCTGGATAAGTTTGTTGTGGTGTTCATTGATGACATCCTGATTTACTCCAAAAGTCAGGAGGAACATGAAGAACACTTACACATGATACTACAGAGACTTAGAGAACATAAGCTGTATGCCAAATTTAGCAAGTGTGAATTCTGGCTAGAAGAAGTTGGTTTTCTAGGACACGTTGTGTCGAGAAATGGAATAGCAGTAGACCCAGAAAAAGTGTCAGCAGTGACAAAATGGGAAGTACCCAAAAATGTGGCGGACATTCGTAGTTTCCTTGGACTGGCAGGTTATTATAGAAGATTTATTGAGAACTCCTCCAAACTTGCCAAACCATTGACTTCACTACTGAAGAAGGAAGTCAAATTCAAGTGGACTGAAGAATGTGAAATAAGTTTCCAGGAACTAAAGAAACGGCTGGTGTCAGCACCTGTTTTATGTTTGCTAGATATAGAGAAGGAATTCCAAGTATATTGTGATGCCTCGCACCATGGACTAGGAAGTGTCCTAATGCAAGAAGGGAAAGTGGTTTCATATGCTTCTAGACAGCTTAAGAAACATGAGGTCAACTATCCCACCCACGATCTGGAGTTAGCATCAGTAGTGGATGCTCTAATGACGTGGAGAGCCTATCTATTGGGAAAGCGTTGTGAGGTATTCACAGATCACAAGAGCCTGAAATATACTTTCACCCAGAAGGAATTGAATATGAGGCAAAGAAGATGGCTGGAACTTATTAAAGACTATGATATGAGTTTGCAATATCACCCAGGAAAAGCTAATGTGGTGGCAGACTCTTTGAGCCGTAAGGTCCATGTAAATGGACTGACAGCGGGAGAACTGCCCGAGGATTTAAGTAGAGCATTTAAGGACCTCAGATTAGAGGTATTACCCGAAGGATTCCTCGCAACACTGGACGTACAACCTTTGTTGATGGATAAGATTCGGGAAGGCCAGAAGGGAGACAAAGTAATGGATGAAATCAAGGTCAACCTGAGCAAAGGGAAGGCCAAGGGTTTTCGGAAGGATGAACAAGGCACCTTGTGGTTTGAGAAACGCATCTGCGTGCCGCAAGATGAGGATCTTAGAAAATTGATTCTGCAAGAAGCACATAACTCGCCTTATTCCATACACCCGGGAAACACCAAGATGTACATGGATGTAAAGGAACGATTTTGGTGGAAAAACCTCAAGAGAGACATCGCGGAATTTATAGCTAAGTGCGATGTATGTAGTCGAGTAAAGGCGGAACATCAGAAGCCAGCAGGATTGTTGCAACCTTTACCTATACCGGATTGGAAATGGGAACAGATAGGTATGGATTTCATTACTGGGTTACCGCGTACCAGATCGGGATATGATTCGATCTGGGTAATAGTGGATCGTTTGACAAAGGTGGCCCATTTTGTGCCAGTAAAGACTACCTACTCAAGTGCTAAGTTGGCAGAGATTTACATGAGGAGAATAGTATGCTTGCATGGTATTCCCCAGAGGATTGTGTCTGACAGAGGTACCCAGTTTACCTCGCATTTCTGGAAACAACTACATGAATCGTTGGGTACGAGATTAGAGTTCAGTACAGCATTTCATCCCCAAACGGATGGACAGACGGAAAGAGTAAACCAAATTCTAGAAGATATGCTGAGGGCATGTGCCTTGGACTACAAGTCTAGTTGGGATGATAATTAGCCGTACGCAAAATTTTCCTATAACAATAGCTACCAAGCAAGCATAGAGATGTCGCCGTTTGAGGCACTTTATGGTAGGAAATGCACCACACCACTACTTTGGAGCGGTGTGGGAGAGCGAAGTTTATTTGGACCTGATATAATCCAGGAAGCTGAAGAGAAGGTTCGAATAATCAAGGACAGATTGAAGATCGCGCAGTCCAGACAGAAAAGCTATGCAGATTCCAAAAGGAGAGAAATCACATATGAGATAGGTGACAGGGCTTATTTAAGAGTGTCACCAATGCGTGGTGTGAAGAGGTTCGGGATCAAGGGTAAACTTGCACCTCGATTCATCGTCCCCTTTAAGATTCTTTCCCGCAAGGGAGAAGTAGCATATGAGCTAGAATTGCCGGAAGTTCTGTCAGCAGTTCACAATGTCTTCCACGTGAGCCAATTAAAGAAGTGTCACCCAGAGATGACAGAAACCCCACTACGGGATACAGTGCCATTAGAAGAAGTTCAGTTGGAAAGTGACCTGACGTATGAAGAGAAGCCAATCAAAATCTTGGAGATGGCAGAAAGGATCACACGAACCAAGACTATCAAATTTTGTAAGGTCCAGTGGAACCACCATACCGAAGAAGAAGCAACTTGGGAACGGGAGGATGATCTTCGGGAAGAACACCCACATCTTTTTGAAGGCCAAAACGAATCTCGAGGACGAGATTCATCTGAAGGGGGTTAGGTTTGTAACATCCCAATTTTGCTAAAATTTAAAACTTTGCATTCATACATCATTCATCATATAGGCTTAACTTTTAATCACATAAATACTAAATAAAAATTCAATTATGAGTTTAAATAACGTTTAATCCCATTAAGTGTTTCTTTAAACTCACTTAATAAATATAATTTTCCAAATTATATAATGTGTAAGTTTATTATTAAAAATTGCTAATTTAAATAACCTTTCCAAAATATATTTTTATGAATTTTTCTGAAAGATTTTGAATAGGTTTAAAAATCATTTGGAAAATCAGATTTGGAAAACAGTTTTTATTAATTTTATTTATAAAAAATATGTTACCGGGCCGGCCCAGACGCTATCCACCGCGAGCGCGTTAGATAACAGCCCATCGGCCCGCTCCAGCGCGCGCCTCGCTCCACTCTCGCTGACAGGTGGGCCCCACCTGTCAGCCGTCTTCCACCTCCGTCCAGAGATCGCGCCGGAGACGAAGTCCACGACCGAGCCTTTTCCGAGCCGATTTCCGCCGTGATTAGCTCCCGCGCTCCCTCCTACTTATACTACTCGAGGCCGCCTCCGAAACCCTCCCCAAAACCCTACCTCCCCGCCGCCGGGCTGCTCGGAATCGAGATCGCCGTCGCCGCCATTACCGCCGGACTTTTGCACGAGTGCGGTAAGCACCGAGCTCCTCGAGCGCCACCGAGGCTCCCCCCTAGCTTCCCCATTCCCTTGCGCACCCATTGAGCCCCCTCGCTCGTTCTATTTCGCAGCCGAACGCCGAAACCGTCTTCGACCCGAGGCCGTCGCCGCCGTCCTCGACTCCGACGAGGAAAGGAGAGGTTTTCCGACACCGCCGCCGCGCCATCGACCTCGCCATCTCCTCTGCATCATTTTGGTCAGACCCACTCTTCCTGGGGCTGTGTTTTCACGCTGGAAACATCGAGCCCAACGCGCCGCCGCCGGCGACCCGCGCGCCGCTCGGTTCGGCCGAGCGTCCCAAACCGTTGGATCTAGATCCAACGGATCTAGATCAAAACGATCCCGCGCGTCCGATCTCATTTAAATCGGACGGCTCTCGTCCACGATCCGCGCGAACCGTTTTCGTCCAATAGGATCGCTCCACATAGCCTTTTATTTTTCCTTTTCGCAGGAATTTTTATAAATAAAACAGAAAATATGCAAAACTTAGAAAATGCATAACTTATGTTCTGTAAGTCCAAATTCAATGAATTTTATATCCACGGATAGCCCTGCTAGAGTAGTTTAATTCTACATCATTTGTTTTTTCTTTTGATAAATGATAATTCATAAGATCATCCAAGGAGTAATTCGGCTATTAAATCCATAACTTAAATAATAAAAATGTTTTACAAATAAACTCAATTGTTTTAGGTTTAGGTTAACAACCTCTGCCCAGGAATATTAATATATGTCTTATTTGAAAACTTTATTAGAACAATAAAAGTTGTAATGGTATAATCTAAGTTTTGGTTATATTGTTTTCAATTATTAAATTGTTAAGTGAATTGAGAAATTCCTAGAATTTGCATCTCATGCATTTAATATCAGAGAATATAAATTATGGAAAAGTGTGTCTAATTCTACACATGGCATATCATGCATGCATACATCTTTTATTTGGTGTTGTGAGATTTTGTGTGGATATTTATTTGTATGTATTGCTTGTGCTAGATTGTGAAGGAGAGGAAGGACCTGCTTGTGATTGCTATTCTTGTTGTGCCTGCCCCTCCTGCTGCCAAGGCAAGTGACTTCATAAAACACCTACTATTTTATTCTATTGCATATCTAGTGTTTTCAAACAGAATTTGCAAAAGTAGTATGCATGATAGGTTTTGGGAGATTGTAGTATGCTATGCAAACCTTTTAGGTTCCCCTTAGAAATTCCAGATTAGACCCCTATTATAATTTAGTGGAAGCACCTGCTGCAAAAAGGATTGTTTTTATGGTTGATGTGATAAATGAAAATTTCCACTAAATTAATTTAACGTCTGGGTGGATTGGGTCGATCGAGGAGGTTTCAAGTTGAGTGGCTTCTCAGGGCCAAGTTTCATGGTTGTCTTCGTCCAGGATAGTTTCTACTTACTTGGGGCCATGATATGCGGTGTTAAACTGAGATGCTCACTTGTGGTAGGCCACCCAGGGCTATGAGATTTAAGTTTACACTGAGTCTAGTTGCTTATCGTGCAACCATTGGTCAATATGGGCTCTGTCTTGATGGAGTAAGCTGTTGTGGACCTGGGTCAAGAGATTGATGGTGGTAGAGTTGATAGGATGGTGGTAATCTCTTAGTATGATCATGGGAAAGCAACTTCTGAAAAGTCTCGTCTTGATCTTCTCCTTTTCCTTCTCACTAAAGGAGTGTCGAGGATAGTTTGGGTTGATTGAGTCTAATGGTGAAAGTGCACACCCTCTCGAGAGTTAAAACCTAAGATCTTAGCCGTGTCCCCGGCATCGGACAATTTGAGTAACTACACAAGGCTGTGTTCTGAAAATCTCCTCATCCCAAATTTCTTAATAAAACTTTGTTGGGTTGACGTGGGTAGGAGACATGGACTTGTCTCCAGATTGTCTCTGAAGGAGAAGATATTGATTTAAGAAATTTGTTTATCGAAAGTAGGAGAAAATTTTCTTTGCGCAATAGCCTTGAGCTCCACCAGCCAAAATAAGCATATAGTTATAGCTTAATAGAACATTAGGAATTAAAGTCACTTGCCACCACAATTCAATTGTGCTGACCCTTTATAGCTGGGCTGCAACTAAACCTTGCAGAATGTCCGAATGAGGAGTAAGGGGGTCTTCTTCGAGCTACAACCAACATGATTTGCCAGTGGCTTCATGGAGAAGATGTAGCTCCATGCTATCTTTAGTATTGCGTTTGAACTCTGAAATAAAGTGTGAACTATTTATTCAGCTAGCATTTCCGCTATGCTAAGTTGTAAGGATATTTTTTTTTGGATCATTCGTCTCGTTCTGTAATAAATTATGACATTGTACTGTGATATTACATCTTATTGGAGAATGCGAGACTTATGTGATCCATGTCTTTGCACTATTCATATGTGCCATTGCTTTCGTAAGCAAGGGCACTACACGAAGCCGCCAACTCCGAGACGCCGCCATGAAGTAGAAGACCGGTGTGGGAGTAGAGTTGAGACAGATTTATTCGCCCAGGCACTGCTCCCACCACCCCAACGACGCAGTATGCAAAAACTATCCAAACCCTACACACCATGCAAAAACGGAGAAGACGAGCCCCCTTCCTCCCGTCGCCGAAGCAGCAAGCGGAGGAAGATGGGCCCAGCTTGGCTGGTGGTGGAGATCGGTGGAAGAAGCTCCTGCCTGTCTGCTAGCGGCGGCTAGGTTAGAAAAAATGTGTCTGGTGTTGTGATTTCCGAATTAGGAATAGATCGCAATACTGGAGAGTATCAAATCCCCATTGAATTGATTAGTTATGCTTATCTCTTTTTTAAAAGTATTGGGCAGGTCTAATGGGTGGTCAGGACCAAGAGGTGATGAAGGAGTTGAAGCCTGATTAAACATGGTGATGACATCAACTTGGCGTGACGGCTTGTGGAGGAGCTAGTGCAGGAGTTCAATTGTGCATAATTGACACTCATGAGGAAAGGGGATGCTGCGGAAGATGAAGAACATGCTAGAAGGAAGAAATCCCAGTTTCAGGTGTGATTTTTTGGTTGTCCTTGTTTGAGCTGGAGAAGGTTGTGTTGATGATGGTTGCACGTTCAGCTCGCTTGTAAAAAGTGCGATGTTGCTTTTGCGCTTGTAAAAATCGATCCGCTGTGAAAGTTCCTCTTTCCGGCATTGCTTATTTAGCTCATTTTCCTCATTTCAATTTTTTTGTGTAAGCAAGGTGTTCGATGTAATGCCTAAGTTATGATCTCATTTGTGTATATGTGCAATTTGTTCTCAAACTAAAATAATGATTTATGTGTTTTAGTGTGGTGAGGAGCCTTATCGACGTCGATCGCCCGCGCCGTCCCGTCACCACCTCGGTGAGCCTCTATATTTTATTTTATTTTAAAAACATAGCTTTTATGATTTAGATGCATAGTTACTACTTGTATAATTTTCTAACTTGTATTATATGTATAGTGTCATGGTTCTGATATCCGTCCCCGTCGGTCCTCGTCCGGTCTATGATTCGGAAGTGGTATATTTTCAAAACTATTTATTTCATTCTATGTTTCTGGCAATTAGGGCGACCAACTTGACATAGAATTATTTTTATCTAGGAGGTAGTTGAACCAGAAATTGAACCTGACCCTATTGTCGAGTTTTTGGATAAAGAAAACAATGATTTGAAAGCAAAATTGAAAAGAAGTGAAGATCTTTATCTTCAATGCTTAGAAGATAAGATGAAATTAGAGCTCAAACTTGCCGACGTGGTCGATGGTAACGAGATCAAGATGGATGCAATGCGCTTGAAGATAAAAAGGATTAGAAAATATGCCACTAATCGGGAGGCTTAATATCATTATGCTGTGGGTTCAGTATTTACCTTAGTTGCGATTTTGATCGCATTTGTTGTTGGATTTAAATTCTTTAGATAATTTTTATATTTGTTTCAGTTAATGTATGTTTTATGAGAACTATGTATTACCGCTTGTCAATACTTTACTCTTATTTTAATGGATGACATTGTATTACTTAATTTGCTGTTACATATTATTTATGACAGTAGTGTAATAATGGGGTTCGATAAACTTTTATGTAATACAGATGAACCGACAATGGTTGTACGGTGACCGATGTTGTCCTGAGTTCATTGATGGCATGCATAATTTTCTCCATATGGCTGAGGCAAACAAGCCGAAGAACGGTTTTATTCGTTGTCCATGTAGTGCCTGCAAGAATATGAGTGATCACTCTACCTCAAAAGTCATTCACTCACACCTCTTGCATAATGGTTTTATGGCTGGTTATTATTGTTGGACCAAGCACGGAGAAACAGGGGTTATCATGGAAGAAAATGAAGAAGAGGAGGATAATGACAAGTATCCTTGGTTCAGTGATACTACAATGGGAGAAGACGAAACTGAAGAAGATCCCATTATTGATGAGCCCGACGATGATCTTCGTCGGGCCATTCGTGATGCACAAATGGACTGTGGAAGTGAAAACGAAAGGTTGAAGTTGGAGCGTATGTTAGCTGATCACGCCAAATTGTTGTACCCAACTTGTCAAAATGACCAGAAAAAGCTAGGTACCACACTTGAATTGTTGCAATGGAAGGCAGAGAATGGTACTTCTGACAAGGGATTTGAAAATTTGTTAAAAATAGTTAAGAAGATGCTTCCAAAGGATAACGAATTGTCGTCTAGTACGTATGAAGCAAAGAAGGTGGTATGCCCTCTAGGATTAGAGGTGCATAAGATACACGCTTGCATTAATGACTGCATCCTCTACCGCGGTGAGCACGAAAAATTGAATGCATGTCCTGTATGCGGTGCTTTGCGGTATAAGATCGGGCGAGATGACCCTGGTGATGTTGAGGGCGAGCCGCGCCCCAGGAAGAGGATTCCTGCAAAGGTGATGTGGTATGCTCCTATAATACCACGGTTGAAACGTTTGTTCAGCAATAGAGAGCATGCCAGGTTGTTGCGTTGGCACAAAGAAGATCGTAAAAAAGACTTGATGTTGAGACACCCCGCGGATGGGTCCCAGTGGAGAAAAATTGACAGAGAGTTCCCGACATTTTCAGATGACGCAAGGAACTTAAGATTTGGCCTAAGTACAGATGGCTTTAATCCTTTTGGAGAGCAGAGCTCCAGTCACAACACTTGGCCCGTGACTCTATGTATCTATAACCTTCCTCCTTGGCTGTGCATGAAGCGGAAGTACATTATGATGCCCGTGCTCATTCAAGGCCTGAAGCAAAGTATCGAAGTACGTAAAGCTCTAGTCATACCATTATTTTTATATCATCAATCGTGATGAGTTTTATTCATTTCATATCTCATGTATTCATTGTGATATCATTTTTTTATAGTTGGCAAGAAAGCGCAACGAGTTACCAATAAAGACCCGCTTCAGGGCAATTGCAGAGGAGTTGACGGGATTTTACCTCACCGATGTCATACCGGAGACCGGAGAGTACCACTATTTTGACTAGTGCGGACATGTAATATATAGTGATCTCCATGTAACAAAATATTTCTAAGTCTCTGGAACCGGGAAACGTGATATTCATGTACCACGCGTACTTAAATATGTATGTGTTATCAACACACATGATCTTCATGTAATTGTATATATGCATGATGCAACTTCATCTAGGTTCGTATAATAATTTATACGTGTTTTTCGCCCATCGAAGCTGTAGCATCCGAAACCCCTACCCCCGACGCATCGACATGGTACCATCCGAAACCCCCTACCATCACACATCGACTATAGTATCGACGTGGTACCATCCGAAACCCCCTACCGTCACGCATCGACGTGGTACCATCCGAAACCCCTACCCAGAAAACCGGTAGAAATAAAAAAAAGGAAACCCTGAAATGAAAAAAGCAAAACCCTGAAATGTAAAAAAAATAAAAACCCTAGTCCAGGTTCGTGTTACGAACCGGGACTAAAGGGTTCGCCCCCCGCACGCCCTGCCGCGGCCACGTGCGCTGCGCTCATTGGGGGGGGCTCCGGTCCCGGTTCGTGTTAAACCGAGACCAAAGGGTCAGGGGGCTCTAGTCCCGGCCTGACAGTCCCGGTTGCTACACCGGGACTAGAGCCTGTCTGGAACCGGGACTAGTGCCCCTTTTTCCACTAGTGATGGTATATGTATATTTTTTGTAAGGCAAGTCTTCCTTCTTCCATATATAGTTGAGGACGTGACTACCCCTTGTACCTATATATATGTGCCTATACACCCGATCAATACGTTCGTAAGTTGCATCCAATATTCTACATGGTATCAGACACCTATCGATCCTAAACCTAGCGCGCCGCCGCCTGCCGAGCTGCGCCGCCTTCCTCCGCGCACGTCTCTGCCGCACGTCCGCCGAGCCGCGCTGATCGCTCGCGCGTGCGTCCTAGCTGCCATCCACGCCATCGCCTTCCTCTCCACACTCATCGCTCGCGCATATAGATGATCGCTTGATCGCTCGCGCGTGCGTCCTAGCTGTCAGTGCCTTCCTCTTGCTACGTGATGACCCACAAGGTATACGGCGTGTATCGCAGTATTTTCTATAAATAAGAGTGTTGAACCCAACGAGTAGTAGAAGGTGCTAACAAACAGTTTTGATAAGGATTTCATTGCTAAATACTAGCAGACAAGTTTTCAGTAGTTTTTTATATAAAAAAAAATAAAGTGTAAGTAAATAGAGCGCGGCAATTATAGTTGCAGCGAGTGGCCCAATCCTTTTGAGAGCAAAGAACAAGACAGTTTGTTTACTTATGATTACCAAACGTTGCTGAGGACACACGGGCATTCTGTGTAGTGCTTTCGCTTCATATAGATGATTATTTTTTAGTTTTTGATAAGTGTCGTGTGGATGAACCTATGCTAATACACCACCCTTCTTATAACTAATACATACTTATGATTATACCCCTTGCAATCGTCCACAAATACAAGAAAGTAATTAAGATAAATCTAACAATCGCCTTAAACTCCGAGATCCTGCTATCCCTCATGCATCGAAATATCAACGAGTGTTTAGATTTCTGTCACTCCGGCAACTCCACAATTAATAATCGAATACACGATGCATTCCCCTAGGTCCATAAAGGTGAAGTGTCATGTAGTCGACGTTCACATGACACCACTAGAAGAATAGCACCACAACTTAAATATCAATACATTAAATATTACTCAACATAGTTCAGTACTAACATCTAGACTTCTCCCATGTCTTTAAGAACTTAACAAACTACTCACAAAACTGAATGAGATATGCCCTAGAGGCAATTAATAAAGTGTATTTATTTATCATATATCGATTGTTCATAATATATTTTGTGTCATGCTATAACTGTATTTAGCGAAAACATTAATACAAGTGTGATAAGTAAACAACCAGGTCCCTAGTAGTCTCTACTCAGATTAGTTTCGTTGCACGATTGATGATCGAGATTTTCCGATCATAGGGCATGGCGCCGGTTGGCAATGAAAGTTATGTAGTTGGTGGAACGATGTAATGGACATACCCATATTTGTAGGACGTAGTCATTACGCAATGAAAGTTATCGTTATCTGTAACATCCCAACATTTTATAATATTCAAAATTCACTAAAATTTTAAACTTTTATTTTGATTAAAATAAGATATTAAAATGCATAAGAAAATCAACTTTAAAGACTTCATAGCATGTTCTAGATATTTAAAAATTAAAATATCCAACTAAACACTAATTAAGATTTTGGAGTTTAGTTTAAATTATTTTATCCATTGTATATCTTAAACCTCAATATATAATTTCCCTAATAATTTACCAACCATCGAATAATATTTACAAGTGATCCGGTCGCCGCCGCCACCACCATCAAATCCGGCCGCCGCCACCTACGGTCAATGCGCGTAAGCCCTCCGATCGAAATCCTACGGCCTAAATTAGATCTAGCCTACGAATGGGTACCTTTGGATCTGGACCGCCAGATCTGGATCTGAGATACAGATTTAAATAAGCCGAGTCGAGCCGAGCCTCGTTTTGGCTGAGCCAAGCCCGAGCCGAGCCCGAGCCATCCAATCCGATCGCGCCACGTGTCTCTGGCTTTCTGTTTTATTTTCTGAATAAAATTAAATAGCAGTTTTACAGAAAAACCCCTGCCACTTAGAATTGTTATAACTTTTTTTTCACACATCCAAATTTGATAAATTTTATATATTTGGAAAGCCCTTGACATTTAGAATATTTTAGATCTCATAGATTTAAAATTTGACTTAGTTTAAAATATTCAAATTTCAAATGGTGGATTTGAGTATTTTTGTCATAACTTTAAATCTATAAATTCAAAAACTCCAAATAATATTGTTTTAGAAACTTTGGAATATTTTTAATATGATGCCTCTGTTATAAAATATTTTTGAGTATTATTTTGATGATTTAATAGTTGTATGTTTAAATAGAATAGTTTGACTATTTTTGACATAACTATTAATAGAAACATTATTTTTGATTAAATCCATTTGCTATAAATTTAATTAAATGCCCTCTGTCTATTAACACCATTTATAAATTTTTTTAATAAAAAGTTAATCACAGAAAACTCTAATCTTATAGTTATCCCTTTTATTATGTTTTGCAAAAATAGAATTTAATTAAATTGCAATTATAATTTATGCATACTTTATAAATATCACAAAAATTAGTATGATGTTTATGGTAATTAAAAATTGCATTTCATGCATAGCATACTTTATTTTGTAGTTATACTTCCCATAGGAAAACTCCTCCATTATTTTTCTCTAAGTTAGGATTATTTTCAACTTAGTATTCTAGTAAAGTGATATACACTTAGACATTTAGGATTTTCAACATGGAGCTAGAAGGCTAATGAAGCACTTAGCCAAGAAAACAAGACTTCGGAAGTATCTTCAAGGAGTAGAAGCACTTAGAAGAAAATCAAGAAGAAGTTCATGAAGACCAACCCTCAATATTTTCTAAGTCTTGCTTCCTCTCTCTATCTTTCTTTTCTCCCTTCTTCTCTGAGACTTAATGATGACTAAGTTAAATCCAAGACCAGCCTCGGTGATACAAGAATCATCAAGTCTGAAGATTATTCAAGTGTACCAATAATTCAATCAAGACATCACAAAGGAGAATATTACAAGTCTGGAGATGAAGCCTGGAAGACCAACTACAACTTTCTTTCTATCTTTCCCTCTTTCCTTATCTTGTTTTTCATTTAGACTGAAACAATTTTTGATCATGATGTTATCATCTTTGAAGTGTGTTGGATCCTAGCGGCATAGTGAGATGAAGCGGCCTGGAGAATAACCTTACATGTCCACGTACATGAGACCAGTTCCACAACTTAAGTGGCCGGCCGGGTGTCTGTCTCTCTCACTATAGTGAATATCCAATTTACAAAGAGTTGATAATAATTGTTGATCATCTTGAAGAATAGACTTAGTATTTTCTCTAAGTAGTTTTGCACATCATGGCTAAGCCATTTGAGTGCTTATTCAAGATAATTTATAACAAAGTTATTTTGTCCAACTTCTGACCTTAGTCCTTAGTCATTTTTACCACCACATTTCCTTGCACTAACTTAAAAGATTTTCATGGCATGACATGCATCTCTAGTCCTAAGAAATAAATTGCATATCATGCTTGACATGTTTTCCTTAGAAGTTTATGAAACTTGTTTGTTCATTATGTATGATTGTATGTGTTGTGTTGTTTTGTTTTATGATTGTTGTATGATTGTTTGTTTATATTGTTTAGACTGAACGGAGAGTTCCGAGTATCGTTGAAAAGAGTTTGTGAACAACGACAACATTCAAAGGCAAGTGGCACACCTCATAAACCTCCTATTATTTTCTATATGTATTACTTAGTGTATTTTTTAAGCATGTGTAGGATAGTATTGCTATGCTAAACCTGTGTAGAAATTCCTTATTCCTGTGTCTAGGTTCCTATGCAGTACTTAGTAGAATTATTGATGCTATGCAAATGTTGTTTTCGTGAAAATCTGAATTCTACTAAGTTAAGAATGAAACACCTGGGTGGTAAAAGGTTGTATGGAGTCGAGTTGAGTGGTTACTCAGGCCCATGTCTATGGTTCCTGGAGTACGTACACTTGTGAACGGCCACCCAGGAACAGAGGAATCTGAAGAACTCCGAGTGACGATTGCTTCCAGTGTAGCCATTGCCAATGGGCTCTGGCTTGATCAATTATGTTGTGTGGACTCTCTCCGTCTTGACAAGCAGATGTAGAGGGTGTTAGGTGGAACGGATCAAGCCAGAGTGGGAGGGAAAAATGCTTCTGAAAGATCTTGTCTCATTCTTCTCATTTTCCTTATCACTATAAGTGTGTAAAGGATAGTTTGGGTTTAATGGGTACAATGGTGAACGTGCACAACCTCTGCAGAGTGTAAAACTAAGTACTTAGCTCTGTCCCCGGTACGGACAATTTGAGCAGCTGATCACGGACGTCAACGGAGGATTCCACCATTCCAACTTCAAAATTTCAAACTTGATGGGTGAACAAGGGTAGAATGAGACCGTGGTTGTCATACCACGAATGTCTCGAATAGAAGAAAAGTGTTTTCCAAAGAGTTAGGTAAAAAATTGGCTTTATGCAAAATAGCCTTGAACTCCACCAGCCAAATAAGCATATAGGTTATTAGAGTTATTCCACTAAGTGTCCACCATAGTGTCACTTGCTAGACTCCATTTTTAATGGAATCTGACCCACGTTGTTGCAATATTTTTCTTATTACAAATTTGTTCAGATGACGAGTGAGGTTTCGAGTCTGCAACCAACATGTTTTCGCCTGTGGCAACATGAATGTGATGGAGACTCACTGCTATTGTATTTCCGCTGTTTACTCTTTCAAAGTTTGCTTTATGCTATGCAACTTGTATTCAATATATTGTAAGTCTGGATCATCGATGTAATAAAATTGATACTTTGTTGTGATAATACATCGTAAACTGTGTGTGCAAACGAATTGATCCAGAGATTTGCACTATACACAGGTATATGCCTTATTTAAAGTGCATGTATGCTACAGATGGTATCAGAGCACTGTGTTGCCTGTAGGTTCGAAAACCTAAGTTTGGATAGAAATAGGTTTGCCCATAAGATTAAAAATATATATTATTCATTTTTTAAAACAAAACTTTTCATTTTACCTTTCTCATACTCTCGTCTACTATCAACCATGTTCTTATAGTCTAAGCCCGATTCTTCTACTTCATATGGGAATGCCACGATTCATCATGAAGTTCTACATGCATGGAACCCCACTGAAGGAACAGGATTCAGCCAACACTTCGAAGATACCCAAGAAAGTTTAACAGGAACTTGAAGCACTCACGATGGAGATAGATTTGACCACCACTTAAATAGAACAACGATATCGTGTTAGTGTATTGTTCAGACCAACTTAGGTTGTGTGACAATACTACATTCTTTGCTTTGTGTTAGCACTTTGTTGCTTGATGTTTGTTAGATGTTGTTTGTAATGAATTGTCTTCTTGTATCACTTAGAATGTTTGAGTACCAAAAAAACTTTTCTTTTAAGGGTGGTAGCCACCGATAATTCAAACCCAGCTGCTTAAAACCAAAGATCCCAAACTATCTTTCCTTCTGGCCACCCCAATCAGGAATATCATCCCCTGCAAGTTTTCAAGTTTCCATGACAGAAATCACATTTCTCAAAAGTACTCCAAGCATTTGCTTTTCTTTGTAGCCTCTCCGAATCTCGGGGACGAGATTCCTTTTAAGGGTGGTAGTCTGTAACATCCCAACATTTTATAATATTCAAAAATCACTAAAATTTAAAACTTTTATTTTGATTAAAATAAGATATTAAAATGTATAAGAAAATCAACTTTAAAGACTTCATCGCATGTTCTAGGTATTTAAAAATTAAAATATCCAACTAATAACTAATTAAGATTTTGGAGTTTAGTTTAAATTCTTTTAACCATTGTATATCTTAAACCTCAATATATAACTTCACAAATGATTTACCAACCTTCGAACCATTTTCATCTAAATAAAAGATTCTTGTAAGTATTTGATATCAACCACTTAGCCATAGCTATTCATAAATTAAAATAATATTTACAAGTGTTCTTTTAAACTATTTAAAACATGATCTATTTGTCAAATGGTTTTCATTCTTTTTAACTAAGTTTAAAACATAGTTTTGGAAATTTCAAGTCTATAGTTTATAACTTTAAAACTTCATAGATTTAAATTAATAAATTATCCAAATAGGCATTGCATTAACTTAAATTACTTTCATTAATTTTCCAAATCATAAAATGATGGATATATACAATATAAGAAATGAATTAAATCGAAAATGTATTCTAAAGATATGTTATAAAGTTTTCAAATGATTTATAATATTATGAAACTTAATGGTGCACAAAATAATTTGAAATAAAAATGAATACTCTATAATTCTCATTTCCTTAAAATTATTTATATTTAGTTATTTTACTATTATTCGAAAATAAAGTGGAATGATTTCAGCAAAACAAGTATAAATAACTTGAATTCAAACATATTTTAATGTGGGTAATTTTCCTAAATTTTATTAACCCAAAATGAATTTATTAAATTACTAATTTCAAAGTTGACCTAAATGGGCAATTTTGCATTTTATGAATAATTCTAAATATTAATTTTCAAAATTATTCAAAATATGCCCACAACTGGTTTAACACAAAGATATTATTTTTACAAATTTTTAGAAATTTATTTGAGTTCATTTGGACACTTAAATCAAAAGTTATAAAAGAAATCAGAAAAATGAAAAAGAAATTACCGGATGACGTCATCGCTGACGTCACCCCTTCATCCCTAACCTCCAGCCCAAAATAACGCCGAAACCATCGTCGCCTCCTTCCTTTTTAATTCGCGCATTGAGGACCCGATTCAACGCCCCTGCCTGCCCTATTTGTAGCCCCGATGCTCCTCTCTCTTATCCCTCTCCTCCCTCTCAGTTTTGCACCTCCAGGCCGCCAAAATCGCTCACCGGAGACGTTCGTTTGCCGCCGCATTTTGCTGCGATGTCGGCCAACACAGGACGTACCCGCCGCCTCTTCCCGGTCCTCCCTATTCCCTTCACCCCGGTGCATCCACTAAGCCTTTGTTTCAATTTTTGCGCGCAGACAATGGAGCGGACCGTGACCTCCCGGAGTTCGTCGGCGTCGCATTACTCCGGTCACTCCTCACGGACGCACCTGGGAGCAGAGCACACCACCGACGCGCTCATCTTCCTCGCCTCGAAGAAACGCGTTCGAAGCCGCCCTCCGCGAGCCCGGGGAGGCATCACAACACCGGCACCGTCCATGCCTGATCCGGTCGCCGCCGCCACCACCATCAACTCCGGCCGCCGCCACATCCGTTCAATGCGCGTAAGCCCTCCGATCGAAATCCTACGGCCTAAATTAGATCTAGCCTACGAATGGGTACCTTTGGATCTGGACCGCCAGATCTGGATCTGACGATCCAGATTTACATAAGCCGAGTCGAGCCGAGCCTCGTTTTGGCTAAGCCAAGCCCGAGCCGAGACCGAGCCATCCAATCCGATCGCGCCACGTGTCTCTGGCTTTCTGTTTTATTTTCCGAATAAAATTAAATAGCAATTTTACAGAAAAGACCCTGCCACTTAGAATTGTTATAACTTTTTATTCACACATCCGAATTTGATAAATTTTATATATTTGGAAAGCCCTTGACATGGAGAATATTTTAGATCTGATAGATTTCAAATTTGAGTTAGTTGAAAATTTTCAAATTTTCAAATGATGGATTTGAGTATTTTTGTCATAACTTTAAATCTATGAATTCAAAAGTTGCAAATAAAATTGTTTTAGAACTTTAGAATATTTGTAATATGATGTATCTTTTATAAAATATTTTTGAGTATTATTTTGATGATTTAATAGTTGTATGTTTAAATTGAATAGTTTGACTATTTTTGACATAACTATTAATAGAACCGTTATTTTTTATTAAATCCAATTGCTATAAATTTAATTAAATGCCCTCTGTCTATTAACACCATTTATAAAAAAAATTATAAAAATTTAATCACAGAAAAATCTAATCTTATATTTATCCATTTTATTATGTTTTGCAAAAATAGAAATTAATTAAATTGCAATTATAATTTATGCATACTTTATAAATATCACAAAAATTAGTATGATGTTTATGGAAATTAAAAATTGCATTTCATGCATAGCATACTTTATTTTGTTGTTATACTTCCCATTAGAAAACTCCTCCATTATTTTTCTCTAAGTTAGAATTATTTTCCACTTAGTATTCTGGTAAAGTGTTATACACTTAGACACTTAGGAGTTTCAAAATGGAGCTAGAAGTCCAATGAAGGACTTAGCCAAGAAAATAAGACTTCAGAAGTATCTTCAAGGAGTATAAGCACTTTGAAGAAAGTCAAGAAGAAGTTCATGAAGACCAACCCGCAATATTTTCTAAGTCTTGCTTCCTCTCTCTCTTTTTCTTTTCTCCCTTCTTCTCTGAGACTTCATGATGACTAAGTTAAATCCAAGACAAGCCTCGGTGATACAAGAATCATCAAGTCTGAAGATTATTCAAGTCTACAAAGAATTCAATCAAGACATCACCAAGGAGAATATTACAAGTCTGGAGATGAAGCCTGGAAGACCAACTACAACTTTATTTCAATCTTTCCCTCTTTCCTAATCTTGTTTTTCATTTAGACTTAAACAATTTTTTATCATGATGTTATCATATTGAAGTGTGTTGGATCCTAGCGGCATAGTGAGATGAAGCGGCCTTGAGACAAACCTTACATGTCCACGTACATGAGACCTGTTCCACAACTTAAGTGGTTGGCCGGGTGTCAGTCTCTCTCACTATAGTGAATATCCAATTTACAAAGAGTTGATAATAATTGTTCATCATCGTGAAGAATAGACTTAGTATTTTCTCTAAGTAGTTTTGCACATCATGGCTAAGCCATTTGAGTTCTTATTCAAGATAATTTATAACAAAGTTATTTTGTCCAACTTCTGTCCTTAGTTCTTAGTCATTTTTTACCAACACATTTCCTTGCATTAACTTAAAAGATTTTCATGGCATGACATGCATCTCTAGTCCTTAGAAATAAATTGCATATCATGCATGACATGTTTTCCTTACAAGTTTATGAAACTTGTTTGTTCATTATGTATGATTGTATGTGTTGTGTTGTTTTGTTTTATGATTGTTATATTGTTGTTTGTTTATATTGTTTGGACTGAACGGAGAGTTCCGAGTATCGTTGAAAAGAGTTTGTGAACAACGACAACATTCAAAGGCAAGTGGCACACCTCATAAACCTCCTATTATTTTCTATATGCATTACTTAGTGTATTTTTTATATAAGCATGTGTAGGATAGTATTGCTATGCTAAACCTGTGTAGAAATTCCTTATTCCTGTGTCTAGGTTCCTATGCAATACTTAGTAGAATTATTGATGTTATGCAAATGTTGTTTTTGTGAAAATCTAAATTCTACTAAGTTAAGAATGAAAAACGTGGGTGGTAAAAGGTTGTATGGAGTCGAGTTGAGTGGCTACTTAGTCCCATGCCTATGGTTCCTGGAGTACGTACACTTGTGAACGGCCACCCAGGAACAGAGGAATCTGAAGAACTCCGAGTGACGATTGCTTCCAGTGCAGCCATTGCCAATGGGCTCTGGCTTGATGAATTATGTTGCGTGGACTCTCTCCGGCTTGACAAGCAGATGTAGACGGTGATAGGTGGAACGGGCCAAGCCAGATTGGGAGCGAAAATGCTTCTGAAAGATCTCGTCTCATTCTTCTCCTTTTCCTTATCACTATAAGTGTGTAAAGGATAGTATGGGTTGAATTGGTACAATGGTGAACGTGCACAACCTCTGTAGAGTGTAAAACTAAATGCTTAGCCGTGTCCCAGGTACAGACAAGTTGAGCAGCTGATCACGGACGTCAACGGAGGATTCCACCATTCCAACTTCAAAATTTAAAACTTGATGGGTGAAAAAGGGTAGAATGAGACCGTGGTTGTCATATCACGAATGTCTCGAATAGAAGAAAAGTGTTTTTCAAAGAGTTAGGTAAAAAATTGGCTTTATGCAAAATAGCCTTGAACTCCACCAGCCAAATAAGCATATAGGTTATTTGAGTTATTCCACTAAGTGTCCAGCATAGTGTCACTTGCCAGACTCCATTTTTAATGGAATCTGACCCTTGTTGTTGCAATATTTTTCTTATTGCAGATAGTTCAGATGACGAGTGAGGTTTCGTTTAAAGGTTTCGAGTCTTCAACAACCATGTTTTCGCCTGTGGCAACATGAATGTGATGGAGACTCACTGCTATTGTATTTCCACTGTTTACTCTTTGAAAGCTAGCTTTATGCTATGCAAGTTGTATTGACTATTTTGTAAGTCTGGATCATCGATGTAATAAAATTGATACTTTGTTGTGATATTACATCGTAAACTGTGTGTGCAAACGAATCGTTCCAGGGATTTGCACTATACACAGGTATCTGCCTTATTTAGAGTGCATGTACGCTACATTATCCCTGGAAGATACTGAAGGGAATATGCCCTAGAGGCACTTAATAAAGATAGTTTATTGGTTATATTCCAATTGTTCATTATATGTTTTATACCATGCTATAACTGTGTTAAGCGGAAACATAAATACAGGTGTGGTAGATAAACAACCAGGTCCCTAGTAGTAGCCTCTGCTATTACTAGTTTCATTGCGCGATTGATGATCCAGGTTTCCTCATCGTGAGACATGGCGTCTGTTGGAAATGGAGTCATATCGTTAGGTGGAACGATGTGATGCACTTACCCATATTTATAGGATGTAGTCATTACGCCTTAAGACCGTGAGATCAACTCTTATTGTTATCCCTGAAAGATTCTTTGATCGTACCAAACGTCATATCTTATATAGTGTGACAATGATAGGTGATACTCTTGGGTATCGGAAGGGGGTAGTTGAGACGAGGGTTCAACAGCGGGATTATCAGTATGAATAGCCGGATAGATACTCTAGGGCCCACTCGGTGAGATTATGTCAAATGAGTTTGCAAACATGTGACTAGGTCAACAACTCACATAATATCATAGACGAGTAGAAGATAGCGTAGTCGGTAACGAGATCATACTAGGTATGGAGATATCTATGAACGATGATCGGACACGCTGAGTATCGCTATGACAAAAGGTTTAAGACTTAACGTTCAGGTTTGATAGATGAAAGTCATTCGTTATATCACAGGTGTTAATTCACGGGGACAAGGCCTACGAGTTAATCATTGATCAGGGAGGAGTATTGATCATGTCTGTTATTATATCGAACTACTAGGGTAACAGACTTATGGGGTTTCGACAAGACTACCAAAAAGGAAAGAGATCACCGAGAACGTCCCAGGAATGGTCCGATGGATATCGGGCACCGACGAAATAGTTTTCGGTGCCAGAATAAATTATATATAATATGTTTGGTATTAATTAGTGTAATTAATGTTTAAATATTATTTTAGATATTTATTTTCAAATTTATTTAGGCTGATTTCCCTAAATGGGCCTTCTGGTGGAAAGAAGGCCCATGGGGGGAAAACCCCAAGGGAATTCGGCGGGGACGGCTTGGCCGGCCTTGGTGGGCTAAATGGGGTCCACCTAGGGCCGGCGCACCCTCTTGAGCCGCACCAGGCAATGGGGGATAGTCCCACATTGCCTGGCTGGCAAGGTTGGCTCCCCCGGGAGGCTTTATATAGAGGGGCACCCCTGACTTTTTAATTCAACCAATTAATTCCCTAATTCTCTCTCGATTTCGTGATTCCCTTTGTTGGAGTTGCGCCGAGTAGAGAGGGGGTCTCTCCACCATAGCCCACTGCCGCGCTGCTGGTGTTCCGGTCCAAGTCTTCCGCTTCTCGTCCTGGACTGGAGCTTCGGAAGTTGTCGTCTCCACCGTATGTGTGTAACGCCCTGCGAGGTGCTGTGCTAGCGGTGCTCGGAGGCCTACTTCCTCCACCCGACCTTGAGGTCATCTTCGTCGGCTTCGTCGCGCCAAGTTCATCGCGACCTAGAGGTCGGCTACGTCGTCTTTGTCGTCAATGCTTGTGCGGGAGCGTAATCTCCGCTATTCGGTCTACAAGGGTATCTGTTCCGATCTCAGTTGTAGTTCTATATCTGCATAGGGTATCTGTTCCGATCTCCGTTGTACTTTTATATGTGCATAGTGTAGATCTTGGCTGGTTTAAGGGTATTGTTGCTAGGATTTTTTTTTGTTTTCTGCATGTGATCCCCGTCAGTGGTATCAAAGCCGATCTATCGTAGATATAGTTGTACGCTGTTAGAACCCGTGTTCTACACGGGGGCACCTATCCTGTTATTTGCTACCCTCTAGCGTGCATTTGTGATTCCGACAGTATTGAATTGATGAAGCGGCCTGGACCGACTTTACGCGTACGCTTACACGATACTTGTTCCACTACTGACATACGGCTTGTACCGTATTTGTGGCTGGCGGATGTCTGTTTCTCTCTCTTTAGTTGGCTTTGCATTTTCATTGGAGGGCCCGAAAGGGATGCTTAAGCTTGCAATTATTGGATCGTTGTTGTGGTCATAAGGTTCGTAGGTATGAAGCGTTTCTATTTACGACAGCCCCAAGCCACGCAAAATATGCAAAATATAAAGTAGAAGCGTCTAACTTTATTTTGCAGGGGCAATGTGATATGGTCAAGGTAGGTTTATTAAATTGTTTATGAATTGTGGGCGCCAAGAAGACCATGGCGCATGGACCATATCACGTTGCATTACATTTGATATTATTGTGTGGATCCTATACTGTGTGATTATATATATTAGTATATATTAGTTACGCGGCGGTAGTTATATATAAGATGATCCCTTCAAAATACCACTAGTGTTCTTCCTTCGACGTGCACCACCAAGAAAGTTCTACGTTATGAGGCAGGCTGTGACGATCGGGTGTCAGACATATCGCCGTTCGCATATAGTGGGTGTAAGCCATGTTGCACGCGCGTTCGTTGAAGGTTATTGTGGCGAGTCTAGCATATGCAGATATGGCCTCGGAACACGGAGGCCGAAAGGTCGAGCATGAGTCACAAAGCTGTTGTGATCGACAATTCGTTGTTCACCCTTAAAGTTGTGTTGCCGGCTCTGACGATGAGGGGTTGTGCAATGGATGGGGGTCATGTAATCACTGAAACGACCAGGAGGGATATTCGTTTGAGTGGGAGTTCTGATAGTTATTTTCTAAAATACTAGAACTCAAAATATAATGGACAAAGTCTGTTTTGCAAAACCTTTGTAGATATTAACCAATGTGATAGCTTCTTTAAAATTAGGCGCAATCCTACGATTGAGAAACTTATAAGGTTGGGTCCAAATTTCATAGTTTTATACTTTAGATTGAGGATACTCCTTGTTTTAACCGTTAGCTCTTTGTGATACAATACCCGCTAGGAGATAAACACGAAGATTCCGCTAACAAAAGGATAAATTTGGATTGTCAGGTTTTGTGCGGACGGTATCATCATAGTCCAGTGTATGCTATGATCTCGGCCATAGAGAATCAACGGTGGGTACGAGTTGTTAGATCGCGAACATATGAGATGATCACTAAACTCGGGATACACCTAAAGTTGGGTTGATGAAGATTATCAGTACATTGGCTGTTCTTCTTCTCAACCAAGATGGAAGAGAATACACACATTGAAGGAGCACGTGACAGTCATACTTGATGTCACTAGTCATACTTGATGACATATGGTCATACTTGATGAACACTGAGATGCGTTGCTCAGCTCGATCACTGGATGACAGACGTCGTTGCCAAGTGCAAATGTTTTGTCATAGACTATGTCATGCAAGGAGAATCGTTCACCTTCCTAGTTCTTGATTACGTTGGAAGTATCAAGAAGATGAAACAGATCACCGGAAGTCATCGATGATGATGGTGTATATATAATATACACGTTATGAATATTTTACCTAAGCAAGTACTCGCAGTAGTGACTAAGTTTTTGATACTGGTCATGTTTTATGAAAACCAATTTTACTACTTGAGTAGCTGGGAAGGATGAGGCGACATTGCATGTTGATAATGGCAGGCAAATTGTTGTGATGGCCATAGACAATCTCCCTCTAGATCTACCATTTGGATAAATTCTTTTATGATCGCCTGTTAGTATGATCGTTATAAGTGTGTCTCCTCTAGCGAGACAACTGTTCATATATGTTAGTGACAAATTCGTTGTCCTATATTTATGAAGTAATGATCATATGCAGATTTGAATTTAGATGGTAGAAGCTCCCACATTCATAATATTAATGCCAAAGGATACAAACTTAATAAAGACACCACATATGTGTGGCACTACCGTTTAAGTCATGTCAATGTTATAGTCAATGAATTAGCTCCATAACGGATGGATCTACAAGTCCTTAGATTTGATCTTTTGACACTTGCAAAATAACTATGACACCATTTTCGGAAAACGGGCATATAACTTATTGATAGTCATGCATGTAGATGTATGTGGATCAATGAAGTAATTGACGGGTAGTGGATACCTTTATTTCGTGAACTTCACTGAACGTTTTGAGTATAACTTGTTGAGAATCGTGCATATGGGTGTATGTGAATCAATGAAATACTTTAACCTGTAGTGGAAGTCTTTATTTCATAGACTTCATAAATATTCGGAGTAGATATATGGATATCCACTCAGGGAATGTTAGTCTGGAAATTTTGATTCAATCAAACAAGTTCAGAATGAAGTAGGAAATAAATTTAACAAGAAAATCAAATTCCTACGATACAGATCGAGGAAATAAAGATTTGAGTTATAATGTTGGCACATCAATGGAAGACTTGTGAGAAGAGTTCACAAAATTACGTCGCATGGAACACCATAGTGTTATGGAATGATAGGACGTCGTAATTGCACCCTATCGGATAGTGTGTGTAAATAAATCGCTTACCGAATTATTATGGTCATTATATTCATATGATAGAATATTCATGTTAGATAATAGGGAAACCATTTAAATCCATGAAGACAATATCATATAAGTGATGGCATGGCTTTTAGCCTAGATTGTCGTTTCAGCAATTTAGTGTTTCGATGTGATCAAACCTAAAATGGATTAATCTTTGTAGTGTACCGTACCTAAAGAGTTAGTTGGGTAGATGTCTCACGACATAGGCAAAATCGTTGCCAGTATATACCTTGCGGAAGAAATAGTTTCTTATCCAAGAGTATAAGTGAGAAAGAAAGTAGAGCAAGACGAAGTTGATGAACTTTCTCTCTAGACATCAGAGTGGCGCAACCGAAAGTATTTTCGGTGTCATGCTCCACAGCTTGAAAGAAGCTGATGATTCAAGATCATGATGCTCTGAGCTCATACTAAGAACGTAGGCGTACGAGGCTGTGTTCCACACTATGTGTTACAAATCTTGTTATTAAGGTCATGTTAATGGAATATGATAGACCTACGAACTACGAAGAAGATATTGTAGACCTAAGTCCGAGAAATGGCTATGAGTCATATATGATCCGAGATAAAATCCATGTACGATTACCAGTTAATGACTCGGGAGATCTTCTTGATGGCATCTAGGTTGTTAAAACAATATGGAATTTTATGAGAGAGTAGATACTGATAAGGATCGATTTGTCGTAAAATAGTTCCGACATATTCAAAAGTTGACTACAACGAGATTTTGTCTCAACTGGCGAAGTAATCTATTATGGGTCGTTTAGCAATTACTATAATTTCGAATAAGAAATTGATAAATGGATAAGGAAACCATGTTTCTTAATAGTGTCATTAAGAAAGAGTTGTAATCAGTACAATAATGGTTTGGTGATCCTGAGAATGCTAAACATGTATGCAAAATTCAGTTGTCCTTACATGGGCTGAAGCAAGCATATCGGAGCTGGAATCTTCACTTTGATAATGTGATCAAAGGATTTTGGAGTTGTCCAAAATAGTTGAAGAAACCTGCATTTGCAAAGAAGTGATTTGGAGCAAAATAGCTTTTCTTGATCTTATATGCGGAAGGCATATTTGGGTGGGAGCTAAGTAGCTTTCCTTGATCTTATATGCGGAAGGCATATTTGAGTGGGAGCTAGTTGTCATTCGTGATTTTGTACGTAACGACATATTGAATGACACAAATCCTCAATTAGAGTGTAAAGGATTATTTAAGTGATTAAATTTTCTATGAATGAAGTTAGGAGTATTAGGCATCCAATCTATAACTGTATAGATCGTAATGGGCTTAATAAAATTAGGTCGGAATAGTTCCTAAGTAAAGATTTTGAAGTGTTTCAGAATAGAGCAAGCAAAGAAAATGGTTCTTACTTGTATGACTAGGTAATGTATTAAGTTTATCTTGACATTTTTAGTGATAGAAAATGATGTTCGAACTTCTCTATGTATCAGACATAGATTCTATCAGACTGAAATCTCGACTTGGTGTGACCCTAGTTCTTGGTTGAAGAACGGGTTCTAGAGTGATCCTTGTGTGGATCAATGAACAAACGTTAAGCATATTTTTTCAGTGTCTATGAGAACTGAAGATATGTTTTCTAGTAAAGGGTAAGAGTGGAAATACAACTTGTCGTAAAACGGTTACGATGATGCAACTTGTGACACAAACCCATACGACTAGAAATATCATATAGGAGATGTCCTTTGTTTTGAAGAAAGACATGGTTAGCTTACGAAGTCGCATATGAATGCACTGTTGCATAATTTACGTAGGTATAGAAATATATGGCAACTTCAGAAGTAGCAAGTGTGATTGGACTGAGCAGTTTTCGGGACGTATGTGGTCCCCTTAATAGATCTCTTAGACTTTTAGGGCCATGCTACGCGAATGTTTGAGTCTCACTGTAGTGTACCTGCACTTAAAATATGGCAGATACCTGTGAATAGTGCAAATCCCTGGATCGATTCGTTTGCACACACAGTTACGATGTAATATCACAACAAAGTATCAATTTATTACAACGTTGATCCAGACTTAGAAAATATTCATTACAATTTGCATAGCATCAAGCTAGTAGTGAACAGAGTAAACATCGGAAAATTATTCTTCATGGAGTCCCCAATCATCATCATGTGCCACAGGCGAGCATGTTGGTTGAAGACTCGAAACCCTTAGCAAAAACTCACTCATCATCAGAACAGTCTGCAATAAGATATATATTGCAACAACGTGGGTCAGAACCAAAAAAATATGGAACTGGCAAGTGACACTATGGTGGACACTTAGAGGAATAACTCTATAACCTATATGCTTATTTGGCCGGTGGAGCTCAAGGCTATTTTGCAGAGATCAAGTTTTTCCTTAACTTTTTGAAACAACTTTACCTCGTTGAGACAATTATGGTATGAAAGCCATAGTCTCAATCTACCCTTGTTCTCCCATCAAGTTCTAATTTTATAAATTGGAATGGTGGAATCCTCCGTTGATGTCCTCGTTCAGCTGCTCAATTGTCCGTTTCCGGGGACACGGCTAAGTACTTAGATTTTAACTATGCAGAGGTTGTGCACGTTCACCATTGTACCCATTCAACCCAAACTATCCTTTACACACCATCTGTGATAAGGGAAAGGAGAAGAACGAGACGAGATCTTTCAGAAGCATTTTCCCTCCCACTCTGGCCTGACGCGCTCCACCTACAAACCACTACCTCCACCTGTCAGGCCGGGGCGAGTCCACGCAGCTTAGTTGATCAAGCCAGAGCCCATATTGGCAATGGCTGCACGAGAAGCAATCTTCACTCGGAGTTCTTCAGATCCCTTTGTTCCTGGGTGGCCATCCACACGTGAATATCCCACAGGTAAATCCCCTGGGGATAACACTCAACTCATACAGCCAAGCAACCAATTCCACCCAGGTGTTTAATTATAACTTAGTAGAATTTAACAATTCATCAAAATTGTTTTGCATAGCATCACAATTCTAAAAGTATTTTCATAGGAACCAAGATACAGGAATAACGAAGTCTAAACATGGCTTGCATAGAAATACTATCCTACACATGCTTATACAAAAATAATCTACTCATGCATAGAAAATAATAGGAATTTTACGGGGGTGTGCCACTTGCCTTGGCAACCGGGAGTGTAGCAGTTATAATTGCAAAGATTTTCGTTTCCCTCTGGATAGTCAAACAAAAGAAATAAAGAGCCACACATAAACACACAAGCAATATGTTCATACAAAGAAAATATATGTTATGCATGAGATGCAATAATTTATTTAATTGTCAAGAAACAAAAATATGTATCTCTTTGAATGTTTGTGATGTATGCTTGAATAAATTTCTTTAATTTGTTTTCATTTATTTGGACATGAATAAAGGGTGACATCAAGAGTTTTAGCTTCCTCAGGTAAAATTTCAAAATCAAATTTTTAAAAAATGACATTTGGGGCAGAGGGCATCCAAACAAGTTTTTAGCAATTTGATTTACTCAAAAGAAAAATTTCTAAATAAAGTAATGTCAAAAACATTTAAACTACTCTAAAAAATATTTGAAAATTTTGAATGTGTCAAACCAGAAAACTAATGAAGCAAAAAGATTCTACTGGTTCTAAGGATTCCAAATATATAAAAATATTAAATTTGGATAAATAGATAAAAAGTAATGAATAAAACAGTATGCATGGTGTTTTCTGCAAAACTGCCAGATTTTAAGAAATTCGTAGAAAAATAATATCTGACGTGGCGCTGACGTGGTGCTGACTGTGCGCTGACGCGGTGGTGACTGTGCGTGCCACGCAAGCGTAGCGCTTCGTTTTTAAGTGATCTAATCCTAGCCGTGCACGGGAGATCTAACGGTCCAGATCCAATCGACCAGAAACGAGCGGCGCGGCCGACCGGAACCCTAGCCCGAGGCGTGCCCGCGGCGGCGCCATCGCTGGCGATGCTCGTTGCCTACGATCTACTGTCTACGAGGACGAACGAGTCATGCCCGTGCGTGGACGAGGTCGAGGCGGAGACGATGGCGAGTTGGTCGACGATGGGGTTCACTGACGCGCCGGAAATTGCTCGTCGGAGTCGTGCTTGGCGGCGGTCCTCCTCGGGTGTGGACGGAGTCGTTGTTCTGCTGCCCGAGAAGATGCAAAAACTTGTCAAAACGATGCGCAAGGTCAAGGTAAAATGAAAGGGAGTGGAGGGAAGTCTCGGGGTTCACGATGCTTGCCGGAGTTGCGAAATTTTGCCAGCGGCTACGGCGGAGCTCCGGGGATGTTCGCGGGCGGCCTGATGGCTCTCGGGAGGTGTTTCTTGGGGCAAAAGAGAGAGGGTATCGAGGGGGTCTTATAGCGAGCAACGGCGGAGGAAATGGGGCAGTGAATCAATCGCAATGAATCGAATTGATTCGGGCGTTAATATTATTATGAATTCAAATAACAACTTTATGGACATAAAGTCAATTAAAACACATATAAATGATTTAATTTAAATTCTATGTGATTCAAATGACAAGTTTAATGATGATGGTGCATGGATGCAAAGTTTTAAATTTTTGTGAAGATTGGGATGTTACAAACCTAACCCCCTTAATATGAATCTCGCCCTCGAGATTCGGATTGGCTAGCAAATAGGTGAGGGTGGTCTTCTTTCAGGTCATCTTCTCTTTCCCAAGTTGCTTCCTCTGCTGAATGGTGATTCCACTGTACTTTACAGAATTTTATGGTCTTGGTTCGGGTGACACGTTCTGTTGTCTCCAAAATCTTTATGGGTTTTTCTTCTAATCTTTATGGCACCGTATCTCTTAGCGGTGTTTCTGCATTTCTGGATGACATTTCTTCAGCTGGCTGACTTGAAACACACTGTGAACTAAGGAAAGTGCTTCCGGGAGTTCCAATTCATAGGCAACCTCTCCTTTGCGGAATAATACCTTGAAGGGTCCAATAAATCTCGGTGCCAATTTTCCTTTGATTCCAAATCTTTTAACTCCCTGCATAGGTGAAACTCTAAGATAGGCTCGATCGCCTATTTCATACGTTATTTCCCTCCTTTTGGAGTCCGCATAACTCTTCTGTCTGGATTGTGCTATCTTTAAACGGTCCTTAATCAGTCTGACTTTTTCCTCAGCCTCCTTGATTATGTCTGGTCCGAACAAACTACGTTCTCCTACGCCACTCCATAGTAGTGGGGTAGTGCACTTTCTTCCATACAGTGCTTCAAATGGCGACATCTCTATGCTCGCTTGATAGTTGTTGTTGTAAGAGAACTCGGCATAAGGGAGATTATCATCCCAGCTTGACTTATAATCTAGAGCGCATGCTCTCAGCATATCTTCTAGGATTTGGTTTACTCTTTCTGTTTGTCCATCCGTCTGCGGATGGAACGCTATGCTGAACTCTAATCTTGTTCCCAGAGACTCATGTAATTGATTCCATAAATGAGAAGTAAACTGAGTACCCCTATCCGACACAATATTCTTGGGAACCCCATGTAGACACACAATCCTCTTCATATAGATGTCAGCTAGCTTGGCACTAGTGTAAGTAGTCTTCACGGGTATAAAGTGAGATACTTTCGTGAAACGATCGACTATAACCCATATACAATCGTACCCTGATTTAGTCCTGGGCAGACCAGTGATGAAATCCATACCAATCTGTTCCCATTTCCAATCTGGTACTGGTAAGGGTTGCAGCAACCCTGCTGGTTTTTGGTGTTCTGCTTTCACACGACTGTAGACGTCGCACCTTGCAATGTATTCAGCAATATCTTGCTTCAAATTAATCCACCAATACCTCTCCTTTACATCCATATACATCTTGGTGTTACCCGGATGTATGGAATAAGGTGAGTCATGAGCTTCTTGTAGTATTAACTTCCTAAGATCGGCATCGTCAGGGACACATAGCGTTCGTTATACCATACGGTTCCTTCTTCATCTTCACTAAAGTCCCTGGCTTTGCCTTCACTTAGATTCTTCTTGATTTCTTTAACTGCTTTATCCTCTAACTCAGCTGCCTTGATTTTGTTAAATAGAAGAGGTTGAACTTCTAAGGATGCTATGAATCCTTCAGGTACCACTTCCAATCGAAGGTCCTTAAATCCTTTACATAGATCTTCAGGCAATTCTCCTGCCGTGAGTCCGTTCACATAAGTCTTAGGGCTCAAGGCATCAGCCAGTACGTTGGCTTTCCCTGGGTGGTACTGTAGACCTAAATCATAGTCTTTGATCAATTCTAACCATCTCCTTTGTCTCATGTTTAATTCCTTCTGAGTAAAGAAGTACTTGAGGCTTTTATGATCTGTAAATACTTCACATCGTTTTCCCCATAAATATGGTCTCCATATCTTTAGCGCATGTACCACAGAGGCTAACTCTAGATCATGAGTGGGGTAGTTTACTGTAACAACCCAAGTTTGCTAAATAGAAATAAAGGTGTGTTTTGAGCATTTCATGCATCTCATTTAAGTTGGACAAGAATTTGCATTTAAAATTCACATGTTTGCTTTTGAAAGAAAGGGTTAAATTCTTGTTATTCTTGGTGAACTCAAAATATTCCAAAATTTCAAAATCCAAGACTTCCAATGGCTTCCTTGTGAAATTTTGAATCTCCTAGTATTTTTCTGCAAATTTTTCTCTTTACAGAAAAGCCCAAACCTTTTAAATAAGGAACCAGGGGCCTGTTTGTGAAAGAAACTGGAGATTCTTATTTTCCTCAGGGGGGTTTTCAGAAAATGGAGCCGTCTTCCTCCTTCCGACGGCGCCGCCGTGCGCTGGCGTGCGCTCCGCCGTTCCTCGCCTCCCCGCGCTGCGATTCGCGCCGCCGCCCTTCCCTGGACTACAAGAAGCACGCCTGCCGCCGGAGAAAACCCTAAGCCATTCCCATTTCGTCTTCTCCTTCCTCAGCTCGCCCGAAACCCTAGCTACGTCCGGCGAGAAACCCCGGCGAACTCCGGCCATCTCCTGCTCCGGTGAGCAGCTCAGAAGCACCGCCTCGCTCTCCTCTTCCTCCTCCTCGAGCGGTTCGTGCTGGGAAGCCGCGAAGCCGCGGGAAACGTCGATTCCCTCCGCTCGGGTCCGACGCCGGCGAGCTCCATTCCGGCGAAACCCGACCTCCCCTCGCCTCCCCGACACTCCCACCAGGGTGAGCTACTGGTCCTCATGGACCTTCTCTCCTCCTTCCGTTCGCTCTGGTTCTTGCGGCCGACGAACCCGAGCTTCGGCCGCCGCTCCGCCGCGCCGTGGCCGCGCTCCGGTGACCATTTCCGAGCGGCGCCGCCACTTTCTGGTCCGCCTCGGCCTCCTCTTCCTACTGCTGGTACTCAATCGCCCCAATTCTCTCTGGTTCGAGAGAATCGTGATCAGCAGAGGGGATTTGGGCATCGATGACGTCAGCTGACGTCATCATCCCTTTTAAATCTCATAAAATCATTATTTCTTTTCTGTAATTGTTTTAATTATGACATGTGGGGCCATGTTGTCAGAGTTTTAATAATTTCCATTTCTATTTTCTGAAATAATTAGAATTATGACATGTGGGGTCAATTTATTTAAATAAATTTGAAATTTGAATTAAATTGTTTAAACTTTGAAAATTCATAACTAATTCATTTTAAATCAGTAAAATATGATTCTTATATCAAAATATTCAGAAAAATAAAATCTATTCAATTATAATTTAATCATGCATATTCCATACAAGAAAAAAATGGTGTTATTAGTCTCACCTTAATAAACCCTAATTTAAGTTATGGGTGTGTTATATTCATCCATTTAATTTGGTGCTTGCATCTAGGAAATTCTAAAATGACATATCATTCATGTGATTGCGCATTGCATCAATACTGTATTGATTGTGTCATTCCTTTCCGGTATTTGGTTCTTCGCGATAGGATTTGAGCCCGAGAGTGTTTGCAACGCCTCCGAAGACCAATACCCAGCTACTGAAGAGCAAGGCAAGCATAACCTTATATCTGCACACATAAGATTTCCAAAGTATTTGATTCTGGTGTTATGCATACGGTTCAAAGATGTTTTGGTCAAGGTATAGATTGTTCCTTGCGTTGCATCGCCGCTTAGGCTTGCTTAGTTGTTCCTTTCTCCATCCAGTTGAGAGGATTGGGATGGAATAAGTACACATGATTTATTTATTGTTAAAGACTTGGACGGGAGGCCACATTGGGATTGTGGTGGATTGTCTCGTTCTCGTCGACAAATAGGAACTGAGTTCCTGGGTTCGGAACCAAGACTATTCGTGCATCCACACGGGGTATTCATTTCCCCCTCGACTCCAACTTGTCTAGCCTACTACATGAAGCCACTAGTTCGAGTTTTCCATTTGCATGTTAGGTAAAAGAAAAGAAGGATGGAAGATGATTAGGGCTGGGGCAACAGGGCTGCGGTCCACATGTTGACCCTGGCAACCCGCACTAGAGACCGCTGCGCGTGGTCAGATCTACTGCTGTGGCTCATGGACATAGGCGAAGCTTGGGAAAGGTCGTGGCCAACTCTCCAGCCGGCACTCCCAGGTAGAGTGCTAATGTCTGGCGTATCGGTTGGTTGGCGCGTGTGGGTAGTTACACCCCCTGCAGGGTAAATCTTTTCGGAAAGCCGTGTCCATGGTTATGGACGACTTGGTACCTTATTTCGGTGATCATAGACAACTTAAAATTAATCATAGAACTGTCAACTAAGGATGGTTAGGGTTACTTCCTCGGATTGAGCGAGGGGGTGATTCTTGAGGGTAGTGCAAGCGATGACATCTCGGTGGCTGCAGAAGATGGAGGATGAAGTCAGAAGTGTTGTTTCCTTATCCCATTTTAACGGTCTACTGATGCGAGATTCTCTCCTCTCTCGATTTGAAAACAAAGATGGCTTTATGCAAAGACATTCATGAATACTCTCTGAACGGGCAGATATTTAATAGGTTAATTAAGTCTTGTTGAGTACCTCCTGTACTCAGCCTTGCGCACTTTTGGACAGGTGAAGGTTCCAACTCCACTGCTGGTTTCTACTTGGACATCGACGAGTAGATCGGGGTTCCCGGGCAGCAGCCTGGAATCGATGGGCGGGACGTCGCTTATGTTATGGCCTCTTAGGCCTTTGGTTCTTGTTATGTAGCATAACATAATTCGCTTTCGCTGTTTGATGTGTGGTTGGGTCAGTGACCTCTGCTTGTAATATTTGCTATCTTCACTCTGCTAAGAGTTTGTATAATATTGCCCATCGATAATACTTAATACTTAAGTAGATAATACTATGATCAAAAGGTTTTCCCAATCCTAAGGGCTCGAACCTACAGGCTACACAGTGCTCTGATACCATCTGTATGTAACGACATATTGAATGACACAGATCCTCTAGTAGAGTGTAAAGGATTATTTAAGTGATTAAATTTTCTATGAATGAAGTTAGGAGTATTAGGCATCCTATCTATAACTGTATAGATCGTAAGGGCTTAATAAAATTAGGTTGGAATAGTTCCTAAGTAAAGATTCTGAAGTGTTTCAGAATAGAGCAAGCAAAGAAAATGGTTCTTACTTGTATGACTAGGTAATGTATTAAGTTTATCTTGACATTTTTAGTGAAAGAAAATGATGTTCAAACTTCTCTATGTATCAGACATAGATTCTATCAGACTGAAAGCTCGACTTGGTGTGACCCTAGTTCTTGGTTGAAGAACGGGTTCTAGAGTGATCCTTGTGTGGATCAATGAACAAACATTAAGCATATTTTTTCAGTGTCTATGAGACCTGAAGATATATTTTCTAGTAAAGGGTAAGAGTGGAAATACAACTTGCCGTAAAACGGTTACGATGATTTAAGTTGTGACACAAACCCATACGACCAGAAATATCATATAGGAGATGTCCTTTGTTTTAAGGAAAGACATGGTTAGCTTGCGAACTCGCATATGAACGCACTGTTGCATAATTTACGTAGGTATAGAAATATATGGCAACTTCAGAAGTAGCAAGTGTGATTGGACTGAGCAGTTTTCGGGACGTATGTGGTCCCCTTAATAGATCTCTTAGACTTTTAAGGAGCATGCTACGCGAATGTTCGAGTCTCAATGTAGTGTACCTGCACTTAAAATATGGCAGATACCTGTGTATAGTGCAAATCCCTGGATCGATTCGTTTGCACACACAGTTACGATGTAATATCACAAAAAAGTATCAATTTATTACAACGCTGATCCAGACTTAGAAAATATTCATTACAATTTGCATAGCATCAAGCTAGCAGTGAACAGAGTAAACATCGGAAATTTATTCTTCATGGAGTCCCCAATCATCATCATGTGCCACAGGCGAGCATGTTGGTTGAAGAGTCGAAACCCTTAGCAAAAACTCACTCATCATCAGAACAGTCTGCAATAAGATATATATTGCAACAACGTGGGTCAGAACCATTAAAAATGGAACTGGCAAGTGACACTATGGTGGACACTTAGAGGAATAACTCTATAACCTATATGCTTATTTGGCTGGTGGAGCTCAAGGCTATTTTGCAGAGAGCAAGTTTTTCCTTAACTTTATGAAACAACTTTACCACGTTGAGACAATTATGGTATGAAAGCCATAGTCTCAATCTACCCTTTTTCTCCCATCAAGTTTTAATTTTATAAATTGGAATGGTGGAATCCTCCGTTGACGTCCTCGTTCAGCTGCTCAATTGTCCGTTTCCGGGGACACGGCTTAGTACTTAGATTTTAACTCTGCAGAGGTTGTGCACGTTCACCATTGTACCCATTCAATCCAAACTATCCTTTACACACCATCTGTGATAAGGGAAAGGAGAAGAATGAGACGAGATCTCTCAGAAGCATTTTCCCTCCCACTCTGGCCTGACGCGCTCCACCTACAAACCACTACCTCCACCTGTCAGGCCGGGGTGAGTCCACGCAGCTTAGTTGATCAAGCCAGAGCCCATATTGGCAATGGCTGCACAAGAAGCAATCTTCACTCGGAGTTCTTCAGATCCCTTTGTTCCTGGGTGGCCATCCACAAGTGAATATCCCACAGGTAAATCCCCTGGGGATAACACTCAACTCATACAGCCAAGCAACCAATTCCACCCAGGTGTTTGATTATAACTTAGTAGAATTTAACATTTCATCAAAATAGTTTTGCATAGCATCACAATTCTAAAAAGTATTTTCATAGGAACCAAGATACATGAATAACGAAGTCTAAACATGGCTTGCATAGAAATACTATCCTACACATGCTTATAGAAAAATAATCTACTCATGCATAGAAAATAATAGGACTTTTATGGTGGTGTGCCACTTGCCTTGGCAACCGGGAGTGCAGCAGTTACAGTTGAAAAGATTTTCGTTTCCCTCTAAATAGTCTAACAAAAGAAATAAAGAGCCACACATAAACACACGAGCAATATGTTCATACAAAGAAAAATATGTTATGCATGAGATGCAATAATTTATTTAATTGTCAAGAAACGAAAATATGTATCTCTTCGAATGCTTGTGATGTATGCATGAATAAATTTCTTTAATTTGTTTTCAATTATCTGGACATGAATAAAGGGTGACGTCAAGAGTTTTAGCTTCCGTAGATAAAATTTCAAAATCAAATTTCGTAAAAATGACATTTGGGCAGAGGGCTTCTAAACAAGTTTTTAGCAATTTGATTTACTTAAAAATAATTTTTCTAAATAAAGTTATGTCAAAAACATTTAAACTACTCTCAAAAATATTTGAAAATTTTGAATGTGTCAAATCAGAAAACTAATGACGCCAAAAGATTCTACTGGTTCTAAGGATTCCAAATATATAAAAATATTTAAATTTGGATAAACAGATAAAAAGTAATGAATAAAACAGTATGCAGGGTGTTTTCTGCAAAACTGCCAAATAAAATGATTTTAAGAAATTCGTAGAAAAATAATATCTGACGTGGCGTTGTCGTGGTGCTGACTGTGCGCTGACGCGGCGCTGACTGTGCGTGCCACGCAAGCGTACCGCTTCGTTTTTAAGTGATCTAATCCTAGCCGTGCACGGGAGATCTAACGGTCAAGATCCAATCGACCAGAAACGAGCGGCGCGGCCGGCCAGAACCCTAGCCCGAGGCGTGCTCGCGGTGGCGCCATCGCCAGCGATGCTCGTTGCCTACGATCTACTGTCTACGAGAACGAACGAGTCATACCTGTGCGCGGAGGAGGTCGAGGCGGAGACGATGGCGAGGTGGTCGACGATGGGGTGCACTGACGCGCCAAAAATTGCTCGTCGGAGTCGTGCTTGGCGGCGGTCCTCCTCCGCTGTGGACGGAGTCGATGTTCTGCTGCCCGAGAAGATGCAAAAACTTGTCAAAATGATGCGCAAGGTCAAGGTAAAATGAAAGGGAGTGGAGGGAAGTCTCGGGGTTCACGATTCTTGCCGGAGTTGCAAAATTTCGCCGGCGGCTACGGCGGAGCTCCGGGGATGTCCGCAGGCGGCCTGGTGACTCTCGAGAGGTGGTGCTTGGGGCAAAAGAGAGAGGGGATCGAGGGGGTCTTATAGCGAGCAACGGCGGAGGAAATGGCGGAGGAAATGGGGCAGTGAATCAATCCAATCAATCGAATTGATTCGGGCATTTTACGGCGTTCATCGCGGGCGTGATTTGGGCGAGCCGTTGCAGCGGGAGGGATGACAGGTGGGGCCCACCTGCCAGAGAGAGAGCGCGCACGGGCGTGGACGGGCTGTTGGCGGGCTGCGGTGCTGCGCGCGCGGTAGATAGCTTGTGGGCTTCGGCCCACTTGCTGGCCCGGCTCGATTTTTTTTCTTTTTATAATTCATTCTTCTGTTTTTAAATCTTTTGAGTATAAAATAATTTCAAAACTATATCAAAACTTCTTAGAAAAATTCATAAAAATATAATTTGAAAAGCTTATTAAAAATAGATCCTTTTGATATTATTTTTGTCTTAAGTAAAAATAGAATAAAAATAGAATAAAAAGGAATATTATTATGAATTCAAATAACAACTTTATGGACATAAAGTCAATTAAAACACATATAAATGATTTAATTTAAATTCTATGTGATTCAAATGACAAGTTTAATGATTCTGATGCATGGATGCAAAGTTTTAAATTTTTCTGAAGATTGGGATGTTACACTCACTCCATCCACTGGGATATACTTCACCGTCATCGTAAGATACGGGATGATGTCAAACTAGGTGACATAGAAGTGTTGCAAAGCTCATATAGGTCTCAGTGTGTGAGATCTATTGACTGTATTACTCTTCCACGAGACGAGCATGCACCAAGATGCTATGGGTGTTGAGCTTCTACCAAGTTGTAAACTAGATTAAGTGTTACTCTACTGCAAGTGGGTGACTAAAGGGAATATGCAATAGAGGCACTTAATAAAGATGGTTTATTGGTTATATTCCAATTATTCATTATATGTTTTATACCATGCTATAACTGTATTAAGCGGAAACATTAATACATGTGTGGTAGATAAACAACCAGGTCCCTAGTAGTAGCCTCTGCTATTACTAGTTTCATTGCGCGATTGATGATCGAGGTTTCCCGATCATGAGACATGGCGTCTGTTGGCAATGGAGTCATATCGTTAGGTGGAACGATGTGATGGACTTACCCATATTTATAGGACGTAGTCATTACGCCTTAAGACCGTGAGATCAACGCTTATTGTTATCCCTGGAAGATACTTTCATCGCACCAAACGTCATATCTTATATAGTGTGAGAATGATAGGTGATACTTTTGGGTATCGGAAGGGGTTAGTTGAGACGAGGGATCAACAGCGGGATTTGTCAGTCCGAATAGCCGGATAGATACTCTAGGGCTCACTCGGTGAGATTATGTTAAATTAGTTTGCAAACATGTAACTAGGTCACCAGCTGACATAATATTATAGATGAGCCGAAGATAGCGTTGTCGGTAACGAGATCGTACTAGGTATTGAGATATCTATGAACGATGCTCGGACACGCTAAGTATCTCTATGACAAAAGGTATAAGACTTATCGTTCAGGTTTGATAAATAAAAGTCATTTGTCATATCACATGGGTTAATTCACGGGCTATAGGCCTACGAGTTAATTGTTGATCGGAAAGGAGTCTCGATCATGTCTGTTATTATATCGAACCGCTAGGGTAACACACTTAAGGGGTTTCGACAAGACAGCCGGATAGGAAAGAGATCACCGGGAACGTCCCGGGAATGGTCCGATGGAGATCGGGCGACGACGAAATAGATTTCGGAGCTAGAATAAATTATATATAATATGTTTGGTATTAATTAGTGTAATTAATGTTTAAATATGATTTTATATATTTATTTTCGAATTTATTTAGGCTGATTTCCCTAAATGGGCCTTCTGGTGGAAAGAATGCCCATGGGGGGAAAAACCCCAAGGGAATTTTGCGGGGAAGGCATGGCCGACCTAGGAGGGCCAAATGGGGCCCACCTAGGGCCGGCACATCGTCTTGAGCCGCACCAGGCAATGGGGGATAGTCCCACATTGCCTGACTGGAATGGTTGGCTCCCCCGGGAGCCTTTATATAGAGGGGCACCCCTGGCCTTTTAATTCAACCTATTAATTTCCTAATTTTCTCTCGATTTCACGATTCCCTTTGTCGGAGTTGCGCCGAGTAGAGAGGGTCTCTCCACCATAGCCCGCTTCCGCGCTGCTGGTGTTCCGGACCAAGTCTTCCGCTGCTCGTACTGGACTGGAGCTTCGGAGGTCCTCGTCTCCAGCGTATGTGTGTAACGCCCTGCGAGGTGCTGCGCTAGCGGTGCTCGGAGGCCTACTTCCTCCAACCGACCTTGCGCTCATCTTCGTCGGCTTCATCGCGCCGAGTTCGTCGTGACCTAGAGGTCGGCTACGTCGTCTTCGTCGTCATTGCTTGTGCGGGAGCGTAATCCCCGCTATTCGGTCTACAAGGGTATATGTTCCGATCTCCGCTGTACTTCTATATCTGCATAGTGTAGATCTTGGCTGGTTTAAGGATATCGTTGCTAGGATTTTTTTTGTTATCTGCCTGCGATCCCCTTTAGATACTTTGATCGCACCAAACATCATATCTTATATTGTGTGACAATGACAGGCGATGCTTTTGGGTATCGGAAGGGGGTAGTTGAGACGAGGGGTCAAGAACGGGATTTGTGAGTCCGTATAGCCAGATAAATACTCTAGGGCCCACTCGGTGAGATTATGTCTAATGAGCTTGCAAGTATGTGACTAGGTCACGGAGACATGAAATCATAGACGAGTAGAAGATAGTGATGTCGGTAACGAGGTCAGCTAGATAAGGAGATATCTAAGAACGACGCTCGGACACGCTAAGTATCGCCATGACAAAGGGGTTAACACTTAACGTTCAGGTTTGATTGATGAGAGTCATTAGTTATATCACAGGGATTAATTCATGGCGTCCAGGCCTACGAGTTACTCGTTGATCAGAGAGGAGTCTTGATCATACCTGTTATTATATCGAACCGCAAGGGTAACACACTTAAGGGGTTTTGACAAGACAACCAGAAAGAAAAGAGATCACCGGGAACGTCCCGGGAAGGGTCCGATGGAGATCGGGCAGCGACGAAATGTTTTTCGGAGCTGGAATAAATTATATATAATATGCTTGATATTAATTAGTGTAATTATTGTTTAAATATAATTTTATATATTTATATTCGAATTTATTTACGCTGATTTTCCTAAATGGGCCTTCCGCTGTAAAGAAGGCCCATGGGCGGGAAAATTCCCCTAGGGAATTCGGTGGAGGGGTAGAGACCAACCACGGTGGGTCAAAAGGGGCCCACCTAGGGCCGTCCATGTTGGTTCGGCCGAACCAGGCAATGGGGGATAGTCCCACACTGCCTGGCTGGCAAGTTGGCTCCCCTCCGGGAGCCTTTATAAGAAGGGGGACCCCTGGCCTTTTAATTTACCAATTAATTTCCTAATTCTCTCTCGATTTCGTGATTTCCTTTGTCGGAGTTGCGCCGAGTTGAGAGGGGGTCTCTCCACCATAGCCCGCTACCGCGCTGCTGGTGTTCGGGTCCAAGTCTTCCGTTGCTCGTCCTGGACTGGAGCATCGGAGGTCGTCCTCTCCACCGTACGTGTGTGACATCCTGCGAGGTTCTGCGCTAGCGGTGCTGGGAGGTCTACTTCCACTACACGACCTTGAGGTCGGTCTTCATCGTCAAAGTTCGTGCGGGAACGTAATCCTGCTTTCGGTCTACAAGGTATGTATTCCGATCTCCGTTTGTACTTCTATATCTGCATAGTATAGATCTTGGCTAGTTTAAGGATATCGTTGCTAGTATTTTTTTTTGTTTTCTACACTCGATCCCCTTCAAGTGGTATCAGAGCCGATTGTAGATATAGCTGTACGCTGTTAGAAGCCGTGTTCTACACGGGGGCACCGTTCCTGTTATTTGCTACCGTCTAGCGTGCACTTGTGATTCCAGCGGCGTCGAGTTGATGAAGCGGCCCAGACCGACTTTAGGCGTACGCTTGCGCGAGACTGGTTCCACTACTGATATACGGCTTGTACCGTAACTGTGGCTGGCGGTTGTCTGTTTCTTTCTCTTTAGTTGGTCTGGCATTTTCAACGGAGGGCCCGAAAGGGATGCTTAAACATGCAATTATTGGATCATTGTTGTGGTCATAAGTTCGTAGGTAAGAAGCGGTTCTTTTTAGGAAAGGCCCAACCACGTAAAATATGCAAAAGATAAAGTAGAAGCGTCTAACTTTATTTTGCAGGGGCTATGTGATATGGGCAAGGTAGGTTTATTAAATTTTTTATGAACTGCGGGCGCCAATAAGACCATGGCACAATGGACTATATCACATCGCATTACATTTGATTTTTTGAGTCCATCTTATATTGTGTGATTATATATTATTTACACGGCGGCAGTTATATATAAGATGATCCCTTCTAAAATACCACTAGTGTTCTTTCTCCAACGAGCACCACCAAGAAAGTTTTACGTTATGAGGTAGGCCGTGACGATCGGGTGTCAGACATATCGTCATTCCCATACAGTGGGTGTAAGCTATGTTGCACAAGCGTTGCGTGGAGGTTATTGTGGCAAGCCTAGCATATGTAGATATGGCCTCGGAAAACGGAGACCGAAAGGTCGAGCATGAGTCACAAAGTTGTTGTGATCAACAATTTGTTGTCTACCCTTGAAGTTGTGTTGCCGGATCTGACGATGAGGGTTTGTGCAATGGATGGGGGTCGTGTAATCGCTTAAACGACCAGGAGGGATGTTTGTTTGAGTTGGAGTTCTGATAGTTATTTTCTAAAATACTATAACTCAAAATTATTATGAACGAAGTCTTATGTTGTTGCAAATTCCATTGTAGATGTCTCGCCCCTCGTTTAACCTTGGTATGTTCCTTGAGAAAGAAAAGCTTAAGACCAATGGGTCCAACTTCATGGCCGTGTTCCGCAACCTGAGGATCCTCCTCACTCCCCATTGGGTGGCTTACGTCATTGAAGCTGCCATAGGAGAGCCTCCCGCAGATGAAGCCTCTGATGATGAGAATAAGGTCTTCCAGCCCAAATCGGAGGATTACGCCTTTGTCAAGAGTGGCATGCTCTTCGCCATGGAAGACGACCTGCAGAAGCGCTTTAAGAAGATGAGCGCATTCGTGATAATTTCTGATCACAAGGTTGTTTTTTTGACGCAGGCTAAGGCTGAGAGATATGAAGCTTCAGAGCTTTTCTTCTCGGCCAAGATAGAGCAGCATAGCAGTGTGAGCGAGCACGTGGTCAAGATGTCTGGCTACGTTCAACGCCTGAATGCTCTGGAATGCAAGATTCCCGGTGAGATGGCGATTGATAGGGTGATGCAATCGTTGCCCCCGAGCTATAAAGGTTTTGTCATAAACTACAACATGCAGAGCATGACTAAGTCCCTGGGTGAAGTATTCGTGATGCTCATGACTGTTGAGGTGGAGATCAAGATGGAGCACACGCTGTTGATGGTCAACAAGACCGTTGATTTCAAGAAATTCGGTGGCAAGGGAAGGAAGGACTTGAAGTCCAGGAGGGAGGGCAAATTGGTTGCCAAGCCCAACACTCCCAGATCTGGTCCCAAACCTCGCGTGGAATGCTACTACTGCAAGGGAAAAGGTCAATGTAAGCGCAACTGCCCCAAGTACCTAGAGGACAAGAAAGCTGGCAAGATAGTCGCCAAAGAGCAAGGTATATTCGATATACATGTTATATATGTGTACCTTACATCCGCCCGTGGCAACACTTGGGTATTTGATACTAGTTCTGTTGCTCATATCTGTAACTCTCAGGAGGAGTTGCGGAATAAGAGGCGCCTGGCTATGTATGAGGTGACGATGCGCGTCGGCAACGGATCGAGAGTCGACGTGGTGGCTGTCGGCACACTCTCTCTACATCTACCATCGGGATTAGTTTTGGTTTTCAATAAGTGTTATTTTATACAATCCTTGAGTGTAAACATTATCAGTGGACCTTGCTTGTTACAAGACGGTTATTCATTCAAATCAGTATCAAGTGGTTGTGCTATTTCAATGAATGATATCTTTTATGTTTACGCTCCCGAGAGTAATGGTTTATTCTTGTTGAATCTCGATCGTAGTACTCACATCCATAACATAGATGCCAAAAGGATTAAGTGTAGTGATGATACCGCCATGTATATGTGGCATTGCCGTCTCGGTCATATTGGTGTAAAGCGCATGAAGAAACTCCATGCAGATGGACTTTTAGACTCGTTGGATTTTGGATCCCTCGATATGTGCGAACCATGCTTTATGGGCAAAATGACCAAGACACCGTTCAAAGGTTTCGTTGAACGGGCGACAGACTTATTGGGAGTCATACATACAGTTGTGTGTGGACCAATGAGCGTATCGACACACAATGGTTATCGTTCCTTCGTCACCTTCACCGATGACTTGAGTAGATACGGTTATATCTATTTGATGAAACACATATGAAACGTTTGAAAAGTTCGAAGAATTTCAAAGTGAAGTTGAAAATCAGCTTAATAAGAAAATCAAGCACCTTCGATCCGATCGTGGTGGCGAGTATTTGAGTTTTGGGTTTGCCACGCATCTGAAGGCCTGTGGCATCGTGCCTCAACATACGCCTGCCGGAACACCGCAACGTAACGGCGCATCTGAGCGACGTAATCGTACTCTATTGGATAGCGTCCGTTCTATGATGTCTCTTACCGATTTGCCTGTATCCTTCTAGGGTTATGCATTAGAAACAGCCGCATTCATTTTAAATAGGGCTCCGTCCAAATCCGTAAAAATGACACCATATGAGTTATGGTATGGCAAGAAGCCTAAGTTATCGTTTTTGAAGGTTTGGTGTTGTGAGGCGTATGTTAAGAAACTACAGCCCGACAAACTCGAACCGAAGTCGGAGAAAGTCGTCTTTGTAGGATATCCGCGGGAAACCGTAGGATACACCTTCTACAACGAAGCTGAGGGAAAAACGTTTGTCGCGAAGACCGATACCTTTCTTGAGAAGGAGTTTCTCGCGAAAGGAGTAAGTGGGAGGAAGGTAGACCTTGACGAGATCGTTGATCCTAAACTTGAAATTTCGAGTGACGCAACGGAAGTTGTTCCAAAAACGTCCTCCACAGATGGAGTGGGAGAAACTGTCGAGGAAATTATTATACCTCGTAGGTCAGGTAGATCTCGTATCGCACCAGAATGGTATGGCAACCTGGTTTGCACCGTCATGTTAATAGAACAGGACGAACCTACGAACTACAAGGAGGAAATGGCGAGTCTAGAGTGTCGGGTTATGACTCCCTAGAAGTGGGGGTAGTCACTTCCTGAAGTGTAGTTCGTGAAGGGGATTGAACGCGGAGGTCAAGACCCTCGAGGGACCCGGCGACGTTGCTCGTCGGACCTGAAGACGAAGCACCCACTGCAGAGAAAGACACCAGCCCGTACCCAGGTTCACGACCCTCGTGAGGAGGTAAGACCGCTACTCCTGCTTGTCTGTATTGAGTTATGGAGTTTACAGTACAACCGGGCTTGCCAAAAGCCCCCTTGAGGCAGTTCTTGCCTGTGGGGGGGGGGGGGGGGGGGGGGGAATGATGATCTTCTTCCTCCTCCAGGAAGAGGCTATCCTACTTGGGATCGCTAGGGTTTACAAGTGTTGTGGAATCAGAAAGGCCGACCCTTGCTACGATGGAAGTCTTGTCCCTTTTATAGGCACCTCCGGCACTCTCCTTCTACTTAGCCTTCGAGGTGGTTCCCACATGGCAGAGGCATGGCGGAGCAGGAGTCCACCGTGGCCCGTTCGTCCATGGACGCGGTCCATTGCTGATAAAGGTGGGCGCGGTGGCCGACCGCGCAGTTCTGCTGCAGGGGAGGTAGTCTCTGAGGTGGAGCCCATGATGACATTCTCTTTGGAGGGTAGCGCCGTCCACCTGCTTTATCACTAGAGTGGAAGGTCTTGGCAGCTCTGCTGCAGGCGGCGCTGCTTTATTGACTCCTTTATCACCAAAACGGCAAAAAGGGTGCTTGCGTCACGACGCACTCCTAGCCGAGAGCATGTGCGCCCCGCCGTACTTCCTTGGCCGCGACGTTTCCCCTCAGGCCTTGGGAGGCCTGTGGGGGGACTTCTGTTGACTTCCCTCAAGGCGCGCTGGCGCCTCGGGAGGGTCTCCTGAAGCGAGGGACCCCTTGAGGCCCTCGTTTCCTCCGCAGACCCTCGTGGGGAGTTGCCTCTCGAGGGTCTCGCCAGGCGGCGAGGCCTGGTCCTTAGTCGTTTCGTCCGACCGGCCAGCGTGCGAGGCCTGGGGGTTGTGGACTCTCCATACCCCAGTTCCCACTGGGCCGATAGTAGTCCCCGGGCCCACGATCGGCACGTTGGTAAGTACTGCTTTACCACAAGTTGGTAAGTCAATACAAGACTAAGATAACGATGGGTTGTAAAGTAAATGGTAGTCTCACTAACTAACTACTCGACCATGTCATCTTCTTGTTCTTCAATCTCCTTATTCTCGATTCCTTCATTTTCGAGTACTTCCTTTAATTCCTTCACTTCTTTCTCCAGGGCAAGGTTCTTCTCTTGCAGCTCCCTCTTCTCAGTACGAAGCCGCTTGATCAAGTCACTATCAGCCTCAAACTTCGACTTCATTGCTCTCGAGTTCTGCCTTCTGTTCTCTGATAGTCTTCTTCTTCTCTTGAACCCTTTTCTCATGTCTCTTGTACTTCTCCTCTTGTGCAACAAACCTCTCTTCTTGGGCCTTAGTCACTTCCTCCCGAGCCTTCATCTTTTCCTCGTTCTCCTTGAGTAAGGCACATAGCTCATCGTTTTTCAGGAGCTCAGTGCGCCTATCCTCATAAAGTTCTGTGACGAGGATCTCCAGCTCCTGGAAATAAAGACTAAGGGGCTTTGCTTTGCCTCTATCTCAGACATAAAATTGGTAAGGTTCTCCATCCTCGTTTCTCCTTCCAAAGAAAATGGAGTAGTGGCCCCTCAACTATGTGCTGTAGCATCCACAGAGACGCCCAATCAGGTCTTGCATGACTAGATTGAGTCCTTTATCTTTGGAGTCACTAACAATTTTTATTTCCAATGGGGGCTCTTCTCCACGTCCTGGCTAAGTTGCTTTTATTCCCCAACAGCCCTCTTTGTGTAACGTACCTGCACTTTTAATAAGGCAGATACCTGTGTATAGTGCAAATCCCTGGATCGATTCATTTGCACACACAGTTTACGATGTAATATCACAACAAAGCATCAATTATATTACATCGATGATCCAGAATTACAAAATATTTGATACAAGTTGCATAGCGTAAAACTAGCATTGAAAAAGTACACAGCGGAAAATACAATAGCAGTGAGCCTCTATAACTTTCATGCTGCCACAGGCGAAAACATGTTGGCTGTAGACTCGAAACCTTTAAACGAAACCTCACTAGTCATCTGAACAAATCTGCAATAAGAAAAATATTGCAACAACGTGGGTCAGATTCCATTAAAAATGGAGTCTGGCAAGTGACACTATGGTGGACACTTAAGGAAATAACTCTAAAGCCTATATGCATATTTGGCTGGTGGAGCTCAAGGCTAATTTGCATAAAGCCAATTTTTCCTATTCTTTTGAAAACAGTTTTCTTGAAATCTCGACGAGTATGGCATGAAAACCATAAATATCATCTTCCCTTGTTCACCCATCAAGTTTACTTTTGAAGTTGGAATGGTGGAATCCTCCGTTGACGTCCTTGATCAGCTGCTCAAAATTGTCCGTAACCGGGGACACGGCTAAGTACTTAGTTTTACACTCTGCAGAGGTTGTGCACGTTCACCATTGTACCCATTCAACCCAAGGTATCCTTTACACACCATTTGTGATAAGGAAAGGAGAGAATGAGACGAGATCTTTCAGAAGCATTTTCCCTCCCACCTGGCTTGACCCGTTCCACCTAACATCCCCCTACATCTGCTTGTCAAGCCGGAGAGAGTCCACGCAACATAATTGATCAAGCCAGAGCCCATATGGCAATGGCTGCCCTGGAAGCAATCGTCACTCGGAGTTCTTCAGATTCCTCTGTTCCTGGGTGTCCATTCACAAGTGTACATTCTCCAGGAACCATAGACATGGACCTGAGTAGCCACTCAACATAACCCATGCAACCAATTACCACCCAGGTATTTCATTCTTAACTTAGTAGAATTTAGATTTTCACAAAACAACATTTGCATAGCACCAATAATTCTACTAAGTATTGCATAGGAACCTAGACACAGGTATAAGGGATTCTACACAGGTTTAGCATAGCAACACATGCATATAAAAATACACTAAGTAATGCATATAAAAATAGGAAGTTTATGAGGTGTGCCACTTGCCTTTGAATGTTGTCGTTGTTCACAAACTCTTTTCAACAACGAACGTTTGCTCTCCGTTTAATCTAACAATAATAGCAAACAACAATACAACAGTCAACAAACAAGCACAACACTTACAAACAAGTTTCTTAACCTTCTAAGGAAAACATGACATGCATGATATACAAGTTATTTCTAAGGACTAGAGATGCAAACCATGCCATGGAAAATCTTTTAAGTTAATGCAAGGCAATAGGTTGGTCCAAAAAGGACTAAGGGCTAAGGTCTTAAATTGGATAAACATACTTTGATTTATACCAACTTGAAACAAGCACTCTAATGGCTTAGCCATGATGTGCAAAATACTTAGAGAAAAATACTAAGTCATTTGTTCAAGATGATCAACAATTATTATCAACTCTTTGTAAATTGGACATTCACTATAGTGAGAGAGACAGACACCCGGCCAGCCACTTAAATTGTGGAACAGGTCTCATGTACGTAGACATGTAAGCTTTGTTTCCAGGCCGCTTCATCCGACTATGCTGCAAGGGTCCAACAACTTCAAGATGGTAACATCATGATCAAAATTTGTTTAAGTCTAAAGGACAAGATTAGGAAAGAGGGAAAGGATAGAAAGAAAGATGTAGTTGTCCTCCAGGCTTCATCTCCAGACTTGTAACTTTCTTCTGGATGATGTTTTGATTGAGTTCTTGGTAGTCTTGCTAAATCTTCAGACTTGATGATTCTTGTATTCTCGAGGCTGGTCTTGGATTTACTTAGTCTTCATGAAGTCTCAGAGGAGAAGAAAAGACAGAGATAGAGACTTAGAGAATAAAAGGGGGTTGGCCTTCTTGAACTTCTTCTCACTTTTCTTCTAAGTGCTTGACATCTTGAGGATGCTTCCAGAGTCTGTTTTCTTCTAAGTCCTTCATGAACTTCTTCTTGATTTTCTTCTAAGTGTTTCTTCTCCTTGAAGATACTTCTGTAGTCTTGTTTTTGGCTAAGTCCTTCATTGGTCTTCCAGCTCCATGTTAAAATTCCTAAGTGTCTAAGTGTATAACACTTTTTCCAAAATACAAGTTTGAAAATAATCCTAACTTAGAGAAATTGGGGAGGAGTTTTCCTTATGGAAAATTTATCTATAAAATATGCTATGCATGAAATGCAATTTTAATTCACAAGCAACATAACACTCATTTTTGTGAAGTTTATAAAATATGTGTAAAGTTATAATTGCAATTTAATTAGTTTCTAATTTGCAAAACATAATAAAAGGAAACATATAGATTAAAATTTTATGTGTTTTATATTTTATAACACAATTTTCTTTATAGATGGTGTTAATAGCCAGAGGTGGTTTAATTATTTTTAATGCAATTTGATTTAATCAAAAATAATATTTCTATTAAAAGTTATTTCAAAATTAGTCAAACTATTCAAATTAAACTCACAAATATGAAATCATTCAAAATTTACTCAAAAATATTTTATAGAAGTGGCATTAATTTACAAATATTCTAAAGTTTCTAAAACATATTTATTTGCAATTTTTTGATTTATAGATTTAATGTTATTACAAATATACTCAAATTCACCATTTGAAATTTGAATATTTTATACTAAGTGAAATTTGAATTTTGTCAGATCCAAAATATTCTACATGTCAAGAGCTTTCCAAATATATAAAATTTATTAAATTTGGAGTGGTGGTTAAAAAGTTATGAATGTTTGAACTATAGGGACTTTTCTGTAAAATTGCTATTTAATTCTATTCGGGAAAATAAAACAGAAAATGGTTCTGGCGACGTGGCTGTCCATGATTGGTTGGGCTCGGGCTCAGCTTGGTCTGGACTTAGCCGACGCCGTGGCTCGGCTCGGCTCGGCTCTGGTTGATCTGGATCACTAGATCCAGATCCAATGGACGGGGATGATCGTACCGGTTCGATTTTAGCCGATCTAACTCCTGCCGCAAGATCCCGATCGGACGGTAGAGAAGAAGGGAACCTTACCGTGGCGGCGCAGTGGTCACCGGCGGCGACGACGACGGCGGCGCGGCTCTGGCGCGGACGGATTCGACGCTCCGGGGGGTCTCCGGGGTCGCCGAGGGCACGGAGAGGTGCGGCGCGGCGTGCTGGAGACGATGGGTCCAAATCCGTCGTCTCGTTCTTCTTGGAACGGAAGGGAGGTGCGGATGGAGGCGCGGCGGCTCCGGCGATCCGTCCGAGCACGAGACACTCCGTTCGGCTGCGAATGGAGACGAGGGAAGTAGTCAGGAGATGCGCACGGACGCGAGGGTGAGGTAGGAGGGCTCACGGGCAACGGGGAAGGCTCACCTCGCCGGGGAACAGAGAAAAATGGCGGCGGCAGCAATGGAGCTCCGGCGAGCTTTTCCGGCGGCCTGGCGGCGTTCTGAGCTAGGGTTTGAGAGGGGAAACGGCGACGGGGACGTGGGGTTTATATAGGGGGCTTCAGGAGATCGTATCCCGCACGAATCGGAGAGGAAATCGACTCCGATTCGATTTGATCTTCGGCGCCGATTTCGGACAGAGGTTGGAGATGATCTGCTGACGTCAGCATGACGTCAGCCAGTATTTTCTTTTTCTGATTTTATTTATTTAATTCATATCTTTTGATTTAAATGTCCAAATGATGTCAAATTAATTTCTAAAAATTTGTAAAAATAATATCTTGCTGTTAAACCAGTTGTGGGTATGTTTTGAGAACTTTTTAAAATTAATACATTTGAAATGTTGGTTTAATACAAAATTGATACTTAATATCAATTTTGAATTTATAACTTAATTAAATTTTCTTTTTGCTAAATAAACTTTGTAAAATACCCACATTTCAATATGTTTAAATTTAAGTTATTTAAACTTATTTTGCTGAAATCATTCATCTTTATTTTGGCATAATATTAAAGACTAAATATAGATAATGTTTAGGAAATGTGAAATATAAGGTATTCATTTTCTTCTATTGACAATAATTTGTGCAACCTTATATTTTATAATATAATAATGCATTTGAAACTTCATAACAACTTTGGATAGGAATTTTGATTTAATTCTTTTCTTATATAGAATACATATTCATGAAAATCATTTTATGTGTTGATAATAAATGGAATTCATTTTAAGTTAATGAAATGTTTATTTGGATAAACCATGTTTTAAATAGTTTAAAAGATCACTTATAAATATTATTTTAATTTATGAATAGCTATGGCTATGTGTTTGCAATCAATTTCTTATATGTAACTATTTAATTAAAATTAAAATGGATTGTAGTTTGTAAAATATTTGTCCACTACACTTTTAGGTTTTTGAAGTACTATGGATAATAAAATGTTTAATCTGTGACATTTGAAATATTAAACCCAAGTTTGAAGTCTTTCATAGTTGGTTTCCTTATGCATTTAATATTTTATTTTAATAAAAAGAAAAGTTTTAAATTTTAGTGATTTTTGAACATTCCAAAATGTTGGGATGTTACAGACTACCACCCTTAAAAGGAATCTTGTCCCCGAGATTCGGAGAGGCTAGAAAAGAAAGCAAAGGCTTGAATGATTCTGATAACTCGAGATGTTTTGAGAAAATGAAATTTCGGACATGGAAACTTGAAAACTTGTAGGGTATAATTTTTCTGATTGGGGGGAGGCTAGAAGCTTGTTTGGGATCTTTGGGTTTAATAGGTTGAGTTTGAATATTCTAGGTGGCTACCACCCTTAAAAGAAAAGTTTTGTTGATAATTCAACATCCTAATGCACAACCAAAAATCAAAATAATCCATTACAAACATCATCTAACAAACATCAAGCAATAAAGTTCAAACACAAGCAACACATACGTAAAATTTCAAACTTCTTTTGAGAAATCGAACTAATTGTCGGGGAAATACAAAAGTAACAGTACTGCCATACCACAATTTGATAGGTCAATACACTAAATCGATATGATAAGCTAAAAGATAAATGGTGGTCCCTCTAACATGGTTTTGATTGCTACACTTATCCTTCCTACATATTACGCTTGCGTTTTATTGCGTGGTTCTTTACCACAGGGGTGACTTCTTCCTCAGTTGACTCTTCAAACAGCACCTCTTCGGGGTCTTCTTCCACTGGCCCTTCCTCCTTCGTAGCTGCAGATACAGTCACATTTCCAGTGCCTTGGTCACCTCCTTCTTCAGCTACTGGCGGTGGTGGAGGTGGAATGAGTTGCGCCTCAAGCATGGCAATTTGCTCATCCTTGCCAAGGTTCTCCAAATGTAGGTCATGAATGAGTTCCTCCAGCTAACCAATAAGGTTTTCAGAAGCCTGGAGTTCTTGGGTTTTTGCGTGTATGACGGCTTGTGCATGATATGCGACGTCATAAGCCTGTTGGACTCTCCTGGTCAGACAGTTGATGAGATAATCCAAGTCTGCAAACGTCTTGTTAACAAGGGGCAGGTCCAGGCGATTTCCCGTGTGAGCCATCGAGAGACCATGTGCATTCCTCTTCCCAAAGGCACGGAAGGGCGATCCTGGTGCTAGCTTGAATCGATACTTGTAACACAAACGAGCCATTAAGTCCACCATAGCTATGTTCACTCCCTCAATCCACTCTGGGTAGTAGGTGACATAGTCCACGGGCTCGAAGTCTGGCATCGTAGGATCCGGGGTCATGATGGTGCGTATTTCCCAACGTATCCCATGGGGTATGTTGGTCTCCTCCTTCCTTCCTCGGAAATAGGGTGGTGGTAGCTTCAATACACTTGTCAATCTAGACAGCTGCCTCCCAAAGATGAAACCCGACAAAACTCCAGCATACGCAGTCTCAGTGTATTCTCCCATCTAAAATTTTGAATAGGTAAGAGTATTAGAATTTAAGAGAAAAGGGAAAGATGCAAGACAAGATAAATAATGTAACACCATATTAAAGAAAAGTTCAAGATTCACTCATGTTTTGGAAACCTTGTTTAGTTAACTATTTAACCTTTGGGGTCTTAGTCCAATCCTAGGGGTTTCGAACCTACAAGAAACACAGTGCTCTGATACCATCTGTAACGTACCTGCACTTTTAATAAGGCAGATACCTGTGTATAGTGCAAATCCCTGGATCGATTCATTTGCACACACAGTTTACGATGTAATATCACAACAAAGCATCACTTATATTACATCGATGATCCAGAATTACAAAATATTTGATACAAGTTGCATAGCGTAAAACTAGCATTGAAAAAGTACACAGCGGAAAATACAATAGCAGTGAGCCTCTATAACTTTCATGCTGCCACAGGCGAAAACATGTTGGTTGTACACTCGAAACCTTTAAACGAAACCTCACTAGTCATCTGAACAAATCTGCAATAAGAAAAATATTGCAACAACGTGGGTCAGATTCCATTAAAAATGGAGTCTGGCAAGTGACACTATGGTGGACACTTAAGGAAATAACTCTAAAGCCTATATGCATATTTGGCTGGTGGAGCTCAAGGCTAATTTGCATAAAGCCAATTTTTCCTATTATTTTGAAAACACTTTTCTTGAAATCTCGACGAGTATGGCATGAAAACCATAAATCTCATCTTCCCTTGTTCACCCATCAAGTTTTACTTTTGAAGTTGGAATGGTGGAATCCTCCGTTGACGTGCTTGATCAGCTGCTCAAAATTGTCCGTAACCGGGGACACGGCTAAGTACTTAGTTTTACACTCTGCAGAGGTTGTGCACGTTCACCATTGTACCCATTCAACCCAAGGTATCCTTTACACACCATTTGTGATAAGGAAAGGAGAGAATGAGACGAGATCTTTCAGAAGCATTTTCCCTCCCACCTGGCTTGACCCGTTCCACCTAACATCCCCCTACATCTCCTTGTCAAGCCGGAGAGAGTCCACGCAACATAATTGATCAAGCCAGAGCCCATATGGCAATGGCTGCACTGGAAGCAATCGTCACTCGGAGTTCTTCAGATTCCTCTGTTCCTGGGTGGCTGTTCACAAGTGTACATACTCCAGGAACCATAGACATGGACCTGAGTAGCCACTCAACATAACCCATGCAACCAATTACCACCCAGGTATTTCATTCTTAACTTAGTAGAATTTAGATTTTCACAAAACAACATTTGCATAGCACCAATAATTCTATTAAGTATTGCATAGGAACCTAGACACAGGTATAAGGGATTCTACACAGGTTTAGCATAGCAACACATGCATATAAAAATACACTAAGTAATGCATATAATAATAGGAAGTTTATGAGGTGTGCCACTTGCCTTTGAATGTTGTCGTTGTTCACAAACTCTTTTCAACAACGAACGTTTGCTCTCCGTTTAATCTAACAATAATAGCAAACAACAATACAACAGTCAACAAACAAGCACAACACTTACAAACAAGTTTCTTAACCTTCTAAGGAAAACATGACATGCATGATATGCAAGTTATTTCTAAGGACTAGAGATGCAAACCATGCCATGGAAAATCTTTTAAGTTAATGCAAGGCAATAGGTTGGTCCAAAAAGGACTAAGGGCTAAGGTCTTAAATTGGATAAACATACTTTGTTTTATACCAACTTGAAACAAGCACTCTAATGGCTTAGCCATGATGTGCAAAATACTTAGAGAAAAATACTAAGTCATTTGTTCAAGATGATCAACAATTATTATCAACTCTTTGTAAATTGGACATTCACTATAGTGAGAGAGACATACACCCGGCCAGCCACTTAAATTGTGCAACAGGTCTCATGTACGTAGACATGTAAGGTTTGTTTCCAGGCCGCTTCATCCCACTATGCTGCTAGGGTCCAACAACTTCAAGATGATAACATCATGATCAAAATTTGTTTAAGTCTAAAGGACAAGATTAGGAAAGAGGGAAAGGATAGAAAGAAAGATGTAGTTGTCCTCCAGGCTTCATCTCCAGACTTGTAACTTTCTTCTGGATGATGTTTTGATTGAGTTCTTGGTAGTCTTGCTAAATCTTCAGACTTGATGATTCTTGTATCCTCGAGGCTGGTCTTGGATTTACTTAGTCTTCATGAAGTCTCAGAGGAGAAGAAAAGACAGAGATAGAGACTTAGAGAATAAAAGGGGGTTGGCCTTCTTGAACTTCTTCTCACTTTTCTTCTAAGTGCTTGACATCTTGAGGATGCTTCCAGAGTCTGTTTTCTTCTAAGTCCTTCATGAACTTCTTCTTGATTTTCTTCTAAGTGTTTCTTCTCCTTGAAGATACTTCTGTAGTCTTGTTTTTGGCTAAGTCCTTCATTGGTCTTCCAGCTCCATGTTAAAATTCCTAAGTGTCTAAGTGTATAACACTTTTTCCAAAATACAAGTTTGAAAATAATCCTAACTTAGAGAAATTGGGGAGGAGTTTTCCTTATGGAAAATTTATCTATAAAATATGCTATGCATGAAATGCAATTTTAATTCACAAGCAACATAACACTCATTTTTGTGAAGTTTATAAAATATGCATAAAGTTATAATTGCAATTTAATTAGTTTCTAATTTGCAAAACATAATAAAAGGAAACATATAGATTAAAATTTTATGTGTTTTATATTTTATAACACAATTTTCTTTATAGATGGTGTTAATAGCCAGAGGTGGTTTAATTATTTTTAATGCAATTTGATTTAATCAAAAATAATATTTCTATTAAAAGTTATTTCAAAATTAGTCAAACTATTCAAATTAAACTCACAAATATGAAATCATTCAAAATTTACTCAAAAATATTTTATAGAAGTGGCATTAATTTACAAATATTCTAAAGTTTCTAAAACATATTTATTTGCAATTTTTTGATTTATAGATTTAATGTTATTACAAATATACTCAAATTCACCATTTGAAATTTGAATATTTTATACTAAGTCAAATTTGAATTTTGTCAGATCCAAAATATTCTACATGTCAAGAGCTTTCCAAATATATAAAATTTATTAAATTTGGAGTGGTGGTTAAAAAGTTATGAATGTTTGAACTATAGGGACTTTTCTGTAAAATTGCTATTTAATTCTATTCGGGAAAATAAAACAGAAAATGGTTCTGGCGACGTGGCTGTCCATGATTGGTTGGGCTCGGGCTCAGCTTGGTCTGGACTTAGCCGACGCCGTGGCTCGGCTCGGCTCGGCTCTGGTTGATCTGGATCACTAGATCCAGATCCAATGGACGGGGATGATCGTACCGGTTCGATTTTAGCCGATCTAACTCCTGCCGCAAGATCCCGATCGGACGGTAGAGAAGAAGGGAACCTTACCGTGGCGGCGCAGTGGTCACCGGCGGCGACGACGACGGCGGCGCGGCTCTGGCGCGGACGGATTCGACGCTCCGGGGGGTCTCCGGGGTCGCCGAGGGCACGGAGAGGTGCGGCGCGGCGTGCTGGAGACGATGGGTCCAAATCCGTCGTCTCGTTCTTCTTGGAACGGAAGGGAGGTGCGGATGGAGGCGCGGCGGCTCCGGCGATCCGTCCGAGCACGAGACACTCCGTTCGGCTGCGAATGGAGACGAGGGAAGTAGTCAGGAGATGCGCACGGACGCGAGGGTGAGGTAGGAGGGCTCACGGGCAACGGGGAAGGCTCACCTCGCCGGGGAACAGAGAAAAATGGCGGCGGCAGCAATGGAGCTCCGGCGAGCTTTTCCGGCGGCCTGGCGGCGTTCTGAGCTAGGGTTTGAGAGGGGAAACGGCGACGGGGACGTGGGGTTTATATAGGGGGCTTCAGGAGATCGTATCCCGCACGAATCGGAGAGGAAATCGACTCCGATTCGATTTGATCTTCGGCGCCGATTTCGGACAGAGGTTGGAGATGATCTGCTGACGTCAGCATGACGTCAGCCAGTATTTTCTTTTTCTGATTTTATTTATTTAATTCATATCTTTTGATTTAAATGTCCAAATGATGTCAAATTAATTTCTAAAAATTTGTAAAAATAATATCTTGCTGTTAAACCAGTTGTGGGTATGTTTTGAGAACTTTTTAAAATTAATACATTTGAAATGTTGGTTTAATACAAAATTGATACTTAATATCAATTTTGAATTTATAACTTAATTAAATTTTCTTTTTGCTAAATAAACTTTGTAAAATACCCACATTTCAATATGTTTAAATTTAAGTTATTTAAACTTATTTTGCTGAAATCATTCATCTTTATTTTGGCATAATATTAAAGACTAAATATAGATAATGTTTAGGAAATGTGAAATATAAGGTATTCATTTTCTTCTATTGACAATAATTTGTGCAACCTTATATTTTATAATATAATAATGCATTTGAAACTTCATAACAACTTTGGATAGGAATTTTGATTTAATTCTTTTCTTATATAGAATACATATTCATGAAAATCATTTTATGTGTTGATAATAAATGGAATTCATTTTAAGTTAATGAAATGTTTATTTGGATAAACCATGTTTTAAATAGTTTAAAAGATCACTTATAAATATTATTTTAATTTATGAATAGCTATGGCTATGTGTTTGCAATCAATTTCTTATATGTAACTATTTAATTAAAATTAAAATGGATTGTAGTTTGTAAAATATTTGTCCACTACACTTTTAGGTTTTTGAAGTACTATGGATAATAAAATGTTTAATCTGTGACATTTGAAATATTAAACCCAAGTTTGAAGTCTTTCATAGTTGGTTTCCTTATGCATTTAATATTTTATTTTAATAAAAAGAAAAGTTTTAAATTTTAGTGATTTTTGAACATTCCAAAATGTTGGGATGTTACAGACTACCACCCTTAAAAGGAATCTTGTCCCCGAGATTCGGAGAGGCTAGAAAAGAAAGCAAAGGCTTGAATGATTCTGATAACTCGAGATGTTTTGAGAAAATGAAATTTCGGACATGGAAACTTGAAAACTTGTAGGGTATAATTTTTCTGATTGGGGGGGAGGCTAGAAGCTTGTTTGGGATCTTTGGGTTTAATAGGTTGAGTTTGAATATTCTAGGTGGCTACCACCCTTAAAAGAAAAGTTTTGTTGATAATTCAACATCCTAATGCACAACCAAAAATCAAAATAATCCATTACAAACATCATCTAACAAACATCAAGCAATAAAGTTCAAACACAAGCAACACATACGTAAAATTTCAAACTTCTTTTGAGAAATCGAACTAATTGTCGGGGAAATACAAAAGTAACAGTACTGCCATACCACAATTTGATAGGTCAATACACTAAATCGATATGATAAGCTAAAAGATAAATGGTGGTCCCTCTAACATGGTTTTGATTGCTACACTTATCCTTCCTACATATTACGCTTGCGTTTTATTGCGTGGTTCTTTACCACAGGGGTGACTTCTTCCTCAGTTGACTCTTCAAACAGCACCTCTTCGGGGTCTTCTTCCACTGGCCCTTCCTCCTTCGTAGCTGCAGATACAGTCACATTTCCAGTGCCTTGGTCACCTCCTTCTTCAGCTACTGGCGGTGGTGGAGGTGGAATGAGTTGCGCCTCAAGCATGGCAATTTGCTCATCCTTGCCAAGGTTCTCCAAATGTAGGTCATGAATGAGTTCCTCCAGCTAACCAATAAGGTTTTCAGAAGCCTGGAGTTCTTGGGTTTTTGCGTGTATGACGGCTTGTGCATGATATGCGACGTCATAAGCCTGTTGGACTCTCCTGGTCAGACAGTTGATGAGATAATCCAAGTCTGCAAACGTCTTGTTAACAAGGGGCAGGTCCAGGCGATTTCCCGTGTGAGCCATCGAGAGACCATGTGCATTCCTCTTCCCAAAGGCACGGAAGGGCGATCCTGGTGCTAGCTTGAATCGATACTTGTAACACAAACGAGCCATTAAGTCCACCATAGCTATGTTCACTCCCTCAATCCACTCTGGGTAGTAGGTGACATAGTCCACGGGCTCGAAGTCTGGCATCGTAGGATCCGGGGTCATGATGGTGCGTATTTCCCAACGTATCCCATGGGGTATGTTGGTCTCCTCCTTCCTTCCTCGGAAATAGGGTGGTGGTAGCTTCAATACACTTGTCAATCTAGACAGCTGCCTCCCAAAGATGAAACCCGACAAAACTCCAGCATACGCAGTCTCAGTGTATTCTCCCATCTAAAATTTTGAATAGGTAAGAGTATTAGAATTTAAGAGAAAAGGGAAAGATGCAAGACAAGATAAATAATGTAACACCATATTAAAGAAAAGTTCAAGATTCACTCATGTTTTGGAAACCTTGTTTAGTTAACTATTTAACCTTTGGGGTCTTAGTCCAATCCTAGGGGTTTCGAACCTACAAGAAACACAGTGCTCTGATACCATCTGTAACGTACCTGCACTTTTAATAAGGCAGATACCTGTGTATAGTGCAAATCCCTGGATCGATTCATTTGCACACACAGTTTACGATGTAATATCACAACAAAGCATCACTTATATTACATCGATGATCCAGAATTACAAAATATTTGATACAAGTTGCATAGCGTAAAACTAGCATTGAAAAAGTACACAGCGGAAAATACAATAGCAGTGAGCCTCTATAACTTTCATGCTGCCACAGGCGAAAACATGTTGGTTGTACACTCGAAACCTTTAAACGAAACCTCACTAGTCATCTGAACAAATCTGCAATAAGAAAAATATTGCAACAACGTGGGTCAGATTCCATTAAAAATGGAGTCTGGCAAGTGACACTATGGTGGACACTTAAGGAAATAACTCTAAAGCCTATATGCATATTTGGCTGGTGGAGCTCAAGGCTAATTTGCATAAAGCCAATTTTTCCTATTATTTTGAAAACACTTTTCTTGAAATCTCGACGAGTATGGCATGAAAACCATAAATCTCATCTTCCCTTGTTCACCCATCAAGTTTTACTTTTGAAGTTGGAATGGTGGAATCCTCCGTTGACGTGCTTGATCAGCTGCTCAAAATTGTCCGTAACCGGGGACACGGCTAAGTACTTAGTTTTACACTCTGCAGAGGTTGTGCACGTTCACCATTGTACCCATTCAACCCAAGGTATCCTTTACACACCATTTGTGATAAGGAAAGGAGAGAATGAGACGAGATCTTTCAGAAGCATTTTCCCTCCCACCTGGCTTGACCCGTTCCACCTAACATCCCCCTACATCTCCTTGTCAAGCCGGAGAGAGTCCACGCAACATAATTGATCAAGCCAGAGCCCATATGGCAATGGCTGCACTGGAAGCAATCGTCACTCGGAGTTCTTCAGATTCCTCTGTTCCTGGGTGGCTGTTCACAAGTGTACATACTCCAGGAACCATAGACATGGACCTGAGTAGCCACTCAACATAACCCATGCAACCAATTACCACCCAGGTATTTCATTCTTAACTTAGTAGAATTTAGATTTTCACAAAACAACATTTGCATAGCACCAATAATTCTATTAAGTATTGCATAGGAAACTAGACACAGGTATAAGGGATTCTACACAGGTTTAGCATAGCAACACATGCATATAAAAATACACTAAGTAATGCATATAATAATAGGAAGTTTATGAGGTGTGCCACTTGCCTTTGAATGTTGTCGTTGTTCACAAACTCTTTTCAACAACGAACGTTTGCTCTCCGTTTAATCTAACAATAATAGCAAACAACAATACAACAGTCAACAAACAAGCACAACACTTACAAACAAGTTTCTTAACCTTCTAAGGAAAACATGACATGCATGATATGCAAGTTATTTCTAAGGACTAGAGATGCAAACCATGCCATGGAAAATCTTTTAAGTTAATGCAAGGCAATAGGTTGGTCCAAAAAGGACTAAGGGCTAAGGTCTTAAATTGGATAAACATACTTTGTTTTATACCAACTTGAAACAAGCACTCTAATGGCTTAGCCATGATGTGCAAAATACTTAGAGAAAAATACTAAGTCATTTGTTCAAGATGATCAACAATTATTATCAACTCTTTGTAAATTGGACATTCACTATAGTGAGAGAGACATACACCCGGCCAGCCACTTAAATTGTGCAACAGGTCTCATGTACGTAGACATGTAAGGTTTGTTTCCAGGCCGCTTCATCCCACTATGCTGCTAGGGTCCAACAACTTCAAGATGATAACATCATGATCAAAATTTGTTTAAGTCTAAAGGACAAGATTAGGAAAGAGGGAAAGGATAGAAAGAAAGATGTAGTTGTCCTCCAGGCTTCATCTCCAGACTTGTAACTTTCTTCTGGATGATGTTTTGATTGAGTTCTTGGTAGTCTTGCTAAATCTTCAGACTTGATGATTCTTGTATCCTCGAGGCTGGTCTTGGATTTACTTAGTCTTCATGAAGTCTCAGAGGAGAAGAAAAGACAGAGATAGAGACTTAGAGAATAAAAGGGGGTTGGCCTTCTTGAACTTCTTCTCACTTTTCTTCTAAGTGCTTGACATCTTGAGGATGCTTCCAGAGTCTGTTTTCTTCTAAGTCCTTCATGAACTTCTTCTTGATTTTCTTCTAAGTGTTTCTTCTCCTTGAAGATACTTCTGTAGTCTTGTTTTTGGCTAAGTCCTTCATTGGTCTTCCAGCTCCATGTTAAAATTCCTAAGTGTCTAAGTGTATAACACTTTTTCCAAAATACAAGTTTGAAAATAATCCTAACTTAGAGAAATTGGGGAGGAGTTTTCCTTATGGAAAATTTATCTATAAAATATGCTATGCATGAAATGCAATTTTAATTCACAAGCAACATAACACTCATTTTTGTGAAGTTTATAAAATATGCATAAAGTTATAATTGCAATTTAATTAGTTTCTAATTTGCAAAACATAATAAAAGGAAACATATAGATTAAAATTTTATGTGTTTTATATTTTATAACACAATTTTCTTTATAGATGGTGTTAATAGCCAGAGGTGGTTTAATTATTTTTAATGCAATTTGATTTAATCAAAAATAATATTTCTATTAAAAGTTATTTCAAAATTAGTCAAACTATTCAAATTAAACTCACAAATATGAAATCATTCAAAATTTACTCAAAAATATTTTATAGAAGTGGCATTAATTTACAAATATTCTAAAGTTTCTAAAACATATTTATTTGCAATTTTTTGATTTATAGATTTAATGTTATTACAAATATACTCAAATTCACCATTTGAAATTTGAATATTTTATACTAAGTCAAATTTGAATTTTGTCAGATCCAAAATATTCTACATGTCAAGAGCTTTCCAAATATATAAAATTTATTAAATTTGGAGTGGTGGTTAAAAAGTTATGAATGTTTGAACTATAGGGACTTTTCTGTAAAATTGCTATTTAATTCTATTCGGGAAAATAAAACAGAAAATGGTTCTGGCGACGTGGCTGTCCATGATTGGTTGGGCTCGGGCTCAGCTTGGTCTGGACTTAGCCGACGCCGTGGCTCGGCTCGGCTCGGCTCTGGTTGATCTGGATCACTAGATCCAGATCCAATGGACGGGGATGATCGTACCGGTTCGATTTTAGCCGATCTAACTCCTGCCGCAAGATCCCGATCGGACGGTAGAGAAGAAGGTAACCTTACCGTGGCGGCGCAGTGGTCACCGGCGGCGACGACGACGGCGGCGCGGCTCTGGCGCGGACGGATTCGACGCTCCGGGGGGTCTCCGGGGTCGTCGAGGGCACGGAGAGGTGCGGCGCGGCGTGCTGGAGACGATGGGTCCAAAGCCGTCGTCTCGTTCTTCTTGAAACGGAAGGGAGGTGCGGATGGAGGCGCGGCGGCTCCGGCGATCCGTCCGAGCACGAGACACTCCGTTCGGCTGCGAATGGAGACGAGGGAAGTAGTCAGGAGATGCGCACGGACGCGAGGGAGAGTTAGGAGGGCTCACGGGCAACGGGGAAGGCTCACCTCGCCGGGGAACAGAGAAAAATGGCGGCGGCAGCAATGGAGCTCCGGCGAGCTTTTCCGGCGGACTGGCGGCGTTCTGAGCTAGGGTTTGAGAGGGGAAACGGCGGCGGGGACGTGGGGTTTATATAGTTGGCTTCAGGAGATCGTATCCCGCACGAATCGGAGTGGAAATCGACTCCGATTCGATTTGATCTTCGGCGCCGATTTCGGACAGAGGTTGGAGATGATCTGCTGACGTCAGCCAGTATTTTCTTTTTCTGATTTTATTTATTTAATTCATATCTTTTGATTTAAATGTCCAAATGATGTCAAATTAATTTCAAAAAATTTGTAAAAATAATATCTTGCTGTTAAACCAGTTGTGGGTATGTTTTGAGAACTTTTTAAAATTAATACATTTGAAATGTTGGTTTAATACAAAATTGATACTTAATATCAATTTGAATTTATAACTTAATTAAATTTTCTTTTTGCTAAATAAACTTTGTAAAATACCCACATTTCAATATGTTTAAATTTAAGTTATTTAAACTTATTTTGCTGAAATCATTCATCTTTATTTTGGCATAATATTAAAGACTAAATATAGATAATGTTTAGGAAATGTGAAATATAAGGTATTCATTTTCTTCTATTGACAATAATTTGTGCAACCTTATATTTTATAATATAATAATGCATTTGAAACTTCATAACAACTTTGGATAGGAATTTTGATTTAATTCTTTTCTTATATAGAATACATATTCATGAAAATCATTTTATGTGTTGATAATAAATGGAATTCATTTTAAGTTAATGAAATGTTTATTTGGATAAACCATGTTTTAAATAGTTTAAAAGATCACTTATAAATATTATTTTAATTTATGAATAGCTATGGCTATGTGTTTGCAATCAATTTCTTATATGTAACTATTTAATTAAAATTAAAATGGATTGTAGTTTGTAAAATATTTGTCCACTACACTTTTAGGTTTTTGAAGTACTATGGATAATAAAATGTTTAATCTGTGACATTTGAAATATTAAACCCAAGTTTGAAGTCTTTCATAGTTGGTTTCCTTATGCATTTAATATTTTATTTTAATAAAAAGAAAAGTTTTAAATTTTAGTGATTTTTGAACATTCCAAAATGTTGGGATGTTACAGACTACCACCCTTAAAAGGAATCTTGTCCCCGAGATTCGGAGAGGCTAGAAAAGAAAGCAAAGGCTTGAATGATTCTGATAACTCGAGATGTTTTGAGAAAATGAAATTTCGGACATGGAAACTTGAAAACTTGTAGGGTATAATTTTTCTGATTGGGGGGGAGGCTAGAAGATTGTTTGGGATCTTTGGGTTTAATAGGTTGAGTTTGAATATTCTAGGTGGCTACCACCCTTAAAAGAAAAGTTTTGTTGATAATTCAACATCCTAATGCACAACCAAAAATCAAAATAATCCATTACAAACATCATCTAACAAACATCAAGCAATAAAGTTCAAACACAAGCAACACATACGTAAAATTTCAAACTTCTTTTGAGAAATCGAACTAATTGTCGGGGAAATACAAAAGTAACAGTACTGCCATACCACAATTTGATAGGTCAATACACTAAATCGATATGATAAGCTAAAAGATAAATGGTGGTCCCTCTAACATGGTTTTGATTGCTACACTTATCCTTCCTACATATTACGCTTGCGTTTTATTGCGTGGTTCTTTACCACAGGCGTGACTTCTTCCTCAGTTGACTCTTCAAACAGCACCTCTTCGGGGTCTTCTTCCACTGGCCCTTCCTCCTTCGTAGCTGCAGATACAGTCACATTTCCAGTGCCTTGGTCACCTCCTTCTTCAGCTACTGGCGGTGGTGGAGGTGGAATGAGTTGCGCCTCAAGCATGGCAATTTTCTCATCCTTGCCAAGGTTCTCCAAATGTAGGTCATGAATGAGTTCCTCCAGCTAACCAATAAGGTTTTCAGAAGCCTGGAGTTCTTGGGTTTTTGCGTGTATGACGGCTTGTGCATGATCTGCGACGTCATAAGCCTGTTGGACTCTCCTGGTCAGACAGTTGATGAGATAATCCAAGTCTGCAAACGTCTTGTTAACAAGGGGCAGGTCCAGGCGATTTCCCGTGTGAGCCATCGAGAGACCATGTGCATTCCTCTTCCCAAAGGCACGGAAGGGCGATCCTGGTGCTAGCTTCAATCGATACTTGTAACACAAACGAGCCATTAAGTCCACCATAGCTATGTTCACTCCCTCAATCCACTCTGGGTAGTAGGTGACATAGTCCACGGGCTCGAAGTCTGGCATCGTAGGATCCGGTGTCATGATGGTGCGTATTTCCCAACGTATCCCATGGGGTATGTTGGTTTCCTCCTTCCTTCCTCGGAAATAGGGTGGTGGTAGCTTCAATACACTTGTCAATCTAGACAGCTGCCTCCCAAAGATGAAACCCGACAAAACTCCAGCATACGCAGTCTCAGTGTATTCTCCCATCTAAAATTTTGAACAGGTAAGAGTATTAGAATTTAAGAGAAAAGGGAAAGATGCAAGACAAGATAAATAATGTAACACCATATTAAAGAAAAGTTCAAGATTCACTCATGTTTTGGAAACCTAGTTTAGTTAACTATTTAACCTTTGGGGTCTTAGTCCAATCCTAGGGGTTTCAAACCTACAGGCAACACAGTGCTCTGATACCATCTGTAACGTACCTGCACTTTTAATAAGGCAGATACCTGTGTATAGTGCAAATCCCTGGATCGATTCATTTGCACACACAGTTTACGATGTAATATCACAACAAAGCATCACTTATATAACATCGATGATCCAGAATTACAAAATATTTGATACAAGTTGCATAGCGTAAAACTAGCATTGAAAAAGTACACAGCGGAAAATACAATAGCAGTGAGCCTCTATAACTTTCATGCTGCCACAGGCGAAAACATGTTGGTTGTAGACTCGAAACCTTTAAACGAAACCTCACTAGTCATCTGAACAAATCTGCAATAAGAAAAATATTGCAACAACGTGGGTCAGATTCCATTAAAAATGGAGTCTGGCAAGTGACACTATGGTGGACACTTAAGGAAATAACTCTAAAGCCTATATGCATATTTGGCTGGTGGAGCTCAAGGCTAATTTGCATAAAGCCAATTTTTCCTATTCTTTTGAAAACACTTTTCTTGAAATCTCGACGAGTATGGCATGAAAACCATAAATCTCATCTTCCCTTGTTCACCCATCAAGTTTTACTTTTGAAGTTGGAATGGTGGAATCCTCCGTTGACGTGCTTGATCAGCTGCTCAAAATTGTCCGTAACCGGGGACACGGCTAAGTACTTAGTTTTACACTCTGCAGAGGTTGTGCACGTTCACCATTGTACCCATTCAACCCAAGGTATCCTTTACACACCATTTGTGATAAGGAAAGGAGAGAATGAGACGAGATCTTTCAGAAGCATTTTCCCTCCCACCTGGCTTGACCCGTTCCACCTAACATCCCCCTACATCTCCTTGTCAAGCCGGAGAGAGTCCACGCAACATAATTGATCAAGCCAGAGCCCATATGGCAATGGCTGCACTGGAAGCAATCGTCACTCGGAGTTCTTCAGATTCCTCTGTTCCTGGGTGGCTGTTCACAAGTGTACATACTCCAGGAACCATAGACATGGACCTGAGTAGCCACTCAACATAACCCATGCAACCAATTACCACCCAGGTATTTCATTCTTAACTTAGTAGAATTTAGATTTTCACAAAACAACATTTGCATAGCACCAATAATTCTATTAAGTATTGCATAGGAAACTAGACACAGGTATAAGGGATTCTACACAGGTTTAGCATAGCAACACATGCATATAAAAATACACTAAGTAATGCATATAATAATAGGAAGTTTATGAGGTGTGCCACTTGCCTTTGAATGTTGTCGTTGTTCACAAACTCTTTTCAACAACGAACGTTTGCTCTCCGTTTAATCTAACAATAATAGCAAACAACAATACAACAGTCAACAAACAAGCACAACACTTACAAACAAGTTTCTTAACCTTCTAAGGAAAACATGACATGCATGATATGCAAGTTATTTCTAAGGACTAGAGATGCAAACCATGCCATGGAAAATCTTTTAAGTTAATGCAAGGCAATAGGTTGGTCCAAAAAGGACTAAGGGCTAAGGTCTTAAATTGGATAAACATACTTTGTTTTATACCAACTTGAAACAAGCACTCTAATGGCTTAGCCATGATGTGCAAAATACTTAGAGAAAAATACTAAGTCATTTGTTCAAGATGATCAACAATTATTATCAACTCTTTGTAAATTGGACATTCACTATAGTGAGAGAGACATACACCCGGCCAGCCACTTAAATTGTGCAACAGGTCTCATGTACGTAGACATGTAAGGTTTGTTTCCAGGCCGCTTCATCCCACTATGCTGCTAGGGTCCAACAACTTCAAGATGATAACATCATGATCAAAATTTGTTTAAGTCTAAAGGACAAGATTAGGAAAGAGGGAAAGGATAGAAAGAAAGATGTAGTTGTCCTCCAGGCTTCATCTCCAGACTTGTAACTTTCTTCTGGATGATGTTTTGATTGAGTTCTTGGTAGTCTTGCTAAATCTTCAGACTTGATGATTCTTGTATCCTCGAGGCTGGTCTTGGATTTACTTAGTCTTCATGAAGTCTCAGAGGAGAAGAAAAGACAGAGATAGAGACTTAGAGAATAAAAGGGGGTTGGCCTTCTTGAACTTCTTCTCACTTTTCTTCTAAGTGCTTGACATCTTGAGGATGCTTCCAGAGTCTGTTTTCTTCTAAGTCCTTCATGAACTTCTTCTTGATTTTCTTCTAAGTGTTTCTTCTCCTTGAAGATACTTCTGTAGTCTTGTTTTTGGCTAAGTCCTTCATTGGTCTTCCAGCTCCATGTTAAAATTCCTAAGTGTCTAAGTGTATAACACTTTTTCCAAAATACAAGTTTGAAAATAATCCTAACTTAGAGAAATTGGGGAGGAGTTTTCCTTATGGAAAATTTATCTATAAAATATGCTATGCATGAAATGCAATTTTAATTCACAAGCAACATAACACTCATTTTTGTGAAGTTTATAAAATATGCATAAAGTTATAATTGCAATTTAATTAGTTTCTAATTTGCAAAACATAATAAAAGGAAACATATAGATTAAAATTTTATGTGTTTTATATTTTATAACACAATTTTCTTTATAGATGGTGTTAATAGCCAGAGGTGGTTTAATTATTTTTAATGCAATTTGATTTAATCAAAAATAATATTTCTATTAAAAGTTATTTCAAAATTAGTCAAACTATTCAAATTAAACTCACAAATATGAAATCATTCAAAATTTACTCAAAAATATTTTATAGAAGTGGCATTAATTTACAAATATTCTAAAGTTTCTAAAACATATTTATTTGCAATTTTTTGATTTATAGATTTAATGTTATTACAAATATACTCAAATTCACCATTTGAAATTTGAATATTTTATACTAAGTGAAATTTGAATTTTGTCAGATCCAAAATATTCTACATGTCAAGAGCTTTCCAAATATATAAAATTTATTAAATTTGGAGTGGTGGTTAAAAAGTTATGAATGTTTGAACTATAGGGACTTTTCTGTAAAATTGCTATTTAATTCTATTCGGGAAAATAAAACAGAAAATGGTTCTGGCGACGTGGCTGTCCATGATTGGTTGGGCTCGGGCTCAGCTTGGTCTGGACTTAGCCGACGCCGTGGCTCGGCTCGGCTCGGCTCTGGTTGATCTGGATCACTAGATCCAGATCCAATGGACCGGGATGATCGTACCGGTTCGATTTTAGCCGATCTAACTCCTGCCGCAAGATCCCGATCGGACGGTAGAGAAGAAGGTAACCTTACCGTGGCGGCGCAGTGGTCACCGGCGGCGACGACGACGGCGGCGCGGCTCTGGCGCGGACGGATTCGACGCTCCGGGGGGTCTCCGGGGTCGTCGAGGGCACGGAGAGGTGCGGCGCGGCGTGCTGGAGACGATGGGTCCAAAGCCGTCGTCTCGTTCTTCTTGAAACGGAAGGGAGGTGCGGATGGAGGCGCGGCGGCTCCGGCGATCCGTCCGAGCACGAGACACTCCGTTCGGCTGCGAATGGAGACGAGGGAAGTAGTCAGGAGATGCGCACGGACGCGAGGGAGAGTTAGGAGGGCTCACGGGCAACGGGGAAGGCTCACCTCGCCGGGGAACAGAGAAAAATGGCGGCGGCAGCAATGGAGCTCCGGCGAGCTTTTCCGGCGGACTGGCGGCGTTCTGAGCTAGGGTTTGAGAGGGGAAACGGCGGCGGGGACGTGGGGTTTATATAGTTGGCTTCAGGAGATCGTATCCCGCACGAATCGGAGTGGAAATCGACTCCGATTCGATTTGATCTTCGGCGCCGATTTCGGACAGAGGTTGGAGATGATCTGCTGACGTCAGCCAGTATTTTCTTTTTCTGATTTTATTTATTTAATTCATATCTTTTGATTTAAATGTCCAAATGATGTCAAATTAATTTCAAAAAATTTGTAAAAATAATATCTTGCTGTTAAACCAGTTGTGGGTATGTTTTGAGAACTTTTTAAAATTAATACATTTGAAATGTTGGTTTAATACAAAATTGATACTTAATATCAATTTGAATTTATAACTTAATTAAATTTTCTTTTTGCTAAATAAACTTTGTAAAATACCCACATTTCAATATGTTTAAATTTAAGTTATTTAAACTTATTTTGCTGAAATCATTCATCTTTATTTTGGCATAATATTAAAGACTAAATATAGATAATGTTTAGGAAATGTGAAATATAAGGTATTCATTTTCTTCTATTGACAATAATTTGTGCAACCTTATATTTTATAATATAATAATGCATTTGAAACTTCATAACAACTTTGGATAGGAATTTTGATTTAATTCTTTTCTTATATAGAATACATATTCATGAAAATCATTTTATGTGTTGATAATAAATGGAATTCATTTTAAGTTAATGAAATGTTTATTTGGATAAACCATGTTTTAAATAGTTTAAAAGATCACTTATAAATATTATTTTAATTTATGAATAGCTATGGCTATGTGTTTGCAATCAATTTCTTATATGTAACTATTTAATTAAAATTAAAATGGATTGTAGTTTGTAAAATATTTGTCCACTACACTTTTAGGTTTTTGAAGTACTATGGATAATAAAATGTTTAATCTGTGACATTTGAAATATTAAACCCAAGTTTGAAGTCTTTCATAGTTGGTTTCCTTATGCATTTAATATTTTATTTTAATAAAAAGAAAAGTTTTAAATTTTAGTGATTTTTGAACATTCCAAAATGTTGGGATGTTACAGACTACCACCCTTAAAAGGAATCTTGTCCCCGAGATTCGGAGAGGCTAGAAAAGAAAGCAAAGGCTTGAATGATTCTGATAACTCGAGATGTTTTGAGAAAATGAAATTTCGGACATGGAAACTTGAAAACTTGTAGGGTATAATTTTTCTGATTGGGGGGGAGGCTAGAAGATTGTTTGGGATCTTTGGGTTTAATAGGTTGAGTTTGAATATTCTAGGTGGCTACCACCCTTAAAAGAAAAGTTTTGTTGATAATTCAACATCCTAATGCACAACCAAAAATCAAAATAATCCATTACAAACATCATCTAACAAACATCAAGCAATAAAGTTCAAACACAAGCAACACATACGTAAAATTTCAAACTTCTTTTGAGAAATCGAACTAATTGTCGGGGAAATACAAAAGTAACAGTACTGCCATACCACAATTTGATAGGTCAATACACTAAATCGATATGATAAGCTAAAAGATAAATGGTGGTCCCTCTAACATGGTTTTGATTGCTACACTTATCCTTCCTACATATTACGCTTGCGTTTTATTGCGTGGTTCTTTACCACAGGCGTGACTTCTTCCTCAGTTGACTCTTCAAACAGCACCTCTTCGGGGTCTTCTTCCACTGGCCCTTCCTCCTTCGTAGCTGCAGATACAGTCACATTTCCAGTGCCTTGGTCACCTCCTTCTTCAGCTACTGGCGGTGGTGGAGGTGGAATGAGTTGCGCCTCAAGCATGGCAATTTTCTCATCCTTGCCAAGGTTCTCCAAATGTAGGTCATGAATGAGTTCCTCCAGCTAACCAATAAGGTTTTCAGAAGCCTGGAGTTCTTGGGTTTTTGCGTGTATGACGGCTTGTGCATGATCTGCGACGTCATAAGCCTGTTGGACTCTCCTGGTCAGACAGTTGATGAGATAATCCAAGTCTGCAAACGTCTTGTTAACAAGGGGCAGGTCCAGGCGATTTCCCGTGTGAGCCATCGAGAGACCATGTGCATTCCTCTTCCCAAAGGCACGGAAGGGCGATCCTGGTGCTAGCTTCAATCGATACTTGTAACACAAACGAGCCATTAAGTCCACCATAGCTATGTTCACTCCCTCAATCCACTCTGGGTAGTAGGTGACATAGTCCACGGGCTCGAAGTCTGGCATCGTAGGATCCGGTGTCATGATGGTGCGTATTTCCCAACGTATCCCATGGGGTATGTTGGTTTCCTCCTTCCTTCCTCGGAAATAGGGTGGTGGTAGCTTCAATACACTTGTCAATCTAGACAGCTGCCTCCCAAAGATGAAACCCGACAAAACTCCAGCATACGCAGTCTCAGTGTATTCTCCCATCTAAAATTTTGAACAGGTAAGAGTATTAGAATTTAAGAGAAAAGGGAAAGATGCAAGACAAGATAAATAATGTAACACCATATTAAAGAAAAGTTCAAGATTCACTCATGTTTTGGAAACCTAGTTTAGTTAACTATTTAACCTTTGGGGTCTTAGTCCAATCCTAGGGGTTTCAAACCTACAGGCAACACAGTGCTCTGATACCATCTGTAACGTACCTGCACTTTTAATAAGGCAGATACCTGTGTATAGTGCAAATCCCTGGATCGATTCATTTGCACACACAGTTTACGATGTAATATCACAACAAAGCATCACTTATATAACATCGATGATCCAGAATTACAAAATATTTGATACAAGTTGCATAGCGTAAAACTAGCATTGAAAAAGTACACAGCGGAAAATACAATAGCAGTGAGCCTCTATAACTTTCATGCTGCCACAGGCGAAAACATGTTGGTTGTAGACTCGAAACCTTTAAACGAAACCTCACTAGTCATCTGAACAAATCTGCAATAAGAAAAATATTGCAACAACGTGGGTCAGATTCCATTAAAAATGGAGTCTGGCAAGTGACACTATGGTGGACACTTAAGGAAATAACTCTAAAGCCTATATGCATATTTGGCTGGTGGAGCTCAAGGCTAATTTGCATAAAGCCAATTTTTCCTATTCTTTTGAAAACACTTTTCTTGAAATCTCGACGAGTATGGCATGAAAACCATAAATCTCATCTTCCCTTGTTCACCCATCAAGTTTTACTTTTGAAGTTGGAATGGTGGAATCCTCCGTTGACGTGCTTGATCAGCTGCTCAAAATTGTCCGTAACCGGGGACACGGCTAAGTACTTAGTTTTACACTCTGCAGAGGTTGTGCACGTTCACCATTGTACCCATTCAACCCAAGGTATCCTTTACACACCATTTGTGATAAGGAAAGGAGAGAATGAGACGAGATCTTTCAGAAGCATTTTCCCTCCCACCTGGCTTGACCCGTTCCACCTAACATCCCCCTACATCTCCTTGTCAAGCCGGAGAGAGTCCACGCAACATAATTGATCAAGCCAGAGCCCATATGGCAATGGCTGCACTGGAAGCAATCGTCACTCGGAGTTCTTCAGATTCCTCTGTTCCTGGGTGGCTGTTCACAAGTGTACATACTCCAGGAACCATAGACATGGACCTGAGTAGCCACTCAACATAACCCATGCAACCAATTACCACCCAGGTATTTCATTCTTAACTTAGTAGAATTTAGATTTTCACAAAACAACATTTGCATAGCACCAATAATTCTATTAAGTATTGCATAGGAACCTAGACACAGGTATAAGGGATTCTACACAGGTTTAGCATAGCAACACATGCATATAAAAATACACTAAGTAATGCATATAATAATAGGAAGTTTATGAGGTGTGCCACTTGCCTTTGAATGTTGTCGTTGTTCACAAACTCTTTTCAACAACGAACGTTTGCTCTCCGTTTAATCTAACAATAATAGCAAACAACAATACAACAGTCAACAAACAAGCACAACACTTACAAACAAGTTTCTTAACCTTCTAAGGAAAACATGACATGCATGATATGCAAGTTATTTCTAAGGACTAGAGATGCAAACCATGCCATGGAAAATCTTTTAAGTTAATGCAAGGCAATAGGTTGGTCCAAAAAGGACTAAGGGCTAAGGTCTTAAATTGGATAAACATACTTTGTTTTATACCAACTTGAAACAAGCACTCTAATGGCTTAGCCATGATGTGCAAAATACTTAGAGAAAAATACTAAGTCATTTGTTCAAGATGATCAACAATTATTATCAACTCTTTGTAAATTGGACATTCACTATAGTGAGAGAGACATACACCCGGCCAGCCACTTAAATTGTGCAACAGGTCTCATGTACGTAGACATGTAAGGTTTGTTTCCAGGCCGCTTCATCCCACTATGCTGCTAGGGTCCAACAACTTCAAGATGATAACATCATGATCAAAATTTGTTTAAGTCTAAAGGACAAGATTAGGAAAGAGGGAAAGGATAGAAAGAAAGATGTAGTTGTCCTCCAGGCTTCATCTCCAGACTTGTAACTTTCTTCTGGATGATGTTTTGATTGAGTTCTTGGTAGTCTTGCTAAATCTTCAGACTTGATGATTCTTGTATCCTCGAAGCTGGTCTTGGATTTACTTAGTCTTCATGAAGTCTCAGAGGAGAAGAAAAGACAGAGATAGAGACTTAGAGAATAAAAGGGGGTTGGCCTTCTTGAACTTCTTCTCACTTTTCTTCTAAGTGCTTGACATCTTGAGGATGCTTCCAGAGTCTGTTTTCTTCTAAGTCCTTCATGAACATCTTCTTGATTTTCTTCTAAGTGTTTCTTCTCCTTGAAGATACTTCTGTAGTCTTGTTTTTGGCTAAGTCCTTCATTGGTCTTCCAGCTCCATGTTAAAATTCCTAAGTGTCTAAGTGTATAACACTTTTTCCAAAATACAAGTTTGAAAATAATCCTAACTTAGAGAAATTGGGGAGGAGTTTTCCTTATGGAAAATTTATCTATAAAATATGCTATGCATGAAATGCAATTTTAATTCACAAGCAACATAACACTCATTTTTGTGAAGTTTATAAAATATGCATAAAGTTATAATTGCAATTTAATTAGTTTCTAATTTGCAAAACATAATAAAAGGAAACATATAGATTAAAATTTATGTGTTTTATATTTTATAACACAATTTTCTTTATAGGTGGTGTTAATAGCCAGAGGTGGTTTAATTATTTTTAATGCAATTTGATTTAATCAAAAATAATATTTCTATTAAAAGTTATTTCAAAATTAGTCAAACTATTCAAATTAAACTCACAAATATGAAATCATTCAAAATTTACTCAAAAATATTTTATAGAAGTGGCATTAATTTACAAATATTCTAAAGTTTCTAAAACATATTTATTTGCAATTTTTTGATTTATAGATTTAATGTTATTACAAATATACTCAAATTCACCATTTGAAATTTGAATATTTTATACTAAGTGAAATTTGAATTTTGTCAGATCCAAAATATTCTACATGTCAAGAGCTTTCCAAATATATAAAATTTATTAAATTTGGAGTGGTGGTTAAAAAGTTATGAATGTTTGAACTATAGGGACTTTTCTGTAAAATTGCTATTTAATTCTATTCGGGAAAATAAAACAGAAAATGGTTCTGGCGACGTGGCTGTCCATGATTGGTTGGGCTCGGGCTCAGCTTGGTCTGGACTTAGCCGACGCCGTGGCTCGGCTCGGCTCGGCTCTGGTTGATCTGGATCACTAGATCCAGATCCAATGGACGGGGATGATCGTACCGGTTCGATTTTAGCCGATCTAACTCCTGCCGCAAGATCCCGATCGGACGGTAGAGAAGAAGGGAACCTTACCGTGGCGGCGCAGTGGTCACCGGCGGCGACGACGACGGCGGCGCGGCTCTGGCGCGGACGGATTCGACGCTCCGGGGGGTCTCCGGGGTCGCCGAGGGCACGGAGAGGTGCGGCGCGGCGTGCTGGAGACGATGGGTCCAAAGCCATCGTCTCGTTCTTCTTGGAACGGAAGGGAGGTGCGGATGGAGGCGCGGCGGCTCCGGCGATCCGTCCGAGCACGAGACACTCCGTTCGGCTGCGAATGGAGACGAGGGAAGTAGTCAGGAGATGCGCACGGACGCGAGGGAGAGGTAGGAGGGCTCACGGGCAACGGGGAAGGCTCACCTCGCCGGGGAACAGAGAAAAATGGCGGCGGCAGCAATGGAGCTCCGGCGAGCTTTTCCGGCGGACTGGCGGCGTTCTGAGCTAGGGTTTGAGAGGGGAAACGGCGGCGGGGACGTGGGGTTTATATAGTTGGCTTCAGGAGATCGTATCCCGCACGAATCGGAGAGGAAATCGACTCCGATTTGATCTTCGGCGCCGATTTCGGACAGAGGTTGGAGATGATCTGCTGACGTCAGCATGACGTCAGCCAGTATTTTCTTTTTCTGATTTTATTTATTTAATTCATATCTTTTGATTTAAATGTCCAAATGATGTCAAATTAATTTCAAAAAATTTGTAAAAATAATATCTTGCTGTTAAACCAGTTGTGGGTATGTTTTGAGAACTTTTTAAAATTAATACATTTGAAATGTTGGTTTAATACAAAATTGATACTTAATATCAATTTGAATTTATAACTTAATTAAATTTTCTTTTTGCTAAATAAACTTTGTAAAATACCCACATTTCAATATGTTTAAATTTAAGTTATTTAAACTTATTTTGCTGAAATCATTCATCTTTATTTTGGCATAATATTAAAGACTAAATATAGATAATGTTTAGGAAATGTGAAATATAAGGTATTCATTTTCTTTTATTGACAATAATTTGTGCAACCTTATATTTTATAATATAATAATTCATTTGAAACTTCATAACAACTTTGGATAGGAATTTTGATTTAATTCTTTTCTTATATAGAATACATATTCATGAAAATCATTTTATGTGTTGATAATAAATGGAATTCATTTTAAGTTAATGAAATGTTTATTTGGATAAACCATGTTTTAAATAGTTTAAAAGATCACTTATAAATATTATTTTAATTTATGAATAGCTATGGCTATGTGTTTGGAATCAATTTCTTATATGTAACTATTTAATTAAAATTAAAATGGATTGTAGTTTGTAAAATATTTGTCCACTACACTTTTAGGTTTTTGAAGTACTGTGGATAATAAAATGTTTAATCTGTGACATTTGAAATATTAAACCCAAGTTTGAAGTCTTTCATACTTGGTTTCCTTATGCATTTAATATTTTATTTTAATAAAAAGAAAAGTTTTAAATTTTAGTGATTTTTGAACATTCCAAAATGTTGGGATGTTACACTTTGTTAAACTTCTTCAGAATGAAGCCCTTAACTTGAGGTAGCGGTAAACCTATCTTCTCGCCGATATCGAAAAGGTAGCAGCCAAAACGGGTGTCCTCGAAGTCCTCCGCAGTGGTGAAGTGGAAGCTCGTCATCCTTTAGGTAGAAAGAAAAGAATTTAAAACAAGAAATGTATTAGGTAAAGAAGTACTAGTCATATGTGCATTATTAATTTAGAAGAAATACTAAGTCAAATCTCAATGTGATCAACAAATATTAACAACTCTTTGTAAATTGGATATTCACTATAGTGAGAGAGACAGACACCCGGCCAGCCACTTAATTGTGGAACAGGTCTCATGTACGCAGACATGTAAGGTTTGTTTCCAGCCGCTTCATCTCACTATGCCGCTAAGATCCAAAATACTTAAGTAGATAATATTATGATTAAAAGGTTTTTCCAATCCTAAGGGCTCGAACCTACAAGCAACACAGTGCTCTGATACCATCTGTATGTAACGACATATTGAATGACACAGAACCTCTAGTAGAGTGTAAAGGATTATTTAAGTGATTAAATTTTCTATGAATGAAGTTAGGAGTATTAGGCATCCTATCTATAACTCTATAGATCGTAAGGGCTTAATATAATTAGGTCGGAATAGTTCCTAAGTAAAGATTCTGAAGTGTTTCAGAATAGAGCAAGCAAAGAAAATGGTTCTTACTTGTATGACTAGGTAATGTATTAAGTTTATCTTGACATTTTTAGTGATAGAAAATGATGTTCGAACTTCTCTATGTATCAGACATAGATTCTATCAGACTGAAAGCTCGACTTGGTGTGACCCTAGTTCTTGGTTGAAGAACGGGTTCTAGAGTGATCCTTGTGTGGATCAATGAACAAACGTTAAGCATATTTTTTCAGTGTCTATGAGAACTGAAGATATATTTTCTAGTAAAGGGTAAGAGTGGAAATACAACTTGCCGTAAAACGGTTACGATGATGCAAGTTGTGACACAAACCCATACGACTAGAAATATCATATAGGAGATGTCCTTTGTTTTAAAGAAAGACATGGTTAGCTTGCGAAGTCGCATATGAATGCACTGTTGCATAATTTACGTAGGTATAGAAATATATGGCAACTTCAGAAGTAGCAAGTGTGATTGGACTGAGCAGTTTTCGGGACGTATGTGGTCCCCTTAATAGATCTCTTAGACTTTTAAGGACCATGCTACGCGAATGTTCGAGTCTCAGTGTAGTGTACCTGCACTTAAAATATGGCAGATACCTGTGTATAGTGCAAATCCCTGGATCGATTCGTTTGCACACACAGTTACGATGTAATATCACAACAAAGTATCAATTTATTACAACGCTGATCGAGACTTAGAAAATATTCATTACAATTTGCATAGCATCAAGCTAGCACTGAACAGAGTAAACAGCGGAAAATTATTCTTCATGGAGTCCCCAATCATCATCATGTGCCACAGGCGAGCATGTTGGTTGAAGACTCGAAACCCTTAGCAAAAACTCACTCATCATCAGAACAGTCTGCAATAAGATATATATTGCAACAACGTGGGTCAGAACCATTAAAAATGGAACTGGCAAGTGACACTATGGTGGACACTAAGAGGAATAACTCTATAACCTATATGCTTATTTGGCTGGTGGAGCTCAAGGCTATTTTGCAGAGAGCAAGTTTTTCCTTAACTTTTTGAAACAACTTTACCTCGTTGAGACAATTATGGTATGAAAGCCATAGTCTCAATCTACCCTTGTTCTCCCATCAAGTTTTAATTTTATAAATTGGAATGGTGGAATTCTCCGTTGACGTCCTCGTTCAGCTGCTCAATTGTCCGTTTCCGGGGACACGGCTAAGTAATTAGATTTTAACTCTGCAGAGGTTGTGCACGTTCACCATTGTACCCATTCAACCCAAACTATCCTTTACACACCATCTGTGATAAGGGAAAGGAGAAGAATGAGACGAGATCTTTCAGAAGCATTTTCCCTCCCACTCTGGCCTGACGCGCTCCACCTACTAACCACTACCTCCACCTGTCAGGCCGGGGCGAGTCCACACAGCTTAGTTGATCAAGCCAGAGCCCATATTGGCAATGGCTGCACGAGAAGCAATCTTCACTCGGAGTTCTTCAGATCCCTTTGTTCCTGGGTGGCCATCCACAAGTGAATATCCCACAGGTAAATCCCCTGGGGACAACACTCAACTCATACAGCCAAGCAACCAATTCCACCCAGGTGTTTGATTATAACTTAGTATATTTTAACATTTCATCAAAATAGTTTTGCATAGCATCACAATTCTACTAAGTATTTTCATAGGAACCTAGACATAGGAATAAGGAAGTCTAAACATGGCTTGCATAGCAATACTATCCTGCACATGCTTATAGAAAAATAATCTACTCATGCATAGAAAATAATAGGACTTTTATGGGGGTGTGCCACTTGCCTTGGCAACCGGGAGTGTAGCAGTTACAGTTGCAAAGATTTTCGTTTCCCTCTGAATAGTCCAACAAAAGAAATAAAGAGCCACACATAAACACACAAGCAATATGTTCATACAAATAAAAATATGTTATGCATGAGATGCAATAATTTATTTAATTGTCAAGAAACGAAAATATGTATCTCTTTGAATGTTTGTGATGTATGCATGAATAAATTTCTTTAATTTGTTTTCTTTTATTTGGACATGAATAAAGGGTGACATCAAGATTTTTAGCTTCCCTAGATAAAATTTCAAAATCAAATTTTGTAAGAATGACATTTGGGCAGAGGGCATCTAAACAAGTTTTTAGCAATTTGATTTACTCAAAAATAATTTTTTTTAAATAAAGTTATGTCAAAAACATTTAAACTACTCTCAAAAATATTTGAAATTTTGAATGTGTCAAACCAGAAAACTAATGACGCCAAAAGATTCTACTGGTTCTAAGGATTCCAAATATATAAAAATATTTAAATTTGGATAAACAGATAAAAAGTAATGAATAAAACACTATGCAGGGTGTTTTCTGCAAAACTGCCAAATAAAATAATTTTAAGAAATTTGTAGAAAAATAATATCTGACGTGGTGCTGACTGTGCGCTGACGCGGCGCTTACTGTGCGTGCCACGCAAGCGTACCACTTCGTTTTTAAGTGATCTAATCCTAGCCGTGCACGGGAGATCTAACGGTCCAGATCCAATCGACCAGAAACGAGCGGCGCGGCCGGCCGGAACCTTAGCCCGAGGCGTGCTCGCGGTGGCGCCATCGCCGGCGAGGCTCGTTGCCTACGATCTACTGTCTACGAGAACGAACGAGTCATACCCGTGCGTGGAGGAGGTCGATGCGGAGACGATGGCGAGGTGGTCGACGATGGGGTGCACTGACACGCCGAAAATTGCTCGTCGGAGTCGTTCTTGGCGGCGGTCCTCCTCGGGTGTGGACGGAGTCGATGTTCTGCTGCCCGAGAAGATGCAAAAACTTGTCAAAACGATGCGCAAGGTCAAGGTAAAATGAAAGGGAGTGGAGGGAAGTCTCGGGGTTCACGATGCTTGCCGTAGTTGCGAAATTTCGCCGGCGGCTACGGCAGAGCTCCGGGGATGTTCGCGGGCGGCCTGGTGGCTCTCGGGAGGTGGTGCTTGGGGCAAAAGAGAGAGGGGATCGAGGGGGTCTTATAGCGAGCAACGGCGGAGGAAATGGGGCAGTGAATCAATCCAATGAATCGAATTGATTCGGGCGTTTTACGACGTTCATCGCGGGCGTGATTTGGGCGAGCCGTTGCAGCGGGAGGGATGACCAGTGGGGCCCACCTGCCAGAGAGAGAGCGCGCGCGGGCGGGGACGGGCTGCTGGCGGGCTGCAGTGCTGCGCGCGCGGTAGATAGCTTCTGGGCTTCGGCCCACTTGCTGGCCCGGCTCGATTTTTTTCTTTTTATAATTCATTCTTCTTTTTTTAAATCTTTTGAGTATAAAATAATTTCAAAACTATATCAAAACCTCTTAGAAAAATTCATAAAAATATAATTTGAAAAGCTTATTAAAAATAGATCCTTTTGATATTATTTTTGTCTTAAGTAAAAATAGAATAAAAAGGAATATTATTATGAATTCAAATAACAACTTTATGGACATAAAGTCAATTAAAACACATATAAATGATTTAATTTAAATTCTATGTGATTCAAATGACAAGTTTAATGATGATGATGCATGGATGCAAAGTTTTAAATTTTTCTGAAGATTGGGATGTTACACTCACTGCATCCACTGGGATATATTTCACCGTCATCGTAAGATACGGGATGATGTCAAACTAGGTGACATAGAAGTGTTGCAAAGCACATATAGGTCTCAATGTGTGAGAACTATTGACTGTATTCCTCTTCCACGAGACGAGCATGCACCAAGATGCTATGGGTGTTGAGCTTTTACTAAGTTGTAAACTAGATTAAGTGTTACTCTACTGCACGTGGGAGACTAAAGGGAATATGCAATAGAGGCACTTAATAAAGATAGTTTATTGGTTATATTCCAATTATTCGTTATATGTTTTATACCATGCTATAACTGTATTAAGCGGAAATATTAATACATGTGTGGTAGATAAACAACCAGGTCCCTAGTAGTAGCCTCTGCTATTACTAGTTTCATTGCGCGATAGATGATCGAGGTTTCCCGATCATGAGACATGGCGTCTGTTGGCAATGGAGTCATATCGTTAGGTGGAACAATGTGATGGACTTACCCATATTTATAGGACGTAGTCATTACGCCTTAAGACCGTGAGATCAACTCTTATTGTTATCCCTGGAAGATACTTTCATCGCATCAAACGTCATATCTTATATAGTGTGACAATGATAGGTGATACTTTTGGGTATCGGAAGGGGTTAGTTGAGACGAGGGATTAACAGCGGGATTTGTCAGTCCGAATAGCCGGATAGAAATTCTAGGGCTCACTCGGTGAGATTATGTCAAATTAGTTTGCAAACATGTGACTAGGTCACCAGCTGACATAATATTATAGACGAGCCGAAGATAGCGTTGTCGGTAACGAGATCGTACAAGGTATCGAGATATGTATGAACGATGCTCGGACACTCTAAATATCGCCATGACAAAAGGTTTAAGACTTATCGTTCAGGTTTGATAAATAAAAGTCATTCATTATATCACAGGGGTTAATTCACGGGGTACAGGCCTACGAGTTAATTTTTGATCGGAAAGGAGTCTCGATCATGTCTGTTATTATATCGAACCGCTAGGGTAACACACTTAAGGGGTTTCAACAAAACAACCGGAAAGGAAAGAGATCACCGGGAACGTCCCGGGAATGGTCCGATGGAGATCGGGCAACGACGAAATAGTTTTCGGAGCTAGAATAAATTATATATAATATGTTTGGTATTAATTAGTGTAATTAATGTTTAAATATGATTTGATATTATTATTTTCGAATTTATTTAGGCTGATTTCCCTAAATGGGCCTTCTGATGGAAAGAATGCCCATGGGGGGGAAAAACCCCAAGGAAATTTTGCGGGGAAGGCTTGGCCGACCTAGGAGGGCCAAATGGAGCCCACCTAGGGCCGACACATCCTCTTGAGCCGCACCAGGCAATGGGGGATAGTCCCACATTGCCTGACTGGAATGGTTGGCTCCCTCGGGAGCCTTTATATAGAGGGGCACCCCTGGCCTTTTAATTCAACCTATTAATTTCCTAATTTTCTCTCGATTTCACGATTCCCTTTGTCGGAGTTGCGCCGAGTAGAGAGGGGGTCTCTCCACCATAGCCCGCTTCCGCGCTGCTGTTGTTCCGGACCAAGTCTTCCGCTGCTCGTCCTGGACTGGAGCTTCGGAGGTCGTCGTCTCCAGCGTATGTGTGTAACGCCCTGCGAGGTGCTGCGCTAGCGGTGCTCGGAGGCCTACTTCCTCCAACCGACCTTGAGCTCATCTTCGTCGACTTCGTCGCGCCGAGTTCATCGTGACCTAGAGGTCGGCTACGTCGTCTTCGTCGTCATTGCTTGTGCGGGAGCGTAATCCCCGCTATTCGGTCTACAAGGGTATGTGTTCCGATCTCCGCTGTACTTCTATATCTGCATAGTGTAGATCTTGGTTGGTTTAAGGATATCGTTGCTAGGATTTTTTTTGTTATCTGCCTGCGATCCCCTTCAGATACTTTGATCGCACCAAACATCATATCTTATATTGTGTGACAATGACAGGCGATGCTTTTGGGTATTGGAAGGGGGTAGTTGAGACGAGGGGTCAACAACGGGATTTGTGAGTCCGTATAGCCAGATAAATACTCTAGGGCCCACTCAGTGAGATTATGTCTAATGAGCTTGCAAGTATGTGACTAGGTCACGGAGACATGAAATCATAGACGAGTAGAAGATAGTGATGTCGGTAACGAGGTCAGCTAGATAAGGAGATATCTAAGAACGACGCTCGGACACGCTAAGTATCGCCATGACAAAGGGTTTAACACTTAACGTTCAGGTTTGATAGATGAGAGTCATTAGTTATATCACAGGGATTAATTCATGGGGTCCAGGCCTACGAGTTACTCGTTGATCAGAGAGAAGTCTCGATCATACCTGTTATTATATCGAACGGCAAGGGTAACACACTTAAGGGGTTTTGACAAGACAACCAGAAAGAAAAGAGATCACCGGGAACGTCCCGGGAAGGGTCCGATGGAGATCGGGCAGCGATGAAATGTTTTTCGGAGCTGGAATAAATTATATATAATATGTTTGATATTAATTAGTGTAATTAATGTTTAAATATAATTTTATATATTTATATTCGAATTTATTTACGCTGATTTCCCTAAATGGGCCTTCCGGTGGAAAGAAGGCCCATGGGCGGGAAAATTCCCCTAGGGAATTCGGTGGAGGGGTAGAGACCAACCACGGTGGGTCAAAAGGGGCCCACCTAGGGCCGTCCATGGCCGTCCATGCTGGTTCGGCGGAACCAGGCAATGGGGGATAGTTCCACACTGCCTGGCTGGCAAGTTGGCTCCCCTCCGGGAGCATTTATAAGAAGGGGGACCCCTGGCCTTTTAATTTACCAATTAATTTCCTAATTCTCTCTCGATTTCGTGATTTCCTTTGTCGGAGTTGCGCCGAGTTGAGAGGGGATCTCTCCACCATAGCCCGCTACCGCTCTGCTGGTGTTACGGTCCAAGTCTTCCGCTGCTCGTCCTGGGCTGGAGCTTCGGAGGTCGTCGTCTCCACCGTACGTGTGTGACATCCTGCGAGGTTCTGCGCTAGCGGTGCTGGGAGGTCTACTTCCACTACAAGACCTTGAGGTCGGTCTTCATCGTCAAAGTCATGCGGGAACGTAATCCCGCTTTCGGTCTACAAGGGTATGTATTCCGATCTCCGTTTGTACTTCTATATCTGCATAGTATAGATCTTGGCTAGTTTAAGGATATCGTTGCTAGGAATTTTTTCTGTTTTCTACACTCGATCCCCTTTAAGTGGTATCAGAGCCGATTGTAGATATAGCTGTACGCTGTTAGAAGCCGTGTTCTACACGGGGGCACCGTTCCTGTTATTCGCTACCGTCTAGCGTGCACTTGTGATTCCAGCGGCGTCGAGTTGATGAAGCGGCCCAGACCGACTTTAGGCATACGCTTGCGGGAGGCTGGTTCCACTACTGATATACGGCTTGTACCGTACCTGTGGCTGGCGGGTGTCTGTTTCTTTCTCTTTAGTTGGTCTTGCATTTTCAATGGAGGGCCCGAAAGGGATGCTTAAACATGCAATTATTGGATCATTGTTGTGGTCATAAGTTCGTAGGTAAGAAGCGGTTCTTTTTAGGAAAGGCCCAACCACGTAAAATATGCAAAAGATAAAGTAGAAGCGTCTAACTTTATTTTGCAGGGGCTATGTGATATGGTCAAGGTAGGTTTATTAAATTGTTTATGAACTGCGGGCGCCAATAAGACCATGGCACAATGGACTATATCACATCGCATTACATTTGATATTTTGAGTCCATCTTATATTGTGTGATTATATATTATTTACATGGCGGCAGTTATATATAAGATGATCCCTTCTAAAATACCACTAGTGTTCTTTCTCCCACGAGCACCACCAAGAAAGTTTTACGTTATGAGGCAGGCCGTGACGATCGGGTGTCAGACATATCGTCATTCGCATACAGTGGGTGTAAGCTATGTTGCACAAGCGTTGCGTGGAGGTTATTGTGGCAAGCCTAGCATATGCAGATATGGCCTCGGAACACGGAGACCGAAAGGTCGAGCATGAGTCACAAAGTTGTTGTGATCGACAATTCGTTGTCTACCCTTGAAGTTGTGTTGCCGGCTCTGACGATGAGGGTTTGTGCAATGGATGGGGGTCGTGTAATCGCTTAAACGACCAGGAGGGATGTTCGTTTGAGTGGGAGTTCTGATAGTTATTTTCTAAAATACTATAACTCAAAATTATTATGAACGAAGTCTTATGTTGTTGCAAATTCGATTGTAGATGTCTCGCCCCTCGTTTAACCTTGGTCTGTTCCTTGAGAAAGAAAAACTTAAGACCAATGGGTCCAACTTCATGGCCTGGTTCCGCAACCTGAGGATCCTCCTCACTACCCATAGGGTGGCTTACGTCATTGAAGCCGCCATAGGAGACCCTCCTGCAGATGAAGCCTCTGATGATGAGAATAAGGTCTTCCAGCCCAAATCGGAGGATTCCGCCTTTGTCAAGAGTGGCATGCTCTTCGCCATGGAAGACGACCTGCAGAAGATAGAGCTTTTCTTCTCGGCTAAGATAGAGCAACATAGCAGTGTGAGCGAGCACGTGGTCAAGATGTCTGGCTATGTTCAACTCCTGAATGCTCTGGAATGCAAGATTCCCGATGAGCTGGCGATTGATAGGGTGCTGCAATCGTTGCCCCCGAGCTATAAATGTTTTGTCATAAACTACAACATGCAGAGCATGGCTAAGTCCCTGGGTGAAGTATTCGTGATGCTCATGACTGTTGAGGTGGAGATCAAGATGGAGCACACGCTGTTGATGGTCAACAAGACCGTTGATTTCAAGAAATTCGGTGGCAAGGGAAGGAAGGACTCGAAGTCCAGGAGGGAGGGCAAATTTGTTGCCAAGCCCAACACTCCCAGATCTGGTCCCAAACCTCGCGTGGAATGCTACTACTGCAAGGGAAAAGGTCACTGGAAGCGCAACTGCCCCAAGTACCTGGAGGACAAGAAAGCTGGCAAGATAGTCGCCAAAGACCAAGGTATATTCGATATACATGTTATAGATGTGTACCTTACATCTGCCCGTGGCAACACTTGGGTATTTGATACTGGTTCTGTTGCTCATATCTGTAACTCTCAGGAGGAGTTGCGGAATAAGAGGCGCCTGGCTAAGTATGAGGTGACGATGCGCGTCAGCAACGGATTGAGAGTCGACGTTGTGGCTGTCGGCACACTCTCTCTACATCTAACATCGGGATTAGTTTTGGTTTTAAATAAGTGTTATTTTATACAATCCTTGAGTGTAAACATTATCAGTGGGCCTTGCTTGTTTCAAGACGTTTATTCATTCAAATCAGTATCAAGTGGTTGTGCTATTTCAATGAATGATATCTTTTATGTTGACGCTCCCGAGAGTAATGGTTTATTCTTGTTGAATCTCGATCGTAGTACTCACATCCATAACATAGATGCCAAAAGGATTAAGTGTAGTGATGATACCGCCATGTATATGTGGCATTGCCGTCTCGGTCATATTGGTGTAAAGCGCATGAAGAAACTCCATCGAGATGGACTTTTAGACTCGTTGGATTTTGGATCCCTCGATATGTGCGAACCACGCTTTATGGGCAAAATGACCAAGACACCGTTCAAAGGTTTCGTTGAACGGGCGACGGACTTATTGGGAGTAATACATACAGTTGTGTGTGGATCAATGAGCGTATCGACACACAATGGTTATCGTTCCTTCGTCACCTTGACCGATGACTTGAGTAGATACAGTTATATCTATTTGATGAAACACATATAAAACATTTGAAAAGTTCAAAGAATTTCAAAGTGAAGTTGAAAATCATCTTAATAAGAAAATCAAGCACATTCGATCCGATAGTGGTGGCGAGTATTTGAGTTTTGGGTTTGGCACGCATCTGAAGGCCTGTGGCATCCTGCCTCAACATACGCCTGCCGGAACACCGCAACGTAACGGCGCATCTAAGCGACGTAATCATACTCTATTGGATAGCGTCCGTTCTATGATGTCTCTTACCGATTTGCCTGTATCCTTCTGGGGTTATGCGTTAGAAACAGCCGCATTCATTTTAAATAGGGCTCCGTCCAAATCCGTAAAAACGACACCATATGAGTTATGGTATCGCAAGAAGCCTAAGTTATCGTTTTTGAAGGTTTGGTGTTGTGAGGCGTATGTTAAGAAACTACAACCCGACAAACTCGAACCGAAGTCGGAGAAAGTCGTCTTTGTAGGATATCCGCGGGAAACCGTAGGATTCACCTTCCACAACGAAGCTGAGGGAAAAACGTTTGTCGCGAAGACCGGTACCTTTCTTGAGAAGGAGTTTCTCGCGAAAGGAGTAAGTGGGAGGAAGGTAGACCTTGACGAGATCGTTGATCCTGAACTTGAAATTCCGAGTGACGCAACGGAAGCTGTTCCAAAAACGTCCTCCACAGATGGAGTGGGAGAAACTGTCGAGGAAATTATTATACCTCGTAGGTCTGGTAGATCTCGTATCGCACCAGAATGGTATGGCAACCTGGTTTGCACCGTCATGTTAATTGAACAGGATGAACCTACGAACTACAAGGAGGAAATGGCGAGTCTAGAGTGTCGGGTTATGACTCCCTAGAAGTGGGGGTAGTCACTTCCTGAAGTGTAGTTCGTGAAGGGGATTGAACGCGGAGGTCAAGACCCTCGAGGGACCCGGCGACGTTGCTCGCCAGACCTGAAGACAAAGCACCCACGGCAGAGAAAGACACCAGCCCGTACCAAGGTTCACGGCCCTCGTGAGGAGGTAAGACCGCTACTCCTGCTTGTCTGTATTGAGTTATGGAGTTTACAGTACAACCGGGCTTGCCAAAAGCCCCCTTGAGGCAGTTCTTGCCTCGGGGGGGGGGGGGGATGATGATCTTTTTCCTCCTCCAGGAAGAGGCTATCCTACTTGGGATCGCTAGGGTTTACAAGTGTTGTGGAATCAGAAAGGCCGACCCTTGCTACGATGAAAGTCTTGTCCCTTTTATAGGCGCCTCCGGCACTCTCCTTCTACTTAGCCTTCGAGGTGGTTCCCACATGGCAGAGGCATGGCGTAGCAGGAGTCCACCGCGGCCCGTTTGTCCATGGACGCGGTCCATTGCTGATAAAGGTGGGCGCGGTGGCCGACCGCGCAGTTCTGCTGCAGGGGAGGTAGTCTCTGAGGTGGAGCCCATGATGACGTTCTCTTTGGAGGGTAGCGCCGTCCACCCGCTTTATCACTAGAGTGGAAGGTCTTGGCAGCTCTGTTGCAGGCGGCGCTGCTTTATTGACTCCTTTATCACCAAAACGGCAGAAAGGGTGCTTGCGTCACGACGCACTGCTAGCAGAGAGCATGTGCGCCCCGCCGTACTTCCTTGGCCGCGACGTTTCCCCTCAGGCCTTGGGAGGCCTATGGGGGGACTTCTGTTGACTTCCCTCAAGGCGCGCTGGCGCCTCAGGAGGGTCTCCTGAAGCGAGGGACCCCTTGAGGCCCTCGTTTCCTCCTCAGACCCTCGTGGGGAGTTGCCTCTCGAGGGTCTCGCCAGGCGGCGAGGCCTGGTCCTTAGTCGTTTCGTCTGACCGGCCAGCGTGCGAGGCCTGGGGGGAGTGTACTCTCCATACCCCAGTTCCCACTGGGCCGACAGTAGTCCCCGGGCCCGCGATCGGCACAATTGAGCTCATGGTCTCAAGCGAAGCGTCGTGGGCCCTAATGGCCCAGCCGGCCCGAGCCACGCGGCACTCAAGCGAGTAACGGTCTCGCACGATCCGGAGCGTGAGTCGTGGGGGGTCCCAATCACGCCCCGGTAACTACTCCTTGAGGGGATATAAAGCCTCAGTGCAGCGACAGGGAGCCGTTACCGTTTCCAAACCTTCTCGCAGAAGTTTTCGCCTCCTAGAGGTCTCCGCCTCCGCTCTCTCCTGCGATTCTCCTTTCTCCATCTCCTTCAATCCTCCGAGCCCGCGACGATGAGCCCCCTCAAGAGTAGGGCAAGGCTGCCGCGGGGTCTTCCTCCCAGGCGGAGGTCCCTGAGGTTGTGCAGGGCGCGGTGCTGCTGGGCGTTCGCGTCAACGAGAAGGCGCTTGCCAAGGTCCGGTTCCTGGTTGCGGACCGGACAAACGAGCATGGCGCCACCGCCGTGAAGCCCGCGGCGCACGGGAAGCGCCCGCGAGGGTACTTCCCGATCTTCCAGCATTGCCTCGCCGCAGGACTGGTGCCGCCCTTCTCGCCGTTCCTGGAGGCGGTGCTGGCGTTCTACCAGGTGCAGTTATTGCACCTGCATCCCAACTCCATCCTCATCCTCGCCGTCTTCGCCTTCCTCTGCGAGGCGTATCTGGGCCAGGAGCCCCTAGTGGGGTTGTTCCGGTGCTTCTACGCGCTCCGGATCACGGCGAAGAACGAGCGCTCAGGGTGCGTCTCGTTCCGCATCATCGACGGCATGGGGAGCGTCTACATCAACATGTCCTGGAGCGAGAACAAGGCCATCACCTCGGTGACGAAGAAGGTGGATGACTTGCGCCAGAAGTGGTTCTTCGTCGGGGTGGAGCATCCCTGCGCCTTCCTCGAGGTACGCGACGAGCCTCCGCTGAAGAACTCCCACTGGAGCAAGGCCACATTCGACGACGCGAGGAATGTAATCCTTATGGGGCGCCTGAGCTTCCTCCGCGAGGAGGGCCTCATGGGGCAGATGATCGTGGCGGACTTCGTGACGTGCCGCATCGCGCCCCTTCAGGCACACTTGGTGCCCATGTGGATGTACTCGGGGCCGAGCGACAAGATGCGGCTTCATGTCGAGGACAACGACAAGGACACCGTCGACAACGTCCTATCCGCGCTCTTCGTCAATCCATGGGTGCCTGCCGTGGACCAGCTCTCCGCGACACTCCGGCCTCTTCATCAATACAACTTGACAGAGCGCATGAACATCCTGGAGGGGATGCCTCCGTTCACCTCGACAGGCCAGGCGGACTTGGAGTTGCCTACCCTAGCCATGCGGGGAGCGGAAGGGGCATATTCTCCCTCGGCCTCAGGAGCCGGCCTAGGTGAGGAGGAGGCCACGGCCGAGGAGGTGTCTTCTTCGTGGGTCGGGCCATTCACTGACGAGGTTTGCGACATCTCGTCGGGTGATGATGACGCCTTCGTGGTAGTTCCCTCGCGCCCCGTGGAGGAGGAGGCTGAGGAAGAGGAGGCCTCTGACGCGGAGGCCTCTCCAGGGAGGAGCGGGCCCCGCACCAAAGCCGCCGTGGACCGCTTGGGGGCGAGACCGTCTGACGTCCACTCGAAAAGGAAAGCGGTGACGCCCCCCGCGAGGCCTGGACCCAAGACCTTCCCCTCATGGCGCTCGCCAGGCTTGACGTGGGTCGATGCTGGCGTCCCCCTTCAGGGTAAGTGTTCGTGACACCTGCTCACTTGCGTTTCGTTTTCTCTCTTTTTTACTTCGCCCTTTATTGAAGATCTTTTCTAGGGCTTTTGCCAGTGATCTTGTGCCTGCGAAGCGCCGTAGGCTTCACAAGGCAGCTGAGGTGAAGAGAGCCACGGCAGAGACCGTGGCTGACGAGGCCACGAGGCCTGTGGAGACGGCCTCCGCAGACCCCCCTGAGGGGGTGCCTCAATTGGAGGCGGCTGCGCCTCAGGTGGGGGCGATCGAGCCTCAGGCGGCTATGCCTCAGGCGGGACCGACGGAGCCTCAGGCCGAGGGGGGAACGCCGTGCCCAGAGGCACCTAAGCCGCCCCCCGAGCCGATGGTGGTGGAAACCACGGGGGAGAGGGCTTCCACGCCGCCGCGCGCTTCTACTCCTCCTCGAGCGGTTTCGCCTCCGCGTGAGGCAACTCCGCCGCGCGAAGCAACGCCGCCGCGTGCGTCGACGCCACCGCGCGTGCCTACATCACCGTCTGCGCCCACTGCTCCCGTGGCGCCTGCGACGGAAGGGCGCGAGGCACCAACTGGCGCGGGCGCGTCCACTGAGGGAGATTCTTCCTCGCCTCCTCGTCAAGCTGGAAACGAGGAGCGCCCTGCATCCGCGGGGCCGAAGAGGATGCCGGCGCGGGCACAGGCGGAGCCCAGGCTAGCCCCCGAGCTCTCCCCGAGGCCGGGCCCTCGAGACTCGATGCCGGAGCCGGGCCCTCCACGAGCCGGGAACTGGTCCTTCGAGGCTGGGACTGGAGCATGGGGCGCCGCGAGGTCGCCTTCGGCCTCGTGAGAGAATCCTTGGAGGGCTTGGAGGCGCACCTCGCCCTCGGGGACATATGGCTCGCTCGGCAGCAGGAGGAGCTCGTGAGGTCGTGGGCATCCTTCCATACGGCGGTCGAGGCGCGCCGGCTGGAGGACTTGGCGCTGCAGGCCACACGCGAGGAGGCCACCCGCTTCGCCAAGGAGATCCGTGAGGGGGCCATCCGCGACGCCGCAGAGCTCCTCGAGCCCCTCCAAGCGGAACGTGACGCCGCAGCAGAGCTCCTGCGCGAGGCCAAGGCGGAGCGCGAGGCGATGGAGGGCTCGCTGGCGCAGAAGCGCCGCGAGCTGGGCCAGCTGGAGTCCCAGCTGCTCCCCGCCCATCAGTCCGCGCATGCCGCTCTGGAGGAAGACCGCAAGGGCTTTGCCGAGCGCGAGCGAGAGCTTGCCCTCAAGGAGAAAGAGCTACGGCAGCGCGAGGAGCAATGCCTTCAGGTGGAGAAAAACTTAGCCGCCCAGCGCGAAGCCCTCGAGGAGCGCGAAGGAGACCTGGCCAAGGCGATCTCGAAGTACGACGAGAACGTGGCTGCCCAGAAGCTCGCTTATGAGCGCTTCGAGCGGCATTTTTCCTAGAAGAAGAAGGAGGCTGAGGATGCCCTCGTGGAGCACGAGAAGCAATTCCGCAATTCCACCTCTCAGAAGTATCGCGACCTGGCCCAGACGCAGGAGGACCGCTTCAAGGCCAAGCACGCCGTGGATGCTCAGCGGATCGCCGAGCTCGAGAGGGCCAACTCCAAGATGGATTCTCGCCTCAAGCGCGCCAAGGACGGTCGTCGCCGAGCGGAGGAGGCCCGCACCGAGGCAGTCCACAACCTCAATTCCTTGGCCAAGGACGTGGAGGAGCAGGTGGCCCCTGCGATGGAGCGGGCGGCGGAGGCGTCGTACTCAGCCCAGGCGTCTCGCGCGCTCACGAAGCAGCGTGAGCACATGTTCGAGCCGTTGGTTGCTCGTGGCAATGAGCTTTCTGCGCAGCTTGGCACGGACGCGCCGCACAACGACGTCCGAGGCCGCAGCGATGCTGCCATGTACCTGGTCTACTTTGACCAGCTCTTCGCGGCACTCAAGGGCCCCGTCGCCGAGCTTCGCGAGATGATCGAGGACGAGAGCCGACAGCTCCTGGGGGTGGTTGTTGATCGCATCTTCACCAACCTCAGGCTCCTCACGCTAGGCTTCGACCTCTCCACCGTTACCGAGGCTGCTCAAGGCGAGGACGCGCAGCGGGTCTCCAGTTCCCTCCGCGAGCAAGTTGACGCCTTCAACAACCGCTTCAGGCGCGCGGAGGCTGCAGGGGAGGACAGGGAGGAGGAGGCCGCCTCTGCCGAGATCGTGGAGGGCGCAGTGGAAGAGGTAGAAGACGACGATGCTTCCGCCTGAGCTGCACGCTATTGCGCCTGCGTGCGCTTGTATCTGAAACAATCTTGTGTTTAGATTTTTTAAGACCTTTTGGCCTGTAATATACTCTTTATTGCTATCTGTATTTAGCTTGATTGCCCCTCGAAAGGTCTCTCTGGACTCATCTTCATGTCTATTTGCTCTCTGTGTCGGTAGGACCCATCTCTGCGTGCCATGACTCCGCCGCTTCGGTATGCAGGAGCAATGACTCCGCAAGGCCGGGGGGGGTTTAGGCCTAGGAGAGGTAAGAGCCCTGAGTTGCGATGCTCAAGTGCCCCCCTTAGATGTGCAAGTAGTCCATGAAGCGTAATGGCAAGCGAAGTCGCTTGAGGGGCAAACGTGCGCTAGAGGGTGAGAAAACGCCCTTAAGGCGTGGGTGCGAGACTTAGCTTCTAGGGGTTTTCGGCCTGTAGAGGCTTTTTTCCTGGCGAGGAGGCTCTCTTGAGGGATCATCCCCGGGTGTCTCCTCAGGCTTGTGGGGGCTTATGTTCCCCGTAGATGTTAGAGGGGTGAACCCAAACGCTTGAACACGGTTCAAGGGACTCGTGCGCGCTTGTAGGTCCCCTCAGGCGTTCCTCGCGAGGAGAGTAAGTACCAAGGTCCTCTGTAGAGATGGCGTGTTTGTGGGATCTTGCCATCCATCCAGAGCTCGGACTCTTGGATTTTGTAGTGCAGCTGGTGTGTCATTTCAGGCACTGGCACCGTACTCAGCCCCCGCTCGCGAGGTACGCATGTGGAGAGATATAAGCGCACACTTCAATAAAGTAATGCGTAAAATAAAACTCACCAAATATATTACATAACGGCGTCGAGGCGCTAAGTTCACTTTGGAACGAAATTGTTTCATTATGCTTGGGGTTGCCAAGTTAATGTTTTGACCATGTCGAGGCATGGGGACCACCCATTAGTGGTAGAGACTCTCAACGGCCTGAGGTGGCGCGTTACATGGAGAGCTCGGAGGGTTGACCCTCGAGAGAAGCCTTTGGAGCTTGGAGGTTTAAGCCGTGAGCTTTTAACCTCTAGAGACAAAAAGTGCTTGGAGGTTGCGCCGTAAGCTGCCTCTTCCGCCAGATGTCTTGACATGACAATGATCACGGGCGTGACGATGATCACGTTCTGAGTTTGTTCCTTCTCGAGACAAAAAGTTGTGTGAGGTTTAAGCCGTGAGCTTTTAACCTTTGGAGAAAAAAAAATGCTTGGAGGTTGAGCCGTAGGCTGCCTCTTCCGCTAGATGTCTTGACGTGACAATGATCACGGGCGTGACGATGATCACGGGTAGAACTTGCGTAGGTGCATGATGTTCCATGGATTCTTGACGGAGACGCCGTCTTGAGTCTGGAGGCGAGCCGCGCCAGGCCTGGCGATGTGGGTAACCCTGTAGGGGCTTTCCCACATCGGTGACAGCTTGTGGAGGCCTTCCCTAGAGAGGATTCGCCTGAGGACGAGATCGCCTGCCTCCAGTGTACGTGAGCGCACGTTGCAGCTGTGGTAGCGCCTCATGTCCTGCTGGTATTTGGCCGCCCGTAGGGCGGCGCAGCGTCGTACTCCTTCGAGGAGCAGCAGGTCGTTGTTGTGGAGGTCCTCTTGCTGGTCCACGTTAAAGGCGAGGACCCGCGAGGATCCATGCTTTATCTTTGTGGGGAGGACTGCTTCGGCTCCATAGACGAGGGCGAACGACGTTTCTCCCGCAGGCTTGGGTGGCGTTGTACGGATGGACCAGAGCACCGAAGGTAGCTCGTTGATCCAGCCCTTGTCGTGGCCTTTGAGGATATCGAAGGTCCTGGTCTTTAGGCCTTTGAGGACTTATGTGTTTGCGCGCTCAGCCTGTCCGTTGCTTTGCGGATGGGCGACTAAGGAGAAGCAGAGCATGATGCCCATTATTTCGCAGTAGGCTCTGAAGATGCCGCTGGTGAATTGTGAGACATTGTCGGTGATGATGCGGTTAGGCACTCCGAAGCGGCAGACCAGATCCCTGATGAACTTCACCGCCGCGCCGGCTGTGATTGTGCGCGTCGCCTCCACTTCAGGCACTTAGTGAACTTGTCGATGGCCACGAAGAGGTAGCGATATCCGCCCTGCGCTGTTAGGAAGTGTCCTAGGATGTCCAGCCCCCAGGCCGCGAACGGCCAGGATAGCGGAATGGTCTGTAACCCCAACGCAGGTTGGTGGATTTGCTTGGCGTGGAATTGGCATGCTTCACATGCTTGGACGATGTCCTCTGCAGCCTGAAGTGCTTGAGGCTAGTAGAATCCGCGAGGGTGCGGACGCACGAATGGTGGCCGCATTCCCCGCTGTGGATGTCTTTGATCAGCAGTTTTCCTTCTTCCGGAGGGACGCATTTGAGCGCGGTGCCGTTTGGGCGCTTGCGGTAGAGATTTCCTTCGAGGATTTTGTAAGATTTTGCTTGGCGGGCGATTCACTCTTCTTCGACATCTTCCTCGGGAAGGATCCCTCTGCCGAGGTAGTCTTTGATCTCGTCTATCCATCCTAGTTCTTGATGCACCGCTGTGAGCAACAGACGCTCCCCTGTTGGGGGCCCACAGTTTGGCGCCCCGTTTGCAGGTGGTGGTGGGAGCGCTTCATCTGTGATTGCGGGCCTGGCCTCTTGAGGCTGCTCTATGGATGCTTTGACGAGCCTTTCTTCAAAGATGCCCGACGGCTCAGCTTGCCTCTTTGATGCGCGCTTGGTGATGTCTTCAGCCTCTTGGTTCTCCTTTCTTGGGATGTGCATGAGCTCCATTCCCCTGAAGTGCTTCTCTAGCCTACGAACCTCTTAAAGGTATGCGACCATGTGGCCGTCCTTAGGCTTATAGCTTTTGTTGGAGAAGTTGACAAGCAGCTGGGACTCGCCCTTGATGAGTAAGTCCTTGATGCCTAGGGCCATTGCGACGCGTAGGCCAGCAAGCAGGCCTTCGTACTCAGCGATATTGTTGGAGATCTTGTCGATTCCGAAGCACAGCTGGACCGCGTAATATAGCTTGTCACCCTTTGGTGAGATAAGTACCATGCCAGCCCCACCATGGTGACAAGCAAAAGCTCCGTCGAACTTCATGGTCCAGTGGCTGGGCATTCTGTCTCCGCAGGGCTCTTGTTCTTCTCCCAAAGGCTCTTCAGGGGTTGGGTCAGTCCATTCGGCGACAAAGTCTGCCAGCGCTCTTCCTTTGATTACCCTTGTGGTATCGAAGCACAAATTGAATGGATGTAGCTCAATATTCCATCCTGCGACACGTTCTGTGGCATTTGGGTTGCGCAGGATTTGCTCCAGGGGGAAAGAGGTCACCACCGTGATGGGGTGTCCCTGGAAGTAGTGTCACAGCTATCTTGAGGCGATGAGGAGTGCGAGGAGGAGCTTCTGCTGCATCTTATATCGCTCGCGAGCATCGCGCAGTACTGTGCTGACGAAGTAGACTCGATGTTCGACAAGAGTAGTCTGTGTAGCCTTGGTATGCTCTGCCGGAAGGGGTTCCGCTAGGCCCTCAAGGGGGTTGGCCTCTGGGGGCATGACCTGGCCCTCGAGGGAGTTTGCCTCAAGGGGCTTGTCATGGGCCTCGGGAGGGTTGGCCTGAAGGGACTTGACAGGCTCCCTGGCGGGATCTTCTTGCAGCAGTTGACTTGGAGCAGGCATCTCGTCGAGCTCCAGGTCGGGAGGCTTTTCCTTTGGAGTGGTTGCACTCTTCTTCTGGCGCACTGGCTCTTCCGTTTCTACCACAAGGACGGCACTGGATATCTGTGGATTAGCTGACAGGTACAGCTTCAAGTGCTTGCCTGGCCTTGGGGCGACCATTACTGGTGGGCTGGCCAGGTACTTCTTCAAGTCGTCAAATGCTTTTTCAGCTTCGGGGGTCCACTTGAAAGTGCCCGTTCTTTTCATGATCTTGAAGAAGGGAAGAGCTCTTTCGCCGAACTTGGAGATGAATCTACCCAAGCTGGCCATGCATCCTGCTAGGCGTTGCATGTCCTTGAGCCTGCGTGGAGGCTGCATGTCCTCTATTGCCTTGATTTTGTCAGGGTTTGCCTCTATGCCTCTGTGAGACACGAGGACACCAAGCAGTTTGCCTGAAGGAACTCCGAAGACGCACTTGGCGGGGTTGAGTTGATGTTCACCTTGCGCAGGCTGGCGAAGGTCTCTTCAAGGTCCCCGAGGAGAGTGTCTCCTTCTTGGGATTTTACGACGATGTCATCGACAAATGCCTCGACGTTTCTCCCCATTTCCTCGCCAAGTGCTATCCTCATCAGCCTCTGGAAGGTGGCTCCGGCATTTTTGAGGCCGAAGAGCATGCAGACGTAGCAGTACACACCGCAAGGGGTGAAGAAACCCATCTTCTCCTCATCCTCCTTAGCCATTTTTATCTAATGATAACCAGAGAACGCATCAAGGAAGCAGAGGAGGTCGCAGCCTGTCGTGGAGTCCACGATCTGGTCGATTCTTGGCATGGGGTAAGGGTCCTTGGGGCAGGGCTTGTTTACGTCAGTGTAGTCGATGCAGAGGCGGCCTCCTCCGGCGAGCTTTGGGACTACCACGCCGTTGGAGAGCCACGTGGGGTGCGCGACTTCACGGACAACCTTTGCCGATTTGAGCTTCTCGACCTCCTTGATGATGAATGCTTGCTTCTCGGTGGCTTGTTTTCTTGCTTTTTGCTTGACGGGGTGCGCGTTTGGACACACGGCCAAGTGGTGCTCGATCACCTCCCTCGGTACACTAAACATATCTGACGGAGTCCATGCGAACATGTCAGAGTGTGCCTGGAGCTTAAACCCCCGAGCTGCTGGAGCTTAGAGAGACTTTCTTTGTGGCGGCTGGTTCTTGGGAGAATAGCTACTTCTTCTTCTTGGGCCTCTCGAGAGGCTCTAGGTCCTCGTCCGCGGGGAACTCCATGGCCGCAGCCTTGTAGGCCGTCTCGACAGAGCGGGTGGCATCCAGGACATGTCCACGGATGGTGATTGTGCCAGCGCTACCGGGAATCTTGACCATGTTGTAAGCATGATGCGTGACGGCCATGAATTTTGCGAGCGCGGGGTAACCGAGGATGGCATTGTATGGCAGGCCGATGTGTGCAACATCGAAGTCGATGTGCTCGGTGCGGTAATTCTCCTTGCTTCCGAAGGTGACGACAAGCCTGACCTGGCCTAGAGGCTCGATCGAGCCGCTGGTGACCCCCGTGAAGGGCCTGGAGGGCATGAGCCGCTCGTAAGGCACTTGAAGTGATTCGAATGTATCTGTGGAGATGACATTAAGGCCTGGTCCACCATCAATGAGTGTCTTGGAGACAGCGACGTTGTCGATGGTGGGGCTGCAGACCAGCGGGAGGGTTCCAACAACCTTGGTGGACTTGGGGTGGTCCTGAGCGTCGAAGGCGATGGTGTACTGCGACCACTTGAGGGGTCTGGAGATCTCAGTGCTTGGGAGGGCGGCGTTAAGCTCGCGGGCGAACTGCTTGAACTGATTGTTCAATTTTGGCGCCTGTGCCCCCTCGAGGATGCAAGCAATGGCGCCTCTTGGGGCTTGGTAGCCACCGTCCTCCTCGTCAGGGAGGTTGCCGTTTTTCTCCGCAGCATTGGCCTGGTTGCCCGATAGCTTCTCGTAGCCGCCCTGCCTTCTGCTTGCTCGCGCTCCTTGCTCAACCTTTTGAGGTCGAAGCAGGATACGGTAGAGTAACCGCGCCTATTGTGGTAGATGCAGAATGGGCGGTGGTCATCTTTCCTCTCTCCGGGCTTAGGGGAGTCCCTGCGGGTGCCCTTCGGGTCAGGCTCTGCCGCGAGAACCGCGGTGGCCTTGCGCTTGGGCTCCTCCTTCTTCTTCTGGCTCCTGGACCCCTCAGCGTGCTCGTCCCCTCTCGAGGACATCTGGACGAAGAGGAGTCGCTCTTTAGCCTTGACGCACTTGTCCGCCAGGTCGACCAGCTTCACCACAGAGGTGAGCTTGTCGTGGATGCCCAGCTTCTCATCCTTCTTCTACACCACAGCGCGCAGGTTGTTGTGGGTGAGGGCGCGCTCATACGTTCCCTTGAAGTTGGAGACGAACTTCTTGCAGAGCTCCTCTCAAGAGTTCACGGAGTCTTCCGGGAGGTTCAGGAGCCACGACAGCGCAGAATCGCGAAGCGCGTGAGAGAACCAGTTGGCCATGACCTTGTCGTCTCCTCCTGCAGCTTGGATGGAGGTGGTGTAGAGCTGCAGGAACTCGATGGGGTTGCTGGAGCCGTCATAGCCCTTAGGGAGAGCCGGCCTGAACTTCGGGGGCCAGACCACGCGACGCAGGGAGCGAGTGAACGCCATGCAGCCCGTAGCGTATGTGGCGACCCCGTTTTGCAGTGCGCCGCGGTTCTGCTGGTCCGCCTGGCCGATCTCCTGCACGAGCCTGTTCTGGCGGTTGCGCTGGAGCTCCATCCCCACGCGAGCGTCGGGTGCGGTTATGACTCCCTAGAAGTGGGGGTAGTCACTTCCTGAAGTGTAGTTCGTGAAGGGGATTGAACGCGGAGGTCAAGACCCTCGAGGGACCCGGCAACGTTGCTCGCCGGACCTGAAGACGAAGCACTCACTGCAGAGAAAGACACCAGCCCGTACCCAGGTTCACGACCCTCGTGAGGAGGTAAGACCGCTACTCCTGCTTGTTTGTATTTAGTTATGGAGTTTACAGTACAACCGGGCTTGCCAAAAGCCCCCTTGAGGCAGTTCTTGCCTGGGGGGGGGGGGGGATGATGATCTTCTTCCTCCTCCAGGCAGAGGCTATCCTACTTGGGATCGCTAGTGTTTACAAGCGTTGTGGAATCAGAAAGGCCGACCATTGCTACGATGGAAGTCTTGTCCCTTTAATAGGCGCCTCCGACGCTCTCCTTCTACTTGGCCTTCGAGGTGGTTCCCACATGGCAGAGGCATGGCGGAGCAGGAGTCCACCGCGGCCCGTTCGTCCATGGAAGCGGTCCATTGCTGATAAAGGTGGGCGCGGTGGCCGACCAGCAGCCGACCGCGCAGTTCTGCTGCAGGGGAGGTAGTCTCTGAGGTGGAGCCCATGATGACGTTCTCTTTGGAGGGTAGCGCCGTCCACCCGCTTTATCACTGGAGTGGAAGGTCCTGGCAGCTCTGCGGCAGGCGGCGCTGCTTTATTGACTCCTTTACCACCAAAACGGCAAAAAGGGTGCTTGTGTCACGACGCACTCCTAGCAGAGAGCATGTGCGCCCCGCCGTACTTCCTTGGCCGCGACGTTTCCCCTCATGCCTGGGGAGGCCTGTGGGGGGACTTCTGTTGACTTCCCTCGAGGCGCGCTGGCGCCTCGGGAGGGTCTCCTGAAGCGAGGGACCCCTTGAGGCCCTCGTTTCCTCCTCAGACCCTCGTGGGGAGTTGCCTCTCGAGGGTCTCGCCAGGCGGCGAGGCTTGGTCCTTAGTCGTTTCGTCTGACCGGCCAGCGTGCGAGGCATGGGGGGAGTGGACTCTCCATACCCCAGTTCCCAATGGGCCGATATAGAGTCCGAGAAATGCCTCGAAGCCATGAAATCCGAAATAGGATGTATGATAACAAAGTGTGGACTTTGATGGAGATTCCCGAAGGGCGCAAGGCCGTCGAGAATAAATGGATCTATAAGAAGAAGACTGATGCTGATCGTAATGTGACCGTCTATGAAGCTCGGCTTGTCGCACAAGGTTTCCGACAAGTTCATGGGATTGACTACGATGAAACTTTTTCACCGGTAGCGATGCTAAAGTCTATTCGAATTTTGTTAGCAGTTGCTGCATATTACGATTATGAAATATGATAGATGGATGTCAAAACAGCCTTCCTAAATGGAAACATCGAGGAAGAGTTGTATATGGTACAACCGGAAGGTTTTGTCGATCCAGAAAATGCTGACATGGTATGCAAGCTTCAACGCTCCATCTATGGATTGAAGCAAGCATCTCGGAGCTGGAATCTTTGTTTTGATGAGGTGATCAAAGGTTTTGGATTTGTCCAAAATTTAGAAGAGACCTGCATTTACAAGAAAATGAGTGGGAGCTCGATTGTGTTCTTAGCACTATATGTTGATGATATATTGATGATTGGGAATGATTTGGAACTTTTGAATAGCGTGAAGAAATATTTAAACAATAAATTTTCCATGAACGACTTAGGAGAAGCTGCATACGTCTTAAGCATTAAAATCTATCGTGATAGATCAAGACGCCTATTAGCGTTGAGTCAGAGTACATATCTTGATAAGATACTGAAGCATTTCGGTATGGAGACGGCAAAGAAGGGTTCTCTGCCTGTTATCAGGAATAAAACATTGCGAAAGGCACAATGTCCGGTAACGGAACATGCTAAGGCCGAAATTACTAAACATCCTTATGCTTCAACCATAGGATCGATTATGTATGCAATGTTGAGTACTCGACCTGATGTAGCACTGGCTCTCAGTTTGACGAGCCGTTTCCAGAGTAATCCAGGAATAGAACATTGGATTGCTGTTAAGAGCATTCTTAAGTATCTCAAGAAGACAAAGGAAACGTTCTTTGTCTATGGTGGTTGTGATGAAGAACTTCGCGTAACAGGTTACGTTGATGCAAGTTTCTGCTCAGACCTCGATGACTCTAAGTCACAGACAGGTTATGTGTTCAAGGTGAATGGAGGCGTTGTGTGCTGGAGAAGTGGGAAGCAACCCATCGTCGCGCAATCTACAATGGAGTCGGAGTACATTGCTACTTGCGAAGCAACGAATGAAGCTGTGTGGCTAACGAAGTTCATCATTGAACTTGGAGTGTTCCCAGGCACGCAAGACCCCGTGATTCTCTTCTGTGACAATATGGGTGCCATTGCTAACGCGAAGAAAGCAAGGTCTCACTCCTCTGCCAAACATATTCCCCGACGCTTCCATGTTATACGACAGTACGTATAAGGAGGCGATGTGAAGATTTGCAAAGTGCATACGGATCTGAATGTAGCAAATCCTCTGACGAAACCTCTTCCGCTTGACAAGCATGAGAAACACCAAGAAGCTATGGGTGTTAAGATTTTACCAAGTTGTAATCTAGATTAATTTGTACTCTGGTGCAAGTCGGAGACTGAAGGAGATATGCCTTAGAGGCAATTAATAAAGTGTATTTTTTCTTTATCATATCTTGATTGTTGATAATACGTTTTGTGTCATGCTATAAATGTATTAAGAAAAAACATTAATACTGGTGTGTTACGTAAACAACCAGGTCCCTAGTAGACTCTACTAATACTAGTTTCGTTGCGCGATTGATGATCGAGGTTTTCCGATCAAAGGGCATGGCGTCGGTCGGCAATGAAAGTCATGTCGTTGGCAGAACAATGTGATGGACATACCCATATTTGTAGGATGTAGTCATTACGCCTTTCGACCGTGAGATCAACTCTTATTGTTATCCCTGGAAGATACTTTGATCGCACCAAAGGTCATATCTTATATAGTGTGACAATGATAGGTGATACTTTTGGGAATCGGAAGGGGGTAGTTGAGACGAGGGGTCAACAGTGTGATTTGTCGGTCCGTTTAGCCGGATAGATACTCTAGGGCCCACTCGGTGAGATTATGTCTAATGAGCTAGCAAGCATGTGACTAGGTCACGGAGACATGAAATCATAGACGAGTAGAAGATAGCGATGTCGGTAACGATGTCAGCTAGATATGGAGATATCTAAGAACGACGCTCGGACACGCTAAGTATCGCCATGACAAAGGGTTTAAGACTTAACGTTCAGGTTTGATAGATGAGAGTCATTCATTATATCACAGGGATTAATTCATGGTGTCCAGGCCTACGATTTAGTCGTTGATTGACGAGGTGTTAACTCGACAAGTCCCAGGGTTGTGCACCCCGGGTTGATTGATGGGGAGAGAGATGAGTGCAGGTGGTCACGACGGCTGACAAGCAAGGATTTACCCAGGTTCAGGCTCCCGGAGGATAACACCCTACTCCTGCTTGTCTGATTATTGATGCGAGTTGTGGTTACAATGGCGAGATTGCGATCTCGCTAGGGTTTGTGGCCGTAGCTATGAGCGTGTTCGCTGGGACGAGCAACCCTCCTGGCTTTATAGGCAGCCAGGTCTCGGGTGGTTGGTGCCGATGGCAACTATAGATATGGCAGGTTATGCTTCCTAACCGACTCGGACTAGGTTACATGGTACCCCGCGTGGGCCTTCTGTGGGCCTTCCTGTCCTTGGCGCGGCCCAGGTAGCCTTATCGTGGGCTACCCGAAAGGCAGCCCCATGTCAGTAGCCCCCGAGTGCTTGGTCGAAGCGTAGAGTCGAGCAAAGGACTCCTTCCTCCTGGACGCGCCATTGGATTGCTTGATCTTGAGCTTGAACTCGATTTCCTCAGCCGAACCGGCCGCTCCCGATGGGAGTAACCTTTGCAGTCGAATTACTTTGCCTTCATCTTCTTGCGAAGCTTGCTTCTACTCAGCCTGTTTGGCTTACTTGTTGATGGATTCAGCTGCTCGAGCTTACTCTGTTGCCACCCGAATGGTTTCTTCGAGTTCTCGGATCATCAGCCGATCCTACCTTGTTGGTTTCAGCTTTGAAGCTTACTACTCGAATTACTCTGTCGAGTTGCTTTAATTGATTTTGGAGCCGTTGGCTTGATGACGTCACTGGTGACGATCTGTTGCACGCCTCTGCTCCCGATGGGACGTAACGTGGCGGGCCCCGCTGTCAGAGCTGACCGCGGTCAACAGTTGTCACGTCTCCGAACTGGGCGCAAAATTTGCGCGGCATGATGATTCGTGCGTAGTGGACGAAGTGGGCGGCGACGGTCGGTTTCCTCGTGCGACACGTGCACGGCCGGATGTGTCTGCTCGGAGCCCTTGTTCTGTGGACGGTTGAGATGAGACTTTTCGAGGCATAAGTACTGCGTTTTGACGCGAGGGACTTCATCTTCTCCAATCGCTCTGTGCTCCCTTTCCTCTGCGCTCTACCATTTTCGCCGCCATCCAGAGCTCCGAGCAATCTGTCCGTACACCTTGCGCTGCCTCGCGGCACCATGGGAAAGCCGAAGAGCGCCGCTGGCTCCTCCGCCGCCGCCGACGAAGCCGGGCTGATGAAGAAGCCCGACGGCGACTGGCAGAGATCGTCGGTGAAGAAGGCCGAGCTCTTCCGCGCGCATGGTCTGCTTCCACCTGCTGACCAAGTCCAGGTACGCGTTCCTGGCAAAGAGGTTTTCCCCACTCCCCGCGATGGGGAACGTGTTTGCTTCGCGGATTTCCTTCCGCGGGGCTTCGGGTTCCCCATGCACGATTTTGTGCGCGGCCTCCTGTATGCCTATGGGGTTCAGATCCACGATCTGACCCCCAATGGCGTCTTGAGCATCGCGGGCTTCATCGTGCTCTGCGCGTGCTTTCTGGGTGTTGCGCCCCATTGGGCGTTGTGGAAGTCGCTCTTCCTCGTTCGTAAGAACGTTGGGAGGAGCGGGTTGACCTTCCCCGTGGGCGGCTTCGGAATCCAAGTGCGCGGTGACACCGCGTACTTCCAGATGAAGAAGTGCGACTCCGTCCAGGGATGGCGCAGGAGATGGTTCTACGTCCAGTCGAACCAGGACGGCCTGGATGCATTCGACAGCGGACGTGGACTGCGGAAGACCGGCGCCTGGGCGCACCCGCTGACTGCCGTGGAGAAGGAGGCCGTGCGGCCCCTGCTGAGCCTCCTGCGCGATCTAACCAAGACCCTTGGGCGCGAGGCGGGTGGCGTCTTCCTGATGGCCACCTTCTTCCGTCTTCGGGTGCAACCGCTCAGCGCCCGGCCTCACCCGATGTGGTCCGCCGAGGGCGTCAGCACCGAGCCGCTTGACGATGAGGAGGTGGAAACCAAAGTAAGATCCATCACCAACCTCCGAGTCGCGGACACGTGCAACGTCAAGTGCCCGATTGCTGCTTACGGGGCATCGAACCCCGTTCCTGAGGTGAGTCTTGGCTTGTTTTCCTTTTGTCTTTGCTCGACTTGCGTCTACTTTCTTCTTGATTCGACTAGTGTCTACTTGCTTCAGGGTCGGTCTTTGTTGATCAACCTTCCTCCTCTTGTAACATCCCAACATTTTATGATGTTCAAAAATCACAAAAATTTAAAACTTTATTTTTATTAAAATAGAATGTTAAATGCATAAGAAAACCAACTATGAAAGACCTCAAACTTAATGAAAAAGAGTAATATTTCAAAACCCTAAGATGTAAATACCTCAAACCATTTATATTTAATAAAATAGTTCTCTTATAAGAAACTAAATTCAACCACTTAGTCATATCTATTCATAAATTTTAAAACTATTTAAAGTAGAATAATTGCCAAATAGTTTCATTCATCAGACTAAATCCAGGTTTAGCTTTGGAAATTATAGTTTTATTTTTCATTTCCTTAAAACTACATAGATTATATAATTAATAAATTATACAAATAATCATTCCATTAGCTTAAATGATCTCCATGTATTTTCAAAACATTAAATGATTTCTGAATATATTCAGTATAAACAATGAATTAAAACTAGAATATTTCCAAAGGTATCTAGTATAGTTTTCAAGTAAATTATTCTAATATAAAATATAATGGCGCACCAAATATTTTGACTTACAATGAATACATTATATTCTCCCTTTTCCATTTTCAAATAGATGTGTTATGTCATTTAATTGTTGTACTGAAGCCAAAATGTTTTAATGTTGGAAAAATAAGTTTAATGAACTTACTTCCAAATTTATATAAGTATTGTATTATGATAAAATGATTTTTGGCCAACATGAAATTAAATAAGCTTAAATTTAAAAATTTGACTTTAGGCATCAAAATTGTATTAAAGCAATAATTCAAAAAAAAATTAAATTTGAAAGTGTACAAAACATAACCATAAGTATTCTAAATGATAGATATTTTTTTTTATAAAATTATAGAAACTAAATTGAGTTTATTTGAATTCATATTTTAAAAGTTATTTAAAAGCTAGAAAACAGAAAAAGAAAAGAATAAAAGAAAAAGAAAAACTAACTGGGCCGAAGCCCAGTTTCTATCGCACGCGAGCGGCGCGAAGCGGCCCAACGCCCAGCCCGTATCCCCTCTTCCTCTCACTGACGTGTGGGGCCCGCACATCAGGTCGTCTTCAAGCTCGCGGCGAAGATCACGCGCCCGACAGTTTCGGGCGAGAATTTCTCGTCGTGATTCCGCGCGATTAAGAGGCTTAATGAGCACCCCGACCCTGCCCTATAAATCTACTACCTCTCCTCTCCCTTTTTACCCAAGAAACCCTAGCCCGAGAGCCCCCAGGCTGCTCGAGTTCGTCCTCGGAGCTCCGCCACGGCCGACGGCGAACTTCTTCGTTTCCGGTGAACTCCGTCGACCCCGAGACGTCTTTTCATTTTCTTTCTCCTTGTTACATCCGCACGAACCTCACTGACATCTTTTCCCTAATTTTTCCGCTCCAGAGCAAGCAGTCCGTGCACCCCCGAGGAGGACCGCCGCCGTGCGCATCTCTGGCGAGCAATAGGAGGCGAGAGGGAACGCACCGGAGACCAGTGTCGCGCCACCGTCTCTGCCTCGGTCTCCTCTTCCTTGCGGTATGATTCGTTGGTCCCCGTAAGCCGTAGATCGTAGGGAACGAATATCCGAGCATGTCGCCGCCGCGCGCATCGTCTCCGGCGAGGTCCCCGGTGACCTAGCGCCGCCCGATTTAGGTCGCTCGATCTGCACCGCTAGATCTCCATCCATCGGCCACGATAAATTTCTTTTAAATCGAAGCGGTACGAACAGATCTGGACCGCCAGATCCAGATCTGACGGCCCAGATCTGTGACTTATCCACGTCAGGGAGCCACGTCAGCGCCACGTCGTGCCTCGTCAGCGCCCAGTCAGCTGCCACGTGGAAAATGATTTTCTTAATTAAATTTAATTGGCAGTTTTACAGAAACACCCCTGCCACTTAGATCTGTCACAACTTTTTAACCACTTATCCAAATTTAACAAACTTTATATTTTTGGAAAGCCCTCGACATGTAGAATATTTTGGATCTGCCAAAAATTCAAATTTGACTTAGTTAAAAATATTCAAATTTCAAATGGTGAATTTGAGTATTTTTGTCATAACTTTTAATCTGTACATTCAAAAATTACAAATAAAATTGTTTTGGAAACTTTAGAATATTTGTAAATTATTGCCACTGCTATTAAATATTTTTTTTTAATCTTTGAATGAATTCATAGTTATGTAATTAATTTGAATGGTTTGAGTATTTTCAACATAACTATTTATAGAAATAGTATTTTTGATTAAAGTAAATTGCTATAAATTTAATTAAAATACCTCTGTCTATTAACACTATTTATTAAATTATATTATAAAAATTTAATCATAGAAAACTTTAATCTTATAATTATTCCTTTTATTATGTTTTCCAAAATTAGAAATTAATTAAAATGCATTTATAAATTCATGCATATTTATAAAGAAATCACAAAAGTTATTTTGATGTTTATTGTGATTAAAAATTTCATTTCATTCATAGCATATTTTATTCTCATAGGAAAACCCCTCTTCATTAGTTTTCTCTAAGTTAGAAATAATTTCAACTTTGCATTTTTGTGAAGTGTTACACTGAGACACTTAGTAATTTTCAACATGGAGCTGGATGACCAACCAGAAACATTTTCTAAAGTCTTTCTCCCTCCTTCTTCTGTTAGACTTCATGAATGACTAAGTAAATCCTAGACCAGCCTCGAAGATACAAGAACCACCAAGTCTGGAGATGAAGCCTGGAGGACAACTACATCTCTCTCTTTCTATCTCTTCCCTTCCTTTCTAATCTTATCTTTCTCATTTAACTTAAACAAATTTTGATCATGATGTTATCATCTTGAAGTTGTTGGATCCTAGCGGCATAGTGGGATAAAGCGGCCTGGAAACAAACCTTACATGTCCACGTACATGAGACCCGTTCCACAATTTAAGTGGCTGGCCGGGTGTCTGTCTCTCTCACTTTAGTGAATATCCAATTTACGAAGAGTTGATAAAAATTGTTGATCACCTCGAAGAATAGAGCTAGTATTTTCCTCTAAGTATTTTGCACATCATGCATAAACATAATTCCTTAGAAAGTTTTATAAAACTTATTTATTCATCTAGTATGTGTTTTGTGTGTATTGTGGAGTTGTGCTTGCTGTTGATTGTTGTATTGTTGTTTGCCTCTACTGTTAGATTGAACGGAGAGTCCCGAGTATCGTTGAAAAGAGTTGTGAACAACGACAATATTCAAAGGCAAGTGGCACACCTCATAAACTTCCCAAGTATTTTCTATGCATTACTTAGTATTTTTATATGCATGAGAAGGATAGTATTGAGATGCTAAACCTGTGTAGAATTCCCTTACTCCCGTGTCTAGGTTCCTATATCATACTTAGCAGAAATATGGATGCTATGCAGTTGATGAAAGGTTTTACAAAATATTAAGTGACTACTCAGGACTGTGCTCATGGTTGTCGTCGCCTAGGATGAACTTTTATTCTACTTAGGGCCGTGAGCATGGTGGTTTTCACCTGAGAGTACACATCCACTAAGTTAATGAATCACCTGGGTGGATTGGTTGAATGGTTTATGTTGAGTGGCTACTCAGGGCTGTGCTTGTGGTGGTCTTCGCCTAAGATAGTTTCTATTATACTTGGGGCCATGAGCATGGTGGTTTTCATCTGAGAGTGCACTTGAGGATGGCCACCCAGGGAACAGAGGAATCTGAAGAACTCCGAGTGACGATTGCTTCCCGTGCAACCTTTTGACAATGGGCTCTGTCTAGAATAATTAAGTTGTGAGGGTGCAACCTGTCAGCTTGACAAGCAGATGTAGGGGGATGATAGGTGGAACGGGTCTTGCTAGTATGGTTGCATTCTTCTTCTGAAAGTTCTTGTCTCAATTCTCTCCTTTCCATAATACACTCCGCGTGTATAGGATTTCTCGGACAAATTGAGTCTAAAGGTGAAAGTGCACAACCTCTTCAGAGTGTAAAACTAAGTACTTAGCTGTGTCCCCGGAAACGGACAATTGAGCAGCTGAACGAGGACGTCAACGGAGGATTTCATCATTCCAACTTCAGAAATAAAACTTGATGGGTGAACAAGGGAAGATGAGATTTATGGTTTTCATGCCATACACATCTGGATTTCAAGAAAAGTGTTTTCAAAAGAGTAGGAAAAATTGGCTTTATGCAAAATAGCCTTGAACTCCACCAGCCAAATATGCATATAGGCTTTAGAGTTATTCCATTAAGTGTCCACCATAGTGTCACTTGCCAGACTCCATTTTTAATGGAATCTGACCCACGTTGTTGCAATATTTTTCTTATTGCAGATTGTTCAGATGACGAGTGAGGTTTCGTTTATAGGTTTCGAGTCTACAACCAACATGTTTTCGCCTATGGCAACATGAAGTTGTTGGAGACCCACTGCTATTGTATTTCCGATCTGTACTTTTCCAATGCTAGCTTTATGCTATGCAACTTGTATCAAATATTTTGTAATTCTGGATTATCGATGTAATAAAATTGACGCTTTGTTGTGATATTACATCGTAAACTGTGTGTGCAAATGAATCGATCCAGGGATTTGCACTATACATAGGTATCTGCCTTATTTAAAGTGCAGGTACGCTACAGATGGTATCAGAGCACTATGTTGCCTGTAGGTTCGAAACCCCTAGGATTGGACTGAGACCCCAAAGGTTAAATAGTTAACTAAACTAGGTTTCCAAAACATGAGTAAATTTTGAAATTTCCTTTAATATTATTTTACATTATTTATCATATCTTGCATCTTTCCTTTTCTTTTAAATTCTAATACTCTTACCTGTTCAAAATTTTAGATGGGAGAGTACACTGAGACTGCGTACGCTGGAGTTTTGTCGGGTTTCATCTTTGGGAGGCAGCTGTCTAGGTTGACAAGTGTATTGAAGCTACCACCACCCTATTTCCGAGGAAGGAAGGAGGAGACCGACTTGCCCCATGGGACACGTTGGGAAATCCGCACCATCATGACCCCGGATCCCATGATGCCAGACTTCGAGCCCGTGGACTATGTCACCTACTACCCAGAGTGGATTGAGGGAGTGAACATAGCTATGGTGGACTTAATGGCTCGTTTGTGTTACAAGTATCGCAACAAGCTAGCACCAGGATCGCCCTTCCGTGCCTTCGGGAAAAGGGATGCACATGGTCTCTCGATGGCTCACACGGGAAATCGCCTGGACCTACCCATCGTTAACAAGACGTTCGAAGACTTGGATTATATCATCAACTGTCTGACCAGGAGGGTCCAACAGGCTTATGACGTCGCGGATCATGCACAAGCCGTCATACACGCAAAAACCCAAGAACTCCAGGCTTCTCAAAATCTTATTGGTCATTTGGAGGAACTCATCCATGACCTACATTTGGAGAACATTGGCAAGGATGAGCAAATCGCCATGCTTGAGGCGCAACTCATTCCACCTCCACCACCGCCAGTAGCTGAAGAAGGAGGTGACCAGGGCACTGGAGATGTGACTGTATCTGCAGCTATGAAGGAGGAAGGACCAGAGGAAGAAGACCCCGAAGAGGTGCTGTTTGAAGAGTCAGCTGAGGGAGAAGTCACGCCTATGGCAAATAACCACGCAATAAAACGCAAGTGTAATATTTAGGAGGAATAAGTGTAGCAACACAAACCACGTTAGAGGGACCACCATTTATCTCATTTAGCTTATCGTATCGATTTGGTGTATTGACCTATCAAATTGTGGTATGGCAGTACTCTCGTTTTTGTAATTTCATGACATTGATGTGTTTCGTTCGATAAATGATTAGTTCGAGTTCTCAAAATAAGTGTGGAAATTTATGTGGTTGCTTGTGTTTTAATCATGTTGATAGATTTGTTATGAATTGGTTGCCTTGTTCTCCATAGTACTTATAAATTAACCTATTCATTCTCTAAAAATCAGCAGATGTCTCACTTCAATGTCACCAACAATAAATTTTACCCCACTACACGAATATTGTTAAGGGATCCGAGTCAGAAGGTGATCAATGACCACTCGCCTAAGAATGATCAAAATCATAGGGACGTTGAAGAGGACCCTATGACCAAACTAAAGGCATGCAAAACTTGTGGAGAATTAGGACATACGTCCAAAGATTGCTCTGATAAGTGGCCCCATGGTCATATTAGACGTCCAAGTAATGGACGCCGTTCCAAAAGGATTATTTGCTTTCTATATGAAGGAACGACCCATGTTCCAATCCAATGTCCCTATTATCCCTTGGTGCAACAAGCTAACCAACAAGCCAAGAAAGGAATGCATCAGTCTCTCATGACGATCCTGGAGGAACAAAGACAAAAGAGTGGATCCAAGAAGAATTTTAGCCACATAACATGCTACCGGTGCAAGGATAAGGGACACTATGCCAGTTGCTGCCCAGAGTGGAAGAGGATTAAATCTCTTCAAGGAGCAAGTGGAAAACGCGAGTGCTCAAAATTCGCGTAGCTACCACCAGTCATTGTATTTCGAATGCTTGTACGCTCTACAACGGAGAAATAAAAGAGATTAAATAAAGTTTCTAGACTGGCCACAAAATTTTCTTTTAAGGGTGGTAGCCACCTAGATAATTCAAACCCAGTCGCTTAAACCCAGAGATCTCAAACTATTTACCTTCTATCCTCCTAATCAGAAAAATCATTCGCCGCCAAATTTTCAAGTTTCCATGTCAGGAATTTCATTTCTCAAACATCTCGAGCTATCGAAATCATTTCGAGTATTTGCTTTGTCTTTTTAGCTTCTTCGAATCTCGAGGACGAGATTCCTTTTAAGGGTGGTAGTCTGTAACATCCCAACATTTTATGATGTTCAAAAATCACAAAAATTTAAAACTTTATTTTTATTAAAATAGAATGTTAAATGCATAAGAAAACCAACTATGAAAGACCTCAAACTTAATGAAAAAGAGTAATATTTAAAAAACCCTAAGATGTAAATACCTCAAAGCATTTATATTTAATAAAATAGTTCTCTTATAAGAATCTAAATTCAACCACTTAGTCATATCTATTCGTAAATTTTAAAACTATTTAAAGTAGAATAATTGCCAAATAGTTTCATTCATCAGACTAAATCCAGGTTTAGCTTTGGAAATTATAGTTTTATTTTTCATTTCCTTAAAACTACATAGATTATATAATTAATAAATTATACAAATAATCATTCCATTAGCTTAAATGATCTCCATGTATTTTCAAAACATTAAATGATTTCTGAATATATTCAGTATAAACAATGAATTAAAACTAGAATATTTCCAAAGGTATCTAGTATAGTTTTCAAGTAAATTATTCTAATATAAAATATAATGGTGCACCAAATATTTTGACTTACAATGAATAAATTATATTCTCCCTTTTCCATTTTCAAATAGATGTGTTATGTCATTTAATTGTTGTACTGAAGCCAAAATGTTTTAATGTTGGAAAAATAAGTTTAATGAACTTACTTCCAAATTTATATAAGTATTGTATTATGATAAAATGATTTTTGGCCAACATGAAATTAAATAAGCTTAAATTTAAAAATTTGACTTTAGGCATCAAAATTGTATTAAAGCAATAATTCAAAAAAAAAAATTGAAAGTGTTCAAAACATAACCATAAGTATTCTAAATGATAGATATTTTTATTTATTTATAAAATTATAGAAACTAAATTGAGTTTATTTGAATTCATATTTTAAAAGTTATTTAAAAGCTAGAAAACAGAAAAAGAAAAGAATAAAAGAAAAAGAAAAACTAACTGGGTCGAAGCCCAGTTTCTATCGCACGCGAGCGGCGCGTAGCGGCCCAACGCCCAGCCCGTATCCCCTCTTCCTCTCACTGACGTGTGGGGTCCACACGTCAGGTCGTCTTCAAGCTCGCGCCGAAGATCACGCGCCCGACAGTTTCGGGCGAGAATTTCTCGTCGTGATTCCGCGCGATTAAGAGGCTTAATGAGCACCCCGACCCTGCCCTATAAATCTACTACCTCTCCTCTCCCTTTTTCACAAAGAAACCCTAGCCCGAGAGCCCCCAGGCTGCTCGAGTTCGTCCTCGGAGCTCCGCCACGGCCGACGGCGAACTTCTTCGTTTCCGGTGAACTCCGTCGACCCCGAGACCTCTTTTCATTTTCTTTCTCCTTGTTACATCCGCACAAACCTCACTGACATCTTTTCCCTAATTTTTCCGCTCCAGAGCAAGCAGTCCGTGCACCCCCCGAGGAGGACCGCCGCCGTGTGCATTTCCGGCGAGCAATAGGAGGCGAGAGGGAACGCACCGGAGACCAGTGTCGCGCCACCGTCTCTGCCTCGGTCTCCTCTTCCTTGCGGTATGATTCGTTGGTCCCCGTAAGCCGTAGATCGTAGGGAACGATTATCCGAGCATGTCGCCGCCGCGCGCATCGTCTCCGGCGAGGTCCCCGGTGACCTAGCGCCGCCCAATTTAGGTCGCTCGATCTGCACCGTTAGATCTCCATCCATCGGCCACGATAAATTTCTTTAAAATCGAAGCGGTACGAACAGATCTGGACCGCCAGATCCAGATCTGACGGCCCAGATCTGTGACTTATCCACGTCAGCGAGCCACGTCAGCGCCACGTCGTGCCTAGTCAACGCCCAGTCAGCTGCCACGTGGAAAATGATTTTCTTAATTAAATTTAATTGGCAGTTTTATAGAAACACCCCTGCCACTTAGATCTGTCACAACTTTTTAACCACTTATCCAAATTTAACAAACTTTATATTTTTGGAAAGCCCTCGACATCTGGAATATTTTGGATCTGCCAAAAATTCAAATTTGACTTAGTTAAAAATATTCAAATTTCAAATGGTGAATTTGAGTATTTTTGTGATAACTTTTAATCTGTACATTCAAAAATTACAAATAAAATTGTTTTGGAAACTTTAGAATATTTGTAAATTATTGCCACTGCTATAAATTTTTTTTTTAAAATTTTTGAATGAATTCATAGTTATGTAATTAATTTGAATGGTTTGAGTATTTTCAACATAACTATTTATAAAAATAGTATTTTTGATTAAAGTAAATTGCTATAAATTTAATTAAAATACCTCTGTCTATTAACACTATTTATTAAATTATATTATAAAAATTTAATCATAGAAAACTTTAATCTTATAATTATTCCTTTTATTATGTTTTCCAAAATTAGAAATTAATTAAAATGCATTTAGAAATTCATGCATATTTATAAAGAAATCACAAAAGTTATTTTGATGTTTATTGTGATTAAAAATTTCATTTCATTCATAGCATATTTTATTCTCATAGGAAAACCCCTCTTCATTAGTTTTCTCTAAGTTAGAAATAATTTCAACTTTGCATTTTTGTGAAGTGCTACACTGAGACACTTAGTAATTTTCAACATGGAGCTGGATGACCAACCAGAAACATTTTCTAAAGTCTTTCGCCCTCCTTCTTCTTTTAGACTTCATGAATGACTAAGTAAATCCTAGACCAGCCTCGAAGATACAAGAACCACCAAGTTTGGAGATGAAGCCTGGAGGACAACTACATCTCTCTCTTTCTATCTCTTTCCTTCCTTTCTAATCTTATCTTTCTCATTTAACTTAAACAAATTTTGATCATGATGTTATCATCTTGAAGTTGTTGGATCCTAGCGGCATAGTGGGATAAAGCGGCCTGGAAACAAACCTTACATGTCCACGTACATGAGACCCGTTCCACAATTTAAGTGGCTGGCCGGGTGTCTGTCTCTCTCACTTTAGTGAATATCCAGTTTACGAAGAGTTGATAAAAATTGTTGATCACCTCGAAGAATAGAGCTAGTATTTTCCTCTAAGTATTTTGCACATCATGCATAAACATAATTCCTTAGAAAGTTTTATAAAACTTATTTATTCATCTAGTATGTGTTTTGTGTGTATTGTGGAGTTGTGCTTGCTGTTGATTGTTGTATTGTTGTTTGCCTCTACTGTTAGATTGAACGGAGAGTCCCGAGTATCGTTGAAAAGAGTTGTGAACAACGACAATATTCAAAGGCAAGTGGCTCACCTCATAAACTTCCCAAGTATTTTCTATGCATTACTTAGTATTTTTATATGCATGAGAAGGATAGTATTGCTATGCTAAACCCGTGTAGAATTCCCTTACTCCTGTGTCTAGGTTCCGATATCATACTTAGCAGAAATATGGATGCTATGCAGTTGATGAAAGGTTTTACAAAATATTAAGTGACTACTCAGGACTGTGCTCATGGTTGTCGTCGCCTAGGATGAACTTCTATTCTACTTAGGGCCGTGAGCATGGTGGTTTTCACCTGAGAGTACACATCCACTAAGTTAATGAATCACCTGGGTGGATTGGTTGAATGGTTTATGTTGAGTGGCTACTCAGGGCTGTGCTTGTGGTGGTCTTCGCCTAAGATAGTTTCTATTATACTTGGGGCCATGAGCATGGTGGTTTTCATCTGAGAGTGCACTTGAGGATGGCCACCCAGGGAACAGAGGAATCTGAAGAACTCCGAGTGACGATTGCTTCCCGTGCAACCTTTTAACAATGGGCTCTGTCTAGAATAATTAAGTTGTGAGGGTGCAACCTGTCAGCTTGACAAGCAGATGTAGGGGGATGATAGGTGGAACGGGTCTTGCTAGTATGGTTGCATTCTTCTTCTGAAAGTTCTTGTCTCAATTCTCTCCTTTCCATAATACACTCCGCGTGTATAGGATTTCTAGGACAAATTGAGTCTAAAGGTGAAAGTGCACAACCTCTGCAGAGTGTAAAACTAAGTACTTACCCGTGTCCCCGGAAACGGACAATTGAGCAGCTGAACGAGGACGTCAACGGAGGATTTCATCATTCCAACTTCAGAAATAAAACTTGATGGGTGAACAAGGGAAGATGAGATTTATGGTTTTCATGCCATACTCATCTGGATTTCAAGAAAAGTGTTTTCAAAAGAGTAGGAAAAATTGGCTTTATGCAAAATAGCCTTGAACTCCACCAGCCAAATATGCATATAGGCTTTAGAGTTATTCCATTAAGTGTCCACCATAGTGTCACTTGCCAGACTCCATTTTTAATGGAATCTGACCCACGTTGTTGCAATATTTTTCTTATTGCAGATTGTTCAGATGACGAGTGAGGTTTCGTTTATAGGTTTCGAGTCTACAACCAACATGTTTTCGCCTATGGCAACATGAAGTTGTTGGAGACCCACTGCTATTGTATTTCCGATGTGTACTTTTCCAATGCTAGCTTTATGCTATGCAACTTGTATCAAATATTTTGTAATTCTGGATTATCGATGTAATAAAATTGACGCTTTGTTGTGATATTACATCGTAAACTGTGTGTGCAAATGAATCGATCCAGGGATTTGCACTATACACAGGTATCTGCCTTATTTAAAGTGCAGGTACGCTACACCTCTTCCCGAGAACGGACCCGACGACGAGTTGAAGTTTGTCGAGGAGGAGGACGATGACGAAGAGATTCCCTCCGCACATTCTCCCCACGAAGAGGTGGAGGAAGAAGATGAAGTGGAGGAACCCGTGCGGAAGAAGCGGAAGCTCCCGAGTCGTGGCGACTCTGCCACTGCGTCGTCACCTGCTAAGGATGCCGACGTTACTCTGGAGGAGTTCGTCGCAACGTCGTTGGGTGCGTGGTCCTCGGGTGGCTGGGATGAGCCCCTGAATGTTCCTCCAGTCAGCTCCGCAGCTCCTCGTTCTTTTGCGCGGATGCCTTCGCCCTCCCTGGAGAGTTACGACGACCTTGGTACCCCCAGGTGAGCTTCTTTATGATGTGTGTCCTTCGAGTTGTGTTTTGTAGTTGCAACGTTTAAGTTGACAAGTGTGCTCGTTTTCGCTGTAGCCACCGTTCTGGCGATGTTAGCTCCCCCCTTCGGGACCTGGAGCATACATCCGCCCCTTCGACTGAATTGGGGACTCAGGCGGTAGTGGAGAAGGTGCGTGCTGAGCGTGATGGCGTTGCATCGTCTAGCCGCGTTCCTCCTTTGGCTTCAGAGGACCCTGACCTCCTGGACCACGTAAGTCCTTTATGCTTGTACTTGCATTCTTGAGTTTTCATCGGGTGCACGATCAGCGCTCCCGATGGGAGTAGCCCCCGAAGGTGTGGGTGACTAGTATAGTCGCCCGCAACTTTATTAACATCTTGCTTTTGTTTCAGCTATACTACCGTCAGCAGCTTGACGCAGCCGCGGCTTATGTTCGCCTGGAGAAGGAGAGGGACCAGCTGCGTGCTTCTCTGGACCAGGCTACTGGGCGGGTTGATGAGCTTGAGAAGGCTCTACATGAGTCTCGAGAGTGGGAGCCGGTGCGGGTCGCCCAGGAGAAGACTCAAGTCGGTCGTCTCCTTTCACTCGCCGGTGTTCTTGGGGGTAAGTTTCGGCTTGATGCCTACTGTGTCTTGATCTTCTTCTTTGTCTGCCCTTGAATCTTTTGCGCAGAGACTTGCGGTGGAGCTCCTCCGGAAGACGCGTCGAGTGACACGGTTGACTTGGCGACTGCTGTCGGCTTCCTCGATCGGGTCTGCGCCTATGCATCCGACGCGCTGAAGAAGTCTGCAGCCTCGTTGAAGAAATCGACTGGAGCCCTCACTGTGGTGCACCAGAGTATCTTCCCGGGCGACCAGCCGCCGGCAGCCGTGGACGCCCTTGCTGCCCCGTTTGAGGACGCGACCACCATCGCCGATTTTACGCGGTCGCAGACGGTACGCGGCTCCGAGTTCACCTTCCAGCTCCTCTTAGGGCATCAGGTTCCAGGTGATTTTGAGAAGGTCGTCAGCGGCTTTCCCCGCAAACCTGATGGCCGAACCGCGTCGCTGAGTGGCGTGAAGGAGCGTGCTTCACACCTGGCCGTGCAGCTTGTGGCACTCTTCGAGAGGGCCCTTGCTATGGCGACTGAGGCGGCTGCCGCTCGGAAGGGTCGCTCCCGGTCGCAGTCTGCAGCCTTAGAGTAGGAGTAGCTTTAGGAATTCTGCAGTCGCCGTGGTCTATATTTTGAACTTCTGGTTCTGTAATGAATATTGTCCTACCAGGTCTTTTGGCCTTATATATTGCTTTTGCTAGAACTGACTTTCTTTCTGCCGAGTTTAACTGTGCTTCGCAGTCGTATGATTGTATTGACTCTGCGTATTCGTGGTAGAATGTTGTGCGCGGTGGTGCTTCGCCTTCTCCTGCGGCTGAGCCGAGTGGCGCGGCTTCTTCTTCGGGTGCTCGCGGTCGTGGGTCGGCGCCGGCTCCTCCATGTAGTGTAAATGATCAGCGGATAATCACATACCTGAAGAACAAGGTGGTTGAGCTTGAGGCGACCCTGAAGAATACTGAGCGGCTGCTGCACCGCTCCCGGTCGCATCCTACGGCGGAGTTCTCGCGACGTGAGGATTTTTTGCTTGGGGAGATCGATCTGATCAGTCGGCAGTTGCAAGGTTTGTATCCTTTTGGTGGCTGCTATCGTTGCTGAAGCTTGCTTGTTCTGACTTGCAGTTTATGCGTGCAGATGTTAATCCTGATTGGGAGGCCGAGCGGGCTCGCGTTGAAGAGCGAGTTACCCGAGAGGCGTCCGGCGACTCCTACGAAGCTCGGCAGTTCTGGGTGAACAAGTCGAGAGGGCGCGTCCTTGCCACCATGCTTGATCGTACGTGGCGCGCTGCTTTTCTTCTGGAGAACTGCCGGAAGACACTCTGGCACATCAATCGTGTGTACTTCCCGCATAACGCGCAGCCGAACGGGCTGTCCGCCATGCTGGAGAGGTTTCGCGATGGTGAAGGGCTGAAGGGGGTTGTCGACGCCCAACTTGTGGCTGGGGCGAACGCGGCGTTGGCATACGTCCGGATGCATCGGCCGCATCGTCCGCTCGACAGGGTGCTTGAAGGCCTGCCTGGTGATGACGACTTCGACGAGACCTTAGCGGCTGCGTGCCGAATTATCAGGCAGGTTCAGGACCTGAGTGAGCGCCTTGTAGGTCCCCTCGATGCGCCGAAGGCCGAGCCTGCAGTTTAGAGTAGCTGTCGTCTGATGTACAGGGTTAGCTATAGAGGGCAAATGTGCCTGTGCAAGTCGTAATGTAATAGATTAAAATACTTGCGAGTCATGAGAATTGATTTGCTTGCTCGAAAGTGTAAATGCCTGTTTTGATTTTCGACCTGTTTGGCGCAGTCGCCTAGTATGTTGGTCGACGGCCTAGGTTTTCCCAAGTGTGACCGGTATGTCGCAGCCTCTGACTTTATCAGGTGGCAACTTAGGATTTTTGTAACTTGACCTGTATGGCGCAGCCCCCGAGTTGTTCGAGTGGCGGCCTAGGATTTTTGCGAAGGCTTGCATGGCGTAGCCCCCGAGTAGGTTGAGTGGCAGCCTAGGATTACAAGTGTCACCTGTTTGGCGCAGCCCCCGAGTATGTCGGGTGGCGACCTAGGATTTTGAACTTGACCTGTACAGCGCAACCCCCGAGTGAGTTCGAGTGGCGGCTGAGGATTTTCTGAGAAGGCCTGTATGGCGTAGCCCCCGAGTAGGTCGAGTGGTAGCCTAGGATTACAAGTGTTACCTGTTTGGCGCAGCCCCCGAGTATGTCGAGTGGCGACCTAGGATTTTGAACTTGACCTGTATGGCGCAGCCCCCGAGTATGTCGGGTGGTGGCTAAGGATTTTTTGATTTATGCTTGTATGGCGCAGCCCCCGAGTGGTTCGGGTGGCGGCCTAAGCTTTTCTTTCAACCTGTGTGGCGCAGCCCCCGAGGCGTTCGGGTGGCGGCCTAGGATTTTAGCTTCCTCTGTATGAAAGGTAAAGGTGACAGATTTTCTTCAAATCAATTTATTGATTCTTGCAAACAGGCTGCCTCATTAAAACCCTTCCAGTCCCCTCAGGTACCCTGGTAAGGGAAAGAGTGCGTCTGAAACCTGCCGCGCTGATTTTCTTGTACAATGATTGGGTTGAACTAGGCGTAGAACCGGCGGAGTTGTGCCACGTTCCACGGGTTGCTGCAGTCTGCTCCCGTCTTCGAGTCTTTCAGGCGGTAAGCTCCGTTGCCGATTGCTTCTGTCACGATGTACGGGCCCTCCCATGGGGAAGCGAGCTTGTGCACCTTCTTCTGCTTGAGTCGAAGAACCAGGTCGCCTGCAACGAACGCTCTTGGTCGTAGCCTCCGAGTGTGATAGTTGCGCATGTCCTGTTGATACACGGCTGATCGTGCCAGGGCGATGTCGCGTGCTTCATCCAGGGTGTCCCTGCTTTCTTCGAGTGCCTCCTCTGCATCCGACTCGTCGTAGGCGACTACTCTCGGTGCGTCGAACTTGATGTCGCAAGGGAGGACCGCTTCTGCACCATACACCACAAAGAATGGAGTGTACTTGGTGGATATGTTTGGCGTTGTTCGCAGACTCCAAAGGACCGACGGCAGTTCTTCCACCCATGCGCCCGTTGCGCGTTTTAGGGGCACGCGCAATCGCTTCTTGATGCCGTTGCAGACGAGGCCATTGGCTTTCTCCACTTGCCCATTGGATTGCGGGTGCGAGACGGACGCATAGCTGAGCTTGATCCCCTGCTCTGAGCGGAAGTCCTTGAATTCTTCGGCTGTGAAGTTCGAGCCGTTGTCGGTGATGATCCCATTCGGTACTCCAAATCTGAAGATGATTGACCTGATGAAGTTGACTGCTGTGGATGCAGTCAAACTTGTGATGGGCACGGCTTCGATCCACTTTGTGAACTTATCGACTGCAACCAGGAGGTGAGTGTGACCTCCGGGTGAGGATTTCTTGAGCGGGCCCACCATGTCCAGACCCCATTGGGCGAAGGGCCAGGCTAATGGTATTGTCTTGAGTTCCGATGCTGGCGCGTGTGGCTTGTTGGCAAATTCCTGGCACCCTGTGCATTTCTTTACTAGCTCCTCGGCGTCCTGCATGGTTGTCAGCCAGTAGAACCCGGCTCGTAGTGCTTTGGCCACCAGTGCTCGACTGCTGGCGTGATGCCCACAGATACCTGCGTGTATGTCTAGTAAGATGGCTTGGCCGTCGACTGGATCTATGCACCTTTGCAGGATTCCTGAGATGCTTCTTTTGTAGAGTTCCCCGTTGATGACGGTGAAACTTTTGGAGCGCCTGATGATGCGCTTCGCTTCGACTGGGTCAGCTGGTAGCTTCTGATGTAGTATGTACGCCAGGTATGGTCCTGTCCATGTGGCTTCGACTAGCATGACCTCCATGGGGACCTTGTCTTGGCTTGGTGGGTTGGCATCGCCTTTTGTTGTTGCAGCGCTTGCTGTATTCTGAGTCTTGATGGATCTCTGCGTGATGCGCTCGTGGAAGACGCCGGGTGGGACTGGCACCCTGTCTGAGCCCATGTTAGCGAGGACGTCGGCTTCCTCGTTGCTTTCACGGCCGATGTGGCGCAGCTCGCATCCGTCGAAGTTGCCTTCCAACTGATTGTAGAGGTCTCTGTAGGCGATCATGTTGTCGGCGATGGCGTCGCAGGACTTCATGGTTTGCTGTACCACCAGGTAGGAGTCGCCGTATATCATGAGGTGCGTGGCGCCGCAGTTCTTGGCCATCCGCATGCCGTGGATCAGGGCCTCGTACTCGGCTTCGTTGTTGGACGGCGTCGGAAAGTCCATCTGCAGGACATACTTGAGCTTGTCACCTTTGGGGGAGATGAGCACGACTCCTGCCCCGGCTGACATGAATTTCTTGGAGCCATCAAAGTACATTGTCCATGCGTTGGACAAGTCGGGGATATTTGGTAGCTGGGCTTCTATCCACTCGGTGGTGAATTCAGGGAGGACTTGGGCTTGATGGACTTCGGGTGAGCATACTTCAGCCCCCATGGTCCTAGCTCGACAACCCACTTGGCGACTCGTCCTGTCGCGCGTTGGTTTGTGAGAATGTCTGCTAGTCCAGAGGAGCTTACCACCATGGTCGGGTGCTCGGAGAAGTAGTGGACGACCTTTCTGGAGGTCATGAAGACTCCGTATGCCAGCTTCTGGTAATGGGGGTAGTTCTGCTTGGACAAGGTGAGGACTTCGCTGAGGTAGTAGACGGGCCTCTGCACCGGGTGACTGTGCCCTTCTTCTTCGCGTTCGACTACGAGCACCGTGCTCACCACCCTGTTTGTTGCTGAGACGTATAAGTACAGCGGCTCGTTTTCCAGTGGCGCCACGAGGACTGGAAAGGTTGTCAGGGTTTTCTTGAGATGGTCGAATGCGTCCTGCGCCTCTTGTGTCCACTCGAACTTGTCCGTCTTCTTCATCAGTTGGTAGAATGGTAAGGCTTTCTCTCCCAACTTACTAATGAACCAGCTGAGAGCTCCGACTCGGCCGGCTAATCGTTGAACCTCCCGGAGCTTGGTTGGTGCTGGCATTGTGAGTATGTTCTGCACCTTCTCGGGGTTTGCTTCGATTCCTCTTGCGGATACGAGGTACCCTAGTAGCTCTCCTGCTGGCACGCCGAACACGCACATCTCTGGGTTGAGCTATATCTGGTACACATCGAGTGCGGTGAAGACCTTGCGGAGGTCGTCGACTAGGGTATCCTCCTTTCGGGTCGTGACAACGATGTCGTCGATGTAGACTTGGACGATATGCCCGATTAACCCCTTGAGACATGCTTGCATTGTCCGCTGGTACGTGGCACCTGCGTTTTTTAACCCAAACGGCATCGTCTGGTAGCAAAAGACGCCGTCGGGTCTGATGAAGGCCGTTTTCTCTTCGTCCTCGACTTTCAGCCGTATCTGCTGGTAACCTGAGTAGGCGTCCAGGAAGGACAGGCGCTCGCAACCTGCTGTCGAGTCGATGATCTGGTCTATCCGCGGGAGCGGGAAGTGGTCCTTGGGGCATCACTTGTTGACTGCGGTGAAGTCAACGCACATGCGTAGTTTCTTCGTCTTCTTTTTCTCCACTAGAACCGGGTTGGCGACCTAGTCCGAATCCTTGATCTCTCGGATGAATTTGGCGTGCAGTAGTCTGTCGACTTCCATGGTGATCGCGTCTCGCTTGGGTCCTGAGAAGCGTCGCATGGATTGTTTGACTGGTCTTGCGTTCTTGTGGACTTTCAGAGAGTGCTCGGCGAGTTCCCTGGGTATCCCTGGCATGTCAGAAGGTTGCCATGCAAAGATCTTCCAGTTCTCACGTAGCACTCGACGAGCGCGCTTTCCTATGCGGGGGTCAGACTCGATGAGACCTTGACCGTCTTTCTGCTGTCAGTCGGATGGACTTGGTGGGTGACAGTGTCGTCGTTCGTGTTGAACGCTGCGTCCTAGGCAGGCTTCTTGTGAGCCGGGAAGACGGTCTTGTCGTTGTCGGCTGATATGGCCTTGAAGTGCTCTTCGACTCCGAAGAACTCAGAAATCTTGGCAAACTCGCGGTCGCAGCTGTTGGAGAGCCCGAAGTCGCCGCGGATTGTGATTACTCCTTTCGGCTCGGGCAGCTTTATCATCCGGTAGGCATAGTGGGGTACTTCCATGAACCTGGCAAAGGTCGGGCGCCCGAGGATGGCATGGTATTGTGACTTCCAGTCGACGACCTCAAAGTCTATCGACTCCTTCCTGAAGTGCTCGGGTGTACCAAGGATGACGTCGAGTGTGATTGTTCCCATGGGCGTGATTGCTTGCCCTGGTACTATGTCGTGGAAGGTGGTTTCCGATTCCGGCAATTTCTCTGTCGACATGTTCATTCTTCTTAGCGTGTCGGCGAATATGATGTTGATGCCGCTGCCTCCGTCCAGGAACACCTTCTTCAAGCTGTAGTCGTCGATCAAGGCCTCAATCACGAGTGCGGCGTGCCCGGGTCGGGTTACCTCATACGGGTTATCTGCCCTGGAAAATGTGATTGGTGTCTCCGACCCGCGCAGGTAGTCTGGTACTGCGCGCGGGCTGTTGATGGCTTGAAGTACTTGGCGTGTGATAATTTTCTGGCGCCTGTTCGACGGGGGTCCCCTTTGGATCATGTTTAGCTGTCCCCGTGCGGCTGGGTACGTGTCGGTTGCTGCCGACTGACCTTGTTGCTGTTGCTGTTGCTGCGGCTGGGGGAACGCTCCTGCCGCCTGCACTTGGTTGTTGTTTGCGGGTGCTGCCTGGATGGCTAGCTGCGGTGCCACCTGTATGGCCTGTACTGGGGCGATGATTTGCTGCATGGCCTGGTATATCTTTCTTGCTTTGCGACAATCCTTCAACAGGTGGCTGGAACCCCATTTGCCTGTCTCCGGGTTGCGGAACGAGTGGTGCTTACAGGGTTGCATCAGCTCCTCTGCTGGGGTCAACGGGCGCTTCCACTCGCGTTTCTGACTTCCATCATTGTGGCCGATGCTGCTTCTGCCACGGTTATAATGACTCGAGCTGGGCTGCCGACCTTGGTCGTACTATCGGCTGTTGTCGCGTTTGTCCTCACGGGGGGTTTCATAGCCCGCCGCTACTAATTCGATTGAATCGTGGGTGTAACGTGGCTTCTTCTTTTGGCGTGCCTCACGCCAGTTGCTTGTTTTGCCCTCTTTTTTGGGGGAAGTTTCGCGGACATAGTCCTCTCCTTCGGCCCATTGGTTGGCTGTCTTCATGAGCTCTATTGTGGTCTTCGGCTGGAGCCTACCGAATTCCTCCCGGAGGTCGCGGCGAGCGACGCCGTGCATGAAGGCGTCCATCACTTGATCTTCTGATACGGGTTCCATGGTATTGCGGAGGAGTGTCCACCGCTGGATGTAGGAGCGGAGCGACTCATCCTTTCCTTGCTTGCAGGCCTGCAACTCGATGTAGGTCATTGGCCTTGCGAATGTTCCCGAGAAACTCTTGATGAAGTTATCCTGGATTTCTTCCCATGTTCGGAAAGAGTCTTTGGGTTGGCTTGTGAGCCACCCGCGTGCCGAGTCTGTCAACATGAGCTCGATGTACTGCATTGCCGTAGTCGACGTTCCGCCTTGGCAGGTGCAAGCAATGAGGTAGTCTTCGAGCCACAGTTTTGGGTCTTGCTTCCCGTCATACTTTGGTGTGCCAGCCGTCAACTTGAAGCCTTTAGGCATGCGGGTGTCACGGATGTTGAATCTGAAGCATGTCGCGCCACACGGCTTGAAGTCGCGGTCAGCATGGTCGTCCGCGTTTGCCGCACCAGCCGAGCGCTCGTTGCGGTCCACCGTCTTCTGTGTCAGGACGTCGCGAAGGTCCTTGACTGGCTGTCGCTGCGCCGCTGGGATGCCCGAGGTTGTTGGTTCGTGCGCTCGGTTGCTTGGCCCCTTGGCCGCCATAGCTTCTTCGATTGCCCTTATGGAGCCAATTTGTTGCTTGTGGAGAAGGGAGTGTGCGTCTCCCTCCGGTGGTTGCGTGAGCCGGAGGTATGTCTCGACTGAGATCAGGGCGGCATTCGCCGTCTTTGGGACGGGTATCCCGTTCTCATCTTCGGTGACGAAGGACGAGTCGAGATTGCGGGTGAGCCTTGTTCGATCGGCTTCTGCCATGAGGGGAACGCGGGCTCTGTTTCGCCTTGCTCCTTGGTTAACCTCTGTAGAGGATGTGAAGGAGAGGGCGGCTCGCCTGGCACTCGATGCATCCGCGTCCCTTTTGCGCCTGAGCAGGTCGGCTTTTTCGGCGCGGATTCGTTCGCCTTCCTTGCGTAGCAAGTACTGGACCGCCAGGTGGTCTTCTCGAGGTGCGTTGGGTGGGGGGAACGTGCCCTCGTCCACATGCTTCATGGCTTGGATCGCCATGTCCCGCGTGATGACAAGTTTAGTCTAGTCCGGCATGTCCACCTCTAGCGGATATGCGGGTTCTTCGTCGTCGTCATGCGGTGCTGTGCCGGCCATGAAGACTTGCTTGGGGTAGACTTGAGTCGGAGAGTTGGTGCTGCCGCTGCTGCTTCTGTCGCCCGCTTCTTGCTCGGGGTCGAAAATTGCTGCAACGTGGCGCGCGGCGCAGTCGCTGTCGCGTCTTCTCGCGATCGTCCATGTGCTCACGCTCGCCGGGGCGAGTGCGATTGGCTTGGGGTAGACTTGGGATTTCCACGAAGATGAGGGCGCGCGCGACATGGCTGTCGGACGCGGGCTCCTGGTTTCCCGTGCGGATGCGACAGTCGAGGAGGATCTTGACTTGGTCGACCGCACAACCGAGGTTGGGGTAGTAGACTCGATTCGCGCGGTCGTTGCCGAATTTGTCGATGTAGTCGATGTATATGCCATATTCGCGGGTGCAGCAGGCGCGGCCTCCGTGGGTGCGGCACATGCGATCTTCGCGGGTTCGGCGGGCGCGGCCTCCGCGGGTGCGGCAGATGCGATCTTCGCGGGTTCGGCGGGCGCGGGGGTTGCCGATTTAGGTGACGCCGTCGCGCGTAGCGCGGTAGTCGTAGACCTGAGTATACCACGACTATCGACGCAACAGAATATGGAGCCGAAGGTGATGTGTATACCTTTGTCCAGATCGGCGTACACCGACTGGTGGGCTGGCGGGTGGAGGACGTACTCGAAGGAGCCGAATCGGATCGACTCCCTCACGGCGGACACGCCGATCTTCATTGCGGATGGAGCCGGAGCGACCATGATCCTAGCACTTGTTTGACTATCCCACGGACGGCGCCAATTGACGAGGTGTTAACTCGACAAGTCCCAGGGTTGTGCACCCCGGGTTGATTGATGGGGAGAGAGATGAGTGCAAGTGGTCACGACGGCTGACAAGCAAGGATTTACCCAGGTTCAGGCTCCCGGAGGATAACACCCTACTCCTGCTTGTCTGATTATTGATGCGAGTTGTGGTTACAATGGCGAGATTGCGATCTCGCTAGGGTTTGTGGCCGTAGCTCTGAGCGTGTTCGCTGGGACGAGCAACCCTCCTGGCTTTATAGGCTGCCAGGTCTCGGGTGGTTGGTGCCGATGGCAACTACAGATATGGCAGGTTATGCTTCCTAACCGACTCGGACTAGGTTACATGGTACCCCGCGTGGGCCTTCTATGGGCCTTCCTGTCCTTGGCGCGGCCCAGGTAGCCTTATCGTGGGCTACCCGAAAGGCAGCCCCACGTCATTGATCACAGAGGAGTCTCGATCATACCTGTAATTATATCGAACCGCTAGGTAACACAGTTAAGGGGTTTCGACAAGACAATCGGAAAGGAAAGAGATCACCAGGAACGTCCCGGGAAGAGTCTGATGAAGATCGGTCAGCGACGAAATGGTTTTCGGAGCTGGAATAAATTATATATAGTATGTTTGATATTATTTAGTGTTTTAATGTTTAAATATGATTTTATATATTTATTTTCGAATTTATTTAGACTGATTGCCCTAAATGGGCCTTCCGGTGGAAAGAAGGTCCATGGGGGAGAAAATTCCCCTAGGGAATTCGGTGGAGGGGGAGAGGCCAACCTAGGTGGGCCAAAGGGGCCCACCTAGGGCCGGCCATGCTGGTTCTCTTGAACCATGCAATGGAGGATAGTCCCACATTGTCTGGCTGGCAAGTTGGCTCCCCTCCGAGAGCCCATATAACAAGGGGCACCCCTGGCCTTTTAATTTACCAATTAATTCCCTAATTCTCTCTCGATTTCGTGATTCCCTTTGTCGGAGTTGCGCCGAGTTGAGAGGGGGTCTATCCACCATAACCCGCTGCCTCGCTGCTGGTGTTCCGGTCCAAGTCTTCCGCTGCTCGTCCTGGACTGGAGCTTCGGAGGTCGTCGTCTCCATCGTACGTGTGTGACATCTTGCGAGGTGCTGCGCTAGCGGTGCTGGGAGGTCTACTTCCACTACACGACCTTGAGGTCGGCTTCGTCGGTCTTCATCGTCAACATTCGTGCGGGAACGTAATCCCGCTTTCGGTCTACAAGGGTATGTATTCCGATCTCCGTTTGTACTTCTATATCTGCATAGTATAGATCTTGGCTAGTTTAGTGATATCGTTGCTAGGAATTTTTTGTTTTCTACACTCGATCCCCTTCAAACACATCATATGGAAAATAATCAGAGATGATATAATGATGGGTAACAATCTGAACATAAACCAAAATTCAACGGTTCACTCCATTGCAGCAATAACAAGAGTAATCAACACCGGGAGAGTTTCCCCTATCAACAACACAAGATTCAGCCCTAGATGTTACATCGGGAACATGTGGACCGATGGAGATGACGGTGTCGGCGGTGGAGATGGTGGTGTTGAAGATGGTGATGGAGTGCAGCTCGATGACGGTGACGATGGCGACGATTTCCCACCTCCGGGAAAGAATTTCCCCGACGGCTACGCAGCCTGCCGGAGAGCTTTTGTCTCTCTGTCTTCTCCGCCTCGTGGTGGCGGTGAAGAGGATTTTTATCCACCGTCCGTATCTTCGGTTTTCAAGGGGATGATGTACGCGAAAGGTCTCGGCCAGTGGTGGGCCAGGGCGGCCACACCAAGTGCTCGCGCGACACCAGGGCCTGCCGCGGCTGGGCATGGTGTGGGCCCCCTGGGCACCACCTCAGGTTCCCCTTTTGGCTCCCTCCGGCATCTGGCAAAATAGGAACTTCCAGGTTCTCCGTTTGATCTTAGAGCTTTGCAAATATTATATCTCGATGGTGCTTTTTCCAACAGAATTCAGGCTCTGGGGCTCCATCCTCCTATGATCATCAAACATGCAAAATAGATGAAATAACATAAGTATCATCTCCAAATACGAAATATATCTATGAATAACAGTAAATTATGATATAAAATAGTGATGCAAAATGGACGTATCAACTCCCCCAAGCTTAAACCTCGCTTGTCTCAAAGCGAAAGCTGAACTCGGTAAACATGACCACAGGTTTATGGAGTGAAGTGTCAATATAAAATATACGGACAAGAACCATCACATGTATAAATGCACAAGTCATCTTAGATATCAACTCCGTTCATATAAATCAACTTGCAACAAGTAGAATAAAATCACAATAAGGTACATAGAGAAAAACATAGTTGGTGTTGACAAAGTTAGTCCTTGGTCAGAGAACAATGAACATATCGAGCTTACTCTACAAAACAGACCTCTTTATTAGTTGATAACTCCGAAAATCCGATTGAGTAGATGCCAACAATGTACTAAGCAAGAAAGAATAAAAGACATGATTAACAATACTAATGTATAAATGGTTGAATCACAATCAACTCAAATGCTTGCTTAAGACAGAAGGAGTTACGTTTATTGACTCAACATAAAGTAAAAGATTGGCCCTTCACAGAGGGAAGCAGAAATACAAGCATGTGCTAGAGCTTTTGGTTAACTAGGTTTTCGAAATCATATACAGAGCATAAAAGTATGTTTTTGAGCGGTGTTTTCTATTGTCAACGAGTGGTAATAGAGTTCTTGTCATCTTCCATACTAAGCAAGTTAAGGGTGGTTCCGATTTATTTTTAAAACAAGCCTTTATGATATGCATCTTCTTTTTCATTTATTTTCACAGCCTTGACATTCCTCCCAACCTTTCTAACATAACCATGGCTAATTGAATCCTCAGGTTCCCACCAATCAATCTCAAACCATGGATGAGTGCCTATTTTTCAAAATCTAAACTTTTTTATATTATAGTGGTCTGACCACCCCCTTACAATAATAATGAGGAGCAGATGTAGCATGCAATTTAAGGGTGCTACGTCCATTTTGCATCACTATTTTATATCATAATTTACTGCTATTCATTGATATATTTCGTATTTGGAGATGACACTTATGTTATGTCATCTATTTTGCATGATTGATGATCACTGGGGCATGGAACTCCGGAGTCTGAATTCTGCTGGAAAAAGCGTCATCGAGATAAAATATTTGCGAAGCTCAGAAGATCAAAAGAAACACCTGGGAATTATTTTCTCACCAGATCACGTAGGAGGCCAAAAGGGGAGCCTGAGGTGGGGCCCAGGGGGCCCACACCATGCCCAAGCACGGCTCCCAATGCTGCCGCGCGAGGACCAGGTGGGGCCTCCCTCGCCCACCACCTGGAGTGCCCTTTTGCATACTTGAAGCCCCCCAAAACCTAATACCCCTACGGTGTCCATAATTCCTCTTCTTCGCCACCACGAGGCGGAGAAGAAAGAGGGAGAAAAGCTCTCCGACAGGCTACGTTGCCGCCGGGAAACCCCTCCCGGAGGGGGGAAATCGTCGCCATCGTCACCGTCATCGAGCTACACTCCATCACCATCGCCAACACCACCCTCTCCACCGTCGATGCCGTCAACTCCGTCGGTCCACTCCGTTTCCGTTGTAACATCTAGGGCTAAATCTTGTGTATTTGATAGGGGAAACTCTCCCGGTGTTTATTACTCTTGTCATTGATGCTATTGAGTGATATCGTTAATTTAGGGTTTATGTTTAGATTGTTATCCGTCATTATATCATCTCTGATCATTTACCATAAGATGTGTTGTGAGTAGTTCGTTGAGTTCTTGAAGACATGGGAGAAGTATAGATGTTAGTGTTTTGATATTTAAGTTGTGGTGTCATTCTTCTAGTGATGTCAGGTGAACGTCGACTACATGACACTTCACCTTTATGGGCCTAGTGGAATGCATCGTTTACTTGGTTATTAATTGTGGGGTTGCGGAGTGAAAGAAATCTAAACCCCCGTTGATATTCCGATGCATGAGGGATAGCAGGATATCAGAGTTTAAAGTTATGGTTAGATTTATCTTAATTACTTTCTTGTATTTGCGGATGCTTGCAAGGGGTATAATCATAAGTATGTATTAGTACTAGGAAGGGCGGTGCATTAGCATAGGTTCACCCACACGACACTTATCCAAACACTAAAGATTAATCATCAATATGAAGCGAAAGCACTAGACAGAATTCCCATGTGTCCTCAAGAACGTTTGGTCATCATAAGTAAATAAATCGGCTTGTCCTTTGCTCTCAAAAGGATTGGGCCACTCGCTGCAATTATAATTGCCACGCTCTATTTAATCGCACTTTATTTATCTGTCATATCAAAGTCTACTGAAAACTTGTCTTCTAGTGTTTACAGTGAAATCCTAATCAAAACCACTTGTCAACACCTTCTGCTTCTCGTTGGGTTCGACACTCTTATTTATATAAAGTGCTGCGATACACCCCCTATACTTGTGGGTCATCAAGACTATTTTCTGGCACCGTTGCTAGGGAGTAAAGCGCTATTGGTAAGTGGAATTGGTAAGGAAAACTTTAACTGTAAGTGTTGTTTTTATTTCTGTCTCCTTATTTGCTTAATGAGGGAGAGAGGAAATGTTGCTTTCCTGTTTGGCAAATCTTCTACCGCCGCTGAGGTAGAACATGAGGCGCCACCTGATGATATTGTGCCATTTAAAATATCTATGAAAATTATTGATCGTGTTATGAATAACCGCTATGTTGGGGATGGAACTGTCAACCGCGGTGATCATTTACTACATTTACATGAATTATGCGAGTTGTTCAAGTGTGCAGGTATTATAATGGACGAAGTCACAAAGAAATTATTCTCCATATCACTTGGTAGGAGAGCTGCGCATTGGTATAAACTGCTGAAGAACAGAGATTCTCTTGGCTGGGAGGAAATTGTACCTCTCTTTTTTTCTAAATTTTATCCTCCAAGTGAAATTCACCCAGATCGGAATTCTATATATAATTTATGGCCTCATGATGGAGAAAGTATTTCCCAAGCTTGGGGGAGATTGAAGGAATTAATGCTCAAATGCCTCATTCATGAGCTTACTGGTAATATTATTGTTGATAAATTCTATGCAAGACTCTCCTTTAAAGATAAAACATTATTGGATACTTCTTGTGCTGGATCATTCACTCGTAATAAGAAGGAGTTTAAATGGGATCTTCTTGATCGCATTGAAGAAAATACTGAAGCATGGGAGAATGACAAAGATAGGGAGTCAGGTATAAAATATGACTTTGAATGCATTAAAACTTTCATGAATACTGATGCATTTGAAATATTAATAATGCTTATGGTCTTGACTCTCAAGTTGTCGCAAATTATTATAAATCCTTTGCTGTCTATTTCGGTTTGCCCAAGAAGGGGTTTGGAAAATATCATGAACCTTATAAAGATAAATCTATTGCTCCTTTAGCTAAAAGCATTGAAGTTAATATTGTTGATCATAACATTCTTGAGCCTTATATTGATAAAATTATTTTTCCTGTTAAAGTGAAAGAACATTCTATTATGGCTAGTGTGGTTAATAGAAGTGATAAGAAAGCTAAGGGACATGATGAACAAATTAAAGTTGAACCTTCTGTGGCTATAGTTAAAGAACTTGTTTCTGAAAATGTGGGAGAAGAGTATATTATATTTTGTGATGATGCTTCTAATGTTGTCTCTCATGCTGCAAAGCCAAGAAAGGCTAGTGTTCCTGTGTTATCTGTGAAAAGTAGTGATCATTGCTATTATGGTTTATGTGATCTTGGTGCAAGTTCAAGTGCTATTCCTTATGATCTTTATAAATAAATTATGCATGAGATTGGTCCTAGTGAACTTGAAGAAATTGATGTGGTTATTCAACTTGATGGGAGAGAAGCTATCTCTCCCATTGGTATTGTTAGAGATGTTGAAGTTCTATGTGGTAAGACTAAATATCCCGATGATTTCCTCATACTTGGTTGTGCTGCTAGTAAGACTTGTCCTATTATTTTTGGTAGACCTTTTCTGAATACTTGTGGTGTTGTTATAGATTGTAAGAAAGAGAAACTCCTTACTAAATTTTCTGGTGATTCATATGAATTCTGTTTTTCGAAATTTGCTAAAACTCCTTATGAAACTTTATTGCCTAATGAGGATTTTAGAGTAGAACAACTTTCTTCTATTGCTCTTAAGCCTAGTAATTATATTCAGCAATTTATGGAAGATCATGAGAGTGAAGATTTTATGGAACAAAGGAATGAACTTGAGGACATATTCCTTCGCCAACCAATTCTTAAACATAATTTAAAAGTGGAAGACTTGGGTAAAACACTTCCACCTAAAGAGGATCATGTCTTTGATTTAAAACCTTTGCCTGATAATCTTAAGTATGCTCATCTTGATGATAAGAAAATACCTTGTTATTATTAGTGTTAATCTTTCATGTAAAGAAGGAAGATTGTTGGAAATATTGAAGAAACAACGTGGAGCTATGGGTTATACTTTGGATGATTTGAAAGGGATTTCCCCTACTATATGTCAACATTCTATTAATATGGAGCCCGATGCAAAGCCAGTTGTTGAACATCAACGCCATTTAATACCTAAGATGAATGAAGTGGTAAGAAATGAGGTATTAAAACTTCTTGATGCTGGTATTATTTATCTTAATGCTGATAGTAGATGGGTTAGTCTTGTGCATTGTATCCCTAAGAAAGGTGGAATTACTGTTGTACCTAATTATCGTGATGAGCTTATTCCTCAAAGAGTAGTTGGTTATAGAACGTGCATCGATTTTAAAAAGGCAAATAAAGTTACTAAGAAAGATCATTATCCATTATCTTTTATTGATCAAATGTTGGAAAGATTAGCCAATAAAACTCATTTTTGCTTTCTTGATGGTTATTCTGGTTTCTCTCAAATTGTTGTTAAAACTCAAGATCAAGAGAAAACCACGTTTAATTGTCCTTATGGTACTTATGCTTATAGACGTATGCCTTTTGGTTTATGTAATGCTCCTGCTACTTTTCAAAGATGTATGTCTGCTATCATTCTTGATTTTTGTGAAGAAACTGTGGAGGTGTTTATGGACGATTTCTCCGTCTATGGCACTTCTTTTGATAATTGCTTGCACTAAAGTTTTGCAGAGATGTGAAGAAACTAATCTGGTTCTTAATTGGGAGAAATGCCACTTTATTGTTAATGAAGGGATTGTTCTTGGACATTAAATTTCTGAAAGAGGTATTGAAGTTGATGGAGCTAAAGTGAAGGCAATTGAGAAAATGACTTGCCCCAAAGATGTTAAAGGTATTTGTAGTATTCTTGGTCATGCTGGTTTCTATAAAAGGTTTATCAAAGACTTTGCTAAGGTATCAAAGCCTCTTACTAATCTCTTGCAAAAAGATGTACCATTTGTTTTTATGAAGATTGTAAGGAAGCTTTTGAAATTCTAAAGAAAGCATTAATAATTGCTCCTATTGTTCAACCACCTGATTGGAATTTACCATTTGAAATTAGGGACAATTGGTTCCGTGCCATGGTTCGATGAGTTTTATCGGTCTATGCCATACACGCGCCGTTTCTCTGTTATGTGCCCTGGTTTGCTCTCATATCGCCCAAACGCTCGTTTCCCTCTGGTCAACCTACTTTAACCGGTGGGGTCGGCCTGGCGCGGCTCGGCCTGGCGCGGCTCGGCCGGAATTTTGTGGGGTCGGCTAGTGGGGTCGTGCCTTTGACCTTAGAGCATGCATGCATGCAAGTGGGGCCAGCGGCGGAGAGCATGCATGGAGCCGTACGTGCGCGTCCATGCCTATGCTCGCCGCGCCTTGAATGGTCGCGCCTTCAATGGCGTGCCCCCTGGCCCGCAAAAAGCTACCTCTCCGCCTACACTGCCGGCCCGGACGCGCATCTGCTCCGCCGTCCTCGCGTCTCTCTTGCCTACTTTGTCCTGCTCCAAGCTGAGCAGTCTGGAGCCGACTTAATGTTTGGTCGCCATTACTGCCTTCTAGACCGCGACACCGTCCAGAGACCGCAGATGGCATTAAAAGGAGCCATCTCCTTGCCCGTTGCGCTCACAAATCCCCTCTTCCTCTCCTAGACACCTTCGCCCAGTCCCTTATCTCTCCATGGCTCGTCCCAGCTCCACTCCTAGCTCGAACGGCCACCGTCGCCACGTCCCCTATCCTTGGTTTCTTAGGCGAGCGAGGGGAGCGACATGGGGAGTAGGCGTGGGCATGCGTGTACTCCTCCAAGCTCGAGCAGGTGGCGAGCGAGGGAAGCAGCATGGGACGGGGAGTTTCCAAGTCCAAGGGGCAGGGCCATTGCGCCCGATCCCATTCCCTTCATCGATCTGTCCGACGTGGGCGTCAAGGACGACCGGGGTATGCACTGGACCATGGCCTGGAATGAGGAGGTGGGCCATGGCCGAGCAGAAAGCCATCGACCTTGCCAAGCATTCCGCCGCCGAGCAGCAACGGCTCAAGATCTACTCGGAGAGCCAGGGGAAGGAGGACATGAGGTCGGCGTCGAACAGCAACACCTCAGAAGATGTGGATGCCAAGGGCAAGGCCGAGACGGTGTAGGTTTCCGAGGACGGGGACGAGTGGTAGTCCATTTTAGTTATTAGTTGCGTTATTAAGTGTAATGGCCTTGTGCTTTACGTTTTCAGTTGTGTGTGTAAATTCACTTCAGTTTGACAATTTTCAGCCAGTCCACTGTTTTTGGCTTAGAAATGAGGCCTTTTACCCTACCTTTGGAGTTCATTTGAAACACATTTTTCAGCGAGTCCACCATTTTTGCTTAGAAATGAGGCCGTTTACCCTACCTTTGGAGCTCATTTGTAGCGTACATGCACTTTAAATAAGGCAGATACCTGTGTATAGTGCAAATCCCTGGATCGATTCATTTGCACACACAGTTTACAATGTAATATCACAACAAAGCGTCAATTTTATCACATCGATGATCCAGAATTACAAAATATTCGATACAAGTTGCATAGCATAAAGCTAGCATTGAAAAAGTACACAGCGGAAATACAATAGCAGTGAGTCTCTATCACTTTCATGCTACCACAGGCGAAAACATGTTGGTTGTAGACTCTAAACCTATAAACGAAATCTCACTCATCATCTGAACAATCTGCAATAAGAAAAATATTGCAACAACGTGGGTCAGATTCCATTAGAAATGGAGTCTGGCAAGTGACACTATGGTGGACACTTAATGGAATAACTCTATAACCTATATGCATATTTGGCTGGTGGAGTTCAAGGCTATTTTGCATAAAGCCAATTTTTCCTATCTCTTTGGAAAACTCTTCCTTCAAATCAAGACAAGTATGGCTTCCTCCGTTGTTCACCCATAATCTCGTCTTCCCTTGTTCACCCATCAAGTTTTATTTCTGTAGTTGGGATGGTGGAATCCTCCGTTGACGTCCGTGATCAGCTGCTCAAATTGTCCGTACCGGGGACACGGCTAAGTACATAGTTTTACACTCTGCAGAGGTTGTGCACGTTCACCATTGTACCCATTCAATCCAGATTACCCTTTACACACCATTTGTGATAAGGAAGGGAGAAGAATGAGACGAGATCTTTCAGAAGCATTTTCCCTCCCACTCTGGCTTGACCCGTTCCACCTAACACCCTCTACATCTGCTTGTCAAGCCGGGGAGAGTCCATGCAACATAATTGATCAAGCCAGAGCCCATATGGCAATGGCTGCACTGGAAGCAATCGTCACTCGGAGTTCTTCAGATTCCTCTGTTCCCTGGGTGGCTATCCACAAGTGCACGTAATCCAGGAACCATAGACATGGACCTGAGCAGCCACTCAACTTCGCCGCCATAAAACCAATCCACCCAGGAGTTTCATTAACTTAGTGGATGTGCACTCTCAGGTAAAAATCACCATGCTCACGGCCCTAAGTAGAATAGACATTCATCATAGGCGACGACAACCATGAGCACAGCCCTGAGTAGTCACTTAACATTTTGTAAAACTTTTCATCAATTGCATAGCATCAATACATCTACTAAGTATGATATAGGAACCTAGACACAGGAGTAAGGGAATTCTACACAGGTTTAGCATAGCAATACTATCCTACTCATGCATATAAAAATACTAAGTAATGCATATAGAAAATAATAGGAAGTTTATGAGGTGTGCCACTTGCCTTGGAATGTTGTCGTTGTTCACAAACTCTTTTCAACAACGAACGTTTGCTCTCCGTTCAATCTAAACAATATAAGCAAACAACAATACAACAATAAACAAACAACAATCATCAAATATACATGCACATACATAGTGAACAAATAAGTTTCATAAAACTTCTAAGGAAAACATGTTATGTATGATATGCAAATTATTTCTAAGGACTAGACATGCATGTCATGCCATGAAAATCTTTTTAAGTCTTAAGTGAGAGACAAGATTAGGAAAGAGAGAAAAGATAGAAGATGTAGTTGGTCTTCCAGGCTTCATCTCTAGACTTGTAATATTCCCCTTGGTGATGTCTTGATTGAATTCTTGGTAGACTTGAATAATCTTCAGAGTTGATGATTTTTGTATCACCTGGGCTGGTCTTGGATTTACTTAGTCTTCATGAATTCTCAGAGAAGAAGAAAGGACAAACAGAAAGACTAAGAGAATAGAAGGGAGGTTGGCCTTCTTGAACTTCTTCTCACTTTTCTTCTAAGTGCTTGACATCTTGGAATGCTTATAGAGTCTGTTTTCTTCTAAGTCCTTCATTGGTCTTCTAGCTCCATGCTTAAAATCCTAAGTGTCTAAGTGTATCATTTTACCAAAATGCTAAGTTGAAAATATTTCTAACTTAGAGAAAATGGGGAAGGAGTTTTTCCTTATGGGAAATATAACTACAAAATAAAATATGATATGCATGAAATGCAAGTTTTAATCACATGAACAATTATGCTAATGCAATTTAATTATTTTCTATTTTCACAAAATATAACAAAGGAATAAATATAAAATTAAAGTTTTATGTGATTTATTTTTTCTAACAAAATTTTATAATTAGTATTAATAGACAGAGGGGATAAAATCTATAGCAATTGGATTTAATCAAAATTAATGTTTCTATTAATATTTATGTCAAAAATAGTCAAACTATTCAAATTAATACATACAATTATTAAATTATGAAAATAATACACAAAATATTTTATAACAGAGGCATCAAGTTACAATATTCTAAAGTTTCCAAAACAATTTTATTTACAATTTTTGGATTTATAGATTTAAAGTTATTACAATTATACTCGAATCATCCATTTAAAATTTTAATATTTTACACTAATTCAAATTTTAAATCTAATAGATCTAAAATAATCTACATCTCAAGGGCTTTCCAAATATATAAAAATATTTGAATTTGGATAAACAGAGAAAAATATATGATAGTTTGAAAAGGCAGGGATTTTTCTGCAAAAGTGCTAGATCTGTTGACTGTGCGCTGACTGGATCCGACGTGGCGCTGACTGTGCATGCTGACTCAGCGCTGACGTGGATAAGTGATTTGATCTCGACCGTAGGATACAGATCCAACGGATCTAATCTCACCGTACCGATTCGCATAAAAACTTCTAATCTCAACCGCACGATCTAGATCGTATGGCTCAAAGTGATTACCAGAAGGTGGCGGCGGGATTCCGCCGGAGATGGCGACGACGAGGACGACGCTGCGGTGCTCCCCCGGACAGGCGGATGACGCCCTCGGGTGCGGCTCGTCGCGAGGAAGACGATGGAGGCGGCGTCGCCTTCTCGTTCGTCCTGGAGCGGCGTGGAGGCGCGGGCGGAGCTACGGTAACTCCGGCGAGCTTCGTCCGTGCTCGGATTGGGCGTTCGGCTGCAGAAAAGGAAGAAGGAGGGGTCAGGGAAAAGTACAAGGACAAGGGGAGGAGGATGGGGGAGATCTTGGACTCGGGGGAGGCTCACCTCACCGGGCAACCAGGAAAAACGGCGGCGGGTACCGAGGAGCTCCGGCGAGCTTTTCCGGCAGCCTGGGGGCACGGTTTTGAGTGGGATGAGAGGGGAATCCGAGCGGAGGAGGAGGGGGTTAAAAGGGGTCGAAGGGGACGTTGATTTCTCCCTTTAATCGCTCGAATTGATGTGAATTGAATACGGCGGTTTTGGGCGAGGTCGGGGGCGGGATTTGGGGCGAGGTTGAAGACGGTGACGTCAGCATGACGTCATCGGTTTTTTTTATTTTTCTTTTCTGATTTTTCTTTTAATTCATATCTTTTGATTTAATTGTCCAAATGATGTCAAACAAATTTCTAAAAATTTGTAAAATTATTATCTTTGTGTTAAACCAGTAGTGGGCATGTTTTGAACATTTTTGAAAAATAATATTTTGAAATATTGCTTAAATACAAATTTGACACTTTATGTTAAATTTAAAACTAGGGTTTAATTAATTTTATTGAAATACCCATATTCAATTATGTTTGGATTTAAGTTATTTAAACTTGTTTTGCTGAAATCATTCATCTTTATTTTGGCATGATATTAAAGAACAAAATATAACTAATTTGAAGGAAATGGGAAATATAATGAATTCCATTTTTAATTCTAAATGTTTTGTACACCATTATGTTTTATATTATGCTTAATCATTTGAAAAACTTCATATCAACTTTGGAAAAGATTTTAGATTTAATTCTTTTCTTATATAGTATAATATAATCATTTTATGTTTTGTAAATAAATGAAAATCATTGAATCTAATGAAATGTTTATTTGGATAATCCATTAATTATGAATTATATGAAGTTATTAAGATTATAAACTATAGTCTTATAATTTCCAAATTATATTTTGAACTCAGGCAAATAAATCATAATCTTTTGGCAAATAGAAAATGTTTTTAATAGTTTAAAATAACACTTGTAATTATTATTTTAATTTATTTATAGCTAAGGCTAAGTGGTTGAAATCCAATGCTTAAGGAACTTTTATAGTTGGTTTTCTTATGCATTTAATGTTTTGTTTTAATCAAAAGAAATGTTTTAAATTTAAGTGATTTGTGAACATTATAAAATGTTGGGATGTTAATGATTACCACCCTTAAAAGGAATCTCATCCCCGAGATTCGGAGAGGCTAGAAAGAAAAGCAACTGCTTGGAACGATTCAGATAGATCGGGAAGTTCGAGAAATGTAAATGTTTTGACATGGAAACTTGAAAACTAGCAGAGGCTGATTTTTCTGATTTGGGAGGCTCGAAAGACAGATAGCTTGGGATCTCTGGTTTTAAGCAACGAGGTTTAATTTAACTGGGTGGCTACCACCCTTAAAAGAAATAATTGCGGTCGGTCTAGAAACTTTGTTTAATCTTGTTTAGTTCTCTGATGTAAAGTGTACTACTATTTAAAATGTAATGGTATGTGGTGATAAGGCAAGTTATAGTACTTTACGTTTTCCACTCGGTCCTTGGAGAGATTTATCCTTCTTCCACTCAGGGCACTTATCAGCGTAATGTCCCTTATCTTTGCACTTGTAGCAACTTATGTGGATGAGAACTTTCTTGGATTTAACCTTTTGTCCTTGTTCCTCCAGGGTCTTCATGAGAGACTGTTGCATTCCTTGCTTGGTTTGCTGGATAACTTGTTGCACCAAGGGATAGAGTTGATATTGCGTTGGAACATGATTTGTAGCTTCACACAAAAAGCAAGTAATATGACTTGTGGGGCATTCCCTAACTGGATGTCTGGTATGACCATGGGGCCACTCATCAGTGCATTCTTGGGACGTATGTCCTATCTCTCCACAGGTTTTGCATACCTTTGATTGGGTCATAAGGTCCTCTTCAAAAACACTATGATTTTGATCAATCTTTGGCAGTTGATCATTGATCAAATTCCACAGCTGACTCTGGTTCTCAATTAGTAGTTGCATAGTTGTATGCAAAACATTGGTGTTGGTATTTGGGTGAGACATCTGGTTGGTTTAGAAAGCAATGAGTTGAATTTTACTATGGAGGAATCCTAGTTCAATAAAACAAAACAAGCAACCCATCTATAACATAATCAATCAACATCTAACAAACATCAAGCAACAAGGTTCACAACAAACAAACAATCTAGTATTGTCATATAGCCGAGTTGATATGATCAATACACTAACACGATATCGTCATTCTATTTAGGTGGTGGTCACATCTAATTCCTTCGCAAGTGCTTCAAGTTCTTGTTCAACCTTTATGGATATCTTCGAAGTGTTGGTCGAATCCTGGTTCTTCAGTGGTCTTCCATGCATGTAGAACTTCATGATTAATCGTAGCTTTACCATATGAGGCAGTAGAATCAGACTTAGACTACAAGAACATGGTCATCTAGAAAAAGATAAGATGTTTTCAGAAGGTTGATAGTAGATGAGAATATGAGGAAGATAAAATGAAAAGTTTTGCTTTTAAAAAAGTGAATAAATATATTTTCAATCCTATGGTCAAATACTATTTCTATCCAAACCTAGGGTTTCGAACCTACAGGCAACACAGGGCTCTGATACCATCTGTAGCGTACCTGCACTTTAAATAAGGCAGATACCTGTGTATAGTGCAAATCCCTGGATCAATTCATTTGCACACACAGTTTACAATGTAATATCACAACAAAGCGTCAATTTTATTACATCGATGATCCAGAATTACAAAATATTCGATACAAGTTGCATAGCATAAAGCTAGCATTGAAAAAGTACACAGCGGAAATACAATAGCAGTGAGTCTCTATCACTTTCATGCTGCCAAGGGCGAAAACATGTTGGTTGTAGACTCGAAACCTATAAACGAAACCTCACTCGTCATCTGAACAATCTGCAATAAGAAAAATATTGCAACAACGTGGGTCAGATTCCATTAAAAATGGAGTCTGGCAAGTGACACTATGGTGGACACTTAATGGAATAACTCTATAGCCTATATGCATATTTGGATGGTGGAGTTCAAGGCTATTTTGCATAAAGCCAATTTTTCTTATCTTTTTGGAAACACTTTCTTCAAATCAAGACAAGTATGGCATGAAAACCATAAATCTCATATTCCCTCGTTCACCCATCAAGTTTTATTTCTGAAGTTGGAATGGTGGAATCCTCCGTTGACGTCCGTGATCAGCTGCTCAAATTGTCCGTACCGGGGACACGGCTAATTACTTAGTTTTACACTCTGCAGAGGTTGTGCACGTTCACCATTGTACCCGTTCAACCCAATTTATCCTTTACACACCATTTGTGATAAGGAAAGGAGAAGAATGAGACGAGATCTTTCAGAAGCATTTTCCATCCCACTCTGGCTTGACCCGTTCCACCTAACACCCTCTACATCTGCTTGTCAAGCCGGGGAGAGTCCACGCAACATAATTGATCAAGCCAGAGCCCATATGGCAATGGCTGCACTGGAAGCAATCGTCACTCGGAGTTCTTCAGATTCCTCTGTTCCCTGGGTGGCTATCCACAAGTGCACGTACTCCAGGAACCATAGACATGGACCTGAGCAGCCACTCAACTTCGCCGCCATACAACCAATCCACCCAGGAGTTTCATTAACTTAGTGGATGTGCACTCTCAGGTAAAAATCACCATGCTCACGGCCCTAAGTAGAATAGACATTCATCCTAGGCGACGACAACCATGAGCACAGCCCTGAGTAGTCACTTCACATTTTGTAAAACTTTTCATCAATTTCATAGCATCAATACATCTACTAAGTATGATATAGGAACCTAGACACAGGAGTAAGGGAATTCTACACAGGTTTAGCATAGCAATACTATCCTACTCATGCATATAAAAATACTAAGTAATGCATATAGAAAATAATAGGAAGTTTATGAGGTGTGCCACTTGCCTTTGAATGTTGTCGTTGTTCACAAACTCTTTTCAACAACGAACGTTTGCTCTCCGTTCAATCTAAACAATATAAGCAAACAACAATACAACAATCAACAAACAACAATCATCAAATATACATGCACATACATAGTGAACAAATAAGTTTCATAAAACTTCTAAGGAAAACATGTTATGTATGATATGCAAATTATTTCTAAGGACTAGAGATGCATGTCATGCCATTAAAATATTTTTAAGTCTTAAGTGAGAGACAAGATTAGGAAAGAGAGAAAAGATAGAAGATGTAGTTGGTCTTCCAGGCTTCATCTCCAGACTTGTAATATTCTCCTTGGTGATGTATTGATTGAATTCTTGGTAGACTTGAATAATCTTCAGAGTTGATGATTTTTGTATCACCTGGGCTGGTCTTGGATTTACTTAGTCTTCATGAATTCTCAGAGAAGAAGAAAGGACAGACAGAAAGACTAAGAGAATAGAAGGGAGGTTGGCCTTCTTGAACTTCTTCTCACTTTTCTTCTAAGTGCTTGACATCTTGGAATGCTGACAAAGTCTGTTTTCTTCTAAGTCCTTCATTGGTCTTCTAGCTCCATGTTGAAAATCCTAAGTGTCTAAGTGTATCACTTTACCAAAATGCTAAGTTGAAAATATTTCTAACTTAGAGAAAATGGGGAAGGAGTTTTTCCTTATGGGAAATATAACTACAAAATAAAATATGATATGCATGAAATGCAAGTTTTAATCACATGAACAATTATGCTAATGCAATTTAATTATTTTCTATTTTCACAAAATATAACAAAGGAATAAGTATAAATTAAAGTTTTATGTGATTTAATTTTTCTAACAAAATTTTATAATTAGTATTAATAGACAGAGGGGATAAAATTTATAGCAATTGGATTTAATCAAAATTAATGTTTCTATTAATATTTATGTCAAAAATAGTCAAACTATTCAAATTAATACATACAAATATTAAATTATGAAAATAATACACAAAATATTTTATAACAGAGGCATCAAGTTACAATATTCTAAAGTTTCCAGAACAATTTTATTTACAATTTTTGGATTTATAGATTTAAAGTAATTACAATTATACTCAAATCATCCATTTAAAATTTGAATATTTTACACTAACTCAAATTTGAAATATAATAGATCTAAAATAATCTACATCTCAAGGGCTTTCCAAATATATAAAAATATTTGAATTTGGATAAACAGAGAAAAAGATATGATAGTTTGAAAAGGCAGGGGTTTTTCTACAAAAGTGCCAGATCTGTTGACTGTGCGCTGACTGGATCCGACGTGGCGCTGACTGTGCATGCTGACTCAGCGCTGACGTGGATAAGTGATTTGATCTCGGCCGTAGGATACAGATCCAACGGATCTAATCTCACCGTTCCGATTCGCATAAAAACTTCTAATCTCAACCGCACGATCTAGATCGGATGGCTCAAAGTGATTTCCAGAATGTGGCGGCGGGATTCCACCGGAGATGGCGATGACGGCGGCGCTGCGCTCGGCGACGACGAGGACGGCGTTGCGGTGCTCCCCCGGACGCGCGGATGACGCCCTCGGGTGCGGCTCGTCGTGAGGAAGACGATGGAGGCGGCGTCGCCTTCTCGTTCGTCCTGGAGCAGCGTGAAGGCGCGGGCGGAGCTACGGTAACTCCGGCGAGCTTCGTCCGTGCTCGGATTGGGCGTTCGGCTGCGGAAAAGGAAGGAGGAGGGGTCAGGGAAAAGCGCAAGGACAAGGGGAGGAGGATGGGGGAGATCTTGGACTCGGGGGAGGCTGACCTCACCGGGGAACCAGGAAAAACGGCGGCGGGTACCGAGGAGCTCCGGCGAGCTTTTCCGGCAGCCTGGGGGCACAGTTTTGAGTGGGATGAGAGGGGAATCCGAGCGGAGGAGGAGGGGGTTAAAAGGGGTCGAAGGGACGTTGATTTCTCCCTTTAATCGCTCGAATTGATGTGAATTGAATACGGCGGTTTTGGGCGAGGTCGGGGGCGGGATTTGGGGCGAGGTTGAAGACGGTGATGTCAGCATGACGTCATCGGTTTTTTTTCTTTTTCTTTTCTGATTTTCTTTTAATTCATATCTTTTGATTTAATTGTCCAAATGATGTCAAACAAATTTCTAAAAATTTGTAAAATTATTATCTTTGTGTTAAACCAGTAGTGGGCATGTTTTGAACATTTTTGAAAAATAATATTTTGAAATATTGCTTAAATACAAATTTGACACTTTATGTTAAATTTAAAACTAGGGTTTAATTAATTTTATTGAAATACCCATATTCAATTATGTTTGGATTTAAGTTATTTAAACTTGTTTTCCTGAAATCATTCATCTTTATTTTGGCATGATATTAAAGAACAAAATATAACTAATTTGAAGGAAATGGGAAATATAATGAATTCCATTTTTAATTCTAAATGTTTTGTACACCATTATGTTTTATATTATGCTTAATCATTTGAAAAACTTCATATCAACTTTGGAAAAGATTTTAGATTTAATTCTTTTCTTATATAGTATAATATAATCATTTTATGTTTTGCAAATAAATGAAAATGATTGAATCTAATGAAATGTTTATTTGGATAATCCATTAATTATGAATTATATGAAGTTATTAAGATTATAAACTATAGTCTTATAATTTCCAAATTATATTTTGAACTCAGGTAAATGAATCATAATCTTTTGGCAAATAGAAAATGTTTTTAATAGTTTAAAATAACACTTGTAATTATTATTTTAATTTATTTATAGCTAAGGCTAAGTGGTTGAAATCCAATGCTTAAGGAACTTTTATAGTTGGTTTTCTTATGCATTTAATTTTTTATTTTAATCAAAAGAAAAGTTTTAAATTTAAGTGATTTTTTAACATTATAAAATGTTGGGATGTTACATCATTTGAAACACATTTTTGCAGCGACTCCACCATTTTTTGCTTAGCATTGAGGCCGTTCAGCCTACGTCTGGAGCTCATTTGAAACACATTTTTGCAGCGACTCCACCATTTTTTGCTTAGCATTGAGGCCGTTCAGCCTACGTCTGGAGCTCATTTGAAACACATTTTTACGGCGAGTCCACCATTTTTTGCTTAGAAATGAGACCGTTTACCCTACTTTTGGAGCTCATTTGAAACAAATTTTTCAGCGAGTCCAAACTCATTTGAAAATTTATAGCGAGTCCAAGCTAGATTTGAGCAAGCTCATCGCTATCCCCATTTGGTTTGCCAAAATGCTCATTTGGTTATGACGGGTAACAGCCAAAATCCGCATTTGGTGCGCCAAAATACCCATTTGGTCTCACTGAGGCAAATGGGGGTGGGCGAGGTAAAAATCCCCGTTGGGTTCACTCGTCTGCGGGTGTACAGCCCTTGTCCTACGCGCGCGTCCAATCAGATCGCAGAACGAGCTTCTCGCGGATCGCCTGCAGATTCCCTCTGGAGGAAATTGGATGGCTGCATATTCTTTCTAGAGGAAATCGAACGACTGCAGTTTGATCGATATTTGAAATGAGATTCAATATTCAAACAAATGTCAAAAAAGAAAAATCCTGCGCATATAGTCGTATTATGTCATATACTAACGACTCAAGTTGGAAAACATGGTCTACATACATTCAAAAGGAGAAGGGCATGGAGATCATGTGATATTGCATAACTCAAACAATGAGGTCTAAGGTTAGAGAGAAGTGGTTTTTGAATTGCAACATGAAATTTTCAAAAACCTCACAAAAGCTTCGTTTTGGAGTGACTAAGAAGGACCCATGCTTAGTTTTTCATTTTCATGTTTTAAACTTGTTTAAATGTTGCTCAAACTTAGATTTGACCGAATTTGAAATAACCATAATAAATTTATAAATTATCGAAAAAACGAAAAACCGACGCACATAGTCTTAATATGTCAACGACTCATGTTGAAAAACATGGTCTGCATACATTCAAATGAGAAGGGCGAGGATCTCATGTGATATCGCATACCTCAAATGTGCAAATGAGAATTGCAAAATGATGATTTCAAAATACTCACAAAAGTATCATTTAGGAGTGACTAAGAATGGTCTAGTCCCAGTTTGCGCACAAATTTTACAGAAATGTTCGCCTGTTCGCGCCCAGAGCACGCCGGGCACGCACTCAGCGCGTCTAGAGTGCGCACTTAAGGTGTTCGACAGAAGTACAATAACAAATATTCAAACGATTCAAGTTGATAAACAAAGTCTACACACGTTCAGATCCCGTAACTACACAGAGCGCGCATTGTGGGTGCAAGTTCACGCCCAGTTCGTGTCTAGATTGCGCTTGCTGTGTTGACACGGATGCACTGATACGTGTCTAGTTTGTGTCCGGATATTTGCACGTAAAAAGAAAATTAATCGCGTCAGTTCTACCAACAAATGCTTCTGATACGTGTATATGTCTCACAACATCTCGTCTCCAACTGCAGTAAATTTGACCAGAACAACGACGCGCATCAACTGTTCGACAGTTGTACTCGACACGTATAGGGACACCAGATGACGTGGTAAACATTTACAGGCATGTCACTTCGACTAGACGTGAAGCGCGGTCACACGATGTCATCATTGCGAATAAAATCCCAATGTGCATTGTGTTGTCATGTTTACTCTGCCGCTGGCAAGAAAACCAAGAGATGCGCCTATTCAGTGCCCAAGCGCGGTTATCGATTTACATGACAGCGGTAGTGAATTCATCACGAGTAGTTATCCCTTCACTAATAAAAACCCAATGCACATTGGCATTGCCGTTCACTCGCTCTTCTCTCTTCTCTGTGATAAACCCCAACCACCACTTCTCTCCAACAACAATGTCGTCGGACGACAAGCCTTGGTGGCAGAACGCTGCCATACCGAGCGACTCCGACGGGGAGGGCAACCCTATCGAGTGGTGGGAGGAGAGCCACGGCCATGGGAACGGCGATGGCTCCGGCACTGACAAGGACGGCGAGGGGTCCAACACCGACCAGAGCGGCGGCGATGGCGAGGGGTCTGCCCCCGACTTCAGCGACTGCGACGACGATCACCACGGGTCCGGGGAGGAGGAGTCGGACGCGGAGTTTAACAAGGGCGACGAGAAGGAGAACGACGACGATGACAAGGACAAGGACATGGTGGAGGAGGAGGAGGTCGAGGAGGAGGAGGATGAGGTTGAGGAGGAGGAGGACGACTCCTCCGACGACTCCTCCTGCGATGACGGACCGCCTCCCAAGAGGCAGCGCGCGTAGGAGCCGCGCCCGGCGATCGTCGTAGTAGCAGTAGCAGTGCATTAGTTGCGCTGCTACTGATTAGTAGTAGTAGTATTAGGCCGCCGCTGGCATAGTAGCAGTGCTGCATGCACTGCTTATCTTTTGTAATTGTTAATTTAATCCTAATATAATCGAGTTTAAATTAGTAGTAGCCGTTTCAATTCGAGTTATAAATCGAGTTTCAGTTTTCAAATCGAGTTATGAATCCTATTATATATCGAGTTTCAATTAGTAGTAGCAGTTTCACTAAACAATGACGTACCAATCAACAAATTATCAGTTACATAATGTTAATCCAGTTAATTCAGTGTTAATTCAGTTAATGCAGTGTTAATTGGGGCGGAGATACCCAACCTGGGCGTCAGACTCGTCCCTTCCTGTCCCCACTTGAGCGGTCCCACTTGGAGGAGGATGACGTACTAATCCATTTAGCCTGAGGCGAGCCGCGCCAGCCCGACCCCACCAGTCAGGCCAAGTGCGGGTCAAAGGAGGTTGACCAGAGGGAAATGAGCATTTGGCCGATATGCGATCAAACCAGGGCACATACAAGAGAAATAACGCGGGTATGGCACATACCGATATAATTCAGCTAGGTATGGCACAAAACCAATTAACCCTTGAAATTATGTGTGATGCTAATAATTTTGCTGTTGGTGAGGTTCTTGGACAAAGAGTAGATAAGAAGTTAAATGTTATTCATTATGCTAGTAAAACTCTTGATGCTGCTCAAAATAATTATGCCACAACTGAAAAAGAATTTCTAGCTGTTGTCTTTGCTTGTGATAAATTTAGACAGTACATAGTTGATTCTAAAGTTATTATTCATATTGATCATGCTGCAATTAGATACCTTATGGAAAAGAAAGATGCAAAGGCTAGGCTTATTAGATGGGTATTACTTTTGCAAAAATTCGATTTGCATATTGTGGATAGGAAAGGTGCCGAAAATCCTGTTGCTGATAATTTGTCTAGATTGGAAAACATTGCTAATGATCCTATATCTGTTAATAATAGTTTTCCAAATAAACAATTGGCTCCAACAAGGGTGAGTTCATGAGTTCCAACCTTTTCAGCTCAACAAAGAAGAAAAATCTTTTATGACTTGAGGCATTATTTCCGGGATGACCCACACTTATATAAAGAAGGAGTTGATGGTATTATGCGAAGATGTGTTCCGGAGTATGAACAAAAAGAGATATTGAGAAAGTGTCATAGTAGTGTTTATGGAGGACATTGTCGGGTTATGACTCCCTAGAAGTGGGGGTAGTCACTTCCTGAAGTGTAGTTCGTGAAGGGGATTGAACGCGGAGGTCAAGACCCTCGAGGGACACGGCGACGATGCTCGCCGGACCTGAAGCACCCACGACAGAGATAGACACCGGCCCGTACCCAGGTTCACGGCCCTCGTGAGGAGGTAAGACCGCTACTCCTGCTTGTCTGTGTTGGATTACGGTGGTAACAGTACAGCAGAGCTTGCCGAGGACCCCCTTGAGGCAATTCTTGCCCGAGGAGGGAAGCGATGGTCTTCTTCCTCCTCCATCCAGAGACTATCCTACTTGGTATTGGTAGGGTTTACAAGCGTGGTTACAAGCAAATTGGCCGACCTCTTCTACAATGGATGTCTTCGTGCTTTTATAGGCGCCTCTGGCGCTCTCCTTTGGCTTGGACTTCAAGGTGGTTCCCACAAGGCAGTGGCGTGGAGGTGCAGGAGTCCACCGTGGCCCCTTCATCCATGGACGCGGTCCATCACTGATAAAGGTGGGCACAGTGGCTGACAGCCGGCCGACCGCGCTGTACTGTCCGCAGGGGGGGCAGTCTCTGAGGTGGAGCCCTTGATGACGTACTCTTTGGAGGGTTGCGCCGTCCACCTGCTTTATCACCAGAGTGGAAGGTCTTGGCAATCCTACCGCAGGCGGGGCAACTTTATTGACTCCTTTCTCACCAAACCGGCAACGGGGGTTCTTGCGTCACCACGTGGGCGTGGCAGAGGCCATGTGCGTCTCGCCGTGCTTCCTTGGCCGAGACGTTTCCCCTCAGGCCCGCGGAGGTCTGTGGGGGGATTCCCGTTGACTTCCCTCTAGGTGCGCTAGAGCCTCGGGAGGGTCTCTTGAAGCGAGGGACCCCCTGAGGCCCTCGTTTCCTCTTCAGGCCCTCGAGGTGAGTTGCCTCTCGAGGGTCCCGCCAAGCGGCGATGCCTGGCCCATAGTCGTTTCGTCTGTCAGCCCGCGTGCGAGGCCTAGGGGGGGGGGGGGGGGGGGTGGGCGCTCCATACCCCAGTTCCCACTGGGCCGACAGTAGCCCCCGAGCCCACGATGGGCATGATTGAGCCCATGGGCTCAGGCGAAGCGTCGTGGGCCCTTAGTGCACGGCCGGCCCGAGCCACGCGGCACTCAGACGAGTAACGGTCTCGCACGATCCGGGGCGCGAGTCGTGGGGGGGTCCCACCACGCCCCGGTAACTGCTCCTTGAGGGGATATAAAGCCCGAGCGTCGCAGCAGGGAGCCGTTACCGTTTCCAATCTTTCTCGAAGAAATTTCCGCCTCCTAGAGCTCTCCGCCTTCGTTCTCTCCTGTGATTCTCCTCCTTCCGTCTTCCCCAGCGCTCCGAGCCCTCGACGATGAGTCCCCTCAAGAGCAAGGGCAAGGCCGTTGCGGGGTCGTCCTCCCAAGCGGAGGCCTCCGAGGTCATGCTTGGCGCGGCACTGCTGGGCGTGCGCGTTAACGAGAAAGCGCTCGCCAAGGTCCGGTACTAGGTTGCGGACCGGACGAAGGAGCACGGCGCCACCGCCTTGAAGTCCACGGCGCACGGGAAGCGCCCGCGAGGGTACTTTCCGATCTTCCAGCACTGCCTCGCCGCCGGACTGGTGCCGCCCTTTTCGCCGTTCCTGGAGGCGGTGCTGGCGTTCTATAAAGTGCAGTTGCTGCATCTGCACCCCAACTCCATCCTCATCCTCGCCGTCTTTGCCTACCTCTGCGAGGCGTACCTGGGCTTGGAGCCCACGGTGGGTTGTTCCGGTGCTTCTACACGCTCCGGAACACGACGAAGAATGAGCGCTCAGGGTGCGTCTTGTTCCGCATCGTCGATGGCATGGGGAGTGTCTACATCCCCATGTCCTGGAGCGAGAACAAGGCCATCACTTTGGTGACGAAGAAGGTGGACGACTTCCACCAGAAGTGGTTCTTCATCGGGGAGGAGCATCCATGCGCCTTCCTCGAGGTCCCCGACGAGCCGCCGCTGAAGAACTCCCATTGGGGCAAGGCGACCTTCGACGGAGCGAGGAACGCGAGCTTGATGGGGCGCCTGAGTTTCCTCCGTGAGGAGGGTCTCACGGGGCAGATCATCGTGGCGGACTTCGTGACGCGCCGCATCGCGCCCCTCCAGGCCCATTCGGTGCCCATGTGGATGTACTCGGGCCCGAACGACAAGATACGGCTCCAGAAGGAGGACAATGACCAGGACACCTTCGACAATGTCCTGTCCGCGCTCTTCGTCAACCTGGCGGTGCCTGCCGTGGATTTGCTCCCTGCGTCGCTCCGGCCTCTCCATCAGTACAACTTGACGGAGCGCATGGCCATCCTGGAGGGGATGCCTCCGTTCACCCCGAAAGGCGAGGCGGACTTGGAGGTGCCAGCGCCAGCCATGCGGGAACGGAAGGGGAAGATTCTCCTTCGGCCTCAGGCGCTGGCCTAGGTGAGGAGGAGGCCACGGCAGTGGAGGTTTCTTCCTCAAGGGTCGGGCCTTTCACTGACGAGGTCTGCGACATCTCGTCAGGTGATGACGATGCCTTCGTGGTGGCTTCCTCACGCCCCGTGGACGAGGAGGCTGAGGAAGGGGAGGCCTCTAACGTAGAGGCCTCTCCATCAAGGCGCGGGCCCCGCACCAAGGTCGTCGTGGACCACTTGGGGGCGGGGTCCTCAGACGTCCCCTCGAAGAGGAAAGCGGTGACGCCCCCGGAGGGGTCTGGTGCCAACACCTTCCCCTCATGGCGCTCGCCAGGCTTGGCGTGGGTCGATGCTGGCGCCCCTCCTTCTGATAAGTGTTCATGACGCTTGGCCGCTTGATTGTTGTTCCTTTTCATTTTGCCCTTTATTGACGATCTTTTCCTGGGTTTTCGCCAGTGATCTTGTGCCTGCGAAGCGCTGTAGGCTTCGCAAGGCAGCTGATGTGAAGAGAGCCACGGCTGAGGCCGTGGCTGGCGAGGCCACAAGGCCTGTGGAGACGGCCTCCACGGGCCCCACTGATGGGGCGCCTCAAGTGGAGGTGGCTGCGCCTCAGGTGGACGCGGCAGAGCCTCAGGCGGAGGAGGAAACGCCACGCCCAGAGGCACATACACCGTCCCCCGCGCCAATGGTGGTGGAAACCACGGGGAGAGGGCTTCCACACCACCTCGCGCTCCTACTCCCCCTCACGTGGCTACACCTTCGCGTGAGGCAACTCCGCCGCGCGAGCCAACGCCACCGCGTGCGCCTCTCTGCCGTCTGCGCCCACTGCTCCCGTGCAGCCTCCGACGGTAACGTGCGAGGCGCCAGTAGGTGCTGGCGCGTCCGCTGGGGGAGATCCTTCCTCGCCTCCTCACCCAGCTGGAAATTCTTCCTCGCCTCCTCGCTCAGCTGGAGGCGATGAGCGCCCTAATGCGGCGGGCCCCAACGAGGACGCTGGCGCGGGCACGGGCGGACCCTAGGCTAGCCCCCGAGCGCTCCCAGAGGCCAGGCACTCGGGACTTGCCGCCGGAGCCGGGCCCTCTACAAGCCAGGAGCTGGTCCTTCGAGGCTGGGACTGGAGCGCGGGGCGCCGCGAGGTCGCCTTCGGCCTCGTGAGGGAGTCCCTGGAGGGCCTGGAGGCGCACCTCGCCCTTGGGGACATACAGCTCGCCCGGCAGCAGGAGGAGTTTGCGAGGTCGTGGGCGTCCTACCATGCGGCGGTCGAGACGCGCCGGCTAGAGGGCTTGGCTCTGCAGGCCGCCCGCGAGGAGGCCATCCGCTTCGCCAAGGAGATCCGTGAGGTGGCCATCCGTGACGCCGACGAACTCCTCGTGCCCCTCCAAGTGGAACGCGACGCCGCGGCGGAGCTCCTGCGCGAGGCCACGACCGAGCGCGAGGCGATGGAGGGCTCGCTGGCGCAGAAGCGCCGCGAGCTGGGCCAACTGGAGGCTCAGCTGCTTGCCGCCCATCAGGCTGCGCAGGCTACCCTGGAGTGGGACTGCAAGGGCCTCTCCGAGCGCGAGCAGCGGCTGGATCTCCAAGAGAAAGAACTGCAGCAGCGCGAAAAGCAACGCCTTCAGGCGGAGAAGGACCTGGTCGCCCAGCGCGAGGCCCTCGAGGCGCGCGAAGGAGATCTGGCCGAGGCGATCTTGAAGTATGACGAGAATGTCGCCGCCTAGAAGCTTGCTTACGAGCGCTTCGAGCGGCGCTTCGCCGAGAAGAAGGAGGCTGAGGATGCCCTCGTGGAGCGCGAGAAGCAGTTCCGCCTGTCCAGCTCTCAGAAGTACCGCGACATGGCCCAGAAGCAGGAGGACCACTTCAAGGCCAAGCACGCTGCAGACGCTCGGCGGATCGCTGAGCTTGAGAAGGCCAATACCAAGCTGGAGGCCCGCCTGAAGCGCGCCAAGGATGGCCTACGCCGAGCGGAGGAGGCCCGCGACGAGGCAGTTCACGGCCTCAACTCCTTGGCCAAGGACGTGGAGGAGCAGGTGGCTCCCGCGATGGAGCGGGTGGCGGAGGCGCCAGACTCAGCCCAGGCGGCTAGCGCGCTCACGAAGCAGCGTGAGAGCATGTTCGAGGCGTTGGTCGCCCGAGGCAACGATCTTGCTGTGCAGGTCGGCGCGGACGCGCCGCACACAGAGGTCTGAGGCCGCGGCGATGCTGCCATGTACCTGGTCTATTTTGACCAGCTCTTCGCGGCCCTCGAGGGCCCCGTCGCCGAGCTCTGTGAAATGATCGAGGACTAGAGCCGGCAGCTCCTGGGGGTGGTTGTTAATCGCAGCTTCACCAACCTCAGGCTCCTCATGCCAGGCTTCGACCTCTCCACCGTGACGGAGGCCGCCCGAGGCGAGGATGCGCACAGGGTCTCCAACTCCCTCCGCGAGCAGGTTGATGCCTTTAGCAACCGCTTTAGGCCGGCGGAGGCTGAGGCGGAGGACACGAGGAGGAGTCCGCTTATGCCGAGACCGCGGAGGGCGCAGTGGAGGAGGTAGAAGACGACGATGCCTCCGCCTGAGCCGCGCGCTATTGCGCCTGCGTGCGCTTGTATCTGAAAAAATCTAGTGTTTAGATATTTTAGACCTTTTGGCTTGTAATATACTCTTAACTGCCTTTTGCTTTTAGCTTGTTTGCCCCTCGAGAGGTCTCTTTGGACTCATCTTCATGTCTATTTGTTCTCTGCGTCGGTAGGACCCATCTCTTCGTGCCATGACTCCGCCACTTCGGTATGCAGGAGCAATGACTCTGCAAGGCCGGGGGGAGTCAAGGCCTAGGAGAGGTAAGAGCCCTGAGTCGCGATGCTCAAGTGCCCCCCTTAGACGTGCGAGTAGTACATGAAGCGTAAGGGAACGCGAAGTCGCTTGCGGGGCCAACGTGCGCTAGAGAGGGAGAGAAACACTCTTAAGGCGTGGGTGCGAGACTTAGCTTCTCGAGGTTTTCGCCCTGTAGAGGCTTTTTGCCTGGCGAGGAGGTCCTCTTGAGGGATCGGTCCCAGATGCCTCCTCAGGCTTGTGGGGGCTTTTCTTCCCCGTAGATGTTAGAGGGGAGAACCCAAACGCTGGAACACGGTGCATGGGACTCGTGCACGCTTATAGGTCCCCTCAGGCGCTCCTTACGAGGAGAGTAAGTACCAAGGTACTCTGTAGAGATGGCGTGTTTGTGGGATCTTGCCCTCCAGCCAGAGCTCGGATCCTTGGGTTTTGCAGTGCTGCTGGTGTGTCATTTGAGGCACTGGCACCGTACTCAGCCCCCGCTTGTGAGGAACGCATGTGGAGAGATATAAGCGCACATTTCAACAAAATAATGCGTAAATAAAACTCACCACCATATATTACATAGCGGCGCTGAGGCGCTAAGGAAACTTGGGAACGAAATTGTCTCATTATGCTTGGGGTTGCCAAGTTAATGGTTTGACCATGTCGAGGCATGGGGACCACCCATTAGTGGCATAGACTCTCAACGGCCTGAGGTGGCTCGTTACAAGGAGAGCTCGGAGGGTTGACCCTCGAGGGAAGCCTTTGGAGCTTGGAGGTTTAAGCCGTGAGCTTTTAACCTCTAGAGAGAAAAAGTGCTTGGAGGTTGAGCCGTAAGCTGCCTCTTCCGTCAGATGTCTTGACGTGACAATGATCACGGGCGTGATTATGATCATGTTCTGCGTTTGTTCCTTCTGGATACCAAAAATTATGTGAGGTTTAAGCCGTGAGCTTTTAACCTCTAGAGACAAAAATGCTTGGAGGTTGAGCCGTAAGATGCCTCTTCCGCTAGATGTCTTGACGTGACAATGATCACGGGCATGACGATGATCACGGGTAGAACTTGCGTAGGTGCATGATGTTCCATGGATTCTTGACGGGAATGCCGTCTTGAGTCTCGAGGCGGGCCACGCCAGGCCTGGCGATGTGGGTGATCCTGTAGGGGCATTCTCACATAGGGACAGCTTGTGGAGGCCTTCCCTGGAGAGGATCCGCCTGAGGACGAGATCGCCTGCCTCCAGGGTACGCGAGCGCACGAAGCGGCTGTGGTAGCGTCTCAGGTCCTGCTGGTATTTGGCCGCTCGTAGTGCAGCACGACTTCGCAGTCCCTCGAGAAGCAGCAGGTCGTCGTTGTGGAGATCCTCTTGCTGGTCCTCGTTAATGTAGCACCCCAACTTTTATTAAAGTTGGAAAACCTGTGTTATGTGCTAGACCCTGGATCACTGCCAGCACCACAGTACAAAATATAAAGTACCATTGCATAAGTATTAAATTGCTACAACGAGATCTAAAATAATAGCCAATATGGCTTTATTACAATTTGCATAGCCATGAAGGCTAGCTAAAGTTCAAAGTTCACAGCGAAAGCGAAATAACATTGAGCCTCATCTTCAAGCATGCGCCACAGGCAGTCATGTTGGGTGTAGACTCGAGCCAATCATTCAGCATCAGAATTTCCTGCACATTGGAATATGCAGCCCCCGAAGGAGGTCAATACAATGATGTATTGGCAAGTGACTATGGTGGATATATATATATTGGCAAGTCTAACATCTATATGCATATTTGACTTTGTAACATCCCAACATTTTTGAATGTTAAAAAATCACTAAAATTTAAAACTTTTGGTTTTGATTAAAATAAAATATTAAAATGCATAAGAAAAATAACCATAAAAGACTTCAACCAAATTGAAAAAATCTATTATTTAAAAAATTCTCAATGTGTCATTATTTTCAAAAGTTATTTCCAATTAAACATTAGATTATCCATTGTATTTCAAAAAACTTAATATGTAATTTGACACATGTTTTATATATTACAAACCATTTTATTTTAAGTAAATAGTTTACTTATAAGTAATTGATTTCAACCACTTAGCCTTAGCTATAAATAAATTAAAATAATAATTACAAGTGTTATTTTAAACTATTGAAAACATTGTCTATTTGCCAAAAGATTATGATTCATTCACGTGAGTTCAAAATATAATTTGGAAATTATAAGCCTATAGTTTATAATTTTAATAACTTCATATAATTCAAAATTAATGGATTATCCAAATAAACATTTCATTAGATTCAATGATTATCATTTATTTTCAAAACATAAAATGATTTCAGGAATATATTATACTATATAAGAAAAGAATTAAATCTAAAATCTTTTCCAAAGTTGATTTGAAGTTTTTCAAATGAATAAGCATAATATAAAACATAATGGTGTACAAAACATTTAGAATTAAAAATGGAATTCATTATATTTCCGATTCCCTTCAAATTAGTTATATTTTGTTCTTTAATATTATGCCAAAATAAAGATGAATGATTTCAGCAAAACAAGTTTAAATAACTTAAATTCAAACATAATTGAATATGGGTATTTCATATAATTTATTTAGCCAAAATTAAAATTTATTTAAACCTTAGTTTTAAATTAAACATAGTGTCAATTTTTCATTTAATCAATATTTCTAAATAATTATTTTTGAAAAGTGTTCAAAACACTCCCACAACTGGTTTAACAGAAATATAATAATTTTACAAATTTTTAGAAATTTATTTGACTTCATTTGGACACTTAAATCAAAAGATATGAATTAAAAGAAAAATCAGAAAAGAAAAAGAAAATTGATGACGTCAGCGTGACGTCATCGTCTTCAAGCTCCAGCCGGATTTCACGCCCGAAAACAGCCGGCCGTTTCCTCTCTTAAATCCCGGCGATTAAGGCCGTGATTCCCTCCTCCGCTTGCTCCTTCAGATAGCCCTCTCCACCCTCTCTCTTTTGACCCAGACCCTAGCCCCTAAGACGCCCCCAGGCCGCCGCGAGAGCTCGCCGGAGTTCGTCGAAGCCGCCGCCATTTCTCCTCAGTCCCCGGCGAGGTAATCGCCCCGCGAGCCCGAGACCCACCCCCTCCTTCTCCCCTCGCCCGTGCGCACCTCCCCTGACCATCTCTTCAATGTTTTCGGCAGAGAATCGAGCTGGGCGTGCTCGACAGGAGCTCGCCGCCGTAACCTCGCCTCCGGCCGCAATCCCCTGCCTGTTCGTGAAGAAATCGTAGCCGCCGTCACCTCCATCGTCTCCACCGCCTCGCGCTGTACCTCGCCGTCGCCTTTTCGAGCCGGGAGAGCCACCGGAGCGACTTCGCCGTCCACGCCCGAGCGGAACGCCGCCGTCCCCTCCATCTCCGGTGAGTCCCGCTGCCGGTTTTTGGTCAACTCTCCTGGACCGTCCGATCTAAGTTTAACGGCCACGATTAGAACTTTAACGCGAAGGGGTACGAGTTGATCTGGACCGCCAGATCCAGATCTGACGGCCATCTATCCACTTATCCACGTCAGCGCTGACTCAGCGTGCTTAGTCAGCGCCACGTCGTGCCTCGTCAGCGTCCGCGTCAGCAATTATTTTCGTAATTAATTTTAATTGGCAGTTTTACAGAAAAGACCCTATAACTTAGAATTGTTATAACTTTTTACTCACTTATCCAAATTTAACAAACTTTATATTTTTGGAAAGCCCTCGACGTGTAGAATATTTTAGATCGGCCAAAATTCAAATTTTACTTAGTATTAATTATTCAAATTTCAAATGGTTGATTTGAGTATATTTGTAATAACTTTAAATCTATAAATCCAAAAATTGCAAATAAAATTGTTTTAGAAACTTTGGAATATTAGTAATGTTATGCCACTGCTATAAAATATTTTTGAGTAATATTTGAATGAATTCATAGTTATATAGTTAATTTGAATAGTTTGAGTATTTTCAACATAACCATTAATAGAAATATTATTTTTGATTAAATCAAATTGCTATAAATTTAATTAAATGCCCCATGTCTATTAACACTAATTACAAAAAAATTCTATAAAAATTTAATTATAGAAAACTTTAATATTATAATTATTCCTTTTATTATATTTTTCCAAAAATAGAAATTAATTAGATTGCATTTATAGCCAAATGCATACTCTATAAATATCACAAATTTTGTATGATATTTCTTAGGATTTAAAAGTGCATTGCATGCATAACTTATTTTCACATATAGATATATTTCCCATAGGAAATCTCTTCATTATTTTTCTCTAAGTTAGGAATATTTTCCAATCTTAGTATTTTGGTAAAAGTGCTATGCACTAGACACTTAGGATTTTCAACATGGAGCTAGAAGACCAATAAAGGACTTAGCCAAAACAAGACTCCAGAAGAATCTCCAAGAAGCAGAAGCACTTAGAAGAAAATCAAGAAGAAGTTCATGAAGACCAACCAGCAATATTTTCTAAGTCTTGCTTCCTCTCTCTTTCATTTCTCCTTTCTTCTCCTAGACCTATTGAAGACTAAGTTAAATCCAAGACCAACCCAGGTGATACAAGAATCATCAAGTCTGAAGATTCATCAAGACTACCAAGAGCTCAATCAAGACATCATCCAGAAGAAAGTTACAAGTATGTAGATGAATCCTGGAGGACAACTACATCTTTCTTCTATCTTTTCCCTCTTTTCGAATCTTGTCTTTCACATTTGACTTAAACAAATTTTGATCATGATATTATCATCTTGAAGAAATGACTTAGTAACTTCTCTAAATATTTCCACACATCAAGACAAAGCCATTAAAGGGCTTATTCAAGATGATATAAAACAAAATATTTTATTCAACTATTGACATTAGTCCTTAGTCATTTTGACATACATTTCACTTGCATTAACTTAAAAGATGTTCATGTTCATGGCATGACATGTTTTCCTTAGAAGTTTTACAAAACTTGTTTGTTCATTTGATATGAGCATGTATGTTTGATGATTGTTGTTTGTTGATTGTTGTATTGTTGTTTGCTATTACTGTTTAGATTTAACGGAGAGCAAACGTTCGTTGTTGAAAAGAGTTAGTGAACAACGACAACATTCAAAGGCAAGTGGCACACCTCATAAACTTCCTATTATTTCTATATGCATTACTTAGTATTTTTATATGCATGAGTAGGATAGTATTGCTATGCTAAACCTATGTAGAATTCCCTTACTCTTGTGTCTAGGTTCCTATATCATACTTAGTAGATGCATTGATGCTATGCAATTGATGAAAAGTTTTACAAAATGTTAAGTGACTACTCAGGGCTGTGCTCATGGTTGTCGTCGCCTAGGATGAATGTCTATTCTACTTAGGGCCGTGAGCATGGTGATTTTTACCTGAGAGTGCACATCCACTAAGTTAATGAAACTCCTGGGTGGATTGGTTGTATGGCGGCGAAGTTGAGTGGCTGCTCAGGTCCATGTCTATGGTTCCTGGAGTACGTGCACTTGTGGATAGCCACACAGGGAACAGAGAAATCTGAAGAACTCCGAGTGACGATTGCTTCCAGTGCAGCCATTGCCATATGGGCTCTGGCTTGATCAATTATGTTGCGTGGACTCTCTCCGACTTGACAAGCAGATGTAGTGAGATGTTAGGTGGAACGGGTCAAGCCAGAGTGGGAGGGAAAACGCTTCTGAAAGATCTCGTCTCATTCTTCTCCTTTCCTTATCACAAATGGTGTGTAAAGGATAAATTGGGTAAAACGGGTACAATGGTGAACGTGCACAACCTCTGCAGAGTGTAAAACTAAGTATTTAGCCGTGTCCCCGGTACGGACAATGTGAGCAGCTGATCACGGACGTCAACGGAGGATTCCACCATTCCAACTTCAGAAATAAAACTTGATGGGTGAACGAGGGAAGATGAGATTTATGGTTTTCATGCCATACTTGTCTTGATTTGAAGAAAGTGTTTCCAAAAAGAAAAGAAAAATTGGCTTTATGCAAAATAGCCTTGAACTCCACCAGCCAAATATGCATATAGGCTATAGAGTTATTCCATTAAGTGTCCACCATAGTGTCACTTGCCAGACTCCATTTTTAATGGAATCTGACCCACGTTGTTGCAATATTTTTCTTATTGCAGATTGTTCAGATGACGAGTGAGGTTTCGTTTATAGGTTTCGAGTCTACAACCAACATGTTTTCGCCTGTGGCAGCATGAAAGTGATAGAGACTCACTGCTATTGTATTTCCGCTGTGTACTTTTTTCAATGCTAGCTTTATGCTATGCAACTTGTATCGAATATTTTGTAATTCTGGATCATCGATGTAATAAAATTGACGCTTTGTTGTGATATTACATCGTAAACTGTGTGTGCAAATGAATCGATCCAGGGATTTGCACTATACACAGGTATCTACCTTATTTAAAGTGCAGGTACGCTACAGGCTTGGTGGGGTTGAAGGCCATTTGCGGAAAGCAAGTTTTCCCCTATCATTTTGTAAAACACTTTTATTTCTCGAAGACTTGGCACCGAGGGTTAAAGCCCAAGTGCACCAACAATTCTTTCCTTAGTAAAATTTTACTTTATGAAAACAGTGTTGAGATTCTTCTGCCCATCCTTGTCCAGTAGCTCGAAGTAGTCCATTTCGGGGGACACGGCTGAGAACTCAGATTGTCGACTCTGCAGAGGTTGTGCACTTTCACCTTTAGACTCAATTTGTCCGAGAAATCCTATACACGCGAAGTGTATTATGGAAAGGAGAGAATTGAGAAAAGAACTTTCAGAAGAAGAATGCAACCATACTAGCAAGACCCGTTCCACCTATCACCTCTACATCTGCTTGTCAAGCTGACAGGTTGCATTCCCAAAAATTAATCATTCTAGACAGAGCCCATTGTCAAAAGGTTGCACGAGAAGCTTCTAAACTTGGAGGGACTTGGAAATCTCTTCGTTCCTGGGTGGCCATCCACAAGTGTACTTCTGGGTAACAACCACCATACTCATGGCCCTAAGTAGAATAGACATTCATCCTAGGCGATGACAACCACAAGCATAGTCCCAAAAGCCACTCAACATAAACCATATCAACCAATTCCACCCAGATGTGTATTTTAGATTTTAACACTTAGAGACATTTCCATAACATGGCAAACATTTTTATAGCATGCCTAAGCAACTAATAAAATCTTTTCATGGCTGCTTAGGGAAAAGGGTGGCTACACACTACTAGGATATTTGTAAAACACCAACTAACTTAGTATTATAAAATAATTCAAAATTCCCTATCATGCACACTACTCAAAATCTACTACTTATGCATATAGAAATTATGGGATATTGCATGAATGTCACTTGCCTTGGTAACAGGAGGAACAATCACAACAAGAATAACAATCACAAGCAATTCCTTTCTCTTCTTCACAATCTAACACAATCAATGAATAAAATAAAATAAATACCAACACAATAACATCACAATACTAAACATAATCATGTATGCATGAATGATATGCTATGATAATAGGACACACTTATTAATACTTATTATTTTCTGTCATTAATAAGTGAATTAAAATTTTAAGGTATTTCTTATTTTATTTATCAATTAAATAATTTTAATATAGTAAAACTTTGATTTCTATAATTACAACTTTTATTGTTTTTATGACATCTTCAATTTGGACATTTATTAATATATCTGGGCAGAGGGAAATAATACAATCCTAAAACAATTACATTTATTTCTAAATCATTTTTATTATTTAAGTTATTATTTTAATGGCCGAAATACTCCTCTGATAATTATACAAATTATAATTTGTCAAAGGGAAAAACAATTGATGTGGAAATAAACTACATGAGCAGAGCTATCCGTGGATATAAAGTTTATCAAATTTGAACTTGTAGATCAAAAGTTATGAATTTTCTAAGTTTTGCATATTTTCTGTTTTATTTATAAAAATTCCTGCGAAAAAGAATTAACAGGGGCTACGTGGCGCGATCCTATTGGTCGGTACCGCTTCGACGCGGATCGGCTGCGAGAGCCGTCCGATCTAATTAAAAATGGACGCGCGAGATCTAATCGATCTAGATCCATTGGATCTAGATCTAACGGTCCACCATCCGTTGACCAAATACGGGCGGCGTTTGCGCCCGAGGCGTGCTACGGTGCTAGGAGGAAACGGAGCTCACCAGGGGATGCACGACGTCGTGGGGAGGGTGATGGCGCGGTGGAGATGACCGGAGCGTCCTCGGCTTCCCGGAAGAGCTCGCCGAAGTTGCGCACGGCGACGGTTCCTCTCGGTCGTAGACGGAGGCGGGGTTTCGCTGCAAAAACACACGCTCCACTGTGTCAAATCGATGCGCACGGCTCACAGGGAGCGAAGGGAGGTGGAAAGGAGGTCCGAGGTGGCCGGAGTTGCTCGGGCGACGGAGTTCTTACCGACGGCGACGGCGGGATTGCGCGAGCTCGAGCGGGCAGCCTATGGGCTCTCGGGAGGTGTGGTTTGGGGCAATCGGACGAGAGCGAGGAGGGCTATTAGTAGGGGAAACGGCGAGGTAAATGGAGTAGTAAATCGCCGCATTCAAACGAAATCAAATCGGGCGTTTTCGGTCGGAGACGGGGGCGTGATTTGGGGACGAACGGCTCCGCGGGGGAGATGACAGGTGGGTCCCACCTGTCAGTGGCTGCGAGCGAGCGCGCGGGGCGCTGGGCCGCTGGCGGGCTGATAGGCTACGCGCGCGCGGCAGATAGATACGGACCACGGCCCACTCGACTCAGAAAACCAATTATTTTTATTTAAATCCTTTTCTGTTTTTAAATACTGATTTCAAATATGATTTTTAAACCTATTCAAAACATTTCAGAAAAATTCATAAAAATATGTTTTGGAAAGGTTATTAAAAATGAAACTTTTTAACATTATTCTTGCCCATATATAAATTGGTAAAATTTTATTTATTAAAGGAGTTTTAAATAAACACTTTATGGAATTATAGATTATTTATATTTATAATTTGAAGTTTTATTTAATATTTTTGTGATGTATTTTTATGCTCAATGATGCATGATGCTTGAATGCAAGTTTTAAATTTTTGCAAAATTTGGGATGTTACAGACTAACCCCCTTAAGAGGAAGCTCGCCCTCGAGGTTCGGAAGGATCAGCAAATAGGTGTGGATGGTCTTCTCAGAGGTCGTCCTCTCGTTCCCAGGTGGCTTCTTCCTCAGTGTGATGGTTCCATTGGACTTTACAAAACTTGATGGTTTTGGTACGGGTGACTCTTTCTGCGGTCTGCAATATCTTGATGGGTTTCTCCTCGTAGGTCAGGTCACTCTCCAATTGTACTTCTTCGAGGGGTACAATATCCTTTAAAGGAACTCCCATCATTTCGGGGTGACATTTCTTCAGCTGACTGACATGGAACACATTATGAACCGCAGACAGAGCTTCTGGTAGTTCTAACTCATAAGCCACCTCACCCTTACGAGACACAATTTTAAAAGGTCCAATAGACCGAGGTGCTAATTTTCCTTTAATTCCAAACCTCTTCACACCCCTGAGTGGCGACACTCTAAGATAAGTTCTATCGCCCACCTCGTAGGCGACTTCCCTACGTTTAGAATCCGCATAGCTTTTCTGGCGTGACTGTGCTACCTTCAATCTATCTTTAATTAATCTGACCTTCTCTTCAGCTTCTTGGATTATATCAGGTCCAAAGAAACTTCGTTCTCCTACACCACTCCACAACAATGGGGTTGTGCATTTCTTCCCATATAAGGCCTCAAATGGTGCCATCTCGATGCTAGCTTGATAACTGTTATTGTAGGAGAACTTGGCATAGGGTAGATTGTCATCCCAACTAGACCCATAATCAAGCGCACAAGCTCTTAACATATCTTCTAAAATCTGGTTTACTCTTTCGGTCTGACCATCCGTTTGCGGGTGAAATGCCGTACTGAACTCCAATCTAGTTCCCAGTGACTCATGCAACTGCTTCCAAAAATGGGATGTGAACTGGGTCCCTCTATCAGACACGATACTCTTGGGGACGCCGTGTAAGCACACAATCCTCTTCATGTAAATATCAGCTAGCTTTGCGCTGGTATAGGTGGTCTTCACGGGTATAAAGTGAGAAACTATAACCCAAATAGAATCATAGCCTGATCTGGTCCTTGGTAACCCGGTGATAAAATCCATCCCAATAGAATCCCACTTCCAGTCCGGTACCTTCAAAGGTTGCAAAAGTCCTGCTGGTTTCTGATGCTCGGCCTTTACTCGACTGCATACATCGCACTTAGCTATATATTCTGCTATTTCTCTTTGCAGATTGTTCCACCAAAATCTCTCCTTCACATCCATATACATTTTGGTATTAACTGGATGAATGGAGTAAGGTGTTTCATGGGCTTCTTGCAGAATTAACTTCCGGAGACCAGGATCATTTGCCACACATACACGTTTTTCAAACCACAAGGTTCCTTGCTCGTCTTCATGAAATCCCTTGGCTTTTCCTGCTCTCACATTCGCTTTGATTTCTTCAATATCTTTGTCTCCCTTCTGAGCTTCACGTATATTATCCATCAAATTTGGTTGTACTACCATCGAGGCTACAAAACCATCTGGTACCACTTCCAATCGGAGGTCCTTGAATGCCTTGCATAAATCCTCAGGTATTTCTCCTGTCGCGAGGCCATTCAAATACACCTTACGACTCAGGGCATCAGCTACCACATTAGCCTTTCCAGGATGGTATTGGAGACTTAGGTCATAATCCTTGATAAATTCTAACCATCTTCTCTGCCTCATGTTCAATTCTTTCTGTGTGAAAATATACTTCAAACTTTTGTGGTCAGTGAACACTTCACATCTTTTTCCCATTAGGTAGGGTCTCCAAGTTCTTAGTGCATGTACTACTGAGCCTAACTCGAGATCATGGGTGGGATAATTTGTTTCATGCTTCTTGAGCTGTCTAGAGGCATAAGATGCCACTCTGCCTTCTTGCATCAGCACACTTCCCAGGCCTTGGCGTGAAGCATCACAGTATACTTGTAATTCTTTCTCTAAATCAGGTAGGCATAGAACTGGGGCTGAAACTAGTCGTTTCTTTAATTCCTGAAAACTGGCTTCGCACGCGTCAGTCCACTCAAATTTCTTCTCCTTCTTTAATAATTCCGTCAGTGCCTTGGTGATTTTGGAAAAGTTTTCTATAAATCTTCGGTAGTATCCTGCTAGACCAAGAAAACTTCGTAATTCTCCAACATTCTTTGGTGGTTCCCAATTGGTTACAGCTGAAACCTTTTCAGGATCCACTGCTATACCCTCCTTGGATACTATGTGTCCTAGGAATGCGACTTGTTCGAACCAAAATTCACACTTGCTGAATTTGGCATATAACTTATGTTCACGTAGTCTCTGCAATACTAGGCGCAAATGCTCTTCATGATCTTTGTGACTCTCGGAGTATATCAGAATGTCATCTATGAACACTACCACAAACTTGTCCAGAAAATCCATGAACACTTTATTCATCATATTCATGAAATAAGCTGGAGCATTGGTTAATCCAAATGGCATTACTGTATACTCATAAGAGCCATATCTTGTAACAAACGCTGTTTTTGGTATATCCATCTCTCTAACCTTCATTTGGAGATATCCTGATCGAAGATCAATCTTGGAGAACACACATGCACCTTTCAATTGATCAAATAATTCATTTATCTTGGGTAACGGATACTTGTTCTTGATGGTGTGTTCATTTATATCTCTGTAGTCCGTGACTAGTCTCTGGGTTTGATCTTTCTTTTTGACAAAAAGAACTGGCGCTCCCCAGGGCGAAGAACTTGGACGGATAAATCCTTTCAGAAGGTGCTCCTCTAGTTGCTTCTTGAGTTCTTTCAGTTCATCGACGGCCATTGGGTAAGGTCTCTTGGCTATTGGTCCGGTACCGGGTTTTAGTTCAATGAGAAATTCCACATCTCTATCAGGTGGCATTCCCGGTAATTCTTCTGGGAATACATCTGGGTATTCTTGGACAATCACCACATCACCAAGGCTAACCCCCTTAAGAGAATTTAGCCTAACTTTGCTAAGTTCGAAAGTTGATCTGAATTTAATCTTTTGTTTTTCTGGGGTGGTGAGGGTGATAGCTCTGTTTGCACAGTCTATGATTCCTTCAAAACGGGTCGTCCAATCCATTCCGATGATAACATCCAAACCTTGGGTTTCTAGGATGACTAAGTCTGCTGGAAAAATATATTTTCCAATCCTTAATTCTAGCTGCCTACAGCCTGAATTTACTATCATCTCACCCCCAGGTGAACTCACTCTAATAGGTTTTCCTAAGCTTTCCTCGGCTAGCCCATGTTTGTTTACAAAAGCTATTGATATGAATGAATGCGATGCTCCAGTATCAAATAAGACCAATGCTGGAAAAGAATTGAGCAGGAACTTACCAATCACAGCGTCAGTTTCATCATGAACTTCTTCCACGTTGAGGTGATTTACTTGTCCCTTCTGGAAAGGATTGGGCTTGGAATTTTCATCGGCCTTTCTCTCTGGGCAATCAGTAGCATAGTGTCCTGTCTTCTTGCACTTGAAGCAAGTCACATTAGACAGGTCTTTCTTCCCTTCAGTGTTAGGACGGGGCTTACCATTTCCATGATTATGGCCATGGTGATGGTTTCCCTTGAACCCACCATTATTTCCTTTGTACCCTCCATTGTGGTTATGACCATGATGCTTTTGGCCACTACCATTGTTGGAGTAGTTCCAGGGTTTATGGCCATTGACTTCTGAGGTGTCTGGTTTCTTGTGAGCCCCTTCAGTGTTTCCTTTACTTGCACCAAACTTCCTCTTCCTATTCTCTTCGTTTCTGATGTTATTGTCCAGGGTGATTGCCTGATCCAGCTGAATCTGATAGTTAGGAGCATATGCCACAGACAAAGGTATCTTTAGTTCTCCCCGAAGTCCATTAAGGAATTTGTCCTTCCTCTTAGCATAAGTGTCGATGTCTTCTGGTGCGTACCTTGATAGCGTACAAAAGTCATCTATGTACTCCTTCAGAGTTCTACCTCCCTGTCTCAAGCTACGAAACTCCTCCTTCTTCAGATTCATTATGCCAGAGGAGATGTGAGCATTGCGGAAACCATCCTTGAACGCATCCCAAGTCATGCCATCCAAGGGATGGGTCACTTGATAGGTCTCCCACCACATGGCAGCAGGTCCTTCCAATAGGTGAGCAGTGAACCTCACCTTTTCTGCCTCAGAACACTCACAGGTTACTAAGTCCTTGTTGACTGAACGGAGCCAGTCATCCGCCACTATGGGTTCAGTAGCAGCGGAGAACTTATTAGGTCTAAGCCTGAGAAATCTTGCAAGTCTGTCCACAGGAGGTGGGGGTGGTGGTGGATGGTTGTTATTGTTGTTGTTGTTGTTGTTGTTGTTGTTGTTGTTGGTGTTGGTTGTTGCTATGAACTGGGTCATCATAGTCATCAGTTGGGCTTGACCTTCCATCAGCTGTTGCATAGCTTCGCTGTTGTCGGTATCACGACGTGGAGGCATCTGTGGGGTTTTTGCAGGGATTAGTAAAAGATAGATAGATCTATAAGGAGGAATCCTACCCATGCACAAAACAATCCAGTCAAGCACACCAACAACAACGCACCACTTATAAAACAATCAGCAAACAATTCAAAACTTTTGGTTTAAGAAAAACGATATAAAAGTTTGGAAAATAAACTCGCGAGGTTCCGAGGATACAAGGGAATGTACTGCCTTACCACAAGTTGGTAGGTCAATACAAGATTCGGACGATGTGGTGTATGATAAATGGTAGTCTCTCTAACTAACTACTCGACCATATCCTCTTCCTCCTCTTCAATTTCCTGTATCTCGATTCCTTCATTGGTGAGGACATCCTTGAGTTCCTTTACTTCTTTCTCCAGGGCAAGGTTCTTCTCTTGCATCTCTCTCTTTTCAGTACGAAGCCTTTTGATCAAGTCACTATCAGCTTCGAACTCGACTTCATTGCTCTCGAGTTCTGCCTTTTTTTCCCTGATAGTCTTGTTCTTCTCTTGAACTCTTTTCTCTTGTCTCCTGTACTTCTCCTCTTGTGCAGCGAATCTCTCTTCCTGTGCCTTAGTCACTTCCTCTTGAACCTTTACTTTCTCTTCGTTTTCCTTAAGTAAGGCACATAACTCATCGTTCTTCAGGAGCTCGGTGCGTCGATCTTCATATAGTTCGGTGACAACGATTTCCAGCTCCTGGAAATAAAGGCTAAGGGGTTTTGCCCTGCCTCTTTCTCCGACATCGTACATGTAAGGTTATCCATCCTCGTTTCTTCTTCCAAAGAAAATGGAGTAGTGGCCCCTCAACTCTGTGCTGTAGCGTCCGCAGAGGCGCCCAATCAAATCTTGCATGACTAGATTGAGCCCTTTGTCTTTGGAGTCACTAACCATTTTGATCTCTAGTGGGGGCTCCTCTCCACGTCCTGGCTGTGTTGCTTTTATTCCCCAACAACCCTCTTTGTTAAATTTCTTAAGAATGAATCCCTTTACTTGGGGTAGTGGTAACCCTATCTTCTCGCCGGTGTCGAGGAGGTAACAGCCAAAACGGGTGTTCTCGAAGTCCTCCGCAGTGGTGAAGTGGAAGCTCGTCATCCTTTAGGTAGGAAAGAAAGGAAATTAAAACAAGAATTTCATAAGATAAGGAAGTACTAGTTATGGAGTGTATTATTAATTTAGAGGGATACTAAGTAAAAAAAATCCTAAGGTGATTAACAGATATTAACAACTTTTCGTAAATTGGATTTTTCACTATAGTGAGAGAGACAGACACCCGGCCAGCCACTTATATTGTGGGACAGGTCTCATGTACGTGGACATGTAAAGTTTGTCCCGGGCCGCTTCATCCCACCATGCCGTTAGAATCCAACATACTTCAAAGATGGTAATATTATGACCAAAAAGGGCTTAACCAATCCTAGGGGCTCGAACCTACAGGCAACACTTTGCTCTGATACCATTTTGTAGCACCCCAACTTTTATTAAAGTTGGAATACCTGTGTTATGTGCTAGACCCTGGATCACTGCCAGCACCACAGTACAAAATATAAAGTACCATTGCATAAGTATTAAATTGCTACAACGAGATCCAAAATAATAGCCAATATGGCTTTATTACAATTTGCATAGCCATGAAGGCTAGCTAAAATTCAAAGTTCACAGCGAAAGCGAAATAACATTGAGCCTCATCTTCAAGCATGCGCCACATGCAGTCATGTTGGGTGTAGACTCGAGCCAACCATTCAGCATCAGAATTACCTGCACATTGGAATATGCAGCCCCCGAAGGAGGTCAATACAATGATGTATTGGCAAGTGACTATGTGTAACATCCCAAATTTCTCAAAAATTTAAAACTTTGCATTCATGCATCATGCATCATGCATCATATAGGCATGGCATTGAAATCACATAAAGAGTAAATTGAATTTTAATTATAAGATTAAATAAAGTTGTTTTCAATCAAGATTAGTTTTTATTTATTTTATTTATTTAGCAACCATTCAAAAATTTTATTATTTTATTTATTTAGCAAAATGATATGAAAAAGTTCTAAATTAAATTAGCTTTTCAAAACATATTTTTATGAATTATTCTGAAATGTTTTGATAAGTTTTAAAAATCAAATTGTTTGGAAAAGGTTCAAAACAGAAAAAAATGTGTAACAGCTAACTGGGCCGAGCCCATTTGCTAACCGTCGCGCGCGCAGCTCCCAATCGGCCCACGAGCAGCCCAGCCGCGCCTCGCCCTCTCTCTCTCTCTCTCTGACGCGCGGGGCCCGCACGCAGGAGCCGTGCCTCCTTCAACCTCCCGACGAATTTTCCGGCGCCGAGTCTATCTCCAACTCGAGATTGAATCGGGGCGTGGAAGCAGTTGTGATCCGTGCCTTCGCCCCCTACTTATACCCCGCGATCTCGCCGTTCTTTTCCGCCCAAAAACCTAGCTCCACCGCCCCTAGGCTGCGCCGTTTCGAGCTCGGCATCTCGCCGTTTCCGCCGCCGTGAAGCTCACCGTACGGTCCACCCGGGCCACCCCGGACCCTCTCCTTCCCTCCCCTCGCTTTCCTTCGTAGTTGCGCACGTTTTTGACACGGCCGTGCATTTGTTTTCGCAGCCAAACGTCCTCTCCGTCCGCGACCGAAGAGCACCGCCGCGGTCCTCGTCTCCGACGGAATTTTGGGAGAAGAAGAAGAAGTACGAGGACCCCCAGCCGCGCCATCGCCTCCGCCTCGATCTCCTCTCCGTCGTGGTATGATTCTCCCCCTCCCCTTAGCCGTAGAACGCGAGTGCGAGCGACGTCGGCCCTGGCGCCGCCGCGGGCAGGAGTTCGCCGGCGAACCGCGCCGCCCGTCCGTCCCTTTTTGTCCAGGCCGTCGGATCTAGATCCAATGGATCTAGATCGGATTGATCTAGAGCGCCCGTTTTAAAGTAGATCGGACGGTTTGCGTGACCGATCCGCGGCGAACCGGTATCGTGCAATTAGATCGCGCCGCGTGGCCTCTTTAATTTTCTATTTCGGCTGAAAATTTGTTTTAAAAACAGAAAACAATACAAACTTACAAAATTCATAACTTTCGATCTGTTCATCCAAATTTGATAAATTTTATATCCACGTGAAGCTCTGCTCGTGTAGTTTAGTATGGTTTCATTAGTTTGTCCTTTTAGTGTATATTAAATTGCGGAATTTAATTGTTTAGCTTTCGGATATTAAATCTATAACTTAATTAATAAAAATTCTTTCCAAATAAATCAAATTGTTTTAGAAGTTTATTAATGCCCTCTGTCCAAAGAGTGTAACATGAGTTTTATTTGAAACTTTTCATAATAGAATTAAGGAAATTGGTTTTAGAACTTAAAACTTCTATGGTATGCTCAATATTTTAAATGAGTAAATAAAATATTAAAATATTGATCATTGCATTCATGCATTAATAACAGAGGAAATAAAATGGTAATTATTTTTGTCTTGTCAAGTTCATTGCATAGCAAGCATGCATACATATTTTGTCTTGATATTTTTTTAAGTGTTGTGTTGTATGTTTATTTAGTTTTATTGTTTGTCTCTAGATTGTGAAGAGGAGGAAGGCCCTTGTGATTGTTATTCTTGCTGTGCTTGTTCCTCTTGCTACCAAGGCAAGTGACATTCATAATCTACCCAATGTTTTCTATATGCATTATTAGTAGATTTTGAGTAGTATGCATGATAGGGAAATTTTGAACTATCTTATAATGCTAAGTTAGTTTACACTCTGAAAATATCCTAGTAGTGTGTAGCCATCCCTCCCCATGCAGCCACCAAAAGTTTTATTAGATGCTTAGCTATGCTATAAAAGTGTTTACTTATCATGTTATAGAAATATTGCTAACTGTTAAAACTTTAAATGCACACCTGGGTGGAATTGGTTGTTTGGTTTATGTTGAGTGGCTTTTGGGACCATGCTTGTGGTTGTCTTTGCCTAGGATGAATTTCTATTCTACTTAGGGCCATGAGTATGGTGGTCGTCACCCAGAAGCGCACTTGTGGACGGCCACCCAGGATCAAAGAGATTTCTAAGTCCCTCCAAGTTTAGAAGCTTCCCGTGCAGCCTTTTGACAATGGGCTCTGTCTAGAATTACTAAGTTGTGAGAGTGCAACCTGTCAGCTTGACAAGCAGATGTAGAGTTGGTAGGTGGAACGGGTCTTGCTAGTATGGTTGCATTCTTCTTCTGAAAGTTCTTGTCTCAATTCTCTCCTTTCCTTAATGCACTCCGCGTGTATAGGATGTTTGGGTTAATTGAGTCTCAAGGTGAAAGTGCACAACCTCTGCAGAGTCGACAATCTGAGTACTCAGCCGTGTCCCCGGTGATGGACTACTTCGAGCAACTGGACAAGGATGGGCGGAAGAATCTCATCATAGTTTTCATAAAGTAAAATTTGACTAAGGAAAGAGTTGTTGGTGCACTTGGGCTTCATCCCTTGGCGCCAAGTCTTTGAGAAATAAAAGTGTTTTACAAAATATAGGAGAAAACTGGCTTTCTGCAAAATAGCCTACAACTCCACCAAGCCAAATATGCATATAGAATTAGACTTGTCATAATTTATCCACCATAGTCACTTGCCAATACTTCATTGTATTGACCTCCTATGGGGGCTGCATATTCAAATGTGCAGGTAATTCTGATGAGGAGTGAGTTTGGCCTCGATTCTACACCCAACATGTCTGCTTGTGGCGTATGCTAGAAGAGGAGGCCCATTGCTTTTAATTTCGTTGTGAACTCTAAATATTTTAGCTAGTCTTCATGACTATGCACTTTGTAATAAAGCTATACTTAGCTATTTTTGGATCTCGTTGTAGTATTTTGATACTTATGCAATGATAATATATATTTTGTACTGTGGTGCTGGCAGTGATCCAGGGACTAGCACATAACACAGGTGTTCCATCTTTATTTAAAAGATGGGGCGCTACAAAATGGTATCCGAGCAAAAGTGTTGCCTGTAGGTTCGAGCCCTTAGGATTGGTTAAGCCTCTTTTTGATCATAATTACCATCTTTGAAGTATGTTGGATCCTAGCGGCATAGTGGGATGAAGCGGCCCGGGACTAACCTTACATGTCCGCGTACATGAGACATGTTCCACAATTATAAGTGGCTGGCCGGGTGTCTGTCTCTCTCACTATAGTGAATATCCGACTTACAAAGAGTTGATAATAGTGGTGATCACCTTTTAGAAAAGAACTCCTTTTTCACTAAGTACTTAAGTACACCACAACTAGTATATCTTACCTTTGTCTTGTTTTAAAAAACTCTAGCTTTATCACTTAAGGATGTCGTTCTTCATGTATCAAACCGCGAAGGACTTCAAGGACATGCGCTTTGGAAGATATCTTCTAGAGTTGGTAGAACTGTTGGCACTTCCAACACCCATCATCAAGGCAAGCCAGCTGAAGCACTTCAACAAAGAAGACTTATGGGGAATTCGCCTTTACCAACAAGGGCGCCAGACTGAACCCAAGACCGAAGACATCCAGTACAAGTCGATTAGTGACTCCTTGGAGAAAGGGCCGAATCTCGTCACGCAGGAGATAATAGGACGTCTTTGCTGGCAATTCCAGGAGGAGTTAAAAGACCACTACTTTTCTAACCTTGGCCACCGTGACGAACATGGGATTCCTTACCTTGTTAGCGAGGAAGACAAAAACAAACCAGAACCTTTGTACCCATATCTCCAAGACTTAGAACTTCACCTCTGGCAACTCGAAGAGGATAGGCGCAACGAGCTGTTGAAGAATGATGAAATAATGGCACAAGTCAAGGAGACCCAAAAGAAGATCGAAGCCCAAGAAGAGGTGGCCAACGCTCAAGAGGAGAAGTTCCGAGCTCAAGAGAAGAAGTTCCAAAATCAAGAAAAGAGAATTAGAGACAAGAACAAGGAGATCAAGACCTTGAAGGATGAAATTCTGAGCAACGACATCGAGTTCGAAGCTGATCGAGATTTGATCGAGACTCTACGCCGTGAGAAGAGAATGCTGCAAGAGAAGATTGAAGTCCTGGAGAAGGAAGCAATCGAGACTCTGCACCGTGAGACGACAATGTTACAGGAGAAGAACGAGGCCTTGGAGAAGGAGGTGAATGACTACAAGGAGATCCTTACGAAGGAAGGCATCACCATCGAGGAAGTCGAAGAAGATGAAGGAGACGTCTTGGACGAAGTTTGGACTTAGTAGTTGGACCACCATATTCTCCCTCGTTTAGTTCGTCGTTCTTTTTAAAACATTGATCTCCAACTTGTGGTGTGACAATGATAGAATGTTTGGTTTGCAGACTCTGATGTTTTATTAAATCAACTTAGAATACTTGTTTCGACTTGCTAAGTAGACTTTTTCTTTTTAAGTTGTTTCTGAGTGTTGATTGTGTTGACTTGGTTGCTTTGTGCATGGGTAGGATTTTTCTTCTCTTAGTTCTGTCTATCTTTCACTCATCTATGCTGAAAACCCTACAGATGCCTCCTCGTCGTGATACCAACAACGATGATGCCATGCAACAACTGATGGCCGCTCAAGCTCAGTTGATGAATATGATGACTCAATTCATAGCAGCAACCAACAACAACAACAACAACAACAACAATAACAACAACAACAACAACAACAACCACAACAACAACAACCCGCCACCTCCACCACCACTCCCAGTGGACAGACTTGCTAGATTCCTAAGGCTTAGGCCTAATAAGTTCTCCTCTGCTACTGAACCAATAGTGGCGGATGATTGGCTCCGTTCAGTCAACAAGGACTTAGTAACTTGTGAGTGTTCTGAGGCAGAAAAAGTGAGGTTCACTGCACACCTGTTGGAAGGACCCGCAGCATTGTGGTGGGAGAATTATCAAGTGACTCATCCTTTGGATGGCATGACTTGGGATGCGTTCAAGGAAGGTTTCCGGAATGCTCACATCTCCTCAGGTACAATGAACCTGAAGAAAGAGGAATTTCGCAGCTTGAGGCAAGGAGGTAGAACTCTGAAGGAGTATATGGAGGACTTCTGTATGCTATCAAGGTATGCGCCAGAGGACATTGACACTGATGCAAAGAGGAAGGAAAAGTTTCGCAATGGACTTAAGGGAGAACTGAAGATACCTTTGTCTGTGGCATATACTCCAAACTATCAAGCTCTGCTGGATCAAGCTATCACCCTGGACAACAACATAAGAAAGGAAGAGAATAGGAAGAGGAAGTTCAGTGCAAGTAAGGTTCATTCTGAAGGGACATATAAGAAACAACACACCTCTGAAGTCAGTAGCCATAAACCCTGGAATCACTCCAACACTGGTAGTGGCCAAAAACATCATGGTCATAACCACAATGGAGGAAACAAAGGAAGCAATGGAGGATACAAAGGAAATAATGGAGGATACAATGGAAATAATGGTGGATCCAGGGGAAACCATCATCATGGCCATAATCATGGGAATGGTAATCAGCGTCCTAACTATGAAGGGAAGAAAGACTTGTCTAATGTGACCTGCTTCAAGTGCAAGAAGACAGGACATTCTGCAACTGAATGCCCAGAGAGGAAAGCTGATGAAAATTCCAAGCCCAATCCTTTCTAGAAGGGACAAGTGAACCACATCAATGTGGAAGAAGTTCATGATGAACCCGATGCTGTGATTGGTACGTTCTTGCTCAACTCCTTTCCAGCATTAGTTTTATTTGATACTGGAGCATCTCATTCATTCATATCAAGAGCTTTTGTTAACAAACATGGGTTAGCTGAGGAAAGTCTAGGAAAACCTATTAGGGTAAGTTCACCTAGAGGAGAGATGATAGTAAATTCCGGGTGTAGGCAGTTAGACTTGCAAATCGGAAAACACACCTTTCCAACAGACTTAGTCATCCTAGAAACCCAAGGATTGGATGTTATCATCGGAATGGATTGGATGACTCGTTTTGAAGGAATCATAGACTGTGCAAATAGAGCAATCACCCTCACCACCCCAGAGAAAAGGAAGATTAAGTTCAGATCAACTTTCGAACTTAAGAAGGTTATGCTAAATTCTCTTAAGGGGGTTAGCCTTGGTGATGTGCTTATTGTCAAGGAATACCCAGATGTTTTTCCGGAGGAACTACCGGGAATGCCACCCGATAGAGATGTAGAGTTTCTCATCGAACTGAAGCCGGGAACAGGACCAATAGCTAAAAGACCTTATCCTATGGCCGTCGATGAATTGAAAGAGCTCAAGAAGCAATTAGAGGAACATATCCAGAAAGGATTCATTCGTCCAAGTTCATCGCCATGGGGAGCACCAGTCTTATTTGTTAAAAAGAAGGATCAAACCCAGAGGCTAGTCACGGATTATAGAGATATAAATGAGCAAACTATCAAAAACAAGTACCCATTACCCAAGATGAATGAACTATTTGATCAACTGGAAGGTGCTTGCGTCTTCTCAAAGATCGATCTTCGATCAGGGTACCTCCAAATGAAAGTTAGAGAAATGGATATACCCAAAACTGCATTTGTTACGAGATATGGCTCTTATGAGTACACAGTAATGCCTTTTGGATTAACCAATGCACCAGCCTATTTCATGAATATGATGAATAAAGTGTTCATGGATTTCCTGGATAAGTTTGTGGTAGTGTTCATAGATGATATTCTAATCTACTCCAAGAGCCACAAAGAACATGAAGAGCACTTGCGTCTAGTATTGCAGAGACTACGAGAACATAAGTTGTATGCCAAGTACAGCAAGTGTAAGTTTTGGTTAGAACAAGTCGGATTTTTAGGCCATGTGGTGTCCAAGGAAGGTATAGCGGTGGATCCTGAAAAAGTTTCCGCTGTAACTAATTGGGAACCGCCGAAGAATGTTGGTGAATTACGAAGTTTTCTGGGCCTAGCAGGATACTACCGACGATTCATTGAAAACTTCTCCAAGATTGCCAAGGACTTGACGGAATTATTAAAAAAGGAGAAGAAATTTGAGTGGACGGAGGCATGCGAAGCCAGTTTTCAGGAGTTGAAGAAACGTCAGGTTTCAGCCCCAATTCTATGCTTACCTGATTTGGAGAAGGAATTCCAAGTATACTGTGATGCTTCACGCCAAGGCTTGGGAAGTGTGTTGATGCAGGAAGGCAGAGTGGCATCTTATGCCTCTAGACAACTCAAGAAACATGAAGCAAATTATCCAACTCATGATCTCGAGTTAGCATCAGTAGTGCATGCCCTGAAAACTTGGAGACCCTACCTGATGGGAAAAAAATGTGAGGTATTCACGGATCACAAAAGTTTGAAGTACATATTTACACAGAAGGAATTGAACATGAGACAAAGAAGATGGTTGGAACTTATTAAAGATTATGATCTAAGTCTCCAATACCATCCGGGGAAAGCTAATGTGGTAGCAGATGCTCTGAGTCGTAAAGTGTATGTGAATGGCCTTACGGTAGGAGAATTACCCGAGGATTTATGCAAGGCATTCAAGGACCTCAGATTGGAAGTAGTACCTGAAGGGTTTGTAACCTCATTAGTTGTACAACCCACTTTGATGGACAAGATACGTGAAGCTCAGAAAGGAGACAAGGAAATAGAAGAGATCAAAGTCAATTTAAGTTCTGGAAAAGCTAAAGGATTTCATGAGGATGAGCAGGGGATTTTGTGGTTTGAAAAACGTGTATGTGTGGCCAATGATCCTGATATTAGGAAGTTAATTCTGCAAGAAGCTCATGAAACACCTTATTCAATTCATCCGGGAAATACCAAGATGTATATGGATGTGAAAGAGAGATTTTGGTGGAATAATCTGAAAAGAGAAATAGCAGAATACATCGCTAAGTGTGATGTATGTAGTCGAGTAAAGGCAGAACATCAGAAACTAGCAGGGCTCTTACAACCCTTGAAAGTACCGGATTGGAAGTGGGATTCCATTGGGATGGACTTCATCACCGGATTACCAAGGACCAGATCGGGTTATGATTCTATTTGGGTTATTGTTTGTCGCCTAACCAAAATAGCTCACTTCATACCCGTGAAGACCACTTATACTAGTGCAAAGCTAGCCGATATTTACATGAAGAGAATTGTGTGCCTTCACGGTGTTCCTAAGAGTATCGTGTCTGATAGGGGGACCCAGTTTACTTCTCATTTTTGGAAGCAGTTGCACGAATCTTTGGGAACCATATTGGAATTCAGTACGGCTTTCCACCCGCAAACAGATGGTCAAACTGAAAGAGTGAATCAGATTTTAGAAGATATGTTAAGAGCTTGTGCGCTCGACTATGGATCTAGTTGGGATGATAATTTGCCATACGCTGAGTTCTCCTACAACAACAGTTACCAAGCCAGCATTGAGATGGCACCGTTTGAAGCCTTATATGGAAAGAAATGCACAACCCCACTGTTGTGGAGTGGTGTAGGAGAAATTAGTTTCTTTGGGCCTGATATAATACATGATGCTGAAGAAAAAGTCAGGCTGATTAAGGACAGATTGAAAATAGCACAGTCACGCCAGAAAAGCTATGCAGATTCCAAGCGTAGAGAAGTCACCTACGAAGTGGGTGACAAAACTTATTTAAGAGTGTCACCACCTGAGTTAGAACTACCTGAAGTTCTGTCTGCTGTTCATAATGTGTTTCATGTCAGTCAATTGAAGAAATGATATCCCGAGATGATGGGAGTTCCTTTAAAGGATACTGTACCTCTCGAGGAGGTACAATTGGAAAGTGACCTGACATACGAGGAGAAGCCCATCAAGATATTGCAGACAGCAGAAAGAGTCACCCGCATCAAAACCATCAAGTTTTGCAAAGTCCAGTGGAATCATCACACCGAGGACGAAGCCACCTGGGAACGAGAGGATGACCTCCGAGAAGACCACCCACACCTATTTGCTGACCTTTCTGAAGCTCGAGGGCGAGCTTCTTCTTAAGGGGGTTAGTCTGTAACATCCCAAATTTCTCAAAAATTTAAAACTTTGCATTCATGCATCATGCATCATGGCATTGAAATCACATAAAGAGTAAATTGAATTTTAATTATAAGATTAAATAAAGTTGTTTTCAATAAAGAGGTCTATTTGAGCTCCTTATAAAAATATGTATTTTATTATTTTATTTATTTAGCAAAATGATATCAAAAAGTTCTAAATTAAATTATCTTTTCAAAACATATTTTTATGAATTATTCTGAAATGTTTTGATAAGTTTTAAAAATCAAATTGTTTGGAAAAGGTTCAAAACAGAAATAAATGTGTAACAACTAACTGGGCCGAGCCCATTTGCTAACCGTCGCGCGCAGCTCCCAATCGGCCCACGAGCAGCCCAGCCGCGCCTCGCCCTCTCTCTCTCTCTCTCTGACGCGCGGGGCCCGCACGCAGGAGCCGTGCCTCCTTCAACCTCCCGACGAATTTTCTGGCGCCGAGTCTATCTCCAACTCGAGATTGAATCGGGGCATGGAAGCAGTTGTGATCCGTGCCTTCGCCCCCTACTTATACCCCGCGATCTCGCCGTTCTTTTCCGCCCAAAAACCTAGCTCCACCGCCCCTAGGCTGCTCCGTTTCGAGCTCGGCATCTCGCCGTTTCCGCCGCCGTGAAGCTCACCTTACGGTGCACCCCGGCCACCCCGGACCCTCTCCTACCCTCCCATCGCTTTCCTTCGTAGTTGCGCACGTTTTTGACACGGCCGTGCATTTGTTTTCGCAGCAAAACGTCCTCTCCGTCCGCGACCGAAGAGCACCGCCGCGGTCCTCGTCTCCGACGGAATTTTGGGAGAAGAAGAAGAAGTACGAGGACCCCCAGCCGCGCCATCGCCTCCGCCTCGATCTCCTCTCCGTCGTGGTATGATTCTCCCCCTCCCCTTAGCCGTAGAACGCGAGTGCGAGCGACGCCGGCCATGGCGCCGCCGCGGGCAGGAGTTCGCCGGCGAACCGCGCCGCCCGTCCGTCTCTATTTGTCCAGGCCGTCAGATCTAGATCCAATGGATCTAGATCAGATGGATCTGGAGCGCCCGTTTTAAAGTAGATCGGACGGTTTGCGCGACCGATCCGCGGCGAACCGGTATCGTCCAATTAGATCGCGCCGCGTGGCCTCTTTAATTTTCTATTTCGGCTGAAAATTTGTTTTAAAAACAGAAAACAATACAAACTTACAAAATTCATAACTTTCGATCTGTTCATCCAAATTTGATAAATTTTATATCCACGTGAAGCTCTGCTCGTGTAGTTTAGTATGGTTTCATTAGTTTGTCCTTTTAGTATATATTAAATTGCGGAATTTAATTGTTTAGCTTTCGGATATTAAATCTATAACTTAATTAATAAAAATTATTTCCAAATAAATGAAATTGTTTTAGAAGTTTATTAATGCCCTCTGTCCAGAGAGTGTAACATGAGTTTTATTTGAAAATTTTCATAATAGAATTAAGGAAATTGGTTTTAGAACTTAAAACTTCTATGGTATGCTCAATATTTTAAATGAGTAAATAAAATATTAAAATATTGATCATTGCATTCATGCATTAATAACAGGGGAAATAAAATGGTAATTATTTTTGTCTTGTCAAGTTCATTGCATAGCAAGCATGCATACATATTTTGTCTTGATATTTTTTTAAGTGTTGTGTTGTATGTTTATTTAGTTTTATTGTTTGTCTCTAGATTGTGAAGAGGAGGAAGGCCCTTGTGATTGTTATTCTTGCTGTGCTTGTTCCTCTTGCTACCAAGGCAAGTGACATTCATAATCTACCCAATGTTTTCTATATGCATTATTAGAGGATTTTGAGTAGTATGCATGATAGGGAAATTTTGAACTATCTTGTAATGCTAAGTTAGTTTACACTTTAAAATATCCTAGTAGTGTGTAACCATCCCTCCCCATGCAGCCACCAAAAGTTTTATTAGATGATTAGCTATGCTATAAAAAGTGTTTACTTATCATGTTATAGAAATATTGCTAAGTGTTAAAACTTTAAATGCACACCTGGGTGGAATTGGTTGTTTGGTTTATGTTGAGTGGCTTTTGGGACCATGCTTGTGGTTGTCTTTTCCTAGGATGAATTTCTATTCTACTTAGGGCCATGAGTATGGTGGTTGTCACCCAGAAGCGCACTTGTGGACGGCCACCCAGGATCAAAGAGATTTCTAAGTCCCTCCAAGTTTAGAAGCTTCCCGTGCAGCCTTTTGACAATGGGTTCTGTCTAGAATTACTAAGTTGTGAGAGTGCAACCTGTCAGCTTGACAAGCAGATGTAGAGTTGGTAGGTGGAACGGGTCTTGCTAGTATGGTTGCATTCTTCTTCTGAAAGTTCTTGTCTCAATTCTCTCCTTTCCTTAATGCACTCCGCGTGTATAGGATGTTTGGGTTAATTGAGTCTCAAGGTGAAAGTGCACAACCTCTGCAGAGTCGACAATCTGAGTACTCAGCCGTGTCCCCGGTGATGGACTACTTCGAGCAACTGGACAAGGATGGGCGGAAGAATCTCATCATAGTTTTCATAAAGTAAAATTTGACTAAGGAAAGAGTTGTTGGTGCACTTGGGCTTCATCCCTTGGCGCCAAGTCTTTGAGAAATAAAAGTGTTTTACAAAATATAGGAGAAAACTGGCTTTCTGCAAAATAGCCTACAACTCCACCAAGCCAAATATGCATATAGAATTAGACTTGTCATAATTTATCCACCATAGTCACTTGCCAATACTTCATTGTATTGACCTCCTACGGGGGCTGCATATTCAAATGTGCAGGTAATTCTGATGAGGAGTGAGTTTGGACTCGATTCTACACCCAACATGTCTACTTGTGGCGTATGCTAGAAGAGGAGGCCCATTGCTTTTAATTTCGTTGTGAACTCTGAATATTTTAGCTAGTCTTCATGACTATGCACTTTGTAATAAAGCTATACTTAGCTATTTTTGGATCTCGTTTTAGTATTTTGATACTTATGCAATGATACTATATATTTTGTACTGTGGTGCTGGCAGTGATCTAGGGACTAGCACATAACACACGTGTTCCATCTTTATTTAAAAGATGGGGCGCTACACTATGGTGAATATATATATATATATATATATATATATATATATATATATATATATATATTGGCAAGTCTAACGTCTATATGCATATTTGGCTTGGTGGGGTTGAAGGCCATTTGCAGAAAGCAAGTTTTCCCCTATCATTTTGTAAAACACTTTTATTTCTCGAAGACTTGGCACCGAGGGATAAAGCCCAAGTGCACCAACAATTCTTTCCTTAGTCAAATTTTACTTTATGAAAACAGTGTTGAGATTCTTCTGCCCATCCTTGTCCAGTTGCTCGAAGTAGTCCATTTCCGGGGACACGGCTGAGAACTCAGATTGTCGACTCTGCAGAGGTTGTGCACTTTCACCTTTAGACTCAATTTGTCCGAGAAATCCTATACACGCGGAGTGTATTATGGAAAGGAGAGAATTGAGACAAGAACTTTCAGAAGAAGAATGCAACCATACTAGCAAGACCCGTTCCACCTATCACCTCTACATCTGCTTGTCAAGCTAACAGGTTGCATTCCCACAACTTAATCATTCTAGACAGAGCCCATTGTCAAAAGGTTGCACGGGAAGCTTCTAAACTTGGAGGGACTTGGAAATCTCTTCGTTCCTGGGTGGCCATCCACAAGTGTACTTCTGGGTAACTCAGGTCCATGTCTATGGTTCCTGGAGTACGTGCACTTGTGGATAGCCACCCAGGGAACAGAGGAATCTGAAGAACTCCGAGTGACGATTGCTTCCAGTGCAGCCATTGCCATATGGGCTCTGGATTGATCAATTATGTTGTGTGGACTCTCTCCGACTTGACAAGCAGATGTAGGGAGATGTTAGGTGGAACGGGTCAAGCCAGAGTGGGAGGGAAAACGCTTCTGAAAGATCTCGTCTCATTCTTCTCCTTTCCTTATCACAAATGGTGTGTAAAGGATAAATTGGGTTGAACGGGTACAATGGTGAACGTGCACAACCTCTGCAGAGTGTAAAACTAAGTACTTAGCCGTGTCCCTGGTATGGACAATGTGAGCAGCTGATCACGGACGTCAACGGAGGATTCCACCATTCCAACTTCAGAAATAAAACTTGATGGGTGAACGAGGGAAGATGAGATTTATGGTTTTCATGCCATACTTGTCTTGATTTGAAGAAAGTGTTTCCAAAAAGATAAGAAAAATTGGCTTTATGCAAAATAGCCTTGAACTCCACCAGCCAAATATGCATATAGGCTATAGAGTTATTCCATTAAGTGTCCACCATAGTGTCACTTGCCAGACTCCATTTTAATGGAATCTGACCCACGTTGTTGCAATATTTTTCTTATTGCAGATTGTTCAGATGACGAGTGAGGTTTCGTTTATAGGTTTCGAGTCTACAACCAACATGTTTTCGCCTGTGGCAGCATGAAAGTGATAGAGACTCACTTATATTGTATTTCCGATGTGTACTTTTTTCAATGCTAGCTTTATGCTATGCAACTTGTATCGAATATTTTGTAATTCTGGATCATCGATGTAATAAAATTGACGCTTTGTTGTGATATTACATCGTAAACTGTGTGTGCAAATGAATCGATCCAGGGATTTGCACTATACACAGGTATCTACCTTATTTAAAGTGCAGGTACGCTACAGGCTTGGTGGGGTTGAAGGCCATTTGCAGAAAGCAAATTTTCCCCTATCATTTTGTAAAATACTTTTATTTCTCGAAGACTTAGCACCGAGGGATAAAGCCCAAGTGCACCAACAATTCTTTCCTTAGTAAAATTTTACTTTATGAAAACAGTGTTGAGATTCTTCTGCCCATCCTTGTCCAGTTGCTCGAAGTAGTCCATTTCCGGGGACACGGCTGAGAACTCAGATTGTCGACTCTGCAGAGGTTGTGCACTTTCACCTTTAGACTCAATTTGTCCGAGAAATCCTATACACGCGGAGTGTATTATGGAAAGGAGAGAATTGAGACAAGAACTTTCAGAAGAAGAATGCAACCATACTAGCAAGACCCGTTCCACCTATCACCTCTACATCTGCTTGTCAAGCTGACAGGTTGCATTCCCACAAATTAATCATTCTAGACAGAGCCCATTGTCAAAAGGTTGCACGGGAAGCTTCTAAACTTGGAGGGACTTGGACATCTCTTCGTTCCTGGGTGGCCATCCACAAGTGTACTTCTGGGTAACAACCACCATACTCATGGCCCTAAGTAGAATAGACATTCATCCTAGGCGATGACAACCACAAGCATAGTCCCAAAAGCCACTCAACATAAACCATATCAACCAATTCCACCCAGATGTGTATTTTAGATTTTAACACTTAGAGACATTTCCATAACATGGCAAACATTTTTATAGCATGGCTAAGCAACTAATAAAATCTTTTCATGGCTGCTTAGGGAAAAGGGTGGCTACACACTACTAGGATATTTGTAAAACACCAACTAACTTAGTATTATAAAATAATTCAAAATTCCCTACCATGCACACTACTCAAAATCTACTACTTATGCATATAAAAATTATGGGATATTGTATGAATGTCACTTGCCTTGGTAACAGGAGGAACAATCACAGCAAGAATAACAATCACAAGCAATTCCTTCCTCTTCTTCACAATCTAGCACAATCAATGAATAAAACAAAATAAATACCAACACAATAACATCACAACACTAAACATAATCATGTATGCATGAATGATATGCTATGATAATAGGACACACTTATTAATACTTATTATTTTCTGTCATTAATAAGTGAATTAATTTTTTTAGGTATTTCTTATTTTATTTATCAATTAAATAATTTTAATATAGTAAAACTTTGATTTCTATAATTACAACTTTTATTGTTTTTATGACATCTTCAATTTGGATATTTATTAATATTGCTGGACAGAGGGAAATAATACAATCCTAAAACAATTACATTTATTTCTAAATCATTTTTATTATTTAAGTTATTATTTTAATGGCCGAAATACTCCTCTGATAATTATAAAAATTATAATTTGTCAAAAGGAAAAAAAATTGATGTGGAAATAAACTATATGAGCAGAGCTATCCGTGGATATAAAGTTTATCAAATTTGAACTTGTAGATCAAAAGTTATGAATTTTCTAAGTTTTGCATATTTTCTGTTTTATTTATAAAAATTCCTGCGAAAAAGAATTAACAGGGGCTACGTGGCGCGATCCTATTGGTCGGTACCGCTTCGACGCGGATCGGCTGCGAGAGCCGTCCGATCTAATTAAAAATGGACGCGCGGGATCTAATCGATCTAGATCCATTGGATCTAGATCTAACGGTCCACGATCCGTTGACCAAATACAGGCGGAGCGGTCACGGGAGACGCGCGGGGCGCGGCGGAGCCATGGCCGGCGTTTGCGCCCGAGGCGTGCTACGGTGCTAGGAGGAAACGGAGCTCACCAGGGGATGCGTGACGTCGTGGGGAGGGTGATGGCGCGGTGGAGATGACCGGAGCGTCCTCGTCTTCCCGGAAGAGCTCGCCGGAGTTGCGCACGGCGACGGTTCCTCTCGGTCGTGGACGGAGGCGGGGTTTCGCTGCAAAAACACACGCTCCACTGTGTCAAATCGATGCGCACGGCTCACAGGGAGCGAAGGGAGGTGGAAAGGAGGTCTGAGGTGGCCGGAGTTGCTCGGGCGGCGGAGTTCTTACCGACGGCGACGGCGGGATTGCGCGAGCTCGAGCGGGCAGCCTATGGGCTCTCGGGAGGTGTGGTTTTGGGCAATCGGACGAGAGCGAGGAGGGCTTTTAGTAGGGGGAAACGGCGAGGTAAATGGAGTAGTAAATCGCCGCATTCAAACGAAATCAAATCGGGCGTTTTCGGTCGGAGACGGGGGCGTGATTTGGGGACGAACGGCTCCGCGTGGGAGATGACAGGTGGGTCCCACCTGTCAGTGGCTGCGAGCGAGCGCGCGGGGCGCTGGGCCGCTGGCGGGCCGATAGGCTACGCGCGCGCGGCAGATAGATACGGACCACGGCCCACTCGACTCAGAAAACCAATTATTTTTATTTAAATCCTTTTCTGTTTTTAAATACTGATTTCAAATATGATTTTTAAACCTATTCAAAACATTTCAGAAAAATTCATAAAAATATGTTTTGGAAAGTTTATTAAAAATGAAACTTTTTAACATTATTCTTGCCCATATATAAATTGGTAAAATTTTATTTATTAAAGGAGTTTTAAATAAACACTTTATGGAAATATAGATTATTTATATTTATAATTTGAAGTTTTATTTAATATTTTTGTGATGTATTTTCATGCTCAATGATGCATGATGCTTGAATGCAAGTTTTAAATTTTTGCAAAATTTGGGATGTTACAGTTAAAGGCGAGGACCCGTGGGGATCCATGCTTTATCTCCGTGGGGAGGACTGCTTCGGCTCCATAGAAGAGGGCGAACGGTGTTTCCCCCGTAGGCTTGGGTGACGTTGTGAGGATGGACCAGAGCACCGAAGGGAGCTCACTGATCCAGCCCTTGCCGTGGCCTTTGAGGATGTCGAAGGTCCTGGTCTTCAGGCCTTTTAGGACTTCTGCGTTTGCGCGCTCAGCCTGTCCGATGCTTTGCGGATGAACGACTAAGGCGAAGTAGAGCTTGATGCCCATTCTTTCGCAATAGGCTTTGAAGATGCCACTGGTGAATTGCGAGCCATTATCGGTGATGATGCGGTTAGGCACTCCAAGAGGCAGACCAGGCGTCTGATGAATTTCACCGCCGCGCCTGCTGTGATTGTGCGCGTCGCCTCCACTTTAGGCAACTTAGTGAATTTTTCGATGGCCACAAAGAGGTAGCGATATCCGCCTTGCGCTGTTGGGAAATTTCCCAGGATGTCTAGCCCCCAGACCGCAAACGGCAAGGAGAGCGGAATGGTCTGTAGCCCCAGCGTAGGTTGGTGGATTTGCTTGGCGTGGAATTGGCAAGCTTCACATGCTTGGACGATGTCGACTGCATCCTAAAGTGCTTGAGGCCAGTAGAAGCCGCTCCTGAAGACTTTGCCTGCGAGGGTGCGGGCGCACGAATGGTGGCCGCATTCCCCGCTGTGGATGTCCTTGATCAACAATTTTCCTTCTTCAAGAGGAATGCATTTGAGCGCGGTGCCGTTTGGGCGCTTGCGGTAGAGATTCCCTTCAAGGGTTTTGTAAGATTTTGCTTGACGGGCGATTCGCTCCGCTTCAACATCTTCCTCGGGAAGGATCCCTTTGTCGAGGTAGCCTTTGATCTCGTCAATCCATTATGTTTCTTGATGCACCGTTGTGAGCAACAGGCGCTCCCCTGTAGGGGGCCCACAATCTGGGGCCCTGTTTGCAGGTGGTGGCGGGAGCTCTTCGTCTGTGCTTGCGGGCATTGCCTCCTGAGGCTTGTTTATGGATGCCTTGACGAGCCTTTCTTCAAAGATGCCTGGTGGCTGAGCTCGCCTCTTTTATGCGCACTTGGCGATGTCATCATCCTCCTGGTTCTCCTTTCTTTGGATGTGCATGAGCTCCATTTCCCTGAAGTGCTTCTCCAGCTTACGGACCTCTTCAAGGTACGCGGCCATGTGGTCGTCCTTGGGCTTGGAGCTTTTGTTAGAGAAGTTGACGAGCAGCTGGGAGTCGCCCTTGATGAGTAGATGCTTGATGCCTTGGGCGATTGCGGCGCATACGCCAGCAAGCAGGCCTTCGTACTCAGCGATATTGTTGGAGATCTTGTCGATTCCGAAGCACAGCTGGACCGCGCAATACAGCTTGTCACCTTTTGGTGAGATCAGGACCACGCCAGCCCCACCGTGGCGACAAGCGAAAGCTCCGTCAAACTTCATGATCCAGTGGCTGGGCATTTTATCTCAGAGGGGCTCTAGTTGTTCTCCCAAAGGCTCTTCAGGGGTTGGGTCAGTCCATTCGGCGACGAAGTCTGCCAGCGCTCTTCCTTTGATTACCCTTGTGGTATCGAAACACAAATTGAATGGCTGTAGCTCTATGTTCCATCCTGCCACACGATCTGTGGCGTTTGGGTTGCGCAGGGTTTGCTCCAGGGGGAAAGTGGTGACCACCGTGATGGGGTGCCCCTGGAAGTAGCGCCGCAGCTTTCTTGAGGCGATGAGGAGCGCGAGGAGGAGCTTCTGCTGCGTTGTATACCGCTCGCGAGCATCAGTCAGTACTGTGCTGACGAAGTAGACTGGATGCTCGACGAGGGTAGTTTATGTAGCCTTGGCGTCTTCAGCCTGAGGGGCTCAGCTGGGCCCTCAAGGGGGTTGGCCTCAGGGGACTTGTCATGGGCCTCGAGGGGGTTGGCCTTAGGGGGCTTATCACTGGCCTCGAGGGGATAGGCCTCAGGGGACTCGTCAGGCTTACTGGCGGGATCTTCTTGCAGCGGTTGACTTGGAGCGAGCCTCTCTTGGGGCTTTGGGCCTAGCGGTGGGTTGGTGAGGGCTGCCCTTTTGTCGGGCTCCTGATCAGGAGGCTTTTGCTTTGGAGTGGTTGCACTCTTCTTGTGGAGTACTGGCTCTTCCCTTTCTACCACAAGGACGGCACTGGCTGTCTGTGGAGTAGCTGATAGGTACAACTTTAGGTGCTCGCCTGACCTTCGGGCGACCATTACTGGTGGGCTGGCCAGGTACTTCTTCAAGTCCTCAAACGCTTTTTCAGCTTCAGGGTTCCACTTGAAAGTGCCCGCTCTTTTCATGATCTTGAAGAACGGCGGGGCCCTTTCGCCGAACTTGGAGATGAATCTACCCAAGCTGGCCATGCAGCCTGCTAGGCGTTGCATGTCCTTGAGCCTGCGTGGAGGTTGCATGTCCTCTATGGCCTTGATTTTGTCTAGGTTTGCCTCTATGCCCCGATTGGACACGAGGAACCCAAGCAATTTTCCTGAAGGTACTCCAAAGACGCACTTGGTGGGGTTGAGCTTGATGTTCACCTTGCGCAGGTTGGCGAAAGTTTCTTCAAGGTCCCCGAGGAGAGTATTTCCCTCTCGTGATTTTACGACGATGTCATAGACATATCCCTCGGCGTTCCTCCCCATTTGCTCGCCAAGTGCTATCCTCATCAGCCTCTGGAAGGTGGCTCCGGCATTTTTTAGGCCGAAGGGCATGCAGACATAGCAATACACACCGCAAGGGGTGAGAAAAGCCGCCTTCTCCTCATCTTCCTTAGCCATTTTTATCTGATGGTAACCAAAGAAGGCGTCGAGGAAACAGAGGAGGTCGCAGCCTGCCGTGGAGTCCAAGATCTGGTCAATTCTTGGCATGGGATAAGGGTCCTTGGGGCAGGCCTTGTTTACATCAGTGTAGTCGATGCAGAGGCGGCCTCCTCCGGCGGGTTTTGGTACTACCACACCGTTAGAGAGCCAAGTAGGGTGCGCGACTTCGCGGACAACCTTTGCTGCTTTGAGCTTTTCGACCTCTTTGAGGATGAATGCTTGCTTCTCAGTGGCTTGTTTTCTTGCTTTTTGCTTGACGGGGCGCGCGTTTGGGCACACGGCTAAGTGGTGCTCGATCACCTCCCTCGGTACACCAGTCATGTCTGACGGTGTCCATGCGAACATGTCAGAGTTTGCCTGAAGGAAGGCGACGAGCGCGCTTTCCTATTTGGGAGGCAGCGCGGTGCCTATGGTGACGCTAGCCCCCGAGCCTTCAGCCCCCGAGCTGCTGGAGCTTAGAGAGATTTTCTTCGTAGCAGCTGTCTCCTGGGAGAACAACTGCTTCTTCTTCTTGGGTCTCTCGAGAGGCTCCATGTCCTCGTCTGCGGGGAAAGCAGTGGCGGCGGCCTTGTAGGCCGTCTCGACAGCGCGCATAGCATCCAGGACATGTCCACGGATGGTTATCGTGCCAGCGCTGCCGGGGATCTTGACCATGTTGTAGGCATGGTGCGTGACGGCCATGAATTTCACGAGCGCGGGGTAGCCGAGGATGCATTGTACGGCAGGCCGATGTGCCCGACATCGAAGTCGATGTGCTCGGTGAAGTAGTTTTCCTCGCTTCCGAAGGTGACGGCAAGCCTGACCTGGCCTAGAGGCTCGATCGAACCGCTGGTTACCCCCGTGAAGGGCCTCGAGGGCATGAGCCGCTCGTAGGGCACTTGAAGCGCTTCGAACGTATCTGTGGAGATAACATTCAGGCCCGCTCCACCATCGATGAGAGTCTTGGAGACAGCAACGTTGTCGATGGTGGGGCTGCAGACCAGCGGCAGGGTTCCGACAGTCTTGGTGGACTTGGGGTGGTCCTGAGCGTCGAAGGCAATGGTGTACTGCGACCACTTGAGGGGCCTGGAGGTCTCAGTGCTTGGGAGGGTGGCGTTGAGCTCGCGGGCGAACTGCTTGAACTGGTTGTTCGACTTTGGCGCCTGCGCCCCACCAAGGATGCAGGCAATGGCGCCTCTTGGGGCTTGGTAGCCACCATCTTCCTCGTCAGGGAGATTGTCGTTCTTTTCCGCGGCGTTGGCCTGATTGCCAGATGGTTTCTGGTAACCGCTCTTGCGTCCGCTCCCACGGTAGCCACGGCCTCGGCCACGGCCTCCTCCGCTCCCAAGAGGTTCCTTGCTCAAGAGGTCGAAGCAGGATTCTGTGGAGTGACCGCGTCTGTTGTGGTATATGCAGAAAGGGCGGCGGTCATCTTTCCTCTCTCCAGGCTCAGGGGAGTCCCTGCGGGTGCCCTTCGCGTCAGGCTCTGCCGCGAGAACCGCGGTGGCCTTGCGTTTGTGCTCCTCCTTCTTTTTCTGGCTCCTGGACCCCTCAGCGTGCTCATCCCCTCTCGAGGACATCTTGACGAAGAGGAGCCCCTCCTCAGCCTTGGTGCACTTGTCCGCCAGGTTTCTCGAGCATCCTGTTGTTTGTGACGCCCTCGCGGAAGGCGGCGATGACTTGGGTGTCAGGGATGTTCGGAATCTTGTTGCGCACTTGGCTGAAGCGTTGGATGTACTTGCGAAGCGTCTCATCCTTCTTCTGGACCACAGCCCGCAGGTCGTTGTGGGTGAGGGCGCGGTCGTACGTCCCCTTGAAGTTGGAGACGAACTGCTTGCAGAGATCCTCCCAAGAGTTCACGGAGTCCACGGGGAGGTTCAGGAGCCACGACAGCGTAGAATCGCGAAGCGCGTGGGAGAACTAGTTGTCCATGACCTTATCGTCTCCTCCTGTAGCTTGGATGGAGGTGGTATAGTGTTGCAGGAACTCGATGGGGTTGCTGGAGCCGTCGTAGCCCTTAGCGAGAGCCGGCCTGAACTTCGGGGGCCAGACCACGCGACGCACGGAGCGGGTGAACGCCATGCAGCCTGTGGCGTACGTGGCGACCCCGTGCTGCAGTGCGCTGCGGTTCTGCTGGCCCGCCTGGCTAATCTCCGCACGAGCGTCGGGTGCGGTGCGCTGCACGATCAAGCAATCGTGCGGCGAGGACGCGTGCGAGGCAGCCCTCTGCGTCGCAGCCGGTGCAGGCCCTGGCGGTGGCGGAGGAGCATTTGTTGCGACCGTGCCTGCGAGAGAGGGGTGCATGTTGGACTGCGACGGAGCAGGGCGCGTCGTGGCGATACCGACGAGGTGGTTAAGGCGCTGGAGCCACTGCTCGTGGGTATCACCGGTGGGCTGGTAGCGGAGAAGCTCCTGCGCCATGAGCAGCGCCATGGGGGGTAGTCACTTCCTGAAGTGTAGTTCGTGAAGGGGATTGAACGCGGAGGTCAAGACCCTCGAGGGACACGGCGATGATGCTCGCCAGACCTGAAGACGAAGCACCCACGACAGAGATAGACCCCAGCCGTACCCAGGTCCACTGCCCTCGTGAGGAGGTAAGACCGCTACTCCTACTTGTCTGTGTTGGATTACGGTGGTAACAGTACAACAGAGCTTGTCGAGGACACCCTTGAGGCAGTTCTTGCCCGGGGAGGGAAACGATGGTCTTCTTCCTCCTCCAGCAAGAGACTATCCTACTTGGTATTGCTAGGGTTTACAAGCGTGGTTACAAGAAAATTGGCCGACCTCTTCTACAATGGATGTCTTTGTGCTTTTATAGGCGCCTCTGGCGCTCTCCTTCGGCTTGGCCTTCAAGGTGATTCCCACAAGGCAGTGGCGTGGAGGTGCAGGAGTCCACCGCGGCCCCCTCGTCCATGGACGCGGTCCATCACCGATAAAGGTGAGCGCGGTGGCCGACAGGCGGCCGACCGCGCTGTACTGTCCGCAGGGGGGGCAGTCTCTAAGGTGGAGCCCTTGATGACGTACTCTTTGGAGGGTTGCGCCGTCCACCTGCTTTATCACTAGAGTGGAAGGTCTTGGCAGTCCTGCCGCAAGCGACGCAACTTTATTGACTCCTTTATCACCAAAACGGCAACGGGCGTGCTTGCGTCACCACGTGGGCGTGGCAGAGGCCATGTGCGTCTCGCCGTGCTTCCTTGGCCGCGACGTTTCCCCTCAGGCCCGGGGAGGCCTATGGGGGGATTCCCGTTGACTTCCCTCCAGGCGCGCTGGCGCCTCGGGAAGGTCTATTGAAGTGAGGGACCCCCTGAGGCCCTCGTTTCCTCTTCAGGCCCTCGATGGGAGTTGCCTCTCGAGGGTCCCGCCAGGCGGCGATGCCTGGCCCATAGTCGTTTCATATGTCAGCCCACGTGCGAGGCCTAGGGGGAGTGGGCTCTCCATACCCCAGTTCCCACTGGGCCGACAGACATCACGCTGGAGATAGAAAAGCACAAAAGGTTTTACAATTAGGTTTTTATTGGCCTACTCTCTTTAAAGATGCAAGAAAGTTTATTTTATCTTGTGATGAATGTCAAAGAGTTGGTAATATCTCTAGACGTAATGAAATGCCTATGAATTATTCTCTCTTTTTGAACCGTTTGATTGTTGGGGATTTGACTTTATGGGTCATTTCCTTCTTCAGAAGGTAATACACATATACTTGTTGTTGTTGATTATGTTACTAAATGGGTAGAAGCTATTCCTACTAAAAGTGTTGATGGTGAAACATCATAAAAAATGCTTCAAGAAATTATTTTTCCTATGTTTGGTGTTCGTAGATATCTTATGACTGATGGAGGTTCTCATTTTATTCAAGGTGGTTTTAGAAAAGTTCTTGCTAAATATGGTGTTAATCATAGAATTGCTTCAGCTTATCATCCTCAAACTAGTGGGCAAGTAGAATTATCAAATAGAGAAATTAAATCTATCTTGCAAAAGACTGTTAATAGAACGAGGAAGAATTGGGCTAGTAAATTAAATGATGCATTGTGGGCTTATAGAACTGCTTATAAAATTCCCATGGGTATGTCTCCTTATAAAATGGTTTATGGAAAAGTTTGTCACTTGCCTTTAGAATTAGAACACAAAGCTTATTGGGCAGTGAGAGAACTAAATAGAGATTTTAAACTTGCTGATGAATGGAGAAGTGAAGATTATGAAAGTGCTAAACTAATTAAAGAGAAAGTTAAGAGATGGCTTGATAGGAGAATCCTTAAGAGAGAATTTCATGTTGGTGAGAAAGTTCTATTGTATAGCTCTCGTCTTAGATTCTTTGCAGGAAAATTATTATCCAAGTGGGAAGGACCATATGTCATTGTGGAGGTGTTTCGTTCGGGTGAGATAAAAACTGCTTCGCTCAAGGATGACTCTACACAAGTGGTAAATGGACAAAGACTCAAGCATTATATTTCTGGAGATTCTTATAATGAAGATTGAAGGAGATATGCCCTAGAGGCAAATAAATAAGTAGTATTTATTGCATTATCTCATAAGTTTATAATAGGTTTGTGTATTATGCTATAACTGTATTAATCGGAATTATTAATACACGTGTGATACATAGACAACCAGGTCCCTAGCAAGCCTCTATATGAGCTAGTCCATTGGGCAACAGTTGATCGAGATTCCCGATCAAGGACAATGACGTCGGTTGACAATGGGGTCATCTTGTTAGTTGAATAAGGTGGTGGACATACGCAAAGTATTGCAATAAGATCGTATTACGATGTTTGTCATTTGCAATAGATAAGAGTGTGATAGCTTATTCCTTAGACCGTGAGACCGTACTTATTGTTGCTTCGTAGGAGTGCTTTGAGAGCATCAAACGTTGTGTCTTATATAGCATGACAATAACGGTGTCCATCTTGGGTATTCCGAAAGAGCATCAAGACGTTAGGATCAAGAGCGGGATTTGTTCATTCTTGTAATGGAAAGATACTCTGGGCCCACTCGGTGATATTGCATCTATATAGCTGCGCAGCTTATGACTAGGTCATGGAGATGTAATATCGCAGATGAGTTAATAACCTTCGTCGTTAACGAGATACAGCAAAGGCATCGGTGTGTCTACGATCATATCTCGGACAAGGTAGTATCGCAGAGACAAAGGGAATAAATATCATACTATTGGTTCATCGACGATATTCGTGGGATGCACAGGGGTCGTCACATATTTCCAGGTATCCCTGACGATCATTGGTGAGCGGAGTGTCTCGACCATGTCTGGAGTGTTCCCGAACCATAGCGTAACAAACTTAAGGTCTTAGCGACGCTAGGAGATAGGTTCTGGAATTTTATAGGTTTTAGTGGAGAGAAAGAAATGATCCGGAAAGAGTTCCGGTGGTCCGGAAGGAGTTCCGGGGAGCTATGGAAGGGTTCCGAGAATGTCCGAAAGTTGTTCGGGTGGTTCCGAAATAGTTTCGGAGTCATGGGATATTGAATTATATATAAATATATTAATTATGAATTAATGGGATTTTATATTAATTTAATATTAATTAAATAAAGGAAAAAGGGGGCTCCCACCTAAATGGGCCCAAAGAGGGCCCATGAGGGGGTGGCGCACCAAGCAAGGGGGCCTTCCCCCCCCTAGTCCGAATTGGACTAGAAGAGGGAGAGGCCCAAGGGGGTTCGGCCGAACCCCCCTCCCCTCTCTTCCTTTAGTCCCACATGGGGGAGCCAAGGGGGTTGGCACACCCCTTCCCCCTTTATATAGCAAGGCATATTAATTGATTTAATTCATAGGAAATTCAGTTAATTCCCAATTTCTCTCTCGATCTCGTGGTTCCCAAGTCGGAGCCGCGCCGAGCTGAGGAAGGGGGTCTCTCTCCACCTAAGCCATACCGCAGAGCGCCGTTGCCCTGCGGGATTCCAGATAAGATCTACTCCTGTGATTTCAGCTGGATCTGAATGACCGGGAGTTGTCGCTAGGCTCCGTATGTTTGCGAGTGCTCGGAGGCTACTCTATTGAGGAGCTTGGGCGACGTCGTCTCGCCCCCTGCAGCCTCCGCGCCTCCCCCCTCTGCTGCCGGCGCGCCAGCCCCGGCGCTGGCGCTCTGCCTTCTTCCGCCCGACGCCCGTCGACGCAGATCATCGTCGACACCCCGGCGTCATCGACTCCGACATTGCGGCAAGTTCTCCGCGACCTCGAGGTCGGCTACGTACGACTTCATCGTCAACGCTTGTGCGGGAGCGTAATCCCCGCTATCGGTCTACATGGAGGTAATGTAACCCGTTCCGCCACCGTTATCGCATGTACTAGATAGATAGATCCTGGCTAGTTAGGGTTTCGCTCGCTAGAAAATTATTGTTTTCTGCACCGTAACCCCTTAAGTGGTATAAGAGCCGATCTATGCGTAGTACTGCTGGTACGGTTAGAACTCATGTTGAATGAGGGCGTCTTTCTTATATTTGCTACCCTCTAGCGTGCACTTGCGATGCCTTCGGTATTGAGTTGATGAAGCGGCCCGGACCGACTTTACGCGTACGCTTACGCGAGACTGGTTCCACTACTGACATACGGCTTGCACCGTATCTGTGGCTGGCGGGTGCCTGTTTCTCTCTCTCTAGTCGGCAAAGCATTTTCAATGGAGGGCCCGAAAGGGATGCTTAAACATGCAATTATACGATTGACGTTGTGGTACAAAGTTCGTAGGTAGGGAAGCGATTCTCTTACGAATAAGCCTATTTGCCATGTAAAACTTGCAAAACTAGATAAAGCTAGAGGCGTCTAACTTTGTTTTGCAGGGGCGTTATTTTATGTGACATGGTTACGGTAAGTTTTGATATTACTCGTACTGTCGGAGGCAATGGAGGGCTCTGTAGACTCGGAGCCATGCCGGGGCGCCGGGGGCCAGGCACATGGCGCCATGAAGGTCCAGGCTCATCGACCATGTCACATCGCACTTCATTGCATCATTATTGTGTGCTGTTGTGTGTGCATCCTATTGATTGCTTATATGCTAGATATACAACGGTAGCATCATAAATAGGATGATCCCTAACAAATACCAAAATTGTGTTCTCCCTCGTTGCGCACCACCAAGAAAGTTCTACGTTATGAGGCAGGCCGTGATGATCGGGTGTCACACATCTCGTCGTTCGCATACAGTGGGTGTAAGCCATGTTGCACGCGCAGGTCTTCGAGGTTTGATTGGCGAGCCTAGCATACTCAGAGGTATGGCCTCGGAACACGGGAAGATCGAAAGATCGAGCACGAGTCATAGAGTTATGATCGACATTTTATGTCCACCTTTGAAGCTGTGCTGCCGGCCGTGATGATCGGGGGTGGTGTAGTGGATGGGGGTCGTGTCATCGCCGCTATTATTTTAGGGATAATAATATTGGTGTGGTGTGTTTTTGATAATGAGATTATAGGACTAAAACTCACCTACATATTATAAACTTAAACCTTACCTCTTTTGCGATCACATCTGTAGACTACGCAACTATACTTCGGTTACTTCCTCAAGAGCCCGGATGCTACATTAGAAGCCGACGGGTCCAACTTCATCAGATGGTACAGGGGTTTTAGAAACATTCTCTAACACAACAACATTCTATATGTTCTCGATGAACCATTAGGAGAAGGACCAGGAGATTCTGCAAGCGAGGAGGAGGAAGATGATTTCCGTAGGCGTCGAGACATATTCATTGAAGTGGAGATCACCATGACCGTATGCCTGGCACCCGAGTTGAAAGAGATGTTTCGACGCAAGGAGCCAAGCGTCATGATGGATGCGATAAAGACGCACTTCGGGGATTAATTAAAGCGTGAGCAGTTCAGGCAGCTTAGAATGTTCCAGACCATTCACATGGAGGAGCATACCTGTCTGAAGACACATTTGAAGAGATTGTATGACATCTACTTCCAGCTGACGATGGTCTTCGATTACTGGATGGCGGTTTCTTGCGCCATTCGGACTGTCCTGATATCTCTACCTCCTAGCTATGAGAAGCATGTACGTAAGTACATTTTGAAAGCCGACGATATGAACTTCTACGTATTCATACGTGAGTTCCAGTCTCTGAAGGTTGATTCCATCGAAGGAGAGATCTTCGATGCTACAGGTATATATTTGATATATGCAGAATTATGAATTCGCCCATGGTATATGATGAAATTTTGATAATTGCTCTGTTTGTGAAACAGGTCCTGATTATCACGTATATGCGGCGCAGTTTGATGTGACCAGACGCTGAAGCTGGTAGTCAAGGAGTTGATGGCCTTTTGGTGTTCACGTCCTCAAGTTATCATAGTTATCATTAATAGTTTTTTATACGATCTTTTGTAATAGTGAGCGAGTGTGTGTCTTGATTGTTGCAAGACAAAGTTATTCATGTAATAAGACAAGTTCAGTTGTTTTATGTTATGAAACAAGTCAGTTGTTTTATCTTATGAATAAAGTTTCCACATCTCAGTTACATTGATTATATGATAAGTGTTCATAATTGTAGATATGATAAAATAGCTTGTCCCATGAACAAAGGTTCTATTGCTAGAATGAACACCGTCGAGTTTAGTCATAAAAGCTATGAAAGAAGTAATGGATGTTTTTGGTCCATTTAAGTATTTCGAGTGCTGAGTTGATTAAGCTTGAAATCAAGTATTGAAGTTGCAATACTAACGGAAATTAATTAAGTATCATTTTTTAAAATGATTGATTAATGGTGTTTATTGATTGATCCGAATTTCTTCATGACTTTGGCAAATAGGTGTATTTGCCCGATAAATCGTGGAGTCTGAGATTAATTTGATAATAGATCAAATGGGGTTTTTCAGAAGAAAGATTTGTGAACATTGTATTCACAGAATTCGATCAAAGGACAGTATTTTTGAATTATGTTTTCAACACAAGAGACTTGTGGAAATTTGCTTCACAGAATTATAATGTCATATATAGTGATATGTGGGGAATTATAATCATGCTCTATTTCAAATAAAGTGTGGTCTGTCAGAATCAGTCTTAGAATCTCCTAATACGTTCGAAACATTATAGTCGATGTCCACTTTAGAAAATAGATATATTCCTCAACGAGAATTCGTAGGATCGACAGTAATGTCGGCGTGTATATGATTATGCGATAATTCGGAATATACATGAGTAGTTCTTTGTAAATTGCTCGCATTAGACGAGAGTGTATTCCAAAATCAATCAGACACAAAGTTCAGTTTGTTGTCTGTGTAATTCCGAGAAAAGATGACTTTTCGAATTATGATTTATGGATTGAAATTAGAAGTTTGGAATAAAGTGTCAGACCTATGTTGGAAGGTGTTCCAAAGAGTATATGTCTGCTAATGAAAATTTGGTGATTAAGAGTGAGGGAGACTAGAAAATTGTTTTCTGCTTGCAATCCTCTTCATAAAAATCATAATATTTTCATGAAAGAAACTTCTAAATAAAGTGTTGTTATATTTAATATTGCTGTCAGGTCACAGCACTGTATTAAGTTTTTCAGATCTTGTTGCCAGATCAAGGTGCACTTTATGAATACAAAGAAAGTTGAGAAAATATCGGAATACAAACAAAGGCTTTTCAGCCCGGAAATCCAAAGTTGCATTTGAAAGGATTAAGAGAGTAATTGTTGCTGCAATTCTTATTAGAGGAATAAGATTGTTTAATCGTCATATAAGGTGTTATATGAGAAATGTGACTATAAGAAAGACGCGGTAGCATGTCTTGTATCTTAGAAAAGATCAAATTTGTTGACTACATTTATGTAGACATGCTTGAAGTCTAAGGGATTTGTATTAATGTAATACTGAAGTTTGTATTAAATTCGAATTGATGTTAGATCAATGATTTTGGTTTGACCTAAATGTCGAATTAAGTGGGAGTCGTAGTTAGTTTACTCAGGTGGAATATGTATGGAACATATTTTTGAGTGGGAGCTCAGGAACTCAAATATGTGGATAACACGTTTTTGAGTGGGAGCGTGTGTTGTCAAATATGTGGAGACATAGTTTGAGTGGGAGTCGAACTCATTTTGTGTAGTTAACACATTGTGAAACTGTACCAATAGAATAGGATGAAGTTGTGAAACTATTTAAAAGTTAGTGTCTATTTTGAAATAGAACGGGAATTTTAAATAGTTAGTCGAGTTGTGTTGGATTATATCTGAGGAGTCAGAATAGAATCAAAAGGATAGTCCTTTGGAATCCAATTGATCATTAAGAGTAATGATGCGTGAAAATAATGGTTGTATGACATGTGGGTCTATTATGTTATATTAGACATCATACAGAAACCATATTATCTGCTCGATGAAATATAACCGATGTTCTTGGAATAAAGAACAGTTATGAAAGTAAATTTGGAATTTACTGGAAGTAGGAGTGCGTTAGTTAAGGGATTGACATTTGAATGTCAAGTTTTCTACATTGATGTGAAAGTATGTAGATATCGCGAGTTTGTAATTGTTACAAGGGGCTCTGCATGGCTGAGTGTGTTTTTCCAGGACAGTTATCTGGTTAGTATAATCAGAGTAAGCACTGGGAAGCAGAAGTCTCACTTAGTTGCGGTATTTGCATGTATGTTGTTAGACGACGTGATGATATCAAGCGAGTTGATACCAGTGAATCGCAAAAGCATGTACAATCATGGATTGTGCAGTAACACTTTTCCACGAGCAAGCATTATCAAATGATTCTTATTTGATAAGGGATTCTGATAAAGTAAAATGCAGCTAGTTTATTTGTACTCTAGTGCAAGTGGGAGACTGAAGGAGATATGCCCTAGAGGCAAATAAATAAGTAGTATTTATTGCATTATCTCGTAAGTTTATAATAGATTTGTGTATTATGCTATAACTGTATTAATCGGAATTATTAATACACGTGTGATACATAGACAACCAGGTCCCTAGCAAGCCTCTATATGAGCTAGTCCATTGGGCAACAGTTGATCGAGATTCCCGATCAAGGACAATGACATCGGTTGACAATGGGGTCATCTTTTTAGTTGAATAAGGTGGTGTACATACGCAAAGTATTGCAATAAGATCGTATTACGATGTTTGTCATTTGCAATAGATAAGAGCGTGATAGCTTATTCCTTAGACCGTGAGACCGTACTTATTGTTGCTTCGTAGGAGTGCTTTGAGAGCATCAAACGTTGTGTCTTATATAGCATGACAATAACGGTGTCCATCTTGGGTATTCCGAAAGAGCATCAAGACGTAAGGATCAAGAGCGGGATTTGTTCATTCTTGTAATGGAAAGATACTCTGGGCCCACTCGGTGATATTGCATCTATATAGCTGCGCAGCTTATGACTAGGTCATGGAGATGTAATATCGCAGACGAGTTAATAACCTTCGTCGGTAACGAGATACAGCAAAGGCATCGGTGTGTCTACGATCATATCTCGGACAAGGTAGTATCGCAGAGACAAAGGGAATAAATATCATACTTATGGTTCAACGACGATATTCGTGGGATGCACAGGGGTCGTCATATATTTCCAGGTATCCCTGACGATCATTGGTGAGCGGAGTGTCTCGACCATGTCTGGAGTGTTCCCGAACCGTAGCGTAACAAACTTAAGGTCTTAGCGACGCTAGGAGATAGGTTCTGGAATTTTATAGGTTTTAGTGGAGAGAAAGAAATGATCCGGAAAGAGTTCCGGTGGTCCGGAAGGAGTTCCGGCGAGCTATGGAAGGGTTCCGAGAATGTCCGAAAGTTGTTCGGGTGGTTCCGAAATAGTTTCGGAGTCATGGGATATTGAATTATATATAAATATATTAATTATGAATTAACGGGATTTTATATTAATTTAATATTAATTAAATAAAGGAAAAAGGGGGCTCCCACCTAAATGGGCCCAAAGAGGGCCCATGAGGGGGTGGCGCACCAAGCAAGGGGGCCTTCCCCCCCCCCCCCTAGTCCGAATTGGACTAGAAGAGGGAGAGGCCCAAGGGGGTTCGGCCGAACCCCCCTCCCCTCTCTTCCTTTAGTCCCACATGGGGGAGCCAAGGGGGTTGGCACACCCCTTCCCCCTTTATATAGCAAGGCATATTAATTGATTTAATTCATAGGAAATTCAGTTAATTCCCAATTTCTCTCTCGATCTCGTGGTTCCCAAGTCGGAGCCGCGCCGAGCTGAGGAAGGGGTTCTCTCTCCACCTAAGCCATACCGCAGAGCGCCGTTGCCCTGCGGGATTCCAGATAAGATCTACTCCTTTGATTTCAGCTGGATCTGAATGACCGGGAGTTGTCGCTAGGCTCCGTATGTTTGCGAGTGCTCGGAGGCTACTCTATTGAGGAGCTTGGGCGACGTCGTCTCGCCCCCTGCAGCCGCCGCGCCTCCCCCCTCTGCTGCCGGCGCGCCAGCCCCGGCGCTGGCGCTCTGCCTTCTTCCGCCCGACGCCCGTCGACGCAGATCATCGTCGACACCCCGGCGTCATCGACTCCGACATTGCGGCAAGTTCTCCGCGACCTCGAGGTCGGCTACGTACGACTTCATCGTCAACGCTTGTGCGGGAGCGTAATCCCCGCTATCGGTCTACATGGAGGTAATGTAACCCGTTCCGCCACCGTTATCGCATGTACTAGATAGATAGATCCTGCCTAGTTATGGTTTCGCTCGCTAGAAAATTATTGTTTTCTGCACCGTAACCCCTTCAAAGATGTTGATATTATTCAAGCAATTAATCTGGAAGATTATATTAAGGACAATATTTCTAAGTCTGCAGAACCTGATTTCGAAAAGGTATAGTTTCGGTAAGAAAAAGTTCGCGAATTTAATTTTGACCTATCTATTATTTATTTATTGAAAATATGGAAAAATACGAGACGAAAACGAGCAGGACACGAAGTCCGAGGCGCCCACACCACGTGGTGGCGTGGGCCCCTACCTGGCCGCGCGAGCACCAGGTGGGGAGGCCTCGGAGCTCCTCTCCACTCGGTTTCGTCCTGTTGCCTTCATTTTATTTAGATTTTTTTGCTATATATTCACCCGGAACCTGTATATCATGCTTTCGACGTGTTCTTGTTTCGAGGTGTTTTCTGCCAGAATTTTTTCCTAGTTTTAGAGGCATCATGGTTTCCGCCAACGAGAAGGGAAAGAAGACTTTGGAGGATGGACTCCAAGGACCCAAGTTGGAGGAAGAGATCAAGAGCGAAGACGAAGAGGAGAAGGAAGAAGACATACGTCATCGCCCTCGCGCAACCATCGCGAGCATTGGAGTGGTGGAGAACCCCTCCAATCGCAAGATTAACGCACGAATGAGCGCCGGAGGAAGAGTTCCACGTCATCTCCTAGCTCCAAGGACGTCTTCATGAAGTACCAACTACCCCTTCCACAAGTTAATCCACCTGGATCAAATTGAAAAGATGCCTGAGGTGATGCGTCCAAACCTTTGGAATATAGATTGTTCTAATAATGCAGGGAAAAGTAGCTCCACCCCCGATGAGGAGTGGGGAAACAATTCTAAGAGCTGGGATTGAAAGGCTGATATATTCATGAATCGTACAGAGCACAACTCAGAGATGATTCGCGCCCTTGGTTACAAGATTGACGAACAGAAGGAGTTGGTTGAGAAGCTCATAGGGGATTCACCATCATCACCGAAGGAGTAATTCATCATCGGTATTGGCATCTCCCTTAGCTTGTTCCAATATTGGGGGGAGTAATGCGGTATCATCTTTATATTTCATCTTTTACCTTTTAGTAGTGCCATATCATGAGTAGGGAAGTTATCTTATATGATGGTTTGCAATGTGGAAGTATCTATCTTTTAGTTGGTTATCTATGTATCCCTTGGTGTGAGTTGCCGTTATGGAATATTAACGAGAGGTGTTATCATTTATTTTGCACACTTTATTTTAGTTTGCAACTTTTATCATGTATGATTGATCTTGTCATTAGTATTGGTAATCACTTTGGGAAAATATAGTAAATCTTTTGGCTTTGGCAAACTTAGCATTGGTCAGTAGCTACAATACTTTGAGACTTAAGTGGAAAAAGAATTACATGTAGAATAAAGCATTCATTGATCTTTCTCACTTGTACTCCCTCTGTTCCATATTAGATGACTCTCTTTTATCAAAAAGTGGATGTATCTAGACTTATAGCATATCTAGATTCATCCATTTTTGTCCAAATAGAAGTCATCTAACTTGGAATGGAGGGAGTAGATGATTGATACGTCCAAAACATATCTACTTTCCCGAACACTTTTGATATTGTTTTACCTCTAATTTGTGTGTTTTGGATGCAACTAACACGGACTAACGCTGTTTTCAGCGGAATTACCCTGGTGTCTCCTTTTTGTGCAGAAATATCAACTTCGGAGAAAAAGCCTAAAAATCAACCAGAAGTTATTTTCCATCCGAGAGGGACCACCACGAAGACCAAGCAGAGAGGAGGCACGAGGGCGCCATATCACCCCCTGGCGCGGCAGGCTCCTGGCCGCGCCAGCAGGTGGTGTGATCGACTCGGTCACCTCTCGCGACCCCCTCTCGGCTATAAGACCCTCCTAACCTAAAAATGTTTGGGGGATAGCCACTTTTCCAGAGAACGCCACCGTACGCCGCCGCCATCGCGAACCCTAGTTCGGGAACCAGAACTCTCTATTCCGGCACCCTGCCGGGATGGGGCATCGAAGGGGATCATCGCCATCGTCATCTCCACCGCCTCTCCATCAACCATCCATGTTTCCCCCATCCATGAGTGAGTAATTCACCGCTGTAGGCTTGAGGGGATAGTAGGGATTGGATGAGATCACTCATGTAATAGCTGCAAGATTGTTAGGGCATGGTGCCTAGTATCCGTTATCGGTGTTTTACGTCATTGTTGCAACTTGTTATGCTTAATGCTTGACACAAGGGCCCGAGTGTCATGATTTCAGATCTGAAAATGTTATTGAATTATGATGATAATTATTGTTTTGGATCATACCTATGAGTTGTATACACACGTTATTGTTCGGAACCGATGGCCCCAAAGTGGAAATAATTGGGATAACCAGAGGGAATGACTATGATGTGAGGATCACATGTATTCACGGAGTGTTAATGCTTTGCTCTTTTACTTTATTAAAAGGAGTACCTTAATTGCCAGTAGATTCCCAAGAGGCCACGCTGCAAATGGGCTGGCAAGACAAAAGATGATGTGCAAGTTTCTCATTGCGAGCACGCACAACTAAATTGGAATACATGCTTATGATTAGTTAATACTTGGATGCTTTATATTATTTATCTGCGAATGCTTATGCTATGTTATTACATGAATTATCTTGTCCATGCAATGCCCGTACATCCGTCCCTATGCCTACAGTATTTTAATCACGTTGTCTACATCAATCACAATCGCTGTATTAATTCTCCTGCTATTGTTATTTCACTATTGTCTCTGCTGTAAAATTGTTGGTACTGATAATCTTCCTCTAGCAAGTCTATTCACAGGTGCAGTTGATCTGACAAATCATCTGTTAAACCTTATAAAAATTCTTCGGCTCCCCTTGTGTCGAATCAATAGATTTGGGTTTTACTTCCCTCGAAGACTGTTGCGATCCCCTATACTTGTGGGTCATCAAGACTATTATCTGGCGCCGTTGTCGGGGAGCATAGCTTTATTTGTAAGCCCACTTGAGTGTGATATTGTTCACTGGAATTTATTCATCATGGGAAGAAATGCTGATAAGAAGGTTCCCATCGTGCCATCCACTACAAGGAAAGTTACAACTCTGAACTCTACTGCTGCGCTTGATTCTCCGTCTGTGTTGAGTAAGCTTGTTACACCACCACAACGTGAACGTTTTGTTACTACTTCTGAATTTAAAGTTACTTATGATGATGCTTCTACTGTTCTTGATGAAACTGTTTTATTAGGTCCCTTTTTAGATGCTACTATTGCTAAATCTAAACAAATTGAAAATGCTAAAATTCCTAATGAAAATGCTTAAACATCGGTTAATTCACCTGAATTTACTCGTGATACTTATGATGAGTGTGATGATATGTATGTGGATCTTGATGATGCTCTTGTTGAAGAAATTAATTCTATGAAAGATGTTAGTGCTATGAAAAAACTTGTTGAAAAACGTGCTATTAAATATAAATTATCTCCTAATGCTAAATTTGCTACATCTCCTGTAAACATAAAAGATAAAGATTATGATTTCTCTCTTGATTTAGCTCATATAGCTATTGTTGAAAGAGAACCTTTCTGTGGAACTGAAAATGAAAGTGTTGTAGAACATATGAATGAATTGTCTGACTTAAGTGGAATATTTGCTGAGGACATTAAAAGACGCACTTACTTTGTTGCTAAAATATTTTCTTTCTCATTAAAAGGAGAAGCTAAAACTTGATATAATAATTTATCTCCTCGTTCCATCACTAGTCCTAAGGGTTTGCTTATTGCTTTCTTTCGAAAAGTTTTCCCTGGTAGTGCTTGATACGTCTCCAACGTATCCATAATTTCTTATGTTCCATGCTATGTTATATCCTGTTATTACATGTTTTATATGCATTTTATATAGTTTTATGCATTTTCTGGGACTAACCTATTAACAAGATGCCACAGTGCCAGTTCCATGTTTTCTGTTGCTTTTGGTTTCAGAAAAATACTTAAGAAAACATCCGCCAAAATTGAAATAAATCAAACAGGAATTATTTTTGGAATATTTGCGTTCCAGGAAGCCGAAGAGGAGACGAAGACGATGCCGAGGGGCCCACATCATGTCCTGGCGCGGCTCCCTTTCTAGCCGCGTCGGGAGGTGGTGTGGGGCCCACATCATGTTTGGTATCTCTAAGATCTAGATATTTTCTAGTTAAAGTGTTTGAGCAACAAGGAAGACAATGCAGAGTTTTATAATGCTTGCAATATGTTTTGTTTATATGACTTGTTGTCATAGTTTATACTTGTGTTTTCTTCAAACAACCTTGCTAGCTAAAGCCTTGTACTGAGAGGAATTCTTCTCGTGCATCCAAAACCTTGAGCCAAAACCCATGCCATTTGTGTCCACCATACATACCTACTACATGGTACTTCCTGTCATTCCAAGCAAATACTTCATGTGCTATCTTTTATTCAAAATAAACTATCTCTTATTTGTGTGAATGTTTATTAGCTCATGAGGAAGTACGTGGTGTTATGGATATCCACCTTGTCATTTGATTTTAGACAGACTTTCACCAACCGGACTAGTGGCATATACACCGCTTATCCATCAATTTTGCAAAAAGAACTGGCAAATGGGGTACCCAATCCCAATTAATTTCAACTTCAACCGCTGCATTCTCTTCACATTTTTGCCCTGATCTAATCAGTCAAGCAATGATACTAGTTCCAAAGTATATGTGTAAACAAAAGAGAAAAGAGGGATGATCTGCCCTTGGGTAGAAATAACGTCCTTCATGGGAGCCGTTTTTAAGAAAGTCTGATTGACAAGGGGGTAGAGTGCCCATTACCATTCGTTGACAACGACAAACACCGCTCAAAACTTACTTTTATGCTCTCTATATGATTTCAAAAACCTATAAAACTAAGAAGCTCTAGCACATGCTTGTACCCTTGCTTCCCTCTGCGAAGGGTCTATCTTTTACTTTATGTTGAGTCAGTTTACCTATTTCTTTCTATCCCCGAAGCAAACACTTGTGTCAACTGTGAACAATTCTTATATGCTTACTTATCACACTTGTTATATTCCTTTGTGTTGACAACTATCTATATGATATACATGTTCAAAGTTGAAAGCCAATGCTGAACTTATATCTTCCTTTGTGTTGCTTCAATACTCTTTTACTTAGATAATATTGCTTTATGAGTTAACTCTTGTGCAAACCTTATTGATTCTTTTTTGAAAGTACTATTCATGGAGTTTTTACTTATATGTAGTTGTTGACTCCTTGTCTATTTGTTAGCAAACTATAGATCATTGTCTTGAGTCATTTCATTCATAACATGAGCCTTACAATATTATATGATCAAAATTGTGTTAAAGCATGTCACTTAAAAAATTATTCTTCTTTTATCGTTCTTGCCTACTCGGGACGAGTAGAACTAATCTTGTGGATTTTGATACGTCTCCAACTTATCCATAATTTCTTATGTTCCATGCTATGTTATATCATGTTATTACATGTTTTATATGCATTTTATACAGTTTTATGCATTTTCTGTGACTAACCTATTAACAAGATGCCACAGTGCCAGTTCCCTGTTTTCTGCTGTTTTTGGTTTCAGAAAAGTACTTAAGGAAATATCCTCCAAATTGGAAATGAATCAACCAGGAATTATTTTTGGAATATTTGCGTTCCAGGATTCCGAAGAGGAGACGAAGACGATGCCCGAGGGGCCCACATCATGTCCTGGCGCGACTCTCTTTCTAGCAGCGCCGAGAGGGGGTGTGGGGCCCACGGAGGTCCACCGCCTTCGCCCTTTCACCTACATATACCCCTTCGGCAAAAAACCCTAGCACGTTAGACGATTTTTCCTCCACGGGTCCCGAACGCCGCCGCCATCGCTAACAAGATTCGGGGGACATAAGTCTCTGTTCCGGCACCCTGCCGGGACAGGGAATTGCCCCCGGAGCCATCTCCATCGACTCCACCACCATCTCCATCGCCGTTGCTGACTCCTACGATGAGGAGTGAGTAGTTCTCCCCAGGGGCTGCGGGATCTACGGTAGCCATGTGGTTTATCTCTCTCTCCCATTATGTGATCTTTATGTGATCATGAGCTTTGTAATCTAGTTGAATCTATGATGCTACTCTTTATCTATTATGCACTCTAGAGGTTACTTTAATATGAACTCCGGGATTATTCATGGTTGTAACGGTGACAGTGTATGCACCGTGTGTGATTCCTTTATGACGTTGTTCGTGTTAGTTTCCTCTGACTTTGAGGGTTCTCTTGTAGCCCTACACAATAGATGGTGTTTGTTATCCAACATGAGAGTATTTGAGAGTAGTGTTTATTTATTTAACTTTGATGTCATTGTTGAGAATGTCCACTGGTGATAGTAGGATCCCTAGGCCTGTTTCTAAGCATTAAAACACCGTTTCCAACAAGTTCTGCTACATGTTTGCTTGCTGCCATTTTTATTACATATTGCAATTACTACTTATAATCATCCATATTACTTGTATTTCACTATCTCTTCGCATAACTAGTGCACCTATACATCTGACAAGTGTATTGGGTGTGTTGGGGACACAAGAGACTTCTCGTATCTTAATTGCAGTGTTGCTTGAGAGGAATATCTTTGACTTCTACCTCCCTGAGTTCGATATACCTTGGGTGATCCACTTAAGGGAAACTTGCTGATGTTCTACAAACCTCTGCTCTTAGAGGCCCAACACTGTCTACAAGAATAGAAGCGTGCGTAGACATCAAGCTATTTTCTGGCGCTGTTGCCGGGGAGGTGAGCGCTTGAAGGTATCTCCTTTAGATTCTGCAGTTATTACTTTTTGTTTCTTGTTTTTATTTTTACTAGTTAAGCTAATGGAAAACAACAACAAAATTAGAGATCTTTATGAAATTTATATTGCATTAGGACATGATACTTTTGAAGCGAAAATTAAAAAACCTATTGAAGTTTGTTTGCATAATAGTAGTAGTAATGTTATTAGTATAATTTCTTTGCACACTATTATTGTTAAAGCTGTGGAAAAACCCTGAGCTTGGGGGAGCTAGTTTAAACAAAAATAATATTTTTTGCTCCTCAGCATTGGATGAATTATTTTGTCTTGATAATGTTGTGCCTCCAATATGCGATAATTCTTATGATGCTTGTGATATTCTTAAGCCACCTGAAGAAATAGTGCCATTTAAAATACCTATGAAAATTAGTAAACGTGTTATAAATAACCGCTATGTAGGGGATGGAACTGTCCATCTGTGTGATCATTCGCAATTTTTACATGAATTATGCGAGTTGTTCAAGTGTGCAGGTATTTCAGTGGACAAAGTTGAGAAAAAATTATTTTCTATATCACTCGGTGGAAGAGCTGAGCATTGGTATAAATTGTTGAAGGATAGCCACTCTCTTGGATGGGAGGAGGTTGTATCTCTCTTTTATTTTAAATTTTATCCTCCAAGTGAGATTCACAAAGATCGTAATTCTATATATAATTTCTGGCCTCTTAAAGGAGAAAGCATTGCTCAAGCTTGGGGAAGGCTGAAAACATTAATACTCAAATGTCCTAACCATGAGCTTCCTGATAATATAATTGTTAATAATTTTTATGCAAGACTTTCAGGACATTGCAAGGATTATCTAGACGCTTGTTCGAAGGGCTCTTTCACAAGTAAGAAGGTTGAAACTAGATGGGATCTCCTTGAAACAATTCGAAACAATGCTGAAGATGGGGGAATGACCAAGGTAAAGAATCAGGTATGAACTATGAATATGATTGCATTAAGTCTCGTGTTGAAACTGCTGGCTTTCAAGAGCTTAGTGCTAAATATGGGCTTGATTCAAGAAAATTGGGACGTGTATCATGAACCTTTCAAAGACACTTGTATGGAAAATGAAATTGTTGTTAATGATTGCAATAAACATGCTAAAACTTCTGATAATACTATTTCTTATAAGCATGTTAATTTTTGTGGAATCCATAGACCTTGTGGAATTAATCAAATTGAAGATGAATATTCTATCCATCATAGGAATGAAAATTCTAGAGGTTGGTATAAAGTTTTAAGTGTTCTTGGTAAAACGATTTGTGCCACCTATCCTTTTATTTGTGAACTTTGCTATGAAGAGAGTCATTTCGAATTTCAATGCTCAGGTTCTCATAAAGATATTGCAGGATATTTTAGTGATAACATGATCACCCCTAATCAACATGATGAACTTACATTATTTTTGGGGTATGAAGAGATATCAAGAAAAACTTCTTTGTTAAATATGAGTGATATTGATATGAATGATTTGTTGCATGGATGTTATCTCTATTGTGTTAATAATTGGCATGCTAACACCTACATACAAAATATAATAAAAGATGAGACTTTACCAAAGTATGATAGGACTAATATGTGTTTTCATCTTATTAATGAAAGAGAGGAATCCTCCCAAGTTTCTTCCATTGTTTCTAATACTAAACCAGATTATGTGGAGAAGGTTCCTTTCAAGCCTCTCCCTCCTAAAGAGCAAAAGAAGAAGAAAAAGGGAAAGAGGAAGAAGAAGAGGTAAAAGAAGAGAGGAAACGGTATCTTCTCTCAAACTTGTTGCTCCTGTTACAATTTCTACTTATAATTCTGAATTTGATGATTCTGAACTTGATGATGTACCTATGCCTGCTATTTATATTAGTGATCATGATTGGGATAACCACACTTCTTTTGATATTGAAGATCTTTGGGATAATAATTCTGAAAATGATGATGTTAATAATTCTTGCACTATTAATACTACTAGTTGAATTTGGCGCGGTGACACGCCGTGCCCTTAAGAGATATTTTATGTATGAAATATTTTGTTGTTGTAGGGGTATAACATATGTTGCAAGTAGGTTGTGGAGACTGTAATTTTCATGTTGCATTTTACTGTTAATATTAGCCACACTTTGCATGCTTAGATGTAACAATATGTGCGCGTTGTAATATAGATGCATAATTACACAAAGAATACATTAGATAGCAGTGTGCTTGTCAATGCAGCAACAAATATATTTGGGTAATATAGTTAAATAGCTGCATGCATTTTATTTACAAAACGTTGAAAAGCAGGAACATGCTGCTGATTCGATTGACATAGTGGCTTGATGATTGTCAAAGAGGCAGCGATGTGATCAATATGATAGCTGTGTTGTCTTCACAAAAGCTATCACATGGGTCTTATATTAAGCTATTATAAATTTTGACCTGAAATGTATTGAAATGATGTTCCTCTGTCTAGTGACAACGATTGTACAGAAACTTCATTTTTGGTGCCTCCATAGTAAGTTGTGGTTGGTAATGCATTGTAAGAGCTAGAACCCAATTTGAGAATAAGAGGAATAAGATTAGAAGCGGATGTATAAATACATGGGTTTCCTCGCTGATGCTGATGTCGGTGTTGGCGCAAGTGTCGACGACGCCGTTATTGTCTGTAGCGAGTAGCGACAGAGATGTTGTCTTCGATTCCGTAGTCTGCTACAACGCCATCATCGGCGGTAATGTTGTTGTTGGCCGATACTTCTTTATGGACGTGCTTGAGACTTGAGAGGAAGGATTGCAGCGTCCTCGTCCGGTGCTTATGCTGGGTTGTCATCTTCATCTTCGTCAAGAACGATGATTGCTTCAGGAGCGAAAAGCATGAGCGAATCAATGCTTTGACCAAGAGGTGCTTCTATGGCTAGTGGAAAGGGCATATCAGGGGAGAAACACATGGGCATAATCAATAAATTTTAAAAGTTCATGAAGCTCAGTACTAATTTTCACTGCAGGTGCACACACCCTCGAAGCTGAAAGTAACTACAAATCTAACAAATAAATGCGCATGCACTATTTGTCGACGATAAGAGCAGCAAAAGTCAAAGCTAACCATCGACAACATTGAATATAAAAGGCCAATAAGGTTGATATATAAAGGAACAGAACAAACGAAATGTTAAGTAGCAGTAGAAAATTGATGAAATATGAAGACAGCTTTGCAAGTAACGGAAAGAAATAGAAGCACCTATTCTTCAATTAAGAAGATATTAAATGTACATTAGAACACCTCTAGATATCAGCATGAGAAGGGAGAAAGAAAGCAATCAGTATATATAAAATCCAGCTGTTCCTAAATTTGAAATATATGAAATACATGTTAGAACATTCGAAAGCATCAGTAGAAAAAGATGATGGAAAGCAATTAGTATGTACATAATCAAATAGTGTATTGTTCAAATCCTACTAATCCATTTCAACCATGCATTTAAGCAACTAATCTATAAACTAAGATACTACATTTTCAAACATGAGAAGTTGTAAGAACCGAAATAGTTATAACTCTGCAAATGTCTAACAAAATTTCCTATATGCATTTGTTGAAGTAAATGCTATATTTCCTGAGTAAATATCAAAAAATGCATGCATGTAGTATTCATTTGACAAATAAATGGCTTTAAAAGGGACCATCTTGATAAAAAGTACTACTTCTGAATTAAACTTCTTCCAAATCAATTACCGGTTCAGTTTCTTTATGTCCCTTGCTATCAGAACAAATGAAATACCATTAAATCATTCTGACATTCTACCCTTTCTCTGCTATAGCTCAAATGAAAGGCATATCTCAACATATCCAAACTGGAATAGTATATGTCATACTATCAATTGTAGACAATCAGCTGCTTGCTGAAATGGAATGATAATGATGTTTAATTAAAACGTACTATTTCACTCGTAGCATGGTAAAGACTCAAAATTTGTATACCAAGCCAATCATGTCAAACAAATCTGCAAGTCAAATTCCCAATCAAATGAGCATATCTCGCTGCTCAGGATCTATTTAGCTAACCAAGTTGAACTTCCAAGATATAATTGGTATGGTATGTGTATCAATTAATTGAGTTTGTTATAAGCACACGCTCTGCTACATATAATCTAATTGCTAGCTTGTGCAGTGGGATTTAATATTCGTAAATGACAGCTTAACTTCAGCTTGCATTTGTTTAGTTTGTCATGCTACTTGAACTGTCCATTCCAATCAAGCCAACAAAGATGCCAGAAATCCATGCATCGGAAGCTAATTCCATATCAGGTCCATACATAGAGGTATACTTTAGCTGATAAATAAGTAAATATCAGATAAAGGAAAAGCTCTACAATATAGCCATAGTTGTGAGCTGAATTATGTATAATAGATTGGGAAAAAAAAGCTAGCTCGTTCGGCCAGTCGGCGAGCACACGATAGATTACCTGAAGATCGGCCGACCGTCGATCCCGCACGCGTATCTAGCTAGCCCGATTGGCGCGAGCATGCACACAGGCTCGGCTAGCTAGCCAGCACGGGTTGTGCTCTGCCGACACCGTCCTCGATCGCAACATAGACGCGCCGCAAGTCCGGCTGGTGAACGCCACACACCATGACGACTACCCGTAGCCGGCCGCTCTGCTTGGTGCCGACCTCGCCGTCTGCGTGGGAGAGGGAGCTGCATGTGAGGATGCGCCAAGAGATCAACGCGCTGGGGCTTCCACTCGCGTGCTCGAGGCGCATCGCCAGGCAGCTGCGCTGCCGCTCGTCGGCAGCGGAGGAGGAGGAGGGTGGACCCATGGTGGAGGGCGGTGGGAGAGACAGAGAAGGATTTGTGGCCGTCGCTGCGTCGGGCTAGAGCCTGAGGGAGAGAGGATGAAGCTTGTCTGAGGATTGGGCATCTAGGGTTATATGTTGGTATTATATAGGAAATGACCAATACGTAAATATCAGAAAAGGCAAGGGCTTTTGTGCAAAAAAAAACGTTGACCGTCAGATTAGGAAGCGACGGTGCATGATCAATACACTGTTCATAACTGTTCATGCTACAATAGTTGGAGCGCGGATAGAGCATGAAAATCTCCGCCCGTTATATATAGAGGTAATTCATGTTCCTTCCCATGATGATATAAAGAGCTCTAAGCTCGGGATGAGGTGTTTGAAAATCCTTTTGCTAATAATGATTATATATTTGATACATCCCCTTCTATTAAAAATGATGACATGTTTGCAAATAAACACGATTTAGAGGATAACTATTCTATTGCTTATGGTGATACTATGCCTCTAGTCTTTGATAATTATAAAGAATACTATGACATCAGTTATAATTATAATTATCCCTTTGATACTTGTCATAATTATAGAGGAATCACTCAAACCAATCCTTTTGATGTACAACTTGTCTATCATGTTCAAGTTCTTTATGATGATCCTACTCCCCTTGTTATTAATGAGAAGAACTTTTGTTATGAGGGAGATAATGATACTTTTATGCATATGGATCATGATAAGAATGTTTCATGTGATGGTTATATTGTGGATTTCATCAATGATGCTACTAAAAGTTATTATGAGAGATGAAAACACGGGTGTAAAAGCTTTCAAGTTACTAAAACTTCATGTTGCTATGGTAGTTGCTTTATGTTTCAATAATTTATTCGATTACAAGACTCCTTTGCATAGGAAGTGGGTTAGATTTAAATGTGTTTGATGTTTACCTCTTGATGCTCCCCTATGTTTTTCAACTCTCATCTTTATGAGAGCATCATATGAATCTTCGTGCCTAGCTCAAAGGCGTTAAACAAAAGCGCTTATGGGAGACAACCCAATTTTATTTCCTGTTATTTTATTTAATTTTTCTTGTGTCAAGGACTTCTCCTACCTATGTAGAAATTCCTTTGTATCTTTATTTTATTGCAATGTTGTGTCAAGTTAAGCCTCTAGTCGAAAGTTGATGTTAAAATTTAATACCTGTGCTGAAACAGATTTCTGCTATCCACCGTTAAATTCATATCCATTCACTGGAACGTCAGAAACATCTGTCCTTTTTTGTGCGTAATACTCAGATGTATACGCAACTTTCATTAGTTTTGAGTTTTCTGATCTGAGCAAGGTTAGTGCCTCGAAAAAATTCGTCTTTACGAATTGTTCTGTTTTTGACAGATTCTGCCATTTATTTTGCAATGCCTCTTTTGCTATTTTAATTGGATCTTTTTATCCTATTAAGTATCAGTGGCTGTAGCTAATTGTAACATCCCTATATTTTGGAATGTTGAAAAATCACTAAAATTTAAAACTTTTGAAAACATTTATGTATTTTGCTTTGAAAAGAAAATTAAAGCATTGCATCTCATCATTCATCATCTTATTAAATCACAAAGGGTTTAAATTAAAAATCCATTATATTTCATATTACTCTAAAAATATTTATTTTCTATTATTCTACTATTATGCCAAAATAAAGGTGAATGATTTCAGCAAAATAAGTTTAAAAAATTTTAATTCAAACATATTTGAATGTCGGTAATTTCATAAATTTTATTTAACTCCAGATAAATTATTAAATCCCTAATTTCAAAGTTAACCTAAAATAGGTAAAATTGTATTTTATGAATATTTCAAATATTATTTTTCAAAAAATATTCAAAACATTCCCACAACTGGTTTAACACAAAGATAATGCTTTTATAAATTTTTGGAAATTTATTTGACTTGATTTGGAGTCTTAAATCAAAAGATATGAATTAAATGGAAAATAAGAAAAGAAAAAGAAAAATGCTGACATCAGCGATGACGTCAGGTCTCTTCAACCTCCGCTCGCGAATCTTGCCGAAACCACCGGCGATTCCTTTCCTTCGATTCGCGCCGTGAAGACCGCAAATCATGCCCCCGTCGGCCTCTTTTTAAAGCTCAACTCCGCCGCCTCTTTTCCCCCACAAACCCTAAAGCTAATCTGTGAGGACCCCTCTGACTAACCGTCAGAGATGCCCACGCTATGTAAACAGATCACGATCCCAATGATCGGTGCATCGCGATCACATAACCAACATGGTATACAAAGTTACATCATCCAACTCGAATAGTATAAGACTTACATAAATAGTGGTCACACGACCAAGTCTGCAAACATCGTCGCACATGACGAAAATGAACTAAGGTACAGCGGAAGATTCGGCTAGCGTCGGCCCTCATCACGTCCTGACGCATTCCCACAGAGCAGTTGAGCGGGACACTCAGTTGGCGTAGTCGTCGGCGTACTCCTCCTTCTTGTCGTACATCCCTTCATTTCAACCTCGACGTTTGAATATCCAGGGACACAGCCATATGAGTACATTTACGTACTCGCAAGACCACCTCTAAGGCTTAAGTTTTCATGATAATGCAAGAAAACACTTTTCGAAAACTGGGATAGCTGCTATATACGACTATAGGGCTTAGTTTTCGAATACCATGATTTTAGACATAGAGAATACGACATCTCTGTATCTTTGTTGAAGAAAAACATTTAGAGATAGAATTCTCTTCTCTTAGATATAGCAAGGACATATCCAAGTTCAAAACTTTCTTTTGTAAAACCTTTAAAAGCACTAGGATGGGGATACCCCTTTTTCCTTCCTTGAGATCGGACTGATTGTCTCCCCGAGACCAATCATCCTCACCCAAATTCCGTACCTCCCAGGTACCTCTTTGATGACTCTTTGTTTCCTCCGAAAACATTTCTCTTTTAAAACCAAATTGTCCATACGCCTAGATCAGTGGCCTTTCCAACCGTCCATGACCGCGGGCGTGGCTATTCGAATAGAATTACACTATGCAGAGGTTGCACACTTTACCCACACCTATCGGTCATTCCGTCGTGTCTGCCACGGCCCGTCATACGACAGCATGCGGGGGTCCGGATAACACGATCAAATCTTCCACTATGACCACCCTAGTATCGGGGCCTCCCGGTAGGTTTGTTCTGCTCGGCACCGTGTGCTCCACTAGACCTCTTGGTTTTTCCTCGGGACGCCACACCGCCACGTCAGGAGACCCACCGTAATCGTCCGGCTGTTGGTCCTCAACAGTGTATTGTCTCTTCCGGACGACAACCCGGCTTCGAGGGACCAGCCCTTATAGAAGTATGAGAGCCCCAACACTAAAACAGACAAGCTTCAGGCTAAGCCCTACCCATGTCAGGTAGTGTGGTTGCACGGGTTAATTGTTCGAGCGGCTGCTAGGGCAGTACTTTGTTTTTCTCAAAAACAACCTCCAATCCTCCGTTTACTCCCAGCAGCTCGGGTTTTTGCAAACATCTCCAATTGCTCCCAGCAACTCGGGTTTTAATAAAACACTTGCTCTCCAATTGCTCCCAGCAACTCGGGTTTTCCTCCGTAAAACAGTTTTATCAAATAGGTCCCCATCCTATAGTTTTGAGATAAGTAGATGAAAGTAGTCTACTAGAAATCTTAATCTTTTTGATGGAGCCTTCAACAACAAGGCTCATCAGGTAAACTTTGTTTGTAATACCTACAGTATTCTAGCAGATAACTTTGGCCAAACAATATTTTGTAAAATAGTTTTTGGGTGGCAAGGTACCACAAAAGAAGGGAAACATGCATCATTTTATTTTGAAAACAAAACAATGCTTGATAAAATAGTAGGATTCATTATAGTGGTGAGGTGGCTTGCCTGGCTCATCAACATGTCCTTGGTCTTGATCTTGATGTTCCTCCGGTTCATTCCTCACTTCTAGATCCTTCCCGATCGTATCTAACGTCGTAAACAGGAAAATGAAGCACACTCAGAATACAAGACAAAGCTACAAGGACATACTAAACATCAAGCATTGCACAAGACAGTAAGCTAACAATCGAGAGCAAACATCTCCTTTAGCTAAACAAAAACAAACAACAAAGTCCATAGAGCTAAGACAAACATCATATACAATTAAGAAGATATACACATCAACCTTATTTGCTAAAAAGGTAGTGTTAACAGAACACTAAAGCAATTCGTCTCTTAGGGTGATTAGATCATTTAACAAGAGCTGTTATACTAGTTTCAGGAAATACTTCAGACAAAAGCATCTTAGCAGTTCAGGAAATACTTCAGACAAAAGTACCTTAATAGTTCAAGAAATACTTCAGACAAAAGTATATTAATTGTTTAGGAAATACTTCAGACAAAAGTATATTAATTGTTAAGGAAATACTTCAGACAAAAGTATCCTAACACCAAGCTAGTATTAATATTAACACCAACATTGAGCACACTCACATGCAAACATGTTTCTAACTCAAGAAACACCTACTATTAAGTAACTAAGCGACAAACAATGGTAACACCACTGTCCAAACAAGTTTATGACTAAGAGCTAAAATGGTGCATTAGGCTTATTTAATAGGACACCACAATTAAGGTCACTTCAACCAATAAACAAACAATTACATGGCAACCAAGTGTGGACAACAATCTAAAATAAGAAAGTCATATATTAAGCATTGCAAAACACAAGGAACTACTGGATAAGATTTAACACCAAACAATCATTCACATGCATAACACACAAATGAAATTAGTGCAACTCCTAGGAAACAAGATGAACTATGTGAAACTCAAAAGTGAATGGTCTAACAATACTTTTAGGAAATTCATTAAGTTTATTGAAGGATAACCTAAGTTTCTGGTCTTATGATTTACTAAGCACATCAACTCATAACCATTCAGGTGAAACAGGGAATTAACTTATTACTTTTATTAGATAAATAAGATAATGTTTAAGGAGGTAAAACATACCACACAAACATACCCACAAGCAAAGCATATAAACTCAATTGATGTTATTATTAGGGTACAACGTGAAAAAATGCTAAACATAAGTGAACAATGCACCACACATTATCAAAGTGGTTTAATCAAGTCATTATTATTGAGTTAAGGTTCTGATCTTCAAAAGTTGATTAGTAATATTCCTACAATTCATATTTGCTAAGAACAGATGATTAAAAGCTAATACTTCTGTTAGCCAAAAGTTGTTGTTTTGGTTGATAAATCATAACGCCTAAGATAATGTTCATAAAATAGAATCTTTCTACCACAATACACCTAGCAACCATATGAAGTGGTGAAAATTGGATTTGCATAATAAGCTATTAAAAACAGTAGCTAAAAATTATGCAAATGCTACTGGTCACAAAACCATAATGAATATAGTTTCAGTTTTAGGAATCTCATGTATGCAAGGTTAATTTCTATGGATAGGTACTGGTTTTATCTTTCATTAGGAATTGGATTCACTTAATTTGGATACTCCTACCTCCATATATTTCAGTTTTAGTGGAACACACACATTTTACGATTAATAGTGTGCAACACAAGATATGATTTATTTTTATACAAATCCAACTTTGTAAGACAAACAAAAAGCATATGTACTACACAAAAATACTCCTAAACTATTAGCACAAACATATATCTCAAACAATTAGAACTAGTGTAGCGTACCTGCACTTTAAATAAGGCAGATACCTGTGTATAGTGCAAATCCCTGGATCGATTCATTTGCACACACAGTTTACGATGTAATATCACAACAAAGCGTCAATTTTATTACATCGATGATCAGAATTACAAAATATTCGATACAAGTTGCATAGCATAAAGCTAGCATTGAAAAGTACACAACGGAAATACAATAGCAGTGAGTCTCTATAACTTTCATGCTGCCACAGGCGAAAACATGTTGGTTGCAGACTCGAAATCCCTTAACGAAACCTCACTCGTCATTTGATTAACCTGTAACAAATAAAATTTTGCAACAGAGTGGGTCAGATTCCATTAAAAATGGAGTCTGGCAAGTGACACTATGGTGGACACTTAAGGGAATAACTCTAAAGCCTATATGCATATTTGGCTGGTGGAGTTCAAGGCTAATTTGCATAAAGCCAATTTTTCCTACTCTTTTGAAAACACTTTTCTTGAAATCAAGACGAGTATGGCATGAAAACCATAAATCTCATCTTCCCTTGTTCACCCATCAAGTTTTATTTTTGAAGTTGGAATGATGGAATCCTCCGTTGACGTCCTCGTTCAGCTGCTCAATTGTCCGTTTCCGAGGACACGGCTAAGTACTTAGTTTTTACACTCTGCAGAGGTTGTGCACGTTCACCATTGTACCCATTCAACCCAAACTATCCTTTACACACCATTTGTGAATAGGAAAGGAGAAGAATGAGACGAGATCTTTCAGAAGCATTTTCCCTCCCACTCTGGCTTGACCCGTTCCACCTAACATCCCCCTACATCTGCTTGTCAAGCCGGAGAGAGTCCACGCAACATAATTGATCAAGCCAGAGGTCATATGGCAATGGCTGCACTGGAAGCAATCGTCACTCGGATTTCTTCAGATTCCTCGGTTCCTGGGTGGCCATTCACAAGTGTACATACTACAGGAACCATAGACATGGACCTGAGTAGCCACTCAACATAAACCATACAACCACTTACCACCCAGGTGTTTCATTAACTTAGTGGATGTGTACTCCCAGGTTGACAACCACCATGATCACGGCCCTAAGTAGAATAGAAATTCATCCTAGGCGACGACAACCATGAGCACAGCTCTGAGTAGTCACTTATCATTTTGTAAAACTTTTCATCCATTGCATAGCATCAATATTTCTGCTAAGTATAATATAGGAACCTAGACACAGGAGTAAGGGAATTCTACAAAGGTGTAGCATAGCAATACTATCCTACTCATGCATATGAAATACACTAAGTAATGCATATAGAAATAATAGGAAGTTTATGAGGTGTGCCACTTGCCTTTGAATGTTGTCGTTGTTCACAACTCTTTTCAATGATACTCGGGACTCTCCGTTCAATCTAACAGTATAGACAAACAACAATACAACAATCAACAGCAAGCACAACTCCACAATGCACACAAACACATACTAGATGAATAACTAAGTTTTATAAAACTTTCTAAGGAAAATATGTTTATGCACGATGTGCAAAATATTCCTAAGGGCAAGAAATGCTTTTTCATGCCATGAAAATCTTTTAAGTTAATGCAAGGCAATTAGGTTGGTCCAAAAGGGCTAAGGGCTAAGGTCATGAGTTGAATAAAATATTTTGTTTTATATCTACTTGAATAAGCCCTCTAATGGCTTAGTCTTGATGTGTAGAAATATTTAGAGAAAATACTAAGTCATTTGTTCAAGATGATCAACAATTATTATCAACTCTTTGTAAATTGGACATTCACTATAGTGAGAGAGACAGACACCCGGCCAGCCACTTAAATTGTGGAACAGGTCTCATGTACGTGGACATGTAAGGTTTGTTTCCAGGCCGCTTCATCCCACTATGCCGCTAGGATCCAACAAACTTCAAAGATGATAACATCATGATCAAAATTTGTTTAAGTCTAAAAGACAAGATTAGGAAAGAGGGAAAAGATAGAAAGAAAGATGTAGTTGTCCTCCAGGCTTCATCTCCAGACTTGTAACTTTCTTCTGGATGATGTCTTGATTGAGCTCTTGGTAGTCTTGATGAATCTTCAGACTTGATGATTCTTGTATCCTCGAGGCTGGTCTTGGATTTACTTAGTCTTCATGAAGTCTAACAGAAGAAGGAGGGAGAAAGAAGAAAGAGGGAGAAAGACTTAGAAAATATTTCTGGTTGGTCTTCATGAACTCCTTCTTGATCTTTCTTCTAAGTGCTTCCACTCCTTGGAGATTCTTCTGGAGTCTCGTTTGGCTAAGTCCTTCATTGGTCTTCCAGCTCCATGTTGAAAATTACTAAGTATCTAAGTGTAGCACATCACAAAAATGCTAAGTTGAAATTATTTCTAACTTAGAGAAAACTAATGAAGAGGGGTTTTCCTATGAGAATTATATCTACAAATAAAATATGCTATGAATGAAATGAAATTTTTAATCACAAGAAACATAAAAATAACTTTTGTGATTTCTTTATAAATATGCATGAATTTATAAATGCAATTTAATTAATTTCTAATTTTGGAAAATATAATAAAAGGAATAATTATAAGATTAAAGTTTTCTATGATTAAATTTTAATAATATAATTTAATTAATAGTGTTAATAGACAGGGGTATTTTAATTAAATTTATAGAAATTTACTTTAATCAAAAATAATATTTTTATTAATAGTTATGTTGAAAATAGTCAAACCATTCAAATTAAATATATAACTATGAATCCATACAGAAATTACTCAAAAATATTTTATGGCAGTGGAATTAATTTACAAATATTCTAAAGTTTTTAAAGCATATTTATTTGCAATTTTTGGATTTATAGATTTAAAGTTATTACAAATATACTCAAATTCACCATTTGAAATTTGAGTATTTTATACTAAGTCAAATTTGAATTTTGGCCGATCTAAAATAATCTACATGTCAAGAGCTTTCCAAATATATAAAAATTATTAAATTTGGAGTTGTGGTTAAAAAGTTATAGATGTTTTAATTACAGGGACTATTCTGCAAAATTTCCAATTAAATTGAAAATAGAAAAGGAATTACACGATGTCGCTGACGCGGATGCTGACGAGGCACGACGTGGCGCTGACGTGGCTGCCACGCGGGCGCTGACTGGATTAAATCAACAGATCTGGGCCGTCAGATCTGGATCTGGCGGTCCAGATCTAACCGTACCGATTCAAATTAACGCTTCTAATCTACGCCGTCAGATCGAGATCGAAGGGCTCACGTTTCTTGACCAGGAGATTGCTGCAAGGTGGCTGCCGGCGACGAAGGAGACGGCGGCGCGGCCTCGGGCTTGGACGAACACGACGCTCTGGTGATCCCCTTGCTCGGCGAAGACGACGGCGACGCGCGGCGTGCGGCGACGGAGGAGATGGAAGTGGCGGCGTCGTCGACTGCGTGCGAGGGCCACGAGGATACGTGGCCGGAGTGGCCCGAACGCCGGTGACCTTCGGGTCGTGCTCTCGCCCCCACGTTAGGCTGCAGGACAGAAGCGAGGGAGGGGTCAGAAGATACGCACGGGCGCGGCGGAACAGATAGGCATGGTCTCCGGAACGGGGATGGTTTACCTCGCCGGGAAAGGAAGGAAAACGGCGGCGGCCTCGAGCTTCTCCGGCGAGCAACCGTGGCGGCCTGGCAGCGCGTTTTGAGAGGGGGAAAGAGGGGAAAAGTGCGGCGTGGTCTGGGGTTTATATGGGGGGGAAAGGGGGATCAATTCCTGCAAAGGACGCCGCGAATATGATCTCGGATCGGTGGAGGGATCGGAGGCGAAATTTTCGGACAGAGGTTGAAGATAGAGTGACGTCAGCAGTGACGTCATCAATTTTCCTTTTTCTGATTTCTCCAATTTAATTCATAACTTTTAATTTAAATGTCCAAATGAGGTCAAACAAATTTCTAAAAATTTGTAAAATTATTATTTTTCTGTTAAACCAATTGTGGGCATGTTTTGAATATTTTTGAAAAATAATATTTTGAAATATTGATTAAATACAAATTTGACACTTAAAGTCAAATTTGAATTTCTATCTTAATTAAATTTTCTTTTGGCTAAATAAAATTTGTAAAATACCCACATTTCAATATGTTTGAATTTAAGTTATTTAAACTTATTTTGCTGAAATCATTCATCTTTATTTTGGCATAATATTAAAGAACTAAATATAAATAATGTTTAGGAAATGTGAAATATAAGGTATTCATTTTTAATTGAAAATAATTTGTGCACCATTATATTTTATATTATGATAATTCATTTGAAAACTTCATAACAACTTTGGACAAGATTTTTGTTTTAATTCTATTCTTATTCAGAAGATATTAATCATTTCATGCTTTGAAAATAAATGAAATTCATTTAAGCAAATGAAATGTTTATTTGGCAAATTCATTAATTTAAAATCTATGAAGTTTATAGTTGTAAATTACAGAATTGAAATTTTAACACCATGTTTTGAACTTAGTTGAGAGAATGAAAACCATTTGGCAACTAACACCATTTTTAAATAATTTGTGAATTTATGAATAGATATGACTAAGTGGTTGAAATCAATTTCTTATAAGTAAACTATTTACTTAAAATAAAATGGATTGTAGTTTGTAAAATATTTGTCAAATTACATTTTAAGGTTTTTGAAATACAGTGGATAATAAAATGTTTAAACTGTGACATTTGAAATATTAAACTCAAGTTTGAAGTCTTTCATAGTTGGTTTCCTTATACATTTAATATTTTATTTTAATAAAAAGAAATGTTTTAAATTTTAGTGATTTTTGAATATTATAAAATGTTGGGATGTTACAACTAGACACAAGGAAACCACAGAAAATAGATATATTATTTTTGAAGTGCAAAAACCTACTATTTTAGCAAATAATCTACTAAGAGCATAATATAAGATGAAAAATTCTAACAAGCTAGGATATGATGATTACTACTCATATCTAACACATGCAATTGGATTTGCTCCAAAAAGTATCTTTAATAATGAACTAAAAATCACCAAAGTGGTACTGGTGTCAATCTTAAACATGATATAACTTTAGTTATAAACATCTTCTGCATGCAAGGCTTATAGATATAAGTAGGTATTCTCACTGGATTTCCATAGAACTAAAGTTTGCAAGATTTGGATTTATTAAACTCAAGTTATTAAGAAAATGGTGCAAAATCCATAGCTATTTACAAGATTGCACATATCACACACATACAAATATATTTTTGAGAAGGGCCAGTGCCAAATGGTCAAGAAAACACATAGCTATGCTACAAAATTTATTTCACAATTTTATCATGCACAGATCTATCAGAAATGAATTAAAGCTAGCTTCCAAATTTCTGGAAAAATAAACAGGGGATAAAATCTAATAGAAAAACAAGAACATGGCTGGATCTGGCCAGATCTGGGCCGCAGAGGCAGGCCGGCCCAGGGCAGTGCGCGCGTTAGCGAGGCGTTACGCCGCCGCCGGATCCGCGACGGACGGCCGAGATTAGAAGGGCCGGGGTTCAAACCGGGCCGTTCATCAAAGATCGGACGGCCGAAGCTCGTCTTCTACCTCCCGACGACCAGAACCAGGGGAAGAAGCAAGGGAAACTAGGCGGGCACGATCTGCTCACCCAGGGGGCTCGTCGGGCGACGAGGAGAAGCGGAGGAGGACGCGGAGGTCTTGGGAGAGGTGCGGACGGTCACAGAACTCGGCGGGGAGCTTTAGGTCGACGGCGACGTTGAAGGTGTCCGGCTCGGGCACGAGGTGGCTGAGGCGGCTCTGCTGGACCTGGAGATAAATGGACATGTCAAAGAGGTAGCCCACGGGGAGGGAAACGAGATGGAGCCGAGAGAGAGGGTGGAGAGGGGCAGCCGCGGGGGCATTCGTGCTTGCAAGAGCTTGGGCCAAGCGGAGGTTCACGACCGTTCCTGGCCGTGCTTGCGCGAGGCTTCGCTCGGGAGTGCACAGAATGGTGGAGGAGAGGGAGGAGAGGCAGAATGGCATGGAGAGAGGGGATGGGGTGGCCTCTGCTGCAAAGGAGGAGAGGGGTGGCCGATTTGTGCGTCTCGGGCAAGGGCAATGAGGACAGAGGACATGGGCTGGTGATTGGAGGAGGCAGGCGGTGGAGGCAATGATTCTATGCCCTGCTGCACGATTTGGAGGCAAGTGGATGTCGCAACCCTGTTGGAGGGGGTGGAAGTAATGGAGAGGTCTCTACTTCCCCTCATGTGTTTGACACAATGCCAAAGAGAAAAAGACAACTGGTTGCTGGGCTAGGGTTTTGACAAAAGTCGTGCTACGAGCTTCCAGAGGGGTGGAGGTCCAGTGTACACTCAAATAAACTAGTTGGAAATGAAGAGAGGGATAGGTTTGGGAGGTTGAATTAGTTGTGGAAGAGGTTGATTTGGTGACTTTGCTAAGAAGGACAAGTCAATCCTTTTGACCAGAAAAATAAGAGACAAGGTGGATTGATTAGAAGGGGTATATGTGCAGCATTTGATTTAAGAGCTTAGGTCAAAAGGTCTAAACATCACTAGATACAAAAATGACAAGTTGCTATCTAGTAACATCACATGTGGTCACATTATAAAGTAGCACCTAAAACAAGCATGAATTAATGATCAACATTTTTTTAATATTTGAAATAAGGTTATGGATGGAAAGTGGAGATGGTAAGGATGAGATTTGGTGAGTTTCATTTCCAAATTGAAATAAATAAACCCTCATTATAATGTTCTAGAAATGCTAAAAATTAATGGAAATAAAGATAGTTATTTCATATTTGAAAAAGGAAAATATTTGAGTTACTCCTAAAATCACACATTTTAATAAAGAGTTAAACACACCTTTATCATATGGCACAACATTTAAAGCATGAATAGTCTCAATTAAATTATATAAATAAAATGTTGTGTCATACACCACCACATGAACACACATAAAATAACACACTCATGGGAAACAGTTTAAACACATAACATATAGGTCAACCACACATAAAAATAGATAAACACGCACACAATTGGATCAATAGCCATACTTTTAATATAGATCAAAAATATTTGTGAGGAGGTGATCAACAGAATCAAAACAGGGTATTTTTGGTAGGAATATAATTAAACCAGTATAAGGTGAGGTGGTGATCATAATGATCCAGACATGGATCTTGGTATAAATAGAAGTACTCCAACAAGCTGAGCATTTATTTCCAGAGGCTAATTAAATTGGTGTTTTGGAAAAGAGAGTTGGTAATGCTTGCAACATATTAACATCCAATATAATTTAAGAATTATTATATGGTCCTACATAGTTTTGCAAACATGTAGTTTTGGAAATACTTTTATTTTCTCTATTAAACTGCCTTTGGGTAATTGTTAAAATCAAGACCTCATGATGCCTATAGTTTGTTAAGAATAAGATAGAAGAAGATATATGTATTGTTTTACTTGCCATAATCCTGGATTTCAGAAGTCATACTATAACTTGAGTTTTAATAGGTTGCTAGTTAGAAGTCAACAACATAAACAACAACACACAAGATGACAAACAAAGCATACCAGGGAAAACACATCCATTAACAGGACATTTCAAAAAGTTTTTGTTGCCTCAGAAATTTGGGTCTTTATTAATTAAGTTTCGCTGCTTCCAAAATTTGGGGCGTTACATAATCGCCCCCAGGCTGCTCGGAATCATCCGCCGCATCTCCGCCATTACCGCCGCCCGTTTCTTGAAGTTCCGGTGAGCTCCGTCGACCCCGACCTACCCTACCCCTCCTGTCTCCTTCCTTTGGTCTTGCGCACGTTTTTGACATGATTAAAAATCTTCCCGAACGCCAGAACGACGAGTTCGTCCATGCCCGGCGCAAGCCGACGCCGTGCGCAACTCCGGCGAGCAGTAGGAGAGGAACCGTGACGCCCCGGCCTCCGCCACCTCGCCATCGACGTCTCCACGATCTCCTCTTCGCTCTGGTGAGTCCCGTTCATCCCGGGAGGCCGTGGAACGTCCGGAACGCCGCGTCGCCGCCGCGGGCACGTCTCCGGCGAGCTCCCGCCGCCAGCTTCTGGCCGAACGCATGTAAGCCGTCCGATCTGCTATCAACGGTCGAGATTAGATCCTTTAATTGAAGCGGTACGTTTAGATCTGGACCATCAGATCCGGATCTGACGATCCAGATCTGTTAGACTTATCCAGTCAGCGATCCAGTCAGCGCCGACGTGGACGACACGTCAGGTCCAGTCAGCTGCCACGTCAGAAAATTATTTTCGTATTTAAATTTGTTTGGCAGTTTTGCAGAAAAACCCCTGTCACTTAGATTTGTTAGAACTTTTTATTCACACATCCAAATTTGATAAATTTGATATATTTGGAAAGCCCTTGACATGTAGAATATCTTAGATCTGATAGAATTCAAATTTGACTTAGTTTAAAATATTCAAATTTCAAATGGATTATTAGAGTATTTTTGTCATAACTTTCAATCTATAAATCCAAAAATTACAAATAAAATTGTTTTAGAAACTTTGGAATATTTGTAAATTGATGCCTCTATTATAAAATAATTTTGAGTATTATTTTGAGGATTTAATACTTATATGTTAAAATTAAATAGTTTGAATAACTTTGACATAACTATTAATAGAAACATTTTTTTTGATTAAATCAAATTGCTATAAGTTGAAGTAAATGCCCTCTATCTATTTACATTAGTTACAAAATTGTGTTGTAAAACTTTTATCACCTAAAACTTTAATTTTATATTCATTCCTTTATTTATAATTTGCAAAATTAGAAATTAACTAAATTGCATTTATGACCTCATGCATATTTATAAAGGAATCACAAAAGTTATTTTGATGCTTTCTTGTGATTAAAAAGTGCATTTCATGCATAACTTATTTTATTATATAGTTATACTCCTCATAGAAAACCTCTTCATTATTTTCTCTAAGTTAGGATTATTTTCAAACTTAGCATTTTGGTAAAAGTGCTATGCACTAGACACTTAGAATTTTCAACATGGAGCTAGAAGGAAAATGAAGGACTTAGCCAAAACAAGACTCCAGAAGAATCTCCAAGAAGTAGAAGCACTTAGAAGAAAAATCAAGAGGAAGTCCAAGAAGACCAACCCCTTTATTCTCTAAGTATTTCTTTCTCTCTTTTCTCTGAGACTTCATGAATACTAAGTTCGATCCATGACCAGCCTACATGATACAAAAATCATCAAGTCTGAAGATTATTCAAGTCTACCAAGAATTCAATCAAGACATCACCCAGGAGAATATTATAAGTCTGGAGATGAAGGCTGGAAGATAAACTACAACTTTCTTTCTATTATTTCCCTCTTTCCTAATCTTGTCTTTCACTTTTGACTTAAACAATTTTTGATCATGTTATTACCATCTTGAAGTTTGTTGGATCCTAGTGGCGGCCTGGAGACTAACCTTACATGTCCACATACATGAGACCTGTTCCACAACTTAAGTGTCTGGCCGGGTGTTTGTCTCTCTCCCTATAGTGAATATCCAATTAACAAAGAGCTGATAATAATTGCCGATCACCTTGAAGAATAGACTTAGTATTTTCTCTAAGTATTTTGCACATCATGCATAACATATTTTTGTACTGCTACTTTATTTATATGTTTATGTGTGTTTTGTTTGTTGTGTTAGAAATTTCCGAGGGAAACGACAACTATTGCAGCTGTTGTTGCTATTCTTCTTGTTGCCAAGGCAAGTGGCACACACCCATAAAATTTCTAAGTTTTTTCTACGCATAACTTAGTTATTTTCCTATGCATGTGTAGGACTTAGTAGATTTGCTATGCAAGACTTTAGATTTCCCTATTCCATTGTGTCTAGGTACCTATGAAATGACTTAGTAGAATTTTGATGCTATGCAATTGATGAAAGGTTTTATAAAAATGTTAACTGGCTACTCAGGACCATGTCTATGAGGGTTTTCACCTGAGATAGTTTCAAATATACTTCGGATCATAGTATGTGGGGGTTTTTACCTGGGAGTGCACATCCACTAAGTTAATGAATCATCTGGGTGGATTGGTTGTTTGGTTTATATTGAGTGGCTACTCAGGACCATGTCCATGAGGGTTTTCACCTAAGATAGTTTCTACTATACTTAGGATCATGAATGTGGGGGTTCTCACCTGAGGGCACCTTGTGGATGGCCACCCAGGAACAAAGGGATGCGAGGAATAAAGGGAGAAGAAAGTGAAGAACTCAAGGAGAAGATTTCCAAGAGAAGACTGAGATGATCAAGGAAAGCGGAGGAATCCCATCATTCTAATTTCTTAATAAAATTTTGATAGGTGAACAATAGTGAACTACTCAGAACCATGTTCATGGGGGTTTTCACCTAAGATAGTTTCTACTATACTTAGGACCATGTTATGTGGGGGTATTTACCTGAGGGTACACTTAGATGGGTGAGCTACTCAGGACCATGTCTATGGGGGTTTTCACCTAAGATAGTTTTCACTATATTTAGGACCATAGTATTTGGGGGTTTTTACCTGAGAGTGCATTCAAGGATGGGCCATCTTTTGGTTCACTGGAACTTGCCAGTGTTGCCAATTATGATGTTGAAACTATTTTATGAAGTGATAGGATAAAATTGGCTTTATGCAAAATAGCCTTGAACTCTACCAGCCAAATATTCATACAAGTTTTAGAGTTATTTCCATTGAGTGTTCACCATAGTGGCACTTGCCAGATCCATTTCAAATGGAATCTGACCCACTCTGTTGCAAATTATTATTTGTTGCAGAAATATCTGACGAAGAGTAAGGACTACGTTTTGGTTTTGAGTCTGCACCAACATGTTCTCGCCTGTGGCGTATCATGAAGTTGGAGGCTCATTGACGATTTATTTCTGCTGCTATAATGTTTTGAGCTAGCTTTAAGCTATGCAAAGATGTATCGAACCATTTATTTTACCAAGTCTGGATTATTCGTGTAATAGTGATACAATGTTGTGATATTCATCGTAAATTGTGTGTGCAAATGAATCGATCCAGTGGTATGCACTATACACAGGTACCTGCCATATTTTAATTGCAGGTACACTACAGATGGTATCAGAGCATTGTGTTGCCTGTAGGTTCGAAACCCCTAAGTCTGGATAGAAATAGGTTTGACCATAGGATTAAAAATCTATTTGTATTCAGTTTGCTAAAATAAAACTTTTCTAATTTTCCTTCTTGTAACTACCTTATCTATTTGCTTTCTAAATGTCTTATCTTATTTTTTTTAGATGACCAACCTCATGGAATCACTCAGGAAGGGACTAGTGATGATCATGACCCTACAATGTGAGACTGATTTTCCAAGAGTACTTAAGGATAACATGAAGAGTTTGGGATTTGAAGGAGAAGCAATACACAAAGGGTTTCCTTTCATGGGTGAAGGTCAAGAGTACTGGTGGGTGCAACTCCATCAATACAAGAGCAAACAAGATGACCACATTACCAATGGCGACTGCATATTCACCAACCCAATACTTCACACATCATTCTTTGCTTCAGCAAGAAGTGCTGCATAGGAAGCAATCGAACACCTTAAAGCAAGACTTCGATTTAGACTTCATAACACCCAGAAGTACCTTGACGAACTCAAGGAAATAGAAGAGGAACTTGATGCACTCAGGAAAGAGATAGACTAGACCACCTATTTAATAGAGTAACGAGATACTAATGATGTATTGACCTATCAAATTGTGGTTTGGCAGTATCATCGTATGTGTTCTCCATAACCTCAGGTGCTGCGTTACAGAACGATTAGTTCGGTTTTCTCAAAACATGTTTGGAAATTTAATGATTGTGGTTGATTGTGTCAATTGCTTATATGGGCAGGAATATGTCTCCTAGATATGTCTATCTTTTACTCATCTATGCTAAAACCACAAATGCCTCCCCCCCGTGCTCCTGAGAACAACAACAATGCCATGCAGCAACTGATGGCCGCTCAAGCTCAGCTGATGACTATGATGACTCAGTTTATTGCAGCAAGCAACAACAACAACAACAACAATCCTCCACCTCCACCACCTCCCCAACTGGACAGACTTACCGATTTCTGAGGCTTAGGCCAAACAAGTTCTCGAACGCAACAGAGCCAATGGTGGCTGATGACTGGTTACGCTCTGTACAAAAGGATCTGGTGACAACTGAATGTGACGACGTTGAGAAAGTTAGGTTCACCGCTCATCTACTTGAAGGACCTTCTACCCAGTGGTGGAAAACTTATCAGATTACTCACCGATTGGACACCTTGACCTGGGAGTAATTCAAAGAAGGATTTCGTAATGCTCATGTCTCCACGGGAATTATGAATCTTAAACGGGAAGACTTTCGCAATCTGCGTCAGGGAAACAGAAGTCTTAAGGAGTATATGGATGACTTCCATTCCTTGCCTCGATATGCGCCTGAGGACATTGACACAGATGCAAAGAGGAAGTCAAAATTTCTCAATGGACTTAGTGATGAGCTGAAGATACCTCTTACTGTTGCTTATGCACCAAACTATCAGGTACTTCTTGATCAAGCAATCACCCTTGAAGATAGCATAAAGAAAGCTGAAAATAGGAAGAGGAAGATGGACAAGCACTCCTCTGAACCCTCATTCAAGAAGCACCTTGTTCATGATGTGTACAGTAGCCACAAACATGGGAATCACCATAATGGAGGAAGTCACCACAAGCATCATGATCACCATGGTGGGTCCAAGGGAAGCAATGGGAATCATAAAAGAAATGGATTTGCTGGCCATAACCATAACAATGGACACCACCGTCCAAATCCCGAACACAGCGATATCAGTCAGGTGCTCTGTTACAAATGCAAGGAACAAGGGTCATTACGCCAATGAGTGCCCAGCAAAGAAGAATGCCGAAGAAGCTGCTAAGTCAAATCCCTTTGATAACGCATATGTGAACCACATCACTGTGGAAGAAGTGAACGGTACATTCTGAATCAAGTTTTCATATGGAAGTTTCAATACCCACAAAGATTTCTTTTAAGGGTGGTAGCCCAACCCAATACCCAGACAAAACCTTTTGCTAGCCTTCTCGAATCTCGAGGACGAGATTCCTTTTAAGGGTGGTAGTCTGTAACATCCCTGTATTTTGGAATGTTTAAAAATCACTAAAATTTAAAACTTTTGAAAACATTTATGTATTTTGCTTTGAAAAGAAAATTTAAGCATTGCATCTCCTCATTCATCATCTTATTAAATCACAAAGGGTTTAAATTAAAAATCCGGTATATTTCATATTAATCTAAATATATATTTATTTTCTATTATTCTACTATTATGCCAAAATAAAGGTGAATGATTTCAGCAAAATAAGTTTAAATAATTTAAATTCAAACATATTTGAATGTGGTTAATTTCATAAATTTTATTTAACTCCAAATAAATTATTAAATCCTTAATTTCAAAGTTAACCTAAAATAGGTAAAATTGTATTTTATGAATATTTCAAATATTATTTTTCAAAAATGTTCAAAACATGCCCACAACCAGTTTAACACAAAGATCATGCTTTTACAAATTTTTGGAAATTTATGTGACTTGATTTGGAGTCTTAAATCAAAAGATATGAATTAAATGGAAAATAAGAAAAGAAAAAGAAAAATGCTGACATCAGCGATGACGTCAGGTCGTCTTCAACCTCCGCTCGCGAATCACGCCGAAACCACCGGCGATTCCTTTCCTTTGATTCACGCCGTCAAGACCGCAAACCATGCCCCCGTCGGCCTCTATTTAAAGCTCAACTCCGCCGCTCTTTTCCCCCACAAACCCTAAAGCTAATCGCCCCCAGGCTGCTCGGAATCATCCGCCGCATCTCCGCCATTACCGCCGCCCGTTTCTTGAAGTTCCGGTGAGCTCCGTCGACCCCGAGCTCCCCTACCCCTCCTGTCTCCTTCCTTTGGTCTTGCGCACGTTTTTTACATGATTAAAAATCTTCCCGAACGCCAGAAAGACGAGTTCGTCCACGCCCAGAGCAAGCCGACGCCATGCGCAACTCCGGCGAGCAGTAGGAGAGGAACCGTGACGCCCCGGCCTCCGCCACCTCGACATCGACGTCTCCACGAGCTCCTCTTCGCTCTGGTGAGTCCCGTTCATCCCGGGAGGCCGTGGAACGTCCGGAACGCCGCGTCGCCGCCGCGGGCACGTCTCCGGCGAGCTCCCGCCGCCAGCTTCTGGCCGAACGCGTGTAAGCCGTCAAATCTCCTATCAACGGCCGAGATTAGATCCTTTAATTGAAGCGGAACATTTAGATCTGGACCGTCAGATCTGGATCTGACGATCCAGATCTGTTTGACTTTTCCAGTCAGCGCCCACATGGACGACACGTTAGGTCCAGTCAGTTGCCACGTCAGAAAATGATTTTCGCATTTAAATTTATTTGGCAGTTTTGCAGAAAAGCCCATGTCACTTAGATTTGTTATAACTTTTTATTCACACATCCAAATTTGATAAATTTTATATATTTGGAAAGCCCTTGACATGTAGAATATTATAGATCTGATAGAATTCAAATTTGACTTAGTTTAAAATATTCAAATTTCAAATGGATGATTTGAGTATTTTTGTCATAACTTTAAATCTATAAATCCAAAAATTACAAATAAAATTGTTTTAGAAACTTTGGAATATTTGTAAATTAATGCCTCTGTTATAAATAATTTTGAGTATTATTTTGAGGATTTAATACTTATATGTTAAAATTAAATAGTTTGAATAACTTTGACATAACTATTAATAGACACATTATTTTTGATTAAATCAAATTGCTATAAATCGAAGTAAATGCCCTCTATCTATTTACATTATTTACAAAATTGTGTTATAAATTTTTTATCACATAAAACTTTAATTTTATATTCATTCCTTTATTTATAATTTGCAAAAATAGAAATTAATTAAATTGCATTTATGACCTCATGCATATTTATAAAGGAATCACAAAAGTTATTTTGATGCTTTCTTGTGATTAAAAAGTACACTTCATGCATAACTTATTTTATTATATAGTTATACTCCTCATAGGAAAACCTCTTCATTATTTTCTCTAACTTAGGATTATTTTCAAACTTAGCATTTTAGTAAAAGTGCTATGCAGTAGACACATAGAATTTTCAACATGGAGCTAGAAGGCCAATGAAGGACTTAGCCAAAACAAGACTCCAGAAGAATCTCCAAGAAGTAGAAGCACTTAGAAGAAAAATCAAGAGGAAGTCCAAGAAGACCAACCCCCTTTATTCTCTAAGTATTTCTTTCTCTCTATTCTCTGAGACTTCATGAATACCAAGTTAAATCCAAGACCAGCCTAGATGATACAAAAATCATCAAGTCTGAAGATTATTAAAGTCTACCAAGAATTCAATCAAGACATCACCCAGGAGAATATGACAAGTCTGGAGATGAAGCCTGGAAGATAAACTACAACTTTATTTCTATCTTTTCCCTCTTTTCTAATCTTGTCTTTCACTTTTGACTTAAACAATTTTTGATCATGTTATTACCATCTTGAAGTTTGTTGGATCCTAGCGGCATAGTTAGATGAAGCGTCCTGGAGACTAACCTTACATGTCCACGAACATGAGACCTGTTCCACAACTTAAGTGGCTGGCCGGGTGTCTGTCTCTCTCCCTATAGTGAATATCCAATTTACAAAGAGTTGATAATAATTGGCGATCACCTTGAAGAATAGACTTAGTATTTTCTCTAAGTATTTTGCACATCATGCATAACATATATTTGTACTGTTACTTTATTTATATGTTTATGTGTGTTTTGTTTGTTGTGTTAGAAATTTCGGAGGGAATCGACAACTGTTGCAATTGCTATTGCTATTCTTCTTGTTGCCAAGGCAAGTGGCACACCCCCATAAAATTCCTAAATATTTTCTACGCATAACTTAGTTATTTTCCTATGCATGTGTAGGACTTAGTAGATTTGCTATGCAAGACTTTAGATTTCCCTATTCCATTGTGTCTAGGTGCCTATGAAATGACTTAGTAGAATTTTGATGCTATGCAATTGATGAAAGGTTTTATAAAATGTTAAGTGGCTACTCAGGACCATGTCTATGAGGGTTTTCACCTGAGATAGTTTCCACTATACTTAGGATCATAGTACGTGGAGGTTTTTACCTGGGAGTGCACATCCACTAAGTTAATGAATCATCTAAGTGGATTGGTTGTTTGGTTTATGTTGAGTGGCTACTCAGGACCATGTCCATGAGGGTTTTCACCTAAGATAGTTTCTACTATACTTAGGATCATGAATGTGGGGGTTCTCACCTGAGAGCACACTTGTGGATGGCCACCCAGTAACAAAGGGATGTGAGGAATAAAGGGAGAAGAAAGTGAAGAACTCAAGGAGAAGATTTCCAAGAGAAGACTGAGCTGATCAAGGACAGCATAGGAATCCCATCATTCTAATTTCTTAATAAAATTTTGATAGGTGAACAATAGTGAACTACTCAGGACCATGTTCATGGGGGTTTTCACCTAAGATAGTTTCTAATATACTTAGGACCATATTATGTGGGGTTTTTTACCTGAGGGTACACTTAGATGGGTGAGCTACTCAGGACCATGTCTATGGGGGTTTTCACCTAAGATAGTTTTCACTGTACTTAGGACCATAGTATGTGGGTTTTTTTACCTGAGAGTGCATTCAAGGATGGGCCATCTTTTGGTTCACTGGAACTTGCCAGTGTTGCCAATTATGATGTTGAAACTATTTTATGAAGTGATAGGATAAAATTGGCTTTATGCAAAATAGCCTTGAACTCCACTAGCCAAATATGCATACAGGTTTTAGAGTTATTTCCATTGAGTGTCCACCATAGTGTCACTTGCCAGATCCATTTCAAATGGAATCTGACCCAGTCTGTTGCAAATTATTATTTGTTGCAGAAATATCTGACGAAGAGTAAGGACTACGTTTGGGTTTCAAGTCTGCACCAACATGTTCTTGCCTGTGGCGTATCATGAAGTTGGAGGCTCATTGACGATTTATTTCCGCTGCTATAATGTTTTGAGCTAGCTTTGAGCTATGCAAAGATGTATCAAACCATTTATTTTACCAAGTCTGGACTATTCATGTAATATTGATACAATGTTGTGATATTCATCGTAAATTGTGTGTGCAAATGAATCGATCCAGGGGTATGCACTATACACAGGTACCTGCCATATTTTAATTGCAGGTACACTACACTAATGTCCAGTAACAATGGTAAGAATTGTGTTCCTATGGAATATCATATTTTTTTGTGCACTAACACTCTAATGAAGTTACTCTAAGTTTGGTGTGGAGTCAATTTTCAAGGATCAAGAAAGAAGGATGATATAATTTGATCAAGAGGATAGTAAGGCCAAAGCTTGGGGATGCCCCGGTGGTTCAACCCCAATATATTTCAAGAAGATTCAAGCGTCAATGCTTGGGGATGCCCAAGGCATCCCCTTCTTCATCAACAAACTATCAGGTCCTTTCTAGTAAAACTATATTTTAATTCCGTCACATCTTATGTGCTTGCTTGAAGCATCTGTTTGTTTTTTGTTATTTTCATTCTTTTAATAAAAATGGATCCTAGCATTCCTTTGTGGGAGAGAGACACGCTCCACTTTTTCATATGAATACTCGTATTCTTCTCTTATATTCGTTGAGTATTCTTTTAATGTTATTGTTTGCTTTCTAGCTCTTGTTTTTCATGCATCTCTTGTTAGAGCTATTAGCTTTGTTATATCATACTATCATATATCATTGTTTAATTACTTGGAGAGTTTATCTTTTACATAAGTTGATTGGTGTTTGGTTGGAAACAGAAAATGGTAAATGTGGTAGATGGTATAAAGAAAGATATACATGCTCTTATGGATTGTTATCTTGTATGTTGTGGTGCTTGGCAATTGTTTTGATCTCTCATGTAGATCATGTTTAAGCTTCTTACATCATGTATTTAAAACGTATTAGTGAGGAACTACCGTAAAACTTGCTGAAATTTGGTTTGCATGTTTGGTATCTCTAAGGTCTAGATATTTTCTAGTTAAAGTGTTTGAGCAACAAGGAAGACAGTGTAGAGTTTTATAATGCTTGTAATATGTTTTGTATATACGACTTGTTGTCATAGTTTATACTTGTGTTTGCTTCAAACAACCTTGCTAGATAAAGCCTTGTACTGAGAGGAATTCTTCTCGTGCATCCAAAACCTTGAGCCAAAACCCATGCCATTTGTGTCCACCATACTTCCTACTAGATGGTATTTCCTGCCATTCCAAGCAAATACTTCATTTGATATCTTTTATTCAAAATATACTATATCTTATTTGTGTCAATGTTTACTAGCTCATGAGGAAGTACGTGGAGTTATGGATATCAACTTTGTCATTTGCTTTTAGACAGGCTTTCACCAACCGGACTAGTGGCATATACACCGCTTATCCATTAGTTTTGCAAAAAAAACTGGCAAATGCGATGCCCAGTCCCAAGTAATTACAACTTTAACCGCTGCATTCTCTTCACATTTTTGCCATGATCTAATCAGTCAAGCAATGGTACTAGTTCCAAACTACATGTGTAAAAAAAAGAGAAAAGAGGGATGATCTGCCCTTGGGTAGAAATAACGTCCTTCATGGGAGCCGTTCTTAAGAAAGTCTGGTTGACAAGGGGGGTAGAGTGCCCATTACCATTCGTTGACAACGACAAACACCGCTCAAAAGTTACCTTTATGCTCTCTATATGATTTCAAAAACCTATAAAACTAAGAATATCTAGCACATGCTTGTACCCCTGCTTCCCTCTGCGAAGGGTCTATCTTTTACTTTATGTTGAGTCAGTTTACCTATTTCTTTCTATCCCCGAAGCAAACACTTGTGTCAACTGTGTGCAACAATTCTTATATGCTTACTTATTGCACTTGTTATATTCCTTTGTGTTGACAACTATCTATATGATATACATGTTCAAAGTTGAAATCCAATGTTGAAACGTATATCTTCCTTTGTGTTGCTTCAATACTCTTTTACTTAGATAATATTGCTTTATGAGTTAACTCCTGTGCAAACCTTATTGATTCTTGTTTTCAAGTACTATTCATGGAGTTTTTAATTATATGATGTAGTTGTTGACTCCTTGTCTATTTGTTAGCAAACTATAGATCATTGCCTTGAGTCATTTCATTCATAACATGAGTCTTACAATATTATATGATCAAAATTGTGTTAAAGCATGTCACTTCAGAAATTATTCTTTTTTTATTGTTCTTGCCTACTCGGGGTGAGTAGACTAAGCTCGGGGATGTTGATACGTCTCCAACATATCCATAATTTCTTATGTTCCATGCTATGTTATATCATGTTATTACATGTTTTATATGCATTTAATATAGTTTTATGCATTTTCTGGGACTAACGTATTAACAAGATGCCACAGTGCCAGTTCTCTGTTTTCTGCTGTTTTTGGTTTCAGAAAAGTACTTATGGAAATATATGCCAAATTGGAAATAAATCAACCAGGAATTATTTTTGGAATATTTCCGTTCCACGAAGCCGAAGAGGAGACGAAGACGATGCCCGAGGGGCCCACATCATGTCCTGGCGCGGCTCCCTTTCTGGCCGCGCCGGAAGGTGGTGTGTGGCTCACGGAGGTCCACCGCCTTCTCCCTTTCGCCTACATATACCCCTTCGGCCAAAAACGCATGTTAGACGATTTTTTCTCCACGGGTCCCGAACACTGCCGCCATCGCCGACAAGATTCGGGGGACAGAAGTCTCTGTTCCGGCACCCTGCCGGGACGGGGAATTGCCCCCGGAGCCATCTCCATCGACTCCACCTGTCGGGTTATGCCTCCCAGGAATCGGGGGTAGTCACTTCCTGAAGTGTGGTTCGAAAGGGGATTGAACGCGGAGGTCTAAACCCTCAAGTGGCTCCGCGACGTTGCTCGCCGGACCCGAAGAAGACGCACACCCGACCAAGGAAGACACCGTCCTTTACCCAGGTTCACGACCCTCGTGAGGAGGTAATATCGCTACTCCTGCCTGTCTGTATTATATGTGGAAGGTTACAGTACAATTGAGCTTGCCGTAAGCCCCCTTGAGGCAGTTCATGCCTAGGGAGGGAAGCGATGATCTTCTTCCTCCTCCCGCCAGAGGCTAACCTAACCAGTGTTGCTAGGGTTTACAAGGGTGTTTTTCACGCAAAGGGCCGACCCTTGCTACGATGGATGTCTTCTCTCTTTTATAGGCGCCTCGGGCCTTCTCCTTCGGCTTGGCCTTCAAGGTGGCTCCCACATGCCAGTGGCAGGGTAGAGCACGAGTCCACCGCGCTCCATTCGTCCATGGATTCGGTCATTTGTTGATAAAGGTGGCGCTGTGGCCGACAGGCGGCCGACCGCGCGGTACTATCAGCAGAGCGGGCAGTCTCTGAGGTGGAGCCCGCGATGACGATCTCCGTTGGAGGGTTGCACCGTCCACCTGCTTTATCGTCAGAGTAGAAGGTCCTCACAGCTGCCGCAGCAGGCGGCGCAGCTTTGTTGACCACTTTATTGCCAGGGACAGCGACGGGGGTGTGCGCGCCACTGCACGAGCGTGGCAGAGGTCACGTGCGCTCTGCGATGCTTCCTTGGCCGCGACGTTTCCCTTCAGGCCTGAGGGGAGATTCCTGTTGGACTCCCCTCAGGTGGGTTGGCTCCTTGGGGGGGGGGGGGGTCCCATGAGGCGAGGGGTCCCTTGAGGCCCGCGTTTCCTCTTCAGGCCCTCGAGGGGATTCGCCTCTCGAGGGTCCCGCCAGGCGGTGACGCCTGGTCCTTAGTTGTTTCGTCTGACTGGCCCGCGTGCGAGGCCTGGGGGGAATGGGCTCTTGATACCCTAGTTCCCACTGGGCCGACAGTAGCCCCCGGGCCCATGATGGGCACGACTGAGCCCATGAGCTTAGGCGAAGCGTCGTGGGCCCTTAGTGCCCAGCCGGCCCGAGCCACGCGGCACTTGGACGATTAACGGCCTCGCACGATCTGGGGCGTGAGTCGTGGGGGGTCCCACCATGCCCCGGTAACTGCTCCTGGAGGGGACATAAAGCCCGAGCGCAGCGGCAGGGAGTCGTTTCCGTTTCCAATTCTTCGCAGAAAATTCCGCTCTACAGAGCTCTCCGCCTCCGCTCTCTTCTGCGAGTTTCTGTTCTCCAACTCCTTCCAACCTCCGAGCCCGTGACAATGAGTCCTCTCAAGAGCAAGGGCAAGGCCGCCACGGGGTCTTCCTCCCAGGCGGAAGCCACAGAGACCGTGATGGGCGCGGCGCTGCTCGGCGTGCGCGTCAATGAGAAAGCGCTCTCCAAGGTCCGATACCTGGTGGCGGACCGGACGAACGAGCACGGCGCCACCGCCCTGAAGCCTGCGGCACACGGGAAGCGCCTGCGGGGGTTTATCCCGGTCTTCCAGCACTGCCTGGCCGCGGGACTGGTGTCGCCCTTCTCGCTGTTCCTGGAGGCGGTGCTGGCGTTCTACCAGGTGCAGCTGCTACACCTACACCCCAACTCCGTCCTCATCCTCGCCGTCTTCACCTACCTCTGCGAGGCGTACCTGGGACTGAAGCCCATAGTGGGGCTGTTCCGGTGCTTCTACGCGCTCCGGAATACGGCGAAGAACGAGCGCTCCGGGTGCGTCTCGTTCCGCATCGTCGACGGCATGGGGGGCGTCTACATTCCCATGTCCCGGAGCGAAGGCAAGGCCATCACGTCCGTGACGAACAAAGTAGACGACTTCCGCCAGAAGTGGTTCTTCGTCGGGGTGGAGCGTCCCTGCGCCTTCCTCGTGGTCCCCGACGAGCCTCCGGTGAAGAACTCCCATTGGGGCAAGGCTACCTTCGACGGCGCCAAGAATGGGATCCTGATGGGGCGCCTGAGCTTCCTTCGCGAGGAGGGCCTCACAGGGCAGATGGTCGTGGCGGGCTTCGTGACTCGCCGCATCACGCCCCTCCAAGCTCACTCGGTCCCCATGTGGATGTACTCGGCGCCGAACGACAAGATGCGGCTTCACGTCGAGGACAACGACAAGGACGTCGTCCACAACATCCTCTCTGGGCTCTTCGTCAACCCCTCTATGCTTCCCGTGGATGAGCTCCGTGCGGCGCTCTGGCCCCTTCACCAGTACAATCTGACGGAGCGGATGGCCCTCCTGGAAGGGATGCCTCCGTTCACCCCGACAGGCCCGGCAGACTCCGACGTGCCAATGTCGGCCCCGCGGGGAGCGGAGGGGGCCGATTCTCCCTCGGCTTCAGGAGCTGGCCTAGGTGAGGAGGAAACCACAGCTGGGAAGGTTTCTTCTTCTAGAGCTGGGCCGTTTACTGACGAGATTTGCGATATCTCGTCAGGCGACGAAGACGCCTTAGTGGTGGCGCCCTCGCGCCCTGTGGAGGAGGAAGCTAAGAAAGGGGAGGCCTCGGGCGCGGAGGCCTCTCCAGGAAGGTGCGAGCCTCGCACCAAGGTCGCCGTGGACCACACAGGGGCGATGCTGTCTGACGTCCCTTCCAAGAGGAAAGCGGAGGCGCCCACCGCGAGGCCTGCACCCAAGCCCTTCCCCTCATGGCGCTCACTAGGCCTGGCGTGGGTCGATGCCGGCGCTCCCCCTCCAGGGTGATTTTATATGACGTTGGGTCGTTTACCCTCTTGGTTTCATTTTTCACCTCATCCTTTGTTGAAGTCTTTTCTTGGGCTCTTGCCAGCGGTCCTGCGCCTGCGAAGCGCCGCCGGCTGCGCAAGGCATCCGAGGTGAAGAGCGCCACGACAAGGGCCGTGGCTGACGAGGCTGCGAGGCCTGTGGAGGCAGCCCCAACGGTTCCCCTTGAGGCGGCGCCTCAAGTGGAGGTGACTGCGCCCCTCGCGGGGGCGGCTGGTCCTCATGTGAAGGAGGGCGCCGTAGGCCCAGATGCACCTGCAGCACCCCGCGAGCCTCTGGCGGTGGAGGGCTCGGAGGCGAGAACTTCTTCGCCACCTTGCGCTGCTACTCCACCTCGTTCTGCTACACCTCCGCGCGAGGCCACTTCGCCACACGAGCCAACGCCGCCGCACGCGTTGACACCTCCGAGTGTGCCTGCTACGTCGGCTGCGCCCACCGCTTCTGCGCAGCCCGCGACGGAGACCTGCGAGGCACCGGCAGGCGCGGGCGCGTCTACCGGGGGCGGTTCTTCCTCTCCTCCCCGCCAGGCTGTAGGCGAGGAGCGCCTCGCGGCTGCAGGGCCTGAAGGGGGCGCGGGCACGAGCTCAGGCGGGGCTCAAGCTAGCCCCCGAGTTCTCCCCGAGGCCGGACCCGCGGGACTCGACGCCGAGGCCGGGCCTTCTACGAGCCAAGACCTGGTGCTCCGCGGCTGGGACTGGAGCGCGGGGCGCCGCAAGGTCGCCTTTGGCCTCGTGAGGGAGTCCCTGGAGGGCTTGGAAGCGCACCTCGCCCTTGGGGACATATGGCTCGCTCGGCAGCAGGAGGAGCTGGCGAAGTCGTGGGCGTCCTTCCACGCGGCGGTCGAGGCGCGCCGGCTTGAAGATTTGGCGCTGCAGGCCGCCCGCGAGGAGGCCATCAGCTTCGGCAAGGAGATCCGCGAGGGGGCCATCCGCGACGTTGTAGAGCTGCTCAACCCCCTCCAGGAGGAACGTGATGCTGCGACGGAGCTCCTGCATGAGGTCAAGGCGGAGCGCGAGGCGATGGAGGGCTCGCTGGCGCAGAAGCGCCGCGAGCTGGGCCAGCTGGAGGCCCAGCTGCTCTCCGCCCACCAGGCTGCATCGGCTGCTCTGGATGAGGACCACAAGGTCTTCGCCGAGCGTGAGCAGCAGCTGGTCCTCAATGAGGAGGAGCTGCAACAGCGCGAGGAGCAGCGCCTCCAGGCGGAGAAGGACCTGGTTGTTCAGCGCGAGGCCCTCGAGGAGCGAGAGGGCGAGTTGGCCAAGGCGACCGTGAGGTACGACGAAAACGTCACTGCCTAGAAGACGGCTTACGAGCGCTTCGAGCGGCGCTTCGCCGAGAAGAAGAAAGAGACCGAGGACGCCCTCGCGGAGCACGAGAAGCAGTTCCGTAAGTCCACTTCTCAGAAGTACCGCGACCTGGCCCAGTCGCAGGAGGACCGCTTCAAGGCCAAGCACGCCGCGGACGCTCGGAAGATCGCCGAGCTCGAGAAGGCCAACTCCAAGAGTGAGGCCCGCCTCACTCGTGCGAAGGACGGCCGCCGCCGAGCGGAGGAGGCTCGCATCGAGGCTGTCCACAACTTCAACTCTTTGGCCAAGGACGTGGAGGAGCAGGTGGCCCCGGCGATGCAGCGAGCGGCGGAGGCCTCGGATTCTGCCAACGCGGCTCGGGCGCTTACGAAGCAGCGCGAGCGCATGTTCGAGGCGCTGGTTGCTCGTGGCAACGAGCTGGCCTCGCAACTGGGGGCAGACGCGCCGCACACCGACGTTCAGGGCCGCGGCGATGCTGCCATGTAGCTGGTCTACTTCGACCAGCTCTTCGCAGCGCTCGAGGGTCCCGTCGCCGAGCTTCGGGAGATGATCGAGGATGAGAGTCGACAGCTCTTGGGGGTGGTGGTGGATCGCATCTTCACCAACCTCAAGCTCCTCACGCCAGACTTCGACCTCGGCTCTCTGACCGAAGCCGCCCAGGGCGAGGACACGCAGCGGGTCTCAAGCTCCCTCCGCGAGCAGGTGGACGCCTTCTGCAACCGCTTCAGGCGCACGGAGGCTGCGCCGGAGGACAGCGAGGATGAGGCCTGCTCTGCCGAGGCTGAAGAGGGCGCCGTGGAGGAGGTTCAAGGCGGTGATGCTTCCCATTGAGTCATTCTCTATTGCGCATGCGAGCGCTTGTATCTGCACCAGCTGTGTGCTTTAGACATCTTAAGACCTTTGGCCTGTAATATACTTTTAATTGCTGTTTTAATTCCAGGTTGTATGCCCCTCGCGAGGTCTCTTTGGACTCATGTTCATGTCTATTTGTTCTCTGCGTCGTTTGGTCCCATCTCTTCGTGCCATGACTCCGCCACCTCGGTATGCGGGAGCAATGACTCCGCAAGGCCGGGGGGAGTTTGGGCCTAGGAGAGGTAAGAGCCTTGAGTCGCGATGCTCAAGTGCCCCCCTTAGACGTGCGAGTAGTCCATGAAGCGTAAGGAAAAGCGAAGTCGCTCGAGGGGCAAAGACGAGCGCTAGGGAGAGAAAAACACTCTTAAAGCGTGGGTGCGAGACTTAGCTTCTCGAGGTTTTCGCTCTGTGAAGGCTTTTCTCCTGGCGAGGTTGCCCACTTGAGGGGTCGCTCCTGGGAGGCTTTTCGCCTGGCGAGGTTGCCCACTTGAGGGGTCGCTCCTGGGTAGGCTTTTCGCCTGGCGAGGTTTTCCACTTGAGGGGTCGCTCCTGGGGAGGCTTTTCGCCTGGCGAGGTTGCCCACTTGAGGGGTCGCTCCTGGGAGGCTTTTCGCCTTGCGAGGTTGCCCACTAGAGGGGTCGCTCACGGATGCCCCTTCAGGCTCTTGGGGGAATCCTTCCCTGCAGGTATTAGAGGGCGAACCCAAACGCTGAAACACGGTTCAAGGGACTCGTGCGCGCTTATAGGTCCCCTCAGGCGTTTCTTGCGAGGAGAGTAAGTACCAAGGTCCTCTGTAGAGATGGCGTGTTTGTGGGATCTTGCCCTCCAGCCAGAGCTCGTACTCTTGGATTTTGCAGTGTTGCTGGTGTGTCATTTGAGGCACTGGCACCGTACTCAGCCCCCGCTCGCGAGGTACGCATGTGGAGAGATATAAGCGCACACTTCAACAATAGTACTGCGTAAATAAAACCCCCCCAAAAACATTTTTTAAGCGGCGCCGAAGCGCTAAGTTCACTTAGGAACGAGATTGAGTCATTATGCTTGGGATTTCCAAGTTAATGCTCGGACCATGTCGAGGCATGGGGACCACCTGTTGGTGGCAGAGACTCTCAACGGCCTGAGGTGGCTCGTTTAACTGAGAGCTCGGAGGGTTTTCCCTCGAGTGAAGCCTTTGGGGCTTTGGAGGTTTAAGCCGTTGGCGTTTTAACCTCCAGAGACAAGAATGCTTGGAGGTTGAGCCGTAGGCTGCCTCTTCCCCTAGGAGTCTCGACGTGACAATGATCACGTGCGTGGCAATGACCACGGTTGCGTTTGTTCCCTTAGGAGACAAAGCATGTGTTTGAGGTTTAAGCCTTTTGGCGTTTTAACCTCTCGAGACGACAATGCTTGGAGGTTGAGCCGTAGGCTGCCTCTTCCGCTTGTCTTCTCGACGTGACAATGATCACGGGTGTGGCAATGACCACGGTTGCATTTGTTCCTTTAGGAGACAAAGCTTGTGTTTGAGGTTTAAGCCTTTTGGCGTTTTAACCTCTAGAGACGAAAATGCTTGGAGGTTGAGCCGCAGGCTGCCTCGTCCGCTTGACGTCTCGACGTGACAATGATCACGGGTAGAACTTGCGCAGATGCATGATGTTCCATGGATTCTTGACGGGGACGCCGTCTTGCGTCTCGAGGCGAGCCGCGCCAGGCCTGCGATGTGGGTGACCCTGTAGGGACCTTCCCACATCGGGGACAGCTTGTGGAAGCCTTCCCTGGAGAGGATTCGCCTGAGGACGAGATCGCCTGCCTCCAGGGTGCGCGAGCGCACATTGCGGCTGTGGTAGCGCCTCAGGTCCTGCTGGTACTTGGCCGCCCGGAGGGCGGCGCAGCGTCTTAGCCCTTCAAGGAGCAGCAGGTCATCATTGTGGAGGTCTTCTTGCTGGTCCTCATTAAAGGCAAGGACCCGTGGGGATCCATGCTTTATCTCTACGGGGAGGACCGCTTCGGCTCCATAGACGAGTGCGAACGGCGTTTCCCCTGTGGGCTTGGGTGGTGTGGTACGGATGGACCAGAGCATCGAGGGTAGCTCATTGATCCAGCCCTTGCCGTGGCCCTCGAGGATATCGAAGGTCCTGGTCTTTAAGCCTTTGAGGACCTCTTCGTTTGCGCGCTCGGCCGGTCCGTTGCTTTGCGGATGGGCGACTGAGTCGAACCAGAGCTTGATGCCCATTTTCTCACAGTAGGCTCTGAAGATGCCACTTGTGAATTGCGAGACATTGTCGGTGATGATGCGGTTAGGCACTCCGATGCGGCAGACCAGGCCTCTGATGAATTTCACCGCCGCGCCTGCTGTGATTGTGTGGGTCGCCTCCACTTCAGGCCATTTTGTGAACTTGTCAATGGCCACGAAGAGGTAGCGATATCCACCTTGCGCCGTTAGGAAATGTCCCAGGATGTCCAGCCCCCAGACCGCAAACGGCCACGAGAGCGGAATGGTTTGTAGCCCCAGCGCTAGTTGGTGGATTTGCTTGGCGTGGAATTGGCAGGCTTCACAAGCTTGAATGATGTCCGTTGCATCTTGAAGCGCTTGAGACTAGTAGAAGCCGCTCCTGAAGACTTTTCCTGCGAGGGTTCGGGCGCACGAATGGTGTCCGCATTCCCCGCTGTGGATGTCCTTAATTAGCAGTTTTCCTTCTTCAGGAGGGACGCACTTGAGCGCGATGCCATTTGGGCGCTTGCGGTAGAGAATTACTTCGAAGATTTGGTACGATTTTTCTTGGCGGGCAATTCGCTTCGCTTCAGCATCTTCCTCAGGAAGGATCCCTTTGTGGAGGTAGTCTTTGATCTCGTCGATCCATCCTGCCTCTTGGTGCCCGCAGCCTCCGCTTGCAGGTGGTGGCGGGAGCGCTTCATCTGTGCTTGCGGGCAGGGCCTCTAGGGGCTTCTTTATGGATGCCTTGACGAGCCTTTTTTCGAAGACACATGGAGGCTGAGCCTGCCGCTTTGATGCACGCTTGGTGATGTCATCAGCCTCTTGATTTTCCTTTCTTGGGATATGCATGAGCTCCATTCCCTTGAAGTTCTTCTCCAGCCTACGGACCTCTTCAAGGTATGCGGCCATGTGGTCGTCCTTGGGCTTGTAGCTTTTGTTGGAGAAGTTGACGAGCAGCTGGGAGTCGCCCTTGATGAGTATATGCTTGATGCCTAGGGCGATTGCGGCGCGTAGGCCAGCAAGCAACCCTTCATACTCGGCGATGTTGTTGGATATCTTGTCGATTCCGAAGCACAGCTGGACTGCGTAATATAACTTGTCGCCTTTGGGTGAGGTCAGGACTACGCCTGCCCCACCGTGGCGACAAGCGAAAGCTCCGTCGAACTTCATGGTCCAGTGGTTGGGCATTGCGGCTCCAGTGGACTCGTGCTCTTCTTCCCAGGGCTCTTCAGGGGTTGGATCAGTCCATTCGGCAACGAAGTCTACCAGCGCTCTTCCTTTGATTACCCTTGTGGTATCGAAGCGCAAATTGAATGGCTGTAGCTCGATGTTCCATCCTGCAACACGATCTGTTGCATTTGGGTTGCGCCGAATTTGCTCCAGGGGGAAAGAGGTTACCACCGTGATGGGGTGCCCCTGGAAGTAATGTCGCAGCTTTCTTGAGGCGATGAGGAGTGCGAGGAGAAGCTTCTGCTGCATCGTGTACCGCTCGCGAGCATAACACAGTACTGTGCTGACGAAGTAAACTGGATGCTCGACGAGAGTAGTTCCTGTTTCCTTGGCGTCTTTCGCCTGAGGTCGCCCAGCTTGGCCCTCGATGGGGTTGGCTTCAAGGGGCTTGTCCTGGGCCTCGAGGGTGTTGGCCTCGCGGGACATGGTCTCGAAGGACTCGGCCTCGAGGGACTTGGCCTCGAGGGGTTTTGCCTCGAGGGACGTGGCCTCGAGGGACGTGACCTTGAGGGACGTGGCCTCGCAGCGCTCCTCCTGGGCCTCGAGTGTGTTAGCCTCTTGAGGCTCCTCAGTCCCTTCGGCATAAACGTCTTGCAGCGGTTGACTCGGGGCGGTCCCCTCTTGAGGCTTTGCGCCTGGCGGTGGCTTTGTGAGGACTGCCCTTTCGTCGAGCTCTTTATCAGGAGGCTTTTTCTTTGGAGTGGTTGCACTCTTCTTGTGAAGTACAGGCTCCTCTCTTTCCACCACAAGGACATCACTGGCTGTTTGTGGAGTAGCTGGCAAGTACAGCTTCAGGTGCTCGCCAAGCCTTGGGGCGACCATTACAGGTGGGCTGGCCAAGTACTTCTTCAAGTCCTCAAATGCTTTTTCATCGTCAGGGGTCCACTTGAAAGTGCCCGTTCTTTTCATGATCTTGAAAAACGGCAGGGATCTTTTGCCGAACTTGGAGATGAATCGACCCAAGCTGGCCATGCAGCCTGCCAGGCGTTGCATGTCCTTGACCCTGCGTGGAGGTTGCATGCCTTCTATGCCTTGATTTTGTCTGGGTTCGCCTCTATGCCCCGATGAGACACGAGGAACCCCAGCAATTTGCCTGAAGGTACTCCAAAGACGCACTTGGCGGGGTTGAGCTTGATGCGAAGGTTTCTTCAAATTCTCCGAGAAGAGTATTTCCTTCTCGCGACTTCACGACGATGTCATCGACATATGCTTCAGCGTTTCGCCCCATTTGCCCGCCAAGGGCTATCCTCATTAACCTCTGGAAAGTGGCTCCGGCATTTTTTAGGCCGAAGGGCATGCAGACGTAGCAATACACACCGCATGGGGTGAGGAAAGCCGTCTTCTCCTCATCCTCTTTAGCCATCTTAATCTGGTGATAACCAGAGAAGGCATCGAGGAAACAGAGGAGGTCGCAGCCTGCCGTGGTGTCCACGAGCTGGTCGATTGTGGGAATGGGATAAGTGTCTTTGGGGCAGGCCTTGTTTACATCAGTGTAATCGATGCAGAGGCGGCCTCCGCCGGCGGGTTTTTGGACTACCAAGCCGTTGGAGAGCCAAGTGGGGTGCGCTACTTCGTGAACGACTTTTGCCGCTTTGAGCTTCTCGACCTCCTTGACGATGAATGCTTGCTTCTCGGGGGCTTGCTTTCTTGCTTTTTGCTTGACGGGGCGCGCGTTTGGGCACACGGCCAAGTGGTGCTCGATCACCTCCCTCGGTACACCAGACATATCTGACGGCGTCCACGCGAACATGTCAGAGTTTTCCTGGAGGAAGGCGACGAGCGCGCTTTCCTATTTGGGAGGCAGCGCGGCGCCAATGGTGACGCTAGCCCCCGAGCCTTCAGCCCCCAAGCTACTAGAGTTCAGAGAGATCTTCTTGGTGGGAGCTGCCTCCTGGGAGAACAACTGCTTCTTCTTCTTGGGCCTCTCGAGGGGCTCTAGGTCCTCTTCTGCGGGGAAGGCCATGGCGGCGGTCTTGTAGGCCGTCTCAACGGCGCGCGTAGCGTCCAGGACATGCCCACGGATGGTGATCGTGCCGGTGCTGCCGGGGATCCTGACCATGTTGTACGCATGGTGCGTGATGGCCATGAACTTCGCGAGCGCGGGGTAGCCGAGGATGGCGTTGTACGGCAGGCTGATGTGTGCGACGTCGAAGTCGATGTGCTCGGTGCGGTAATTGTGCTCGCTCCCAAAGGTAACGGCAAGCCTGACCTGGCCTAGAGGCTCGATCGAGCCGCTGGTGACTCCCGTGAAGGGCCTCGAGGGCATGAGCCGCTCGTAGGGCACTTGAAGCGCTTCGAACGTATCTATGGAGATAACGTTCAGGCCTGCTCCGCCATCGATAAGCGTCTTGGAGACGGCCACGTTGTCGATGGTTGGGGAGCAGACCAGCGGGAGGGTTCCAATAGTCTTGGTGGACTTGGGGTGGTCCTGAGCGTCGAAGGCGATGGTGTACTGCGACCCCTTGAAGGGCCTGGAGGTTTCCGCGCTTGGAGGGCGGCGTTGAGCTCGCGGGCCAACTGCTTGAACTGGTTGTTCGAGTAGGGCGCCTGCACCCCCCCCTCCCCCCCCCCCCCCCCCGAGGATGCAGGCAATGGCGCCCCTCGGGGCTTGGTAGCCGATATCTTCCTCGTCAGGGAGGTTGCCCTTCTTTTCTACGGCGTTGGCTTGATTTCCAGATGGTTTCTGGTAGCCGCCCTTGCGTCCGCTCCCGCGGTAGCCACGGCCTCGACCGCGGCTGGCGCTGTCTTCTGCTTGCTCGCGCTCCTTGCTCAACCTTTTGAGGTCGTAGCAGGACTCCGTAGAGTGGCCGCGCCTGTTGTGGTAGATGCAGAAAGGGCGGTGATCAACTTTCCTCTCTCCAGCCTCGGGGGAGTCCCTGCGGGTGCCTTTTGTGTCAGGCTCTGCCGCGAGAACTGCGGTGGACTTGCGCTTGGGCTCCTCCTTCTTCTTCTGTCTCTTGGACCCCTCAGCATGATCGTCCCCTCTCGAGGACATCTTCACGAAGAGGAGTCCTTCTTCAGCCTTGGCGCACTTGTCCGCCATGTCGAACAACTTGACCACAGAGGTGAGCTTGTCGTGGATGCCCAGCTTCTCGAGCATCCTGCTGTTTGTGACGCCCTCGCGGAAAGCGGCGATGACTTGAGTGTCAGGGATGTTTGGGGTCTTGTTGCGCACTTGGCTGAAGCGCTGGATATACTTGCGGAGCGTTTCATCCTTCCTCTGCACCACAGCGCGCAGATCGTTGTGGGTGAGGACGCGTTCGTACGTCCCCTTGAAGTTGGAGACGAACTGCTTGCAGAGCTCCTCCCAGGAGTTCACAGAGTCCTTCGGGAGGTTCAGGAGCCACGACAGCGCAGAGTCGCGAAGCGCTTGAGAGAACCAGTTGGCCATGACCTTGTTGTCTCCCCCCCGCAGCTTGGATGGAGGTGGTGTAGAGCTGCAGGAACTCAATGGGGTTGTTGGAGCCGTCGTAGCCCTTGGGAAGAGCCGCCCTGAACTTCTGCGGCCAGACCACGCGACGCAGAGAGCGAGTGAACGCCGTCCAGCCTGAGGTGTACGTAGCGACCCCGTGCTGAAGCGCGCCGCGGTTCTGCTGTCCCGCCTGGCCGAGGTCCTCCACGAGCCTGTTCTGGCGGTCTTGCTAGAGCTCCATCCCCACACGAGCGTCGGGCGCGGTGCGCTGCACGATTAAGCAATCGTGTGGCGAGGACGCGTGCGAAGCAGCCCTTTGTGCCGCAGCCGGTGCAGGCCCCGGAGGTGGCGGAGGCGCATTTGTTGCGACCATGCCCGCGAGAGAGGGGTGCATGTTGGACTGCGACGGAGCGGGGCGCGTCGTGGCGATGCTGACGAGGTGGTTGAGGCGTTGGAGCCACTGCTCGTGGGCCTCAGCGGTGGGATGGTAGCGGAGCAGTTCTTGCGCCATGAGCAGCGCGGTGTGGGGCGCAGGGTCTGTCCTTCCAGGGCCCAAGCCGCTTGGGTGCAGCGTCGGGTGGGACGACTGCGCGTCCTCCTGGTACTCGGCGTCGTGCTCTGGTGCCTCCGCGTGAGGGCCAGAAGGGACATGCTCCTCGTGGCGGGGTCGGCCCCGTCGTGCGCGGGTGGTCGCGGCACCTGGGGACGCGCCTGCTCCCGCGGGCGCACGTCGGTTGACTCGGGCGACGCGGGTGGCGGCGTGTTCACCATGGCGCGGAGACGAACTCGAAGGTTGTTGACGCGCCTCAATCCCCTACCTGGCGCGCCAAATGTCGGGTTAGGACTCCCAGGAATCGGGGGTAGTCACTTCCTGAAGTGTGGTTGGAAAGGGGATTGAACGCGGAGGTCTAAACCCTCAAGTGGCTCCGCGACATTGCTCACCGGACCCGAAGAAGACGCACACCCGACCAAGGAAGACACCGTCCTTTACCCAGGTTCACGACCAAGGAAGCCCCCTTGAGGCAGTTCTTGCCTTGGGAGGGAAGCGATGATCTTCTTCCTCCTCCGGCCAGAGGCTAACCTAACCAGTGTTGCTAGGGTTTACAAGGGTGTTTTGCACGCAAAGGGCCGACCCTTGCTACGATGGATGTCTTCTCTCTTTTATAGGCGCATCGGGCCTTCTCCTTCGGCTTGGCCTTCAAGGTGGCTCCCACATGCCAGTGGCAGGGCGGAGCACGAGTCCACCGCGTTCCATTCGTCCATGGACTCGGTCCATTGTTGATAAAGGTGGCGCTGTGGCCGACAGGCGGCCGACTGCGCGGTACTATCAGCAGAGCGGGCAGTCTCTGAGGTGGAGCCCGCGATGACAATCTCCGTTGGAGGGTTGCGCCGTCCACCTGCTTTATCGTCAGAGTAGAAGGTCCTCACAGCTGCCGCAGCAGGCGGCGCAACTTTGTTGACCACTTTATTGCCAGGGACAGCGACGGGGGTGTGCGCGCCACTGCACGAGTGTGGCAGAGGTCACATGCGCTCTGCGGTGCTTCCTTGGCCGCGACGTTTCCCTTCAGGCCTGAAGGGAGATTCCTGTTGGACTCCCCTCAGGCGGGTTGGCTCCTCGGGGGGGGGGGGGGGGGGGGGGTCCCCTGAGGCGAGGGGTCCCTTGAGGCCCTCGTTTCCTCTTCAGGCCCTCGAGGGGATTCGCCTCTCGAGGGTCCCGCCAGGCGGTGACGCCTTAGTCCTTAGTCTGACTGGCCCGCGTGCGAGGCCTGGGGGGAATCGGCTCTTGATACACCAGTTCCCACTGGGCCGACACCACCACCATCTCCATCGCTGTTGCTGACTCCTACGATGCGGAGTGAGTAGTTCTCCCCCGGGGCTGCGGGATCTACGGTAGCCATGTGGTTTATCTCTCCCTCCCATGATGTGATCTTTATGTGTTCATTAGCTTTGTAATCTAGTTGGATATGTGATGCTACTCTATATCTATTATGCACTCTACAAGTTACTTTAATATGAACTCCGGGATTATTCACGGTTGTAACGGTGACAATGTGTGCACCGCGTGTGATTCCTTTATGACGTTGTTGGTGTTAGTTTACTCTGACTTTGAGGGTGCCCTTGTAGCCCTACACAATGGATGGTGTTTGTTATCCAACATGAGAGTGTTTGAGAGTAATGTTTATTTATTTAACTTTGATGTCATTGTTGAGAATATCCACTTGTGATAGTAGGATCCCTAGGCCTTGTTTCTAAGCATTAAAACACCGTTTCCAACAAGTTACGCTACACGTTTGCTTGCTGCCATTTTATTACAGATTGCAATTACTACTTATAATCATCCATATTACTTGCATTTCACTATCTCTTCGCATAACTAGTGCACCTATACATCTGACAAGTGTATTGGGTGTGCTGGGGACACAAGAGACTTCTCGTATCTTAATTGCAGTGTTGCTTGAGAAGAATATCTTTGACCTCTACTTCCATGAGTTCGATATACCTTGGGTGATCCACTTAAGGGAAACTTGCTGCTGTTCTACAAACCTCTGCTCTTGGAGGCCCAACACTGTCTACGAGAATAGAAGCGTGCGTAGACATCAGTCCTCAACATGATGCTTTGTTAAAAATCTATAATTTTAATCAAGATGAAGGTGAGAAATTGCCCAAAGCTTGGACACGCTTTTGTTGCATCTTGAGAGGGCAGCCGAACCATGATTTGGAGAAAAATGATCTACTTGATATATATTTAATAGTGGACTAACTGCTAAATCTAGGACATACCTGGATAGTTTTGCTATTTGTGTTTTCAGGAAAAGAGCTCCCAAAGAAGCTGAAGAATTATTGGCTACAATATGCAAGAATAATGATGATTGGGATGTTCCTAAACCTACTCCAACGCCTCCACCAACACCGAAGAAGAGAGGTATGATATAATTAAATGAAGAAACAATGAGGGAAGCTAAAAGATCTCTTCAAGAAAGTGATATTAAATCTGAAGATGTCAAGTATTTACCTCCTATTGAAGAATTATGTAAGCCTATTCCCCCTCCAACCGTTATTGAGGTACACTCTCTCCAAAGGTTTGATGATAGAGATATCCCTTACTCTAAAACTCCTGCTCAATACTTTGATGAATTTGATGATTTTATTGTTAAGAAATGCAATTTTAATACCAGAATAGAGAATCATTTAATGAAAAATTCTCATGCTATTAGTGATTTACATGATATTGTTGATAGAACTGCTAATGATGTTAAAGTGCTCATTAAACACTTTCATATGGTTCAAACTCAAATAGATCAACTCACTAAAGTGCAAAAAGAATTGCTAGTAAACAACTCTATTACTAAAGAAAAACTTGTTTGTGAATTAACAACTAGAGGTGGTAAATCTACTCAAGATCATTTGTATCCTGAATGACATGATAAAAGAATTAAACAAGATTCTCAACGAGTTAATGAACCTAGTATTCCTTCTAGGACAAAGAAAAAGAAACATAAAACTGTTGTAGAATCCTCTGAACCTGTTAATGATCCTAGTAGTATATCTATTTCTGATGCTGAAACTGAAAGTGGTAATGAAAACAACAATGATAACGCGAATAAGAATGATAAAGATAAAAATGTTAATTCGGATCAAGAAGAAACAGAGGAAGAACCTGAAAACATGCTAAGAATAAAAAGTACACTAAACAAGATTTTATTGCTAAGAAACATGGTAATGAAAGAGAACCTTGGGTCCAAAAACGAATGCCTTTTCCAGCTAAGAAACTTAAATCTAAAGAGGAAGTTCATTATAATAGATTTTGTGATTGGATGAAACCATTGTTCTTACAAATTCCTTTGACTGATGCTATTAAGTTGCCTCCTTATTCTTAATATATGAAAGATATTGTGACTAACAAATGGAAAATTCCTAATGAGGAAATATCTACTATGCTTGCTAATTACTCTTTTAATGGTAAGGTTCCAAAGAAGCTTGGTGATCCAGGTATACCTACTATTCCTTGCTCTATCAAAAATAATTATGTTAAAACTGCTCTATGTGCTTTGGGAGCTGGAGTTAGTGTTATGCCTTTCTCCCTTTACAACAGACTTTATCTTGGTAAGTTGATACCTACTGATATATCTTTGCAAATGGCTGATAAATCTACTGTTGTTCCTGTTGGAATTTGTGAGGATGTTCTTGTCCAAAAAACTACCAATTGCTTAGTTATGACTGATATTGTTGTTCTTGAAATGCCTGAAGATGATAATATGTCTATTATTCTTGGAAGACCTTTTCTAAATACTGCAGGGGTTGTTATTGATTGCAATAAAGGAAAGGTTACTTTTAATGTTCATGACAAGGATCATACTGTTTATTTTCCTAAGAAAGTTGACAGAATGCCTGGAGTTAATACAGTTACCAAGTTGAGGACTATTAGAGAGGGAAGTATTGATTGCCCATGTAAAGAAGAATTCAAAACTCTCATGATTGGATCCATACCAATTCATTATAAGGTAACAGTGTCTCATATGGTTTAAAATCTTTCATGTCATATAAAATTCATTTGGCGGCAAGACTAGCTTGATCAACCTTGTTAACAAGTGCATTTTAAATGCATAAAGAGGCTAAACAATTTTATTTCTCTCATCCTTGTTATACCTACTGTAATGTTATTTAGTTTGCAATGTTTAGTTGAATTTGTTGTTAGAAAATATTTTTTCAGTATTGAATTTAATAATGCAAAATACCAGAAAATGAAAAAAAATAAAGTTTCTCAGAAAATTAAAAAATTTATATGAAAAATCATATTTTTCGAGGAGGGTCCTGGAAGGGAAAGAGAGCCACCAGGGGGACCCCCAGGTCCATCACATCACCTGGTGGCGCGGCAGGCAAGTGGCTGCGCCAACTGGTGGTGTGGGGCCCACATGCATGTAGCACCCTTGCTTAGGAAAACAACGGTGCTTATGAATCATGCAAAAGACTTGGATCATATAAGTCTCGCATTTTCCAATAAGATGTTATATCACAGTACAATGTCAAATTTATTACAACAGAGAACGAATGATCCAAAAACAATATTCCTTACAACTTTGCATAGCTGAAGCGCTAGCTAAATAAATAGTTCACAAAATTATTTCAGAGTTCATACGCAATTCTAAGAATAACATGGAGCTACTTCATCTCCATGAAGCCACTGGCAATCATGTTGGTTGTAGCTCGAAGACGACCCCCTTACTCCTCATCCGAACAATCTGCAAGGTTTAGTTGCAGCCCAGCTATAAAGGGTCAGCACAATTGAATTGTGGTGCCAAGTGACTCTAATTTCTAGTATTCTACTAAGCAATATCTATATGCTTATTTGGCTGGTGGAGCTTAAGGCTATTGCGCAAAGAAAGTTTTCTCCTACTTTTGGTAAACACTTTTTGAAACAATATCTTCTCTTTATGAGACATCTCGGGACAAATCCATGTCTCCTACCCATGTTCACCCATCAAAGTTTTATTAAGAAATTGGAATGAAGAGATTTTCATAAGACAACCTCGTGAAGTCACTCAATTGTCTGATGCCGGGGACACGGCTAAGATCTTAGGTTTTAACTCTCGAGAGTGTGTGCACTTTCACCATTAGACTCAATCAACCCAAACTATCCTCTACACTCATTTAGTGGGAAGGAAAAGGAGAAGACAGAGACGAGATTTTTCAGAAGTTGCCTTCCCGAGTCGACGGAGTCCATTGCCCAACCTATCCCAGCTACCACCCTTGGAACATCCGACTCAGGTCAACATCAACATACTCCATCAAGACAGAGCCCATAATGACTAATGGTTGCACTATAAGCGACTATACGCAGTGCAACATCAAATCTCATAGCCCTAGGTGGCCTCCACAAGTGAGCAAACTCAGGCCGCCGCAGACCCGACCCTTGAGTAGCCACTCAACTTGAAACCTCCTCGATCAAACCAATCCACCCAGGCGGTAAATTAATTTAGTGGAATTTTCACTTATCACATCTACCATAAAACAATCATTTTTGCAGCATGTATTTCCACTAAATTATAATAGGTTACTAACAGGAATTTCTAAAGGGTAAAAAAACAGGTTTGCATAGCACGCTATAATTTTAAGTAAAAACCTGTCATGCATACTATTAGAAAATACTACTTGAAAATACTAGTAATGCAATAGAATAAAAATAGTGGGTATTTTATGAAGTCACTTGCCTTGACAGTGATTCTAGTTGGTGCAACTCTCACAATAGGCTTCACACTCTTCGCAATCTAAATCAAACAATAACACCGAAATAAACAACCAAACCAAAAAAACACAATGCAACACAAGAAAATTATGTTATGCATGAAATAATGGATGAGTCACAATTAATAAATTGGATAAAACAATTTTATTATTATCTGTATATTATCAATTGCAATGATGTAATATGATCGATTTTAATGCATCAAATTTTATATGTGAAACGGATTGTATCGACAATTTAAATATGAGGTTAATTGCAATCTCTCAGAAGTAAGAAAATAGGTTCTTATAGACAGAGGGTTTAAGCTAATTTTATTTAAATAAATATTGACTTAAGTGTAACATTTTCTAAATGGAAATATGACCAAAACAAAATTTAATGAATCTGTAAAAATATTATAATTAAAACGTGCAAAAATATACAAACATAATTGTAATAAATTCTACACATTTTTCTGATTCCAGGGAGATAAAGTTTGCCCAAATTGGACTTATGGTTTAAAAGATTTGAATTTTCAAAGTTTGATTTGTTCTCTGGTTTTTAATTCGGCTGGGGGAAAATAAAAGAAAATAAATAGCCACGCGGCACGGCGTGATTGGCCGGTACCGGTTCGTCCAGGATCGGGCTCGGAGCCGTCCGATCTACTTAAGATGGACGCGTCAGATTAATCGTTCCATTTAAATAAAAATAAAAAAAATAAAACATGGGCCGTCCGATCTAGATCTAGCGGTCCAGATCGTACCGACCGGAAGCGGGCGGCGCGAGCCGACGGAGCGCTCGTCGGAGATGACGCCCGCGGCGGCGGCGCGTCGGCAACGGCGTTTTCCAGCGTTCTACAAAGCCCCAGGAGGAGCGTCTCTTACCAAAATGCAGAGGAGGAAGAGGCGAGGTCGATGGCGCGGCGATGGCGTCGGAGTTCCTCCCTTTTCCCTCGTCGGAGTCGCGGACGGCAGCGGTGGTCTCGGTCGTGGACGGACACGGCGCCTGGCTGCGATAGGAGACACGCGAGGGGGTTCAAAAGATGCGCAAGGAGATGGTGAAGCGAGGGGGAGGCACGGAGGCGCTCGAGGAGCTCGGCTCTGACCGAGTCCGTGCAAAACGCCGGGCGGCAATGGCGGTGGTGGCTGCCCGATTCCGAGCAGCCCGGCGGCCGTGTGGTTAGGGTTTGGGAGGGGTTTTGGAGGCGGCTACGAGGGGTATAAATATGAGGGGGTTGGGGGAACAAATCGCGACGAAAACGGCACGAATTTGATACGGTCTCGGATCCGTCTCCGGCGCGATCTCCGGATGGAGGTTGAAGACGGCTGACAGGTGGGACCCACCTGTCAGCGAGAGAGGAGAGGAGCGCGCGGCTGGAGCGGGCTGCTGGGCCATTAGCTAACGCGCGCGCGAGCGGTAGCAGTCGGGCCGGCCCGGCTGTTCATTCTCTCTCGAAATTCTATTAAATCAATTAATAAACAAAATCTATTTTTAAACTTTATCAAAACTTTTCAGAAAAATTCATAAAATCTGTTTTGGGAAGCTTATTAAATTTAGCACATTTAGACTTTATTCTTGTACACAAATAAATTTAATAAAAGAAATAATATAAGGAGTGCAATTAATAAGCTTTTATGGAAACCACCAGTTTAAAGTTATAAATAAATTTTGGTTTAATACTTTTTGTGATTCAAATGCCATGCCTATATGATGAATGTGTATGAATGCAAAGTTTCAAATTTTTGAGATTTTGGGATGTTACAAACCTAACCCCCTTAAGATGAATCTCACCCTCGAGATTCGGATTGGCTAGCAAATAGGTGTGGGTGTTCTTCTCGAAGATCATCCTCCCGTTCCCAAGTTGCTTCTACTTCGGTATGGTGGTTCCACTGGACCTTGCAAAAATCGATAGTCTTGGTTCGTGTAACCCTTTCTGCTCTCTCCAAGATTTTGATTGGTTTCTCCTCGTATGTCAGGTCACTTTCCAACTGGACCTCTTCTAGTGGCACTGTATCTCGTAGCGGGGTCTCTGCCATCTCTAGGCGACACTTCTTCAACTGTCTCACATGGAACACATTGTGTACTGCTGACAAATCTCCGACAATTCTAGCTCATACGCCAGTTCTCCCTTGCGAGAAAGAATCTTAAAGCGTCCAATGAATCGAGGTGCAAGTTTGCCTTTGATCCCGAACCTCTTCACACCAGGCAACGGTGACACTCGCAGATATGTCCTGTCACCTATCTCAAATGTGATCTTTCTCCTTTTTTAATCAGCATAACTTTTCTGTCTGGACTGCGCGATCTTCAATCTGTCTTTGATCATTCGAACCTTCTCTTCGGTTTCCTTGATTATATCAGGCCCGAATAAACTACGTTCTCCAACACCGCTCCAAAGCAGTGGTGTGGTGCATTTCCTCCCATAGAGTGCCTCAAATGGTGGCATCTCTATGCTGGCTTGGTAACTGTTGTTATAGGAAAATTCCGTGTATGGCAAATTATCATCCCAACTAGACTTGTAGTCCAATGCACATGCCCTCAGCATATCTTCCAGAATCGGGTTTACCCTTTCGGTCTGTCCATCCGTTTGAGGATGAAATGCTGTACTGAACTCTAATCTGGTTCCCAACGACTCATGTAGCTGTTTCCAGAAATGCGAGGTAAACTGGGTACCTCTATCAGACACAATCCTCTGGGGAATACCATGCAGACACACTATCCTCTTCATGTATATCTCTGCCAACTTAGCACTTGAGTAGGTAGTCTTTACTGGCACAAAATGGGCCACTTTTGTCAATCGATCCACTGTTACCCAAATCGAATCATACCCCGATCAGGTCCGCGGTAATCCTGTAATGAAATCCATTCCTATCTGTTCCCATTTCCAATCTGGTACAGGTAAAGGTTGCAACAAACCTGCTGGCTTCTAATGTTCAGCCTTCACACGGCTACACACATCACACTTAGCTATATATTCTGTGATGTCTCTATTCAGATTATTCCACCAAAATCTTTCATTCACATCCATATACATCTTGGTGTTTCCTAGGTGTATGGAATAAGGCGAGTTATGCGCTTCTTGCGGAATCAATTTTCTAAGATCATCATCTTGCGGCATGCAGATGCGTTTCTCAAACCACATGGTGCCTTGTTCATCTCCCCGAAATCCCTTGGCCTTTCCTTCGCTCAGGTTGACCTTGATTTCATCCATTATTTTGTCTCCCTTCTGAGCTCCCGGATTTTATCAATCAACACAGGTTGTACTTCCAGTGGTCCTAGGAAGCCTTCGGGTACTACCTCTATTCTGAGGTCCTTAAATGCCTTACATAAATCCTCGGACAATTCTCCCGCTATCAGTCCATTCACATGGACCTTACGACTTAATGCGTCTGCCACCACATTAGCCTTTCCTGGATGGTATTGTAAACTCATATCATAATCCTTAATAAGTTCCAGCCATCTTCTTTGCCTCATATTCAATTCCTTCTGGGTGAAAATGTATTTCAGACTCTTATGATCTGTGAACACCTCACAACGCTTTCCCAATAGATATGGTCTCCACGTCTTTAGAGCATGCACTACTGATGCTAACTCAAGATCGTGGGTGGGATAGTTGACTTCATGTTTCTTAGGCTGTCTGGAAGCATAGGAAATCACTCTCCCTCCTTGCATCAAGACACTTCCTAGTCCATGGTGCGAGGCATCACAATATAGTTGGAATTCCTTCTCTATATCTGGCAAACATAAAACAGGTGCTGACACCAGTCGTTTCTTTAGTTCCTGGAAACTTATTTCACATTCTTCACTCCACTAAAATTTGACTTCCTTCTTCAGTAGTGAGGTCTGTGGTTTGGCAAGTTTGGAGAAGTTCTCAATAAATCTTCTATAATAACCTGCCAGTCCAAGGAAACTAAGAATGTCCGCCACATTCTTGGGTACCTCCCACTTTATCACTGCTTACACCTTTTCCGGGTCTACTGCTATTCCATTCTTCGACACAACATGTCCTAGAAAACCAACTTCTTCTAGCCAGAATTCACACTTACTGAATTTGGCATATAGTTTATGCTCTGTAAGTCTCTGTAATATTAGGTGTAAGTGTTCTTCATGTTCCTCCTGACTTTTGGAGTAAATCACAATGTCATCAATGAACACCATAACAAACTTATCCAGGAAGTCCATAAACACCTTGTCAATCTTGTTCATGAAGTACGCCGGTGCATTGGTTAAACCAAACGGCATTACTGTATAATCATACAATCCATATCTGGTAGTGAATGCGGTCTTTGGGATATCTAATTCTCTTACTTTCATTTGAAAATATCCCGATCGTAAATCGATCTTAGAGACTACAGAAGCACCCTCTAGTTGGTCAAAAAGCTCATTAATTTTGGGTAGTGGGTACTTGTTCTTGATTGTCACCTCATTGATTGCCCGGTAATCCGTGACTAGCCTTTGAGTACTATCCTTTTTCTCTACAAACAGAACTGGAGCTCCCCAAGGTGAAGCACTTGGGCGGATGAATCCTTTCTGCAGTTGCACCTCTAGTTGCTTCTTGAGTTCTTTCAATTCAGTTCCGGGAACCAAATCTATAAGAAATTCAACATCTCTATCGGGTGGCATTCCTGGTAGTTCTTCGGGAAAAACATCAGGGTATTCCCTTACCACGCGGACGTCTCTCAGGCTAACCCCCTTAAGAGAGTTTAGCTTAACCTTTTTAGTTCGAACTTGGACTTGAATCTAATCTTCTTCTTTTCTGGGGTGGTAAGAGTAATGGCCCGATTTGCACAATCTAGGACTCCTTCAAACTTGGCCAACCAATCCATTCCTAAGATAACATCCAAACCTTGTGTTTCTAGTATTATTAAGTTCACTGGGAAACGATGTTTGCCTATTTCCAGGGTTCGATATCACTAGCATGTCTCCCCCGGGAGAACTTACTTTCACAGGATTCAGAAGGGTTTCGGTGGAAAATTTATGCTTGTCCACAAATGCTCTTGATATGAATGAATGAGATGCACCAGTGTCAAACAAAATTAAGGCTGGGGAGGCATCGAGTAGGAACGTACCGATCACAGCATCTGGTTTGTCGTAAACTTCCTCCACATTAACGTGATTCACTTGCCCCTTCTGCACCGCATTGGATTTGGCAGCTGCTTCCATCTTCTTTTCTGGGCATTCATTTGAGTAATGTCCTTTATTCCCACATTTGTTACAGGTCACCTGACTGATGTCTCTCTTGTGCTCATGGCCTGGGCGGTGTTGTCCATTACCATTGTTGTTACCATTATGCGAGTGAATATGACCATTGCCACTCTGTCCATTTCCTCTGTATCCGGAATTTCCTACTTTATGGGTATGACCGTTCTGGTTGTGGCCATTCCCATTCTTGTGACTGTTGTGGCTTCCGCTGTTCTCTGGAACAAAAGGATTCTTCTGCATCAGATTAGTGTTGTACTTATTGGCGCTGAACTTCCTTTTCCTATTCTCCTCCTTCTTGATGTTGCTGTCCAGAGTAATGGCCTGATCTAGCAGATCTTGGTAATAGGGGGCATAAGCCACGGACAAAGGTATCTTCAGCTCACCATTGAGTCCATTCAGAAACTTTTAATTCCTCTTTGCATCGGTATCTACATCCTCTGGAGCATAGCGGGAGAGGGAATTGAAGTCCTCCATGTACTCCCTCAAAGCACGATTTCCTTGTCTCAAGGTACGAAACTCATCCCTTTTTAGATTCATGATCCCAGTTGAGATGTTAGGATTAGGGAAGCCTTCTTTGAAAGCTTCCCAAGTTAGTCCATCAAGTGGGTGAGTGATCTGATAAGTCTCCCACCACTGTGCCGCTGGTCCCTCCAGTAGGTGAGTAGTGAACCTTACTTTCTCCAAATCAGTACACTCACTAAGAGGACCCCTCTGACTACCAGCCAGAGATGCCCACGTTATGTAAACAGATCACGATCCCAATGATCAGTGCATCGCGATCACATAACCAACATGGTATACAAAGTTACATCATACAACTCGAATAGCATAAGACTTACATAAATACTGGTCACATGACCAAGCCTACAAACATCGTCGCACTGGACGAATATTAACTAAGGATCAGCAGAAGTTTCGGCTAGGCCCTCGTCACGTCCTGACGCATTCCCACAGAGCAGTTGAGCGGGACACTTAGTTGGCGCAGTCGTCGGCGTACTCCTCCTTCTTGTCGTATCTCTCCTCATTGAAAACCTGGACGTTTGAATATCCAGGGACATAGCCATATGAGTACATTTACGTACTCGCAAGACCACCTCTAAGGCTTAAGTTTTCATGATAATGCAATAAAAACTTTTCGAAAACTGGGATAGCTGCTATATACGACTATAGGGCTTAGTTTTCGAATACCATGATTATAGACATAGAGAATACGACATCTCTGTATCTTTGTTGAAGAAAACATTTTAAGATAGAATTCTCTTCTCTTAGAAATAGCAAGGACATGTCCAAGTTCAAAACCTTCTTCTGTAAAACCATTAAAAGCACTAGGATGGGGATACCCCTTTTTCCTGACTTGAGATCGGACTGATTGTCTCCCCGAGACCAACCATCTTCTCCCAAATTCCGTACCTCCCAGGTACCACTTTGTTGCCTCCTTGTTTTCCTTTGAAAACATTTCTCTTTTGAAACCATAAAACAGCCAGCATGCCTAGTGGGACCTTTCCAACCGTCCATGACCGCGGACGCGGCTATTCGAATAGATTTACACTCTGCAGAGGTTGCACACTTTACCCACACCAATCGGTCCATCCGCCGTGTCTGCCAAGGCCCGTCATACGACTGCATGCGGGGGTCCGGATAACACGATCAAAGCTTTCCACTATGACCACCCTAGTATCGGGGCCTCCCGGTAGGTTTGTTCTCTTCGGCACCGTGTGCTCCACTAGACCTCTTGGTCTTTCCTCGGGACGCCACACCGCCACGTCAGGAGACCTGCCGTAATCGTCCGGCTGTTGGTCCTCAACAGTGTATTGTCTCTTCCGGACGACAACCCGGCTTCGAGGGCCCAGCCCTTATAGAAAGTATGAGAGCCCCAACACTAAAACAGACAAGCTTCCGGCTAAGCCCTACCCATGTCAGGTAGTGTGGCTGCACGGGTTAATTGTTTGGGCGGCTGCTAGGGTCACACTTTGTTTTTCCAAAACACTTCCTCCTCCGACTACTCCCAGCAGCTCGGGTTTTCGCAAACATCTCCGATTTGCCCCCAGCAACTCGGGTTTTAAATAAAACACTTGCTCACCGATTGCTCCCAGCAACTCGGGTTTTCCTCCGTAAAATAGTTTTATCAAATAGGTTCCCATCCTATAGTTTTGAGGTAAGTAGATGAAGGTAGACTACAAGAAAACTTAATCTTTTTGATGGAGCCTTCAACAACAAGGCTCATCAAGTAAAACTCTTTTTGTAATACCTACAGTATTCTAGCAGATAGCTTTGGCCAAACAATATTTCATAAAAGTAGTTTTTGGGTGGCAAGGTACCACAAAAGAAATTAGACATGCATTATTTTAGTTTTGAAAACAAAACATGCTTGATAAAAAAAAATAGGATTCATTATAGTGGTGAGGTGGCTTGCCTGGCTCCGCAATATGTCCTTGGTCTTGGTCTTGATGCTCCTCAGGTTCACTCCTCACTTCCAGTTCCTTCCCGATTGTATCTAACGTCGTAAACAGAAAAAGGAACAACACTCAAAATACAAGACAATGTCACAAGGACATAACCAACAACAAGCATCGCATAAGACATTTAGCTAACAATCAAAAGCAAACAATTCCTTTAGCTAAACAACAATAAAAACCAAGGTCCTTAGAGATAAGACAAACAACATATACTCCTAAGGGAATATACACCACAACTCTGAGTAATAAAAAGGTAGTTCTACAGAACACTAAAACAATACATCACTTAGGGTTACTGCATCATTTAACAAGAGCTGTTATATTAGTTTCCGGAAATACTTCAGACAAAAGTATCTTAGCAGTTCAGGAAATACTTCAGACAAAAGTATATATTAATTACACCAGCAAGTATTAACATTAACACTAGCGTTGAGCACGCTCACATGCAAACATGTTACTAGCTCAAGAAACACCTACTATCAAGTAACTAGGCGACGAACAATGGTAATACCACTGTCCAAACAAGTTTATGACTAAGAGCTAAAAAGGTGCATTAAGCCTGTTTAATAAGACACTGCAATTAACACCACTTCAACATTTAAACCAAACAATCACACAGTAACAAGTGTTGACAGCAATTCTTGAAATGAACAAGCCATGCAATGATCATTACAAAACACAAACAATTACTGTATAGTATTTAACACCAAACAATCATTCACATGCATAACACACAAATGAAATTAGTGCAACTCCTAGGAAACAAGATGAACTATGTGAAACTCACAAGTGAAGGGACAAGCAATACTTTCAGGAAATTTATTAAGGCTATTAAAGGATAACCTGAGCTTCTGTACTTATGAGTTACTAAGCACATCAACACATAACAATTCAAGTAAAACAGAGAATTAACTTATTACATTTATTGGATAAATAAGATGATGTTTAAAGAGATAAAACATAACACACAAACATACCCACAAGCAAAGCATAAAAACACAATTGATGTTATTATTAGGGTACAAAGTGAATAATGCTAAACATATGTAAACAATGCACCACACATTATCAAAGTGGTTTAATCAAGTCATTATTATTGAGCTAAGGTTCTGATCTTCAAAAGATGATTAGTAATATTTCTACAATTCACATTTGCTAAGAACATATGATTAAAAACTAATACTTCTATTAGCCAAATGTTGTTGTTTTGGTAGATAAATCATGACTCCTAAGATAATGTTCATAAAGTAGAATCCTTCTACCACAGTACACCTAGCAACCATATGAAGTGGTGAAAATTGGATTTGCATAATAAGCTATTACAAAACAGTAGCTAAAAATTATGCAAATGCTACTGGTCTCAAAACCATAATGAATAGTAGTTCTAGTTTTAAGTATCTCTTAGATGCAACACAAATTACTATGGATGGGTACTGGTTTTATTCTTCTGTAAAAATTGGATTCGCTTAATTTGGACACTCCTTGTTCCATATATTTCAGTTTTAGTGGAACACACACATTTTACCATTAATAGTGTGTAGCACAATATATGATTTATTTTTAGACAAATCCAACTTTGGATGATAAACAAAATGCATAAGTACCACACAAAAATACTCCTAAACTATTTGCACAAACATATATAGCTCAAACAATTAGAACTAGACACATCCAAACGACAATTAATAGATATACTATTTTTGAAGTGCAAAAACCTATGGCTTTCCATAGAACTAAATTTTGCAAGATTTGGATTTATAAAACTCAAGTTATTAAGTAAATGGTGCAAAATCCACTTTTTACAAGATTGCACATATCACACTCATACAAATATATTTTTGAGAAGGGCCAGTGCCACATGATTGAGAAAACACATAGCTATGCTACAAAATTTATCTCACAATTTTTGCATTCTTAGATCTACCACAAATTAAATAAAGCTACAAGGCTGATTAACAGGAAATTAAACAGGAAATAAATTAACAGGAAAAATAATAGAAAAGGGCCGGATCTAGCCGGATCTGGGCCGCCAGAGGCAGGCCGGCCCGGTGTGCTGCACGCCCAGGCCAATAAGAACGCCGCCGCCGGATCCGTGACGGAGGTCCGAGATTAGATCGATCCAGGATTCAAGGACGGCCGTGGATGAGGAGATCGACGGCTGGGAGGTTGTCTTCTTCCTCCAGACACCGGAACAAGGGAAAGAAAGCAAAGGGGAAAGGCGGGCACGAGCTGCTCACCCAGGGAGCTCTTCGGGCGATGAGGAGGAGTGGAGGAGGACGCGGAGGGCTCGGGTAGGTGTGACGCCCTAAAATCGGAACTATGTAGATTTAAGCGTTCCCGCCGAAATACGCATAATAACGATTTTAGGTCGCCCACCAGACATAATGTGCACGCCGAAACATGCGCATTATGTGCGTGGAATTGTGATAACATTACAACAGTTTCGATCTTGTTAGGTGCAAGTTGTCTAGATCTTGTTAGCCAGCATCATCACCAAAGTCGTCCATAACCGTGGACACGGCTCATCGATAAGATTATACCCATACTCGCATGATCAACCCAAGCAAGCATCAGGGCTTCTCAACACGACTTATTCCTTCACTACAGCAAGTCCAAGTGCCACCCATATGAGTTGTTACCCGCGTCAGGAGTCCGGCCGAATCTCAATTGCGGACTCATTAGTTTGTTTCCACGCGCCATGCGACTCAAACCACAGTAGGAACTGTCCGCTTCGCGCGCACCACCCCTATATGACCCCCCGTATCATGTAACATCTCATCAATCATCATCATCATGCACATGAATATGAGCAAATGGAAAACCCGAACTAGTTGCGGCACATGGAAAAGCTGAAGATCCGTTCAAAGTCGAGGGGGGCTCCATTGGGCCTCCCACAAGTGGTTAGTGCGCTCAAAATTGGATCCGAGGACAAAATCTCAGTTCCTAGGTCGACACTGAGCAGAACAAAGCACCTCGCAAGGCCTTCCGCCTGGTGCCTTATCATTTAATTATAATACCCATATATAAGACAACATTTTATTAAGGTAGAATAACCTATCATGCTAAGCAGGTGAAATAAATAAGACATACAGACGAATCGCACAAACAACTCTAAGCATGCGCTACGACTCGCAAGGCTAACAGATAAACATGCAACAGGTATTAGGATGTGGGGATAAAGCTGTATGGGCTGCAGGATAAACATGTGATGGGATCGCGATAAAGAATCGAATACTAGGGTAGCAGAGATCAACGGCAGGAATGAAAGACAATGTATAGGTAAACAAGCAAATTCTGCTTGCCTGGAATCCCGCATGGAAGCAGATCTTGTCGTTGCTCACACATCTCAACGTCGTATCCGCGAAGAAGCAACAAACACTGGAAAGCGTAAAAGATGCATTTTACAACTACGGCAAAAGATCCAGCATGATCATATGAGCATGATGCATGGCATGGCGAGATGCAATTTGAGATGCACTTAACTCAAATTAAGCGAAACCGGGGTTCCGACAATTAATACTTAGGTGCAAGTTATTTATCTACTCCACAAATTAAATGTTCATTAACATGGCAAGACATGGCAAAGATGATCTAGTCAAATTAAATGGAATGGGGCAATACATATATTGATTTGCCCCCACAGATTCCATATTTATTAATTAGGTGATTTACTACACCCGCAAACCCAAGAGATGCAACACATGCAATTATGATGCGATATGCACAAGATAGATGACATTTAATAAAAATAGGTTTAGGGTTAGGGTTTGGGTCCGTACGTCGGGCCGGGAGAGATAGGGTTCGAAACCGACGTCTTCGGGACGTAGAAGAAGTAGTCGTCGTCGGGGAAGTAGTCGTCGCGGAACCGGGGCATCGTCGTTTGTCGGTGTCGTGGAAGTGGTCGGGAAGTCGTACTCGATCATCCTCGTTGACGGGCGCGGGCACGGAGGAGCAAGGCAAATGGACACCGGAAGGAGGCGCACACGGGGCGTGCACCGCAACACGGACACGGGGTCACGGAAACGCGGCACCGGAAGAGGACGCGCACGCGCATGTCGCAACACCTCGAAGGGTGGACAACTCAGACACAAAAAAAAATGATGCCGAAGGTCTTGCGGGCATTTCACCAAACACCTTGCGAGCGCCGGATGTGGTGACGACACAGGACGGAGAAGGCGTGCGCGCGGCCGGACGAGGAGGTAGCGGGGACGGCGCGCTGCGGCGCGGACGAGCGCGTGCGGGGCGGCGGCGCGCTGCGGTGCGCGGGGCAGAGCGCACGGCGGCGGCGGGCGGCGCGGCGCGGGAGGAGCGCGCGGCGCGGGGACGTGCGGATCGGGGCGCGGTGCAGCGGCGGCGGCTGCGGCGGCGGCGCGGCATGCGGGGCGGCCGGGCCGGAGCAGGCCGGGGCGCGCGGAGGCGAGCGGAGGCGTGGCTGCGGCGGCGGCGTCGGAGGCAGAGGAGGACGGGCGCGGCAGAGGAGGCACGGGCAGCGGCCGGCGGCGTCGCTGGAGGCGGCCGAACTGAGCGGCGGGGCAGGGCGCGGCCCGGAGGCGCGGAGGCGGCCGGTGGCTGGCGGGGGAGGCGAGGAGGCGCGGGCGAGCGCGGGCTGCGGCGCGCGGCGGCGGCTGCAGGCGGCCGGGGACGGCGCGGCGCGGGCGGCCGGCGCGGCGGCGCAAGGGGGCGGCGGCGCGCGCGCGCTGGGCGGCCGGGAGGCGCGTGCTGGGTTGGTGCGGAGGCGGCCGGGGCCGGTGCGGCGGCGCGGGAGGCGACGTCGCGGACGGGCCGGAGGCGCGGCGCACGGAGAAGGGCGCAGGGCGCCGTCGGGTCGGTGGTTGGTGCGTGCGGGAGTGTCTCCCGTGCGGGGCTAGCTCGGGAAGAAGAAAGGAGAAGGAAGAGAAAGAAAAAAAGAAAAGAAGGTAAAGAAAAAAGGAAAGAAGGGGGAAAAGGAAAAAGAAGGGGTGGGAGCACTCTTTTGCAAAAACAGCAAAATGGAGGAGGGTGGCTGCAAAAGGCAGGGGGTGGGAAAAGTTTTTCAGGGAGAAAACCTAGGGTTTGGTTAGATGGGCTTGGGCTTTTTATTTCTCTCCCTTTTTTATTTATTTTCGGTTTTATATTTTTAAAACAAAAACGAAAAGGAATTTGAATACAAAATCTTTACAAAATATTTTTAGTTTTGAATAGACAATTTAATAAACTAGTTTTTAACATTTTTAAGATTTGGAAATAACACATTTTTAATTAATTTGAAATGCATTTAAATTTAATCGTGGTAAAATGATTTAAATGCAACAAATTAAAATGATGAGATGAAATGCAATGTCATGTCGATGCAAAAAAAAAAAAAAAACACACCAAAATAAAAAGGGGATAAATCCCGGGGCGTTACAATCGACACCACTAACAAGGGATCGCGTCCCGAGATCCACGCCGAGACCACAAGAATAGACGGGTAACTATCGAGTCTTCACGCTCCGGGATGAACTTCTCGACACCACTAACAAGGGATTGTTGCTCCACCTTGAAATTCTCGACACCACTAACAAGGGATTGTTGCTCACGACGAAGACGACTCCGAAAGATCGAACCTAATAGCATAAAAGGCAAGAAATCGTCCACCCACACGTAGGATCCTAAAACTTTGAAAGTTGGATAAGAGAAGAGACTCAAAACAAGTAAGGTAAGAGGAGAAATAGAACATAGATAAGGAATAAAAAGAAACCTATTGAGATATTTTTCAAAAATAATTTAAGTAAAATAGTTTTCGACACTCTAGAAACAACGACCGTTAGCGAGGTTATCCTACAGGCTTTTGCGGACCCGCTGCTTCGATAACCATTCGTATCGAAACTACAAGGAGATCGAAACCAAGGCTCTGATACCACTTTGTGACGCCCTAAAATCGGAACTATGTAGATTTAAGCGTTCCCGCCGAAATCCGCATAATAACGATTTTAGGTCGCCCACCAGACATAATGTGCACGCCGAAACATGCGCATTATGTGGGTGGAATTGTGATAACATTACAACAGTTTCGATACATCCACAAATACAACAGAAGATAAAAATACAACAACGACTCGAACGAGTCAAGATACAAATGATACAATACAAAGATTCAAATGACAGCGGAAGCAAAATAGTATCCGGCTACGGATAAGATGCAAATTGAACTAAGAGTGCTGAAGATAAGCGATGGCGCCATATCCCTGCCCAGCCAAGCCGGAGGGATTCCCAAGCTAACGTCGTCTGACTTCAAACCTGTTGACTGCACATAAAGCACATCCCAAAAGAGGGTCAAGGCACTCCCTGGCAAGCAAACCCGACTTGCCTACTTTCTACACCATCTCCCAAAATATAGGGGAGGTGGACTTAGCGGCAGCAGCACTAGCAACCTAAAGAGACACGCTACAACTTCCGTCTAATCAGAGAGGGATAAGAGAGCGCATAAGATAAACATCTACAACTAACACCAATCATAACCCATTCCCGAATTAACCCCCTCAACCAAATATGAGGAAGCAATTCGGGAAACTCACACGTTGAACAGTTTTAATTATAATTTATTGTGAACGTAATTATATATTACTAGTCAAATTAATTAACATTAATTAGGTGCAAGTTGTCTAGATCTTGTTAGCCAGCATCATCACCAAAGTCGTCCATAACCGTGGACACGGCTCATCGATAAGATTATACCCTGCAGGGGTGCACTACTGTACCCATACTCGCATGATCAACCCAAGCAAGCATCAGGGCTTCTCAACACGACTTATTCCTTCACTACAGCAAGTCCAAGTGCCACCCATATGAGTTGTTACCCGCGTCAGGAGTCCGGCCGAATCTCAATTGCGGACTCATTAGTTTGTGTCCACGCGCCATGCGGCTCAAACCACAGTAGGAACTGTCCGCTTCGCGCGCACCACCCTTATATGACCCCCCGTATCATGTAACCTCTCATCAATCATCATCATCATGCACATGAATATGAGCAAATGGAAAACCCGAACTAGTTGCGGCACATGGAAAAGCTGAAGATCCGTTCAAAGTCGAGGGGGGCTCCATTGGGCCTCCCACAAGTGGTTAGTGCGCTCAAAATTGGATCCGAGGACAAAATCTCAGTTCCTAGGTCGACACTGAGCAGAACAAAGCACCTCGCAAGGCCTTCCGCCTGGTGCCTTATCATTTAATTATAATACCCATATATAAGACAACATTTTATTAAGGTAGAATAACCTATCATGCTAAGCATGTGAAATAAATAAGACATACAGACGACTCGCACAAACAACTCTAAGCATGCGCTACGACTCGCAAGGCTAACAGATAAACATGCAACATGTATTAGGATGTGGGGATAAAGCTGTATGGGCTGCAGGATAAACATGTGATGGGATCGCGATAAAGAATCGAATACTAGGGTAGCAGAGATCAACGGCAGGAATGAAAGACAATGTATAGGTAAACAAGCAAATTCTGCTTGCCTGGAATCCCGCATGGAAGCAGATCTTGTCGCTGCTCACACATCTCAACGTCGTATCCGCGAAGAAGCAACAAACACTGGAAAGCGTAAAAGATGCATTTTACAACTACGGCAAAAGATCCAGCATGATCATATGAGCATGATGCATGGCATGGCGAGATGCAATTTGAGATGCACTTAACTCAAATTAAGCGGAACCGGGGTTCCGACAATTAATACTTGGGTGCAAGTTATTTATCTACTCCACAAATTAAATGTTCATTAACATGGCAAGACATGGCAAAGATGATCTAGTCAAATTAAATGGAATGGGGCAATACATATATTGATTTGCCCCCACACATTCCATATTTATTAATTAGGTGATTTACTACACCCGCAAACCCAAGAGATGCAACACATGCAATTATGATGCGATATGCACAAGATAGATGACATTTAATAAAAATAGGTTTAGGGTTAGGGTTTGGGTCCGTACGTCGGGCCGGGAGAGATAGGGTTCGAAACCGACGTCTTCGGGACGTAGAAGAAGTAGTCGTCGTCGGGGAAGTAGTCGTCGCGGAACCGGGGCATCGTCGTTTGTCGGTGTCGTGGAAGTGGTCGGGAAGTCGTACTCGATCATCCTCGTTGACGGGCTCGGGCACGGAGGAGCAAGGCAAATGGACACCGGAAGGAGGCGCACACGGGGCGTGCACCGCAACACGGACACGGGGTCACGGAAACGCGGCACCGAAAGAGGACGCGCACGCGCATGTAGCAACACCTCGAAGGGTGGACAACTCGGACAAAAAAAAATGATGCCGAAGGTCTTGCGGGCATTTCACCAAACACCTTGCGAGCGCCGGATGCGGGGACGCCACAGGACGGAGAAGGCGTGCGCGCGTCCGGACGAGGAGGCAGCGGGGACGGCGCGCTGCGGCGCGGACGAGCGCGTGCGGGGCGGCGGCGCGCTGCGGTGCGCGGGGCAGAGCGCACGGCGGCGGCGGGCGGCGCGGCGCGGGAGGAGCCCGCGGCGCGGGGACGTGCGGCTCGGGGCGCGGTGCAGCGCCGGCGGTGGCGGCGCGGCATGCGGGGCGGCCGGAGGCGAGGGCGGCCGGGCCGGAGCAGGCCAGGGCGTGCGGAGGCGAGCGGAGGCGCGGCTGCGGCGGCGGCGTCGGAGGCAGAGGATGACGGGCGCGGCAGAGGTGGCACGGGCGGCGGCCGGCGGCGTCGCTGGAGGCGGCCGAGCTGAGCGGTGGGTGGCGGGGGAGGCGAGGAGGCGCGGGCGAGCGCGGGCTGCGGCGCGCGGCGGCGGCTGCGGGCGGCCGGCGCGGCGGCGCAAGGGGGCGGCGGCGCGCGCGCGCTGGGCGGCGGGGAGGCGCGTGCTGGGTTGGTGCGGAGGCGGCCTGGGCCGGTGCGGCGGCGCGGGAGGCGACGGCGTGGACGGGACGGAGGCGCGGCGCACGGAGAAGGGCGCAGGGCGCCGTCGGGTCGGTGGTTGGTGCGTGCGGGAGTGTCTCCCGTGCGGGGCTAGCTCGGGAAGAAGAAAGGAGAAGGAAGAGAAAGAAAAAAAAGAAAAGAAGGAAAAGAAAAAAGGAAAGAAGGGGGAAAAGGAAAAAGAAGGGGTGGGAGCACTCTTTTGCAAAAACAGCAAAATGGAGGAGGGTGGCTGCAAAAGGCAGGGGGTGGGAAAAGTTTTTCAGGGAGAAAACCTAGGGTTTGGTTAGATGGGCTTGGGCTTTTTATTTCTCTCCCTTTTTTATTTATTTTCGGTTTTATATTTTTAAAACAAAAACGAAAAGGAATTTGAATACAAAATCTTTACAAAATATTTTAAGTTTTGAATAGACAATTTAACAAACTATTTTTTAACATTTTTAAGATTTGAAAATAACACATTTTTAATTAATTTGAAATGCATTTAAATTTAATCGTGGTAAAATGATTTAAATGCAACAAATTAAAATGATGAGATGAAATGCAATGTCATGTCGATGCAAAAAAAAAGAAAACACACCAAAATAAAAAGGGGATAAATCCCGGGGCGTTACAGTAGGTCAGTGGTAGCTGTAGTTCAAGAGAGAGGCATCCCGAACGACAGCGCGACGCCTCCGGGAACTCCGGTGGACCTGAAAACGAACGGAGATGTCTGAGAGGGAGCCCAAGGGAAGGGGAATGATTTGGTGCAGAGAGGGGAAACGGAGAGGCACGACAATGGTGGGAATCTTGCTCGGAGTTGCGGACCCCCGGACGATAGTCTTCTCGCGTTCCATAGCAGGAGAGAGGGAGAGCTCGAGAGGCCTAGCTCGGGGTGGGAGAGTGGAGTGAGGGGAGGCAGAATGGCAAGGCGAGAGGGGTTGCGTGTGTCTCGGGTTTCTTTTCCGAGCTCGAGGCCGGTCCACCATGGACTTCGAGCACGCGAGGGGTGGAGGGGAAAGCAGACCGCGGATTGGCAAGGTTGGGCGGTGGGGGGGGGGGGGGGAGCGTCTCCACGGGCTGCAGAGGTTTTGGAAGCTTGCCCATGTCCCTTGGTCGATGGAGGGAGGTGAAATAATGGAGATGATGTTCCTGCCCGCCAGGTGTTTGCTGAAAACCTCCAAGAGAACAGAGAGAGGGAAAAAGGCTAGGGTAATTAGGGTTGATGCCAAAAGGGTCCAGGGGTGTGTGGGTATCCAATGTGAGTCTAAGACCAGAGTATGAGGAGAGGGGTGTGTTGGTTTAAGGTTTAGAGAAATTTTGCGCTGATTAAACTTAGCCACAAAACCATGATGGATTAGTCAACTCCTTGACAGGAAAATTATAACACAAGCAGGGTTGGGTAGAGGGTATATAGGTTTAACATTTTATTTAAAAGTTTAGGTTAAATGGGTTCAGTAACATCTAGATACAAAAATGTCGAAAAGCTACTCTATAACACAACATATGGCCACCTTAGGTTTAAGCACTCAAAACAAGCAAGAGTTAGTGATCAAACATTTTTGTAAGATTTAAAGGAGGCTATACATGGAAAGTAGAGGTGATGTAGATGATACCAGAGGTTTTGTATTTCCAAGATTAACAAAATAAACCCTAATTTTCATGCTCTAGAAATGCTAAAAATTGAAAGTAGAGAACATTATTATCTCCTCTTGAAAGTATAATATTTGACTTTCCATTGAAACAAAGCATAAGGTAAAATGGGTAAATACACCAAAACCATATGGCACAACATTTAAAGCATGAATGGTCTCAAATAAATTATATAAATAAAATGTTGTCTCATACACCACCACATGAACACGCATAAAATAACACACTTATGGGAAACAATTTAAGCACATAACATAAAGGCCAACCACACAATTGGATTACTAACCATACTTTTAATATAAATCAAGATATTTGAGAGGAAGAGATCAAAAGGGTATTTTTGGTAGGAATATAATAAAACAAACATTTTTTTGGAATTGATTTCCAAGAGCAAATAGAAATGGTCTCGTGAAAAGAGAGTTGCTAATACTAGCTACATATAAAACTTAAAATATAATAGGACTTGTCATATAGTCCTTTATAGTTTGCAATCATATAGGTTTTGCATATAATTTTATTTTCTGAAAAAAAGGTCTTTGGGTAGCTGCTAACTTCAGAACATCATGGTTAATGTTAAACATAAGATAGCAGAAGATATATGGATTGTCTTATTTATAAAAACATTTTTATCAGATGTCATATTATAACTAGGTTGAGTTTTAGGGTTGATAGCTAGAGAGGTTATCAACACAAACACAAAACATACCATGACAAACAGAGCATACCAGGGAAAACACATCTATTGACAGGACATTTCAAAAAGTTTTTGTTGGTTCCAAATTTTGGGTGCTTTATAATTAAGTTTTTCTTGTTCCCAAAATTTGGGACGTTACACTCACAAGTAACTAGATCCTTTTTCACAGGGCGTAGCCAATCATCGGCTACGATAGGTTCTCTAGCTGTGGAGAATTTGTTGGGCCTGAGCCTCAAGAACCTAGCAAGGCGATCAACTTGGGGAGGGGTGGTGGTGGCGGCGGGGGTGGGGGTGGTGGCGGATTGTTCTGATTTGCCATGAACTGAGCCATCATGGTCATCATATGTGTCTTAGCTGCCATCATTTGCTGCATCATTTCGTTGGCATTGTTGTTGTTGTCGGGATCACGACGCGGAGGCATCTGTATGATTTGAGAAGAGGTTAGCATAGATAGAAAGAGACTAAAGGATAATCTACCCATGCACAACATACAAACCACAGAAACACACCAAACAACAACCAATAACACACTCAAAATATTTTATAAATTCGAATTTTATAGATTTTGAATACCAAGAGAGGACATAGGTTCAAAATTATGCTAACGTACTGCCTCACCACAATTTGGTAGGTCAATACAAACTTCGATACGATAAGGAAATAACTCGCAAAATAAGATAACTGGTGGTCTCTCTTATCAAAGCTTGAAACTATTGATGTATTTACGGGTGTTCCCGCACTTGCGCTTCTAGCCATTTGTGGCCTCCTTGGGTGCGTCTTCTTCGGGATAGGTTATCAATAGGGGCGTTGGGACGGCAAGGGGGGTGTTCATCTTTGCCTGGAGTTCCATTTGGCTTAGTTGCTCACACAAATGAGCACACTGTGCTTGCAAAGCCAGAATGTGGGCATCCTTCTACGCAATCCTATCGTATTGTCGCTCAATCTTGGCTTCAAGCTTCTTGTTCTCCTCATACAGCAACTGGTTCTCATCACAAAGGTGTAGCGTACCTGCACTTTAAATAAGGCCGATACATGTGTATAGTGCAAATCTCTGGATCGATTAATTTGCACACACAGTTTACGATGTAATATCACAACAAAGCGTCAATTTTATTACATCGATGATCCAGAATTACAAAATATTCGATACAAGTTGCATAGCATGAAGCTAGCATTGAAAAAGTACACAACAGAAATACAATAGCAGTGGGTCTCCAACAACTTCATGTTGCCACAGGCGAAAACATGTTGGTTGTAGACTCGGAACCTTTAAACGAAACCAAATTATCCTTTACACACCATTTGTGATAAGGAAGGGAGAAGAATGAGACGAGATCTTTCAGAAGCATTTTCCCTCCCACCTGCCTTTACCCGTTCACCTAACCCCCCTACAGCTGCTTGTCAAGTCGGAGAGAGTCCATGCAACATAATTGATCAAGCCAGAGCCCATATGGCAATGGCTGCACTGGAAGCAATCGTCACTCAGAGTTCTTCAGATTCCTCTGTTCCTGGGTGGCTATTCACAAGTGTACATACTCCAGGAACCATAGACATGGCCTGAGGAGCCACTCAACATAAACCATACAACCTCTTACCACCCAGGTGTTTCATTAACTTAGTGGATGTACTCTCAGGTGAAAATCACCATGCTCACGGCACTAAGTAGAATAGACATTCATCCTAGGCGACGACAACCGTGAGCACAGCCCTGAGTAGTCACTTAATATTTTGTAAAACTTTTCATCAATTGCATAGCATCAATATGTAACATCCCAATATTTTGGAATGTTAAAAAAAATCACAAAAATTTAAAACATTTGTTTTTGATTAAAATAAAATATTAAAATGCTTAAGAGAACCAACTATAAAGACTTCAAACATCTTGAAAAGATTTAATATTTCAAATATCTCAGTTCATAGTTACTTTCAAAAGTTGTTCCAAGTTAAACAATTTATTATCCATGGTAAGTGTTAAACCTCAATATGTAATTTGACAAATGTTTTACAAAATTTCAAACCATTTCATTATAATAAAAGGGTTTCCTTATAATTTTTTGTTTTCAACCACTTAGCCATAGCTATTCATAAATTGAATAATATTTACTAGTGTTATTTTAGACAAATTAAAACATGATCTATTTGCCAAATGGTTTTTCATTATTTCAGCTAAAGTTCAAAAACATAGTGTTGAAATTACAACCTATAGTTATGATTTTAATATATTCATATATTTTATAATAAATGGATTATCCAAATAAATATCTCATTAGCTTAAAATGATTTTTCATTTATTTTCAAAACATGAAATAATTAATATACTCTATATAAGGAATACATTGAATAAAAAACCTTTTCCAAAGTTGTTTTAGGAGGTTTTTCATATGATTTATCATAATATAAAATATAATGATGCACAAAATAAAAATTGAATCCAATATATTTCCTATTACTTTAAAAATATTTATATTCTTTTATTTTACAATTATACCAAAATAGAAATGAATGGTTATTGAAAATGAATTTAAATAACTTAAATCCAAACATATTTGAATATGGGTATTTTACAAATTTTATTTAGCCAAAAGAAAATTTAATTAAGATATAATTTCAAATTTGACTTTAGTGTCAAATTTGTATTAAACCAATATTTCAAAATAATTAATTTTAAAAAGTTTTCAAAACTTGCCCACTAATGTTTTAAAACATAGATATGAATATTACAAATTTTTAGAAATTTATTTGACTCCATTTGGGTGTTTAAATCAAAAGTTATAAAAGAAACCAGAAAAGGAAAAAAGAAAATCCCCTGTGACGTCATCGCTGACGTCACCCTTCTTCCTCCTCCGGCCGAAAATAGCGCCTCCAATTCCTCTCCCAAATCCGGCGAGATTGTCGCGCTCTGTTTCCCCCCGTTCGACCTATAAAACCCCCGCACCCTCCGCCACCTTTCCCCTAAAATCCTAGCACCTAAGACGCCGCCAGGCCGGAGAAATTTGGCTGGAGTTCGTCCGAGCCGCCGGCTCTCTTCTCTTTTTCCGGCGAGACAAAGAACCTTCAGAGCCGGTAAACCCTACCCCGACCTCGCCCTCGCCATTGCGCATCTCCCTATGCCCTCCACGGGTCAGGAATGACACGGGAGTGTCGACTCCGTCCATCACCGGATCTCATCGGCGCACGGGTACCTCCGGCCGCACCTCCTCGCCTCGCTTGAATCAAATCCTCGACGCAGCAGCCTCCAGCGCATGCGCCGTCGCGCGCAGCACGCCGTCGTGCCCTCCTCGAGCTCGGGGAAGCACCACAGGGAGCAGACGGTCCATGGCCGAGCCGCAACGCCGCCTTCCTCTCCACCTCCGGCGAACTCCACCACCAGGTATTGGTCAACGCGTCCCGACCGTCCGATTCCAATCCTACGACCCAGATTAGAAATTTTAAACGAACCGGTACGGACATATCTGGACCGTCAGATCCAGATCTGACGGCACAGATCCAGTCACTTATCCACGTCGGATCCCAGTCAGCGCACAGTCAGCGCTGACGTGTTAAATCATTTTTTCGATTTTTAATTTGGCAGTTTTGCAGAAAAGCCCCTGCCACTTAGATTTGTCATAACTTTTTAACCACTTATCCAAATTCAAATATTTTTACATATTTGGAAAGCCCTTGACATGTAGAATATTTTGGATCTGCCAAAATTCAAATTTGACTTAGTTTAAAATATTCAAATTTCAAATGGTGAATTTGACTACTTTTGTCATAACTTTAAATCTGTAAATTCAAAAATTGCAAATAAAATTGTTTTAGAGACTTTATAAAATGTGTGATATGATGCCTATGATTTTAAAATAATTTTTAAGAATTACTTTGATGATTTAATAGTTGCATGTTTAATTTGAATAGTTTGACTACTTTTGACATAACTTTAATACAAACAATTATTTTTGATTAAATCCAATTGTATAAATTTAAATAAAAGTGCTCTGTCTATTAACCCCATTTATAAAATTTTGTTATGAATAATGTGTGAACAATTTAAAATGAATTTAAAAGTCAGAGACTCAATTTGATTTATTTTAGCAAATTATAAGGTTTATTAATTTAAAAATTATTACTTTGCACCAAAGACATAAATAATTGTCCTTATCCAGAGGAAGCTCAAATCCCTGTTTATTAATTTATTTCATAACATTAATAAGTAAGTTTTGTTTAAAACCCTTTAAATGCTTTTAGCTCTTTTTACAAGTGTTATAAATGTTATTGGATAATTAGGTGTTACTAAAAATGTTATTTAAAACATTATACCATTTCAAATAACTAAGTTATTAATAATACTATAAAATTTTAAGTTGGGGATTAAAAATGTTTAGATATGAGAAAATTCAGAAATCCTTGAATATGATTTTGGTCAATTTAATCTTAAACTTAATCTCGAGTAAATGTAATTGAATATTAATAGTTGTATTAAAGTTTTGGAAACACCCATACAACCTTTTCGAGTTGAAAGATTTGACTCCAGACCATCCCTTGACGAAACCCTAAACCCAAACACATTTATTCTTTTTTTATATTGAATTATGTGACACCTTTGACCAAACCCTTATGAGAAGACTCGTTACGCTTGTATGTTTCAATATGTTTTGTGTTTGTTGAATTGCTTGTTTATTGGGTGTCCTTTTTACTATATAGTTTGAAACGAGGAGCAACCATTGACTTCGACAAGAGTGTGAGAGAAACGACAACTTTCATAAGGCAAGTGACTTCATAAAACACCTAATATTTTATTCTATTGCATATCTAGTGTTTTCAAACAGTATTTGCAAAAGTAGTATGCATGATAGGTTTTTGGGAGATTGTAGTATGCTATGCAAACCTTTTAGGTTTCCCCTTAGAAATTCCAGATTAGACCCCTATTATAATTTAGTGGAAGCAACTGCTGCAAAAATGATTGTTTTATGGTTGATGTGATAAATGAAAATTTCCACTAAATTAATTTAACGCCTGGGTGGATTGGGTCGATCGAGGAGGTTTCAAGTTGAGTGGCTTCTCAGGGCCAAGTGTCATGGTTGTCTTCGCCCAGGGTAGTTTCTACTTACTTGGGGCCATGATATGCGGTGTTAACCTGAGTTGCTCACTTGTGGTAGGCCACCCAGGGCTATGAGATTGAAGTTTACACTGAGTCTAGTTTCTTATCGTGCAACCATTGGTCAATATGGGCTCTATCTTGATGGAGTAAGTTGATGTGGACCTGGGTCAAGAGATTGATGGTGGTAGAGTGGATAGGATGGTGGTAATCTCTTAGTACGATCATGGGAAAGCAACTTCTGAAAAGTCTCGTCTTGATCTTCTCCTTTTCCTTCTCACTAAAGGAGTGTAGAGGCTAGTTTGGGTTGATTGAGTCTAATGGTGAAAGTGCACACCCTCTCGAGAGTTAAAACCTAAGATCTTAGCCGTGTCCTCGGCATCGGACAAATTGAGTAACTACACAAGGCTGTGTTCTGAAAATCTCTTCATCCCAATTTCTTAATAAAACTTTGATGGGTTAACATGGGTAGGGGACATGGACTTGTCCCGAGCTATCTTCTAAAGAGAAGTTATTGTTCCAAAAAGTGTTTACCAAAAGTAGGAAAAAACTTGCTTTGCGCAATAGCCTTGAGCTCCACCAGCCAAATAAGCATATAGATATAGCCTAGTAGAATATTAGAAATAAAAGTCACTTGCCACTACAATTCAATTGTGCTGACCCTTTTATAGCTGGGCTGCAACTAAACCTTGCAGATTTGACAGACGACGAGTGAGCATTCGATAGGATTTCGAGTCTACAACCAACATGCTTTGCCTGTGGCACATGAAGATGATGAGGCCCATTGTATCTACTATTTTCCGCTGCTACTCTTGGAAATTTTGCTAGCCTTTTCAGGTTATGCAAGTTGTAAGAGATATTTGTAACACTGGATCATGCGATTTAATAAAGTATTTGACACTTTTGCATGATATACATCTTAAACTGTGGTGCTAGCATTTGATCCAGGGACTAGCACATTAACACAGGGACTTCCACCTTATAATTAAAAGGTGAGGTCACTACACAATATTTCTGCTAAGTATGATATAGGAACCTAGACACAGGAGTAAGTGTTTCTACACAGGTTTTGCATAGCAATACTATCCTACACATGCTTATATAAAAATACACTAAGTAATGCATATAAAATAATTGGAAGTTTATGAGTTGTGCCACTTGCCTTTGGTTGATGTCTTTGCTCACAAACTCTTTGCAACAACGAACGTTTGCTCTCCATTTCAATCTAACAATATAAGCAAACAACAAAACAACAATCAACAAACAATACAACATCAAACATACATGCACATACAAAGTGAACAAACAAACTTCTAAGGAAAATATGTCATGCATGATGTGCCACATATTTCTAAGGACTAGAGGTGCATGTCATGCCATGAAAATCTTTTTAAGTTAATGCAAGGCAATTAGGTTGGTCAAAATTGACTAAGGGTTATGGTTATGAGTTGGATAAAATAACTTTGCTGTAATTCATCTTGAATAAGTTCTCAAATGGCTTAGTCTTAATGTGTATAAATATTTAGAGAAAACTACTAAGTCTATAGTGAAAACAATATTTGGAAACAGGGAAAGGATAGAGAGATAAGTGTTGTTGATCCTTCAGACTTCATCTCCAGACTTGTATTATTCTCCTTGATGATGTCTTGATTAATCTTCAGACTTGATGATTTTTGCATCACTTAGGCTGGTCTTGGATTTAACTGAGTCTTCAACAGGTCTAAGAGAAGAAAGAAGAAATGAAAGAGAGAGAAAGCAGGACTTAGAAAATGTTGCTGGTTGGTCATCATGATCTTCTTCTTGATTTTCTTCTAAGTGCCTCTACTCCTAGAAGATACTTCTGAAGTCTTGTTTTGGCTAAGTCCTTCATTGTGCTTCTAGCTCCATGATGAAAATCCTAAGTGTTTTAAGTGCATATCACTTTTACCAAAATACTGAGTTTTGAAAATAATCCTAACTTAAAGAAAAGGGGGGGGGGGGGAGTTCTCTTATGGAAATATACTACATAATAAATATGTTATGCATGAAATGAAATTTTAAATCACAAGAAACAAAATACTAATTTTTGTGATATTTATAAATATGCATGAATTTATAAATGCAATTTAATTAATTTCTATTTTTGGAAGAATATACTAAAAGGTATAATTATATGATTAAAGTTTTCCATGATTAAATTTTATAAATTTTTTTTATAAATAGTGTAAATGGACAGAGGGATTTTGATTAGATTTATTGAAATTGAATTTAATCAAAATTAATATTTCTATTAATAGTGAAGTTAAAATACTCAACTATTTAAATTAAATATATAACTATGAATGTATTCAGATATTACTCAAAATTATTTTATAGCAGAGGCATCACACTGCAATTATTCTAAAGTTTCTAAAACAATTTTATTTGCAATTTTTGGAATTATAGATTTAAAGTTATTACAAATATACCCAAATCATCCATTTGAAATTTGAACATTTTAAACTAAGTAAAATTTGAAAATCTAACAGATATTAAATATTCTACATGTCAAGAGCTTTCCAAATATATAAAAAATATTTGAATTTGGATAAACAGAGAAAAAGATATGATAGTTTGAATAGACAGGGGCTTTTTTGCAAAACTGCCATTTAATATAATTAAAAGAAATCAATTTCCACTTGTGCGCTGACTGGACTACTGACTGTGCGCTGACTGGGATCTGACGTGGATAAGTGAATTAACCGTATCCGTTGGATTTGGATCTGAGGGTTCAGATCTGAAGATACCTCTTAGATTAACATTTCTAATCTAGACCGTAGATGGAGGATCGGACGGATCTGGTGCGTTGACACAGATCGAGCGGCGCTACCCGCTGGAGACCTCGCCGGAGACGATACCGACGGCGGCAACTCGGTGCTTTACGCATTCTATGGTGTCTTGAGATCAATGGGTCATACCAGATCGAAGAGGGGGTCGCGGCGGAGGTGGTGGCGAGGTGGCGGTGCTCGGCGTGCTCCCCTTCTCTTGCAATCGATCGCCGGAGTTGCGCATGGCAGCGGTTTGCTTCGGGTGCGCACGGACACGTCGACTCGCTGCGGAAAAACATATCACGCCAAGTCAGGAAGAGTCGCAAGACCAAAGGAGAAAGAAGGAAGGAGACACGAGTCCGCGGGGTCGACTGAGTTCACCGGCTTCAATGGCGGTGGCGCAGCTTAAATTCCGAGCAGCCTGGGGGCTCTCGGGCTACGATTTTGGAGGGGAAAGGATGCGGTGTCGAAGGGGGATTAAATAGAGGTAGAGGGGGGAACACAATCGCGTAAATTGAGCTTTGATTTTGGAAGGGAATCGGAGAAGGAATCGGGCGCGATTTTTGGACAGGGGAGGAAGACGACTCGGGCTAACAGGTGGGTCCCGCTGTCAAGTTTTTCTCTTTTTCCTTTTATGGTTTTCTATTTTCTTAATAACTTTTGATTTATAACTCCAAATGAAGTCAAATCAATTCCTAAAAATTTGTAAAATTCTTATCTTTGTGTTAAGCCAGTTGTGGGAATGTTTTGAATCATTTTTGAAAAATTATATTTTGAATTATTGCTTAGATAAAAATTTGACACTTTATGTTAAATTTAAAACTAGGGTTTAATAAATTTTATTTTTTGGCTAAAATAAATTCTATGAAATACCCATATTCAAAATGTTTGAATTTAATTTATTTAAACTCATGTTCCAATAATACATAATTTCTAGCTTTAACAGATTATTAAATATCATATTACAACTATTGTAATGAAAAGAGAAAATGTAATGTAATCATTTTTAATTCAGATTATTTTGTGCCCATTATATTTTATATAATGCTAATTCATTTGGATACTCCATAAAATATCTTTGAAAGATCTTCTATATTTAATTTATTTCTTATGTTGAACATATTCATGAGATCATTTTATGTGTTGCAATTTAGTAAAGTAATTTAGTTTATTGAAATGACTATTTGAATGAATCATTAGTTATAAAATCTATGAAGTTTTACAGATATAAACTATAGGCTTATAATTTTCAAATGTACATTTTGAACTTAGTTAATGAACAAAAGTTATTTGGCAGATAGAGCATGTTTTAATTAGTTTAAATGAACACTTGAAATTTTCAGTTTAATTTATGATTAGTTATGACTAAGCTGTTGAATCATATACTTATAAGAAACTATTTTATTACATTAAAATGGTTTTAAGGTTTGTAACACATGTGTCAAATTAGATATTGAGGTTTTAATAATTATAATGGATAATAAATAGTTTATCTTGTAACCACTTTTGAGAATAATATTTACTTAAGGTATTTGAATTATTAACTACTTTAAAAAATGTTTGAAATCGTTTTGTAGTTGGTTTTCTTAAGCATATAATGTTTTAATTTTAATCAAAACAAAAGTTTTAAATTTTAGTGATTTTTGAACATTATGAAATGTTGGGATGTTACAAAAGGATATCCTTCTCTTCCTCTAAGCTCTTTTTAACGTAACGGTGAACACGCCTTAAGTCAGCCATGTAGAAAATCTCTTTACCCAGAAGTATATCCAGGTTATGGCAATGAGCTCCGAGATCTCTATGATGCTTCTCATTCAGACCCCTAAGTGGGGGCTGAACGGGTTGTCTAATGCTATCCCGCTGTAACGTCCCCAGATTTGCTAAATTGGTAATTAGGATTTGTTTGTGTATCATGAGCATCATTTGCATCGAATTAAAATTTGCACAAAATTTCAGTTTAACAATAAAAGAGAAAAAAACCCTAAGTGGCCTAAACCACTTGTTATTTTAAATGTGTTAAAAAGATTTCAAAATTTTCAAAATCCAAAGTTGCCAATGGCTTCCTTGTGAAATTCTGAAACTACTGATATTTTTGTATAAATTTTCTATTCACAAAAAGGCCCTCAAATCATTTATTTTCCAAACCAGGGGCCTGTTTTCAAAGATTTTGTGTTATCCGAAAAGTCCAGGGGGTTTTCCAGAAATTCTTCTTTTCTTTTCTTCTTCCACCTCTCGACAGAAGGACGGCGGCTGCCGTGTCGCCTCCTGCACCGTTCCCGCCGTGGCCTGCGCCAAGATGCACGCCGCCGCCACCGCGCCTCCTATTTAACCCTTCTCCGCCGCCGGGAGAATCCTAGACGACCTTCTCTTCTCCTCTTCTTCCCCCTTTTGGCCGAAACCCTAGCCTCGTGCCTCCGGCGAATTCCGGCGATTGCCGTCGTTTCCGGCCACCCCGAGCCCTGGTGAGGTTCTCTGGAGGTCCCCCATCCTCCCCTCTTCCTCCTCGATGAGCTGTGCCTGTGGGAGAGCACGAATTCGACGGAATCGGTCCATCTTCCTCAAGTCCGGCCGCCGTCCTCCGCAGACGTTTCCGGCAAACTCCGGCCTCCCCGTGCTTCCTCGACGCCTCCACAAGCACTAGGGTGAGCCTACGGTCCTCAGGGATCCCTCAGCTCGCTCCCTCTCCCACAGGTTCCTCGGGCCGACATGCGCCGTCGTCGTGCTCCGCTCTGGCGACCATCCCGCCGTCCCTGGCGACCATTCGCCAGCGGCGCCGCCACCCCTCGGTCGCCCGCGTCCGTGCGCGCCCAACGCGTGTAGCCGCGCCTCCCCTAGCCTCGGCAATCGACGGATTCGTGCTCGACTGGGGAGCAATTCTCCATTGCTGACGTCAGCGCCTCCTTTTCCTTTCTTTATCTTTTCTGAAATGATTTAATTCTATTTTCTGTAATTCTTTTCAGTAATGACATGTGGGGTCCCCTTGTCAGAAATTTAATGTTATACAAATATGATTTCCTAAATTGTTAAAAATTTAGAAAAGTTATTTATCTAATTACATAAATGTTTCTTATTAATTTGAATTTGTTTAATCTTTGGAAATTCATAAGTAATTCATTTTAAATCAAAATAATATGAATAATATATCAAAATTTACAGAAAAATAAGATCTATTTAATTATGTCCAAGTCATGCATATTTAAACAACTTTGAACCATGTTCATAATAGAAGAAAAAATTACACCATTTCTTTTAATTATGGAATTTGTCGAATGGCACCTCTCGGGCGTTCGCACTTCATTTAAAATGTTCTTCCATGTGTAGGATTTACATTTCAATCCTCTAAATTGTCATCATGCATTGTGCGCATTGCATCTATGCCATGGTTGAATGTTGTTTCCGTTTCTTTTCCGGTGTTTCGTTTATCGCGGTAGAATGCGAATCCGAAGTTGAGTTCGACAACACCGAAGGCTTGATGGATCATCGAAGACCTACTCAAGCAGGAATCTCTGAAGAGTTATTTTGGTTATTTTGATCAACACCAGACGAAGATCTCCAATTGCTATATATCTTGTTATCGAAGAGCAAGGCAAGCATAACCTCTTATCTGCACATATAAGATTTCAAAGTATTTGATTCTTGTGTTATGCATACGGTTCAAAGATGTTTTTGGTTGAGGTGTAGAGTGTTGCTTGTGGTGCATCGCCGCTTAGACATGCTTGGTTGTTCCTTTTCCATCCAGTCGAGAGGATTGAGGTGGAATGAGTATACATGATTTATTTATTGTTAAAGACTTGGATGAGAGGCCACAAATGGATTGTGGTGGGTTGTCTCGTTCTCGTCGATTCCAGGAACCGAGTTCCTGGGTTCGGAACCAAGACTACTCGTACATCCAAACTGGAATAATGGGAGCCCTCGACCCCAACTTGTCATAGCCTTCTACGTGAAGCCACTAGTTCGAGTTTTCCATTTGCGTGTGTGGTAAAAGGAGGATGGAAGATGATTAGGGCTAGGGCAGCAGGGCTGCGTGTCCTGATGCTCACCCTGGCAACCCGCACTAGGGACCACTGCTCGTTGGTGGTCTGACCTACTGCTGTGGCTCATGGACATAGGCGAAGCTTGGGAAAGGTCGTGGACAACCCTTCTGCCGGCATTCCCCGGAAGAGTGCTAAAAGTACTGGCGCAAGGATTGGTTGGCGTGTGTGGACAGTTAAACCCCCTGCAGGGTAAATCTTTTCGGAAAGCCGTGTCCACGGTTATGGACGACTTGGGCCTTATATCGGTGATCATAGACAACATTAATATGATACTAAAACTTGACAACTAAAGGGTGGTTAGGATTGCTTCCTCGGGTTGAGCGAGGGGGTAGTCCCGGTGGGTGGTGCAAATGATGACATTCTGGTGGCTACAGAAGATGGAGGATGGAGTCAGAGGTGTTACTTCCTTACCCCATTTTAAAAGTCTACTGATGCGAGATTCTCTTCCCACTCGATTTGAAAACAAAACTGGCTTTATGCAAAGGACATTCATGATTACTCTCTAAACGAGCAGATATATAGCAGGTTAAATAAGTCTTGTTGAGTACCTCCTGTACTCAGCCTTGCGCAATTATTTGGACAGGTGTGTTTTCTGGACATCGACATCGACGAGTAGGTTGGGATTCCCAGACGGCAGCCTGGAATCTATGGACTGGGACGTCGCCGTTATGCTTTGGCCTCTTGGGGCTTTTGCTAGTTTTGCTATGTCTAATAGCATAATTTTCCTTCCGTTGTATTGGTGATTGACAGGTTAGTGACCTTATTTTCGTGATATTTGCTTCCTGTGTTGTAGGGTCTCTGTTGTGTTACCGATTTCAACTGTTGGCTTCCGAGATCTATGTTAGGCTTATCTCAGATTAAGGTCTCAGATTTGTCTACCGTGGCTCTTGGGGGTGCTACAGGTCTTGGTATCAGAGCAGGACCGCCTGTAGGAAAACCTTTCTACTGGTCGATGTTGAGTCTAGTTGTTGTGAAAACTATTTGAAAGCTAAAACTATTTGCAAAACTCTGAGTAGGCTCCTTTTTACTCCTTATCTGGTATCGCTCTAATTCTGGGTCATCTTACCTCGTTTTGATTGAAAACATTTGCTCTCTCTTTATGTGGTCATTCAAAATATAGGTGCATCAAGTGTAGGTCGTTTTTCAGCCAAGTTGACCTAGAGTTAAGTTTTCTAGAGTTTGGTGTGTTCCTTGATCCGTCTTTCTCTTGTTGACATGAGAGATTCCTTCCATCATAATCTCTCAACTTAGTCGATTTGACCTCATTCTATTCTAGTCTTCGAGGTTTCTTTCCCCTTGAAGATCTCATTTTCTTCTTTTGATACTTCGGAAGCTATGTTGGTCTCTGAAGCTATCTCGTGATTACTACCTAGTTGTGCCCTTTGTGACACTCGAATGGTAGTTACTCTTTCTCTGGGTTTTCACCGTTAGACTTAAACCGAAGGTCCCATACTATGTTGTTGGTGGTGTGCTAAGTCATGTGGGTTGTTAGCCGTGTGATGCTCACCATATCGGTACATGATGCTGACCTTTAACCCAAGATCCACTTTATTGATCCCTGAGGAATGCTTGCTACCTCAGAAGGGTTAGTAATTAATGTCAGTTCTAGCTAGCCTTCCAGCTCGTGGTTTTGTCGTGATTGACTCGCGACATCCAAGGTCTTCTCCTTCCACAAGCTTTGGCAGAGGTTCTGTCATGGAACCAAAAGGATCACGACAGAGGCTCTTTGTGAGTCTCACATCTAAGTTGGTGACTCTGCCACACCCTTCTTATCAGAACAAGTTATCATATGTATGCTAGCTTGACCTCTACATCTCAGGATTTTCCTGAGTATGTTTCTTTTCTTCCGTCATGTTCCGACCAGTGTATGCCACTTGGCATCCAAGTTGTAAATGTGCATTGGTGTACCAATGCATGTTGCTCATGTGGTCCGTCGTGACATTCCACTTCGGGATGTCAGGAGAAACAAACTCCCGTACCTGGTCCATTCCCAGGACCAGGTCAAAGTGTTGTAGTACGCAGATTAAGATGCTTTGTTTTCTCCTAATCTGTTCCATCTCAAGGTGTCACCATCTTGAATATCAAAAGGGTCGTGATGTGTCTCATGACTTTATTGATGCAGTGATGCTTTTCACGTCCTTACTCACGCTTTTCTCCTAGCTGCTCGTGCTCGGGAATGCTACGGTGTGTGTATTGATGTGGCTATCAGATATTCTTAGCAATTTGCATTGCTTTGACATATAAGGACATTTGATTCCTTCCTTGTGTGCTTGGTTATCCGATCGCTATGTGAAGTTGACTGTGCTACCAAGTCCGTTGTTCTGGTGCACATACTCGGTCAAAGAGTTAGGTTTTTACCGACGCTCTTAAATCCACATCGTTTTGCTTTGATAAGCAAGACTCCTTCCTACCTGTGTTGTCATGCGGAAGCAAGATGGTATATCCTAATGGATCTGCTATCTTCTCAATATTTGATTTGATTTGTGCTATCGTCAAATCAAACTCAGTCCCAAGGACCATCGTTGATGATGTTTTACCTACGGTGTTTCGCCAGATTACATCTTCATGTCCTTAGTCTGACCAATATTTTTGCCTTGTTCATGTATCATATGATTCCATCTTGTTGGAGTATCTTAATAAGCTTGTTGTTGAGCCCATCGATAACATTCGTATTGCCTCCATGTCTGAAGAGGATCATCATGAACCTTTGGCAATAATATTGGAAACTTTTGAGAACCATCTTTGTGTCATCACAAAGTGTGTGTTCTGGATGTTGGAAATAACCTCTTCTGATTCACGTGCATTTGCTGAAAGATGTCGCCGTAAATCCAAATAGAGTTTTCCTTTGTTTCCTCGGGAATAATCTCTAGTCGGTCATGCATGTGCGGATTATTCATGGGATGACAGGTTGTTACCTCCATTCCTTGAAGAAGTTATATATGCACACCAAGTCACTGACTGATTGGATTAAGAATGAGAAGAAGTTGGAAAACTTCGTTATCTTCTTTGTTGTTTCCCAAGAAGGACTCAATTGTGTTTGTTGCATATTAATCATGTAGGTGCATTTGTCTTTTGACAAATTGCTAATGCATGATTCTTTCAATCTCGCTCATCTTTTCGAGCTTGACATTGTTGTCCACATCTTGAGAATCTGCAACCTTTCTTCGATGTTAACCATTGCACCTCTCCGTTCGAACATTCTTGGTCTGAACTTTCATTCCAACTAGCCAGAGTTGCATCTCAAGCAGCAACGATGGTTCGTGTTCCTCAAGGATTTTGACATAGGTCCCTTTGTAACTCCGGCAAGATTAATGTTGTGGTTGACACAATTAGTCGGAAGATCTATCGCCGAAACTCCTGGAATCTTCAAGAACAACCACACACCATGAGGATTGTTGTGCGGCTTGTCCTAAAAGTTGCCCTTATGGTATTTCTCTTTCCAAATCCCGATGTTCACCTCCATACATATTAAAGGCTGGTCATGAGCTTGAAATGGGTATCAAGAAGATCAAGAAGAAGTTCCCTCCTCCGATGATCTCGGAGATTCTGAATGTCTCTCGATTGATCCTCCTGATCCTTCTCCTATCTTTCGACAACATATCCATCATGTGAAATTTCTTTTCGTGGTGATCTTCAACATTCCGTTGATATGTTCTCCCTTCCTTTTGCTTGTACTTGAAATCCTTTTCAACTCACACATTGTGTGAATTTGTCAGTCACCTTAGGGCCCTGGACTTTTAATCATGTGGCAAACATCTTGTAAGCCAAATGGTAGAAATCTAAAAGGGGGTCTCTCTTTTGTTGTATCAAGATCTCGTTAATCTATCTTAGCCTTGTGCAAAGCTCATATTCTAATCGTTTCGCGTAACTGTTGTCTATCAACTTGAAACTTCTTCCTTTCCATCCATTTCCTTGATGTGTTTCATGCTAGTTAGCCCAAGAGTTGTTTTGCACACTCCTCCCTTGAGTTGACCATGAGATACTCGATCTTTATGAAGATCCTCGTTCTAGAGTTATTTCCCTCTTCTATTTTGTGTAGTTAAAGGACCGTCCGACGAGACATGAAGTGCGGAATCATCCCTGAAGTAAAAGATCAACGTCTTCGAGAAAGAAGATCGGCGTGGGATCGATAAGATCATCCAAGACCGGTGTAGCCTTCCTCTCTGTATCTCTTTTCCTACCCAAGGAATCTCGGGGACGAGATTCTTGTAAGGGGGATATATCTGTAACGTCCCCAAATTTGCTAAATTGGTAATTAGGATTTGTTTGTGTATCATGAGCATCATTTGCATCGAATTAAAATTTGCACAAAATTTCAGTTTAACAATAAAAGAGAAAAAAAAACCTAAGTGGCCTAAACCACTTGTTATTTTAAATGTGTTAAAAAGATTTCAAAATTTTCAAAATCCAAAGTTGCCAATGGCTTCCTTGTGAAATTCTGAAACTACTGATATTTTTGTATAAATTTGCTGTTCACAAAAAGGTCCTCAAATCATTTATTTTCCAAACCAGGGGCCTGTTTTCAAAGATTTTGTGGTATCCGAAAAGTCCAGGGGGTTTTCCAGAAATTCTTCTTTTCTTTTCTTCTTCCACCTCTCGACAGAAGGACGGCGGCTGCCGTGTCGCCTCCTCCACCGTTCCCGCCGTGGCCTGTGCCAAGATGCACGCCGCCGCCACCGCGCCTCCTATTTAACCCTTCTCCGCCGCCGGGAGAATCCTAGACGACCTTCTCTTCTCCTCTTCTTCCCCCTTTTGGCCGAAACCCTAGCCTCGTGCCTCCGGCGAATTCCGGAGATTGCCGCCGTTTCCGGCCACCCTGAGCCCCGGTGAGGTTCTCTGGAGGTCCCCCATCCTCCCCTCTTCCTCCTCGATGAGTTGTGCCTGTGGGAGAGCACGAATTCGACGGAATCGGTCCATCTTACTCAAGTCCGGCCGCCGTCCTCCACAGACGTTTTCGGCAAACTCCGGCCTCCTCGCGCTTCCTCGACGCCTCCACAAACACCAGGGTGAGCCTACGGTCCTCAGGGATCCCTCAGCTCGCTCCCTTTCTCACTGGTTCCTCGGGCCGACATGCGCCGTCGTCGTGCTCCGCTCCTGCGACCATCCCGCCGTCCCCGGCGACCATTCGCCAGCGCCGCCGCCACCCCTCAGTCGCCCGCGTCCGTGCGCGCCCAACGCGCGTAGCCGCGCCTCCCCTGGCCTCGGCAATCGACGGATTCGTGCTCGACTGGGGAGCAATTCTCCATTGCTGACGTCAGCTGACGTCAGCGCCTCCTTTTCCTTTCTTTATCTTTTCTGAAATGATTTAATTCTATTTTCTGTAATTCTTTTAAGTTATGACATGTGGGGTCCCCTTGTCAGAAATTTAATGTTATACAAATATGATTTCCTAAATTGTTAAAAATTTAGAAAAGTTATTTATCTAATTACATAAATGTTTCTAATTAATTTGAATTTGTTTAATCTTTGGAAATTCATAAGTAATTCATTTTAAATCAGAAAAATATGAATAATATATCAAAATTTACAGAAAAATAAGATCTATTTAATTATGTCCAAGTCATGCATATTTAAACAACTTTGAACCATGTTCATAATAGAAGAACAAATTACACCATTTCTTTTAATTATGAAATTTGTCGAATGGCACCTCTCGGGCGTTCGGACTTCATTTAAAATGTTCTTCCATGTGTAGGATTTACATTTCAATCCTCTAAATTGTCATGTCATGCATTGTGCGCATTGCATCTATGCCATGGTTGAATGTTGTTTCCGTTTCTTTTCCGGTGTTTCGTTTATCGCGGTAGAATGCGAATCCGAAGTGGAGTTCGACAACACCGAAGGCTTGATGGATCATCGACGACCTACTCAAGCAGGAATCTATGAAGAGTTATTTTGATCAACAACAGACGAAGATCTCCAATTTCTATATATCTTGTTATTGAAGAGCAAGGCAAGCATAACCTCTTATCTGCACATATAAGATTTCAAAGTATTTGATTCTTGTGTTATGCATACGGTTCAAAGATGTTTTTGGTTGAGGTGTAGAGTGTTGCTTGTGGTGCATCGCCGCTTAGACATGCTTGGTTTTTCCTTTTCCATCCAGTCGAGAGGATTGAGGAGGAATAAGTATACATGATTTATTTATTGTTAAAGACTTGGATGAGAGGCCACAAAGGGATTGTGGTGGGTTGTCTCGTTCTCGTCGATACCAGGAACCAAGTTCCTGGGTTCGGAACCAAGACTACTCGTACATCCACACTGGAATAATGGGAGCCCTCGACCCCAACTTGTCATAGCCTACTACGTGAAGCCACTAGTTCGAGTTTTCCATTTGCGTGTGTATTAAAAGGAGGATGGAAGATGATTAGGGCTAGGGCAGCAGGGCTGCGTGTCCTGATGCTGACCCTGGTAACCCGCACTAGGGACCGCTGCGCGTTGGTGGTCTGACCTACTGCTGTGGCTCATGGACATAGGCAAAGCTTGGGAAAGGTCGTGGCCAACCCTTCTGCCGGCATTCCCCGGAAGAGTGCTAAAAGTACTGGCGCAAGGATTGGTTGGCGTGTGTGGACAGTTACACCCCCTGCAGGGTAAATCTTTTCGGAAAGCCGTGTCCACGGTTATGGACGACTTGGGCCTTATTTCGGTGATCATAGAAAACATTAATATGATACTAAAACTTGATAACTAAAGGGTGGTCAGGATTGCTTCCTCGGGTTGAGCGAGGGGGTAGTCCTTGTGGGTGGTGCAAATGATGACATTCTGGTGGCTACAGAAGATGGAGGATGGAGTCAGAGGTGTTACTTCCTTACCCCATTTTAAAAGTCTACTGATGCGAGATTCTCTTCCCACTCGATTTGAAAACAAAACTGGCTTTATGCAAAGGACATTCATGATTACTCTCTAAACGAGCAGATATATAGCAGGGTAAATAAGTCTTGTTGAGTACCTCCTGTACTCAGCCTTGCGCAATTATTTGGACAGGTGTGTTTTCTGGACATCGACATCGACGAGTAGGTTGGGATTCCCAGACGGCAGCCTGGAATCTATGGACTGGGACGTCGCCGTTATGCTTTGGCCTCTTAGGCCTTTTGCTAGTTTTGCTATGTCCAATAGCACAATTCGCCTTCCGTTGTATTGGTGATTGACAGGTTAGTGACCTTATTTTCGTGATATTTGCTTCCTGTGTTGTAGGGTCTCTGTTGTGTTACCGATTTCAACTGTTGGCTTCCGAGATCTATGTTAGGCTTATCTCAAATTAAGGTCTCAGATTTGTCTAGCGTGGCTCTCGGGGGTGCTACACCCGCCTGGCGAAGTGACGAAAGACGGAGCTGGGCTTGATCTCGTCATAGAACTGCTCAATGATGCGGGACAAGGTGTCCAGCATTGCCATCTCCACTCCATTCTTCCAGTTGGGGTACATGGACCGGAAGAGGATTGGTTGTGACCCAGGTGGATCAAGACGAGGAAGAACTTCTGCCTCGATCTTCCAGCGATCATCAGGATAATCCTCAGACATAACTTCTTTGCCCCTGAAGACTGGCGGCATCAACTTCAAGGTCTTGGTAATACTGAGGAGCTGGTCACTAAAGTAGTATTGGTCTCCTTTCTGCGGGGACATCTCACGAGTGAAGTCCTTCATCCACAAAATTTTTGAAGAGGAAAGGATTAATGAGATGAAAAGAATAAGTTAAGAATGTACAAGGCAAGGAAAGTAATATAAGAAAGGAAAAAGTCTTAATAAATTTTCAAATTCGAAATTTATTGATTTAAAATTTTTAATTTTGGGTTTGTATCCAATCCTAGGGGTTTTCGAGCCTACAGGCAACATTATGCTCTGATGCCATCTGTAGCACCCTTGCTTAGGAAAACAACGGTGCTTATGAATCATGCAGAAGACTTGGATCATATAAGTCTCGCATTTTCGAATAAGATGTAATATCACAGTACAATGTAAAATTTATTACAACCGAGAACGAATGATCCAAAAACAATATTCCTTTCAATTTTGCATAGTTGAAGCGCTAGCTAAATAAATAGTTCACAAAATTATTTCAGAGTTCATACGCAATTCTAAGAATAACATGGAGCTACTTCATCTCCATGAAGCCACTGGCAATCATGTTAGTTGTAGCTCGAAGACGACCCCCTTACTCCTCATCCGAACAATCTGCAAGGTTTAGTTGCAGCCCAGCTATAAAGGGTCAGCACAATTGAATTATGGTGGCAAGTGACTCTAATTTCTAGTATTCTACTAAGCTATATCTATATGCTTATTTGGCTGGTGGAGCTCAAGGCTATTGCGCAAAGCAAGTTTTCTCCTACTTTTGGTAAACACTTTTTGAAACAATATCTTCTCTTTATGAGAAATCTCAGGACAAATCCATGTCTCCTACCCATGTTCACCCATCAAAGTTTTATTAAGAAATTGGAATGAAGAGATTTTCAGAAGACAGCCTCGTGAAGTCACTCAATTGTCCGATGCCGGGGACACGGCTAAGATCTTAGGTTTTAACTCTCGAGAGTGTGTGCACTTTCACCATTAGACTCAATCAACCCAAACTATCCTCTACACTCATTTAGTGAGAAGGAAAAGGAGAAGACAGAGACGAGATTTTTCAGAAGTTGCCTTCCCGAGTCGATGGAGTCCACTGCCAACCTATCCCAGCTACCACCCTTGGAACATCCGTCTCATGTCAACATCAACATACTCCATCAAGACAGAGCCCATAATGACTAATGGTTGCACTATAAGCGACTATACGCAATGCAACATAAAATCTCATAGCCCTGGGTGGCCTTCCACAAGTGAGCAAACTCAGGCCGCCGCATACCCGACCCCTGAGTAGCCACTCAACTTGAAACCTCCTCGATCGAACCAATCCACCCAGGCGGTAAATTAATTTAGTGGAATTTTTACTTATCACATCTACCATAAAACAATCATTTTTGCAGCATGTATTTCCACTAAATTATAATAGGTTACTAACTGGAATTTCTAAAGGGTAAACTAACAGGTTTGCATAGCACGCTATAATTCTAAATAAAAACCTGTCATGCCTACTACCAAAAAATAATACTTGAAAATACTAGTAATGCAATATAATAAAAATAGTGGGTATTTTATGAAGTCACATGCCTTGACAGTGATTCTGGTTGGTGCAACTCTCACAATAGGCTTCACACTCTTCGCAATCTAAATCAAACAATAACACCAAAATAAGAAAACCAAACAAAACAAACACAATGCAACACAAGAAAATTATGTTATGCATGAAATAATGCATGAGTCACAATTATTAAATTGGATAAAATAATTTTATTTATTCTCTTTTTATTATCAATTGCAATGATGTAATATAATCATTTTTTTAATGCATCAAATTTTATATGTGAAACGGATTGTATCGACAATTTAAATATGAGTTTAATTGCAATCTCTCAGAAGTAAGAAAATAGGTTCTTATAGACAGAGGGTTTAAGCTAATTTTATTTAAACAAATATTGACTTAAGTGTAACATTTTCTAAATGGAAATATGCCCAAAACAAGATTTAATGAATATGTAAAAATATTATAATTAAAACGTGCAAAAATATACAAACATAATTTTAATAAAATCTACACATTTTTCTGATTCTAGGGAGATAAAGTTTGCCCAAATTGGACTTATGATTTAAAAGATTTGAATTTTCAAAGTTTGATTTGTTCTTTGGTTTTTAATTCGGCTGGGAAAAAAAAGAAAAAAAATAGCCACGCGGCACGGCGTGATTCGCCGGTACCGGTTCGGCCAGGATCGGGATGGGAGCCGTCCGATCTACTTAAGATGGACACGTCAGATTAATCGTTCGATTTAAATAAAAAAAAACGTGGGCCGTCCGATCTGGATCTAGCGGTCCAGAACGTACCGACCGGAAGCGGGGCGCGCGAGTCGCCGGAGCGCTCGCCGGAGATGACGCCCGCGGCGGCGGCGCGTCGGCAACGGCGTTTTCCGGCTTTCTACGAAGCCCTGGGAGGAGTGGCTCTTACCAAAATGCAGAGGAGAAAGAGTCGAGGTCGATGGCGCGGCGATGGAGTCGGAGTTCCTCCCTTTTCCCTCGTCGGAGTGGCGGACGGCGGCGGTGGTCTCGGTCGCGGACGGACACGGCGCCTGGCTGCAATAGGAGACATGCGAGGGGGTTCAAAAGATGCGCAAGGAGATGGTGAAGCGAGGGGGATGCACGGAGGCGCTCGAGGAGCTCGGCTCTTACCGAGTTCGTGCAAAACGCCAGGCGGCAATGGCGGCGGTGGCTGCCCGATTCCGAGCAGCCCGGCGGCGGTGTGGTTAGGGTTTGGGATGGGTTTTGGAGATGGCTACCAGGGGGATAAATAGGAGGGGGTTGGGGGAACAAATCGCGACGAAAACGGCACAAATTTGATACGGTCTCAGATCCATCTCCGGCGCGATCTCCGGATGGAGGTTGAAGACGTCCGACAGGTGGGACCCACCTGTCAGCGAGAGAGGAGAGGAGCGCGCGGCTGGAGCGGGCTGATGGGCCGTAAGCTAACGCGCGCGCGAGGGATATCAGTCGGGCCGGCCCGGCTGTTCATTCTCTCTCGAAATTCTTTTAAATCAATTAATAAAAAAATCTATTTTTAAACTTTATCAAAACTTTGCAGAAAAAATCCTAAAATATGTTTTGGGAAGCTAATTAAATTTAGGACTTTTAGACTTTATTCTTGTACGCAAATAAATTTAATAAAAGAAATAATATAAGGAGTGCAGTTAATAAGCTTTATGGAAACCACCAGTTTAAATTTATAAATAAATTTTGGTTTAATACTTTTTGTGATTCAAATGCCATGCCTATATGATGAATGTGTATGAATGCAAAGTTTCAATTTTTTGAGATTTTGGGATGTTACAATGCCCCCCCCCCCCCCCCACCTGCTCTCTCTCCTTCCCTTGCCTTCCTCTTCCCCGAAAAATCACTTTTGGATAGCTCAAACTCGTGTGCTTGCTGCTCATCGCCTGTGATTTCGATCTCTACATTCAACCAATTTCTGCTGCTAAAATTTGGTGCATCTCCTCTCCGGTATGTGACTCCTCCGAATATCCAAGTGGAATTTTGTTTAATGGTGTATATATGAAGTATTTTGCTGCTGTCGATATCTTGTTTAGTGAGTTTGAATGATTGCTCTAAGTTGAACAAACTCGTTTTGATGCATGCTTAAGCCTCTAGCAAGTTACTATAGTGGTTTCTCTTCATTTAGTTGGCTAAAAATCGATTTTTATGATGTTTCTTTAATTTTTTAGAACATGGAAGGGAATTCATTTGCACTAAATCCTCATGAGATAGTGTTCGAAGGAAAGTATAAAGTTCGAAGAGAAGAAGCCCGTGCTCGCAATTCATGGACTTTGGAGGGATTACACAATATTTTTATACTATCTAATCCAATGCAGGATTGGAACATTTTCTTGAGAATCTACCTTAACAGTATGCTATTTTGTTTATGTCGTTGGTGCAAAATTGGCATTACCAGTTGAACTCATCTAACCCCACCGTGCATTACACAATTTACAACAAATATGTGGACTTGTCTTTTGATGTTTTATGTTTAGTTATGAGGGTTCCAAATAGAGGATCAGTGGAGAAGCCAAGGGGTAACCCAAGGGTATTGATGGATTTGTATGAAGAAATCTTCTATGGGATAAGCTTCTCTAATTAGGACGGTAAAATCAAGAGTATTCACCTCCCTTCCATTCATTATTTTGCATACTCCATTGCTAAGTGTGTTCTTGCTAGGAGATCTGCTGGTAAATCAGGCTTGCCTGATTTAGCTTTTCTTGCTGCTACATTGCGTCGTGATAGGACTTATAACTTTGATGCTCTGATTGCTCACCCTTCCGCGGCCAACCGCGAGAAGGGAGGAATTTGTGGAGGACTAGTTGCTTCACGATTATTAGCTTTGCATTGTTTAGACCCCCATCCTAATGATTTGTTGTTATCTATGGAAAAACTTGATATTGAGTCAATGAAGAGGCATGAATTTATTGCTGAAATTTTTAACTTACATTATCTCCCTTATACCATAACTTATCCAAAGAGGAAACACCTCAAATTAACTACCATTGAGAGAATTGTTATCTTGCCTGCGCCTCTTCTTAACTTTGTTGGCAGGAAGAACTTGTCAGTCTCAGAGGCTGAGTTGGACACACTTGGGGAGCAGCCCGGCCCAGATAGTATGGGCCATGACGAGGAGTATGGGGGTGGTTTTATTCAGCCCCCGGAGACACCCGGCTTCGTGTACCCGGATCCGGGTATGCGGGTCCTTCGGAATTTTCCTTCACCGCAGCCAATGCGGAGTACAACTACACCGGGCATAACCCACCGAGTTGGGGCGATTATTCGCCGTGGGATTGATCTCCACTTGGGCCGAAATCCTAAGCTTGGGCGGAGGTATACCGATAGCACACTCATCTATATATCATTATCATTCGGTCCTTTGTATATCCATGTTTCGTTTCTGTTTTCTTTTTTTCGTTCATTTGTTTATGCTTTGTTTGCTTTCTATAAACTCAAAAATACCAAAAATATTTTTGTTATTTATCTTCCTGGTTTGTTTTAGTATCTAGTATTAGTATGCTTAGTATTTATTACAGTTCAATATGCAAAAACACAAAAAATATTTTGCTTTATTACGTGTTGTTTCGCGCATGGACAGATTTGTGCTGTCCACCGTAAAATTCATAACTTTTTACAGGAATGTCGGAATGAACTGAAATTTGGTGTGCATATTCCTGGGTTGTGTATGCAACTTTCATTAGTTTTCTGATCGGGGCATGTTAAGGCCCTCAAAAATTTCGTCTTTGCTCGCTGTTCTGTTTTTAGTTTCTATATCCAAAAACACAAAAATATTTGTTGTTTCTCTTTGCTTTTGTATAGTTTGTTTCAGAGGTAATTATCTTCAACTACTCCATGGAGCTTGGTTATTATCTCATATCTTTCAAGCACACAAGTGATAAGGAAATTATGATGATCTATGACAATTTCAAGTTGGGTAAGTGGTTGGTAATGAACTCTATTTGTTTCTCATTTTTGTACATATACTCATTCATGTCAGCATGCTTAGATGGTTCGCATAAGGTATATGTCGATTGGTGGATGCGTAGTAGTTCGTGTTCTCTTATGATCGTTTCCAATTTATTTATGATAGATGTCATGTCTCTTTAGATATTTGCTTGCATTGTTTTGCTCATAATAGAATATGACATCGTGGTATCCTCCTATGAATAATTCATTTGAATTGACTTGGCACATGCTTACACATGCTATGAATAAAAACAAAAGGTCAATTAAGCCTTGATGACATATTTTGACTCAGAGTTCTTGTATCTTTATTATGCCTCCGTTAATTCTATTTCGTCGCAAGAATGATTACGACGGTTATTGCTCTCTTGAATTTTCGCTTTCCCATCTTTTGCTAGCCTCCACTTGTACTAAGCTGAGATAATTCTTGTGCTTCCAATCCCTTAAAACCAAGTTATTCCAAAGAGTCCACCATAAATACTTATACATGGCAATTTCAAACCATTCAAGTAAATTCGCATGTGCTACCTTTAAAACCTTCAAATACTTCTCAATTTGTTTCACTGTTTTGAGCTCATGAGGAAGTATGTGGGGTTACGGATATCAATCTTTTCGTTTGCCTTTCGAGAGACTTTCGCCAACCATACTAGTGGCATATACATCCGCTTATCTATTAATTTGCAAAAAGAGCTGGCAAATGGGGTGCCCAGCCCCAAATTAATTACATCTTTAATTGTTGTATTTTGTTCATATTTTTTCCCTGATCTAATCAGTCAAGCAATGACAATAGTTATTAACTACATGTGTAAACAAAAGAGAAATGTGGGATGATCTGCCCTTGGGTAAACGTCCTTCATGGGAGCCGTTCTTGTAACATCCCAATATTTTCGAATGTTTAAAAATCACTAAAAATTCAAATTTTTGTTTTAGATTAAAATAAAACATTAAAAGCGTAAGAAAACCAACCATAAAAGACTTCATAGAAATTTCCAATTTGTTTATTTTTTTAATTTTTTTTAGGCGCAAAATAGTAGGGAAAATCCCTACTGCTTAATTTTCTATTTTCTCACGGAGTCCAAACTGTACATACAAGAGAAGTTCATAATGTATCGACCCATTGGGTCATACCCTCTTTAAGAGAGGGTTTAGCTCTATGCATAATAAGATTGAACGGATAAATAAAGTCTTGAAAACAACTCTCCAGACAGACAGGTTGGTTATCAAAGATGCTTCGGTTTCTGTGATTCCATAGGCTCCAACATCCCACAACCAGGATTTCCTTAAAACAGATCAACTTGTAACTTTTTTTGCAGCGAGCAGCATAGAGATAAAATCAAGATCATTGTTCCATTCTAGCAAGAGCTTCCACCAAAAGTTTCTGCTGAAGTCACACTCAAAGAAAAGGTGTAAGTAGTCTTCACTAGCTCCCTGTGTGCATAATACACAATCATAATCCTCAATCACAAAAAAATTCCTGGCTAACAGTTCTCTTGTGTTAAGTCTATCTTGCAACATGAGCCAGAAGAATATCTTGTGCTTTGGGAGTGTGCAAGATTTCCATATCCACCTAAAAGGAGGAGGGGCCAACTCAGTTGGCATCAGGCTGTTGTATACTCTCTGACTAGAGTAAGGCTTTCCATTTGGGGCCAGAGTCCATTTATCCAACAAGTTAGGTTCAGTACTAGTGGCAAGAAGGGTTTCCAATTGGTCACATTCCTGGTCAGCAACAACTGATAAAGGAATGTGGAACATATCAGCAATATCCTCATCCACACAAATAGCAACTGCCTGTTTTAGTGAAATGGACTGTGACTTAGCAAAGGAACATAGGTGAGGCAATTTAAATTGCAGCATCTCATCAGTCCATTGATCTAACCATAATCTAATGGTTCCTCCATCCCCTGGAGTACAAGCAGCAATTTCAAGGAAGGTATTCAGGATAGTGGTACAATCCTTCCACCAAAAAGAGCCCACAGATCCTGAGTTTTGTGGTAACTTGTCATGAGTATAATGAGCCTGCCAAATCAACTTTACCCATGGAAGGTCCTCTCTATTCATGAATTTAAACAGGTGCTTCATGAGTAATGCAATATTATGTTTTCTGAGGTTTAGAACTCCCAGCCCTCCAACTCTCTTGGGCTTGCATACATTCTCCCACTTGACCAAGCATTTTCCTTTTTTGTGAATATCCTTTCCTCTCCAGAAAAAACCTCTGGTGGAACCCTCAATATAGTCCAAGAACCCCAAAGGAAGTTTTAAGGTGCACATAGCGAAGTTTGGGATAGCAGAAATGATTGATTTTATAACAACTAATCTTCCATCATAAGATAAGGTATCTGCAATACCTATTAACCTTCTATCAATTCTGTGAAGAATACCAATCAGATCTCCCATCTTTGGCCTGGTTGTTCCCAAAGGAAGGCCCAGATATGTAAATGGTAATGACTCCACTTTACACCCAACCATCTGGGCTAAATCTGAACTTTTCTCAAGATCAAGATTAATGGGTATTAAAGAGGATTTGCAATAATTCACCTTCAGACCAGTAGATGATGAGAATTTATCAAGAAGGATTTTTAATCTCCTCAGTTGCTCAGTGCAGGTAGGCATAATAAGCAGAGTATCATCTGCATATTGAATGATGGGATAGTCCAAACCAAAGGAATCTGCAAGTGGAAAATCAATCTCTCCAGTATGCCAGGCCTCATTGATAACATATTGTAGCAACTCTGCCGTTGATACAAAGAGTAGAGGTGATAGTGGATCTCCTTGCCTTACACCCCTTTTACACCAAATTTTCTTACCAGGCACCCCATTTAATAGTACAGAGGTTGAGGCAGAGAACAAGATCTGAGCAATCCAACTTAACCACAAGTCCCCAAAACCAAGACTCTTCAGCATTAGAAGAATAGCATTGTACTCTACTTTATCAAAAGCCTTTTCAAAATCAAGTTTAAGGATGATAATCTCTCTCTTAGATTTGTGGCAGAGGCTGATATATTCAAAGGCCCAAGCTAGGAAGTCCTGGATGGTTCTACTCTTAATGAAACCATATTGATTTTTGTGTAAAGCCTGAACAATAACCCTCTGCATTCTATTTGCCAAAACCTTGGTAAGAAGCTTAAGAGTTATGCTGACCAGAGAAATAGGTCTATAATCATTGACAGTCTCAGGATCACTCTTCTTGGGAATAAGAGTAATATAAGCAGAGGTAATGCTATGAATATCAAGGTTACCCTCATAAAACTTAAAGCACAACTGATAGAATTGCTCTTTAACCTGATTCCAACACCTTTTAAGGAAAGCCCCATTAAAGCCATCAGGGCCAGGGGATTTATCTGTTTGCATGCATTTGATCACCTCATCAATCTCCTCTTTGGTGAATGGAACCTCTAGGCCGGCAAAATCAATTCCAGTATTGGGGACAATTAAATTGCTCAAATCAAAAGCCATAGTTGGGGTATCAGAGCACCCAATGCGCTGCTTAAAAGCATGCCATAGAACAACAGCCTTGTCATCATGATCACAAACCATTCTGTTATCCTCTGTATTCAACATGGCAATAAAATTGCACTTTTTGTTGCATAGGTGTGAAAAAACCTTGTGTTCTCACCCCCCATTTTTGCGCATCTAATTTTTGCTCTATTCCTCCAATAGATCCTCTTGGCTTCAAGCAGCTTAAGTAAATGGGCCTCTAACGATCTTCTAAAGTTCTTTTCCAGCATAGAAAGTAACCTTTGGTCCTCTAAACCATCCAGTAGAGCCAAAACAAAGTTACAGGAGTCAATCGTCTTATTAAGTAGAGAAAGACTTTTGCTCCATTTTTTCAGACCATATCTCAGGGATTTCAGACGAGCAGTGATATCTTGTGCTACATTTTTAAAAAACACCATTGTGCTGCCAAAATTTAGAAACTGTTTCAGAAAAACCCTGCATATCCAGCCAGAACTCCTCAAAACGAAAAACCTTGGCCTTTGGGATACTAAGCCCAATCTGTATCTTAATGGGTACATGATCTGATGATAGCTTGGCCAAAGGGGAGGCAATGGTATTAGGGAAAAACCCAGTCCAGCTAGAAGAAGTGAAAACCCAGTCCAATTTCTCCAATAAAGGGTCACTCTGCATATTACTCCATGTGAATGATCTGCCCTTCAGTGGGATTTCCGGCAAATCATGGTGGCTAATGAATCTATTAAACGCCAACATATTGTGGACATCCCCTCCAGGTCTATTTCTGTTATCTGGCTCTCTGATAAGATTAAAATCCCCAAGAATCATCCATAGATGCATAGGAGAAGTATCAATGTTAACTAGCCAATTAAGAAACAGAATTCTATCAGCAGGCGAAGTAGGACCATAAACATTAATAAGGTACCAAACCTGACCACTAATCTTACAAATCATTTCCACTGTAATATGGAATCTGGAAGATGAAATTTCTGTCCCATCGAAAAGATTGCCATTCCAAATGGTGATGATACCCCCTGAACTGCCAACTGAAGGAGAGTAAGCAAATTGGTTAAATCTTCTCGGACAAAATTTCATAATATAAGACAGGTCAAAAACTTCTTTTTTTGTTTCTTGAAAACAGATGATATTGCAGTTAGATTCCTCAATATTCTTCCTAATATCGTCCCATCTGATTTGGGAGTTAATCCCTCTCAGATTCCAGTCAAAAACAATCCATTGTCTACTCATTAAATAACCCACAACAGGATAGAAACTCTGAGCAATATTAAAAAGCCCAACAAATCAATGGTCACTGAATATCTGTGAATTGGCAAAATGTGGTATAAGCAGAACAGCCAGAGCAGGTATAAATGGATCCAGAGATAATCAAACATATGCCAAAATAGCTCAAGTGGGTGATAAGTATGATCACATAGTACTTCATCAACTAGATAGGGGAAACATAAAAGGTTCACCAGATGATAACCAAGTAGCAAAATATTACAGGCCAGAATCCGCAGATAGATGAAAAGAGCTAAGCTGAACAAGACCAACACACTCCCAAAATACAAGTTACTCCACACTATCATTAGTACTATCATAGTTCAGGTTCTCCTCAGACACATCATCAAGAGGCATCCGACATGGCCCAGTGGCCAAGGCTTGAATAGTCTTCAGAGGAAGGTGTGGTGGTGAAGCAGCATCAGGATCTCTAATCTGGGCGAAGTACTCTGCCTCAAATGCTTCCTCATCCTCCTCCTGGGCATCATCATTTGATGTAGCATCCTTGAAACCATCTTTCAGTTTGGCTAGTCTGGAGCTTCTTCTAACATGTTCACATGATCTAGGTGCTTTCCCTTTCCTCTTCCTAGAGGCAGCATAAATAGTCTGAGCTTTGGGGTTAACCTGATTCTCCCTAGCAGGTGATGAGGCCTCTGGATTCTGTAGATCAACTGCAGCAGAAATAACAGGTCCTACTGCAGCAGATGTCCCAGAGGTAATGTTGCAGTTATTCTCAGATGCAGAAACATGCTGAGTAGGCCTATTTAGTACAGGTGGGAACACCTCCACAAAAAGATGATGTGGTGCAGAAACAGCAGGTGCTTGCTCTTCCATCTGAGGCAGGGCAGGTTCAATCACAGCAGGTATGCCATCCAGAGGCTCCTCAATAACAAGTGCATTGCTATTTTCATAAGTTGTTTCAAGTTAAACATTTTACTATCCATTGTTTTTCTTAAACTTCATTATATATTTGACAAATGGTTTACAAACTTTCAAACCATTTTCTTATAATAAAAAGATTTCTTAATAAGTATTTGATTTCAACCACTTAGCCATAGCTATTCATAAAATAAAATAATATTTACAAATTTTCTTTTAAACTATTTAAAACATGGTATATTTGCCAAATGGTGTTGATCATTTACTTGAGTTCATGCATGGTTTTAGTAAATTCAACCCTAGTGTTTATATCTTTGAAAACTATATATATATATATATATATATTTATAAGTATTTAAATTATCTAAGTAAGCATCTCATTAATTTAAATCATTTCATCAACTTTTAAAACATAAAATGAATTTCATGAATATTTCAAGATAAGAAATGATTTAAAGACATAATGTTTTCCAATATATATTATGGCCTTTTCAAATGATTTATCATAATATAAAACTTAATGGTGCACAAAATATTTTGAATTTAAAAATGAATACATTATATTTCCCTTTCCATTTCAAATAAAATGTTATGTTATTTAATATTGTACTAAAGACAAAAATGTTTTAATATTAGAAAATGAGTTTAATTAACTTAATTTCAAACCTATAAAAGATTTGTATTTTTTTAAATTTTATTTAGGAAAAAAGAAATTATTTAAGCCATGTTTTCAAATTTGACATTAAGTGTCAAATTTGTATTTAATCAATAATTCAAAATTTTGATTTTTGAAAAGTGTTCAAAACATGCCCACAACTGGTTTAAGACAAAGATATTGTTTTTACAAATTTTTAGAAAGTTATTTGACTTCATTTGGACACTTAAAATAAAAGATATGGAATAAATAAGAAAAATCAGAAAAAGAAAAAAAAATGCTGACGTCATGATGACATCCGCATCGTCTTCAACAACCAGAAACATATCTCGCGCGAAAGCTGCTCCCGTGCGTTCTTCTCGACTTGATTCCCGATGATTTAGAGCACCAAATGACGCACCGTTTCTTTCTAAATAAAGCCCATGATCTCCTCTTTCATTCCCCCATAAAAGCCCCATCCGAAACGTACTAAAACGCTCCAATTTCGTCTGCCATTAGACACGGCTGTTTTTGGTCGAAATTAATCTCTGATTGATTGCGGGCAAATTACTGCACCAAATCAAGCACGGTTGGTTCCTATAGATAGCCCTCGACCTACTCCTCCATTCCCCCCCCCCCCCAAAGCCCTCTCCAATACGCCCCCAGGCCGACGAATTCTTCGCTGGAGTTTCGCTCGACCGCCACCGTATTTCTTTGATTCCGGCGAGCAGAGTGAGTCCCCGCCGCCGATTCTTGGTCCTTCCTCTTTCCCACGTCCGTGCGCTCCTTTAAACACCCTCCTTGCTTCATTTCCGCAGCCAAACCGTGGAGGACGAGCTGGACCCGAAGGTCATCGTCGTCGTTGCCACTCCGTCCGCCTCTCCACGCAGCTCCGGGAAGCGCCGCTCAACTCCGACACCGTCTTCCTCTCCGCCGTGTCCAGCCGCGCATCACCGTCATCTCCCTCGCGTCCAGGATTTTCTGAAACGTCGTAGCCGTCCACACCCGTCGCCGACGACCACAGCACCGCCGACCGTCCGCATCCGCCCGCGATCGCCCGGCCGATCTACCGCCGCCATCATCTTCTCACGGCCGGTGAGCTGCTGATGTGCTTCCTTCTATGTTGTTACGTACATATCACTTGATAAAGGGTTGCAGCAATTTGAAATACGCCATATGTCACCTATTCAATATTTTCGTTTTTCTGCCTAGATATAACTTCTAAAATTCATATTAAATCAATCGTAAGTCAGTTTTTGATGTTTTTGTAGTCTATGGAATCGTATGAACGTGTAGAAAACAGTGGTATAATAAAAACTTGTATTTTAGTCGTGCACTAACTTGATATTTACATAAACATGTAAAATATTATTTTAATTATAGTTTTAATTTTGTAAGGTCAAAATTTGTAAATAAAATATATTTGAAAAGCCCATCAACTGTAGATAGTGTTAGTTCATTTTTTTTCCAACCTTGAGAAATTTAATTTTATTCAAATTCAAAATATGATGTTTGAGTAAATTTGACATAACTTTTGATATAAACATTATCTTTGAGTAAATCCAATTGCTAAAAATTTATTTAAATCCCCTCTGTTTATTAACACTATTTATAAAATTTTGTTATAAAAATTTGATCATACAAAACTTTAAGCTTGTATTAACTCTTTTATTATATCTAGCTATAATAGAAATTAATTAAAATGCATTTATAACTTCATGCATATCACAAAAGTTGTTATGATGCTTTCTGTGATTAAAAATTGCATCTAAAAGATATATTGCTGGGTCTGCACCGCGCCCTCCCAGGCGATTTGCGTTACGGGCTGTTGGATCTGCACCGCGGGATGATCCCAAGCGTCCATTCCAGAGTTGACTTCCTGCCTCAGATTTTCGGCCCACCGGTCAGTGACTTGCCGGGTGAGAAATCCGGTGACGTTCTTATCTCGTGCGCGTCGTCTCTTTGGCGAGCGGTGGAGAAGGATTTGGGGCCCACCGAACTGATATTTTGGAGGAGTTGGTCGGGGTGTTTTCGACCTCTGCCTGTCTCCGACGTCGGCCACAGTCGCTGCCGTACAGCCATGGCCGCCGGCCGTTCGTCCGCGGAGTGGCGCTACAGCGGCGCCTGGAGTGGGCGCTGCCCTTCCCTCGCGTGTACAGGCCTCGACCTTATCTTCCCGTTGTCCTCCAGTCTCAGTTCCTCTCGCACAGCCCCAACCGCCCCTCGCTGAGCTCGCCCCCTTCCCCGGCTCATTGCTTTCGGCGCAGCTCTTCCCACCGATTTCGTAGCTAGCACCTTCATCGCCGCAACATCTGTCCCAGCTGGATCGATGGTGTCGCATGGCTCCGGCGCGGGTTGAGGTAAGTCGCGGCTGGATCCTCTTTTTTACTGCGCTCCTGGGGCCTGATCTTATGTTGGATCCGACTAACTTGGGTTGCTCGTGCCTATTTTTTGTTTGCAGTTGCCGCCCTGATTTCCTCTCGGTCAGGATTTGGTGCTCCATACGAACTGCTACTTTCAGGTGCGTACAAGATTTGGTTTTTCCGGTCGGTTGATTGTGCATAGAGTTAGAGTCCTTTGCGTGTCCAGGTTGTTTTTCCTTGCGCTGTTTGCTATCTATATGTAGAGGTAGCTTATGTTGTTACGTTCTTTAGATTCGCATCTAGCTTAACAGAAGTATGTGCCTATACATCTATAATAGTACTAATCTGAAAAGATAAATATTTCCTACGGCCTAGGTGTTGACGTGGTTTGTGGGCCACCTCTGACTTGATGCATGGTCTGAAGGTTCGTAGGTTAGGACACAGGTGTTAATTAGCTGCTAGGATGAAGTAAAGAGAGATGAAGCATTGCAAGAATGCATATCTTCCATCTTGGGTGCTCTCACATTTGACATATTTTCACTATTCTGTGAAGAATAATCGGTGTCCGCCTCTCAATTAATCCATGATCTGATAGGTTAGAATAGGAGTTCAGTTACCTGCTTCTGGATGGACACTGAAATGCATACATGCATTGGAAAAAAATTGTCCTGTTTGCTAGGATCCTGTTTTTTTTTACTCTGTTTATTGTGTACCTGTTAATTATCCTTTGCAGGTGTTAATTTATCCATTGATTGCTAGCGGAGAACTTGCCGTGATTGCTGGTATGCTAGCTGGTTAGAACATTTCCATATAGCTGATTGAGGATGTTGTTGGTTTTCTTTGATGTGCAGTTGCCGCTGTGAGTTGCTCCTGGATTAGCTGGTGCTCAGTTTGAATCATTCGTGGGAGGTATGTACAAGGATCTTTTTGGGATTTTGCTATCAGTTTGGATGGATGCAGTTCTACAATTCTTTGGGCTGTCCAGTTAGAAATCTTTTGGTTTTCCTATTGGTTGCCTACGCATGGAGATGGATGTAGTTTCAAGGTTCTTTGGTCTGTACAACTTATTTATGTGGGATTTAGATCACTTCAGATTTTATCCTAGCATTTACTTTTGTATCCTGTGGTATCTATTACTTTCAATTGCGTCAAATGGTGTTGTTTCACTGGTTTGTTGCCTTTTGGGATGGTTGGTTCATTCAAGAGATTATGTTGTACACCTTTCAAGGTTGCCTAAGTGGTTGCCTTAACTGTATTGTTAGATTCTGAACCATGCAAGGGCATAAAAAATGCAAACATGTTTTTTTGGACTGTCCAATTAGAAATCTTTTTTGTTCTCCTATCGGTTGCCTGCGCATAGATATGGATGTAGTTTTGAGGTTCTTTGGTTTGTCGAATTTATTTATCTTTTATTTATATCAGTTATAGTTATATCCTAGCATTTCCTTTTGTAGGCTATGCCACCTATTGGTTTAAATGCATCTAATGGTGTTGCTTCATTGGTTTATTGCCTTTTGGGTTGGTTGGTTCATTTCAAAAATTATGGCGTCCACCTTTTGAAGGTTTCCTAAGAGGTTGTCTTAACTGTATTGTTAAATTCTAAACCATGCGAGGGAATTAAATAAAAGCAAAGATGCTCTATTCTGTTTTACTTCTTTGAATCAAACATGCATACATACATCGTTTATATCTCCTGTCTTGATTTCTTAGAACCATTAGTTGATTTCCAATGTAGTTTTTAAGAAATTATGTGGTCTTTATTATTTCCGAAGGAATAGGTTGTGGTTATTGTATATAAACTGGTGTGCTTGTGTTTGTTTGTGATTCTATAGGTTTGGCCCGTGTCAGTTTGTTGGGTAGGGGAGCTGTGTCTGGTGTGATTTGTTGTTTCCTCTATTGGTTTTCTCTGTGGATTTCCCAACTGTAGTCTTCAGAAAGTCCGCCGTTTCGCCAGGTACATGGTTTTTCTTGAAACGCGTTTTTCACATGTGTAAGAATCAATATGTCTATGTCAGACCGATGTCTACGCCCATCCGTAGGTGTCTTCAGAGTGAATTTAACTGTGGATACTTTTCTGATGCAGGTTGGAGGGTTCGTTCACGCCCTTCCTTGCTGTTCTTCTACTTTCTCTGCTAGGTAATCATCATCAGTTTATTTTCTCTGTTGTGAATACGCTGCTCTTAAATCATGATCATGCTATCTGTTCATGGTCTGGCTACTGATTTGTTGTGTGATTCCTTGCTGTTGTGTTATTTATTTTCCTTTTACTTTAAACTCTTATTTTCTATTATATTGTCTTTGTCTGATTTATACCTGTAATTGCTGCTTTATTCCCCATTGTTGTTGTCCTCATCTTTTACGTTTGCATTCCTTAATATTGCTTCTATGTTAGGATGTGTTATTATTTGTTGCTTGTGCCACTTTGACGCTTCCATGTTGACGCGTCGTCGTGGACGTCTTCGGGCGGTTGCTCGGTTTGTTCCTACCCAACCCAGTGGGTTGTGTGGCCGTAGGCGACAAAGTATGTTTTTTCTTGCCGTTGTGTTGTTCTGTTGTTTTTTCCTGGGTGTTGCTTGCTTACATGACTTGCGTGGATGCATGCTTGCTTCGGGTTAGGAGATCGTTGGTTCCCCTTCCTCAGCCCAGCCCACACTGCCTTTAATCGGAAAAAACGCAGGCTAATCAGGCGTTTGAAGCGATCGCTGTTTCAAGGTGCTGCCACTGTCGTTTCGTAGCGCGTAGTGATCCTTCCTCTTCCTATGTGTTGTTTACGTCTTGCTCTTCTTTCCTTCTATATAGAGCATGTTGTCCATGGCCCGTTGCCATGTGATTGGACAGCTTTTCCTCTTGAGTTTGCTAACAGCTTAAAAGGTACCTTGGTCCATATGTACTTTAAGACGGTTGTTCTCTCTTTAGCCTATGTTCTTGGTTGTTCACATTATAAATTGTACTGTGCTTTTCTTCCTTAGCTTCTTATGTGGACCGGTCGTATTATGGAGCACCTGAATACCGGTGTCAGCATTGTGGAGCTGCCTTCTGGTGGGAGGAGAGATGTAAAGCTGGATCTTCAGTAAAGCTGCATAGAGTGCTCTACAACCTATGCTGCAAGGGTGGAAAAGTATCAGTACCGCCATTCGCCCGGCCGCCTCCTTTCTTAGCTGATCTTGTGCGCTTTGATGGTGACCGGCGTGCAAAAAAATTCCTTACCCAGATCAGACAATACAATTGCCTTTTTGCTTTCACCTCCATGGGTGCCAATATCGATCGGTCATTACAAAATAGCCGTGGTCCCAAATATTTCAAGATACAAGGTCAAGTCCATCACCGTATGGGTTCGCTTGTGCCACAAAATAAAGACACTCCAAAATACGTTGAGCTTTATATCTATGCTGGTGACGACGAGGCTAGGACCAGGATAAATGCTCTTACTCATTCCGATGGTGTTTCGGGTGATTTAGATCCTGTAATAGTTGATGGTTTGATAAAAATGCTTGACGACCACAATGATCTGGTTAAAACATTTAGGATGGCAAAAGAACGTCTAAAACAAAACGCGCATGAACATGTAAGTGTGCGTATAGTAGCTCCTTCGGCTGGTGATGGTCCACAATTTAGTTTGCCGACAACCAATCATCTGGCTTTATTAGTTGTTGGTGATTTTACTGTTGACACACCTAGGCGCGATATCGTTGTTGATAACAAGGATTCTGGACTGCAGCAGATATCTCCTCTTCATCCCGCCTTCATGGCTTTGCAGTACCCTCTGCTTTTCCCCTATGCTGAGAGAGGATTTCAGATTGGTGTCCCGTATATTGGACTGGACCCTGCATCACAGACCTCTAGGAATAAGATGACTATGCAGGATTACTATTGCTATGTGTGCCATTATCGATCAGACCAGTCTAATCCTTATCTTTGTTATGGTTTGTTGTCATCCCAATCTGTTGTTGATAGTCGGGCCTGTATCGACGAGAATCGTATATACTTCGTGCTTAAACACCAGGACCAGCTGAGGGCTGAACACCTGCAGGGCTTAACCGATGCTGTTGGACAGGGTTTTGTTGACGGCGCTGATGTTGGGAAAATGACTATACTGCCTTCGAGCCATACGGGAGGTCGGCGTTACTTTGTGGAGAATTTTCAAGATGGTCTGGCTGTTTGTCGTGTACATGGTGCTCCTGACATTTTCTCAACCTTCACATGTAACCCAAAATGGCCTGAAATAATTGAGGCTTTGTTGCTTGAGCCTGGTCAAAAACCCGCGGATAGGGCCGACATTATTGTTAGGGTGTATAAGATGAAACTCGATGAATACATAGATGACATTAGGTCTGGCCGTGCTTATGGACCCGTCAAAGCTGGTACGACATCTATATTATATTTTCTGTTTTATTTTTTACATGCTTGCATCCTGTGGCCATTTGATGCTTATGTGTTCTGGTTATTTTCTTTTACAGTCCTATACACAGTAGAGTTTCAAAAGAGGGGTCTTCCGCATGCTCATATCCTCATATGGTTGAAGGGAAATGAGTGTGAGGTCAGTGCAGCCTTAATCGATTCTTTTATCTCTGCCGAAATTCCAGATCCCGTTGAGGATCCTCTGGGATACATATTGGTCTCTGAGTTCATGATGCATGGTCCTTGCGGTAAATTAAATGATAAGTGTGTTTGCATGCAAAATGGGGTTTGTTCTAAGCATTTTCCAAAAGTTTTACAACCTGAAACAGTCCTTGATGAAAATGGTTTCGCTCTTTATAGGCGTCGAAACAGTGATCGGTTTATTTATAAAAATGGCAAATCTCTTGACAGTAAGTGGGTTGTACCCTATAACATGGCTTTACTGAAAAAGTACCAAGCTCACATTAATGTTGAATGGTGTAATAAGACACAGGTTATGAAATATCTGTTCAAATATGTCACCAAAGGTCCTGATTTTTCTAAAGCTATGCTTCAGAGGATAAAAAATGGTGAGGGTACTAGCAAAGTTGTTGTAGACGAGATCCAAGAGTACTTTGATTGTAGGTACATATGTGAGTTTGATGCATTGTGGCGTGTCTTTGGCTACACCATACATTACAAAACTCCTTCTGTGGAAAGGTTGCCTGTTCATTTGCCTGGCATGAATGTTGTTAGGTTCCGTTTCGGAGCAGACTTGACTAAAATTGTTAACAATGATTTTTTGAGAAAAACTATGTTGACAGAATGGTTCGTAGCAAACCAAAATTACTCCCATGCTCGGACACTAACTTATTGTGACTTTCCTACCGAGTGGACTTGGGATACACAAACTAGGTCTTGGCACGAGAGAGGTGGTGGCGAAAGCATAGGTCGTATATATTATGTCAATCCTACCAGCGGTGAACTCTATTACTTGCGTACATTGTTGATGATAGTTAAGGGTGCCACATGCTATGCTGATCTTAGAAATCATGCTGGTCGTTGTTATGTAACTTTCAAAGAGGCTTGTGCTGCTCGGGGACTCTTGGGTGATGATACTGAATGGTACCGTGCCTTTGATGAGGCACTGGTATGGGGGTTTGGGCCACGTCTTCGCCAATTGTTTGTTACCATGCTTATATATTGTGGAGTAAAAAGTGAGAGGGATTTTTTTGACCGATACTGGATTGAACTTGCTGATGATATCCAGTACCGCACAAGGAGAGACATGTGTAACCCCGCCTACGTGCTGTCCCCTGAACGATTGAAGGATATGTTATTGGATGAGCTTGCTGTGGTGTTTGTTAAGAATGGCTCAAAAATATCTGACTTTAATTTACCTTCGAAAACAACATGTGAGGGAATTTCCTATGAAAACAGTCTTATTTCTGAAGAGATGTCGTATGATTTTAGTAGACTTGCGTTCGAGGCCCCGCTCTTATTTAATAAGCTTAACGCTGACCAACGCTCTGCTTACAAATCTATTGTTGATACTGTTTGTGACGGAAGATCTGGCTTCTTCTTTGTCTCTGGATTTGGAGGGACGGGTAAAACCTTTTTGTGGAATACCATTGTTGCTTTTCTTAGAGGGGAACGGAAGATTGTTCTGACTGTTGCATCTTCAGGAGTTGCGTCTCTTTTGCTTCCTGGTGGTAGGACTGCTCATTCGCGTTTTAAGATACCGATAGATCTTGACGGCGCTGGTTTCTGTGATATTAAAAGAGGTACAAACTTAAGTGACCTCCTTCGCCAGACGTCTCTTATAATCTGGGATGAGGCACTCATGACAGATCGAAAATGCTTGGAGGCTCTAGATAGGACACTGCGTGACATTTTATCTGTTGATGATCCTTTGTTTGCTAACATTCCTTTTGGGGGTATGGTTGTGGTTCTTGGTGGGGATCTTCGACAAATTCTTCCTGTCATTGAAGGTGGCACACGAGCGCAGGTTGTTGCCGCTACAATCACCAAATCATCATTGTGGCGTCACGTCAAGGTATTAAAACTAACAGAAAACATGAGGTTGGCTGTACCAGGTGCAGATGTTGTCTTAAGACAAGAGATAGCCCAGTTTAGCCGGTGGGTTCTTGATCTTGGTGAGGGAAAACTTCCAATGAGCACACGAGAAGGTGAGGTTGAGCCAACTTGGGTGGACATCCCGGAAGATCTGCTGGTACACACTGATGGAAACAAGATCGACGCCATCATTTCTTCCGTCTATACTAATTTTGCAAACAATTATCAAGACAGTACATATCTTAGACAGCGAGCAATTCTAGCTCCTACAAATGAGTTGGCTGAAGAAATTAACGAGCATGTGCTGTCCATGGTACCGTCGGAGGGTCGGGAATACTTAAGTTCAGACTCAATAGCTAGCTCTACTGACACAACAAAAGAAGCAGATGTCTTCTATCCTCTTGAGATTCTTAATAAAATGACCATCGTCAATTTCCCTGAGCATAAGCTGGTTCTAAAAATAGGGTCGCCTATCATGTTGCTCAGGAACTTAAGTCAATCTACTGGCATGTGTAATGGTACCAGGTTGGTTGTGACTGACCTTGCTGATCATGTTATTAAAGCTGTCATCATTACTGGTTCCCACATAGGTGATGTTGTCTACATTCCTAGAATTGAGTTGACGGCTAGAAAGACCAAGTGGCCTATTGTGCTTCAAAGACGACAATTCCCTGTTCGGCTATGCTATGCTATGACAATAAATAAAAGCCAGGGCCAGACTCTGTCGGCGGTTGGCCTGTACCTAAAGACGCCGGTCTTTTCACATGGCCAGCTTTATGTTGCTGTTTCTCGCGTTACGTCGAGGTCTTCTCTAAAGATACTTATTGAAAACGATGACAAGACTTGTGGCTCCCAAACCAGGAACTTTGTGTATCCTGAGGTCTTCCAAATGGCTGGTTCGATGTGATCGTTCAGATAATAAATAAAGCTTTTGGCCACACTATGTTTAACTACCTATATTTTTGATGGTACTCTCTGCCTCTTGGTAACAGATGGTGGATGTTTTGGTGCTGGTTCCCGTTGCTGTGTATATACTATTAAGCAACCCTATTTGCTTATGTCTCTTTGTTGGCTCTTAATGCATGCGTTTTGGTCTTGATGATAGGTTTATGTATGCTTTCCCCGTGTGTGCCTACGTGTTGTTCATACTTTTGCTAGACCATAAGTGTAGCCACCAACATATGCATATGCCCTGGTTTTACTTATCCAGCTATGGATTTACCTTCATTTTGTTACTTTGCTGTCCGCCTTGGACATGTAAATGAACTTGAATGGGCCTGATGGTACTTAACCTCTTCTCATTTTATCTATTTATTTATGGGATTTATCTGTCCCCTGTGTTGTCAGTTCTAGCTTATGGTTGTTCGTTGCTCACGTTATGTCTCGAGTCGGTGCTGAACTAATATTTTCTCTTCGCTCACTGCAGATGGCGGCCACGTTGCTATCTGAAATCCACAACAACAGTAAGCACTGGACTATCGCAGTGTATGTTTCTCGCTTGTGGCATCATCGGGGAGGTACGGACAACGGACCAATAAAACACACCGACTTGGTGGTGCTGGATTCAGAGGTACTGCTATTAGGTTCCATTATTTTTATGCCTTTGTCTTATACCTGCATATGTTATGTTGCTTGGCTGAGATTGCTGTTGCTTCATGAAGGGCAACCACATGTATGTCGAGATCGCAAAGGACTTGGTTGACCAGTTTATGGATGTGATTGAAGAAGGCAAGGTGTATGAACTAACCAGGTTCCTGGTCTATCCAAGGAAGAGCCATTTCAGGCCGGTTGAGGGTCGATTCATGATCAAGTTTGGCAGATACACATCAGTTCGAGAGATTAATGTCGAGGGACAGGTGGCATACCCCATTTGCACGTTTGCTCTGACACCCATCGCTAATCTGCCTAGACCAAACGATCTTCCAGAACGTTTCACAGGTCATTTGCTTCATATACCTCATGTTTCGTTTCTTTTTTTTGTGTGAGGTCGCTGCAGCATTCCTTGCTCTTGCTATTTTTCGTGTATCACTCATCTTTTTGTTTTATCCCGTTGCAGATGTGGCTGGTGTCATCACAGGTGTTTCCAAGGCTGTTCAGTTCCGTACTTCCAATCGTCCAGACCCTTCTACCAAGAGGGTTATCTACCTAAGTGATCTTACGTGCGTATCCTTTGAAAAGCTTGATTTTGCTCTCCTGTGCCATGTACATCAGTTAGCTGATTGTCTTTTATGCCCTGTTTGGTCACAGCGGGAATCAGGTTAATATAGTGCTCTGGGGAGACCGGGCGACGGCCTTTGATGGTGACTGGGTCCTTAACACGGCTGAAAAAAACCCGGTCATAGCAATATTTGTTGGTACTTTGATCAAAGGCTATGATGGTTAGTGGTTCCTTGATTTGGTTTGCCTTTCCTACTCATTTACTTAATGTTTTGCCAACCTCTAATCTGTTACCATCTAATAGGCCGTAGGAGCCTCAGTGGAAGTGCTCCATGCCGTTGGTATATTAACGAGGATCTTCCTGAGATAAACGAGATCCACCGCAGGTGACGTAGCGCTTTCTTTTACACACAACATTTCGTTTGTTCTCTTTACCATGCTTGGAGGACAAAAGTTACTCAATTATTCTAAACTGTTTGTAGGCTGCAGGAGAAGATACCGGCTGTTGAAAATATTGTTCTTCCGAACCAGAGTGCCGACGAGATTAGTGCCCAACTCAACTTGGAGACAAAGACAGTTGCTGAGCTACTGTCTCTTAACATCTATGATAATGAGGTTAGTGGTCCTTAATTGTATATTAGTCGAATTGTGTGGGTGGTTGGATCTGTATCATTAGCACTGTTGCTGATGCATGGTTGATCAATTTCTTTTGTGCAGAACATAAAGTTCTTCTGCACTGTGACCCTCACAAAGCTCAGCCCCTCACAGAGGTGGTGGTTCAGTTCTTGCAACACCTGCCACAAGTCGTCGGTGCCATACGGTTCTGCCTACCGATGCTCTGACCCTGACTGTTCTTGCACTGATGCATCGCCGAGGTTGATACTCACCCTATTAAGTTTTAAGCAACTTCTTTTCAGAATGATAACATGATTATATTACCCTGAACATTAGATATCGGCTTTGTTACATGGGCTCTGACGGAGGGGGTGAGGAGGTAGAACTCATATTTTTTGACCGCATGGGTAAAGAGATCATTGGCAAACCGTTGGTCACGGTCCTGCGTTCTGGCCATTCAAACAGCACGCCTCTTGAGGATGTTGTCAGGTCTGCTAGAGGTGACATGTCGGTTCCTAGAGATTTGGCTGCTGTGGTTGCAAGAAAGTACAGGTTCGTGGTGTCAGTTTCGCGCAAGAGCTTTGATGCAGAGAGCAGACAGTCGTCTTTCCAAGTGCACCGAATTGATGCAGACCTGGGCAAGCAGTCGGCATCCTCTGCCCTTCGCCGTGGACAGCTGCCAATGGTGTCTCCTAGAAAGTCCGTTTCAGATGTCACTGCTCTATCCAAGCAACCGTTCGTTGAATGTTCTTCATCAGCAAACATACCTCCTGATGTTAGCCGCTTCTCTGATGTAAGCCTGCTTCTGTACTCCATGCTTTCTATTTTTGGTTCCTCATTTTTTTCATGTGTTTGTTTTCTGTATCACAATTCTTGATATGGAGATTGCTATCATTTATAGCCTGTCCGTGCTCTACCGTCTCTTCCGACGCCACCTTCTGTCAACAAGACCATTACTCTAAGGTAGTATTGAGCACCTATATTGTCCATCTGCACGAGGATGTTAGTGCTCGCTTCAGCCTTCACTGTTTTTTTCTTGCAGGACAAAGCCTGTGCCACCTGCCTCTTCAGTGGCTAAATCTTTGTTCCAAGACGGTGAGGATAAAGAGCAAGCAGTTGATCTGGGAGACAAAGGGTTAGAGGATACTAGAGATTTTAGTGAAACTGATCAGGTGATATGTCATTCCTATTAGGTTATTAGACTGTCCTGATGTCACCTTTCTTTCTGCAGTGTATACAGAAGTTTACACCAGTGGCTGTTCACTTTAGATTCTTTGTTTGTTTAAATCCATGTGGCTTAATTTCTAGCTGATAGCTGTACTGTTTACCGCGGTTTTTTGGCATGTGATCTATTTTGCCAGACTATGAAGGAGGATGCAGTAGTTGGTACGGAATCACCCACCGTCACTCCACCATCAAATGAGAAAGAAAAAAGGTGGGTCATCTTTTGAGGGCCGCTGATCATGCCTTTTAGATTATTCAATATCTCTTGACAAAAGACATAATTTCAGGCGTAGGACACCAAGTGGGAAAGGTGCGGCTGGCGCAGCTCAGAAGAAAGGCAAGCCTTAGACCACACGAGTCCGTGGCTCTAGGTTCATGTTAGGTATAAATGTTTTGCTTTACTTTAATCAATCACCCTGATGACAAGGTCGAGTCCATGACGGATCGGTTAGCCTCTTTGTCTAATGAAACCTGAACTCTAAAATTTGATGTCCATTTGTTTTACTCAGTCTCCGTAGTTAACTTAGCAGGGTTGGGATGGTCATTATTATTCACTAGGGACCTGGTCCCTACTTTTAGTTTGTGCATGACGGACGACCAGTTTTTTTATGTCGCTTTAAGGACAATTGATATCAGTTGGTGCGCCGGCTATCACATTCTTACAAAAATACTACGGTTTTTCTGGCTTATGTGATGGGTAATGCCCACTGTTTCTTCGTCTGCAAATTGGTTAACTTTATTTTTCACATTTGTATACTTATGTTAGGTTACTATTTAACCCCTGTCCATTAAATGCTTTGCATGTGGTGTTCGTCAGTTCTATTATTACACCATATACTTGATTCTTCACTGTCATCTTGCAGGATTATTTTGGTCTACGTGTGAATATAAACCATCGGTGTTGTTTCCCTGATGGCCATGATCGAGACGCTTTTGCATGTTCATCTTCATGCTACTTGAATCAAGCGGTGCCTGCTGTTTGTGTTCAAGCGATGATCAGCCCCATCCAGTTGTCCCGGCTTTATGATGCAATGTCTGCAAGAATCCGTTGAACCTTACTGAGCTGTCGTATAGTATATGTGGAGTCTCCACTGTGTCATGGTAATGATAAACTTATGATGTAATCAGTGCAAGATGAATCGATGCTTGCTATGACCTATCTGTATTAAGCTCCGAGCCAACTCATGAACCAAACTTACCTGTCTTCTACCGCTTGAATGGAAGTATTTCCGCCTGTTTGGTCCATATTGTGGCTTTCATTCTTTTGTTCCTTGTGTTGTTTTCTTATGCAGCTCTTATCTGTTTTCCTGAGTATATACATGATGCATGATTTATTGAATTCTTTCAATTTATTTATACTGTGGGCTACATGCTAACCATGGTTGTTCATTGGAGCATTTACATTATAATGATGTTTTGACTGTTGTAAGCTATACATAATTACAGCTTTTCAATCATGTTCTAATGCTTTCACGTGAATCTGGTCACATTCACCGTCTTTGTTACTTCAAGTATTCGCATCATGTCAGTGAATGATTTAGACCCTGTGACACATTACAATTGCTTTACTCTTGATGACTGCTATGTTTATTAAAGCGCCCTTCAGTTTTAGTGACATTGTAAAGTTGAGTATTCAGATGGCTACTGTAATTACAATTAATACAGTTTACCTTTCTTTACTAACTAACGGTTCTAGATTTTAGACTCCTATCAACCTTTTTGCTTGTGTCAAAGAATGCAGAGTCTTTGAAAAGACGCTTTCACAAGAGCAACACTTTCCTGGTAAAAAAAAATAGGTAAAAACCAAAATCTCGAATTTCAAATAGGCTTCAGTTGGGTGATCAACGGATTGTTTGGTTGCTGTGTTGAACAGTCAATTCGGTGAAACGATGGATTATGCTGAGTGATGAAGAGGCAGCTCCACAATTAGTCAATACACGTTCAAGGATTACTTGATTCGATCTCTGTACCTGGCATTATTTTCTTGGCTTCACGTACTGTTGCTGCAGCCCAAGCCTTCTGTATGGCTTAGATGGGCCTTTTAGTTCTGCTCTTATACATAGTCTGGGGCTGACGTTGGCCTCAACCCTAGATCGGCCATGAACACCTGATAAGTAGTTCTAACACATGTGGTTTCTAACTGCACTAAACTTAGATCTTCTAAATTAGTTATACAAAGGGATATACTTATGTATACATTTGAATAAATAGTAGCCATACTCTGAATAGTGATTCAATATTGTGTATAGAACTGGGTGGGTTGTATACAAGGAAATTGTCTAGGGCACGGAGTTTTTGCTCAACTGTTGTTCTTCCCTCGGTTAAATCCATGTAGCTCACGTCTGTTATGCTCCGCCGTGGCAGCTCGATGGAGGCCATCGAGATCCCGGCTACTATCATGCTAGGTGCCATGATGAAGAAAATGCAGCTTCCACCCCCTGCATATCTAACACGTGTCACTGAAAGAGACGAGTTCATTGTGAGAGTTGTATTTTACCCCTCTGCACAGTGTCTGCAACGTTCATTCCGGGCTCAGTCACTATCTAGCTGTCCAGCAAGCTCTATTGAGTCAGCATCAAATGATGCCGCCATCCAAGCAATCAGGTACATGGAGAGTGTTGAGAAGAAGGTGCTCAGAGATTTCAGCTACACCGAGATGGAGAAGAAAAAAAAAGCAAATGAGGTTCTTTTCGAGCAGCTGAAGCAGAAGGAAGAGAAGATTGAAAAGAAGACAAGTCAGCTAAATGAAGTTATCCGAGCTTATGATGAATTCATAAACAGCGTGTGTGAATTCAGCCGTCACATTTGCAAGATAACTTCACAAAACCTCACTCCAGAGACCAGCAGTGTTCACAACATGCACAATGCCGCTCTGCTTGACATCCAGGATATAGCCACTGACTTGAGCCACCGTACATTTGAGTCAGATGAGAGGCTCAAGGTCATAGGCACATGTTTTCAGAACGAGTCGGATTTCACCGAAGATGAACATTTTCCAGCATGCTCTGGTTCAGAACCTGAACCCTTGGCCCATTCAGATTGTGAGGCCTATAATTATGACTCTGATGGCGATGGGCTGCCTTTGGATTACTACGGTTCAGATTATTGAGGTCCCTATATAATACCAGTACCTACCCGTAGTGTTCCGGTCTATCCTTGAAACTCTATATTTGTCATGTCATCTGCGTTTTCTGTTGTAGTTCAAATGATATTAGGTAGTAAAACAGCTGCGCTATGTACTCAGGATGGAACCCTCTATGTATTTGACTGCAGTAATTTCGGGACCATGTAATCGCACTTATATGTAATATGTATTCCCAGTTATGGTACTTTAAAGTTCCGTACTAAACCGATGGTTCCTATATTTTATATTCTCTGCTGAAGTCTGATTTAATTGTGGGCTTCTTTTTTGTATGTAAGTTTTCATAAATCTTTGCAGTAATACGACATCAGTTTGAATTGTCTCACAAATAAGCTGGAGCAGAAGCCAATTGGACCACACATCTGCACAATACGATGGATGAGGATCTGTTCGTCGATCTCCATACGGTTTGATTTCTATTCGTTTCCCCTCGCATACATAACTTCTCAGATTGCTTCTTGATCTATAAAATGTAAGTTCTTCTGCCGCATGGTCAAATTTTATTTGCTTGCTATGCTAAGATTGTCTTCTCTGCGGGTACCAAAGCTATCCGCGACTCCTATCTCTGTTTGCAGACGCCTTGTGTTGCAGCAAGCCATAGAAACCCTAGGAATTTCTATTGATGAAACAACCACATTCGACGATGAAAGAAACGAGATCCTAACTACTACTGTAATCGTTGTTCCTCCACATGTCTATATGCCACGGCTGAAGACAAGGTTGTTTCATGGAGATTGGTCCCTAACATCTGATGCGGCTATTCAGTCAGCCTGCTACAATGCTCTGGTTTACCTAGAAAAGGTAAACGTGCTGAAGATAGATGGTATACACTCAGCTGAGCTTAAACGTTGCCAGAGGGAACTTCTTCAAGCATCATCCTGGACAGAAGCTTTTGAGCAGCGTGCAATAAAGCTACAAGAAAAGCTATGCGCAATGGATAAGGAGAAAACCCCGGTTCTAGCCGTCTCCGAGGCCCCATCAGATGTTGATATGATGGGAAAAAACACCAGTGCTAAGGTAGGTTTCTCCCTTCGTCATTCATGTCTTAGCTTGACGTTACACAGATTTTTACTCCAGTTTGTACTTCAAAACATAAGTTGAAGAGGAGGTCATATAGGTTTTAAAACTGAGTATGTGCTGGAATTACCACAGTGTCATCTTTTATACTGATGATATTTTCCTGAACACATTGCAATCAGGAGACACCGAGTGAGCCACCCTTCGTTCTTTTGAAGGGGGGCGGCGGGCTCTCTGCCTCTGCATTGATGATTGGGCCGTGTTATCATAACAGAAAGAGTAATCTCTCTATACCTTTAAATAGCTGTTTCTAATATATTTAATCAGAACAAGATTTGATACATGATAGCTAGCATTTTCTACCTCAACACAGTATCTCATGGTTCAGATTCGTTATCACCCTGCAACAGCTACCAGTAGATCCTTTGCTGATTGTTAGTTTCCTATTCTTATGCATGACACGGTGTATCTACCTTCCGCCTGTCGCTTAGATGCTCCACGGTGCTGACTTACATGGATATGTCTTTTTCATATCAGGAAGGATTCCGGTGCCGGTGCTGGAGCCAATCCCGGTCCCCGACCCTGAACAGGCAGCTCTCAACAGAAAAAAACGCAAGCAGATTATTGATTTGCAGCGGTCTCGAATTCAAAGCGTTGCTCTTGCCAGAGATGGTTCGTCTTCGGAGAACATGGCTGCTTCTATCACCGAACTCTCTTATGGGACTGCCAATGTTAGACTGAATTCTGTTGATGTAAGTTCCTTATATGCTTTCACAACTCATTTGTGGTTTTACGGCCCTCTTCTTTCCGGTTTCTGGTACACAGAACTCTGTAAACAAATTGCTTGCTCTTATTAATAGCCTGCCTCTACCGTGCCATGCCTCGCAACGCCGCCTTCGACTAACAAGACAACTGTTCTAAGGTGGTACTGAGCAGCTACAGCCTATGTTAGAATCTCTCTTATATAGAGATGAGAATATTAATGCTAGGTTGAATCTCTATTTTTTGCAGGCCGGGGATGGCGTCACTTAATTCCAAGGTCCGTAAAACTCTGTTCCAAAACAGCGGTGATGAATGCAAGGGAACTGAGCAAGGAGATGAACTACTACAGAATAGTAGGGACCCCTGTGAAACAAGCAAGGTACTGTGTTTCTCGGACTGGATTACATCACATATGGAGCACTTATGACTACCAATTTTTACTCATGCTTCCGAATATGCATTTGTTATTATGATTTTTGTTGCATCGTTTTTCTTACATGCTAATTACCAGGCCGTGAAAGATCCAACAGCTAATTTCGATCCAACTGTCGTTCCAACTACGTTGGCAAAGAAAGACGACCCTTAGACCGTACGTGCGTGTGGTGCTAGGATCGTATTATGACTGTTAGGTATGAACATTGCTTCATTTAGCTCGCTATGTTCCCCCTGTTTTATCTGTTTTCCATTTGGTGATTAGCAAGTATATTAACATAGCTGATTGCATTTACTATCTTGCAGGATTTATTTTGCTTTGCATGTGATTATAATCCATCTTAATGCTTACCTGCTGCTGGAGATCAATGCACTTTTCGATGTTCAGATTGCTTGAAGTAGGTGGCATCTACCTATTTGTACTCAAGCCTGAATTCCATTCGATGTTTGACTCCTAATATGAAATGTTGTTGGCTGTAAGAATTGTCTATGTAATATAACAGACTAAGACGCTATTTGCTACATGTTTCCACTATCCGTGTAAGAATCTATGTTAAGGTGTGAATCTACGTATCCAACTTTATCTATTTGTATTCAAATACTTTTACCTGTTTATCCATGTAACCGTCTATGTATGTTGGATTCAATACTTACGATAGTAAAAAAAATCTACACCTTACAATAGTTGCTTACCTTTAACATTGTCACGACGGAGTCCATACAATACACGGTGAGAAGGACGTTATACCTGGGCTAATAAATACTAAAAAACCAGGTGGCGCGCGGCAAGCCGCGCCCCAAATCTAGTTCCATACATAGCATAATTTATTGTAAAGTTATACTCATAGAAAAACTTCTCTCTTATTCTTCTCTAAAGTTAGGATTATTTTCGACATAGTGGTTTTGAAAAAGTTGCACTTAGACACTTAGGATTCTCAACACGAAGACTAGAAGGCCAATGAAGACTTAGCCAAGAAAACAAACTCCGAAGGCATCTCCAAGAAGCAAAAACTCTTAGAAGAAAACCAAGAGGAACTTCAAGAAGACCAACCCCTTTATTTTTCTAAGTCTCTCTCTCTTCTTTTCTCTTTCTCTTAGACTTCGTGATGGCTAAGTTATATCCAAGACCAGCCCCGGTGATACCAGAATCATCAAGTCTGAAGAATCATCAAGTCTGAAGAACCATCAAGTCTACAAAAATTCAATCAAGACATCACCAAAGAGAAAGTTACAAGTCTGGAGATGAAGCCTGGAAGATCAATTACATCTTTGTTTCTATCTTTTCCCTCTTTCCTAATCTTGTCTTTTACTTTAGACATAAATAATTTTTGATCATGTTATTATCATCCTTGAAGTATGTTGGATCCTAGCGGCATAGTGAGATGACACGGCTTGGAGACTAACCTTACATGTCCACGTACATGAGACCTGTCCCACAATCATAAGTGGCTGGCCGGGTGTCTCTCTCTCTCTCACTATAGTGAATATCCTATTTACAAAAAGTTGCTAGTAATTGTTGATCATCTAGAAGAATAGACTTAATATTTTCTCTAAGTATTTATGCACATCAGTGGCAAAGCCATTAGAGTGCTTATTCAACATGATTTATAACAAAGTATTTTGTCCAACCTATGACTTTAGTCCTTAGTCATTTTTGACCAACCTATTTGTCCTGCAATACTTAAAAGATTTTCACGGCATGACATGCATCTCTAGTCCTTAGAAATATTTTGCACATCATGTATAAACATATTTTTTCCTTAGAAGTTTTATAAAACTTGTCTGTTCATTATGTATGTGTTTCTATGCATTGTGTAGTGGTGTTTTATGTTGATTGTGGTATTGTTACTTGCCTATATTGTTTAGATGGAACAGAGAGCCCCGAGTTACGTTGAAAAGAGTTTGTGAACAAAGACATCATCCAAAGGCAAGTGGCACACCTCATAAACTTACTAATATTTTTCTATGCATGAGTAGAGTATTTTTCTATAAGCATGTGTAGGATAGTATTGCTATGCAAGCCATGTTTAGAATTCCCTATTCCTGTGTCTAGGTACCTATATCATACTTAGCAGAGATATTGATGCTATGCAATTGATGAAAAGTTTTATAAAATGTTAAGTGACTACTCACGGTTGTGCTTGTGGTTGTCTTCGCCTACGATAGTTTCTACTATACTTAGGGCCGTGAGCATGGTGGTTTTCACCTGTGAGTACACATCCACTAAGTTAATGAATCACCTGGGTGGAATGGTTGAATGGTTTATGTTGAGTGGCTACTCAGGGATGTGCTCGTGGTTGTCTTCTCCTAAGATAGTTTCTACTATACTTAGGGCCGTGAGCATGGTGGTTTTCACCTGAGAAAACACTTGTGGATTGCCACCCAGGAACAAAGGGATCTGAAGATTGCTTCCAGTGCAGCCATTGCCAATGGGCTGATCAATTAAGTTGCGTGGACTCGCCCCGGCTTGACAAGAAGATGTAGATGGTGTTAGGTGGAACAGGTCAAGCCAGAGTGGGAGGGAAAATGCTTCTTAAAGATGTCGTCTCATTCTTCTCCTTTTCCTTATCACTTTAGAGTGTAAATGATAGTTTGGGTTGAATGGGTACAATGGTGAACGTGCACAACCTCTGCAGAGTGTAAAAATAAGTACTTAGCCGTGTCCCCGGTACGGACAATTTGAGCCGCTGATCACGGACGTCAACGGAGGATTCCACCATTCCAATTTTGAAATTAAAAACATGATAGGTGAACAAGGGTAATTTGAGACAGTGGATTTCATGCCACGAATGTCTCGAAATGAAGAAAAGTGTTTTCAACACAGTTAGGAAAAAATGGCTTTATGAAGAATAGCCTTGAACTCCACCAGTCAAATATGCATATAGGTTATTAGAGTTATTCCACTAAGTGTCCACCATAGTGTAATGGCCCAAATTTTGGAAGCAACAAAAACTTGATTATAAAAGATCATAATTTCTGAGGCAACAAAAAACTTTCTGAAATGTCTTGTTAATGGATATGTTTATCCTCTGATTTCTCTATTGGGCATGTTGTGTCTTGTGTTTGTGTTGATGACTTCTAAATAACAACCATCCAAAAATCAAAACAAGTTATTATATAACCTCTGTGGTCAATGTTTTAACAAGTGAAATAGTCCACATATCTTCTACCATTCTCTTTTTAATAAACTCTATTTTGCCCTAATGTCTTGATCAGTCAACCACCCAAAATATATATATAATTTGAGAAACCAACAGTACTCCTAAAAACTATTTGTTTGAAAAACTATACAGGACCATACAATAAGTCCTCAATATTATTGCTTGTTAATATGTTGCAAGCATTACCAACACTCTCTTCCAAAAACACCAATTTAGTTAGCCTCTGGAAATCAATGCTCAAAATGTTGTAATAACTCTATTTCTACCAAGAATACCCTGTCTTGATTTTTGTTAATCACCTCCTCACAAATATTTTTGATCTATATTAAAAGTGTGGCTATTGATCCAATTGTGTGGGTGTTTATCTATTTTTATGTGTGGTTGACCTATATGTTATATGTTTAAATTGTTTCCCATGAGTGTGTTATTTTATGTGTGTTCATGTGGTGGTGTATGAGACAACATCTTATTTATATAATTTAATTGAGACCATTCATGCTTTAAATGTTTTGCCATATGATAAAGGTGTGTTTAACTCTTTATTATAAAGTGTGATTTTAGGAGTAACTCAAATATTTTCCTTTTTTCAAATATGAAATAACCATCCTATTTTCCCTTAATTTCTAGTCTTTCTAGAACATGACCATTAGAGTTTATTTTATTCAATTTGGAAATGCAACTCACCTAACCTCATCCTTATCATCTCTACTATCCACACATAACCTTATTTAAAATATTCAAAAATATTTGATCATAAATTCATGCTTGTTTTTAGTGCTTCATATTAATGTGACCACATGTGATGTTAATAGATAGCATCTTGTCCTTTTTGCATCTAGTGATGTTGATCCCTTTTTACCTAAGCTCTTTCAACAAATGCTGCACCTATTCCCCCTCTAATCAACCCTCCTTGTATCTAATTTTTCTGGTCAAAAATTTGACTAATCTATGCTAGGAAAGTGGGCTACTCTAATCAGCCACAAATCGTCTATACCTTAAACTCACACCACTCTCACCCATCCTTTGGTTTCTGGTGTATAATGTACCCCCACACCCTTGTTGTACCCATAGCTCGACCATCCCAAAACCCTAGCACAGAAATCCGTTTGTCCCTTTCTCTGTGACATTATGTCGAGCAGGTGATGGGCAGCAGAGAACTCACTCCATCCCCATAAGTTTCCATCGACTCCTAGACATGGGCTACTGTCCAAAGAGGTGCTACAGCGCGAGGCATCATTGCGCACCGCCTCCCCGAGCCAATCTCTGGCCAGTGCTCTCTCTCCACCCTTGCCATGCCCGTGAGTGCTCCGCCGGCCACCCATCTCGGATAAGCCCACCGAGAGCCTCTCGGGCACTGCCTTGTAATAGCTTATTATGCAAATCTCTGGCCAGTGCTCTCTCTCCACCCTTGCCATGCCCGTGAGTGCTCCGCCGGCCACCCATCTCGGATAAGCCCACCGAGAGCCTCTCGGGCACTGCCTTGTAATAGCTTATTATGCAAATCCAATTTTGACCACTTCATATGGTTTCTAGGTGTAATGTGGTAGAAGGATTCTATTGTATGAACATTATCCTAGGAGTTATGATTTATCCACCAAAACATCAACTTTTGGCTAATAGAAGTATTAGCTTTTAATCATCTGTTCTTAGCAAATGTGAATTTGTAGAAATATTACTAATCAACTTTTGAAGATCAGAACCTTAACTCAATAATAATGACTTGATTAAACCACTTAGATAATGGGTGGTGCATTGTTTACATATGTTTAACATTATTTACTTTGTACCCTAATAATAACATCAATTGTGTTTTTATGCTTTGCTTGTGGGTATGTTATGTTAAATCTCTTTAAACATCATCTTATTTATCTAATAAGTGTGTTGAGATAAATTCTTGTTTTACCTGAATTGTTATATGTTGATCTACTTAGTATCTCATAAGTCCAGAAACTTAGGTTATCCTTAAATAGTCGTAATAAATTTCCTGAAAGTATTGCTACTCCCTTCAACTTTGAGTTTCACATAGTTCACCTTGTTTCCTAGGAGTTGCACTAATTTTATTTATGTGTTATGCATATGAATGATTGTTTGGTGTTAAATTTTATCCAGTAGTTCCTTGTGTTTTGCAATGCTTAATATATGACTTTCTTACCTTAGATAGCTGTCAACACTTGGTTGTCATGTGATTGTTTGTTTATTGGTTGAAGTGACCTTGATTGTGGTGTCCTGTTAAATAGGCCTAGTGCACCATTTTAGCTCTTAGTCATAAACTTGTTTGGACAGTGATGTTACTATTGTTTGTCGCTTAGTTACTTAATAGTAGGTGTTTCTTGAGCTAGTAACATGGTTGCATGTGAGGGTGCTCAATGCTCGTGTTAATATTAATACTTGCTGGTGTGATTAAGATACTTTGGTTTGGAGTATTTCCTAAACAATTAATATACTTTTGTCTGAAGTATTTCCTAAATAATTAATATACTTTTGTCTGAAGTATTTCCTAATCTACTAAGATACTTTTGTCTGAAGTATTTCCTGAAACTAATATAACAACTCTTATTAAATGATATAATAACCCCAAGTAATGTGTTGTTATAATGTTCTGAAGAACTACCTTTTAATGCTCAGAGTGTTGTGTATATTTTTAGGAGAATCGGTTATTGTCTTAGCTCTATGGACCTTGTTGATTGTTGTTGTAGAGCTAAAGGAGTTGTTTGCTGCTGTTTGTATCTCAGTGTCTGGTACAATGCTTGCTGTTTGTTATGTCCTTGTGACATTGTCTTTTATTCTGAGTGTTGTTCCTTTTTCTGTTTATGACGTTAGATACGATCGGGAGGGAACTGGAAGTGAGGAATGAACCTGAAGAACGTCAAGACCAAGACCAAGGACATATTGCTGAGCCAGGCAAGCCCACCTCACCACTATAATGAACCTATTATTTTATCAAGCATGTTTTGTTTTAAAAATAAAATAATGCATGTTTTACTTCTTTGTGGCACCTTGCTACCCGAAAACTATTTTACAAAATATTGTTTGGCCAAAGTTATCTACAAGAATACTATAGGTGTTACAAAAAGAGTTTATTTGGTGAGCCTTATTGTTGAAGGCTCCATCAAAAAGATTAAGTTTTCTAGTAGTCTACCTTCATCCACGCAACTTAGTTGATCAAGCCAGAGCCCATCTTGGCAATGGCTGCACGAGAAGCAATCTTCACTCGGAGTTCTTCAGATTCCTTTGTTCCTGGGTGGCCATCCACAAGTGAATATCCCACAGGTAAATCCCCTGGGGACAACACTCAACTCATACAGCCAAGCAACCAATTCCACCCAGGTGTTTGATTATAACTTAGTAGAATTTTAACATTTCATCAAAAATAGTTTTGCATAGCATCACAATTCTACTAAGTATTTTCATAGGAACCTAGACCCAGGAAATAAGGAAGTCTAAACATGGCTTGCATAGCAATACTATCCTACCCATGCTTATAGAAAAATAATCTACTCATGCATAAAAAAATAATAGGACTTTTATGGGGGTGTGCCACTTGCCTTGGCAACCGGGAGTGCAGCAGTTACAGTTGCAAAGATTCTCGTTTCTCTCAGAATAGTCTAACAAAGAAATAAAGAGCCACACATAAACACACAAGCAATATGTTCATACAAAGAAAAATATATGCTATGCATGAGATGAGAGGCAATAATTTATTTCCAACGTCAAGAAACAAATATATGTATCTCTTTGAATTTTTATGATATAGGCATGAATAAATTTTTAATTTGTTTTCATTTCTTTAGATATGAGTAAAGGGTAATATCAAGGATTTTAGTTTACTTAGATAAAATTTCATAACCAATTTTTTTAAAAATGACATTTGGGCAGAGGGCATCCAAACAAGTTGTTAGCAATTTGATTTACTCAAAAATAAATTTTCTAACTAAAGTTATGTCAAAAACACTTAAACTACTCTAAAAAATATTTGAAAATTTTGTACGTGTCAAAAAAAAACTAATGAAGCCAAAGTGTTATACTGGTTCTAAGGATTTCAAATATATAAAAATATTTAAATTTGGTTTAACAGATAAAAAGTAATGATGAAAACAGTGTGTAGGGGGTTTTCTGCAAAACTGCCAAATTAAATGATTTAATAAAAATTCAGAAAATAAAATCTGACGCGGCGTACCGGTTTTTAAGTGATCTAATCCTAGCCGTGCACGGGAGATCTAACGGTCTAGATCAAAACGACCAGAAACGAGCGGCGAGGCTGGCCGGAACCCTAGCCCCAGGCGTGCTCGCAGCGGCGCCATCGCCGGAGTTGCTCGTTTCGCACGCCCTACTGCCTACGAGGACGAACAAGTCATATCCGTGCGTGGAGGAGGTCGAGGCTGAGACGATGGCGAGGTGGTCGACGATGGAGTGCTCTGTCGCGCCGGAATTTGCTCGTCGGAGTCGTGCTCGGCGGCGGTCCTCTTCGGGCGTGGATGGAGACGATGTTCTGCTGCCCGAGAAGACGCAAAAACTTGTCAAAACGATGCGCGAGGTCAAAATAGACCAGAAGTAAGTGGAGAAAGGGCTTGAGGGGGACGCGGCTCACCGGAATTCGTCAAACTTGCCGTCGGTAACGGCGGGGCTCAGGGGGTGCTCGTGGGCGGCCTGGTGGCTCTCGGGAGGTGGTGCTTGCGGCAAAAGAGAGAGGGGATCGAGGGGATCTTATAGCAAGAATCGGCAACGTAAAAGGGGCAATGAATCCTCCGCAATGAATCGATATTATTCGGCCGTTTCTCGGCATCGTCGCGGGCGTGATTTGGGGCGAGCCGTTGCAGCGGGAGGGATGATAGGTGTGGCCTACCTGCCAGAGAGTGAGCGCGCGCGCGGTAGATAGCTTGTGGGCTTCGGCCCACTTGCTGGCGCGGCTCGATTTTTCTTTTATAAATCATTTTTCTGTTTTTAAATCTTTTGAATATAAAACAATTTCAAAACTATATCAAAACTTCTCAGAAAAATTCTTAAAAATATAATTTGAAAAGCTTATTAAAAATAGATCCTTTTGATATTATTTTTGTCTAAAGTAAAAATAGAATAAAAAGGAATATTATTATAAATTCAAATAACACTTTTTATAGACATAAAATCAATTAAAACATATATAAATATTTAATTTAAAATCTATGTGATTTAAATGACAAGTTTAATGATGATGGTGCATGGATGCAAAGTTTTAAATTTTTCTGAACATTGGGATGTTACAAACCTAACCCCCTTAAGATGAATCTCGCCCTCGAGATTCGGATTGGCTAGCAAATAGGTGAGGGTGGTCTTCTTTAAGGTCATCTTCTCTTTCCCAAGTTGCTTCCTCTTATGAACGGTGATTCCATTGTACTTTACAAAATTTGATGGTCTTGGTTCGGGTGACACGTTCTGCTGTCTCCAAAATCTTTATGGGTTTTTCTTCATAAGTGAGATCACTTTCTAGTTGTACTTCCTCTAGTGGCACCGTATCTCTTAGCAGTGTTTCTGCCATTTCTGGGTGACATTTCTTCAGCTGGCTGACATGAAACACACTGTGAACCGCGGAAAGTGCTTCCGGAAGTTCCAATTCATAGGCGACCTCTCCTTTGCGGGATAATACCTTGAAAGGTCCAATAAATCTAGGTGCCAATTTTCCTTTGATTCCAAATCTTTTAACTCCCCGCATGGGTGAAACTCTGAGATAGACTCGATCCCCTACTTAATACGTGACTTCTCTCCTTTTGGAATCCGCATAACTCTTCTGTATGGATTGTGCTATCTTTAAACGGTCCTTAATCAACCTGACTTTTTCCTCAGCCTCCTTGATTATGTCTGGTTCGAACAAACTACGTTCTCCTACGCCACTCCATAGTAGTGGGGTAGTGCACTTTCTTCCATACAGGGCTTCAAATGGCGACATCTCTATGCTCGCTTGATAGATGTTGTTGTAAGAGAACTCGGCATATGGAAGATTTTCATCCCAGCTTGACTTATAATCTAGAGCGCATGCTCTCAGCATATCTTCTAGGATCTGGTTTACTCTTTCTGTCTGTCCATTCGTCTGCGGATGAAACGATGTGCTGAACTCTAACCTGGTTCCCAGAGACTCATGTAATTGGTTCCAGAAATGGGAAGTAAACTGAGTACCCCTATCCGACACAATTTTCTTGGGAACACCATGTAAACAGACAATCCTCTTCATATAGATGTCAGCTAGTTTGGCACTAGTGTTAGTAGTCTTCACGGGTATAAAATGAGATACTTTCGTCAGACGATCGACTATAACCCATATAGAATCATACCCTGATTTAGTCCTGGGCAGACCCGTGATGAAATCCATACCAATATGTTCCCATTTCCAATCTGGTACTGGCAAGGGTTGTAGCAACCCTGCTGGTTTTTGGTGTTCTGCTTTCACACGACTGCAGACGTCACATTTTGCAATGTATTCAGCAATATCACGCTTCAAGGTCATCCACCAATACCTCTCCTTTACATCCATATACATCTTGGTGTTACCCGGATGTATGGAATAAGGTGAGTCATGGGCTTCTTGAAGTATTATCTTCCTAAGATCGGCATTGTCAGGAACACATATGCATTCTTTATACCATACGGTTCCTTCTTCATCTTCTCTAAAGTCCCTGGCTTTGCCTTCGCTTAGGTTCTTCTTGATTTCTTTTACTGCTTTATCCTCTAACTGAGCTGTCTTGATTTTGTTAAATAGAAGAGGTTGAACTTCTAAGGATGCTACGAATCCTTCAGGTACCACTTCCAATCGAAGGTCCTTAAATCCTCTACAAAGATCTTCCGGCAATTCTCCTGCCGTGAGTCCGTTTACATAAATCTTACGGCTCAAGGCATCAGCCACTACGTTGGCTTTCCCTGGGTGGTATTGTAGACTTAAATCATAGTCTTTGATCAATTCTAACCATCTCCTTTGTCGCATGTTTAATTCCTTCTGGGTAAAGAAGTACTTGAGGCTTTTATGATCTGTAAATACTTCACATCTCTTTACCCATAAATATGGTCTCCATATCTTTAGCGCATGTACCACAGAAGCTAACTCTAGATCATGAGTGGGGTAGTTTACTTCATGATTTTTGAGTTGTCTTGAGGCGTAAGACACTACTTTGCCTTCTTGCATCAATACGCTTCCTAGGCCACGATATGAAGCGTCGCAATAGACTTGGAAGTCTTTCTCTAAATCTGGTAAGCATAATACTGGTGTTGACACCAAGCGCTTCTTTAATTCTTGAAAACTGGTCTCACAAGCTTTTGTCCACTCAAATTTCTTTCCCTTCTTCAGTAGTTCAGTCAAGGCTTTGGCAATCTTGGAGAAATTTTCAATGAATCTCCGGTAGTATCCTGCAAGTCCTAGAAAACTGCGGATTTCCCCCACATTTTTGGGTGATTCCCAATTCATCACAGCAGAAACTTTTTCAGGATCCACTGCTATCCCATCTTTAGACACCGGGTATCCTAGAAATCCAACTTGTTTTAACCAGAAATCACACTTGTTGAACTTAGCATATAACTTATGCTCTCGGAGCCTTTGCAACACCAGACGTAAATGTTCTTCATGTTCTCTGTGACTTTTGGAGTAGACTAGGATGTCATCGATGAAGACAACAACAAACTTGTCCAGAAAATCCATAAATACCTTATTCATCATATTCATGAAATAGGCTGGAGCATTGGTTAACCCAAAAGGCATTGTGGTGTACTCATACGAACCATATCTTGTAACAAAGGCAGTCTTGGGTATGTCCATCTCTCTAACTTTCATCTGAAAGTACCCTGATCTGAGATCAATCTTGGAGAACACGATAGCCCCTTCTAGTTGATCGAAAAGCTCATTGATTTTGGGTAGCGGATACTTGTTCTTGATTGTATGCATATTTATGTCACGGTAATCGGTGACTAATCTCTGGGTACTATCCTTCTTCTTGACGAAAAGGATTGGGGCTCCCCAGGGTGATGAGCTTGGACGGATAAAGCCTTTCTGCATAAACTCTTCCAATTGCTTCTTGAGTTCCTTCAGTTCATCAGTTGCCATTGGGTAGGGCCTTTTAGCTATTGGTCCTGTACCCGGCTTTAGTTCAATGAGGAACTCTACATCTCTATCGGGTGGCATTCCTGGTAGTTCTTCCGGAAACACATTAGGGTATTCCTTAACTACAAGGACCTCACCGAGACTAACCCCCTTAAGAGAATTAAGCCTAACCTTCTTTAGTTCAAACTTTGATCTAAAGTTGATCTTCGAGCCTTCTGGAGTGGTGAGAGTGATGGTTCTATTTGCGTAGTCTATGATTCCTGCATGGCGGGACATCCAATCCATCCCTATGATAACATCCAGGCCTTGTGTTTCCAGGATGATCAAGTCCGTAGGAAACTGATGCTTTCCAATCTTCAGACTCAACTGTCTACAACCAGAGGTTACTAGCATCTCTCCTCCCGGAGAGCTTACTCTAATGGGGCTTCCTATATTTTCCACTACTAACCCATGTTTGTTTACAAAAGCTCTTGAAATGAAAGAGTGCGATGCTCCAGTATCAAATAAAACTAATGCTGGGCATGAATTGAGCAAGAACGTACCAATGACAGCATCAGGTTCATCGTACACTTCTTCCACATTGATGTGGTTCACCTGTCCTTTCTGGAAGGGGTTGGGCTTGGCAGCTTCTGCGGCCTTCTTTTCGGGGCAGTCAGTGGCGTAGTGGCCCTTGTTATTGCACTTGAAGCATAGTACTTGGCTGATATCTTTCTTATATTCGGGATTTGGGCGATGATGTCCATTGTTGTGGCCAGCATTTCCATTTCCCTTGTGATTCCCATTGTTTTCCTTGAAACCACCACTATGGTTGTGACCATGATGTTTGTGGTTGCTTCCTCCACTAGGATAGTGCCCAGGCTTATAACCCTGGTTTGTATCTTGAGGGAAAGGCCTCTTGAAAGAAGTTTCAGAATGGTGTTTGTGAACATTCAACTTTCTCTTCCTGTTTTCAGCCTTCTTGATGTTGTCCTCCAGTATGATAGCCCGATCTAGGAGGATTTGATAATTTGGGGCATATGCTACTGTTAAAGGATTCTTCAGCTCGTCACTCAGCCCATTTAGGAATTTTGCCTTTCTCTTAGCCTCTGTGTTGATGTCCTCAGAGGCATATCGAGAAAGGGCATGGAAATCAGCCATGTACTCCTTAAGGCTCATGTTTCCTTGTCTCAGGTTTCGGAATTCCTCTTGCTTTAAGTTCATAATACCCGAGGAGATATGAGCATTATGAAAACCTTCCCTGAAGTTTTCCCAAGTCAAGGTTTCTAGTGGGTGAGTGATTTGATAAGTTTCCCACCACTGAATTGCTGGTCCTTCCAACAGATGAGTAGTGAACCTCACCTTCTCAGCGTCGGTACATTCACAAGTCACTAGATCTCTGTCCACGGAACGCAGCCAGTCATCTGCCACAATTGGCTCAGTTGCAGTGGAGAACTTGTTGGGCCGGAGCCTCAGAAATCTGGTAAGTCTATCCACTTGGGGGGGTGGTGGCGGTGGTGGTTGTGGTTATGGTTGTTGTTATTGTTGTTGGTCGCCGCAGTGAATTGGGTCATCATAGTCATTAGCTGAGCTTGAGCGGCCATCAACTGTTGTATAGAATCGTTATTGTTGTGGTCGTTGTTGTTGTTGTTATCGGGCACACGGCGGGGAGGCATCTGTGGTTTTTGCATAGATGAGTTTTTAGACGGGAAGGTCTAAAGAGAAAAATACCCCAACAAGCAAACAGCTTATAAGAACAACCATCACACAACTCAAACTTTGGATTAAAAAGACATGAAATTTTTTGGAGAATAAAACTCGCGAGGTTCCGGGGATACAAGGGAAGGTACTGCCTTACCACCAGTCGGTAATTCAATACAAGACTAAGATAACGATGGGGTGTAAAGTAAATGGTAGTCTAACTATTCGACCATGTCATCTTCTTCTTCAATCTCCTGAATCTCGATTCCTTCATTGTCGAGTACTTCCTTTAATTCCTTCACTTCTTTCTCCAGGGCAAGGTTCTTCTCTTGTAGCTCCCTCTTCTTAGTACGAAGCCGCTTGATCAAGTCACTATCAGCCTCAAACTCGACTTCATTGCTCTCAAGTTCTGCCTTCTGTTCTCTGATAGTCTTGTTCTTCTCCTGCACCCTTTTCTCCTGTCTCTTGTACTTCTCCTCTTGTCCAGCAAACCTCTCTTCTTGGGCCTTAGTCACTTCCTCCTGAGCCTTCATCTTTTCCTCGTTCTCCTTGAGTAAGGCACATAGCTCATCCTTTTTCAGGAGCTCTGTGCGCCTATCCTCATAAAGTTCTCTGACGAGGATCTCCAGCTCCTGGAAAGAAAGACTGAGGGGCTTTGCTTTGCCTCTATCTCCGACATAAAATAGGTAAGGTTCTCCATCCTCGTTTCTCCTTCCAAAGAAAATGGAGTAGTGGCCCCTCAATTCTGTGCTGTAGCGTCCACAGATACGCCCAATCAGGTCTTGCATGACTAGATTGAGTCCTTTATCTTTGGAGTCACTAACAATTTTGATTTCCAATGGGGGCTCTTCTCCACGTCCTGGCTGAGTTGCTTTTATTCCCCAGCAGCCTTCTTTGTTAAACTTCTTCAGAATGAAGCCCTTAACTTGAGGTAGCGGTAAACCTATCTTCTCGCCGATGTTGAGAAGGTAGCAGCAAAAACGGGTGTCCTCGAAGTCCTCCGCAGTGGTGAAGTGGAAGCTCGTCATCCTTTAGGAAGAAAGAAAAGAATTTAAAACAAGAAATGTATAAGGTAAGGAAGTACTAGTCATATGTGCATTATTAATTTAGAGACAATACTAAGTCAAATCTCAATGTGATAAACAAATATAAACAAATCTTTTGTAAATTGGATATTCACTATAGTGAGAGAGACCGACACCCGGCCAGCCACTTAATTGTCGAACAGGTCTCATGTACGCGGACATGTAAGGTTTGTTTCCAGGCCGCTTCATCTCACTATGCCGCTAGGATCCAAAATACTCAAGTAGTTAATACTATGATCAAAAGGTTTTTCCAATCCTAAGGGCTCGAACCTACAGGCAACACAGTGCTCTGATACCATCTATAGTGTACCTGCACTTAAAATATGGCAGATACATGTGTATAGTGCAAATCCCTGGATCGATTAGTTTGCACACACAGTTACGATGTAATATCACAACAAAGTATCAATTTATTACAACGCTGATCCAGACTTAGAAAATATTCATTACAAATTTGCATAGCATAAAGCTAGCGGTGAACAGAGTAAACAGCAGAAAATTATTCTTCATGGAGTCCCCAATCATCATCATGTGCCACAGGCGAACATGTTGGTTGAAGACTCGAAACCCTTAGTAAAATTCTCACTCATCATTAGAACAGTCTGCAATAAGATATATATTGCAACAACGTGGGTCAGAACCATTAAAATGGAACTGGCAAGTGACACTATGGTGGAAACTTAGAGGAATAACTCTATGACCTATATGCTTATTTGGCTGGTGGAGCTCAAGGCTATTTTGCATAAAGCAAGTTTTTCCCTAACTTTTTGAAACAACTTTACCTCGCTGAGACAAATATGGTATGAAAGCCATAGTCTCACTCTACCCTTGTTCACCCATCAAGTTTTTAATTTAAAAATTGGAATGATGGAATCCTCCGTTGACGTCCTCGTTCAGCCGCTCAATTGTCCGTTTCCGGGGACACGGCTAAGTACTTAGATTTTTAACTCTGCAGAGGTTGTGCACGTTCACCATTGTACCCATTCAACCCAAATTACCCTTTACACACCCTTTGTGATAAGGAAAGGAGAAGAATGAGACGAGATCTTTCAGAAGCATTTTCCCTCCCACTCTGGCCTGACGCGCTCCACCTACAAACCACTACCTCCACCTGTCAGGCCGGGGCGAGTCCACGCAACTTAGTTGATCAAGCCAGAGCCCATATTGGCAATGGCTGCACGAGAAGCAATCTTCACTCGGAGTTCTTTAGATCCCTTTGTTCCTGGGTGGCCATCCACAAGTGAATATCTCACAGGTAAATCCCCTGGGGACAACACTCAACTCATATGTCCAAGCAACCAATTCCACCCAGGTGTTTGATTATAACTTAGTAGTATTTTAACATTTCATCAAAAATAGTTTTGCAAAGCATCACAATTCTACTAAGTATTTTCATAGGAACCTAGACACGGGAAATAAGGAAGTCTAAACATGGCTTGCATAGCAATACTATCCTACACATGCTTATAGAAAAATAATCTACTCATGCATAGAAAAATATTAGGACTTTTATGGGGGTGTGCCACTTGCCTTGGCAAACGGGAGTGCAGCAGTTACAGTTGCAAAGATTCTCGTTTCTCTCAGAATAGTCTAACAAAGAAATAAAGAGCCACACATAAACACACAAGCAATATGTTCATACAAAGAAAAATATATGCTATGCATGAGATGATATGCAATGATTTATTTCCAACGTCAAGAAACAAATATATGTATCTCTTTGAATTTTTGTGATATAGGGATGAATAAATTTTTAATTTGTTTTCATTTATTTAGATATGAGTAAAGGGTAATATCAAGGATTTTAGTTTACTTAGATAAAATTTCACCATTTTTTGTAAAAATGACATTTGGGCAGAGGGAATCCAAACAAGTTGTTAGCAATTTGATTTACTCAAAAATAAATTTTCTAACTAAAGTTATGTCAAAAACACTTAAACTACTCTCAAAAATATTTGAAAATTTTGTATGTGTCAAAACAGAAAACTAATGAAGCCAAAGTGTTCTACTGGTTCTAAGGATTCAAATATATAAAAATATTTAAATTTGGTTAAACAGATAAAAAGTAATGATGAAAACAGTGTGCAGGGGGTTTTCTGCAAAACTGCCAAATTAAATGATTTAATAAATATTCAGAAAATAAAATCTAACGCGGCGCTGATGCGGCGTACCGGTTCGGAATTTTAAGTGATCTAATCCTAGCCGTGCACGGGAGATCTAACGGTCCAGATCAAAACGACCAGAAACGAGCGGCGCGGCCGGCCGGAACCCTAGCCCGAGGCATGCTCGCGGCGGCGCCATCGCCGGAGTTGCTCGTTTCGCACGCCCTACTGCCTACAAGGACGAACGAGTCATACCCATGCGTGGAGGAGGTCGAGGCGGAGACGATGGCGAGGTGGTCGACGATGGAGTGCTCTGTCGCGCCGGAATTTGCTCGTCGGAGTCGTGCTCGGCGGCGGTCCTCTTCGGGCGTGGATGGAGACGATGTTCTGCTGCCCGAGAAGACGCAAAAACTTGTCAAAACGATGCGCGAGGTCAAAATAGACCATAAGGAAGTGGAGATAGGGCTTGAGGGGGACGCGGCTCACCGGAGTTCGTCGAACTTGCCGTCGGTAACGGCGGGGCTCGGGGGGTGCTCGTGGGCGGCCTGGTGGCTCTCGGGAGGTGGTGCTTGGGGCAAAAGAGAGAGGGGATCAAGGGGATCTTATAGCAAGAATCGGCGACGTAAAGGGGCAATGAATCCTCCGCAATGAATCAAGATTACTCGGCCGTTTCTCGGCGTCGTCGCGGGCATGATTTGGGGCGAGCCGTTGCAGCGGGAGGGATGACAGGTGGGGCCCACCTGCCAGAGAGTGAGCGCGCGCGCGCGGGCGGGGACGGGCTGCTGGCGGGCTGTGGTGCTGCGTGCACGGTAGATAGCCTGTGGGCTTCGGCCCACTTGCTGGCCCGGCTCGATTTTTCTTTTATAAATCATTTTTCTGTTTTTAAATCTTTTGTGTATAAAACAATTTCAAAACTATATCAAAACTTCTCAGAAAAATTCATAAAAATATAATCTGAAAAGCTTATTAAAAATAGATCCTTTTGATATTATTTTTGTCTAAAGTAAAAATAGAATAAAAAGGAATATTATTATAAATTCAAATAACACTTTTTATAGACATAAAATCAATTAAAACATATATAAAGATTTAATTTAAAATCAATGTGATTTAAATGACAAGTTTAATGATGATGATGCATGGATGCAAAGTTTTAAATTTTTCTGAAAATTGGGATGTTACACTATTTGATAAAATTGTTTTACGGAGGAAAACCCGAGTTGCTGGGAGCAATCGGAGATGTTTGCAAAAACCCGAGCTGCTGGAAGTAGTCGGAGGATTGGAAGTTGTTTTTGAAAAACAGAGTACAACCCTAGCAGCCGCTCGAACAAATTAACCCGTGCAACCACACTACCTTACATGGGTAGGGCTTAGCCGGAAGCCTTTTTGTTTTAGTGTTGGGGCTCTCATACTTTCTATAAGGGCTAGGCCCTCGAAGCCGGGTTGTCGTCCGGAAGAGACAATACACTGTTGAGGACCAACAGCCGGACGATTACGGTGGGTCTCCTGACGTGGCGGTGTGGCGTCCCGAGGAAAGACCAAGAGGTCTAGTGGAGCACACGGTGCCGAGGAGAACAAACCTACCGGGAGGCCCCGAAACTAGGGTGGTCATAGTGGAAAGCTTTGATCGTGTTATCCGGACCCCCGCATGCTGTCGTATGACGGGCCGTGGCAGACACGGCGGAAGCACCGATTGGTGTGGGTAAAGTGTGCAACCTCTGCAGAGTGTAAATCTATTCGAATAGCCGCGTCCGTGGTCATGGACGGTTGGAAAGGCCACTGATCTAGGCGTATGGGCAATTTGGTTTTAAAAGAGAAGGTGGTTTTCAGAGAAAAAAAAGAGGCCTCAAAGAGGTACCTGGGAGGTACGGAATTTGGGTGAGGATGGTTGATCTCGGGGAGACAAGTAGTTCGATCTCAAGTCAGGAAAAAGGGTTATCTCCATCCTAGTGCTTTTAAAGGTTTTACAAAAGAAAGTTTTGAACTTAGATATGTCCTTGCTATATCTAAGAGAAGAGAATTCTATCTCTAAATGTTTTTCTTCAACAAAGATACAGAGATGTCGTATCTCTATGTCTAAAATCATGGTATTCGAAAACTAAGCCCTATAGTCGTATATAGCAGCTATCCCAGTTTTCCAAAAGTGTTTTCTTGCATTATCATGAAAACTTAAGCCTTAGAGGTGGTCTTCCGAGTACGTAAATGTACTCATATGGCTGTGTCCCTGGATATTCAAACGTCCAGGTTGAAATGAGGAGATGTACGACCAGAAGGGGGAGCATGCCGACGACTACGCCAACTGAGTGTCCCGCTCAACTGCTCTGTGGGAATGCGTCAGGACGTGACGAGGGTGGACGCTAGACGAAGCTTCCGCTGAACCTTAGTTAATATTCGTCAGGTGCGACGATGTTTGCAGACTTGGTCATAAGACCATTATTTATGTAAGTCTTATACTATCGAGTTGTATGATGTAACTTTGTATACCATGTTGGTTATGTGATTGCGATGCACTGATAATTGGGATCATGATCTGTTTACATAACGTGGGCATCTCTGACGGTTAGTCAGAGGGGTCCTCACACATAGTGTCACTTGCCAGACTCCATTTTTAATGGAATCTGACCCACGTTGTTGCAATGTTTTTTCTTATTGCAGATTGTTCAGATGACGAGTGAGGTTTCGTTTGAATGTTTCGAGTCTGCAACCAACATGTTTACGCCTATGGCAACATGAAGATGATGGAGACTCACTGCTATTGTATTTCTGTTGTTTACTCTTTTTGTGCTAGCTTTATGCTATGCAAGTTGTAAAAGAATATTTTCCAAGTCTGAATCACCGATGTAATAAAATTGATACTTTGTTGTGATATTACATCGTAAATTGTGTGTGCAAACGAATCGATCCAGTTATTTGCACTATACACAGGTATATTGCCATATTTTAAGTGCAGGTACGCTACAGTTCTTAAGAAAGTCTGGTTGACAAGGGGGGTAGAGTACCCATTACCATTCGTTGACGGAACAACCACCACTCAAAATCAATTTGACCTCTGTTTTCAAAATGATAAGAAGCTCTAACACATGTTGAATCCCTACTTCCCTCAATGAAGGGCATATCTTTTACTTTACTGTTGAGTCTCCATCTTTCTTTGAGCACCTTCTCGAGAGCATAATTGTCATTCTTAGTGTAATGTGCTTGTCCCTTAATATGTTAACCGCGGTGTAATCTAGATGCTTTTATCTTTGATATCTTTATCTCTAGTCTTCCCTTAAAACTCAGAGGTGCCTGGGCATTTATGTTTTGCTGTTACATTCGGGCTAGCGAGATACCACTTTATCATACTTTCTTATGATCATTGCAATCCTGTGAATTGATATGTTTCATGTTATTTATCATCGGAATAATTGACATCTTTTCATGGTTTACATAACTATTGGGTGACACCGTTTATATATGCCTTGTTATGAATAGTCTAAGCATTTTTCCTCATAATGAGAATATTTACATCACATGAGCAAATGAGTTGAGCAAATGAGTTCGTGAAAGTTCTTTTATCGCACTCAGTTGTTAAATGAATTGCTTGAGGACAAGCAATAAGCTAAGCTTGGGTGGAGTTGATACGTCCAAAACGTATCTACTTTCCCAAATACTTTTGTTATTGTTTTACCTCTAATTTGTGTGTTTTGGATGCAACTAACGCGGACTAACGCTGTTTTCAGCAGAATTACCCTGGTGTCTCCTTTTTGTGCAGAAATATCGACTTCGGAGAAAAAGCCCAAAAATCAACCAGAAGTTATTTTCCATCCGAGAGGGATCAGGAACCACGAAGGCCAAGCGGAGAGGAGGCATGAGGGCGCCACATCAGCCCCTGGCAGGTGGTGTGACCGACTCGGTCACCCCCTCGCGATCCCCTCTCGTCTATAAGACCCTCCTGACCTAAAAACGTTCGGGGGATAGCCACTTTTCCAGAAAACGCCACCGTACGCCGCCGCCATCGCGAACCCTAGTTCGAGGACCAGAAATCTCGGTTCCGGCACTCTGCTGGGACAGGGAGTCGAAGGGGATCATCGCCATCGTCATCTCCACCGCCTCTCCATCAACCATCCATGTTTCCCCCATCCATGAGGGAGTAATTCACCGATGTAGGCTTGAGGGGATTGTAGGAATTGGATGAGATCACTCATGTAATAGCTGTAAGATTGTTAGGGCATGGTGCCTAGTATCTGTTATCGGTGTTTTACGTCATTGTTGCAACTTGTAATGCTTAATGCTTGACACAAGGGCCCGAGTGCCATGATTTCAGATCTGAACATGTTATTGAATTATGATGATAATTATTGTTTTGGATCATATCTATGAGTAGTATACACACGTTATTGTCCGGAACCGATGGCCCCAAAGTGACAAAAATTGGGATAACCGGAGGGAATGGCTATGATGTGAGGATCACACGTATTCACGGAGTGTTAATACTTTGCTCTGGTACTTTATTAAAAGGAGTACCTTAATTGCCAGTAGATTCTCTAGAGGCCCCGCTGCAAACGGGCTGACAGGACAAAAGATGATGTGCAAGTTTCTCATTGCGAGCATGCACAACTAAATAGGAATACATGCGTATGATTAGTTAATACTTGGATGCTTTATATTATTTATCTGTAAATGCCTATGGTATGTTATTACATGAATTATCTTGTCCATGCAACGCCCGTACATCCGTTCCTATGCCTACAGTATTTTAATCCTGCTGTCTACATCAATCACAATCGATGTCTTAATTCTCCTGCTTCTGTTATTTCACTACTGTCTCTGCTATAAAACTGCTTCTACTGATAATTCCTCGAGCAAGTCTATTCACAGGTGCAGCTGATCTGACAAATCATCTGTTAAAGCTTATAAATATTCTTTGGCTCCCCTTGTGTCGAACAGATAAATTTGGGTTTTACTTCCCTCGAAGACTGTTGCGATCCCCTATACTTGTGGGTCATAAATGATAAGCTTAGTATTCACAACTTAAAATTGTGTGTGCCTCCAAGTAGGAATTGCATGATTGTCTTTACTACATGTATGGTTGTTTGTATCCATCAACTCTTGCTTGCTACCAACCTTGCTAGCCAAAGACCTGTATCGAGAGGGAATGCTTCTCATACATACAAATCTTGAACCAAAACCCTTGCCATTTGTGTCCACCATATCTACCTACTATGTGGTATTTTGCGCCACTCAAAGTAAACATTGACACAAATAAGGGATAATAGTTTTGAATAAAGGTAGCACATGAAGTATTTACTTGGAGTGGCGCAAATTATCACATATTAGGTAGATATGGTGGAAACAAGTGGCAAGGGTTTTGGTTCGAGGTTTGGATGTATGACAAGCATTTCCTCTCGATACAGGTCTTAGGCTAGCAAGGTTGGGTAGCAAGCATAAGAGTTGATGGATACAAACAAATATAAATGTAGTAAAGACAATCATGCAATTCTTAGTTGAAAACACACACTACTTTAAGTTGTGAATACTAAGCTTATCATCCACAAGTGAGAAAGATCAATGAATGCTATATCTACATGTAATTCTTTTTCCACATAAGTCTCAAAGTATTGTAGCTACTGACCAATGTTGAGTTTGCCAAAGCCAAAAGGTTTACTATATGTTCCCAAAGTGATACCAATACTATCGACAAGATCAATCATATATGATAGAAATTGCAACCTAAAATAAAGTGTGCAAATAATAAATGATAACACTTCTCATTAGTATTCCATAACGGCAACTCACACCAAGGGATACATACATAACCAACTAAAAGAGAGATACTTCCACATTGAAACCCATCATATAAGATAACTTATCTACTCATGATATGACACTACTAAAAGGTAAAAAGCTAAAAGATAATGATGATACCGCGGCACTCCCCAAAGCTTGAAATAAGCTAACGGAGACGCCAATACCGATGATGAATTACTCCTTCGATGGCGATGGAGGGATGACTCGGAGTGGAGTAAGGTAACGCTCCAACATCTTGCGAAGCCTGTTGTTCTCCTCTTGAAGTATATCCACTTCCATCCTCAGGACTCGATACTGATCGCGAAACTGATCCGTGACTCTGAGAGCATCGGCCGCGTCTGGAAAAGAGCTAAGATCCGGAATAGGTGGTATTGCTCCCAGCATGTTATGAGAAAAAGCACGTTGGGTGTTAATTGATCCCACAAAGGTGGGCTTGCTACTCCCCGTCCTTGAGCGATCTCTTTTGGCCGCCGGCATCTTCTTCACCTCCTCCATGACGCTCTCGCCCATGTCCTTGCGCCTAGCCTTCACCTTCTCATCGTTCGCCCATGCGACATAAGACCCTTGGCCAAGATCTTGAAGAAGTTCATGCTGGCGACGAAGTGCGTAGTCTTCGGAACAAGAACCCTGAGACGACATCTGGACATAAACAAGAACATGTCGAAAACACGATATACGGACATCGGTGGATCCGGTGGATTATATAGCAAAAACTTATGCAATAAAAGGAAGGCAACAGAGCGAAACCGAGTAGGAAACAAGCTCCGAGGCTCCCTCACCACGTGCAGGAGCGGCCGGGAAGGGCCCCGCGCGAGCATCTGGTGACGGTGCCTCTCGTGCTCGTTTTGGTCTTGTATTTTTCCATATTTTCCAAAAATAAATATTCCATAGCTCAAAATTAAATACATGAACTTTTTCTTACCGAAACTGTACCTTTTCGAATTCAGATTATGTAGCCTCAGAAATATTTTGTTTAATGGAGTCTTCTAGAGTATTTGCTTCAATAATATCAACATCTTCATTATAAGAATCTTCAGAAATATAATGTTTGAGTCTTTGTCCATTTACCACTTGTGTAGAGTCATCTTTAAGCGAGGCAATTTTTAGTGTACTATAACGAAACACCTCCACAATGACATATGGTCCTTCCCACTTGGACAGTAATTTTCCTGCAAAGAATCTAAGACGAGAGCTATACAATATAACTTTCTCGTCAAGATGAAACTCTCTCTTAAGGATTCTCCTATCATGCCATTTCTTAACTTTTTCTTTAAGGAGTTTAGCATTTTCATAAACTTCACTTCTCCATTCATCTAAAGAACTCAAATCAAGTAATCTCTTCTCACAAGCAAGTTAAAAATATCTATTTAGTTCTCTCACTACCCAATAAGCTTTGGGTGTTCTAAGTCTAACTGCAAGTGACAAGCTTTTCCATAAACCATTTTATAAGGAGACATACACATGGGGTTTTGATAAGCAGTTCTATAAGCTCATAACGCATCATTGAATTTACTAGCCCAATTCTTCCTCGTTGTATTAACAGTCTTTTGCAAGTCTATTAACAGTCTTTTGCAAGATAGATTTAATTTCTCTATTTGATAGCTCTACTTGCCCACTAGTTTGAGGATGATAAGCTGAAGCAATTATATGATTAACACCATATTTAGCAAGAACCTTTCTAAAACCACCATGAATAAAATGACAACCTCCATCTGTCATAAGATATCTAGGAACAGCAAACCTAGGAAAAATAATATCTTGAGGCATTTTTAATGATGACTCACCATCAGCACTTTAGTAGGTATAGCGTCTACCCATTTAGTAACACAATCAAAAGCAACAAGTATATGAGTATTACCTTCTGAAGAAGGGAAAGGACCCATAAAGTCAAATCCCCAACAATCAAACGGTTCAATGACAAGAGAATAATTCATAGGCATTTCATTACGTATAGAGATATTACCAACTCTCTGACATTCATCACAAGATAAAATAAACTTCCTTCCATCTTTAAAGGGAGTAGGCCAATAAAAACCTGATTGTAAAACCTTTTGTGCAGTTCTATCTCCAGCGTAATGTCCTTCATAAGCACTACTATGGCATTTTCTCAATATCTCTTTTTGTTCATACTCCAGAACACATCTTCGCATAATACCATCAATTCCTTCTTTATATAAGTGTGGGTCATCCCAAAAATAATGCCTCAAGTCATAAAAGAATTTTCTTCTTTGTTGAGGTGAAAAGGTTGGAGGGAAATAATTCGAAACAATAAAGTTAGCATAACCAGCATACCAAGGACTATCTCGTGAACTCACCTTTATTGCAGCCAATTGTTCATTTGGAAAACTATCATTTACGGGTATAGGATCATATGCAATGTTTACCAATCTAGACAAATTACCAGCAACGGGATTTTCAGCACCTTTCCTATCCACAATATGCAAATCGAATTCTTGCAAAAGTAATATCCTTCTAATAAGCCTAGGCTTTGCATCATTCTTTTCCATAATGTATCTAATTGCAAAATGAGCAGTATGAATAATAACTTTATAATCAACAATGTATTGTCTAAATTCACAAGCAAAGACAACAACTAGAAATTATTTTTCAGTTGTGGCATAATTTTTTGAGCAGCATCAAGAGTCTTACTAGCATAATGAATAAGATTTAACTTTTTATCTATTCTTTATCCAAGAACAGCACCAACAACAAAATCACTAGCATCACACATAATTTCAAATGGTACATTCCTTACAATCATCATAAAAAACAAATGGTACATCTTTTTGCAAGAGATTAGTAAGAGGCTTTGATACCTTAGCAAAATCTTTAATAAACCTTCTATAGAAACCAGCATGACCAAGAATACTATGAATACCTTTAACGTCTCTAGGGCAAGGTATTTTCTCAATTGCCTCCACTTTAGGTCTATCAACTTCAATACCTCTTTTAGAAATTATGTCCAAGAACAATTCCTTCATTAACCATAAAGTGGTATTTCTCCAAATACAGAACAAGATTAGTTTCTTCACATCTCTGCAAAACTTTATCAAGATTGTGCAAGCAATTATCAAAATAAGTATCATAGACGGAGAAATCGTCCATGAACACCTTCACAATTTCCTCACAAAAACCATTAAAGATAGCAAACATGCACCTTTGAAAAGTAGCAGGAGCATTACACAAACCAAAAGGCATAAATCTATAAGCATAAGTACCATAAGGACAAGTAAACGTGGTTTTCTCTTGATCTTGAGTTTTAACAGCAATTTGAGAGAAACCAGAATAACCATCAAGAAAGCAAAAAATGAGTTTTATTGGCTAATCTCTCAAACATTTGATAAATAAAGGGTAATGGATAATGATCTTTCTTAGTAACTTTATTAACCTTTCTAAATTCAATGCACATTCTATAACCAACAACTACTCTTTGAGGAATAAGCTCAACATTATCATTAGGCACAATAGTAATTCCAACTTTCCTAGGGACACAGTGCACAGGACTAACCCATCTACTATCAGCAATAGGATAAATAATACCAGCATCAAAAAGTTTTAATACCTCTTTTCTTACCACTTCCTTCATCTTGGGTATTAAACGGCGTGTATGTTCAACAACTGGCTTTGCATCGGGCTCCAAATTAATAGAATGTTGGCATATAGTAGGAGAAATCCCTTTTAAATCATCCAAAGTATAACTCATAGCTCCACGATGTTTTTTAGATACTTCCAATAATCTTTCTTCTTTTTTACTTGAAAGGTTAGCTCTAATAATAACATGATATATTTTCTTATCATCAAGATGAGCATACTTAAGATTATCAGGCAAAGGTTTTAAATCATAGATAGGATCCTCTTTAGGTGGAACTGTTTTACCCAAGTCTTCCACTTGTAAATTGTGTTTAACAATAGGTTGACGGAGGAATATTTCATTAAGTTTATTCCTTCCTTCCATAAAGACTTCACTTTCATGATCTTCCATAAATTGCTGAATATAATTATCAGGCGCGAGAGCAATAGAGGCAAATTGGTCTACTCTAAAATCCTCATTGGGAAATTCGGTTTCATAAGGGGCTTTAGCAAATTTCAAAAAAATTGAATTCAGACGAATCATCAGCAAACTTAGTAAGGATTTTCTCTTTCTTACAATCTATAACAGCACCAAGTATTTAGAAAAGGTCTACCAAAAATGATAGGACAAGTCTTACTAGCAGCAGAACCAAGTACGAGGAAATCAGCAGGATATTTAGTCTTAGCACATAAAACTTCACCATCTCTAACAATACCAATTGGAGAGATAGTTTATCTATTGGCAAGTTGAATAACCACATCAATTTCTTTAAGTTCACAAGGACCAATCTCATGCATAATTTCTTTATAAAGATCATAAGGAATAACACTTGAACTTGCACCAATATCACATAAACCATAATAGCAATGATCACCAATTTTAAAACATAGCACAGGAACACTAGATTTCCTTGACTTTGCAGGATGAGAAACAACATTAGAAGAATCTTCAGAAAATATAATATACTCCTCTCCCACATTTTAAGAAACCATTTCTTTAACTATAGCTAAAGAAGGTTCATATTTAATTTTTTCATCAGGTTCCTTAGCTTTCTTTTCACTTCTGTTAACCACACTAGCCATAACATAATGTTCTTTCACTTTAACAGGAAAAGGAATTTTATCATTATAAGACTCGGGAATGATATGATCAACAATATTAACTTCAACGCCTTTAGCTATAGGAGTAATAGATTTATCTTTATAAGGTTCATGATATTTTTCAAACCCCTTCTTGGCCAAACCGAAATAGGAAGCAAAGGATTTATAATAATTTTCCTTGAGAGTCAAGATCATAATCATTATTAATATTTAGAAATGCATCAGTATTCATGAAAGTCTTAATGCATTCGAAGTCATATTTTATACCTGACTCCCTACCTTTGTCGTTCTCTCATGCTTCAGTATTTTCTTCAATACGATCAGGAAGATCCCACTTAAACTCCTCCTTATTACGAGTGAATAATCCAGCACAAGAAGTATGAAGGGGATCGCAGCAAGAAAAAAAAAATCTAGCAACGATATCCTTAAACTATCCAGAATCTATACTATACAGATATAGTTATATGACGGAGATCGGAATACATACCCTTGTAGACCGAAAAGTGGGGATTACGCTCCCGCACAAGCGTTGACGACGAAGACGATGTAGCCGACCTCTAGGTCGCGAAGAACTTGGCACGACGAAGCCGAGGAAGATGACCTCGAGGTCAGGTGGAGGAAGAAGGCCTTCGAGCACCGCTAGTGCATCACCTCGCAGGGCGTTACACATATATGGTGGAGACGACGGACTCCAAAGCTCTAGTCCAGGACGAGCAGTGGAAGACTTGGACCGGAACACCAACAACACGGCAGCGGGCGTATTGTGGAGAAAACTCTCTTACTCTCCTCGGCGCAACTCCGACAAAGAGAATCACATAATCGAGGAGAAATAAAGAATTTAATTGGTTGAATTAAAAGGCCAGGGGTGCACCTCTATATAAAGGCTCCCGGGGGGAGCCAACCTCACCATCCGGGCGGTGTGGGACTAATCCCACACCCCTATACGGCTAGAACAGATGCGCCGGCCCTAGGTGGGCTTCATTTGGCCCACCTAGGCCAGCCCTCCCCCAATCTGAAGCCCTGGAAGGACTCCCCCCCCCCCTCATGGGCATTCTTTCCACTAGGAGGCCCATTTAGGGAAATCAGCGTTTAAAAATTCGAAAATAAATATATATAATCATATGAATTATTAATTACACAATTAATTTCAAACATATATTATATAATATATTCTGACTCCGAAAACTATTTCGTCGCCGCCCGATCTCCATCAGACCATTCCCGGGACATTCCCGGTGTTCTCTTTCCTTTTCGGTTGTCTTGTCGAAACCCCTTAAGTGTGTTACCCTAGCGGTTCGATATAATAACACACATGATCGATACCTCTCGTCGATCAATGATTAACTCGTTGGCCTGGACCCCGTGAATTTACCCCTGTGATATAACGAATGACTTTCATCTATCAAACCTAGACGTCGAGTCTTTTTGCCATAGTGATACTTAGCGTGTCCGAGCATAGTTCATAGATATCTACATACCTAGCATGATCTCGTTACCGACAACACTATCTTCTACTTGTTTGTGATATTATGTCCTGGTGACCTAGTCACATGTTTGTAAACTCTTTTTACTTAATCTCACCGAGTGGGCCCTAGAGTATCTATCCGGCTATACGGACTGACAAATCCCGCTCTTGAACCCTCGTCTCAACTACTCCCTTCCGATACCCGAGAGGGACACCTTTATTCTCACACTATATAAGATATGACGTTTGATGCAATCAAAGTATCTTCCGGGAATAACAATAAGAGTTGATCTCACGGTCGAAGGCGTAATGACTACATCCTACAAATTATGGGTAAGTCCATCACATCGTTCCACCTAACGATATGACTTCATTGCCAACTGACGCCATGTCACATGATCGGGAAACCTCGATCATCAATCGCACAATGAACTAGTCTTAGTAGAGGCTACAAGGGACATGGTTGTTTATCTACCACACGTGTATTAATGTTTCCGCTTAATACAGTTATAGCATGGTATAAAACATATAATGAACAATTGGGAATAAACTATCTTTATTAAGTGCCTCTAGGGCATATTCCCTTAAGTCTCCCACTTGCACTAGAGTAACACTTAATCTAGTTTACAACTTGGTAAAAGCTCAACACCCATAGCATCCTGGTGCATGCTTGTCTCGTGGAAGAGGAATACAGTCACATATCTCACACATTGAGACCTATATGTGCTTTGCAACAATTCTATGTCACCTAGTTTGACATCATCCCGTATCTTACGATGATGGTGAAATATATCGTAGTGGATGGAGTGAGACCGTCTAATCACACCTACTACTTCTATAGTTGCCATATATTTCTATATACCTATGTAGATTATGCGACAGTGCATTCATATGCGACTTCGCAATCTAACCATGTCTTTCTTCAAAATAAAGGACATCTCCTATATGATATTTCTAGTGGTATGGTCAGTGTCACAACTTGCATTATTGTAACCGTTTTACGGCAAGTTGTCTTTCCACTCTTACCCTTTAGCAGAAAACATATCTTCAGTTCTCACAGACATTGAAGAATATACTTAACATTTGTTCATTCATCACACAAGGATCACTCTAGAACCCGTTCTTCAACCAAGAACTTGGGTCACACCAAGTCGAGCTTTCAGTCTGATAGAATCTATGTCTGATACATAGAGAATGTCAAACATCATTTGCTATCACTGAAAATGCCAAGATAAACTTAATATTTTACCTAGTCATACAAGTAAGAACTTCTTTCTTCGCTTGTTCTATTCTGAAACACTTCGGAATCTTAACTTAGGAAAATATTCCGACCTAATGTTATTAAACCCTTTTGATCTATACAATTATAGATTTGATGCCTAATACTCCTAACTTCATTCATAGAAAATTTAATCACTTAAATAATCCTTTACACTCTACTAGAGGATCTGGGTCATTCAATGTGTCGTTACATACAAAATCATGAATGACACCTAGCTCCCACTCAAATATGCCTTTCGCATATAAGATCAAGAAAAGCTACTTTGCTCCCAATCAGTTCTTTACAAATGCAAGTTTCTTCAACTATTTTGGACAACTCCAAAATCCTTTGATCAGATCATCAAAGTGAAGATTCCAGCTCCAATATGCTTGCTTCAGCCCATGAATGGACAATAAAATTTGCATACATGTTTAGCATCCTCTAGATCACTAAATCATTATTGTACTAATTACAAAACTTTCTTAATGATACCATTAAGAAACATGGTTTCCTTATCCGTCTATAAATTTCTCAATTTGAAATTATAGTAATTGCTAAAGGACCCCGAATAGATTAAGGCTTCACCACTTGAGACAAAATCTCGTTGTGGTCAACTTTTGAATATGTCGGAACTATTTTACGACAAATCGATATTTATCAGTGTCTACTCTCTCGTAAAATTCCATATTCTATTAACAGCATAGATGCCATCAAGAAGATCTCCCAAGTCATTACCTGGTAATCATACATGGATTTTATCTCGGATCATATATGACTCATAGCCATTTCTCGGACTTAGGTCTACCATCTCTTTTTCGTATTTCATAGGTCTGTCATATTCCATTTACATGACCTTCATAACAAGATTGTCGTAACACACAGTGTGGAACACAACCTCGTACGCCTACGTTCTTAGTATGAGCTCAGAGCATCATGATCTTTTATCATCGGCTTCTTTGTAGTTGTGGAGCATGACATCCGAAACACTTTCCGTTGCGCCACTATGATGTCTGGAGAGAAAGTTCATTAACTTCATCTTGCTCTACTTTCTTTCCCACTTATACCCTTGGAGAAAAACTATTTCTTCTCCAAGGTATATTCCGGCAACAATTTTTCCTATGTCGTGAGACATGACTCTTTAGGTACGATACACTACAAAGATTTATCCATTTTAGGTTTGATCACATCTAAACACTAAATTGCTGAAACAATAATCCAGGCTAAAAGTCATGCCATCACTCATATGGTATTGTCTCCAAGGATTAAATGGTTTCCCTATTATCTAACGTGAATGTTACATTTTTACCATATGACTCTAATGATCAAAATAATTCCATAAGAGATTTATTTACCACACACTATCCGACAGGGTGCGATAATGACGTCCTAACATACCATAACAGTATGGTGTTCCATGCGAAGTAATTTGTGGAACTCTTCTAACAAGTCTTCGAATGATATGCCAACATTATAACTCAAATCTTTATTTCCTCGATCTGTATCGCGGGAATTTGATTTTCTTGTTAAATTTAATTTCCTACTTCATTCTGAATTTGTTTGATCGAATCAAAATTTCCAGACTAACATTGCCTAAGTGGATATTCATATATCTACTCGGAATATTCATGAAGTCTATGAAATAAATACTTCCACTATATGTTAAAGTACTCCATTGATTCTCATACGCCCATATGCACGATTCTCAACAAGTTATACACAAAACGTTCAGTGAAGTTTATGAAATAAAGGTCTCCACTACACGTCAATTACTTCATTGATCCACATACATCTATATGCATGATTATCAATAAGTTATATGCCTGTTTTCCGAAAAGAGTGTCTTAGTTATCTTGCAAGTGTCAAAAGATCAAATCTAAGGACTTGTAGATCCATCTGTATGGATCTAATTCATTGACTATAACACTAACATGAATTAAACTGTAGTGCCACACATATGTGGTGTCTTTATTAATTTTGTATCATTTGGCATTAATATTATTAATGTGGGAGCTTCTACCATCTAAATTCAACTCGGCTTATGATCATTACTTCATAAATATAGGACAACAAATTTGTCACTAGCATATATGAACAATTGTCTCGCTAGAGGAGACACACTTATAACGATCATACTAACAGGCGATCATAAAAGAATTTATTCAAATGGTAGATCTAGAGGGAGAGTTTCTCTGGCCATCACAACATTTTGTCTGCCATTATCAAAACACAATGTCGCCTCATCCTTCCAATCTATTCAAGTAGTAAATATGGATCTCATAAATCATGACTAGTATCAAAAACTTAGTCACTACTACGAGTACTTGCGTAGGTAAAACATTCATACCGTGTATATCATATATACACCATCATCATTGAGGACTTCCCGGCGATCTGTTTCATCTTCTTGATACTTCCAATGTAATCAAGAACCATGAGGTGAACGATTCCCCTTGCATGACATAGTCTATGACAAAACATTTGCACCTGGCAACGTCGTCTATCAGAGATGAGCGAGGCGTCTCAATGTCATCAAGTATGACCATATGTCATCAAGTATGACCAATGTCATCAAGTATGACTAGTGTCATCAAGTATGACTGCCACATGCTACTTCAATGTGTGTATTCTCTTCCATCTTGGTTGAGAAGAAGAACAGTCAACGTATTGATAAACTTCATCATCCCAACTTTAGGTGTACCCCGAGTTTAGCGATCATCTCATATGTTCGTGATCTAACAACTCGTACCCACCTTTAGTTCGCTATGGCAAAGATCATAGCATACACTGGACTATGATGATATTATCCACACAAAAACTTGATAATCCAAATTATCCTTTTGTTAGCAGAATCTCCGGTTTTATCTGCTAGCGGGTATAGTATCACAGAGAGCTAACGGTTTAAACAAGGAGTATTCTCAAGCTAAAGTATAAAACTATGAAGTTTGGAATCAACATTTTAAGTTTCTCAATCGCAAGATTGCGCCTAATATAAAAGAGGGCTATTACATGGGTTAATGTCTACAACGGTTTTGCAAAACAAACTTTGTTCATTATATTTTAAGTTCTAGAATTTTAGAAAATAACTCCAAGAACTCCAACTCAAACGAACATCCCCCCGAATTGTTTAGCGATTACACGACCCCCGTCCATTGCGCAACCACTCATCGTCAGAGCCGGCAACACAACTTCAAAGGTGGACATCGAAATGTCGATCACAACAACTATGTGACTCATGCTCGACCTTTCGGGCTCCGTGTTCCGAGGCCATATCTGCATATGCTAGGCTCGCCAAAATAACCTTCAATGAACGCGTGTGCAACATGGCTTACACCCACTGTATGTGAACGACGATATGTCTGACACCAGATCGTCACAGCCTGCCTCATAACGTAGAAATTTCTTGGTGGTGCACGTCAAAGGAAGAATACTAGTGGTATTTTGGAGGGAACATCTTATATTACTACCGCCGTGTAACTAACATATACTAATATATATAATCACACAATATAAGATGCACACAAAAATATCAAATGTAATGCGACGTGATATGATCCATGCGCCATGGTCTTCTTGGCGCCCACAGTTTATAAACAATTCAATAAACCTACCTTGACAATATTGCCCCTGCAAAATAAAGTTAGACGCTTCTACTTTATCTTTTGCATATTTTACGTGGCTTGGGGCTTTCGTAAAATGAACCGCTTCTTACCTTCGAACTTATGACCACAACAACGATCCAATAATTGCATGTTGAAGAATCCCTTTCGGGCCCTCCATTGAAAATGCAAAGCCAGCTAAAGAGAGAGATAGACACCCGCCAGCCACAGATACGGTACCAGCCGTATGTCAGTAGTGGAACCAGTCTCGCGTAAGCGTGCACGTAAAGTCGGTCTCGGCCGCTTCATCAACTCAATACTTCCGGAATCACAAGTGCACGCTAGAGGGTAGCAAATACGAGAACGGTGCCCCCGTGAAGAACACTGGTTCTAAAAGTGTAAAGCTACATCTACGCTTAGATTGGCTCTGATACCACTGAAGGGGATCGCAGGCAGAAAACAATAATTTTTCTAGCAACGATACCCTTACACTATCCAGAATCTATACTATGCAAATATAGTAATACAGCAGAGATCGAAATACATACCCTTGTAGTCCGAAAAGCAGGGATTACGCTCCCGCACAAGCGTTGACGATGAAGACGACGTAGCCGACCTCTAGGTCGCGAAGAACTTGGCGCGACGAAGCCGACGAAGACGACCTCGAGGTCGGGTGGAGGAAGTAGGCCTCTGAGCACCATTAGCGCCACACCTCGCAGGGCGTTACACACATATGGTGGAGACGACGGCCTCCGAAGCTCCAGCCCAGGACGAGCAGCGGAAGACTTGGACCGGAACACCAACAGCACGGCAACGGGCGTATGGTGGAGAGAACTCTCTTACTCTCCTCGGCGCAACTCCGACAAAGGGAATCACATAATCGAGGAGAAATAAAGAATTTAATTGGTTGAATTAAAAGGCCAGGGGTGCACTTCTATATAAAAGCTCCCGGGGGGAGCCAACCTCACCAGCCGGACGGTGTGGGACTAATCGCACACCCCCATGCGGCCAGAACAGATGCGCCAGCCCTAGGTGGGCCCTATTTGGCCCACCTTAGGCCGGCTCTCCCCCAATCCGAAGCCCTGGGGGGACTTCCCCCCCCCTCTCATGGGCCTTCCTTCCACTAGAAGACCCATTTAGGGAAATCAGCTATTAAAAATTTGAAAATAAATATACAAATCATATTTAATTATTAACTACACTAATTAATATGAAACATATATTATATAATTTATTCTGACTCCAAAAACTATTTCGTCGCCGCCCGATCTCCATCGGACCATTCCCGGGACGTTCCCGCTGTTCTCTTTCCTTTCCGGTTGTCTTGTCGAAACCCCTTAAGTGTGTTACCATAGTGGTTCCGTATAATAACAGACATAATCGATACCCCTCGTTGATCAATGATTAACTCGTAGGCCTGGGCCCCGTGAATTAACCCCTGTGATATAACGAATGACTTTCATCTATCAAACTTAGACGTCGAGTCTTAAACCTTTTGCCATAGTGATACTTAGCGTGTCGAAGCATCGTTCATAGATACCTCCGTACCTAGCATGATCTCGTTACCGACAACACTATCTTCTACTTGTCTGTGATATTATGTCCTGGTGACCTAGTCATATGTTTGCAAACTCTTTCGACATAATCTCACCGAGTGGGCCCTAGAGTATGTATCTGGCTATACGGACTGACAAATCCCGCTCTTGACCCCTCGTCTCAACTACTCCCTTCCGATACTCGAGAGGGACACCTTTATTGTAACACTATATAAGATATGACGTTTGATGCAATCAAAGTATATTCTGGGAATAACAATAAGAGTTGATCTCACAATCGAAGGCGTAATGACTACGTCCTACAAATTATGGGTAACTCCATCACATCGTTCCACCTAACGATATGACTCCATTGCCAGCTGACGCCATGTCACATGATCGGGAAACCTCGATCATCAATCGCACAATGAACTAGTCTTAGTAGAGGCTACTAGGGACCTGGTTGTTTATCGACCACACGTGTATTAATGGTTCCGTTTAATATAGTTATAGCATGGTATTAAACATATAATGAACAATCGGGAATAAACTATCTTTATTAAGTGTCTCTAGCGCATATTCCCTTCAAAGTATCCAATAATGTTTTATCTTCGAAGGAGAGTCTTGCATAGAAGTTATCAAAAATAATATTACCAGGAAGCTCATGAATGGGCGTTTGAGCATTAATGCCTTCAATCTCCCACACGCTTGGGCAATACTTTCTCCATCATGAGGCCAGAAATTATATATAGAATTCCGATATTGATGAATCTCACTTGGAGGTTAAATTTTGAATAAAAGAGAGGTACAATTTTCTCCCATCCAAGAGAATTCCCGTTCTTCAACAATTTATACCAATGCACAGCTCTCCCAGCAAGTGATATGGAGAATAATTTCCTCTGGACTTCATCCATTTTAATACCTACACACTTGTACAACTCGCATAATTCATGTAAAAATAGTAAATGATCACCGGGGTGGATAGTTCCATCCCCTTCATAGCGGTTATCCATAACTCGTTCAATAATTTTCATAGGTATTTTATATGGCACAATTTCATCAGGTGGCGCCTCATTTTCTACCTCAGCAGCGGTAGAAGACTTCTCAAACAGGAAAGCAACATTTCCTCAATAATTAAGCAAATAAGGAGACGGAAATAAAAACAACACTTACCGTTAAAGTTTTCCTTACCAATAGTGCTTCGCTCCCAGGCAAAGGCACCAGAAAATAGTCTTGATGACCCACAAGTATAGGGGGTGTATCGCATTACTTTCGATAAATAAGAGTGTCGAACCCAAAGAGGAGCAGAAGGAGCTGACAAGAAATTTTGATGAGGATTTCACTGTAAATACTAGCAGACAAGTTTTCAGTAGTTTTTGATATGACAGATAAATAAAGTGTGAGTAAATAGAGTGCGGCAATTATAATTGCAGCGTGTGGCCAAATCCTTTTGATAGCAAAGGATAAGCCGGTTTGTTTACTTATGATTACCAAATGTTCTTGAGGACACACGGGAATTCTGTCTAGTGCTTTCGCTTCATATTGATGATTAATCTTTAGTGTTTCGATAAGTGTTGTGTGGTTGAACCTATGCTGATGCACCGCCCTTCCTAGGACTAATACATACTTATGATTATACCCCTTGCAAGCATCCGCAAATACAAGAAAGTAATTAAGATAAATCTAACCATAGCCTTAAACTCCGAGATCCTGCTATCCCTCATGCATCGAAATATCAACGGGGTTTAGGTTTCTGTTACTCCGGCAACCCCACAATTTATAATCGAATACACGTTGCATTCCCCCAGGCCTACAAAGGTGAAGTGTAATGTAGTCGATGCTCACATTAAATATTACTCAACATAGTTCACTACAGACATCTAGATTTCTTCCATGTCCTCAAGAACTTAACGAACCACTCACAACACATTATACGGAACATGATCAGAGATGATATAATGATGGGTAACAATCTGAACATAAACCTTAATTCAACGGTTTCACTCAATAGCATCAATAATAAGAGTAATCAACACCAGGAGAGTTTCCTATATCAAATACACAAGATTTAGCCCTAGATGTTACAGCGGGGACGGAGTGGATCGATGGAGATGACGGTGTTGGCGGTGGAGATGATGGTGTTGATGATGGTGATGGAGTGCAGCTAGATCACGGTGATGATGGCGACGATTTCCCCCCTCCGGGAAGGGATTTCCCCGGCGGCTACGCAACCTGCCGGAGAGCTTTTCTCTCTCTGTCTTCTCCGCCTCGTGGTGGCGTCGAAGAGGATTTCTGTCCACCGTATGTATCTTAGGTTTTGGGGGGATGAATTACGCGAAAGGGCTCGGCCAGTGGTGGTCCAGGGCGGCCACACCACGTGCTCGCGCGGCTCCAGGCCTGCGCGCCTGGGCGTGGTGTGGGTCCCCTGGGCCCCACCGCAGGCTCCCCTTTTGGCTCCCTCCGGCATCTGGCAAAATAGGAACTTCCAGTTTCTCCGTTTGGTCTTCTGAGCTTTGAAAATATTGTATCTCGATGGTGCTTTTTCCAGCAGAATGCAGACTCAGGGGCTCCATCCTCCACTGATCATCAAACATGCAAAATAAATGAAATAACATAAGTATCATCTCCAAATACGAAATATATCAATGAATCTCCACTAATATTAAAAGACCCAGACTGCCAGATCCGGAGTATCTGACCCGTCCAACAGTCTAGATCTAACGTCTCATATTTGTCCAATGTTGTATGTTGAGCGATCTTTCCCATCACACCAAAAAACAAAGAAAAAAAGAAAACGGTTCGACAAAAGCGTCCACGAGGCACGAATTCCCCCGCCTCCGCGCCTCGCCGCCGCCGCCGCCTCAGCGCTCACTGCCGCAGCCTCCACGCCTCGCCGCCGCCGCCGACCCTCCGCGACTCATCGCCGCCGCCTCCGCGCCTCCGACTACGCGCCTCACTGCCGCCGCCTCCGAGCCTCCGCGCCTCCGAGCCTCCGCACCTCTGACTCCGCGCCTCACCGCCCCCGCCTCCGCACCTAACCACCGGCGCCTCCGGCCGCCCACGAGACCTTGCATCTCCGCTCTGTGCATCGCCGCCCACGCCCTCTACCCTGACGCCGCGGGAGAGCTCTTCTTCCTCGACTTTTCCCGGAGCCTACGAGCTGGAGGTCACGCCGCAGACAGCAGTGCCCTGCCCGCCCCGTAGGTACGATTCCTACAGATTGCAAATAATTTACTGTAATATTACTGTACTGTTATTGGTGTGAAATTTTGATCTTTATTTGTATATATTCTCTATTCTAACTAAACCAATGATAGCCGATGACTGGTTTGGAGCGTCAAGACTACTAAGCGCTGCAAATCTGATAAGATATTTTTGCTGCGGATATTAGAATATTAAATAGGCAGCTTATGAGTCTTGTGTGGTTTCAGAAGTTTAGTCGGAGTGTTTCAGTTGGCACTGGGAACTAGCTGCAGATATGTAGTATATTGTTTGTTCTGCATTTCTTATATCTGGGTAAAGTGACAACATCCTTTTTGGTATTTGAAGATTCATAAGACTTTGGGTTGGATTTTGCTTCTTCATGTTCTGCATCAGCATCTGATTCAGTAACTCATATAACCAGGTTAATTAGACTCATCTCCACTAATATTAAAAGACCCAGACTGCCAGATCCGGAGTATCTGACCCGTCCAACAGTCTAGATCTAACGTCTCATATTTGTCCAATGTTGTATGTTGAGCGATCTTTCCCATCACACCAAAAAACAAAGAAAAAAAGAAAACGGTTCGAGAAAAGCGTCCACGAGGCACGAATTCCCCCGCCTCCGCGCCTCGCCGCCGCCGCCGCCTCGGCGCTCACTGCCGCAGCCTCCACGCCTCGCCGCCGCCGCCGACCCTCCGCGACTCATCGCCGTCGCCTCCGCGCCTCACTGCCGCCGCCTCCGCGCCTCCGAGCCTCCGCACCTAACCACCGGCGCCTCCGGCCGCCCACGAGACCTTGCATCTCCGCTCTGTGCATCGCCGCCCACGCCCTCTACCCTGACGCCGCGGGAGAGCTCTTCTTCCTCGACTTTTCCCGGAGCCTACGAGCTGGAGGTCACGCCGCAGACAGCAGTGCCCTGCCCGCCCCGTAGGTACGATTCCTACAGATTGCAAATAATTTACTGTAATATTACTGTACTGTTATTGGTGTGAAATTTTGATCTTTATTTGTATATATTCTCTATTCTAACTAAACCAATGATAGCCGATGACTGGTTTGGAGCGTCAAGACTACTAAGCGCTGCAAATCTGATAAGATATTTTTGCTGCGGATATTAGAATATTAAATAGGCAGCTTATGAGTCTTGTGTGGTTTCAGAAGTTTAGTCGGAGTGTTTCAGTTGGCACTGGGAACTAGCTGCAGATATGTAGTATATTGTTTGTTCTGCATTTCTTATATCTGGGTAAAGTGACGACATCCTTTTTGGTATTTGAAGATTCATAAGACTTTGGGTTGGATTTTGCTTCTTCATGTTCTGCATCAGCATCTGATTCAGTAACTCATATAACCAGGTTAATTAGACTCATCTCCACTAATATTAAAAGACCCAGACTGCCAGATCCGGAGTATCTGACCCGTCCAACAGTCTAGATCTAACGTCTCATATTTGTCCAATGTTGTATGTTGAGCGATCTTTCCCATCACACCAAAAAACAAAGAAAAAAAGAAAACGGTTCGACAAAAGCGTCCACGAGGCACGAATTCCCCCGCCTCCGCGCCTCGCCGCCGCCGCCGCCTCGGCGCTCACTGCCGCAGCCTCCACGCCTCGCCGCCGCCGCCGACCCTCCGCGACTCATCGCCGTCGCCTCCGCGCCTCCGACTACGCGCCTCACTGCCGCCGCCTCCGAGCCTCCGCGCCTCCGAGCCTCCGCACCTCTGACTCCGCGCCTCACCGCCCCCGCCTCCGCACCTAACCACCGGCGCCTCCGGCCGCCCACGAGACCTTGCATCTCCGCTCTGTGCATCGCCGCCCATGCCCTCTACCCTGACGCCGCGGGAGAGCTCTTCTTCCTCGACTTTTCCCGGAGCCTACTAGCTGGAGGTCACGCCGCAGACAGCAGTGCCCTGCCCGCCCCGTAGGTACGATTCCTACAGATTGCAAATAATTTACTGTAATATTACTGTACTGTTATTGGTGTGAAATTTTGATCTTTATTTGTATATATTCTCTATTCTAACTAAACCAATGATAGCCGATGACTGGTTTGGAGCGTCAAGACTACTAAGCGCTGCAAATCTGATAAGATATTTTTGCTGCGGATATTAGAATATTAAATAGGCAGCTTCAGAAGTTTAGTCGGAGTGTTTCAGTTGGCACTGGGAACTAGCTGCAGATATGTAGTATATTGTTTGTTCTGCATTTCTTATATCAGGGTAAAGTGACGACATCCTTTTTGGTATTTGAAGATTCATAAGACTTTGGGTTGGATTTTGCTTCTTCATGTTCTGCATCAGCATCTGATTCAGTAACTCATATAACCAGGTTAATTAGACTCATCTGCTGGAGGTCACGCCACGAACAGCAGCAGTGCCCTGCCCGCCCGGGGGGGTGCTCTCGGTCAGTTTCATGAAGCACAGACTGGGTGCCGCTTCCTACATTCCTTGTTCAATCAAGATGAAGTAGCCACGACCACTTCTTCTCATCTCTAATACTAGCCTACGTATGATTCTTACAGATTGCAGTTTTGGTACAGATATGAATTAGCTAACACACATATAGCAAACTTATCCAAAACTGATGTCAGTAGTGTGCTTATCATTGCTGGAGTATGCATCCACACTTAAATTGATTTTTTAACCCTACTGAATAATGAGCCAATGATCATGCTGAAACGAAATATGTTTACAAGTTGGTTATTCATCTTGGAACACATCACAAAAAATAAAAGTGGCTCTCCTAAGTCTGAAATGTCCAATTCAAAAAAGAACATGAGTTTGGTTCAGTTCATGGTATCTGTCCCAATATATGTGGCTTTGTCGTTTATTTTTTTGGTTTGCCTGCTGTAAAGTATGTTGTGTGCATATGGTATTAGTAGTTAGTAATTTAATTGGGAAAATAAAGCTGTTTTATGGCAATTCCATAATTCCTGAAGACCATGGCCCTTGCCTTATTCACTCACCGATGCCGGCCTCCTCCAAGTGGGCGGCCAATGTTAACGAATCTCCACACCTTGGTTGATGCAGGAACGTAGCAAGCAACACCTTGGTTGAGATTTTATCAGAAGTTTGAGACTGAGAAACTCCAACAGGTTGTCTACTTCCCAACAGAATATGTTTGCACCTTTTATTAAGGTTAGAGCAATAGATATGAATTCATTGCCATTCATCCTCTACCAATTACTAATGGTTTACCTCCTATACATGTGAATTCATTTCACCAGTAGTAGGCCGTGTTTTTCATCTGAGTTCCCTCAGTTGTAATTACAGGTTCAGTTATAGTACACTTCATCTAATGATGTATAAAGATCCAGCTTAAGTATTGTCTGCCATGCTATTACAATTGGCAGCGAGGGATGTTTGTACACTAAATGAACTTACATTTTCTGAACAGACGAAGCAAACATCAGTATAACAAGGTATGTCATCTTCAAACCATACTCCATCTGAGGACATAACCAACGGGAAAAAACAAGGTAACTAACAACAAGCTAAAGATTTCATGTATATAATAAGCTGGTTGATTCATATATGCATATCATTATTATGTCAGCTATACAGATCCTAATACCATAGGTATGTCACCGATGCAGATCCTAATGAGGCCAAGAGGCAGAGGAATAGTGAGTAACTGAGTATGATGAAAGATTATGTCATCTATACAGATCCTAACATACATGCTTGACTGCAATTCTTTTCCCAGGGTACATCGGTGCTTTCTTGTAGTAGTATGATGAATTAGGAGCTTTCCCACATGCTTAAACACTTTTATGAATAACGAGTTTTCCCACATATCTCTTGATGATATGGTACAGTTGTAAGTACAACCTATGAGAATTTCGGTTTTGCTTTTTTGAGAGTGTTGCATTTGTTCCATCAATGAAGTTATATGGAGAATACAAATATGAAACATACATGTGTATATTGCTCAATTGCTTTTATAGTTTTTGGACACTTGATCAAATGAAATATTGGAAGATTTTACATAACTCTCCTCTTTGCGTCAAATGTGAAAAGTGCTCTCAGTTTTTTTGTTCTCAAATTGCTCTCTGTTTTAATTTAATTTGGGTAACCATTCGACCTCAGAAAATATTGACATACTTTAAAATTTTCAGCATATTTTGAGTTGATTTGAATTGTTGATAAATTCAAGAACAGTGCAGTCTGAATTTTGAAAAAATCTGAAAACTCTTAATAATCTGCTATTTGAGGTTTCATATGTTCATTTGTATACCTCCTTCTGTTACAAAATGTTGGACTTGGAATGATGTAATTATTGGTCAAGGACACTTTATGGTCCGCATGAGGGAGGAAGAGATCACATATGGGGAATGCTACAGAATTTATTCTTCACCTTTTTTAAATGTTTTCTCATCCCATTGGTGAAGTAAAGTATGGTTGAAAGGATTTTCTAAATGCATCTTTCTACACGATCTTTTATTGAGAGTTAATAATTAATTAGCCTGCCCCCTATTCTCCCAAACTTGCCGAAGATTATGTTTCCTCGTCGTACTTTATCTGTCGATTAGATTACTCTGGTGATAGAAACTTCAGTTTCTTGCTTGTTGTTGTGAGTGTCGGATCATTGTTGTACCAGGTACAAGAAAGCAACAAACTGGTACGAACAAAGACCGACAAACACGATGTATGCACTACATGGAATAGAAAAAAAAGCATCTTCTCATATTAGACGTGGGTGGCACGTGCACTTTTACTAGTGACAGTAAATTATGATATAAATGGTGATGCAAAATGAACGTATCACTGTGCTACTTGCAGCCTCAACCTAGCGCTACGCCGCCTCCTTCTCTCGGTAGGCCGTCGCCGCTTCCTAACCCTCTCCTCTCACAGCTGCACCGCTGCCATGTCTTTCGCTTCCGACTCCAGCAACCCCTTCGCCTCCACCGGCTCCGAGTCCGCTGGCCCAAACTGAAGAAGATATGCCCTAGAGGCAATTAATAAAGTGATTTATTTATCATATCTCATTTGTTCATAATATGTTTTGTGTCATGCTATAACTGTATTAAGCGGAAACATTAATACACGTGTGATACATAAACTGAACGGGTCGTATGCAAAAAATTTCCTAACAACGATATCCTTAAAACTAGCCAAGATCTATACTATGCAGATATAGAAGTACAACGGAGATTGGAATACATACCCTTGTAGACCGAAAGCGGGATTACGTTCCCGCACAAACGTTGACGATGAAGACCGACGAAGCTGACCTCAAGGTCGTGTAGTGGAAGTAGACCTCCCAGCACCGCTAGCGCAGCACCTCGCAGGCTGTTACACACGTATGGTGGAGACGACGACCTCTGAACCTCCAGTCCAGGATGAGCAGCGAAAGACTTGGACCTGAACACCATCACCACAGCAGAGAACTATGGTGGAGAGACCCCTCTCTTCTCGACGCAACTCCGACAAAGGGAATCACGAAATCGAGAGAGAATTAGTAAATTAATTGGTGAATTAAAAGGCCAGGGGTGCCCCTTCTTATATAGGCTCCCACCGAATTCTCACTCGGTGAGATTATGTTTAATGACCTTGCAAGCATGTGATTAGGTCACGGAGACTTGAAATCATAGACGAGTAGAAGATAGCGATGTCGGTAACGAGGTCAGCTAGATATGGAGATATGTGGGGGACTAATCCCACATGCCTGGTGCGGAAGCCCTTGGTGCGCCGGCCCCATGGTGGGCCCCATTTGGCCCACCTAGGCCGGCCATCAAGCCCCCCACTGAATTCCGTTGGGGATTTCCCCCCCATGGGCCTTCTTTCCACCAGAAGGGCCATTTAAAAAAATCAGACTAAATTAATTTTTAAATTAAATATATAAAATCATATTTAAACATTAATTACACTAATTAATATCAAACATATTATATATAATTTATTCTAGCTCCGAAAACTATTTCGTCGCTGCTCGATCTCCATCAGACTCTTCCCGGGACGTTCCCGGTGATCTCTTTCCTTTCCGGTTGTCTTGTCGAAACCCCTTAAGTGTGTTACCCTAGTGGTTCGATATAATAATATGTATGATGGAGACTCCTCTCCGATCAAAGACTAACTCCTAGGCCTGGACCACATGAATTAATTCCTGTGATATAACGAATGACTCTTATCTATTAAACCTGAACGTTAATTCTTAAACCTTTTATCATGGCGATACTTAGCGTGTCCGAGCATCGTTCTTAGATATCTCCATATCTAGCTGACCTCGTTACTGACATCGCTATCTTCTACTCGTCTATGATTTCATCTCTCCTTGACCTAATCACATGCTTGCAACCTCATTAGACATAATCTCACCGAGTGGGACCTAGAGTATCTATTCGGCTATACGGACTGACAAATCCCACTATTGACCCCTCGTCTCAACTACCCCCTTCCGATACCCAAAAGTATCACCTATCATTGTCACACTATATAAGATATGAGGTTTGGTGCGATCAAAGTATCTTACATGGATAACAATAAGAGTTGATCTCACGGTCGAAGGCGTAATGACTACGTCCTACAAATATGGGTATGTCCATCACATCGTTCTACCAACGACTTGACTTTCATTGCCGACTGGCGCCATGCCCTATGATCGGAAAACCTCGATCATCAATTGAGCAACGAAACTAGTATTAGTAAAGGCTACTAGGGACCTGGTTGTTTACATATCACATCTGTATTAATGTTTTCGCTTAATACAGTTATAGCATGACATAAAACGTATTATGAACAATCGAGATATGAAAAAAAATACACTTTATTAATTGCCTCTAGGCCATATCTCCTTCAGTCTCCAACTTGCACTAGAGTACAAATTAATCTATATTACAACTTGGTAAAAGCTTAACACCCATAGCTTCTTGGTGTTTCTCCAACTTGGTATTGTCGTATCACATGGAAGCGTCGGAGAATATGTTTGGCGGGGGAGTGAGACTTTGGTTCCTTTGCGTTAGCAATAGCACTCGTATTGTCACAGAAGAGAATCATGGGTTCTTGCGCGCCTGGGAACACTCCAAGTTCAATGATGAACTTACTTAGCCACGCAGCTTCATTCGCGGCTTCGCAAGCATCAATGTACTCCGACTCCATTGTAGATTGCGCGACGATGGGTTGCTTCCCACTTCTCCAGCACACGGCGCCTCCATTCACCATGAAAACATAACCTGTCTGTGACTTAGAGTCATCGGGGTCTGAGCAGAAACTTGCATCAATGTAACCCGTTACGCCAAGTTCTTCATCACAACCACCATAGACAAGGAACGTTTTCTTTGTCTTCTTGAGATACTTAAGAATGCTCTTAACAACAATCCAATGTTCCATTCCTAGATTACTCTGGAAACGGCTCGTCAAACTAAGAGACAATGCTACATCAGGTCGAGTACTCAACATTGCATACATAATCGATCATATGGCTGAAGCATAAGGATGTTTAGTCATTTCGGCCTTACCCTGTTCCGTTACCGGACAATGTGCCTTTCGCAATCTTTTATTCTAGATAACAGGCAGAGAACCCTTCTTTGCCTTCTCCATACTGAAACGCTTCAGTATCTTATCAAGATATGTACTCTGACTCAACGCTAATAGACGTCTTGATCTATCAGGATAGATTTTAATGCCTAAGACGTATGCAGCTTCTCCTAAGTCCTTCATGGAAAATTTACTCTTTAAATATTTTTTCACACTATTCAGAAGTTCCACATCATTCCCAATCAGCAATATATCATCAACATATTGTGCTAAGAACACAACCGAGGTCCCACTCATTTTCTTGTAAATGCAGGTCTCTTATAAATTTTGGACAAATTCAAAACCTTTTATCACATCATCAAAACGAAGATTCCAGCTCCGAGATGCTTGCTTCAATCCATAGATGGAGCGCTGAAGCTTGCATACCTTGTTAGCATTTTCTGGATCGACAAAACCTTCCGGTTGTACCATGTACAACTCTTCATCAATGTTTCCATTTAGGAAGGCTGTTTTGACATCCATCTGCCATATTTCATAATCGTAATATGCAGCAACTGCTAACAAAATCCGAATAGACTTTAGCATCGCTACCGGTGAAAAAGATTCATCGTAGTCAATCCCATGAACTTGTCGGAAACCTTTTACGACAAGCCGAGCTTTATAGATGGTCACATTACCATCAGCATTAGTCTTCTACTTAAAGATCCATTTATTCTCGATGGCTTTGCGCCCTTCTGGAATCTCCATCAAAGTCCACAATTTGTTATCATACATGGATCCTATTTCGGATTTCATGGCTTCTAGCAATTTCTCGGACTCTAGACTCGCCAATGCCTCCTGGTAGTTCATAGGTTCGTCCTGTTCAATTAACATGCAAACCAGGTTGTCATACCATTCTGGTGCGAGACGAGATCTACCAGTCCTACAAGGTATAATACTTTCCTCGACAGTTTCTCCCACTCCATCTGTGGAGGACGTTTCCGGAATAGCTTTTGTTGCGTCACTCGGAATTTCGAGTTCAGGATCAACGATCTCGTCGAGGTCTACCTTCCTCCCACTTACTCCTTTCGCGAGAAACTGCTTCTCAAGAAAGGCATCGGTCTTCGTGACAAACGTTTTTCCCTCAGCTTGGTTGTAGGTGTATCCAACGGTTTCCCACGGATATCCTACAAAGACGACTTTCTCCGACTTCGGTTCGATTTTGTCGGGCTATAGTTTCTTAACATACGCCTGACAACCCCAAACCTTCAGAAACAATAACTTAGGCTTCTTGCCATACCAGAACTCATACCGTGTAGTTTCTACGGATTTGGACGGAGCCCTATTTAAAATGAATACGGTTGTTTCTAACGCATAACCCCAGAAGGATACGGGCAAATCGGTAAGAGACATCATAGACCGGACGCTATCCAATAGAGTACGATTACGTCACTCGGACACGCCTTACGTTGTGGTGTTTCGGCAGGCGTAAGTTGCGGCACGATGCCACAGGCCTTCAGATGTGTGTCAAACTCAAAACTAAAATACTCGCCACACGATCGGATCGGAGGTGCTTGATTTTCTTGTTAAGCTGATTTTCAACTTCACTTTGAAATTCTTTGAACTTTTCAAATGTTTCAGACTTTGTGTTTCATCAAATAGATATAACCGTATCTACTCAAGTCATCGGTGAAGGTGACAAAGTAACGATAACCATTGCGTGTCGACACGCTCATTGGTCCACACACATCTATATGTATGACTCCCAACAAGTCCGACACCGTTCAACGAAACCTTTGAACGGTGTCTTGGTCATTTTGCCCATAAGACATGGTTCGCAAGTATCGAGGGATCCAAAATCCAACAAGTCTAAAAGTCCATCTGCATGGAGTTTCTTCATGCGCTTTGCACCAATATGACCGAGACGACAATGCCACATATACATGGTGGTATCATCACTACACTTAATCCTTTTGGCATCTATATTATGGATGTGAGTACTATGATCGAGATTCAACAAGAATAAACCATTACTCTCGGGAGCATCAACATAAAATATATCATTCATTGAAATAGCACAACCACTTAATACTGATTTAAATGAATAACCGTCTTGTAACCAGCAAGACCCACTGATAATGTTTACACTCTAGGATTGTACAAAATAACACTTATTTAAAACCAAAACTAATCCTGATGGTAGATCAAGAGGGAGTGTGCCGACAGCCACCACGTCGACTCTCGATCCGTTGACGCTGCGCATCGTCACCTTATCCTTAGCCAGGCGCCTCTTATTCTGCAACTCCTCCCGAGAGTTACAAATATAAGCAACAGAACCAGTATCAAATACCCAAGTGTTGCTTCGGGAGGATGTAAGGTACACATCTATAACTGTCCGGTTGTGACTCCCACGGAACAGGGGTGGTCACTCCCTGAAGAGTAGTTCGTGAAGGGGATTGAACGCGGAGGTCACGACCCTCGAGAGGCACGACGAGGGTGCTCGCTGGTCCTGGAGAGGAACACCCACGACAGAGATGGACACCAGCCCGTACCCAGGTTCACGGCCCTCTGGAGGAGGTTAAATCACTACTCCTGCTTGTATGCATTGCACTGCAGAGATTACAGTACAACTGAGCTTGCCGAGGGCTCTCTTGAGGCAGTCCGTGCCTGGGGAGGGAAGCAATGGTCTTCTACCTCCTCCAGCCGAAGGCTATTCTACTTAGCTGAGCTAGGGTTTACAAGTGTTCTCCAAGCAATTGGCCGACCCCTTCTACGGTGGAGGTCTTGTTCCTTTTATAGGCGCCGCAGGCGTCTTCCTTGCGCTTGGTGTCCAAGGTGGGCTCCCACATGGCAGCGGCGTGGAGGAGTTAGAGTCCACCGTGGAGGAATCCTTCATGGACGCGGTCCATCGGTGATAAAGTTGGGCACGGTGGCCGACAGGCTGCAGACCGCGCAGAACGGCTCGCAGGGGTTGCAGTCTTCGGGGTGGAACCCACGATGACGATCTTTTTGGAGAGTTGCGCCGTCCAGCTGCTTTCTCATCAGAGAGGAAGTTCCTTGATGTCCTGGCGCAGGCGGCGGAACTTTATTGACTCCTTTATCACCAAAACGGCAAAGGGAGCACCTGCATCACTCTCTGGATACGGCAGAGGCCATGTGCGCCCTGCCGTACTTCCTTGGCTGCGAAGATTCCCCGCAGGCCCGAAGCGGCATGTGGGGGAATTTCTTTTGACTTCTCACCAGGCGCACGGCGCCTCAGGAGGGTCTCTTGAAGCACAGGTCCTCTTCAGGCCTTCTCTTCCTCTTCAGGCCCTCAAGAGGATTTGCCTCTCGAGGGTCTCTCCAAGCGGCAGCTTGGTCCTTAGTCGTTGCGTTTGATCAGCCCGCGTACGAGGCCTGGGGAGAGTGGGCTCTTCATACCTCAGTTTCCACTGGGCCGACAGTAGCCCTCGGGCCCGCGATGGGCGCAATTGAGCCCATGGGCGCAAGCGGATTGTCGTGGGCCCAAAGTGCCCGGCTGGCCCGAGCCACGCGTCACTCAGACGAGTAACGGTCTCGCACGATCTGGGGCATGCGCCGTGGGGGGTCCCACCATGCCCCGGTAACTGCTCCTCACAGGGACATAAAGCCTGAGCGCCGGAGCAGGGAGCCGTTACTGTTTCCAATCCTTCTCGCATAAGCCTCCGCCATTCTCGAGCTCTTCGCCTTCGCTCTCCAGCGCTCTCTGCTCCGTTCGCCTCCAGCGACACCCTGAACTCCGGCGATGAGTCCCGCCAAGAACAAGGGCAAGGCCGCCGCGGGGCCCTCTTTCCAGTCGGAGGCCGCTGAGGTCGCGCATGGCGCGGCACTGCTTGGCGTGTGCGTCAATGACAAGGCGCTCGCCAAGGTCCGCTTCCTGGATGCGGACCGGACGAACGAGCATGGCGCCACCGCGCTCAAGCCCGCGGCGCACGGTAAACGCCCGCGAGGGTATTTCCCGATATTCTAGCACTGCCTTGCCGCCGGGCTGGTGCCGCCGGGCTGGCGCTCGGGATGCGTCTTGTTCTGCATCATGGACGGTATGGGGAGCGTCTACATCCTCATGTCATGGAGCGACGGCAAGGCCGTCACCTCTCTGACGAAGAAGGTGGACGACTTCCGCCAGAAGTGGTTCTTCGTCGGGGTGGAGCAGCCCTGTGCCTTCCTCGAGGTCCCCGATGCGCCGCCGTTGAAGAACTCCCACTGGGGCAAGGCGCCCTTTGACGGCGCGAAGAACGTGAGCCTGATGGGACGCCTGAGCTTGCTTTGCGAGGAGGGCCTCACGGGGCAGACCATTGTGGCGGACATTGTGACGTGCCGCATCGCTCCCCTCCAGGCACACTCGGTGCCCATGTGGATGTACTCCGGGCCGAACGACAAGATGCGGCTCCACCGCGAGGACAACAACAAGGACGTCGTCGACAACGTCCTGTCTACGCTCTTCATCAACCCGGTGGTGCCTGCCACGGACCAGCTCCCTGTCACGCTCCAGCCCCTCCACCAATACAACATGACTGAGCGCATGGTCATTTTAGAGGGGATGCCCCTGTTTACCCCGGCAGACCAGGCGGGGATGGAGGTGCCCGTGTCGGCGGCGCAGGAAGCGGTGGGGACAGACTCTCCCTCAGCCTCGGGAGCCAGGCGAGGCGAGGAGGAGGCCGCCGCAGGGGAGGTGTCCTCTTCGAGGGCAGGGCCATTCACCAATGAGATTTGCGACATCTCGTCAGGTCATCATGACGCCTTCATGTGGCGCCCTCGCGCCTCGTGGAGGAGGAGGATGAGGAGAGGGACGCCTCCGACGCGGAGGCCACTCCGGGACGGCGCGAGCCACGCACCAAGGCGACGTGGGCCGTACTGGGGCGAGGGCGTCCGATGTCCCCTCCAAGAGGAAAGCTGTGCTGCCTCCGGAGGGGCTGGCGCCAGGCCACGCCCTCCTGCCGCTCGCCAGGCCTGGCGTGGGTCGACACCGGTGCTCAACCATCCGGGTAAGTGTTTCTGGCACTCGGTCGTTTGACCCTTGCTCTTTTTCGCTTCATCCTCTCTTGAATATTTTTTCTTGGTTCTTGCCAGTGATCTTGTGCCTGCGAAGCGCCGTAAGCTTCACAAGGCAGCAGATGTGAAGAGAGCCACGGCTGAGGCCGTGTCTAAAGAGGCCACGAGGCCTGTGGAGACGGCCTCCGCAGACCCTACTGAGGAGGTGCCTCTAGGGGAGGCGGCTGCGCCTCGCGGAGGCTGCAACGCCTCAGGCGGAGGAGGCCGCGCCTCGCCCAGAGGCCTCTGCGCTGCCTCCTGAGCACATGGTGGTGGAGGCTCCGGAGGAGAGGATTGCCACTCCTCCTCGTGCTCCTACTCCACCTCGCGCGGTCACGCCTCCGCGCGCGCCAACTTCGCCGCGCGAGCCAACTCCGGCGCGTGCGTCATAACCTCTCGTGCAGCCAGAGGTCGAGACGGACCAGGCGGCGCCAGGCGCGGGCGAGTCCGCAGGAGGGGCTCCTTCTTCTGGGCCGTCGACAAGCCAGGACCTGGACCTCCGCGGCTGGGACTAGAGCGCGGGGCACCGCGAGGTCACCTTTTGCCTCATGAGGGAGTCCCTAGAGGGCTTGGAGGTGCACCTCGCGCTCGAGGACATACAGCTCGCCCAGCAGCGCGAAGAGCTGGCAAGGGCGTGGTCGTCCTTTAACGCGGCCGTTGAGGCCCGTCGCCAAGAGGACTTGGCGTTGCAGGCCGCGCGTGAGGAGTCCATCCGCTTCGCCAAGGAGATCCGCGAGGGGGCCATCCGTGATGCCTCCGAGCTTCTCGCGCCACTCCAGGAGGAGCGTGACGCCGCTGCCGAGCTCCTGTCCGCGGCGACGGCCGAGCGTGAAGCCATGGAGGGCTCGTTGGCGCAAAAATGCCGCGAGTTGGGCCATCTGGAGACCCAGCTCCTCTCCGCCCACCGGGCCGCGCAGGAGACCCTGGAAAATGACCGCAAGGGCCTCGCCGAGCGCGAACGGCAGCTGGCCCTCAAGGAGAAGGATGTGTTGTTGCGTGATGAGCAGCGGCTTCAGGCGGAGAGCGCGCTCGCCATCCAGCGCGAAGAGCTCGAGGCGCGCAAAGGGGACCTGGCCCAGGCGCTCCAAAAATACGACGAGAACGTCGCCGCCCAGAAGCGCACCCTGGAGCGATTCGAGCAGCGGTACGCCGAGAAGAAGAAAGAGGCGGATAACGCCCTCCTGGAGTGTGGGAAGAAGTACATGCTGATGAAAGCCCACGTGTACCGCGACTTGGCCCAGAAGCAGGAGGACCGCTTCAAGGCCCGACACGCCGCCGATGCTCAGCGGATCGCTGAGCTTGAGAAGGCCAACTCCTAGCTCGAGGCCCGCCTCCAACGCGCCAAGGACGGTCGACGCTGGCGGAGGAGGCCCACAGTGAGGCCATCCATGACCTCAACACCCTGGCCAAGGACGTGGAGGAGCAGGTGGCTCCCGCGATGGAGCAGGCGACGGAGTCTGCGGACACTACCAAGGCGGCCCGCGCGCTCACGAGGCTGCGGGAGCGCATGTTCGAGGCGCTGGTCGCCCGGGGTAACGAGCTCGCCGCCCAGCTTGGCACGGATGTGCCGCACGCCGAGGTCCGAGTCCGTGGCGATGCTGCCATGTACCTGGTCTACTTCGACCAGCTCTTCACGCTGCTCGAGGTCCCTGTCGCTTACCTCCGCGAGGTGATAGACGACGAGAGCCGGCAGCTCCTCGGGGTGGTCGTCGACCGCATCTTCACCAACCTCAGGATCCTCACGCCAGGCTTCGACCTCTGCACAGTGATGCAGGCTCGTCAAGGCGAGGACGCGCGGCGTGTCTCCAACTCCCTCCGCGAGCAAGTCGATGCCTTCTGCAACCGCTTCAAGCGTGTGGAGGCCGCTGCGGAGGATAGAGAAGAGGGGCCGCCTCTACCGAGACCGAGGAGGGTGTCGTGGAGGATGTGCAGGACGGTGTTGATTCCGCCTGAGCTATTGTCATTGCGCCTGTGTGCGCTTGTATCTGAAACAATTTTATGTTTAGACATTGTGCGACTTTTGGGCATGTAATATATTCTCATTTGCAATTTGCTCCTAGCCTTCTTGCCCCTCGAGAGGTCCCTTTGGACTTATCTTCATGTCTACTTGTTTTCTATGTCGTTAGGACTCATCTCTTCGTGCCATGACTCCTCCACTTCGGTATGCTAGAGCAATGACTCTGCAAGGCCGGGGGGAGTTTAGGCCTAGGAGAGGTAAGAGAGCTGAGTCGCGATGCTCAAGTGCGCCCCTTAGACATACGAGTAGTCGATGAAGCATAAGGGAAAGCGAAGTAGCTTGAGGGGCAAACGTGCGCTTGCGGGGAAAAAATCTCTCGAGGCGCGGGTGGGAGACTTAGCTTCTCGAGGCTTTTTCCCTGTAGAGGTTTTTGCCTGGCGAGGAGGTCCTTTCTAGGGGCCTTTCCCGGACGCCTCCTCAGGCTTGTGGGGGCATTTCTTCCCTGTAAATGTTAGAGGGGCGAACCCAAACGCTTGTGCACGGTACAGAGGACTCGTGCGCTTATAGGTCCCCTCAGGCATTCCTCGCGAGGAGAGTAAGTACCAAGGTCCTTTGTAGAGATGGCGTGTTTGTGGGAGCTTGCCCTCCAGCTAGAGCTCGGATCCTTGAATTTTGCAGTGCTGCTGGTGTGTCATTTGAGGCACTGGCACCATACTCAGCCCCCGCTCGTGAGGTGTGCTTGTGGAGAGATATAAACTCACCACCAAATATTACATAGCGGCGCCGTAGCGCTAAGTTCACTTAGGAACGAAATTGTCTCATTATGCTTGGAGTTGCCAAGTTAATGTTTTGACCATGTCGAGGCATGTGGACCATCCATTAGTGGCAGAGACTCTCGACGGCCTGAGGTGGCTCCTTACACGGAAAGCTCGGAGGGTTGACCCTCGAGAGAAGCCTTTGGAGCTTGGAGGTTTAAGCCGTGAGATTTTAACCTCTAGAGACAAAAAATTCTTGGAGGTTGAGCCGTAAGCTGCCCCTTTCGCTAGATGTATTGACGTGACAATGATCACGGGCGTGACAGTGATCATGTTTTTTTTTCTTTTTATCCTTCTGGAGACAAAAAAATGCTTGGAGGTTGAGCCGTAAGTTGCCTCTTCCGCCAGATGTCTTGACGTGACAATGATCACGGGTAGAACTTGCATAGGTGCATGATGTTCCATGGATTCTTGACGGGGGTGCCGTCTTGAGTTTCGAGGCAAGAAAGGCAAGCCGAAGGGTAATTTCAAGAAGGGCGGCAAAACTGTTGCCGCACCTGAGAAAAATACCAAGGCTGGCCCTAAGCCTGACACTGAGTGCTTTTACTTCAAGGGTACTGGGCACTGGAAGCGTAATTGCCCCAAATATCTGGCGGATAAGAAGGCCGGCAAAGTGAACAAAGGTATATGTGATATACATGTTATTGATGTGTACCTTACTAGTACTCGCAGTAGAGCATGGGTATTTGATACAGGTTCGGTTGCTAACATATGTAACTCAAAACAGGAACTATGGAATAGGCGACAACTAGCAAAGGATGAGGTGACGATGCGCGTCGGCAATGGATCAAAGGTTGATGTGATCGCTCTCGGGACGCTACCTCTTCGTATACTATCAGGATTAGTGATGAACCTAAATAATTGATATTTGGTGCCTGCGTTGAGCATGAACATTATTTCTGGATCTTGTTTAATGCAAAACGGTTATTCATTTAAGTCTGAGAACAATGGATGTTCGATTTATATGAATGATATCTTTTATGGTCATGCACCTATGAAGAATGGTTTATTTCTTTTAAATCTTTATAGTAATGATACACACATTCATAATGTGAATGCCAAAAGAATCAAGTTGAATGATGATATTGCTACGTACATGTGGCATTGCCGCTTAGGTCATATTGGTGTTAAGCGCATGAAGAAGCTCCATTCTGATGGGCTCCTAGAATCACTTGATTATGAATCATTTGAGACATGTCAACCATGCCTTATGGGCAAGATGACTAGAACCCCGTTTTCCGGCACGATGGAACGGGCGACGGATTTATTGGAAATCATACATACCGATGTGTGTGGTCCAATGAGTGTGTCGACGCGAGGTGGATATCGTTATTTTGTTACCTTCACGGATGATTTAAGTAGATATGGGTATATTTACTTAATGAAACACAAGTCTGAAACGTTCGAAAAGTTCAAAGAATTTCAGATTGAAGTTGAAAACCATCGTAACAGAAAGATCAAATTTCTGCGATCCGATCGTGGAGGTGAGTATTTGAGTTACGAGTTTGGCACACATATGAAAGAATGTGGAATAGTTTCACAACTCACTCCTGCCGGAACACCACAGCGTAATGGTGTATCTGAACGTCGTAATCGTACTTTATTGGATATAGTTCGTTCTATGATGTCTCTGACAGATTTGCCACTATCATTTTGGGGTCATGCACTAGAGACAGCTACATTCACTTTAAATAGGGCTCCATCTAAATCCGTTGAAACGACACCGTATGAACTATGGTTTGGAAACAAACCTAAGCTATCGTTTCTAAAAGTTTGGGGATGCGATGTTTATGTGAAGAAGCTTCACCTGATAAACTCGAACCCAAAGCGGAAAAATGCGTCTTCATAAGATACCCTAAAGAAACAATTGGGTACACCTTCTATCACAGATCCGAAGGCAAAGTTTTCGTTGCCAAGAATGGATCCTTTTTAGAGAAGGAGTTTCTCTCAAAAGGTGTGAGTGGTAGGAAGGTAGAACTCGACGAGGTTATTGAACCTTCTCTTCTTGGAATGTCGAGTAGCGCAGCGCCGGAAATTGTTCCGGAGTTGACTTCACCAGATGAAGAGGGAACTAATGATAATCAAGATCATGAAACTCCGAAAGTGGATACTACCGTACTTCGCAGGTCAACAAGGACGCGTACAGCTCCTGAACTGTACGGCAACCCCGTCATGAACGTCATGGTAGTTGATAATGATGATCCTGCGACGTATGATGAAGCGATAATGAGCTCAGATTCCAACAAATGGCTAGAAGCCATGAAATCCGAAATGGAATCCATGTACGAAAACCAAGTATGGACTTTGGTGGACTTACCCAATGACCGCAAGGCCGTTGAGAACAAATGGATTTTTAATAAGAAAACTGACGCTGATGGTAATGTGACCGTCTATAAGGCTCGACTTGTCGCAAAAGGTTTTCGACAAGTTCAAGGAATTGACTACGAGGAGACGTTCTCTCCTGTAGCGATGCTGAAGTCTGTTAGGATTATGTTAGCAATTGCTGCATTTTTCGATTACGAAATCTGGCAAATGGATGTCAAAACTGCGTTCCTTAATGGTCACATTGAGGAAGAGTTGTACATGGTGCAACCCAAAGGTTTTGTCGATCCTAAGGATGCTGACAAGGTATGCAAACTTCAGCGATCCATTTATGGACTGAAGCAAGCATCCTGAAGTTGGAACCTCCGCTTTGATGAAGTGATCAAAGGGTTTGGATTTGTCTTCAGGCCTTCGCTTCCTCTTCAGGCCCTCAAGAGGATTAGTGATGAACCTAAATAATTGTTATTTGGTGCCTGCGTTGAGCATGAACATTATTTCTGGATCTTGTTTAATGCAAAACGGTTATTCATTTAAGTCTGAGAACAATGGATGTTCGATTTATATGAATGATATCTTTTATGGTCATGCACCTATGAAGAATGGTTTATTTCTTTTAAATCTTTATAGTAATGATACACACATTCATAATGTGAATGCCAAAAGAATCAAGTTGAATGATGATATTGCTACGTACATGTGGCATTGCCGCTTAGGTCATATTGGTGTTAAGCGCATGAAGAAGCTCCATTCTGATGGGCTCCTAGAATCACTTGATTATGAATCATTTGAGACATGTCAACCATGCCTTATGGGCAAGATGACTAGAACCCCGTTTTCCGGCACGATGGAACGGGCGACGGATTTATTGGAAATCATACATACCGATGTGTGTGGTCCAATGAGTGTGTCGACGCGAGGTGGATATCGTTAATTTGTTACCTTCACGGATGATTTAAGTAGATATGGGTATATTTACTTAATGAAACACAAGTCTGAAACGTTCGAAAAGTTCAAAGAATTTCAGATTGAAGTTGAAAACCATCGTAATAGAAAGATCAAATTTCTGCGATCCGATCGTGGAGGTGAGTATTTGAGTTACGAGTTTGGCACACATATGAAAGAATGTGGAATAGTTTCACAACTCACTCCTGCCGGAACACCACAGCGTAATGGTGTATCTGAACGTCGTAATCGTACTTTATTGGATATAGTTCGGTCTATGATGTCTCTGACAGATTTGCCACTATCATTTTGGGGTCATGCACTAGAGACAGCTACATTCACTTTAAATAGGGCTCCATCTAAATCCGTTGAAACGACACCGTATGAACTATGGTTTGGAAACAAACCTAAGCTATCGTTTCTAAAAGTTTGGGGATGCGATGTTTATGTGAAGAAGCTTCACCCGATAAACTCGAACCCAAAGCGGAAAAATGCGTCTTCATAAGATACCCTAAAGAAACAATTGGGTACACCTTCTATCACAGATCCGAAGGCAAAGTTTTCGTTGCCAAGAATGGATCCTTTTTAGAGAAGGAGTTTCTCTCAAAAGGTGTGAGTGGTAGGAAGGTAGAACTCGACGAGGTTATTGAACCTTCTCTTCTTGGAATGTCGAGTAGCGCAGCGCCGGAAATTGTTCCGGAGTTGACTTCACCAGATGAAGAGGGAACTAATGATAATCAAGATCATGAAACTCCGAAAGTGGATACTACCGTACTTCGCAGGTCAACAAGGACGCGTACAGCTCCTGAACTGTACGGCAACCCCGTCATGAACGTCATGGTAGTTGATAATGATGATCCTGCGACGTATGATGAAGCGATAATGAGCTCAGATTCCAACAAATGGCTAGAAGCCATGAAATCCGAAATGGAATCCATGTACGAAAACCAAGTATGGACTTTGGTGGACTTACCCAATGACCGCAAGGCCGTTGAGAACAAATGGATTTTTAATAAGAAAACTGACGCTAATGGTAATGTGACCGTCTATAAGGCTCGACTTGTCGCAAAAGGTTTTCGACAAGTTCAAGGAATTGACTACGAGGAGACGTTCTCTCCTGTAGCGATGCTGAAGTCTGTTACGATTATGTTAGCAATTGCTGCATTTTTCGATTACGAAATCTGGCAAATGGATGTCAAAACTGCGTTCCTTAATGGTCACATTGAGGAAGAGTTGTACATGGTGCAACCCAAAGGTTTTGTCGATCCTAAGGATGCTGACAAGGTATGCAAACTTCAGCGATCCATTTATGGACTGAAGCAAGCATCCCGAAGTTGGAACCTCCGCTTTGATGAAGTGATCAAAGGGTTTGGATTTGTCTTCAGGCCTTCGCTTCCTCTTCAGGCCCTCAAGAGGATTAGTGATGAACCTAAATAATTGTTATTTGGTGCCTGCGTTGAGCATGAACATTATTTCTGGATCTTGTTTAATGCAAAACGGTTATTCATTTAAGTCTGAGAACAATGGATGTTCGATTTATATGAATGATATCTTTTATGGTCATGCACCTATGAAGAATGGTTTATTTCTTTTAAATCTTTATAGTAATGATACACACATTCATAATGTGAATGCCAAAAGAATCAAGTTGAATGATGATATTGCTACGTACATGTGGCATTGCCGCTTAGGTCATATTGGTGTTAAGCGCATGAAGAAGCTCCATTCTGATGGGCTCCTAGAATCACTTGATTATGAATCATTTGAGACATGTCAACCATGCCTTATGGGCAAGATGACTAGAACCCCGTTTTCCGGCACGATGGAACGGGCGACGGATTTATTGGAAATCATACATACCGATGTGTGAGGTCCAATGAGTGTGTCGGCGCGAGGTGGATATCGTTATTTTGTTACCTTCACGGATGATTTAAGTAGATATGGGTATATTTACTTAATGAAACACAAGTCTGAAACGTTCGAAAAGTTCAAAGAATTTCAGATTGAAGTTGAAAACCATCGTAACAGAAAGATCAAATTTCTGCGATCCGATCGTGGAGGTGAGTATTTGAGTTACGAGTTTGGCACACATATGAAAGAATGTGGAATAGTTTCACAACTCACTCCTGCCGGAACACCACAGCGTAATGGTGTATCTGAACGTCGTAATCGTACCTTATTGGATATAGTTCGGTCTATGATGTCTCTGACAGATTTGCCACTATCATTTTGGGGTCATGCACTAGAGACAGCTACATTCACTTTAAATAGGGCTCCATCTAAATCCGTTGAAACGACACCGTATGAACTATGGTTTGGAAACAAACCTAAGCTATCGTTTCTAAAAGTTTGGGGATGCGATGTTTATGTGAAGAAGCTTCACCTGATAAACTCGAACCCAAAGCGGAAAAATGCGTCTTCATAAGATACCCTAAAGAAACAATTGGGTACACCTTCTATCACAGATCCGAAGGCAAAGTTTTCGTTGCCAAGAATGGATCCTTTTTAGAGAAGGAGTTTCTCTCAAAAGGTGTGAGTGGTAGGAAGGTAGAACTCGACGAGGTTATTGAACCTTCTCTTCTTGGAATGTCGAGTAGCGCAGCGCCGGAAATTGTTCCGGAGTTGACTTCACCAGATGAAGAGGGAACTAATGATAATCAAGATCATGAAACTCCGAAAGTGGATACTACCGTACTTCGCAGGTCAACAAGGACGCGTACAGCTCCTGAACTGTACGGCAACCCCGTCATGAACGTCATGGTAGTTGATAATGATGATCCTGCGACGTATGATGAAGCGATAATGAGCTCAGATTCCAACAAATGGCTAGAAGCCATGAAATCCGAAATGGAATCCATGTACGAAAACCAAGTATGGACTTTGGTGGACTTACCCAATGACCGCAAGGCCGTTGAGAACAAATGGATTTTTAATAAGAAAACTGACGCTAATGGTAATGTGACCGTCTATAAGGCTCGACTTGTCGCAAAAGGTTTTCGACAAGTTCAAGGAATTGACTACGAGGAGACGTTCTCTCCTGTAGCGATGCTGAAGTCTGTTAGGATTATGTTAGCAATTGCTGCATTTTTCGATTACGAAATCTGGCAAATGGATGTCAAAACTGCGTTCCTTAATGGTCACATTGAGGAAGAGTTGTACATGGTGCAACCCAAAGGTTTGTCGATCCTAAGGATGCTGACAAGGTATGCAAACTTCAGCGATCCATTTATGGACTGAAGCAAGCATCCCGAAGTTGGAACCTCCGCTTTGATGAAGTGATCAAAGGGTTTGGATTTGTCCAAACTTATGGAGAAGCTTGTATCTACAAGAAAGTGAGTGGGAGCTCTGTAGCATTTCTAGTACTATATGTGGATGACATATTGTTGATTGGAAATGATATAGAATTTTTGAATAGTATAAAAGGTTATTTGAACAATAGTTTTTCGATGAAGGATTGTAGTGCCCATGCTTACGAAAGCAATGGCACATATGAATAATGCAAAGACTTGGATCACATAAGTCTCACATTCTCCAATAAGATGTAATATCACAGTACAATGTCATAATTTATTACAGAACGAGACGAATGATCCAAAAACAAATATCCTTACAACTTAGCATAGCGGAAATGCTAGCTGAATAAATAGTTCACACTTTATTTCAGAGTTCAAACGCAATACTAAAGGTAGCATGGAGCTACATCTTCTCCATGAAGCCACTGGCAAATCATGTTGGTTGTAGCTCGAAGACGACCCCCTTACTCCTCATTCGGACATTCTGCAAGGTTTAGTTGTAGCCCAGCTATAAAGGGTCAGCACAATTGAATTGTGGTGGCAAGTGACTTTAAGTAAGTAGAAACTACCCTGAGCGAAGACAACCATGACACTTGGCCCTGAGAAGCCACTCAACTTGAAACCTCCTCGATCGACCCAATCCACCCAGGCGTTAAATTAATTTAGTGGAAATTTTCATTTATCACATCAACCATAAAACAATCATTTTTGCAGCAGTTGCTTCCACTAAATTATAATAGGGGTCTAATCTGGAATTTCTAAGGGGAAACCTAAAAGGTTTGTATAGCATACTACAATCTCCCAAAAACCTATCATGCATACTACTTTTGCAAATACTGTTTGAAAACACTAGATATGCAATAGAATAAAATAGTAGGTGTTGTATGAAGTCACTTGCCTTGGCAGCAGGAGGGGCAGGCACAACAAGAATAGCAATCACAAGCAGGTCCTTCCTCTCCTTCACAATCTAGCACAAGCAATACATACAAATAAATATCCACACAAAATCTCACACACCAAATAAAAGATGTATGCATGCATGATATGTCATGTGTAGAATTAGACACACTTATCCATGATTTATATTCTCTGGTATTAAATCCATGAGATGCAATTTCTAGGAATTTCTCAATTCACTTAACAATTTAATAATTGAAAAAAATATAACCAAAATTTAGATGATAACATTACAACTTTTATTGTTCTAAGAAAGTTTTCAAATAATACATATATTAATATTCCTGGGCAGAGGTTGTTAACCAAAACCTAAAACAATTGAGTTTATTTGTAAAACATTTTTATTATTTAAGTTATGGATTTAATAGCCGAATTACTCCTCGGATGATCTTATGAATTATTATTTTTCAAAAGTAAAAACAAATGATGTAGAATTAAACTACTCTAGCAGGGCTATCCGTGGATATAAAGTTCATTGAATTTGGACTTACAGAACATAAGTTATGAATTTTCTAAGTTTTGCATATTTTCTGTTTTATTTATAAAATTCCTGCGAAAAAGAAAATAAGGGGGCTACGTGGCGTGATCCTATTGGACGAAAACGGTTCGCGCGGATCATGGACGAGAGCCGTCCGATTTAAATGAGATCGGACGCACGGGGTCGTTTTGATCTAGATCCGTTGGATCTAGATCCAACGGCGTGGGACGCCCGGCCGAACCGAGCGGCGCGCGGGTCCCCGGAAGGCTCGCCGGCGGTCGCGCCCGCGGCGGCGGCGCGTCGGCCTCGACGTTTCCCGCATGAAAATGCAGCCCCAGGACGAACGGGTCTTACCAAAATGACGCGGAGGAGGAGGCGAGGTCGATGGCGCGGCGGCGGCGTCGAAACTCTTCCCCTTTCCTCGTCGGAGATGGTGGCCGGCGGCGGAGCACTTCGGTCGCGGTCGATTTCGGCGTTCGGCTGCGCAATAGAACAAGCGAGGGGATCAACGGAGGCGCAAGAGGATGGGGAAGCGAGGGGGAGGCTCGGTGGCGCTCGAGGAGCTCGGTGCTTACCGCACTCGCGAAAAAGTCCGGCGGCAATGGAGGCGACGGCGAGCTCGATTCCGAGCAGCCCGACGGCGGAGAGGTGGGGTTTTGGGGGGGGGTTCGGAGGCGGCCTCGAGGGGTATAAATAGGAGGGGGCAGGGGCGCTACACGCGGCGGGAAACGGCCGGAAACGGCTCGGACTCGGTCTCCATCTCCGGCGTGATCTCCGGACAAAGGTGGAAGACGGCTGCCAGGTGGGGCCCACCTGTCAGCGAGAGGGGAGCGACGCGCGCGCTGGAGCGGGCCGATGGGCTGTTATCGATCGCGCGCGCGGTGGATAGCGTCTGGGCCGGCCCGGAAACAATTTTTTTAAAATTAAAGAAAAAACTGTTTTTCAAATCTGATTTACTAAATGATTTTTAAACCTATTCAAAACATTTCAGAAAAATACATAAAAATATATTTTGGAAAGGTTATTTAAATTAGCAATTTTTAATAATAAACTTACCCATTATATAATTTGGAAAAATTATATTTATTAAGTAAGTTTAAATAAACACTTAATGGGATTAAACATTATTTAAACTCATAATTGAGTTTTTATTTAGTATTTATGTGATTAAAAGTTAATCCTATATGATGAATGATGTATGAATGCAAAGTTTTAAATTTTAGCAAAATTGGGATGTTACAAGGATCTCGGTGAAGCATCGTATATATTAGGCGTCAAAATCTATAGAGATAGATCAAGACCCTTGATTGGGCTTTCGCAAAGTACATACCTTGACAAGATTCTGAAGAAGTTCAGAATGGATGAAAGTAAGAAAGGGCTCGTACCTATGTTACAAGGAAAGACATTGAGTCAGACTCAAAGTCCAGCTACATCGGAAGATAGAGAGTTGATGAACAAGATCCCCTATGTCTCAGCCATAGGCTCTATCATGTATGCTATGCTATGTACAAGACCGGATGTGGCACATGCTATTAGCTTGACTAGCAGGTACCAATCTGATCCAGGTTTGGAACACTGGATGGCGGTAAAGAATATCCTAAAGTACTTAAGAAGGACTAAGGATATGTTTCTCGTGTATGGCGGTGAAGAAGAGATCGTCGCAAGATGTTACGTCGATGCTAGCTTTGACACCGATCCGGATGACTCTAAGTCACAATCTGGTACGTATTTCTTATGAATGGAGGAGCAGTAAGCTGGAGGAGTTCCAAGCAACCCGTGGTGGCGGGATGGTCGACAAAAGCGGAATATGTTGCTGCCTCGGAGGCAGCGCAGGAAGGAGTTTGGATGAAGGAGTTCATATCTGAACTAGATGTGGTTCCAAGTGTGTTGGATCCGATGGTTATCTATTGTGACAACAATGGTGCCATAGCCAATGCTAGAGAACCAAGGTCTCACAAGAATGTAACATCCCAACATTTTATAATGTTCAAAAATCACTAAAATTTAAAACTTTTCTTTTTATTAAAAATAAAATATTAAATGCATAAGAAGCCAACTATGAAAGACTTCAAACTTATTGGAAAGAGTTTAATAATTCAAATGTCTCACTTTAAACATTACATTATCCATTGTATTTCAAAACCCTTAGTATGTAAATTGATGAATGTTGAAAAACCTTCAAACCAATTTCATGAAATAAATAGTTTCCTCATAAGTATATGATTCCAACCACATAGCCATAGCTATTCATAAATTAAAATAATATTTACAAGTGTTCTTTTTAAACTATTTAAAACATGATCTATTTGTCAAATAGTTTTCATTCTTTCAACTAGTTCAAAACTTAGTGTTGAAATTACACCCTATAGTTTATAACTCTAATAAATTCATATAGTTTATAAATGGATTATCCAAATAAACATTTCATTAGCTTAAAATGAATTCCATTTATTTTGAAAACATAAAATGATTTTCATGAATATATATTCTATATAAGAAAAGAATTAAATCTAAAATCTTTTCTAAAGTTTTTATGAAGTTTCAATTGATTTATCTTGGTATAAAATATAATGGTGCACAAATTATTTTCAATTAAAAATGAATACCTTATATTTCCCATTTCCTTCAAATTAGTTATATTTTGTTCTTTAATATTATGCCAAGATAAAGAAGAATGATTTCAGCAAAACAAGTTTAAATAACTTAAATCCAAACATAATTGAATATGGGTATTTCATATAAATTATTTAGCCAAAATTAAAATTAATTAAACCCTAGTTTTAAATTAAACATAAAGTGTCAATTTTACATTTAATCAATATGTCGAAATTTTTATTTTTGAAAAGTGTTCAAAACACTCCCACAATTGGTTTAACAGAAAGATAATGATTTTACAAATTTTTAGAATTTTGTTTGACCTCATTTGGACAACTAAATCAAAAGTTATAAAAGAAAGAAATAAAACAGAAAAAGAAAAAGAGAAAACCCTGACAGTGGGACCCACCTGTCAGGGGGTCACCTTTCTTCAACCTCCAGCCGGAAAACTTGCCGAGAACGCCGGCGATTCCCTTCCTCCAAATCGCGCGATTAACGCCCCCAAATCCTCGGCTTCCCTGTCCTACTTAAACCCTGAGAACTCTCTCTTCTTTCCCCCAGAAACCCTAGCTCCAACGCCCCCAGGCTGCTTGGATTTGAGCCACCATTGCCGCCATTGCCACCGCCGTAATCTTCAAAATCCGATGAGTACAAAGCCCCTCGAGCCCTTCCGCAACTCCCTCTCGACTCCCTGTCCACGGGCGCATCCTCTTGACACCATCGGTGTTTTGTTTTTGTTCCAGAACGTCACGTTCTTCCTCGCTCGAAGAAAGCCGCCTGCGGGAGCAACTCCGGCGAGCAACCTCCGGTGCATCCGTGCACCCCATCATCGTCAACTTCGCCACCGAGTCCGCCACGGTCTCCTCTTCATCTTGGTATGATCAGTGTTCCCTTCCTCCCCTAGAGCGCGTAGAATGCGATTGCCGAGCCGGCGCCGCCGTCGGCAAACGTGCTCCGGTGACCTTGCGCCGCCAGGCTTGGACCAACGCCCGAGATCCGTCCGATCGTAAATCAACGGCTGCGATTAGATCCTTGCGCTGAACGGGTACGGTCCAATCTAGACCGTCAGATCTGATTGAGCGATCCAGATCTATTTCACTTAACCATGTCAGAGCTGATGTGGCCTGCACAGTCAGCATCCCAGTCAGCTGCCACGTCAGAAAATTAATTCTTTTAATTAGATTATTTGGTAGTTTTGCAGAAAAGCCCCTACCACTTAGATTTGTCATAACTTTTTAACCACAACTCCAAATTTAATAATTTTTATATATTTGGAAAGCTCTTGACATGTAAATTATTTTAGATTGGCCAAAATTCAAATTTGACTTAGTATAAAATATTCAAATTTCAAATGGTGAATTTGAGTATATTTGTAATAACATTAAATCTATAAATCCAAAAATTGCAAATAAAATTGTTTAAGAAACTTTAGAATATTTGTAAATTAATGCCACTTCTATAAAATATTTTTGAGTAATTTTTGAATGAATTCATAGTTATATATTTAATTTGAATGGTTTGACTATTTTCAACATAACTATTAATAAAAATATTATTTTTGATTAAAGTAAATTTCTATAAATTTAATTAAAATACCCCTGTCTATTAACACTATTTATTAAATTATATTATAAAAATTTAATCATAGAAAACTTTAATCTTATAATTATTCCTTTTATTATATTTTCCAAAAATACAAATTAATTAAATTGCATTTATAAATTCATGCATATTTATAAAGAAATCACAAAAGTTATTTTTATGTTTCTTGTGATTAAAAATTTCATTTCATTCATAGCATATTTTATTTTGTTGATATAATTCTCATAGGAAAACCCCTCTTCATTAGTTTTCTCTAAGTTAGAAATAATTTCAACTTAGCATTTTTGTGAAGTGCTACACTTAGACACTTAGTAATTTTCAACATGGAGCTGGAAGACCAATGAAGGACTTAGCAAAACAAGACTCCAGAAGAATCTCCAAGGAGTGGAAGCACTTAGAAGAAAGATCAAGAAGAAGTTCATGAAGGACTTAGAAGAAAACAGACTCAGGAAGCATCCTCAAGATGTCAAGCACTTAGAAGAAAAGTGAGTAGAAGTTCAAGAAGGCCAAGCCCCTTTTTAATTCTCTAAGTCTTTCTCTCTGTCTTTTCTTCTCCTCTTAGACTTCATGAAGACTAAGTAAATCCAAGACCAGCCTCGAGGATACAAGAACCACCAAGTCTGAAGATTTATCAAGTCTATCAAAACTTCAATCAAGACATCATCAAGGAGAATATTACAAGTCTGGAGATGAAGCCTGGAGGACAACTACATCTTTCTTTCTATCTTTTCCCTCTTTCCTAATCTTGTCTTTCACATTTGACTTAAACAATTTTGATCATGATATTATCATCTTGAAGTTGTTGGATCCTAGCGGCATAGTGAGATGAAGCGGCCTGGAAACAAACCTTACATGTCCACGTACATGAGACCTGTTCCACAATTTAAGTGGCTGGCCGGGTGTCTGTCTCTCTCACTTTAGTGAATATCCAATTTACAAATAGTTGATAATAATTGTTGATCACCTCGAAGAATAAAGCTAGTATTTTCTCTAAGTATTTTGCACATCAAGACTAAGCCATTAGAGTGCTTATTCGAGATGATATAAAACAAAATATTTTATTCAACTTATGACCTTAGCCCTTAGTCCTTTTGGACCACCCTATTTTCCTTGCATTAACTTAAAAGATTTTCATGGCATGAAAAAGCATTTCTAGCCCATAGGAATATTTTGCACATCATGCATAAACATATTTTCCTTAGCAAGTTTTATAAAACTTATTTATTCATCTAGTATGTGTTTGCATGCATTGTGAAGTTGTGCTTACTGTGGATTGTTGTATTGTTGCTTGTCTATACTGTTAGATTGAACGGAGAGTCCCGAGTATCATTGAAAAGAGTTGTGAACAACGACAACATTCAAAGGCAAGTGGCACACCTCATAAACTTCCTATTATTTCTATATGCACTACTTAGTGTATTTTTATGTGCATGTGTATGATAGTATTGCTATGCTAAACCTGTGTAGAATTCCTTATTCCTGTGTCTAGCTTCCTATAGAATACTTAGTAGAATTATTGATGCTATGCAAATGTTGTTTTGTGAAAATCTAAATTCTACTAAGTTAAGAATGAAACACCTGGGTGGTAAGTGGTCGTATGGTTTATGTTGAGTGGCTACTCAGGTCCATGTCTATGGTTCCTGGAGTATGTACACTTGTGAATGGCCACCCAGGAACAGAGGAATCTGAAGAACTCTGAGTGACGATTGCTTCCAGTGCAGCCATTGCCATATGGGCTCTGGCTTGATCAATTATGTTGCGTGGACTCTCTCCGGCTTGACAAGCAGATGTAGGGGGATGTTAGGTGGAACGGGTCAAGCCAGAGTGGGAGGGAAAATGCTTCTGAAAGATCTCGTCTCATTCTTCTCCTTTCCTATTCACAAATGGTGTGTAAAGGATAGTTTGGGTTGAATGGGTACAATGGTGAACATGCACAACCTCTGCAGAGTGTAAAACTAAGTACTTAGCCGTGTCCCCGGTACGGACAATTTGAGCAGCTGATCACGGACGTCAATGGAGGATTCCATCATTCCAACTTCAGAAATAAAACTTGATGGGTGAACAAGGGAAGATGAGATTTATGGTTTTCATGCCATACTCGTCTTGATTTCAAGAAAAGTGTTTTCAAAAGAGTAGGAAAAATTGGCTTTATGCAAATTAGCCTTGAACTCAACCAGCCAAATATGCATATAGGCTTTAGAGTTATTCCATTAAGTGTCCACCATAGTGTCACTTGCCAGACTCCATTTTTAATGGAATCTGACCCACGTTGTTGCAATATTTTTCTTATTGCAGATTTGATCAGATGACGAGTGAGGTTTCGTTTAAAGGTTTCGAGTCTACAACCAACATGTTTTCGCCTGTGGCAGCATGAAAGTTATAGAGACTCACTGCTATTGTATTTCCGCTGTGTACTTCTTCAATGCTAGCTTTATACTATGCAACTTGTATCAAATATTTTTTAATTCTGGATCATCGATGTAATAAAATTGACGCTTTGTTGTGATATTACATCGTAAACTGTGTGTGCAAATGAATCGATCCAGGGATTTGCACCATACACAGGTATCTGCCTTATTTGAAGTGCAGGTACGCTACAGATGGTATCAGAGCACTGTGTTGCCTGTAGGTTCGAAACCTTAGGTTTGGATAGAAATAGGATTTGGCCATAGAATTGAAAATCGATTTCATTCATTTTGCTGAAAATAAGAACTTTTCAAACATTATTCTTGTAACTATCTTATCTATTCCCTTTCTAAATTTATTCTCTTGTTTCTTTAGATGACCGCCCTCATTGAAGCACTTAAGAAAGGACCAGTGATGACCACGACCTTGGAATGCGAGACTGAGTTTCCAAGAGCACTTAAGGATAACTTGAGGAGTTTAGGTTTTGAAGGAGAAGTAGTATACAAAGGTTTTCCTTTCATGGATGAAGGCCAAGAGTATTGGTGGGTGCAAGTCCATCTCTACAGGAGCAAGGAAGCTGACCACAAGACTGAGGGTGACTGCATGTTCACGAACCCAATACTTCACACATCATTCTTTGATTCAGCAAGAAATGCAGCATGGAGAGCCATCGAGTATCTTGCAGAAAGACTTTATTTTAGACTTCACAACACCCAGAAGCATCTTGAAGAACTCAAGGAAGTTGAGGAAGAACTCGAGGCACTCAAGAAAAGGATAGATTAGACCACCTACCCATTAGAATAACGAGATCCGATGATGTATTGACCTATCAAATTGTGGTATGGCAGTACTATCAATTTTGTCTTTCCATGACATTGGTGTGTTTTGTTCGATAAACAATTAGCATGGTTTTTCAAAACAAGTTTTGAAAATATTCCCGTATGTGTTTGCTTGTGTTTAAACCTTGTTGCTTGATGTTTGTTAGATGTTGATTGATTATGTTATAGATTGGTTGCCTTGTTTTGTTTTATTGAACTAGGATTCCTCCATAGTACAAATAATTCAACTCATTGCTTTCTAAACCAAATAGATGTCTCACCCCAATACCAACACCAATGATTTGCATACAACTATGCGACTACTATTAGAGAACCAGAGTCAGCTGTTGAAGATGATCAATGAGCAACTGCCTAAGATTGATCAAAACCATAGTGATTTTGAAGAGAACCTTATGACCAAACCAAAGGCAGGCAAAACATGTGGAGAAATAGGACATACGTCCAAAGAATGTTCTGAGGAGTGGCCCCATGGTCATACCAGACATCTAGTTAAAGGATGCCTCACAAGTCAAGTTACTTGCTTCTTGTGTGAAGGAACAAACCATGTCCCAACCCAGTGTCAACTTTATCCCTTGGTGCAACAAGCTACCCAGCAAACCAAGGAAGGAATGCAACAGTCTCTCATGAAGACCCTGGAGGAACAAGGACATTGTTCATCGAACTGCATAAATGAGAAGGTTGGTAAGGATACTGAACCAAATCATTGTCTAAGGACGATTGAAGCTCCTGCCCAGATGGATAATGAAGTGGGAGTAAAGTCACACCCGATGATATCCAAAAGTACCTCCAAGTGTTGCTATAAGTGTAAAGGAGATCATCTAGCTCGAAGTTGTCACATCAAACGAGACTGGACTTCTTTAATTGAGATAGAATATGGCAAACAAGATTTGGAAGAACTTTTAGCCCTGGAAACACCTAAGAAGAAGAAGAAGAACTTAAGCGGCGTGATTTGCTTCAAATGTAAGGGCAACGGACATTATGCTGATAAGTGCCCAGAAAAGATGAAGGAGAAATGCCTTACCCGCTCGCACAAGAAAATCATCAGTCCCGTGACATGTCGCAGATGCGGAGCAACATGACACTATGTCAGTGGCTGCCCAGAGTGGAAGAAGGATAAATCTCTCCAAGGACCGAGTGGAAAACGTGAGTGCTAAAAACTTTCTGTATCCCCCACATGCCATTGTATTTTGAATACTTGTATGCTCTACATCAGAGAAATAAACCAGATTAAACAAAGTTTCTAGACTGACCACAAATTTCTGTTAAAGCGTGGTAGCCACCCAGTTAAATTAAAACCCAGTCGCTTAAACCCAGAAATCTCAAACTATCTTTCTTTCCATCCTCCTAATCAGAAAAATCATCCGCTGCCAAGTTTTCAAGTTTCCATGTCAGAAATTTCATTTCCCAAAACATCCCGAGTTATCAGAATCAATCAAGCATTTGCTTTGTCTTTCTAGCCTCTCCGAATCTCGGGGACGAGATTCCTTTTAAGGGTGGTAGCCTGTAACATCCCAACATTTTATAATGTTCAAAAATCACTAAATTTAAAACTTTTCTTTTTATTAAAAATAAAATATTAAATGCATAAGAAAACCAACTATGAAAGACTTCAAACTTATTGGAAAGAGTTTAATAATTCAAATGTCTCACTTTAAACATTACATTATCCATTGTATTTCAAAACCCTTAATATGTAAATTGATGAATGTTGAAAAACCTTCAAACCAATTTCATGAAATAAATAGTTTCCTCATAAGTATATGATTCCAACCACATAGCCATAGCTATTCATAAATTAAAATAATATTTACAAGTGTTCTTTTTAAACTATTTAAAACATGATCTATTTATCAAATAGTTTTCATTCTTTCAACTAGTTCAAAACTTAGTGTTGAAATTACACCCTTTAGTTTATAACTCTAATAAATTCATATAGTTTATAAATGGATTATCCAAATAAACATTTCATTAGCTTAAAATGAATTCCATTTATTTTCAAAACATAAAATGATTTCCATGAATATATATTCTATATAAGAAAAGAATTAAATCTAAAATCTTTTCTAAAGTTTTTATGAAGTTTCAATTGATTTATCTTGGTATAAAATATAATGGTGCACAAATTATTTTCAATTAAAAATGAATACCTTATATTTCCCATTTCCTTCAAATTAGTTATATTTTGTTCTTTAATATTATGCCAAGATAAAGAAGAATGATTTCAGCAAAACAAGTTTAAATAACTTAAATCCAAATATAATTGAATATGGGTATTTCATATAAATTATTTAGCCAAAATTAAAATTAATTAAACCCTAGTTTTAAATTAAACATAAAGTGTCAATTTTACATTTAATCAATATGTCGAAATTTTTATTTTTGAAAAGTGTTCAAAACACTCCCACAATTGGTTTAACAGAAAGATAATGATTTTACAAATTTTTAGAATTTTGTTTGACCTCATTTGGACAACTAAATCAAAAGTTATAAAAGAAAGAAATAAAACAGAAAAAGAAAAAGAGAAAACCCTGACAGTGGGACCCACCTGTCAGGGGGTCACCTTTCTTCAACCTCCAGCCGGAAAACTTGCCGAGAACGCCGGCGATTCCCTTCCTCCTAATCGCGCGATTAACGCCCCCAAATCCTCGGCTCTCCTGCCCTACTTAAACCCTGCGAACTCTCTCTTCTTTCCCCCAGAAACCCTAGCTCCAACGGCCCCAGGCTGCTTGGATTTGAGCCACCATTGCCGCCATTGCCGCCACCGTAATCTTCAAAATCCGGTAAGTACAAAGCCCCTCGAGCCCTTCCGCAACTCCCTCTCGACTCCCTGTCCACGGGCGCATCCTCTTGACACTATCGGTGTTTTGTTTTTGTTCCAGAACGTCACGTTCTTCCTCGCCCGAAGAAAGCCGCCCGCGGGAGAAACTCCGGCGAGCAACCTCCGGTGCATCCGTGCACCCCATCATCGTCAACTTCGCCACCGAGTCCGCCACGGTCTCCTCTTCATCTGGGTATGATCAGTCTTCCCTTCCTCCCCTAGAGCGCGTAGAATGCGATTGCCGAGCCGGCGCCGCCGTCGGCAAACGTGCTCCGGTGACCTTGCGCCGCCAGGCTTGGACCAACGCCCGAGATCCGTCCGATCGTAAATCAACGGCTGCGATTAGATCCTTGCGCTGAACGGGTACGGTCCAATCTAGACCGTCAGATCTGATTGAGCGATCCAGATCTATTTCACTTAACCATGTCAGCGCTGATGTGGCCTGCACAGTCAGCATCCCAGTCAGCTGCCACGTCAGAAAATAAATTCTTTTAATTAGATTATTTGGTAGTTTTGCAGAAAAGCCCCTACCACTTAGATCTGTCATAACTTTTTAACCACAACTCCAAATTTAATAATTTTTATATATTTGGAAAGCTCTTGACATGTAGATTATTTTAGATCGGCCAAAATTCAAATTTGACTTAGTATAAATATTCAAATTTCAAATGGTGAATTTGAGTATATTTGTAATAACATTAAATCTATAAATCCAAAAATTGCAAATAAAATTGTTTTAGAAACTTTAGAATATTTGTAAATTAATGCCACTGCTATAAAATATTTTTGAGTAATTTTTGAATGAATTCAGAGTTATATATTTAATTTGAATGGTTTGACTATTTTCAACATAACTATTAATAAAAATATTACTTTTGATTAAAGTAAATTTCTATAAATTTAATTAAAATACCCCTATCTATTAACACTATTTATTAAATTATATTATAAAAATTTAGTCATAGAAAACTTTAATCTTATAATTATTCCTTTTATTATATTTTCCAAAAATACAAATTAATTAAATTGCATTTATAAATTCATGCATATTTATAAAGAAATCACAAAAGTTATTTTTATGTTTCTTGTGATTAAAAATTTCATTTCATTCATAGCATATTTTATTTTGTAGATATAATTCTCATAGGAAAACCCCTCTTCATTATTTTTCTCTAAGTTAGAAATAATTTCAACTTAGGATTTTTGTGAAGTGCTGCACTTAGACACTTAGTAATTTTCAATATGGAGTTGGAAGACCAATGAAGGACTTAGCCAAACAAGACTCAGAAGAATCTCCAAGGAGTGGAAGCACTTAGAAGAAAGATCAAGAAGAAGTTCATGAAGGACTTAGACGAAAACAGACTCAGGAAGCATCCTCAAGATGTCAAGCACTTAGAAGAAAAGTGAGCAGAAGTTCAAGAAGGCCAACCCCCTTTTTTATTCTCTAAGTCTTTCTCTCTGTCTTTTCTTCTCCTCTGAGACTTCATGAAGACTAAGTAAATCCAAGACCAGCCTCGAAGATACAAGAACCACCAAGTCTGAAGATTTATCAAGTCTATAAAAACTTCAATCAAGACATAATCAAGGAGAATATTACAAGTCTGGAGATGAAGCCTGGAGGACAACTACATCTTTCTTTCTATCTTTTCCCTCTTTCCTAATCTTGTCTTTCACATTTGACTTAAACAATTTTGATCATGATATTATCATCTTGAAGTTGTTGGATCCTAGCGGCATAGTGAGATGAAGCGGCCTGGAAACAAACCTTACATGTCCACGTACATGAGACCTGTTCCACAATTTAAGTGGATGGCCGGGTGTCTATCTCTCTCACTTTAGTGAATATCCAATTTACAAAGAGTTGATAATAATTGTTGATCACCTCGAAGAATAGAGCTAGTATTTTCTCTAAGTATTTTGCACATCAAGACTAAGCCATTAGAGTGCTTATTCAAGATGATATAAAACAAAATATTTTATTCAACTTATGACCTTAGCCCTTAGTCCTTTTGGACCACACTATTTGCCTTGCATTAACTTAAAAGATTTTCATGGCATGAAAAAGCATTTCTAGCCCATAGGAATATTTTGCACATCATGCATAAACAAATTTTCCTTAGCAAGTTTTATAAAACTTATTTATTCATCTAGTATGTGTTTGCATGCATTGTGAAGTTGTGCTTGCTGTTGATTGTTGTATTGTTGCTTGTCTATACTGTTAGATTGAACGGAGAGTCCCGAGTATCGTTGAAAAGAGTTGTGAACAACGACAACATTCAAAGGCAAGTGGCACACCTCATAAACTTCCTATTATTTCTATATGCATTACTTAGTGTATTTTTATATGCATATGTAGGATAGTATTGCTATGCTAAACCTGTGTAGAATTCCTTATTCCTGTGTCTAGGTTCCTATGCAATACTTAGTAGAATTATTGATGCTATGCAAATGTTGTTTTGTGAAAATCTAAATTCTACTAAGTTAAGAATGAAACACCTGGGTGGTAAGTGGTTGTATGGTTTATGTTGAGTGGCTACTCAGGTCCATGTCTATGGTTCTTGGAGTATGTACACTTGTGAATGGCCACCCAGGAACAGAGGAATCTGAAGAACTTCGAGTGACGATTGCTTCCAGTGCAGCCATTGCCATATGGGCTCTGTCTTGATCAATTATGTTGCGTGGATTCTCTCTGGCTTGACAAGCAGATGTATGGGGGATGTTAGGTGGAACGGGTCAAGCCAGAGTGGGAGGGAAAATGCTTCTGAAAGATCTCGTCTCATTCTTCTCCTTTCCTATTCACAAATGGTGTGTAAAGGATAGTTTGGGTTGAATGGGTACAATGGTGAACGTGCACAACCTCTGCAGAGTGTAAAACTAAGTACTTAGCCGTGTCCCCGGTACAGACAATTTGAGCAGCTGATCACGGACGTCAACGGAGGATTCCATCATTCCAACTTCAGAAATAAAACTTGATGGGTGAACAAGGGAAGATGAGATTTATGGTTTTCATGCCATACTCGTCTTGATTTCAAGAAAAGTGTTTTCAAAAGAGTAGGAAAAATTGGCTTTATGCAAATTAGCCTTGAACTCCACCAGCCAAATATGCATATAGGCTTTAGAGTTATTCCATTAAGTGTCCACCATAGTGTCACTTGCCAGACTACATTTTTAATGGAATCTGACCCACGTTGTTGCAATATTTTTCTTATTGCAGATTTGATCAGATGACGAGTGAGGTTTCGTTTAAAGGTTTCGAGTCTACAACCAACATGTTTTCGCCTGTGGCAGCATGAAAGTTATAGAGACTCGCTGCTATTGTATTTCCGCTGTGTACTTCTTCAATGCTAGCTTTATGTTATGCAACTTGTATCAAATATTTTGTAATTCTGGATCATCGATGTAATAAAATTGACGCTTTGTTGTGATATTACATCGTAAACTGTGTGTGCAAATGAATCGATCCAGGGATTTGTACCATACACAGGTATCTGCCTTATTTGAAGTGCAGGTACGCTACAAAGAATTCCAAACATTTCAAGCGTCGGTTTCACTCCATCCGTGAGCATGTCAAGGATGGTGATATAAAGATTTGCAAAGTACATACGGATCTGAATGTGGCAGACCCTTTGACTAAACAACTCCCAAGGGAAAAACATGATCAACACCGGAACTCCATGGGTGTTAGGGTCATTACAATGTAATATAGATTATTGCCCCTAGTGCAAGTGGGAGACTGAAAGGAATACGCCCGAGAGGCAATAATAAAGTGGTTATTATCTTATTCCATATTTATGATAAATGTTTATTTCTCATGCTCAAATTGTATTAATCGGAAACATTAATACATGTGTGACTAATGAACAAATTAGAGTTCCTAGTAACGCCTTTCGTTTAACTAGCTCGTTGATTAACTGATGATCAAGGTTTCCTGATCATGAACATTGGATGTTGTTAATAACGGGATCACGTCATTAGGAGAATGATATGATGAACACACCCAAATTAAGTATAGAAATACGATCAAGTCATTAAGTTTATATTGTTGTACTGAGAATACAAAGTAACCCTAATCCTTAGACCATGAGATCATGTCAATCACTAACACCGGAAGAATGCTTTAATGACATCAAACGTCACACCGTGACAGGGTGACTATAAAGGTGGCGTTGGGTATTCCGAAAGTATTAGTTGAGGCTCATGGATCAAGAAGTGGGATTTGTCCATCCGGATGACGGAGAGATATACTCTGGGCCCTCTCGGTGATATCACATCGACACCGCTTGCAAGCACGTGACTAGGTCACAAGGATGTCATATCACAGAACGAGTAAAGAGTACTTGTCGGGAACGAGATCGAACAAGGTATAGATGATACCAATGATCGGATCTCGGACAAGTAAAATATCTCGAGACAAAAGGAATTGGTTATGACGTTTCTGGTTCACACGTCACAAGATTCATCGTCGAATATGTAGGAGTCATTACGGATCCCTAGATCCCGCTGTTGACTATTGATCGGAGAGGTGTCTCGATCATGTCTACATTATTCACGAAGCGTAGGGTGACACACTTAAGGTTTGTCGACGCTTTTGGGTAGACACGGAATTTTGGAGAAAAAGTTTGGACAACACCGAAATTGTTTCGGTAATATTGAAATAGTTCAAGGGGTTAATTGTCAATGGTTGACAATGGTTGTTAATAGAATTAACAAATGATACAAGGGGGTAAGTGTTAATGTTTGTTAATAGAATTAACAAATATTAAAAAGAAATGAAATTGTTTTATTTAATAAAGAAAAACCCTTGGGATTTTTGAGTGGAGATTAAAAGAGAGTGAGTGGGCATGAGTGGATGCTGCACTCACATGAAGAGGAAGGGGTGGGGGCTCCTTGAGCCGCACCACCCTTGGGCTTACCCCTCTTCTATATAAGGAGAGGTAGAGCTCCCTCTTATGCACGCACTTGATCCTCTCTCCCTCCTCCCGCTGCTCCACCTCTCGGCCATCCGCTTGGCGAAGCCATGGCCGTTTAGTTCTCCTCCACACCACGCCGTCGTGCTGTTGGAGTTCCTTGGTAGTTCTACTACTTCCGCTGCCCCACTGGATCAAGGGAACGGAGGTCGTCATCAAGCTGTACGTGTGACCGAGTACGGAGGTGCTGCCCGTTGCAGCGCACATCTTCGCGATCTTGAGATCGGCAAGTGTTCCACTACATCGTCCACGAGAATCCCTCTCGAAACGCTTTCGGTCTTCGAGGGTGAGTTCTCTTGGAACATGTTCCACTCGTTACGAGCATCTCCTAGATTAGATCTTGGCTTGTTGGTTTGTTCTCACCGTAGGAAATTTTTTGTTTTCTATGCTACGAACCCATCAGTGGTATCAGAGCCAGGTTTATACGTAGATGTTTTGTACGGGTAGAACACATATGTGTATGTGGGCGTTGATGATCATGTTATGGCTTCCTTTGTATATTTTGTATCTTAGTGGCATAGTAGGATGAAGCGGCCCGGACTAACCTTACATGTCCACGCACATGAGACTTGTTCCACGACTGACATGCAACCATTTTTGCATAAGTGGCTTTGCGGGTGTCTGTCTCTCCTACTATAGTTAAGATATAAAATAGAACATGTTGCTAATAATATTTTCATCACCGTTGTGGTTTCATGTTCGTAAGTAAGAACGGTTCTATCTTCGAAAGCCCTAAGCCACGTAAAATATGCAAAAATAAATTAGAGAACATCTAACTTGTTTTTGCAGGGCATGTGATATGGTCAAAGTTACAAATTTGATGTATGAGATGATACCTTTTATAAATTATGACAAACCGGCATGAGACAAATGGTTGTCTTTTTTAATTTATGGCCTGCGTGCTAAATATCATATCTAGATGATATGTTGTAAATTTGGAGGACAATCAAGACGGATGCGCCATGGACCTTGGTGCCACGCTGGTGGAATGATGGAGATCATGCCAAGATGCACAAGATGGAGATCAAGTGCAAGAAGGACCATATCATATCACATTATCCATGCATGTGATGTTAAACCTTTTATGCATCTTATTTTGTTTAGATCTTTGCTTAGATCGCGACGGTACCATTATAAGATGATCCCTCTCACAATTAATATCAAGATAATAATGTGTTCTTCCTTAGTATGCACTGTTAAGAAAGTTCGTCGTTTCGAAGCACCACGTGATGATCGGGTGTGATAGACTCAACGCTCGCATACAACAGGTGTAAGCCAGATTTACACACGCAAATACTACGGTTCTACTTGGCGAGCCTAGCATGTACAGACATGGTCTCGGAACACGTAACCGAAAGGTAAAGCATGAGTCATATAGATGATATGATGAACATGTCGATGTTCGCCTTTGCAGCTGCACCATCTCTCGTGATGATCGGTTATTGGTGTAGTGAATTTGGTTCGTGTAATCACTGAAACGACTAGAGGGATGTTGTTTTTGAGTGGGAGTTCACGTAATAATTTTGAATTAACTTGAACTTAATTTATCATAATCTTAGTCTAAATAGTCTTAGCAAATATGTTGTAGATCATGGCACCACCTGGTTTCAATTTCAATATGTTCATGGAGAAAGAGAAAGTAGCAAACAATGGAAGCAACTTCACCAATTGGGCACTTAACCTGAGGATTCTCCTCACAGCTTGTCAAAAGCTCTATGTGCTTGATGCACCGCTAGGTGCCCCGCCCGCTGATGACGCTCCCGATGATGTGAAAAATGTTTTCCTGACTCAGAAGGAGGACCACAGTGTAGTTCACTGCGGCATTCTGTATGGTTTAGAGCCGGAGCTGCGAAAACGTTTCGAGAATAACAACGCTTTTGATACAATGGGAGAATTGAAAATGATTTTCGATACCCATGCTGCCGTAGAGATTTATGATGCTTCAGAAAAGTTCTTTAGCTGCATGATGGAAGAGATCATCTTCGTTAGTGAGCACGTACTCAAAATGTCTGGGTACGCCGATAAGCTCATAGCCCTGGGTATATCGATCCCCAATGAGCTAGGAATTCATTGTGTTCTCCAATCACTCCCACCAAGTTACAAGAACTTTGTGATGAACTACAATATGCAAGGCATGAAGAAGTCTCTCCCCGAGCTTCTGTCAATGCTCAAAACTGCTGAAGTGGAGATCAAAAAGGAGCATCAAGTGTTGATGATCAATAAAACCACTAGTTTCAAGAAACTAGAAAGGTAAGCCAAAGGGTAATTTCAAGAAGGGCGGCAAAACTGTTGCCGCACCTGAGAAAAAGACCAAGGCTAGCCCTAAGCCTGACACTGAGTGTTTTTACTTCAAGGGTACTGGGCACTGGAAGCATAATTGCCCCAAATATCTGGCGGATAAGAAGGCCGGCAAAGTGAACAAAGGTATATGTGATATACATGTTATTGATGTGTACCTTACTAGTACTCGCAGTAGCGCATGGGTATTTGATACTGGTTCGGTTGCTAACATATGTAACTCGAAACAGGATCTACGGAATAGGCGACAACTAGCAAAGGACGAGGTGACGATGCACGTCGGCAATGGATCAAAGGTTGATGTGATCGCTGTCGGGACGCTACCTCTTCGTCTACCATCAGGATTAGTGATGAACCTAAATAATTGTTATTTGGTGCCTGCGTTGAGCATGAACATTATTTCTGGATCTTGTTTAATGCAAAACGGTTATTCATTTAAGTCTGAGAACAATGGATGTTCGATTTATATGAATGATATCTTTTATAGTCATGCACCTATGAAGAATGGTTTATTTCTTTTGAATCTTGATAGTAATGATACACACATTCATAATGTGAATGCCAAAAGAATCAAGTTGAATGATGATATTTCTACGTACATGTGGCATTGCCGCTTAGGTCATATTGGTGTTAAGCGCATGAAGATGCTCCATTCTGATGGGCTCCTAGAATCACTTGATTATGAATCATTTGAGACATGTCAACCATGCCTTATGGGCAAGATGACTAGAACCCCGTTTTCCGGCACGATGGAACGGGCGACGGATTTATTGGAAATCATACATACCGATGTGTGTGGTCCAATGAGTGTGTCGGCGCGCGGTGGATATCGTTATTTTGTTACCTTCACGGATGATTTAAGTAGATATGGGTATATTTACTTAATTAAACACAAGTCTGAAACGTTCAAAAAAATCAAAGAATTTCAGAGTGAAGTTGAAAACCATCGTAACAGAAAGATCAAATTTCTGTGATCCGATCGTGGAGGTGAGTATTTGAGTTACGAGTTTGGCACACATATGAAAGAATGTGGAATAGTTTCACAACTCACTCCTGCCGGAACACCACAGCGTAATGGTGTATCTGAACGTCGTAATCGTACTTTATTGGATATGGTTCGGTCTATGATGTCTCTGACAGATTTGCCACTATCATTTTGGGGTCATGCACTAGAGACAGCTACATTCACTTTAAATAGGGTTCCATCTAAATCCGTTGAAACGACACCGTATGAACTATGGTTTGGAAACAAACCTAAGCTATCGTTTCTAAAAGTTTGGGGATGCGATGTTTATGTGAAGAAGCTTCAGCCTGATAAACTCGAACCCAAAGCGGAAAAATGCGTCTTCATAAGATACCCTAAAGAAACAATTGGGTACACCTTCTATCACAGATCCGAAGGCAAAGTTTTCGTTGCCAAGAATGGATCCTTTTTAGAGAAGGAGTTTCTCTCAAAAGGTGTGAGTGGTAGGAAGGTAGAACTCGACGAGGTTATTGAACCTTCTCTTCTTGGAATGGCGAGTTGCGCAGCGCCGGAAATTGTTCCGGAGTTGACTTCACCAGATGAAGAGGGAACTAATGATAATCAAGATCATGAAATCCAAAAGAGGATACTACCGTACTTCGCAGGTCAACAAGGACGCGTACAGCTCCTGAACTGTACGGCAACCCCGTCATGAACGTCATGGTAGTTGATAATGATGATCCTGCGACGTATGATGAAGCGATAATGAGCTCAGATTCCAACAAATGGCTAGAAGCCATGAAATCCGAAATGGAATCCATGTACGAAAACCAAGTATGGACTTTGGTGGACTTACCCAATGACCGCAAGGCCGTTGAGAACAAATGGATTTTTAAGAAGAAAACTGACGTTGATGGTAATGTGACCGTCTATAAGGCTCGACTTGTCGCAAAAGGTTTTCGACAAGTTCAAGAAATTGACTACGAGGAGACGTTCTCTCCTGTAGCGATGTTGAAGTCTGTTAGGATTATGTTAGCAATTGCTGCATTTTTCGATTACGAAATCTGGCAAATGGATGTCAAAACTGTGTTCCTTAATGGTCACATTGAGGAAGAGTTGTACATGGTGCAACCCAAATGTTTTGTCGATCCTAAGGATGCTGGCAAGGTATGCAAACTTCAGCGATCCATTTATGGACTGAAGCAAGCATCCGGAAGTTGGAACCTCCGTATTGATGAAGTGATCAAAGGGTTTGGATTTGTCCAATCTTATGGAGAAGCTTGTATCTACAAGAAAGTGAGTGGGAGCTCTGTAGCATTTCTAGTACTATATGTGGATGACATATTGTTGATTGGAAATGATATAGAATTTTTGAATAGTATAAAAAGTTATTTGAACAATAGTTTTTCGATGAAGGATCTCGGTGAAGCATCGTATATATTAGGCATCAAAATCTATAGAGATAGATCAAGACGCTTGATTGGGCTTTCGCAAAGTACATACCTTGACAAGATTCTGAAGAAGTTCAGAATGGATGAAAGTAAGAAAGGGCTCGTACCTATGTTACAAGGAAAGACATTGAGTCAGACTCAAAGTCTAGCTACATCGGAAGATAGAGAGTTGATGAACAAGATCCCCTATGCCTCAGCCATAGGCTCTATCATGTATGCAATGCTATGTACAAGAACGGATGTGGCACATGCTATTAGCTTGACTAGCAGGTACCAATCTGATCCAGGTTTGGAACACTGGATGGCGGTAAAGAATATCCTAAAGTACTTAAGAAGGACTAAGGATATGTTTCTCGTGTATGGCGGTGAAGAAGAGATCGTCGCAAGATGTTACATCGATGCTATCTTTGACACCGATCCGAATGACTCTAAGTCACAATCTGGGTACGTATTTCTTATGAATGGAGGAGCAGTAAGCTGGAGGAGTTCCAAGCAACCCGCGGTGGCGGGATCGTCGACAGAAGCGGAATATGTTGCTGCCTCGGAGGCAGCGCAAGAAGGAGTTTGGATGAAGGAGTTCATATCTGAACTAGATGTGGTTCCAAGTGCGTTGGATCCAATGGTTATCTATTATGACAACAATGGTGCCATAGCCAATGCTAAAGAACCAAGGTCTCACAAGAATTCCAAACATTTCAAGCGCCGTTTTCACTCCATCCGTGAGCATGTCAAGGATGGTGATATAAATATTTGCAAAGTACATACGGATCTGAATGTGGCAGACCCTTTGACTAAACAACTCTCGAGGGCAAAACATGATCAACACCGGAACTCCACGGGTGTTAGGGTCATTACAATGTAATATAGATTATTGCCCCTAGTGCAAGTGGGAGACTGAAAGGAATATGCCCGAGAGGCAATAATAAAGTGGTTATTATCTTATTCCATGTTTATGATAAATGTTTATTTCTCATGCTAGAATTGTATTAATCGGAAACATTAATACATGTGTGACTAATGAACAAATTAGAGTTCCTAGTAACGCCTCTCGTTTAACTAGCTCGTTGATTAACTGATGATCAAGGTTTCCTGATCATGAACATTGGATGTTGTTAATAACGGGATCACGTCATTAGGAGAATGATATGATGAACACACGCAAATTAAGTATAGCAATATGATCAAGTCATTAAGTTTATATTGTTGTACTGAGAATACAAAGTAACCCTAATCCTTAGACCATGAGATCATGTCAATCACTAACACCGGAAGAATGCTTTGATGACATCAAACGTCACATCGTGACAGGGTGACTATAAAGGTGGCGTTGGGTATTCCGAAAGTATTAGTTGAGGCTCATGGATCAAGAAGTGGGATTTGTCCATCCGGATGACGGAGAGATATACTCTGGGCCCTCTCAGTGATATCACATCGACACCGCTTGCAAGCACGTGACTAGGTCACAAGGATGTCATATCACTGAACGAGTAAAGAGTACTTGTCGGGAACGAGATCTAACAAGGTATAGATGATACCAATGATCGGATCTCGGACAAGTAAAATATCGCGAGACAAAAGGAATTGGTTATGATGTTTCTGGTTCACACGATCACAAGATTCATCGTCGAATATGTAGGAGTCATTACGGATCCCCAGATCCCGCTGTTGACTATTGATCGGAGAGGTTTCTCGATCATGTCTACATTATTCACGAACCGTAGGGTGACACACTTAAGGTTTGTCGACGCTTTTGGGTAGACACGGAATTTCGGAGAAAAAGTTTGGACAACACCAAAATTGTTTCGGGTAATATTGAAATAGTTCAAGGGGTTAATTGTCAATGGTTGACAATGGTTGACAATGGTTGTTAATAGAATTAACAAATGAACCAAGGGGGTAAGTGTTAATGTTTGTTAATAGAATTAACAAATATTAAAAAGAAATGAAATTGTTTTATTTAATAAAGAAAAAACCTTGGTATTTTTTAGTGGAGATTAAAAGAGAGTGAGTGGGCATGAGTGGATGCTCCACTCACATGAAGAGGAAGGGGTGGGGGATCCTTGAGCCGCACCACCCTTGGGCTGCCCCCCTCTTCTATATAAGGAGAGGTAGAGCTCCCTCTTATGCACACACTTGATCCTCTCTCCCTCCTCCCGCTGCTCCACCTCTCGGCCATCCGCTTGGCGAAGCCATGGCCGTTTAGTTCTGCTCCACACCACGCCGTCGTGCTGTTGGAGTTCCTTGGTGGTTCTACTACTTGCGCTGCCCCGCTGGATCGAGGGAACGGAGGTCGTCATCAAGCTGTACGTGTGACCGAGTACGGAGGCGCTGCCCGTTGCAGCGCACATCTTCGCGATCTTGAGATCGGCAAGTGTTCCACTACATCGTCCACGAGAATCCCTCTCGAAACGCTTTCGGTCTTCGAGGGTGAGTTCTCTTGGAACATGTTCCACTCGTTACGAGCATCTCCTAGATTAGATCTTGACTTGTTGGTTTGTTCTCACCGTAGGAATTTTTTTGTTTTCTATGCTACGAACCCATCAGAAGGTCCTGGTCTTTAGGCCCTTGAGGAATTCTGCTTTTGCTCGCTCGGCCTGTCCATTGCACTGTGGATGAGCTACCGAGGCGAAGCAGAGCTTGATGCCCATTTTTTCGCAGTAAACCCTGAAGATGCGGTTAGGCACTCTGAAGCGGCAGACCAGGCCTCTGGTGAATTTTACCGCCGCGCCTGCTGGAATTGTGCGCGTCGCCTCCACTTCGGGCAACTTGGTGAACTTGTCGATGGCCACGAAGAGGTAGCGATATCCCCCTTGCGCTGTTGGGAATGGCCCCAGGATGTCCAGCCCCCAGACCACGAACGGCCAGGAAAGCGGAATGGTCTGTAGCCCCAGCGCAGGTTGGTGGATTTGCTTGGCGTGTAATTGGCAAGCTTCACATGCTTGAACGATGTCAACTGCATCTTGAAGTGCTTGAGGCCAATAGAAGCCGCTCCTGAAGTCTTTGACTGCGAGGGTGCGGGCGCACAAGTGGTGGCCGCACTCCCCGCTGTGGATGTCCTTGATCAGCGTTTTGCCTTCTTCAGGACGGACGCATTGGAGCGCGATGCCGTTTGGGCGCTTGCGGTAGAGATTTCCTCCGAGGATGTGGTAGGATTTTGCTTGGCGGGCGATTCACTCTGCTTCAACATCTTCCTCGGGAAGGATCCCTTTGGCTAGGTAGTCTTTGATCTCGTCAATCCATCACGTTTCCTGTAGGGGGCCCGCAATCGGGAGCCCCGACTGTAGGTGGTGGCGGGAGCGCTACATCTGTGCTTGCGGGCATGGCCTCTTGAGGCTGTTTTATGGATGCCTTGACAAGACTTTCTTCAAAGACGCCTGGCAGCTGAGCTTGCCTCTTTGACGCGCGTTTGGCAGTGTCATCAGCCTCTTGATGTTCCTTTCTTGGGATGTGCATGAGCTTCATTCCCCTGAAGTGCTTCTCAAGCCTGCGGACCTCTTCAAGGTATGCGACCATGTGGTCATCCTTAGGCTTATAGCTCTTGTTGGAGAAGTTGACGAGCAGGTAGGAGTCGCCCTTCATGAGCAGGTGCTTGATGCCCAAAGCGATTGCGGCACGTAGGCCCGCGAGCAAGCCTTCGTACTCGGCAATATTGTTGGAGATCTTGTCGATTCCGAAGCACAGCTGGACCGCGTAATAGAGCATGTCGCCCTTTGGTGAGGTCAGGACCACGCCAGCCTCACCGTGACGAGAAGCGAAAGTTCCATCGAACTTCATGGTCCAGTGGCTGGGCATGTTGTCTCCAGAGGGCTCTTGTTCTTCTCCTAAAGGCTCTTCAGGGGTTGGGTCAGTCCATTCGGCGACGAAGTCTGCCAGCGCTCTTCCTTTGATTACCCTTGTGGTATCGAAGCACAAGTTGAATGGATGTAGCTCTATATTCCATCCTGCGACACGATCTGTGGCGATAGGGTTGCGCAGGATCTGCTCTAGGGGAAAAGAGTTGACCACCGTGATGGGGTGCCCCTGGAAGTAGTGTCGCAGTTTTCTTGAGGCGATGAGGAGCGCGACGAGGAGCTTCTGCTGCATGGTGTACCGCTCGCGAGCATCGCGCAGTACTGTACTGACGAAGTAGACTGGATGCTTGACAAGGGTTGTCAATTTAGTCTTGGCGCACTCTGCCTGAGGAGGCTCTGCAGGGCTCTCAAGGGGGCTGGCCTGTGGAGGCTCTTTAGGGCCTTCGAGGGGGTTGGCCTGTGGAGGCTCTTCAGGCTCCCTGGCTAGATTGTCCTGTAGCGGTGGACTTGGGGCAAGCCCCGCTTGTGGCTTTGGGCCTGGCGGTGGGTTTATGGGGCCTGTTCCTTTGTCAATCTCTTCGTCACGTGGTTTTGTCTTAGGAGTGGTTGCACTCTTCTTGTGGAGGACTGGCTCTGTGGGGACCCCGGACTAGCTGTCCGAAATACCCTTGTGCCTACAACATCAGCGATCCTGTGATCAGTCTGTCGCTGAGCACAATCGAAATGGTATCAAAAGAACATCCATAATTACCGAATGAATTACTTACTTGATTGAAGCCATAATCTTCAATAAGTTATTGCAGCGGAAAAACACCAATCAACGTGGGGCCCGAGTCATTTGCCAAGACACCTACAGGCAGTTGACTGGGAAGACGGCCTAGTTCGCAAAAACGTCATCGGTCTCTCGGTCTTCATCATACTTCTTCTTGAACTCTGGACATGGGAATATCCAGGGACACAGCCATGAGTACATTTACGTACTCGCAAACTACCCCAACATGAGCATGCGCTATTCTTTTATTTGTTTAAATAAAACTTTGTTTGCCTTGAAAACTCTATATCTTTATTGAAAAAGGAAAGAAGTCTTCAGAACTTTTCCCATAAATCTGCCTTTGTAAGAAGTCTCTTTAAAACTTTTTCCCAAAAGGGGGGCATCTTTGTTGAAAAAGGTAAGAAGTCTCTTTCATAAACATTTTATAAAAACTAAATCACCATTTTATCTGTTTCTTCAAAACTCCTCCTTTTCCTGACCATAAACCGTCATGATACATATTCTCCAACAACCTCATACCGATCCGTTGGTATAGGTGTATGGAACATTCTCCACTTCCTTTTTCTTTTTATAACTCAAATCTTTTCCAAAACTTGCACATGGTCAAAGTAGGGCCTCTCAACTGTCCATATCCGAGGACTCGGCTATTCGAATAGTTTTAACCCTCTGCAGAGGTAGCACACTTTTCCCACACCCATCCGATAACTCATCGTGTCTGCCACGTCTCGCCATACCAGGGGTATGCGACATTGAGTCACCGACCCTAGTATGTCCTTTGCTCATGCTAGTATAGGATCCTGCCCATATGATACTTTCCATCGACACTTAACCCAGCCCGTCGGAATCTAAGTGTGAGGACTCATAGGTTTTATCTGGCGGTGTATAGGGGACATCCTTCTATCCTCCTCCTTATCTACTCATAGAGTTTGAGCAAGGACCCAGGTCAGGGGTAGGTCACCAAACCATCCCCTCATGCATAACGGAGTCATCTCCGTTGATGAGGTATCCCATACTAATATGAGCAAATTATATGACTAAGCCCTTTCCCATATGTGGGTAAATGTGGTCGACAGAGTATCGGCTGATCGAACTAAGTACAAAGACACAATGTGCGTTTTATCAAAACCACCATTCTCCTTTCCTCCATTCAAACACCAACCCCTCGGTGCTTCATAACCACACAGGGTTTTCAAAAAGGGGTTTTGATTAAACGAAACTTTTCCCATCATATAGTTTGAAAAATAATCTCCATCTAGTATCCCCATATAGGGTGTCAAAATAAGATACTTTTATTTTGGAAACAAAAGGGATTTTCAAACTCATAGCTTTAGTGGCAACCACCACATAAATAATATATGCTCCTTATAAGTAAAACATGTGAACCAAAATAGAGGTATGTAGATGCAAGCTCAGAGGATAGCTTGCCTGATTTCCGCATAATGCTCCTGGGCTTCTTCTCACTGATCAAATAAATAAACTCCGATTCTTCTTCGATAAATCCTGTCCAAATACCACTCAGGTAGCGTTTATCTCTAGCGTCGCAACATGAAAATAAAACAACACTCAATAAGCAAACCAAACCCCAAGTGGCATACAACCAAGGAACAAACCACAAATATCAAACTAATCACTCAAGCCACAAACATAGCACTAGTTTAATCAAGCAACGAGCTAAATCTATATTTACTAGGGCATTATACTTACAGGAGTATAACACCAAACACATGCTAAAAACATAGAGCACCAGGACATCCTCGATTGGAGGTAATTAATCAACCACTTTCCTCTGATCAGGAAATACTTCAGACAAAAGTTAAACTACCAGTTAATCTCGGTAATTCAAAATATCTCACCAAGCTAAGGTGGATACACTAACAGGATACTTAAGCTAGTATTCCACTCCAAGACTATCAAGTCCATCAAGCCATGCAAACATATTACTCACCAATGTGTCTAACAACTAACACTAACAGTACTAACATATTATAACATGCTAAACAACAACAACTAGCAAGCAACAGCAGCACAAAAATCATTACAGAAATATAATCTTAATGCTCTAAATAGCCACTTCATATATCAAGCAACACAATTTGGTTTCAATTTAATTGAATTAGCCATTATTTGATTATGTCTTAATTATGGCAGAAACTAGTTGAACATGTTTAATTACATATCTTAAGATCTGTTGATCACAAAAATACAAACTAAATTTCTACAGAAATATACTGATGTGTAGAAGACAACAAAATTGGATTTGGGTCAATTGGAGTTACCAAACTCCCTACACAATGTTTTGAAGCCAGAAGCCAATTAATAAGGTTTTGGCTATTATTAAAATTATGTTCCTCTAAAAATTAAACCCTTTTAGGGCTGACTAACCATGGTTAAATGTGATCTAATAAAATTAGTTTCAACTAATTTGGACCAACAGAGTATCAGAAACAAACAAGTTTAGATTTTAAACCTTTCATGGTATTTTGAATAGTGTATTTTTAGTATATATCCAAATGGCGTGAAACCAATTGGGTTGGATAGATAATTTCATAAGATTTCCAGAACAGTTGGATTTTATTTATTTGGAGTTGTAAATCTAAAGTTATGGATTTTCAAAATTTGAGTCCAGTACTGATTTTAATTTAAATCTAAATTCGAATTAAAAATCCAGGAGTGGATAATGTTGAAAACCCTGACGGGTGGGACCTACTGGACAGAGACTCAGCGAGCGCGCGCGGGATTCATTTAAAACTGACGGGTGGGGTCCGCCTGTCAGATTCTTTTTATTTAAATCGAACCGGTAAGGCACCGTTGGATCAAGATCCAACGGCCCTCGATCGGCCGCAATGCCGGCGACCGAAAACTGGCGGCGCGCGACTCCGGCGACGGCGAGGAGGACAGAGGCTCACCTAGGGGGCTCGGGAGGACGTGCGGACGGTGCAGAACGACGGCGGCGACTCGGGGAAGGCCTAGGGACGAGCGGCGCGTGCTGGGGCGGCTCCAATCGACGACGGCGAGCAACTCCTCTTCCTCGGCCGTGCTCCAACTCCGGCGAGGCTCCCGCGTCGATCCTGTGCACGAACTAGAGGGGAAAAAGGGGCGGGTGAGTGCGGGGCGTATGGGGAAGAGGTTGAGGGCAGAGGGGAGCGAAGGGGAGGAGCAACACGGCCTGGTTGTGGTTGTCGCCTACCTTGGGCACGGCGGGCTCGAGGAGGCCACGGCAGCCTGAGGCTTTGCTGCCTTGGCCTGGGCTCCCTTGCGGTGCACGAGAGAGTGGCGAGTGAGGGGGAGAGGCAGTGGGGCGGTGCGGTGAGATGCGGAGCACGGGTGCCATTTTAAAGCAGTCGGGCGGCGCACGGTGGACGCGGTGCAGAGGGCACCCGCGGTCGTGCGAGCTCGCCGTAGGCCGGTGGAGGGTTGCGGCTAGCTACGGGGTGTATGGGGAACCAATTGGGCAAGGAGGGGAGGCGTGGCGCGCTCGGGAATGCTCGGGCTCTTGGCCCTGCCGTGAGCGTGCATGGGCGGCGCGAGGCGTGCACGGCATGGCGCGGGCGCGGCGCGGTCGGGTGGCTGCTGGTGCGTTGTAACATCCCAACATTTCATAATGTTCAAAAATCACTAAAATTTAAAAAAAATTGTTTTTGATTAAAATTAAAACATTATATGCTTAAGAAAACCAACTATAAAAGATTTCAAACATTTTTAAAGGAGTTAATAATTCAAATACCTTGAGTAAACATTATTTCAAAAGTGGTTACAAGATAAACAATTTATTATCCATTATAATTATCAAAAACCTTAATATGTAATTTGACAAATGTTTTATAAAGTACAAACCATTTTATTTTAAGTAAAGAGTTTACTTATAAGTAATTGATTTCAACCACTTAGCCATATCTATTCTTAAATTCAAGACTATTAAAATGGAATAATTGCCAAATGGTTTTCGTTCTTTTAACTAAGTTCAAAATATAGTTTGGAAATTATAAGCCTATAGTTTATAACTTAAAACCTCATAGATTTTATAATTACTTAACAACCCAAATAAACATTTCATTAGCTTAAATGATTTTTATTTATTTTCAAAACATGAAATGACTTTCATGAATATATTTTCTATATAAGAAATGAATTAAATCAAAAATCATTTCCAAAGTTGTTATAAGGTTTTCAAATGAATTATTATAATATAAAATATAATGGTGCACAAAATATTTTGAATTAAAAAAATGAATACATTATATTTCCCTTTTCATTTCAAATAAATGTGTGATGTTATTTAATGTTTTACTAAAGCAAAAAATGATTTAATTTTGGAAAATGAGTTTATATAACTTAATTTTAAACTTATATAAGTGTTGTATTTTTTATAAATTTTATTTAGCAAAAAAAAATTGATTTAAGCCATGTTTTCAAATTTGACATTAAGTGTCAAATTTGTATTTAATCAATAATTCAAAATTTTGATTTTTGAAAAGTGTTCAAAACATGCCTACAACTATTTTAACACAAAGATATTGTTTTTACCAATTTTTAGAAATTTATTTGACTTGATTTGGAGTCTTAAATCAAAAGTTATGAAAGAAATAAGAAAATTCAGAAAAGGAAAAATCGCTGACGTCAGCGATGACGTCAGCATCGTCTTCAACCTCTCACGCACAGGAATAAAGTCCGAAAACTGCTATGTGCGTTTCTTCTCGATTTAATTCCCGGCGATTTAAAGCACCAAACTTCGCACCGTTTCTTGCTACTAAAAGCCATCGATCTCCTCCTTCTTTTGCCCCCAAAAGCCCTCTCTGAACCGCCCCAAGGCCGCTGAATCGGCTCGCCGGAGTTCGTCCGTGCTGCCATGGTTTTTCTTCGATTCCGGCCAAGGTAGCACGCCCCCGACCTCCAGACCACCTCTCCTTGAGTCCCCACACCGACGCGCACCTCCCCTCACCTCTCCTTGGACGTTTTTCGTAGTGTTTTCAACGAGGCATGCTCAACCGGGGCTCGCCGCCGTGGACGTACCTCTGGTCGTGCCTCCACGCTACTCCGGGACGCCCGAGTCGATGGCGTCGCCTTCATCGTCTCCGCCACCTCGCTCTGCACCTCACCGGCGTCTCCTCGAGGTCGGGGAGGCACCGGATCATCGCCGTCGTCCACGCCCGGGGCGCAGCGCCGCCACCATCTCCAACTCCGGCGACTTTCCGCCGCCACCTCCGGTCAAAGCAAGGTACACCATTGGATCAGATCTCTACGGCCTAGATTAGATCCAGCCCAAACGAACCGGTACTCAGATCTGATCCTTTGGATCTGGATCTAACGATCCAGATAGAATGGAGCCGAGCCGAGCTGAGCCCAGCCAATCGCAGCATGCCACTTGGCCCTCTTTGTTTGCTGTTTTATTTTCCGAATAGAATTAAAATGGCAGTTTTGCAGAAAAGACCCTACACATTAGTTTTATCATACCTTCTTCTCTGTTTATCCAAATTCAAATATTTTTATATATTTGGAAAGCTCTTGACATGTAGAATATTTTAGATCTGTTAGAATTAAAATGTGAGTTAGTTTAAAATATTCAAATTTCAAATGGATGATTTGAGTATATTTGTAATAACTTTAAATCTATGAATCCAAAAATTGCAAATAAAATTGTTTTAGAAACTTTAGAATATTTGTAACTTGATGCCTCTATTATAAAATATTCTTGAGTATTATTTTCATGATTTAATAGTTGTATGTTTAATTTGAATAGTTTGACTATTTTTGACATAACTATTAATAGAAACATTATTTTTGATTAAATGCAATTGCTACTAAATTTTATTAAATGCCCTCTGTATATTAACACCAATTATAAAATTGTGTTATAAAAATTAAATGACAAAAACTTTAATCTATATGTTTTCCTTTTATTATGTTTTGCAGAATTAGAAACTAATTAAATTGCAATTATAACTTTATGCATACTTTATAAATATCACAAAAAAAATTAGTATTATGTTTCTTGTGATTTAAAATTGCATTTCATGCATAGCATATTTTATTTGGTAGTTATACTCCTCATAGGAAAACTCCTCCATTATTTTGTCTAAGTTAGGATTATTTTCAAACTTAGTATTTTGGTAGTGCTATGCACTAAACACTTAGGATTTTCAACATGGAGCTAGAAGGCCAATGGAGGAGTTAGCGAAAACAAGACTTCAGAAGTATCTTCAAGGAGTAGAAGCACTTAGAAGAAAAATCAAGAAGAAGTTCATGAAGACCAACCAGAAATATTTTCTAAGTCTTGCTCCCATTCTCTTTCTTTTCTCCTTTCTTCTCTGAGACTTCATGAAGACTAAGTTAAATCCAAGACCAGCCTCGGTGATAAAAGAATCATCAAGTATGAAGAATCATCAAGTCTACCAAAAATACAATCAATACATCACGAAGGAAAAATTACAAGTGTGGAGATGAAGCCTGGAAAATCAACTACAAATTTCTTTCTATCTTTTCCCTCTTTCCTAATCTTGTCTTTCACTTTAGACTTAAACAAATTTTGATCATATATTATCTTGAAGTTTGTTGGATCCTAGTATCCAATTTACAAAGAGTTGATAATAAAAGTTGATCACCTTATAGACTTAGTATTTTCTCTAAGTAGATATGCACATCATGACTAAGTCATTATGTAGCGTACCTGCACTTTAAATAAGGCAGATACCTGTGTATGGTGCAAATCCCTGGATCGATTCATTTGCACACACAGTTTATGATGTAATATCACAACAAAGCGTCAATTTTATTACATCGATGATCCAGAATTACAAAATATTTGATACAAGTTGCATAGCATAAAGCTAGCATTGGAAAAGTACACAGCGGAAATACAATAGCAGAGAGCCTCTATAACTTTCATGCTGACACAGGCGAAAACATGTTGGTTGTAGACTCGAAACCTTTAACGAAACCTCACTCGTCATCTGATCAAATCTGCAATAAGAAAAATATTGCAACAACGTGGGTCAGATTCCATTAAAAATGGAGTCTGGCAAGTGACACTATGGTGGACACTTATGGAATAACTCTAAAGCCTATATGCATATTTGGCTGGTGGAGTTCAAGGCTATTTTGCATAAAGCCAATTTTTCCTACTCTTTTGAAAACACTTTTCTTGAAATCCAGATGAGTACGGCATGAAAACCATAAATCTCATCTTCCCTTGTTCACCCATCAAGTTTTACTTCTGAAGTTGGAATGATGGAATCCTCCGTTGACGTCCTTGATCAGCTGCTCAAAATTGTCCGTAACCGGGGACACGGCTAAGTACTTAGTTTTACACTCTGCAGAGGTTGTGCACGTTCACCATTGTACCCATTCAACCCAAGGTATCCTTTACACACCATTTGTGATAAGGAAAGGAGAGAATGAGACGAGATCTTTCAGAAGCATTTTCCCTCCCACCTGGCTTGACCCGTTCCACCTAACATCCCCCTACATCTGCTTGTCAAGCCGGAGAGAGTCCACGCAACATAATTGATCAAGCCAGAGCCCATATGGCAATGGCTGCACTGGAAGCAATCGTCACTCGGAGTTCTTCAGATTTCTCTGTTCCTGGGTGGCCATTCACAAGTGTACATACTCCAGGAACCATAGACATGGACCTGAGTAGCCACTCAACATAAACCATACAACCACTTACCACCCAGGTGTTTCATTAACTTAGTGGATGTGCACTCTCAGGTAAAAATCACCATGCTCACGGCCCTAAGTAGAATAGAAATTCATCCTAGGCGACGACAGCCATGAGCACAGTCCTGAGTAGTCACTTAACATTTTGTAAAACCTTTCATCAGTTGCATAGCATCAATATTTCTGCTAAGTATGATATAGGAACTTAGACACAGGAGTAAGGGATTCTACACAGGTTTGGCATAGCAACACATGCATATAAAAATACACTAAGTAATGCATATAAAAATAGGAAGTTTATGAGGTGTGCCACTTGCCTTTGAATGTTGTCGTTGTTCACAACTCTTTTCAACGGTACTCGGGACTCTCCGTTCAATCTAACAGTATCGACAAGCAACAATACAACAATCAACAGCAAGCACAACTCCACAATGCACACAAACACATACTAGATGAATAAATAAGTTTTATAAAACTTTCTAAGGAAAATATGTTTATGCATGGTGTGCAAAATATTCCTAAGGCTAGAAATACTTTCTCAAGCCATGAAAATCTTTTAAGTTAATGTAAGGCAAATAGGTGGGTCAAGAATGACTAAGGACTAAGGTCTTAAGTTGGATAAACATACTATGTTTTATATCTTCTTGAAACAAGCACTCTAATGGCTTAGCCATGATGTGCAAAATACTTAGAGAAAAATTACTAAGTCACTTGTTCAAGATGATCAACAATTATTATCACTCTTTGTAAATTGGACATTCACTATAGTGAGAGAGACAGACACCCGGCCAGCCACTTAAATTGTGGAACAGGTCTCATGTACGTGGACATGTAAGGTTTGTTTCCAGGCCGCTTCATCCCACTATGCTGCTAGGATCCAACAACTTCAAGATGATAACATCATGATCAAAATTTGTTTAAGTCTAAAAGACAAGATTAGGAAAGAGGGAAAAGATAGAAAGATCATGATCCAACAAATTACAAGATCATGATCCAACAAATTACAAGTGTGGAGATGAAGCCTGGAAAATCAACTACAAATTTCTTTCAATCTTTTCCCTCTTTCCTAATCTTGTCTTTCACTTTAGACTTAAACAAATTTTGATCATATTATTATCTTGAAGTTTGTTGGATCCTAGTATCAAATTTACAAAGAGTTGATAATAAAAGTTGATCACCTTATAGACTTAGTATTTTCTCTAAGTAGATATGCACATCATGACTAAGTCATTAGAGTGCTTATTCAAGATAAATTATAACAAAGGTATTTTTATCCAACTTCTAACCTTAGTCCTTAGTCATTTGAACCAACACATTTCCTTGCATTAACTTAAAAGATTTTTCATGGCATGACATGCATTTCTAGTCCTTATAAATAATTTGCATATCATGCATGTCATGTTTTCCTTAGAAGTTTAAGAAACTTGTTTGTATGTGTTGTGTTGTTTAGTTTTATGATTGTTGTATTGTTGTGTGTTTATATTGTTTAGACTGAACGGAGAGACCCGAGTTCGTTGAAAAGAGTTTGTGAGTGAAGACTTCATTCCAAGGCAAGTGGCACACCTCATAAACTTCCTATTATTTCTATATGCATTACTTAGTGTATTTTATATGCATGAGTAGGATAGTGTTGCTATGCTAAACCTGTGTAGAATTACTTTACTCCTGTGTCTAGGTTCCTATATCATACTTAGCAGAAATATAGATGCTATGCAATTGATGAAAAGTTTTACAAAATGTTAAGTGACTACTCAGGACTGTGCTCATGGTTGTCGTCGCCTAGGATGAATTTCTATTCTACTTAGGGCCGTGAGTATGGTGATTTTTACCTGAGAGTTTACATCAACTAAGGTAATGAACCTCCTGGGTGGATTGGTTGTATATGGTGGCGAAGTTGAGTGGCTACTCCGGTCCATGTCTATGGTTCCTGGAGTACGTGCACTTGTGGATGGCCATCCAGGGAACAGAGGAATCTGAAGAACTCCGAGTGACGATTGGTTCCGTGCAGCCTTTTGACAATGGGCTCTGTCTAGAATAATTAAGTTGTGAGGGTGCAACCTGTCAGCTTGACAAGCAGATGTAGGGGGATGATAGGTGGAACGGGTCTTGCTAGTATGGTTGCATTCTTTTTCTGAAAGTTCTTGTCTCAATTCTCTCCTTTCCATAATACACTCCGCGTGTATAGGATTTCTCGGACAAATTGAGTCTAAAGGTGAAAGTGCACAACCTCTGCAGAGTGTAAAACTAAGTACTTAGCCGTGTCCCCGGTACGGACAATTTGAGCAGCTGATCACGGACGTCAACGGAGGATTCCATTATTCCAACTTCAGAAATAAAACTTAATGGGTGCACAAGGGAAGATGAGATTTATGGTTTTCATGCCATACTTGTCTTGATTTGAAGAAAGTGTTTTCCAAAAAGATAGGAAAAATTGGCTTTATGCAAAATAGCCTTGAACTCCACCAGCCAAATATGCATATAGGTTATAGAGTTATTCCATTAAGTGTCCACCATAGTGTCACTTGCCGGACTCCATTTTTAATGGAATCTGACCCACGTTGTTGCAATATTTTTTTATTGCAGATTGTTCAGATGACGAGTGAGGTTTCGTTTATAGGTTTCGAGACAACAACCAACATGTTTTCGCCTGTGGCAGCATGAAAGTGATAGAGACTCACTACTATTGTATTTCCGCTGTGTACTATTTCAAAGCTAGCTTTATGCTATGCTACTTGTAACAAATATTTTGTAAGTCTGGATCATCGATGTAATAAAATTGATACTTTGTTGTGATATTACATCGTAAACTGTGTGTGCAAACGAATCGATCCAGGGATTTGCACTATACACAGGTATCTGCCTTATTTAAAGTGCAGGTACGCTACAGATGGTATCAGAACACTGTGTTGCCTGTAGGTTCGAAACCCTAGGTTTGGATAGAATTAGGATTTGACCATAGGATTGAAAATCTATTTTATTCACTTTTCTAAAAACAAAACTTTTCATTTTATCTTCCTCATACTCTCATCTACTATCAAACTTCTGAAAACATCTTATCTTTTTCTAGATGACCATGTTCTTATAGTCTAAGTCTGATTCTGCTGCTTCATATGGAAAAGCTACGATGCAACATGAAGTTCTACATACATGGAAGACCACTGAAGAACAAGGATTCGACCAACACTTCGAAGATATCCAAAAAAGTTGAACAATAACTTGAAGCACTCAAGAAAAGGATAGATCAGACCACCTACCCATTAGAATAACGAGATCCGATGATGTATTGACCTATCAAATTGTGGTATGGCAGTACTATCAATTTTGTCTTTCCATGACATTGGTGTGTTTCGTTTGATAAACGATTAGTTCGGTTTTTCAAAAGAAGTTTTGAAAATTCTCACGTATGTGTTTGCTTGTGTTTGAACCTTGTTGCTTGATGTTTGTTAGACGTTGATTGATTATGTTATAGATTGGTTGCCTTGTTTTGTTTTATTAGGATTCCTCCATAAGTACAAATAATTCAACACATTGCTTTCTAAACCAAATAGATATCTCACCCCAATACCAACTCCAATATGCGACTACTATTAGAGAACCAGAGTCAGCTGTGGAAGTTGATCAATGACCAACTGCCTAAGATTGATCAAAACCATAGTGATTTCGAAGAGAACCTTATGACCAAACTAAAGGCATGCAAAACTTGTGGAGAGATAGGACATACGTCCAAAGATTGTTCTGATGAGTGGCCCCATGGTCATATCAGACGCCCAGTTAAAGGATGCCGCACAAGACGGGTTACTTGCTTCCTGTGTGAAGGAACAAACCATGTCCCAATTAAGTGTCACTTTATCCTTGGTGCAACAAGTTAACCAGAAAACCAAGGAAGGAATGCGACAGTCTCTCATGAAGATCCTGGAGGAACAAAGACAAAAGGGTGAATCCAAAAAAGATCTTAGCCACATAAGATGCTAGAAGTGCCAAGATAAGGGACACTATGCCAGTGGCTGCCCTGAGTGGAAGAAGGATAAATCTCTTCAAGGACCAAGTGGAAAACGTGAGTGCTAAAACTTCCCGTATCTACCACATGTCATTGTATTTTGAATACTTGTACGCTCTACAACAGAGAAATAAAAATGATTAAACAAAGTTTCTAGACTGACCACAAAATTTTCTTTTAAGGGTGGTAGCCACCTAGATAATTCAAACTCAGTTGCTTAAACCCGAAGACCCAAGCCTATCTTTCTTTCTAATTTCCCCAATCAGAAAAATCATTCCCTGCTAGTTTTCAAGTTCCATGTCAGAAAATTTCATTTCTTGAAACCCCTCAAGTTATCAAAATCATTCCAAGCAGTTGCCTTGTCCGTTTAGCTTCTCCGAATCTCGAGGACGAGATACCTTTTAAGGGTGGTAGTCTGTAACATCCCAACATTTCATAATGTTCAAAAATCACTAAAATTTAAAACTTTTTGTTTTTGATTAAAATTAAAACATTATATGCTTAAGAAAACCAACTATAAAAGATTTCAAACATTTTTAAAGGAGTTAATAATTCAAATACCTTGAGTAAACATTATTTCAAAAGTGGTTACAAGATAAACAATTTATTATCCATTATAATTATCAAAAACCTTAATATGTAATTTGACAAATGTTTTATAAAGTACAAAATATTTTATTTTAAGTAAATAGTTTACTTATAAGTAATTGATTTCAACCACTTAGCCATATCTATTCTTAAATTCAAGACTATTAAAATGGTATAATTGCCAAATGGTTTTCATTCTTTTAACTAAGTTCAAAATATAGTTTGGAAATTATAAGCCTATAGTTTATAACTTAAAACCTCATAGATTTTATAATTACTTAACAACCCAATTAACATTTCATTAGCTTAAATGATTTTCATTTATTTTCAAAACATGAAATGACTTTCATGAATATATTTTCTATATAAGAAATGAATTAAATGAAAAATCTTTTCCAAAGTTATTATTATGTTTTCAAATAAATTATTATAATATAAAATATAATGGTGCACAAAATATTTTGAATTAAAAGAATGAATACATTATATTTCCCTTTTCATTTCAAATAAATGTGTGATGTTATTTAATGTTGTACTAAAGCCAAAAATGATTTAATTTTGGAAAATGAGTTTATATAACTTAATTTTAAACTTATATAAGTGTTGTATTTTTTATAAATTTTATTTAGCCAAAAACAAAATGATTTAAGCCATGTTTTCAAATTTGACATTAAGTGTCAAATTTGTATTTAATCAATAATTCAAAATTTTGATTTTTGAAAAGTGTTCAAAACATGCCTACAACTGGTTTAACACAAAGATATTGTTTTTACAAATTTTTAGAATTTTATTTGACTTGATTTGGAGTCTTAAATCAAAAGTTATGAAAGAAATAAGAAAATTCAGAAAAAGAAAATTTGCTGACGTCAGCGATGACGTCAGCATCGTCTTCAACCTCTCACGCACGGGAATAAAGTCCGAAAACTGCTATGTGCGTTTCTTCTTGATTTAATTCCCGGCGATTTAAACCACCAAACTTCGCACCATTTCTTGCTACTAAAAGCCATCGATCTCCTCCTTCTTTTGCCCCCAAAAGCCCTCTCCGAACCGCCCCAAGGCCGCTGAATCGGCTCGCCGGAGTTCGTCCGTGCCGCCATGGTTTTTCTTCGATTACGACCAAGGTAGCACGCCCCCGACCTCCAGACCACCTCTCCTTGATTCCCCACACCGACGCGCACCTCCCCTCACCTCTCCTTGGACGTTTTCCGTAGTGTTTTCAACGAGGCATGCTCAACCACGACTCGCCGCCGTGGCCGTACCTTTGGTCGTGCCTCCACGCTACTCCGGGACGCCCGAGTCGACGGCGTCGCCTTCATCGTCTCCGCCACCTTGCTCTGCACCTCACCGGCATCTCCTCGAGGTCGGGGAGGCACCGGATCATCGCCGTCGTCCACGCCCGGGGCGCAGGGCCGCCACCATCTCCAACTCCGGCGACTTTCCGCCGCCACCTCCGGTCAAAGCAAGGTACACCGTTGGATCGGATCTCTACGGCCTAGATTAGATCCAGCCCAAACGAACCGGTACTCAGATCTGATCCTTTTGATCTAGATCTAACGATCCAGATAGAATGGAGCCGAGCCGAGCCACGGCTCAGACTCAGCCGAGCCGAGCTGAGCCAAGCCCAGCCAATCGCAGCATGCCACTTGGCCCTCTTTGTTTGCTGTTTTATTTTCCGAATAGAATTAAAATGGCAGTTTTGCAGAAAAGACCCTACAAATTAGTTTTATAATATCTTTTTCTCAATTTATCCAAATTCAAATATTTTTATATATTTGGAAAGATCTTGACATGTAGAATATTTTAGATCTGTTAGAATTAAAATGTGAGTTAGTTTAAAATATTCAAATTTCAAATGGATGATTTGAGTATATTTGTAATAACTTTAAATCTATGAATCCAAAAATTGCAAATAAAATTGTTTTAGAAACTTTAGAATATTTGTAACTTGATGCCTCTGTTATAAAATATTCTTGAGTATTATTTTCATGATTTAATAGTTGTATGTTTAATTTGAATAGTTTGACTATTTTTGACATAACTATTAATAGAAACATTATTTTTGATTAAATGCAATTGCTACTAAATTTTATTAAATGCCCTATGTATATTAACACCAATTATTAAAATTGTGTTATAAAAATTAAATGACATAAAACTTTAATCTATATGTTTTCCTTTTATTATGTTTTGCAAAATTAGAAACTAATTAAATTGCAATTATAACTTTATGCATACTTTATAAATATCACAAAAAAAATTAGTATTATGTTTCTTGTGATTTAAAATTGCATTTCATGCGTAGCATATTTTATTTGGTAGTTATACTCCTCATAGGAAAACTCCTCCATTATTTTGTCTAAGTTAGGATTATTTTCAAACTTAGTATTTTGGTAGTGCTATGCACTAAACACTTAGGATTTTCAACATGGAGCTAGAAGGCCAAAACAAGACTTCAGAAGTATCTTCAAGGAGTAGAAGCACTTAGAAGAAAAATCAAGAAGAAGTTCATGAAGACCAACCAGAAATATTTTCTAAGTCTTGCTCCCTCTCTCTTTCTTTTCTCCTTTCTTCTCTGAGACTTCATGAAGACTAAGTTAAATCCAAGACCAGCCTCGGTGATAAAAGAATCATCAAGTATGAAGAATCATCAAGTCTACCAAAAATACAATCAATACATCACGAAGGAAAAATTACAAGTGTGGAGATGAAGCCTGGAAAATCAACTACAAATTTCTTTCTATCTTTTCCCTCTTTCCTAATCTTGTCTTTCACTTTAGACTTAAACAAATTTTGATCATATTATTATCTTGAAGTTTGTTGGATCCTAGTATCCAATTTACAAAGAGTTGATAATAAAAGTTGATCACCTTATAGACTTAGTATTTTCTGTAAGTAGATATGCACATCATGACTAAGTCATTAGAGTGCTTATTCAAGATAAATTATAACAAAGGTATTTTTATCCAACTTCTAACCTTAGTCCTTAGTCATTTGAACCAACACATTTCCTTGCATTAACTTAAAAGATTTTTCATGGCATGACATGCATTTCTAGTCCTTATAAATAATTTGCATATCATGCATGTCATGTTTTCCTTAGAAGTTTAAGAAACTTGTTTGTATGTGTTGTGTTGTTTAGTTTTATGATTGTTGTATTGTTGTGTGTTTATATTGTTTAGACTGAACGGAGAGACCCGAGTTCGTTGAAAAGAGTTTGTGAGTGAAGACTTCATTCCAAGGCAAGTGGCACACCTCATAAACTTCCTATTATTTCTATATGCATTACTTAGTGTATTTTATATGCATGAGTAGGATAGTGCTGCTATGCTAAACCTGTGTAGAATTCCTTTACTCCTGTGTCTAGGTTCCTATATCATACTTAGCAGAAATATTGATGCTATGCAATTGATGAAAAGTTTTACAAAATGTTAAGTGACTACTCAGGACTGTGCTCATTGTTGTCGTCGCCTAGGATGAATTTCTATTCTACTTAGGGCCGTGAGCATTGTGATTTTTACCTGAGAGTTTACATCAACTAAGGTAATGAACCTCCTGGGTGGATTGGTTGTATATGGTGGCGAAGTTGAGTGGCTACTCCGGTCCATGTCTATGGTTCCTGGAGTACGTGCACTTGTGGATGGCCACCCAGGGAACAGAGGAATCTGAAGAACTCCGAGTGACGATTGGTTCCCGTGCAGCCTTTTGACAATGGGCTCTGTCTAGAATAATTAAGTTGTGAGGGTGCAACCTGTCAGCTTGACAAGCAGATGTAGGGGGATGATATGTGGAACGGGTCTTGCTAGTATGGTTGCATTCTTCTTCTGAAAGTTCTTGTCTCAATTCTCTCCTTTCCATAATACACTCCGCGTGTATAGGATTTCTCGGACAAATTGAGTCGAAAGGTGAAAGTGCACAACCTCTGCAGAGTGTAAAACTAAGTACTTAGCCGTGTCCCCGGTACGAACAATTTGAGCAGCTGATCACGGACGTCAACGGAGGATTCCATTATTCCAACTTCAGAAATAAAACTTGATAGGTGAACAAGGGAAGATGAGATTTATGGTTTTCATGCCATACTTGTCTTGATTTGAAGAAAGTGTTTTCCAAAAAGATAGGACAAATTGGCTTTATGCAAAATAGCCTTGAACTCCACCAGCCAAATATGCATATAGGTTATAGAGTTATTCCATTAAGTGTTCACCATAGTGTCACTTGCCGGACTCCATTTTTAATGGAATCTGACCCACGTTGTTGCAATATTTTTTTTATTGCAGATTGTTCAGATGACGAGTGAGGTTTCGTTTATAGGTTTCGAGACTACAACCAACATGTTTTTGCTTGTGGCAGCATGAAAGTGATAGAGACTCACTACTATTGTATTTCCGCTGTGTACTATTTCAAAGCTAGCTTTATGCTATGTTACTTGTAACAAATATTTTGTAAGTCTGGATCATCGATGTAATAAAATTGATACTTTGTTGTGATATTACATCGTAAACTGTGTGTGCAAACGAATCGATCCAGGGATTTGCACTATACACAGGTATCTGCCTTATTTAAAGTGCAGGTACGCTACAGATGGTATCAGAACACTGTGTTGCCTGTAGGTTCGAAACCCTAGGTTTGGATAGAATTAGGATTTGACCATAGGATTGAAAATCTATTTTATTCACTTTTCTAAAAACAAAACTTTTCATTTTATCTTCCTCATACTCTCATCTACTATCAACCTTCTGAAAACATCTTATCTTTTTCTAGATGACCATGTTCTTATAGTCTAAGTCTGATTCTGCTGCTTCATATGGAAAAGCTACGATGCAACATGAAGTTCTACATACATGGAAGACCACTGAAGAACCAGGATTCGACCAACACTTCGAAGATATCCAAGAAAGTTGAACAAGAACTTGAAGCACTCAAGAAAAGGATAGATTAGACCACCTACCCATTAGAATAACGAGATCCGATGATGTATTGACCTATCAAATTGTGGTATGGCAGCACTATCAATTTTGTCTTTCCATGACATTGGTGTGTTTCGTTTGATAAACGATTAGTTCGGTTTTTCAAAAGAAGTTTTGAAAATTCTCACGTATGTGTTTGCTTGTGTTTGAACCTTGTTGCTTGATGTTTGTTAGACGTTGATTGATTATGTTATAGATTGGTTGCCTTGTTTTGTTTTATTAGGATTCCTCCATAAGTACAAATAATTCAACACATTGCTTTCTAAACCAAATAGATGTCTCACCCCAATACCAACTCCAATATGCGACTACTATTAGAGAACCAGAGTCAGCTGTGGAAGTTGATCAATGACCAACTGCCTAAGATTGATCAAAACCATAGTGATTTCGAAGAGAACCTTATGACCAAACTAAAGGCATGTAAAACTTGTGGAGAGATAGGACATACGTCCAAAGATTGTTGTGATGAGTGGCCCCATGGTCATATCAGACGCCCAGTTAAAGGATGCCGCACAAGACGGGTTACTTGCTTCCTGTGTAAAGGAACAAACCATGTCCCAATTCAGTGTCACTTTATCCCTTGGTGCAACAAGTTAACCAGCAAACCAAGAAAGGAATGCGACAGTCTCTCATGAAGATCCTGGAGGAACAAAGACAAAAGGGTGAATCCAAAAAAGATCTTAGCCACATAAGATGCTAGAAGTGCAAAGATAAGGGACACTATGCCAGTGGCTGCCCTGAGTGGAAGAAGGATAAATCTCTTCAAGGACCAAGTGGAAAACGTGAGTGCTAAAACTTCCCGTATCTACCACATGTCATTGTATTTTGAATACTTGTACGCTCTACAACAGAGAAATAAAAATGATTAAACAAAGTTTCTAGACTGACCACAAAATTTTCTTTTAAGGGTGGTAGCCACCTAGATAATTCAAACTCAGTTGCTTAAACCCGAAGATCCAAGCCTATCTTTCTTTCTAATTTCCCCAATCAGAAAAATCATTCCCTGCTAGTTTTCAAGTTCCATGTCAGAAAATTTCATTTCTTGAAACCCCTCAAGTTATCAAAATCATTCCAAGCAGTTGCCTTGTCTTTTTAGCTTCTCCGAATCTCGAGGACGAGATACCTTTTAAGGGTGGTAGTCTGTAACATCCCAACATTTCATAATGTTCAAAAATCACTAAAATTTAAAACTTTTTGTTTTTGATTAAAATTAAAACATTATATGCTTAAGAAAACCAACTATAAAAGATTTCAAACATTTTTAAAGGAGTTAATAATTCAAATACCTTGAGTAAACATTATTTCAAAAGTGGTTACAAGATAAACAATTTATTATCCATTATAATTATCAAAAACCTTAATATGTAATTTGACAAATGTTTTATAAAGTACAACATATTTTATTTTAAGTAAATAGTTTACTTATAAGTAATTGATTTCAACCACTTAGCCATATCTATTCTTAAATTCAAGACTATTAAAATGGTATAATTGCCAAATGGTTTTCATTCTTTTAACTAAGTTAAAAATATAGTTTGGAAATTATAAGCCTATAGTTTATAACTTAAAACCTCATAGATTTTATAATTACTTAACAACCCAATTAACATTTCATTAGCTTAAATGATTTTCATTTATTTTCAAAACATGAAATGACTTTCATGAATATATTTTCTATATAAGAAATCAATTAAATCAAAAATCTTTTCCAAAGTTATTATTATGTTTTCAAATAAATTATTATAATATAAAATATAATGGTGCACAAAATATTTTGAATTAAAAGAATGAATACATTATATTTCCCTTTTCATTTCAAATAAATGTGTGATGTTATTTAATGTTGTACTAAAGCCAAAAATGATTTAATTTTGGAAAATGAGTTTATATAACTTAATTTTAAACTTATATGAGTGTTGTATTTTTTATAAATTTTATTTAGCCAAAAACAAAATGATTTAAGCCATGTTTTCAAATTTGACATTAAGTGTCAAATTTGTATTTAATCAATAATTCAAAATTTTGATTTTTGAAAAGTGTTCAAAACATGCCTACAACTGGTTTAACACAAAGATATTGTTTTTATAAATTTTTAGAAATTTATTTAACTTGATTTGGAGTCTTAAATCAAAAGTTATGAAAGAAATAAGAAAATTCAGAAAAAGAAAAATTGCTGACGTCAGCGATGACGTCAGCATCGTCTTCAACCTCTCACGCACGGGAATAAAGTCTGAAAACTGCTATGTGCGTTTCTTCTTGATTTAATTCCCGGCGATTTAAACCACCAAACTTCGCACCATTTCTTGCTACTAAAAGCCATCGATCTCCTCCTTCTTTTGCCCCCAAAAGCACTCTCCGAACCGCCCTAAGGCCGCTGAATCGGCTCGCCGGAGTTCGTCCGTGCCGCCATGGTTTTTCTTCGATTCCGGCCAAGGTAGCACGCCCCCGACCTCCAGACCACCTCTCATTGATTCTCCACACCGACGCGCACCTCCCCTCACGTCTCCTTGGACGTTTTTCGTAGTGTTTTCAACGAGGCATGCTCAACCGCGGCTCGCCGCCGTGGCCGTACCTCTGGTCGTGCCTCCACGCCACTCCGGGACGCCCGAGTCGACGGCGTCGCCTTCATCGTCTCCGCCACCTCGCTCTGCACCTCACCGGCGTCTCCTCGAGGTCGGCGAGGCACCGGATCATCGCCGTCGTCCACGCCCGGGGCACAGCGCCGCCACCATCTCCAACTCCGGCGACTTTCCGCCGCCACCTCCGGTCAAAGCAAGGTACACCGTTGGATCGGATCTCTACGGCCTAGATTAGATCCAGCCCAAACGAACCGGTACTCAGATCTGATCCTTTTGATCTGGATCTAACGATCCAGATAGAATGGAGCCGAGCCGAGCCACGGCTCAGACTCAACCGAGCCGAGCTGAGCCGAGCCCAGCCAATCGCAGCATGTCACTTGGCCCTCTTTGTTTGCTGTTTTATTTTCCGAATAGAATTAAAATGGCAGTTTTGCAGAAAAGACCCTACACATTAGTTTTATCATATATTTTTCTCTGTTTATCCAAATTCAAATATTTTTATATATTTGGAAAGCTCTTGACATGTAGAATATTTTAGATATGTTAGAATTAAAATGTGAGTTAGTTTAAAATATTAAAATTTCAATTGGATGATTTGAGTATATTTGTAATAACTTTAAATCTATGAATCCAAAAATTGCAAATAAAATTGTTTTAGAAACTTTAGAATATTTGTAACTTGATGCCTCTGTTATAAAATATTCTTGAGTATTATTTTCATGATTTAATAGTTGTATGTTTAATTTTAATAGTTTGACTATTTTTGACATAACTATTAATAGAAACATTATTTTTGATTAAATGCAATTGCTACTAAATTTTATTAAATGCCCTCTGTATATTAACACCAATTATAAAATTGTGTTATAAAAATTAAATGATATAAAACTTTAATCTATATGTTTTCCTTTTATTATGTTTTGCAAAATTAGAAACTAATTAAATTGCAATTATAACTTTATGCATACTTTATAAATATCACAAAAAAAATTAGTATTATGTTTCTTGTGATTTAAAATTGCATTTCATGCGTAGCATATTTTATTTGGTAGTTATACTCCTCATAGGAAAACTCCTCCATTATTTTGTCTAAGTTAGGATTATGTTCAAACTTAGTATTTTGGTAGTGCTATGCACTAAACACTTAGGATTTTCAACATGGAGCTAGAAGGCCAATGGAGGAGTTAGCCAAAACAAGACTTCAGAAGTATCTTCAAGGAGTAGAAGCACTTAGAAGAAAAATCAAGAAGAAGTTCATGAAGACCAACCAGAAATATTTTCTAAGTCTTGCTCCCTCTCTCTTTCTTTTCTCCTTTCTTCTCCGAGACTTCATGAAGACTAAGTTAAATCCAAGACCAGCCTCGGTGATAAAAGAATCATCAAGTATGAAGAATCATCAAGTCTACCAAAAATACAATCAATACATCACGAAGGAAAAATTACAAGTGTGGAGATGAAGCCTGGAAAATGAACTACAAATTTCTTTCTATCTTTTCCCTCTTTCCTAATCTTGTCTTTCACTTTAGACTTAAACAAATTTTGATCATATTATTATCTTGAAGTTTGTTGGATCCTAGTATCCAATTTACAAAGAGTTGATAATAAAAGTTGATCACCTTATAGACTTAGTATTTTCTCTAAGTAGATATGCACATCATGACTAAGTCATTAGAGTGCTTATTCAAGATAAATTATAACAAAGGTATTTTTATCCAACTTCTAACCTTAGTCCTTAGTCATTTGGACCAACACATTTCCTTGCATTAACTTAAAAGATTTTTCATGGCATGACATGCATTTCTAGTCCTTATAAATAATTTGCATATCATGCATGTCATGTTTTCCTTAGAAGTTTAAGAAACTTGTTTGTATGTGTTGTGTTGTTTAGTTTTATGATTGTTGTATTGTTGTGTGTTTGTATTGTTTAGACTGAACGGAGAGACCCGAGTTCGTTGAAAAGAGTTTGTGAGTGAAGACTTCATTCAAAGGCAAGTGGCACACCTCATAAACTTCCTATTATTTCTATATGCGTTACTTAGTGTATTTTATATGCATGAGTAGGATAGTATTGCTATGCTAAACCTGTGTAGAATTCCTTCACTCCTGTGTCTAGGTTCCTATATCATACTTAGCAGAAATATTGATGCTATGCAATTGATGAAAAGTTTTACAAAATGTTAAGTGACTACTCAGGACTGTGCTCATGGTTGTCGTCGCCTAGGATGAATTTCTATTCTACTTAGGGCCGTGAGCATGGTGATTTTTACCTGAGAGTTTACATCAAATAAGGTAATGAACCTCCTGGGTGGATTGGTTGTATATGGCGGCGAAGTTGAGTGGCTACTCCGGTCCATGTCTATGGTTCCTGGAGTACGTGCACTTGTGGATGGCCACCCAGGGAACAGAGGAATCTGAAGAACTCCGAGTGACGATTGCTTCCCGTGCAGCCTTTTGACAATGGGCTCTGTCTAGAATAATTAAGTTGTGAGGGTGCAACCTGTCAGCTTGACAAGCAGATGTAGGGGGATGATAGGTGGAACGGGTCTTGCTAGTATGGTTGCATTCTTCTTCTGAAAGTTCTTGTCTCAATTCTCTCCTTTCCATAATACACTCCGCGTGTATAGGATTTCTCGGACAAATTGAGTCTAAAGGTGAAAGTGCACAACCTCTGCAGAGTGTAAAACTAAGTACTTAGCCGTGTCCCCGGTACAGACAATTTGAGCAGCTGATCACGGACGTCAACGGAGGATTCCATTATTCCAACTTCAGAAATAAAACTTGATGGGTGAACAAGGGAAGATGAGATTTATGGTTTTCATGCCATACTTGTCTTGATTTGAAGAAAGTGTTTTCCAAAAAGATAGGAAAAATTGGCTTTATGCAAAATAGCCTTGAACTCCACCAGCCAAATATGCATATAGGTTATAGAGTTATTCCATTAAGTGTCCACCATAGTGTCACTTGCCGGACTCCATTTTTAATGGAATCTGACCCACGTTGTTGCAAATTTTTTTTTATTGTAGATTGTTCAGATGACGAGTGAGGTTTTGTTTATAGGTTTCGAGTCTACAACCAACATGTTTTCGCCTGTGGCAGCATGAAAGTGATAGAGACTCACTACTATTGTATTTCCGCTGTGTACTATTTCAAAGCTAGCTTTATGCTATGCTACTTGTAACGAATATTTTGTAAGTCTGGATCATCGATGTAATAAAATTGATACTTTGTTGTGATATTACATCGTAAACTGTGTGTGCAAACGAATCGATCCAGGGATTTGCACTATACACAGGTATCTGCCTTATTTAAAGTGCAGGTACGCTACATGCGTGCTGCTGCTGCGCGAGGGCGCCAGGAGGTGAGGGAGAGCGAGGGAGGCACGGAGCGGCCAGCACGGCGCGGCGTCGTTGCGGCCACAGTGCCGACCACGGCGGCGTGCGCACGGCCGTGCTGTCGCCAGCTCCTCAACGGCGACTACGGCCATCATTCCTTGCGTTCTCGGGTGCTGCGTGATCGTGGAGATGAGGTGAATCCAGTGGTTGCTCCAATTTAACAAATTAAACCCACAATTGCTCGAATTGATCCGTGGCTTGGTTCGGTTTGGGAAGGGCAGGGTGGTGAACACCAAGTGTTTGATGAAATGCTTGAGTCAGAACAGTGTGTCATTTATAAGTTTTATTTTTATAATTTGCTTCTCCTATCTTTGCCTAACTTTGTGGTATGGTTTAAACCTATTGGATGCAAGTGGCACATAGCACTTTTTTGATGATTTGAATATTTAAAGAAAGACTCATAATTTGAATTTAAGTTTTTGAAATGGATATTTTGAAGAGGGAAAACTTGTGGAAATCAAATAGGAGTGTTTATAATATTACTCCATTGATTTTGGTTTGAAAATAAAATTATGTTTCTTACTTTGGAAAATATTGTGACATGTGTCACATGGTGTTATGTTTTGTTTGTTTTCTTTTCTTCAAATTTTAAATTAGAGATAGAATTCCACAATCTTGCAAGCAATGCAAACAAAGAATAGGCAAGAAATACACTAATTTTATAAGAAAAGTTTTTGTTGGTTCTGAATTTTGGGTCTGGTAAAAATAAGTTTTTCTTGGTTCCAAAATTTGGGATGTTACAAACCTTCTCCCCTTAAAATAAATCTCGTCCCGAGATTTGCAAGGTGGGGTGATAGGGGAGTACGAGGGCATGTGTTTTAGGCTGGTTATACTTCCGAGGTTGTGGCTTCTTTATTAAGTTCACCACGTGAGATCTTGACAAATTTATGTTGCGAGGTTTTCTCTATCGATAAACTTATGTGCTGAGCCCAGTTCCTTTATGATGGGGTTGTCTTGACGATCGACTCGTATGGATAGTATTGGTCGGCTGTTTCTGGATTCTACAGGGCCAAGGTGTACGGATCTAATTATCTTGTTCTGGTATACCTATTGCAGGTCTTCCCCCCTTAAAAGGGGTCTTGAACCGGTCTTGTGGAAAGTCGCAGCTGGAGTTGACTTGGAGGCAACCTTCTCCTGGAGTAGCTGGTCGACATTTGTCTTCATATTTGTCCTTCTTCAGCTGAATAAAGGAGGGACTTCCTTGTTGACTTCATTGGTTATCGATCTCCGTGAAGCTTCGGTAAGAATTGCAAGAGGTCCAATCTAGGGCATCGAGTTCCCAGAGAAGTCTAAAAGTCAATTCGAGTGTCCTGAGGTAGGTGGTTTGGGGAGTGGATCGATGATTGTTCAAATGTTGCGGGTTAACGGACTTTTTAGAAAAAGTTAGTGAAGAACCTTCACACCCGTTGTTTTTCTCAAATGGTAACTTTTTCTGTTCTTGTTTTAGAAACCATATCCTTGGGAAAACACCATAAATCTCCATGTGACTTTCTTATTTGGATCTTGCATGTTCCCTAAGTTATCTTGATTTAAGAGAATTTTTATTGTCCTTTATTTGGGTTTGAACATGATTTATCTCACCCCTGTGGTGAAGGAATCCACTTAGCCCTAGCAAAGCTTTCTATTGGTTAGTTGTATAAGAATGTGATCGTCTTGTATGACATCGAATTGCCTTAGTCATACGAGAAGAATTTGTTAACAAGGTAGCTAGTCTTGTCAACTAACTACTTTTCATATTCCAGAGGCTGAGATGCACTGAATTATCTGACGTTCTATTTAGTTTAGGGTATGACACTCAAGTGTTTGAGCATATAAAAGTGATTTGTTAACAAGTTCATGAGGTTTGTTACCAAATTACTTGTATACCACACGAACATTGGAATATCACACTATTTTTAGAGAGATTAATAATAACAGCTTATGATGTATGAGTTTCTGAATACTCAAGGATAGTCCGGTATATTAATTACTCCTTTAGCAACTTAAGAAATCTATTATTAATCTCTTTATCGCAGTTCCTCCTTCTTGCGGTCTCTGAGCTCGAATCTCCACAGCAGTTCCCCTTCGAGATCTTGACGCACTTGCTTCAGGTGGTGCTTGAAGGCCATTATCTGATTTTCTGGTTAGGTTGCAAAAATTTCAGGTTATTAGTTAAAGGTCGGGGGTCTTTTGTATCTTGCGAAACTGTCAGTTCTTATCGGGAGACGGTTGAGATAAGAGGAAGTTTTCAGAAAAATATTTTCCCTAAGAGGGTTTACATCTGCAACAAGGTGCAACTGACGAAAAAGGAATTTTATAAAAAGAGAACTTTGGTTTGACTTTGTGTTGCCATCAAGGCGTGATGGTGAACACGCAAGAAAATCAACACACTAACAGAGAAGCATAGTGCACATAAGCAAAGAGCACACAAGGTACTTCTAGTACCAAAGGATGTCCTACTCGTGGTAGTCGGATAGTACAACCGAGGGTCCTATCATGTTTTTCCTATGGGCCTTGGTTAATATGGTTGGTGAAGTCCTCACTTTGTCGCCTTCGTCTTCAGCTGGAGAAACTGAGATTATCGAAGGAGTAACTGAGTGAAATTGTTGATATTGAGTTGAGGTCTTCGGAGGTCTCTTGCTTTGTTGACTTCGACAATCTTGGTATTTGCGGATCCATCACCTCGATGTGGAATGTTGAGTACTTGAAATGGAAGCTTCTTCTTGTAGGTGCTTGCTAATTAGGTCTCACTTGGGTTCATCGTCAAGTATTTTGAACGGGTAAGAGGGATTAGAGAAATCCTTGGAAAATCTTAAAATAAAGGGATGAGACTCGGAAATATTTGAGAAGGTGAGAAGAGTGGAAGTCATTTTTTGACTTCCTTAGATAAAAATATATTTTTGGTAACAATATATTTTTAACAAAATATTTCTTTCCTAACTAACGTCCATGCTAACTAAGGTCTGTTACAGTCAACGATGGCTCTGATACCAAGTCTGTGGGGACCCCGGACTAGCTGTCCGAAATACCCTTGTGCCTACAACATCAGCGATCCCGTGATCAGTCTGTCGCTGAGCACAATCGAACTGGTATCAAAAGAACATCCATAATTACCGAATGAATTACTTACTTGATTGAAGCCATAATCTTCAATAAGTTATTGCAGCGGAAAAACACCAATCAACGTGGGGCCCGAGTCATTTGCCAAGACACCTACAGGCAGTTGACTGGGAAGACGGCCTAGTTCGCAAAAACGACATCGGTCTTCATCATACTTCTTCTTGAACTCTGGACATGGGAATATCCAGGGACACAGCCATGAGTATATTTACTTACTCGCAAACTACCCCAACATGAGCATGCGCTATTCTTTTATTTGTTTAAATAAAACTTTGTTTGCCTTGAAAACTCTATATCTTTATTGAAAAAGGAAAAGAAGTCTTCAGAACATTTCCCATAAATCTGCCTTTGTAAGAAGTCTCTTTAAAACTTTTTCCCAAAAGGGGGGCATCTTTGTTGAAAAAGGTAAGAAGTCTCTTTAATAAACATTTTATAAAAAAAAATCACCATTTTATCTGTTTCTTCAAAACTCCTCCTTTTCCTGACCATAAACCGTCATGATACATATTCTCCAACAACCTCATACCGATCCGTTGGTATAGGTGTATGGAACATTCTCCACTTCCTTTTTCTTTTTAAAACTCAAATCTTTTCCAAAACTTGCACATGGTCAAAGTAGGGCCTCTCAACTGTCCATATTCGAGGACTCGGCTATTCGAATAGTTTTAACCCTCTGCAGAGGTAGCACGCTTACCCACACCCATCCGATAACTCATCGTGTCTACCACGTCTCGCCATACCAGGGGTATGCGACGTTGAGTCACCGACCCTAGTCTGTCCTTTTCTCATGCTAGTATAGGATCCTGCCCATATGATACTTTCCATCGACACTTAACCCAGCCCGTCGGAATCTAAGTGTGAGGACTCATAGGTTTTATCTGGCGGTGTATAGGGGACATCCTTCTATCCTCCTCCTTATCTACTCATAGAGTTTGAGCGAGGACCCAGGTCAGGGGTAGGTCACCAAACCATCCCCTCATGCATAACTGAGTCATCTCCGTTGATGAGGTATCCCATACTAATATGAGCAAATTATATGACTAAGCCATTTCCCATATGTGGGTAAATGTGGTCGCACAAAGTATCGGCTGATCGACGTAAGTACAAAGACACAAAGTGCGTTTTATCAAAACCACCATTCTCCTTTCCTCCATTCCAACACCAACCCCTCGGTGCTTCATAACCACACAGGGTTTTCAAAAAGGGGTTTTGATTAAACGAAACATTTCCCATCATATAGTTTGAAAAATAATCTCCATCTAGTATCCCCATATAGGGTGTCAAAATAAGATACTTTTATTTTGGAAACAAAAGGGATTTTCAAACTCATAGCTTTAGTGGCAACCACCACATAAATAATATATGCTCCTTATAAGTAAAACATGTGAACCAAAATAGAGGTATGTAGATGCAAGCTCAGAGGATAGCTTGCCTGATTTCCGCATAATGCTCCTGGGCTTCTTCTCACTGATCAAATAAATAAACTCCGATTCTTCTTCGATAAATCCTTTCCCAATACCACTCAGGTAGCGTTTATCTCTAGCGTCGCAACATGAAAATAAAACAACACTCAATAAGCAAACCAAACCCCAAGTGGCATACAACCAAGGAACAAACCACAAATATCAAACTAATCACTCAAGCCACAAACATAGCACTAGTTTAATCAAGCAACGAGCTAAATCTATATTTACTAGGGCATTATACTTACAGGAGTATAACACCAAACACATGCTAAAAACATAGAGCACCAGGACATCCTCGATTGGAGGTAATTAATCAACCACTTTCCTCTGATCAGGAAATACTTCAGACAAAAGTTAAACTACCAGTTAATCTCGGTAATTCAAAATATCTCACCAAGCTAAGGTGGATACACTAACAGGATACTTAAGCTAGTATTCCACTCCAAGACTATCAAGTCCATCAAGCCATGCAAACATAATACTCACCAATGTGTCTAACAACTAACACTAACAGTACTAACATATTATAACATGCTAAACAACAACAACTAGCAAGCAACAGCAGTACAACAATCATTACAGCAATATAATCTTAATGCTCTAAATAGCCACTTCATATATCAAGCAACACAATTTGGTTTCAATTTAATTGAATTAGCCATTATTTGATTATGTCTTAATTATGGCAGAAACTAGTTGAACATGTTTAATTACATATCTTAAGTTCTGTTGATCACAAAAATACAAACTAAATTTCTACAGAAATATACTGATGTCTAGAAGACAACACAATTGGATTTGGGTCAATTGGAGTTACCAGACTCCCTACACAATGTTTTGAAGCCAGAAGCCAATTAATAAGGTTTTGGCTATTATTTAAATTATATTCCTCTAAAAATTAAACCCTTTTAGGGGTGGCTAACCATGGTTAAATGTGATCTAATAACATTAGTTTCAACTAATTTGGACCAACAGAGTATCAGAAACAAACAAGTTTAGATTTTAAACCTTTCATGGTATTTTGAATAGTGTATTTTTAGTATATATCCAAATGGAGTGAAACTAATTGGGTTGGATAGATAATTTCATAAGATTTCCAGAACAGTTGGATTGGATTTATTTGGAGTTGTAAATCTAAAGTTATGGATTTTCAAAATTTGAGTCCAGTACTGATTTCAATTTAAATCTAAATTCGAATTAAAAATTCAGGAGTGGATAATGTTGAAAACCCTGACGGGTGGGGCCTACTGGACAGAGACTCAGCGAGCGCGCGCGGGATTCATTTAAAACTGACGTGTGGGGTCCGCCTGTCAGATTCTTTTTATTTAAATCGAACCGGTAAGGCACCGTTGGATCAAGATCCAACGGCCCTCGATCGGCCGCAACGCCGGCGACCTAAAACTGGCGGCGCGCGACTCCGGCGACGGCGAGGAGGACAGAGGCTCACCTAGGGGGCTCGGGAGGACGTGCGGACGGTGCAGAACGACGGCGGCGACTCGGGAGAGGCCTAGGGACGAGCGGCGCGTGCTGGGGCGGCTCCAATCGACGGCGGCGAGCAGCTCCTCTTCCTCGGCCATGCTCCAACTCCGGCGAGGCTCCCGCGTCGATCCTGTGCACGAACCAGAGGGGGAAAAGGGGCGGGTGAGTGCGGGGCGTATGGGGAAGAGGTTGAGGGCAGAGGGGAGCGAAGGGGAGGAGCAATACGGCCTGGCCGTGGTCGTCGCCTACCTCGGGCACGGCGGGCTCGAGAAGGCCACGGCGGCCTGAGGCTTTGCTGCCTTGGCCTGGGCTCCCTAGCGGTGCACGAGAGAGTGGCGAGTGAGGGGGAGAGGCAGTGGGGCGGTGCGGTGAGATGCGGAGCACGGGTGCCATTTTATAGCGGCCGGGCGGCGCACGGTGGACGCGGTGCAGAGGGCACCCGCGGTCGTGCGAGCTCGCCGTAGGCCGGTGGAGGGTTGCGGCTAGCTGCGGGGTGTATGGGGAACAAATTGGGCAAGGAGGGGAGGCGTGGCGCGCTCGGGAACGCTTGGGCTCTTGGCCCTGCCGTGAGCGTGCATGGGCGGCGCGCGGCGTGCACGGCATGGCGCGGGCGCGGCGCGGTCGGGTGGCTGCTGGTGCGTGATGCTGCTGCGCGAGGGCGCCAGGAGGTGAGGGGGAGCGAGGGAGGCACGGAGCGGCCAGCACGGCGCGGCGTCGTCGCGGCCACAGTGCCGACCACGGCGACGTGCGCACGGCCGTGCTGTCGCCAGCTCCTCCACGGCGACTCCGGCCATCATTCCTTGCGTTCTCGGGTGCTGCGTGATCGTGGAGATGAGGTGAATCCAGTGGTTGCTCCAATTTAACAAATTAAACCCACAATTGCTCGAATTGATCCGTGGCTTGGTTTGGTTTGGGAAGGGCAGGGTGGTGAACACCAAGTGTTTGATGAAATGCTTGAGTCAGAACAGTGTGTCATTTTTAAGTTTTATTTTTATAATTCGCTTCTCCTATCTTTGCCTAACTTTGTGGTATGGTTTAAACCTATTGGATGCAAGTGGCACATAGCACTTTTTTGATGATTTGAATATTTAAAGAAAGACTCATAATTTGAATTTAAGTTGTTGAAATGGATATTTTGAAGAGGGAAAACTTGTGGAAATCAAATAGGAGTGTTTATAATATTACTCCATTGATTTTGGTTTGAAAATAAAATTATGTTTCTTACTTTGGAAAATATTGTGACATGTGTCACATGGTGTTATGTTTTGTAATTTGTTTTGTTTGTTTTCTTTTCTTCAAATTTTAAATTATAGATAGAATTCCACAATCTTGCAAGCAATGCAAACAAAGAATAGGCAAGAAATAAACATACACTAATTTTATAAGAAAAGTTTTTGTTGGTTCTGAATTTTGGGTCTGGTAAAAATAAGTTTTTCTTGGTTCCAAAATTTGGGATGTTACAGGCTCCTCTCTTTCTACCACCAGGACGACACTGGCAGTTTGTGGAGTGGTTGATAGATACAGCTTCAGGTGCTCGCATGTCCTTTGGGCAACCATGACTGGTGGGCTGGCCAGGTACCTCTTCAAGTCCTCAAAGCCTTTTTCCGCTTCATGAGTCCACTTGAAAGTGCCAGTTCACTTCATGATCTTGAAGAATGGCAGAGCTCTTTCACCGAACTTGGAGATGAATCTACCCAAGCTGGCCTTGCAGCCTGCTAGGCGTTGCATATCCTTGAGCCGGCTTGGAGATTGCATTTCCTCTATGGCCTTGATTTTGTCAGGGTTTGCCTCTATGCCTCGGTGGGACACGAGGAAACCAAGCAATTTGCCTGAAGGCACTCCAAAGATGCACTTGGCGGGGTTGAGCTTGATGTTCACCTTGCGCAAGCTGGCGAAAGTCTTTTCAAGGTCCCTGAGGAGAGTATCTCCCTCTCGAGACATGACGACGATGTCATCGACATAAGCCTCGGCATTTCTGCCCATTTGCTCGCCAAGCGCTATCCTCATGAGCCTATGGAAAGTGGCTCCAGCGTTCTTCAGGCTGAAGGGCATGCAGACATAGCAATACACACCACAAGGGGTGAGGAAAGCCGTCTTCTCCTCGTCTTCCTTAGCCATTTTTATCTGGTGATAACCAGAGAAGGCGTCGAGGAATCAGAGGAGGTCGCAGCCTGCCGTGGAGTCCACAATCTGGTCGATTCTTGGCATGGGATAAGGGTCCTTGGGGCAAGCCTTGTTGACATCAGTGTAGTCGATGCAGAGGCGGCCTCCTCCGGCGGGTTTTAAGACGACAAAGCCGTTGGAGAGCCAAGTGGGGTGCCTGACTTCGCGGACGACTTTTGCCGCTTTTAGCTTCTCGACCTCTTCGATGATGAATGCTTGCTTCTCAGGGGCTTGTTTTCTTGCTTTATTCTTGACGGGGCGTGCGTTTGGACACACGGCTAAGTGGTGCTCGATCACCTCCCTCGGTACACCAGACATATCTGACGGAGTCCACGCTAACATGTCAGCGTTTGCCCGGAGGAAGGCGACGAGCGCGCTTTCCTATTTGGGAGGCAGCACAACACCAATGGTGACGCTAGCCGCCGAGCCTTCAGCCCCCGAGCTGCTGGATCTTAGAGAGACTTCTTTGTGGCGGCTGGCTCCTGGGAGAACAACTGTTTCTTCTTCTTGGGTCTCTCGAGAGGCTCCATGTCCCCGTCAGCAGGGAACTCCATGGCGGCTACCTTGTAGGCTGTTTCGACGGCACGCGTGGCGTCCAGGACATGTCCACGGATGGTGATTGTGCCAGTGCTGCTGGGAATCTTAACCATGTTGTAGGCATGATAGGTGACGGCCATGAATTTCGGGAGGGCGGGGTAGCCGAGGATGGCGTTGTACGGCAAGCCGATGTGCGCAACATTGAAGTCGATGTGCTCGGTGCGGTAGTTTTCCTTGCTGCCGAAGGTGACGGCAAGCCTGACCTGCCCCAGTGGCTCGATCGAACCGCTGGTGACTGTCGTGAAGGGCCCAGAGGGCATAAGCCTCTCGTAGGGCACTTGAAGCACTTCGAACGTCTCAATGGAGATGACATTCAGGCCTGCTCCACCATCAATGAGCGTCTTGGAGATGGCGATGTTGTCGATGGTGGGGTTGCAGACCAGCGGGGGGTTTCAACAGTCTTGGTGGACTTGGGGTGGTCCTGAGCGTCAGGCGATGGTGTACTGCGACCATTTATGGGCCCTGGAGGTCTCGAGGCTGGGGAGGGCGGCGTTGAGCTCACGAGCGAACTGCTTGAACTGATTGTTCGACTTGGGCGCCTGTGCCCCACCGAGGATGCAGGCAATGGCGCCTCTTGGAGCTTGATAGCCTCCATCTTCCTCGTCAGGGAGGTCGCCGTTCCTCTCCGCAGCGTTGGCCTGATTGCTAGATGGCTTCTGGTTGCCGCCCTTGCGCCCGCTTCCGCGGTAGCCACGGCCTCAACCGTGGTTGCCGCTGCCCTCTGCTTGTTCGCGCTCTTTGCTCAGCCTCTTGAGGTCGAAACAAGTCTCTGTAGAGTGACCGCGCCTGTTGTGGTAGATGCAGAACGGGCGGTGGTCGTCTTTTGTCTCACCAAGCTCGGAAGAGTCCCTACGGGTGCCCTTCGCGTCAGGCTCTGCCGCGAGGACCGCGGTGGCCTTGCGCTTGGACTCCACCTTCTTCTTCTGGCTCCTGGACCCCTCAGCGTGCTGATCCCCTCTCGAGGACATCTTGACAAAGAGGAGTCCCTCTTCAGCCTTGGTGCACTTGTCTGCCAGGTCGAACAGCTTGACCACAGAGGTGAGCTTGTCGTGGATACCCAGCTTCGCGAGCATCCTGTTGTTCGTGACGCCCTCGCGGAAAGCGCCGATGACTTGTGTGGCAGGGATGTTTGGGATCTTGTTGAGCACTTGGCTGAAGCGCTGGATGTACTTGCGAAGGGTTTGATCCTTCTTCTGCACCACAGCGCGCAGGTCATTGTGGGTGAGTGCGCGCTCGTGCGTCCCCTTGAAGTTGGAGACGAACTGCTTGCAGAGCTCCTCCCAAGAGTTCACAGAGTCCTCAGGGAGTTTCAGGAGCCACGACAGCGCAGAGTCACAAAGCGCGTGGGAGAGCCAGTTGGCCATGACCTTGTCGTCTCCTCCTGTCGCCTGGATGGAGGTGGTGTAGAGCTGTAGGAACTCGATGGGGTTGCTAGAGCCGTCGTAGCCCTTGGGGAGCGCCGGCCTGAACTTTGGGGGCCAAACCATGCGGCGCAGGGAGCGGGTGAACGCCATGCAGCCGGTGGCGTACGTGGCGACCCCGTGCTGCAACGCGCTGCGGTTCTGCTAGCCCGCCTGGCCGATTTCTTCCACGAGGCAGTTTTGGCGGTTGCGCTGGAGCTCCATCCCCACGCGCGCGTCTGGCGCGGTGCGCTGCACGATCAGGCAGCCGTGAGGCGAGGACCCGTGGGAGGCGGCCCTCTGCGTCGCAGCCGGTGCAAGTCCTGGTGGAGGCGGAGGCGCGTCAGGTGCAGCCGTGCCCGCGAGGGAGGGGTGCACGACGGACTGCGACGGAGCGGGGCGAGTCGTGGCGATGCCGACGAGGTGGTTGAGGTGCTCCAGCCACTGCTCGTGGGCCTCAACGGTAGGCTGATAGCGGAGAAGTTCTTGCACCCTGAGCAAGGAGGTGTGCGGCGCAGGGTCCGTCCTGCCTGGACCGGAGCCGCTTGGGCGCTGCGTTGGGTGCGACGACTGCGCGTCCCCCTGGTGCTCGGAGCTGTGCTCGGGCTCCTCCGCATGAGGTCCTGAGTTGGCGCGCTCTTCACGGCGGGGTCGTCCCCGTCGTCCGCGCGTGGCCGTGGCGCCGGGCGTGACGCGTGCTCCTTCAGGTGCGCGCCGGTTGGCGCGGGCGGCGCGAGTAGCGCGAGTGTTCGCCATGGCGCAGAGGCGGCTCGAAGGTCGTTGACGCGCCTCAGTCCCCTACCTGGCGCGCCAAATGTCAGGTTGTGACTCCCACGGAACAGGGGTGGTCACTCCCTGAAGAGTAGTTCGTGAAGGGGATTGAACGCGGAGGTCAAGACCCTCGAGAGGCACGACGACGGTGCTCGCCGAGCCTGGAGAGGAACACCCATGACAGAGATGGACACCAGTCCGTACCCAGGTTCACGTCCCTCTGGAGGGGGTAAAACCGCTACTCCTGCTTGTCTGTATTGAACTGGGGAGGGAAGCAATGGTCTTCTTCCTCCTCTAGCCGAAGGCTATTCTACTTAGCTGAGCTAGGGTTTACAAGTGTTCTCCAAGCAATTGGCCGACCCCTTCTACGGTGGAGGTCTTGTACCTTTTATAGGCGCCGCATGCGTCTTCCTTGCACTTGGCGTCCAAGGTGGGCTCCCACATGGCAGCGGCGTGGAGGAGTTCGAATCCACCCCGGCGGAATCCTTCATGGACGCGGTCCATCGGCGATAAAGTTGGGTGCGGTGGCCGACAGGCTGCAGACCGCGCAGAACGGCTCGCAGGGGTTGCAGTCTTCGGGGTGGAGCCCACGATGACGATCTTCTTGGAGTGCTGCGCCGTCCAGCTGCTTTATCATCAGAGAGGAAGGTCCGTGCTGTCCTGGCGCAGGCGGCGCAACTTTATTGACTCCTTTATCACCAAAACGGCAAAGGGAGCGCCTGCGTCACTCTGCGGATACGGCAGAGGCCTTGTGCGCCCTGTCGTACTTCCTTGGCCGTGAAGCTTCCCCGCAGGCCCGATACGTCCTGTGGGGGAATTTATGTTGACTTCTCTCCAGGCGCACGGCGCCTCAGGCGGGTCTCTTGAAGCGCTGGTCCTCTTCAGCCCTTCGCTTCCTCTTCAGGCCCTCAAGAGGATTTGCCTCTTGAGGCTCTCTCCAAGCGGCAGCTTGGTCTTAGTCGTTTCGTCTGATCAGCCCGCGTGCGAGGCCTGGGGAGAGTGGGCTCTTCATACCCCAGTCTCCACTGGGCCGACAATAACATGTATATCGAATATACCTTGCTCTTTGGCGACTATCTTGCCGGATTTCTTGTCCTCTAGGTACTTGGGGCAGTTGCGCTTCCAGTGACCTTTTCCCTTGCAGTAGTAGCATTCCACGCTAGGTTTGGGACCAGATTTGGGAGTCTTGGGTTTAGCAATCAATTTTCCCTCCCTCCTGCACTTCCAGTTCTTCCTTTCCCTGCCACCGGATTTCTTGAAATCGACGGTCTTGTTGACCATCAACAGCGTGTGCTCCTTCTTGATCTCCACCTCAGCAGTCTTGAGCATAACGAATACTTCACCTAGTGACTTAGCCATGCCTTGCATGTTGTAGTTCACGACGAAGCCTTTATAGCTAGGGGGCAACGACTGCAGTACCCTATCAATCGCCAGCTCATCGGGAATCTTGCATTCCAGAGCATTCAAGCGTTGAATGAAGCCAGACATCTTGGCCACGTGCTCGCTCAAACTGCTATGCTCCTCTATCTTGGCCGAGAAGAAAAGCTCAGAAGCTTCATATCTCTCAGCCATTTCCTGCAGCGCAAAGACAGCCTTGAGATCAGAAATTATCTCGAAGGCTCTCATCTTCTCAAAGCGCTTCTGCAGGTCGGCTTCCATGGCGAAGACCATGCCACTATGGACAAAGGCGGAATCCTCCAATTTGGTCTAGAAGACCTTCTACTCATCACCAGAGGCGTCATCTACGGGAGGGTCTCCTATGGTGGCTTTTATGACGTAAGCCACCCTATGGGGAGTGAGGAGGACCCTCAGGTTGCAGAACCAGGCCATGAAGTTAGACCCATTGGAATTAAGCTTTTCTTTCTCGAGGAACAGACCTATGTTAAACGAGGGGCGAGACATGTACATTGGAATTTGCAACAACATAAAACTTTGTTCATAATAATTTGAGTTATAGTATTTTAGAAAATAACTATCAGAACTCCCACTCAAACGAACATCCCTCTGGTCGTTTAAGTGATTACTGAAGGAGATATGCCCTAGAGGCAAATAAATAAGTAGTATTTATTGCAGTATCTCATAAGTTTATAATAGGTTTATGTATTGTGCTATAACTGTATTAATCGGAATTATTAATACACGTGCGATACATAGACAACCAGGTCCCTAGAAAGCCTCTATATGAGCTAGTCCATTGGGCAACAGTTGATCGAGATTCCCGATCAAGGACAATGACGTCGGTTGACAATGGGGTCATCTTGTTGGTAGAATAAGGTGGTGGACATACGCAAAGTATTGCAATAAGATCGTATTACGATGCTTGTCATTTGCAATAGATAAGAGTGTGATAGCTTATTCCTTAGACCGTGAGACCGTACTTATTGTTGCTTCGTAGGAGTGCTTTGAGAGCATCAAACGTTGTGTCTTATATAGCATGACAATAACGGTGTCCATCTTGGGTATTCCGAAAGAGCATCAATACGTAAGGATCAAGAGCGGGATTTGTTCATTCTTGTAATGGAAAGATACTCTGGGCCCACTCGGTGATATTGCATCTATATAGCTGCGCAGCTTATGACTAGGTCATGGAGATGTAATATCGCAGACGAGTTAATAACCTTCGTCGGTAACGAGATACAGCAAAGGCATCGGTGTGTCTACGATCATATCTCGGACAAGGTAGTATCGCAGAGACAAATGGAATGAATATCATACTTATGGTTCAACGACGATATTCGTGGAATGCACAGGGGTCGTTATATATTTCCAGGTATCCCTGACGATCATTGGTGAGCGGAGTGTCTCGACCATGTCTGGAGTGTTCCCGAACCGTAGCGTAACAAACTTAAGGTCTTAGCGACGCTTTGAGATAGGTTCTGGAATTTTATAGGTTTTTGTTGGAGAGAAAGAAATGATCCGGAAAGAGTTCCGGTGGTCCGGAAGGAGTTCCGGGGAGCTATGGAAGGGTTCCGAGAATGTCCGAAAGTTGTTCGGGTGGTTCCGAAATAGTTTCGGAGTCATGGGATATTGAATTATATATAAATATATTAATTATGAATTAATGGGATTTTTATATTAATTTAATATTAATTAAATAAAGGAAAAAGGGGGCTCCCACCTATATGGGCCCTAAGAGGGCCCAAGAGGGGGGAGCCGCACCCCACAAGGGAGGGTGGGCCCCAAGGGGGTTCGGCCGGCCCAAGGGGGGGCGCACCAACCCCCCCAAACCTTTAGTCCCACATGGGGGAGCCAAGGGGGTTGGCACACCCCTTCCCCCTTTATATAGCAAGGCATATTAATTGATTTAATTCATAGGAAATTCAGTTAATTCCCAATTTCTCTCTCGATCCCGTGGTTACCAAGTTGGAGCCGCGCCGAGCTGAGGAAGGGGGTCTCTCTCCACCTAAGCCATACCGCAGAGCGCCGTTGCTCTGCGGGATTCCAGATAAGATCTACTCCTGCGATTTCAGCTGGATCTGAATGACCGGGAGTTGTCGCTAGGCTCCGTATGTTTGCGAGTGCTCGGAGGCTACTCTATTGAGGAGCTTGGGCGACGTCGTCTCGCCCCCTGCAGCCGCCGCGCCTTCCCCCTCTGCTGCCGGCGCGCCAGCCCCTGGTGCTGGCGCTCTGCCTTCTTCCGCCCGACGCCCGTCGACGCAGATCATCGTCGACACCCCGGCGTCATCGACTCCGACATCGCGGCAAGTTCTCCGCGACCTCGAGGTCGGCTACGTACGACTTCATCGTCAACGCTTGTGCGGGAGCGTAATCCCCGCTATCGGTCTACATGGAGGTAATGTAACCTGTTCCGCCACCGTTATCGCATGTACTAGATAGATAGATCCTGGCTAGTTAGGGTTTCGTTCGCTAGAAAATTATTGTTTTCTGCCCCCGTAACCCCTTCAATTACACGTCCCCAATCCATTACACAACCCCTCATCGTCAAAGACGGCTACACAACTTCAAGGGTAGACAACTTGGTCGATCACAACAACTCTATGACTCATGCTCGACCTTTCGGCCTCCGTGTTCCGATGCCATATCTGCATATGTCAGGCTCGGCACAATAACCTCCACGTAACGCTTGTGCAACATGGCTTACACCCACTGTATGCGAACGACGATATGTCTGACACCCGATCGTCACGGAGTGCCTCATAACATAGAACTTTCTTGGTGGTGCTTGTTGGAGAGAGAGAGAGAGAGAGAGAGAGAGAGAGAGACCCGCCAGCCAAAGACACGGTACAAGCCGTATGTCGGTAGTGGAACCAGTCTCACGTAAGCGTACGCGTAAAGTCGGTCCGGGCCGCTTCATCAACTCGATGCGGCTGGAATCAGAAGTGCACGCTAGAGGGTATCAAATAACACGAACGGTGCCCCCATGCAGAACACGGGTTCTAACAGCGTACAACTATATCTACGATAGATCGGCTCTAATACCACTGAAGGGGATCGTATGCAGAAAACAAAAAAATTCCCAGGAACGATATCCTTAAAACTAGCCAAGATCTATACTATGAAGATATATAAGTACAACGGAGATCGGAATACATACCCTTGTAGACTGAAAGCGGGATTACGTTCCCGCACAAACGTTGATGATGAAGACCGACGAAGCCGACCTCAAGGTCATGTAGTGGAAGTAGACCTCAAGTCACCGCTAGCGTAGCACCTCGCAGGGCGTTACACATGTATGGTGGAGATGACGACCTCCGAAGCTCCAGTCCAGGACGAGCAGCGGAAGACTTGGACCGGAACACCAGCAGCGCGGCAGAGGGCTATGGTGGAGAGACCCCCTCTCTTCTTGGCGCAACTCCGACTAAGGGAATCACGAAATCAAGAGAGAATTAGGGAATTAATTGGTGAATTAAAAGGCCAGGGGTGCCCCTTCTTATATAGGCTCCTAGGGGGAGCCAACTCGCCAGCCAGGCAATGTGGGACTAATCCCACATGCCTGGTGCGGCAGCCCTTGGTGCGCCAACCCCATTGTGGGCCCCATTTGGCCCACCTAGGCCGGCCATCAAGCCCCCCACCGAATTCCTTTGGGGATTCCCCCCCCCCCCCCCATGGGCCTTCTTTCCACCAGAAGGCGCATTTCGGAAAATCAGCCTAAATAATTTCGAAAATAAATATATAAAATCATATTTAAACATTAATTACACTAATTAATATCATACATATTATATATAATTTATTCTAGCTTCGAAAACTATTTCGTCGCTGCCCGATCTCCATCGGACCCTTCCCGGGACGTTCCCGGTGATCTCTTTCCTTTCCAGTTGTCTTGTCGAAACCCCTTAAGTCTGTTACCCTAGCGGTTCGATATAATAACAGGTATGATCGAGACTCCTCTCCGATCAATGACTAACTCGTAGGCCTGGACCCCATGAATTAATCCCTGTGATATAACGAATGAATCTCATCTATCAAACATGATTGTTAAGTCTTAAATCTTTTGTCATGGCGATACTTAGCATGTCCGAGCATCGTTCTCAGAAATCTCCATATCTAGCTGACGTCGTTACCGACTTTGCTATCTTCTACTCGTCTATGAATTTATGTCTACGTGACCTAGTCACATGCTTGCAAGCTCATTAGACATAATCTCACCGAGTGGGCCCTAGAGTATCTATACGGCTATATGGACTGACAAATCCCACTATTGACCCCTCGTCTCAACTACCCCCTTCCGATACCCAAAAGTATCACCTATCATTGTCACACTATATAAGATATGACGTTTGGTGCGATCAAAGTATCTTACAGGGATAACAAAAAGAGTTGATCTCACTTTCGAAGGCGTAATGACTACGTCATATAAATATGGGTATGTCGTTCTACCAACGACATGACTTTCATTGAAGACCGACACCATGCCCTATGATCAGAAAACGTCGATCATCAATCGCGCAACGAAACTAGTCTTAGTATAGTCTACTAGGGACCTGGTTGTTTACATATCACACCTGTATTAATGTTGTTGCTTAATACAGGTATAGCATGACACAAAACGTATTATGAACAATCGAGATATGATAAAGAAATACACTTTATTAATTGCCTCTAGGGCATATCTCCTTCATAAACAACCAGGTCCCTAGTAGCCTCTACTAAGACTAGTTCATTGTGTGATTGATGACCGAGGTTTCCCGATCATGTGACATGGCGTTAGTTGGCAATGAATTCATATCGTTGGTAGAACGATGCGATAGACATACCCATATTTGTAGGACGTAGTCATTACACCTTCGACCGTGAGATCAACTCTTATTGTTATTCCTGAAAGATACTTTGATCGCATCAAACGTCATATCTTATATAGTGTGACAATAAAGGTGACACTTTCGGGTATCGGGAGGGACTAGTTGAGACGAGGGGTCAAGAGCGGGATTTGCCAGTCCGCATAGCAGGATAGATACTCTAGAGCCTACTCGGTGAGATTATGTCAAATGATCTTGCAAGCATGTGACTAGGTCACCCGGACATAAGATCATGGACGAGTAGAAGATAGTGTTGTCAGTAACGAGATCATGCTGGGTAAGGAGATATCCATGAGCGAGTCTCGGACACGGTAAGTATCGTTGTGGCAAAAGGTTTAAGACTCGACGTCTAGGTTTGATAGATGATAGTCATTCATTATATCACTCGGGTTAATTCATGGGGTCAAGGCCTACGAGTTAATCATTGATCAAAGAGGGGTCTCGATCATGTCTGTTATTATATCGAACCGCTAGGGTAACACACTTAAGGGGTTTCGACAAGACAACCGGAAAGGAAAGAGATCACCGGGAACGTTTCGGGAATGGTCCGATGGAGATCAGGCAGCGACGAAATAGTTTCAGAGAAAGAATAAATTATATATAATATGTTTGATATTAAGTAGTCTAATTAATGATTAAATCTGATTTTATATATTTATTTTCAAATTTTTAAAGGCTGATTTCCCTAAATGGGCATTATGGTGGAAAGAAGGCCCATGGGGGGATCCCCCCAGGGCTTTGGATTGGATTAGGGCTGGCCAAGGTGGGCCAAATGGGGCCAACCTAGGGTCGACGCTGTAACATCCCAATATTTTGGAATGTTTAAAAATCACTAAAATTTAAAACTTTTGTTTTGATTAAAATAAAATATTAAAATGCATAAGAAAACCAACTATAAATAACTTCAAGCATAGTGAAAAAGTTTAATATTTCAAATATCTCAATTTAGCATTATTTTCAAAAGTTGTTCAAGTTAAACATTATAATATCCATTGTATTTTCTTAAACCTCAACATATAATTTGACAAATGAATTATCAACTCCAAACCATTTTCATATAAGAAAAGATTTTTTTTTAAGTATTTGATTTCAACCACTTAGCCATAGCTATTCATAAATTTAAATAATGTTTACAAGTATCCTTTTAAACTATTTAAAACATGATCTTTTTGTCAAATGGTTTTCATACTTTACCTGAGTTCAAAACATAGTTCGGAAATTACAAATCTATAGTTTATAACTTTAAAACTTCATAAATTTTAATTAATTATCCAAATAGACATTTCATTTAGCTTAGATGATTTTCATTAATTTTCAAAACATAAAATGATTTTCATGAATATATTCAATATAAGAAATGAAATAAATCTAAAATCTTTTCCAAAGGTATGTTATGGAGTTTTCAAATGATTTATCATAATATAAAACTTAGTGGTGCACAAAAAAATTTAAATTGAAAATGAATACACTATATTTCCCTTTTCATTTCAAATAGTTGTGTTCTGTTATTTAATATTATACTAAAGTCAAAATGATTGAATATTGAAAATGAGTTTTAGATAACTTAATATCAAACATATATAACTTTGGTAATTCCATAAATTTTATTTAACCCCAAATGTATTATTAAATCCCTAATTTCAAAGTTAACCTAAAATAGGCAAAATTGTATTTTATGAATATTTCAAATATTATTTTTTTCAAAAATGTTCAAAACATGCCCACAACTAGTTTAACACAAAGATAATGCTTTGACAATTTTTAGAAATTTATTTGACTTGATTTGGAGTCTTTAATCAAAAGATATGAATTAAATGGAAAATAAGAAAAAGAAAAAGAAAAATGATGACGTCAGCGTCTTCAACCTCCCGTCAATCCGCCCGGCAGTTTCGGCCAATTTAATCCACCGTTTCCTCACGATTATGGGTATTAACCCGAGCCCCGAACCTCTCCTTTAATAGCCCTTGTCTCCCTCTCCATTTCCCCTCTCCTTTCTCTCCATTTTGTACCCCGTGGCCGACGAATTTGGTCGCCGGAATCCTTCGGCCGCCGCCTCCATTTCTCCGATTCCGGCGAGTAGAACCACACCGTCAGCCCGAGACCCTCCCCGTCCTTCTCCTCTGGTCTTCGCGCACACCACGGACCCCTCCTACCCCAATTTCCGCAGCCTTTTCGACGAATTCGTGCACACCCGAAGGTGGCCGGAGCCGTCGCGTCTTCGGTCGCGCCCCCACGCCACTCCAGTACGGGATGCTCTGCCGTTGTCACCTTCCACCTCTCCGTGTCGCGCCGAGCCGTTTGTCGTCTTCCCGAGGCCGGGGCACCACGGGAGCGCCATCCCCGTCAACCACCGGAGCTCGCCGGCGCCCCGAGCAACTCCGGCTGCGTCTCCCCGTCGTTCCAGGACGTGCGCCTTGTCGCCGAAACCGCCATAATCCTCGCCACCTCACGCCGCTCCTCTCAATCGTCTTCTCGAGGCCGGGGAGACACCCCAGCATCGCCGGCATCCACGCCCGAGCGCCGCAGCCGTCGTCTTCTTCGACTCCGGCGAACTCCACCGCCGGCTTTTGGTCAACCCACGGTGAGCCATCCGATCTAGATCGTGCTGTCGTAAATAGATCCTTTAAACTGAACCGGTACGGCTCGTTCAGATCCATCGGATATGGATCTGACAATCCAGATCTGTTTAACTTAATCCAGTCAGCAGCCCAGTCAGTGCCCAGTCGGCAGCAACGTCAGAAATTATTTTATTCGATTTAAATTTAATTGGCTATTTTTACAGAAAAGTCCTTGTAGTTCAAACCCCCATAACTTTTTAACCACATATCCAAATTTGACAAATTTTATATTTTTGGAAAGCCCTTGACATGTAGAATATTGTAGGTCTGTTAAAATTAAATTTTGACTTAGATTAAATTATTCAAATTTCAAATGGAGGATTTGAGTATATTTGTCATAACTTTAAATCTATAAATTCAAAAATTGCAAATAAAAAATATTTTAGAAACTTTGGAATATCTGAAATTTTATTCCACTGTTATAAAATACTTTTGAGTAGTATTTGAATGATTTTATACTTATATATTTAATTTGAATAGTTTGACTATTTTTGACATAACTATTAATAGAAACATTATTTTTGATTAAATCCAATTACTATAAATTTAATTAAATCCCCTCTATCTATTAATATTATTTATAAAAAAAATTATAAAAATTTAATCACAGAAAACTTTAATCTTGGATTTATTCCTTTTATTATATTTTGCAAAAATATAAATTAATTAAATTGCATTTATAGCCTCGTGCATATTTTATAAATATCACCAAAATTAGTATGTTGTTTCCTATGATTAAAAAGTGCATTGCATGCATAAAATATTTTACCATATTGTTATACTCCTCATAGGAAAACTTCTCCCTCATTTTATCTAAGTTAGGAGTATATTCAACTTAGTATTTTGGTAAAGTGCTATGCACTTAGACACTTAGTATTTTCAACATGGAGCTAGAAGACCAATGAAGGACTTAGCCAAAACAAGACTTCAGAAGTATCTCCCAGAAGTAGAATGTGACTCCCTAAAATCGGTACTATGTAGATTTAAGCGATTCCGCCGAAATCCGCATAATAACGTTTTTAGGTCGCCCACCAGACATAATGTGCATGCCGAAACATGCGTATTATGTGGGTGGAATTGTGATAATATTACAACAGTTCCGATACATCCACAAATACAACAGAAGATATAATACAACAACGACTCGAACGAGTCAAGATACAAATGATACAATACAAAGATTTAAATGACAGCGGAAGCGAATAGTATCCGACTACGGATAAGTTGCAAATTGGACTAAGATTCTTGAAGATAAGCGATGGCGTCATATCCCTGCCCAGCCAAGCCGGAGGGATTCCCAAGCTAACGTCGTCAGACTTCAAACATGTTAACTGCACGTAAAGCACATCCCAAAAGAGCGTCAGGGCATTCCCTGGCAAGCAAAACCGACTTGCTACTTTCTACACCATCTCCCAAAATATAGGGGAGGTGGACTTAGCGGCAGCAGCACTAGCAACCTAAAGAGACATGCTACAACTTCCGTCTAATTAGAGAGGGATAAGAGAGCGCATATGATAAACATCTACAACTAACACCAAACATAACCCATTCTCGAATTCACCCCCTCAACCAAAAATGAGGAAGCAATTCGGGAAAACTCACACGTCATTCAGTTTTAGTTACCATTTATTGTGAAAGTAATTCTATATTACTAGTCAAGTTAATTAACAATAATTAGGTGCAAGTTGTCTAGATCTTGTTAGCCAGCATCATCACCAAAGTCGTCCATAACCGTGGACACGGCTCATCGATGAGATTATACCCTGCAGGGGTGCACTACTGTACCCATACTCGCATGATCAACCCAAGCAAGCATCAGGGCTTCTCAACACGACTTATTCCTTCACAACAGCAAGTCCAAGTGCCACCCATATGAGTTGTTACCCGCGTCAAGAGTCCGGCCGAATCTCAATTGCGGACTCATTAGTTTGTGTCTGCGCGCCATGCGGCTCAAACCACAGTAGGAACTGTCCGCTTCGCGCGCACCACCCCTATATGACCCGCCGTATCAAGTAACCTCTCATCAATCATCATCATCATGCACATGGATATGAGCAAATGGAAAACCCGAACTAGTTGCGGCACATGGACAAGCTGTAGATCCGTTCAAAGTCGAGGGGGGCTCCATACGGCCTCCCACAAGTGGTTAGTGCGCTCAAAATTGGATTCGAGGACAAAATCTCAGTTCCTAGGTTGACACTGAGCAGAACAAAGCACCTCGCAAGGCCTTCCGTCTGGTGCCTTATCTTTTAATTATAATACCCCAATATAAAACAACATTTTATTAAGGTAAAATATTCTATCATACTAAGCAGATGAAACATAAGACCAACAGACGACTCGCACAAACAACTCTAAGCATGCACTACGACTCGCAAGGCCAACAGATAAACATGCAACGGGTAGTAGGTTGTGGGGATAAAGCTGTATGGGCTGCAGGATACTCATGTGATGGGATCGCGATAAAGAATCGAATGCTAGGGTAGCAGAGATCAACGGCAGGAATGAAAGACAATGTATAGGTAAACAAGCAAACTTTGCTTGCCTGGAATCCCGCATGGAAGCAGATCTTGTCGTTGCTCACACATCTCAACGTCGTATCCGCGAAGAAGCAACAAACACTGGAAAGCGTAAAAGATGCATTTTACAACTTCGGCATAAGATCCAGCATGATCATATGAGAATGATGCATGGCATGGCAAAATGCAATACAATGCAGGTAATCCAAATTAAGCGGGAGAGCAACCCCGGTAATTAATATTTAGGTGCAAGTTATTTATGTATCAGCAATATTAAATGTTGGTTAACATGGCAACACATGGCATGGGTGATCTAATTAAATTAAATGGAATAGGGCATTATATATTTATTACCCCTAACATTCCATATTTGATTATTTAGTTGCAATTAACAAATTATACTAAGCAATTAAAATAACATCTGCAAAATGGCATACAAATGGCATATTAATATTCCTTGCATTTTTCTGATACAAAAACATATAAAGATTATTTTAATTGGAGTTATAGAATTAAAGTTATTAACAAATTAAGATTAGGGGTGTTTCTGCAATTTACAGGGGCCTAACCATGATGGAAACAATGTTTTGGGGACTTAGGTCCGAAAACCAGAGAGCAGGGGGTTTGGGGTAATTTTTCCCAGATGCTCTGGTCACTGACGGTTAGGGCCCGCATGTCAGTGATGGAAAAGAAACAAAAAGGGGGTTTATTTCTCCACGCGCCCAAGGGAACTCGAACTCAGCATCTCGCGCGTGGGAGGGACGGCTGCGCTAGCCACTGGGCCGGAGCGGTGCTACTGATGTCGATAGGCAAACGACCTTACATGAAGCTACCTGACGAAGTTAACTGAATCCAAAAAAACAGAACAGGGACACACTATGTTCAGTCTTTGGAGAAAAGGAAGAAAAAGGTGAAGGATGGAGCGGATGGGGACTCGATCTCTGATCCTCCCAGGAGGATGCGAGTACCACTGCCACTGGGCTACAGCTCGGATGGTGTTAGACAAAGACACGAAATTGTTTTTGAGGTTGTATGACTGGGAAAAACCTGATGAATCTGAAACCACGGTTCAGATTTTCTAAACCTGCTCGTCGGGAACGAAGTACTAACGGGCGGCGACTTCCAGGGCGATGCGGGCGGGTGTGTAATCGCTGAAACGACCAGGAGGGATGTTTTTTTGAGTGGGAATTCTGATAGTTATTTTCTAAAATACTATTACTCAAATTATTATGAACAAAGTCTTATGTTGTTGCAAATTCCATTGTAGATGTCTCGCCCCTCGTTTAACCTAGGTCTGTTCCTTGAGAAAGAAAAGCTTAATACCAATGGGTCTAACTTCATGGCTTGGTTCCGCAACCTGAGGATCCTCCTCACTCCCCATAGGGTGGCTTACGTCATTGAAGCCGCCATAGGAGACCCTCCCGCAGATGACGCCTCTGATGATGAGAAGAAGGTCTTCCAGACCAAATCGGAGGATTTCTCCTTTGTCCAGAGTGGCATGCTCTACGCCATAGAAGCCGACCTGCAGAAGCGTTTTGAGAAGATGAGTGCCTTCGAGATAATTTCTGATCTCAAGGCTGTATTTGCGCTGCAGGGTAAGGCTGAGAGATATGAAGCTTCTGAGCTTTTCTTCTCGACCAAGATGGAGGAGCATAGCAGTGTGAGCGAGCACGTGGTCAAGATGTCTGGTTACGTTCAACGCCTGAATGCTCTTGAATGCAAGATTCCTGATGAGCTGGCGATGCTAGGGTGCTGCAATCGTTGCCCCTAGCTATAAAGGTTTCGTCATGAACTACAACATGCAGGGCATGGCTAAGTCCCTGGGTGAAGTGTTCGTGATGCTCAATACTGCTGAGGTGGAAATCAAGAAGGAGCACACGCTGTTGATGGTCAACAAGACCGTTGATTTTCAGAAATCTGGTGGCAAGGGAAAGAACAACTTGAAGTCCAAGAAGGATGGCAAGCATGTTGCCAAGCCTAAGACTAACAAGTCTGGTCCCAAAGCTAGCGTGGAAAGCTTCTACTGCAAGGGAGATGGTCACTGGAAGCGCAACTGCCCCAAGTACCTGGAGGACAAGAAAGCTGGCAAGATAGTCGCCAAAGAGAAAGTTATATTTTATATACATGTTATAGATGTGTACCTTACATCCGTCCGTAACAACACTTGGGTATTTGATATTGGTTATGTTGCTCATATTTGTAACTCTCAGGAGGAGTTGTGGATAAAACGGTGCCTGGCTAAGGACGAGGTGACGACGCGCGTCGGCAACAAATCAAGAGTTGACGTGGTGGCTGTAGGCACACTCCCTCTACTTCTATCATCGGGATTAGTTTTGGTTTTAAATAAATGTTATTTTGTATCGTCCTTGAGTGTAAACAATATCAGTGGTTCTTGCTTGTTGCAAGACGGATATTCATTCAATTCAGTAGTGCTATTTCGATGAATGATATCTTTTATGTTAATGCTCCCGAGAATAATGGTTTATTCTTGTTGAATCTCGATCGTAGTACTCACATCCAAAACATAGATGCCAAGAGGATAAATCTTAGTGATGATACCGCCATGTATATGTGGCATTGCCGTCTCGGTCATATTGGTGTAAAGCGCATGTAACATCCCAACATTATATAATGTTCAAAAATCACAATAATTTAAAACTTTTTTTGATTAAAGTAAAATATTAAAATACATAAGAAAACCAACTTTAAAAGACCTCAAACATATTGAAAGAGTTTAATAATTCAAATATCTCAAGTAATGATTATTTCCAAAAGTTGATTCAAATTAAACATCTTAGTATCCATTGTATTTCCTAAAGCTCAATATATTATTTGACAAATGATTTGCTAACCTTCAAAACATTTTCATGTAATACAGAGTATCTTTTAAGTATTTGATTTCAACCCTAGCCATAGCTATTCATAAAATTAAAATAAATTTTACAAGTGTTCTTTTAAACTATTTTAAAAATCGTACATTTGCAAAATGGTTTTATTCTTTTACCTGAAGTCAAAGCATATTTTTTGTAAATGTCAAGTCTATAGTTTATAAATTTAATAACTTCATATATTTTATAATTAATGGATTATCCAAATAAACATTTCATTAGATTAAATGCTTTTCATTTATTTTCAAAACATAAAATGATGAATATATTCTAAATGAGAAATGAAGTAAAACTAAAATCTTTTCCAAAGTTGTTATGAAGTTTCAATTGAATTATCTTAATATAAAATATAATAGTGCACAAAATATTTTGAATTAAAAATGAATACATTATATTTCTCCTTTTCATTTCGAATAGTGGTGTTATGTTATTTAACGTTGTACTAAAGCCAAAAATGATTTAATGTTGGAAAATGACTTTAAATAACTTAATTATAAACTAATATAAGTGTTGTATTTTTATAAATTTTATTTAGCCAAAAACGAAATTATTTAAGCCATGTTTTCAAATTTGACATTAAGTGTCAAATTTGTATTTAATCAATAATTCAAAATTTTGATTTTTGAAAAGTGTTCAAAACATGCCTACAACTGGTTTAACACAAATATATTGTTTTTACAAATTTTAGAAATTTATTTGACTTGATTTAGAGTCTTAAATCAAAAGTTATGAAAGAAATAAGAAAAATCAGAAGAAAAAAATCGCTGACGTCAGCGTGACGTGAGCTCGTCTTCAACCTCCAGAACAGCACACACGGGCCGAAACGCACGGGCCGAAATGTCTCTTATGATTTCCGGTGATTTAGAGCACCAAATGACGCACCGTTTCTTTCTAATTAAAGTCCTTGATCTCCTCTTTCATTCCCCCATAAAAGCCCTCTCTTAAACGCCCTAAATTGCTCTAATTTTGTCCGCCATTAAACATGAGCGTTTTTGGTCGAAATTAATCTCCGATTGATTGCGGGCAATTTACTGCACCAAATCAAGCACGGTTGGTTCCTATAGATAGCCCTCGACCTCCTCCTCCTCCCCCCCCCCCCCCCCCCTCCCCAAAAGCCATCTCCAATACGCCCCCAGGCCGACGAATTTATTCTCCGGAGTTTCGCTCGACCGCCACAGTATTTCTTTGATTCCGGCGAGCAGAGTGAGTCCCCGCTGCCGATTCTTGGTCCTTACTCCTTCCCACGTCCGTGCGCTCCTTTAAACACCCTCCTTGCTTCATTTCCACAGCCAAATCGTGGAGGCTGAACTTGACCCGAAGGTTATCGTCGTCGTCGCCACTGCACACAGCTCCGGGAAGCGCCGCTCAACTCCGACACCGTCTTCCTCTCCGTCGTGTCCAGACGCGCGTCGCCGTTGTCTCCCTCGTGTCCGGGAGCTTCCGAAACGTCGTCGCCGTCCACACCCGTCGCAGACGACCACATCACGCCGACCGTCCGCGTTCGCCTGCGATCGTCCGGCCGATCTACCGCCGCCATCATCTTCTCTCGCCGGTGAGCTGCTGTTGTGCTTCCTTCTATCTTGTTACATACATATCACTTGATGAAGGGTAGCAGCCATTAGAAAAACGTCATAGGTCACCTATTCAATATTTTCGTTTTTCTGACTAGACATAACTTCCAAAATTCATATTAAATCAACTGTAACTCCGTTTTTGATGTTTTTGTAGTCTATTGAATCGTATGAACGTGTAGAAAAAAGTGGTATAATAAAAACTTGTATTTTAGTCGTGCACTAACTTGATATTTACAAAAACATGTAAACCATTATTTTAATTATAGTTTTAATTCTGTAAGGTCAAAATTTGTTAATAAAATATCTTTGAAAAGCCCATGACCTATAGATTGTGCTAGTTCTGTTGTTTTTATTCAAATTCAAATTAAAATTCAAAATATGATGTTTGAGTAAATTTGACATAACTTTTGATATAAACACTATTTTTGAGTAAATCAAATTGCTATAAATTTATTTAAATCCCCTCTTTCTATTAATACTAATTATAAATTTTGTTATAAAAATTTAAATCACATAAAACTTTAATAATATTTATTCCTTTATTATATTTTGTGAAAATAGAAATTAATTAAATTGCATTAGCATAATTGTTCATGTGATTAAAAATTGCATTTCATGCATATCATATTTTATTTTGTAGTTATATTTCCCATAAGAAAACTCCTTCCCCATTTTCTCTAAGTTAGAAATATTTTCAACTTAGCATTTTGGTAAAGTGATACACTTAGACACTTAGGATTTTCAACATGGAGCTAGAAGGCCAATGAAGGACTTAGCCAAAACAAGACTCAGAAGAAATCTCCAAGAAGTAGAAGCACTTAGAAGAAAATCAAGAAGAAGTCCAAGAAGACCAACCCCTTTTATCCTCTAAGTCTTTCTCTCTCTCTTTCATTTCTCCTTTCTTCCCTTAGACCTTTTGGAAGACTCAGTTAAATCCAAAACCAGCCTAGGTGATACAAAAGTCATCAAGTCTGAAGATTATTCAAGTCTACCAAGGATTCAATCAAGACATCACAAAGGAGAATATTACAAGTCTGGAGATGAAGTCTGAAGGATCAATTACATCTTTATTTCTATCTTTTCCCTCTTTCCTAATCTTGTCTTTCCCCTTATAGACTTAGTATTTTTCTCTAAGTATTTTGCACATCATGGCTAAGCCATTAGAGTGCTTGTTTCAAGATAATATAAAACAAAGTATTTTTATCCAACTTAGGATCGTAGTCCTTAGTCATTTTTGACCAACACATTTCCTTGCATTGACTTAAAAGATTTTCATGGCATGACATGCATCTCTAGTCCTTAGAAATAATTTGCATATCATGCATAAACATATTTTCCTTAGAAGTTTTATGAAACCTGTTTGTTCACTATGTATGTGCATGTATGTTTGATGATTGTTGTTTGTTGATTGTTGTATTGTTGTTTGCTTATATTGTTTAGATTGAACGGAGAACAAACGTTCGTTGTTGAAAAGAGTTTGTGAACAACGACAACATTCAAAGGCAAGTGGCACACCCCCCCATAAAAGTCCTATTATTTTACTATGCATGAGTAGATTATTTTTCTATAAGCATGTGTAGGATAGTATTGCTATGCAAGCCATGTTTAGACTCCCTTATTCCTGTGTCTAGGTTCCTATGAAAATACTTAGTAGAATTGTGATGCTATGCAAAACTATTTTGATAAATTGTTAAATTCTACTAAGTTATAAACAAAGACCTGGGTGGAATTGGTTGCTTGGCTGTATGAGTTGAGTGTTGTCCCCAGGGCTTTTACCTGTGGGATATTCACTTGTGGATGGCCACCCAGGAACAGAGGAATCTGAAGGAACTCCCAGTGAAGATTTCTTCTCGTGCAGCCATTGCCAATATAGGCTCTGGCTTGATCAACTAAGCTGCATGGACTCGCCCCGGCCTGACAGGTGGTGGTAGTGGTTTGTAGATGGAGCGCGTCAGGCCACCATGGGGAGGGAAAATGCTTCTGAAATAACTCGTCTCATTCTTCTCCTTTTCCTTAACACTTCAAGAGTGTATAGGATAGTTTGGGTTGAATGGGTACAATGGTGAACCGCACAACCTCTGCAGAGTTAAAATCTAAGTACTTAGCTGTGTCCTAGGTAACGGACAATTGAGCAGCTGAACGAGGACGTCAACGGAGGATTCCATCATTCCAACTTCAGAAATAAAACTTGATGGGTGAACAAGGGAATATGAGATTATGGTTTTCATGCCATACTTGTCTTGATTTGAAGAAAGTGTTTTCCAAACAGTTAGGAAAAATTGGCTTTATGCAAAATAGCCTTGAACTCCACCAGCCAAATATGCATATAGGTTATTAGAGTGTTTCCTCTAAGTGTCCACCATAGTGTCACTTGCCAGACTCCATTTTTAATGGAATATGACCCACGTTGTTGCAATATTTTTCTTATTGCAGATTGTTCAGATGACGAGTGAGGTTTCGTTTAAAGGTTTCGAGTCTACAACCAACATGTTTTCGCCTGTGGCAACATGAATGTGATGGAGACTCACTGCTATTGTATTTCCGTTGTTTACTCTTTCAAAGCTAGCTTTATGCTATGCAACTTGTATTGAATATTTTGTAAGTCTGGATCATCGATGTAATAAAATTGATACTTTGTTGTGATATTACATCGTAAACTGTGTGTGCAAATGAATCGATCCAGAGATTTGCACTATACACAGGTATCTGCCTTATTTTAAGTGCAGGTACGCTACATCGCATGAAGAAACTCCTGAAGGGGTTACGGTGCAAAAAACAATAATTTTTCTAGCGTACGAAACCCTAACTAGCCAGGATCTATCTATCTAGTACATGTGATAACGGTGGCGGAACGGGTTACATTACCTCCATGTAGACCGATAGCGGGGATTACGCTCCCGCACAAGCGTTGACGATGCAGTCGTACGTAGCCGACCTCGAGGTCGCGGAGAACTTGCCGCGATGACGAAGACGATGACGTCGGGGTGTCGACGATGATCTGCGTCGACGGGCGTCGGGCGGAAGAAGGCGGGACGCCGGCACCAGGGGTGGTGCGCCGGCGGCAGAGGGGGAGGTGGCGCGGCAGCTGCAGGGGCGAGACGACGTCGCCCAGGCTCCTCAAAAAGAGTTACCTCCGAGCACTCACAAACATACGGAGCTTAGCGACAACCCCCGGTCATTCAGATCCAGCTGAAATCGCAGGGGTAGATCTTATATGGAATCCCGCAGGACAACGGTGCCCAGCGGTATAGCTTAGGTGGAGAGAGGGGGCAAAACGGGCGGAGAAACAGCTCGGCCGGCCTGCGATACAATTAATTGTATTTTCCAATGAATTAATCCAATTAATATGCCTTGCTATATAAAGGGGGGAGGGGGTGTGCAAACTCCCCAGCTCCCCCATGTGGGACTAAACAAAGGAGGAGGGGTGGCACCCCACATGGGCTGGCCGAACCAGCCATGCGGCCCACCCCCCTTTGGTGATGCGGCTCCCCCTCTTGGGCCCTCTTAGGTCCCATGTAGGTGGGAGCCCCCCTTTTCCTTTATTTAATTAATATTAAATTAATATAAAAATCCCATTAATTCATAATTAATATATTTATATATAATTCAATATCCCGTGATTCCGAAACAATTTCGGGACCACCTGAACAACTTTCGGACATTTCTGGAACTCTTCCAGACCTTCCCGGAACTCCTTCCGGACCACCGGAACTCTTTCCGGATAATTTCTCTCTCTCCAACAAAAACCTATATTATTCCAGAACCTATCTCCTGGTGTCGCTAAGACCTTAAGTTTGTTACGCTACGGTTCGAGAACACTCCAGACATGGTCGAGACACTCCGCTCACCAATGACCGTCAGGGATACCTGGATGTATATGACGGCCCCTGTGCATTCTACGAATATCGTCGTTGAACCATGAATATGATATTCATTCCCTTTGTCTCTGCGATACTACCTTGTCCGAGATATGATCGTAGACACACCGATGTCTTTGTTGTATCTCGTTACCGACGAAGGTTATTAACTCGTCGGCGATATTACATCTCCATGACCTAGTCATAAGCTGCACAGCTATATAGATGCAATATCACCGAGTGGGCCGAGAGTATCTTTCCATTACAAGAATGGACAAATCCCGCTCTTGATCCTTACGTCTCGATGCTCTTTCGGAGTACCCAAGATGGACACCGTTATTGTCATGCTATATAAGACACAACGTTTGATGCTCTCAAAGCACCCCTACGAAGCATCAATAAGTATGGTTGAACGGGAATCCGGCACCTAGAGGGGGGGTGAATAGGTGCTATTACAAATTTTAGGTCTTTTCAAATTTAGGCTCAACACAAAGGTAAATTCTCTAGATATGCAACTACGATGAATTTACCTAAATGAGAATCTAAGCAATAACAAGATAAGCAAGTAAGGGAGCAAAGGGTAAAGGGAACCAAGTGAAGCACGCGGAGACGAAGATGTAATCCCGAGTTCCACCCAAGGGTGTACGTCTCGTTTGGAGAGGTGTGCGCTACCACAACAGGTTAGCCGCAACGCCACAAAGGCTCACCTTCTTCTCCGATGAACTCAACCACAAAGGTTTCGAGTCCACCTTCCACTATTGATCCCCTTTTAGGGCGGAGATCGAATCCCTTACAAACGCTTGAGGCACACACCCACAACTGAATTGGGGGCTCCCAAGAAGACCACAAAAGGTCAAGGACCACAAAAGGTCAAGGTAACACCAAGAGTACAACAATGGTGAACTAGGTTTTCCCACCGGAAACCCTAGCCACGAAATCCCCAAGTGAATGGGGGAGAAATGCAAATCCCTTCGGTGAGGATGTAGATCCGGGCCTTCTCCTCCAATCCTCCAAAGATCTATGAATTTGGGTGGGGGGATTGGGAGATCTTGATGATTTGAGCTTTCAAGAATAGTAGGAGAGAGAAAATCTGAGAGCTCTCTGTTCTTGAGTGAGTGAGGGGGTATTTATACTCCCCCTCAAAATCTGGCCGTTGGCTGTCTTGGGCACCCGGAAATTCCGGTATAAGTACCACCGGAAATTCCGGTGCCCCGGAATATCCGGGTCTTTGAAAATATCCGAGCTGAATTTCCGGTTGAGATCAGAACCAATTATGAACTTGACTTAGCCGATTTTCTGAGGTTGACTCGGAATATCCGAGTCCTTGAAATTTCCGAGCTGAATTTCCGATTGGAGTCAGTGCCACTTCTGAATCTTGACTTAGCCAATTTTCTTGAGGTTGAATCGGAATATCCGGGTTGGTGAACCGGAATATCCGGGTCCTTGAAATTTCCGAGCTGATTTTCCGATTGAAGTCAGTAGTACTTCTGAACTTGACTTAGCCAATTTTCTGGGGATGACCCGGAATATCCGGGTCTGGGAAGAATTCCAGAAACTCTTTTTCTCTACAAATTGGCTTTAGGATTTGTGATATGAGTTTCACCCAAACTGAAATACTTAGCAATAGGATTAGTATCATTGGTATTGTTAACTAACACACAAAACATTAGGGATTAAGAAATGTTCTTTCAATCTCCCCCTTTTTGGTGTTAGATGACAATACCAAGATTTGCATAGAAACAAACAGCAATATCATGTTTTTGGCAGAAAATGGCTCCCCCTAAATAAATGCAAGTATGCAACACAAAATAACAAAGGATAGGAGCAATTTTATAACAATAACCACAAGATATCACAAAGGAGAAACGAGACAAAATGTAAGATTATGGAAGCACTTGAGACTAGATAGATTTTCATACCTTGTGCATATAGAATATGAAGAGAATACCAACACAATCAATTCGAAGTCTCAAGCATAATATAATGATAGCATCAACCATTGTCTCAATACAAAGATATCACAAATGACAAAAAGAGAGTTTCACAAGTAACTAAAAACACGATAAATGGACACAAGCGCAAATAAATGATAAACGCATAAGCTTGTGCCCGACCCTTGCAAATCCCCGAAGAAGTCCTAGTAGAGCAACTTCTCCCCCTTTGGCATCGAAACGCCAAAAAGGAAGAAGAGCGATGCTACGTCCCATGGAAGTCTTCAGTCCGAGGGGTCCTCCTCATCATCATCATCAGCATCAGCCTCCTCCTCATCATCATCATCATCCTCGTCCTCATACTCCTCAGACGCTGCCTCCTCATCCTCATCTTCATCCTCCTCATCATAGTCATAGCCTGTGGTGTACGAGCTGCCACCAAGGTCCTGGTCAATCAGTGTCCATGGAGCCAAGGAACCCTGGTTCCACTGAGCAAAGGACAGGGGCTCAGACAGATCAGCAGGAGCAGGAGAGCCAGAAGCATGGTGAAGGATCAAGTCTTGCTTGTAGTCCTGCTGACGGCGATCCTTGTAGGCATTGTATTGCTCCTTGCGGATGTCCACATTCATGCAAAGGATGTTGCGCTGGAACCAGTTCAGCTTCTTGACATGCGCATGAGTGGTGGGAACATGAGTAGAGGTAGCAGCAGCCCTCCTAGCATCACCCATGAAAGATCCACCTGGAGCTGATGTAGTCGAAGGCCTAGGAGGGGGCTTGACCACAGTCTTCTTCACATAGAGCTTCTTGAAGTCATGTGGCACCAAATCACTGCTGCTGACGTTGAGGTTAGGGAACTTAAACAGGAGAAGCTTCATTATGTATGGAGCATAAGGAATGGAGACCCTGGTGGTCATAGCTTCATACATCTCATTGTAGATGTAATCCATCACATCTACTCTCCAGTCAGTATCAGAACCCGAGTCCTCCACAATGCGGTTGGCGTGAAGGAGCAGGTTGCAAAGAGGGGTAACCACGTTGTCATTGTTGCCACCACTCGGTGCAATGTTCTCACGCAGGATGCGCACAAGAACATCATACAAAGGCAGCAAGTCACGAGTGAATCCAGGGGTGGCTCCCACACCATATAAGTGAGCTGTCTCCTTCTTGTTGAGCTTGTATGGGGAGTGCATGCGAGTGCCATGGGGATTTTCACCATCAAACCTGTAGCCCAGTACCTTGCCAAACTCCTCGAAGTTGGACTCACAGTAAGATTCCCCAGTCATCCATTTCATGGTCTTATTCGAGTCACCCTTGATCACTAGGGTGGCGAAGAACTGCATAACAAGCTGCGCGTTGTAGGCACAACGGATGAGCGCCAACCTCTCCAAGCCCATGGTCTTCACGATGTGGATGGCCTCAGAAAATGCGGTTTTCTTCTGCAGCGATGCAAAGTCAAACGGGTGCATGGGTTGAATTGGCTTCGACAGTGAGAGATATAGATCCACAAATATATGCTCTTGTGCTTGGCACCAAAAACTGCGATCATCGAGAGAGGTGTCTCTTGCGCTGAGGTACCAGTCCCCCTGCCTCAGCTGAGAGTAATCAACAGAATGCATCTTGGAATAGTTCGGACGTTGGGGACTAGGAGCATTCTTTCTCTTCTTAGATGAGGGCTTGCTGGCAACTGCTTTCTTCTTCCTCTGAGGTGCAAGGCCCTTTCCTTTGTTGACTGAATGCTTGGAGACAGGTGCTCTACCAGTGTGCCTTGATCCCCCTGCGGACGGACTTCCACCTGAACCTGTGAATTTGAGCATAGATGGTAGCATAAGGTAAGTGCACACAAGTCAGGAGATAATACACACATTAGATAGGCATTCGATGGATCATATGTAGTTAAACATGAGTTAATCTTAAAACTGCAGTGTTTGGCTCAGAATATCCGGGTCAGACATGACCGGAAATTTTGGGGGACCGGAAATTCCGAGTCAATCTGGACCGGATATTCCGAGTCAAACAGAAACTGCAGATCTGAGATTTGACTCGGTCTAAAACTAGATCGATCCAATGTAATGCAAAACTAATATATGTAGAAGGCAGGGAATAGTCCTAGGAACAATCTCTACCAAGCAACATTGAAACAAATAACTCCACATCAAGATCCAAGTGCAAGCACATAAGGAAGAAGAAAAGTGAAGTTACCCTCATCCATTGAGGCCATTGCTTGGAGGAGTGAGTTCCCGGGGCGGAGGAGGAGCAGATCCGGCCGAGAAAGAGGTTCCCCGGCGGACGGAGTGCTCCGGAGGGGCTTGGGAATAGCAGGGGCAGCGGCTGGAGGAGAGGGAGGTCGGGGGTGGAAGAAAGGCACTAATGAGCCCTTCACCCCGAGCCTGCCCTTATATTTCTGGACAAACTGCCAGACCGGATATTCCGGTATAAGTTACACTGGATATTCCGATTCACCGGATATTCCGGTTCAAAATGAACCGGATATTCCGACCTGCTGAACCAAAATCCCAGTTTTCAAAAGGATGACTTGTGTGCAATAGAGAGAAATGTTTTCAGGGGAAAGTAGGCTTGGGATAGATTTCCAAACTGATATTGGTACACCATACTCAACTCATAACAACCAAATCGAACCAAAAGAGCCAAGTTGAGTAGGTTTCCCACATGCATGAAAAGGAGGGCAAATAGCAACATAAAGCTCCAAATAACATCAACTCTTCAAGGAGAAGAGGTCGGTGGCCGAGGCCACCATGTAGGAGTGTATGGCATGTTACCGCGAAGATGTATCTTGGGTACATAACCAATACTCGTCGTTTTAGCTCATTAGTCACAAGAATGAATATAGAGATAAAGAACACTTGCTATCGGCATAATGGGGGGACGGATGGTCCAATGTATTAGGACCGCACTCCCCCTATTTCCATGCCTACATCTAAACTAGATAAGATGCAATTACGCCCTAGGTGAGTGTGCAAGCGATCAAGCTAAGGACCTCGAATCAATGATATTAAGCTCATTCCTCAAAAAGAAAAACCTTCCTTCCTCAAGGGGCTTCGTGAAGATATCCGCCAATTGATCCCTTGTGCCCACATATGATAAGTCAATGTCTCCACGGGCCACATGATCTCTTATGAAATGATGGCGGATCTCAATATGCTTGGTTCTTGAATGTTGCACCGGGTTGTAGGCAATCTTGATGGCACTTTCGTTGTCACATAAAAGAGGCACTTTGTCGCAATCGACTATGTACTCCTTTAAAGTTTGCCTCATCCATAGTAACTGAGTGCAACAACTAGCGGCTGCAACATATTCGGCTTCGGCGGTGGAGAGAGATATGCAATTTTGCTTCTTAGAAGACCAACTCACCAAGGACCTCCCAATAAATTGACAAGCACCGGAGGTTGACTTCCTATCATCATGATCTCCCGCCCAATCGGAATCCGTGAATCCACATAATGAGAAATTTGCATCCTTGGGATACCACAATCCATAAGTTGGGGTATAAGCCAAATATCGAAAGATTCTCTTGACCGCCACATCATGGCTTTCTTTAGGAGCCGCTTGATATCTTGCACACACTCCTACGGCTAGCACTATATCCGGTCTAGATGCACAAAGGTAGAGGAGAGATCCAATCATGGAGCGGTATACCTTTTGATCCACATCCTTACCCTTCGGGTTGAGCTCAAGGTGGCATTTGGTTTGCATTGGAGTAGAGGCACCCTTGAGATCAAGCAACTCGTACTTCTTGAGCATGTCTTGAATGTACTTTGCTTGGTTGATGAACGTTCCTTCCCTCAATTGTTTGATCTCAAATCCGAGGAAGAACTTCATCTCGCCCATCATAGACATCTCAAACCTGTCAGCCATAAGCTTAGAGAATTCTTCGTTAAATGCTTTGTTAGTCGATCCAAATATAATGTCATCCACATATAATTGACAAATGAAAAGCTCCCCATTAACTTTCTTAGTGAAAAGTGTGGGGTCGATTTCCCCAACTTGGAATCCACGGTCTACAAGTAGTTCTCTAAGGTGCTCGTACCACGCTCGTGGGGCTTGTTTAAGGCCATAGAGTGCCTTATCCAACTTGTAGACATGGTTCGGATACTTGAGGTCCTCGAACCCCGGTGGTTGCTTAACATAAACAAGTTCATTTAGTGGACCATTTAGAAAAGCGGATTTAACATCCATTTGTTGCAACTTAAAGTTATGGTGAGAGGCATAGGCAAGAAGAATACGGATTGACTCAAGTCGAGCCACGGGCGCGTAGGTTTCTACAAATTCAATGCCTTAAATTTGTGAGTAACCTTGAGCCACCAATCTTGCCTTGTTCCTTATCACCATGCCATGTTCATCTTGCTTGTTCTTGAATATCCACTTGGTGCCGATAACATTGCGGCAATCTTTGGGTCTTTCCACCAACTTCCACACTTTGTTGCGCTCGAAGTTGTTGAGCTCTTCATGCATGGCATCAAGCCAATCTTTATCTTCAAGAGCTTCAAAGACCTTCTTGGGTTCCACCATGGAGATGTGAGCTTGATGTTCACTAAAGCTTGCGAGTTGTCTTTGGGTAGAGACCTTGCTTCTCACATCACCAAGCACCTTGTCAAGAGATAGAGCTCTTAATTCTTGTGAGGTGCCAACCCTATTCAAGCGGCGGATCTCGATTTCCCTCCGAGTGGTGGGAGGAATCGCTTGATCATCTTGATCATTCATGTCTCCGCCTTGACTGAATTGATGGCCTTGATCAACCATTGGAGTGGTGTCCATTGGTGAGGGAGAGGGTTAATCTTGGCCTTGCGAACTGCCACCGGGAATGTCAGCAGGACCGGATATTCCGGGTTCAGGAACCGGAAATTCCGGACCACCGGAATTTCCGAGTCCATCTTGACCCGGATATTCCGGTCCTCCGGAAATTCCAGGAGCAGCTGTAGAATCTTGTTCTTCTTCTTGGCAGGGTGCATTGGGCACGGTGTTGTCGATGGGTGTTCCTTGTGTTGGGGTGGTCACCACTTGTGAAGAACTTGGTCCTTGTTGATCAACCTCATAATAGAGTTCAACGGGGCGGTGGACTCCCAACCCCATTCTTCGGATAGCATCTTGAGGTTCATCATCACCAACACCGGAAACACCACTTTGCTCCACGAGGGAGCCGTCATTCTCCTCGAATACCACACTACAAGTTTCTATGATTATGCGCGAGGCCTTATCATAGACTCTATAAGTGTGGGATTCGGATCCGTAGCCCACAAATGTCCCTTCAAGAGACTTAGAATCAAACTTGCCCAAACGAACACCTTTGATGAGATAAAAACACTTACAACCAAATACTCGGAAGTAGGAGATATTGGGCTTGTTCCCGGTGAGCACTTCATAAGGTGTCTTCATGAGTCCTTTGCGAAAGAAGAGCCGGTTGGATGAATGGCAAGCGGTGTTGACGGCTTCGGCCCAAAAGTTGTGAGGGGACTTGAACTCCGCCATCATTGACCTTGCCATCTCAATAAGTGTGCGGTTCTTCCTTTCGGCTACACCATTTTGTTGGGGAGTATAAGCAGCGGAATACTGATGACGAATCCCTTCTTCACTAAGGAACTCGTTTAAGGTGTAGTTCTTGAACTTGGACCCATTGTCACTTCGTATCACCAAGATAGGGACATTGTGTTGATGTTGAGCTTCATTGGAGAAGTCGATGATAGTTTGTTGAGTCTCCATCTTCGTCTTGAAGAAGAAAACCCATGTGTATCTTGAATAGTCATCAACAATCACCAAGCAATATTTCTTGCCACCAAGACTAGATTCCGGAATGGGACCAAAGAGGTCAACATGGAGAAGCTCCAAGACCCTCTTTGACGAAATGATGGTCTTGCTTGGATGGTAGATGTCATGCATTTTTCCTTCAACACACGCCCTACACATTCGATCCTTCGAGAAAGAAACATGGTCTTTTAGTCCTAGGATATGGCCACCCTTGTGGAGACTTTGCAAAGTCCTCATGTTGACATGGGCTAGTCGGCGATGCCATAGCCAACCCAAGTCCGCCTTTGCGAATAGGCACATTGTATGGGAAGTGGTGACTCCGGAGAAGTCAACCACATAGAGCCCATTCTCAATGTACCCAACGAAAGACACATTGAGAGACTTGCTCCGCAAGAGAATGACCATTTCCTTTTCGAAGACAACGGTATAACCCAAACAAGTTAAGGAATGGACGGAGATCAAGTTGAAACCTAGGGACTCGACAAGCAAGACATTCACAAGTGTGATGTCCGGTGCCACTACCACCTTGCCGAGCCCTATTACCTTAGACTTAGAATTATCACCATATGTAACGGTCATTTGATCATCATTGGGCTTCAACTCCGTTACAATATCCTTGCTTCCGGTCATATGACTAGTGCACCCACTATCAATTATCCATTTCGATCCTCCGGAAGCAAGGCCCTACACACAATCAATTCTTGGATTTAGGTACCCATTTTGCAATGGGTGCCTTTTGGTTAGCAACAAGGGTCTTTGGTACCCAAATAGCATATTCAATGTAACCATCAAAAGGACCAATGTATCTAGCATAGACATCCCCATAATAATCAACATATAAAGCATAGTTGGGGTTAGCTATGCCCGCAAAGTCATTACGAGTGGGAGTGCCCCTTGTGGCATTTCCACTCGCAATGTCAACCTTCTTGGCTTGTGCGCACTTGGTCTTCTTCTTGATCTCCTTCTTCTCCTTAGCAACATAGCCTAGACCTTCCTTACCCTTGTGGGGCACTCGCTCATGAAGAGGAGTAGTGAGTGTCCCCTTACCTTTATCAAGAGATGTCTTGGGCTTGGTTGCCATAGAAGGAACAAACAAAACCCTAGCAATACCCTTCACAACATTTGCATTAGCATTCAAAGGAGTAGAGGTGCTAGGTTTCTCAAGAGTAGATATCCGAGATTGGAGTTGATCACGAGACTTGAGAAGACGTTCGTGATCACTTGTCAACACCTTGTGAGCATTGTCAAGTGACTCGACGTCTTCGCAAAGTCTAGCATGAGCAACTACAAGCTCGGACTTTTCATTTTGCACAATTTTACATTTAGCAAAGTAGAGATCACGATCCTTAGTGATCTTAGCAAGTTGCTCCTCGAGGAGAGCATGAGCTTCTTGTTCATCTTCGAGAGAGGATTGGAGAGACACCTTAGCGTGTGCATCCTCTCTCTCAATCTCACCTTTTAGTTCAAGCTCATCCTCAAGCTCACCTATACGACTCATGATTGAGCCGAAGTGTTTCTTTCCTTCTCCTTGCAAGTTAGTCATGAATTTATCAAAAGCAATGATTTCTTCCTTGACTTCTAGGATCATAGCATCATCAATGTCATGTGATATGGAGTTGGGGGATAGTTGTACCTCGGATGTCTTTGCCATAAGACATCTTCCATTCTTGACGATGAGGCTCTCGTTTGGTGAGGAGAAGAGTGATGGAGTTGTGGAAGACATGGCTAGTGCGGCCACTTGCGTTGGAGTATCCTCCTTGTCACTATCTTCATCATCGGTGGGATATTGCTCTTGAGTCACCAAGACAATCTTTTGGTTCTTCTTGAAGAAAGGCTTCTTCATGGGCATGGGCCCCTTGCCCTTCGTCTTGGCCACGAGCCTCCCACCATGATCCTCTCTTCTCTCCCATGGGCAATCGGCAACAAAGTGGCTCTTGTCATCGCAGTTATAGAAAAGTCTCACTTTGTTGAATGGCTTTCCTCCGTTGGGGGGAAACTTCTTGTCAATCCTTTCTTTGGCCCTTCCGGGATTCTTCCAAAAGGTTCTTGCCGCAAGACCCATGTGTTGAGTGAGAGTGCTTGAGAGAGCTTCACTAGATAGCTCGACTTGATCATCACACTCCTCTTCATCCTCCTCTTCGACGGTGGCCTTCAACGCAATTGAGGCATGCTTGTGCATCCCTATGGCTCTAGATCTTGCATCTTGTGCAATCTTGGAGGCCACCTTGTATGCGGTCATCTCTTTCATAACTTCATTGGATGTCATCTTTGCAAAGTCATGTCTCCCTTGGAGTGTCTTCAAATCCGTGTCCTCAAAGGGCATGAGAGCGGTCACATACTTCCTCTTGATCCAAGCATCATTAATGTACTCCGCCCCGAGGTTCTTGAAGGAGTTGGCAACCAACACCAACCTCCGGTACATGTCCTCGTGGCTTTCTCCATCCAACTTGTAGAACCCTTCCACCTCATTGCATAAGGTATCATACCGGTTCTTCTTCATGCTCTCATTCCCAACGAAGATGTCGGAAAGAGCATTCCAAACTTCCTTGGCGGTGGAGAATTGTTGAATGAGCGCCATGTCCTTCTCTCCAACGGCCATTTGGAGTTGATGAAGAGCGGTGGCGTTGAGTTGGCTATCAACCACCTCTATTCTTGTCAAGTTGGTTGGATCATGGGGCTTGTATCCTTCTTCAATCATGCGCCAAAGCTCGATGGAGGCACTACATAGATGAGACTTCATTAGAAATACCCATTGAGAGAAATGAGTAGGTTTAAGCTTAGGAGGATCACTTCTAAAGTTTACATGAGGGTGAGGGATAGGAGGGTTAGGAGAGTAATTATGGTTGACATTATGAAATTCCTCTCCTTTGGGGGTGTTAGAGGAGCTAGGTGGTTCATCCTTTTCCGCCATCCCGGGAACACTTGAGGTAACATCTTTGGACCCATCCGAAGATGACTCCTTAGAGTTCCCCGCATGTTCCTTAGGAGGAGGAGAGGGAGAAGTAGCCTCGGGCTCCTTAGACTTCAAGAGTGCCATGAGCATCTCATTCATCTTGAGGAGTTGGGCCTCCAAGGACGATCTCATATCAATAAGATCGGCCATGGTTGCCCCTTTGGCTAACGCCTCCTTCTCCGCCTCTAATTTTTCACGGGCGGCCCTCTCGGCATCGGATTCCGTCATCGTTGCACTTAGGCGGTTAAGCCCTTAAAAGTGAACAAGGCTCTGATACCAATTGAACGGGAATCCGGCACCTAGAGGGGGGGTGAATAGGTGCTATTACAAATTTTAGGTCTTTTCAAATTTAGGCTCAACACAAAGGTAAATTCTCTAGATATGCAACTACGATGAATTTACCTAAATGAGAATCTAAGCAATAACAAGATAAGCAAGTAAGGGAGCAAAGGGTAAAGGGAACCAAGTGAAGCACGCGGAGACGAAGATGTAATCCTGAGTTCCACCCAAGGGTGTACGTCTCGTTTGGAGAGGTGTGAACTACCACAACAGGTTAGCCGCAACGCCACAAAGGCTCACCTTCTTCTCCGATGAACTCAACCACAAAGGTTTCGAGTCCACCTTCCACTATTGATCCCCTTTTAGGGCGGAGATCGAATCCCTTACAAACGCTTGAGGCACACACCCACAACTGAATTGGGGGCTCCCAAGAAGACGACAAAAGGTCAAGGACCACAAAAGGTCAAGGTAACACCAAGAGTACAACAATGGTGAACTAGGTTTTCCCACCGGAAACCCTAGCCACGAAATCCCCAAGTGAATGGGGGAGAAATGCAAATCCCTTTGGTGAGGATGTAGATCCGGGCCTTCTCCTCCAATCCTCCAAAGATCTATGAATTTGGGTGGGGGGATTGGGAGATCTTGATGATTTGAGCTTTCAAGAATAGTAGGAGAGAGAAAATCTGAGAGATCTCTGTTCTTGAGTGAGTGAGGGGGTATTTATACTCCCCCTCAAAATCTGGCCGTTGGCTGTCTTGGGCACCCGGAAATTCCGGTATAAGTACCACCGGAAATTCCGGTGCACCGGAATATCCGGGTCTTTGAAAATATCCGAGCTGAATTTCCGGTTGAGATCAGAACCAATTCTGAACTTGACTTAGCCGATTTTCTGAGATTGACTCGGAATATCCGAGTCCTTGAAATTTCCGAGCTGAATTTCCGATTGGAGTCAGTGCCACTTCTGAATCTTGACTTAGCCAATTTTCTTGAGGTTGACTCGGAATATCCGGGTTGGTGAACCGGAATATCCGGGTCCTTGAAATTTCCGAGCTGATTTTCCGATTGAAGTCAGTAGTACTTCTGAACTTGACTTAGCCAATTTTCTGGGGATGACCCGGAATATCCGGGTTGGTGAACCGGAATATCCGGGTCTGGGAAGAATTCCAGAAACTCTTTTTCTCTACAAATTGGCTTTAGGATTTGTGATATGAGTTTCACCCAAACTGAAATACTTAGCAATAGGATTAGTATCATTGGTATTGTTAACTAACACACAAAACATTAGGGATTAAGAAATGTTCTTTCAACGGTCTCACGGTCTAAGGAATAAGCTATCATAATCTTATCTATTGCAAATGACAAACATCGTAATACGATCTTATTGCAATACTTTGCGTATGTCCATCATCTTATTCAACTAACAAGATGACCCCACTGTCAACCGACGTCATTGTCCTTGATCGGGAATCTCGATCAACTGTTGCCCAATGGACTAGCTCATATAGAGGCTTGCTAGGGACGTGGTTGTCTATGTATCACACGTGTATCAATAATTCCGATTAATACAGTTATAGCATAATACACAAACCTATTATAAACTTATGAGATAATGCAATAAATACTACTTATTTATTTGCCTCTAGGGAATATCTCCTTCAGTCTCCCACTTGCACCAGAGTACAAATAAACTAGCTGCATTTTACTTCATCAGAATCCCTTATCAAATAAGAATCATTTGATAATGCTTGCTTGTGGAAGAGTGTTACTGCACAATCCATGATTGTACATGCTTTTGCGATTCACTGATATCAACTTGCTTGATATCACCATGTTGTCCAACAACATATATGCAAATACCGTAACTAAGTGAGACTACTGTTTCCCAGCGCTTACTCTGATTATACTAACCAGATAACTGCCCTGAAAAACACACGCATCCATAGAGAGCCCCTTGTAACAATTACAAACTTGCGATATCTACATACTTTCACACCAATGTAGAAAACTTGACATTCTAATGTCAATCGAACAACTAACACACCTCTACTTCCAGTAAATTCTAAATTTACTTTTATAACTGCTCTTCTTCCAAGAACATCGGTTATATTTCATCGAGCAGATAATATGGTTTCTGTATGATGTCTAATATTACATAATAGACTCACATGTCATACAACCATTACTTTCATGCATCATTACTCTTAATGATCGATTGGATTTCAAAGGACCATCCTTTTGATTCTATTCTGACTCCTCAGATATAATCCAAAACAAATCGACTAACTATTTAAAATTCCCGTTCTATTTCAAAATAGACACTAACTTTCAAATAGTTTCACAACTTCATCCTATTCTATTGGTACAATTTCACAATGTGTTAATTACACAAGATGAACTCGGCTCCCACTCAAATTATGTCTCCACATATTTGAGAACACGAGCTCCCACTCAAAAACGTGTCATCCACATATTTGAGTTCCTGAGCTCCCACTCAAAAATATGCTCTTTACATATTCCACCTGAGTAAACTAACATTGACTCCCACTTAAATCGATATTTTGGTCAAACCAAAATCATTGATCTATTATCAATTCGAGTTTAATACAAACTACAGTATTACATTAATACAAATCCCTCAGACTTCAAGCATGTCTACATAAATGTAGTCAACAAATTTGATCTTGTCCAAGACACATTTCTTGACAAGACATGCTACCGCGTCTTTCTTATAGTCACATTTCTCATATAACACTTTATATGACGATTAAACAATCTTATTCCTCTAATAAGAATTGCAGCAACAATTACTCTCTTAATCCTTTCAAATGTAACTTGGATTTCCAGGCTCAAAAAGCCTTTGTTCGTAATCTGATATTTTCTCAACTTTCTTTGTATTCATATAGTGCACCTTGATCTGTCAACAAGATCTGAAACACTTAATACAGTGCTGTGACCTGACAGCAATATTAAATATAACAGCACTTTATTTAGAAGTTTCTTTCATGAAAATATTATGATCTTTATGAAGAGGATTGCAAGCAGAAAACAATTTTCTAGTCTCCCTCACTCTTAATCACCAAATTTTCATTAGCAGACATATACTCTTTGGAACACCTTCCAACATAGGTCCGATACTTTATTTCAAGCTTCCAATTCCAATGCATAAACCATAATTCGAAAAATCATATTTTCCTCGGAATTACATAGACAACAAACTAAGTTTTGTTTCTATTTGGTTTTGGAATACACTCTCATCCAATGCGAGTAATCTACAAAGAACTATTCATGTATATTCCGAATTATCGTATAATCATATACAAGTCGACACTACTGTCGATCCTACGAATTCTCGTTGAGGAAAATATCCATTTTTTAAAGTGGACATCGACTATAATGTCTTGAACATATTAGGAGATTCTAAGACAGATTCTGACATACCACACTTTATATAAAATAGAGCATGATTATAATTCCCCACATATCACTATATATGACATTATAATATTGTGAAACAAATTTCCACACGTCTTTTGTGTTGAAACCATAATTCAAAAATATTGTCCTTTGATCGAATTTTGTGAATACAATATTCACTAATCTTTCTTCTGAAAAACCCCATTTGATTTATTATCAAATTAATTTCAGACTCCATAATTTATCGGGCAAATACTCCTATTTACCAAAATCATGGAAGAATTCAGATCATGCAATAACACCATTGATTAATCATTAAAAATGACTCTCAATCAATTTCCTCTAGTATTGCAACTTCAATACTGCATTTCAAACTTAATCAATTTTGGCACTCGAAATACTTAAATGGACCAAAATTATCCATTACTTCTTTCATTGCATTTATGACTAAATTCGATGGTGCTTGTTCTTTGGACACATAATTTTATCATTCCCACTATTATAAATGTATATCATACGCATAATGTAATTGAGATGTGATGCAAATTACTCATAACATGAAACAACTGCTTTGTTTCATAACATAAAACAACTGATTTGTTCTATATGAATAATTATGTCTTGCAACATTCAAGACACCAAACTAGATCACACTCTCACTATTACAAAAATGTCTTATCAAAAACTATTGATGATAACTAACATGATATCTCGAGGGCGTGAGCACTACTGGCCATGAACTTGCCATCACTTGTGCACTGTCACGTCACCCTTCGCCGCATACTTGTGATAATCAGGCACTGTTTCATAAACAGAACAAGTATTAAATACTTTTCACCAAGTATGAGAAGAATACATTTATATCTTCATATATCAAATATACCCGTAGCGTCGAAGAACTCTTCTTCGATGGAATCAACTTTTAGAGATTTGAACTTGTTCACAAATGTGAAGAAGCTCATCAAGTCTCTATAGCATGTCCACGCACATGCTATTCACAGCTACGAGGTAAAGCACAATCTCTATTGCATTGGAGTTCGCTATCTAGAAATCGTAGATATTCGTAAGCCTGAAGTAGATGTCACACAACTTCTTCAACTGAGTCTCCAGACAGGTATGCTCCCCATGTGAATGGTCCGGAACTTTCTAAGTTGTCTGAACTGCTCAATTCATCTTTGAAGTGACCTCTGATCGCATCAATCACGACATATGACTCCATGTGTTGAAACAACTTTCAACTCAGGTGCTAGGCATACGCTCATGACGACCTTCACTTCCATGAAAATATCATGATGCTTACGGAAATCGTCATCTTGCTCCTTGCTATCAGAATCATCTGGTCTAACTCCTAACTAATGTTCTAGGACATATAGGATGTTTGTTGTGTTTGGAGAATGTTTCTAAAACCAATGTACCAGCTGATGAAGTTGGACCCGTCGGCTTCTAAGGTAGAATCCGAGCTCTTGAGGAAGCAACCGAAGTGTAGTTCCGTAGTCTCCAGATGTGCTCGCAAAAGAGGTAAGGTAAAGTTTATAATATATAGGTGAGTTTTAGTTCTATAATCTCATTACAAAAACACACCACACCAAGATTATTATCCCTAAAATAATAATGGTGATTACACGACCCTCATCCACCACACCACCCCCGATCATCACGGCCGGCAGCATAGCTTCAAAGGTGGACATAAAATGTCGATCACAACAACTCTGTGACTCGTGCTCGATCTTTGATCTTCCCGTGTTCCGAGGCCATATTTCTGGATATGCTAGGCTCGCCAATCAAACCTCGAAGACCCTGCGCGTGCAACATGGCTTACACCCACTGTATGCGAACGACGAGATGTGTGACACCCGATCATCACGGCTTGCCTCATAACATAGAACTTTCTAGGTGGTGCGCAACGAGGGAGAACACAATTTGGTATTTGTTAGGGATCATCCTATTTATGATGCTACCGTTTTATATCTAGCATATAAGCAATCAATAGGATGCACACACAACAGCATACAATAATGATGCAATGAAGTGCGATGTGACATGGTCGATGCGCCTGGACCTTCATGGCGCCATGTGCCTGTCCCCCGGCGCCCCGGCATGGCTCCGAGTCTACAGAGCCCTCCATTGCCTCCGACAGTACGAGTAATATCAAAACTTACCGTAACCATGTCACATAAAATAACGCCTCTGCAAAACAAAGTTAGACGCCTCTAGCTTTATTTAGTTTTGCAAGTTTTACGTGGCAAATAGGCTTATTCGTAAGAGAATTGCTTCCCTACCTACGAACTTTGTACCACAACGTCGATCGTATAATTGCATGTTTAAGCATCCCTTTCGGGCCCTCCATTGAAAATGCTTTGCCGACTAGAGAGAGAGAGACAGACACCCGCCAGCCACAGATACGGTGCAAGCGTACGCGTAAAGTCGGTCCGGGCCGCATCATCAACTTAATACCGAAGGCATCGCAAGTGCACGCTAGAGGGTAGCTAATATAAGAAAGACGCCCTCATTCAACATGAGTTCTAACCGTACCAGCAGTACTACGCATAGATCGGCTCTGATACCACTGAAGGGGTTACGGTGCAGAAAACAATAATTTTTCTAGCGTACGAAACCCTAACTAGCCAGGATCTATCTATCTTGTACATGTGATAACGGTGGCGGAACGGGTTACATTACCTCCATGTAGACCGATAGCGGGGATTACGCTCCCGCACAAGCGTTGACGATGAAGTCGTACGTAGCCGACCTCAAGGTCGCGGAGAACTTGCCGCGATGACGAAGACGATGACGCCGGGGTGTCGACGATGATCTGCGTCGACGGGCGTCGGGCGGAAGAAGGCGGGGCGCGGGCACCAGGGGTGGTGCGCCGGCGGCAGAGGGGAAGGTGGCGTGGCGGCTGCAGGGGCGAGACGACGTCGCCCAGGCTCCTCAAAAAGAGTTACCTCCGAGCACTCACAAACATACGGAGCTTAGCGACAACCCACGGTCATTTAGATCCAGCTGAAATCGCAGGGGTAGATCTTATCTGGAATCCCGCAGGGCAACGGTGCCCAGCAGTATAGCTTAGGTGGAGAGAGGGGGCAAAACGGGCGGAGAAACAGCTCGGCCGTCCTGCAATACAATTAATTGTATTTTCCAATGAATTAATCCAATTAATATGCCTTGCTATATAAAGGGGGGAGGGGGTGTGCAAACTCCCCAGCTCCCCCATGTGGGACTAAACAAAGGAGGAGGGGGGTGCGCACCCCACATGGGCTGGCCGAACCAGCCATGGGGCCCACCCCCCTTTGGTGATGCGGCTCCCCCTCTTGGGCCCTCTTAGGGCCCATGTAGGTGGGAGCCCCCCTTTTCCTTTATTTAATTAATATTAAATTAATAGAAAAATCCCATTAATTCATAATTAATATATTTATATATAATTCAATATCCCGTGACTCCGAAACAATTTCGGGACCACCCGAACAACTTTCGGACATTTCTGGAACTCTTCCAGACCTTCCCGGAACTCCTTCCGGACCACCGGAACTCTTTCCGGATCATTTCTCTCTCTCCAACAAAAACCTATATTATTCCAGAACCTATCTCCTGGTGTCGCTAAGACCTTAAGTTTGTTACGCTACGGTTCGAGAACACTTCAGACATGGTCGAGACAATCCGCTCACCAATGACCGTCAGGGATACCTGGATGTATATGACGGCCCATGTGCATTCTACGAATATCGTCGTTGAACCATGAATATGATATTCATTCCCTTTGTCTCTGTGATACTACCTTGTCCGAGATATGATCGTAGACACACCGATGTCTTTGTTGTATCTCGTTACCGACGAAGGTTATTAACTCGTCTGCGATATTACATCTCCATGACCTAGTCATAAGCTGCGCAGCTATATAGATGCAATATCACCGAGTGGGCCCAAAGTATCTTTCCATTACAAGAATGGACAAATCCGCTCTTGATCCTTACGTCTCGATGCTCTTTCGGAGTACCCAAGATGGACACCGTTATTGTCATGCTATATAAGACACAACGTTTGATGCTCTCAAAGCACCCCTACGAAGAATCAATAAGTACGGTCTCATGGTCTAAGGAATAAGCTATCATAATCTTATCTATTGCAAATGACAAACATCGTAATACGATCTTATTGCAATACTTTGCGTATGTCCATCATCTTATTCAACTAACAAGATGACCCCACTGTCAACCGACGTCATTGTCCTTGATCGGGAATCTCGATCCACTGTTGCCCAATGGACTAGCTCATATAGAGGCTTGCTAGGGACCTGGTTGTCTATGTATCACACGTGTATCAATAATTCCGATTAATACAGTTATAGCATAGTACACAAACCTATTATAAACTTATGAGATAATGCAATAAATACTACTTATTTATTTGCCTCTAGGGCATATCTCCTTCAACTCCATGCCGATGAACTTTTGGACTCGTTGAATTTTGGATCCCTCGATACGTGCGAACCATGCCTCATGGGCAAGATGACCAGGACACCGTTCAAAGGTTTCGTTGAACGGGCGTCGAACTTGTTGGGAGTCATACATACAGATGTGTGTGGACCAATGAGCGTGTCGACATGCAATGGTTATCGTTACTTTGTCACCTTCACCGATGATTTCAGTAGATACGGTTATATCTATTTGATGAAACACAAGTCAGAAACATTTGAAAAATTCAAAGAATTTCAAAGTGAAGTTGAAAATCATCTAAACAAGAAAATCAAGCACCTCGGATCCGATCCGATCCGATCGTGGTGGCGAGTATTTGAGTTTTGAATTTGGCACACATCTGAAGGCTTGTGGTATCGTGCCACAACTTATGCCTGCCAGAACACCGCAACGTAACGGCGTGTCCAAGCGACGTAATCGTACTCTATTAGATAGCGTCTGGTCTATGATGTCTTTTACCGATATGCCCGTATCCTTCTGGGTTATGCGTTAGAAACGCATTCATTTTAAATAGGGCTCCGTCCAAATCCGTAGAAGCGACACTGTATGAGTTATGGTATGGCAAGAAGCCTAAGTTATCATTTCTGAAGGTCAGGGGTTGTGAGGCGTATGTTAAGAAACTACAGCCCGACAAACTCGAACCGAAATAGGAGAAAGCCGTCTTTGTAGGATATCCACGGGAAACCGTAGGATACACCTTCTACAACCAAGCTGAGGGAAAAAAGTTTGCCGCGAAGACCGGTACCTTTCTTGAGAAGGAGTTTCTCGCGAAACAAATAAGTGGGTGGAAGGTAGACCTCGACGAGATCATTGATCCTGAACTCAAAATTCCGAGTGACGCAGCGGAAGCTGTTCCGGAAACGTCCTCCACAGATGGAGTGGGAGAAACTGTCGAGGACACTGTTCTAGCTCGTAGGTCTGGTAGATCTCGTATCGCACCAGAATGATATGGCAACCTAGTTTGCACCGTCATGTTAATTGAACAGGACGAACCTACGAATTACAAGGAGGAAATGGCGAGTCTAGAGTCCAAAAAATGTCTAGAAGCCATGAAATCCGAAATAGGATCCATGTGTGATAACAAAGTATGGACTTTGATGGAGATTCCCGAAGGGCGCAAGGCCGTCGAGAAAAAAGAATCTTTCAGAAGAAGACTGATGCTGACGGTAATGTGATCGTCTATAAAGCTCGGCTTGTCGCAAAAGGTTTCCGACAGGTTCATGGGATTGACTATGATGAAACTTTTTCACCGGTAGCGATGCTAAATTCTATTCGGATTTTGTTAGCAGTTGTTGCATATTATAATTATTAAATATGTCAGATGGATGTCAAAACAGTGTTCCTAAATGGTAACTTTGAGGAAGAGTTGTATATGGTACAACCAGAAGGTTTTGTCGATCCAGAAAATGCTAACAAGGTATGCAAGCTTCAACGTTCCATCTACGGATTGAAGCAAGCATCTCGGAGCTGGAATCTTCGCTTTGATGAGGTGATCAAAGGTTTTGGATTTGTTCAAAATTTGGAAGAGACATGTATTTACAAGAAAATGAGTGGGAGCTCGGTTGTTATCTTAGCACTATATGTAGATGATATATTGCTGATTGGGAATGATGTGGAACTTCTGAATAGTGTGAAGAAATATTTAAACAGTAAATTTTCCATGAAGGACTTAGGAGAAGCTGCATACGTCTTAGGCATTAAAATCTATCGCGATGGATCAAGACGTCTATTAGCGTCGAGTCAAAATACTTATCTTCATAGGATATTGAAGCGTTTCTGTATGGAGATGGCAAAGAAAGGTTCTCTGCCGGTTATCAAGAATAAAACATTGCGAAAAGCACAGTGTCCGGTAACGGAACAAGGTAAGGCCGAAATGACTAAAAATCCTTATTATTCAGCCATAGGATCGATTATGTATGCAATGTTAAGTACTAATGCTGATGTAGCATTGGCTCTTAGTTTGACGAGCCGTTTCCAAAGTAATCGAGGAATGGAACATTGGATTGCTGTTAAGAGCATTCTTAAGTATCTCAAGAAGACAAAGGAAACATTACTTGTGTATTGTGGCTGTGATGAAGAACTTGGCGTAACAGGTTACGTTGATGCAAGTTTCTACACAGACCCCGATGACACTATGTCGCAGACAGGTTATGTGTTCAAGGTGAATGGAGGCGCGGTGTGTTGGAGAAGTGTGAAGCAACCCATCGTGGCGCAATCTACAATGAAATCGGAGTAAATTGCTGCATGCGAAGACGCGAATGAAGTTGTGTGGCTGAGGAAGTTTATCATTGAGCTTCGAGTGTTCCCTAGTGCAAGACCCCGTGACCCTCTTTTGCGACAATACGGGTGCCATTGCTAATGCAAAGGAACCAAGGTCTCACTCAACTTCCGAACACATTCTCCGACGCTTCCATGTGATACGAAAGTATGTACAGGAACGCGATGTGAAAATTTGCAAAGTGCATACGGATCTGAATGTGGCAGATCCTCTAACGCAGCCTCTTCCGCTTGACAAGCATGAAAAACACCAAGAAGCTATGGGTGTTAAGATTTTACCAAGTTGTAATCTAGATTAATTTGTACTCCAGTACAAATGGGAGACTAAAGGCCTAGAGGCAATTAATAAAGTGATTTATTTATCATATCTCGTTTGTTCATAATACGTTTTGTGTCATGCTATAACTGTATTAAGCGGAAACATTAATACACGTGTGATACATAAACAACCAGGTCCCTAGTAGCCTCTACTAAGACTAGTTCATTGTACGATTGATGATCAAGGTTTCCCGATCATGTGACATGGCGTCAGTTCGCAATGAAGTCATATCGTTGGTAGAACGATGTGATGGACATACCCATATTTGTAGGACATAGTCATTACGCCTTCGACCGTGAGATCAACTCTTATTGTTATTCCTGGAAGATACTTTGATCGCATCAAACGTCATATCTTATATAGTGTGACAATAAAGGTCACACTTTCGGGTATCGGAATGGAGTAGTTGAGACGAGGGGTCAAGAGCGGGATTTGTCAATCCACATAGCAGGATAGATACTCTAGGGCCCACTCAGTGAGATTATGTCAAATGAGCTTGCAAGCATGTGACTAGGTCACCCGGACATAAGATCACAGACGAGTAGAAGATATTGTTGTCAGTAACGAGATCATGCTGGGTATGGAGATATCCATGAGCGAGTCTCGGGCACGTTAAGTATCGCTATGGCAAAAGGTTTAAGACTCGACGTTTAGGTTTGATAGATGATCATTGATCGGAGAGGGATCTCGATCATGTCTGTTATTATATCGAACCGCTAGGGTAACACACTTAAGGGGTTTCGACAAGACAACCGGAAAGGAAAGAGATCACCGGGAACGTCCCGGGAATGGTCTGATGGAGATCAGGCAGCGACGAAATAGTTTTCGGAGCAAGAATAAATTATATATGATTAAAGATTAAATATGATTTATATATTTATTTTTGAATTTTTAAACACTGATTTCCCTAAATGCGCCTTCTGGTGGAAAGAAGGCCCATGGGGGGGGGGGGGGGGGGGGGAATCCCCCCCGGGCTTCGGATTGGATGGGGGCCGGCCTAGGTGGGCCAAATGGGTCCCACCTAGGTCCGGCGCACTCCTCTAGCCGCACCAGGCATGTGGGATAGTCCCACATTGCCTGGCTGGCAGAGTTGGCTCCCCCCGGGAGCCTATATAAAGAAGGGCACCCCTGGCCTTTTAATTAACCAATTAATTTCTCTTTCTCTCATCGATTACGTGATTCCCTTTGTCAGAGTTGCGTCGAGAATAGAGGGGATCTCTCCACCATAGCCCGTTGTCGCGTTGTTGGTGTTCCGGTCCAAATCTTCCTCTGCTCGTCCTGGACTGGTGCTTAGAGTCTTCGTCACCACCATATGTGTGTAACGCCCTGCGAGGTGCTGCGCTAGCGGTGCTGGGAGGTCTACTTCCACTACACGACCTTGAGGTTGGCTTTGTCGTCTTCATCGTCAACGTTCGTGCGGGAACGTAATCCCCGCTTTCGGTCTACAAGGGTGTGTATTCCGAGCTCCGTTGTACTTCTATATCTGCATAGTATAGATCTTGGCTAGTTTAAGGATATCGTTGTTAGGAAAATTTATGTTTTCTGCCTGCGATCCGCTTCACAAACCGCAACCACCTCCGTGAGATCCCCATCACCGACCACGTCTCCATCAAACTCTCCCACTCCGCTGCCAATTCCTATGCCTGGAAAACCTACTTCAATCTCCTCTTCCGCGAGTACCATCTCTCCGATCATCTCGACGGCACCACCGACCTCCTCACCATGCGCCGCGACTCCGATTGGATGGCGATCGACGCCACCATCACCCGATGGCTCTTTCTCACCGTCTCACCGGATATCTTCCTTACTTTCGTGCGTGAGGGCGACGATGCTCGTACGGTGTGGACCAAGATCATGGGGCCCTTTACTAACAATAAGCTCCAACGGGTTCTTTTCTTGCAGCGGGAGTTCTTCGGTTGTCACCAGAACGACCTCTCACTCGACGCCTACTACCGGCGCCTCAAGACCCTCTCCGACAAACTCAACGATCTTGGCTTCAGGATCAGCGACGAGATGTTGCTCACCACCCTCACCGCCGGTCTCAGCGAGGACCTTGGGAACGCCGCCTCCAACCACACCCTCATGGCTGAGCCCACCTCGAGCGGGCGGTCGACTACCTTCGCCTCGAGGATCGGCGTTTGAAGAACGTGCGCTCCAACGCCGTCCACATGGCGCTTGCCACCGGCGTCGGCCATGGCGCGCCCCCTCAACCGCCTGCAGCACCACGTCCGCCCACGCCCGTTGTTCCGGCGCCTCCGCCGTCGCAACAGCCGTGGCGTCGTCGTCGCGGTCGCGGCGGTCCTCCGCGTCCTCCTGGCGTAAGTTGCATCCAATATTATACAGTTTCACGTGTACAATAATTCATGTACTAAGAACTTGCTTGTGGCAAGATGGTTAGGAGGATGGTTGTATCCCCAGCCCACCAGAGTTCAAACCCCAGGTTTGACGCTGGTGTTTCTCATTTAGCCGGAATATTCTTTCAGTGGGAGGCGGCGTTCCCGTCGACAGCGAGTCGCCTGTGGTGACTTTTTCAATCTCAAGACCCGCCGGCTCAGTCTCTCGGAGGTGTTCATAGGGGTAGGGTGTGCGTGCTTGCGTTCATAGGGGTGGGTGTGTGCGCGTGTATATTACCGCTTGCGTTGTACTGTGTTTCTTAAAAAACAAATTCATGTACTACCTCCGATTCATAAAAAGTGTCGCCCATTTTATACTAAGCTAGTATAAACTTTATACTAGATGAGCGACACTTTTTATGGATCGAAAGGGAGTAGTAAGGCGGAGTTTTTAAAAATATATGAAGCAAGTGCTTTTTATTGCAAGTGCTTTTTCACCATGTGATTTCCAATCTAGAATAATAAATCACATGCACGTTTCACCAAAAAGTGTGTACTGTAGCAAGAGTGCCGCATGACCAGAACGCGTTGCTAAACTGTGGTGGTTTGGTTCCATGCGGAGGCGTGCGAGGTCCCGCGCGGGCCGTGGTGGGCTGACGGACGTGGTCGTAGCGTCGCAACGTTCACTTATTGAAGCGTTGGGAGTCCTCGAGAAAAAAAACTTAATGAATCTTTGGTCGTTGCTAAAAAAAATCCTAAACAGAGATGTATCTGTACTCCTAGTCATCAGGATCCGGATAGTTACCTGCATGCGTGGGTAGATCCGTATGACTTAATCTTATCGTCTTATCTCTTCTGGATTAACACAAATCGATAGGCCCCTTATAAATACACGAGAGCTAAACCCCGTTTAAATCCTCTCTGTCCTCCTCTCCTTTCGTCCACGTACTTCCGTAGAATCTGATTCGAAGCTCAGTCTTGGAGCCATGGCAGTAGGCGGCGCTGTCCCCAAATCGGATGGCAAGGATTACCCCGGGGAGATGACCGTCTTCGTCTTCCTCGCCTGCCTCGTGGCTTCGTCCGGCGGTCTCATCTTTGGCTACGACATAGGCATCTCCGGTAAGTTGCTCACACGACGATCCATCCGTTGCATTAAATGCAGTAAGATCAGAAACTAATTAACGTTGTGCTATGGATTGATCAGGTGGTGTGACGTCCATGGACCCGTTCCTGATCCGGTTCTTCCCGTCGGTGTACGCCAAGGAGCAGGAGGTGGTGGAGACGAACCAGTACTGCAAGTTCGACAGCGCGCTACTGACGCTCTTTACCTCGTCGCTCTACCTCGCCGCCCTCGTCGCCTCCCTCTTCGCCTCCGTCATCACCAGGAAGTGCGGACGGAGAATGACCATGCTTGGCGGCGGCGTCATCTTTCTACTCGGCGCCATCCTCAACGGTTTCGCCGTCAACGTAGCGATGCTCATTATAGGAAGGATCCTCCTTGGCATTGGCATCGGCTTCAGTAATCAGGTGATCTTCGGATCCACAGATCTATCTAAGCGTTTTACTCCGGCCTAAGTAGGTGCATGCATACATGAAGTACTGTACTAGTGTAGTACTACTCCACTTTGGATAGAGTAGTTTGCGATTACTCAATTTCCGAGATCAAATAAATAGAATCTGATCGAATATGTGAGGATGCATGCATGCTCAGTAGTACATGTTGCTGACTCGGTCGTACTAACGTGCGCATCTTGCAGGCTGTTCCTCTGTACCTGTCGGAGATGGCGCCGGCGAAGATGCGAGGCATGCTCAACATCAGCTTCCAGCTCATGATCACCATCGGCATCCTGGCCGCTAACCTCATAAACTACTTCACGGCCAAGATCTCGGGCGGCTGGGGCTGGCGCATCAGTTTGGGTCTGGCCGCCGTCCCGGCAGTCATCATGGCCGGTGGCTCCCTCTTCCTCCCAGACACTCCCAACTCCCTCGTCGCCCGTGGCAAGGAGGATGAGGCGCGCGTCATGCTCCGTCGCATCCGCGGTACCGACGACATCGGCCTCGAGTACGACGACCTCATCGCCGCCAGCGAGGCCTCCAAGGCCATCGACAACCCGTGGAAAACCTTGCTAGAGCGCCGCTACCGGCCGCAGCTGGCGATGGCCATCCTGATCCCGACGCTGCAGCAGCTCACTGGCATTAACGTGGTGATGTTCTACGCCCCCGTGCTCTTCAAGACCATCGGCTTCGGCGGAACTGCCTCGCTCATGTCCTCCGTCATCAGCGGCGGAGTCAACATGGTGGCCACCTTTGTCTCCATCGCCACCGTCGACCGCCTCGGCCGCCGCAAGCTACTCCTTGAAGGTGGCTGCCAAATGATCATTGCCCAGGTAAACTTGTAGTAATAATATCTAAATATATACGTACATCCAGATTTGAGATTACACAAATACATGAACATGCACAATCTTATACTGTACTACTATCTGAATGTCTCGTGCAGTTCGTGCTTGGGACGCTGATCCTGATCAAGTTCGGGACGGACGGCGTGGCGACCATTTCGCGCTCGTACGCTATCGGTGTGGTGTTCTGCATCTGCGTGTTCGTGTCGGCGTTCGCGTGGTCCTGGGGGCCACTTGGATGGCTGGTGCCGAGCGAGATCTTCCCGCTGGAGATCCGGTCAGCGGCGCAGAGCATGGTGGTGGTCTTCAACATGGCGTTCACGTTCATCATCGCGCAGATCTTCCTGATGATGCTCTGCCGCCTCAAGTTCGGGCTCTTCTACTTCTTCGGCTTCTGCGAGCTCCTCATGACGGCCTTCGTCTTCTTCTTCCTGCCTGAGACCAAGGGGATCCCCATCGAGGAGATGGACAGGATCTGGGGAAAGCACTGGTACTGGAAGCGGTTCGTCGACGACGGCAGCAGCAACCACAAAGTCCAGATGACATCCAACGCCGTATGACGATCGATCGGCTCCGTTGCGTAACTTGGAGATCGATCTTAGTTTTGATATCCCAAGTGGTTTTTGACTATTAGCTAGTAATAGCTAGACCCTTGGTCTTTATCAGAGTTATAATTAGGCCTTAGTTTCGGGAGAGCGTGGACTAATATTGATGTGTGGTAAGAAGCGGCTCATCAATGTACTGATGTTGGTTCTCGTAAATAATATGGGTCATGTTGAGATTGAAACTTTCATCTAATTACCACGATTTATCAGCAATATGTTCCTGGACAGGAACTTATCCTTCTGAAAGCATATGTCTGAACTTACGAGAATATGTAATTACCCGGTTTCTTTCTCGTTTCTTAGTTAGAAAAACAAATTATATTTTATTTTTAGTCCGAGTTCTGGCCTAGATCGTTTTTCATTTTATTGTTCAGAAGTTATGGAGTTCAAAGTGAACTAGTCCCTCCGTCTCAAAGTTATTTTGGCACGGAGGTTCTAATCTTACTTTGTGGCCGTCCGGTTTCTACAGTTATGTGATCCTAAATCATGTTAACAATGTTGCGTTGTGTCTGCAATCAACCATCTAATCTTATTGGTCTTTGGGTTTGTGGGGGTTTATGGTGTTGATTTTCGTTGTATGGTTTTCACCCGGTTTTTTCCACTAATAAACCGGACACCTTCTTTTTGAACTTTTGCCTTCGTTTAAGAAAAAAAACCATTACGTTTCACCCGTACTCAAGTTTTAGTTGCTGGTCTTCAGACATCAAAATCCATCCATGATTTAAGACTTTAAAAGTCAAACGCAGGTTCAGTTCGAAAAGGCTGATGAGAATAAGATAATACTGTGTATACCTGGCCGCGGAGAACCCTAAATAATTTCGTCCCATCAGTTTGAGTTGGATTTTTTTGTATAACTTGTCACCAAGATGCTCGCTATCGGGCTGCGGCCACGCATGAAAGATCTAACCAGACCATGCCAAAGTGCTTTATTTAGATGTTTTTCTATAAACGACAACTTCAATTTACTAGTAATAAGTACATGCACGTTTCATACAATGTCCAATTTGGATGACACCCTAATAATTTGATAATATGAGTTGGCCGTTAATTTTCCAAATTTTGAAAAAGTTTAGAAAGTATTATTTTTTGATCAATACGACAATCACCCATATTTCAAGGCCCTCCTTATTACAAGGTAGCGATCTACTGTGTATGGTGCTAATCACTGTATCGACTTGCTAGCACACACAATTTAATATGAAATAACATAACATTGTATCAATATTCATTACACGATGATTAAAAAATAAAAGGGTTCGATACAAGGTGCATTGCTCATGGCTAGCTCAAACCGAAATAAACACACAGTGGAAAGCAATTGGATAAAGTGAGCTCCATCTTACTTCTCGTCTGAGTGTCCTGCAATGATAAGTTGCAGACCAAACCATATTGGGTCAACACAATTGAATTGTGGTGACAAGTGATACTAGTGGATATATAATGCATCCTATCATCTACATACATATTTGGCTTGTTGGAGTTTGAGCCTGATTTGCATAAATCCAGTTTTTATTCTATATTTTTCAACAAATATTTTATTGGTTTCCTGTGCCATTCTAGTTGGCATCTGTTTGACACGAAAAATAATAAACTACAATGAACAGCAGTTTATCATATTTCTGCGCGCCGGAGAAAATAAAGTATGCGGGCGTGCGAGTAGTGTGCTTAGTACACAAATGAAAATCTAGTGAAACTTGCATTTTTATTAATCTCTCATTGGAGAAACAAAATTACATGATCTCTTTACAAATATACGCTCTGTGGCCTGCTAGTGCGGCCGATATGACTTGGGCGATTACGGTCTCCTGGTTCATGGGGCCTCGAAAGGATCCCGTTTAATTACTCCCACGGGTTACACCGCGAGACACCTCCGATTAAGCTGTGTGGTCGTCGTCGTCGTCTTCGCTTCATGTCCTACATGCATAATTGTATGAAGTGTGTGGGCAGCGGCGAAAACTCGTGTCCTCGTCGGTACACGTGCCGCTAAAAGCGTGGGCTTTGTTTCGGCCTCGCCCGCCCTCGTCGTCGCGCCTCGTCGGTCTTGAGCGGCGGAGATGATCGTTGTGGAAGAAGCATGATGCATTCCGTTTAGCTTGGACTTCGAAACGGCTAACAACTTCATCGGGGTGTGCAAGGGGTAGACCTCATGTGAGTATATGGTTAGGAGATCGACGTCGGTATGAAACCAACTGCCGCTCAAATTGGCGTGGCCGGTATGATCGGTGCCTCATCTTTAACCTAACGCCGAGTTCACGGTAGTCGGTGTATCCGATGGACCTGTAAAAGAAAAATGTTGACAATATGACTGGATAATGAATTATGTCGATGACGCGGCGCCGTGGACGTCGTCCCATACACCGGATGTGTGCTTCGAGGCCATCCCTATACGTCGGAGCTTAAGCTGCACTTGTAGGTCGGACCTTAAACTGCACCTGTACGCCACTGCGGTGTGGTAGAGCTGCGCCTGTTGGGCGCCGATGATGAGCTGCTTCTTTCCACCCAACTGAACCTGCATATCTGCATGCCATGCATATACCCAAGATGCCAATCGATGTATGTTATACCAGCATTTGTATCAATGGCAGAGCAATAGCATGCTATCTTGCCTAGACACATTCAGCCAGTGCATGGGCCATGCATGCCATCGATCGGCACTAGCCATGCACACCCACACATAACACATAGTTAAGCATGCACGTGCGGTTTAGCTAGGCTGGTATCAACACTAGTAGAAAACGAGCATTTGGTTCACCCCTTTAGATCGGATTTAAAATTGAACCGAGACTAAAAGGGTAGAGACGTGGCGCCGGATTTGCGAGAGACCTTTAGTCCCGATACGTGTTACGAACCGGGACTAAACGTCTACCACATGCGGCAGCAGAGACGGGGCCCGGCGCCAGAGATATTTAGTCCCGGTTCCTAACACGAACCGGGACTAATGATTCTGACTAAATCTTCTTTCACCCCGGCCGACTCCATTTTCAGTCCGAGCTCGAGCTCACAAAATTTCCCTCTCCATTTCTCCTCCATTTTCTCTATCCAAGCCTAGATAATACACAATATTTTACACCATTTGGAGAGATTAAAGACACCCCAAGGTTAGCAGCTTCATCCTCTTTCCGGCATTGGTTCTTTAGCTTATTTTGCTCATTTCAAAATTTTTGTGCAAGCAAGGTGTTCGATGGAATGACTAAGTTATGATCTCATTTGTTTATATGTGCAATTTGTGCTCAAACTAATTTATGATTTATGTGTTTTAGCGTCGTCCCCGTTCTTACCACCGTCGATCCCCCGCGTCGTCCCGTCACCGGCACCATCTCGGTGAGCCTCGTGTTTTTATTTGATTTTTAAAAACATATCTTTATTGTTTTAGATGCATAGTTATTACTTCTATAATTTTCTAACTTGTATTATATGTATAGAGTCATGGTTCTGATATCCGTCCCCGTCGGTTCTCGTCCGGTGTATGATTCGGATGTGGTATATTTTCAAACGTATTTATTTCATTTTGTATTTCTGACAATTATGGCGACCAACTTGACATAGATTTATTTTTATCTAGGAGATAGTTGAACCGGAAATTGAACCTGACCCTATTGTCGAGTTTTTGGATAAAGAAAACAATGATTTGAAAGCAAAATTAAAAAGAAGTGAACATCTTTATCTTCAATGCTTAGAAGATAAGATGAATTAGAGCTCAAACTTGCCGACGTGGTTGATGGTAACGAGATCAAGATGGCTGCAATGCGCTTGAAGATAAAAAGGATTAGAAAATATGACATTAATCGGGAGGCTTGGTATCATTATGTTGTGGGTTCAGTATTTACATTAGTTGCGATTTTGATCGCATTTGTTGATGGACTTAAATTCTTTAGATAATTTATATATTTGTTTCAGTTAATGTATGTTTTATGATAACTATGTATTATCAGTTATCACTACTCTATTCTTATTTTAATGGATGACCTTGTATTAATTAATTTGCTCTTACATATTATTCATGATAGTAGTGTAATAATGGGGTTCGATATACTTTTATATAATATAGATGAACCAAAAATGGATGTACGGTGACCGATGTTGTCCTGAGTTCATTGATGGCATGCATAATTTTCTCCATGTGGTTGAGGCAAACAAGCCGAAGAATGGTTTTATTCGTTGTCCATGTAGTGCCTACAAGAATATGAGTGATCACTCTACCTCAAAAGTCATTCACTCCCACCTCTTGCATAATGGTTTTATGCCTGGTTATTATTGTTGGACCAAGCACGGAGAAACAGGGGTTATCATGGAAGAAAATGAAGAACAGGAGGATAATGACAAGAATCCTTGGTTCAGTGATACTACAATGGGAGAAGACAAAACTGAAGAAGATCCCATTATTGATGAGCCCGACGATGATCTTCGTCGGGCCATTCGTGATGCACAAATGGGTTGTGGAAAAGAAAACAAAAGGTTGAAATTGGAACGTATGTTAGCTGATCACGCCAAATTGTTGTACCCAACTTGTCAAAATGACCAGAAAAAACTGGGTACCACACTTGAATTGCTGTAATGGAAGGCAGAGAATGGTACTTCTAACAAGGGATTTGAAAAATTGTTGAAAATAGTTAAGAAGATGCTTCCGAAGGATAACGAATTGCCCTCTAATACGTACGAAGCAAAGAAGGTGGTATGCCCTCTAGAATTAGAGGTGCATAAGATACACGCATGCATTAACGACTGCATCCTCTACCGCGGTGAGCACGAAAAATTAAATGCATGTCCTGTATGCGGTGCTTTGCGGTATAAGATCGGGCGAGATGACCCCGTTGATGTTGAGGGCGAGCCGCGCCCCAGGAAGAGGATTCCTGCAAAGGTGATGTGGTATGCTCCTATAATACAACGGTTGAAACATTTGTTCAGCAACAGAAAGCATGCCAAATTGTTGCGATGTCACAAAGAAGATCGTAAAAAAGACTTGATGTTGAGACACCCCGCGGATGGTCTCAGTGGAGAAAAATTGACAGAGAGTTTTCGACATTTTCAGATGACGCAATGAACTTAAGATTTGGTCTAAATACAGATGACTTTAATCCTTTTGGAGAGCAGCTCCAGTCACAGTCCTTGGCCCGTGACTTTATGTATCTATAACCTTCCTCCTTGGTTGTGCATGAAGCGGAATTACATTATGATGCCAGTGCTCATTCAAGGACCGAAGCAACCTAGCAACGACATTGATGTGTACCTCAGGCCATTAGTTGAAAAACTTTTGCAGTTGTGCCGTGAAGAAGGTGTACGTGTGTGGGATGAGCACAAACTGGAGGAATTTGATCTACGAGCTTTGCTTTTTATAACCATCAATGATTGGCCCGCTCTTGGCAACACTTCAGGACGCACACACTGTTTAGGTGAAATTGATAGTATACATTTAGCTAACAAGAATGTGTACCTGGGTCATCGTCGGTTTCTTGTACCCAAGCATTTGTTAATGAAGAAAGGCAAACATTAAAAATGTGAGGCAGATCATCGACCGAGGCCTACCCGCCCTTTTAGTTTTTTTATACATGATATGGTCAAGGATTTAAATGTAATCTTTGGAAAGGGTCTTGGCGGACTCACTGTTTCAAATGACGCAAACAACCACGTACCCATGTGAAAGAAGAAATCTATATTTTAGGATCTGTTCTATTGGATAATGCTAGAGATTCACTCCGCGATCAGCGTGATGCACGTGAAAAAGAACATTTGCTGCAACCTGCTAAACTTCTTGGGCGTGTGACGTGGGTATACCTTCCGGGTACTCCCACTATGGCGTATAATGAGTAGGAGGCCCACCGGGTGACCCAATGAAGATCAAGAAGCTGCTAAGTAAATAACTTGAAGCACAAGATAAGGACTCATATTCGTAGTCTACTAGGACTCTCATGTAAAACCCCCTGGCTCCATATATAAAGACAAGAAGGGGTAGACAAAAAGGAGGGCCAACAGATAGACAGATCTAGCCAAGACGACATCACAATAGACAATAGACAACGGTGCATCTAGCCCTAACCATCTCAATCGCCATCAAGGTCAACATGTAATCATCATCAATACAAGATCAGACAAGCAGGAGTAGGTCTTTACCCCACAATGAGGGGCTGAATCTGGATAAATTCTTACTTGTCAGCCTTCCGGAACCACCAGCCGCCATTCTTCTCTCTATATACGAAACCCGAGGTACCTAACCAAGCGATTTGCCGGGTTTACACCCCTTCAATTGGCGCCGTCTGTGGGAAGAACTGGTGTGTTGGATTCACGGTTACGACGGCCCCATCTCTAACATCAACAACTACGACGACTACATCAACAACAATGATGACGGCTCGTCATCACGGATCAACGCGCCCGAAAGCTCAACATCAACAATACTCTCGGGTGCGGCGACCGATTGTATCAACAAGATCGGAATAATTTTGGAGGCAGTCGATCGTGCGGCGACTTGATCCGATCGATCCAAGACGGGAGATTGAGCCATCTTCAAATCCTCACGGTAGCTGAGCGGATCATCGGGACTTGGAGTATTCATCAGGCAAGATTGACCATGGTGCACACGCGAGCGGATCATCGGGGCTTAGAGTCCTATTCCTCCGCGGATCAGTTCACTTTGGCCGACGGAATAAAAAAAAATCAAGACCTCGGAAAGAATTTCGCCGCAGCAGCCGAGTCGAAATCTTCTCGGCTGATTAATGTTGGGCGGGCGCATGGGTGTCCGAGTCAGGTTCATACCCGCAAACATACCCGCAAACGGAGAAAATTCCTGTGTTATGGATTAAGCCTAGTACTACACTACTACTCCGACACAGCATATGGATCAAGAAGTTTAATCGAAAGAAGACAAAAGGAAACAACGAGGTGTGAGAGAGCAACCGAGCTACTCATCAATTGAGTGAAAAGTTAGTCGACTGAGTGCAGCAGCTCACGAGAGGATCATCCAGGAAGCACAACGTTCAGCTAAGGCTTGTTTTAAGGTACCTTTTTCTTACTTTGGGAGGCAGCAGTGAAACTTTTCATCAACGGCTGAGATGGAGAGGAGTAGATTAGGCCTAGAAGCCCATTTACCGTTTATTTTTTTCCAACGACACAGTCAAAAAGTTCACAGCACACGGTCCCAAAATTCTCCACGCCCAAGCCGCCGCCTCCCCCCGACGCCAGCACGTCGCCCAAGCCGCCACCGCCGGAACCTCGCCCAAGCCGCGCCCGCCGCCTCACCCCGACGCCGGCACATCGCCCAAGCCGCGCCCGCCGCGCCCGCCGCCTCCCCCTGTGAAGCTTTGGCACCTCGCCGCCGCCGCTGCCGGAATCTCGCCCAATCCGCGCCCGCCGCGTCCCCCCGACGCGGCCACCACCGTCGACCTCGCCCGCCGCCGGCTCCACGTCGCCAGCACCTCGTCCTCGCCCGCCGCCGCCTCCACGTCGCCCGCACCTCGTCCTCGCCCGCCGACGCCTCCACGTCACCAGCACCTCGTCCTCGCCCGCCGCCGCCTCCAACTCGCCACAAGGAGCTGGCCGCCACGCCTGCCTTCCGAAGAGGACACCTCGCCCTACAACTACCTTCCTACAACGAAGAGGCAGTAGGTACGTAATCAAGTTGACAGATGGTTATGCGTGACAAAGTAGCTGCAGCCTCTGGAAATTAGAGCTTATTCTTATAAAGCATTTCCTATTTGGAAACAAGTCTAGATATGGCAAATAATGTTCTGATCAATAATAATCTCAAGGCCATAGTTATCTGAATCTGAACTGCAGTCTTAGGTTACATAAGCCAGTAAGGCAATTTAATCTAAAACCTGAACTTGCCACATATTTTCTTGTACCTGGCCAATGTATCAGCATTAAAACTGTAGGTGATCTTAATATGAATTCAGATTTGAAAATTTGATATGCTTTCAGTAAAACGAAGGTTCTGAAAATTTAATGCGGATTCAGATTATGCTACTGTTCTTTCTTTCACTGTCTTGACAAAAAGTGTAGTCACTGCGCTGATATTACATGAGCACTGGTTATGTTGGAGACTACAGGAAAATAATTTTTTCCAAGTAAAACTATGTTTCCTTGTAGATTCCGTGTGCCGAACTCAAAATGCATATTAGTTCAAAATTAAGTTGTAAGTGATCTTGCTGGCATCCAGTATGATCATATTGGTCTGTATACTGTAGTTATTTTTTACCTCCTGCGTGCGCACATCTTGCACATAAAATTATCTTACTAATATGCAATTTTTCATGTGCTATGTCTATTAGCTTGAGAAAATCACATATTGCACATGAAATTATCTTTTCAATTTGAGACATGTTTCACTTTAGTAGTAACATGACTATTATTTTTTGAAATGCAGTTCTTAGAGATGGAGCATGAGGAGCATGACGAGTACCTCCGTGTGGTTAGCAAGACGTTTAGAAGCGAGGACGAAGGATACCAGTTTTATAATGAATATGCAAAGGTCAAAGGGTTTAGTATAAGGAAGGAAGAGGTGAAGTACCTGCCAGGTACCAAGACACGTTTCAGGCGGCTTTACACCTACTTTAAGGAAGGACACCGATCGTTGGCAAACTTTGAAAGACCTGACCCGAAGAGGACACCAAAGGCTCTTACTCATTGTGGATGTCGGGAACATTTAGAGATCGAGCTGAGTCCGGCTAATGGGGAGTGGTTCGTGAAGAGGTTTCAGGATGAGCATAACCATCAGCTTGCTAAGGAAGGCCAGTCTGCTTATTTGTTCTCTCACCGTAACATGACAGATGGACAGAAGGCTGATGTAGTTGGGTATGGAATTGGCGGCCTCCGCACGCACAAGATAATGGATTATTTGGTACATCAGGCCGGTGGTCCTCATAAGGTCGGGTTTATACCTCGTGATTTGTATAACTTTGTGGCGGAGTACAAGAAGAAAAAGATTGAGGGAAGAGATGCCGAATATCTGCTGAACGATATGGCCTCACAGAAAGACAAGGATACCGATTTTTTTTATGATTATACCACTGATAGTGAGGGCCATCGGAGAAATATTTTGTGGGCAGATGCACAGTCGCGGTTGGACTATGAGGCCTTCGGTGGTGTCCTGGTCTTTGACAGCACTTACCGAGTGAACCGGTAGTGCTTGCCATTTGTTCCGTTCGTCGGAGAGAACCACCATCGTAGCACGACAGTGTTTGCGTGTGATGTCCTTTCGGACGAGACCACCCAATCGTATGTCTGGTTGCTCGAAACATTTCTCACGGTGATGCGTCAGAAGCGTCCTAGGTCGGTGATCACAGATGGGGATCATGCAATGGCTAGAGCAATCTCTGTTGTCCTAGGGGATGCACTCCATCGGTTGTGCAGCTGGCACATAGAGCAAAACATAAAGCACCTACGCAAGGAAAAGTTGAAGGACTTCAGGGAATTCATTTATGTGAGGATGGAAGTTGACGAGTTTGAGAGGAGATGGGCCGAGTATATGAAGAAACACAAGATTACCAAAAAGGACACATGGTTAGGGAGGATGTACCAGTTGAGGGCCCAATGGTCGGCGGCGTACACAAAAGGTGGGTATTTCCTCAGAATGAGGAGTAACCAGAGGAGTGTAAGTCTCAACTCAGGTCTTCATAACCATCTTGACAGGTTGATGTCACTTGTTGATTTGCTCGAGCACTCGAAGTACTATATTGAACGTATCCGGAGGCATGAAGGGGAGTTGGATGCCAAATCTTCGCAGTCGGTACCTTTCACAAGAATATCTGATGAACCACTATTGAAAAGTGCTGCCCGTATTTATACCCCGAAAATTTTCATGATGGTGAAAGAGCAGGTCATGAAATCAGCGGGATGGAAGATTGGTGAGACGATCCAAGAGGAAGAAATTTTGGAGAATTATGTGGGATCCAGTGAATGGGGCAAGCATGACGTGAGGTGTGTATTTGGCCAAAACTCGCTGGAGAGCGTCAGCTGCCACTGTCGGAAGTTGGAGCGTGACGACATCCCGTGTGCTCATGTGCTATGTGTTCTCAAGCACTACGGCATGCGTGACATGCCTCCTGGCTGTGTTGCCGTGAGATGGACGATGCAAGCAAAACATGCAGTCGAAACAGACACAGCTGGCAGTACCCATGTTTGGTCTGAACAGATGGATAGGTACCGCGACCTCCGCAACAAGACTAATTCAGCTTTGTTCAAAATTTCAACGAGCACTAAGAAAACAGAGAGGTATAATGAATTTTTGAAGCGTCTTACATGTGAGGACGCCGAGAATGAAGAACATGCTGACGAGAGCGAGAATGACGAGAAGGAGGCACACACATTTGGTCCATTGCCTGCATATTTTTCAGGGGCGAACCAATATTTTACTGGCAAAATACTGGATCCATTACCTATAAAGGGGAAAGGTGCTCTGTCTAAGAAGAGGCCAAAGTCATTCCACGAGAAATTCGGCTTCAGGGTCAGAGGTATAGTTTTGAGAAGTGTTATTATTACGAAAATAACTTTTGAATAGTAGTCATAAGTGCACATTGAATCATTTGACACAGATTATATTAAAGATGTTTAACCTTTTTTTCACTTGTTTGGTCGCATCCACTCAGTATATCTGTTTTTTCATTGCAGAGTAACAAATCTTCAAGGGCATCTCTTTAAAAAGTTCTTCAGAGCATTGATCCAAATGATCCATCATCAGTATCATATCATTCTCTGGTGTTGCGGGTGAGCGAGAGGAAGATACTGGGCAGACTGCGGAAACATGCCTGTAGTTGAATTTAGGCCAGTCATTCTGCTTGTTCTTCCTGTAATGTTGTGAATTGTAATCCCTTGGCACTCTTATTCGTCTTCTAAAGTTGGCATTATTTTAAGATGCACATTCAGAGTTTTAGTCTTAAAAGTAGCATTACTGATGCTTACCTATGTGTCCTGGGCATGTAAGTTTGTGATATAATTACCTTGTTGGAAGGTTTTGTTGATTTTTGTTTTTTTTAGTTGATCTGCATTGCACCTTGTCCAACCCAACAGCAATGCAAGAGAACGGATGTTGAGCATCCGGATGGCCTTTGTTACTTACAAAGCTTACCGATTGCATACTATTTACATGATTTTTGTTTCTCATAATGAAAATCAACAGTTCACACTCCCCATGATGAAGTACATGTCTATATTGCTTGAATTATTATGCGAGCTACGTACAAGGTAAACATGATCCAGAAAAATGTGAAATATTTCCTATATCTGCAGTTCTCTTCTATAATTTGTTGCTCTTCTATAGTCTGCCCTGCTGCAGAGAGTTTCTCACATGTAGAGTGAAGTTTATTTTTTAATTATAAAATTTGTTCATCTTTCTTATTAAGATTATAGATAGATGAATCCAATCCTTCTTGTAGACTACTGTTTCTAGCAGATGTACAGTAGTCGGCTGTATCTTCGGCGAACTTGTTCAGAAGCTCCTCCCATCCGTTCATAATTTTCTGTATGATATATGTGGCGTACTGCTGGTTGGTCGCAAGCACATTGTAGCTCCGGCAGTTCACAGTACTCAAAGTCAGGCGATCCATGAGCATTGAAAATCTGGTGCACAAACGTAAGTTAAGTTTAACAATCAGAAAAGTACACTCATCATAGAAACGACTTAAAAGGGAAATCACTGAACCAATTACTCATCGTATAATGCCTTGATCCTCTTCACCTTATCTTTATTTCGGGCATTGACATTATGCAAATCAAACAGACTATAATCCAGCTTTTTCTTTTCATCCTTGAGCACTTGTTTTTCTTCATCCCACTTTTGTTGCTTGGCCTTCAGTACATCAGCATGGCTTTCATTGACTTGCTTCAACTCACGAACCTGATTTTCCAACAGTTGAATTGTTATCTTCTGTTGTATCATAGCACCATCTGTACCGTCCTTGCTCGTGTTCTTGATGATATTTTTTTCTACAGCTACCATACTGCGGTACTTCTTGTACATCTTGTTCTTCTCGTCCAACAGCTCCTCGATTAGCTTACTATTCTGAACCTTCTCTGCAATTCTTGCGGTATTGCTATCATCATACATTCGCCACAGTTTTTCTAATGCATTTTGGGCAGTTTTTGGCCATTCTTCATCCACCCAAGAAATAAACCCGCAGTTCTCGGACTCCTGAATAATGGCGACGATTTGTTAAAATCCATGTAAAGAACTAATAGTGTAATATCTAATATAATAGACTAATTACCAATAAAATCTAATCTTCAGTTTATTTCTAAATGACTGAAACTAAATAGTAATGAGAGTAATTACCAACAACTAAATAGTAAACATAATATATCACTGATTCATAAGGAAAAATACAACACATTTGAAAATTGAACCAACATAGCGCAGTCATAAAAGTCAAATACGTACATTTTCAATCGAACATTGGTAGAATCGCCGACCAGTATCTTCTCCTTCAAATGCAACACACTGCCTAGGCGGGAGATTGTGGGCATGGCAAAACAGCGAAGAATCCCGTGCTACACCGAAAACGTGGGGTCGTCGAAAGTATCAGGTAAGTAATCACTGTCGGTGAACTCATATATTTCATAAATAATCAAATATTTAAAAGTAGCAATAGTAAAGATTCGAGTCATAACCCGGTAACCGTAGGTACAAAATAGCATGGACGAAAATTACTTACACTGAGAAATGAATCGCAGGAAGAAGAGTCCTCGTTCAAGGTGGACATGGCCGTGAGGATCGCAAGTTTGAGGCGTTGTCGACTTGGAGACGTTCCGATCTGGCCACAATGAGCGGCGGCGTCGACTTGGAGAGTTCCGATCTGGCGACAAGGAGAGGCGGCGTCGACCTAGGATCTCGCGAAAAGAATAGATGGCAGTGGCGGAGCTGGTATAGAGTGATTGGGTTCACATGAACCCAACAAAATCTGTTAAAGCTTTGTTAAGTTAGTTTATGATATTGCTAGTTAGTGGAAGATTATCGAGCTGAACCCAATGATTTGTCACTCTAGCTTCGCCCCTGATAGATGGCCGTTCGAATCAAGCGCAAGCTGGACTTGTACAACACGTCTCCCACATAATTAGGCAAAAAAGAAGGGACGTCTCAGACCTGACTTTTTTACGTAAAAAACAGACTGCCTTTCCTACTTTTTGTTGATCGGGTGTGATAAATTCGAGACCACGTTCCCACGATAATAGCATGAAATTTTTGGAATTTATGTACGTCAGAAAAACTTGAATTTTTTTAGCGTATGTTTAGGATTTCAAAATAATATACAACACCGTTCTTGTAAATTGATATATGAAAACATTTGTAAGCAAGAATGTGGTTTTAAGAGAATCTAGAAGCGAGAAGGTGGTTTTCGGACAATTTTCATCAAGAATGAGATTTCCCGATACTGGGTGATAACGTGGTTTCACAGAATCTAGAAGCGAGAATGTGCTTTTTGGAAAATATTGGGTGATAACATGGTTTTCAGAGAATCTAGAAGCGACAATGTGGTTTCCGGACAATCTAGAGGGAGAATGAGATATCCTGACGATATAGGGCGAGAAGGTGGTTTTCGAGAATCTAGAAGCGAGAATGTGATTTCCGGACAATCTACAGCGAGAATGTGCTTTTTGACGATATTGGGTGATAACGTGGTTTCACATAATCTAGAGCGAGAATGTGGTTTCTGGACAATCTACAACGAGAATGTGCTTTTTGGACGATATTGGGTGATAACGTGGTTTCACAGAATCTAGAAGCGACAATGTGGTTTCCAGACAATCTAGAGCGAGAATGAGATATCCTGACGATATAGGGCGAGAATGTGGTTTTCGGACCATATTGGGTGATAACGTGGTTTTCAGAGAAATCTAGAAGCGACAATGTGGTTTCCGGACAATCTAGAGGGAGAATGAGATATCCTGACGATATAGGGCGAGAAGGTGGTTTTCGGAGAATCTAGAAGAGAGAATGTGATTTCGAGAATGTGCTTTTTGGACGATATTGGGTGATAACCTGGTTTTCAGAGAATCTAGAAGCGACAATGTGGTTTCCGGATAATCTAGAGCGAGAATGAGATTTCCCGACGATATTGGGTGATAACGTGGTTTCACAAAATCTAGAAGCGAGAATGTGGTTTTCGGACAATCTACAACGAGAATGTGCTTTTTGGACGATATTGGGTGATAACGTGGTTTTCATAGAATCTAGAAGCGACAATGTGGTATCCGGACAATCTAGAGGGGGAATGAGATATCCTGACGATATAGGGTGAGAAGGTGGTTTTCGGAGAATCTAAAAGCGAGAATGTGATTTCCGGACAATCTACAGCGAGAATGAGTTTTAACGACGATATTGGGTGATAACGTGGTTTCACAGAATCTAGAAGCGAGAATATGATTTCCGGACAATCTACAATGAGAATGTGCTTTTTGGACGATATTGGGTGATAACGTGGTTTCACAGAATCTAGAAGCGAGAATGTGGTTTCCGGACAATCTACAACGAGAATGTGCTTTTTGGACGATATTGGGTGATAACGTGGTTTCACAGAATCTAGAAGCGAGAATGTGGTTTCCGGACAATCTACGACGAGAATCTGGTTTCAGGCGATCTTGAAACGAGAATGTGGTTTTCAGATGATCTATATGATTTTCGAACGATCTAAGTCTAATCAGCCATTTTTTAATATTACAATCGATTATTGATGTTACAATTAGTCAACTATATAAGTCTACTCAGCCATTTTTTTACTATTACAATTGATTATTGATGTTACAATTAGTCAAATATATGTACATGAAAAGGAAGTACAACACGATCCAAATATCAGGTATATCTGGAACAGAGTCTGTTAAGGAACGGAAATGAACTCCTACAATCCATCTCATGGCAGACACCAGTTGATAATAAAAAAGGATTGCAAAATCCCGGGTATATCTCAAACAGATTCTGTTATGGTACGAAATACCTGGTACGATCGACAAACATGTCAAAAATAATAAAAACACATGCCAAAATACCTCCGACTGGAGGGACATACCGAACTAATAAATATTTTGTACGAGCGCCTCTGGAGGAGCACGATCTAGTTTCCAAAGTTTTGTCGCCGCCGTAGTCGCCACCACAACTTTCACCGTTCCCGCAGCCGTTGCCCCCGTCGCCGCCCATGCACTCCTCTTTGATGGCCGGATGGATCATCTGGAAAGAAGTGTCGTACTCGTCAGAAAAAGGCCCAGGTTAGATTTGATTTCTATTACAATGACAGTACGTGATCATGATAGATCTGATTAGCACATGTAGTATACCCATGCAGTTTGATTAAAACTCAACACTAGCTATTTAGTATACAGTACACAGATCATGATAGATTCGGGTTAGCACATGTAGTTTACCCATGCAGTTTGATTAAAACTCAACACTAGCTATTTAGTATACAGTACACAGATCATGATAGATTCGGGCTAGCACATGTAGTTTACCCATGCAATTTGACTCAAAATCAACACTAGCTATCTACTATACAGTACACAGGTAAAGGCTGAACCGGAATTGACATAACTACTTGCAAATCTACTTCTGAAATTGAACGAAGATTGGCTACTTCTTTCAGATTCTAATGTTGTCTTGATTTACAGCTTAAGAAATTTAATGTATACAAGTTCTCAGGTTATTTATAAATACTAGATTAATGTCATTTTTCAAGTATGTTTACTGATTATTGTGATCATGAACTTTGCTACAATATTGATTGGCTACTTACTTTTTTGTCAAATATGTTTAATAGAAGGATCCTCCACTTGAGAAAATTAATGAGATGTATAAGCCATCTTTGAAACCAAAAAAAGCACCTAGCCATTCTGTGAATCAGGTATATCTAAATTTATCAAGGATGGAGGCAGGCCACTTATATTTTATGTCATGCATATTATCAAAGATAATTTAGCTATACCTATGTTCTTGGCTAACACATGGCATGTCTTCTTCTTCCAGGCAAGCCAAGCGTGTTCGCAGATGGCATTCTTTAAGTTAATTAGCACATTAACACCCACTAGACGTGCGTTTATCATTGCTTACAACCTTGGGCATCTGCTCGAGATTAACCCTGTCAACATCAGGCGGCATATGTGCCGATGGGTGGCGAACACCTACGATATAAACTCTAGGTCATTTGTGTTGAAAGATGGCACCCCTGTAACTATCAGTTTGAAAGATGTACACAATCTGATGGGACTGCCCATGGGAGGCACAGAGTTCAAGCCCATCGACACTGAGCGTACATCTATATTGTTTTCCAAACTAAAAGACAAAACTAAAAAAGGGATAACATTCAGTTCATTATTAGAAAAAATGAACAATCATAATTTGCCATTAGAAGAATTTCTACAGTGTTTTGTGCTATACGCTGTAGGAAAGATATTATGCCCTACCGCAGGTGAACGGGAATCCGGCACCTAGAGGGGGGGTGAATAGGTGCTGTTACAAATTTTAGATCTTTTCAAATTTAGGCTCAACACAAAGGTAAATTATCTAGATATGCACCTACGGTGAATTTACCTAAATGATAATCTAAGCAATAACAAGATAAGCAAGTAAGGGAGCAAAGGTAAAGGGAACCAAGTGAAGCACGCGGAGACGAAAATGTAATCCCGAGTTCCACCCAAGGGTGTACGTCTCGTTTGGAGAGGTGTGCGCTACCACAACAGGTTAGCCGCAACGCCACAAAGGCTCACCTTCTTCTCCGATGAACTCAACCACAAAGGTTTCGAGTCCACCTTCCACTATTGATCCCCTTTTAGGGCGGAGATCGAATCCCTTACAAACGCTTGAGGCACACACCCACAACTGAATTGGGGGCTCCCAAGAAGACCACAAAAGGTCAAGGTAACACCAAGAGTACAACAATGGTGAACTAGGTTTTCCCACCGGAAACCCTAGCCACGAAATCCCCAAGTGAATGGGGGAGAAATGCAAATCCCTTCGGTGAGGATGTAGATCTGGGCCTTCTCCTCCAATCCTCCAAAGATCAATGAATTTGGGTGGGGGGATTGGGAGATCTTGATGATTTGAGCTTTAAAGAATGGTAGGAGAGAGAAAATCTGAGAGCTGACTGTTCTTGAGTGAGTGAGGGGGTATTTATACTCCCCCTCAAAATCTGGCTATTGGCTGTCTTGGGCACCCGGAAATTCCGGTTTAATTAACACCGGAAATTCCGGTCACCCGGAATATCCGGGCCTTTGAAAATATCCGAGCTGAATTTCCGGTTGAGATCAGAACCAATTCTGAACTTGACTTAGCCGATTTTCTGAGGTTGACTCGGAATATCCGAGTCCTTGAAATTTCCGAGCTGAATTTCCGATTGGAGTCAGTACCACTTCTGAATCTTGACTTAGCCAATTTTCCTGGGGTTGACTCGGAATATCCGGGTTGGTGAACCGGAATATCCGGGTCCTTGAAATTTCCGAGCTGATATTCCGATTGAAGTCAGTACCACTTCTGAATCTTGACTTAGCCAATTTTCCTGGGGTTGACTCGGAATATCCGGGTTGGGAACTGGAATATCCGAGTCCTTGAAATTTCCGAGCTGATTTTCCGATTGAAGTCAGTAGTACTTCTGAACTTGACTTAGCCAATTTTCTGGGGTTGACTCGGAATATCCGGGTTGGGGAACCGGAATATCCGAGTCTGGGAAGAATTCCAGAAACTCTTTTTCTCTACAATTTGGCTTTAGGATTTGTGATATGAGTTTCACCCAAACTGAAATACTTAGCAATAGGATTAGTATATCATTGGTATTGTTAACTAACATACAAAACACTAGGGATTAAGAAATGTTCTTTCAGCAGGTATATACCTGCAGTGAACTCGAAATACTTAAGTTTGGTCGAAAACCTTGAAACTCTAAAATCAGTCAACTGGGCTAAGCTGACGCTGGACCATCTACTGGAGTGCATGGCTAACTATAAGATAGGAAAAGTGAACCTCAAGGGAAACCTCCCTCTGCTTCAGGTAATTGCAATTGCAAACAAGTTATGTGCACGTGCTACATATTATATATTTTAAATTTGTCTAACTTAGATTTTGTACAGGTCTGGTATTGGGAAAGGTTGCGATTGTCGGCCCAGTGGGAACTAGGGTATGGAGAGCCCACTCCCCCCAGGCCTCGCAAGCTGGCCAGTCAGACGAAACAACTAAGGACCAGGCAGTGATGCCTAGCGGGACCCTCGAGAGGGAATTCCCCTCGAGAGCCTGAAGGGGAAACGAGGGCCTCAGGGGATCCCTCGCTTCAAGGGACCCTCCCGAGGCGCCAGGGCACCTCGAGGGAACCCAACTGGAACCCCCCTCAGGCCTCCTCCGGCCTGTAGGGAAACATCGCGGCCAAGGAAGTACGGCAAGACGCACATGGCCCCTGCCACGCCCACGTGGTGACGCAAGCACCCCCGTTGCCGTTTTAGGCGATAAAAGGGGTCAATAAAGCCGCGCCGCCTACTCTGGAACTGCCAGGACCTTCTACTCTGGCGATAAAGCAGGTGGACGGCGCAACCCTCCAAGGGAGAACGTCATCGTGGGCTCCACCTCAGAGACTACCACCCTTGCAGCAAAACTGCGCGGTCGGCTGTTGGTCGGCCACAGCGCCCACCTTTATCAGCAATGGACCGCGTCCATGGATGAACGGGCCGCGGTGGACTCCTGCACCGCCATGCCTCTGCCATGTGGGAACCACCTCGAAGGCCAAGCAGAAGGAGAGCGCCAGAGGCGCCTATAAAAGGGAGAAGACTTCCATCGTAGAGGAGGTCGGCCTTTCTGATTCCACAACGCTTGTAAACCCTAGCAATCCCAAGTAGGATAGCCTCTGCCTGGAGGAGGAAGAAGGTCATCATCCCCTAGGCAAGAACTGCCTCAAGGGGGCTTTCGGCAAGGCCGGTTGTACTGTAAACTGCATAACTCAATACAGACAAGCAGGAGTAGCGGTCTTACCTCCTCACGAGGGCCGTGAACCTGGGTACGGGCCGGTGTCTTTCTCTGCAGTGGGTGCTTCGTCTTCAGGTCCGGCGAGCAACGTCGCCGGGTCCCTCGAGGGTCTTGACCTTCGCGTTCAATCCCCTTCACGAACTACACTTCAGGAAGTGACTACCCCCACTTCTAGGGAGTCATAACCCGACAGCATTATCTCACCTAGACGCAACTTTAGATTACAGCGAGAGGCATATACCGTTGATGAAATACTGGGATGAGGACTGAGCTACAAAAGCCGACAAGATAGATGAGCTGCACAACTTCTGAGCCGGCAGGGTATGTTGCAATCAACCTTTTACCTTCACATGTTACAAAATGCTAATCGTGGTGATTTTTTTTGCTCGTCGAGGACTACATGAAGCCTCCCGCACCAAAACAAAGCATGCCCAGGAAACAAGCAGCATCTCGAAAGATGCCCAGGTTTGATCCACGGGTAGTTTTACTGTGCTGAGATGTATAAATAAATTGTCCAATCTGCTTCTCCCTCCAGTACATTATTTTGAAATGGCTTAATAGAAAACTATGTATATGTAGTGGAGATTTCAGACATCTCCATTGAAACTGTGGTTCTGGTCTTTCTAATTTTTAGGCAAAGGTTCTATATTTAAATATATTTCTGATTTGCTGGTTTGTTTTACATAGTGATTATGCCATAGATAACCCTGATGCCTACCCACATAACAAATCTATATCCTGCTATTTTAATATTGATTATTCATTCCTCATACGTAGTACTGGGAGATTCTAGAGGATATACGCACTTCCATCCGTGAGAGAGGGATTTCAAAGGGCCAGTACGAGCTGTTGTTGTCCGAGGTCAGAAATTTGTCCTCAGACGTGCGTTCCGTTTTGTTACACATTGGGCTGCATGATGCCAAGTATGGGCAAAATGAAAAGGAAGACCTAATACCACGCTTCGAGGTAAATAGCCATATTATGAACCGTTTTTAGTTGAAAACATCAGTTTTGCAACACTAGTTTATTTTCCGTGCAAAAGTAAAGTTTAACACTACTCAATTCATTATGTGCAGGTGGATAAAACAAAGGAAGGCAACGCTCAAGTTTCTGGAAAAAATGGACAGCGGCGGACGGTAAGCATATAGCACTATTACTAATTAACATATAACAAATATTACAAATGTATACTTGTTCTGCCAAAGCAATTTTTAACATGTCTGTGATAACTATGTGCAGGAGGAAAAATCTCAGAAGAGCCAAGAAAACCTGAAAAGAAAAAGCGGAGATGACTCCTTTACTATTGGACAGAGACTAAGGGTAACCAACACATCAACCCTAACTGTTCAAACACTAGTATGCAGCTAATATTTGCTAACAATTGTGAACTAATTTTTTTATTTGAAAATAATTGTGAACTAATTACTTGCAGGAAGAAAACACTCCTAAGAGGCCCCCAAAAAATAAAGCGCATGTTTCAGAACCATCTACAATTGGCAAAGGCTGAGGGGTCCTTCAGGACGTAAGCCAGCTTCAGCATGGAAGGAAGACTATGTCTACCCGGAGAGCTCGTGGAAGGTGCAGTCCAAGACTCAGTCCAAGGTCAATTCGGAGGAAGACACAAAATCCTACATGTATCATGAAACAGATTCTGAGTACATGAGGACAAGACAGCGGATGGGAAAGCTCTCGCACAATACCAGCTTTTGATCCACTAATGTCTAAGGATGAAAGAAAGGAGAATGAGCAGATCTTTGATTGGGTCAACACGTCGCCAGACACCCAAGCCATTGTTCAGATTGATGCCCTCTCCATAAAACAAAAGCAATTCAAATGCCTAACCAACCCCTGTCTAGAAGGGTATGAGAAAAGCCTAGGGGATGAGGTAATTATTCCGAGCAATTAAACTCATGTTTTAAAGTCCACATTATAAATTGATACTAATCTTTGATCATCTTAATGTTTCAGATTATTGATGCATTTATTGAGCATCATAATCTCACTACGCCTGTCGACATCAGAGAGGACGGTGCCGTCTTCGTTGAGACATGCATTAATGCGATGGCGTTAGAAAATGATGGTAGAAGAGATGCAACAGTGAACCTACGCGTTGGAGGACATAGAAGGGGATCACCATACTTGATTAATAATCTGGTAAAGTAATTCATAATTTCTATTATTGTTACCACTAAAATAATTTTCTATTGACATGGCAAAATTTCATCATGCACATCTTCCTACCAATCTATATGCGAGCTCAACGCCACTGGTTTTTGGTGTCTGTCAATACAACAACACATACCATACAGATACTAAACTCAATAACGCATGCCTCCATTGAAGATGAAGTCTCACGACGATACTTACTCAACACGGTGAGTTCCTCCCATCTATACCTTAATGCATCCTCTCACAAAACTTTTGTTTACTACAGTCCAATCCTCAACACTTGCAAAATTACATTCTTTTACTTTTCGTGTAAATTTTAATATAATAGCAGCAGCTCTAATTTGTATTAAACAGGGAAAAGAATCACTGCAATGCGAAAAGGATGGTAGAACTTTTAATTAGTTGGGTTTCGTAGAAACTGAACATGTCATAAGTTTTCATGTAACATTTGCTTGAAAATCATATGTAGAATAAATTAGTCTATTATTTCTGTCAAATACAATTGCGTGCCCCAAACCTGCATGGTAACTGTATCACACAAATTTCTGGTTGCATTTTGCACTATTGTCATCCTTAGGCTAGCAGCAGCATTTACTCAACTAACAACAAAGCTATCTAAAGAATTTCGTAGGGACGAAAACAAACTACTGCATATTAATTCAACAATCCTGCTTTACTTGCATTTAATTCTTTGCTTACACTTGCAGCTAAGAGGGTTGGAGAGCTATATCCTGCATGCGGTACAGAGAGATGGCGAGTACATATGCATATGGAGACACCCACGCAGAAATTACAATGTCACTACGTGGCCAATTGAAGTCATTGATGTGCCACAACAGAGAGATGGGTACGTGAACAACTTGTTGTTTCTATATTTTTATTATGTTCACTAACATCATACTTATCGATCAACTTATATGTTTTCAGTAACTCTTGTGGACTTTTTGTGATCAAGATGATCCAAAACTGGAACGGGATATGGCTCATAGAGGAGTTTGACCAGGTAATTCTAAAATATATACTACATTTCAATGAAATATAAGTACACATACAACATTTCAGTTATCTAATACAATTGCTTTGCTATCGTGCAGAATCGGTAAACCATTTTCGCCCGATGCTCGCGATAACACTTATCAAGTCCTCTCATAATAAGGAGAGATGCCCCATAAAGGATAAAGATGTCAGCACAGAGATATAGTCGTGAGGGAGATCTAGACCTATTTTTTAAGTTTTTCGAATGAACTATCCATGATTTTTGTAATAAGTACTTAAGATAAGGTTCTACTTCTGGATTCACTATTGTAGTAAGCACTATATTGCAGCGTACTTGCTTCAGATGGTTTGTTAAATGATACCTAGCTTATATAAGTATCGATATTGCGTTCTTTTTACACTATTTAGCACCCTTATGTTTGAGTTTATAAATCTTTGAATGCACTATCAATCAAGGATTAAACTGTCAGGTTCGGATCAGACATTGTTCTGTGCCACACAATCCATACCATACTCTAAATCTATATGGATTTTAGATCATTTAGGCTGGCACTAAAAATCAGTTTAAAAACACAACACATGACTATAAGTTTGTGTTCATATCACGACATAGCAACCTGTACAAAAAAGGTGTTTTTGTGCACCTTTTGGCCAATCGTCACGTCAAAGTACAATAGATATCCAAAGGGCAAAGACTAGATCAATCTACCATCTATCTACCCAGGAATTTGCAGTCAGAAAATGCAAAGAAACACCACATAGTAAAAACCTTCCAGTCGGTAACATTTAACATATCACCATTCCCCGAAATATAGCAACAGTTCTTCACATCAAATCAAGCAAACTAGACATCCGAACAGTAGAGATTAAACCAAACTAACGTCTATCTAGCCTTAAATTTCAGTCTGACAATGATAATAAACATCAAGCCTTAGCCATCCTACAAGTCAAGTTGCATAAAGTGGCAGAAATAAGAACAATTGAGGCAACGATGACAGTACCTGAGTGATGCGGCTGAAGAAATAGACTCAACATTGGAGTAGGAGTCCATGGAGAAGGTGTTCTTGCGCGACTCGTCGCTCGTGTTCCCCGGCGGCACGTCCACCACGTACGACTTGACCACCAGGGTCACGCCCGGCGTCCCGGCCACCGTCGACGCCACCTACTTCACGGTGGTCACGAAGCGGTAGTTGGCGAGCCGGTGCCCGCCGTCAACGATGCGGAAGCTTAGCACGCGCCTCTCCTTGTCAAGGATCTCGAGACGCTCGCGGCTGCACGTCCCAGGCATGACGTACACCACGCGTACCTCCCGCACAGACCCCGCCGCGCCGCTGCCGCCGTCACCATCCACGAGGGGACATCTCTTGATGAAGTGCTTGTACGCCTGTGGCCGGTCGAAGCGCCGCACCAACGACCACACCGCTTCCGGTGGCGCCCCAATTGACCCGGGAGAAGTGGTTGAGGGCGGCGGCGCAGGAGCAGGAAGCGCAGCGGAGGGGCGCATAGGGCAGGACTGGGAGCTGGACGGGCGCCGTCGGGTCGAGCGGCGCGGTGGGGACGACGAGCTCCTCCGCCCTCCACCGCCTCTAGCTCCGTGAAGTCCACGGTGAGGCGGCGGCGCCTCCCCCTCCTCCTCCTGCCCTCCGGCGAGGCTGGTACGAAATGCGCCGCCGGCGACTACGCGTGCGAGTGAGGGGAAAGCGAGTGAGCTGATACAGCGTTGTTTTCTGATGGGATAGGGTTAAAACTGCTTGTTAACTATTTTTTATATTGGGCCGGCCCGTCAAAGTTTATTGGGCCTCGACCTGGGTACACTGTTTACAGCAGTGTGACTAAAACTGCTTAACTTTTTAGAAGTAGTGTGATTTAATTTGGGCCTTTGGATGGACGAAAATGAAGGACTCTTATTCATTTGAGCGTACCACAAAAAAACTCGCTAAGCACATGGACAATGATCCACTACTGATGATTTTTCGAGCTACACTGGCGCCTGCTTCGTCTACATCACGACCGCGCATACCCGAAAGACCAACGACACGGCTCGACAATCTCTACACCAACACATAGAAGCATGTCTCTTAGAAGGCATCACGTACCCTCGGTGTTGGCGCTTCATCCAACGACAACAAATTCGTCGTAGCACCTGATCGGCGACTCTGGCACCCGTCATCGACTCCGTATCGACGACTTGACAAGACGGACTCGGGGGCTGGGCGTTGCAGTCGCCGTTTTCGACTCCACACTGCCAAAGGTTACGCTACTCCACCTTTTTGACTCCGCCTCGCCGACTCGCCAAGTGGACTCGAGGGTTGTTCATCGCACCCGCCGCGTCGGCTCCGGTATCTACATCGACTCCGACCAGCTAGAAGCCACGCGACTCCGCCTTGTCGACCCTGTCCACCATGTCGAGTTCACATATCACGCTGCATCTACTACATCGCGCAGATAGGTTTCAGTTTCCAGCGTTACAAATTTATTTACTTCAAAGTATTATAGGTGGGTGAGCCATTGTGCATAGTCTTAGCTATAATAGTTGCTGCCAATACGGTCATTTTTCTCTCTTACAATAAATCATATTGTTCGCTGGCCGAAACTATGCATCAACGCAAATATTGGATGATCGCATAGATTTCTATAAGTCGGGATTTAACCCGCATCGGATTTTTAAAGTCGGATCATAACCCCTGTCGGATTTCTAAAGTCGGGTGCTTTATAACCCGCATCATATACTCAAAGTCGGGTTCTTTATAACCCGCACCGGATTTCTCAAAGCCGTATTGTTTACAACCCGCATTGGATTTTTCAAAGTCGGGTTCTCTATAACCTGCATCGGAATTTTTAAAGTCAAGTTTAATAAATACTTACATCGGATTTCTCAAACTGATGTCACTCATTGCCATGGCCTGTCGCCTGGATTATTTTTCCGGCTAAACGCCGCACCAGTCGCCGCGTCATTTAATTATTCCGCCGCATCGACTCCGTCCGACGCGTCGACTACCAGCTATCTACTAGGCGCTCCAGTCGCACTCGATGCTCGGGGGCTGCATCGACTCCGGTCCGCCGCATAAACTTTATATGCCGCGTTACTCGCCGTGTCGACTCTATTCTCCATATTTACTACGTCTCACAGATAAGTTTTAATTTATAGTATTTCAGTTATCAACATGATCATACTCTTATATTGCAAGATATTATATTTATTTACACTAATTGGCCAATTAGCCATTGTTTTCAAGTCAATATACACAGATACATAGATGAGTTGAGCATTTCCTCAGTCGATTCATACTTCAGCAATTTACTCCCATCGGGAGGGTACCCGCAACATTTTCGACTGTGATTTTAAGCCTACGCTCAATTGCAAGCAATTAAACATAGCCTCGGGGGCTACTCCCATCGTAGCGCTGTCGCGCACCTGATGATTTCAGTCGACGATCAGCGTCAGTCGAAAATGAAGTACAATTGGAGGATCGGAATCATCTCAAGAATATTTGGAGCAGCAGGCCCTCGTATGCAGTCGAAATTCGGTCGAGTACCTCCCAGATCTTATACAAATATCTTTATAACAATTCCGGGATGTTCTAGCCTAGTCTAGTCCTCGATGCTGCATAAAACAGTGCAACGGTAAGACCTGAACAAGGCCGGGTAATCCGTACAAGCTACGTGGACTCGTTGAAATTCCGTGCCAACAGGCATGAAGCAAAATCCCGGCGGACACGCTAAGGGTACTTTATTTACGACCGGGTTCTGACCAGTGAGTCCCGACAGGCTTGGTTCGAACTTGAACGGTCTTGCCGGTTTCGAGTCAGGGGACTCGAGATTGAGTAGGCTAGTAAGGTATTTCGCCCGAGTCGCGAATTAACTTGACCCCGATCCATCGGTTGAATCAAGCCTTCTATGCAATCCATCCCCATGAGGCGAAATAAAACATATATATATATATATATATATATATATATATATATATATATATATCAGATATCTCGAGTCATGAAATCTCACGCATTATCTCCTCAACAGGAGGTACGAAGGAGCGCCTGATAAAGGCAAATTGCAGTAGCTAATTTTGATACTTCGATCTTTTTGCTATATTAGTTCACAGGATACGAGGAACCAAGGAACAGAAGATAAAATACATGGGATAAGAACAACTTGAGCCTATGCCCGACTCTGCGAGTCGCACATAGCCTCGAGGGCTACTCCCATCGGGAGCGCTGGCCACGCACCCGATGAGCGCTGATCGCGCAATTGATGACTTGAAGTATAACAAAGACAAAAACAGTCAAAGAATTATCAAGACAGAAGCACTCAAAGAATTATCAAGACGGAAGCACTCGAAGAATTAAGCACTCGACGCAGTACCGACTGAAGACTACAATCAACCATCAAGCATAAAGAGGACCCGAAGATGTATGAAGTGTTGAGTCCCTGCCCGACTCTTCGAGTCGACCAGGCACTCGGGGTCTACTGACGTGGGTATACCTTCCGGGTACCCCCACTATGGCGTAATGAGGAGGAGGCCCACCGGGTGGCCCAATGAAGATCAAGAAGCTGCTAAGGAAATAACTTGAAGGACAAGATAAGGACTCCTATTCATAGTCTACTAGGACTCTCATGTAAAAAACCCCTGGCTCCATATATAAAGACAAGAAGGGGTAGACAAAAAGGAGGGTCAACAGATAGACAGATCTAGCCAAGACGACACCACAATAGACAATAGACAACGGAGCATCTAGCCCTAACCATCTCAATCGCCATCAAGGTCACCATGTAATCATCATCAATACAAGATCAGACAAGCAGGAGTAGGTCTTTACCTCACAATGAGGGGCCGAACCTGGGTATATTCTTGCTTGTCAGCCGTCCGGAACCACCAGCCGCCATACTTCTCTCTATACGAAAGGTACCTAACCGAGTGATTTGCCGGGTTTACACCCCGTCAGCGTGTATGGGAAGTCAAAAGATGGGAAGTCAAAAAAAGGGAAGTCAAAAAAGGTACACCGAAAGGAAGGCAGGCCTATCAACGTATGAGCGAAGAGATGCATCGAGACGATACTCATTTAGAGAATCAGCCAGGTCCTGCAAGCTACGCTCTTACTAAAGAAAAGAAGAAAATATTTTTTGAGTGCCTTCGCATTATGAAGGCTCCATCTGGCTTCTCATCAAATATAAAGGGAATAATAAACATGGCAGAGCAAAAATTTCAGAACCTAAAGTCTCATGACTGTCACGTGATTATGACACAATTACTTCCGGTTGCATTGAGAGGGCTTCTACCGGAAAATGTTCGAGAACCCATTGTGAAGCTATGTGCATTTCTCAATGCAATTTCTCAGAAGGTCATCAATCCACTAACTCTAAAAAAATTGGAGAAGGATGTGGTCCAATTTCTTGTCAGCTTCGAGTTGGTGTTCCCACCAACCTTCTTCAATATTATGACGCACCTCGTAGTCAACCTAGTCAAAGAGATTTTTGTTTTCGGTCCTATATTTCTACACAACATGCTCCCCTTTGAGAGGTTCATGGGAGTCTTTAAAAAATGTGCACAACTGGGCTAGGCCAGAAGGAAGCATCGTCAAGGGTTATGGAACAGAGGAGGTCATTGAGTTTTGTGTAGATTTTATTCCTGATCTGAAGCCGATCGGTGTTCATGGATCGCGTCATGAGGGGAGACTGCATGGAAAAGGCACCCTAGGAAATAAAGCAACAATATATCAAGACGGGGATTCTTTCTCTCAAGCACACGACACCGTTCTACATAATTCCAGTTTGGTGGGTCCGTATGTCGATGAACACAAGAATGTTTTACGCTCCAAATACCCGGAGAAATCTGAAGATTGTATTGATGGAGAACACATGAAGACTTTCAGCAGTTGGTTAAAGAGACGTCTCATTAATGACACCAATGTTGAAGAACAACTATACTTGTTGGCCACATCACCAGCTTCAACTATATTGACTTTTCAAGGGTACCAGATAAATGGAAATATATTTTACACAGCCAACCAAGATAAAAGGAGCACCAACCAAAATAGTGGAGTCCGCTTTGATGCAACAAACTGCAACGGGACAAAGGACACATATTATGGTTACATAGAGGAGATATGGGACCTTGAATATGGACCTACTTTTAAGGTCCCTTTGTTCAAGTGCAAATGGTTCAACCTACGAGGCGGGGTAGAGGTAGACCCATGATACGGAATGACTACAGTGGATCTCAAGAATCTTTCCTACGAGAATGAACCATTCGTCCTAGCCAGTGAAGTGGCTTAGGTCTTCTATGTGAAGTACATGTCTACCCTACCTAAAAAAGAAAAGATAAGAAAGCGAGTACATCACACGATGAGCCAAAGCGCCACATAGTTCTTTCAGGGAAAAGAGTCATTGTGTGAGTGGAGGACAAGACAGACATGTCAGAAGATTATGATAAGTTTCATGACATTCCGCCCTTCAAAGTGAACACTGATCCAAGTATCAAGTTAAATGAAGAAGATTGTCCATGGTTACGGCGCAATCAGAAGAACAAGTAAACACTAGATAGGGATAGTATTGTTGATGTGTAATATCTGAATGCTTTGTATTATGTCGATGAATTGAAGTATTTTGTAGATGCATGCATGGAACAAAATACACGGTTTCACCTGCATACCGCCCAACGGTGGCTCATGAGTGCCTGCATATCAAATGCACCGTTGGGCGTATGCAGGGAATCTGAATGCTTTGTATTCTGTCGATGAAGTAGAATGAGGAGATAATTACTACCGAACATGTTCAACAGGGGGCTATATATAGGTTCATGTGACCCACGAACTGGTCATGATAGTGCCCATCCAACAGCTCAGAAGCTCTCAAAAGAAACAAATTTTGATCCAACGGCTCACAAGTGCTTTAAATAAACATACAATCCATGTGCTTCTTTAGTCTCGGTTCGTGTTACCAACCGAAACTACAAGTATAGGGTCATGTGACTCACAAAGTGGTCATGATAGTGCTGATCCAACAGCTCGGAAGGCCTCAAAAGGAACACATCTTGATCCAATGGCTCACAAGTGCTTTAAAGAAGCACACAATCCATGTGCTTCTTTAGTCCCGGTTGGTGTTACCAACCGAGACTATAAATATGAGATCTTTATCACAAACTATGTCGTCGAAATGACCATAACTTGGTCATTTGGCTTGAAACTTTTAAATGTTCATACATGATAGACCTTTTTGTGAAGACTTTTCTTGCAAACGTTGGCAAAAATCAAGTTTATCATTTTTCATAGAAACTAGTACACATATAACGAGCCCATGTCAAAGGATTTGAATTTTTGAGGTGTTTATCACTTTATTACATTTTTTCGTAAAAACGATCAAACGGTCGCTATGACTAAACATCGGAAGAGATGATATTTTCTACAACTATCAATATTTCTATGATATAACCACTAGTTGTGTACCTTAAAATGATTTTTCCAAAAGTTTCAGACCAAACAATCAAACAGTTGTAGTTCAAATTTGAATTACTTTCAAAAATCAACATAAACTCAATTAACTAGGAGAAATTAGTTAGAATTCAAACAAAAAACTCATACTTGGGGATCATCCATAATATCTGCACCACTCTTAGTGAAAATTAGTTGGGTGCCATTTGGAATCATATTTTATGTACTTCCTTCACAAAAAACCTCATTTTTTCCACTTAAAAAAAGGAAAATGATATTTATGAAAATAATTTGAAGAATCCCTTTGGCAAGATTGTTTCATATACCAATATGCACATATGTGTGGAGTATGAGATCTTTATCACAAACTATGTCGTCAAAATGACCATAACTTGGTCATTTGACTTGAAACTTCTAGATGTTCATACATGATAGACCTTTTTGTGAATTTTTTCCAAATGTTGGCAAAAATCAAATTTATCATTTTTCATTCCAACTATTACCCATATAAGGAGTCCATGTCAAAGGATTTGATTTTTTGAGTTGTTTATTACTTTATTTCGTAAAAACGATCAAAACGGTCGCTATGACTAAACATCAAAAGAGCTGATATTTTCTACAACTATCATTGTTTCTATGATATAACCACTAGTTGTGTACTTTAAAATGATTTTAACAAAAGTTTCAGACCAAACTATCAAACAGTTGTAGTTCAAATTTGAATTACTTTCAAAAAATCAACATAAACTCAATTAACTAGGAGAAATTAGTTAGAATTCAAAGAAAAAACTCATACTTTGGGATCATCCATCATATGTGCACCACTATTAGTGAAAATTAGTTGGGTGCCATTTGGAATCATATTTTATGTACTTCCTTAACAAAAAACCTCATTTTTTTCCACTTAAAAAAGGAAAATGATATTTATGAAAATAATTTGAAGAATCCCTTTGGCTATATTGTTTAATATACCAATATGCACCTATATGTGGAGTATGATATCTTTATCACAAACTATGTCGTTGAAATGACCATAACTTGGTCTTTTGGCTTGAAACTTCTATATGTTCATACATGATAGACCTTTTTGTGAAATTTAATTTTTCACATGTTGGCAAAAATCAAATTGATCATTTTTCATAGCAACTATTACCCATATAAGGAGTCCATGTCAAAGGATTTGATTTTTTGAGATGTTTATCACTTTTTTACATGTATTCTTAAAAACGATCAAAACGGCCGCTATGACTAAGCATCAAAAGAGCTGATATTTTCTACAACTATCATTGTTTCTGTGATATAACCACTAGTTGTGTACCTTAAAATGATTTTTCCAAAAGTTTCGGACCAAACTATCAAACAGTTGTAGTTCAAATTTGAATTAATTTCGAAAAATCAACATAAACTCAATTAACTAGGGGAAATTAGTTAGAATTCAAAGAAAAAACTCATACTTGGGGATCATCCATAATATGTGCACCACTCTTAGTGAAAATTAGTTGGGTGTCATTTGGAATCATATTTTATGTACTTCCTTCACCAAAAAACCTCATTTTTTCCACTTAAAAAAAGGAAAATGATATTTATGAAAATAATTTGAAGAATTATTTGGCAAGATTATTTAATATACCAATATGCACCTATGTGTGGAGTATGAGATCTTTATCACAAACTATGTCGTCGAAATGACCATAACTTGGTCATTTGGCTTGAAAATACTAGATGTTCATACATGATAGACTTTTTTCTGAAGACTTTTATTGCAAATGTTGTCAAAAATCAAGTTTATCATTTTTCATAGCAACTAGTACACATATAAGGAGCCCATGCCAAATGATTTGATTTTTTGAGGTGTTTATTACTTTATTTAATTTTTTCGTAAAAACGATCAAAACGGTCACTATGACTAAACATCGGAAGAGCTGATATTTTCTAGAACTATCAATGTTTCTGTGATATAACCACTAGTTGTGTACCTTAAAATTATTTTTTCAAAAGTTTAAGACCAAACTATCAAACAGTTGTAGTTCAAATTTGAATTACTTTCGAAAAATCAACATAAACTCAATTAACTAGGGGAAATTAGTTAGAATTGAAAGAAAAAACTCGTACTTGGGGATCATCTGTCATATGTGCACCACTCCTAGTGAAAATTAGGTGGGTGCCATTTGGAATCATATTTTATGTACTTCCATCACAAAAAACCTCATTTTTTCCACTTAAAAAAGGAAAATAAAATTTATGAAAATAATTTGAAGAATTCCTTTGGCAAGATTGTTTAATATACCAATATGCACCTATGTGCGGAGTATGAGGTCTTTATCACAAACTATGTCATAGAAATGATCATAACTTGATCATTTGGCTTGAAACTTCTAGATGTTCATTCATGATAGACCTTTTTGTGAAAACGTTTATTACAAATGTTGTCAAAAATCAAGTTTATCATTTTTCGTAGCAACTAGTACACATATAAGGAGCCCATGACAAAGGATTTGATTTTTTGAGGTGTTTATCACTTTATTTTATGTTTTTGTAAAAACGATTAAAATAGTCGATATGGCTAAACATCGGAAGAGATGATATTTTATAGAACTATCTAGATTTCTTTGATATAACCACTAGCTCTGTACGTTAAAATGATTTTTCCAAAAGTTTAGACCAAACAATCAAACAGTTGTAGTTCAAATTTGAAATACTTTCAAAAAATCAACATAAACTCAATTAACTAGGAGAAATTAGTTAGAATTCAAATAAAAAACTCATACTTGGGGATCATCCATAATATGTGCACCACTCTTAGAGAAAATTAGTTGGGTGCCATTTGGAATCATGTTTTCTGTACTTCCTTCACAAAAAACCTCATTTTTTCCACTTAAAAAAAGGAAAATGATTTTTATGAAACTAATTTGAAGAATCCCTTTTGCAAGATTGTTTAATATGCCAATATGCACCTATGTGTGGAGTATGAAATCTTTATCACAAAGTAAGTCGTCGAAATGACCATAACTTGGTCATTTGGCTTGAAACTTCTAGATGTTCAACATTGATAGACCTTTTTGTGAAGATTTTTTTTGCAAATGTTGTCAAAAATCAAGTTTATCATTTTTCATAGCAACTAGTACACATATAAGGATCCCATGGCAAAGGATTTGATTTTTTGAGGTGTTTATCACTTGGTTACATTTTTTTATAGAAACGATCAAAACGGTCGCTATGACTAAACATCGGAAGAGCTGATATTTTCTAGAACTATCAATGTTTCTGTGATATAACCACTAGTTGTGTACCTTAAAATTATTTTTCCAAAAGTTTCAGACCAAACTATCAAACAGTTGTTGTTCAAATTTGAATTACTTTCGAAAAATCAACATAAACTCAATTAACTAGGGGAAATTAGTTAGAATTCAAAGAAAAAACTCATACTTGCGGATCATCCATCATATGTGCACCACTCTTAGTGAAAATTAGTTGGGTGTCATTTAGAATCATATTTTATGTACTTCCTTCACAAAAAACCTCATTTTTTCCACTTAAAAAAAGGAAAATGATATTTATGAAACTAATTTGAAGAATCCCTTTTGCAAGATTGTTTAATATACCAATATTCACCTATGTGTGGAGTATGAGATCTTTATCACAAACTATGTCGTTGAAATGACCATAACTTGGTCATTTGACTTGAAACTTCTAGATGTTCATACATGATAGACCTTTTTGTGAAAACTTTTTTTGCAAATGTTGCCAAAAATCTAGTTTATCATTTTTCATAGCAACTAGTACACATATAAGGAGCCCATGCTAAAGGATTAGATTTTTTGAGGTGTTTGTAACTTGATTACATTTGTTTTGTAAAAACGATCAAAACGGTCGCTATGACTAAACATCGGAAGGGCTGATATTTTCTAGAACTATCAATGTTTCTATGATCTAACCACTAGTTGTGTACCTTAAAATTATTTTTCCAAAAGTTTCAGACCAAACTATCAAACGGTTGTAGTTCAAATTTGAATTACTTTTGAAAAATCAACATAAACTCAATTAACTAGGGGAAATAAGTTATAATTCAAAGAAAAAACTCATACTAGGGGATCATCCATCATATGTGCACCACTCTTAGTGAAAATTAGCTGGATGCCATTTGGAATCATATTTTCTGTACTTCCTTCACAAAAAAACTCATTTTTTCCACTTAAAAAAGGAAAATGATATTTATGAAACTAATTTGAATAATCCCTTTTGCAAGATTATTTAATATACCAATATGCACCTATGTGTGGAGTATGAAATCTTTATCACAAACTATGTCGTCCAAATGACCAAACTTGGTCATTTGACTTGAAACTTCTAGATGTTCAACATTGATAGACCTTTTTGTGAAGACTTTTTTTTGCAAATGTTGTTAAAAATCAAGTTTATCAATTTTCATAGCAACTAGTACACATATAAGGATCCCATGCCAAAGGATTTGATTTTTTGAGGTGTTTATCACTTGCTTACATTTTTTTGTAAAAACGATCAAAACGGTCGCTATGACTAAACATCAGAAGAGCTGATATTTTCTAGAATTATCAATGTTTCTGTGATATAACCACTAGTTATGTATCTTAAAATTATTTTTCCAAAAGTTTCAGACCAAACTATCAAACAGTTGTCGTTCAAATTTGAATTACTTTCGAAAAATCAACATAAACTTAATTAACTAGGGGAAATTAGTTAGAATTCAAAGAAAAAACTCATACTTGGGGATCATCCATCATATGTGCACCACTCTTAGTGAAAATTAGTTGGGTGCCATTTGGAATCATATTTTCTGTACTTCCTTCACAAAAAACCTCATTTTTTCCACTTAAAAAAGGAAAATGATATTTATGAAACTAATTTGAAGAATCCCCTTTGCAAGATTGTTTAATATACCAATATGCACCTATGTGTGGAGTATGAGATCTTTATCACAAACTATGTCGTCGAAATGACCATAACTTGGTCATTTGACTTGAAATTTCTAGATGTTCATACATGATAGACCTTTTTGTGAAAACTTTTTTTCCAAATGGTGCCAAAAATCTAGTTTATCATTTTTCATAGCAACTAGTACACATATAAGGATCCCATGCTAAAGGATTTGATTTTTTGAGATGTTTGTAACTTGATTACATTTGTTTTGTAAAAACGATCAAAACGGTCGCTATGACTAAACATCGGAAGGGCTGATATTTTCTAAAACTATCAATGTTTATGTGATATAACCACTAGTTGTGTACCTTAAAATGATTTTTCCAAAAGTTTCAGACCAAACTATCAAACAGTTGTAGTTCAAATTTGAACTACTTTCGAAAAATCAACATAAACTCAATTAACTAGGTGAAATTAGTTAGAATTCAAAGAAAAAACTCATACTAGGGGATCATCCATCATATGTGCACCACTCTTAGTGAAAATTAGTTGGGTGCCATTTGGAATCATATTTTCTATACATCCTTCACAAAAAACTCATTTTTTCACTTAAAATAATTTATGAAATAATTTGTAGAAATCACCTTGGCATCTTAAAATGAAAGAATTGAAAACAAAACATAAAAAGAAACTAGAAACCAAAACAATTAAAAAAATAAGTAAACCAAAATAAGAAACAGAAAAGTGAACAATTCAAACAATTTAAGAGAAAACAGAAATAAAAACCAGTAAAAAGAAATAAGGGAAAAAATCATTTGTCTCGGTTGGTAACACCAACCGAGAGATTAAAGGGCCGCTGCGGTTCGTGCACAGTTTTTCGCGGCCCAGTCAGACCTTTAGTCTCGGTTGGTAACACCAACTGCGACTAAAGACCGTTTAGTCTCGGTTTGTGGCTAGAACCGAGACTAAAGGTCTTGTCCGCGCCGTTTAGGGTGGTCGTGGCTCAAAATTTTCCTATCTTTTCCCAAATCTTCCAAAGCCGTCGTCGCCTTGCCGCCGTCGCCCTGCTGCTCCGCCTCGAGGTCGCCCTACCGCTTCAACGCGCCGCCTTCCAGAACCCTGCTGCTTCGCCATGTGACGCGCCGTCACGTCGTCTGCTCCGCACCACGAGGAGGCCACGCCGCCCACCACGCCGTCGTCCAGTGCCTCTACACACCACGCCGCCGTCCAGCACCGGTATGCCTCGTCGCCTCCCTCCCTCGGCCTCCCTAGCTTGTTCCCACGCTGCTATCTGGCGCATTAAGGTTAGGTCATGCACTGATTTTGCTAAGGGCTAGGTGTTTGCAAGTCTCTGCTGTTTTTTGCTAGGGTTAGTTCATGCATTAGGGTTTGAATGATTTCGTGGTGATGATGATTAGTAATACTTGTAGAAATTGTTGCTCTCCGTATTGCTAGAAATAAAATGGGCGAGATTCCTTGCACGATTTGAAGGAGACATTGTGCTGCTCCTCACTGTCGATGCACTCGAGGTGAGCTCTGTCACATGACATGTTTGCCACTTCCCATGCCTGTGCTATGAATGTTAAATTCAGTCACTGCATTGTTGGGTTCAGTATTAGGATTCTGTACATAAGCATGGTTTTTTCTAGTAGCTCTTTGACATCTGAAGGAATTGTCTAGCGATACATTGTCATCCAAAAAACTATAATGCACACTAGAATGTCCTGTAACTACATATTAAGCTTCATAGGTAGTCTTCCTCATTTTTTTGTCTTATATGGCAGTTGTCAATGCATATATAAGAGGTTATGGTTCTATTTCATGTTTTAGTAAAGGATAAAACATGTGATCTGAACTAATGAAATTAGGACCGTTCACCAAATTCTAATTTTTCCACTATATACTAGAGTATAGAAGTAACACAACTTTGTTCTTAATAAATAGTGCAAGACATTTTCTGTACAGAGTTTTGTATGTCGAGGGCTAGGTGTTTCCAAGACATTCTCTACTGTTTTTGCTAGAGCTGATATACAATTCATTATACAGTTGTTTTCATTGATATACAATTAATTATACAACTTGCCGGAGGTCCTTGCTGCTCGGGTGTGTCCACGACTTGCAGGAGGTCTTGCTTCTCGCTGCCAAGACGAACCTAGTATGATGAATTTGCCATTTGTTCCCACTCTTGGCTAGATTGATTGCTACATTTCAGATGTTTCAGTCCATGGCCAGTGGCTATCTTTGTTTTGTAAATTGAGATGATTGTAAATGTGTTAGATATGAAATTGTAATATATGATCCATATATATATATTATGCTGTGTTAGATATGCAAATTGAGATGATTGTAAATGTGTACGAAAATATATGATTATGTGTTAGATACGCAAAATTCTAAAATATGATTCATATATTGTTTTGTGTTAGATATGCAAGATGATCACACACTGTTTTTCTTCGCTGCCACCTTGTTGTGCTATATGATCTATACTCGTTGCAATTATTGTACTTGTATATGTTTTTCAGATGAATAAATGTAAACTTGATTATAATGCCCGAGCTATGGATTGCAGGTACATTTGAGCTATTGAGCACTTGCAAGAAGAGCATATAGAAGAAGTACAATTTCAACGAGACGAGGAGATGGAACACCAAATGGAACAACTTATTTTTAACGATGCCCGAGCTGAAGGAGATGTAGATGATTATGATTTCGAACAATTTTTGAACGACTTTGGTGATGGAATAGAGTCACAAGATGTGGTGATAACAAACTCCGGCGGAGAGGTGTATATGTGTTTATAATTAATATGGCGATATGTTGTTGTTAACTACATGCATTAATTGATTTGTGTTGCATTTATTAACGACTCATTTTTCTTTTAGCCATCCGGATCGATCAAATCTGCCAAAAAGCAGCCACCATGTGCTCCTCGAGGCAAGGCAAAAAGAATGACGAGCGCGGATCCAAAGTTACCGATTGAGGAAATTGCTGATTCCGGCGAACCGCTCGAACCAAAATAGAACCGCATCAAATTTCTAAGTCAAGTTGGAGTTATTGTTAGGGACATGATCCCAATCAGCATACGCAAATGGAATAAGCCGGCGACCGCAGATGTGGAGGACCCATGTTATGTCCACCAAGTTCTTAAGGATTTGGTCTATAACACGATGTTGTCACATTTCACCCTCCCGTCATATCTCTCTAAAGTGAAGAAGGACAACCTCAAGAAGTGGACTCTTATTAAGATGGCGGAACAATTCCGAAACTGGAAGAAAAAGTTATGAAATCAATATGAAGAAACAAAAGAAGAGCCAGATTTCAGTGGAGCACAAGGGAAGAAGTTAGAATCTGAATGGGCGGCGTTTAAGGCGTATAGGGAATCACCTATGGCTGTGGCCCGATCTTCAATAAATAAGTTGAATGCTGGGCTGAAGGTACACCACCATAGATCATGAAGCAGATGCCACCCCATCTCAGCGTAGAAGCAGCGTTGGTTCCACGCGTCAAGTCGATGGTCCCTACCTAGTGGATGATATCACAGAGCCTACAGGTTGTGAGCTACATATAGCAATGAGAAACATAACTTTGAAGGTGGCGGTGGGGCAAGCTTTAGTAATTCAACCTGGAGAACTCTACCATTGTGGTGAAATTCCAGATGGCTACGCTCGTGTCCGGGTGGACGAAATTATGGCGGGATTTGAAACCTTGGAACTTGAGTTTCCTGGAGGTGACGAGGAGAAGACATTGGCAGACGTCAAGCATGGCTTCGCCCTGTGGCCCAAGAAATACATCGTCCTTTCAGAACAAGCAAAGTCCACTCCTCGTTCTAGGAGTCCAGCTCACCAGCAAAGTCCACTCTTCGAGAGGGATCAAAGACGGAGTCCATCTCCACCTCATCAGCAAAGCCCACACCTCCCCGATAGGGACCCCAGCCCGAGTCCATCTCCAGCTCATCAGCAAAGCCAACCGCCCCCCGAGAGGGTCCCCAGCGTGAGGCCATCGCAGTCTGTGCCAGACCGCCAGAATGTTAAGTTGCTCTCGAGTAGGCGTCAGTCTTGTTCTCTTGTTAGAAAGAAACCTAGAAAGCAGAAAACACCGTCGCCTACTCCAAAGTTACCTTGGGAGAGAACCGTCGAGCAAAACGATATCGCCTGCAAAGAACATAAGGATGCCTGACTTGCTGGCGTGAAACAGAAAGCGTTAGCGAAAAAATTGCCTCCTCAAAAATTTACTGTCGGAATTCCTCAGGAGAAAATTGACCGTTGCATCGATGCCCAATACAACCCCCCACCATCGCCGCGAACGGACTATGATCGCAACATTGATAAGTCATATGATGAAGAGATGGATGATCGATCGAAAAAAGGGAAACAAGTTGCCCAACTCGGAGAAAAGGACGCACAGTCGCCCCCCCCCGCTCAAGGTGCTTGATGACAGAGTTCTCAAAAACATCAATGTGTGGGAGATGGTATATTCGGGAGATGAATCCCCTTCGCGGATGTTCTTCGTACTTATGTTCAGGGGGAGAATTTTGTTGACGGTGACTTACCCACAAAAATGCGTCAATTTCAAGCCTGGTACAAGAATACCGTAAAGGAGACAAATAAAGACGCTCTCATGTTGGCAGTTAAGGAAGAGCATTATTTCCAAGAATACTCCATTGTCCTTTACTTCGTCGAAATCTTTCAGTTATACGATCTCCGGGCCCTCGACAAAGCTATCATGAGTTCCTATTGTCTGTAAGTGATCTATTCCTGCAATTTAATGCTTTAATTAGCTTACTCATTCATTGTCTGTGATAATCCTCTCTATAATATTTTGTGGGCTTTATTACGCAAAATGAAGATACTCGAATGCAAGAAGCAGAAAATCAACCACATTGGGTTCATTGACCCCTCAATAATGCATGAAGAAAACATAATTGATCCAAGTGTTAACAAGGATACACCGGTGAATTTGCTAATGTTTTCAAGCGACAAGCTTACAAAAAAATATATTATGGCCTTACAACTTCAAGTGAGTGTTACTTCTTATTACACATTCTATTTTTCTCACCCGATGTTAAGTTTAATTGATGAGTTATGCATGACTATTTATAAACGTGTGCAGCTACCACTACATTCTTATCGTTATTGACTTGCGGAAAGGAGAAATTGTTGTCCTTGACTCGTTAAGAAGATGCCCTAAACAATACAAGACCTGTTTTGATTTGGTGACAAGGTACTTTCTTTTCTTATCGCCTCTTTTGTTCATTTCCTAATATCAAAGAATTTATGACTCATTCATTCATTTTCTTGTCATGCAGCGTTTGGAAAATGTTACTCGCGGAACATCCGAATAGTGGATGGCCAGAGAAGATGCTATGACGTACTAACCAAGTAAGTAGTACTATAACTAGTCCCATGAATCATTATCATACTTTAGTATTATTTAATTAAAGTATATTGCATTTCATCGATCTCACCCTTTGTTCAGTGCCGCATAACTACTGACTTCTTAAACAGATACCGGTACCGGTCATGAAGGCTTCGCCCTTCTCAAGTCAAGTGCAGAAGCGAAATCCGTTGAACAAGAAGCCAGCAATCCCACAACATCAAAGTGATACATATGACATATTGGAAATTAGGTTTAGACTTGCCTTAAACAACCAATAGGGACTGATCTATGTGGATTCTACGTTTGCGAGTACATTCACACTTTGGTCAACGAGAGTTTGAAGAGCAAAAAAAGTATTGAAGTACGTAAAGCTCTAGTCTCAACATTATTTTTGTACCATCAATCGTGATGAGTTTTATTCATTTCATATCTCATGTATTCATTGTGATATCATTTTTTTACAGTTGGCAATAAAGCGCAACGAGTTACCAATAAAGACCCGTTTTAGGGCAATTGCAGAGGAGTTGGCGGGATTTTACCTTGCCCATGTCATACCGTAGACCGGAGAGTACCACTATTTTCCCAATGGTGGTGCGGACATGTAATAGTGATCTCCATGTAACAAAATACTTCTAAGTATCTGAAACTGGGAAACGTAATCTTCATGTACCACGCGTACTTAATTGTGTATGTGTTATCAACACATGAACTTCATGTAATTGTATATATGCATGATGCAACTTCATCTAGTTTCGTATAATAATTTATACGTGTTTTTCGCGCATCGAAACCGTAGCATCCGAAACCCCTACCCGAAGCGTCGACGTGGTACCATCCGAAAGCCCCTACCATCACGCATCGACGTGGTACCATCATAAACCCCTACCCGGAAAACCGGTCGAAATAAAAAATAGTAAAACCCTGAACAAAAAAAAGCAAAAGACTGAAATGAAAAAAAAAACCTAGTCCCGGTTCATAACACAAAACGGGACTAAAGGGTTCGCCCTGCGCGCCCTGCCACGTCCACGTGCAGAGATCTAATTGGTGGGAGGATGCGGTCCCAGTTCGTATTGAGCCGAGACCAAAGGGTGGGGGCTCTAGTTCCGGCTAGACAGTCCCGCTTGCTACACCGAGACTATAGCCTCACTGGTACCGGGACTAGTGCCCCTTTTTCCACTAGTGCAAGTGCTGTTCTACTCGCCGTGTGAGCCTAGCTGGCTTGCTGCTCGCGTCCAGCCTCCGTCACTGGGTGTCGGCAACGGCGACGCGCCACCGCGGGGAGCTGATGGTAAAGACGTGATCCGCCGCCGTGTTCCTGTACGCCTAGCTGCTCGCGTCTGAGTGCTCAACAATGGTCGTCACCGACGTGCCGCCATCAAGGACAGCCGCAGCGTGATGCCAACAGCCGTGAGCCTGTACGCCAAATGGAGCTGCACCATGTATGCCGGGCTGTACACTCGTGCCTGGAGCTGAACCTGTACGCCGATGTGGTGCACGCGTGTTGATCTCCTTGACTCCTGGATGCGATGAAGGTGGGCTGCACGCCGATCGAGTGGCCTGAAAGGTGGGCTGCACGCCGGCGAGTCGACGGCTTCTTCATCGTAACTGGCTTCCGATGAAGGGTTGTGTGCTAGCGACGAATGGTGCCATGGCTGTTTGTTGACTGTCGTCGATTGTTGACACGTCCACGGCGTGTCTTCACCGGGTCGGATCGAGTATCGACGGACGGCTCTGCCGCTAACGACGACCGGCCGGCTCCATTGACGAGTGCCATGAGGATGAAATCTGGTTGGAGGGACACCTGTACATGACGCAGCTATACCGTGCCGATGGCAGGCTACGTCGGCGAGCTCCGGCGCCGGCGCTAAGACTCCATTGTGGATGTTTGTCTTAGCTGCACGTGTGTTGATCTCCTTGACTCCTGGATGCGATCTGTCTGGCCGGTGGTGGTGGGCTGCATGTTGCAGGGCTCGTAGCATCCTCCTCCACTATGACGTCCGGTGTTCAAGAAGTGGTCGGCACCATGACCTGTTCGCCATATCTGACCATCTCCAAGGTTGTAGCGACGTACACTGCGTTTGAGCGAGCTTCGGTGACACTGACACCGTCTCCGTTCTCGTTGCTAGCTGTGACCTGTGAGGAAGAAAAGGGAGAGATTATATGTGTGGCCTTCACCATGGAAGTAGACGCCCCTCGCGTCGATGACTCGATGGCCTCTGGCTTATGTCCATCTCCTGCTATATGTTCCTAGGTCGCCGCCTCTGTGTCCTCGTGCTAGGCTGTGCGGCAGCTGCTCCTTGGCGCCGTGCACCGGCGACCTCCTCTGCCAATGGTTGACGCAAGAGGTTCTCCTCCGTGTATCTCCTCCTGCGATGGTCGCCTTGTTTTTTCATTGCACCTGAATATATGAGAAAGACAGAAAGGTAGATATGGACTTCGGCGTTGCCCGTCGACAACAGCCTCATTAACACCATGGGGTGCCCGTGAGGGCGTCGCCGCATTCCCCAGTTCTGGCCAGCTTTGGCTGCCTTCTATGTGTTGGGTTCGGGATGTATCATGCGCTTCCGGCTAGATGCGATCGGACCTCTTGGCGTGTTTGCTTCTCGCTGCCATCTTTTCATCGGGCCCTGATCTCCCTCTCCGTTCTGTCCTCCGTTCCCTGTGCGTCCGGGTGCGTGTTTATATAGGCAGGAGGGTGATGAGATCACGCCACTAGCTAGCCATTTGAGCTGCGTTATCATCGGCGTATCTTCTCACTCAAGTTTGGCGGCTGGTGCATATATATGTCTTCTCTCGACCGGCCGGCCACCTGATCTTCTGGCTAAAGAATCGTCACCGTTTGAATCTCCTGTAGCAAGCGAGTCGCCGCCTTGCCCTTTATACGGCTGGCCTCACATACGGGCGCTAGAGTACATGTACTAGCTGCCCTGCCCGATCGACTGATTCAGCTCCATGCATGCACACGTCAATCGATCAAAGCAAAAGCTAGATGCTGTGTGCGTAGTTGATCAACTCTTATATTTATATATACCTTGTATGTACACGAGGTTTATAATTTTGCACAAAAATGCGTCGAACATCATCACCATTCACTAGTGGAAAAAGAACCAGCACTACCGGTCGGAGAGGGGCATCAGTACCGGATTTACAACCGGTACTGCCCAAGCGGGACTTTTGCCACCAACATCAGTACCTGTTGCGACCGGTACAAAATGCCTACACGTGGGGTCGCGGACTGAGTTTTCGACTGGCACTAGTAGAAAACAGGCTAAACGACCAAACTCCAAAACCCCATTTGTCTCGGTCGTACTGCAAACCGGGACAGATGGGGCATAAAACCCGCCGAGCGGCGACACCCATTTGTCCCGGTTCCAGCCACGAACCGGGACAAATGAGGTAGCAACCGCCAAGCGCTTCAGGCGACACCAATTTGTCCCGGTTTCAGTCACGAACCGGGACAAATGTCACGGAAGCCGAGCCATCGCCACGTTTTTTCGACGCACACGGAATACGAGCGGAAATACGGCGCCGCCGGCGATTCCTCTGCCCTCCGGCGATTAATTCCTCTGCTCTCCGCCGGCGATTCTTCTTCCTCTCCGGCGCTATAAAATGCACTGCACAGTACGACTCCTCCACACACCATATCTCCGGCTCCTTCACCCACCATCTCTCCTCTCTTTTCTCCGGTCCTATGGAGCCACTTGCGCGTCCACCTCGGTCCGAGTTGTACTACTACAAGAAGGAAGGCATGCGGTTCAAGGTGTGGGTCACCCTTCGTGCATGGCGCGTGGAGAAGTGGATCCGCGACGTGAAGAACTACTTCCTCGACGCCGCTCCGATCAAAGCCGTTGGACTCGATTGCGAGTTCAACGACCCTCGACGGAAGGATACTCCGTAGTGCGCCGCCGTCCTTCAACTCTCGGTGGCGACCGAGACTCTTGTCTTCGAAATTTGCAAAGCTGATCGGGTGCCACAGGTCCTCGTGGATTTCTTAGGTGATGAGACAATCAAATTCTACGGCGTGGCAATCCATAATGACATGAAGATGCTAGCCTACTACGGAATTATTATTCGGTCCGCGGTCGACCTGCAGAGGGATCGCCGAAACCCTACCGGCAATTTTACTCCTAGTCTATATGCTCTCTCTAATGCGGTCATTGGGACAAATCTTGAGAAGAAGAAGAAATACAAGAAGAAGAAGAACACGGACGACGACAAGGAAGACACGTTAGAAGAAGACCTAATTTTCGGATGGGGCAACGTTCCATTGAGCTACGATCAAGTCTTATATGCTGCTTTAGACGCCCGCCTTGGCTTGGAGATTGCACGGAAGTGGGATAGTCTACGCGGCTATAATACGGAGTATGATCATCTTAATGTCGTTGATGAGTAGACTATCTATGTATTCCGTTACGCAAAAATTCTGTGTGCGCGTGTTCTCTTGTATTGACCGAAATATATCTAAAGTTTGCAAAAGTGTTTTCAAATTCCAAAGTTTGCAAAAGTTATTTAAAACAGAGAACAGAAAATGGTTTTGTATTAGTTAGTCAAATTCAAACATTTTTCATATTCATAGTTTTTCCAAAATCCAAAGTTTGCAAAAGTTATTTAAAACAGAAAACAGAAAAAGAAAATAAAAAAAATGAAAAAACCTCCATCTGTCCCGGTTTCAGTCACAAACCGGGACAAATGGGCCTCCTTGTTGTCCCGGTTTGTGACTGAAACCGGGACAAATGGGGGGTGCCTATATATACTGATCAGCAGCCCCCTACCGAAACCATTGGAGGCATTTATTTTTTGAAATGGAAGGAGGGGATGTGTGCTAGTCTGTTTTTTTTTGTATGCATGCAAGGTGTTTGATGAAATGCCCGAAAGAGTTCACGAAATTATTTGATGTACACTTAAAGAAGTTTATTCTTCTTTTCGATCAAGGTTAATTTTTCTCTCATTTCATTTGTAATTAATTGATACTGTGCATGTTCAGTGTTTATTTGTCGATGTTCTGTAATGGTTATTGATGTAGTTCATTATATAATGCAGATGGACCGACAATGGATGTATGGTGTCCGACGCACTGCCGAGTACATGACAGGTTTGAGGAAATTTCTAGAGAAAGCCCAGGCCCACAGTACCAATGGTTTCATGTGTTGTCCATGTGTCAACTGTCAGAATAAGACAGATCACGCAAACGTGAGAACCCTTCAAAGTCATATTATTCGGCATGGTTTCATGCCCAACTATAATTGTTGGACGAAGCACGGAGAAAAAGGTGTTATGATGGAAGACAATGAAGAAGAGGAAGATGATGACAACTATCCTATGTTCCCGGAGTACGGAGATTCTGCAACGGGGGAAGCTGAAGCTGAAGAGGCACCAGATGAGCCCACTGACGATCTTGGTAGGGCCATTGCTGATGCAAAGAGAGAGTGCGGAACTGAAATGGAGAGGTTGAAGTTCGACCAGATGTTAGAGGATCACAAGAAATTGTTGTATCCAAGTTGCGAAGATGGTCAGAAAAAGCTGGGTACCACACTGGAATTACTGCAGTGGAAGGCAGAGTGTGGTGTGACTGACAAGGGATTTGGAAAGTTGCTGCAGATAATTAGGAAGATGCTTCCAAAGGTCAACGAGTTTCCCGACAGCACGTACGAAGCAAAGAAGGTTGTGTGCCCTCTAGGATTAGACGTGCATAAGATACATGCCTGCCCTAATGACTGCATCCTCTACCGCGGTGAGTATGAGAATTTGGATGCATGTCCAGTATGCACTGCATTGCGGTATAAGATCAGACGAGATGACCCTGGTGAAGTTGAGGGTGAGCGTCCCCGGAAGAGGATTCCTGCCAAGGTGATGTGGTATGCTCCTATAATACCACGGTTGAAACGCCTGTTCGCGAATAAAGAGCATGCCAAGTTGTTGCGATGGCACAAAGAGGACCGTAAGAAAGACGCGATGTGTAGACACCCCGCTGATGGGTCGTAGTGGAGAAAAATTGAGAGAGAGTTCCCGGAATTTGAATATGACACAAGGAACTTAAGGTTTGGTCTAAATACAAACGGTTTCAATCCGTTTGGGGAGAAGAGCAGCAGTCATAGCACATGCCCTGTGACTCTATGTATTTATAACCTTCCTCCTTGGTTGTGCATGAAGCGAAAGTTCATTATGATGCCATTGCTCATCCAAGGCCCGAAGCAACCCGGCGACGACCTTGATGTGTACCTCAGGCCATTATTTGAAGAACTTTTACAGTTGTGGCGGGAAGAAGGTGTACGGGTGTGGGATGAGCACAAACATGAGGAATTTGACGTACGAGCTCTGCTTTTTGTAACAATTAACGATTGGCCTGCTCTTGCTAACCTCTCAGGGCAGTCGACCAAGGGGTACAATGCATGCACACACTGTTTGGGTGAGACTGAATGTTTATATTTGGATAAATGTAAGAAGTGTGTGTATCTGGGGCATCGTCGATTTCTTCCGATCAGGCATACCGCAAGGAAGAAAGGCAAGCATTTGAAAGGTGAGGCTGATCACAGTAGGAGGCCTGTCAACCGTACTGGTGAAGAAATATTTGATAGGGTCAAGGATCTAAAAGTAATCTTTGGAAAGGGTCCTGGAGGACAACATGTTCCGAAAGACGCTAACGGGCACACACCCATGTGGAAGAAAAAATCTATATTTTGGGAGCTACCATATTGGAAGGTCCCAGAGGTTAGATCTGCTATAGACGTGATGCACGTGACGGAGAATGTTTGCGTGAACCTGCTAGGCTACTTGGGCGTGTACGGGAAGAAAAAAGATATAGAGGAAGCACGGGAGGACCAGAAACGTGTGAAAGAACGAGACGGCCTAAGTCCCGAACACTACGAAGGTCCTGCCAGCTACGCTCTTACCAAACAAGAGAAAGTAATATTCTTTGAATGCCTGAGCAGTATCAAGGTCACGGCTGGGTTCTCGTCGAATATAAAGAGGATAGTAAATGTGAGACTCCAAAAATTTCAGAACCTAAAGTCTCATGATTGCCACGTGATTATGACGCAATTGCTTCCGATTGCACTGAGGGGGCTACTACCGGAAAATGTTCGAGTACCCATTGTGAAGCTTTGTGCATTCCTCAATGCAATATCTCAAAAGGTAATCGATCCAGCGATTCTACCAGGGTTGCAAAATGATGTGGTCCAGTGTCTTGTCAGTTTTGAGTTGGTGTTCCCTCCATCCTTCTTCGATGTTATGACGCATATCCTGGTTCACCTAGTCGAAGAGATTCAAGTTCTCGGTCCTGTATTTCTGCACAATATGTTTCCATTTGAGAGGTTCATGGCAGTCTTAAAGAAATATGTGCATAACCGTGCTATGCCAGAAGGAAGCATCTCCAACGGCTACGGTAACGAGGAGGTCATTGAGTTATGTGTTGACTTTATTCATGACCTTAAGCCGATAGGTGTTCCACAATCACGACATGAGGGTAGACTTAGTGGAAAAGGCACACTAGGAAAGAAAACAAAAATTTGTATGGATGGACATTCTTTCACTGAAGCACACTATACAGTTATACAAAGTTCTACCTTGGTGGCCCCGTATATCGATGAACACAAGAATTTTGTACGCTCTCTACACGCGGGGAAGTCTGACAACTGGATTGTACGTACACACATGGCCACGTTCGGCGGTTGGTTGCGAGCACATCTTGAAAATAAAGACAAGGTTGATGAACAGTTAAACTTGTTGGCCATGGCACCATCTACAACTATATGTACTTTCCAAGGGTACGAGATAAATGGAAATACATTTTACACGAGTGTCCAAGATAAAAAGAGCACGAACCAAAACAGTGGTGTTCGCATTGATGCAACAAACAACAATGGGCAGAAGAACACATATTATGGTTGCATAGAGGAGATATGGGAACTTGACTATGGACCTTCTTTTAAGATCCCTTTGTTTCGGTGCAAATGGGTCAATCTGAAAGGCGGGGTTGAGGTAGACAAGATGTACGGAATGACAATAGTGGATCTAAACAATCTTGCGTACAGAGACGAACCATTCGTGCTATCCAATGATGTGGCTCAGGTTTTCTATGTGAAAGACATGTCTAGCAGACCCAAAAAAAGAAACATCCAGGGAGTGGAGGAGCCGAGGCATCACATAGTTCTTTCAGGAAAAAAGAAACATCGTGGGAGTGGAGGACAAGACAGACACGTCAGATGATTATAATAATTTTGATGAAATTCCGCCTTTCGTAGTGAACATTGACCCAATCATCAAGTTGATTGAAGAAGATGCTCCATGGTTCCGACGCAGAAGAACTGGCGGTGTTGTGTGATGGAGATGTTGGTGCGATATGTAATAATTAATATATTAAACTTTTTATATGAAGAAGATGCTCCATTTTTACCTGCATATCAAATGGATCCGTCGGCGTTGATAGAACAAAACACACGATTTCACCTGCATACAGCCCCACGGTGGCTCTTGATGAGTGCCTGCATATCAAATGCACCGTGGGGCGTATGCAGGGAATCCGAGTAATTTGTATATATTCCTCAGTAGATGAATTGAACTATTATTTTGATAGAACAAAACACACGATTTCACCTGCATACAGCCCCACGGTGGCTCCTGAGTGCCTGCATATCAAATGCACCGTGGGGCGTATGCAGGGAATCCGAGTGATTTGTATACCACACACCACCCGGCTAGGCACTAGAAGGAGGAAACACTGAGTGCTCGCCTCGTCCGAGAGGGGGCTATATATAGGGTCACGGGCTCAACCAGTGGTACTGATAGTGTTGATCCAACAACTCTCAAGTGCTCAAAAGAAGCACACCCCTGATCCAACGGCTAACAAGTGTTTCAAAGAAACACACGATCTGTGTGCTTCTTTAGTCCCGGTTTGAAACTGAAAGCGTTAATCGAACAGCTCAGAAGCAATAAAAAGAAACACACACCTGATCAAACGGCTTACAAGTGCTTGAAAGAAACACATGATCCGTGTGCTTCTTTAGTCCCGGTTTGGAAGTTAAAGTGTTGATCGAACAGCTCAGAATTCCAAAGTTTGCAAAAGTTATACAAATTCACATTCAAAATAGTTTTAAACTAATTTATATAATGGTTATAGAAAAGAGAAAATGTTTTTGTATTAGTTAGTCAAATTCAAACACTTTTCATATTGAAAGTTTTTTCAAATTCCAAAGTTTGCAAAAGTTATATAAATTCACATTCAAAATAGTTTTGAACTAATTTAAATAATGGTTATAGAAAAGAGAAAATGTTTTTGTATTAGTTAGTTAAAATCAAACACTTTTCATATTGAAAGTTTTTTCAAATTCCAAAGTATGCAAAATTTATACAAATTCACATTCAAAATAGTTTTAAACTAATTTAAATAATGGTTATAGAAAAGAGAAAATGTTTTTGTATTAGTTAGTTAAATTCAAACACTTTTCATATTGAAAGTTTTTTCAAATTCCAAAGTTATTTAAAACAGAAAACAGAAAAAGAAAAGAAAAGGAAAAAGAAAAACAAAAACCCCATCTATCCCGGGTAGTGGCTCAGCCCGGGACAGATGGGGTGCTATCTATCCCGGGCTGAGCCACCACCCGGGACAGATGGTGTGCTATCTGTCCCGGGTGCAGCCACGGCCCGGGACAGTTGAGTGCTATCTGTCCCGGGCTGAGCCACCACCGGGACAGTTGAGTGTTGCTATATAAGCAACCCTTAGCGTTCCCAGGTCGAGCCACAACCCGGAGCCATTCCCCTCTCCTCGCGAAGCGCTGCCTAAATTTCCCGTGAACCCTAGCCGCCGCCGCCTCCTTCTTCGACTCCGGCTGGGCCTCGCCGCCACCTTCCTCCTCGACTCCGGAGACTAGGTGAGCCTCGCGCGTGCCCTGAACCCTAGCTCGTGCTCCCTTTCTCTCTCTGCGCCCGTGTGCCACGAACCCTAGCCTCCTATCGCCATCTTCGGCTCCGCGGGATCGGTCGTCGCCGGTGACTCCGGCGACCTTTTGGTCCCTCGCGCCGCCAGTTCGATTCCCCGCAGGCTCCTCTACCAGGTGTGCATGCTCTGCGCCCCGCGCGCGTACGCCGACGGTTGCCACGTGCTCGCCAGCGCCGTCGTCGCCCGCTGACGTCGCGGGTTGACGTCAGCGGTGTCTGGCTCACGCATGGGTCCCACCTCTCAGCTCATGTCCAGTTCAGAAAAATGCAAATAAACTACCAAAAATTTCAGAACAATATATCTTTCCATCCAACACATTGGGAATTAGTATGCGAATTAGTATTTGAAAACTTGTGTATGCAAATAAAAACGTGTGTACGTGAAATTAGTATTTGTAGCATGTGTATGCGAATTAGTATTTGTAAATCATTTCGGTTATCACTGGTTTCTATGTATGCATTCAAAAAAAGCGAGCTTTGTATCAAAGGCGATCTTTGTAGCCGATCCTCTTGTGACATGTGTCGCTCCAACGCGCATAAAATCTCAACAAAACCACCAAACGCGCATAAAATGTTCATATTAATTCATATCAACTGGATTCATATCTATTTTTTCTTACTTGGATTTTGCGTGCAGGTACTCGGATTTGTCACCGCGTCGTAGCCGCTGCCCTCTCGGAGCCCTAGTAAAGTTCGAGAGACTTCAAAAGAGAAATGTAAATAGAAATGAGATACTCGATATGATTGAAATGTGTTTGTAAAATTGAAATGTCTTAATGTATTTGTACTATTCAAATAACTTTGCTTCAGGTTGAAATTGAAATGTGTTTGTACAAATAAATGATAAAAGATGTTGAGTTAGATTTAGTTGTATGACATATCGGTAAAGTACTTTAGATGTTGAGTTATTAAAATTATTTAAATGGATTGAAATCTCTTGCAGAAACTATCAACACCCGTAGAAACCTTCAACAAGAAGAGGACATGTTCGGCATCATTCGCGAAGGTGATGAATTGGACCCCGGTAGAAACCATGAATAAGAAGAGGAACACTTAGACGATTTCACCGGGCAATTTCTGAACGAGTCCGGTGATGGACTGGAGGGGCATTCAGACGGAATAGACGTCACCGACAGTTCACCGACTCTACTGTTGGAAAGTCGGCCGCCGAGTTAGATATATGCCCTCAGGTTTTTGTCTCCGTTGAATAGATTTGTGTGTATACATATATTAACTATCACTTTTTCTTGTGTTTAGCCGTCGGCGGGCCATGAACCGGGACCAAGCAAAAAAGCAGCGGTGAAACGAGGCAGGCCACGAACCAGGACCAAAAAGCTCCAAGGGAAACAGAAGTACCACATCGAGGAGATCAATAAAAAAGGAAAAACGATTGCTCCCGCTAACCACGCAAGGAAATTTGTAGCTCAGTGCAGAGTCATCGTTCGGGACAGACTCTCCATCAGGGCTCAAGAATGGTATAAGCCAAAGGTGCCAAAAGAGGGGGTTATTTATGTAAGGGATGAAGACAAACAACTCCTTTGGGACGAGCTCATGCAGAATTTCACTTTACCGGAAGAGGAGGATGTAGAGAAGCCGGTTATAGAGAATCGATGCAAGGCCTGGACTTATATTGAGATGGGTGAATTGTTCCGCAGCTGGAAGAAAAGGCTAAACAGGTTCATAACTGAAGGTAAGACTCCAGAATTTGTCGGAGTCTACGAAAAGATAAAAGATGAGTGGCCCTAATTTAAGGCGTACAAGCAATCGGAAGCCGCTAAGAAAATCTCAGCGAGAAATAAGAAAAATGCAGAGAAAAAGATATATCACCATAACATGGGGTCAGGTGGCTACCTGACGGCCATGCCTAAGTGGACGAAAATGGAGGATGAGTTTTTGGCTAAAGGTATAGACATCGAGACATTTGGCTGGCCAGACCGGTTTAAGGCTTGGTTCTATGGGCATGGTGGAAAGTTAGACCCTGAAACAGGTGACTGTCTTTTTACCACGGAGCACGGAGCTGACCCTATTAAAGCTCTCAGAGAGGTATGGAAGGAGGTCACAGAAGGCAGGTTCCACCCTAACAGAGAGAAGGACGAGCTATCGCGAGCCCTTGGGAATCCTGAACACAGTGGACGAACACGAGGAACCGTCGGCTCCGTACCGTGGATAATTGGGTTTCCCAAAGATGTTGGCACTTACAGAAGCCGATCGAGAAAGAAGAAAGAGATTGCCGACCGGGCCCAGTGGATGGAAAATAAATTACTACAGCATGAGAAGGAGATAGCAGAGCTGAAGGCAGCGCAGACTCGACGGATGCCCTGCGAATCTAAGACGCCCGAAGATCCTTCTCCTGATCCAAAATCAATGCGGAGAAGCAGCGTGGCTTCGACGGAGCTCGATCGCCACAATGATATGCCGGGTCCTCGTCACCCCGTGGATAATATCGTGCAGCGGGAACTTTGCGACCTACATGTGCCATGCTTGAACATGACCGTGAAGGTGGCGCACGGCTTTGCCCTACCGCCTAGACCAAATGGAACTTACCATTGTCGCCCTATTCCAGATGGCTATGCTGTTGTCGGGGTTGATGAGGTTATCAAGACATATGAGGGAATTAAGCTGGACTTCCCTACGGGTGAAGACGAGGTTGAGTTGAGATTTGCCCTCAAGAGTACCTGCTTATGGAAAAAAGAATACATTGTGTTCCCACACATGCAGCAAAATCGCCCTCCCAGTCCACATGCCAGTCCACATAACTATAACAACGACAACCAATGCGCTAGTCCAGACACCCCCCACAACGACAACCAAGGCGCTAGTCCATCTCCGCCGTCGCGTGAGCGTACTCCGCCGCGTGAGCGTACTCCGCCGCGTCAACGGACTCCATCACCTCCGCAAAAGAAGCGGAAGTGCACCGCTGCGTCGACTAGTACTCAGAAAAGCGAAACGGGGAAGTCTCGCTTTGTGAACTCTCGCGAAGATGTTGATACATGGGTCGAGGAGATCCAGGCTTCCCAGAGAAAGAAGGCAAAAAAAATGTCTTTGCCTGTTCTGGTTTATTCATCGGATGCGATACGGTGGGCCATAGAATTTCTTACGCATCCGTCGCAATATGAACTAAATATGGACGATGACTACACACGCGTTCTGGTGCGTACATTTAGGAGAGTGCGGTAAGAACAAAAATCTGCTGCCACCCAGAAGAGAGATGTTCCACAGCTCGGAATGCAGGCGGGATAATCGGCCCCTCCACTCATATTGGCGCCTTACAACCGGAACCCGGTCGATGATGTACTTTCGCAGCAAGCTAGAGATATGGGTATAACTCTGGCAGAGCTTAAGGCATTGCAATCTGGCGAGAGTGTCACCATACATGAGGTGGTGCGGACATATGTGAGAGGAGAAGATCTTGTCGACCCTGCAATGGTGCGCACTCTACCAGCTAGGTTGCATCAACTAAATGCATGGTACATGCGTACTACGAAAAGTCAAGAAGGAGACTGGCTCTATGGGAAAATTCCACCGGATTTTTTTGGCCCAGGTCATGATGAGATTCAAACTGAGTATTGCGAATTATGGCAGTTATTCAATTTTGACGCGCTCGACAAATCTATCATCAGTGCCTTTTGCATGTAAGTAATTAAATTATGTATATATGTCAGTAATTCTCTAGCTCAACTTATATTTCATTGCTTGTAATTATCCTTATCACTATATTACTTTTGTACTCTATTATGCAGGCTGAAAATTATACAATCTCGAAAGCTGGGACTCAATCACAAGATTGGATTCATTGACCCTAATCGAGTTCATCATCATGGTTTGTTACATTACCCAGATCAAACGGAGGAGCTTTTGCTTACTTATTTGATGGCGCAACATTACAAAAGCACCATAATTTTCCCGTTCAACTTCGAGTGAGTTGTTTACTTTGTTATACATACTCGATGTTAATTAATTAAGTATATGTAATTGATGATTTAGTTATTAACAAATATAAACATATGGCAGATTTCACTGGGTATTATTTGAGATTGATGTTGAAAAGGCAATCGTTGATGTCTTCGACCCATTATCGAAACCTGAAGAAAAGTTCGACGACACGAAACAGATGCTCCAGAGGTAATTTCGTTCATTATCACAATCGACCTCGTCTTTTCTAATAATATATAGTAATTAGTTAACTTCTTTACTAATTTTCCATACCGTAAACTTCAGGGTTTGGGACAAATTCACCGGTTTCCACAAGGAAGTCGGTATAGCTAAGAACCTCACTTTTAAATGGCGTACTAGCTAGGTTCCACGTATGCATATTCTTAATTTCAGTCTCACAATACCATTTTTTCAATATTTTTGATTATTTTTTTATTGATTTCTTATCTTATTCTATCATAAAGTGCGCGAAGCAGCAACAAGGCACCAATTTGTGTGGATTCTATGTCTGCGAGTTCATCCGAATTCGTTTCAATGAGGGTGCAGACTGGAATAGGGTACGTTAACAATTCATTCAAACTTGTTCACTTTTCAAATTGAATTATTTTCATAATGGTTGATATATTTGTGTTGATCTCTCCTTTTTAGTTTGAGACGATCCGGAACAGGCTTGATGCAAAAGACCGCCTACTACCAATTGCGGAGGAAATTGCGGGCTTTCTGCTTGACTATGTCATAAAGCTAGGCGCAGAATGCAGTATAATCCGGCCGCCAAAAAAGACCATCCCGAGGAAAAAATAGGGTCTAATGCTTCTCTGTCATGTAATGATCTCTGTTTGTAAATATTTAGACATGATCTTCCGGTTGTAAATATTTGTTTGGGAGAACTCGTGTACTAGTAGTATTCATGACTATATCCCGAGGAAAAAATCGTGTATGCATGATATATATTACATAGTAACGTATAATATGCAACTCGATCTTGTTTGAAATGAAACATAAATGAAAAAACACAAACACAAAAGAATCAGTAACATAAATAGAAAACATAAACAAAAATAGAAAACAGGAAAAAAAATAAAAGAAAAAAAAACATATATACTGTCCCGGTTTGTATGACGAACCGGGACAAATGAGTGGTAGCCAGAGGCTGTCTGGTTTGGCCACGTGACCCCCCTATTGGTCCCGGGCCGTGGCGTGCCCGGGACAAATAGGGGAGGCTATTTGCCCCGAACACGCTGTCCCGGGCGCGTGACCGGGACAAAAAGCCCTCCCGGCCCGGGACCAGTGGCCTGTTTTGCTCTAGTGTGGAGAGATTTTACCGACCGGTACTACTAAATTTTTTCAAAATAATTATTATTTTTTGAAACTTTCAGAATAAAATATTTTTTAGAATTTCGAAATTTCTCAATTAACTATCCACTAATCTATAGTCTAACTGTACACACTTAATCTATTTGAGAACTGTCAAATTTCCCGATTGATCACCCATCTTGAAATTGCTATAACATTAGCACGCTTAACATTTAGTTTGCTTTCAAACTAGATACGAAGAGAGAACTAAGAACTTACTGATAGTTGTATCTTATCAATCATGTTAACCACTCGGTCATGATTAAACACTTATTCATTTCTTATACTATAAAAATTTACTTGATTAAACAATAATATTGAAATAAATAATGATAAAACAAATATTACTTTATTAAAAAATGATTATATAATAATAAATATTTAAATAATGAAATAATGTGATAAACACTTCAAAGAAAGAAATCTTTCTTAGGAAAAATCTATATTATATAATGATAACATTGAAATAAATAATGATAAAACAAATATTACTTTATTTTAAAAATTATTATATAATAATAAATATTTAAATAATGAAATAATGTAATAAACACTTCAAAGAAAGAAATCTTTCTTAGGAAAAATCTTTTTAAATTACACAACTAGTGGTTATATTATATAATAATAATATTGAAATAAATAATGATAAAACAAATATTACTTTATTAAAAAATGATTATATAACACAAAAATGCTTTTGTACATGCACTAATGGGTATGAGACATATCATGTCCGCTGACAGCATGTCTGTGCTTTAAGATCCGGGGAAAATTGTGGACAAAGAAATGTTTTCTATGAGGTCTTTTTGCATTTTAATTTGTAAACTGTACTATATGTTAGGTAGGGTCATGTCCCAGTCGTGTTCTGTCTCCCACATCGTGTTCTCCAACAGTGGAACTGCGCCCTCGCCACACTCAGTATCTCCGCCCTCCTCGTGGGGCCAGCCTTTGATGTTCTTGAGGCTGTGAGCAATGGCGCGACGGAGGAGATGGTCGGCGTCGGGAGGAGCTGATGAGTCTCGACGACCTCCACCTCCAGGAACAGCTCGCGTTCCTGCGACATGAGTACGTGGGTGGTCGCTGGCGACATGCTCTCGCTGCGGCACGATTGCTTCGGCTAGGTGCATTGACCGGGACGGAGAAGCTCTCGCTGACCGGTTGCTTCGGCGAGTGGCGTTGACCGGGACGGAGATGGCGCCGTCGTAGATTAAGTGGCCGCCATCCGCGTCAGGAGGAAGCAGAGCTCGGAGGCGACTAGAACGGCGGCGGCGGCGCAAAACAGCGGAAGACCGGAAGAGGAGGAGGTCGGTCATGCATGGAACGCGGCCAAGTCCAAGACGCACCTCCGGGCGCCTTCTTCTCCTCCCCGCACGTCGGCGGCGCGTCCTCGGCCACGCAGCAGCAGCACGCACCTTGCTCCGGGGTCATGGGCAACGACACGACACCCTGTGTTGTGATCGCACGTCGACTCGAGTGGACATGTGCTTCGGGTGCGGCGACATGCGCATGCACTCGGCGAGCAAGTCGTTCTAGCTCGTGCCCCCATCATCGGCGGTGGGGCGGGAGGAGGTGGAAGAGGACGAGCGGATACGGCCGTACACGCGCAAGGGGAGGCGAACGTGATGGCGAGTGGCGACCATCGATGAGGTGCGCCTCCGCCGCGTGTCCCCCGGCGAAGCGGCACGTTGCAACGTGCGGCACGACATGCCAACGGTGCTGCTCTCCACGGGCGGGTTCACGGGGAAAGTGCACCACAAGTTCAACGATGGCCTCCTACCGATGTTCGTGACAGCGGGGCACCTGAAGCGGCGCGTGGTGTTCATCATCCTCGAGTACCACGACTGGTGGATCACCAAGTCCGGCGACGTCGTGTCCCGCCTCTCGGCGTCCCCGCCCATCGACTTCACCACCGATCGCCGCGTCCACTTCTCCCCCGAGCTGATCGCGGGGCTCCGCATCCACGGTGAGCTCACCGTGGACCCGGCCCAGACCCCTGACGGCAGGAGCATCGGCGACTTCCGTCGCCTCCTCGACGACGCCGCTCGACCGCGCATCCAGTACCTCGAGCGGATGGAACGCTGCTCTGCCGTCCACAAGCAGTGCCGCCTCCGTGAAGCTGAAGCTCGCGCTTGTTTCTCGTCGACCCAGGGACGATCGTGTCTCGTACCGTACATAAACAATTATTTTAACCCAAATGGCACGGTATGGCCGGTCCGGACTCTACTGCTCGTACTGTACACGCCATGCCTCCACTGTACGCACGACACCCTGCCCGCGCACACGTCGAGAAACAAGCCAAAGTTAACAGAGAGAGGTACAGGGCTGATGGGACGGATTAATTTGACACCCCTGCCTATAGGGGAACCAAAATGTTACAGGGCACATATCGTGAGGAGACAATGGACATACATGATAGCTCCCATACCCATTAGTGCATGTAAAAAATCCACTCTCTATATAATAATAAATATTTAAATAATAAAATAATGTGATAAACATTTCAAAGAAAGAAATCTTTTTTAGGAAAAATCATTTAAATTACACAACTAGTGGTTATATCACAGAAACAATAACACTACTACAAAATATTAGAGAATTATTGTTTGCAACAATAACACTACTACAATTAGAGATATTTTTTTTGCAACAATAACACAACTCACATCCAACAATAACACTACTACAATATATTAGTGATAAATTGTTTGCAACATGACACTACTAGCTACAAAATATTAGAGTGTTTGCAACAATAACACTACTAGCTAGGTCACATCCCAACAACAACACTACTGCATATATACATGAGGAGACCCTCAAGGCACTACAAACACTAGCTAGCTAGTACATATCGTCATCCGAATAATCAGAATCAGAAGGCTCCTGGCGCACTGGTCGCGGTACGAGGTAACGCTTCCCGTAGTTGATGATTCTAATCTTACGGTACACCTCGTATGGAACATACGCATCTATTGATGCATACTCAATGTTGCAACCGTCAAGGGGTACTTCTCCCAAAGATAATGATGTCCGCTCTTGAATCTTTTCTTCATATCCTTGTACGCGTCCTCGTCGAGCACGTCGCTTGCCATAGCAGCCATTCCAGTCTTGAGATGCTCAAGCCTAAAGATAGCCTGGAGATCAATGTGGCAGGCATATGGTATCTCAAGTCCCGGCCAGGTGCGTTTCATCTTAATCTTGTCATTTGTTATATCAACACTAGCAAAATGAATGCCGCTGCAAAGAAAATCCATGAGTGGTTGACATTGCTTGTCACTTCTGCAACAACAAATGGAACACATGTTTAAAATACTAACAACAACTATGTACTATGCAATGCAACAACAATGTACAATAACAACAGTATATATTCATATGCCAATATATTTTCAGCCAAACTATGCAACAACAATATATATATATATATATATATATATATATATATATATATATATATATATATATATATATATATATATATATATATATATATATGCAACTATTGAACAATTCGGCCAACTATTGTATTCGGCCAGCTATTGAATTAACAATCTCATTTCGGCAAACTATTGAACAATCTTTATTTCGGCCAACTATTGATGAATAACAACAATTTCATTTCGGCCAACTCTCTCTCTCTCTCTCTCTATATATATATATATATATATATATATATATATATATATATTGATCAACAATATCATTGAAACTATATGTATAATTAACAACAACAATCTCATTTAATTCGGCCAACTCTATTGAACAATTAATCTCATTTCGGTTAACTATTGAACAATCTTATTTCAGCCAACTATTGATGAACACAAAAATCTCATTTCGGCCAACTATATATATTGATCAACAATCTCATTGGAATATATAATTAATAACATCAATCTCATTTAATTCGGCCAACTAATTTATTGAACAATTAATCTCATTTCGGCCCAACTATTGAAATATCTATTTCGGCCAACTATTGATGATTAAAACAACAAAATCTCATTTCGGCCAACTATATATATTGATCAACAATCAACAAATTAAAGTAAAATTGCCCCAAATATAACATTTGGATGAGATTTTTTGTACCTTCCCCATTGAGAGACCAAGACATACTTCTTAAAACATAGTTGGATCACCGCAACCTCTTGCTGATTGGGTGTGTACTCGAAATCAAGACCGATGAACTTCTCTTGATCCCGAGCTTCACCAATCCATTTCTTGAAATCGGAGAGAGAACCGCCCACCAACGTGCTATCGTTGGTATAAACAACCTTAAGATTGGTGGTGTGTGCAAGCACCGGTCCACAACGCGTGATTGGTGGCGCCGGACTCATGGTGGCCGGAGTGGATGAAGTGATCGGAGGGGAGAGAGAGTGTCGCCGGAGGGAGAGAGGAATAAGAAAGGCATGACCGTATCGAAAAATGAAGAGACAGGGAAGCAAACTGTCCACTTCCGTCTAAAATCGTGGCGGGAGTCGAACGGTTAGGACCTTTAGTACCGGACCGTAACACGACCGTTGCCATCCCATTGAGCTTTAGTACCGGGCCGTGTTACGGCCCGGTACTAAAGGTTCCTTACGGACCGGTACTGTTGTCCCCCTCCCGTCTGACAGTTCGAACCGGTACTGATGCTCATTAGTACCGCCCGCAAATATAAGCAGGACTAATTATCTGGACGTAAAGTCCTTTTTCCACTAGTGACTTTATGTGTAACTATTCATTTGTGGGTTTCCTGTGCAACCTTATAGGTTAGCATCACCACTAATTATTTAACTACCATTTGTGGGTTTCTGTCCAACCTTATAGGTTAGCACCACCACTTAATATGATCATATGGGTTTCCTGTGCCAACTTGTCGATTGGCATCACCACAACTGTCATATTTTACCCTTGTTCAACCCATCAAATTTTATTTAGAAATTGGAATGATGAGATCCTCTGTTGGTTCCTTGTCCAGCTGCATTTGTCCGTAACCGGGGACACGGCTAAGTACCTAGTTTTTAACTCTCGAGAGTTTGTGCACTTTCACCACAAGACCCAATCATTCTCTCGTCCATGTCACCCAATTATGAAATGTAAAAAACAAGACCGAGACGAGACCTTTCAGAAATAATTCCCCAAAATTATACTGCGGACCCATCCCAACTTATCATCACTATATCTGTGGGTCACGCGGATTTCAGGGTCTCATAACTTATATGATCAAGACAGAGCCCATATGACATGTGGCTGCACTGGAAGCAATCTAAACATGGAGTATCTTTGAATCTCTTTGATCCTGGGTGGCTTTCCTCATCCTGGGGTTACCCCGGGGATCACCGTTTCCAACTTTCCACCAACACCCAGGTAGTTCATTAAACTTAGTTGTTTTTCCTTACTCAACTACTAAAATATTTTTCATAGCATATCCAAGTATCAACTAAGTTTGGTGGCTCACTAAGCCTAGAGGGGTGTAAGGGGATGGCTATTCTAAATAGGATTCCAATAGAAATAGCATAATATACCAAATCTGCTAGTAAGCATATCATGCATACTACTGAAAACACTAAATGCAATAAAAATGAAAATAGTAGGACATATATGAGTGAGCATCACTTGCCTTGGTCACGGGGGGGGGGGGGGGGGGGGACAAATGACTACCACAACAACGGGAACACTCTGCAAAATCTAAATAATAAATAAATAACACTCAATCAACATATTATTCAATCATATTCACAATTTAAGAAAAAATATTTGCATGACTAAATATAATCAACATATGTAAAATGTGTTAAATTAGCTTATTTGTTCTCTGGTTACTAGAATAATGCATGATGACATGGGCAATATTTATTGCAATATTATTATTCAAAAACATTTTTGAACCACTAGAAGGTTTTACATGAAAAATTATTACTCTTATAATTTATTGTCCATACAAATTAGGATTTGTGCTCTCTGGACAGAGGATGTAATTTACCACATTAAGCCAAAATGATTCACTTTAAAAATAATTTTGGAAAATAAGTTATGAATTAGATGGACGAAATGCCTCTCTGCATATTAAATAATTTTAACCGATGCAAAAAGGAAGAATAATTGTTATATGATAATCTACATGATAAGGGATTTCTAGGGACATAAAGTTTGCTAAATTTGGTTGTGTGGTTTAAAAGTTATGATTTGTTGAAGTTCGGTTTAATTTCTGCCGTTTAAACAATTCTCAAAAAATCAAATAAATGCGGGCCGTACGATCTAACTTTAATAGAACGTCCCAGATCAACCGATACCGGTTAGCTATTTTAATAGAATGTGGCCGTCAGATTTGGATCTGACGGTCCAGATTGTGTTGACCCAAAATGGGCAGCGGTACCTCGCTGGAAATGGAGAGTGCGGCAGCGTTGATGCTCCGGCGTGCACGTGGGCGACGTTGTCGGGGTCTTACGAGCTCCGGGATGCGACGGCGGAGCTCCTATTGTCACATCGAAGACGGTAGTGGTGCCGACGACACGGGAAGCTTCTAGGAATTGCAGCAATTTGCAAACGAGTGGTGCCGAGGCCGGCAGCTGCCGTCGAGCTCTCGTCTGTTGCTCAGCTGCGAGGAAGAATTGAATAAGGGGCTCGGGAGGTGCGGAAGAGAGAGGGTAACCGAGGAGGCAAGGAATGTGGGGGCAAACTCACCGTATCGACCGGAATCTAAGAAACTTGGAGGCGGCGAAGGGCAACAATTTGAGCGGGAAAGTGAGGGGAAATGGAGTGCGGAATGCTGTACTCTTAAGGAGGGTATTGGTCGTGCAAATCGTTCTCGAAAGAAGGTGGGGCGCGTGCGGGAGTGGAGCGTGTCCGGATCGTGGCCACGGTCATGGGCAACAGCAGTTGGAGAAGAAGACTGACGGTGGGGTCCACCAGTCAGCGAGACAGGGAGAGGCGCGCGCGTACGGGCCGCAGTTGGGCTGCATTGCGTCGCCCGCGCGGAAGGAGAGGGACTGTGACGTGGGGCTACTCTTCGACTAGCCCACGATGAGGCTACCTGGGCCGTGCCAAGGTTGTAGAGGCCCGCAGAAGTCCCACTAGGGGTATCGTGTGACCTAGTTCTAGTCGGTTAGGTCATACGACTCTTGCCATATATGTAATTGCCATCAACGCCGTTCACCCGGGACCTGGCCTACCTATAAAGGCCAGGAGGGTTGCTCGTCCAAGGACACGCTGATAGCCGCCACCACAAACCCTAGCGAGATCGACATCTCGCAATTGTAACCTCAACTCGCAATAATACCAGACAACCAGGAAGTAGGGTGTTATCCTCTGGGAGCCTGAACCTGGCTAAATCGCCCCGCTTGTCAGCCGTCGTGATCACCAACGCTCCTCTCTTCCCCTCAATCAACCCGGGGTGGACAACCCTGCGATTTGTCGAGTTTCAACCTCGTCAGACTGGGCCAGCTCGGCCGGCCTGGCTTCTATTTTTTTGTATACTTCTCTTTTCTATTAAAATCCAAAATTCAAATTTAAGATATAGTTTGATTCAAACCTTTTCTGAAAAATATGTTTTGGAAAGCTTATTTAAAATAGGTCCTTTTAGCATTACTTGGGACATAAAATGGTTTAGTGAAAATTAGATTATTGCTATGACACAATTAGTGCGTTTTATCAATATTCCATTTGTCATTTGATAAAAGAAAAACAATGTGACAACTAGAGATTTCACCAGCAATAATAAAATCATAATATGTGGCACCTAAACACCATTTGAAAAATAATTCTAATTATGAATTAAAATAAGTTCAACTATGTCATGCTGATTATGATTGCATGTATGGTTTTTAAAATTTTAAGACTTCAATATTTCAAATTTTAATTTATTCAAATACAAGTATTGAATTTTAGTGATTTTTAAACATTTCAAAATTTTGGGATGTTATAGACTACCACCCTTAAAAGGAATCTCGTCCCTTAGATTCGGAGAGGCTAGAAAGAAAGATATGCTTGAGTATCTAGGTTTAGGAGAGTTGGGTGGGCTACCACCCTTAAAAGAAACTTTTGTTGGTTGTCCAGGACTATTGTTACCACCGTCAAGGTAACTCAAGTGAGATGGCTAGATCTTTAGATTTTTTCAGTTGTGCTTCATCATCCTTGATTCCAGATAAATAGCATGTACTAGTATTTGAGAAATAATTACGCTGACATTAACTGATTAAGGACTTACTGTTCATCGCTTGACCTGCCTCGAACACTTCTTCCACATTGACATGATTCACATATCCTTTCTGGAATGGGTTGGGCTTGGCTGCTTCAGTATCCTTCTTTACAGGGCAACCACTAGAATAATGTCCCATGTTCTTACACTTATAGCATTTTATATGACTCAGGTCCTTCTTGCCTTGGTGGCTATGTTGTCCATTGCCATTTCCATTGCCATTGTGTTGGCCATCCTTGTTGTCACCATTGCTTCCCTTTTGGTCTTCATCATGGTTGTGACCATGATGGTTGTGGCCATTTCCACCAATTTGATTGTTTCCATGGTTGTGGAATTTATTGCCACTGCTTCCCTCATAATGATTGTGCCTCTTGTGTAAAGTTTCAGAGTGGTACTTGCTTGAGCTATGCTTCCTCTTTCTATTTTTGGCTTGTGTTTGTTTGTTCTTCAAGATAGTGGCCTTGTCGAGCAAAGACTGATAGTTTGGGGTGTAGACAACTGATAACTGAATGGCTAACTCATCATTCAAACCATCCAAGAATTTCTCCTTCCTCTTGGCATTTGTGTCAACATCGTTTGGCGCGTAGCGTGCTAGATTGTTGAAGTCCTCTATGTATCCAGCAACTGTGCGGTTTCCTTAACGTAGATTGCAGAATTCTCTTTTCTTCAAGCTCATCACACCAGTTGATATGTGTGCAGTACGGAAACCTTCTTGGAACATCTCCAAGGTGACCTCCTCAATTGGGTGAGTGATCTGATAGTTGTCCCACCAGCTGGCTGCAGGTCCTTCTAGCAGATATGCCGCAAACCTGACCTTCTCTGCATCCGTGCACCCAATGGTTACCAGATTCTTATTCACCGAGCGTAACTAGTCATCTGCTACAACTGGCTCTGAGGCTCTAGTGACTGTTGTTGGTCGCAACCTCAGAAATCGGGTGAGCATGTCCACTTGAGGGGGTGGTGGTGGCGGTGGATTGTTGTTGTTGTTGTTGTTGTTGTTGTTGTTGTTGTTGTTGTTTGCTAGGAACTGAGTCATCACTTGTATGATTTTGGTCAACACTTGTTGCATCCCATTGTTGTCGTTACCATTGTTGTCTTCATTGTTGTTGTTATGGGTTTCTCGACGAGGAGGCATCTGTTGGTTTAGCATAGATAAGCAAAGATAGAGACGCCTAAGAGGAGAAAATCCTACCCTCACAAACAAACATGACAAAAGAAACACACAAACATTCGTAAAACAACAACCTAATTATTTTACCAATCAACAAGATTCAACCACAAACAAGAAAATCAATCTAGTTCCGACATACAACCTAAGTTGGTATGTACAATACACTAACACGATATCATGGTTCTAATTAAATGGTGGTATCTGATATAAGTTAACAAAGTGATGCACTTCCTTGTCTTCTTATCCTTCATGGACTTAGTGCGATGATTCTTCAGAGATTATTACTTTTACTTCATTGATGAAATCTGGGCATCCTTGGCATGTATCTGGTCTTCTTGATCGCATAGTTCCAAGGCCATATTCACCATGTCAGTTCTCAACTGGCTCACAGGGGTCTTCCAGCCATTAGTCTTCTCTATCTCCTTTTTAAGATCTTCAAGTTCTTTTTCCACATCTTTGAGGTATCCTTGAGTATTGTGCATTCTAAACCTAATTATCCTTGAAAGTTCCTCGATAGCCCTCCAAGCTGGTCTTCGTGCTGCATCAAAGAATGATGTTTTCAGTACTCTATTGGTGAACATCCATCGTCCTGTTGTCTTGTGGTCGTCTTCTTTATCCTGATACAAATATAGTTCTACCCACCAGTATTCTTGGTCTTCATCCATTACAGGGAATCCTTTGTAAACTGCTTCTCCATTAAATCCCATGGTCTTCATACTCTCCTTAAGAACTTTTGGGAATTCAGTTTCACATTCCAAAGTCATGGTAAACACTGGTCCTTTCTTGAGTGAGTCTATGAGGCTGGACATCTATAAACAAGAGAAGACATTTTGAAGGATGTGTAACAGATTAGAGTATGAGGAAAGATGTATTTTTAAAAATAAGGAATAAAATATATTTTTAATCCAATGGTCTTTTCCTATTTCTATTCCAAACCTAGGGTCACGAACCTATAGTCAACACAGTGCTCTGATACCATCTGTAAAGGCCTTCCTTATTATAAGGTAGCGACCTCCTGTGTATAGCGCTAGTCCCTGGATCGACTTGCTAGCAGATACAGTTTAAGATGAAATACCATAACATTTCATCAGTATTCGTTACACGATGATCCAAAAATAAAAGGGGTTCGATACAAGGTGCATAGCCCATGGCTAGCTCAAACCGAAATAAACACACATCAGAAAGCCATTGGATAAAGTAAGCTCCATCTTCATCATGTGCCACAGGCAAGGCATGTTGGTTGGAGACTCGCGACCCTATCAATCCTTACTTCTCATCAGAGGGTCCTGCAATGGTGAGTTGCAGCCCAAACTATATTGAGTCAGCACAATTGAATTGTGGTGGCAAGTGATACTAGCGGATATATAAGGCATCCTATCATCTACATGCATATTTGGCTAGATGGAGTTTGAGGCTGATTTGCATAAAGCCAGTTTTTATCCTATATTTTTCAACAAATATTTTATCCTTCAATTAATATTATGTGGGTTTCCTGTGCCATTCTGGTTGGCATCACCACTTTATGTGTAACTATTCATTTGTGGATTTCCTGTGCAACCTTATAGGTTAGCATCCCCACTAATTATTTAACTAACCATTTGTGGGTTTCCTGTGCAACCTTATAGGTTAGCATCACCACTTAATATGATCATATGGGTTTCCTGTGCCACCTTGTCGGTTGGCATCACCACAACTGTCATATTTTACCCTTGTTCAACCCATCAAATTTTATTTAGAAATTGGAATGATGAGATCCTCCGTCGGTTCCTTGTCCAGTTGCTCAAATTGTCTGTAACCGGGGACACGGTTAAGTACTTAGTTTTTGACTCTCGAGAGTTTGTGCACTTTCACCACAAGACCCAATCATTCCCTCGTCCATGTCACCCAATTATGAAATCGAAAAGAGAAGACCGAGACGAGACCTTTCAGAATTAATTCCCCAAAATCATACTGCGGACCCACCCCACTTATATGATCAAGACAGATCCCATATGGCATGTGGCTGCACTGGAAGCAATCTAAACATTGAGTAACTTCGAATCTCTTTGATCCTTGTGGCTTTCCTCACTTGCAATCCATCCTCCCATCCTGGGGTTACCCCGGGGATCACCGTTTACAACTTTCCACCAACACCTAGGTAGTTCATTAAACTTAGTTGTTTTTCCTTACTCAACTACTAAAAATATTTTCCATAGCAAATCCAAGTATCAACTAAGTTTGGTGGCTCACTAAGCCAAGAGGGGTGTAAGTGGATGGCTATTCTAAATAGGATTCCCATAGCATAGCATAATATACCAAATCTGGTAGTAAGCATATCATGCATACTACTGAAAACACTAAATGCAGTAAAACAAAAATAGTACGACATTTATGAGTGAGCATCACTTGCCTTGGTCACAGGGGGGAAACAAATGACTACCACAGCAACGGGAACACTCAACACAATCTAAATAGTAAATAAATAACACTCAATCAACATACTATTCAACCATATACACAATTTGAGGAAAAAGGTTGCATGAATAAATATAATCAACATATCTAAAATGTGTTAAGTTAGCTTATTTGCTCTCTGGTTACTAGAATAATGCATGATGACTTGGGCAATATTTAATGCAATATTATTATTCAAAAACATTTTTGAATCACTAGAGGGTTTTACATGATTATTACTCTTATAATTTATTGTCCATACAAATTAGGATTTGTGTTCTCAGGATGTAATTTAACACATTAAGCCAAAATGATTCACTTTAAAAATAATTTTGGAAAATAAGTTATGAATTAGATGGCCGAAATGCCTCTCTGCATATTAAACAATTTAAATAGATGCAAAAAGGAAGAATAATTGTTCTATGATAATATACATGATAAGGGATTTCTAGGGACATAAAGTTTGCTAAATTTGGTTGTGTGGTTTAAAAGTTATGATTTGTTGAAGTTTGGTTTAATTTCTGCCGTTTAAACAATTCTCAGAAATTTAAATAAATGCGGGCCGTACGATGTAAATTAAAAGAACGTCCCAGATCAACCGATACCGGTTCGCTATTTTAATAGAATATGACCGTCAGATTTGGATCTGACGGTCCAGATTGTGTTGGCCCAAAATGGGCAGCGGTACCTTGTCCGAAATGGAGAGTGCGGCGGTGTTGATTCTCCGGCGTGCACGCGGGCGGCGTTGTCGTGGTATTACGAGCTCCGGGATGCGATGGCGGGGCTCCTCTCGTCACAGCGAAGACGGTGGTGGTGCCGGCGACTGATATGTCCAAAACGTATCTATAATTTTTGATTGTTTCATGTCATTTCATGCTTTTAGCACTTTTTTATATTAAGTTTATTTATTTGGACTAACCTACTAATGGTTTCAAAAGTGCACAATGTTCTTATTTTACTCTTTGATGTGTAGAAATTATCAAGAATACAAGAGGAAACCTTGTTGGACTCAAATTGGGACTTTCCTGAAATTTGTCTGAGAACTTTTTATAGAGATCGTCAGTTTGACCCCCGAAGATGACATCACATGGAAATCAAATGTGATACAAAGTTGTGGGAATTTTTATTTCCATAATACTGGACTATAAATTTGGCCCGATCCGAATCCGTATGCTCCAGATATATCCTTTTCATGAGGCACAAGAGGAGCTGACGGAAATCCGAGAGTCCATATAAGGGAAGGAACTCTAGGTCATGAAGAACCCCCAAGACCACGAATTTTCCTCCTCCCAGGCAGCCGTCTTGGGGAGGAGAACCTCCTCAACACCATCCTCATCACCAAGGGTGGCCGTGGCCGCGAAGGGCCTTCGCCGCCGCGTCAAGGGCTGCCGCCGCCGCGTCCAAAGCGCCGCCAAGGGAAGCCGCCGCCGCCCCTCACCGCGCCGTGGCTGCCGAGGGCCGCTGTCTCCACTCCGGACTGCACCTCTCCATCAAGCTCCTCATCACCATGACCATGCATGAGTAGTTCTCCACCGAGGCTGCCGGATCTACGGTAGCCATGTGGTTTATCTCTCTATCCCATGTGATCTTTACGTGATCATGAACTTTGTAATCTAGTTGCATATATGCTGCTACTATTTATATATTACGCATTCTAGAGGTTACTTTAATATGAACTCCGGGGTTATTCACGTGTGTAACGGTGACAGTGTGTGCACCGTGTATGATTCCCTTTATGACATTGTTGGTGTTAGTTTACTCCGACTTTGAGGGTGCTCTTGTAGCCCTACACAATGAATGGTGTTTGTTATCCAATATTAGAGTGTTTGAGAGTAGTGTTTATTTATTTAACTTTGATGTCATTGTTGAAAATTTACACTGATGAATGTAGGATCCCTAGGCCTTGTTTCTAAGCATTAAAACACTGTTTTTAACAAGTTCTGCTACATGTTTGCTTGCTGCCATTTTTATTACGGATTGCAATTACTATTTATAATCATCCATATTACTTGTATTTCACTATCTCTTCGCGTAACTATTGCACCTATACATCTGACAACTGTATTGGGTGTGTTGGGGACACAAGAGACTTCTCGTATCTTAATTGCAGGGTTGCTTGAGAGAAATATCTTTGACCTCTACCTCCCTGAGTTCGATATACCTTGGGTGATCCACTTAAGGAAAACTTGCTGTTGTTCTATAAACCTCTGCTCTTGGAGGCCCAACAATGTTTATAAGAATAGAAGCATGTGTAGACATCAAGCTATTTTCTGGTGCCGTTGCCGAGGAGGTGAGCGCTTGAAGACATCTCCTTTAGATTCTGCAGTTATTACTTTTTGTTTCTTGTTTTTATTTTCACTAGTTAGGCTAATGGAAAACAACAAAAAAATTAGAGATCTTTATGAAATTTATATTAAATTAGGACATGATGCTTTTGAAGAGAAAATTAAAAAACCTATGGAAGTTTGTTTGCATAATAGTGGTAGTAATGTTATTAGTATAAATTCTTTGGACACTAATATTGCTAAGGTTGTGGAAAAGTCTAATCATGGGGAAGTTGGTTTTGATGAGCATGATATTTTTAGTCCCCCAAGCACGGAGGTGAAATTTTTCTTTGATGATACCTTGCCTCCAATATATGATAATTATAATCATTGGGATATTTTCGGTTCACCTACTATTTAGGATATATTTTATGTTGATTACAATATGCCTCCTATATTTGATGATTATGGTGATAAGAATACTAATGATAGTTATTTTGTTGAATTTGCTCCCACTACAATTAATAAGAATGACTATGCTTATGTGGAGAGTAATAATTATTTTATTCATGTGGCTCATGATAAGAATGTTTTATGTGATAATTATGTTATAAATTTTATTCATGATGCTTCAAGTGAACTTATTGATGATAATTATGACTATTTCTTAAATATGCTATATGATAATGCTTTATATGATGGTCATATTCTTATTGATAATCCTCTATGTTTAGAAGTTGAGGATAAAAATGATATAATTGCTTCTAGTGATGGTACTCTTACTCATGAGAGTCGTACTTTGTTCTTGAATTCTCCTAATTACACCATGGAGGAGAAGTTTGCTTATGTTGAGAAATAATTGTGTGGTTTCCAATTGTTTCTAGTTTCAAATCTTTGTTGCAACCATGATCTTAAACTTGATATTGATCTTAGTAACTATTTTGAAAGAGGAAGCATGCTAATGAATTCCAAAATAAATTTAATGATCCTCTTTATGTGCCTATATTATCTAAGTTGAATGATTCTTGTGGTTATATGGTTGAATTTATTTCTACTACTGAAACTTATTATGAGAGACGGAAACATGGTTTTACGTATCTCAACAATATTAAGTTTCCCCTCTTTATGTTGAAATTTTTGAAGTTGCACTTGTTTTGCTTTCCTATGCTTATTGCTTTGTGCTTTCATGACTTGTTTCTTTACAAGATTCCTTTTCATATGAAGAGGGTTAGACTTAAAAAGTGTTTTGTATTTGCCTCTTGATGCTCTCTTCGGTTTTCAACTCTTATTTTATGAGAGCATCATAAAAATCACTAAGCCTATCTTAATGGCTATAAAGAAAGAACTTTTGGGAGACAACCCATTTTTTATTCCTATTATTTTATTTTGTTGAGTCAAGGACTTGTACTACCTATGTAGCAATTCCTTTGTATCTTTACTTTATTGCATTATTGTTTCAAGTTAAGTCTCCAGTACCATTATTGCATAGGAACAGTTTTTCTTCTGATCACCGTTAAATTCATAACTCTTCACAGAAACATCCAAATGACCTACACTTTTTTAGCGTAATCCTCAGATATATATGCAACTTTCATTAGTTTTGAGTTTTCTAATCTGAGCAAGTTAAGTGCCTCGAAAAAATTCGTCTTTACGGACTGTTCTGTTTTTAACAGATTCTGCCATTTATTTTGCATTGTTTCTTTTGCTGTTTTTGAGTGGATACTTTTTTCCACAAAATACCAGTGGCTGTAGCTAATGTCCAGTACCATTATTATGATTGTGTCCATGCAGAATATAAGAATTTTTGATTGCACTAACCCTCTAATGAAGTTTACTCTAAGTTTGGTGTGGAGGAAGTTTTCAAGGATCAAGAGAGAAGGATGATATGATGTGATCAAGAAGATAGTAAAGACAAAGCTTGGGGATGCCCCGGTGGGTCACCCAAGAATATTTCAAGAATACTCAAGCGTCAAAACTTGGGGATGCTATCGGAGAGTGACTCCCACGGAATAGGGTCACACCCTGAAGAGTAGTTCGAAGGGGGATTGAACACGAAGGTCAAACAATCCTCAAGAGGCACGACGAAGGTGCTCATCGGGCTTGGAGAGGGACAATCACGACAGAGATGAACACCGGCCCGTACCCAGGTTCACGACCCTCAAGAGGAGGTAACACCGCTACTCCTGCTTGTCTGAATTGCACTGCGGAGATTACAGTACAATGAGCTTGTCGAGGGCTCTCTTGAGGCAGTTTCGTGCCTGGAGAGGGGCACAATGGTTGTCTTCCTCCTCCAGCAGTTGGCTATCATATTCGCTTGGCTAGGGTTACACAGGTTTAGCAAGCAATTGGCCCATCCCTCTCTACGGTGGAGCTCCTGCTCCTTTAATAGGCGCCTCAAGCATCTTCCTTGCGCAACGCGCTCAAGGTGGGCTCCCATAGGGAAGTGGCGCGAAGGAGAGAGAGTCCACCATCGCCGAAACCTCCATGGACGCGGTCCATCCAAGCTAAAGTTGGGCGCGGTGGCCGACAGGCTGCAGACCGCGCAGAACGGCTCGCAGGGGTTGCAAGGAGCGTTGCGCCATCCAGCCGCTTTATCACCAAAGAGGAAAGTCCCAGCTTTCCTGACGCGGGCGGCGGAGCTTTGTTGACACCTTTATCACCAGAATGGCAACTGGAGCGCTCACGTCACTCTGCAGCTGCTGCAGAGGGCTTGTGCGTCGTGCAGCGCTTGGTTAGCCGCGAAGTGTCTCCACATGGCTGTGGTGACTTGTGGAGAGGTTTCGGTTGACTTCTCTTCAGGCGTGTAGAGCCCTGGGGGGTCTCTTGAAGCGCGAGGTCCTCTTCGGGCCCTTGCTTCCTCTTCAGACCCTCAAGAGAAGTTGCCTCTCGAGGGTCTCTCCAAGCGATGGCTTGGTCCTTAGTCATTTTGTCGAATCTATCGCATGTGAGGCCTGTGGAGAATGTGCTCTGCACACCCTGGTCCGCACTGGGCTGACAGTAGCCCCCCGGGCCCGCGATGAGTGTGACTGAGCCCATGGGCGTAGTTGGAGCGTCGTGGGCCCAAAGTGTCCGGCCGGCCCGAGCTACGCGTCACTCAAATGAGTAACGGCCGCGCACGATCTGGGGCGTGTGTCGTGGGGGGTCCCACCGCGCCCCGGTAACTGCTCCTTGACGAGACATAAAGTCTGCGCGTCGCGGCAGGGAGCCGTTACTGTTTCCATTTCTTCTCACAGAAGCCTTCTTCGTCTCGAGCTATCCGCTCCTGCTCTCCGGCGCGCTCAACTCCTCTCTTCTCCAGCTCCTTCCACCGCCGTTCCCAACTCCTCTCCGGCGATGAGTCCGGCCAAGAACAAGGGCAAGGCGGCCGTAGGGTCCTTTTCGCAGGCGGCGCCTGCCGAGGTCGCGCATGGCGCGACACTGCTCGGGGTGCGCGTCAACGACAAGGCGCTCGCCAAGGTCCGCTTTCTGGTGGCGGACCAGACCAACGAGCATGGGCCTACCGCGCTCAAGGCCATGGCGCACGAGAAACGCCCGCGAGGGTTTTTCCCGGTCTTCCAGCAGTGCGTTGTGGCGGGGTTGGTGCCACCGTTCTCTCCCTTCTTGGAGGCGGTGCTGGCCTTCTCCCGTGTTTGCCTACCTCTGCGAGGCGTACTTGGGCTTGGAGCGCACGGTGGGTCTCTTCCGGTGCTTCTACGTGCTCCGGAACACGGCAAAGAATGAGAGCTCTGGATGCGTCTCGTTCCGCATCGTGGACGGCATGGGGAGTGTTTACATTCCCATGTCGTGGAGAGAGGGCAATGCCATCACTTCGGTGACGAAGAAGGTGGACGTCTTTCGCCAACGGTGGTTCTTCGTCGGGGTGGAGCAGCCTTGCGCCTTCCTCGAGGTCCCTGACGCGCCGCCCATGAAGAACTCGAACTGGGGCAAGGCCCCCTTCAGCGGCGCACATAACGCAATCTTGATGGGCCACTTGAGCTACCTTCGTGAGGAGGGTCTCACGGGGCAAATCATCCTCGCGGACTTCGTGACGCGCCGCATTGCTCCCCTTCAGGCGCATGCAACGCCCATGTGGATGTACTCCGGCCCCCAGGACAAGATGCGGCTCCACCGTGAGGACAACGAAAAGGACACAGTCGACAATGTCCTGCCCGCACTCTTCATCAACCCAGTGGTGCCCGCCATGGACAAGCTCCCCATCACGCTCCGGCCTCTGCACCAGTACAACATGACTGAGCGCCTGGCCATCCTGGATGGGATGCCCTCGCTTACCCCATCAGGCCCGGTGGGGAAGAAGGTGCCTGTGCCGGTGGTGCAGGAAGCGGAGGGAGCAGAGTCGCCCTCTGCCTTAGGAGCTGGGCGAGGCAAGGAGGAGGCCTCGGCAGGGGAGGTGTCCTCTTCAAGGGCCGGGCCCTTCACTGACGAGATTTGCGACATCTCATCAGGCGATGATGAAGCCTTCGTGGTGGCGCCCTCGCGCCTCGTGGAGGAGGAGGAGGCAGAGGGGGAGGCCTCTGACGAGGAGGCCAAGCCGGGGCGGCGCGAGCCCCGCACCAAGGCGGTCGTGGACCGGTCTGGGGCGAGGTCGTCTGACGTCCCGTCCAAGAGGAAGGCTGAGGCGCCCCCGGAGGGGTCAAGTGCCAAGGCCCAGCCCTCCTGGCGCTCGCCAGACCTGGCGTGGGTCGACACCGGCGCCAAGCCGTCCGGGTAAGTGCTGAAGGGAATATGCCCTAGAGATACATAACAAAAATAGTTTACTGGTTATATTCCAATTGTTCATTTTAAGTTTTATACCATGCTGTAACTGTATTAAGCGAAAACATTAATACATGTGTGGTAGATAAACAACCAGGTCCCTAGTAGCCTCTACTAAGACTAGTTTCGTGGCGCGATTGATGATCGAGATTTTCTGATCATAGGGCATGGCGCCGGTCGGTAACGGAAGTCATGTCGTTAGTTGAATGATGTGATGGACATGCCCATTAATTATAGGACATAGTCATTACGCCTTAAGACCGTGAGATCAACTCTTATTGTTATCCCTGAAAGAAACTTTGATCGCACCAAACGTCATATCTTTTATAGTGTGACAATGATAGGTGATACTTTTGGGTATCGGAAGGGGGTAGTTGAGACGAGGGGTCAACAACGGGATTTGTCAGTCCGTATAGCTGGATATATACTCTAGGTCCCACTCGGTGAGATTATGTCAAATGAGTTTGCAAACATGTGACTAGGTCACCGGCTGACATAATATCATAGACGAGTAGAAGATAGAGATGTCGGTAACGAGGTCAGCTAGATATGGAGATATCTAAGAACGACGTGCGAACACGCTAAGTATCGTCATGACAAAGGGTTTAAGACTTAACGTTAAGGTTTGATAGATGAAATTCATTCGTTATATCATAGGGGTTAATTCATGGGGTCCGGACCTACGAGTTAATCATTGATCGGAGAGGAGTCTCGATCATGTCTGTTATTATATCGAACCGATAGGGTAACACACTTAAGGGGTTTCGACAAGACAACCGGAAAGGAAAGAGATCACCGGGAACGTCCCGGGAATGGTCCGCTGGAGATCGGGCAATGACGAAATAGTTTTTGGAGCTAGAATAAATTATATATAATATGTTTGATATTAATTAGTGTAATTAGTGTTTAAATATGATTTTATATATTTATTTTCGAATTTTTAAAGGCAGATTACCCTAAATGGGCCTTCTAGTGGAAAGAAGGCCCATGAGGGGGGGGGGGAAGCCTCCTCCCAAGGGAGGAGGGCTGGTTCGGCCGGCCTAGGTGGGCCACAAGGGGCCCACCTAGGGCCGGCGCACCTTGCAAGGGTCGTGGATGGTGTGGGATAGTTCCACACCGCCCGACTGGCAAGGTTGGCAGCCTCCTTGCCCCTTTATATAGAGGGGCACCCCTGGCCTTTTAATTCAACCAATTAATTCCCTAATTCTCTCTCGATTTCGTGATTCCCTTCGTCGTAGTTGCGCCGAGTAGAGAAGGGGGATCTCTCCACCATAGCCCCCTGCCACGCTACTGGTGTTCCGGTCCAAGTCTTCCGCTGCTCGTCCTGGACTGGAGCTTCGGAGTCCGTCGTCTCCACCGTATGTGTGTAACGCCCTACGAGGTGCTGCGCTAGCGGTGCTCGGAGGCCTACTTCCTCCACCCGACCACGAGGTCATCTTCGTCGTCTTCATCGCGTCGAGTTCTTCGCGACCTAGAGGTTGGCTACGTCTTTTTTGTCGTCAACGCTTGTGCGGGAGCGTCATCCCCGCTATTCGGTCTACGAGGGTATGTATTCTGATCTCGGACGTACTTCTATATCTGCATAGTATAGATCTTGGCTAGTATAAAGATATCATTGCTCGGAATTTTTTTGTTTTCTTCCTATGATCCTTTTCAGTGGTATCAGAGCCGATCTATCGTAGATATAGCTGTACGCTGTTAGAACCCGTGTTTTTCACGGGGGCACCGTTACTGTTATTTGCTACCATCTAGCATGAACTTGTGATTCCAGCGGCATCGAGTTGATGAAGTGGCCCGGACCGACTTTACGCGTACACTTACGCTAGACTGGTTCCACTACTGACATACGGCTTGTACCGTATCTGTGGCTGGCGGGTGTCTGTCTCTCTCTCTCTTAGCTGGCTTTGCATTTTCAATAGAGGGCCCAAAAGGGATGCTTAAACATGCAATTATTGGATCGTTGTTGTGGTCATAAGGTTCGTAGGTATGAAGCGGTTCTTTTTACGACAGCCCCAAGCCACGTAAAATATGCAAAAGATAAAGTAGAAGCGTCTAACTTTATTTTGCAGGGGCAATGTGATATGGTCAAGGTAGGTTTATTAAATTGTTTATGAACTGCGGGCGCCAAGAAGACCATGGCGCAATGGACTATATCACATCGCATTACATTTGATGTTTTGTGTGCATCTTATATGATGTGATTATATATATTAGTATATATTAGTTACGCGGCGGTAGTTATATATAAGATGATCCCTTCAAAATACCACTAGTGTTCTTCCTCCAACGAGCACCACCAAGAAAGTTTTACGTTATGAGCCAGGCCGTGACGATCGGGTGTCAGACATATCGTCGTTCGCATACAGTGGGTGTAAGCCATGTTGGACAAGCGTTACGTGGAGGTTATTGTGTCGAGCCTGACATATGCAGATATGGCCTCGGAACACAGAGGCCGAAAGGTCGAGCATGAGTCACAGAGTTGTTGTGATTGACAATTGTCTACCCTTGAAGTTGTGTTGCCGGCTCTGACGATGAGGAGTTGTGCAATGGATGGGGGTCGTGTAATCGCTTAACCGACCAGGAGGGATGTTCGTTTGAGTGGGAGTTCTGATAGTTATTTTCTAAAATACTAGAACTCAAAATACAATGAAAAAAGTCTGTTTTGCAAACCTTTGTAGATATTAACCAATATAATAACATCTTTTAAAATTAGGCGCATTCCTGCGATTGAGAAACTTAAAAGGTTGGGTCCAAATTTCATAGTTTTATACTTTAGCTTGAGAATACTCCTAGTTTAAACCGTTAGCTTTTTGTGATACAATACCCGCTAGGAGATAAACCTGGAGATTCCGCTAACAAAAGGATAATTTGGATTATCAGGTTTTGTGTGGATGATATCATCATAGTCTAGTGTATGCTATGATCTCCTCCATATAGAACCAACTATGTGTACGAGTTGTTAGATCGCGAACATATGAGATGATCGCTAAACTCGGGGCACACCTAAAATTGGGTTGATGAAGTTTATCAGTACGTTGGCTGATTGTCTTCTCAGCCAAGATGGAACAGAATACACACATTGAAGGAGCACGTGGTGGTCATACTTGATGACATATGGTCATACTTGATGAACATTGAGACGCTTCGCTCAGTTCGATCACTAGATGGCAGACGTCGTTGCCAAGTGCAAATGCTCTGTCATAGACTATGTCATGCAAGGGGAATCGTTCACCTTCATGGTTCTTGATTACGTTGGAAGTGTCAAGAAGATGAAACATATCACCGGGAAGTCATCAATGATGATGGTGTATATATGATATACATGTTATGAATGTTTTACCGAAGCAAGTACTAGCAGTAGTGACTAAGTTTTTGATACTAGTCATGTTTTATGAAAACCAGGTTTACTGCTTGAGTAGCTTGAAATGATGAGGCGACATTGCGTGTTCATAATGACAGACAAATTGTTTTGAAGGCCATAGACACTCTCCCTCTAGATGTACCATTTGAATAAATTCTTTATGATCGTCTGTTAGTATGATCGTTATAAGTGTGTATTCTCTAGCAAGACAATTGTTCATATATATTAGTGACAAATTAGTTGTCCTATATTTATGAAGTAATGATCATATGCTGATTTGAATTTAGATGGTAGAAGCTCCCACATTCATAATATTAATGCCAAAGGATACTAACTTAGTAAAGACACCACATATGTGTGGCACTACCGTTTGATTCATATCAATGTTATAGTCAATGAATTAGTTCCATATCTGATGGATCTACAAGTCCTTAGATTTGATTTTTTGACACTTGCAAAATAACTAAGACACTGTTTTTGGAAAACGGGCATATAACTTATTGATAGTTATGCATATAGATGTATGTGGTTCAATGAACTAATTAACGGGTAGTGGAGACCTTTATTTCGTGAACTTCACTGAACGTTTTGAGTATAACTTGTTGAGAATCGTGCATATGGGTGTATGTGAATCAATGAAATACTTTAACGTGGAGTGGAAGTTTTTATTTGATAGACTTCATGAATATTTCGAGTAGATATATGGATATCCACTCAGGAAATGTTAGTCTAGAAATTTTGATTCGATCAAACAAGTTCAGAATGAAGTAGAAAATAAATTTAACAAGAAAATCAAATTCCTACGATACAGATCGAGGAAATAAAGATTTGAGTTATAATGTTGGCATATCATTGGAAGACTTGTGAGAAGAGTTCCACAAATTACGTCGCATGGAACACCATATTGTTATGGTATGTTAGGACGTCATAATCGCACCCTATTGGATAGTGTGTGCTAAATAAATCTCTTATCGAATTATTGTGATCATTAGAGTCATATGGTAGAAACGTAACATTCACGTTAGATAATAGGGAAACCATTTAAATCCATGGAGACAATACCATATGAGTAATGGCATGGCTTTTAGCCTAGATTGTCGTTTCAGCAATTTAGTGTTTCGATGTGATCAAACCTAAAATGGATTAATCTTTGTAGTGTACCGTGCCTAAAGAGTTAGTTGGGTACATGTCTCACGACATAGGCAAAATTGTTGTCGGGATATACCTTGCGAAAGAAATAGTTTCTTTTCCAAGGGTATAAGTGGGAAAGAAAGTAGAGCAAGACGAAGTTGATGAACTTCCTCTCCAGACATCAGAGTGGCGCAACGGAAAATGTTTTCCGGTGTCATGCTCCACAGCTTGAAATAAGCTGATGATACAAGATCATGATGCTCTGGGCTCATACTAAGAACGTAGGCGTACGAGGTTGTGTTCCACACTATGTGTTACGACAATCTTGTTATGAAGTACATATTAATGGAATATGAAAGACCTACGAACTAGGAAGAAGAGAGGGTGGACCTAAGTCCAAAAAATGGCTATGAGTCATATATGATCCGAAATAAAATCCATGTACGATTACCAGGTAATGACTTGGGAGATCTTCTTGATGACATCTAGGATGTTAATAGAATATGGAATTTTATGAGAGAGTAGACATTGAGAAGGATCGATTTGTCGTGAAACAGTTCCGACAGATTCAAAAGTTGACCACATGAGAGTTTGTCTCAAGTGGCGAAGCCTAAATCTATTCTGGGTCGTTTAGCAATTACTATAATTTTAAATGAGAAATTGATAGATGGATAAGAAAACCATGTTTCTTAATAGTGTCATTAAGAAAGAGTTGTAATCAGTACAATAATGGTTTGTAATCCCGAGGATGCTAAACATGTATGCAAACTTTAGTTGTCCATTCATGAGCTGGAGCAAGCATATCGGAGCTAGAATCTTCACTTTGATAATGTGATCAAAGTATTTTGGAGTTGTCCAAAATAGTTGAAGAAACTTGCATTTGCAAAGAAGTGAGAGGGAGCAAAGTAGCTTTTCTTGATCTTATATGCGGAAGGCATATTTGAGTGAGAGCTAAGTAGCTTTCCTTGATCTTATATGCGGAAGGCATATTTGAGTAGGAGCTAGGTGTCATTTGTGATTTTGTATGTAACGACATATTGAATGACACAGATCCTCTAGTAGAGTTTAAATGATTATTTAAGTGATTAAATTTTCTATGAAAGAAGTTAGGAGTATTAGGCATCCGATTTATAATTGTATTGATTAGAAGGGTCTTAATAACATTAGGTCGGAATATTTTCCTAGATTAAGATTCTGAAGCGTATCAGAATAGAACAAGCGAAGAAGATTGTTCTTACTTGTATGACTAGGTAAAATATTAAGTTTATCTTGGCATTTTCAGTGATAGCAAATGATGTTCGACATTATCTATGTATTAGACATAGATGCTATCAGACTGAAAGCTCGACTTGGTGTGACCCAAGTTCTTGGTTGAAGAACGGGTTCTAGAAGTGATCCTTGTGTGGATCAATGAACAAACGTTAAGAACGGGTTCTAGAAGTTATGACACTGGCCCATACAACTAGAAATCTCATTTAGGAGATGTCCTTTATTTTGAAGAAATACATGGGTTAGCTTGCGAAGTCGCATATGAATGCACTGTTGCATAATCTACATATGTATAGAAATATATGGCAACTTCAGAAGTAGCAAGTATGATTGGACTGAGCAGTTTTCCGAGCGTATGTGGTCACCTTAATAGATCTTTTTGACTTTTAAGGCCCATGCTACGCGAATGTTCAAGTCTCACTCCATCCACTAGGATATATTTCACCGTTATCGTAAGATACGGGATGATGTCAAACTAGGTGACACAAAATTGTTGCAAAGCACATATAGGTCTCAATGTGTGAGATCTATTGACTGTATTCCTCTTCCACGAGACGAGCATGCACCAAGATGCTATGTGTGTTGAGCTTTTACCAAGTTGTAAACTAGATTAAGTGCTACTCTAGTGCAAGTGGGAGACTGAAGGGAATATGCCCTAGAGGCACTTAATAAACATAGTTTATTGGTCACATTCCAATTGTTCATTATATCTTTTATACCATGCTATAACTGTATTAAGCGAAAACATTAATATATGTGTGGTAGATAAAACAACCAGGTCCCTAGTAGCCTCTACTAAGACTAATTTCGTTGCGCGATTGATGATCGAGATTTTCCGATCATAGGGCATGGCGCCGGTCGGCAATGGAAGTCATGGCGTTGGTTGAACGATGTGATGGACATACCCATTATTTATAGGACAGTCATTACGCCTTAAGACCGTGAGATCAACTATTATTGTTATCCCTGGAAGATACTTTCATCGCACCAAACGTCATATCTTGTATAGTGTGACAATGATATGTGATACTTTTGGGTATCGGAAGGGGGTGGTTGAGACGAGGGGTCAACAACGGGATTTGTCAGTCCGTATAGCCGGATAGATACTCTAGGGCCCACTCGGTGAGATTATGTGAAATGAGATTGCAAACATGTGACTAGGTCACCAGCTGACATAATATCATAGACGAGTAGAAGATAGCGATGTCGGTAACGAGTTCAGCTAGATATGGAGATATCTAAGAACGGCGCTCGACACGCTAAGTATCGCCATGACAAAGGGTTTAAGACTTAATGTTCATGTTTCATAGATGAAAGTCATTCGTTATATCACAGGGGTTAATTCATGGGGTCCAGGCCTACGAGTTAATCATTGATCTGAGAGGAGTCTCGATCATGTATGTTATTATATCGAACCGCTAGGGTAACACACTTAAGGGGTTTCGACAAGACAACCGGAAAGGAAAGAGATCACCGGGAACGTCCTGGGAATGGTCCGATGGAGATCGGGCAGCGACGAAATAGTTTTCGGAGCTAGAATAAATTATATATATTATGTTTGATATTAATTAGTGTAATTAATGTTTAAATATGATTTTATATATTTATTTTCGAACTTTTAAAGGCAGATTTCCCTAAATGGGCCTTCTAGTGGAAAGAAGGCCCATGAGAGGGGGAAGCTTCCCCCCAAGGGAGGAGGCTGGTTCGGCCGGCCTAGGTAGGTCACAAGGGGCCCACCTAGGGATGGCGCACCTTGCAAGGGTCGTGGCTGGTGTGGGATAGTCCCACACCGCCCGGCTGGCAAGGTTTGCAGCCTCCTTGCCCCTTTATATAGAGGGGCACCCCTGGCCTTTTAATTCAACCAATTCCCTAATTCTCTCTCGATTTCGTGATTCCCTTTGTCGGAGTTGCGCCGAGTAGAGAAGGGGGATCTCTCCCTCATAGCCCGCTGCCGTGCTGCTGGTGTTCCGGTCCAAGTATTCCGCTGCTCGTCCTGGACTGGAGCTTCGGAGGCCGTCGTCTCCACCGTATGTGTGTAACGCCCTGCGAGGTGCTGCGCTAGCAGTGCGCCGAGTTCTTCGCGACCTAGAGGTAGGCTACGTCGTCTTCGTCGTCAACGCTTGTGCCGGAGCGTAATCCCCTCTATTCGGTCTACGAGGGTATGTATTCCGATCTCCGCCGTACTTCTATATCTGCATAGTATAGATCTTGGCTAGTATTAGGATATCGTTGCTAGGAATTTTTTGTTTTCTGCCTACGATCCCCTTCAAGTACTTCTAGCATTTGGCTGTTTGATTCGTGCTCTTTTCTTCTTTATCCTTTCCTGAAGATCTCGCCCTGGTGCTTGCCAGTGATCTTGTGCATGCGAAGCGCCATAAGCTTCGCAAGGCAGCAGAGGTGAAGAGAGCCACAGCTGAGGCTGTGGCTGAGGAGGACGCGAGGCTTGTGGAGACGGCCTCCATAGGCCTAGCTGAAGAGATGCCTCAGGCGGAGGAGGTTGCGCCTCAAACGGAGGCAGTTGTGCCTCAGGCGGGAGCTGCAGCGCCTCAGACGGAGGCAGCGGCGCTGCCTCCCAAGCAGACAGTGGTGGAGCCACAGGAGGAGTGGGTTGCTACCCCTCCTCACGCCCCTACTCTGCCTCGCGCGGCCACGCCACCGCGCGAGCCAACTCCAACGCGTGAGGCCACGCCAGCTCACGCGGCAACACCAGCCCGCGTGGCTACTCCACCCCGCGTGTCCACGCCTCCCGCGCAGCCAGCGGCCGAGGAGGGCTAGGGGCCGTCAGGCGCTGGTGAGCCTCCGGGGGAGCTCCTTTGTCTCCGCCGCGCGCCACTGCAGGGGGCGAGCCGCAAGCGAGGACACGCCCAAATGGCGAGGGCGGCGAGACCAGCTTGGGCGCCGCGGGAGACGGAGCACGACCTTGCCCCCAGGCGTGCCCTGAGGACAGGTTCTCTAGGCTTGACGCTGGGGCAGGGCCCTCCACGCGTCGCGATCTGGTCCTTAGCGGCTGTGACTGGAGCGCGGGGCACCGCGAGGTCGCCTTCCGCCTCGTGAGGGAGTCCCTGGAGGTCCTGGAGGTGCACCTAGCTCTGGAGGACACGCAGCTCGCTCGGCAGCGCGACGAGATTGCGGGGGCGTGGGCGTCCTTCCATGCCGCGGTAGAGGCCCGCCGCCAGGAGGATCAGGCGCTGCAGGCCGCGCGCGAGGAGGCCATCCGCTTAGCCAAGTAGATCCGCGAGGGGGGTATCCGCGATGGCGATGAGCTCCTTGGGCCCCTCCAGGACGAGTGTGACGCGGCTGTTGCGCTCCTGGCGGAGGTGAGGGATGAGGGCGAAGCCATGGAGGGCTCACTGGCGCAGAAGCGCCGCGAGCTGTCTCAGCTGGAGACCCAGCTCCTCTCGTTCCACCAAGCTGCGCAGGAGACCCTGGAAGAGGACCGCAAGAGCCTCGCGGAGCGCGAGCGGCAGCTAGCCTCAAAAGAGAAAGATGTGCAGCTGCGTGACGAGCAGCGGCTCCGGGCGGAGGGTGAGCTCGCCACTCTGCGAGAGGAGCTCAAGGCGCGCGAGGGGAACCTGGCTCAGGCGCTCCAGAAGTACGATGAGAACGTCGTCGCCCAGAAGCAAGCCATGGAGCGCTTCGAGCGGCGGTACGCCGAGAAGAAGAAGGAGGCGGAGGAGGCCCTCACGAAACACGAGAAGGAGTTCAGGAAGGCCAACCTCCAGACGTACGCCGACATGGCCACGAAGCAAAAGGAGTGCTTTGAGGCCAAGCACGCTACCTCCGCCAAGCAGATCGCGGAGCTCGAGAAGGCCAACTCCAAGCTTGTGGTCCGCCTCCAGCGCGCCAAGGAGGCCTACCGCTAGGCGAAGGACGCTCGCAAGACCGTCGTCCTAGACCTGAACGCCCTCGTCAGGGACGTGGAGGAACAGATGGGCCCCGTGGCTGGGCAGGTGGCGGAGGCTGCGGACACCGTGTAGGTGGCTCGCCTGCTATCGAAGCAGCGGGAGCGCATGTTCCAGGCTCTGGTGGCCCGGGGCAACGAGCTAGCTCCCCAGCTTGGAGCGGAGGCACAGCACTCTGAGGTCCGAGGCCATGGTGACGTCGCCATGTACTTGGTCTACTTTGACCAGCTCTTCTAGGCGCTCGAGAGCCCCGTCGCTGATCTCCGCGAGGTTATCGAGGTCGAGAGCCGCCAGCTCCTAGGGGTGGTCGTTGATCGCCTCTTCACCAACCTCAGGCTCTTCTCGCCGGGCTTCGACCTCTCCACTGTGACCGAGGCTCGCCAGGGCGATGATGTGTGGCGGGTCTCCAACTCCCTCCGCGAGCAGGTCGACGCCTTCTGCAACCGCTTCAAGCGCGCGGAGGTTGTTGTGGAGGAGAGGGAGGAGGAGGCCGCCCCTGCCGAGATGGAGGAGGGTGCTGCGAAGGAAGAGCACGATGGCGCGGACTCCGCCTGAGCCTGCTTATTGCGCCTTTGAGTCCTTGTATCTGAAACAATTTTATGCTTAGACACTACGCACTTTTTGGGCATGTAATATACTCTTTGAGCATATTTATCTCAGCTTGCGTGCCCCTCGAGAGGCTCCTTTGTCTTATTTTCATGTCTATGATTTCGCTGCGTCGTTAGGACACGTCTCTTCGCGCTATGACTCTGCCACTGCGGTATTCTAGAGCAATGACTCAGCAAGGCCGGTGTAAAATCCCAATATTTTGAAATGTTTGAAAATCACTAAAATTTGAAATTTTTGTTTTTATTAAAATAAAATACTAAAATTATAATAGAAACCATTATATTTGGAAAGGTAAATAAAAATTATTCTAATACACCTTCATCTTATAAAATGTTTCATTAATTGATTTTGAATATTTAACCTTTGACTATTTATTTAACGTAAAAACTTTTGCAAAGTACCTAAAAGTAAACTAAATTATGACCACTTTATAAAATGATTTTCATTCTCCAACCTGGGTTCAAAACAAAATTTTGCAAATTACAAGTCTAAAGTTTATAACTTTAAACTTCATAGATTTTATAATTAAGTAAGTATCCAAAAAAGCATTTCATTGACTTAAATTATTTTTATTAATTTACAAAACATAAAATGATTTTCTTGAATATATTGAATTTTGTTGCCACATATCCAGTTTCTTCTAAGGTTTCTTGAATTGCTCAAGTATTTGAAAAATGGAATATATTCAAAATATTTCCAAAGGTATTTTATGGAGTTTTCAAATGATTTATCATAATATAAAACTTAATGGTGCACAAAATATTTTGAATTAAAAATGAATACATTACATTTCCCTTTTCAATTCAAATAGATGTGTATTGTTATTTAATATTGTACTAAAGCCAAGAATGTTTTAATATTGAAAATGAGTTTAAATTAACTTAATATCAAACATATATGATTGTGGAAAATTCATAAATTTTATTTAACCTCAAATGAATTTATTAAATTCCAAATTTCAAAGATGACCTAAATGGGCAAAATTGTATTTTATGAATATTTCAAAATATTATTTTTCAAAAGTTTTCAAAACATGCCATAATCTGGTTTAACACAAAGATAATGCTTTTACAAATTTTTAGAAATTTATTTGACTTGATTTGGAGTCTTAAATCAAAAGATATGAATTAAATGAAAAATCAGAAAAAGAAAAAGAAAAATGCTGACGTCAGCGATGACGTCATGTCGTCTTCAACGTCTCGCCGGAATTTCCTCCGAAACGCCCGGCCACAATTCGCGCACGGATTCCTCGCCCTCGTGCAAGCCCGGTCGCCCTAGACCCTCCCCTTTAAAAGCCTTGCCCCTCCTCCGTGTTTCCCCTCTTCCCCCTCTCGAAAATACGCCGCCATGCCGCTGCAATAGCTCGCCGGAGCCGCACTGCTGCCGCCGCCTTTCTCCACCAATCCAACGAGGCGAGCCCCTGCCCCCACCCGTTTTCCCCTCACATGCCTTCCCCCTATCCTCCTGCACCTCCTGACCCTTGTCCACGCTCTTGCCTCGCAGTAAATCGAGTGGGGCACGTCCGACCGGAGCACGCCGGCGCCCGAGCCAATTCGGCCACGTCTCCACGCCCCTCCGAGAAGAAATCGACCCTGCGACCTAGCCCTTCTTCTCCGCCTCGTCATGCCGCATCTCGTCGTCGTCTTCGGAAGCCCGGGGAACCTCGGATGCGACCGACCGGTCCACACCAAGCTCCGGCACCGCCACCTCCTCCATCTCCGGCGACTCGCGCCGCCAGCTTCGTGTCCACCGTTGTAAGCCCTCTGATCCCCGTCCAACGGCCAAGATTAGATCCAGCCCAAACGAACCGGTACTCAGATCTAATCCTTTGGATCTGTATCTAACGATCCAGATTTAATGGAGCCGAGCCGAGCTGAGCCGAGATCAGCCAATCGCAGCATGCCACGTGGCCCTCTCTGTTTTCTGTTTTATTTATGAATAAAATTAAATGCCTGTTTTGCAGAAAAGCCCCTGCCATTTAGATTTGCTATAACTTTTCAACCACATATCCAAATTTGATAAATTTTATAAATTTGAAAATCCCTTGAGATGTAGAATATTCTAGATCTGTTAGAATTCGAATTTGACTTAGTTTAAATTATTCAAATTTCAAATGGATGATTTGAGTATATTTGTCATAACTTTAAATCTATAAATCCAAAAATTGCAAATAAAATTGTTTTAGAAACTTTGGAATAATTGTAATATGATGCCTCTGTTATAAAATATTTTTGAGTATTATTTTGATGATTAAATAGTTATATGTGTAATTTGAATAATTTTAATAATTTTGACATAACTCTTGATAGAAAAATTATTTTTGAGTAAATCCAATTGTTATAAATTTATTTAAATCCCCTCTGTCTATTAGTACTATTTATAAAATTTTGTTATAAAAATTGAATCACAGAAAACTTAATCTTATATTTATTCCTTTTATTATATTTTGCAAAAATAAAAATTAATTAAATTGCATTTAAAGCCTCATGCATACTTTATAAATATCAAAAAAATTAGTATGATATTTATTATGATTAAAAAGTGCATTGTATGCATAAATATTTTACCATATAGTTATACTCCTCTTAGGAAACTTCTTCATTATTTTCTCTAAGTCAGGTTATTTTCAACTTAGTATTTTGGTAAAGTGTTATGCCCTTAGACACTTAGGATTTTCAACATGGAGCTAGAAGGCCAATGAAAGACTTTGTCAGACGCTGAATTCAAGTTACACAAACAAAACGTATCGGTTGGGCCACACAACCAAGAACATACTGGGGTTACCAATCCCAGGAAGAATCAGGCCATGCTCGGAATGGATCATCGGCCGACAGTTCTTGGCGACCCCAACGTCACATAAGTTTCCAGATTGTGCACGCAAGAACCCAAAAAGTCTTCCAACTCGTATACTTCAACCATACACACATGGTATACGAGTCGTATTTTTAACAAGTCGAAACCACAGAATAAACCTAAGACACAAAGAAAGGAAATAATATCCAAAAAGCTCTCACTGAGCAAAATATATCAAATGGCACCAATCAGAGGACACATGTCCCAACATTATATCATGCAGCGGAAACAAACCGGTCTGAGTACAGACAAGAAGCAAATGGCTCAAGGCCGAAACGGAAAAAGAAGGCCCATCCACGCGGTCCACCAGGAAGAAGCCCAGGGGGAATTCTAACTACTCGTCGCAGATCTCGTCGTCGAACTCCACGTAGTATCCACCAACCTGGTCGTGCGAAGAATCCTCAACTGCAGAAAAACCACAGCCCGCGAACGGGTCAATACACCGAAGCGTATCGAACAAGCTTAAGCTAACAGGTTACAAAACTGTAAGACTCCCAAAGTATGGGGTTAAGTGGACTTAGCGACAGCAGCACTAGCAACCTAATAGAGACACGCTACAACTTCCGTCTAAGTTAGAGAGGGATAAGAGAGCGCATAAGTTAACCATGTACAACTAACACCAATCATAACCCATTCCCGGATTAACCCCCTCAACCAAGTATGAGGAAGCAATTCGGGAATTACTCAAACAGTGAACAATTTTAGTTACAAGTTATTGTGAAAGTAAGTCTATATTACTAGTCAGGTTAATTAACAATGATTAGGTGTAAGTTGTCTATGATCTTGTTAGCCAGCATCATCACCAAGTCGTCCATAACCGTGGACACGGCTCATCGATAAGATTATACCCTGCAGGGGTGCACTACTGGACCCGTACTCGTTCGATCAACCCCAAAAGCAAGCCAGAAGGTAGGGCATCTCAACACGGCAAATCTCTTCTCTACGACCCATCCAGGGAACCGCATGATTGTGTGCACGGCTAATCAGGTCCAGTGCCCGCGGGATACGACCTTCATAGCACTCTAAGAACGTGCCACCCTATATGAGAATCGACTACTCCATCATCATGAGATCGTTAGGTAACCATATGCATGCATCAAATGGAAAGCCCGAACTATTTGCGGCGCCCTGGATAAGAAGCGGATTAGATCGAAGCCGCGGGGGGCTCCATAGGGCCTCCCACAAGCGGTTAGTGCGCTCAAAATTGGATTCGAGGACAAGAACTGAGTTCCTAGGTCGACACTTAGCAGAACAAAGCACCTCGCAAGGCCTTCCGCCGGTGCCTTATCTTTTAATTAGAATACCCCAACAAAGATAGTATTTTATTAAAGTAGACAATCTATCATGCTAAGTATAAATGACATAGGACAAACAGACTCGCAGAACCAACCTTAAGCATGCACTACGACTCGCAAGGCTAACAGATAAACATACAACAGGTTATGGGATGTGGGGATAAAGCTGTATGGGCTGCAGGATAAACATATGATGGGATCGCAATTCAAGAATCGATAACTCGGATAGCATAGATCAAAAGGCAGGAATGAAAACCCGACAATGGTGTAACCGGTTAGCAAAAGCTTGCCTGGCAGCTTGTGGCCCGGCACAAAAGCTGAAATCTCAAGGATGAAAGTATCGGCAGCAGACACGTCGTCGTCTACCCAGAGAAGAGCAAAACACAGACAATAGGAAACATAATCAATACAAAGCAAATGCGCAATCAAATGATGTTGCAATATGGTATGAGATGATTAGGTCATATTAATGCGGGGATGAAATCCCGGCAATTAATTATGGTGAAAGTTATTTGTGTAACCAACAAGTTAAATGTTGTTTAACATATATAACATGGCATGGTGATCTAATTAATTTAAATAGAATAGGCAATAGATAAAATATTTGCCCAACACATTCCATATTTATTATTTAAGTGCAAATTATTTATCTACACATCAAATTAGATGTTTATTAGCATGGCAAGACATGGTATAAAAGATATGAGTAAATTAAATGGAATTAGGGCATTTTACATTTATTACCCCACATTTCCATATTTGATTATTTAAGTGCATTTGTTAAATTAAACTAAGCATTTAAAATAAATGATGCAAAATGACATAAGAATGTGATATTAATGTTTATTACATTTTTCTGATATAAAAACATATAAAGTTTATTTAATTTGGAGTTATACAAATAAAGTTATTGCATTTTTAGTTCTAGGGTTGTTCCTGTAATTTTCCAGGGACCTGTTCGTGATAGGAACTTAGCAGTGAGGGTCCTCTGTGTAACCAGGGAACTCCAGGGTGCTCTGGGTAAAAGTTCCAGCGCCAGTCTATGACATGTGGGACCCACTGTCAGCGAGTTAAAGAAATTAAAAAGGGGGCCTTTTTATTTGGCCGTGGCCGGGGTTCGAACTCGCGTGTGCTCGCGCGGCGCGGATGGAACCGAGCGACGGCGATAGCCACTGGGCTCAGGTCGAGGTTGGTGTTAGGAACCAGGTTTTTAGGTTGGTGTACTGAATTTGCACTGTAAACTCTGACGAAACTGAAGAAAATACGGGAAACAGGGCTACAGCGAGCGCGGTGGCGGAAGAACTCGCCGGCGTCAACCACAGGAGGGCGGCGCAGCGCGCGTTGGGGGTGTGTGCTGAGCGCGGAACGACGGAGGTTACGTTTTTGAACTCGGGCGTGCACGAGGTTCACGGGTTCCTCGGAACCATGCTCGGCGGACACGGCCGTGGCGGACGGACTGCTCCGGCACCGGCGTCCGAGCAGAACGGAGACGAAAAAGAGAAGGGGCCGGTTCGGCTCACCGTGGGGGTGCTCGTGGCGAGAGGAGGAAGGACGGGGGCGTCGGGGGTGAGAGGATGGTGCTCGGCGAAGGTGCTCGGTCCGCGGCGCGCGTCGGGGAAGACGGAGTGGAGGCGGCTCGTCCGGGGCTCCCGAGCCCGTCCGCGTCGGCGAGGAGAAAGAGGAGGTGGCGGCGCGTTAGCTGGCGCGAGGGTGGAGGAGATGGAGCTACGAAGGAGCGGCGCGGCGACCCGACGATCTCCGGTGATTTTCTCCGGTGTAACAGAGAGGGAAAAGGGGGCGGCGGCGCGTGGAGTGGCTAGGGTTTCCTGGGGCGGCTGCGTCGAGGGGATAAGAAGGGGAGGAGGGTTAGGGCAGGTGCAGCAAGGTGGGGGCGAGGAGGCAGTGGGGGGCGAGGCGCCATGCCTCGCTGTAAAGCGAGGTCGCCCTCCTCGTGCTCTCTGTACGGAGAAGAAAGGTAGGTGGGCCTAGTTGGGTCAGGCTGAGTTGGGGTGCTGGGCCAAAGTTGGCCCAGTTCGGCTAGGAGGGCTCCAGCTCCCTTTTTTTTTGTTTTCTTTTTCTTTTTAAAACTTTTCTGGATTTGTATTTTTAAAACAAATCAGAAAGGAACCTCATAAAAACTTTTGAGCAATTTTTGATAGTTTCAAATTAGACATATTAATTATTGGTTTAATTATTTATAAGTAATTTGAAACTTTATTTGAAATAAATGAAAAACATTTGAATTTAAAAATGGGATTTAAAATTTTGAAAGTAATTTATTTAATTGAAATGCAAAACTAAAAGAAATATGCATGATGTCACACTATATTACAACACAAGCATACCATTTTAGGAAAGTACAATTTTGGGATGTTACAACACTCCCCCCCTCAAAGGAATCACGCCCCGAGATTCTTCATGGAGCAACGAAGAGGTCGGGATACTCGGCACGAAGGTGGTCTTCACGTTCCCATGTAGCTTCCTTGTCAGAATGATGAGACCATTGAACCTTGTAGAACTTGACAGTGTTGTTACGGGTGCGACGTTCAGCTTCGTCAAGAATGCGAATCGGTTGTTCCACATAAGAGAGATCTTCTTGAAGTTCAATAGATCCATGATCAACTGCACGTCCTGGATCTTGGAAGCACTTCTTGAGTTGTGACACGTGGAAGACATCGTGCACTTTGGAGAGGTTTGGAGGAAGTTCCAGACGGTAAGCCAATTCACCACGCCTTGAAAGAACGTTGAAGGGCCCAACATAACGCGGAGCGAGTTTGCCTTTTATGCCAAAGCGTTGCGTGCCTCTCAGAGGAGTGACACGAAGGTAAGCTTGATCACCAGGTGCATAGACCATGTCCCTGTGCTTGCTATCATAATAGCTTTTCTGCCGAGACTGGGCAATATTCAGATTGTCACGAATGATGCGAACCTTTTCTTCAGCCTCTTGGATAATGTCAGGGCCAAAGAATTGACGTTCACCAGCTTGAGACCAATTCAGAGGAGTTCTGCATTTGCGGCCATAGAGAGCTTCGAAGGGAGCCATGCCTAGACTTGCTTGGAAACTGTTGTTGTAGGAGAACTCAGCATACGGAAGGCAATCCTCCCATTTCATGCCAAAGGAGATAACACAAGCTCTGAGCATATCCTCCAGAATTTGATTCACTCTTTCCACCTGTCCACTTGTCTGCGGATGGTAAGCTGTGCTGAACAGAAGTTTGGTACCCAAGGCTTTCTGAAAGCTATCCCAAAATCGAGAAGTGAAGATACTTCCACGATCTGAGCTTATCGCCAAAGGAACACCATGTAAAGGAACCAGTCTTGTCATATAGAGTTCTGCCAACTGACTAGCTGATACTGTCTCTTTGACTGGGAAGAAGTGAGCCACTTTGGAGAGACGATCAATGACAACAAAGATTGCATCGTTACCTTTCTTGGACTTTGGAAACCCAGTAACGAAGTCCATCTCGATCTTGTCCCATTTCCACTCAGGAATTTGCAGTGGTTGAAGGAGTCCAGGTGGTCTCTGATGAACTGCCTTGACACGACAACAAACATCACAATGAGACACATAGCGAGCAATTTCACGCTTCATCCTGGTCCACCAATAGATTGACTTGAGATCCTGGTACATCTTTGTGCTGCCAGGGTGGATAGAAAGCGGAGTATCATGAGCCTCCTTGAGAATGATCTCTCTTAAGCTGTCAAGCTTGGGCACTACAATGCGTTCTTCAAACAGCAAGGTACCCTTGTCATCGAGAGAGAAACTCTTGTACTTATCCTTGCCAATGTTGTCTTTGATATTCTTGACACCAGAATCACGCAACTGTGCGGCACGGATCTTATCCTCAAGTGTAGGAGTGGCAATCAAGTTTGCAAGATAACCAGAAGGAACGACTTGAAGATTGAGTTTCTTGAATTCTTCATGAAGAGGAGGTTGGATGTCCTCAACCATGAGGTTGTTGCAATAGGACTTGCGACTGAGAGCATCAACCATTACATTAGCTTTGCCTGGAGTGTAAGAGATGGTAAGATCATAATCTGAGAGTTTCTCAAGCCACCTTGTTTGCCTAAGGTTCAAGTCTGGTTGAGTGAAGAGATATTTGAGACTCTTGTGATCAGTGAAAATCTCACAGCTGTGCCCCAACAAATAAGGTCTCCAAGCCTTGAGGGCATACATGATTGCTGCAAGTTCAAGATCATGTGTAGGATAGTTGAGCTCATGAGGCTGCAACTGGCGAGATGCATAAGCCACAACTTTGCGTTCTTGCATGAGGACTGCGCCTAGTCCTTGAAGAGATGCATCGCAGAATATTTGGAAAGGTTTGGAAGTGTCTGGGCCAACTAGAACAGGAGTAGAAGTGAGTTTAGCTTTAAAGAGATTGAAGCTCTCATCACACTTTGGAGTCCAAAGGAACTTTCTATCCTTCCTAGTAAGATCAGTGAGAGGCTTAGCGATTTTGGAGAAGTTCTCAACAAATCGGCGGCAATAGCTAGCCATGCCAAGGAAACTCCTGACTTGTTTCACTGATGTAGGAGGCAACCATTCAACAATGGCCTTCACTTTTTCTGGATCAACAGAAATGCCTTCAGAAGAGATGACATGACCAAGATAAGATACTTTAGGAAGCCAGAATTCACACTTGGAGAACTTGGCGTAGAGACGATGTTCTCTGAGTTTCAACAAGATAAGACGTAGATGTTCTCCGTGTTCTTCCTCGGTTTTGGAATAGATAAGAATGTCATCGAGATAGACTACCACGAACTTATCGAGGTATTCCATGAAAACGAAGTTCATGAGACGTGAGAAAGTCGCCGGAGCATTTGTGAGACCGAAAGACATGACAGTGTACTCATAGAGACCATAACGAGTGGTGAAAGCTGTCTTAGGAATGTCTTCTTTGCGGATCTTGATCTGGTGGTAACCTGACCTCAAGTCCAACTTGGAGAAAACCTTAGCACCAGCGAGTTGATCAAACAGGTCATTGATGCGAGGAAGGGGATACTTGTTCTTGATGGTTTTCTTGTTCAGAGGACGGTAGTCAACAACCAGTCGCTCAGTCGTGTCCCTCTTCTTGACAAACAGAGTAGGACAACCCCAAGGAGAAGTACTAGGTTGGATATGACCTTTACTTTCCAACTCCTCTAGCTGTCTCTTAAGTTCAGCCAGTTCTTTGGGGCCCATCTTGTAAGGACGTTTGGAGATAGGAGCAGTGCCTGGTTCTAGTTCAATAACGAACTCCACGGCTCTGTCAGGCGGCATGCCTGGCAATTCTTCAGGAAAGACGTCAAGAAAGTCTCGGACCACCGGTATATCTTCCATAGCAGGAAGAGGATGAACGTTGAGAGCGAAAAGCTGAGCTGAAGAGGTTTGATTTGGAGAATAGACTATCAGTCCAGAAGGATGAGAAAGAGTTACAGTCTTTGTGGAACAGTCTATCTTAGCTTTGTTGGCCTTCAACCAATCCATGCCTAGAATGACATCAATGTCTGAGTTACCCAGAAGAATTAAGGAAGCCAGGAACAAATGACCTCCAATTTGAATTTGGTTTCCATGGCTTACCATAGAAGTCTGCATTTGCGTTCCCGGAGAATGGATCACGAGTGGAATAGATAAGGGATCTAGAGGCAGCTTCGTTGTTTCAGCGAAGGTTACTGACACACAAGAATGAGATGCTCCAGTATCGAACAATACCTTAGCAGGAAAAGAGTTAACTAGGAGTTTGCCCATTACAACTTCGGGAGCTTCCTCTGCCTCTTTGGCGTTGAGGTGGTTCACCCTTCCACTCCTAGCTGTAGGCAAATTGCTGGGGAGAGCACAAACTAAAGCTTGTGTTGGAGGAGAAAGAGCGTGTTGCTTATGAAGCTTGTTTTGTGGACAATGGATAGAGATATGGCCTGGATCACCGCACTTGAAGCAGGTTTTTGAAGTCACTGGTTTTGGCGGAATTTGAACACTTGGCCTTTTCTGAGCTTGCGAACCTCTTGTAGGAAACATTACGGATGGAGGACGAGGAGTGAACCCTAAAGGGCTTGGAAGATAGGTGTGTTGAGTTGGAGATGCATATGGAACCCAAAGCCTACGCTTCTGCGGAGGTATGGTGTTTGCTGAAGAAGAAGCACCTTCAAGAGCATGTTTTCGAGATTCTTCAAACATCTCACGACCAAATTCCTCTCGGAGAGCTGTGTTCACGAGCTCTTCAAAGTTAACGCACTTGAACAAGGTGAGTGCATACTTCAGATTTGGGCTTAGACCTCTGCGAAATTTGGCTTGCTTCTGTGCATCAGTTGATACCTCATCTTGAGCATAGCGAGCCAGACGGTTGAACTCAGCTTGATAGTCCAGCACAGACATGCTTCCCTGAGTCAAGTCATAGAATTCATCACGCTTTCTTTCCATGACCCCATCGGGAATATGGTGGCGTTTGAAAGCCTCCTTGAACTCATCCCAAGTGATAACAACACCTGGTGCTCGTAACTGTTGGAAGTTCTCCCACCAAGACATGGATTTTCCGCGGAGAAGATAGGACACAAACGGAACACGGTCCTCATCGGACACATGAGAAACAGCCAGAGCATTGTTCATCTCACGCAGCCAGTCATCAGCATCCAGTGGCTCAGAGGGAACATCAAACGTGCGTGGGTTGAGCTGGAGGAACTCTACAATTGTCACACGGCAGTTGCCCTGGTTTTGGTTTTGCTGAATGTGACCCAAAACTTGCGTCATCTGAGACAGAACTTGCCTCATTTCGGATGGCATTTGAGTATCTTCTTCGCCACTCTCCATCCTGAGGAGGATACCACGTTAACTCCACAATCGGATAAATAAAATCCAATGTAAGCGCTTTTAAAGGAAAAACTTCAGATTGCTTAGAAAAGACAACAAGGAACCAGACATGGCCATCCATCATGGTACGCCACTTTGTTTACTTCCAGAAAGGTTTAAAGAGAGGTAAGAACGAAGCCTAGCACTAGAACGAGGAAACACCAATTGAGCTTGACGTAACTCCACCAGAAGAGGAGAAACAACTGATTGATTCAAGACAGAAACTGAACGTAGCCGAAGAGGTTGATAACTGATGAAGCGAAAAGCACCACCTTGAAGACACCTGCAACTATGGTACTACAGAAACCCAGAACACGTGATGTGCTAATTTTAAAAATTAAGGTGAGAAGGGAAATATCATAACACTTCCTTACCAGAAGAACAGGGAGGGTGGGTGGGGAAAGAAGTAAAAGAACAGAATTCCTACTCTCACGTTTAAGAATTTCCTGATAACTACAAAATATTTTTCTAGACTCAAACAACGACCAGTAGAAGGGAACCTGAGGGCGTTTAAGCTCTGATACCAACTGTCAGACCCTGAATTCAAGTTACACAAACAAAACGTATCGGTTGGGCCACACAACCAAGAACATACTGGGGTTACCAATCCCAGGAAGAATCAGGCCATGCTCGGAATGGATCATCGGCCGACAGTTCTTGGCGACCCCAACGTCACATACGTTTCCAGATTGTGCACGCAAGAACCCAAAAAGTCTTCCAACTCGTATACTTCAACCATACACACATGGTATACGAGTCGGATTTTTAACAAGTCGAAACCACAGAATAAACCTAAGACACAAAGAAAGGAAATAATATCCAAAAAGCTCTCACTGAGCAAAATATATCAAATGACACCAATCAGAGGACACATGTCCCAACATTACATCATGCAGCGGAAACAAACCGGTCTGAGTACAGACAAGAAGCAAATGGCTCAAGGCCGAAACGGAAAAAGAAGGCCCATCCACGCGGTCCACCAGGAAGAAGCCCAGGGGGAATTCTAACTACTCGTCGCAGATCTCGTCGTCGAACTCCACGTAGTATCCACCAACCTGGTCGTGCGAAGAATCCTCAACTGCAGAAAAACCACAGCCCGCGAACGGGTCAATACACCGAAGCGTATCGAACAAGCTTAAGCTAACAGGTTACAAAACTGTAAGACTCCCAAAGTATGGGGTTAAGTGGACTTAGCGGCAGCAGCACTAGCAACCTAATAGAGACACGCTACAACTTCCGTCTAAGTTAGAGAGGGATAAGAGAGCGCATAAGTTAACCATGTACAACTAACACCAATCATAACCCATTCCCGGATTAACCCCCTCAACCAAGTATGAGGAAGCAATTCGGGAATTACTCACACAGTGAACAATTTTAGTTACAAGTTATTGTGAAAGTAAGTCTATATTACTAGTCAGGTTAATTAACAATGATTAGGTGTAAGTTGTCTATGATCTTGTTAGCCAGCATCATCACCAAGTCGTCCATAACCGTGGACACGGCTCATCGATAAGATTATACCCTGCAGGGGTGCACTACTGGACCCGTACTCGTTCGATCAACCCCAAAAGCAAGCCAGAAGGTAGGGCATCTCAACACGGCAAATCTCTTCTCTACGACCCATCTAGGGAACCGCATGATTGTGTGCACGGCTAATCAGGTCCAGTGCCCGCGGGATACGACCTTCATAGCACTCTAAGAACGTGCCACCCTATATGAGAATCGACTACTCCATCATCATGAGATCGTTAGGTAACCATATGCATGCATCAAATGGAAAGCCCGAACTATTTGCGGCGCCCTGGATAAGAAGCGGATTAGATCGAAGCCGCGGGGGGCTCCATAGGGCCTCCCACAAGCGGTTAGTGCGCTCAAAATTGGATCCGAGGACAAGAACTGAGTTCCTAGGTCGACACTTAGCAGAACAAAGCACCTCGCAAGGCCTTCCGCCGGTGCCTTATCTTTTAATTAGAATACCCCAACAAAGATAGTATTTTATTAAAGTAGACAATCTATCATGCTAAGTATAAATGACATAGGACAAACAGACTCGCAGAACCAACCTTAAGCATGCACTACGACTCGCAAGGCTAACAGATAAACATACAACAGGTTATGGGATGTGGGGATAAAGCTGTATGGGCTGCAGGATAAACATATGATGGGATCGCAATTCAAGAATCGATAACTCGGATAGCATAGATCAAAAGGCAGGAATGAAAACCCGACAATGGTGTAACCGGTTAGCAAAAGCTTGCCTGGCAGCTTGTGGCCCGGCACAAAAGCTGAAATCTCAAGGATGAAAGTATCGGCAGCAGACACGTCGTCGTCTACCCAGAGAAGAGCAAAACACAGACAATAGGAAACATAATCAATACAAAGCAAATGCGCAATCAAATGATGTTGCAATATGGTATGAGATGATTAGGTCATATTAATGCGGGGATGAAATCCCGGCAATTAATTATGGTGAAAGTTATTTGTGTAACCAACAAGTTAAATGTTGTTTAACATATATAACATGGCATGGTGATCTAATTAATTTAAATAGAATAGGCAATAGATAAAATATTTGCCCAACACATTCCATATTTATTATTTAAGTGCAAATTATTTATCTACACATCAAATTAGATGTTTATTAGCATGGCAAGACATGGTATAAAAGATATGAGTAAATTAAATGGAATTAGGGCATTTTACATTTATTACCCCACATTTCCATATTTGATTATTTAAGTGCATTTGTTAAATTAAACTAAGCATTTAAAATAAATGATGCAAAATGACATAAGAATGTGATATTAATGTTTATTACATTTTTCTGATATAAAAACATATAAAGTTTATTTAATTTGGAGTTATACAAATAAAGTTATTGCATTTTTAGTTCTAGGGTTGTTCCTGTAATTTTCCAGGGACCTGTTCGTGATAGGAACTTAGCAGTGAGGGTCCTCTGTGTAACCAGGGAACTCCAGGGTGCTCTGGGTAAAAGTTCCAGCGCCAGTCTATGACATGTGGGACCCACTGTCAGCGAGTTAAAGAAATTAAAAAGGGGGCCTTTTTATTTGGCCGTGGCCGGGGTTCGAACTCGCGTGTGCTCGCGCGGCGCGGATGGAACCGAGCGACGGCGGTAGCCACTGGGCTCGGGTCGAGGTTGGTGTTAGGAACCAGGTTTTTAGGTTTGTGTACTGAATTTGCACTGTAAACTCTGACGAAACTGAAGAAAATACGGGAAACAGGGCTACAGCGAGCGCGGTGGCGGAAGAACTCGCCGGCGTCGACCACAGGAGGGCGGCGCAGCGCGCGTTGGGGGTGTGTGCTGAGCGCGGAACGACGGAGGTTACGTTTTTGAACTCGGGCGTGCACGAGGTTCACGGGTTCCTCGGAACCGTGCTCGGCGGACACGGCCGTGGCGGACGGACTGCTCCGGCGCCGGCGTCCGAGCAGAACGGAGACGAAAAAGAGGAGGGGAAGAGAAGGGGCCGGTTCGGCTCACCGTGGGGGTGCTCGTGGCGAGAGGAGGAAGGACGGGGGCGTCGGGGGTGAGAGGATGGTGCTCGGCGAAGGTGCTCGGTCCGCGGCGCGCGTCGGGGAAGATGGAGTGGAGGCGGCTCGTCCGGGGCTCCCGAGCCCGTCCGCGTCGGCGAGGAGAAAGAGGAGGTGGCGGCGCGTTAGCTGGCGCGAGGGTGGAGGAGATGGAGCTACGAAGGAGCGGCGCGGCGACCCGACGATCTCCGGTGATTTTCTCCGGTGTAACAGAGAGGGAAAAAGGGGCGGCGGCGCGTGGAGTGGCTAGGGTTTCCTGGGGCGGCTGCGTCGAGGGGATAAGAAGGAGAGGAGGGTTAGGGCAGGTGCAGCGAGGTGGGGGCGAGGAGGCAGTGGGGGGCGAGGCGCCATGCCTCGCTGTAAAGCGAGGTCGCCCTCCTCGTGCTCTCTGTACGGAGAAGAAAGGTAGGTGGGCCTAGTTGGGTCGGGCTGAGTTGGGGTGCTGGGCCAAAGTTGGCCCAGTTCGGCCAGGAGGGCTCCAGCTCCCTTTTTTTTTGTTTTGTTTTCTTTTTCTTTTTAAAACTTTTCTGGATTTGTATTTTTAAAACAAATCAGTAAGGAACCTCATAAAAACTTTTGAGCAATTTTTGATAGTTTCAAATTAGACATATTAATTATTGGTTTAATTATTTATAAGTAATTTGAAACTTTATTTGAAATAAATGAAAAACATTTGAATTAAAAAATGGGATTTAAAATTTTGAAAGTAATTTATTTAATTGAAATGCAAAACTAAAAGAAATATGCATGATGTCACACTATATTACAACACAAGCATACCATTTTAGGAAAGTACAATTTTGGGATGTTACAGACTTAGCCAAAACAAGACTTCAGAAGTATCTTCAAGGAGTAGAAGCACTTAGAAGAAAATCAAGAAGAAGTTCATGAAGACCAACCAGCAATATTTTCTAAGTCTTGCTCCCTCTCTCTCTCTTTTCTCCCTTCTTCTCTTAGACCTCTGGATGACTAAGTTATATTCAATACCAACTTGGTTGCTATCAACACCATCAAGACTTCAGAGCCATCAGGTCTACAAAATTGTAACGAAGTCATCACATCAAGAAAAAAAGGAAGCAAGAAGAAGATTCTACATTCTTCTTTCTAACTTTTCCCTCTGTCCTAATATTGTCTTTTCACTTTAGACATAAACAATTTTTGATCATGCTATTACCATCTTTGAAGTTTGTTGGATCCTAGCGGCATAGTGAGATGAAGCGGCCTGGAGACTAACCTTACATGTCCACGTACATGAGACATGTTCCACAATTTAAGTGGTTGTCCGAGTGTATGTCTCTCTCACTATAGTGAATATCCAATTTACAAAGAGTTGTTAATAATTGTTGATCACCTTGAAGAATAGACTTAGTATTTTTTCTAGGTATTTTTGCACATCATGACTAAGCCATTAGAGTGCTTATTCAAGATGATTTATAGCAAAGTATTTTTTTCCAACCTATGATCTTAGTCCTTAGTCATTTTTGACCAACATAATTGCCTTTCATGGCATGACATGCATCCCTATCCCTTAAAAATATTTTACACATCATGCATAAACATATTTTTTCTTAGAAGTTTGATAAAACAAGTTTGTTCATTAGGTATGTGTTTGTATGCATTGTATAGTTGTGTTTTATGTTGATTGTTGTATTGTTGCTTGTCTATATTGTTTAGATTGAGCGGAGAGAATCGAGTTACGTTGAAAAGAGTTTGTGAACAACGACATCATCAAAAGGCAAGTGGCACACCTCATAAACTTCCTATTATTTTCTATATGCATTACTTAGTGTATTTTTTATATAAGCATGTGTAAGATAGTATTGCTATGCTAGACATGTGTATAAATTCCTTACTCCTGTGCAATAATTAGTAGGATTATTGATGCTATGCAATCGATGAAAAGTTTTACAAAATGTTAAGTGACTACTCAGGGTTGTGCTCATGGTTGTCTTCGCCTAAGGTAGTGTCTACTATACTTAGGGCCGTGAGCATGGTGGTTTTTCACCTGAGAGTACACATCCACTAAGTTAATGAATCACCTGGGGGGATTGGTTGTATATGGAGTCGAGTTGAGTGGCTACTCAGGCCCATGTTTATGGTTCCTGGTGTACGTGCACTTGTGGATGGCCACCCAGGAACAGAGGAATCTGAAGAACTCCGAGTGACGATTGCTTCCAATGCAGCCATTGCCATATGGGCTCTGGCTTGATAAACTAAGTTGCATGGACTCTCCCCGGCTTGACAAGCAGATGTAGAGGGTGTTAGGTCGAACGGGTCAAGACAGAGTGGGAGGGAAAATGCTTCTGAAAGATATCATCTCACTCTTCTCCTTTTCATTATCACTATTAGTGTGTAAAGGATAGTTTGGGTTGAATGGGTACAATGGTGAACATGCACAACCTCTGCAAAGTCTAAAACTAAGTACTTAGTTGTGTCCCCGGTACGGACAACTTGAGCAGCTGATCACAGACGTCAACGGAGGATTCCACCATTCCAACTCAAAATTAAAACTTGATGGGTGAACAAGGGTAGAAGGAGACAGTGGTTTTCATGCCACGAATGTCTCGAATAGAAGAAAAGTGTTTTCCAAAGAGTTAGGAAAAATTGGCTTTATGCAAAATAGCCTTTAACTCCACCAGCCAAATAAGCATATAGGTTATTAGAGTTATTCCACTAAGTGTCCACCATAGTGTCACTTGCTAGACTCCATTTTTTATTTAATCTGACCCACGTTGTTGCAATATTTTTCTTATTGCAGATTGATCAGATGACGAGTGAGATTTCGTTTAAAGGTTTCGAGTCTACAACCAACATGTTTTTCGCCTGTGGCAACATGAAGATGATGCAGACTCATTGCTATGTATTTCCGATGTTTACTCTTTCAGTGCTAGCTTTATGTTATGCAAGTTGTAAAGAATATTTTCTAATTTTGGATCATCGATGCAATAAAATTGATACTTTGTTGTGATATTACATCGTAAACTGTGTGTGCAAACGAATCGATCCAGGGATTTGCACTATACACAGGTACATTGCCATATTTTAAGTGCAGGTACGCTACATATGGTATAAGAGCACTGTGTTGCATGTAGGTTTGAAACCCTAGGTTTGGATAGAAATAGGATTTGGCCATAGGATTGAAAATCTATTTCATTCAGTTTGCTGAAAATCAGAACTTTTCAAACATCATTCTCGTAACTATCTTAACTATTTCCTTTCTAATTACCTTCCCTTGTTTTCAGATGACCGCCCTCACTGAATCACTCAAGAAGGGACCAATGATGACCATGACCTTGGAATGTGAGACGGAGTTTCCAAGAGCACTTAAGGATAACATGAAAAGCTTGGGTTTTGAAGGAGAAGCAGTATACAAAGGTTTTCCTTTCATGGATGAAGGCCAAGAGTACTGGTGGGTGCAAGTCCATCTATACAGGAGGAAAGAAGATGACCACAAGACCGAGGGTGACTGCATGTTCACCAACCCAATACTTCACACATCATTCTTTGATTCAGCAAGAAATGCAGCATGGAGAGCCATCGAGTACCTTACAGAAAGACTTCGTTTTAGACTTCACAACACCCAGAAGCATCTGGAAGAACTCAAGGAAGTAGAAGAGGAACTCGAGGCACTCAAGAAAAAGATAGATTAGACCACCTATTTATTAGAATAACGAGATCCGATGATGTATTGACCTATCAAATTGTGGTATGGCAGTACTATCAATTTTGTCTTTCCATGACATTGGTGTGTTTCGCTCGATAAACGATTAGTTGGTTTCTCAAAAGAAGTTTGAAAATTTTCACGTATGTGTTTGAACCATGTTGATTGTTTGTGTTGGAGATTGGTTGCCTTGTTCTGATTTATTAAATTAGGATTTCTCCATAGTACCTATAATTCAACTCATTTATTTTCTAAACCAAACAGATGTGTCACCCCAATACCAACAACAACGATATGCACACAACAATGCAACTACTAAAAGAGACCCAGAGTCAGTTGTGGAATTTGGTGAACCAAAATATAATCAATGACCACATACCATTGTATTTTGAATACTTATACACTCTACATTAGAAAAGTTAGCGAGATGAAACAAAGTTTCTAGTCTGACCACAAAAATTTCTTTTAAGGGTGGTAGCCACCCATATAATTCAAACCCAGTCGTCAAAACCCGGAGATCCAAGCCTATATTTCTTTCTAGCCTCTCCGAATCTCGGGGACGAGATTCCTTTTAAGGGTGGTAGTCTGTAACATCCCAATATTTTGGAATGTTTGAAAATCACTAAATTTGAAACTTTTGTTTTTATTAAAATAAAATACTAAAATTATAATAGAAACCATTATATTTGGTAAGGTAAATAAAAATTATTCTAATACACCTTCATCTTATAAAATGTTTCATTAATTGATTTTGAATATTTAACCTTCTATTTATTTAACTTAAAATCACTTTTCCAAAGTACCTAAAAGTAAACTAAACTATGACAACTTTATAAAATGATTTTCATTCTCCAACCTGAGTTCGAAACATAATTTTGGAAATTACAAGTCTAAAGTTTATAACTTTAAAAATCATAGATTTTATAATGAATTAAGTATCCAAATAAGAATTTCATTGACATAAATTATTTTCATTAATTTACAAAACATAAAATGATTTTCTTGAATATATTCAATATGAGAAATGGAATATACTCAAAATATTTCCAAAGGTATTTTATGGAGTTTTCAAATGATTTATCATAATATAAAACTTAATGGTGCACAAAATATTTTGAATTAAAAACAAATACATTACATTTCCCTTTTCAATTCAAATAGATATGTATTGTTATTTAATATTGTACTAAAGCCAAGAATGTTTTAATATTGAAAATGAGTTTAAATTAGCTTAAGATCAAACATATATGATTGTGGAAAATTCATAAATTTTATTTAACCTCAAATGAATTTATTAAATTCCTAATTTCAAAGATGACCTAAATGGGAAAAATTGTATTTTATGAATATTTCAAAATATTATTTTTCAAAAGTTTTCAAAACATGCCCAAATCTGGTTTAACACAAAGATAATGCTTTTAGAAATTTATTTGACTTGATTCGGAGTCTTAAATCAAAATATATGAATTAACTGAAAAATCAGAAAAAGAAAAAGAAAAATGCTGACGTCAGCGATGACGTCATGTCGTCTTCAACGTCTCGCCGGAATTTCCTCTGAAACGCCCGGCCACAATTCACGCACGGATTCCGCGCCCTCGCGCAAGCCCGGTCGCCCTAGACCCTCCCCTTTAAAAGCCTTGCCCCTCCTCCGTGTTTCCCCTCTTCCCCCTCTCGAAAATACGCCGCCAGGCCGCTGCAATAGCTCGCCGCAGCCGCACTGCTGCCGCCGCCTTTCTCCACCAATTCCAACGAGGTGAGCCCCTGCCCCCACCCGTTTTCCCCTCACACGCCTTCCCCCTATCCTCCTGCACCTCCTGACCCTTGTCCACGCTCTTGCCTCGCAGTAAATCGAGTGGGGCACGTCCGACCGGAGCACGCCGGCGCCCGAGCCACTTCGGCCGCATCTCCACGCCCCTCCGAGAAGAAATCGACCCCGCGACCAAGCCCTTCTTCTCCGCCTCGTCATGCCGCATCTCGTCGTCTTCGCAAGCCCGGGGAACCTCGGATGCGACCGACCGGTCCACACCAAGCTCCGGCACCGCCACCTCCTCCATCTCCGGCGACTCGCGCCGCCAGTTTCGTATCCACCGTTGTAAGACCTCTGATCCCCGTCCAACGGCCAAGATTAGATCCAGCCCAAACGAACCGGTACTCAGATTTGATCCTTTGGATCTGGAACTAACGATCCAGATTTAATGAAGCCGAGCCGAGCAGCGGCTCAGACTCAACCGAGCAGAGATTAGCCGAGCTCAGCCAATCGCAGCATGCCACGTGACCCTCTATGTTTTCTGTTTTATTTCCAAATAAAATTAAATGCCTGTTTTGCAGAAAAGCTGTTGCCATTTAGATTTGTTATAACTTTTTAACCACATATCCAAATTTGACAAATGTTATATATTTGAAAAGCCCTTGACATGTAGAATATTTTAGATTTGTTAGAATTATAATTTGACTTAGTTTAAATTATTCAAATTTTAAATGGATGATTTCAGTATATTTGTCATAACTTTAAATCTTTACATCCAAAAATTGCAAATAAAATTATTTTAGAAACTTTGGAATAATTTTAATATGGTGCCTCTGTTATAAAATATTTTTGAGTATTATTTTGATGATTTAATAGTTATATGTTTAATTTGAATAATTTTGAATAATTTTTACATGACTCTTGATAGAAAAATTATTTTTTAGTAAATCCAATTGCTATAAATTTTTTTAAATCCCCTCTGTCTATTAGCACTATTTATAAAATTTTGTTATAAAAATTTAATCACAGAAAACTTAATCTTATATTTATTTCTTTTATTATATTTTGCAAATATAGAAATTAATTAAATTGCATTTAAAGCCTCATGCATACTTTACAAATATCACAAAAATTAGTATGATATTTCTTATGATTAAAAAGTGCATTGTATGCATTAAATATTTTACCATATAGTAATACTCCTCTTAGGAAACTTCTTCATTATTTTCTCTAAGTCAGGTTATTTTCAACTTAGTATTTTGGTTAAGTGTTATGCACTTAGACACTTAGGATTTTCAACATGGAGCTAGAAGTCCAATGAAAGACTTAGCCAAAACAAGACCTCAGAAGTATCTTCAAGGAGTAGAAGCACTTAGAAGAAAATCAAGAAGAAGTTCATGAAGACCAACCAGCAATACTTTCTAAGTCTTGCTCCCTCTCTCTCTATTCTCCCTTCTTCTCTTAGACCTCTGGCTGACTACGTTATATTCAAGACCAACTTGGATGCTATCAACACCATCAAGTCTTCAGAGCCATCAAGTCTACAAAATTGCAATGAAGTCATCACATCAAGAAGAAAAGGAAGCAAGGAGAAGACTCTACATTCTTCTTTCTAACTTTTCCCTCTGTCCTAATCTTGTTTTTTCAGTTTAGACATAAACAATTTTTGATAATGTTATTACCATCTTTGAAGTTTGTTGGATCCTAGCGGCATAGTGAGATGAAGCGGCCTGGAGACTAACCTTACATGTCCACGTACATGAGACATGTTCCACAATTTAAGTGGTTGGCTGGGTGTCTGTCTCTCTCACTATAGTGAATATCCAGTTTACAAAGAGTTGTTAATAATTGTTGATTACCTTGAAGAATAGACTTAGTATTTTCTCTAGGTATTTTTGCACATCATGACTAAGCCATTAGAGTGCTTATTCAAGATGATTTATAGCAAAATATTTTTGTCCAGCCTATGATCTTAGTCCTTAGTCATTTTTGACCAACATAATGGCCTTGCAATAACTTACAAGATTTTCATGGCATGACATGCATGCCTAGCCCTTAAAAATATTTTGCCCGTCGTGCATAAACATATTTTTTCTTAGAAGTTTGATAAAACTTGTTTGTTCATTAGGTATGTGTTTGTATGCATTGTGTAGTTGTGTTTTATGTTGATTGTTGTATTGTTGCTTGTCTATATTGTTTAGATTGAGCGGAGAGACTCGAGTTACGTTGAAAAGAGTTTGTGAACAACGACATCATCCAAAGGCAAGTGGCACACCTCATAAACTTCCTATTATTTTCTATATGCATTACTTAGTGTATTTCGTTATAAGCCTGTGTAAGATAGTATTGCTATGCTAGACCTGTGTAGAAATTCCTTACTCATGTGTCTAGGTTCATATGCAATACTTAGCAGGATTATTGATGCTATGCAATCGATGAAAAGTTTTACAAAATGTTAAGTGACTACTCAGGGATGTGCTCATCGTTGTCTTCGCCTAAGGTAGTGTCTACTATACTTAGGGCCGTGAGCATGGTGGTTTTGCACCTGATAATACACATCCACTAAGTTAATGAATCACCTGGGTGGATTGGTTGTATATGGAGTCGAGTTGAGTAGCTACTCAGGCCCATGTCTATGGTTCCTGGAGTACGTGCACTTGTGGATGGCCACCCAGGAACAGAGGAATCTTAAGAACTTCGAGTGACGATTGCTTCCAGTGCAGCCATTGCCATATGGGCTCTGGCTTGATCAACTAAGTTGCGTGGACTCGCCCCGGCTTGACAAGCATATGTAGAGGGTGTTAGGTGGAACGGGTCAAGCCAGAGTGGGAGGGAAAATGCTTCTGAAAGATCTCGTCGCATTCTTCTCCTTTTCCTTATCACTATTAGTGTGTACAGGATAGTTTGGGTTGAATGGGTACAATGGTGAACATGCACAACCTTTGTAGAGTGTAAAACTAAGTACTTAGTCGTGTCCCCGGTACGGACAACTTGAGCAGCTGATCACAGACGACAACAAAGGATTCCACCATTCCAACTTCAAAATTAAAACTTAATGGGTGAACAATGGTAGAATGAGACAGTGGTTTTCATGCCACGAATGTCTCGAATAGAAGAAAAGTGTTTTCCAAAGAATTAGGAAAAACCTGGCTTTATGCAAAATAGCCTTTAACTCCACCAGCCAAATAAGCATATAGGTTACTAGAGTTATTCAACTAAGTATCCACCATAGTGTCACTTGCCAGACTCCATTTTTAATGGAATCTGACCCACGTTGTTGCAATATTTTTCTTATTTTCGATTGATCAGATGACGAGTGAAAATTTGTTTAAAGTTTTCGAGCCTACAACCAACATGTTTTTCGCCTGTGGCAACATGAAGATGATGGAGACTCACTGCTATGTATTTCCGTTGTTTACTCTTTCAGTGCTAGCTTTATGCTATGCAAGTTGTAAAGAATATTTTCTAAGTCTTGATCATCGATGTAATAAAATTAATACTTTGTTGTGATATTACATCGTAAACTGTGCGTGCAAACGAATCGATCCAGGGATTTGCACTATACACAGGTACCTTGCCATATTTTAAGTGCATGTACGCTACAGCCGGGGGGGAGTTTAAGGCTTGGAAAGGTAAGAGCCTTGAGTCGTGATGCTCAAGTGCCCCCCTTTAGACGTGCGAGTAGTCCATGAAGCACAAGGGAAAGCAAGATCGCTCGAGGGACAAATGAATGCTTGTAGTGGGAAAAGGCTCTCGAGGCACGAGTTTGGGACTTAGCTTCTCGAGGTCTTTGCCCTGTAGAGGTTTTTGCCTGGCGAGGAGGTTCTATTCAAGGGCTTTTCGATTGTTGCCTCCTCAGGCTTGCAGGGACACTTGTTCCTTGTAGATGTTAGAGAGGCAGACCCAAACGCTTGTACATGGTAGTGGAAACTCATGCGCGCTTATAGGTCTCCTCAGGTGTTCCTCGGCAGGAGAGTAAGTACCAAGGTCCTTTGTAGAGATGGCATGTTTGTGGGAGCTTGCGCTCTCGCCAGAGCTCGGATCCTTGGGTTTTGCAGTGCTGCTGGTGTGTCATTTGAGGCACTGGCACCATACTCAGCCCCCGCTCGCGAGGTGCGCATGGGGAAAGATATAAGGGCACATTAAAAAAACAATAATTATGGAAATAAGCTCACCAGCAAAAATTTACATAACGGCGCCGTAGCTCAAAGTTCACTTAGGAACAAAATTGTCTCATTATGCTTGGAGTTGCCAAGTTAATGTATTTAACCATGTCGAGGCATGGGGACCACCCATTAGTGGCAGAGACTCTCAACGGCCTACGGTGGCTCGTTACATGGAGAGCTCGAAGGGTTGACCCTCTAGAGAATCCTTTGGAGCTTGGAGGTTTAAGCCGTGAGCTTTTAACCTCTAGAGACAAGAAATGCTTGGAGGTGGAGCCGTAAGCTGCCTCTTCAGCTAGATGTCTTGACGTGACAATGATCACGGGCGTGACAATGATCACGGGTAGAACTTGCGTAAATGCATGATGTTCCACGGATTTTTGACGGGGATGCCGTCTTGAGTCTCGATGCGAGCCGCGCTAGGCCTGGCGATGTGGGTAACCCGGTAGGGACCTTCCCACATGGGTGACAGCTTGTGGAGGCCTTCCCTGGAGAGAATCCGCCTGAGGATGAGATCGCCTGTCTCCAGGATGCGGGAGTGCACGTTGCGGCTGTGGTAGCGTCGCAGTTCCTGCTGGTACTTAGCCGCCCAGAGGGCGTCACGGTTGCGTAGTCCTTTGAGAAGCAGCAGGCTGTCGTTGTGGAGGTCCTCTTGCTCGTCCTCATTAAAGGCAAGGACCCGTGGGGATCCATGCATGATCTCTGTAGAAAGGAATGCTTCGGCGCCATAGACGAGGGTATACGATGTTTCCCCCGTAGGCTTGGGCGGCATGGTGCGGATGGACCAGAGCACCGAAGGGAGCTCGCTGATCCAGCCCTTGTCTGGCCCTTGAGGATGTTGAAGGTCCTGGTCTTCAAGCCCTTGAGGACTTCTGCGTTTGCGCGCTCGTCTTGGACATTGCTCTACGGGTGAGCTACTAAGGCAAAGCATAGTTTGATGCCCAGTTTCTCGCAGTAAGCCCTGAAGATGCCGCTTGTGAATTACGAACCGTTGTCGGTGATTATGCGATTAGGCACTCTGAAGCGGTAGATCAGGCCTCTGATAAACTTCACCGCTGCGCCTGCTGGAATTGTGCGCGTCGCCTCCACCTCGGGCCATTTGTTGAACTTGTCGATGGCCACGAAGAGGTAGCGATAGGAACCTTGCGCTGTTGGGAATGGTCCCAAGATGTCCAGCCCCCAGACCGCGAACGGCCAGGAGAGCGGGATGGTTTGAAGTCCCATCGTGGGCTGATGGATTTGCTTGGCGTGAAACTGGCAGGCTTCGCAAGCTTGAACGATGTCAACTGCATCCTGAAGTGCTTGCGGCCAGTAGACGCCACTCCTTAAGACCTTTCCTGCGAGGGTGCGGGCGCACGAGTGGTGGCTGCATTCCCCACTTTGGATGTCCTTGATTAAGCTCTTTCCTTCTTCAAGAGGGACGCATTTGAGCGCGATGCCATTTGGGCGCTTGCGGTAGAGATCTCCCTCGAGGATGTGGTAGGATTTTGCCTGGCGAGCGATTCGCTCTGCTTCGACATCTTCCTCGGGGAGGATTCCCTTGACGAGTTAGTCCTTGAGCTCGTCGATCCAGCCTGTCTCTTGATGCACCGCTATGAGCAACATGTGCTCCCCTGTCTGGGGCTACAATCGGGAGCCCCAGTTGTAGGTGGTGGCGGGAGCACTTCGTCTGTGCTTGAGGGCATGGCCTCTTGAGGCTGCTTTATGGATGCCTTGACGAGTCTCTCTTCAAAGACGCCTGGCAGCTGAGCTTGTCTCCTTGATGCGCGCTTGGCGATGTCATCGGCCTCTTGATTTTCCTTCCTCGGGATGTGCATGAGCTCCATGCTCCTAAAGTGCTTCTCAAGCATGCGGACCTCTTCAAGGTATGCGGCCATGTGGTCGTCCTTAGGCTTATAGCTCTTGTTAGAGAAGTTGACGAGCAGCTGGGAGTCGCCCTTGATGAGTAGGTGCTTGATGCCTAGAGCGATGGCGGCACATAGGCCGGCGAGCAAGCCCTCGTACTCAGCAATGTTGTTGGAGATCTTGTCGATTCTGAAGCACAGCTAGACCGCGTAATAGAGTTTGTCACCCTTGGGTGAGGTCAGGACAACGCCAGCCCCACCATGGCGGCAGGCGAAAGCTCCGTCGAACTTCATGGTCCTGTTGCTGGGCATTTTCTCTCTAGAGGGCTTTGGCTCATCTCCTAGAGGCTCTTTAGGGGTTGGATCAGTTCATTCGGCGACAAAGTCTGCCAGCGCTCTTCCTTTGATAACCCTTGTGGTATCGAAGCGCAAGTTGAATGGATGTAGTTCTATGATCCATCCCGTGACACGGCCTGTGGCGTTAGGGTTGCGCAGGATCTGCTCTAGGGGCAATGAGGTGACCACCTGTAACATCCCAGATGTAGACATTCCAAAAATGTTGTGTTTGTGGTGTAATAAATATTATTAGCATGGTATCATTTCATTTTGTGTCCACAAATAATTAAATTGTTGTATTTAAATTTAAATCACACTTTTAAATTCAAATACAAGTTTAAATAAATTCAAATCAAGTTTCACAATCTTTTTAATTAATCAAACCAACAATGTAACTTGACTATTTTGGAACCATTAAAATTGTCATAAACTCTTTATCATGTTTCTTATCTATTTTGTTTACAAAATACAAAACCAAAAAAGAATAAACAAAAAAGGAAAAAGAAAATAGAAAAAACAAGACAACTGGCCGAGTTGGACCAAGCTGGCCCAACCTAGGCCCAATACACCAGCCCATCAGTGCGTCCCCTTCCCCCGTACGGGGGCGCTGCACTTTCCAGCGAGGCCATGGCTCCATGTCTCCCTGGCAAGCTGACCCCACCGAGCCACCACATGCCCCCTCCTCCTTTTAGCACTCCGCTGCGCGCCGCCAAACCCTAGCTCCCCACTTCCCCTTTCGTAGCGCCGCCGCTTGCCTCTCCTCCACGCACCGCCATCGCCATGGCGACCGAACGGAAGCGCCCGCGCCCGGGCTGACCCCGACCTCCTCCTTATCCCTCCGCGCGCCAGGATCCGCGCCCCCTCCTACTCCTTCCTCGACGCCCGAAGAGGGACTCGGGAACAACGAGGGGCACAACAGCGACCCGACACCGGCCGCGCACCTCCGCTTCTTCTCCGGCACCGTTCGGTCGAGTCCGGCCACCCCGCGCTTCCTCCTCTCGCCACCGGCCTCCCATGGTGAGCCGCCTTCGTCCCCCTCTCTTCCCCCTTCGGCTATCCTCCTCTCCCGCCGTAGTCAACGACGCCGGAATGGCTCCCGCCTACACCGGTACGGCGTTGAGCACCAATACGAGCAGCCTGTGCCTCCTCTGTTCAACCGAGCCTGCAAATGAAACCCCCGCACGGACCGCAACCCACAACGCACCCACACGCACTGCGCCGCCTCCCTTGGTCGCCGCCGGCGGGAATCGTTCCGCCACCGTCGCTGCTCTCTGAAGAAATGCGTGCTCGTGAGTTAACACTTGTTCTTCTTCAGTTTTCGTCAGGTTAACAAAAGCGCGTCTTTTACTGTTAAAACCAAATCAACTACTATCCTAGCACCAACACGTTCACAACACGAGTGGCTAACAGAGCCGAGTCGCTTCGTGCGCTTAGCATCGCAAGTTCGAATCCCCACCCGGCCGCGTTGACCAAAAAAGGCCTCTTTTATTTCTTTTCGGTCTTTGACGTGTGGGTCCCACCCGTCAGTGACCAAAGGCTCTGTAGTTTTACACCCGAGCCCCCTGCACTTCCTGTTTAGTGCTTTAGACCTCGCCAGAAACTCTTCCATCACGGATAAGTCCCTGGTTAATTACAGAAACAACCCTAGAACTAAATGTGTAATAACTTTAATTCTATAAATCCAAATTTAATAATCTTTGTATGTTTTAATATCAGAAATATGCAATAAACATTCATATGACATTCTTCTGCCATTTTGCATCATTTAATTTTATTGCTTAGTTTAAATTAAAAATGCAACTAAATAATTAAATATGGAATGTGTGGGGTAATAAATATATAATACCCTATTCCAATTAATGTGATTATATTGTATATGCCATGTCTTGCCATGTTAATAAACAATTAATTTGGTGTGTAGATAAATAATTTGCACCTAAATAATAAATATGAGATGTGTTGGGCAAATATTTAATTATTGCCTATTACATTTAAATTGATTAGATCACCCATGCCATGCTATATATGTTAAACAACAATTTAATTGTTGGATACATAAATAACTTGTAACATAATTAATTGCCGGGATTTCATCCCCGCTTTAATATGACCTAATCATCGCATGTCATATTGTCATCATTTGTTTGCGCTTTTTCTTTGTATTGATTATGTTTTCCTATTGTCTATGTTATGCTCTTCTCTGGGTAGACGACGACGTGTCTGCTGCCGATACTTTCATCTTTGAGATTCCAGCTGTTGTGCCGGGCCACGAGCTACCAGGCAAGCTTCTGCTAACATGTTACACGACTGTTTTGGTTTTCATCCTTGCCTTTTGATCTATGCTATCCCAGTTTACCGATTCTTGAATTGCGATCCCATCACATATTTATCCTGCAGCCCATATGTCGTGGTATCGGCATAATTGATAGGAGACGGGGGTCCTCTAGCCTACGTATGGATTGTGGGGAAGAAGGTTGGTGTCGTCGAGGTCGGGATTGAACACGGCGAGTTTACCCAGCTTCGGATCCCACAGCGGTGGCGGGATCCTACGTGCTGCTATAATTCACTATGAGGCAATAGCCGTGAACAGGTTACAATGTGTTTGATGCGTATTGAAGCGTGCCCTAAAGGCTACCTGGTGGCCGGTTTATATAGGCGGCCAGACCCCAGGATACAAGGTAAGTACTTGTCCGGCAAGTAATCAGAGTCCTAGACCTAGCCGGCTTAGTTGCCGCCTTCCGTCTTGGGCTCGGCGGCTTGATGGGCTTAGGCCTTCCGCCTTCCTTGGACCGTCCGCCTACTTCCTTGCACGTCAGCTATCTGGGCCGCCCGGCAGGCCTTGGCCTTACCACCGTTGGGCCACCCTGGACTAGCCGGATTGATCCATGCTGGTTATACCCCTAGTTGATATATCCCCAACATTAGCCCCCAGAAAGGTTGAAGTTCTCCAGGCGCCGGCTTCTCCTTGATTCTCCATCTGCCAAGGTTGGCGGCTGCAGGACTTGAACCATTCTGAAAATCAAAGAGGCATGCGTGTCTTGATGTTGACAGGTGGCCGCCTTTGTCCATCATGGGAAAAGACGGCTACTCGGCAATCTTTGCCGAGCATTCTTCTTGACGGTTTCCGCCTAGCCGGCTTCACGACAGTTTGAAAACAGCCTAGGCGGGAATCTCGCCATGATCACAAATTGCGGGAAAAGAAGAGGCGTGGAGATCGTGCAATCGTGTGCCGCAACGGATGCGGGACACGTGTCCGACTAAAATGCCGTTGCACAGGGAGCAATGCCTGGCCCTATAAATAGGTAGCCAAACGGTCCATTTTCTTTACCCTGCCTTTGCTCTCCGTGCGCCCTTGTCTCTTACACTTCCTCGCTCCTTGCCTCCGAACGAACTCTGGCGAACTCTTCTCCCCCGGCGACCTTTCCTCGCGGCGATGTCCACCGGTCCCGCTCATTCGACGGCGTCGAGCGGCCCGGCGACCGAGGCCGCGCTTGCGACGCCGATGGGCGGCGCCATTACTCGTCCCGCGGCGGCGGCGACGGCGGGCAATGTCACCGCCGTCGTCCCTCGGACTTCCTCCGCGCGCGCTCCCGCGGCAGGCTCCTCGGCTCCTCCACCGACCACCACGGCAACGGCGACGGCGAACACCCCCGGCGACGAGGAAGAAGAAACGGCGGACCTCGGGTCCCGCTACTGGCTGCCTTCTATCGTCGACGAAGACGCCCTCCAAGATTTGGAGGCTGTCGGCTACCTCCCCACTCGGGAGGATTGCCGGTGGAGGGCCGCCTTGGGAGACATCATCCCGGCTCCGGAAGCCGGAGAACGGGTAATCCTCACCTCCCACCTGGTCAGTTGAATGGCGCTTCCGGCTTCCGCCTTCTTTAGTGAGGTCTTAGATCACTACGGGCTCCAGCCCCATAATATCGCACCCAATAGCATATTAGTCTTAGCCGGCTTCACAGCTCTTTTCGAAGGCTATCTAGGTATTAGGCCAAGTTTAGACTTCTTTAGATACTGTTTCCGTTGCCGGCGACAGACGGTGCCGGACGGCGGGCTGGCGACCTGCGGCAGCGTCACGTTCAACTGCCGCCAGGGCCGCCAATGGTATCCTAAGATACCATACCTCGAGTCCGTCAAGGGCTGGACCTCCACCTTCTTCTACTGCCAAGACATGGCAGCGCCGGGCCGTCAAATCGGCATTCCGGCATTCGTCAACGCGCCGCCCATGCCTCGCCCATGCTGGGACGAGGCGGTGCCCAAGTTGACGGAGGAACTCCGCCTTATTCAAAGGCGGATCGAGTTCCTCACGAGGACGATGGCTCCCCCCCAGCTGGATGGGGTCGACACCGTCATTTGCTGGCTCAGCCGGCAAATCCTCCCCCTGCGGTACAGCCCGCACAAGATGTGTCAGTATTCGCCTACTGACACAGCCTCTCTTCACGTGAGCGAAGAGATATTGCCGGTCGCCGACCTGGCATTCCGGCTCCGCAGCCTCGTCAAGGCGGGGTCGTTGAAGGCGGTCGAGGGCGTGCCCATGCACACCCACGACAATCCTCCCCTCGAGGTGAATATTTTCTTCCTTTGCCCCTTACTTGACAGCTTTGCCGGCTAGGATTGAGTTCCTTTAACATGTCTTCTTTTTCAGCTCTCCGAGTTGAGGGAGGATGACCTGGCTCCCGACTTCTACGAGTCGGAAGCCGGGAAGACGAAGAAGCGCAAGGCGTCCGGCGCTGCTTCCTCCACGGCGAACGCCGAGAGGAAGAAACGGATTGCATCGGCTACCGAGCCGACTCTCGCCAACATTGGCGAGAATGCGGGGATTAACATCCCCCGAAGGTACTTCAACTTTGCCTTTTCCAGATGGCGAACCTTTTGAACATTGGCTGACTTATTGTGCTTGCTTTTTGTTTGACAGGGAAAGGGTCGCAACCTCCCGGTTGATGACCAGGCTCCTTGGCAAAGGAAAGCGGCCGCAAGGCGGCCCGCCGGCCACCGTGCCGCCAACTCCCCCGCTCCACGCCGGCAGCTTCATGGCTGACGCTCGGCGTCAACCTCCAGCTCCGGCTTCAGGTGCTCCGCCAAAGATCCCCTCCACCGATCGCGCGCCGACAACTCCTCTACTACTGGCTGAGGCTACGGCCGATGATGCCGCTCAATCGCGCGCCGCCAATGAAGGGTTGCTGGAAACGACTGCCGGCGGGTCTCGGAGGGCAGCTCCGACTGCGGGAGGCGGCAAAGTCAGACACCCTTGGTCTACCTTTAAGGAGGCCAAGGAGTCAACTTTGGCTTTTGCCGCCTTCGCCTCGCAGGCCTTCGACGACTTGGAGGGCGACCTATCTGTAAGTTTCTACCCCTCCGGCATATACATAGTCTTTCCCCCGAGCACTTAGATGGCTAGTCAAAAGAAACTTTGACTGCCGGCTTAGTGGCTATTCGACAATATGTTATATGCTTTTGGTTCTTCTTGCAGGGCCTTGTGTCCGCCAACGTCGAGCTTGTCTCCTCGCGAGTCGAGATAAACCGGCGCCACCGCGACCTGAAGAAGGAGTGCGAGTCCAAGGATAGGCGGATCGCCGAACTGGAGGCGGCCCGCAAAAAAGATGAAGGTAGGGTTGATCCCTTTCTCCAACTATGCTTTTGACCTATGTATCCGTCAATCATTTAGCTTAGCGAATCCATATTTGTAGAACTGCTAGACCACGCCCAGGATATCCTGAAGGCGTCCACTGATATGCAAGCTCTTATGAATGAAGCTTCAGACTTGGCGGCCGCCAACTTGGAGTTGAAGGCGGCTCATCAAAAAGAGATGGAGGCCCAGCAACTCAAGTTTGCGCAGGAATCCAGCCAGCTCACTGGTGAGCTGGAAAGTCTGCGCAACAAGTTGGCGGAGGCGGAGAAGATGGCTGCGGAAGAGATATCCAAGCAGACTTCTCGCGCCCAAACTGCAGAGGACGCGCTGGCAACTCATATGATTGAGTTGTCGGCTTTCCATAACTCGGTCCTTGGTAATTTCTCGCTCCTTTTTTGATACTGCCATGTTGCTTTAGCCTGAGCCAAACTTATGGCTTTATTTTTGATGCAGTTCCCGCCGGTTTAGGCGATGACAAGGTTGTCAGCCCCCGCCTGGATCGCCTTGCGCGTCTGGGCGAGCTGATCGCCGAGACTTTGGCGGCGTCCAAGCGGTTTGCCGCCAAGTTCTTCACTTCGTCTGGCAGCCAGGAGCCGACCGAGTTCAGCGACGTGCCCGCCATCTTGGAGCAGGCGACCAAATTGCACAAAAGCTCGCTGAAGTCGGCGGCGCGGGGAGGAGCCAAGACTGCCCTTGGGTTGTTCATGGCGCACTACCCCGAGGCGGAGATAGAAGCCGTCACCGAAGGCATGCCGTCGACTTACGAAGACGGTAGCGAGGTTGAGCCGGTCGCTGTGCTGGACAGCGTTGCCGGCTACGCCACGCGAGTCGCCGACATGGTGGATACTTCAATCTTCTACCGGCGCCATCCTGTGCCTGGCGGAGAGGGAGCTGAAGCTGCCGGCGCGGCCGAGGCGGAGGGGAGTGATAGTTCCGGGGCTGAAGTTGTCAGCCCCCAAGCCTGATGTAGACGCTCCCCCGAGCCATATCTTTTTTCTGTCCTTGCCTCCCACCAGCCTTATTTTGTCGGCCCCTGAAACAATGCAACATTTGTAATATTTGTATATACTTTTGCTGTTGCCTTGTTAGGCGGAAACTAGCTGACAAGTTTTACTTTGTCTTTATTTATATGGCCCGCCTTAATTTTACCCTGACTTATATGCTTGACTTTTGTATGTTGACGAAACCTCAGCCGGTAACTTTAGCTGAAACAACCAGGGCTAGACCATTTGTTTAGAATCAGAGACCAAAGCCAACATGTTGGTGTCAAAGACATACTACTAGGCGAACCACATATAAGTAATCAGAGGCAAAGGAATTAGGCGGCGCAAAAAGTTTGTTTTTGCTTTGGGTTGGCTCGAAAGCTGCAAGTATCTACCAGTTTGAACCTTTGCACGAAGCTAGAAAATAGGTAACTTAGATACATAGGGGAAATATGATTGCAAGAAAAGATAAAAGATGGCATGCATCTCAACAAAAATGAGGAACCATAGACTTTTATTTCATAATCATATTTAACTTATTACAATTATAAATTGCTAAGTGTAGAAAGGACGTAGCTGCTCAATATTCCAAGGCCGTTTTGTTTGCTCGAACGGGTCGTCAATGCCTCTCTTGCGCTTGGTTCCCCTTTTTCCTGCCGCCTTCTTGCGCATTTTCTTTTCTTCTTCGTCGCGGATGTCGGCCAGGTAGTAGGAACCATTGAGCAGCGCCTTTGTGACTATAAACGGTCCTTCCCATGGCGGGGATAACTTGTGCAAGCCTTTTCTATCTTGAATTAGGCGGAGAACCAGGTCACCTGTTCTGAAGCTTCGCTTCCGCACTCTCCGGCTATGATAGCGGCGGAGTTGTTGCTGGTACAAGGCGGAGCGATGGTGAGCGACGTCTCTTTCCTCGTCTAGCAGGTCTAGGCTATCCTGTCTTGCACCTTCTACGTCTTGCTCGACGTAGGCTTGAACTCTTGGGGAATCGTACTTCATGTCGGTAGGTAGCACTGCCTCTGCGCCATATACTAAGAAGAAAGGAGTGTAGGCGGTGGATCTGTTTGGCGTTGTGCGCGAACTCCATAATACCGACTGTAACTCATCTGCCCAAGCGCCGGCTGCCCTATGTAATGGAGCTTCGAGACGAGGCTTAAGTCCTGATAGGACTAGGCCGTTTGTACGCTCTACTTGCCCATTGGATTGAGGGTGTGACACGGATGCCAAATCAAGCCGGATGCCCAGATCATTGCAGTATTCTTCTATATCGCCTTGAGACAAATTGCTGCCATTATCGGTGATAATGCTGTGTGGAACTCCAAACCGAGAGATAATTCCCCAGAGAAAGTTGGTGGCTGTTCGTGCGTCAAGTTTGCTGATCGGTTTGGCCTCGACCCATTTGGTGAACTTGTCGACAGCGACCAATAGGTGAGTGTACCCACCGCGCGCCTTTTTGAAGGGACCCACCATGTCTAAGCCCCAGACCGCGAACGGCCAGGTGATTGGGATCGTCCTTAGCTCCTGTGCCGGCAAGTGAGGTTGACGGGCGTACAACTGGCAACCTTTGCATGTTTTGACGATGTTCTCGGCATCTTCTTTGGCGGTGAGCCAGTAGAAACCTTGGCGGAAAGCTTTGGATACAATGGACCTAGCAGAAGCATGATGCCCGCAGGCGCCAATATGTATGTCCTTCAGAATTTCCCGGCCTTCCTCCGGCTGTATGCACCGCTGATAGATGCCACATGTGCTTCGCTTGTATAGCTCGCCTTTTATTATCGTGAATGCTTTGGTTCGCCTTATGATCTGCCTTTTTAGCACCTCATCGTCCTCCGACAACTTTTGGTCGATTAGAAAATCGAGATATGGGACTGTCCAATCCGGCAGTGTTAAGTAGACAGCGAGACTTGCCGCTTCTACCGGTTCTTATGAGTCGGGGTCCATCAAATCGGCGCCTTTAATGGATGGCTTGTGCAATTGCTCCAGGAAGATATCTTTTGGTACCTTTTTGCGTTCCGATCCCAGTCTTGCAAGTGCGTCTGCCGCCTCATTCTCAGCTCTTGGAACATGTCGGACTTCGTAGCCTACGAAGTTTTTTGCAAATTCGTCAACTTTGGCTCTATAAGCCGCCATTGTCGCGCTTTTCGCATCCCATGTTCCGCTTACTTGCTGCGCGACCAAATCTGAGTCGCCGTAACAGAGGATTCTTTTGACGCCTAGGTCGTTTGCCACGTGTAACCCATGAAGCAAAGCTTCGTACTCGGCAACATTGTTGGTTGCTGTGAAGTGGATTTGTAACACGTAGCTAAGCTTGTCACCTTTAGGCGTACGTAGAACGACTCCAGCCCCCGAGCCTTTGAGCATCTTTGATCCGTCAAAGTGCATGACCCAATATTCTGACTCGGGGAGTGCTGGTTCCTCCATAGCCTCTGTCCAGTCGGCGACAAAGTCTGCAAGTGCTTGAGATTTGATGGCGGTCCGGGGTTTATAGACTATATCAAAAGCGGAAAGTTGGATGCCCCATTTGGCGACTCGACCTGTTGCCTCTGCGTTGTTGATTATGTCTCCCAACGGTGCCTTGCTGACCACTTTCACTGTGTGTTCCTGGAAGTAATGCCTAAGATTTCTGGCGGCGAAGAATACACCATAAGCCAGCTTTTGGTAATGCGGATACCTCTGCTTGGAGGCGGAGAACACTTCACTGATGAAGTAGACCGGTCGCTGATCACACGCCGCGGCTTCGCTCTCCTTTCTTTCCACAACCAAGACAACGCTGACAACAGCTCCTGTTGCCGCGATGTACAGCAGCATTGGTTCCTGTGATCGAGGTGCTGCCAATATCGGAGCGGATATGAGGGCCTCCTTAAGTTGTTGCAAGGCGGCGTCTGCCTCTGCTGTCCACTCGAAGTTGTCGGATTTCTTCAGTAGCCGGTAGAGAGGCATTGCCTTTTCCCCTAGGCGGCTTATGAAACGACTGACGGCTGCCGCCGACCCGGCTAGGCGCTGCACGTCCTTCAGATAAGTAGGTCTGGATATGTTTTGTATGGCCTTGATCTTCTCCGGGTTAACCTCAATTCCTCGTTCTGAGACGATGAACCCGAGGAGTTTGCCGGCTGGGACGCCGAAAACGCACTTGGCGGGATTGAGCTTCATCTGATACCTCTGGAGGTTCTGAAAAGTTTCTTCCAAGTCCTCTAGGAGATCTGCCTTCTTTTTTGACATTACCGCGATGTCGTCTACATAGACGTGAACATTGCGACCGATTTGTTCGTGCAGGCAATTTTGCATACAACGCTGGTATGTTGCCCCTGCATTCTTCAGGCCAAAAGGCATGGTAATGTAGCAGAAAGTCCCATATGGAGTTGTGAAAGATGTTTTCAGTTGATCTGACTCTCTCATCTTGATTTGGTGGTATCCTGAGTAGGCGTCCAGAAAACAAAGCAGCTCGGAGCCTGCTGTGGAGTCTACGACTTGGTCAATCCTAGGCAGCGCAAAGGGATCCTTTGGGCAGCACTTGTTAACACCAGTATAGTCGATACACATCCTCAGCTCTTTATTCTTCTTTGGGACAAGTACAGGATTTGCCACCCAATCGGTGTGTACAACTTCTTTTATGAAATTGGCGGCCTTCAGCCTATTTATCTCCTTCCCTATAGCCTTGCGTCTTTCATCTCCAAAGCGTCTTGTTGCTTGCTTCACCGGCTTGGATCCTTTTATGACGTTGAGCGAGTGCTCGGCAAGTTCCCTCGGTACACCAGGCATGTCGGAAGGCGACCATGCAAAGATGTCACGATTCTCACGGAGGAACTCGACGAGCGCGCCTTCCTATTTGCTGTCAAGGTTGGAGCCGATGACAACTTGCTTAGACTTGTCACCTGGGATGAGGTCCGCCTTTTTGGTGTCTTCTGAAGCTTCGAAAGTCTTCTTGAAATCCATCTTTGGCTTTGGCATGGAGTTGTCTGAATCCGCCCCGAGCAGCGCGAGTTCTTCCTTGTGGATGACGGCTTCTGCGAAGGCGGCCATGCCACGCTCGCACTCCTTGGCTTTCTTGATGTTGCCGGAAACCGTGATGGTTCCGTTTTCCCCCGGCATTTTAAGCTTGCTGTATATGTAGCACGGCCTTGCCATGAACTTGGCGATAGCCGGTCGTCCGAAGATTGCATGATAGGCGCTTTTGAAGGGGACAACTTCGAACCGGAGGAACTCTGAGCGGTAGTTCTCTTTTGGTCCGAAAGTTACCTTCAGCCTGATGCTTCCCATTGACTTTGCTTGTCTGCCGGGCACTATGCCATGAAATGTGAGGTTGCTGTGATCCAGCTGATCCTCTGACAGGTTCATGCGGCTTAGCGTGTCGTAGTACAGGATGTTGAGGCTGCTGCCGCCATCCATGAGTACCTTTGTGAGTCTGAAGTTGTCGACAATGGGGTCGACGACAAGGGCGTACTTGCCTGGGTGAGGGACGTGATCAGGGTGGTCGGACCGGTCCCAAGTGATTGTTGCCTCCGACCAGTTCAAGTACTGAGGGACGTCCGACATTGTCGCGTTGAGTTCGCGCATCTCCGCCTTGTCCGCTTTAGCCGAAGGCGTGCCGACAAAGCACACAAGAGATTCTTTGACCTTCGGATACGGCTTCTTTTTCTTGGCGGTTGCGTCCTCTTCGCTTGAGATAGACATGTCATCGTCATCCTCATCCTCCTTGTTGTCTTTCTTGTCGTTCTTCTTTGACTTCTTTGACTTCCAGCCGACTGTGGGATCCTTTTTGAAGTCGTCCATGAAACGGCACTCTCCAAGCATGTGGTTGACCTTGCCCAATGAGGCGTGGATGGGACACGGCAAGAGCTTTGCCTGTTCGTAAGTGATTCGCGCTGCCTTAGGCCCTGAGCCGGCTTCTCTATTATCTTTCTTATTTTTCCACTTCTTTTTGCCGGCGTTTCCTTGGAACGCTACGACTACCTCATTGGAAGGACCGGCTTTGTCATCCGCCGCCTGTTTGCGCTTGTTGTTCCGCTTTGGTATGATGTTGACGTCTGGGTCATCGTCCCGGGCGTCGTCATCCGCCGCCGCGTATTGGGCGGCTAGGTTGAGCATCTCACCAAGGTCCGTGATTTGCTCGCGGACGAGCCTATGACGGAGCAAGGACTTCTTCTGTAGGCCCGTGTAGAAGGCATGGATAGCCTGTGCGTCCGAAACACCATGGCAGTTGGCCTTTTCGGATATCCAGCGGCTGACAAAATCTGTCATGGTTTCGTCCGGCTTTTGGATACAGCGCTGCAAATCCTTGTAGGTATTTGGACGCTTGTATGTTCCTTGGAAGTGCAGGGAGAAAACTTTTCCATGTCGTACCAGCTATGGATGGACTTTTCAGGAAGGTTGTCGATCCAAGCTCTTGTCGTGCCTTCCAACATGAGAGGTAGGTAGCGGACGGCAATATGGCTGCTCCCGCCGGCGATCTCTATGGCCATGGCGTAGTCGGAAAGCCATGAGTCCGGCTTAACAAGGCCGTTGTACCTAGAACAATTTTTTGACACTGATGTCATGTCCTTGGGGAACGGCTCTTTGCGGATGGCGTCACCGAAGCACTTTGGTCCAGAATATAGCGGCTCCTTTCCTCTTGCTATGTCTTGTAGGCGGTGTCGTGCGTCTTTTGGATCGAGCTGCCGTGCGCCTCTGTTTGCGTCCGGCTCGTCCTGCGCCGCCCGGCTTATGCTGCGCCTGGGCCCTTCTACCTCCTCTCTCCTCTTGCTGCCAGTGCTATGCTGCGGAGACCGGCTGCGGCCTCTCCTTGGAGGGTCGTTGCCGGCATCTTTTCTAGGCGGCTGCCTGTTGTTCCGGCTACCGCCATTGTCGCGTCTTGGCTGAGGTGGAGGTGGTAGGTCTCCTCTGCTTCCCGTCCTTGAATTCTCGTCCCGCCTTTGTTTTGGCGGCGGTGCCTTCTTTGGAGGTGGCGTTGCCTTCCTTTTGTCGCCATGGCTACTGGAGCCAGACGGGCCTTCGGGGTCAGCACCTGGTGCAGCTTTGCACTTGCCTGACTTAGACTCTAGGTCTCCCCCGCGGGCATCCGCCATGTGGCCGTAGGAATCAGCGCGAGCTTGTTGTTCTAGGGCCTTGCTTACGAAGTGTCTTGCGTTGGCCAACTTCTCTTCCGCCGTGTAAGTGTTGTCATCCAGGGTATCTAGCGCGGCAGCCGCGTTGAGGATAGGGGTGCAGAAGACAACATCCCCCCTTCTATCCACTCGCTGTGGTGCCGTACGCCAATCGAACCCTAGGTCTTGAGCCGCTGTCGTTGCTTGCGTAGGCGGCTCTTTTCCACGGCGGTTTTTTGATGACCTTTTCTCCTCTAAGAGTTGCCGGTTTGTTTTGGCCGACATCTTCTCCTGCTCTTTCTTGATCTTCTTCGCAAGGCTCTCAACGTGCTCCTCTCTTTTTCGCAGGAAGTCAGAGTGCTTAAGCATGTTAAGCCTAAGCTCTTCCACTTCGTCGAGTGGGGTGTTTTTGTTCACCGGAGTATTCATGATCTCGTCTACTTCTTTGATGACGGAGAGCAAATCCGTGGGTTTGCTGCTGCCGCCTTTCTCGAGGCCAGTTTTCTTCTTTGCGCAAACCTTGTCGGAACTTTCAATGAGTTGGCCGGCAGTGGTGTCTCCGGCTTCTTCCGCCAGCTTGATTTGCGCTTCCGAAGTAACTGGGGTTGTCTCGTGACCGACAACAACCATCATAGCCAGCTTGTCAGGCATGTCTGTATCCGCTGTACCCTCTGAGGGAGCCAGATTTCCACTGGAAAAGCGGGTTTTGATCTTCTCTTCGAAGAGACTAGCATCATCATCGGAGTCAGAGTCTATGTTGACTTGAACGGTAGATCTGGATCCGGCATCTGACATTGCATCCTCCTGCAGAGCAGGGAGGATTGATTCAGGATCGTTGTTTTCCGGCTGGGAGTCGGATCCCAGTCCGACAACTCCGACGAAGTGGAAATCAGATTCGGCCGACTCCTGGGAGAAGGCGGATTCAGATCCATCTTGCCGGTCGACTGCTTTGTCGAAGGGTTGGTGGGTGGGGTTGTAGAAATGCGGTAGGCCGTACGCCTCTGGCGTGTACCCGATGAAGACGTCGATCCCTCCGATTGGCACGATTGCGCATCCGATAAGGTAGTCGTCCGCCGGGAGCCAGGACTCATCCGAGTTGACGTAGCTATGGCCGTTAAACCTTGTGACGCGACCGACGGCGATCTGCTTGCCCACGCCGCCAAGTGTTCCCGCCTGGAACGTGACGCCAGGAATCTTATGCCCCACGGTGGGCGCCAACTGTCGTGGTATCGGCATAATTGATAGGAGACGGGGGTCCTCTAGCCTACGTATGGATTGTGGGGAAGAAGGTTGGTGTCGTCGAGGTCGGGATTGAACACGGCGAGTTTGCCCAGCTTCGGATCCCACAGCGGTGGCGGGATCCTACGTGCTGCTATAATTCACTATGAGGCAATAGCCGTGAACAGGTTACAATGTGTTTGATGCGTATTAAAGCGTGCCCTAAAGGCTTCCTGGTGGCCGGTTTATATAGGCGGCCAGACCCCAGGATACAAGGTAAGTACTTGTCCGGCAAGTAATCAGAGTCCTAGACCTAGCTGGCTTAGTTGCCGCCTTCCGTCTTGGGCTCGGTGGCTTGATGGGCTTAGGCCCTCCGCCTTCCTTGGACCGTCCGCCTACTTCCTTGCACGTCAGCTATCTGGGACGCCCGGCAGGCCTTGGCCTTACCACCCTTGGGCCACCCTGGACTAGCCGGATTGATCCATGCTGGTTATACCCCTAGTTGATATATCCCCAACACCATACAGCTTTATCCCCACACCCCATCACATGGTGTATGTTTATCTGTAAGTCTTGCGAGTCGTAGTGCATGCTTAGAGTTGGCTGTGCGAGCCTTCTGTCGGTCTTATATTTTTTCTATGCTTAGCATGATATATTATTCTACCTTAATATATAAAATGTTGTCTTATATTGGGGTATTATAATTAAAAGATAAGGCACCGGCGGAAGGCCTTGCGAGGTGCTTTGTTCTGCTAAGTGTCGACCTAGGAACTGAGATTTTGTCCTCGGATCCAACTTTGAGCTCAGTAACCACTTGTGGGTGGCCCAATGGAGCCCCCCTCGACTTTGACTGGAACTTCAACTTGTCCGGGAGCCGCACCTAGTTCGGTTTTTCCATTTGGCTCATATGCATCGATACTAGTGTAGTATTTTACCTTTGGTGGTGTGCCTTGTTACATGCATATAGTGTGCGGCCTGTTGGTGCGGAGGGGTGTGTCATGCGGAGCTCCCGTGGCTCCTTGGACTTGTTGCGGTGAAGGAATGAGTCGTGTTGAGAGGCCCTAATGTTTTTGACTGGGTTGATCATGCGAGTATGGGTACAGTAGTGCACTCCTGCTGAGTATATTCTTATCGGTGAGCCATGTCAACGGTTATGGACGACTTGGTGATGATGCTGGCTAACAAGATCTAGACAACTTACACCTAATCATTGTTGATTAACATGACTAGTAATATAGAATTACTTTCATAATAAATGGTAACTAAAACTGTTAACGTGTGAGTATTCCCGAATTGCATCCTCATACTTGGTTGAGGGGGTTAATCCGAGAATGGGTTATGATTGGTGTTAGTTGTAGATGGCTACTTATGCGCTCTCTTATCCCTCTCTAAATAGACGGAAGTTGTAGCGTGTCTCTTTAGGTTGCAAGTGTTGCTGCCGCTAAGTCCACCTAACCCCATACTTTGGGAGTCTTTCAGTTTTGTAACTTGTTAACTTAAGCTTGTTTGATACGCTCTGTTGTATTTACCCATTCGCGGGCTGTGGTTTTCTCTGCAGTTGAGGATTCACCGTACGACCAGGTGGGTGGCGACTATGTGGAGTTCGACGACGAGATCTACGACGAGTAGTTAGAGTTCCCCTGGGCTTTCTTCCTGGTGGACCGTGTGGATGGGCCTTCTCTTTTCGTTTCGGCCTTGTGCCCTTTGCTTCTTGTCTGTACTCAGACCGGCTTGTTTTCCGCTGCATGATGTAATGTTGGGACATGTGTCCTCAGCTTGGTGACATTCGATATTTTTGCTCAGTGAGAGCGTTGGATAATTATTTCCTTTCTTTGTGTCTTAGGTTTATCCTGTGATTTTCCACTCTGTTAAAAACCGACTCGTATACCATATGTGTATGATTTGAAGTATACGAGTTGGTAGGATTTTGGGTTCTTGCGTGCACAATCTTGAGACGTATGTGACGTTGGGGTCGCCAGGAGTTGTCGGCCGATGATCCATTCCGAGCCAGGCCTGCCTGTTTCCTGGGTTGGTATCACCCAATATGCTCCTGGTTGTGTGGCCCATCCGACACGTTTTGTTTGTGTATCCTGAATTGAGGGTCTGACAGTTGGTATCAGAGCCTAAACACCCTCAGGTTACCTACTACTGGTCGTTGTTTGAGTCTAGAAAAATATTTTGTAGTTATCAGGAAAAATCTTAAACGTGAGAGTAGGAATTCTGTTCTTTTACTTCTTTCCCCACCCACCCTCCCCGTTCTTCCGGTAAGGAAGTGTTACGATGTTTTTCCCTTCTCGTCTCTAATTTCAAATTAGGACATCACGTGTTCTAGGTTTTCCGTAGTACCATAGTTGCAGGTGTCTTCAAGGTGGTGCTTTCGTTTCAGCGGTTATCAACCTCTTCGGCTACATTCAGTTTCATTCTTGAATCAATCAGTTGTTTCTCCTCTTTTGGTGAAGTTATGTCAAGCTCAATTGGTGTTTTCTCGTTCTAGTGCTACTCTTTGTTCTTACCTCTCTTTAAACCTTTCTGGAATTGAACAAAATGGCGTACCATGATGGGTGGCCATGTCTCGTTCCTTGTTGTCTTTTCTAAGCATTCTGAAGTTTTTCCTTTAAGCACTTACATTGGATTTTGTTTATCTGATTGTGGTGTTAACGTTGTGTCCTCCTCAGGATGGAGAGTGGCGAAGAAGTACTCCAGTGCCTTCCCAAATGGGGCAAGTTTTGTATCAGATGACGCAAGTTTTGAGTCAAATTCAACAAAACCAAGACCAGGGCAACAACTGTGTGTCTATCGTACAGTTTCTCCAGCTCAGTCCCCGACTTTTGATGTTCCCTCTGAGCAACTCAATGTTAATGACTGGCTGCGTGAGATGAACAATGCTCTGGCTGTTTTTCATGTGTTCGATGAGGACCGTGTTCCTTATGTGACCTACCTTCTCCGCGGTGAATCCATGTCTTGGTGGGAGAACTTCCTAGAGTTACGAGCATCAGGTGTTGTTACTACTTGGGGTGAGTTCGAGGAGGCTTTCAAACTTCCACCATATTCCAGACGGGGTCATGGAAAGGAAGCGTGAACAATTCTATGAGTTGACTCAGGAAAGCAGGCCCATGCTGGACTATCAAGCTGAGTTCAATCGTCTGCCCCGCTATGCTCAGGATGAGGTATCAACTGATGCCAAAAAGCAAGCCAAATTCTGTAGAGGTCTAAACCCAGATCTTAAGTACGCACTCACTCTTATCAAGTGTGATACCTTTGAAGACTTGTCAACACAGCTCTCCGAGAGGAATTTGGACGTGAGAAGTTCAAAGAATCTCGTAAACACTCTCTTGAAACAACTTCTTCTCCATCAGATTCTACACCTCCATAGAAACGTAGGGTTTGGGTACCCTATGCAGCTCAAACTCAACTCATCCACAGTCCAATCTCTCCGAGGTTTTCTTCCGGTCTAACCAACCCAGCTTCAGCTACAAGGAGTTTTGTCAAGCAGACAACGCCTATAGTCCCGAACTCTTCGGCCACCTGTTTCAAGTGCGGTGAGCCGGACCACTACTCTTACAAGTGTCCGCAAAACCAACTTCCTTCTCCACCTTGTCGCCCTAAGAGTTGTGTTGTTACTCCTCAGGCCCCCAACATCGACAAAAGGTCTGTTGGTAGACGCGCAAGGGTGAATCATGTTACAGCAAAAGAAGAAGAGGAAGCTACTGATGTGGTTCTTGGAAATCTATTCGTGAACTCTATCCCCGCTAAAGTGTTGTTTGATTCTGGTGCGTCCCATTCTTTCATCTCGCAAAGTTTTGCTTCCAGCAATGGTTTTCTTTTCGAAAAGATGGACAACCCTGTCTTAGTGCAGCAACCAGGATCCAAATGGCTTACAAAGGAAGTTAGCCTGAACAACGAGATCTTAATCGGAAATCTTCTATTTCAACTGTCTCTTATTGCTCTTCGTTCTTCAGACATTGATGTCATCCTAGGGATGGATTGGCTTGTGGCAAATAAAGCGGTCATTGACTGTACTGCTAAATCCGTTAAGCTTACTCATTCTTCTGGCCAGATAGTCGACTTCTATTCTAAAGCTCCATCTGTTCAGCTGTATCCTCTCAATGTTCATCCTCTTCCTGCTATGGAAGATATACCGGTGGTCCGAGACTTTCCTGACGTCTTTCCTGAAGAATTGCCAGGTATGCCACCTGACAGAGCCGTGGAGTTCGTCATCGAACTAGAACCAGGCACTGCTCCTATCTCCAAACGTCCTTACAAGATGGGCCCCAACGAACTGGTTGAACTTAAGAGACAGCTCGAAGAGTTGGAAAGCAAAGGTCACATCCAACCTAGTACTTCTCATTGGGGTTGTCCTACTCTGTTTGTCAAAAAAAGGGGACACGACTGATCGACTGGTTGTTGACTACCGTCCTCTAAACAAGAAAACTATCAAGAACAAGTATCCCCTTCCTCGCATCAATGACATGTTTAATCAACTCGTTGGTTTTCTCCAAGTTGTACTTGAGGTCAGGTTATAACCAGATCAAGATCCGCAAAGAAGTCATTCCAAAGACAGCTTTCACCACTCGTTATGGTATCTATGAGTACACTGTCATGTCCTTCGGTCTCACAAATGCTCCGGCGACTTCTCATGTCTCATGAACTTCGTTTACATGGAATACCTCGACAAGTTCGTGTTAGTCTATCTCGATGACATCCTTATCTATTCCAAAACCGAGGAAGAACACAGAGAACATCTACGTCTTATCTTGTTGAAACTCCGAGAACATCCTCTCTATGCCAAGTTCTCCAAGTGTGAATTCTGGCTTCCTAAAGTATTCTACCTTGGTCATGTCATCTCTTCTGAATGCATTTCTATTGATCCAGAAAAAGTGAAGGCCATTGTTGAATGGTTGCCTCCTACAACGGTGAAACAAGTCAAGAGCTTCCTTGGCATGGCTAGCTATTGCCGTCGATTTGTTGAGAACTTCTCCAAAATCGCAAAGCCTCTCACCGATATTACAAGGAAGGATAGAAAGTTTCTTTGGACTCCAAAGTGTGATGAGAGTTTCAATCTCTTAAAAACTAAACTCACTTCTACTCATGTTCTTGTTGGCCCAGATACATCCAAACCTTTCCAAATCTTCTGTGATGCATCCCTTCGAGGACTAGGCGCAGTCCTCATGCAAGAACGCAAAGTTGTGGCTTATGCATCTCGTCAGTTGCAGTCTCATTAGCTCAACTATCCTACACATGACCTTGAACTTGCAGCAATCATGTATGCCCTCAAGGTTTGGAGAACTTATTTGTTGGGACACAGCTGTGAGATCTTCACCGACCACAAGAGTCTCAAATATCTCTGCACTCAAACAGATTTGAACCTCAGTCAAACAAGGTGGCTTGAGAAAATCTCAGATTTCGATCTCACCATCGCTTACAATCCAGGCAAAGCTAATGTAATGACCGATGCTCTCAGTCTCAAGTCCTATTGCAACAACCTCATGGTTGAGGACATCCAACCTCCTCATCACTAAGAATTCAAGAAGCTCAATCTCCAAGTGGTTCCTTCTGGTTATCTTGCAAACTTGATTGCCACTCCTACACTTGAGGATAAAATATGTGCCGCAAAGTTGCGTGATTCTGGTGCCAAGAATATCAAAGCCAACATCGGCAAGGATGTGACGCCCGAAAATCGGTACTATGTAGGTTCAAGCGATCCCGCCGAAATCCGCATAATAACGATTTTAGATCGCCCACCAGACATAATGTGCACGCCGAAACATGCACATTATGTGGGTGGAATTGTGATAACATTACAACAGTTTCGATACATCCACAAATACAACAAAAGATATATAATATACAACAATGACTCGAACGAGTCAGGATACAAATGATACAATACAAAGATTCAAATGACAGCGGAAGCAAAATAGTATCCGACTACGGATAAGATACAAATTGGACTAAGAGTCCTGAAGATAATCAATGGCGACATATTCCTGCCCAACCAAGCCGGAGGGATTCCCAAGCTAACGTCGTCAGATTTCAAACCTGTTAACTGCACATAAAGCACAGCCCAAAAGAGGGTCAAGGCACTCCCTGGCAAGCAAAACCGACTTGCCTACTTTGTACACCATCTCCCAAAATATGGGGTAGGTGGACTTAGAGGCAGCAGCACTAGCAACCTAAAGAGACACGCTACAACTTACGTCTAATTAGAGATGGATAAGAGAGCGCATAAGTAACCCGCTGCTACTAACACCAATCATAACCCATTCTCGGATTAACCCCCTCAACCAAGTATGAGGAAGCAATTCGGGGAAACTCACACATTGAACAGTTTTAGTTACCATTTATTGTTAATGTAATTATATATTACTAGTCAAGTTTATTAACAATGATTAGGTGTAAGTTGTCTGGATCTTGTGAGCCAGCATCATCACCAAGTCGTCCATAACCGTGGACACGCCTCATCGATAAGATTATACCCTGCAGGGATGCACTACTGTACCCATACTCGCATGATCAACCCAGTCAAAAACATTAGGGCCTCTCAACACAACTCATTCCTTCACTACAGCAAGTCCAAGTGCCACCCATATGAGTTGTGACACGCGTCAAGAGTCCGGCCGATACCTCAATTACGGACTCATTAGTTTGCGACTACGCCGCCATGCGGCTCAAATCACAGTAGAAAATGTCCGCTTCGCGTCATACCACCCATGTATGACGCCCCATATCACATAACCTCTCATCAATCATCATCATCATGCACATGCATAGAGCAAATGGAAAACCCGAACTACTTGCGACACATGGAAAAACTGAAGATCCGTTCAAAGTCGAGGGGGGCTCCATTGGGCCACCCACAAGTGGTTAGTGCGCTCAAATGGGATCCGAGGACAGAATCTCAGTTCCTAGGTCGACACTTAGCAGAACAAAGCACCTCGCAAGGCCTTCCGCCGGTGCCTTATCATTTAATTATAATACCCCAACATAAGATAGCATTTTATTAAAGTAGAACAATCTATCATACTAAGCATGTGAAATATAAGACCAACAGATGACTCGCATAATCAACTCTAAGCATGCGCTACGACTCGCAAAGCCAACAGATAAACATGTAACATGTAATAGGTTGTGGGGATAAACCTGTATAGGTTGCATGATGAACATGTGATGGGGTCGCGTCACCAGAATCGAATACTAGGATAGCAGAGATAAATGGAAAGTATGAAAGACAATGTATAGGTAAACAAGCAGATTTTGCTTGCCTGAAATCCCGCATGGAAGAAGATCTTGGCGTTGCTCACACATCTCAACGTCTTATCCACGAAGAAGCAACAAACACTGAAAAGCGCAAAAGATGCATCTTACAACTACGGCAAAAGATCCTACATGATCATGATAATTATGCATGACATGACACAAGATGCAATATGAGATGCACTTAATCCAAATTAAGCAGAACCGGGATTCCGACTATTGATATATATGGAATGGGGCAATATATAATAATTACCCCCACACATTCCATATTTAATTACTAAACACAACTAAGAAATAATATGCAAGATGCAAACATGAGCAAGGATGGCATATTAATATTCATTGCATTTTGTTGATAAAAATAGATATAAACTTTGTATTATTTGGGGTTATAAAATAATAGATATGATATATACAAGATTTGTAGAATAAAAGTAACAGACAGAAAAAAAAAGATAAAAGGGATGGTTTGGCAGGGATTTGAAATTGGGTCTCCAACATATTGAAATAGAGTACAACCACTAAGCTGCGGTGTTGGTTTTATACGAAAGGAAAAGATTTGGTATGAAGGAGCTACAAGACTTTAACTGAACAAAACAGAAAACAGAGAAAAAATGATTAGGCGATTACTAGAGCTCGACTTCGGGATTTTCAGAAGGGCAAGATATGGAACGCAACCAGTGTGCTTTTGTTCTGTTGATGTTTGATTAGGACACGGACCGTATATGGACGAGTTGCAGACGCGTTAACTGAATTTTAGTCAGAAAAACTTCAGACTTTCAGAGCACAAAAAGGAGAATAAAATGGCTTCGGTGGGATTTGATCCCAGGCACAAGGGGAAGCGGAGGATTGCAACCGCTGGGCTACGGTTCGGTTTCGTGATTTTTCAGGACGGGCATGGCAGATAAGGCAGAACAATGCGTTAACGAAAATTCAAAAGCTTCAGGCGTTAACTGAACTGGAGGCTACGGAACAGATGCGACGTCGACGAACTTCAAAGGATTTGCGACGGGTGCGGCAATTCACCAGCGATGCTGCACGAAGGCGAGCCTCAGAGCAAGGGGAAGAGGAAGGGGACGGAGCGCATCTCACTTTGGGGAGGTTGTGGGCGACATGGCGGCTCAGGAAGAAGGTGAGTTCGTCCCATCCATGGCAGGGACGAAGACGACAGGGAGGCCGCTGTTGGCGTTGCTCCGGGACAGCTCCGGCTCCGGCTTCTCGGCGATCTTGACGAGGACGACGACCCGGTTCCATTCCCACGCTCAGAGGTGCCTGGCGGTGAGCATGGCATCGGGTTGGTGTATCTCAAGGTGCGGTCATGGAGGTTACTTGGGGGGAGAAAAACAGAGAGAGGGAGAAGAGAAAAGAGAGGCGGCGGTGCAAGGAGGGAGAGAGGATAGGGTTAGGGTTTCCAGGGGGCTCGGGGGGAGGCTTAAAGGGAGAGGGGAGCAGGTGGGAAGGTGGGGGCCATGGAGGTGAGAGGATCACGTTCTCGTGCCCTCTCGGTTCGTACGGAGAAGAAGAGCTCAGGAGGTGGGCTGGACTTGAAAGGAGAGAGAAGAATTCGGCCCAACTACCCTGTTTTTTTCTCTTGGAATTGCAAACCAGAAAAAGAAAAAGAAGAGAAGAGAAAAAGAAAATAGGGAAAAAAGAAAAAGAAAGAGAGGGAAAAGAAAAGAAGTCTAAGTGCAATTGATTAAATCCGTGATGATGTCATGATGATGCAAAAAAGAAAACAAACAATTTCTAATTTGGGAAAAATCCCGGGGCGTTACAAAGGATAAGTACAAGAGTTTCTCTCTCGATGACAAGGGTACCTTGCTCTTTGAAGGACGCATTGTAGTGCCCAACCTTGACAGCTTAAGAGAGCTCATTCTCAAGGAGGCTCATGATACTCCGCTTTCTATCCACCCTGGCAGCACAAAGATGTACCAGGATCTCAAGAAAATCTATCGGTGGACCAGGATGAAGCTTGAAATTGCTCGCTATGTGTCTCAGTGTGATGTTTGTTGTCATGTCAAGGCAGTTCATCAGAGACCGCCTGTACTTCTTCAACCACTGCAAATTCCTGAGTGGAAATGTGACAAGATCGAGATGGACTGCGTTACTGGGTTTCCAAAGTCTAAGAAGGGCAACGATGCAATCTTTGTTGTCATTGATCGTCTATCCAAAGTGCCTCACTTCTTCCCATTCAAAGAGACAGTATCAGCTAGTCAGTTGGCAGAACTCTATATGACAAGATTGGTTCCTTTACATGGTGTTCCTTTGGAAATAAGCTCAGATCGTGGAAGTATCTTCACTTCCCGATTTTGGGATAGCTTTCAGAAAGCCTTGTGTACCAAACTTCTGTTCAGCACCGCTTACCATCCACAGACAAGTGGACAGGTTGAAAGGGTGAATCAAATTCTGGAGGATATGCTCAGAGCTTGTGTTATCTGCTTTGGCATGAAATGGGAGGATTGTCTTCCGTATGCTGAGTTCTCCTACAACAACAGCTTCCAAGCAAGTCTAGGCATGGCTCCCTTCGAAGCTCTCTATGGCCGCAAATGCAGAACTCCTCTAAATTGGTCTCAAGCGGGTGAACGTCAGTTCTTTGGCCCTGATATCATCCTGGAGGCTGAAGGAAAGGTTCGCATCATTCGTGACAATCTGAAGATTGCCCAGTCTCGGTAGAAAAGCTATTATGATAGAAGGCACAGGGACATGGTCTACGCACCTGGTGATCAAGCTTACCTTCGTGTCACTCCTCTGAGAGGCACGCAATGCTTTGGCATCAAAGGCAAGCTCGCTCCGCGTTATGTTGGGCCTTTCAACGTTCTTTCAAGGTGTGGTGAATTGGCTTACCGGCTGGAACTTCCTCCAAACCTCTCTAAAGTGCACGATGTGTTCCACGTGTCACAACTCAAGAAGTGCTTCCAAGATCCATGACGTGCAGTTGATCATGGATCGATTGAACTTCGAGAAGATCTTTCTTATGTGGAAGAACCTATTCGCATTCTTGATGAAGCTGAATGTCGCACCTGTAACAACAGTGTAAAGTTCTACAAGGTTCAATGGTCTCATCATTCTGACAAGGAAGCTACATGGGAACGTGAAGACCACCTCCGTGTCGAGTATCCCGATCTCTTCATTGCTCCATGAAGAATCTCGGGGCGTGATTCCTTTGAGGGGGGGAGTGTTGTAACATCCCAAATGTAGACATTCCAAAAATGTTGTGTTTGTGGTGTAATAAAAATTATCAGCATGGTATCATTTCATTTTGTCTCCACAAATAATTAAATTGTTGCATTTAAATTTAAATCACACTTTTAAATTCAATTGCAATTTTAAATAAATTCAAATGAAGTTTCAAAATCTTTTTAATTAATCAAACCAGCAATGTAACTTGACTATTTTGAAACCATTAAAATTGTCCAAAACTCTTTATCATGTTTCTTTTCTATTTTGTTTGAAAAGATACAAAACCAGAAAAGAATAAACAAAAAAGGAAAAAGAAAACAGAAAAAATAAGACAACTGGCCGAGTTGGACCAAGCTGGCCCAACCTAGGCCCAATACCCCAGCCCACCAGTGCGTCCCCTTCCCCCGTACGGGGGCGCTACACTTTCCAGCGAGGCCATGGCGCCAAGGCTCCCTGGCAAGCGGCCCCCACCGAGCCACCACATGCCCCCTCCTCCTTTTAGCACTCCGCTGCACGCCGCCAAACCCTAGCTTCCCACTTCCCCTTTCGCAGCGCCGCCGCTTGCCTCTCCTCCACGCACCGCCATCGCCATGGCGGCTGAACGGAAGCGCTCGCGCGCGGGCTGACCCCGACCTCCTCCTCGTCCCTCCGCGCGTCAGGAGCCGCGCCCCCTCCTAGTCCATCCTCGACGCCCGAAGAGGGACTCGGGAACAACGAGGGGCACAGCAGCGACCCGACACCGTTCGGTCGAGTCCGGCCACCCCGCACTCCCTCCTTTCGCCACCGGCCTCCCACGGTGAGCCGCCTTCGTCCCCCTCTCTTCCCCCTTCGGCTAGCCTCCTCTGCCGTCGTAGTCAGCGACGCCGGAATGGCTCCCGCCCGCACCCGCACGGCGTCGAGCACCAATACAAGCAGCCCGTGCCTCCTCTGTTCAATCGAGCCCGAAAATGAAGCCCCCGAACGGACCGCAACCCACAACGCACCCCACACGCACTGCCCCGCCTCCCTTGGTCGCCGCCGACGGGAATCGTTCCGCCAACGTCGCTGCTCTCTGAAGAAATGGGTGCTCGTCAGTTAACACTTGTTCTTCTTCAGTTTTCGTCAGGTTAACAAAAGCGCGTCTTTTACTATTCAAACCAAATCAACTACTATCCTAGCACCAACATGTTCACAGCACGAGTGGCTAACAGAGCCGAGTCGCTCCATGCGCTTAGCATCGCGAGTTCGAATCCCCACCCAGCCGCGTTGACCAAAAAAGGCCTCTTTTATTTCTTTTCAGTCTCTGACGTGCGGGTCCCACCCATCAGTGACCAGAGGCTCTGTAGTTTTACACCGGAGACCCCTGCACTTCTTGTTTAGTGCTTTAGCCCTCGCCAGAAACTCTTCCATCACGAATAAGTCCCTGGTTAATTACAGAAACTACCCTAGAACTAAAATAATAACTTTAATTCTATAACTCCAAATTTAATTATCTTTATATGTTTTAATATCAGAAAAATGCAATAAACATTAATATGACATTCTTATGCCATTTTGCATCATTTAATTTTATTGCTTAGTTTAAATTAACAAATGCAACTAAATAATTAAATATGGAATGTGTGGGGTAATAAATATATAATACCCTATTCCATTTAATGTGATTATATTGTCTATGCCATGTCTTGCCATGTTAATAAACATTTAATTTGGTGTGTAGATAAATAATTTGCACCTAAATACTAAATATCGGATGTGTTGGGCAAATATTTAATTATTCCCTATTCCATTTAAATTGATTAGAGCACCCATGTCATGCTATATATGTTAAACAATAATTTAAATTGTTGGATACATAAATAACTTGCAATATAATTAATTGCTGGGATTTCATCCCCGCTTTAATATGACCTAATCATCGCATGTCATATTGCCATCATTTGCTTGCGCTTTTTCTTTGTATTGATTATGTTTTCCTACTAGATCATGTAGGCGTGCGTTGCCGCGCCCGTCCATTAGAAAAATATTTTTTTAGGTGTTGATTAAAACATATTTAATTTTGAATGGTCCTCTAGTACATGGGCTTCGGTGGATATTAGGAGCCCAATTAACCACGGTGGTTCAATTTGATGCCCAGAGCAGCGTCCCACTGGGACATTTGGCCCATTTAGACTGCACAAAGAAATCGAATGGTCTGGATTGTGAGCTAAGTTGAATCCAACGGTCCAAAAGTGAGTTGGCCTGAGAGAGGTCGAATTTAAGATAGGGGAAATCAAAGCTTTGGTTTGGGTTCTAGGGAACCATACCACCATGGGGGTTCTCGGGGGGCGCTGAGAGCCTGAGAGACAGAGCGACAATGAGAGGAGGAGGAAGAGAGGGCGAAAGGGGACATCCAGCAAGAGAGACGGTATGTTTCCGCGTGTTAGGCCCAAATCAACCACAGCGGGCCGATTTGACGCCGGGAGCAGCGTCCCCTAGGGATTTTGGGTTGAGAGAAAATGAACGGTCTTGATTGAATAAGGAGAGTAATCGGACGGTTGAAAATGGTGATAGCTTGAGAGAGCTTGTTTTTGATGCAGTTATAATATCCCTAATTGTCTAGGTTATGCTCTTCTCTGGGTAGACGACGTGTCTGCTGTCGATACTTTCATCTTTCAGATTCCAGCTTTTGTGCCGGGCCACGAGCTGCCAGGCAAGATTCTGCTACCATGTTCCACGACTGTTTTGATTTTCATCCTTGCCTTTTGATCTATGCTATCCCAGTTTACCGATTCTTGAATTGCGATCCCATCACATGTTTATCTTGCAGCCCATACAGCTTTATCCTCACATCCCATCACTTGTTGTATGTTTATCTGTTAGCCTTGTGAGTCGTAGTGCATGCTTAGAGTTGGTTGTGCGAGTCTTCTGTCGGTCTTATATTTTTTCCTATGCTTAGCATGATATATTATTCTACCTTAATAAAATGTTGTCTTATATTGGGGTATTATAATTAAAAGATAAGGCACCGGCGGAAGGCCTTGCGAGGTGCTTTGTTCTGCTAAGTGTCGACCTAGGAACTGAGATTTTGTCCTAGGATCCAACTTTGAGCGCACTAACCACTTGTGGGTGACCCAATGGATCCCCCCTCGACTTTGACTGGAACTTCAACTTGTCCGGGAACCGCACCTAGTTCGGCTTTTCCATTTGGATCATATGCATCAATATTAGTGTAGTATTTTACCTTTGGCGGTGTGCCTTGTTACATGCATATAGGGCACGGCCTGTTGGTGCGGAGGGGTGTGTCCTGCGGGAATCCGCACCCTTTTGGTCGGGACCAGCATAGCTCCCGTGGCTCCTTGTACTTGTTGCGATGAAGGAATGAGTCGTGTTGAGAGGCCCTAATGTTTTTGACTGGGTTGATCATGCGAGTATGGGTACAGTAGTGCACCCCTGCAGAGTATAATCTTATCGGTGAGCCGTGTCCACAGTTATGGACGACTTGGTGATGATGCTGGCTAACAAGATCTAGACAACTTACACCTAATCATTCTTGATTAACTTGACTAGTAATATAGAATTACTTTTACAATAAATAGTAACTAAAACTGTTAACGTGTGAGTATTCCCGAATCGCTTCCTCATACTTGGTCTAGGGGGTTAATCCGAGAATGGGTTATGATTGGTGTTAGTTGTAGATGGCTACTTATGCGCTCTCTTATCCCTCTCTAAATAGACGGAAGTTGTAGCGTGTCTCTTTAGGTTGCTAGTGCTGCTGCCGCTAAGTCCACCTAACCCCATACTTTGGGAGTCTTTCAGTTTTGTAACTTGTTAACTTAAGCATGTTTGATACGCTCTGGTGTATTGACTCGTTCGAGGGCTGTGGTTTTCTCTGCAGTTGAGGATTCTCTGTACGACCAGGTGGGTGGCGACTACGTGGAGTTCGATGACGAGATCTACGACGAGTAGATAGAGTTCCTATGGGCTTTCTTCCTGGTGGACCGCGTGGATGGGCCTCTCTTTTCGTTTCGGCCTTGTGCCCTTTGCTTCTTGTCTATACTCAGACCGTCTTCTTTTCCGCTGCATGATGTAATGTTGGGACATGTGTCCTCAACTTGGTGACATTCGATATTTTTGCTCAGTGAGAGCGTTGGATAATTATTTCCTTTTTTTGTGTCTTAGGTTTATCCTGTCATTTTCCACTCTGTTAAAAATCGACTCATATCCCATGTGTGTATGATTTGAAGTATACGAGTTGGTAGGATTTTGGGTTCTTGCGTGCACAATCGTGAGACGTATGTGACGTTGGGGTCGCCAGGAGCTGTCGACCGATGATCCATTCCGGGCCAGGCATGCCTGTTTCCTGGGTTGGTTTTACCCAGTGTGCTCCTAGTTTTGTGGCCTATCCGATACGTATTGTTTATGTAGCCTGAATTTAGGGTCTGACACCACCGTGATGGGGTGTCCCTGGAAGTAGTGTCGCAGCTTCCTTGAGGCGATGAGGAGTGCAATGAAGAGCTTCTGCTGCATTGTGTACCGTTCCCGAGCATCCCGCAGTACTGTACTGACGAAGTAGACATGATGCTCGACAAGGGTTGTCAGTTTAGACGCAACACTGTCTACTTGGGGAGGCTTTTTAGGGCCCGCAAGGGGCTGACATATGGAGGCTCTTCAGGCTCCTTGGCGAGATCAGCCTGTGGAGGCTCTTCAGGCTTCTTGGCGGGATCAGGACTTGGGGCAGGCTCGGCTTGTGGCTCTGGGTCTGGCGGTGGGTTTGTGGAGCCTGTCCCTTTGTCGAGCTCTACGTCAGGCGGTTTTGGCTTTGGAGTGGTTGCACTCTTCTTGTGGAGGACTAGCTCTTCTCTTTCTGCCACCAGGACGGCGCTGGCGGTCTGTGGAGTGGCTGATAGACACAGCTTCAGGTGCTCGCCTGTCCTTGGGGCAAACAGGACTGGTGGGCTGGACAAGTACCTCTTCAAGTCCTCAAAGGCTTTTTCCGCTTTAGGCGTCCACTTGAAGGTGCCAGACCTCTTCATGATCTTGAAGAAGGGCAGGGCTCTCACGCCGAACTTGGAGCTGAAGCGGCCCAAGCTGGCCATGAAGTCTGCTAGGCGTTGCATGTACTTGAGCCGGCGGGGAGGCTGCATTTCCTCTAAGGCCTTCATTTTGTCAGGATTTGCCTCTATGCCGCGGTGGGACACGAGGAAACCAAGTAATTTGCCTGAAGGCACTCTGAAGACGCACTTGGCGGGGTTGAGCTTGATATTCACCTTGCGCAGGCTTGCGAAGGTCTCTTCAAGGTCCCTGAGGAGAGTATCTCCCTCTCAAGACTTGACGACGATATCATTGACGTAAGCCTCTGCATTTCAGCCCATTTGCTCGCCAAGGGCTATCCTCATGAGCCTCTGGAAGGTGGCGCCAGCGTTTTTCGGGCCGAAGGGCATGGAGACATAGCAATACACACCACAAGCGGTGAGGAATGCCGTCTTTTCCTCATCTTCCTTAGCCATCTTGATCTGGTGATAACCAGAGAACACATCAAGAAAGCAGAGGAGGTCGTAGCCTTCCGTGGAGTCCACGATCTGGTCGATTCTTGGCATGGGGTAAGGGTCCTTGGGGCAGGCCTTGTTGACATCAGTGTAGTCGATGCAGAGGCGGCATCCTCCGGCGGGCTTTGGGACGACCACGCCGTTGGAGAGCCAAGTGGGGTGCGCGACTACGCGGACAACATTTGCCGCTTTGAGCTTCTCGACCTCTTTGACGATGAATGATTGCTTCTTGGGGGCGTGCGTTTGGACACACGGCTAAGCGGTGCTCGATCACCTCCCTCGGTACACCGGACATATCTGACGGAGTCCATGCGAACATGTCAGAGTTTTCCCGGAGGAAGGCGACGAGCACGCCTTCCTATTTGGCAGGCAGAGCAGCGCCAATGGTGACGCTAGCCCCCGAGCCGCTGGTGCTCAGGGAGACCTTCTTCGTGGAAGCCGCTTCCTGAGAAAACAACTGCTTCTTCTTCTTGGGCCTCTCGAGAGGCTCCATGTCCTCCGCAGCCATAAATGCCATGGCGGCTGCCTTTTAGGCTGTCTCGACGGCGCGCGTGGTTCCCAGGACGTGGTCATGGATGGAGATGGTGCCAGCGCTGCCGGGGATCTTGACCATATTTTAGGCATGATGAGTGACGGCCATGAACTTCACGAGGGCGGGGTAGCCGAGGATGGCGTTGTACGGCAAGCCGATGTGCGCGACGTCGAAGTTGATGAGCTCGGTACGGTAGTTCTTCTGCGTGCCAAAGGTGACAGCGAGGCGGACTTGCCCCATAGGCTCGATGGAGCCGCTGGTGACTCCCGTGAAGGGCCTGGAGGGCATGAGCCACTCGTAGGGCACTTGAAGTGTCTCGAAAGCCTCGATGGAGATGACGTTCAGGCCTGCACCTCCATCGATGAGCGTCTTGGAGACGGCGATGTTGTTGATGGTAGGGGAGGGTGCCAAAATTCTTGGTGGACTTGGGGTGGTCTTGTGCGTCGAAGGCGATGGTGTACTGCGACCACTTGAGGGGCCTAGAGGTCTCGACGCTGGGGAGCGCGGCGTTGAGCTCGCGAGCGAACTGCTTGAACTGGTTGTTCGACTTGGGCGCCTGAGCCCCGCCAAGGATGCATGCCATGGCTCCTCTCAGGGCCTGGTAGCCTCCATCTTCCTCGTCAGGGAGGTTGCCGTTTTTCTCGGCGGCGTTGGCCGGAGTGCCGGGTGATTTCTGGTAGCCTCCCTTGGGCCCATTTCCGCAGTAGTCGCGGCCTCGACCGCGGCTGCCGCTGCCCTCGGCCTGCTCGCTCCTTGCTTAGCCTCTTGAGGTCGAAGCAGGCCTCGGTAGAGTGGTCGCGCCTGTTGTGGTAGACGCATAATGGACGGTTGTCCTCCTTCTTCTCGCGAGATCGGGGGAGCCCCTACGGGAACCCTTCGCGTCAGGCTCTGCAGCGCGTACTGCGGTGGCCTTGCGCTTGGGCTCCTCCTTCTTGTGGCTCTTGGACCCCTCGCCAGGGTCATCTCCCCGTGAACTCATCTTGACGAAGAGCAGTCCCTCTTCAGCCTTGGCGCACTTGTCCGCCAGATCGAAAAGCCCCACCACAGAGGTGAGCTTGTCATGGATGCCAAGCTTCTCGAGCATCCTGCGGTTCGTGACGCCCTTGCGGAAGGCAGCGTTGACCTGGGTGTCGGGGATGTTTGAAATCTTGTTCCGCACCTGGCTGAAACGCTGGATGTACTTCCGGAGGGTCTCATCCTTCTTCTGCACCACCGCGCGCAGGTTGTTGTGGGTTTGCGCGCGCTCGTATGTGCCCTTGAAGTTGGCGACGAACTGCTTGCAGAGCTCTTCCCACGTGCCCATAGAGTCCTCGGGGAGGTTCAAGAGCCACGACAGCGCGGAGTCGCGAAGCGCGTGGGAGAACCAGTTGGCCATGACCTTGTCGTCTCCTCCTCCAGCTTGGATGGAGGTGCCGCGTCTTGGATGGAGGTGCTGTAGAGCTGCAGGAACTCAACGGGATTGTTGGAGCCGTCGTAGCCCTTGGGGAGGGCTGGCCTGAACTTCTGGGGCCAGACCACGCGACGCAGGGAGCGGGTGAACGCCATGCAGCCAGAGTCGTACGTGGGGACCCCGTGCTGCAGAGCTGCGCGGTTCTGCTGGCCCGCCTGGCTAATCTCCCCCACAAGGCGGTTCTGGCGGCTGGCGCTCCATCCCGACGCGTGCGTCTGGCGTGGTGCGCTGCACGATTTGGCAGTCGCGCCGCGAGGAGGCATGCAAAGCGGCTCTCTGCGTCGCGGCCGGAGTAGGTCCTGGCGGTGGCGGAGGCGCGTCATGTGCAGCCGTGCCCACAAGGGATTGGTGCACAATCGACCGCGACGGAGCTGGGCGAGTGGTGGCAATGCCGACGAGGTGGTTGAGGCGATCCAGCCACTGCTTGTGAGCCTCAGTAGTTGGCCGGTAGCGCAGAAGTTCTTGCTCCATGAGCAGGGCTGTGTGCGGAGCGGGGTCCGCGTGTCTCTGGGAGGAGGCGCTCTGGTGCTGCGTCCTACGCGAGGGCTCCGCGTCGGCCTGCTGCTCGGGGTGCTCCTCCCCGTTGTGCTCGGGCTCGCTGTCGGGGTGCTCCACGTGCGGCTCGGTGTTGGCGCGCTCTTCACGGCGAGGGCGACCCCGTCGTCCACGAGTGGCGGTGGCGCCTGGCGCGGCGGTGTCTCCTTCAGGCGCGCGCATCTGGCGCGGGCGGCGTGTGCGGCGCGAGTGTCCATCATGACACGGAGGTGGCTCGAAGGTCATTGACGCGCCTCTGTCCCCTACCTGGCGCGCCAAATGTCGGAGAGTGACTCCCACGGAACAGGGTTAGTCACACACTGAAGAGTAGTTCGAAGGGGGATTGAACACGGAGGTCAAACAACCCTCAAGAGGCACGACGACGGTGCTCGTCGGGCTTAGAGAGGGACAATCATGACAGAGATGAACACCGGCCCGTACCCAGGTTCACGGCCCTCAAGAAGAGGTAACACCGCTTCTCCTGCTTCTCTGAATTGCACTGCGGAGATTACAGTACAATGAGCTTGCCAAGGGCTCTCTTGAGGCAGTTTGGTGTCTGGAGAGGGACACAATGGTTGTCTTCCTCCTCTAGCAGTTGGCTATCCTATTCGCTTGGCTAGGGTTACAAAGGTTTAGCAAGCAATTGGCCCATCCCTCTCTACGGTGGAGCTCCTGCTCCTTTTATAGGCGCCTCGAGCATCTTCCTTGCGTAGCGCGCCCAAGGTGGGCTCCCACAGGGCAGTGGCGCGAAGGAGAGGGAGTCCACCGTCGCCGAAATCCCCATGGACGTGGTCCATCCGTGCTAAAGTTGGTCACGGTGACCGATAGGCTGCAGACCGCGCAGAACGGCTCGCATGGGTTGCAGGGGTCATGGTGGAGCCCATGATGACGATCCTCTTGAGCGTTGTGCCGTCCAGCCGCTTTATCACCAAAGACGAAAGTCCCAGCTGGCCTAGCGCGGGCGGCGCAGGTTTGTTGACTCCTTTATCACCAGAATGGTAACTGGAGCGCTCGCGTCACTCTGCGGCTGATGCAGAGGCCATGTGCGTCCTGCAGCGCTTACTCAGCCGCGAAGTGTCTCCGCAGGGCTGTGGTGGCCTGTGGAGAGGTTTCGGTTGACTTCTCTTCAGGTGTGTAGAACCCTGAGGGGTCTCTTGAAGCGCGAGGTCCTCTTCAGGACCTCAAGAGGAGTTGCCTCTCGAGGGTCTCTCCAAGCGGTGGCTTGGTCCTTAGTCGTTTTGTCGAATCTATCGAGTGTGAGGCCTGTGGAGAATGGGTGTCGGGTCGTGACCCCCACGAAACAGGGGTGGTCACTTCCTGAAGAGTAGTTTGTGACGGGCATTGAACGCGGAGGTCAAGACCCTCGAGAGGCACGATGACGGTGCTCGCCGGGCCTGGAGACGAACACCCACGACAGAGATAGACACCAGCCCGTACCCAGGTTCACGACCCTCAGGAGGAGGTAAGACCGCTACTCCTGCTTGTCTGTATTGCACTGCAGAGATTACAGTACAATTGAGCTTGCCAAGGGCTCTCTTGAGGCAGTTCGTGCCTGGGGAGGGAAGCAATGGTCTACTTCCTCCTCCAGGCGAAGGCTATTCTACTTAGCCGAGCTAGGGTTTACAAGTGTTCTCCAAGCAATTGGCCGACCTTCTCTACGGTGGAGGTCTTGCTTCTTTTATAGGCGTCGCAGGCATCTTCCTTGCGCTTGACATCCAAGGTGGGCTCCCACACTGCAGCAGCGTGGAGGAGTTGTAGTCAACCATGGTGGAATCCTTCATGGACGCGGTCCATCGTCGATAAATTTGGGCGCGGTGGCCGACAGGCTGCAGACCACGCAGAACGGCTCGCAGGGGTTGCAGTCTTCGGGGTGGAGCCCACGATGACGATCTTCTTGGAGTGTTGCGCCGTCCAGCTGCTTTATCATCAGAGAGTAAGGTCCCTGCTGTCTTGGCGCAGGCGGCGCAACTTTATTGACTCCTTTATCACAAAATCGGAAAAGGGAGCGTCTGCGTCACTCTACGGATACGGTAGAGGCCATGTGCGCCCTGCCGTACTTCCTTGGCCGCGAAGCTTCCCCACAGGCCCGAAGGGGCTTGTGGAGGGATTTCTGTTGACTTCTCTCCAGGCGTATGGCGCCTCTTCAGGCCTTCACTTCCTCTTCAGGCCCTTGAGAGGATTTGCCTCTCGAGGGTCTCTCCAAGTGGCGGCTTGATCCTTAGCCGTTTCGTCTGATCAGCCCGCGTGCGAGGCCTGGGGAGAGTGGGCTCTTCATACCCCAGACTCCACTGGGCCGACAGTAGCCCCCGGGCCCACGATGGGCGCGATTGAGCCCATGGGCGAAGGCGGAGCGTCGTGGGCCCAAAGTGCCTGGGCGGCCTGAGCCACGCGGCACTCAGACGAGTAACGATCGCGCATGATCTAGGGCGTGCGTCGGGGGGGGGGGGGGGGTCCCACCACGCCCCGGTAACTGCTCCTCGAAGGGACATAAAGCCCGAGCGCCGGAGCAGGGAGCCGTTACCGTTTCCCATCCTTCTCGCAGAAGCCTCCGCCATTCTCGAGCTCTTCGCCTTTGCTCTCTAGCGCTCTCTACTCCTTTCGCCTCCAGCGACACCCTGAACTCTGGCGATGAGTCCCGCCAAGAACAAGGGCAAGGCCGCCGTGGGTCCTCTTCCCAGGCGGAGGCCGCTGAGGTCGCGCATGGTGCGGCACTGCTTGGTATGCGCGTCAACGATAACGCGCTCGCGAAGGTCCGCTTCCTGGTTGCGGACCGGACGAATGAGCACGGCGCCACCGCGCTCAAGCCCGCGGCGCAGGGGAAACGCCCGTGAGGGTATTTCCCGATATTCCGGCACTGCCTTGCCGCGGGGCTGGTGCCGCCATTCTCTCCGTTCCTGGAGGAGGTGCTGGCGTTCTACCAGGTCCAGTTGCTGCATCTCCACCCCAACTCCGTCCTCATCCTCGCCGTCTTCGCGTACCTCTGCGAGGCGTACCTGGGCTTTGAGCCCACGGTGGGGCTCTTCCGGTGCTTCTACGCGCTCCGGAACATGGTGAAGAACGAGCGCTCGGGGTGCATCTCGTTCCGCATCGTGGACGGCATGGGGAGCGTCTATCCCCATGTCGTGGAGCGACGGCAAGGTCGTCACCTCTGTGACGAAGAAGGTGGACGACTTCCGCCAGAAGTGGTTCTTCGTCGGGGGGGGGGGGGGGGGGGAGCAGCCCTACGCCTTCCTCGAGGTCCCCGATGCGCCGCCCTTGTAGAACTCCCACTGGGGCAAGGCGCCCTTTGACGGCGCGTAGAACGCGAGCCTGATGGGATGCCTGAGCTTCTTTCGTGAGGAGGGCCTCACGAGGCAGATCATTATGGCGGACTTCGTGACGCGCCGTATCGCTCCACTCCAGGCACACTCAGTGCCCATGTGGATCTACTCCGGGCCGAACGACAAGATGCGTCTCCACCGCGAGGACAACGACAAGGACGCCGTCGACAACGTCATGTCTGCGCTCTTTATCAACCCGGGGGTGCCTATCGTGGACCAGCTCCCTATCTCGCTCCAGCCCCTCCACCAATACAACATGACTGAGCGCATACCCCGGTAGGCCAGGCGGGAATGGAGGTGGCCGTGCCGTTGGCGCGGGAAGCAGTGGGAGCAGACTCTCCCTCAACCTCTGGGCGCGGCGAGGAGGAGGCTACGACGGGGGAGGTTTCCTCTTCGAGGCCTGGGCCGTTTACTGACGAGATTTGCGACATCTCGTCAGGCGATGATGACACCTTCGTGGTGGCAACCTCGCGCCTCGTGGAGGAGGAGGATGAGGAGAGGGAGGCCTCTGACACGGAGGCCACTCCGGGGCGGCGTGAGCCCAGTACCAAGGCGGTCGTGGACCGTTTTGGGGCGAGACCGTCCGACGTCCCCTCCAAGAGGAAAGCAGTGGCGCCTCCAGAGGGGTCAGGCGCCAGGACCACGCCCTCATGGCGCTCGCCAGGCCTAGCGTGAGTCGACCCCGGCGCTCAACCATCCGGGTAAGTGTTTCTGGCACTAGGTCGTTTGACCCTTGCTCTTTTTCTCTTTATCCTCTCTTGAAGATGCTTCTTTGGTTCTTGTCAGTGATCTTGTGCCTGCGAAGCGCCGCAAGCTTCGCAAGGCAGCAGATGTGAAGAGAGCCACGGCTGAGGCCGTGGCTGAAGATGCCACGAGGCATGTGGAGACGGACTCCGCAGGCCCTACTAAGGGGGCGCTTCAAGGAGAGGAGGCTGCGCCTCGGTTGGAGGAGGCCACGCCTCGCCCAGAGGCCTCTGCGCCTCCTCCTGAGCCAATGGTGGTGGAGGCTCCAGTGGAGAGGATTGGCACTCCTCCTCGCGCTCCAGCTCCACCTCGCGCGGTCCCGCCTCCGCGCGCGCCAACTCCGCCGCGCGAGCCAACTCCGTCGCGCGAGACCACTCTGGCGCGTGCGTCCATACCTCTCGCGCAGCTGGAGGTCGAGGCGGGCCAAGCGGTGCCAGGCGCGGGCGAGCCCGCAGGAGGAGCTCCTTCTTCTCCGCCCCGCTCCGCTGCGGGGGGTGCACACGAGGCTGGTGCGGGCGCCGAGGAAGCTTCCGGTGTGGCGGAGGACGGGGTGCGGCCTAGCCCCCGAGCGCACTCCGGGGCTAGGCTCTCGGGCCTCGATTCCAGGGTTGGGCCCTCGACAAGCCATGACTTGGTCCTCCGCGGCTGGGACTGGAGCGCGGGGCATCGCGAGGTTGCCTTTCGCCTCGTGAGGGAGTCCCTTGAGGGCTTGGAGGTGCACTTCGCCCTCGAGGACATACAGCTCGCTCAGCAGCGCGAGGAGCTGGCAAGGGCGTGGTCGTCCTTTAACGTGGCCGCTGAGGCCCGTCGCCAAGAAGACTTGGCATTGCAGGCCGCGCGTGAGGAGTCCATCCGCTTCGCCAATGAGATCCGCGAGGGGGCCATCCTTGATGCCTCTGAGCTTCTCGCGCCCCTCCAGGCGGAGCGTGACGATGCTGCCGAACTGCCGTCCGCGGCGACTGCCGAGTGTGAAGCCATGGAGGGCTCGATGGCGCAAAAATGCCGAGAGCTGGGCCATCTGGAGACCCAGCTCCTCTCCGCCCACCGAGCCGCGCAGGACACCCTGGAGGAGGAATGCAAGGGCCTCTCCGAGCGCGAGCGGCAACTGGCCCTCAAGGAGAAAGAAGTGCGGCTGCGTGACGAGCAGGGGCTTCAGGCGGAGAGCGCGTTTGCCACCCAGCGCGAAGAGCTCGCGGCGCGCGAAGTGGACTTGGCCCAGGCGCTCCGTTAGTATGATGAGAACGTCGCTGCCCAGAAGCGTGCTTTTGAGCACTTCGAGCAGCGGCATACTGAGAAGAAGAAAGAGGCGGAGGACGCCCTCGTGGAGCGCGAGAAGCAGTACATGCTGACCAAAGCCCAGGAGTACCGCGACTTGGCCCAGAAACAGGAGGACCGCTTCAGGGCTAGACACACCGCCGATGCTCAGCGGATCGTCGAGCTTGAGAAGGCCAACTCCAATCTCGAGGCTCGCCTCCAACGCGCCAAGGACGGTCGGCGCCGGGCAGAGGAGGCCCGCACCGAGGCCATCCATGACCTCAACACCCTGGCAAAGGACGTGGAGGAGCAAGTGGCTCCCGCGATGGAGCAGGCGACGGAGCCTGTGGACACTGCCAAGGCGGCCCGTGCGCTCACGAGGCAGCGGGAGCGCATGTTAGGCGCTGGTCGCCCGGGGTAACGAGCTCGTGGCCCAGCTCGGCGCGGACGCGCCACACGCCAAGGTCCGAGGTCGTGGCGATGCTGTCATGTACCTGGTCTACTTCGACCAGCTCTTCACGGCGCTCGAGGTCCCTGCCGCTGAGCTCCACGAGATGATTGAGGACGAGAGCCGGTAGCTCCTAGGGGTGGTCGTTGACCACATCTTCACCAATCTCATGTAACGTACCTGCACTTTAAATAAGGCAGATACCTATGTATAGTGCAAATCCCTGGATCGATTCATTTGCACACACAGTTTACGATGTAATATCACAACAAAGCATCAATTTTATTACATCGATGATCCAGAATTACAAAATATTCGATACAAGTTGCATAGCATAAAGCTAGCATTGAAAAAGTACACAGCGGAAATAAAATAGCAGTGGGTCTCCAACAACTTCATGTTGCCACAGGCGAAAACATGTTGGTTGTAGACTCGAAACCTATAAACGAAACCTCACTCGTCATCTGAACAATCTGCAATAAGAAAAATATTGCAACAACGTGGGTCAGATTCCATTAAAAATGGAGTCTGGCACGTGACACTATGGTGGACACTTAATGGAATAACTCTATAGCCTATATGCATATTTGGCTGGTGGAGTTCAAGGCTATTTTGCATAAAGCCAATTTTTCCTATCTTTTTGGAAAACACTTTCTTCAAATCAAGACAAGTATGGCATGAAAACCATAAATCTCATCTTCCCTTGTTCGCCCATCAAGTTTTATTTCTGAAGTTGGAATGGTGGAATCCTCCGTTGACGTCGGTGATCAGCTGCTCAAATTGTCCGTACCGGGGACACGGCTAAGTACTTAGTTTTACACTCTGCAGAGGTTGTGCACGTTCACCATTGTACCCATTCAACCCAGATTATCCTTTACACACCATTTGTGATAAGGAAAGGAGACGAATGAGACGAGATCTTTCAGAAGCATTTTCCCTCCCACCTGCCTTGACCCGTTCCACCTAACACCCCCTACATCTGCTTGTCAAGTCGGAGAGAGTCCATGCAACATAATTGATCAAGCCAGAGCCCATATGGCAATGGCTGCACTGGAAGCAATCGTCACTCGGAGTTCTTCAGATTCCTCTGTTCCCTGGGTGGCCATCCACAAGTGCACATACTCCAGGAACCATAGACATGGACCGGAGTAGCCACTCAACTTCGCCACCATTAACAACCAATCCACCCAGGAGTTTTATTAACTTAGTGGATGTGCACTCTCAGGTAAAAATCACCATGCTCACGGCCCTAAGTAGAATAGACATTCATCCTAGGCAACGACAACCATGAGCATAGCCCTGAGTAGTCACTTAACATTTTGTAAAACTTTTCATCAATTGCATAGCATCAATACATCTACCAAGTATTATATAGGTACCTAGACACAGGAGTAAGGGAATTCTACACAAGTTTAGCATAGCAATACTATCCTACTCATGCATATAAAAATACACTAAGTAATGCATATAGAAATAATAGGAAGTTTATGAGGTGTGCCACTTGCCTTTGAATGTTGTCGTTGTTCACAAACTCCTTTCAACAACGAACGTTTGCTCTCCGTTTAATCTAAACCATATAAGCATACAACATTTCAACAATCAACAAACAGCAATCATCAAACCTACATGCTCATATCTAGTGAACAAACAAGTTTTGTAAACTTCTAAGGAAAACATGTCATGCATGAAAATCTTTTAAGTTAATGCAAGGAAATGTGTTGGTCAAAAAAGACTAAGGACTAAGGTCATAAGTTAAATAAAATATTTTGTTTTATATCATCTTGAATAAGCCCTCTAATGGCTTAGTCTTGATGTGTAGAGATATTTAGAGTAAATACTAAGTCATTTCTTCAAGATGATCAACATTTATTATCAACTCTTTGTAAATTGGACGTTCCCTATAGTGAGAGAGACAGACATCCGGCCAGCCACTTAAATTGTGGGACAGGTCTCATGTACGTGGACATGTAAGGTTTGTCTCTAGGCCGCTTCATCTCACTATGCTGCTAGGATCCAACAAACTTCAAAGATAATAACATCATGATCAAATTTGTTTAAGTCTAAAAGACAAGATTAGGAAAGAGGGAAAAGATAGAAGAAAGATGTAGTTGGTCCTCCAGGCTTGATCTCCAGACTTGTAACTTTCTTCTGGATGATGTCTTGATTGAACTCTTGGTAGCCTTGATGAATCTTCAGACTTGATGATTTTTGTATCACCTAGGCTGGTCTTGGATTTACTTTGTCTTCCTGAAGTCTCAGAGAAGGAGGGAGAAAGAAAGAAAGAGGGACAAGACTTAGAAAATATTTCTGGTTGGTCTTCATGAACTTCTTCTTGATCTTTATTCTAAGTGCTTCTACTCCTTGGAGATACTTCTGAAGTCTTGTTTTGCCTAAGTCCTTCATTGGTCTTCTAGCTCCATGTTGAAAATCCTAAGAGTCTAAGTGTATCACTTTACCAAAATGCTAAGTTGAAAATATTTCTAACTTAGGGAAAATGGGGAAGGAGTTTTCTTATGGGAAAATATATCTATATGTGAAAATATGTTATGCATGCAATGCATTTTTAAATCCTAAGAATATCATACAAAATTGGTGATATTTATAGAGCATGCATTAGGCTATAAATGCAATTTAATTAATTTCTATTTTTGGAAAATATAATAAAAGGAATAATTATAAGATTAAAGTTTTCTATGATTAAATTTTTATAGTAAAATTTTATAAATAGTGTTAATAGACAGGGATTATTTAATTAAATTTATAACAATTTGATTTAATCAAAAATAATATTTCTATTAATAGTTATGTTGAAAATACTCAAACTATTTAAATTAAACAACAACCATTAAATCATCAAATAACACTCAAAAAAATATATTTTATAACGGAGGCATAATATTACTAATATTCCAAGGTTTCTAAAACAAATTTATTTGCGATTTTTGGATTTATAGATTTAAAGTTATTACAAATATACTCAAATTCACCATTTGAAATTTGAATATTTTATACTAATTCAAATTTGAATTTTGGCCGATCTAAAATAATCTACATGTCAAGAGCTTTCCAAATATATAAAAATATTTGAATTTGGATAAACAGAGAAAAAGATATGATAGTTTGAATAGACAGGGGCTTTTCGGCAAAACTGCCAATTAATTAAATCGTGAAAATGATTTTACACGTCAGCGCTGACTGGGCGCTGACTGTGCGTTGACTGGGCTGCTGACTGGGATCCGACGTGGATAAGTCATTGGATCTGGGTCGTCAGATCTAGATCTGACGGTCCAGATCAGATCGTACCGGTTGGGTTTTAAAATCTAATCTCGTGCGTTGATTCCAGATCGGACGGCTCTGGGAGAGGGTGCTCACCGGGCGGCGCGGATGGTCGCCGGAGATGGAGCGTACGGCGGCGCTGGGCGCGGGCGAGGACGCTCCCGTCGTTGGTGGCGGGGTGCTCCGGTGCTCGCCCTATTCCTCACCGGAGTTGGGAAAGGCGGCGGTGGTCTTCAGCCGCGCACGAACAGCTCGGTACACTGCACGAAAAACATCGACGCGAGACTTAGGAGATGCGCACGGATGAACTAGGACGATTGGGACACAAGAGAGGGCTCGGCGTTTGCGGTAGCTCACCATAACCGAAGAAAACGGCGGCGGCGATGGCGGCACGGCGGCGGCGATTTGCGGACAACCTAGGGGCGCTCGGGCTAGGGTTCTTCGGGGAAAAGGTGGCGGAGGCGCTGGGGGGGTTTTATAGGGCAGGAGGAGGGAACCACATCGCGCTAATCTCGCCGGATTTGGGAGAGGGAATCGGGGGCGGAAATCTCGGCCGGAGGAAGAAGAAGGTGACGTCAGCATGACGTCATCATTTTGTTTTCCTTTTCTGATTTTTCTTTTAATTCGTATCTTTTGATTTAATTGTCCAATTGAGGTCAAACAAATTTCTAAAAATTTGTAAAATTATTATCTTTGTTTGTAAATTTCTAAAACAATTGAGGTCAAACCAGTTGTGGAAATGTTTTGAACATTTTTGAAAAATAATATTTTTAAATATTGATTAAATACAAATTTGACACTTAAAGTCAAATTTGAAATTATATTTTAATTAAATCTTCTTTTGGCTAAATAAATTTTGTAAAATACCCACATTCCAATATGTTTGAAATTAAGTTATTTAAACTCATATTCCAATAAAATAAATTTTAGCTTTAATAGATTATTAAATATCATATTACAAGTTTTTGTAATGAAAAGAGAAAATGTAATGTAATAATTTTTAATTCAAATTATTTTGTGCACCATTATATTTTATATTAAGATATGTCGGGGGGCTGCCCCCCGGGTAGGGGCAGATCCCGGTATAATTCAGCAAGGTGTCAACAGTACCCGACCTTTGGCGAGAGCAAGGGACACCTCCTGCTGTACTGAAAGGGCAGGTTGACCCCTGAGCGCTGGTAGAGGACAAAGTGCCTCCTGGCAGGCGCAAGGGTCAGGTCTCGCAGCTATAAATAGACACCCCCGGCCCTCACAATCGCAGCACAAGCATGAGCGGATGGTTCCTCTAAGAACTAGCTTCTCGAAGATGTCTTTGCTGATAAGCTAAGACATCTTCGGGAGGCTAGGCCTAGAGACACTCATCCTGAGACGAGCTCGGACACCTCCGGAAAGGATCCCGGATCTAGGATTCCGAGGAGACTCCCGGGTGGAGGTGTACTCGGCTTTACCGGATAGGTAGTCCGGGTAAGTACTAACCGGAATGTGTGTCGCGGTCTTGATCTTATGCAGAAGAGGCTCACAGTGGCAAGCGAGGAGGTAGCCGGCGTGAGGGCTTCCGGTGGGCCGTCAACGGTCTAGAGCAGGCTTTCCCGTCTGTCGCGGAGGGAAGTACCATTCCGCCTGACACGAAGGCATGGTCACCTCCCGCCTGGCACGGAAGCATGGTCACCTCCCGCCTGACACGGGAGCGCGTCACCCAGTACGATCGTGGTACGACAAGACCTGACATGCCTAGCCCGGCAATCCGGAAAAGGCTATCCGGGATGGGCGAAAACATGTCTTGTCTCTGACAAGGGGACAATGATGATGCAGGACGGCGCCTGCCGTCCTTAACGAGATGATGACGAAGGGGCTACACCGGATAGCCCGGCGACTAGGTCGCACTAGTCGGTGACGGCATGCCGGCTAGGCCTGTCCGGTGGGGCCAAGCCAAGTTAGGGTTTCCGGCCCTCCTGGCCGGGACTCTATAAAAGGCGCCATAACTGCTCCTGTGGGAGAGAGACCAACTTCAGAGCCAAAGCGATAGTCGCATTTACTCTTATAGCAGTTACTCCTTCTCACCTTGAGTTCATCTAGTTCTTTGTACTCCTCCCTTTGAGATATCTTGTAGCAAGTTGTAATCCTTACACTACCAACATATAGAGAGGAAAGGCAGGAGTAGGGGTGTTACCTCCTCACGAGGGCCCTGAACCTGGGTATATCGTGTGTGTGTTGTGTGCCTTCGTGCATTTATTCGTGTTTGTTAGATCTTCCCCTTTGCACTTTGATCTTATTCCTTGTTCTTGGGAGATCTCGGTTTTACCGGGATCCTCCCCATGTGAGCTCTTCAGCTCGCTTTCCCTCCCCGGATCCACCAACGTCCATCGGCGCCACAAATTAGCCATCCTATGGCATCTGCCGTGACACCACCACGACAGTTGGCGCCCACCGTGGGGCTGACAGAGGCGTTGGCTGGTGTACACATCCGGACGGTCTCCCCCGTTCATTTCGAGGTTCGAGTTCTCTCTGGCCTAGTCGTAAGGCTAGGTGAGATGGACTTCGTCTGCGACAATGCAGGATGCTTCCGGAACAAACCATTTCCGGTGCACGGATGTCTCATCGATTTTGGCGATTTCACCACCTACGTGGCCACCGAGGTTGTCTGTAGCTACCCGGACGTGGTCCTGGAAGCTGAGGACCCTCCCATGCTCTGCGCTGCTCGGGGTCTGCGTGCCCATCGCCCCCCGAGTTCCGTCGCAGTGATGATGGTCGGAGCAACCGAGGAGGAGTATCAAGACGCTGACGGCGATACCGACGGCCACCCCCGTTTGGCCAAACCCCCGCAGGAAAGGCCTACGGCCCGAGATGGTGATCCACAGCCGTCCCACCCGCGGCGACGCTCGGATCCCCTCTCGGGGCTGGTTGCCAAGTTGGCTGTACCTGTGGCGGCCGGAGCGGATAGCCAGGCCACTTCGGCTGAGTTAGAGGAGCAGCGGAAGTTGCTACTCGCTGAAGCGCAGGAGATCGCCGAGATCCGCCGCGAGCTCAGCGCTAGCCTCCGGGAGTACAATGCAGCTCACGGATTCCCTAAGATAGACTCCCGGGAGAAGCGCATTGCGGAACTGCGCAAGAAAGGAAGGATGGTGAATGAGGAGCTGGCTGGTGGAGCCACCACCAGTAACACTGGAAGCCGGATTTCAGCGGGGAAGCCGGTGTATAGCTCACCGGCGAAAACTCTTAGGGCCGCCGAGGCCGCCATGGCCGAGTTGGCAGGGTTATCCGTTGAAGCCATGCGCAAGCAGCAGGAAAGGGTAAACGAGTTGGTGATTGAGGCCAACCGTCAGAATCAGGCCTTCAAGAAGAAGAACCCCGATGCAGGGTCCCAGGTGCACTCAGCCGGACGGGGAGGCCTCTTCCCCGCATCCGAGCAGAAGGAAGAGCAAGAGCAAGAGCCGGAGCCGGAGTCGAGGTTCCGGAAAGAACAAGCAACTGCAGACCTATGACCCGGCCTTCGCCGGTATCCAGCAAGCCGGACAGGCCGGACAGCGTAACTCGGGACAGGCGGGAAGTACCCGTGGGGATGGTAACCAGGGTGTAGGAAACAATAACCCGGTTGGTCGTGGTAATCCACCCCGGAATCCTCCTCACGTTCAGGGAAACCCGCAGAGGGAGGTCGCCTCCGTCCCACAGCAGGCCATGATCCTTGTGCAAGACAGGCTCAATGATGGCAACTCGAGGCTGCAGCAGCTCGGGTATCAGCCGGACGAGAACCCTTTGGGATCTCGGATAGGGACCAGGCAGTTGAACCCGGCAGACGCCAGATTCCGGCTCGACCGGATTCATCAATCCGAGTTGGTGGAAGAGCAAGGACCTCCGGGACCTGCCTGTTTTGGACCTCAGATCATGCGGGAACCTCCTGTCCGGAACTTTCAGCTCAACCGAGGTGCCAAGACCTATGACGGTAGCAAGAAGCCGGAGGACTGGCTAACCGACTATGTAACTGCAGTAAGCATAGCCGGTGGAAACAGAAGATGGGCGGTACGTTATGTGCCGCAGATGTTGGAAGGACCAGCCCGGATCTGGTTGAACAACTTGAGAACGGGAAGCATAGACTGCTGGTTAGACTTTGAGGAAGCGTTCATCAGTAACTTCACCAGCAAGTACAAAAGGCCCAACAGGCCTCAGTGGCTCGCCATCTGTAGGCAAAGGAGCAACGAGACCGACCGGGAGTACCTCACCCGGTGGAGCAATATTCGCAACTCTTGCGAAGGAGTGGTGGAGGCGCAGGCCATCTCCTGGTTTGCACAAGGATGCCGGCATGGCTCAATGCTGTGGCAGAAATTGCAGAGAAAGATGCCAACGACCTTGGCAGAAACCATGCGCATCGCCGATACCTATACGCTTGGAGATCCCATGCAGCCCCTGGTGGATGTCGGTGACTCCAACAGGAGGAATGCGGGACCTCAGCGTTCAGGACCGAGCAGAAGCCATGATCGCCAGGAGTTCGGCCACAAGAGGAATCTGCCCGAGTACCACCATGCCGCACAGCACGTTGCAGCAGTGACCCGGGAGCAGGAGGATGCCGGCAACAGTCAGCGGCAAAAGACAAATGGCCCGGCTTGGGGTCAGAGTCAGGAGGTGCAAAAGACCTGGGTGGAGCAAAAGAAGCCCCTGACATATGAAGAGATGCTGAACAAGCCGTGCTGCTACCACACTCTGGAGGCCAACAAGCCCGCAAACCACTCTACTCGGCAGTGCAGCTGGTATCAGCGCACGTTGCAGGAGGGAAGCTCGGGAGCTATTCGGCAGAATGCTCCGGCATCTCGGCCCAATATCTCGAGACCCCCTCCTCCGACATCGGGGGCCAATGCAGTTCGACTTCCCCCTCCTCCGAGAGGACCCCCACCTCGCCCAGTGAATGTGGTGCATACCCGGAACGACAACGGTAACCAAGCCGGACACCAGCAGAGCAACTACCGGGAGTCTCATCAAAGTTATGTGGTCTTCGTAACCGAGCCCACTGACCGAAAGAGTGTGCGGCAACGTGCCCTGGAGGTGAATGCTGTGATCCTGGCGGTGCCCAAATTCTTGCACTGGTCCGAGATGGAGATCACCTGGAGCCGGAAGGATCACCCCCGGGTTATGCCCAAGCCGGGAGCGTATGCCTTGGTGGTGGACCCAACGTTTGTCGGACCCAACCTCAACGTCCGCTTCAGCCGGGTTCTGATTGACAATGGCAGTGCCATTAACATCATGTACAAGGACACGATGCTGAAGCTGGGTGTATCCATGAACACCCTGCTTCCTACCGAGACAACCTTCCACGGCATTGTGCCCGGAGTCTCGTGCTCGCCCATGGGAAAGATTTGTGTGGAGGTGCTATTCGGAACTCGGGAGAACTGCCGAACCGAGAGCTTGGAGTTCGAGGTCGTGGACCTCGAGAGCCCGTATCACGCACTGATCGGCAGACCGGCCCTCGCCAAGTTCATGATCTCAACTCACGTGGGCTACCTCAAGATGAAGATGCCGGGACCTAACGGCGTAATCACCATCTCGGGAGACCACAAGCGCTCCATGGAGTGTGCCTCGGCGGGGTCGTGCTTAGCTAAGTCCCTGGTGATCGCGGAAGAGAAGAAGAGGATCCAGCAGGTGGTGGCGATGGCCAAGACCTCCCAACTCGGAATGCCCGGGATGGTGAACCCGGAGCAGGGGGCATCATTTCAGCCCCCCAAGGAGACCAAGAAGGTGTGCATGGACCCCAGCAACCCGGAGCGCCAAGTTATCATTGGCAGCAACCTGGACAGCAAATAGAAAGGCGAGCTCGTCGACTTCCTCCGTGAGAATCGGGATGCCTTTGCGTGGTCGAGTGACGATCTGCAAGGCGTCCCGAGGGAGTTGGCTGAGCACTCTCTATTTGTTAGACCGGATGCGAAGCCGGTGAAGCAGCCGACTAGGCGCCTCTCGGATGAAAGACGAGCCGCGGTCATGGAGCATCTGGCTATACTGCTGGCCGCTGGATTCATAATGGAGGTGCTGCACCCGGATTGGATATCGAATCTGGTCCTGGTGGAGAAGAAGAAAGATGATCCCCTCCTGCTTAAGGTGTGGCGCATGTGCATCGACTTCACCAACCTCAACAAGGCATGCCCGAAAGACCCCTTTCCGCTGCCCCGGATAGATCAAGTAATAGATTCCACTGCCGGGAGTGAGCTTTTAACTTTTCTAGATGCTTATTCTGGTTTTCACCAGATACCCTTAAATCCGGATGATCAATTAAAAACTGCTTTCATTACCCCGTATGGGGCTTACTGCTATCGTGTCATGACTTTCGGGTTGAGAAATGCTGGTGCCACGTACCAAAGATGCATGCAGAAATGTTTGCATGATCAAATAGGCCGGAATGCCGAGGTCTATGTCGATGACATAGTCATAAAGAAAAAAGAAAAAGCCTCACTAATAGATGATCTGAGGGAAACATTTAAGAACCTAAGAAGATTCCGGATAAGGTTGAACCCGGATAAATGCACATTTGGGGTTCCGGCGGGGAAGTTACTCGGTTTCCTCATCTCAAGCCGGGTAATCGAGGTCAACCCGGGTAAAATTCTTGCTATCGAGAGCATGAAGTTGCCCGTGCGCCTCAAGGATGTGCAGAAGTTTACCGGGTGTCTTGCATCACTAAGTCGGTTTGTGAGCCCACTTGGGGAGAAGGCCTTGCCTCTGTACCAGCTGATGAAGAAGAGCAAGACATTTGTTTGGACCCCGCAAGCTGACGCGGCGTTCAACGATTTGAAGAGAATGCTCTCAACAGCACATGTGTTGGCGTCCCCATTACCCAAGGAACCTATGCTGATGTACATTGCCGCAACCAACCGAGTAGTCAGTGTGGCAATGGTAGTAGAGAGGGAAGAAGGGGGCAAGCTGATACAGAGGCCGGTGTGTGAGGTGATCTCGGAGTCCAAGCAGAACTACCCGCACTACCAGAAAATGGCATATGGGGTGTACATGGCAGTGACCAAGCTCAAGCACTACTTTCAGGAACACCCGATCACAGTGGTATGCGAAGCTCCCCTCGCCGAGATCATCGGTTGCAAGGATGCTAGCGGCCGGGTAGCCAAATGGGCCATCCAGTTGTCTCCGTACGCTCCGGCATACGAGAGACGAGATGCCATCAAGTCGCAGGCGCTGCCGGACTTTTTGGTAGACTGGGCCGAGATGCAGTATGAACCTCCGATGCCGGATTACAATTTCTGGAGGATGCATTTCGATGGCTCAAAGGCTAAGATCGGATTGGGTGCCGGAGTGGTCCTCACTTCCCCAAAACAAGATGTACTGAAGTATGTGCTGCAGATCGATTTTCGGGCATCCAACAATGTCGCAGAATATGAGGCCTTGGTTCATGGACTGAACGTCGCCAAGGAGATCGGTATCCGCCAGATAGAATGCTTTGGTGACTCGGACCTCGTAGTACAACAGGTGTCGGGGAATTGGGATGCCCTTGATGCAAACATGGCCTTATACAGGTTTCATGTGCAGAAAATTTCCGGATTTTTTGAAGGATGCGAGTTCAAGCACATACCCAGAGGAGAAAACGAGGCAGCGGATGTCTTGTCCAAGCTAGGATCATCCCGGCATGCAATCCCACCCGGGATAGCTCTGGAGCATTTGAGGAAGCCATCTATTCAACCCTCACCCGAATCGGATTCTATCTTCATCCCCAAGGAGCCTGGTTCAGATGCAGTACCCATGGAAGTAGATGTCGGGAGCATAACATCGAACCCGGGGACTGCATCCCAGTGCTCAGAGAGGCAGAGAAAGATGATGATAGAGGTGATGTCGGCAGAGCCAATGGACATAGACGCTCCCATATTCCCGGTTAGACCTGTCCCGGGATGGGCACAACCCATTATGGCTTACATCTTGGAGGGAACCCTCCCGGAGAATGAAGTGGAAGCCCGGCAGATAATGCGAAGATCAAAAGCATACACTGTCATCAATCAAGAGCTGTACAAGAGAAGTGTCACCGAGGTACTCCAGAGATGTGTGGAACCGGCAGAAGGACAAGAGATGCTGGTGGAAATACATCAGGGGGAATGTGGACATCATGCATCATCCCGGGACCTCGTGGCAAAGGTGTTCCGGCATGGGTTCTACTGGCCCACTGCACTGCAGCAAGCAGAAGATATTGTCAGGAAGTGTGGGGAATGCCAGAGATTTGCGCACCGGATACACATGCCGGCGTCAGCACTGAAAACAATCCCCATCACTTGGCCATTCGCAGTATGGTGTTTGGACATGGTCGGGCAATTCAAGCCGGCAAGGGGCAATATGACACACATACTTGTCATGGTGGAAAAATTCACAAAGTGGATAGAGGTCAAACCAATCCGGAAGTGCGATGGACACACCGCTGTGCAATTCCTGAAAGACATCATCTTGAGATACGGATACCCACACAGCATTATCACAGATAATGGAACCAACTTTGCTGTGAGGGAATTCGCTCGATTTTGTGCTGAGAAGGGAATCCGGCTGGATGTAGCATCAGTTGCACACCCGGAAGCAAATGGGCAAGTCGAAAGAGCAAATGCCTTGGTCTTGGCCGGCATAAAAGCTCGTTTGATCGAACCACTATTGAGAACTCCGGGATGCTGGATAGAGGAATTACCGGCAGTGCTATAGGGTCTCCGGACTACACCGAATAGATCTACCGGATACACGCCATTCTTCATGGTATACGGTGCTGAGGTAGTACTCCCAACCGACATACAATATGATTCTCCGAGAGTGACAATGTTCACCGAGATCGAGGCAAAGGAGGCCCGAGAAGATGATGTTGATTTACTCGAAGAGGCAAGAGAATTGGCACTCTCTCGGTCTGCAATTTACCAGCAAAATCTCCGTCGCTATCATAGCCGGAAAGTACATCCGAGAGTGTTCCGAGAAGGGGATCTGGTGCTGAGGCTCATCCAACGCACGGCTGGAATGCATAAGTTGTCACCTCCATGGGAGGGACCTTTCGTGATAAGCAGGGCGTTGCACAATGATTCTTATTACCTTGTAGATGCACAGGAGGCTAGGAAAGATGTAATGGACAAATCCGGTGAGGAAACCAAGCGTCCATGGAATGTAGCTCTACTCCGCCCCTTTTACACATAAAGGGCTCAGTGTATGTGTATCTCAATTTTCAATATTTATGAAGTAAGGCACCCCGGGAGGAACCCGGGGACTGCCATGTTCTGTGCTCTTTTTTACTTCTGTTTCGTTAAGTTTATTTATTATTTTGTACCGGCATCCCGGGAAGGAACCCGGGGACTGCCGGATAGCTATTTTTTATATTGTGTGCATGCCGGGAAAGTTCCGAGTCCGATTCTCAAAGTCAGAGTAATGTATGTCATGTGAAATCATCTTGTGACTCGACTGACGAACGCCGAAATGGTAGTCAAGAGCAAAGAGAGGGAAGGTGGGAAACACGAAAATGGTCTCGGGGACTTGGAGCAGGAACTTATCCGGCATGCTTGTTTTTTAATAACTGTTGTTGTTTATGTCGGGAATTCGGTTAGCCGGAACTCGGGTTGTTCTAAGTAATGTATGCCGTATGTGGAGTTTTGTGACTCGACTGTCGAACGCCGAAATGGTAGACAAGAGCAGAAATTACCTAAGTACGGTAAACATGAAAGGCAAATCGGGAACTCAAAACAGAATACATTGGCATAAATTGTTCAAATAGGTAGTTCACTGCGGAATGAAAATAGTATAAGTATATATTACATATGGCACCCGGCATCCCGGGGATTTGACGAATTTACTCTTAAGTTTTTTCAAGCGATAGGGGAAGTCGGCTTCTCGACAGAGACCTCGGGAGCAGCAGACTCGGGAGCAGCAGACTCAGGAGCAGCAACAACAGAAGCAGCAGGAGCAGCAGCGGGAGCGACTTCAGCGGGAGTTCCGGCAGCGCTACTCGGGGCGTCGGGACGCACCTCGGTCTCTGTGGCCTCCGGTCTCGGCGAAGTCGTTGCGTCCCGGGGAACCTCGCTCTCGGGCGCAGCACCGGAAGCAGCATCATCCTCCTCCGGGGCGTCCTCTTCCGCGTCGCCGGTCGCGCCGGTATCTTCATCATCCTCACCCTCTGAGTCAGAGTCAGAAAGAACACTGGCGGTGAAGGCGCGGATGCTTGCCCACGTAGCGATGCGGTGCGCCACCTCCTGTCGCTGCTAGATCTTGGCCGGATCGCTAACCCACGCCGAGGTCGTCCGCAGCCGCTGGATCGCCCCCAGATCGAGACCTTCGTACCAGCTGAGTACTTGGGTCAAGACCTGGTTCGCGTCAGCCCGCGCACCGGAACGCTTCCAGGCGTGGATGCGCCTCCCGGCACCCCGAAGTGCGCTCGAGAGCTCGGGAATTGAGAGCGTCCTGCGGATGCTTGGCCACAGTGCGCCGTGGACATGAACCGCAGCGCTGAGCAGTTCAGTCCCGATAGACCAAAGAGGTACTATCCGGGCCTTAAGCGCGGTGAGGTGATCCTCGATGTCCCAGGCATCCGAAATGGGACCCTTCCCGGCGCGCTTCTCTCGGGCGGCGGCAACGGCTTTGGCGGCAGCTTCCCGGGAGTGCTCGAATTCCCCTTTAAAAAGAAGAACTGTCAAACAGCTAAGTCATAAGAAAGGCAACAACGAAGAAAGGCAGCAGCAAGAGAGGAGGGATGTCGGTCCACTTACTATTCAGATCCCGGTTCAATATAGTGAGCTCGGAGAGCCAAGTATCAGACCGTGATCGGAGGAGAGCCAGCTCGGTCTCGGCATTGTGCGCGCGCGCCTCGGACTGGTCCAAGGTTTCTTTCTGCTTCTTGCTCGCCTCGATGAAGCACGTCTTCATGTCGGTCGCGGCAGCCTTGACCTTCTCGAGCTCGCCGTTGAGCCGCGCGATCTCGGCTTGCGCGGTTGCAAGTGCGGTCTTCTGGTCAACCGAGACCTTGCACGCAGCATCGCGCTCCTTCCGGAGGCGCTCCTCGGATTTCTTGGACTGACCGAGATCAGCAAGAACCCGGTTGAAGATATTGCGGCGTTTATGGCTGCACTCCTGAAATCAAGGCGAAGGAGAAATCAGTCTGGAAGAGATGTAAGGAACCCGGTTGGGAAGATCTCGGGGACTCGGTGTCCGAGTCCTGGATTTTTTCTCTAAGATTGGAACCTAGTGATCTGCTATTCGGTGGAATCTAGAGCACTAAGCACCAATCTCGGGGACTAGTGGTGATGAAGCAAATTTTGAAGCAACCTACCCGGTTGGGAGGATCTCGGGGACTCGGTGTCCGAATCCTGGATTTTTTCTCTAAGATTGGAACCTAGTGATCTGCTATTCGGTGGAATCTAGAGCACTAAGCACCAATCTCGGGGACTAGTGGTGATGAAGCAAATTTTGAAACAACCTACCCGGTTGGGAGGATCTCGGGGACTCGGTGTCAGAATCCTGGATTTTTTCTCTAAGATTGGAACCTAGTGATCTGCTATTCGGTGGAATCTAGAGCACTAAGCACCAATCTCGGGGACTAGTGGTAGTGGAAGGAACAAGTATTTTTTGGTAAAAGGGAACAAGCTTACCTCGGTCACCCGAGTGACATCCAACGCGGCCACCTGGAGAGCATGCAGAGCTTGGGCGTTGCGGCTTGGGCCTGCAACGTGCAAATCTCCCGCGGTCTCGGAGGCATCGGCGGCAAGCCAGGCACGGTTGTATTCGTCAACAACCCGTATGCCGGAGCTGCCGGGCGCGCGGGAAGCAGCAACGTCCCGGGATCCTGAAGGTACAAACGAACTGACGGTTGCTCGCAACATCCGCAAGGCAGTAGTAGAGATCTCGGCGGGAGGCGGTGGTAACGAGGAAAACATACCCGTGCGCGGCACCAAGTCACGGGCCGACGATGTCGGGGAAGCTGCAGGCGGGGCAGAGGGTATCTTCTGTCCAGCAACCTTGGGGCGCGACTTCCCGGCAGGTGGATCAGGTGGCCGGGAGGAGGCTGTGGGCTGCTTCTCCGAGATAGTCTTGGTCGCAGCTGGCCGAGAGGGGCAGATTGCCGCAGGTTGCCGGCGAGGGCTAAGGATCTCGGCCTCAAGCCCGGGCACCCGGCGCGGACTCTCCGGAAGAAGAACTTCTCCCGAGGTGGTCGTGGCCTGCACCGGGATCTCCTCGATCACCGGATGAGCATCCGGGGTCGCAACGGTAGCCGGTGCGGCACCGGAGGCGGTAGGCTCACTTCCTCGGGTAGAAGGGCGAGGAGGTGAAGGAGAAGCCCGAGCCGGGCTGGGAGTCCGAGTCCCAGGAGGAGGAGGAACGGCAGGTGACGGAAGCTCGAGCGCATCCCTGAAAGGAAATGTCTTAGTAATGGTTGTGGAGATAACAAAGTCAGATAACATAAGGCAAGGAAAACGTACCCGGAATCCACAAGGGGAGGACCCCTTTGCCGGCGCCGAGCAGGCTTCTCGGTCGTTTGCTTACTCGGCTTGCTCCTCTTAGGGGGGTTGTCGGCGTTATCGGCCCCCTCGGTGTCGGACGCCGCGCGCTTCCGGCTCTCGGCACGTTTGGTCCCGGTTGTCGGTTTCGGAACCACTGCTGAGGCCCAATTCAGAGGGAGAGCGTCAATAACATCGAGAATCTTGCAGTCAATCTCATCCTCATCATCCGAAGAAATGAAAACTGCCTCTGAGATTGAAGGGTTACCCGGAGCCTTGACAAAAGGAATGGCGAGATGGTCCTCGCCGTCGGGATCCTCCCTCGGCATCTCGTCCGGTTTTGGGAAGTTCGGCACGAAATTCCCGTTGGCGTGAACAGCGTCTTCTTCAATTTGACGCTCGAATAACTGCGCAAACAAATTAGGCCGTGTCGGTGTCCAGGTGAACGCATGTACGAAGGCGAATGCATGAAAGACTGATATAAGCACCTGGTCGCATGGTTTTTTCCGGGATCCCCCAATAACCCCCCAAGTATAGTCATCCGTCATCTCCGTCCGGGCAATAGCTCGAACGCGACGGACGACTCCCGCGTGACTTAACCCAAAAATGCTGGTCCGGGTGGGGTCTAGGTTCCCGGCCATGTGGCACATCTTGTGCACTCAGTTTTGAAGGGGGCAGACGCGGCGGATGATGAAACAGCGCAGGAGATCATCGCCGGTCATCTTCTCATTTAGCACGTTCAGAACGTCGTGCATGCAATTAACCTCGTCATTATCCGGAAGCTTCTTCCAGAGACGGAATTCGCGCGGAGGGCCAATGACGAACTCCGGCAGATTGATGAAGTCCGGATTCGAGGATCCCGGACCATCTCCCGAGTGCTCCCGGTTCTTCACATAGAAGAAGTTGCGCTGCCACTTCCGGCAGGACTCTAGTCCCTTGACTATGGGGAATCCGGAGTCCGCGCGAGGGATGATGGTGGCCGCTCCGCAATCGACTAAGTCTTTTATCTTCTTATCCGGATTGGGGATGGCTCGGCGGCGGAGAATGAAATACTTGGCCCAGAGATCCAAAAAGGGCCAGATGCCGAGATATGCCTCCGCATATGTGGTGAAGACCGAGAGCATCATTATGGCGTTGGCGGGAAGATGGTGAGGTTGGAGGTCGTAGATGTCGAGGAAGTCGCGGAAGAAGGGGCTAGCCGGAAGCCCAAACCCACGCTCGAAGTGCGCGAGTAATACCACGTATTCCCCGGGTTGGGGTTCCGGTGCAACCTCTCCCTCCGGGAGACGGCTCTCGACTTCCGGAGGAATCCGGTGAGTCCGATAGAGCCAGTCCAGATCTGACTGCTTGGTCTCGGACCCATCCCAGCATCCCCGGGTACGTTCTTCGCCCATGTCGGAGAAGTGCGCAGGGGTATCTGAGCTACTCTGCAGGCGCAGCAGCGGTTAGTCGGAGTTAGTCTACCGGAAACTAGGATGCCGGAGCGCAAACTGCTAAACACTACCGAGTTGGTGGGAAACAAGATCTACCGTGGATCAAATAATCAAAACAAAAGGGAGGAAAAAAGGGGCAGGCTAAACTCTAACGAAGCAGTGCGAGTGAACGATCTACGCCCTACCACGGCGATACATCACCACCGTGTGCCTCGTGCGCGCCGCTCGAGTTGTGCTCACGGGCGGTGGCTCAACCGTGCTCGTGCCACGGCGCGGCCGGAGTCGGACGGTTGCGCTACCGAAGAATTACATCGGACCGGAGAAGAGGAACTAACCAGAGAAGAGAAGGTCGGCGAGGGCGACGGTGTCCGGGCTCCGGCGAACGGAGAGGGCGACGGTGTCCGAGCTCCGGCGAACGGCGGCAAATGCAGCGGCTGCGGGGCGCTCGAGACAGTGAGGAAGGAGAATGCGAAGGAGAGGAAGAAGGAGGGGAAACTGTTCCGATCCCCTATTTATGGGGGGGGGGATTCCGGAGCGGTTTCCGATTTTCCCGCCCACGATCTCCACGATCGTGGGTGGGATCTGTTTTGTGCTGCGAGCCACGTGGCGCTATCCGGAGCGCCCGATCCGGCCACACCGAGGGCCACACGGCCCCAATGGTTGGATTCCGGATCGGCTGCGGCTCCCCGGCGCGGGAACCCAAGCGACGGCGTGCTCGCGCAGGAGCACTCGAGTGCATCTCTGCTCAGACGGGACGTCGGGTGGGCCCTGGCTCGCTGTCTCGAATTCATCGGGAGGCCAACGGTCAAGATTCACTGAGATGGTGCTATCCGGTCGCAGGCTTCGCCTCCCGGTTAACACAGTCTCGGTGGGAAGACCTCGGTAAGAAGATCTCGGGAAGAATCGATCTCGACATGGAATAAAAGGTTGGTGTCATGTGTTCTCGGAAGATGGTTATTATTAAAGCTGATCCCGCACATCATCCGAAGTCGCTGTGCAGCACCAGCTTCGGGGACTAGTGTCGGGGGGCTGCCCCCCGGGTAGGGGCAGATCCCGGTATAATTCAGCAAGGTGTCAACAGTACCCGACCTTTGGCGAGAGCAAGGGACACCTCCTGCTGTACTGAAAGGGCAGGTTGACCCCTGAGCGCTGGTAGAGGACAAAGTGCCTCCTGGCAGGCGCAAGGGTCAGGTCTCGCAGCTATAAATAGACACCCCCGGCCCTCACAATCGCAGCACAAGCATGAGCGGATGGTTCCTCTAAGAACTAGCTTCTCGAAGATGTCTTTGCTGATAAGCTAAGACATATTCGGGAGGCTAGACCTAGAGACACTCATCCTGAGACGAGCTCAGACACCTCCGGAAAGGATCCCGGATCTAGGATTCCAAGGAGACTCCCGGGTGGAGGTGTACTCGGCTTTACCGGATAGGTAGTCCGGGTAAGTACTAACCGGAATGTGTGTCTCGGTCTTGATCTTATGCAGAAGAGGCTCACAGTGGCAAGCGAGGAGGTAGCCGGCGTGAGGGCTTCCGGTGGGCCGTCAACGGTCTAGAGCAGACTTTCCCGTCTGTCGCGGAGGGAAGTACTATTCCGCCTGACACGAAGGCATGGTCACCTCCCGCCTGACACGGAAGCATGGTCACCTCCCGCCTGACACGGGAGCGCGTCACCCGGTACGATCGTGGTACGACAAGACCTGACATGCCTAGCCCGGCAATCCGGAAAAGGCTATCCGGGATGGGCGAAGACATGTCTTGTCTCTGACAAGGGGACAATGATGATGCAGGACGGCGCCTGCCGTCCTTAACGAGATGATGACGAAGGGGCTACACCGGATAGCCCGGCGACTAGGTCGCACTAGCCGGTGACGGCATGCCGGCTAGGCCTGTCCGGTGGGGCCAAGCCAAGTTAGGGTTTCCGGCCCTCCTGGCCGGGACTCTATAAAAGGCGCCATAACTGCTCCTGTGGGAGAGAGACCAACTTCAGAGCCAAAGCGATAGTCGCATTTACTCTTAGAGCAGTTACTCCTTCTCACCTTGAGTTCATCTAGTTCTTTGTACTCCTCCCTTTGAGAGATCTTGTAGCAAGTTGTAATCCTTACACTACCAACATATAGAGAGGAAAGGCAGGAGTAGGGGTGTTACCTCCTCACGAGGGCCCTGAACCTGGGTATATCGTGTGTGTGTTGTGTGCCTTCGTGCATTTATTCGTGTTTGTTAGATCTTCCCCTTTGCACTTTGATCTTATTCCTTGTTCTTGGGAGATCTCGGTTTTACCGGGATCCTCCCCGTGTGAGCTCTTCAGCTCGCTTGCCCTCCCCGGATCCACCAACGTCCATCGGCCCCACAAATTAGCCATCCTATGGCATCTGCCGTGACACCACCACGACAGTTGGCGCCCACCGTGGGGCTGACACAGGCGTTGGCTGGTGTACACATCCGGACGGTCTCCCCTGTTCATTTCGAGGTTCGGGTTCTCTCTGGCCTAGTCGTAAGGCTAGGTGAGATGGACTTCGTCTGCGACAATGCAGGATGCTTCCGGAACAAACCATTTCCGATGCACGGATGTCTCATCGATTTTGGCGATTTCACCACCTACGTGGCCACCGAGGTTGTCTGTAGCTACCCGGACGTGGTCCTGGAAGCTGAGGACCCTCCCATGCTCTGCGCTGCTCGGGGTCTGCGTGCCCATCGCCCCCCGAGTTCCGTCGCAGTGATGATGGTCGGAGCAACCGAGGAGGAGTATCAAGACGCTGACGGCGATACCGACGGCCACCCCCGTTTGGCCAAACCCCCACAGGAAAGGCCTACGGCCCGAGATGGTGATCCACAGCCGTCCCACCCGCGGCGACGCTCGGATCCCCTCTCGGGGCTGGTTGCCAAGTTGGCTGTACCTGTGGCGGCCGGAGCGGATAGCCAGGCCACTTCGGCTGAGTTAGAGGAGCAGCGGAAGTTGCTACTCGCTGAAGCGCAGGAGATCGCCGAGATCCGCCGCGAGCTCAGCGCTAGCCTCCGGGAGTACAATGCAGCTCACGGATTCCCTAAGATAGACTCCCGGGAGAAGCGCATTGCGGAACTGCGCAAGAAAGGAAGGATGGTGAATGAGGAGCTGGCTGGTGGAGCCACCACCAGTAACACGGATTCCCTAATATTATTTTAATTTATGAATAGCTATGGCTATGTGGTTGGAATCATATACTTATGAGGAAATTATTGATTTCATGAATCTGGTTGGAAGGTTTGTAAAACATTTGTCAAATAGATATTGAGGTTTTAATAATTACAATGGATAATAAATTGTTTACTTGAAACAACTTTTGAAAATAAGGTTAAACTGAGATATTTGAAATATTAAACCTTTTCATCATGTTTAAAGTCTTTTGTAGTTGGTTTTCTTATGTATTTTAATATTTTATTTTAAATCAAAACAAAAGTTTTAAATTTTAGTGATTCAACATTATAAAATGTTGGGATGTTACACCTCAGGATCCTCGCGCCAGGCTTCGACCTCTCCACAGTGACGGAGGCTCGTCAAGGCGAGGACGTGCGGCGGGTCTCCAACTCCCTCCGTGAGCAGATCGACGCCTTCTGCAACCGCTTCAAGCGTGCGGAGGCCGCTGCAGAAGATAGCGAGGAGGAGGCCGCCTCTGCCGAGACCGAGGAGGGCGCAGTGGAGAAGGTGCAGGATGGTGCCGATTCCCCCGAGCCTTTTGTTATTGCGCCTGGGTGCGCTTGTATTTGAAACAATTTTATGTTTAGACATTTGTGACTTTTGGGCATGTAATATACTCTTGTTTGCAATTTGCTTCTAGCTTCCTTGCCCCTCGAGAGGTCCTCTTGGAATTATCTCCATGTCTATTTGTTCTCTGCGTCGTTAGGATCCATCTCTTCGTGCCATGACTCCGCCACTTCGGTATGCTAGAGCAATGACTCTGCAAGTCCGGGGGGAGTTTAGGCCTAGGAGAGGTAAGAGCCCTGAGTCGCGATGCTCAAGTGCCCCCCTTAGACGTACGAGTAGCCCATGAAGTGTAAGGGAAAGCGAAGTCGCTTGAGTGGCAAACGTGCGCTTGTAGAGGAAAAAGGCTCTCGAGGCATGGGTGCGAGACTTAGCTTCCCGAGGTTTTTGCCTTGTAGAGGATTTTGGCTTGGCGAGGAGGTCCTCTGCAGGGTTTTTTTGCTTGTGGCCTCCTCAGGCTTGTAGAGACACTTGTTCCCTGTGGATGTTAGAGGGGCAAACCCAAACGCTTTTGCACGGTACTGGAGACTCATGCGCGCTTATAGGTCCCCTCAGGCGTTCCTCGCGAGGAGAGTAAGTACCAAGGTCCTCTGTAGAGATGGCGTGATTGTGGGAGCTTGCCCTCCAGCCAGAGCTCGGATCCTTGGATTTTGCAGTGCTGCTGGTGTTTCATTTGAGGCACTGGAACCGTACTCAGCCCCCGCTCGTGAGGTGCGCATGTCGAGAGATATAAGCGCAGATTTCAATGAAGTAATGCGTAAATAAAACTCACCACCAAATATTACATAGCGGCGCCGCAGCGCTAAGTTCACTTAGGAACGAAATTGTATCATTACACTTGGAGTTGCCAAGTTAATGTTTTGACCATGTCGAGGCATGGGCACCACCCATTAGTGGCAGAGACTCTTAACGGCCTGAGGTGGCTCGCTACACGGAGAGCTCGGAGGGTTGACCCTCAAGAGAAGCCTTTGGAGCTTGGAGGTTTAAGCCGTGAGCTTTTAACCTCTAGAGACAAAAAATGCTTGGAGGTTGAGCCGTAAGCTGCCTCTTTCGCTGATGTCTAGGCGTGACAACGTTTTTCTTTTTATCCTTATGGAGACAAAAAATGCTTGGAGGTTGAGCCATAAGCTGCCTCTTCCGACAGATGTCTTGACGTGACAATGATCACGGGCGTGACAATGATCATGGGTAGAACTTGCGTAGGTGCATGATGTTCCATGGATTCTTGACGGGGATGCCGTCTTGAGTTTCGAGGCGAGCCGCGCCAGGCCTGGCGATGTGGGTGACCCTGTATGGGCCTTCCCACATTGGTGACAGCTTGTTGAGGCCTTCCCTGGAGAGGATTCGCCTGTCTCCAGTGTACGTGAGCGTACGTTGCGGCTGTGGTAGCGCCGCAGGTCCTACTGGTATTTTGCCGCCCGGAGGGCGGCGTGGCGTCGTAGGCCCTCGAGGATCAGCAGGTCGTCGTTGTGGAGATCCTCTTGCTTGTCCTCGTTAAAGGCAAGAACCCGCGGGGATCCATGCTTTATTTCTATGGGGAGGACCGCTTCGGCTCCATAGACAAGGGCGAACGGTGTTTGCCCTTAGGCTTGGGTGGCGTTGTGCAGATGGACCAGAGCACCGAAGGGAGCTCGCTGATCCAGCCCTTGTCGTGACCTTTGAGGATGTCGAAGGTCCTGGTCTTTAGGCCCTTGAGGACTTCTACGTTTGCTCGCTCGGACTGTCCATTGCTCTGTGGATGAGTGACTGAGGCGAAGCAGAGCTTGATGCCCATCCTTTCGCAGTAAGACCTGAAGATGCCACTGGTGAACTGCGAGTCATTGTCGGTGATGATGCGGTTAGGCACTCCAAAGAGGCAGACCAGGCCTTTGATGAATTTTACCGCCGCGCCTGCTGGAATTGTGCGCGTCGCCTCCACTTCGGGCCACTTGGTGAACTTGTCGATGGCCACGAAGAGGTAGCGATATCCCCCTTGCGCTGTTGGGAAAGTGTAGTGACCTCACCTTTTATTATAAGGTGGAAGTCCCTGTGTAAATGTGCTAGTCCCTGGATCAAATGCTAGCACCACAGTTTAAGATGTATATCATGCAAAAGTGCCAGATACTTTATTAAATCGCATGATCTAGTGCTACAAATATCTCTTACAACTTGCATAACCTGAAAAGGCTAGCAAAATTCCAAGAGTAGCAGGGGAAAATAGTAGATACAATGAGCCTCGTCATCTTCAAATGCCACAGGCAAAGCATGTTGGTTGTAGACTCGAAATCCTATCGAATACTCACTCGTTGTCTGTCGAATCTGCAAGGTTTAGTTGCAGCCCAGCTATAAAGGGTCAGCACAATTGAATTGTGGTGGCAAGTGACTTTTGAAAGCTAATATTCTACTAATCTATATCTATATGCTTATTTGGCTGGTGGAGCTCAAGGCTATTGCGCAAAGCAAGTTTTCTCCTACTTTTGGTAAACAACTTTTTGAAACTATATCTTCTCTTTATAAACAATCTCGAGACAAATCCATGTCTCCTACTTTTGGAAAACAACTTTTTGAAACCATATCTTCTCTTTATAAACAATCTCGAGACAAATCCATGTCTCCTACCCTTGTTCACCCATAAAAGTTTTATTAAGAAATTGGGATGAAGAGATTTTCAGAACACAGCCTTGTGTAGTTACTCAAATTGTCCGATGCCGGGGACACGGCTAAGATCTTAGGTTTTAACTCTCGAGAGGGTGTGCACTTTCACCATTAGACTCAATCAACCCAAACTATCCTCTACACTCCTTTAGTGAGAAGGAAAAGGAGAAGATCAAGACGAGACTTTTCAGAAGTTGCTTTCCCATGATCATACTAAGAGATTACCACCATCCTATCAACTCTACCACCATCAATCTCTTGACCCAGGTCCACATCAGCTTACTCCATCAAGACAGAGCCCATATTGACCAATGGTTGCACGATAAGCAACTAGACTCAGTGTAAACTTAAATCTCATAGCCCTGGGTGGCCTACCACAAGTGAGCAACTCAGGTTAACACCGCATATCATGGCCCCAGGTAAGTAGAAACTACCCTGGGCGAAGACAACCATGACACTTGGCCCTGAGAAGCCACTCAACTTGAAACCTCCTCGATCGACCCAATCCACCCTGGCGTTAAATTAATTTAGTGGAAATTTTCATTTATCACAACCACCATAAAACAATCATTTTTGCAGCAGGTGCTTCCACTAAATTATAATAGGGTTCTAATCTGGAATTTCTAAGGGGAAACCTAAAAGGTTTGCATAGCATACTACAATCTCCCAAAACCTATCATGCATACTACTTTTGCAAATACTATTTGAAAACACTAGATATGCAATAGAATAAAATAGTAGGTGTTTTATGAAGTCACTTGCCTGAAGAAAGTTGTCGTTTCTCACTCACTCTTGTCCAAGTCAAAGTTGCTCCCCGTTTCAAACTATATAGTAAAAGGGCATCCAAAAAAACAAGCAATTCAACAAACACAAAACAAATTAAACATACAAGCGTAATAAGGCTTAGAAGTGGATTTGGTCAAGGGTGTCACATAATTCAATATACAAAAGAATTTATGTGGTTGCGTTTAGGGTATAGTCAAAAGTCAAATTGGACATTTTTCAATTTGAAAAGATTGAAAGATCACAGGATCCAAATGAAATGGTCTTTAAACGAAGAGATCCTAGGATGGTTTAATCATAATTTAAAAGCAAGGTTCAAAATTTTACAACAACCATCATATTTTAATTTCTATTACCTAAGGTTATGTTTTCAGAATTTTAAATTTAAGCAAATTCATATTCAAGAATTTCTTAATTTATCATATCTAACATTTTTAAATCCCAACTGAAAAGTTCATAGTATTATGAATACAACCTAGTTATTTGAAATGGCATAATGTTTTAATTCACATATTTAGTAATAGTAACACCTAATTAACCAATATCATTTATATACACTTGTAAATGAATTAAAACCTTTTAAAAGGTTTTAAATAAAACTTACTTATTAAAGTTATGTATTATATTAATAAACAGGAATTTGAGCTTTCTCTAGACCAGGACAATTATTTATGTCTTTGGTGCAAAGTAATAGATTTTTAAATTAATAACTTTATAATGTGCTAAAATAAATCAAATTAAGTCTTTGATCTTTAAATTCATTTTAAATTTTTCAAGCATTATTTATAACAAAATTTTATAAATGGGGTTAATGGACAGAGGGCTTTTAATTAAATGTATAGCAATTGGATTTAATCAAAAAAATTGTTTGTATTAAAAGTTATGTTAAACATAGTCAAACTATTCAAATTGAACATACAACTATTAAATCATCAAAATAATTCTCAAAATTATTTCATAACAGAGGCATCATATTACACATTTTATAAAGTTTCTAAAACAATTTTATTTGCAATTTTTGGATTTATAGATTTAAAGGTATGATAAAATCACTCAAATACACCATTTGAAAATTGAATAATTTAAACTAAGTCAAATTTGAATTTTGTCAGATCTAAAATATTCTACATGTTAAGGGCTTTCCAATTATATAAAAATATTTGAATTTGGATGTGTGAGCAAAAAGTTATAACAATTCTAAGTGGTAGGGGCTTTTCTGTAAAACTGCCAAATTAATTTAAATCTAGAAAATCGTTTTCCACGTCAGCGCTGACTGGACGCTGACGTGGCCGCTGACTGGATCCGTTGACGTGGATAAGTGTTTTGATCTCGGCCATAGGATTTAGATCTAACGGATCACATCGGCCCGAACCGATTCGCTAACCAGATCTAATCTGGGCCGCAGAAAACAGATCGGACGGCTGGGAACGGTTGACCATACCGTGGCGGCGCGCTCCTCGCCGGAGACGACGACGTCGGCGGCGCTGGCGTCGGTCGAGGACGGGGTCGATGCTGCGGAGCTTCCCCGGACGAACGGAGGCTACGGCGGCGTGCAGCTCGTCACAGCGAGGTGGATGGTGGCGACGGTGTCGAGTCGTTCCTCCTGGCGCGGCCGGGAGCGGCGGAAGAATGCGGCGGCGCTCCGGTGCAATCGGGTCGAGCTCGGTCTCCCCGTTTGGCTGCAGAAAAAGGACGAGGGCGAGGTCAGGAGGTGCGCACGGACGCGAGGGAGAGGTAGGAGGGCTCACAGGCTCCGGGAAGGTCTTCACTCGCCGGGAAAAGAAGAATCGGGCGGCGGCGACCGAGCGGCTCTGGCGAGCTATTTCTCGAGCCTAGCGGCGCGATTTGAAGAGGAGGCAAAGGGGAAAGACGGCGGGGGTGGTGGGGTTTATATGGTGGGTGAGAGGGAGCAAATCCCGCAAGTATTGCGTCGGTTTGGAACGAATTTGGAAGCGAGATTTCGGGAGTGATTTTCGTGCGGGAGGTTGAAGACGATGCTGACGTCAGCATGACGTCAGCGATTTTTTTTTCTTCTAATTTTCCATTTTATTAATATCTTTTGATTTAGGTGTCCAAATGAGGTCAAACAAATTTCTAAGAATTTGTAATATTCATATCTATGTTTTAAACCATTATTGGGCATGTTTTGAAAACTTTTTAAAATTAATAATTTTGAAATATTGGTTTAATACAAATTTGACACTTAATGTCCAATTTGAAATTATATCTTAAATAAATTTTCTTTTGGCTAAATAAAATTTGTAAAATACCCATATTCAAATATGTTTGAATTTACGTTGTTTGAACTCATTTTCAATAACCATTCATTTCTATTTTGGTATAATAGTAAAATAATTAAATATAAATATTTTTATGGAGACAGGAAATATAATAAATTAAAAATTTTAATTCATAATATTTTGTGTACCATTATGTTTTTTTATATGCTTAATAATTTGAAAACTTCATAACCACTTTGGAAAAGATTTTAGATTTAATTCTTTTCTTATATAGAATATATATTCATGAAATCATTTTATGCTATGAAAATAAATGAAATCATTTAAGCTAAGGAAATGTTTATTTGGATAATCCATTCATTATAAAATATATGAAGTTATTAAAGTTATAAACTATAGACTTGTAATCTCCAAACTATGTTTTGAACTCAGGTAAATGAATAATAATCTTTTGGCAAATAGACAAAGTTTTCAATAGTTTGAAATAACACTTGTAATTATTATTCTAATTTATGAATTGCTATTGCTAAGTGGTTGAAATCAAATACTTATAAAGAAACCTTTTATTTCATGAATATGGTTTGAAGGTTTGTAAAACATATGTCAAATTAGATATTGAGCTTTTAATAATTACAATGGATAATAAAATCTTTTAACTTGAAACAACTTTTGAAAATAAAGATAAACTGAGATATTTGAAATATTAAACTTTTTCAATATTGTTTGAAGTTTTTCATAGTTGGTTTTCTTATGCATTTAATATTTTATTTTAATAAAAGAAAAGTTTTAAATTTTAGTGATTTTTAAACATTATAAAATGTTGGGATGTTACAGAAAGGTCCCAGGATGTCCAGCCCCCAGACCGCGAACGGCCAGGAGAGCGGAATTGTCTGTAGCCCCATCGCAGGTTGGTGGATTTGCTTGGCGTGGAATTGGCAAGCTTCACATGCTTGAACGATGTCAACTGCATCGTGAAGTGCTTGAGGCCAGTAGAAGCCGCTCCTGAATACTTTGCCTGCGAGGGTGCGTGCGCATGAATGGTGGCCACACTCTCCGCTGTGGATGTCTTTGATCAGCATTTTGCCTTCTTCAGGAGGGACGCATTTGAGCGCGATGTCGTTTGGGCGCTTGCGGTAGAGATTTCCTCCGAGGATGTGGTAGGATTTTGCTTGGCGGGCGATTCGCTCTGCTTCAACATCTTCCTCGGGAAGGATCCCTTTGGCTAGGTAGTCTTTGATCTCGTCAATCCATCATGTTTCTTGATGCGCTGCTATGAGCAACAGACGTTCCCCTGTAGGGGGCCCGCAATCGGGAGCCCCGACTGTAGGTGGTGGCGGGAGCGCTTCATCTGTGCTTGCGGGCATGGCCTCTTGAAGCTGTTTTATGGATGCCTTGACAAGCCTTTCTTGGGCTTGCCTCTTTGACGCGCGTTTGGCGATGTCATCAGCCTCTTGATTTTCCTTTCTTGGGATGTGCATGAGCTCCATACCCCTGAAGTGCTTCTCAAGCCTGTGGACCTCTTCAAGGTATGCGGCCATGTGGTCGTCCTTAGGCTTGTAGCTCTTGCTGGAGAAGTTGACGAGCAGTTGGGAGTCGCCCTTGATGAGCTGGTGCTTGATGCCCAAAGTGATTGTTGCACGAAGGCCCGCGAGCATGCCTTCGTACTCGGCAATGTTGTTGGATATCTTGTCGATTCCGAAGCACAGCTGGACCACGTAATAGAGCTTGTCACCCTTTGGTGAGGTCAAGACCACGCCAGCTCCACCGTGGCGACAAGCGAAAGCTCCATCGAACTTCATGGTCCAGTGCCTGGGCATTTTGTCTCCAAAGGGCTTTTGCTCTTCTCCCAAAGGCTCTTCAGGGGTTGGATCAGTCCATTCGGCGACAAAGTCTGCCAGCGCTCTTCCTTTGATTACCCTTGTGGTATCAAAGCGCAAGTTGAATGGCTGCAACTCTGTATTCCATCCTGCGACACGATCTGTGGCGTTAGGGTTGCGCAGTATCTGCTCCAGGGGAAAAGAGGTGACCACCGTGGTGGGGTGCCCCTGGAAGTAGTGTCGCAGTTTTCTTGAGGTGATAAGGAGCGCGACGAGGAGCTTCTGCTACATGGTGTACCGCTCGCGAGCATCGCGTAGTACTGTACTGACGAAGTATACTGGATGCTCGACAAGGGTTGTTAGTTTAGTCTTGGCGCACTCTGCCTGGGGAGGCTCTGCAGGGCTCTCAAGGGGGCTGGCCTGTGGAGAGCCCTCGAGGGGTTGGCCTGTGGAGGGCCCTCGAGGGGGTTGGCCTGTGGAGGCTCTTCAGGCTCCCTTGCGAGATTGTCGTGTAGCGGTGGACTTGGGGCAAGCTCCGCTTGCGTCTTTGGGCCTGGCGGTGGGTTTGTGGGGCCTGTTCCTTTGTCAAGCTCTTCGTCAGGCGGTTTTGGCTTAGGAGTGGTTGCACTCTTCTTGTGGAGGACTGGCTCCTCTCTTTCTACCACCAGGACGGCACTTGCAGTTTGTGGAGTGGCTGACAGATACAGCTTCAGGTGCTCGCATGTCCTTGGGGCGACCATGACTGGTGGGCTGGCTAGGTACCTCTTCAAGTCCTCAAAGGCTTGTTCCGCTTCAGGAGTCCACTTGAAGGTGCCAGTTCTCTTCATGATCTTGAAGAATGGCAGAGCTCTTTCACCGAACTTGGAGATGAATCTACCCAAGCTGGCCATGTAGCCTGCTAGGCGTTGCATATCGTTTAGCCGACGCGGAGGTTGCATTTCCTCTATGGCCTTGTTTTTTGTCAAGGTTTGCCTCTATACCTCGGTGGGACACGAGGAAACCAAGCAATTTTCCTGAAGGCACTCCGAAGACGCACTTGGCGGGATTGAGCTTGATGTTCACCTTGCGCAAGCTGGCAAAAGTCTCTTCAAGGTCCCTGAGGAGAGTATCTCCCTCACGAGACTTGACGACGATGTCATCGACATAAGCCTCGGCATTTCTGCCCATTTGCTCGCCAAGCGCTATCCTCATGAGCCTCTGGAAAGTGGCTCCAGCGTTCTTCAGGACGAAGGGCATGCAGACATAGCAATACACACCGCAAGGGGTGAGGAAATCCTTCTTCTCCTCATCTTCCTTAGCCACTTTTATCTGGTGATGACCAGAGAAGGCGTCAAGGAAACAGAGGAGGCCGCAGCCTGCCGTGGAGTCCACAATCTGGTCGATTCTTGGCATGGGATATGGGTCTTTGGGGCAAGCCTTGTTCACATTAGTGTATTCGATGCAGAGGCGGCCTCCCCTGGCGGGTTTTGGGACGACCACGCCGTTGGAGAGCTAAGTGGGGTGCGCGACTTCGCGGACGACATTTGCCGCTTTTAGCTTCTCGACCTCTTTGATGATGAAAGCTTGCTTCTCGGGAGCTTGTTTTCTTGCTTTTTGCTCGACGGGGCGTGCGTTCGGACACACGCCTTAGTGGTGCTCGATCACCTCCCTAGGTACACCGGACATATCTGACGGAGTCCATGCGAACATATCAGAGTTTGCCCGGAGGAAGGTGACGAGCGCGCTTTCCTATTTGGGAGGCAGCGCCAATGGTGACGCTAGCCCCCGAGCCTTCAGCCCCCGAGCTGTTGGAGCTTAGAGAGACTTTCTTTGTAGCGGCTGGCTCCTGGGAGAACATCTGCTTCTTCTTCTTGCGTCTCTCGAGAGGCTCCATGTCCTCGTCTGCAGGGAACTCCATGGCGGCTGCCTTGTAGGCTGTCTCGACAGCGCGCGTAGCATCCAGGACATGTCCACGGATGCTGATTGTGCCAGCGCTGCCGGGGATCTTGACCATGTTGTAGGCATGATGCGTGACGGCCATGAATTTCGCGAGGGCGGGGTAGCCGAGGATGGCGTTGTACGGCAAGCCGATGTGCGCAACATCGAAGTCGATATGCTCGGTGCGTTAGTTTTCCTCGTTGTCAAAGCTGACCGCAAGCCTGACCTGCCCCAGAGGCTCGATCGAGCCGCTGGTGACCCCCGTGAAGGGCCTAGAGTCATTAGCCGCTCGTAGGGCACTTGAAGCGCTTCGAATGTCTCAATGGAGATGACATTCAGGCCTGCTCCACCATCAATGAGTGTCTTGGAGACAGCGATGTTGTCGATGGTGGGGCTGCAGACCAGCGGGAGGGTTCCAACAGTCTTGGTGGACTTGGGGTGGTCCTGAGCGTCCAAGGCGATGGTGTACTGCGACCACTTGAGGGGCCTGGAGGTCTCGAGGCTGGGAAGGGCGGCGTTGAGCTCGCGAGCGAACTGCTTGAACTGATTGTTCGACTTGTGCGCCTGTGCCCACCGAGGATGCAGGCAATGGCGCCCCTTGGAGCTTGATAGCCTCCATCTTCCTCGTCGGGGAGGTTGTCGTTCCTCTCCGTAGCGTTGGCCTGATTGCGTGATGGCTTCTGGTAGCCGCCCTTGCGCTCGCTTCTGCGGTAGCCACGGCCTTGACCGCGGCTGCCGCTGCCCTCTTCTTGTTCGCGCTCTTTGCTCAGCCTCTTGAGGTCAATGCAAGTCTCTGTATAGTGACCGCGTCTGTTGTGGTTGATGCAGAATGGGCGGTGGTCGTCTTTTCTCTCCCCGGGCTCGGGAGAGTCCCTGCGGGTGCCCTTAGCATCAGGCTCTGCCACGAGGACCGCGGTGGCCTTACGCTTGGGCTCCTCCTTCTTCTTCTGGCTCCTGGATCCCTCAGCGTGCTCGTCCCCTCTCGAGAACATCTTGACAAAGTCGAGTCCCTCTTCAGACTTGGCGCACTTGTCTGTCAGGTCGAACAACTTGACCACAGAGGTGAGCTTGTCGTGGATACCCAGCTTCTCGAGCATCCTGATGTTCGTGACGCCCTCGCGGAAGGCGGCTTTGACCTGAGTGTCAGGGATGTACGGTATCTTGTTGCGCACTTGGCTGAAGCGCTGGATGTATTTGCGGAGGGTTTCATCCTTCTTCTGCACCACCGCGCGCAGGTCGTTGTGGGTAAGTGCGCGCTCGTACGTCCCCTTGAAGTTGGAGACGAATTGCTTGCAGAGCTCCTCCCAAGAGTTCATAGAGTCCTTAGGGAGGTTCAGAAGACACGACAGCGCAGAGTTGCGAAGCGCGTGGGAGAACCAGTTGGCCATGACCTTGTCGTCTCCACCTGCCGCCTGGATGGAGGTGGTGTAGAGCTGCAGGAACTCAATGGGGTTGCCGGAGCCGTCGTAGCCCTTGGGGAGCGCCGACCTGAACTTTGGGGGCCAAACCACGCGGCGCAGGGAGCGGGTGAACGCCATGCAGCCAGTGGCATACGTGGCGACCCCGTGCTGCAGCGCGCTGCGGTTCAGCTGGCCCGCTTGGCCGATTTCTTCCACTAGTCGATTTTTGCGGTTGCGCTGGAGCTCCATCCCCACGCACGCGTCTGACGCGGTGCGCTGCACGATCAGCCAGCCGTGAGGCGAGGACGCGTGGGAGGCGGCCCTCTGCGTCACAGCTGGTGAAGGCCCTGGTGGAGGCGGAGGCGCGTCAGGCGCAGTCGTGCCTGCGAGGGAGGGGAGCCGGACGGACTACGACAGAGCGGGGCGAGTCGTGGTGATACCGACGAGGTGGTTGAGGCGTTCCAGCCACTGCTCGTGGGCCTCAGCGGTAGGCTGGTAGCGGAGAAGTTCTTGCGCCATGAGCAAGGCGGTGTGCGGCGCAAGGTCCGTCGTGCCAGGACCAGAGCCGCTCGGGCGCTGCGTTGGGTGCGAAAACTGCGCGTCCCCCTGGTGCTCGGAGTTGTGCTCGGGCTCCTCCGCATGAGGCCCTGAGTTGGCGCGCTCTACACGGCGGGGTCATCCCCGTCGTCCGCGCGTGGCCGTGGCGCCTGGCGTGGCGCGTGCCCCTTCAGGTGCGCGCCGGTTGGCGCGGGCGGCGCGGGTAGTGCGGGTGTTCGCCATCGTGCGGAGGCGGCTCAAAGGTCGTTGACGCGCCTCAATCCCCTACCTGGTGCGCCAAATGTCGGGTCGTGACTCCCACGAAACAGGGGTGGACACTTCTTGAAGAGTAGTTCGTGACAGGGATTGAACGCGGAGGCCAAGACCCTCGAGAGGCACGACGACGATGCTCGCCGGGCCTGGAGAGGAACACCCACGACAGAGATAGATACAAGCCCATACCCAGGTTCACGGCCCTCAGGAGGAGGTAAGACCGCTACTCCTGCTTGTCTGTATTGCACTGCAGAGATTACAGTACAAATGAGCTTCCCGAGGGCTCTCTTGAGGCACTTCGTGCCTAGGGAGGGAAGCAATTGTCTTCTTCCTCCTCCAGCCGAAGGCTATTCTACTTAGCCAAGCTAGGGTTTACAAGTGTTTTCCAAGCAATTGGCCGACCTTCTCTACGGTGGAGGTCTTGCTTCTTTAATAGGCGCCGCAGGCATCTTCCTTGCGCTTGGCGTCCAAGGTGGGCTCCCACACGGCAGCGGCGTGGAGGAGTTGGAGTCCACCGTGGCGGAATCCTTCATGGACGCGGTCCATCGTCGATAAAGTTGGGCGCGGTGGCTGCCAGGCTGCAGACCGCGCAGAACGGCTCGCAGGGGTTGCAGTCTTTGGGGTGGAGCCCACGATGACGATCTTCTTGGAGTGTGCGTCGTCCAGCTGCTTTATCATCAGATATGTAGCGGACCTGCACTTAGAAAATGGCAAGTCCCTGTGTATAGTGCAAATCACTGGATTGATTCGTTTGCACACACAGTTTACGATGAATATCACAACAAAGTATCAAATTTATTACATTGATGATCCAGACTTAGAAAATATTCGATACAATTTTCATGTTGCCATCATATTCATGTTGCCACAGGCGAAAACATGTTGGTTGCAGACTCGAAACCCTTAAACGAAACATCACGCGTCCTCTGAATAGTCTGCAATAAGGAAAAATATTGCAACAACGTGGGTCAGAACCATTTTGAAAATGGAACTGGCAAGTGACACTATAGTGGAAACTTAGAAGAAAAACTCTAATTACCTGTATGCATATTTGGCTGGTGGAGTTTCCAAGGCTATTTTGCGTAAAGCCAGTTTTATCCTATCACTTTATAAAACAGTTTCAACATCATAATGGGTAACACTGGTAAGTTCCAGTGAACCAAAAGATGGCCCATCCCTGAGTGCACCCTCAGGTAAAAACCCCCACATACTATGGTCCTAAGTATAGTGAAAACTATCTTAGGTGAAAACCCCCATAGACATGGTCCTGAGTAGCTCACCCATATAAGTGTACCATCAGGTAAAAAACACCACATAACATGGTCCAAAGTATAGTAGAAACTATCTTAGGTGAAAACCCCCATGAACATGGTCCTGAGTAGTTCACTATTGTTCAACTATCAAAAATTTATTTAAGAAATTAGAATGTTGGGAATCCTTGTTGGCGTCATTGATCAGCTGAAGTCTTCACTTGGATTTCTTATCTTCGAGTTCTTCACTTCTTTTCATTCCCTTTGTTCCTGGGTGCCATCCTCAAGTGTGTTCTCAAGTGAAAACCCCCACGTGCATGATCCTAAGTATGTTGGAAACTACCTTAGGTAAAAACCCTCATGGACATGGTCCTGAGTAGCCACTCAAAATAAACCAAACAACCATTCCATCCAGGTGATTCATTAACTTAGTAATGAGTACTCTCAGGTGAAAACCCCCACATACTATGATCCTAAGTATAGTAAACTATCTTAGGTGAAAACCCTCATAGACATGGTCCTGAGTAGACAATTAACATTTTTTAAAACTTTTCATCAATAGCATAGCATCAATATTCTATTAAGTATTTCAAAGGTACCTAGACACAAAGGAATAAGGAAAATTCTAAACATGTCTTGCATAGCAATATCACAAAGTCCCGCGCATGCTTAACAAAAATAAACTACTCATGCATATAGAAAATACTTAAGAGATTTATGAATGTGCCACTTGCCTTGGCAGCAAGAAGAGCAGGAGTAGCAGTTGCAAAAGTCGTCGTTTCTCTCCGAAAATTCTAACACGTGAAACAAGCCACAATTCAACAACAACAAATAAAATATGATATGCATGAGATGCAAAATACACATACAAGGTTTACACAAAAAGTTTGGTTAAAGAATAAGTTGTGTTTAACATATTTGTCGAGAAAGTTCCAAGAGTTATATACTAGTCCATCAATTGTAATTAAAACATTAAAATGTTTTAAACACAATTTTAACTAAATATTCATAAAGTGGCATTTAAAGGTTTTAACACAACTTAATTGCATTAATGAATATGTCATTTAGTCTCTCTGGTCAAAAGTCATTAATTAGGATATTTCTCAAAAGAAAACATAATAAAATTTATTCTAGGATTTAAACTATAACACCAAAATTCAATTTAAGCACGTGATTTTTAAAACATAAGGAAAATAATCAAAAATATTTTCTAACATAGGATTCATATTACACATATCCTAAAGTTTCTAAAACTATATTATTTGCAAAGATTGGATTTACTGAATTAAAGATATGTCAAAAATACTCAAATCACACATTTGAATTTTGAATATTTTGCACTATGTCAAAAATGAAAACTAACAGTTCTAAAATATTCTAAATGTCAAGGGCTTTCCAAATATATAAAAATATTTGAATTTGGCTAAACAGATAAAAAGCAATGATAAAAACAATATGGAGGGGGTTTTCTGTTAAACTGCCATTTTAATTCTATTTAAGAAATTCGCGGAAAATTCTACGCCTACGTGGCTCCGACGTGACGCTGACGGAGCGCTTACTGTGCGTTGACGGAGCAAGCCACGTTAGCGTACCGGTTCAATTTTAAGTGATCTAATCCTAGCCGTCGACGGAAGATCTAACGGTTCATATCAAATTGACCAAAACCGAGCGGCGCCATCGCCGGAAACCTAGCCGGAGATGAGGCCCGCGGCGGTGACATCGCCGGCACACACGTTCCGGTGTTCTACTGCTTACGAGGATGAACGGATCATACCACTACGCGTGGGAGGTCGAGGCGAGGTCGGGGCCTTCGGAGTGTCCTGGTTCAGCGGTAATCTCTCGCCGGAGTTGGAGCAGGCGGCGGTGAGCTTCGGTTGCGGATGAAGGCGTCAGTCTGGCGCACGAACAAATACGGGACCATGTCAGAAAGGTGCGCAGTAACAAATGAAAGAGAAAAGGGGGAGATGGGAGGGCGCGGGCTGTCCTGGACTCGCCGGAAATGGAGGTCGTCGCCGGCAGCCGTGGCGGAGCTTCGTGGATGCTTACGAGCAGCCTGGTGGCTCCTGAGCTTTGTTTTTGGGGCAAAACGAAGAGGGGATCGAGGGGCTTAAGTAGAGGGAAACGGTGATGCAAATGGTGCCGTAAATCGCCCGATTGATGGGATTGAAATCCTGCATTTCTCTGTTCATAACTCGAGCGAGTAAAAAGCGAACCGTTGCTCACTGGGAGGGATGACAGGTGGGTCCCACCTGTCAGCCGCAGCGGGAGAGAGAAGGAGGTCGGGCCGCTAGTGGGCTGCTACGCGCTGCGCATGCGAGAGGTAAGCTGGGCTTCGGCCCAGTATGGCTCGGGGAGGAGGCCTCGTTTAATTTTTTTTATTCAAGTGATTTTTCTTATTAAATCTTGAATCTGAAATAAATTCAAATCTTTATCGAAACTTCTCAGAAAAATTTCATAAAAATACCTTTTGAAATGCCTATTAAAAACAGAACTTTTTGGTAGTATTCTTTTCTAAAATTAAATAAATTGGAAGATTATTATAAAATCAATAATACAACATTATTGAAGTAAAATCAATATAAATATGTAAATAAAAATTAATTTAAACCTTATTTGATTTAAATGTCATGTTTAATTGATAGTGATGTATGAATGCACGGGTTGATTTTTGCATTCCAAAACAAATTCTATATAAATTCAAAAGTTTTGATTTTTCTAAATTTTCAAAAACTGAAAAATCCTAAGATGTTACAGACTACCACCCTTAAAAGGAATCTCGTCCTCGAGATTCGGAAAGGCTAGCAAATGGTTGTGACTAGGATATCTGGGTAGTCTAGCACCCTTAAAAGAAGATTTTGCTGGTAGTCAAACTTTAAACTGGATTCTTCATTACGAACGTACCATTCACCATACTAGGCTCATTGAAGTTTCTTCCCTTATGGACATGGTTCACATATCCTTTATCAAAAGGATTTGGCTTGGCAGTTTCTTCGGCTTTCTTTGCTGGGCACTCACTTGCATAATGGCTCCTGTTCTTGCACTTGTAGGAAAGTACTTGGCTAATATCCTTCTGGTGCTCGGGATTTGGGCGGTGATGTCCATGGTTGTGGCCAGCATGTCCATTTCCTTTTTGGTCTCCGTTGCTTCCCTTGAATCCACCATTATGGTTACGATCATGATGTTGATGGTTGCTTCCTCCACTATGGTGGTTCCCTGGTTTATATCCATGGTTTACGTCATGTGAAAGGTGCTTCTTGAATGCAGGTTCAGCATGATGTTTGTTCATACCCAGTTTCCTCTTCCTGTTTTCAGCCTTCTTGATGATATCCTCCAGTATGATAGCTTGATCCAGGAGGGACTGATAGTTCGGGGCGTAAGCTACTGTCAGAGGAATCTTCAGCTCGTCACTCATCCCAATGAGGAATTTTGATTTCCTCTTACCATCAGTGTCAATATCTTCTGGAGCATAACGAGACAATGTATGGAAGTCATCCATATACTCCTTTAGTGTCATGTTTCCCTGTTTCAGGTTTCTGAACTCTTCTTGCTTTAAGTTCATAATAACCGTGGAGATATGAGCATTACAAAAACCTTCCTTGAAGCTTTCCCAAGTCAAGTTGTCCAGAGGGTGTGTGATTTGATACGTATCCCACCATTGGGATGTTGGTCCTTCCAACAGATGAGTGGTAAACCTCACCTTCTCAGGGTCAGTGCACTCACAAGTCACCAGATCTCTATCTACTGAGCATAGCCAGTCATCGGCCACCACTGGCTCAGTTGCATTGGAGAACTTGTTAGGCCTAAGTCTTAGAAACCTGGTAAGTCTGTCCACTTGGGGAGGTGGTGGTGGTGGCGGATTGTTGTTGTTGTTATTGTTGTTGTTGTTGTTGTTGCTTCCTGCAATAAACTGAGTCATCATAGTCATCAATTGGGCTTGGGCGGTCATAAGTTGCTGCATAGCATCATTGTTGTTGTTGTTCTCGGGAGCACGACGGGGAGGCATCTGTGGTTTAGCATAGATGAGCAAAAGATAGATAGATCTAGGGGAAAATATTCCTACCCATACAAGCAATTAACACAATCAACCACAACCATCAAATTTTTAAACATGTCTTTTTGAAAACCGAACTAATCGTTTTGGAACGAGGTACACCGAGATCATGGAAAACAAATACGATAATACTGCCATATCACAATTTAATAGGTCAATACATCAAATAAGATCTCGGTATTCTAATAAATAGGTGGTCTAATCTATCTCCTTCCTAAGTGCATCGAGTTCCTCCTCTATTTCCTTGAGTTCATCAAGGTCCTCCTGGGTGTTGTGAAGCCTAAATCGAAGTCTTCCTCCAAGGTGTTTGATGGCCTCCCAAGCTACACTTATTGTTGAATCAAAGAATGTTGTGTGTACTATTGTGTCGGTGAATATGCAACAACCTTTGGTCTTGTGGTCATCTTCTTTGCTTTTGTATAAATGGAGTTGCACCCACCAGTACTCTTGACCTTAACCCATAAAAGTAAATCCTTTGTATATTGATTCTCCTTCATATCCCAAGCTCTTCATTATATCCTTAAGTGCTCTTGGAAACTCATTCTCACATTCCAAGGCCATAGTAATCACTGGTCCCTTCTTGATGGATTCAATGAGGCTGGTCATCTAAAAAAACAAGAGAAGAATACTTAGAAAGGAAATAGTTAAGATAGTTACAAGAATGGTGTTCAAAAAAAGTTTTCTTAGTAGCAAACTGAATAAAAATAAATTTTCAATCCTATGGCCAAAGCTTTTTCTATCCAGACTTAGGGTTTCGAACCTACAGGCAACACAGTGCTCTGATACCATCTGTAGCGGACCTGCACTTAGAAAATGGCAAGTCCCTGTGTATAGTGCAAATCCCTGGATTGATTCGTTTGCACACACAGTTTACGATGTAATATCACCACAAAGTATCAAATTTATTACATTGATGATCCAGACTTAGAAAATATTCGATACAATTTGCATAGCATAAAGCTAGCTTGGAAAGAATAAAAAGCGGAAATAACATCCATCATATTCATGTTGCCACAGGCGAAAACATGGTGGTTGCAGACTCGAAACCCTTAAACTAAACATCACACTTCCTCTGAATAGTCTGCAATAAGAAAAATATTGCAACAACGTGGGTCAGAACCATTTTGAAAATGGAACTGGCAAGTGACACTATAATGGACACTTAGAAGAAAAACTCTAATAACCTGTATGCATATTTGGTTGGTGGAGTTTCCAAGGCTATTTTGCGTAAAGTCAGTTTTATCCTATCACTTTATAAAACAGTTTCAACATCATAATGGGTAACACTGGTAAGTTCCAGTGAACCAAAAGATGGCCCATCCCTGAGTGCACCCTCAGGTAAAAACCCCCACATACTATGGTCCTAAGTATAGTGAAAACTATCTTAGGTGAAAACCCCCATAGACATTGTCCTGAGTTGCTCACCCATATAAGTGTACCATCAGGTAAAAACCCCCACATAACATGGTCCAAAGTATAGTAGAAACTATCTTAGGTGAAAACCCCCATGAACATGGTCCTAAGTAGTTCACTATTGTTCAACTATCAAAATTTTATTTAAGAAATTAGAATGTTGGGAATCCTCCGTTGGCGTCCTTGATCAGCTGAAGTCTTCACTTGGATTTCTTATCTTCAAGTTCTTCACTTCTTTTTATTCCCTTTGTTCCTGGGTGCCATCCTCAAGTGTGCTCTCAAGTGAAAACCCCCACGTGCATGATCGTAAAAACCCTCATGGACATGGTCCTGAGTAGCCACTCAACATAAACCAAACAACCATTCCATCCAGGTGATTCATTAACTTAGTGATGAGTACTCTCAGGTGAAAACCCCCACATACTATGATCCTAAGGATAGTAAACTATCTTAGGTGAAAACCCTCATAGACATGGTCCTGAGTAGACACTTAACATTTTTTAAAAAATTTCATCAATAGCATAGCATCAATATTCTATTAAGTATTTCATAGGTACCTAGACACATAGGAATAAGGAAAATTCTAAACATGTCTTGCATAGAAATATCACAAAGTCCCGCACATGCTTAACGAAAATAAACAACTCATGCATATAGAAAAGAGTTAGGAGATTTATGAATGTGCCACTTGCCTTGGCAGCAAGAAGAGCCGGAGTAGCAGTTGCAAAAGTCTTCGTTTCTCTCTAAAAATTCTAACACATGAAACAAGCCACAATTAAACACACAACAAATAAAATATGATATGCATGAGATGCAAATTACACATACAAGGTTTACACAAAAAGTTTGGTTAAAGAATAAGTTGTATTTAACATATTTGTCGAGAAAGTTCCAAGAGTTATATACTAGTCCATCAATTGTATTTAAAACATTAAAATGTTTTAAACACAATTTAAACTAAATATTAATAAAGTGGCATTTAAAGGTTTTAACACAACTTAATTGCATTAATGAATATGTCATTTAGTCTTTCTGGTCAAAACTCATTAATTAGGATATTTCTCAAAAGAAAACATAATAAAAGTTATTCTAGGATTTAAACTATAACACCAAAATTCAATTTAAGCACATGATTTTTAAAACATAAGGAAAATGATCAAAATATTTTCTAACAGAGGATTCATATTACACATATCCTAAAGTTTCTAAACTATTTTATTTGCAATGATTGGATTTACTGAATTAAAGATATGTCAAAAATACTTAAATCACACATTTGAAATTTGAATATTTTGCACTATGTCAAAAATGAAAACTAACAGTTCTAAAATATTCTACATGTCAAGGGCTTTCCAAATATATAAAAGTATTTGAATTTGGCTAAACAGATAAAAAGTTATGATAAAAAATATATGCACGGGGTTTTCTGTAAAACTGCCATTTTAATTCTATTTAAGAAATTCGCAGAAAATTCTACGCCTACGTGGCTCCGACGTGGCGCTGACGGAGCGCTGACTGTGCGTTGACGGAGCAAGCCACGTCAGCGTACCGGTTCAATTTTAAGTGATCTAATCCTAGCCGTGCACGGAAGATCTAACGGTTCAGATAAAATTGACCAAAACCGAGCGGCACCATCGCCGGAAACCTAGCCGGAGACGAGGCCCGCGGCGGTGACATCGCCGGCACACACGTTCCCGGCTTTCTACTGCTTACGAGGATGAACGGTTCATACCACTACGCGTGGGAGGTCGAGGCGAGGTCGGTGGCGAGGTCGGGGCCTTCGGAGTGTCCTGGTTCAGCGGTAATCTCTCGCCGGAGTTGGAGCAGGCGGCGGTGAGCTTCGGTTGCGGACGAAGGCGTTGTTCTGGCGCACGAAAAAATACGGGACCATGTCAGAAAGGTGCGCAGTAACAAATGAAAGAGAAAAGGGGGAGATGGGAGGGATCGGGGTGTCCTGGACTCGCCGGAAATGGAGGTCGTCGCCGGCGGCCGGGGCGGAGCTTCGTGGATGCTTACGAGCAGCCTGGTGGCTCCTGAGCTTTGGTTTTGGGGCAAAACAAAGAGGGGATCGAGGGGCTTAAGTAGAGGGAAACGGTGATGCAAATGGTGTCGTAAATCGCCCGATTGATGGGATTGAAATCGTGCGTTTCTCTGTTCATAACTCGGGCGAGTAAAGAGCGAACCGTTGCTCACTTGGAGGGATGACAGGTGGGTCCCACCTGTCAGCCGCAGCGGGAGAGAGAAGGAAGTCGGGCCGCTAGCGGGCTGCTACGCGCTGCGCGTGCGAGGGTAAGCTGGGCTTCGACCCAGTTGGGCTCGGGGAGCAGGCCTCGTTTAATTTTTTTATTCAAATGAATTTTCTGTTTAAATCTTGAATCTGAAATAAATTCAAAACTTTATCAAAACTTCTCAGAAAAATTCATAAAAATACTTTTTGAAATGCTTATTAAAAAAAACTTTTTGGTAGTATTCTTTTCTAAAATTAAATAAATTGGAAGATTATTATAAAATCAATAATACAACTTTATTGAAATAAAATCAATATAAATATGTAAATAAAAATTAATTTAAACCTTATTTGATTTAAATGTCATGTTTAATTGATAATGATGTATGAATGCACGGGTTGATTTTTGCATTCCAAAACAAATTCTATATAAATTCAAAAGTTTTTGATTTTTCTAAATTTTCAAAAACTGAAAAATCCTAGGATGTTACAAGAGAGGAAGGTCTCTGCTGTCCTGGCGCAGGCGGCGCAACTTTATTGACTCCTTTATCACCAAATCGGCAAAGGGAGCGCCTGCGTCACTCTGCGGATACGGTAGATGTTGGGGATATATCAACTAGGGGTATAACCAGCATGGATCAATCCGGCTAGTCCAGGGTGGCCCAAGGGTTGTAAGGCCAAGGCCTGCCGGGCGGCCCAGATAGCTGACGTGCAGGGAAGTAGGCGAACGGTCCAAGGAAGGCGGAAGGCCTAAACCCATCAAGCCACCGAGCCCAAGACGGAAGGCGGCAACTAAGCCGGCTAGGTCCAGGACTTTGTTTACTTGCCGGACAAGTACTTACCTTGTACCCTGGGGTCTGGCCGCCTATATAAGCCGGCCACCAGGGAGCCTTTAAGGGAGAGCTCAGAGACAATCTCCATAGGCATCATACCCATTGTAACCTGTTCACGGCTATTGCCTCATAGTGAATTATAGCAGCACGTAGGATCCCGCCGCCGTTGTGGGATCCGAAGCTTGGTAAACTCGCCGTGTTCAATCCCGACCTTGACGACACCAACCTTCTTCCCCACAATCCATACGTAGGCTAGAGGACCCCCGTCTCCTATCAAATATGCCGATACCACGACAGTTGGCGCCCGCCGTGGGGCATAAGGTTCTTGGCGTCACGTTCCAGGCGGGAACACTTGGCGGCGTGGGCAAGCAGATCGCCGTCGGTCGCGTCACAAGGTACGGCGGCCATAGCTATGTCAACTCGGATGTGTCCTGGCTCCCGGCGGATGACTACCTTATCGGATGCGCAATCGTGCCGATCGGATGGATTGACGTCTTCATCGGGTACACGTCAGAGGTGTTCGGCCTACCGCGTTTCTACAACCCCACCCACCAACCCTTCGACCAAGCAGTCGACCGGCAAGATGGATCTGAATCCGCCTTCTCCCAGGAGTCGGCCGAATCTTATTTCCACTTCGTCGGAGTTGTCGGACTGGGATCCGACTCCCAGCCGGAAAACAACGATCCTGAGTCAATCCTCCCTGCTCTGCAGGAGGATGCGATGTCAGATGCCGGATCCAGATCTACCGTTCAAGTCAACATAGACTCTGACTCCGATGATGATGCTAGTCTCTTCGAAGAGAAGAGCAAAACCCGCTTTTCCAGTGGAAATCCGGCTCCCTCAGAGGGTACAGCGGATACAGACATGCCTGACAAGCTGGCTATGATGGTTGTTGTCGGTCACGAGCCGGCGGAAGAAGCCGGAGACACCACTGCCGGCCAACTCATTGAAAGTTCCGACAAGGTGTGCGCAAAGAAGAAAACTGGCCTCGAGAAAGGCGGCAGCAGCAAACCCACGGATTTGCTCTCCGTCATCAAAGAAGTAGACGAGATCATGAATACTCCGGTGAACAAAAACACCCCACTCGACGAAGTGGAAGAGCTTAGGCTTAACATGCTTAGGCACTCTGACTTCCTGCGAAAAAGAGAGGAGCACGTTGAGAACCTTGCGAAGAAGATCAAGAAAGAGCAGGAGAAGATGTCGGCCAAAACAAGCCGGCAACTCTTCGAGGAGAAAAGGTCATCAAAAAACCGCCGTGGAAAAGAGCCGCCTACGCAAGCAACGACAGCGGCTCAAGACCTAGGGTTCGATTGGCATACGTCACCACAGCGAGTGGATAGAAGGGGGGATGTTGTCTTCTGCACCCCTATCCTCAACGCGGCTGCCGCGTTAGATACCCTGGACGACAACACTTACACGGCGGAAGAAAAGCTGGCCAACGCAAGACACTTCGTAAGCAAGGCCCTAGAACAACAAGCTCGCGCTGATTCCTACGGCCACATGGCGGATGCCCGCGGGGGAGACCTAGAGTCTAAGTCGGGCAAGTGCAAAGCTGCACCCGGCGCCGACCCCGAAGGCCCGTCTGGCTCCAGTAGCCATGGCGACAAAAGGAAGGCAACGCCACCTCCAAAGAAGGCGCCGCCGCCAAAGCCAAGGCGGGACGAAAATTCAAGGACGGGAAGCAGAGGAGACCTACCACCTCCATCTCAGCCAAGACGCGACAATGGCGGTAGCCGGAACAACAGGCAAGCGCCTAGAAAAGATGGCGGCAACGACCCTCCAAGGAGAGGCCGCAGCCGATCTCCGCAACGCAGCAATGGCAGCAAGAAGAGAGAGGAGGTAGAAGGGCCCAGGCGAAGCATAAGCCGGGCAGCGCAGGACGAGCCGGACGCAAACAGAAGCGCACGACAGCTCGATCCAAAAGACGCACGACATAGCCTACAAGACATAGCAAGAGGAAAGGAGCCGCTATACTCTGGACCAAAGTGCTTCAGTGACGCCATCCGCAGAGAGCCGTTCCCTAAGGACATGACATCAGTGTCAAAAAACTGTTCTAGGTATAACGGCCTCGTTAAGCCGGACTCATGGCTTTCCGACTATGCCATGGCCATAGAGATTGCCGGCGGGAGCAGCCATATTGCCGTCCGCTACCTACCTCTCATGTTGGAAGGCGCGGCAAGAGCTTGGATCGACAACCTTCCTGAAAAGTCCATCCATAGCTGGTACGACATGGAAAAGGTTTTCTCCCAGCACTTCCAAGGAACATACAAGCGTCCAAATACCTACACGGATTTGCAGCGCTGTATCCAAAAGCCGGACGAAACCATGACAGATTTTGTCAGCCGTTGGATATCCGAAAAAGCCAACTGTCATGGTGTTTCGGACGCACAGGCTATCCATGCCTTCTACACGGGCCTACAGAAGAAGTCCTTGCTCCGTCATAGGCTCGTCCGCGAGCAAATCACAGACCTTGGTGAGATGCTCAACCTAGCCGCCCAATACGCGGCGGCGGATGACGACGCCCGGGACGATGACCCAGACGTCAACATCATACCAAAGCGGAACAACAAACGCAAGCAGGCGGCGGATGACAAAGCCGGGCCTTCCATTGAGGTAGCCGCAGCATTCCAAGGGAACGCCGGCAAAAAGAAGTGGAAGAATAAGAAAGATAGTCGCGAAGCCGGCTCAGGGCCTAAGGCGGCGCGAATCACTTATGAACAGGCAAAACTTTTGCCATGTCCCATCCACGCCTCATTGGGCAAGGTCAACCATATGCTTGGCGAGTGTCGTTTCATGGACGACTTCAAAAAGGATCCCACAGTCGGCTGGAAGTCAAAGAAGTCAAAGAAGAACGACAGGAAAGACAGCAAGGAGGATGAGGATGACGACGACATGTCTATCTCAAGCGAAGATGACGCAGCCGCCAAGAAAAAGAAGCCATATCCGAAGGTCAAAGAATCTCTTGTGTGCTTTGTCGGCACGCCTTCGGCTAAGGCGGATAAGGCGGAAATGCGCGAACTCAACGCGACAATGCCGGACGTCCCTCAGTACTTGAACTGGTCTGAGGCAACAATCACTTGGGACCGGTCCGACCACCCTGATCACGTTCCTCACCCAGGCAAGTACGCCCTTGTCGTCGATCCCATTGTCGACAACTTCAGACTCACAAAGGTACTTATGGATGGCGGCAGCAGCCTCAACATCCTGTACTATGACGCACTAAGCCGCATGAACCTATCAGAGGGTCAGTTGGATCACAGCAACCTCACCTTTCATGGCATAGTGCCCGGCAGGCAAGCAAAGTCAATGGGAAGCATCAGGCTGAAGGTAACTTTTGGGCCAAAAGAGAACTACCGCTCAGAATTCCTTAGGTTTGAAGTTGTCCCCTTCAAAAGCGCCTATCATGCAATCTTCGGACGACCGGCTTTCGCCAAGTTCATGGCAAGGCCGTGCTACATATACAGCAAGCTTAAAATGCCGGGGGAAAATGGAACCATCACGATTTCCGGCAACTTCAAGAAAGCCAAGGAGTGCGAGCGTGGCATGGCCGCCTTCGCAGAAGCCGTCATCCACAAGGAAGAACTCGCGCTGCTCGGGGCGGATTCAGACAACTCCATGCCAAAGCCAAAGATGGACGTCAAGAAGACCTTCGAAGCGTCAGAAGACACCAAAAAGGCGGACCTCATCCCAGGTGACAAGTCTAAACAAGTTGTCATCGGCTCCAACCTTGACAGCAAATAGGAAGGCGCGCTCGTCGAGTTCCTCCGTGAGAATCGTGACATCTTTGCATGGTCGCCTTCCGACATGCCTGGTGTACCGAGGGAACTTGCCGAGCACTCGCTCAACGTCATAAAAGGATCCAAGCCGGTGAAGCAAGCAACAAGACGCTTTGGAGATGAGAGACGCAAGGCTATAGGGAAGGAGATAAATAGGCTGAAAGCTGCCAATTTCATTAAAGAAGTTGTACACACCGATTGGGTGGCAAATCCTGTACTTGTCCCAAAGAAGAATAAAGAGCTGAGGATGTGTATTGACTATACTGGTGTTAACAAGTGCTGCCCAAAGGATCCCTTTGTGCTGCCTAGAATTGACCAAGTCGTAGACTCCACAGCAGGCTCCGAGCTGCTTTGTTTTCTGGACGCCTACTCAGGATACCACCAAATCAAGATGAGAGAGTCAGATCAGCTGAAAATATCTTTCACAACTCCATACGGAACTTTCTGCTACATTACAATGCCTTTTGGCCTGAAGAATGCAGGGGCAACATACCAGCGCTGTATGCAAAATTGCCTGCACGAACAGATCGGCCGCAATGTTCACGTCTATGTAGACGACATCGCGGTAATGTCAAAAAAGAAGGCGGATCTCCTAGAGGACTTGGAAGAAACTTTTCAGAATCTCCGGAGGTATCAGATGAAACTCAATCCCGCCAAGTGCGTTTTCGGCGTCCCAGCCGGCAAACTCCTCGGATTCATCGTCTCAGAACGAGGGATTGAGATTAACCCGGAGAAGATCAAGGCCATCCAAAACATATCCAGACCTACTTTTCTGAAGGACGTGCAGCGCCTAGCCGGATCGGCGGCAACCGTCATTCGTTTCATAAGCCGCCTAGGGGAAAAGGCAATGCCTCTCTACCGGCTACTGAAGAAATCCGACAACTTCGAGTGGACAGCAGAGGCAGACGTCGCCTTGCAACAACTTAAGGAGGCCCTCGAATCCGCTCCGATATTGGCAGCACCTCGATCACAGGAACCAATGCTGCTGTACATCGCGGCTACAGGAGCTGTTGTCAGCGTTGTCTTGGCTGTGGAAAGAAAGGAGAACGAAGCCGCGACGTGTGAGCAGCGACCGGTCTACTTCATCAGTGAAGTATTCTCCGCCTCCAAGCAGAGTTATCCGCATTACCAAAAGCTGGCTTATGGTGTATTCTTCGCCGCCAGAAAGCTTAGGCATTACTTCCAGGAACACACAGTAACAGTAGTCAGCAAGGCACCGTTGGGAGACATAATCAACAATGCAGAGGCAACAGGTCGAGTTGCCAAATGGGGCATCGAACTCGCCGCCTTTGATATAGTCTATAAACCACGGACCGCCATCAAATCTCAAGCACTTGCAGACTTTGTCGCCGACTGGACAGAGGCAATGGAGGAAACAACACTCCCCGAGTAAAAATATTGGGTCATGCACTTTGACGGATCAAAAATGCTCAAAGGCTCGGGGCCTGGAGTCGTTCTACGTACGCCTAAAGGTGACAAGCTTAGCTACGTGTTACAAATCCACTTCACAGCAACCAACAATGTTGCCGAGTACGAAGCCTTGCTTCACGGGTTACACGTGGCAAACGACCTGGGCGTCAAAAGAATCCTCTGTTATGGCGACTCAGATCTGGTCGCGCAGCAAGTAAGCGGAACATGGGATGCGAAAAGCGCAACAATGGCAGCTTACAGAGCCAAAGTTGACGAATTTGCAAAAAACTTCGTAGGCTACGAAGTCTGACACGTTCCAAGAGCTGAGAATGAGGCGGCAGACACACTTGCAAGACTTGGATCGGAACGCAAAAAGGTACCAAAAGATATCTTCCTGGAGCAATTGCACAAGCCATCCATTAAAGGCGCCGATTTGATGGACCCCGACTCAGAAGAACCGGTAGAAGCGGCAAGTCTCGCTGTCTACTTAGCACAGTCGGATTGGACAGTCCCATACCTCGATTTTCTAATCGATCAAAAGCTGCCGGAAGACGATGAGGTGCTAAAGAGGCAGATCATAAGGCGAGCCAAGGAATTCACGATAATAAAAGGCGAGCTATATAAGCGAAGCACTTGCGGCATCTATCAGCGGTGCATACAGCCGGAAGAAGGCCGGGAAATTCTAAAAGACATACATATTGGCACCTGCGGGCATCATGCTTCCGCTAGGTCCATTGTGTCAAAAGCTTTCCGCCAAGGTTTCTACTGGCTCACCGCCAAAGAAGACGCCGAGAGCATCGTAAAGACATGCAAAGGCTGCTAGTTGTACGCCCGCCAACCTCATTTGCCGGCACAAGAGCTAAGGACGATCCCAATCACCTGGCCGTTCGCGGTCTGGGGCTTGGACATGGTGGGTCCCTTTAAAAAGGCGCGCGGTGGGTACACTCACCTATTGGTCGTTGTCGACAAGTTCACCAAATGGGTCGAAGCCAAACCGATCAGCAAACTTGATGCACGAACAGCCACCAATTTTCTCTGGGGAATTATCTCTCGGTTTGGAGTTCCACACAGCATTATCACCGACAATGGCAGCAATCTGTCTCAAGGCGACATAGAAGAATACTGCAGCGATCTGGGCATCCGGCTTGATTTGGCATCCGTGTCGCACCCTCAATCCAATGGACAAGTAGAGCGTACAAACGGCCTAGTCTTATCAGGACTTAATCCTCGTCTCGAAGCTCCATTACACAGGGCAGCCGGTGCTTGGGCAGATGAGTTACAGTCGGTATTGTGGAGTTTGCGCACAACGCCAAACAGGTCTACCAACTACACTCCTTTCTTCTTAGTATATGGCGCAGAGGCAGTGCTACCTACCGACATGAAATACGACTCCCCAAGAGTTCAAGCCTACATCGAGCAAGACGTAGAAGGTGCAAGACAGGATAGCCTAGACCTGCTAGACGAAGAAAGAGACGTCGCTCTCCATCGCTCCGCCTTGTACCAGCAACAACTTCGCCGCTATCATAGCCGGAGAGTGCGGAAGCGAAGCTTCAGAACAGGTGACCTGGTTCTCCGCCTAATTCAAGACAGAAAAGGCTTGCACAAGTTATCCCCGCCATGGGAAGGACCGTTTATAGTCACAAAGGCGCTGCTCAATGGTTCCTACTACCTAGCCGACATCCGCGACGAAGACGAAAACAAAATGCGCAAGAAGGCGGCAGGAAAAAGGGGAACCAAGCGCAAGAAAGGCATTGACGATCCATTCGAGCAAACAAGACGGCCTTGGAATATTGAGCAGCTACGTCTTTTTAACACTTAGCAATTTATAATTGTGATAAGTTAAATATGGTTATGAAATAAAAGTCTATGGTTCCTCATCTGTGTTGAGATGCATGCCATCTTTTGTCTTTTCTTGCAATCATATTTCCCCTATGTATCTAAGTTACCTATTTTCTAGCTCCGTGCAAAGGTTCAAACTGGTAGATACTTGCAGCTTTCGAGCCAACCCAAAGCAAAAACAAACTTTTTGCGCCACCTAATTCCTTTACCTCTGATTACTTATATGTGGTTCGCCTAGTAGTATGTCTTTGACACCAACATGTTGGCTTTGGTCTCTGATTCTAAACAAATGGTCTAGCCCTGGTTGTTTCAGCTAAAGTTACCGGCTGAGGTTTCGTCAACATACAAAAAGTCAAGCATATAAGTCAGGGTAAAATTAAGGCGGGCCATATAAATAAAGACAAAGTAAAACTTGTCAGCCAGTTTCCGCCTAGTGAAGCAGCAACAAAAGTATATACAAATATTACAAGTTAATGTTGCATTGTTTCAGGGGCCGACAAAATAAGGCTGGTGGGAGGCAAGGACAAGAAAAGATATGGCTCGGGGGAGCATCTACATCAGACTTGGGGGCTGACAACTTCAGCCCCAGAACTATCACTCCCCTCCGCCTCAGCCGCGCCGGCAGCTCCAGCTCCCTCTCCGCCAGGCACAGGATGGCGCCGGTAGAAGATTGAAGTGTCCACCATGTCGGCGACTCGCGTGGCGTAGCCGGCAACGCTGTCCAGAACAGCGGCCGGCTCAACCTCGCTACCGTGTTCATACGTTGACGGCTTGCCTTCGGTGACGGCTTCTATCTCCGCCTCGGGGTAGTGCGCCATGAACAACCCAAGGGCGGTCTTGGCTCCACCCCGCGCCGCCGACTTCAGCGAGCTTTTGTGCAATTTGGTCGCCTGCTCCAAGATGGCGGGCACGTCGCTGAACTCGGTCGGCTCCTGGCTGCCAGACGAAGTGAAGAACTTGGCGGCAAACCGCTTGGACGCCGCCAAAGTCTCGGCGATCATCTCGCCCAGACGCGCAAGGCGATCCAGGCGGGGGCTGACAACCTTGTCATCGCCTAAACCGGCAGGAACTGCATCAAAAATAAAGCCATAAGTTTGGCTCAGGCTAAAGCAACATGGCAGTATCAAAAAAGGAGCAAGAAATTACCAAGGACCGAGTTATGGAAAGCCGACAACTCAATCATATGAGTTGCCAGCGCGTCCTCTGCAGTTTGGGCGCGAGAAGTCTGCTTGGATATCTCTTCCGCAGCCATCTTCTCCGCCTCCGCCAACTTGTTGCGCAGGCTTTCCAGCTCACCAGTGAGCTGGCTGGATTCCTACGCAAACTTGAGTTGCTGGGCCTCCATCTCCTTTTGATGAGCCGCCTTCAACTCCAAGTTGGTGGCCGCCAAGTCTGAAGCTTCATTCATAAGAGCTTGCATATCAGTGGACGCCTTCAGGATATCCTGGGCGTGGTCTAGCAGTTCTACAAATATGGATTCGCTAAGCTAAATGATTGACGGAAACATAGGTCAAAAGCATAGTTGGAGAAAGGGATCAACCCTACCTTCATCTTTTTCGCGGGCCGCCTCCAGTTCGGCGATCCGCCTGTCCTTGGCCTCGCACTCCTTCTTCAGGTCGTGGTGGCGCCGGTTTATCTCGACTCGGGAGGAGACGAGCTCGACGTTGGCGGACACAAGGCCCTGCAAGAAAAAACAAAGGCATATAACATATTGTCGAATAACCACTAAGCCGGCAGTCAAAGTTTCTTTTGACTTGCCATCTAAGTGCTCGGGGGAAAGACTATGTATATGCCGGAGGGGTAGAAACTTACAGATAGGTCGCCCTCCAAGTCGGCGAAGGCCTGCGAGGCAAAGGCGGCAAAAGCCAAAGTTGACTCCTTGGCCTCCTTAAAGGTAGACCAAGGGTCCCTGACTTTGCCGCCTCCCGCAGTCGGGGCTGCCCTCCGAGACCCGCCGGCAGTCGACTCCAGCAACCCTTCGTTGGCGGCGCGCGATTGCGCGGCATCATCGGCCGTAGCCTCAGCCAGCAGAAGGGGAGTTTTGGGCGCGCGGTCGGCGGAAGGGGCCCTTGGCGGAGCACCTGAGGCCGGAGCTGGGGGCTGACGTCGAGCGTCGCCCATGAAGCTGCCGGCGTGGAGCTGAGAGGTTGGCGGCACGGTGGCCGGCGAGCCGCCTTGCGGCCGCTTACCTTTGCCAAGGAGCCTGGTCGTCAACCGGGAGGTTGCGACCCTTTCCCTGTTAACAAAAAGCAAGCACAGTCAATTGGCCAGTATTGAAGAGTTTTGTCGTCTGATAAAGGCAAAGTTGAGTACCTTCGGGGGATGTTAATCCCCGCGTTCTCGCCAATGTTGGCGAGAGTCGGCTCGGTAGCCGACGCGATCCGTTTCCTCCTCTCGGCATTCGCCGTAGAGGAGGCAGCGCCGGACGCCTTGCGCTTCTTCGTCTTCCCGGCTTCCGACTCGTAGAAGTCGGGAGCCAGGTCATCCTCCCTCAACTCGGAGAGCTGAAAAAGAAGACATGTTAAAGGAACCCAATCCTAGCCGGCAAAGCTGTCAAACAAAGGGCAAAGGAAGAAAATATTTACCTCGAGGGGAGGGTTGTCGTGGGTGTGCATGGGCACGCCCTCGGCCGCCTTCACCGACCCCGCCTTGACGAGGCTGCGGAGCCGAAATGCCAGGTCGACGACCGGCAATATCTCTTCGCGTGTCAGTAGGCGAATACTGACACATCTTGTGCGGGCTGTACCGCAGGGGGAGGATTTGCCGGCCGAGCCAGCAAATGACGGTGTCGACCCCATCCAGCTGGGGGGGAGCCATCGTCCTCGTGAGGAACTCGATCCGCCTTTGAATAAGGCGGAGTTCCTCCGTCAACTTGGGCACCGCCTCATCCCAGCATGGGCGAGGCATGGGTGGCGCGTTGACGAATGCCGGAATGCCGACTTGACGGCCCGGCGCTGCCATGTCTTGGCAGTAGAAGAATGTGGAGGTCCAGCCCTTGACGGACTCAAGGTATGGTATCTTAGGATACCATTGGCGGCCCTGGCGGCAGTTGAAGGTGATAATGCCGCAGGTCGCCAGCCCGCCGTCCGGCACCGTCTGTCGCCTGCAACGGAAGCAGTATCTGAAGAAGTCTAAACTAGGCCTAATACCTAGGTAGCCTTCAAACAGAGCTGTGAAGCCGGCTAAGACTAATATACTATTGGGTGTGATGTTATGGGGCTGGAGCCTGTAGTGATCCAAGACCTCACTAAAAAAGGCCGAAGGCGGAAGCGACATTCCCCTGACAAGGTGGGAGGTAAGGATTACCCGCTCTCCGGCTTCCGGGGCCGGGATGATGTCTCCCAAGGCGGCCCTCCACCGGCAATCCTCCCGATTGGGGAGGTAGCCGACAGCCTCCAAATCTTGGAGGGCGTCTTCGTCGACGATAGAAGGCAGCCAGTAGCGGGACCCGAGGTCCGCCGCTTCTTCTTCCTCGTCGCCGGGGGCGTTCGCCGTCGCCGTTGCTGTGGTGGTCGGTGGAGGAGCCGAGGAGCCCGCCGCGGGTGCGCGCGCGGAGGAAGTCCGAGGGACGACGGCGGTGACATTGCCCGCCGTCGCCGCCGCCGCGGGACGGGTTATGGCGCCGCCCATCGACGCCGCGAGCGCGGCCTCGGTCGCCGGGCCGCTCGACGCCGTCGAATGGGTTGGACCGGTGGACATCGCCGCGAGAAAAGGTCGCCGGAGGGGAGAAGTTCGCCGGAGCTTGTTCGGAGGCAGGGAGCAAGGAAGTGGAAGAGGCAAGGGCGCACAGAGAGCAAAGGCTGGGTAAAGAAAATGGACCATTTGGCTACCTATTTATAGGGCCAGGCGTTGCTCCCTATGCAACGGCGTTTTTAGTCGGACACGTGTCCAGCATCCGTTGCAGCCCATGATTGCACGATCTCCACGCCTCCTCTTTTCCCGCAATTTGTGATTATGGCGAGATTCCCGCCTAGGCTGTTTTCAAACTGTCGTGAAGCCGTCTAGGTGGAAACCGCCAAGAAGAATGCTCGGCAAAGATTGCCGAGTAGCCGTCTTTTCCCACGATGGACAAAGGCGGCCGCATGTCAACATCAAGACACGCGTGCCTCGTTCATTTTCAGAATGGTTCAAGTCCTGCAGCCGCCAACCTTGGCAGATGAAGAATCAAGGAGAAGCCGGCGCCTGGAGAACTTCAACCTTTCTGGGGGCTAATGTTGGGGATATATCAACTAGGGGTATAACCAGCATGGATCAATCCGGCTAGTCCAGGGTGGCCCAAGGGTGGTAAGGCCAAGGCCTGCCGGGCGGCCCAGATAGCTGACATGCACGGAAGTAGGCGGACGGTCCAAGGAAGGCGGAAGGCCTAAACCCATCAATCCACCGAGCCCAAGACGGAAGGCGGCAACTAAGCCGGCTAGGTCTAGGACTCTGTTTACTTGCCGGACAAGTACTTACCTTGTACCCTGGGGTCTGGCCGCCTATATAAGCCGGCCACCAGGGAGCCTTTAAGGGAGAGCTCAGAGACAATCTCCATAGGCATCATACCCATTGTAACCTGTTCACGGCTATTGCCTCATAGTGAATTATAGCAGCACGTAGGATCCCGCCGCCGCTGTGGGATCCGAAGCTGGGTAAACTCGCCGTGTTCAATCCCGACCTCGACGACACCAACCTTCTTCCCCACAATCCATACGTAGGCTAGAGGACCCCCGTCTCCTATCAAATATGTCGATACCACGACAGCAGAGGCCATGTGCGCCCTGCCGTACTTCCTGTTTTTCATGCATCTGTTGCTAGAGTTGTTAGCTTTCTTATATATTTCTCTCATATCTCATTGTTTAATTACTTGAAGAGTTTATCTTTTAAATAAGTTGATTGGTGTTTTGTTGAGAACAGAAAATGTTAAATGTGGTAGATGGTATAACTAAATGATACATAATCTTGTAGATCATTAAATTGTGTCACATGTATCATTGATGTTGTTTTGAGATATTAATTTGCTTAATGGTAGACATGAAGGTTTAGTAAAGTGGAATGATTAATGGTTGGTCTAGAAAAAATTGAAGTTGTGCCACACTTAAATTTCAAGTTGATTGCATAATGGTATATGACTTCTAAATGTCTAAGGCAACCGTAATGACTTTGTGTTATGCGCTACGGTCGAGGAAGCCAACGGTGACTTTGTCATTCGCCACGATCCTTCTAGGAGTAATTTTCATTATGCCTTGTATGATCATATTTTTATTTGAAATACTTTTACTTGTGAGTTCTAAAACTGCGAATTTCATGGCACTTCCACCACCATATTGCTAGCCTCTTCGGTACTTTGCATTGCCATTTATCACATTGAGAGTTGGGGCATATTTCGCGGGTACATCCAACCTCGTGGGAGATCTTCATCTTGTTCTCCTACACATAAGCCAAATATCTTCCTCAAAACATCCATCATACCTACCTACTACAGCATTTCCATAGCTGTTCCGAAATATATTGCCATGCAACATCCGTCTTACATTACATGACTTGTTGTTATTCATTACTTATATATTGCTTTGCATGATTCTATAAAGCTGACGTGTGGTTTTACCCATGTTACGCTAGATCATTCCATAACCTGCTACATTGGCAGAGGCACCATTGTCATATGCATATTATGTCACATTCATATTAGTTACTTGTATCATCAGTACGTTGTCATATCATCATTAGTGTGTTGTCATATACCATATATCATATTAGGATGCTTGCCCCTAAAAGTGAAAAGAGTCATGGAGGCCATCGAAAAGAGAAACAGAAAAATATAGAAAAAAGAAAAGAAAAGAAAAAAATTATAAATAAAAAAGGGGGCAACATTACTATTCTTTATCACACACTTGTGCTCGTGTTATAGCACCATATCATTTATGATCATCAATTGTGCTCATGTTTAGCACATTTACTCCCTATAAGAGAGTTTTCATGTCTTATTTGCATAACTATGTGGAGAACTTTACACTATAGAACTTGGCTTATATATTCCAATGATGAGCCTCCTCAAAAGTGCTCTAGGTCTTCGTGAGCAAGAAAGTTGGATGCACCCCCACTAGTTCCATTGGAGAGCTTTCATATACTTTTAGCTCATTGTGCATCCGTTGTGTAGCAATCACTACTCCTTGCATAGCTTCTATTGTAAGACTTTCTCTTGTTGAATGATCACTTGCAGCTTTGTGAGCCTTTCTACCGTTAGCCTTCCAAACCTCCGTTAACATTCTCTTAGCTATAACATCCTGGTGCCAGGAACCAACGTTGAACGCTTGCTTGTTCCTTTTGAACAAATTAAGTATTGATCTTCTACGTGCATATTGATATTGCTTGACTTGATCCTTTCACAAAGTTGTCATGTTTGTTGGAAGCATTAGATAATTATAGTGTTATTCTTGAAGCTTAAACCATCTTTAATACCTACTATGCACATTTGATTGTTCTTTAGTACTGATTCATTGAAAGTTTTACTTTGTTTTTCCTTCTTGTTTAGTCATTACTCATTTGATATCAATATAAACTACAACTCTTATTCATTTGATCTCAGTTTACATGCATTACATTATTAGATGATAAATATTGTGTCACGGCATTTACAATCAAAATTATTTTTGTTATCATTTACCTACTCGAGGATGAGCAGGAATTAAGCTTGGGGATGTTGATACGTCCAAAACGTATCTATATTTTATTTTTGATTGTTTCATGCCACTTCATGCTTTAGCACTTGTTTTTATACTAAGTTTATGATTTATTTGGACTAACCTACTAATGGTTGCAAAAGTGCACAATGTTCTTGTTTTACTCTTTGATGTGTAGAAATTATGAAGAATACAAGAGGAAACCTTGTTGGACTCAAATTGGGACTTTCCTAAAATCTGTCTGAGAACTTTTTATAGAGATCGTCTGTTTGACCCCCAAAGATGACGTCAAATGGAAATCAAATGTCATACAAAGTTGTGTGAAATTTTATTTCCATAATTCTGGACTATAATTTGGCCCAATCCGAGTCTGGATGCTCCAGATATGCCCGTTTTCGTGAGGCCTAAAAGGGGTTGACGGAAATCCGAGAGTCCATATAAGGTAAGGAACCCTAGATCGTGAAAAAACCCCAAGACCACGAATTTTCCTCTACAGTAGCCATGTGGTTTATCTCTTTCTCCCATGTGATCTTTATGTGATCATGAGCTTTGTAATCTAGTTGAATATGTGATGCTACTCTTTATATATTACGCACTCTAGAGGTTACTTTAATATGAACTCCGGGGTTATTCACGTGTGTAATGGTGACAGTGTGTGCACCGTGTGTGATTCCCTTTATGACATTGTTGGTGTTAGTTTACTCCGACTTTGAGGGTGCTCTTGTAGCCCTACACATTGAATGGTGTTTGCTATCCAATGTGAGAGTGTTTGAGAGTAGTGTTTATTATTTAACTTTGATGTCATTGTTGTGAATTTCCACTGGTGAATGTAGGATCCCAAGGCCTTGTTTCTAAGCATTAAAACATCATTTCCAACAAGTTTTGCTACATGTTTGCTTGCTGCCATTTTTATTACAGATTGCAATTACTACTTATAATCATCCATATTACTTGTATTTCACTATCTCTTCGCATAACTAGTGCACCTATACATCTGACAAGTGTATTGAGTGTGTTGGGGACACAAGAGACTTCTCGTATCTTAATTGCAGGGTTGCTTGAGAGGAATATCTTTGACCTCTACCTCCCTGAGTTCGATATACCTTGGGTGATCCACTTAAGAGAAACTTGCTGCTGTTCTACGAACCTCTTCTCTTGGAGGCCCAACACTGTCTACAAGAATAGAAGTGTGCGTAGACATCAGCGACACAGGAAGCTTCTTGGAATGCCGGCGATTTGCAAACGGAGTGGTGCCGAGGCCGGCGGCTGCCGTCGAGCTCGCGTCCGTTGCTCAGCTACGAGGAAGAATTGAATAAGGGGCTCGGGAGCTGCGGAAGAGAGAGGGTAACCGAGGAGGCAAGGAATGGTACGGGGAAACTCACCGTAACTGCCGGAATCTAAAAAACTTGGAGGCGGCGAAGGGCAAATCCGGCGAGCTAATAGTCTCTACTGAGGGGACGATTCGACCGGAAAAGTGAGGGGAAATGGAGTGCGGAATGATATACTCTTAAGGAGGGAGCTGGTCGTGCAAATCGGTCTCGAAATAAGGCGGGGCGCGTGCGGGAGTGGAGCGTGTCTGGATCGTGGCCACGGTCATGGGCAACGACAGTTGGAGAAGAATACTAACGGTGGGGTCCACCAATCAGCGAGAAAGGGGAGAAGCGCGCGTGTACGGGCCGCAGTTGGGCTGCATTGCGTCGCCCGCAAGGAAGGAGAGGGACTGGGCCAGCCTGGCTTCTATTTTTTTATACTTCTCTTTTCTGTTTAAAATCCAGAATTCAAATTTAAGATATAGTTTGATTCAAACCTTTTCTCAAAAATATGTTTTGGAAAGCTTATTTAAAATAGGTCCTTTTAGAATTACTTGGGACATAAATGGTTTAGTGAAAATTAGATTATTGCTATGACACAATTAGTGCGTTTTAATTAATATTCCATTTGTCATTTGATAAAAAAACAATGTGACAACTAGAGATTTCATCAGTAATAGTAAAATCATAATATTGTATGTGGCACCTTGAAGGGTATCGCATGCAGAAAACAAAAAAAATTCTAGCAACGATATCCTTAAACTAGCCAAGATCTACACTATGCAGATATAGAAGTACGGCGGAGATCGGAATACATACCCTTGTAGACCGAAAAGCGGGGGTTACGCTCCCGCACAAGTGTTGACGACGAAGACGACGTAGCCGACCTCTAGGTCGCGAAGAACTCAGCGCGACGAAGACGACCTCGAGGTCGGGTGGAGGAAGTAGGCCTCCGAGTACTGCTAGTGCAGCACCTCGCAGCGCGTTACACACATACGGTGGAGACGACGACCTCTAAAGCTCCAGTCCAGGACGAGCAGCGGAAGACTTGGACCGGAACACCAGCAGTGCGGCAGTGGGCTATGGTGGAGAGATCCTCTCATCCTCCTTGGCGCAACTCCGACAAACGGAATCACGAGATCGAGGAGAAATCGAGAATTAATTGGGTGATATAAAAGGCCAGGGGTGCCCCTTCTTATATAGGCTCCCGGGGGGAGCCAACCTTGCCAGCCAGGCAATGTGGGACTATCCCTGTCGGGTTATGACTCCCTATAACTGGGGGTAGTCACTTTGTGAATAGTAGTTCGTGACGGGGATTGAACGAGGAGGTCAAGACCCTCGAGGGACACGGCGACGCTGCTCGCCGGACCTGAAGACGAAGCACCCACGACAGAGATGGACACTGACCCGTACCCAGGTTCACGGCCCTCGTGAGGAGGTAAGACCGCTACTCCTGCTTGTCTGTATTGAGTTATGGAGTTTACAGTTCAACCGGCCTTGCTGAAAGCCCCCTTGAGGCAGTTCTTGCCTGGGGGGAGGGATGGTGACCTTCTTGCTCCTCCAGGCAGAGGCTATCCTACTTGGGATCGCTAGGGTTTACAAGCGTTGTGAAATGAGAAAGGCCGACCTCTCCTACGATGGAGGTCTTGTTCATTTTATAGGCGCCTCCGGCGCTCTCCTTCTACTTGGCCTTCGAGGTGGTTCCCACATGGCAGTGGGGCGGAGCAGGAGTCCACCGCGGCCCGTTCGTCTATGGACGCGGTCCATTGCTGATAAAGGTGGGCTCGGTGGCCGACCGTGCAGTTCTGCTGCAGGGGAGGTAGTCTCTGAGGTGGAGCCCACGATGACGTTTTCCGTTGGAGGGTTGCGCCATCCACCTGCTTTATCGCTAGAGTAGAAGGTCCTCGCAGTTCCGCATCAGGCGTCGCGGCTTTATTGACCCCTTTATCGCCTCAAACGGCTACGGGGGTGCTTGCGTCACCACGTGGGCGTGTCAGGGGCCATGTACGTCTTGACGTACTTCCTTGGCCGCGACGTTTCCCTTCAGGCCTGAGGAGGCCTGAGGGGGGTTCCTGTTGGATTCCCTCGTGGCGCGCTGGCGCCTCGGGAGGGTCCCTTGAAGCGAGGGATCCCTGAGTCCCTCGTTTCCTCTTCAGGCCCTCGAGGGGAATTGCCTCTCGAGGATCCCGCCAGGTAGTGATGCCTGGTCCTTAGTCGTTTCGTCTGACTGGCCAGCGTGCGAGGCCTGGGGGGAGTGGGCTCTCTACACCCCAGTTCCCACTGGGCCGACAGTAGCCCCCGGGCCCGCGATGGGCACGATTGAGCCCATGGGCTCAGGAGAAGCGTCGTGGGCCCTTATGGCCCAGCCGGCCCAAGCCACGCGGCACTCAAGCGATTAACGGTCTCGCATAATCCGGGGCGTGAGTCGTGGGGGTCCCACCACGCCCCGGTAACTGTTCCTTGAGGGGACGTAAAGCCCGAGCGCAGCGGTAGGGAGTCGTTACCGCTTCCAATTCTTCTCGCAGAAATTTCCGCGTACCAGAGCTCTCCGCCTCCGCTCTCTCCTGCGATTTTCCATTTCCCATCTCCTTCAGACCTCCGCGCCCGCGCCGATGGGGCCAGTCAAGAGCAAGGGCAAGGCCGCCGCGGGTTCTTCCTCCCAGGCGGAGGCCTTAGAAGTAGTGTAGGGCGCGGCTCTCGTGGGGGCGCGCATTGATCTTCAGGCGCTGGAGAGAATTCGCCACCTGGTTGCGGGGCGGACCAATGAGCACGGCGCCAGCGCGCTTCAAGCTGCCCGGTTCGGGAGGTTCCCCCAAGGATTTTATCCCATTTTTCTTCATACCATCACCGCCGGGCTGGTGCCGCTATACTCGCCTTTCCTGGAGACGGTACTGGAGTTCTATCAGGTCCAACTCCTTCATCTTCATCCAAACTCCGTGCTCATCCTTTCCATCTTCGCCTATCTCTGCGAGGCTTATCTGGGCGTGCGCCCCTCAGTAGCGCTCTTCCGGAATTTCTATTCGCTGTGGTGCACGGCTGCCGGCGAGCGAACTGGGTGTGTCTCTTTCCGCATTGCGGACGGCATGGGGAGTGTGTACATTCCCATGTCATGGAGTGGAGACAAGCCTATCACGACCCTGCTCAAGAAAGTGGGTGACTTCCGTCAGAGGTGGCTGCTCATCGGCGTCAAGTCGCCCTGCGCGTTCCTAGACGTCCCGGGGGCGCCGCCCGTGAAGAACTCTCATTGGTGCAGGTCTGCCATTCGTGGCGCAGATAACGCACACCTGGTGGGGCGTTTGGAGTATCTCCGGGAGGAGGGCCTCACGAGGCAGCTAGTTGTGGCGGACTTCGTGCAGCGCCGCATTTCTCCTCTCCAGGCCCACGATCAGCCGATGTGGATGTACACTGGCCCCTCGGACCCAATGCGGCTTCACCCTGAGGATCATGGCTCGGATGTTGTCGACACCATCTTGAACATCCTCTTTGCCAATCCGGAGGTGCCCGGGAAGATCGCCGGCTCCGTGCGACCTCTGCATCAGCTCCCTCTGGCGGACATCTTGGATGGAATGCCGGACTTCACCCCGTATGGTTTGGCGGGGGTGATGGATGAGGTGGTCACTCCGTCGGTGCATGTAGTCGTTGGTATTGACTCTCCATCAGCCTCCCGTGCCTGGAGTGGCGAGGAAGGGGCCGCGATGGGAGGGGCGTCCCCCATGAGGCACGAGCCCTTCACCGACGAGGTTTGCGACATCTCGTCAGGTCAAGACGACGCCTTCGTTGTGGCGCCTTCGCGCCTCGTGGAGGAGGTGACCGAGGCGGGTAAGGCCTTCGAGACAAGTGCTTCGGCGGGGAGGCGCGAGCCTCGCACCAAGGCTGTGGTGGATCGCTCTGGGGTGAGGCCCTCTGACATCCCCTCCAAAAGAAAAGCGGGGACGCCTCTGGGGGGATCAGGCGCCAAGACCACACCTTCCTGGCGCTCTCCAGGCCTGGCGTGGGTCGACGCCGGTGCTTCCCCTTCAGGGTGAGTATTTACGGCACCTGGTCATTCTCGGCTCTTGTTTTTCCCTCTGCTTCGCCCTCTCTTGAATGTCTTTTCTTGGGCTTTTTGTCAGCGATCTAGTGCATGCGAAGCGTCGCAGGCTTCGAAAGGCAGCAGACGTGAAGAGGGCCACCGCTGAGGCGGTGGCGGACGAGGCCACGAGGCCTGTTGAGACAGCCTCCTCAGGCCCCACTGAGGGGGCGCCTCAAGTGGAGGCGGCTGCGCCCCAGGCAGGGGCGGCAGAGCCTCAGGTGGAGGAGGGCGTGGCACGCCCAGAGGCACCTACACCGCCCCCCGAGCCACTAGTGGTGGAAAGCTCGGAGGATAAGGCTTCCACGCCACCTCGCGCTCCTACTCTGTAACATCCCAGAATATTAATATAATTAGTAATGCCAAAATGTGGGCCAACAAAAACTTTTCTTATAAAAATGTGTGTATGTTTAATTCTTGAGTGTTTCTTGTTGCATTGTTTGCAAGATTGTTGAATTCTAGCTCTAATTAAAAATTTGAGGAAAAGAAAACAAATAAAACAAATCACAAAAACAAAACACCATGTGACACATGTCACATTATTTTTCCAAATTAAGAAGCATAATTTTATTTTCACACCAAAATCAATGGAGTAATATTATAAACACTCCTAGTTAATTTTTACAAACTATTCCCTTTCAAAAACTCAAATTCAAAACCTCAAATTCAAATTAGAAATTCATGATTGAAATATTTCAAAATATTTCAAATTGACTTTGTAACACTCACCAATAATATACTTAGCCTAGATCCTAAGTTTGGACCCAAAAGAATTAAGAGAAATATGGAAAATTAAATAGCCAAAATGCTACTGTTTTGGTTCAGAAATTTCAGCAAACACCTGGCATGCACCACTCTGTTCTTCCTAATCCGAGCCAACTCTTGGATCAATTCGAGCATGGCGTTGATCATTGGTCGAATTGATGCCTCCATTGCACTCCCCTCTTCTCCACGATCACGCTGCACGCCGGAGGGAGCCAAACGGTGGCCGGAGTCGCCGTGGAGACGCCGGCGACAGCAACGGCCAGGTGCACGTCGCCATGTCGCGCCGGTCGTCCGAGGTGGCAGCACCGCAGCGCTCAGCTCCGTGCCCCCTTCTCTCTCCCTCGCCTCCTGGTCCCCTCTCGCACCTGCAGCACGCACCAGGACCAGCCCGAGCACGCCGCGCCCGCGCCATGTCGCGCACGCCGTGCGCCGCCCAAGCGCGCTCACGGCAGGGCCAAGGGCCCGAGCGCACCCGAGCACGCCGCGTAGCCCCTCCTTGCCCACCTTGCTCCCCAGGCAGCCCGCAGCGTAGCCGCACCCCTCCACCGGCCTACGGCTGCCTAGCACAGCCACGGGAGCCTCTGCACCGTGTCCACCGTGCGCCGCCCGGCCACTATATAAGCCGCCCCGTGCCCTGCATTTTTCCACACCGCCACACTGCCTCTCCCCCTCACTTCACCACCCTCTCGAGCACCGCCAGGAGGGCGAAGCAGTTGCCGCAAAGCTCCGGCCGCCCGTGGTCTCCTCGAGCTCACCGCACCCGAGGTAGACAACGACCGCGGCCAGGCCGTGCTGCCTCTCCCCTTCGCTCCCCTCTGCCCTCAGCCCCTTCCCCATGCACCCCGCACTCACCCGCCTCTTTTTCCCTCTGGATCGTGCACAGGAGCGCCGCCAATCGCTCGCCGGAGTTCGAGCCCCGCCGCGGAAGAAGGAGCCCGACGCCGTCGCCGCCAGGAGCTTCCCCGAGCCTCGCCTTCACGCCCTCGAGCTTCCCCGAGTCGCCGAAGTCGTTCTGCACCGTCCGTACGCCATCCCGAGTCCCTAGGTGAGCGCACTGTCCACCTCGCCGTCGCCGGAGCCGCAGCGCCGCTCGGGTTTGGTCGCCGGCGACGCGAGCGTCGTGAGCCGTTAGATCGTGATCCTACGGTAGCATACCGGTTCGCGTAATTATTAAAAATCTGACATGAGGGTCCCACGCGTCAGGTTTAAATGAAACCCGCGCGCGCCCCAGCAGTCGCTGACTGGTGGGCCCCCCCTGTCAGGGTTTTAATCATTATCCGTTCTGGATTTAAATTCGAATTTAAATTTCATTTAAAAACCAGTACTGAACCCCATTTTTAGAAATTCATAACTTTAGATTTACAACTCCAAATGGAGCAAATACAACTGTTCTGGAAAGCTTATGAAATTCTCTATCCAACTAAACTAGTTTCACTCCATTTGGATATATAATAAAAATACACTATTCAAAATACCATAAATGGTTTAAATTCTAAACTAGTTTGTTTCTGATACTCTGATAATCCAAATTAGTGGAAACCAATTTTATTAGGTCACATTTAACTATGGTTAGCCATCCCTAAAAGGGTTTAATTTTTAGATGAATATAATTTAAATAATAGCCAAAACCTTATTAATTGGCTTCTGGATTCAAAACAATGTGTAGGGAGTTTGGTAACTCCAAATGACCCAAACCCAATTGTGTCATCTTCCACACATCATTAGCTTTCTGTAGAATTTTAGTTTGTATTTTTGTGACAAACAGAACTCAAGCTATGCAATTAAACATGTGCAACAAGTTTCTGCCCTAATTAAAATACAATGGAATAATGTTTAAATCAATTAAATTGAAACCACATAGTGTTGTTTGGTATATGGAATGGTTAATTAGAACCTCTAAGAGTGTATTACTATGATGATTGTTTGAATAGGCTAGTGATTGGTTGTATTGATTGCTTGTGTATTAGACGAGAACGTTGCCGGATATATCGAGGAGGAAGGATTTGTGGAACCTGAAGACCAAGACCAAGACCACTTTGTTGAGCAAGGCAAGCTACTCTCTGAGCTTGCACATAACTTATGCATCTATATTTACAAATCATTTTTCAAAGGCAAAGGTTTATAAAACCCTTTTTAAAAGTATATAGAGATTATTTTTCCACCCAATGTAGAAGTATATGCTAAAACTATAGGATGGAAAAACCAAGATTTGTTTATTCAAAACTCCTTTGAAAACTTGTGTGGATATAAAGCACTATGATAGGGTGTTGAAGTAAAGAAATGGATAAGGTGGTTTTGAGAAAAGCACATTGTGTCTTAGTACTTACGTCGATCAGCCGATACTCTGTGCGACCACATTTACCCACATATGGGAAAGGGCCTAGTCATATAGTTTGCTCTTATTAGTATGGGACACTGCATCAACAGAGATGACTCTGTTATGCATGAGGGAATGGTTTGACGACCTACCCCTGACCTGGGTCCTCTCTCAACATCTATGAGTAGATAACGAGAAGGATAGAAGGATGTCCCCTATACACCGCCAGATAAAACATGTGAGTCCTCACACTTAGATCCCGACGGGCTGGGTTAAGTGTCGATGGGAAGTATCATATGGGCAGGATCCTATACTAGCATGAGCAAAGGAAAGACTAGGGTCGGTGACTCAACTTCGCATACCACGGGTATGGCGAAGCGTGGCTGACACGATGAGTTATCGGATGAGTGTGGGAAAAGCGTGCTACCTCTGCAGAGGGTAATTAAACTATTCGAATAGCCGAGTCCCCGGATATGGACAGTTGAGAGGCCCTACTTTGACCATGTGCAAGTTTTGGGAAAAGAATTGAGTTTCAAAAGAAAAAGAAACTGGAGAATGTTCCATACACCTATACCAACGGATCGGTATGAGGTAGTTGGAAAATGATTACCATAATGGTTTATGGTCGGAAAAGGAGGAGTTTTTGAAGAAACTAATAACATTGAGATATTAAGAGTAGTTATAATTTCCTTATCTTCTTCAACAAAGATATAGAGATGTCTTAAATAAATAAAAGTGTGAAACTAAAACTGAGACTAGTGCACTCATGTTGGAGTACTTTGCGAGTACATACAAATGTACTCATACTAGCTTTGTCTCTGGCTATTGTCGTAGCCAGACTTCGAGGAGTCCTACGCCCAGGAAGAGTATGGCGACATCTATGCCAACTAAGGATCTTCATAAGTCGACTGCCTGTCGGGTCATCGCTAGGATTTGATGTCTACTACGCCTTATTTCCGCTGATTGTTTTGGTTTGGCCCTTGAAGGCACCTATGTAAGACTTGGTCTAGATGACCATTTTATGTAAGACTTTAATTCGGTATTGTAATGGATGTAAACTTTGGTATTCAATTCGGGTTATGTGCAACGACAGACTGATCATGGGATCGTTGTGTTAAGCATAATCGGGTATTTCGGACAGTTAGTCCGGGGTCCCCACAGAATTGGTATCAGAGCCATCTCGACTTTAGGAGCCTTAGATTAGCATGGTCGTTAGGTAGTGATTACAAAAGTTGAGTTTTAAAGAAAACAAAGTAAGGAATTAGTTTAAAAATGCTTATCTCTTACCCTCTCACTTATGCAAAAATTCCCTTCTTACAAACTACTAAGTTTTCTCTCATATTCATAAAAACTTGCCACACTTGTCATTTTAATAAACTTAAAAATCTGCTCACATATTGTCCCTTCCATTAAAATTTTGATATACTTGCCATCTCACTAACTTAAAAATTTGACTAAAAATTATAGATGGCGATCCATTTCACCGAGTTCGTTCACCTGGAGAAGGACGGCAAGTTGATGTTCGAGAAGGACTTGTTCGAGTTGACCAAGCTGCTAGGTCGTCCCACTCCTGAGTTTAAGGGAGCCCAGGTGGACGCTCCCGGTAACGGGAACCTGTCCTGGTTGATCGAGGCGTCTGTTCGCGGGAACATCAAGTCCCCCGGATCCAGGGCACTCTCCTTCACCCTCATGGACGTCCACTTGGACGATGGACTGTGTCGTTCCATGCAGCGGATGCTATCCCGGCTTTGTGAGGAACACAAGGCGGAGCTGGTAAACTCTCGTTTCCAGTTCTACGGGAGGCGCACCATCGATGGACACCCCATTCATTCCCCTCTACACCCGACGTTCAGAGAGTATATCTTGGACATGGAGATTATGCTCTTCCGTACCCAGGAGGATCTGAGGTGCGCTAGGCTTCGGTCTCACTTTGAGCGTCTCTCGCTCAAGGAGAGTCTCGAGAGTGAGGCACAGCTGAAGACTGAGAAGGCCGCTCTTCTTAAGAAGGGAACCCAGATGCGGAAGACCATAGCGAAGCTCCGCAAGAAGGTTGCAGAGCAGGATGAGCTGATAAAGGATTTGGAGCTCCGTACTGACGAGATGGAGGAGGAGGGCGAGGATCTCCGCAAGGAGAACGACGCTTTCCTCAGTGACGATGACGACTATCTGGAGGAGATGGACGATGAGGATGAGGATGATGAGGAGGAGGATCCAGAGGAGCCACCCTACCAGTCCGACGCTGACGGATCCGAGCCTGAGGTTCCACCTCAGTAGGCGAGTGACTGGAGTTCTACCGCAGGATTAGGTCGACCCCCTAGCGCTAGTAGAGTCAAAGTTGTGGTTCTTTTGGAACTTGCTATATGTACATTAGTTAAGGAGAATGTTGTAAGCTAGATTTGGATGAACTCTTGATGTAATGGTTGTGCTATGAAAGTGTGTGCTAGTCTTGTTAACATGTGTTAACATGTGTTAAATGTTTCTCTTATAATCCTTAGTAAGTCAATCCCTACGCAAAACCAATCTTTTCCTTGGTCAGAACCCTTTTTGCTTGCCCCTTATACCCGGTGTGCTTCAGGATGGTGGACACTCGTCGCACCAACACGGATGGAGGAGCACCACCACCCCCACCGGAACCAACCACCGCCCAACTTCTTGCACTTATCATGGAGGAACGCCAAGCTGCTAGGGCTGAGCGTCAAGCTCATATCGCTGCCCTGCAACAGATAGCTGCCGCTCACAACAACAACAACAACAACAACCACCACAACAATGGCAATGGCAATGGTGAAGGAAATCAGCGGTCCACTTTGAGCGACTTCCAAAAGACCAACCCACCCACCTATTCCAAGGGACTTCACCCACTTGAAGCCGATGACTGGCTTCGCACCATTAACAACAACCTGGAAGTTGCAGCCGTGGGAGAACCTGAGAAGGTGCTGTATGCGACCCACTATCTCGCAGGACCAGCACGGTCTTGGTGGGAAGCTACCAAGGCTCTCCAGCAAGCTGGTTATGCTATCAGCTGGGATGATTTCCAAGAGAAGTTCCGCAAGAAGCACATTCCCCGCGGACTCATTGAGCGGAAGAAGGATGAATTCCGCAGGTTGCGGCAGGGAAGTAAGGATGTGGTCGGATACCTCGATAAGTTCACTGACTTGTCTCGGCATGCTCCTGATGACGTCGACACCGAGAGGAGGAAGATGGAGCGTTTCATGAACGGAATTCATGATGAACTGCAATGCGCCTTGGTTATCCATGACTTTGTTGATTTGGAATCACTTGTGGACAAGGCCATCCAGTGTGAGACCAAGCGCAAGTCCATGTTTGAAGGTCGTAAGAGGAGAATGATTGCCCAGGAAGGTTCGAGCTGTCAGAAGCCTCGCACCCACCCACCAAACCCCAAGCCAGCCTATCGACCACCACCAAACCCACGCCCCAATTACCCTAATCACCCAAACAACTCAAACAGCTTCAGCCGTCCCAATGACAACACCCGTCCCGGAGGGAACTCTAACAACTTCAACCGCAATGCCAATGTTGTCTGTTTCAATTGTGGCACCAAAGGTCACTACTCCAAAGAATGCCCCAATCCTAAGAAGAATGGTCCACGCCCCGATGCACAGGCGCCGAACAACGGCCAAGGCCGCAATGGAAATGGCAAGAACCCCGCACCCCGCGGAAATGTGGCTGTTACCAAGGGACGCCTGCACCACATCAATGCTGAAGAGGCCATGGATGCACCAGATGTTGTGCTGGGTACGTTCCTTGTCAACTCAGTACCTGCAACTGTTCTGTTTGATTCTGGTGCTACTCATTCTTTTGTTACCCAAGAATTTGTTGCTAAGGGAGGTTTAGTCGGAAACCTCTTACCCAAACCCATGGTCATCCAAATCCCAGAATCCACCTTAGATACCAAGTCATTTTGCCCGGACGTTTCCCTTGAGATCAAAGGGGAAAAGTTCCTAGTCGACTTAATCATCCTAGGAACCCAAGGAATAGATGTCATACTGGGTATGAATTGGTTAGCCAAGTACCGTGGTCGAATTGACTGTGCGAGAAGAGTTGTATCCCTCACCACCGACAAAGGAGTAGAAGTGGAATATGTGTCACAAACAGTCGACCCCAACCAGGATGCCATGAGAGCATAGCTCGACCCACCCTAGATGAGATCCGTGTTGTTCACCTGTTCCAAGATGTCTTTCCTGAAGAATTGCCTGGTATGCCACCAGATCGGGATATTGAGTTCATCATTGAACTTATCCCCGGGACAGCCCCTATATCCCAAAGACCTTATCGGATGAATCCAGAAGAATTGGTTGAGTTGAAGAAGCAGTTAGCAGATATGCTCAGCAAAGGGCTTATTCGCCCAAGTGCTTCACCCTGGGGATCACCCATTATTTTTGTGGATAAGAGAGGTGGTACCACACGCCTGTGTGTGGATTATCGCAGGTTAAATGATGTGACCATCAAAAACAAGTACCCTCTCCCAAAGATCGAGGATCTGTTCGATCAAATGAACGGAGCCCGAGTCTTTTCCAAGATCGATCTTCGGTCAGGGTATCATCAGTTAAGAATCCGAGAGACAGACATTCCCAAGACTGCCTTCACAACCCGTTACGGTTTATTTGAATACACCGTAATGTCCTTTGGTCTGACCAATGCCCCAGCCTATTTTATGAACCTCATGAACAAGATCTTCATGGAGTATCTTGACAAGTTCGTGGTAGTTTTCCTTGATGACATCCTTATTTACTCCAAAACTGAAGAAGAGCATGCTGAACACCTGCGTCTAGTTTTAGCAACCCTCCGAGAGCATCAGTTGTATGCCAAGTTTAGCAAGTGTGAGTTTTGGCTCAGTGAAGTCTCATTTCTCGGACATGTTGTGTCTGCGGGAGGAATTTCTGTTGACCCAGAGAAGATCCAAGCCATTGTGAACTGGGAAGCCCCAACTAGTGTGACTGAAATCCGAAGCTTTCTCGGACTAGCGGGGTACTACCGCAAGTTCGTTGAGGGATTCTCCAGTATAGCCAAACCCCTTACCCAACTGCTGAAAAAGGACAAGAAATTTGAATGGACTCAGAAGTGTGAAGAGAGTTTCCAGGAATTAAAGAAGAGATTGACCTCAACCCCTGTCCTGATTATGCCAGACGTCACCAAGAGTTTCGACGTGTATTGCGATGCATCACGTCTAGGACTGGGTTGTGTTCTGATGCAAGAAGGCAAGGTGGTGTCGTATCTGTCTCGACAGTTGCGACCACATGAAGAGAACTACCAAACCCATGACCTGGAGTTAGCCGATGTTGTTCTTGCTCTGAAGACGTGGCGCTCCTATCTGGCGGGACATCGCTGCGAGATCTATACGGATCGTAAGAGCTTGAAGTATATCTTCACGCAGAGGGAGTTAAATTTGTGACAGAGAAGGTGGATGGAATTAATCAAGGATTATGATATCGGTATCAATTATCACCCTGGAAAGGCTAATGTAGTTGCCGATGCCCTTAGTCGCAAACCCTGCACCCTGAATGCCATGATCCAAGCAGAGCAGCCAGCCCTGTTCAAAGAGTTCAAAGATTTTGGACTAGAGCTTGTTAGCCATGGCTATCTCGCCCATTTAGAGTTAGCTCCAACTCTGATAGATCAAATCAAGGAGGCCCAGAAAGGTCATGAGAGCATAGAAGGAATCAAGATCTGACTTATCGTGAGACGCCCCTCAAGATTCTCGACGAAGATGTTTGTCTCACCCGCAGGCGAGCAATCAAGTTCTACAAAGTCCAGTGGACTAACCACTCTGAAGATGAAGCAACTTGGGAACGTGAAGACTATCTTAGAAGCGAGTTTCCCAACCTCTTTAGTACCCAGGCCTAGCAAATCTCGGGACGAGATTTATTTTAAGGGGGGAAGTCTGTAACATCCCAGAATATTAATATAATTAGTAATGCAAAAATGTGGGCCAACAAAAACTTTTCTTATAAAAATGTGTGTATGTTTAATTCTTGAGTGTTGCTTGTTGCATTGTTTGCAAGATTGTTGAATTCTAGCTCTAATTAAAAATTTGAGGAAAAGAAAAGAAATAAAACAAATCACAAAAACAAAACACCATGTGACACATGTCACATTATTTTTCCAAATTAAGAAGCATAATTTTATTTTCACACCAAAATCAATGGAGTAATATTATAAACACTCCTAGTTAATTTTTACAAACTATTCCCTTTCAAAAACTCAAATTCAAAACCTCAAATTCAAATTAGAAATTCATGATTGAAATATTTCAAAATATTTCAAAAAGACTTTGTAACACTCACCAATAATATACTTAGCCTAGATCCTAAGTTTGGACCCAAAAGAATTAAGAGAAATATGGAAAATTAAATAGCCAAAATGCTACTGTTTTGGTTCAGAAATTTCAGCAAACACCTGGCATGCACCACTCTGTTCTTCCTAATCCGAGCCAACTCTTGGATCAATTCGAGCATGGCGTTGATCATTGGTCGAATTGATGCCTCCATTGCACTCCCCTCTTCTCCACGATCACGCTGCACGCCGGAGGGAGCCAAACGGTGGCCGGAGTCGCCGTGGAGACGTCGGCGACAGCAACGGCCAGGTGCACGTCGCCATGTCGCGCCGGTCGTCCGATGTGGCAGCACCGCAGCGCTCAGCTCCGTGCCCCCCTTCGCTCTCCCTCGCCTCCTGGTCCCCTCCCGCACCTGCAGCACGCACCAGCACCAGCCCGAGCACGCCGCGCCCGCGCCATGTCGCGCACGCCGTGCGCCGCCCAAGCGCGCTCACGGCAGGGCCAAGTGCCCGAGCGCACCCGAGCACGCCGCGTAGCCCCTCCTTGCCCACCTTGCTCCCCAGGCAGCCCGCAGCGTAGCCGCACCCCTCCACCGGCCTACGGCGGCCTAGCACGGCCACGGGAGCCTCTGCACCATGTCCACCATGCGCCGCCCGGCCACTATATAAGCCGCCCCGTGCCCTGCATTTTTCCACACCGCCACACTGCCTCTCCCCCTCACTTCACCACCCTCTCGAGCACCGCCAGGAGGGCGGAGCAGTTGCCGCGAAGCTCCGGCCGCCCGTGGTCTCCTCGAGCTCACCGCACCCGAGGTAGACGACGACCGTGGCCAGGCCGTGCTGCCTCTCCCCTTCGCTCCCCTCTGCCCTCAGCCCCTTCCCCATGCACCCCGCACTCACCCGCCTCTTTTTCCCTCTGGATCGTGCACAGGAGCGCCGCCAATCGCTCGCCGGAGTTCGAGCCCCGCCGCGGAAGAAGGAGCCCGACGCCGTCGCCGCCAGGAGCTTCCCCGAGCCTCGCCTTCACGCCCTCGAGCTTCCCCGAGTCGCCGAAATCGTTCTGCACCGTCCGGACGCCCTCCCGAGCCCCTAGGTGAGCGCACCGTCCACCTCGCCGTCGCCGGAGCCGCAGCGCCGCTCGGGTTTGGTCGCCGGCGACGCGAGCGTCGTGAGCCGTTAGATCGTGATCCTACGGTAGCATACCGGTTCGCGTAATTATTAAAAATCTGACATGAGGGTCCCACGCGTCAGGTTTAAATGAAACCCGCGCGCGCCCCAGCAGTCGCTGACTGGTGGGCCCCCCGTCAGCGTTTTAATCATTATCCGTTCTGGATTTAAATTCGAATTTAAATTTCATTTAAAAACCAGTACTGAACCCCATTTTTAGAAATTCATAACTTTAGATTTACAACTCCAAATGGAGCAAATACAACTGTTCTGGAAAGCTTATGAAATTCTCTATCCAACTAAACTAGTTTCACTCCATTTCGATATATAATAAAAATACACTATTCAAAATACCATAAATGGTTTAAATTCTAAACTAGTTCGTTTCTGATACTCTGATAATCCAAATTAGTGGAAACCAATTTTATTAGGTCACATTTAACTATGGTTAGCCATCCCTAAAAGGGTTTAATTTTTAGATGAATATAATTTAAATAATAGCCAAAACCTTATTAATTGGCTTCTGGATTCAAAACAATGTGTAGGGAGTTTGGTAACTCCAAATGACCCAAACCCAATTGTGTCATCTTCCACACATCATTAGCTTTCTGTAGAATTTTAGTTTGTATTTTTGTGACAAACAGAACTCAAGCTATGCAATTAAACATGTGCAACAAGTTTCTGCCCTAATTAAAATACAATGGAATAATGTTTAAATCAATTAAATTGAAACCACATAGTGTTGTTTGGTATGTGGAATGGTTAATTAGAACCTCTAAGAGTGTATTGCTATGATGATTGTTTGAATAGGCTAGTGATTGGTTGTATTAATTGCTTGTGTATTAGACGAGAACGTTGCCGGATATATCGAGGAGGAAGGATTTGTGGAACCTGAAGACCAAGACCAAGACCACTTTGTTGAGCAAGGCAAGCTACTCTCTGAGCTTGCACATAACTTATGCATCTAGATTTACAAATCATTTTTCAAAGGCAAAGGTTTATAAAACCCTTTTTAAAAGTATATAGAGATTATTTTGCCACCCAATGTAGAAGTATATGCTAAAACTATAGGATGGAAAAACCAAGATTTGTTTATTCAAAACTCCTTTGAAAACTTGTGTGGATATAAAGCACTATGATAGGGTGTTGAAGTAAAGAAATGGAGAAAGGTGGTTTTGAGAAAAGCACATTGTGTCTTAGTACTTACGTCGATCAGCCGATACTCTGTGCGACCACATTTACCCACATATGGGAAAGGGCCTAGTCATATAGTTTGCTCTTATTAGTATGGGACACTGCATCAACAGAGATGACTCTGTTATGCATGAGGGAATGGTTTGACGACCTACCCCTGACCTGGGTCCTCTCTCAACATCTATGAGTAGATAAGGAGAAGGATAGAAGGATGTCCCCTATACACCGCCAGATAAAACATGTGAGTCCTCACACTTAGATCCCGACGGGCTGGGTTAAGTGTCGATGGGAAGTATCATATGGGCAGGATCCTATACTAGCATGAGCAAAGGAAAGACTAGGGTCGGTGACTCAACTTCGCATACCACGGGTATGGCGAAGCGTGGCTGACACGATGAGTTATCGGATGAGTGTGGGAAAAGCGTGCTACCTCTGCAGAGGGTAATTAAACTATTCGAATAGCCGAGTCCTCGGATATGGACAGTTGAGAGGCCCTACTTTGACCATGTGCAAGTTTTGGGAAAAGAATTGAGTTTTAAAAGAAAAAGAAAGTGGAGAATGTTCCATACACCTATACCAACGGATCGGTATGAGGTAGTTGGAAAATGATTACCATAATGGTTTATGGTCGGAAAAGGAGGAGTTTTTGAAGAAACTAATAACATTGAGATATTAAGAGTAGTTATAATTTCCTTATCTTCTTCAACAAAGATATAGAGATGTCTTAAATAAATAAAAGTGTGAAACTAAAACTGAGACTAGTGCACTCATGTTGGAGTAGTTTGCGAGTACATACAAATGTACTCATACTAGCTTTGTCTCTGGCTATTGTCGTAGCCAGACTTCGAGGAGTCCTACGCCCAGGAAGAGTATGGCGACATCTATGCCAACTAAGGATCTTCATAAGTCGACTGCCTGTCGGGTCATCGCTAGGATTTGATGTCTACTACGCCTTATTTCCGCTGATTGTTTTGGTTTGGCCCTTGAAGGCACCTATATAAGACTTGGTCTAGATGACCATTTTATGTAAGACTTTAATTCGGTATTGTAATGGATGTAAACTTTGGTATTCAATTCGGGTTATGTGCAACGACAGACTGATCATGGGATCGTTGTGTTAAGCATAATCGGGTATTTCGGACAGTTAGTCCGGGGTCCCCACATACTCCCCCTCGCGCGGCTACGCCTCCGCGCGAGGTAACTCCGCCTCGCGAGCCGACACCGCCGTGCGCGTTGAAGCCCCCGCGTGCGTCATCTCCACCGTGCACACCCACGGCTCCCGTGCCTCCTGCGGCGGAAGCGAGCGAAGCGCCCGCGGGCACACCCACGTCTGCAGGAGGGGGTTCTTCCTCGCCTCCTCGTCCCGCTGGAGATGACGAGCGCCTCCCTGGCACGGGCACCGAAGCGGAGGCAGGCACGGACGGAGGTGGAGCTACGCCTAGCCCCCGAGCTCACCCTAGGGCCAGGCTCCTGGGACCTGACGCCGCGGTTGGGCCTTCGTCTAGCCAGTAGCTGGTCCTCCGGAGGCTGGGAGTGGAGCGCAGAACGTCGCGAGGTGGCTTTTGGCCTCGTGCGGGAATGTTTGGAGGGCCTGGAGGCGCACCTCGCCCTCGGAGACATACAGCTCGCGCAGCAGCAGGATGAGCTTGCGCGGTCATGGGCGTCCTTCCATGCGGCCGTCGAGGCGCGCCGGCTGGAGGACTTGGCACTAATGGCCGCCCGCGAGGAGGCCACCCGCTTTGCCAAGGAAATTCATGACGGGGCCATACGCGACGCCGCAGAGCTTCTCGAGCCTCTTCAGGCAGAGCGTGACGCCGCCGCGAAGCTCCTGCGCGAGGTCACGGCTGAGCGCGAGGCGATGGAGGGCTCGCTGGCGCAGAAACGTCGTGCGCTAGGGCAGCTGGAGTCCCAGCTGCTTTCCGCCCACCATGCCGCGCGGGCTGCTCTGGAGGAGGACCGCAAGGGCTTGGCAGTGCGTGAGCAGCAGCTGGCCCTCATGGAGAGAGAGCAGTGGAGGCGTGAGGAGCAACGCCTTCAGGCGGAGAAGAACCTGGTCGCCCAGCGCGAGGCCCTCGAGGCGCGCGAGGGAGGCTTGGCCCAGGCGATCTCAAAGTTCGACGAGCACGTCGCTGCTCAGAAGCGTGATTGCGAGCGCTTCGAGCGGCGTTTTGCCAAGAAGACGAAGGTGGCTGAGGAGGCCCTCGTGGAGCGTGAGAAGCAGCTCCGCCGGTTCTTCTCTCAGAAGTACCGCGCCCAGGTCCGGAAGTAGGAGGAACGCCTCAAGGCTAAGCACGCTGCGGACGCTCAGCGGCTCGCTGAGCTCGAGAAGGCCAACTCCAAACCGAAGGGCCGCCTGAAGCGCGCCAAGGCTGGTCAGTGCCGAGCGGAGGAGGCCCGTGACGAAGCAATTCACGGCCTTGACTCTGTGGCCAAGGACGTGGGGGAGCAGGTGACTCCGGCGATGGAGCGGGCGGCGGAAGCGCCGGACTCAGCCCAGGCGACTAGCGCGCTCGCAAAGCAGTGTGGGCACATGTTCGAGGCATTGGTCGCGCGCGGCAACAAGATCGCGGTGCAGCTTGGCGCGGATGAGCCGTACACCGAGGTTCGAGGCCGTGGTGATTCCACCATGCACATGGTCTACTTTGACCAGCTCTTCGCGGCACTTGAGGGCCCCGCCGCTGAGCTTTGGGGGATGGTCGAGGACGAGAGCCGGCAGCTCCTGGGGGTGGTTGTCGATCGCATCTTCACCAACCTCAGGCTCCTCACGCTAGGCTTTGACCTCTCCTCCGTGACAGAGGCTGCTCAAGGCAAGGACGCGCAGCGGGTCTCCAGTTCCTTCCGCGAGCAAGTTGACGCCTTCTGCAACCGCTTCAGGCGTGCGGAGGCTGCGGCGGAGGACAGCGAGGAGCAGGCCCGCTCTACCGAGATCTAGGAGGGTGCCGCGGAGGAGGTCCAAGGCGACGCTGCTTCCCCCTGAGCCACACCTTATTGCGCCTGCGTGCGCTTGTATCTGAAACAATCTTGTGTTTAGATATTTTTAAGACCTTTTGCCTGTAATATACTCTTTATTGCTATTTGTGTTTAGCTTGATTGCCCCTCGAGAGGTCTCTCTGGACTCATCTTCATGTCTATTTGCTCTCTGCGTCGGTAGGACTCGTCTCTTCGTGCCATGACTCCGCCGCTTCGGTATGCAGGAGCAATGACTCCGCAAGGCCGGGGGGAGTTTAGGCCTAGGAGAGGTAAGAGCCCTGAGTCGGGATGCCTCAAGTGCCCCCCCTTAGACCTGTGAGTAGTCCATGAAGCGTAAAGGCAAACGAAGTCGCTTGAGGGGCAAACGTGCGCTAGAGGGTGAGAAAACGCCCTTAAGGCGTGGGTGCGAGACTTAGCTTCTCGAGGAGGCTCTCTTGAGGGATCATCCCCGGGTGTCTCCTCAGGCTTGTGGGGGCTTATGTTCCCTGTAGATGTTAGAGGGGCGAACCCAAACGCTGGAACACGGTTCAAGGGACTCGTGCGCGCTTGTAGGTCCCCTCAGGCGTTCCTCGCGAGGAGAGTAAGTACCAGGGTCCTCTGTAGAGATGGCGTGTTTGTGGGATCTTGCCCTCCAGCTAGAGCTCGGACTCTTGGATTTTGCAGTGCTGCTGGTGTGTCATTTGAGGCACTGGCACCGTACTCAGCCCCCGCTCGCGAGGTACGCATGTGGAGAGATATAAGCGCACACTTCAACAAAGTAATGCGTAAAATAAAACTCACCACATATATTACATAACGGCGCCGAGGCGCTAAGTTCACTTGCGAACGAAACTGTTTCATTATGCTTGGGGTTGCCAAGTTAATGTTTTGGCCATGTCGAGGCATGGGGACCACCCATTAGTGGCAGAGACTCTCAACGGCCTGAGGTGGCTCGTTACATGGAGAGCTCGGAGGGTTGACCCTCGAGAGAAGCCTTTTGGAGCTTGGAGGTTTAAGCCGTGAGCTTTTAACCTCTAGAGACAAAAGGTGCTTGGAGGTTGAGCCATAAGCTGCCTCTTCCGCCAGATGTCTTGACGTGACAATGATCACGGACGTGACGATGATCACTTTCTGAGTTTGTTCCTTCCGGAGACAAAAAGTTGTGTGAGGTTTAAGTCGTGAGCTTTTAACCTATGGAGACAAAAAATGCATGGAGGTTGAGCCGTAAGCTGCCTCTTCCGCCAGATGTCTTGAAGTGACAATGATCACGGGCGTGACGATGATCACGGGTAGAACTTGCGTAGGTGCATGATGTTCCACGGATTCTTGACGGAGACGCCGTCTTGAGTCTCGAGGCGAGCCGTGCCAGGCCTGGCGATGTGGGTGACCCTGTAGGGGCCTTCCCACATCAGGGACAGCTTGTGGAGGCCTTACCTGGAGAGGATTCGCCTGAGGACGAGATCGCCTGCCTCCAGGGTACGTGAGCGCACGTTGCAGCTGTGGTGGCGCCTCAGGTCCTGCTGGTATTTGGCCGCCCGTAGGGCGGCGCGGCGTCATAGTCCTTCGAGGAGCAGCAGGTCGTCATTGTGGAGGTCCTCTTGCTGGTCCTCGTTAAAGGCGAGGACCCGCGAGGATACATGCTTTATCTCTGTGGGGAGGACTGCTTCGGCTCCATAGACAAGGGCAAACGGCGTTTCTCCCGTAGGCTTGGGTGGCGTTGTGCGGATGGACCAGAGCACCGAAGGTAGCTCGTTGATCCAGCCCTTGCCGTGGCCTTTGAGGATATCGAAGGTCCTGGTCTTTAGGCCTTTGAGGACTTCTGCGTTTGCGCGCTCAGCCTGTCCGTTGCTTTGCGGATGGGCGACTGAGGCGAAGCAGAGCTTGATGCCCATTTTTTCGTAGTAGGCTCTGAAGATGCTGTTGGTGAATTGTGAGCCATTGTCGGTGATGATGCGGTTAGGCACCCCGAAGCGGCAGACCAGGCCTCTGATGAACTTCACCGCCGTGCCTGTTGTGATTATGCGTGTCGCCTCCACTTCAGGCCACTTAGTGAACTTGTCGATGGCCACAAAGTGGTAGCGATATCCGCCCTGCGCTGTTGGGAAGTGTACCAGGATGTCCAGCCCCCAGACCGCGAACGGCCAGGATAGCGGAATGGTCTGTAACCTCAGCGCAGGTTGGTGGATTTGCTTGGCGTGGAATTGGCAGGCTTCACATGCTTGGACGATGTCCTCTGCAGCCTGAAGTGCTTGAGGCCAGTAGAATCCGCTCCTGAAGACTTCGCCCGCGAGGGTGCGGGCGCACGAGTGGTAGCCGCATTCCCCGTTGTGGATGTCTTTGATCAGCAGTTTGCCTTCTTCAGGAGGGACGCATTTGAGCGTGGTGCCGTTTGGGCGCTTGCGGTAGATATTTCCTTCGAGGATTTTTTAAGATTTTGCTTGGCGGGCGATTCGCTCCGCTTCGACATCTTCCTCGGGAAGGATCCCTCTGTCGAGGTAGTCTTTGATCTCGTCTATCCATCCTACTTCTTGATGCACCGCTGTGAGCAACATACGCTCCCCTGTTGGGGGCCCATAGTTTGGCGCCCCGTTTGCAGGTGGTGGTGGGAGCGCTTCATATGTGCTTGCGGGCCTGGCCTCTTGAGGCTGCTCTATGTATGCTTTGACGAGCCTTTCTTCAAAGACGCCTGGCGGCTGAGCTTGCCTCTTTGATGCGTGCTTGGCGATGTCATCAACCTCTTGGTTCTCCTTTCTTGGGATGTGCATGAGCTCCATTCCCCTAAAGTGCTTCTCCAGCCTACGGACTGAAAGTGCATGGTTGCCCCCATGCGTGGTTTTGGTAATTAATGACAATCCTTATGGACTAATGTTTACATTGAGATATTCTTATAGATCTTGTCCATGGGAAATTATAGGAGTTCATGTGTTGGACTCTTCAAGATGACTTAATGACCAATGCTCTATTCAAAGGGTTTATATGAAGAATGGTCATGTGGAGAGTTGAGCTCATTGCAAGTATGGCTTGGAATAGAAGATTGAGTGAACAATCATGTTTAACCCCAAGCCATCATACATATCAATAGAAGAAGATGAAGTGCAAGTTCAATATGATGCATATCGGAAGATATCCTTTGATTGAGTCTTGCAAAGGAAACATGAAGACAAAGCCTAGCGAGTCCCTCCCATAACGGAGTATGGGGGAGCATTTGTAGAAGTCTTCATCAAGCATGTGCTAGCAAGCACAATCAAGAAAGGTGTTTCAACTTGAGAGAGTCAAGATCTTCATCATCGAGCTCAAGTGGAATGCGCAAGACAAAGGTATGATCTTGATAGGTTTTCTCTCTTACCGGTCTCATGGTGTTAGTAGGAGACCGGGTTTTAGGATAGATGGCGTACTATCAAGAGGGGCTCTCAAGTGAGTAACTTGATCGCATTGTTGTGGAGAGCTCAAACCTTTGCATACTTGGCTTCTCATATTTCTTGGTTCTTATTTGGTTTTTCTCCGTGTTGAGTTTTGGTGCTTGTCGTGATCTTCATGACAAGACCAAGTCCTTCGAAAATGGTTTTACTTTGGAAAACTTGTTGCCTTTTATCCACGTGAGGATTTAGAGCTTGGTTTATCTCCATACTAAGCTCTAGTTCATCAAAAACAGATTTCGTATGAATATCTTGTTGCGTTTTTGATGAAGGAGCTTTTACTGGTTTGCATTGTTTAGGAAAGTTCAACCTTTCCCCATTTGGTTTTATCCTCACATGATGGACTGTGATGTTTCTATGCACATTCAAGTAGAGCTCGTTGTAACGATTCCAACGAGCCAAAAATCATCGAAAACGGAGTCCGGATGGAAAAGATATTGACGTTTTCGTTTATCAGTTTCTGCTGTTTTTTGCTGTAGCGGTAGTACCGCCGCGGTACCGCCCGAGGTACCGCCGGAGCTAACAGAGAGCTGTTTTCGGCGGTACCGGGAGCGGTAGTTCCGCCGGGGCGGTAGTACCGCTGCCCGGGGCGGTAGTACCGCTACGGAAGCCTGTTTTCAGCCCGTTTTGATGCCCTAACTCCCTAAGGGGGCGGTAGTACCGCTAGGGCCAGCGGTAGTACCGCTACGGCGCGAATCTGCACCCAACGGTTGGAATTTGGGTTGACCTATTTAAGGGGCCTTCTTCCCCAATGGTTCCCTAACCTTTCTAGCAAGTTTTGACCTCCATTGTTGACCTTCTTGAGCTTGCTATCTCTCCATCCCTCCAATGATTCTTGCTAATTCTTGAGGGAAAAGAGAGAGGAGATCTAGATCCACCTTTCCACCAATCAATCTCTCCTCTAAGTGAGGGGAACCTAGTGGATTTAGATCTTGGAGTTACTTTGTGTTTCTTCTCCTTTGTTCTTCCTCTCTTCTCCCCCCATAAGCATTAGTTGCCTTTGGTGGGATTTGAGAGTGAAGGATTTGACTCCTTTGTGGATTCTTTGTTCTTCCTCTCTTATTCCCCCATAAGCATTTGTTGCTTTGTTGGAATTTGAGAGTGAAGGATTTTGAGCACTTGTGCTCTTGCCTTTTGCATTTGGTGCATCGGTGTGCTCTCCACGAGGATTCGTGGAAGTTGAAAGTTTGTGAGCTTGTTACTCTTGGGTCCTTGGACCCTAGACGCCTTTGTGGTGGTTGGACCCTTGTGTGGTCACTTGAAGCCGTTCGGGAGCCCCCAATCCCATTGTGGGTTGTGCCCCGGATTGTTGTTGGAGGCCGTTCGGGAGCCCCCAATCCCATTGTGGGTTGTGCCCCGGATTGTTGTTGAAAGGCTCCGGATTCCGCCTCGAAGGAATTCCGATAGTGGAAGGTGAACCAAGCCTTTGTGGTGCGGTTCACCGGAGAAGAAGGTGAAACCTTTGTGGTTGTTGAACCGTTGTGTCGGTTCACACCTCTCCAACGAGACGTACTCCCTTAACAAGGAGGAACTCGGGAATACATCCTCGTCTCCGCGTGCCTCGGTTATTTCTATACCCGAGCTTTTACTTATGCACTTTACATTGTGATAGCCTTCGTGCTTGAAGTATTCTATTACTATCACCTTGTTGTTTATCTTGCTTAGCATAAGTTGTTGGTGCACATAGGTGAGCCAAGTTTATTTAGGTTGTCGGCTTGTTAATTTAAACACCTAGTTTTATTCCGCAATTATCAAGCCTAAACCGGAAAAGTTTTAAACCGCCTATTCACCCCCCCCCCCCCCCTCTAGGCGACATCATTGTCCTTTCAATTGGTATCAGAGCCTGGTCTCTCTTGTTGGGCTTTACCGCCTAGAGAGTAAAAGATGTCGTTTAGAGAATTAGTGCACGATCCCACTTTCATATTCGATGGCACAAATTATGATGTTTGGAAAATTCGCATGCTTAATCTTTTTAGGACCATGGGTCCAAATTATGTTAAGAGGATTGTAGATGTGTGTTTATCTCCTCCAAAGGATTCTCATGAATTATCTTTAGAGGATGAGATAAACTCTCATCTCGAGACTCAAGTTACTAATGGTCTTATGTGTGCTTTGACCGATGTAGTTCTTGCTTCAATCATGCCTTTTCGAAATGCACATGAGCTTTGGACCAAGCTTCAAGATATATATGAAGTGTCCAAAATTATTGAGGATGATTGTTCTTCCTCCAACTCCGGCCGTGATGAGTTCACAACTTCTTCCACTTCACCAACATGTGATTTGTCACACGGTAACGATATGGTGAGTGGCGATAGAAATTTCATTGGTGATGGTGAACTTACTATTGATTATACCTCTTCTCTATCACATTGCAATCTTCTATCTTTGGACTTAAAATCTTCTAGCACTCCAAATGTCATACATGCTAGAGTTGATTGTCCTTGCATATCAAGTAATAGTTGCTTAACTAAATATAATGATGATATGCTCTCTATGTCTTGTTGTGATGAAAATTACTCTTCCATATCCTCTAGTATTTGCATGACTAACAATGTAGAGGAATCCCAACACTTGTTGGAACAAGACATGGACCTCAATGGAGCTTCAAGTATTTCTTCATCCTCCTCACCCATTAATCATGTTTGCCTTATGGCTAAGGATTCCGAGGTATCTCCCACCTCGAATCCAAATTATGATGATGTGGATGAGGATTCTCATGAAGAAGGTTTTGACTTTGAATCCTTAACCAAGATGGGTGAGATGGTACTTGGTGCTCTACCCAAAGGTAGTAAAGCTATCCCTCCTCTTTGTGAAATCATTTATTATGTTACTAAGAGTAGGGAGTTCATTGAGGATTTGGAAAGTCAATTTGATGAGAAATGTCAAATTGAGAGAGATGACTCTATCACCATAGCTTCTTTGAAAGCTTCTCTTGAAGAGGAAGAAGAGCTTAGGGTTTCTCTTGAAGAGAAACTTGAATCCCTTGATGAGTCTAATGATCTTATTATTTCTAAAATCATTAAGGAAAGAGATCATGCTATTGCTAAATATAAAGTGCTTAAAAAGGAAAAAGTTGAATTTGATGTTGGCAATGCTAGACTAAGTGAGGACATAGAGAGACTTGACAAAGCTCACAAAACTTTAGAAAGTGAACACTCTCTCCTTATCATGTCTCATGATCAACTCCAAACTCAACTATCTAACAATGATAAGCTTTCCAAATTGTCTCCTTCCATTTATAATGTTAATGATGCTTGTGCTACTAACTCCACTTCTCGTGAAGCATCTATTTTGAAGGAAAATGTTGAGCTAAGGGCTCAACTTGAGTTGCTATCTAGCAAGTATGGGAAATTGGAAGAAACTCATGAAAGGCTCTCTAGCTCTAATGACGATCTTCTAGCATCCCATGCTAAGCTAAAGTTAGCTAATGAGGCGATTATGTCAAAGGTAACATCTTGTAAGCCTCATGTGGAAAATGGCACAACGTCTTCTCTTAATGCTATATCATCTTGTGCTAGTCCTTGTGATTCATCCACTCATAATGTTGCTACATCTTGTGATGAATCACTTTCCATACCTTGTTGCTCTAACAATGAAGTTTCTACTTCCTCTAGCATTTGTGTTGATACTAACCATGTAGAGGAATTAAAAGAGCTCAAGGCCCAAGTCACTTATTTGAATAAAGACTTGGAAAAGCGTCATGTTGGGAAGTCCACACTTGACAATATGTTGAGTGTTCAAAGACGCCCCAATGACAAGAGTGGACTTGGATTCAACTCCAATAACAAGAACAAGTCCAAGATCATCAAGAAGAAAAAGGGCCAAGAACAAGTCAAAGATTCAGCCAAGATTGTTTGCTTCAAGTGCAAAGTTGAAGGGCACCATGTTAGATCTTGCCCTTTGAAGAAGAATGCTTTTAGTGAGAAGCAACAAGGGAAGAAACCTCAAGTTCAAACTCAAGCTCCTCAAGTTGAAGAACAGTCTCTTCCCAAGAAGAATCAAGCTACCCCTGCTCAAGTCAAGACTCCAACTAAGAAGAGAGGAGGAAGTAGATGTTGCTACCTATGTCGTGAGAAGGGTCACCTTGCTTCTTCATGCACAAATGGTACCTTATCCAACCCCATTATAATTAATGATGTTTATTCTCTTCGGAAGGATAAGGTTGGCAATATGTTTTCCAAATATGTTGGTACTCAAAGTGGTGTAAAGAAAAGAACCATTTGGGTTGCCAAACCTATTGTGACTAACCTCTTAGGACCCAACTTGGTTGGGGACCAACAAGTTAAAACTTGACCAATAGGTGTTGTTGGAGGCATTGGAGACTTGGCTACATTATGAAGAATTAAGGGATCTTCATCAATTATATTCTCTCAAGTCAAGTCATATGGATCATATTGTTCTATCTCATATCCAATGTTCCTCCTTGCGGTAACTTTTATTTAAATCATATATACATTGAAAGTTGCTTGCACCCTTGCATGTGTTTGGTTTTGTACCTTGCTAGTGTTTGTATGTGTTGTGCTCTCTACTTACTTATCTTGAGAAATCAAGTATGTGTATGTTGGTTTGCACACCATTTACTAGTTTTGAGCCTTATTGTTTTTATTTGATATCTTATCTTGTTGGCTCTCTTTGAGAGATTAATGGACTATCATATTTTGGGGGAGTGATATGCTTCGTGCACTTCACAATCCTAAAATTGTGTATTCATGAGAAATACAACTTAGTGTTGATATTTTTATATTATCTAATATCTATGTGGTATGTCATTCTCATGAGAAATTCAATTTCTATAATGTCCATTAATTTTTCGAGTTGGTTTTGCTTGCCTCTTGCTTTAAATAAATGGATTATCACATTATGGGGAAGTAATAAGCTATGTGCATATTACAAGCCTAGAAAATGTGAACATATGAGGTTTTGCCACCTAGAATTGATATTGCTAGTTATATTGTTCCTATGTGGCATGTTGCTCAAACAAGTTTCCATTTACTTAAATGCTTTTTGTCTCTCACGTTTTTGGATCTTGTTTGTGGAGGATGTTCTTGGTATGGCTTTCCCAAATATGTTCTCATGTATCTTTTGGGAAGCCAATTGTTTCAAGCTACTCCTTGGAGTTGCTTTGCACCTTCGCATGATTTGTGAAGCTATCAAGAATATCTATATATCTAAGCATGGCTTTTAATTCCTATCATTTGCCATATGCTTATGTCTTGTGAATATGATCTTGAATATATCCTTGCAATCCACCACCGAGAAATATCTCCATACATTACTTGTCTTGACAAGTGATAATCTTTTTGTGGTAAATATATTGATCATATTCGCTTTGGCTCTTGCTTTGAATTGCTTTATTTGATTGCCAAGGATTTGTTTTGATCTAACTCTCATTTGTCTTCATTGTATCTTTTGGATCCTTTATTGCTCTACTTAGAATTTATTTAGTGCTTTCTTGAGTTGGGAAAAGCAATGAACCAATTCTTGTGCATTGACATTCAAAAGTCATACTTCTTGATAATGCACTATTCTTTGGGAAGCTATCCTACTTTGAGTAAAACACCGTTCTTTAATTTGGTATTGCAATTTCTTGCCTTTCTTGAACATGACTAGTGTTTGAATAATATATATGGAGAGTGATGATCTCATTTGTGTGCATTGTGTATTCAAATGCAAAATCATAAATAATGCACACATCGTGGGGGAGCAATCCTATATTCTTTTTGAACATTAGTTGTCTTCGTTTGATATTTGATCCCGATGACGTGTCTCCTTGGAAGACAAACATTCTTCGTCTTGGCACCTTGTGCCATCATGAAAAGTGTAGAGGGTTTGGTTTATTCCTTGATGATATTTTTCATCAATTGGTCTCTTGTTTTCATTGGTATCTTTTCAAAGTGGTATCTTCAATCATGTGTTGTTTTGGGTATTTGATATAATTTGGACAATTTGTTTTCTTGTCACACTTGTGTGTGCTTTGTTGGTTTACTTGGTGTTCTGTCTAAATTATATCTCGTTTGGTTCTTGAAAGTCTTGTGCATGCATATTTATTATATGTATATCTTATGGCATGCTTACTTTCGTTGATCCAATATATAGGATAAAACTCCATCAAATCCTAAATGTCTAAGATGTGAATGAAATTCAATTACATATCAATATGCACATATTTATGTGGAGTTTGTCCTATGTGTTGTAGTTGCTCTAACTACTTTGGACCCAAATAGTTTGGGCACCATGTTGTACTTAAATTTGTTTTAGGTACACTTGAGATGCATTGGAAGCTTGTCTCATATAAAAGGAAGGTGTTGTCACCATGTGCTTATTGGAGCCAAGCTTGGATGATCATGAGCTCCTATCTTCTACATCACCAATGCTATCTCGGTAACAAGTATCTACCTCATGCATTCATTTCTAGCTGTCAACCTTGTGTAGGTTGTATCTCGGCATGAATCTTTTGTTGCAATTAATTTGGTTCTTGCAAAACATCTTTATTGCAAATGTGGGCAAGCCAGGATGATTACATATGAAGGGAAATATATATATAATCATTTTCATGATTCACCAATCCCAAATATGTTAATCTAGCACTTTCTACTCTATGTCTCGCATATGCAATATTGATTGTTTCTTCAAATCATTTGCCTTTTGTGATACTTGTTATCTTTCTCGGAGCATCCCTTTTATCACCTTATCCCTTGTGGATATTTTGATGCTATGATGAGTGTGTGTTGGAAGTTCATCTATATCCCTTTAATATAAAATTGAGCTTTATGCTATGCTTTTAAGCAAAGATCTTTTGGTGTATTTATGACTTCGTCTTGGATATCATGACCTTTTCCCTTGTACCTATCTTGTGCGTACATGTTTATTGGTAGACTCATATCTTAGTGATTCGTGTCTACTTAGTAACTTATACACATGAGATTAGTTACATCTTTTATTGATATTCCAATTCTTTAGTGACCACCTCTTTTTGCTTTTGGTTATTTGGTGGTTTCTAAAAGGAACAAGCTTTATTTTTCTCGTGTTATGCTTTTTGCATTTCACTAAGCTTGTGGAGCTATTTGCTATATCTCTTTTGGTATGTGGGTATGGGAAAGACATGATATGCACTATGTGCAACTCTTCTTGAAAGACTATGTTGATGCTATCATCCTTGTATTAGTCTCCTATAATGTCTTTTTATCTCACACCCATTATTTGATTTACCGCTCCTTGCTCTAGTTGCAAAACATTTTATTAGGTGAAAGTTGTTTTGCCTCCTTTATCATTTACATTCTCTTGCATGAGCTTGTGTTCGAATTTATCTAGGAGGGAGTGAGGATTCCATGTTGTGCACACTATATTGAAATACAAATCCTAATTGTGCACGTACCTTGGGGAGTTCCCTCATGATATTTAGAACACTTTTCGGATCCTTCTGATTGCTTGCTTATTTCGTTGAACTATCTTCCCATTTGATATTCTTTTGCAATCTTTGGATCCTCTATATAGTTTGATCTCCCTCCATCTATTCTTCATTGGATATGTGCATTTGATTTCACTCATATTATGAGAAATGCACACATTATGGGGGAGCTCTCACTATATTTGCCTTCTAAGTTTTTCTTCCCATTTCGGCAATCGATGCCAATGGGGGAGAAATTTAGAGGGTTTAAGGGAATATGGGTTTGTTCTCTTGCATCCTTGCTCTTTGTGTTGCATGGTTGCTTAAATTCATTATATAAACCCTCGTAAAAGGGATTGTCATCAATTACCAAAATGGGGGAGATTGAAAGTGCATGGTTGCCCCCATGCGTGGTTTTGGTAATTAATGACAATCCTTATGGACTAATGTTTACATTGAGATATTCTTATAGATCTTGTCCATGGGAAATTATAGGAGTTCATGTGTTGGACTCTTCAAGATGACTTAATGACCAATGCTCTATTCAAAGGGTTTATATGAAGAATGGTCATGTGTAGAGTTGAGCTCATTGCAAGTATGGCTTGGAATAGAAGATTGAGTGAACAATCATGTTTAACCCCAAGCCATCATACATATCAATAGAAGAAGATGAAGTGCAAGTTCAATATGATGCATATCGGAAGATATCCTTTGATTGAGTCTTGCAAAGGAAACATGAAGACAAAGCCTAGCGAGTCCCTCCCATAACGGAGTATGGGGGAGCATTTGTAGAAGTCTTCATCAAGCATGTGCTAGCAAGCACAATCAAGAAAGGTGTTTCAACTTGAGAGAGTCAAGATCTTCATCATCGAGCTCAAGTGGAATGCGCAAGACAAAGGTATGATCTTGATAGGTTTTCTCTCTTACCGGTCTCATGGTGTTAGTAGGAGACCGGGTTTTAGGATAGATGGCGTACTATCAAGAGGGGCTCTCAAGTGAGTAACTTGATTGCATTGTTGTGGAGAGCTCAAACCTTTGCATACTTGGCTTCTCATATTTCTTGGTTCTTATTTGGTTTTTCTCCGTGTTGAGTTTTGGTGCTTGTCGTGATCTTCATGACAAGACCAAGTCCTTCGAAAATGGTTTTACTTTGGAAAACTTGTTGCCTTTTATCCACGTGAGGATTTAGAGCTTGGTTTATCTCCATACTAAGCTCTAGTTCATCAAAAACAGATTTCGTATGAATATCTTGTTGCGTTTTTGATGAAGGAGCTTTTACTGGTTTGCATTGTTTAGGAAAGTTCAACCTTTCCCCATTTGGTTTTATCCTCACATGATGGACTGTGATGTTTCTATGCACATTCAAGTAGAGCTCGTTGTAACGATTCCAACGAGCCAAAAATCATCGAAAACGGAGTCCGGATGGAAAAGATATTGACGTTTTCGTTTATCAGTTTCTGCTGTTTTTTGCTGTAGCGGTAGTACCGCCGCGGTACCGCCCGAGGTACCGCCGGAGCTAACAGAGAGCTGTTTTCGGCGGTACCGGGAGCGGTAGTTCCGCCGGGGCGGTAGTACCGCTGCCCGGGGCGGTAGTACCGCTACGGAAGCCTGTTTTCAGCCCGTTTTGATGCCCTAACTCCCTAAGGGGGCGGTAGTACCGCTAGGGCCAGCGGTAGTACCGCTACGGCGCGAATCTGCACCCAACGGTTGGAATTTGGGTTGACCTATTTAAGGGGCCTTCTTCCCCAATGGTTCCCTAACCTTTCTAGCAAGTTTTGACCTCCATTGTTGACCTTCTTGAGCTTGCTATCTCTCCATCCCTCCAATGATTCTTGCTAATTCTTGAGGGAAAAGAGAGAGGAGATCTAGATCCACCTTTCCACCAATCAATCTCTCCTCTAAGTGAGGGGAACCTAGTGGATTTAGATCTTGGAGTTACTTTGTGTTTCTTCTCCTTTGTTCTTCCTCTCTTCTCCCCCCATAAGCATTAGTTGCCTTTGGTGGGATTTGAGAGTGAAGGATTTGACTCCTTTGTGGATTCTTTGTTCTTCCTCTCTTATTCCCCCATAAGCATTTGTTGCTTTGTTGGAATTTGAGAGTGAAGGATTTTGAGCACTTGTGCTCTTGCCTTTTGCATTTGGTGCATCGGTGTGCTCTCCACGAGGATTCGTGGAAGTTGAAAGTTTGTGAGCTTGTTACTCTTGGGTCCTTGGACCCTAGACGCCTTTGTGGTGGTTGGACCCTTGTGTGGTCACTTGAAGCCGTTCGGGAGCCCCCAATCCCATTGTGGGTTGTGCCCCGGATTGTTGTTGGAGGCCGTTCGGGAGCCCCCAATCCCATTGTGGGTTGTGCCCCGGATTGTTGTTGAAAGGCTCCGGATTCCGCCTCGAAGGAATTCCGATAGTGGAAGGTGAACCAAGCCTTTGTGGTGCGGTTCACCGGAGAAGAAGGTGAAACCTTTGTGGTTGTTGAACCGTTGTGTCGGTTCACACCTCTCCAACGAGACGTACTCCCTTAACAAGGAGGAACTCGGGAATACATCCTCGTCTCCGCGTGCCTCGGTTATTTCTATACCCGAGCTTTTACTTATGCACTTTACATTGTGATAGCCTTCGTGCTTGAAGTATTCTATTACTATCACCTTGTTGTTTATCTTGCTTAGCATAAGTTGTTGGTGCACATAGGTGAGCCAAGTTTATTTAGGTTGTCGGCTTGTTAATTTAAACACCTAGTTTTATTCCGCAATTATCAAGCCTAAACCGGAAAAGTTTTAAACCGCCTATTCACCCCCCCCCTCTAGGCGACATCATTGTCCTTTCACGGACCTCTTCAAGGTATGCGGCCATGTGGTCGTCCTTAGGCTTATAGCTTTTGTTGGAGAAGTTGACAAGCAGCTGGGAGTCGCCCTTGATGAGTAAGTGATTGATGCCTAGGGCGATTGTGGCGCATAGGCCAGCAAGCAGGCCTTCTTACTCAGCGATATTGTTGGAGATCTTGTCGATTCCGAAGCACAGCTGGACCGCGTAATATAGCTTGTCACCCTATGGTGAGATAAGGACCACGCCAGCTCCACCATGGCGACAAGAAAAAGCTCCGTCGAACTTCATGGTCCAGTGGCTGGGCATTCTGTCTCCACAGGGCTCTTGTTCTTCTCCCAAAGGCTCTTCAGGGGTTGGGTCAGTCCATTCGGCGACAAAGTTTGCCAGCGCTCTTCCTTTGATTACCCTTGTGGTGTCGAAACGCAAATTGAATGGCTGTAGCTCAATGTTCCATCCTGCGACACGATCTGTGGCATTTGGGTTGCGCAGGATTTGCTCCAGGGGGAAAGAGGTGACCACCGTGATGGGGTGTCCCTGGAAGTAGTGTCGCAGCTTTCTTGAGGCGATGAGTAGTGCGAGGAGGAGCTTCTGCTGCATCGTATATCGCTCGCGAGCATCGCGCAGTACTGTGCTGACGAAGTAGACTGGATGTTCGACAAGAGTAGCCTTGGTGTGCTCTTCCTGAAGGGGTTCTGCTAGGCCCTCAAGGGGGTTGGCCTCTAGGGGCATGACCTGGCCCTCGAGGGGGTTTGCCTCAAGGGGCTTGTCATGGGCCTCGGGAGGGTTGGCCTCAAGGGACTTGACAGGCTCCCTGGCTGGATCTTCTTGCAGCAGTTGACTTGGAGCAGGCCTCTCGTCGAGCTCCAAATCGGGAGGCTTTTCCTTTGAAGTGGTTGCACTCTTCTTCTGGCACGCTGGCTCTTCCCTTTCTACCACAAGGACGGCACTGGCTGTCTGTGGAGTAGCTGACAGGTACAGCTTCAGGTGCTCGCCTGACCTTGGGGCAACCATTACCGGTGGGCTGGCCAGGTACTTCTTCAAGTCCTCAAATGCTTTTTCAGCTTCGGGGGTCCACTTGAAAGTGCCCGTTCTTTTCATGATCTTGAAGAAGGGCAGGGCTCTTTCGCCGAACTTGGAGATGAATCTACCCAAGCTGGCCATGCATCCTGCTAGGCGTTGCATTTCCTTGAGCCTGCGTGGAGGCTGCATGTCCTCTATTGCCTTGATTTTGTCAGGATTTGCCTCTATGCCTCTGTGAGACACGAGGAAGCCAAGCAGTTTGCCTGAAGGCACTCTGAAGACGCACTTGGCAGGGTTGAGCTTGATGTTCACCTTGCGCAGGCTGGCGAAAGTCTCTTCAAGATCCCCGAGGAGAGTGTCTCCTTCTCGGGATTTTACGATGATGTCATTGACATATGCCTCGGCGTTTCTCCCCATTTGCCCGCGAAGTGCTATCCTCATCAGCCTCTGGAAGGTGGCTCCGGCATTTTTTAGGCCGAAGGGCATGCAGACGTAGCAGTACACACCGCAAGGGGTGAGAAAAGCCGTCTTCGCCTCGTCCTCCTTTGCCATTTTTATCTGATGATAACCAGAGAACGCATCAAGGAAGCAGAGGAGCTCGCAGCCTGCCGTGGAGTCCACGATCTGGTCGATTCTTGGCATGGGGTAAGGGTCCTTGGGGCAGGCCTTGTTTACGTTGGTGTAGTCGATGCAGAGGCGGCCTCCTCCGGCGGGTTTTGGGACTACCACGCCGTTGGAGAGCCACGTGGGGTGCGCGACTTCACGGATGACCTTTGCCGCTTTGAGCTTCTCGACCTCCTTGATGATGATTGCTTGCTTCTCGGGGGCTTGTTTTCTTGCTTTTTGCTTGACGAGGCGCGCGTTTGGACACACGGCCAAGTGGTGCTCGATCACCTACCTCGGTACACCAGACATATCTGACGGAGTCCATGCGAACATGTCAGAGTTTGCCTGTAGGAAGGCGACGAGCGCGCTTTCCTATTTGGGAGGCAGCGCAGCGCCAATGGTGACGCTAGCCCCCGAGCCTTCAGCCTCTCGAGCTGCTGGAGCTTAGAGCGACTTTCTTTGTGGCGGCTGGTTCTTGGGAGAACAGCTGCTTCTTCTTCTTGGGCCTCTCGAGAGGCTCTAGGTCCTCGTCCGCGGGGAATTCCATGGCCGCAGCCTTGCGTGCCGTTTCGACAGCGCGGGTGGCATCCAGGACATGTCCACGGATGGTGATTGTGCTAGCGCCGCTAGGAATCTTGACCATGTTGTAAGCATGATGTGTGACGGCCATGAATTTTGCGAGCGCGGGGTAACCGAGGATGGCATTGTATGGCAGGACGATGTGTGCAACATCAAAGTCGATGTGCTCGGTGCGGTAGTTCTCCTTCCTTCCGAAGGTGACGGCAAGCCTGACCTGGCCTAGAGGCTCGATCGAGCCGCTGGTGACCCCCGTGAAGGGCCTGGAGGGCATGAGCCGCTCGTAAGGCACTTGAAGCGCTTCGAATGTATCTATGGAGATGACATTCAGGCCTGCTCCACCATCAATGAGTGTCTTGGAGACAGCGATGTTGTCGATGGTGGGGCTGCAGACCAGCAGGAGGGTTCCAACATCCTTGGTGGACTTGGGGTGGTCCTGAGCGTCGAAGGCGATGGTGTACTGCGACCACTTGAGGGGTCTAGAGATCTCAGTGCTCGGGAGGGCGGCGTTGAGCTCGCGGGCGAACTGCTTGAACTGATTGTTCGATTTTGGCGCTTGTGCCCCCCCCCCCCCCGAGGATGCAGGCAATGGCGCCTCTTGGGGCTTGGTAGCCACCGTCCTCCTCGTCAGGGAGGTTGCCGTTTTTCTCCGCAGCATTGGCCTGGTTGCCCGATGGCTTCTGGTAGCCGCCCTTGCGTCCGCTCCTGCGGTAGCGCGGCCACGGCCGCGGCCGACACTGCCTTCCGCTTGCTCGCGCTCCTTGCTCAACCTTTTGAGGTCGAAGCAGGATTCGGTAGAGTGACCGCGCCTGTTGTGGTAGATGCAGAATGGGCGGTGGTCCTCTTTCCTCTCTCCGGGCTCAGGGGAGTCCCTGCGTGTGCCCTTCGCGTCAGGCTCTGCCGCGAGAACCGCGGTGGCCTTGCGCTTGGGCTCCTCTTTCTTCTTCTGCCTCCTGGACCCCTCAGCGTGCTCTTCCCCTCTCGAGGACATCTTGACGAAGAGGAGTCCCTCTTCAGCTTTGGCGCACTTGTCCGCCAGGTCGAACAGCTTCACCACAGAGGTGAGCTTGTCGTGGATGCCCAGCTTCTCGAGCATCCGGCTGTTCGTGACGCCTTCGCGGAAGGCGGCGATGACCTGGGTATCAGGGATGTTCGGGATCTTGTTACGCACTTGGCTGAAGTGTTGGATGTACTTGCGAAGCGTCTCATCCTTCTTCTGCACCACAGCGCGCAGGTCGTTGTGGGTGAGAGCGCGCTCGTACGTTCCCTTGAAGTTGGAGACGAACTGCTTGCAGAGTTCCTCCCAATAGTTCACGGAGCCCTCTGGGAGGTTCACGAGCCACGATAGCGCAGAGTCGCGAAGCGCGTGAGAGAACTAGTTGGCCATGACCTTGTCGTCTCCTCCTGCAGCTTGGATGGAGGTGGTGTAGAGCTGTAGGAACTCATTGGGTGTTGGGGATATATCAACTAGGGGTATAACCAGCATGGATCAATCCGGCTAGTCCAGGGTGGCCCAAGGGTGGTAAGGACAAGGACTGCCGGGCGGCCTAGATAGCTGACGTGCAGGGAAGTAGGCGGACGGTCCAAGGAAGGCGGAAGGCCTAAACCCATCAAGCCACCGAGCCCAAGACGGAAGGCGGCAACTAAGCCGGCTAGGTCTAGGACTCTGTTTACTTGCCGGACAAGTACTTACCTTGTACTCTGGGGTCTGGCCGCCTATATAAGCCGGCCACCAGGGAGCCTTTAAGGGAGAGCTCAGAGACAATCTCCATAGGCATCATACCCATTGTAACCTGTTCACGGCTATTGCCTCATAATGAATTATAGCAGCACGTAGGATCTCGCCGCCGTTGTGGAATCCGAAGCTGGGTAAACTCGCCGTGTTCAATCCCGACCTCGACGACACCAACCTTCTTCCCCACAATCCATACGTAGGCTAGAGGACCCCCGTCTCCTATAAAATATGCCGATACCACGACAGTTGGCGCCCACCGTGGGGCATAAGGTTCCTGGCGTCACGTTCCAGGCGGGAACACTTGGCGGCGTGGGCAAGCAGATCGTCGTCGGTCGCGTCACAAGGTATGACGGCCATAGCTACGTCAACTCGGATGAGTCCTGGCTCCCGGCGGACGACTACCTTATCGGATGCGCAATCGTGCCGATCGGAGGGATCGACGTCTTCATCGGGTACACGCCAGAGGCGTACGGCCTACCGCGTTTCTACAACCCCACCCACCAACCCTTTGACCAAGCAGTCGACCGGCAAGATGGATCTGAATCCGCCTTCTCCCAGGAGTCGGCCGAATCTGATTTCCACTTCGTCGGAGTTGTCGGACTGGGATCCGACTCCCAGCCGGAAAACAACGATCCTGAGTCAATCCTCCCTGCTCTACAGGAGGATGCGATGTCAGATGCCGGATCCAGATCTACCGTTCAAGTCAACCTAGACTCTGATGATGCTAGTCTCTTCGAAGAGAAGATCAAAACCCGCTTTTCCAGTGGTAATACGGCTCCCTCAGAGGGTACAGCGGATACATACATGCCTGACAAGCTGGCTATGATGGTTGTTGTCGGTCACGAGACAACCCCAGTTACTTCGGAAGCGCAAAACAAGCCGGCGGAAGAAGCCGGGGACACCACTGCCGGCCAGCTCATTGAAAGTTCCGACAAGGTGTGCGCAAAGAAGAAAACTGGCCTCGAGAAAGGGGGCAGCAGCAAACCCACGGATTTGCTCTCCGTTATCAAACAAGTAGACGAGATCATGAATACTCCGGTGAACAAAAACACCCCACTCGACGAAGTGGAAGAGCTTAGGCTTAACATGCTTAGGCACTCTGACTTCCTGCGAAAGGCGGCAGCAGCAAACCCACGGATTTGCTCTCCGTCATCAAAGAAGTAGACGAGATCATGAATACTCCGGTGAACAAAAACACCCCACTCGACGAAGTGGAAGAGCTTAGGCTTAACATGCTTAGGCACTCTGACTTCCTGCGAAAAAGAGAGGAGCACGTTGAGAGCCTTGCGAAGAAGATCAAGAAAGAGCAGGAGAAGATGTCGGCCAAAACAAGCCGGCAACTCTTCGAGGAGAAAAGGTCATCCAAAAACCGCCGTGGAAAAGAGCCGCCTACGCAAGCAACGACAGCGGCTCAAGACCTAGGGTTCGATTGGCGTACGGCACCACAGCGAGTGGACAGAAGGGGGGATGTTGTCTTCTGCACCCCTATCCTCAACGCGGCTGCCGCGTTAGATACCCTGGACGACAACACTTACACGGCGGAAGAAAAGCTGGCCAACGCAAGACACTTCGTAAGGAAGGCCCTAGAACAACAAGCTCGCGCTGATTCCTACGGCCACATGGCGGATGCCCGCGGGGGAGACCTAGAGTCTAAGTCGGGCAAGTGCAAAGCTGCACCCGGCGCCGACCCCGAAGGCCCGTCTGGCTCTAGTAGCCATGGCGACAAAAGGAAGGCAACGCCACCTCCAAAGAAGGCACCGCCGCCAAAGCCAAGGCGGGACGAGAATTCAAGGACGGGAAGCAGAGGAGACCTACCACCTCCACCTCAGCCAAGACGCGACAATGGCGGTAGCCGGAACAACAGGCAGCCGCCTAGAAAAGATGCCGGCAACGACCCTCCAAGGAGAGGCCGCAGCCGGTCTCCGCAGCGTAGCACTGGCAGCAAGAGGAGAGAGGAGGTAGAAGGGCCCAGGCGCAGCATAAGCCGGGCGGCGTAGGACGAGCCGGACGCAAACAGAGGCGCACGGCAGCTCGATCCAAAAGACGCACGACATCGCCTACAAGACATAGCAAGAGGAAAGGAGCCGCTATACTCTGGACCAAAGTGCTTCGGTGACGCCATCCGCAGAGAGCCGTTCCCTAAGGACATGACATCAGTGTCAAAAAACTGTTCTAGGTATAACGGCCTCGTTAAGCCGGACTCATGGCTATCCGACTATGCCATGGCCATAGAGATTGCCGGCGGGAGCAGCCATATTGCCGTCCGCTACCTACCTCTCATGTTGGAAGGCACGGCAAGAGCTTGGATCGACAACCTTCCTGAAAAGTCCATCCATAGCTGGTACGACATGGAAAAGGTTTTCTCCCAGCACTTCCAAGGAACATACAAGCGTCCAAATACCTACACGGATTTGCAGCGCTGTATCCAAAAGCCGGACGAAACCATGACAGATTTTGTCAGCCGTTGGATATCCGAAAAAGCCAACTGTCATGGTGTTTCGGACGCACAGGCTATCCACGCCTTCTACACGGGCCTACAGAAGAAGTCCTTGCTCCGTCATAGGCTCGTCCGCGAGAAAATCACGGACCTTGGTGAGATGCTCAACCTAGCCGCCCAATACGCGGCGGCGGATGACGACGCCCGGGATGATGACCCAGACGTCAACATCATACCAAAGCGGAACAACAAGCGCAAGCAGGCGGCGGATGACAAAGCCGGGCCTTCCAATGAGGTAGCCGCAGCGTTCCAAGGAAACGCCGGCAAAAAGAAGTGGAAAAATAAGAAAGATAGTCGCGAAGCCGGCTCAGGGCCTAAGGCGGCACAAATCACTTATGAACAGGCAAAGCTTTTGCCGTGTCCCATCCACGCCTCATTGGGCAAGGTCAACCATATGCTTGGAGAGTGCCGTTTCATGGACGACTTCAAAAAGGATCCCACAGTCGGCTGGAAGTCAAAGAAGTCAAAGAAGAACGACAAGAAAGACAGCAAGGAGGATGAGGATGACGACGACATGTCTATCTCAAGCGAAGATGACGCAGCCGCCAAGAAAAAGAAGCCATATCCGAAGGTCAAAGAATCTCTTGTGTGCTTTGTCGGCACGCCTTCGGCTAAGGCGGAAATGCGCGAACTCAACGCGACAATGCCGGACGTCCCGCAGTACTTGAACTGGTCTGAGGCAACAATCACTTGGGACCGGTCCGACCACCCTGATCACGTTCCTCACCCAGGCAAGTACGCCCTTGTCGTCGATCCCATTGTCGACAACCTCAGACTCACAAAGGTACTTATGGATGGCGGCAGCAGCCTCAACATCCTGTACTATGACACACTAAGCCGCATGAACCTATCAGAGGGTCAGCTGAATCACAGCAACCTCACCTTTCATGGCATAGTGCCCGGCAGGCAAGCAAAGTCAATGGGAAGCATCAGGCTGAAGGTAACTTTCGGGCCAAAAGAGAACTACCGCTCAGAGTTCCTTAGGTTTGAAGTTGTCCCCTTCAAAAGCGCCTATCTTGCAATCTTCGGACGACCGGCTTTCGCCAAGTTCATGGCAAGGCCGTGCTACATATACAGCAAGCTTAAAATGCCGGGGGAAAACGGAACCATCACGATTTCCGGCAACTTCAAGAAAGCCAAGGAGTGCGAGCGTGGCATGGCCGCCTTCGCAGAAGCCGTCATCCACAAGGAAGAACTCGCGCTGCTCGGGGCGGATTCAGACAACTCCATGCCAAAGCCAAAGATGGACGTCAAGAAGACCTTCGAAGCGTCAGAAGACACCAAAAAGGCGGACCTCATCCCAGGTGACAAGTCTAAACAAGTTGTCATCGGCTCCAACCTTGACAGCAAATAGGAAGGCGCGCTCGTCGAGTTCCTCCGTGAGAATCGTGACATCTTTGCATGGTCGCCTTCCGACATGCCTGGTGTACCGAGGGAACTTGCCGAGCACTCGCTCAACGTCATAAAAGGATCCAAGCCGGTGAAGCAAGCAACAAGACGTTTTGGAGATGAGAGACGCAAGGCTATAGGAAAGGAGATAAATAGGCTGAAGGCCGCCAATTTCATAAAAGAAGTTGTACACACCGATTGGGTGGCAAATCCTGTACTTGTCCCAAAGAAGAATAAAGAGCTAAGGATGTGTATTGACTATACCGGTGTTAACAAGTGCTGCCCAAAGGATCCCTTTGCGTTGCCTAGAATTGACCAAGTCGTAGACTCCACAGCAGGCTCCGAGCTGCTTTGTTTTCTGGACGCCTACTCAGGATACCACCAAATCAAGATGAGAGAGTCAGATCAGCTGAAAACATCTTTCACAACTCCATACGGAACTTTCTGCTACATTACAATGCCTTTCGGTTTGAAGAATGCAGGGGCAACATACCAGCGCTGTATGCAAAACTGCCTGCACGAACAGATCGGCCGCAATGTTCACGTCTATGTAGACGACATCGCGGTAATGTCAAAAAAGAAGGCAGATCTCCTAGAGGACTTGGAAGAAACTTTTCAGAATCTCCGGAGGTATCAGATGAAACTCAATCCCGCCAAGTGCGTTTTCGGCGTCCCAGCCGGCAAACTCCTCGGATTCATCGTCTCAGAACGAGGGATTGAGGTTAACCCGGAGAAGATCAAGGCCATCCAAAACATATCCAGACCTACTTGTCTGAAGGACGTGCAGCGCCTAGCCGGATCGGCGGCAGCCGTCAGTCGTTTCATAAGCCGCCTAGGGGAAAAGGCAATGCCTCTCTACCGGCTACTGAAGAAATCCGACAACTTCGAGTGGACAGCAGAGGCAGACGCCGCCTTGCAACAACTTAAGGAGGCCCTCATATCCGCTCCGATATTGGCAGCACCTCGATCACAGGAACCAATGCTGCTGTACATCGCGGCAACAGGAGCTGTTGTCAGCGTTGTCTTGGTTGTGGAAAGAAAGGAGAACAAAGCCGCGACGTGTGAGCAGCGACCGGTCTACTTCATCAGTGAAGTATTCTCCTCCTCCAAGCAGAGGTATCCGCATTACCAAAAGCTGGCTTATGGTGTATTCTTTGCCGCTAGAAAGCTTAGGCATTACTTCCAGGAACACACAGTAACAGTAGTCAGCAAGGCACCGTTGGGAGACATAATCAACAATGCAGAGGCAACAGGTCGAGTTGCCAAATGGGGCATCGAACTCGCCGCCTTTGATATAGTCTATAAACCACGGACCGCCATCAAATCTCAAGCACTTGCAGACTTTGTCGCCGACTGGACAGAGGCAATGGAGAAAACAACACTCCCCGAGTCAGAATATTGGGTCATGCACTTTGACGGATCAAAAATGCTCAAAGGCTCGGGGGCTGGAGTCGTTCTACGTACGCCTAAAGGTGACAAGCTTAGCTACGTGTTACAAATCCACTTCACAGCAACCAACAATGTTGCCGAGTACGAAGCCTTGCTTCACGGGTTACACGTGGCAAACGACCTAGGCGTCAAAAGATTGCTCTGTTATGGCGACTCAGATCTGGTCGCGCAGCAAGTAAGCGGAACATGGGATGCGAAAAGCGCAACAATGGTAGCTTACAGAGCCAAAGTTGACGAATTTGCAAAAAACTTCGTAGGCTACGAAGTCCGACACGTTCCAAGAGCTGAGAATGAGGCGGCAGACACACTTGCAAGACTTGGATCGGAACGCAAAAAGGTACCAAAAGATATCTTCCTGGAGCAATTGCACAAGCCATCCATTAAAGGCGCCGATTTGATGGACCCCGACTCAGAAGAACAGGTAGAAGCGGCAAGTCTCGCTGTCTACTTAACACAGCCGGATTGGACAGTCTCATACCTCGATTTTCTAATCGATCAAAAGCTGCCGGAAGACGATGAGGTGCTAAAGAGGCAGATCATAAGGCGAGCCAAGGCATTCACGATAATAAAAGGCGAGCTATATAAGCGAAGCACTTGCGGCATCTATCAGCGGTGCATACAGCCGGAAGAAGGCCGGGAAATTCTAAAAGACATACATATTGGCACCTGCGGGCATCATGCTTCCGCTAGGTCCATTGTGTCAAAAGCTTTCCGCCAAGGTTTCTACTGGCTCACCGCCAAAGAAGACGCCGAGAGCATCGTAAAGACATGCAAAGGCTGCCAGTTGTACGCCCGCCAACCTCATTTGCCGGCACAAGAGCTAAGGACGATCCCAATCACCTGGCCGTTCGCGGTTTGGGGCTTGGACATGGTGGGTCCCTTTAAAAAGGCGCGCGGTGGGTACACTCACCTATTGGTCGCTGTCGACAAGTTCACCAAATGGGTCGAAGCCAAACCGATCAGCAAACTTGATGCACGAACAGCCACCAATTTTCTCTGTGGAATTATCTCTCGGTTTGGAGTTCCACACAGCATTATCACCGACAATGGCAGCAATCTGTCTCAAGGCGACATAGAAGAATACTGCAGCGATCTGGGCATCCGGCTTGATTTGGCATCCGTGTCGCACCCTCAATCCAATGGACAAGTAGAGCGTACAAACGGCCTAGTCTTATCAGGACTTAAGCCTCGTCTCGAAGCTCCATTACACAGGGCAGCCGGTGCTTGGGCAGATGAGTTACAGTCGGTATTGTGGAGTTTGCGCACAACGCCAAACAGGTCTACGAACTACACTCCTTTCTTCTTAGTATATGGCGCAGAGGCAGTGCTACCTACCGACATGAAATACGACTCCCCAAGAGTTCAAGCCTACATCGAGCAAGACGTAGAAGGTGCAAGACAAGATAGCCTAGACCTGCTAGACGAAGAAAGAGACGTCGCTCTCCATCGCTCCGCCTTGTACCAGCAACAACTTCGCCGCTATCATAGCCGGAGAGTGCGGAAGCGAAGCTTCAGAACAGGTGACCTGGTTCTCCGCCTAATTCAAGACAGAAAAGGCTTGCACAAGTTATCCCCGCCATGGGAAGGACCGTTTATAGTCACAAAGGCGCTGCTCAATGGTTCCTACTACCTAGCCGACATCCGCGACGAAGACGAAAAGAAAATGCGCAAGAAGGCGGCAGGAAAAAGGGGAACCAAGCGCAAGAAAGGCATTGACGATCCATTCGAGCAAACAAGACGGCCTTGGAATATTGAGCAGCTACGTCCTTTTAACACTTAGAAATTTATAATTGTGATAAGTTAAATATGGTTATGAAATAAAAGTCTATGGTTCCTCATCTGTGTTGAGATGCATGCCATCTTTTGTCTTTTCTTGCAATCATATTTCCCCTATGTATCTAAGTTACCTATTTTCTAGCTCCGTGCAAAGGTTCAAACTGGTAGATACTTGCAGCTTTCGAGCCAACCCAAAGCAAAAACAAACTTTTTGCGCCGCCTAATTCCTTTACCTCTGATTACTTATATGTGGTTCGCCTAGTAGTATGTCTTTGACACCAACATGTTGGCTTTGGTCTATGATTCTAAACAAATGGTCTAGCCCTGGTTGTTTCAGCTAAAGTTACCGGCTGAGGTTTCGTCAACATACAAAAAGTCAAGCATATAAGTCAGGGTAAAATTAAGGCGGGCCATATAAATAAAGACAAAGTAAAACTTGTCAGCCAGTTTCCGCCTAGTGAAGCAGCAACAAAAGTATATACAAATATTACAAGTTAATGTTGCATTGTTTCAGGGGCCGACAAAATAAGGCTGGTGGGAGGCAAGGACAAGAAAAGATATGGCTCGGGGGAGCATCTACATCAGACTTGGGGGCTGACAACTTCAGCCCCAGAACTATCACTCCCCTCCGCCTCAGCCGCGCCGGCAGCTCCAGCTCCCTCTCCGCCAGGCACAGGATGGCGCCGGTAGAAGATTGAAGTGTCCACCATGTCGGCGACTCGCGTGGCGTAGCCGGCAACGCTGTCCATAACAGCGGCCGGCTCAACCTCGCTACCGTCTTCATACGTTGACGGCATGCCTTCAGTGACGGCTTCTATCTCCGCCTCGGGGTAGTGCGCCATGAACAACCCAAGGGCGGTCTTGGCTCCACCCCGCGCCGCCGACTTCAGCGAGCTTTTGTCCAAGATGGCGGGCACGTCGCTGAACTCGGTCGGCTCCTGGCTGCCAGACGAAGTGAAGAACTTGGCGGCAAACCGCTTGGACGCCGCCAAAGTCTCGGCGATCAGCTCGCCCAGACGCGCAAGGCGATCCAGGTGGGGGCTGACAACCTTGTCATCGCCTAAACCGGCGGGAACTGCATCAAAAATAAAGCCATAAGTTTGGCTCAGGCTAAAGCAACATGGCAGTATCAAAAAAGGAGTAAGAAATTACCAAGGACCGAGTTATGGAAAGCCGACAACTCAATCATATGAGTTGCCAGCGCGTCCTCTGCAGTTTGGGCGCGAGAAGTCTGCTTGGATATATCTTCCGCAGCCATCTTCTCTGCCTCCGCCAACTTGTTGCGCAGGCTTTCCAGCTCACCAGTGAGCTGGCTGGATTCCTGCGCAAACTTGAGTTGCTGGGCCTCCATCTCCTTTTGATGAGCCGCCTTCAACTCCAAGTTGGCGGCCGCCAAGTCTGAAGCTTCATTCATAAGAGCTTGCATATCAGTGGACGCCTTCAGGATATCCTGGGCGTGGTCGAGCAGTTCTACAAATATGGATTCGCTAAGCTAAATGATTGACGGAAACATAGGTCAAAAGCATAGTTGGAGAAAGGGATCAACCCTACCTTCATCTTTTTCGCGGGCCGCCTCCAGTTCGGCGATCCGCCTGTCCTTGGCCTCGCACTCCTTCTTCAGGTCGCGGTGGCGCCGGTTTATCTCGACTCGCGAGGAGACGAGCTCGACGTTGGCGGACACAAGGCCCTGCAAGAAAAAACAAAGGCATATAACATATTGTCGAATAACCACTAAGCCGGCAGTCAAAGTTTCTTTTGACTTGCCATCTAAGTGCTCGGGGGAAAAACTATCTATATGCCGGAGGGGTAGAAACTTACAGATAGGTCGCCCTCCAAGTCGGCGAAGCCCTGCGAGGCAAAGGCGGCAAAAGCCAAAGTTGACTCTTTGGCCTCCTTAAAGGTAGACCAAGGGTCCCTGACTTTGCCGCCTCCCGCAGTCGGGGCTGCCCTCCGAGACCCGCCGGCAGTCGACTCCAGCAACCCTTCGTTGGCGGCGCGCGATTGCGCGGCATCATCGGCCGTAGCCTCAGCCAGCAGAAGGGGAGTTTTGGGCGCGCGGTCGGCGGAAGGGGCCCTTGGCGGAGCACCTGAGGCCGGAGCTGGGGGCTGACGTCGAGCGTCGCCCATGAAGCTGTCGGCGTGGAGCTGAGGGGTTGGCGGCACGGTGGCCGGCGAGCCGCCTTGCGACCGCTTACCTTTGCCAAGGAGCCTGGTCGTCAACCGGGAGGTTCCGACCCTTTCCCTGTTAGCAAAAAGCAAGCACAGTCAATTGGCCAGTATTGAAGAGTTTTGTCGTCTGATAAAGGCAAAGTTGAGTACCTTCGGGGATGTTAATCCCCGCGTTCTCGCCAATGTTGGCGAGAGTCGGCTCGGTAGCCGACGCGATCCGTTTCCTCCTCTCGGCATTCGCCGTAGAGGAAGCGGCGCCGGACGCCTTGCGCTTCTTCGTCTTCCCGGCTTCCGACTCGTAGAAGTCGGGAGCCAGGTCCTCCTCCCTCAACTCGGAGAGCTGAAAAAGAAGACATGTTAAAGGAACTCAATCCTAGCCGGCAAAGCTGTCAAACAAGGGGCAAAGGAAGAAAATATTCACCTCGAGGGGAGGGTTGTCGTGGGTGTGCATGGGCACGCCCTCGGCCGCCTTCAACGACCCTGCCTTGACGAGGCTGCGGAGCCGAAATGCCAGGTCGGCGACCGGCAATATCTCTTCGCTCACGCGAAGAGAGGCTGTGTCGGTAGGCGAATACTGACACATCTTGTGCGGGCTGTACCGCAGGGGGAGGATTTGCCGGCCGAGCCAGCAAATGACGGTGTCGACCCCATCCAGCTGGGGGGGAGCCATCGTCCTCGTGAGGAACTCGATCCGCCTTTGAAAAAGGCGGAGTTCCTCCGTCAACTTGGGCACCGCCTCGTCCCAGCATGGGCGAGGCATGGGTGGCGCGTTGACGAATGCCGGAATGCCGACTTGACGGCCCGGCGCTGCCATGTCTTGGCAGAAGAAGAATGTGGAGGTCCAGCCCTTGACGGACTCAAGGTATGGTATCTTAGGATACCATTGGCGGCCCTGACGGCAGTTGAAGGTGATACTGCCGCAGGTCGCCAGCCCGCCGTCCGGCACCGTCTGTCGCCGGCAACGGAAGCAATATCTGAAGAAGTCTAAACTAGGCCTAATACCTAGGTAGCCTTCAAACAGAGCTGTGAAGCCGGCTAAGACTAATATACTATTGGGTGCGATGTTATGGGGCTGGAGCCCGTAGTGATCCAAGACCTCGCTAAAAAAGGCGGAAGGCGGAAGCGCCATTCCCCTGACAAGGTGGGAGGTAAGGATTACCCGCTTCCGGCGCCGGGATGATGTCTCCCAAGGCGGCCCTCCACCGGCAATCCTCCCGAGTGGGGAGGTAGCCGACAGCCTCCAAATCTTGGAGGGCGTCTTCATCGACGATAGAAGGCAGCCAGTAGCGGGACCCGAGGTCCGCCGCTTCTTCTTCCTCGTCGCCGGGGGCGTTCGCCGTTGCCGTTGCTGTGGTGGTCGGTGGAGGAGCCGAGGAGCCCGCCGCGGGTGTGCGCGCGGAGGAAGTCCGAGGGACGACGGCGGTGACATTGCCCGCCGTCACCGCCGCCGCGGGACGGGTTATGGCGCCGCCCATCGACGCCGCGAGCGCGGCCTTGGTCGCCGGGCCGCTCGACGCCGTCGAATGGGTTGGACCGGTGGACATCGCCGCGAGAAAAGGTCGCCGGAGGGGAGAAGTTCGCCGGAGCTCGTTCGGAGGCAGGGAGCAAGGAAGTGGAAGAGGCAAGGGCGCACGGAGAGCAAAGGCTGGGTAAAGAAAATGGACCGTTTGGCTACCTATTTATAGGGCCAGGCGTTGCTCCCTGTGCAACGGCGTTTTTAGTCGGACACGTGTCCAGCATCCGTTGCAGCCCATGATTGCACGATCTCCACGCCTCCTCTTTTCCCGCAATTTGTGATCGTGGCGAGATTATCGCCTAGGCTGTTTTCAAACTGTCGTGAAGCCGGCTAGGTGAAAACCGCCAAGAAGAATGCTCGGCAAAGATTGCCGAGTAGCCGTCTTTTCCCATGATGGACAAAGGCGGCCGCATGTCAACATCAAGACACGCGTGCCTCGTTCATTTTCAGAATGGTTCAAGTCCTGCAGCCGCCAACCTTGGCAGATGAAGAATCAAGGAGAAGCCGGCGCCTGGAGAACTTCAACCTTTCTGGGGGCTAATGTTGGGGATATATCAACTAGGGGTATAACCAGCATGGATCAATCCGGCTAGTCCAGGGTGGCCCAAGGGTGGTAAGGCCAAGGCCTGCCGGGCGGCCTAGATAGCTGACGTGCAGGGAAGTAGGCGGACGGTCCAAGGAAGGCGGAAGGCCTAAACCCATCAAGCCACCGAGCCCAAGACGGAAGGCGGCAACTAAGCCGGCTAGGTCTAGGACTCTGTTTACTTGCCGGACAAGTACTTACCTTGTACCCTGGGGTCTGGCCGCCTATATAAGCCGGCCACCAGGGAGCCTTTAAGGGAGAGCTCAGAGACAATCTCCATAGGCATCATACCCATTGTAACTTGTTCACGGCTATTGCCTCATAGTGAATTATAGCAGCACGTAGGATCCCGCCGCCGCTGTGGGATCCGAAGCTGGGTAAACTCGCCGTGTTCAATCCCGACCTCGACGACAACAACCTTCTTCCCCACAATCCATACGTAGGCTAGAGGACCCCCGTCTCCTATCAAATATGCCTATACCACGACAGAGGTGAGCTTGTCGTGGATGCCCAGCTTCTCGAGCATCCGGCTGTTCGTGACGCCTTCGCGGAAGGCGGCGATGACCTGGGTATCAGGGATGTTCGGGATCTTGTTACGCACTTGGCTGAAGCGTTGGATGTACTTGCGAAGCGTCTCATCCTTCTTCTGCACCACAGCGCGTAGGTCGTTGTGGGTGAGGGCGTGCTCGTACGTTCCCTTGAAGTTGGAGACGAACTGCTTGCAGAGCTCCTCCCAATAGTTCACGGAGCCCTCTGGGAGGTTCAGGTGCCACGATAGCGCAGAGTCGCGAAGCGCGTGAGAGAACTAGTTGGCCATGACCTTGTCGTCTCCTCCTGCAGCTTGGATGGAGGTGGTGTAGAGCTGTAGGAACTCATTGGGGTTGCTGGAGCCGTTGCCCTTAGGGAGAGCCGGCCTGAACTTCGGGGGCCAGACCACGCGACGCAGGGAGCGGGTGAACGCCATGCAGCCCATAGCGTACGTGGCGACCCCGTTTTGCAGTGCGTCGCGGTTCTGCTGGCCCGCCTGGCCGATCTCCTCCACGAGACTGTTCTGGCGGTTGCGTTGGAGCTCCATCCCCACGCGAGCGTCGGGCGCGGTGCGCTGCACGATCAAGAAATCGTGCGGCGAGGATGCGTGCGAGGCAGCCCTCTGCGTCGTTGCCGGTGCAGGCCCTGGAGGGGGCGGAGGCGCGTTTGTCGCGACCGTGCCCGCGAGAGAGGGTTGCACGTAGGACTGCGACGGAGCGGGGCGCGTCGTGGCGATGGCGACAAGGTTGTTGAGGCGCTCCAACCACTGCTCGTGGGCCTCAGTGTTGGGCTGGTAGCAAAGAAGCTCCTGCGCCATCACCAGCACGGTGTGGGGCGCGGGGTCCGTTCTGCCTGGGCCGGAACCGCCCGGGCGCCGCGTCGGGTGCGACGACTGTGCGTCCTCCTGGTGCTCGGAGTTGCGCTCGGGCTCCTCCACATGAGGGCCCGAGGGGGCGCACTCTTCATGGCGGGGTCGGCCCCGTTGTGCGCGAGTAGTCGTGGTGCCTGGCGGGGCGTGCGCTCCCTCAGGAGCGCGTCGGTTGACGCGGGCGGCGCGGGTAGCGTGGGTGTTCGCCATGGCGCGTAGGCGGCTCGAAGTTCGTTGACGCGCCTCAACCCCCTACCTGGCGCGCCAAATGTCGGGTTATGACTCCCTAGAACTGGGGGTAGTCACTTCCTGAAGAGTAGTTCGTGACGGGGATTGAACGTGGAGGTCAAGACCCTCGAGGGACACGGCGACGCTGCTCGCCGGACCTGAAGACGAAGCACCCACGACAGAGATGGACACCGGCCCGTACCCAGGTTCACGGCCCTCGTGAGGAGGTAAGATCGCTACTCCTGCTTGTCTGTATTGAGTTATGGAGTTTATAGTACAACCGGCCTTGCCGAAAGCCCCCTTGAGGCAGTTCTTGCCTGGGGGGAGGGATGGTGACCTTCTTCCTTCTCCAGGCAGAGGCTATCCTACGTGGGATCGCTAGGGTTTACAAGCGTTGTGAAATCAGAAAGGCCGACCTCTCCTACGATGGAGGTCTTCTTCATTTTATAGGTGCCTCCGGCGCTCTCCTTCTACTTGGCGTTCGAGGTGGTTCCCACATGGCAGTGGCATGGCGGAGCAGGAGTCCACCGCGGCCCGTTCGTCCATGGACGCGGTCCATTGCTGATAAAGGTGGGCGCGGTGGCCGACCGTGCAGTTCTGCTGCAGGGTAGGTAGTCTCTGAGGTGGAGCCCACGATGACGTTCTCCGTTGGAGGGTTGCGCCGTCCACCTGCTTTATCGCCAGAGTAGAAGGTCCTGGCAGTTCCGCAGCAGGCGGCGTGGCTTTATTGACCCCTTTATCGCCTAAAACGGCAATGGGGGTGCTTGTGTCACCACGTGGGCGTGTCAGGGGCCATGTGCGTCTTGCCGTACTTCCTTGGCCGCGACGTTCCCTTCAGGCCTGAGGAGGCCTGAGGGGGGTTCATGTTGGATTCCCTCGAGCCGCGCTGGCGCCTCGGGAGGGTCCCTTGAAGCAAGGGATCCCCTGAGGCCCTTGTTTCCTCTTCAGGCCCTCGAGGGGAATTGCCTCTCGAGGGTCCCGCCAGGCAGTGATGCCTGGTCCTTAGTCGTTTCGTCGGACTGGCCAGCGTGCGAGGCCTGGGGGGAGTGGGCTCTCCACACCCTAGTTCCCACTGGGCCGACAATCCCCCATTGCCTGGTGCGGCTAGCCTTGATGCGCCGGCCCTAGGTGGGCCCCATTTGGCCCACCTAGGCCGGCCAAGCCCCCCCCCCCCCCACACACACACACCAAATTCCCTTGAGAGTTTTCCCCCCCATGGGCCTTCTTACCACCAGAAGGCCCATTTAGGGAAATCAGCCTAAATAAATTCGAAAATAAATATATAAAATCATATTTAAACATTAATTACACTAATTAATATCAAACATATTATATATAATTTATTCTAGCTCCGAAAATTATTTCGTCGCTTCCCGATCTCCATCGGACCATTCCCGGGACGTTCCCGGTGATCTTTTTCCTTTCCGGTTGTCTTGTCGAAACCCCTTAAGTATGTTACCCTAGCGGTTCGATATAATAACAGACATGATCAAGACTCCTCTCCGATCAATGACTAACTCGTTGGCCTGGACCCCATGAATTAAGCCCTGTGATATAACGAATGACTTTCATCTATCAAACTTGGACGTCTAGTCTTAAACCTTTTGTCATAGCGATACTTAGTGTGTTCGGGCATCATTCTCAGATATCTCCATGCCTAGCATGATCTCGTTACTGACACCGCTATCTTCTACTCGTCTATGATATTATGTCAGTTGGTGACCTAGTCACATGTTTGTAAACTCATTTGACATAATCTCACCGAGTGGGCCCTAGAGTATCTATCCGGCTATACGGACTGACAAATCCCGTTGTTGACCCCTCGTCTCAACTACCCCCTTCCGATACCCAAAAGTATCACCGTTATTTTCATACTAAATAAGATACGACGTTTGGTGCAATCAAAGTATCTTCCAGGAATAACAATAAGAGTTGGTCTCACGGTCAAAGGCGTAATGACTACGTCCTACAAAATGGCTATGTCCATCACATCGTTCAACCAACGACATGACTTCCATTGCCGACCGGTGCCATGCCCTATGATCGGAAAACCTCGATCATCAATCGTGCAATGAAACTAGTCTTAGTAGAGGCTACTAGGGACCTGGTTGTTTTATCTACCACACTTGTATTAATGTTTTCGCTTAATACAGTTATAGCATGGTATAAAACATATAATGAACAATTGGAATATAACCAATAAACTATGTTTATTAAGTGCCTCTAGGGCATATTCTTCAGTCTCCCACTTGCACTAGAGTAACAATTAATCTAATTTACAACTTGGTAAAAGCTCAACACCCATAGCATCCTGGTGCCTGCTCGCCTCGTGGAAGAGGAATACAGTCAATAGAACTCACACATTGAGACCTATATGTGCTTTGCAACAATTCTGTGTCACCTAGTTTGACATCATCTTGTATCTTACGATGACGGTGAAATATATCCTAGTGGATGGAGTGAGACTCGAACATTCGCGTAGCATGGGCCTTAAAAGTCTAAGAGATCTATTAAGGGGACCACATACGCTCGGAAAACTGATCAATCCAATCACACTTGCTACTTCTGAAGTTGCCATATATTTCTATACCTATGTAGATTATGCGACAGTGCATTCATATGCGACTTCGCAAGCTAACCATGTCTTCCTTAAAAACAAAGGACATCTCCTATATGAGATTTCTAGTCGTATGGGTCAGTGTCACAACTTGCATCATGCAAGTTACCATTTTTACGGCAAGTTATCTTACACGCTCTTACCTTTTTACTAGAAAACATATCTTCAGTTCTCATAGGCACTGAAAAATATACTTAACGTTTGTTCATTGATCCACGCGAGGATCACTCTAGAACATGTTCTTCAACCAAGAACTTGGGTCACACTAAGTCGAACTTTCAGTCTGATAGCATCTATGTCTGATACATAGAGAATGTCGAACATCATTTGCTATCACTGAAAATACCAAAATAAACTTAATATTTTACCTAGTCATACAAGCAAGAACAATCTTCTTCGCTTGTTCTATTCTGAAACACTTCATAATCTGAACTTAGGAAATATTCTGACCTAATGTTATTAAGCTCCTTACGATCTATACAATTATAAATCGGATGCCTAATACTCCTAACTTCATTCATAGAAAATTTAATCACTTAAATAATCCTTTACACTCTACTAGAGGATCTGTGTCATTCAATATGTCGTTACATACAAAATCACAAATGACACCTAGCTCCCACTCAAATATGCCTTCCGCATATAAGATTAAGGAAAGCTACTTAGCTCCCACTCAATTATGCCTTCCGCATATAAGATCAAGAAAAGCTACTTTGCTCCCACTCACTTCTTTGCAAATGCAAGTTTCTTCAACTATTTTGGACAACTCCAAAATCCTTTGATCACATTATCAAAGTGAAGATTCCAGCTCCGATATGCTTGCTTCCGCCCACGAATGGACAACTGAAGTTTGCATACATGTTTAGCTATAATTTATTCTAGCTCCACCATCTCCTCATCTTCACCTGTGCGCGTTGAACGATGCCGCTTGAGAGCAGGCTCTGTAGTCGTCGCAACCTCGGCTTGCCCTACACCCTTTCCATCTACTCCAGATTTCTCTGAAGAGGAGGTTTCAGCTTCAGGAAGGGAGTCGACTGACTTCTCACTTTCCTTCAGCACAGTTGACTCCTTGACATGCTCGGCTTCAGGAAGGCGAGGAAGTGACGACCTGGTTGAGTGCCCCTACATGAGACAAAAGAAAAGGGGAAAAATCAGAAGAGAAGCAGATAGCAGAAATCTACACGACAAAAGCAATGAATGCAAAAGTATAAGCAAAACGGAACTAACCTCAGGAAGGGGATTCAACAAACTGAAGGGATTTGTGGCAAATGCATAGTTGACGGTGTCCTCAGCTTTGTAGCTAGTCACCGACTTCACGAGTGTATCAAGCTCGTTCGCCGACAACTCCACAGCGCTAATTCGAGTGGCGTCGTGTGCCCCCTCATACACCCACGTCGGGTGCGCACGCTGTTGAAGGGGACTCACCCGATACTTCAAGAAGGTATAAATCAACTGAACACCAGTGACACCGATATTCAGCAACCTGTCGACCTTCTCCAGCAGCAGGGCGGCCTCGCGCTCTTTAGCTGGAGTAAGAGCATGCTCCCAGGCCTTTGTCTTCTTGGGAGCATCTCTAGTCGAAAAGGCAGGCTTAACATCCTGGCCCACAGGGACGTACAACCACTTGGTCCTCCATCCCTGAGCGGAGTCGACTGCCTTCAAAGCAATGTACTTGCAGCCACTCTTGACCTGGAAGCCAACCCCTCCGACTGGGTTCACCCGATTGTTGCGGGCCATATGGCGCACCTGGAAGATAGACTTCCAAAGAGGTCAGGAAGGGGATACCCCTAGGAAACACTCGCACATTACCATGAAGCAGGCAATGTGCAGAACACCATTGGGAACCAGATCATGAATCTGAATCCCGTAGGCAAAAAGAAGGCCACGCACAAAATCGTGCAGCAAAAAACCAAAACCGTGGGGGAGAAACTCGGCAAAGCAAACCCGTTCCCCAAGGAGTGGAGCGGGGGAGTTCTCCTTACCCGGAGCACGGACGGCGAGCACCGTGGCAGGAGGGAGAAGGCCCTCATTGCGAAGGAGCGTCAGCTTCTTCTCCGACACGGTTGAGGAAGTCCAACCGCCAGACGCCTTCTGCAGTACGGGAGGAACGGTGGTGCCACCCGCCTTCTTCCTTTTATGACCAGCGGCAGCAGCGGTGGCGACGGAAGAACTCATTTTAGGAGCCATGGTGGGTGGTGATAACAGAGAGAAAATGGTGCAACGGCACAAAACAGAGTGGCGGCGAGGAGGAAGATGAAGCAGAGGAACGCAGAGACAAATGGCAGGGAAAATAAAAATAAACGGAGAAACCTGTACTTATGGCAAAACCAGAACTTCATCATAGCCGTCCGAACAAAAAACACGGCGACGCGTGGCGTAATCGGAGGGCGAGCGTCGCAGGCTACGCCGCCCACTACGTGCCCAAAACGAGGAGATCATCATCACGTCTGCGAAAATTTCACCACATCAGGTCAAATCAGAACTGAACCGGCGTCCACAACGGTCAAAATATGAGACCTACTATGTCATGTACCGTCAGAGTGCTACTCGCACGCCAAAGATGTCACGCATGACATCATTTCAGATGAGCAAATAAAAAACGCGTCATACCGCGATGGGCAAACAGGAAAAGCTCCTGGCAAAACGCAGTCGCTAAAATAAAAGTAAAAAATATTCGAGTGGGAAACTCCCATCGGCAGCAGGCAAAAACGTTCGACTGACGAAATGAAAAATTGAGATTATCCTCTACTGCAAGCAGTAAAGCTCAACCTCGGGGGCTACTCCCATCGGGAGCACTATCGTGCACCCGATAGAATCAAAAACATTCGAAACATAAAAATTCCCGAGTGAAAATCATTCGATAGAGTACCTCGGATGCTGTATACAAGAAATACAAAGGTAAGACCCATCGATTAGTCGAAAGGGCCGAGGATCACTCAAGCAGTGTTTAATCCTAACTTTCCGTGTCAACAGATACGATGAAAATCCAGGCGGACGCACTGGGTAGCAAATTAAAACTGCTAACAATATTAGTAAGACCATCGACTTGCCTGAGGTGTGTATGTCCAGTATGTTCCAGGGTCGAGCCCAAGGACTCGAAACCTGACTGAAGGCTAGTAAGGTTTTACCCAAGTGCAGTAAACTGGTTTCGACTCATCGAATAAATCCAGACCTACTCAGTCGAAATCCTTTGTCAAAATTCATAAAATCCAAAAGACAGAAATAGCATGTCAAAAGCATAAAACATGAGACGTGCACTATGTAGTGAGTCCATAACTGATTCTCCGAATTAGCCAAGCACTCGGGGGCTAATGACAAGGTTATACCAAATGGGTACCCCTTCGTGTGGGTACCTGCTGCACGTAATGACTAAATCTCAATTGTCAACAAGCTGAGGAAGCCCATCAAGCGAAGCCCAAGTCGAAGATCTCTTATTATAGATAGCATAGTCGGTAATACTTTCCATACATGTAGTCCTAGTCGGTTACGACCCGAGACCTGTACCCCTATATAAAGGACATGAGGGTGGTCGACTAGGGACATGCCTAGCAAGATCGATATCTTGCTAAACATTTGTATTCGCCGCATATACACAATCAATAACAGACAAGCAGGAGTAATGCTTTTACCTCACTCGAGGGCCCCGAACCTGGGTAATTCTCGCTTGTTAGCCGACAAATCTACCAACACCACGCGTTCTATACCTCATAACTCTTACCCTAGGCTAGTAACCATGGGTATTGATGGGGACATCCCTCGTCATACTACCTATCACCTATTTGTTTCAAGCTTCTGATATTTTACATGCAAAATCATAAAATGTTAAACTAAATGTTGGGCAGAAAACACTAAATGTTAATTAAGAGAACAAACTGACTGACCACTACCCAGCCCTAAGAGCAATGGCTGAAGTAGATAGCTTGACCATGAGCTCTTCTGAACTTCAATCCTATCCTTCCATTGGTATAAAAAGGAAAGTCATTAATCCTTCACTTAATAAAATAAATAAAGCACGTCATGTTAAGCATAAGTTGCAGATGAGGGTCAAGCCTACATAGCTTCTATACATTCCTCAACATTGCAACACCTGCATTTTCATCTATACACAAAAGGGCAGCAACAGCTTGACACCGTACAGTAGTCATTTTAAAAAGATTATTAGAAAAGTAATCCAGATCATAAAGACATGTATAGCAGTTGAAAGACTCGCATAATACCTTGACTGCCTTTACCATAGCTTGTGCATTAGCCAAAACCATCCTACCTAAATCGTCAAACCAACTGTTGCTATGAGGTCTTCATCCATATTACCCAGTAGTGAAGCAAATCTTAGATGTATCTGAAAATTAGAGATCCATAGAAATTAGGAATCAACAATCAGCCTAGAAGACATTATACTGTAATAATACGTTGTCTGTAATAATACCTTGTCAGTTAATTATGGAAATCAAGCTAGTCTCAACATTTATGCTTCTAAACAACAACAGCGAGACGCACCGTATTATTACTAATGAAACTAGAAGACACCCCGCGCGTTGCGGCGGAAACTTTAGAAATCAAATTATTAGATATCTTAAAAGAGGAACATGTTCATGTGACACTATGAAAGCACATATATTATACAATATCCGATTATTGTATGTACTTGGTAAAATATAATGGTGTGCTAAGTTATTCAAAAGTAAAAGTTGGAATAAAATTTTAGAATGTTGCATTATTTGGAGATAATACATCGGAAGTGGAACAATGACATATTAGAAGAAAAATATTAGCTGACCATGTATCTTAATCTATTTTTGGATGATATTCCAGGAATGCAACAAATTTTCCTGATTTATGGGTGCACTCTAAAAAATAAAAATACTGCGATTAACTCTTGTGGAGATTATTCACCCTTCGTTCAGAAACCAATCGACCTGCCATTCAAGTTCAGTGCACTGAAACTGTGAAACATAGCACCATGTATATAGAACGTATGCATGTTCTGAGCAGCACAATTTGTAATATGTATCTTGTTGGTGACATCAAAATGTAGTAAAAATAATAAGGATTGCTCTGTTGTGTCCAAACCACTAAGTGAATATGGCTTGTTACATATGGAATGAACAACTTAATGAACATGTCTGAATCTCATGAATAATAGGGAAATTGATGGAGCCCTGCAAAAAGCAGGTATAAAAATAATAAGGCCATGAAAATATGTAACAGCTCGGTTATTTATTTTGTTAGCTAAGTGTGATGGTCTGATGGAACTGAACTCTTGTTAACTCAATGGGATTTCTGCAAGAGTACAGTCCATAGAAGTGTTGGACTGCCTTGCTAAACTTCTTACCCTCGAGGCATGATGTAATTAGATGCAAACAAACAGAAATACTGGTAGAAACTTTGAGAGAGAGTGAGCGCATGTGTGCATGATGAAACTGGTTGGATCTTGGAGCTGTGACGGCCACAGTACATCAACAATCGTCGTGCTTGAGTTGCTGGAGAATAAAAAGATCTAACATTACAGGCAAAGTGCAGTAGTATGCGATTAGTGAACTGAAGGAAGCAATATTAAAAATAATTAACAGGCAAAGTCCGAAATAACATTCAACAGGCTAGATATGGGGATACTAACCTGACAATGAAGAGAGAAGACATGGAAAGCGAGAATCAGTAAGGATCTGGTATAAATAGGTGACAGACAGAAACGGGCCGCGAGCCCTACAGTCCGCAGATGCGTCTCGGCCATGTAGCCTAAGCCAGCATGCTCACTACCAGCAGGTGACGCCGTGATGGAGGGTTGACCGAGGGGACTTCAAATTCATCCGAAGAACAGTGCTCGCACCTCGACGAAATCCACTAGACCTCAATTAGTGCGAGCTTCAGGTCTTAGGATGGGAACAGAGCAAATCCAGTCAAGAGCGGTGGTTTCGTGGGCGACATCTGCCAAATCTTCAGGTTTCGAGGGGATGACAACAGAGCAGTTCTCGAGCAGGGGGCACGAGCATCAGGTGTGGTGATGACCGCTATTTAAATTGGAGAAACTCTACATCAGTTACCCTGCATTTCTTTGGTGGGGAAGATGAAAAATCCATCAGTTTCGTTTGCAAAATTTATAGTGGGCATGAGAGGACTCAGAGGCGGCGGTGAGGGGATTAAGTAATTAGGGGGTAGTAATAAGAGGGAGAATGCTGATGTTGTGGAGATGAAGAGGCTCCGTGGGGAAGACGATAGGAACACCTCGACTCGCACATTCACGCTGGAGCATTGACGTGGCTTAAAGTGATGACGTGGGTGATCAATGATGTGGCATAACTGCATGTCAAGAGAAATACTTGTAGTGGGTTGTTCCTATTTAGATATAGAAAATGCAACAGGGAAACACAATGATGTGTCTACAAATATGAATGCCAAAGAAAAGCAAGCTATGTCAAAGGAAAGCAAGCTCTCGTGAAGGCAATGCACATGATAGGATCTCACTCTCTCCACCACAACATTCTTGGATCTATCCCCTAAAGGAACAAAATCAGCCAAGTTTAATTTAATCAATCATGATGTTAGTACTAATAGTATTTTGAAGAGTTGATATCACTTAGTCAATTGGATGACGAATCCAATTTACGGCAAACACGACACCTATTGCCGGCCATTATTGTTGGCAGGCCTTGTTGGCAGCAATTATTGTTCAAAGAAATACTCCAAATAAATATCTCTTGTTCTGTTAATTATCCAGTTGTGGCCATAGCCTTGAATCTGTTAGGCTTCAGCAACCGCCACTAAACTGCAAGCAGGGGCAATTGATCAATCAATAATTGCGGGATACGGATGTGCATGAATCAAGAAGCAATGGTCAATCAAAGTTTACACCTACAGGTTGTGCCTACAAGTTCTTTACAACACGTTCAGACAAACATCAGTCTTACAAGTAGCTACTACATACTCCGTATATGTCTATTGTTCATGTATTTTCCATGTTAATTTGGTAAGCACCAATGATCAGAAATAATACACTTATATAACTATTTCAAATTTGAAGACGAACATCTTTACAAACACAGTAGTGTCCCAGTATTAACAAATAATATTAGTATGAACCCAGAAAATAGATAAAGTTGATGCACCATTGGGCATCCGCACACTCTTCACCTATACTAGTGGATGTGGTACGGGTGTGGGGTTAACGGAAGATTTAAAACGATGATGACGTGTGTATGTTTAAGAAATGTAGGGTTTTTTCTGTAATTTTCAATATTTCTAGAAGAAGACGAAGTTTGCGTCTTAAAAATCGTTTAGTTTAAGATTAGTATTCAATCGTTCAGTTTGTGATTGTTATTCAAGTTTCGTTTCGACATTTGTTGTCATAGTGTTCGTGTAACGTATCTGCACTTAAAAATATGGCAGGTACCTGTGTATAGTGCAAACCCCTGGATCGATTCGTTTGCACACACAGTTTACGATGTAATATCACAACAAAGTATCAATTTTTATTACATCGATGATCCAGACTTACAAAAATAAATAGTTCGATACATATTTGCATAGCTTAAAGCTAGCTCAAAACAATAAAACAGCGGAAATAAATCTTCAATGAGCCTCTAACTTCATGATACGCCACAGGCGAAAACATGTTGGTGCAGACCCGAAACCCAAACGTAGTCCTTACTCTTCGTTAGAAATTTCTGCAACAAATAATAATTTGCAACAGAGTGGGTCAGATTCCATTAAAAATGGAGTCTGGCAAGTGACACTATGGTGGACACTTAATGGAATAACTCTATAGCCTATATGCATATTTGGCTGGTGGAGTTCAAGGCTAAATTTGTATAAAGCCAATTTTTCCTACTCTTTTGAAAACACTTTTCTTGAAATCAAGACGAGTATGGCATGAAAACCATAATCTCATCTTCCCTTGTTCACCCATCAACTTTTAACTTAGAAATTGGAATGTTGGGAGCCTCCGTTGAATCCTTGATCAGCTGCTCAGATTGTCCGTAACCGGGGACACGGCTAAGTACTTAGTTTTACACTCTGAAGAGGTTGTGCACTTTCACCACGAGACTCAAACAACCCTTCTTTCCTTGACCCTCATGTAGTAAAAAGGAAAGGAGAAGCCTGAGACGAGACCTTTGGGGAAAAGTCAAGGCAGAGTCATTATACCACGTGGTTGCACTGGAAGCATCTTCACTTGGAGAAAACGTTGGTCCGTTTGTTCCTGGGTGGTCATCCTCAAGTGTACGTACTCAGGTTCACTCATCTAAATGAGCATGGGTCTTAGCCAGGTGCACCCACCTAAATGAGCTTAAGCAGCCACTCAACTCTAACCTCCATCCTCCTGCCACATCCACCCAGAAGTTTCTTTAACTTAGTAGAAATTTACTTTCCACAAAACAACTTTAGCATAGCATCAATATTTCTACCAAGTTACCCATAGGATTCTAGACACAACTAGTGTAAGGGATATAGTAGTTTCAGCATAGCAATACTATCCAACACATGCATATAAGAAACACACTAAGTAATGCATAGAAGATAATTAGGAAATTTATGAGGGTGTGCCACTTGCCTTGGCAACAAGAAGAATAGCAACAGCAGCTGCAACAGTTGTCGTTTCCCTCCGAAATTTCTAACACATCAACAAGACACAAATAAACATACAAACAAAATAACCATACAAAAATATGTTATGCATGATGTGCAAAATATTTCTAAGAACTAGAGATGCATGCCATGCCAAGAAATTATTCTAAGTGAATGCAAGGCAAGTGTGTTAGCCAAATATGACTAAGGACCAAGGTCATAATATCAATTGCTATAAGTCACTTGACTAAGTTGTAAGACTGCTCCTAGTCTTCATCATGTTTGATCTTGAATTCTTCAACTCCCTTGTAGTTTCCTTCATCTTCAATTAGCACTCTAAGGACTTGGTCAAAATCACTAAGGACTTGGTTTATGTCCAAGGTGGAAGAAGAAACGGGAAGGCAGAAAAATATACAGAGAAAATATAGTTGATCTCCCAGGCTTCATCTCCAGACTTGTGACTTTCTCCTTGGTAATGTCTTCATTGAATCATGTAGACTTGATGGTTCAGACTTGATGATTTGTATATCACCAGGGCTGGTCTTGGATATAACTTAGCCACCACGCGGTCTAAGAGAGAAGAAAAGAAGAGAGAGAAAGACTTAGAGAAATAAAAGGGAATAGTCTTCTTGCAGTTCCTCTTGATTTTCTTCTAAGTGCTTCTACTTCTTGGAGCTGCTTCCAGAGTCTGTTTTCTTCTAAGTCTTTGTTGGCCTTCTAGTCTTCATATTGTAGCACTTTACCAAAACACTATGCTCAAAATAATCCTAACTTAGAGAAAATAAGGAAGAAGTTTTCCTAAGAGGAGTATAACTATACAATACCATATGCTATGCATGCAATGCGATTTATTTCTAAGGACCACACTTATCAAAATAAAACAACTAAGTTTTGTAGATGCTAAATTTCTCTAAGGGAAAGATTTACCATTTCTAAGGTGTTGAAATTTTTCTAAGGAAAAGTATTGTCAAATATTTATCAAATATTTTCTAAGAGAGAAATTTACTTTGTTTGAGAAGGCAAAATATTTCTAAGTACTTTTTGTGACCAAAGTGGTCAAAATATGACTAAGTCATTTTATTATTCGAATAAATAAAGAAAAATATTTTTTAATCAATTTTAATTATTAAAATATCACCTAAAAAGCATTTAATCAATATTAATTACAAACCATAGAAAATTATTCTAAAAAAATTATTTGAGTATTCCTATGGCCAGTACTTAGACATTTAAATTTTATAGCAAAAGTGTTTGATAACTTTTAAATTTTAAATTTGAAGTTATGTTCAATTTACCATTAATGCCACTTCTGAATTTCAACAAATTTTAATTCAACAAAACATAAAAGTAATGATGCCAAACGTTTCTACTAGTAATAAGCTTTTCAAAAATATAAAGTTTGTAATTTTTGGCCAAGCCAATAAAAAGTAGTGATAGATCTAATATGCAGGGACTAAACTGTGAAGAAAACAAATAAAAATCTTGCACTGAAGCCCCTGGGCCACGTGTTCTCTTCTGATTGGTGCGGAGCCTCTGACTTCTGGAGTTGTGGGACAAGTTGGCGCGGGCGGTCGCGGCGTGGCGCGGACGGAGGCGGGACGACGACGTGGCGACCTCCGATTGGCTCGTACCGCTTCAAGTGTATGGATCTAACAGGATCCGTTGGATCTGGATCCAACGATCCGAAATCGTTGACCTAGGACGGGCGGCGCGGCTGGCCGGAGCAACGCCGGAAGCTAGTTCTACGGTAGCGCTATCGCTGGAATCTCACCGGAAATCGAGAGGACGTGTTTGGGAGGACTTGGCGAATACCGTGAGGTGTAGGGCGTCCGGTCGAAGCTAAAGGCGTGGTGTACGTGTTCGTTTGCTTCCTGGAACGGCCTGCGGGGGCGGCCGGAGGTGCGTCGGCGGAGGAGACCTTGAGGTCGAGGATGGCGCGCTCGATTGGCTGCAAAATAAGATAAAGGAGAGGGTCAGGGAGATGCTTCGGTTTGTGGGAAGGGATTTGCGTCCAAGAGGGGTTGAAGAGGGCGTCGCAGCTCACCGAAATCGAAGAATTGTCGTCGGCAATGGCGGCGGCGGCGAACTTGCGTTCGAGCAGCCCTGCTGCTGTTAGATGAAATTTGTAGCGTACCTGCACTTTAAATAAGGCAGATACCTGTGTATAGTGCAAATCCCTGGATCGATTCATTTGCACACACAGTTTACGATGTAATATCACAACAAAGGTCAATTTTATTACATCGATGATCCAGAATTACAAAATATTTATACAAGTTGCATAGCATAAAGCTAGCATTGAAAAAGTACACAGCGGAATTACAATAGCAGTGAGTCTCTATAACTTTCATGCTGCCACAGGCGAAAAACATGTTGGTTGCAGACTCGAAACCTTTAAACGAAACCTCACTCGTCATCTGATCAAATCTGCAATAAGAAAAATATTGCAACAACGTGGGTCAGATTCCATTAAAAATGGAGTCTGGCAAGTGACACTATGGTGGACACTTATGGAATAACTCTAAAGCCTATATGAATATTTGGCTGGTGGAGCTCAAGGCTAATTTGCATAAAGCCAATTTTTCCTAACTCTTTTGAAAACACTTTTCTTGAAATCGACGAGTATGGCATGAAAACCATAAATCTCATCTTCCCTTGTTCACCCATCAACTTTTAACTTAGAAATTGGAATGGTGGAATCCTCCGTTGACGTCCTTGATCAGCTGCTCAAAATTGTCCGTAACCGGGGACACGGCTAAGTACTTAGTTTTACACTCTGCAGAGGTTGTGCACTTTCACCATTGTACCCATTCAACCCAAGGTATCCTTTACACACCATTTGTGATAAGGAAAGGAGAGAATGAGACGAGATCTTTCAGAAGCATTTTCCCTCCCCATACTGGCTTGACCCGTTCCACCTAACATCCCCCTACATCTGCTTGTCAAGCCGGAGAGAGTCCACGCAACATAATTGATCAAGCCAGAGCCCATATGGCAATGGCTGCACTGGAAGCAATCGTCACTTGGAGTTCCTTCAGATTCCTCTGTTCCTGGGTGGCCGTTCTCAAGTGTACATACTCTAGGAACCATAGAAATGGACCTGAGTAGCCACTCAACATAAACCATCCGACCAATTACCACCCAGGTGTTTCATTAACTTAGTGGATGTGCACTCTCAGGTAAAAATCACCATGCTCACAGCACTAAGTAGAATAGAAATTCATCCTAGGCGAAGACAGCCATGAGCACAGTCCTGAGTAGTCACTTAACATTTTGTGAAAACCTTTCATCAATTGCATAGCATCAATATTTCTGCTAAGTATGATATAGGAACCTAGACCCAGGAATAAGGGATTCTACGCAGGTTTAGCATAGCAACACATGCATATAAAAATACACTAAGTAATGCATAAAAAAAATAGGAAGTTTATGAGGTGTGCCACTTGCCTTTGAATGTTGTCGTTGTTCACAAACTCTTTTCAACAACGAACGTTTGCTCTCCGTTTAATCTAAACAATATAAGCAAACAACAATACAACAATCAACAGCAAGCAAAACTCACAATGCATACAAACACATACTAGATGAATAAATAAGTTTTATAAAACTTTCTAAGGAAAATATGTTTATGCATGATGTGCAAAATATTCCTAAGGCTAGAAATGCTTGTTCATGCCATGGAAAATCTTTTAAGTTAATGTAAGGCAAATGTGTTGGTCAAAAAGGACTAAGGACTAAAATCTTAAGTTGTATATACATACTTTGTTTTATATCTCCTTGAAACAAGCACTCTAATGGCTTAGCCATGATGTGCAAAATACTTAGAGAAAAATACTAAGTCATTTGTTCAAAATGATCACAATTATTATCAACTCTTTGTAAGTTGGACATTCACTATAGTGAGAGAGACAGACACCCGGCCAGCCACTTAAATTGTGGAACAGGTCTCATGTACGTGGACATGTAAGGTTTGTTTCCAGGCCGCTTCATCCCACTATGCTGCTAGGATCCAACAACTTCAAGATGATAACATCATGATCAAAATTTGTTTAAGTCTAAAAGACAAGATTAGGAAAGAGGGAAAAGATAGAAAGAAAGATGTAGTTGTCCTCCAGGCTTCATCTCCAGACTTGTAACTTTCTTCTGGATGATATCTTGATTGAGTTCTTGGTAGTCTTGATGAATCTTCAGACTTGATGGTTCTTGTATCCTCGAGGCTGGTCTTGGTTTTACTTAGTCTTCATGAAATCTCAGGGGAGAAGGAAAGACAGAGAGAAAGACTTAGAGAATAGAAAGGGAGTTGGCCTTCTTGAACTTCTTCTCACTTTTCTTCTTTGTGCTTGACCTCTTGAGGATGCTTCCAGAGTCTGCTTTCTTCTAAGTCCTTCATGAACTTCTTCTTGATTTTCTTCTAAGTGTTTCTTCTCCTTGAAGATACTTCTGAAGTCTTGTTTTTGGCTAAGTCCTTCAATGGTCTTCTAGCTCCATCTTGAAAACTACTAAGTGTCTAGTGCATAGCACTTTTCACAAAATACTAAGTTTGAAAATAATCCTAACTTAGAGAAAACTATTGAAGAGGGGGTTTCCCTTTGAGAATTATATCTTCAATATAAAATATGCTATGAATGAAATGAAATCTTAAATCACAAGAAACATAAAAATAACTTTTGAGTTTTATTTATAAATATGCATGAATTTATAAATGAAATTTAATTAATTTCTAATTTTGGAAAATATACTAAAAGGAATAAATATAAGATTAAAGTTTCCTATGACTAAATTTTTATAACAAAATTTTATAATTAATGTTAATAGACAGAGAGCATTTAATTAAATCTATTGCAATTGGATTTAATCCTAAAATAATGTTTCTATTAAAAGTTATTTCAAAATTAGTCAAACTATTCAAATTAACCACACAACTATGAAATCATTCAAAAATTACTCAAAAATATTTTATAGTAGTGGTATTAATTTACACATATTCCAAAGTTTCTAAAACATATTTATTTGCAATTTTTGGATTTATAGATTTAAAGTTATTACAAATATACTCAAATTCACCATTTGAAATTTGAATATTTTATACTAAGTCAAATTTGAATTTTGTCAGATCCAAATTATTCTACACATCCAGAGCTTTCCAAATATATAAAAATTATTAAATTTGGAGTTGTGGTTAAAAAGTTATGATTGTTTTCATTACAGGGACTAATCTGCAATTTTTCCAATTAAAATTAAAATAGAAAAATTGAATACACGCTGGCGCTGACGTGGACGCTGACGAGGCGCTGACTGTGCTGTCTACGTGGCGCTGACGTGGATAAGTTATAGATCTGGGCCGTCAGATCTGGATCTGACGGTCCAGATCAGATCGTACCGTTTCATCTGAGGCATCTAATCTACGCCGTTGGATTTCAATCGGATGGTTCACCTCGCTCTGACCGGAAGGGGGCGGCGCCGGTGGCCGGAATAGTCAAGGACGGCGGCGCTCCGCTCGGTTGTGAACGCCGGTGACGCTCCGGTGCTCCCCCGGACGAACGGCGGTGTCGACGACGTGCTTCTCGTCGCGGCGATGCAGATGGTGGCGACGGCGTCGTCTCTCTCTTCCTGGCGCGGCCGGCTGCGGCGGATGGAGTGCGGCGGCGCTCCGGTCGAGCACGGGGCGCTCGACCCTCTGCACAAAATAACCGAACTCGGGGCTGAGGAGGTGCGCACGACGATGGAGAAGCGAGGGGGAGAAATGAGAGGGCTTCGGAGGCTCGGGGCTCACCGGAAACTGCAGAGGACGGCGGCGGAGGAGGCGAACTCCGACGAGCTCGTGCGGCGGCCTGGCGGCGTCCTTGGGCTAGGGTTTTTGGGGCAAAAGACGCGGCGGTGTCCGGGGTATATATGGGGGGTGCAGGAGACCGAATCCCGCACGAATCGGAGAGGAAATCGTCTCCGATTCGATCTCCTAAATCTGCGCTTCGTTCGGTTAGAGGTAGGAGATGATCTGCTGACGTCAGCATGACGTCAGCCAGTATTTTCTTTTCTGATTTTATTTCCTTAATTCATATCTTTTGATTTAAATGTCCAAATGATGTCAAATTAATTTCTAAAAATTTGTAAAAATAATATCTTGCTGTTAAACCAGTTGTGGGTATGTTTTGAATATTTTTGAAAATTCATATTTTGAAATATTGCTTAATTACAAATTTGACACTTAAAGTCAAATTTGGATTTCTTTCTTATTTAAATTTTCCTTTGGCTATAATAAATTTGTAAAAATACCCACATTTCAATATGTTTGGTTTTAAGTTATTAAACTTATTTTTCTTAAACATACATCTTTATTTTTGTTTAATAGAAGCTAAATATAAATAATTTTTAAAGTAATAGGGAATATAATGGATTCTAATTAAATTTTATTTTGGGTAACATTATATCTTATTTTTTTGATAATTCATTTGAAAACTTCATAACAACTTTGGAAAAGGTTTTTGTTTTAATTCTATTCTTATTTAGAATATATTAATCATTTCATGCTTTGAACATATATGAAATTCATTTGAGCAAAAGAAATGTTTATTTGGTTAATTCATTAATTTAAAAGCTATGAAGTTTTAAAGTTATACACTATAGGCTTATACTTTCCAAACTATATTTTGAACTTAGTTAAAGGAATGAAAACCATTTAGTAATTATATTCTATTTTGAATAATCTTATATTTATGAATAGATATGGCTAAGTGGTTTAATTCAGATATTTATAAGGAACTAATTTACTTAAAATAAAATGGATTGATGTTTGTATAATATTTGTCAAATTATATTTTAAGGTTTTTGAAACACAGTGGATAATAAAATGTTTAAACTGTGACATTTGAAATATTAAACTTTGAAGTCTTTTATAGTTGGTTTCCTCATGCATTTAATATTTTATTTTAATAACAAGAAAAGTTTTAAATTTTAGTGATTTTTGAACATTATAAAATGTTGGGATGTTACAAAATTGATCGGGGCGAAACAGGGGCGAGGTTCCGGGGTATATATATGAGACGGGGCACGAGATAGACATCGTTTAAACGAACGGAATCAGTCCGGATTTTTGCTAGGGCTCGGTGTTCGTTCGCGATACGATTGGGGAAGAAGATGATAGTGGGACCCGCACGTCAGCGACAGAGAGAGAGAGAAGCGGGCTGTTGTCGGGCTTCTGCTGGGCCACAGCTTGCTGCGCGAGCGAAAGAGAGAAGACGGGCTTCGGCCCAGTTGGCTCGTTTATATATATTTTTTTAAACAATTTTTCTGTTTTGAAACTTTTCTTTAAATTTGATTTTTTTAAATCTTATGAAACATTTCAGAAAAATTCATAAAAATATGTTTTGGAAAGCTAATTTAATTTAGAACTTTTTGGTAGTATTCTTTCCCAAAATAAAATTAATAAATTGGAATATTATAAAATATACAAATAACATGTTTATGGAATATTTTCCAAAACAAACATATAAATAAATATTAAAATTCAAACTCTTATTTAATTTAAGCAACAAGATGAAATGATGTTGATGCATGAATGCATGAGTGCATGAATGCAATGCTTGAATTTTCTTTTCAAAGTAACATACACAGTAATTTTTAAAAGTTTTAAATTTTTCTGATTTTTCAAATCCTAGGATGTTACAGTTCGGATGGCTATGTATGAAGATATTAATTTACCGTAGCAAACCTTTTGTTGTTTTTACCTAAATTAACACCAAAACGGAAATTTAAAATGGTGATGAATTGTGCTATAAGTAGTTTTTTATGATTGTCTTGATATTCTTTTCATATTTGTTTTGTTGCTCATATTTAGAGGTTTTATTTTTTCAGCGGGCAACATCTTGTTGTTTTTGTCTAATTTGACACCAATTTGATTTATTTTTTTGGTCATTTTGGGTTTTTATGTTATTTTTCAGATAGATATCGTTGAAGTTATTAGAAGGAATGGTTTTGGAATTTTTTTAATTTATACCATGTAGGAATTTCGAAATAATCTTGTATTTTCCCGCATGCAATTTTTTTCTTCTTGTGGATATTTTTTATATTTCATGGCCTACATTTAGAAACTTGGCAAGAATAGATTTTAAATTTGGCCAAATTTAAAATGTTTTAAATCTTTAGAATGTTTTGCTTTCTTGCCATAGGTAATTAGGTTTATTTATTGTGGTCATTTTGCTATTTTTTCACATTTTTCCGATGCATATGTTTAAAGATATTAATATTTCATTTTTTTGTTTTTCTGGGAAAAGAAAGAGGCGCTGACAGGTGGGCCCGTGATGACGTCAAGATGACGGCACGACGGCGGCTAGGGCAGACGCTGCGGCGGCGGCGGCGGCGGCGACCTCGCCGGCGACGAACCAGGGCGACCTGGGACGCACGTCTAGGCGCGTTCGGCGCGCCTCAACACGGCGCACCATCTAGTGGCGGCGCCGCCGCCTGGAGGTCGCCGGAGCGTGGCCGGCGGCGCGCGGAAGCGGCGGCGACCACCGTGCTGTCCGCGGACCATCGCGGTGTTTCCGTGCCGTTCCGCGACCCCATCTCCGGCGAAGTGAGGGAGGAAGGGGCGGTGGAGCTCCCCGTGGCCTTCGATTTGGCCGGGGAGGCGGCGGGGCGCGGCGCCGGCGATCCCCGGGTCGGGGGAGCGGGGAAGAGGAAGGGGGGAAGTGCGGTGCAGTTTTACAGAAAAGTCTATGACTATTCGGGAAATTGCAACCAGGTCCCTCCCTGCGTTGGACATGGACTGCGGGGTGCTACGCAATTCCCGGAAGGACTTTTTTGCAAAATAGCCAGGAACTGCGTACGTGTCGCCACCCTATTGGTCATAAATAGCGTGAACAGTGCGCACGCAAGGAGATGGCACGGATCCTGCGAGCCATTATATATAGTAGGATGTATTCTAGATTGAAGTTGCCAAGATAATGTGTTAATCAAATAAACATAGAAAGAGCCACAATAATAACTATTGCCGCAAGACATAAATACATGAGGTAATTTCTCTGTTAGAACTTAGTTTACATAAAGATAGCTTGCAAATGTCACATGCATAATACAACTTACTGAATCTTGAAAGAGAAACCTCTGAAACTCCTTGCTGATACCTAAAATGAAATATATAATGAAACAATCGGTCTCATAACAGTCATCAATAGTAAACCTACACAACAGAGACTTCCCATGGAAAAACTTACCCTTGTATGAACATGGTTTTCAGTGGGGAACAAAGAAATATTTTGCCTACATTTATCTTCTGCTAGTGTTGTCTTGCTCTAAAAGTAGTGGAATATGCAGGACCGGATTAACAGTTTCATGTCGTTTACCTACAAAAAATGGGAGATTCCCTAATAACCCCCCGGGTATCTTAAACCCCACATGTCAGTGACCCATCAACCACATGTCAGTGACCCATCAAAGGGGCATGTGGGCGATACTTAAGTGACAAGGGGGGTTATCGTAGATTATCCCACAAAAAATTACATTAATCATTAGAACTGGATTCAATTGTAAAAAACAAGCGAGCCATTAAGATGAAGTTTTTCTTCTGATCTGCAGCCTCTGAGGAACTCAAGGATGGCAAGGATTCCTTGAGGATGGCAATATCGTGGTCGTGGTAGAGCTTGACGGCGCCGTCGATGGGGGCCCCGCATGTAGGTCTGGCAGAAGTTGCAGAGGCTTCCGAAGACGGCGTACGGCAGCGGAAATTGTGTCTCGACGGCGTACATATGCACGTTAGAGAGGCGCTGGAGACGGGGGAAATACGGCGGCGGATAGGGCCGGTGCTGGAGATGGGAGCGGGACGGCGCCGGAACCTCGGCCTTCGGGCTCCTCTCCTCCTTATCCACCTCCACATCCACTGTGGCTACGACATGCAGTGAATCCCACAGACATCGCCAGACGAATACGCGACAACTGCATCCGAAGCTGCGATCGATACCGTCTGTTGCGGATCTAGGAAGGAAGCGAGTGCGCCACGCGCGTCCACTATTGAAATGACATCCCTGTGATATTGCCCTTCAAGAGGAACGGCGAGGGTACTCGGCTACTCGCTCGCGGCGGCGGTTCAGAAGATGAAGGGGAAGGAGTCGGCCAGTGGGGGCGGGAGGCCAGGAGGCGGCGGCGCGGTCGGTGCGCAGAGCTTCTCGGCGCGGCGATAAGAGGAGAGCGGGGGTAATGGGCGCAGGAGAAGTTGCTATTCGCGGCGTGCGTGAGCAGGAGGCGTGGGCGAGGCGCGTCGCGGTGGGCGTGCCCTCTTGAACAGTTTTCTCTATTTTTTTTCTTTTTGCTATGTAGGGGAAAGATCGCTCAACATACAACATTGAGAACATCTGAGACGTCGGATTTGGACGTATGGACGGTTCAGATCCTCTGTCTGGGTCTTATAGAGATGTTCAAGGCACTCCTAACCACAACCGTCTCGTGTACATTCTGTAGCCGCGTGACCGGGCGGCACCACCGGCCGGATCTTCGTGATGGGGCCACCCCTGAGTTCGGCGCGACCGAATCCGGCTTCTACTCAACTCTCTCCTTCCACCTAGAGGTTAAGTAGACATGATGTGCTCCAGCCCTGCGCAACATGTTCACCGCTATTTCGATCAGGGGCTCCTTGCCCTGCAGCCAGCGATGGGTTGCCCCATCTAGGTGCTTGACGAGCGCATCAAGGTGTCGGATGGTCCTCTGGGCTTGATGTCCGCGTTCATGGTTGCAGTGCTCCCTAGGCCGCTTGTTCCTGATCCGGCGGCATCCTCTATCGTGGCGCTGGCCGCAACTGACCTCGCCTCCCGTATGGCCGCCCCGCCCTTGTTGGATTAGGGAATTGGTCTCGACCCTTTCGTGGTTGTAGAGGGACCCGGGTCGTTGTCGCTGTCGCCAGCTGCTTGCTTCGAGTGGCCCGGTTGCGGAGGTGCCCCTTCGTGTTGATGCTTCTTCTTTGGGTCCATCGAGGACAATGATGTGTTGGTTATTCTCGGCTCGGTTCATGGCAACGTTGTTGTGCGCCATGTTGTGGAAGTCCCCTGCGGAGCCTTGCGATGAGCTCTCTGTTGCTTCCCCTCTGGATGATGAGGAAGGTTCGGTGCAGGTTGGTCGAGGCAGCCGTCCCGGCCACGCACCATCATCTCCGCTTCGGGATGAAGGTCTCGACCGTAGTCTCGGCTTCAAGCGTTGGGCTCGAGCGAGGTGTTTTCGGTGCCTCGAGCATGGCTACCAGGTCAGCACATGTCGAGTGCCCTTCAGATGCATTCGATATCGTCGTCCTGGTAATCGGGAACTTTTCTGCTGTGCGTGCTCTCCGGACGCTCGGGCTCCTTGCCAATGGAGCCGTATGCAGTCTGCTCAACATCGTCGTCCCTCGTCGCCTCAGAGTTTGATCGAGGTTGCGTGCCACTCTTCGTTGTGTTCTACGGTGCAATCAAAGCCCTCTCCTAGGTGTTGTGACGAGTTCAATGACTATATCTTTCAGTCCCACTTTGCCTTGCTTCGTTTGGAGCTCTGTCTGTTGGTTGTTGACCGTATTGAAGTTGTTGTAGGCAGGCGTCGATGGTTCTTTGCAGCCGACAGAGTCATCTGGTTCTGATGGCCTAGGGCTCACCAAGGGGGGGAGGCTCTATGTCCGCTGGACTCCGCTAAGCAGGAGCTGTCTGTGGCTGAGGAAGCGCTTCACTTTGGTTGTTTCTCTCCTCGTGGCAGTCCTTGCCCATCGTCACAGCTTGTTGTCGCTCCTGAGGGCGAGGAGAACGGTTAAATCATGGCTATGGTGCTTCAGGAGTCGTGTGGAAAGTCATCTATTGACCCTGTGGCAGAGTTCAGCTCGTTGGAGACTTTGGCGATGGCCTCGACGCCCTCTATGGGTGTTGAAGGAGTGTTGGATCCCAACTCTGATGCTCTTTTTGCTAAAGAGCTTTGCGGTTTACTCGCCTATTTAGAGACGACTAGTCCTAGATATGGAAAGGATATTGCTTGCGTCTTGTCAGAGAGCCGCTTCAGAGGACCTAATCAGAAAGGTGGAGAAATATTTTAAGAAGGTGGTTACTATCAAGGGTAGAAGAAGAAAAGAGGGGAATAGCAAAGAGACCTTGGCTAATATGTCGTCCTAGAGTTGTCATCAGATCATGGTTGTTATAGGTAGTGGGAGGTCGTCGCTTGCCTAAGATATTGCTCTATGTGGTTGTATGGGCTCCTCATTGTGGTTTCATGTATGTTGTATAGTTTTCGACCGTTTTTCACTAATAAATGGACCACCTTCTTCTTAATTACTATATAAGACAAAGCTTCTGCTCTTGTTTAAAAAAAAAATTTAAGGTCAAAGCAAAACTTTTCCGGTGAACAAAAACACCGGATGTAATGGTAAACATGGACATGGACTAGGCCTTTGAAAAAGTTTCATGGGAGTTTCTAATTGAAATGTTGGTCGCCAGGGGTTTTGGAACCCAAAGGATTGCTTGGGTCGTCGCCTTACTTGGCTCTGCATCTACCAGGATTCTAGTTAATGTAGAACTAGCCAATTTCCTTCATCACCGTTTTGGACTGCGCCAGGGCGACCCATTGGCCCCACTGCTCTTTGATATAGTGATGGATTGTTTGGTAAAATTGATTGTTACAGCTGAGCAGCTAGGGGTTCTTGACAAGATCGGCAAACAACCACTACCTCACTGCATATCTGTGTATGCCGACGAAGTGGCCCCATTCTCCAACCCCACTTGCCATGAGCTCAAGCTGATCAAGGAAATCCTACAATTTTTTAGAGAGGCCACATGCTTCTACACCAATTACTCTAAAAGCTCGATCACACAAATCCACTGTCAAGAGGGGGAATGCTTACACCTCGTTGTTGTCCTAAGATTGCCCAATACAACAATATCCCTGCAAATACCTCAAAATGCCTTTATCTGACAAACGTCTAAAGAAAAGCGACATGGAACCTGCATTGGACAAAGTCTTGGCCAAGACAAAGGGGTGGATTTTCAGCCACTTCGCATGTATGGTGAGCACGAATGGAGGCAAATGCTTGGTGCAGTGGGAATCTCTTTTCCGCATTCCTGATCTACAGGCCACGAGTACAACGTTCCGCTTGCGTTGGCTATGTCAAGCTGGTCTGGCTCCTCGAAGGCTCCAAGCCTTGGCACGGCCTCTCACTACCCATCAATGACAAGGTCCATGTTCTGCTCAACGCCTCGGTTAAGTTCCATCTCGGCGACAAAAATCATATACTATTTTGAACTGACCCCTGATTAGAAAACCAAAGCCTCAGCAAGGCGGCGCCGAACTCTTCAAATGCTACACCACAAGAGGTCTAATTGTCGCCCACGCAATGTCTGGCGAGCGATGGATCAGTTAACTCAAGCGTGACCTATCGACAACAAGGTTGTACGAACTAGGTATGGGAGAAGCTCACCATCATGTTGGAATTTTTTTTTTTTTGGCTTATGACCTAACTAAAATCTGAAACTCTCATGACTCACTTAATTGGTCGGTTCGGTCGTAAAAGTTTAGTTCCACATCGCTAGTTGGAAATGAGATGCACCACTCTATAATAAATTTCTTCTCAAAACAAACATGCACGATTTTAAATTTTCCAAATAGCATTACAATCCCAATAACTTGTCGCAGCGGTCCCTCTAAGGCCCAGTTCTTTTGGGGCTTCCTACCAGCTTCTCTGTGAAAAAAAGCCTAAGCCCAAAAGAACTCGAATTTAAGCCGTTTTTGCCCACCGTCGCTTTGCACCATTTCTTCACAGTGGGGGGAAGCCGCACCACCCCAACTTCTGGACAGCTTCCCGCAAATGTCACGAACCGTTATTTCCTTTTGCCCTCGGTGCATACGCAATTTACAACCAATGCCACCGCAAAGTCGCAAACGAACCGGTCAGTTTTATTTTTTCTTTTTTCTTTCTCTCCTCTCCCCATCCCCCGTCCCCGTCCCCGTTCCCATCCAGATATTTCTCCTCTCCCCCGTCCCCGTCCCCGTCCCCATCCCCGACCGTACCGCCGCCGCCATTTTCGTCGCCGCCGTCGCCTACGTCGCGGTCGCTGCCGCGCCCAGCCCCTCGTCTCTCCCGAGCCGGCCCCATGGGACAGCCAGAATCCCATCCCCTGGACCGGATCCAATCGAGCTCGGCGACGATCCCATCCCCTGACTAGCCTCCGGCGCTGGGAGACACTCCACGGCGCGTAGCTTCGACCTCACCGGCCCCGACCTCCTGCCTCCTCCCGCGCGCATCTCCAACACTCCTCCTGCCTCCAGCGCGTGGACAAGCTGCCTCCTCCCGCTGCCCCGACCTCCTGCCTCCTCCCGCGCGCGTCTCCAGCACTCCTCCTGCCTCCTCCCGCTGCCCCGACCTCACCGGCCTCCAGCGCGTAGCCCCGACCTCACCAGCTGCTCCTTGAAGGTACTGCATTCCCCCGATTCCTAGCCTGTGCAAAAAATCTTGTGCAAAAAACTGCATGCGTTTAATATGTAGCCAGCATCTCAATTCCTAGCTAGTAGTCCATGCTTCTTAAGTTATATTGAACAATATTGTTATACACATAATGGCTAGATGGAGAATGAAAAATCTGCAAAATCTGGAAAGAGTGAGAAGGCTGTGTGGGATCCATTAGCAGCTGAAGTTTTTCTGGATGTGTGTATAGAGGAAGTGCTAAAGAGAAACAGGCATGAAGGCCATCTAAACAAAAATGGGTATGACAATTTGATAAAAAGTTTCAACGACCGCACTAAGAGACAATACAATCGCAAGCAATTCAAGAATAGGTGGGAGACATTGAAAAAAGAGTACAACACATGGAAGACACTCAGTCAAAATGCATCAGGTCTTGGAAGAGATCCTATCACCAAGACCATTGATGCTAGTGACGAGTGGTGGGATCTTGAAATTAAGGTATATGTAACTTTTTATATCATTTGTATGCATGATTTTCTAATCCAACCGGTGTACTAATGTTGAGCTAAATGTTTTGTAGAGATGCCCAGATGCGGCCAAGTTTCGCCGAGCTCCTCTAGCTAATGAGGATAAAATGTGCCAGATTTTCGACGCAAATTGTGTTACCAATGAACATGCGAGGGTGCCACTGCCAAGATCTATGGCTGGTCGCTCTTCTGCTGCTGTTGATGTTGATGATGATGAACTATCAGGGACAGAGGTAGACACACAGGTTACACCGGGTGTCCCAAGACATGGAAAAAAGAGAGCATGTCCTTATTCACCTAGTCCCGCGGTAGTTGAAAAAATGGTACGAGACAGTGAGGAAAAGAGTTGTTTGCGCCGTATATGTGACATATTTGAGAAGAGGGAAGAAAGTAGAAACTCTGTGACTTCACAGAACTCTCGGAGCCCTCACAGTCTAGAGTTGATCCAGCAAGGCAAGAGTTTTTGGATATGATGGCCATGGTTGTTGCCGACGGATGTCCACCTGGTACCCGTGAGCATTTCTATGCTTCACAATTGTTCATGAAGGCTCATTACCGTACTGCATTCAGTTGTTACATGGAGGCTGCAAGTGACGTGAGGCTTGAGTGGATCCGTATGGCATGGGAGGAGAGGAAAAACTAGTAGAGATTGGTCATGATATTCTGTTGTCTAATTTGCTTTGAACCTTAGGAATTTGTATTGTGTCCATGAACTCGTAAATTTGTATTTTCTTGATGAACCTTTCTATTTGTAATTTGCTGCGAACCTGTTTATGTGATTTGAACCTATAAATTTGTATTGTCTGATGAAGATGGTTGATGGCTGATGATATTATGTTTGTGTTATCTTGTCGGATATGAAGATGGCTGATGATATTCTGTTGTTTACATTACAGATGGCTGATGAAGATGATGATGAATTTGATATGTTCATGGTTGCTATGGCCGCATATGACAACTTGTCTGCTCACAGATTGCCGTATGCACCACGAAGGAATCCACAAGTAACAGGTATTCAATGGGTGGAAAAAAAAGAAGCAAATGCACAAGTCTTCTATTCTTTGTTCAGGATGAGGAGGTCTGTGTTCAACCCATTGCTTGATTTATTGACTGGAACGTATGGTCTTACATCAAGTTGCAATATGTCCGCGAAAGAAGCATTGGCACTATTTTTATGGACTGTGGGGACATGTCAAACAACTGATAATGTTGCTGATCGATTTGAACATAGTCGGTCTACAGTGAGCAAAAAGTTTTATGAAGTTCTAGACTGTGTAGACCGCATGGCTGGTGATTACATCAGGCCAAAAGATAGAAATTTCACCGAAGTGCATCCTCAAATGCAAACTACTAGATTTTGGCCGCATTTCAAGGATGCCATTGGTGCTATAGATGGAACACACATTAAAGTAATTGTTCCAAGAGCTCTGGAGGTACAACACAGAAACAGGCATGGTGATACAAGTCAAAATGTGATGGCGATTTGTGATTTTGATTTGAGGTTCACTTTTGTTGTTGCTGGATGGCCGGGATCGGTTCATGACACACGTGTATGGTCTGATTCTCAAGTGTCATATCCCCATTATCCTCACCCCCCGACAGGTAATCTTTTGTGTACATTGTTTTATAAAATGTTTCCTCATATATATTCGCTAATGAGTTATTTTTCCTATCACAGGAAAATACTATCTTGTCGATTCAGGATACCCGAACCGAGTAGGATATCTAGCGCCATACAAAACTACTCGGTACCATGTACCGGACTTCCAACATAATCCTCCAAGGGGAAGAGAAGAGACGTTCAACTATCGTCATTCCTCAGCGCGAAACTCAGTCGAACGAGGATTTGGCTGTCTCAAAATGAAATTTCGAATACTTCAAGGCATACCTCGTCGACCACCTGAGCGCCAAAAGATGATAATTACCGCTTGCATGTGTCTACACAACTACATTCGTGAGAGCAATCTACGTGATCAACATTTCGACATGTTTGATGGTGGAGAATATGTTCAAGAGGAGAGTGCTTCATATCCTAGTGCTCCACCCGAAGATGATGGTACTTACATGAAAGGGATCCGTGATGAAATCGCTATGAGTGTGTATCCTTAGAATTATTAGAAGCAAATAGTATATTTTCTAGGAAAGAGAACATTGCGCGTCCTTTCTTCTAATTAAGTTGTAATGAACAAACAATGAATTATTTCTTCTATTTGTATATTATATTGCGATCATACATGATAAAACAGCACCCAAGGACGTTTTAGACTTTTCATCATACAACTCAGACAATAAGCTAGGACAGGGAAAGCCCAAAAGAACTGGACAACAGTTTCTGCTTAGCTTAAATCCACAGCTGCTTATTTAAACAGCTCTACTCACTAGGGCTTATGCACAAGCCGAAGCTTGAAAGAACTGGGCCTAGCTCCCACAATTTCGGCTTTAAGCCAAGCGGGGTGGGTGACGCTCCCAAAAGCAAAGCGTAGCCGCCTCATCACAAAGAAAAGAAAAAAAAATCCAGAATCCCACACTCTGATCCCCGCTCAAGCCCTAGCTCCCAATCCCGGCAATTCCTCCCCTGGCTCCGGTTCCTCCGTCGCTTGATGTCCCCAACCTAGGCGGCGTCTCTGTAGCGCGCGTGCGTGCGTGCCAGCGATGGAGCCGCGCGTGGGTAACAAGTACCGTCTGGGCCGCAAGCTCGGCAGCGGCTCGTTCGGGGAGATCTACCTCGGTTCGTGGGCTGGACTCTTTCGTTTATGCCGTTCTCGCTGAATAACCCTTTCTTGATGCGAAATCTCTTTCCTTTGTGCTGTTCTCGCTGGACTGCTGATTCAGTAGCGTTTTTTTAACTTGCTCGGGGTTGCCGGTGCAGGTACTAACGTGCAGACCAACGAGGAGGTCGCGATTAAGCTTGTGAGTTGATGCGACGATCCCCTTGGATTTTATCATGCTTGTGTTTATCATTTACCATCAGCTGTAGTATTGCTTCTAGCGAAAGTGTTTCTGGATTTGGTAGTTGTACTAAGCGAATTGATATTTTTCCAGCGTGTCAGTCTTGCATCTCACTCTAATAACAATCGCAATAGCAAAATTTTATGCTTGTTGGCTGTTCTTCATGCTTACGTTTACGTGAATTGGTAGCTCTGAATCAAACCTGTCTGCCAGCTCAGTTTCGTTCGCGCTTGAAGAGTAAATACTAAATAGTAGTGCAGAATTGGGAAATCAGCCTTGAGTCATAGGTGTAGATGCACCAGCTTCACAAAAATTGTATTTTAAAATTGTTTGACACGAAAAATAATAAACTACACGATACGGTAGTTTACCATCTTTCTACGCGCCGGGGAAATAAAATAATGCGGGCGTGCCAGTGTACTAAGTACACAAATGAAAATACGAAAATATAGGGAAACTTGCATTTTATTAATCTCTCAATGGAGAAACAAAAGTACATGATCCCTTTACAATATGCGCTCCGTGGCCTGCTAGTGCGGCCGACGTGGCTTGGGCAATTGTGAAGTTCTGGTTCACGGGGCCTCGGAAGGCTCCCGCTTAATTACGTCCGTGAGTCGAAGTCACGAACCACCTCCGATTAAGCTGCTGCAATGGTCATCGTCTTCAAGTCTTGTGTCTTCTCCATACGCTTGGTGTAGATGATGGCGATGCGATGATGAAGTGAAGATGGAGCGGTACATCCGTCGCTCTGGCGATGCTTAGTCGCATCCATTCGACTTGTCGATCGCTGATGATGAAGATGTCTGGCTTTGTCAGCTCAGACAAGTAGGCGGCCTTTGCCTCGTCGGTACCTGGCCTGTTGGTGTCCGCCCCATCGGTCGGACTTGATGGCTTGCCTTTGCCTCGTCGGTGCCCGGCAAGAAATGGCTTACTTCATCGGAAGAAGACATGTCGGTGGAGTGGCCTCGCGTCGTTGGTGTCTGGACGATGTCGGGGAAGAATGATGTTGTAGAAGTCGAAGTTGACTTGAGTGTCGTAGTAGCGTCGCAGTGTGGCTTGATGGCGATGATATATGAAATTGGCGATGTAGATCTTGTAGTGTCAAAGACGTGCATGATTCTCTGGAGGCATTATACGTCGTAATCGTGTAATTCGACTGGAGTATATGGTTGGTGTAGACAAACAACGGCGTGCCAGTGTGGGTGGCATCCTCGCCGGAGAACGGTCGATGAAGATGGTCGTCACGTCGACGTAGCTGGCCTCTGCATTGGTTGGTTGTGATGGTGTCCTGCCTTAGCGCCGGAACAGACTCCGGGTATCCATGAGGCGATCTCCAGCAGGTGGTGTGATGGCGTTCCGTATGATGCTCTTCTTAATCCATTCCCTACATAAGAACAAATGAAATAATAAATTAATATTCACGTACCTTGATTAAGTGGATTAGAGCATCATGGGCTTGATGCATGGAGTGGTAAAGAAGGCAATGTGCCACGTCTTGGCAACAAGATTTGCATGTCGACGGTGTCTGACATCACCAGGAACGCGTCGGCAGGCTGCGCACGGGCAGCTCCGATGGAGACGTTCTTGTCAAGGAAGATGATGATCTTGTCGATGGTGCCGTGGGCTCGACATGGACGACATGAGCTCTGCAATCGCCGTGAGCTCCATCGGCTACACTTCATATGTACATCATGGCGGTGAAGCCGTGGGCGGGCTACGTGAACACGGGCAGCTCCGATCCGATGGCGATGTTCTTGTCAAAGAAATTCACTGCCAACTTCGATGACCTGGAAAAAGAGTGTCTTGACAAATAAAATCGACGTTATTGACGTGATGACCTCCGGAAATGCATCTTGGCGCATCGTGGTGCCGCTGCCACCCGCCATGTCGCGGAGTTGGAGGTGATACCGGGCTGTATATGCTCGACGATGTTGTCATGTGCATGAAGATGACGCCGAACCATGTGCCGGCCGTCGGGACGTCGTCTTGACGTTGGAGATGTCGCCGTGCTGTTCGTCGGCAACCCCGCCAACATCCTCGTAGAGATGGAGATGACACCGTGCCATAAGCCTCGACTTCTTCATCTTGGTTGGTGATGAAGGCAGCTTCAAGGCTGCACGCCGGCAGCACCTCGACGTCGGCAGGCTGCCCGTAAGCAGCTCCTCACCCTCGTTGCCTTGGTCATTGGCGGTGGAGACGGCTCCAGACTACACGCCGGCAGCTACTCGATGTCGGCCAGCTATGTTGCCTTCTGGTCCCGCCCTGCTAGATAAGAGAGAAGAAGCGAGAGATCATAGCAGGCGTAATAGATCATTACACATATGCATGTATCGCGCCATGGACACGTGATGTAGCATGTTGGTGTTTTTTTTTTGCGAAGAAACTTCCAATCTATTCATCAACAGTCAAGGCGGTACAAAGAACACCAGAAGCAAAAAGAATTACATCTAGATCCGAATACCACCTAGCGACGACTACAAACACTAGAGCGAGCCGAAGGCGCGCCGCTGCCATCACCCCTCTATGCTCAAAGTCGGGTGAATCTTGTTGTAGAAGACAGTCGGGAAGTCGTCGTGCTACGGCCCCAGAGGACCAGCGCACCAGCACAGCAACCGCCGCCGATGAAGAGATGCATAGATCAGAAGCATCTAATTTTTTGACACACGAACGAAGACGAACAAAGATCGGATCCAACCGGATCCACCGAAGACAACCACTGGCCAGATCTGACGAGATCCACCAGAGACAAACCTCCACACACCCTCCAACAACGTTAGGGACGTCGCCAGAGCGGAGACTGGGTGAGGAGGACCTTATTCCATCTTCAGAGAGCAGCCGCCGCCTGATCTCTCCAAGAAAGACACAAAACCTAACAAAACACAAGAGAAACTGTGAGGATGGAGCCCTCCCGCCGGCAGGGACCGGGATCCACCGTGCAACCATGGCATAAGGGCCACAGAGGCAGGCGACCCGGCGGCGCCGCCGGCGGGAGGCAAAGACCTAAAATCGCCTTGGGTAGCGGGAGCCCTAGCTGAGCGAAGGGGTAGCATGTTGGTGTTGATGAGAAAGGCGAGGCGGTTGATTTGCTCGCAGATGCAAGTGCTAGCTCGGATGAAGAAAGGATCGATCGTCGTCGGTCGTGCCTCGGCGCGCGCCTGCCGTCGCTATGCATGACATGTCCAGGGCGCCGCGGCCGCCGCCTCGAGGGCGTGTCAATGAGCACCGCCGGGTGCTGCACCTACAGCCCTCGCGAGCGTGTCATGTGCTGCTCCTTAAGTGATTGATCCGAGTCTTCCGAATTCCTTCTTCCTCCTATGGCTGGCCGGCCGGGATGTTCTCCGGCGTTCGTCCGTCGTCTTGGGACGTCCGGGGTGTGCCGAGACTAGAAGCACGGGCATGTCATCGGTGCGAGCATCCACAGCCCGCTGGGCGTGTCATCTGCTGCTCCAATCTGAGTTTTCGCCCTCCCCTTCTCTGTGTGTTGCTCAGGTCCTTTTATAGACGAGCGCCCAGCAGGAATAGATCGCGACGCGGTATGCGCCCACGGTTCCAGAGTTGTTATGTCGTTGCTCTTTTTGTGGCCCGGCTGGGGGCGTGCTTATCTTATCCCGTTAATTGGTTGGATTAGCTTCAAAGAGATACGCATCTGTTAGCTGAAATACCAGGTCCTCACGTGATCGATGCCATGCCAACATACGTAGACGCACATACGTACGTGAGCTCCCCAAACTCCTGCATGCAAATAAAGCTAGCTGCTAGAGCTCAAGTTTATTAACATAGGCCGGTGCAAGTGCATTGGACCCAAATCCACCCATCAGCGTACGATGACTCAAATCAACACCTCTCTAGATGCATGAAGAACTTAATAAAATAAGAGGATTATCACTAGCAGCTTAATTGACTGCACGGCCACTTTGACCTCTTTTTAAAACATAAATCTTAGCCCTTAATCAGTGACATATATATGTTCTGTACTTATAGAATAATCATATGATTTATTTTACTAAGTACAAAAACACGTCGAACAAAAATGTAAAAAATAAAAATAATATCGGGTATACACCCGAATATTCTATGTTCGCACATAAAGTTTCGCAAAAAAATGACATTCTTTGTGTCCTGTGTAAAAAAGATAAATTTTGGTATTCCAAAATGACTTTTAACAAGACAGTTTTCTGTCTTTTTACACAGACCATAAAAAATATCCTTTTTTCGTGAAACTTTATGTGCAAACATAGAATGTCCGGACAGCCGAAACGCTTGTTCATATTTTTGTTGAAATTTCTAAATGCGTTTAAAATGTTTTTTCCACAACAGGTGCATTTAGACCCATGAGTCAAAACACCGTGTCCTGCAGAATTAAGAGTCATTCCAAAGCATGCCACAAAGAAAGCGAGAGATTAAAAGTTCATAGATGGGAAATGCAGCCTGACCACTTCCATATGTTCAAGTTATAATCATAATCCTTGTTTGTGGCCTGCTTTGGAAAAATGCTGCCGTGTTATTGATGCCAGACAAATGGTTGTTATGATGTCTTGTTCAGTCCATTTCTCATGATTATCCTTGTAAACTACTGCAGGCTTTGTTCTGTTCAGACTGATATGACCTTTTGCTTTTGTTCTGTCCAGGAAAATGTGAAGACAAAACATCCTCAGTTGCTGTATGAGTCAAAGTTGTACAGGATACTGTATGGCGGAAGTAATGCATTTTCCTTTCTTTTCATTCGCCCATAAATTTAAGATATTCTTTTTCATAGTTATAGTTACGTACATATTTGGTCGTGCAGCTGGGATTTCAAATGTCAAGTGGTTTGGTGTTGAGGGTGACTACAATGTTCTTGTTATGGATGTGTTGGGGCCGAGCCTTGAAGACCTTTTCAGCTTTTGCAACAGAAAACTGTCGCTCAAAACTGTTGTGATGCTTGCTGATCAAATGGTATGCTCACTGTTAGTCCTTCAGTTTTTAGTTATTATTTAATGATCTTATCTGGTTAAATACGTTTAACTTAATTCTTTTTTTTCAGATCAACCGAGTTGAATTTATACATTCAAAATCCTTCTTGCATCGAGATATTAAGCCAGAAAATTTTCTCATGGGCCTTGGAAAAAGAGCAAATCAGGTAAATCAATTTTAGTGCCATTCACCTGCTTACAGTTCTAGGGCTTATTTAGAACATTGGGTATGTGCGCTCATACTTTGTCCTCATCTACTTATAGGTATATATGATTGATTTTGGGCTGGCAAAGAAATACAGAGACACTTCAACACACCAGCATATTCCATACAGGTAAATGCTTTTAATCAATCTGTATCTCTTTATAAAAAAATCAATCTGTATCTGGGCTGCTATTTGCGTCACTTTATCATTTTATCTTCTACTTTATTTACTCTAGTTGATCTAGTAATGCCTGATGGTACTTCATTGACCACCATAATAGTATATTTCTATGTCAAATCATGTTGAAGACTTTTATAGATAGATGGATTACCAAGCATCATTGTATAATACGTAAGATTTATACTTAACTACTTAGAGCTCGTATGACAAGTATATATTGAATCACAGAGAGAACAAAAATTTGACCGGGACAGCTCGATATGCCAGTGTAAACACCCATCTCGGAATTGGTTAGTCCATTTCATAAGTTTATTTTCACATCCATATGTTTGTTATCCATATATTCAAGTGCACAATGCTACCCTTTCCTCATTAATTTTCTCTTGCCTTTTAAATGCACCATCTTGTTTAAATAATAAAGTTTGATGCCTTTTATCTTAAATAGAACAAAGTAGAAAGGATGACATGGAATCTCTTGGATATGTACTTATGTACTTCTTGAAAGGAAGGTTGGTTATGGAGCTTCAGATCGTTGTATTGTCCTGTGGTCTGGTGTGAACTAACAGTCCCCTTTGTTGCCAGTCTCCCGTGGCAGGGCCTAAAAGCTGGGACTAAGAAACAGAAGTATGAGAGAATCAGCGAACGGAAGATCGCCACTTCAATTGAGGTGAATTCTTGCCTTCTGCAAATTCAGTCACGCCTTAACCAGTTTGTATTTAGAATTTTTCTTTTCAATTTCAGGCTCTCTGTCGTGGATACCCTTCTGAATTTCAGTCCTACTTCCATTACTGTCGCTCACTGCGTTTCGAGGATAGTCCAGACTATCAATACCTGAAGAGATTATTCAGAGATCTTTTTATTCGAGAGGGTTGGTTATCGTTTTATATGTCACAAAAGAAAAATTACCTCGCAATATTTTCTAGAAACTAATTTCGGCGCACTTCTGAGGGATTTTTTTTCTGTGTAGGATTCCAGTTTGATTATGTTTATGACTGGACCATTCTTAAATACCAGCAGTCACAGATGACTAGTGTTCCACCACGTGCTATTGTTAGTGCAACTAAAAGTTCCATTTGCACTTGTCAATGAGGATAAATATCTGATAGATGTTCCTGTTCTGGTATTTAGGCCGCTGTAGCAGGACAAAGCTCGGGGATGGCTCCTATTGCAAGTAATAATAGACTGTCAGGTACTTGTGATATCAGCTGCTTTTATCTAATACTAGCACTGAAATTAGACTTGGACATTTGGTATTATGATTGGGCGCTTGATACAAAATGAGATGCAACCCCGATTGGTGAATGCAAATGGTAATAATAAGATATGTAATGATACCAGGGTCCTAGACAGTTTCCCATATCTTTCTTAGGAGTACAGCAAAATTTGTCCAGTCAGATAACTACATAATCTATTCGCAAAAATAATAATCAGAACACACATCCTGCTTCAGTTGTATTTTTAGAACCACTCTTCTGTTGTATTGCTATTTTACACACGTCTTCAGCTAATCCAAGGGTTGACTAGGTGAGGTTGGCTAATTATCTGCTGAATTGATTTAGCCGCTGAAGAGGGAAGGAGAAGTGGGTGGTCAGAGGATCTTACACGACATCAGGTTCCACCTACAGGCATAAACGCAGGCAGCTTATCAAAACAGAAGTCGCCAGTTAGACCAGATCTGTCCACATCGAAAGATGGTGCGGTGAGTTTTATTCCGCTTCATTTGTTTAGGAGTGCTATCATCCTGCTCTTTGGATGCCTGAAGGATCCTGTCTATCCTTCTGCAATGTAATTTCTGAACCTTAAATGACCTGTAGTTCTCCAGTTCGACTTTTTTGGGCCGGTCAGGCGGGTCCTTAAGGCGACCTGCTGCTTCTAGTAGCCGAGAACTGCGAAGAGGTGAAGCTGAAGCATCACGTAGTCATACACCAGATGCGAGTCTAGGGACGTTTCAGAGAAACACAACTCCGCGGAGGAGCTCACAGGTGCTTGAGTACTCTGATCCCCTGTATTCATCATCTGTCCGCCACACGTCTAATAGCAAGAACTATGAGTCCACTCTAAGGGGCATCAAAGACCTAAATTTTGATGCCAATGATAGGATTCACTACTAGTATTTTCTGGAACCTACATAGTGTGTATAATCTGTGATCTCTTGACGTTAAATGTGGAGCAAGGACATACTTTTGGAGCTCCTCCTACCCTGTGATCAACAAGCTACAGGCTGGAGCAGTGAGGCTGCTGATGACCCAAAGAAATGGAGGCTGGCTGGCAAAATAAAACTTGGGTTATCTCTCCAACAGCCACAACCATAAAAAATGACATGTCTGGCCTATGTTTAAGCCTCTCTGTACAGGTTTTGGCATGTTCTATTGTGCTTTGAGATGCTGCTTTTTTCCCACGTTTTTTTAAATTTTGGAGACATGTCTACTGGGTCATGTCTCCTGTGCTTACATGTTGAGAAACTGTAAGCGCCCGATATGATAATTGAAGTGTTTGGGGGTTTCATTGTGGATTGTGACCATTCGCCTCTTCAGTGCTATCATCCTAGTGAGATGTACTATAATTTTGCATGATAAAGTAAACCTTGTTACAAATTGGAGCTTCAAACAACGAAACACAGGTGCAGAAACCAAAGCCGACAACAGCTTGATGCCTTTGCGTTGGTGGTTAACATGAGAACTTTCCAGGTAATTAGCAAACATGAGAACTTTGGATGAAGAGTCTCTTGGTATTATGTGGAGGCAGATTTTCTGCCCATATGGGTTGTCGCCTTGGAATTTATGGGTTCTACAGGACAATTACACAAAGCAAACAACTGTCCAAAATTCCATTTGCTTTAATAACCAATATTTTGTTTGGTCTGCGATAAATTCAAAACATATCCAACAAGGAGACAAATGCTCCAAAAATTTGTAATGAATCAAAGAGTGGATTAAACCAACTAAACTGCACATTTGTTGACGTAATAATTCGTAACAGCATGTTCTCCAACATCTTGTCACATGGAAGGCTGTCCAACAGAAACTTGAGGCATGAAAACAACAACTACTAATAATTTCTTTCTGAGAAAAGATAACACTAATTAAGCCCATGGACAACTGTGTACTATGTAGCACAGTAACTGGCACAAATTCTGGAAAACTTAACGCTGACAACACATTTTTATCCGCGTACAGAACTACTACGCGATGAACTAGAGGCGTGTAGCACCAGCAGGTCTGCACGAACCGCCGTGGCTGTCGAGGACGCCGGCGAAGGAGTTGCTACGCGTGACGGGCACCGACCGGGGCTGCCTCGGCCGGTAGCTCTTCCACGTGCCGCCCATCGCTTCGTCGCCGCTGGGTACGCGGCACCTCTCGCCGAGGAGGATCGTCTTGTTCCACAGCGTTGTGTCGTCCGGCTGCCCGGCCTCCTCCTCCTGGTCGTCGTCCCCAGCTCCCCACCGCCGCGACCGTATCCTCTCCACCAGCCGCTCGATCCGGATGTTTTTCACCGACAGGCTCTGTCGCGGCGGCATCGGGTCCGGCACTGGGAAGACAGGCGCGATCGGCCCGTGCGTCCCGACTTCGATCACCGTCACCGGGCCGTCCTGCACGACGACGTCGTCCCCGACGCGCGCCAGATCATGCAGGTCGCCGATGTTAACGCAGCAGCTCTTGGCCGTGTCGACCGGGCTCGGCGTCGGGGACACCTTCGCCGCCGCCGCCGCCGTGGCCGCGACCGCAATGCAACCGCTGTTGGCCTCCCTGGACCGCGAAGAGCCGCGGCGGACGGAGGAGGAGGACTTGCGGGAGTAGATGGTGCAGAGCGTGAGGCAGACGGCGACGGCGGCCGTGATCCAGGCGGCGTGGAGGAGAGCGGGGGAAGGAATCATCGTTGGTTCTTCTAGCTTCTATGCGGGTGCATGTACATGGCTTGTCTCCACTCTTGTGCGGCTTTAGTGAAACGGAAGAATGCGAGGAGTTCCGGCAAGTAGTGGCATGCGTGGGCGGACGTGCGTGCATGGGGTGGGGTGTGGGAGGTGAAGGGGGCTGGCTTGATCCGGGAAAGATGGCGAGTGGGGTGCAGGGTAAACACACCCCTTGGCCTTACCGATTCATGATCAGCGTAATCTTCTCAAGTTTTGTAACTCGATCAGGGTAGTATCTTAAGTCAGTAGTATTTATATATGGACCCTCAAAGCATACAAGAACTCAACGATTTGTAACTCAAGTCTCATGGTACCATCAAATGAGTGCCTATGTTTCAGGTGACTGATTTTTTCTTCAGTCTCAATCACCTCAGAAAAGTGTAACTGCAGTTCAAAAAAAAGTGCAACTGGAACGAGTTGCACTTTTCTGTCCGAAAAGTGCAATTGCACTTTTTTATCAGAAAAGTGCAACTGATGCATATTTTTGTGGGTGACTGAGACTTAAGAAATTCTCAGGCGTCTGAGAATTAGCAATCAAGGTACCCTATGTCTGCAGCACTACATCCTCAAAGAATACAAGAACGGCGTTTCTTAATTAATCGTGTTATGGCGGAAATGTCTGAATGTATCTGCAAGCTTGTTCTGCACTGGAAGATTACGGAATATTTTGTATTGGTACTAGATTGATTACAATGAGTTACGGTGGGATGTATATAAAGGGCTACAAGACTTGGGGACTGCGAAACCTACAAGAGATAGACTTGTATTACAAACCTAATACTGCCAAATATATCTAAGCCGTATTGTGCTCTAACACCCCCGCAGTCGGATCGGTAGTGACGCGAACAACTGGAGCGTTGCGGACGGTTTGACTGGAGCATAATCCGAAGTCGCGAACTGAAGAGGGAACCGAGTTGATAACCCTCCATGCCGATGTCGATATAGCCAAGTTATGGACGTTGATGTTGTTGTCGTGGTCGATGTTGCCGTTGTTGAATAAGTTGAGGTAGACGTTTGATGTAGTTGGTGTAGACGAGGTAGGCGGCACGCCTTGTCGAGCTTGCCAACTTGGGAGCGCGTTGGGGACGAAAGCACGCGTCGGTGTTGTCAGTATCGAACATACGAAGATAGGGAGCACCATGAACCTTGCGAGCCAGAGCCAGATGAAGAACCAGAAGAGATCTCTGTGATTGACGACGCGTAGGGTAGATTTTCCGCCGTTTGTTGCCGGAGTAGACAAAAAAGAAGTTGCAACTAGTAAATTGTGCAAAATAAAAATAGACTGCAACTCTGGCGGCGTGGTTATGGTGGACAAAGATGGCGTGGTGGTTGTTGAAGACGTTTGTTGATGTAGATAGTTATCGGCGATGTAGAGGTAGAAGATGCCAAGGTGTTGTTGGTGTAAAACTTGTTGGCGATGGTAACCACGAACGTTCGGAGTATATTGGCTTCATGATGACTTGGCGTGTAGACTTGGAGATCGGTGCAGCTGCAAACAGATGCATCCTTGCATGGTTAAAAATGAGTCGATCCATCCTTTCCAAGAACGCATGCATGGAATGATCAGTGTCTTACATGCATGGCATGCATGCAACGATAAGAGAACTGCCAATCAATCTGATTAACTCTTTGGGCGAGACGACAAATGTTTGATAGCTATGAAAAGTATCTAATTAGAAAAATAATAATTGCTAAAACTATGAAAGCTGGCTACGAGATGCGGTGCCCAGCGATCATGGAGATCGATTTTGCCCGGGACGACGCGGCGGAAGTGATGGTGGCTAAACCCTACGCTGCTGAACGAAACACTCTGATACCATAAAAGATTGTGAAATATGTTGTATTGATAATAGATTTATTACAATAAGCCATGGTGTACTGTATATAAAGGGTACAGGACTTGGGATTACAAAACCTACTAGAGATAATACTATCAAATATATTTAAATACTCTAACATGCACCTCATTGGTCTCAGAATAATCAATTCACCTATTTCTTTGTTATTAATCCTGACATGCGATGTTTTCCTTTTTGGCAAAAGATGTGAGTGGATCTTATTGACTCAAAATGAAACATCAAGCGCATACAAACACAATGAGCACAAACATATCCTCTGTGTTGGATAATTATGCAAGTTCATAATTAATTTTAGAATATAAAACATGATTAAAACGGCTATGAATGCTGAAATTGTGCTCAAATATTGAGTGGGCCTTTGGCCCATTTAGCAATTCTAGAAAAATCCTTAAAACCCATGCTGTTGTCATGGCGAGTGGTGAGACTTTAGTCACATACTGCTAGTTGAGTGAGATGTGCATCAGCTTATATACTGAGACATTCTCCTACTAGCATGAGTTGGTATGAGGTACGAGGAGAATGGTTGGGTACCACACCCGCGCTCCTCCTCCGCCGCCCGCCTCGTCACGACACGACGCGCCGCGTCGTGGGTTGCGGGAATCTCGCTGAGCCGATGTGTTCTTTTTGTCACGCAAGAATAAAATGTCAACGGCACAAAACGTTTTGTGTTAATGAGATTGATTGGCAATTCATTACGGGCTGGACGATTTGCTTCCTGCGTTTGTACCTATGTTAGCGAGTGATCGCTCATCTCTGTCTACAAACAATACACAGAACAGAAGAACTCATCTGCCCACAGCCGCCACCTTCGTTCCACCTCATTGTTGCTGCCATCGTTGATCCCATCCCGTCCGTCGCGTACACGGTCGACGGGAGAGCAGGCCTCTGAAACCCCGCCTCTTTGTTTCCTGTACGGGAGAGGGGCGATTTGGTTTTTGGGGAGCGTCTCCTACGCGACTACTCGCCAATCTTCATCCACTACGTCGGCTACTTCACCTACTTCCTCTACGTCTTCCGCAGCGCCTTCATCGTTATCATGAGCACCGACGCCAATATCGAGAAGGCTGCTGCAGATAAGAGGATCACCGACGAAGTTGCTTCTGCTTAGGACAATTGGCCAACCGCCGGGTATAATATGTTTATGAAAGGAATATGCCCGAGAGGCAATAATAAAGTGGTTATTATCTTATTTCATGTTTATAATAAATTTTTATTTCTCATGCTAGAATTGTATTAATCGGAAACATTAATACATGTGTGACTAATGAACAAATTATAGTTCCTAGTAACGCCCCTCGTTTAATTAGCTCGTTGATTAACTAATGATCAAGGTTTTCTGATCATGAACATTGGATGTTGTTAATAACGGGATCACGTCATTAGGAGAATGATATGATGAACACACCCAAATTACGTACAGCAATACGATCAAGTCATTAAGTTTATATTGTTGTATTGAGCATACGAAGTAACCCTAATCCTTATGAACGGGAATCTGGCACCTAGAGGGGGGGGGGGGGGGGGGGTGAATAGGTGCTATTACAAATTTTAGGACTTTTCAAATTTAGGCTCAACACAAAGTCAAATTCTCTCGATATGCAACTACGGTGAATTTACCTAAATGACAAGCTAAGCAATAAGAAGATATACAAGAGTACAAGACAGGCAAGTAAGGGAGTAAGGATAAGCGGAACCAAGTGAAGCACGCAGAGACGAAGTTGTAATCCCGAGTTCCACCTAAGGGTGTACGTCTCGTTGGAGAGGTGTGCGCTACCACAACAGGTTAGCCGCAACGCCACAAAGGCTCACCTTGTTCTCCGATGAACTCAACCACAAATGTTGCGAGTTCACCTTCCACTACTGATCCCCTTTTAGGGTGGAGATCGAATCCCTTACGAACTCTTGAGGCACTCACCCACAACTTAATTGGGGGCTCTCAAGATGACTACAAAAGGTCAAGGACCACAAAAGGTCAAGGAAACACCAAGATTACAACAATGGTGAACTACGTTTTACCACCGGAAACCTTAGCCACGAAATCCCCAAGTGAATGGGGGAGAAATGCAAATCGCTTCGGTGAAGATGTAGATCTGGGCCTTCTCCTCCAATCCTCCAAAGATCAACGTATTTGAGTGTGGGGGGGGGGGGGGATTGGGAGATCTTGATGATTTGAGCTTTCAAGAAAGGTAGGAGAGAGAAAATCTGAGAGCTGACTGTTCTTGAGGGAGTGAGGGGGTATTTATAGCCCCTCCCCTTTTCTGGCCGTTGGCTGTGTCGACCAGTCGGAAATTCCGGTATAAGTCATAACCGGAAATTACGGTCACTCGGAATATCCGGAGAAATGAAATTTCCGACAGGAATTTCCGGCTGGAGTCAGAACCTTTTCCTCTTCTTTCCTTAGCAGATTTCTTCATTGTTCTTCAAGGTGCACTCAGAAATTCCGGTGAATGAAAATTTCTGAGCACAATTTCCGGTTGAGATCAGAACACTTCTCATTCTTAACTTAGCCGTTTCTGAGGGCTCTTTTGGGCGCAATCGGAAATTTTGGTACATGGAAATTTCCGATCACAATTTCCGGCTCGTGCCAGAACACTTCCTCAATCTTGACTTAGCCGTTTCTGCGATGTTCTTCTTGGTCCACTCGGAAATTCCAGTAAAGTGAAATTTCCGAGTACAATTTCCGGTTGAGATCAGAACCATTTCTCAAACTTGACTTAGCCATTTTCTGTAAAATTCTGGTGAACCGGAAATTCCGGCCCTGAAAATTTCAGGCTCAAATATTCCGGTTCCTGGAACAATTTTAGAACCACTTCTTCTTCGTATTTTTGGCTTTGATGCATATGAACTTAAATCACATACAAACTGAAATACTTAGCATTCTATTAGTACAACATGAGTATTGTTAACTAACACACAAAACACTAGAGATTAAGAAATGTTCTTTCAATCTGCCCCTTTTTGGTATTAGATGACAATACCAAGATGTGCAAAGAAAATATGAATGCTATATAATGTTCTAGATAAAATGGCTCCCCCTAAACATGTGCAAATAAGAAAAACAGGACACAAATGGATAGGAGCAATTTTGCAAAAAGTAGCACATGATATCAATAAGAAGTAAAGAGACAATACACATAGCTATGGTAGCAATTGAGACTTGATAGAATTTCATACCTTGTGTATATATAATATGAAGAGAATGCCAACACAATAAGCTTGAAGTCTCATCCATAGATAGAAAAGATAGCATAGGATTGTCTCATTACACACACGATGTTCACAAATAGTTCAAATAGACTAAGATAAATGGACAGAAGCGCAAATAAATGGTAATCGCACAAGCTTGTGTCCAAACCCATGCAAATACCCGAAGTGCCTACTAGAGCAACTTCTCCCCCTTTGGCATCGAAACGCCAAAAAGGAAGAAGAGCGATGCTACGTCCCATGGCAGCCATCAATCAGAAGGGGTGTACTCATCATCCATCTCCTCCTCCTCATCATCAACATAATCATCACCAGAAGTATCCTCATAAGCCTGGCCCGTGGAGTAGGAGTTGCCACCAAGGTCACTCTCAATATGAGACCACGGAGCCAAAGAACCCTGGTTCCACTGAGCATAAGAGAGAGGAGCAGTGAGAGCAGCAGGAGCAGCAGAGCCAGACGCGTGGTGAAGAATCAACTGCTGATCGTGAGCTAGCTGGCGGCGATCCTTGTAGGCTATGTACTGATCCTTAAGAATATCAATATTCATGTAGAGAATGTTGCGCTGAAACGAACTCAGCTTCTTCATCTTCCCGGAGGTGGATAGAGCAACAGATGGGGTAGCAGCCCTGCGAGCATCTCCCATGAAGGAGCCATCCCTGGTTGACTGAGAGGTGGGCACACTCTGAGGCACAACCACGGTCTTCTTCTCATACAACTTCTTGATGTCATGAACCTCTGACTCATCATCACTGAAAGTATGCTCCGGGAACTTGGACTTGATGAGCTTCATAATGTAAGGAGCATAGGGAATAGTGCCTGTAGAAGTCATGGCTTCAAACATCTCATTATGGATATAGTCCATCACGTCAACACTCCAATCCGCATCCTCAGCGGTGCTCATAGCAATGGTGTGGGCATGGAGGATCAAGTTGAAAAGAGGAGAAACCACATTGTTTTTGTTGCCACCACTTGGAGCAATGTTCTCCCGGAAGATGCGCACAAGAATATCATAGAGGGGGAGCAAGTTCCGAGCAAGACCGAGGGTTGCACCCCTACCATAGAGATGTGCGGTATCCTTCTTGTTGAACCGGTAGGAGTGGTGCATGCGGTAACCTTGAGGATTGTCCCCATCAAACTTATAACCCAATACCTTGGCGAACTCATACCAATCAGACTCGCAGTAAGTGTCTCCTGTCATCCACTTAATGGTCTTCTTCGAGTCACCCTTCATCACAAGAGTGGCAAAGAACTGCATCACAAGCTGAGAGTTGTAGTTGCACCGAGTGACCACAAGCCTTTCCAAACCCATGGCCTTGACAATATGAATAGGCTCAACAAAGGTGGCCTTGGACTGAAGAGCACAAAGGTTGTATGGATGCATCTTGCGAATAGGCTTGGACATAGTATAACAGACGTCCTTAAGGACGTATTCTTGCTCAATGCACCAAAAGATGCGGTCATCAAGAGTCTCATCCCTTGGCCTGAGATACCAATCTCCCTGACAGAACTGAGAATAGTGAACGACAGACATCTCTGTATACGGCTGACGAGCAATGGGAGGTGGAGGGACATTCTTCCTCTTCTTGGACTTGGGCTTGCTAGTGAGAGCTTTCTTTGGCCTTGGTTTGCTTGAGGAGGAGGCTGCATGCACTTTACCACGGACCTTCCAAATGACAGACCTCGAGAGCCTCCCACTCTCCTCCGCGAGAGTAGGGCTCCCACTCGAATCACCTGTGAATATAGCAAAGATAGGTAGCAAAAGATGAGTACACACAAGCCAGAAGTGCATACATACATTAGGAAGGAATTAGGTTGATCACATATAGCTAAACATTAGGAAATCTGAAAACTGCACTTTTCAGGTTCAGACCGGAAATTCCGGTTCAGGCCAGACCGGAAATTCTGGTCTGTCGAAAAAGTGCAGACTTTGAGATTCGATATGTCTAAAACTAGATCGATCCAACAAAATGCGAAACTAATGTACATACATAGCAGGGAATGACATTAGGAACAACCTCTACCGAGCAATTTCAAAACAAATAACCCCACATCTAGATCCAAGTGCAAGCACCTAGTGTTAGGGAAAAGTGGAGTTACCCTCATCCATTGAGGACATTGCTTGGAGGAGAAGGTTCCCGGGACGAAGGAGAACCAGATCCGGCTGAGAAGAGGGATCCCCGGCGGTTGGAAGGCTCCGAGAGAGGTTGGGGCGGCTGGGGCGGCGGTTTTGGAGAGAGGGGGGTCGGGGGTGGAAGAAGAACTGGAAACAGTTCTTCACCCCGAGCCTCCCTTATATTTTTTAGACAGACCGCCTGATCGGAAATTCCGAGTGTAACTTACACCGGGAATTCCGAGTCACCGGAAATCCCGAGAGTAACTTGCACCGGAAATTCTGATTCACTAAGGAGCCAGAAATTCCGACCAGCCGAACCAAACTCCCAGTTTTCAAAATGATGACTTGTGTGCAATAGGGAGAAATGTTTTCAGGAAAGAGTAGGCTTAGGATAGATTTCCAAACTGTCATTGGTACGCCATACTCAGCTTACAACAACCAAATCGTTTCATAAAGCGCCAAGTTGAGTAGGTTTCCCACATGCAAGAACCCGAAAGCAATAAAGTAACAATAAGCTCCAAATAAAACCAACTCTTCAAAGAGAAGAGGGCGGTGGCCGAAGCCACCATGTAGGAGTGTATGGCATGTCACCGCGAAGATATATCTTGGGTACATAACCGATACTCGTCGTTTTAGCTCATTAGTCATAAGAATGAATATAGAGCTAAAAGAACACTTGCTATCGGCATAATGGGAGGAGGGATGGTCCAATGCATTAGGACCGCACTCCCCTATGTCTATGCCTACATCTAAACAAGATAAGATGCAATTACGTCCTAGGTGAGTGTGCAAGCGATCAAGCTAAGGACCTCGAATCAATGATATTGAGCTCATTCCTCAAAAAGCAAAACCTTCCTTCCTCAAGGGGCTTCGTAAAGATATCCGCCAATTATCCCTTGTACCCACATATGATAAGTCAATATCTCCTCGGGCCACATGATCCCTGATGAAATGGTGGCGAATCTCAATATGCTTGGTTCTTGAATGTTGCACCGGGTTGTAAGCAATCTTGATGGCACTTTCATTGTCACATAGAAGAGGCACTTTGTCGTAATAGACTCCGTACTCCTTTAAAGTTTGCCTCATCCATAGCAATTGAGTGCAACAACTTGCGGCTGCAACATACCCGGCTTCGGAGGTGAAGAGAGATATACAATTTTACTTCTTAGAAGACCAACTTACCAAGGACCTCCCAATAAATTGACAAGCACCAGAGGTTGACTTCCTATCATCTTGATCTCCTGCCCAATCGGAATCCGTGAAACCACATAATGAGAAATGTGCACCCTTGGGGTACCACAATCCATAGGTTGGGGTATAAGCCAAATATCTAAAGATTCTCTTGACCACCATGTCAGGGCTTTCTTTAGGAGCCCCTTGATATCTTGCACACACTCCTACGGCTAGCACTATATCTGGTCTAGATGCACAAAGGTAAAGAAGAGATCCAATCATGGAGCGATATACCTTTTTATCCACATCCTTACCCTTGCGGTTGAGCTCAAGGTGGTATTTGCTTTGCATTGGGGTAGAGGCACCCTTGAGCTCAAGCAACCATACTTCTTGAGCATGTCTTGAATGTACTTTGGATGGTTGATGAAAGTTCCTTCCTTCAATTGCTTGATCTCGAATCCGAGGAAGAACTTCATCTCACCCATCATAGACATCTCAAACCTGTCAGTCATAAGCTTGGAGAATTCTTTGTTAAATGCTTTATTAGTAGACCCAAATATAATATCATCCACATATAATTGACAAATGAAAATCTCTCCATTTACTTTCTTAGTAAAAAGGGTGGGGTTGATTTCCCCAACTTGGAACCCACAATCTACAAGTAGTTCTCTAAGGTGCTCATCCACGCACGTGTGGCTTGTTTAAGGCCATAGAGTGCCTTATCCAACTTGTAGACATGGTTCGGTTACTTGAGGTCCTCAAACCCCGGTGGTTGCTTAACATAAACAAGTTCACTTAGTGGACCATTAAGAAAAGCGGATTTAACATCCATTGTTGTAACTTAAAGTTATGGTGAGAGGCATAGGCAAGAAGAATACGAATTGACTCAAGTCGAGCCACGGGCACGTAGGTTTCTCCAAAGTCAATGCCTTCAATTTGGGAGTAACCTTGAGCCACCAATCTTGCCTTGTTCCTCACCATCATGGCATGTTGATCTTGCTTGTTCTTGAATATCCACTTGGTGCCGATAACATTGCGGCAATCTTTGGGTCTTTCCACCAACTTCCATACTTTGTTGCGCTCGAAGTTGTTGAGTTCTTCGTGCATAGCCTCAAGCCAATCTTTATCTTCAAGAGCTTAAAAGACTTTCTTGGGTTCCACCATGGAGATGTGAGCTTGATGTTCACTAAAGTTTGCAAGTTGTCTTCGGGTAGAGACCTTGCTTCTCACATCACCAAGCACCTTGTCAAGAGATAGGGCTCTCAATTCATGTGAGGTGCCAACCCTATTCAAGCGGCGGATCTCGATTTCCCTCCTTGTGGTGGGAGGAATAGCTTGATCATCTTGATCATTCATGTCTCCGCCTTGACGGTCTTGATGGCCTTGATCAACCATAGGAGTGACCTCCAGAGGTGGGGGAGTAGGTTGATCTTGGCCTTGCTGCGAGCTGCCACCGCGAATGTCAGCAGGACCAGATATTCCGAGTTCAGTATGGACCGGAAATTCTGAGTCACCGGAATTTCCGAGTCCAGTTTGAACCGGATTTTCCGGCCCTCCGGAAATTCCTGGAGCAGCTGGAGGTTCTTGTGCTTCCTCTTGGCTGGGCGTGTTGGGCATAGCGTTGTTGTTGGATGTTTCTTGTGTCGGGGTAGCCACCACTTGAGTAGAGCTTGATCCTTGTTGAGCAACCACATAATAGACTTCGACGGGGCGGTGGACGCCCAACCCCATCCTTCGGATAGCATCTTGAGGTTGATCATCACCTACATCGGAAACACCACTCTGCTCCACAAGGGAGCCATCATTCTCATCGAATACCACACTACAAGTTTCTATGATAATGCGCGAGGCCTTGTCATAGACTCTATAAGTGTGGTATTCGGCACCGTAACCAACAAACGTCCCTTCAAGAGACTTAGAATCAAACTTGCCTAAACGAACACCTTTGATGAGATAGAAACACTTACAACCAAAAACTCGGAAGTAAGAGATGTTGGGCTTGTTCCCGGTAAGCACTTCATAAGGTGTCTTCATGAGTCCTTTGCGAAAGAAGAGCCGGTTGGATGAATGGCAAGCGGTGTTGACGGCTTCGGCCCAAAAGTTGTGAGGGGATTTGTACTCGGCCATCATCGATCTTGCCATCTTAATGAGTGTGAGGTTCTTCCTTTCAGCTACATCATTATGTTGGGGAGTATAAGCAGCGGAATATTGATGACGAATCCCTTGTTCACTAAGGAACTCGTTCAAGGTGTAGTTCTTGAACTCGGAGCCATTGTCACTTCTTATCACCAAGATTGGGACATTGTGTTGACGTTGAGCTTCATTGGAGAAGTCGATGATAGTTTGTTGAGTCTCCGCCTTCGACTTTAAGAAGAAAACCCATGTGTATCTTGAATAGTCATCAACAATCACCAAGCAATATTTCTTGCCGCCAAGACTAGCTTCCGGAATGGGACCAAAGAGGTCAACATGGAGAAGTTCCAAGACTCTCGTTGATGAAATGATGGTCTTGCTTGGATGGTGGATGTCATGCATTTTTCCTTTAACACAAGCCCTACACATTCGATCATTCGAGAAAGAAACATGGTCTTTTAGTCCTAGGATATGGCCACCCTTTGGGAGACTTTGCAAAGTCCTCATGTTGACATGGGCTAGTCGGCGATACCATAGCCAACCCAAGTCCGCCTTAGCGAATAAGCACATTGCATGTGAAGTGGTGACTCTGGAGAAGTCAACCACATAGAGCCCATTCTCAACGTACCCAACGAAAGACACTTTGAAAGACTTGCTCCGCATAAGGATAACCATTTCCTTTTCGAAGATAACGGTATAACCCAACAAGTTAAATAATAGACTGAGATCAAGTTGAAACCTAGGGACTCGACAAGCAAGACATTCACAAGTGTGATGTCCGGTGCCACTACCACCTTACCGAGCCCTATTACCTTAGACTTTGAATTGTCACCATATGTAACGGTCATTTGATCATCATTAGGCCTCAAGTCCGTTACAATCTCCTTGCTTCCGGTCATATGACTAGTGCACCCACTATCAATTATCCATTTCGATCCTCCGGAAGCAAGGCCCTACACACAATCAATTCTTTGACTTAGGTACCCATTTTGCAATGGGTCCCTTTTGGTTAGCAACAAGGGTCTTTGGGACCCAAATAGCATATACAATATAGCCATCGAAATGACCAATGTATCTAGCATAGACATCCCCATAATAGTTAACATATAATGCATAATTGGGGTAAGATATGCCCGCAAAGTCATCACGAGTGGGAGTGCCCCTTGTGGCATTTCCACTCGCAATGTTTTCTTTCTTGGCTTGTGCGGGCTTGGCCTTCTTCTTGATCTGCTTCTTCTCCTTAGCAACATAGCCTAGACCTTCTTTACCCTTGTGGGGCACTCGCTCATGAAGAGGAGTAGTGAGTGTCCCCTTACCTTTATCAAGAGAGGTCTTGGGCTCGGTTGCCATGGATGGAGCAAAGAACACCCTAGCTTTGTCCTTGAAAACATTTGCATTAGTATTCAAAGGAGTAGAAGTGCTTGGTTTCTCAAGAGTAGATATCTGAGTTTGGAGTTGATCACGAGACTTGAGGAGACGCTCGTGATCACTTGTCAATACCTTGTGAGTATTTTCAAGTGACTCGAAGTCTTCGCAAAGTCTAGCATGAGCAACTACAAGCTCGGACTTTTCATTTTACACAATTTTACATTTAGCAAAGTAAAGATCACGATCCTTAGTAATCTTAGCAAGTTGCTCCTTAAGGAGAGCATGAGCTTCTTATTCATCTTGAAGGGAGGATTGGAGAGACACCTTAGTGTGAGCATCCTCTATCTCAATCTCACCTTTTAACTCAAGCTCATCCTCAAGCTCACCTATACGACTCATAATCGAGCCAAAGTGTTTCTTTCCTTCTCCTTGCAAGTTAGTCATGAATTTATCAAAAGCAATAATTTCTTTCTTGACTTCAAGACTCATACCATCATCAATATCATGGGATATGGAGGTAGGGGAATATTTTTCCTCGGATGTCTTTTCCATAAGACATCTTGCATTCTTGATGATGGGGCTCTCATTTTGTGAGGAGAAGAGTGACAGAGGTGTAGACGAAATGGCTATGGCGGCCAATTGCGTTGGGGTGTCCTCTTTGTCACTATCTTCATCATCAGTGGGATATTGCTCTTGGGTCACCAAGACAATCTTTTGGTTCTTCTTGAAGAAGGGATTCTTCATGGGCATGGACCCTTTGCCCTTCGACTTGGCCACGAGCCTCCCACCATGGTCCTATCTTATTTCCCATGGGCAATCTGCAACAAAGTGGATTTTGTCATCACAATTATAGCAAAGCCTCACCTTGTTGCTTGGCTTTCCTCCATTGGAGGGGAACTTCTTGTCAATCCTAGCTTTGGCCCTTCCGGGGTTCTTCCAAAAAGTTCATGCCGCAAGACCCATGTGTTGGGTGAGAGTACTTGCGAGGGTCTCACTAGATAGCTCGACTTGCTCATCATACTCATCTTCAACCTCTTCTTCAACGGTGGCCTTCAAAGCAATTGAGGCATGCTTGTGCATCCCTATTGCTCTTGCTCTTGCATCTTGTGCAATCTTGGAGGCCACCTTGTATGCGGTCATCTCTTGCATGACTTAATTGGATGTCATCTTTGCGAATTCATGTCTCCCTTGGAGTGTCTTCATGTCCGTTCCCTCAAAGGGCAAGAGTGCGGTCACGAACTTCCTCTTGATCCAAGTGTCATCAATGTATACCGCACCGAGGTTCTTGAAAGTGTAAGCAATCAACACCAACCTCCGGTACATGTCCTCATGGCCTTCTCCATCCAACTTGTAGAACCCTTCCACCTCATTGCACAAGGCATCATACCGGTTCTTCTTCACACTCACATTACCGACTAAGATGTCGGAAATAGCATTCCACACTTCTTTGGCGGTGGAGAATTGTTGAATGAGAGGCATGTCCTTCTCTCCAACGGCCATTTGGAGTTGATGAAGAGCGGTGGCATTGAATTGACTATCAACCACCTCTCTCCTTGTCAAGTTGGTTGGATCACGGGCCTTGAATCCTTCTTCAATGATGCGCCATAGCTCAATGGAGGCACTACATAAATGAGACTTCATTTGAAATTGCCACTGAAAAAATGAGTAGGCTTAAGCTTAGGAGGGTCACTCCTAAAGTTTACATGAGGGTGAGGGATAGGAGGATTGGGAGAGTAATTATGGTTAACTTCATGAAATTCCTCCTCTTTGGGGGACTTAGAGGAGCTAGGTGATTCATCCTTTTCCGCCTTCCCGGGGGAAGCATTCGGAGGAACATCTTTGGACCCATCCGAAGATGAATCCTTAGAGTTCTCACCGTGCTCCTTAGAAGGAGGAGAGGGAGAAGTAGCCTCCGGCTCCTTAGACTTCAAGAGTGCCATTAGCATCTCATTCATCTTGAGGAGTTGGGCCTCCAAGGACGATCTGATATCTATAAGATCGGCCATGGTCGCCCCTTTGGCTAACGCCTCCGTCTCCGCCTATAATTTCTCACGAGCGGCCCTCTCGGCATCGGATTCCGTCATCGTTGCACTTAGGCGGTTAAGCCCTTAAAAGTGAACCTGGCTCTGATACCAATTGAACGGGAATCCGACACCTAGCGGGGGGAGGGGGGGTTAATACGTGCTATTATAAATTTTAGGTCTTTTACAATTTAGGCTCAACACAAAGGTAAATTCTCTAGATATACAACTACGGTGAATTTACCTAAATGACAAGCTAAGCAATAACAAGATATACAAGAGTACAAGACAAGCAAGTAAGGGAGTAAGGATAAGGGGAACCAAGTGAAGCACGCGGAGACGAAGATGTAATTCCGAGTGCCACCCAAGGGTGTACGTTTTGTTGGAGAGGTGTGTGCTACCACAACAGGTTAGCCAACGCCACAAAGGCTCACCTTCTTCTCCGATGAACTCAACCACAAAGGTTGCGAGTTCACCTTCTACTATTGATCCCCTTTTAGGGCGGAGATCGAATCCCTTACAAACGCTTGAGGCACTCACCCACAACTTAATTGGGGGCTCTCAAGATGACCACAAAAGGTCAAGGCAACACCAAGATTACAACAATGGTGAACTAAGTTTTCCCACCGGAAACCCTAGCCACGAAATCCCCAAGTGAATGGGGGGAGAAATGCAAATCGCTTCTGTGAAGATGTGGATCCGGGCCTTCTCCTCCAATCCTCTAAAGATCAACGGATTTGAGTTGGGGGATTGGGAGATCTTGATGATTTGAGCTTTCAAGAAAGGTAGGAGAGAGAAAATCTGAGAGCTGTTGAGGGAGTGAGTGGGTATTTATAGCCCCTCCCCTTTTCTGGCCGTTGGCTGTGTCGACCAGTCGGAAATTCCGGTATAAGTCATAACCGGAAATTCCGGTATAAGTCATAACCGGAAATTCCGGTCACTCGGAATTTCCGGAGAAATGAAATTTCCGACAGGAATTTCTGGCTGGAGTCAGAACCTTTTCCTCTTCTTTCCTTAGCGGATTTCTTCATTGTTCTTCAAGGTGCACTCGGAAATTCCGATGAATGGAAATTTCCGAGCACAATTTCCGGTTGAGATCAGAACACTTCTCATTCTTGACTTAGCCGTTTCAGAGGGCTCTTCTGGGCGCAATCAGAAATTCCGGTACATGGAAATTTCTGATCACAATTTCCGGCTCGCGTCAGAACACTTCCTCAATATTGACTTAGTCGTTTCTGCGATGTTCTTCTTGGTCCACTCGGAAATTCCGGTAAAGTGAAATTTCCGAGTACAATTTCCGGTTGAGATCAGAACCATTTCTCAAACTTGACTTCGCCATTTTATGTGAAGTTCTGGTGAACCAGAAATTCCGGCCCTGAAAATTTCCGGCCCAAATATTTCGGTTCCTGGAACAGTTGCCGAACCACTTCTTCTTCGCATTTTTGGCTTTGATGCATATGAACTTAAATCACATACAAACTGAAATACTTAGCAATCTATTAGTACAACATGAGTATTGTTAACTAACACATAAAACACTAGGGATTAAGAAATTTTCTTTTACCTTAGACCATGAGATCATGTCAATCACAAACACCGGAAGAATGCTTTGATGACATCAAACTTCACACCGTAACAGGGTGACTATAAAGGTTGCGTTGGGTATTCCGAAAGTATTAGTTGAGGCTCATGGGTCAAGCAGTGGGATTTGTCCATCCAGATGACGGAGAGATATACTCTGGGCCCTCTCGGTGATATCACATCGACACCGCTTGCAAGCACGTGACTAGGTCACAAGCATGTCATATCACAGAACGAGTAAAGAGTACTTGTTGGGAACGAGATCGAATAAGGTATAGATGATACCAATGATCGAATCTCGGACAAGTAAAATATCACGAGACAAAAGCAATTGGTTATGACGTTTTTGGTTCACACGATCACAAGATTCATCGTCGAATATGTAGGAGTCATTACGGATCTCCAGATCCCGCTGTTGACTATTGATCGGAGAGGTGTCTCGATCATGTGTACATTATTCACGAACCGTAGGGTGACACAATTAAGGTTTGTCGACGCTTTTGGGTAGACACGGAATTTTGGAGAAAAGTTTGGACAACACCAAAATTGTTTCGGGTAATTGAAATAGTTCAAGGAGTTAATTGTCAATGGTTGCCAATGGTTATTAATAGAATTAACAAATGAACCAAGGGGGTAAGTGTTAATGTTTGTTAATAGAATTAACAAATAAAAAAGAAATGAATTTTTTTTATTTAATAAAGAAAACCCCTTGAAATTTTGAGTGGGAAATGAAGAGAGAATGAGTGGGTTTAGTGGAGACTCCACTCACATGATGAGGGGAGAGGTAGGGCACTCCAAATTCGTGGCTCCCTCCCCCTCCTATATAAAGAGGGTGTAAGCTCCCTCTCCCTACACACTTGCCTCTCTCTTCCTCCGCCCGCTGCTCCACCTTCCAGCCATCAGCTTGGCGAAGCCATGGACGTTTAGTTCTCTACCACACCACACCATCGTGTTGGGTGAGTCCCTTGGTGGTTCTACTACTTCCTCTGCCCCGCTGGATCGAGGGAATGAAGGTTGTCATCAAGCCGTACGTGTGACCGAGTACGAAGGTGCTGCCCGTTGCAGCGCACATCTTCACGATCTTGAGATCGGCGAGTGAACGACTACATCATCCACGAGAATTATTCTCGAAACGCTTACGGTCTTCGAGGGTGAGTTTCTCTTGGAATATGTTCCACTCGTTACGAGCATCTCCTAGATTAGATCTTGGCTTGTTGGTTTGTTCACACCGTAGGAATTTTTTTGTTTTCTATGCTACGAACCCATCATTGGTATCAGAGCCGTGTCTATGCGTAGATGCTTTGTACGGGTAGAATACATATGTGTATGTGGGAGTTGATGATCATGTTATTGCTTCATTTATATATTTTGTATCTTAGTGGCATAGTGGGATGAAGCGGCCCGGACTAACCTTACATGTCCACGCACATGAGACTTGTTCCACGACTGACATGCAACTTGTTTTGCATAAGTGGCTTTGCGGGTGTCTGTCTCTACTACTATAGTTAAGATATAAAATAGAACAGGTTGCTGATAATATTTTCATCACCGTTGTGGTTTCATGTTCGTAGGTAAGAACGGTTCTATGTTCGAAAGCCCTTAGCCACGTAAAATATGCAAAAATAAATTAGAGGACGTCTAACTTGTTTTTGCAGGGCATGTGATGTGATATGGTCAAAGTTACAAATTTGATGTATGAGATGATACCTTTTGTAAATTATGACAAACCGGCAAGAGCCAAATGGTTGTCTTTTTAATTTATGGCATGCATGCTAAATATCATATCTAGATGATATGTTGTAAATTTGGAGGACAATCAAGAAGGAGGCGCCATGGACCTTGGTGCCACGCCGGTGGAATGATGGATATCATGCCAAGATGCACAAGATGAAGATCAAGTGCAAGAAGGACCATATCATATCACATTATCCATGCATGTGATGTTAATCCTTTTATGCATCTTATTTTGCTTAGATCTTTGCTTAGATCGCGACGGTAGCATTATAAGATGATCCCTCTCACAGTTAATATCAAGATAATAATGTGTTCTTCCTTAGTATGCACCGCTAAGAAAGTTCGTCGTTTCGAAGCACCACGTGATTATCGGGTGTGATAGACTCAACGTTCGCATACAACGGGTGTAAGCCAGACACGCAAATACTATGATTTTACTTGGCGAGCCTAGCATGTACAGACATGGTCTCGGAACATGTAACCGAAAGGTAAAGCATGAGTCATATAGATGATATGATGAATATGTCGATGTTCGCCTTTACAGCTGCACCATCTCTCGTGATGATCGGTTATTGGTGTAGTGAATTTGGTTTGTGTAATCACTAAAACGACTAGAGGGATGTTATTTTTGAGTGGGAGTTCACGTAATAATTTTGAATTAACTTAAAACTTAATTTACCATAATCTTAGTCTAAATAGTCTTTGCAAATATGTTGTAGATCATGGCACCACCTGCTTTCAATTTCAATATGTTCATGGAGAAAGAGAAACTAGCAAACAATGGAAGCAACTTCACCAATTGGGCACTTAACCTGAGGATTCTCCTCACAACTTGTCAAAAGCTCTATGTGCTTGATGCACCTCTAGGTGCCCCGCCCGCTGATGACGCTCCCGATGATGTGAAAAATGTTTTCCTGACTCAAAAGGAGGACCACAGTGTAGTTCACTACGGCATTCTGTATGGTTTAGAGCCGGAGCTGCGAAAACGTTTCGAGAACAGCACCACTTTTGATACAATGGGAGAATTGAAAATGATTTTTGATACCCATGCTACCATAGAGAGTTATGATGCTTCAGAAAAGTTCTTTAGCTGAAAGATGGAAGAGAACAACTCCGTTAGCGAGCACGTACTCAAAATGTCTGGGTACGCCGATAAGCTCATAGCCCTGGGTATATCGATCCCCAATGAGCTAGGAATTCATCGTGTTCTCCAATTAATCCCACCAAGTTACAAGAACTTTGTGATGAACTACAATATACAAGGCATGAAGAAGACTCTCCCCGAGCTTCTGTCAATGCTCAAAACTGCTAAAGTGGAGATCAAAAAGGAGCATCAAGTGTTGATGATCAATAAAACCACTAGTTTCAAGAAAGTCAAGCCAAAGGGTAATTTCAAGAAGGGCGACAAAACTGTTGCCGCACCTGAGAAAAAGACCAAGGCTGGCCTAAGCTTGACACTGAGTGCTTTTACTGCAACGGCACTGGGCACTGGAAGCTTAATTGCCCCAAATATTTGGCGGATAAGGAAGGCCGACAAAGTGAACAAAGTTATATGTGATATACATGTTATTGATGTGTACCTTACTAGTACTTGCAGTAGCGCCTGAGTATTTGATACTGGTTCGGTTGCTAACATATGTAACTCGAAACAAGAACTATGGAATAGGCGACAACTAGCAAAGGATGAGGTGACGATGCGCGTCGGCAATGGATCAAAGGTTGATGTGATCGCTGTCGGGACGTTACCTCTTCGTCTACCATCATGATTAGTGATGAACTTAAATAATTGTTATTTGGAGCCTGCGTTGAGCATGAACATTATATCTGGATCTTGTTTAATGCAAAACGATTATTCATTTAAGTCTGAGAACAATGGATGTTCGATTTATATGAATGATATCTTTTATGGTCATGCACCTATGAAGAATGGTTTATTTCGTTTGAATCTTGATAGTAATGATACACACATTCATAATATGAATGGCAAAAGAATCAAGTTGAACGATGATATTGCTACATACATGTGGCATTACCGCTTAGGTCATATTGGTGTTAAGCGCATGAAGAAGCTCCATTCTGATGGGTTCCTAGAATCACTTGATTATGAATCGAGACATGTGAACCATACCTTATGGGCAAGATGACTAGAACCCCGTTTTCCGGCACGATGGAACGGGCGACGGATTTATTGGAAATCATACACACCGATGTGTGTGGTCCAATGAGTGTGTTGGCGCGCGGTGGATATCGTTATTTTATTACCTTCACTGATGATTTAAGTAGATATGGGTATATTTAATTAATGAAACACAAGTCTGAGACATTCAAAAAGTTCAAAGAATTTCAGAGTGAAGTGGAAACCATCGTAACAAAAAATTAAATTTCTGCGATCCGATCGTGGAGGTGAATATTTGAGTTACGAGTTTGGCACACATATGAAAGAATGTGGAATAGTTTCACAACTCACTCCTGCCGGAACACCACAACGTAATGGTGTATCTGAACGTCGTACTTTATTGGATATGGTTTGGTCTATGATGTCTCTGACAGATTTGCCACTATCAATTTGGGGTCATGCACTAGAGACAGCTACATTCACTTTAAATAGGGCTCAATCTAAATCCGCTGAAACGACACCGTATGAACTATGGTTTGGAAACAAATCTAAGCTATCTTTTCTAAAAGTTTGGGGATGCGATGTTTATGTGAAGAAGCTTCAGCCTGATAAACTCGAACCCAAAGCAGAAAAATGCGTCTTCATAGGATACCCTAAAGAAACAATTGGTACACCTTCTATCACAGATCTGAAGGCAAAGTTTTCGTTGCCAAGAATGGATCCTTTTTGGAGAAGGAGTTTCTCCCAAAAGGTGTGAGTAGTAGGAAGGTAGAACTCGACGAGGTTATTAAACCTTCTCTTCTGGGAATGGCGAGTAGCGCAGCGCTGGAAATTGTTCCGGAGTTGACTTCACCATATGAAGAGGGAACTAATGATAATCAAGATCATGAAACTCCGAAAGAGGATACTACCGTACTTTGCAGGTCAACAAGGACGCGTACAACTCCTGAATTGTACGGCAACCCCGTCATGAACGTCATGGTAGTTGATAATGATGACCCTGCGACGTATGCGATGATGGGCTCAGATTCGAACAAATGGCTAGAAGCCATGAAATCCGAAATGGAATCCATGTACGAAAACCAAGTATGGACTTTGGCGGACTTACCCAATGACCGCAAGGCCATTGAGAACAAATGGATTTTTAAGAAGAAAACTGACGCTGATGGTAATGTGATCGTCTATAAGGCTCGACTTGTCGCAAAAGGTTTTCGACAAGTTCAGGGAATTGACTACGAGGAGACTTTCTATTCTGTAGCGATGCTGAAGTCTGTTAGGATTATGTTAGCAATTGCTGCTTTTTTTATTACGAAATCTGGAAAATGGATGTCAAAACTGCGTTCCTTAATGGTCACATTGAGGAAGAGTTGTACATGGTGCAACCCAAAGGTTTTGTCGATCTAAGGATGCTGACAAGGTATGCAAACTTCAGCGATCCATTTATGGACTGAAGCAAGCATCCCGGAGTTGGAACCTCCGCTTTGATGAGGTGATCAAAGGGTTTGGATTTGTCCAAACTTATGGAGAAGCTTGTATCTACAAGAAAGTGAGTGGGAGCTTTGTAGCATTTCTAGTACTATATGTGGATGACATATTGTTGATTGGAAATGATATAGAATTTTGGAATAGTATAAAAGGTTATTTGAACAATAGTTTTTCGATGAAGGAACTCGGTGAAGCATCGTATATATTAGGCATCAAAATCTATAGAGATAGATCAAGAAGCTTAATTGGGCTTTCGCAAAGTACATACCTTGACAAGATTCTGAAGAAGTTCAGAATGGACGAAAGTAAGAAAGGGCTCTTACCTATGTTACAAGGAAAGACATTGAGTCGGACTCAAAGTCCATCTACATCGAAAGATAGAGAATTGATGAACAAGATCCCCTATGCCTCAGCCATAGGCTCTATCATGTATGCTATGCTATGTACAAGACCGGATGTGGCACATGCTATTAGCTTGACTAGCAGGTACCAATCTGATCCAGGTTTGGAACACTGGATGGCGGTAAAGAATATCCTAAAGTACTTAATAAGGACTAAGGATATGTTTCTCATGTATGGCGGTGAAGAAGAGATTGTCGCAAGTTGTTACGTCAATGCTAACTTCGACACCGATCCGGATGGCTCTAAGTCACAATCTGGGTACGTATTTCTTATAAATGGAGGAGCAATAGCTGGAGGAGTTCCAAGCAACCCATGGTGGCAGGATCGTCGACAGAAGCGGAATATGTTGCTGCCTCGGAGGCAGCGCAGGAAGGAGTTTGGATGAAGGAGTTCATATCCGAACTAGGTGTGGTTCCAAGTGCGTTGGATCCGATGGTTATCTATTGTGACAACAATGGTGCCATAGCCAATGCTAAAGAACCAAGGTCTCACAAGAATTCCAAGCATTTCAAGCGCCATTTTCACTCCATCCGTGAGCATGGCAAGGATGGTGATATAAAGATTTGCAAAGTACATACGGATCTGAATGTGACAAACCCTTTGACTAAACAACTCCCAAGGGCAAAACATGATCAACACCGGAACTCCATGGGTGTTAGGGTCACTACAATGTAATACAAATTATTGCCCCTAGTGCAAGTGGGAGACTGAAAGGAATATGCCCGAGAGGCAATAATAAAATGGTTATTATCTTATTCCATGTTTATGATAAATGTTTATTTCTCATGCTAGAATTGTATTAATCGGAAACATTAATACATTTGTGACTAATGAAAAAATTAGAGTTCCTAGTAACGCCTCTCGTTTAACTAGCTCGTTGATTAACTGATGATCAAGGTTTCCTGATCATGAACATTGGATGTTGTTAATAACGGGATCACGTCATTAGGAGAATGATATGATGAACACACCCAAATTAAGTATAGCAATACGATCAAGTCATTAAGTTTATATTGTTGTACTGAGCATACGAAGTAACCCTAATCCTTAGACCATGAGATCATGTCAATCACTAACACCAGAAGAATGCTTTGATGACATCAAACGTCACACAGTAACAGGGTGACTATAAAGGTGGCGTTGGGTATTCCGAAAGTATTAGTTGAGGCTCATGGATCAAGAAGTGGGATTTGTCCATCCAAATGACGGACAGATATACTCTAGGCCCTCTTGGTGATATCACATCGACACCGCTTGCAAGCACGTGACTAGGTCACAAGGATGTCATATCACAGAACGAGTAAAGAGTACTTGTCGGGAACGAGATCGAACAAGGTATAGATGATACCAATGATCGGATCTCGGTCAAGTAAAATATCGCGATACAAAAGCAATTGGTTATGACGTTTTTGGTTCACACGATCATAAGATTCATCGTCGAATATGTAGGAGTCATTACGGATCTGCAGATCCCGTTGTTGACTATTGATCGGAGAGGTGTCTCGATCATGTGTACATTATTCACGAACCGTAGGGTGACACACTTAAGGTTTGTCGACGCTTTTGGGTAGACACGGAATTTCGGAGAAAAGTTTAGACAACACCAAAATTGTTTCGGGTAATTGAAATAGTTCAAGGAGTTAATTATCAATGGTTGCCAATGGTTGTTAATAGAATTAACAAATGACCTAAGAGGGTAAGTGTTAATGTTTGTTAATAGAATTAACAAATATTAAAAAGAAATAAAATTGTTTTATTTAATAAAGAAAACCCCTTGGAATTTTGAGTGGGAATTGAAGAGAGAATGAGTGGGTTGAGTGGAGACTCCACTCACATGATGAGGGGAGAGGTAGGGGCACTCCAAATTCGTGGCTCCCTCCCCCTCCTATATAAAGAGGGGTGTAAGCTCCCTCTCCCTACATACTTGCCTCTCTCTCCCTCCTCCCGCTGCTCCACCTTCCAGCCATCAGCTTGGCGAAGCCATGGCCGTTTAGTTCTCTACCACACCACGCCATCGTGCTGTTGGAGTTCCTTGGTGGTTCTACTACTTCCGCTGCCCCGCTGGATTGAGGGAACGGAGGTCGTCATCAATCCGTACGTGTGACCGAGTATGAAGGCGCTGCCCGTTGCAGCGCACATCTGCACGATCTTGAGATCGGCGAGTGAACGACTACATCATCCACGAGAATTATTCTCGAAACGCTTACGGTCTTCGAGGGTGAGTTTCTCTTGGAATATGTTCCACTCGTTACGAGCATCTCCTAGACTAGATCTTGGCTTGTTGGTTTGTTCACACCGTAGGATTTTTTTTGTTTTCTATGCTACGAACCCATCAGTTTATACCTCTCCTAGTTATTTACTTGTTTACTGTACTAGCGATTTGTGTAGATGTATCTACTATATGTCTAGTACACGATTGTACTAGTTAAGTTTCAGTATGTCATTCGCACCATATGGGTCATGAATTTAGTTAATATTTGGATGAATATAATCAGAAAATTGCTTATATTCTCAACAATCCAAAAACCTAATTTATGTAGGCAATTTTCGATCTATGGTTTTGCAGCTGCATTAAAACCAGCTTCATTTATGGGGACGTATTTTAAGCGTTGGTAGACATAAACCACTTTATGGCTGACTGCGATGAACGTGTTCTGTGTCGCCGGTGTCACTCCCGCTGAAACGATTACTCCTGAATAGGAGAAGGCGTTTAGGGAGGCCACCGTTGTCTTTTTCGGAGCCGTTCTGAGCGTGATTGGAGATAAGTTCGTTGACGCATATTTACATGTGCTGGTTGCCAAGGAATTGGGGGAAGCGCTCAATCTAAATTAGGCGCAACCGATGCTGGAAGCGAGATGTATATCATCGAGCAATTCCATGATTACAAGATGGTTGAAAACCGTCCTGTATTGGAGCAGGCTCATGAGATACAATGCATCACAAAAGAACTTGAGCTTGTCAAGTGTGATCTACCGGGCATATTTGTCGCGGGATGCATAATCGCTAAGCTGCCTAATTCATGGAGGAGCTTTGCCACTACTTTGAAATATCAGAGGCGTGAATTCTCTGTTGAGGATGTCATTGGCCATCTGAGTATTAACCATAATTCGAGGGCAAAGGATTCGCATGGAAAAGGCGAAGGTACTTCTGCTGCCAATATGGTACAGAAGAACTTCAACTCCCACAAGCACAAAGGGAAAACTGTTGTCCAACAGAATACTGACTTCAAGAAGAAGGGTAACTGATTCACACGGTGGGTGTGTTGTTGGGAGACCCCAAAGGAAGGTGTGAAGTAGTGCAGTAGCAAGTTTCCCTCAGTATGAGACCAAGGTTATCGAACCAGTGGGAAATGAGAATTCTCTCGAGGTATCAACGGCGACAGAAATATGCTTCCTGGTGGTTATTTAACATAATTCAACAAAGTTATCAAGATGGGCAGCCAGAAATACCATCTATATCTTTATATATTTGCATTTCACATAATTCAACAAAGTTATTTAGATGGGCAGCAACATCATCAGAACTAACACCAGAGAATTTCTCTCTCATAACAAGGTTCAATAAAGCAGGTTTAATTTCAAAGAACTCAACTTTAGATGCGGGTGGAGCAATAGGTGTGCATATAAAATCATTATTGTTGGTGCTTGTAAAGTCACACAACTTAGTATTTTCAGCGGAACTCATTTTAGCAAATTAATTAACAAACCGAAATATAAAAACAAGGAAAAATAACACAAACCGAAAAAACAAGGATAGCAAAAACTGAAAATAAATGACTAAACCGAAATAACAAAAGTAATGCAAGTAACTAATTTTTTTGTATTTTTGATATTAAGCAAACAAGACAGTAATAAAAATAAACTAAGCAAGACAATAACAAAATAAAAAGATTGGAAGTGCGAAAACTCCCCTCGCAGTGAATCTTCAAATCCCCAGCAACGTCGCCAGAAAAATGCTTGATGCACACGGTGGGTGTGTTGTTGGGAGACCCCAAGAGGAAGGTGTGAAATAGTGCAGCAACAAGTTTCCCTCAGTATGAAACCAAGGTTATCGAACCAGTAGGAAATGAGAATACCCTCGAGGTATCAACGGCGCCAGAAATATCCTTCCTGGTGGTTGACGTGGAGCCTGCACACAAACAATCAAGATACTTTGCCCCAACTTAACAGTGAGGTTGTCAATCTCACCGGCTTGCTGTAACAAAGGTAAACGTATGTGTGAAAGAAATATGTTTGTTTGCAGAAAGTAACAGGTTTGCAGTTGTGGTTTTATCAGATTAATGAGAAGGACCGGGTTCCACAGTTTACTAGTCGTGTCTCTCCATAAATAATAACATTCATCCTTGAGTGGTAAACAAATTACAGCTGGACAATTGACAGAATAATGATGAGCCACCAGGAAGCCTTTAGGGCACGCTGAATATGTATCACATCCATTGTAACCTGTTCACGGCTATTTGCCTCATAGTGAATTATAGCAGCACGTAGCATCTCGCCACCGCTGCGGGATCTGAAGCTGGTTAAATTCGCCGTGTTCAATCCCGTCCTCGACGACTCCAACCTTCTTCCCCACAATCCATACGTAGGCTAGAGGACCCCCGTCTCCTATCAACTATGTCGATACTACAACAACATATAATAATGTTATGATGTCTAGTGTGAGATTCATTCGGGCATTACAACAATACACATAGACCGTTCCAACCGCATCTATGACTAATAATCCAACTTCCAGTTAGCGTCCCCACCCCTTTCAGTATTAAGTAGCATGCAACAGATTATCGCCTTAAGCATTGTGTGTAAAGTAAGTAAGTAACATCATACTTAGACAAAGTACTACCGTTTTATCCCAAGTAGCAACAATACATCTACAACCTTAGAGCTTTCTTTCACTGCCCCAGATTAAATAGAGACATGAACCCACTATCGAGCATAAATACCCCCTCTTGGAGTTACGAGCATCTACTTGGCCAAAGCACACACAAGTAACGGAGAGCATGCAAGATCATTAAATAGCACATACATGATATATTATGAAGCAATAACTTTAGTACTCAATATTCATCGGATCCCAGCAAACACAACATGGAGAAATACATAAAGATGATCTTGATCATGATAGGCAGCTCACAAGATCTAAACATGGTAGCACAAGAGGAGAAGAAAACCATCTAGCTACTGTTATGGACCCGTAGTCCAAGGTTAGACTACTAACGCATCAGTCCGGAGGCGGTCATGGCGACGTAGAAGCCTCCGAGGACAATTCCCCCTCCCGGCAGGGTGCCGGGGAGCAGTTCTGATATCTCCCGAATTGGTGTTGACGACGGCGGCGGCTCGGGACCCGTGGAGGAAATAATGAACACCATATGATTTTTTGGGTTTTAGGGGGTACTTATAGGCGAAAGGGCGAGGTCGGTGGACGGCCGAGGCCGCGACACCACCTGCTGGCGTGGGCACAGGCATGGCCGCGCCACGGGGTGGTGACGGCCTCTCGGTCGTCCCTTTCGTCAGGTCTTCGGCTTTCTGGAACGTTCCTTTTCCAAAAATAATTCCAGGATCTTTTATTTCCAATTACGAGAATATTTCTTTAAGTACTTTTCTGAAACCAAAAACAACAGAAAACAGGGAACTGGCACTTTGACATCTTGTCAATAGGTTAGCCCCAGAAAATGCATAAAACTCTATAAAATGGATATAAAACATGTAGTAACATGATATAACATGGCATGGAGCAGAAGAAATTATAGATACGTTGGATATGTATCAACATCCCCAAGCTTAGTTCTACTCGTCCCGAGTAGGCAAGAACGATAAAAGAAGAGTAATTTCTGAAGTGACATGCTTAACACAATCTTGATCACGTAATAATGTAAGGCATGTAAACTGAGATCAAATGAATAAGAGCTGTAGTTTATATTGATATCAAATGAGTAATAAATAAACAAGTAGATGAAGCAAGAAAAGCTTTCAATGATATAGTACTAGATAGCAATCAACCGTGCAAAGTAGATATTAAAGACGATTTAACCTTCAAGCACAACAATATAATCATCTAATGCTTCCAACAAACATGACAACTTAATGAAAGGATCAAGTCAAGCAATATCAATATGCACGTAGAAGATCAATACTTTATTTGTTCAAAACAAACAAGCAAGCGCTCAACGTTGGTTCCTGGCACCAGGAGGTCATGGCTAAGAGAATGTTAACGGAGGTTTGGAAGGCCAACGGAAGAAAGGCTCACAAAGCTGAAAGTGATCATTAGACAAGAGAAAGTCTTACAATCGAAGCTATGCTAGGAGTAGTGATTGCCACACAACGGATGCACAATGAGCTATAAGTATATGAAAGCTCTCCAATGGAACTAGTGGGGGTGCATCCAACTTGCTTGCTCACAAAGACCTAGAGCACTTTTCAGGAGGCTCATCATTGGAATATACAAGCCAAGTTCTATAGTGTAAAGTTCCCCACATAGTTATGCAACTAAGACATGAAAACTCTCTATATGGAGTAAAGGTGCTAAACATGAGCACAAATGATGATCATAAATGTCATGGTGCTATAACATGAGCACAAGTGATGACTATAAATGATATGGTGCTATAATATGAGCTCAAGTGTGTGATAAAGAATAGTAATGTTGTCCCATTTTTTATTTCTTTATTTCTTTTCTTTTTTTTCTCTTTTTCTATTTTTTTCTTTTTCTGTTTCTCTTTTCGATGGCCTCCATGTCTCTTTTCACTTTTAGGGGAAAGCATCCAAATATGATATATGATATATGACAACACACTAATGATGATATGACAACATACTGATGATACAAGTAACTAATATGAATGTGCCTTAAGAATGCATATGACAACGGTGCCTCTGCCACTGTAGCAGGTTATGCAATGATCTAGCGTAACATGGGTAGAACCACACATCAACTTTATAGAATCACGCAAAGCAATATATAAGTAATGAATGACAACAAGTCATGTGTTGTAAGATGGATGTTGTATGGCAATATATCTCGAAACAACTATGAAAATGCTGTAGTAGGTAGGTATGGTGAAAGTTTTGAGGAAGATATTTGGCTTATGTGTAGCAGAACAAGATGAAGATCTCCCACGAGTTTGGTTGTACCCACGAAAAATGCACCAACTCTCAATGTGAGAAGGGTAATGCAAAGTACCGAAGAGGCTATCAATATGGTGGTAGAAGTGCCATGAAAACCGCAGTTTTGGAACTCACAAGTAAAAATATTCCAAATAAAAATATGATCAAACAAGGCATAACGAAAATTACTCCTAGAGGGATCGTGGCGAATGACAAAGTCACCGTTGACTTCCCCGACCATAGCGCGTACCATAAAGTCATTACGGTTGCTTTAGGCAAATAGAAGTCATATACCATTATGCAATCAACTGGAAATTTAAGTGTGGCACAACTTCAAGTTTTTCTTGACCAACCATTAATAATTCCACTTTACTAGACCATCATGTTTACCATTAAGCAAATTAATATCTCAAAACAACATCAATGATTCAAGTGACACAGTTTAATGATCTACAAGATTATGTATCATTTAATTATACCATCTACCACATTTATCATTTTTTTTCTCAACCAAACACCAATCAACTTATTTAAAAGATAAACTCTCCAAGTAATTAAACAATGAGATATGACAGTATAATATAACATCTCTAACAACTCTAGCAAAGATGCATGAAAAACAAGAGCTAGAAAGCAAACAATAACATGAAATGAATACTCAATGAATATAAGCGAAGAATGCGAGTATTTATAAGAAAAAGTGGAGCGTGTCTCTATCCCACACAGAAGAATGCTAGGATCCATTTCATTCAGAGAATGAAAATAACAAAAACAAAAATGTCGGGTTATGACTCCCTCGGAACAGGGGTAGTCAGTTCCTGAAGAGTAGTTCGTGAAGGGGATTGAACGCGGAGGTCAAGACCCTCGAGAGGCACGGCGACGGTGCTCGTCGGACCTGGAGATGAAACACCCACGACAGAGAAAGACACCAGCCCGTACCCAGGTTCACGGCCCTCGAGAGGAGGTAAAACCGCTACTCCTGCTTGTCTGTATTGAACTGGGGAGGTTAAAATACAGCTGAGCTTGCCGAGGGCTCTCTTGAGGCAGTTCATGCCTGGGGAGGGAAGCAATGGTCTTCTTCCTCCTCCAGCCAAAGGTTATTCTCCTCAGTCGAGCTAGGGTTTACAAGTGTTTAGCAAGCAATTGGCCGACCTTCTCTACGGTGGAGGTCTTGCTCCTTTTATAGGCGCTGCAGACGCCCTTCTTCCGCTCCGTGTCCAAAGTGGCTCCCACACGGCAGCGGCTTGGAGGAGTAGGAGTCCACCGCTGCGGGATCGTCCATGGACACGGTCCATCATCGATAAAGTTGGGCGCGGTGGCCGACAAGCGGCCGACCGTGCTGTACCGCTCGCAGGGACGGCAGTCTCTGAGGTGGAGCCCGCGATGACGTTCTGCTTGGAGGGTTGCGCCGTCCAGCTGCTTTATCATCAGAGAGGAAGGTCCTGGCTGTCCTTGAGCAGGCGGCGCAAATTTATTGACTCCTTTATCACCAAAACGGCAAAGGGAGTGTCTGCGTCATGCTGTGGGTGCGGGAGAGGCCATGTGCGCCCTGCCGTACTTCCTTGGACGTGACGTTTCCCCACATGCCTGGGGAGGCCTATGGAGGGGTTTCTGTTGACTTCTCTCCAGGCGTGCTGCGCCTCGGGAGGGTCTCGTGAAGCACGGGTCCTCTTCAGGCCCTTGCTTTCTCTTCAGGCCCTCGAGGGGATTTGCCTCTAGAGGGTCTTCAAGCGGTGGCTTGGTCCTTAGTCCTTTCGTCTGATTAGCCCGCGTGCTAGGCCTGGGGAGAGTGGACTCTTCATACCCCAGTCTCCACTGGGCCGACAGTAGCCCCCGGGCCCGCGTTTGGCGCGAGTGAGCCCATGGGCGCAGGCGGAGCGTCGTGGGCCCAAAGTGCCCGGCCGTCCCGAGCCACACAACACCCAGACGAGTAACGGTCAAACACGATCTGGGCCGTGCGTCGTGGGGGGTCCCACCATGCCCCGGTAACTGCTCCTTGAGGGGACATAAAGCTCGAGCGCCGGATCAGGGAGCAGTTACTGTTTCCAATTCTTCTCGTAGAAGCCTCCGCCATCTCGAGCTCTCTGCCTCCGCTCTCTTCTCCTTTCGCCTCCAGCGACACACCTAACCCCGGCAATGAGTCCCGCCAAGAGCAAGGGCAAGGCTGCCGTGGGCTCCTCTTCCCAGGCGGAGGGCGCTGAGGTCGCGCACGGCACGGCTCTCGTGGGGGCGCGCACCGACCCCCAGGCCTTGGAGAGAATCCGCCACCTGGTTGCGGGGGGACCAATGAGCATGGCACCAATGCGCTTCGTTTTGTGAGGTTCAGGGGGTTCCCCCAAGGGTTCTATCCCATTTTTCTCCACACCATGACCGCCGGCTGGTGCCCCCGTACTCGCCGTTCCTGGAGGCGGTACTGGAGTTCTACCAAATCCAGCTCCTTCACCTTCATCCAAATTCTGTCCTCATCCTCTCCATTTTTGCCTACCTCTGCGAGGCTTATTTGGGCGTGCGCCCCTCCGTGGCACTCTTCAGGAAATTTTTGTCGCTGCGGTGCACGACAACCGGCAGCGGACCGGGTGTGTCTCCTTCCGCATTGCGGACGGCATGGGGAGTGTATACATCCATATGTCGTGGAGTGGGGACAAGTCCGTCACGGCCATGGTCAAGAAGGTGGATGACTTACGTCAGAGGTGGCTCCTTATCGGCGTCGAGTCGCCCTGCGCGTTCCTGGACGTCCCGGAGGCACCGCCCGTGAAGAACTCCCATTGGGGCAAGTCTGCCCTTCGCGGAGCAGACAACACGCACCTGGTGGGGCGTTTGGAATACCTCCGGGAGGAGGGTCTCACGGGGCAGTTAGTCGTGGCGGACTTCGTGGAGCACCGCATTGCCCCTCTTCAGGTCCACAATCATCCGATGTGGATGTATTCGGGCCCCTCGGACCTGATGTAGCTTTGTCCTGGAGACCACGGCTCGGACGTAGTCGACACCATCTTGAGTATCCTCTTTGTCAACCCGGAGGTGCCTGGGAAGATCGCTGGCTCTATGCAACCTCTGCACCAGCTCCCCTTGGGCGACCGTTTGGACATCTTGGACGGGATGCTAGACTTCACCCCGTTTGGCCTGGCGGGGGAGGTGGATGAGGTGGTTGCTCCGACAACGCGGGTATTTGTAGGAGCGGACTCTCCCTCAGCCTCCGGAGCCTGGCGTGGCGAGGAGGGGGCCGCGACGGGAGAGGTCGCCTCCTCGAGGCCCGGGCCATTTACTGACGAGGTCTGTGACATCTCGTCAGGAGATGACGATGCCTTCGTGGTGGCTCCCTCACGCCCTTGCGGAGGAGGAGGCTGAGGAGGGGGAGGCCTCCGACGCGGAGGCCACTCCGGGGAGGCGCGGGCCTCGCACCAAGGCTACCGTGGACCGCTTTGGGGCGAGGCCATCCGACGTCCCCTCCAAAAGGAAAGCGGTGATGCCTCCGGAGGGGTCATGCGCCAGGATCATGCCCTCCTGGCGCTCGCCAGGCCTGGCGTGGGACGACACCGGCGTTCCTCCGTCTGGGTGAGTGTTCATGACGCTTGGTCATTTGATTCTTGTTTTCTCTTTGCTTTACCCTCTCTTCAAGATTTTTTCTTGGGTTTTTGTGAGTGATCTTGTGCCTGCGAAGCGCCGTAGGCTTCGCAAGGCCACAGATGTGAAGAGAGCCGCGGCTGACGAGGCCACGAGGCCTATGGAGACGGCCTTCACAGGCCCCACTGAGGAGGTGCTTCAAGGGGAGGCGGCTGCGCCTCGGGCCGAGGCTGCCCTCCCTCGGGCGGAGGAGGACGCGCCTCGCCCGGAGGCCTCGAGGCCGTCCCCCGAGCCAATGGTGGTGGAGGATTCGGAGGAGAGGATCTCCACTCCACCTCGCGCAGCTACTCCCCCTCACGCGATCACGCCTCCGCGCGAGGCGACTCCGCCGCGCGTGACGACGTCTCCGCGTGCGCCAACTCTGCCTCACGCGGCCACGGCTCCCGCGCAGCCTGCGTCGGAGGCGAGCGAGGCGCCAGCGGGCGCGGGCGTGTCTGTAGGGGGAGATTCTTCTACGTCTCCTCGTCTGAGTGAAGGTGATGAGCGCCTGCTGACGCGGGCGTCGAAGAGGACGCTGGCGCGGGTGGGGGCGGAGCCCAGCCTAGCCCCCGAGCGCACCCTGGGGCCAGGCTCTCGGGACTCGACACCGGGGCTGGTCCCTCGACAAGCCAGGAGCTGGTCCTCCGTGGCTGGGATTGGAGCACGGGGCGCCGCGAGATTGCCTTTGGCCTCGTGAAGGAGTCCCTGGAGGGCCTGGAGGCGCATCTCGCCCTTGGGGACATACAGCTTGCCCAACAGCGGGAGGAGCTCGCGAGGTCGTGGGCGTCCTTCAATGCGGCTGTTGAGGCCCGCCGGCAGGAGGACTTGGCGCTGCAGGCCGCGCGCGACGAGGCCACCCGCTTCGCCAAGGAGGTCCGTGAGGGGGCCATCCGCGACGCCGCAGAACTTCTTGCGCCCCTCCAAGAGGAACGTGACGCTGCTGCTGAGCTCCTGCGCGCACCCACGTCCAAGCGCGAGGCAATGGAGGGCTCGCTGGCGCAGAAGCGCCGCGAGCTGGGCCAACTGGAGACCCAGATGCTCTCTGCCCACCAGGCTGCACAGGCAACCCTGGAGGAGGACCGCAAGGGCCTTGCCGAGCGTGAACGGCAGCTGGCCCTCAAGGAGAAAGAACTGCGGCAGCGCGACGAGCAGCTGCTTCAGGTGGAGAAGGACCTAGCCACCCAACGCGAGGAGCTTGAGGCGCGCGAAGGAGACCTGGCTCAGGCGCTCCTGCGGTACGACGAGAATGTCGCTGCCCAGAAGCGTGCTTATGAACGCTTCGAGCAGCGGTTTGCCGAGAAGAATAAGAAGGCGTAGGACGCCCTTGCGGAGCGCGAGAAGCAGTTCCGGCTGACCAAGTCTCAGGTGTACCGTGACTTGGCCCAGAAGCAGGAGGACCGCTTCAAGGCCAGGCATGCCGCAGATGCTCAGCGGATCGCTGGGCTTGAGAAGACCAACTCCCAGCTGGAGGCCCGCCTCAAGCGCGCCAAGGATGGTCGTCGCCGAGCGGAGGAGGCCCGCAACGAGGCAGTTCATGACCTCAACTCCTTGGCCAAGGATGTGGAGGAGCAGGTGGCTCCGGCGATGGAGCGGGCGACGGAGGCGACCGACTCTGCCCAGGCGACTCGCGCGCTTACGAAGAAGCGGGAGCGCATGTTTGAGGCGCTGGTCGCCCGGGGCAACGAGCTCGCTGTGCAGCTTGGCGTGGACGCGCCGCACACTGAGGTCCGAGGCCGTGGCGATGCTGCCATGTACCTGGTCTACTTCGCCAGCTCTTCACGGCGCTTGAGGGCCCTATCGCCGATCTTCGCGAGGTGATAGAGGACGAGAGACGGCAACTCCTGGGGGTGGTCGTCGACCGCATCTTCACCAACCTCAGGATCCTCACGCCAGACTTCGACTTCTCCACCGTGACGGAGGCCGCCCAAGGTGAGGATGCGCGCAGGGTCTCCAACTCACTCCGCGAGCAAGTCGATGCTTTCTGCCTGTAATATACTCTTATTTGCAATTTGCTTTTAGCTTGCTTGCCCCTCGAGAGGTCTCTTTGGACTCATCTTCATGTCTATTTGTTCTCTGCGTCGGTAGGACCCATCTCTTCGTGCCATGACTCCGCCACTTCGGTATGCTGGAGCAATGACTCCGCAAGGCCGGGGGGAGTTTAGGCCTAGGAGAGGTAAGAGCCCTGAGTCGCGATGCTCAAGTGCCCTCCTTAGACGTACGAGTAGTCCATGAAGCGTAAGGCAAAGCGAAGTCGCATGAGGGGCAAACGTGCACTAGAGGGGGAAAACACTCTTAACGCGAGGGTGCGAGACTTAGCTTCTCGAGGTTTTCGCCCTGTAGAGGCTTTTTTGCCTGGAGAGGAGGTCCTCTTGAGGGATCGTTCCCGGACGCCTCCTCAGGCTTGTGGGAGTATTTCTTCCCTGTAGAGGTTAGAGAGGCGAACCCAAACGCTGGAGCACGGTACAGGGGACTCGTGCGCGCTTATGGGTCCCCTCAGGCGTTCCTCGCGAGGAGAGTAAGTACCAAGGTTCTCTGTAGAGATGGCGTGTTTGTGGGATCTTGCCCTCCAGCCAGAGCTCAGATCCTTGGATTTTGTAGTGCTGCTGGTGTGTCGTTTGAGGCACTGGCACCGTACTCAGCCCCCGCTCGTGAGGTGCGCATGTGGAGAGATATAAGCGCACATTTCAACGAAGTAATGCGTAAATAAAACTCACCACCAAATATTACACAGCGGCGCCGTAGCGCTAAGTTAACTTGGGAACGAAATTGTCTCATTATGCTTGGAGTTGCCAAGTTAATGTTTTGACCATGTCGAGGCATGGGGACCACCCATTATTGGCAGAGACTCTCAACAGCCTGAGGTGGCTCGTTACATGGAGAGCTCGGAGGGTTGACCCTCAAGAGAAGCCTTTGGAGTTTGGAGGTTTAAGCCGTGAGCTTTTAACCTCTGGAGACAAAAATGCTTGGAGGTTGAGCCGTAAGCTGCCTCTTCCGCCAGATGTCTTGACGTGACAATGATCACGGACGTGACAATGATCACGGTTGCGTTTGTTCCTTTAGGAGACAAAAAATGCTTGGGAGGTTTAAGCCGTGAGCTTTTAACCTCTAGAGACGAAAAATGCTTGGAGGTTGAGCCGTAAGCTGCCTCTTCCGCCAGATGTCTTGGCGTGACAATGATCACGGGCGTGACGATGATCACGGGTAGAACTTGCGTAGGTGCATGATGTTCCATGGATTCTTGACGGGGATGCCGTCTTGAGTTTCGAGGCGAGCCGCGCCAGGCCTGGCTGTGGGTGACCCAGTAGGGACCTTCCCACAACGGGGACAGCTTGTGGAGGCCTTCCCTGGAGAGGATTTGCCTGAGGACGAGATCGCCTGCCTCCAGGGTGCGCGAGCGCACATTGCGACTATGGTAGCGTCGCAGGTCATGCTGGTATTTGGCCGCCCGTAGGGCGACGCGGCGTCATAGTCCCTCGAGAAGCAGCATGTCGTCGGTGTGGAGGTCCTCTTGCTGGTCCTCGTTAAAGGCAAGGACCCGTGGGGATCCATGCTTTATCTCTATGGGGAGGACTGCTTCGGCTCCATAGACGAGGGCGAACGGTGTTTCCCCCGTAGGCTTGGGTGGCGTTGTGCGGATGGACCAGAGCACCGAAGGGAGCTCGTTGATCCAGCCCTTGTCGTGGCCTTTGAGGATGTCGAAGGTCCTGGTCTTTAAGCCCTTAAGGACTTCTGTGTTTGCTCCCTCAGCCTGTCCATTGCTCTGCGGATGAGCGACTGAGGCAAAGTAGAGCTTGATGCCCATTCTTTCGCAGTAAGCTCTGAATATGCCACTGGTGAATTGTGAGCCATTATCGGTGATGATGCGGTTAGGCACTCTGAAGCGGCAGACCGGGCCTCTGATGAATTTCACCGCCACGGCTGCTGTGATTGTGCGCGTCGCCTCCACTTCGGGCCACTTAGTGAACTTGTCGATGGCCACGAAGAGGTGGCGATATCCCCCTTGCGCTGTTGGGAAATGCCCCAGGATGTCCAGCTCCCAGACCGTGAACGGCCAGGAGAGCGGGATCGTCTGTAGCCCCAGTGCAGGTTGGTGGATTTGCTTGGCGTGGAATTGGCAGGCTTCACATGCTTGGACGATGTCAACTGCATCCTGAAGTGCTTGAGGCCGGTAGAAGCCGATCTTGAAGACTTTGCCTGGGAGGGTGCCGGCGCATGAATGGTGGTCGCATTCCGCACTGTGGATGTCCTTGATCAGCATTTTGCTTTCTCCAGGAGGAACGCATTTGAGCGCGATGCCGTTTGGGCGCTTGCGGTAGAGATTTCGTTCGAGGATGTGGTAAGATTTTGCCTGGCGGGCAATTCGCTCCGCTTCAACATCTTCCTCGGGAAGGATCCCTTTGTCGAGGTAGCCTTTGATCTCGTCAATCCATCCTGCTTCTTGATGCACCGCTGTGAGCGACAGACGCTCCCCTGTAGGGGGCCCATAATCTGGAGCCCCGTTTGCAGGTGGTGGTGGGAGCGCTTCGTCTGTGCTTGTGAGCATGGCCTCTTGAGGCTGCTTTATGGATGCCTTGACGAGTCTTTCTTCAAAGATGCCTAGCAGCTGAGCTTGCCTCTTTGATGTGCGCTTTGCGATGTCATCAGCCTCTTGGTTCTCCTTTCTTGGGATGTGCATGAGCTCCATTCCCCTGAAGTGCTTCTCAAGCCTACGGACCTCTTCAAGGTATGCGGCCATGTGGTCGTCCTTAGGCTTAGAGCTTTTGTTGGAGAAGTTGACGAGCAGCTGGGAGTCGCCCTTGATGAGTAGGTGCTTGATGCCTAGGGCGATTGTGGCGCATAGGCCAGCAAGCAGGGCTTCGTACTCAGTGATATTGTTGGAGATTTTGTCGATTCCGAAGCACAGCTGGACCGTGTAATATAGCTTGTCGCCTTTTGCTGAGATCAAGACCACGCCAGCCCCACCGTGCCGGCAAGCGAAAGCTCCGTCAAACTTCATGGTCTAGTGGTTGGGCATTTTGTCTCAGAGGGCTCTTGTTCTTCTCCCAAAGGCTCATCAGGGGTTGGGTGAGTCCATTCGGCGACGAAGTCTGCCAGCGCTCTTCCTTTCATTACCCTTGTGGTACCGAAGCGCAAATTGAATGGTTGTAGCTCTATATTCCATCATGCGACACGATCTGTGTCGTTAGGGTTGCGCAGGATCTGCTCCAGGGGAAAAGAGGTAACCACCGTGATGGGGTGCCCCTGGAAGTAGTGTCGCAGCTTTCTTGAGGCGATGAGGAGTGCGACGAGGAGCTTCTGCTGCATTGTATACCGCTCGCGAGCATCGCGCAGTACTGTGCTGACGAAGTAGACTGGATGCTCGACAAGGGTGGTCAGTGTAGGCTTGGTGTCTTCTGCTTGAAGGGGCTCCACTGGGCCCTCAAGGGGGTTAGACTCCGGAGGCTTGTTAGGGCCCTCGAGGGGGTTGGCCTCTGGAGGCTCTTCAGGCTTCCTGGCGGGATCATCCTGTAGCGCTTGACTTGGGGCAGGCCTCTCTTGTGGCTTTGGGCCTAGCGGTGGGTTTGTGAGGCCTGTTCCTTCGTCGAGCTATTCATCAGGGGGTTTTGGCTTTGGAGTGGTTGCACTCTTCTTGTGGAGTACTGGCTCTTCCCTTTGTACCACAAGGACGTCACTAGCGGCCTGTGGAGTGGCTGATAGATACAGCTTCAGGTGCTCGCCTGTCCTTGGGGCGACCATGACTGGTAGGCTAGCCAGGTACTTCTTCAAGTCCTCAAATGCTTTTTCCGCTTCAGGGGTCCACTTGAAAGTGCCGGTTCTTTTCATGATCTTGAAGAACGGCAGGGCTCTTTTGCCAAACTTGGAGATGAATCTACCCAAGCTGGCCATGCAGCCTGCTAGGCATTGCATGTCCTTGAGCTGGCATGGAGGTTGCATTTCCTCTATGGCCTTGATTTTGTCAGGGTTTGCCTCTATGCCCCGGTGGGACACGAGGAAACCAAGCAATTTGCCTGAAGGCACTCCGAAGACGCACTTGGCGGGGTTGAGCTTGATGTTCAGCTTGCGCAAGCTGGCGAAAGTCTCTTCAAGGTCCCTGAGGAGAGTATTTCCCTCTCGAGATTTTACGACAATGTCATCGACATAAGCCTCGGCATTTCTGCCCATTTGCTCACCAAGCGCTATCCTCATTAGCCTCTGGAAGGTGGCTCCGGCGTTTTTTAGGCCGAAGGGCATGCAGACATAGCAATACACACCACAAGGGGTGAGGAAATCCGTCTTCTCCTCATCTTCCTTAGCCATTTTTATCTGATGATAACCAGAGAAGGCATCGAGGAAGCAGAGGAGGTCGCAACCTGCCGTGGAGTCCACAATCTGGTCGATTCTTGGCATGGGATAAGGGTCCTTGGGGCAGGCCTGGTTCACATCAGTGTAGTCGATGCAGAGATGGCCTCCTCCGGCGGGTTTTGGGACGACCACGCCGTTGGAGAGCCAAGTGGGGTGCACGACTTCGCGGACGACTTTTGCCGCTTTTAGCTTCTCGACCTCTTTGACGATGAATGCTTGCTTCTCGGGGGCTTGTTTTCTTGCTTTTTGCTTGATGGGGCGTGCGTTTGGACACACGGCTAAGTGGTGCTCGATCACCTCACTCGGAACATCAGACATATCTGACGGTGTCCATGCGAACATGTCTGAGTTTGCCCGGAGGAAGGCGACGAGCGCGCTTTCCTATGTGGGAGGCAGTGCGGCGCCAATGGTGACGCTAGCCCCCGAGCCCTCAGCCCCCGAGATGCTGGAGCTTAGAGAGACTTTCTTTATAGCAGCTGGCTCCTGGGAGAACAGCTGCTTCTTCTTCTTGGGTCTCTCGAGAGGCTCCATGTCCTCGTCTGCGGGGAACGCCATGGCGGCTGCCTTGTAGGCCGTCTCGACAGCGCGCGTAGCATCCAGGACATGTCCACGGATGGTGATTGTGCCAGCGCTGCCGGGGATCTTGACCATGTTGTAGGCATGATGCGTGACGGCCATGAACTTCGCGAGCGTGGGGTAGCCGAGGATGGCGTTGTACGGCAGGCCGATGTGCGCAACATCGAAGCCGATGTGCTCGGTGCGGTAATTTTCCTCGCTTCCGAAAGTGACGGCGAGCCTGACCTGCCCCAGAGGCTCGATCGAGCCGCTGGTGACTCTCGTGAAGGGCCTAGAGGGCATGAGCCGCTCGTAGGGCACTTCAAGCGCCTTAAACGTCTCTGTGGAGATGACATTCAGGCCTGCTCCACCATCAATGAGTGTCTTGGAGATGGCGACGTTGCCGATGGTGGGGATGCAGACCAGTGGGAGGGTTCCAACAGTCTTGGTGGACTTGGGGTGGTCCTGAGCGTCAAAGGCGATGGTGTACTGCGACCACTTGAGGGGCCTGGAGGTCTCAGGGCTGGGGAGGGCGGCGTTGAGTTCGCGGGCGAACTGCTTGAACTGATTATTCGGCTTTGGCGCCTGCGCCCCAGCGAGGATGCACGCAATGGCGCCTCTTGGAGCTTGATAGCCACCATCTTCCTCGTCAGGGAGTTTGCCATTCTTCTCCGCAACATTGGCCTGGTTGCCAGATGGCTTCTCGTATCCGCTCTTGCGCCCACTTCCGTGGTAGCCACGGCCTCGACCGCGACTGCCACTGCCTTCTGCTTGCTCGCGCTCTTTGCTCAACCTCTTGAGGTCGAAGCAAGTCTCGGTAGAGTGAGCGCGCCTGTTGTGGTAGACGCAGAATGGGCGGTGGTCGTCTTTCCTCTCCCCAGGCTAAGGAGAATCCCTACGAGTGCCCTTCGCGTCAGGCTCTGCCACGAGAACCGCGATGGCCTTGCGCTTGGGCTCCTCCTTCTTCTGTCTCCAGGACCCCTCAGCGTGCTCGTCCCCTCTCGAGGACATCTTTACGAAGAGGAGTCCCTCTTCAGCCTTGGCGCATTTGTCCGCCAGGTCGAACAACTTCACCACAAAGGTGAGCTTGTCGTGGATGCCCAGCTTCTCGAGCATCCTGCTGTTGGTGACGCCCTCGCGGAAAGCGGCGATGACTTGGGTGTAAGGGATGTTCGGGATCTTGTTGCGCACTTGGCTGAAGCGCTGGATGTACTTGCGGAGGGTCTCATCTTTCTTCTGCACCACAGCACGCAGGTCGTTGTGGGTGAGAGCACGCTCGTACGTCCCCTTGAAGTTGGAGATGAACTGTTTGCAGAGCTCCTCCCAAGAGTTCACTGAGTCCTCGGGGAGGTTCAGCAGCCACGACAGCGCAGAGTTGCGAAGGCGTGGGAGAACCAGTTGGCCATGACCTTGTCGTCTCCGCCTGCCGCTTGGATGGATGTGGTGTAGAGCTGCAGGAACTCGATGGGGTTGCTGGAGCCGTCGTAGCCCTTGGGGAGAGCCGACCTGAACTTCGGGGGTCAGACTACGCGCCGCAGGGAGCGGGTGAACGCCATGCAGCCGGTGGCGTACGTGGCGACTCCGTGCTGCAGCACGCTGTGGTTTTGCTGGCCCGCCTGGCCGATTTCTTCCACGAGCCTGTTCTGGCGGTTGCGCTGGAGCTCCATCCCCAAGCGAGCGTCGGGCACGGTGTGCTGCACGATCAAGCAATCGTGCGGTATGGACGCGTGCGAGGCAGCCCTCTGCGTCGCAGCCGGTGCAGGTCCTGGCGGAGACGGAGGCGAGTCTGGCGCGGCCGTGCCCGCGAGGGAGGGGTGCATGATGGACTGCGACGGAGCGGGGCGCGTCGCGGCGAGGCCGACGAGGTGGTTGAGGTGCTTCAGCCAGCGGTAGGCTGGTAGCGGAGAAGTTCCTGCGCCATGAGCCGTGCGGTGTGTGGCACGGGGTCCGTCCTGCCAGGACCGGAGCCGCTCGGGCGCCGCGTCGGGTGTGACGACTGCGCGTCCTCCTGGTGCTCGGAGTTGTGCTCGGGCTCTTCCGCATGAGGGCCCGAGTTGGCGCGCTCTTCATGGCGGGGTCGCCCACGTCGTGCGTGAGTGGCCGTGGCGCCTGGCGTGGCACGCACTTCTTCAGGCGCAAGTCGGTTGACGCGGGCGGCGCGGGTAGCGCGGGTGTTCGCCATGGCGCGGAGGTGGCTCGAAGGTCGTTGATGCGCCTCAATCCCCTACCCGGCGCGCCAAATGTCGGGTTATGACTCCCTCGTAACAGGGTTAGTCACTTCCTGAAGAGTAGTTCGTGAAAGGGATTGAACGCGGAGGTTAAAACCCTCGAGAGGCACGGCGACGGTGCTCGCCGGACCTGGAGACGAAACACCCACGACAGAGAAAGACACCAACCCGTACCCAGGTTCACGGCCCTCGGGAGGAGGTAAAACCGCTACTCCTGCTTGTCTGTATTGAACTGTGGAGGTTACAGTACAGCTGAGCTTTCCGAGGGCTCTCGCGAGGCAGTTCGTGCCCGGGGAGGGAAGCAATGGTCTTCTTCCTCCTCTAGCCGAAGGTTATTCTCCTCAGTCGAGCTAGGGTTTACAAGTGTTTAGCAAGCAAATAGCCGACCTTCTCTACGGTGGAGGTCTTGCTCCTTTTATAGGCGCCGCATGCGCCCTTCTTCCGCTCCGTGTCCAAAGTGGCTCCCACACGGCAGCGGCGTGGAGGAGTAGGAGTCCACCGCTGCGGGATCGTCCATGGACGCGGTCCATCATCGATAAAGTTGGGCGCCGTTGCAGTCTCTGAGGTGGAGCCCACGATGACATTCTCCTTGGAGGGTTGCACCGTCCAGCTGCTTTATCATCAGAGAAGAAGGTCTTGGCTGTCCTCGAGCAGGCGGTGCAACTTTATTGACTCCTTTATCACCAAAACGGCAAAGGGAGTGCCTGCGTCACCCTGTGGGTGCAGCAGAGGCCATGTGCGCCCTGCCGTACTTCCTTGGCCGCGACGTTTCCCCACAGGCCTGGGGAGGCCTGTGGAGGGGTTTCTGTTGACTTCTCTCCAGGCGTGCTGCGCCTCGGGAGGGTCTCCTAAAGCGCGGGTCCTCTTCAGGCCATTGCTTTCTCTTCAGGCCCTCGAGGGGATTTGCCTCTCGAGGGTCTCTTCAAGTGGTGGCTTGGTCCTTAGTCATTGCATCTGATTAGCCCGCGTGCGAGGCCTGGGGAGAGTGGGCTCTTCATACCCCAGTATCCACTGGGCCGACAAAAATAAAAACAAACATACGCTTCAAGAAAAGCACATAAGATGTGACGGAGTTAAAATATAGTTTCACTAGAAAGGACCTGATAGTTTGTTGATGAAGAAGGGGATGCCTTGGGCATCCCCAAACTTTGATGCTTGAGTCTTCTTGAATTATATTGGGGTGAACCACCGGGGCATCCCCAAGCTTTGACATTACTATCCTATTGATCACATTATATTATCATTCTCTCTTGATACTTGAAAATTTCCTCCACACCAAAATTAGAGTAAAATTCATTAGAGGGTTAGTGCACAAAAAATTATGATATTCTGTAGGAACATAATTGTTACGAATGCTAGTGGACATTAGCTACAGCCACTGATACTTAATATGATAAAAAGATCCAACAAAAATAGCAAAAGAGACATTGCAAAATAAATGGCAGAATCTGTTAAAAACAGAACAGTCCGTAAACACGAATTTTTTTGAGGTACTTAACTTGCTCAGATCAGAAAACGCATAACGAATGAAAGTTGCGTATACATCTGAGGATTATGCACAAAGAAGGGCAGATTTTTCTGATGTCCCAGTGAAGATTTATGAATTTAACGGTGAACAACAAACATCTGTTTATGCGCTGGAATTAAAATTTAGCATCAACTTTCAGCTAGAGGCTTATCTTGACACAACATTGTAATAAAATAAAGATACAAAGGAATTGCTACAGAGGTAGGACTATTCCTTCACGCAAGAAAAATAAAATAAAATAACAGGAAATAAAAGTGGGTTGTCTCCCATAAGCGCTTTTGTTTAACGCCTTTGAGCTAGACACAAAGATAAAACTCAAGTATTACCAAGAGATGAAGCATCAACACCATAATTTGAACGAACAATAAAGTCAAAAGGTAGCTTCATTCTTTTCCTAGAGAAGTGTTCCATACCTTTCTTGAGTGGTAATTGGTACTTGATGGTACCTTCTTTCAAATCAATAATAGCACCCACAGTTCTAAGAAAAGGTCTTCCCAACACAATTGAACAAGATGGATTGCATTCAATATCAAAGAAAATAAAATCAACGGGGACGAGGTTATTATTAACCATAATAGGAGTATCATTGATCGTCCCAAAGGTTTTTTCAAAGCATTATCAGCAAGAAAAACATCAAAATAACAATGTTCCAATGGTGGCAAATCAAACATATCTGTCGGAGAGTGACTCCCACGGAACAGGGATAGTCACGCCCTGAAGAGTAGTTCGAAGGGGGATTGAACACGGAGGTCAAACAACCCTTGAGAGGCACGACGACGGTGCTCGCCGGGCCTGGAGAGGGACAATCACGACAGAGATGAACGCCGACCCGTACATAGGCTCGCGGCCCTCAGGAGGAGGTAACACCGCTACTCCTGCTTGTCTGAATTGCACTGCAGAGGTTACAGTACAATGAGCTTGCCGAGGGCTCTCTTGAGGCAGTTTGGTGCTTGGAGAGGGACACAATGGTTGTCTTCCTGCTCCAGCAGTTAGCTATCCTACTCGCTTGGCTAGGGCTCCAAGGGTTTAGTAAGCAACCAGCCGATCCCCTTTTATGGTGGAGCTCCTACTCCTTTTATAGGCGCCTCGGGCCTCTTCCTTGTGCTGCGCGCTCCAGGTGGGCTCCCACAGGGCAGTGGCGTGAAGGAGAGCGAGTCCAACGTCGCCGGAACGTCCGTGGACGCGGTCCATCCGTGCTAAAGTTAGGCGTGGTGGCCGACAAGCTGCAGACCACGCATAACAGCTCGCAGGCGTTGCAGTAGTCGTGGTGGAGCCCATGATGACGATCTTCTTGGAGCGTTGTGCCGTCCAGCCGCTTTATCACCAAAGAGGAAAGTCCTGGCTGTCCTGGCGCGGGCGGCGCAGCTTTGTTGACTCCTTTATCACCAGAATGGCAACTGGGGTGCTCGCGTCACTCGGCGGCTGCTGCAGAGACCATGTGCGCCCTGCAGCGCTTGCTTGGCAGCGAAGTGTCTCAACAGGGCTGTGGTGTCCTGTGGATAGGTTTTCGTTGACTTCTCTTCAGGCGAAGTGAGCCTTGCTGCTCATTTCCTGGGATTTTGATCTTCACATTCAGCCAATTTCTGTTGCAGAAATTTGGTGCATCTCCTCTCCGGTATATGACTCCTCCGAATATCCAAGTAGAATTTTGTTTAATGGTGTATATATGAAGTATTTTGCTGCTGTAGATATCTTGTTTAGTGAGTTTGAATGCTTGTTCTAAGTTGAAATAACTAGTTTTGATGCTTGTTTAAGCCTCTAGCAAGTCACTATAGTGGTTTCCCTTCAATTAGTTGGCTAAAAATCGATTTTTATGATGTTTGTTGAAAATTTCAGAAAAGGAAGATCCATAACCGTGACTTTGATAAGGTGTTTGAGGGAGATTATCAGAGTAGGACAAGGCCCCCAAGGGCTGCCACTCATGTTAGGCAGTCCTACAACGAGGATATCCAAGCACCGACGTTTGGAGATGAGGGAGATGAGGGAGTTCCACACTCCGCATCTCACCCTTGTTATAACTTCCTTCATGCTGCAAGTTTACTCGAGGATTTCCAAACTCTTGTTGAGAATGTAGGCTTGACCTCCTACATGTTGGATGAGAGGCCCCAATACTATGGGCTTACCAAGACATTTTTGGAGACCTTCGTTTTTAGCACCAAGTTTTTTGGGAAGGCTATTTCTTTGAAGATATATGATATGCCTTGTAACCTAACCTTGCAGGAATTTTGTGGGATAATAGGTACAGCCAACGTTGGGACAACGGTGAGAATTGTTGTGAATCCCCCGGAGTTGGCACAAACCTACCAAGAGGTGGCCAACAATGACACCCGCTCCGCACAACGCGGCAAGATAAGGAACATCCAATTCCCTGCTATCAAATATTTTGCCTACTATCTTGCTACTAGTGTACTTGGTAGGGAAAACACTAGCAATATTTCTAACTTGCAACTTGCGTTTCTTACGGGTGCCCTTAAGGGTGAATTCCCGTATAACCCCTGTTACTTGATTGCTCACCGCTTAGCTGCGAGAGGACCCATCTTTGGAGGCATTATTGCCTTACGCATTGCTGAATATTTGGGGCTGCCTATTGATCCTAATGATGTACAACTTGCTGCATGTTATCTTGGCCTTGCTGCAATGAAAGGTCATAAATTTGTCACTACTAGCTCCACTTTGGAGAACATTGTGTTTAGGGTCGTTTTTGCTAACGATGATGAAAAGGAGGTCTCCTTGCCACAACCTTCTTTGTTCAGTCTTGACAGGAGACCGTGATCGTACTCGCTGGAGGAGTTGGATGAGCAGTTGACCGCACTTGGTTTTCACCAGGCACATCGCAGGCAGGAGCCACCGCCGGAGGATTACACCGGATACCACGACGGCGCACCTCGAGCTCATATTAAGGGGAACACTCTTCGACATACACCCGCGACACCGACGGATGGGCACATTGGCCTTGATCTCCACTTAGGCCAAAAGCCTAAGCTTGGGGGGAGGTATACCGATAGCATACTCATTTACATATCATTATCATTCGGTAGTTTGTATATCCATGTTTCGCTTTAGTTTTCTTTCTTTCATTTGTTTATGTTTTGTTTGCTTTCCATAAACTCAAAAATACCAAAAAGATTTTTTTATTTCTCTTGCTGGTTTGTTCTAGTATCTAGAATTAATATGCTTAGTATTTATTTCAGTTCAATATGCAAAAAACACAAAAATATTTTGCTTTATAGTGTGCTGTTTCGCGTAGGGACAGATTTCTGCTGTCCACTGTTAAATTCATAACTTTTCATAGTACCGTCGGAACGACCTGAAATTTCGTGTGCATATTCCTGGGATGTGTACGAAACTTTCATTAGTTTTGAATTTTCTGATCTAGGCATGTTAAGGTCCTCGAAAAAATCCGTCTTTTCTGGCTGTTATGTTTTCAGTTTCTAAATCCAAAAACCCAAAAATATTTGTTGTTTCTCTTTGCTCTTCTATAGTTGTTTCAGAGGTCATTACCTTAAGTTACTCCATGGAGATTGGTTATTATTTCATAGCTTTCAAGCACACAGGTGATAAGTCAATTATGATGATCTATGACAATTTCGAGTTGGGTAAGAGGCTGGTAATGAACTATATTTGTTTCTCATTTTTGTACATATACTCATTCATGTGAGCATGATTAGATGGTTCGCATAAGGTATATGTCGATTGGTGGATGCTTAGTAGTTTGTGTTCTCTTATGATCGTTTCTAATTTATTTATGTTGGATGGCATGTCTCTTTGGATATTTGCTTGCATTGTTTGCTCATAATAGAATATGACATTGTGGTATCCTCCTCTGAATAATTCATTTGAATTGACTTGGCACATGCTTACACATGTTATGATTGAAAAAAAAAGTCAACTAAGTCTTGATAACATATTTTGCCTCAGAGTTCTTGTATCTTTATTATGCCTCCGTTAATTCTATTCCGTCGCAAGCATGATTATGACGGTTATTGCTCTCTTGAATTGTAAGCTGAGATAATGCGTGTGCTTCCAAATCCCTGAAAACCAAGTTATTCCAAATAGTACACCATAAATACCTATGCATGGAAATTTCAAACCATTCAAGTAAATTCGCATGTGCTACCTTTAAAACCTTCGAACACTTCTCAGTTAGTGCCACTGTTTTGAGCTCATGAGGAACTGGTAGTTGGTCTTGTTATCTTCCATACTAATTAAGTAATTGACTTGCATGCTACATCTGCTCGTCACTAATTTTGCAAAGGGCTGGTTAGACCATTGTAATATCAAAAAAAGGATTTGAGAAAATAAAAATAGACACTTCTCCATGGTTTGAGATTGTTTGGTGGGCACCCAAGGATTCGGTTAGCCATGGTTTGTTAGCAAGGTGGGGAGGAGTGTCAAGCTATCAAAATGAATATAAAGATGTATATTATAAGTGCTTTGTTTTAAAAATAATTGGAACCACTCTCAACTTGCTTAGTATGAAAGATAACAAGAACTCTATTGCCATTCGTTGACCTAACAACCACCACTCAAAAACAATTTTACCTCTATTTTTAAAATCATAATAAGCTCTAGCACATGTTGAATCCCTACTTCCCTCAATGAAGGGCATATCTTTTACTTTACTGTTGAGTCACCATCCTTCTTTGAGCACCTTCTCGAGAGCATAATTTTCATTCTTAATGTAATGTGCTTGTCCTTTAATATGTTAACCGCGGTGTCATCAAGATGCTTTTATCTTTGATATCTTTATCTCTTGTTCCATTCGGGCAAGCGAGATACCACTTTATCATACTTTTTTATGATCCTTGCAATCCTGTGAATTGATATGTTTCATGTTATTTATCATCGGTATAATTGGCATCTTTTCATGGTTTACATAACTATTGGGTAACACCGTTTATATATGTCTTATTATGAATAGTCTAAGCATTTGTCCTCATAATGAGAATATTTACATCACATGATCAAATGAGTTCGTGAAAGTTCTTTTATCGCACTCAGTTGTTAACTGAATTGCTTGAGGACAAGCAATAAGCTAAGCTTGGGGGGAGTTGATACGTCCAAAACGTATCTACTTTCTCGAACACTTTTGCTATTGTTTTACCTCTAATTTGTGTGTTTTGAATGCAACTAACGCGGACTAACGTTGTTTTCAGCAGAATTACCCTGGTGTCTCCTTTTTGTGCAGAAATATCAACTTCGGAGAAAAAGCCCAAAAGACATCCAGAAATTATTTTCCATCCGAGGGGGACCTAGAACCACGAAGACCAAATGGAGAAGAGGCTCGAGGGGCCCACACCACCCCGTGGCGCGGGTGCCACCTGGCCGCGCCAGCAGGTGGTGTGACCGCCTCGATCGCCTCCTCGTGACCCCCTCGCGGCTACTTAACCCTCTTGACCTAAAAACGATTGGCGGATATCGACTTTTCCAGAGAACACCACCGTACGCCGCCACCATCGCGAACCCTAGTTCCGGGACCAGAAGTCTCTGTCCCGGCACCCTACTGTGACGGGGAATCGAAGGGGATCATCGCCATCGTCATCACCAACGCCTCTACATCAACCATCCATGTTTCCCCCATCCATGAGTGAGTAATTCACCGATGTAGGCTTTATGGGATGGTAGGGATTGGATGAGATCAATAATGTAATAGTTGTAACATTGTTAGGGTATGGTGCCTAGTATCCGTTATCGGTGTTTTACGTCATTGTTGCAACTTGTTATGCTTAATGCTTGAGACTAGGGCCCGAGTGTCATGATTTCAGATCTGAACTTGTTATTGTATCATGATAATAATCATTGTTTTGGATCATATCTATGGGTTGTATACACATATTATTGTCCGGAACCGATGGCCCCAAAGTGACAGCAATTGGGATAACCGGAGGTAATGGCCATGATGTGAGGATCACATGTATTCACGGAGTGTTAATGATTTGCTCCGGTACTTTATAAAAAGGAGTACCTTAATTGCCAGAAGTTTCCCTAGAGGCCCTGCTGCAAACGGGCTGGCAGGACAAAAGATGATGTGCAAGTTTCTCATTGCGAGGACGCACAACTAAATTTGAATGCATGCTTATTAAATTAATTAATACTTGGATGTTTTATATTATTTATCTGCAAATGCATATGATATGTTATTACATGAATTATCTTATCCATGCAACGCCCGTACATTTGTCCCTATTCCTACAGTATTTTAATCATGATGTTTACTTCAATCATAATCGCTGTGTCAATTCTTCTGCTACTGTTATTTCACTACTGTCTCTGCTATAAAACTGTTGCTACTGATATTCCATCTCGAGCAAGTCTATTCACAGGTGTAGCTGATCTGACAAATCATCTGTTAAATCTTATAAATATTCTTTGGCTCCCCTTGTGTCGAATCAATAAATTTGGGCTTTACTTCCCACGAAGAATGTTGCGATCCCCTATACTTGTGGGTCATCATAGATCAAGACGTCTACTAGCGTTAAGTCAGAGTACTTATCTTGACAAGATACTGAAGCGTTTTGGTATGGAGACGGAAAAGAAAGGTTCTCTGTCAGTTGTCAAGAATGAAACATTGAGCAAGGCACAGTGTCCGGTGACGGAACATGATAAAGCCGAAATGACTAATCATCCTTATGCTTCAGCTATAGGATCGATCATGTATGCCATGTTAAGTACTCGACCTGATGTAGCATTGGCTCTTAGTTTGGCGAGCCGGTTTCAAAGTAATCCTGGAAAGGAACATTGGATAGCTGTTAAGTGCATTCTTAAGCATCTCAAGAAGACGAAGGAAATGGTCCTTGTCTATGGTGGCTATGATGAAGAACTTGGTGTAACAAGTTACGTTGATGCAAGTTTTAGCACATACCCGATGACTCTAAGTCACAAACATGATATGTGTTCAAGGTGAATGGAGGCGCCGTGTGCTGGAGAAGTCGGAAGCAACCCATCGTGGCGCAGTCCACAATGGAATCGGAGTACATCGCTGCATCTGAAGCCGCGAATGAAGCTGTGTGGCTGATGAAGTTCATCATTGAGTTTGGAGTGTTCCCTAGCGCGCAAGACCCTGTAACCCTCTACTGCGACAATACAGGTGCTATTGCTAACGCGAAGGAACCAGGGTCTCACTCAACTGCCAAACACATTCTCAAACGCTTCCATGTGATACGACAGTATGTATAGGAAGGCGATGTGAAGATTTGCAAAGTGCATACGGATTCTAATGTGGCAGATCCTCTGACGAAGCCTCTTCCGCTTGACAAGGACAAGAAACACCAAGAAGCTACGGGTGTTAAGCTTTTACCAAGTTGTAATCTAGATTAAATTGTACTCTAGTGCGAATGGGAGACTGAAGGAGATATGCCCTAGAGGCAATTAATAAAGTTTTTATTTATCATATCTCGTTTGTTCATAATACGTTTTTGTGTCATGCTATAACTGTATTAAGCGGAAACATTAATACACGTATGATACGTAAAACAACCAGGTCCCTAGCCTCTACATGACTAGTTCATTGTGCAAATGATGATCGAGGTTTCCTGATCATGTGACATGGTGTCAGTTGACAATGGAGTCATATCGTTGGTAGACCGATGTGATGGACATACCCAATATTTGTAGGAATTAGACATTACGCCTTCGACCGTGAGATCAACTCTTATTGTTATTCCTGAAAGATACTTTGATTGCATCAAACGTCATATCTTAATAGTGTGACAATAAAGGTGTTCCTCTCGGGTATCAAAAGGGAGTTGTTGAGACGAGGGATCAAGAGCGGGATTTGCCAGTCCACATAGCAGGATAGATATTCTAGGGCCCACTCAATGAGATTATGTCAAATGAGCTTGCAAGCATGTGACTAGGTCACCCGGACATAAGATCATGGACGAGTAGAAGATAGTGTTGTCGGTAACGAGATCAAGCTAGGTATGGAGATATCTATGAACGAGTCTCGGACACGCTAAGTATCGCTATGGAAAAAGGTTTAAGACTCAACGTCTAGGTTCGATTGACAAAGTCATTCGTTATATCATAGGGGTTAACTCAAGGCGTCCAGGCTCACGAATTAGTCATTGATCGGAGAGGGGTCTCGATGATGTCTATTATTATATCGAACCGCTAGGGTAACACACTTAAGGGGTTCCGACGTATTTACCGGAAAGGAAAATAAGAAATAGAGAACACCGGGAACGTACCGGGAATGGTCCGATGGAGATCGGGCAGCGACGAAATAGTTTTCGAAGTCGGAATAAATTATATAATATGTGTTTGAAATAATTAGTGTAATTAATAGTTAAATACAATTTTATTTATTTATTTTTAAATTTTTAAAGGCTGATTTCCTAAATGGGCCTTCTGGTGGAAAGAAGGCCCATAGGGGGGAGTCCCCTCCTTGGTTCGGATTGGGGGGAGGCCGGCCTACGTGGGCCGGCGGCTGCCTTTGGCCGGTGGGGGTGTGGGGTTTAGTCCCACACCGCCCGGCTGGCAAGGTTGGCGCCCATCCTTCCCCTTTATATAGAGGGGCACCCCTGGCCTTTTAATTCATCCAATTAATTCTCTTTTTCTCCTCGATTACGTGATTCACTTTGTTGGAGTTGCGCCGAGGAGAGAGTTCTCTCTACCATACGCCCGATGTCGTGATATTGGTGTTCCGGTCCAAGTCTTCCGCTGCTCGTACGAGACTGGATCTTCGGAGGCCGTCGTCTCCACTGTACGTGTGTGACGCTCTGCGAGGTGCCACGCTAGTGGTGCCAGGAGGTGTATGTACTCTACACGACCTTGAGGTCGGCTACGTCATCTTCATCGTCAACATTTGTGCGGGAACGTAATCCCCGCTTTTCGGTCTACAAGGGTATATATTATGATCTCCTCCGTATTACTATATCTGCATAGTATAGATTCTGGCTAGTTTAAGGATATCGTGGTTAGAAAGTTATTGTTTTCTGCCTGTGATCCCCTTCACTTGCAAGCAAATGATCCTGACGAGATCGACAATGGATGCATAATTAACAGCATTGGACACATCTGGTGTCGAAGAAGGATGGTTTAGAGATCTTTTGGTGGACTTGCTAGTGGTTGAAAATCCAGTTCCGGCTATCCTAATGAACTGCGATAACCAAACAGTGATTGTTAAGGTTAAGAGTTCAAAAGACAACATGCAGTCCAACAAACACATAAGAATGAGATTAAAATATGTCAGACATTTAAGAAACTCCGGAGTTATAGCTTTGTATTATACCCAGTCGGCTAAGAATCTGGTAGATCCCTTCACCAAAGGGCTATCACGTGTTGTGATAGAATATGCATCGAGGGAGATGGGTACGAAACCCACACGAGTTGCCATGGTAGTAACCCAACCTATGTGATCGGAGATCCCGTGAATTAGGACCTGGGAAAACAAGCTAGTGGTTAACTGAAGAGAGTAAAACCTTTACTAACCCACTCCGTTGGAGATGCAATACTCTCGGTAACTGTATGGCAGGTTGACGTATGTCTTAATGTGTTCCAAAGCTCTATGTAAGCAAGACGCTATCCTACAGAGCGATCTTTGGAGGAACAAACAACTTTGTATAAGCAAGACGCTATCCTACAGGGCGATATTTGGAGGAACACACCTATATGAACCTGACTGCTAGTCACGGTCTATGAGATTAGGGTGATCTCTAGTAAGTTCATGAATACGTCAAGATTGACTAATATGCTCCACCCGAGGGGTCAGCCTTCGGCAGCCTAGTAATGGTAAGACAGTTGGTGAAACTACTTTACGCCAAACTGACAATTTAAGGCCTAGTCCATTGTCAGTTGTGAAGGAATGTAGCTGATTGCTCTAGGTAGAATTCAACCTACTGGCATATCAAAACAGTGTTTGGAACGAATGACAAAGATCATGGACATTGGGATCTGGTGGCGGATTGCTGAAATATTGCCCAAATATTGAGTGGGCCTTACGCCCATTTAGAAATTCAATAAAAAACCATAAAGCCCATGTTGTAGCCATGGCAAGTGGTGGGACTTTAGCAGTAGCTAGATGGTTGTCTTCTCCCCTTGTGCTATCATATTTAGATCTTGTGAGCTGCCTATCATGATCAACATCATCTTTATGTAAATCTCCATGTTGTGTTTGTTGGGATCCGATGAATATTGAGTACTAAAGTTATTGCTTTATAATATATCATTTGTGTTCTATTTAATGATCGTGTATGCTCTCTGTTACTTGTGTATGCTCTGGCCAAGTAGATGCTCGTAACTCCAAGAGGGGGTATTTATGCTCGATAGTAGGTTCATGTCTCTATTTAATCTGGGGCAGTGACAGAAAACTCTAAGGTTGTAGATGTATTGTTGCTACTAGGGATAAAACAGTAGTACTTTATCTAAGGATGATGTTACTTACTTAGTTTACACAGTGCTTGAGGCGATAATCTGTTACATGCAACTTAATACTGAAAGGGGTGCGGACGCTAACCGGAAGGTGGATTATTAGTCATAGATGCGGTTGGAACGGTCTATGTATATTGTTGTAATGCCCGAATGAATCTCACACTAGACGCCATATCATTAGTATATGCATTGGGTTCTCATCATTATTCTGTCAATTGCCTAGCTGTAATTTGTTTACCACGCATGGATGAATGTTATTATTTATGGAGAGACACCACTAGTGAACTGTGGACCCCGTTCCTTCTCATTAATCTGATAGAAAACCACAACTGCAAACCTGTTACTTTCTGCAAACATCACTCTTTCTTCCACACAAACGTTTAATCATATTCTTACAGCAAGCCGGTGGGATTGACACCCTCACCGTTGAGTTGGGGCAAAATACTTTGATTGTGTTGTGTGCAGATTCCACGTCAACTACGTCAAGCTCTTTTCTGGCGCCGTTGATACTTTGAGTGAATTTAATATCTCCTACTGGTTCGATAACCTTGGTTTCATACTGAGGGAAATTTGCTGCTGCACTACTTGATACCTTCCTCTTGGGGTCTCCCAACAACACACCCACCGTGTGCATCAAGATCTTTTCTGGCGTCGTTGCCAGGGAGATAAGGATACATCACGAGGGGGAGTTTTCGCACTTCCAATCTTTTTATTTTGTTATTGTCTTGCTTAGTTTATTTTTATTACTGTCTTGTTTACTTACTATCAAAAATACAAAAAAATTAGTTACTTGCATTACTTTTTATATTTCGGTTTGCTCTTTTTTTTAGTTTTGTTGCTCTTGTTTATTTCGGTTTGTCATTATTTTCTTTAATATGGTTATTTCGGTTTGCTAAGTAATTTGATAAAATGAGTTCCGCTGAAAATACTAAGTTGTGTGACTTTACAAGCACCAACATAAATGATTTTATATGCACACCTATTGCTCCACCTACATCTAAAGCCGAGTTCTTTGAAATTAAACCTGCTTTATTGAACCTTGTTATGAGAGAGCAATTCTCTGGTGTTAGTTCTGATGATCCTGCTGCCCATCTAAATAACTTTGTTGAATTATGCGAAATGCAAAAATATAGAGATTTATATGGTGATATTATAAAACTGAAATTATTTCCTTTCTCTTTAAGAGGAAGAGCTAAAGAATGGTTGCTTTCATTGCCTAGGAATAGTATTGATTCATGGATTAAATGCAAAGATGTTTTCATTGGAAAATACTATCCTCCTGCTAAGATTATTTCTCTAAGAAGTAGCATCATGAATTTTAAACAACTTGATAATGAACATGTTGCTCAAGCTTGGGAAAGAATGAAATCTATGATAAAGAATTGCCCAACCCAAGGAATGACTGCTTGGATGATCATCCAAACCTTTTATGCAGGACTAAATTTTTCTTCAAGAAACTTATTGGATTCATCTGCTGGAGGTACCTTAATGTCCATCACTTTGGGGGCTGCAACAAAACTCATGGATGATGTGATGGTGAATTATTCTGAATGTCATATGGAGAGGAAACCTCAAGGTAAGAAGGTAAATTATGTTGAAGAAACCTCTTTTTGAGTGATAAGAGTGATATTATTATGTCTATGCTTGCTAGTGGTAAATCCCATATTGATCTCAATAATGTTCCCTTAGCTTCTTTAGTTGCACAAGAAGAGCATGTTGATGTGAATTTCATTAAAAGCAACAATTTTAACAACAATGCCTATAGGAACAACTATGGTAACAACAACTATAAGCCCTATCCTCCAAATAATGGCAACTCTTATGGTAATTCTTATAACAGCAATAGTACTACCACCTCTGAATTGAAACCATGCTAAAAGATTTTATCACTACACAAACTTTGTTTAATAAAACTGTTGAGGAAAAGCTTGATATTCTTGCGTCTAAAGTTGATAGTCTTGTCCTTGATGTTGATCTTTTAAAATCTAAAGTTATTTCTACTGAAACTAAAGAGGTTAATCCCTTTGCTACTGCTAATGCATCCAAATTCAAATTGATGAAAATGTTAGATTAATGGCTCAATTACGTGCTAGATGGGAAAGAGAGAGAGAGAACAAGAGAAAGAGGCTAATATTGTTAAAGTTTTTACTATTACTACCTCTGAATGGTGTTTCACATGTTAGTAAGCCTCCTACTATCCATGGTAACGTAGTTGGTGTTGGAAATGTCTCCTCTTCTTCCTCCAAAAATTTAAAATTGCCTAAAACTGCTGAAACTAGTGTTGACAAAAGTGCTAAATTTTTTAAAAACGTGAGAGAAAGTGGTTCGGTTTGCTTTGATGATAATAATTTTGATTTGGATAATTTTAATATCTATTAAGTTATTAAGTTCTTGCAAAAATTGGCCACAAGTCCTAATGCTAGCTTTCTTAATTTGGCTTTTACTACTCATATTACAAATGCTCTCATTAAAGGTAGGGAAGATAAATTAAAACTTGAACCTTCTATCACTAGGAAGTTAGAAGATGGTTGGGAGCCCATTATTAAAATGAAAATATACAAATTTGATTGTAATTCTTTGTGTGACCTTGGTGCAAGTATTTCTGTTATGACTAAAAAGCTCTATGATATGTTTGATTTGCCACCATTGGAACATTGCTATTTGGATGTTTTTCTTGCTGATAATGCTTTGAAGAAACCTTTGGGGAGGATCAATGATATTCCTATTATGGTTAATAATAACCTGGTCTCCACTGATTTTATTGTCTTGGACATCGAATGCAACCCATCTTGTCCAATTGTGTTGGGAAGACCCTTTCTGAGAACTGTGCGTGCCAGTATTGATATTAAAGAAGGTACCATCAAGTACCAATTCCCACTCAAGAAAGGTATGGAGCACTTCCCCAGGAAAATAATGAAGCTACCTTTTGATTCTAGTGTTCGTTCAAATTATGGTGTTGGTACTTCATCTCTTGATAATACTTGAGTTTCACTTTGTGCCTAGCTCAAAGGCGTTAAACAAAAGCGCTTATGGGAGATAACCCACTTTTATTTTTTGTTATTTTATTTTATTTTGCTTGCGTCAAGGACTTGTCCTACCTCTGTAGAAATTCCTTTGTATCTTAATTTTATCGCAATGTTGTGTCTAGTTAAGCCTCTAGTTGAAAGTTGATGCTTAAATTCAATTCATGTGTTGAAATAGATTTCTGTTGTCCACCGTAAAATTCATATCTCCCTACTGGAACGTCAGAAAATCTGCCCTTTTTGTGCGCAATCCACAGATGTATACACAAGTTTCATTAGTTTTAAGTGCTATGATCTGAGCAAGTTAAGTGCCTCGAAAAAATTTGTCTTTACGGATTGTTCTGTTTTTGACAGATTCTGCCATTTTATTTTGCAATGCCTCTTTTTCTATTTTGATTGAATCTTTTTATCCTAATAAGTATCAGTGGCTGTAGCTAATGTCCAGTAGCATTGGTAGCAATTGTGTTCCTATAGAATATCATAATTTTTTGTGCACTAACCCTCTAATGAAGTTACTCTAAGTTTGTTGTGGAGGAAGTTTTCAAGGATCAAGAGAGAAGGATGATATAATGTGATCAAGAGGATAGAAACGCCAAGGGGATGCCCCGGTGGTTTACCCTAATACAATTCAAGAAGACTCAAGCGTCAAAGCTTGGGGATGCCCAAGACATCCCCTTCTTCATCGACAAACTATCTGGTCCTTTCTAGTGAAACTATATTTTAATTCCGTCACATCGTATGTGCTTATCTTGAAGCGTATGTTTTTTTTTCATTATCTGACTAAAATGGATCCTAGCATTCTTTTGTGTGGGGGAGAGACACGCACCGCTTTTTCATATGATTACTTGTATTCTTCACTTATATTCGTTGAGTTTTCTTTTCATGTTATTGTTTGCTCTCTAGCTCTTGTTTTTCATGCATCTCTTGCTAGAGCTGTGTCGGCCCAGTGGGAACTGGGGTATGGAGAACCCATTCCCTCCAGGCCTCGCACGCTGGCCAGACAGACGAAACGACTAAGGACCAGGCATCACCGCCTGGCGGGACCCTCGAGAGGCAATTCCCCTCGAGGGCCTGAAGAGGAAACGAGAGCCTCAAGGAATCCCTCGCCTCAGGGGACCATCCCGAGGCACCAACACGCCTCGAGGGAGTCCCGCAGGAATCTCCCCTCAGGCCTCCCCGCGCCTGAAGGGAAACGTTGCGGCCAAGGAAATACGGCGAGACGCACATGGCCTCTGCCACGCCCACGTGGTGACGCAAGCACCCCCGTTGCCGTTTTGGTGATAAAGGGGTCAATAAAGCAACTCCGCCTGCTGCGCAGCTGCGAGGACCTTCTACTCTGACGATAAAGCGGGTGGACGGCACAGCCCTCCAAAGGAGAACCTCATCATGGGCTCCACCTTAGAGACTGCCCTCTCTGCAGGCAGTACAACGCGGTCGGCCACCGGTCGGCCACCGCGCCCACCTTTATCAACAATGGACCGTGTCCATGGACGAACGGACGACGGTGGACTCCTGCTCCGCCATGCCACTGCCATGTGGGAGCCACCTTGAAGGCCAAGCCGAAGGTGAAGGCCAGAGGCGCCTATAAAAGGGAGAAGATATCCATCGTAGCAGAGGTCGACTCTTTTGGATGCTACAACCCTTGTAAACCCTAGCAACACTTGTTAGGCTAGCCTTGAGCCCGAGGAGGAAGAAGATCATCGCTTCCCTCCTCAGGCAAGAACAGCCTCAAGGGGGCCTCCGGCTGACTCCAACGTACTGTAAACTCCATCATCTAATACAGACAAGCAGGAGTAGCGGTCTTACCTCCTCACGAGGGCCGTGAACCTGGGTAAAGGCCGGTGTCTTCCTCTGTCGTGTGCGTGTCTTCTTCGGGTCCGGCGAGCAACGTCGCGGAGCCACTCGAGGGTCTAGACCTCCGTGTTCAATCCCCTTCACGAACTCCTCTTCAGGAAGTGACTACCCCGATTCTTGGGAGTCATAACCCGACATTTGGCGCGCCAGGTAGGGGACTGAGGCGCGTCAACAACCTTCGAGTTCGTATCCGCGCCATGGTGAACACCCTCGCCACCCGCGTCGCTCGCGTCAACCGACGTGCGCCTGGCAGAGCACGCGCGCCGCCAGGCACCACTACCACCCGCGCACGGCGGGGCCGACCCCGCCAAGAAGAGCATGTCCCTTCTGGCCCTCATGCAGAGGCGCCGGAGCACAACTCCGACCACCAGGAGGACGCGCAGTCGTCGCACCCAACGCAGCGCCCGAGCGGCTCGGGCCCAGGGAGGACAGACCCTGCGCCACCGCGATGCTCATGGCGCAGGAGCTTCTCCGCTACCAGCCCACCGCTGAGGCCCACGAGCAGTGGCTCCAACGCCTCAACCACCTCGTCGACATCGCTACGACGCACCCCGCTCCGTCGCAGTCCAACCTGCGCCCCTCTCTTGCGGGCACGGTCGCGACAAACGCGCCTCCGCCACCCCCGGGGCCTGCACCGGCTGCGGTGCAGAGGGTTGCTTCGCACGCGTCCTCGCCGCACGGTTGCTTGATCGTACAGCGCACCGCGCCCGACGCTCGTGTGGGGATGGAGCTCCAGCGAGACCGCCAGAACATGCTCATGGAGGAGATTGGCCAGGCGGGCCAGCAAAACCGCGGCGCGCTGCAGCACGGGGTCGCTACGTACGCCTCAGGCTGCATGGCGTTCACCCGTTCTCTGCGCCGCGTGGTCTGGCCCCTGAAGTTCAGGCATGCACTCCCTAAGGGCTACGACGGCTCCAGCAACCCCATCGAGTTCCTGCAGCTCTACACCACCTCCATCCAAGCTGCAGGTGGAGATGACAAGGTCATGACCAATTGGTTCTCCCACGCGCTTCGTGATTCTGCGTTGTCGTGGCTCCTGAACCTCCCTGAGGACTCTGTGAACTCCTGGGAGGAGCTCTGCAAGCAGTTCGTCTCCAACTTCAAGGGACATACGAGCGCGCCCTCACCCACAACGATCTGCGCGCCGTAGTGCAGAAGAAGGATGAGACGCTCCGCAAGTACATCCAGCGCTTCAGCCAAGTGCGCAACAAGATCCCAAACATCCCTGACACCCAAGTCATCGCCGCGTTCCGCGTGGGCGTCACCAACAACAGGATGCTCGAGAAGCTGGGCATCCACGACAAGCTCACCTCTGTGGTCAAGCTTTTCGACCTGGCTGACAAGTGCGCCAAGGCTGAAGAGGGACTCCTCTTCGTCAAGATGTCCTCAAGAGGGGTTGATCACGCTGAGGGGTCCAAGAGCCTGAAGAAGAAGGAGGAGCCCAAGCGCAAGGCCACCGTGATTCTCGCGGTAGAGCCTGACGCGAAGGGCACCCGCAGGGACTCTCCCGAGCCTGGAGAGAGAAGAGACGACCACCGCCCTTTCTGCATCTACCACAACAGGCGCGGCCACTCTACGGAGTCCTGCTTCGACCTCAAAAGGTTGAGCAAGGAGCGCGAGCAAACAGAGGGCAGCGGTAGCCGTGGCCGAGGCCGTGGTTACCGCGGAAGCGGACGCAAGGGCGGCTACCAGAAACCATCTGGAAACTAGGCCAACGCCGCAGAAAAGAACGGCAACCTCCCTGACGAGGAAGATGGCGGCTACCAAGCCCCGAGAGGCGCCATTGCCTGCATCCTCGGGGGAGCGCAGGTGCCAAAGTCGAACAACCAGTTCAAGCAGTTTGCCCGCGAGCTCAACGCCGCCCTCCCAAGCACGGAAACCTCCAGGCCCCTCAAGTGGTCGCAGTACACCATCGCCTTCGACGCTCAGGACCACCCCAAGTCCACCAAGGCTGTTGGAACCCTCCCGCTGGTCTGCACCCCCACCATCGACAACGTGGCCGTCTCCAAGACTCTCATCGGTGGCGGAGCAGGCCTGAACGTTATCTCCATAGATACGTTAGAAGCGCTTCAAGTGCCCTACGAGCGGCTCATGCCCTCGAGGCCCTTCACGGGGGTCATCAGCGGCTCGATAGAGCTTCTAGGCCAAGTCAGGCTTGCCGTCACCTTCGGGAGCAAGGAAAATTACCGCACCGAGCACATCGATTTCGATGTAGCACACATCGGCCTGCCGTACAATGCCATCCTCGGCTACCCCGCCCTCGCGAAGTTCATGGCCATCACGCACCATGCCTACAACATGGTCAAGATCCCCGGCAGCGCTGGCACGATCACCATACGCGGGCATGTTCTGGACGCTATGCGCGCCGTTGAGACGGCCTACAAGACCGCCGCCATGGCTTTCTCCGCAGAAGAGGACCTAGAGCCTCTCGAGAGACCCAAGAAAAAGAAGCAGTTGTTCTCCCAGGAGGCAGCTGCTACCAAGAAGATCTCTCTGAGCTCCAGTAGCTCGGGGGCTGAAGGCTCGGGGGCTAGCGTCACCATTGGCGCTGCGCTGCCTCCCAAATAGGAAAGCGCGCTCGTCGCCTTCCTCCAGGCAAACTCTGACATGTTCGCATGGACACCGTCAGATATGTCTGGTGTACCGAGGGAGGTGATCGAGCACCACTTGGCCGTGTGCCCAAACGCACGCCCCGTCAAGCAAAAAGAAAGAAAGCAAGCCCCCGAGAAGCAAGCATTCATCGTCAAGGAGGTCGAGAAGCTCAAAGCGGCAAAAGTCGCTCGCGAAGTCGCGCATCCCACTTGGCTCTCCAACGGCGTGGTAGTCCCAAAGCCCGCCGGAGGAGGCCGCCTCTGCATCGACTACACTGATGTAAACAAGGCCTGCCCCAAAGACCCTTATCCCATGCCCAGAATTAACCAGATTGTGGCCTCCACGGCAGGCTGCGACCTCCTCTGTTTCCTCGATGCCTTCTCTGGTTATCACCAGATAAAGATGGCTAAGGAGGACGAGGAGAAGACGGCTTTCCTCACCCCATGCGGTGCGTATTGCTACGTCTGCATGCCCTTCGGCCTAAAATATGTCGGAGCCACTTTCCAGAGGTTGATGAGGATAGCCCTTGGCGGGCAAATGGGGCGGAACGCCGAAGCATATGTCGATGACATCGTCGTGAAATCACGAGAGGGAAATACTATCCTCGGAGACCTTGAAGAAACCTTCGCCAGCCTGCGCAAGGTGAACATAGTGTTCAACCCCGCCAAGTGTGTCTTTGGAGTGCCTTCAGGCAAATTGCTTGGGTTCCTCGTGTCTCATCGAGGCATAGAGGCAAACCCAGACAAAATCAAGGCCATAGAAGACATGCAACCTCCGCGCAGGCTCAAGGACATGCAACGTCTGGCAGGCTGCATGGCCAGCTAGGGTCGATTCATCTCCAAGTTCGGCGAAAGAGCCCTGCCGTTCTTCAAGATCATGAAAAGAACATGCACTTTCAAGTAGACCCCTGAAGCTGAAAAAGCATTTGAGGACTTGAAGAAGTATCTGGCCAGCCCACCAGTAATGGTAGCCCCAAGGCATGGCGAGCACCTGAAGCTGTACTTATCAGCAACTCCGCAAACAGCCAGTGATGTCCTTGTGGTGGAAAGAGAAGAGCCGGTACTCCACAAGAAGAGTGCGGCCACTCCAAAGAAAAAGCCCCCTGATAAGGAGCTCGACGAAAGGGCAGCCCTCACAAACCCGCCGCCAGGCCCAAAGCCCCAAGAGAAGGCCGCCCCAAGTCCACCGCCGCAAGGAATTCATGCCGAGGAGCCTGAGGAGCCCCTTGAGGCCAACCCCCTCGAGGCACAGGGCATGCCCCTTGAAGCCAACCCCATCGAGGCACAGGGAGAGCCCCTTGAGGCCAACCCCCTCGAGGCACAGGGCAAGCCCCCTGAAGCAAACCCCCTCGAGGGCCAAGCTGGGCCACCTCAGGCAAAAGACGCCGAGGCTACAGGAACTACCATAGTCGAGCATCCAGTCTACTTCGTCAGCACAGTACTGCGTGATGCTCGCGAGCGGTATACAATGCAGCAGAAGCTTCTCCTCAACGCCTCAAGAAAGCTGCGACACTACTTCCAGGGGCACCCCATCACAGTGGTCACCTCTTTTCCCCTGGAGCAAATACTGCGCAACCCAAACGCAACAGATCGTGTCGCAGGGTGGAACATTGAGCTACAACCATTCAATTTGCGCTTCGATACCACAAGGGTAATCAAAGGAAGAGCGCTGGCTGACTTCGTCGCCGAATGGACTGACCCAACCCCTGAAGAGCCTTTGGGAGAAGAGCAATGCCCCTCTGGAGCCGCAATGCCCAGCCTCTGGACCATGAAGTTCGACGGAGCTTTCGCTTGTCGCCGCAGCGGGGCAGGCGTAGTCCTGATCTCCCCCAAAGGCGACAAGTTGAATTACGCAGTCCAGCTGTGATTCGGAATCGACAAGATATCCAACAACATCGCAGAGTATGAAGGCTTTCTTGCCGGCCTACGCGCCGCAATCGCCCTAGGCGTCAAGCATCTACTCATCAAGGGCGACTCCCAGCTGCTCGTCAACTTCTCTAACAAAAGCTACAAGCCTAAGGACGACCACATGGCCGCATACCTTGAAGAGGTCCGTAGGCTCGAGAAGAACTTCAGGGGAATGGAGTTCATGCACATCCCAAGAAAGGAAAACCAAGAGGCCGATGACATCGCCAAGCGCGCATCGAAGAGGCAAGCTCAACCGCCAGGTGTCTTTGAAGAAAGGCTCGTCAAGGCATCCATAAATCAGCCCCAAGGGGTCCTTCCCGAGGAAGACGTTGAAGCGGAGCGAATCGCCCGCCAAGCAAAATCGTACCAAATCCTCGAAGGAATTCTCTATCGCAAGCGCCCAAACGGCGTCGCGCTCAAATGCGTCCCTCCTGAAGAAAGCAAACTGCTGATCAAGGACATCCCCAGCGGGGAATGCGGCCACCATTCGTGCGCCCGCACCCTCGCAGGAAAAATTTTCAGGAGCGGTTTCTACTGGCCTCAAGTGCTTCAAGATGCAATGGACATCATTCAAACATGTGAAGCCTGCCAATTCCACGCCAAGCAAATCCACCAACCAGCGCTGGGACTACAGACCATTCCGCTCTCGTGGCCGTTTGCGGTCTGGGGGCTGGACATCCTGGGACATTTCCCAACGGCGCAAGGTGGATATCGCTACCGCTTCGTGGCCATTGACAAGTTCACAAAATGGCCTGAAGTGGAGGCGACGCGCACAATCACAGCAAGCGCGGCGGTGAAATTCATCAGAGGCCTGGTCTGCCGCTTCGGAGTGCCTAACCACATCATCACCGACAATGGCTCCCAATTCACCAGTGGCATCTTCAGAGCCTACTGTGAAAGAATGGGCATCAAGCTCTGCTTTGCCTCAGTCACCCATCCGCAAAGCAACGGACAGGCTGAGCGCGCAAACGCAGAGGTCCTCAAAGGCCTAAAGACCAGGACCTTTGATATCCTCAAGGGTCACGCCAAGGGTTGGATCAACGAGCTCCCCTCGGTGCTCTGGTCCATCCGTATCACGCCACCCAAGCCCACTGGGGAAACACCGTTCGCCCTCGTCTATGGAGCCGAATCAGTCCTCCCAACAGAGATAAAGCATGGATCCCCACGGGTCCTTGCCTTTAACGAGGACCAGCAAGAGGACCTCCACAACGACGACCTGCTGCTTCTTGAAGGGCTACGACGCCGCGCCGCCCTACGGGCGACCAAATACCAGCAGGACTTGAGACGCTACCACAGCCGCAACGTGCGCTCGCGCACCCTGGAGGCAGGTGATCTCGTTCTCAGGCGAATCCTCTCCAGGGAAGGCCTCCACAAGCTGTCCCCGATGTGGGAAGGTCCCTACAGGGTCACCCACATCGCCAGGCCTGGCGCGGCTCGCCTCGAGACGCAAGATGGCGTCTCCGTCAAGAATCCATGGAACATCATGCACCTACGCAAGTTCTACCCGTGATCATTGTCACGACAAGGCATGTAGCGAAAGAGGCAGCCCACGGCTCAACCTCCAAGCACTTTTTGTCCCTCAAGGTTAAAAGCTCAAGGCTTAAACCTCGCGAATCTTTGTATCCATAAGGAAAAATTAAAAAAAAAAGTGGTCATAGTCACGCCCGTGATCATTGTCACGTTGAGACTTCAAGCGGAAGAGGCAGCCTACGGCTCAACCTCCAAACATTTTCGTCTCTAGAGGTTAAAATACTCACGGCTTAAACCTCCAAAACATGCTTTGTCTCCTAAGGGAACAAATGCAACTGTGGTCATTGCCACGCCCGTGATCATTGTCACGTCCAGACTTCTAGCGGAAGAGGCAGCCTACGGCTCAACCTCCAAGCATTTTCGTCTCTAGAGGTTAAAATGCTCACGGCTTAAACCTCCAAAACATGCTTTATCTCCTAAGGGAACAAATGCAACCGTGGTCATTGCCACGCTCGTGATCATTGTCACGTCGAGACTTCAAGCGGAAGAGGCAGCCTATGGCTCAACTTCCAAGCATCTTCGTCTCTAGAGGTTAAAATGCTCACGACTTAACCCTCCAAAACATGCTTTGTCTCCTAAGGGAACAAATGCAACCGTGGTCATTGCCACGCCCGTGATCATTGTCACGTCGAGACTCCTAGCGGAAGAGGCAGCCTACGGCTCAACCTCCAAGCATCTTTGTCTCTAGAGGTTAAAAGCTCACGGCTTAAACCTCCAAGCTCCAAAGGCTTCTCTCGAGGGCAAACCCTCCAAGCTCTCCATTTAACGAGCCAACTCAGGCCGTTGAGAGTCTCCGCCACTAATGGGTGGTCCCCATGCCTCGACATGGTCAAAACATTAACTTGGCAACCCCAAGCATAATGACTCAATTTCGTTCCCAAGTGAACTTAGCACTTCGGCGCCGCTTTAAAATGTATTTGGTGAGTTTTATTTTCGTATTACTCTGTTGAAGGGTGCGCTTATATCTCTCCACATGCGTACCTCGCGAGCGGGGGCTGAGTGCGGTGCCAGTGCCTCAAATGACACACCAGCAGCACTGCAAAATCCAAGAGTCCGAGCTCTGGCTGGAGGGTAAGATCCCACAAACACGCCATCTCTACAGAGGACATTAGTACTTACTCTCCTCGCAAGGAAGGCCTGAGGGGACCTATAAGCGCGCACGAGTCCCCTGAACCGTGTTCCAGCGTTTGGGTTCGCCCCTCTAACATCTGCAGGGAAAAATCCCCCCGCAAGCCTGAAGAGGCATCCTGGAGCGACCCCTCAAGTGGTCAACCTCGCCAGGCGAAAAGCCTCTGGTGGGCGGAAACCTCGAGAAACTAAGTCTCGCGCCCACGCCTCAAGAGCGTTTTCTCCCCCTAACGCACGTTTTCCCCTCAAGCGACTTCGCTTTCCCTTAGGCTTCATGGACTACTCGCACGTCTAAGGGGGTACTTGAGCATCACGACTCAGGGCTCTTACCTCTCCTAGGCCTAAACTACCCCCGGCCTTGCGGAGTCATTGCTCCTCCATACCGAAGTGGCGGAGTCATGGCACGAAGAGATGGGACCTACCGACGCAAAGAACAAATAGACATGAAGATGAGTCCAAAGAGACCTCACGGGGGGGCGGAGAAGCTCGAATTGTACAGCATTAAAGAGTATATTACAGGCCAAGGGTCTTAAGAAATCTAAACACACAGTTGTTTCAGATACAAGCGCTCGCAGGCGCAATAAGGAAAGGCTCAGGAGAAGCGGCGCAGCCTTGGACCTCCTCCGCGGCACCCTCTTCAGCCTCGGCAGAGCAGGCCTCCTCCTCGCTGTCTTCAGCCACAGCCTCCGGGCGCCTGAAGCGGTTGCAGAAGGCGTCAACTTGCTCACGGGGGGAACCAGAGACCCGCTGTGCGTCCTCGCCTTGAGCACCCTCTGTCACGGAGGAGAGGTCGAAGCCTGGCGTGAGGAGCCTGAGGTTGGTGAAGATGTGATCAACAACCACCCCCAGGAGCTGCCGGCTCTCGTCTTCAATCATCTCACGAAGCTCGACGACAGGACCCTCGAGCGCCTCGAAGAATTGGTCGAAGTAGACCGGGTACATGGCAGCATCGCCGCGGCTTCAAACGTCGATGTTCGGCGCGTCTGCGCCGAGCTGCGCAGCGAGCTCGTTGCCACGAGCGACCAACGCCTCAAACATGCGCTCACGCTGCTTCGAGAGCGCGCTAGCCGCAGTGGCCGAGTCTGAAGCCTCCGCCGCCCGCCGCATCGCCGGGGCCACTTGCTCCTCCACGTCCTTGGCCAAGGAGTTGAGGTTGTGGACTGCCTCGGAGCAAGCCTCCTCCGCTCGGCGATGGCCATCCTTGGCGCGCTTGAGGCGAGCCTCTAGGTTGGAGTTGTCCCTCTCAAGCTTGGCGATCCGCCGAGCATCCGCGGCATGCTTAACCTTGAAGCGGTCCTCCTGCGCCTGGGCCAGGTCGCGGTACTTCTGAGAGGTGGAATTGCAGAATTGCTTCTCGCGCTCCACGAGGGCGTCATCGGCCTCCTTCTTCTTCTCGGCGAAACGCCGCTCGAAGCGCTCATAAGCTATCTTCTGGGCAGCGACGTTTTTGTCGTACTTCACGGTCGCCTTGGGCATGTCTCCTTCACGCTCCTCAAGGGCCTCGCGTTGGGCGACCAGGTCCTTCTCCGCCTGAAGGCGCCGCTCCTCGCGCTGTTGCAGCTCCTTCTCCTTGAGGGCCAGTTGCCGCTCACGCTCGGCAAAACCCTTGCGGTCTTCCTCCAGAGCGACATGCGTGTCCTGATGGGCGGAGAGCACCTGGGTCTCCAGCTGGCCCAACTCACGGCATTTCTGCGCCAGTGAGCCCTCCATCGTCTCACGCTCCGCCTTGACCTGGCGCAGGAGCTCCTCTACGGCGTCACGTTCCGCTTGGAGGGGCTCGAGGAGCTCTGCGGTGTCACGGACGGCCCCCTCGCGGACCTCCTTGGCGAAGCGGGTGGCCGCGTGTAAGGATGTCCACGACTTCGCCAGCTTCTCGTGCTGTTGAGCGAGCCATATGTCTCCGAGGGCGAGGTGGGCCTCCAAGCCGTCCAAGGATTCCCTCACGAGGCCGAAGGAGACCTCGCGGCGCCCCGCGCTCCAGTCCCAGCCGCGGAGGACCAACTCCTGGCTCGTGGAGGGCCCGGTCCCCAGCGACGGGTCTCGCGGGCCTGGCCTCGGGGAAAGCTTGGGGGCTAGCCTGAGCTTCGCTTGCGCCCGCGCCGGTATCCTCTTCCGGCCCTGCAGCTGCGGGGCGTTCCTCGGTCACAGCTTGACGAGGAGGCGAGGAAGCATCTCCCTCAGCAGGTCCGCCTGTGCCTGCTGCTGCCTCACGTGCTTCCCTTGCAGGCTGCACGGGAGCAGTGGCCGCAGGTGGCAGGGTAGGCGCGCGCGGAGGCGTCAACACGAGCGGTGGTGTTGCTTCGCGCGGTGGAGTGGCCTCGCGCGGAGGCGTAGCCGTGCAAGGAGGAGTAGGAGCGCGAGGCGGCGCGGAAGTTGTCTCCTCCGAGCCTTCCACCACCAGAGGCTCGGGGGGCGGTGCAGGTGCCTTTGGGCGAGCCATGCCCTCCTCCACATAGGGCCCTGCTGCCCCCGCCGGGGGCACAACAGCCTCCGCTTGAGGCGCCCCCTCAAGGGGGCTCGTGGAGGCCGCCTCCGCAGGTCTCGCGGCCTCGTCAGCCGCAGCCCCTGCCGTGGCGCTCTTCACCTCAGATGCCTTGCGAAGCCGGCGACGCTTCGCAGGTACAAGGTCACTGGCAAGAGCCCAAGAAAAGACTTTAGGAAAAAGTAAAGCGAAAGCTAAAAGACGAATGATCCAAGATTATGAGCACTAACCCTGAAAGGGGGGCGCCAGCGTCGACCCACGCCAGGCCTGGCGAGCACCATGAGGGGAAAGGCTTGGAAGCAGGCCTCGCAGGTGGCGCCTCCGCTTTCCTCTTGGAGGGGACGTCAGACGGCCTCGCCCCCGAGTGGTCCACGACGGCTTTGGTGCTAGCCCCGCGCCTTCCCGGAGAGCACGGTTGAACATTTTTTCCTCCACGGGTCCCGAGCCGCCGCCGTCGTCGCCACCACTTCGGGAGAGATCAGAACTGCTCCCCGGCACCCTGCCGGGAGGTGGAATTGTCCCCGGAGGCCTCTACGTCGCCATGACCGCCTCCGAATTGGTGTTGACGACGGCGGTATCTCGGGATCGGTTGAGGAAATAATGAACATCATGCGATTTTTAGGTTTTTGGGGGGGTACTTACAGGAGAAAGGGCGAGGTCGGTGGAGGCCCGAGGCCGCGTCACCACGTGCTCGCACGGGCCCAGGGCTGGTCGTGCCAACACCTAGTGAGGGCGCCTCGGTGCCCCACTTCGTCACGTCTTCGGTCTTCTAGAACCTTCATTTTCCAAAAATAATTTCAGGATGTTTCTTTTCGAATTCCCAGAATATTTCTGAAAAAAAAATAGCAGAAAACAGGGAACTGACACTTTGGCATCTTGTTAATAGGTTAGTCCCAGAAAATGCATAAAACTATATAAAATGCATATAAAACATGATATAACATAGCATGCAACACAAGAAATTATAGATACGTTGGAGACCTATCAGTATGCTTTAGATGTTGTAGTGGGAGGAGATTTCCTTCAATATGATGGAGATCAAGCCTTTAATGCAATAAATAAATTAATTATGTCCTCTTCTTCAGCTAATAAATATGATGCAAGCATTGGTAATATTTATACTAGATTAAATACCCTTGAGACAAGCATTTCTTTCTTAAAAGATTGGTACAAGATTCGTGAAAAACTTGACTATGTTCCAATAAACTTTGAACCATCGTTGTGGCTCCTGATACGTCTCCAACGTATCTATAATTTCTTATGTTCCATGCTATGTTATACCATGTTATTACATGTTTTATATGCATTTTATATAGTTTTATGCATTTTCTGGGATTAACTATTAACAAGATGCCCAAGTGTCAGTTCCCTGTTTTCTGCTGTTTTTGGTTTCAGAAAAGTGCTTAAGGAAATATTCTCGGAATTGGACGGAAAAATCTTGGAATTATTTTTGATTTATGAAGGTTCTAGAAGCCAGGAGTGGGCCCGTGCCACCACGTGGTGGGGAGCCCTCGGGCCTCCACCGACCTTGCCTATCGGCCTACAAGTACCCCCCCCCCCCCAAAAAGCTAAAAATCACACGGTGTTCATTATTTCCTCCACAGGTCCCGAGCCGCCGCCGTCGTCCACACCAATTCGGGAGAGATCAGAACTGCTCCCCGACACCGCGGCGGGAGGGGAAATCGTCCTCGGAGGCCTCTACATCGCCATCACCGCCTCCGACTGATGCGTGAGTAGTCTACCCTTGGACTACGGGTCCATAGCTGTAGCTAGATGGTTGTCTTCTCCTCTTGTGCTATCATGTTTATATCTTGTGAGCTGCCTATCATGATCAAGTTCACTGTTATGTAATTCTCCATGTTCAGTTTGCTGGGATCCGATGAATATTGAGTACTAAAATTATTACTTCATAATATCTTATGTGTGTGCTATTTAATGATATTGCATGCTCTCCATTACTTGTGTATGATTTGGCCAAGTAGATGCTTGTAATTCCAAGAGGGGGTACTTATGCTCGATAGTTGGTTCATGTCTCTATTTAATCTGGGGCAATGACAAAAAGATCTAAGGTTGTAGATGTATCGTTTCTACTAGGGATAAAATAATAGTACTTTATCTAAGGATGATGTTACTTACTTACTTTACACACAATGCTTAAGGCGATAATCTGTTGCATGCAACTTAATACTGAAAGGGGTGCAGACGCTAACCGGAAGGTGGATTATTAGTCATAGATGCGGTTGGAACGGTCTATGTATATTGTTGTAATGCCCGAATGAATCTCACACTAGACATCATAACATTAGTATGTGTATTGGTTTGCTCATCATTATTCTATCAATTACAGCTGTAATTTGTTTACCCGCATTAATGAATGTTATTATTATTTATGGAGAGACACCACTTGTGAACTGGGGACCCCGGTCCTTCTCTTTAATCTGATAAAACCACAACTTCAAACCTGTTACTTTCTGCAAAGAAAAATCTTTCTTCCACACATACGTTTAACCCTTTGTTACAGTAGGCCGGTGAGATTGACAACCTCACTGTTAAGTTGGAGCAAAGTATCTTGATTGTTTGTTTGCAGGCACCACGTCAACCACCAGGAAGCATTCTTTTGGCACTACAAGAAATATGTCAACTTGTGACCTTATCTTAACAACCAAGTTTTTTTGGTCATAAATTTATGACCATTTTAAACTCGTTGGACATAACCCAACTGAGAGGGACAAAATTATGACCTTCTTTTTTAGAAAGGTCATAACATACAGACACCAATTGGTCATAAATTCTAAAAGCACTTATATATTAGTGTCACTGGGCTGATACCTAAGCAAGGGCCTATGTGTCAATGCCTCTCGCCTACATGTCACTTCCTATGTGCCGTTTGTGCTTACGTGTCACCACGCCACACTGACATGTAGGGCCTTTTGACAAGAGGTATTTATTGTTGACAAATATGACATGTGGGACCCGTCTTCATCCAGCCTTACATATGGGTCCCGCCCACCCTAACACCTCGATCCACCCCACCGCTGACATGTGGTACCCGCATCACCACCAGCTGACGCGCGGGACCCGCCACCAGAACCCAGCCCCACCCCACACCCAGCTGACATGTGGTACCCGCATCACCACCAGCTGGCGCGCGGGACCCGCCCCCTCACTCAGGCTGACGCGCGGAGCCCACCACCTCACTCATGCTGACGCGCGGGGCCCACCACCAAAACCCGCACCCGCCCCACACCCAGCTGACGTGCGGGACCCGCCCCCTCATCAGGCTGATGCGCGGGACCCGCCCCCTCATCAGGCCGATGCGCGGGACCCGCCCCCTCATCAGGCTGACGCGCGGGACCTGCCCCCTCATCAGGCTGACGCGTGGGACCCGCCCCCTCATCAGGCTGACACGTGGGACCCGCCCCCGCCCCACACAGGTATTTTGGTAAAAGAAATATGGGGAAGATGGGAGTCGAACCCAAGACCTCCCCTTCACCCGAGCGCAGCACAACCACCGCATCAACTTGATCTTGTTGTATTTTACCATCTCCCACTTCTCTCTGTACTACTACATTATTCCCAGACAAGCCCACTCCAGTGGGCTTTTTCGGTTGCTCTGGTGGGCTGGACCGGCATTGCTTCGGTTCGGTTGGGTGTTTTTTTTCTTTTTTTCTTTTTTATTTTCTTATTATCAAAAATATTTATAAATTTTTGTAAAGATAACCTCTCTCCTTATATACTATAAGAGTATGCTTTTATTCTCAAGAAAATATAAATGCCACTAAGGTCATAAATTATTTTATATTGGGTTTGTAAATTATTTAAAATACGGTCAAAACGGGGGGCGTGACCGTTCGTATCTAGGGGTGAAATTTTGTCAAAATCTTGGTGTATCTATGATGAAACATCTACTTGTGAACCTATAAATGAGTTTTTCAAAAAAATCATGACCAAACTATAAAGCACATGTAGTTTAAATTTGAGCCGGTTTCAGCTGAATCAGCGGGAATTTGTCTTTTTGGAAAGGGGTGGATGAAATGCTATTAAGACACAACAATTTGGTTATTTGTACATGAAATGTGGACTAATATTTTATTAAAAATAAGATCTCCCATTTTGCAAATATTTTTGGTAGATGCTTCACAAAAAAAACCTTTTTTACACTCGGAAAATGATATATGGTTTTTTTTATACAAAGAAAATGAAAACTTTCTTCGGCAACATTGTTCTCCGTTCCAAGATGCATGTTTGTGTGCAATATGAGATCATTTGAAGTAACTATGTCACGGTTATCGCCATAACATTGGTCATTTGGACTGAAAGACACGAATCTTCATACATGAGCATTTTTGTGAACACTTTTTAAAAATATCGTCCGTTTTACATGTTTGTTATTTTTCCTCAAAACTAGGTCACATATAATGACAGTTGACGAAGGATTCACACCTTTTTGATTTTTTTTGAATTCTATGCGCAGATTTCAAAATACGGTCAAAACGGGGGCGTAACCGTTCGTATATAGGGGTGAAATTTTATCAAACTCTTGGTGTATCTATGATGAAACATCTATTTGTGTACCTAGAAATGAGTATTTCAAAAAAATCATGAGCAAACTATAAAGCACCTGTAGTTCAAATTTGACCCGGTTTCAGCTGAATCAGCGGGAATTTGTCTTTTTGGAAAGCGGTGGATGGAAATATTTTCAGACACAACCATTTGGTTATTTGTACATAAAATGTGGTCTAATATTTTATAAAGTCGTGATCTCCCATTTTGCAACATTTTTTGGTAGATGCTTCACAAAAAACCCTTTTTGCACTCTAAAAATTAAAAAATGTTTGTTTATGCAAAGAAAATGAAAACTTTTTTCGGCAACATTTGCAATAAAGTAGATACTATATGGTGTTATGTTGTTTTAAAATGGTGGTACCCCATTTTGCGACATATTCTTGAAAGATGCTTGACAAAAAAATGAGGTCTTCAAAATAATTCCAGCCAAGAGCATGAGGCTACTCGCGGATCACCAACCGAAACATATCTCGATCGGTCAATCAAATGGGCTCCATCCAACGCTCCAAAGTCATACTGATCCCTCACAGTTTGACTTGAATTGACCTAACTACCCTAAAATTGCTAGGCTTGGACGACCGAAATTGTCAGGGGCAGTTTTGCGAAATCCACCACCATCTATGTAGCCAAACCACCCATCCAAAGGAAACCCTAGTCCGCTCACTCGCCAGACCATCCTCCCACGAGCCCGTCGCCGCGCCTCCATCTCTCGCGGGCAACCCACGCAAACCCTAAGTCGTTGCGCCTCTCTCTCTGCTTTTCATGCACCATCGCGCCGCCATGAGGGCTCGCGATCTCTGCTCTCCGGTCTCACCACCTCCCGCGCTGAACCGCAGTGCCAGCATCAACCGCATCCCGGCGGAGGCGCGCCGCATCCTGCACTGGCTCGCTGGCGAGCTCTGGGGCGCCGACGTCGACCTTGCGGCCCTCGTCGTGTCCCAGCTCAAGGACGCCCTCACCAACGAGGTCTTCCGGGTCTCCTGGCCCGGCGAGGGAGACCCGCGCAAGGTGCTCGTGCGCATCTACGGCCAGGGCGCCGACTCCTTCTTCGACCGCGCCGACGAGGTGCGCACCTTCGAGTGCATGTCACGACACGGCCAGAGCCCCCGCCTCCTCGGACGGTTCCCCAGGGACGCGTCGAGGAGTTCATCAACGCCAGGGTACGCACACCACCGTCCGTTAGACCGTCACCCATGGCAATGTGGACGGTAATGCCTGGTTGTTACTCACGCCCCTTCTTGTCTGCGCAGACGCTCTCGGCGCCGGATCTGCGCGACCACGAGATCTCCCCGCTGATTGCCAGGAAGCTGCGGGAGTTCCACGAGCTCGACATGCCTGGGTCCAAGGACGTGTCACTGTGGCAGAGGCTGAGGTACGTACGTTGGTGAATGCTGATTCCTTCTTATGCTATGGCAGCAAATGTGCGTGATTGCGACCAGATGCTAATTGCACTTGTCTTGTTCGAGATGTACGAGAGGTTCTAGTCTGTCTTGAAGATATTGTGCATTCACATGAAAGCTTTTATACCATGATTTCTACAATGTTACCGAACATATGCAGTGTGCTGAGCATAGTAAGTAGATCAATATTCACCTCTTACGTCTATTCTCACACTCTTAATTCCATAGACTTAGTATAATGGTTTGATCTATGACTGCATCATAGAACTTGTGGTGATGTTCTTTAGACAGGGGCATATAACATGTTTGAATCCTTCCTATTTGGTACTGTAAAGAACATTAGTAAATCTTATTAATGTCGTCATATTTTCTCTATTATCTTTCACTGAGTTGGTACCTGTCATTGCCCTGTACAAATATATCTCAATTCTGCTAAGACTCACCCTTATGTATGATCTACAGGTGGCTCTCATTTGGGTTACATTCAGGCCACAGTCTCAGGCGGCCCTGATCCGCGCTTGTCCTTGTGTTTTATGGCGTTAGAATTGCATGATGTGGGTGATTTAGATGTGTGAAGGGCTCCTGATTCGGGTCTAAATGGTTTAGGGTCAATTAGAACTTATAAACTTATTTATTTTGTTCATTTACTATGTCATGTTAGTTTAGTTGAATCCTAGTGTCATGTTTAGTTCATGAGCAAAGTAAGAATCATGATGTTACTTGTTCTCTTATTCACTTAATTGGTCAGCTGTAATGTTTAGGCACCTATTTATGTGTGTCCAATCTGTGTCTTTGATTAACAAGGTGTCTTTATAAAAAATCCTGAGTTCTGTATTCTGGAATTCCTATTAGTTGAAACACCAACACTACAAAGTTTTGTATGTAAGATCAATTTTGTGAATGCAAGTTCTTAAGTTTCTCTTTCTCTGTTACTAGGGTACATGGTGCTTGATGTAGGGTACTTGCTTGCTTGTAATTAACTTGGGTGCTACTGTGCTAGAATACTTGCTTGCTTGCTTTGTTGCTAGGGTACATGGTGCTTGCTGTAGGTTACTACAACACTGCTGTAATTAAAATATTTTGTACTACTCCACTGCTTGAGTGCAGTGTGATGATAAACAACTGTTGGTCTGATTTTTTTTTCATGTTTCAGGGATGACATTTAGCAGCAGAAGATCTGATGCGGTAGCCTCACTCTTTCCATTCCTGGTGGTTAAGTATGCATGCTATGTGCATTCTATGTTTTTCGCAATAGGTTTCCGTCAAAAAATCTTGCTGCATATATTTATTGTTCTGATGGTAGCCTCACTCTTTACTGATTTATTGTTCACTCGGTCTAGATGGCGACTAGGTTGTTCTCTGGGCTTTTGTTTCTGCTAGTTGTTATCGAGTCTGTGGGTTAAAACTGTGGTGTTGTTACTTTTTGTCTAGGTCTAGTAGCTCGTTCTTTGTTTCTATTAATTTATCTATGTTTTCTTTACTATGCCATCGAAGTTCAACTTGTTGCACATATACTGATTTAGCTCTCCATGGATGCCATGTTTAAAATAGTAATGGATTAATCAAGATGACGAGCTGATGGTGGATGCGCACGCTGTGCTGTTGGTGGATGAGCACGACGAACTGCTGATGTAGATTATGAGCACGGCAAGGAGCTTTTGCTGGACATCCCGAGCACGCGGAGGTGTTGTTGGATGAGCACAAGTCTGTAGTTTGAACCTGTAGGGTTCTGAAACTGAGTTATATTGTGATTGTTGATTTGAATTCCTTAAAACCCGATGAGCACAATAGTCTAATTTGAACATGTTGGATCTGTAATTAAGTTATGTTATGATGTGTTGATTTGAATTCCTAAAATATGTGTTGTAATGGAAATATATGGGAATTAAATTTTAATTGAATTTCGTAGTGGGCAGTTGTCTCTGACATGTGGAACTGAGTGTGACAACTAGACCTGGTCGGTTTCTGACTGTTCAAGTTTTGACAAGTGGGACCAAGTAGCCCATTGGTACACAGTGTGGGTGTGTTGGTGTGTTGGGAGACCCCAAGAGAAAGGTGTTAAGTAGTGCAGCAGCAAGTTTCGCTCAGTATGAAACAAAGGTTATCGAACCAGTAGGAGATGAAGGATTCCCTTGAGGTGTCAAGGCGCCAGAAAAGTGCTTCCTGGTGGTTGACATGGAGCATGCACACAAACCATCCCAACTTAACAGTAGATTGTCAATCTCATCGGCTTGCTGTAACAAAGGATTAAACGTATGTGTGGAAGAAAGAGTGATGTTTGCAGAAAGTAACAGGTTTGCAGTTGTGGTTTTATCAGACTAATGAGAAGGATCAGGGTCCACAGTTCACTAGTGGTGTCTCTACATAAATAATAATAACATTCATCCATGCGTGGTAAACAAATTACAGCTAGGCAATTGACAGAATAATGATTAGCAACCCAATGCATATGCTAATGATATGGTGTCTAGTGTGAGATTCATTCGGGCATTACAAAAATATACATAGACCGTTCCAACCGCATCTACGACTAATAATCCACCTTTCGTTTAGCATCCGCACCCCTTTCAGTATTAAGTTGAATGCAACATATTATCGCCTTAAGCACTGTGTGTAAACTAAGTAAGTAACATCATCTTTACATAAACTACTATTGTTTTATCCCTAGTAGCAACAGCACATCTACAGAATTAGAGCTTTCTATCACTGCACTAGATTAAATAAAGACATGAACCTACTATCGAGTAAAAATACTTCCTCTTGGAGTTATAAGCATCTACTTGGCCAGAGCATACACAAGTAATGGAGAGCATACAAGATCATTAAATAGCACACACATGATATATTTTGAAGCAATAACTTTAGTACTCAATATTCATCGGATCCCAGCAAACACAACATGGAGAATAACATAAAGATGATCTTGATCATGATAGGTAGCTCACAAGATCTAAACATGATAGCACAAGAGGAGAAGACAACCATCTAGCTACTGTTATGGACCCGTAGTCCAAGGTAGACTACTCACGCATCAGTCCGGAGGCGGTCATGGCGACGTAAAAGCCTACAGGGACGATTCCCCCTCACGGCAGTGTGCCGGGGAGCAGTTCTGATCTCTCCCAAAGTGGTGGCGGCGACGGCGGCGGCTTGGGACCCGTGGAGGAAAAGGTGATTAATCGTCTGGAGTTTTTAGGTCAGGGGGGTTTAAATGGGCGAAAGACCCCACCACACCACCTCCCGGCGCGACTGGCTTCTGGCCCGCGCCACGAGGCGATGTGAGCCCCTCGGGGTCCGTCTTCGTCTCGTCTTCGGTTCTTCTGGTCGCAAATATTTCAAAAATAAATACTGGTTGACTCGTTTCCAATTTGGCGGATATTTCCTTAAGGGGCGTGTCTAGCCAACGGCCGGCCGGTTGTTCGCTCGTCCGAACGGCCCGCCTGAAAAGGAAACTTCCACCCGCATCCGCCCATCCCTACCTCCCGACTCCCGTCGTTCTCACTGCCAGGGAAAGCTTCACGCCCTGCTGCTGTTGCAGAGTCCTCCTAGCTTCGGCGCCGTTCAGGGCCACCGTTCCCTCTGCTCTTCGTCCCCCAACCCCACGCTCAAAGAAGCCAGATCTCAAGCTCGTCGAGCTCCCTCATATTGTCGTCCAACGACGACCTTTCGCGGGTCGCGGCTTAGGGAGGACAAGGATTTAGCCACGGGTTGGTGGAGACGAGGCCACAAGCTCGGATGCTTCTCCGGTGTCAGGTTGCCTTTGGCTCACCGCCGGCGACCAGGCCAAGGGAACAGGAGCCCCAACACAGTGGGAGCAGGATGAAGGGAGGAGAAGAGAGAAGTTTCAGCTAAAAGACCCAACACGGTGGACAATAATTGTCAATTTTTTCCTGATTTGTTTCCTACCAAACAAACAGTAATTTCTCAAATTTAGCTAATTTATCCCCAGCAGTTTCTCAATTACGTTTGTTGCTCAATTATAATAATTTATTGCTCAATTATGATAACTGAGTCATGATAGTTTATTGCTCAAATTAAGCTAATTTGTCACCCATCCACGAAATGGTCGCGGTTTCATGACAGTTTCTCAATTACCTCCCGCTGATTTGTTGCCTAATAACACACATTAGTTGCTTCAGTTAAGCTAATTTGTCACCAGTAGTTTTCAATTACGTCTATGTATATTAGTTACTCAATTATGAAAGCTTATTGCTTAATTATGATAGTTTGGTGCATATTGTTGTTATTAATTTTCTATTTTCTCAAAATAAAATGTACGAGCACTACAGAATTTGTTCATAAATTATGCTAATTAGTCGCCTAATATAAGGTGTCATGTTTTAAAAATGCATACTTGACACTCTCGAGGTGTGGGTGATTCTCAAAGTTTACTTGGTCGATCAACTGAAATGGAGACGGGCTCTAATACTGCCATCACTACTGCAGCTAGTATTCCTAATGGAACATGCAATTTAAACCCTGATGGTGCCAACATTCCCTTGTAAGGTGGAAGGATGGATGTGATGGAGCTTCAATTGACACCGGAAGAGCCGTATGTAGGCATGACCTTTGACACTCTCATAGATGGGTAGATAGTTGCCCAAGAAAACATAAAATTGCCTATTTGAGGGATAAAATCTCCTACCGCAACTAAAAGGTTACCTATATTTGAAATTACCCATGCAAACTGAAAATTGCCTATTGTATGTAGTACCTCCGCTCCACTTTAATGTCGCGAAATATGTACTATGAGAGTACAAAATTAGTACAAATGTCGTCAATTATTTCGGATCAAAGAAGACAAAATTGCCTAGGAAAACTCAAATGTTGCTTAAATTTGAAATGGTTTAAAAAATGGGTGCATTAATACTGAAAATTTTCTATAAAAATTAAAGTTGCATGTAAAAGATGGGTATATAAAACTGAAAAAGATGTTTGCAGGGAGGTACGGAATTGTCTATAACAATTTAAAAGTTGCATGTATTGGTAATGGTTAAAAGATGGGTACATAAAACTGAAAATTTTCCTATGGCGACTAAAAGGTTGCCTACACTTGAAAGGGAAACATGTTTAAAGTTGCCTAATACAACAGTGAAGTTATCTGATAAAATGGTACATAATCTCCCACTAGGGATTGCATACAAATTGACTACATGAATCACATATCAGTGTGGGTGAGGGCGCATAATTACACACATACTATTTGACTACCTATTATTGTTTCACATAAATTTCCCACATGCTAGTTTACCAAGTCGAACTAATATTGTTTCACGGAAATTGCCTCTGAAATTCTCATAGTAACCTACACAAAAAATCATGTACACGCATGGCAATAAAAAGCATGTGAAAAATAGCTACAAGATAAGACGATTTCAAGAGTTTGCGGGGCTAGGGCACCTAACCGTAGTGGGGTCTTGATTTGAATGATCAGACATTGCTTTGTTTCTTCACTCTAGTCAAAGAAAACACTGCTTGGATTGAAACAGAGTCGAGCTTAAAAACAGGTTAACTGAATCTGCATAAGATAGCATATGAAAGCAAAAGGCAAAGCACACATGGCCAAAAACCTACAGAAAAATGACTCAAATACAAGAAAAATTGTGTGAGTAACAGAACATGATTCAGACCTAGAAAACCCCAAAGCACAAAGACTACAGACTATGAATCTTCAACCCTAAAACAAACAAATGCAGATATACTGCTACATCTGCAAATATTTCGGATCAGAGGAGTCAAAGTTGTCTGTTGAGGCAATTTCAGAATAATGCTAAGCAATTTTGGTTTGCATCGAGACACAGCGGTAAGAAACAATAGGAAAATTAGCAACAACCAAAGTTAACATTGATACGAGCCGAACCGATTTTCATGTGCAAATATACACTGGCTGTAGGCAACGATTAAATAGGGGTAGACAACTTATCAGCAAAAATAAGCTAATTCAGAAGAACCTAAGTAAATTTTGGTACGAGCCAAAACAACTTTAATTAGCAATTATAAACTTGGTGTGGGCAATGATTAAATATTGATAGGCAACTTATTGGTAGAAATTAACATAGTATGGCTTATATTGTTGTCTCTGCTTTATAGCACCAAGTGAAAGAACGAAACAACCTAAAATCAATTGTAATCCTCAAAGCAAATGTGAGATCAATGGAGGCTAGCTAGCGCTCCTTCTGCCAGCGCTGATCACTAGTAAAAGTAGCAGACTAGCAGGTGCACTACACAATTAGGCAACAAAAAATACCTTGTGCGCAACATCGAAAAGAATGTGAGCTTGCGCAGAGCGGTCTTTCACCCAACACTCTGAAAATAGCCCCGTGACCTCCATGGCAACATCGCCGTGCAAGTCATCGACTGGATCAAGAAATCCCATGATGCACGAACCCCCAAGATAGCCTGATCTCCTGCCTCTGCGGCCGTAGGCTAGGTCCCCGACGCCAACACTCGCAAGGTGGATCTGGTGATCCCTGTGCTCACTCGCCTCTGTTCCCGCCTCCACGCACACGCTTCCTCAACTGATCATGTCCCTACATGTGGCCGCCGTAATAGGCACAACCTGAAGTAGCCTGAATTCGAGAGCAAGTGGCCGCGTCGCCACATAGGGAGGAGCAGGGGCGGCGCGCGAGACTTGCGTCGGTGCGGGAGGAGGGCGGCACATGGCCTATCGCCGATGCGGGAGGAGAAGGATGGCGTGTCGCCTCGGCGCCGGTAGGGGAGGACCATGTGAGGTGTCGGTCTTGCGCCGTCGGGACGACCGGAGGATGTAGCAGTCTTGCGCTGGTGGGGAGGAGCAGAGCGTGGCGAGCTGGGCTTGAGGAAAGGGGAAAGTGGATCGGGAGAGGTGAGAAGGTTGGAGACGAAGTGAGGGTGAGTTTGTCCTCTTGCGTGGCGGTTCGTTACACCCAAATAACGCGCGCGCGAAAGGAAGCTTTTGGGTTCTTAACAGATTTTCTGAAACCAAAAACAGCAGAAAAGGAACTCGCACTGTGACATCTTGTTAATAGGTTAGTTCTAGAAAATGCATAAACCTATATAAAATGAATATAAAACATGTAATAACATGATATAACATAGCATGGAACACAAAAAATTATGTATACGTTGCAGGCGTATCAACATCCCCAAGCTTACTTCTACTCGTGCCGAGTAGGCAAGAACGATAAAAGATGAATAATTTCTGAAGTGACATGCTTAAACACAATCTTGATCATGTAATTCATCGTAAGGCATGTAAACTGAGATCAAATGAATAATGGTTATAGTTTATATTGATATCAAATGAGTAATGAACAAATAAGTAGGTGAAGCAAGCAAAACTTTCAATGATATAGTACTAGATAACAATCAATTGTGCAAAGTAGATATTAAAGATGATTTAAGCTTCAAACACAACAATATAATCATCTAATGCTTCCAACAAACATGACAACTTTATGAAAGGATCAAGTCAAGTAATAGCAATATGGTCGTAGAAGATCAATATATTATTTCTTCAAAAGAAACAAGCAAGCGTTCGATTTTTCGGATCGGGAAATGGATCGAACCGCGCGAAATGGTCGCCTCGGAATACAGGGCGCAACGGAACCAAGGTTCAACGTTGGTTCCTGTCATCAGGATTGTCGTGGTGGTGTCACGGCAGATGCCATAGGATGGCTAATTTGTGGGGCTGATGGACATTGGTGGATCCGGGGAGGGATAGCGAGCTGAAGAGCTCACACGGGGAGGATCCCGGTAAAACCGAGATCTCCCAAGAATAAGGAATAAGATCAAAGTGCAAAGGGGAAGATCTAACAAACACGAACAAATGCACGAAGGCACATAGCACACACACGATATACCCAGGTTCAGGGCCCTCGTGAGGAGGTAACACCCCTACTCCTGCCTTTCCTCTCTATATATTGGTGGTATAAGGACTACAACTTGATACAAGATCTCTCAAAGGGAGGAGTACAAGGAACTAGATGAACTCAAGGTGAGAAGGAGTAACTGCTCTAAGAGTAAATGTGACTATAGTTTTGGCTCTCAAGTTGGTCTCTTCCTCTCAGGAGCAGTTATGGCGCCTTTTATAGAGTTCCGGCCAGGAGGGCCGGAAACCCTAAATCGGCTTGACCCCACCGGACAGACCTAGCCGGCATGCCGTCACCGGCTAGTGCGACCTATTCGCCGGGCTATCCGGTGTAGCCCCTTCGTCATCATCTCGTTAAGGACGGCAGGCGCCGTCCTGCATCATCATTGTCCCCCTGTCAGAGACAAGACATGTCTTTGCCCATCCCGGATAGCCTTTTCCGGATTGCCGGGCTAGGCATGTCAGGTCTTGTCGTACCACGATCGTACCAGGTGACGCGCTCCCGTGTCAGGCGGGAGGTGACCATGCTTCCGTGTCAGGCGGGAGGTGACCATGCTTCCGTGTCAGGCGGAATGGTACTTCCCCCCGCAACAGACGGGAAAGCCTGCTATAGACCGTTGACGGCCGACCGGTAGCCCTCTCGCCGGCTACCTCCTCGCTTGCCACTGTGAGCCTCTTCTGCATAAGATCAAGACCGAGACGTATATTCCGGTTAATACTTACCCGGACTACCTATCCGGTAAAGCCGAATACACCTTCATCCGGGAGTCTCCTCGGAGTTCCATATCCGGGATCCTTTCCGGAGGCGTCTTGTAACGCCCCGGGATTTATCCCCTTTTAGTTTTGTATGTTTTCTTTTTGCATCAACATGGCATTGCATTTCATCGCATTAAATTTAATTTGTTGCATTTAAATTCAATCCCCGCAATTAAATTCAAATGCTTTTCTAATTAATTAAAATTGTGTTATTTCAAATCTTTTACAAATGGTAAAAACTAGTTTATTAAATTGTCTATTGAAAACTAAAAATATTTTGTATAAGATTCGTGTTCAAATTCCTTTTCGTTTTTGTTTTAAAAATATAAAACCGAAAAGAATAAAAGGGAGACAAATAAAAGCCCAAGCCCACCTAAGAAAACCCTAGGGTTTCCCCCTGAAAACTTCTTTCCCACCCCCTGACTTTTTGCAGCCACCCTCCTCCTTTTTCTGACTTTTGCAAAATAATCTTCCACCCCTTCTTTTTCTTTTTCCCCCCTCCTTTTTCTTTTTTTCCTTTTCTTTTTCTTTCCTTTTGTTTTCCTTCCTTTTCTCTTTCTTCTTCCTTTCCTATCCCGCACGGGAGAAGCAGGCCCGAGCCGAGCTCGCTCCCCAGCCCTGCCGCGCCGCCCGAGCTCCATCCCCGCCGCCGCGCCGGCCGCGCCCCGCGCCGGCCGTGCCTCGCCCCGGCCTCCTCCGCCCGCACGCGCGCGCCCCGCGCCGGCCGTGCCTCGCCCCGGCCTCCTCCGCCCGCACGCGTGCGCCCCCGACGCCGCCCGCCGCGCCTCCGGCCAGCGCGCCTCCGCCGCCGCCTCTCCCCGACGCCCCCAGCCCGACGCCGGCCTCGCTGTGCGCCTCCCCGGCCTCCCGCGTCGCCGCCTCCCGCCGCCGCCGGCCCGAGCTCGCTCCTCCTCGCCTCCGGCCCGGCCGCCCTCGCCACGCCGCTGCCCCGAGCGCGCCCTGCCGCCGCCGCGCCGTGCGCCGCCTCCCTGCCTCCGGCCGCGCCGCCGCGCGCCGCCGGCCGCCCGTGCCGCGCCCTGCAGCCTGCCGCCGCCGCGTGCGTGCGCCTCCCCGCTCCCGCAGCGCGCCGCCGCGCGCTTCCGCCTCCTCCCGCCGCCGCGCGCTCGCTGTCGCGTTGCGCCCGCCGCCGGCTACCTCCACCCGACGGCCCGCGTCCCCGGCCGCCGTCGCCGCCGCCGTGCGTTTCGCCCGCGCCGCGTCGCCTTCCCCGCGGCCTCTTCCGGTCGCGTGCACGTCGTCTCCGTCCGGTGTTCCCCCGCGTCCGCCGCACGCCAGGTGTTCGACACAATGCCCGCAAGAACTTCGGCGTCGCTTTTGTGCCCGAGTTGTCCACCCTTCGAGGTGTTGCTACATACGCGTGCGCGTCGTCTTCCGGTGCCGCGTTCCCGTGACTACCCGTGTCCGTGTCGCGGTGCCCGCCCGTGTGTTTTTCCTTCCGGTGTCCGTTTGCCGTGTTCTACGTGTCCGCGCTTCCCCGACCACTTCCACGACACCGACAAACGACGATGTCCCGGTTCCGCGACGACTACCTCCCCGACGGCGACTACTTCTTCTACGGACCGAAGACGTCGGTTTCGAACCCTATCTCCCCTGATCCAACGTGCGAACCCAAACCCTAACCCTACCTTCTTTTATTAAATGTCATCTATATTGTGCATATCGCATCATACTTGCATGTGTTGCATCTCTTGGGTTTGGTGGTGTAGCGATTCACCTAAATAATAATTATGGAATGTGTGGGCATTTAATTACTATTGATGCCTATTCCATTTAATTTGACTAGATCATCTTTGCCATGCCTTGCCATGTTAATGAACATTTAATTTGTGGAGTAGATAAATAACTTGCACCTAAATATTAATTGTCGGAATCCCGGTTCCGCTTAATTTGGATTAAGTGCATCTCGCAATGCATCTTGCCATGCCATGCATCATTCTTCCATGATCATGCTGGATCTTTTGCCGTAGTTGTAAAATGCATCTTTTGCGCTTCCAGTGTTTGTTGCTTCTTCGCGGATACGACGTTGAGATGTGTGAGTAACGACAACATCTGCTTCCAGGCGGGATTCCAGGCAAGCAAAGTTTGCTTGTTTACCTATACATTGTCTTTCATTCCTGCCGTTGATCTCTGCTACCCTAGTTATCGATTCTTGAACTGCGATCCCATCACATGTTTATCCTGCAGCCCATACAGCTTTATCCCCACAACCTAATACCCGTTGCATGTTTATCTGTTGGCCTTGCGAGTCGTAGCGCATGCTTAGAGTTGTTTGTGCGAGTCGTCTGTTGGTCTTATGTTTCATCTGCTTAGTATTATTATTCTACCTTAATAAAATGTTGTATTATATTGGGGTATTATAATTAAAAGATAAGGCACCAGGCGGAAGGCCTTGCGAGGTGCTTTGTTCTGCTCAGTGTCGACCTAGGAACTGAGATTTTGTCCTCGGATCCAATTTTGAGCGCACTAACCACTTGTGGGAGGCCCAATGGAGCCCCCCTCGACTTTGAACGGATCTACAGCTTGTCCATGTGCCGCAACTAGTTCGGGTTTTCCATTTGCTCATATGCATGTGCATGATGATGATGATGATGATGATGATGAGAGGGTATGTGATACGGGGGGTCATATAGGTGTGGTGCGCGCGAAGCGGACAGTTCCTACTGTGGTTTGAGCCGCATGGCGCGTGGACACAAACTAATGAGTCCGCAACTGAGATTCGGCCGGACTCTTGACGCGGGTAACAACTCATATGGGTGGCACTTGGACTTGCTGTAGTGAAGGAATGAGTCGTGTTGAGAGGCCCTCACGGGTTGATCATGCGAGTATGGGTACTGTAGTGCACCCCTGCAGGGTATAATCTTATCGATGAGCCGTGTCCACGGTTATGGACGACTTTGGTGATGATGCTGGCTAACAAGATCTAGACAACTTGCACCTAATTAATGTTAATTATTTTGACTAGTAATATAGAATTACTTTCACAATAAATTATAAATAAAACTGTTCAATGTGTGAGTTTCCCGAATTGCTTCCTCATATTTGGTTGAGGGGGTTAATTCGAGAATGGGTTATGTTTGGTGTTAGTTGTAGATGTTTACTTTATGCGCTCTCTTATCCCTCTCTGATTAGACGGAAGTTATAGCATGTCTCTCTAGGTAGCTAGTGCTGCTGCCGCTAAGTCCACCTCCCCTATATTTTGGGAGATGGTGTAGAAAGTAGGCAAGTCGGTTTTGCTTGCCAGGGAGTGCCCTGACCCTCTTTTGGGATGTGCTTTATGTGCAGTTAATAGGTTTGAAGTCTGACGACGTTAGCTTGGGAATCCCTCCGGCTTGGCTGGGCAGGGATATGGCGCCATTGCTTATCTTCAGGACTCTTAGTCCAATTTGCATCTTATCCGTAGTCGGATACTATTTTGCTTCCGCTGTCATTTGTATCTTTGTATTGTATATTTGTATCTTGACTCGTTCGAGTCGTTGTTGTATTTTATCTTCTGTTGTATTTGTGGATGTATCGGAACTGTTGTAATGTTATCACAATTCCACCCACATAATGCGCATGTTTCGGCGTGCCCATTATGTCTGGTGGGCGACCTAAAATCGTTATTATGCGGATTTCGGCGGGAACGCTTAAATCTACATAGTACCGATTTTAGGGCGTCACACGTCTGAGCTCGTCTCAGGATGAGTATCTCTAGGCCTAGCCTCCCGAAGATGTCTTAGCCTACCAGCAAAGACATCTTCGAGAAGCTAGTTCTTAGAGGAACCACCCGCTCATGTTTGTGCTGCGATTGTGAGGGTCGGGGGTGTCTATTTATAGCTGCGAGACCTGACCCTTACGCCTGCCAGGAGGCACTTTGTCCTCTACCAGCGCTCAGGGGTCAATCTGCCCTTTCAGTACAGCAGGAGGTGTCCCTTGCTCTCGCCAAAAGTCGGGTACTGTTGACACCTTGCTGAGTTATACCGGGATCTGCCCCTACCCGGGGGGCAGCCCCCCGACACTAGTCCCCGAAGCTGGTGCTGCACATCGACCTCGGATGATGTGCGGGATCAGCTTTAAACAACAGCTATCTTCCGAGAATACATGATACCGGCCTTTCCCTATTTGCCGAAGTCGGTTCTTCCGAGACCTTCTTACTGAGACTATGTTTACCGGGAGGTGAAGCCTGCAACCGGATAACACCTTCCTCAGTGAATCTCGACCGTTGGCCTCCCGATGAATTCGAGATAGTGAGCCAGGGCCCACCCGACGTCCCGTCTGAGCAGAGACGCACTCGAGTGCTCCTGCGCGAGCACGCCGTCGCTTGGGTTCCCGCGCCGGGGAGCCGCAGCCGATCCGGAATCCAACCGTTGGGGCCGTGTGGCCCTCGGTGTGGCCGGATCGGGCGCTCCGGATAGCGCCACGTGGCTCGCGGCACAAAGCAGATCCCACCCACGATCGTGGAGATCGTGGGCGGGAAAATTGGAAACCGCTTCGGAATCCCCCCCATAAATAGGGGACCGGAACGGTCTCCTCCCCTTCTTCTTCTTTCTTGCTTCTCCACCGTTGTCTCGAGCACATCGCCGCCGCTGCGCCTGTCACCGAACGCCGTCGCCCTCGCCGCGCGCCGGAGCTCGAACGTTGCCGTCCGCCTCGCTCGTCACCGATCTCCTCCTTCACCGGTTAGTTCCTCTTCTCCGCTCCGATGTTTTTCTTCGGTAGCGCAACCGTCCGACTCCGGCCGTGCCGTAGCACGAGCGCGGTTGAGCCACCGCCGGTGAGCACAACTCGACCGGCGCGCACGAGTCACACGGCGGTGATGTATCGCCACGGTAGGGCGTAGATCATTCACTCGCACTGCTTCGTAAGAGTTTAGCCTGCCCCTTTTTTCCTCCCTTTTGTTTTGATTATTTGGCCCATGGTAGATCTTGTTCCCCACCAACTCGGTAGTGTTTAGCAGTTTGTGTTCCGGCATCCTAGTTTCCGGTAGACTAACTCCGACTAACCGCCGCTGCATCTGCAGAGTAGCTCGGATACGTTCGCACACCTCTTCGACATGGGCGAAGAACGTACCCGGGGGTGTTGGGATGGGTCCGAGACCAAGCAGTCAGATCTGGACTGGCTGTATCGGACTCACCGGATTCCTCCGGAAGTCGAGAGCCGTCTCCCGGAGGGAGAGGTCGCACCGGAACCCCAACCCGGGGAATACGTGGTATTCCTCGCGCACTTCGAGCGTGGGTTTGGGCTTCCGGCTAGCCCCTTCTTCCGCGACTTCCTCGACCTCTACGACCTCCAACCTCACCATCTTCCCGCCAACGCCATTATGATGCTCTCGGTCTTCACAACATACGCAGAGGCATACCTCGGCATCTGGCCCTTTTTGGATCTCTGGGCCAAGTATTTCATTCTCCGCCGCCAAGCCATCCCCAATCCGGATAAGAAGATAAAAGACTTAGTCGATTGCGGAGCGGCCACCATCATCCCTCGCGCGGACTCCGGATTCCCCATAGTCAAGGGACTAGAGTCCTGCCGGAAGTGGCAGCGCAGCTTCTTCTATGTGAAGAACCGGGAGCATTCGGGAGATGGTCCGGGATCCTCGAATCCGGACTTCATCAATCTGCCGGAGTTCGTTATTGGCCCTCCGCGCGAATTCCGTCTCTGGAAGAAGCTTCCGGATAATGACGAGGTTAATTGCATGCACGACGTTCTGAACGTGCTAAATGAGAAGATGACCGGCGATGATCTCCTGCGCTGCTTCATCATCCGCCGCGTCTGCCCCCTTCAAAACCGAGTGCACAAGATGTGCCACATGGCCGGAAACCTAGACCCCACCCGGACCAGCATCTTTGGGCTAAGTCACGCAGGGGTCGTCCGTCGCGTTCGAGCTATTGCCCGGACGGAGATGACGGATGACTACACTTGGGGGGTCATTGGGCGATCCCGGAAAAAACCATGCGACCAGGTGCTTATATCAGTCTTTCGTGCATTCGCCTTCGTACATGCGTTCACCTGGACACCGACACGGCCTAATTTGTTTGCGCAGTTGTTTGAGCGTCAAATTGAAGAAGACGCTGTCCACGCCAACGGGAATTTCGTCCCGAACTTCCCCAAACCGGACGAGATGCCGAGGGAGGACCCCGACGGCGAGGACCATCTCGCCATCCCTTTCGTCAAGGCTGCTGCCCCGGGTAACCCTTCAACCTCAGAGGCAGTTTTCATTTCTTCGGATGATGAGGATGAGATTGACTGCCAGATTCTCGATGTTATTGACGCTCTCCCTCTGAATTGGGCCTCAGCAGTGGTTCCGAAACCGACGACCGGGACTAACGTGCCGAGAGCCGGAAGCGCGCGGCTTCCGACACCGCGGGGGCCGATAACGCCGGCAACCCCCCTAAGAGGAGCAAGCCGAGTAAGCAAACGACCGAGAAGCCTGCTCGGCGTCGGCAAAGGGGTCCTCCCACAGTGGATTCCGGGTACGTTTTCCTTGCCTTATGTTATCTGACTTTGTTTTCTCCAGAACTATTACTAAGACACTCCTTTTCAGGGACGCGCTCGAGCTCCCGTCACCTGCTGTTCCTCCTCCTCCCGGGACTCGGACTCCCAGCCCGGCTCGGGCTTCTCCTTCACCTCCTCGCCCTTCTACCCGAGGAAGTGAGCCTGCCGCCTCCGGTGCCGCACCAGCTACCGTTGCGACCCCGGATGCACATCCGGTGATCGGAGAGATCCCGGTGCAGGCCACGACCACCTCGGGAGAAATTCTTCTTCCGGAGAGTCCGCGCCGGGTGCCCGGGCTTGAGGCAGAGATCCTTAGCCCTCGCCGGCAACCCGCGGCAAGCGGCCCCTCTCGGCCAGCCGCGACCAAGACCCCGGAGAAACAGCGCACAGCCTCCTCCCGGCCAGCTGATCCACCTGCCGGGAATTCGCGCCCCAAGGTTGCTGGACAGAAGATAACTTCTGCCCCGCCTGCAGCTGCCCCGACATCCTCGGCCCGCGACTTGGTGGTGCGCACGGGTACATTTTCATCGTTACCACCGCCTCCCGCCGAGATCCCTACTGCTGCCTTGCGGATGCTGCGAGCAAGTGTCAGTTCCTTTGTACCTTCAGGATCCCGGGATGCTGTCGCTGCTCGCGCTGCCGGCGGCACCAGCATACAGGTTGTTGACGAATACAACCAGGCCTGGCTTGCCGACGACGCCTCCGTGACTGCAGGAGACTTGCACGCTGCAGGCCCAAGCCGCAACGCTCAAGCCCTGCATGCTCTCCAGGTGGCCGCGTTGGATGTTACTCGGGTGACCGAGGTAAGCTTGTTCTCTTTCTTTTATCAAAAAATACTTGTTCCTTCCACCACCACTAGTCCCCGAGATTGGTGCTTAGTGCTCTAGATTCCACCGAATAGCAGATCACTAGGTTCCAATCTTAGAGAAAAAATCCAGGACTCGGACACCGAGTCCCCGAGATCCTCCCAACCGGGTAGGTTGCTTCAAAATTTGCTCCATCACCACTAGTCCCCGAGATTGGTGCTTAGTGCTCTAGATTCCACCGAATAGCAGATCACTAGGTTCCAATCTTAGAGAAAAAATCCAGGACTCGGACACCGAGTCCCCGAGATCCTCCCAACCGGGTAGGTTGCTTCAAAATTTGCTCCATCACTAGTCCCCGAGATTGGTGCTTAGTGCTCTAGATTCCACCGAATAGCAGATCACTAGGCTCCAATCTTAGAGAAAAACTCAGGACTCGGACACCGAGTCCCCGAGATCCTCCCAACCGGGTTCCTTACACCTCTTCCAGACTGATTTCTCCTTCGCCTTGATTTCAGGAGTGCAGCCAGAAACGCCGCAACATCTTCAACTGGGTTCTTGCTGATCTCGGTCAGTCCAAGAAATCCGAGGAGCGCCTCCGGGAGGAGCGCGATGCTGCGCGCAAGGTCTCGGTGGACCAGAAGACCGCTCTCGCCACCGCGCAATACGAGATCGCGCGGCTCAACGGCGAGCTCGAAAAGGTCAAGGCTGCTGCGACCGACATGAAGACGCGCTTCATCGAGGCGAGCAAGAAGCAGAAAGAAACCTTGGACCAGTCCGAGGCGCGCGCGCACAATGCCGAGACCGAGCTGGCTCTCCTCCGATCACGGTCTGATACTTGGCTCTCCGAGCTCACTGTATTGAACCGGGATCTGAACAGTAAGTGGACCGACATCCCTCTTCTCTTGCTGCTGCCTTTCTTCGCTGTTGCCTTTCTTATGACTTAGCTGTTTGACAGTTCTTCTTTTTAAAGGGGAATTCGAGCACTCCCGGGAGGCTGCCGCCAAAGCCGTTGCCGCCGCCCGAGAAAAGCGCGCCGGGAAGGGTCCCATTTCGGATGCCTGGGACATCGAGGATCACCTCACCGCGCTGAAGGCCCGGATAGTACCTCTTCGGTCTATCGGGACTGCACTTCTCAGCGCTGCGGTCCACGTCCACGGCGCGCTGTGGCCAAGCATCCGCGGGACGCTCTCAATTCCCGAGCTCGCGAGCGCACTTCGGGGTGCCGGGAGGCGCATCCACGCCTGGAAGCGTTCCGGTGCGCGGGCTGGCGCCGACCAGGTCTTGACCCAAGTACTCAGCTGGTACGAAGGTCTCGATCTGGGGGCGATCCAGCGGCTGCGGACGACCTCGGCGTGGGTTAGCGATCCGGAAAGGGTTCAGCGCCGACAAGAGGTGGCGCACCGCATCGCCTCTTGGGCCAGCATCCGCGCCTTCATCGTTAGTGCCGTTCCTTCTGATTCTGAATCAGAGGGTGAGGACGACGAAGATACCGGTGCGACCGACGACGCGGAAGAGGTGGCTCCGGAAGAAGACGATGCCGCCTCCGGTGCCGCGCCCGATACCGTGGTGCCCCGGGATGTTGCGAGTTCGCCGAGGCCCAAGGTCTCCCAGGCCGAGGTGCACCTCGACGCCCCGAGTAGTGCTGCCGGAGCTAAAGCCGAAGTCGCTCCCGCTGCTGCTCCTGCTGGTTCTGCTGCTGCTGCTCCCGAGGCTGCTGCTCCCGAGGTCTCCGTCGAGAAGCCGACTTCCCCTACCGCTTAAAAAACTTAAGAGTAGATTCGTCAAATCCCCGGGATGCCGGGTGCCATATGTAATATATACTTATACTATTTTCGTTTCGCAGTGAACTACCTATTTGAACAATTTATGCCAATGTATTCTGTTTTGAGTTCCCGACTTGCCTTTCATGTTTACCTTACTTAGGTAGTTTCTGCTCTTGTCTACCATTTTGGCGTTCGACAGTCGAGTCACAAAACTCCACATACGGCATACATTACTTAAAGCAACCCGAGTTCCGGCTAACCGAATTCCCGACATAAACAACAATTTAGTAAAAAACAAGCATGCCAGATAAGTTCCTGCTCCAAGTCCCCGAGACCATTTTCGTGTTTCCCACCTTCCCTCTCTTTGCTCTTGACTACCATTTCGACGTTCGTCAGTCGAGTCACAAGATGATTTCACATGACATACATTACTTTGACTTTGAGAATCGGACTCGGAACTTTCCCGGCATGCACACAATATAAAAGATAGCTATCCGGCAGTCCCCGGGTTCCTTCCCGGGATGCCGGTACAACACAATAAATAAACTTGACGAAACAGAAGTAAAAAAGAGCACAGAACCAGGCAGTCCCCGGGTTCCTCCCGGGGTGCCTTACTTCCATAAATACTGAAAATTGAGATACACATACACTGAGCCCTTTAAGTGTAAAAGGGTCGAAGTAGAGCTACATTCCATGGACGCTTGGTTTCCTCACCGGACTTGTCCATTACTCCTTTCCTAGCCTCCTGTGCATCTACAAGGTAATAAGAATCATTGTGCAATGCCCTGCTTATCACGAAAGGTCCCTCCCATGGAGGTGACAGCTTATGCATTCCGGCCGTGCGTTGGATGAGCCTCAGCACCAAATCCCCTTCTCGGAACACCCTCGGGTGTACTTTACGGCTATGATAGCGACGGAGATTCTGTTGATAAATTGCAGACCGAGATAGTGCCAACTCTCTTGCCTCTTCGAGTAAATCGACATCATCTTCTCGAGCCTCCTTTGCCTCGGTCTCGGTGAACATTGTCACTCTCGGGGAGTCATACTGTATGTCGGTCGGGAGTACTGCCTCAGCACCGTATACCATGAAAAATGGTGTGTACCCGGTAGACCTGTTCGGTGTAGTCCGGAGACCCCACAAGACCGCTGGCAACTCCTATATCCAGCATCCCGGAGTTCTCAACAGTGGTTCGATCAAACGAGCTTTGATGCCGACCAAGACCAAGGCATTTGCTCTCTCGACTTGCCCATTTGCTTCCGGGTGCGCGACTGATGCTACATCCAGCCGGATTCCCTTCTCAGCACAAAATCGAGCGAATTCCCCCACAGCAAAGTTGGTTCCATTATCTGTGATAATGCTGTGTGGGTATCCGTATCTCAAGATGATGTCTTTCAGGAATTGCACAGCGGTGTGTCCATCGCACTTCCGGATTGGTTTGACCTCTATCCACTTGGTGAATTTGTCCACCATGACAAGTATGTGTGTCATATTGCCTCTTGCCGGTTTAAACTGCCCAACCATATCCAAACACCATACTACGAATGGCCAAGTGATGGGGATTGTTTTCAGTGCTGACGCCGTCATGTGTATCCGGTGAGCAAATCTTTGGCATCCTCCACACTTCCAAACAATATCCTCTGCTTGCCGCAGCGCAGTGGGCCAGTAGAACCCATGCCGGAACACTTTTGCCACCAGGGCCCGGGATGATGCATGATGTCCACATTCTCCCTGATGTATCTCCAGGAGCATCTCTTGCCCTTCTGCCGGTTCTACGCATCTCTGAAGTACCTCAGTGACACTTCTCTTGTACAGCTCTTGATTGATGACAGTGTATGCTTTTGATCTTCGCAGTATTTGCCGGGCTTCCACTTCATTCTCCGGGAGAGTTCCCTCCAAGATGTAAGCCATAATGGGCTGTGCCCATCCCGGGACAGGTCTAACCGGGAATATGGGGGCATCTATGTCCATTGGTTCTGCCGACATCACCTCTATCATCATCTTTCTCTGCCTCTCTGAGCACTGGGACGCAGTCCCCGGGTTCGATGTTATGCTCCCGACATCTACTTCCATGGGTACTGCATCTGAACCAGGCTCCTTGGGGATGAAGATAGAATCCGACTCGGGTGATGGTTGAATAGATGGCTTCCTTAAATGCTCCAGAGCTATCCCAGGTGGGATTGCATCCCGAGATGATCCTAGCTTGGACAAGACATCCGCTGCTTCGTTTTCTCCTCTGGGTATGTGCTTGAATTCGCATCCTTCAAAAAATCCGGAAATTTTCTGCACATGAAACCTGTATAAGGCCATGTTTGCATCAAGAGCGTCCCAATTTCCCGACACCTGTTGTACTACGAGGTCCGAGTCACCAAAGCATTCTATCCGGCGGATGCCGATTTCCTTGGCGACGTTCAGTCCATGAACCAAGGCCTCATATTCTGCGACATTGTTGGATGCCCGAAAATGGATCTGCAGCACATACTTCAGTACATCTTGTTTTGGGGAAGTAAGGACCACTCCGGCACCCAATCCGATCTTAGCCTTTGAGCCATCGAAATGCATCCTCCAGAAATTGTACTCCGGCATCGGAGGTTCATACTGCATCTCGGCCCAGTCTACCAAAAAGTCCGCAGCGCCTGCGACTTGATGGCATCTCGTCTCTCATACGCCGGAGCATATGGAGACAACTGGATGGCCCATTTGGCTACTCGGCCGCTAGCGTCCTTGCAACCGATGATCTCGGCCAGAGGAGCTTCACATACCACCGTGATCGGGTGTTCCTGAAAGTAGTGCTTGAGCTTGGTCACTGCCATGTACACCCCATATGCCATCTTCTGGTAGTGCGGGTAGTTCTGCTTGGACTCCGAGATCACCTCACTGAGGTAATACACCGGCCTCTGTATCAGCTTGCCCCCTTCTTCCCTCTCTACCACCATTGCCACACTGACTACTCGGTTGGTTGCGGCAATATACAGCAGCATAGGTTCCTTGGGTAATGGGGATGCCAACACAGGTGCTGTTGAGAGCATTCTCTTCAAATCGTTGAACGCCGCGTCAGCTTGCGGGGTCCAAACAAATGTCTTGCTCTTCTTCATCAGCTGGTACAGAGGCAAGGCCTTCTCCCCAAGTCGGCTCACAAATCGACTTAGGGATGCAAGACACCCGGTAAACTTCTGCACATCCTTGAGGCGCACAGGCAACTTCATGCTCTCGATAGCACGAATTTTACCCGGGTTGACCTCGATTCCCCGACTTGAGATGAGGAAACCGAGTAACTTCCCCGCCGGAACCCCAAATGTGCACTTATCCGGGTTCAACCTCATCCGGAATCTTCTTAGGTTCTTAAATGTTTCCCTCAGATCATCTATCAATGAGGCTTTTTCTTTTGTCTTTATGACTATGTCATCGACATAGACCTCGGCATTCCGGCCTATTTGATCATGCAAACATTTCTGCATGCATCTTTGGTATGTGGCACCAGCATTCCTCAACCCGAAAGTCATGACACGATAGCAGTAAGCCCCATACGGGGTAATGAAAGCAGTCCGGATTTAAGGGTATCTGGTGAAAACCAGAATAAGCATCTAAAAAAGTCAAAAGCTCACTCCCGTCAGTGGAGTCTATCACTTGATCTATTCGGGGCAGCGGAAAGGGGTCCTTCGGACAGGCTTTGTTGAGGTTGGTGAAGTCGATGCACATGCACCACACCTTAAGAAGGAGGGGATCATCCTTCTTCTTCTCCACCAGGACCGGATTCGATATCCAATCCGGGTGCAGCACCTCCATTATGAATCCAGCCGCCAGCAGTATAGCCAAATGCTCCATGACCGCAGCTCTTCTCTCATCCGAGAGGCGCCTAGTTGGTTGTTTCACCGGCTTCGCATCCGGCCTAACAAATAGAGAGTGCTCAGCCAACTCCCTCGGGACGCCTTGCAGATCGTCACTCGACCACGCAAAAGCATCCCGATTCTCACGGAGGAAGTCGACGAGCTCGCCTTCCTATTTGCTGTCCAGGTTGCTGCCAATGATAACTTGGCGCTCCGGGTTGCTGGGATCCACACACACCTTCTTGGTCTCCTTGGGGGGCTGAAATGACGCCCCCTGCTCCGGGTTCACCATCCCGGGCATTCCGAGTTGGGAGGTCTTGGCCATCGCCACCACCTGCTGGATCCTCTTCTTCTCTTCCGCGATCACCAGGGACTCAGCTAAGCATGATCCCGCCGAGGCACATTCCATGGAGCGCTTGTGGTCCCCCGAGATGGTGATTACACCGTTAGGTGCCGGCATCTTCATCTTGAGATAGCCCATGTGAGTTGAGATCATGAACTTGGCCAGGGCTGGCCTGCCGATCAGTGCGTGATACGGGCTCTCGAGGTCCACGACCTCGAACTCCAAGGTCTCGGTTCGGCAGTTCTCCCGAGTTCCGAATAGCACCTCAACCCAGAGTTTTCCCATGGGCGAGCACGAGACTCCGGGCACAATGCCATGGAAGGTTGTCTCGGTAGGTAACAAGGTGTTCATGGACTCTCCTAGCTTCAGCATCGTGTCCTTGTACATGATATTAATGGCACTGCCATTGTCAATCAGAACCCGGCTGAAGCGGACGTTGAGGTTAGGTCCAACAAAAGTTGGGTCCACTACCAAGGCATACGCTCCCGGCTTAGGCATCACACGGGAGTGATCCTTCCGGCTCCACGTGATCTCCATCTCGGACCAGTGCAAGAACTTGGGCACCGCCGAGATTACAGCATTCACCTCCAGGGCCCGTTGCCGCACACTCTTTCGGTCAGTGGGTTCGGTTACGAAGACCACATAGCTTTGATGTGCCTCCCGGTAGTTACTCTGCTGGTGTCCGGCTTGGTTACCGTTGTCGTTCCGGGTATGCACTACATTCACTGGCCGAGGTGGGGGTCCTCTTGGAGGAAGGAGAAGTCGGACAGCGTTGGCCCCCGATGTCGGAGGAGGGGGTCGCGGGATATTGGGCCGAGATGCCGGAGCACTCTGCCGAATAGCTCCCGAGCTACCCTCCTGCAACGTGCGCTGATACCAGCTGCACTGCCGAGTAGAATGGTTTGCGGGCTTGTTGGCCTCCAGAGTATGGTAGCAGCATGGCTTGTTCAGCATCTCTTCATACGTCAGGGGCTTCTTTTGTTCCACCCAAGTCTTCTGCACCTCCTGACTCTGACCCCAAGCCGGGCCATTTGTCTTTTGCCGCTGGCTGTTGCCGGCATCCTCCTGCTCCCGGGTCACTGCTGCGACGTGCTGTGCGGCATGGTGGTACTCGGGCTGATTCCTCTTGTGGCCGAACTCCTGGCGATCATGGCTTCTGCTCGGTCCTGAACGCTGAGGTCCCGCATTCCTCCTGTTGGAGTCACCGACATCCACCAGGGGTTGCATGGGATCTCCAAGCGTATAGGTATCGGCGATGCGCATGGTCTCTGCCAAGGTCGTTGGCATCTTTCTCTGCAACTTCTGCCACAGCATTGAGCCATGCCGGCATCCTTGTGCAAACCAGGAGATGGCCTGCGCCTCCACCACTCCTTCGCAAGAGTTGCGAATATTGCTCCATCGGGTGAGGTACTCCCGGTCGTTCTTGTTGCTCCTTTGCCTACAGATGGCGAGCTGCTGAGGCCTGTTGGGCCTTTTGTACGTGCTGGTGAAGTTACTGATGAACGCTTCCTCAAAGTCTAACCAGCAGTCTATGCTGCCCGTTCTCAAGTTTTTCAACCAGATCCGGGCTGGTCCTTCCAACATCTGCGGTACATAACGTACCGCCTATCGTCTGTTTCCACCGGCTATACTTACTGCAGTTACATAGTCGGTTAGCCAGTCCTCCAGCTTCTTGCTACCGTCATAGGTCTTGGCACCTCGGTTGAGTTGAAAGTTCCGAACAGGAGGTTCCCGCATGATCCGAGGTCCAAAGCAGGCAGGTCCCGGAGGTCCTTGCTCTTCCACCAATTCGGATTGATGAATCCGGTCGAGCCGGAATCTGGCGTCTGCCGGGTTCAGCTGCCTGGTCCCTATCCGATATCCCAAAGGGTTCTCGTCCGGCTGATACCCGAGCTGCTGCAGCCTCGAGTTGCCATCATTGAGCCTGTCTTGCACAGGGATCACGACCTACTGTGGAACGGAGGCGACCTCCCTCTGCGGGTTTCCCTGATCGTGAGGAGGATTCCGGGGTGGATTACCACGGCCAACCGGGTTATTGTTTCCTATACCCAGGTTACCATCCCCACGGGTACTTCCCGCCTGTCCCGAGTTACGCTGTCCGGCTTGCCCGACTTGCTGGATACCGGCGAAGGCCGGGTCATAGGTCTGTAGCTTCTTGTTCTTCCCGGAACCTCGACTCCGGCTCCGACTCTTGCTCTTGCTCTTGCTTCTGCTCGGATGCGGGGAAGAGGCCTCCCCATCCGACTTCTGGCTGTTGGGTCTGGCTGAGTGCACCTGGGATCCTACCCCGGGGTTCTTCTTCTTGAAGGCCAGATTCTGACGATTGGCTTCAATCACCAACTCGTTTACCCTCTCCTGCTGCTTACGCAGGGCTTCGCCGGATAACCCTACCAACTCGGCCATGGCGGCTTCGGCGGCCCTAAGGGTTTTCGCCGGTGAGCTATACACCGGCTTCCCTGCTGAAATCCGACTTCCAGTGTTACTGGTGGTGGCTCCACCAGCCAGCTCCTCATTCACCATCCTTCCTTTCTTGCGCAGATCCGCAATGCGCTTCTCCCGGGAGTCTATCTTAGGGAATCCGTGAGCTGCATTGTACTCCCGGAGGCTAGCGCTGAGCTCGCGGCGGATCTCGGCGATCTCCTGTGCTTCAGCGAGTAGCAACTTCCGCTGCTCCTCTAACTCAGCCGAAGTGGCCTGGGTATCCGCTCCGGCAGTTACCGGTACAGTCAACTTGGCAACCAGCCCCGAGAGGGGATCCGGGCGTCGCCGTGGCTGGAACGGCTGTGGATCACCATCTCGGGCCGTAGGCCTTTCCTGCGGGGGTTTGGCCAAACGGGGGTGGCCGTCGGTATCGCCGTCAGCATCCTGGTACTCCTCCTCGGTTGCTCCGACCATCATTACTGCGACGGAACCCGGGGGGCGACCGGCACACAGACCCCGCGCAGCGCACAGCATGGGAGGGTCCTCAGCTTCCCAGACCACGTCCGGGTAGCTACAGACAACCTCTGTGGCGACGTAGGTGGTGAAACCACCAAAGTCAATAAGACATCCGTTCAACGGAAACGGTCTGTTCCGGAAGCAGCCTGCGTTGTCGCAGACGAAGTCCATCTCCCCTAGCCTTACGACTAGGCCAGAGAGAACCCGAACGTCGAAGTGAACGGGGGAGCCCGTCCGGATATGTACACCAGCCAACGCCTCTGTCTGCCCCACGGTGGGCGCCAACTGTCGTGGTGGTGTCACGGTAGATGCCATAGGATGGCTAATTTGTGGGGCCGATGGACGTTGGTGGATCCGGGGAGGGATAGCGAGCTGAAGTGCTCACACGGGGAGGATCCCGGTAAAACCGAGATCTCCCAAGAACAAGGAATAAGATCAAAGTGCAAAGGGGAAGATCTAACAAACATGAACAAATGCACGAAGGCACATAGCACACACACGATATACCCAGGTTCAGGGCCCTCGTGAGGAGGTAACACCCCTACTCCTGCCTTTCCTCTCTATATATTGGTGGTATAAGGACTACAACTTGCTACAAGATCTCTCAAAGGGAGGAGTACAAGGAACTAGATGAACTCAAGGTGAGAAGGAGTAACTGCTCTAAGAGTAAATGTGACTATAATTTTGGCTCTCAAGTTGGTCTCTTCCTCTCAGGAGCAGTTATGGCGCCTTTTATAGAGTTCCGGCCAGGAGGGCCGGAAACCCTAAATCGGCTTGACCCCACCGGACAGACCTAGCCGGCATGCCGTCACCGGCTAGTGCGACCTATTCGCCGGGCTATCCGGTGTAGCCCCTTCGTCATCATCTCGTTCAGGACGGCAGGCGCCGTCCTGCATCATCATTGTCCCCCTGTCAGAGACAAGACATGTCTTTGCCCATCCCGGATAGCCTTTTCCGGATTGGCGGGCTAGGCATGTCAGGTCTTGTCGTACCACGATCGTACCGGGTGACGCGCTCCCGTGTCAGGCGGGAGGTGACCATGCTTCCGTGTCAGGCGGGAGGTGACCATGCTTCCGTGCCAGGCGGAATGGTACTTCCCCCCGCAACAGACGGGAAAGCCTGCTATAGACCGTTGACGGCCGACCGGTAGCCCTCTCGCCGGCTACCTCCTCGCTTGCCACTGTCAGCCTCTTCTGCATAAGATCAAGACCGAGACGTATATTCCGGTTAATACTTACCCGGACTACCTATCCGGTAAAGCCGAATACACCTTCATCCGGGAGTCTCCTCGGAGTTCCATATCCGGGATCCTTTCCGGAGGCGTCCGAGCTCGTCTCAGGATGAGTATCTCTAGGCCTAGCCTCCCGAAGATGTCTTAGCCTACCAGCAAAGACATCTTCGAGAAGCTAGTTCTTAGAGGAACCACCCGCTCATGTTTGTGCTGCGATTGTGAGGGACGGGGGTGTCTATTTATAGCTGCGAGACCTGACCCTTACGCCTGCCAGGAGGCACTTTGTCCTCTACCAGCGCTCAGGGGTCAATCTGCCCTTTCAGTACAGCAGGAGGTGTCCCTTGCTCTCGCCAAAAGTCGGGTACTGTTGACACCTTGCTGAGTTATACCGGGATCTGCCCCTACCCGGGGGGAAGCCCCCCGACAAGGATGTTATGGCTAAGAGAATGTTTACGGAGGTTTGGAAGGCAAACAGAAGAAAGACTCACAAAGATATAGATGATCATTAGACAAGAGAAAGTCATACAATCGAAGCTATGCAAGGAGTAGTGATTGCCATACAACGGATGCACAATCAATAAGCTATAAGTATATGAAAGATCTCCAATGGAACTAGTAGGAGTGCATCCAATGTCACATCCCAAATTTTGGAACCAAGAAAAACTTATTTTTACCAGACCCAAAATTCAGAACCAACAAAAACTTTTTGAAAAGTTTCACTGATGATTGTGTTTCCCTTTCCATTGCTATGTTTGAACTTGGGTGACTTGTTATTTGGATGGTGATAGGATTAATTCTATGGTTTGAATGTTGTGGCCTTGGTTGTGATGATTATTGTATTGTTTGCTTGGGTGAATAATTACACCAAAATACTTTAAGTGTTAAATTGAAGACACACTTGACAACAAAGTTGGGTGAGACTTGAATAGAAACAAACTCCTCAAATTAATCAACAAATGGGAATTTAAATCATGAGCTAAAGAAATGATCTAAATAAATTAGACTCCCTACTCAACTCTCTATTTTCTTCAAAACAAATACCTTATTATGAAAATAAAATATATTTGAAGTTAAAATATTTGTCAAGGAAGTTCCAAGAGTTCAAATTAATATTTGAACTTGCTTAAAAATTTCTAAAAGATTATAAAAAGGGTTTTGAGAAAAATGTTATATTTCAAACTCTATGAACAAAAAGTGTTCAAAACATTTTATTTTGCAACACAAATTTTTGTGCAGCTTATACATGTATATAGGAGGCCTCATAAATAATTTCAAATTTTCTAAAATGTTTTAGTGCCTCAAATAAATCCTTGAAATGCTACTGGATTTAAATAAATTAGCAGAAATATAGAAAAGGACTGGTTTGTGAAAGTGGAAGAATATTCTGCGAGGGGGTTTTGGCAAAATCGTCATCTCCCTGTAGAGAAGCATGGCGACAGTGGCCATGTAGCCGTGCTTTCCCCTTGCGCCGTCGCCGCCCGGGCCCCCCCCCTCGCCGCAGCGTCGCCGCCCGGACCCCCCCCCCCCCGCTCCGCCTCGCCCCTCTGCTCCCTGGAGCGCAGACACCGACGCCACGCCCCCTCCCTTTGGGCACACGCCCGTGCTGCCGCGCGGCATGTCCGCGGGCGACACGGCGACGTGCGCCTCCCGCCGTTCCCTCTCCCAAGCGTCCCCTGCCGGACCCCCCTCCTCTCCTCTGCGCGATAAGACCCCCCCGAGACGCTCCCCTGCTCCCCGGCTCTCTCTTCCTCTCTCTTCCTCATTTTCTTCCCCACGGCCGAATCGCCCGAGCTCGCCGTCGCGCCTCGCCGGTGTTAGGAGCCACCCCGAGCCAAATGGAGACCTCCTCCCGCTCCGCCTCGTCGTCCTCTACGTCCTCGTGCGAGGAATCGCCGCGGGCCGCCCGGAATCGCCGTCGCCGTCCTCGTCTTCCCGAGCTCCGGCTGCCGCGCCTCGAGGAAGATTGCTGCCGTCTCCGACCTTCTCCGACCGACCCGAGCCCACCCACGCGTCGCGGGTAGGACGCCGTCCTCCGGGACACCCCCCTCCTCCCTCCTCCTTCCCTGTGACCTCGCCGTCCTCCGGGACACCCCCCTCCTCCCCTCGCCCCCCCTGCGCACGCACGAGCCCGCCCGCGACCCCGCACCCTTTAGCACCCCTCGCACCGCGGATGCGCCGCCGGGATTTGGTCATCACCGGCGTTCTCTCCGTCGGGCACGGCCACCGCGCACTGTGCCTGCAAATCTTCAGTTTCGTCAGTTATAAATCGCGCGTATAGGTTATACTAAATCGAGCTCTTATTCTAGCACAACCCAGCACCTGACCCAGTGGCTAGCGTAGCCGCACCGCACGCCCGCGAGATCGCGAGTTCGAACCCCCGCAGCCCGCGCGTAGCCTTTTTCATTTTAATTGCGACATGTGGCCCCCACTGGTCAGTGACCGTGGAGGCCAGCACAGCCGTACCCAGCCCAGTCAGCGCCAACGTGGCCCTTGGGCCCGCATGGCAGTGGCTCTGGCTAGCCAGCCCCTCGGTGAAAAAAGTTTCACTGCCCTTTTTGTAAATTCTAAAAATGACAGAACCTTGACTAATTTTGTATATTCAATATCTTGAGATTTATAACTCCAAATAAATCGAATTAAAATGTTCTGGAAAGCTTATGAAGTTGTCTAACAAACCCAAGTGATTTCACCCCATTTAGATACATAATAAAAATACATTATTCAAAATACCATGAAAGATTTAAATTATAAACTTGTTTGTTTCTGATACTATGTTAGTCCAAATTAGTTGAGACCAATTTTATTGAGTCACAATTAGTCATGGTTAGTCACCACTAAAATGGTTTGATTTTTAGATTAACAGAATTTAGTTAATAGCTAAAACTTGATTAATTAGCTTCTGGATTCAAAACATTGTGTAGGGAGTTTGGTGACTCCAAATGACGCAAATCCAATTGTGTCATCTTCTACACATCAGTAGCTTTCTGTAGAATTTTAGTTTGTATTTTTGTGATCAACAGAACTTAAGATATGTAATTAAACATGTTCAACTAGTTTCTGCCATAATTAAGACATAATCAAATAATGGCTAATTCAATTAAATTGAAACCAAATTGAGTTGCTTGATATATGAAGTGGCTATTTAGAGCATTTAAGATTGTATTGCTGTATTTATGGTTGTGTTACTGCTGCTTGCTAGTTGTTGTTGTTTAGCATGTTATAATATGTTAGTACTGTTAGTGTTAGTTGTTAGACACATTGGTGAGTAATACCCCTAATTGAGGGTGTCTTTGTGCCCTGTTGTTTTGGCATGTATATGGTGTTATACTCCTGGTTAGTATAATGCCCTTGTGAATATATATCTTAGTTGGTTGCTTAGTTAAAATAGTGCTATGATGTGGTTTGACTACCTTTCTGTATACCAATTGTGGTTTGGTTTGCTTATTGAGTGTTGTTTTATTTTCATGTTGCGACGCTAGGGATAAACGCTACCTGAGTGGTATTTGGAAAGGATTTATCGAAGAAGAATCGGAGTTTATTTATTTGATCAGTGAGAAGAAGCCCAGGAGCATTATGCAGGAATCAGGCAAGCTATCCTCTGAGCTTGCATCTACATACCTCTATTTTGGTTCACATGTTTTACTTATAAGGAGCATATATTATTTATGTGGTGGTTGCCACTAAAGCTATGAGTTTGAAAATCCCTTTTGTTTCCAAAATAAAAGTATCTTATTTTGACACCCTATATGGGGATACTAGATGGAGATTATTTTTCAAACTATATGATGGGAAAAGTTTCGTTTAATCAAAACCCCTTTTTGAAAACCCTGTGTGGTTATGAAGCACCGAGAGGTTGGTGTTGGAATGGAGAAAAGGAGAATGGTGGTTTGATAAAACGCACATTGTGTCTTTGTACTTACGTCGATCAGCCGATACTCTGTGCGACCACATTTACCCACATATGGGAAAGGGCTTAGTCATATAATTTGGTCATATTATTATGGGATACCTCATCAACGGAGATGACTCCGTTATGCATGAGGGGATGGTTTGGTGACCTACCCCTGACCTGGGTCCTCGCTCAAACTCTATGAGTAGATAAGGAGGAGGATAGACGGATGTCCCTTATACACCGCCAGATAAAACCTACGAGTCCTCACACTTAGATTCCGACGGGCTGGGTTAAGTGTCGATGGAAAGTATCATATGGGCAGGATCCTATACTAGCATGAGCAAAGGACATTCTAGGGTCGGTGACTCAACTTCGCATACCCCTGGTATGGCGAGACGTGGCAGACACGATGAATTATCGGATGGGTGTGGGAAAAGCGTGCTACCTCTGCAGAGGGTTAAAACTATTCGAATAGCCGAGTCCTCGGATATGGACAGTTGAGAGTCCCTACTTCGACCATGTGCAAGTTTTGGAAAAGATTTGAGTTTTAAAAAGAAAATGAAGTGGAGAATGATCCATACACTATAACAACGGATCTGTATGAGGTTGTTGGAGATAGTCTGGGAAAAGGTTTGAGTTTTTAAAAGAAAAAGAAAGTGGAGAATGTTCCATACACCTATACCAACGGATCGTTATGAGGTTGTTGGAGAATATGTATCATGACGGTTTATGGTCAGGAAAAGGAGGAGTTTTGGAGAAACATATAAAATGGTGATTTTTCGATAAAATGTTTATTAAAAAGACTTCTTACCTTTTTCAACAAAGATGCCCCCTTTTGGGAAAAAGTTTTATAGAGACTTCTTACAAAGGCAGATTTATGGGAAAAGTTCTGAAGACTTCCTTTCCTTTTTCAATAAAGATATAGAGTTTTCAAGGCAAACAAAGTTTTATTTAAACAAATAAAAGAATAGCGCATGCTCATGTTGGGGTAGTTTGCGAGTACGTAAATGTACTCATGGCTGTGTCCCTGGATATTCCCATGTCCAGAGTTCAAGAAGAAGCATGATGAAGACCGAGAGACCGATGACGTCTGTGCAAACTAGGCCGTCTTCCCAGTCAGCTGCCTGTAGGTGTCTTGGCAAATGACTCGGGCCCCACGTTGATTGGTGTTTTCCGCTGCAATAACTTATTGAAGATTATGGCTTCACTCAAGTAAGTAATTCTTTCGGTAATTATGGATGTTCTTTTTGATACCAGTCGATTGTGCCCAGCGACAGACTGATCACGGGATCGCTGATGTTGTAGGCACAAGGGTATTTCAGACAGCTAGTCCGGGGTCCCCACAGACATGGTATCAGAGCCATCCTGACTGTAACATAACTTAGTTAGCATGGACGTTAGTTAGGAAAAAAATATTTGGATAAAAATATATTGTTACCAAAAACATATTTTTATCTAAGGAAGTCCAAAAATAACTTCCACTCCTCTCACCGTATCAAATATCTCAAAGTCTTACCCCTCTATTTTAAGATTTTTCAAGGATTCTTCTGTTATCTCTTACCTGTTCAAAATACTTGACGATGCACCCAAATGAGACCCCATTAGCTAGCACCTACGAGAAGAAGCTTCCATTGCAAGTACTCAACATTCCACGTCGAGGTGATGGATCCGCCAGTACCAATATTATCAACAAAGCAAAAGACCTCAGAAGACCTCAACTCAATATCAACAATTCCACCCAGTTACTCCTTCGACAATCTCAGTTTCTCCAGCTGAAGACGAAGGCGACAAAGTGAGGACTTCACCAACCATATTAACCAAGGCCCATAGGAAAAACATGATAGGACCCTCGGTTGTACTACCCGACTACCACGAGTAGGACATCCTTTGGTACTAGAAGTACCTTGTGTGCTCTTTGCTTATGTGCACTATGCTTCTCTGGTGATTGTTTGAGACTTCTCTGTTAGTGTGTTGTGTTTCTTGCGCGTTCACAATCACGCCTTGATGGCAACACCAAGTAAACCAAAGTTCTCTTTTTATAAAATTCCTTTTCGTCAGTTGCACCTTGTTGCAGATGTAAACCCTCTTAGGGAAAATATTTTTCTGAAAACTTCCTCTTATCTCAACCGTCTCCCGATAAGAACTGACGGTTTCGCAAGATACAAAAGACCCCCGACCTTTAACTAATAACCTGAAATTTTTGCAACCTAACCGGAAAATCAGATAATGGCCTTCAAGCACCACCTGAAGCAAGTGCGTCAAGATCTCGAAGGGGAACTGCTGTGGAGATTCGAGCTCAGAGACCGCAAGAAGGAGGAACTGCGATAAAGAGATTAATAATAGATTTCTTAAGTTGGTAAAGGAATAATTAATATACCGGACAATCCTTGAGTATTCAGAAACTCATACATCATAAGCTGTTATTATTAATCTCTCTAAAAATAGTGTGATATTCCAATGTTCGTGTGGTATACAAGTAACTTGGTAACAAGCCTCATGAACTTGTTAACAAATCACTTTTATATGCTCAAACACTTGAGTGTCATACCCTAAACTAAATAGAACGTCAGATAATTCAGTGCATCTCAGCCTCTGGAATATGAAAAGTAGTTTGTTGACAAGACTAGCTACCTTGTTAACAAATTCTTCTCGTATGACTAAGGCAATTCGATGTCATAAAAGACGATCACATTCTTATACAACTAACCAATAGAAAGCTTTGCTAGGGCTAAGTGGATTCCTTCACCACAGGGGTGAGATAAATGATGTTCAAACCCAAATAAAGGACAATAAAAATTCTCTTAAATCAAGTGTATAACTTAGGGAACATGCAAGATCCAAATAAGAAAGTCACATGGAGATTTATGGTGTTTTCCCAAGGATATGATTTCTAAAACAAGAACAGAAAAAGTTACCATTTGAGAAAAACAACGGGTGTGAAGGTTCTTCACTAACTTTTTCTAAAAAGTCCGTTAACCCACAACATTTGAACAATCATCGATCCACTCCCCAAACCACCTACCTCAGGACACTCGAATTGACTTTTAGACTTCTCTGGGAACTCGATTCCCTAGATTGGACCTCTTGCAATTCTTACTGAAGCTTCACGGAGATCGATAACCAATGAAGTCAACAATGAAGTCCCTCCTTTATTCAGCTGAAGAAGGACAAATATGAAGACAAATGTCGACCAACCACTCCAGGAGAAGGTTGCCTCCAAGTCAACTCCAGCTGCGACTTTCCACAAGACCGGTTCAAGACCCCTTTTAAGGGGGGAAGACCTGCAATAGGTATACCAGAAACGGATAATTAGATCCGTACACCTTGGCCCTGTAGAATCCAGAAACAGCCGACCAATACTATCCATACGAGTCGATCGTCAAGACAACCCCATCATAAAGGAACAGGGCTCAGCACATAAGTTTATCGACAGAGAAAACCTCGCAACATAAATTTGTCAAGATCTCACGTGGTGAACTTAATAAAGAAGCAACAACTTCGGAAGTATAACCAGCCTAAAACCCATGCCCTCGTACTCCCCTGTTACCCCACCTAGCAAATCTCGGGACGAGATTTATTTTAAGGGGGGAAGAGCTGTCACATCCCAAATTTTGGAACCAAGAAAAACTTATTTTTACCAGACCCAAAATTCAGAACCAACAAAAACTTTTTGAAAAGTTTCACTGATGATTGTGTTTCCCTTCCCATTGCTATGTTTGAACTTGGGTGACTTGTTATTTGGATGGTGATAGGATTAATTCTATGGTTTGAATGTTGTGGCCTTGGTTGTGATGATTATTGTATTGTTTGCTTGGGTGAATAATTACACCAAAATACTTTAAGTGTTATATTGAAGACACACTTGACAACAAAGTTGGGTGAGACTTGAATAGAAACAAACTCCTCAAATTAATCAACAAATGGGAATTTAAATCATGAGCTAAAGAAATGATCTAAATTAATTAGACTCCCTACTCAACTCTCTATTTTCTTCAAAACAAATACCTTATTATGAAAATAAAATATGTTTGAAGTTAAAATATTTGTCAAGGAAGTTCCAAGAGTTCAAATTAATATTTGAACTTGCTTAAAAATTTCTAAAAGATTATAAAAAGGGTTTTGAGAAAAATGTTATATTTCAAACTCTATGAACAAAAAGTGTTCAAAACATTTTATTTTGCAACACAAATTTTTGTGCAGCTTATACATGTATATAGGAGGCCTCATAAATAATTTCAAATTTTCTAAAATGTTTTAGTGCCTCAAATAAATCCTTGAAATGCTACTGGATTTAAATAAATTAGCAGAAAAATAGAAAATGACTGGTTTGTGAAAGTGGAAGAATATTCTGCGAGGGGTTTTTGGCAAAATCGTCATCTCCCTGTAGAGAAGCATGGCGACAGTGGCCATGTCGCCGTGCTCTCCCCTTGCGCCGTCGCCGCCCGGGCCCCCTCTCGCCGCAGCGTCGCCGCCCGGACCCCCCCACCTCTCCGCCTCGCCCCTCTGCTCCCTGGAGCGCAGACACCGACGCCACGCCCCCCTCCCTTTAGGCACGCGCCCGTGCTGGCGCGCGGCATGTCCGCGGGCGACACGGCGACGTGCGCCTCCCGACGTTCCCTCTCCCAAGCGTCCCCTGCCGGACCCCCTCCTCTCCCCTGCGCGATAAGACCCCCCCCCCCCCCCCCCCCCCCCCCGAGACGCTCCCCTGCTCCCCGGCTCTCTCTTCCTCTCTCTTCCTCATTTTCTTCCCCACAGCCGAACCCCGCGAGCTCGCCGTCGCGCCTCGCCGGCGTTAGGAGCCACCCCGAGCCAAATGGAGACCTCCTCCCGCTCCGCCTCGTCTTCCTCTACGTCCTCGTGCGAGGAATCGCCGTCGCCGTCCTCGTCTTCCCGAGCTCCGGCCGCCGCGCCTCGAGGAAGATTGCTGCCATCTCCGACCTTCTCCGACCGACCCGAGCCCACCCACGCGTCGCGGGTAGGACGCCGTCCTCCGGGACACCCCCCCTCCTCCCTCCTCCTTCCCTGTGACCTCGCCGTCGAGCGAGAGGCCGCACGGCCGTCCGCCGTGGCCGTGCGCGTCGAGCACGAGCACGACGCCGTGCGACCTCCACTCGCCCACCCTGCACACGCACGAGCCCGCCCGCGTCCCCGCACCCTTTAGCACCCCTCGCACCGCGGATGCGCCGCCGGGATTTGGTCATCACCGGCGTTCTTTCCGTCGGGCACGGCCACCGCGCACTGTGCCTGCAAATCTTCAGTTTCGTCAGTTATAAATCGCGCGTATAGGTTATACTAAATCAAGCCCTTATTCTAGCACAACCCAGCACCCGACCCAGTGGCTAGCGTAGCCGCACCGCACGCCCGCGAGATCGCGAGTTCGAACCCCCGCAGCCCGCGCGTAGCCTTTTTCATTTTAATTGCGCACTGACATGTGGCCCCCACTGGTCAGTGACCGTGGAGGCCAGCACAGCCGTACTCAGCCCAGTCAGCGCCAACGTGGCCCTTGGGCCCGCATGGCAGTGGCTCTGGCTAGCCAGCCCCTCGGTGAAAAAAGTTTCACTGCCCTTTTTGTAAATTCTAAAAATGACAGAACCTTGACTAATTTTGTATATTTAATATCTTGAGATTTATAACTCCAAATAAATCAAATTAAAATGTTCAGGAAAGATTATGAAGTTGTCTAACCAACCCAAGTGATTTCACCCCATTTAGAACCTTGACTAATTCTGTATTCAATACATTATTCAAAATACCATGAAAGGTTTAAATTCTAAACTTGTTTGTTTCTGATACTCTGTTAGTCCAAATTAGTTGAGACCAATTGTATTGAGTCACAATTAGTCATGGTTAGTCACCCCTAAAATGGTTTGATTTTTAGATTAACAGAATTTAGTTAATAGCTAAAACTTGATTAATTAGCTTCTGTATTCAAAACATTGTGTAGGGAGTTTGGTGACTCCAAATGACGCAAATCCAATTGTGTCATCTTCTACACATTAGTAGCTTTCCGTAGAATTTTAGTTTGTATTTTTGTGATCAACAGAACTTAAGATATGTAATTAAACATGTTCAACTAGTTTCTACCATAATTAAGACATAATCAAATAATGGCTAATTCAATTAAATTGAAACCAAATTGAGTTGCTTGATATATGAAGTGGCTATTTAGAGCATTTAAGATTGTATTGCTGTATTGATGGTTGTGTTACTGCTGCTTGCTAGTTGTTGTTGTTTAGCATGTTATAATATGTTAATACTGTTAGTGTTAGTTGTTAGACACATTGGTGAGTAATACCCCTAATTGAGGGTGTCTTTGTGCCCTGTTGTTTTGGCATGTGTATGGTGTTATACTCCTGGTTAGTATAATGCCCTTGTGAATATATATCTTAGTTGGTTGCTTAGTTAAAATAGTGCTATGATGTGGTTTGACTACCTTTCTGTATACCAATTGTGGTTTGGTTTGCTTATTGAGTGTTGTTTTATTTTCATGTTGCGACGCTAGGGATAAACGCTACCTGAGTGGTATTTGGAAAGGATTTATCGAAGAAGAATCAGAGTTTATTTATTTGATCAGTGAGAAGAAGCTCAGGAGCATTATGCGGGAATCAGGCAAGCTATCCTCTGAGCTTGCATCTACATACCTCTATTTTGGTTCACATGTTTTACTTATAAGGAGCATATATTATTTATGTGGTGGTTGCCACTAAAGCTATGAGTTTGAAAATCCCTTTTGTTTCCAAAATAAAAGTATCTTATTTTGACACCCTATATGGGGATACTAGATGGAGATTATTTTTCAAACTATATGATGGGAAAAGTTTCGTTTAATCAAAACCCCTTTTTGAAAACCCTGTGTGGTTATGAAGCACCGAGAGGTTGGTGTTGGAATGGAGAAAAGGAGAATGGTGGGTTTGATAAAATGCACATTGTGTCTTTGTACTTACGTCGATCAGCCGATACTCTGTGCGACCACATTTACCCACATATGGGAAAGGGCTTAGTCATATAATTTGCTCATATTATTATGGGATACCTCATCAACGGAGATGACTCCGTTATGCATGAGGGGATGATTTGGTGACCTACCCCTGACCTGGGTCCTCGCTCAAACTCTATGAGTAGATAAGGAGGAGGATAGACGGATGCCTCCTATACACCGCCAGATAAAACCTATGAGTCCTCACACTTAGATTCCGACGGGCTGGGTTAAGTGTCGATGGAAAGTATCATATGGGCAGGATCCTATACTAGCATGAGCAAAGGACATTCTAGGGTCGGTGACTCAACTTCGCATACCCCTGGTATGGCGAGACGTGGTAGACACGATGAATTATCGGATGGGTGTGGGAAAAGCGTGCTACCTCTGCAGAGGGTTAAAACTATTCGAATAGCCGAGTCCTCGGATATGGACAGTTGAGAGTCCCTACTTCGACCATGTGCAAGTTTTGGAAAAGATTTGAGTTTTAAAAAGAAAATGAAGTGGAGAATGATCCATACACTATACCAACGGATCTGTATGAGGTTGTTGGAGATAGTCTGGGAAAAGGTTTGAGTTTTTAAAAGAAAAAGAAAGTGGAGAATGTTCCATACACCTATACCAACGGATCGTTATGAGGTTGTTGGAGAATATGTATCATGACGGTTTATGGTCAGGAAAAGGAGGAGTTTTGGAGAAACATATAAAATGGTGATTTTTCGATAAAATGTTTATTAAAAAGACTTCTTACCTTTTTCAACAAAGATGCCCCCTTTTTGGAAAAAGTTTTAAAGAGACTTCTTACAAAGGCAGATTTATGGGAAAGTTCTGAAGACTTCCTTTCCTTTTTCAATAAAGATATAGAGTTTTCAAGGCAAACAAAGTTTTATTTAAACAAATAATAGAATAGCGCATGCTCATGTTGGGGTAGTTTGCGAGTACGTAAATGTACTCATGGCTGTGTCCCTGGATATTCCCATGTCCAGAGTTCAAGAAGAAGCATGATGAAGACCGAGAGACCGATGACGTCTGTGCAAACTAGGCCGTCTTCCCAGTCAGCTGCCTGTAGGTGTCTTGGCAAATGACTCGGGCCCCACGTTGATTGGTGTTTTCCGCTGCAATAACTTATTGAAGATTATGGCTTCACTCAAGTAAGTAATTCTTTCGGTAATTATGGATGTTCTTTTTGATACCAGTCGATTGTGCCCAGCGACAGACTGATCACGGGATCTCTGATGTTGTAGGCACAAGGGTATTTCAGACAGCTAGTCCGGGGTCCCCACAGACATGGTATCAGAGCCATCCTGACTGTAACATAACTTAGTTAGCATGGACGTTAGTTAGGAAAGAAATATTTGGTTAAAAATATATTGTTACCAAAAACATATTTTTATCTAAGGAAGTACAAAAATAACTTCCACTCCTCTCACCTTATTAAATATCTCAAAGTCTTACCCCTCTATTTTAAGATTTTTCAAGGATTCTTCTGTTATCTCTTACCTGTTCAAAATACTTGACGATGCACCCAAATGAGACCCCATTAGCTAGCACCTACGAGAAGAAGCTTCCATTGCAAGTACTCAACATTCCACGTCGTGGTGATGGATCCGACAGTACCAATATTATCAACAAAGCAAAAGACCTCAGAAGACCTCAACTCAATATCAACAATTCCACCCAGTTACTCCTTCGACAATCTCAGTTTCTCCAGCTGAAGACGAAGGCGACAAAGTGAGGACTTCACCAACCATATTAACCAAGGCCCATAGGAAAAACATGATAGGACCCTCGGTTGTACTACCCGACTACCACGAGTAGGACATCCTTTGGTACTAGAAGTACCTTGTGTGCTCTTTGCTTATGTGCACTATGCTTCTCTGGTGATTGTTTGAGACTTCTCTGTTAGTGTGTTGTGTTTCTTGCGCGTTCACAATCACGCCTTGATGGCAACACCAAGTAAACCAAAGTTCTCTTCTTATAAAATTCCTTTTTCGTCAGTTGCACCTTGTTGCAGATGTAAACCCTCTTAGGGAAAATATTTTTCTGAAAACTTCCTCTTATCTCAACCGTCTCCCGATAAGAACTGACGGTTTCGCAAGATACAAAAGACCCCCGACCTTTAACTAATAACCTGAAATTTTTGCAACCTAACCAAAAAATCAGATAATGGCCTTCAAGCACCACCTGAAGCAAGTGCGTCAAGATCTCGAAGGGGAACTGCTGTGGAGATTCGAGCTCAGAGACCGCAAGAAGGAGGAACTGCGACAAAGAGATTAATAATAGATTTCTTAAGTTGGTAAAGGAGTAATTAATATACTGGACAATCCTTGAGTATTCAGAAACTCATACATCATAAGCTGTTATTATTAATCTCTCTAAAAAGAGTGTGATATTCCAATGTTCGTGTGGTATACAAGTAATTTGGTAACAAGCCTCATGAACTTTTTAACAAATCACTTTTATATGCTCAAACACTTGAGTGTCATACCCTAAACTAAATAGAACGTCAGATAATTCAGTGCATCTCAGCCTCTGGAATATGAAAAGTAGTTTGTTGACAAGACTAGCTACCTTGTTAACAAATTCTTCTCGTATGACTAAGGCAATTCGATGTCATAAAAGACGATCACATTCTTATACAACTAACCAATAGAAAGCTTTGCTAGGGCTAAGTGGATTCCTTCACCACAGGGGTGAGATAAATGATGTTCAAACCCAAATAAAGGACAATAAAAATTCTCTTAAAGCAAGTGTATAACTTAGGGAACATGCAAGATCCAAATAAGAAAGTCACATGGAGATTTATGGTGTTTTCCCAAGGATATGATTTCTAAAACAAGAACAGAAAAAGTTACCATTTGAGAAAAACAACGGGTGTGAAGGTTCTTCACTAACTTTTTCTAAAAAGTCCGTTAACCCACAACATTTGAACAATCATCGATCCACTCCCCAAACCACCTACCTCAGGACACTCGAATTGACTTTTAGACTTCTCTGGGAACTCGATTCCCTAGATTGGACCTCTTGCAATTCTTACTGAAGCTTCACGGAGATCGATAACCAATGAAGTCAACAATGAAGTCCCTCCTTTATTCAGCTGAAGAAGGACAAATATGAAGACAAATGTCGACCAGCTACTCCAGGAGAAGGTTGCCTCCAAGTCAACTCCAGCTGCGACTTTCCACAAGACTGGTTCAAGACCCCTTTTAAGGGGGGAAGACCTGCAATAGGTATACCAGAAACGGATAATTAGATCCGTACACCTTGGCCCTGTAGAATCCAGAAACAGCCGACCAATACTATCCATACGAGTCGATCGTCAAGACAACCCCATCATAAAGGAACAGGGCTCAGCACATAAGTTTATCGACAGAGAAAACCTCGCAACATAAATTTGTCAAGATCTCACGTGGTGAACTTAATAAAGAAGCAACAACTTCGGAAGTATAACCAGCCTAAAACCCATGCCCTCGTACTCCCCTGTTACCCCACCTAGCAAATCTCGGGACGAGATTTATTTTAAGGGGGGAAGAGCTGTCACATCCCAAATTTTGGAACCAAGAAAAACTTATTTTTACCAGACCCAAAATTCAGAACCAACAAAAACTTTTTGAAAAGTTTCACTGATGATTGTGTTTCCCTTCCCATTGCTATGTCTGAACTTGGGTGACTTGTTATTTGGATGGTGATAGGATTAATTCTATGGTTTGAATGTTGTGGCCTTGGTTGTGATGATTATTGTATTGTTTGCTTGGGTGAATAATTACACCAAAATACTTTAAGTTTTAAATTGAAGACACACTTGACAACAAAGTTGGGTGAGACTTGAATAGAAACAAACTCCTCAAATTAATCAACAAATGGGAATTTAAATCACGAGCTAAAGAAATGATCTAAATTAATTAGACTCCCTACTCAACTCTCTATTTTCTTCAAAACAAATACCTTATTATGAAAATAAAATATGTTTGAAGTTAAAATATTTGTCAAGGAAGTTCCAAGAGTTCAAATTAATATTTGAACTTGCTTAAAAATTTCTAAAAGATTATAAAAAGGGTTTTGAGAAAAATGTTATATTTCAAACTCTATGAACAAAAAGTGTTCAAAACATTTTATTTTGCAACACAAATTTTTGTGCAGCTTATACATGTATATAGGAGGCCTCATAAATAATTTCAAATTTTCTAAAATGTTTTAGTGCCTCAAATAAATCCTTGAAATGCTACTGGATTTAAATAAATTAGCAGAAAAATAGAAAAGGACTGGTTTGTGAAAGTGGAAGAATATTCCGCGAGGGGGTTTTGGCAAAATCGTCATCTCCCTGTAGAGAAGCATGGCGACAGTGGCCATGTCGCCGTGCTCTCCCCTTGCGCCGTCGCCGCCCGGGCCCCCTCTCGCCGCAGCGTCGCCGCCCGGACCCCCCCACCTCTCCGCCTCGCCCCTCTGCTCCCTGGAGCGCAGACACCGACGCCATGCCCCCCTCCCTTTGGGCACGCGCCCGTGCTGCCGCGCGGCATGTCCGCGGGCGACACGGCGACGTGCGCCTCCTGCCGTTCCCTCTCCCAAGCGTCCCCTGCCGGACCCCCCTCCTCTCCCCTGCGCGATAAGACCCCCCCCCCCCCCCCCCCCCGAGACTCTCCCCTGCTCCCCGGCTCTCTCTTCCTCTCTCTTCCTCATTTTCTTCCCCACGGCCGAACCCCGCGAGCTCGCCGTCGCGCCTCGCCGGTGTTAGGAGCCACCCCGAGCCAAATGGAGACCTCCTCCCGCTCCGCCTCGTCGTCCTCTACGTCCTCGTGCGAGGAATCGCCGCGGGCCGCCCGGAATCGCCGTCGCTGTCCTCGTCTTCCCGAGCTCCGGCCGCCGCGCCTCGAGGAAGATTGCTGCCGTCTCCGACCTTCTCCGACCGACCCGAGCCCACCCACGCGTCGCGGGTAGGACGCTGTCCTCCGGGACACCCCCACTCCTCCCTCCTCCTTCCCTGTGACCTCGCCGTCGAGCGAGAGGCCGCACGGCCGTCCGCCGTGGCCGTGCGCGTCGAGCACGAGCACGACGCCGTGCGACCTCCCCTCGCCCACCCTGCACACGCACGAGCCCGCCCGCGTCCCCGCACCCTTTAGCACCCCTCGCACCGTGGATGCGCCGCCGGGATTTGGTCATCACCGGCGTTCTCTCCGTCGGGCACGACCACCGCGTACTGTGCCTGCAAATCTTCAGTTTCGTCAGTTATAAATCGCGCGTATAGGTTATACTAAATCAAGCCCTTATTCTAGCACAACCCAGCATCCGACCCAGTGGCTAGCGTAGCCGCACCGCACGCCCGCGAGATCGCGAGTTCGAACCCCCGCAGCCCACGCGTAGCCTTTTTCATTTTAATTGCGCACTGACATGTGGCCCCCACTGGTCAGTGACCGTGGAGGCCAGCACAGCCGTACCCAGCCCAGTCAGCGCCAACGTGGCCCTTGGGCCCGCATGGCAGTGGCTCTGGCTAGCCAGCCCCTCGGTGAAAAAAGTTTCACTGCCCTTTTTGTAAATTCTAAAAATGACAGAACCTTGACTAATTTTGTATATTTAATATCTTGAGATTTATAACTCCAAATAAATCAAATTAAAATGTTCAGGAAAGCTTATGAAGTTGTCTAACCAACCCAAGTGATTTCACCCCATTTAGATACATAATAAAAATACATTATTCAAAATACCATGAAAGATTTAAATTATAAACTTGTTTGTTTCTGATACTCTGTTAGTCCAAATTAGTTGAGACCAATTGTATTGAGTCACAATTAGTCATGGTTAGTCACCCCTAAAATGGTTTGATTTTTAGATTAACAGAATTTAGTTAACAGCTAAAACTTGATTAATTAGCTTCTGTATTCAAAACATTGTGTAGGGAGTTTGGTGACTCCAAATGACGCAAATCCAATTGTGTCATCTTCTACACATCAGTAGCTTTCCGTAGAATTTTAGTTTGTATTTTTGTGATCAACAGAACTTAAGATATGTAATTAAACATGTTCAACTAGTTTCTACCATAATTAAGACATAATCAAATAATGGCTAATTCAATTAAATTGAAACCAAATTGAGTTGCTTGACATATGAAGTGGCTATTTCGAGCATTTAAGATTGTATTTCTGTATTGATGGTTGTGTTACTGCTGCTTGCTAGTTGTTGTTGTTTAGCATGTTATAATATGTTAGTACTGTTAGTGTTAGTTGTTAGACACATTGGTGAGTAATACCCCTAATTGAGGGTGTCTTTGTGCCCTGTTGTTTTGGCATGTGTATGGTGTTATACTATTGGTTAGTATAATGCCCTTGTGAATATATATCTTAGTTGGTTGCTTAGTTAAAATAGTGCTATGATGTGGTTTGACTACCTTTCTGTATACCAATTGTGGTTTGGTTTGCTAATTGAGTGTTGTTTTATTTTCATGTTGCGACGCTAGGGATAAACGCTACCTGAGTGGTATTTGGAAAGGATTTATCGAAGAAGAATCAGAGTTTATTTATTTGATCAGTGAGAAGAAGCTCAGGAGCATTATGCGGGAATCAGGCAAGCTATCCTCTGAGCTTGCATCTACATACCTCTATTTTGGTTCACATGTTTTACTTATAAGGAGCATATATTATTTATGTGGTGGTTGCCACTAAAGCTATGAGTTTGAAAATCCCTTTTGTTTCCAAAATAAAAGTATCTTATTTTGACACCCTATATGGGGATACTAGATGGAGATTATTTTTCAAACTATATGATGGGAAAAGTTTCGTTTAATCAAAACCCCTTTTTGAAAACCCTGTGTGGTTATGAAGCACCGAGAGGTTGGTGTTGGAATGGAGAAAAGGAGAATGGTGGTTTTGATAAAACGCACATTGTGTCTTTGTACTTACGTCGATCAGCCGATACTCTCTGCGACCACATTTACCCACATATGGGAAAGGGCTTAGTCATATAATTTGCTCATATTAGTATGGGATACCTCATCAACGGAGATGACTCCGTTATGCATGAGGGGATGGTTTGGTGACCTACCCCTGACCTGGGTCCTCGCTCAAACTCTATGAGTAGATAAGGAGGAGGATAGAAGGATGTCCCCTATACACCGCCAGATAAAACCTATGAGTCCTCACACTTAGATTCCGACGGGCTGGGTTAAGTGTCGATGGAAAGTATCATATGGGCATGATCCTATACTAGCATGAGCAAAGGACATTCTAGGGTCGGTGACTCAACTTCGCATACCCCTGGTATGGCGAGACGTGGCAGACACGATGAATTATCGGATGGGTGTGGGAAAAGCGTGCTACCTCTGCAGAGGGTTAAAACTATTCGAATAGCCGAGTCCTCGGATATGGACAGTTGAGAGTCCCTACTTCGACCATGTGCAAGTTTTGGAAAAGATTTGAGTTTTAAAAAGAAAATGAAGTGGAGAATGATCCATACACTATACCAACGGATCGGTATGAGGTTGTTGGAGATAGTCTGGGAAAAGGTTTGAGTTTTTAAAAGAAAAAGAAAGTGGAGAATGTTCCATACACCTATACCAACGGATCGTTATGAGGTTGTTGGAGAATATGTATCATGACGGTTTATGGTCAGGAAAAGGAGGAGTTTTGGAGAAACATATAAAATGGTGATTTTTCGATAATTTTTTTATTAAAAAGACTTCTTACCTTTTTCAACAAAGATGCCCCCTTTTGGGAAAAAGTTTTAAAGAGACTTCTTACAAAGGAAGATTTATGGGAAAAGTTCTGAAGACTTCCTTTCCTTTTTCAATAAAGATATAGAGTTTTCAAGGCAAACAAAGTTTTATTTAAACAAACAAAAGAATAGTGCATGCTCATGTTGGGGTAGTTTGCGAGTACGTAAATGTACTCATGGCTGTGTCCCTGGATATTCCCATGTCCTGAGTTCAAGAAGAAGCATGATGAAGACCGAGAGACCGATGACGTCTGTGCAAACTAGACCGTCTTCCCAGTCAGCTGCATGTAGGTGTGTTGGCAAATGACTCGGGCCCCACGTTGATTGGTGTTTTCCGCTGCAATAACTTATTGAAGATTATGGCTTCACTCAAGTAAGTAATTCTTTCGGTAATTATGGATGTTCTTTTTGATACCAGTCGATTGTGCCCAGCGACAGACTGATCACGGGATCGCTGATGTTGTAGGCACAAGGGTATTTCTGACAGCTAGTCCGGGGTCCCCACATCCAACTTGCTTGCTCACGAAGACCTAGAGAACTTTTGAGGAGGCTCATCATTGGAATATACAAGCCAAGTTCTATAGTGTAAAGCTCCCCACATAGTTATGCAACTAAGACATGAAAACTCTCTCATATAAAGTAAAGGTGCTAAACATGAGCACAAATGATGATCATAAATGATATGGTGCTATAACATGAGCACAAGTGATGACTATAAATGATATGGTGCTATAACATAAGCACAAGTGTGTGATAAAGAATAGTAATGTTGCCCCCTTTTATTGTTTCTTTTTTTCTTTTTTCTCTTTTTGTTTCTATTTTTTAATCATCTAATGCTTCCAACAAACATGACAACTTTATGAAAGGATCAAGTCAAGTAATAGCAATATGGTCGTAGAAGATCAATATATTATTTCTTCAAAAGAAACAAGCAAGCGTTCAACGTTGGTTCCTGTCATCAGGATGTTATGGCTAAGAGAATGTTTACGGAGGTTTGGAAGGCAAACAGAAGAAAGACTCACAAAGCTATAGATTATCATTAGACAAGAGAAAGTCATACAATCGAAGCTATGCAAGGAGTAGTGATTGCCATACAACGGATGCACAATGAGCTATAAGTATATGAAAGATCTCCAATGGAACTAGTAGGAGTGCATCCAACTTGCTTGCTCACGAAGACCTAGAGAACTTTTGAGGAGGCTCATCATTGGAATATACAAGCCAATTTCTATAGTGTAAAGCTCCCCACATAGTTATGCAACTAATACATGAAAACTCTCTCATATAAAGTAAAGGTGCTAAACATGAGCACAAATGATGATCATAAATGATATGGTGCTATAACATGAGCACAAGTGATGAATATAAATGATATGGTGCTGTAACATAAGCACAAGTGTGTGATAAAGAATAGTAATGTTGCCCCATTTTATTATTTCTTTTTTTTCTTTTTTTCTTTTTCTCTTTTTGTTTCTATTTTTTCTTTTTTTGTTTCTCTTTTCGATGGCCTCCATGGATCTTTTCACTTTTAGGAGCAAGCATGCTAATATGATATATCATATATGACAACACACTAATGATGATAAAACAACATATTGATGATACAAATAACTAATATGAATGTGCCATAAGAATACATATGACAACGGTGCCTCTGCCAGTGTAGCAGGTTATGCAGTGCTCTAGCGTAACATGAGTAAAACCACACATCAGCTTTATAGAAACACGCAAGGGAATAAATAAGTTATGAATGACAACAAGTCATGTAATGCAAGATGGATGTTGCATGACAATATATCTCAGAACAGCTATGGAAATGCTGTAGTAGGTAGGTATGGTGGTTGTTTTGAGGAAGATGTTTGATTTAGGTGTAGGAGAACAAGATGAAGATCTCCCACGAGTTTGGATGTACCTGCGAAAAATGCACCAACTCTCAATGTGAGAAAGGGAAAAGCAAAGTACCGAAGAGGCTAGCAATATGGTGGTGGAAGTGCCATAAAAACCGCAGTTTTAGAACTCACAAGTAAAAAGATTCCAAATAAAAATATGATCATGCAAGACGTAATGAAAATTACTCCTAGGGGTGCTGTGGAAAATGAACAAGTCACTGTTGGGGACCCGACCATAGCGCATAACATAAAGCCATTACGGTTGCTTTAGGCAAAAAGAAGTCATATACCATTATGCAATCAACTGGAAATTTAAGTGTGGCACAGTTTAATTCCACTTTACTAGACCATCATGTTTACCATTAAGCAAATTAGTATCTCAAAACAACATCAATGATTCAAGTGACACAATTTAATGATCTACAAGATTAATGTATCATTTAATTATATCATCTACCACATTTAGCATTTTCTGTACTCAACCAAACACCAATCAACTTATTTAAAAGATAAAATCTCCAAGTAATTAAACAATGATATATGAGAGTACAATATAACAAAACTAACAGCTCTACAAGAGATGCATGAAAAACAAGAGCTAGAGAGCAAACGATAACAAAAGACGAATACTCAACGAATATAAGTGAAGAATACGAGTATACATATGAAAAAGAGGAGCGTGTCTCTCTCCCACACAAAAGAATGCTAAGATCCATATTTATTCAGAGAATGAAAATAACAAAAACAAAAACAAACAGACGCTTCAAGATAAGCATATAAGATGTGACGGAATTAAAATATAGTTTCACAAGAAAGGACCTTATAGTTTGTCGATGAAGAAGAGGGTGCCTTGGGCATCCCCAAACTTTGAAGCTTGAGTCTTCTTGAATTATATTGGGGTGAACCACCTGGGCATCACCAAGCTTTGTCTTTACTATCCTCTTAATCATATTGTATCATCCTGTTCTCTTGATCCTTTAGAACTTACTCCACACCAAACTTAGAGTAACTTCATTAGAGGGTTAGTGCACAAAAAATTATAATATTATGTAGGAACACAATTTCTATCATTGCTAATGGACATTAGCTACAGTCACTGATACTTAATAGGATAAAAAGATCCAATCAAAATAGCAAAAGAGGCATTGCAAAAGAAAATGGCAGAATCTGTCAAAAACAGAACAATCCGTAAATACGAATTTTTTCGAGACACTTAAATTGCTCATATTAGAAAACTCAAAATTAATTAAAGTTGCGTATACATCTGAGGATTATGCATAAAAAAGGGCATATATTTCTGACGTTCCAGTGAATTGATATAAATTTTACGGTGGACAGCAGAAATCTGTTTCATCACAGGAATTGAATTTTAACATCAACTTTTGACTAGAGGCTTAACTTGACACAACATGGCAATAAAAATAAGATACAAAGAAATTCCTATATAGGTACGAAAAGTACTTTACACAAGCAAAACAAATTAAAATAACAGGAATAAAAGTGGGTTGTCTCCAATAAGCGCTTTTGTTTAACGCCTTTGAGCTAGGCACAAAGTGGAAACTCAAGTATTATCAAGAGATGAAGCATCAACACCATAATTTGAACGAACAACAGAATCAAAATGTAGCTTCATTCTTTTCCTAGAGAAGTGTTCCATACCTTTCTTGAGTGGGAATTGGTACTTGATGGTACCTTCTTTCATATCAATAATTGCACCCACAGTTCTCAGAAAGGGTCTTCCGAACACAATTGGACAAGATGGATTGCATTCAATGTCCAAGACAATAAAATCAACGGGGACCAGGTTATTGTTAACCATAATAGGAATATCATTGATCCTCCCCCAAAGGTCTCTTCAAAGCATTATCAGCAAGAAAAAAGTCCAAATAAAAATGTTCCAATGGTGGCAAGTCAAACACATCATAGAGCTTTTTAGGCATAACAGAAATACTTGCACCAAGGTCACACAAAGCATTGAAATCAAATTTATCTACTTTCATCTTAATGATAGGCTCCCAACCATCTTCTAACTTCCTAGGAATAGAAGTTTCAAGTTTTAATTTATCTTCCCTAGCTTTTATGAGAGCATTTGTAATATGAGCAGTAAAAGCCAAATAAATAGAGCCAGCATTAGGACTTGTGGCCAATTTTTGCAAGAACTTAATAACTTCAGAAATATTACAATTATCAAAATCAAAATTATTATCATAAAAAAAACCGAACCACATTCTCTCACGTTCGTAAAAATTACAGCAGTTTTATCAACTCTAGTTTCAAGAGTTTTGGGCAATTTTAAATTTTTGGGTGAAGTAGAGGAGAAATTTCCAACACCAACTATGTTATCATGGATAGTAGGAGGCTTACTAACATGTGAAACACCATTATTTTCAGATGTAGTAATAGTAAAAACTTTAACAATATTAGACTCTTTCTATAATTCTCTTTCTCTTTCCCATCGAGCACGTAACTGAGCTATCAATCTAACATTTTCATCAATTTGAATTTGAATGGCATTGATTTTAGCAAAGGAATTATTTTTTTAGTTTCAGTAGGCATGATTTTATATTTTAAAAGATCAACATCAAGGACAAGACTATCAACTTTAGACACAAGAATATCAATTTTCCCAAGCTTTTCCTCAACAATTTTATTAAACGAAGTTTGTGTAGTAATAAAATCTTTTAGCATGGTTTCAAGTTCATAGGTGGTAGTCGTATTTTTGTTATAATAATTACCATAAGAGTTTACATTATATGGAGGATAGGGCTTATAGTTGGTGTTACCATAGTTGTTCCTATAGGCATTGTTGTTAAAATTGTTGCTTTTAATAAAGTTTACATCAACATGCTCTTCTTGTGCAACTAAAGAAGCTAAAGGAACATTATTGGGATAAATATGGGATTTACCACTAGCAAGCATAGACATAATCATATCAATCTTTTCATTCAAAGTGGAGGTTTCTTCAACAGAATTTACCTTCTTACCTTGAGGTGTCCTCTCCGTATGCCATTCAGAATAATTCACCATCATATCATCCAAGAGTTTTGTTGAAGCTCCCAAAGTGATGGACATAAAGGTACCTCCCGCAGCTGAATCCAATAAGTTTCTTGAAGAAAAATTCAGTCCTGCATAAAAGGTTTGGATGATCATCCAAGCAATCAGTCCATGGGTTGGGCAATTCTTTATCATAGATTTCATTCTTTCCCAAGCTTGAGCGACATGTTCATTATCAAGTTGTTTAAAATTCATGATGCTACTTCTTAGAGAAATAATTTTCGTAGGAGGATAGTATTTTCCAATCAAAGCATCTTTGCATTTAATTCAAGAATCAATACTATTCCTAGGCAATGAAAGCAACCGTTCTTTAGCTCTTCCTCTCAAAGAGAAAGGAAATAATTTCAGTTTTATAATATCACCATCTATATCTTTATATTTTTGCATTTCACATAATATTAAAAATTTATTTAGATGGGCATCAGCATCATTAGAACTAACACCAGAAAATTGCTCTCTCATAACAAGGTTCAATATAGCAGGTTTAATTTCAAAGAACTCATCTTTAGATGCAGGTGGAGCAATAGGTGTGCATATAAAATCATTATTGTTGGTACTTGTAAAGTCACACAACATAATGTTTTCAGCGAAACTCATTTTAGCAAATTACTAGACAAACCGAAATAACAATAATAGAGAAATAATAAACAAACCGAAATAAGAAAAGCAACAAAACTGTAAATAAAATACTAAAACCGAATAAGAAAAGTAATGCACGTAACTATTTTCTGTATTTTTGATATTAAGCAAACAAGATAGTAATAAAAATAAACTAAGCAAGACAATAACAAAATAAAAAGATTGGAAGTGCGAAAACTTCCGTCGCAGTGAATCTTCAAATCCCCGGCAACGGCGCCAAAAAAATGCTTGATGCACACGGTGGGTGTGTTGTTGGGAGACCCCAAGAGGAACGTGTGAAGTAGTGCAGCAGCAAGTTTTCCTCAGTATGAAACCAAGGTTATCGAACCAGTAGGAGATGAAGGATTCCCTTGAGGTGTCAAGGCGCCAGAAAAGTGCTTCCTGGTGGTTGACGTGGAGCCTGCACACAAACAATCAAGATACTTTGCCCCAACTTAACAGTGAGGTTGTCAATCTCACCGGCTTGCTGTAACAAAGGATTAAACGTATGTGTGGAAGAAAGAGTGATGTTTGCAGAAAGTAACATGTTTGCAGTTGTGGTTTTATCAGATTAATGAGAAGGACCGGGGTCCACAGTTCACTAGTGGTGTCACATTCATCCATGCGTGGTAAAAAAATTACAACTAGGCAATTGACATAATAATGATGAGCAACCCAATGCATATACTAATGATATGGTGTCTAGTGTGAGATTCAATCGGGCATTACAACAATATACATAGACCGTTCCCACCGCATCTATGACTAATAATCCACCTTCCGGTTAGCGTCCGCACCCCTTTCAGTATTAAGTTGCATGCAACAGATTATCGTCTTAAGCACTGTGTGTAAAGTAAGTAAGTAAGTAACATCATCCTTAGATAAAGTACTACTTTTTTATCCCTAGTAGCAACAACACATCTATAACCTTAGAGCTTTCTGTCACTGCCCCAGATTAAATAGAGACATGAACCTACTATCGAGCATAAATACCCCTCTTAGAGTTACAAGCATCTACTTGGCCAGAGCATACAAAAGTAACGGAGAGCATGCAAGATCATTAAATAGCACACACATTGTCGTAGTATCGGCATATTTAATAGGAGACGGGGGTCCTCTAGCCTACGTATGGATTGTTGGCAAGAAGGTTGGTGTCGTCGAGGACGGGATTGAACACGGCGAATTTACCCAGCTTCAGATCCCGCAGCGGTGGCGAGATCCTATGTGCTGCTATAATTCACAATGAGGCAATAGCCGTGAACAGGTTACAATGTGTATGATGCCTACTGAAGCGTAGCTCAACTTGGATGAGCTTGGCCCTAAAGGCCTCCCGGTGGCCGGCTTATATAGGCGGCCAGACCCCGGGTTACAAGGTAAGTACTTGGCCGGCAAGTAAACAGAGTCCTAGTTGTAGTCGGCTTTGGTTGTCGCCTTCCATCTTGGGCTTGGTGGCTTCATGGGCTTCGGTCTGCTGCCTTCCTTGGACCGTCCGCCTACTTCCTTGTATGTCAGCTGTCTGGGCCGCCCGACAGGCATCAACCTTACCACCCTTGGGCCACCCTGGACTAGCCGGATTGATCCATGTTAGAGATACCCCTGGTCGGTATATCCCCAACATTAGCCCCCAGAAAGGTTGAAGTTCTCCAGGCGTCGGCTTCTTCATCTTCTTGATCTTCAGTCTTCAATGTTGGCGGCTGCAGGGCTTGAACCATTCTGAATATAGGGGGTCGCGTGCCGGCTTGATCACCAGCGGGCGGACGCCTTTATCCTACATGGGAAAGTCGGCTAGATTAACTTGTCGGATGGCTTCTCGGGGGAGCCGCATCCTTACTGACAGGTCAAATCAATGTCTGATAGATGACGTCATTTGGTCCATGACAGTTTGAATCCAAAATGTAACGAAATCGTGCATTGTCGGCCATACCACGGAGGCGGCCTTTAGCCACGGAGGCAACCATGTCGCTGACGACAATGGCGGTTGTGCCATGAAGGCGGTTATATCGTTGACGTCAAGACAGTCATGCCACGGAGGCGACTGTGTCGCTGACGATAAGTCGGCCGAGCCTTGGAGGTGGCCGTGTCACTGACGGCAAGACGTCCATGCCACCAATGCGACCTTCTTGTTGATGATAGAGCTGCATGTCGTGCAACCCCCAAGTATCGAACGAGGTCAATATCGATGTCGAGCCCCGGAGTGTCGAAGTTTTTCTTGATCCGCCTATCTCCAGCGTTGAGTCGATGTACTCGGAAGTCGTCTCGACGCTTGGAAGAACTTGTGGCGTTGTAAGTCGATGATTGCAGTTCCCGTGGCTCGTGCCGGCTTGACTGAAAGACGGCTTGAGAGATGATGAAAATGCTGCGATTGCAGCCCCCAGGTGTTAAGTATCCTGCATAGTAGACATAGCTGCATTAAGATGTACTTTTAATGAAAACTGAATAATTTTAAGGCCTGAGCCGGTAGATTTTAACAAACACTTATGGGTTGTAAATTTTATTTGGCCCGTCTTAATATTTATCTGGTTTATATGTTTAACTTTTCATATGTTAGCAGAACCGCAGCCGGAAACTTTAGCTGAGACAACCAGGGCTAGTACCAAATAGTTTAGAATCAGAGACAAATTAAAGCCGACATGTTGGTTCTAATGACATACTACTAGGTAATCCGCAGATAAACAATCATATAACGGTATTAGGCGGTGCAAACTGATTGCTTAATTTGGACTAGAGGCGGCAAGTATCTAAAATTTTGAACCATACTGCGCGAAGCAATATCAGGTAACTTAGATACTAAAAGGGATATGATCAAATGAAAAGACAAAAGATGGCATGATCTTAGAGCATAATGAGCAAACCATATACTTTTATTTCACAATCATACAAATAATTAACTGTTAAGTGTATATAAACTTAGCTTGTTTGACATTTGTGCCGAGTAGACGGGCGTGGCGGAAGATGCCAGCTCCAAGCTGATGAAAACAGCCACATTATGTTGACGGCAGCCCCATGCTGACAATATCAGCCCCCAGGATCCCGAAGATGGTCCGAGTAAGGCGGCGACGAGTAGAATATACTGCAAAGCATCATGCCGCGTTAGTGTTTAAGCCGGAACACGGCGATAAATGTGCCGGCAAGGCGTCTTGTTGCGTTAGCAATTAAGTCGGAATACGGAGGTTCGATGTTTTATATCGATCGTTGTCTCTCCAAATTGATCAGGTTGGGGCGATCGGAAACAACTTAACAACTTGTCGATGAACTCATCTAATCCGTATGTGACGATGGCGACGTCCCGCATAACATCCATCACGAATACAATTATTAGTATAATGATATTATCTGCCGTAATGTGTTTTACACAAGTTGTGGCATGGATTTGTCGATATATTTTTGCCCGAGCGGTTAGCTTGCTTGACTGATCAAGTGATGGCTGGTTTTAGTACGTACGTTGCATGGAGGTAGCAGCCAACAAATCCTCTCTCTTGACTGATCAAGACCAAGCTAGCTCTTTCCTTGGATTTTGCTGATTCTCAGCTGTCTGATTTCGTTTTCGTGCACAGTCACTTTTCTGGCCGTTCGTTCATTCCTTACGATTCGTATTGTCTCGCTCGCGAGCGTCTCTCGCATCGTCTCGATCGCTGGTAAGCGGGCTGGATGAAGCCCGTTGGGGGGGGGGGGGGGGTTTAGTTGCCCGTTAATGTCTCTGTCTCTGCAGCTACGCTTCACAGGAGGAAGCGGGCAAAACAGAGGAGCTCCTCCCTGCTCCCGCTGCGGGTCCATGGCGACAATTAGAGGAGGGGCTGGAGGAGTGGAGGGCAGCGACGACCTCGAGGGCGGACCAGGTAGCTCCCTTCCTCATTCGCTCAGTTCATCACCTCCTGCGCCCGTCGCGCGCCTTTTCTCTCTCTATTAGGAGTTGCAGTAGATTTTTGTCGGTGTGCTGCCGTGAGGTGTGACGGATATGGAGGTCGTTGTAGATGTTAGTCGCCGGCGACATACTGGTTGCGAGGGAGCTCCGTTTTTCATCTCCGTTTGTGTCTAGTTTAGGATGTTTTTGTTCGATGTGTCGATGTAACGTAGGGCGTAGGCGTTTGACCAGATCTCGTCGCCATCGCTGTGTTTGGTTCTGAATCGTGCAGTCCCTTGTCGGTAGGCGACCATGTTTTGCCCCTTGCTGGTAGGCGAGCAGCGTTTTGGGTCTAGGTTGGGGATGATTCGTGCTCTGGGTCTGGCAGGCCAGGGGGTGTCGTTTTAGGCAACACCGTTTGTGTAGTTTTTTGGTGTGTTGTTTAATTGTGCTTCAATTCTCGTTTTATGGTGTGGTGTTGTTCAGTGCAGGGTATACAAACTCCACCCACAAGGATTTTTTTGTTTTGAGTTTTTGTGACGATTTTTGGATCGGCATATAGAACTGGATTGTGTGGAGACATACGTGTATTTTCAGAATACTTTTTGCAGCAGATTCATGTTTGTGTGAGAATCAGCTACCTAACGTTGTGGAGGGCACTCTATATATGTTGAATATGTGGAAGACCATATGGTTATAGTGATGGGCAATGTTTCTCCATTGATTGTGATGTTAGTTTTGTTTCTCGCTTGCTGAATTATTCTTTTTCATCATTTATCTTGTGTAGTTATGCTCTATGTTATTTTTTCAGGTGAAAGACTCGGATAGAAGTTGTAGGTACAAGGCGTTAGATGATGCACTGTTTGGTTTCTTTCAGGAAACATGTTTTTGTCATGTTGTTCATCATGTTTTTTTCTCTTTGCCATGCATTATATAGTTTTTTATGCATTTTTCTTATTTGTTGCTTTTGTTTTGTAGGCTGTGGGTAGTTTGAAGAGGAATTTCAGTGATTATTGCCAAGATACGCTTGGAACTGTCGTGGTTAGATTGATTTTTTTCATTCATTAATCAAGCAACTATAATCAACAGGGATGATCAACAAAAGAAGAGTTGTCTGCCTACCTTTTTCAAGTAATTCTTATTCTACTTTTGTTGATCTTTTATATCTGTGTCGGTCAATTTTGTAGCTTCTCCTCATTTTTCATCTTAGTACAGGATTTTGGGAGTTGTGATGCTCGGATGAAAACCAGCATCCCTCTCAGGTTGTCTTCTTTGTCGACTGATTTCAAGATGAGTGTGCAGTCTAAGTTTGTGAAGTCACTTCCAGCTGATGTATGATTTTTCTTATTGTTTTAGCTTGAGCTTTTCGTGGCCATATTTTTTATATTTGTTTTGCTGAATATTTTTAGTGTCCCCATGTTTTTCTTTCTCAGGTCATAGATGGCATTATGAGCATCACTGATAAGTTTGCTTTGAACAACCCCATATCTAATAAACCAAAGTTGGATATATTAGTCTCTCTCTGTCTCTTCTTCTCTGCTTATATTCATGCGTCTCTCTCTCTTTATCTCTCTATATTCTTGTCTCTCTGTCTCTCTCTGTTTAGTTTCATATGTATCTCTCTCTATTTGTTTAGATTCATGCGTCTCTCTCTATTTCTGCATCTATCTCTCTGTCTATCTGTCGCTCATGTTCTTTCTATCCTTCTGTATCTGTCTTTATTTCTAGAAATATATCTATGTTTCTGCATCTATATCTATCTATCTTTCTGCATCTCTCTCTCTCCCTCTCTCATTTTTAGGTATCTATCTCTATATATCTTCATCTCTCTCTCAGTATCTCCTCATTCTCTTTCTCTCTATCTCATTTGCATGTATATATCTTTATCTCTCTCATTTCTTCTTCAATCTCAGTCTCTGTCTCTATCTCTCATTTCTTCTTCATTCTCTTTTTCATGTATATATATTTTTCTGCATCTCTCTATCTCTCTCATTTGCATGTATATATCTTTATCTCTCTCATTTCTTCTTCAGTCTCTGAATCTAGATAGATCTCTTCAGTCTTTGTCTCTATCTCTCTGTTAATTTGTCTCTTTGTCTCTCTATATATTATTTAGTGTATATCTGTTGATATTTAGTCCCTCTCTCTATTTGTGTCGAAATAAGAACAGTAAATAAGAAGTTTGAACTATGTTGTTGTAAATAAGAACCTGTAAATAAAAGTTGACCTTTGTTATTGTTGTGCTGCATTTTGTGCTCTGTTCATAATTATCTGCATCTAATTCTTGAATCTATTTAGTTAGTTTATTCTAGTATCATTGTAATTTTTAGTGTGTTAGTTGTTTTTTGCACTGTCAGATTAGTCCACTACGGGTCTTGTATGATAATATGATATCCATCTGTACTAACAACCCAAGGGGGACTCTCCTTGGGCCTTAAGTCCGCTATACATCTTTCGGGCCGAAATATCGTTCACTATCTCTCTATCTCTTTAGAAGTTAAGAAATTAGTTTCCACACTATGTTTCTGATGTGTGAGAGAACCATGTAGGTAAGAAGTATAACTACATTTGGCATATGTACTTTTGGTCATTACTATCATGTACATTGTTAATGCTTGTCCATCTAGTAGCTATGTCTCAAGTGTATCTGTGTATTCCATGTTTTCGGTCCATTTTTCTGTTGACTCTTTAAAAAAAAATGTGTTTGTGGATGGCCCAGATGGTCCTTGCCAAAACAACAGGAGGCGGTCTTCTTTTATATCTATCTTGGAAAAAGCTTTCTTCAATCAATGTTACATTCTTTTTGAGTTTCCTTATTCAAAATTTTGTGGGTATAATTTTCGTCACCACAACAATATAAGGATCTTTGGTACTAGTCAAGTTTTCATCTCTTTTTTGTTAATCTCGTCCCTTGTTTCATGAAAGTCGTGCTTGTTAAGTCACCTGAGCGTGAAGAGTATGTTTTTCAGCTGAAAAGTGATCACATCAAGACTCAGATTTTTGGACCTGGTTACATGAAGCTTTTGAAGGGCTACGACATGAAGAGAGGCGACACGTTCAGGATTGAGCTTGATCATCTATCATTTGTCAATAGGATGTAATGCCAAGACATGCCCATGTGGTAATCGTATTATGAAATGAAGAATTATATCTATCTTTGTTGTGAATTCTCTATAATACGAGAGCTATGAAGTTAGATTTTACCTATGTCTTACTATATGTGTTTGTCTGCAACATTTCATTTTCTCTACGGCATGTTTTTCCTCAGATTTTTCGTGTGCATACTGCATCTACTATCTGGGTTGAGCTAATCATGCAAAAGTTTTTCTGAGGGGAGGGGGAAAGAGCACTGAAGCATGAAGGATCCTTGAAGTATCATCTCAGTTCGTACTGACAAGGATTTTTACCTGAAGAACGAATGTTTGGTATCTGTCCAGGTTAGCATCCACACCGTCAGATCTCTTGTTCCCGTCTTCAGGATCATTTATTTCCCGTCGTGTCACACGGCAGCAAGTGGTGCCACACGGTAGGAGGCCAATTGCAGAGAGAGGCCTAGTTTGTTTTCAGTTCCTTCTGTGTTTTTTTCGGGTATGGGTTGGGCTACAACTCAAAAACAAACCCGTTAAGGCGGCAACTAACTGGGCCGCTCAAACTGGACGAGTTAACATAGATGTGGGCCGAAGGAATTGAACTGAACGAGCAAACACGCGCGCAGAACTGAGACAAGACGACGTGGCAGCATTTGATTCGTCCAAAAAATCTGTCTGTGCACGAATTTAAAATCAGCTAGCTGACAGTTAGACAATCCCCTTTCCTTTACTTGATCCATGCTAACCAAAACAGATTTGGCCACAACAGATTGATCCGGACTTGCCCTATCAATAGAATATATTGGGTAAGCTAGCACTGAGCTAGTTCCTTCCTTATTCGATCCGTGCGTATCGCAAATCCTAACCAAAACGGATTTGGTTGGTGGCATCACCGATCGATTCCGCTGGATCCGAATAAGTCGGCGGATTAAACTTGTATAACTTCGGCCATGTACGGTTAGTCTGCGGAAAGAATTTCGTGAGTCGGATCGGGATTTGTCTGCTGATAGACAGTTACGCGACATAGACGTTGTGATTGGAGGCCGCCTCCGATTGCTCTCGACTCGCCGTCTCATACGTACAGATGTGATCTAGCGTCCGGCAAGACGGATTAGCTAGATCGACCAATCTGATCGATGATGAGGACGTCTACCCGAAGAATACGAACCGGCCAAAGTGACGATTATGATGTTTGATCGAGCCGGCCTGTTGAGGCAGAATATACGGCTAGAAACTTTACAACGTTCGATCATGCAGGCCTGCCGGAGCAGAGTACACGGCTAGATGCGATTTGGTCACGGTAAATGCAAATGACGATCGGAACCGTTGGCTGCGGACAACCAATATTGTTCCCGCCTGGAACGTGACGTCAGAAATCTTATGCCCCACGGTGGGCGCCAACTGTCGTAATATCGACATATTTGATAGGAGGGGGTCCTCTAGCCTACGTATGGATTGTGGAGAAGAAGGTTGGTGTCGTCGAGGACGGGATTGAACACGGCGAGTTTACCCAGTTTCAGATCCCGCAGCGGTGGCGAGATCCTATGTGCTGCTATAATTCACTATGATGCCGTGAACATGTTACAATGTGTATGATGCCTATTGAAGTGTAGCTCAACTTGGATGAGCTTGGCCCTAAAGGCCTCCCGGTGGCCGGCTTATATAGACGGCCAGACCCCGGGTTACAAGGTAATTACTTGGCCGGCAAGTAAACAGAGTCCTAGTTGTAGTCGGCTTTGGTTGTCGCCTTCCATCTTGGGCTTGATGGGTTTCGGTCTGCTGCCTTCCTTGGACCGTCCGCCTACTTCCTTGTATGTCAGCTGTCTGGACCGCCCGACAGGCATCAGCCTTACCACCCTTGGGCCACCCTGGACTAGCCGGATTGATCCATGTTAGAGATACCCCTGGTCGGTATATCCCAACACACATGATATGTTGTGAAGCAATAACTTTAGTACTCAATATTCATCGAATCCCAGCAAACACAACATGGAGAATTACATAAAGATGAACTTGATCATGATAGGAAGCTCACAAGATCTAAACTTGATAGCACAAAAGGAGAAGACAACCATCTAGCTACTGCTATGGACCCGTAGTCCAAGGTAGACTACTCACGCATCAGTCCGGAGGCGGTCATGGCGACGTAGAAGCCTCCGGGGACAATTCTCCCACCCGGCTGGGTGCCGGGGAGCAGTTCTGATCTCTCCCGAAGTGGTGGCGGCGACGGCGGCGGCTCGGGGCCCGTGGAGGAAAACGTGATTAACCGTCTGGAATTTTTAGGTCAGGGGGGTTTATATGGGCGAAAGACCTAGGTCGGTGGGCACCCGAGGGCGCCAGACCACCTCCCGGAGCGGATGGCTTCTGGCCCGCGCCACGAGGCGATGTGGGCCCCTCGGGGTCTGTCTTCGTCTCGTTTTCGGTTCTTCTGGTCGCAAATGTTCCAAAAATAAAAACTGGTTGGCTCGTTTCCAACTTGGGAGATATTTCCTTAAGAGCTTTTCTAAAACCAAAAACAGAAGAAAACATGGAACTGGCACTGTGGCATCTTGTTAATAGGTTATTTCCAGAAAATGCATAAAACTATATAAAATGCATATAAAACATGTAATAACTGGAGGGGTTTCGGTGCAAAAAACAATAATTTTTCTAACGTAAGAACGCCCTGACTAGACATGATCTATCTATGTAGTACATGCGATAACGGTGGCGGAACGGGTAACATTACCTCCATGAAGACCGATAGCGGGGATTACGCTCCCGCACAAGCGTTGCCGACGAAGTCATACGTAGCCGACCTCAAGGTCGCGGAAAATTTGGCGCGGCGAAGTACATGATGACGCGGCGATGTCGACGATGACCTGCGTTGACGGGCGTCGGGCGGAAGGTGGCATGGCGCGGGCGGCAGGGCTGCTGGGTGGGCGATACAACGTCGCCCAGGCTCCTCAAAGTGGCGCCTCCGAGCAATTGCAAGCATATGGAGCTTAACAACAACCCCCGGTCACTCAGATCCAGCTGAGATCGCAGGGGTAGAACTTTTCTGGAATTCCGCAAGGCAACGACGCCCGGCGGTATAGATTTGGTGGAGAGAGGAGGCAAAACGACGCCCGGCGATATGACCGCAGACATCCGATGCCCTGTTGTATCTCGTTACCGACAAAGGTTATTAACTCGTCTGTGATATTACATCTCCATGACCTAGTCATAAATTGTCGGGTTATGACTCCCAAGAATCGGGGGTAGTCACTTCCTGAAGAGTAGTTCGTGAAGGGGGTTGAACACGGAGGTCAAGACCCTCGAGGGGCTCCGCGATGTTGCTCGCCGAACCCGAAGACGACACGCCCACGACAGAGATAGACACCAGCCTCTACCCAGGTTCACGGCCCTCGTGAGGAGGTAAGACCGCTACTCCTGCTTGTCTGTATTAGATGATGGAGTTTACAGTACAGTGGAGTTTGCCGGAGGTCCCCTTGAGGCAGTTCTTGCCTGGGGAGGGAAGCGATGGTCTTCTTCCTCCTCCAGCTCAAGGCTATCCTAACAAGAGTTGCTAGGGTTTACAAGGGTTGTAGCACGCCAAGAGCGGACCTGTGCTACGATGGATGTCTTGCCTCTTTTATAGGCCCCTCGGGCCCTCTCCTTCGGCTTGGACTTCCCGGTGGCTCCCATGCGACAGAGGCATGGTGGAGTAGGAGTCCACCGTGGTCCGTTCGTCCATGGACGCGGTCCATCGTTGGTAAAGGTGGGCTCGGTGGCCGACAGGCGGCCGACCGCGCTGTACTGCCCGCAGAGAGGGCAGTCTCTGAGGTGGAGCCTGCGATGACGGTCTCCGTTGGAGGGTTGCGCCGTCCACCTGCTTTATCGTCAGAGTAGAAGGTCCTGGCAGTTGCGCAGCAGGCGGAGCCGCTTTATTGACCCCTTTATCACCAAAACGGCAACGGGGATGCTTGCGTCACCACGTGGGCGTGGCAGGGGCCATGTGCGTCCTACCGTACTTCCTTGGCCGCTACGTTTCCCTCCAGGCGCGGGGAGGCCTGAGGGGAGTTTCCTGCAGGACTCCCTCGAGGCGCGTTGGCGCCTCGGGAGGGTCCCCTTAGGCGAGGTATCCCTTGAGGGCAACGCTTCCGCTTTAGGCCCTCGAGGGGAGTTGCCTCTCACGGGCCCCGTCAGGCGGTGACGCCTGGTCCTCAGCCGTTTCGTCCGGCTGGCCAGTGTGCGAGGCCTGAGGGGAAATGGGCTCTCGCCATACCCCAGTTCCCACTGGGCCGACAGTAGCCCCCGGGCCCATGATGGGCACGGTTGAGCCCATGGGCTCAGGCGAAGCGTCGTGGGCCCTTAGTGCCCAGCCGGCCCAAGCCACGCGGCACTTGGACGAATAACGGACTCGCACGATCCGGGGTGCGAGTCGTGGGGGGTCCCGCCACGTCCCGGTAACTGCTCCTCGAGGCGACTTAGCCCGAGCGAGACCACAGGGAGCCGTTACCGTTTCCAATTCTTCACGCAGAAGTTTCCGATTCCCAGAGCTCTCCGCCTCCGATCTGTCTTGCGACACTCTCTTCTCCGCCTCCTTCAACCTTCCGCGCCCCCGACGATGAGCCCACTCAAGAGCAAGGGCAAGGCCGCCTCGGGGTCTTCCTCCTAGGCGGAGGCCCTTGAGAGTGTTGTGAGCGCGGCGCTGCTGGGCGTGCGCGACAACGAGAAAGCGCTCGACAAGGTCCGGTACCTGGTGGCGGACCGGACGAACGAGCACGGCGCCACTGCCCTGAAGCCTGGGGCGCACGGGAAGCATCCGCGCGGGTTCTTCCCGATCTTCGAACATTGTCTTGCTGCGGGACTGGTGCCGCCCTTCTCGCCGTTCCTGGAGGCGGTGCTGGCATTCTACCAGGTGCAGCTGCTGCACCTGCACCCCAACTCCGTCCTCATCCTCGCCGTCTTCTCCTACCTCTGCGAGGCGTACCTGGGCCTGGAGCCTACGGTGGGGCTGTTCCGGTGCTTCTACGCGCTCCGGAACACGGCGAAGAACGAGCGCTCCGCGTGCGTCTCGTTCCGCATCGTCGACGGCATGGGGAGCGTCTACATCCCCATGTCTTGGAGCGAGGGCAAGGCCATCAAATCCGTGACGAAGAAGGTAGACGACTTCCGTCAGAAGTGGTTTTTTTTTGGGGTGGAGCGTCCCTGCGCCTTCCTCGAGGTCCCCGACGAGCCCCCGGAGAAGAACTCCCACTGGGGCAAGGCCACCTTCGACGACGCCAGGAACGTGAGCTTGATGGGGCGCCTGAGCTTCCTCCGCGAGGAGGGCCTCACGGGGCAGATGGTCGTGGCGGACTTCGTGACGCGCCGCATCACGCCCCTCCAGGCACACTCGGTCCCCATGGGGATGTACTCGGGGCCGAGCGATAAGATGCGGCTCCACGTCAAGGACACCATCGACAACAGCCTCTCCGCGCTCTTCGTTAATCCATCGGTGCTTGCCGTGGATGATCTTCCCGCGGCGCTCTGGCCCCTTCACCAATACAACATGACGGAGCGTTTGGACCTCCTGGAGGGGATGCCTCCGTTCGTCCCGACATGCCAGGCGGACTTCGAGGTGCCGATGCAGGCCACGCGGGGAGCGGAGGGGGCCGATTCTCCTTCGGCCTCAGGAGCTGGCCCAGGTGAGGACGAGGCCGCTGCAGGGGAGGTTTCCTCCTCATGGGCCGGGCCATTTACTGACGAGATTTGTGATATCTCGTCAGGCGATGAAGATGCCTTCGTGGTGGCGCCCTCGCGCCTCGTGGAGGAGGAGGCCTCTGACGCGGAGGCCTCTCCGGGAGGCCGCAGGCCCTGCACCAAAGCCGTTGTGGACCGCTCGGGGGCGAGGCCGTCTGACGTTCCTTCCAAAAGGAAAGCTGAAGCGATCGTTTGCCTTTAGCTTTCTCTTTCACTTTGCCCTTTACTGAAGGTCTTTTCTTGGGCTCCTGTCAGTGATCTAGTGCCTCTGAAGCGCCGCCGGCTTTGCAAGGCGGCTGATGTGAAGAGCGCCACGACAGGGGCCGTGGCTGAAGAGGCCGCGAGGCCTGTCGAGACGGCCTCCACGGGCCCCCTTGAGGGGGCACCTCAAGCGGAGGCGGCTGCGCCCCAGGCGGGAGCGGCGGGGCCTCAGGTGGAGGAGGGCGCGGTAGGCCCAGAGGCACCTGCACCGCCCCCCGAGCCTCTAGGGGTGCAAGGCTCGGAGGAGAAAACTTCCGCGCCGCCTCGCGCTCCTAATCCTCCTCGCGCGGCTACGCCTCTGCACGAGGCCACTCCACCGCGCGAACCAACGCCACCGCGCGCGTTGACGCCTCCGCGCGCGCCTACCCCGCCGCTTGCGGCCACTGCTCCCGTGCAGCCTGCAAGGGAAGCGCGCGAGGCTGCAGCAGGCACAGGCGGACCTGCTGGGGGAGATGCTGAAGGGATTATGCCCTAGAGGCACTTAATAAACATAATTTATTGGCAATATCCCAGTTGTTCATTATATGTTTTATACCATGCTATAACTGTATTAAGCGGAAACATTAATATAGGTGTGGTAGATAAACAGCCAGGTCCCTAGTAGCCTCTACTAAGACTAGTTTCGTTGCGCGATTGATGATCAAGGTTTTCTGATCATATGGCATGGCGCCGGTCGGCAACAGGAGTCATATCGTTAGGTGTAACGATGTGATTGACATACCCAGTATTTATAGGATATAGTCATTACGCCTTAAAACCGTGAGATCAACTCTTATTGTTATCCCTGTAAGATACTTTGATCGCACCAAACATCATATCTTATATAGTGTGACAATAACGGTGATACTTTTGGGTATCGAAAAGGGGTAGTTGAGAAGAGGGGTCAACCGCGGGATTTGTCAGTCCGCATAGCCGGATAGATACTCTAGGGCCCACTCGGTGAGATTATGTCAAATGAGTTTGCAAACATGTGACTAGGTCACCAACTGACATAATATCATAGACGTGTAGAATATAGCTATGTCGGTAACGAGATCATGATAGGTATGGAGATATCTGAGAATGATGCTCGGACACGCTAAGTATCGCCATGACAAAGGGTTTAAGACTATACGTCCAGGTTTGATAGATGAAAGTCATTCGTTATATCACAGTGATTAATTCATGGGGTCCAGGAGTTAGTCCTACGAGTTATTCGTTGATCATAGAGGAGTCTAGATCATACCTGTTATTATATCGAACCACTAGGGTAACACCCTTAAGGGGTTTCGACAAGACAACTGGAAAGGAAAGAGATCACCGGGAGCGTCCCGGGAGGGGTCCGATGGAGATCGGGCAGCGCCGAAAGAGTTTTCGGAGCTAGGAAAAATTATATATATTATGTTTGATATTAATAAGTGTAATTAATATGCAAATATGATTTTATATATTTATTTTCGAATTTTTAAAGGCTGATTTCCCTAAGTGGGCCTTCTAGTGGAAGGAAGGCCCATGAGGGGGGGAGAGTCCACCCCAGGGCTTCGGAAATCCTTAGAAAAAGGGTTCCCTTCGCAAAGGTCCACGCGCGTGCGTTCCGCTGCTGACAAGTGTCGCAATTTCGTTCGTTTCTGCTCCCACCTTTTCTCCACGCGGTGACAAGTGGCAGCTCTCTGGTGGTGGGCAGAGGGTTGTATATGCATTTATTTTGAGATTCGTTTTTTAAAACGAAATATCTTGAGAACCGTTTATCCGATTTACGAACCGTTTTCACTTTTGAACTCCTCGCGTCGAGATCTTCAAAACTAGATCTCATATTCATAAGTTTCGACAAACTTTTTTTTTGTACTTCGGATTGTGTTGTTTTGTACAACCTAAGTGTAATTGTACGTACAATCTGAATTTTGTAGTTTTACGTACAACCTGTTAGGTGTAGTTGTTCGTACAACCCGAATGTAGTTGTACGTACAATCCGGTCTGTGTTGCTGTACACCCCGGTCAGTGTTGCTGTACAACCCGGTCATTGTTGCTGTACAACCCGGTCTACGTTTCTGTACAATCCGGTCTGCATTGATGTACAACTCGGTCTGTGTTGCTGTACAACCCGGTCTGTGTTGATGTACGTACAAACTGATATGTGTTGCTATACAACCCGGTCTGCATTGCTGTACAGCCCGGTATGCGTTGCTGTACATCCCGTTCTGCGTTACTGTACTATCTTAGTTTAGTTTTTGTACAAGTCTAATAATAGATCCAGATCTAGATCTGAATTTGAATCTGGATCTGAACATGCGCGGGACCGCTTGCTTAATTTGCGCCACGTGTCGCAACGGCAGCGGGCGCTCGCTCCCGCTTTTCCCTTCGCGAAGGCCGACCTTTCCCTAGTCCCCTGGCATTTAAATTCACCAATAATTCCCTGATTCTCTCTCGATCTCGTGATTCCCTTTGTCGGAGTCGCGCCGAGTAGAGGAGGGGGATCTCTTCCACCATAGCCCGCTGCCGCGCTGCTGGTGTTCCGGTCCAAGTCTTCCGCTGCTCGTCCTGGACTGGAGCTTCGGAGGCCGTCGTCTCCACCGTATGTGTGTGACGCCATGCGAGGTGATGCGCTAGCGGTACTCGGAGGCCTACTTCCTCCACCCGACCTCGAGGTCATCTTCGTCGTCTTCGTCGCGCCGAGTTCTTCGTGACTTAGAGGTCGGCTACGTCGTCTTCATCGTCAACGCTTGTGCGGGAGCGTAATCCCCGCTATTCGGTCTACGAGGGTATGTATTCCGATCTCCGCCATACTACTATATCTGCATAGTTGTAACGCCCCGGAATTTATTCCCTTTTTGTTTTGTTTGTTTTTCTTTTTTTGCATCAACATGACATCATCATGCATCATATGCATTTTCCATCTTAATTAAAAATGTTGCATTTAAATTTAACTCCATTTAAATTTCTTTTCCACTTTTAAATCTAAATGCAAATCAATTTAATTTAAAATGTGATATTTAAATTCTTTTCAAATCTTCAAATTTATATTGTGTACTTTTGAAACTAAATATTGTTCAAAAGTCTATACATTTTTTTCTTTTCTATTTTGTTTTAAAATACAAGGACATAAAAGAATGTTTAAAAGAAATAAAACAGAGGGAGAAAAACATTCTTCCTGGGCCGGTTCCTCCACTCCCTAAGCTCCTGGCCCATCTTCAAGCCCAACCCGGCCTCCTTCTGTTGTCGTCTTCCTCACCTTTCCAGCGAGGCAGAGAGGACGCCATGGCTATGTCTCGCTGCCAGGGAGCCCCCACGCCGCGCGAACCACTCCCTTCTCTCCTTCTTATCCTCTGCGCCGCAGCCCCGCGCCAAACCCTAACCTAAGCCCTTCCCTCTTCTCTCCGCCGCCGCTCGCTTCCGTTCAACGCCCCGCCGTCGCCCCGGTTACAGAAACCCCAAGGGCGTCACGGACGTAATTCCGGCCAGCTCCAACGTCCCCCACGCGCCAGCAGCCACATCTCAACCTCCTTCGTCCTCGACGCCGCGTCAACGGACCAGGGAGCCGAGGCACGGACTCCTTCCCCCACGCCGGCCGAAGCTCCGCCTCGTCCTCACCAACACCGATCTTTCGCCTCCGGCCTCGTCGAGCTCCCTCCTCGCGCGACCGCCCTCCACTAGGTGAGCCGCACCTCCTCCCATCTTGCCCCCTTCGTTTCTGTGCCTCGCACCGCCATTCGGGAGTCGCCGGAGTGGTTGCCGCTCACGGCCGGGGCGGACACGAGCATGTCGAGCACGAACCCGAGCCCTCCGGTTCTCCTCTTTCGCATCGGAGAGTGGGAACGAGACCGCCACCCCCTCTACGCACACACACCCGCATACGCACGCCGCCGCGCCGCCCGGACGAAGTCGCCGTCGGCCGTTTTTGCTCCGCCGCCACGCACGACTCGCTGCTTCTTCAGTTTCGTCAGAAACTGGTGTGTTTCAGTTTTCGTCAGGAAACTTATCACCGTTTCACAACTTAAGCTGACGAGCCCCGCTCCTAACACTAGCACGCATCTGGCCCAGTGGCTAGCACCACCGAATCCCATGTCGCGCGGGCCGCGAGTTCGAATCCCCGACACGGGAATAAACCCCACCTTTTTCTCTTTAGTCTTACGCACTGACCTGCGGGCCCCGTCGGTCAGCGACTGTGGAGGCCTGCGCAGAGTCCCCGCACCAGTCAACGCCAGCAAGGCGCTCGGGCCCGCCTGGCAGCCGCACGGGCTAGCCCAGGCGCGGTGAGAAAAGCCAGATCCAGATCTGGATCTGGAAAATTGCGCCTAGACCCCTGCAGTTCCTGTTTTTCTGCACAGAACCCCACTGACAAGTTTGCTATCACGAATAGGTCCCTGCCTTTTGCAGTTTAGTCCAAAAACTTAATATGTTAATAACTTTTAATCTATCACTCCAAATTAAATAATCTTTATATGTTTATTTATCAGAAAAATGCAATGAACATTAATATGACATTTGTATGCCATTTTGCATCTGTTATTTTAATTGCTTAGTGTAATTTGTTAATTGCAACTAAATAATTAAATATGGAATGTGTGGGGTAATAAATATATAATGCCCTATTCCATTTAATTTAGTTAGGTCACCCATGCCATGTGTTGCCATGTTAACCAACATTTAATATCGCTGGTAAATAAATAACTTGCACCTAAATATTAATTGTCGGGGTTGGTTCCCGCTTAATTTGGATTACCTGCATTGTATTGCATCTTGCCATGTCATGCATCAGTCTCATATGATCATGCTGAATCTTTTGCCGTAGTTGTAAAATGCATCTTTTACGCTTTCCAGTGTTTGTTGCTTCTTCGCGGATAAGACGTTGAGATGTGTGAGCAGCGACAAGATCTGCTTCCATGCGGGATTTCCAGGCAAGCAAAGTTTGCTTGTTTACCTATACATTGTCTTTCATTCCTGCCGTTGATCTCTGCTACCCTAGTATTCGCTTCTTCATTGCGATCCCATCACATGTTTATCCTGCCTATACAGCTTTATCCCCACATCCCATCACCTGTTGTATGTTTATCTGTTAGCCTTGCGAGTCGTAGTGCATGCTTAGAGTTGGTTGTGCGAGTCGTCAGTTGGTCTTTTATTTCATATGCTTAGCTTGATAGAATATTCTACCTTAATAAAATGTTGTATTATATTGGGGTATTATAATTAAAAGATAAGGCACCGGCGGAAGGCCTTGCGAGGTGCTTTGTTCTGCTAAGTGTCGACCTAGGAACTGAGATTTTGTCCTCGGATCCAATTTTGAGCGCACTAGCCACTTGTGGGAGGCCCAATGGAGCCCCCCTCGACTTTGACTGGAACTTCGACTTGTCCGGGAGCCACACCTAGTTCGGGTTTTCCATTTGTCTCATATGCATTGATGATACTAGTGTAGTATTTTTACTTTTGGCGGTGTGCCTTGTTACATGCATATAGGGCGCGGCCTGTTGGTGCGGAGGGGTGTGTCCTGCGGGAGTCCGCACCCTTTTGGCCGGGACCAGCATAGCTCCCGTGGCTCCTGGACTTGTTGCGGTGAAGGAAAAGAGTTGGGTTGAAAGCCCTAATGTTTTTGACTGGGTTGATCATGCGAGTATGGGTCCAGTAGTGCACCCCTGCAGGGTATAATCTTATCGATGAGCCGTGTCCACGGTTATGGACGTTTTGGTGATGATGCTGGCTAACAAGATCTAGACAACTTGCACCTAATTATTGTTAATTAATTTGACTAGTAATATAGAATTACTTTCACAATAAATGGTAATTAAAACTGTTTAACGTGTGAGTTTCCCGGATTGCTTCCTCATACTTGGTTGAGGGGGTTAATTCGAGAATGGGTTATGTTTGGTGTTAGTAGTAGTTGGTTATCTTATGCGCTCTCTTATCCCTCTCTGATTAGACGGAAGTTATAGCGTGTCTCTCTAGGTTGCTAGTGCTGCTGCCGCTAAGTCCACCTCCCCTATATTTTGGGAGATGGTGTAGAAAGTAGGCAAGTTGGTTTTGCTTGCCAGGGAGTGCCCTGACCCTCTTTTGGGATGTGCTTTATGTGCAGTCAACAGGTTTGAAGTCTGACGACGTTAGCTTGGGAATCCCTCCGGCTTGGCTGGGCAGGGATATGGCGCCATTGCTTATCTTCAGGACTCTTAGTCCAATTTGCTTTTTATCTGTAGTCGGATACTATTTTGCTTCCGCTGTCTTTTGTATCTTTGTATTGTATCATTTGTATCTTGACTCGTTCGAGTCGTTGTTGTATTTATATTTTTTTCTGTTGTATTTGTGGATATATCGGAACTGTTGTAATGTTATCAGAATTCCACCCACATAATGCGCATGTTTCGGCGTGCACATTATGTCTGGTGGGCGACCTAAAATCGTTATTATGCGGATTTCGGCGGGATCGCTTAAATCTACATAGTATCGATTTTCGGGCTTCACAATAGTGAAGATCTTGGCTAGTTTAAGGATATCGTTGCTAGGAATTTTTTTGTTTTCTGCACACGATCCCCTTCAGATGCTTCCTCGCCTCCTCGTCAAGCTGTGACCGAGGAACGCCCTGCAGGAGGAGCTGGCGAGGTCGTGGGCATCCTTCCACGCGGCGGTCGAGGCGCGTCGGCTAGAGGATGCGGCGCTGCAGGCCGCGCGTGAGGAGGCCACCCGCTTTGCCAAGGAGATCCACGAGGGGGCCATCCGTGACGCCGCAGAGCTCCTCGAGCCCCTTCAAGCGGAACATGACGCCGCAACGGAGCTCCTGCGCCAGGCCAAGGCGGAGCACAAGGCGATGGAGGGCTCGCTGGCGCTGAAGCGCCGCGAGTTGGGTCAGCTGGAGACCCAGCTGCTCTCCGCCCATCAGGCCGCGCACGTCGCTCTGGAGGACGACCGCAAGGGCTTTGCCGAGCGCGAGCAACAACTGGCCCTCAAGGAGAAAGAGCTGCGGCAGCGCGAGGAGCAACGCCTTCAGGCGGAGAAAGACTTAGCCGCCAAGTGCGAAGTCCTCGAGAAGCGCGAAGGAGACCTGGCCAAGGCGGTCTCAAAGTACGACGAGAACGTCGCTGCCCAGAAGCTTGCTTACGAGCGCTTCGAGCGACGTTTCGCCGATAAGAAGAAGGAGGTCGAGGACACCCTCGCGGAGCGCGAGAAGCAGTTCCACAAGTCCACCTGTCCGAAGTACCGCGACCTGGCCCAGAAGCAGGAGGACCACTTCAAGGCCAAGCGCGTCGCGGATGCTCAGCGGATCGCCGAGCTCGAGAGGGCCAACTCCAAGCTGGAGGCTCGCCTCAAGCGCTCCAAGGATGGCCGCCGCCGAGCGGAGGAGGCTCGCACCGAGGCAGTCCACAACCTCAACTCCTTGGCCAAGGAGCAGGTGGCCCCAGCGATGGAGCGGGCGGCGGAGGCCTTGGACTCTGCCCAGGCGGCTCGCGCGCTCTCGAAGCAGCGTGAGCGTATGTTCGAGGCGCTGGTCACTCGTGGCAACGAGCTTGCCGCGCAGCTCGGCGCGGACGCGCCGCATACTGACGTCCGAGGCCGTGGCGACGCTGCCATGTACCTGGTCTACTTCGACCAGCTCTTCGAGGCGCTCGAGGGTCCTGTCGCCGAACTTCGCGAGATGATCGAGGATGAGAGCCAACAGCTTCTGGGGGTGGTTGTTGACCGCATCTTCACCAACCTCAGGCTCCTCACGCCAGGCTTCGACCTCTCCTCCGTGACAGAGGCTGCTCAAGGCGAGGATGCGCAGCGGGTCTCCGGTTCCCTCCGTGAGCAAGTTGACGCCTTCTGCAACCGCTTCAGCTGCGTGGAGGTTGCGGCTGAGGATAGCGAGGAGGAGGCCTGCTCTGCCGAGGTTGAAGAGGGTGTCGCGGAGGAGGTCCAAGGCGGCGCTGCTTCCGCCTGAGCCTCTTCTTATTGCGCCTGCGAGCGCTTGTATCTGAAACAATCGTGTGTTTACATTTCTTAAGACCTTTTGGCCTGTAATATACTCTTTATTGCTGTTTAATTCGAGCTTGTTTGCCCCCCGAGAGGTCTCTTTGGACTCATCTTCATGTCTATTTGTTCTCTGCGTCGGTAGGTCCCATCTCCTCGTGCCATGACTCCGCCACTTCGGTATGGAGGAGCAATGACTCCGCAAGCCGGGGGGAGTTTAGGCCTAGGAGAGGTAAGAGCCTTCAGTCGCGATGCTCAAGTGCCCCCCTTAGACGTGCGAGTAGTCCATGAAGCATAAGGGAAAGCGAAGTTGCTTGAGGGGCAAACGTGCTATAGGGAGAGGAAACGTTCTTAATGTAACATCCCAAATTTCTCAAAAATTTAAAACTTTGCATTCATGCATCATTCATCATATAGGCATGGCATTTAAATCACATAAAGAATAATTTAAAATTTTAATTATAAGTTTAAATAAATTTGTATTCCATAAAGAGATTTATTTGAACTCCTTATATTAATCTGTATTTTATTAGATTATTGATTTGGAAAAATGGTATCACAAAGTTCTAAATTAAATTAGCTTTTCAAAACCTATTTTTATGAATTTTTCTGAAATGTTTTGATAAGATCAAATTGTATTGAAATGTTTCAAAACAGAAAAAGGGTTTAAATAAAAAAAACTATAAACGAGCCAACTGGGCCTAGCCCATCTTCTATCTTCCACGCGCGCAGCGGATAGCAACCCAGCAGCAGCCCACTTCCCTCTCTCTCACTTCCAGACGGGACCCACCTGTCATCATCTTCCCCAAACCGTGATGAACAAGAACTCACCGAACCCTAGAACAATCCGGATCAAAATTCGATGTTTAAACGCGTTTTATCTGCTCCCTCCTCCCCGATATAAACCCCCCCTCCGCCGCCTCCTCCCGAACCCCAAAACCCTAAGGGATCGCCCCCAGGCTGCTCGCAAACGACCGCCACCGTCCGCCGTGGCCGCCGCCGCAAAACTCCACGTCCCGGTGAGAATAGCGCCTCTGAGCACCACCCGAACCCTCCCTGCGACTCCCTGTCACCGTGCGCACCTAACGGACTCGTCCTTGTCTCGTCTCGTGCACCAGGGCGACGAAATCATCCACGACCCGACGCCGCCGTCCGCTGTTCTTCTCCGGCGAGCTTTAGAGGGAGAAGTGGACCACCGCGACCGCCCCTGCCGCGCCATCGAGATCGCCTCGTCGTCACGCATCGATCGGTGAGCAGACGGCCCTGTCGTTCTTCTTTTCGCAAGTAGTAGATCAACTCCGGCGATGGCGCCGCCGCGGTCCGAGGTTTTCCGGCGAACCGCGCCGCCCGTCCGTGTCCCTTGCGCCTGGGCCGTTGGATCTAGATCCAATGGATCTAGATCGGTTTGATCTGGAGCGTCCACATTTAGTTAGATCGGACGGCTCGCGCTACCGATCCGCGTCGAACCGGTACGAGCCAATCAGCGCTCGCCACGTAGCCCCTTTATTCTTTTCGCAGGAAATTTTATTAACAAAACAGAAAATTGTGCAAAATTTAGGAAATTCATAACTTTTGATCTGTAAGTCCAAATTTGATAAACTTTATATCTACGGATAGCCCTGCTAGTGTAGATTATTACTATATCATTTGTTTTTCCTTTTGATAAATTATAATTTGTGTGTTTATCCGAGGAGTATTTCGTCTATTAAATCTATAACTTAAATAATAAAAATGCGTTTCAAATAAATTAAATTATTATAGTGTTGTATTATTGCCCTCTGTCCAGAAATATTAACTTGGGTTTTATTTGAAGAATTTCATAAAACAATAAACGTTGTGGTGACTCCAAGAGGGAGTATTTATGCTCGATAGTAGGTTCATGTCTCTATTTAATCTGGGGTGGTGACAGCTAGCTCTAAGGTTGTAGATGTACTGTTGCTACTAGGGATAAAACAGTAGTACTTTGTCTAAGGATGATGTTATTTATTTACTTTACACACAATGCTTAAGGCGATAATTTGTTGCGTGCAACTTAATACTGAAAGGGGTGCGGACCGGAAGGTGGATTATTAGTCATAAATGTGGTTGGAACAGTCTATGTATATTGTTGTAATGCCCAAATGTTATTGCTCCCTTCGTTCCTGAATGTAGGGTGTATAAGATTTATGCACGAATATTAAGACAAGTGATTTTTTACATAGTGTACTAATTGTTTTTTGGAAAAATTGTGTGAGATGACTTCTTAATTGGTATAAAATGAACACAAACCGTCAAATCGCTTTTTTGAGACTAGATTTCACTTTTTGATGGGTTAAATTGTTCATAAATAGCAAATACGCCTTATATTTTGGATTTTTATTCGAAAAACTATGCACCTTATATTAAGGAACGAAGGTAGTATTATTTATGGAAAGACACTACTAGTGAACTGTGGACCCCGGTCCTTCTCTTTATTATGATAAACCACCTACTGCAAACCTGTTACTTTCTGCAAACAAACATCTTTCTTCCACACATACGTTTAGTCCTTTGTTACAGCATGCCGGTGAGATTAACACTCTCACTGTTAAGTTGGGACAAAGTATCTTGATTGTGTTGTGTGCAGACTCCACGTTGGTAATCATAAACAGCGCTGCCAACAACCTCGAGGGAATCCTCATTTCCTACTGGATCGATAAACCTTGGTTTCATAACTGAGCGAAATTTGCTGCTGCACTACTTCATACCGTGTGCATCAGGGAGCGTCTCCTACGCGACTGCTCGCCAATCTTCATCCACTACGTCGGCTACTTCACCTACTTCCTCTACGTCTGCCACGGCACCTTCATCGTCATCATGAGCACCGACACCGAGATCGAGAAGGCTACTGCAGAGAAGGGGATCGCCGACGAAGTTGCTTCCGCTTCGGCCAATTGGCCAACCGTGGGTATAATATGTTTATACCTCTCCTAGTTATTTACTTGTTTACTGTACTAGCGATTTGTGTAGATGTATCTACTATATGTCTAGTACATGATTATACTGTTAAGTTTCAGTATGTCATTAGCACCATATGTGTCATGATTTTAGTTAATATTTGGATTAATATAATCGGAAAATTGCTTATATTCTCAACAATGAACATGTGTAAAACAAACATACAGGATGTGCTACACAACATAAACATGTACTCATAGGACAAGTGCTTGCATAACATGTTTTCGCAGTGGATTGGAATACACCAGGCATACTAATCACTTGTAGACGAATGCATTACACAACACAATGAAGACAAATATATACTCGTATGCAGAACAAAAAAAAATGCAAAACATGTTTACTGAGTACATCGATCAGGAGCTCGAGGCAATGGAAGATGATGGGCTGGTTCATACAAGTGGTTGGCGACAAAGAGATGAAGAAGACAATATAGGAGGAGGGAGTCTCTTTGCGGGCGAAGAGGTAAAATGACCACCGGGGTGGTTCTTGGGCTCAAAGGAAGGCTGGGTGACGAGGGATGCCCCCATCAATACCCATGGTTACTATCCTAGGTTAAAAGTTATGAGGTAGAGATCGTGTAGTGTTGGTAGTGTTGGTAGATTCATCGGCTGACAAGCGGGATTTACCCAGGTTCAGGGCCCTCGAGTGAGGTAACACCCTTACGTCCTGCTTATCTATTACTGATTGTGAATATGCGGTGAGTACAGGGATCTAGAAAGATGTCGATCTTGCCAGTGTTTGGTGATTCTAGTTAAAAGAATCCATGATCACTATATACCCCCGAAGGAGTTCAAATGTGAAGACGGTATAATAATCCGCTACTTACAACCAATTTGATTGGAAAGTCCAATAGGCGTGTCCTTGATCGACCACCCTTCTGTCCTTTAAATAGTGGTACAGGTCTCGGGTAGTAACCGATTAGGATTTTAAATATGGTAAGTAATACCGACTATGCTATTTATGGTAGAAGTCTTTGACTTGGGTTTCTCTTGTTGGGCTTTTTTAGCTTACTGACAATTGGGATTTAGTCATCACGTGCACCGGATACCCACACGAAGGGGTACCCATTTGGTATAACCTCATCATTAGCCCCCGAGTGCTTGGCTAATTCGGAGAATCAGTCATGGACTCACTTCATAGTGCACGTCTCATGTTTATGCTTGTACTAATAGGCATTCATGTCTTTATCTTTCGACTATGATTTATGCCTAAGGATCTCGACTGAGTAGGCCTGGAATTATTCGATAAGTCGAAACTAGTTAACTGCACTTCTGCAAAACCATACTAGTCTTTGATGTCTACGCACGCTTATATTCTTGTAGATAGTGTTGGGCCTCCAAGAGCAGAGGTTTGTAGAACAGCAGCAAGTTTCCCTTAAGTGGATCACCCAAGGTATATCGAACTCAGGGAGGTAGAGGTCAAAGATAACCCTCTCGAGCAACCCTGCAATTAATATATGAGAAGTCTCTTGTGTCCCCAACACACCCAATACACTTGTCAGATGTATAGGTGCACTAGTTATGCGAAGAGATAGTAAAATACAAGTAATATGGATGATTATAAGTAATAATTGCAATCTGTAATAAAAATGGCAGCAAGCAAACATGTAGCAGAACTTGTTGGAAACGGTGTTTTAATGCTTAGAAACAAGGCCTAGGGATCCTATATTCACCAGTGGAAATTCTCAACAATGACATCAAACTTAAATAAATAAACCCTACTCTCAAACACTCTCATGTTGGATAACAAACACCATTCATTGTATATAGCTACAAGAGCACCCTCAAGTCGGAGTAAACCAACGCCAACAATGTAAGAAAGGGAATCACACACGGTGCACACACTGTCACCATTACACACATGAATAACCCCGGAGTTCATATTAAAGTAACCTCTAGAGTGCATAATAGACAAAGAGTAGCATCATATATGCAACTAGATTACAAAGCTCATGATCACATGCAAGATCATATCATGGGAGAGAGAGATAAACCACATGGCTACCGTAGATCCCGCAGCCCCGGGGGAGAACTACTCACTCCTCATCGTAGGAGTCAGCAACGACGATGGAGATGGCGGTGGAGTCGATGGAGATGGCTCCGGGGACAATTCCCCGTCCCGGCAGGGTGCCGGAACAGAGACTTCTGTCCCCCAAATCTTGTCGGCGATGGTGGCGGCGTTCGGGACCCGTGGAGTAAAAATCGTCTAACTGTGAAGCGTTTTTAGGTCAGGGGGCTTTTTATGGGCGGAAGTCCTAGGTCGGTGGGCGCCCGAGGGTGCCACACCACCTCCTGGCGCGGCCAACATGGGGCCCGTGCCACGAGGCGGTGTGGGCCCCTCGGGGTCTGCCTTCGTCTCGTCTTCGGTTCCTCTGGTCGCAGATATTCCAAAAATAAATACTGGTTGGCTCGTTTCCAATTTGGCGGATATTTCCTTAAGAGCTTTTCTGAAACCAAAAACAGCAGAAAACAGGGAACGGGCACTGTGGCATCTTGTTAATAGGTTAGTCACAGAAAATGCATAAAACTATATAAAATGCATATAAAACATGTAATAACATGATATAACATAGCATGGAACACAAGAAATTATGGATACATTGGAGACGTATCAACATCCCCAAGCTTAGTTCTACTCATCCTGAGTAGGCAAGAACGATAAAAGAAGAATGATTTCTGAAGTGACATGCTTAACACAACCTTGATCATGTAATTCATTGTAAGGCATGTAAACTGAAATCAAATGAATAAGGGATGTAGTTTATATTGATATCAAATGGGTAATGAACAAACAAGTAGGTGAAGAAAGCAAAGCTTTCAATGATATAGTACTAGATAGCAATCAATTGTGCAAAGTATATATTAAAGATGATTTAAGCTTCAAGCACAACAATATAATCATCTAATTATTCCAACAAACATGACAACTTTATGAAAGGATCAAGTCAAGTAATAGCAATATGCACGTAGAAGATCAATATATTATTTGTTCAAAAGAAACAAGCAAGCGTTCAACATTGCTTCCTGAAACCAGAATGTTATGGCTGAGAGAATGTTAACGGAGGTTTGTAAGGCCAACGGAAGAAAGGCTCACAAAGCTGCAGATGATCATTAGACAGGAGAAAGTCATACAATCGAAGCTATGCAAGGAGTATTGATTGACATACAATGGATGCACAATGAGCTATAAGTATATGAAAGCTCTACAATAGAACTAGTGGGGGTGTATCCAACTTGCTTGCTCACGAAGATCTAGAGCACGTTTGAGGAGGCTCGTCATTGGAATATACAAGCCAAGTTCTATAGTGTAAAGTTCCCCACAAAGTTATGCAACTAAGACATGAAAACTCTCTCATATGGAGTAAAGGTGCTAAACATGAGCACAAATGATGATCATGAATGATATGGTGCTATAACATGAGCACAAGTGATGACTATAAATGATATGGTGATGTAACATAAGCACAACTGTGTGATAAAGAATAGTAATGCTGCCCCCTTATTTATTTATTTATTTCTTTTTTCTTTTCTTTTTCTCTTTTTTCTATTTTTTTTCTTTTTCTATTTCTCTTTTCGATGGCCTCCTTGGCTCTTTTCACTTTTAGGGGCAAGCATCCTAATATGATACATGATGTATGACAACACACTAATGATGATAAAACAACATACTGATGATACAAGTAACTAATATGAATGTGCCATAAGAATACATATGACAACGGTGTATCTGCCAGTGTAGCAGGTTATGCAGTGCTCTAGCGTAACATGGGTGAAACCACACATCAGCTTTATAGAAACACGCAAAGAAATAAATAAGTAATGAATGACAACAAGTCATGTAATGTAAGATGGATGTTGCATGGCAATATATCTCGGAACAGCTTTGGAAATGCTGTAGTAGGTAGGTATGGTGGATGTTTTGAGGAATATATTTTTCTTATGTGTAGGAGAACAAGATGAAGATCTCCCACGAGTTTGGATGTACCCGTGAAAAATGCACCAACTCTCAATGTGAGAACGGGCAATGCAAAGTACCGAAGAGGCTAGCAATATGGTGGTGAAAGTGCCATGAAAACCGCAGTTTAAGAACTCACAAGTAAAAACATTTCAAATAAAAATATGATCATACAAGGCATAATGAAAATTACTCCTAGGGGTGCTGTGGCAAATGAACAAGTCACTGTTGGGGACCCGACCGTAGCGCATAACATAAAGTCATTACGGTTGCTAGTGGGTGAGTGATTTGATAAGTTTCCCACTATTGAATTGCTGGTCCTTCCAATAGATGAGTAGTGAACCTCACCATCTCAGCGTCGGTACATTCACAAGTCACAAGATCTCTGTCCATGGAACGCAGCCAGTCATCTGCCACAATTGGCTCAGTTGCAGTGGAGAACTTGAAAGGCCGGAGCCTCAGAAATCTGCTAAGTCTATCCACTTGGGGGGGGGGGGGTGGTGTCGGGGGTGGGTCGTGGTTATGGTTGTTGTTATTGTTGTTGGTCGCCGCAATGAACTGGGTCATCATAGTCATTAGCTGAGCTTGAGCGGCCATCAACTGTTGTATAGCATCGTTGTTGTTGTGGTCGTTGTTGTTGTTGTTGTTATCGGGCACACGGCGGGGAGGCATCTGCGGTTTTTGCATGGATGAGTTTTTAGACGGAAAGGTCTAAAGAGAAAATACCCCAATCAAACAAACAGCTTATAAGAACAACAATCACACAACTCAACCTTTGGATTAAAAAGACATGAAAATTTTGGAAAATAAAACTCGCGAGGTTCCGGGGATACAAGGGAAAGTACTGCTTTACCACAAGTTGGTAAGTCAATACAATACTAAGATAACGATGGGGTGTAAAGTAAATGGTAGTCTCACTAACTAACTACTCGACCATGTCATCTTCTTCTTCAATCTCCTGAATCTCGATTCCTTCATTGTCGAGTACTTCCTTTAATTCCTTCACTTCTTTCTCCAGGGCAAGGTTCTTCTCTTGCAGCTCCCTCTTCTCAGTACGAAGCCGCTTGATCAAGTCACTATCAGCCTCAAACTCGACTTCATTGCTCTCGAGTTCTGCCTTCTGTTCTCTGATAGTCTTGTTCTTCTCTTGAACCCTTTTCTCCCATCTCTTGTACTTCTCCTCTTGTGCAGCAAACCTCTCTTCTTGGGCCTTAGTCACTTCCTCCTGAGCCTTCATCTTTTCCTCGTTCTCCTTGAGTAAGGCACATAGCTCATCATTTTTTCAGGAGGTCAGTGCGCCTATCCTCATAAAGTTCTGGGACGAGGATCTCCAGCTCCTGGAAATAAATACTAAGGGGCTTTGCTTTGCCTCTATCTCCGACATCAAATAGGTAAGGTTCTCCATCCTCGTTTCTCCTTCCAAAGAAAATGTAGTAGCCCCTCAACTCTGTTCTGTAGCGTCCACAGAGACGCCCAATCAGGTCTTGCATGACTAGATTGAGTCCTTTATCTTTGGAGTCACTAACAATTTTAATTTCCAATGGGGGCTCTTCTCCACGTCCTGGCTGAGTTGCTTTTATTCCCCAACAGCCCTCTTTGTTAAACTTCTTCAGAATGAAGCCCTTAACTTGAGGTAGCGGTAAACCTATCTTCTCGCCGATGTCGAGAAGGTAGCAGCCAAAACGGGTGTCCTCGAAGTCCTCCGCAGTGGTGAAGTGGAAGCTCGTCATCCTTTAGGTAGAAAGAAAAGAATTTAAAACAAGAAATGTATAAGGTAAAGAAGTACTAGTCATATGTGTATTATTAATTTAGAAGAAATACTAAGTCAAATCTCAATGTGATCAACAAATATTAACAACTCTTTGTAAATTGGATATTCACTATAGTCTGAGAGACAGACACCCGGCCAGCCACTTAATTGTGGAACATGTCTCATGTACGTGGACATGTAAGGTTTGTTTCCAGGCCGCTTCATCTCACTATGCCGCTAAGATCCAAAATACTTAAGTAGATAATACTATGATCAAAAGGTTTTTCCAATCCTAAGGGCTCGAACCTACATGCAACACAGTGCTCTGATACCATCTGTAGTGTACCTGCACTAAAAATATGGCAGATACCTGTGTATAGTGCAAATCTCTGGATCGATTCGTTTGCACACACAGTTACGATGTAATATCACAACAAAGTATCAATTTATTACAACGTTGATCCAGACTTAGAAAATATTCATTACAATTTGCATAGCATCAAGCTAGCAGTGAACAGAGTAAACAGCGGAAAATTATTCTTCATGGAGTCACCAATCATCATCATGTGCCACAGGCGAGCATGTTGGTTGAAGACTCGAAACCCTTAGCAAAAACTCACTCATCATCAGAACAGTCTGCAATAAGATATATATTGCAACAACGTGGGTCAGAACCATTAAAAAATGGAACTGGCAAGTGACACTATGGTGGACACTTAGAGGAATAACTCTAAAACCTATATGTTTATTTGGCTGGTGGAGCTCAAGGCTATTTTGCAGAGAGCAAGTTTTTCCTTAACTTTTTGAAACAACTTTACCTCGTTGAGACAATTATGGTATGAAAGCCATAGTCTCAATCTACCCTTGTTATCCCATCAAGTTTTAATTTTATAAATTTGAATGGTGGAATCCTCCGTTGGCGTCCTCGTTCAGCTGCTCAATTGTCCGTTTCCGGGGACACGGCTAAGTACTTAGATTTTAACTCTGCAGAGGTTGTGCACATTCACCATTGTACCCATTCAACCCAAACTATCCTTTACACACCATCTGTGATAAGGGAAAGGAGAAGAATGAGACGAGATCTTTCAGAAGCATTTTCCCTCCCACTCTGGCCTGACGCGCTCCACCTACAAACCACTACCTCCACCTGTCAGGCCGGGGCGAGTCCACGCAGCTTAGTTGATCAAGCCAGAGCCCATATTGGCAATGGCTGCACGAGAAGCAATCTTCACTCGGAGTTCTTCAGATCCCTTTGTTTCTGGGTGGCCATCCACAAGTGAATATCCCACAGGTAAATCCCCTGGGGACAACACTCAACTCATACAGCCAAGCAACCAATTCCACCCAGGTGTTTGATTATAACTTAGTAGAATTTAACATTTCATCAAAATAGTTTTGCATAGCATCAAAATTCTACTAAGTATTTTCATAGGAACCTAGACACAGGAATAAGGAAGTCTAAACAAGGCTTGCATAGCAATACTATCCTACACATGCTTATAGAAAAATAATCTACTCATGCATAGAAAATAATAGGACTTTTATGGGGGTGTGCCACTTGCCTTGGCAACCGGGAGTGCAGCAGTTACAGTTGCAAAGATTTTCGTTTCCCTCTGAATAGTCTAACAAAAGAAATAAAGAGACACACATAAACACACAAGAACTATGTTCATACAAAGAAAAATATATGTTATGCATGAGATGCAATAATTTATTTAATTGTCAAGAAACGAAAATATGTATCTCTTTGAATGTTTGTGATGTATGCATGAATAAATTTCTTTAATTTGTTTTCATTTATTTGGACATTAATAAAGGGTGACATCAAGAGTTTTAGCTTCCTTAGATAAAATTTCAAAATCAAATTTTATAAAAATGACATTTGGGCAGAGGGCATCTAAACAAGTTTTTAGCAATTGTATTTACTCAAAAATAATTTTTCTAAATAAAGTTATGCGAAAAACATTTAAAATACTCTCAAAAATATTTGAAATTTTTGAATGTGTCAAACCAGAAAAACTAATGAATCCAAAATATTCTATCGGTTCTAAGGATTCGAAATATATAATTTGGATAAACAGATAAAAAGTAATGAATAAAACGGTATGCAGGGTGTTTTCTGCAAAACTGCCAAATAAAATGATTTTAAGAAATTAATAGAAAAATAATATCTGACGTGGCGCTGACGTGGTGCTGACTGTGCGCTGACGCGGCGCTGACTGTGCGTGCCACGCAAGCGTACCGCTTCGTTTTTAAGTGATCTAATCCTAGCCGTGCACGGGAGATCTAACGGTCCAGATCCAATCGACCAGAAACGAGCGGTGCGGCCGGCCGGAACCCTAGCCCGAGGCGTGCTCGCGGTGGCGCCATCGCCGGCGATGCTCGTTGCCTACGATCTACTGTCTACGAGGACGAACGAGTCATACCCGTGCGTGGAGGAGGTCGAGGCGGAGACGATGGCGAGGTGGTCGACGATGGGGTGCACTGACGCGCCGGAAATTGCTCGTCGGAGTCGTGCTTGGCTGCGGTCCTCCTCGGGTGTGGACGGAGTCGATGTTCTGCTTCCCGAGAAGATGCAAAAACTTGTCAAAACGATGCGCAAGGTCAAGGTAAAATGAAAGGGAGTGGAGGGAAGTCTCGGGGTTCACGATGCTTGCCGGAGTTGCGAAATTTCGCCGGCGGCTACGGCGGAGCTCCGGGAATGTTCGCGGGCGGCCTGGTGGCTCTTGGGAGGTGGTTCTTGGGCAAAAGAGAGAGGGGATCGAGGAGGTCTTATAGCGAGCAACGGCGGAGGAAATGGGGCAGTGAATCAATCGCAATGAATCGAATTGATTCAGGCGTTTTACGGCTTTCATCGCGGGCGTGATTTGGGCGAGCCGTTGCAGCGGGAGGGATGACAGGTGGGGCCCACCTGCCAGAGAGAGAGCGCGCGCGCGGGCGGGGACGGGCTGCTGGCGGGCTGCGGTGCTGCGCGCGTGGTAGATAGCTTGTGGGCTTCGGCCCACTTGCTGGCCCGGCTCAATTTTTTTTCTTTTTATAATTCATTCTTCTATTTTTTAAATCTTTTGAGTATAAAACAATTTCAAAACTATATCAAAACTTCTCAGAAAAATTCATAAAAATATAATTTGAAAAGCTTATTAAAAATAGATCCTTTTGATATTATTTTTGTCTAAAGTAAATGTAGTGCCCATGCTTACAAAAGCAATGGCACATATGAATAATGCAAAGACTTGGATCACATAAGTCTCGCATTCTCCAATAAGATGTAATATCACAGTACTATGTCATAATTTATTACAGAACGAGACGAATGATCCAAAAACAAATATCCTTACAACTTAGCATAGCGGAAATGCTAGCTGAATAAATAGTTCACACTTTATTTCAGAGTTCAACGCAATACTAAAGGTAGCATGGAGCTACATCTTCTCCATGAAGCCACTGGCAAATCATGTTGGTTGTAGCTCGAAGACGACCCCCTTACTCCTCATTCGGACATTCTGCAAGGTTTAGTTGCAGCCCAGCTATAAAGGGTCAGCACAACTGAATTGTGGTGGCAAGTGACTTTAATTCCTAATGTTCTATTAAGCTATAACTATATGCTTATTTTTGCTGGTGGAGCTCAAGGCTATTGCGCAAAGCAAATTTTCTCCTATTTTTGATAAACACTTTCTTAAATCAATATCTTCTCCTTCAGAGACAATTCTCGAGACAAGTCCATGTCTCCTACCCATGTTCACCCAACAAAGTTTTATTAAGAAATTTGAGATGAGGAGATTTTCAGAACACAACCTTGTGTAGTTACTCAAATTGTCCGATGCCGGGGACACGGCTAAGATCTTAGGTTTTAACTCTCGAGAGGGTGTGCACTTTCACCATTAGACTCAATCAACCCAAACTATCCTCTACACTCCTTTAGTGAGAAGGAAAAGGAGAATATCAAGACAAGACTTTTCAGAAGTTGCTTTCCCATGATCATACTAAGAGATTACCACCATCCTATCAACTCTACCACCATCAATCTCTTGACCCAGGTCCACAAAAACTTACTCCATCAAGATAGAGCCCATATTGACCAATGGTTGCACGATAAGCAACTAGACTTAGTGTATACTTAAATCTCATAGCCCTGGGTGGCCTACCACAAGTGAGCAACTCAGGTTAACACCGCATATCATGGCCCCAAGTAAGTAGAAACTACCCTGGGCGAAGACAACCATGACACTTGGCCCTGAGAAGCCACTCAACTTGAAACCTCCTCGATCGACCCAATCCACCCAGGCGTTAAATTAATTTAGTGGAAATTTTCATTTATCACATCAACCATAAAACAATCATTTTTGCAGCAGTTGCTTCCACTAAATTATAATAGGGGTCTCATCTGGAATTTCTAAGGGGAAACCTAAAAGGTTTGCATAGCATACTACAATCTCCCAAAAACCTATCATGCATACTACTTTTGCAAATACTGTTTGAAAACACTAGATATGCAATAGAATAAAATAGTAGGTGTTTTATGAAGTCACTTGCCTTGGCAGCAGAAGGGGCAGGCACAACAAGAATAGCAATCACAAGCAGGTCCTTCCTATCCTTCACAATCTAGCACAAGCAATACATACAAATAAATATCCACACAAAATCTCACACACCAAATAAAAGATGTATGCATGCATGATATGCCATGTGTAGAATTAGACACACTTATCCATGATTTATATTCTCTAGTATTAAATGCATGAGATGCAATATCTAGGAATTTCTCAATTCACTTAACAATTTAATAATTGAAAACACTATAACCAAAACTTAGATTATAACATTACAACTTTTATTGTTCTAAGAAAGTTTTCAAATAAGACATATATTAATATTCTTGGGCAGAGGTTGTTAACCTAAACCTAAAACAATTGAGTTTATTTGTAAAAAAAGTTATTATTTAAGTTATGGATTTAATAGCCGAATTACTCCTCGGATGATCTTATGAATTATTATTTATCAAAAGCAAAAAAAAATGATGTAGAATTAAACTACTCTAGCAGGGCTATCCGTGGATATAAAGTTCATTGAATTTGGACTTACAGAACATAAGTTATGAATTTTCTAAGTTTTTCATATTTTCTGTTTTATTTATAAAATTCCTGCGAAAAAGAAAATAAGGGGGCTACATGGCGCGATCCTATTGGACGAAAACGGTTCGCGCGGATCATGGACGAGAGCCGTCCGATTTAAATGAGATCGGACGCACGGGATCGTTTTGATCTAGATCCGTTGGATCTAGATCCAACGGCGTGGGACGCCCGGCCGAACCGAGCGGCGCGCGGGTCGCCGGAAGGCTCGCCGGCGGTGGCGCCCGCGGCGGCGGCGCGTCGGACTCGACGTTTCCCGCATGAAAACGCATCCCCAGGACGAACGGTTCTTACCAAAGTGACGCGGAGGAGGAGGCGAGGTCGATGGCGCTGCGGCGGCGTCGAGACTCTTCTCCTTTCCTCGTCGGAGATGGTGGCCGGTGGCGGAGCACTTCGGGCGAGGTCGTTTTCGGCGTTCGGCTGCGCAATAGAACGAGCGAGTGGGCTCAACGGATGCGCAAAAGGATGGGGAAGCGAGTGGGAGGCTCGGTGGCGCTCGAGGAGCTCGGAACTTGCCGCACTCACGAAAAAGCCCGGCGGCAATGGCGGCGACGGCGAGCTCAATTCCGAGCAGCCCGACGGCGGAGAGGTAGGGTTTTGGGGGGGAGGCGGCCTTGAGGGGTATAAATAGGAGGGGGCGCGGGAGCTAAACACGGCGGAAATCGGCCCGAAAACGGCTCGGTCGTGGTCGTCGTCTCCGGCGCGATCTCCGGACGGAGGTGGAAGACGGCTGACAGGTGGGGCCCACCTGTCAGCGAGAGGGGAGCGGCGCGCGCGCGCTGGAGCGGGCCGATGGGCCGTTATCGATCGCGCGCGCGGTGGATAGCGTCTGGGCCGGCCCGGAAACAATTTGTTTTTTTTAAATTAAATAAAAACTGTTTTTCAAATCTGATTTTCTAAATGAATTTTAAACCTATTCAAAACATTTCAGAAAAATTCATAAAAATATATTTTGGAAAGGTTATTTAAAATAGCAATTTTTAATAATAAACTTACCCATTATATAATTTGGAAAAATTATATTTATTAAGTAAGTTTAAATAAACACTTAATGGGATTAAACATTATTTAAACCCATAATTGAATTTTTATTTAGTATTTATGTGTTTAAAAGTTAATCCTATATGATGAATGATGTATGAATGCAAAGTTCTAAATTTTAGCAAAATTGGGATGTTACAAACCTAACCCCCTTAAGATGAATCTCGTCCTCGAGATTCGGTTTGGCCTGCAAAAAGATGTGGGTGTTCTTCCCGAAGATCATCCTCCCGTTCCCAAGTTGCTTCTTCTTCGGTATGGTGGTTCCACTGGACCTTACAAAAATTGATAGTCTTGGTTCGTGTGATCCTTTCTGCCATCTCCAAGATTTTGATTGGCTTCTCTTCATACGTCAGGTCACTTTCCAACTGAACTTCTTCTAATGGCACTGTATCTCGTAGTGGGGTTTCTGTCATCTCTGGGTGACACTTCTTCAATTGGCTCACGTGGAAGACATTGTGAACTGCTGACAGAACTTCCGGCAATTCTAACTCATATGCTACTTCTCCCTTGCGGGAAAGAATCTTAAAGGGGCCGATGAATCGAGGTGCAAGTTTACCCTTGATCCCGAACCTCTTCACACCACGTATTGGTGACACTCTTAAATAAGCCATGTCACCTATCTCATATGTGATTTCTCTCCTTTTGGAATCTGCATAGCTTTTCTGTCTGGACTGCGCGATCTTCAATCTGTCTTTGATTATTCGAACCTTCTCTTCAGCTTCCTGGATTATATCAGGTCCAAATAAACTTCGCTCTCCCACACCGCTCCAGAGTAGTGGTGTGGTGCATTTCCTACCATAAAGTGCCTCAAACGGCGACATCTCTATGCTTGCTTGGTAGTTGTTGTTATAGGAAAATTCTGCGTACGGCAAATTATCATCCCAACTGGACTTGTAGTCCAAGGCACATGCCCTCAGCATATCTTCTAGAATTTGGTTTACTCTTTCCGTCTGTCCATCCGTTTGGGGATGAAATGCTGTACTGAACTCTAATCTCGTACCCAATGATTCATGTAGTTGTTTCCAGAAATGCGAGATAAACTGGGTACCTCTGTCAGACACAATCCTCTGGGGAATACCATGCAAGCATACTATTCTCCTCATGTAAATCTCTGCCAACTTAGCACTTGAGTAGGTAGTCTTTACTGGCACAAAATGGGCCACCTTTGTCAAACGATCCACTATTACCCAGATCGAATCATATCCCGATCTGGTACGCGGTAACCCAGTAATGAAATCCATACCTATTTGTTCCCATTTCCAACCCGGTATAGGTAAGGGTTGCAACAATCCTGCTGGCTTCTGATGTTCCGCCTTTACTCGACTACATACATCGCACTTAGCTATATATTCCGCGATGTCTCTCTTCATGTTATTCCACCAAAATCTTTCCTTTACATCCATGTACATCTTGGTGTTCCCCGGGTGTATGGAATACGGCGAGTTATGTGCTTCTTGCAGAATCAATTTTCTAAGATCCTCATCTTGCGGCACGCAGATGTGTTTCTCAACCCACAAGGTGCCTTGTTCATCCTTCCGAAAACCCTTGGCCTTCCCTTCGCTCAGGTTGACCTTGATTTCATCCATTACTTTGTCTTTCTTCTGGCCTTCCTGAATCTTATCCATCAACAAAGGTTGTACGTCCAGTGTTGCGAGGAATCCTTCGGGTACTACCTCTAATCTGAGGTCCTTAAATGCTCTACTTAAATCCTCGGGCAATTCTCCCGCTGTCAGTCCATTTACATGGACCTTACGGCTCAAAGCGTCTGCCACCACATTAGCTTTTCCTGGGTGATATTGCAAACTCATATCATAGTCCTTAATAAGTTCCAGCCATCTTCTTTGCCTCATATTCAATTCCTTCTGGGTGAAAATATATTTCAGGCTCTTGTGATCTGTGAATACTTCACAATGCTTTCCCAAAAGATAGGGTCTCCACGTCTTTAGAGCATGCACTACTGATGCTAACTCCAGATCGTGGGTGGGATAGTTGACCTCATGTTTCTTAAGCTGTCTAGAAGCATATGAAACCACTTTCCCTTCTTTCATTAGGACACTTCCTAGTCCATGGTGTGAGGCATCACAATATACTTGGAATTCCTTCTCTATATCTGGCAAACATAAAACAGGTGCTGACACCAGCCGTTTCTTTAGTTCCTGGAAACTTATTTCACATTCTTCAGTCCACTTGAATTTGACTTCCTTCTTCAGTAGTGAAGTCAATGGTTTGGCAAGTTTGGAGAAGTTCTCAATAAATCTTCTATAATAACCTGTCAGTCCAAGGAAACTACGGATGTCCGCCACATTCTTGGGTACTTCCCATTTTGCCACAGCTGACACCTTTGCTGGGTCTACTGCTATTCCATTTTTCGACACAACGTGTCCTAGAAAACCAACTTCTTCTAGCCAGAATTCACACTTGCTAAATTTGGCATACAGCTTATGTTCTCTAAGTCTCTGTAGTATCATGTGTAAGTGTTCTTCATGTTCCTCCTGACTTTTGGAGTAAATCGGGATGTCATCAATGAACACCACAACAAACTTATCCAGAAAGTCCATAAACACTTTGTTCATCATGTTCATGAAGTATGCCGGTGCATTGGTTAAACCAAACGGCATTACGGTGTACTCATATAATCCATATCTGGTAGTGAAGGCAGTTTTTGGTATATCTAGTTCTCTTACTTTCATTTGAAAGTATCCTGATCGCAAATCGATCTTACCCTCTAGCTGGTCGAAAAGTTCATTAATTTTCGGTAGCGGGTACTTGTTCTTGATCGTCACCTCGTTGATTGCTCGATAATCCGTGACTAGCCTTTGAGTACTATCCTTTTTCTCTACAAACAGAATGGGTGCTCCCCAAGGTGATGAACTTGGGCGGATGAATCCTTTCTGTAGTTGCTCCTCTAACTGTTTCTTGAGTTCTTTCAATTCAGCTACGGCCATTGGATATGGTCTCTTGGTTATGGGTCCCGTTCCGGGAACCAAATCTATAAGAAATTCAACATCCCTATCGGGTGGCATTCCCGGTAGTTCTTCGGGGAAAACGTCAGGGTAGTCACTTACCACACGAACGTCCCCCAAGCTAACCCCCTTAAGAGAATTTAGCTTAACTTTCTTAAATTCAAATTTGGATTTGTATCTGATCTTCTTCTTCTCGGGAGTGGTGAGTGTAATGGATCTATTCGCACAATCCAATACTCCTTCAAACTTGGCCAACCAATCCATACCGAGTATAACATCCAGACCCTGGGTCTCTAATATTATCAGGTTTACCGGAAAGGAGTGTTTACCAATTTCTAAACTCAAGTTTTGACAATCGGTTTGTGCAAGCATTTCCCCCCCTGGGGAACTCACTCTAACCGGATTTAGCAGGCTTGTAGTAGTCAGTTTGTTTTTATTAACAAATGCTCTTGAGATGAATGAGTGGGATGCTCCAGTATCGAACAAGACTAATGCTGGAAAGGTATGTAGTAGGAACGTACCAATCACTGCATCTGGTTCATTCTGCACTTCTTCCACATCAAGATGATTCACCTGTGCCTTCTGGAAAGGATTAGGCTTTGATGCTTCCGGCGCCTTCTTCTTCTCTGGACAGTCTGTTGAGTAATGTCCCTTGTTCCCACACTTGTAGCAAGTCACTTGACTAATATCTCGTTTAGGTTCATTGTTGTGGCGGTGTTGCTCCTTTCCACTATTGTTCCCATTGAACGGGTGGTTGTGTCCACTACCACCCTGTCCATTTCCTCTGTATCCGAAATTTCCTACTTTATGGATATGACCATTATGATTGTGGCCACTTCCACTCTTGTGACTGTGGTGACTCCCACTGTTCTCTGGAACGTATGGTTTCTTCTGCATCAGATTAGTGTTGTACTTATTGGCGCTGAACTTCCTTTTCCTATTCTCCTCCTTCTTCATGTTGCTGTCCAGGGTAATGGCCTGATCAAGAAGATCCTGATAATTGGGAGCATAGGCCACAGACAATGGTATTTTCAGCTCACCATTGAGTCCATTCAGAAACTTATACTTCCTCTTTGCATCGGTGTCTACATCCTCTGGGGCATAGCGTGAGAGGGAATTGAAGTCCTCCATGTACTCCCTCAGAGCACGATTTCCCTGTCTCAGGGTACGGAACTCATCCCTTTTCAGATTCATGATGCCAGTTGAGATGTGAGCATTACGGAAACCTTCTTTAAAGATTTCCCAGGTAAGTCCTTCAAGTGGGTGAGTGATCTGATATGTTTCCCACCACTGTGCTGCTGGCCCCTCCAGTAGATGAGAAGTGAACCTTATTTTCTCCAATTCCGTACACTCGCACGTAACTAGATCCTTGTTCACAGAGCGTAGCCAATCATCGGCTACGATTGGTTCAGTAGCTGTGGAGAATTTGTTGGGTCAGAGCCTCAAGAACCTAGCAAGGCGGTCAACTTGGGGTGGGGGTGGTGGCGGCGGTGGAGGGGGTGGTGGATTGTTTTGGTTTGCCATGAACTGAGCCATCATGGTCATCAACTGTGTCTGGGCTGCCATCATTTGTTGCATCATTTCGTTGGCATTGTTGTTGTCAGGATCACGACGTGGAGGCATATGTATGGTGTGAGCATAGGTAAGTAGAGATAGAAAAGAGACTACAAAGGAAAAACAATCTGCCCATGCACATCGACACACTTCACATAAACATAACAAACAACAAACAAACTGACAGACCCGAAGTATTTTATAAATTCGATATTTTAGAGACTTGCAAACCAAGCATAGGACATGGTTTTCAAGGTACTACCTCACCACAAATTGGTGGGTCAATACAACTTCGATGAGATAAGGAGAAATACTCGTAAGGTAAGGATAACTGGTGGTTTTTCTAATCAAATTTTGAAACTCCTTATGTATTTGCGGGTGTTCCCACACTTGCGCTTCTTGACACATGTGGCTTCCTTGGGAGTGTCCTCATCGGGATAGGTTATCACTAGGGGCTCTGGGGCGTCAGGGGGGTGATTCTTCTCTGCTTGAAGTTCCATTTGGCTTAGTTGTTCACACAAATGAGCACACTGAGTCTGCAATGCCAAAATGGGGGCATCTTTCTGCGCAATCCTATCATCTTGCAGGTAAATCTTGTTTTCCAGCTCCTTGTTCTCCTTTGTTAGCACTTGAACTTCTACACGAAGAATATCCTTCTCTTCTTCTAAGCTTTCCTTAACGTGACGGTGGACGCGCCTTAAATCTGCCATGTAGAAGATCTCTTGTCCCAGAAGTATATCCAAGTTATGGCAATGAGCTCCAAGGTCTCCATGATGCTTCTAGTTCATACCCCTAAGTGAGGGTTGAACGGGTTGTCCAATGCTATCCCTCCTGGCAAAGTGTCGAAAGACGGAGTTGGGCTTGATCTCATCATAGTACTGCTCAATGATGCGAGACAAGGTCTCCAGCATCGCCATCTCCACTCCATTCTTCCAGTTGGGGTATCTAGATCGGAAACGGATCATCTGCGATCCAGGAGGATCAAGACGAGGGAGAACTTCTGCCTCGATCTTCCAGCGTCCTTCAGGGTAATCTTCTGACATAATTTCTTTGCCCCTGAAGACTGGCGGCGTCAACCTCAGGGTTTTGGAAATACTGAGGAGCTGGTCACTGAAGTAGTACTGGTCTCCTTTCTGCGGGGATAACTCTCGAGTGAAGTTCTTCATCTACAAGAATTTTGAAGGGATAAGAAATAAGGAGTTGAAACAAAAAAAGAAAGTAGAAGGTAAGGAACATATTATAAGAAAAGAAGTCTGGTATTTCGAATTTTATTTATTTAAAATAATTATTTTAGGGTTTGTATCCAATCCTAGGGGTTTCGAGCCTACAGGCAACATTCGTGCTCTGATACCATCTGTAGTGCCCTTGCTTACGAAAGCAATGGCACATATGAATAATGCAAAGACTTGGATCACATAAGTCTCACATTCTCCAATAAGATGTAATATCACAGTACTATGTCATAATTTATTACAGAACGAGACGAATGATCCAAAAACAAATATCCTTACAACTTAGCATAGCGGAAATGCTAGCTGAATAAATAGTTCACACTTTATTTCAGATTTCAACGCAATACTAAAGGTAGCATGGAGCTACATCTTCTCCATGAAGCCACTGGCAAATCATGTTGGTTGTAGCTCGAAGACGACCCCCTTACTCCTCATTCGGACATTTTGCAAGGTTTAGTTGCAGCCCAGCTATAAAGGGTCGGCACAATTGAATTGTGGTGGCAAGTGACTTTAATTCCTAATGTTCTATTAAGCTATAACTATATGCTTATTTTGGTTGGTGGAGCTCAAGGCTATTGCGCAAAGCAAATTTTCTCCTACTTTTGATAAACACTTTTCTTAAATCAATATCTTCTCCTTCAGAGACAATTCTCGAGACAAGTCCATGTCTCCTACCCATGTTCACCCAACAAAGTTTTATTAAGAAATTTGAGATGAGGAGATTTTCAGAACACAACCTTGTGTAGTTACTCAAATTGTCCGATGCCGGGGACACGGCTAAGATCTTAGGTTTTAACTCTCGAGAGGGTGTGCACTTTCACCATTAGACTCAATCAACCCAAACTATCCTCTACACTCCTTTAGTGAGAAGGAAAAGGAGAATATCAAGACAAGACTTTTCAGAAGTTGCTTTCCCATGATCATACTAAGAGATTACCACCATCCTATCAACTCTACCACCATCAATCTCTTGACCCAGGTCCACAAAAACTTACTCCATCAAGATAGAGCCCATATTGACCAATGGTTGCACGATAAGCAACTAGACTGAGTGTATACTTAAATCTCATAGCCCTGGGTGGCCTACCACAAGTGAGCAACTCAGGTTAACACCGCATATCATGGCCCCAAGTAAGTAGAAACTACCCTGGGCGAAGACAACCATGACACTTGGCCCTGAGAAGCCACTCAACTTGAAACCTCCTCGATCGACCCAATCCACCCAGGCGTTAAATTAATTTAGTGGAAATTTTCATTTATCACATCAACCATAAAACAATCATTTTTGCAGCAGTTGCTTCCACTAAATTATAATAGGGGTCTCATCTGGAATTTCTAAGGGGAAACCTAAAAGGTTTGCATAGCATACTACAATCTCCCAAAAACCTATCATGCATACTACTTTTGCAAATACTGTTTGAAAACACTAGATATGCAATAGAATAAAATAGTAGGTGTTTTATGAAGTCACTTGCCTTGGCAGCAGAAGGGGCAGGCACAACAAGAATAGCAATCACAAGCAGGTCCTTCCTATCCTTCACAATCTAGCACAAGCAATACATACAAATAAATATCCACACAAAATCTCACACACCAAATAAATGATGTATGCATGCATGATATGCCATGTGTAGAATTAGACACACTTATCCATGATTTATATTCTCTGGTATTAAATGCATGAGATGCAATTTCTAGGAATTTCTCAATTCACTTAACAATTTAATAATTGAAACAATATAACCAAAACAATTTCTAGGAACTTTTATTGTTCTAAGAAAGTTTTCAAATAAGACATATATTAATATTCTTGGGCATAGGTTGTTAACCTAAACCTAAAACAATTGAGTTTATTTGTAAAACATTTTTATTATTTAAGTTATGGATTTAATAGCCAAATTACTCCTCGGATGATCTTATGAATTATTATTTATCAAAAGCAAAAACAAATGATTTAGAATTAAACTACTCTACCAGGGCTATCCGTGGATATAAAGTTCATTGAATTTGGACTTACAGAACATAAGTTATGAATTTTCTAAGTTTTGCATATTTTCTGTTTTATTTATAAAATTCCTGCGAAAAAGAAAATAAGGGGGCTACGTGGCGCGATCCTATTGGACGAAAACAGTTCGCGCGGATCGTGGACGAGAGCCGTCCGATTTAAATGAGATCGGACGCACGGGATCGTTTTGATCTAGATCCGTTGGATCTAGATCCAACGGCGTGGGACGCTCGGCCGAACCGAGCGGCGCGCGGGTCGCCGGAAGGCTCGCCGGCGGTGGCGCCCGCGGCGGCGGCGCGTCGGACTCGACGTTTCCCGCATGAAAACGCATCCCCAGGACAAACGGTTCTTACCAAAATGACGCGGAGGAGGAGGCGAGGTCGATGGCGCGGCGGCGGCGTCGAGACTCCTCTCCTTTCCTCGTCGGAGATGGTGGCCGGCGGCGGACCACTTCGGGCGAGGTCGTTTTCGGCGTTCGGCTGCGCAATAGAACGAGCGAGGGGGCTCAACGGATGCGCAAAAGGATGGGGAAGCGAGTGGGAGGCTCGGTGTTGCTCGAGGAGCTCGGAACTTACCGCACTCGCGAAAAAGCCCGGCGGCAATGGCGGCGATGGCGAGCTCGATTCCGAGCAGCCCGACGGCGGAGAGGTAGGGTTTTGTGGGGGGGGGGGTTCGGAGGCGGCCTCGAGGGGTATAAATAGGAGGGGGCGCGGGAGCTAAACACGGCGGAAATCGGCCCGGAAACGGCTCGGTCGTGGTCGTCGTCTCCGGCGCGATCTCCGGACGGAGGTGGAAGACGGCTGACAGGTGGGGCCCACCTGTCAGCGAGAGGGGAGCGGCGCGCGCGCGCTGGAGCGGGCCGATGGGCCGTTATCGATCGCGCGCGCGGTGGATAGCCTCTGGGCCGGCCCGAAAACAATTTTTTTTAATTAAATAAAAACTGTTTTTCAAATCTGATTTACTAAATGAATTTTAAACCTATTCAAAACATTTCAGAAAAATTCATAAAAATATATTTTGGAAAGGTTATTTAAAATAGCAATTTTTAATAATAAACTTACCCATTATATAATTTCGAAAAATTATATTTATTAAGTAAGTTTAAATAAACACTTAATGGGATTAAACATTATTTAAACCCATAATTGAATTTTTATTTAGTATTTATGTGTTTAAAAGTTAATCCTATATGATGAATGATGTAGGAATGCAAAGTTTTAAATTTTAGCAAAATTGGGATGTTACAGTAAAAATAGAATAAAAAGGAATATTATTATGAATTCAAATAACAACTTTATGGACATAAGGTCAATTAAAACACATATAAATGATGTAATTTAAATTCTATGTGATTCAAATAACAAGTTTAATGATGATGATGCATGGATGCAAAGTTTTAAATTTTTCTGAAGATTGGGATGTTACAAACCTAACCCCCTTAAGATGAATCTCACCCTCGAGATTCGGATTGGCTAGCAAATAGGTGAGGGTGGTCTTCTTTCAAGTCATCTTCTCTTTCCCAAGTTGCTTCCTCTGCTGAATGGTGATTCCACTGTACTTAACAGAATTTGATGGTCTTGGTTCGGGTGACACGTTCTGTTGTCTCCAAAATCTTTATGGGTTTTTCTTCATAAGTGAGATCACTTTCTAGTTGTACTTCCTCTAGTGGCACCGTATCTCTTAGCGGTGTTTCTGCCATTTCTGGATGACATTTCTTCAGCTGGCTGACATGAAACACAATGTGAACTGCGAAAAGTGCATCCGAGAGTTCCAATTCATAGGCAACCTCTCCTTTGCGGGATAATACCTTGAAGGGTCCAATAAATCTCGGTGTCAATTTTCCTTTGATTCCAAATCTTTTAACTCCCCGCATAGGTGAAACTCTGAGATAGGCTTGATCGCCTATTTCATACGTGATTTTCCTCCTTTTGGAGTCCGCATAACTCTTCTGTCTGGATGGTGCTATCTTTAAACGGTCCTTAATCAGTCTGACTTTCTCCTCAGCCTCCTTGATTATGTCTGGTCCGAACAAACTATGTTCTCCTACGCCACTCCATAGTAGTGGGGTAGTGCACTTTCTTCCATACAGTGCTTCAAATGGCGACATCTCTATGCTCGCTTGATAGCTGTTGTTGTAAGAGAACTCGGCATATGGGAGATTATCATCCCAGCTTGACTTATAATCTAGAGCGCATGCTCTCAGCATATCTTCTAGGATTTGGTTTACTCTTTCTGTTTGGCCATCCGTCTGCGGATGGAACGTTGTGCTGAACTCTAATCTTGTTCCTAGAGATTCATGTAATTGATTCCAGAAATGAGAAGTAAACTGAGTACCCCTATCCGACACAATTTTCTTGGGAACCCCATGTAGACACACAATCCTCTTCATATAGATGTCAGCTAGCTTGGCACTAGTGTAAGTACTCTTCACGGGTATAAAGTGAGATACTTTCGCCAGACGATCGACTATAACCCATATAGAATCGTACCCTGATTTAGTCCTGGGCAGACCAGTGATGAAATCTATACCAATCTGTTCCCATTTCCAATCTGGTACTGGTAAGGGTTGCAACAACCCTGCTGGTTTTTGGTGTTCTGCTTTCATAGGACTGCAGACGTCGCACCTTGCAATGTATTCAGTAATATCTCGCTTCAAATTAATCCACCAATACCTCTCCTTTACATCCATATACATCTTGGTGTTACCCGGATGTATGGAATAAGGTGAGTCATGAGCTTCTTGAAGTATTAACTTCCTAAGATCGGCATCGTCAGGGACACATATGCGTTCATTATACCATATGGTTCCTTCTTCATCTTCTCTAAAGTCCGTGGCTTTGCCTTCACTTAGATTCTTCTTGATTTCTTTAACTGCTTTATCCTCTAACTGAGCTGCCTTGATTTTGTTAAATAGAAGAGGTTGAACTTCTAAGGATGCTATGAATCCTTCAGGTACTACTTCCAATCGAAGGTCCTTAAATCCTTTACATAGATCTTCAGGCCATTCTCCTGCCGTGAGTCCGTTTACATAATTCTTATGGCTCAAGGCATCAGCCACTACGTTGGCTTTCCCTGGGTGGTACTGTAGATTTAAATCATAGTCTTTGATCAATTCTAACCATCTCCTTTGTCTCATGTTTAATTCCTTCTGAGTAAAGAAGTACTTGAGGCTTTTATGATCTGTAAATACTTCACATCGCTTTCCCCATAAATTTGGTCTCCATATCTTTAGCGTATGTACCACAGAGGCTAACTCTAGATCATGAGTGGGGTAGTTTACTTCATGATTTTTGAGCTGTCTTGAGGCGTAAGACACTACTTTGCCTTCCTGCATCAATACGCTTCCTAGGCCACGATATGAAGCGTCGCAATAAACTTGGAAATCTTTCTCTAAATCTGGTAAGCATAATACTGGTGCAGACACTAAGCGTTTCTTTAATTCTTGAAAACTGGTCTCACAAGCTTCTGCCCACTCAAACTTCTTTCCCTTCTTCAGTATTTCAGTCAAGGCTTTGGCGAGAAATTTTCAATGAATCTCCAGTAGTATCCTACCAGTCCTAGAAAACTGCGGATTTCTCCCACATTTTTGGGTGATTCCCAATTTGTCACAGCAGCAACTTTTTCAGGATCCACGGCTATTCCATCTTTAGACACCAGGTGTCCTAGAAATCCTACTTGTTTTAACCAAAATTCACACTTGTTGAACTTAGCATATAACTTATGCTCTCGGAGTCTTTGCAACACCAGACGTAAATGTTCTTCATGTTCTTTGTGACTTTTGGAGTAGACTAAGATGTCATCGATGAAGACAACAACAAACTTGTCCAGAAAATCCATAAATACCTTATTCATCATATTCATGAAATAGGTTGTAGCATTGGTTAACCTAAAAGGCATTACTGTGTACTCATACGAACCATACCTTGTAACAAAAGCAGTTTTGGGTATATCCATCTCTCTAACTTTCATCTGAAAGTACCCTGATCTTAGATCAATCTTGGAGAACACGACAACCCCTTCTAATTGATCGAAGAGCTCATTGATTTTGGGTAGCGGGTACTTGTTCTTGATTGTATGCTCATTTATGTCACGGTAATCGGTGACTAATCTCTGGGTACTATCCTTCTTCTTGACGAAAAGGATTGGGGCTCCCCAGGGTGATGAGCTTGGACGGATAAAGCCTTTCTGCATAAACTCTTCCAGTTGTTTCTTGAGTTCTTTCAGTTCATCAGTTGCCATTGGGTAGGGCCTTTTAGCAATTGGTCCTGTACCCGGCTTTAGTTCAATGAGGAACTCTACATCTCTATCGGGTGGCATTCCCGGTAGTTCTTCCGGAAACACATCAGGGTATTCCTTGACTATAAGGACCTCACCGAGACTAACCCCCTTAAGAGAATTAAGTCTAACCTTCTTTAGTTCAAACTTTGATCTAAAGTTGATCTTCAAGCCTTCTGGTGTGGTGAGAGTGATGGTTCTATTTGCGCAGTCTATGATTCCTGCATAACGAGACATCCAATCCATCCCTATGATAACATCCAGGCCTTGTGTTTCCAGGATGATCAAGTCTGTAGGAAACTGATGCTTTCCAATCTTCAGATTCAACTGCCTACACCCAGAGGTTACTAGCATTTCTCCTCCCGGAGAGCTTACTCTAATAGGGCTTCCTATATTTTCCACAACTAACCCATGTTTGTTTACAAAAGCTCTTGAAATGAATGAATGCGATGCTCCAGTATCAAATAAAACTAATGCTGGACATGAATTGAGCAAGAACGTACCAATGAAAGCGTCTAGTTCATCATATACTTCTTCCAGATTGATGTGGTTCACATGTCCTTTCTGGAAGGGATTGGGCTTGGCAGTTTCTGCAGTCTTCTTTTCGGGGCAGTCTGTGGCGCAGTGGCCCTTCTTATTGCACTTGAAGCATAAAACTTGGCTGATATCTTTCTTATATTCAGGATTTGGGTGATGGTGTCCATTGTTGTGGCCAGCATTCCATTTCCTTTGTGATTCCCATTGTTTCCCTTGAAACCACCACTATGGTTGTGACCATGATGTTTGTGGTTGCTTCCTCCACTAGGATAGTGCCCAATTATATGACCCTGGTTTGTATCCTGGGGGAAAGGCCTTTTGAAAGAAGTTTCAGAATGGTGTTTGTGAACATTCAACTTTCTCTTCCTGTTTTCAGCCTTCTTGATGTTATCCTCCAGTATGATAGCCTGATCTAGGAGGGTTTGATAATTTGGGGCATATGCTACTATTAAAGGAATCTTCAGCTCGTCACTCAACCCATTTAGGAATTTTGCCTTCCTCTTAGCCTCAGTGTTGATGTCCTCAGAGGCATATCGAGAAAGGGCATGGAAATCAGCCATGTACTCCTTAAGACTCTTGTTTCCTTGTCTCAGGTTTCTGAATTCCTCTTGCTTCAAGTTCATAATGCCCGAGGAGATATGAGCATTACGAAAGCCTTCCTTGAAGTTTTCCAAAGTCAAGGTTTCTAGTGGGTGAGTGATTTGATAAGTTTCCCACCATTGAATTGCTGGTCCTTCCAACATATGAGTAGTGAACCTCACCTTCTCAGCGTCAGTACATTCAAGAGTCACTAGATCTCTGTCCACGGAACGCAGCCAGTCATCTGCCACAATTGGCTCAGTTGCAGTGGAGAACTTGTTAGGCCGGAGCCTCAGAAATCTGGTAAGTCTATCCACTTGGGGGGGTGGTGGCGGGGGTGGGTTGTGGTTATGGTTGTTGTTATTGTTGTTGGTCGCCGCAATGAACTGGGTCATCATAGTCATTAGCTGAGCTTGAGCGGCCATCAACTGTTGTATAGCATCGTTGTTGTTGTTGTGGTCGTTGTTGTTGTTGTTGTTGTTATCGGGCACATGGCGGGGAGGCCTCTGCGGTTTTTGCATGGATGAGTTTTTAGACGGAAAGGTCTAAAGAGAAAATACCCCAATCAAACAAACAGCTTATAAGAACAACAATCACACAACTCAACCTTTGGATTAAAAAGACATGAAAATTTTGGAAAATAAAACTCGCGAGGTTCCGGGGATACAAGGGAAAGTACTGCTTTACCACAAGTTGGTAAGTCAATACAAGACTAAGATAACGATGGGGTGTAACGTAAATGGTAGTCTCACTAACTAACTACTCGACCATGTCATCTTCTTCTTCAATCTCCTGAATCTCGATTCCTTCATTGTCGAGTACTTCCTTTAATTCCTTCACTTCTTTCTCCAGGGCAAGGTTCTTCTCTTGCAGCTCCCTCTTCTCAGTACGAAGCCGCTTGATCAAGTCACTATCAGCCTCAAACTCGACTTCATTGCTCTCGAGTTCTGCCTTATGTTCTCTGATAGTCTTGTTCTTCTCTTGAACCCTTTTCTCATGTCTCTTGTACTTCTCCTCTTGTGCAGCAAACCTCTCTTCTTGGGCCTTAGTCACTTCCTCCTGAGCCTTCATCTTTTCCTCGTTCTCCTTGAGTAAGGCACATAGCTCATCATTTTTCAGGAGCTCAGTGCGCCTATCCTCATAAAGTTCTGTGACGAGGATCTCCAGCTCCTGGAAATAAAGACTAAGGGGCTTTGCTTTTCCTCTATCTCCGACATCAAATAGGTAAGGTTCTCCATCCTCGTTTCTCCTTCCAAAGAAAATGGAGTAGTGGCCCCTCAACTCTGTGCTGTAGCGTCCACAGAGACGCCCAATCAGGTCTTGCATGACTAGATTGAGTCCTTTATCTTGGAGTCACTAACAATTTTGATTTCCAATGGGGGCTCTTCTCCACGTCCTGGCTGAGTTGCTTTTATTCCCCAACACCCCTCTTTGTTAAACTTCTTCAGAATGAAGCCCTTAACTTGAGGTAGCGGTAAACCTATCTTCTCGCCGATGTCGAGAAGGTAGCAGCCAAAACGGGTGTCCTCGAAGTCCTCCGCAGTGGTGAAGTGGAAGCTCGTCATCCTTTAGGTAGAAAGAAAAGAATTTAAAACAAGAAATGTATAAGGTAAAGAAGTACTAGTCATATGTGCATTATTAATTTAGAAGAAATACTAAGTCAAATCTCAATGTGATCAACAAATATTAACAACTCTTTGTAAATTGGATATTCACTATAGTGAGAGAGACAGACACCCGGCCAGCCACTTAATTGTGGAACAGGTCTTATGTACGCGGACATGTAAGGTTTGTTTCCAGGCCGCTTCATCTCACTATGCCGCTAAGATCCAAAATACTTAAGTAGATAATACTATGATCAAAAGGTTTTTCCAATCCTAAGGGCTCGAACCTACAGGCAACACAGTGCTCTGATACCATATGTAGTGTACCTGCACTTAAAATATGGCAGATACCTGTGTATAGTGCAAATCCCTGGATCGATTCGTTTGCACACACAGTTACGATGTAATATCACAACAAAGTATCAATTTATTACAACGCTGATCCAGACTTAGAAAATATTCATTACAATTTGCATAGCATCAAGCTAGCAGTGAACAGAGAAAACAGCGGAAAATTATTCTTCATGGAGTCCCCAATCATCATCATGTGCCACAGGCGAGCATGTTGGTTGAAGACTCGAAACCCTTAGCAAAAACTCACTCATCATCAGAACAGTCTGCAATAAGATATATATTGCAACAACGTGGGTCAGAACCATTAAAAAATGGAACTGGCAAGTGACACTATGGTGGACACTTAGAGGAATAACACTATAACATATATGCTTATTTGGCTGGTGGAGCTCAAGGCTATTTTGCAGAGAGCAAGTTTTTCCTTAACTTTTTGAAACAACTTTACCTCGTTGAGACAATTATGGTATGAAATCCATAGACTCAATCTACCCTTGTTCTCCCATCAAGTTTTAATTTTATAAATTGGAATGGTGGAATCCTCCGTTGACGTCCTCATTCAGCTGCTCAATTGTCCGTTTCCGGGGACACGGCTAAGTACTTAGATTTTAACTCTGCAGAGGTTGTGCACGTTCACCATTGTACCCATTCAACCCAAACTATCATTTACACACCATCTGTGATAAGGGAAAGGAGAAGAATGAGACGAGATCTTTCAGAAGCATTTTCCCTCCCACTCTGGCCTGACGCGCTCCACCTACAAACCACTACCTCCACCTGTCAGGCCAGGGCGAGTCCACGCAGCTTAGTTGATCAAGCCAGAGCCCATATTGGCAATGACTGCACGAGAAGCAATCTTCACTCGGAGTTCTTCAGATCCCTTTGTTCCTGGGTGGCCATCCACAAGTGAATATCCCACAGGTAAATTCCCTGGGGACAACACTCAACTCATACAGCCAAGCAACCAATTCCACCCAGATGTTTGATTATAACTTAGTAGAATTTAACATTTCATCAAAATAGTTTTGCATAGCATCACAATTCTACTAAGTATTTTCATAGGAACCTAGACACGGGAATAAGGAAGTCTAAACATGGCTTGCATAACAATACTATCCTACACATGCTTATAGAAAAATAATCTACTCATGCATAGAAAATAATAGGACTTTTATGGGGGTGTGCCACTTGCCTTGGCAACCGGGAGTGCAGCAGTTACAGTTGCAAAGATTTTCGTTTCCCTCTGAATAGTCTAACAAAAGAAATAAAGAGCCACATATAAACACACAAGCAATATGTTCATACAAAGAAAAATATATGTTATGCATGAGATGCAATAATTTATTTAATTGTCAAGAAACGAAAATATGTATCTCTTTGAATGTTTGTGATGTATGCATGAATAAATTTCTTTAATTTGTTTTCATTTATTTGGACATGAATAAAGGGTGACATCAAGAGTTTTAGCTTCCTTAGATAAAATTTCGAAATCAAATTTTGTAAAAATTACATTTGGGCAGAGGGCATCTAAACAAGTTTTTAGCAATTTGATTTACTCAAAAATAATTTTTCTAAATAAAGTTATGTCAGAAACATTTAAACTACTCTCAAAAATATTTGAAAATTTTGAATGTGTCAAACCAGAAAACTAATGAAGTCAAAAGATTCTACTGGTTCTAAGGATTCCAAATATTTAAAAATATTTAAATTTGGATAAACAGATAAAAAGTAATGAATAAAACAGTATGCAGGGTGTTTTCTGCAAAACTGCCAAATAAAATGATTTTAAGAAATTCGTAGAAAAATAATATCTGACGTGGCGCTGACGTGGTGCTGACTGTGCGCTGACGCGGCGCTGACTGTGCGTGCCACGCAAGCGTACCGCTTCGTTTTTAAGTGATCTAATCCTAGCCGTGCACGGGAGATCTAACGGTCCAGATCCAGTCGACCAGAAACGAGCGGCGCGGCGGCGCCATTGCCGGCGATGCTCGTTGCCTACGATCTACTGTCTACGAGGACGAACGAGTCATACCCGTGCGTGGAGGTCGAGGCGGAGACGATGGCGAGGTGGTCGCCGATGGGGTGCACTGACGCGCCGGAAATTGCTCGTCGGAGTCGTGCTTGGCTGCGGTCCTCCTCGGGTGTGGACTTAGTCGATGTTCTGCTGCCCGAGAAGATGCAAAAACTTGTCAAAACGATGCGCAAGGTCAAGGTAAAATGAAAGGGAGTGGAAGGAAGTCTCGGGGTTCACGATGCTTGCTGGAGTTGCGAAATTTCACCGGCGGCTATGGCGGAGCTCCGGGGATGTTCGCGGGCGGCCTGGTGGCTCTCGGGAGGTGGTGCTTGGGGCAAAAGAGAGAGGGGATCGAGGGGGTCTTATAGCGAGCAACGGAGGAGGAAATGGGGCAGTGAATCAATCGCAATGAATCAAATTGATTCGGGCGTTTTACGGCGTTCATCGCGGGCGTGATTTGGGCGAGCCGTTGCAGCGGGAGGGATGACAGGTGGGGCCCACCTGCCAGAGAAAGAGAGCGCGCGCGTGGGCGGGGACGGGCTGCTGGCGGGCTGCGGTGCTTCAAATTTAAATTAGAATAAAAATAGAATTCAAATCTTATTGGACAACTTTATGGACTAAAAATAGAATAAAAAGGAATATTATTATGAATTCAAATAACAACTTTATGGACATAAAGTCAATTAAAACACATATAAATGATTTAATTTAAATTCTATGTGATTCAAATGACAAGTTTAATGATGATGATGCATGGATGCAAAGTTTTAAATTTTTCTGAAGATTGGGATGTTAAAGATCCATTTTTTTCAGAGAATTAAAATAACAAAACAAATACAAACATACGCTTCAAGATAAGTACATCACATGTGGCGGAATTAAAATATAGTTTCACTACAAGGGAACTGATAGTTTGTCGATGAAGAAGGGGATGCCCAAGGCATCCCCAAGATTTGACGCTTGAGTCTTCTTGAATTATATTGGGGTGAACCACCGGGGCATCCCCAAGCTTTGGCGTTACTATCCTCCTGATCACATTATATCATCCTTCTCTCTTGATCCTTGAAAACTTCCTCCACACCAAACTAGTAACTTCATTAGAGGGTTAGTGCACAAAAAAATTATGATATTATGTACGAACACAATTGCTACCAATGTTACTGGACATTAGCTACAGCCACTGATACTTAATAGGATAAAAAGATCCAATCAAAATAGCAAAAGAGGCATTGCAAAAAAAAGGCAGAATCTGTCAAAAACAGAACAATCCATAAAGACGAATTTTGTCGAGGCACTTAAATTGCTCAGATCAGACAACTCAAAACTAATAAACTTTGCGTATACATCTGTGTATTGCGCACAAAAAAGGGCAGATTATTCTGACGTTCCTGTGAGTAGTTATGAATTTAACGGTGAAAAACATAATCTGTTTCAGCGCAGGAATTGAATATTAGCATCAACTTTCGACTAGAGGCTTAACTTGACACAACATTGCGATAAAATAAAGATACAAAGGAATTGCTACAGAGGTAGGAAAAATCCTTGACATAAGGAAAATAAAATAAAAATAACAGGAAATAAAAGTGGGTTGTCTCCCATAAGCGCATTTGTTTAACGCCTTTGAGCTAGGCACAGAGATTCATATGATGCTCTCATAAAGATGAGAGTTGAAAAACATAGGAGAGCATCAAGAGGTAAACATCAAACACATTTAAGTCTAACCCACTTCCTATGCAAAGGAGTCTTGTGATAGAATAAATTATTGAAACATAAAGCAACTATCATAGCAACATGAAACAAATGAAATTTCAAAACTTCCAACATAAAGAGATGTGTTTTAGTAACGTGAAAGCTTTTACACTCGTGTTTTCCTCTCTCAGAATAACTTTCAGTACCATCATTGATGAAATCCACAATATAACCATCACATGAAACATTCTTATCATGATCCATATGCATAAAAGTATCATTATCTCCCTCATAAGAAAAGTTCTCTCATTAATAATAGTGGGAGTAGGATCATCATAAAGAATTTTAACATGATAGACAAGTTGTACATTAAAAGGATTGGTTTGAGTGATTCCTCTATAATCATGACAAGTTCCAAAAGGATAACTGTAGTTATAACCTGTGTCATAGTATTCTTTCTAATTATCAAAGGCCGGAGGCATAGTATCATCATAAGAAATCGAATAGTAATCCTCTAAAGTGTGTTTATTTGCAAACATGTCATCATTTTTAATAGAAGGGGATGTATCAAATATATAATCATTAGTAGCAAAAGGATTTTCAAACACCTCATCCCCGAGCTCAGAGCTCTCTATATCATCATGGGAATGAACATGAATAGTATTAATAGTGCAACAATTATTAACATCATCATTTTCAGAATTATTATCCCAAAGATCTTCAATATCAAAAGAAGTGTGCATATCCCAATCATGATCACTAATATAAATAACAGGCATAGGTACATCATCAAGTTCAGAATCATCGAATCAGAATTATAAGTATAAACAGTAACAGGAGCAACAAGTTTGAGAGAAGATATTGTTTCCTCTCACCTTTTACTCCTCTTCTTATTCCTCTTTCCATTTGTCTTCTTATTTTCCTCTTTAGGAGGGAGAGGCTTGAAAGGAAGCTTCTCCACATAATCTGGTTTAGTATTAGAAACAATGGAAGAAACTTGAGAGGATTCCTGTCTTTCATTAATAAGATGAAAACACATATTAGTCCTATCATACTTTGGTGAAGACTCATCTTTTATAATATTTTGTATGTAGGTGTTAGCATGGCAATTATTAACACAATAGAGATAACATCCATGCAACAAATCATCAATATCACTCATATTTAACAAAGAAGTTTTTCTTGATATCTCTTCACACCCCAAAAATAATGTAAGTTCACCATGTTGATTAGGGGTGATCATGTTATCACTAAAATCTCCTGCAAAATATTGATGAGAACCTGAGCATTGATATTAGAAATGACCCTCTTCATAGAAAAGTTCGCAAATAAAAGGATAGGTGGCACAAATCGTTTTACCAAAATCACTTTAAACTTTGTACCAACCTCTAGTATTTTCATTCCTATGATGGATACAATATTCATCTTCAATTTGATTAATTCCACAAGGTCTATGTATTCCACAACAATTAACATGCTTATAAGAAATAGTATTTTCAGAAGTTTGAGCATGTTTATTGCAATCATTAACAACAATTTCATTTTCCATGCAAGTGTCTTTGAAAGGTTCATGATACACGTCCCAATTTTCTTTAGGAACATTAATATGAGAAGCAAAGGTTCTAAAATAATCAACAATAATATGAGAATCAAGACCATATTTAGCAACTAAGCTCTTGAAAACTAGCAGTTTCAACACAAGACTTAATGCAATCATATTCATAGTTCATACCTGATTCTTTACCTTTGTCATTCTCCCAATTTTCAGCATTGTTTTGAATCTTGTGAAAGAGCCCTCCGAACAAGCATCTAGATAATCCTTGCAATGTCCTGAAAGTCTTGCATAAAAATTATTAACAATTATATTATGGGACAATTGGTTTTGTGCCATGGTTCGATGAGTTTTATCGGTCTATACCATACCCGCGATGTTTCTCTGGTATGTGCCCTGGTTTGCTCTCATATCGCCCAAACACTCGTTTCCCTCTTGTCAACCTACTTTAACCGGTGGGGTCGGCCTGGCGCGGCTCGGCCGGAATTTCGTGGGGTCGACTAATGGGGTTGTGCCTTTGACCTTAGAGCATGCATGCATGCAAGTGGGGACAACGGCGGCGGAGAGCATGGAGCCGTACGTGCGCGTCCATGCCTGTGCTTGCTGCACCTTCAGTGTTCGCGCCTTCAATGGCGTGCCCCCCTGGCCGTCAAAAAGCTACCTCTCCGCCTACACTGCCGGCCCGGACGCGCATCTGCTCCGCTGTCCTCGCGTCTCTCTTGCCAACTCTACCCTGCTCCAAGTTGAGCAGTCTGGAGCCGACTTAATGTCTGGTCGCCATTACTGCCTTCTACACCGTGACGCCGTCCAGAGACCGCAGATGGCACTCAAAGGAGCCATCTCCTTGCCCGTTGCCCTCACAAATCCCCACTTCCTCTCCTAGACACCTTCACCCAGTCCCTTATCTTTCCATGGCTCATGGTGATGGAAGCTCCACTCCCAGCTCGAGCCGCCGCCACCACGTCCCCTATCCTTGGTTTCTTGAGGCAAGCGAGGGAAGCGGCATGGGGAGTGGTCATGGGCGTGGGCGTGCGCGTACTCCTCCAAGCTCGAGCAGGAGGCGAGCGAGGGAAGCAGCATGGGACGGGGAGTCTCCAAGTCCAAGGGGCAGGGCCATTGCGCCTGATCCCATTCCCTTTATCGATATGTCCGACGAGGAAGACAAGGACGACCATGGTATGCACTGGACCATGGCCTGGAATGAGGAGGTCACGGAGGGGCTGGACCCGGGTTTGGCCTGGGCCATGGCCGACCAGAAAGCCATGGACCTTGCCAAGCATTCCGCCGCCAAGCAGCAACGGCTCAAGATCTACTCGGAGAGCCAGAGGAAGAAGGAGGACATGTGGTCGGCGTCAAACAGCAACGCCTAGAAGATGTGGATGCCAACGGCAAGGGCAAGGGCAAGACCGAGACGGTGGAGGTTTCCGATGACGAGGACGAGTGGTAGTCCATTTTAGTTATTAGTTACTTTATTAAGGGCAATGGCCTTGTGCTTGACGTTTCCAATTGTGTGTGTAAATTTACTTCAGTTTGACAATTTTCAGCCAGTCCACTATTTTGGCTTAGAAATGAGACTGTTTACCCTACCTTTGGAGCTCATTTGAAACACATTTTTCAGTGAGTCCACCATTTTTGCTTAGAAATGAGGTCGTTTACCCTACCTTTGGAGCTCATTTGAAACACATTTTTGCGCCGACTCCACCTGACGTGGGGCCACCTTTCGACTAGCCCACGATGAGGCTACCTGGGCCGCGCCAAGCTGGAGAAGGCCCACTCGGGGTACCGTGTAACCCAGTCCAAGTCGGTTAGGTCTCATAACCTGCCATATCTGTAATTATCATCGATACCGACCACCCGAGACCAGGCTACCTATAAAGCCAGGAGGGTTGCTCGTCCCCGAGGACACGCCAATAGCCACCACCACAAACCCTAGCGAGATCGCAATCTCGCCGCCATTGTAATTGCAACTCGCCATCAATAACAGACAAGCAGGAGTAGGGTGTTATCCTCCGGGAGCCTGAACCTGGGTAAAATCCCCGCTTGTCAGCCGTCGTGATCACCAACGCTCTTCTCTCTCCCCCTCAATCAACCCGGGGTGCACAACCCTGGGATTTCTCGAGTTACACCCTCGTCCATTGGCGCCGTCTGTGGGAAAGACATCAAGCGTTGGAATCATGGTCGCACCGGCTCCATCCGCAATGAAGATCAAGGACTACACCACCCAGGAGCCCATCCGCTTCGGCTCCTTCGAGTACGGCTTCCACCAGCCGGCCCACCGCTCGGTGTACGCCGATCTGCACAAAGGTATACACATCACCTTCGGCTCCATATACTGTTTCGTCGACAGTCGTGGCATATTCAGGTCCGCGACAACCGCGCCACGCGCGGCGGCGGCACCCGCATCGGTCACCCACGCGCCACAGTCGCCGTCACCCGCCGCGGGAGCCGCATTTTCCACACCCACGAAGATCGTACCTGCATCGACTACATCGGCAACCTCGGCAACGGCCGCGCATATCGAGTCTACTCCAACCATCTCGGTCGCACGGCCGACAAGGTCAAGGTCTACCTCAACTACGACTGCACCCGCGCGTACGACCAAGGGCGTGATGTCGACAGCCGCGTCGCACGCATCTTCGTGGGACCATCAAGTCTACCCCAAGCCAATCGCACTCGCTCCTGCGACTGCGAAATCTCCTTCCATGACCACGGTGAAAATCCTGAGAAGACGCAACGGCGACTGCGCTGCCCACCACGTAGCAGCAATTTTTTATCCCGAGCAAGATTCGGATCAAGGAAGCAGCAGCGACAGCGTCAACACTCCTACCCCGGCCTACCGCGCGCAAGTCTTCATGGCTGGCACATCGCCCCCAGAAGGCAACGAGGAACCCGCATATCCACTGGAGGTGGTCATGCCTGGCCAGACATGACTCACCATCACGCGTGACATAGGGATCAGGGCCATGAAGCATGTCGACGATGGCACTTTCCCTGCACCCGACGCGCCTAGAGAGGACCACCTGGCGGTCCAGTACTTGCTACGCAAGGAAGGCGAGCGACTTCGTGCCGAAAAGGCCGAGCAGCTCAGACGCAAGAGGGATGCGGATGCGTCGAGTGCCAGACAAGTTGCCATCTCGTTCACTTCCTCCACATAAGTCAACCAAGGAGGACGGCGACACAGAGCTCGTGTTCCCCACATGACAGACGCTGATCGAGCAAGGGTCACCCGCAACCTCGACTCGTCCTTCGTCACCGAGGACGAGAACGGGATACCTGTCCCCAAAACGGCGAACGTCGCCATCATGTCAGTCGAGACATATCTCCGGCTCACACAATCGCCGGAGGGAGATCCACGCGCCCTTCTCCACAAGCAGCAGATCATGTCCATGAAGGCAATCGAGGAAGCTCTGGCGAGTGGAGCACCAAACAACCGGGCACGTGAAGAACGAGAGCACCAAACCCGCGAGCCAGCAACATCAGGGCCCCCGGTAGTGCAGCCACTGAGACAAGCCCAACCAGGCGAAGATCTTCGCAACGTCATCACACAAAGGACGGTGGACCGTAACCGCAGCCATCGTTCGGCCGACGCGATGAACCTGGACGATCCGGCCGATCGCAACTTCGAGCCATGCGGCGCCGCATGCTTCAGCTTCAACATCCGCGACACCCGCATGCCTAAGGGTTTCAAGCTGACAGCAGGAACCCCCAAGTACGACGGAAAGCAAGACCCGCGCCTGTGGCTCGAAGACTACCTCATCGCCTGCACCTGCCAAGGCGGGACGTCGACTACGGCAATGCAATACATCCAGCTCATGCTCACGGACTCAGCGCGCGGGTGGCTCACCAGCCAGCCCAAGGACTCCTTCAAAACCCGGGAAGAATTCCAAGATACTTTCATAAAAAGTTTCTCTGGAACATACGCAAGGCCGACTACCTACATCGAGTTGCAAGCCTGCAAACAAGGAAGAGACGAGTCGCTCCGCGCTTACATCCAGCGGTGGACACTTCTCCGGAATACCATGGAACCCGTCTCAGAAGACCGGGTGATGGATGCTTTCATGCACGGCGTCGCTCGCCGCGACCTCCGCGAGGAATTTGGTAGGCTCCAGCCGAAGACTACGATCGAGCTCATGAAGGTAGCCAACCAGTGGGCCGAAGGAGAGGATTACGTCCGCGACACCTCCCCAAAGAAGGAAGCCGAAACAAGTAACTGGCGGGACGGGCGCCAGAAGAAGAAGCAATGTTTCACCAATTCAGACACCTTCGAGCTAGTAGCGGCGGGATACCAAACCCCCCGTGATGACACACGAGATAACAGTCGAGAATATGATCAGAGTCGACAGTCCAGCTCGGGGCAGTACAACCGCAGCAGCGGCAGCATTAGCCACAACGACGGAAGCCAGAAACGCGAGTGGAAGCGTACGCTGACCCCAGCCGAAGAACTGATGCAACCTTGCAAGCATCACTCGTTCCGCAACCCGGAGACAAGCAAATGGGGCGCCAACCACCTGTTGAAGGACTGCCGTAAAGCGCGCAAGATTTACCAGGCTATGCAGCAGATCATCACTCCTGTGCAAGCACTGACGGCAACTCCGCAGCTCGCTATCCAGGCAGCACCCGCAAACAACAACACAACACAAGCGGCTGGAACTTTCCCCCAGCAGCAGCCGCAGCATGACGTCCAAATGGCGGCGCACGACGCATACCCTACTGCGCGAGGACAGATCAACATGATCCAAAAAGGACGCCCTTCGAATAGGACCCAGAAGCTCATCACCCGCCAAGTACTCCAGGCTACCACCAGTCCGCACGCAGTACCAGACTACCTGAGAGAGTCAGAGACACCAATCACATTCTCCAGGGCAGACCACCCGTCAGAGGTGCCGCGACCCGGTCACGCCGCTCTGGTTATCGAAGCCCTAATTGGCGACTACAGCCTGAAGAAAGTATTCATGGACGGAGGCAGCGGCATCAATATCATATTCGCCGATACCCTGAGAAGAATGAACAAGTCGACAGAGAAGTTGCCAGAGTCGGAGACCACCTTCCACGGCATAGTACCAGGGCAAGCCATCACGCCCATGGGAACAATCACACTCGACGTCATCCTCGGCACACCCGATCACTTCAGAAAAGAGTCGATCGACTTCGAAGTTGTCGACTGGAAATCACAGTACCACGCCATACTTGGGCGCCCAACTTTTGCCAGGTTCATGGCAATACCTCATTACGCCTACCTGATGATCAAGTTGCCTGGAGCCAAAGGAGTAATCACTGTGCACGGCGACTTCGACCGCTCCAACAGCTGCGACCGAGAGTTCAGCTGGATCTCTGAGTTCTTCGGGGTCGAAGAGCACTTCAAGGCCATATCGGCCGACAACGACAAGACCATCTTTCCACCTCGCAAGAAGCCATCCAAGGACGCCGCCTTCAACACAAACGACGACACCGTCAGCCACCAAGTCCATCCGACTGACAGCAGCAAGACGGTCAAAGTATCGTCAAGCTTGACCCTGCATAGGAAAGCGCGCTCGTCGAGTTCCTGCGTGAAAACTGGAAAATCTTTGCATGGCAACCCTCTGACATGCCAGGAATACCCAGGGAACTCGCCGAGCACTCTTTAAAAGTCCACAAGGACGCAAGACCAGTTGTAACATCCCAACATTTTGGAATGTTCAAAAATCACTAAAATTTAAAACTTTTGTTTTGATTAAAATAAAATATTAAAATGCATAAGAAACCCAATTATAAATGACTTCAAACATATTAAAAGGGTTTAATAATTCAAATATCTCAGTTAAACAAAATGTTCAAAAGTTATTTCCAATTAAACATTACATTATCCATTGTATTTCAAAAACCTTAATATGTAATTTGACAAATGTTTTATAAAGTACGAACCACTTTATTTTAAGTAAATAGTTTACTTATAAGCAATTGACTTCAACCACTTAGCCTTAGCTATAAATAAATTAAAATAATAATTACAAGTGTTATTTTAAACTATTGAAAAAATTGTCTATTTGCCAAAAGATTATTATTCATTTACCTGAGTTCAAAAAATAGTTTGGATATTACAAGTCTATAGTTTATAACTTTAAAACCTCATAGATTTTATAATTACTTAACAACCCAAATAAACATTTCATTAGCTTAAATGATTTTCATTTATTTTCAAAACATAAAATGACTTTCATGAATATATTTTCTATATAAGAAATGAATTAAATCAAAAATCTTTTCCAAAGTTGTTATAAGGTTTTCAAATGATTTATCATAAGATAAAACTTAATGGTGCACAAAATAAAATTGAATTAAAACTTAAATCCATTATAATTTCTATTACTTTCAAAATATTTATATTATATTACTTTACTATTATGCCAAAACAAAAATGATTGGTTACTAAAAATGAGTTTTAAATAACTTAATATCAACCATATAACATTGTGGTAATTTCATAAATTTAATTTAACCCCTAATGAATTTATTAATTTATTAATATCAAAGTTGACCTAAATGAGAAAAATTGTATTTTATGAATAATTCAAATTTATTAATTTTAAAAAGTTTTCAAAACATGCCCACAAATATTCTAAAGCCAAGAGATGATTCTTTTATGAAATTATAGAAACTAATTTAAGGTTATTTGGATTCATAATTTTGAAGTTATTTAAAAATCCAGAAAACAGAAAAAGGAAAAGAACAAAAAAAAGGGCTAGCTGGGCCGAGCCCAGCATCTCTTCCCCGCGCGCGCGGACAGCAGCAGCCCGCCAGCGGCCCATGCCCTTCCCTCTCTCTCGCAGTCAATGACAGGTGGGTCCCACCTGTCATCTTCTTCGCTGCAACGGCTCCGCCCCCAATTCACGCCCCGACCTCGCCGAGAACGGCAGAAATCAATTCGATTGATTCCTGGCGTTTTACTCCTCCTTTTACCCCGTGTTTCCCTCCTACTAATACCCCTCGATTCCCTCTCGTGTTTGCCCCCAAACCTTTCCACCCGAGAGGCCCTAGGCTGCCCACACACAACCCCGCCATCCCGCAGCTGCCGCCGGCGAAAAGCAGTTCGTACGACGAACTCCAGCCACCCCGGACCATCTCACTTCTTCCCTTCGTTTTATTTAGTTGTTGCGCACCGTTGTGACAAGGTTTAGTAATTTTCCTCGAAGCCATTCGTCGCGTTCGTCCTCGCCCGAAGCTTGCCGCCGCCACGCGCAACTCCGGCGAGCCATTGCGGGAAGCAGAGGATGCTCCAGTCGCCGTCACCTCGCCATCGCCTCCATCTTGATGCCCTGCACCCTCTGGTATGTTCCGTTCATCTCCGTAGGTCGTAGAATGCCGAGAACGCGCGATGCCGGCAATGGCACGGCCACGGTTAGGTCACCGAGACGACTCCGGCGGGCCACGCCGCTCTGTTTCTCAGCCGTTGGATCTCAATCGTACGGCCAAGATTAGATCTTCTTTAAACCGAATCGGTACGCTGACTCAGCGGTCCAGTCAGCGCCCACGTGGTCGACACGTCAGCACCACGTCAGCGCTAGCGTGGAAATGATTTTTCTTAAATAAAATAAAATTGGCAGTTTTGCAGAAAAGTCACTGCCACTTAGGTCTGTCATAACTTTTCAACCACTTATCCAAATTTAACAAACTTTATATTTTTGGAAAGCCCTCGACATGTAGAATATTTTAGATCTGCCAAAATTCAAATTTGACTAAGTTTAAAATATTCAAATTTCAAATGGAAGATTTGAGTATATTTGTCATAACTTTAAATCTATAATCCCAAAAATTGCAAATAAAATTGTTTTAGAAACTTTGGAATATTTGTAAATTGATGCCACTGCTATAAAATATTTTGAGTAATATTTGAATGAATTCATAGTTATATATTTAATTTGAATAGTTTGAGTATTTTCAACATAACTATTAATATAAATATTATTTTTGATTAAATCAAATTGCTATAAATGTAATTAAATGCCCCCTATCTATTAACACTATTTATAAAATTTTGTTATAAAAATATTAATCACATAAAACTTTAATTTTATATTTATCCCTTTATTTATATTTTGTAAAAATAGAAATTAATTAGATTGCATTTATAACCTCATGCATAATTATTAATAAATCACAAAAGTTATTTTGATACCTTCTTGTGATTAAAAAGTGCATTTCATGCATAACTTATTTTATTATATAGTATACTTCTCATAGGAAAACTCATCTTCATTATTTTCTCTAAGTTAGGAAATTTTCCAAAATTAGTATTTTGGTAAAAGTGCTATGCACTAGACACTTAGGATTTTCAACATGGAGCTAGAAGACCAATGAAGGACTTAGCCAAAACAAGACTCCAGAAGAATCTCCAAGAAGTAGAAGCACTTAGAAGAAAAATCAAGAAGAAGTTCATGAAGACCAACCAGAAATATTTTCTAAGTCTTGCTCCCTCTCTCATTCTTTTCTTCCTTCTTCTCTAAGACTTCATGAAGGATTTAGAAGGAAACAAACTCTGGAAGCATCCCCAAGATGTCAAGCACTTAGAAGAAAAGGGAGAAGAAGTTCAGGAAGACCAACTACATCTTTCTTTCTACCTTTTCCCTCTTTCCTAATCTTGTCTTTCACATTTGACTTAAACAATTTTTGATCATGATATTATCATCTTAAAGTTTGTTGGATCCTAGCGGCATAGTGAGATGAAGCGGCCTGGAAACAAACCTTACATGTCCACATACATGAGACCTGTTCCACAATTTAAGTGGCTGGCCGGGTGTCTGTCTCTCTCACTTTAGTGAATATCCAATCTACAAAGAGTCGATAGTAATTGTTGATCACCTTATAAACTTAGTATTTTCTCCAAGTATTTGTGCACATCATGGCTAAGCCATTTGAGTGGTTATTTAAGATAATTTATAACAAAGTTATTTTGTCCAACTTCTGACTTTAGTCCTTAGTCATTTTGACCAACATATTTTACTTGCATTAACTTAAAAGATTTTCATGGCATGACATGCATTTCTAGTCCTTAGAAATAATTTGCATATCATACATGACATGTTTTCCTTAGAAGTTGTATGAAACTTATTTGTTCACTATGTATGTGCATGTATGTTTGATGATTGTTGTTTGTTGATTGTTGTATTGTTGTTTGCTTATATTGTTTAGATTGAACGGAGAGCAAACGTTCGTTGTAGAAAAGAGTTTGTGAACAACGACAACATTCAAAGGCAAGTGGCACACCTCATAAACTTCTTATTATTTCTATATGCATTACTTAGTGTATTTTTATATGCATGAGTAGGATAGTATTGCTATGCTAAACCTGTGTAGAATTCCCTTACTCCTGTATCTAGGTTCCTATATAATACTTAGTAGATGTATTGATGCTATGCAATTGATGAAAACTTTTACAAAATGTTAAGTGACTACTCAGGGTTGTGCTCATGGTTGTCGTCGCCTAGGATGAATGTATATTCTACTTAGGGCCGTGAGCATGGTGATTTTTACCTGAGAGTGCACATCCACTAAGTTAATGAAACTCCTGGGTGGATTGGTTGTTAATGGTGGCGAAGTTGAGTGGCTACTCCGGTCCATGTCTATGGTTCCTGGAGTACGTGCACTTGTGGATGGCCACCCAGGGAACAGAGGAATCTGAAAAACTCCGAGTGACGATTGCTTCCAGTGCAGCCATTGCCATATGGGCTCTGGCTTGATCAATTATGTTGCGTGGACTCTCTCCGACTTGACAAGCAGATGTAGGGGGTGTTAGGTGGAACGGGTCAAGGCAGGTGGGAGGGAAAATGCTTCTGAAAGATCTCGTCTCATTCTTCTCCTTTCCTTATCACAAATGGTGTGTAAAGGATAATTTGGGTTGAATGGGTACAATGGTGAACGTGCACATCCTCTGCAGAGTGTAAAACTAAGTACTTAGCCGTGTCCCCGGTACGGACAATTTGAGCAACTGATCACGGACGTCAATGGAGGATTCCATCATTCCAACTTCAGAAATAAAACTTGATGGGTGAACAAGGGAAGATGAGATTTATGGTTTTCATGCCATACTTGTCTTGATTTGAAGAAAAAGTTTTCCAGAGAGATAGGAAAAATTGGCTTTATGCAAAATAGCCTTAAACTCCACCAGCCAAATAAGCATATAGGCTATAGAGTTATTCCATTAAGTGTCCACCATAGTGTCACTTGCCAGACTCCATTTTGAATGGAATCTGACCCACGTTGTTGCAATATTTTTCATATTGCAGATTGATCAGATTACGAGTGAGGTTTCGTTTAAAGGTTTCGAGTCTACAACCAACATGTTTTTCGCCTGTGGCAACATGAAGTTGTTGGAGACCCACTGCTATTGTATTTCCGCTGTGTACTTTTTTAATGCTAGCGTTATGCTATGCAACTTAAATCGAATATTTTGTAAGTCTGGATCATCGATGTAATAAAATTGATACTTTGTTATGATATTACATTGTAAACTGTGTGTGCAAACAAATCGATCCAGGGATTTGCACTATACACAGGTATCTGCCTTATTTAAAGTGCAGGTACGCTACAGCTTGCCTCTAGGGTACGCGAGCGCACGTTGCGGCTGTGCTAGCGTCTCAGGTTCTGCTGGTACTTGGCCGCTCATAGGGTGGCGCGGCGACCCAGTCCTTCAAGGAGCAGCAGGTCGTCGTTGTGGAGGTCCTCTTGCTGGTCCTCGTTAAAGGCAAGGACCCGTGGGGATCCATGCTTTATCTCTGTCGGGAGGACTGCTTCGGCTCCATAGACGAGGGCAAATGGTGTTTCCCCCGTAGGCTTGGGTTGCGTTGTGCGGATGGACCAGAGCACCAAAGGAAGCTCATTGATCCAGCCCTTGCCGTGGCCTTTTAGGATGTCGAAGGTCCTGGTCTTCAGGCCCTTTAAGACTTCTACATTTGCGTGCTCAGCCTATCCGTTGCTTTACGGATGAGCGACTGAGGCGAAGCAGAGCTTGATGCCCATTCTTTCGCAGTAGGCTCTGAAGATGCCACTGGTGAATTGCGAGCCATTGTCGGTGATGATGCGGTTAGGCACTCCGAAGCGGCAGACCAGGCCTCTAATGAACTTCACTGTCGCGCCTGCTGTGATTGTGCGCGTCGCCTCCACTTCGGGCCACTTAGTGAACTTGTCGATGGCCACAAAGAGCTAGCGATATCCACCCTGCGCTGTTGGGAAATGTCTCAGGATGTCCAGCCCCCAGACCGCGAACGGCCAGGAGAGCGGAATGGTTTGTAGCCCTAGCGCAGGCTGGTGGATTTGCTTGGCGTGGAATTGGCAGGCTTCACATGCTTGGACGATGTCCACTGCATCCTGAAGTGCTTGAGGCCAGTAGAAGCCGCTCCTGAAGACTTTGCCTGCGAGGGTACGGGCGCACGAATGGTGGCCACTTTCCCCGCTGTGGATGTCCTTGATCAGCAATTTTCCTTCTTCAGGAGGGACGCATTTGAGCGCGGTGCCGTTTGGGCGCTTGCGGTAGAGATTTCCTTCGAGGATTTCGTAAGATTTTGCTTGGCGGGCGACACGCTCCGCTTCAACATCTTCCTCGGGAAGGATCCCTTTGTCGAGGTAGCCTTTGATCTCGTCAATCCATTTTGTTTCTTGATGCACCGCTGTGAGCAACAGGCGCTCCCCTGTAGGGGGCCCACAATCTGGAGCCCCGTTTGCAGGTGGTTGCGGGAGCTCTTCGTCTGTGCTTGCGGGCATTGCCTCCTGAGGCTGTTTTATGGAAGCCTTGACGAGCCTTCCTTCAAAGACGCCTGGCAGCTGAGCCTGCCTCCTTGATGCGCGCTTGGCGATGTCATCGGCCTCTTGGTTCTCCTTTCTTGGGATGTGCATGAGCTCCATTCCCCTAAAGTCCTTCTCAAGCCTACGGACCTCTTCAAGGTATGCGGCCATGTGATCATCCTTGGGCTTGTAGCTTTTGTTAGAGAAGTTGACGAGCAGTTGGGAATCGCCCTTGATGAGTAGATGCTTGATGCCTAGGGCGATTGCGGCGCGTAGGCCAGCAAGCAGGCCTTCGTACTCAGCGATATTGTTGGAGATCTTGTCGATTTCGAAGCACAGCTGGACCGCGTAATGCAGCTTGTCACCTTTTGGTGAGATCAGGACCACGCCTGCCCCACCGTGGCGACGAGCGAAAGCTCAGTCGAACGCCGTGGTCCAGTGGCTTGGCATTTTATCTCCAAGGGGCTCTTGTTGTTCTCCCAAAGGCTCTTCAGAGGTTGGGTCAGTCCATTCGGCGACGAAGTCTGCCAGCGCTCTTCCTTTGATTACGCTTGTGGATATCGAAGCGCAAGTTGAATGGCTGTAGCTCTATGTTCCATCCTGCGACACGATCTGTGGCGTTTGGGTTGCGCAGGATTTGCTCCAGGGGGAACGAGGTGACCACCGTGATGGGGTGCCCCTGGAAGTAGTGCCGCAGCTTTCTTGAGGCGATGAGGAGTGCGAGGAGGAGCTTCTGCTGCATTGTATACCGCTCGCAAGCATCACGCAGTACCGTGCTGACGAAGTAAACTGGGTGCTCGACGAGGGTAGTTTCTGTAGGCTTGGCGTCTTTTTCCTGAGGGGTCTCAGCTGGGCCCTCAAGGGGGTTGGCCTCAGGGGTCTTGTTATGGGCCTCGAGGGGGTTGGCCTCAGGGGTCTTGTCAGGCTCCCTGGCGGGATCTTCTTGCAGCAGTTGACTTGGAGCGGGCCTCTCTTGGGGTTTTGGCCCTTCCGTCGAGCTCCTGATCAGGAGGCTTTTGCTTTGGAGTGGTTGCACTCTTCTTGCGGAGTACTGTCTCTTCCCTTTCTACCACAAGGACGGCACTGGCTGTCTGTGGAGTAGCTGATAGGTACAGCTTCAGGTGCTCGCCTGATCTTGGGGCGACCATTACTGGCGGGCTGGCCAGGTACTTCTTCAAGTCCTCAAACGCTTTTTCAGCTTCAGGGGTCCACTTGAAAGTGCCCGTTCTTTTCATGATCTTGAAGAACGGCAGGGCTCTTTCACCGAACTTGGAGATGAATCTACCCAAGCTGGTCATGCAGCCTGCTAGGCGTTGCATGTCCTTGAGCCTGCATGGAGGTTGCATGCCTTCTATGGCCTTGATTTTGTCTGGGTTTGCCTCTATGCCCCAATGGGACACGAGGAACCCAAGTAGTTTGCCTGAAGGTACTCCGAAGACGCACTTGGCGGGGTTGAGCTTGATGTTCACCTTGCGCAGGTTGGCGAAAGTCTCTTCAAGGTCTCCGAGGAGAATATTTCCCTCTCGAGATTTTACGACGATGTCATCGACATACGCCTCGGCGTTCATCCCCATTTGCTCGCCAAGGGCTATCCTCATCAGCCTCTGGAAGGTGGCTCCAGCTATTTTTAGGCCGAAGGGCATGCAGACATAGCAGTACACACCGCAAGGGGTGAGGAAAGCCGTCTTCTCATCGTCTTCCTTAGCCATCTTTATTTGATGATAACCAGAGAAGGCATCGAGGAAACAGAGGAGGTCGCAGCCTGCCATGGAGTTCACGATCTGGTCAATTCTTGGCATGGGGTAAGGGTCCTTGGGGCAGGCCTTGTTTACATAAGTGTAGTTGATGCAGAGGCGGCCTCCTCCGGCGGGTTTTGGTACTACCACACCGTTGGAGAGCCAAGTAGGGTGCACGACTTCAGGGACAACCTTTGCTGCCTTCAGTTTTTCAACCTCTTTCACGATGAATGCTTGCTTCTCGGGGGCTTGTTTTCTCGTTTTTTGCTTGACGGGACGCGCGTTTGGGCACACGGCTAAGTGGTGCTCGATCACCTCCCTCGGTACACCAGACATGTCTGACGGTGTCCATGCGAACATGTCAGAGTTTGCCTGGAGGAAGGCGACGAGCGCGCTTTCCTATTTGGGAGGCAGCGCGGCGCCTATGGTGACGCTAGCCCCCGAGCTGCTGGAGCTCAGAGAGATTTTCTTCGTAGCAGCTGTATCCTGGGAGAACAACCGCTTCTTCTTCTTGGGTCTCTCGAGAGGCTCCATGTCCTCGTCTGTGGGGAATGCTATGGCAGCGGCCTTGTAGGTCGTCTCGACAGCGCGCGTAGCATCCAGGACAAGTCCACGGATGGTGATCGTGCCAGCGCTGCCGGGGATCTTGACCATGTTGTAGGCATGGTGCGTGACGGCCATGAATTTCGCGAGCGCGGGGTAGCCGAGGATGGCGTTGTACGGCAAGCCGATGTGCGCGACATCGAAGTCGATGTGCTCGGTGCGGTAGTTTTCCTTACTTCCGAAGGTGACGACAAGCCTGGCCTGGCCTAGAGGCTTAATCGAACCACTGGTTACCCCCGTGAAGGGCCTCGAGGGCATGAGCCGCTCATAGGGCACTTGAAGCGCTTCGAACGTATCTGTGGAGATAACGTTCAGGCCTGCTCCACCATCTATGAGAGTCTTGGAGACAGCAACGTTGTCGATGGTGGGGCTGTAGACCAGCGGGAGGGTTCCAACAGTCTTGGTGGACTTGGGGTGGTCCTGAGCGTCGAAGGCGATGGTATTCTGCGACCACTTGAGGGGCCTGGAGGTCTCAGTGCTTGGGAGGGCGGCGTTGAGCTCGCGGGCGAACTGCTTGAACTGATTGTTCGACTTTGGCGCTTGCGCCCCCCAAGGATGCAGGCAATGGAGCCTCTTGGGGCTTTATAGCCACCATCTTCCTCGTAAGGGAGATTGTCGTTCTTTTCCGCAGCATTGGCCTGATTGCCAGATGGCTTCTGGTAGCCGCTCTTGCGTCCACTTCCGCGGTAGCCACGGCCTCGGCCGCGGCCGCCACTGCCCTCTGCTTGCTCGCATTCCTTGATCAACCTTTTGAGGTCGAAGCAAGACTCCGTAGAGTGACCGCGCCTGTTGTGGTAGATGCAGAAAAGGCGGTGGTCATCTTTCCTCTCCAGGATCAGGGGAGTCCCTGCGGGTGCCCTTCGCGTCAGGCTCTGCCGCGAGAACAGCGCTGGCCTTGCGTTTGGTCTCCTCCTTCTTTTTCTGGCTCCTGGACCCCTCAGCGTGGTCGTCCCCTCTCGAGGACATCTTGACGAAGAGGAGTCCTTCTTCAGCCTTGGCGCATTTGTCCGCCAGGTCGAACAGCTTTACCACAGAAGTGAGCTTGTCGTGGATGCCCAGCTTCTCGAGCATCCTGCTGTTTGTGACACCCTCGCGGAAGGCGGCGATGTCAGGGATGTAATTCCCCGGTACCCTGAAAATAGGGGTTTGTTTCTTAGTGTTGCAGGTTTAAATACATTTAAATACGAGAAGAATAAAGAAAAAGGAGGAGAACGACATCTCGGGCCGAGATATCTTCTGCTGGGCCAAATTCCTGACCAACTCGGATGGGCCGGCATCCTATACTCGGTCGAACCGAGTAGGCCTATCTCGGTTGAGGTCCCCTGCCCGGAGTCAACTCACTCGACCCACGACCGCATGCTTCTCCCTCTCCCGAGCGCCACTCCTCGCCACCAACCGCATCGCCACCAACTCCGGCCCCCACCTCGCCCACGCTCCCGCGCACCCTCGCGCACGCGCATGGTTGCTCGGCGCCGCCCCCGACATCGACCGGCCCCGAGATCCCCACCTCGTCCTCAGCCGCGTCGCCGCACTAGCTTCGGGCGCCTTCCCCTCGACGGCGGCTGCTCCCGCCCTCGCCCACGACTCGCCGGGCCGACCGTCCCCGCCTCGCCCATGCTCGGGCACTCGAGGACTGCTCCGACCCGGTACACCTCCACCTCGTCCTTCCCCGACATCCTCCGACTCCGGCGTGCGCCCCCGACCTTCGTCCGGAGCCGGCGTGTCCCTACGGCCCCCTCCGCATCTCGGTGTGGTGGGCAGCTCCGGCACATCGGCCCCATCTCCGAGGTCGGCGTGACGGGCAGGGCGCGGTACCCGCGACTTCCCAGCGCCGGAGTGCCCGGCCTACTCGCCCTGGCGCGTGCCCGCATCGTCTCCTGCACATCCGGATACCCCCATCTCGGGTTGACCGAGATTGCTCCAAGCTGTCTAGCACAGGTCTTCTCCAAACGCGATTGACCTGCATTCAACCATCTCGGGAGCAGAGTCATCAAAGAAGATAAGAAACGACGTAGAAATTGTGGAGGACGGACGCTAGAAGACAAAATCCAGTACATGTCCAGCAGGGCTACAGTACCGCTACAGTGCGGCGGATGTGACAACAGTACACTGTCACTGACATCGTGAACAGTGCCGACAAGACCCCATCAGTCAAATCGTGAACAGTGTACCGCGCATAGTGTTTTCTGTTTTCTTGTCCCCGGCTTGTCCCCTGGGCTCTCCTATATAAAGGGCTCCAGGGGGAGGGGGAGAGAGAGGCCACCACCCCACTACTTCATTTCCCCCCTTCCCATTTGCTCCCAAAACTTCATGGAGGCATATCTAGCAGCTCGCGGAGCATATTGTAGCCCGGATATAAAGAGGAGAAATATACCGAGTAGGCTAGATGCTGCAGTAGGGGTTTTATCTCCTCACGAGAGCCCCGAAGCAGGGTAAATCCTAGTGTGCCCGTGTCAGTAGAATTTACCTGCGCGCGAGTCCATCGCGCAATCCCTCCCCGAGATCCCCTAGCGTCCTTCGTCCCCACAAATTAGCCTACCCGTAGGCATCTGTCTGTTCGCCACGACGACAGTTGGCGCCCACCGTGGGGCTCAGTGGCGCTTGCGGGAACAATTTCGGACGGGACTCGACATCCCAAAATCCGGGATCCTAAATCCGGGATCCCTATGCTGCGGGCAGTGGTCACTGACATCCTGCGCCGCGGGTAGCGATCACCGGTATCCCGAATCCGGGATCCCTACGCCGCGGGCAGTGGTCACTGACATCCTGCGCCGCGGGTAGCGGTCACCGGCATCCCAAATCCGGGATCCTAAATCCGGGATCCCTACGCCGCGGGCAGTGGTCACTGACATCCTGCGCCGCGGGTAGCGGTCACCGGCATCCCAAATCCGGGATCCTAAATCCGGGATCCCTACGCTGCGGGCAGTGGTCTCTGACATCCTGCGCCCTGGGTAGCGGTCACCGGTATCCCAAATCCGGGATCCTAAATCCAGGATCCCTACGCTGCGGGCAGTGGTCACTGACATCCTGCGCCGCGGGTAGCGGTCGCCGGCATCCCAAATCCGGGATCCTAAATCCGGGATCCCTACGCTGCGGGCAGTGGTCACTGACATCCTGCGCCGCGGGTAGCGGTCACCGGCATCCCAAATCCGGGATCCTAAATCCGGGATCCCTACGCCGCGGGCAGTGGTCACTGACATCCTGCGCCGCGGGTAGCGGTCACCGGCATCCCAAATCCGGGATCCTAAATCCGGGATCCCTACGCTGCGGGCAGTGGTCACTGACATCCTGCGCCGCGGGTAGCGGTCACCGGTATCCCAGATCCGGGATCCTAAATCTGGGATCCCTACGCTACGGGCAGTGGTCACTGACATCCTGCGCCGCGGGTAGCGGTCGCCGGCATCCCAAATCTGGGATCCTAATTCCGGGATCCCTACGCTGCGGGCAGTGGTCACTGACATCCTGCGCCGCGGGTAGCGGTCACCGGTATCCCAAATCCGGGATCCTAAATCCGGGATCCCTACGCTGCGGGCAGTGGTCACTGACATCCTGCGCCGCGGGTAGCGGTCACCGGTATCCCAAATCCGGGATCCTAAATCCGGGATCCCTACGCTGCGGGCAGTGGTCACTGACATCCTGCGCCGCGGGTAGCAGTCGCCGGTATCCCAAATCCGACATCCTAAATCCGGGATCCCTGTGCTGCGGGCAGTGGTCATTGACGTCCCTGCGCCGCGGGTTGAGGTCGCCGACATCCCTGCGCTGCGGGTAGAGGTCGCCGACATCCCTGCGCCACGGGTAGAGGTCTCCGACACCCCTGCACCGCGGGTGGAGATCATCGACATCCCTGCATCGCGGGCACCAGCCGCAGGCGCCTATCCTGACACTCATCATCAACAAACCCCTGGCAGCTGCACACCAGTTACCCGGGTTATGTCGCCTCCGACATCCCCAACCGCTCCTGTGCTCCGTGAGTATCGTCGTATGTACCTTGCAATTATGTGATCTTAGATTTATTCGGGAGCTGCCCATGCATGCTTAGCTTAATTGTTTACCCGGGAACGAGATGTCGTAACCCGGGGGCTACCCTGTTGTGCCTATTTTGTCATATGTTAGTTTTTTCCTCGGGAGCAAGATGTCTTGACCCGGGGACTGGCTTACCGTTTAGTTCTACCTTGCGTGCTAAGTCGGTAGAGTTGCCCAGTTTGTATTTATTTATATTTATCTATATGCTTGGCGTATTTTGGTTCCTGTTGTGTAGATTGTGAGCCGGCATCCGTAAACTGGACTCGGGGACTGCCGGGCTCCTTAGTCTTCCTGCTATATCTAAAAGTTTACCCGGGGACTCGGTGGAAACCGAGTCTCTGTCCTATTGTGTGGTTTGCTGATAGAGTTATTTTCTGTCTTTATTAAAATATATATGTCCTAACTAACGTTGAAAGGTGATATCGGTTTTACCGCGAGGATACTCATGTCGAGAGTCTTGATTATATCGGTTGTCTTGGATCCATCTTATGGTTGATTATTTTCTCAAAGTATATTGCATATGATCTATGGTATCAGTTGGCCCACATATCGCGGTATCACGCAAAATTTCCAGATCCCCGTTTATTTCGGTTCGCCAGTATATCATGGCATACTGCAATATCTCCATATCGCTATTCATGTCGGCTCGCCATTATATCGCGGCATCATGCCATATCCCCAGATTCCCGTTTATTTCGGTTCGCCAATGTATCATGGCATCGGGTAATATTTCCAAATCGTCATTTGTTTCGGTGTATCAAAGTTCGCCAAAGGCAACACCTGAGATACCGAAACACCTGTGATGCGCCCAGAGTGGCCGAGATACCGAAATATATGTGATATGCCCAGAGTGGCCGACATACCGACATACCGACATATCGAGATACCTGTGTGACATTGTGTGTGTAGGCGTCTGTGTCGGTATACGCCCAGAGTGGCTAAACGCCGGCACATGAGACTCTGTGTCGGTATACGCCCAGAGTGGCTAAAAGCCGGCACATGAGGCGTCCGTGTCGGTATACGCCCAGAGTGGCTAAACGCCGGCATGTGTTGTGTGTTTGTGTCAGACCGGCTATGGCCGAAGACATCTATGTCGGTAAAACGCCCCGAGTGGCTAAGGAACCGACATATGATTGTATTTTTGCAGGTACTCGGTGGAGCAAATGAAAACGATGAGGTTGAGATTTCTTCTAAGTCTGCGCGCGACTCTGCGAGTCCCCCGCAGCCTCGGGGACTAGTGTCGGGGTTGTATTCCCCGGGATCCCTAAAAGCATGGTATTTGGTATGGAGATTTCCTAATGACTATTTATTTTTAAGTCTATGCGTGATTCTAACGAATCCCCCATAGACTCGGGGACTAGTGTCGGGGATGTAATTCCCCGGTACCCTGAAAATAGGGGTTTGTTTCTTAGTGTTGCAGGTTTAAATACATTTAAATACGAGAAGAATAAAGAAAAAGGAGGAGAACGGCATCTCGGGCCGAGATATCTTCAGCTGGGCCAAATTCCTGACCAACTCGGATGGGCCGGCATCCTGTACTCAGTCGAACCGAGTAGGCCTATCTCGGTTGAGGTTCCCCTGCCCGGAGTCAACTCACTCGACCCACGACCGCATGCTTCTCCCTCTCCCGAGCGCCACTCCTCGCCACCAACCGCATCGCCACCAATTCCGGCCCCCACCTCGCCCACGCTCCCGCGCGCCGTCGCGCCCGCGCATGGTTGCTCGGCGCCGCCCCCGACATCGACCGGCCCCGAGATCCCCACCTCGTCCTCAGCCGCGTCGCCGCACTAGCTTCGGGCGCCTTCCCCTCGACGGCGGCTGCTCCCGCCCTCGCCCACGACTCGCCGGGCCGACCGTCCCCGCCTCGCCCATGCTCGGGCACTCGAGGACTGCTCCGACCCCAGTACCCCTCCACCTCGTCCTTCCCCGACATCCTCCGACTCCGGCGTGCGCCCCCGACCTTCGTCCGGAGCCGGCGTGTCCCTACGGCCCCCTCCGCATCTCGGTGTGGTGGGCAGCTCCGGCACATCGGCCCCATCTCCGAGGTCGGCCGTGACGGGCAGGGCGCGGTACCCGCGACTTCCCAGCGCCGGAGTGCCCGGCCTCCTCGCCCTGGCGCGTGCCCGCATCGTCTCCTGCACATCCGGATACCCCCATCTCGGGTTGACCGAGATTGCTCCAAGCTGTCTAGCACAGGTCTTCTCCAAACGCGATTGACCTGCATTCAACCATCTCGGGAGCAGAGTCATCAAAGAAGATAAGAAACGACGTAGAAAGTGTGGAGGACGGATGCTAGAAGACAAAATCCAGTACATGTCCAGCAGGGCTACAGTACCGCTACAGTGCGCCGGATGTGACAACAGTACACTGTCACTGACATCGTGAACAGTGCCGACAAGACCCCATCAGTCAAATCGTGAACAGTGTACCGCGCATAGTGTTTTCTGTTTTCTTGTCCCCGGCTTGTCCCCTGGGCTCTCCTATATAAAGGGCTCCAGGGGGAGGGGGAGAGAGAGGCCACCACCCCACTACTTCATTTCCCCCCTTCCCATTTGCTCCCAAAACTTCATGGAGGCATATCTAGCAGCTCGCGGAGCATATTGTAGCCCGGATATAAAGAGGAGAAATATACCGAGTAGGCTAGATGCTGCAGTAGGGGTTTTATCTCCTCACGAGAGCCCCGAAGCAGGGTAAATCCTTGTGTGCCCGTGTCAGTAGAATTTACCTGCGCACGAGTCCATCGCGCAATCCCTCCCCGAGATCCCCTAGCGTCCTTCGTCCCCACAAATTAGCCTACCCGTAGGCATCTGTCTGTTCGCCACGACGACAGGCGATGACTTGGGTGTCAGGGATGTTCGGGATCTTGTTGCGCACTTGGCTGAAGCGCTGGATGTACTTGCGGAGCGTCTCATCCTTCTTCTGCACAACAGCGCGCAGGTCGTTCTGGGTGAGTGCGCGCTCGTACATCCCCTTGAAGTTGGAGACGAACTGCTTGCAGAGTTCCTCTCAAGAGTTCACGGAATCCTCGGGAAGGTTCAGGAGCCACGACAGCGCAGAATCACGGAGCGCGTGGGAGAACCAGTTGGCCATGACCTTGTCGTCTCCACCTGCAGCTTGGATGGAGGTGGTGTAGAGCTGCAGGAACTCGATGGGGTTGCTGGAGCCGTCGTAGCCCTTAGGGAGAGCCGTCCTGAACTTCGGGGGCCAGAACACACGACGCAGGGAGCGGGTGAACGCCATGCAGTCTGTGGCGTACGTGGCGACCCCGTGCTGCAGCGCGCTGCGGTTCTGCTGGCCCGCCTGACCGATCTCCGCCACGAGCCTGTTCTGGCGGTTGCGCTGGAGCAGCATCCCCATGCGAGCGTCGGGCGCGGTGCGCTGCATGATCAAGTAGTCGTGCGGCGAGGACGCGTGCGAGGCAGCCCTCTGCGTCGCAGCCGGTGCAGGTCCTGGCGGGGGCGGAGGCACGTTTATTGCGACCGTGCCCGCGAGAGAGGGGTGCATGTTGGACTGCGACGGAGCAGGGCGCGTCGTGGCGATGCCGACGAGGTGGTTGAGGCGCTAGAGCCACTGCTCGTGGGCCTCAGCGGTGGGCAGGTATCGGAGAAGCTCCTGCACCATGAGCAGCGCGGTGTGAGGCGCGGGGTCCGTCCTGCCAGGACCGGAGCCGCTCGGGCGCTGCGTCAGGTGCGACGACTGTGCGTCCTTCTGGTGCTCGGAGTTGCGTTCTGGCTCCTCTGCATTAGGGCCCGAGGGGGCACGCTCTTCATGGCGGGGTTGGCCCCGTCGTGCGCGAGTGGCCGTGGCGCCTGGAGGAGCGCGCGCTCCTTCTGGTGCGCGTCGGTTGACGCGGGCGGCGTGGGTAGCCACGGGTGTTCACCATGGCGCGGAGGCGGCTCGAAGGTCGTTGACGCGCCTCAATCCCCTACCTGGCGCGCTAGATGTCGGGTTATGACTCCCTAGAAGTGGGGGTAGTCACTTCCTGAAGTGTAGTTCGTGAAGGGGATTGAACGCGGAGGTCAAGACCCTCGAGGGGCCCGGCGACGCTGCTCGCCGGACCTGAGGACGAAGGACCCGCGATAGAGATAGACACCGGCCAGTACCCAGGTTCACGGCCCTCGTGAGGAGGTAAGACCGCTACTCCTGCTTGTCTGTGTTGAATTATGGTGGTTACAGCATAGCAGAGCTTGCCGAAGGCCCCCTTGAGGCGGTTCTTGCCTGAGGAGGGAAGCGATAGTCTTCTTCCTCCTCCGGACAGTGGCTTCACTACTTGGTATTGCTAGGGTTTACAAGCGTGGTTACAAGTAATTGGCCGACCTCCTCTACAATGGAGGTCTTGGTGCTTTTATAGGCGCCTCTGGCGCTCTTCTTCTCCTAAGCCTTCAAGGTGGTTCCCACATGCAGTGGCATGGTGGAGCAGGAGTCCACTGCTGCTCCCTCGTCCATGGAAGCGGTCCATCACTGGTAAAGGTGGGCGCGGTGGCCGACAGGCGGCCGACCGCGCTGTACTGCCTGCAGGGGGGCAGCCTCTGTGGTGGAGCCCGCGATGACGTTCTCATTTGGAGGGTTGCGCCGTCCACCTGCTTTATCACCAGAGTGGAAGGTCCTGGCAGTTCTGCCGCAGGCGGCGCAACTTTATTGACCCCTTTATCACCAAAACGGCAACAGGGATGCTTGCGTCACCACGTGGGCGTGGCAGAGGTCATGTGTGTCTCGTCGTGTTTCCTTGGCCGTGACGTTTCCCCTCAGGCCGGGGGAGGCCTGTGGGGGGAATCCCGTTGACTTCCTCCAGGCGCGCTGGCGCCTCGGGAGGGTCTCTTGAAGCGAGGGACCGCGCGAGGCCCTCGTTTCCTCTTCAGGCCCTCGAGGGGGATTGCCCCTCGAGGGTCCCGCCAGGCGGTGAGGCCTGGTCCTTAGTCGTTTCGTTTGTCAGCTCGCGCGCGAGGCCTGGGGGGAGTGGGCTCTCCATACCCCAGTCCCCACTAGGCCGACAAAGAGGAAGGAGTCGACTGCCGCTGCCGTCCCCGCTACTCTCAGGCAAGAGTCTGGCGCTGGACTTCGTCAATTGTGACGGAGAAACGGCTGGCGGCCCTTCGCAAGGAGGGGCTACTTCCACCCGCTAAGGAGCTCAATGTTCGCGCTCCCGGCAAGGAGAACTCCCCTGCGCCACTTCTTGGAGAGCGGGTATGCTTAGCCGAGTTCCTCCCTCGCGGTTTTGGTTTCCCGTTGCACGTCTTTGTGCGCGGTCTTCTTTATGCCTACGGGATACAGATCCATGATCTGGTCCCCAACGACGTCTTGCACATTACATGTTTTATGGTAATGTACGAGTGCTTTTTGGGGTATCCCCTAGCTGGGCACTTTGGAAATCCATCTTCTAGGTGCGTCACATGGCCCGCAATGGCCGTGTGAATCCAGTCGGAGGCGTCGGCTTCCAGGTCAAGAGCGGCTGCAAGTACTTCTCCTTGAAGGCAGTCGACTCTGCTTAGGGGTGGAGGACCAAGTGGTTCTACGTCCCCGTGAACCAGAGGTCAGACCAGCCTTTTCGACTGGAGACGCCCCTGAGAAGACGAAGGCCTGAGCGCACACTCTCTATGCCGAAGAGAGCGAGGCTGCCCCTCTATTGGAGAAGGTCCAAAGATTGGTGAACACCGTTCCAGGTGTGTAGATGATCTACACCTTCCTGAAGCGTCGTGTGTGTCCCCTCCAGCAACGTGCTCACCCGATGTGGGCGTACGAGGGCGCACGCGACGCCACCAGGGTGAGTGTCGTAGAGCTGTCGGCTAATGAGCTCGACGCACTTGTGAAGTCGCTAACCAGCTACAAAGCTAAGGATACTATCGACTATGCATTCGCCACAGCTCCCTTCAGCTTGGAGAAACCCCTTCCTGAAGTAAGTATTTCACTTATCTATGCATGTTTGTCTTTGTCGTGGATCTTGTTTATCCTTTGCTCATATGTTCATCTTTTTGCTTTGTCTTTTGCAGGGGCACTCGACTTGGTCCTCACTTCCTCCCCTTCTTGAATCTAGGCATGTCGAGGAGACGACTGTGCTGAAGGAGAGCGAGAAGTCGACAGACTCCTTGCCCGAGGCCGAATCCTCCTCTTCGGAGAAATATGAAGTGGATGGAAAAGGTGTAGGCAGCTCGAGGCTGGGCCTGCCGTTGAACCCGCCCTCAAACGCCACCGTCCGGTGCACACGGGCGAGGACGAGGGAACGGTGGACTCCAGTGCTTCTTCACCTGTCAGGGATGTGCCCCCTCTGGCTCAGCGATCGCCGCCACCTTCTACTCGCCAGTCTGGCTTTGGCGGCCCTCGCTTTGATGATGACCTGTCTTCGGATGAGGACGAGCAAAGGTAACTTCTGTCGTACTTATATGTACATATATTTTGCCTGCTTGTTTATGCCGGTCTTACAGTATCTCTTCCTTCGTGTCCTTTTTAATATAGCGATGACCGGGCGGCCAGTCCCCTAGCTGCTCGAACGACGACTGCCACCTCCTCTCCTGCTGCGGAGGTGGTAGTCGCCCCTTCTCCACCTTCTGCTCTTGCGCTAGAGGTCGCAGCGCCAACGGCGGCTGCTTCGACACTACCTTTTCCCACAGACGGCACCAATTGACGAGGGATGCCCCCATCAATACCCATGGTTAGTAGCCTAGGGTAAGAGTTATGAGGTAGAAAACGTTTAGTGTTGGTAGATTCGTCGGCTGACAAGCGGGATTACCCAGGTTCGGGCCTCTTGAGTGAGGTAACACCCTTACGTCCTGCTTATCTGTTATTGATGTGAATATGTGGTGAGTACATGGATCTAGCAAGATGTCAATCTTGGTAGGGTTTGGTGATTCTGGTTGTGCGTGTCCTTGATCGACCACCCTCATGTCCTTTAAATAGTGGTACAGGTCTCAGGTAGTAACCGACTAGGATTACAAATATGGTAAGTAATACCGACTATGCTATTTATGGTAGAAGTGTTCGACTTGGGCTTCTCTTGTTGGGTTTTTTTAGCTTACTGACAATTGAGTTTTAGTCATCACGTGCACCGGGTACTCCCACGAAGGGATACCCATTTGGTATAACCTCGTCACTTGGCCGATAGACGTCGTTTTCCAATTGCTAGGACTTTGGTAATTTGCAAAGAGATAAATGAGAGAGAAACCGAACGAGGGAGGGTAAAAGGAAACAAGAAACAAGGGAGTAAAGTTCACAAAAAATTTACAAAAACTTATTTTGATATAAATTGTGTTTCCACGTACTCCCACATATTGCTTTTGGGATTTGTTTAGAATATAAGGATATGAAGAGCAGAATTTTCACCGATGGTCACGACGTACATAATCCCAAACATACAAATGAAAGCTTGTTCAGTTCAATGATTACATATACCCAATTCAAATATACTTCCCATTTTATATCTTCACTTCATTCACAATGCACATCACCGTTTAGCATGTAACTTCAACCCCTTCCCCTCTATGCATGTAATATTAAGTCTTCAAACTTGAGAAATTGGCACCAACGTCTCTTACACGCCGAGATTTCTCTCCAAATATGAGGATCGTGAAACACTTGCAGACTCATGTTGTCGATCTTGCCAACCCAACAACCTAGGCGACAAGGACACTTTATGCTCGCAACGTCCGTGTTGGGTCGGGGTCCAACACCTTCTCAACTGGATGATCTCACTGGTTGGTTGAAGGTACACTGGCGCCGCCACACGACACTTCATACATCTTCAAAACAATGCTTGGATCCTTCAACCTCGATGGTCCAACTGTCGATCAACGATGTAGTTTTCACCATCTCGTCGTCCAGGCTGTTAAGGACCCGCCTCAATGCCTATGGTTCCTATGCATCATAGGTAGACCGTGAAGTTGAGATTGGGGAGGAAACTAAGATCTGACACTAAGTCTTCCCTCAAGTGTGATGCCAACGAAGAAAGTTCATTTTCGCGTGACAACACTGGAAAGAAATAAAAGAAAGGAGAACCCGCCCGTGGTAAGAGCTAAAGACTGAATCTGACGAAGAATTCCTTCAACACCATACACACTTCAACTATCACTTGCTTCTACGGACCCCAAACTTAGCCAAGGATGCCAGCAATTTCGTTGGTGACACATCTGATCTTTGTGAAATCATAGTTTCCATGACAACATGGCCAAGAAACTTATCCTCCAAAGTTTCCATGCCTCGGGTGTGAGACACAACACACCTACCCCAAACTGGTCGCATATTTGGTTCGTTGAGCAACCCATAATGGTGAGGCAAGAATCTCGACAATGACAAACTCCAATTTGGTTTGTGCTAGTTCACAACTCCGGTTAACCAGGTGGCACAACCTCCTCCCGCGGCAACCACTTTCCATGACGGCGAGGCAAAAGCAACGCCAATTAGCACCGATTTGAGAAGTAGGAGTAGGAGCTGAGCTAGGGATTTTGGGAAGGAGAGACGGGGATATATAGGCCGTGTCATCTATTTGGCAGTGTTGCTGCTATCCGTTTCGGCAACGGGACTAAGATTCACAATAAACAACTAGGCGTCAATATAACGGGTGGGTTTTAGAAAAGATCAAACGATATTATCTGTGTTCAGTCGACTTTGATTCAAAAAAGTCTCTATGTGTAGTTGGCCGTGAGTTCGTCCCCCACCACCAACAAAGTAGTTGTAATCCAAGTTGCTCGACTACTCCTACATGCTACAGTAGAGTACATGGTAAAGCTATGGTGACATGTCGGATACCGTGTTTGGCTTATCCATTAGAGGGACCAGGGTTCGTCTTATCTCACTGTCTTCGGCCTCAATCCTCAGCTTTATGGGCTGTGCTCTCACTGGGGCCACTCCGCAGTGCTAATAGCGTTCTTGTGGTTAATTTCAAAAAAAAAGCGTTCTTGTGGTTAACAAACGATAATTGACCACACATTAGGAGTTTAGGCCCTTTGCACTAGCCTCGAGCCCCCAACGTTCTCTCACGACCCCACAGCTCAACCTCAGAATATTTGGAGGGTTAAACCCTCACCTCACCGTAACACACCCCTTAATCCCTCCCTCTACAAAAAACCCTACATCCCCACCACCGCTCCCCCTCCCATCCCTTCTCCTCTCACGCGCCGCCGCCGCCGTCATGGCGACCTCCCTCTCCTCCCACTCCCAGCTCCGACCATGCCCCTCCAACGCCCACCACACCGCGCTATCCCGCTCCCTCCTCCCCTTCCCTTCCCGCCACCACGCCTCCTCCCGCCGCGCCGGCCTCGCCGGGCGCGCCGCCGCCGCCTCCTCCAACGGCGCCGCCCAGGACCCCGCCGTCACGGTTCGCCACTTCGCCGCCGAGCCCACCAAGGGCAGCAGGCTCGCCGGCGTCAAGAAGATTATGATTCTCGGCGCGGGCCCCATCGTGATCGGCCAGGCCTGCGAGTTCGACTACTCCGGCACGCAGGCCTGCAAGGCGCTCGTCGAGGAGGGCTACGAGGTCGTGCTCGTCAACTCCAACCCGGCTACCATCATGACCGACCCCGACCTCGCCCACCGCACCTACATCGGACCCATGACGCCGCCGCTCGTCGAGGGCATCATCGCCAACGAGCGCCCCGACGCGCTCCTCCCCACCATGGGCGGCCAGACCGCGCTCAACCTTGCCGTCTCCCTCGCAGAGTCCGGCGCGCTCGACCGCCTCGGCGTGCGCCTCATCGGCGCATCCCTCCCAGCCATCCGCATGGCCGAGGACCGCCAGCTCTTCAAGCAGGCCATGAACCGCATCGGACTCAAGACGCCGCCCTCAGGCATCGGGACCACCCTCGAGGAGTGCCTCGACATCGCCAAGGACATCGGGGAGTTCCCTCTCATCGTCCGCCCGGCTTTCACCCTTGGCGGCACCGGGGGAGGTATCGCCTATAACAGGGCCGAGTTTGAGGACATTTGCCGCTCTGGTCTCGCAGCCTCACACACCAAGCAGGTCCTCGTAGAGAAGTCCCTGCTCGGGTGGAAGGAGTACGAGCTGGAGGTCATGCGTGACCTAGCCGACAACGTCGTCATCATCTGCTCCATTGAGAATATCGACCCCATGGGCGTGCATACAGGGGATTCCATCACCGTCGCACCTGCTCAGACCCTCACTGATAAGGAGTATCAGAGGCTCAGAGACTACTCCGTCGCCATCATCCGTGAGATTGGCGTCGAGTGTGGGGGTTCCAATGTGCAGTTCGCCGTCAACCCTGCAGATGGGGAGGTGATGATCATTGAGATGAACCCCAGGGTTTCTAGGTCTTCAGCTCTTGCCTCCAAGGCAACAGGGTTTCCCATTGCCAAGATGGCCGCAAAACTCTCTGTAGGTTATACTTTGGACCAGATTCCAAACGATATAACAAAGAAGACACCTGCTAGCTTTGAGCCATCTATTGACTATGTTGTCACAAAGGTATTATCTTCTTTATATAATCTGCTTCTCAACTTCCTTGATAATATTGTAGTATCACGATGTGTTTATTCATTAGTATCATTTAGCAAATGATAATGATTTATTTTGTGAGTATACCAATCAAGATAATTTATAAAATGAAAAGTTGAATTGCTTATTCTAAATTTCGTCCATGTCTGCATTCAAATATGTTGATAGGTTAAAGGAAACATCGCCACCTTACCAGTCAGAAATTCAGTTATTTTGTTGTGTTTGGCTTAAAACAGACTACTGTTTTGTTGGCTAGACTTATCCAATTATATTTTCTTGCTGCATGAATACTCTGTTTTGCTTCATTCGTATCTTCTGGTTAATATGTTAGTCAAATCAGTACCCAAAATACCACAATCAAACGAGTTACATGTCTATGCGCATAAGTTTGGAATGTGTGTATTGAATACTTTGATTGTTACTACTATTTTTTGTTTAAGTCCCACCAGATATTCATTTTGTAAAGCATGACCTTTATTCATCACTTAATACTAAGTGTAACCTAACAATACCAAGGATATTTACTAAATTTGTAAATTGCTTTATATCTCATATCTCTTTCACAAATATTATCACTTATTGTTTTTACTGATATTATATTATCCTTAATATGTTGGAAATTATTGAAGGAAAAAAATCATTATCTAATCACTTACTTTGCAGATTTTCCCTTAAGAATGATCTGATCACTTATATTCAATGATACATGCCACTGGATACATGTTCTTCATGTTTGTCGTCATTCAGAACTTGTACTTGGTACATTTAATTCAACTCAGCTAATATATATTATTTACTATGCAGATACCACGATTTGCGTTTGAGAAATTCCCTGGTTCTGAGCCAATACTAACTACACAGATGAAGTCGGTTGGTGAGTCGATGGCACTGGGGCGGACCTTCCAGGAGTCTTTCCAGAAAGCTGTCCGTTCATTAGAGACAGGCTTTTCAGGGTGGGGTTGTGCCCCCATCAAGGAACTTGATTGGGATTGGGAAAAAATAAAATATAGCTTACGTGTACCTAATCCAGATCGTATTCATGCTATTTATGCTGCTTTCCAGAAAGGTATGAGAGTTGAAGATATCCATGAAATTAGCTTCATCGATAAGTGGTTCCTTACAGAGCTCAAGGAGCTGGTGGATGTTGAGCGGTTTCTTGTTACAAAGAGCCTTGATCAGCTGTCAAAGGATGACTTCTATCAAGTGAAGAGGAGGGGTTTTAGTGATAAGCAGATTGCATTTGCGACCTCTTCATCCGAAAGTGATGTGAGAGCGACACGTTCGGCATTAGGTGTCATTCCAACATACAAGCGTGTTGATACCTGTGCTGCTGAGTTTGAAGCCAACACTCCCTACATGTACTCTACGTATGAGTATGAATGTGAGTCAGCTCCAACTAATCGGAAGAAGGTGCTGATATTGGGTGGTGGACCTAACAGGATAGGCCAGGGTATTGAGTTCGATTACTGTTGCTGCCATGCTTCCTTTGCGCTTCGAGAGGTTTATTTCTGATTCATTTGCTTCCACCTTACTACGCTCTTCATTCAGTTGTGTTCCTTATATTAGTATTATGACCATAAATATTTTAAGAACAGAAAGGTTATGTCACAAGTTAATAGATTACAACGCTTTTTTGTAATCCCTCTTGTTTGTATGATAAATTAATGTTGACAATATAAATTCTTTTGTCAGGCTGGATACGAGACTATAATGATGAACTCCAATCCGGAGACAGTTTCAACTGACTATGATACCAGCGACCGTTTGTACTTTGAACCACTGACTGTTGAGGATGTAACAAATGTCATTGATTTGGAGCGCCCAGATGGCATAATTGTGCAGTATGGAGGCCAAACCCCTCTAAAGCTTGCCCTTCCGATACAGCGCCATCTAGAGGAGAATAAGCTGCGGTCTGCTTCAGGTTTAGGATTAGTGAAGATATGGGGAACATCACCGGATTCTATTGATGCCGCAGAGGACAGAAAAAGATTTAATGCAATTCTTGAAGAGCTTGGGATTGAGCAACCTAAAGGAGGTATTGCAAGAAGCGAGTCTGATGCCTTGTCTATTGCCTCCGAAGTAGGCTACCCTGTTGTGGTCCGGCCCTCGTACGTTCTTGGCGGACGAGCAATGGAGATTGTGTACAATGATGAAAAATTGATCAAGTATCTTGCGACTGCAGTACAAGTTGACCCAGAGCGACCTGTCTTGGTGGATAAATATCTGAATGATGCAGTTGAAATTGATATTGACGCATTGGCCGACTCAGTTGGGAATGTTGTGATTGGTGGAATTATGGAGCATATTGAGCAAGCTGGTATCCATTCTGGTGATTCAGCGTGTTCCCTTCCCACTAGAACAGTCTCAGCCAACTGCTTAGATATTATTCGTTCATGGACCACAAAGCTAGCAAAGCGTCTCAATGTCTGTGGGCTCATGAACTGCCAGTATGCTATCACTCCTTCTGGTGATGTGTTCCTGCTTGAGGCAAATCCTCGAGCTTCACGCACAGTCCCTTTTGTCTCGAAAGCAATCGGGCATCCGTTGGCTAAATATGCATCTCTGATCATGTCTGGAGTGACCCTGCCAGAGCTTGGGTTTACCAAGGAAGTTATTCCTAAACATGTTTCTGTCAAAGAGGCTGTTCTCCCATTTGAGAAATTCCAAGGCTGTGACATTCTTCTCGGACCAGAGATGCGCAGCACTGGAGAGGTTATGGGCATTGACTATGAGTTTTCTGGTGCGTTTGCAAAGGCTCAGATTGCTGCTGGACAGAAGCTCCCTGTAAGTGGCACTGTGTTCCTTAGCCTAAATGACCTGACAAAGCGCCATCTTGCCGAAATGGGGCGCGGGTTCCGTGAGCTGGGCTTCAACATTATTGCCACATCTGGATCGGCCAAAGTACTTCAGCTGGAGGGCATTCCTGTGGAGCCTGTTCTGAAAATACATGAGGGGCGGCCAAACGCCAAAGACATGCTTAAGAATGGTCAGATACAGGTGATGGTGATAACAAGCTCAGGGGATGATCTTGACTCGAGAGACGGGCTCCAGCTGCGCAGGCTAGCCCTGGCCTACAAGGTCCCGATTATCACAACTGTGGATGGTGCTCGGGCTACCATGGACGCCATCAAGAGCATGAAGAACAAATCAATTGAGATCCTTGCATTGCAAGACTATTTCCAGCCTGCAGATGCGCCACAGAAGTTGCAAGCAGCTCAAGCTACCCCTTAGGGGGTGATATACCCTTAAGTTCTCCTTTTTATCTAAAGATGAGTTTCTTCTGAGACCTACTATAATCTGGTGCCATGTAGGTAGGATTTTGTTTACCTGCTAGGATAATCACACCTACTGCATGCGCAAAATCAACTGTAAGTCATATTGGTTGCTGAGTGTTGGGAGTCAAAATTGATGTTGGGGATTTGTATTTTTACTGTGTAACAGTAGGGTCGGCATCCATAGAATAAGGCCTGGTATCCTCTCCACTCTGGAGCATGTAACTGCCTGTATCCCTGTGGCACATATTTGTGCAACTTATCAATATTGTATTTGTCCCCAGATACTGTTATAGTATTTTATATCTGCCATTCTCCCTGTCACCCAAGATTTCTGTTATGAGCAATGCAATGTAGATTCTCATGTATTGAGTGCAATCCTAAATCCATTGTGCAGCGTATTTGCTCCTCTGCATAAATACACCTGTGTGATTCTGTTTGTTTGGGTTATAGGAAATGTCAAAATGCTTTGGAATGTCTGCCCGGAGTTCCACAATATCAGCGCCTGACCACAGAGGCTCGTGAGAATTAGGTAATCTCTCTTACGTGACATGTTGAGATGGCGATATATCGATGACAGAACAGATAATTCCAGGATAGTTGTCCAACAATACGAGTTGTAAATTTCAAGCGGTAGGTCGAGTCAATACTCTTTGCCAGCAAGAGCTTTTCTCGTCCACTGGGTGTGCATTCACATTTATGTTTTAAACGGTAGAAAACGTGATTCTTTAAAGTATTATTGGCCTTAAAAAATGTACTTATTTATATGTGTTTGCTAAGAGCAAGTATAATAAGATCAGTCAACAGGCTATAAAGATTTAAATAATATATTTTTGCTTACATGGAAGAGAGAAGAGGAGAGAGAAGTGAAGTGGGCTCTCATGCAAGAGCCAGCTGCAGCACGTGCTCCTACATATTATGTAAGAGTTTAATGTGAGTCATATATTGATATATTGATAAATTAGTTCATTCATATAGCCAACTATTATATATGGTGGATAAGCTAACAATAAGTGACAATTAGTTCATTCATATAGCCAACTATTATACATGGTGGATAAGCTAACTATAAGTGACGGCTCTAATAGGAATGTCAGCTACAGCTAAAATATCCTGGCTTTAGATATACATGGAACGAACGTAAGCCAGGGCTTGATCCGGACGAGCAGATACACACCTGGAAGTACCCACCACGGGGCCTATATATACTTTTAAGAATCATTAACGTTAGGATACGTGGGAGCAAAATTTTTATTTTCTTAACCACAAAGAGTTCAACCACGAAACATCACGCCAAAAAGAAGGCCTGGAATATGGGCGCTGGTAGAAACGGATTTTCAGAGATGTCATGCTACCAAGTCAAAAGTCTAAAGTACAAACGAAGCAAGCTGACGCTCGAGTCAAACGAGCTCCTTATCTTGCCACTGTACTTGTTCCGTTTAACGAAGGCAAAGCGCCAAAAGAAGGAATCGTCAGAAACTAGCAACTTGGCCGCAAGTAGGCGCCCATATTTTTCTTCTCTTCTCTTTCTCTGGATGATGCTTCCAGGTTATGAAGTTGAATTGACCCGCCGGGATTGCTTTCACATTTTACGACATCAGATTTTCGTTCTCCTTTTTGAAAAGATCTAGATGTTCTTTAACCTTTAGCCTTTTGGAAACCTAATGGAGTAGATTTTCTCAAACTGAAAACTTTTTTGAGAATTGCTCCTTTTCGCAAACCGAATCTAGTTAAACTATTTTAAGAGTTGCAACTGTGCTTTCCAATTTTTTTATTTTACACGAATTTTAAAGCAGACCGACCGCTCAGATTACATGGGCTAATCGCACCTAGTTAGACTTTGTCCAAGGCTATGTCCTGATCCAAGCCCACCTCAAACCCGGCTGGAAATCAGATCTCTCTGGGTCGTCCCTAACTTCCTGTGTCCCTTGTCGGTTCCCCACTTCACCTTCCTTTGATAGCCTCCTCCCACGAGCTCATCTCGCCCAGAATCCTCCTCCAGCATTAGATCGAGTTGCAGGAGGAGGATTCTGGGCGGCGGCAGCTGAGGATGAGCTCGCGGGAGGAGGCTATCCAAGAAAGGAGAAGTGGGAACCGATAGATGACATGGGACATGCGTTAGGGATGACTTAGGAGAGATCATGATTTCCAACCGGTTTTGAGGTGGGCTTGGATCTAGACATGGATTTGGATAAAGCCTAACTAGGTGAGATTAGCACCCGTAATCTGAGCCGTATATTTTTTCTAAAAAACACAAGAGCATTTCTAAACTTTTTTTTAAGGATACGCTTGGACATGTCAGTTTTTAAAAATATAGGCTAAAGGGCCGTTTACAACACGTTTAGGCATGACAACACCACTTTTTCAAAACCACAGTATACAGATACTATGGTTTTCGGTTACTGGGCAACTCAAGACTACAACATTAGATGTCGCCCCAATTTTTCTTTTAGTTTCTCCCTTTTGGAAAAAAGTGGTAGAGACCTCTCTTTTCTAATACTGCAAAAATACAACAGATTTGGCAATACTTTGGTTTGTAAAATCACATTTTTAGTTGAAGCCAAACACTTCAAAGTATTTAAAACCACATTATTTTAGAAAACCAAGGTATTCCCAAAATACTTCAAGAATACTTTGTTACCAAACGGGCCCTTAGTCACATGCGCCGAAAACAATATTCACCAGAAAGAAAAACTGAGGGGATCACTCGTCAACCCTCCACCTATCTACGGAGCCTAGGCTACCTCTAAACAGGCTTGCTGCCAGCCACAGGTCCGCCTCGGCCTCTACCATCCCGATGGTGGTCTCTACCAATGGTCTGTGGCACTCAAAGACCACGCCATTCCTGTGTCTCCATAGGCACCGGCAGGTCAAGGTGATCGCTGTCCACATGTTTCTCACATCATTGCATGCAGGTGTCTTAGAAGAAATCCAATCTTGAGCGAAGCAGGTGGCCGTTGTCTTCCTCGGCCTGGTCGTAGAATGGGCAGGAGGGTCTACGCTCCAGGCGATCAGCCGTCCAACATCTCTTCTTCAAAGCCAGACAAAGGAAAAACTTGCATTTATTCGGTGCTCAGGAGCACCAGAGCTGCTGCTCTCCAACCACCCCAATCTTGCTGTCAAAGAATGCCCTATAGGCTAGGAAGGCACCTAAACTCATCCACGACACCCTCGGTTAGAGTGAAAGCCGCCACATTGTCAGCCAAGGACATCAGCTCATGTATCTCTCTCGTGTCAAGGTCAGGCGGGACGTCCTCCAGCCATCCACCAGCAAGACCTCAATAACAAGCCGATGGCAGTGGGTGCTCTTAGCCACCTTGAGAAGGATCAAGGATGTTAGGACATCTCCAGTCAATCGGCCCCCTAGGTTTCGGTCCGGCGCATTTAGCCTTAAAGTCGGCGCTAACCAAAACCTGGGGGGTGGGGGTGGGGTGGGGGTTGGGGGGATTTCACCAGCCGTTCGGCGCACCCAGAAAAACACATGTAACATAAATTTGAAAGTCCTTCCCGCCAACAAAAAATAGCCCGAGTTCGGCGATCCAGCGGCCACAGTTGGTGATCGACTGATCATACAAAAAACGCCACAGTTGGGCGAGCAATCATACAAAACAACGTCACAGTTGGGCGATTACGGCCGCATTCAGCAATCAGAACAGAGGCCGGCGCGGCGTCAGAGTCGACGTCGTAGAAGGGCGCGGTGGTCGGAGCTGGCGCCTATCTTGGAGTGACATCCTCGTCGGTCTCGAGGTCGACGACAGGCGCGGCATCCTCCAGGTCAATGGCCACCGCAGCAGTTGTGGCGTTCTTCGCCTCGGCGGTCTCGAGGTCGACGACGGGCGTCAAAGTAGTGGGCGTCGCAACAGGATCAACGTTCGGCGTCGCCGAGCTTGACGGGCTGGTGGCCGGCCGACTGATATCGCTGAGGATGAGGCGGTGCTGCGCCATGAACCATGCCTTCACCTCGGGGTCCATCGCGTCCGGATCGTTGCCGCCCATGAGGAAGACGAGGTCGTGGTTCCTCTTCTTCGCCTCGGTGCCGGTCCTTAGGAGGTCGAGCTTAACCTTGGAGTTGTCTTTGACCGCCGCCCACCGCTGTTTCGAGGTCTCGTCCCTTTTCGCGTCGTGGGCCTGGGCGTCGGCGACGCAGGTCTCGATTGACGCCTGGTGACGACGGCGATGTCGACGCGCATGCTTGGCCCCAGCAGGTGAACTGTGGATGGGGATGAGAATGAGGGGACATGCCGCCCCTACGCTTGGACGGCGGCACCGCAGACGCGGCCGGAGTTGGTGGCTCTACATCTTCCTCCTCCTCTTCCTCCTTCTCCTCTTCTTCCTCGACGGCAGCTAAGCCCGCGGCATCCAGCTGCGTGGTCAGCTCCCTTTGCCGCTGCTTGTTCTCCCTCCCCCGGCGCTGGAGGTTCTCCGCCTTCCGGCGCTCCTGCTCGGCGATCAATTCTTTGTAGCTCATGCCCGGAGGCTTCTGCTTCGGCGCTCGCGGCTTGCGCAACTTCTTGGCGAGGAGAGCGGCGAGGGCGGCGGCGGTGGTTGCAGCTCAGGGGCCGGTGAATTTGGCGGGAACCATGGCGGTCACTGGGGGGGGGGGGGGGGATGGCGGGATCGGGCGGGCGGGCGAGATATTTAGGGGGGGGGGGGGGGAGGGAGGGAGGCTCAAAATTATGGTGGGAAATCGCCCACTCTCGCTGACAGGTCTGGCCCGCGCACGCCTTTTGCCCCCACCCAGGCGGAACCCAGAAAGCTGGGTTTGGCCTAGGTTCGCCGGCGCGAAACGGCGCCAAAAACAGCGCTAACCGGCGCTAAATTGACTCCTGCGAAGATGCCCTTAGTGTTAGACGTGTGCGTGAAGGACACGTTCAGCCAGCCGAGTTCAAGGAGAAGTAGTTTTGATATTTCCTAATATGTAACTTGTCTTGGCAACCAAGCCTCCTTGTACTATATTATCCCATCATGGGATACGTTGAATCTAAGAGCAAAAATTCCAATTACCTTCATGGTATCAGATTAGGGTTTCCGATCCTCTCTCTCCATGGCGCCGCCAGATCAATCTACCGCCGAAGCCCAGGCCATAGTGGCGCTTTGGGCGCTTGCGGCCGCGCTCCCCAGCATCCGCGCCGCCGTCCCCATCACCCTCGATCTCTCGACAACCAACTATCTCCAATGGCGCGGCATGTTCCACGACGCCGTGTAGAAGTATGCCCTCGAGGACCATCTCCTTGAGGACGCATATCCAGCCAAGCCCATGCTGCAGTGGAATCGCAACGACGCCATCGTCCGTTCATGGCTGAACTGCGCCGTCGCGCCGGAACTTCTCGCGATGGTGGTTGACACCACCACGCCGCTGCCTGCTCACTCCCTGTGGACGCGCCTCTCCCATCTACCACGACAACGCCGAGACGCGCTCCTCCTACCTCGAGCAAGAGTTCCACGGTCTCCAACAGGGCTCCATGACTGTGTCCGATTACTGCCGCAAGCAAAAGGTTCTCGCCGACGAGCTCAACGCGTTGGGCACGCCCATTTCCGACAAGCGCCTCGTCCAGAACACGCTTCGCGGCCTGCAAACTCACCTTGCGTACATGTGCACGCTGACCCTCAAATAGCGCCCTCTGCCGTCGTTTCTAGACATGCGCTCATCTCTCCTGGTTGAGGAGCTCATGCTGCAGCAGCAGTCCGGATCCTCATCCTCGGCTCCTCCTCCAACTGCCTTCATCGCCCGTGGAGTCACCACGCCTCAACCACCGCGAGGCCCCGCAGACACCACGACGCCCCCGCGCCGCCCTGATGTGTGTCGCAACTTCCAGCGTGGGAGTTGTCGTTTCGGCTCGCGGTGCCGCTATCTCCACTCCGCGCCTCCCCATCAGCGTGGCGTCAACACTGTCGGGAAGGGACCGCAGGTGCCGTGGCCATCCATGCAGAACCCCTGGGCCGGTTCCATCCAGATGTGGCCGGGACCGCCGCAGCGCCCGCCCCTCCTAGCTTTTCCACAAGCGCACAACACCATGGTGGCGCCTCCGTCGCCAGGGCCCTATGGTGCTGCTCCTCTGATGCCATGGCCACCAGGAGCACCTGCGCCACCCCTGTCATGGACACCAGGCGCGCCCCCGTTCCCTCCACAGCCTGCACCGACATACCACGCTCCGCCTCCGTCCTTCGACCAAGGCCATCTTATGCAGGCCTTCAACACCATGTCCCTGACACCACCGTCCTCACACGAGTGGGTCATGGACTCTGGCGCCTCCGCTCATATGACAAGCAACCCGGGTAATCTCTCGCACATACTCCCTTCTAACTCCTCGTATCCACATGTCATCATCGGCAATGGCCATGCCCTCCCTATCACCCGTGTCGGTCACACTACTCTTTCCACTCCTAATCACACCTTTTCTCTAAACAATGTCCTAGTTACTCCTGATTTAATAAAAAATCTTATTTCTACACGCAAGTTCACCACTGATAATTTTGTTTCCTTTGAGTTTAATCCTTTTGGTCTCTCTGTGAAGGACCTTCGCACCAAGAACGTGATCGTCAGGTGCAATAGCTCGGGTGACCTCTACCCCGTCTGGTGGCCGTCGCCTTCTCCTATGCATGCTCTCTCCACCACCACATCGTCGTCAACATTGTGGCATCGTCGTCTACGCCATCTTAGTAGTCAAGCTTTGTCGCACCTAGCAAGTGCTTTTTTCCTTTCCTTGTAATAAAAACGCTGCCGATGATAATTTGTGTCATGCTTGTCAATTAGGGAAACATGTTCGTCTCCCTTTCGATACTTCATCTACTCAAACATCTCGCCCCTTTTAACTTATTCATTGTGACTTGTGGACCTCACCCCTTCCTAGTGTATCTGGCTGTAAATACTATCTAGTTGTGTTAGACGACTTCACCCACTATCTTTGGACTTTCCCTCTACGCCAAAAATCTGACACTTTCCCTACTCTCAAACATTTTTTCACCTATGTATCTACTCAGTTTAATACAACCATCCAATCAATACAATGTGACAATGGTCGCGAGTTCGACAATTCCGCTGCTCACCTCTTTCTTTTATCCCTCGGCGCCATCCTTCGCATGTCTTGCCCTTACACTTCTCCTCATAATGGAAAAGCTGAACGTGTAATTCGCTCAACTAATAATATGGTACGCTCCCTCCTTTTTCAACCCAGCATGCCTGCGATATATTGGGTTGAAGCTCTTCATACGGCAACTTTCCTCTTCAACCTACATCCAACTAAAACTCTCAAGAACCGCACACCATATGAGGCTCTTCGCGGCCTCCCTCTCCCACTTGATCATCTTCGCGTTTTTGTCTGCCTTTGTTATCCCAACCTCTCCGCTTCAGTTCCACACAAATTAGCTCCACGCACAACAGCCTGCGTTTTTCTAGGTACCCTTCTAACCATCGCGGCTATCGCTGTCTTGATCTTGCCACCCATAAAATCATCATCTCTCGCCATGTAGTTTTCGACGAGAACACATTTTCATTTGCCCAACAAACCACACCTCCTACAACCCCTGATCTTTCCTTTTTAGACAACCTTCCTGCTATCATACCTGCGGCACCTACACCACGTACACCTGAGCCGCCCACACCTCCGTCTCCACCTACACCTGAGCCGCCCACACCTCCAACTCCACCTATGGTTCTAGCCCCTGTCGGTCCTCCCCTCGCAGCCAATGATCACTCCATTTTTACCCGGGGCAAAAAAGGCATGTCTAAACCCATCGATCGTCTTATCCTTCATGCCGATGTTCTTCGTCCGCTTCCTAAGAGCTACCGGAGTGCTCTCAAGAATCTTAACTGGCACTCGGCTATGATGGACGAATGCAGTGCCCTGCAAACAAATCGGACATGGGATCTTGTTCCTCGTCGGCCCGGCGCAAATGTCGTATCGGAAAGTGGATTTTTCGGCATAAGCTTCAACCGGATGGATCTCTAGAACGGTATAAAGCTTGTTGGGTTCTTCACGGCTTCAGCCAACGCGATGGCATCGACTACGGTGAGACTTTTAGCCCCGTCGTCAAGCCAGCTACAGTTCGGATCGTCCACTCCATTGCGGTCGCTCAAGACTGGCCGGTTCACCAGCTCGACATCAACAATTCTTTTCTACATGGTACACTTGCCGAAACAGTCTACTCTACACAACCATCGGGGTTTGTGGATGCTACCAAACCCAATCATGTGTGCCGCCTCAACAAGTCTCTCTATGGGCTCAAACAAGTGCCGCGTGCATGGTACAGTCGTTTCGCCCAGCATCTTTCTTCGCCTCGGTTTTACCAGCTTGCGTGCGGACTCCTCGCTCTTCATCTACACCCGCGGCACTGACATTGTCTATTTGTTGCTATATGTGGACGACATTGTCTTGACAGCTTCATCCGCGCCGCTTCTTCGGTAAACCATCACAACACTTGAGCGCGAGTTCTCCCTAAAGGACCTTGGCTCACTACATTACTTCCTTGGGGTCGCCGTCACTCGCTCCTCCACTGGCATGTTTCTCTCGCAGCGCCAGTACATCCGTCCTCGAGCGTGCAGGGATGAGCGACTGCAACCCTTGCTCCACTCCAGTCGACACACAGTCCAAGCTCGGTGCTACTGGTGCCGTCGTTGCTGATCCATTTACCTATCGAAGCATCGTGGGTGCTCTCCAGTACCTGTCCTTCACCAGACCAGGCGTTGCTTATGTTGTGCAGCAAGTATGCCTGTTCATGCACGATCCACGGGAGCCACATCTCAACGCGGTCAAGCGGATTCTTCGGTATCTTCGTGGAACCATCGACCATGGTTTACAGATACACCACTCATCGCTAACATCTCTTACTGCATACACTGATGCCGATTGGGCGCCTTCACTTAGGCGCCACATCCTTCAACCACCCCCTAGGCAACCATCTGTCGGTCCAGAAGTAAGTGGAAGACCATCTCCGACAGCTGATGTAGTTGCTTCCTCAAAGAGGTCCCGGACCATCCGAGGAACCTGGATGTTGAATTCGCCCCAAGGCTTGGAGCCATTCGTCTTGCTGAGCCAAAGCCATTTTGCCTGAATCGCTTGATTGCCTCAAGTTCTAACTAAAAACTAGTTCAGGGAAACTGACAGGTCGTTGTACGATAATAGCACACATCAAGATCAGCCTGGATTTTTCAACATGATGAATAAAGCAACCCTTTTATTATCAAAACAATTTGGAGAGTTACATGCTTTATTTGCAAAGCTGTGAGATCAGACTACACGGCCTGTGGTTTCTACACCGTGCAACTGCTGCACCTCAGGTCAAAGAAGAAGATAGAAGAATTGTGACACGCACACAACCAAAGAACCAAGCATAATAAACAAAATTGTTATCGCTGATCTAGTTATAACTATCTAAATATGCTGTTATAGCTTGCATAACAGCAGTGAGAGACCGTGGCATGAAAAATCACTTGCCCTTGTGCTTCGGAAGAGTGAGAGCCACCGCCGGTGTTTGAAACCCGGTGAACTGCTGCCCCGGAGACCTCCTGAACTCCGGGCTCGGGATCGGAAGCCGGCGACCAGTGGGAGTAGGAAGACCCATGTAGTGCAGCCTTGGTGACAACCTGACCCTCGGGCTCGGGCGAGGTGACGGGATCGGAAGCCTATTCGCACTTGGAGACGGGACCACTCTTGGTGACAGATTAACATGCTCAAGAGCCATGCTCTGGAGATCAGCCGGGTAGTCCCGAACGCAGCTGATACGTGCACCAGCAGCGGTTGCCCATTTGAACGATGGCAGGCTGGTCATCTTTGCCATTGCTGCCTCGGTCTCTGTGCTGTCTTCTGCAACCATATCCTTGACAATGTCCATCTCAGGGAGTTCAATCTGTGAGCTGTCCAAAGTCTCATCATGTTGCACTTCAGTAGGCTTCTCATCTTGTTCCAGTTCAGTAGTCTGCTCAACCGAGGTCTTCTTGAATGATGGATACTCGTCATCGTCGACCGAACACCTCTGAAATGAATTGCTAATGCTTATCAGATGACATCCCCAAAAATTTGCTCGTTATTAAGACAAACATAGTTTGGGGGGTTGAATTTACCTTGACGTTGGTTAGATCGACACTGTTTTCCTCCAAGAAACTGATGAACTCTTTGAAGTTCTCCTCTGTTGGGAGGTAGTGACCGCTATACGGCCATATTGCCTTGAGAATACCATTTTTGGCGACCAATCTACCGGCAGCGGTTGTCGCCGCACCGGCTAGGAAACTTGAGTGTTGAAATTTCCCCTTCTTCTTCTGCTCACAGGAGGTCATTATACAGTCAGGACTGATTCATTATGGTATAGACTATAGAATTGTACTTAATAAGACATAACACAAGGATGGATCACTTCCAAGTACCTGTCCGATGTATAATGATCTAGTTGTGCTAAGCACAAATATCCATTTGGAATCCTCAGTGGTTTCTACAAGAAATCCACTTCTCCGGTACATTAGCTTTCCTCCCTCCACAATAACCTCGTAAGCCGCCCTATCGTTCTGCAATTGGATTAAATCAATAAGCCTACAGAGGTATTGAAAATCAAAGTTGTGCTGTGATATGTTTATGTTTGGAGACAGAGAGAGGAATTATTTCAAGGGCACGTACTGGTCCAAGGTAGTCGATCAATTGGGAATAGAGCTTCTTTCTTGGACACTTTTGGTGATGGGTGTCTCTTCCGGCACCGATGTCCAGCCTGAAAATACAATCCCCTTCTTAGGATAAGCAAGTGCAAAGCTCCCTCTAATTTGAGAACACGTTTCAGATATGAATGTTTAATTACCAGTAGAAGAATGGCTCAGTGCTGGAACTCGCAGACCAGATGTCATAGTACAGGTGCAGGTTGTGCCCGTAGCGATGGCGTGGGTCAATCTAATTAAAGAAGCAAATACATCGATCAGTACAAACACATAGCTGCTGATTTGAGAAGGAAAAAAACACGCATGAACGAGCTTTATAGTACTAGTAAGAAAGAAGAAGCTTACAGCTTCGAGCCAGTGCTGCAGCGCAAGTTTCTGTGCCTTCTCGTCTTTGGACAGCCCCTTGCCGACCTTGGCGATCCTCTTTCCGGCTCTTGACCACCGGGAAGCCGCCGTCTCCTGTTTGGCCTCGTCGAAGAAGGAGATAGACTTGATGTTGAGAGATGCGGCATCGTAAGCCTTCCACCAGAGCTCTTCGACGACAATGGCGCAGTCGGCCATAGTCCTCCGGGTCCTGTGACCCTTGAAGAGCTTCTGAACCTTGGTGGCGGCGTCATCGAGCTCGCTCTGAGGCCTCGGGGAGACGAACTGCGCGACGGAAGGCGACGGCTGCTGTCTGGTCCCGGGGCTGACGAGCACGAGGGTCCTCGGCCGCGCGCCGTTGATGATGCCCCGGGTCTCCGTGTCCGGCTCAGAGGCGGCGCACTCGGCCTCCCAGTTCTTGAAGCTGAGCGACCTCCCGAGCGCCATCTTCTTCTTCTTGGGCGGGCCGGCGACGACCCTCGGGGACGGCGACCTCAGCGGCGCAGCGCAGGCATCCCTGGGGCTCTGCGGCTTCGGGGAGAGGAGAAAGCTTCGTTCTGTGTTGAGCGGGCTCAGCGACATCTCACCGCTGGACGCCCTCCTCTCCTTTTGTGGTGGATGAGACTGGTCCAGGTGGTCAACTTGTTCTGCAAATCATAGAGAAAGAGGATAAGCTCGTTTTGCCATTTGACAGAATTTTTTTCAGGTTTGTTAGCTGTTGGAGAGATTAAAAAAACTAAAAGAACGCAACAAACGCAAGCTCTACTGAGATTCTTTGCAATAAAAACAGATCAGAGGTTTGGCCTTGACGGAAGCTGAACCAAGAAACCCAATTTCAGCTCCTAGTAGAATGCTACCAGAAGTAAACACAGAAGCAGTAACTCTCTCTAACCAGGAGGAAGATGGCCCAGAAGAAACAGAGAGAAGAAGATTGGCTTGCAACTAGAACTACAGGGTGAAAGAAAATCCATGGTTGACGTACCGCTGGTCGATGGAGCTCAGCGGTGCAGTAGTAAGCAGATCAAGCTGAGAGAGCGGATCCAAGGGGCCGGAGAGAGATGAATGAGGCAGTGAGACACTGGTGATGGATTGAATTGAGCTTGGAGACGGCGCGCACCGCATATATAGTAGCAGGTCGGCCGTGGGAGTGGGGCTCGGAGCCGGAGCACAAGTCCAAGTTGCGGAGGAAGAAGGGATGGAGGCGGGAGACCGGCCGTGGGCTGACCGGTCGTCGCCCCGAGGGCTGGCTTGGAACGTAGACGAAGGATCCGCGTAAGACGCGTGCGCCTGCATGCGTCCCAAGGTTTTCTACGCCAAGTGAAATGTATATATTTTCCATCTTTTATGTTTGCTATTGTTGCTGTTGATGTCTGCGTTTAACTTGGAGCAAATGTCCGTACTGAATGAAAGAGATATGGTCGAAGAATCAACGTTTGAGTCTTTCATTCTAAAAACGCGGTGTCTCTCCGGAATTGTTCCTTACTTTTATTCACTTCCACTACAGTAAGTGGAGTATTTGTGATGTGATAGCTAGTTGTTCCAGGTTCATGTTACTGTACATGACAACGTTAATTGCGTTCCAGGTTGCAGTCGTGGTTAATTCCAGGCTTCTATCTGTGTTTGCGTGTCATGCTGGCTGCGCCTACCGCCCTGCATTATTCGGGTGCTGATTAATTGTTGCAGGTATACATACACATCGTACGACGTCGTTCAAGAGTTTTTATACAATTTCAGCGGTCTTATAAACATTTAATTATTTGTACAATTCAGCGGAGGAATAAACTATTCGATTAACATACTATGCTCTTAAGTTCTGATAAGAAAGTACTCCCTACGTTCTGAATTAATTAACTCAGATTTAGTGCAAATCACAACGGAGGGAGTACATTCGTAACCGAATGTTCTTATCTTCCTGGACGTTATTGTCCTTATGGTCTTTCTCCATGCTATTTTCTTATAGGTAAAATATTCATGTGACAGTTGTATTTAATGAGAAAAGAGAGAAACGTACAAAACAACATTTGGAAGGAGGGGCGTTGGACTAGGCCACTACCTCGTCATCATAAAATTAATCGTGGACACCTCCTTTCATGAGGATCTACATATAGGGGCAATTGGGATTGTCATCCGTAACTACCAAAAAAGTTTTGTAGCCACAAAGACGTATTTTCTGCCATATGCCATGTCGATGAAGGAAGGCCTTGCCTTTGCTGTAATTAAAGAGTGCAATAATATCATTATGGAATCGGACTCTATTGAAACGATAGAATGTCGAGGAGAAGATGCTTGGTGGAATGAATCGGTTGTGATCTTTGCCGACTGTGTGGATATTGCTTTATCTATATAGTTCAGTACAAGCACTGGCGGAGGGAAGCGAACCAGGTGGCCCATGAGTTAGCAAAAGACCTAACATAGGTGGTGAAAATTCAAAAAAGAAAAAGAAAAGAGAGCAACGTTAAGACACTACGTAATGAGCCATTACTCACCTATCATAGTACTACACGAATTAGTTCAAAATCATTAAGACTAGTCATAATGGGAGTAACATATGTGGTAACATAAGTGCCAAATAGGTAAAAATGATGATGTTGCAAATATTTAGTGAGCGGAGAGGTGATGGTGGTATAATGGATTTCAAGACAATATGAGTTTATACACTAATAAATGCATGACCACATGATACTACACATATGTTAGACTAGTCATAATGGGTGGTAACATCGTAGTAACATAAGTGCCACATAGGCAAAAAAGATGATGTGGCATGTAATTAATGAGGAGAGAGACAAATGGAGTAACATATCTAATTACCATCATATCACAGTTTTCAAGACAAAATGTGTGTATAGAGTAATAAATGAGACTACATATGACACTATCTTTATATTACTTTGCATAGTGAGGTAGTAACATAGTCTAGAAATATGTGTATGTTACTAGTTGAAGTTACTCCCCATTATGACTAGTCTTACCACCCACTATTGAGATAGTAACATAGAGTAATATCATATGCATGATAGCACTATATGATACTCCCCACTATGACTAGTCTAACTTCAAACGTATTTGGATACAACTGAGACTAGTCGGAAGTATCATGCATATGATATTAGTCTATGTTACTACTTCCATAACGGTTAGTAACATATTTGGTGCTAGCTCATATTACATTGGAATCCATTATGTTACAGTACCTATCTAGAATACTATTATCATCTCTTTTTCATTAATTACTGTGACACATTATCATTCTATCAACATGGCATGCATGATACCACCTATGATATCCCATTGTGTCTAGTGTGAGACAGCAGATTGAAGTGGTTGTTAGTTAGGCTTAACTACTACACCTAGAATTGTGTGCTAAAGGTCAATGCATTGGAGAAGGAAAAAAACATTTTCCACTCCTATTTTCTTAACACAGTATCATACTCCATATCTCTCTAAAGAATTATATATCTAGTTTTCTTAATACAGTAACAACTTCAGATTTTTTTAGCAATATTTAGGATACTAAATTAGTTTATTACAAAACTATATTTCAACATACATCTAATGGTATTAGTTTGATCTCATGAGTATTGCTATGTTTTTCTCTTAAGTTGGTCAAAATTAGTGAAATTTGACTTAGAACAAACTAGATGCACATTTATTTAGAGACACGAGGATATAATACTAATGTGACAGTGTATGAAGTAAAATAAAATAAAATTGGATCCTAGCAACATACTCCCTTTGTTGTCGAATAATTGTATTTGTACCTTTTAGGGTAAGTCAACTTATATTTTTACCAATTTTATTTTATTTTATTGTCCCAAGATTCATCTTGAAATGAAGTTTCAAAATATACTGATGCTATGCTATATATGTTGCTAGTTTATTCTACAAATTTAGTTAATTTTTTTGGCTTAGTACTAAAAAGCTATAAGTACACTTATTTAAGGGCGACGAAGTACAACTTTTCACGATATAAGAAGTATTTCAGTGCACGGAACCACAAATAGCCGATCCACAAAAATATGGTGCCCCGTTCGTTCCTCTTTGGGTGACACACTATACAACGATATAGATCTATGGCAATTTGGTTAGAGCATTTTTTTCGAAATGCTCCTAATTGTTGTGTAATGCCCCCAATTTATTTGTAGTATTTTCAAAAGTGTGTCAAAGATCATTAACTTTTGAAACACTCATGGAAAAGTGTTCTAACTAGTATGACTTTGGAGTCAAATGTTGATAGATTGTTCGGGTGATGCATTGTTGCTAAGCTTCCTTTCCACGAAGGAACATTGTCCGCTTTTTCAGACATTAGAGGCACGAGTTGTCGGTTCAGCCACACATGAGAAAAGCACTAGAAACTGAAGGAGATATGCCTTAGAGGCAAATAAATAAGTAGTATTTATTACATTATCTCATAAGTTTATAATAGGTTTGTGCATTATGCTATAACTGTATTAATCAGAATTATTAATACACGTGTTACACATAGACAACCAGAGTCCCTAGTAAGACTCTATATAAACTAGTCCATTGGACAACAGTTGATCGAGATTCCCGATCAAGGACAATAACGTCGGTTGACAATGGGGTCATCTTATTAGTTGAATAAGGTGATAGACATACGCAAAGTATTGCAATAAGATCGTATTACGATGTTTGTCATTTGCAATAGATGAGAAATATGATAGCTTATTCCTTAAACCGTGAGACCCTGCTTATCGCTACTTCGTAGGGATACTTTGAGAGCATCAAACGTTGTGTCTTATATAGCATCACAATAACGGTGTACATCTTGAGTATCCCGAAAGAGTATTGAGATTGCAATGGAAAGATACTCTGGGCCCACTCGGTGAGATTGAATCTATATAGCTGCGCAACTTATGACTAGGTCATGGAGATGTAATATCACATACGAGTTAATAACCTTGTCGGTAACGAGATACAACAAGGACATCGGATGTCTAGGATCATATCTCGGACAAGGTAGTATCGCAAAAATAAAGGGAATCAATATCATATTTATGGTTCAACGACGATATTCGTAGAATGTACAGGGGTCGTCATATGCATCCAGGTATCCCTGGCGGTCATTGGTGAGCGGAGTGTCTCGACCATGTCTGGAGTGTTCTCGAACCGTAGCGTAACAAACTTAAGGTCTTAACAACACCGAGAGAAAGGTTCTGGAAGAATATAGGATTTTTTTGGAGAGAGAGAAATGATCCGGAAAGAGTTCCGGTGGTCCGAAAGGAGTTCCGGGAAGGTCTGGAATGGTTCCGAGAATGTCCGAAAGACGTTCGGGTGGTTCAGAAAATGTTTCGGAGTCACGGGATATTAAATTGTATTTAAATATATTAATTATGAATTAATTATGTTTTATATTAATTTAATATTAAATAATAAAGGAAAAAGGGGCAGCCCACCTACATGGGCCCTGAGAGGGCCCAAGAGGGAGCCGCACCAACCAAGGAGGGAGGGGGCTTGGGCCCCTAGTCCAATTCGGACTAGGAGAGCCGGCCGAACCCCCCTCCCCCTCCTTTTCCTTTAGTCCCACATGGGGGAGGCAAGGTGTTTGCACACCCCCTTCCTCCTTTATATAGCAAGGCATATTAATTTGGATTAATTACAGAAAAATACAATTAATTGTATAGCAGGCCGACCGAGTTGCTTCTCCGCCCGTTTTGACCTCCCTCTCCACCAAAGCTATACCGTCGGGCGCCGTTCCCCTGTGGGATTCCAGAAAAGTTCGCCCCTGCGATTTCAGCTGGATCTGAATGATCGGGTGTTGTTGTTAAGCTCTGTATGTTTGCGAGTGCTCGAAGGCACCACTTTTGAGGAGCCTGGGCGACGTCGTCTCGCCCACACAGCAGCCCTGCCGCCGGCGCCACTCCCCCCGTCGCCGGCGTCTCGCCATCTTCCGCCCGACGCCCGTCGACGCAGGTCCTCGTCGACACCCCGGCGTCATCGTCTACATCGTCGCGACAAGTTTTCCGCGACCTCGAGGTCGGCTACGTACGACTTCATCGTCAACGCTTGTGCGGGAGCGTAATCCCCGCTACCGGTCTACATGGAGGTAATGTAACCCGTTCCGCCACCGTTATCACATGTACTAGATAGATATATCCTGGTTAGTTAGGGTGTTCATACGCTAGAAAAATTATTGTTTTTTGCACCAGAACCCCTTCAGTGGTATCAGAGCTGATCTATGCGTACTACTGCTGGTACAGTTAGAACTCATGTTGAATGAGGACGTCTTTCTTATATTTTCTACCCTCTAGCGTGCACTTGCGATGCATTCGGTATTGAGTTGATGAAGCGGCCCGGACCAACTTTACGCATACGCTTACGCGAGACTGGTTCCACTACTGACATACGGCTTGCACAGTATCTGTGGCTGGCGGGTGTCTGTTTCTCTCTCTTTAGTCGGCAAAGCATTTTCAATGGAGGGCCCGAAAGTTATGCTTAAACATGCAATTATACGATCGACGTTGTGGTACAAAGTTCGTAGGCTGGGAAGTTGTTCTCTTATGAATAAGCCTATATGCCACGTAAAACTTGCAAAACTAAATAAAGGTAGAGGCGTCTAACTTTTTTTTGCAGAGGCGTTATTTTATGTGACATGGTTACAGTAAGTTTGATATTACTCGTACTGTCGAAGGCAATGGAGGGATCCTTAGACTCAGAGCTATGCCGAGGCGCCGAAGCCAGGCACATGGTGCCATGGAGGTCCAGGCGCATCGACCATGTCACATCGCACTTCATTGCATCATTTGATTGTGTGTTGTTGTGAGTGCATCCTATTGATTGCTTATATGCTAGATATACAACGGTAGCATCATAAATAGGATGATCCCTAACAAATACCCAAATTATGTTCTCCCTCGTTGCGCACCACCAAGAAAATTCTATGTTATGAGGCAGACCGTGACGATCGGGTGTCAGACATATCGTCGTTTGCATACAGTGGGTGTAAGCCATGTTGCACGCGCAGGGTCTTCGAGTTTTGATTGGCAAGCCTAGCATATGCAAATATGGCCTCGGAACACGGGAAGATCGAAAGATCGAGCATGAGTCACAGAGTTGTTGTGATCGACATTTTATGTCCACCTTTGAAGCTGTGCCGTCGGCCGTGACGATCGGGGGTGGTATGGTGGATGGGGTTCGTGTAATTGCTATTATTATTTTAGGGATAATAATTTTAGTGGAGTGTGTTTGATAATATGATTATAAACTAAAACTCACATATATTATAAACTTTACCTTACCTCTTTTGCGATCACATCTGTAGACTACGCAACTATACTTTGGTTACTTCCTCAAGAGCCCGGACTCTACCTTAGAAGCCGACGGGTCCAACTTCATCAGCTGGTACATTGGTTTTAGAAACATCCTCAAACACAACAACATCCTGTATGTTCTCGATGAAGCATTAGGAGAGAGACCAGGAGATTCTACAAGCGAGGAGGAGGAAGATGATTTCCGTAGGCGTCGAGACATATTCATCGAAGTGGAGATCACCATGACCGTATGCCTAGCACCTGAGTTGAAAGAGTTGTTTCGACGCAAGGAGCCATGCGTCATGATTGATGCGATAAAGAAGCACTTCAAAGATGAATTGAGGCGTGAGCAATTCAGGGAGCTTAGAATGTTCCAGACTATTCATATGGAGGAACATACCTGTCTGAAGACTCATTTGAAGAGATTGTATGACATCTACTTCCAGCTGACAATGGTCTTCGATTACTAGATGGCAGATTCTTGTGCCATTCAGACTGTCCTGATATCTCTGCCTCCGAGCTATGAGAAGCATGTGCACGAGTACATTTTGAAGGCCAACAATATGAACTTCTACAAGTTTGTCTCCGAATTCAAATCTCTGAAAGTTGATTCCATCGAAGGAGAAATCTTTGACGCTACAGGTATAATTTGATATATACAAAATTATGAATGAATTCGCCTCTTGATATATGATAAAGTATTTGATACTTGTTCTGTTTGTGAAACAGGTCCTGATTATCACATATATGCGGCGACTTTTGATGTGACCTGGCGCTGAAGATGGTGATCAAGGAAGTTGATGGCCATCGGTGTTCACGTCCTCAAGTTATCATAGTTATCATTAATGGTTTTTGATAAGATCCTTTTGTAATAGTGAGAAAGGGTGTTTAGTGTCTTGATTATTACAAGACAAAGTTATTCATGTAATAAGACAAGTTCAATTATTGTATGTTATGGAACAAGCCAGTTGTTTTATATTATGAATAAAGTTTTCACATCTCAATTACATCACTTGTATGATAACATTCATAATAGTAGGAATGATAAAAATAGTGTGTCCAAAGAATAAAAGTTTTGTTACTAGAACAAACACCATCGAATTTAGCCATAAAGGCAATGAAAGAAGTATTGGATATGTTTGGTCCATTTAAGTATTTCGAGTGCCGAATTGATTAAGTTTGAAATGTAGTATTGAAGTGTCAATATGAAAGGAAATTAATTAAGAGTCATTTCGAATGATTATTAATTAAATGGTGTATTTTACTTGATCCAAATTCTTCTATGATTATTGGTGAATAAGTGTATTTGCATAATAAATCATGAGTCTGAAATTAATTTGATAAGAGATCAAATGGGGTTTTTCAGAAGAAAGATTAGTGAATATTATATTCACTAGATTCGATCAAAGGACAATATTTTTGAATTATGGTTTCAACACAAAAGACTTGTGGAAATTCATTTCACAATATTATAATATCATATATGGTGATATGTGAGGTACTATAATCATACTCTATTTTAGATAAAGTGTGGTATGTCAGAATCTGTCTTAGAATCACTTAATATGTTCGAAACATTAAAGTCGATGTACACTTTAGAAAATAGATATTTTTTCTCAACGAGAATTCGTATGATCGACAATAGTGTCGTTATGTTTATGATTATACGATAATTCAGAATATACATGAATAGTTCTTTGTAGGTTGCTCACATTGGATGAGAGTATATTCCAAATCCTAATAGAAACAAAACTTGTATTGTTGTCTATGTAATTTCGAGGAAAATATGGTTTTTCGAATTATGGTTTATGGATTGGAATTAGAAGCTTGAAATAAGGTCTCTGACCTATATTCATAAAAGTAGAATACTGGAAAGTGTTCCAAAAGGTATATGTCTACAAATGAAAATTTGGTGATTAAGAGTGAAGGAGACTAGAAAATTGTTTTCTGCTTGCAATCCTCTTCGTAAAGATCATAATATTTTCATGAAATAAGCTTCTAAATAAAGTGTTGTTATATTTAATATGGCTGTCAGGTCACAGCATAATATTAAGTGTTTCACATCTTGTTGACAGATCAAGGTGCATTTTATGAATACAAAGAAAGTTGAAGAAATATCAGAATATGAACAAATGCTTTTTAGACCAAAAATCCAAGTTACATTAGAAAGGATTAAAATAGTAATTGTTGCTATAATTCTTATTAGAGGAATAAGATTGTTTAATCATCATATAAAGTGTTATATGAGAAATGTAACTGTAAGAAAGACGTGCAAGCATGTTTTGTCAAGAAATGTGTCTTGGACAAGATCAAATTTGTTAACTACATTAATGTAAGCATGGTTGAAGTCTGTGGGATTTGTATTAATGTAATACTGTAGTTTGTATTGAATTCGAATTGATAAGGAGATCAATGATTTTGGTTTGACCAAAATATCGAAATAAATTATGAATTTAAGTGGCAATCAAAGTTAGTTCACTCGGGTAAAATATGTAAAGGGACATATTTTTGAGTCGGAGCTTAGAACCTCAAATATGCAGATGACATGTTTTTGAGTGGGAGCTCGTGTTCTCAAATGTGTGGAGACATAATTTGAGTGGGAGTCGAATTCATCTTGTGTAAATGACACATTGTGAATTGTACCAGTAGAATTAATTAGAAGGATGAAGTTGTGAAACTATTTTAAAGTTAGTGTCTATTTGGAATAGAACGGGAATTTTAAATAGTTAGTCGAGTTGTTTTTGGATTATATCTGAGGAGTCAGAATAGATTAAAACCGAAGGATGGTCCTTGGAGATCCAATTAATCATTAAGAGTAATGATACACGGTAATAGTGGTTGTATGACATGTTGGTCTATTATGTGATATTAGACATCATATATAAACCATATTATATGCTCGATGAAATATGACCGATGTTCTTAAGGAAAAGAACAGTTATAAAAGTAAATTTAGAATTTACTGGAAGTAGAAGTGTATTAGTTTTTAGATTGACACTTGTATGTCAAGTTTTCTACATAGGTGTGAAAGTGTATATAGATATCGCGAGGTTGTAATTGTTACAAGGAGCTCTCTATGACTGAATGTGTTTTCAAGGCAATTATCTGGTTATCAGTATCAGAGTAAGCGCTGGGAAACAGAAGTCTCAGTTGGTTACGGTATTTGTATATTTTTTATTAGATAACATGTTTGTAACGCCCCGGAATTTATCCCCTTTTAGTTTTGTGTGTTTTCTTTTTGCATCAACATGGCATCGCATTGCATCTCATTAATTTAATTTGTTGCATTTAAATTCAATTTCCACAATTAAATTCAAATGCAGTTCAAATTAATTAAAATTGTGTTATTTCAAATCTTTTGCAAATGTTAAAAAACTAGTTTATTAAATTGTCTATTGAAACAAAAACTATTTTGTATAGTTTTCATATTCAAATTCCCTGTCTATTTTGTTTTAAAAATATAAAACAGAAAAATTTAAAAGGGAGAGAAATAAAATCCCAAAAGCCATCTAACCCAAACCCTAGGGTTTCCCCCTGAAAACTTTTTCCCACCCCCTGCATTTTTGCAGCCGCCCCCCTCCACTTTCTCCTTTTTCTTTTTTTTCCTTTTCCCCCTCCTTTCTCTTTTCTTTTTCTTTTTCTTTCCTTTCCTTTTTCCTTCTTCCTTCCTTCTTTTCCTCTCTCCTCCTCCCGCACGTCCCGCACGGGAGAGAGCCGGCCCGAGCCAGCACCCGACGCCCAGCTCCTACCGGCCCGCCGCCGCCGCCTCCGACCGCCGCCGCGTCCCCCGCGCCACCTCGCCTGCCCCTGCGCCCGCCGCTCACCGCCGCCTCCGGCCCGACTCCCCAGCGCCGCGCGCGCCGCCACCCGCCACCGCTCCCGTGCGCCCCAGCCGCACCAGCGCTCCTCGCCTCCCACTCGCGTCCTTCACGCCGCGCGCCCCCGGCCTGCGCTCCTCCGGCCGCCGCGCCTTGCACTCCCTACGCGCTTCGGTCCCCGTGCTTCCCCTACCTCCGCCCCTGCTCCGACCTCCGTCGTGCCCGCGCGCGCCGCCGCCTCCGGCCGCCCCGGCCTGCTCCGCCCTGCTCCGCCTCCCGCGCCTCGCTGCCACCGCCTCCTCCACGCCGCCTCGCCCGCGCGCCGCCTCCCGCCGCGCGCCTCGCGCCGCTGCTCCACCGCACGCTCCCCGCCGCCCGCCGCTGTGCGCGTGCTCGCATCCGCGCCGGCCTCCTTCCGTTCGCCGGTTTCCCCGTCCGGTGGCGTCCCCGCATCCGCCGCCCGCAAGGTGTTCGACACAATGCCTGAAAGACTTTTGGCGTCGCAATTTTGTCCGAGTTGTCCACCCTTCGTGATGTCGCTACATGCGCGTGCACGTCCTCTTCCGGTGCCGCGTTTCCGTGACCGCCTTTGTCCATGTCGCGGTGCCCGCCCGTGCACGCTTTCTTTCCGGTGCCCGTTTGCCGTGCTCCTACGTGCCCGCGCCCGTTAACGAGGATGACCGAGTACGACTACTTCGACCACTTCCACGACACCGCCAAACGACGATGCGCCGGTTCCGCAATGACTACTTCCACGACGACGACTACTTCCTCTACGGACCGAACACGTCGGTTTTGAACCCTTGTTCACCCGATCCGACGTACGGACTCAAACCCTAACCCTATACCTATTTTATTAAATGTCATCTATGTTGTGCATATCACATCATACTTGCATGTGTTGCATCACTTGGGTTTGGGGTGTAGCAAATCACCTAAATAATAAATATGGAATGTGTGGGGCAAATCAATATATGTATTGCCCAATTCCATTTAATTTGACTAGAACACCTATGCCATGTCTTGCCATGTTAATAAACATTTAATTTTATGAGTAGATAAATAACTTGAACATAAATATTAATTGTCGGGATCCCGGTTCCGGTTAATTTGGATTAAGTGCATCTCGCATTGCATCTTGCCATGTCATTCATCTGTCCAATGATCATGCTGGATCTCTTGCCGTAGTTGTAAAAATGCATCTTTTACGCTTTCCAGTGTTTGTTGCTTCTTCGCGGTTACGACGTTGAGATGTGTGAGCAACGACAAGATCTGCTTCCATGCGGGATTCCAGGCAAGCAAAGTTTGCTTGTTTACCTATACATTGTCTTTCATTCCTGCCGTTGATCTCTGCTACCCTAGTATTCGATTCTTTATCGCGATCCCATCACATGTTTATCCTGCAGCCCATACAACTTTATCCCCACATCCCATCACCTGTTGAATGTTTATCTGTTAGCCTTGCGAGTCGTAGCACATGCTTAGAGTTGATTGTGCGAGTCCTCTGTTGGTCGTTTATTTCATATGCTAAGTATGATAGATTATTCTACCTTAATAAAATGTTGTCTTATATTGGGGTATTATAATTAAAAGATAAGGCACCAGGCGGAAGGCCTTGCGAGGTGCTTTGTTCTGCTCAGTGTCGACCTAGGAACTGAGATTTTATCCTCGAATCCAATTTTGAGCGCACTAACCACTTGTGGGTGGCCCTATGGAGCCCCTCTCGACTTTGAACGGATCTACAGCTTGTCCATGTGCCGCAACTAGTTCGGGTTTTCCATTTGATCATATGCATGTGCAGAATGATGATGATTGATGAGAGTTTATGTGATATGGGGGTCATATAGGGATGGTGCGCGCGAAGCAGACAATTCCTACTATGGTTTGAGCCGCATGGCGCGCAGGCACAAACTAATGAGTCCGCAATTGAGATTCGGCCGGACTCCTGACGCGGGTAACAACTCATATGGGTGGCACTTGGACTTGCTGTCGTGAAGGAATGAGTCGTGTTGAGATGCCCTGATGCTTGCTTGGGTTGATCATACGAGTATGGGTACAGTAGTGCACCGCTGCAGGGTATAATCTTATCGATGAGCCGTGTCCACGGTTATGGACGACTTTGGTGATGATGCTGGCTAACAAGATCTAGACAACTTGCACCTAATTAATGTTAAGTAATTTGACTAGTAATATAGAATTACTTTCACAATAACTGGTAACTAAAATTGTTCAATGTGAGTTTCCTGAATTGCTTCCTCTTACTTGGTTGAGGGGGTTAATTCGAGAATGGGTTATGATTGGTGTTAGTTGTAGATGTTTACCTTATGCGCTCTCTTATCCCTCTCTAATTAGACGGAAGTTGTAGCATGTCTCTTTAGGTTGCTAGTGCTGCTGCCGCTAAGTCCACCTACCCCATATTTTGGGAGATGGTGTAGAAAGTAGGCAAGTCGCTTTTGCTTGCCAGGGAGTGCCCTGACCCTCTTTTGGGATGTGCTTTATGTGCAGTCAACAGGTTTGAAGTCTCACGACGTTAGCTTGGGAATCCCTCCGGCTTGGCTGTGCAGGGATATGGCGCCATTGCTTATCTTCAGGATTCTTAGTCCAATTTGCATCTTATCCGTAGTCAGATACTATTTTGCTTCCGCTGTCAATTGAATCTTTGTATTGTATCATTTGTATCTTGAATCGTTCGAGTCGTTGTTGTATATTATATCTTTCTTGTATTTGTGGATGTATCGGAACTGTTATAATGTTATCACAATTCCACCCACATAATGCGCATGTTTCGACGTGCACATTATGTCTGGTGGGCGACCTAAAATCGTTATTATGCGAATTTCGGCGGGATCGCTTAAATCTACATAGTACCGATTCTAGGGCGTCACAAAGTGGTATCAGAGCCTTGGTTTTGATCTCCTTGTTGTTTCGATACGAATGGTTATCGAAGCAGCGGGTCCGCAAAAGCCTGTAGGATAACCTCGCTAACGGTCGTTGTTTCTAGAGTGTCAAAACTATTTGACTTAAATTATTTTTGAAAAATATCTCAATAGGTTTCTTTTACTCCTTTCCTCTATTCTATTTCTCCTCTTACCTTATTTGTTTTGGAGTCTCTTCTCTTATCCAACTTTCAAAGTTTAGGATTCTACGTGGGTGGATGATTTCTTGCCTTTTACCCTATTAGGTTCGATCTTTCGGAGTCGTCTTCGTCGTGAGCAACAATCCCTTGTTAGTGGTGTCGAGAATTTCGAGGTGGAGCAACAATCCCTTGTTAGTGGTGTCGAGAAGTTCATCACGAAGCCTGAACACTCGGTACTTACCCCTCTCTTCTTGTGGTTTCGGCGTGGATCGCGGGACACGATCCCTTGTTAGTGGTGTCGATTGTAAAGCCCCGTAATTTATCCCCTTTTAGTTTTGTGTGTTTTCCTTTTGCATCAACATGGCATCACATTGCATCTCATTAATTTAATTTGTTGCATTTAAATTCAATTTCCACAACTAAATTCAAATGAAGTTCAAATAAATTAAAATTGTGTTATTTCAAATCTTTTGCAAATGTTAAAAAACTAGTTTATTAAATTGTCTATGTAAAACTAAAACTATTTTGTATAGTTTTCGTATTCAAATTCCTTGTCTATTTTGTTTTAAAAATATAAAACAGAAAAGTTTAAAAGGGAGAGAAATAAAAACCCAAAAGCCCATCTAACCCAAACCCTAAGTTTTCCCCCTAAAAACTTTTTCCCACTCCCTGCATTTTTGCAGCCGCCCCCATCCACTTTCTCCTTTTCCTTTTTTTTTCCTTTTCCCCTCCTTTCTCTTTTCTTTTCCTTTTTCTTTTTCTTTCTTTTTCTTTTTCCTTCTTCCTTCCTTCTTTTCCTCTCTCCTCCTCCCGCACGTCCCGCCCGGGAGAGAGCCGGCCCGAGCGAGCACCCGACGCCCATCTCCCACCGGCCCGCCGCCGCCGCCTACGGCCTCCGGCCGCGCGCCGCCGCCACGCCCCCCGCGCCACCTCGCCTGCCCCTGTGCCCGCCGCTCGCCGCCGCCTCCGGCCCGACTCCCCGGCGCCACGCGCGCCTCCGCCCGCGCACCGCCGCTGCTCCCGTGCGCCCCAGCCGCACCAGCGCTGCCGGCCGCTCCTCGCCTCCCGCTCGTGCCCTCCACGCCGCACGCCCCCGACTCGCGCTCCTCCAGCCGCCGCGCCTTGCGCTCCCCACGCGCCTCGGTCGCCGTGCTTACCCTGCCTCCGCCCCTGCTCCGGCCTCTGTCGCGTCTGTGTGTGCTGCTGCCTCCGGCCGCCTCGGCTTGCTCCGCCCTGCTCCGCCTCCCGCGCCTCGCTGCCGCCGCCTCCCCGCCGCGCGCCTCGCGCCGCTGCTCCACCGCACGCTCCCCGCCGCCCGCATGCGCGCCCGCCGCTGTGCGCGTGCTCGCATCCGCGCCGGCCTCCTTCCGTTCGCCGGTTTCCCTGTCCGGTGGCGTCCCCGCAGCCGCCGCCCGCAAGGTGTTCGACACAATGCCCGAAAGACTTTCGGCGTCGCAATTTTGTCCGAGTTTTCCACCCTTCGTGGTGTTGATACATGCGCGTGCACGTCCTCTTCCGGTGCCGCGTTTCCGTGACCGCCCGTGTCCATGTCGTAGTGCCCGCCCATGCACACTTTCTTTCCGGTGCCCGTTTGCCGTGCTCCTACGTGCCCGCGCCCGTTAACGAGGATGACTGAGTACGACTACTTCGACCACTTCCACGACACCGACAAACGACGATGCCCTGGTTCCACGACGACTACTTCCACGACGACGACTACTTCCTCTACGGACCGAACACGTCGGTTTCGAACCCTAGTTCACCCGATCCGACGTACGGACTCAAACCCTAACCCTATACCTATTTTATTAAATGTCATCTATCTTGTGCATATCGCATCATACTTGCATGTGTTGCATCTCTTGGGTTTGGGGTGTAGAAAATCACCTAAATAATAAATATGGAATGTGTGGGGCAAATCAATATATGTATTGCCCAACTCCATTTAATTTGACTAGAACACCTATGCCATGTCTTGCCATGTTAATGAACATTTAATTTTATGAGTAGATAAATAACTTGAACATAAATATTAATTGTTGGAATCCCGGTTCCGCTTAATTTGGATTAAGTGCATCTCGCATTGCATCTTGCCATGTCATTCATCTGTCCCATGATCATGCTGGATCTTTTGCCGTAGTTGTAAAAATGCATCTTCTGCGCTTTCCAGTGTTTGTTGCTTCTTCGCGGTTACGACGTTGAGATGTGTGAGCAACGACAAGATCTGCTTCCATGCGGGATTCCAGGCAAGCAATGTTTGCTTGTTTACCTATACATTGTCTTTCATTCCTGCCGTTGATCTCTACTACCCTAGTATTCGATTCTTTATCGCGATCCCATCACATGTTTATCCTGCAGCCCATATAGCTTTATCCCCACATCCCATCACCTGTTGAATGTTTATCTGTTAGCCTTGCGAGTCGTAGCACATGCTGAGAGTTGATTGTGCGAGTCCTCTGTTGGTCGTTTATTTCATATGCTTAGTATGATAGATTATTCTACCTTAATAAAATGTTGTCTTATATTGGGGTATTATAATTAAAAGATAAGGCACCAGGCGGAAGGCCTTGCGAGGTGCTTTGTTCTGCTCAGTGTCGACCTAGGAACTGAGATTTTGTCCTCGAATCCAATTTTGAGCGCACTAACCACTTGTGGGTGGCCCTATGGAGGCCCCCTCGACTTTGAACGGATCTACAGCTTGTCCATGTGCCGCAACTAGTTCGGCTTTTCCAATTGCTCATATGCATGTGCATAATGATGATGATTGATGAGAGGTTATGTGATATGGGGGTCATATAGGGGTGGTGCGCGCGAAGCGGACAGTTCCTACTGTGGTTTTAGACGCATGGCGCGTAGGCACAAACTAATGAGTCCGCAATTGAGATTCGGCCGGACTCCTGACGCGGGTAACAACTCATATGGGTGGCACTTGGACTTGCTGTCGTGAAGGAATGAGTCGTGTTGAGATGCCCTGATGCTTGCTTGGGTTGATCATACGAGTATGGGTACAGTAGTGCACCCCTGAAGGGTATAATCTTATCAATGAGCCGTGTCCACGGTTATGGACGACTTTGGTGATGATGCTGGCTAACAAGATCTAGACAACTTGTACCTAATTAATGTTAAGTAATTTGACTAGTAATATAGAATTACTTTCACAATAACTGGTAACTAAAATTGTTCAATGTGTGAGTTTCCCGAATTGCTTCCTCTTACTTGGTTGAGGGGGTTAATTTGAGAATGGGTTATGATTGGTGTTAGTTGTAGATGTTTACCTTATGCGCTCTCTTATCCCTCTCTAATTAGACGGAAGTTGTAGCTTGTCTCTTTAGGTTGCTAGTGCTGCTGCCGCTAAGTGCACCTACCCCATATTTTGGGAGATGGTGTAGAAAGTAGGCAAGTCGGTTTTGCTTGCCAGGGAGTGCCCTGACCCTCTTTTGGGATGTGCTTTATGTGCAGTCAACAGGTTCGAAGTCTGACGATGCTAGCTTGGGAATCCCTCCGGCTTGGCTGGGCAGGGATATGGCGCCATTGCTTATCTTTAGGACTCTTAGTCCAATTTGCATCTTATCCGTAGTCGGATACTATTTTGCTTCCGCTGTCAATTGAATCTTTGTATTGTATCATTTGTATCTTGACTCGTTTGAGTCGTTGTTGTATATTATATCTTTCTTGTATTTGTGGATGTATCGGAACTGTTATAATGTTATCACAATTCCACCCACATAATGCGCATGTTTCGACGTGCACATTATGTCTGGTGGGTGACCTAAAATCGTTATTATGCGGATTTCGGCGGGATCGCTTAAATCTACATAGTACCGATTCTAGGGAGTCACAATGTTGATATCAAACAAGTTTATATCAATGGATCGCAAAAGAACGCACAATTATGTAATATACAGATTGTCAGAGTAAAACTCTTCCACAAGCAAGCATTATCATATGACACTTATTTGATAAGGGATTTTGATGAAGTAAAATGCAGCTAGTTTATTTGTACTCTAGTGCAAGTGGGAGACTGAAGGAGATATGCCCTAGACCGGGGGTTGTTGTTAAGCCACCGCCCCATCACCGGCGCCACCGCCCCATCACCGGCGCCTCGCCATCTTCCGCTAGACGCCCGTCGACGCAGGTCATCGTCGACATCCCGGCGTCATCGTCTACATTGTCGCGGCAATTTCTCCGCGACCTCGAGGTCGGCTACGTACGACTTCATCGTCAACGCTTGTGCGGAAGTGTAATCCCCGCTATCGGTCTACATGGAGGTAATGTAACCCATTCCGCCACCGTTATCACATGTACTAGATAGATAGATCCTGGCTAGTTAGGGTGTTCATACGCTAGAATAAATATTGTTTTCTGCACCGGAACCCCTTCAGAAACAAGATTGATGTGAGAGCAATAGGTGCTAGAAAATACTGGCACCAGGAAGTTGTTGATGGTAGTAGGAAGAATAAAGTAGTAGCAGAAAAATAACAGTAGAGAGTAAATGGTGTATCAATGCTTGGAAACAAGGCCTAGAGATCCTATTTTTACTGGTGGTAACTTGAATTGATAAATGATCAATGATTTTGGTTTGACCAAAATATCAAAAGAAATTATGAATTTACTAATTTAAGTGGGAGTCAAATTAGTTTACTAAAATTTAATATGTGAGTGACATATTTTTGAGTGGGAGCTTAAACCCTCATATATGTAGAAGACATATTTTTTAGTGGGAGCTCGTATCCTCAAATATGTGGATGACATATTTTGAGTGTGAGCTAAAATCCTCGTATGCGAATGGCATATCATGGATAGTGCCAGTAGAATTAATTTAAAAGATGAAGTTGTGAAACTATTTAAAAGATAGTGTCTATTTAGAATAGAATAGGAATTTAAAATAGAAAGTCGAGTTGTTTTATTTGGATTGATTCTGTAAAGTCAGAATAGATTAAAACCAATAGAAAGGTCCTTGGAAATCAACATTAAGTGTAATGATACACGATAATAGTGGCTAGAAGATACGTTGGTCTATTATATTATGATATTAGACATCATATAAGAACCATATTATGTGCTCGATAAAGTGTGACCCATGTTCTTAGAGGAAAAACAATTATCAAAGTAAATTTAGAATTTACTGGAAGTAGAAAAGTATTAGGCAGTAGATTGACATTGAGATGTAAAAACTCTACATAGATGTGAATGATATATAGATATCGCAAGATAGTAAAAGTTACAAAGAGTTCTCATAACTGAGTGTGTTGCAACGCAATTGCCTGGTTAATAGAATTAGAGTAAGCACTGTGAAACAAAGTCTCACTTAGTTACAGTATATGTAAATATGTTATTAGATAACATGATGATATCAAACAAGGTGATATCAATGAATCACAAAGAACATACAATTATGTATGGTACATATTGTTGAAGTAACACTCTTCCACGAGCAGGCATTATCATATAATGCTTATTAGATAAGGCGATATGATTGAAAGTAAAATGTAGCTTTTTATTTGTACTCTAGTGCAAGTGGGAGACTGAAAGAGATATGCCCTAGAGGCAAATAAATATATATGTAGTATTTATCGCATTATCTCATAAGTTTGTAATATGTTTTGTATCGTGCTATACTGTATTAATCGGAATTGTTAATACACGTTTGCTACATAAACAAACTAGAGTCCCTAGTAAGCCTCTATATAAACTAGTTCATTGGGCAACTGTTGATCGAGATTTCCCGATCATGGATAGTCGCGTCGGTTGACAATGAGGTCATCTTATTGGTAGAATAAGGTGATGGACATATGCATCAAAGTATTGCAATACGATCATATTACGATGTTAATCATTTGCAGTAGGAAAGTAATATGATAGCTTATTCCTCAGACAGTGAGATCATATTAATTGCTGCTCCGTAGGATACTCTAAGTGCATCAACCGTCAGTTCAGAAATGGGTGACTATAAAGGTGTATCTTGGGTATCTCGAAAGAGTATGTTGAGACATATGGATCAAGAGCAGGATTTGTTCATTCGCATAATGGAAAGATACTGGTCCCACTCGGTGAGATTGCGTCTATAATGCTGCGCAACATATGACTAGGTCATGGAGATGTAATATCACAGACGAGCTTATTAACCCTTGTCAGTAACGAGATAAAACAGGACATCAGGTGTCTACGATCATATCTCGAACAAGGTAGTATCAAAGAAACAAAAGGAATGAATATCATGTTTATGGTTTAACGATGATATGCGTAGAATGCACAGGGACCATCACATGCATCCAGATCTCCCTGGCGGTCATTGGTGTCGGAGAGTGACTCCCACAGAACAGGGATAGTCATACCCTGAAGAGTAGTTCGAGAAGGGGATTGAACACAGAGGTCAAGCGACCCTCGAGAGGCACGACGACGGTGCTCACCGGGTCTCGAGAGGAACACCCACGACAGAGATGGACACCGTCCCGTACCCAGGTTCACGGCCCTCAGGAGGAGGTAACACCGCCACTCCTGCTTGTCTGTATTGCACTGCAAGGGTTACAGTACAACTGAGCTTGCTGAGGGCTCTCTTGAGGCAGTTCGTGCTTGGAGAGGGACGCAATGGTCATCTTCCTCCTCCAGCCAAAGGCCTGTTCTACTAGCTGGATTAGGGTTTACAAGTGTTTAGCAAGCAATTGGCCGACCCCTCGCTACGGTGGAGCTCCTGCTCCTTTTATAGGCGCGACCGGCGTCTTCTTTGCACAGGGCGTCCAGGGTGGACTCCCACACGGCAGTGGCGCGGAGGAGTTGGAGTCCACCGTGGCTGAATCCTGAATGGACGCGGTCCATCGGCGATAAAGTTGGGTGCGGTGGCCGATAGGCTGCAGACAGCGCAGAACGGCTCGCAGGGGTTGCAGTGATCGTGGTGGAGCCCACGATGACGATCTTCTTGGAGCGTTGCGCCGTCCAGTCGCTTTATCACCAGAGAGGAAAGTCCCAGCTGTCCTGGCGCAGGCGCCGCAACTTTATTGACTCCTTTATCACCAAAACGGTAAACGGAGTGCCCACGTCACTCTGCGGCTTCTGCAGAGGCCATGTGCGCTCTGCAGTACTTCCTTGGCCGCGAAGCTTCCCCACAGGCCCGAGGCGGCATGTGGAGGTATTTATGTTGACTTCTCTCCAGGCACACGGCGCCTCGGGAGAGTCTCTTGAAGCGCAGGTCCTCTTCAGGCCTTCGCTTCCTCTTCAGGCCCTCAAGAGGATTTGCGTCTCGAGAGTCTCTCCAAGCGGTGGCTTGATCCTTAGTCGTTTTGTCTGATCTGTTAGAGTGCGAGGCCTGGGGAGAGTGGGCTCTGCACACCCCAGTCCCCATTGGGCCGACAGTAGCCCTCGGGCCCGCGATGGGCGCGATTGAGCCCATGGGCGCAGGCGGAGCCTCGTGGGCCCAAAGTGCCCGGCCGGCCCGAGCCACGCGTCACTCAGACGAGTAACGGTCGTGCACGATCTAGGGCGTGCGTCGTGGGGGGTCCCACCATGCCCCGGTAACTGCTCCTTGAAGAGACATAAAGCCTGGGCGCCGGAGCAGGGAGCCGTTACTGTTTCCATTCCTTCTCGCAGAAGCCTCCGCCATTCTCGAGCTCTCCGCCTCCGCTCTCTAGCGCTCTCTTCTCCTCTCGCCTCCAGCGACACACCGAACTCCGGCGATGAGTCCCACCAAGAACAAGGGCAAGGCGGCCGCGGGATCCTCCTCCCAGGCGGCGCCAGACGAGGTGGCGCATGGCGCTGCGCTGCTCGGGGTGCGCGTCAACGACAAGGCGCTCTCCAAGGTCCGCTACCTGATGGCGGACCGGACCAACGAGCACGGCGCCACCGCGCTCAAGCCGGCTGCGCACGGGAAACGCCCGCGAGGGTTATTCCCTGTCTTCCAGCACTGCGTCTCTGCCGGGCTGGTGCCGCCATTCTGTCCATTTCTGGAGGCGGTGCTGGCCTTCTACCAGATTCAGGTTCTGCACCTCCACCCCAACTCCGTCCTCATCCTTGCCGTGTTCGCCTACCTCTACGAGGCATACTTGTCCCTGGAGCCCACGGTGGGGCTTTTCCGGTGCTTCTACGCGCTCCGGAACAAGGTGAAGAATGAGCGCTCGGGGTGCGTCTAGTTCCGCATCGTGGACGGAATGGGGAGCATTTACATCCCCATATCGTGGAGCGATGGCAAGGATGTCACTTCGGTGACGAAGAAGGTGGACGACTTCCGCCAGCGGTGGTTTTTCGTCGGGGTGGAGCAGCCCCGCGCCTTCCTCGAGGTCCCCGACGCGCCGCCCGTGAAGAATTCCCACTAGGGCAAGGCGCCCTTCGACGAGGAGGGCCTCACGGGGCAAATCATCGTGGCAGACTTCGTGACGCGCCACATCGCTCCCCTCTAGGCGCACTCGGTGCCCATGTGGATGTACTCCGGCCCTCACGACAAGATGCGGCTCTACCGCGAGGACAATGACAAGGACGCCGTCGATAACGTCCTGTCCGTGCTCTTCATCAACCCGGTGGTGCCTTCCGCGGACCGGCTCCCTATCACGCCCCGGCCTCTCCATCAATATTACATGACCGAGCGCATGGCCATCTTGGATGGGATGCCCCTGTTTACCCCGGCAGGCCAGGCGGGGAAGGAGGTGCCTGTGCCAGTGGTGCAGGAAGCATAGGGAGCAGACTCTCCCTCTGCCTCGGGAGCCAGGCGAGGAGAGGAGGAGGCCGCGGCAGGGGAGGTGTCCTCCTTGAGGCCTGGGCTCTTCACTGACGAGATTTGCGACATCTCGTTAGGCGATGATGACGCCTTCGTGGTGGCGCCCTCGCACCTCATGGAGGAGGAGGATGAGGAGAGGGAGGCCTCCGACACGGAGGCAACTCCGGGGCGGCGCGAACCACGCACCAAGGCGGCCGTGGGCCGGTCTGGGGCGAGGCCGTCCGACGTCCCCTCCAAGAGGAAGGCCGTGGCGCCTCCGTAGGGGTCTGGCGCCAGGACCACACCCTCCTAGCGTGGGTCGACACCGGCGCTTAACCATCCGGTTAAGTGTCTCTGGCACCCGGTCCTTTGACTCTTGTTCTTTTTCTCTTTATTTTCTCTTGAAGATGCTCCCTTGGTTTTTGTCAGTGATCTTGTGCCGAGCCACAGCTGAGGCCGTGACTGAAGAGGCCACGAGGCCAGTGGAGACGGCCTCCACATGCCCAACTGACGAGGTGCCTCAGGGGAGGCGTCTGCGCCTCAGGCGGAGGCTGCAGCGCCTCAGGCGGAGGAGGCCGCGCCTCGCTCAGAGGCCTCTGCGCCGCCTACTGAGCCAATGGTGGCGGAGGCTTCGGAGGAGAAGGTCGCTACTCCTCCTCGCGCCCCTACTCCACCTCGTGCGATCACGCCACCGCACGAGCGAACTCCAGCCAGCGCGGTGACTCCGCCGCGTGTGACCACGCCTCCCGCGCAGCCAGAGGCTGAGGTGGTCCAGGTGCCACAAGGCGCTGGTGAGTCCGCAGGGGGAGCTCCTCCTTCTCCGCCCCGTCCCGCTGCAGGGGATGAGCGCCAAGCTGGTGCGGCCGGGGACAGAGTGCAACCTAGCCCCCAAGCGCGCTCCGGGGTAGGCTCTCGGGCCTCGACACCGGGGCAGGGGCCTCCTCAAGACAAGACCTGGTCCTCCACGGCTGTGACTGGAGCGCTGGGCACCGTGAGGTTGCCTTCCGCCTCATGAGGGAGTCCCTAGAGGGCTTGGAGGTGCACCTCGCCCTCGAGGACATACAGCTCGCCCAGCAGCACGAGGAGCTTGCAAGGGCGTGGGCATCCTTCAATGCGGCTGTCGAGGCTCGTCGCCTGAAGGACCTGGCGCTGCAGGCCGCGTGCGAGGAGGCCATCCGCTTCGCCAAGGAGGTCCGCGAGGGGGCCATCCGTGACGCCTCTGAGCTCCTTACACCCCTCCAGGTGGAGTGCGACGCCGCTGCCGAGCTCCTGGTCGCGGCGACGGCCGAGCGCGAAGCCATGGAGGGCTCGCTGGCGCAAAAACGCCGCGAGCTGGGCCATCTGGAGACCCAGCTGCTCTTCGCCCACCGGGCCACGCAGGAAACCCTGGAGGACCGCAAGGGCCTTGCTGAGCGCGAGCGGCACCTAGCCCTCAAGGAGAGGGAAGTGCGGCTACGCGACGAGCAGCGGCTTTAGGCGGAGAGCGAGCTCGCCACTCAGCGTGAAGAGCTTGAGGCGCACGAAGGGGACCTGGCTCAGGCGTTCCAGAAGTATGACGAGAACGTCGCCGCCCAGAAGCGCGCCCTTGAGCGCTTCGAGCAACGGTACACTGAGAAGAAGAAAGAGGCCGATGAGGTCCTCCTGGAGCGCGAGAAGCAGTACAGGCTGACCAAAGCCCAGGAGTTCCGCGACTCGGCCAAGAAGCAGGAGGACCGCTTCAAGGCCAAGTACGCTGCTGATGCCCAGCGGATTGCGGAGCTCGAGAAGGCCAACTCCAAGCTCGAGGCCCGCCTCCAACGCGCCAAGGAAGCTCGACGCCTGGCGGAGGAGGGCCGCAACGCAGCCATCCAGGACCTCAACACCCTTGTCAAGGACGTGGAGGAGCAGGTGGCTCCCGCGGCGGAGCAGGCGGCGGATGCGGCTCACACGGCGCAGGCGGCTCGCGTGCTTACCAAGCAGCGGGAGCGCATGTTCCAGGCGCTGGTGGCCAGGGGCAACGAGCTCGCAGCCCAGCTGGGCACGGAGGTGCCGCATGTCGAGGTCTGAGGCCGCGACAGCCATGTACCTGGTCTACTTCAACCAGCTCTTCACGGTGCTCGAGCGCCCCGTCGCTGACCTCCGCGAGGTGATCGAGGTCGAGAGCCGCCAGCTCTTGGGCGTGGTCGTGGATCGCCTCTTCACCAACCTCCGGCTCCTCACACCGGGTTTCGACATCGCGTTTGTGACCGAGGCTCGTCAGGGCGAAGACGTGCGGCGGGTCTCCAACTCCCTCCGCGAGCAAGTCGATGACTTCTGCAATCGTTTCAAGCGTGCGGAGGTCGCTGCAGAGGACGAGGAGGAGGAGGAGGACACGTCTGCCGAGACGGAGGAGGGTGCCATAGAGGAGGTGCACGATGGTGTGGACTCCACTTGAGCTCTGATTGTTGCACCTGTGTGCGCTTGTATCTGAAACAGTTTCATGCTTAGACACTATGCACTTTTGCGCATGTAATATATTCTCGTTTGCAATTTGCTTCTAGCTTGTTTGCCCCTCGAGAGGTCCATTTGGACTTATCTTTATGTCTATGGGTTCTCTGCGTCGTTAGGACCCGTCACTTTGTGCCATGACTCCGCCACTTCGGTATGCTAGAGCAATGACTCAGCAAGGCCAGGTGGAGTTTAAGCCTAGGAGAGGTAAGAGCCCTGAGTCGCGATGCTCAAGTGCCCCCCTTAGACGTACGAGTAGTCCATGAAGTATAAGGGAAAGTAAAGTCTCTTGAGGGGCTAACGTGCGCTTGCGGAGGAAAAAGGGTCTCGAGGCATGAGTGCGAGACTTAGCTTCTCGAGGCTTTTGCCCTGTAGAGATTTTCGTCTGGCGAGGAGGTCCTCTCTAGGGGTTTTTTCCCGGATATCTCCGCAGGCTGGTGGGGACGTTTCTTCCCTGTGAAGGTTAGAGGGGCGAACCCAAACGCTTATACACGGTGCTGGGGACTCGTGCGCGCTTATAGGTCCCCTCAGGCGTTCCTCGCGAGGAGAGTAAGTACCAAGGTCCTTTGTAGAGATGGCGTGTTTGTGGGAGCTTGCCCTCCAACCAGAGCTCAGATCCTTGGGTTTTGCAGTGCTGCTGGTGTGTCATTTGATGCACTGGCACCGTACTCAGCCCCCGCACGCGAGGTGCACATGTGGAGAGATATAAGCGCACATTTGAATCAAGTAACGCGTAAATTAAACTCATCACCAAATATTACACAGCGGCGCCATAGCGCTAAGTTTGTAACATCCCAATATTTTGGAATGTTTAAAAATCACTAAAATTTATAACTTTTGTTTGATTTAAAATAAAATATTAAAATGCATAAGAAAACCAACTATGAAAGTCTTCAAGAATATTGAAAAGTTTATTATTTCAAATATCTCAAGTCATCACTAATTTTTTTTTTAACTTGTTTCAACATTTTATTATCCATTATATTTCCCATTTCTTTAAATTTTTTTATATGTTGTATTCCACTAGTATACCAAAATAAAATATGAATGGTTATTGATAAATGAGTGTAAAATATCTTAAATTCAAACATATTTGAATGTGGGTATTTCATAAATTTATTTAGCCAAAAATAAAATCATTTAAAACCTATTTTCAAATTCAAAATAAAGTGGCAAATGTGTATGAAACCAATATTTCAAAATTATTAATTTTAAAAAGTTTTCAAAACATGCCCACTAATATTTTAAAACATAGATATGAATATTACAAATTTATAAAAATTTGTTTGACTTCATTTGGAATCTTAAATCAAAATTTATTAAGAAAATAGAAAATCAGAACAGGAAAAAAGAAAAATCCCTGATAGCGGGACCCACCTGCCAGGGAGATCATCTTCAACCTCTAGCCGAAAATTTCGGCCCCGAATTCCCCTCCGATCCTTGCTCAAATTCGGGCGCTTCTCGCGGAGATGGTTCCCTCCTCGGCCTACATTTAAACCCCCCGACACCGCCTCTTCTCTCCCTCAGCTCAAACGCCCCGAGGCTGCTCGGGTTCGTGCCGCCATTGCCGCCGGCAAAAACCTTCGGCTCTGGTGAATCTCGGAAACCCCGAGCTCTCTCTCTCTCTCTCTCTTGCCCCATCTCCTTTCTTACCTCTCTGCGCATCCTTGTGATATTTTCGTGTGATTTGCAACGCGTCAGATTGACGAGCCCGTGGTCGACTGAAGCCCGCCGCCGCCCCGTGAACTATGGCGAAGGATCCCGGCTGAACCAGACCCCTCCCCTCCGTCCTGAGGCCCCCAACGTCCTCGCCTCGACCCCACGGTTCTCTAGATACGCTATGTGCACCCCCTCCCCTCCTCTTCCGTCGTGGACGTCCACGCGCCGCCACGGGTAAGGCTTGCCGGAGTAACACCGGCCGGCCGCGCCGCCAGCTTTTGGTCAACACTCCAGGACCGTACGATCTGCGTTCTACGACCACGATTAGATTTTGTTAGCGAAGCGGTACAATCTAATCTGGACCGTTAGATCTAGATCTGACGATCCAGATCATTTGACTTATCCACATCAGTGATCCAGTCAGCGCCTAGTCAGATCCCAGTCAGCAGCCACGTCAGAAATTGTTTTCTATTTAAATTAAAATTGGTAGTTTTACAGAAACACCCATGCCTATTAAAATTGTTATAACTTTTTACTCACACATCCAAATTAGATAAATTTATATATTTGGAAAGCCCTTGACATGTAGAATATTTTAGATCTGTTAGAATTCAAATTTGACTTAGTTTAAAATATTTAAATTTCAAATGGAGAATTTGAGTATATTTGTCATAACATGGAGCTAGAAGGCCAATGAGGGACTTAGCCAAAACAAGACTTCAGAAGTATCTTCAAGGAGTAGTAGCACTTAGAAGAAAATCAAGAAGAAGTTCATGAAGACCAACCAACAATATTTTCTAAGTCTTGCTAACTCTCTCTCTCTTTTCGCCCTTCTTCTCTTAGACCTCTAGATGACTAAGTTATATTCAAGACCATCTTGGATGCTATCAACACCAGCAAGTCTTCAGAGCCATCAAGTCAACAAATTGCAGTGAAGTCATTACATCAAGAAGAAAAGGAAGAAATGAGAAGATTCTACATCCTTCTATCTATCTTTTTCCTCTTCCCTAATCTTGTCCTTCACTTTAGACATAAACAAATTTTTATCATGTTATTATCATCTTTAAAGTTTGTTGGATCCTAGCGGCATAGCGAGATGAAGCGGCCTGGAAACTAACCTTACATGTCCACATACATGAGACCTGTACCACAACATAAGTGGCTGGCCGGGTGTCTGTCTCTCTCACTATAGTGAATCCAATTTACAAAGAGTTTTTAATAATTGTTGATCACCTTAAAGAATAGACTTAGTATTTTCTCTAAGTATTTTGCACATCATGCATAACATATTTTTTTTGAATAGTTATTTTGTTTGTACGTTTATGTGTGTTTTGTTTGATGTGTTACAAATTTCGGAGGGAAACTACAACTGTTGCAGCTGCTATTGCTATTCTTCTTGTTGCCAAGGCAAGTGGCACACCCCCATAAAATTTCTAAGTATTTTCTATGCATGACTTAGTTATTTTCCTATGCATGTGTAGGACTTAGTAGATTTTCTATGCAAGACTATAGAATTCCCTATTCCATTGTGTCTAGGTACCTATGAAATGACTTAGTAGAATTTCGATGCTATGCAATTGATGAAAGGTTTTACAAAATGTTAAGTGGGTACTCAGGACCATGTCTATGAGGGTTTTCACCTAACGTAGTTTCTACTATACTTAGGATCATGAATGTGGGGGTTCTCACCCGAGAGTACACTTGCGGATGACCACCCAAGTACAAAGGGATGTGAGGAACAAAGTGATGTGAGGAATAAAGGGAGATGAAAGTAAAGAACTCAAGGAGAACTTTTCCAAGTGAAGACTGCAGCTGATCAAGGACAATGGAGGAATCCCAACATTCTAATTTCCTAATAAATTTTTGAAAAGTAAACAATAGTGGACTACTCAGGACCATGTTCATGGGGGTTTTCACCTAAGATAGTTTCTACTATACTTAGGACCATTGAATGTGGGGGTTTTCACCTGAGGGTGCACCTAAGGACGAGATATCTTTTGGCTCACCTGGGTTAACCAGTGTTGCCAATTATGATGTTAATAAGTTTGTTTCACAAAGAGTTAGGCAAAACTGGCTTTATGCAAATAGCCTTGAACTTCACCTGCCAAATATGCATACAGGATATAGAGTTATTTCCATTGAGTGTCCACCATAGTGTCACTTGCGATATCCATTTCTAATGGAATCTGATCCACTCTGTTACAAATTTTTATTTGTTGCAGACATATCTGACGAAGAGTAAGGACTACGTTTGGGTTTCGAGTCTGCACCAACATGTTCTCGCCTGTGGCGTATCATGAAGTTGGAGGCTTATTGACGATTTATTTCTGCTGCAATAATGTGTTGAGCTAGCTTTAAGCTATGCAAAGATGTATCAAACTATTTATTTTACCAAGTCTGGATTATTCGTGTAATATTGATACAATGTTGTGGTATTCATCGTAAATTGTGTGTGCAAATGAATCGATCCAGGGGTTTGCACTATACATAGGTACCTGCCATATTTTAAGTGTAGGTACATTACAAAGTTCACTTAGGAACGAAATTGTCTCATTATGCTTGGAGTTGCCAAGTTAATGTTTTGACCATGTCGAGGCATGGGGACCACCCATTAGTGGCAGAGACTCTCTACGGCCTGAGGTGGCTCGTTACATGGAGAGCTCGGAGGGTTGACCCTCGAGAGAAGCCTTTGGAGCTTGGAGGTTTAAGCCGTGAGCTTTTAACCTCTAGAGACAAAAAATGCTTGGAGGTTGAGCCGTAAGCTGCCTCTTCCACCAGATGTCTTGACGTGACAATGATCACGGGCATGACAATGATCACGTTTGCTTTTTATCCTTCTGGAGACAAAAAATGCTTGGAGGTTGAGCCGTAAGATGCCTCTTCCACCAGATGTCTTGACGTGACAATGATCACGGGTAGAACTTGTGTAGGTGCATGATGTTCCATGGATTCTTGACGGGGATGCCGTCTTGAGTTTCGAGGCAAGCCGCGCCAGGCCTGGCGATGTGGGTGACCCTGTAGGCGCCTTCCCACATCGGTGACAGCTTGTGGAGGCCTTCCTTGGAGAGGATTCGCCTGAGGACGAGATCGCCTGTCTCTAGTGTACGCGAGCGCACATTGCGGCTGTGGTAGCGTCGCAGGTCCTGCTGGTATTTTGCCGCCAGGAGGGCGGCACGGCGGCGTAGTCCCTCGAGAAGCAGCAGGTCGTCGTTGTGGCGATCCTCTTGCTCGTCCTCGTTAAAGGCAAGGACCCATGGGGATCCATGCTTTATCTTTGTGGGGAGGACTGCTTCGGCTCCATAGACGAGGGCGAACGGTGTTTCCCCTGTAGGCTTTGTTGGCGTTGTGCGGATGGACCAGAGCACCGGGGGAGCTCGCTGATCCAGCCCTTGCCGTGGCCCTTGAAGATGTCGAAGGTCCTGGTCTTTATGCCCTTGAGGACTTCTGCGTTTGCTCGCTCGGCCTGGCCATTGCTCTGTGGATGAGCGACCGAGGCGAGGCAGAGCTTGATGCCCATCATTTCGCAGTAAGCCCTGAAGATGCCACTGGTGAATGTCGAGCCATTGTCGGCGATGTTGTGGTTAGGCACTCCGAAGCGGCAGACCAGGCCTGTGATGAATTTCACCGCCGCCCCTGCTGGAATTGTGCGCGTCGCCTCCACTTCGGGCCCCTTGGTGAACTTGTCGATCGCCACAAAGAGGTAGCGATATCCCCCTTGCGTTGTTGGGAATGGTCCCAGGATGCCCAGCCCCCAGACCGCGAACGGCTAGGAGAGCGGAATGGTTTGTAATCCCAACGCAGGTTGGTGGATTTGCTTGGCATGGAATTGGCAAGCTTCGCATGCTTGAACGATGTCAACTGCATCCTGAAGTACTTGAGGCCAGTAGAAGCCGCTCCTGAAGACTTTGCCTGCGAGGGTACGGGCGCACGAGTGGTGGCCGCACTCCTCGGTGTGGATGTCCTTGATCAGCATTTTGCCTTCTTCAGGAGGGACGCATTTGAGCGTGATGCCGTTGGGCTCTTGCGGTAGAGATTTCCTTCGAGGATGTGGTAGGATTTTGCCTGGCGGGCGATTCGCACCGTTTCAACATCTTCCTTGGGAAGGATCCCTTTGGCGAGGTAGTCTTTGATCTCGCCAATCCAGCCTTTTTCCTCATGCGCCGCTGTGAGCAACAGACGTTCCCCTGTACGGGGCCCGCAATCGGGAGCCCCAACTTTAGGTGGTGGCGGGAGCGTTTGTCTGTGCTTGCGGGCATGGCCTCTTGAGGCTGTTTTATGGATGCCTTGACGAGTCTTTCTTCAAAGACGCCTGGCAGCTTAGCTCGCCTCCTCGATGCTTGTTTCGCGATGTCATCGGCCTCTTGATTTTCCTTTCTTGGGATGTGCATGAGCTCCATGCCCCTGAAGTGCTTCTCAAGCCTGCGGACCTCTTCAAGGTATGCGGCCATGTGGTCGTCCTTAGGCTTGTAGCTCTTGTTGGAGAAGTTGACCAGCAACTGGGAGTCGCCCTTGATGAGTAGGTGCTTGATGCCCAAAGCGATTGCGGCATGTAGGCCGGCGAGCAGGCCTTCGTACTCAGCAATATTGTTGGAGATCTTGTCGATTCCGAAGCACAGCTGGACCGCGTAATAGAGCTTGTCGCCCTTGGGTGAGGTCAAGACCACGCCAGCCCCGCCGTGACGACAAGCGAAAGCTCCGTCGAACTTCATGGTCCAGTGGCTGGGCATTTTGTCTCCAGAGGGCTCTTGTTCTTCTCCTAGAGGCTCTTCAGGGGTTGGATCAGTCCATTCGGCGATGAAGTCTGCCAGTGTTCTTCCTTTGATTACCCTTGTGGTATCGGAACACAAGTTAAATGGTTGTAGCTCTATGTTCCATCCCGCGACACGATCTCTAGCGTTAGGGTTGCGCAGGATTTGCTCCAGAGGGAATGAGGTAACCACCATGATGGGGTGCCCCTGGAAGTAGTGTTGCAACTTTCTTGAGGCGATGAGGAGCTTCTGCTGCATTGTGTACCGCTCGCGAGCATCGCGCAGTACTGTACTGACGAAGTAGACTGGATGCTCGACAAGGGTTGTCAGTTTAGTCTTGGCACACTCTTCCTGAGGAGGCTCTGCAGGGCCCTCAAGGGGGTTGGCCTGTGGAGACTCTTTAGGGACCTCAAGGGGGTTAGCCTGTGGAGGCTCTTCAAGCTCCCTGGTGAGATCATCCTGTAGCGGTTGACTTGGGGCATGCTCCGCTTGTGGCTCTGGGCCTGGCGGTGGGTTTGTGGGGCTTGTTCCTTTGTCGAGCTCTTTGTCAGGCGGTTTTGGCTTTGGAGTGGTTGCACTCTTCTTGTGGAGGACTGGCTCTTCCCTTTCTACCACCAGGACGGCACTGCGGTCTGTGGAGTGGCTGATAGATACAGCTTCAGGTGCTCGCCTCTCCTTGGGGCAACCATGACTGGTGGGCTGGCCAGGTACCTCTTTAAGTCCTCGAAGGCTTTTTCCACTTCAGGCGTCCACTTGAAGGTGCCAGTTCTCTTCATGATCTTGAAGAATGGCAGAGCTCTCTCGCCAAACTTGGAGATGAATCTACCCAAGCTGGCCATGCAGCCTGCTAGACGTTGCATATCCTTGAGCCAGCGTGGTGGTTGCATTTCCTCTATGGCCTTGATTTTGTCAGGGTTTGCCTCTATGCCTCGGTGGGACACGAGGAAACCAAGTAATTTTCCTGAAGGCACTCCGAAGATGCACTTGGCGGGGTTGAGCTTGATGTTCACCTTGCACAAACTGGCGAAGGTTTCTTCGAGGTCCCTGAGGAGAGTATCTCCCTCTCGAGATTTGACGATGATGTCATCGACGTAAGCTTTGACATTTCTGCCCATTTGCTCGCCAAGTGCTATCCTCATGAGCCTCTGGAAGGTGGCGCCAGCGTTTTTTAGGCCTTAGGGCATGCAGACATAGCAATATACACCACAAGGGGTGAGGAGTGTTGTCTTCTCCTCTTCTTACTTTGCCATTTTGATCTGGTGATAACAAGAGAAAGCATCGAGGAAGCAGAGGAGGTCGCAGCCTGCCGTGGAGTCCACGATCTGGTCGATTCTTGGCATTGGATAAGGGTCTTTGGGGCAAGCCTTGTTGAAATTAGTGTATTCGATGCAGAGGCGGCCTCCTCCGGCGGGTTTTGGACGACCACGCCGTTGGAGAGCCAAGTGGGGTGCGCGACTTCACGGACAACATTTGTCGCTTTTAGCTTCTCGACCTCTTTGACGATGAATGCTTGCTTCTCGGGGGCTTGCTTACTTGCTTTTTGCTTGACCGGGCGTGCATTTGGACACACGGCTAGGTGGTGCTCGAGCACCTCCCTCGGTACACCGGCCATATCTGACGGAGTCCATGCGAACATGTCAGAGTTTTCCCGGAGGAAGGCGACGAGCGTGCTTTCCTATTTGGGAAGCAGAGCAGCGCCAATGGTGACGCTAGCCCCCGAGCCTGCAGCCCCCGAGCTGCTGGAGCTTAGGGAGACTTTATTTGTAGCGACTGGCTCCTGGGAGAAAAACTGCTTCTTCTTCTTGGGTCTCTTGAGAGGCTCCATGTCTTCGTTAGCAGGGAATTCCATGGCGGCTGCCTTGTAGGCTGTCTCGACAGCGCGCGTAGCATCCAGGACATGTCCACGGATGGTGATGGTGCCAGCGCTGCCGGGAATCTTGACCATGTTGTAGGCATGATGCGTGACGGCCATGAACTTCGCGAGGGCGGGGTAGTCGAGGATGGTGTTGTACGGCAAGCCGATGTGCGCAACGTCGAAGTCGATGTGCTCGGTGTGGTAGTTTTCCTCGCTGCCGAAGGTGACGGCAAGCCTGACCTGCCCCAGAGGCTCGATCGAGCCGCTGGTGACTCCCGTGAAGGGCCTAGAGGGTATGAGCCGCTCGTAGGGCACTTGAAGCGCTTTGAACGTCTCAATGGAGATGACATTCATGCATGCTCCTCCATCAATGAGTGTCTTGGAGACAGCAATGTTGTCGATGGTGGGGTTGAAGACCAGCGGGAGGGTTCCAACAGTCTTGGTGGACTTGGGGTGGTCCTAAGCGTCAAAGGCGATGGTGTACTGCGACCATTTGACGGGCCTAGAGGTCTCGAGGCTGGGGAGGGCGGCGTTGAGCTCGCGAGCGAACTGTTTGAACTGATTGCTCGATTTGGGCGCCTGTGCCCCGCCAAGAATGCAGGCAATAGCGCCTCTTGGAGCTTGGTAGCCTCCATCTTCCTCGTCAGGGAGGTTGCCGTTCCTCTCCGTAGCGTTGGCCTGATTGCCAGATGGCTTCTGGTAGCCGCCCTTGCGCCCGCTTCCACGGTAGCCACGGCCTCGACCACGGCTACCGCTGCCCTCTGCTTGTTCGCGCTCCTTGCTCAGCCTCTTGAGGTCAAAGCAAGTCCTTGTAGAGTGACCACACCTGTTGTGGTAGATGCAGAATGGGCGATGGTCGTCCTTTCTCTCCCTAGGCTCGGGAGAGTCCCTGCGGGTGCCTTTTGTGTCAAGCTCTGCCGCGAGGACCGCGGTGGCCTTGCGCTGGGGCTCCTCCTTCTTCTTCTGGCTCCTGGACCCCTCAGCGTGGTCGTCCCCTCGCGAGGACATTTTGACGAAGAGGAGTCCCTCTTCAGCCTTGGCGCACTTGTAGGCCAGATCGAACAACTTCACCACATAGGTGAGCTTGTCGTGGATACCCAGCTTCTCGAGCATCCTGCTGTTCGTGACGCCCTCGCGGAAGGCGGCGATGACTTGGGTGTCAGGGATGTTCGGGATCCAGTTGCGCACTTGGCTGAAGCGCTGGATCTACTTGCAGAGGGTTTCATCCTTCTTCTGCAATAAAGTGCACAGGTCGTTGTGGGTGAGCGCACGCTCGTATGTCCCCTTGAAGTTGGAGACGAACTGCTTGCAGAGCTCCTCCCAAGAGTTCAAAGAGTCCTCAGGGAGGTTCAGGAGCCACGACATCACCAGAGTCGCGAAGCGCGTGGGAGAACCAGTTGGCCATGACCTTGTCGTCTCCGCCTGCCGCCTGGATGGAGGTAGTGTAGAGCTGCAGGAACTCGATGGGGTTGCTGGAGCCATCGTAGCCCTTGGGGAGAGCCGGCCTGAACTTTGGCGGCCAGACCACGCGGTGCAGGCAGCGGGTGGACGCCATGCAGCCTGTGGCGTACGTGGTGACCCCGTGCTGCAGCGCACTGCGGTTCTGCTCCTGGCCGATTTCCTCCACGAGGCAGTTCTGGCGGTTGCGCTGGAGCTCCATCCCCACGCGCGCGTCTGGCGCAGTGCGCTGCACGATCAGGTAGTCGTGAGGTGAAGACGCGTGGGAGGCAGCCCTCTCCGTCGCAAGCGGTGCAGGCCCTGGCGGAGGCGGAGGCGCGTCCGGCGCAGCCATGCCCACGCGGGAGGGGTGCACGACAGACTGTGACGGAGCGGGGCGAGTCGTGGCGATGCCGACGAGGTGGTTGAGGCGCTCCAGCCACTGCTCGTGTGCCTCAGCGGTAGGCTGATAGCGAAGAAGCTCTTGCGCCATGATCAGGGCGGTGTGCGGCGCGGGGTCCGTCCTCCCTGGGCTGGAGCCGCTTGGGCGCTGCGTCGGGTGCGACGACTGTGCGTCTTCCTGATGCTCGGAGTTGTGCTCGGGCTCCTCCACGCGTGGTCCGTAGTTGGCGCGCTCCTCGTGGCGGGGACGTCACCGCCGTCCGCGCGCGGCCGTGGCGCTGGGCGCGGCGCGAGCTCCTTCTGGTGCGCGTATGTTGGCGCGGGCGGCGCGAGTAGCGCGGGTGTTCGCCATGGTGCGGAAGGCGGCTCGAAGATCGTTGACGCGTCTCAATCCCCTACCTGGCGCGCCAAATGTCGGAGAGTGACTCCCAGGGAACAGGGATAGTCACACCCTGAATAGTAGTTCGAGAAGGGGATTGAACACGGAGGTCAAGCGACCCTCGAGAGGCACGACGACGGTGCTCGCCGGGCCTGGAGAGGAACACCGACCCGTACCCAGGTTCACGACCCTCAGGAGGAGGTAACACCGCTACTCCTGCTTGTCTGTGTTGCACTACAAGGGTTACAGTACAACTGAGCTTGCCGAGGGCTCTCTTGAGGCAGTTCCTGCTTGGAGAGGGACGCAATGGTCGTCTTCCTCCTCCAGCCGAAGGCCTATTCTACTAGCTGGATTAGGGTTTACAAGTGTTTAGCAAGCAATTGGCCGACCCCTCTCGGTGGAGCTCCTGCTCCGTTTATAGGCGCTACCGGCGTCTTCCTTGCACAGGGCGTCCAGGATGGAATCCCACACGGCAGTGGCACGGAGGAGTTGGAGTCCACTGTTGTTGAATCCTGAATGGACGCGGTCCATCGGCGATAAAGTTGGGTGCGGTGGCCGACAGGCTGCAGACCGCGCAGAACGGCTCGCAGGGGTTGCAGTGATCGTGGTGGAGCCCATGATGACGATCTTCTTGGAGCGTTGCGCCGTCCAGCCGCTTTATCACCTGAGAGGAAAGTCCCAGCTGTCCTGGCGCAGGCGACGCAACTTTATTGACTCCTTTATCACCAAAACGGCAAAGGGAGTGCCCGCGTCACTCTGCGGCTGCTGCAGAGGCCATGTGCATTGGCCGCAAAGCTTCCCCACATGCCCGAGGTGGCCTGTGGAGGGATTTCTATTGACTTCTCTCCAGGCGCACGGCGCCTCGGGAGAGTCTCTTGAAGCGCATGTCCTCTTCAGGCCTTCGCTTCCTCTTCAGGCCCTCAAGAGGATTTTCCTCTTGGTCCTTAGTCGTTTCGTCTGATCTGTCAGTGTGCGAGGCCTGGGGAGAGTGGGATCTGCACACCCCAGTCCCCACTGGGCCGACAATTGGAGAGCGAGGGGTCTCGACCATGTCTGGAGTATTCTCGAACCGTAGCGTAACAAGACTTAAGGTCTTAACAACACTTGGAGATCGTTTTAGAATAATAGATGAAGAAGATAGAGAGAAAGAGAAATAATCCAGAAAGGGTTCCGGAAGAGTTCCGAGAATGTCCGAAAGAAGTTCGGGTGGTCCGGAAATTGTTTCGGAGTCACGGGAAATTAAATAGTATGCAATTATATTAATTATATTTTATATTAATTTAATATAAATAAAAAAATAAAAAAGGGGCAGCCCACTTAATGGGCCAAGAGAGGCCCATGTGGGGGGAGGGAACCATGTGGGGGAGCCCACATGGTTCGGCCATGGCTAGGCCGGCCGAACCCCCCTCCCCCTCCTTTTTCCTTGATTTTCTTTAGTCCCACATGGGGGAGGCAAGGTGTTTGCACACCCCCTCCCCTTTATAAGGAGAGGCATATTAATTGGATTGAATACATCTAAAATAAAATTAATCTTGTATATGCCGGCCTGAGTTAATTCTCTGCCCGCTTGTCTCTCTCTCTCCCAAGAAGCTATACCGCAGTGCGCCGTTGCCCTGCGGGATTCCAGAAAAGTTCTACTCCTGTGATCTCAGCTGGATCAGAGTTATCGGGGGTTGTTGTTAAGCTCTGTATGCTTGTGAGTACTCGGAGGCGCCACATTTTAAGTGCCTGGGCAACATCGTCTCGCCACCGTCGCTGCCCTGCCCCTGCCCTGCCACCGGCGCCGCCCCACCTGCCGCTGGACGCGCCCCTCCCCGTTGACGTTGTGTCTTCGTCAACATCGCCGCGTCATCGTCTACTTCATTGCGCCAAGTTCTTCGCGACCTAGAGGTCGGCTACGTCATCTTCGTCGGCAACGCTTGTGCGGGAGCGTAATCCCCGCTATCCGGTCTACAAGAGGTATGTGACCAGTTCCGCCACCGTTACCGTATTACTAGATAGATAGATCCTGACTAGTTTCGGTATTCTTTAGTTAGAAAAATTATTGTTTTCTGCTACTGAACCCCTTCAGTGGTATCAGAGCCGATCTATGCGTCGTATTCCTGGTACAGTTAGAAATCATGTTGAATATGAGGATGTCTTTCTTATATTTGCTACCCTCTAGCGTGCACTTGCTTTGCCTTCAGTATTGAGTTGATGAAGCGGCCCAGACCGACTTTATACGTACGATTACGCGAGACTGGTTTCACACCTGACATACGGCTTGCACCGTATTTGTGGCTGGCGGGTGTTTGTCTCTCTCCCTCTCTTTAGTTGGCTTTTGCATTTTAAATGGAGGGCCCGAAAGGGATACTTAAACATGCAATTGTATGATCAATGTTGTGGTACAAAAGTTTGTAGGTAGGGAACGGTTCTATCGCGAAAAGCCTAGAAGCCACGTAAAACTTGCAAAACTAGATAAAGGTAGAAGCGTCTAACTTTGTTTTGCAGAGGCGTTTATATGTGACATCGTTATGTTAAGTTTTTGTATTACTCGTAATGTCGGAGGCAATGGAGGCACCGTAGACTCGGAGCCATGCCGGGGCGCCCAGTCCAGGCACATAGCGCCATGAAGGTCCAGGCGCACGACCATGTCATATCGCACTTCATTACATTATTTGATATTGTGTTGTTATGTGTGCATCCTATTGATTCCTTATATATCAGATATACAACAGTAGCTATAATAGGATGATCCCTAACAAATACCAAAATGTGTTCTGCCTCGTTGTGCACCACCAAGAAAGTTCTACGTTATGAGGGAGGCCGTGAAGATCGGGTGTCATACATTTCGTCGTTCGCATACAGTGGGTGTAAGCCATGTTGCACGCGAAAAAACCACTGATGCACATGGTGGGTGTATTGTTGGGAGACCCCAAGAGGAAGGTGTGAATTAGTGCAGCAGCAAGTTTCCCTCAGTATGAAACCAAGGTTATCGAACCAGTAGGAAATGATGAATTCCCTCGAGATATCAACGGCGCCAGAAAAGTGCTGGACGTAGTTGACGTGGAGTCTGCACACAAACAATGAATATACTTTTCCCCAACTTAACAATGAGGTTGTCAATCTCACCGGCTTGCTGCAACAAAGGATTAAACGTATGTGTGGAAAAAAGATTTTTGTTTGCAGAAAGTAACAGATTTGAAGTTGTGGTTTTATCAGATTAAAGAGAAGGACCGGGGTCCACAATTCACTAGTGGTGTCTCTCCATAAATAATAATAACATTCATGCGGGTAACAAATTACAGCTGGGCAATTGATAGAATAATGATGAGCAAACCAATGCATATACCAATGTTATGGTGTCTAATGTGAGATTCATTCGGGCATTACAATAATATGCATAGACTGTTCCAACCGCATCTATGACTAATAATCCACATTCCGGTTAGCGTCCGCACCCCTTTTAGTATTAAGTTGCATGCAACAGATTATCGACTTAAGCACTGTGTGTAAAGTAAATAAGTAACATCATCCTTAGATAAAGTACTACTGTTTTATCCCTAGTAGCAACAGTACATCTACAACCTTAGAGCTAGTTGTCACCACCCCAGATTAAATAGAGACATGAATCTACTATCGAGCATAAATACCCCCTCTTGGAGTCACAAGCATCTACTTGGCTAGAGCATACACAAGTAACGGGGAGCATGCAAGATAATTAAAAAGCACACACTTGATATATTGTGAAGCAATAAATTTAGTACTCAATATTTCTCGGATCCCAGCAAACACAACATTTAGTATTACATAACGGTGATCTTGATCATGATAGGCAACTCACAAGATCTAAACTTGATAGCACAAGAGGAGAAGACAACCATCTGGCTACTGCTATGGACCCGTAGTCCAAGGGTAGACTACTCACACATCAGTCCGGAGGCGGTCATGGCGACGTAGAGGCCTCCGGGGACGATTCCCCCTCCCGGCAGTGTGCTTGGGAGAAGTTCTGATCTCTCACGAATTGGTGTTGACGATGGCAGCGGCTTGGGACCCGTGGAGGAAATAATGAACGCCCTGCTAGGGTTTTTAGTCTGCGGGATATATGTAGGCGAAAGGGCGAAGGCGGTCCTCGCGCGGCTCCAGGTCCTGCCGCGCGAGCACGGGGTGGCGCCGCCTCGGTGGCCCACTTTGTCTCGTGTTCGACTTTCTGGAACATCCCCAATGAAAAACTTACTTCAGGATAAAAATCGTCCAATTCCGAGAATATTTTCTTAAGTACTTTTCTGAAACCAAAAACAGCAGAAAACAGGTAACTGGCACTTTGGCATCTTGTTAATAGGTTATTCCTTGAAAATGCATAAAACTATATAAACTGCATATAAAACATGTAATAACTTGGTATAACATAGCATGGAACATGAAAAATTATAGATACGTTGGAGACGTATCAATATCCCCAAGCTTAGTTCTACTCGTCCCGAGTAGGCAAGAACGATAACAGAAGAATAATTTATGAAGTCACATGCTTTAACACAATCTTGATCACGTAATAATGTAAGGCATGTAAACTGAGATAAAATGAATAAGGGTTGTAGTTCATATTGATATCAAATGAGTAATAAATAAACAAGTAGGTAAATCAAAGCAAAGCTTTCAAAAATATAGTACTAGATAGCAATGAACTGTGCAATTTCTTTCTTTTTTTCTTTTTCTCATTTTTTCTATTTTTTTCTTTTTCAGTTTCTCTTTTCGATGGTCTCCATGGCTCGTTTCACTTTTAGGGGCAAGCATCCTAATATGATGATATGACAACACACTAATGATGATATGACAACATACTGATGATACAAGTAACTAATATGAATATGACATAATATGTATATGACAACGGTGCTTCTGCTAGTGTAGCAGGTTATGCAATGATCTAGCGTAACATGGGTAAAACCACACATCAGCTTTATAGATTCACGCAAAGCAATATATAATTAATGAATGACAACAAGTCATGTAATATAAGATGGATGTTGCATGGCAATATATCTCGGAACATTTATGAAAATGTTGTAGTAGGTAGGAATGGTGGATGTTTTGAGAAAGTTATTTGGCTTATGTGTAGGAGAACAAGATGAAGATCTCCCACGAGTTTGGATGTACCCACGAAGTATGCACCAACTCTCAATGTGAGAAAGGGTAATGCAAAGTACCAAAGATGCTAGCAATATGGTGATGGAAGTGCCAAACCACAGTTTTAGAACTCACAAGTAAAAAGATTCGAAATAAAAATATGATCTTACAAGGCATAATGAAAATCAATCCAAGAGGTGTTGTGCCAAATGAACAAGTCACTGTTGGGGACCGACCATATCGCATAACCCAAAGTCATTACGGTTGCCATTAGCAAATAGAAGTCATATATTAGTATGCAATCAACTGTATATTTAAGTGTGGCATAGCTTCAAGTTTTTCTAGACCAACCATTAATCATTCCACTTTTACTAAACCATCATGTTTACCATTAAGAAAAATAATATCTCAAAACAACATCAATGATTCAAGTGACACAATTTAATGATCTACAAGATTATGTATCATTTAGTTATACAATCTACCACATTTAGTATTTTCAGTTCTCAACCTAACGCTAATCAACTTATTTAAAAGATAATCTCTCCAAGTAATTAAACAATAAGATATAATAGTATGATATAATAAAGCTAACATCTCTACCAAGAGATGCATGAAAAACAAGAGCTAGAAAGCAAGCAGTAGCATGAGAAGAATACTCAACGAATATAAATGAACAATACGAGTATTCATAAAAAAAAGCAGAGCGTGTCTCTCTCCCACACAAGAATGCTAGGATCCATTTTATGCTGAGAATAAAAATAAAAAAAAACAAAAACAAACAGATGCTTCAAGAAAAGCACGTAAGATGTGACAGAATTACAATATAGTTTCACTAGAAAGGACCTGATAGTTTGTTGATGAAGAAGGGGATGCCTTGGGCATTCCCAAGCTTTAACGCTTGAGTCTTCTTGAAATAAGTTGGGGGTGAACCACCGGGGCATCCCCAATCTTTGGCGTTACTATCCTCTTGATCACATTATATCATCATTCTCTCTTGATCCTTGAAAACTTCCTCCACACCAAACTTAGAGTAAACTCCATTAGAGATTTAGAGGGTTAGTGCATGAAAAATTATGTTATTATGTAGGAACACAATAGCAACCAATGCTACTGGACATTAGCTACAGCCACTGATACTTCATAGGCTAAAAATATCCAATCAAAATAGCAAAAGAGGAATTGCGAAATAAATGGCAGAATCTGTCAAAAACAGAACAGTTGGTAAGACGAATTTATTAGGTACACTTAACTTGCTCAAATCAGAAAACTCAAAACTAATAAAATTTGCATATATATCGGAGGATTACGCACAAAAAAGGGTAGATTTTTTGGATTTTTCTGTTAAGAGTTACAGATTAAACAGTGGACAGCAGAAAACTGTTTATGCGCAGGAATCCAAATTTAGCATCAACTTTCAAGTAGAGTCTTAACTTGACACAACAGTCCAATAAAATAAATATACAAAGGAATTGCTACAGAGGTAGGACATGTCCTTGACACAACAAAATAAAATAATAGGAATAAAAAGTGGGTTGTCTCCCATAAGCACTTTTCTTTAACGCCTTTCAGCTAGGCACAAAAAGTAAAACTCAAGTATTAACAAGAAATGAAGCATCAACACCATAATTTGAGCGAACATTAGAATCAAAAGGTAGCTTCATTATTTTCCTAGGAAAATGTTCCATACATTTTTTGAGTGGGAAATGGCACGTGATGGTACCTTCTTTCATATCAATAATAGCACCCACAGTTATAAGAAAAGACCTACCCAACACAACTGGACAAGATGGATGGCATTCAATATCCAAGACAATGAAATCAACGGGGACCAGGTTATTATTAACCATAATAGGAACATCATTTACTCTCCCCAAAGGTTTCTTCAAAGCATTATAAACAAGAAAAACATCCAAATAGCAATGTTCCAATGGTGGCAAATCAAACATATCATAGAGCTTTTTAGGCATAACAGAAATACTTGCACCAATGTCACACAAAGCATTGCAATCACGTTTATCTATTTTAATTTTAATGATGGGATCCCAACCATCTTCTAACTTTTTAGGGATAGAAGTTTCAAGTCTTAATTTATCTTCCCTAGCTTTAATGAGAGCATTTGTAATATGAGTAGTGAAAGTCAAATTAAGAGAGCTAGCATTAGGACTTGTGGCCAACTTTTGCAAGAATTAATAACTTCAGAGACATTACAATTATCAAAATCAAAATTATTATCATCAAAGCAAACCGAACCACATTCTCCCATGTTCTTAAAAAATTTAGCACGTTTATCAACACTAGTTTCAGCAGTTTTTGCAATTTTAAATTTTGGAAGAAGTAGAGGAGACATTTCCAACACCAACTGTGTTATCATTGATAGTAGGAGGCTTACTCTTTATCTAGTTCTTTCTCTCTTTCCCACACGTAATTGGGCCATCATCCTAACATTTTCATCTAATTGAACTTAGATGGCATTAATTTTAGCAAAGCGATTACTCTCTTTAGTTCAGTAGGCATGACTTTAGATTTTAAAAGATCAACATCAAGGACAAGACTATCAACTTTATAGGCAAGTATATCAATTTTCGCAATCTTTTCCTGAACAGTTTTATTAAACAGAGTTTATGTAGTGATAAAATCTTTTAACATTGTTTCAAGTTCAGAGGTGGTAGTCCTATTATTATTATAAGAATTACCAAAAGAATTACCATTATTTGGAGGATAGGGCTTATAGTTGTTATTACCATAATTGTTTCTATATGCATTGTTGTTGAAATTGTTATTTTTAATAAAGTTCACATTAACATGCCCTTCTTGCAACTAAAGAAGATAAAGGAACATTATTTGGATCAACATGTGATTTACCATTTGCAAGCATAGACATAATAATATCAATCTTTTCACTCAAGTAGGAGGTTTCTCCAACATAATTTACCTTCTTACCTTGAGGTGTCCTTTCTGTATGCCATTCGGAATAATTCAACATCATATCATCCAAGAGTTTTGTTGCAGCCCCCAAAGTGATGGACATAAAGGTACCTCCAGCATCCGAATCCAATAAGTCTCTTGAAGAAAAATTCAGTCATGCATAAAAGATTTGGATGATCATCCAAGCAGTCAGTCCATGGGTTGGGCAATTCTTAATTAAAGATTTCATTCTTTCCCAAGCATGAGCAACATTTTCATTATCAAGTTGTTTAAAATTCATGATGCTACTTCTTAGAGAAATAATCTTAGTAGGAGGATAGTATTTTTCAATAAAAGCATCTTTGCATTTAATCCATGAATCAATACTATTCCTAGGCAATGAAAGCAACCATTCGATCTTTAGCTCTTACTCTCAAGGAGAGAGGAAATAGTTTTAGTTTTATGATATCACCATTTATATCCTTATATTTTGCATTTCACATAGTTCAAAAAAAATATTTAGATGGGAAGCAACATCATCAGAACTAACACCAGAGAATTGCTCTCTCATAACAAGGTTCAATAAAGCAGGTTTAATTTCAAAGAATTCAGCTTTAGATGCAGGTGGAGCAATAGGTGTGCATATAAAATAATTATTGTTGGTGCTAGTAAAGTCACACAACTTAGTGTTCTCAGCAGTTCTCATTTTAGCAAATTAAATAGCAAACCGAAATAAACAAAATAACAAAAACTAAAAATAAAATACCAAAACCGAAACCGAAATAAGAAAAGTAATGCAAGTAACTAATTTTTTTGTATTTTTGATATTAAGAAAACAATACAGTAATAAAAATAAACTAAGCAAGATAATAACAAAATAAAAAGATTGGTAGTGTGAAAACTCCCCTGGAAGTGGTATGCTCAAATCCCCGACAACGGCACCAGAAAAATGCTTGATACACACGGTGGATGTGTTGTTGGGAGACCCCAAGAGGAAGGTGTGAAGTAGTGCAGCAGCAAGTTTCCCTCAGTTGTGAAACAAGGGTTATCGAACCAGTAGGAAATGATGAATTCCCCCGAGTATCAACATCGCCAGAAAAGTGCTAAACGTAGTTGACATGGATCCTGCACACAAACCATCAAGATACTTTGCCCCAACTTAACAGTGAGGTTGTCAATCTCACCGTCTTGCTGTAAGAAAGGATTAAACGAATGTGTGTAACAAAGATATTTGTTTGCAGAAAGTAACAAGTTTGCAGTTGTGTTTTTATCATATTAAAGAGAAGGACCGGGGTCCACAGTTCACTAGTGGTGTCTCTCCATAAATAATAATAACATTCATGCGGGTAAACAAATTACAACTGGACAATTGATAGAATAATGATGAGCAAACCAATGCATATACCAACGTTATGGTGTCTAATGTGAGATTCATTCGGGCATTACAACAATATACATAGACCGTTCCAACCGCATCTATGACTAATAATTGACCTTTCGGTTAGCGTCCGCACCCCTTTCTGTATTAAGTTGCATGCAACAGATTATTGCCTTAAGCACAGTGTGTAAAGTAAGTAAGTAACATCATCCTTAGATAAAGTAGTATTGTTTTATCCCTAGTAGCAAGCAACATTACATCTACAATCTTAGAGCTAGCTGTCACCACCCCAGATTAAATACAGACATAAACCTACTATCGAGCATAAATACCTGCTCTTGGAGTCACAAGCATCTACTTGGCCAGAGCATACACAAGTAACAGAGAGCATACAAGATCATTAAATAGCACCCACATGATATATTATGAAGCAATAACTTTAATACTCAATATTCATCGGATCCCAGCAAACACAACATGAAGTATTACATAACGGTGATCTTGATCATGATAGGCAGCTCACAAGATATAAACATGATAGCACAAGAGAAGAAGACAACCATCTAGCTACTGCTATGGACCCGTAGTCCAAGGGTAGACTACTTACGCATCAGTCTGGAGCCGGTCATTGCGATGTAGAGGCCTCCGGGGACGATTCCCCCTCCCAGCAGGGTGCCGGGGAGAAGTTATGATCTCTCCTGAATTGGTGTTGACGACGGCGGCGGCTCGGGACCCGTGGAGGAAATAATGATCACCCTGCTAGGCTTTTAGTCTGGGGGTATCTGTAGGCGAAAGGGCGAAGGCGGTGGCGCCCCGGAGGCCCACACCTGGTCCTCGCGCGACTCCATGTCCTGCCGCGCGAGCACGGGGTGGCGCCGCCTCGGTGGCCCACTGATACGTCTCCAACGTATCCATAATTTCTTATGTTCCATGCTATGTTATACCATGTTACTACATGTTTTATATGCATTTTATATAGTTTTATGCATTTTCTTGGACTAACCAATTAAACAGATGCCAGAGTGCCAGTTCCTTGTTTTCTGTTGTTTTTGGTTTCAGAAAAGTACTTAAGGAAATATCCGCCAAATTGGAAATAAATCAACCACGAATTATTTTTGAAATATTTGCGTTCCAGGAAGCCGAAGAGGAGACGAAAGATGATGCCCGAGGGGCCCACATCATGTCCTGGCACGACTCCCTTTCTGGCTGCGCCGGGAAGTGGTGTGGGGCCCACGGAGGTCTACCGCCTTCCCCCTTTTTCCTACATATACCCCTTCGGCCAAACACCCTAGGACGTTAGACAATTTTTCCTCCACGGGTCCCGAACGCCGCCGCCATCGTCGACAAGATTCGGGGGACAGAAGTCTCTGTTCCGGCAACCTGCCGGGACGTGGAATTGCCCCCGGAGCCATCTCCATCGACTCCACCACCATCGCCATCGCCGTTGCTGACTCCTATGTTGAGGAGTGAGTAGTTATCCCCCGGGGCTGCGGGATCTACGGTGGCCATGTGGTCCATCTCTCTCTCCCATGATGTGATCTTTTATGTGATCATGAGTTTTGTAATCTAGTTGAATATGTGATGCTACTCTTTATCTATTATGCACTCTAGAGGTTACTTTAATATGAACTCCGGGGTTATTCACGTGTGTAACGGTTACAATGTGTGCATCGTGTGTGATTTCTTTATGAAGTTGTTGGTGTTAGTTTACTCTAAATTTGAGGGTGCTCTTGTAGACCTACACAATGAATGGTGTCTGTTATCCAACATGAGAGTGTTTGGGAGTAGTGTTTATTCATTTAACTTTGATGTCATTGTTGAGAATGTCCAGTGGTGAAAGTAGGATTGCTAGGCCTTGTTTCTAAGCATTAAAACACCGTTTCCAACAACTTCTGCTACATGTTTGCTTGCTGCCATTTTTATTACAGATTGTAATTACTACTTATAATCATTCATATTACTTGTATTTCACTATCTATTCGCATAACTACTGCACGTATACATCTGACACGTATATTGGGTGTGTTGGGGACACAAGAGACTTCTCGTATCTTAATTGCAGGGTTGCTTGAGAGGAATATCTTTGACCTCTACCTCCCTGAGTTCGATATACCTTGGGTGATCCACTTGAGGGAAACTTGCTGATGTTCTACAAACCTCTGCTCTTGGAGCCCCAACACTGTCTACGAGAATAGAAGCATGCGTAGACATCACCCACTCCGTCTCGTGTTCGACTTTCTGGAACGTTCACGATGAAAAACTGACTTGAGGATAAAAATACTCCAATTCCGAGAATATTTCCTTAAGTACTTTTCTGAAACCAAGAACAACAGAAAACAGGGGACTGCCACTGTGCCATTTTGTTAATAGGTTAGTCCCAGAAAATGCATAAAACTATATAAAATGGATATAAAACATGTAATAACTTGGTATAACATAGCATGGAACACAAAAACTTATAGATACGTTGGAGACGTATCAACCACCGAGGTTTAATTGGCGAGCCTAGTATGTACGGACATAGTCTCGGAACACGGGAAGATCGAAAGATCGAGCATGAGTCACATAATTGTTGTGATCGATATTTCAATGTCCAGCTTTGAAACTGTGCCGCCGGCCGTGACGATCGGGGGTGGTATAGTGAATTGGGGTCGTGTGATCGCTAAAATTATTCAAGGGATAATAATATTTGTGGAGTATGTTTAAATAATTGATTATAAACTGAGTTCACATTATTATAAACTTAGCCTTTCCTTCTTTGCGATCATATTTGTAGATCATGCTCTACTTCGGACACTTCCTTAGAAGTGTGCCCCTGTTTGCTGATGGGTCCAACTACATCCATTGGTACAAGAAATATAGAGAAGCTCTCAAACACAACGATATACTATATGTCATAGAACAAGTATTAGGAGAGAAACCAGAGGATTCTGCAAGCAAAGAGGAAGATGAGGAATTTCGTCAGCATCGTGACATTTTCATAGAAGTGCAAACCATCATGGTCATAAATATGGTACCAGAGTTGAAAGAGCAGTTTCAACAAATGAAACCTTATGATATGATTGATTCAATCAAGGAGCATTTCATAGATGAAATTAAGTATGAGCAATACGAACAATTGAGAAAGTTCCATTCACTCTAGATGGAGGAACATACCTGTTTGAAAACTCATTTGAAGAAAATGTATGACATTGAAACTTACGAATGTCTACGACTACTGGATGGCAGACTCATGTGCGATAGAGACTGTGTTGATGTCTTTACCTCCCAGCTATGAGAAACATGCCTGTGGCTATGCTATAAAGAGAGATATGATGAATTTCTTCGTGTTCATAAGCTAGTTTAAATCTGTAAAGGTTGATCCCATCGAAGGCGAAATCTTCGATTCTATAGGTATATTTGATATACAAAGTTATAAATGTATTCTTCTCATGACACTTGATGAAAAGTATTTGATACTTATTCTGTTTATGAAATAGGTCCTAATTAACACAAGTATGCGAAGGAATATGATGTGACAATGCACAAGTGATGGCAAGCAAATGAGGTGATGACCAGTGATGCTCACGTCCTCAAGTTATCATTATAGTTATCATTAATAGTTTTTTATAAGTCCTTTTGTAATAGTGAGAGTGTGATTTTGTTTAGTGTCTTGAATGTTACAAGACAAAGTTATTCATATATGTAATAGAACAAACCGGTTGTTCTATGTTGTGAAACAAGTCAGTTGTTTTATATTATGAGTAAAGTTTTTATGCGATCATATCTCGATTACATTACTTGAATGATAACATGATATACATTTATGAAACCAAGGATGATTAAAATTATATGTCCAAAGATTAAATGATTTTGTTTCAAGAACAAACACCACCGAATTTGATCATAAAAGCAGTGTAAGAAATATAGATACTTCGATCTATCAAAGTTACATGTGCCAAATTGATTAAATTACATTAGATATTGAAATGTCAATATACAAGGAAATTGATTAAAAGTCATACTAGATGATTATTAAATTAAATAAGTGGTGATTATCATTGTTTTGAATCTTTCTATGATTCTAAGTAAATAAGTGTATTTGCCTAAGGAAACATGAGTCTGAAAACAATTTGATAAAAGATCAAAGGAATTTTTCAGAAGAAGGATGAATGGATATTGTATCCACATGATTTGATCAAACATGACAATATTTTGGATTATGGTTTCAACACAAAAGGACTTGTGGAAATTTGTTTCACAAAATTATAATATCGTATATAGTGATATATGAAATACTATAATCATACTCTATTTTAGATAAAGTGTTGTCTTTTAGAATCTCTTTTAAAATCTCTTAATATGTTCAAAATAGAGAATAGGAGAACAGTAAGTGGATACAATATATATTTTTAAGGATGATTAGTGTGATCGACAGTAAGTGTCGTGGTATAGATGATTATACGATAATATATAATATACACGAATAGTTCTTTGTAGAATACTCATATTAAGACGGGAGTGTATTCCAAACACCAACAGAAGCAAAACTTGTATTGTTTTCTATGTAATTGAAAGGAAAAATATGATTTTCGAATTATGGTTAATGGAGTAAAAGAAGAAGTTTAAAATAAGGTATCAGACCTATTTTCCATAAAAGTAGAATATTGGAATATGTTTCGAAAAAAATATATCTCTGCAAATGGAAATGAATATTTGATGACATGAGATCATAGTATTTTCATACAAGAAGTTTTTAAAATAGGGTGTTATTTTAAGGATATTTTGCAGTCAGGTCACAGTTTAATATTCATTATTTTAGATCTTGTTGACAAAACAAGATACATCTTATAAATACAAACAAAGTTGAGAAAATATCAGAGAACGGACAAAGGCTTTTAAGTCTTAAAATCCAAGTTACATTTAAAAGGATGAAAAAGGTAAATGTTACTCTAAATCTATTAAGAGAATAAGATTGCTTAATTATCATATAAAGTGTTATATACAAAAAAATGCAACTATAAGAAAGACATGGAAGCATATTTTGTCAAGAAAAGTGTCTTGGACAAAATCAAAATTCTTGACTACATAAGTGTAGACATGCTTATAGTCTATGGGATATGTATTAATAGAATACTGACAGATCGTATTAAAACTCGAATTGATAAATGATCAATGATTTTGGTTTGACCAAAATATTGAAGAAATTATGAATTAACTAATTTAAGTGGGAGTCGAATTAGTTTACTCAAATTTAATATGTGAGTGACATATTTTTGAGTGCGAGCTTAAACCCTCATATATGTAGAAGACATATTTTTGAGTAGGAGCTCGTATGTGGATGACATATTTTAAGTGTGAGCTAAAATCCCGTATGTGAATGACATATCATGGATAGTGCCAATAGAATTAATTTAAAAGATGAAGTTGTGAAACTATTTAAAATATAGTGTCTATTTAGAATAGATCAAGAATTTAAAATAGAAAGTCGAGTTGTTTTATTTGGATTGATTCTGTAAAGTCATAATAGATTAAAACCAATGGAAAGGTTCTTGGAAATCCAATTAAACATTAAGTGTAATGATACATGATAATACTGGTTATAAGATATGTTGGTCTATTATATTTTGATATTATACATCATATAAGAACCATATTATGTGCTCGATAAAGTGTGACCCATGTTCTTAGAGGAAAAACAATTATCAAAGTAAATTAGAATTTACTGGAAGTAGACAAGTATTAGTCACTAGATTGACATTGAGATGTCAAAACTCTACATAGATGTGAAAGATATATTGATATCGCAAGATAGTAAAAGTTACAAAGAGTTCTCAATAGCTGAGTGTGTTTACAATGCAATTGCCTGGTTAACAGAATCAGAGTAAGCGCTGGGAAACAAAAGTCTCACTTAGTTACGGTATATGTATATATGTTATCAGATAACATGATGATATTATACAAGGTGATATCATGAATCGCAAAGAGCATACAATTATGTATGGTACAGATTGTTGAAGTAACACTCTTCCACGAGCAGACATTATAATATAACACTTATTAGATAAGGGGATATGATTGAAAGTAAAATGCAGCTTGTTTATCTGTACTCTAGTGCAAGTGGGAGACTGAAAAATATATGCCCAAGAGGCAAATAAATATATACTAGTTGAATGCCCGTGCGTTGCTACGGAGAATCAACCATTTATATATATTAGAAAATTTAAGATCTGTTAAATTTTGGTTGAAAAAATTGGTTGCATTAATCAAAAATTACATTAAACCTAGTCCAACATGTTACTCTTTATTGTTGTGCCCCGGTGTTTTCTCCAACTGTACCAAATCCTTCGCATTGCCCATGACTTCAAAGTTTCAAAAGAATAACATAGAAATAGATAGAGGCAACATTTATCAATATAATCATTATGCGTGTACTTCCTCAATCATTATAATCTTAAACTCTTACCCATCCAACCTATGCCAGAGCTGAATTGGATGTATGTTCAAGCATCCCAAGCTGTGAACTTCTACGGTTCATACATAATTATGATCATTTGTTTGTCCCATTTTAATATGATAGCTAAATATTCATGCATTGCTATAAAGTAAGAAAATATAGTGATCAAATACTATTTTTATTTTGTACATACATCAGCTTTGATAGTTTGTACAGTTTAATAAGTGACATATGATAACATCTTTCTCACGCTTCTCTGTCGGTTACATTGGTCATGGTGTAACCCTCGACTCCCTTCTATAGGACCTTGACTCGTTGTTCCAAGAATGAAAGATGAAACTCTTCGCAATTTATTTCTACTTCTTTACTGCAATATGTATAGCGCATTTGACAACCTATAATGAGATATTAAATATTTTTTCTGTATGATAATACAAAAACAATTCTCCGTGCAACTAATTCGCATGGAGAGCAGGACAATATCTAATTTAAGAATATTTAATACTCGTGCACTTGCTACAGATATTTAAATGTATTGATCTATCGATTGTAGTTTACTTCAACGACTTTCCTCTCATCCGCCATCCCCTGCACCTTTCACTTTAACGGATTTATAACATTCATCCCCCATCCCCTGCGCCTCTCTGCTATTTTACAACCGGTTGTAGAATAAGGATCTACAACCGAAGTTGTACTGCCCTGTTGAACAACTCGTACTTCCTGGATGATCGAGAAGTACATGTGCGTTTTCTTCTCTTAATCGGTGATTCCGGGTTAGATTCTTGTATTTTTAAACATTTACTGGTGTATTAAGTGCTTGCGAATCATTTTAGGCGTTTAGAAACAGCTTTAGATCGATCCGCTTATCATTTGGTCCCGGTTGAAGTCGTTCATGTTCTTCTGCTAGCATGTCCGATGCCGAATTCTTATGTTAATCGGTGATTCCGGGTTAGATTTTTCTGTTTTATAACATTTACCGGTGAATTAAGGGCTCTTGATCGTTCTAGGTGTTGACTAGCAACTTTAATCGATTTAGTTACCAATTGTTCTCGGATAAACTCGTCAGTGCTTTTCCGCCTGCAAGTCCGATGCTGAATTCGCTCTGTTTAGTCAATAATTTCGCAATTAACTTAATATGCTACTCTAAATTGGTCATATTAACATCTTCATGCGATTCTGATCGTTCGCGGAACCAAGTTCTGCTGGAATTTGTTGGCACTTGAAGCTTTTGGTTCCGCCTGCATGCGACGTCTTCGATTTCTTTCTTTTTCTTCGATAAGCATGCAATTAACTTGATATTTATCTTTTGGTTGGTGTTTTTTACACTATTGTGCACTTTAGATCGTGTATTTATCATTGTCTGGTACAAATTTGTTGGCACGATATGAGCGGACTCTGCCGTTTGCTGTTGATCCCGTGCGGCAGTTGTTTGATCTCGAATTTGTTTTTAATTTGCGGTAGCTATGTTTCGAACTGTAAATTGTCGATTTGTATTTTCCATTTTGTTAATTTCGTGTCTCATCTGTTTCGCGATTTTCATTTTAGGCTCATAGTTTGTTGGACTTCCAATTTTATATCTCTGTACGGTCATCTATCGTGTTATTGAACTGCTCTCTACCCCCAGCTGAACTGCTTTTCCGGTTCTCCGTTAAAATCTCGTACTTCTCACAGTTTTTTCTGATCTTGTTTTGGCGGTGGCTAACTGTTTTGGTAATTCCCAGATAATATTCCTCTGATCGCGTTAACACCTCCCTTTGTTGGCAACCGAATAATTCGAATTTGATGGATAAGCTTATCATTTCCTATTTTCTCTCTTTTCTGTTTCTTGTTGGCATCTGTATGTATGTTCGTTCCGACCTTCATAAGCCTGGATCTTTTCTTCTCGTCCTCTCCATCCCCTTTCCCAGAACTCAGCAAACATTTCCATTGGCCAATACACCTTTCAGCCATGCGTACTCCTTTGTAACGCATGGCAGCACTACCATCAGCGCCATGTACACCAACATCTCTGCATCGGATGATGCCTGGGTTGACAAGGCTGAACGATTCTTGGCTGGGTCCAAACTAAAGTTCGTTGGAGTTGACGTTGAGTTCAGTCCTCAAGGCTATCGCTAGAAGGCAGCCGTGTTGCAACTGTGTGTTGGCCTAGATTGCTTGGTCTATCACATCTTCTGCGCTGCTAATGAGATCTCCGTGAAGTTTAAATCTTTTCCTCGAAGCTGGGAGTACAAGTTTGTTGGTTTTGACACCATGAGTGACACAACGATGCTTCGCCGTTCCGGTCTGTATATCTTTAACCATATAGACATTCAGAGGATTTGGAAGGATCCTGACTTGATCAAGCTTCGTCGAGATGGCACCCCTGTCAAGCAAGGAATGAAGGATGTTGCCGGCGTCCTCATCCACCCTTCATACTATGAGATGGGGGGGGGGGGGGGGGGGAATGACATATGCTGATCATCAGTTATGGTATAAGGCTCCTCTTTCTGAGAAGGATCTAAAATATGCAGCCAAGGATGGATACGTCTCCTACGAGCTCTACAAGATTTTGGACTTCTACAAGATGTTGGTCATGAAGAGGAAAGAGCAGGAGCCTCTTAGGAAGTGGTGAAAGGATTAGTTCTTTTGTAAGATTGGCGTTTAGATTTATTTCTGGTCTGTAGCATGGCCATAATATTTATTTTGTTCATTAACTTAGTACTTGTATAGTTGTATTTCTCTCTATTCCATCTTGTACTTCTCTCTACGGGCATATGGTCTGCCTAAAGTATTGAGTACTGATCTACTTGTTTTACCAACCTTTTGTTATTTTTCAGTAATAAATTAGTTTAACACGATATGATTGTTTGTAGTTACGTGCATTTCATAACTTATTGTATTTACATTTCAATATATTTTTGTGATGTCTAAAATTGTATTTGTCCTGTTTGTCGTTAGTATTCCTTCAATGTTATGATGTATACGCTTGAACTGCCATCCCTATATTCCTTGAACTTCCCGACGTTTCTTTATTGAACAGTTTTTGATTTAATGAAAGTTAACATAGTTCTGAGGTTTTTACGCTTTTCAGTTATCGGTTCGTTTTACGTATTACTTTAATCATTTTTATTCGCGTTTATTTTGAAACCGTCCTATGGATAACAACATTGTCGTGCTTATCATGTCGCAACAGAAATTTTTGAAAAATATGGACAAGCTTATCTTCCTCTCTTTTAGTTGTTATATGTTTGAGCCCTGCGTCTCTCTATATTAATTCGTGCGTATACACTTTGTTTTCCAGAAAGCCTACTTTCTCTTCTAGCTCCATCCCCAGCGCGAGATTTCATTGGGTTCCGTATCCCCCGTAAGTTCCCTTGTGTTGCATGGTTGTAGTCCCCCGCCAGATCTCATATTCTTTTTATTGATATGGTTGTAGTCCCTGTTTCCATGTATGCATGATTTAGGTTTTCACTTATTTCTTATTTTTGGACATTGTTTTATTGGTGTATGATGTTTACTTAAATCAGTCTGCTCTTCTCGTTGCAATAGTGTTAACAATTGGTTATAGTATACCTGCACTTCCTCCAATTTTATATCCATGCTTGGGCCTTTTTTATCTGGATCGTTATTTTTGTCTTTCTTTTCTTATCCTATGAACTGCAGTTTATTCATCCTTGAACTTCTCTATCCCTTCCCTTATTTTATTTTCATAGTTCTTAAAATCGTATGCATTTGATGTTTTATTCAGAGCGCCTATCTAGTATTTTTAACTCGATCCTATTTTTCAGATCTCACCAAGTTTTTCCGATGGAGTTTTTTCCTTTCTCATCTGAGCACACTTTATCTGCTCATGACAATTCCATCATCAATGCAATGTACACAAACGATATTTCTTCTGTTGATACATCTATTTTGGCTGCATTGGATTTGAAGTGTGTGGGTGTAGATGTCAAGAACACTGGGAGAGTTTACACTCGCGGCAAAGGCTATGTTCAAAGTGCAGCTGTGGTTAGTCTTTGCGTTGGCCATAATTGCTTGTTGTATCAGATCTATTGTGCTGTTGAAGGTATAGCCGAAAGTTTTGATGCTTTCATTCGGAACAAGCAGTACAGGTTTGTCGGTTTTAACATCTCTAAAGACAAGACGATGTTATATCGTTCTTCCACTCCTTTTTTCATCCTTAACCATTTAGACATCCATGATATTTGGAGTAATCCTGATAATACCCATTTCCGTAAGGAAGGTCTGATGGACGTAGCTGCTTTGTTTGTTGAAATTTCATACAAGGACTATGATGGTGGTTTGACAAATTATGACCATCGTGTCTGGGGTGACGTTGGCCTTTCTATCAACCATCTGCAGTACGCCTCTACGAATGCGTACGTGTGCTCGGAGCTGTATAAGTGCCTGCAGAAATATGAGAGGGGTTTCGTCAATCGTCTTTTTTCAAAGAAGAAGCAAAATGAGGAGAAAGTATGGGGTGGTTGGGGATGGTGGCCTAAATAAATTTTAGCGACCAGTGTCTTCATCTATGTGTCAGTGTGTTTGTAATTTCCGTTGCATTCCTTTTATGATCTACTTCAATAAATAATTGTTATCACCTTTATGTTCTCCCCGCTTATTTTGTCATGTATTTATTTATCATCTCTGTGTGGTGTAATGATGTTTAGTTCTTCTTGTGTTGCTATTCATTTCCATCAGTAATTCCTTCTTGTGTATTTCTTGTACTTGTTGTATTTATTGTTTTTTGTGCACTCCCGCAGTGTCCTGTTTTGTTTGTATAACTTGAGGATCGTATGTGAGTGCATGTACTTCTTGTCAAATAACGTGTGTACTGCCTTCGTTTGCCCATGTACTTCCCTAGTTTGTCATTCTAACTTGCGTGTCTAATGTTACAATATCGTGGTTACCTATTATGCTTTGTACATAAAGTTTGTTCTTCCTACTCTGGACTCTGTGTACTTCCGTAATTTGACAGTTTAACTTGTGCATCGTATTTTAAATTTTTGTGGCAACTTGTACTTTTATATACGTAAGAGGTGTACAAAATTATTGTTCAGTCCTGTACTTTCCTGATTTGCTAGTTTAACTTGTTCATCGTTTGTTGTAACTCCAGTGCTGAGAAATTTTGTGCATCGCCCATATGGCATGTTATTTAATTCAAATGTTTATTTTATTTATTTTACAAATGTCTAAGCCATGGCGTGTTAGCGTTGTTGACATAAATATCAATAAACTTTAGATAATAACCTGTGAGACCAATAATACCTCTTATTTCAGTGTCGTTATCTGGAACAGGCCACTTCAACATTGTCTTTATTTTCTGTGGACCTTTTTTTTAGATTCTATTATTTTTATCTGTGACGACACCTTTTGCAGAAATAATATGTCCCAGGTACTCTAATTTAGTTTGGTCTATTGTGAGCTCATGACATCTAAAGCCCACGAACAGTTCGAGTTCAGCTGCATCACAATACAAACCTACCCCCGGTCCTCACGCCAACAAATCGTGGCAGCGGTTCTTTCCCCTTCCCAGTTCTTTTTTCCTCATCCGAACCGCATCCTCATTTTCCTCATCCCCGGCGGTGAACTCATCATCCATGAATCGTTATGGTCCCATCCCTGATGACGGGCTAGTCACCACAGCCATAAATCACATCAACGCCTATGGTACCACGAATCTGGAGGTCGTGTACACCAACGAGATCTCGACTGTGACTCACACGTTGCAGAAGTTTGAACAATGGCTAGAGGAAATGAAGTACAGGATTGTGGGACTCGACATCGAGTTCACAAGGGAGAGAAAAAATGAAGACCAGTCTTGGAAGATCGTCGTCATCCAAATCGCCTTGCACAACCACGTCCTCTTCTTCCACTACTGCAGGTATGGATTATTTCCATTAATGACGCGCTAGCTCAGGAGGCTCTGCAAGGTCTGCTATTAAGGTCTCAGATGAAGCTAGAAATTGATATTATCATGTGTACTTTGTCGGCCCAGTGGGAACTGAGGTATGGAGAGCCCATTCCCTCCAGGCCTCGCACGCTGGCCAGACAGACGAAACGACTAAGGACCAGGCGTCATCGCCTGGCGGGATCCTCGAGAGGCAATTCCCCTCGAGGGCCTGAAGAGGAAACGAGGCCTCAAGGGATCCCTCGCCTCAGGGGACCCTCCCGAGGCGACAGCTCGCCTCGGGGGAGTCCCGCAGGACTCTCCCCTCAGGCCTCCCCGCGCCTGAAGGGAAATGTTGCGGCCAAGGAAGTACCGCGAGACGCACATGGCCTCTGCCACGCCCACGTGGTGACGCAAGCACCCCCGTTGCCGTTTTGGTGATAAAGGGGTCAATAAAGCGGCTCCGCCTGCTGCGCAGCTGCCAGGACCTTCTACTCTGACGATAAAGCGGGTGGACGGCGCAACCCTCCAAAAGAGAACGTCATCGTGGGATCCACCTCTGAGACTGCCATCTCTGCAGGCAGTACAGCACGGTCGGCCCCCGGTCGGCCACCGCGCCCACCTTTATCAACAATGGACCGCGTCCATGGACGAAAACGCCGCGGTGGACTCCAACTTCACCATGCCCCTGCCATGTGGGAGCCACCTTGAAGGCCAAGACGAAGGAGAGCGCCAGAGGCGCCTATAAAAGGAGGAAGACATCCATCGTAGCACAGGTCGACTCTTGGCGTGCTACAACACTTGTAAACCCTAGCAATTCTTGTTAGGATAGCCTTGAGCCCGAGGAGGAAGAAGATCATTGCTTTCCTCCCCAGGCAAGAACTGCCTCAAGGGGGCCTCCGGCAAACTCCACTGTACTATAAACTCCAACATCTAATACAGACAAGCAGGAGTAGCGGTCTTACCTCCTCACGAGGGCCGTGAACCTGGGTAAGGGCCAGTGTCTTCCTCTGTCGTGTGCGTGTCTTCTTCGGGTCCGGCGAGCAACATCGTGGAGCCACTCGAGGGTCTAGACCTCTGCGTTCAATCCCCTTCACGAACTACACTTCAGGAAGTGACTACCCCCGATTCTTGGGAGTCATAACCCGACATTTGGCGCGCCAGGTAGGGGATTGAGGCGCATCAACAACCTTCGAGTTCGTCTCCGCGCCATGGTGAACACCCGCGCCACTCGCGTCGCCCGCGTCAACCGACGTGCGCCTGGGGGAGCACGCGCGCCGCCGGGCACCGCGACCACCCGCGCACGGCGGGGCCGACCCCGCCATGAAGAGCATGTCCCTTTTGGCCCTCACGCGGAAGCGCCGGAGCACAACTCCGACCACCAGGAAGACGCGCAGTCGTCGCACCCGACGCAGCGCCCGAGCGGCTCAGGCCCGGGGAGGATAGACCCTGCGACTCACACCGCGCTGCTCATGGCGCAGGAGCTTCTCCGCTACCAGCCCACCGCTGAGGCCCATGAGCAGTGGCTCCAACGCCTCAACCACCTCGTCGGCATCGCTACAACGCGCCCCACTCCGTCGCAGTCCAACCTGCGCCCCTCTCTCGCGGGCAAGGTCGCGACAAACGCGCCTCCGCCACCTCCGGGGCCTGCACAGGCTGCGGCGTAGAGGGCTGTTTCACACGCGTCCTCGCCGCATGATTGCTTGATCGTGCAGCGCACTGCGCCCGACGCTCGCGTGGGGATGGAGCTCCAGCGAGACCGCCAGAACAGGCTCGTGAGGAGATTGGCCAGGCGGGTCAGCAGAACCGCGGCGCGCTGCAGCACGGGGTCGCTACGTACGCCTCAGGCTGCATGGCGTTCACCCGTTCTCTGCGTCGCGTGGTCTGGCCCCCGAAGTTCAGGCCTGCTCTCCCCAAGGGCTACGACGGCTCCAGCAACCCCATCGAGTTCCTGTAGCTCTACACCACCTCCATCCAAGCTGCGGGTGGAGATGACAAAGTCATGTCCAATTGGTTCTCCCACGCGCTTCGTGATTCTGCGCTGTCGTGGCTCCTGAACCTCCCTGAGGACTCCGTGAACTCCTGGGAGGAGCTCTGCAAGCAGTTCGTCTCCAACTTCAAGGGGACATACGAGCGCGCCCTCACCCACAACGATCTGCGCGCCGTAGTGCAGAAGAAGGATGAGACGCTCCGCAAGTACATCCAGCGCTTCAGCTAAGTGCGCAACAAGATCCCGAACATCCCCGACGCCCAAGTCATCGCCGCGTTCCGCGAGGGCGTCAGTAACAGCAGGATGCTCGAGAAGCTGGGCATCCACGACAAGCTCACCTCTGTGGTCAAGCGTTTCGACCTGGCTGACAAGTGTGCCAAGGCTGAAGAGGGACTCCTCTTCGTCAAAATGTCCTAGAGAGGGGACGATCACGCTGAGGGGTCCAAGAGCCTGAAGAAGAAGGTGGAGCCCAAGCGCAAGGCCACCGCGGTTCTCGCGGCAGAGCCTGACGCGAAGGGCACCCGCAGGGACTCCCCGGAGCCTGGAGAGAGAAGAGACGACCACCGCCCTTTCTGCATCTACCACAACAGGCGCGGCCACTCTACGGAGTCCTGCTTCGACCTCAAAAGGTTGAGCAAGGAGCGCGAGCAAGCAGAGGGCAGTGGTAGCCGTGGCCGAGGCCGTGGCTACCGCGGGAGCGGAAGCAGGGGCGGCTACCAGAAACCATCTGGAAATCAGGCCAACGCCACAGAAAAGAACGACAATCTCCCTGACGAGGAAGATGGCGGCTACCAAGCCCCGAGAAGCGCCATTGCCTGCATCCTCGGGGGAGCGCAGGCGCCGAAGTCGAACAACCAGTTCAAGCAGTTCGCCCGCGAGCTCAACGTTGCCCTCCCAAGCACGGAAACCTCCAGGCCCCTCAAGTGGTTGCAGTACACCATCGCCTTCGACGCTCAGGACCACCCCAAGTCCACCAAGGCTGTTGGAACTCTCCCGCTGGTCTGCACCCCCACTATAGACAACGTGGCTGTCTCCAAGACTCTCATCGATGCGGAGCAAGCCTGAACGTTATCTCCATAGATACGTTCGAAGCGCTTCAAGTGCCCTACGAGCGGCTCATGCCCTCGAGGCCCTTTACGGGGGTCACCAGCGGCTCGATCATGCCTCTAGGCCAGATCAGGCTTGCCGTCACCTTCGGGAGCAAGAAAAATTACCGCACCGATCACATCGATTTCGATGTAGCACACATCGGCCTGCCGTACAATGCCATCCTCGGCTACCCCTCGCTCGCGAAGTTCATGGCCGTCACGCACCATGCCTACAACATGGTCAAGATCCCTGACAGCACTGGCAAGATCACCATCCGTTGGCATGTCCTGGACGCTACGCGCGCCGTTGAGACGGCCTACAAGACCGGCGCCATGGCTTTCCCCGGAGAGGAGGACCTCGAGCCTCTCGAGAGACCCAAGAAGAAGAAGCAGTTGTTCTCCTAGGAAGCAGTTGCTACCAAGAAAATATCTCTGAGCTCCAGTAGCTCGGGGGTTGAAGGCTCGGGGGCTAGCGTCATTATTGGCGCTGCGCTGCCTCCCCAATAGGAAAGCGCGCTCGTCTCCTTCCTCCAGGCAAACTCTGACATGTTCGCGTGGATACCGTCAGATATGTCTGGTGTATCGAGGGAGGTGATCGAGCACCACTTGGCTGTGTGCCCAAACGCGCGCCCCGTCTAGCAAAAAGCAAGAAAGCAAGCCCTCGAGAAGCAAGCATTCATCGTCAAGGAGGTCGAGAAGCTCAAAGCGGCAAAAGTCCTTTGCGAAGTCGTGCATCCCACTTGGCTCTCCAATGGCGTGCTAGTCCCAAAACCCGCCGGAAGAGGCCCCCTCTGCATCGACTACACTGATGTAAACAAGGCCTGCCCAAAATACCCTTATCCCATGCCCAGAATTGACCAGATTGTATACTCCACGGCAGGCTGCGACCTCCTCTGTTTCCTTGATGCCTTCTCTGGTTATCACCAGATAAAGATGGCTAAGGAGGACGAGGAGAAGACGGCTTTCCTCACCCCGTACGGTGTGTATTGCTACGTCTGCATGCCCTTTGGCCTAAAAAATGCCGGAGCCACTTGCCAGAGGTTGACGAGGATGGCCCTTGGCGGGCAAATGGGGCGGAACTGTCGGCCCAGTGGGAACTGGGGTATGGAGAGCCCATTCCCCCCAGGCCTCGCACGCGGGCAGGTCGGACGAAACGACTATGGACCAGGCGTCACCGCCTGGCGGGACCGTCGAGAGACAACTCCCCTCGAGGGCCTGAAGAAGAAACAAAGGCCTCAAGGATCCTTCACCTCAGGGGACCCTCCCTAGGCGACAACCCCCCTCGAGGGGGTCCAACAAGAATCTCCCCTCAGGCCTCCTCTGGCCTGAAGGGAAACATCGCGGCCAAGGAAGTACAGCAAGACGCACATGGCCTCTGCCATGTGCGCACGTGGTGACGCATGCACCCCCGTTGTCGTTTTGGTGATAAAGGGGTCAATAAAGCGACTCCGCCTGCTGCGCAGCGGCCAGGACCTTCTACTCTGACGATAAAGCGGGTGGACGGCGCAACCCTCCAACGGAGAACGTCATCATGGGCTCCACCTCAGAGACTGCCCTCGCTGCAGGCAGTACAGCACGGTCGGCCGCCTGTCGGCCACCGTGCCCACCTTTATCAACAATGGACCGAGTCCATGGACGAACGGAGAGCGGAAGACTCATGCTCCACCATGCCCCTGGCATGTGGGAGCCACCTTGAAGACCAAGCCGAAGGAGAAGGCCAGAGGCGCCTATAAAAGGGACAAGACATCCATCGTAGCAAAGGTCGGCCCTTTGCATGCTACAAACCCTTGTAAACCTTAGCAACACCTGTTAGGATAGCCTCTGGCTGGAGGAGGAAGAAGACCATCACTTCCCTCACCAGGCAAGAACTGCCTCAAGGGGGCCTCCGGCAAGCTCCACTGTACTGTAACCTTCCACAACTAATACAGACAAGCAGGAGTAGTGGTTTTACCTCCCCACGAGGGCCGTGAACCTGGGTAAAGGCCGGTGTTTTCCTCTGTCGTGTGTGTCTTCTTCGGGTCCGGCGAGCAACGTCGCGGAGCCACTTGAGGGTTGAGACCTCCGCGTTCAATCCCCTTTTCGAACTACACTTCAGGAAATGACTACCCCCGATTCTTGGGAGTCATAACCCGACATTTGGCGCGCCATGTAGGGGATCGAGGCGCGTCAACAACCTTCAAGCTCGTCTCCGTGCCATGGTGAACACCCGCGCTACCCGCGTCGCCCGCGTCACCCGACGTGGACCTGGAGGAGCACGCGCGCCACCCGGCACCGCGACCACCCGCGCACATCGGGGCCGACCCCGCCGTGGAGAGCGCGTCCCTTCTGGCCCTCACGCTGAAGCACCGGAGCACAACTCCGAGCACCAGGAGAACGGGCAGTCGTCACATGCGACGCAGCGCCCGAGCGGCTCCGGCCCTGGGAGGATGGACCCGGCGCCTCACACCGCGGTGCTCATGGGGCAGGAGCTCCTCCGCTATCAGCCCACCGCAGATGCCCACAAGCAGTGGCTCCAACGCCTCAACCACCTCGTCGGCATCGCTGCAACGCGCCCCGCTCTGTCGCAGTCCAACATGCACCCCTCTCTCGCGGGCACGGTTGCAACAAATGCGCCTCCACCACCTCCGGGCCTGCACTGGCTGCGGCGCAGAGGGCTGTTTCGCACGCGACCTCGCCGCACGATTGCTTGATCTTGCAGCGCACTGCGCCCGACGCTCATGTGGGGATGGAGCTCCACCGAGACCGCCAGAACAGGCTCGTGGAAGAGCTCGGCCAGGCGGGTAAGCAGAACCGCGGCGCGTTGCAGCACGGGGTCGCTACGTACACCTCAGGCTGCATGGCGTTCACTCGCTCTCTGCGTCGCGTGGTCTGGCCACAGAAGTTCAGGCCGGCTCTCCCCAAGGGCTACGACGGCTCCAGCAACCCTATCGAATTCCTGCAGCTCTACACCACCTCCATCCAAGCAGCGGGGGGAAATGACAAGGTCATGGCCAACTGGTTCTCCCACGCGCTTCGCGATTCTGCGCTGTCATGGCTCCTGAACCTCCCTGAGGGCTCTGTGAACTCGTGGGAGGAGCTCTGCAAGCAGTTCGTCTCCATCTTCAAGGGGACATACGAGCGCGCCCTCACCCACAACGATCTGCGCGCTGTAGTGCAGAGGAAGGATGAGACGCTCCGCAAGTACATCCAGCGCTTCAGCCAAGTGCCCAACAAGATCCCGAACATCCCTGACACCCAAGTCGTCGCCGCCTTCCGCGAGGGCGTCACAAACAGCAGGATGCTCGAGAAGCTGGGTATCCACGACAAGCTCACCTCTATGGTGAAGCTTTTCGACCTGGCGGACAAGTGTGCCAAGGCTGAAGAGGGACTCCTTTTCATCAAGATGTCCTCGAGAGGGGACGACCATGCCGAGGGGTCCCGGAGCCAGAAAAAGAAGGAGGAGCCCAAGCGCAAGGCCACCGCAGTTCTCGCAGCAGAGCCTAAAACGAAGGGCACCCGCAGGGACTCCCCCGATCCTGGAGAGAGGAAAGATGACCACCGCCCTTTCTGCGTCTACCACAACTGGTGCGGCCACTCTACAGAGTACTGCTTCGACCTCAAAAGGTTAAGCAAGGAGCACGAGCAAGCAGAGGGCAGTGGCAGCCGCGGTCGAGGCCGTGGCTACCGCGGAAGCGTACGCAAGGGCGGCTACCAGAAACCATCTGGAAACCAGGCCAACGCCACGGAAAAGAACGACAACCTCCCTGACGAGGAAGATGGCGACTACCAAGCCCCGAGGGGCGCCATTGCCTGCATCCTCGGGGGGGGGGGGGCGCAGGCGCCAAAATCGAACAACCAGTTCAAGCAGTTCACCCGCGAGCTCAACGCCGCCCTCCCAAGCACGGAAACCTCCAGGCCCCTCAAGTGGTCGCAATACACCATCGCCTTCGACGCCCAGGACCACCCCAAGTCCACCAAGACTGTTGGAACCCTCCCGCTGTATTGCAGCCCCACCATCGACAACGTGGCTGTCTCCAAGACTCTCATCAATGGCGGGGCAGGCCTGAACATCATCTCCATAGATACGTTCGAAGCGCTTCAAGTGCCCTACGAGAGGCTCACACCCACGAGGCCCTTCACGGGGGTCACCCGCGGCTCGATCGAGCCTCTAGGCCAGGTCAGGCTTGCCGTCACATTCGGGAGCAAAGAGAATTACCGCACCGAGCACATCGATTTCGATGTCGCACACATCGGGCTGCCATACAACGCCATCCTCGGCTACCCCGCGCTCGCGAAGTTCATGGCCGTCACACACCATGCCTACAACATGGTCAAGATCACCGGCAGCGCCGTCACGATCACCATCCGTGGGCATGTCCTGGACGATACGCGCGCCGTTAAGACGGCCTACAAGACTGCCGCCATGGCATTTCCCGCAGACGAGGACCTGGAGCCTCTCGAGAGGCCCAAGAAGAAGAAGCAGTTGTTCTCCCAGGAGGAAGCTGCCACAAAGAAGATCTCTTTGCGCTCCAGCAGCTCGGAGGCTGAAGGCTCGTGGGCTAGCGTCACCATTGGCGCCGCGCTACCTCCCAAATAGGAAAGCGTGCTCGTCGCCTTCCTCCAGGCAAACTCTGACATGTTCGCATGGACACCGTCAGATATGTCTGGTGTACCGAGGGAGGTGATCGAGCACCACTTGGCCGTGTGCCCAAACGCGCGCCCCGTCAAGCAAAAAGCAAGAAAACAAGCCCCCGAGAAGCAAGCATTCATCATCAAGGAGGTTGAGAAGCTCAAGGCGGCAAAATTCGTTCGCGAAGTCCCACATCCCACTTGGCTCTCCAATAGTGTGGTAGTCCCAAAGCCCGCCGGAGGAGGCCGTCTCTGCATCGACTACACTGATGTAAACAAGGCCTGCCCCAAAGACCCTTATCCCATACCCAAAATTGACCAGATTGTGGAGTCCACGGCAGGCTGCGACCTCCTCTGTATCCTCGATGCCTTCTCTGGTTATCACCAGATAAAAATGGCTAAGGAGTACAAGGAGAAGACAGCTTTCCTCACCCCGTGCGGTGTGTATTGCTACGTCTGCATGCCTTTCGGCCTGAAAAATGCCGGAGCCACTTTCCAGAGGTTGATGAGGATAGCACTTGGCGGACAAATGGGGCGAAACGCCGAAGCATATGTCGATGACATTGTTGTGAAATCACGAGAAGAAAATACTCTCCTCGGAGACCTTGAAGAAACCTTCGCCAGCCTGTGCAAGGTGAACATCAAGCTCAACCCCGCTAAGTGCGTCTTTGGAGTACCTTCAGGCAAATTGCTAGGGTTCCTTGGGTCCCATCGGGGCATAGAGGCAAACCCAAGTTCCGCGAAGGCTAAAGGACATGAAACAACTAGTATGCTGCATGGCCAGCTTGGGTCGATTCATCTCCAAGTTCGGCGAAAGAGCCCTGCCGTTCTTCAAGATAATGAAAAGAACAGGCACTTTCAAGTGGACCCCTGAAGCTGAAAAAGCATTTGAGGACTTGAAGAAGTATCTGGCCAGCCCACCAGTAATGGTAGCCCCAAGGCATGGCGAGCACCGGAAGCTGTACTTATCAGCTACTCAGCAAACAGCCAGTGATGTCCTTGTGGTGGAAAGAGAAGAGCCGGTACTTCACAAGAAGAGTGCGGCCACTCCAAAGAAAAAGCCCCCAGATAAAGAGATCGTAGAAAAGGCCGCCCCAAGTCCACCGCCGCAAGGAATTCATGCCGAGGAGCCTGAGGAGCCCCTTGAGGCCAACCCCCTCGAGGCACAGGGCGAGCCCCTTGAGGCCAACCCCCTCGAGGCACAAGGCAAGACCCTTGAAGCCAACCCACTTGAGACACAGGGCGAGCCCCTTGAGGCCAACCCCCTCAAGGCACAGGGCAAGCCCCCTGAAGCAAACCCCCTCGAGGGTCAAGCTGGGCCCCCTCAGGCAAAAGACGTCGAGGCTACAGGAACTACCATCGTCGAGCATCCAGTCTACTTCGTCAGCACAGTACTGCGTGATGCTCGCGAGCGGTATAAAATGTAGCAGAAGCTTCTCCTCGCAGTCCTCATCGCCTCAAGAAAGCTGCGACACTACTTCCAGGGGCACCCCATCACAGTGGTCACTTCTTTTCCCCTGGAGCAAATATTGCGCAACCCAAACGCAACAGATCGTGTCGCAGGGTGGAACATTGAGCTACAGCCATTCAATTTGCGCTTCGATACCACAAGGGTAATCGAAGGAAGAGCGCTGGCTGACTTCGTCGCCGAATGGACTAACCCAACCCCTGAAGAGCCTTTGGGAGAAGAGCAAGGGCCCTCTGGAGCCGCAATGCCCAGCCTCTGGACCATGAAGTTCGACGGAGCTTTCACTTGTCGCCGCGGAGGGGCAGGCGTAGTCCTGATCTCCCCCAAAGGTGACAAGTTGTATTACGCAGTCTAGCTGTGCTTCGGAATCGACTAGATATCCAACAACATCGCCGAGTATGAAGGCTTGCTTGCCGGCCTACGCGCCGCAATCGCCCTAGGCGTCAAGCATCTACTCATCAAGGGCGACTCCCAGCTGCTCGTTAACTTCTCAAACAAAAGCTACAAGCCTAAGGACGACCACATGGCCGTATACTTTGAAGAGGTCCGTAGGCTTGAGAAGAACTTCAGGGGAATGGAGCTCATGCACATCCCAAGAAAGGAAACCCAAGAGGCCGATGACATCGCCAAAGCGCATCAAAGAGGCAAGCTCAGCCGCCATGTGTCTTTGAAGAAAGGCTCGTCAAGGCATCCATAAAGCAGCCCCAAGAGGCCATCACCGCAAGCACAGATGAAGCACTCCCGCCACCACCTACAAGCGGGGCTCCTGACTGCGGCCCCCCTACAGGGGAGCGACTGTTGCTCACAGCGGTGCACCAAGAAACATGATGGATCTACGAGATCAAAGATTACCTCGGCAAAGGAGTCCTTCCCGAGGAAGATGTTGAAGCGGAGCGAATTGCCCGCCAAGAAAAATCGTACCAAATCCTCGAAGGAATTATCTACCGCAAGCGCCCAAACGGCATCACGCTCAAATGCGTCCATCCTGAAGAAGGAAAAATGCTGATCAAAGACATCCACAGCGGGGAATGCGGCCACCATTCGTGCACCCGCACCCTCGCATGCAAAGTCTTCAGGAGCGGTGTCTACTGGCCTCAAGCACTTCAGGATGCAATGGACATCATCCAAGCATGTGAAGCCTGCCAATTCCACGCCAAGCAAACCCACCAACTAGCGCTGGGGCTTCAAACCATTCCGCTCTCGTGGCCGTTTGCGGTCTGGGGGCCAGACATCCTGGGACATTTCCCAACGGTGCAAGGTGGATATCGCTACCTCTTCGTGGCCATTGACAAGTTCACAAAATGGCCTGAAGTGGAGGCGACGCGCACAATCACAGCAGGCGCGGCGGTGAAATTCATCAGAGGCCTGGTCTGCCGCTTCGGAGTGCCTAACCGCATCATCACCGACAATGGCTCCCAATTCACCAGTGGCTTCTTCAGAGCCTACTGTGAAAGAATGGGCATCAAGCTCTGCTTAGCCTCAGTCGCCCATCCGAAAAGCAACGGACAGGCCGAGCGTGCAAACGCAGAGGTCCTCAAAGGCCGAAAGACCAGGACCTTCGATGTCCTCAAGGGAAAGGCAAGGGCTGTATCAACGAGCTCCCCTCGGTGCTCTGGTCCATCCGTACCACGCCACCCAAGCCCACCAGGGAAACCCCGTTCGCCTTCGTCTATGGGGCCGAAGCAGTCCTCCCCACTGAGATAAAGCATGGATCCCCACGGGTACTTGCCTTTAACGAGGACCAGCAAGAGGACCTCCATAACGGCGACCTGCTGCTCCTTGAAGGGCTACGACGCCGCGCCGCCCTCCGGGCAGCCAAATACCAGCAGGACCTGAGGCGCTACCACAGCCGCAACGTGCGCTCGCGCACCCTGGAGGCAGGCAATCTCGTCCCCAGGCGAATCCTCTCCAGGGAAGGCCTCCACAAGCTGTCTCCGATGTGGGAAGGCCCCTACAGGGTCACCAACATAGCCAGGCCTGGCGCGGCTCGCCTCGAGACTCAAGACGGCGTCCCCATCAAGAATCCATGGAACATCATGCACCTACGCAAGTTCTACCCGTGATCATAGTCACGTCAAGGCATTTAGCGAAAGAGGCAGCCCACGGCTCAACCTCCAAGCACTTTTTGTCTCCAAAGGTTAAAAGCTCAAGGCTTAAACCTCACAAATCTTTGTATCCACAAGGAACCAAATAAAAAAAAAGTGATCATCGTCACACCCGTGATCATTGTCACGTCGAGACTTCAAGCGGACGAGGCAACCTACGGCTCAACCTCCAAGCATTTTCGTCTCTAGAGGTTAAAATGCTCACGGCTTAAACCTCCAAAAACGTGCTTTGTCTCCTAAAGGAACAAATGCAACCGTGGTCATTGCCACGCCCGTGATCATTGTCACGTCGAGACTTCAAGCGGAAGAGGCAGCCTACGGCTCAACCTCCAAGCATTTTCGTCTCTAGAGGTTAAAATGGTCACGGCTTAAACCTCCAAAAACGTGCTTTGTCTCCTAAAGGAACAAATGCAACCGTGGTCATTGCCACGCCCGTGATCATTGTCACGTCGAGACTTCAAGCGGAAGAGGCAGCCTACGGCTCAACCTCCAAGCATTTTCGTCCCTAGAGGTTAAAATGCTCACGGCTGAAACCTCCAAAAACGTGCTTTGTCTCCTAAAGGAAGAAATGCAAACGTGGTCATTGCCACGCCCGTGATCATTGTCACGTCGAGACTCCTAGCAGACGAGGCAGCCTACGGCTCAACCTCCAAGCGTAATAGTCTCTAGAGGTTAAAAGCTCACGGCTTAAACCTCCCCAAAACGTAAACGTGATCATTGTCACGCCCGTGATCATTTTCACGTCGAGACCACGAGCAGAAGAGGCAGCCTACGACTAAATCCTCCAAGCATTCGTGTCTCTAGGGGTTAAAAGCCAACGGCTTAAACCTCCAAGCCCCAAAGGCTTCCCTCGAGGAAAAACCCTCCGAGCTCTCAATTAAAACGAGTCACCTCAGGCCGTCGAGAGTCTCCGCCACTAATAGGTGGTCCCCATGCATTAACTTGGCAACACCAAGCTTAATGGCTCAATCTCGTTCCCAAGTGAACTTAGCGCCTCGGCGTCGATTTAAAATGTATTTAGTGAGTTTTATTATCGCATTACTCTGTGGAGTGTGCGCTTATATCTCTCCATAGCCGTACCTCACGACCGGGTGCTGAGTACGGTGCCAGTGCCTCAAATGACACACCAGCAGCACTGCAAAAATCCAAGAGTCTGAGCTCTGGCTGGAGGGCAAGATCGCACAAACACGCCATCTCTACAGAGGACCTTGGTACTTACTCTCCTCGCAAGGAACGCTTGAGGGGACCTATAAGCACGCACGAGACCCTTGAGCCGTGTTCCAGCGTTTGGGTTCGCCCCTCTAACATTTGCACGGAAAAATCCCCCACAAGCCTAATGAGGCACCCAGGAGCGACCCCTCAAGTGGGCAACCTCGCCAGGTGAAAAGCCTCCCCAGGAGTGACCCCTCAAGTGGGCAACCCCGCCAAGCAAAAAGCCTTCCCAGGGCGAAAATCTCAAGAAGCTAAGTCTCGCACCCATGCTTTAAGAGTGTTTTTTCTCTCCCTAGCGCACGTTTGCCCCTCAAGCGATTTCGCTTTCCCTTAAGCTTCATGGACTACCCGCTTGTCTAAGGGGGGCACTTGAGCATCGCGACTCAGAGCTCTTACCTCTCCTAGGCCTAAACTCCCCCCGGCCTTGCAGAGTCATTGCTCCTGCATACCGAAGTGGCGGAGTCATGGCACGAAGAGATGGGACCTACCGACGCAGAGAACAAATAGACATGAAGTTGAGTCCAAAGAGACCTCACGGGGGGCAAACAAGCTCGAATTAAACAGCGATAAAGAGTAAATTACAGGCCAAAGGTCTTATGAAATCTAAACACATAGTTGTTTCAGATACAAGCGCTCGCAGGCGCAATAAAGGGAGGCTCATGTAGAAGCAGCGCCTTGGACCTCCTCTGTGGCACCCTCCTCAAGCCCGGCGGAGCAGGCCTCCTCCTCGCTATCTTCAGTCGTAGCTTCCGCGCCTGAAGCGGTTGCAGATGGCGTCAACTTGCTCGCGGAGGGAACCGGAGACCCGCCGCACATCCTCGCCTTGAGCAGCCTCTGTCACGGAGGAGAGGTCAAAGTCCGGCGTGAGGAGCCTGAGGTTGGTGAAGATGCGGTCAACGACCACCCCCAGAAGCTGCCGGCTCTCGTCCTCGACCATCTCGTGAAGCTCGGCGATGGGACCCTCAAGTGCCGCGAAGAGCTGGTCGAAGTAGGCCAGGTACGTGGCGGCGTAGTCACGGCCTCGGTTCCCGGGGACCGGCGCGTCCGCGCCGAGCCGCGCCGCAAGCTCGCCGCCGCGTACGACCAACGCCTCGAACACGCGCTCACACTGCTGCGCATGCTCATGGGCCACTTGTGCTGAGTCTGGCGCTTCCTCCGCCCACTCAATCGTCGGAGCCACCTGCACTCCCTCGCCCTTGGCCGAAGAGCCGAGGCCGTGAATCGCATCGTCGCGAGCCTCCTCCGCTCGGCACCGACCAGCCTTGGCACGCTTGAGGCGGCGCTCCAGCTTGGAGTGGGCCTTGTCGAGCTCCGCGAGACGCTGAGCGTCCGCAGCATACTTGTCCTTGAGGCGGTCCTCCCGCTTGCGTACCCGAGCGCGGTACTTCAGAAGGAAGGACCAACGGAGCTGCTTCTCGTGCTCCACGAGTTCCTTCTGCGCCGCCCTCATCCTCTTGGCGAAACGCCGCTCGAAGCGCTCATCAGAAAGCTTCTGAGCAGCGACCTGCTCGTCGAACTTCGAGATCGCCCGGGCCAGGCCTCCCTCGCGCGCTTCGAGAGCCTCGCGCTGGGCAAACAAGTCCTTCTCCGTCTGAAGGCGTTGTTTCTCGCGCCGCTGTTGCTCCCTCCCCGCGAGGGCCAGCTGCCGCTCGCGCTCGGCCAAGCCCTTGCATTCCTCCTCCAGAACAGCCCGTGCGGCCTGATGGGCAGAAAGTAGTTGGGACTCCAACCGGCCCAGCTCGCGGTGTTTCTGTGCCAGCGAGCCCTCCATCGCCTCGCGCTCGGCCGTGGCCTCTCGCAGGAGCTCCGCGGCGGCGTCGCGCTCTGCCTGAAGGGGCTCTAGAAGCTCTTCGGCATCGCAAATGGCTCCGTCGCGGATTTCCTTGGCAAAGCGAGTGGCCTCTTCGCGGGATACCTGCAGCGCCAAGTCCTCCCGCCGGCGCGCCTCGACGGCCGCATGGAAGGACACCCATGACCTCGCAAGTTCTTCCTGCTGCTGGGCGAGCTGTATCTCGCCGAGGGCGAGGTGCGCCTCCAGGCCCTCCAAGGACTCCCGCACCAGGCCGAAGGCCACCTCACGATGTCGCGCGCTCCAATCCTAGCCTCGGAGAACCAGCTCCTGGCTAGACGAGGGTCCAACCACGGGGTCCGGTCCCGTGAGCCCAGCCCCAAGTCAAGCTCGGGGGCTGGATGTGGCTCCACCTCCGTCCGCGCCTTCCTCTGCTTCGGCGCTTGAGCCTTTAAGGCGCTCATCTTCTCCAATAGGACAAGGAGGTGAGGGAGCGCCCCCTCCTACAGACGCGCGCGCGCCCGCTGGCGCATTGATCGTTTCCTCCAGAGGCGGTGCGGGGGCCGCAGGTGAGCCCGATGGAGATGGCGCATGCATCGGCGTCACTTCGCGTGGCGATGGCGGCGCGCGGGGTGAAGTTGCCTCGCGTGGAGGCGTAGCCGCGCGAGGGGGAGTCGGAGCGCGAGGTGACGCGGGAGCCCTCTCCTCCGCGCTATCCACCAACAGAGGCTCGGGGTGCGGTGCAGGTGCCTCTGGGAGGGCCGTGCCCTCCTCCACCTGAGGCCCTGCTGCCCCCGCCTGGGGCACAGCCGCCTCCGCCTGAGGCGCCCCCTCAAGGGGGCTCGTAGAGGCCGCCTCCGCAGGCCTCGCGGCCTCGTCAGTCGTGGCCCCTGCCGCGGCGCTCTTCACCTCAGATGCCTTGCGAAGCCGGCGGCGCTTCGCGGGCACCAGATCGCTGACAAAAAGCCCAAGATGTTCAGGAGAGGACGAAGCAGGGGAAACAACAAGAACCCGGAATGACCAAATGCCGCGAATTCTCACCCTGAGGGAGAAGCACCGGCGTCGACCCACGACAGGCCTGGCTCGCGCCAGGAAGGTGTGGACTTGGCGCCCCCACTTTTCTTTTTGAGGGGATGTCTGAGGGCCTCACCCCAGAGCGGTCCACCATCGCCTTGGTGCGAGGCTCGCGCCTCCCATGCGAGGCATCTGTCTTGAAGGTCGTCCCCGCCTCGGTCGCCTTCTCCACGGGGCGCGAAGGAGCCACAACGAAGTCGTTGTCGTCACCCGACGAGATATCACAAATCTCGTCGGTGAATGGCTCGCGCCTCGAGGGGAACGCCTCTACCGTCGAGGCAGCTTCCTCGCCACTCCAAGCACGGGAGGCTGATGAAGAGTCAACTCCGGCGGCTATACGCGGCAACGGAGCGACCACCTGGTCCATCACCCCCGCCAGACCGTACAGGGTAAAGTCCGGCATTCCTTCCAAGACGTCCACGCGGTCACCCAGGGGGAGCTGATGTAGAGGTCGCAAGGAGCCAACGATCTTCCCAGGCACCTCTGGATTAGCAAAAAGGATGCTCAAAATGGTGTCGACGACGTCCGAGCCAAGATCCTCAGGGTGAAGCCACATTGGGTCCGAGGAGCCATTGTACATCCACATTGGCTCTGAGTGCGCCTGTAGGGGCGCGATACGGCGCGTCACGAAGTCCGCCACGACCATCTGCCCCGTGAGGCCCTCCTCGCGGAGGAAGCTCAAGCGCCCCACCAGATGTGCGTTATCTACGCCGTGAAGGGCTGACTTGCCCCAGTGAGAATTCTTCACGGGCGGCGCCTCCGGGACGTCTAGGAATGCGCAGGGTGGATGGATGCCGATGAGCAGCCACCTCTGACGAAAGTCTCCCACCTTCTTGAGCAGGGCAGTGACAGGTTTGTCTCCACTCCAGGACATGGGAATGTATACGCTCCCCATGCCATCCGCGATGCGGAAGGAGACGCACCCAGTTCGCTCGCCGGCAGCTGTGCACCGCAGTGAGTAGAAGTTCCGGAAGAGTGCAACCGAGGGGCTCACGTGCAGATAAGCCTCGCAGAGATAGGCGAAGATGGACAAGATGAGTACGGAGTTTGGATGAAGATGAAGGAGTTGGATTTGATAAAACTCCAGCACTGCCTCCAAGAAAGGCAAGTACGGCGGCACCAGCCCGACGGTAATGGCATGGAGAAAAACGGGATAAAACCCTTGAGGAAATCTCCCGAACCGAGCGGTTTGAAGCGGGCTGGCGCCGTGCTCGTTGGCCGGACCCGCGACCAGGTGGCGGATCCTCTCCAACGCTTGAAGGTCAGTGCGCGCCCCCACGAGGGCCGCTCCCTGCACCATCTCCAGAGCCGCCACCTGAGACGATGACCCTGCGGCGGTTTTGCTCTTTACTGGGCCCTTCGAGAAAGCTTGAGGATTGATGGAGTTGGAAAGCGGAAATTCGCAGGTGAGATCGAAGGCGGAGAGCTCTAGGAAGCGGAAATTTCTGTGAGAAGAATTGGAAAGGGTAACGGCTCCCTGCCGCTGCGCTCGGGCTTTATGTCCCCTCGAGGAGCAGTTACCGGGGCGTGGTGAAACCCCCCACGATTTGCGCCCCGGATGGTGCGAGACCGTTATTCGTCCAAGTGCCGCGTGGCTCGGGCTAGCTGGGCACTAAGGGCCCACGACGCTTAGCCTAAGCCCATGGGCTCATTCGTGCCCATCATGGGCCCGGGGGCTACTATCGGCCCAGTGGGAACTGGGGTATGGAGAGCCCATTCCCCCCAGGCCTCGCACGCGGGCAGGTCGGACAAAACGACTAAGGACCAGGCGTCACCGCCTGGCGGGACCCTCGAGAGACAACTCCCCTTGATGGCCTGAAGAAGAAACGAAGGCCTCAAGGGATCCTTCGCCTCAGGGGACCCTCCCGAGGCGACAACCCCCCTCGAGGGGGTCCAACAAGAATCTCCCCTCAGGCATCCTCCGGCGTGAAGGGAAACGTCGCAATCAAGGAAGTACAGCAAGACGCACATGGCCTCTGCCATGTGCGCACGTGGTGACGCATGCACCCCCGTTGCCGTTTTGGTGATAAAGGGGTCAATAAAGCGACTCCGCCTGCTGCGCAGCAGCCAGAACGTTCTACTCTGACGATAAAGCGGGAGGACGGCGCAACCCTCCAACAGAGAACGTCATCGTGGGCTCCACCTCAGAGACTTCCCTCGCTACGGGCAGTACAGAGCGGTCGGCCGCCTGTCGGCCACCGTGCCCACTTTTATCAACAATGGACCGAGTCCATGGACGAACGGAGAGCGGTGGACTCATGCTCCACCATGCCCCTGGCATGTGGGAGCCACCTTGAACGCCAAGCCCAAGGAGAAGGCCAGAGGCGCCTATAAAAGGGACAAGACATCCATCGTAGCAAAGGTCGGCCCTTTGCGTGCTACGAACCCTTGTAAACCCTAGCAACACCTGTTAGGATAGCCTCTGGCTGGAGGAGGAATAAGACCATCGCTTCCCTCCCTAGGCAAGAACTGCCTCAAGGGGGCCTCCGGCAAGCTCCACTGTACTGTAACCTTCCACAACTAATACAGACAAGCAGGAGTATCGGTTTTACCTCCCCACGAGGGCCGTGAACCTGGGTAAAGGCCGGTGTTTTCCTCTGTAGTGTGTGTCTTCTTCGGGTCCAGCGAGCAACGTCGCGGAGCCACTTGAGGGTTTAGACCTCCACGTTCAATCCCCTTTTCAAACTACACTTCAGGAAGTAAATACCCCCGATTATTGGGAGTCATAACCTGACAGGAACGCCGAAGCATATGTCGACGACATCGTTGTGAAATCATAGAAGGAAATACTCTCCTCGGAGACCTTGAAGAAACCTTCGCCAGCCTGCGCAAAGTGAACATCAAGCTCAACCCCGCCAAGTGCGTCTTTGGAGTACCTTCAGGCAAATTGCTTGGTTTCCTCGTGTCTCATCGAGGCTTAGAGGCAAACCCAGACAAAATCAAGGCCATAGAAGACATGCAACCTCCGCGCAGGCTCAAGGACATGCAACGCCTGGCAGGCTGCATGGCCAGCTTGGGTCGATTCATCTCCAAGTTCGGCGAAAGAGCCCTGCCGTTCTTCAAGATCATGAAAAGAATGGGCACTTTCAAGTGGACCCCTGAAGCTGAAAAAGCATTTGAGGACTTGAAGAAGTATCTGGCCAGCCCACCAGTAATGGTAGCCCCAAGGCATGGCGAGCACCTAAAGCTGTACTTATCAGCTACTCCGCAAACAGCCAGTGCTGTCCTTGTGGTGGAAAGAGAAGATCCAGTACTCCACAAGAAGAGCGCAGCCACTCCAAAGAAAAAGCCTCCTGATAAGGAGCTCGACGAAAGGGCAACCCTTACAAACCCGCCGCCAGGCCCAAAGCCCCAAGAGAGGGCCGCCCCAAGTCCACTGCTGCAAGGAATTCATGCCGAGGAGCCTGAGGAGCCTCACGAAGCCAACACCCTCGAGGCACAGGGCAAGCCCCTTGAGGCCAACCCCCTCGAGGCACAGGGCAAGCCCCTTGAGGCCAACCCCCTCGAGGCCCAGGCCAAGCCCCCTGAAGCAAACCCCCACGAGGGCCAAGCTGAGCCACCTCAGGCAAAAGACGCCGAGGCTACATGAACTACCATCGTCGAGCATCCAGTCTACTTCGTCAGTACAGTACTGCGTGATGCTCGCGAGCGGTATACAATGCAGCAAAATCTTCTCCTCGCACTACTCATCGCCTCAAGAAAGCTGCGACACTACTTCCAGGGGCACCCCATCACAGTGGTCACCTCTTTTCCCCTGGAGCAAATACTGCGCAACCCAAACGCAACAGATCGTGTCGCAGGGTGGAAGATTGAGCTACAGCCATTCAATTTGCGCTTCGATACCACAAGGGTAATCGAAGGAAGAGCGCTGGCTGACTTCGTCGCCGAATGGACTAACCCAACCCCTAAAGAGCCTTTGGGAGAAGAGCAAGGGCCCTCTGGAGCCGCAATGCCCAGCCTCTGGACCATGAAGTTCGACGGAGCTTTCGCTTGTCGTCGCGGCGGGGGAGGCGTAGTCCTGATCTCCCCCAAAGGCGACAAGTTGTATTACGCAGTCCAGTTTGCTTCGGAATCAACAAGATATCCAACAATATCGCCGAGTATGAAGGCTTGCTTTCCGGCCTACGCGCCGCAATCGCCCTAGGCGTCAAGCATCTACTCATCAAGGGCGACTCCCAGCTGCTAGTCAACTTCTCTAACAAAATCTACAAGCCAAAGGACGACCACATGGCCGCATACCTTGAAGAGGTACGTAGACTTGAGAAGAACTTCAGGGGAATGGAGCTCATGCACATCCCATGAAAGGAAAAACAAGAGGCTGATGACATCGCCAAGCGTGCATCAAAGAGGAAAGCTCAGCCGCCAGGTGTCTTTGAAGAAAGGCTCGTCAAGGCATCCATAAAGCAGCCCCAAGAGGCCCTCCCCGCAAGCACATACGAAGCGCTCCCGCCACCACCTGCAAGCGGGGCTCTAGGCTGCGGGCCCCCTATAGGGGAGCGTCTGTTGCTCACAGCGGTGCGCCAAGAAACAGGATGGATCGACGAGATCAAGGACTACCTCCACAAGGGGATCCTTCCCGAGGAAGACGTTGAAGCGGAGCGAATTGCCCGCCAAGCAAAATCGTACCAAATCGTCGAAGGAATTCTCTACCGCAAGCACCCAAACGGCGTCGCGCTCAAATGCGTCCCTCCTGAAGAAGGCAAACTGCTGATCAAGGATATCCACAGTGGGGAATGCGGCCAACATTCGTGCGCCCGCACCCTCGCAGGCAAAGTCTTCAGGAGCGGCTTCTACTAGCCTCAAGCGCTTCAAGATGCAATGGACATCATTCAAACATGTGAAGCCTGCCAATTCCACGCCAAGCAAATCCACCAACCAGCGCTGGGACTACAGACCATTCCGCTCTCGTGGCCGTTTGCGGTCTGGGGGCTGGACATCCTGGGACATTTCCCAACAGCGCAAGGTGGAAATCGCTACCTCATTGTGGCCATTGATAAGTTCACAAAATGGCCTGAAGTGGAGGCGACACGCACAATCACAGCAGGCGCTGCGGTGAAATTCATCAGGGGCCTGGTCTGCCGCTTCGGAGTTCCTAACCGCATCATCACCGACAATGGCTCCCAATTCTCCAGTGGCATCTTCAGAGCCTACTGTGAAAGAATGGGCATCAAGCTCTGCTTCGCCTCAGTCGCCCATCCGCAAAGCAAAGGACAGGCTGAGCGCGCAAACGCAGAGGTCCTCGAAGGCCTAAAGACCAAGACCTTTGATGTCCTCAAGGGCCACGGCAAGGGTTGGATCAACGAGCTCCCCTCGGTGCTCTGGTCCATCCGTACCATGCTACCCAAGCCCACTGAGGAAACACCGTTCTCCCTCGTCTATGGAGCCGAAGCAGTCCTCCCAACAGAGATAAAGCATGGATCCCCACGGGTCATTGCCTTTAACGAGGACCAGCAAGAGGACCTCAACAACGACGACCTGCTGCTCCTTGAAGGGCTACGACGACGCGCCGCCATCCGGGAGGACAAATACCAGCAGGACCTGAGATGCTACCACAGCCGCAACGTGCGCTCGCGCACCCTGGAGGCAGGTGATCTCATCCTCAGGCGAATCCTCTCCAGGGAAGGCCTCCACAAGCTGTCCCCGATGTGGGAAGGTCCCTACAGGGTCAACCACATCGCCAGGCCTGGCGCGGCTCGCCTCGAGACGCAAGACGGTGTCCCCGTCAAGAATCCGTGGAACATCATGCACCTACGCAACTTCTACCCGTGATCACTGTCACGTCAAGGCATTTAGCGAAAGAGGCAGCCCACGGCTCAACCTCCAAGCACTTTTTGTACCTCAAGGTTAAAAGCTCAAGGCTTAAACCTCACAAATCTTTGTATCCACAAGGAACAAATTAAAAACGTGATCATAGTCACGTCCGTGATCATTGTCACGTAGAGACTTCAAGCAGAAGAGACAGCCTACGGCTCAACCTCCAAGCGTCTTTGTCTCTAGAGGTTAAAATGCTCACGGCTTAAACCTCCAAAACATGCTTTGTCTCCTAAGGGAACAAACGCAAAACGTGATCATTGTCACACCCGTGATCATTGTCACGTAGAGACTTCAAGCGGAAGAGGCAGCCTACGGCTCAACCTCCAACTATTTTTGTTATCTAGAGGTTAAAATGCTCACGTCTTAAACCTCCAAAACATGCTTTTCTCCTAAGGGAACAAATGCAACCATTGTCATTGCCACGCGCGTGATCATTGTCACGTCGAGACTCCTAGCGGAAGAGGCAGCCTACGGCTCAACCTCCAAGCATCTTTGTCTCTAGAGGTTAAAAGCTCACGGCTTAAACCCCCAAGCTCCAAAGGCTTCTCTCGAGGGAAAACCCTCCGAGCTCTCCATTTAACGAGTCACCTCAGGCTGTTGAGAGTCTCTGCCTCTAATAGGTGGTCCCTATGCCTCGACATGGTCAAAACATTAACTTGGCAACCCCAAGCATAATAACTCAATTTCGTTCCCAAGTGAACTCAGCGCTTAGGCGCCGCTTTAAAATGAATTTGGTGAGTTTTATTTTCGCATTACTCTCTTGAAGTGTGCGCTTACATCTCTCCACATGCGTACCTCGCGAGCAGAGGCTGAGTACGGTGCCAGTGCCTCAAATGACACACCAGCAGCACCACAAAATCCAAGAGTTCGAGCTCTGGCTGGAGGGCAAGATCCCACAAACACGCCATCTCTACAGAGGACCTTGGTACTTACTCTCCTCGCAAGGAACGCCTGAGGGGACCTATAAGCGCACACGAGTCCCTTGAACCGCGTTCTAGCATTTGGGTTTGCCCCTCTAACATCTGCAGGAAAAAATCCCCCCGCAAGCCTGAAGACACATCTAGGAGCGACCCCTCAAGTGGGAAACCTCGCCAGGCGAAACCTCGAGAAGCTAAGTCGCACACCCACGCCTTAAGAGCGTTTTCTCCCCCTAGCGCACGTTTGCCCCTCAAGCGACTTCGCTTTCCCTTACGCTTCATGGACTACTCGCACGTCTAAGGGGGGCACTTAAGCATCGCGACTCAGAGCTCTTACCTCTCCCAGGCCTAAACTCCACCCGGCCTTGCGGAGTCATTGCTCCTGCATACCGAAGTGGCGGAGTCATGGCACGAAGAGATGGGACCTACCGACGCAGAGAACAAATAGACATGATGATGAGTCCAAAGAGACCTCACGGGGGGCAGACAAGCTCGAATTAAACAGCATTAAAAAGTATATTACAGGCCAAAGGTCTTAAGAAATCTAAACACACAACTGTTTCAGATACAAGCGCTCGCAGGCGCAATAAGGAAAGGCTCAGAGGGAAGTAGCGCCGCCTGGGACCTCCTCCGCGGCACCCTATTCGGCCTCGGCAGAGCAGGCCTCCTCCTCGATGTCTTCAGCCGCAGCCTCCGCGCGCCTGAAGCGGTTGCAGAAGGCGTCAACTTGCTCATGGAGGGAACCGGAGACCCGCTGCGCGTCCACGCCTTGAGCAGCTTCTGTGATGGAGGGGAGGTCAAACCCTGGCGTGAGGAGCTTGAGGTTGGTGAAGATGCGATCAACAACCACCCCCAGGAGCTGCCGGCTCTCGTCTTCGATCATCTCGCGAAGCTCGGCGACGGGACCCTCAAGCACCTCGAAGAGCTGGTCGAAGTAGACCAAGTACATGGCAGCGTCGCCGCGGACTCGAACGTCGGTGTGTGGCGCGTCTGCGCCGAGCTGCGCGGCGAGCTCGTTGCCACGGGCGACCAACGCCTCAAACATGTGCTCGCGCTGCTTCGAGAGCGCGCGAGCTGCAGTGACAGAGTCCGAGGCCTCCGCCGCCTGCTGCATCGCCGGGGCCACTTGCTCCTCCACGTCCTTGGCCAAGGAGTTGAGGTTGTGGACTGCCTCGGTGCGAGCCTCCTCCGCTCGGCGACGACCATCCTTGGCGTGCTTGAGGCGAGCCTCCAGCTTGGAGTTGGCCCTCTCGAGCTCGGCGATCCGCCGATCATCCGTGGCGTGCTTGACCTTGAAGCGGTCCTCCTGCGTCATAGCCAGGTCACGGTACTTCTGAGAAGTAGACTTGCGAAATTGCTTCTCGCGCTCCTCGAGGGCGTCATCGGCCTCCTTCTTCTTCTCGGTGAAACGCCGCTCGAAGCGCTCGTAAGCTATCTTCTGGGCAGCGACGTTTTTGTCGTACTTCACGATCGCCTTGGCCAGGTCTCCCTCGTGCTCCTCATGGGCCTCGCGTTGGGAGACCAGGTCCTTCTCCGCCTGAAGGCGCCGCTCCTCGCGCTGTTACAGCTCCTTCTCCTTGAGGGCCAGCTGCTGCTCCCGCTCGGAAAAATCCTTGTGGTCTTCCTCCAGAGCGACCTGCGCGGCCTGGTGGGCGGAGAGCAGCTGGGTCTCCAGCTGGCCCAACTCGCGGCGCTTCTGCGCCAACGAGCCCTCCATCGCCTCACGCTCAGCCTTGGCCTGTCGTAGGAGCTCCTGTGCGGCGTCACGTTCCGATTGGAGGGGCGCAAGGAGCTCCGCAACGTCGCGAATGGCCCCCTCGCGGACCTCCGTGGCAAAGCGGGTGGCCTCCTCACGCGCGTCTTGCAGCGCCGCATCCTCCAGCCGGCGCGCTTCAACCGCCGCATGGAAGGATGACCATGACTTCGCCAGCTCCTCCTGCCGCTGAGCGAGCCATATGTCTCCGAGGGCGAGGTGGGCCTCCAAGCCGTCCAAGGATTCCCTCACGAGGCCGAAGGCGACCTCGCGGCGCCCCGTGCTCTAGTCCCAGCCGCGGAGGACCAACTCCTGGCTCGTGGAGGGCCCGGCCCCAACGACGGGTCTCGCGGGCCCGGCCTCGGGGAAAGCTTGGGGGCTAGCCTGAGCTTCTCTTGCGCCCGTGCTGGTATCCTCTTCCGGACCTGCAACTGCGGGGCGTTCCTTGGTCACAGCTTGACGAGGAGACGAGGAAGCATCTCCCCCAGCAGGTCCGTATGTGCCTGCTGCTGCCTCGCGTGCTTCCCTTGCAGGTTGCACGGGAGCAGTGGCCGTAGGTGGTGGGGTAGGCGCGCGCGGAGGCGTCAACGCGCGCGGCGGCGTTGGTTCGCGCGGTGGAGTGACCTCGCGCGGAGGCGTAGCCGCGCGAGGAGGAGTATGAGTGCGAGGCGGCGCGGAAATTGTCTGCTCCGAGCCTTCCACCACCAGAGGCTCGGGGGGCGGTGCAGGTGCCTCTGGGCGTGCCATGCCCTCCTCCACCTGAGGCCCTGCTGCCCCCGCCTGGGGCACAGCCGCCTGCGCTTGAGGCGCCCCCTCAAGGTGGCTCGTGGAGGCCGCCTCCGCAGGTCTCGCAGCCTCGTCAGCCGCGGCCCCTGCCTTGGCGCTCTTTACCCCAGATGCCTTGCGAAGCCGGCGACGCTTTGCAGGTACAAGGTCACTGGCAAGAGACCAAGAAAATACTTCAGGAAAAAGTAAAGCGAAAGAGAGAGCTAAAAGACTAATGATCCAAGATTATGAGCACTAACCCTGAAAGGGGGGCGCCAGCGTCGACCCATGCCAGGCCTGGCGAGCGCCATGGGGGGAAGGGCTTGGAAGCAGGCCTCGCAGGTGGCGCCTCCGCTTTCCTCTTGGAGGGGACGTCAGACGGCCTCGCCCCCGAGTGGTCCACGGCGGCTTTGGTGCGAGGCCCGTGCCTTCCCGGAGAGGCTCCGCGGCTGAGGCCTCCTCTTCCTCCACGAGGAGCGAGGGCGCCACCACGAAGGCGTCTTCATCGCCTGACGAGATATCGCAAATCTCGTCAGTAAATGGACTAGCCCTTGAAGAAGAAACCTCCCCAGCCGCGGCCTCCTCCTCACCTGGGCCAGCTCCTGAAGCCGAGGGAGAATCAGCCCCCTCCGCTTCCCGCGCGACCGTCATCGGCGCCTCAAGGTCCGCCTGGCCTGTCGGTGTGAACGGAGGCATCCCCTCTTGGAGGTCCATGCGCTCCGTCAGATTATATTGGTGAAGGGGCCGGAGCGCCGCGGGGAGCTCATCTACGGGAAGCACCGATGGATTGACGAAGAGCGCAGAGAGGACGTTGTCGACGGCGTCATTGTCGTTGTCCTCGACGTGAAGCCGCATCTTGTCCTTCGGCCCCGAGTACATCCACATGGGGACCAAATGTGCCTGGAGGGGCGCAATGCGGCGCGTCACGAAATCCCCAACGATCATCTGCCCCGTGAGGCCCTCCTCGCGGAGGAAGCTCAGGCGCCCCATCAAGCTCACGTTCCTGGCACCGTCAAAGGAGGCCTTGCCCCAGTGGGAGTTCTTCACCGGGGGCTCGTCGGGGACCTCGAGGAAGGCGCAGGGACGCTCCACCCCAACAAAAAACCACTTCTGGCGGAAGTCGTCTACCTTCTTTGTCACCGAAGTGATGGCCTTGCCCTCGTTCCAAGACATGGGGATGTTGACGCTCCCCATGTTGTCGACGATGCGGAACGAGACGCACCCAGAGCGCTCGTTGTTCGCCGTGTTCCGGAGCGCGTAGAAGCACCAGAACAGCCCCACCGTGGGCTCCAGGTCCAGGTATGCCTCGCAGAGGTTGGCGAAGACGGCGAGGATGAGGACGGAGTTGGGGTGCAGGTGCAGTAGCTGCACTTGGTAGAACGCCAGCACCGCCTCTTGGAACGACGAGAAGGGCGGCACCAGTCCCGCAGCCAGGCAATGCTGGAAGACCGGGAAGAACCCGCGCGGGCGCTTCCCGTGCGCCGCGGGCTTCAGGGCAGTGGCACTGTGCTCGTTTGTCCGGTCCGCCACCAGGCACCGGACCTTGGCGAGCGCCTTCTCGTTGACGCGCACGCTCAGCAGCGCCGCGCCCACAACGGTCTCAGGGGCCTCAGCCTGGGAGGAAGACCCCGCGGCGGCCTTGCCCTTGCTCTTGAGAGGACTCATCGTCGCGGGAGCTTGGAGGAGTTGGAGAACGGAGATTCGTAAGAGAGAGCGGAGGCGGAGAGCTCTGTAGAGCGGAAATTTCTGCAAGAAGATTTGGAAACAGTAACGGCTCCCTGCTGCCTCGCTCGGGCTTTATGTCACCTCGAGGAGCAGTTACCAGGACGTGGTGGGACCCCCCACGACTCGCGCCCCGGATCGTGCGGAACGGTTTTTCGTCCAAGCGCCGCGTGGCTCGGGCCGGCTGGCCACTAAGGGCCCACGACGCTTCGCCTGAGCCCATGGGCTCAATCGTGCCCATCATGGGCCCGGGGGCTACTGTCGGCCCAGTGGGAACTTGGGTATGGAGATCCCCTTCCATCCAGGCCTCGCACACTGGCCAGACAGATGAAATGACTAAGGACCAGGCGTCACCGCCTGGCGGGACTCTCGAGAGGCAATTCCCCTCGAGGGCCTGAAGAGGAAACGAGGGCCTCAAGGGATCCCTCGCCTCAGGGGACCCTCCCGAGGCGACAGCTCGCCTCGGGGGAGTCCCGCAGGACACTCCCCTCAGGCCTCCCCGCGCCTGAAGGAAAACGTTGCGGCCAAGGAAGTACGGCGAGACGTACATGGCCTCTGCCACGCCCACGTGGTGACGCAAGCACCCCCGTTGCCGTTTTGGTGATAAAGGGGTCAATAAAGCGGCTCAGCCTGCTGCGCAGCTGCCAGGACCTTCTACTCTGACGATAAACCGGTTGGACAGCGCAACCCTCCAAAGGAGAACGTCATCGTGGGCTCCACCTCTAAGACTGCCCTCTCGGCAGGCAGTACAGCGCGGTCGGTCCCCGGTCGGCCACCGCGCCCACCTTTATCAACAATGGACCGCGTCCATGGACGAACACGCCGCGGTGGACTCCAACTCCACCATGCCCCTGCCATGTGGGAGCCACCTTGAAGGCCAAGACGAAGGAGAGAGCCAGAGGCGCCTATAAAAGGAGGAAGACATCCATCATAGCACAGGTCGACTCTTGGCGTGCTACAACACTTGTAAACCCTACCAATTCTTGTTAGGATAGCCTTGAGCCCGAGGAGGAAGAAGATCATTGCTTCCCTCCCCAGGCAAGAACTACCTCAAGGGGGCCTCCGGCAAACTCCACTGTACTGTAAACTCCAACATCTAATACAGACAAGCAGGAGTAGCGGTCTTACCTCCTCACGAGTGCCGTGAACCTGGGTAAGGGCCGGTGTCTTCCTCTGTCGTGTGCGTGTCTTCTTCGGGTTCGGCGAGCAACGTCGCGGAGCCACTCGAGGGTCTAGACCTCCGCGTTCAATCCCCTTCACGAACTACACTTCAGGAAGTGACTACCCCCGATTCTTGGGAGTCATAACCCGACATACTTCTTGTTTTTAAGTGCTTTACTTCCTCGGACATTATGGTTGTCCTTCCCTATTTATTTCTCTAGGGTAAGGTTTATTTTCTATATTTTTTGTTATTACTCTATGGTATGAAACCTTGTACTTCCATTGAGCATCGTTTGTACTGACGTAGTTTTCCTTTCTGAACTGCCCGCTGGTTGCTTTATGTTCGTAGTCCACTATGCAAATCCTTTTGTTCATTTGGGTCTGTTGTAGGTCCAAGGAGGTTTGTCTAATGCTGGTTGATTTCCTTCAGATCAAAGGGATCAATTTTGCTAGCCTGGACTTCAGACAAGACAAAATAATGCTTGAACGTGCGGGCATCATCATCCCAGAGCAGTTCCACATCAACATCCAAGATCTGTTCAAGTCTGAAGACAAATTCCAGAACGTTCCACGATATCACAGGGACGGAATGGGTTATCTTGCAGGGACCATCATTGATAGTGCTTGCTGGGACCTCAAGAATGATTTCCCGTGGGACGGCCATCACTTCTGGGAGCAGAAGCCTCTTTCCACGTTGCACCTCGAGTATGCAGCAAGAGACGGATATTACAACTATGATATGTACCGTAGGATCCTTACCATTAAGGACGCGCTAGCTTGGGCGGCTCGCAAGGCTGAAGCAGCGGCGGCGGCTAAAGATGTGATGGTTGAAGTTGTGGAGGATGAATCTAAGGCGCATGAACCTGCCGCGGAAACTATGACGTTTGAAGCTGCGGAGCCACCGGCTGCGTCAAATAAACGTTCATGGGAGTTGCTGAACGAAGACGATGACAAGCACATTGTTGCCACCGGGTCGGAGTGATCATGGTGTGCTAGATGGATTTTTTTTAATTAATATGTGACCGTGGTTTAGATGTCTACGATGCTATGTTTAATTTTAATATTTGGATCATTTTATGGTTTGTATTAACACTTATGTGGATTCGTGTACTTCTTTGTTCGTAAATGTTGTTCGTCCTACTCTTGCACTGCTGGGCTTTCCTATTGTTTCCTAGTTAGGTAGTTGTACTTCGTTAAATTTATTGTTTATACTTCCTTGATGCTTTAGTTCTCTCTCAGCTGAAACTGAATGTAAGAGATATACATTGTAGGAAGTCACAATATGCTAGAACTAAGGTCTTAGATGAAGTTCGAATATAAAAGGGATTAATATTTTCATGATTTACCTCATGTTTTATTTCCCTGTACTTCCTACAACATTATGGTTATACTGTTACACTTATGTGCTTCACTAATTTGTTAGTCTAACTTGTGTGTCATATGAAACATTTATGTGGTTTCCTGTACTTCTTATTGTTGTAGGTTGTACTTCCGCCTTGTTAGATCTATACTTCGTTTGTTATCTTATAACACCTTTGTGCATTTTACGCAAATGAAATTCGTACAATTCATGACGCGTTAGCGATGGCACCATACAAGTTCATATAATTCTCACACACACCATGATTAAACAGATAATCCCTACTGGGAGTAGTTCTTAATATCCCTACATTTGACTTGTTTCCATAGTAGACAACATGGTAGCAGCAAAAGATAAACGAAAGTAAATAAAATAGAAGAAAGCTTCCCGAGTTGTCCCTTGCCGTCCTCCTGTTGCGGTGCACTGAGAGTGTCTATTACTCAAATATTTTGGGATAGTAGACGCGGCACATATGCGCGTTGTACACGTGTACAATGAATCGTGCTCCACCCTTCCAGGCGAATTGAAGGATGAACCCCCTCTCGATCTTGTGTGCGTTGATGAACTCCCTCCATCCGTTGGTTAAGGTCATGCTCCCATGTGACTTGTCCCGCTGGACGATCATGCTAAAGTCTTCATGGCCGCTGGAGTGGCGCACATGTGCCACTGTCGGCATGGCTCCAAAGCCCCCCAGCGCGAAGCACTCAGGTAGCATCAGCTGCCTGTCCCAGTCATCTCCGTACAGGATCACTATAGAGTCGGTAACAGCTTCTTGAAAATCCTCTTGCTCGACCTTTACCTCAACAGCTGGCGGTCTGCTTCCTCGTGGTCGTCCTCGAGCTCGCCTCACCGGAGGTTCCCCACCGATGGTTGCGCCATCGGCGGGCGCCGCCGATCCTCCATGCCCGAAGGTGTTCCTTACGCGACCACCGCGTCCGCGTCCTCTTCCGCTTCCACTCGACACCGGAGTCCTTGCCATCTTTGGTGGATTTGTTCGCTAGAAGCAGATGGATCTAAAGAATAATGGATAGCAGATGTGGAGTCAGTTTTATTTTTGAGAACCCTAGGCCGAACATTGACAGCCCAAGAGACATTAGGTCCGGTCACATCTCCTATGGTGGATATTCTGATGCAAGGCCTTGGCAAAACGGCATATTAGTCATCATTAAGCTATGTTGATCCTGCGGCCCATAAATGTGTTGTCGTTTCGTATGCACGGTCTTGATTCAATCTCGCATAACCTTGCCTCCACCACTTGCCCGACCCCCGACCCTCCTTCTTGACCTTCTTGTCTTGTTTATTCCGCTACTGCAACTGCTTCTTCCTCCTGGCGATTGTTACGCCTTTTATGTATCTTCATGTACTTCTTATACTTTACAGCTGTATTTCCTATTTTGCATTGCCCCGTTATACTGTCTTATTTGAGGATCGTATTTTAAACGTATGTGTCTACGTGTGCTTCTTTGTTCTTAATGGTTGAACGTTCTATTGTGGCACTGTGTACTTCCCTAATTTGTCAGTCTATCTTGTTTGTCTAATGTAACATTTTTCTCGCATCCTGTACTTAGTTATACTTGCCAGTTGTAATTCCTGTTTTTTGTCTCATCTATATTTCATGGCGCGTTAGCGATCAAGTAGGTGTGGGTGAAATCTAATTTGTTAAAGAATGGTCTCGATGAGTAACATCCGATGCACGCAAGGAGGAGTTGGATAAGGGCATGAAAAGTTGGATAAGGGCACGACGAGACAAAAAAGAAATACGTATAATTCATGACGCGTTAGCGATGCGTTAGGGTTTGGATGGTTTGTCGCCGTCAACACGGTAGAGGCGACGGACGACGAAGCCGAGACGTGTGATAAGGAAGTTAAGGTAATGTGGTTTCATCGTGACCTATGGTTTAGGGTGGGGGTGTGGGAAAATCTAAATGTTGAAGAAAATAATTTAATGTGTTTTTATCGTGACCTATGGTTTAGGGTGGGGGTGGGGAGAAATCTAATTTATTAAGAAAATAATTTAATGTGTTTTCATCATGACTTATGGTTTAGGGTGGGGGTGGGGAGAAATCTAATTTATTACGAAAATAATTTAATGTGTTTTCATCGTGACTTATGGTTTATGGTGGGGGTGGGGGGAAATCTAATTTATTAAGAAAATAATTTAATGTGTTTTCATTGTGACTTATTGTTTAGGGTGGGGGTGGGGGGAATCTAATTTATTAAGAATGTTCTATCTGAAGAATGAAGCGGTTCCCTTTTATTGTTGGAGGGGATGTTGGAGTATCATCCGATTCACGCAATGAGGAGTTGGATAAGGGCATGACGAGACGTACCCCCTTCTTATGGAGTTTATTGTTATAATTATACGTACTGCCATATATACTTGTGTGTAATTATTATTTTCTCATATCCTTTCTCCTAACTGAAGATCTTTAGCGGTTTTTCAGAACCTGTACATATTGATAAAAGATCCCTGTACTATCCAACATGAGATGTTGTACTGCTCAAGTTTAAAATATTAGTTCAATTTTAGCATTGTGTTCTTGATTTGGTGTTGTGTTTTGTGATCTTTATAACCCGGTTTGTCTTTTTAGGCAAACGAAATATGTATAATTCATGACGCGTTAGGTAGGCGTTAGGGTTTGGATGGTTCGTCGCCATCCAACAAAGAAGTTAGTGACGCGTTAGGGTTTGTGTGTAATTTTTTTTCATATCCTAACTCCTAACTGAAGGTCGTGAAGCGTTGTCGATGACGTTAGGGTTTTTTATTTGTATAACTTTTTTTAAAATGAGATCCCTTGTTCTGCCTTTATTATTTTTGTTGTATTTTTTTTGGTAATAATTGTTTTTTTACCGTTGTTGTGCTTAAACTGACACCCCGATTCCCTTTTATTCTTTCATTTCCTTCTCTCTCCTCGCACCGCACGCAGAGCACTTTCTCCTTGTTCCACACATAACTCTCGTGCAGGATTCTCTGCTCGGAACAGCTCCGCCGCCTAGGCTCGGCGTGCAGGAACCGCCGCCCTCGTGATCGTCTTTGAAACCTCCGCATCGCCTCCATTTCTTCTTTCCCCACATCCCCCCCCCCCCCGCCCCCGCAGGAGAGCTCTCCTGTTTTCTCTGCTCGAGAGTTGCAACTGTGTCGCCGCGGTACGGCGCTCAAGAACCGCCTCTGTTTTCCTCGTCTTAGCAACCGCATCCGCGCCCTCCTTCTCGGCTTTGCCGTCTGTCTGGTTAGTGCTCTCTTTCGTCTTCTGTTATTTTTCTGAGTGCTTCTACTCGTCGGCCAGCCGCCATTGCTTCTAGGGTTTTCACCGCATAGTAGTTTTCAGGGTTTCGATTTCGATCGCGTTGCTCGTGTTCGTAGTTTGTGTTTATGATTTGTGGTCATGTGGATCTAGGTTTTCTGCTGATTCGGCGTCTTAATTGGATTTATTTTGAAGGTGATCCGTTTGCGCTGCCATGACTACCTCTTCAGAATCATCGAAGACCGATAGTGATGAAGGTTCATTTCTTTTAAGTAGCCTGTACTTTCTTGTTGTTTCTTATGTACTTCTTTATGTTGTTATGAAATAATTCCCATGACTCTCCTGATGTAGCTCTCACATTTTGTTGTAGGAATTGTGCGTCATATTTCTGTTGTACCCACTGGATCAGGTATTTTGCCTATTTGTTTTTGCTTATGTAAGAGTAATCCTTGCATAGTAGTTACTCTAGAATGTTCGAGTAGTACTATTCTAGATTAAGGGTTAGGTTGTAACATAGAGTAGAAGTATTTGCTATCCTGGCTATCAGTAAAAGCTTGTAGAAGGCTGTTGAAAAAACTAGCTATAAAAACCTAGTTGTAGAACGTTGTAGAAGGTTGTAGTCACCAACCTTGTTCTCCTATATTTACCCGTATGTAATACAAGCAGCAATAGCTTTTGCAGCATACAGAGAACACTTTCCACATAGCCTAAGTCTAACATTATGTATTTATTTAACTTTTTTTTTGTAGTTGTACATCTTTTTTAGCTATTTATTTGACCTTGCCATGATATTAGTCGTGCTATCGTTCCTACTGATGTAGTCTCACATTTTGTATTCCTGTACTTATCTGAACTAAATTTTGTATTGCCTTATGTGTTGTTGTTTTGCTTCTTGGTTATGCATATTTTAAATTGAGTTTTGTTCTTTTTAAGTGTATTCTTGAAGCTGCCAAAATTTTAGTTTATTCCTATATTTCTTACACTTGATTTTTTGTTTTGTGTAGAAGATTTAGCTCGTGAGCATATTGGCGAGGTTGTTTCTTCAATCAATGCGGAGTTCTTGTTAGAAGGGGGTCCTTGTGCAGATAATGCAGCCTTTTGATCCTAATCAGTCATCGTCCCTTGTTCTCTCAGAGTCGCGGTCGTCGCCGCCTTTTTATCCTAATCAGTCACAGTCCCTTGTTCTTCAGAGTCACAGTCGTCGCCGCCTTTTGATCGTAATCAATCATAGTCCCTTGTTCTGTCAGAGTCTCAGTCGCCGCCGCCTTTTGATCCCAATGAACCTGTTACTCAGGCTGGAGAGATGGATGATGCTCAGCTAGAGGTTGAAAGAGTAAAGCAAGCTGGTAAGGTTGAAAGGGCTAAAGAACGTTTAACCAATCTACTGCTAAACAACGTTCGAAGGCTAATCATGATCGATTGTCAAGGCCACATGTCCCGTTAACCTCTGAAGCGGCTACACGGTGTAGCCCTCGTGTTCAAGAAATTAAGAATTCTAGTCTTCTTGTCGATTTAGTTCCTGGTGCCAATGCTAAAGGTGCTGCAAAGCTCATTTCTGAAGGTGCTTCAAAAGTTTATTGTCGTTCAAAGGCAAAGGCTACTGCTGATTCAAAGGCCAAGTCTCCTGTAAAGGCGATGGTTGCTGCTGTTGAAAAGGGCAAGGCTGGTGTTGCTTCAAAGGCCAAGTCTCTTGTTAAGGCCAAGGCTGCTGCTGTTGAAAAGTCCAAGGCTCCTTATGCTGCAAAGGCCATGTCTCCTGCAAAGGCCAAGGCCATGTCTCCTGCAAAGGCCAAGTCTCCTGTAAAGGCCAAGGCTCCTGCTGTTGAAAAGGCCAAGGCTCCTCCTGCTGCAAAGGCCAAGTCTCCTGTAAATGCCAAGGCTCCTATTGTGGAGAAGAAATGTGCTGAACGAAAGAAACGGCCGGCTGGTGTTGTCAAGAAGTTGCCTTCGAAGGATCGAAAGGCAGTTAGTTTTGTTGATGATGACGATGTCTTTGTTGATGATGAGATGCACGTCAGCCAAGATTCTGATGATTGTGATGATTTGTCTCAGGTGATTTCCCATTCTGAAAATGTACTTCTTTTCTTTTTTTGTTTTTCACTTCTATTCATATATTACTGTACTTTCCTATTTTACGTATTCTAATTTATCTTGTATGCATCGTGGCTTGTACTTCTTTTTGTTTTTTTCTTGAACTTCCTTTGATGACATGTTTTCTTTGGTTTTCTTTTTGTAGTATGAGCTTAAACAAAGGAGTGTTAAGAGGCAGAGGGGATCGAATGCCTCGTCTAATGTTGATTCTGATATACCCAGTAAGAAGCCACTCAGTAAGAAGACACGTTTCAATACAACGGCGAGGTGCTCCCTGAAAGAGGTACTTGCTTGTGTTAAGTTGTTGAAGGGTCTCCATCTTGATGAGCTTCGGGCTGGAGGTCTTGGACATTTGCCGGACTTTAAAATTGATTGCAACATCAGCCGTCCATTAATGGGATTCTTAATGTATCATATCGATCTTGCTACCATGACACTTGATTTGGGAGATGGCCGTAAGATCATCCAGTTTACAGCGGATACTATGTATATTCTGTTTGGTCTCCCCCGTGGTAGGAATTCCCCTCCTTACCCATCTAAAAATGGGTTTGATGCAGCTGTGATTCGCTTGAGAGAAGAGCTTGGTATTCCAAGGCATAAGCACATTGAGACCAAGGATTTGCGTTTGAAGCTTACATTGCTTGTTGAAGATCCGACACAAGATGCTTTGGCGTCGAAAGTTTTCGGTCTCATTTTTTCTATGAAGTTTGTCTGTCCCGGGTCATCTGTTCGTGTTTCGAGGGAGACACCGATGGTAGAGGAATTTACGATAGCTGAGTTGGCTGATGTTGACATGTGCCAGCTTGTTCTTGATGAGTTTAAGAGAGCTATTATCATATGGCAGAATGCTTGTTCTGATTGGAGCGCCATCCCAGGATGTGGCATTGCGGCAGTCCTTGCTTATCTTGATTGTATTAGAGACCCGATACATGAAACGAAGGATATGCGTACTCCTCGTGTTCTCTACATGGATCCTTTCAATCTTAGGGCTCTAGTTAAGAAGGATTGTTTAATAGAGGGTAAAGAGGATCCCAGGCCTTGGATTTTGGGAAGTCACGGGTGAGCATATTCTTATAGTTTCCTACTTTGTGTTTATCTGTAGTTTCTTTTGCACGTTCATTTACCAGTATTATTTACGCGGGTGAGCGTAAATAAGTTGTTCTAATTTCAATTGCATGTATTTTTTTTTGTCTTTTCAGTGGAAGTCCGAAGCTAACATTATTTACTGGAATAAGAGCCCAGAAGTGACGGTTCCAATTCATCGTCTGCTCTCGCATAAGAGGAGCGGTTGTTTTTCTGGTGATGTGCCTTCTAGCAAGCGTGTGTTCACCGGAAGTACCAGTGGAGCAGCTGGTGATGTAGGAGGAGGCAACAAAATTGTTGATGGTGATGTGTTTGGTCAGCTGGAGTATCATCTTGCTAAAGTTGTTGAGCTTTCTCTCCAATTTCCATCAACTATGGCCCGTCTGAGTACAATTCCTGAATCTGTACGTGGTGGACGGAACTTTGATGACGAATCCTCATCCGGAATTCTCCGTATGGAAGCTACCAGTATTGCTCAGATGCAGTCTGGGTTAGCAAATATTCAGACTAGTTTTCTGATGTTGAAGTCTATGCAAGATGTTCGGTTTAAATGCCTTGAGGATGAGGCACATAGTTTTATGGTTGAGATGCAGAATAAAGAGTTTGCTGCCGCCGCTAGGCAGGATGTTGGAAAAGTGAGTTTTCTTTGTTTTCAATAGATAATCTGTTTCATGTCAGTCTATGTTTTCTTGTAACTTGTACTTCCATTTGTCTGATGGTCTAACTGCCCTCTCATATTTGATTTTTTAGGAGAGTACTGAAGGTGTTACCAATGACTCTGCAGTTCCTTCTGCAAATCGGGGAACTGTTTCACATGTCGCTCCTCTAGAAGCTGTCACTGAAGCTGATGGTGAAAATACCATCTCTGAGGTTTGTCCTATTTTAGATGATACGTTTCACCGGTCTCCTCAAGAAGCTGTCACCAAATCTCATATTGAAAAAACTATTTCCCAGGATTATCATATTTTAGGAGGCACAGTTCCTCCGTCTCCTGTTGCTCCGGTTGTAGCATCTGCATATTCAACTTTGGCTGATCCTATCACTGAAGTTCAAGACAAGGACAATGAGCCTGAAGCTGAAGTTCAGGACAAGGAGCCTGCAGGTGAACATATGGACAAGGAGCCTAAAGATAATCATGAGGATAAGAAGTCAGAAGATGAACATCATCAGGACAAGGAGCAAGTAGTAGATGAGGGAGTTGTTGCACCAGGCAAGGAAATGTTGGTTACCGCTGATGCTGCTGCTTCTGATATTGGTGCCCCAAGTTCTCCGGCTCTGGAAGAAGGCAAGAATCCATGAAGTCCATCTTTTTATTTTGTTTATTATGTTTTTTTTAGTAAAACATTCCCCTCTCACGGTGGCCGTGAGATGTTCTATGGGGATGTAATCTACTGGTTAATATGTCAGGGTCGTGTTGGATTTGTTGTTCTCGTTAAACATGGGTTGGAAATATTCTTTTGTTCCGTTTTGGAATGGTTGTACTGAGTGGAATCTCCTATTTCCCTTCCTATGAAGTACTTTTGCCTCCCCTTGAATGGTTAAATGCGATAACGCAATCTCTTTGTCACCAATTCTTGTACTTCCCTCCTAACTAATCTGGTACAACCTCAACATTTCATCTATATGCATGTTACTTCCCTGATTGCAATCTTGTACTTCCCTTCCGCTGATAGAGTTTGATTCTGACGAGGCAATATGGGGCCAGGTGGTGTCACGAGCGGCACGTGTAGCAACGGATCCCTGAAATTTTGCAGTCTCTGCTTATGCATTTGAGATTTTCTTGTTTCAGGAGGACAGCTATTGGATGTGTCATCATCAATGACGATGTGAGGAATCTTTTTTGGAGGTAGCGACCATGCTTCTTGAGGTCGCTTTTCACGCTGCGCTAAGGCAGGAAACCCAGGCCTCCTGGGTGGACGCTGTGTGCCATCAACTTGAGGCCTCATTGTTGGTCGTTGTGTGGCAGCAACCTCATGACTTGTTCTTCTACTCTCCTTGGCAGCAACTTGACGCACAAATCGCTGAATATGCGACGAGATAGGTGGCCTAGCATATTTTCTCACTTCCGGCGAATGACCATCATCAGTTGTAATTGGGGTTGCTTGCAACTGCGCAGAGTAAGAGAATCTGCCTATGGTCATAAAGTAATTTGATGGTAGTTGAGGAGTCCTCCATTCAGGACTATACCATTGAATTGGCGTCGGATCCAGGACATCTGGTGTAGATCTTATTCTTTTTTCTTCGTTTCCGTCATGCATTTGGTCAAAGATAAGTAATATGAGTTAGTTGTACTGCTCAGCTACCTTTCATGGACTTCTCTTCAGAAACCAGTTGTACTTCCCCGCGCCCCCACTGTTATATAAACTTTTCTTAAAATAGTTTATGTAGATGATCTCCCAGGTGCTAAAGTTGGATCGTACTAGTTGTACTGCTCAGCTACCTTGCATGTACTTTCTTCAGAAACCAGTTGTACTTCTCCTAGTTCATGAAACTACCTAGAGGAATTTTGTCCAGGTAGGCACACATATAGACTCGCTCATACCTTCAGTACTAAGAACAGGGCAGTACAGATTTATTTACCTTGGGCAACTTGTCACTTGAAGTACCAGCTCGACGCTTCCGACTAATGGCAGCTTCACTGAATTTTTTGGCTAAAGCCCGAGCAGTTGGTGTTGGTGCCATCTGTTGGATACGCGAGGAGATTACGAACATCAAATCTCCGAAGCTAAACAACAACACGTTGATGGAGACAGAGGAATTCGGAGTTGGTCGGAGTAAACTCACGGCGGCGCGGAGTGTGAGGTCCTCGCTCCGCTCGCTCGCCCGCCTTGCCGGAGCCGGAGAAGGAGGTGCATCGGAGAAGGTTGCCATGGACGAGACACGGTCGGGGCGTGCTCCCTCGCGTCGGCTACCGCCGCCGCTCGCTCGCCCGCCCTGGTTCGTAGAAGGTGCCCTAGGTGGGGGAGGAGTCGCGGAGAAGGTCGTCGGAGACGAGACACGGCCGGGGCGTGCTCCCTCCCGTCCGCTACCGCCGCCGCTCGCTCGCCCGCCCCGGTTCGTAGAAGGTGCCCTAGGTGGGGGAGGAGGCCGGAGGCGGCGCGGACTCCCTCGCTTCGCTCGCTCGTCTGCGCCGCGAGGACGAAGGTCCTCTTGTTGGGCTGTGACTGGGTCGGACCTCCCGGTCCGAGGCGCTCCCGTGCCCTATAGGGGAGCGATTGTTGTAGATTCCTATTCTACAACCGGTTATACAATATACCTGTCCTATATATATATATATATATATATATATATATATATATATATATATATATATATATATATATATATATATATATATATATATATATATATATATATATATATGACATATTCATTCTACACCCGGGTGTAACTACACCCACGTGTGTTTCACACATGTATGGAGTATCTATCATACCGGGAGGTATGTAATATGTAGTATGGAGTATATAATGCAATTTTAGTACTATAGATACTTATTTATTGGTAGTATGTAAAAAATTTCTACATACTTCTCTTTTATATGCACATATGACGATATTTCGAGTATATAGTGTAAAATATTAAGACCATTACAATTTTTTCATGAAACTTGTTTCGGCGTATCTTAGATATAGTATATGAACATACTCAAACCGATAAAGTATGACGATATATAGGTTCTTGGCAGGCGGCAGGAGCAGCGGGCAAGTGCTTGCTTGGTAGGCCAACAGCCCTGTGAACCGGGCGGGGCACTCGACGAAAGGGGTGTAACTACACCCACGTCTCAAACACCACCTTGTGGAAGTATTTGTCATATTTTATCGGTTTGAGTATGTTCATATACTATATCTAAGATACCCCAAAACAAGTTTCATGAAAAAATTATATTTTACACTATATACTTGAAATATCGTCATATATGCATATAAAAGAAAAGTATGTAGAATTTTCTTACATACTACCTAAAAAGAAGTATATATAGTATTAAAATAGCATTATATACTCCATACTACATGTTACATACCTCCCGGTATGATAGATACTCAATACATGTCTGAAACACACATGGGTGTAGCTACACCCGGGTGTAGTATGAATATGTCCATATACATATATATATATATGTCACATTTAATATTGAATTCTATTTCAATCACTAAAGTAAATAAACGGTATAATAGCCCAGTACAAACGTTCAGGATCATGGCTATTCTGTTCCAATACCTAGCCCTGATTTCGTCCGCCAAGTAATGGGGCGTGCTCCAACGGAAGCAGCTGAGTCCGACACTACCTGTGGAGATAGCGTCGATCTCCTAGTTTATTTTTCTCTATCAAAATTGATGTAAGCTTTGCCATCACCTAGTTTATTTTTGCAACCCACATTCCCACAAGTATGATTAACATTACATATATAGATTGAATTTACACAAAAGATGATTAATAATAATAACCTGTTTTTTTGATGTCGTCGTTCCTCTCCGTGAACCCAGGGTGTCATCTGTCCCGGCCACCTTAGCGATCTTCTTGTAGGGCCAGTATGCAGTAGCCGTATTGTTCATTTAAGCTGAAAAGTTTCGAGCATATACACTTCATGCAACCATCATAGTGGAGCCAGACTGAACAGATATTGAGGCTTCCCCGTGGGCGTCGATGTGTCACGCAAACAAGCTGAAAAGCATCCGATGAAGACCACGAGGGAGGTGACACCGGTTACGTCATCGGGCATGAACCGCGTGAGCGAGCTAGGCGCGCGATGGCTCGTAGGTTCCAGTTGCTGCTGGACAGCCTCCACCCGACCATGGCCTTCTCCTCCTCGACATCCGCTCTCCTCCTAGGGAGTTGGAAATCCTCGGAGGTGCGTGTTCACTAGTAGAAAAAAGAGCATTTGGTTCACCCCTTTAGTCTCGGTTCATTTTTTTAACCCAGACTAAAGGGGTGAGAGCCACACCGCCGGATTTGTGAGGGACCTTTAGTCCCGGTTCGTGTTACGAACCGGGACTAAAGGTTCACCGCATGCGGCAGCAGAGGCGGGCCCCAGCGCCAGAGACCTTTAGTCCCGGTTCGTAACACAAACCGGGACTAAAGATCCTCACTTTATCAGCTTCTTCCACCCCTGCTCACTCCATTTTTCCCACCGAGCCCGAGCTCAAAATCATTTCCTCTCCATTTCTTCTCCATTTGGCAAGATTGAAGCCACCCCACGGTTAGCCTCTTCATCCTCTTTCCGGCATTGCTTATTTAGCTCATTTTGCTCATTTCAATTTTTTTGTGCAAGCAAGGTGTTCGATGTAATGACTAAGTTATGATCTCATTTGTGTATATGTGCAATTTGTTCTCAAACTAAAATAATGATTTATGTGTTTTAGTGTGGTGAGGAGCCTTATCGACGTCGATCGCCCGCGCCGTCCCGTCACCACCTCGGTGAGCCTCTATATTTTATTTTATTTTATTTTAAAAACATAGCTTTTATGATTTAGATGCATAGTTACTACTTGTATAATTTTCTAACTTGTATTATATGTATAGTGTCATGGTTCTGATATCCGTCCCCGTCGGTCCTCGTCCGGTCTATGATTCGGATGTGGTATATTTTCAAAACTATTTATTTCATTCTATGTTTCTGGCAATTATGGCGACCAACTTGACATAGAATTATTTTTATCTAGGAGGTAGTTGAACCAGAAATTGAACCTGACCCTATTGTCGAGTTTTTGGATAAAGAAAACAATGATTTGAAAGCAAAATTGAAAAGAAGTGAAGCTCTTTATCTTCAATGCTTAGAAGATAAGATGAAATTAGAGCTCAAACTTGCCGACGTGGTCGATGGTAACGAGATCAAGATGGATGCAATGCGCTTGAAGATAAAAAGGATTAGAAAATATGCCATTAATCGGGAGGCTTGGTATCATTATGTTGTGTGTTCAGTATTTACCTTAGTTGCGATTTTGATCGCATTTGTTGTTGTATTTAAATTCTTTAGATAATTTTTATATTTGTTTCAGTTAATGTATGTTTTATGAGAACTATGTATTACCGCTTGTCAATACTCTACCCTTATTTTAATGGATGACATTGTATTAATTAATTTGCTCTTACATATTATTTATGACAGTAGTGTAATAATGGGGTTCGATATACTTTTATGTAATACAGATGAACCGACAATGGATGTACGGTGACCGATGTTGTCCTGAGTTCATTGATGGCATGCATAATTTTCTCCATATGGCTGAGGCAAACAAGCCGAAGAACGGTTTTATTCGTTGTCCATGTAGTGCCTGCAAGAATATGAGTGATCAGTCTACCTCAAAAGTCATTCACTCACACCTCTTGCATAATGGTTTTATGCCTGGTTATTATTGTTGGACCAAGCACGGAGAAACAGGGGTTATCATGGAAGAAAATGAAAAAGAGGAGGATAATGACAAGTATCCTTGGTTCAGTGATACTACAATGGGAGAAGACGAAACTGAAGAAGATCCCATTATTGATGAGCCCGACGATGATCTTCGTCGGGCCATTCGTGATGCACAAATGGACTGTGGAAGTGAAAACGAAAGGTTGAAGTTGGAGCGTATGTTAGCTGATCACGCCAAATTGTTGTACCCAACTTGTCAAAATGACCAGAAAAAGCTAGGTACCACACTTGAATTGTTGCAATGGAAGGCAGAGAATGGTACTTCTGACAAGGGATTTGAAAATTTGTTAAAAATAGTTAAGAAGATGCTTCCAAAGGATAACGAATTGCCGTCTAGTACGTATGAAGCAAAGAAGGTGGTATGCCCTCTAGTATTAGAGGTGCATAAGATACACGCTTGCATTAATGACTGCATCCTCTACCGCGGTGAGCACGAAAAATTGAATGCATGTCCTGTATGTGGTGCTTTGCGGTATAAGATCGGGCGAGATGACCATGGTGATGTTGAGGGCGAGCCGCGCCCCAGGAAGAGGATTCCTGCAAAGGTGATGTGGTATGCTCCTATAATACCACGGTTGAAACGTTTGTTCAGCAATAGAGAGCATGCCAAGTTGTTGCGTTGGCACAAAGAAGATCGTAAAAAAGACTTGATGTTGAGACACCCCGCGGATGGGTCCCAGTGGAGAAAAATTGACAGAGAGTTCCCGACATTTTCAGATGACGCAAGGAACTTAAGATTTGGCCTAAGTACAGATGGCTTTAATCCTTTTGGAGAGCAGAGCTCCAGTCACAGCACTTGGCCCGTGACTCTATGTATATATAACCTTCCTCCTTGGCTCTGCATGAAGCGGAAGTACATTATGATGCCCGTGCTCATTCAAGGCCCGAAGCAACCTGGCAACGACATTGATGTGTACCTCAGGCCATTAGTTGAAGAACTTTTGCAGTTGTGGTGTGAGGAAGGTGTACGTGTGTGGGATGAGCACAAACTGGAGGAATTTGATCTACGAGCTTTGCTTTTTGTAACCATCAATGATTGGCCTGCTCTAGGCAACATTTGAGGACAGTCAAACAAGGGATACAATGCATGCACGCACTGTTTAGCTGAGACTGATAGTATACATATAGGTAACAAGAATGTGTACCTAGGTCATCGTCGGTTTCTTGTACCCAAGCATCCGTTAAGGAAGAAAGGCAAGCATTACAAATGTGAGGCAGATCATCGGCCAAGGCCTACCCGCCCTTCTAGTTCTGCTATACATGATATGGTCAAGGATTTAAATGTAATCTTTGGAAAGGGTCCTGGCGGTCTCACTGTTCCGAATGACGCAAACAACCACGTACCCATGTGGAAGAAGAAATCTATATTTTGGGAGCTGCCATATTGGATAATGCTAGAGATTCACTCTGCAATCGACGTGATGCACGTGACAAAGAACATTTGTTGCAATTTGCTTAACTTCTTGGGCGTGTATGGGAAGTCAAAAGATGGGAAGTCAAAAAAAGGTACACCGAAAGGAAGGCAGACCCATCAACGTATGAGCGAAGAGATGCATCGAGACGATACTCATTCAGAGAATCAGCCAGGTCCTGCAAGCTACGCTCTTGCTAAAGAAGAGAAGAAAATATTTTTTGAGTGCCTTCGCAGTATGATGGTTCCATCTGGCTTCTCATCAAATATAAAAGGAATAATAAACATGGCAGAGCAAAAATTTCAGAATCTAAAGTCTCATGACTGTCACGTGATTATGACACAATTACTTCCGGTTGCATTGAGAGGGCTTCTACCGGAAAATGTTCGAGAACCCATTGTGAAGCTATGTGCATTTCTCAATGCAATTTCTCAGAAGGTCACCAATCCACTAACTCTAAAAAATTTAGAGAAGGATGTGGTCGAATGTCTTGTCAGCTTCGAGTCAATATTATGACGCACCTTGTAGTCCACCTAGTCGAAGAGATTTCTGTTCTCGGTCCTGTATTTTTACACAACATGTTCCCCTTTGAGAGGTTCATGGGAGTCTTAAAAAAATATGTGCATAACCAGGCTAGGCCAGAAGGAAGCATCGTCAAGGGTTATGGAACAGAGGAGGTCATTGAGTTTTGTGTAGATTTTATTCCTGATCTGAAGCCGATCGGTGTTCCTGAATCACGTCATGAGGGGAGACTGCATGGAAAAGGCACCCTTGGAAAGAAAGCAACAATATGTCAAGACGGGGATTCTTTCACTCAAGCACACAACACCGTTCTACATAATTCCAGTTTGGTGGGTCCGTATGTCGAGGAACACAAGAATGTTTTACGCTCCAAGTACCCGGAGAAATCTGAAGATTGTATTGATGGAGAACACATGAAAACTTTCAGCAGTTGGTTAAAAAGACGTCTCACTAATGACACCAATGTTGAAGAACAGCTATACTTGTTGGCCACATCACCAGCTTCAACTATATTGACTTTTCAAGGGTACGAGATAAATGGAAATATATTTTACACAGCCAAACAAGATAAAAAGAGCACCAACCAAAACAGTGGAGTACGCTTTGATGCAACAAACTGCAACGGGACAAAGGACACATATTATGGTTACATAGAGGAGATATGGGAACTTGGCTATGGACCTACTTTTAAGGTCCCTTTGTTCAAGTGCAAATGGTTCAACCTACGAGGCGGGGTAGAGGTAGACCCACGATACGGAATGACTACAATGGATCTCAACAATCTTTCGTACGAGAATGAACCATTCGTCCTAGCCAGTGAAGTTGCTCAGGTTTTCTATGTGAAAGACATGTCTACCCTACCGAAAAAAAGAAAAGATAAGCAAGCGAGTACATCATACGATGAGCCAAAGCGCCACATAGTTCTTTCAGGGAAAAGAGTCATTGTGGGAGTGGAGGACAAGACAGACATGTCAGAAGATTACGATAAGTTTCATGACATTCCGCCCTTTAAAGTCAACACTGATCCAAGTATCAAGTTAAATGAAGAAGATTGTCTGTGGTTACGGCGCAATCAGAAGAACAAGTAAACACTAGAGAGGGATATTATTGTTGATGTGTAATATCCGAATGCTTTGTATCAGAAGAACAAGTGAACTGAAGTATTTTGTAGATGCATGGAACAAAACACACGATTTCACCTGCATACAGCCCAACGGTGGCTCGTGAGTGCCTGCATATGAAATGCACCGTTGGACGTATGCAGGGAATCCGAATGCTTTGTATTCTGTCGATGAAGTAGAATGAGGAGACAATGACTGCCGAACATGTTCAAGAGGGGGCTATATATAGGGTCATGTGACTCACGAACTGGTCATGATAGTGCCCATCCAACAGCTCAGAATCTCTCAAAAGAAACACATCTCTTCATCCAACGGCTCACAAGTGCTTTAAAGAAACACACGATCCATGTGCTTCTTTAGTCCCGGTTGGTGTTACCAACCGAGACTAAAGAAGCACATGGATCGTGTGTTTCTTTCTAGTGCTTGTGAGACGTTGGATCTGAGGTGTGTTTCTATTGAGAGATTCTGAGCTGTTGGATCAGCAGTATGACGACCACTTCGTGACCCACATGACTCGGTTGTTGTTACCAACCGGGACTAAAGAAGCACACGTACCTTATATATATCCCCCCTCCCGGACATGTTCAGCACTCAGTGTCTACTCATTGTAGTTCATTTTGGCAGCACACGGGTAGCAGAGAGCACTCAGTGAAGGCTGAAGGTGAACCCTCCCCTCGGCAGAGGCATCTCTGGGCAACCAGCGGCAAGACGTCTCTGATGATCTGGGACCGTTTCAAACGGTTGCATATCATCAGAGATGTCTTGTCGGACGGTTGTAGATCATCAAAGATGTCTTGCCACGGTCATTTGGCTTAGCTTGAAATGACCATAACTTGGTCATTTGGCTTAAAACTTCTAGATGTTCAAGGATTTGATTTTTTGAGGTGTTTATCATTTTTCCTAGAAACTAGTACACATATAAGGAGCCCATGCCAAAGGATTTGATTTTTTGAGGTGTTTATCACTTTATTACATTTTTTCTTAAAAATGATCAAAACGGTCGCTACGATTAATCATCGGAAGAGGTGATATTTTCTAGAACTATCAATGTTTCTGTGATATAACCACTAGTTGTGTACCTTAAAATGATTTTTCCAAAAGTTTCAAACCAAACTATCAAATAGTTGTAGTTCAAATTTGAATTACTTTCGATAAATCAACATAAACTCAATTAACTAGGGGAAATTAGTTAGAATTGTAAGAAAAAACTCATACTTGGGGATCATCCATCATATGTGCACCACTCTTAGTGAAAAATAGTTGGGTGCCATTTGGAATCATATTTTCTGTACTCACTTCACGAAAAACCTCGTTTTTTGCACTCAAAAAAAGGAAAATGATATTTATGAAAATAATTTGAAGAATCCCTTTGGCATGGTTGTTTAATATACAAATATGCACCTATGTGTGGAGTATGAGATCTTTATCACAAACTATGTCGTCGAAATGACCATAACTTGGTCATTTGGCTTGAAACTTCTAGATGTTCATACATGATAGACCTTTTTGTGAAGACTTTTTTTTGCAAATGTAGGCAAAAATCAAGTTTATCATTTTTCCTAGCAACTAGTACACATATAAGGAGCCCATGCCAAAGGATTTGATTTTTTGAGGTGTTTATCACTTTATTACATTTTTTCTTAAAAACGATCAAAACGGTCGCTACGACTAATCATCGGAAGAGGTGATATTTTCTAGAACTATCAATGTTTCTGTGATATAACCACTAGTTGTGTACCTTAAAATGATTTTTCCAAAAGTTTCAGACCAAACTATCAAATAGTTGTAGTTCAAATTTGAATTACTTTCGATAAATCAACATAAACTCAATTAACTAGGGGAAATTAGTTAGAATTGTAAGAAAAAACTCATACTTGGGGATCATCCATCACATGTGCACCACTCTTAGTGAAAAATAGTTGGGTGCCATTTGGAATCATATTTTCTGTACTCACTTCACAAAAAACCTCATTTTTTGCACTCAAAAAAAGGAAAATGATATTTATGAAAATAATTTGAAGAATCCCTTTGGCATGGTTGTTTAATATACCAATATGCACCTATGTCTGGAGTATGAGATCTTTATCACAAACTATGTCGTCGAAATGACCATAACTTGGTCATTTGGCTTGAAACTTCTAGATGGTTATACATGATAGACCTTTTTGTGAAGACTTTTTTTGCAAATGTAGGCAAAAATCAAGTTTATCATTTTTCCTAGCAACTAGTACACATATAAGGAGCCCATGCCAAAGGATTTGATTTTTTGAGGTGTTTATCACTTTATTACATTTTTTCTTAAAAACGATCAAAACGGTTGCTACGACTAATCATCGGAAGAGGTGATATTTTCTAGAACTATCAATGTTTCTGTGATATAACCACTAGTTGTGTACCTTAAAATGATTTTTCCAAAAGTTTCAGACCAAACTATCAAATAGTTGTAGTTTAAATTTGAATTACTTTCGATACATCAACGAAAACTCAATTAACTAGGGAAAATTAGCTATAATTCAAAGAAAAAACTCAAACTTGGTGATCATCCATCATATGTGCACCACTCTTAGTGAAAAATAGTTGGGTACCATTTGGAATCATATTTCCTGTACTTACTTCACAAAAAACCTCATTTTTTCCACTTAAAATAATTTATGAAATAATTTGAAGAAATCACCTAGGCATCTTAAAATGAAAGAATATAAAACAAACCATAAAAAACTAGAAACCAAAACAATTCAAAAAATAAGTAAACCAAAATAAGAAATAGAAAAGTAAACAATTCAAACATTTAAAACAAAACAGAAACAAAAACCAGTAAAAAGAAAAAAGGAAAAAAGGTCATTTGTCTCGGTCCAGGCAGACCCTTTAGTCGCGGTTGGTGTTACCAACCGCGACTAAAGACCCTTTAGTCTCGGTTCGTGGCTGGAACCGAGACTAAAGGTCTGGCCGCGCCGTTTAGTGTGGTCACGGCCAATTTTTAGGGCATTCTTCTCCAAATCCTCTCGCGCGGCGAAGCCCTGCTCAATCCGCTCCTGCGCCGCCTCCCATCGTTCCTCTCCTCTCCGCCGTGCTGCTCCGGTGGCTCACCGTCGCCTCCGCGCTCCTCTCCGGTCGCTCGCCGTCCTCTACATCGAAGCGCCCGCGGCTCGGCCTCCTCCCGCATCGACGCACCCGTGGCCTCCGTCGTCCGCCGTTCTCGCTCCGCCACGCTCACCGCCAGCACCTACTCTCCGGTCGCTCGCCATCCTCTGCCTCGACGCGCCCACGGCTCGGCCTCCTCCGCATCGACGCGCTCCTCTCCGGTCGCTCCTCTCCGGTCGCTCGCCATCCTCTTCGAATTCGTAAGCTCAAACCCTAGCTGTGGCAAGACAAAATGCAAAGAACAACATATATCGCACCAAAAATATATACTGCTCTGCTCTTGTTAACATGCAACCATCAACTAAACACATGCATTTCTTTTTTAGGGAAAAAAGATTGTCCAGTTCAGCAATATATACTGCTCTGCTGGGGTTACTATTGCTCTTCAGAGGTCGGCAGCATTTAATTTAGAACACATTTGCTCGTCCTTCTATTTGCAATCAATCATGTCCTTATCAATTGATATGTGGTTTTCTTTGGTTTTGACTATGGGCAAAGTTATTTGAAATGGTCAATTGATCACATGTCTATAGTGATATCAAATTAAAGAAATTCTGCATCATTCTTTCTAGTTTAATTTCTTAAAGCATCGACCATGAAAATTAATCTTCTCTCAGGATTGCAAATCAAATTTCTAATGCTTCATTAATATTGTGTGGACGGTTCGCGTTAAAAAGTGTAACATTTATGTTGATTAACTCATATCTAGGTTTAGAAAATTCTTAATTCAACATTATAGTATCTATAAAATCATGTCAATTGCCTGTTAGATTTTGGGTCTGTAGACATGATTTCATAGATACTATAATGTTGAATTTAAAACTTCAATTTATATCCATTCTTACTTAGAGTGGCATATCCATTCTTACGTTGACGTATCGAGAGGAAATATTGTATTCTCATATTATTTGTGTGCTTATGTATCATACATTCATTAGTTGCAGAAATCATGGAATAAGAGGCATAAATGTTGCTATTGATTAGTTAGCTCACTGCATTACATTGTTTCTCCCATTGATATCATATATGAAACTGTATCCAAAATATTTGTAGGATCTTACTCAAACCATAAATAAGTCATCTCTCTAAATCTGGGCATAATTAATCTTGTCAAATCTGTATATTTATCCTCCCAATTCTGCCATTAATTGCACTAAATACATTAAATTTGGCATCATATGTCACATAGGTTTTCTCTATATAAACACACACGTACCCCTTTTCTCATAGCCAAGCCAAGACCTACCACTCCCAACATGGCAAGTAGCAATCCGCTTTAATGGCCAGAAGCCATTGTACAGGTGCAAACTCTTTCTGTATCTGGTATGAGCACCGTGCCTCCACAGTACATCAGGCCTCTATCCGAGCGTACCAGTGGTAGCAAAAATGACCCTAGCCTTAGAATCCCAGTTATTGATCTCGCTAGCTTCTCTAATGCCCCTGACCATCACCAAGCAATGCTAGAAGCAGTAGCCGATGCATGTAAGAATTGGGGATTCTTCCAGTTAGTGAACCATGGTGTGGACATGGATGTTATGTGAGCATCATTAAAACTATCATGGCTGTCTAGAAAACAGATTCCTGATCTTTACTGGGAAAAAGGTATAAAATCACAGAAAAGGAAAATTGACTTGATATTTTACGACCGAAATATTCAGTTATTAATACACATTTCATTAGTTCGAAGTTTTCTGATTTGAGCACCGTAAGTGCCTCTGAAAATTCACTCTTTACGGGCTGTCCAGTTTTTGACATATTATGTCTTTATTTTGCATTACTCTCATTACTTGTGTTTTGTGTGGTTCTTTTGATCAAGGAGCAATACACAACCTTCGTAACAATAGCTAATGTTTAGAATCAACTCATGATATGTCTTTGCTGTACTTACTGTTTGTGTATGTATCAGATGAGGCTTTTTATGAACTTCGGTCGACTCATGCGTTTATTTGCTAACTTGTTGTGTTTGACTCTTATATCTCTCTGTGACTCAATGCTAATTTGATTGATATACAATTCATTATACAACTTGCAGGAGGTCTGCTGCTCGGGTCCTTGTGTCCACGGCTTTTCAGGAGGTCTTGCTTCAGTGGCTATCTTTGTTTTGTAAATTGAGATGATTGTAAATGTGTTAGATATGAAATTGTAATATATGATCCGTATATATATTATGGTGTGTTGGATATGCAAATTGAGATGATTGTAAATGTGTACGAAAAAAGATGATTTTGTGTTAGATATGCACAATTCTAAAATATGATCCATATATATAGTTTTGTGTTAGGTATGCAAGATGAGCACACACTGTTTTCTTGGCTGCCACCTTGTTGTGCTATATGATCCATACTTGTTGCAATTATTGTACTTGTATATATTTTTCAGATGAATAAATGTAAACTTGATTATAATGCCCGAGCTATGGATTGCAGGTAGAGCTATGGAGCACTTGCGAGACGAACAGATAGAAGAAGCACAATTTCAACGAGACGAAGAGATGGAAGACCAAATGGAACAACTTATTTTTAATGATGCACGAGCTGGAGGAGATGTAGATGATTATGATTTCAACTAATTTTTGAACGACTTTGGAATCGAGTCACAAGACTTTGATGTGGTGATAGCAAACTCCGGCGGGAGGTGTATATGTGTTTATAATAAATATGGCGATATGTTGTTGTTAACTACATGCATTAATTGATTTATGTTGCATTTATTAACGACTTATTTTTCTTTTAGCCATCCGGATCGAGCAAATCTGCAAAAAAGCAGCCACCATGTGCTCCTCGAGGCAAGGCAAAAAGAATGACGAGCGAGGATCCAAAGTTACCGATTGAGGAAATTGCTGATTCCGGCGAACCGCTCGAACCAAAACAGAACCGCAACAAATTTATAAGTCAAGCTGGAGTTATTGTTAGGGACATGATCCCAATCGGCATACGCGAATGGAATAAGCCGGCGGTCGCAGATGTGGACGACCCATGTTATGTCCACCAAGTTCTTAAGGATTTGGTCTATAACACGCTGTTGTCACATTTCACCCTCCCGCCAGATCTCTCTAAAGTGAAGAAGGACAACCTCAAGAAGTGGACTCTTATTAAGATGGCGGAACAATTCCGGAACTGGAAGAAAAAGTTATGGAATCAATATGTAGAAACAAAAGAAGTGCCAGATTTTAGTGGAGCACAAGGGAAGAAGTTAGAATCTGAATGGGCGGCGTTTAAGGCGTATAGGGAATCACCTATGGCTGTGGCCCGATCGACGATAAATAAATTGAATGCTGGGCTGAAGGAACACCACCATACATTGGGGACAGGTGGCTACAAGAGCGCCATTCCTAAGTGGTTAGCCTATGAAGAAAAACTGCTTCAATCGGGGGTCCGTCCACAGACACTTGACTAGACCGAGAGGTCGAAATTCTGGTTGTTCGCGCATGGGGCAATGTTGGACCCTAAAACCGGAGAGATTGTTGGAAGGGGAAAATGGAAGGTTCTCGTTAATCGTATAAAAAAGAAGCTCGAAGAAGCAATTAATGATGTTCGCAATGGTGTGTTCAAACCCGATAGAGAGGATGACGAGCTGACACGGGCACTGGGGAATCCTGAACATGTTGGACGAGCTCGAGGCTTTCCTGGCGGTGCTACGTTTAAGACTGCGTGGCCGGAATCCGCTCACACTTATAGAAGCCGTAGCAGAGGTAAGAAGAAGGAGGCCGACCGGATATTACAATTGGAACGTGAAATGAAGGAGCAACGGGCGGAAATAAAAGCATTGAAGGAGCAAAGAACGGAACCTCAGGAGCGGCACCAATTAGACCATGAAGCGCATGCCGCCCCATCTCAGCGTAGAAGCAGCGTTGGTTCCACGCGTCAGGTCGACGTTGGTGCCTACCCAGTGGATGAAATCACAGAGCCTACAGGTTGTGAGCTACATATAGCAATGCGAAACATAACTTTGAAGGTGGCGGTGGGGCAAGCTTCAGTAATTCAACCTGGAGAACTCTACCATTGTGGTCAAATTCCAGATGGCTACGCTCGTGTCGGGGTGGACTAAATTATGCCGGGATTTGAATCCTTGGAACTTGAGTTACCTGGAGGTGACGAGGAGAAAACGTTGGCAGACGTCAAGCATGCCTTCACCCTATGGCCCAAGAAATACATCGTCCTTTCAGAACAAGGAAAGTCCACTCCTCGTTCTAGGAGTCCAGCTCACCAGCCAAGTCCACTCTTCCTCGAGAGGGATCAAAGACGGAGTCCATCTCCACCCCATCAGCAAAGCCCACACCTCCCCGATAGGGACCCCAGCCCGAGTCCATCTCCAGCTCAACAGCAAAGCCAACCGCCCCCCCGAGAGGGCTCCTAGCGCGAGGCCATCGCAGTCTGTGCCAGTCTGCCAGAATTAAGTCGTTCTCGAGTAGGCGCCAGTCTGGTTCTCCTGTTAGGAAGAAACCTAGAAAGCAGAAAACACCGCCGCCTACTCCAAAGTTACCTTGGGAGAGAACCATCGAGGAAAACGATATCGCATGCAAAGAACATACGGATGCCTGGCTTGCTGGCGTGAAACAGAAAGCGTTAGCGCAACAATTGCCTCCTGCAAAATTTACTGCCGGAATTCCTCAGGAAAAAATTGACCGTTGCATCGATGCCCTATACAACCCCCCACCATCGCCGCCAACAGACTATGATCGCAACATTGGTAAGTCATATGACGAAGAGATGGATGATCGATCGAAAAAAGGGAAACAAGTTGCCCAACTTGGAGAACAAGACGCACAGTCGGCCCCCCCGCTCAAGGTGCTTGATGACAGAGTTCTCAAAAACATCAATGTGCGGGAGCTGGTATATTCGGGAGATGATATCCCCTTCGCGGATGTTGTTCGTACTTATGTTCACGGGGAGAATTTTGTTGACGGCGACTTACCCACAAGAATGCGTCAATTTCAAGCCTGGTACAAGCATACCGTAAAGGAGACGAATAATGTCGCTCTCATGATGGCAGTTACGGAAGAGCATTATTTCCAAGAATACTCTGTTGTCCTTTACTTCGCCGAAATCTTTCAGTTATACAATCTCCGGGCCCTCGACAAAGGCATCATGAGTTCCTATTGTCTGTAAGTCATCTATTCCTGTAATTTAATGTTTTAATTAGCTCTACTCGTTCATTGTCTGTGATAATCCTCTCTATAATATTTTGTGTGCTTTATTACGCAGAATGAAGATGCTCGAATGCAAGAAGAAGAAAATCAACCACATTGGGTTCATTGACCCCTCTATAATGCATGAAGAAAACATAATTGATCCACTAGTTAACAAGGATACACCGGGGAATTTGCTAATGTTTTTCAAGCGACAAGCTTACAAAAAATATATATTATGGCCTTACAATTTCAAGTGAGTGTTACTGCTTATTACACATTCTATTTTTCTCACCCGATGTTAAGTTTAATTGATTAGTTATGCATGACTATTTATAAACGTGCGCAGCTACCACTACATTCTTATCGTTATTGACTTGCGGAAAGGAGAAATTGTTGTCCTTGACTCGCTAAGAAGATGCCCTAAACAATACAAGACCTGTTTTGATTTGGTGGCAAGGTACTTTCTTTTCTTATCGCCTCTTTCGTTCATTTTCTAATATCAAAGAATTTATGACTCATTCATTCAGTTTCTTGTCATGCAGTGTTTGGAAAATGTTTCTCGCGGAACATCCGAACAGTGGATGGCCAGAGAAACTGCGTTGGCGTACTAACGATGTAAGTAATACTATAACTAGGCCCATGCACCATTATCATACTTTATTATTATTTGATTAAATTTTATTCTTCTATAGACTTGTCTTAAACAGCCAACCGGGACTGATCTATGTGGATTCTTCGTTTGCGAGTACATGCACACTGTGGTCAACGAGAGTTTGAAGAGCAAAAGAAGTATCGAAGTACGTAAAGCTCTAGTCACAACATTATTTTTGTATCATCAATCGTGATGAGTTTTATTCATTTCATATCTCATGTATTCATTGTGATATCATTTTTTTACAGTTGGCAAGAAAGCGCAACGAGTTACCAATAAATATATATTACCTCACCGATGTCATACCGGAGACCGGAGAGTACCACTATTTTGACTAGTGCGGACATGTAATATATAGTGATCTCCATGTAACAAAATATTTCTAAGTCTCTGGAACCGGGAAACGTGATATTCATGTACCACGCGTACTTAAATGTGTATGTGTTATCAACACATGATCTTCATCTAATTGTATATATGCATGATGCAATTTTATCTAGGTTCGTATAATAATTTATACGTGTTTTTCGCACTCGAAGCCGTAGCATCCGAAACCCCTACCCCGACGCATCGACATGGTACCATCCGAAACCCCTACCCAGAAAACCGGTCGAAATAAAAAAAAAGCAAAGCACTGAAATGAAAATAAAAACAAAACCCTGAAATGTAAAAAAAAACAAAACCCTAGTCCCGGTTCGTAACACGAACCGGGACTAAAGGGTTCGCCCTTGCACGCCCCTGCCCCCTCCACGTGCGGAGCTCTAATTGGTGGGGGGGGGGGGGCTCCGGTCCCGGTTTGTGCTGAGCCGGCACCTAAGGGGGGGGGGCTCTAGTCCCCCCTTGGTAGTCCCGGTTGCTACACCGGGACTACAGGCCCTCTGGAACCGGGACTAGAGCCCCAATTTCCACTAGTGGTTCTTAAGCTTCTTCTTGCGAGGCGGGGCTATTTTAATTGTGTGAGGAAACATACCGTACCAATTGTATTCTGGAAATATCACTACAGTAATGGATCCTAACTAATACATACCCAGATTGCCAAACCTCAAGAAGGTAATCAAATGCAAATAAGATCACCCCAATTTATGAACATGTACCTATTGTTCCCTCTACTACAAGTTATTAGCAAAATAAGAACTCACAATTTGCTCTCTCGAGTAGGTCTGTTCGCTGTCCCCCAAATATGTTGTGCATTCTTCTTTGCTCATCTAAAATTGTAAATAGCCTATTGCACACAGAGATATCATGTCGCAGAAAATAACACATTCAGTTCATTGTACAAAGAAAATTATTGTAGTACCATGGCAAAAAGCACTGCTACCTGCTTCTCCTCACCCTCTAGCCCCCACAAACTAAAACATACGGAAACAATTGTAGTAATCTTTGAAAGAATTAAGCTAAAGAAAACTTCAAAGATAAAAGAAAGATTTTTGTATTTTGTATTTAGACTTCCTTGTGCTTCGTATGATAGACAAAAACACATAATATGCCTAACATGTGAATATACGTACCACCCTCTGTCAACCCCGGCGGCCGCGACGTTCCTGCTAACATCCTTAGTTTACAATCTACATGTGTACAAGAGTAACGACTGAAACTGACTGCTGAAGCCTGAAGGTGAGCATCAGTAGGACCACAACCCCGTGGAGCTCAGCGGCGACGGAGGAGTCGGTAGTCGGCGCCTCTGGCTTTGGAACCGCGAGGGTGGATAGGAAACAAGAAGAGGAGAGTGGAATTACCGACGTCTTCCTACAGTTATTGAAGAAAAACCCGAAAAAAGTTGGGACCAATCAGAAAATACTTCCTGAGATGATAGAAAAGGGGAAACAACTAGTGTAGCTTTCCATGCCTTCGGACCCTCATCCTCCTGCAAATGCCGACATAAAGAAATAGTAGATCTATCCAATTAGGTGATTCACTACACAAGTGGACATTCTAAGAATAAGATTGTAAGTCTGTACCACAATTCCCTTGGGCAATTAAATATATAAGGTAGAAAATAAATTCATGACAACTAACAAATAAATTCATGACAACAATTAAAAGTGGAAACAAAAACTGAAACGTGAAGGTGCGGAACTTACAAAAGCTAGTAATAAAACTACACGACAGAGTGATTCTACAGTGGATTAAAAGAAAATTTATCATCTGAGCACCAACCATTACATAAATGTGAAGTAAAATATCCAGTGCCCCAAATTAACATGTCTTCTTGTAAAGCTCAAAACAAATTGGTTTAAATTACACAGTACATTAGTTAGCGGGATTCAAAAAAGCTACTCGGTGCACTCCATGAATTGATGAATTTTGTGAACATAAACCATAAACGAAGTGAGATGCATTTAGACAAATATGAGTATATGAACACAACCATTATCATAGGCAAAAACGTTGTGTTAAAAGACCTGTGTGATTGGCAGTTTATCTAGGGAATGATCTTGTATCTTGACTACATATTTCTTAAAACTACAACACGACAGTTGAAAAATTATGCTACCAATTCAGCTCACAAGACATTCAATCTACCAGTCAAAGTGGAATTATAAAAACAAATTAGATAGGACAAGACAAACCTAAGTGGTCCGTATTGCTACTCCAAGCACAAGCATATTTGGGAGACCCAGATCTGCATTTTGAAGCGGATTGTTTTTACCTCGGATTGCAAAATACCATTATCGCAAACACCACCCTTTTCTTTCAACTCAGCCACCTCTGTGGAAAGGGAGAGGTCATTATGGTCGTCTTCCAATGCGAGCTATGGATCTTCCTGGACCCTTCTCATTCAGATGGCAGCTTCTCCAAAAACTTAAGGACGAGGCTTCATTCCTAAGGAAAAAAATTATATCACATGTTGTTGCATTCCGGGTTGAGACATCATTTTATAGAATGGTTCCTGATGCCATAATTTAAAAATGTATTATCATAAAATGATCTTACTATTAAATATTTCCAAGAAAGCATTACTTTGTAAGTTTATTATCGTTTCTAAACATATATATTATGATATTACTATTAAATGAGCTTCTAAACATTGAACAAGGCTGCAAGAAATACACATATATACATGTCATTGAAATGAAAACAGTACTGTCATTGGTTGATGCCTCAATGCATAGCAAATTTCTCAAGAAGCTGTGCGTCCACTAAATATGAATTTTGTACGAAATGCTAAATCACAAGAAACAGATGAAAATCGGCAACAAGATGGAAAGAAATTTAAGAAACCCCGGGAGGGAGATAGGGTTCTTACTCACTTTTTCTCTCACTTGAGCTCCTTCAGATCATGTGACGCCCTTTCCCTTGATGATTGTAAAGAAACACCTAATCATATGAAAGGATGAATTTCAATCAGAATGTGAAAGAGAATCGATCCTATCTTTCAACAGTAGCAAAAAAAGTAAAGATCGGCACAATTATCTTGACTTCAGCTTGCCGGCAGTCAGCACCGAAGAAAGTGGGGGAAGGGAAGTGTATGTACTGAGATAGTTGGTGTTCTCGAGACCCTTCAAGTATCTTCTCTTCGACCCTCTTCTCTCCCCATGTCCGTACAGCTCCCCCCTCATAATTGCATCTGAGAATGAAATGTCTTAACACTTGTAGTGCATCAAAATCCTCAAGTAATGTCGTAACACACAAAGACGCAAAATCATTTGGACAGAGAACAAGAAGGGGAGGGTGGAACAATGCGGTCAGGGAGAGAGGGGGGACATGCTCACCGGAGAGGAGGAGATGGTTGACAGATCTCTGAGTTGCCCATGCGGGAGAGCTTGGCTGGGACGGCGATGGCGGTGGGCGGGGCGCGGAGCGTTGGCAAAGCCATGGCCTCTAGAGCTCCTGGGAGGAGACCGGGGTGTGGGGTGACAGGGGTCGGTGGCCAAGGTCGCGCGCGGCGGCAACGCAGGAGTAGGGTTAGAGATGCGTGACCAGTTCCCGTGCGTGAGGATGCGGTGTGTTCCAGGACAGTTGGATATTTCGTGGGCCGGCCCATACGAGCGATTGCACGGAAGGAAGCAGACCATCGATCGGCGGCGGGACGTTTTCCCGCCGGAGGGGTACCAAGTACCAACTCTCATTTAATAGTAAAGATAGTATTTATCACATTATCTCATAAGTTTGTAAAATGTTTTTGTATGATGCTATACCTGTATTAATCGGAATTTTTTAATACACGTGTGATACATAAACAAACCAGAGTCCCTAGTAAGCCTCTATATAAACTAGTTCATTGGGTAACTGTTGATCGAGATTTCTCGATCATGGACAGTCGCGTCGGTTGACAATGAGGTCATCTTATTGGTACAATAAGGTGATGGACATACACTTCAAAGTATTGCAATAGGATCATATTACGATGTTAATCATTTGCAATAGGAAAGTAATATGATAGCTTATTCCGTAGACTGTGAGATCATATTAATTGTTGCTCCGCAGGATATTCTAAGTGCATCAACCGTTAGTTCATAAATGGGTGACTATAAGGTGTATGTTGTGCATCTCGAAAGAGTATGTTGAGACATATGGATCAAGAGAGGGATTTGTTCATTCGCGTAATGGAAAGAGTCTATGGTCCCACTTGGTGAGATTGCGTATATAATGTTGTGCAGCATATGACTAGGTCATGCAGATGTAATATCATAGACGAGTTTATTAACCCTTGTCAGTAACGAGATAAAACAGGACATCGGATGCCTACGATCATATCTCGGACAAGGTGGTATCGAAGAAACAAAAGGAATGAATATCATGTTTATGGTTCAACGACGATATTCGTAGAATGCACAGTGACTGTCACAGGCATCCAGGTCTCCCTGGCGGTCATTGGTGAGCGAGGGGTGTCGACCATGTCTGGAGTATTCTCGAACCGTAGCGTAACAAGAATTACAGTATTAACAACACTTGGAGATCGTTTTGGAATAATAGATGAAGGAGATAGAGAGAGAGAGAGAGAAATAATCCGAAAAGGGTTCCTGTGGTTCCGGAAGAGTTCCGGGAATGTCCGAAAGATGTTCGGGTGGTCCGGAAATTGTTTCGGAGTCACGGGAGATAAGTAATATGCAAATATATTAATTATGAATTAATTATATTTATATTAATTTAATATAATTAAAAGAAAAGAAAAAAGGGGCAGCCCACTTAGTGGGCCAAGAGAGGCCCATGTGGGGGAGCCCACATGGTTCGGCCATGGTTCCTTGCTTTTCTTTAGTTCTGCGCCCACGTCTCTCTCCCACAAAGCTATACCACAGTGCGCCGTTGCCCTGCGGGATTTCAGGAAAGTTCTACTCTTGCGATCTCAGCTGGATCTGAGTGACCGGGGGTGGTTGTTAAGCTCCGTATGCTTGTGAGTACTCGGAGGCGCCACATTTGAGGTGCCTGGGCGACATCGTCTCGCCACCGTCGCTGCCTTGCCACCGGCGCCGCCCCACCTGCCGCTGGACGCGCCCCTCCCCGTTGACGTCGTGTCTTTGTCAACATCGCCGCGTCATCGTCTTCTTCGTCGCGCCAAGTTCTCGTGACCTAGAGGTCGGCTACATCGTCTTCGCTGGCAACGCTTGTGCGGGAGCGTATTCCCCGCTATTCGGGCTACAAGAAGTATGTGACCAGTTTCGCCACCGTTACCGCATTACTAGATAGATAAATTCTGGCTAGTTTCGGTATTCGTTAGTTAGAAAAATTATTGTTTTCTGCTACAGAACCCCTTCAAACAACTCATGATCAGTATCCCTCTAATCGATAGTCCAATAGAGTCACACACCGCACCCAACCATGTCACTTTGGCAACCGTGATACAAAGGTAACCCCGGAAATTATACTAGATAAAATCAATTTAGCAACATATCCATTACAGAAGGAAGACGAGTATCATATGAATTCGACTACATAATAAATGCTCATGATCACATATAGGTACACCATGGGAGAGAGATAAACTGACGAGGTTATACCAAACGGGTACCCCTTCGTCTGGGTACCTGCTGCACGTGATGACTAAAGCCAATTGTCAATGGACTGAAGAAGCTCAACAAGCGAAACCGAAGTCGAAGATTGTTACCATATATAGACATTGTCGGTTATACTTTCCATATATCTAATACTAGTCGGTTACTACCTGAGACTTGTATCCCTATATAAAGAACAGGATTGTGGCCGAGAGAGGACACACCCGATCAGAACCACCAAATCCTAGCAAGATCGACATCTTGCTAGACCCTTGTACCCGCATATTCACAATCAATAACAGACATGCAGGAAGTAGGTGTGTTACCTCACTCGAGGGTCCTGAACCTGGGTAATTCCCGCTTGTCAGCCAACGAATCTACCAACTAGGCATTCTCTACCTCATAACTCTCACCCTAAGCTAGCAACGACTGCTTCTCTGCGCTCCAAAGTCGCAATGCTGGTCTCAGCAAGGAGGGATACGCGTTTCCACAGCTTCCTCAGATTACCAGGTTTTCCGTCTGGCTTCTTAGGGAAGTCAGACAGAACAGTTTCATAATCGGCAACCACGCCGTTCCCAAGAAGAAGCTTGACGGTGGAATCTGAGCCGCGTACCATCAACTCACGCGCAAAAGCCTTCAAAGTCTTCGACTCCGGGCCCAGCTGCGCAGCGAATTCGGGCACAGTTGAAGGAAATGCAGCAGACGCCAACACTTCCTTGAAAACAGCGCCAAGAGTCTGGACTGATGTGTCCAGGGAACCCTTGGCATGCTGGATGGCCGCACCGACCTGGTCGATGACTCGATCAAGTGACAAAACATCACTCGCCACGCCATCAGAACCAGAAGAAAGACCTACACCAAAGCGTGAAAGCACAAAAGCAAAATTTCAGAAGACATACGAAGACAAAAAAGAAAGAGCACACACGCAAAGCACAAACTGTTTTTACCTTTGAGTAAGTGCACAAAACCAAGCAGCCGCTTGGCGCGCTCCTCCTCGGAAGCAAGGGCAGAGTTGCGAGCTATTTGAAGCTCCTTTTCGGCAAGCGACTGTTGGGAGGAGAGGGCCTTCTCCACATCAGCTAGCCGGGATTCAACGACATCCGTGTCCCCTGTCGGAAAAAAAGATATCAGAAAGAAGAGCATACCCAAAAGGAGACATATACTCACGCCTCAGTTCGTTCGGTCGAGCGCGGAACGCAGCTCGCTCCTCCTCTGACTGCGCAAAAGCCTCGCCAAAGGCAGCAAGGCCACTCACGACAGGCTACAAGAATAAGACCAAACCACACATCATACACAAAGTTCAAAATTACAAAAGGTACGCTAAGACACAAAAAGACTCACATGCTCCAGCCAAAAAGGTGCCACCGAACAGGAAGGAGCGGCAGTCGAAGAAGCGTTCGGTTGCGCTGGGGCCTCTGGCCCAGGTCCGGCAGTCAATAAGGGGATTATGGCCGTCCCCACAGCAGGAGAAGAAGTCACAGTCGCCACCGTCGTAGCTAGAGGAGTGGCCGCCCGTTCATCGCTGAAGTGAATAATTCAAAAGGGAATTGCAAGTCAGACGACAAAAATGAGCCAAAAATAGACAAATCAAAGATATCATAAAAACAAGAGAGCCTACCTCTGCTCGTCCTCATCTGAACTAAGATCATCGTCAAAACGAGGACCTGCGAAGCCAGACTGGCAAGTAGAGGACGGGGGCGAGCGCCTAGCAAGAGGTAACACTTCCTTCGCAGGAGAGGAAGTGCCGGAGTCCACCAACTCCTCGTCTTCATTTGAGGATGGGCTCTAGAACAGAGTCGACCTCCTGCTGGTCTACACCTTTTCCATCCACTTCGTCCTTCTTCGAAGAAGAAGAATTGGTGGCAGGACGCGAGTCGACGAGCTTATCCTCCTCTAGCAGCACGGCCGTCTCGTCAACAGGACCGGCCTCAGGAAGGGGAGGAAGAGACGCCACAGTCGAATGCCCCTGCAAAAGCAAAACAAAACATGAACAAAATCATAAGTGACAGATATCACTCAAACAAAACAACGAGCAAGAAGCATATACATAAAGTCGAGAACGACTTACTTCAGGGTGGGCATTCTCCAATCCAAAAGGATCCGTGGAGAAGGCGTAGTCGATAACATCATCATCCTTATGACGGGTTATTGACATCACAAGAGTGTCGAGCTCGTTAGCCGACAACTCCACCTCGCTCATCCTCGTGACGTCATGTGTGCCCTCATATCGCCACATCGGGTGGACACGCTGTTGGAGGGGACACACTCCACGCTTCAGGAAGACAGAAATCAACTGGATACCCTTGAAGGTATCCAGTAACCCTTGGACCTTCTTTAAAAGGGGGGAAGCCTCTTTATCCTCAGCTGACGAGAGGGCGTGCCCCCATGCCTTCGTCTTCACATGGGCGGTCCTAGTCGAAAAAGGTGGGAGCACCATCTGATCAATAGGGACGTAGAACCACTTGGTCCTCCACCCTTTCGCATAGTCCGCTGCCTTCAAATTGAAGTACTTGTAGCCGCTCTTGACCTGGAAGCCTACGCCTCCAACTAGGTTCACATGACCATTGCGTGCCATGGGACGCATTTGGAAGATGGACTTCCAAAGTGCCAAGCTGGGGGATACCCCCAAAAATCACTAGCACAACACCATAAAGCAGGCAATGTGGAAGATACCATTGAGGACCAGATCATGGATCTGTATCCCATAGGCATACAAAAGCCCGCGCACAAAATCGTCCAAAGGGAAACCAAAGCCGCGGTGCAGGAACTCAGCGAAACATACCTGCTCACCGGCACGTGGCTCGGGGAAGGTCTCCTTGTTAGGAGGAGCTTGAACGACGAGCTCATCGGCTGATGGCAGCAGGCCATCCTTGCGGAGAGCCGCCAGCTTCTTCTCCTTCACGACGGCTCGGGACCAGTCTCTCGATCCCTTCTTGAGGGCGGCAGGAGCAGTAGCAGCAACAATTGAAGAAGAACCGCCTTTCCTCTTCTTGCCAGTAGAGGCTGCATCCGCAGAGGCAGACGCGGCAGAGTTCTTCTTGGGTGCCATGGCGAAGAAAGGAAGCAAGAGCAAGAGCAGAGCAAAAGCGTGCGCAAGGAGGAAGATGATGCGAGGAAGGAGAAGGCAAATGGCAGGGTAAGATAATCCACAGCGGGGAAATCCATATTTACCATAGCAAGAGAGTTCATCACAGCCATCCATGCAAAACTACCACGGCACGTGGCGCAATCGGAGGGCAACTGTCGTAGACCACGCCGCCCACTACGCACGCAAAACGAGAAAACCATCATCACGCCTGCGAAAATCTCGCCATGTCAAGTCAAATCAGAACTGAACCAGCGTCCGCCGCGGTCAAAGAGAGGGACCCACCACGACACGCCCCGTCAAAATCTTATTCGCACGCCACAGCTTTCATGTATGACATCATCCGCCTCGCAGACAAACCAAACGCATAAAGCAGAAGTCGACAACATAAACGACTGGACAAAAGTACAATTTTAAATCAAAAGTCTTGCGACTGGTGGAAAAATCAAAACATAAGTACAAAACAAATGGTCGAGTGAAACTCCCATCGGGAGTGAGCAAAAAGTTTTCGACTGGCATAAGAACAAAATAGAAACAAAAATTGAGATTATCCTCTATTACAAGCAATAAAGCACAATCTCGGGGGCTACTCCCATCGGGAGCACTGTCGTGCACCCGATAGAATCAAAAAACAAAAACATATAAAGGCAATCAGTCGATAAAATAGACTAAGCCTCAGTCAAAAGTGCAAATTCGTAAAGATTCCCGAGTAGAAAATCAGTTGATGATGTCTCGGATGCTGCATGCATAAAATGCAAAGGTAAGACCCGTCGATCAGTCGAATAGGGCTGAGGATCACTCCAGCAGTGTTAGGTCCTTGAATTTTCCGTATCAACAGATGCGATGAAAATCCTGGCGGACGCGCTGGGTAGCAAAGTTAAAATTATAGAACAATATCTGTAAGTCCATCGATTGGCCTGAGACGAGTCTGTCCAATATGTTCCAGGCTCAAGCCCAAGGACTCAAAACCTGATTGAAGGCTGGTAAGGTTTTGCCCAAGCGCAGTTAACTGGTCTCGACTCATCGAATAAACCCAGGCCTACTCAGTCAAAATCCTTTGACATAATTCATAGTCGAAATACAAAACAAAGATATCTTATCAAAAGCATAAACATAAGATGTGCACGTGCACTATGTAGTGAGTCCATGACTGATTCTCTGAATTAGCCAAGCACTCGGGGGCTAATGACGAGGTTATATCAAACGGGTACCGCTTCGTGTGGGTAGCTGGTGCACGTGATGACTAAATCTCAATTGTCAATAGACTGAAGAAGCACAACAAGCGAAGCGCAAGTCGAAGATTGTTACCATAGATAGACATAGTCGGTTATACTTTTGATATCTTTATTCCTAGTCGGTTACTACCTGAGACATGTATCCCTATATAAAGGACAAGAGGGTGGCCGATCAAGGACACGCCCGATCAGAACCACCAAACCCTAGCAAGATCGACATCTTGGTAGACCCTTGTACTTGCCACATATTTACAATAAATAACAGACAGGCAGGAAGTAGGGGTGTTACCTCACTCGAGTGCCCTGAACCTGGGCAATTCCCGCTTGTCAGCCGACGAATCTACCAACACTACGCGTTCTCTACCTAATAACTCTCACCCTAGGCTAGCAACCATGGGTATTGATGGGGACACCCCTCTTCATAAACCACATAGCTATTGTTGACCCCTCAGACCTGATGAAGGACAACTCCTCCCTCGTCATGGGAGGCAACAATTGTAAATGGTCCTGGGACCGATTCCCCACTCCGGCAGGGTACCAGAGCAAAGCTTTCTGACCCCCCGAAAGTAGGTTTTGCAACGGTGGAGGCCTCAGGAAGTGTCATGGAAAAGGGCTGACTGTTTTAGGGTTTCTCCATCACGGGGAATATATAGTCTGAAGGGCATCGAAAGGCGGCGTCCGAGTCCTCGACGTAGACAGATGACGCAGCATGCCCTGTGGATAGAGCCCTGGTGGGCCCCTCCTCGAGCTCTTTTGGCAGTCCTCCGTCTCGATATAAAACTCTTTCACAATTGTTTTCTGGATTTTTCTTAATTTATTGCGCAAAGAGATTTTCTGAAATAGAAAAACAGGAGAAACATGAATTGGCAACTGGACATCTTGTTAAAAGGTTATTTCATAAAAATGTCTTAAATGGATAGAAGAACATTGTAAGAACATGTAGCATGGTGTACGAGAGGATTGGTGTCACTTGTTTTTTCAGTGCCAGTTTAGTTCTCAGATTTAGAATTATCTCAATATTGAGTGGAGTTCGGATACCTTGGTTAGGAGTCTTATACATGCAAAGAAAGACTTCTCAGGAACTTGTTTTACTGAGATTGTTAGGCTTACATGCTGGAATATTTGGAAGCAGCGTAATGGGTGGATCTTCAAAAACATTAGACCATCCTTTAAGGGATGGAAGGCCACTTTTGTATATAATATGAGAAAATTCCTTATATGACACTCTCTTAAAATCATCTTCCTTATATGACACTGGTGAAAACTTTCTTCCCTATATGGCCTATGCTCTAAATTTGTTTCCCTATATGACACTCTAGAACATTTTATCCACCAAAGAGGTATGAAAAGACCTTTTTACCCCTGATGCATAATGTGACCAAAATTCTGCAAATTATTAAATATTTGATTATTAAATCTGCAGTAATATTTTCACATTATTAAATCTGCAGTAATAGTTTTCACATTTGTTAATCAATTTAATATTTAATAAGCTTTTTTTAATAATCAAGCGGTTACGAAAAAGTTATTTAACCAATTTTTCTTTTGAGACGACGATGAGCTTTCTACTACGCACATTTTATGTACTCGTTTTGATCCTTCCGACCGAATGCGTGCGCGTAAACCAGCTAGACTAGTTATCACTTAGCAGCTGAGCAAACACAATGCTCCGTACATAGCAATCGATTAGCTGCTAGCTATCCTATACGTGGCAAGCAACGCAGGCGATGGGAGGAATTGATGTTGTGCTTTATATCCGTCAAGCGACGCAGTAAACGTATATACACATGTACGATACTTTGCGTTCGTAGGTCTTGTGCTTGTGCTATTAGCAATCGATCAGCTACATAGTCTAGCTAGTCATTTTTTTGGGAGATAGCCTAGCTGGTCTGTGCGTACACATCCGTGTAAAAAAGGATTTAATAACTTTTTTAATAATCCGATGTTTAAATACTTAACATTACTACATTGTTTTGTACAAAATTTTGGTCACAATATGCACTAGGGGTAAAGAGGTCTTTCTATATCTATTTGGTGCATAAAATGCACTAGAGTGTCATGTAAGGAAAGAAATTTTGGAGAGTGGCCATATAGGGAAGAAAAAATTTACCGGTGTCAAATAGGGAACACAATTTTAAGGTAGTGTCATATAAGGTAAGTTTTGTAAGGCCTCAGCTGTGCCTGGCTTAGATACTTGGATCAGTAGTTTTGTAAATAGGTAAGTAAGTTTTTGTTTTCATATTCAGTCCAAGACTGCAAGTTGTAAATAACTGTATATTCTTTCCTATCCCTGAAATAAAAGGCTGTGGGGGTCTCCTCTGCAGTATTCCCCTTAAAAAAACAAGCATGGAGCAATAAAAAATTTATATATACACACGACTACATCCTTTCATTATCATGGCTGACGATAACTTTGTGTTGGTGTCTTCTTGATGCATATGTGCTACTTATCTCTATGGACGTACTACTATTTGGTCGGCGTTCAGATCTGCTATATATTTAATCTAATATACTAGTTCATGTTTTTTAGGATATATACTAGTGCATGTTTGATATGCATTGGACAATCAGTTCATTCAGTATATATACCAACAAATTACTACGTCAATGTAAAGATAACGTAAACGACTAACGCATCTGACGACGAGCCTCGTCTAAACATGATGCAAATGACAATGACTAGCCTGATGCACGATAGTCACACGATCGACCGCATTAACAGAGCGGCTGCGTTTCTTTCTTTGCATTCACTTCTCCAGCATTCCTCGCTCTAACCAAAAGTACGTGCCGCCATTGGAGTTTCGTTCCCAGGACCTGGAGAAAATCTGAAATTGAGAACTGCGCCACAGTACTTATGGCGATGAAAGCTACAGGAAGCTTCCCCCGAGACCTCCTGCTTGACTTCCCTGTACCTCTGCACACCCTAATAGTGAGTTCACTGTACTGAATAGTATCTTAGCACCGACAGTATTACTATTTTTTTTGAGAGAACAGTACTCCTAATCAAGAAGACAAGAAGCGCCATCAACTTGATAACACAATACATTTTTTTATTACACGTTCTTAGTTAGTACTTAGATGATACTTTTGCCACTCGGAAAGAATGTTTTCTTGTCTCACTTGTCATGTGGAACCAGACACCACATGTCATGCATGCACGGAAGGGAGGGGCAAATATTTGCGATAAATGGCAGTCACAAATATGAGGAGAAATACAATGTAGTCTATTTTGTGTTAAGGACACGATTGACTTATTGATCGACTGGAGGAAATACACCGAACCCCCTCCAACACTCCATGGCATCATTGTCGCTAGTGTGTGGTGCAGTGGTGGCGCCCCATTGCTCATGAAGTTGGTGCGGGTCCTCTCCATGTTGCAAGCACAACGGTTCCATGGCGGGGCGGGGCTCCAAGCATCAGCGTTGGGTGCATGTCGGCGGAGTGCCTCAAGCGGTGTAAGGGTGGAGGATGACCGGATTTCGTCGGGCTTAGCAGAATTTTTCAACTCCTCCTATTTGGCTCCCGCGGTTATGATGTTAGGAGCGCGGAGCTGCCTGTTTAGTCAGGAGTCGACTGTGCTTTTTTCGGAGCAAAGACAGTGAAACTACTTCGTGGCTGCGTGGCGACTACATAGAATGATGTTGGTTCAACTCTCCTGACATAACTGACGCTTTGCGCGGCGGTCCCTTATAACAATTCGAACGCTATTTGCACTAGTTGGTCGTGGTGTCTGCCGGTGACTCTCATTGCCGAGCTCACCCACGAGGACGGTGGGTCTGAATTTGGTAGGCATAGGAGACGACGCCTCCGCGTGTTGCGGATGTGTGTCTGTAGGAAGCTCGACACTTCTTTCATTTGGTCTTTGGTTCCTGTAGTTGCCTGAAGTGTTTATTGGGTGGTGTCATTCGGCTTGGGGTGATGAATGGTGGGTCAGGGGAAAGCCTTGCGATATGACATGAACTAGCGACGACGACACATATGCGTGTCAGTCCCTTCTTATAAAGTTTCTTAAAGAAATTGCTACTGCAAGTTTCTCCTCCCGAGGTTTGTTTTAGGGCAAAACCTAAATCTAGTCTCCCTCGATCTAATGATGGAGGCACATTTGACGTCACCTCCCACCTCGTGGGTGTCATATCGTTGCAATTTGTGTGGCCACTAGATAATGGTGAGCAAAGCCAGGTTGTCCCATCATCATAGACTATCTACCATGTTTGCCATGTTTTTTTTTTGAGTTTTAAAGCAGTCGATCCTGCCGTCCGAATAGATAAAATAGAATGTTATTTACAAAGTTTTACAAGTTTCCAAGTGCCAAAGAACCGCCAAAAAATCTAGCCTCCTAGGTCCTGCGAGTGAGCGAGCGCTCGCTGCTGAATCTCCTCCCATATGAGGTGCGCCACAAGATCCGACTGTAGGGCGGTGTTGCGGAAAATTCTTCTGTTCCTCTCCTTCCAAACACCCCACATGCAATAGATGAATGCACCGCTAGCATCCCGTCTCCTCTCCTTGGGCAGCCCCGCAAGCAATGCATTCCACCAGCTATCAATGCCATGACCTAGGGTAGGCGGAGCATTTCCCATAGTGCCTAGCCATCCAAAGATTTTGGCTCTCACCGCCGCCGTGAAGCTACACTCCAGGAGAAGGTGCCGGACCGTCTCCGGGTGTATATGACACAACATCTGTGGATGGCCACCCAAGCAAAGTGGCGGCACTTCTGCTCCGCGTGGGCGTGCCAAATCTTGCTCGCCCGGAAGGGAGGAATGGCTCCGGCGAACTGGCAGCGGTACGCCGAAGCCGTGGTGTAGGTGCCGGAAGTTGTTCATCTCCAAGTGATGGCATCAGGGCGTGGCTGCAGCTGAACCTCCTGGAGCACCATCCAAAGCCGCGTGAATTGAGCAATCTGCGTCGGCGTGGATATCCGAAACAGAGACCGAATCCATGTTCTGTTGTGAAGCTCAGCTTGGACTGATCTTGTTTTGCGAGTGGAGATGGTGAAGAGCTCAGGACATTGCAGCTTGAGAGGACCGCCGTGCAGCCAATTGTCATGCCAAAACTTGCATTTCTCACCGTCTCCAAGGGAGATCACCGTGGAGGCCCTGAAGAGTGCCCAATCCTTCTCGTCACATGGCAGCGCCATGCCATGCCATGGCCTGCTTGGATCAGTCCAAGCGTACCACAGCCACCTAAGTCTCATAGCCCTCCCGAACCTCTCGATGTCGAAAATGCCCAGCCCCCCGAGATCCTTGGGGCGGCTAACCGTGCCCCAGTTCACGAGGGCATGAGGGCGCGCACCCGGTGCCGCCCCCGGCTTCATCCACAAAAAACTCCTCTTTAGCTTCTCGATCTTCCGAATTATGTATGACGGCATCTTGAAAACAGCCAAGTGGTAGAGAACCATGGCCGAGAGAACCGAGCGACACAACAGCACCCTGCCCGCCCTCGTGAAGTGCCGCCCCCACCACCCCGCAAGCCTAGCTCCGAGCTTGTCAATCAAAGGCTGAAAGTGCACGGCCTTGAGCCTAGAGTGGTGCAAAGGGAGGCTGAGATAGGTGCAAGGAAAGGCACCCCGCTTCGCCGGGAAGTTGGAATTTTCTTTCGTGAAGCTTAAAGTCAAAATCAGAGCTGCCTCTCTCTCTTGACGTGTTGGATTGATTGCTTAACATGCGCCGTCGTGGGTTCATATGTGTTGCCATGAGGGCTCTCTGAGTGGTCCAAGTCGCTTACTCGTGCAGATTGATGACGATGATAGGTACTGATTTTTTGGAACCAGATCGTCTGACTTTGAAAAAATAACTGCAGATGGACATAGTTGTCTTACGTCCGTTCGTTCCTCATCCAACGACCCTCAGTCGGCCATGGAATTTAACAGCCCACGTGGCCCAGTTTGACCAATGCGCTTGAGGCGGAAATAGAGTAGCGCGACAAAAAGGCGCTAGACTGAGGAAATTGGCGCGACCTCAATCAGAAGGAGCAAAATCGCCTAGAACCTAAGACGGCGACGCTGCTCTTCTACTCAATTGTGTTCAGATCGATCAGCTCGAACCTACATGCACTAATAGAAAACAGGTTAAAGGACCAAAATCCAAAACCCCATTTGTCACGGTCGTACTGCAAACCGGGACAGATTGGGCATAAAACGTGCCGAGCGCTCCAGGCGACACCCATTTGTCCCGGTTCCAGCCACGAACCGGGACAAATGAGGTAGCACCCGCCGAGCGCTTCAAGCGACACCCATTTGTCCCGGTTCCAGTCACAAACCAGGACAAATGTCATGGTTTCAGTTACGCACGCGCGCGGAAGCCGAGCCATCGCCGCATTTTTTCGACGCGCACGGAAGACGAGCGGAAATACGGCGCCGCCGGCGATTCCTCTGCCCTCCGGCGATTAATTCCTCTGCTCTCCGCCGGCGATTCATCTTCCTCTCCGGCGCTATAAAATGCACTGCACAGTACGACTACTCCACACACCATTTCCCGGCCATCTCTCCTCTCTTTTCTCCGTCCCTATGGAGCCACTCGTGCCTCGGTCCGATGAGTTTTACGACTACGAGAAGGAAGGCATGCGGTTCAAGGTGTGGGTCACCCTTCGTGCATGGCGCGTGGAGAAGTGGATCCGCGACGTGAAGAACTACTTCCTCGACGCCGCTCCGATCAAAGCCGTTGGACTCGATTGCGAGTTCACCGACCCTCGACGGAAGGATACTCCGCAGTGCGCCGCCGTCCTTCAACTCTCGGTGGCGACCGAGACTCTTGTCTTCCAAATTTGCAAAGCTGATCGGGTGCCACAGGTCCTCGTGGATTTCTTAGGTGATGAGACAATCAAATTCTACGGCGTGGCAATCCATAATGACATGAAGATGCTAGCCTACTACGGAATTATTATTCGGTCCGCGGTCGACCTGCAGAGGGATCGCCGAAACCCTACCGGCAATTTTACTCCTAGTCTATATGCTCTCGCTAATGCGGTCATTGGGACAAATCTTGTGAAGAAGAAGAAATACAAGAAGAAGAAGAACACGGAGGACGACAAGGAAGACACGTTACAAAAAGACCTAATTTTCGGATGGGGCAACGTTCCATTGAGCTACGATCAAGTCGTATATGCTGCTTTAGACGCTCGCCTTGGCTTCGAGATTGCACGGAAGTGGGATAGTCTACGCGGCTATAATATGGACAATGATCATCTTAATGTCGTTGATGAGTAGACTATCTATGTATTCCGTTACGCAAAAATTCTGTGTGCGCGTGTTCTCTTGTATTGACCGAAATATATCTAAAGTTTGCAAAAGTGTTTTCAAATTCCAAAGTTTGCAAAAGTTATTTAAAACAGAGAACAGAAAATGGTTTTGTACTAGTTAGTCAAATTCAAACATTTTTCATATTCATAGTTTTTCCAAAATCCAAAGTTTGCAAAAGTTATTTAAAACAGAAAACAGAAAATAAAAAAATGAAAAAACCTCCATCTCTCCCGGTTTCAGTCACAAACCGGGACAAATGGCCTCCTTGTTGTCCCGGTTTGTGACTGAAACCGGGACAAATGGGGGGGGGGGGTGCTTGTATATACTGATCAGCAGCCCCCTCCCAAACCATTGGAGGCATTTTTTTTTTGAAATGGAAGGAGGGGGTGTGTGCTAGTCTGTTTTTTTTATGCATGCAAGGTGTTTGATGAAATGCCCGAGTACACTTAAAGAAGTTTATTCTTCTTTTCGATCAAGTTTAATTTTTCTCTCATTTCATTTGTAATTAATTGATACCGTGCATGTTCAGTGTTTATTTGTCGATGTTCTGTAATGGTTATTGATGTAGTTCATTATATAATGCAGATGGACCGACAATGGATGTATGTTGCCCGACGCACTGCCGAGTACATGACAGGTTTGAGGAAATTTCTAGAGAAAGCCCAGGCCCACAGTACCAATGGTTTCATGTGTTGTCCATGTGTCAACTGTCAGAATAAGACAGATCACCCAAACGTGAGAACCCTTCAAAGTCATCTTATTCGGCATGGTTTCATGCCCAACTATAATTGTTGGACGAAGAAGATTCTGCAATCCTATGTTATGATGGAAGACAATGAAGAAGAGGAAGATGATGACAACTATCCTATGTTCCCGGAGTACGGAGATTCTGCAATGGGGGAAGCTGAAGCTGAAGAGGCACCAGATGAGCCCACTGACGATCTTGGTAGGGTCATTGCTGATGCAAAGAGAGAGTGCAGAACTGAAAAGGAGAGGTTGAAGTTCGACCAGATGTTAGAGGATCACAAGAAATTGTTGTATCCAAGTTGGGAAGATGGTCAGAAAAAGCTGGGTACCACACTGGAATTACTACAGTGGAAGGCAGAGTGTGGTGTGACTGACAAGGGATTTGGAAAGTTGCTGCAGATAATTAGGAAGATGCTTCCAAAGGTCAACGAGTTGCCCGACAACACGTACGAAGCAAAGAAGGTTATGTGCCCTCTAGGATTAGACGTGCATCAGATACATTCCTGCCCTAATGACTGCATCCTCTACCGCGGTGAGTATGAGAATTTGGATGCATGTCCAGTATGCACTGCATTGCGGTATAAGATCAGACGAGATGATCCTGGTGAAGTTGAGGGTGAGCGTCCCCGGAAGAGGGTTCCTGCCAAGGTGATGTGGTACGCTCCTATAATACCACGGTTCAAACGCCTATTCGCGAATAAAGAGCATGCCAAGTTGTTGCAATGGCACAAAGAGGACCGTAAGAAAGACGCGATGTGTAGACACCCCGCTGATGGGTCGCAGTGGAGAAAAATTGAGAGAGAGTTCCCGGAATTTGAAGATGACGCAAGGAACTTAAGGTTTGGTCGAAGTACAGACGGTTTCAATCCGTTTGGGGAGCAGAGCAGCAGTCATAGCACATGGCCTGTGACTCTATGTATTTATAACCTTCCTCCTTGGTTGTGCATGAAGCGAAAGTTCATTATGATACCATTGCTCATCCAAGGCCCGAAGCAACCCGGCGACGACCTTGATGTGTACCTCAGGCCATTATTTGAAGAACTTTTACAGTTGTGGCGGGAAGAAGGTGTACGGGTGTGGGATGAGCACAAACATGAGGAATTTGACCTACGAGCTCTGCTTTTTGTAACAATTAACGATTGGCCTGCTCTTGCTAACCTCTCAGGGCAGTCGACCAAGGGGTAAAATGCATGCACACACTGTTTGGGTGAGACTGAATGTTTATATTTGGATAAATGAAAGAAGTGTGTGTATCTGGGGCATCGTCGATTTCTTCCGTTCAGGCATACCGCAAGGAAGAAAGGCAAGCATTTTAAAGGTGAGGCTGATCACAGTAGGAGGCCTGTCAACCGTACTGGTGAAGAAATATTTGATATGGTCAAGGATCTAAAAGTAATCTTTGGAAAGGGTCCTGGAGGACAACAGGTTCCGAAAGACGCTAACGGGCACGCACCCATGTGGAAGAAAAAATCTATATTTTGAGAGCTACCATATTGGAAGGTCCTAGAGGTTAGATCTGCTATCGACGTGATGCACGTGACGAAGAATGTTTGCGTGAACCTGCTAGGCTACTTGGGCGTGTACGGGAAGAAAAAAGATACAGAGGAAGCACGGGAGGACCAGAAACGTGTGAAAGAACGAGACGGCCTAAGTCCCGAACACTACGAAGGTCCTGCCAGCTACGCTCTTACCAAACAAGAGAAAGTAATATTCTTTGAATGCCTGAGCAGTATCAAGGTCACGGCTGGGTTCTCGTCGAATATAAAGAGGATAGTAAATGTGAGACTCCAAAAATTTCAGAACCTAAAGTCTCATGATTACCACGTGATTATGACGCAATTGCTTCCGATTGCACTGAGGGGGCTACTACCGGAAAATGTTCGAGTACCCATTGTGAATCTTTGTGCATTCCTCAATGCAATATCTCAAAAGGTAATCGATCCGGCGATTCTACCAGGGTTGCAAAATGATGTGGTCCAGTGTCTTGTCAGTTTTGAGTTGGTGTTCCCTCCATCCTTCTTCGATGTTATGACGCATCTCCTGGTTCACCTAGTCGAAGAGATTCAAGTTCTCGGTCCTGTATTTCTGCACAATATGTTCCCATTTGAGAGGTTCATGGCAGTCTTAAAGAAATATGTGCATAACCGTGCTAGGCCAGAAGGAAGCATCTCCAACGGCTACGGTAACGAGGAGGTCATTGAGTTCTGTGTTGACTTTATTCATGACCTTAAGCCGATAGGTGTTCCACAATCACGACATGAGGGTACACTTAGTGGAAAAGGCACACTAGGAAAGAAAACAAAAATTTGTATGGATGGACATTCTTTCACTGAAGCACACTATACAGTTCTACAAAGTTCTACCTTGGTGGCCCCGTATATCGATGAACACAAGAATTTTGTACGCTCTCTACACGCGGGGAAGTCTGACAACTGGATTGTACGTACACACATGGCCACGTTCGGCGGTTGGTTGCGAGCACATCTTGAAAATAAAGACAAGGTTGATGAACAGTTACACTTGTTGGCCAGGGCACCATCTACAACTATATGTACTTTCCAAGGGTACGAGATAAATGGAAATACATTTTACACGAGTGTCTAAGATAAAAAGAGCACGAACCAAAACAGTGGTGTTCGCATTGATGCAACAAACAACAATGGGCAGAAGAACACATATTATGGTTGCATAGAGGAGATATGGGAACTTGACTATGGACCTTCTTTTAAGATCCCTTTGTTTCGGTGCAAATGGGTCAATCTGAAAGGCGGGGTTGAGGTAGACAAGATGTACGGAATGACAACAGTGGATCGGTGTAAAGTTTGTAAAAGTTATTTAAAACAGAAAACAGAAAAAGAAAAAGAAAAAAACCCTATCTATCCCGGGTCGTGGCTCCACCCGGGACAAATAGGGGTGCTATCTATCCCGGGTGCAGCCACGGCCCGGGACAGATGACACCTATTTGTCCCGGGCAGAGCCACGACCCGGGACAGATAGTGTGTTGCTATAAAAGCAACACTTAGCGCTCCCGGGTCGAGCAACCACCAGGAGCAGTTCCAATCTCGTCGCGAAGCGCTGGCAAAATTTTCCGCGACCTAGCCGCCGCCGCCGCCGTCGTCCCGTGCCTCCGCCGCGCCTTCGTCCGCGCCTCCGTCCGCTCCGCCGCTGTCGCTCGCGCCTCCGTCCGCGCCTCTGTCCGCACCGCCGCTGTTGCCCGCGCCTCCATCCGGCCTTCGCCGCGGCTCCGTCCACGCCGCCGCCGTGCCTCCGTCCGCGCCGCCGCCTCCGTTGCCGCGCCTCTGAAGGTTCGTGTCGTGCCCGCACGCCTCCATTGCCGCGCCGCCCGCTGCCGCCCGCGCGCCCGCACGCCTCCGTTGCCGCGCCGCCGCTGACATTGCCCGCTCCGCCGCTGCAATTGCTGATGTCAGCGCGGCGGATGCGTGACGTCAGCCCCAAAAACTTGTAGCATGCGAATATGTATGTGTAGTATGCAAAAAAAGCGTGTGTATGCAAATTAGTATGTGAATTAGTATTTGAATATTTATAGCATGCGAATTTGTATTTTTTATTATTATTATTTGTAGCATTCGAATTTGTATGCAAATAAAAACTTGTATATGCAAATTAGTATGCGAATTAGTATTTGAATTACAAATGTGTATGCGAATAAATATAAAATTTGAATTAAAAATGTGACTTGGTATTTGTAGCATGCCATCACCGTCTACTCCCCGTCGTCTCCGTCTCCTCCCCGTCATCTACTCCCTGTAAAATTATAAATTTAAATCTACGCCGCCGTCCACGCGCACGTCTCTCGCCCCAATGCCGGTGCGGTGAGCACCCCCACCTCTGGCCGCAACGCGTGTACTTAGTTAGTGTTTAGTTAGTGTTTGTTACTCCCTGTAAAATACAACTTTATATAAAGTGTTTGTTAAATTTGTGTTTAGTTAGTTAGTTTTGTGAGTTAAAATATTAATAAACTTTATATGAAAACGTTCAAAAAAAGAAAATACATGTTGTTGTGTCATTAATGTTATTTAATTTGTGTTTGTTAAAGTTTTTACATGTTGCAATGCAGATACTCAGACCCGCCCCGCCGCCCTCTCGGAGCCCTAGCTAGTAAAGTTCGAGAGACTTCAAAAGAGAAATGTAAATATAAATTGTGATACTCGATACGATTGAAATATGTTTGTAAAATTGAAATGTCTTAATGTATTTGTACAATTATGTAAATGGATTGAAATCTCTTGCAGAAACTATGGACACCGGTAGAAACCTTGAACAAGAAGAGGACATGTTCGGCATCATCCGCGAAAGTGATGGATTGGACCAACAAGAAGAGGAACACTTAGACGATTTCACCGGGCAATTTCTGAACGAGTCCGGTGATGGACTGGAGGGGCATTCAGACGGAATAGACGTCACCGACAGTTCAGCTCACCGACAGTTCACCGACTCTACTGTTGGAAAGTCGGCCGCCGAGGTAGATATATGCCCTCAGGTTTTTGTCTCCGTTGAAAAGATTTGTGTGTATACATATATTAACTATCACTTTTTCTTGTTTTTAGACGTCGGCGGGCCATGAACCGGGACCAAGCAAAAAAGCAGCGGTGAAACGAGGCGGGCCACGAACCAGGACCAAAAAGCTCCAAGGGAAACAGAAGTACCACATCGAGGAGATCAATGAAAAAGGAAAACCGATTGCTCCTGCTAACCACGCAAGGAAATTTGTAGCTCAGTGCGGAGTCATCGTTCGGGGCAGACTCTCCATCAGGGCTCAAGAATGGTATAAGCCAAAGGTGCCAAAAGAGGGGGTTATTTATGTAAGGGGTGAAGACAAACAACTCCTTTGGGACGAGCTCATGCAGAATTTCACTTTACCGGAAGAGGAGGATGTAGAGAAGCCGGTTATAGAGAATCGATGCAAGGCCTGGACTTATATTGAGATGGGTGAATTGTTCCGCAGCTGGAAGAAAAGGCTAAACAGGTTCATAACTGAAGGTAAGACTCCAAAATTTGTCGGAGTCTATGAAAAGATAAAAGATGAGTGGCCCGAATTTAAGGCGTACAAGCAATCGGAAGCCGCTAAGAAAATCTCAGCGAGAAATAAGAAAAATGCAGAGAAAAAGATATATCACCATAACATGGGGTCAGGTGGCTACCTGACGGCCATGCCTAAGTGGACGAAAATGGAGGATGAGTTTTTGGCTAAAGGTATAGACATCGAGACATTTGGCTGGCCAGACCGGCTTAAGGCTTGGTTCTATGGGCATGGTGGAAAGTTAGACCCTGAAACAGGTGACTGTCTTTTTACCACGGAGCACGGAGCTGACCCTATTAAAGCTCTCAAAGAGGTATGGAAGGAGGTCACAGAAGGCAGGTTCCACCCTAACAGAGAGAAGGACGAGCTATCGCGAGCCCTTGGGAATCCTGAACACAGTGGACGAACACGAGGAACCGTCGGCTCCGTACCGTGGATAATTGGGTTTCCCAAAGATGTTGGCACTTACAGAAGCCGATCGAGAAAGAAGAAAGAGATTGCCGACCGGGCCCAGTGGATGGAAAATAAATTACTACAGCATGAGAAGGAGATAGCAGAGCTGAAGGCAGCGCAGACTCGACGGATGCCCTGCGAATCTGAGACGCCCGAAGGTCCTTCTCCTGATCCAAAATCAATGCGGAGAAGCAGCGTGGCTTCGACGGAGCTCGATCGCCAAAATGATATGCCGGGTCCTCGTCACCCCGTGGATAATATCGTGCATCGGGAACTTTGCGACCTACATGTGCCATGCTTGAACATAACCGTGAAGGTGGCGCACGGCTTTGCCCTACCGCCTAGACCAAATGGAACTTACCATTGTCGCCATATTCTAGATGGCTATGCTGTTGTCGGGGTTGATGAGGTTATCAAGACATATGAGGGAATTAAGCTGGACTTCCCTACGGGTGAAGACGAGGTTGAGTTGAGATTTGCCCTCAAGAGTACCTGCTTATGGAAAAAAGAATACATCGTGTTCCCACACATGCAGCAAAATCGCCCTCCCAGTCCACATGCCAGTCCACATAACTACAACAACGACAACCAATGCGCTAGTCCAGACACCCCCCACAACGACAACCAAGGCGCTAGTCCATCTCCGCCGTCGCGTGAGCGTACTCCGCCGCGTGAGCGTACTCCGCCGCGTCAACGGACTCCATCGCCTCCGCAAAAGAAGCGGAAGTGCACCGCTGCGTCGACTAGTACTTAGAAAAGCGAAACGGGGAAGTCTCGCTTTGTGAACTCTCGCGAAGATGTCGATACATGGGTCGAGGAGATCCAGGCTTCCCAGAGAAAGAAGGCAAAAAAGATGTCTTTGCCTGTTCCGATTTATTCTTCGGATGCGATACGGTGGGCAATAGAATTTCTTACGCATCCGTCGCAATATGAACTAAATATGGACGATGACTACACACGCGTTCTGGTGCGTACATCTAGGAGAGTGCGGGAAGAACAAAAATCTGCTGCCACCCAGAAGAGAGATGTTCCACAGCTCGGAATGCAGGCGGGACAATCGGCCCCTCCACTCATATTGGCGCCTTACAACCGGAACCCGGTCGATGATGTACTTTCGCAGCAAGCTAGAGATATGGGTATAACTCTGGCAGAGCTTAAGGCATTGCAATCTGGCGAGAGTGTCACCATACATGAGGTGGTGCGGACATATGTGAGAGGAGAAGATCTTGTCGACCCTGCAATGGTGCGCACTCTACCAGCTAGGTTGCACCAACTAAATGCATGGTACATGCGTACCACGAAAAGTCAAGACGGAGACTGGCTCTATGGGAAAATTCCAAAGGATTTTTTTGGCCCAGGTGATGATGAGGTTCAAATTGAGTATTGCGAATTATGGCAGTTATTCAATTTTGACGCGCTCGACAAATCTATCATCAGTGCCTTTTGCATGTAAGTAATTAAATTATGTATATATGTCAGTAATTCTCTAGCTCTACTTATTTGTCATTGCTTGTAATTATCCTTATCACTATATTACTTTTGTACTCTATTATGCAGGCTGAAATTATAAAATCTCGAAAGCCGGGACTCAATCACAAGATTGAATTCATTGACCCTAATCGAGTTCATCATCATGGTTTGTTACATTACCCAGATCAAACGGAGGAGCTTTTGCTTACTTATTTGATGGCGCAACATTACAAAAGCACCATAATTTTCCCGTTCAACTTCGAGTGAGTTGTTTACTTTCTTATACATACTCGATGTTAATTAAGTATATGTAATTGATGATTTAGTTATTAACAAATATAAACATATGGCAGATTTCACTGGGTATTATTTGAGATTGATGTTGAAAAGGCAATCGTTGATGTCTTGGACCCATTATCGAAACCTGAAGAAAAGTTCGACGACACGAAACAGATGCTCCAGAGGTAATTTCGTTCATTATCACAATCGACCTCGTCTTTTCTAATAATATATAGTAATTAGTTAACTTCTTTACTAATTTTCCATACCGTAAACTTCAGGGTTTGGGACAAGTTCACCAGTTTCCACAAGGAAGTCGGTATAGCTAAGAACCTCACTTTTAAATGGCGAGAGGTAAGACGTACTAGCTAGGTTCCACGTATGCATATTCTTAATTCAGTCTCACAATACCATTTTTTCAATATTTTTGATTATTTTTTATTGATTTCTTATCTTATTCTATCATAAAGTGCGCGAAGCAGCAACAAGGCACCAATTTGTGTGGATTCTATGTCTGCGAGTTCATCCGAATTCAGTTCAATGAGGGTGCAGACTGGAATAGGGTACGTTAACAATTCATTCAAACTTGTTCACTTTTCAAATTGAATTATTTTCATAATGGTTGATATATTGGTGTTGATCTCTCCTTTTTAGTTTGAGACGATCCGGAACAGGCTTGATGCATAAGACCGCCTACTACCAATTGCGGAGGAAATTGCGGGCTTTCTGCTTGACTATGTCATAAAGCCAGGCGCAGAATGCAGTATAATCAAGTCGCCAAAAAAGACCATCCCGAGGAAAAAATAGGGTCTAATGCTTCTCTGTCATGTAATGATCTCTGTTTGTAAATATTTAGACATGATCTTCCGGTTGTACATATTTGTTTGGGAGAACTCGTGTACTAGTAGTATTCATGACTATATCCCGAGGAAAAAATCGTGTATTCATGATATATATTACATAGTAACGTATAATATGCAACTCGATCTTGTTTGAAATGAAACATAAATGAAAAAAACAAAAACACAAAAGAATCAGTAACATAAATAGAAAACATAAACAAAAATAGAAAACAGGAAACAAAATAAAAGAAACAAAAAAAAACATATATACTGTCCCGGTTCGTATTACGAACCGGGACAAATGAGTGGCAGCCAGAGGCTGTCTGGTTTGGCCACGTGACCCCCCTACTGGTCCCGGGCCGTGGCGTGCCCGGGACAAATAGGGGGGGCTATTTGTCCCGAACACGCTGTCCCGGGCGCGTGACCGGGACAAAAAGCCCTCCCGGCCCGGGACCAGTGGCCTGTTTTGCTCTAGTGAGGGCAGGAGTTTCTATGCTCGTCAGGCTAGTGTGCCCTTCCCTGTTTCCCTACGAACCCAAACTTCAGATTGCTTGGAACTTGACCCGCCATATTATTTCTCTCATGCAGTAGCTGGTTGATCTTGATTAAACATTAAGTTTTCTTATGGAGGAGACAACGGAGATGGACGATGAGATTGACACACCGCACCATGTTCCTGATTCCAATAAGTAATTTTCTTATCCACTGTACACACTAGTAGAAAACAGGCTAAAGAACCAAACAGATATACCCCATTTGTCTCGGTCGTACTGTAAACCGGGATAGATGGGACCTAAAACCCATCGAGCGCTCCAGGCGACACCCATTTGTCCCGGTTCCAGCCACGAACCGGGACAAATAAGGTAGCACACGTCGAGCGCTGCAACATACACCTATTTGTACCGGTTCGTGACTGGAACCGACAAAAATGTCATGGTTTCAGTTACGCGCGCGTGGAAGCCGAACCATCGCCGCGTTTTTTCGACGTGCACGGAAGACGAGCGGAAGTACGGCGCCGCCGGCGATTCCTCTGCCCTCCGCCGATTAATTCCTCTGCTTTCCGGCCGGCGATTCATATGCCTCTCCGGCGCTATCAAATGGTACATTACAGCTCCTCCACACACCATCTCTCCGGCTCCTCCACACACACCATCTCTCCTCTCTTTTCTCCGGCCCTATGGAGCCACTCACGCGTCCGCCTCGGTCCGAGTTATACTACTACAAGAAGGAAGGCATGCGGTTCAATGTGTGGGTCACCCTTCGTGCATGGCGCGTGGAGAAGTGGATCCGTGACGTGAAGAACTACCTCCTCGACGCCGCTCCGATCAAAGCCGTTGGACTCGATTGCGAGTTCACCGACCCTCGACGGAAGGATACTCCACAGCGCGCCGCCGTCCTTCAACTCTCGGTGGCGACCGAGACTCTTTTCTTCCAAATTTGCGAAGCTGATCTGGTGCCACAGGTCCTCGTGGATTTCTTAGGTGATGAGACAATCAATTTCTACGGCGTGGCAATCCATAATGACATGAAGATGCTAGCCTACTATGGAATTATTATTCGGTCCGCGGTCGACCTGCAGAGGGATCGCTGAAACCCTACCGACAATTTTACTATGAGTCTTTATGCTCTCTCTAATGCGGTCATTGGGACAAATCTTGAGAAGAAGAAGAAATACAAGAAGAAGAAGAAGAAGAACACGGACGACGACAAGGAAGACACGTTAGAAGAAGACCTTATTTTCGGATGGGGCAAAGTTCCATTGAGCTCCGATCAAGTCGTATATGCTGCTTTAGACGCTCGCCTTGGCTTCTATATTGCACGGAAGTGGGATAGTCTACACGGCTATAATACTGAGTACGATCATCTTAGGGCGTGTTTGGTAGCCCGGCTCCCCTCAGAAAATCTCCACCCACCCCACTTTTTGTTGTTTGGTAGACCGGCTCGTGCCTCCTCAGCCCTGCCCACCTCGCCCTAAAATGGCTCTCAGCCATGCCCACGAGAGAAGCTCGATTTGAGCTTCTCTACTCAGCCAGGCTCACCTCATACAGAAACTCCCACGCGTGGGTCCCACTCGAGAGCTGTGCGCCACCCACCCCGACCGAAATCCCCATTCATTCCCCCCATGCATCCTCTCTTTCGCCCCGAGCTCTCTTCTCGCATGCCCAGCCGCAGAGCGCCGCCCCGCCACGCCCCGCGTTCGCTCTCAGCGCCGCCCGCACCAGCGCAGCCCGGAGCCGCTCCTCCCCACGCCCTGAGTCGCGCCGCCCCGCCCCGCTGTCTCTCAGCGCCGCCCCGCTCGGTCTCCTGGCGGAGCGCATGGAGGAGTAGGGGCTCGACCTCCTGGCAGCCCGCACGAAGGAGCTCGTCCTCCTGGCGGCGCGCATGGACGAGCTCGTCCTTCTGCCGGCGCACCGTGGCGGCTCGCACGAAGGAGCGTAGCCTCCTGTAAGCCCACACGAACTAGGTTCGTGGCAGCCCGCACAAAGGAGCCCGACCTCCTGAAGCCCTCACGGCGGCGGTGGGTGCTGGCCAGCAGCTCATCTAGCCGGCGACGGTGGTGGGTGCTCCCCGGCTTGGGTGCTGGCCGGCGTCGGTGCTGGAGCCCGAGTCCAATGCACAGGGGATCCGATTGCTTTTTGTTTTTGCAGTCAGGGACCTATTTGCGTTTTATTTTTGTATGGCATGGGTGAAGTCAGTCATGGTACCAAACAAGATCTCACCCCAGCTCAGTTCAGTTCATACAGTCTACCAAACATAACAAATAAAACCCACTTGTATGAGAGTAGCATAGCTGTACTCAGCTTGTATGTGTTGAGATAGCCCACCCAGGCTACCAAACACACCCTTAATGTCGTTGATGAGTAGACTATCTATGTATTCGGTCACGCAAAAATTCTGTGTGCACGTGTTCTCATGCATTGACCGAAATATATTCCAAAGTTTGCAAAAGTTATCTAAAACAGAAAACAGAAAATGGTTTTGTATTAGTTAGTCAAATTCAAACACTTTTCATATTCATAGTTTTTCTAAAATCCAAAGTTTGCAAAAGTTATTTAAAACAGAAAAAGAAAATAAAAACAGAAAAAGAAAATAAAAAACCCTATCTATCCCGGTTTCAATCACAAACCGGGACAAATGGGCCTCCTTGTTGTCCCGGTTTGTGGCTGGAACCAGGACAAAAGGTGGGTGCCTATATATACTGACCAGCAGCCCCCTCCCAAAACCATTGGAGGCAATTTTTTTTTGAAATGGAAGGAGGGGGTGTGTGCTAGTCTATTTTTTTAAGTATGCATGCAAGGTGTTCGATGAAATACCCGAGAGAATTCACGAAATGATTTGATGTACACTTAAAGAAGTTTATCCTTCTTTTCGATCGAGGTTAATTTTTTTCTCATTTCATTTGTCATTAATTGATACCGTGCATGTTCAGTGGTTATTTCTCGATGGTCTGTATTGGTTATTGATATAGTTAATTATATAATGCAGATGGACCGAGAATGGATGTATGGTGATCGACGCACTGCCAAGTACATGACGGGTTTGAGGAAATTTCTCGAGAAAGCCCACAGTACCAATGGTTTCATGTGTTGTCCATGTATCAACTGTTAGAATAAGACAGATCACCCAAGCGCGAGAACCCTTCAAAGTCATCTTATTCGGCACGGTTTCATGCCCAGCTATAATTGTTGGACGAAGCACGGAGAAAAGGAGAGTTATGATGGAAGACAATGAAGAAGAGGAAGATGATGACAACTATCCTATGTTCCCAGAGTACGGAGATTCTGCAACGGGGGAAGCTGAAGATGAAGAGGCACCAGATGAGCCCGCTGACGATCTTGGTCGGGCCATTGCTGAAGCAAAGAGAGAGTGCGTTACTGAAAAGGAGAGGTTGAAGTTCGACCAGATGTTAGAGGATCACAAGAAATTGTTGTATGCAAGTTGCGAAGATGGTCAGAAAAAGCTGGGTACCACACTGGAATTACTGAAGTGGAAGGCAGAGTGTGGTGTGACTGACAAGGGATTTGGAAAGTTGCTGCAGATAACTAGGAAGATGCTTCCAAAGGTCAACGAGTTGCCCGACAGCACGTACGAAGCAAAGAAGGTTGTGTGCCCTCTAGCACTAGACGTGCAAAAGATACATGCCTGCCCTAATGACTGCATCCTCTACCGCGGTGCGTACGAGAATTTGGATGCATGTCCGGTATGCACTGCATTGCGGTATAAGATCAAACGAGATGATCCTGGTGAAGTTGAGGGTGAGCGTCCCCGGAAGAGGGTTCCTGCCAAGGTGATGTGGTATGCTCATATAATACCACTGTTGAAACGCCTGTTCGCAAACAAAGAGAATGCCAAGTTGTTGCGATGGCACAAAGAGGATCCAAAGAAAGACGCGATGTGCAGACACCCCGCTGATGGGTCGCAGTGGAGAAAAATTGAGAGAGAGTTTCCGGAATTTGAAGATGACGCAAGTAACTTAAGGTTTGGTGTAAGTACAGACGGCTTCAATCCTTTTGGGGAGCAGAGTAGCAGTCATAGCACTTGGCCTGTGACTCTATGTATTTATAACCTTCCTCCTTGGTTGTGCATGAAGCGAAAGTTCATTATGATGCCATTGCACATCCAAGGCCCGAAGCAACCTGGCGACGACCTTGATGTGTACCTCAGGCCATTAGTTCAAGAACTTTTACAGTTGTGGCGGGAAGAAGGTGTACGGGTGTGGGATGAGCACAAACAGGAGGAATTTGACCTACGAGCTTTGCATTTTGTAACAATTAACGATTGGCCAGTTCTTGCTAACCTCTCAGGGCAGTTGACCAAGGGGTACAATGCATGCACACACTGTTTGGGTGAGACTGAATGTTTATATTTGGATAAATGTGAGAAGTGTGTGTATCTAGGGCATCTTCGATTTCTTCCGATCAGGCATACCGCAAGGAAGAAAGACGAGCATTTTAAAGGTGAGGCTGATCACAGTAGGAGGCCTGTCAACCGTACTGGTGAAGAAATATTTGATATGGTCAAGGATCTAAAAGTAGTCTTTGGAAAGGGTCCTGGAGGACAACAGGTTCCGAAAGACGCTAACGGGAACGCACCCATGTAGAAGAAAAAAATCTAGATTTTGGGAGCTACCATATTGGAAGGTCCTAGAGGTTAGATCTGCTATCGACGTGATGCACGTGACGAAGAATGTTTGCGTGATCCTGCTAGGCTAGTTGGGCATCTACGGGAAGAAAAAAGATACAGAGGAAGCACGGGAGGACCAGAAACGTGTGAAAGAACGAGACGGCCTAAGTCCCGAACATTACGAAGGTCCTGCCAGCTACGCTCTTACCAAACAAGAGAAAGTAATATTCTTTGAATGCCTGAGCAGTATCAAGGTCACGGCTGGCTTCTCGTCGAATATAAAGAGGATAGTAAATGTGAGACTCCAAAAATTTCAAAACCTAAAGTCTCATGATTGCCACGTGATTATGACGCAATTGCTTCCAATTGCACTGAGGGGGCTACTACCGGAAAATGTTCGAGTACCCATTGTGAAGCTTTGTGCATTCCTCAATGCAATATCTCAGAAGGTAATCGATCCGGCGATTCTACCAGGGTTGCAAAATGATGTGGTCCAGTGTCTTGTCACTTTTGAGTTGGTGTTCCCTCCATCCTTCTTTGATGTTATGACGCATCTCCTGGTTCACATAGTCGAAGAGATTCAAGTTCTCGGTCCTGTATTTCCACACTATATGTTCCCATTTGAGAGGTTCATGGCAGTCTTAAAGAAATATGTTCATAACCGTGCTAGGCCAGAAGAAAACATCTCCAACGGCTACGGTAACGAGGAGGTCATTGAGTTCTGTGTTGACTTTATTCATGACCTAAAGCCGATAGGTGTTCCACAATCACGACATGAGGGTAGACTTAGTGGAAAAGACACACTAGGAAAGAAAACAATTTTTTTAATGGATGGACATTCTTTCACTGAAGCACACTATACAGTTCTACAAAGTTCTACCTTGGTGGCCCCGTATATCGATGAACACAAGAATCTTGTACGCTCCCTACACGCGGGGAAGTCTGACAACTGGATTGTACGTACACACATGGCGACTTTCGGCGGTTGGTTGGGAGCACATCTTTAAAATAAAGACAAGGTTGATGAACAGTTACACTTGTTGGCCAGGGCACCATCTACAACTATATGTACTTTCAAAGGGCACGAGATAAATGGGAATACATTTTACACGAGTGTCCAAGATAAAAAAGAGCACGAACCAAAACAGTGGTGTTCGCATTGATGCAACAAACAACAATGGGCAGAAGAACACATATTATGGTTGCATCGAGGAGATATGGGAACTTGACTATGGACCTTCTTTTAAGATCCCTTTGTTTCGGTGCAAATGGGTCAATCTGAAAGGCGGGGTTGAGGTAGACAAGATGTACGGAATGACAACAGTGGATCTAAACAATCTTGCGTACAGAGACGAACCATTCGTGCTAGCCAATGATGTGGCTCAGGTTTTCTATGTGAAAGACATGTCTAGCAGTCCCAAAAAAAGAAACGTCCTGGGAGTGGAGGAGCCGAGGCGTCACATAGTTCTTTCAGGAAAAAGAAACATCGCGGGAGTGGAGGACAAGACAGACATGTCAGATGATTATAATAATTTTAATGAAATTCCTCCATTCGTAGTGAACATTGACCCAATCATCAAGGTTATTGAAGAAGATGCTCCATGGTTCCGACCCAGAAGAAATGGCGGTGTGATGGAGATGTTGGTGCGATGTGTAATAATTAATATATTAAACTTTTTATATGAAGAAGATGCTCCATTTAAACCTGCATATCAAATGGATCCGTCGGCGTTGATAGAACAAAACACACGATATCACCTGCATACAGCCCCACAGTGGCTCCTGAGTGCCTGCATATCAAATGCACCGTGGGGCGTGTGCAGGGAATCCGAGTGATTTGTATATATTCCTCAGTAGATGAACTGAACTTTTCTGTTGATAGAACAAAACACACGATTTCGCCTGCATACAGCCCCACGGTGGCTCCTGAGTGTCTGCATATCAAATGCACCGTGGGGCGTATGCAGGGAATCCGAGTGATTTGTATACCACACCACCCGGCCGGGCACTAGAAGGAGGATACACTGAGTGCTCGCTTCGTCCGAGAGGGGGCTATATATAGGGTCACGGGCTCAACCAGTGGTACTGACAGTGTTGATCCAACAACTCACAAGTGATCAAAAGAAGCACACTGTCGGGTTATGACTCCCTATAATCGGGGGTAGTCACTTCCTGAAGTGTAGCTCGTGAAGGGGATTGAACGCGGAGGTCAAGACCCTCGAGGGACCCGGCAACGATGCTCGCCGGACCTGAAGACGAAGCACCCACGACAGAGATAGACACCGGCATGTACCCAGGTTCACGGCCCTCGTGAGGAGGTAAGACCGCTACTCCTTCTTGTCTGTATTGGATTACGGTGCTTACAGTACAACAGAGCTTGTCGAGGACCCCCTTGAGGCGGTTCTTGCCTGGGGAGGGAAGCGATGGTATTCTTCCTCCTCCAGCCAGAGACTATCCTACTTGGTATTGCTAGGGTTTACAAGCGTGGTTACAAGCAAATTGGCCCACCTCCTCTACAATGGATGTCTTAGTGCTTTTATAGGCGCCTCTGGCGCTCTCCTTCAGCTTGGCCTTCAAGGTGGTCCCCACAAGGCAGTGGTGTGGAGGTCCAGGAGTCTACCGCGGCCCCCTCGTCCATGGACGCGGGTCATCACCGATAAAGGTGGGCGAGGTGGCCGACAGGCCGACCGCGCTGTACTGTCCGCTGGGGGGGGGGGGGCAGTCTCTGACGTGGAGCCCTTGATGACGTACTCTTTGGAGGGTTGCGCCGTCCACCTGCTTTATCACGAGAGTGGAAGGTCTTGGCAGTCCTGCCCCAGGCGGCGCAACTTTATTGACTCCTTTACCACAAAAACGGCAACGAGGGTGCTTGCGTCACCACGTGGGCGTGGCAGAGGCCATGTGCGTCTCGCCGTGCTTCCTTGGTCGCGACGTTTCCCCTCAGGCATTGGGAGGCCTGTGGTGGGATTCCCGTTGACTTCCCTCCAGGCGCGATGGCGCCTCGGGAGGGTCTCTTGAAGCGAGGGACCCCTTGAGGCCCTCGTTTCCTCTTCAGGCCCTCGAGGGGAATTGCCCCTCGAGGGTCCCGCCAGGCGGCGAGGCCTGGTCCTTAGTCATTTCGTCTGTCAGCCCGCGTGCGGGGCCTGGGGGGAGTGGGCTCTCCATACCCCAGTACCCACTGGACCGACAGTAGCCCCCGGGCCCATGATGGGCATGATTGAGCCCATGGGCTCAGGCGAAGCGTCGTGGGCCCTTAGTGCCCGGCCGGCCCGAGCCGCACGGCACTCGGACGAGTAACGGTCTCGCACGATCCAGGGCGCGAGTCGTGGGGGGTCCCACCATGTCCCGGCAACTGCTCCTTTAGGGGATATAAAGCCCGAGCGTCGCTGCAGGGAGCCGTTACCGTTTTCAATCTTTCTCGCAGAAGTTTCCGCCTCCTAGAGCTCTCCGCCTCCGCTCTCTCCTGCGATTATTCTCCTTCCATCTTCCCCAGCGCTCCGTGCTCTCGGCGATGAGTCCCCTCAAGAGCAAGGGCAAGGCCGCCGCGGGGTCGTCTCCCAGGCGGAGGCCCCGGAGGTCGTACAGGGCGCGACGCTGCTGGGCGTGCGCGTCAACGAGAAAGCGCTCGCCAAGGTCCGGTACTTGGTAGCGGACCGGATGAACGAGCACGGCGCCACCGCCTTGAAGCCCGCGGTGCACGGGAAGCGCCCACTAGGGTACTTCGCGATCTTCTAGCACTGCCTCGCCGCCGGACTGGTGCCGCCCTTCTCGCCGTTCCTGGAGGCGGTGCTGGCGTTCTATCAGGTGCGTTGCTGCATCTGCACCCCAACTCCATCCTCATCCTCGCCGTCTTCGCCTACCTCTGCGAGGCGTACCTGGGCTTGCATCCCACGATGGGGTTGTTCCGGTGCTTCTACGCGCTCCGGAACACGGCGAAGAATGAGCGCTCAGGGTGTGTCTCGTTCCGCATCGTTGACGGCATGGGGAGCGTCTAGATCCCCATGTCCTGGAGTGAGAACAAGGCCATCACTTCGGTGACAAAGAAGGTGGATGACTTCCGCCAGAAGTGGTTCTTCGTCGGGGTGGAGCATCCCTACGCCTTCCTCGAGGTCCCCGATGAGCCGCCGCTGAAGAACTCCCATTGGGGCAAGGCGACCTTCGACGGAGCGAGGAAGGCGAGCTTGATGGGGCGCCTGAGTTTCCTCCGCGAGGAGGGCCTCACGGGGAAGATCATCGTGTCCAGGCCCATTCGGTGCCCATGTGGATGTACTCGGGCCAGAACGACAAGATGCGGCTCCACAAGGAGGACAATGACCAGGACACCGTCGACAATGTCCTGTCCGCGCTCTTCGTCAACCCGGTGGTGCTTGCCGTGGATTTGCTCCCTGCGTCGCTCCGGCCTCTCCATCAGTACAACTTGACGGAGCGCATGGCCATCCTGGAGGGGATGCCTCCGTTCACCCCGATAGGCCAGGAGGACTTGGAGGTGCCAGCGCCAGCCATGCGGGGAGTGGGTGGGGCAGATTCTCCTTCGGCCTCAGGCGCGGGCCTAGGTGAGGAGGAGGCCACGGCAGGGGAGGTGTCTTCCTCGAGGACCGGGCCTTTCACTGAGGAAGTCTGCGACATCTCGTCCGGTGATGACAATACCTTCGTGGTGGCTCCCTCCCGCCCCGTGGAGGAGGAGGCTGAGGAAGGGGAGGCCTCTGACGTAGAGGCCTCTCCATCAAGGCGCGGGCCCCGCACCAAGGCCGCCGTGGACCACTTGGGGGCGAGGCCCTCTAACGTCCCCTCGAAGAGGAAAGCAGTGACTCCCCCTGAGGGGTCTGGTGCCAAGACCTTCCCCTCATGGCGCTCGCCAGGCTTGGCGTGGGTCGATGCTGCCGCCCCTTCTTCTGGGTAAGTGTTCATGATGCTTGGCCGCTAGATTGTTGCTCTTTTTTCATTTTTGCCTTTATTGACGATCTTTTCCTGGGGTTTTGCCAGTGATCTTGTGCCTGCGAAGCGTCGTAGGCTTCGCAAGGCAGCTGATGTAGAGAGAGCCACGGCTGAGGCCGTGGCTGACGAGGCCACGAGGCCTGTGGAGACGGCCTCCACGGGCCCCACTGATGGGGCGCCTCAAGTGGAGGTGGCTGTGCCTCAGGTGGGGGCGGCAGAGCCTCAGGCGGATGTAACATCCCAGAATATTAATATAAATTTTAATGCAAAAATGTGGGCCAACAAAAAACTTTTCTTATAAAAATGTGAGTATGTTTAATTTTTGAGTGTTGCTTGTTACATTGTTGTAATATTGTTGAATTCAAGCTCTAATTGAAAAATTGAAAGAGAAGAAAACAAATAAGACAAATCCTAAAAACAAAACATCATGTGACACATGTCACATTGTTTTTCCAAATTAAAGAAGCATAATTTATTTTTACACCAAAACCAATGGAGAAATATTATAAACACTCCTAGTTAATTTTTACAAACTATTCCCTTCCAAAAATTCAGTTTCCAAACTTCAAATCCAAATTAGAAATTCATGGTTGAAATATTTCAAAATATTTCAAAGAAATTTGTAACACTTACCAATAATACAGAGAGCCTAGATCCTAAGTTTGGGCTCAAAAGAATAAAGAGAAATAGGAGAATTAAAATGGCAAAGTGTCACTGTTCTGGTTCAGGAAAATCATCAAACACTTGGTGTTCATCCACCTATTCTTCCCAATCCGAATCAACTCGTGGATCAATCCGAGGAATGTGAGGTTTAATTGTCGATTAGAGGCCAGCCCTGCACTCCTCTCCTCTCTGCGACCTCACTGCACGCCGGGGGAGGAAAAATGGTGGCCGGAGTCGCCGTATGGACGCCGGCGACAGGCACGGCCGTGCGCACGTCGCTCTGTCGCGCCGGGCGTCCGAGGTGGCAACGCCGCGCTCTCCCGTGCCTGGCCCCCCTTCTTTCCTCGCCTCTCTGCTCCCTCGCGCACCCGCAGCACACCCCGGCACCAGCCCGTGCACGCCGCGGCCGCGCCAGGACGTGCACGCCGTGCGCCGCCCGAGCACGCCCACGGCAGGGCCATGCGCCCGAGCGCGCCCGAGCGCGCCACGCCGCCCCGCCTTGCCCGCTCGGTCCCCTGGGAGCCCAGCAACCCAGCCGCGCCCCTCCACCGGCCTACGGCGGCCTAGCCCGGCCACGAGCGCCCCTGCACCGCGCCCACCGTGCGCCGCCCGGCCGCTATATAAACCGCCCCGTGCCCTGCCTTCCTCCACACCGCACCACCACCCCTTCCCCTCACTTCTTCTCCCTCTCGAGCACCGCCAGGAGGGCGGAGCAGCTGCCGCGAAGCTCCGGCCGCCCGTGGTCTCCTCGAGCCCGCCGTGCCCGAGGTAGACGACGACCGCGGCCAGGCCACGGCATCCCTCCCCTTCCCTTCTCTCTGGCCTCAGCTCTTCCCCTTGCACCCCGCACTCACATGCGCCCCTTTTCCCTCTGTCCCGTGCTCAGGTGCGCCGGCAATCGCTCGCCGGAGTTGCAGCGGAGCCGCGGGAAAAAGGAGGAGGACGCCGCCGTCGCTCGGGGCCTCGCCAGCACGCGCCACTCGCCCCAGAAGCTTCCCCACCTCGCCGCCGTTGTCCTGCACCATCGCCGCGTCCTCCCGAGCCCCCTGGTGAGCGCTCCGTCCTCCTCGCCGTCGCCGGAGCCGCGGCGCCGCCCGATTGTGGTCGTCGCCGACGCGCTCGATCTCAGCCGTTAGATCTAGATCGTGCGGTAACTTACCGGTTCGTTTTAATTAATAAAACCCTGACATGCGGGTCCCACACGTCAGGTTTAAATGAACAGCGCGCGCGCTCGTTCTGTCACTGACCAGTGGGTCCCCTCTGTCAGATTCTTCAACATTACCCGTTCTGGATTTAAAATTCGAATTTAAGCTTTATTTAAAAACCAGTATTAAACCTAATTTTAGAAATTCCATAACTTTAGTTTTACAACTCCAAATTTAGCAAATCCAACTGTTCTGGAAAGCTTATGAAATTATCTATCCAACTAAACTAGTTTCACTCCATTTGGATATATAACAAAAATACCATATTCAAAATACAGTAGCATGTTTAAATTCTAAACTTGTTTGTGTCTGATACTCTGATAATCCAAATTAGTTGAAACTAATTTTATTAGATCACCCTTAACCATGGTTAGTCAATCCTAAAAGGATTTAATTTTTAGATTAATATAATTTAAATAATAGCCAAAACCATATTAATTGGCTTCTGGATTCAAAACAATGTGTAGGGAGTTTTGTAACTCCAAATGACCCAAACCCAATTGTGTCATCTTCCACACATCATTAGCTTTCTGTAGAATTTTAGTTTGTATTTTTGTGACAAACAGAACTCAAACTATGCAATTAAACATGTGCAACAAGTTTCTGCCCTAATTAAAATACAATGGAATAATGTTTAATTCACTTAAATTGAAACCACATGATATTGTTTGGTGTGTGAATTGGTAAATTAGAACCTCTAAGAGTGTATTGCTATGATGATTGATTGAATAGGCTAGTGATTGTTTGTATTGGATTGCTTGTGTATTAGAAGAGAACGTTGTCGGATATATCGAGGAGGAAGGATTTGCAGAACCTGAAGACCAAGACCAAGATCACTTTGCCGAGCAAGGCAAGCTACTCTCTGAGCTTGCACCCAACTTATGCATCTAGATTTACAAATCATTTTAAGAGCAAAGGTTTACAAAAACCCTTTTTTTTAAAAAAAAGGTATATAGAGATTATTTTGCCATTATAGGTAGAAGTATATATTAAAACTATAGGATGGAAAAACAATGTAGTTTATTCAAAACTCCTTTGAAAACTTGTGTGGTTATATATAGCACCAAGATGGTGTGTTGAGATAAGAAAATGGAGAAAGGTGGTTTTAGAAAAGCACATTGTGTCATAGTACTCAGTCAAGCAACCGATACTCTGTGCGACCACATTTACCCACATATGGGAAAGGGCTTAGTCAGATAGTTTGCTCTTATTAGTATGGGACACTGCATCAACAGAGATGACTCTGTTATGCATGAGGGAGTGGTTTGGTGACCTAACCCTGACCTGGGTCCTCGCTCAAAAATCTATGAATAGATAAGGAGGAGGATAGAAGGATGTCCGTATACACCGCCAGATAAAACCTATGAGTCCTCACACTTAGGGCTTCCGACGGGAAACTAGACTAGGTGTAGATGGAATGGTTCATAGGGGCAGGATCCTATACTAGCATGAGCAAAGGAAAGACTAGGGTCGGTGACTCAACTTCGCATACCAAGGGTATGGCGAAGCGTGGCTGACACGGTGAGTTATCGGATGAGTGTGGGAAAAGCGTGCTACCTCTGCAGAGGGTAATTAAACTATTCGAATAGCCGAGTCCTCGGATATGGACAGTTGAAGACCCTACTTAGACCAAGTGCAAGTTTTTGGAAAAGAGTTGAGTTTGAAAGGAAAAAGGAAATGGAGAATGTTCCACACACCTATACCAACGGATCGGTATGAGGAAGTTAGAAAGATATTACCATAATGGTTTATGGTTGGAAAAGGAGGAGTTTTGGAATAACATTAATAAAATTGAGATATCTAGTAGTCATAATTTCCTTATCTTCTTCAACAAAGATACAGAGGTGTTTTAAATAAATAAAAGTGAGAAACTAAAAATGGAACTAGAGCACTCATGTTGGAGTAGTTTGCGAGTACATTCAAATGTACTCATACTAGTTTGCTTCTGGCTATTGTCGTAGCCAGACATGGAGGAGTACTACACCCAGGAGGAGTATGGCGACATCTATGCGAACTAAGGATCTTCTCAAAGTCGACTGCCTGTCGGGTCTGCGTTAGTTGTTGGTGGCTACTACGTTTAATTTCCGCTGCTTATGTTGATTGTTTCGGTTTGGCCCTTGAAGGCACCTATGTAAGACTTGGTCTAGAGGACCATTTTATGTAAGACTTTAATTCGGTATTGTAATGGATGTAAACTTTGGTATTCAATTCGGATTATGTGCAACGACAGACTGATCACGGGATCGTTGTGTTAAGCATAATCGGGTATTTCGGACAGTTAGTCCGGGGTCCCCACAGAATTGGTATCAGAGCCAGGTCGACTTTAGGAGCCTTAGATTAGCATGGTCGTTAGGTAGTGATTGCAAAAGTTGAGTTTCAAAGAAAAACAAAGTAAGAACTTAGTTTAAGAAAATGGCTTATCTCTTACCCTCTCATTTGTGCAAAATTCTCTTCTTACCAACTACTAAGTTTTCTCTCACACTTATAAAAACTTGCCACACCTCATTTTAATAAACTTAAAATTCTGCTCACATATTTTCCCTTCCCTTAAAAATTTGATATACTTGCCATCTCACTAACTTAAAATTTTGACTGAAAATTATAGATGGCGATCCATTTCACCGAGTTCGTTCAGCTGGAGAAGGACGGCAAGTTGATGTTCGAGAAGGATTTGTTCGAGTTGACCAAGCTGCTAGGTCGTCCCACTCCTGAGTTCAGGGGAGCCCAGGTGGACGCTCCCGGTAGCGGGAACCTGTCCTGGTTGATCGAGGGTTCTGTTCGCGGGAACATCAAGTCCCCCGGATCCAGGGCACTCTCTTTCACCCTCATGGACGTCCACTGGGACGATGGACTGTGTCGTTCCATGCAGCGGATGCTATCCCGGCTTTGTGAGGAGCACAAGGCGGAGCTGGTAAACTCTCGTTTCCAGTTCTATGGGAGGCGCACCATCGATGGACACCCAATTCGGTCCCCTCTGCACCCGACATTCGGAGAGTATATCCTGGACATGGAGATTATGCTCTTTCGCACCCAGGAGGATCTGAGGTGCGCTAGGCTTCGGTCTCACTTTGAGCGTCTCTCGCTCAAGGAGAGTCGCGAGAGCGAGGCACAGTTGAAGACTGAGAAGACCGCTCTTCTAAAGAAGAGAACCCAGATGAGGAAGACCATAGCGAAGCTCCGCAAGAAGGTTGCTGAGCAGGATGAGCTGATAGAGGATTTGGAGCTCCGTACTGACGAGATGGAGGAGGAGGGAGAGGATCTCCGCAAGGAGAACAACGCCTTCCTCAGTGACGATGATGACTTTCTGGAGGAGATGGACGATGATGATGAGGATGATGAGGAGGAGGATCCAGAGGAGCCACCCTACCAGTCCGATGCTGACATGGCAGAGCCTGAGGTTCCACCTCAGTAGGCTAGTTACTTGAGTTCTACCGCAGGATTAGGTCGACCCCCCCTATCGCTAGTAGAGTCAAGTTGTGGTTCTTTTGGAACTTGCTATATGTACATTAGTTAGGGAGAATGTTGTAAGCTAGGGTTAGATGAACTCTTGATGTAATGGTTGTGATATGAAAGTGTGTGCTAGTCTTGTTGACATGTGTTAAAAGTTTTTCTTATAGTCCTTAGTAAATCAACCTCTACATAAAAACCCATCTTTCCTTGGTCGGAACCCCTTCTGCTTGCCCTTATTCCCGGTGTACTTCAGGATGGTGGAAACTCGTCGCACCAACATGGATGGAGGAGCACCACCACCCCCACCGGACCCAACCACCGCCCAACTTCTGGCGCTCATCATGGAGGAACGTCAAGCTGCCCGGACTGAGCGTCAAGCTCATATTGCTGCCCTGCAGCAGATAGCTGCCGCTCACAACAACAACAACCACCACAACAATGGCAATGGCAATGGCAATGGTGAAGGAAATCAGCGGTCCACTTTGAGCAACTTCCAGAGGACCAACCCACCCACCTTTTCCAAGGGACTTCACCCACTTGAGGCCGATGACTGGCTTCGCACCATTAACAACAACCTGATAGTTGCAGCCGTGGGAGAACCTGAGAAAGTGCTGTATGCGACCCACTATCTGGCAGGACCAGCACGGTCTTGGTGGGAAGCTACCAAGGCTCTCCAGCAAGTTGGTTATGTTATCAACTGGGCTGAGTTCCAGGAGAAGTTCCGCAAAAAGCACATTCCCCGCGGACTCATTGAGAGAAAGAAGGATGAATTCCGCAAGTTGCGGCAGGGAAGTAAAGATGTGGTCGGATACCTGGATGAGTTCACTGACTTGTCTCGGTATGCTCCTGATGACACCGACACCGAGAGGAAGAAGATGGAGCGTTTCATGAATGGGCTTCATGATGAACTGCAGTGCGCTCTAGTTATCCATGACTTCGTTGACTTGGAGTCAATGGTGGACAAGGCCATCCAGTTGGAGACCAAGCGCAAGTCCATGTTTGAAGGCCGTAAGAGGAGGATGATCGCCCAAGAAGGTTCGAGCAGCCAGAAGCCTCGCACCCACCCACCAAACTCCAAGCCAGCATATAGACCACCACCAACTTCGCACCCCAGTTACCCTAAGCCCCCATACAACCCAAACAAGTTCAGCCGTCCCAATGACAACACCCGTCCCGGAGGGAACTCTAGCAACCCCAACATCAATGCCAATGTGGTCTGTTTCAATTGTGGCACCAAGGGTCACTACTCCAAGGCATGCCCCAATCCTAAGAAGAATGGTCCACGCCCCAATGCACCGGCGCCAAACAATGGCCACGGCCACAATGGAAATGGCAAGAACCCCGCACCTCGCGGAAATGTGGCTGTTGCCAAGGGACGCCTGCACCACATCAATGCTGAAGAGGCCATGGAGGCACCAGATGTTGTGATGGGTACGTTCCTTGTCAACTCAGTACCTGCAACTGTTCTGTTTGATTCTGGTGCTACTCATTCTTTTGTTACCCAAGAATTTGTTGCTAAGGGAGGTTTAGTCGGGAGCCTCTTACCCAGACCCATGGTAATCCAAATCCCAGAATCCACCATAGATACCAAGTCATTTTGCCCGGACGTTTCCCTTGAGATCAAAGGGGAAAAGTTCCTAGTCGACTTAATCATCCTAGGAACCCAAGGAATAGATGTCATACTGGGTATGAATTGGTTAGCCAAGTACCATGGTAGAATTGACTGTGCCAGAAGAGCTGTAGCCCTCACCACCGACAAAGGCGTAGAAGTGGAGTATGTGTCAGAAACCAGTCGACCCCAACCAGGATGCCATGAGAGCATAGCTCGACCAGCCCTAGATGAGATCCGTGTTGTTCACCTGTTCAAAGATGTCTTTCCTGAAGAATTGCCTGGTATGCCACCGGATCGGGATATTGAGTTCATCATTGAACTTATCCCCGGGACAGCCCCCATATCCCAAAGGCCTTATCGGATGAATCCAGAAGAACTGGTTGAGTTGAAGAAGCAGTTAGCAGATATGCTCAGCAAAGGGCTTATTCGCCCAAGTGCTTCACCCTGGGGATCACCCATTATCTTCGTGGATAAGAGAGATGGTACCACACGCCTGTGTGTGGATTATCGCAGGCTAAATGATGTGACCATCAAGAACAAGTACCCTCTCCCAAAGATCGAGGATCTGTTCGATCAAATGAACGGAGCCCGAGTCTTTTCCAAGATCGATCTTCGGTCAGGGTATCATCAGTTAAGAATCCGGGAGTCAGACATTCCCAAGACTGCCTTCACAACCCGTTACGGTTTATTTGAGTACACCGTAATGTCCTTTGGCCTGACCAATGCCCCAGCCTATTTTATGAATCTCATGAACAAGATCTTCATGGAGTATCTTGACAAGTTCGTTGTAGTTTTCCTTGATGACATCCTTATTTACTCCAAAACTGAAGAAGAGCATGCTGAACACCTGCGTCTAGTTTTAGCAACCCTCCGAGAGCATCAGTTGTATGCCAAGTTCAGCAAGTGTGAGTTCTGGCTCAGTGAGGTCTCATTTCTCGGACATGTTGTGTCTACGGGAGGAATTTCTGTTGACCCGGAGAAGATCCAAGCCATTGTGGACTGGAAAGCCCCAACTAGTATGACTGAAATCCGAAGCTTTCTCGGACTAGCGGGGTACTACCGCAAGTTCGTTGAGGGATTCTCCAGTATAGCCAAACCCCTTACCCAACTGCTGAAAAAGGACAAGAAATTTGAATGGACTCAGAAATGTGAAGAGAGTTTCCAGGAATTAAAGAAGAGATTGACCTCAACCCCTGTCCTAATTATGCCAGACGTCACCAAGAGTTTCGACGTGTATTGCGATGCCTCACGTCTAGGATTGGGATGTGTTCTGATGCAAGAAGGCAAGGTGGTGTCGTATCTGTCTCGGCAGTTGCGACCACATGAAGAGAACTACCCAACCCATGACCTGGAGTTAGCTGCTGTCGTTCTTGCTTTGAAGACGTGGCGCTCCTATCTGGCGGGACATCGCTGCGAGATCTATACGGATCATAAGAGCTTGAAGTATATCTTCACCCAGAAGGAGTTAAATTTGCGACAGAGAAGGTGGATGGAATTAATCAAGGATTATGATATCGGCATCAATTATCACCCTGGAAAGGCTAATGTAGTTGCCGATGCCCTTAGTCGCAAACCCTGCACCCTGAATGCCATGATCCAAGCAGAGCAGCCAGCCCTGTTTAAGGAGTTCAGAGATTTTGGACTAGAGCTTGTTAGTCACGGTTATCTCGCCCATTTAGAGTTAGCTCCAACTCTGATAGATCAGATCAAGGAGGCCCAGAGAGGTCATGAGAGCATAGAAGGAATCAAGAAGAAGATTTCTCTCGGTAAAGCGCCTGGTTTTACCAAGGATGCAGAAGGAGTGTTGAGATTCAATGATCGTATCTGTGTCCCCAATACCTCAAAGCTCAAGGAGTTAATCCTAAAGGAAGCCCACGAGACCCCTTACTCAATCCACCCCGGCGGAACCAAGATGTACCAAGACCTTCGTGAAAGATTTTGGTGGCATGGAATGAAGCGAGAAATTGGTGCTTTCGTAGCCAAGTGTGATATTTGTCAGCGAGTCAAGGCTGAACATCAGCGACCCGCTGGATTGCTTCAACCCCTAAAGATTCCCGAGTGGAAGTGGGATGAGATTGGAATGGATTTCATCACCGGACTTCCAAGGTCCAACCGAGGCCATGACTCAATATGGGTCGTCGTTGACAGGCTGACCAAAGTGGCCCATTTTATTCCCGTCCACACCACCTACAGGGGAAATCAGTTAGCAGACCTGTATATTTCCAGAATAGTAAGCCTGCATGGTGTTCCTAAGAGGATTGTATCAGATAGAGGCACACAATTCACCTCAAGATTCTGGAAAGCCCTGCATGAAGCCCTCGGAACCAAGTTGGCATTTAGCACAGCTTATCACCCACAGACCGATGGCCAAACTGAACGAGTGAACCAGATATTAGAGGACATGCTTCGCGCATGTGTCCTAGCCTATGGATCCAAATGGGAAGATTGTCTTCCATTTGCAGAATTCTCCTACAACAACAGTTACCAGTCTAGTCTGCAAATGGCCCCTTTTGAAGCCCTTTACGGCAAGAAGTGTCGTACACCCCTGAATTGGTCCGACACCGGAGAAGGCAAACTGTTTGGACCAGATACCCTCCGTGAGGCTGAAGAGCAAGTACAGCTTATCCGTGAGCGACTCAAGACCGCCCAATCCCGTCAGAAGAGTTACGCTGATCCCAAGCGTCGTGATGTCACCTTCAATATCGGAGATTATGTCTATCTCCGAGTGACACCCCTTAAAGGAATGCAACGTTTCCATATCAAAGGAAAGTTAGCGCCAAGATATATTGGACCCTTCAAGATCCTTGCCCGTCGAGGAGAAGTGTCTTATCAACTGGAGTTGCCCAAAGAGTTAGAAGATTACCATGATGTTTTTCACATTTCCTTGCTCCGGAAGTGTCTTGAAGTTCCTGACCAGCCTGATGTTTTCAAAAACATCGATCACCAGTCCGTCGACCTGAATCAAGATCTGACTTATCGTGAGACACCCCTCAAGATTCTCGACGAAGATGTTCGTCTCACCCGCAGGCGAGCAATCAAGTTCTACAAAGTCCAGTGGACTAACCACTCTGAAGATGAAGCAACTTGGGAACGCGAAGACTATCTTAGAAGCGAGTTTCCCAACCTCTTTAGTACCCAGACCTAGCAAATCTCGGGACGAGATTTATTTTAAGGGGGGAAGTCTGTAACATCCCAGAATATTAATATAAATTTTAATGCAAAAATGTGGGCCAACAAAAAACTTTTCTTATAAAAATGTGAGTATGTTTAATTTTTGAGTGTTGCTTGTTACATTGTTGTAATATTGTTGAATTCAAGCTCTAATTGAAAAATTGAAAGAGAAGAAAACAAATAAGACAAATCCTAAAAACAAAACATCATGTGACACATGTCACATTGTTTTTCCAAATTAAAGAAGCATAATTTATTTTTACACCAAAACCAATGGAGAAATATTATAAACACTCCTAGTTAATTTTTACAAACTATTCCCTTCCAAAAATTCAGTTTCCAAACTTCAAATCCAAATTAGAAATTCATGGTTGAAATATTTCAAAATATTTCAAAGAAATTTGTAACACTTACCAATAATACAGAGAGCCTAGATCCTAAGTTTGGGCTCAAAAGAATAAAGAGAAATAGGAGAATTAAAATGGCAAAGTGTCACTGTTCTGGTTCAGGAAAATCATCAAACACTTGGTGTTCATCCACCTATTCTTCCCAATCCGAATCAACTCGTGGATCAATCCGAGGAATGTGAGGTTTAATTGTCGATTAGAGGCCAGCCCTGCACTCCTCTCCTCTCTGCGACCTCACTGCACGCCGGGGGAGGAAAAATGGTGGCCGGAGTCGCCGTATGGACGCCGGCGACAGGCACGGCCGTGCGCACGTCGCTCTGTCGCGCCGGGCGTCCGAGGTGGCAACGCCGCGCTCTCCCGTGCCTGGCCCCCCTTCTTTCCTCGCCTCTCTGCTCCCTCGCGCACCCGCAGCACACCCCGGCACCAGCCCGTGCACGCCGCGGCCGCGCCAGGACGTGCACGCCGTGCGCCGCCCGAGCACGCCCACGGCAGGGCCATGCGCCCGAGCGCGCCCGAGCGCGCCACGCCGCCCCGCCTTGCCCGCTCGGTCCCCTGGGAGCCCAGCAACCCAGCCGCGCCCCTCCACCGGCCTACGGCGGCCTAGCCCGGCCACGAGCGCCCCTGCACCGCGCCCACCGTGCGCCGCCCGGCCGCTATATAAACCGCCCCGTGCCCTGCCTTCCTCCACACCGCACCACCACCCCTTCCCCTCACTTCTTCTCCCTCTCGAGCACCGCCAGGAGGGCGGAGCAGCTGCCGCGAAGCTCCGGCCGCCCGTGGTCTCCTCGAGCCCGCCGTGCCCGAGGTAGACGACGACCGCGGCCAGGCCACGGCATCCCTCCCCTTCCCTTCTCTCTGGCCTCAGCTCTTCCCCTTGCACCCCGCACTCACATGCGCCCCTTTTCCCTCTGTCCCGTGCTCAGGTGCGCCGGCAATCGCTCGCCGGAGTTGCAGCGGAGCCGCGGGAAAAAGGAGGAGGACGCCGCCGTCGCTCGGGGCCTCGCCAGCACGCGCCACTCGCCCCAGAAGCTTCCCCACCTCGCCGCCGTTGTCCTGCACCATCGCCGCGTCCTCCCGAGCCCCCTGGTGAGCGCTCCGTCCTCCTCGCCGTCGCCGGAGCCGCGGCGCCGCCCGATTGTGGTCGTCGCCGACGCGCTCGATCTCAGCCGTTAGATCTAGATCGTGCGGTAACTTACCGGTTCGTTTTAATTAATAAAACCCTGACATGCGGGTCCCACACGTCAGGTTTAAATGAACAGCGCGCGCGCTCGTTCTGTCACTGACCAGTGGGTCCCCTCTGTCAGATTCTTCAACATTACCCGTTCTGGATTTAAAATTCGAATTTAAGCTTTATTTAAAAACCAGTATTAAACCTAATTTTAGAAATTCCATAACTTTAGTTTTACAACTCCAAATTTAGCAAATCCAACTGTTCTGGAAAGCTTATGAAATTATCTATCCAACTAAACTAGTTTCACTCCATTTGGATATATAACAAAAATACCATATTCAAAATACAGTAGCATGTTTAAATTCTAAACTTGTTTGTGTCTGATACTCTGATAATCCAAATTAGTTGAAACTAATTTTATTAGATCACCCTTAACCATGGTTAGTCAATCCTAAAAGGATTTAATTTTTAGATTAATATAATTTAAATAATAGCCAAAACCATATTAATTGGCTTCTGGATTCAAAACAATGTGTAGGGAGTTTTGTAACTCCAAATGACCCAAACCCAATTGTGTCATCTTCCACACATCATTAGCTTTCTGTAGAATTTTAGTTTGTATTTTTGTGACAAACAGAACTCAAACTATGCAATTAAACATGTGCAACAAGTTTCTGCCCTAATTAAAATACAATGGAATAATGTTTAATTCACTTAAATTGAAACCACATGATATTGTTTGGTGTGTGAAATGGTAAATTAGAACCTCTAAGAGTGTATTGCTATGATGATTGATTGAATAGGCTAGTGATTGTTTGTATTGGATTGCTTGTGTATTAGAAGAGAACGTTGTCGGATATATCGAGGAGGAAGGATTTGCAGAACCTGAAGACCAAGACCAAGATCACTTTGCCGAGCAAGGCAAGCTACTCTCTGAGCTTGCACCCAACTTATGCATCTAGATTTACAAATCATTTTAAGAGCAAAGGTTTACAAAAACCCTTTTTTTTAAAAAAAAGGTATATAGAGATTATTTTGCCATTATAGGTAGAAGTATATATTAAAACTATAGGATGGAAAAACAATGTAGTTTATTCAAAACTCCTTTGAAAACTTGTGTGGTTATATATAGCACCAAGATGGTGTGTTGAGATAAGAAAATGGAGAAAGGTGGTTTTAGAAAAGCACATTGTGTCATAGTACTCAGTCAAGCAACCGATACTCTGTGCGACCACATTTACCCACATATGGGAAAGGGCTTAGTCAGATAGTTTGCTCTTATTAGTATGGGACACTGCATCAACAGAGATGACTCTGTTATGCATGAGGGAGTGGTTTGGTGACCTAACCCTGACCTGGGTCCTCGCTCAAAAATCTATGAATAGATAAGGAGGAGGATAGAAGGATGTCCGTATACACCGCCAGATAAAACCTATGAGTCCTCACACTTAGGGTTTCCGACGGGAAACTAGACTAGGTGTAGATGGAATGGTTCATAGGGGCAGGATCCTATACTAGCATGAGCAAAGGAAAGACTAGGGTCGGTGACTCAACTTCGCATACCAAGGGTATGGCGAAGCGTGGCTGACACGGTGAGTTATCGGATGAGTGTGGGAAAAGCGTGCTACCTCTGCAGAGGGTAATTAAACTATTCGAATAGCCGAGTCCTCGGATATGGACAGTTGAAGACCCTACTTAGACCAAGTGCAAGTTTTTGGAAAAGAGTTGAGTTTGAAAGGAAAAAGGAAATGGAGAATGTTCCACACACCTATACCAACGGATCGGTATGAGGAAGTTAGAAAGATATTACCATAATGGTTTATGGTTGGAAAAGGAGGAGTTTTGGAATAACATTAATAAAATTGAGATATCTAGTAGTCATAATTTCCTTATCTTCTTCAACAAAGATACAGAGGTGTTTTAAATAAATAAAAGTGAGAAACTAAAAATGGAACTAGAGCACTCATGTTGGAGTAGTTTGCGAGTACATTCAAATGTACTCATACTAGTTTGCTTCTGGCTATTGTCGTAGCCAGACATGGAGGAGTACTACACCCAGGAGGAGTATGGCGACATCTATGCGAACTAAGGATCTTCTCAAAGTCGACTGCCTGTCGGGTCTGCGTTAGTTGTTGGTGGCTACTACGTTTAATTTCCGCTGCTTATGTTGATTGTTTCGGTTTGGCCCTTGAAGGCACCTATGTAAGACTTGGTCTAGAGGACCATTTTATGTAAGACTTTAATTCGGTATTGTAATGGATGTAAACTTTGGTATTCAATTCGGATTATGTGCAACGACAGACTGATCACGGGATCGTTGTGTTAAGCATAATCGGGTATTTCGGACAGTTAGTCCGGGGTCCCCACAGCGGAGGAGGAAACGCCACGCCCAGAGGCATCTACACAGTCCCCCGCGCCAATGGTGGTGAAAACCACGGGTGAGAGGGCTTCCACACCACCTCGCGCTCCTACTCCCCCTCACGCGGCTACACCTTCGCGCGAGGCAACTCCTCCATGCGAGCCAACACCACCGCGCGCGTCGACGCCACCGCGTGCGCCTACTCCGCCGTATGCGCCCACTGCTCCCGTGCAGCCTGCGGCGGTAACGTGCGAGGCGCCAGTAGGTGCTGGCGCGTCCGCTGGGGGAGATCCTTCCCCTCCTCCTCGCCCAACTGGAAATTCTTCCTCGCCTCCTCGCTCAGCTGGAGGTGATAAGCGCACTGCTGCGGCGGCCCCGAAGAGGACGCTGGCGTGGGCACGGGCGGACCCCAGGCTATCCCCCGAGCGCCCCCCGAGGCCGGGCGCTCGGGACTTGAAGCCGGAGCCGGGCCCTCGACAAGCCAGGAGTTGGTCCTCCGAGGCTGGGACTGGAGCGTGGGGCACCGCGAGGTCGCCTTCGGCCTCGTGAGGGAGTCCCTGGAGGGCCTGGCACCCTTGGGGACATATAGCTCGCCCGACAGCAGGAGGAGTTGGCGAAGTCGTGGGCGTCCTACCATGCGGCGGTCGAGGCGCGTCGGCTGGAGGGCTTCGCTCTACAGGCCGCCCGCGAGGAGGCCATCCGCTTCGCCAAGTAGATCCGCGAGGGGGCCATCCGTGACGCCGACGAACTCCTCGTGCCCCTCCAAGCGGAACGCGACGCCGCGGCGGAGCTCCTGCGCGAGGCTACGGCCGAGCGCGAGGCGATGGAGGGCTCGCTGGCGCAGAAACGCCGCGAGCTGGGCCAACCGGAGGCTCAGCTGCTCGCCGCCCATTAGGCTGCGCAGGCTACCCTGGAGGGGGGCCGCAAGGGCCTCTTCGAGCGCGAGCAGCGGCTGGCCCTCCAGGAGAAAGAACTGCATCAGCGCGACAAGCAACGCCTTCAGGCGGAGAAAGACCTGGTCGCCCAGCGCGAGGCCCTCGAGGCGCGCGAAGGAGATCTAGGCGATCTCGAAGTATGAAGAGAACATCGCCGCCCAGAAGCTTGCTTACGAGCGCTTCGAGCGGCGCTTCGCCGAGAAGAAGAAGGAGGCTAAGGATGCCCTCGTGGAGCGCGAGAAGCAGTTCCGCCTGTCCAGCTCTCAGAAGTACCGCGACATGGCTCAGAAGCAGGAGGGCCGCTTCAAGGCCAAGCACGCCACGAACGCTCGACGGATTGCTGAGCTGGAGAAGGCCAATACCAAGCTGGAGGGCCGCCTGAAGCGCGCCAAGGATGGCCGACGCCGAGCGGAGGAGGCCCGCGACGAGGCAGTTCACGGCCTCAACTCCTTGGCCAAGGACGTGGAGGAGCAGGTGGCACCGGTGATGGAGCGGGCGGCGGATGCGTCAGACTCGGCCCAGGCGGCTAGCGTGCTCCCGAAGCATCGTGAGCGTATGTTCGAGGCGTTGGTCGCCCGAGGCAACGAGCTTGCCGTGCAGCTCGGTGCGGACGCGCCGCACACCGAGGCTTGAGGCCGCGGAGATGCTGCCATGTATCTTGTCTATTTTGACCAGCTCTTCGCGGCCCTCGAGGGCCCTGTCGCCGAGTTCCGCGAAATGATCGAGGACGAGAGCTGGCAGCTCCTAGGGGTGGTCGTTGATCGCATCTTCACCAACCTCAGGCTTCTCACGCCTGGCTTTGACCTCTCCACCGTGACGGAGGCCAACCCGAGGCGAGGACGCGCACAGGGTCTCCAACTCCCTGCACAAGCAGGTTGATGCCTTCTACAACCGCTTTAGAGGGGCGGAGGCTGCAGTGGAGGACAGCGAGGAGGAGGCCGCCTCTGCCGAGACCGTGGAGGGCGCCGTGGAGGAGGTGCAAGACGACGATACCTCCGCCTGAGCTACTCGTTATTGCGCTTGCGTGCGCTTGTATTTGAAACAATCTTGTTTTTAGATTCTTAAGACCTTTTGGCCTGTAATATACTCTTAACTGATGTTTGCTTTTAGCTTGTTTGCCCCTCGAGAGGTCTCTTTGGACTGATCTTCATGTCTATTTGTTCTCTGCGTCGGTAGGACCCATCTCTTCGTGCCATGACTCCGCCACTTCGGTATGCAGGAGCAATGACTCCGCAAGACCGGGGGGAGTTTAGTCCTAGGAGAGGTAAGAGCCCTGAGTCGCGATGATCAAGTGCCCCCCTTAGACGTGCGAGTAGTACATGAAGCGTAAGGGAAAGCGAAGTCGCTTGAGGGGCCAACGTGCGCTAAAGGGGGAGAGAAACACACTTAAGGCGTGGGTGCGAGACTTAGCTTCTCGAGGTTTTCGCCCTGTAGAGGCTTTTTGCCTATCGAGGAGGTCCTCTTGTGGGTTTTGCCTGGCGAGGAGGTCCTCTTGAGGGATCGTTCCCGGATGCCTCCTCGGGCTTGTGGGGGCTTTTCTTCCCTGCAGATGTTAGAGGGGCGAACCCAAACGCTGGAACACGGTGCATGGGACTCGTGTGCGCTTATAGGTCCCCTCAGGCGTTCCTTACGAGGAGAGTAAGTACCAAGGTCCTCTGTAGAGATGGCGTGTTTTGGGATCTTGCCCTCCAGCCAGAGCTCGGATCCTTGGGTTTTGCAGTGCTGCTGGTGTGTCATTTGAAGCACTGGCACCGTACCTAGCCCCCGCTCGTGAGGTACGCTTGTGGAGAGATATAAATGCACATTTCAACAAAATAATGTGTAAATAAAACTCACCACCATATATTAAGGAGGGCACCGAGGCGCTAAGTTCACTTGGGAACAAAATTGCCTCATTATGCTTGGGGTTGCCAAGTTAATGTTTTGACCATGTCGAGGCATGGGGACCACCCATTAGTGGCAGAGACTCTCGACGGCCTGAGGTGGCTCGTTACAAGGAGAGCTCGAGGGAAGCCTTTGGAGCTTGGAGGTTTAAGCCGTGAGCTTTTAACCTCTAGAGACAGAAAGTGCTTGGAGGTTAAGCCGTAAGCTGCCTCTTCCGCCAGATGTCTTGACGTGACAATGATCACGGGCGTGACTATGATCACGTTCTGTGTTTGTTCCTTCTGGATACAAAAAATTATGTGAGGTTTAAGCCATGAGCTTTTATATAGCGCCCCATCTTTTATATAAAGATGGAACACCTGTGTTAAGTGCTAGTCCCTGGATCACTGCCAGCACCACAGTACAAAATGTAAAGTATCATTGCAGAAGTATCATAATACTACAACGAGATCCAAAAATAGCTAAGTATAGCTTTATTAAAATGTGCATAGCCATGAAGGCTAGCTAGAATATTCAGAGTTCACAACAAAAGCAAATAGTAAATGAGCCTCATCTTCAAGCATGCGCCACAGGCAGACATGTTGGGTGTAGACTCGAGTCCAAACTTATTCTTCATCATAAGTACCTGCACATTGGAATATGCAGCCCCCGAAGGAGGTCAATACAATGAAGTATTGGCAAGTGACTATGGTGGATATAAAATGACAAGTCTATTCTATATGCATATTTGGCTTGGGGGAGTTGTAGTCTATTTGCAGAAAGCAAGTTTTCTCCTATCTTTTGTAAAAACACTTTTGTTTCTCAAAGACTTGGCACCAAGGGATGAAGCCTAAGCGCACCAACAATTCTTTTCTTAGTCAAATTTTACTTTATAAAAAAAAACAGTGTTGAGATTCTTCCGCCCATCCTTGTCCAGCGCACTTTCACCTTTAGACTCAATTAACCCAAACATCCTATACACGCGGAGTGCATTAAGGAAAGGAGAGAATTGAGACAAGAAATTTCAGAAGAAGAATGCAACCATACTAGCAAGACCCGTTCCACCTACCAATTCTACATCTGCTTGTCAAGCTGACAGGTTGCACCCTCACAACTTAATTATTCTAGACAGAGCCCATTGTCAACAGGCTGCACGGGAAGCATCTAAACTTGGAGGGACTTAGTAATCTCTTTGTTCCTGGGTGGCCGTCCACAAGTGCACTTCTGGGTGACAACCACCATGCTCATGGCCCTTGTCAGACCCTGAATTCAAGCTACACAAACGAAACGTATCGGTTGGGCCACACAACCAAGAACATACTGGGGTTACCAATCCCAGGAAACAATCAGGCCATGCTCGGAATGGATCATCGGCCGACAGCCCTTGGCGACCCCAACGTCACATACGTTTCCAGATTGTGCACGCAAGAACCCAAAAAGTCTTCCAACTCGTATACTTCAACCATACACACATGGTATACGAGTCGGATTTTTAACAAGTTGAAACCACAGAATAAATTTAAGACACAAAGAAAGGAAATAATATCCAAAAGCTCTCACTGAGCAAAATATATCGAATGGCACCAATTAGAGGACACATGTCCCAACATTACATCATGCAGCGGAAACAAACCGGTCTGAGTACAGACAAGAAGCAAAGGGCTCAAAGCCGAAACGGAAAAGAAGGCCCATCCATGCAGTCCACCAGGAAGTAGCCCAGGGGAACTCTAACTACTCGTCGTAGCTCTCGTCGTCGAACTCCACGTAGTATCCACCAACCTGGTCGTGCGAAGAATCCTCAACTGCAGAAAAACCACAGCCCGCGAACGGGTCAATACACCGAAGCGTATCGAACAAGCTTAAGCTAACAGGTTACAAAACTGTAAGATTCCCAAAGTATGGGGGTAGGTGTACTTAGCGGCAGCAGCACTAGCAATCTAAAGAGACGCGCTAAAAACTTCCGTCTAATTAGAGAGGGATAAGAGAGCGTTTAAGTAGCCATCTACAACTAACACCAGTCATAACCCATTCTCGAATTAACCCCCTCAACCAGATATGAGGAAGCACTTCGGGAATACTCACACGTTAACAGTTTTAGTTACCAGTTATTGTGAAAGTAATTCTATATTACTATTCAAATTATTTATCAATGCTTAGGTGTAAGTTGTCTAGATCTCATTAGTCAGCAACGCACCAAGTTGTCCATAACCGCGGACGCGGCTCATCGATAAGATTATACCCTGCAGGGGTGCACTACTGGACCCATACTCGCATGATCAACCCAGTCAAAAACATTAGGGCCTTTCAACCCAACTCTTTTCCTTCACCGCAACAAGTCCAGGAGCCACGGGAGCTATGCTGGTCCCGGCCAAAAGGGTGCGGACTCCCGCAGGACACACCCCTCCGCACCAACAGGCCGCGCCCTATATGCATGTAACAAGGCACACTGCCAAAGTAAAATACTACACTAGTATCGATGCATATGAGACAAATGAAAAACACGAACTAGGTGTAGCTCCCGGACAAGTTGAAGTTCTAGTCAAAGTCGAGGGGGGCTCCATAGGGCCTCCCACAAGTGGTTAGTGCGCTCAGTCTTGGATTAGGGGAGCAAGATCTCAGTTCCTAGGTCGACACTTAGCAGATAAAAACACCTCGCAAGGCCTTCCGCCGGTGCCTTATCTTTTAATTATAGAACCCAAAAATAAGACAGCAGTTTATTATAGTGGAACCATCTATCATTCTAAGCATATGAGATAAACGACAAAGGAACGACTCGCTCAACCAATTCTAGGCATGCACTCCGACTCGCAAAGGCCAACAGATAAACATGCAAGGGGTTATAGGTTGTGGGGATATAGCTGTATAGGCTGCAAGATAAACATGTGATGGGATCGCAGTTCAAGAATCGATAACTAGGATATCATAGATAAAAAAGGCAAGAATGAAAACCCGACAATCGTGTAACCGGTTAGCAGAAGCTTGCCTGGCAGCTCGTGGCCCGGCACAAAAGCTGGAATATCAAGGATGAAAGTATCGGCAGCAGGTACGTCGTTGTCTACCTAGAGAAGATCAAAACACAGACAATAGGAAACAATATCAATAAAATGAAATGTGCAAACAATTGATGCTGCAATATGGTATGAGATGATTAGGTCATATTAAAGCGGGATGAAATCCCAGCAATTAATTATGGTGCAAGTTATTTGTGTAACCAACAAATTAAATGTTGTGTAACAGATATAACATGGCATGGTGATTTGATCAATTTAAATGGAGTAGGCAGCAATTAAATATTTTCCCAACACATTCCATATTTATTATTTAAGTGCAACATTATTTATCTACGCAACAGATTAAAAGTTATTAGCATGGCAAGTCATGAAACAGATGATAATGGCAATTTAAATGGAATTAGGGCATTATATATTTATTACCCCACATATTTCATATTTAATTATTTAAGTGCGTTTGTTAAATTAAACTAAGCATTTAAAATAAATGATGTAAAAATGACATAAAAATGTTATATTAATGTTTATTATATTTTTCTGATATGAAAACATATAAAGTTTATTTTATTTGAGTTTATAGATTTAAAGTTATTGAAGGAGATATGCCCTAGAGGCAAATAAATAAGTAGTATTTATTGCATTATCTCATAAGTTTATAATAGGTTTGTGTATTATGCTATAACTGTATTAATCGGAATTATTAATACACGTGTGATACATAGACAACCAGGTCCCTAGCAAGCCTCTATATGAGCTAGTCCATTGGGCAACAGTTGATCGAGATTCCCGATCAAGGACAATGACGTCGGTTGACAATGGGGTCATCTTGTTAGTTGAATAAGGTGATGGACATACGCAAAGTATTGCAATAAGATCGTATTACGATGTTTGTCATTTGCAATAGATAAGAATATGATAGCTTATTCCTTAGACCGTGAGACCGTACTTATTAATGCTTCGTAGGGGTGCTTTGAGAGCATCAAACGTTGTGTCTTATATAGCATGACAATAACGGTGTCCATCTTGGGTATTCCGAAAGAGCATCAAGACGTAAGGATCAAGAGCGGGATTTGTTCATTCTTGTAATGGAAAGATACTCTGGGCCCACTCGGTGATATTGCATCTATATAGCTGCGCAGCTTATGACTAGGTCATGGAGATGTAATATCGTAGACGAGTTAATAACCTTCGTCGGTAACGAGATACAACAAAGACATCGGTGTGTCTACGATCATATCTCGGACAAGGTAGTATCGCAGAGACAAAGGGAATGAATGTCATATTTATGGTTCAACGACGATATTCGTGGAATGCACAGGGGTCGTCATATATTTCCAGGTATCCCTGACGATCATTGGTGAGCGGAGTGTCTCGACCATGTCTGGAGTGTTCTCGAACCGTAGCGTAACAAACTTAAGGTCTTAGCGACGCTAGGAGATAGGTTCTGGAATATTATAGGATTTTGTTGGAGAGAGAGAAATGATCCGGAAAGAGTTCCGGTGGTCCGGAAGGAGTTCCGGAGAGGTCTGGAATGGTTCCAGGAATGTCCGAAAGTTGTTCGGGTGGTCCGAAAGAGTTTTCGGAGTCACGGGATATTGAATTATATATAAATATATTAATTATGAATTAATGGGATTATTATATTAATTTAATATTAATTAAATAAAGGAAAAAGGGGGCTCCCACCTACATGGGCCCTAAGAGGGCCCAAGAGGGGGAGCCGCACCTCCAAGGGGGGTGGGCCCCATTGGCTGGTTCGGCCAGCCCATGTGGGGGCCGAACCCCCCTCCCTTGTCCTTTGTTTAGTCCCACATGGGGGAGCCAAGGGGTTTGCACACCCCCTTCCCCCTTTATATAGCAAGGCATATTAATTGGATTAATTGATAGGAAAATACAATTAATTCCCGATTTCTCTCTCGATCTCGTGGTTCCCAAGTTGGAGCCGCGCCGAGCTGAGAAAGGGGGGATCTCTCTCCACCCAAGCTATACCGCAGAGCGCCATTGCTCTGCGGGATTCCAGATAAGATCTACTCATGCGATTTCAGCTGGATCTGAATGACCGGGAGTTGTCGCTAAGCTCCGTATGTTTGTGAGTGCTCGGAGGCAACTCTTTTGAGGAGCTTGGGCGACGTCGTCTCGCCCCCTGCAGCCGCCGCGCCTCCCTCCCCTCTACTGCCGGCGCACCGGCCCCGGTGCTGGCGCTCTGCCTTCTTCCGCCCGACGCCCGTCGACGCAGATCATCATCGACACCCCGGCGTCATCGACTTCGACATCGCGGCAAGTTCTTCGCGACCTCGAGGTCGGCTACGTACGACTTCATCGTCAACGCTTGTGCGGGAGCGTAATCCCCGCTATCGGTCTACATGGAGGTAATGTAACCCGTTCCGCCACCGTAATCGCATGTACTAGATAGATAGATCCTGGCTAGTTAGGGTTTCGTTCACTAGAAAAATTATTGTTTTCTGCACCGTAACCCCTTCAGTGGTATCAGAGCCGATCTATGCGTAGTACTGCTGGTACGGTTAGAACTCATGTTGAATGAGGGCGTCTTTCTTATATTTGCTACCCTCTAGCGTGCACTTGCGATGCCTTCAGTATTGAGTTGATGAAGCGGACCGGACCGACTTTACGCGTACGCTTACGCGAGACTGGTTCCACTACTGACATACGGCTTGCACCGTATCTGTGGCTGGCGGGTGTCTGTTTCTCTCTCTCTAGTCGGCAAAGCATTTTCAATGGAGGGCCCGAAAGGGATGCTTAAACATGCAATTATACGATCGACGTTGTGGTACAAAGTTCGTAGGTAGGGAAGCGATTCTCTTACGAATAAGCCTATATGCCACGTAAAACTTGCAAAACTAAATAAAGCTAGAGGTGTCTAACTTTGTTTTGCAGAGGCGTTATTTCATGTGACATGGTTACGGTAAGTTTTGATATTACTCGTACTGTCGGAGGCAATGGAGGGCTATGTAGACTCGGAGCCATGCCGGGGCGCCGGGGGCCAGGCACATGGCGCCATGAAGGTCCAGGCGCATCGACCATGTCACATCGCACTTCATTGCATCATTATTGTGTGCTGTTGTGTGTGCATCCTGTTGATTGATTATATGCTAGATATACAACGGTAGCATCATAAATAGGATGATCCCTAACAAATACCAAAATTGTGTTCTCCCTCGTTGCGCACCACCAAGAAAGTTCTACGTTATGAGGCAGGCCGTGATGATCGGGTGTCACACATCTCGTCGTTCGCATACAGTGGGTGTAAGCCATGTTGCACGCGCAGGGTCTTCGAGGTTTGATTGGCGAGCCTAGCATACTCAGAGGTATGGCCTCGGAACACGGGAAGATCGAACGATCGAGCACGAGTCACAGAGTTGTTGTGATCGACATGTTATGTCCAACTTTGAAGCTGTGCTGCCGGCCGTGATGATCGGGGGTAGTGTGGTGGATGAGGGTCATGTAATCGCCATTATTATTTTTAGGGATAATAATCTTGGTGTGGTGTGTTTTTGATAATGAGATTATAGAACTAAAACTCACCTATATATTATAACTTATCTTACCTCTTTTGCGATCACATCTGGAGACTACGGAACTACACTTCGGTTGCTTCCTCAAGAGCTCAGATTCTACCTTAGAAGCCGACGGGTCCAACTTCATCAGCTGGTACATTGGTTTTAGAAACATTCTCCAAACACAACAAACATCCTATATGTGCTAGAACATTAGTTAGGAGTTAGACCAGATGATTCTGATAGCAAGGAGCAAGATGATGAGTTCCGTAAGCATCATGACATGTTCATGGAAGTGACGATCGTCATGAGCGTAGGCCTAGCACCTGAGTTGAAAGTTGTTTCAACACATGGAGCCATATGTCGTGATTGATGCGATCAGAGGTCACTTCAAAGATGAATTGAGTCTTGAGCAGTTCAGACAGCTTAGAAAGTTCCGGACCATTCACATGGGGAGCATACCTGTCTGGAGACTTAGTTGAAGAAGTTGTGTGACATCTACTTCAGGCTTACGAATATCTACGATTTCTAGATAGCGAACTCCACTGCAATAGAGATTGTGCTTTACCTCCTAGCTGTAAATAGCATGTGCGTGAATATGCTATAGAGACACGGTGAGCTTCTTCACGTTCGTGAACAAGTTCAAATCTCTAAAAGTTGATTCATCGAAGAAGAGTTCTTCGACGCTATGGGTATATTTAATATACGAAGATATAAATGTATCCTTCTCATACTTGATGAAAAGTGTTTGATAATTGTTCTGTTTGTGAAACAGTCCCTGATTATCACAAGTATGTGGCGAAGGGTGACGTGACAGTGTTAATGGCCAGTAGTGCTCACGCCCTCGAGATATCATATTAGTTATCATCAATAGTTTTTGATAAAACATTTTGTAATAGTGAGAATGTGATCTAGTTTGGTGTCTTGAATGTTACAAGACATAATTATTCATATAGAACACATCAGTTGTTTTATGTTATGAAACAAAGCAGTTGTTTCATGTTATGATTAATTTGCATCACATCTCAATTACATTATGCATATGATATACATTTATAATAGCGGGAATAATAAAATTATGTGTCCAAAGAGCAAACACCATCGAATTTAGTCATAAAGGCAATGAAAGAAGTAATGGATAAATTTGGTCCATTTAAGTATTTCGAGTGCCAAAATTGATTAAGTTTGAAATGCAGTATTGAAGTTGCAATACTAGAGGAAATTGATTGAGAGTCATTTTTAATGATTAATCAATGGTGTTATTGCATGATCCGAATTCTTCCATGATTTTGGTAAATAGGAGTATTTGCCCGATAAATTATGGAGTCTGAAATTAATTTGATAATAGATCAAATGGGGTTTTTCAGAAGAAAGATTAGTGAATATTGTATTCACAAAATTCGATCAAATGACAATATTTTTGAATTATGGTTTCAACACAAAAGACTTGTGGAAATTCGTTTCACAATATTATAATGTCATATATGGTGATATGTGGGGAGTTATAATCATGCTCTACTTTAAATAAAGTGTGGTCTGTCAGAATCAGTCTTAGAATCTCCTAATATGTTCGAAACATTATAGTCGATGTCCACTTTAGAAAATAGATATTTTTCTCAACGAGAATTCGTAGGATCGACAGTAGTGTCGACATGTATATGATTATGCGATAATTCGGAATATACATGAGTGGTTCTTTGTAGATTGCTCGCATTGGATGAGAGTGTATTCCAAAACCAAATAGAAACAAAACTTAGTTTGTTGTCTATGTAATTCCGAGGAAAATATGATTTTTTGAATTATGGTTTATGGATTGGAATTAGAAGTTTGGAATAAAGTGTCAGACTTATGTTGGAAGGTGTTCCAAAGAGTATATGTCTGCTAATGAAAGTTTAGTGATTAAGAGTGAGGGAGACTAGAAAATTGTTTTCTGCTTGCAATCCTCTTCATAAAGATCATAATATTTTCATGAAATAAACTTCTAAATAAAGTGTTGTTATATTTAATATTGCTGTCAGGTCACGACATTGTATTAAGTATTTCAGATCTTGTTGACAGATCAAGGTGCACTTTATGAATACAAAGAAAGTTGAGAAAATATCGGAATACGAACAAAGGCTTTTGAGTCTGGAAATCCAAAGTTGCATTTGAAAGGATTAAGAGAGTAATAGTTGCTGCAATTCTTATTAGAGGAATAAGATTGTTTAATCATCATATAAGGTGTTATATGAGAAATGTGACTATAAGAAAGACGCGGTAGCATGTCTTGTCAAGAAATGTGTCTTGGACAAGATCAAATTTGTTGACTACATTTATGTAGACATGCTTGAAGTCTGAGGGATTTGTATTAATGTAATACTGTAGTTTGTATTAAATTCGAATTGATAGCAGATCAATGATTTTGGTTGACCAAAATTTCGATTTAAGTGGGAGTCATAGTTAGTTCACTCATGTGAAATATGTGAAGAACATATTTTTGAGTGGGAGCTCAGGAACTCAAATATGTGGATGACACGTTTTTTGAGTGGGAGCGTGTATTCTCAAATATGTGGAGACATAATTTGAGTGGGAGCCGAATTCATCTTGTGTAAATGACACATTGTGAAATTGTACCAGTAGAATAGATAAGAAGGATGAAGTTGTGAAACTATTTGAAAGTCAGTGTCTATTTTGAAATAGAACGGGAATTTTAAAATAGTTAGTCGAGTTGTTTTGGATTATATCTGAGGAGTCAGATTAGAATCAAAAGGATGGTCCTTTGAAATCCAATTGATCATTAAGAGTAATGATGCATGAAAGTAATGGTTGTATGACATGTGGGTCTATTATGTAATATTAGACATCATACAGAAACCATATTATCTGCTCGATGAAATATAACCGATGTTCTTGGAATAAGAGCAGTTATGAAAGTAAATTTGGAATTTACTGGAACTAGAAGTGCGTTAGTTAAGGGATTGACATTTGAATGTCAAGTTTTCTACATTGGTGTGAAAGTATGGAGATATCGCGAGTTTGTAATTGTTACAAGGGGCTCTGCATGGCTGAGTGTGTTTTTCAGGGCAGTTATCTGGTTAGTATAATCAGCGTACGCGCTGGGAAACAGAAGTCTCACTTAGTTACGGTATTTGCATATATGTTGTTGGACAACATGGTGATTTCAAGCTAGTTGATATCAGTGAATCGCAAAAGTTTGCACAAATCGTGTGTTGTGCAGATTGTCAGAGTAACACTCTTCCACAAGCAAGCATCATCGAATAATTCTTATTTGATAAGGGATTTTGATAAAGTAAAATGCAGCTGGTTTATTTGTACTCTAGTGCAAGTGGGAGACGAAAGGAGATATGCCCTAGAGGCAAATAAATAAGTAGTATTTATTGCATTATCTCATAAGTTTATAATAGGTTTGTGTATTATGCTATAACTGTATTAATCGGAATTATTAATACATGTGTGATACATAGACAACAAGGTCCCTAGCAAGCCTCTATATGAGCTAGTCCATTGGGCAACAGTTGATCGAGATTCCCGATCAAGGACAATGACGTCGGTTGACAATGGGGTCATCTTGTTAGTTGAATAAGGTGATGGACATACGCAAAGTATTGCAATAAGATCGTATTACGATGTTTGTCATTTGCAATAGATAAGAATATGATAGCTTATTCCTTAGACCGTGAGACCGTACTTATTAATGCTTCGTAGGGGTGCTTTGAGAGCATCAAACGTTGTGTCTTATATAGCATGACAATAAAGGTGTCCATCTTGGGTATTACAAAAGAGCATCAAGACGTAAGGATCAAGAGCGGGATTTGTTCATTCTTGTAATGGAAAGATACTCTGGGCCCACTCGGTGATATTGCATCTATATAGCTGCGCAGCTTATGACTAGGTCATGGAGATGTAATATCGCAGACGAGTTAATAACCTTCGTCGGTAACGAGATAGAACAAAGACATCGGTGTGTCTACGATCATATCTCGGACAAGGTAGTATCGCAGAGACAAAGGGAATGAATGTCATATTTATGGTTCAACGACGATATTCGTGGAATGCACAGGGGTCGTCATATATTTCCAGGTATCCCTGACGATCATTGGTGAGCGGAGTGTCTCGACCATGTCTGGAGTGTTCTCGAACCGTAGCATAACAAACTTAAGGTCTTAGCGACGCTAGGAGATAGGTTCTGGAATATTATAGGATTTTGTTGGAGAGACAGAAATGATCCGGAAAGAGTTCCGGTGGTCCGGAAGGAGTTCCGGAGAGGTCTGGAATGGTTCCAGGAATGTCCGAAAGTTGTTCGGGTGGTCCGAAAGAGTTTTCGGAGTCACGGGATATTGAATTATATATAAATATATTAATTATGAATTAATGGGATTTTTATATTAATTTAATATTAATTAAATAAAGGAAAAAAGGGGCTCCCACCTACATGGGCCCTAAGAGGGCCCAAGAGGGGGAGCCGCACCTCCAAGGGGGGTGGGCCCCATTGGCTGGTTCGGCCAGCCCATGTGGGGGCCGAACCCCCTCCCTTGTCCTTTGTTTAGTCCCACATGGGGGAGCCAAGGGGTTTGCACACCCCCTTCCCCCTTTATATAGCAAGGCATATTAATTGGATTAATTGATAGGAAAATACAATTAATTCCCGATTTCTCTCTCGATCTCGTGGTTCCCAAGTTGGAGCCGCGCCGAGCTGAGAAAGGGGGGATCTCTCTCCACCCAAGCTATACCGCAGAGCGCCGTTGCTCTGCGGGATTCCAGATAAGATCTACTCCTGCGAATTCAGCTGGATCTGAATGACCGGGAGTTGTCGCTAAGCTCCGTATGTTTGTGAGTGCTCGGAGGCAACTCTTTTGAGGAGCTTGGGCGACGTCGTCTCGCCCCCTACAACCGCCGCGCCTCCCTCCCCTCTACTGCCGGCGCACCGGCCCCGGTGCTGGCGCTCTGCCTTCTTCCGCCCGACGCCCGTCGACGCAGATCATCGTCGACACCCCGGCGTCATCGACTTTGACATCGCGGCAAGTTCTTCGCGACCTCGAGGTGCGACTTCATCGTCAACGCTTGTGCGGGAGCGTAATCCCCGCTATCGGTCTACATGGAGGTAATGTAACCCGTTCCGCCACCGTTATCGCATGTACTAGATAGATAGATCCTGGCTAGTTAGGGTTTCGTTCGCTAGAAAAATTATTGTTTTCTGCACCGTAACCCTTCGGTTATTGCATTTATAAATCTAGGGTTGTTTCTGTAATTGTGCAGGGACTTATTCGTGGAAGGAGAAACTTCTGGGAGGGCTAAAACGCTAAGCAAGAAGTGCAGGGGGCTCTGTGTAATTTTTCCAGTTCCTCGGGATTTTCTCACCGAAGGAAACTTAGCCCTTGAGACTGACCAGTGGGTCCGAGGATGACTAGACACTGCAAGCCGCTGACAGGTGGGACCTGCGTGTCAGTGGCGCAATGGAAAGAGAAAAAGGGGGGCGTTTTATTCCGCATAGCCGGGGTTCGAACCCACGCGCACGCGAGCGAGCAAACGTGCGGCGCTGCTAGCCAGGGAGCTCGCGTGGTGTTGTTGTCTAGTAAAAGCAGGAATTGTGTTTGAACACTCAACGCTGACGAATCTGAAACTGCAACAAACGCGTCTGACGAAACTGAAGAGTGCACGCCGGCGGCGAAAAGGGGACGGCGACGGGCGTCCCAGCGGTGGTGGCGTGTTTTCTCGAGTGGAGCCCGTAGCGGTGCGGGCGGGGTTTCCGTTTTTGGTGCTCGTACGTGCTCTAGGGGTACGAGGTCTTCGGCACCGTGGTCGACGCTTGCACAGATGGCACGGCCGGGGCAGAGCGGGTCCGGCTCCGGCAGAATTGGGACAAACGGCGTAGGCAGCACAGGGGGAGAGAGGCGGGATCGAAGCGTCTCACCGTGAGGAACTCGATGGCGAGGCGAGGTGACTCGAGGGTGTACGGAGGAGAGGGGACGGTGTCGGGAGGTCGCGGCGGCGCACGGACGGCCGACGTCGGGCAGCTCCCGTTGCGGCTCACCGGGGACTCCCAGGTCAGCTGTTGGCAGTTGAGGACGGCGGAGACTGAGGGGATGTTGTTGGCGCGAGGAGGAGGACAGGGGCGACCGGAGGGACGGTGCTCGCGGCGGCGGAAGCTCCGGTGGAATTTCGGTGGCGTATCGAGAGAAAACGAGAGGGGATGGCGGCGCTGCGGGGATCTAGGTTTAGGGTTTGGGGTTGGCGGCGCGAGGCGTCTTAAGGAGAGAGGGGAAAAGGGGCAGGGGCGAGTGGGGCTGAGGTGCAGTGGCTCCTGGCCATGGCCACCTGTAAAGAGAGGTCGACCTCCTCCGTACGGAGGAGGGAGACAAGGTAGGTGGGCCGAAGTTGGGCATTTGGCCCACTTCGGCCAGGTAGGTCTTATTTTTTTTCCTGTTTTCTTTTTCCTTTTTCTTTATTCTTTTTCTGTTTTGTAAATTTAAAACAAAATAGGAAAAGGAAAAGATATAAAACCTTTTTGACAATTTTTATAGTTTCAAAACAAACAAATTAAACTATTGAAAATATTATTTGTACAAATTTGAAACTTCAATTTTGAAATGACTTGGAATAGCATTTGAATTTAAATAGAATTTAAATGTGGAAAAACAATTTGGAAACAACATAATTAATTAAATGCAACCACAAATGTAATGATGACATGAAGTTCCATTATATTGCACAAGTAGGCACACAATTTTGGAAAGTTACAAACGGGCTGTTACAACACTCCCCCCCTCAAAGGAATCACGCCCCGAGATTCTTCATGGAGCAACGAAGAGGTCGGGATACTCGGCACGGAGGTGGTCTTCACGTTCCCATGTAGCTTCCTTGTCAGAATGATGAGACCATTGAACCTTGTAGAACTTGAAAGTGTTGTTTCGGGTGCGACGTTCAGCTTGTCAAGAATGCGAATCGGTTGTTCCACATAGGAGAGATCTTCTCAAAGTTCAATTGATCCATGATCAACTGCACGTCCTGGATCTTGGAAGCACTTCTTGAGTTGTGACACGTGGAAGACATCGTGCACTTTGGAGAGGTTTGGAGGAAGTTCCAGACGGTAAGCCAATTCACCACGCCTTGAAAGAACGTTGAAAGGTCCAACATAACGCGGAGCGAGCTTTCCTTTGATGCCAAAGCGTTGCGTGCCTCTCAGAGGAGTGACACGAAGGTAAGCTTGATCACCAGGTGCATAGACCATATCCCTGTGCTTGCTATCGTAATAGCTTTTCTGCCGAGACTGGGCAATCTTCAGATTGTCACGAATGATGCGAACCTTTTCTTCAGCCTCCTGGATAATATCTGGACCAAAGAATTGACGTTCACTAGCTTGAGACCAATTCAGAGGAGTTCTGCATTTGCGGCCATAGAGAGCTTCAAAGGGAGCCATGCCTAGACTTGCTTGGAAGCTGTTGTTGTAGGAGAACTCAGCATACGGAAGGCAATCCTCCCATTTCATGCCAAAGGAGATAGCATATCCTCCAGAATTTGGTTCACTTGTCCACTTGTCTGCGGATGGTAAGCTGTGCTGAACAGAAGTTTGGTACCCAAGGCTTTCTGAAAACTATCCCAAAATCGAGAAGTGAAGATACTTCCACGATCTGAGCTTATTGCCAAAGGAACATCATGTAAAGGAACAAGTCTTGTCACATAGAGTTCTGCCAACTGATCAGCTTTGATCATCTCTTTGACAGGGAAGAAGTGAGCCACTTTGGAGAGACGATCAATGACCACAAAGATTGCATCGTTGCCTTTCTTGGACTTTGGAAACCCAGTAATGAAGTCCATTTCGATCTTGTCCCATTTCCACTCAGGAATTTGCAGTGGTTGAAGAAGTCCAGGTGGTCTCTGATGAACTGCCTTGACACGACAGCAAACATCACAATGAGACACATAGCGAGCAATTTCACGCTTCATCCTGGTCCACCAATAGATAGTCTTGAGATCCTGATACATCTTTGTGCTGCCAGGGTGGATAGAAAGCGGAGTATCATGAGCCTCCTTAAGAATTAGCTCTCTTAAGCTGTCAAGCTTGGGCACTACAATGCGTTCTTCAAATAGCAAGGTACCATTGTCATCGAGAGAGAAATTCTTGTACTTATCCTTGCCGATGTTTTCTTTGATATTCTTGACACCAGAATCACGCAACTGTGCGGCACGGATCTTATCCTCAAGTGTAGGAGTGGCAATCAAGTTTGCAAGATAACCAGAAGGAACCACTTGAAGATTGAGCTTCTTGAATTCTTCGTGAAGATGAGGTTGGATGTCCTCAACCATGAGATTGTTGCAATAGGACTTGCGACTGAGAGCATCAGCCATTACATTAGCTTTGCCTGGAGTATAAGAGATGGTAAGATCGTAATCTGAGAGCTTCTCAAGCCACCTTGTTTGCCTGAGGTTCAAGTCTGGTTGAGTGAAGAGATATTTGAGACTCTTGTGATCAGTGAAGATCTCACAGTTGTGCCCCAACAAATAAAGTCTCCAAGCCTTGAGGGCATACATGATTGCTGCAAGTTCAAGATCATGTGTAGGATAGTTGAGCTCATGAGGCTGCAACTGGCGAGATGCATAAGCCACAACTTTGCGTTCTTGCATGAGGACTGCGCCTAGTCCTTGAAGAGATGCATCACAGAAGATTTGGAAAGGTTTGGAAGTGTCTGGGCCAACTAGAACAGGAGTAGAAGTGAGTTTAGCTTTCAAGAGATTAAAGCTCTCATCACACTTTGGAGTCCAAAGGAACTTTCTATCCTTCCTAGTAAGATCGGTGAGAGGCTTAGCGATTTTGGAGAAGTTCTCAACAAATCGACGGCAATAGCTAGCCATGCCAAGGAAACTCCTGAATTGTTTCACCGATGTAGGAGGCAACCATTCAACAATGGCCTTCACTTTTTCTGGATCAACAGAAATGCCTTCAGAAGAGATGACATGACCAAGGTAGGATACTTTAGGAAGCCAGAATTCACACTTGGAGAACTTGGCGTAGAGACGATGTTCTCGGAGTTTCAACAAGATAAGACGTAGATGTTCTCCGTGTTCTTCCTCGGTTTTGGAATAGATAAGAATGTCATCGAGATAGACTACCACGAACTTATCGAGGTATTCCTTGAAAACGAAGTTCATGAGACGTGAGAAAGTTGCCGGAGCATTTGTGAGACCGAAAGACATGACAGTGTATTCGTAGAGACCATAACGAGTGGTGAAAGCTGTCTTTGTAATGTCTTCTTTGCGGATCTTGATCTGGTGATAACCTGACCTCAAGTCCAACTTGGAGAAAACCTTAGCACCAGCTAGTTGATCAAACAGGTCATTGATGCGAGGAAGGGGATACTTGTTCTTGATGGTTTTCTTGTTCAGAGGACGGTAGTCAACAACCAGTCGCTCAGTCGTGTCCCTCTTTTTGACAAACAGAGTAGGACAACCCCAAGGAGAAGTACTAGGTTGGATGTGACCTTTACTTTCCAACTCCTCTAGCGGTCTCTTAAGTTCAACCAGTTCTTTGGGGCCCATCTTGTAAGGACGTTTGGAGATAGGAGCAGTGCCTGGTTCTAGTTCAATAACGAACTCCACGGCTCTGTCAGGCGGCATGCCTGGCAATTCTTCAGGAAAGACGTCAGGAAAGTCTTGGACCACCGGTATATCTTCCATAGCAGGAAGAGGATGAACATTGAGAGCATACAGCTGAACAGAAGGAGTTTTTGAATAGAAGTAGACTATCTGGCCAGAAGAATGGGTAAGCTTAACAGATTTAGCAGTACAGTCAATGACCGCTTTATTTGCCACAAGCCAATCCATCCCTAGGATGACATCAATGTCTGAAGAACGAAGAGCAATAAGAGACGCTTGGAATGGAAGATTTCCGATTAAGATCTCGTTGTTCAGGCTAACTTCTCTTGTAAGGCATTTGGATCCTGGTTGCTGCACTAAGACAGGGCTGTCCATCTTTTCGAAAGAAACACCATTGCTGGAAGCAAAACTTTGCGAGATGAAAGAATGAGACGCACCAGAATCAAACAACACTTTAGCGAGGATAGAGTTCACGAATAGATTTCCAAGAACCACATCAGTAGCTTCCTCTGCTTCTTTTGCCGTAACATGATTCACCCTTGCGCGTCTACCAACAGACCTTTTGTCGATGTTGGAGGCCTGAGGAGTAACAGCACAACTCTTAGGGCGACAAGGTGGAGAAGGAAGTGTGTTTTGCGGACACTTGTAAGAGAAGTGGCCCGGCTCACCGCACTTGAAACAGGTGACCGAAGAGTTTGGAACTATAGGCGTTGTCTGCTCGAGGAAACTCCTTGTAGCTGAAGCTGGGTTGGTTAGACCGGAAGAAAACCTCGGAGAGATTGGACTGTGGATGAGTTGAGTTTGAGTTGCATAGGGTATCCAAACCCTACGTTTCTGCGAAGGTGTAGAATCTGATGGAGAAGAAGTTGTTTCAAGAGAGTGTTTACGAGATTCTTCGAACTTCTCACGTCCAAATTCCTCTCGAAGAGCTGTGTTGACGAGGTCTTCAAAGGTATCGCACTTGATAAGAGTGAGTGCGTACTTAAGATCTGGGTTTAGACCTCTGCGGAATTTGGCTTGCTTTTTGGCATCAGTTGATACCTCATCCTGAGCATAGCGGGCCAAACGATTGAACTCAGCTTGATAGTCCAGCACTGACATGCTTTCCTGAGTCAAGTCATAGAATTCTTCCCGCTTTCTTTCCATGACCCCATCTGGAATATGGTGGCATTTGAAAGCGTCCTTGAACTCATCCCAAGTAGTCACAACACCTGGTGCTCGTAACTGTAGGAAGTTCTCCCACCAAGACATGGATTCACCGTGGAGCAGGTAGGTGACATAAGGAACACGGTCCTCATCGGATACATGAGAAACAGCTAGAGCATTGCTCATCTCACGCAGCCAGTCATCAGCATCGAGTGGCTCAGAGGGAACATCAAACGTGCGGGGATTGAGCTGGAGAAACTGCACGATAGACACACAGTTGTTGCTCTGATTCTGATTTTGCTGAATTTGACTCAAAACTTGCGTCATCTGAGACAAAACTTGCCCCAGTTGGGAAGGCATTGTAGTATCTTTTTCGCCACTCTCCATCCCGAGGAGGATACAACGTTAACACGAGTGCTTAAAGGAAAACTTTAGATTGCTTAGAAAAGACAACAAGGAACGAGACATGGCCATCCATCATGGTACGCCACTTTGTTCACTTCCAGAAAGGTTTAAAGAGAGGTAAGAACGAAGACTAGCACTAGAACTAGGAAACACCAATTGAGCTTGACGTAACTTCACCAAAAGAGGAGAAACAACTGATTCATTCAAGAATGAAACTGAACGTAGCCGAAGAGATTGAAACTGCTGAAACGAAGAGCACCACCTTGAAGACACCTGCAACTATGGTACTACAGAAACCCAGAACACGTGATGTCCTAATTTTAAAATTAAGGTGAGAAGGGAAATATCGTAACACTTCCTTACCAGAAGAACAGGGAGGGTGGGTGGGGAAAGAAGTAAAAGAACAGAATTCCTACTCTCACGTTTAAGAATTTCCTGATAACTACAAAATATTTTTCTAGACTCAAACAACGACCAGTAGAAGGGAACCTGAGGGCGTTTAAGCTCTGATACCAACTGTCAGACCCTGAATTCAAGTTACACAAACGAAACGTATCGGTTGGGCCACACAACCAAGAACATACTGGGTTTACCAATCCCAGGAAACAATCAGGCCATGCTCGGAATGGATCATCGGCCGACAGCTCTTGGCGACCCCAACGTCACATACGTTTCCAGATTGTGCACGCAAGAACCCAAAAAGTCTTCCAACTCATATACTTCAACCATACACACATGGTATACGAGTCGGATTTTTAACAAGTTGAAACCACAGAATAAACCTAAGACACAAAGAAAGGAAATAATATCCAAAACCTCTCACTGAGCAAAATATATCGAATGGCACCAATCAGAGGACACATGTCCCAACATTACATCATGTAACGGAAACAAACCGGTCTGAGTACAGACAAGAAGCAAAGGGCTCAAGGCCGAAACGGAAAAGAAGGCCCATCCACGCAGTCCACCAGGAAGTAGCCCAGGGGAACTCTAACTACTCGTCCTCGAACTCCACGTAGTATCCACCAACCTGGTCGTGCGAAGAATCCTCAACTGCAGAAAAGCCACAGCCCGCGAACGGGTCAATTCACCGAAGCGTATCGAACAAGCTTAAGCTAACAGGTTACAAAACTGTAAGATTCCCAAAGTATGGGGGTAGGTGTACTTAGCGGCAGCAGCACTAGCAACCTAAAGAGACGCGCTAAAAACTTCCGTCTAATTAGAGAGGGATAAGAGGGCGTTTAAGTAGCCATCTACAACTAACACCAGTCATAACCCATTCTCGAATTAACCCCCTCAACCAGATATGAGGAAGCAATTCGGGAATACTCACACGTTAACAGTTTTAGTTACCAGTTATTGTGAAAGTAATTCTATATTAATATTCAAATTATTTATCAATGCTTAGGTGTAAGTTGTCTAGATCTCATTAGTCGGCAACGCACCAAGTTGTCCATAACCGCGGACGCGGTTCATCGATAAGATTATACCCTGCAGGGATGCACTACTGGACCCATACTCGCATGATCAACCCAGTCAAAAACATTAGGGCCTTTCAACCCAACTCTTTTCCTTCACCGCAACAAGTCCAGGAGTCACGGGAGCTATGCTGGTCCCGACCAAAAGGGTGCGGACTCCCGCAGGACACACCCCTCCGCACCAACAGGCCGCGCCCTATATGCATGTAACAAGGCACACCGCCAAAGTAAAATAATACACTAGTATCGATGCATATGAGACAAATGGAAAACACGAACTAGGTGTAGCTCCCGGACAAGTTGAAGTTCTAGTCAAAGTCGAGGGGGGCTCCATAGGGCCTCCCACAAGTGGTTAGTGCGCTCAGTCTTGGATTAGGGGAGCAAGATCTTAGTTCCTAGGTCGACACTTAGCAGAACAAAACACCTCGCAAGGCCTTCCGCCGGTGCCTTATCTTTTAATTATAGAACCCAAAAATAAGACAACAGTTTATTATAGTGGAACCATCTATCATTCTAAGCATATGAGATAAAGGACAAAGGAATGACTCGCTCAACCAATTCTAGGCATGCACTACGACTCGCAAAGGCCAACAGATAAACATGCAAGGGGTTATAGGTTGTGGGGATATAGCTGTATAGGCTGCAAGATAAACATGTGATGGGATCGCAGTTCAAGAATCGATAACTAGGATAGCATAGATCAAAAAGGCAAGAATGAAAACCCGACAATCGTGTAACCGGTTAGCAGAAGCTTGCCTGGCAGCTCGTGGCCCAGCACAAAAGCTGGAATATCAAGGATGAAAGTATCGGCAGCAGGTATGTCGTTGTCTACCCAGAGAAGAGCAAACCACAGACAATAGGAAACAATATCAATAAATGAAATGTGCAAACAATTGATGCTGCAATATGGTATGAGATGATTAGGTCATATTAAAGCGGGATGAAATCCCGGCAATTAATTATGGTGCAAGTTATTTGTGTAACCAACAAATTAAATGTTGTGTAACAGATATAAAATGGCATGGTGATTTGATCAATTTAAATGGAGTAGGAAACAATTAAATATTTGCCCAACACATTCCATATTTATTATTTAAGTGCAACATTATTTATCTACGCAACATATTAAAAGTTATTAGCATGGCAAGTCATGAAACAGATGATAAGGGAAATTTAAATGGAATTAGGGCATTATATATTTATTAGCCCACATATTTCATATTTAATTATTTAAGTGCATTTGTTAAATTAAACTAAGCATTTAAAATAAATGATGTAAAAATGACATAACAATGTTATATTAATGTTTATTATATTTTTCTGATATGAAAACATATAAAGTTTATTTTATTTGAGTTTATAGATTTAAAGTTATTGCATTTAAAAATCTAGGGTTGTTTCTGTAATTGTGCAGGGACTTATTCGTGGTTGGAGAAACTTCTGGGAGGGCTAAAATGCTAAGCGGGAAGTGCAGGCGGCTCTGTGTAATTTTTCCAGTTCCTCGGGATTTTCTCACCGAAGGAAACTTAGCCCTTGAGACTGACCAGTGGGTCCGAGGCTGACTGGACACTGCGAGCCGCTGACAGGTGGGACCTGCGTGTCAGTGGCGCAATGGAAAGAGAAAAAGGGGGGCGTTTTATTCCGCATAGCCGGGGTTCGAACCCACGCGCACGCGAGCGAGAAAACGTGCGGCACTGCTAGCCAGGGAGCTCGCGTGGTGTTGTTGTCTACTAAAAGCAGGAATTGTGTTTGAACACTCAACGCTGACGAATCTGAAACTGCAACAAACGCGTCTGACGAAACTGAAGAGTGCACGCCGGCGGCGAAAAGTGGACGGCGACGGGCGTCCTAGCGGTGGTGGCATGTTTTCTCGAGTGGAGCCCGTAGCGGTGCGGGCGGGGTTTCCGTTTTTGGTGCTCGTACGTGCTCTAGGGGTACGAGGTCTTCGGCACCGTGGTCGACGCGTGCACAGATGGCACGGCCGGGGCAGAGCGGGTCCGGCTCCGGCAGAATTGGGACAAACGGCGTAGGCAGCGCAGGGGGAGAGTGGCGGGATCGAAGCGTCTCACCATGAGGAACTCGATGGCGAGGCGAGGCGACTCGGGGGTCTACGGAGGAGAGGGGACGGTGTCGGGACGTCACGGCGGCGCACGGACGGCCGACGTCGGGCAGCTCCCGTTGCGGATGGCGGCGCTGCGGGGATCTAGGGTTTAGGTTTGGGGTTGGCGGCGCAGGGCGTCTTAAGGAGAGAGGGGAAAAGGGGCAGGGGCGAGTGGGGCTGAGGTGCAGTGGCTCCTGGCCATGGCCACCTGTAAAGAGAGGTCGACCTCCTCCGTACGGAGGAGGGAGACAAGGTAGGTGGGCCGAAGTTGGACAAGGTAGGTGAAAGTATGGAGATATCGCGAGTTTGTCATTGTTACAAGGGGCTCTGCATGGCTGAGTGTGTTTTTCAGGGCAGTTATCTGGTTAGTATAATCAGCGTACGCGCTGGGAAACAGAAGTCTCACTTAGTTACGGTATTTGCATATATGTTGTTGGACAACATGGTGATATCAAGCTAGTTGATATCAGTGAATCGCAAAAGTTTGCACAAATCGTGTGTTGTGCAGATTGTCAGAGTAACACTCTTCCACAAGCAAGCATCATCGAATGATTCTTATTTGATAAGGGATTTTGATAAAGTAAAATGCAGCTGGTTTATTTGTACTCTAGTGCAAGTGGGAGACTGAAGGAGATATGCCCTAGAGGCAAATAAATAAGTAGTATTTATTGCATTATCTCATAAGTATATAATAGGTTTGTGTATTATGCTATAACTGTATTAATCGGAATTATTAATACATGTGTGATACATAGACAACCAGGTCCCTAGCAAGCCTCTATATGAGCTAGTCCATTGGGCAACAGTTGATCGAGATTCCCGATCAAGGACAATGACGTCGGTTGACAATGGGGTCATGTTGTTAGTTGAATAAGGTGATGGACATACGCAAAGTATTGCAATAAGATCGTATTACGATGTTTGTCATTTGCAATAGATAAGAATATGATAGCTTATTCTTTAGACCGTGAGACCGTACTTATTAATGCTTCGTAGGGGTGCTTTGAGAGCATCAAACGTTGTGTCTTATATAGCATGACAATAACGGTGTCCATCTTGGGTATTCCGAAAGAGCATCAAGACGTAAGGATCAAGAGCGGGATTTGTTCATTCTTGTAATGGAAAGATACTCTGGGCCCACTCGGTGATATTGCATCTATATAGCTGCGCAGCTTATGACTAGGTCATGGAGATGTAATATCGCAGACGAGTTAATAACCTTCGTCGGTAACGAGATACAACAAAGACATCGGTGTGTCTACGATCATATCTCGGACAAGGTAGTATCGCAGAGACAAAGGGAATGAATGTCATATTTATGGTTCAACGACGATATTCGTGGAATGCACAGGGGTCGTCATATATTTCCAGGTATCCCTGACGATCATTGGTGAGCGGAGTGTCTCGACCATGTCTAGAGTGTTCTCGAACCGTAGCGTAACAAACTTAAGGTCTTAGCGACGCTAGGAGATAGGTTCTGGAATATTATAGGATTTTGTTGGAGAGAGAGAAAAGATCCGGAAAGAGTTCCGGTGGTCCGGAAGGAGTTCCGGAGAGGTCTGGAATGGTTCCAGGAATGTCCGAAAGTTGTTCGGGTGGTCCGAAAGAGTTTTCGGAGTCACGGGATATTGAATTATATATAAATATATTAATTATGAATTAATGGGATTTTTATATTAATTTAATATTAATTAAATAAAGGAAAAAAGGGGCTCCCACCTACATGGGCCCTAAGAGGGCCCAAGAGGGGGAGCCGCACCTCCAAGGGGGGTGGGCCCCATTGGCTGGTTCGGCCAGCCCATGTGGGGGCCGAACCCCCCTCCCTTGTCCTTTGTTTAGTCCCACATGGGGGAGCCAAGGGGTTTGCACACCCCCTTCCCCCTTTATATAGCAAGGCATATTAATTGGATTAATTGTTAGGAAAATACAATTAATTCCCGATTTCTCTCTCGATCTCGTGGTTCCCAAGTTGGAGCCGCGCCGAGCTGAGAAAGGGGGGATCTCTCTCCACCCAAGCTATACCGCAGAGCGCCGTTGCTCTACGATTCCAGATAAGATCTACTCGTTCGATTTCAGCTGGATCTGAATGACCGGGAGTTGTCGCTAAGCTCCGTATGTTTGTGAGTGCTCGGAGGCAACTCTTTTGAGGAGCTTGGGCGACGTCGTCTCGCCCCCTGCAGCCGCCGCGCCTCCCTCCCCTCTACTGCCGGCGCACCGGCCCCGGTGCTGGCGCTCTGCCTTCTTCCGCCCGACGCCAGTCGACGCAGATCATCGTCGACACCCCGGCGTCATCGACTTCGACATCGCGGCAAGTTCTTCGCGACCTCGAGGTCGGCTACGTACGACTTCATCGTCAACGCTTGTGCGGGAGAGTAATCCCCGCTATCGGTCTACATGGAGGTAATGTAACCCGTTCCGCCACCGTTATCGCATGTACTAGATAGATAGATCCTGCCTAGTTAGGGTTTCGTTCGCTAGAAAAAATATTGTTTTCTACACCGTAACCCTTCAGTTATTGCATTTATAAATCTAGGGTTGTTTCTGTAATTGTGCAGGGACTTATCCGTGGTAGGAGAAACTTCTGGGAGGGTTAAAACGCTAAGCAAGAAGTGCAGGGGGCTCTGTGTAATTTTTCCAGTTCCTCGGGATTTTCTTACCGAAGGAAACTTAGCCCTTGAGACTGACCAGTGGGTCCGAGGCTGACTAGACACTGCAAGCCGCTGACAGGTGGGACCTGCGTGTCAGTGGCGCAATGGAAAGAGAAAAAGGGGGGCGTTTTATTCCGCATAGCCGGGGTTCGAACCCACGCGCACGCGAGCGAGCAAACGTGCGGCGCTGCTAGCCAGGGAGCTCGCGTGGTGTTGTTGTCTACTAAAAGCAGGAATTGTGTTTGAACAGTCAACACTAACGAATCTGAAACTGCAACAAACGCGTCTGACGAAACTGAAGAGTGCACGCCGGCGGCGAAAAGTGGACGGCGACGGGCGTCCCAGCGGTGGTGGCGCGTTTTCTCGAGTGGAGCCCGTAGCGGTGCGGGCGGGGTTTCCCTTTTTGGTGCTCGGACGTGCTCTAGGGGTACGAGGTCTTCGGCACCGTGGTCGACGCGTGCACAGATGGCACGGCCGGGGCAGAGCGGGTCCGGCTCCGGCGGAATTGGGACAAATGGCGTAGGCAGCGCAGGGGGAGAGTGGTGGGATCGAAGCGTCTCACCGTGAGGAACTCGATGGCGAGGCGAGGTGACTCGAGGGTCTACGGAGGAGAGGGGACGGTGTCGGGAGGTCGCGGCGGCGCACGGACGGCCGACGTCGGGCAGCTCCCGTTGCGGCTCACCGGGGACTCCCAGGTCAGCTGTTGGCAGTCGAGGACGGCGGAGACTGAGGGGATGTTGTTGGCGCGAGGAGGAGGACAGGGGCGACCGGAGGGACAGTGCTCGCGGCGGCGGAAGCTCCGGTGGAATTTCGGTGGCGTATCGAGAGAAAACGAGAGGGGATGGCGGCGCTGCGGGGATCTAGGTTTAGGGTTTGGGGTTGGCGGCGCGAGGCGTCTTAAGGAGAGAGGGGAAAAGGGGCAGGGGCGAGTGGGGCTGAGGTGCAGTGGCTCCTGGCCATGGCCACCTGTAAAGAGAGGTCGACCTCCTCCGTACGGAGGAGGGAGACAAGGTAGGTGGGCCGAAGTTGGGCATTTGGCCCACTTCGGCCAGGTAGGTCTTATTTTTTTTTCCTTTTTGTCTATTCTTTTTCTGTTTTGTAAATTTAAAACAAAATAGGAAAAGGAAAAGATATAAAACCTTTTTGACAATCTTTACAGTTTCAAAACAAACAGATTAAACTATTGAAAAAATTATTTGTACAAATTTGAAACTTCAATTTTGAAATGACTTGGAATAGCATTTGAATTTAAATAGAATTTAAATGTGGAAAATGAATTTGGAAACAACATAATTAATTAAATGCAACCACAAATGTAATGATGACATGAAGTTCCATTATATTGCACAAGTAGGCACACAATTTTGGAAAGTTACAAACGGGCTGTTACAGCCCTAAGTAGAATAGACATTCATCCTAGGCGACGACAACCACAAGCATAGTCCCAAAAGCCACTCAACATAAACCATACCAACCAATTCCACCTAGATGTGCATTTTAAGTTTAACACTTAGACATATTTCTATAGCATGGTAAGTAAACACTTTGATAACATAGCTAAGCATCTAATAAAACTTGTCATGGCTGCATGGGAAAAAGGGTGGCTACACACTATTAGGATATTTGCAAAGTATAAACTAACATAGCATTATAAAATAGTTCGAAAATTCCTATGATCCCTACTACTCAAAATATACTACTAATGCATATAGAAAATATTGGATTTAATACAACACTAAAACAATTAATTTTATTAGAAAAGCATTTTTATTATTTAAGTTATAGATTTAATAGCCGAAATACTCCTCGGATAATTACACGAATTAAAATTTATGAAAAGGAAAAAAAATGTTGTAGAAATAAACTACACTTGCAGGGCTATCCGTGGATATAAAATTTATCGAATTTCAACTTACAGATCAAACGTTATGAATTTTCTAAGTTTTGCATCTTTTCTGTTTTATTTATAAAATTCCTGCGAAAATGAATAAAGGGAGGGCTACGTGGCGATCGCTGATTGGCCCGTACCGATTCGCGCGGATCGCGGGCGCGAGACGTCCGATCTAATTATAAACGGACGCGCGAGATGGATTCGATCTAGATCCAACGGTTCGAACGCAAGGGCCAGAAGCAGGCGGCGCGAGTCGCTGGAAAACTTCCTACCGCGGCGGCGCCATCGCCGGAATCGCGCAAGAGGAGGACCGGGAGGGGGAAATCGTTACGGCGCGGTGCAGGGAGGCGTGCTGAAGACGATGGCGCGGTGGGGGCTTCGCGGGCTCCTCCTCCTCTCCTCGGGCCCTCGCCGGAGACGACTAGGCGGACGAAGAAGTCATCGCGCTGCGATTCAAAAGATGGGGCTAAGTCAAAAAAGTTCGCCAGGGAAGGGGAATCGAAGGGAGACGAGGGGACCGGAGTAACTCGTACGGTGTGGAATACGGCGACTGGGGTGGCGGAGCTCCAAGCTCGATCCCGAGCAGCCCGTCGTCGGAAATAATTAGGGTTTGGGGCGAGGGGACTGGCGGCGGGGTAGGGGTTTAAGTAGGGGGGGCGGGGGAGCAAACAGTGCTCGGATTTAGCTCGGAAATCGCGGCCGACTCCGATTTGGGATACGCGTGATCTACGACGGGAGGTTGACGAACCTGACAGGTGGGCCCCACCTGTCAGCGAGGGGGGGGAAAGTGAAGGGCTGCGTGGGCTGGCTTGCTGGGCTGGTCTGATCGCGCGCGCGGCAGATAGCAAATGGGCCGGCCCGAATCTCCTTTTCTTTAATAAAATAAAAACTGTTTTCGAAACTGATTTCAAAATCGATTTTTAAACCTATTCAAAAAATTTCAGAAAAATTCTTAAAAACATGTTTTGGAAAGGTTATTAAAATTAGATCTTTTTGGGAGTATCTAGATAAATAAATAACCAAATAAAATTGGAATAATATATGGAGTTTAATTTCACTTCTTTTATGGAATACAAAAATTATTCAAATTAATAATAACTTTAAATTACCCCTTTATGATTCATATGCAATATCTATATGATGCATGATGCATGATTGCAAAGTTTAATTTTTTTGAAAATTTTGGGATGTTACAGACTAACCCCCTTAAGAGGAAGCTCGCCCTCGAGCTTCGGAAAGGTCAGCAAATATGTGCGGATGGTCTTCTCGGAGGTCATCCTCTCGTTCCCAAGTAGCTTCTTCCTCGGTGTGATGATTCCACTGAACTTTGCATAACTTGATGGTTTTGGTACGGGTGACTCTTTCTGTTGTCTGAAGTATCTTGATGGGCTTCTCTTCGTAGGTGTCGTGGTGGTGTCACGGCAGATGCCATAGGATGGCTAAAGTGTGGGGCCGATGGACGTTGGTGGATCCGGGGAGGGATAGCGAGATGAAGAGCTCACACGGGGAGGAACCCGGTGTAACCGAGATCTCCCAAGAACGAGAAACAAGATCAACACGTGAGGGGGAAGATCTAGCAAACGAGAAGAAATGCACGAAGGCACACAACACACACACGATGTATCCAGGTTCAGGGCCCTCGTGAGGAGGTAACACCCCTACTCCTGCCTTTCCTCTCAATATAAGTGTGATACAAAGGCTACAACTTGCTCTTAGAGCTCTTGAGGTGAAGAACAAGGAGAACTAGATGAACTCAAGGGAAGATGAAGTAAATGCTCTAGGAGTAAATGAGACTAGAGTTTTGGCTCCCAAGTTGGTCTCTTCTTCACCGGAGCAGTTATGGCGCCTTTTATAGAGTTCCGGCCAGGAGGGCCGGAAACACTAATCCGGCTTGGCCCCACCGGACAGGCCTAACCGTTATGTCGACACCGGCTAGTGCGACCTAGTCTCCGCGCTATCCGGCGTAGCCCCTTCGTCATCATTCCGGCAAGGACAGCAGGCGCCGTCCTGGAACATCATTGTCCCCCTGTTAGAGACAGGACATGTCTTTGCCCATCCCGGATAGCCTTTTCCGGATTGCCGGGCTAGGCACGTCCAGTCTTGTCGTACCGTTGTCGTACCGGCTGAAGCGCTCCCGTGTCAGGCGGGAGGTGACTATGCTTCCGTGTCAGGCGGGAGGTGACCATGCTTCCGTGTCACACAGAACGGTACTTCCCCCTGCATCAGGCGGGAAAGCCTGCTGCAGACCGTTGACGGCCTACCGGGATCCCTCATGCCGGTCTCCTTCTTGCTCGACCTTACGAGTCCTTCCTGCACAAGTCTATGACCGAGATAAATGTTCCGGTTAGCACTTACCCGGATTGCCTATCCGGTAAGACCGAGTACCTCTCCTTTCGGGAGTCTTCTCGGAGCCATAAAGTCCAAGGTCACTCCCGGACACATCCGAGTTCCTCTTAGGATGAGTATCTCTAGGCCTAGCCTCCCGAAGATGTCTTAGCCTACCAGCAAAGACATCTTCGAGAAGCTAGTTCTTAGAGGAACCACCCGCTGATGCTTGTGCTGTTATGAGGGTTCGGGGTGGCTATTTATAGCCGCCAGAGATGACCCTTGCACCTGCCAGGAGGCACTTTGCACTCTACCAGCTCTGAAAGGTCAAGTTCCCCTTCAGTGCACTAAGGGGTGGCCCTTGCTCTCGCCAAAGGTCAAGCACTGTTGCTACACTGTTGAATTGCGCCGGGATCTGCCCTACCCGGGGGGCAGCCCCCCTACACTAGTCCCCGAAGCTGGTGCTGCGCAGCGACCCCGGAGATGTGTGGGATCAGCTCTAATAATAACAATCTCCCCAGAAAACATGAGACTATCCTTTGACTTGATGTCGAGATGAGTTTTACCGAGATCCTCGCACCGAGATCGTTTCGACCGGAAGGCCATGCTCCTAACCGGATAGTGCCACGTGAGTGAATATTTATCGTTGGCTCCACATTGAATTCCAGATCTTTGGCTGGGTCCCACCCGAGGTCCTGTCGAATCAGAAACGCACTCGAGTGCTTCTGACCGAGCACGCCTCCGCTCGGGTTCGCGCGCTGGGAGCCGCAGCCGATCCGAAGTCCAACCGTTGGGGCTGTGTGGCCCCCGGTGTGGCCGGATCGGTCGCTCCGGTGGACGCCACGTGTCGCGCTGCACAAAATAGATCCCACCCACGATCGGAGAGATCGTGGGCGGGAAATTCGGAAACCGCTCTGGATCCCCCCCCATAAATAGGGGACCGGAACGATCACTTCTTCTTCTTCCCCAACTTCTCACTTATCCCACCGTCGTCTCGAGCACCTCGCCGTTGCTGCGCCCGGAGCTCGAACACCGCCGCTCTCGCTGGTCGCCGGAGCTCTTCGCCTCCACCATCGAGTCGCGCCCTTCTCGCCTGTCACCGGCCTCGCTTTCTCCGGTGAGTTCTTCCCTCCGCTCCGATGAACTTCTTTACGGGGATGATGCTTTGCGTTCGGTCGTGCAATGACGCACTCGCGGTGGTGCCGCCGCCAGCGAGCACGATTCGCGCGGCGTTGACGAGGATGCGCTCCGCACGTTACTTTTCGTTTGCACTAAGGCCACCTTCGTATCTTGCCCGAGCATATTTTCATCGATTAAGTTTCGATTTACTCGCGTGCGGTAGATCATATTTGGTAGGAATCCGGATGCATTTAGGAGTTTGCGATCCGGTATCTTAGCTCCCGGTAGACTAACTTCGACTAACTGTCGTTGCGCCTGCAGAATAGCCCGGACACATCCGCATATCCTTCCGATATGGCTGAAGAGAGTGTTCGGAGCTGTTGGGATGGGTCCGAGATCATGCAGAAGGATCTCGACTGGCTGTACCGGACTCACCGGATTACGCCAGAAGTCGAGAGTCGACTTCCGGAGGGCGAGGTTCAACCGGAACCCCAACCCGGGGAATACGTGTATTCCTCACGCATTTCGAGCGCGGGTTTGGGCTTCCGGCTAGCCCCTTCTTCCGCAACTTCCTAGACACCTACGGCCTCCAACCCCATCATCTCCCAGCCAACGCCATTATGATGCTTTCGGTCTTCACCACCTATACGGAAGCATATCTCGGCGTGTGGACTTTCTTGGACCTCTGGGCCAAGTACTTCATCCTCCGCCGCCAAGTCATCCCCAATCCGGATCAGAAAATCAAAGACTTAGTCGACTGCGGAGCGGCCACCATAATTCCCCGTGCTGACTCCGGATTTCCCACAGTCAAGGGGCTAGAATCTTGCCGGAAGTGGCCGCGTAGCTTCTTCTACGTGAAGAACCGGGAGGCTTCGGGAGATGGTCCAGGATCCTCGAACCCGGATTTTATCAATTTGCCGGAGTTCGCCATTGGACCTCCCCGCGAATTCGACATCTGGAACCACCTCCCGAATACCGAGGAGATCAGATGTATGCACGACGTCCTCAACGTGCTGACGGATAAAATGACTGGCGACGACCTCCTTCGTTGCTTTATCATTCGCCGCGTCTGCCCCCTACAGACCCGAGTGCACAAGATGTGCCATATGGACGGGACACTAGATCCCACCAGGACCAGCTTCTTCGGATTGGACCGCCCCTCAGTCGTCCGACGCGTTTGAGCTATTGCTCGAACGAAGATGCCGGATGATTATATCTGGGTCTTGTCGGTGGATCCCTGAAAAAGCCACTAAAACAGGTGCTCGTGTCTGTCTTTCGCAAACTTGCATTTGCACCTGGATTCTGCTGGAAACCGACATGGTTATCATGCAATGATTTGTTCGTGCAGCTATTCGAGCGTCAAACCGAAGAGGACGCTATGCATGCCGGTGGGAACTTCGTGCCGAACATCACGCCACCGGAAAAGATGCCGAGAGAGGATCCCGACGGCGAGGACCACCTTGCTATTCCTCTAGTTCGTGCTGCTGCTCCGGGTAACCCTTCAACGTCAGAGGCTATTTCCGTTTCTTCAGATGATGAGGATGAGATTGATTGTCAAATACTCGATTTTATTGACGCTCTTCCCCTCAACTGGGCTTCGCCAGTGGCTCCAAAACCCACGGCCGTGACGAAGCGCGCCGAAACCCGGAAGCGTGCAGCTTCCGACACCAACCTTGCCGGTGCGTCTAGCACCACCCCCAAGAAGAGCAGGCCTAACAAGCAAACGGCCGAGAAGCCTCTACACCGAAAGAGAGGTCCTCCCACCGTCGATTCCGGGTAAGATTTCTTTGCTTCGAGTTACATGGTCTTGTCTTCTCCTGAAGTCTTTAACTGACATACTTCTTTCAGCGATGCACTCGACATCCCGGCATCGGCGGCTTCCCATCCTCCGGGATCCCGCACACCTAGCCCGCCTCGGGCTGCTCCTTCTCCATCTTGCCCCTCCGCACGAGAGAGCGAGCATCCTGCGCCCGGTGCCGAGCAGACTGCCGTGGCGACTCCGGATGCGCGTCCCGTGGTGGACGAGATTCCGGCCCAGGCTACCACCGCACCGGAAGACGTCTTCCTTCTGGACAGCCCGCGCAGGGTGCCTGGGCTTGAGACGGACATCGCAAGTCCTCCTCGTCAGGTCGTGCCGGGAGCCTCCCCTCGGCACGCCCCGGGCAAGCCTGCTTCGCCGAAACAGCCCACGGCCCCTTCCCGGCAATCTGACCATCCTGCCGGGAAGTCACGCAGCAAGGCCGCTGGGCAGAAAACAGCCTCCGCCAAACCTGCTGCTCCTCCGACATCTTCGGCCCAAGACTTGGCCCTGAGCTCGGGCAAGTTTTCGCGATTACCGCCACCTCCTGCCGAGATCCCCACTGCTGCCCTGCAGACGCTGCGAGCAACCGTAAGCTCCTTTATGCCTTCAGGATCCCGGGAGGTTGTTGCTGCTCGCGCGCCTGGCGGCTCCGGCATGCGTGTTGTTGAAGAATACAACCAAGCTGGATTGCCGCCGATGCCTCCGAGATCGTGGAGGACTTGCACGCTGCCGGCCCTAGCCGCAGCGTCCAAGCTCTACACTCTCTCCAGGTGACCGCGCTGGACGTTACTCGGGTGACCGAGGTAAGTTTGTTCCCTTTACCTTCTCCAAAAATTATTTGTTCCTTCCCGCCTAGTCCCCGAGATTGGTGCTTAGTGCTCTAGATTCCACTGAATAGCATACCACTAGGCTCCAATCTTAGGGAAAATCACAGGACTTGGAAGACGAGTCCCCGAGATCCTCCCTACCGAGTAGCTTTAATTGACATAGATCTCTGAATATCCCGAGTCCCCGGGATCCTTCCCGAGCTTGGTATAACTTTCTTTGTTTGAATACAGGAGTGCGGCAAGAAACGGGGCAGCATCTTCCACCTGGTCCTTGCTGACCTCGGTCAGTACAAGAAGTCCGAGGGGCGCCTCCGGGAGGAGCGGGATGCCGCGCGCAAAATCTCGGTGGAACAAAAGGCTGAGCTTGCCGCTACCCAGGCCGAGATCGCGCGGCTAAGTGCCAAGCTCGAAAAGGCCAAATCTGCCGCGACCGACATGAAGGCGCGCTTCGTGGAGGCGTCGAAGAAGCAGAAGGAGACCTTGGATCAATCCGAGGCGCGCGCGCACCATGCCGAAACCGGGCTGGCGCTACTCCGGTCGCAGGCCGATACTTGGCTCTCTAAGCTAACCGGATTGAACCGGGATCTTAACAGTAAGTTGACCGACATTCTTTTTCTCCTGCTCTCTTTTTTACTGCTACAATCCTTATGACCTAGTCGCTTGACAGCTCTTCTTTTTAAAGGGGAATTCGAGCACTCCCGCGACGCTGCCAATCTTGCAGTCGCTGCCGCCCGGGAGAAAGCGCGCCGGGAAGGGCCCCGTCTCGGACTCTTGGGACATTGAGGATCACCTCACTGCCCTGAAGGCCCGGATAGTGCCTCTCTGGTCGATCGGGACGGAGTTGATCAGTGATGCGGTCCATGTTCATGGAGCTTTATGGCCGGGCGTCAGCGCTACCCTCTCGGTCAGCAAACTGGCGAGTGCGCTCCGAGCTGCCGGGAAGCGTGTCCACGCTTGGAAGCGCTCCGGTGCGCGGGCTGATGCCGATCAAGTCTTGAGCCATGTACTTAGTTGGTACGAGGGTCTTGACCTTGACGTGGTCCAGCGCCTACGCACCATCTCGCCGTGGTGCACCGATCCGGCTAAGGTCCAGCGGCGCCAAGAAGTGGCGCATCGCATCGCCTCCTGGTCCAACATTTGCGTCTTCACCCCTAACCTTGTCACCTCTGACTCCGAGTCAGATTACGAGGATGACGCCGAAACCGGTGCGACCGATGACGTGGACGCCGAGATCCCGGAGGAGGACGACGCTGCTTCCGGTGCCGCCACTGAGACCGTGGTCTCCCGGGATGCTTCAACTCCACCGCCACCCGAGGCCTCTCAAGCCGAGGCGCGTCCAGATGCCCCGAGTACTGCTGCCGGCGCTGAGGATACCGTCACCGCCGCTCCTGCTGCTGCTACCGCCGAGAAGCCGGCTTCCCCTACCCCTTAGAAATACTCAAGTGTAGAACTGTTAAATCCCCGGGATGCTGGGTGTCAGATGTAATATATACTCTTAAGATTCATATTCCGTACTAAGTTATATATTAAAACGAGCTATGTCGGTTTACTCTGCCACGAGTCCCCGAGTTCCTTTTCATGTTTACCGTATCTAGGCAATTTCTGCTCTTGTCTACCATTTCGGCGTTCGACAGTCGAGTCACAAAATTCCATGCACATCATACATTACTTAAGAATATCCGAGTTCTAGTTAACCGAATTCCCGACATAAAAAATAACCGGGTTAGTAAAACAGATATGCCGGATAAGTTCCTGCTCCGAGTCCCTGAGACCATTTTCGTGTTCCTCATATTCGATTCTCTTTGCTCTTGACTACCATTTCGGCGTTCGTCAGTCGAGTCACAAGATAATTTCACATGACATACATTACTTTGACTTTATGAATCGATCTCGGAACTTTCCCGGCATATAGAGAACATAAAAAAAAAGGTCCCAGGCAGTCCCCGGGTTCCTTCCCGGGATGCCGACATGAAATAATAAATAAACGGAACAAAGTAAATGGGCACACAACGAGGCAGTCCCCGGGTTCCTCCCGGGGTGCCGAACTTTCATTAATAGACAAAAACTGAAATACAACATACATTGTGCCCTTTACGTGTAAAAGGGTCGAAGCAGGGCTACATTCCATGGACGCTTGGTTTCCTCACCGGATTTGTCCATTACACCTTTCCTAGCCTCCTGTGCATCTACAAGGTAATAAGAATCATTGTGCAATGCCCTGCTTATCACAAAAGGTCCCTCCCATGGAGGTGACGGCTTATGCATTCCGGCCGTGCGTTGGATGAGCCTAAGCACAAGATCTCCTTCTCGGAACACTCTCGGGTGCACTTTCCGGCTATGATAGCGACGGAGATTTTGCTGATAAATTGCAGACCGAGACAATGCCAATTCTCTTGCCTCTTCAAGTAGGTCAACATCATTTTCTCGGGCTTCTTTCGCCTCGGTCTCGGTGAACATTGTCACTCTCGGGGAATCATATTGTATGTCGGTCGGGAGCACTGCCTCGGCACCATACACCATGAAGAATGGCGTATACCCTGTAGATCTATTCGGTGTGGTCCGGAGACCCCATAATACTGCTGGTAACTCCTCTATCCAGCATCCCGGAGTTCTCAATAGTGGTTCGATCAAACGGGCTTTGATGCCGGCCAAAACCAATGCATTTGCTCTTTCAACTTGCCCGTTTGCTTCCGGGTGTGCAACTGATGCTACATCCAACCGGATTCCCTTCTCAGCACAAAATCGAGCGAATTCCCCCACAACAAAATTGGTGCCATTATCCGTGATGATGCTGTGCGGGTATCCGTACCTCAAGATGATGTCTTTCAAGAATTGCACGGCGGTGTGTCCGTCACACTTCCGGATTGGCTAGACCTCTATCCACTTGGTGAATTTGTCCACCATGACCAGTATGTGAGTCATATTGCCTCTTGCCGGCTTGAACTGCCCGACCATGTCCAAACACCATACTGCGAATGGCCAAGTGATAGGGATTGTCTTTAGTGCCGATGCCGGCATATGTATTCGGTGAGAGAACCTCTGGCATCCTCCACACTTCCGGACAATGTCTTCTGCTTGCTGTAACGCAGTGGGCCAGTAGAACCCATGCCGGAACACTTTCGCCACCAGGGCCCGGGATGATGCATGATGTCCACACTCCCCCTGATGTATTTTCAGCAGCATCTCTTGGCCTTCTTCCGGTTCCACACACCTCTGGAGTACCTCGGTGACACTCCTCTCATACAGCTCTTGATTGATGACGGTGTATGCTTTTGACCTTCGCACTATCTGCCGGGCTTCCACTTCGTTTTCCGGGAGAGTTCCTTCCAAGATGTAAATCATAATGGGCTGTGCCCATCCCGGGACTGGTCGAACCGGGAACATGGGAATATCTATGTCCATTGGCTCTGCCGACATTACCTCCATCATCATCTTTCTTTGCCTCTCTGAGCACTGTGATGCAGTCCCTGGGTTCGATGCGAAGCTCCCGACTTCCACTTCCATGGGTACAGCTTCCGAACCAGGCTCCTTGGGGATGAAGATAGAATCCGACTCGGGTGAGGGCTGAATAGATGGCTTCCTCAAATGCTCAAGAGCGATCCCGGGTGGGATGGCATCCCGAGATGATCCTAGCTTGGACAACACATCTGCTGCCTCGTTTTCTCCTCTGGGTATGTGCTTGAACTCGCATCCTTCAAAAAATCCGGATATTTTCTGTACATGAAACCGATACAAGGCCATGTTGGCATCCAGTGCATCCCAGTTCCCTGACACCTGCTGCACCACGAGATCGGAATCGCCGAAACATTCTATCCGGCGGATGCCGATTCCCTTGGCGACATTCAGTCCATGAACCAAGGCCTCGTACTCAGCGACATTGTTAGATGCCCGGAAATGAATTTGCAGGACATACTTCAGCACATCTTGTTTTGGTGAGGTGAGAACCACTCCGGCACCCAACCCGATCTTGGCCTTGGAGCCATCGAAATGCATCCTCCAGAAATTGTAATCCGGCATCGGAGGTTCATATTGCATCTCGGCCCAGTCTACCAAAAAGTCCGGCAGCGCCTGCGACTTGATGGCATCTCGTCTCTCGTATGCCGGAGCGTACGGAGACAACTGGATGACCCATTTGGCAACCCGGCTACTAGCATCCTTGCAACCAATGATCTCGGCGAGAGGAGCCTCGCACACCACTGTGATTGGGTGCTCTTGAAAGTAGTGTTTGAGCTTGGTTACTGCCATGTACACACCATACGCCATCTTCTGGTAGTGCGGGTAGTTCTGCTTGGATTCCGAGATCACCTCACTGAGGTAATACACCGGTCTCTGTATCAGTTTGCCCCCTTCTTCCCTCTCTACCACAATGGCTACGCTAACTACCCGGTTGGTGGCAACAATATACAGCAGTATAGGCTCCTTGGGATACGGGGATGCCAACACGGGTGCTGTTGAGAGCATTCACTTCAAATCATTGAACGCCGCATGGGCCTGTGGGGTCCAAACAAATGTTTTGCTCTTCTTCATCAATTGGTACAAGGGTAAGGCCTTCTCTCCTAGTCGACTTACAAACCGACTTAGAGATGCCAGACAACCCGTGAACTTCTGCACATCTTTGAGACGCACGGGCAATTTCATGCTCTCGATAGCACGTATCTTACCTGGGTTGACTTCAATTCCCCGGCTTGAGATGAGGAAACCGAGTAATTTCCCTGCCGGAACGTCGAATGTGAACTTATCCGGATTCAAATTCATCCGGAATCTTCTTAAGTTCTTAAATGTTTCCCTCAGATCATCGATCAATGAGGCTTTTTCTTTTGTTTTTATGACTATGTCATCGACATAGACCTCGGCATTCCGGCCTATCTGGTCATGCAAGCATTTCTGCATGCACCTCTGGTATGTGGCACCAGCATTTCTCAAACCGAAAGACATGACACGATAGCAATAAGCCCCATACGGGGTAATAAAAGCAGTTTTCAATTGATATCCGGATTCAAAGGTATCTGGTGAAAACCAGAATAGGCATCTAGAAAAGTTAAGAGCTCACTCCCGGCAGTGGAATCGATCACTTGATCTATCCGGGGAAGTGGAAAGGGGTCCTTCGGGCATGCCTTGTTAAGGTTGGTGAAGTCGATGCACATGCGCCACACCTTAAGCAGGAGGGGATTATCTTTTTTCTTCTCTACTAGGAACGGATTTGATATCCAATCCGGGTGCAGCACTTCCATTATGAATCCGGCGGCCAGCAGGATAGCAAGATGCTCCATGACGGCGGCTCTTCTTTCATCGAGATGCGCCTAGTCGGTTGATTCACCGGCTTCGCATCCGGCCTAACAAACAGAGAGTGCTCAGCCAACTCCCTCGGAACACCTTGCAGATCGTCACTCGACCACGCAAAAGCATCCCGATTCTCACGGAGGAAGTCGACGAGCTCGCCTTCCTATTTGCTGTCCAGGTTGCTGCCAATGATAACTTGGCGCTCCGGGTTGCTGGGGTCCACCCCCACCTTCTTCGTCTCCTTAGGTGGCTGGAATGATGCACCCTGCTCCGGGTTCGCCATCCCGGGCATTCCGAGTTGGGAGGTCTTGGCCAGCGCCACCACCTGCTGGATCCTCTTCTTTTCTTCAGCGATCACCAGGGACTCTGCTAAGCACGAGCCGGCCAAAGCACACTCCATGGAGCGCTTGTGGTCCCCCGAGATGGTGATTATGCCGTTAGGACCCGGCATCTTCATCTTCAAGTAGCCCATGTGAGTCGAGATCATGAACTTGGCCAGGGCCGGCCTGCCGATCAGTGCGTGATACGGGCTTTCGAGGTCCACGACCTCGAATTCCAAGCTCTTGGTTCAGCAGTTTTCCCGGGTTCCGAACAGCACTTCAACCCAGATTTTACCCATGGGTGAGCAAGAGACTCCGGGCACAATGCCATGGAAGGTCGTCTCGGTAGGTAGCAAGGTGTTCATGGACACCCCCAGCTTCAGCATCGTATCCTTGTACATGATGTTAATGGCACTGCCATTGTCAATCAGAACCCGACTGAAGCGGACGTTGAGGCTTGGCCCGACAAAGATTGGGTCTACCACTAAGGCGTACGCCCCCGGCTTAGGCATAACTCTGGGATGATCCTTCCGGCTCCACGTGATCTCCATCTCGGACCAGTGCAAGAACTTGGGCACCGCCGGAATCACAGCGTTCACTTCCAGGGCACGCTGCCGCACACTCTTCCGGTCAGTGGGCTCGGTCACGAAGACCACATAGCTCTGATGTGCCTCCCGGTAGCCGCCTTGCTGATGTCCGGTTTGATTACTGGGACCTGCATCATTGTCGTTCCGGGTGTGCACCACGTTCACCGGCCGAGGTGGGTGTCCTCGCTGGGGCTGATTAATCCGGATCGCGTTGGCTCCCGAAGTCGCAGGAGGAGGTCTCGGAATGTTGGGTCGAGATGCCGGAGCACTCGGCCGAATAGCCCCCGAGCTGCCCTCCTGCAATGTGCGCTGATTCCAGCTGCACTGCCGGGTGGAGTGGTTCGCCGGCTTGTTGGCCTCCAGGGTGTGGTAACAGCATGGCTTGTTCAACATCTCTTCATACGTCAGGGGCTTCTTCTGGTCCACCCAAGTTTTCTGTACTTCCTGGCTCTGACCCCAAGCCGGGCCACTTGTCTTCTGACGCTGATTGTTGCCGACATCCTCTTGATCTCGGGTCACCGCTGCGACATGCTGTGCGGCATGGTGGTACTCGGGCTGATTCCTCTTTTGGCCAAAATCCTGGCGATCATGGCTCCTGCTCGATCCCGAACGCTGAGGTCCCGCATTCCTCCTGTTGGAGTCACCGACATCCACCAGGGGTTGCATGGGATCTCCAAGCGTGTAGGTATCAGCGATGCGCATGGTCTCTGCCAAGGTTGCCGGCATCTTCCTTTGCAATTTCTGCCACAGCATTGAGCCATGCCGGCATCCTTGCGCAATCCAGGAGATGGCATGTGCCTCCATCACTCCTTCGCAAGAATTGCGAATATTGCTCCACCGGGTAAGGTACTCCCGGTCAGTTTTGTTGCTCCTGTGCCTATAGATGGCGAGCTGTTGAGGCCTGTTTGGCCTTTTGTACATGCTGGTGAAGTTGCTGATGAACGCCTCCTCGAAATCTAACCAGCAGTCTATGCTGCCAGTTCTCAAGTTGTTCAACCAGATCCTGGCAGGTCCTTCCAACATCTGCGGCACGTAACGTACCGCCCAGCGTCTGTTTCCACTGGCTATGCTTACTGCAGTTACATAGTCGGTCAACCAGTCCTCCGGCTTCTTGCTGCTGTCATAGGTCTTAGCACCTCGGTTGAGCTGAAAATTCTGGACAGGCGGCTCCCGCATGATCCGGGGTCCAAAGCAAGCAGGTCCCGGAGGTCCTTGCTCCTCCACTAGCTCGGATTGGTGAATCCGATCGAGCCAAATTCTGGCATCTGCCGGATCCAGTTGCCTGGTTCCTATCCGAGATCCCAAAGGATTTTCATTGGGCTGGTACCCGAGCTGCTGCAACCTTGAGTTGCCATCGTTGTGCCAGTCTTGTACCGGGATCACAGCCTGCTGCAGGACAGAGGCGGCCTCCCTTCGTGGGTTTCCCTGAATATGTGGTGGGTTCCGGGGTGGATTACCGCGGCTAGCCGGGTTATTGTTTCCTACACCCCGGTCGCCACCACCACGAGTACTCTCTGCCTGCCCCGAGTTATGCTGCCCGGCTTGCTGGATACCGGCAAAGGCCGGGTCATAAGTCTGCAACTGCTTGTTTTTTCCGGAGCCCCGACTTCGGCTCCAGCTCTTGCTCTTGCTCTTGCTTTTGCTCGGATGTGGGGAGGAGGCCTCTCCGTCTGATCTCTGGCTGTCGGGCCTAGCTGAGTGCACTTGGGATCCCGCCCCGGGGTTCTTTTTCTTGAAGGCCTGATTCTACCGGTTGGCCTCGACGACCAACTCATTCACCCGCTCCTGCTGTTTGCGCAGAGCCTCACCGGATAGCCCTGCCATCTCTGCCATGGCGGCTTCAGCAGCCCTAAGAGTTTTTGCCGGGGAGCTGTATACCGGCTTCCCTGCCGAGATCATGCTACCCGCCTGACTGGTTGCGGCCCGACCGGCCAGCTCATCATTCACTATTCTGCCTTTCTTGCGCAGATCCGCAATGCGTTTGTCCCGGGAGTTTATCTTAAGGGATCCGTGAGCTGCATTGTACTCCCGAAGGCTAGCATTGAGTTCACGCCGGATCTCGGCGATCTCTTGCGCTTCGGCGAGCAGCAACCTACACTGCTCATCCAAGTCAGCCGAAGTGGCTTGGGTGTCTGCTTCAGCTGTCACGGGGACAGCCAACTTGGCCACCAGACCCGAGAGGGGATCCGGGCGACGACGTGGCTGGGACGGCTGCGGATCACCGTCTCGGGCCCCACCTCTCTCCTGAGGGGGCTTGGCCAAGCGAACATGGCCGCTACCAGCATCGCCGTCGGCGTCCTGGTACTCCTCCTGTAACATCCCAAATTTTGCAAAAATTTAAAACTTGCATTCAAGCATCATGCATCATTGAGCATAAAAATACATCACAAAAATATTAAATAAAACTTCAAATTATAAATATAAATAATCTATAATTCCATAAAGTGTTTATTTAAAACTCCTTTAATAAATAAAATTTTACCAATTTATATATGGGCAAGAATAATGTTAAAAAGTTTCATTTTTAATAACCTTTCGAAAACATATTTTTATGATTTTTTCTGAAATGTTTTGAATAGGTTTAAAAATCATATTTGAAATCAGTATTTAAAAACAGAAAAGGATTTAAATAAATATAATTGGTTTTCTGAGTCGAGTGGGCCGTGGTCCGTATCTATCTGCCGCGCGCGCGTAGCCTATCTGCCCGCCAGCGGCCCAGCGCCCCGCGCGCTCGCTCGCAACCACTGACAGGTGGGACCCACCTGTCATCTCCCCCGCGGAGCCGTTCATCCCCAAATCACGCCCCTGTCTCAGACCGAAAACGCCCGATTTGATTTCGTTTGAATGCGGCGATTTACTACTCCATTTACCTCGCCGTTTCCCCCTACTAATAGCCCTCCTCGCTCTCGTCCGATTGCCCCAAACCACACCTCCCGAGAGCCCATAGGCTGCCCGCTCGAGCTCGCGCAATCCCGCCGTCGCCGTCGGTAAGAACTCCGCCGCCCGAGCAACTCCGGCCACCTCGGACCTCCTTTCCACCTCCCTTCGCTCCCTGTGAGCCGTGCGCATCGATTTGACACGGTGGAGCGTGTGTTTTTGCAGTGAAACCCCGCCTCCGTCCACGACCGAGAGGAACCGTCGCCGTGCGCAACTCCGGCGAGCTCTTCCGGGAAGACGTGGACGCTCCGGTCATCTCCACCGCGCCATCACCCTCCCCACGACGTCGCGCATCCCCTGGTGAGCTCCGTTTCCTCCTAGCACTGTAGCACTCCTCGGGCGCAAACGCCGGCCATGGCTCCGCCGCGCCCCGCGCGTCTCCGGTGACCGTGCCGCCCTTATTTGGTCAACGGATCGTGGACCGTTAGATCTAGATCCAATGGATCTAGATCGATTAGATCTCGCGCGTCCATTTTTAATTAGATCGGACGGTTCTCGCAGCCGATCCGCGTCGAAGCGGCACCGACCAATAGGATCGCGCCGCGTAGCCCCTGTTAATTCTTTTTCGCAGGAATTTTTATAAATAAAACAGAAAATGTGCAAAACTTAGAAAATTCATAACTTTTGATCTACAAGTTCAAATTTGATAAACTTTATATCCACGGATAGCTCTTCTCATGTAGTTTATTTCCACATCAATTGTTTTTTCCTTTGACAAATTATAATTTTTATAATTATCAGAGGAGTATTTCGGCTATTAAAATAATAACTTAAATAATAAAAATGATTTAGAAATGAATGTAATTGTTTTAGGATTGTATTATTTCCCTCTATCCAGCAATATTAATAAATGTCCAAATTGAAGATGTCATAAAAACAATAAAAGTTGTAATTATAGAAATCAAAGTTTTACTATATTAAAATTATTTAATTGATAAATAAAATAAGAAATACCTAAAAAAATTAATTCACTTATTAATGACAGAAAATAATAAGTATTAATAAGTGTGTCCTATTATCATAGCATATCATTCATGCATACATGATTATGTTTAGTGTTGTGATGTTATTGTGTTGGTATTTATTTTATTTTATTCATTGATTGTGCTAGATTGTGAAGAAGAGGAAGGAATTGCTTATGATTGTTATTCTTGCTGTGATTGTTCCTCCTGTTACCAAGGCAAGTGACATTCATACAATTTCCCATAATTTCTATATGCATAAGTAGTAGATTTTGAGTAGTGTGCATGATAGGGAATTTTGAATTATTTTATAATACTAAGTTAGTTGGTGTTTTACAAATATCCTAGTAGTGTGTAGCCACCCTTTTCCCTAAGCAGCCATGAAAAGATTTTATTAGTTGCTTAGCCATGCTATAAAAATGTTTGCCATGTTATGGAAATGTCTCTAAGTGTTAAAATCTAAAATACACATCTGGGTGGAATTGGTTGATATGGTTTATGTTGAGTGGCTTTTGGGACTATGCTTGTGGTTGTCATCGCCTAGGATGAATGTCTATTCTACTTAGGGCCATGAGTATGGTGGTTGTTACCCAGAAGTACACTTGTGGATGGCCACCCAGGAACGAAGAGATTTCCAAGTCCCTCCAAGTTTAGAAGCTTCCCGTGCAACCTTTTGACAATGGGCTCTAATGTCCCCGCGTGTATAGGATTTCTCGGACAAATTGAGTCTAAAGGTGAAAGTGCACAACCTCTGCAGAGTCGACAATCTGAGTTCTCAGCCGTGTCCCCGGAAATGGACTACTTCGAGCAACTGGACAAGGATGGGCAGAAGAATCTCAACACTGTTTTCATAAAGTAAAATTTGACTAAGGAAAGAATTTTTGGTGCACTTGGGCTTTATCCCTCGATGCCAAGTCTTCGAGAAATAAAAGTGTTTTACAAAATGATAGGGGAAAACTTGCTTTCTGCAAATGGCCTTCAACCCCACCAAGCCAAATATGCATATAGATGTTAGACTTGCCAATATATATATATATATCCACCATAGTCACTTGCCAATACATCATTGTATTGACCTCCTTCGGGGGCTGCATATTCCAATGTGCAGGAAATTCTGATGCTGAATGATTGGCTCGAGTCTACACCCAACATGACTGCCTGTGGCGCATGCTTGAAGATAAGGCTCAATGTTATTTCGCTTTCGCTGTGAACTTTGAATTTTAGCTAGCCTTCATGGCTATGCAAATTGTAATAAAGCCATATTGGCTATAATTTTGGATCTCGTTGTAGCTATTTAATACTTATGCAATGGTACTTTATATTTTGTACTGTGGTGCTGGCAGTGATCCAGGGACTAGCACATAACACAGGTATTCCAACTTTAATAAAAGTTGGGGTGCTACAAAATGGTATCAGAGCAAAGTTTTGCCTGTAGGTTCGAGCCCCTAGGATTGGTTAAGCCCTTTTTGGTCATAATGTTACCCTCTTTGAAGTATGTTGGATTCTAACGGCATGGTGGGATGAAGCGGCCCGAGACAAACTTTACATGTCCACGTACATGAGACCTGTCCCACAATATAAGTGGCTGGCCGGGTGTCTGTCTCTCTCACTATAGTGAAAAATCCAATTTACAAAAAGTTGTTAATATCTGTTGATCACCTTAGGATTTTTTACTTAGTATCCCTCTAAATTAATAATACACTCCATAACTAGTACTTCCTTATCTTATGAAATTCTTGTTTTAATTTCCTTTCTTTCCTACCTAAAGGATGACGAGCTTCCACTTCACCACTGCGGAGGACTTCGAGAACACCCGTTTTGGCTGTTACCTCCTCGACATCGGCGAGAAGATAGGGTTACCACTACCCCAAGTAAAGGGATTCATTCTGAAGAAATTTAACAAAGAGGGTTTCTGGGGAATAAAAGCAACACAGCTAGGACGTGGAGAGGAGCCCCCACTAGAGATCAAAATGGTTAGTGACACCAAAGACAAAGGGCTCAATCTAGTCATGAAAGATTTGATTGGGCGCCTCTGCGGACGCTACAGCACAGAGTTGAGGGGCCACTACTCCATTTTCTTTGGAAGAAGAAACGAGGATGGAGAACCTTACCTGTACGATGTCGGAGAAAGAGGCAAGGCAAAACCCCTTAGCCTTTATTTCCAGGAGCTGGAAATCCTTGTCACCGAACTATATAAAGATCGACGCATCGAGCTCCTGAAGAACGATGAGTTATGTGCCTTACTTAAGGAAAACGAAGAGAAAGTAAAGGTTCAAGAGGAAGTGACTAAGGCACAGGAAGAGAGATTCGCTGCACAAGAGGAGAAGTACAGGAGACAAGATAAAAGAGTTCAAGAGAAGAACAAGACTATCAGGGAACAAAAGGCAGAACTCGAGAGCAATGAAGTCGAGTTCGAAGCTGATAGTGACTTGATCAAAAGGCTTCGTACTGAGAAGAGAGAGCTGCAAGAGAAGAACCTTGCCCTGGAGAAAGAAGTAAAGGAACTCAAGGATGTCCTCGCCAATGAAGGAATCGAGATACAGGAAATTGAAGAGGAGGAAGAGGATATGGTCGAGTAGTTTGTTAGATAGACTACCATTTATCATACACCACATCGTCCGAATCTTGTATTGACCTACCAACTTGTGGTAAGGCAGTACATTCCCTTGTATCCTCGGAACCTCGCGAGTTTACTTTCCAAACTTTTATATCGTTTTTCTTAAACCAAAAGTTTTGAATTGTTTGCTGATTGTTTTATAAGTGGTGTGTTGTTGTTGGTGTGCTTGACTGGATTGTTTTGTGCATGGGTAGGATTCCTCCTTATAGATCTATCTATCTTTTACTCATCCCTGCAAAAACCCCACAGATGCCTCCACGTCGTGATACCGACAACATCGAAGCTATGCAACAGCTGATGGCAGCTCAAGCCCAACTGATGACTATGATGACCCAGTTCATAGCAGCAACCAACAACAACAACAACAACAACAACAACAACAATAACAACCATCCACCACCACCCCCACCTCCTGTGGTCAGACTTGCAAGATTTCTCAGGCTTAGACCTAATAAGTTATCCGCTGCTACTGAACCCATAGTGGCGGATGACTGGCTCCATTCAGTCAACAAGGACTTAGTAACCTGTGAGTGTTCTGAGGCAGAAAAGGTGAGGTTCACTGCTCACCTATTGGAAGGACCTGCTGCCCTGTGGTGGGAGACCTATCAAGTGACCCATCCCTTGGATGGCATGACTTGGGATGCGTTCAAGGATGGTTTCCGCAATGCTCACATCTCCTCTGGCATAATGAATCTGAAGAAGGAGGAGTTTCGTAGCTTGAGACAGGGAGGTAGAACTCTGAAGGAGTACATAGATGACTTATGTACGCTATCAAGGTACGCACCAGAAGACATCGACACTGATGCTAAGAGGAAGGACAAATTCCTTAATGGACTTCGGGGATAACTAAAGATACCTTTGTCTGTGGCATATGCTCCTAACTATCAGATTCTGCTGGATCAGGCAATCACCCTGGACAATAACATCAGAAAGGAAGAGAATAGGAAGAGGAAGTTTGGTGCAAGTAAAGGAGACACTGAAGGGGCTCACAAGAAACCACACACCTCAGAAGACCATCACCATGGCCATAATCATGGAAATGGTAATCCCCGTCCTAACACTGAAGGGAAGAAAGACCTGTCTAATGTGACTTGCTTCAAGTGCAAGAAGACAGGACACTATGCTACTGATTGCCCAGAGAGAAAGGCCGATGAAAATTCCAAGCCCAATCCTTTCCAGAAGGGACAAGTAAATCACCTCAACGTGGAAGAAGTTCATGATGAACCTGACGCTGTGATTGGTAAGTTCCTGCTCAATTCTTTTCCAGCATCGGTCTTATTTGATACTGGAGCATCGCATTCATTCATATCTAGAGCTTTTGTAAACAAACATGGGCTAGCCGAGAAAGCTTAGGAAAACCTATTAGAGTGAGTTCACCTGGGGGTGAGATGATAGTAAATTCAGGCTGTAGGCAGCTAGAATTAAGGATTGGAAAATATCTTTTTCCAGCAGACTTAGTCATCCTAGAAACCCAAGGTTTGGATGTTATCATCGGAATGGATTGGATGACCCGTTTTGAAGGAATCATAGACTGTGCAAACAGAGCTATCACCCTCACCACCCTAGAAAAACAAAAGATTAAATTCAGATCAACTTTCGAACTTAAGAAAGTTAAGCTAAATTCTCTTAAGGGGGTTAGCCTTGGTGATGTGCTGATTGTACAAGAATACCCAGATGTATTCCCAGAAGAATTACCGGGAATGCCACCTAATAGAGATGTGGAATTTCTCATTGAACTAAAACCCGGTACCGGACCAATAGCCAAGAGACCTTACCCAATGGCCGTCGATGAACTGAAAGAACTCAAGAAGCAACTAGAGGAGCACCTTCTGAAAGGATTTATCCGTCCAAGTTCTTCGCCCTGGGGAGCGCCAGTTCTTTTTGTGAAAAAGAAAGATCAAACCCAGAGACTAGTCACGGACTACAGAGATATAAATGAACACACCATCAAGAACAAGTATCCGTTACCCAAGATAAATGAATTATTTGATCAATCGAAAGGTGCATGTGTGTTCTCCAAGATTGATCTTCGATCAGGATATCTCCAAATGAAGGTTAGAGAGATGGATATACCAAAAACAGCGTTTGTTACAAGATATGGCTCTTATGAGTATACAGTAATGCCATTTGGATTAACCAATGCTCCAGCTTATTTCATGAATATGATGAATAAAGTGTTCATGGATTTTCTGGACAAGTTTGTGGTAGTGTTCATAGATGACATTCTGATCTACTCCGAGAGTCACAAAGATCATGAAGAGCATTTGCGCCTAGTATTGCAGAGACTACGTGAACATAAGTTATATGCCAAATTCAGCAAGTGTGAATTTTGGTTGGAACAAGTCGCATTCCTAGGACACATAGTATCCAAGGAGGGTATAGCAGTGGATCCTGAAAAGGTTTCAGCTGTAACCAATTGGGAACCACCAAAGAATGTTGGAGAATTACGAAGTTTTCTTGGTCTAGCAGGATACTACCGAAGATTTATAGAAAACTTTTCCAAAATTGCCAAGGCACTGACGGAATTATTAAAGAAGGAGAAGAAATTTGAGTGGACTGACGCGTGCGAAGGCAGTTTTCAGGAATTAAAGAAACGACTAGTTTCAGCCCCAGTTCTATGCCTACCTGATTTAGAGAAAGAATTCCAAGTATACTGTGATGCTTCACGCCAAGGCCTAGGAAGTGTGCTGATGCAAGAAGGCAGAGTGGCATCTTATGCCTCTAGACAGCTCAAGAAGCATGAAACAAATTATCCCACCCAAGATCTCGAGTTAGCCTCAGTAGTGCATGCACTAAAAACTTGGAGACCCTACCTAATGGGAAAAAGATGTGAAGTGTTCACTGACCACAAAAGTTTGAAGTATATTTTCACACAGAAAGAATTGAACATGAGGCAGAGAAGATGGTTAGAACTTATCAAGGATTATGACCTAAGTCTCCAATACCATCCTGGAAAGGCTAATGTGGTAGGTGATGCCCTGAGTCGTAAGGTGTATTTGAATGGCCTCACGACAGGAGAAATACCTGAGGATTTATGCAAGGCATTCAAGGACCTCCGATTGGAAGTGGTACCAGATGGTTTTGTAGCCTCGATGGTAGTACAACCAAATTTGATGGATAATATACGTGAAGCTCAGAAGGGAGACAAAGATATTGAAGAAATCAAAGCCAATATGAGAGCGGGAAAAGCCAAGGGATTTCATGAAGACGAGCAAGGAACCTTGTGGTTTGAAAAACGTGTATGTGTGGCAAATGATCCTGGTCTCCGGAAGTTAATTCTGCAAGAAGCCCATGAAACACCTTACTCCATTCATCCAGGAAATACCAAAATGTATATGGATGTGAAGGAGAGATTTTGGTGGAACAATCTGAAAAGAGAAATAGCAGAATATATAGCTAAGTGCGATGTATGCAGTCGAGTAAAGGCCGAGCATCTGAAACCAGCAGGACTTTTGCAACCTTTGAAGGTACCGGACTGGAAGTGTGATTCTATTGGGATGGATTTTATCACCGGGTTACCAAGGAACAGATCAGGGTATGATTCTATTTGGGTTATAGTTTGTCGCTTAACCAAAATAGCTCACTTTATACCCGTGAAGACCACCTATACCAGCGTAAAGCTAGCTGATATTTACATGAAGAGGATTGTGTGCTTACACGGCGTCCCCAAGAGTATCGTGTCTGATAGAGGGACCCAGTTCACATCCCATTTTTGGAACCAGTTGCATGAGTCACTAGGAACTAGATTGGAGTTCAGTACGGCATTTCACCCGCAAACGGATGGTCAGACCGAAAGAGTAAACCAGATTTTAGAAGATATGTTAAGAGCTTGTGCGCTTGATTATGGGTCTAGTTGGGATGACAATCTACCCTATGCCGAGTTCTCCTACAATAATAGTTATCAAGCTAGCATCAAGATGGCACCATTTGAGGCCTTATATGGGAAGAAATGCACAACCCCATTGTTGTGGAGTGGTGTAGGAGAACGAAGTTTCTTTGGACCTGATATAATCCAAGAAGCTGAAGAGAAGGTCAGATTAATTAAAGATAGATTGAAGGTTGCACAGTCACGCCAGAAGAGCTATGCGGATTCTAAACGTAGGGAAGTCGCCTACGAGGTGGGCGATCGAACTTATCTTAGAGTGTCGCCACTCAGGGGTGTGAAGAGGTTTGGAATTAAAGGAAAATTTGCACCTCGGTTTATTGGACCTTTTAAAATTCTGTCTCGTAAGGGTGAGGTGGCTTATGAGTTAGAACTACCAGAAGCTCTGTCTGCGGTTCATAATGTGTTCCATGTCAGTCAGCTGAAGAAATGTCACCCCGAAATGATGGGAGTTCCTTTAAAGGATACTGTACCCCTCGAAGAAGTACAATTGGAGAGTGACCTGACCTACAAGGAGAAACCCATCAAGATATTGCAGACCGCATAAAGAGTCACCCGTACCAAAACCATCAAGTTTTGTAAAGTCCAATGGAACCATCACACTGAGGAAGAAGCCACATGGGAACGAGAGGACGACCTCCGAGAAGACCATCCACACCTATTTGCTGATCCTTCCGAAACTCGAGGGCGAGCTTCCTCTTAAGGGGGTTAGTCTGTAACATCCCAAATTTTGCAAAAATTTAAAACTTGCATTCAAGCATCATGCATCATTGAGCATAAAAATACATCACAAAAATATTAAATAAAACTTCAAATTATAAATATAAATAATCTATAATTCCATAAAGTTTTTATTTAAAACTCCTTTAATAAATAAAATTTTACCAATTTATATATGGGCAAGAATAATGTTAAAAAGTGTCATTTTTAATAACCTTTCCAAAACATATTTTTATGAATTTTTTGAAATGTTTTGAATAGGTTTAAAAATCATATTTGAAATAAGTATTTAAAAACAGAAAAGGATTTAAATAAAAATAATTGGTTTTCTGAGTCGAGTGGGCCGTGGTCCGTATCTATCTGCCGCGCGCGCGTATCCTATCAGCCCGCCAGCGGCCCAGCGCCCCGCGCGCTCGCTCGCAGCCACTGACAGGTGGGACCCACCTGTCATCTCCCCCGCGGAGCCGTTCGTCCCCAAATCACGCCCCCGTCTCCGATCGAAAACGCCCGATTTGATTTCGTTTGAATGCGGCGATTTACTACTCCATTTACCTCGCCGTTTCCCCCTACTAATAGCCCTCCTCGCTCTCGTCCGATTGCCCCAAACCACACCTCCCGAGAGCCCATAGGCTGCCCGCTCGAGCTCGCGCAATCCCGCCGTCGCCGTCGGTAAGAACTCCGCCGCCCGAGCAACTCCGGCCACCTCGGACCTCCTTTCCACCTCCCTTCGCTCCCTGGGAGCCGTGCGCATCGATTTGACACGGTGGAGCGTGTGTTTTTTCAGCGAAACCCCGCCTCCGTCCACGACCGAGAGGAACCGTTGCCGTGCGCAACTCCGACGAGCTCTTCCGGGAAGACGAGGACGCTCCGGTCATCTCCACCGCGCCATCACCCTCCCCACGACGTCGCGCATCCCCTGGTGAGCTCCGTTTCCTCCTAGCACTGTAGCACGCCTCGGGCGCAAACGCCGGCCATGGCTCCGCCGCGCCCCGCGCGTCTCCGGTGACCGCGCCGCCCTTATTTGGTCAACAGATCGTGGAGCGTTAGATCTAGATCGATTAGATCTCGCGCGTCCATTTTTAATTAGATCGGACGGTTCTCGCAGACGATCCGCGTCGAAGCGGTACCGACCAATAGGATCGCGCCACGTAGCACCTGTTAATTCTTTTTCGCAGGAATTTTTATAAATAAAACAGAAAATATGCAAAACTTAGAAAATTCATAACTTTTGATCTACAAGTTCAAATTTGATAAACTTCATATCCACGGATAGCTCTGCTCATGTAGTTTATTTACACATCAATTGTTTTTCCCTTTGACAAATTATAATTTGTATAATTATCAGAGGAGTATTTCGGCCATTAAAATAATAACTTAAATAATAAAAATGATTTAGAAATAAATGTAATTGTTATAGGATTGTATTATTTCTCTCTGTCCAGCAATATTAATAAATGTCCAAATTGAAGATGTCATAAAAACAATAAAAGTTGTAATTATAGAAATCAAAGTTTTACTATATTAAAATTATTTAATTGATAAATAAAATAAGAAATACCTAAAAAATTTAATTCACTTATTAATGACAGAAAATAATAAGTATTAATAAGTGTGTCCTATTATCATAGCATATCATTCATGCATACATGATTATGTTTAGTGTTGTGATGTTATTGTGTTGGTATTTATTTTATTTTATTCATTGATTGTGCTAGATTGTGAAGAAGAGGAAGGAATTGCTTGTGATTGTTATTCTTGATGTGATTGTTCCTCCTGTTACCAAGGCAAGTGACATTCATACAATATCCCATAATTTCTATATGCATAAGTAGTAGATTTTGAGTAGTGTGCATGATAGGGAATTTTGAATTATTTTATAATACTAAGTTAGTTGGTGTTTTACAAATATCCTAGTAGTGTGTAGCCACCCTTTTCCCTAAGCAGCCATGAAAAGATTTTATTATTTGCTTAGCCATGCTATAAAAATGTTTTCCATGTTATGGAAATGTCTCTAAGTGTTAAAATCTAAAATACACATCTGGGTGGAATTGGTTGATATGGTTTATGTTGAGTGGCTTTTGGGACTATGCTTGTGGTTGTCATCGCCTAGGATGAATGTATATTCTACTTAGGGCCATGAGTATGGTGGTTGTTACCCAGAACTACACTTGTGGATGGCCACCCAGGAACGAAGAGATTTCCAAGTCCCTCCAAGTTTAGAAGCTTCCCGTGCAACCTTTTGACAATGGGCTCTCTCTAGAATGATTAAGTTGTGGGAATGCAACCTGTCAGCTTGACAAGCAGATGTAGAGGTGATAGGTGGAACGGGTCTTGCTAGTATGGTTGCATTCTTCTTCTGAAAGTTCTGGTCTCAATTCTCTCCTTTCCATAATACACTCCGCGTGTATAGGATTTCTCGGACAAATTGAGTCTAAAGGTGAAAGTGCACAACCTCTGCAGAGTCGACAATCTGAGTTATCAGCCGTGTCCCCGGAAATGGACTACTTCGAGCAACTGGACAAGGATGGGCAGAAGAATCTCAACACTGTTTTCATAAAGTAAAATTTGACTAAGGAAAGAATTGTTGGTGCACTTGGGCTTTATCCCTCGGTGCCAAGTCTTCGAGAAATAAAAGTGTTTTACAAAATGATAGGGGAAAACTTGCTTTCTGGAAATGGCCTTCAACCCCACCAAGCCAAATATGCATATAGATGTTAGACTTGCCAATATATATATATATATCAACCATAGTCACTTGCCAATACATCATTGTATTGACCTCCTTCGGGGGCTGCATATTCCAATGTGCAAGAAATTCTGAAGCTGAATGATTGGCTCGAGTCTACACCCAACATGACTGCCTGTGGCGCATGCTTGAAGATGAGGCTCAATGTTATTTCGCTTTCGCTGTGAACTTTGAACTTTAGCTAGCCTTCATGGCTATGCAAATTGTAATAAAGCCATATTGGCTATTATTTTGGATCTCGTTGTAGCAATTTAATACTTATGCAATGGTACTTTATATTTTGTACTGTGGTGCTGGCAGTGATCCAGGGACTAGGACATAACACAGGTATTCCAACTTTAATAAAAGTTGGGGTGCTACACCTCCTCGGTCGTCCCGACCATCATGACTGAGACGGAGCTCGGGGGGCGACTGGCACACGGACCCCGAGTGGCGCAGAGCATGGGAGGATCCTCAGCATCCAGGACATCATCCGGGTAGCTGCAGATAACCTTGGTAGCGACGTAAGTGGTGAAGCCACCGAAGTCAATGATGCATCCGTTCACTGGAAAGGGTTTGTTCCGGAAGCACCCTGCGTTGTCGCTGACAAAGTCCATCTCGCCTAGCCTGACGACAAGGCCAGAGAGAACCCGGACGTCGAAGTGAATGGGGGAGCCCGTCCGGATGTGTACACCAGCCAACGCCTCTGTCTGCCCCATGGTGGGCGCCAAATGTCGTGGTGTTGTCACGGCAGATGCCATAGGATGGCTAATGTGTGGGGCCGATGGACGTTGGTTGTGACGCCCTAAAATCGATACTATGTAGACTTAAGCGATCCCGCCGAAATCCGCATAATAAAGATTTTAGGTCGCCCACCAGACATAATGTGCACGCCGAAACATGCGCATTATGTGGGTGGAATTTGTGATAACATTACAACAGTTCCGATACATCCACAAATACAACAGAAGATAAATTACAACAACGACTCGAACGAGTCAAGATACAATACAAAGATTCAAATGACAGCGGAAGCGAAAAAAGTATCCGACTACGGATAAGATGCAAATTGGACTAAGAGTCCTGAAGATAAGCGATGGCGCCATATCCCTGCCCAGCCAAGCCGGAGGGATTCCCAAGCTAACGTCGTCAGACTTCAAACCTGTTGACTGCACATAAAGCACATCCCAAAAGAGGGTCAGGGCACTCCCTGGCAAGCAAAACCGACTTGCCTACTTTCTACACCATCTCCCAAAATATGGAGTAGGTGGACTTAGCGGCAGCAGCACTAGCAACCTAAAGAGACACGCTGCAACTTCCGTCTAATCAGAGAGGGATAAGAGAGCGCATAAGTAAACATCTACAACTAACACCTATCATAACCCATTCTCGAATTAACCCCCTCAACCAAGTATGAGGAAGCAATTCGGGAAACTCACACATTCAACAGTTCTATTTATAATTTATGGTGAAAGTAATTCTATATTACTAGTCAAATTAATTAACTTTAATTAGGTGCAAGTTGTCTAGATCTTGTTAGCCAGCATCATCACCAAAGTCGTCCATTACCGTGGACACGGCTCATCGATAAGATTATACCCTGCAGGGGTGCACTACTGTACCCATACTCGCATGATCAACCCACGCAAGCATCAGGGCTTCTCAACACGACTCATTCCTTCACTACAGCAAGTCCAAGTGCCACCCATATGAGTTGTTACCCGCGTCAGGAGTCCGGCCGAATCTCAATTGCGGACTCATTAGTTTGTGCCTACGCGCCATGCGGCTCAAACCATAGTAGGAACTGTCCGCTACGCTCGCACCACCCCTATATGACCCCCTGTATCACATACCCTCTCATCATCATCATCATCATGCACATGCATATGAGCAAATGGAAAACCCGAACTAGTTGCGGCACATGGACAAGCTGTAGATCCGTTCAAAGTCGAGGGGGGCTCCATAGGGCCTCCCACAAGTGGTTAGTGCGCTCAAAATTGGATCCGAGGACAAAATCTCAGTTCCTAGGTCGACACTGAGCAGAACAAAGCACCTCGCAAGGCCTTCCGCCTGGTGCCTTATCATTTAATTATAATACCCCAATACAAGATAGCATTTTATTAAAGTAGAACAATCTATCATACTAAGCAGATGAAACATAAGACCAACAGACGACTCGCACAAACAACTCTAAGCATGCGCTACGACTCGCAAGGCCAACAGATAAACAAACAACAGGTGATGGGATGTGGGGATAAAGCTTTATGGGCTGCAGGATAAACATGTGATGGGATCGCGATAAAGAATCGAATACTAGGGTAGCAGAGATCAACGGCAGGAATGAAAGACAATGTATAGGTAAACAAGCAAACTTTGCTTGCCTCGAATCCCGCATGGAAGCAGATCTTGTCGTTGCTCACACATCTCAACGTCGTATCCGCGAAGAAGCAACAAACACTGGAAAGCGTAAAAGATGCATTTTACAACTACGGCAAAAGATCCAGCATGATCATATGAGAATGATGTATGGCATGGCAAGATGCATTGCGAGATGCACTTAATCCGAATTAAGCGGAACCGAGATTCCGACAATTAATGTTTAGGTGCAAATTATTTATTTACCAGCAATATTAAATGTTGGTTAGCATGGCAACACATGGCATGGGTGACCTAATTAAATTAAATGGGATAGGGCATTATATATTTATTACCCCACATATCCCATATTGAATTATTTAGGTGATGTGCTACACCCACAAACCCAAGAGATGCAACACATGTAATTATGATGCGATATGCACAAGATAGATGGCATTTTATAATATAGGTAGGGTTAGGGTTTGTGTTCGTACGTCAGATCGGCTGAACTAGGGCTCGAAACCGACGTCTTCGGTCCGTAGAGGAAGTAGTCGACGTCGGGGAAGTAGCCGTCGCGGAACCGGGGCATCGTCGTTTGTCGGTGTCGTGGAAGTGGGCGGGAAGAAGTCGTACTCCGTCATCATCGTTGACGGGCGCGGGCACGTAGGAGCACGGCAACGGACACCGGAAAGAATCACACACGGGCGGTCACGGGAACGCGGCACCGGAAGAGGACGCGCACGCGCATGTAGCAACACCACGAATGGTGGACAACTCGGACAAAATTGTGACGCCGAAAGTCTTTCGGGCATTGTGTCGAACACCTGGCGGGCGTCGGCGGCGTGCACGTGGCCGGGAAGAGGAGGCGACGTCGAGGGCGCGCGGCGGCGAGCGGGGTGGAGCGCGGAGGAGCGAGGGCGACGGCAGGCATGTCGCACGGAACGGAGCGCTCGGGCCGGCTCGGGAGGAGACGGAAGCGCAGCGGATGGCGGCGTGCGGGCGGCCGGCGGTGGAGGACGCGACGGCCGGAGGCGGGGCAGAGGGAGCGGCGATGTGCGGCGCGGGTGGCCGGCCGGGGGCGACGGGCGGATGGCGGCGCACGGGCGGCGAGCGGCCAGAGGCGGGGTGGCGACCGGCAACCAGTGGCCGGAGGAGGGAGGGAGGAGCAGCTCGGGCTGGTGCGATGCGGGAGCCGAGGAAAAGCACGAGATGAGCTCGTGCTGGGATGAGACGCGGCTGGGCGGCGCAGAGGCGAGGGAGCAGGGCTGGAGGGAGGCGCAGGCGGCGGCAGGCGCGGCGCGCGCGGCCGGCAGGCGGCGGGACTCGCGGCGGCGGCGGCTGCGGGCGGGCGCAGGCGGAGGGCGGCGGCGAAAGGGGCGGCGTCGGCCGGCGGCGCGCGGGCGTGGCGCGGGCGGCGGCGTCCGGCGTCCGGCGGCGTGAGGCGCAAGCGCTGGGGAAGCTCGGGCTCGGGAGGATCGGGCTGGCTTCTCCCGTGCGCTGCGGGAAGAAGAGAAGGAAAAAGAAAAGAAGAAGAAAGGAAGGAGAGAAAAGAAAAAGGACAAAAGGAAAAAAAGGAAAAAAGGAAAAAAAAAGAAAAAGAGAAAAAGGGGAGGGGCGGCTGTAAAATTGCAGGGGGGTAGGAAACAATTTTCCAGGGGAACCCTAGGGTTTGGGGTTAGGTGGGCTTGGGCTTTAATTCTCCCCCGTTTAATTATTTTCTGATTTATTTTTAAAACCAAAACGAAGAGGAATTTGAATACGAAACCTTTACAAAATATTTTTAGTTTTGAATAGACAATTTAATAAACCAGTTTTTAACATTTTTTAAATATTTGATAATAACATATTTTTAATTAATTTGAAATGCTTTTAAATTTAATTATGGAAATTTAATTTAAATGCAACAAATTAAATTAATGCGATGCGATGCCATGTCGATGAAAAAAGAAAACTCACAAAATTAAAAGGGGATAAATCCCGGGGCGTTACATTGGTGGATCCGGGGAGGGATAGCGAGCTGAAGAGCTCACACGGGGAGGAACCCGGTGTAACCGAGATCTCCCAAGAACGAGAAACAAGATCAACGCGTGAGGGGGAAGATCTAGCAAACGAGAAGAAATGTACGAAGGCACACAACACACACACGATGTACCCAGGTTCAGGGCCCTCGTGAGGAGGTAACACCCCTACTACTGCCTTTCCTCTCAATATAAGTGTGATACAAAGGCTACAACTTGCTCTTAGAGCTCTTGAGGTGAAGAACAAGGAGAACTAGATGAACTCAAGGGAAGATGAAGTAAATGCTCTAGGAGTAAATGAGACTAGAGTTTTGGCTCCCAAGTTGGTCTCTCCTTCACAGGAGCAGTTATGGCGCCTTTTATAGAGTTCCGGCCAAGAGGGCCGGAAACCCTAATCCGGCTTGGCCCCACCGGACAGGCCTAACCGTTATGTCGACACCGTCTAGTGCGACCTAGTCGCCGCGCTATCCGGCGTAGCCCCTTCGTCATCATTCCGGCAAGGACAGCAGGCGCCGTCCTAGAACATCATTGTCCCCCTGTCAGAGACAGGGCATGTCTTTGCCCATCCCGGATAGCCTTTTCCGGATTGCTGGGCTAGGCACGTCCAGTCTTGTCGTACCGTTGTCGTACCGTCTGACGCGCTCCCGTGTCAGGCGGGAGGTGACCATGCTTCCGTGTCAGGCGGGAGGTGACCATGCTTCCGTGTCAGACGGAACGGTACTTCCCCCTGCATCAGGCAGGAAAGCCTGCTGCAGACCGTTGACGGCCTACCGGGATCCCTCATGCCGGTCTCCTTCTTGCTCGACCTTACGAGTCCTTCCTGCACAAGTCTATGACCGAGATAAATGTTCCGGTTAGCACTTACCTGGATTGCCTATCCGGTAAGACCGAGTACCTCTCCTTCCGGGAGTCTTCTCGGAGCCATAAAGTCCAAGGTCACTCCCGGACACATCCGAGTTCCTCTTAGGATGAGTATCTCTAGGCCTAGCCTCCCGAAGATGTCTTAGCCTACCAGCAAAGACATCTTCGAGAAGCTAGTTCTTAGAGGAACCACCCAATGATGCTTGTGCTGTTATGAGGGCTCGGGGTGGCTATTTATAGCCGCCAAAGATGACCCTTGCACCTGCCAGGAGGCACTTTGCACTCTACCAGCTCTGAAAGGTCAAGTTGCCCCTTCAGTGCACTAAGGGGTGGCCCTTGCTCTCGCCAAAGGTCAAGCACTGTTGCTACACTGTTGAATTGCGCCGGGATCTGCCCTACCCGGGGGGCAGCCTCCCCGACAGTAGGTCAGTTCACTCTCCAATTGTACTTCCTCGAGGGGCATAGTATTCTTTAAAGGAACTCCCATCATCTCGGGATGACATTTCTTCAACTGACTGACATGGAACACATTATGAACAGCAGACAGAACTTCTAGCAGTTCTAACTCATATGCCACTTCACCTTTGCGAGAAAGGATTTTGAATGGTCCAATGAATCGAGGCGCTAACTTTCCTTTGATTCCAAACCTCTTTACACCCCGGAGTGGAGACACTCTAAGATAGGTTCTATCACCCACCTCGTAGGTGACTTCCCTACGTTTGGAATCAACATAACTTTTCTGGCGTGACTGTGCTATTTTCAATCTATCCTTAATCAGTCTAACCTTCTCTTCATCCTCCTGTATTATATCAGGTCTGAAGAAACTCCGTTCTCCTACACCACTCCACAACAATATGGTTGTGCATTTTTTCCATATAAGGCTTCAAACGGTGCCATCTCAATGCTGGCTTGGTAACTGTTACTGTAGGAGAACTCAGCGTAAGGTAGGTTATCGTCTCAGCTAGATCCATAATCGAGCGCACAAGCTCTTAACCAATCCTATAAAATCTGATTTACTCTTTCAGTCTGACCATCGGTTTGAGGGTGAAATGTCGTACTGAATTCCAGTCTGGTTACCAGTGATTCATGCAACTGCTTCCAGAAAGGAGAAGTGAACTGGGTCCCTCTATCAGACACGATACTCTTAGGAACACCACGAAGGCACTCAATTATCTTCATGTAAATATCAGCTAACTTTGCACTTGTATAAGTGGTCTTTCACGGGTATAAAGTGAGCTATTTTGGTTAGACGGCAAACAATAACCCAAATAGAATCATAACCCAATTTGGTCCTTGGTAATCCGGTGATGAAATCCATCCCAATAGAATCCCACTTCCAGTCCGGCACTTTCAAAGGTTGTAGAAGTCCTGCTGGTTTCTGATGTTCTGCCTTTACTCGACTGCATACATCGCACTTAGCGATATATTCTGCTATTTCTCTTTTCAGATTGCTCCACCAAAATCTCTCCTTCACATCCATATACATCTTGGTATTTCCCGGATGAATGGAATAAGGTGTCTCATGAGCTTCTTGCAGATTAACTTCCTAATATCAGGATCATTAGCCACACATACACGTTTTCAAACCACAAAATCCCTTGCTCATCCTCATGAAATCCTTTAACTTTTCCTGCTCTCAGATTGACTTTGATTTCTTCTATTTCATTGTCTTCTTTCTGAGCTTCACGTATGTTGTCCATCAAAGTAGGTTGTACTACTAATGAGGCTACAAAACCTTCTAGTACTACTTCCAATCTGAGGTCCTTGAATGCCTTGCATAAATCCTCAGGTATTTCTCCTGCCGTGAGGCCATTCACATACACCTTACGACTCAGGGCATCTGCTACCACATTAGCCTTTCCAGGATGATATTGGAGACTTAGATCATAATCTTTGATAAGTTCCAACCAACTCCTCTGTCTCATGTTCAATTCCTTCTGAGTAAAAATGTACTTCAAACTTTTATGGTCAGTGAACACTTCACATCTTTACCCCATCAGATAGTGTCTCCATGTCTTCAGGGCATGCACTACTGAGGCCAACTCGAGATCGTGAGTTGGATAATTTGCTTCATGTTTCTTGAGCTGTCTGGAGGCGTAAGATGCCACTCTGCCTTCCTGCATCAACACACTTCCCAGGCCTTGGCGTGAAGCATCAAAGTACACTTGGAATTCCTTCTCCAAATCAGGTAAGCATAGAACTGGGGCTGAAACTAGACGTTTCTTCAACTCCTGAAAACTGGCTTCACAGGCCTCGGTCCACTCAAACTTTTTCTCCTTTTTCAACAATTCCGTCAAAGCCTTGGCAATCTTGGAGAAGTTTTCAATGAATCTACCATAGTATCCTGCTAGACCAAGAAAACTTCGTAATTCTCCAACATTCTTCGGCGGCTCCCAATTAGTTACAGCTGAAACTTTTTCAGGATCCACCGCTATACCTTCCTTGGACACCACATGGCCTAGAAATCCAACTTGTTCTAACCAAAACTCGCACTTGCTGTATTTAGCATACAACTTATGTTCACGTAGTCTCTGCAATACTAGACGCAAATTCTCTTCATGTTCTTTGTGACTCTTGAAGTAGATTAAAATGTCATCTATGAACACCACCACAAACTTGTCCACAAAATCCATGAACACTTTATTCATCATATTCATGAAATAGGCTGGAGCATTGGTTTATCCAAATGGCATTACGGTGTACTCGTAGGAGCCATACCTCGTAACAAAGGCAGTCTTGGGTATATCCATTTCTCTAACTTTCATTTGGAGGTACCTTGATCGAAGATCGATCTTTGAGAAAACACAAGCACCTTCCAGTTGATCAAATAGTTCACTAATCTTGGGTAACGGGTACTTGTTTTTGATAGTTTGCTCATTTATATCCCTGTAGTCCGTGACTAGCCTCTGAGTTGGATCTTTCTTTTTAACAAATAAGACTGGTGCTCCCCATGGTGATGAACTTGGACGAATAAATCATTTCTGGATGTGTTCCTCCAGTTTCTTCTTGAGCTCTTTCAGTTCATCGCCGGCCATAGGATATGGTCTTTTACCTATTGGTCATGTGCTCGGTTTCAGTTCGATGAGAAACTCTACATATCTACCGGGCGGCATTCCCGGTAGTTCTTCCGGAAAAACATCTGGGTATTCCTTGACAATAAGCACATCACCAAGGCTAACCCCCTTAAGAGAATTTAACCTAACCTTCTTAAGTTCGAAAGTAGATCTGAACTTAATCTTCCTTTTCTCTGGGGTGGTGAGAGTGATTGCTCTATTTGCACAGTCTATGATTCTTTCAAAACAAGTCATCCAATCCATTGCGATGATAACATCCAAACCTTGGGTTTCTAGGATGACTAAGTTTGTTGGAAAGGTGTGCTTACCAATCATCTAGTCTAACTGCCTACACCCAGAATTTACTATCATCTCCCCTCCAGGTGAGCTTACCCTAATAGGTTTTCCTAGACTTTCCTCAGCTAGCCCATGTTTGTTTACAAAATCTCGTGATATGAATGAATGCGATGCTCCAGTATCAAATAAGACTAATGCTGGAAAAGAATTGAGCAAGAACGTACCAATCAAAGCATCAGGTTCATCGTGAACTTCTTCCACATTAATGTGGTTCACTTGCCCCTTCTGGAAAGGATTGGGCTTGGAATTTTCATCAGCCTTCTTCTCTGGGCATTCAGTTGCATAATGTACTGTCTTCTTGCACTTGAAGCAAGTAACATTAGACAAGTCTTTCTTCCCTTCATAGTTAGGACGGTGATGACCATTTCCATGATTATGGCTATGGTGATGGTTTCCCCTAGATCCACCATTATTTCCGTTGTATCCTCCATTACTTCCTTTGTATCCTCCATTGTGGTTATGACCATGATGTTTTTGGCCACTACCATTGTTGGAGTGATTCCAGGGTTTATGGCCACTGACTTCAGAGGTATGTTGTCTCTTGTGTGTCCCTTCAGAATGAACCTTACTTGCACTGAACTTCCTCTTCCTGTTCTCTTCCTTTCTTATGTTGTTGTCCAGAGTGATTGCTTGATCCAGCAGAGCTTGATAGTTAGGAGCATAGGTCACAGACAAGGGTATCTTCAGTTCTCCCTTAAGCCCATTGAGGAATTTTTCCTTCCTCTTAGCATCAGTGTCAATGTCTTCTGGTGCATACCTTGATAGCATACAGAAGTCATCCATATACTCTTTCAGAGTTCTACCTCCCTGCCTCAAGCTGCGAAATTCCTCTTTCTTCAGGTTCATTATGCCAGAGGAAATATGAGCATTGCGGAAACCTTCCTTGAACGCATCCCAAGTCATGCCATCCAGAGGATGAGTCACTTGATAAGTCTCCCACCACAATGCAGCAGGTCCTTCCAACAGGTGTGCAGTGAACCTCACTTTTTCTGCCTCAGAACACTCACAAGTTACTAAGTCCTTGTTGACTGAACGGAGCCAGTCATCCACCACTGTTGGTTCGGTGGTAGAGGAGAACTTATTAGGCCTAAGCCTTAGGAAACTAGCAAGTCTGTCCACTGGGGGGTGGTGGTGGTGGAGGTGGTGGGTTGTTGTTGTTGTGGTTGTTGTTGGTTGCGGCAATGAACTGAGTCATCATAGTCATCAGCTGAGCTTGAGCGGCCATCAGTTGTTGCATGGCATCATTGTTGTCGGTATCACGAAGAGGAGGCATCTGTGGGGATTTCAGCATAGATGAGTAAAAGATAGATAGAATTAAGAGAAGAAAAATCCTACCCATGCACAAAACAACCAAGTCAAACAATCAACACTCAATAAACAACTTAAATTTTTTCTTACTTAGCGATTCGAAACAGGCATTCTAAGTTGATTAAATAAAACGACAGAGTCTGCAAACCAAAACATTTTAACATTGTCACGCCACAAGTTGGAGATCAATGTTTTTAAAAACGACGAACTAAACGAGGAATAACATGGTGGTCCAACTACTAAGTCTAAACTTCGTCCATGACGTCTCCTTCATCTTCTTCGACCTCCTCGATGGTGATGTCTTCCTTCATAAGATCTCCTTGTAGTCGTTCACCTCCTTCTCTAAGGCTTCATTCTTCTCCTGTAGCATTGTCTTCTCACGGTGCAGAGTCTCGATCGCTTCCTTCTCCAGGGCTTCAATCTTCTCTTGTAGCATTCTCTTCTCACGGTGTAGAGTCTCGATCAAATCTCGATCAGCTTCGAACTCGACGTCGTTGCTCAGGATTTCATCCTTCAAGGCCTTGATCTCCTTGTTCTTGTCTCTGATTCGCTTCTCTTGATTTTGAAACTTCTTCTCTTGAGCTCGGAATTTCTCCTCTTGAGCTTTGGCCACCTCTTCTTGGGCGTCAATCTTCTTCTGAGTCTCCTTGACTTGGGCTATTATTTCATCATTCTTCAGCAGCTCATCGCGCCTATCCTCTTCTAGTTGCCAGAGGTGAATTTCTAAGTCTTGGAGATAAGGGTGCAAAGGTTCTGGCTTGTTTTTTTCTTCTTCGCTAACAAGGTAGGGTATCCCATCTTCGCCACGTTGACCTAGGTTAGAAAAAAAGTGTTTTTCAACTCCTCCTAGAATTGCCAGCAAAGACGTCCTATTAGCTCCTGCGTGACGAGATTCAGCCCTTTCTCCAAGGAGTCAATAATCGACTTGTATTGGATATCTTCGGTCTTGGGTTCAGTCTGGCGCCCTTGTTGAAAAAGACGAACTCCCCATAAGTTTTCTTTGTTGAAGTGCTTCAGCTGACTTGCCTTGATGATGGGTGTTGGAAGCGCCAGTAGTTCTACCAACTCCAGAAGATATCTTCCAAAACGCATGTTCTTGAAGTCCTCCGCGGTTTGATCCATGAAGAACGGCATCCTTAAGTTATAAGAGTATAAATTGTTAAATCATGATACATAAGGTAAGAAGTACTAGTCATAGTGTAATTAAGTACTGAGAGAAAATAAGGGTTCTATTCTAAAAGGTGATCAACACTATTTCAACTCTTTGTAAGTCGGATATTCACTACAGTGAGAGAGACAGACACCCGGCCAACCACTTATAATTGTGGAACAGGTCTCATGTACGCGGACATGTAAGGTTAGTCCCGGGCCGCTTCATCCCACTATGCCGCTAGGATCCAACATACTTGAAAGATGGTAATATTATGATCAAAAAGAGGCTTAACCAATCCTAAGGGCTCGAACCTACAGGCAACACTTTGCTCTGATACCATTTTATAGCGCCCCATCTTTTATATAAAGATGGTAAACCTGTGTTAAGTGCTAGTCCCTGGATCACTACCAGCACCATAGTACAAAATGTAGAGTATCATTGCAGAAGTATCATAATACTACAACGAGATCCCAAAATAGCTAAGTGTAGCTTTATTACAAGGTGCATAGCCATGAAATCTAGCTAGAATATTCAGAGTTCACAACAAAAGCAAAGAGTAAATGAGCCTCATCTTCAAGCATGCGCCACAGGCAGACATGTTGTGTGTAGACTCGAGTCCAAACTTATTCTTCATCAGAAGTACCTGCACATTGGAATATGCAGCCCCCGAAGGAGGTCAATACAATGAAGTATTGGCAAGTGACTATGGTGGATATAAAATGACAAGTCTATTCTATATTCATATTGGGCTTGGTGGAGTTGTAGGCTATTTGCAGAAAGCAAGTTTTCTCCTATCTTTTGTAAAAACACTTTTGTTTCTCAAAGACTTGGCACCAAGGGATGAAGCCCAAGTGCACCAACAATTCTTTCCTTAGTCAAAATTTACTTTATAAAAAAAACAGTGTTGAGATTCTTCCGCCCATCCTTGTCCAGCTGCTCGAAGTAGTCCATTTTCGGGGACACGGCTAAGTACTCGGATTGTCGACTCTGCAGAGGTTGTGCACTTTCACCTTTAGACTCAATTAACCCAAACATCCTATATACGCGGAGTGCATTAAGGAAAGGAGAGAATCGAGACAAGAACTTTCAGAAGAAGAATGCAACCATACTAGCAAGACCCGTTCCACCTACCAATTCTACATCTGCTTGTCAAGCTGACAGGTTGCACCCTCACAACTTAATTATTCTAGACAGAGCCAATTGTCAAAAGGCTGCACATGAAGCATCTAAACTTGGAGGGACTTAGTAATCTCTTTGTTCATGGGTGGCCGTCCACAAGTTTGATGGGGTTCCGGTGCAGAAAACAATAATTTTTCTAGCGAACGAAACCCTAACTAGCCAGGATCTATCTATCTAGTACATGTGATAACGGTGGCGGAACGGGTTACATTACCTCCATGTAGACCGATAGCGGGGATTACGCTCCCGCACAAGCGTTGACGATGAAGTCATACGTAGCCGACCTCGAGGTCGCGGAGAACTTGCCGCGATGATGAAGACGATGACGCCGGGGTGTCGACGATGACCTGCGTCGACGAGCGTCGGGCGTCAGGCAGCAGGTGGCAAGGCGCCGACGGCAGGGGGGAGGCGCCGGCGGCAGAGGGGGCAGTGGCGCGGCGGCTGCAGGGGGGCGAGACGACGTCGCCTAGGCTCCTCGAGAAGAGTTACCTCCGAGCACTCGCAAACATACGGAGCTTAACGACAACCCCCGGTCATTCAGATCCAGCTGAAATCGCAGGGGTAGATCTTATCTGGAATCCCGCAGGGCAATGGCGCCCGGCGGTATAGCTTAAGTGGAGAGAGAGGGCAAAACGGGCGGAGAAGCAGCTCGGCCGGCCTGCAATACAATTAATTGTATTTACCAATGAATTAATCCAATTAATATGCCTTGCTATATAAAGGGGGGAGGAGGTGTGCAAACATCTTGCCTCCCCCATGTGGGACTAAAGGAGGAGAGGGGGGAGGCCGGCGCACCCTCCTAGTCCAACTCGGACTAGGGGCCCAAGCCCCCCCTTCCTTGCTTGGTGCGGCTCCCCCTCTTGGGCCCTCTTAGGGCCCATGTAGGTGGGAGCCCCCCTTTTCCTTTATTTAATTATTATTAAATTAATATAAAATATAATTAATTCATAATTAATATATTTAAATACTATTTAATATCTCGTGACTCCGAAACAATTTCCGAACCACCCGAACAACTTTCGGACATCCCTGGAACCATTCCAGACCTTCCCGGAACTCCTTCCGGACCACCGGAACTCTTTCCGGATCATTTCTCTCTCTCCAACAAAAACTTTTATTATTCCAGAACCTATCTCCTGGTGTCGTGAAGACCTTAAGTTTGTTACGCTACGGTTCGAGAACACTCCAGACATGGTCGAGACACTCCGCTCACCAATGACCGTCAGGGATATCAGGATGTATATGACGACCCCTGTGCATTCTACGAATATCGTTGTTGAACCACAAATATGATATTCATTCCCTTTGTTTCTGCGATACTACCTTGTCCGAGATATGATCGTAGACACACCGATGTCTTTGTTGTATCTCGTTACCGACAAAGGTTATTAACTCGTCTGCGATATTACATCTCCATGACCTAGTCACAAGCTGCGCAGCTATATAGATGTAATCTCACCGAGTGGGCCCAGAGTATCTTTCCATTACAAGAATGAACAAATCTCGCTCTTGATCCTTACGTCTCGATGCTCTTTCGGAATACCCAAGATGGACACCGTTATTGCCATGCTATATAAGACACAACGTTTGATGCTCTCAAAGCACCCCTACGAAGCATCAATAAGTACGGTCCCACGGTCTAAGGAATAAGCTATCATATTCTTATCTATTGCAAATGACAAACATCGTAATACGATCTTATTGCAATACTTTGCGTATGTCCATCATCTTATTCAACTAACAAGATGACCCCACTGTCAACCGACGTCATTGTCCTTGATCGGGAATCTCGATCAACTGTTGCCCAATGGACCAGCTCATATAGAGGCTTGCTAGGGACCTGGTTGTCTATGTATCACACGTGTATTAATAATTCCGATTAATACAGTTATAGCATAATACACAAACCTATTATAAACTTATGAGATAACGCAATAAATACTACTTATTTATTTTCCTCTAGGGCATATCTCCTTCAGTATCCCACTTTCAGTAGAGTACAAATAAACTAGCTGCATTTTACTTTATCAAAATCCCTTATCAAATAAGAATCATTTGATAATGCTTGCTTGTGGAAGAGTGTTACTCTGACAATCTGCACAATACATGATTGTGCGTTCTTTTGCGATTCATTGATATTAACTTGCTTGATATCACCATGTTATCCAATAACACATATGCAAATACCGTAACTAAGTGAGACTTCTGTTTCCCAGCGCTTACTCTGATTATACCAACCAGATAACTGCCTATAAAAACACACTCAGTCACAATGAGCCCCTTGTAACAATTACAAACTCGCGATATCTACATACTTTCACACCAATGTAGAAAACTTGACATTTTAATGTCAATCCATCAACTAACGCACTTCTACTTCCAGTAAATTCTTAATCTACTTTTACAACTGTTCTTTTCTTAAGAACATCGGTTATATTTTAGCGAGCAGATAATATGGTTTCTGTATGATGTCTAATATTACATAATAGACCAACATGTCACACAACCATTACTACCATGTATCATTACTCTTAATGATCAATTGGATTTCAAAGGACCATCCTTTTGATTCCATTCAGACTCCTCAGACATAATCCAAAACAACTCGACTAACTATTAAAAATTCCCGTTCTATTCCAAATAGACACTAATTTCCAAATAGTTTCACAACTTCATCCTTCTTATCTATTCTACTGGTACAATTTCATAATGTGTCATTTACACAAGATGAATTCGACTCCCACTCAAAATATGTCTCCACATATTTGAGAACCCGAGCTCCCACTAAAAAACATGTCATCCACATATTTGAGTTCCTAGGCTCCCACTCAAAAATATGTTCTCCACATATTTCACCTGAGTGAATTAACTTTGACTCCCACTTAAATCGACATTTTGGTCAAACCAAAACCATTGATCTATTATCAATTCAAATCAATACAAACTACAGTATTACATTAATACAAATCCTTCAGACTTCAAGCATGTCTACATAAATGTAGTCAATAAATTTGATCTTGTCCAAGACACATTTCTTGACAAGACATGCTTCCGCGTCTTTCTTATAGTCACATTTCTCATATAACACTTTATATGATGATTAAACAATCTTATTCCTCTAATAAGAATTGTAGCAACAATTACTATTTTAATCCTTTCAAATGTAACTTGGATTTTCAGGCTGAAAAGCCTTTGTTCGTATTCTGATATTCTCTCAACTTTCTTTGTATTCATGAAGTGTACCTTGATCTGTCAACAAGATCTGAAACACTTAATATCGTGCTGTGACCTGACAGCAATATTAAACATAACATCACTTTATTTAGAAGCTTCCTTTTATGAAAATGTTATGATCTTTATGAAGAGGATTGCAAGCAGAAACAATTTTCTAGTCTCTCTCACTCTTAATCACCAAATTTTCATCTATAGAATTATACTCTTTGGAACACCTTCCAACATTCTACTTTTATGAATATAGGTCTGACACCTTATTTCAAGCTCCTAATTCCAATCCATAAACCATAATTCGAAAAATCATATTTTCCTCGGAATTACATAGACAACAAACCAAGTTTTGTTTCTATTTGGTTTTGGAACACACTCTCATCCAATGTGAGTAATCTACAAAGAACTATTCAAGTATATTCCGAATTATCTTATAATCATATACATTACGACACTATTGTCGATCACACGAATTGTCGTTGAGAGAAATATCTATTTTCTAAAGTGGACATTGACTATAATGTTTCAAGCATATTAAGAGATTCTAAGACGGATTCTGACAGACCATACTTTATACAAAATAGAGTATGATTATAATACCCCATATATCACCATATTCGACATTATAATATTGTGAAACAAATTTCCACAAGTCTTTTGTGTTGAAACCAAAATTCAAAAATATTGTCCTTTGATCGAATCTAGTAAATACAACATTCACTAATCTTTCTTCTGAAAAACCCCATTTGATCTCTTATCAAATTAATTTCAGACTTTATCATTTATCAGGCAAATCCTCCTATTCACCAAAAATCATAGAAGAATTCGGATCAAGCAAAAACACCATTAATTAATCATTAAAATGACTCTCGATTAATTTCCTCTTGTATTGCAACTTCAATACTTGATTTCAAACTTAATCAATTCGGCACTCAAAATACTTAAATGGACCAAAATATCCATTACTTCTTTCATTGCCTTTATGACTAAATTCGACGGTGTTTGTTCTAGTAATAGAACTTTTATTCATTGGACATACTATTTTATCATTTCTACAATTATGAACATTATCATACAATTGATGTAATTGAGATGTGAAAACTTTATTCATAATATAAAACAACTGGCTTGTTCTATAACATAAAACAACTGAAATTGTCTTATTACATGAATAACTATGCCTTGCAACAATCAAGACACTGAACACACTTTCTCACTATTACAAAAGATCTTATAAAAAACTATTAATGATAACTTGAGGACGTGAACACCAAATGGCCATCAACTCCTTGATCACCATCTTCAGCCCAGGTCACATTAAACTGTGCCGCATATATGTGATAATCAGGACCTGTTTCACAAACAGAACAAGTATCAAATACTTTATCATATATGAAGAGGCGAATTCATAATTCTGTATAAATCAAATATATACCTGTAGCATCGAAGATCTCTCCTTTGATGGAATCAACTTTCTGAAATTTGAGTTCAGACACGAACTTGTAGAAGTTCATATCATCGGCCTTCAAAATGTACTTGCGCACATGCTTCTCATAGCTGGAGGCAGAGATATCAGGACAGTCCGAATGGCACAGGAATCTGCCATCCAGTAATCGAACACCATCGTCAGTTGGAAGTAGATGTCATACAATCTCTTCAAATGAGTCTCCAGACAGGTATGCTCCTCCATATGAATGGTCTGGAACATTCTAAGCTGCCTGAATAGCTCATGCTTCAATTCATCTCGGAAGTGTGTCTTTATCGCATCAATCATGACGCATGGCTCCTTCCGTCAAAATAACTCTTTCAACTCAGGTGCTAGGCATACGGTCATGAAGATCTCCACTTCGATGAATATGTCTCGACGCCTAAGGAAATCATCTTCCTCCTCCTCACTTGCAGAATCTCCTGGTCTTTCTCCTAACGCTTCATCGAGAACATATAAAATGTTGTTGTGTTCAAGGATGTTCCTAAAACCTCTGTACCAGCTGATGAAGTTGGACCCGTCGGCTTCTAAGGTAGAATCCGGGCTCTTGAGGAAGTAACCAAAGTATAGATGCGTAGTCTACAGATGTGAACGCAAAAGAGCTAAGGTAAAGTTTATAATATATTGGTGAGTTTTAGTTTATAATCATATTATCAAAACACACCACACCAAAATTATTATCCCCAAAAATAATGATGGCGATTACACCACCCTCATCCACCACACCACCCTCGATCATCACGGCCGGCAGCACAGCTTCAAAGGTGGACATAAAATGTCGATCACAACAACTCTGTGACTCGTGCTCGATCTTTCGATCTTCCTCGAAGACCCTGCGTGTGCAACATGGCTTACACCCACTGTATGCGAACGACGAGATGTGTGACACCCGATCATCACGGCCTGCCTCATAACGTAGAACTTTCTTCGTGGTGCGCAACGAGGGAGAACACAATATTGGTATTTGTTAGGGATCATCCTATTCAAGATGCTACCGTTGTATATCTAGCACATAAGCAATCAATAGGATGCACACACACAACAACACACACTAATGATGCAATGAAGTGCGATGCGCCTGGACCTTCATGGCGCCATGTGCCTGGCCTCCGGCGCCCCGGCATGGCTCCGAGTCTACGGAGCCCTCCATTGCCTCCGACAGTATGAGTAATATCAAAACTTACCGTAACCATGTCACATAAAATAACGCCTCTGCAAAACAAAGTTAGACGCCTCTAGCTTTATTTAGTTTTGCAAGTTTTACGTGGCAAATAGGCTTATTTGTAAGAGAATCGCTTCCCTACCGACGAACTTTGTACCACAACGTCGATCGTATAATTGCATGTTTAAGTATCCCTTTCGGGCCCTCCATTGAAAATGCTTTGCCGGCTAGAGAGAGAGAAACAGACACCCGCCAGCCACAGATACGGTGCAAGCCGTATGGCAGTAGTGGAACCAGTTTTACGTAAGCGTACGCGTAAAGTCGGTCCGAGCCGCTTCATCAACTCAATACCGAAGGCATTGCAAGTGCACGCTAGAGGGTAGCAAATACAAGAAAGACGTCCTCATTCAACATCAGTTCTAACCGTACCAGCAGTACTACGCATAGATAGGCTCTGATACCACTGAAGGGGTTCCGGTGCAGAAAAAAATAATTTTTCTAGCGAACGAAACCCTAACTAGTCAGGATCTATCTATCTAGTACATGTGATAACGGTGGCGGAACAGGTTACATTACCTCCATGTAGACCGACAGCGGGGATTATGCTCCCACACAAGCGTTGGCGATGAAGTCGTCCATAGCCGACCTCGAGGTCGCGGAGAACTTGCCGCCATGCTGAAGACGATGACGCCGGGGTGTCGATGATGACCTGCGTCGACGAGCGTCGGGCGTCGGGCAGCAGGTGGCGAGGCGCCGGCGGCAGGGGGTAGGCGTCGGCGGCAGAGGGGGAAGTGGCGCGGCGGCTGCAGGGGGCGAGACGACGTCGCCAAGGCTCCTCGAGAAGAGTTACCTCCGAGCACTCGCAAACATACGGAGCTTAACGACAACCCCCGGTCATTCAGATCCAGCTGAAATCGCAGGGGTAGATCTTATCTGGAATCCCGCAGGGCAACGGCGCCCGGCGGTATAGCTTAGGTGGAGAGAGAGGGCAAAACGGGCGGAGAAGCAGCTCGGCCGGCCTGCAATACAATTAATTGTATTTTCCAATGAATTAATCCAATTAATATGCCTTGCTATATAAAGGGGGGAGGAGGTGTGCAAACACGTTGCCTCCCCCATGTGGGACTAAAGGAGGAGAGGGGGGGGGGGGTGGCGGCGCACCCTCCTAGTCCAACTCGGACTAGGGGCCCAAGCCCCCCCTTCCTTGCTTGGTGCGGCTCCCCCTCTTGGGCCCTCTTAGGTCCCATGTAGGTGGGAGGCCCCCTTATTCCTATATTTAATTAATATTAAATTAATATAAAATATAATTAATTCATAATTAATATATTTAAATACTATTTAATATCCCGTGACTCCGAAACAATTTCCGAACCACCCGAACAACTTTCGGACATCCCTGGAACCATTCCAGACCTTCCCGGAACTCCTTCCGAACCACCGAAACTCTTTCCGGATCATTTCTCTCACTCCAACAAAAACCTATATTATTCCAGAACCTATCTCCTGGTGTTGTTAAGACCTTAAGTTTGTTACGCTACGGTTCGAGAACACTCCAGACATGGTCGAGACACTCCGCTCACCAATGACCGTCAGGGATACCTGGATGTATATGACGACCCCTGTGCATTCTACGAATATCGTCGTTGAACCATAAATATGATATTCATTCCCTTTGTTTCTGTGATACTACCTTGTCCGAGATATGATCGTAGACACACCGATGTCTTTGTTGTATCTCGTTACCGATAAAGGTTATTAACTCGTCTGTGATATTACATCTCCATGACCTAGTCATAAGCTGCGTAGCTATACAGATGTAATCTCACCGAGTGGGCCCAGAGTATCTTTCCATTACAAGAATGAACAAATCCCGCTCTTGATCCTTACGTCTCGATACTCTTTCGGAATACCCAAGATGGACACCGTTATTGTCATGCTATATAAGACACAACGTTTGATGCTCTCAAAGCACCCCTACGAAGCATCAATAAGTACGGTCTCACGGTCTAAGGAATAAACTATCATATTCTTATCTATTGCAAATAACAAACATCGTAATACGATCTTATTGCAATACTTTGCGTATGTCCATCATCTTATTCAACTAACAAGATGACCCCACTGTCAACCGACGTCATTGTCCTTGATCGGGAATCTCGATCAACTGTTGCCCAATGGACCAACTCATATAGAGGCTTGCTAGGAACATGGCTGTCTATGTATCACACGTGTATTAATAATTCCGATTAATACAGTTATAGCATAATACACAAACCTGTTATAAACTTATGAGATAACACAATAAATACTACTTATTTATTTGCCTCTATGGCATATCTCCTTCAAAGTGCACTTGTGGGTGACAACCACCATGCTCATGGCCCTAAGTAGAATAGACATTCATCCTAGGCGACGAAAACCACAAGCATAGTCCCAAAAGCCACTCAACATAAACCATACCAACCAATTCCACCCAGATGTGCATTTTAAGTTTAACACTAAGAAATATTTCTATAGCATGGTAAGTAAACACTTTGATAGCATAGCTAAGCATCTAATTAAACTTTTCATGGCTGCATGGGAAAAAGGGTGGCTACACACTACTAGGATATTTGCAAAGTATAAACTAACTTAGCATTATAAAATAGTTCAAAAATTCCTATCATGCCTACTACTCAAAATATAGAAAATATTGGGTAAATTATGAATATCACTTGCCTTGGTAGCAGGAGGAGCAAGCACAACAAGAATAACAATCACAAGCAAGTCATTCCTCTTCTTCACAATCTAGCACAAACAATACATAAAATAAATACCCGCACAATATCACACACACCAAACATAAATATGTATGCATGCATGATATGCCATGAGTATAACAAGACATACTTATTAATAATTTATACTTTCTGTTATTAAATGTATGAAATGCAATTTCTAGAAATTTCTTATTTTACTTATCAGTTAAATAATTGAAAACAATATAGCACAAATTTGATTTCTACAACTACAACTTTATTGTTTTAAGAAAGTTTTCAAATAAAACACATGTTAATATTTCGGGACAGAGTGCAATAATACAACACTAAAACAATTAATTTTATTAGAAAAGCATTTTTATTATTTAAGTTATGGATTCAATAGCCGAAATACTCATCGGATAATTATACGAATTAAAATTTATGAAAAGGAAAAAACAAATGATGTAGAAATAAACTACACTATCAGGGCTATCCGTGGATATAAAATTTATCGAATTTGACCTTACAGATCAAAAGTTATGAATTTTCTAAGTTTTGCATGTTTTGTGTTTTATTTATAAAATTCCTGCGAAAATGAATAAAGGGAGGGCTACGTGGCCATCGCTGATTGGCCCGTACCGATTCGCGCGGATCGCGGGCGCGAGCCGTCCGATCTAATTAGAAACAGACGCGCGAGATGGATTCGATCTAGATCCGTTGGATCTAGATCCAACGGTTCGAACGCAAGGGCCAGAAGCAGGCGGCGCGAGCCACCGGAAAACTTCCGACCGCGGCGGCGCCATCGCCGGAATCGTGCAAGAGGAGGATCGGGAGGGGGAAATCGTTACCGCGCGGTGCAGGGAGGCGTGCTGAAGACGATGGCGTGGTGGGCGCTTCGCGGGCTCCTCCTCCTCTCCTCCAGCCCTCGCCGGAGACGACTAGGCGGACGGCGGCGTCGGTCCCGGACGAAGACGTCGTCGCGCTGCAATTCAAAAGACGGGGTTAAGTCAAAAACATTCGCTAGGGAAAGGGGAATCGAAGGGAGGCGAGGGGAGGGTCCGGCGTGACCGGAGTAAACGGTGTGGAATACGGCGGCTGGGGTGGCGGAGCTCCAAGCTCGATCCCGAGCAGCCCGGCGGCAGAAATAGTTAGGGTTTGGGGCGAGGGGACTGGCGGCGGAGTGGGGGTTTAAGTAGGGGGGCGGGGGAGCAAACCGTGCTCGGATTTAGCTCGGAAATCGCGGCCGGCTCTGATTTGGGATACGCGTGATCTCCGGCGGGAGGTTGACAAACCTGACAGGTGGGCCCCACCTGTCAGCGAGGGGGGGGGGGGAGAGAGAAGGGCTGCGCGGGCTGGCTTGCTGTCTGGTCTGAGCGCGGGCGCGACATATAGCAAATGGGCCGGCCCGAATCTCATTTTCTTTTAATAAAATAAAAACTGTTTTCAAAACTGATTTCAAAATCGATTTTTAAACCTATTCAAAACATATTGGAAAAATTCTAAAAAATATGTTTTGGAAAGGTTATTAAAATTAGATCTTTTTGGGAGTATCTAGATAAATAAATAACCAAATAAAATTGGAATAATATATGGAGTTTAATTTCACTTCTTTTATGGAATACAAAAATTATTCAAATTAATAATAACTTTAAATTACCCCTTTTATGATTCATATGCAATATCTATATGATGCATGATGCATGATTGCAAAGTTTAAATTTTTTGAAATTTTTGGGATGTTACATTTTAACCTCTAGAGACAAAAATGCTTGGAGGTTGAGCCGTAAGCTGCCTCTTCCGCTAGATGTCTTGACGTGACAATGATCACGGGTGTGACGATGATCACGGGTAGAACTTGCGTAGGTGCATGATGTTCCATGGGTTCTTGACGGGGATGCCGTCTTGACTCTCGAGGCGGGCCGCGCCAGGCCTGGCGATGTGGGTGACCCTGTAGGGGCCTTCCCACATCGGGTACAGCTTGTGGAGGCCTTCCCTGGAGAGGATCCGCCTGAGGACGAGATCGCCTGCCTCCAGGGTACGCGAGCGCACGTTGCGGCTGTGGTAGCGTCTCAGGTCCTGCTGGTATTTGGCCGCTCGTAGTGCAGCACGGCGTCGCAGTCCCTCGAGAAGCAACATGTCGTCGTTGTGGAGATCCTCTTGCTGGTCCTCGTAAAAGGCAAGGACCCGTGGGGATCCATCCTTTATCTCCGCGGGGAGGACTGCTTCGGCTCCATAGACGAGGGCGAACGGTGTTTCCCCCGTAGGCTTGGGTGGCGTTCTGCGGATGGACCAGAGCACCGAAGGGAGCTCACTGATCCAGCCCTTGCCGTGGCCTTTGAGGATGTAGAAGGTCCTGGTCTTCAGGCCTTTTAGGACTTCTGCGTTTGCGTGCTCAGCCTGTCCGTTGCTTTGCGGATGAGCGACAGAGGCGAAGAAGAGCTTGATGCCCATTCTTTCGCAATAGGCTCTGAAGATGCCACTGGTGAATTGCGAGGCATTGTTGGTGATGATGCGGTTAGGCACTCCGAAGCGGCAGACCAAGCCTCTGATGAATTTCACCGCCGCGCCTGATGTGATTGTGCGTGTCGCCTCCATTTCAGGCCACTTAGTGAATTTTCGATGGCCACGAAGAGGTAGCGATATCCGCCTTGCGCTGTTGGGAAATGTCCCAGGATGTCCAGCCCCCCAGACCGCGAACGGCCTGGAGAGCGGAATGGTCTGTAGCCCCATCGCAGGTTGGTGGATTTGCTTGGCGTGGAATTGGCAAGCTTGACTTGCTAGGACGATGTCCACTGCATCCTGAAGTGCTTGAGGCCAGTAGAAGCCGCTCCTGAAGATTTTGCCTGCGAGGGTGCGTGTGCACGAATGGTGGCCGCATTCCCCGCTGTGGATGTCCTTGATCAGCAATTTTCCTTCTTCAGGAGGAACGCATTTGAGTGTGGTGCCGTTTGGGCGCTTGCGGTAGAGATTCCCTTCGAGGATTTTGTAAGATTTTGCTTGGCGGGCGATTCGCTCCGCTTCAACATCTTCCTCGGGAAGGATCCCTTTGTCGAGGTAGCCTTTGATCTTGTCAATCCATTCTGTTTCTTGATGCACCGCTGTGAGCAACAGGCGCTCCCCTGTAGGGGGCCCACAATCTGGGGACCCGTTTGCAGGTGGTGGCGGGAGCTTTTCGTCTGTGCTTGCGGGCATTGCCTCCTGAGGCTGCTTTATGGATGCCTTGACGCGCCTTTCTTCAAAGACGCCTGGTGGCTGAGCTTGCCTCTTTGATGCGCGCTTGGCGATGTCATCAGCCTCCTGGTTCTCCTTTCTTGGGATGTGCATGAGCTCCATTCCCCTGAAGTGCTTCTCCACCCTACGGACCTCTTCAAGGTATGCGGCCATGTGGTCGTCCTTGGGCTTGTATCTTTTGTTAGAGAAGTTGGCGAGCAGCTGGGAGTCGCCCTTGATGAGTAGATTCTTGATGCCAAGGACGATTGCGGCTCGTAGGCCAGCAAGCAGGCCTTCGTACTCAGCGATATTGTTGGAGATCTTGTCGATTCCGAAGCACAGCTGGACCGCATAATACAGCTTGTCACCTTTTGGTGAGATCAGGACCACGCCAGCTCCAACGTGGCGACAAGCGAAAGCTCCGTCAAACTTCATGGTCCAGTGGCTGGGCATTTTATCTCCAAGGGGCTCTTGTTGTTCTCCCAAAGGCTCTTCAGGGGTTGGGTCAGTCCATTCGGTGACGAAGTCTGCCAGCGCTCTTCCTTTGATTACCCTTGTGGTATCGAAGCGCAAATTGAATGACTGTAGCTCTATGTTCAATCCTGCGACACGATCTGTGGCGTTTGGGTTGCGCAGGATTTGCTCCAGGGGGAAACAGGTGACCACCGTGATGGGGTGCCCCTGGAAGTAGTGCCGTAGCTTTCTTGAGGCGATGGGGAGCGCGAGGAGGAGCTTCTGCTGCATTGTATACCGCTCGCGAGCATCACGCAGTACTGTGCAGACGAAGTAGACCAGATGCTCGACGAGGGTAGTTTCTGTAGCCTTGGCGTCTTCTGCCTGAGGGGGCTCAGCTGGGCCCTCAAGGGGGTTGGCCTCAGGGGGCTTGTCATGAGCCTCGAGGGGGTTGGCCTCAGGGGGCTCGTCAGGCTCTCTGGCGGGATCTTCTTGCAGCGATTGACTTGGAGCGAGCCTCTCTTGGGGCTTTGGGCCTGGCGGTGGGTTTGTGAGGGTTTCCCATTCGTCGGGCTCCTGATCAGGAGGCTTTTGCTTTGGAGTGGTTGCACTCTTCTTGTGGAGTACTGGCTCTTCCCTTTCTACCACAAGGACGGCACTGGCTGTTTGTGGTGTGGCTGACAAGTACAGCTTCAGGTGCTCGCCTGACCTTGGGGCGACCATTACTGGTGGGCTGGCCAGGTACTTCTTCAAGTCCTCAAACGCTTTTTCAGCTTCAGGGGTCCACTTGAAAGTGCCCGTTCTTTTCATGATCTTGAAAAACGGCAGGGCCCTTTCGCCGAACTTGGAGATGAATCTACCCAAGCTGGCCATGCAGCCTGCTAGGCGTTACATGTCTTTGAGCCTGCGTGGAGGTTGCATGTCCTATATGGCCTTGATTTTGTCTGGGTTTGCCCCTATGCCCCGATCGGACACGAGGAACCCAAGCAATTTTCCTGAAGGTACTCCAATGACACACTTGGCGGGGTTGAGCTTGATGTTCACCTTGCGCAGGTTGGCGAAAGTTTCATTAAGGTCCCCGAGGAGAGTATTTCTCTCTCGGGATTTTACGACGATGTCATCGACATATGCCTCGGCGTTCCTCCCCATTTTCTCGCCAAGGGCAATCTTCATCAACCTCTGGAAGGTGGCTCCGGCATTTTTTAGGCCGAAGGGCATGCAAACATAGCAATACACATCGCAAGGGGTGAGGAAAGCCGTCTTCTCTTCATCTTCTTTAGCCATTTTATCTGATGGTAACCAGAGAAGGCATCGAGGAAACAGAGGAGGTCGCAGCCTGCCGTGGAGTCCACGATCTGGTCAATTCTTGGCATGGGATAAGGGTCCTTGGGGCAGGTCTTGTTTACATAAGTGTAGTCGATGCAGAGGCGGCCTCCTCCGGCGGGTTTGGTACTACCACACCGTTAGAGATCCAAGTAGGGTGCGCGACTTCGCGGACAACCTTTGCTGCTTTGAGCTTTTCGACCTCTTTGATGATGAATGCTTGCTTCTCGGGGGCTTGTTTTCTTGCTTTTTGCTTGACGGGGCGCGCGTTTGGGCACACGGCTAAGTGGTGCTCGATCACCTCACTCGGTACACCAGACATGTCTGACGGTGTCCATGCGAACATGTCAGAATTTGCCTGGAGGAAGGCGACGAGCGTGCTTTTCTATTTGGGAGGCAGCACGGCGCCTATGGTGACGCTAGCCCCCGAGCCTTCAGCCCCGGAGTTGTTGGAGCTTAGAGAGATTTTCTTCGTAGCAGCTGTCTCCTAGGAGAACAACTGCTTCTTCTTCTTGGGTCTCTCGAGAGGCTCCATGTCCTCGTCTGCGGGGAAAGCCATGGCGGCGGCCTTGTAGGCCGTCTCGACACGCGCATAGCATCCAAGACGTGTCCACGGATGGTGATCGTGCCAGCGTTGCCGGGGATCTTGACCATGTTGTAGGCATGGTGCGTGACGGCCATGAATTTCGCGAGCGCGGGGTAGCCGAGGATGGCATTGTACGGCAGGCCGATGTGCGCGACATCGAAGTCGATGTGCTCGGTGCGGTAGTTTTCCTCGCTTCCGAAGGTGACGGCAAGCCTTACCTGGCCTAGAGGCTCGATCGAACCGCTGGTTACCCCCGTGAAGGGCCTTGAGGGCATGAGCCGCTCATAGGGCACTTGAAGCGCTTCGAACGTATCTGTGGAGATAACATTCAGGCCCGCTCCACCATCGATGAGAGTCTTGGAGACAGCAACGTTGTCGATGGTGGGGCTGCAGACCAGCGGGAGGGTTCCAACAGTCTTGGTGAACTGGGGTGGTCCTAAGCATCGAAGGCGATGGTGTATCAGCGACCACTTGAGGGGCCTGGAGGTCTCAGTGCTTGGGAGGGCGGCGTTGAGCTCGCGGGCGAACTGCTTGAACTGGTTGTTCGACTTTGGCGCATGCGCCCCACCAAGGATGCAGACAATGGCGCCTCTTGGGGCTTGGTAGCCACCATCTTCCTCATCCGGGAGATTGCCGTTCTTTTCCGCGGCGTTGGCGTGATTGCCAGATGGTTTCTGGTAACCGCTCTTGCGTCCGCTCCCGCGGTAGCCACGGCCTCGGCCACGTGCGCCACTGCCCTCTGCTTGCTCTCGTTCCTTGCTCAACCTATTGAGGTCGAAGCAGGATTCTGTGGAGTGACCGCGCCTATTGTGGTAGCTGCAGAAAGGGCGGTGGTCATCTTTCTCTCTCTGCAGGCTCAGGGGAGTCCCTGTGGGTGCCCTTCGCGTCAGGCTCTGCCACGAGAACCGCAGTGGCCTTGCGTTTGGGCTCCTCCTTCTTTTTCTGGCTCCTAGACCCCTCAGCGTGGTCGTCCCCTCTCGAGGACATCTTGACGAAGAGGAGTCCCTCTTCAGCCTTGGCGCACTTGTCCGCCAGGTCGAACAACTTGACCACAGAAGTGAGCTTGTCATGGATTCCCAGTTTCTCGAGCATCCTGCTGTTTGTGACGCCCTCCCGGAAGGTGGCGATGACTTGGGTGTCCGGGATGTTCAGGATCTTGTTGCGCACTTGGCTGAAGCGCTAGATGTACTTGCGAAGTGTCTCATCCTTATTCTGGACCACAGCCTGCAGGTCGTTGTGGGTGAGGGCGCGCTCGTACGTCCCCTTGAAGTTGGAGACGAACTGCTTGCAGAGCTCCTCCCAAGAGTTCACGGAGTCTTCGGGGAGGTTCAGGAGCCACGACAGTGCAGAGTCGCGAAGCGCCTGAGAGAACCAATTGGCCATGACCTTGTCGTCCCCTCCTGCAGCTTGGATGGAGGTGGTGTAGAGCTGCAGGAACTCGATGGGGTTGTTGGAGCCGTCGTAGCCCTTAGGGAGAGCCGGCCTGAACTTCGGGGGCCAGACTAAGCGACGCAGGGAGCGGGTGAACGTCATGCAGCCTGTGGCGTACGTGGTGACCCCGTGCTGCAGCGTGCTGCGGTTCTGCTGGCCCGCCTGGCCAATCTCCTCCACGAGCCTGTTCTGGTGGTTGCGCTGGAGCTCCATCCCCACACGAGCGTCGGGTGCGGTGCGCTGCACGATCAAGCAATCGTGCGGCAAGGACGCATGCGAGGCAGCCCTCGGCGTGGCAGCCGGTGCAGGCCCTGGCGGGGGCGGAGGCGCATTTGTTGCATCCGTGCCCGCGAGAGAGGGGTGCATGTTGAACTGCGACTGAGCAGGGCGCGTCGTGGCGATGCCGACGAGGTGGCTGAGGCGCTGGCGCCACCGCTCGTGGGACTCAGCAGTGGGCTTGTAGTAGAGGAGCTCCTGCGCCATGAGCAGCGCGGTGTGAGGCGCATGGACCGTCCTGCCAGGACCGGAGCCGCTCGGGCGCTGTGTCGGGTGCGACGACTACGCGTCCTCCTGGTGCTCGGAGTTGCGTTCTGGCTCCTCTGCATGAGGGCCCGAGGGGGCGAGCTCTTCATGGCGGGGTCATCCCTGTCGTGCACGGGTGGCCGTGGTGCCTGGCGGGGCGCGGCTCCTTTCATCGCGCGTCGGTTGACGCGGGCGGCGCGGGTAGCGCGTGTGTTCGCCATGTCGCGGAGGCGGCTCGAAGATCATTGACGCGCCTCAATACCTTACCCGGCGCGTCAAATGTCGGGTTATGACTCCCTAGAATCGGGGGTAGTCACTTCCCGAAGTGTAGTTCGTGAAGGGGATTGAACGCGGAGGTCAAGACCCTCGAGGGACCCGGCGACGATGCTCGCCGGACCTGAAGACGAATCACCCACGACAGAGATAGACACCGTCCCGTACCCAGGTTCACGGCCCTCGTGAGGAGGTAAGACCGCTACTCCTTCTTGTCTGTATTGGATTATGGTGGTTACAATATAGCAGAGCTTGCCGAGGACCCCCTTGAGGCAGTTCTTGCCTGGGGAGGGAAGCGATGGTCTTCTTCCTCCTCCAGCCAGGGACTAGTCTACTTGGTATTGCTAGGGTTTACAAGCGTGGTTACAAGCAAATTGGCCCACCTCCTCTACAATGGATGTCTTCGTGTTTTTATAGGCGCCTCTGGCGCTCTCATTCGGCTTGGCCTTCAAAGTGGTCCCCACAAGGCAGTGGTGTGGAGGTCCAGGAGTCTACCGCGGCCCCCTCGTCCATGGACGCGGTCCATCACCGATAAAGGTGGGCGCGGTGGCCGATAGACGGCCGACCGCGTTGTACTGTCCGCAGGGGGGCAGTCTCTGAGGTGGAGCCCTTGATGACGTACTCTTCGGAGGGTTGCGCCGTCCACCTTCTTTATCACCAGAGTGGAAGGTCTTGGCAGTCCAGCCGCAGGCGGCGCAACTTTATTGACTCCTTTACCAACAAACGGCAACGGGGGTGCTTGCGTCACCAGGTGGGCGTGGCAGAGGCCATGTGCGTCTCGCCGTGCTTCCTTGGCCGCGATGTTTCCCCTCAGGCCTGGGGAGGCCTGTGGTGGGATTCCCGTTGACTTCCCTCCAGGCGCGCTGGCGCCTCGGGAGGGTCTCTTGAAGCGAGGGACCCCTTGAGGCCCTTGTTTCCTCTTCAGGCCCTCGAGGGGAATTGCCCCTCTTGGGTCCAGCCAGGCGGCTAGGCCTGGTCCTTAGTCGTTTCGTCTGTCAGCCCGCGTGCGAGGCCTGGGAGGAGTGGGCTCTCCATACCCCAGTCCCCACTGGGCCGACACACACCCCTGTTCCAACGGCTAACAAGCAATCGGAAGCCGCTAAGAAAATCTCAGCGAGAAATAAGAAAAATGCTGAAAAAAGATATATCACCATAACATGGAGTCAGGTGGCTAAGTGGACGAAAATGGAGGATGAGTTATTGGCTATGGGCATAGAGATCGAGACATTTGACTGGCCAGACCGCCTTAAGGCTTGGTTCTATGGGCATGGTGGAAAGTTAGACCCTGTAATAGGTGACTGTCTTTTTACCAAGGAGCACGGAGATGACCCTATTGAAGCACTCAGAGAGGTATGGAAGGAGGTCACGGAAGGCAAGTTCCACCCTAACGGAGAGAAGGACGAGCGATCGCGAGCACTTGGGAATCCTGAACACAGTGGACGAACACGAGGAACCGTCGGCTCCGTACTGTGGATACTTGGGTTTCCCAAAGATGTTGGCACTTACAGAAGCCGAGCAAGAAAGAAGAAAGAGCATGCCGACTGGGTCCAGAGGATGGAAAATAAACTACTAGAGCATGAGAAGGAGATAGCAGAGTTGAAGGCAGAGAAGCAGACTCGACGGATGCCCGACGAATCTGAGATGCCCGTAGATTCTTCTCCTGGTCCAAAATCAATGCGGAGAAGCAGCGTGGCTTCGACGGAGCTCGATCGCCACAATTATATGTCGGGTCCTTGTCACCCCGTGGATAATATCGTGCAACGGGAACTTTGCGACCTACATGTGCCATGCTTGAACATAACCATGAAGGTGGCACACGGTTGTGCCCTACCGCCTAGACCAAATGGAACTTACCATTGCCGCCCTATTCCAGATGGCTATGATGTTGTCGGGGTTGATGAGGTTATGAAGACATATGAGGAAATTAAGCTGGATTTCCCTATTGGTGAAGATGAGGTTGAGTTGAGATTTGCCCTCAAGAGTACCTGCTTATGGAAAAAGGAATACATTGTGTTCCCACACATGCAGCAAAATCGCCCTCCCAGTCCATGTCAGTCCACAGAACTATAACAAAGAGAACAAATGCGCTAGTCCAGACACACCCCACAACAACAACCAAGGCGCTAGTCCATCTCCGCCGTCGTGTAAGCGTACTCCGCCGCCGCGTCAACGGACTCCGCCACCGCGTGAACGGACTCCGTCACCTCCGCAAAAGAAGCGGAAGTGCACCTCTACGTCGTCTAGTACTTAGAAAAACGAAATGGGGAAGTCTCGCTTTGTGAACTCTCGCGAAGATGTCGATATATGGGTCAACGAGATCCAGGCTGCCTAGAGAAAGAAGGCAAAAAATATGAGTTTGCCTTTTCCGGTATATTCTTCGGAGGCGATACGGTGGGCCATAGAATTTCTTACCCATCCGTCGCAATATGAACTAAATATGCACGATGACTACACACGCGTTCTGGTGCGTACATCTAGGAGAGTGCGGGAAGAACAAAAACTTGCTGCCACCCATAAGAGAGATGTTCCACAGCTCGGAATGCAGGCGGGACAATCGGCCCCCCCCACTCATGGCGCCTTACAACCGGAACCCGGCCGACGATGTACTTTCGCAGCAAGCTAGAGATATGGGTCTAACTCTAGCAGAGCTTAAGGCATTACAATCTGGCGAGAGTGTCACCATACATGAGGTGGTGCGGAAATATGTTAGAGGAGAAGATCCTGTCGAGCCTGCTAAGGTGCGCACTCTACCAGCTAGGTTGCACCAACTAAATGCACTCCGACGAGCAATCCGCGCCCGGAGACGTAGTTCGGCCGCCGCCGACGCGTGATGGCACCAAAGAGGGCACGGTTGAATCTGTGGGGGCGCGGCGTCCGATTCGGCGACTTCTCCGACGCGAATCGGAAAGTTCTCGTCCGCGTCGACGCCGGTCGTAAGCGGCTCATCAAGAAGTTCAAACAAAAAGGCGAGGCCATCCCGTGGCTGTGCTACAGGCGCGAGGTGGAGGAGTTCGACCGCGAGAAGAAGTGTCGCCGCATTCCGGACAGCTCGAGCGACGCCGCCGCGCGCCTCGAACGCGAGAGGAACCGTCGCCGCCTTGCGGAAAGCTTGAGCGACACCGCCGCGTGCCTCGACCTTCTCGAGCGGACGCTCGATCTTTTTCAACCGAACGCCCTCGATCTTATCGACTCGATCCCCGTCGAGATGGTGGGTTGCTTCCTCTCCCTCTTCCTGCTACGGAAGGAGAAGAAGAAGGCAGAACACCGTCGCGCGAGGAGGACTGAATCTTGGCGTCGACCTCGTCGCCGCCGCACCTGAGTCTTTGGTGAGCCAAGGTTTGGCAATACGGTAGGGCGGCGACGAGGTAAGAGTAGATTATACTTTTGGATTATATGTACATTATGTGAATTGGTGATAAACTCCTCCGTGGAGTGAAATGGCAAATAAATCTAGTTTGTTCGCGCCCAAATTAGCCCCTTTTACAGATCCGTTTGAGATTTCTGCTATCGTGGGCGAGTAGTTCTGGGGAGATTTGGTAAAATAGAAGAACTATAAACTTATTTTGAGATTCCCATTTGAATTGAAAGACTCTGTTAGAGATGCTCTTACTGAATTCTTGTGAAGTACTTATAATTTGGGTCAATCTAGGCAATTGCTGCTATTTAAATTAGTTCAAGTTCAGTCATAGGTGCTATGTAATTCAGTTATATTCAATCCCTTTTGCCATACTCATTGTACATTCAGCTTCCTATTTCTTGAAAAAACAAGCAACCTCTTTTAGCAATCCTTGCTAGTGTTGTGTTACCAAAGCCCGTACAAGGAGCCGGCAGGCTTTGCCGGCAAGGCGGCGCCACGTCCTAGAAGAGCGGCAACGTCTGGCTCCTCCGCCTCCACTCTAGGCGACTTCACACCTTGGCGGAGCAGCGGCCGCCCTTTCCCTTCTCGCTGACGACCTCACGCAAAGGCGAAAGAGCGAGTTTGCCAACGACCATGGCTAGACAGGAGAGAACCATTGCCGGCGTCAGACTGGGCCGCGTGGGCCGTTTATTTCCATGGTCGACTGAGGGAAACGAGGGGAGCAGCCTGCAGTTTTCGTGTATATCGTTGGATGAGAATGAACAGACGTAGTAGTTTTCGTGTATATCGTTGGATGAGAATGAACAGACGCAAGACAACTACGTCCCTCTGCAGTTATTTCTCCCAAGTCAGACGATCTGGTTCTGATTTTTCTTCTCAGTAGAAGCTTGCGGGGGGCGGATTGCTCGTCGTTGGCGGCGACTGATAGAGTTTGCGAACTGAGAATAGCAGGGATCCAACCATATATACCGACTCGCGGCGAAAATATACGGTCGCCCTTATCGCGTTTCAGGGCCGGTTCGCGTTCACGAGCTCTGCTATGGGCCAATAAAAAATACAACGCCCTTAAACTCGGTGGAGTTTTAAGTTTTTTCGCGGGTTCGAGTCCTCTGTTAGAGATGCTCTAAAAAGGTCATCTGCGATTGGTCCCTATAAAGAAAATAAAGTAGTAAGATATTTGTAAATAATAATGATCTATAAATTGGTAACTGAACTATATGAGCAAGGTTACAATCAATAGGTGAGTGAGACGGAGGTTGGCCTGATAATCTCTAGATTTATTCAATTCGGCACTATAAACACCGTCATTTGCATCTTGTACTTGTGTGTGCAGGCCACATTGAATGTCACTAGAGCAGAACACGCTAAAGGTCCCGGGCCGAGAGGACTTTTTGTCCCGGGCACGCGCCCGGGACAGCGTGTTTGGGACAAATAGTCTCCCCTATTTGTCCCGAGCATGCCACGACCCGAGACCAATAGGGGGGATCACGTGGCCAACTGAGACAGACAGAGCCTGGCTCTCATTTGTCCCGGTTCATAATACGAACCGGATAGTACGTACGATTTTTTTTGTTATCTTTTTTGGTTCCCTATTTTTTGTTTACTGTTTTCTATTTTACTGATTCTTTTACGTTTCTGTTTTTTATATTTATTTTTTATTTCAAACAAGATCGCGGTGTGTGTGAGCTTCATCTAGCCGGTGGTGGCTACTATGGTCTATGGTCATGCTTAGTGACGACACCTCGTTAATTTATTAGGAAACTCTATAATTCTTGATTACTTATTGTTAATGAGATGAACCGAATCTTTGTCTTTTGTTTGTAGGGCTACTTGATTTAAAGAAAAATGATTGATAATTCGGTGTGTGTCAGCTTCCAGTAAAACGCACATCAGAATCATGGTTCCTATAGCCGCAAACAGGCATGTGGTACGTATCCATTTCTAATAGAGTACTAAGTTGCTAGCAGCCGCAATATCTTGCACGGACAATACGATTTAAGTAAATCCGGTCAAAGGAAAGAATGAAGGATCGAAGTACTTGACCAGGCTAGAAACTAAGATTATGTGTTGGGCGGCCGGTTTCGATCAAAATTGAGGTGACGGAGGTCCACCGGCCGGATTATCTGGTCAACGTGAAATTAAACCCTGGAATTTTTGTGGAATCCAGTGCAGATCGGTGGTATGCGTTGCTGCCCGTCAAGTCAAAAGCATGCGTGCCCGGTGCCCCCAAAGAGTTAGATTTTGTTATGTACAGGTCCTCATCTACTTACAAGGAAGACGCGTGGTACTTTCGCTCATTACGTATCTCAGCCTTCGCTTTCGGTGCCTATTTTAACAATGTGAAATTATTCTATGAACTGTATGTTCCAGATTTTCAATACACAAGTCTACGAAAATAAAATGTGGTTCTGACTATAATACATAATTTTGTTTTCCTATGGACAACATAAAAAAGGATTGTACCTTTTACTTCCACCTCCACGCGCTTTCACCTCGCCTCGTCATCTCACCTAGGGGTGGACACAAAGCTCGAGACTCGAGGCTCGGCTCGGGCTCGACAAGGCTCGGCTCGGGCTCGGCTTGGCTCGAAGGTAGGACAAGCCAAGCCTAAACCTACCAGGCAGGGCTCGAGGCTCGACAAGCCGGCTCGGTGAAGCTCGCAAGTCGGCTCGAAGGCTCGATGTTCTATGAAATTTTGACCGAATCTTTACTAAAAATGAAATAATTCATGATTATAACCAATAACTGAGCATGAATATATTCATAACATAGTCTAATTTGCTTTAGTTTTTTGTTGTATAGAAAGTTTCAGCAAGTAAATACATGAAATAAACACTATTTTACACAAATTTTGCATTAGGTTTCTTGTTGTATTGTATCGAAAGGTCCAGGAAATAAATACATCAAATAAGCATAGTTTGCATTATTTTGCTTCACCTTTTTATGTATAAAAAGTTACAGCAAGCATCAAATAAAAAGTTGGAGCAATGACTAAGCGAGATGCAAAATATCAACATCCAAGCACAAGTGGCTAGTGCACTTTGCAACATATCAACATCCAAGCACGTATGAGTTCTTTTTGGAGCTTGGTTGCATCGTCAGTGGAGATGGAGCAGCAAACAATAGGCCAGGAGACGCTGGTGGCTGAAGAGACTAGCAGTTCGTCCATGCCCAGAGTAGCGCAGCAGTGCAGTTGGCCGGCAAGCGGGAGAGGGCCTCAACGGCGGCATCGCTGCCCGGCATGTTTCCGATACAGGGAAGTAGTTCGGGTCCGGCGGGAGAAGCAGCAAGCAGGACAAGCATCGGATGGCGGCCGGCGTCAACGGCGGGTCACCGGCGCGAACCTTAGCGCTAGCGATCTAGATGAGGATGGGCCGAGGCGCCGAGCAAGGGAAACAGAAAGGAATCGTCAGGAGGAAGAGGCTGGATTGCCATCAGGGCTAAATTTGTTGGTGGTTGGTGGCCGACTCGTGAGCCTACCGAGCCGAGCCTCAAGCTTGCCGAGCCGAGCCACGAGCCTCTTTTTCAGAAACATTTCACTATCAAGCCGAGCTAGGCTCGGCTCGAATTTTAGCAAGCCTGTCCGAGCCAAGCCTCGAGCCGGCTCGGCTCGGCTCGATTCCACCCCTAATCTCACCTTCTCATTCGTCGAGGGCGACCTCTCGATCATTATGTCGATGGTCTCCTCGATTCGTCTTCTCTTGAAGAAAATTTGCAACAAACAGTTGGGTTCGTATATTACCAATGCGCGAGAGCATATATAGAACCAAGATTAAAACTCTGAATTGTACATGTAATATATATAGTTTCAAATTTAGCCTGGATCCCTAGTGTTTGCACCGAGTGAAGACGGCAACAATTAAAGCACAAGCAACATATATGGGAGGATAAAACCCCACGGAGCCCGGAGGACTCCATAAGTTAAGTAGAACAAACCGTTGATCTATTTCCCAAGACACGAGGAAAGAAGTACTCGTGGTCTAAAAACACCCGTTATGAAAATGTATTTTAAATATATTTAAGATTTTAAACAAAATTTTAGGATACCTTTAAACATTCTATGTTCACACAAAAAATTGTATTTTTTTGGCCTATACAAAAAGGGCAAAAAATGTCTCGTACATTCATTTTGAAGCACCGGGTTTTTCTTTTTTACACAACCCACAAAAAATTATTGTATCCATGAAACTTTGTGTACATACATACAATTTTGAATGCAATTCTGTTGAATTTATTGACCATTTGTGTAGTGGGATTATATAATGTACTACCTAGAACTGATTTTTTAGAATAAAAAACAATTTTGCAGATAGTGTCTTTGGCAACGTATCTTGTGCATCCTAGGATCTTGTGTATCCGTGCATCCGCTTCTCCGTGGCCATCAGATTTAAATCAACACACAATATAGAACCGTGGCTATTTTACATTTACATGCCCACCTGCGCACACAAATCATTTGCATATTTGTAACGACCTCCTCAAAACGCTCTATTCATGAAGGTATTTAGAGTTGGCTGCTCATGGTTGGAACTCGTACTAGGCCGCATTCATTGCCGCCTTTGGCCTCGCTGCCGACTGCGTCGTTTGTTGGTCGCCGCCGTCCTGCGTGATTTCTACTCTCCGGCTATGAGCCGTTGTGACTTGTGAGTCTGTGACCACCGCTCCGAACTGTGTTGTCTTGTCGCCGCCGGCCACAACTGTTGCGGCCAACGCTGCCAGCCGTGTTCTTATCAGTACCGCTGGACAAGCCCGGCCGCCGCGGCCACAGCCGCAAGCCGTGTTCTCCGCTAGCCGCTGAGGTCGATTGTAGGTAGAGTCTGACCTATTAAACAATCGATCAAATATAAAGACTGTTCCTCTTTAGTTTTTACTTTTATTACTTAAAGTTTAATCATTATACCCCGCTTTTGCATATCTAAGATATACACAGCCACCCGTTCACCAACACTCAATTCAATGACAAAAAGTAAATAGCGAATTGCATATCAAAATGAGAAACTGTGGATCCGTATAAGAAACTGATAGGTCTATTCGGAATCTATGTTACCACCCATGTCAGGAAAATAACTCCCTGACCACAGCCTGTAGTCTCGGCGTTACGTCCAAAAATAAGTCTCAACGCTGCAGGGGCGACCATGCTCGTAACGTTGTTATGCACCGATAAATAACCTGCATAGGGGAAGCATTTTTATCATTAAAAATCTTATCATTTCTATATAGCCATAGTGTAACATCTCAAAATTTCTAAAAAATTTAAAACTTTGCATTCATGCATCATTCATCATATAGGCATGGCATTTAAATCACATAAGCAATAATTTAAATTTAATTATAAGTTTGAATAAATTTGTATTCCATAAAAGAGGTGTATTTGAACTCCTTATAATATTCCTTATTTTATTTGATTATTTAATTATCAAAACACTTCTAAAAATTTCTAATTTTAATAAGCTTTCTAAAACATATTTTTATATATTTTTCTGAAATGTTTTAGTTGAGTTCAAAAATCATTTTTCAAATCAGGTTTTGAAAACAGAAAATAATTTGACAAAAAAAAGGAGAACGGCAAACCGAGCAGGCCCAACTCCTCTCGCAGCACGCGCGTGTGTACTGCGGCCCAATTCCATCCCGTGCGCACTCCCCCTACCTCTCATCGCTGACTGGTGGACCCCACATCTGACGACGCGTCTTCAACCTCTAGCGCAAGAAACTAACCGAGGTGATCCCGAAAATCTCTCACGCGATTCACGATTTCCAAACCTGTTCGAGCTAATCATGTCGCCCTATATATACCCCGCCAAACCCTCCCTCAGCTCCGCCAGAAAACCCTAACCAGATCGCCTCCAGGCTGACCGTCTCGAGCTCGCCATCTCGCCATTCCCGTTGCCGTCAATCTTCATGTACTGGTGAATTGCAGCACTCTCGTGCCTCTCTAACCTCCTCTGCTCCTTCTTTTTCTTGGGCGCATCTAATGGACTTGCTGCTATCTCGTTTCGTGCACCAGATCGACGCATTCATCCGTGACCCGACGCTGCCGTCCGCTGTCCTACTTCGGCGAGCAACCAGGAGGGTAGCAGACCACCGCGATAGCATCTGCCTCGCCACCGATCTCGCCTCGCCGTCCTGCAACGTGCGGTATTGCTCGATCTCCCTCCTTGTGTTTCTTTCGTTAGATCGCTCGTCGTCGGCAATGGCTCCGCCGTGACCGGAGAATTTCCGGCACACCGGCGCCGCCTGTTGCTGTGATTTGGAAGTTTAAATCTGGTTCATTGATTTTGTTTAGATCGGACGGTTAACGTTCACGATCCGCGCGAAGCGGTATGGGCGAATCACAGTTCGCCACGCAGCCCTTTCTTTTTCCATTTTCGGCTGAATTTAGTAAATAAAACAGAAATTATGTAAACCTTTGAAAATTCATATCTTTCGATATGTAAGTCCAAATTTAATAATTTTTATATCCACGGATAGCCCTGCTCGTGTAGTTTATTTCTGCATCCTTTGGTTTTCCTTTTGATTACTTTTAATTCGTGTAATTATTAGATTGGTATTTCGGCTATTTAAATTCATAACTTAAATAATAAAGATACTTTTCTAACAAATTCATTTGTTTAAGATTTGTATTAATGTCCTCTGTCCAGAAAGTTCAACTTGTGATTTATTTTAAATTTTCATAAAAAAATGATAACATGTTGTTGTAGAACTTTATTCTTGCTATGTTGTTTTCCAATATTAATTGATAATTAAAATAAGAAATTTCTGAAAATTGCATTTGATGCATTTAATGATAGAAAGTATAATTTTTTAATAAGTGTGACTTGTTATACTCATAGCATATCATACATGCATACATGTTTATGTTTGGTGTTTTAAGTGTTGTATTGTGTGTGTATTTATTTATTTTATGTATTGCTTGTTGCTAGATTGTGAAGAGGAGGAAGGATTTGCTTGCGATTGTTATTCTTGTTGTGCTTGCTCCTCCTGTTACCAAGGCAAGTGACATTCATGAACTACCCAATATTTTCCTATATGTATTAGTAGAATATTTTGAGTAGTATGCATGATAGGAATCTTGGATTATTTTCATTATGCTAAGTTAATTTTATGCTATGCAAAATTCCTAGTACTGTGTAGCCATCCTTTGCCATGCAACCATTTAAAAAGTTTTATTAGATGCTTAGCAATGATATAAAATTGTTTACATGCCATGTTATGGAAAGAATTTCTAAGTGTTAAACTTAAAATGAACACCTGGGTGGATTGGTTGGTATGATTTATGTTGAGTGACTATTTGGAACTATGCTTGTGGTTGTCTTCGCCTAGGATGAATTTTATTCTACTTAGGGCCATGAGCTATGGTGGTTTTCACCCAAAAGTGCACTTGTGGATGGCCACCCAGGAACAAAGAGATTACTAAGTCCCTCCAAGTTTAGATGCTTCCCGTGCAGCCTTTTGACAATGGGCTCTAACTAGAAGAATTAAGTTGTGAGAGTTCAACCTGTCAGCTTGACAAGCAGATGTAGAGTTGGTAGGTGGAACGGGTCTTGCTAGTATGGTTGAATTCGTCTTCTGAAAGTTCTTGTCTCAGTTCTCTCCTTTCCTTAATGCACCCCGCGTGTATAGGATGTCTGGGTTAATTGAGTCTAAAGGTGAAAGTGCACAACCTCTGCAGAGTCGACAATCTGAGTACTTAGCCGTGTCCCCGGTGATGGACTACTTCGAGCAGCTGGACAAGGATGGACAGAAGAATCTCAATACCGTTTTCATGAAATAAAATTTGTCTAAGGAAAGAAATGTTGGTGCACTTGGGATTCATCCCTTGGTGCCAACTCTTTGCAAAATTAAAGTGTTTTACAAAAGATAGGAGAAAACTTGCTTTCTGCAAAAATAGCCTACAACTCTACAAAGACAAATATGCATATAGAAATAGACTTGTCGTTTTATATCCACCATAGTCACTTGCCAATACTTCATTGTATTGACCTCCTTCGGGGGCTGCATATTCAAATGTGCAGGTACTTCAGATGAAGAATAAGTTTGGACTCGAGTCTACACCCAACATGTCTGCCTGTGGGGCATGATTGAAGATGTGGCTCATTGCTATTTGCTTTTGTTGTGAACTCTGAATATTCTAGCTAGCCTTGATGGGTATGCACCTTGTAATAAAGCTATACTTAGCTATTTTTGGATCTCGTTGTAGTAATTTGATACTTATGCAAAGATACTCTATATTTTGTGATGTGGTGCTGGCAGTGATCCAGAGACTAGCACTTAACACAGGTGTTCCATATTTAATAAAAGTTGGGGCACTACAAAATGGTATGAGAGCAAAGTGTTCGAGCCCTTAGCATTGCTTAAGCCCTTTTTGATCATAATATTACCATCTTTGAAGTATGTTGGATCCTATCGGCATAGTGAGATGAAGCGGCCCAGACTAACCTTACATGTCCGCGTACATGAGACCTGTTCCACAATTATAAGTGGTTGGCTGGGTGTCTGTCTCTCTCACTATAGTGAATGTTCAATTTACAAAGAGTTCTTAATAATGTTGATCACCTTGTAGAATAAAACTGATATTTTCTCTAAGTTTTTTGCACATCATGACTAGTACTTCTTGTCTTATGTTTCTGTTTTGATAATTTTATTCTTATAACTTAGGATGTCGTTCTTCATGTATCAAACCGCGGAAGACTTCAAGGACATGCGTTTTGGGAGATATCTTCTGGAGTTGGTGGAACTACTGGCGCTTCCAACACACATCATCAAGGAAAGTCAGCTGAAGCACTTCAACAAAGATGGCTTATGGGGAGTTCGCATCATGCAACGCGGGCGCCAGACTGAACCCAAGACCGAAGACATTCAGTACAAGACGATTAGTGACTCTTTGGAGAAAGGACTTAATCTTGTCACGCAGGAGCTAATAGGACATCTTTGTGGGAAATTCCAGGAGGAGTTAAAGGACCACTACTTTTCTATCATAGGCAAACGTGATGAAGATGGGATAACGTTCCTTGTAAATGAGTAGGACAAAGGCAAACCAGATCCTTTGCACCCATATCTTCAAGACTTAGAAATCCACCTCTAGCAGCTAGAAGAAGATAGACGTGAAGAGTTGATGAAGAATGATGAAATAATGGTACAAGTCAAGGAGACTCAAAAGAAGATAGACGCCCAAGAAGAAGTGGCCAACGCTCAGGAGGAGAAATTCAGGGCTCAGGAGAAGAAGTTCCAAAATCAAGAGAAGAGAATTAGAGACAAGAACAAGGAGATTATAAACTTGAAGGATGAAATTTTGAGCAACGACGTCGAGTTCGAGGCTGATCGTGATCTGATAGAGACTCTGCACCGTGAGAAGAGAATGCTACAAGAGAATATTGAAGCCCTAGAGAAGGAAGCGACCGAGACTCTGCACCGTGAGAAGACAATGCTACAGGAGAAGAATGAAGCTTTAGAGAAGGAGGTAAACAACTACAAGGAGATCCTCATGAAGGAAGGTATCACCATCGAGGAAGTCGAAGAAGATGAAGGAGATGAAATGGATGAAATTTAGACTTAGTAGTTGGACCACCATGTTTTATTCTCATTTAGCTCGTCGTTTATTTTTAAAACACTAATCTCCAACTTGTTGTATGACATTGTTAGAATGTTTTGGTTTGCAGACTTTTTCATTTTATTTAATCTACCGAAAATACCTTTTTCGAATTGCTAAGAAAGTAAAGTTTTAAGTTGTTTATTGATTGTTGATTGCTTGACTAGGTTGTTTTGTGCATGGGTAGGATTTTCCTTCTTTTAGTTCTATCTATCTTTTACTCATCCATGCCGAAAACCCCACAAATGCCTCCTCGTCGTGATCCCGACAACAATGATGCCCTGCAGCAAATGATAGCCGCTCAAGCTCAGCTGATGACTATGATGACACAATTCATTGCAGCAACCAACAACAACAACAACAACAACAACAACAACAACAACAACAACAACAACAACAATCACAACCAGCCACCTCCACCACCACCACCTCAAATGCACAGACTTGCTAGATTCCTAAGGCTTAGGCCCAATAAGTTCTCCTCTACTACTGAACCTATAGTGGATGATGACTGGCTTCGCTCAGTCAACAAGGACTTAGTGACTTGTGAATGTTCTAAGGTAGAGAAGGTGAGGTTCACTGCACACCTGCTGGAAGGACCCGCTGCACTGTGGTGGTTGACTTATCAAGTGACTCATCCTCTAAAGGGCATGACTTGTGAAGCTTTCAAGGAGGGTTTTCGCAATGCTCACATTTCCTCTGGCATAATGGATCTGAAGAAAGAAGAATTTCACAGCTTGAGGCAGGGAGGTAGAACTCTGAAGGAGTATATGGATGATTTCTGTATGCTATCAAGGTACGCACCAGAAGCCATTGACACTGATGCTAAGAGGAAGGAAAAATTCCTCAATGGACTTAAGGGAGAATTGAAGATACCCTTGTCTTTAGCCTATGCTCCTAACTATGTATCAGCCCAGTGGGGACTGGGGTGTGCAGAGCCCACTCTCCCCAGTCCTCGCACACTGACAGATCAGACGAAACGGCTAATGACCAATACACTGCTTGGAGAGACCCCCGAGAGGCAAATCCTCTTGAGGGCCTGAAGAGGAATCGAAGGCCTGGAGAGGACCTGCGCTTCCAGAGACTCTCCCGAGGCACCACACGCCTGAAGAGAAGTCAACATAAATCCCTCCACAGGCCGCCTAGGGCCTGTTGGGAAGTTTCGTGGCCAAGGAAGTACTGTGGGGCGCACATGGGCTCTGCAGCTGCCGCAGAGTGACGCGGGCACACCCTTTGCCGTTTTGGTGATAAAGGAGTCAATAAAGTTGCGCCGCCTGCGCCAGGACAGCTGGGACTTTCCTATCTGGTGATAAAGTGGCTGGACGGCGCAACGCTCCAAGAAGATCGTCATCGTGGGCTCCACCACGATCACTTCAACTCCTGCGAGCCATTCTGCGTGGTTTGCGGCCTCTCGGCCACCGCGCCCAACTTTATCGCCGATGGACCGCGTCCATGAAGGATTCAGCCGCGGTGGACTCCAACTCCTCCGCGCCACTGCCGTGTGGGAGCCCACCTTGGACGCCCTGCGCAAGGAAGACGCTCGTGGTGCCTATAAAAGGAGCAAGAGCTCCACCGTAGCAAGGGGTCGGCCAATTGCTTGCTAAACACTTGTAAACCCTAGCCCAGCTAGTAGAATAGCCGTCAGCTGGAGGAGGAAGACGGCCATTGCATCCCTCTCCAAGGACGAACTGCCTCAAGAGAGCCCTCGGCAAGCTCAGTTGTACTGTAACCTTTGTAGTGCAATACATACAATCAGGAGTAGCAGTGTTACCTCCTCCTGAGGGCCGTGAACCTGAGTACGGGCCGGTGTCCATCTCTGTCGTGGGTGTTCATCTCCAGGCCCGACGAGCACCGTCGTCGTGCCTCTCGAGGGTCGCTTGACCTCCGTGTTCAATCCCCTTCTCGAACTACTCTTCTGGGTGTGACTATCCCTGTTCCGTGGGAGTCACTCTTCGACATTTGGCGCGCCAGGTAGGGGACTGAGGTGCGTCAACGACCTTCGAGCCGCCTCCGCGCCATGGCGAACACCCGCGCTACTCGCGTCGCCCGCGCCAGCAGACGCGCGCCTGAAGGAGCTCGCGCCACGCCCGACGCCACGGCTACGCTCGGACGACGGGCACGACCCCGCCGTGAAGAGCGCGCCAACTCAGGACCTCATGAGGAGGAGCCCGAGCACAACTCCGAGCACCAGGAGGACGCGCAGTCGTCGCACCCGACGCAGCGCCCAAGCGGCTCCGGCCCAGGGAGGACGGACCCCACGCCGCACACCGCCCTGCTCATGGCGCAAGAGCTTCTTCGCTATCAGCCTACCGCTGAGGCACACGAGCAATGGCTGGAGCGCCTCAACCACCTCGTCGGCATCGCCACGACTCGCCCCGCTCCATCGTAGTCCGTCGTGCACCCCTCCCCTCGCGGGCATGGCTGCGCCTGACGCGCCTCCGCTTCCACCAGGGCCTGCACCGATTGCGACGTAGAGGATAGCCTCGCACGCGTCCTCGCCTCACGACTGCCTGATCGTGCAGCGCACCGCGCCAGACGCGCGTGTGGGGATGGAGCTCCAGCGCAACCGCCATAACCGCCTCGTGGAGGAAATCGGCCTGGCGGGCCAGCAAAACCGCAGAGCGCTGCAGCACGGGGTCGCCACATACGCCACGGGTTGCATGGCGTTCACCCGCTCCCTCCGCCGCGTGGTCTGGCCCCCAAAGTTTAGGTCGGCTCTCCCCAAGGGCTACGACGGCTCCAGCAACCCCATCGAGTTCCTGCAGCTCTACACCACCTCCATCCAGGCGACAGGCGGAGACGACAAGGTCATGGCCAACTGGTTCTCCCACGGGCTTCGCGACTCTGCGCTGTCGTGGCTCCTGAACCACCCCGAGGACTCTGTGAACTCTTGGGAGGAGCTCTGCAATCAGTTCGTCTCCAACTTCAAGGGGACATACGAGCGCGCTCTCACCCACAACGACCTGCGCTATTGTGCAGAAGAAGGATGAAACCCTCCGCAAGTACATCCAGTGCTTCAGCCAAATGCGCAACAAGATCCCGAACATCCCTGACACCCAAGTCATCGCCGCCTTCCGCGAGGGTGTCACGAACAGCAGAATGCTCGATAAGCTGGGTATCCATGACAGGCTCACCTTCATGGTGAAGTTGTTCGATATGCCTGACAAGTGCGCCAAGGCTAAAGAGGGACTCCTCTCGTCAAAATGTCCTCGCGAGGGGATGACCACGCTGAGGGGTCCAGGAGCCAGAAGAAGAAGGAGGAGCCCAAGCGCAAGGCCACCACGGTCCTCGCGGCAGAGCCTGACGCAAAAGTCACCGCAGGGACTCTCCTGAGCCTAGGGAGAGAAAGGATGACCATCGCCCATTATGCATCTACCACAACAGGCGTGGTCACTCTACAGAGACCTGCTTCGACCTCAAGAGGCTAAGCAAGGAGCGCGAACAAGCAGAGGGCAGGGCAGCCGCGGTCGAGGCCGTGGCTACCGCGGAAGCAGGCGCAAGGGTGGCTACCAGAAGCCATCAGGCAATTAGGCCAATGCCGCTGAGAGGAACGGCAACCTCCCAGACGAGGAAGATGGAGGCTACCAAGCTCCAAGAGGCGCCATTGCCTGCATCCTCGGTGGGGCACAGGCGCCCAAATCGAACAATCAATTCAAGCAGTTCGCTCGCGAGCTCAACGCCGCCCTCCCCAGCCTCGAGACCTCCCGGCCCCTCAAATGGTCGCAGTACACCATCGCCTTTGACACTCAGGACCACCCCAAGTACACCAAGACTGTTGGAACCCTCCCGCAGGTCTGCTGCCCCACCATCGACAATATCGTTGTCTCAAAGACACTCATTGATGGTGGAGCAGGCCTGAATGTCTTCTCCATTGAGACGTTCGAAGCACTTTAAGTGCCCTACGAGTGGCTCATGCCCTCTAGGCCCTTCACGAGAGTCACCAGCGGCTCGATCGAGCCTCTGGTACAAGTCAGGCTTGCCATCACCTTCGGCAGCAAGTAAAACTATCGCACCGAGCACATTGACTTTGACGTTGCGCACATAGGCTTGCCGTACAACGCCATCCTCGGCTACCCCGCCCTCGTGAAATTCATGGCCGTCACACATCATGCCTACAACATGGTCAAGATTCCCGGCAGCGCAGGCACCATCACCATCCGCGGAGATGTCCTGGATGCCACACTCGCTGTCGAGACAGCCTACAAGGAAGCCGCCATGGAATTCCCTGCTGACGAGGACATGGAGCCTCTCGAGAGACCTAAGAAGAAGAAGCAACTGTTCTCCCAGGAGCCAGCCGCTACAAAGAAAGTCTCTCTAAGCTCCAGCAGCTCGGGGGCTGAAGGCTTGGGGGCTAGCGTCACCATTGGCGCTGCTCTGCCTCCCAAATAGCAAAGCGCGCTCGTCGCCTTCCTCCTGGCAAACTCTGACATGTTCGCATGGACTCCTTCAGATATGTCCGATGTGCCGAGGGAGGTGATCGAGCACCACCTAGCCGTATGTCCAAGCGCACGCACCGACAAGCAAAAAGCAAGAAAGCAAGCCCCCGAGAAGCAAGCATTCATCATCAAGGAGGTCGAGAAGCTAAAAGCGGCAAATGTCGTTCGCGAAGTCGTGCACCCCACTTGGCTCTCCAACGGCGTGGTCGTCCCAAAACCCGCCGGAGGAGGCCGCCTCTACATCAACTACACTGATGTCAAAAAGGCTTGCCCCAAAGACCATTATCCCATGCCAAGGATCGACCAGATCGTGGACTCCACGGCAGGCTGCGACCTCCTCTGTTTCCTCGATGCCTTCTCTGGTTATCACCAGATCAAAATGGCTAAGGAAGACGAGGAGAAGACATAATTCATCACCCCTTGTGGTGTGTATTGCTATGTCTGCATACCCCTCGGCATGAAAAACGCTGGCGCCACCTTCCAGAGGCTCATGAGGATAGCACTTGGCGAGCAAATGGGCAGAAATACCAAAGCTTACGTCGATGACATCGTCGTCAAGTCTCGAGAGGGAGATACTCTCTTCAGGGACCTCGAAGGGACCTTCGTCAGCTTGCGCAAGGTGAACATCAATCTCAACCCCGCCAAGTGCGTCTTCGGAGTGCCTTCATGCAAATTGCTTGGTTTCCTCGTGTCCCACCGAGGCATAGAGGCAAACCCTGATGAAATCAAGGCCATAGAGGAAATGCAACCTCCACGCCGGCTCAAGGATATGCAACGTCTAGCAGGCTGCATGGCCAGCTTGGGTAAATTCATCTCCAAGTTTGGCAAGAGAGCTCTGCCATTCTTCAAGATCATGAAGAGAACTGGCACCTTCAAGTGGACGCGTGAAGCGGAAAAAGCCTTCGAGGAATTAAAAAGGTACCTAGCCAGCCCTCCAGTCATGGTTGCCCCAAGGGCAGGCGAGCACGTGAAGCTGTATCTATCAGCTACTCCACAGACCGCCAGTGACGTCCTGGTGGTAGAAAGGGAAGAGCCAGTCCTCCAGAAGAAGAGTGCAACCACTTCAAAGCCAAAACCGCCTGATGAAGAGCTCGACAAAGGAACAGGCCCCACAAACCCACCGCCAGGCCCAGAGGCACAAGCGGAGCCTGCCCCAAGTCAACCACCGCAGGATGATCTCGCCAGAGAGCTTGAAGAGCCTCCACAGGCCAACCCCCTCGAGGGCCCTAAAGAGTCTCCAGAGGCCAGCCCCTTTGAGGGCCCTGCAGAGCCTCCTCAGGCAGAGTGCGCCAAGACTAAACTGACAACCCTTGTCGAGCATCCAGTCTACTTCGTCAGTACAATACCGCGCGATGCTCGTGAGCGGTACACAATGCAGTAGAAGCTCCTCATCGCTCTCCTCATCGCCTCAAGAAAGCTGTGACACTACTTCCAGGGGCACCCCATCACAGTGGTTACCTCTTTCCCTCTGGAGCAAATCATGCGCAACCCTAACGCCACAGATCGTGTCGCGGGATGGAACATAGAGCTACAGCCATTCGATACCACAAGAGTAATCAAAGGGAGAGCGTTGGCAGACTTTGTCGCGGAATGGACTGATCCAACCCCTGAAGAGCCTGTAGGAGAAGGAGCAGAGCCCTCGGGAGACAAAATGCCAAGTCACTGGACCATGAAGTTCGATGGAGCTTTTGCTTGCCTTCATGGCGGGGCTGGAGTTGTCTTAGTCTCGCCAAAGGGCAACAAGCTCTATTACGCGGTCAAGTTGTGCTTTGGAATCGACAAGATCTCCAACAATATTGCTGAGTACGAAGGCCTGCTCGCCGGCCTACGTGCTGCAATCGCTCTGGGCATCAAGCACCTACTCATCAAGGGCGACTCCCAGCTGCTCGTCAACTTCTCCAACAAGAGCTACAAGCCTAAGGACGACCACATGGCCGCATACCTTGAAGATGTCCGCAGGCTTGAGAAGCACTTCAGGGGCATGGAGCTCATGCACATCTCAAGGAAGGAAAATCAAGAGGCCGATGACATCGCCAAGCGCGCATCAAAGAGGCAAGCTCAGCTGCCAGGTGTCTTTGAAGAAAGAATCGTCAAGGCATCCATAAAACAGCCTCAAGAGCCCATACCCGCAAGCACAGACGAAGCGCTCCCGCCACCACCTACAACTGGGGCTCCCGTTTGCGGACCCCCTGCAGAGGAACGTTTGTTGCTCACAGCGGCACATCAAGAAACAGACTGGATAGACGAGATCAAAGATTACCTCGCCAAAGGGATCCTTCCCGAGGAGGACGTTGAAGCGGAGCGAATCGCCCGCAAGGAAAAATCCTATCACATCCCCGAAGGAAATCTCTACCGCAAGCGCCCAAATGGCATCGCGCTCAAGTGCGTCCCTCCTGAAGAAGGCAAAATGCTGATCAAAGACATCCACAACGGGGAGTGCGCCCACCACTCGTGCGCCTGCACCCTCGTAGGCAAAGTCTTCAGGAGCGGCTTCTACTGGCCTCAAGCACTTCAGGATGCAGTTGACATCATTCAAGCATGCGAAGCTTGCCAATTCCACGCCAAGCAAATCCACCAACCTGCGCTGGGACTATAGACCATTCCGCTCTCCTGGCCGTTCGCGGTCTGGGGGCTGGACATCTTGGGACCATTCCCAACAGCGCAAGGGGGCTATCGCTACCTCTTCGTGGCCATCGACAAGTTCACCAAATTGCCGGAGGTGGAGGCGATGCGCACAATCCCAGCAAGCGCGGCGGTGAAATTCATCAGAGGCCTGGTCTGCCGCTTCGGAGTGCCTAACTGCATCATCACCGATAATGGCTTACAATTCACGAGTGGCATCTGCAGGGCTTACTTCGAGAAGATGGGCATCAAGCTCTGCTTCGCCTCGGTCGCTCATCCACAGAGCAATGGGCAGGCCGAGCGAGCAAACGCAGAAGTCCTCAAGGGCCTGAAGGCCAGGACCTTCGACATCCTAAAAGGCCACGGCAAGGGTTGGATCAGTGAGCTTCCCTCGTTGCTCTGGTCCATCCGCACAACGCCCCCCAAGCCTACAGGGGAAACACCATTCGCCCTCGTCTATGGAGCCGAAGAAGTCCTCCCCATAGAGATAAAGCATGGATCCCCACGGGTCCTTGCCTTTAATGAGGACGAACAAGAAGATCTCCACAACGACGACCTGTTTCTTCTCGAGGCACTACGCCGCCGTGCCGCCCTCCGGGCGGCAAAATACCAGCAGGACCTGCGACGCTACCATAGCCGCAAAGTGCGCTCGCGCACACTGGAGACAGGCGATCTCGTACTCAGGCGAATCCTCTCTAGGGAAGGCCTCCACAAGCTGCCGCCGATGTGGGAAGGCCCCTACAGGGTCACCCACATCGCCAGGCCTGGCATGGCTTGTCTCGAGACTCAAGACGGCATCCCCGTCAAAAACCCGTGGAACATCATGCACCTACGCAAGTTCTACTCGTGATCATTGTAACGCCCGTGATCATTGTCACGTCAAGACATCTGGCGGAAGAGGTAGCTTACGGCTCAATCTCGAAGAATTTTTTGTCTCTAGAGGTTAAAAGCTCACGTTTTAAACCTCCAAGCTCCAAAGGCTTCTCTCGCGGGTCAACCCTCCGAGCTCTCAATGTAACGAGCCACCTCAGGCCGTAGAGAGTCTCTGCCACTAATGGGTGGTGCCCATGCCTCGCATGGTCAAAACATTAACTTGGCAAACCCAAGCATAATGAGACAATATCGTTCCTAAGTGAACTTAGCGCTACGGCGCCGCTGTGTAATATTTGGTGGTGAGTTTAATTTACGCATTACTCCATTGAAATGTGCGTTTATATCTCTCCACATGCGCACCTCACGAGCGGGGGCTAAGTACGGTGCCAGTGCGTCAAATGACATACCAGCAGAACTGCAAAACCAAAGGATCCAAGCTTTGGCTGGAGGGCAAGCTCCCACAAACAAGCCATCTCTACAAAGGACCTTGGTACTTACTCTCCTCGCGAGGAATGCCCGAGGGGACCCATAAGCGCGCATGAGCCACCAGTACCGTGCAAAAGCGTTTGGGTATGCTCCTCTAACATCTACAAGGAACTAGCATCTCTACAAGCCCGAGGAGGCAACAAGAGAAACACCCCTACAGAGGACCTCCTTGCCAGGCTAAAAACCTCTACAGGGCGAAGAGCCTCGAGAAGCTAAGTCTCGCACCCATGCCTCGAGTGCCTTTTTCCCGTCAGGGCAATTTCGCTTTCCCTTGTGTTTCATGGACTACTCGTACGTCTCAGGGGGGCACCTGAGCATCGCGACTCAGGGCTCTTACCTCTCCTAGGCTTAAACTCCCCCCGGCCTTGCTAAGCCATTGCTCTAGCATACCGAAGTGGCGGAGTCATGGCACGAAGAGACGGGTCCGAAGGATGCAGAGAACCAATGGACATGACAATAAGTCAAAAGGGACCTCTCGAGGGGCTCTCAAGCTAAAGGAAAATTGCAAACGAGAACATATTACATGCCCAAGGTAGCACAGTGTCTAAACATAAAATTGTTTCAGATACAAGCGCACACAGGCACTATGACCACAACTCAGGCGGAATCAGCACCGTCCTGCACATCCTCCACTACGCCCTCCTCGGTCTTGGCAGAGGCGGCCCCCTCCTTGCTATCCTCCACGGTGACTGCCGCACGCTTGAAGCGGTTGCAGAAGGCATTGAATTGCTCGCGGAGGGAGTTGGAGACCCGCCGCACGTCCTCGCCTTGACGAGCCTCCGTCACGGTGTAGAGGTCGAAGCCTGGCGTGAGGATCCTGAGGTTGGTATAGATGCGGTCAACGACCATCCCTAGGAGCTGCCGGCTCTCGTCCTCGATCCTCTCGCGGAGGTCAACGACAGGGCCCTCGAGCATTGTGAAGAGCTGGTGGAAGTAGACCAGGTACATGGCAGCATCGCCACGGCCTCGGACCTCGGCGTGCGGCGCGTCCGCGCCAAGCTGGGCGGCGAGCTCATTGCCCCGGGCGACCAGCGCCTCGAACATGCGCTCCCGCTGCCTCGTGAGCGTGCGGGCCGCCTTGGCGGTGTCCGCAGCCTCCGTCGCCTACTCCATCGCGGGAGCCACCTGCTCCTCCACGTCCTTGGCGAGGGCGTTGAGGTCCTGGATGGCCGCGCTGCGGCCCTCCTCCGCCAGGCGTCGACCTTCTTTGGCGCGTTGGAGGCGGGACTCAAGCTTGGAGTTGGCCTTCTCGAGCTCCGCGATCCGCTGGGCATCGGCAGCGCGTCTGGCCTTGAAGCGGTTCTTCTGATTCTTGGCCAAGTCGCGGTACTCCTGTGCTTTAGTCAACCTGTATTGCTTTTCATGCTCCAGGAGGGCGTCATCCGCCTCTTTCTTCTTCTCAGCGTACCGCTGCTCGAAGCGCTCCAAAGCGCGCGTCTAGGCGGCGACGTTCTCGTCGTACTGTTGGAGCGCCTGGGCCAGGTCCCCTTCACGTGCCTCGAGCTCTTTGCGCTGAGAGGCGAGCTCGCCCTCCACCTGAAGCCGCAGCTCGTCGCGTAGCCGCACATCCCTCTCCTTGAGGGCTAGTTGCCGCTCGCGCTCGGCAAGGCCCTTGCGGTCCTTTTCCAGGGTTTCCTGCGCGTCCCGGTGGGCGGAGAGCAGCTGGGTCTCCAGATGGCCCAGCTCGCGGCGTTTTTGCGCCAGCGAGCCCTCCATGGCTTCGCGCTCGACCGTCACCGCGGCCATGAGCTCGGCCGTGGCGTTGCGCTCCTTCTGGAGGGGCGCAAGGAGCTCAAAGGCGTCACAAATGGCCCCCTCGCGGATCTCCTTGGCGAAGCCGGTGGCCTCCTCGCGCGCGGCCTGCAACGCCAAGTCCTCTTGGCGACGGGCCTCGACGGCAACATTGAAGGACGCCCACGCCCTTGCAAGCTCCTCGCGCTGCTGGGCAAGCTGTATGTCCTCGAGGGCGAGGTTCACCTCGAAGCCCTCTAGGGACTCCCTCACAAGGCGAAAGGCGGCCTCGCGGTGCCCAGTGCTCCAGTCCCAACCACGGAGGACCAGGTCTTGGCTTGTGGAGGGCCCAGCCCCGGTGTTGAGGCCCGAGAGCCTGGCCTTGGAGCACGCTTGGGGGCTAGACTGTACTCCGTCCCCGTCCTCGCCAGAAGCCTCCTCGACGCCCGCACCAGCCTGTCGCTCATCCCCTGCAGCGGGACGGGGCGAACAAGAAGGAGCCCCCCCTGCGGACTCACCAGCGCCTTGTGGCGCCTGGCCCGCCTCGGCCTCTGGCTGCGCGAGTGGCGTGAGCGCACGCGACGGAGTAGGGGCGTGAGGAGGAGTAGCGATCTTCTCCTCCGGAGACTCCACCACCATTGGCTCAGGAGGCAGCGCAGAGGAATCTAGGCGAGGCGCGGCCTCCTCCGCCTAAGGCGCCGCAGCCGCCGCCCGAGGTGCAGGCGCCTCCCCTCGAGGCACCTCGTCAGTTGGGCCTGTGGAGGCCGTCTCCACAGGCCTCGTGGCTTCTCCAGCCACGGCCTCAGCCATGGATCTCTACACATCGGCTGCCTTGCGAAGCTTACGGCGCTTCGCAGGCTCAAGATCACTGACAAGAACAAAGAAAACATCTTCAAGAGTGGATAAAGAGAAAGAGCAAGAGTCAAAGGACCGAGAGCCAGAGACACTTACCCGTACGGTTGAGCGCCGGTGTCGACCCACACCAGGCCTGACGAGCGCTAGGAGGGCATGGCCCTGGCACCATACCCCTCCGGAGGCGCCACGACTTTCCTCTTGGAGGGGACGTCGGACGGCCTCGCCCAGACGGATCCACAGCCGCCTTGGTGCGTGGCTCGCGCCGCCCCGGAGTGGCCTCCGCGTCAGAGGCCTCCCCCTCCTCGTCGTCCTCCTCCTCCATGAGCCGTGAGGGTGCCACCACGAAGGCGTCATCATCACCTGACGAGATGTCGCAAATCTCGTCAGTGAATGGCCCAGGCCTCGAAGAGGAAACCTCCCCTGCCGTGGCCTCCTCCTCGCCTCACCCAGCACCCGAGGCTGAGGGAGAGTCTATTCCCTCTGCTCCCTGCAGCACGGGCACAGGCATCTCCTTCACCGCCTGGCCTGCCGGGGTAAACAGGGGCATCCCATCCAAGATGGCCATGCGCTCGGTCATGTTATATTGATGGAGAGGCCGGAGCATGATGGGGAGCTGGTTTCCTCGGTAGGCACCACCAGGTTGATGAAGAGCGCAGACAGGACGTTGTCGACGGCGTCCTTGTCGTTGTCCTCGTGGTGGATCTGCATCTTGTCGTGAGGGCCGGAGTACATCCACATGGGCACCGAGTGCGCCTGGAGGGGAGCGATGCGGCGCGTCACGAAGTCCGCCACGATGATTTGCCCCGTGAGGCCCTCCTCGCAAAGGAAGCTCAGGCGGCCCATCAAGCTCGCGTTCCGCGCGCCGTCGAAGGGCGACTTGCCCTAGTGGGAATTCTTCACGGGCGGCGCTTCAGGGACCTTGAGGAAGGCGCAGGGCTGCTCCACCCCGACGAAAACCCACCGCTGGCGGAAGCCGTCCACCTTCTTCGTCACCGAAGAGACGGCTTTGCCGTCGTTCCACAACATGGGGATGTAGACGCTCCCCATGCGGTCCACGATGCGGAACGAGATGCACCCAGAGCGCTCATTCTTCGCCGTGTTCCGGAGCGCGTTGAAGCACCAGAAGAGCCCCACCGGGGGCTCCAGGCCCAAGTACGCCTCGCAGAGGTAGGCAAACACGACGAGGATGAGGACGGAGTTGGTGTGTAGGTGCAGCAATTGGATCTGGTAGAAGGCTAACATCGCCTCGAGGAACATAGAGAACGGCGGCACCAGCCCGGCGGAAACGCAGTTCTGGAAGAGCGGGAAAAATCCTCGCGGGCGTTTCCTGTGCGCCGCAGGCTTGAGCACGGTGGCGCCATGCTCATTGGTCCGGTCCGCCAACAGGAAGCGGACGTTGGCGAGCGCCTTGTCGTTGACGCGCACGCCGAGCAGTGCCGCGCCATGCGCGACCTCGGCGGGCTCTGCCGGAGAAGAGGACCCCGTGGCAGCCTTGCCTTTGTTCTTGGCGTGACTCATCGCCGGAGTTTGGTGTGTGGCTGGAGGCGAGAGGAGAGGAGAATGCTGGAGAGCAGAGGAGGAGAGCTCTAGAGTGGCGGAGGCTTCTGCGAGAAGGAATGGAAACAGTAACGACTCCCTGCTCCGGCGCCCAAACTTTATGTCTCTTCAGGGAGCAGTTATCGGGGCGTGGTGGGACCCCCCACGACGCACGCCCCAGATCATGCGCGACCGTTACTCGTCTGAGTGGCGCGTGGCTCGGGCCGGCCGGGCACTTTGGGCCCACGACGCTCCGCCTGCGCCCATGGGCTCAATCGCGCCCATCGCAGGCCTGGAGCTACTGTCGGCCCAGTGGGGACTGGGTGTGCAGAGCCCACTCTCCCCAGGCCTCGCACACTGACAGATCAGACGAAACGTCTAAGGACCAAGCCACCGCTTGGAGAGACCCCCGAGAGGCAAATCCTCTTGAGGGCCTGAAGAGGAAGCGAAGGCCTGGAGAGGACCTGCGCTTCCAGAGACTCTCCCGAGGCGCCACGCGCCTGAAGAGAAGTCAACATAAATCCCTCCATAGGCCGCCTCCGGCCTTTGCGGAAGCTTCGTGGCCAAGGAAGAACTGCGGGGCGCACATGGCCTCTGTAGCAACCGCAGAGTGACGTGGGCACTCCCTTTGCCGTTTTGTTGATAAAGGAGTCAATAAAGTTGTGCCGCCTGCGCCAGGACAGCTGGGACTTTCCTCTCTAGTGATAAAGCGGCTGGACGACGCAATGCTCCAAGAAGATCGACATCGTGGGCTCCACCATGATCACTGCAACCCCTGCAAGCCGTTCTGCGCGGTCTGCGGCCTGTTGGCCACCGCACCCAACTTTATCGCTGATGGACCGCGTCCATGAAGGATTCAGCCACGGTGGACTCCAACTCCTCCGCCCCACTGCCGTGTGGGAGCACACCTTGGACGCCCTGCGCAAGGAAGACGCCCGTGGCGCCTATAAAAGGAGCAAGACCTCCACCGTAGCAAGGGGTCGGCCAATTTCTTGTTGAACACTTGTAAACCCTAGCCCAGCTAGTAGAATAGCCTTCGGCTGGAGGAGGAAGACGACCATTGCGTCCCTCTCCAAACACGGACTGCCTCAAGAGAGCCCTCGGCAAGCTCAGTTGTACCGTAACCCTTGCGGTGCAATACAGACAAGCAGGAGTAGCGGTGTTACCTCCTCCTGAGGGCCATGAACCTGGGTACGGGCTGGTGTCCATCTCTGTCGTGGGTGTTCCTCTCCAGGCCCGGTGAGCACCGTCGTCGTGCCTCTCGAGGGTTGCTTTACCTCCGTGTTCAATCCCCTTTCTCGAACTACTCTTCAGGGTGTGACTACCCCTGTTCCGTGGGAGTCACTCTCCGACACTATCAAGCTCTTTTGGATCAAGTAATCACTTTGGACAACAAAATAAGAAAGGAAGAGAACAGGAAGAGGAAGTTCAGTGCTAGTAAGGTTCATTCTGAGGGAACACACAAGAGACACCACGTCACTGAAGGCAGTGGGCACAAATCGTGGAATCACTCCAACAACGGTAGTGGCCAAAAGTATCATGGTCATAACCATAATGGAGGATATAAAGGAAACAATGTAGGATACAAAGGAAATAATGGAGGATTTGAGGGAAACCATCACCATGGCCATAATCATGGAAATGGTCATCACCGTCCTAACTATGAGGGGATGAAAGACTTGTCTGATGTGACTTGCTTCAAGTGCAAGAAGACGGGGCATTATGCAACTGACTGCCTAGAGAGAAAGGCGGATGAGAATTCCAATCCCGATCCCTTCTAGAAGGGACAAGTGATCCACATCAATGTGGAAGAAGTACATGGTTAAGCTCATGCTATGATTGGTACGTTCTTGCTCAATTCTTTTCCAGCATTAGTCTCATTTGATACTGGAGCATCGCATTCATTCATATCAAGAGCTTTTGTAAACAAACATGGGCTAGCTGAGGAAAGCCTAGGGAAACCTATTAGAGTAAGTTCACCTGGAGGACAGATGATAGTAAATTCTGGGTGTAGACAGTTAGACTTAAAGATTGGAAAGCACCTGTTTCCAACAGACTTATTCATCCTAGAAACCCAAGGCTTGGATGTTATCATCGGAATGGATTGGATGACTCGTTTTGAAGGAATCATAGACTGTGCAAATAGAGCTATCACCCTCACCACCCCAGAGAAAAGGAAGATTAAATTCACATCAACTTTCAAACTTAAGAAAGTGAGGCTAAATTCTCTTAAGGGGCTTAGCATTGGTGATGTGCTTATTGTCAAGGAATACCCAGACGTTTTTCCAGAAGAACTACCGGGAATGCCACCCGATAGAGATGTAGAGTTTCTCATCGAACTGAAACCGGGTACTGGACCAATAGCTAAGAGACCATATCCTATGGCCGTCGATGAACTGAAAGAGCTCAAGAAGCAACTGGAGGAACACATTCAGAAAGGATTTATTCGTCCAAGTTCATCGCCATGGGGAGCACCAGTCTTATTTGTTCAAAAGAAAGATCACCCAGAGGCTAGTCAAGGACTACAGGGATATAAATGAGCAAACTATAAAAAACAAGTACCCGTTACCCAAGATTAATGAACTATTTGATCAACTGGAAGGTGCTTGTGTTTTCTCAAAGATCGATCTTCGATCAGGGTACCTCCAAATGAAAGTTAGAAAAATGGATATACCCAAGACTGCATTTGTTACGAGATATGGCTCTTATGAGTACACAATAATGCCCTTTGGATTAACCAATGCTCCAGCCTATTTCATGAATATGATGAATAAAGTGTTCATGGATTTTCTGGATAAGTTTATGGTAGTTTTCATCAATGATATTTTAATATACTCCAAGAGTCATAAAGAACATGAAGAGCATTTGCGTCTGGTATTGCAGAGACTACGTGAACGTAAGTTGTATGTCAAATATAGCAAATGTGAGTTTTGGTTAGAACAAGTCGGTTTTCTAGGCCATGTGGTATCCAAGCAGGGTATAGCGGTGGATCCTAATAAAGTTTCCGCTGTAACCAATTGGGAGCCACCAAAGAATGTGGGTGAACTACGTAGTTTTGTTGGTCTAGCAGGATATTACCGAAGATTCATTGAAAACTTTTCCAAGATTGCCAAGGCCTTGACGGAATTATTGAAGAAGGAGAAGAAGTTTGGGTGGACTGAGGCATGTGAAGCCAGTTTTCAGGAATTGAAGAAACGTCTAGTTTCAGCCCCAGTTCTATGCTTACCTGATTTAGGGAAGGAATTCCAAGTGTACTGTGATGCTTCACGCCAAGGCCTGAGAAGTGTATTGATGCAGGAAGGCAGAGTGGCATCTTATGCCTCTAGACAGCTCAAGAAACATGAAGCAAATTATCCTACCCACGATCTCGAGTTAGCCTCAGTAGTACATGCCCTGAAGACATGGAGACCCTATCTGATGGGGAAAATATGTGAAGTATTCACAGACCATAAAAGTTTGAAGTATATTTTCACTCAGAAGGAATTGAACATGAGGCAAAGAAGATGGTTGGAACTTATCAAATATTATTATCTAAGTCTCCAATACCATCCGGGAAAGGCTAATGTAGTAGCAGATGCCCTGAGTCGTAAGGTATATGTGAATGGCCCCACGGCAGGAGAAATACCCGAGGATTTATGCAAGGCATTTACGAACCTCAGATTGGAAGTAGTACCAGAAGGTTTTGTAGCCTCATTAGTAATACAACCAACTCTGATGGACAAAATACACGAAGCTCCGAAGGGAGACAAGGAAATAGAAGAAATCAAAGTCGGGCAGGAAAAGCTAAGGGATTCCATGAAGATGAGGAAGGAGTTTTGTGGTTTGAAAAACGTGTGTGTGTGGTCGATGATCCTGATCTTAGGAAGTGTGGATCCGTCTAAGAAACTGGTAGGTCTATTCGGAGTCTATGTTGCCACCCACGTCGGGAAAATAACTCCCTGGCCGCAACCTGTAGTCTCGACGTTACCTCCAAAAATTAGTCTCAACGTTGCAGGGGCGACCATGCTCGTAACATTGATGTGCACCGATAAATAACCTGCATAAGGGAAGCATTTTTATCATTAAACATCTTGACATTTCTATACAGCCATAGCGAAGAAATAACGGCAATCGCTTCTACCCTACAGAATAGTTTGAACTTAGGATCCACTCCGTTTAACCAGTTGCCAAAAATATTTGCAATAGTAGCCATAGAGACCAAATAACAACAATCGATCCGACCCTACTGAATAGTTTGAACCTTGGATCCACTCCGTTTTTATGTAACTCAGCGCCTAAGTTTGTGTTTGCTGGCGAGAAAGGGGGTGTGACGTATCCGCGCCGGAAGAGGGGAGAAGAAGTAGTGCTTGGGGGTCAAGGGTGCGCATATGCCCTGTCGATACGGAGACGGTTACTGTTCTGGTCACTAGCTAGGTAGTTAGTGCCTAGTTTTTCTTGGCAGTAGTTCAATGCGCGTTGGCCACTCTCTCTGCAGTCTAAACTTTAAGAATCCACATATGGGCACTGCTAGCTGGTGCTAGCTGCTACTGTGTTTTTTTTTAAGGGGAAGAGGTTTGAAGGCTGCAGAAGTTTTAATTAAGCGGCATGAAAACTTACATAAAGGCCCCTGGCACATGTAAGAGATAACACAAGGTCCAGAAATATTATTAAAAGGACCTTAGGATTAAAAAATGAAAATACATTCAGGTCCTTCTTCTTCGTCGCGATTGCTCAGGTTGCTTGATCTTGAAGCATGGCCGCCGTCAACGACCCAAGTGCCGAGGTCCTGAAATATTATAAAAGACCTTAGGACAAATAATGAAAACACAATCAGGTCCTTCTTCTACGTCGTGACTGCTCAGGTTGCTTGACCTTCAAGCATGGCCGTCATCGACAACACCGTGGACCACTTGGATCGTCGTCGGCGAGGAACGCAACGCTGAGATAAAAGATCCTTCGAGTTGACATCTTCGCCAGAAGGAAGAAAGATCTGCGATGCCTTGCACACGGCACAACGCGGAGAGGCCTCAATCGACCACATATCACTCTTTCTTCGATTCCCCATGCTGCAACGTTAAGCTCCGCCTATGATCTGCCGCCACCATGGCGACCTAAAGCAACAGGTTGTGGCTCCAGTTGGGCAGCTTTTGGCTCAGCTGCATGAGCCTTCTGGCAAGTCAGCTACGGTGCTTCTGATGAAGCTTGGCACTTTGGAGTCCTTGGCGATGAAAATAGGGCCATCTTCACCTCTGTCCGAGTCTTGTCAGTCGCCCGCATATATGGATAGTGGAGCATTGGTTGGTTTTGTCACTTCGTCTATGAGTGCTCAGGTTGATGAGACAATTGTGATGACGTCTAATTCTGAGGCACACTTTGGTAAAGAGCTTTGTGACTTGCTCGTCGATTTGGAGGCCGTTTGTCCCGGATATGGCAAGGATATTGCTTCTGTCTTGACGGGGGAGGCTTCAGAGGATGTTATCATGAAGGTGGAGAAGTCTCTTTGTAGGAGAAGAAATAAGCATCGTACGGAAACCTTTCGCTTTACTTGATTGATGGGCCCTTTTTAGATGTCGTGTGCTTAGTTCGTGGTTGTTGTAGGTTTGGCATGTTCTTCACCGGGCGGGGGGGGGGGGGGGGGGGTGTTGTTGGGTAGAATGAGGTTGTCGTTTTGGGTGTTGCGCGTTGTGGTTGTGTTGGCTCCTCCCGTGTTGTTGGTGTTTGTTGCATGTTTTTGCTCGGTTTCTTACACTAATAAACCGGGCACCTTCTTCTTAATAAATGGTTGGGCGCTTTTGCCCCACATTTAAAAAAAAAGCAGCAGGCAAGAAGGACGACACAACTTCAACAAAACCCTCACAAAAAGGGCTCTTCAAGCACGTTCCTTCGGATTCCATCCCCGCCGCGCCCACCATAGTGGGAGTACGCCGGGACGGCCCAGCCAGACACCAAAGAAGAGGAGACAGCATAACACCGTTCGCCACTAGGGACCAAGTTACAAACAAGCAAAACCTAAATCTACTATCTTGCCGCAACGCTAGAGTAGATCTAGGGTCAGGGTCGGTGGCAGCACCCACAGGCGACTCTCAAAGGGGCAATCTCGTGGGTTGGTCAAGTCTGTGTGTAGCACTGTGTGAGTTGTCCATCAACTTGCTTGATCTTTCGATTATCTGATTTTTTTCTTCTTATTTTGAGATGTATATCGATCGACCAGCTAACCTTGACAAACACATTGAAACAAATATAATTCCACACACAACATAGAGGTAGATACTCCCTCCATTGATGAAAATAAGATGTTTTATCCATTTTTCACATTTACATATATCTAAATATGTTTTAGTAGCTACATTCAATTATTTTAGTAAGTATCTAGACAATATATATAATAGCTAAAACATCCTATATTTAATTTACAAAAGGATGGAGTATAAATTCCACATACGTTGTTCGCATCACAATTTGACGAACACATTGATGCACATTGATACGTACTTCTTCGTTCAATAATATAAGATGTTTTATCCATTTTCATAATTATATGTATATATCTACACATGTTTTAGTGTATATATGCATTCATTTTAGTTTAAACTTAGATAATATATATGAGAGCATCTCCATCGGCCTCCCCCAATCCGGCCCGAACTGGTTTGGGGGATGGGGGCCAAAAACCTCTCCGCACCAGTGCGTCCCAAACCGTGCTGGCAAGTTCGTCAGTCCTCCAGTAACCAGGGGATGGTTTGGGTATGTCGGTAACGCGCGGCAACGCCTGCTACGCTGGAGTTTTTACCCCGGCCACACTTGGCCACGAGTGAAAGGAGGCATATACACCTCCCCCCTTTCATTTTCCCCCAAATCTACCCCATTTCCAGTAGCCTCCCGTGCAGTCACGCTCTGCTTCCGTCCCGCTCGTCGCAGCCGTCGCATTTCCCGTCGATGCCGCCACTCAGAAGGTTGCGCAAGTAAGTCGCGCAAGCCGAAGGTAACCACGAAGCCGTTGGACATTTTGAAGGATAACTGGGAACATATCAAGGAGACTAGGCGGTTGATGACTGCTGAGCACCAGCGCATCCTTGCCGCCGAGAAGACGGCAACATCGGTGGAAAGGAGAAGGTGGCGGCTTAACTGTAAGGCCAAAGCCAAGACCCACATGTTATGACGCAGGGGGCAGCAGCATCTGACGCAGTTCTTCGCCGGACTCACCGGGTTTCTTCAATGAAAACGACATCCTTGGGCGTTTCTCATCTCGCGGCGAGAACAAGCCCATCATCCTGGATGGCACAACTGTCTTCTCGCCCATCGTCACCGGCCCAGCTGCCGCACGCCAAGCGCACCTCCTTGACCTCAGCCAATCTGACAACGACGGGTCACCGGCCTTGCGCAGGGTGCCTACCCAGTCGGATGGTGACAACCTGCACGAGACCACCAGCTGTATTGTTTGACTGTCAGAATCATCCCGCCTATCAGGTGTTTGATGAAAGGGCCACCGAGAGCGACATTTTCAACATCTTAAACAACATAATAAGTTGTGGCGTCGGCAATTTCTCTACCGATGCGGTGGAGCTGGGGGTGACGGAGGACGACGATTACGAGTCCTACGATGATGAATACGAGAGATATGTAGAAGAGGAAGAAGTGGTCGAGGTGGATGCCAAGGCAAATCCAAGGAAGAAGACGCACGTCGGCGGCAAGGGCATACGGTGGAGGATTGTAGCGCCCCATCTTTAAATAAAGATGGAACACCTGTGTTATGTGCTAGTCCCTGGATCACTGCTAGCACCACAGTACAAAATATATAGTATCATTGCATAAGTATCAAAATACTAAATCGAGATCCAAAAATAGCCAAGTATAGCTTTATTACAAAGTGCATAGTCATGAAGACTAGCTAAAATATTCAGAGTTCACAACGAAAATAAAAGCAATGGGCCTTCTCTTCTAGCATACGCCACGAGCAGACATGTTGGGTGTAGAATCGAGTCCATACTTACTCCTCATCAGAATTACCTGCACATTTGAATATGCAGCCCCCGAAGGAGGTCAATACAATGAAGTATTGGCAAGTGACTATGGTGGATAAAATTGTGGCAAGTCTAATTCTATATGCATATTTGGCTTAGTGGAGTTTGTAGGCTATTTTGCAGAAAGCCAGTTTTCTCCTATCTGTTGTAAAACACTTTTGTATCTCAAAGACTTGGCACCAAGGGATGAAGCCCAGGTGCACCAATAATTCTTTCCTTAGTCAAATTTTACTTTCTGAAAACCATGTTGAGATTCTTCCGTCCATCCTTGTCCAGTTGCTCGAAGTTGTCCGTCACCGGGGACACGGCTGAGTACTCAGTTTGTCGACTCTGCAGAGGTTGTGCACTTTCACCTTAAGACTCAATTTGTCCGAGATATCCTATACACGCGGAGTGTATTATGGAAAGGAGAGAATTGAGACAAGAACTTTCAGAAGAAGAATGCAACCATACTAGCAAGACCCGTTCCACCTATCAACTCTACATCTTCTTGTCAAGCTGACAGGTTGCACCCTCACAACTTAGTCGTTCTAGACAGAGCCCATTGTCAAAGGGCTGCACGGGAAGCTTCTAAACTTGGAGGGACTTAGTAATCTCTTTGTTCCTGGGTGGCCGTCCACAAGTGCACTTCTGGGTGAAAACCACCATACTCATGGCCCTAAGTAGAATAGAAATTCATCCTAGGCGAAGACAACCACAAGCATAGTCCCAAAAGCCACTCAACATAAACCAAACAACCAATTCCACCCAGAAGTGTATTCAATGTTTAAACACTTAGCAATAATTCCATAATATGATAAGTAAACTTCTTTATAGCATAGCTAAGCATCTAATAAACTTTTGGTGGCTGCAAGGGAAGGTATGGCTACACACTACTAGGATATTTTTAAAGTGTAGACTAACTTAGCATTCTAAGATAGTATCAAAATTTCCCTATCATGCATACTACTCAAAATCTACTAATAATGCATATAGAAAACATAGGATAGATGATGAATGTCACTTGCCTTGGTAACAAAGGGAACAAGCACAACAAGAATAACAATCACAAGGACCTTCCTCCTCTTCACAATCTAGAGACAATTAATAACACTCAATAAGCACACAAGCATAACACTTAGAATATCAATACAAAAATATGTATGCATGCTTAATATGCAATGAACTTCACAAGACCAATTACTATATTAAGTTCTCTGTTATTCATGCATAAAGATGCAATGATCAATATTTTAGTATTTTAATTAATCATTTAATTAATGAGCATATTAGTAGTTTTAAATTATAAAGCCAATTTCTTTAAGTCTATTAGAAGGAGTTTCAAATAAAACTCAATGTTACACTCTCTGGACAGAGGACATTAATATCTCTCTAAAACAATTGGATTTATTTGGAGAGAAAATTTATTAATTAAGTTGTTGATTTAATATCCGAAAGTTAAACAATTTAATTTCGCAATTTAATATGCACTAAAAGGATAAACTAATGAAACCATATTACACTACACGAGCAGAGCTACACGTGGATATAAAATTCATCAAATTTGGATGAACAGATCAAAAGATATGATTTTTACAAGTTTGTGTTATTTTCTGTTTTTAAAACAAATCTCTGCCGAAAATAGAAATTAAAAGTGCCACGCGGCGTGCTGTGATTGGGCGATACCGATTCGCGCGGATCGCGTACGTGGACCGTACGATCTAATTCAAATCTAACGCACCAGATCTATTGGACGAAGCGGTATGAGGGATCTAATCTCGTCTGTCCGATCTCGCACGGACTGCTCAGATCTAAAGGGTGCAGCGCGGCCGGCGGGAGTTCGCCGGAGATCCCGTGCCCGCGGCGGCGCCCTCATCGGAAACGATGAACCTCGCGTTCTACGGCTAGGGGAGGGGTGAAACTCATACCACTGGACGCGGGAGACGGCGGCGGACTTGATGGCGCGATGGACGTGGTCGAGGTGGTCCTTCTCCTCCTCTGCGAGCTCGTCGGAGAAGCGCGGCGGACGGCGGCGTCGGTCTTCGATGAATCAGCCGCCCTGGTGCACGAAACCACGCCGGAGCAAGTCCGTTAGACGCGTACGGTGTAGGGGAGGCGCAGAGGTGGTGTGGAGACGAAGCTCGCGTGTTGAACTCACCGGAAGACGGCAAATCACGGCGGCGGCAATGTCGACGAGGATCTCGCGATTCTGGCGTGTTTTTGTTAGGGTTTGGACGCGGGAGACGGAGGCGGAGGGGGGGGTTTATATAGGGGCGAAGGGGACCGATTAATCCGTGTTTAAACAACGGATTTGATCCGATTTGATTTTCGAGTTCGTTAGGAGTTCGGTAGGAGTTCGTGATCCATACGACGAAGGAGATGACAGGTGGGGCCCGGTCGTCAGCGTCTGCGGGGAGGGAGCCGGGCTGCTGTTGGGCCGAAGCAGCTCGCGCGCGCGGTAGAGAAAGGGTTCACGCCGTGGGCTTCGGCCCAGTTGGCCTCTTTCCCCTTTAAAAAAAAAACAAATCATTTTCTGATTTCAGTGTTTAATTCAATATTGATTTTTAAAACTTATCAAAACATTTCAGAAAAATTCATAAAAACATGTTTTGTAAAGCTAATTAAATTTATAACTTTTTGATATCATTTTTCTGAATAAATAAAATAATAAAATACTGATTTGTAAAAGGAGCTCAAATAAACCTCTTTAATAAAAACAATTCTATTTAACATTATAAATAAAATTCAATTTACTCCTTATGTGATTTCAATGTCATACTTTTATGATGCATGATGCATGAATGCAAAGTTTTAAATTTTTGAGAAATTTGGGATGTTACAGACTAACCCCCTTAAGAAGAAGCTCGCCCTCGAGCTTCGGAAAGGTCAGCAAATAGGTGTGGGTGGTCTTCTCGGAGGTCATCCTCTCGTTCCCAGGTGGCTTCGTCTTCGGTGTGATGATTCCACTGGACCTTACAAAACTTGATGGTTTTGGTACGGGTGACTCTTTCTGCTGTCTGTAATATCTTGATGGGCTTCTCTTCGTATGTCAGATCACTCTCCAATTGTACCTCCTCGAGGGGTACTGTATCCTTTAAGGGAACTCCCATCATCTCGGGATGACATTTCTTCAACTGACTGACATGGAACACATTATGAACAGCAGACAGTATTTCAGGTAGTTCTAACTCATAGGCCACTTCACCTTTGCGAGAAAGAATTTTGAACGGTCCAATGAATCGAGGTGCTAACTTTCCTTTGATTCCAAATCTTTTCACACCCCGAAGTGGTGACACCCTTAGATAGGTTCTATCTCCCACTTCATAAGTGACTTCTCTACGCTTGGAATCTGCGTAGCTTTTCTGGCGTGATTGTGCTATTTTCAATCTGTCCTTAATCAGCCTGACTTTCTCTTCAGCATCCTGTATTATATCGGGCCCAAAGAAACTTCGTTCTCCTACACCACTCCACAACAGTGGGGTTGTGCATTTCTTTCCATATAAGGCTTCAAACGGTGCCATCTCAATACTGGCTTGGTAACTATTGTTGTAGGAGAACTCAGCGTATGGCAAATTATCATCCCAACTAGATCCATAGTCGAGCGCACAAGCTCTTAACATATCTTCTAAAATCTGGTTCACTCTTTCAGTCTGACCATCTGTTTGCGGGTGGAAAGCCGTACTGAATTCCAATCTGGTTCCCAAAGATTCGTGCAACTGCTTCCAAAAATGAGAAGTGAACTGGGTCCCTCTATCAGACACAATACTCTTAGGGACGCCGTGAAGGCACACAATTCTCTTCATGTAAATATCAGCTAGCTTAGCACTAGTATAAGTGGTCTTCACGGGAATGAAGTGAGCTATTTTGGTTAGACGACAAACAATAACCCAAATAGAATCATAACCCGATCTGGTCCTTGGTAATCCAGTGATGAAGTCCATCCCAATGGAATCCCACTTCCAATCCGGTACTTTCAAAGGTTGTAAGAGTCCTGCTGGTTTCTGATGTTCTGCCTTTACTCGACTACATACATCACACTTAGCGATGTATTCCGCTATCTCCTTCTTCAGGTTATTCCACCAAAATCTCTCTTTCACATCCATATAAATCTTGGTATTTCCCGGATGAATTGAGTAAGGTGTTTCATGAGCTTCCTGCAGAATTAACTTCCTAATATCAGGGTCATTGGCCACACATACACGTTTTTCAAACCACAAAATTCCCTGCTCATCCTCATGAAATCCTTTAGCTTTTCCAGCTCTTAAATTGACTTTGATCTCTTCTATTTCCTTATCTCCCTTCTGAGCTTCACGTATCTTGTTCATCAAAGTGGGCTGTACAATTAATGAAGTTACAAACCCTTCAGGTACTACTTCCAATCTGAGGTCCTTGAATGCCTTGCATAAATCCTCGGGTAATTCTCCTGCTGTAAGGCCATTCACATACACCTTACGACTCAGAGCATCTGCTACCACATTAGCTTTTCCCGGATGGTATTGAAGGCTCAGATCATAATCTTTAATAAGTTCTAGCCATCTTCTTTGCCTCATATTCAATTCCTTCTGTGTGAATATGTACTTCAAACTTTTGTGGTCCGTGAATACCTCACACCTTTTTCCCATTAGATAGGGTCTCCAAGTTTTCAGAGCATGCACTACTGATGCTAACTCGAGATCATGAGTTGGATAATTTGCTTCATGTTTCTTGAGTTGTCTAGAGGCATAAGATGCCACTCTGCCTTCCTGCATCAACACACTTCCCAAGTCTTGGCGTGAAGCATCACAGTATACTTGGAATTCCTTCTCCAAATCAGGTAAACATAGAACTGGGGCTGAAACCAGACGTTTCTTCAACTCCTGAAAACTGGCTTCGCATGCCTCCGTCCACTCAAATTTCTTCTCCTTATTTAATAATTCTGTCAAGGCCTTGGCAATCTTGGAGAAGTTTTCAATGAATCGTCGGTAGTATCCTGCTAGACCCAGAAAACTTCGTAATTCACCAACATTCTTCGGCGGTTCCCAATTAGTTACAGCTGAAACCTTTTCAGGATCCACGGCTATACCTTCCTTGGACACCACATGGCCTAAAAATCCAACTTGTTCTAACCAAAACTCACACTTGCTGTACTTGGCATACAACTTATGTTCACGCAGTCTCTGCAATACCAGACGCAAGTGCTCTTCATGTTCTTTGTGGCTCTCATAGTAGATTAGAATATCATCTATGAACACTACCACAAACTTATCCAGAAAATCCATGAACACTTTATTCATCATATTCATGAAATAGGCTGGTGCATTGGTTAATCCAAAGGGCATTACTGTGTACTCATAAGAGCCATATCTCGTAACAAACGCAGTTTTGGATATATCCATTTCTCTAACTTTCATTTGGAGGTACCCCGATCGAAGATCGATCTTTGAGAAAACACAAGCACCTTCCAGTTGATCAAACAGTTCATTTATCTTAGGTAACGGGTACTTGTTTTTGATAGTTTGCTCGTTTATATCTCTGTAATCCGTGACTAGCCTCTGGGTTTGATCCTTCTTCTTAACAAATAAGACTGGTGCTCCCCATGGCGATGAACTTGGACGAATGAATCCTTTCTGGATATGTTCTTCTAATTGCTTCTTGAGCTCTTTCAATTCATCGACGGCCATAGGATAAGGTCTTTTAGCTATTAGCCCTGTTCCCGGCTTCAATTCGATGAGAAACTCTACGTCCCTGTCGGGTGGCATTCCCGGTAGCTCCTCCGGAAAAACATCTGGGTATTCCTTGACGATAAGCACATCACCAAGGCTAACCCCCTTAAGAGAATTCAGCCTATCTTCTTAAGTTCGAAAGTTGATCTGAACTTAATCTTCCTTTTCTCTGGGGTGGGGAGGGTGATTGCTCTATTTGCACAATCTATGATTCCTTCGAAACGAGTCATCCAATCCATTCCGATGATAACATCCAATCCTTGGGTTTCTAGGATGACTAAGTCTGTTGGGAAGGTGTGTTTTCCGATTTGCAAGTCTAACTGCCTACACCCGGAGTTTACTATCATCTCTCCTCCAGGTGAACTTACCCTAATAGGTTTTCCTAGACTTTCCTCAGCTAACCCATGTTTGTTAACAAAAGCTCTTGATATGAATGAATGAGATGCTCCAGTATCAAATAAAACCAATGCTGGAAAGGAGTTGAGCAAGAACATACCAATCACAGCATCAGGTTCATCATGGACTTCTTCCACATTGATGTGGTTCACTTGTCCCTTCTGGAAAGGATTGGGCTCAACTTTCTTCTCTGGGCAATCAGTTGCATAATGTCCTGTCTTCTTGCACTTGAAGCAGGTCACATTAGACAAGTCTTTCTTCCCTTCATAGTTAGGACGGTGATTCCCATTTCCATGATTATGGCCATGATGATGGTTTCCCCTGGATCCACCATTATTTCCATTGTATCCTCCATTGCTACCTTTGTTCCCTCCATTGTGGTTATGGCCATGATGTTTTTGGCCACTACCAGTGTTGGAGTGATTCCAGGGTTTATGGCTACTGACTTCAGAGGTGTGTTTCTTATATGTCCCTTCAGAATGAACCTTACTTGCACTGAACTTCCTCTTCCTGTTCTCTTCCTTTCTTATGTTGTTGTCCAAGGTGATAGCTTGATCCAGCAGAGCTTGATAGTTTGGAGTATAAGCCACAGACAACGGTATCTTCAGTTCTCCCTTAAGTCCATTGAGGAACTTTTCCTTCCTTTTTGCATCAGTATCAATGTCCTCTGGTGCATACCTTGATAGCATACAGAAGTCATCCATATACTCCTTCAGGGTTCTACCACCTTGCCTCAGGCTGCGAAATTCATCTTTCTTCAGGTTCATTATACCTGAGGAGATGTGAGCATTCCGGAAGCCTTCCTTGAACGCATCCCAAGTCATCCCATCCAAAGGATGAGTCACTTGAAAATTTTCCCACCACAATGCTGCGGGTCCTTCCAACAGGTGTGCAGTGAACCTCACTTTTTCTGCCTCAGAACATTCACAAGTTACTAAGTCCTTGTTGACTGAACGGAGCCAATCATCCGCCACTATTGGTTCAGTAGCAGAGGAGAACTTATTAGGCCTAAGCCTTAGGAATCTAGCAAGTCTGTCCACTGGGGGTGGTGGTGGAGGTGGCGGGTTGTTGTTGTGGTTGTTGTTGTTGTTGTTGGTTGCTGCAATGAACTGAGTCATCATATTCATTAACTGAGCTTGAGCGGCCATCAGTTGTTGCATGACGTCGTCGTTGTTGGTATCACGACGAGGAGGCATCTGTAGGGTTTTTCAGCATAGATGAGTGAAAGATAGACAGAACTAAGAGAAGAAAAATCCTACCCATGCACAAAGCAACCAAGTCACACAACAACACTCATAAAACAACTTACTAAGAAAAGTCTGCTTAGCAACAAACAAATATTCTAAGTTGATTTAATAAAACAACAAAGTCTGCAAACCAAACAATTCTATCATTGTCACACCACAAGTTGGAGATCAATGTTTTTAAAAAGAACGACGAACTAAACGAGGGAGAACATGGTGGTCCAACTACTAAGTCTAAACTTCGTCCATGACGTCTCCTTCATCTTCTTCGACTTCCTCGATGATGATGCCTTCCTTTGTAAGAATCTCCTTGTAGTCGTTCACCTCCTTCTTCAAAGCCTCGTTCTTCTCCTGTAATATTGTCTTCTCACGGTGCAGAGTCTCGATTGCTTCCTTCTCCAGGACTTCAATCTTCTCTTGTAGCATTCTCTTCTCACGGCGTAGAGTCTCGATCAAATCTCGATCAGCTTCGAACTCGACGTCGTTGCTCTGGATTTCATCCTTCAAGGTCCTGATCTCCTTGTTCTTGTCTCTAACTCTCTTTTCTTGGCTTTGAAACTTCTTCTCTTGAGCTCGGAACTTCTCCTCTTGAGTGTTGGCCACCTCTTCTTGGGCTTCAATCTTCTTTTGAGTCTCCTTGACTTGTGCCATTATTTCATCATTCCTCAACAGCTCATTGCGTCTATCTTCTTCTAGTTGCCAGAGGTGAAGTTCTAAGTCTTGGAGATATGGGTACAAGGGTTCTGGTTTGTTTTTGTCTTCCTCGCTAACACGGAAAGGAATCCCATGTTCGTCACGTTGGCCAAGGTGAGCAAAGTAGTGGTCTTTTAACTCTTCTTGGTATTGCAAGCAAAGGCGTCCTATTAGCTCCTGCGTGACGAGATTCAGCCCTTTCTCCAAGGAGTCACTAATTGACTTGTACTGGATGTCTTCGGTCTTGGGTTCAGTCTGGCGCCCTTGTTGGTAAAGGCGAATTCCCCATACGCCTTCTTTGTTGAAGTGCTTCAGCTGGCTTGCCTTGATGATGGGTGTTGGAACTGCCAACAGTTCTACCAACTCTAGAAGATATCTTCCAAAGCACATGTCCTTGAAGTCCTCCGCGGTTTGATACGTGAAGAATGACATTCTTAAGTGATAAAAGGTAGAGTTTATTAGACAAGACAAAGGTAAGATAAACTAATTGTGCTGTACTTAGGTACTTAGGGAAAAGAAGTTTTTTCTAACAGGTGATCACACTATTATCAACTCTTTTGTAACTCTTTTGTAGCGCCCCATCTTTAAATAAAGATGGAACACCTGTGTTATGTGCTAGTCCCTGGATCACTGCTAGCACCACAGTACAAAATATATAGTATCATTGCATAAGTATCAAAATACTACATCGAGATCCAAAAATAGCCAAGTATAGCTTTATTACAAAGTGCATAGTCATGAAGACTAGCTAAAATATTCAGAGTTCACAACGAAAATAAAAGCAATGGGCCTTCTCTTCTAGCATACGCCACGAGCAGACATGTTGGGTGTAGAATCGAGTCCATACTTACTCCTCATCAGAATTACCTGCACATTTGAATATGCAGCCCCCGAAGGAGGTCAATACAATGAAGTATTGGCAAGTGACTATGGTGGATAAAATTGTGGCAAGTCTAATTCTATATGCATATTTGGCTTAGTGGAGTTTGTAGGCTATTTTGCAGAAAGCCAGTTTTCTCCTATCTGTTGTAAAACACTTTTGTATCTCAAAGACTTGGCACCAAGGGATGAAGCCCAGGTGCACCAATAATTCTTTCCTTAGTCAAATTTTACTTTCTGAAAACCATGTTGAGATTCTTCCGTCCATCCTTGTCCAGTTGCTCGAAGTTGTCCGTCACTGGGGACACGGCTGAGTACTCAGTTTGTCGACTCTGCAGAGGTTGTGCACTTTCACCTTAAGACTCAATTTGTCCGAGATATCCTATACACGCGGAGTGTATTATGGAAAGGAGAGAATTGAGACAAGAACTTTCAGAAGAAGAATGCAACCATACTAGCAAGACCCGTTCCACCTATCAACTCTACATCTGCTTGTCAAGCTGACATGTTGCACCCTCACAACTTAGTCGTTCTAGACAGAGCCCATTGTCAAAAGGCTGCACGGGAAGCTTCTAAACTTGGAGGGACTTAGTAATCTCTTTGTTCCTGGGTGGCCGTCCACAAGTGCACTTCTGGGTGAAAACCACCATACTCATGGCCCTAAGTAGAATAGAAATTCATCCTAGGCGAAGACAACCACAAGCATAGTCCCAAAAGCCACTCAACATAAACCAAACAACCAATTCCACCCAGAAGTGTATTCAATGTTTAAACACTTAGCAATAATTCCATAATATGATAAGTAAACTTATTTATAGCATAGCTAAGCATCTAATAAACTTTTGGTGGCTGCAAGGGAAGGTATGGCTACACACTACTAGGATATTTTTAAAGTGTAGACTAACTTAGCATTCTAAGATAGTATCAAAATTTCCCTATCATGCATACTACTCAAAATCTACTAATAATGCATATAGAAAACATAGGATAGATGATGAATGTCACTTGCCTTGGTAACAAAGGGAACAAGCACAACAAGAATAACAATCACAAGGACCTTCCTCCTCTTCACAATCTAGAGACAATTAATAACACTCAATAAGCACACAAGCATAACACTTAGAATATCAATACAAAAATATGTATGCATGCTTAATATGCAATGAACTTCACAAGAGCAATTACTATATTAAGTTCTCTGTTATTCATGCATAAAGATGCAATGATCAATATTTTAGTATTTTAATTAATCAATTAATTAATGAGCATATTAGTAGTTTTAAATTATAAAGCCAATTTATTTAAGTCTATTAGAAGGAGTTTCAAATAAAACTCAATGTTACACTCTCTGGACAGAGGACATTAATATCTCTCTAAAACAATTGGATTTATTTGGAGAGAAAATTTATTAATTAAGTTGTTGATTTAATATCCGAAAGTTAAACAATTTAATTTCGCAATTTAATATGCACTAAAAGGATAAACTAATGAAACCATATTACACTACACGAGCAGAGCTACACGTGGATATAAAATTCATCAAATTTGGATGAACAGATCAAAAGATATGATTTTTACAAGTTTGTGTTATTTTCTGTTTTTAAAACAAATCTCTGCCGAAAATAGAAATTAAAAGTGCCACGCGGCGTGCTGTGATTGGGCGATACCGATTCGCGCGGATCGCGTACGTGGACCGTACGATCTAATTCAAATCTAACGCACCAGATCTATTGGACGAAGCGGTATGAGGGATCTAATCTCGTCCGTCCGATCTCGCACGGACTGCTCAGATCTAAAGGGTGCAGCGCGGCCGGCCGGAGTTCGCCGGAGATCCCGTGCCCGCGGCGGCGCCCTCATCGGAAACGATGAACCTCGCGTTCTACGGCTAGGGGAGGGGTGAAACTCATACCACTGGACGCGGGAGACGGCGGCGGACTTGATGGCGCGATGGACGTGGTCGAGGTGGTCCTTCTCCTCCTCTGCGAGCTCGTCGGAGAAGCGCGGCGGACGGCGGCGTCGGTCTTCGATGAATCAGCCGCCCTGGTGCACGAAACCACGCCGGAGCAAGTCCGTTAGACGCGTACGGTGAAGGGGAGGTGCAGAGGGGATGTGGAGACGAAGCTCGCGTGTTGAACTCACCGGAAGACGGCAAATCACGGCGGCGGCAATGTCGACGAGGATCTCGCGATTCTGGCGTGTTTTTGTTAGGGTTTGGACGCGGGAGACGGAGGCGGAGGGGGGGGTTTATATAGGGGCGAAGGGGACCGATTAATCCGTGTTTAAACAACGGATTTGATCCGATTTGATTTTCGAGTTCGTTAGGAGTTCGGTAGGAGTTCGTGATCCATACGACGAAGGAGATGACAGGTGGGGCCCGGTCGTCAGCGTCTGCGGGGAGGGAGCCGGGCTGCTGTTGGGCCGAAGCAGCTCGCGCGCGCGGTAGAGAAAGGGTTCACGCCGTGGGCTTCGGCCCAGTTGGCCTCTTTCCCCTTTTAAAAAAAAAACAAATTGCTTTACAAGCAGAGCAACAAGAATTTTCTCAGTTTCGTAGAGGAGATACGACCACTTTTAAGCGCAAAGAGTCAAAGATCAACCAGTCCCTAGATGAACCAAGCCTCGGAAAGAGGAAAAACAAACAAAAAAAGAAATGTGAAAATAGTAGATTGATTTTTTGTATAACGATTGGGGGGGTCTGTCAATCGGCCATGTATCTACGATATAGGCAGCCTCGTCTTTGACGTACAGGGCATACAGGGATAGTGAAGGAGATATGCCCTAGAGGCACGTAATAAATATAGTTTATTCGTCATATCTCAGTTGTTCATTATTTGTTTTATACCATGCAATAATTGTATTAAGCGGAAACATTAATACACGTGTGGTAGATAAACAAGTTGGTCCCTAGTAGCCTCTAAATGACTAGTTCATTGTGCAATTGATGATCGAGGTTTCCCGATCATGTGACTTGGCGTCAGTTGACTACCCAATATTTGTAGGACGTAGTCATTACGCCTTTGACCATGAGATTAACTCTTATTGCTATTCCTGGAAGATACTTTGATTGCATCAAACATCATGTCTCATAGAGTATGACAATAAAGGTGTCCCTCTCAGGTATCTGAAGGGAGTATGTTGATGAAAGGAATATGCCCGAGAGGCAATAATAAAGTGGTTATTATCTTATTCCATGTTTATGATAAATGTTTATTTCTCATGCTAGAATTGTATTAATCGGAAACATTAATGCATGTGTGACTAATGAACAAATTAGAGTTCCTAGTAACGCCTCTCGTTTAACTAGCTCGTTGATTAACTGATGATCAAGGTTTCCTGATCATGAATATTGGATGTTGTAAATAACGGGATCACGTCATTAGGAGAATGATATGATGAACACACCCAAATTAAGTATAGCAATACGAACATGTCATTAAGTTTATATTGTTGTACTGAGCATACAAAGTAACCCTAATCCTTAGACCATGAGATCATGTCAATCACTAACACCGGAAGAATGCTTTGATGACATCAAACTTCACACCGTAACAGGGTGACTATAAAGGTGGCGTTGGGTATTCCGAAAGTATTAGTTGAGGCTCATGGATCAAGAAGTGGGATTTGTCCATCCAGGTGACGGAGAGATATACTCTGGGCCCTCTTGGTGATATCACATCGACATCGCTTGCAAGCACGTGACTAGGTCACAAGGATGTCATATCACAGAACGAGTAAAGAGTACTTGTCGGGAACGAGATCGAACAAGGTATAGATGATACCATTGATCGGATCTCGGACAAGTAAAATATTGCGAGACAAAAGGAATTGGTTATGACGTTTTTTGGTTCACGCGATCACAAGATTTATCGTCGAATATGTCGGAGTCATTACGGATCTCCAGATCCCACTATTGACTATTGATCGGAGAGGTGTCTCGATCATGTCTACATTATTCACGAACCGTAGGGTGACACACTTAAGATTTGTCGACGCTTTTGGGTAGACACGGAATTTCAGAGAAAAGTTTGGACAGCACCGAAATTGTTTCGGTTAATATTGAAATAGTTCAAGGGGTTAATTGTCAATGGTTGCCAATGGTTGTTAATAGAATTAACAAATGAACCAAGGGGATAAGTGTTAATGTTTGTTAATTGAATTAACAAATATTAAAAAGAAATGAAATTGTTTTATTTAATAAAGAAAAACCCTTGGGATTTTTGAGTGGAGTTTTAAAGAGAGTGAGTGGGCATGAGTGGATGCTCCACTCACATGAAGAGGAAGGGGTGGGGGCTCCTTGAGCCGCACCACCCTTGGGCTGCCTCCCTCGCCTATATAAGGAGAGGTAGAGCTCCCTCTTATGGAGACACTTGATCATCTCTCCCTCCTCCCGCTGCTCCACCTCTCGGCCATCCGCTTGGCGAAGCCATGGCCGTTTAGTTCTCCTCCACACCACGCCGTCGTGCTGTTGGAGTTCCTTGGTGGTAATACTACTTACGCTGCCCCGCTGGATCGAGGGAACGGAGGTCGTCATCAAGCTATACGTGTGACCGAGTACGGAGGTGTTGCCCGTTGCAGCGCACATCTTCATGATCTTGAGATCGGTCAGTGAATGACTACATCATCCCCGAGAATTATTCTCGAAACGCTTACGGTCTTCGAGGGTGAGTTTCTCTTGGAATATGTTCCACTCGTTACGAGCATCTCCTAGATTAGATCTTGGCTTGTTGATTTGTTCTCACCGTAGCAAATTTTTTGTTTTCTATGCTACGAACCCATCAGTGGTATCAGAGCCAAGTTTATGCGTAGATGCTTTGTACGGGTAGAACACATATGTGTATGTGGGCGTTGATGATCATGTTATTTCTTCCTTTGTATATTTTGTATCTTAGTGGCATAGTAGGATGAAGCGGCCCGAACTAACCTTACATGTCCACGCACATGAGACTTGTTCCACGCCTGACATGCAACTTGTTTTGCATAAGTGGCTTTGCGGGTGTCTGTCTCTCCTACTATGGTTAAGATATAAAATAGAACATGTTGCTAATAATATTTTCATCACCGTTGTGGTTTCATGTTTGTAGGTAAGAACGGTTCTATCTTCGAAAGCCCTAAGCCACGTAAAATATGCAAAAATAAATTAGAGGACTTCTAACTTGTTTTTGTAGGGCATGTGATGTGATATGGTCAAAGTTAAAAATTTGATATATGAGATGATACCTTTTGTAAATTATGACAAACCGGCAGGAGCCAAATGGTTGTCTTTTTAATTTATGGCCTGCGTGCTAAATATCATATCTAGATGATATGTTGTAAATTTGGAGGACAATCAAGAAGGAGGCGCCATGGACCTTGGTGCCACGCCGGTGGAATGATGGAGATCATGCCAAGATGCACAAGATGGAGATCAAGTGCAAGAAGGACCATATCATATCACATTATCCATGCATGTGATGTTAATCCTTTTATGCATCTTATTTTGCTTAGATCTTTGCTTAGATCGCGACGGTAGCATTATAAGATGATCCCTCTCACAGTTAATATCAAGATAATAATGTGTTCTTCCTTGGTATTCACCGTTAAGAAAGTTCGTCGTTTCGAGGCACCACGTGATGATCGGGTGTGATAGACTCAACGTTCGCATACAACGGGTGTAAGCCAGATTTACACACGCAAATACTACGGTTCTACTTGGCGAGCCTAGCATGTACATACATGGTCTCGGAACACGTAACCGAAAGGTAAAGCATGAGTCATATAGATGATATGATGAACATGTCGATGTTCGCCTTTGCAGCTTGTAGCGTACCTGCACTTTAAATAAGGCAGATACCTGTGTATAGTGCAAATCCCTGGATCGATTCGTTTGCACACACAGTTTACGATGTAATATCACAACAAAGTATCAATTTTATTACATCGATGATCCAGACTTACAAAATATTCATTACAAGTTGCATAGCATAAAGCTAGCTTTGAAATAGTACACAGCGGAAATACAATAGCAGTGAGTCTCTATCACTTTCATGCTGCCACAGGCGAAAACATGTTGGTTGTAGACTCGAAACCTATAAAAAAAACCTCACTCGTCATCTGAACAATCTGCAATAAGAAAAATATTGCAACAACGTGGGTCAGATTCCATAAAAAATGGAGTCTGACAAGTGACACTATGGTGGACACTTAATGGAATAACTCTATAGCCTATATGCATATTTGGCTGGTGGAGTTCAAGGCTATTTTGCATAAAGCCAATTTTTCCTATCTCTTTGGAAAACACTTTCTTCAAATTAAGACAAGTATGGCATGAAAACCATAAATCTCATCTTCCCTTGTTCACCCATCAAGTTTTATTTCTGAAGTTGGAATGGTGGAATCCTCCGTTGACGTCCGTGATCAGCTGCTCAAATTGTCCGTACCGGGGACACGGCTAATTACTTAGTTTTACACTCTGCAGAGGTTGTGCACGTTCACCATTGTACCCATTCAACCCAAATTATCCTTTACACACCATTTGTGATAAGGAAAGGAGAAGAATGAGACGAGATCGTTCAGAAGCATTTTCCCTCCCACCTTCCTTGACCTGTTCCACCTAACACCCCCTACATCTGCTTGTCAAGTCAGAGAGAGTCCATGCAACATAATTGATCAAGCCAGAGCCCATATGGCAATGGCTGCACTGGAAGCAATCGTCACTCGGAGTTCTTCAGATTCCTCTGTTCCCTGGGTGGCCATCCACAGGTGCACTCTCAGGTGAAAACCACCATGCTCATGGCCCCAAGTATAGTAGAAACTATTTTAGGCGAAGACAACCAAAAGCACAGCCCTGAGTAGCCACTCAACATAAACCATTCAACCAATCCACCCAGGTGATTCATTAACTTAGTGATGTGTACTCTCAGGTGAAAACCACCATGCTCACGGCCCTAAGTAGAATAGAAATTCATCCTAGGCGACGACAACCATGAGCACAGTCCTGAGTAGTCACTTAACATTTTGTAAAACTTTTCATCAATTGCATAGCATCAATATATCTACTAAGTATTATATAGGAACCTAGACACAGGAGTAAGTGTTTCTACACAGGTTTTGCATAGCAATACTATCGTACACATGCTTACATAAAAATACACTAAGTAATGCATATAGAAAATAATAGGAAGTTTATGAGGTGTGCCACTTGCCATTGAATGTTGTCGTTGTTCACAAACTCTTTTCCACGATACTCGGAACTCTCCGTTCAGTCTAAACAATATAAACAAACAACAATACAACAATCATAAAACAAAACAACACAACACATACAAGCATACATAATGAACAAACAAGTTTCATAACTTCTAAGGAAAACATGTCATGCATGATATGCAAATTATTTCTAAGGACTAGAGATGCATGTCATGCCATGAAATTCTTTTAAGTTAATGCAAGGCAATTAGGTTGGTCAAAATGACTAAGGACTAAAGTCATAGGTTGGACAAAATAATTTGTTATAAATCATCTTGAATAAGCACTCAATGACTTAGTCATGATGTGCATAACTACTTAGAGAAAAACACTAACTCTATTCTTCAAGGTTATCAACAATTATTAACAACTCTTGGTAAATTAGATATTCACTATAGTGAGAGAGACAAACACCCGGCCAACCACTTAAATTGTGTAACAGGTCTCATGTACGTGGACATGTAAGGTTAGTTTCCAGGCCGCTTCATCTCACTATGCCGCTAGGATCCAACAAACTTCAAGATGGTAATAACATGATCAAAAATTGTTTATGTCTAAAGTGAAAGATAAGATTAGAAAAGAGGGAAAAGATAGTAAGAATGATGTAGTTGGTCTTCCAGGCTTCATCTCCAGACTTGTAATATTCTCCTTGGTGATGTCTTGATTGAATTCTTGGTAGACTTGAATAATCTTCGGACTTGATGATTTTTGTATCACCTAGGCTGGTCTTGGATTTTACTTACTCTTCATGAAGTCTCAGAGAAGGAGGGAGAAAAGAAGGAAAGAGGAACCAAGACTTAGAAAATATTTGCCGGGTAGTCTTCATGAACTTCTTCTTGAATTTCTTCTAAGTGCTTCTACTCCTTGAAGATTCTTGTAACACCCCAAATTTTGGAAACAATAAAAACTAAATTATAAAAGATCCAAATTTTGGAAGCAACAACAACTTTTTGAAATGTCCTGTCAATGGATGTGTTTTCCCTGGTATGCTCTGTCTGTCAAGTTGTGTTTTGGTGTTTGTGTTGATGACTTCTAAATAACAACCTATTAAATATAGTATGACTTCTGAAATCCAGGATTATGGCAAGTAAAACAATACATATATCTTCTTCTATCTTGTTCTTAACAAACTATAGTCATCATGAGGTCTTGATTTTAACAGTTACCCAAAGGCAGTTTAATTGAGAAGATAAAAGTATTTCCAAAATTACATGTTTGCAAAACTATAGAGGACCATATAATAAGCCTTAAATTATATTGGATGTTAATATGATGCAAGCATTACCAACTCTCTTTTCCAAAACACCAATTTAATTAGCCTCTGGAAATAAATGCTCAGCTTGTTAGAGTAATTCTATTTATACCAAGATCCATGTCTGGATCATTATGATCACCACCTCACCTTATACTGGTTTAATTATATTCCTACCAAAAATACCCTGTTTTGATTCTGTTGATCACCTCCTCACTAATATTTTTGATCTATATTAAAAGTATGGCTATTGATCCAATTGTGTGGTTGGCCATTAGGTTATGTGCTTAAATTGTTTCCCATAAGTGTGTTATTTTATGTGTGCTCATGTGGTGTTGAATGTGAAAAAAATTGATTTATATAAGTTAATTGGGATCTAAATGTTTGTTGTTCTTATATTGCATAAGTTTAAGGTGTTACCTCGTGTAATATTGTTTGGTGGTGTTTTTCTCAAAAATTCTATTTTATAAAAGTTACAAAAAATCAATCTCCACTCCTGTTCATTTTTAGCATTTCTAGAGTTTGAACATTAGGGTCGATTCTATTTACAATGGGAATGCAACTCACTTAATTTAATCCTCACCAACTCTACTATTCACTTGTATCATTCTTTATATTTTACAAAAATGTTTAATCACTATTTCTTGATTGTTTTGAGTACTACATTATAAGGTGACCATGAGTGCTCTATTAGTTACCCCTTTTCTCATTTTCTTATGTAGTGGTTTATTGACCCTTTTTCACTAACTTCTAAACCTAATGTTGCACTTATACTCCCCCCTAACCAAAACAACTTGTTATATATTTTTCTTGTCAAAGTGTTGACTAATCCATCATGGTTTAGTGGCTTAATTAAATCAGCCCGAAAATATTCGAAATCCTAAACCTCCACTCCCCTCCTCCCAAACCCTGATCTTAGACTTGCTTTGGATCCTCACACACCCCTGCACTCCTTGGCCTCAGCCCTGGCCAGCCCTTGCCTCATTTCTCATTTTCTTTACTCACTTGAGCTTTTCGTCAAACACCTGGTAGGTAGGAGACACCACCTCCATTATTTCACCTCCCTCCATCAACTTGGAGACAGTGGCTAGCATCCAAAGCTTGCAACAGTACCAGCTGACGCTCCTCCACCGCCCCTGTCGCCCAATCCCCTGCCAGTGCTCTCTCTCTCTTCCTCTGTCCATTCCCAAGCACCCGAGCGCGCCACCCTCTTCTCTTATTGCAACTGAGGCTCCCTCGGCCTCCGTTACCTTGCCCATTGCCTTCCCCTGCACTCTCTCACCCACCCCCAGCAAGATCTCCCGAGCTCTTGCTCTTCCCTCCTCAGGATCCTTGAAGAACCGAGACCCGGCGCCGTGGGCTTCCGAGGAAGAGCGCCACTGCAACCGACCCCCTCTTCTCGCCATTTTTCCTCCATCGCACTCCTCTCTTTCTGGGCAACCTCTGAGACACCTCCATTCGTTTCAGGAATCGCCGGTGATGCTTGGACCTCGCCGTGCTCGCCCCGGACGCCGGAGATCGCGCCATCGACCCGAAGCTCGCCACCGAGTTCTGCGGGTACCTGAGGCCGTCCTCGACCCTTCGCGTCTTCCTCCACCGCTCCTCGTTGCCCCTCTGGTCCCCTAGGTGAGCCCCTCGAGCTCGACCTCTCCGCTAGGGTTCTGGCCATGTCCTTCGCGTCGCGAGGTTGAAGACGCGTGCGTACCCTCCGATTCTTGATCCACGGCCTTCGTTTGAACTCCCCAGGTCTAATTCGGGCCGTCGGATCAGAGATCTACGGTGGCTTAACGCTTCTCTCGCGCGCGCAGCAAGTTGGGCCGGCCCAGCTCGGGCGACCCAGCCCCGCCTCGGATCCGGCCCCCTTTTCTTTTGTTTTTCTGATTAATTAAAATCTTGTTAATTTCCCTGTTATTTTACCTTGTAGCTTTAATTCGTTTCTGAGAGATTTATTTATCCAAATTGGATGATTAAAAATGTTTTGAGTAGATATGAGTTTTCTTAACCATTTGGCACTGGCCCTTCTCAAAAATATATTTGTATGAGTGTGATATATGCAATCTTGTAAAACTTGAGTTTAAGAATACCTACCTAGATCTATAAGCCTTGCATGCAAGATGATTTTGCACCATTTACTTAATAACTTGATTTTTTTAATCCAAATCTTGCAAACTTTAGTTCTATGGAAAGCCAGTGAGAATACCTACCTAGATCTATAAGCCTTGCATGCAGGAGATGTGTCTAACTACAGTTATATAAAGTTTAAGAATGACATCATTAGCTATTTGAAGAATTTTAAATCCTTATTAAAAATACTTTTTGGAGTAAATCCAATTGCATGTGGTATATATTGGTATTAGCTATCATATACTAGATTGGTAGAATTTTTCATCTTATATTTTGCTCTTGGTAGATTATTTGCTAAAACAGTAGGTTATTATAGTAGAAAAAGAATATTTTTATTTTCTGTTAATTGCATGTGTTTGATTTTAATGTTTGGTGCTATATATGTTTGTACAAATAAATTAAGAGTAATTTTGTTGGATACTTATGTGTTTTCCTAAGCATGAAAAGTTGGGTTTGTGTAAAAATATTTTATATCTTATGTTGTACTCTATTAATGGTAAAATGTATGTATTCCACTAAAACTGAAATATATGGAGATAGGAGTGTCCAAATTAAGTGAATCCAATTTCTAAAGAAAGCTTAAGTCAATACCTATCCATAGAAATTAACCTTGCATATAGGGCATTCATAAAACTGAAACTATATTCATTATGGTTTTGAGACCAGTAGCATTTGTATGATTTTTAACTTATGTCCAGTAATAACTTTTGATGCAAATCCAATTTCCCTAGCTTCCTATAGTTACTAGGTGTACTGTGGTAGAAGAACTTATATTTCTGAACAATATTATAGGAGTTATGATTTATCTACCAAAACAGCAACATTTGGCTAATAGAAGTATTAGCTTTTAATCATCTGTTCTTAGCAAATGTGAATTGTATAAACATTACTGATCATCTTTTGAAGATCAGAACCTTAACTCAATAATAATTACTTGATTGAACCACTTTTATAATGTGTGGTGCATTGTTTACTTAAGTTTAGCATTATTCACTTTGTACCCTAATAATAACATCAATTGTGTTGATATGCTTTGTTTGTGGGTATGTTGGTGTGTTATGTTAAATCGCTTTAAACATCATCTTATTTATCTAATAAGTGTGATGAGCTAAATTCCTGTTTTACCTCAATTATTATGTGTTGGTGTGCTTAGTAACTCTTAAGTACAGAAAACTTAGGTTATCCTTTAATAACCTTAATGAATTTCCTAAAAGTATTGTTAGCACATTCACTTTTGAGGTTTCAGATAGTTCATCTTGTTTCCTAGGAGTTGCACTAATTTCATTTGTGTGTTATGCATGTGAATGATTGTTTGGTGTTAAAAATGTCACCCAGTAGTTTCTTGTGTTTTTCAAGGCTTAATGTATGGCCTTCTTATTTTAGATTGTTGTCAACACGTGGTTAGTGTGTGATTGTTGAGTTAATAGTTGATGTGGTCTTAGTTGTGGTGTCCTGTTAAATAGGCCTAGTGCACCATTTTAGCTCTTAGTCATAAACTTGTTTGGACAGTGGTGTTACCATTGTTTGTCGCTTAGTTACTTGATAGTAGGTGTTTCTTGAGCTAGTAACATGTTTGCATGTGAGTGTGCTCAATGCTAGTGTTAATGTTAATACTTGCTTGAGTGCTAGGATACTTTTGTCTGAAGTATTTCCTAAGCAATTAATATACTTTTGTCTGAAGTATTTCCTAATCTACTAAGATACTTTTGTCTGAAGTATTTCCTGAAACTAATATAACAACTCTTATTAAATGATATAATAAGCCTAAGTAATGCGTTGTTATCGTGTTCTGAAGAACTACCTTTTTAATAATCAGAGTTGTTGTGTATATTTTCTTAGGAGAATCTGTTGTTGTCTTAGTTCTAGGGACTTTGTTGATTGCTATTGTATAGCTAAAGGTCTTGTTTGCTGCTGTTTGTATCTCAGTGTCTTGTACAATGCTTGCTGTTTGTTATGTCCTTGTGGCTTTGTCTTGTATTCTAAGTGTGGTTCATTTTACTGTTTACGACGTTAGATACGATCAGGAAGGAACGGGAAGTGAGGAATGAACTTGAGGAACATCAAGATCAAGACCAAGGACATATTGCTGAGCCAGGCAAGCCCACCTCACCACTATAATGAAATCCTATTATTTTATCAAGCATGTTTTGTTTTCAAAATAAAATAATGCATGTTTTACTTCTTTTGTGGCGCCTTGCCACCCGAAAACTATTTTACCAAATATTGTTTGGCCAAAGTTATCTACTAGAATAGCTGTAGGTATTATAAAAACAGTTTTACTTGATGAGTCTTGTCATTGAAGGCTCTATCAAGAAGATTAAGCTTTCTAGTAGTATATTCTGTTACCTTACCTCAAAACTATAGGATGGGAACCTGTTTGATAAAAATGTTATATGGAGGAAAACCTGAGTTGCTGGGAGCAATCAGTGAGAAAGAAATATTTTATGAAAACCCGAGATGTTGAGAGCATTCAGAGATGTTGCGAAAACCCGAGCTGCTGGGAGCAGTCGGAGATGGAGGTTTAATTTCGAAGTCCCTGCTGCCGCCCGAACAATTAACCCGTGCAACCACACTACCTGACATGGGTAGGGTTTAGCCGGAAGCTTGTCTGTCTTAGTGTTGGGGCTCTCATACTTTCTATGAGGGCTGGGCCCTCGAAGCCGGGTTGTCGTCCGGAAGAGACAATACACTGTTGAGGACCAACAGCCGGACGATTACGGTGGGTCTCCTGACGTGGCGGTGTGGCGTCCCGAGGAAAGACCAAGAGGTCTAGTGGAGCACACGGTGCCGAGGAGAACAAACCTACCGGGAGGCCCCGATACTAGGGTGGTCATAGTGGAAAGTTTTGATCGTGTTATCCGGACCCCCGCATGCTGTCGTATGACGGGTCGTGGCAGACACGGCGGAATAACCGATAGGTGTGGTTAAAGTGTGCAACCTATGCAGAGTGTAAATCTATTCGAATAGCCGCGTCCGCGGTCATGGACGGTTGGAAAGGCCCCACTGGGCGTCTGGAGAAAGAAGTTGTTTTATAAAGGAAAAATGTTTATGTGGAAATCAGGAGGTACCTGGGAGGTACGCAATTTGGGTGAGGATGATTGGTCTCGGGGAGACAATCAGTCCAATCTCAAGGAAGGAAAAAGGGGTATCCCCATCCTAGTGTTTTTAATGGTTTTACAAAAGAAAGTTTTGAACTTGGATATGTCTTTCCTATATCCAAGAGAAGAGAATTCTATCTCTAAATGTTTTTCTTCAACAAAGATATAGAGATGTCGTATTCTCTATGTCTAAAATCATGGTATTCGAAAACTAAGCCCTATAGTCGTATATAGCAGCCATCCCAGTTTTCGAAAAGTGTTTTCTTGCATTATCATGAAAACTTAAGCCTTAGAGGTGGTCTTGCGAGTACGTAAATGTACTCATATGGCTGTGTCCCTGGATATTCAAACGTCCAGGTTGAAATGAGGAGATGTGCGACAAGAAGGAGGAGTACGCCGACGACTACGCCAACCGAGTGTCCCGCTCAACTGCTCTGTGGGAATGCGTCAGGACGTGACGAGGGTCGACGCTAGCCGAAGCTGCCGCTGAACCTTAGTAAATATTCGTCAAGTGCGACGATGTTTGCAGTCTTGGTCATGAGACCATTATTTATGTAAGTCGTATACTATTCGAGTTGTATGATGTAACTTTGTATACCATGTTGGTTATGTGATTGCGATGCACTGATCATTGGGATCGTGATCTGTTTACATAACGTGGGCATCTCTGACGGTTAGTCAGTGGGGTCCTCACAATTCTTCTAAAGTCTTGTTTGGCTAAGTTCTTCATTGGCCTTCTAGCTCCATGTTAAAAATACTAAGTGTCTGGTGCATAGCACTTTTACCAAAATACTAAGTTTGGAAATAATCCTAACTTAGAGAAAAATAATGAAGATATTTCCTATGGGAAATATATCTATATGAGAAAATAAGTTATGCATGCAATGCAATTTTAAATCCTAAGAAATATCATACAAAATTTGTGTTATTTATAAAGTATGCATTAGGCCATAAATGCAATTTAATTAATTTCTATTTTTGGAAAATATAATAAAAGGAATAATTATAAGATTAATGTTTTCTTTAACTAAATTTTATAACAAAATTTTATAATTAGTGTTAATAGACAGGGAGCATATAATTAAGTTTATAGCAATTTGATTTAATCAAAAATAATATTTCTATTAATAGTTATGTTGAAAATAGTCAAACTATTCAAATTAAATATATAACTATGATTTCATTCAAATATTATTCAAAATTATTTTATAGCAGTGGCATTAATTTACAAATATTCTAAAGTTTCTAAAACAATTTTATTTGCAATTTTTGGAATTATAGATTTAAAGTTATGACAAATATACTCAAATCTTCCATTTGAAATTTGAATATTTTCAACTAAGTCAAATTTGAAATTTGGCAGATCCAAAATATTCTACATGTCGAGGGCTTTCCAAATATATAAAAATAAATGAATTTGGATAAACAGAGAAAAAGATATGATAGTTTGAATAGACAGGGGCTTTTCTGCAAAACTGCCAATTAACTAAATCGTGAAAATGATTTTACACGTCAGCGCTGACTGGCCGCTGACTGTGCACTAACTGGGCTGCTGACTGGGATCCGACGTGGATAAGTGATTCGATCTGGGCCGTCAGATCAGGATCTGGCGGTCCAGATCTAAGTACCCGTTCGATTTAAAATTTCTAATCTACACCGCACCATCGGGATCAGATGGCTCACCGTGCTTGACCAGCTGGTGGCGGCGGAAACTCGCCGGAGTTGGAGGAGATGGCGGCGGTGCTCTCGGGGGAGGACGGCGCCGGCGCTGTAGCTCCTCCCCGGATGAACGGAAGGCAGCTCCGGGCGCGGTGCGTCGCGGGGAGGGCGATGGAGGCGGCGGCGTCTTCCCGTTCTTCCTGGACCAGCGTGGACACGCGGGCGGAGCCACGGGTACTCCGGCGACCTCGGGTCAAGCATGGACTCGTCGATCTGGCGCCTAACAAGTCACGGGAAAAATCAGAGAGTTGCGCACGGACGAAGCAGAGGAGATGGGACAGAGGAGAGAGCACGAGGTTGTCTTCATTCACCGGAACTCGAGGAAAACACCGGCGGCAATGGCAAACTTCGGCGATGCAATTAGGCGGCCTGGGGGCGTTCCGAGATAGGGTTTGAGAGGGGAAATGCGGAGGAGGGGCAGGGGGTTTAAATAGCAACGACCGAGCGTTAAATCCGTGCCTTAATCGTGCGGATTTGGAGAAGGAAACTCCGGTGGTCTCGGGCGCGATTTGGGGCAAAGGTTGAAGACGGGCTGACGTCAGCATGACGTCAACAATTTTTCTTTTTCTGTTTTTCTGATTTTTCTTTTAATTCATATCTTTTGATTTATTTGTCCAAATGATGTCAACAAATTTCTAAAAATTTGTAAAATTATTATCTTTGTAAAATTATTATCTTTGGGCATGTTTTGAACACTTTTCACACATAATTTCGGAATATTGATTAAATGTAAAATTGACACTTTATGTTTAATTTAAAACTAGGGTTTAATTAATTTTAATTTTGGTTAAATAAATTATATGAAATACCCATATTCAATTATGTTTGAATTTATGTTATTTAAACTCATTTCCCATATTAAATAAATTTTAGATTTAATAGATTATTAAATAACATATTACAACTATTTGTAATCAAAAGAGAAAATGTAATGTAAACATTTTTAATTCAAATTATTTTTTGCACCAATAAGTTTCATAATATGATAATTCATTTGAAAACTTTATAACATATGTTTATAATAGATTTTAGATTTAATTTATGTCTTATACTGGATATAAATTCATGAAAATCATTTTATGTTTTGAAAATAAATGAAGTTCATTTAAACTAAGGAAATGTTTATTTGGATAATTCATTAATTATAAAATATATGAAGTTTTAAAGTTATGAATTATAAACTTATAATTTCCAAAACTTTAATTTGAATTTAGTTAAATGAATGAAAACCATTTGGCAAAAATATACCATTTTAAATAGTCTTGAATTTGTGAATGGATATGGCTAAGTGGTTGAAATCAATTATTTATAGGTAAATTATTTTATTAAAATAAACTGGTTTGAAGTTTATAAAACAATTGTCAATTTATATAATGAGGCTTAAGAAAATACAATGCATAATAATTTTTTTAACTTGAAACCACTTTTGAAAATAATGTTTACTTGAGATATTCAAATTATTAAACTCTTTCAATATGTTTGAAGTCTTTCATAGTTGGTTTTCTTATGCATTTAATGTTTTATTTTAAGCAAAAACAAAAGTTTTAAATTTTAGTGATTTTTGAACATTATAAAATTTTGGTATGTTACACAGCTACACCATCTCTCGTGATGATCGGTTATTTGTGTCGTGAATTTGGTTCGTGTAATCACTGAAACGACTAGAGGGATGTTGTTTTTGAGTGGGAGTTCATGTAATAATTTTGAATTAACTTGAACTTAATTTATCATAATCTTAGTATAAATAGTCTTTGCAAATATGTTGTAGATCATGGCACCACCTGCTTTCAATTTCAATATGTTCATGGAGAAAGAGCAACTAGGAAACAATGGAAGAAACTTCACCAATTGGGCACTTAACATGAGGATACTCCTCACAGCTTGTCAAAAGCTCTATGTTCTTGATGCACCGCTAGGTGCCCTGCCCGCTGATGACGCTCCCGATGATGTGAAAAAATGTTTTCCTGACTCAGAAGGAGGACCACAGTGTAGTTCACTACGGCATTCTGTATGGTTTAGAGCCAGAGCTGCGAAAACGTTTCGAGAACATCACTGCTTTTGATACAATGGGAGAATTGAAAATGATTTTCGGTACCCATGCTGCCGTAGAAAGTTATGATGCTTCAGAAAAGTTCTTTAGCTGCATGATGGAAGAGAACAGCTCCGTTAGCGAGCACGTACTCAAAAAGTCTGGGTACGCCTATAAGCTCATATCCCTGGGTATATCGATCCCCAATGAGTTAGGAATTCATCGTGTTCTCCAATCACTCCCACCAAGTTACAAGAACTTTGTGATGAACTACAATATGCAAGGCATGAAGAAGACTCTCCCCGAGCTTCTGTCAATGCTCAAAACTGCTGAAATGGAGATAAAAAAGGAGCAACAAGTGTTGATGATCAATAAAACCACTAGTTTCAAGAAAGGCAAGAAAGGAAAGCTGAAGGGTAATTTCAAGAAGGGCGGCAAAATTGTTTTCGGGCCTCAGAAAAAGACCAAGGCTGGCCCTAAGCCTGACACTGAGTGCTTTTACTGCAAGGGTTCTGGGCACTGGAAGCGTAATTGCCCCAAATATCTGGCGGATAAGAAGGCTGGCAAAGTGAACAATGGTATATGTGATATACACGTTATTGATGTGTACCTTACTAGTACTCGTAGTATCTCCTGGGTATTTGATACTGGTTCGGTTGCTAACATATGTAACTCGAAACAGAAACTACGGAATAGACGACAACTAGCAAAGGATGATGTGACGATGCGCGTCGGCAATGGATCAAAGGTTGATGTGATTGCTGTCGGGACGCTACCTCTTCGTCTACCATCAGGATTAGTGATGAACCTTAATAATTTTTATTTGGTGCCTGCGTTGAGCATGAACATTATATCTGGATCTTGTTTGATGCAAAATGGTTATTCATTTAAGTTTGAGAACAATGGATGTTCGATTTATGTGAATGATATCTTTTATGTTCATGCACCTATGAAGAATGGTTTATTTCTTTTGAATCTTGATAGTAATGATACACACATTCATAATGTGAATGCCAAAAGAATCAAGTTGAATGATGATATTGCTACGTACATGTGGCATTGCCGCTTAGGTCATATTGGTGTTAAGCGCATGAAGAAGCTCCATTCTGATGGGCTCCTAGAATCACTTGATTATGAATCATTTGAGACATGTGAACCATGCCTTATGGGCAAGATGACTAGAACCCCGTTTTCCGGCACGATGGAATGGGCGACGGATTTATTGAAATCATACATACCGATGTGTGTGGTCCAATGAGTGTGTCGGCGCGCGGTGGATATCGTTATTTTGTTACCTTCACGGATGATTTAAGTAGATATGGGTATATTTACTTAATGAAACACAAGTCTGAGAAATTTGAAAAGTTCAAAGAATTTCAGAGTGAAGTGGAAAACCATCGTAATAGAAAGATCAAATTTCTGTGATCCGATCATGGAGGTGAGTATTTGAGTTACGAGTTTGGCACACATATGAAAGAATGAGGAATAGTTTCACAACTCACTCCTGTCGGAACACCACAACGTAATGGTGTATCGGAACGTCGTAATCGTACTTTATTGGATATGGTTCGGTCTATGATGTCTCTGACAGATTTGCCAATATCATCTTGGGGTCATGCACTAGAGACAGCTACATTCACTTTAAATAGGGCTCCATCTAAATCCGTTGAAACGACACCGTATGAACTATGGTTTGGAAACAAATCTAAGCTATCGTTTCTAAAAGTTTGGGGATGCGATGTTTATGTGAAGAAGCTTCAGCCAGATAAACTCGAACCCAAAGCGGAAAAATGTGTCTTCATAGGATACCCTAAAGAAACAATTGGGTATACCTTCAATCACAGATTCGAAGGCAAAGTTTTCGTTGCTGGATCCTTTTTGGAGAAGGAGTTTCTCTCAAAAGGTGTGAGTAGTAGGAAGGTAGAACTCGACGAGGTTATTGAACCTTCTCTTCTTGGAATGGCGAGTAGTGCAGCGCTAGAAATTGTTCCGGAGTTGACTTCACCAGATGAAGAGGGAACTAATATGACTGCAAGGCCGTTGAGAACAAATGGATTTTTAAGAAGAGAACTGACGCTGATGGTAATGTGACCGTCTATAAGGCTCGACTTGTCGCAAAAGGTTTTCGACAAGTTCAAGGAATTGACTACGAGGAGACGTTCTCTCCTATAGCAATGCTGAAGTCTGTTAGGATTATGTTAGCAATTGCTGCATTTTTCGATTATGAAATCTGGCAAATGGATGTCAAAACTGCGTTCCTTAATGGTCACATTGAGGAAGAGTTGTACATGGTGCAACCCAAAGGTTTTGTCGATCCTAAGGATGCTGACAAGGTATGCAAACTTCAGCGATCCATTTATGGACTGAAGCAAGCATCCCGAAGTTGGAACCTCCGCTTTGATGAAGTGATCAAAGGGTTTGGATTTGTCCAAACTTATGGAGAAGCTTGTATCTACAAGAAAGTGAGTGGGAGCTATGTAGCATTTCTAGTACTATATGTGGATGACATATTGTTGATTGGAAATGATATAGAATTTTTTAATAGTATAAAAGGTTATTTGAACAATAGTTTTTCGATGAAGGACCTCGGTGAAGCATCGTATATATTAGGCATCAAAATCTATAGAGATAGATCAAGACGCTTCATTGGGCTTTCGCAAAGTATATACCTTGACAAGATTCTGAAGAAGTTCAGAATGGATGAAAGTAAGAAAGGGCTCTTACCTATGTTACAAGGAAAGACATTGAGTCAGACTCAAAGTCCAGCTACATCGGAAGATAGAGAATTGATGAACAAGATCCCCTATGCCTCATCCATAGGCTCTATCATGTAAGCTATGCTATGTACAAGACCGGATGTGTCACATGCTATTAGCTTGACTAGCAGGTACCAATCTGATCCAGGTTTGGAACACTGGATGGCGGTAAAGAATATCCTAAAGTTCTTAAGAAGGACTAAGGATATGTTTCTCGTGTATGGCGGTGAAGAAGAGATCGTCGTAAGATGTTACGTCGATGCTATCTTTGACACCAATCCGGATGACTCTAAGTCACAATCTGGGTACGTATTTCTTATGAATGGAGGAGCAGTAAGCTGGAGGAGTTCCAAGCACCCCTTGGTGACGAGATCGTCGATAGAAGCGGAATATGTTGCTGCCTCGGAGGCAGCGCAGGAAGGAGTTTGGATGAAGGAGTTCATATCCGAACTAGATGTGGTTCCAAGTGCGTTGGATCCGATGGGTATCTATTGTGACAGCAATGGTGTCATAGCCAATGCTAAAGAACCAAGGTCTCACAAGAATTCCAAACATTTCAAGCGCCGTTTTCACTCCATTCGTGAACATGTCAAGGATGGTGATATAAAGATTTGCAAAGTACATACGGATCTGAATGTGGCAGACCCTTTGACTAAACAACTCCCAAGGGCAAAACATGATCAACACCGGAACTCCATGGGAGTTAGGGTCATTACAATGTAATACAGATTATTGCCCCTAGTGCAAGTGGGAGACTGAAAGGAATATGCCCGAGAGGCAATAATAAAGTGGTTATTATCTTATTCCATGTTTATGATAAATGTTTATTTCTCATGCTAGAATTGTATTAATCGGAAACATTAATGCATGTGTGACTAATGAACAAATTAGAGTTCCTAGTAACGCCTAACTAGCTCGTTGATTAACTGATGATCAAGGTTTCCTGATCATGAACATTGGATGTTGTTAATAACATGATCACGTCATTAGGAGAATGATATGATGAACACACCGAAATTAAGTATAGCAATACGATCAAGTCATTAAGTTTATATTGTTTGTAACACCCCAATTCTCTTAGCTTTAGCATTGTGGTGTTATTCTGGATTTTTCACCTCTTGCTGAAACTTTTGTGTGTAGAAAATTGAGTAAGGATTTAATTTGTTTGCACATCTTATGTTGTGGGTGCTCCACTAGTGTTCCCTGACATTGAAAACACTCAAGTCACATAGCACCAAAATAAAATATCCACTATTATGATCTTCATGGTTGTTAAAACTTACCCAAACAAGGGGCTATTATAAAGCAAACCCTAAATGGTTTTTGGCATGCATTTGAAACATTTCCATCTAGGTCACATATAATTCCATACCCTGTTCTAAATTATCACACAAGAGCTTGTTTGCATATGAATCTCACTAGCTTTTGTAGTCATCAAAATAACATGACCATTTGAGTGATTCTTTTCCTTCTCACCAAAAGTTCTCTTTTCTTTGGGAGCTAAATAAGATGTTTGATTTGGGCATTTAGAAAATTCAGTAGTTTCACTAAATATGGTGAGCATGGGTAATTTATTTATTTTTTTCTTTTGTGGTTAATGTTTGAATTATTCAAACTTAGGGTTTGAATATGTTTGAGGATTTTACTCAAAACTTCTTTTCTCTCTCTCTCTCATTTCTACTCCACCTGCTGGAAAAGGAGAGCAACATGATTACCCCTCCTAGCCCACCTGTCATGGGCTCGGGTCACCTCTCCTCCTCTTTCCTCCTTTCTCTTTTTCTCTCCACCCAACCGAAGCACACTCCCCTCTCTTCTCACTGGCCAGGCAGTCTCCTCCCGACCAGCATCCTCTCTGCCCCTCTCCACCGCCCTAGAGGACCAACCAGAACTCCCCTCCCCTTCCCCAAACCGCTCCTGCCCGAGGGAGCCCGAAAACCAGCCCCTGGTTTTGGAACCGTGCTCAGCCTCGCCCTCTCCTCTTAACACCCTGCCCGAGGCTCTCCCTCACCTCCTCTGCTCACCCCTACCACCCTCACCCAAAGCCACGCCCTCTCTCGAGCTCTGGAGGTGAAAAACCTCGCCGGAGACCGATTTCTTCCCGCAGTGCTCATCGTCGTTCCTTTCCACCTCTCTCTGCCATTTTTGGCCCCTCGAGCGCGCCTCGTCGAGATCTAACTCCCCCTGTCCTCCTTTTCTCTTCTAGGTGTCCGTAGCCGCCGCGCTCGTCCTCGACCCGAGAAGCTCGCCGCCGCCGTCGCCATGGATTCCGACGTTGCATGCGAGAGTTGAGGACACCGTCGAGCTCGCCATCGTCCCCTCCATCGATCTCCACCCTTCCCCTGGCCCCGCGCGGTCTCTGGTGAGCGCCATCGCCACCATTTCCCTCCCCCTCGTCTGGTTCGTCCGTGCTGCGTCGCGAGGAGGACGACGACCGTGAGCCGTAGATCACGAGATCTACGGCCAGGTTTGAACCTCCCCGTGCGCGCGCAGCCGCGCGCGTTTGGGCCGGCCCAGCTCTGCCCCCGCGCGAATCCGCGCTGCTCTGCGTGGCCTCTGGGCCGATCTGGCCCAGATCTGGCCCGTTCGGCCTGTTTCTCTTTTATTCCTTTTCCTGTTAATTTTTCCAGTAAATCTAGAGTTTAGCTTTAAATCATTTGTGGTAAATCTAGAGTGGCTAAAATGATGGGATAAATTTTGTAACATGCCTGCACGTTTTCTTAACCATGTGGCGTTGGACTTGTTCCAAAATGTGTTTTCTGTTTTGTGGTAAAATAGATTTAGTAAAAAGTACCTATTTCACCATTTGTTTAATAACTTGTGTGTTATAAATCCAAATCATGCAATCTTGGATCTGTTGGAAAGCTTGTAAAAATTCCTATCTAGATTGGTAAATCTTGCATGCAGGAGAATAATCTAGCAAAAGTTATTTTTAGTCTAAGAATAACATCAGTAGGTGTTTGGGGACTTTTAACTCTTCAATAAAAACACTTTTTGAGGTTAATCCAACTAGGGGTGTTAGATATGTGTTGGAGGTACCATATACTAAAAATGTAGATTTTTCTAGTAACTTGATATTTCTTAGTGAATAAATCCCTGAACAACAGGGAAATAATCTCTTAAAATGCATTTCTTAAATTTCAGAGATTATGACATGTTTAGTTTTAATTGGTGGAGCCACCTCTGTCCACAGATAAATGTTGAGGATAATTTTGTGGGATAGCCACAGGTTTTATCTAACTCACCCCACTGGTTTGACACCAAAATAATTCTTATTATTTTCTGCACATAGATAATGCTCAGAAGTATACTCTATTTTAAAACTGGGATAACTTAAGCTAGGAGTATCTAAATTTGATGAATAAAATCTCCACTTAAAGAGAAAACTCCTATCTCACCAGAAAGGCTAATTATGCATTCAGGAGATCTATAAAACTGAACCTATCTCCTGCTTAAGTTTGACATCAGTAGCTCTTATCTGATTTTTGATTCTTGTTTGGTGATAGGTTTTCTTGCACAACTAATTTTCAGAGTTCCACATGATTGTTAGGAGTAATGTGGTAGAAGGGTTTGATTTTAGGAGAAGTACCTTAAGAGTTATGCTTAAACCATGTAAACAACCCCCAATAACTATTGAATGCATTAGTTGTGTTTTCTGTTGGAGATGCTTGTTGTTTGTTGATATACTTTAGATTGTTATCAACTCGCATTGTAGGACTTACGCTAGTCTCGTCTGTTTTTCATGTTACGGTAGAATCGCAACCCGAGGAAGAGCAGTACGAGATAGCTGAGCACGACTACGCTGAAGAGCAAGACCAGGGACAGTACCTTGACCAAGGCAAGCCCACCTCCCCACTATAATGATTCCTAGTATTGTATCAAGCAGTTTTTGTTTTCAAAAATAAAATAATGCATGTTTTACTTCCTTTGTGGCAGCTTGCCACCCGAAAACTATTTTATTTAAAATATTGTTTGGCCAAAGTTATCTACTAGATTAGCTGTAGGTATTATAAAAAGAGTTTTTCTTGATGAGTCTTGTCATTGAAGGCTCTATAAAGAAGATTAAGTTTTCAAATAGTATATTCTGTTATCTTACCTCAAAACTATAGGATGGGGACCTGTTTGATAAAAATGTTTCGAGGAGGAAAACCCGAGTTGCTGGGAGCAATCGGCGAGCAAGTGTTTTATTAAAACCCGAGTTGCTGGGAGCAATCGGGGATGTTTGCGAAAACCCAAGCTGCTGGGAGTAGTCGGAGGATTGGAAGTTGTTTTTGAAAAACAAAGTACTGCCCTAGCAGCCGCTCGAACAATTAACCCGTGCAACCACACTACCTGACATGGGTAGGGCTTAGCCGGAAGCTTGTCTGTTTTAGTGTTGGGGCTCTCATACTTTCTATGAGGGCTGGGCCCTCGAAGCCGGGTTGTCGTCCGGAAGAGACAATACACTGTTGAGGACCAACAGCCGAACGATTACGGCAGGTCTCCTGACGTGGCGGTGTGGCGTCCCGAGGAAAGACCAAGAGGTCTAGTGGAGCACACGGTGCCGAGGAGAACAAACCTACCGGGAGGCCCCGATACTAGGGTGGTCATAGTGGAAAGTTTTGATCGTGTTATCCGGATCCCCGCATGCTGTCGTATGACGGGCCGTTGCAGACACGGCGGAATAACCGATAGGTGTGGGTAAAGTGTGCAACCTCTGCAGAGTGTAAATCTATTCGAATAGCCGCGTCCGCGGTCATGGACGGTTGGAAAGGCCACTGGTCTAGGCGTATGTGCATTTTAGTTTTATAAAGGAAAGTGTTTCTCGAAGGAAAATAAGGAGGCAACAAGGTGGTACCTGGGACGTACGGAATTTGGGTGAACATGGTTGATCTCGGGGAGACATCCAGTCCGATCTCAAGTCAGGAAAAAGGGTTACCCCTATCCTCGTGTTTGATAAACTTTTATAAACAAAAGTTTTGAACTTGGATATGTCCTTGCTATATCTAAGAGAAGAGAATTCTATCTCTAAATGTTTTCTTCAACAAAGATATAGAGATGTCGCATTTCAGCGAAGAGAATTCTATCTCTAAATGTTTTCTTCAACAAAGATATAGAGATGTCGTATTCTCTATGTTTGAAATCAGTGTTTTCCAAAGTAAGCCCTGTAGTTGTATTCAGGAACTTTCCCAGTCCTCGAAATGTGTTTTCCTTGCATTATCATGAGAATTTAAGCCTAGAGGTGGTCTTGCGAGTACGTAAATGTACTCATGTGGCTCTGTCCCTGGATATTCAAATGTCCAGATTACAATGAGGAGGCCTACGTCGAGGAGGAGGTGTATGACGACGACTTCGCCACCTAGCTGTCACGGGTCAACTGCACTTGTGGGAATCTGCACTCGGAGATGTTAAGAGCCGTCGCTAGCCACAAGCTTCCGCTATCTTAGTTAATTCCGTCCTTCGTGACGAGGTTTGTTGACTTTGGTCATATGACCGTCTATGTGTTGTAAGACTTTTATTCGTACGACTTGAATGATGTAATTTTTTGATACCTATGTTGGTTATGTGATTGCGATGCACTGATCATTGGGATCGTGATCTCTTACATAACGTGGTCATCTCGGACTTGTCCGAGGGGTCCCTACAGACTTGGTATTAGAGCCATCGTTGACCTTAGGAGACTTTAGTTAGGTTGGGCGTCGACGTCACGCAAAAATATTTTTCCTAAATAACTAGGAGAAAAATACTTAAAATATGTAGAATATACTGGTACTCCTCCCTCCCCTCTGTTAGTAATCACTGATTAATTTTATACCTGCATTAAATCTTATGATTTTACCTGTTTAAAATTTGGTACATCGTTCACTAATTAAACCTCCATTTAAAATTTTGTGTAGATGAGCGGACAGTTCTCGTCCTCGATTCAGTTGGGAGCGGTGCCAGATACCGGAGTTTCGCGTCTGTTCCAGGCAGACCTACTCCAGTTGATCCAGCACCTGAGGCGTCCGCTACCAGAGCTGCTGACTGGACGTTGTCTGCCCATGGTGGGAGATGAGATGTCCTGGACTGTGAGATGCATCCTTCGAGGACTGTTGGTGCCACCCTTCGCCGAGGAGCTGGTTGAGGATGCCCTTGCATCGACTCAGATGGGAGCGTTCGTCACCGTGCTGCAGAGAGCTCTCGCCCGCTTGGTGTGTGCTCACAGTTCCGAGTTGGGCGGCACCTGCTTTGAGTTTTACTCTGGCTTGGACAAGCAGAGTAACCCTGTGCCGCTGCGTCCCCACCCCACTTTCGAGAACCACTTGGCCGAGCTGGGACTCCTCGTCGAGTACACCCAGTCCCAGCTGGTCATTAGTCGGTACGAGAGTGACCTTCACCGTCTTAATCATGACGGAGCTGAGGTGCGGATCTCGGCAGCTGAGCTGAGGATAGAGGACTTGGAGACGCAAATCGAGGCATCTCAGGACCAGCTGAAGACCATGGAGCTGAAGCTCAAGACCTCGGAGGAGCGTTTAGTGGAGTCACAGGCAGAGCTCAAGATAGAGCGCAAGGAGCGCCGTTCCACCTTTGCGCGCCTCCAAACTACTCGCTTCTACAGGTTCCAGCTTGAAGGGATGGTTGACATGCTCAGGTCGACCGTTGATGCCCGTGACGAGCGGATCAGCGAGCTGGAGAGTAAGGTGGAGGCTCTGACCAAGGAGAATGACGATCTTCTTCCTGAGGATGAGGACCCTACAGAGGATATGGATATGGAGCCCGTGAGCGAGCAGGACGACGACGACCTTTGAGGCGAGGACGGTGAGGACTCGGGAGCTGTGATGTCTGATGACGAGGACCCCGACGAGCCACCCTTTGACAGTGACGCTGCCGTGGACGTGGAGTAGTTCGTTGCACAGTATCTTTTGGGTTAGGACCGAACCATTGCGATAAGTGGATGCGATTGTGTGGTCTAGTTAGCATGAGTGTGTGTCGGAATTGTTGTAAGACTATGTCAGTCCGTGTTTTGTGGTTGTGAACTTTGTGATGATGCTTTTGGAACCTTGCTATGGGGTGGAATCATGTCTTCTTAGGAGTAATGTCTTGCTGAAATTTGTATGTTTTTGGGTATGCTTGATGAACCCTTTTTCAAAACCTGTTTAAAAATTTCTAATTAGAATAATAATGTGTGTTTATTTCTGAAATTTAGAATGGCAAGGGATCCACCACCACCCTCACCACCCGAGCCATCTATGGCTCAAGTGCTCCGTCTTCTCATGGAGGATCGCGAGGCAGCTCGCACCGAGAGGAACGCCAACCTTGCCACCCTGCAGCATCTTGCTTAGATTGCCGTCAATCAGAATGGCGGCCAAGGGAATGAAGAACCCCGCTCAAAGCTTCGTGACTTTCAGAACACTAATCCTCCAGTTTTCTCCAAGAGTGAAGTGCCACTGGATGCCGATGACTGGATCCGTACTATAGAGAACAACTTGAGGGTCGCCCAAGTGGGTGACAACGAGAAGGTGGTCTACGCCACTCACTACCTCTCTGGTTCTGCCTGAGCGTGGTGGGAGGCCATTCGTGCTCTGTTGCCACCGGAGGAAGTTGTGGCTTGGCCAGCGTTCAAGGCCAAGTTCTTGAAGCGTTATGTGCCCTCTGGACTCGTCAGTATCATGCGAGAGAAGTTCTTGCAGCTCAAGCAAGGCGGGATGTCGGTGAGTGAGTACTTGGAGAAGTTTACTTCTCTAGCGAGGTATGCGCCCACCGATACCGATACTGAGGACAAGAAGAAAGAGAGGTTCATGAATGAACTTCATGATGAGATGCAGTGCATTCTGGTGGTGATGCCTTTCACCGACCTGGAATCCTTGGTGGATGCAGCCATTATGATGGAGCACAAACGCAAGACTTCGTTCGACAACCGCAAGCGTCGCCAACTAATGCAGCAAGGCAGTAGCAGCAGCAGCCCAACTGGAAGTTATCCCCGTCCGCGCCCTTCACCTCCACCGAGACCTTCTTATCCATCACCAAGGCCTCCAACCTTTGCACCAAGACCCAGCTACTCTCCTCGCCCGCCTGCACCTCGTCCTGGAAGTGGTTCCAACCCCGGCCTCAACTTTACCAGGCCGCCTGCTCCGAAGCCCACAGGAGGATGTTTCACTTGTGGACAGCCTGGACATTTCTCGCGGGATTGCCCCACTAGACAGCCCGCCGGGGGTCACCCCAATGCGACAAAGATGAACCAAGGGCCACCCCGTCCACCTGGAGGCAAGAACCCGTATCCCAAGAAAGCGGCCCCTGTCACCCGAGGTCATCTGAATCACATCAGTGCAGAAGAAGCCAGATCCCACTGTTGACTATTGATCGGAGAGGTGTCTCGATCATGTCTACGTTATTCTCGAACCGTAGGGTGACACACTTAAGGTTTGTCGACACTTTTGGGTAGACACGGAATTTCAGAGAAAAGTTTGGACAGCACCAAAATTGTTCGGTTAATATTGAAATAGTTCAAGGAGTTAATTGTCAATGGTTGCCAATGGTTGTTAATAGAATTAAAAAATAAACCAAGGGGATAAGTGTTAATGTTTGTTAATAGAATTAACAAATATTAAAAAGAAATGAAATTGTTTGAAAACCCTTGGGATTTTTGAGTTGAGTTTTAAAGAGAGTGAGTGGGCATGAGTGGATGATCCACTCACATGAAGAGGAAGGGGTGGGGGCTCCTTGAGCCGCACCACCCTTGGGCTGCCTCCCTATCCTATATAAGGAGAGGTAGAGCTCCCTCTTATGGAGATACTTGATCCTCTCTCCCTCCTCCCGCTGCTCCACCCCTCGGCCATCCGCTTGGCGACGTGTAGCGCCCCATCTTTTAAATAAAGATGGAACACCTGTGTTATGTGCTAGTCCCTGGATCACTGCCAGCACCACAGTACAAAATATATAGTATCATTGCATAAGTATCAAATGACTACAACGAGATCCAAAAATAGCTAAGTATAGCTTTATTACAAAGTGCATAGTCATGAAGACTAGCTAAAATATTCAGAGTTCACAACGAAAGCAAAAGCAAAGAGCCTCTTCTTCAAGCATGCGCCACAGTCAGACATGTTGGGTGTAGACTCGAGTCCAATCTCATTCCTCATCAGAATTAGCTGCACATTGGAATATGCAGCCCCCGAAGGAGGTCAATACAATGAAGTATTATCAAGTGACTATGGTGGATAATTTATGACAAGTCTAATTCTATATGCATATTTGGCTCGGGGGAGTTGTAGACTATTTTGCAGAAAGCCAGTTTTCTCCTATCTTTTGTAAACCAATTTTGTTTCTCAAAGACTTGGCACCAAGGGATGAAGCCCAAGTGCACCAACAATTCTTTCCTTAGCCAAATTTTACTTTATGAAAACTATGATGAGATTCTTCCGTCCATCCTTGTCCAGTTGCTCGAAGTAGTCCATCACCGGGGACACGGCTGAGTACTCAGATTGTCGACTCTGCAGAGGTTGTGCACTTTCACCTTCGGACTCAATTAACCCAAACATCCTATACACGCGGAGTGCATTAAGGAAAGGAGAGAATTGAGACAAGAACTTTCAGAAGAAGAATGCAACCATACTAGCAAGACCCGTTCCACCTACCAACTCTACATCTGCTTGTCAAGCTGACAGGTTGCACTCCCACAACTTAATCATTCTAGACAGAGCCCATTGTCAAAAGGCTGCACGGGAAGCTCCTAAACTTGGAGGGACTTAGAAATCTCTTTGTTCCTGGATGGCCGTCCACAAGTGCGCTTCTGGGTGACAACCACCATGCTCATGGCCCTAAGTAGAATAGACATTCGTCCTAGGCAATGACAACCACAAGCATAGTCCCAAAAGCCACTCAACATAAACCATACAACCAATTCCACCCAGGTATGCATTTTAAGTTTAACACTTAGCCATATTTTTATAACATGGTATGTAGACACTTTTTATAGCATAGCTAAGCATCTAATAAATCTTTTGATGGCTGCATGGAAAGGGATGGCTACACACTACTAGGATATTTTCAAAGTGTAAACTAACTTAGCATTATAAGATAGTTCAAAAATCCCTATCATGCATACTACTCAAAATATACTACTAATGCATATTGAATATATTGGGTAGATTATGAATGTCACTTGCCTTGGTAACAACAGGAACAAGCACAGCAAGAATAACAATCACAAGAAAGCCTTCCTCCTCTTCACAATCTAGAAACAAACAATACATAAAGATAAATAAACACACAAATACAACACTTAAAATATCAAGACAAAAATATGTATGCATGCTTGATATGCAATGAACTTAACAAAACAAAATAATTATAATTTTATTTCCTCTGTTATTAATGCATGAAATGCAATGATCAACATTTTATTATTTTATTTAATCATTTAAATTATTGAGCATAACATAGAAATATTAAGTCCTACAACCAAATTATTTAATTCTATTATGAAAAGTTTCAAATAAAAGTCAAGTTGCACTCTCTGGACAGAGGACATTAATAACATTCTAAAACAATTGGATTTATTTGGAAAGCATTTTTAATAATTAAGTTATAGATTTAATAGCCGAAATACCAAACAATTAATTCCGCAATTTAAAATACACTAAAATGACAAACTAATGAAACCATACTAAACTACACGAGCAGAGCTTTACGTGGATATGAAATTCATCAATTTTGGATAAACAGATCGAAAGTTATGAATTTTGCAAGTTTGTATTGTTTTTCTGTTTTAATTACAAAATCCAGCCGAAAATAGAAAAATGATATGCCACGCGGCGCCATCTGATTGGCTGATATCGCTTCGCTCGGATCGCGATTTCTACCCGTCTGATCTCATTAACGTGGAAGCTCCAGATCAATCCGATCTAGGTCCATTGGATCTAGATCCAACGGCCCGGACGCAAGGACACGGACGGGCGGCGCGGTTCGCCGGAAATCCTTTGACCGCGGCGGCTTCATGGCCGGCGTCGCACACACTCGCGATCTACGGCTAAGGGGAGGGGGTGATTCATACCACGACGGAGAGGAGGTCGAGGCGGAGGCGATGGCGCGGCTGGGGCTTCTCGTGCTTCCTCTTCTTCTCCCAAAGCTCCGCCGGAGACGAGGACCGCGGCGGTGCATTTCGGTCGCGGACGGAGAGGACGTTTTGCTGCGATTCAGGTCACGAGATTAGATGCAAAACGACCGCATGTAACATCCCAATTTTGCTAAAATTTATAACTTTGCATTCATACATCATTCTTCATATAGGATTAACTTTTAATCACATAAATACTAAATAAAAATTCAATTATGAGTTTAAATAATGTTTAATCCCATTAAGTGTTTATTTAAACTTACTTAATAAATATAATTTTTACAAATTATATAATGGGTAAGTTTATTATTAAAAATTGCTAATTTAAATAACCTTTCCAAAATATATTTTTATGTATTTTTCTGAAATGTTTTGAATAGGTTTAAAAATCATTTAGTAAATCAGATTTGAAAAACAGTTTTTTATTTAATTTAAAAAAAAATTGTTTCCGGGCCGGCCCAGACGCTATCCACCGCGCGCGCGATCGATAACAGCCCATCGGCCCGCTCCAGCGCGCGCGTCGCTCCCCTCTCGCTGACAGGTGGGCCCCACCTGTCAGCCGTCTTCCACCTTCGTCCGGAGATCACGCCGGAGATGGAGACCGAGTCCGAGCCGTTTCCGGTCGTTTCCCGCCGCGTCTAGCGCCCCTGCCCCCTAATATTTATACCCCTCGAGGCCGCCTCCGAAACCCCCCCAAAACCCTACCTCTCCGCCGTCGGGCTGCTCGGAATCGAGCTCGCCGTCGCCGCCATTGCCGCCGGACTTTTTCGCGAGTGCGGTAAGCACCGAGCTCCTCGAGCGCCACCGAGCCTCCCCCTCGCTTCCACATTCTCTTGGGCCTCCATTGAGCCCCTCGCTTGTTCTATTGCGCAGCCGAACGCCGAAATCGACCGCGACCGAAGTGCTCCGCCGCCGGCCACCATCTCCGACGAGGAAAGGGGAAGAGTTTCGACGCCGCCGTCGCGCCATCGACCTCGCCTCCTCCTCCGCGTCATTTTGGTAAGACCCGTTCGTCCTGGGGCTGCGTTTTCATGCGGGAAACGTCGAGGCCAACGCGCCGCCGCCACGGGCGCCACCGCCGGCGAGCCTTCCGGCGACCCGCGTGCCGCTCGGTTCGGCCGGGCGTCGCACGCCGTTGGATCTAGATCCAACGGATCTAGATCAAAACGATCCCGTGCGTCCGATCTCATTTACATCGGACGACTCTCGTCCACGATCCGCGCGAACCGTTTTCGTCCAATAGGATCGCGCCACGTAGCCCCCCTTATTTTCTTTTTCGCAGAAATTTTATAAATAAAACAGAAAATATGCAAAACTTAGAAAATTCATAACTTATGTTCTGTAAGTCCAAATTCAGTGAACTTTATATCCACGGATAGCCCTGCTAGAGTAGTTTAATTCTACATCATTTGTTTTTGCTTTCGATAAATAATAATTCATAAGATCATCCAACGAGTAATTCGGCTATTAAATCCATAACTTAAATAATAAAAATGTTTTACAAATAAACTCAATTGTTTTAGGTTTTGGTTAACAACCTCTGCCCAGGAATATTAATATATGTCTTATTTGAAAACTTTCTTAGAACAATAAAAGTTGTAATGTTATAATCTAAGTTTTGGTTATATTGTTTTCAATTATTAAATTGTTAAGTGAATTGAGAAATTCCTAGAAATTGCATCTCATGCATTTAATACCAGAAAATATAAATCATGGATAAGTGTGTCTAATTCTACACATGGCATATCATGCATGCATATATCTTTTATTTGGTGTGTGAGATTTTGTGTGGATATTTATTTGTATGTATTGTTTGTGCTAGATTATGAAGGAGAGGAAGGACCTGCTTGTGATTGCTATTCTTGTTGTGCCTGCCCCTCCTGCTGCCAAGGCAACTGACTTCATAAAACACCTACTATTTTTATTCTATTGCATATCTAGTGTTTTCAAACAGTATTTGCAAAAGTAGTATGCATGATAGGTTTTTGGGAGATTGTAGTATGCTATGCAAACCTTTTAGGTTTCCCCTTAGAAATTCCAGATTAGACCCCTATTATAATTTAGTGGAAGCAACTGCTGTAAAAATGATTGTTTTATGGTTGATGTGATAAATGAAAATTTCCACTAAATTAATTTAACGCCTGGGTGGATTGGGTCGATCGAGGAGGTTTCAAGTTGAGTGGCTTCTCAGGGCCAAGTGTCATGGTTGTCTTCGCCCAGGGTAGTTTCTACTTACTTGGGGCCATGATATGCGGTGTTAACCTGAGTTGCTCACTTGTGGTAGGCCACCCAGGGCTATGAGATTTAAGTTTACACTGAGTCTAGTTGCTTATCGTGCAACCATTGGTCAATATGGGCTCTGTCTTGATGGAGTAAGTTGATGTGGACCTGGGTCAAGAGATTTATGGTGGTAGAGTTGATAGGATGGTGGTAATCTCTTAGTATGATCATGGGAAAGCAACTTCTGAAAAGTCTCGTCTTGATCTTCTCCTTTTCCTTCTCACAAAAGGAGTGTAGAGGATAGTTTGGGTTGATTAAGTCTAATGGTGAAAGTGCACACACTCTCGAGAGTTAAAACCTAAGATCTTAGCCGTGTCCCCGGCATCGGACAATTTGAGTAACTACACAAGGCTGTGTTCTAAAAAACTCCTCATCTCAAATTTCTTAATAAAACTTTGTTGGCTGAACATGAGAAGGAGACATGGACTTGTCTCGAGATTTGTCTCTGAAGGAGAAGATATTGATTTAAGAAAATTGTTTATCAAAAGTAGGAGAAAATTTGCTTTGCGCAATAGCCTTGAGATCCACCAGCCAAAATAAGCATATAGTTATAGTATAATAGAACATTAGGAATTAAAGTCACTTGCCACCACAATTCAATTGTGCTGACCCTTTATAGCTGGGCTGCAACTAAACCTTGCAGAATGTCCGAATGAGGAGTAAGGGGGTCGTCTTCGAGCTACAACCAACATGATTTGCCAGTGGCTTCATGGAGAAGATGTAGCTCCATGCTACCTTTAGTATTGCGTTTGAACTCTGAAATAAAGTGTGAACTATTTATTCAGCTAGCATTTCCGCTATGCTAAGTTGTAAGGATATTTGTTTTTGGATCATTCGTCTCGTTCTGTAATAAATTATGACATTGTACTGTGATATTACATCTTATTGGAGAATGTGAGACTTATGTGATCCAAGTCTTTGCATTATTCATATGTGCCATTGCTTTCGTAAGCATGGGCACTACAGATGGTATCAGAGCACGAATGTTGCCTGTAGGCTCGAAACCCCTAGGATTGGATACAAACCCTAAAATAATTATTTTAATTAATAAAATTCGAAATACCAGACTTCTTTTCTTATAATATATTCCTTACCTTCTACATTCTTATTTTGTTTCATCTCCTTAATTCTTATCCCTTCAAAATTCTTGTAGATGTAGAACTTCACTCGAGAGTTATCCCCGCAGAAAGGAGACCAGTACTACTTCAGTGACCAGCTCCTCAGTATTTCCAAAACCCTGAGGTTGACGCCACCAGTCTTCAGGGGCAAAGAAATTATGTCAGAAGATTACCCTGAAGGACGCTGGAAGATCGAGGCAGAAGTTCTCCCTCGTCTTGTTCCTCCTGCATCGCAGCTGATCCGTTTCCGATCTAGATACCCCAACTGGAATAATGGAGTGGAGATGGCGATGCTGGAGACCTTGTCTCGCATCATTGAGCAGTACTATGACGAGATCAAGCCCAACTCCGTCTTTCGACACTTTGCCAGGAGGGATAGCATTGGACAACCCGTTCAAACCTCACTTAGGGGTACGAATGAGAAGCATCATGGAGACCTTGGAGCTCATTGCCATAACTTGGATATACTTCTGGGACAAGAGATCTTCTACATGGCAGATTTAAGGCGCGTCCACCGTCACGTTAAGGAAAGCTTAGAAGAAGAGAAGGATATTCTTCGTGTAGAAGTTCAGGTGCTAACGAAGGAGAACAAGGAGCCTGAAAGATGATAGTATTGCGCAGAAAGATGCCCACATTTTGGCATTGCAGGCTCAGTGTGCTCATTTGTGTGAACAACTAAGCCAAATGGAACTTCAGGCAGAGAAGAATCACCCCCCTGACGCCCCAGAGCCCCTAGTGATAACCTATCCCGATGAGGACACTCCCAAGGAAGCCACAGGTGTCAAGAAGCGCAAGTGTGGGAACACCCGAAAATACATAAGGAGTTTCAAAATTTGATTAGAAAGACCACCAGTTATTCATACCTTACAAGTATTTCTCCTTATCTCATCGAAGTTGTATTGACCCACCAATTTGTGGTGAGGCAGTACCTTGAAAACCATGTCCTAGCTTGGTTTGCAAGTCTCGAAAATATCGAATTTCTAAAATACTTCGGGTGTGTCTGTTTGTTTGTAGTTTGTTATGTTTCTGTGAAGTGTGTTAATGTGCATGGGTAGATTTTTCCTTTGTAGTCTCTTTCTATCTCTACTTACCTATGCTCACACCATACAGATGCCTCCACGTCGTGATCCTGACAACAACAATGCCAACGAAATGATGCAACAAATGATGGCAGCCCAGACACAATTGATGACCATGATGGCTCAGTTCATGGCAAACCAAAACAATCCACCACCCCCCACCACCGCCGCCACCACCACCCCCACCCCAAGTTGACCGCCTTGCTAGGTTCTTGAGGCTCAGACCCAACAAATTCTCCACAGCTACTGAACCAATCGTAGCCGATGATTGGCTACGCTCTGTGAACAAGGATCTAGTTACTTGCGAGTGTACGGAATTGGAGAAAATAAGGTTCACTTCCCATCTACTGGAGGGGCCAGCGGCACAGTGGTGGGAAACATATCAGATCACTCACCCACTTGAAGGACTTACCTGGGAAATCTTTAAAGAAGGTTTCCGTAATGCTCACATCTCAACTGGGATCATGAATCTGAAAAGGGATGAGTTCCGTACCCTGAGACAGGGAAATCGTGCTCTGAGGGAGTACATGGAGGACTTCAATTCCCTCTCACGCTATGCCCCAGAGGATGTAGACACCGATGCAAAGAGGAAGTATAAGTTTCTGAATGGACTCAATGGTGAGATGAAAATACCATTGTCTGTGGCCTATGCTCCCAATTATCAGGATCTTCTTGATCAGGCCATTACCCTGGACAGCAACGTGAAGAAGGAGGAGAATAGGAAAAGGAAGTTCAGCGCCAATAAGTACAACACTAATCTGATGCAGAAGAAACCATACGTTCCAGAGAACAGTGGGAGTCACCACAGTCACAAGAGTGGAAGTGGCCACAATCATAATGGTCATATCCATAAAGTAGGAAATTCCGGATACAGAGGAAATGGACAGGGTTGTAGTGGACACAACCACCCGTTCAATGGGAACAATAGTGGAAAAGAGCAACACCGCCACAACAATGAACCTAAACGAGATATTAGTCAAGTTACTTGCTACAAGTGTGGGAACAAGGGACACTACTCAACAGACTGTCCAGAGAAGAAGAAGGCGCCGGAAGCATCAATGCCTAATCCTTTCCAGAAGGCACAGGTGAATCATCTTGATGTGGAAGAAGTGCAGAATGAACCAGATGCAGTGATTGGTACGTTCCTACTACATACCTTTCCAGCATTAGTCTTTTTCGATACTGGAGCATCCCACTCATTCATCTCAAGAGCATTTGTTAATAAAAACAAACTGACTACTACAAGCCTTCTAAATCCGGTTAGAGTGAGTTCCCCCGGGGGGGGAAATGCTTGCACAAACCGATTGTCAAAACTTGAGTTTAGAAATTGGTAAACACTCCTTTCCGGTAAACCTGATAATATTAGAGACCCAGGGTCTGGATGTTATACTCGGTATGGATTGGTTGGCCAAGTTTGAAGGAGTATTGGATTGTGCGAATAGATCCATTACACTCACCACTCCCGAGAAGAAGAAGATCAGATACAAATCCAAATTTGAATTTAAGAAAGTTAAGCTAAATTCTCTTAAGGGGGTTAGCCTGGGAGACGTTCGTGTGGTAAGAGATTACCCTGATGTTTTCCCCGAAGAACTACCGGGAATGCCACCTGATAGGGATGTTGAATTTCTTATAGATTTGGTTCCCGGAACGGGACCCATATCCAAGAGACCATATCCAATGGCCGTAGCTGAATTGAAAGAACTCAAGAAGCAGTTAGAGGAGCAACTGCAGAAATGATTCATCCGCCCAAGTTCATCACCTTGGGGAGCACCCATTCTGTTTGTAGAGAAAAAGGATAGTACTCAAAGGCTAGTCACGGATTATCGAGCAATCAACGAGGTGACGATCAAGAACAAGTACCCGCTACCGAAAATTAATGAACTTTTCGACCAGCTAGAGGGTGCTTCGGTATTCTCTAAGATCGATTTGCGATCAGGATACTTTCAAATGAAAGTAAGATAACTAGATATACCAAAAACTGCCTTCACTACCAGATATGGATTATATGAGTACACCGTAATGCCGTTTGGTTTAACCAATGCACCGGCATACTTCATGAACATGATGAACAAAGTGTTTATGGACTTTCTGGATAAGTTTGTTGTGGTGTTCATTGATGACATCCTGATTTACTCAAAAAGTCAGGAGGAACATGAAGAACACTTATACATGATATTACAGAGACTTAGAGAACATAAGCTGTATGCCAAATTTAGCAAGTGTGAATTCTGGCTAGAAGAAGTTGGTTTTCTAGGACACGTTGTGTCGAAAAATGGAATAGCAGTAGACCCAGAAAAGGTGTCAGCTGTGACAAAATGGGAAGTACCCAAGAATGTGGCGGACATCCGTAGTTTCCTTTGACTGGCAGGTTATTATAGAAGATTTATTGAGAACTTCTCCAAACTTGCCAAACCATTGACTTCACTACTGAAGAAGGAAGTTAAATTCAAGTGGACTGAAGAATGTGAAATAAGTTTCCAGGAACTAAAGAAACGGCTGGTGTCAGCACCTGTTTTATGTTTGCCAGATATAGAGAAGGAATTCCAAGTATATTGTGATGCCTCGCACCATGGACTAGGAAGTGTCCTAATGCAAGAAGGGAAAGTGGTTTCATATGCTTCTAGACAGCTTAAGAAACATGGGGTCAACTATCCCACCCACGATCTAGAGTTAGCCTCAGTAATGCATGCTCTAAAGACGTGGAGACCCTCTCTATTGGGAAAGCGTTGTGAGGTATTCACAGATCACAAGAGCGTGAAATATATTTTCACCCAGAAGGAATTGAATATGAGGCAAAGAAGATGGCTGGAACTTATTAAGGACTATGATATGAGTTTGCAATATCACCCAGGAAAAGCTAATGTGGTGGCAGACGCTTTGAGCCGTAAGGTCCATGTAAATGGACTGACAGCGGGAGAATTGCCCGAGGATTTAAGTAGAGCATTTAAGGAACTCAGATTAGAGGTAGTACCCGAAGGATTCCTCGCAACACTGGACTTTCAACCTTTGTTGATGGATAAGATTCGGGAAGGCCAGAAGGGAGACAAAGTAATGGATGAAATCAAGGTCAACCTGAGCGAAGGAAGGCCAAGGGTTTTTGGAAGGATGAACAAGGCACCTTGTGGTTTGAGAAACGCATCTGCGTGCCGCAAGATGAGGATCTTAGAAAATTTATTCTGCAAGAAGCACATAACTCGCCTTATTCCATACACCCGGGAAACACCAAGATGTACATGGATGTAAAGGAAAGATTTTGGTGGAATAACCTGAAGAGAGACATCGCGGAATATATAGCTAAGTGCGATGTATGTAGTCGAGTAAAGGCGGAACATCAGAAGCCAGAAGGATTGTTGCAACCTTTACCTATACCGGATTGGAAATGGGAACAGATAGGTATGGATTTCATTACTGGGTTACCGCGTACCAGATCGGGATATGATTCGATCTGGGTAATAGTGGATCGTTTGACAAAGGTAGCCCATTTTGTGCCAGTAAAGACTACCTACTCAAGTGCTAAGTTGGCAGAGATTTACATGAGGAGAATAGTATGCTTGCATGGTATTCCCCAGAGGATTGTGTCTGACAGAGGTACCCAGTTTACCTCGCATTTCTGGAAACAACTACATGAATCATTGGGTACGAGATTAGAGATCAGTACAACATTTCATCCCCAAACGGATGGACAGACGGAAAGAGTAAACCAAATTCTAGAAGATATGCTGAGGGCATGTGCCTTGGACTACAAGTCTAGTTGGGATTATAATTTGCCGTACGCAGAATTTTCCTATAACAACAGCTACCAAGCAAGCATAGAGATGTCGCCGTTTGAGGCACTTTATGGTAGCATGCACCACACCACTACTCTGGAGCGGTGTGGGAGAGCAAAGTTTATTTGGACCTGATATAATCCAGGAAGCTGAAGAGAAGGTTCGAATAATCAAGGACAGATTGAAGATCACGCAGTCCAGACAGAAAAGCTATGCAGATTTCAAAAGGAGAGAAATCACATATGAGATAGGTGACAGGGCTTATTTAAGAGTGTCACCAATGCGTGGTGTGAAGAGGTTCGGGATCAAGGGTAAACTTGCACCTCGATTCATCGGCCCCTTTAAGATTCTTTCCCGCAAGGGAGAAGTAGCATATGAGTTAGAATTGCCGGAAGTTCTGTCAGCAGTTCACAATGTCTTCCACGTGAGCCAATTGAAGAAGTGTCACCCAGAGATGACAGAAACCCCACTACGGGATACAGTTCCATTAGAAGAAGTTCAGTTGGTAAGTGACCTGACGTATGAAGAGAAGCCAATCAAAATCTTGGAGATGGCAGAAAGGATCACAAGAACCAAGACTATCAAATTTTGTAAGGTCCAGTGGAACCACCATAGCGAAGAAGAAGCAACTTGGGAACGGGAGGATGATCTTCGGGAAGAACACCCACATCTTTTTGAAGGCCAAACCGAATCTCGAGGACGAGATTCATCTTAAGGGGGTTAGGTTTGTAACATCCCAATTTTGCTAAAATTTAAAACTTTGCATTCATACATCATTCATCATATAGGATAAACTTTTAATCACATAAATACTAAATAAAAATTCGATTATGAGTTTAAATAATGTTTAATCCCATTAAGTGTTTATTTAAACTTACTTAATAAATATAATTTTTCCAAATTATATAATGGTAATTTTATTATTAAAAATTGCTAATTTAAATAACCTTTCCAAAATATATTTTTATGTATTTTTCTGAAATGTTTTGAATAGGTTTAAAAATCATTTAGTAAATCAGATTTGAAAAACAGTTTTTTATTTAATTTTAAAAAAATTGTTTCCGGGCCGGCCCAGACGCTATCCACCGCGCGCGCGATCGATAACAGCCCATCGGCCCGCTCCAGCGCGCGCGTCGCTCCCCTCTCGCTGACAGGTGGGCCCCACCTGTCAGCCGTCTTCCACCTTCGTCCGGAGATCACGCCGGAGATGGAGACCGAGTCCGAGCCGTTTCCGGCCGTTTCTCGCCGCGTCTAGTGCCCCTGCCCCCTCCTATTTATACCCCTCGAGGCCGCCTCCGAAACCCCCCCAAAACCCTACCTCTCCGCCGTCGGGCTGCTCGGAATCGAGCTCGCCGTCGCCGCCATTGCCGCCGGACTTTTTCGCGAGTGCGGTAAGCACCGAGCTCCTCGAGCGCCACCGAGCCTCCCCCTCGCTTCCCCATCCTCTTGTGCCTCCGTTGATCCCCTCACTTGTTCTATTGCGCAGCCGAACGCCGAAATCGACCGTGACCGAAGTGCTCCGCCGCCGGTCACCATCTCCGACGAGGAAAGGGGAAGAGTTTCAACGTCGCCGCCGCGCCATCGACCTCGCCTCCTCCTCCGCGTCATTTTGGTAAGACCCGTTCGTCCTGGGGCTGCGTTTTCATGCGGGAAACGTCGAGGCCGACGCGCCGCTACCGCGGGCGCCACCGCCGGCGAGCCTTCCGGCGACCTGCGCGCCGCTCGGTTCGGCCGGGCGTCCCACGCCGTTGGATCTAGATCCAACGGATCTAGATAAAAACGATCATGTGCGTCCGATCTCATTTAAATCGGACGGCTCTCGTCCACGATCCGCGCGAACCGTTTTCGTCCAATAGGATCGCGCCACGTAGCCCCCCTTATTTTCTTTTTCTCAGGAATTTTATAAATAAAACAGAAAATATGCAAAACTTAGAAAATTCATAACTTATGTTCCGTACGTCCAAATTCAATGAACTTTACATCCACGGATAGACCTGCTAGAGTAGCTTAATTCTACATCATTTGTTTTTGCTTTTGATAAATAATAATTCATAAGATCATCCGTGGAGTAATTCGGCTATTAAATCCATAACTTAAATAATAAAAATGTTTTACAAATAAACTCAATTGTTTTAGGTTTTGGTTAACAACCTCTGCCCAAGAATATTAATATATGTCTTATTTGAAAACTTTCTTAGAACAATAAAAGTTGTAATGTTACAATCTAAGTTTTGGTTATATTGTTTTCAATTATTAAATTGTTAAGTGAATTGAGAAATTATTAGAAATTGCATCTCATGCATTTAATACCAGAAAATATAAATCATGGATAAGTGTGTCTAATTCTACACATGGCATATCATGCATGCATACATCTTTTATTTGGTGTGTGAGATTTTGTGTGGATATTTATTTGTATGTATTGCTTGTGCTAGATTGTGAAGGAGAGGAAGGACCTGCTTGTGATTGCTATTCTTGTTGTGCCTGCCCCTCCTGCTGCCAAAGCAAGTGACTTCATAAAACACCTACTATTTTTATTCTATTGCATATCTAGTGTTTTCAAACAGTATTTGCAAAAGTAGTATGCATGATAGGTTTTTGGGAGATTGTAGTATGCTATGCAAACCTTTTAGGTTTCCCCTTAGAAATTCCAGATTAGACCCCTATTATAATTTAGTGGAAGCAACTGCTGCAAAAATGATTGTTTTATGGTTGATGTGATAAATGAAAATTTCCACTAAATTAATTTAGCGCCTGGGTGGATTGGGTCGATCGAGGAGGTTTCAAGTTGAGTGGCTTCTCAGGGCCAAGTGTCATGGTTGTCTTCTCCCAGGGTAGTTTCTACTTTCTTGGGGCCATGATATGCGGTGTTAACCTGAGTTGCTCACTTGTGGTAGGCCACCCAGGGCTATGAGATTTAAGTTTACACTGAGTCTAGTTGCTTATCGTGCAACCATTGGTCAATATGGGCTCTGTCTTGATGGAGTAAGTTGATGTGGACCTGGGTCAGGAGATTGATGGTGGTAGAGTTGATAGGATGGTGGTAATCTCTTAGTATGATCATGGGAAAGCAACTTCTGAAAAGTCTCGTCTTGATCTTCTCCTTTTCCTTCTCACTAAAGGAGTGTAGAGGATAGTTTGGGTTGATTAAGTCTAATGGTGAAAGTGCACACACTCTCGAGAGTTAAAACCTAAGATCTTAGCCGTGTCCCCGGCATCGGACAATTTGAGTAACTACACAAGGCTGTGTTCCGAAAATCTCCTCATCTCAAATTTCTTAATAAAACTTTGTTGGACAAACATGAGAAGGAGACATGGACTTGTCTCGAGATTTGTCTCTGAAGGAGAAGATATTGATTTAAGAAAATTGTTTATCAAAAGTAGGAGAAAATTTGCTTTGCGCAATATCCTTGAGCTCCACCAGCCAAAATAAGCATATAGTTATAGTATAATAGAACATTAGGAATTAAAGTCACTTGCCACCACAATTGAATTGTGCTGACCCTTTATAGCTGGGCTGCAACTAAACCTTGCAGAATGTCCGAATGAGGAGTAAGGGGGTCGTCTTCGAGCTACAACCAACATGATTTGCCAGTGGCTTCATGGAGAAGATGTAGCTCCATGCTACCTTTAGTATTGCGTTTGAACTCTGAAATAAAGTGTGAACTATTTATTCAGCTAGCATTTCCGCTATGCTAAGTTGAAAGGATATTTGTTTTTGGATCATTCGTCTTGTTCTGTAATAAATTATGACATTGTACTGTGATATTACATCTTATTGGAGAATGTGAGACTTATGTGATCCAAGTCTTTGCATTATTCATACGTGCCATTGCTTTTGTAAGCATGGGCACTACACCGCAAGGGAGAAAGAGATCGAGGGGAGGCGAAAAGAGGAGCCGGGGTGGTCGGAGCACTACGTACGGCGAGCTCGAATTTAAATCTTGTTTTCACAAATGATTTTTAACTCAGTCAAAACATTTTAGAAAAATTCATAAAAATATGTTTTGAAAAGCTAATTTAATTTAGAACTTTTTGATACCATTTTGCTAAATAAATAATCTAATAAAATACATATTATTATAAGGAACTCAAATAGACCTTTTTATGGAATACAAATTTATTTAAACTTATAATTAAAATTTAATTTATTCTTTATGTGATTTCAATGCCATGCCTATATGATGCATGATGCATGAATGCAAGGTTTTAAATTTTTGAGAAATTTGGGATGTTACACGAAGCCATGGCCGTTTAGTTCTCGTCCACACCACGCCGTCGTGCTGTTGGAGTTCCTTGGTGGTTCTACTACTTCTGCTGCCCCGCTGGATCGAGGGAACGGAGGTTGTCATCAAGCTGTGCATGTGACCGAGTACGGAGGCGCTGCCCGTTGCAGCGCACATCTTCACGATCTTGAGATCGGCGAGTGAACGACTACATCATCCACGAGAATTATTCTCGAAACGCTTACGTTCTTCGAGAGTGAGTTTCTCTTGGATTATGTTCCACTCGTTACGAGCATCTCCTAGATTAGATCTTGGCTTGTTGGTTTGTTCTCACCGAACGAAAATTTTGTTTTCTATGCTACGAACCCATCAGTTGAGACGGGGGGTCAAGAGCGGGATTGGCCAGTCTGCATAGCAGGATAGATACTCTAGGGCCAACTCGGTGAGATTATGTCAAATGAGCTTGCAAGCATGTGACAAGGTCACCATGACATAATATCACAGACGAGTATAAGATAGTCGTGTCAGTAACGAGATCAAGCTAGGTACGGAGATATCTATGAACGAGTCTCGGAGACACTAAGTATCGCCATGGCAAAAGGTTCGACGTCCGGATTCGAACGACAATGTTATTCTTATCTCGCAGGGATTAATTCTGGGGATCCAGGCCCACGAATTAGTCATTGGTCGGAGAGGTGTCTCGATCATGTCTGTTGATATATCAAACTGCTAGGGTAACACACTTATGGGGAGTCGACATATTTACCTGAAGAGAAATTAAGAAAGAGAGCACCGGGAGCATCCCGGGAAAGATCCGATGAAGATCGAAGAGCGACGAAATAGTTTTCGGAGCCAGAATAAATCAGATAATATGTGTTTAATATTAGTTAATGTAATTAATAGTTAGATACATTTGTATTTAATGATTTTTGGATTTTTAAAGGCAGCTCACCTTAAATGGGCCTTCCCATGGGATAGAGGGCCTATAAGGGGGGAATTCCCCCCTTCGTGCACATGAAGGGAGGGGGCTACCCTAGAGGTGGGCCAAATGGGGCGCACCTCCTTGGGGCGGGCTGGTGTGGGAATAGTCCCACGCCGCCCACCTGGCCTTTAAATTACATCAATCTCTCTCTTCTTCTCCTTGAATAGCATGATTCCCCTGTTGGAGTTGTGTCAAGGAGAAAATTCTCTCCACCATACGCACACCGCCGTGCTGATGGTCATCCGGTCTCAGTCTTCCGCTGCTCGTACTGGATCAGAGTCCGGAGGTCGTCGGCTTCATCGTACGTGTGAGAATCCCTGCGAGGTACCAACCTAGTGGTGCCACTAGTGGAAAACGGATCAGCAGTACCGGTCGGGGAGGGGCATCAGTACCGGATTTGCAACCGGTACTGCCCAATCGGGACTGTTGCCCCCCTAGCATCAGTACCGGGCGTGTTGCGATCGGTACTAAAAGACCTCCACGTGGGGCGCGGAGTGAGGTTTCGTGAGGAAACCTTTAGTATCGGTCGGTAATACCAACCGGAACTAAAGTTTTGTTTTTTTTGTATTCTATTTTCTCCATTTTATTTTTTGTTTTCTTTTCTTTACTGCAATTTCTCTTGGGTAATGCAATTTTTTTATGTTTTCTTTTTCATCTACTGTTGTAGTATACGGTACACATTTGATGCATACACATAATATACTTTTCGTATAGATATTCTACGTACGCTACTACATACAACATACGAAACACATTGATATATATATAGATAATACAATTTACATATAACACATATTCATATTGTGCTATTACATACATATATATAAACAAGCCAAGTTCTTGACATCGCATTAATTATGTACATACTCCTCATTACGTCGGGAGTTCTTTTCATGTGGGATAGCTATATATTTTTATTATGGTATTCTTCCTTTGGTGACATGACCTCCTCAAGTATAAATCCCGCCAACTCCTCTTGAATTGCTTCTACGCGCTGATGTGGTAGGATGGAAGCGCTCATGTCGTTAAGCTTCAAAGGAGATCAATATGAATATATTAGTTGCGTGTATATATATTAAATCATAATAAGATTGAAATATAGTGCAAGACAGTCACACTCACATCCATTCTTTTATCACGCAATGCCTGCTCAACGCTCAAATTCCTCATGAACTCGCAGACATAGAATCCACATAATTCATTTCCCGGGGGTTGCGTCAAGGTCTTCACAAAATATAAATTAAGTAAATAATAATCCAAAATGATGATGAATTAAAGAGACTATGTTTAATAGTAGTACTCTTACATCAATATGTTTAATTGTCAGCTTTGGTTTCCATTCAACATGCTCTTTCACGATGAATTATTTCCAAACCCTACTCGCAAAATAAAATGAATAATGAGAGTTATTGATTACTTCATATCATGAAATGGATTAATGGTTGAATTTACCTCTGAAGCATGTCAATCAAGTCCTGGTAGTTTGATTCTGGTTTGCGTAATGAATCAAAGACTTCAACTAATCCCTTGTCAATGATAATGTACAGCAGAATCCAATGGTATCTGCACACATTTATATAGTGGGGCATGCATAGAACTTATGATTAAACTTAGCATCTAGTAGTTAGCAATATAGAAATGTGTTCAAGACAGTCACCCTAACCCGAAGTTGTAAGGAAGAAGTATATCTGAAGCATCAGTTTGCTTCAATAGCCCGGTCAACAATGCATCCTCGCAGTCTTGGGGCTTCCGCACTAAGTTTTTACAGTTAACTATGAATGGGTCAATGAACCCAAGTTCATAGACTCTTTTCCTTTTGCACTCGACAAGCATCAACCTGCATATATAATAGCATACAAAGGAATATAGTGAGGATAATTACCGGCTAAACTAGTGAGGATAATTACATGCTCAGCTAGAGACTTAAAAACAATCAGTTACAGAACATAGCAACTCATGATAGTCGTGTTGAGAGCACGCCGGTTGAATAACTGCCATAATTCTTCAAATTCCACACATATTTCGTTGTCGATGAAGAATTGGTCGGCCTTGTATGTCACGTAAAACACTGACTGCCCCCTATTTGTGAATTTCTTGTACCAGTCATGCACTTTCCGCATTTGATAAGCTAGACGCACTATCTCATAAGGAGGGAGAAGATCTTCCCAGTAGACAATTTGTCGTGCTATCTCAGGCGTCTCGGGGAACATTGCGTCAAATGCATCATCTGTCAAGTAGTCCCCGGCAGCACCAATATTTTTCTCAATGTTGGAACCCTTGTCTGTCTGTACCTTCAGCGGGGCGAGGGACTGTGCTTTCTGTTCTCCGAGCTGGGGAACCTGCTTCCCCTTCTTTTTCTTTGCAGCTTGCCGCTTCTTTTTATTCTCCTCTTCTTGGTTATAACTCTTCGAGATAGAGCGTGCATAGTTATCATCCAAAGTTCTACGGTTAAGATCATACACCATGTCTAGAATGTGTTTAACACCCTTAAGGTTTAGTATCTGCTTTGGCGGGGGGACTTTCTTTGCAGCGCTTGGAGCGGCAGGTGCGTCCATATCAGCTTTTAACGCTTGAGCATTTTCCTCAACTGTGTGTTCCCAAGTTAACACCGGAGCAGGCTTCAACAAAGGCCCGGACTTGAAGTTGTCCTTTGGAGCACCACTCAGCGCACCGACAAGCATCCTCTGCCTCATTGAGAAGGACCTACTGTTGGTGACGGACTCTTCGCACGCTCCGGCGTGGACTCATGCGTAGGGGGACTCTTAGAACGCCCTGACGTGGACTCATGCTGAGGCGGACTCTTTGCACGCTCCGGGGACTCCTGGTGGGTTGGACTTGTGCATCGGGGAGATGGAGTCGCGCTGGGTTCCCTCTCGATATTAGCAAAGTGTGGACTTGTTGGTTGATTGCTACTCGGGGGGGGGGGGTTGGTGGCCTACGCGTCGATTCTGGAAAAACGATGAGTTCCTTTCTCCATAGAATGATTCCACGAAACACTTCTCCCAGTGTCATCTCCCCTTCTGCTGCTGCAATGTCAAGCTCCAGTTCCTCATATCCCTTAACAATTTCACCCACACCGACTCGAGTGTAGCCAGCTGGAATCGGATGGCCATGGAAGGTTACTCCGGGCGTATTCTCCAAAGCAGTGCCGGCGGCCACCTTCATGGATAGGTTCTTCATTTGGGTGTGGAGCTCACACATCGTCTGCACCTTAATCTGATCCACGGGGTATATTGTGTCATCGGCCATAATATACGACGTGGAAGCCACGCTGCTTCTCCGCTGAGATGCCATATCCAGTTGGTCATCCGTCAGCTGAGATGACCTTTCGTCCCTCTCTGCATTCTTCTGCTGCAGCTCTACTATCATGTTTTCCAATCTGACATACTTGTCGGCCTCCTGTTTCTTCTTCCTATCGCGGCTCCTGTAACTGTTCTTGTACTTGTCGAACCCAACCTTCCAAGGGATGACGCCCATGCCTCGTACTCGTCCGGTGTGTTCGTCATTCCCGAGGACGAGGGTCAACTCGTCGTGCTCTCTATCGGTTTTGAAAATTCACTCTTGAACGGAAGCTACTACTTCATCAAGGTCTTTGACAACGTTGAAAATTGTTTCTCTTTCTTTGGCTGCTTTGGCTGCTTCTCTTTCTTTGGCTGCTTTGGCTGCTGCTTCATTATCAATTTCTTCTGTGCGGCCTCGTTTAACTTTTGGCCTCAAGACAAGACTCCCTGTTTCTGGGTTGGGCTCCGGCCCTAAGGCATACACCCAATTTCTAACCCTTGTGGGATGTCTCGATGTAGATGGAGTGGCCCCGTTTTCAATTAACTTGGCGTCTCTTGCTTCCCACAAAGGAACGGCTGTCTTGAAACCACCGGGCCCCAAACGTTGGCGATATATCTTTTGGTCCGCGTTTAACTTATTTTTCCTTGATTTTTCTAGAGCTTCTTCTGATTCCTTATAGGCATTGAAATCTTCCCACTGTTCTTTTATCTTCACGTACTGCCCGTCAGTAAAATCTGGAGTTTTACCTATCTTGTTAAATCCCGGTATAACCTTTTCTTGTAGTTCATGAATTGTTCGGCCATTTTCTGAAGAATCCATACGAAGACATTCTTTTTCTCGGCATTTGAGAGGCCTGTCGGTAGGTGGAAATGTGCATACAACGACTTCAGAAGTTCCTTCTTGACACGATTGTCAACAAAACTAACTGATCCTCCAGACTTCGGCTTGTGCCATTCTCGGATGGTGATCGGGATGGTGTCCCGAACAATAACTCCGCACTGACTGACATATTTACGTGCGTGCTGCTCGGGGGCAATCGGTGCACCCGTTTCAGGGCAGATTGCTTCGATATCAAACCTTTCATCTTTCAACTTTTTGGACGGGCCTCGTTTTCTTTTACCAGCTGATTTACCAGACCGGCTCGTTCCCGATCTGGAGGGATAAAAGAAGAAATATTTTGTTAATCTATGTATATGTATATATATCTCAAATCATTTATCACCAGATCGGCTATGTATACCTCGACGGTAGTCGTCGATACAGTAGTCACTTAACATTTTGTAAAACTTCTGATCAATTGCATAGCAACAATATGTCTACTAAGTATTATATAGGAACCTAGACACATGAGTAAGGAATTTCTACACAGGTCTAGCATAGCAATACTATCCTACACATGCTTATATAAAAATACACTAAGTAATGCATATAGAAAATAGTAGGAAATTTATGAGGTGTGCCACTTGCCTTTGGATAATATCTTTGCTCACAAACTCTTTTCAACGTTACTCGGGACTCTCCGTTCAATCTAACAATATAGACAAGCAACAATACAACAATCAACATATAACACAACTACACAATGCATACAAACACATACCTAATGAACAAAAAAGTTTCATAAACTTCTAAGAAAAAATATATTTATGCATGATATGCAAAATATTTCTAAGGACTAGAAATGCATGTCATGCCATGAAAATATTTTAAGTTAATGCAAGGCAATTAGGTTGGTCAAAAATGACTAAGGACTAAGGTCATAAGTTGGATAATATAACTTTGTTATAATTCATCTTCAATAAGCACCCTAATGGCTTAGTCATGATGTGCAAAAATACTTAGTCTATTCTTCAAGGTGATCAACAATTATTATCAACTCCTTGAAAATTGGATATTCACTATAGTGAGAGAGACAGACACCCGGCCAGCCACTTAAGTTGTGGAACAAGTCTCATGTACGTGGACATGTAAGGTTAGTCTCCAGGCCGCTTTATCTCACTATGCCGCTAGGATCCAACAAATTTCAAAGATGATAATAACATGATCAAAATTGTTTATGTCTAAAGTTAAAGACAAGATTATGAAAGAGGGAAAAGATAGAAAGAAAGATGTAATTGATCTTCCAGGCATCATCTCCAGACTTGTAACTTTCTCTTTGGTGATGTCTTGATTGAATTTTTGTAGACTTGATGGTTCTTCGGACTTGATGATTCTTCAGACTTGATGATTCTGGTATCAGCGGGGCTGGTCTTGGATATAACTTGGCCACAACGAAGAGAGAAAGAGAAAATAAGAGAGAAAGACTTAGAAAAATAAAGGGGTTGGTCTTCTTGAAGTTCCTCTTGGTTTTCTTCTAAGTGTTTTTGCTTCTTGGAGATGCCTTCGGAGTTTGTTTTCTTGGCTAAGTCTTCATCGGCCTTCTAGTCTTCGTGTTGAGAATCCTAAGTGTCTAAGTGCAACCTTTTCAAAACCACTATGTCGAAAATAATCATAACTGTAGAGAAGAATAAGAGAGAAGTTTTCCTATGAGTATAACTATACAATAAATTATGCTATGTATGGAATGCAATTTTTAATCACAAGAAAGCATCATAACAACTTTTGTGATATGCATGAAGCTATAAATGCATTTTAATTAATTTCTATTATAGCAAGATATAATTAAAGGGTTAATACAAGATTAAAGTTTTCTATGATTAAATTTTTATAACCAAATTTTATAAATAGTGTTGATAGACACAGGGGATTTAAATAAATTTATAGCAATTGGATTTACTCAAAAATAATGTTTATATCAAAAGTTATGTCAAATTTACTCAAACATCATATTTTGAATTTGAATAAATCTAAATTTCTCAAGGTTGGAAAACAACAGAACTAACACAATCTACAGGTCATGGGCTTTTCAAAGATATTTTATTTACAAATTTTGACCTTACAGAATTAAAACTATAATTAAAATAATGTTTTACATGTTTCTATAAATATCAAGTTAGTGCACGACTAAAATACAAGTTTTTATCATACCACTATTTTATACACGTTCATACGATTCCATAGACTACAAAAACATCAAAAACGGAGTTACGATTGATTTAATATGAATTTTGGAAGTTATATCTAGACAGAAAAACGAAAATATTGAATAGGTGACCTATGACATTTTTTTTAAATGGCTGCTACCCTTCATCAAGTGATATGTACGTAACAACAAAGAAGGAAGCACAACAGCAAATCACCGGGCGTGAGAAGATGATGGCGGCGGTGGATCGGCCGGGTGATCACGGGCGGACGCGGACGGTCGGCGGTGATGTGGTCGTCGGCGACGGGTGTGGATGGTGACGACATTTCGGAAGCTCTCGGACGCGAGGGAGAAAACGGCGACGCGCGGCTGGACACGGCGGAGAGGAAGACGGTGTCGGAGTTGAGCGGCGCTTCCCGGAGCTGCGTGGAGAGGCGGACGGAGTGGCGACGACGACGATGGCCTTCGGGTCGGGCTCGGCCTCCACGATTTGGCTGTGGAAATGAATCAAGGAGGGTGTTTAAATGAGCGCACGGACGTGGGAAAGAGGAAGGTCCAAGAATCGGCGGCAGGGACTCACTCTGCTCGCCGGAATCAAAGAAACAGGGTGGCGGTCGAGCGAAACTCCGGCGAAGAATTCGTCGGCCTGGGGGCGTATTGGAGAGGGCTTTTGGGGGGAATGGAGGAGGAGGTTGAGGGCTATCTATAGGAACCAACCAAGCTTGATTTGGTGCAGTAATTTGCCCGCAATCAATCGGAAATTAATTTCGACAAAAAACGGCCATGTCTAATGGCGGACGAAATTGGAGCATTTTAGGACGTTTCGGATGGGGCTTTTATGGGGGTATGAAAGAGGAGATCATGGGCGTCAATTAGCAACAAACGGCGCATTATATCGTGTAGTAAAACATCCGGAATCAATAACTCAATTTCAGCCGGGCGTTTCGGCCGTGCGTTGCGTGTGTGGGTTTCCTGAGGATGAAGGCGATGCTGACGTCATCATGACGTCAGCATTTTTTTTCTTTTTCTTTTTTTTGATTTTTCTTATTTCTTTTATAACTTTTGATTTTAGACTCCAAATCAAGTCAAATAAATTTCTAAAAATTTGTAAAAACAATATCTTTGTGTTAAACCAGTTGTAGGCATGTTTTGAACACTTTTAAAAAAATCAAAATTTTGAATTATTGATAAAATACAAATTTGACACTTAATGTCAAATTTGAAAACATGGTTTAAATAATTTCGTTTTTGGCTAAAAAAAATTTATAAAAATATAACACTTATATAAATTTAAAATTAAGTTATTTAAACTAATTTTCCAACACTAAATTCATTTTTGGCTTTAGTATAATATTAAAAAGTATAACACAACTATATGAAAATAAAAGGGGAAAATAATGTATTCATTTTTAATTTAAAATATTTTGTGCACCATTATATTTTATATTGAGATAAATCATTGGAAAACCTTATAACAACTTTGGAAAAGACTTTAGATTTAATTATTTTCTTCTATAGAAAATATATTCATGAAAATCATTTTATGTTTTGAAAATAAATGAAATTCATTTAAGCTAATGAAATGTTTATTTGGATAATTCATTATAAAATATATGAAGTTATTAAAGTTATAAACTACACTATGTTTTGAACTTAGTTGAAAGAATAGAAACCATTTGGCAAATAGATCATGTTTAAAATAGTTTAAAAGAACACTTGTAAATATTATTTTAATTTATGAATAGCTACGGCTGAGTTGTTGAAATCAAATACTTTCAAGGAAACCATTTATTTCATGAACAAGGTTTGAAGTTTGTAATTTCTTGACAAATTACATATTGAGCTTTTAAGAATTACAATGGATAATAAATTGTTTAACTTGAAACAACTTTTGAAAATAATGAATCAATGAGATATTTGAAATAATAAACTTTTTCAATAGGCATGAAGTATTTTATGGTTGTTTTTATTATGCTTTAAATGTTTTATTTTAATCTAAAACAAAAGTTTTAAATTTTAGTGATATTCAAACATTATAAAATGTTGGGATGATACAGACTACCACCCTTAAAAGGAATCTCGTCCCCGAGATTCGGAGAGGCTAGGCAGAAAAGCAAAAACTTGGAATGATTCTGATAACTCGAGATGTTTGAGAAATGTAAATGGAAACATGAAAACTGACAGGGAATGATTTTTCTGATTGGGGAGGCTCGAAAGAAAGATGGTTTGGGATCTCTGGGTTTAAGCAACGGGGTTTAATTTAACTGGGTGGCTACCACCCTTAAAACAAAAGTTTTGTTGATAGTCAAACATTCTTACTTATTCAAGAAGATAAAGACAAATAATTACAAACAATATCTAACAAACATCAAGCAATGACGTGCTAACACAAAGCAAACAATCTAGTATTGTCACACAACCAAAGTTGGTATGCCCAATACACTAACATGATATCGTTGTTCTATTTGAGTGGTGGTCAAATCTACCTCCTTCACAAGTGCTTCAAGTTCTTGTTCAATTTTTATGGATATCTACGAAGTGTTGGTCAAATCCTGGTTCTTCAGTGGTCTTCCATGCATGTAGAACTTCATGATTAATCATAACTTTTTCATATGAGGCAGCAGAATCAGACTTAGACTATAAGAACATGGTCATCTAGAGTAGGATAAGGTATTTTTAGAAGGTTGATAGTAGATGAGAATACGAGGAAGACAGAGTGAAAAGATTTGTTTTTAGAAAAGTGAAGAAAAATAGATTTTCATTCCTATGGTCAAAACTATTTCTATCCAAACCTAGGGCTTCGAACCTACAGGCAACACAGTGCTCTGATACCATCTGTAGCGTACCTGCACTTAAAATAAGGCAGATACCTATGTATAGTGAAAATCCCTGGATCGATTCGTTTGCACACACAGTTTACGCTGTAATATCACAACAAAGTATCAATTTTATTACATCGATGATCCAGACTTACAAAATATTCAATTCAAGTTGCGTAGCATAAAGCTAGCTTTGAAAGAGTAAACATCAGAAATACAATAGCAGTGAGTCTCCATCACATTCATGTTGCCACAGGTGAAAACATGTTGGTTGTAGACTCGAAACCTTTAAACGAAACCTCACTCGTCAACTGATCAATCTGCAATAAGAAAAATATTGCAACAACGTGGGTCAGATTCCATTAAAAATGGAGTCTGGCAAGTGACACTATGGTGGACACTTAGTGGAATAACTCTAATAATCTATATGCATATTTGGCTGGTGGAGTTCAAGGCTATTTTGCATAAAGACAATTTTTCCTAACTCTTTCGAAAACACTTTTCTTCTATTCGAGACATTTGTGGCATGACAACTACTGTCTCATTCTACCATTGTTCACCCATCAAGTTTTATCTTAGAAATTGGAATGGTGGAATCCTCCGTTGACATCCGTGATCAGCTGCTCAAACTGTCCGTACCGGGGACACGGTTAAGTACTTAGTTTTACACTCTGCAGAGGTTGTGCACGTTATCCATTGTACCCATTCAACCCAAACTATCCTTTACACACTTATAGTGATAAGGAAAAGGAGAAGAATGAGACGAGATCTTTCAGAAGCATTTTTCCTCCCACTCTGGCTTGACCCGTTCCACCTAACACCCTCTACATCTGCTTGTCAAGCCGGGGAGAGTCCACGCAACATAGTTGACCAAGCCAGAGCCCATTGGCAATGGCTGCACTGGAAGCAATCTTCACTCGGAGTTCTTCAGATTCCTCTGTTCCCTGGGTGGCCATCCACAAGTGCTCTCTCAGGTGAAAACCACCATGCTCATGGCCCCAAGTATAGTAGAAACTACCTTAGGCGAAGAACACCAGAAGCACAGCCCTGAGTAGCCACTCAACATAAACCATTCAACCAATCCACCCAAGTGATTCATTAACTTAGTGAATGTGTACTCTCAGGTGAAAACCACCATGCTCACGGCCCTAAGTAGAATAGAAATTCATCCTAGGCGACGACAACCATGAGCACAGTCCTGAGTAGTCACTTAACATTTTGTAAAACTTTTGATCAATTGCATAGCATCAATATTTCTACTAAGTATTATATAGGAACCTAGACACATGAGTAAGGAATTTCTACACAGCTCTAGCATAGCAATACTATCCTACACATGCTTATATAAAAATACACTAAGTAATGCATATAGTAAATAGTAGGAAGTTTATGAGGTGTGCCACTTGCCTTTGGATAATATCTTTACTCACAAACTCTTTTCAACGTTACTCGGGACTCTCCTTTCAATCTAACAATATAGACAAGCAACAATACAACAATCAACATGTAACACAACTACACAATGCATACAAACACATACCTAATGAACAAAAAAGTTTCATAAACTTCTAAGGAAAAATATATTTATGCATGATATGCAAAATATTTCTAAGGACTAGAAATGCATGTCATGCCATGAAAATCTTTTAAGTTAATGCAAGGCAATTAGGTTGGTCAAAAATGACTAAGGACTAAGGTCATAAGTTGGATAAAATAACTTTGTTATAATTCATCTTGAATAAGCACCCTAATGGCTTAGTCATGATGTGAAAAAAATACTTAGTCTATTCTTGAAGGTGATCAACAATTATTATCAACTCCTTGGAAATTGTTTATTCACTATAGTGAGAGTGACAGACACCCGGCCAGCCACTTAAGTTGTGGAACATGTCTTATGTACGTGGACATGTAAGGTTAGTCTCCAGGCCGCTTCATCTCACTATGCCGCTAGGATCCAACAAATTTCAAAGATGATAATACCATGATCAAAATTGTTTATGTCTGAAGTGAAAGACAAGATTAGGAAAGAGGGAAAAGATAGAAAGAAAGATGTAATTGATATTCCAGGCTTCATCTCCAGACTTGTAACTTTCTCTTTGGTGATGTCTTGATTGAATTTTTGTAGACTTGATGGTTCTTTGGACTTGATGATTCTTCGGACTTGATGATTCTGGTATCACCGGGGCTGGTCTTGGATATAACTTAGCCACCACGAAGAGAGAAAGAGAAAAGAAGAGAGAAAGACTTAGAAAAATAAAGGGGTTGGTCTTCTTGAAGTTCCTCTTGGTTTTTTTCTAAGTGTTTTTGCTTCTTGGAGATGCCTTCGAAGTTTGTTTTCTTGGCTAAGTCTTCATTGGCCTTCTAGTCTTCATGTTGAGAATCCTAAGTGTCTAAGTGCAACTTTTTCAAAATCACTATGTCGAAAATAACCATAACTTTAGAGAAGAATAAGAGAGAAGTTTTCCTATGAGTATAACTGTACAATAAATTATGCTATGTATGGAATGCAATTTTTAATCACAAGAAAGCATCATAACAACTTTTGTGATATGCATGAAGTTATAAATGCATTTTAATTAATTTCTATTATAGCAAGACATAATTAAAGGGTTAATACAAGATTAAAGTTTTCTATGGTTAAATTTTTATAACCAAATTTTATAAATAGTGTTGATAGACAGAGGGGATTTAAATAGATTTATAGCAATTGGATTTACTCAAAAATAATGTTTATATCAAAAGTTATGTCAAATTTACTCAAAAATCATATTTTGAATTTGAATAAATCTAAATTTCTCAAGGTTGTAAAACAACAGAACTAACACAATCTACAGGTCATGGGCTTTTTAAAGATATTGTATTTACAAATTTTGACCTTACAAATTTAAACTATAATTAAAATAATGTTTTACATGTTTCTGTAAATATCAAGTTAGTGCACGACTAAAATACAAGTTTTTATTATACCACTATTTTCTACATGTTCATATGATTCCATAGACTACAAAAACATCAAAAACGGAGTTACAATTGATTTAATATGAATTTTGGAAGTTATATCTAGGCAGAAAAACGAAAATTTTGAATAGGTGACCTATGGCATTTTTTTTCAAATGGCTGCTACCCTTCATCAAGTGATATGTACGTAACAAAAAGAAGGAAGCACATCAGCATCTCACCTGGCGGGAGAAGATGACGGCGTCGGTGGATCGGCCGGGCAACCGCGGGCGGACACGGACGGTCGGCGCTGTTGAAAGGGCATGTGCCCTCATGTATGGTTTTGGTAATTAATGATAATCCCTAAGGACTAATGTGTGTTTTGAGCATATTGCAAGTATGGCTTGAAGTTGTCAAGCCATCACCTATATGAAGAAAGATGGTATCTTCCATGAGCTTGCAACAAGCCATCACCTATATGAAGAAAGATGGTATCTTCCATGAGCTTGCAACAAGAAGATCAATCCATATAGCTCATGGAGGATGATGTCATGCCAATATCGTCATCATCTAGCTCAAGTGGATTCCTCAAGGCAAAGGTTGACTAGTGCTAGAACAAGGGAAGCCACCTGAACATGAAGACGAAGCTAAGCGAGACTCTCCCATGATGGAGTATGAGGGAGTATATGGAGGAGTCTTCATCAAGCATGTGCTAGCAAGCACAATCAAGAAAGGTGGTCCACTTGAAGAGATCAGGATCGTCATCTTCTAGCTCAAGTGGATAGCTCAAGGCAAAGGTATGATCTTGATAGGGCTATAGGATAGATAGGCGTACTATCAAGAGGGGCTCTCGAGTGAGTAACTTGATTGTATCTTTGTGGAGAGCTCAAACCTTTGCATGCTTGGCATATCATCTTTCTTGGTTCTTATTTGGCTTTTCTCCTTGTTGGTTTTTGGTTCTTGTCGTGATCTTCATAACAAGACCAAGTTCTTCGAAAACGGTTTTAGTTTGGAAAACTCGTTGCGTTTTCGGTGTGGAAATATTACCGGTTCAACCTTGAGGAAAGTTCCACACCTTCACATGTGTGAGGACTTTGCTCTTATATAGAAAATATATTCATGAAAATCATTTTATGTTTTGAAAATAAATGAAATTCATTTAAGCTAATGAAATGTTTATTTGGATAATTCATTATAAAATATATGAAGTTATTAAAGTTATAAACTACACTATGTTTTGAACTTAGTTGAAAGAATAGAAACCATTTGGCAAATAGATCATGTTTAAAATAGTTTAAAAGAACACTTGTAAATATTATTTTAATTTATGAATAGCTATGGCTGAGTTGTTGAAATCAAATACTTTCAAGGAAACCATTTATTTCATGAACAAGGTTTGAAGTTTCTAATTTCTTGACAAATTACATATTGAGCTTTTAAGAAATACAATGGATAATAAATTGTTTAACTTGAAACAACTTTTGAAAATAATGAATCAATGAGATATTTGAAATAATAAACTTTTTCAATATGCTTGAAGTCTTTTATGGTTGGTTTTATTATGCTTTTATTGTTTTATTTTAATCTAAAACAAAAGTTATAAATTTTAGTGATTTTCAAACATTATAAAATGTTAGGATGATACAGACTACCACGCTTAAAAGGAATCTCGTCCCCGAGATTCGGAGAGGCTAGACAGAAAAGCAAAAACTTGGAATGATTCTGATAACTCGAGATGTTTGAGAAATGTAAATGGAAACATGAAAACTGGCAGGGAATGATTTGTCTGATTGGGGAGGCTCGAAAGAAAGATGGTTTGGGATCTCTGGGTTCAAGCAACGGGGTTTAATTTAACTGGGTGGCTACCACCCTTAAAACAAAAGTTTTGTTGATAGTCAAACATTCTTACTTATACAAGAAGATAAAGACAAATAATTACAAACAATATCTAACAAACATCAAGCAATGAGGTGCTAACACAAAGCAAACAATCTAGTATTGTCACACAACCAAAGTTGGTATGCCCAATACACTAACATGATATCGTTGTTCTATTTGAGTGGTGGTCAAATCTACCTCCTTCACAAGTGCTTCAAGTTCTTGTTCAATTTTTATGGATATCTACGAAGTGTTGGTCAAATCCTGGTTCTTCAGTGGTCTTCCATGCATGTAGAACTTCATGATTAATCATAAATTTTTCATATGAGGCAGCAGAATCAGACTTAGACTATAAGAACATGGTCATCTAGAGTAAGATAAGGTATTTTTAGAAGGTTGATAGTAGATGAGAATACGAGGAACACAGAGTGAAAAGATTTGTTTTTAGAAAAGTGAAGAAAAATAGATTTTCATTCCTATGGTCAAAACTATTTCTATCCAACCACGCCCCGGTAACTGCTCCGGACAGGACATAAAGCCTATGCGCCGCGGCGGGGAGCCGTTACTGCTCCCCATTCTTCACGCACAAGCCTCCTTCGTCTCGAGCGCTCCGCCTCCGCTCTCTGTCACGCTTGACTCCTTCTTCCTCCAGCTTTCCTCGCCACCGCCCTAGACTTCCTCCGGCAATGAGTCCCGCCAAGGGCAAGGGCAAGGCGGCCATGGCGTCATCTTCGCAAGCGGTTCCCGCCGTGCCCGCGTATGGCGTGGCGCTGATTGGGGCGCGAACCCAGGGTGTGGCGCTCGACAAGATCCGCTTCCTGGTGGCGGCGCGGACCAACGAGCACGACGCCACCGTGTTCCGGGCCGCGGAGCTTGGGAATCGCCCGTGAGGGTTTTACCCGTACTTCCTGCACTACGTCGCCATAGGGCTGGTGCCGCTGTTCTCTCCATTCTTGGAAGCGGTCCTGGCATTCTACCGGATCCAACTCATTCATCTCCACCCGAACTCCATCCTCATCCTCTCCATCTTCGCCTATCTTTGCGGGGCGCACCTGGGCGTGGAGCCCACGGTGGCCTATTCAGGAACTTCTACGCGTTCCGGAGCACGGCGGGCAACGAGAGCTCGGGGTGCGTCTCCTTCCGCATCATGGTGGCATGGGGAGCGTCTACATCCCTATGTCGTGGAATGAGGACAAGCCCGTCATGGTGGTGACGAAGAAGGTGGACGACTTCTGCCGGAGGTGGTTCTACGTTGGCGTAGAAAAGCCTTGCGCCTTCCTCGACATCCCCGACGCGCCGCCCGTGAAGAACTCACACTGGGGCAAGGCCTCTTTCAGCGGCGCGGACAATGCAATCTTGGCGGGCCGCATGAGCTATCTCCGGGAGGAGGGCCTCACGGGGCAGATCATCGTTGCTGACTTCGTGACACGCTGCATCGCTCCACTCCAGGCTCACACGAAGCCGATGTGGATGTACTCAGGCCCTGAGGACGCGATGCGGCTCCACCGTGAAGACAACGACAAGGAGGCTATCGATTGCGTCCTGTCTGCGCTCTTCATCAACCCGGTGGTGCCAGCCATGGAGGACCTCCCGCACACGCTACAGCCCGTGCACCAGCTCAACATGACCGAGCGCCTGGCCATCTTGGACGGGATGCCCGCGTTCACCCCGGCAGGCGAGAAGGAGACGCCTTTGCCGGTGGTGCAGGAGGCGGAGGCCGCAGAGTCGCCCTCCGCTTCAGGAGCTAGGCGAGGCGAGTAGGAGGCCGCGGCGAATTCTTCCGCAGGGGAGGCGTCCTCTACAAGGGCCGGGCCCTTTACTAACGAGGTATGCGAGATCTCGTCAGGCGATGATGATGCCTTCATGGTGGCGCCATCGCGCCTCATGGAGGAGGAGGAGGACGAGGCCGCTGACGAGGAGGCCGCGCCGGGGCGGCGCGAGCCCCAGTCCAAGGCGGCCGTGGACAGTTCTGGGGATAAGCTGTCGGATGTTCCATCCAAGAGGAAGGCCGAGGCGCCTCCGGAGGGCTCTGGCGCCAAGGCCAAGCCCTCCTGGCGCTCACCAGGCTTGGCGGGGGTTTACACCGGCGCCAAGCAGTCTGGGTAAGTGTTTTTAGCTTTTAGTTGCTTGATTCTTTGTCTTTCTCTCTTCAACCACCCCTGAAGATCTTTCCCTGGTGCTTGCCAGTGACCTTGTGCCTGCGAAGCGCCGCAAGCTTTGCAAGGCAGCAGATGTGAAGAGATGTAACGTCCCAAATTTTGGGAGCAACAAAAACTTAATTAATAAAGACCCAAATTTCTGAGGGAACAAAAACTTTCTGAAATGTTTTGTTAATGGATGTGCTTTCCCTTGTATGCTCTGTTTGTCGAGTTGTGTTTTGGTGTTTGTGTTGATGACTTCTAAATAACAACCATCTAAAACTCAAAACAAGTTATTATATGACCTCTGAGGTCAATGTTTTAACAAGTGAAATAGTCCACATATCTTCTCCCATTCTCTTTTTAATAAACTCTATTTTTACCCCGATGTTTTAATTTTAGCAACCACCTAAAATATATATATCATTTGAGAGACTAATAGTATTCGAACAAAACTATATGTTTGCAAGACTATAAAGGACTATATAATAAGTCCTAATGATATTTTGAGTTTTTATATGTACCTAAAATTAGCAACTCTCTTTTAAGAACCCCATTTCTATTTCTCTTGGAAAATCAATTCCAAGAATGTTTGTTTAATTCTATTCATACCAAAATTACCCTATTGATCACCTCCTCACAAATATTTTTGATTTATTTTTAAAGTATGGTTAGTGATACAATTGTGTGTGTGTGTTTATCTATTTGTATGTGTGGTTGACCTACATGTTATGTGCTCCAATTGTTTCCCATAAGTGTGATATTTTATGTGTGTCATGTGGGGTGTATGAGACAACATTTTATTTATATAATTTAATTGAGATCATTCATGCTTTAAATGTTGTGTCATATGGTTTTGGTGTGTTTAACATTTGATTATTATGTTGATTTTAGGAGAAACTCAAAGATTATCCTTTTTCAAATAAGAAACAACTATCTTCATTTCCATTTATTTTTAACATTCCTAGAGCATGACAATTAGGGTTTATTTCGTTCATCTTGGAAATACAAAACCTCTAGCACTATGTACATCACCTCTATTTTCCTTTTATATTCCTATTTACATTTTACAAAATCATTTGATTATTAATTCTTGATTGGGTTCAGTGCTATAATTTAGTGACCATGTCTCTTTTATAACATAGCAACTTGCCATTTTGGTGTTTAGTGCATGTTGAACCTTTTGACCTAAACTCTTAAGCCTAATGCTTCACCCATGTCCCTTCTGATCAGCCCATCTTGTCTCATAATTTTCTAGCTAAAGGATTGACTAATCCATCCTTGCAAAGAGACTTCGTCTAGTCAGCCACAAACTCTTCTATATCTTAAACTCACACCATTCTCACCCATCCTCTGGTTTCTGGTGTATAATGTACCCCCACACCCTTGTTGTACCCATAGCACGACCATCCCAAAGCCCTAGCACAGAAATCCTTTTGTCCTTTTCTCTGTGACATTATGTCGAGCAGGTGATGGACAGTAGAGAACTCACTCCATCCCCATAAGTTTCCATCAACTCCAGACCATGTGCTACTGTCCAAAACGGTGCACAGCGTCCTTGCATCATTGCCCACCGCCCAGCTTAGCCAACCCTTGCCCGAGCCTCCTCTCTCTCCCTTTTGCCCATGCCCGAGGTGTTGAAGATGAGCACTGGCGTGGATATCTTTCCCCATCCTCACTAGCGCCCTCCCACCTTGCCATTATGCCTCCCCTCGCTCCACTCCACCACCCCGAGCTCCCTCGAGCTATCCCTAGTTCTCTCTCGGCCAAGAACGGTCGTGAACCTCCGCCCTAGCCCGAGCTCTTTCGAGCACGAGTGTTATCGCCTCCGAGTCCCTCTTTTCGCCATTATTGATCCATCGCACCCCCCTTCTCTCCAGCAACCTCTAAGACACCCTTGTATGTCTGCAGATTCATCGGAGGCGTCGTGGCCACGTCATGCCCGAGCCGGACGCCCTCGGTGTTCTCGACGACCGGAAGCTTGCCCTCAAAATCTGCGACCACCCGAGTCCTTCCCTCAGCTTTCGCGACCGCCTCCGCCCCTCCTCGTCGCCGCTCCGTTCCCCTTGGTGAGCCGCGCGAGCTCTCCTCTCCGTCTAGGGTTCTTGCTAATCCGGTGCCGGTCGGGAGGTAGGAGACGAACTGGTGCTGTCGATCTCGTGATCAACGGCCCGGTTTGAACCCCGGCCCTTCTATTCCTAGCCCTCTGATTTCGATCGGATGCCGGCGTGCCCCTTCGCCAGAGCGCGCAGCCGCGTGGGCCGGCCCAGCTCGGGCTACGCAGCCCACCCCCCTGATCCGGCCTTTTTCTTTTTTTCTGTAGAAATCCTTTTCTATGTTATAATTTCCAGAGAATATCTAGCTTGGCTTTAATTTGTTTCTGATAGATCTGGGCCTCCTAAAATCTTGAAATAAATTTTGTAGGCTTCCTGTGAGGTTTCTTAACCATGTGGCTTTGGCCGTTTTCAAAAATATATTTTTATGTGTGTGCTAAGTTAGATCTAGCAAAAACAGAAGTTTTCACCATTTATTTAATTGTGGGGGTTCTGTATATCCAAAACTTGCAATCTTTAGCCCTCTTAAAAGTCTAGAAGAATACATACCCAGATTTATAAGCCATGCATGAAGGAGATCTGTATAACTCAAGTTCTATTGAGTTTAAGTTTTACAACAGTAGCTGTTTGGTGATTTTTAGTTCATTATTAATTTTTTTTTAGTTAATCCAATTGCAGGTGGTAGATATTGGTATTAGATATCATATCCTAGCTTGGTAGAATTTTTCATATTATATTTTGCTCTTGGTAGATTATTTTCTAAAACATTAGGTTATTACACTTTAAAATGGATATTCTTATTTTCTGATATTTGCATGTATCTAGTTTTAATTGTTTGTGCCTTGTATGTTTATACAAATGGTTTAGGAGTATTTTCTTGTAGCACCTATGTGTTTTGTTTATCATACCACACTAGTTTTGTCTCAAAAATATTTAAACTTTGTGTTGCACATTAAAGCAAGTAAAAAGTATGTTTTTCACTTTAAATGGAATATCTTGAGTTAGGAGTGTCCAAATGGGGTGAATCCTATTTCTACAGAAAGCTTAAGGAAATACCTATCCATAGAAATTAACCTTGCATACAGGAGATTCCAAAATCTGAAACTATATTCATTATGGTTTTGAGACCAGTAGCATTTGCATGATTTTTAGCCACTGCCTTGTAATAGCTTATTATGCAAATCCAATTTTCAGCACTTCATATGGTTTCTAGGTGTACTGTGGTAGAAGGATTCTACTTTATGAACATTATCTTAGGAGTTATGATTTATCTACCAAAACAACAACATTTGGCTAATAGAAGTATTAGCTTTTAATCATCTGTTCTTAGCAAATGTGATTTGTAGAAATATTACTAATCAAGTTTTGAAGTTCAGAACCATAAACCGATAATAATGACTTGGTTAAACCACTTTGATAATGTGTGGTGCATTGTTTACTTATGTAACATCCCAAAGTTTTGGAATGTTTAAAAATCACTAAAATTTTAAACTTTTGTTTTTGATTAAAATAAAACATTCAAAACATAAGGAAACTAAAATATAAAGAACATTATAGGTTCTTCCAAAGAGTTAACATTTAAAACATTCGAGTAAACACTATTTGAATTTGGAGTTTAGTTTAAAAACCTTTTATCCAAAGTATTTCTTAAATCCCATGATAGTTTGCTAAGTTGAATTAAAAGTTGAGAGAGCCTTCTTCATTCATAAAAAGTTTCATTTTAAGTAATTGACTCTAAAACACTTAGCCTTGGATATTTATAAAACCTAAAGCCATATATTAAAGGATGTTTTAAGTATTCTTAAGTATGCCCTCTTCTAAAACGGTTTTAATTAAACCATACATTTTAAAGATGTCTATACAACCCTTTGATGTTTAATTGACCTTCCAATAATGTTTACAAATGTTCTAAAAGCTAATTAAAGCATAATCTATTTATAAAGTGGCTTTCATTTAAATATGTTTTGACGTATAAGATTTTGGAAGTACCATCCAAATAACGTTAAACTCAAAATAACGATTTTAAATTCTCAAATGCATCCTTGGAAATCTGAATGAGTTATAGTACCTTAAAATTTAAATGTTTTGCACAAACTACTTCGGTTACAGAATGATTCCATCATAATCCCTAGTCAATAAAAAAATTAGTGGTATTTCTTTTTACTAAACAACATATGACTTTGTTAGACACTCTTTTAAATTGATAAAGTTTTTAATCAAGCAGTTATTAAACAATTCAAGTATCATATTATGAATTATATTTAAAAGCAAACCAAGAATTCATCATCATCATGGCATCCTTGCATTTAAATCACAAATGTTTTGGTATGTGAAATCCACACTTAAAAACCATAAATAAACAATCTTAAAACATGACATCATTTTTTCTCTATACCATACTTTGAATTTCTAAAATTATCATGTGACTAAAGTATTACCAAAAGGTTCCATTATGGACAAGTTATTCAAAACATATTTTATACAATATTTATAGATTTTGTTCAAAGCCAAAAATGAGTTTTATTGAAAAAGTATTATAATTTGTGGTATTTTAAAACATATATATATTTGTGTTATTTTCATAAATATGTTTTAATTACAAAGAAATTAATTTAAATCGCTAATTTCGAAATTAACATAAAGTATCAAACTTATATTTAATCATTATTCAATTTTTTTGAAAAGTATCCAAAACATGACTTAGAACGTTTTAAATGATAGATATGATTATTAGAAATTTTTAGAAACTTGTTTGACTTCATTTGGAATTAAAAAACAAAAGATATACAAGAAATAAGAAAACAAAAAAAACCAGCGCGCGTACGCGGGTGGCCGGTGCGTGCGGTTGTTGACTCCTTTTGCCTCCTTTTAGTCCCACCTTGCTAGTTTAGCAACACCCACACTCAGTTTTAGTCTATATATATATAGACCCTATATGTATGGGCAAAATCACAAATTCAAATTCGGGTTGAACCATTTATTTTGGTTTGACTAGAATAAAATAAAATATTTATTTTATCTCCGGTGGGATTTCTATTGGTGGGATTTCTCTTTTTCTCTCTCGACGGCGTTTCTCACGCAACGGAGGTACTGCGCATATCTTCTCTTTTCCGCCTTTTATATTTAGTTTTGTAGAGTAGTTTTTGTAGAATAATTTAGACCACGAATTTAGTAGTAGTATATTTTCCGTAGCGTAGCTCAGAGTAGTTTTAGATTTTAGTCTAGTGTAGTATTTACTCGTACAATGTACGATCCGTTTTTAGATCGAGTAGTGTCGTAACTTTAGCTATTTGCTTTTTGATCCTACGGATAAAGTTAATTTATCTAAACCAACATGTTCCACCAATCACCATCTTACCACTTTGTCTAGCTGTTTTCTGGGTTGACCCCAATAGGAACTTCGTATGCAGATTTTGCAGAAACACCCCTGTAACTTAACACTCTCATATCTTTTGAACCACATGTCCAAATTTGATGAACTTTATGTCTATGAAAAGCTCTTGACCTGTAGAATCTTTTGGCACTGTTATTTTCCAACTTTGACTAGTTTAAACTCGTTCAAATGTTCAAATGCATGATTTAAGTAAATTGGACATAGATTTTATTGTGTATGTCCAAGAAATTTTCAAATGAAATATTTTTGGAATCATTAAGATGTAGAATAAGTATTTGATTATAAATTATTTGACCAACCTTAAAATGATTTAGTGTACAAATTTGATTGTTATGTGCTTGTAGAATTGCTTGTTTATTGTATGTCTTTTTACTTTATAAATTGAACGGAGTGCAACGTTCGTTGTCGACAATGAGTGTGTGAGAAACGACAACATTCATCAGGCAAGTGACTTCATAAAAACACCTACTATTTTATTCTATTGCATACCTAGTGTTTTAAGATGTATTTGCAAAAGTAGTATGCATGATAGGTTTTTGGGAGATTTGTAGTATGCTATGCAAACCTGTTAGGTTACCCCTTAGAAATTCCAGTTAGACCCCTATTATAATTTAGTGGAAGTACCTGCTGCAAAAATGATTGTTTTATGGTTGATGTGATAAATGAAAATTTCCACTACATTAATTTAACGCCTCGGTGGATTGGGTCGATCGAGGAGGTTTCAAGTTGAGTGGCTTCTCAGGGCCAAGTTTCATGGATGTCTTCGCCCAAGATAGTTTTCACTTACTTGGGGCCTTGATATGCGGTGTAAACCTGAGTTGCTCACTTGTGGTAGGCCACCCAGGGCTATGAGATTTAAGTTTACACTGAGTTTAGTTGCTTACCGTGCAACCATTGGTCAATATGGGCTTTGTGTTGATGGAGTATGTTGATGTGGACCTGGGTCAAGAGATTGATGGTGGTAGAGTTGATAGGATGGTGGTAATCTCTTAGAATGATCATGGGAAAGCAACTTCTGAAAAGTCTCGTCTTGATCTTCTCCTTTTCCTTCTCACTAAATGAGTGTAGAGGATAGTTTGAGTTGATTGAGTCTAATGGTGAAAGTGCACACACTCTCGAGAGTTAAAACCTAAGATCTTAGCCGTGTCCCCGGCATCGGACAATTTGAGTAACTACACAAGGCTGTCTTCTGATAATCTCTTCATCCCAATTTCTTAATAAAACTTTGATGGGTGAACATGGGTAGGAGACATGGATTTGTCTCGAGATAGTCTCATAAAAAGAAGATATTGTTTCAACAAGTTGTTTACCAAAAGTAGGACAAAATTACTTTGCGCAATAGCCTTGAGCTCCAGCAGCCAAATAAGCATATAGATATAGCTTAGTAGAATATTAGAAATTAAAGTCACTTGCCACCACAATTCAATTGTGCTGACCCTTTATAGCTGGGCTGCAACTAAACCTTGCAGATTCGATAGACGACAAGTGAACATCCGATAGGATTTCGAGTCTACAACCAACATGCCTTGCCTGTGGCACATGAAGATGATGAGGCTCATTGTATCTACTATTTTCCGCTGCTGCTCTTTGAATTTTGCTAGCCTTTCAGGTTATGCAAGTTGTAAGAGATATTTGTAACACTAGATCATGTGATTTACTAAAGTATTTGACACTTTTGCATGATATTCATCTTAAACTGTGGTGCTAGCATTTGATCCAGGGACTAGCACATTAACACAGGGACTTCCACCTTATAATAAAAGGTGAGGTCACTACAACTTTTTTTTTTAAGTTTAGGATTATTCACGTTGTACCCTAATAATAACATCAATTGTGTTTATATGCTTTGCTTGTGGGTATGTTTGTGTGTTATGTTTTATCTCTTTAAAGCATCATCTTATTTATCCAATAAATGTAATAAGTTAATTCCATGTTTTACTTGAACTGTTATGTGTTGATGTGCTTAGTAACTCATAATTCGAGAAACTTAGGTTATCCTTTAATAGCCTTAATAAATTCCCTGAAAGTATTGCTAGTCCCTTCACTTCTGAGTTTCACATAGTTCATCTTGTTTCCTAGGAGATGCACAAATTTCATTTGTGTGTTATGCATGTGAATGATTGTTTGGTGTTAAATTTTATCCAGTAGTTCCTTGTGTTTTGCAATGCTTAATATATGAATTTCTTATTTTAGATTGTTGTCAACACTTGGTTGCCATGTGATTGTTTGTTTATTGGTTGAAGTGACCTTAATTGTGATGTCCTATTAAATAAGCCTAATGCACCATTTTAGCCCTTACTCATAAACTTGTTTGGACACTGGTGTTACAATTGTTTGTCGCCTAGTTACTTGATAGTAGGTGTTTCTTGAGCTAGTAACATGTTTGCATGTGAGTGTGCTCAATGCTAGTGTTAATGTTAATACTTGCTTGTGTATTAAGATATTTTGTCTAAATTATTTCCGGAACTATTAAGATACTTTTGTCTGAAGTATTTCCGGAACTATTAAGATACTTTTGTCTGAAGTATTTTCTGAACTACTAAGATACTTTTGTCTGAAGTGTTTCCTGCAGCTATTATAGCAACTCTTGTTAAGTGATATAATGACCCTAAGTGATGTGTTGATTTAGTGTTCTGTAGAACTACCCTTTTAATACTCAGGGTTGTTGTGTATATTTTCTTAGGAGAATCTGTTGCTGTCTTAGCTCTATGGACTTTGGTGTTTGTTATTGTTTAGCTAAAGGAGTTGTTTGCTCTTGTTTGTTAGCTTAGTGTCTTGTGCAATGCTTGCTGTTTAGTATGTCCTTCTAGCTTTGTCTGGTATTCTGAGTGTGCTTCATTTTCCTGTTTACGACGTTAGATACGATCGGGAAGGAACTAGAAGTGTGGAATGAACCTAAGGAACATCAAGATCAAGACCAAGGACATATTGCTGAGTCAGGCAAGCCACCTCACCACCAGTATGCAAATCCTACTATTTACAAAGCATGTTTTGTTTTAAAATAAAATAATGCATGTTTTACTTCTTTTGTGGCACCTTGCCACCCGAAAACTATTTTTTCAAAATATTGTTTGGCCAAAGATATATACTAGAATACTATAGGTGTTGCAAAAAGAGTTTATTTGGTGAGCCTTGTGGTGGAAGGCTCCATCAATAAGATTAAGTTTTCTAGTAGTCTACCTTCATCTACTTACCTCAAAATTATAGGATGGGAACCTGTTTGATAAAACTGTTTTACGGAGGAAAACCTGAGTTGCTAGGAGCAATCAGCGAGAAAGAAATCTTTTATGAAAACCCGAGATGCTAAGAGCATTCAGAGATGTTTGCGAAAACCCGAGCTGCTGGGAGTAGTCGGACGAGACAGTGTTTTGAAAAACAAAGTGTGACCCTAGCTGCCGCTTGAACAATTAACCCGTGCAACTACACTACCTGACATGGGTAGGGCTTAGCCGGAAGCTTGTCTGTTTTAGTGTTGGGGCTCTCATACTTTCTATAAGGGCTGAGCCCTCGAAGCCGGATTGTCGTCCGGAGGTCCAGCAGCCGGACGATTACGGCAGGTCTCCTGACGTGGCGGTGTGGCGTCCCGAGGAAAGACCAAGAGGTCTAGTGGAGCACACGGTGCCGAGGACAACAAACCTACCGGGAGGCCCCGATACTAGGGTGGTCATAGTGGAAAGCTTTGATCGTGTTATCCGGACCCCCGCATGCTGTCGTATGACAGGTCGTGGCAGACACGGCGGAATGACCGATAGATGTGGGTAAAGTGTGCAACCTCTGCAGAGTGTAAATCTATTCGAATAGCCGTGTCCGCGGTCATGGACGGTTGGCAAGGTCCCACTAGGCACACTGGTTGTTTTATGGTTTCAAAAGAGATATGTTTTCAAAGGAAAACAAGGAGGCTACAAAGTGGTACCTGGGAGGTATGGAATTTGGGTGAGGATTATTGGTCTCGGGGAGACAATCAGTCCGATCTCAAGTCAGGAAAAAGGGGTATCCCCATCCTAGTGTTTTTAAAGGTTTTACAAAAGAAAGTTTTGAACTTGGATATGTCCTTGCTATATCTAAGAGAAGAGAATTCTATCTCTAAATGTTTTTCTTCAACAAAGATAAACAGATGTCGTATTCTCTATGCCTAAAATCATCGTATTCGAAAACTAAGCCCTATAGTCGTATATATCAGCTATCCCTGTTTTCGAAAAGTGTTTTCTTGCATTTTCATGAAAACTTAAGCCTTAGAGGTGGTCTTGCGAGTACGTAAATGTACTCATATGGCTGTGTCCCTGGATATTCAAACGTCCAGGTTGAAATGAAGAGATGTACGACAAGAAGGAGGAGTACGCAGACGACTACGCCAACTGAGTGTCCCGCTCAACTGCTCTGTGGGAATGCGTCAGGACGTGACGAGGGCCAACGCTAGCCGAATCTTCCGCTGTACCTTAGTTCTTTTTCGTCATGTGCGACGATGTTTGTAGACTTGGTCGTGTGACCACTATTTATGTTAGTCTTGCTCTATTCGAGTTGTATGATGTAACTTTGTATACCATGTTGGTTATGTGATCGCGATGCACTGATCATTGGGATCGTGATCTGTTTACATAAAGCGGGCATCTCTGGCTGGTTGTCAGAGGGGTCCTTATAGACTTGGTATCAGAGCCATCGTTGACCATAGGAGACCTTAGTTAGCATGGTCGTTAGCTTGAAGGAAATGTTCTGCTAAAACCTATTTCGACAGAAATCTATTTTCTTCTAGGTAAGCTTAGTATGGCTTCCACTCCTCATCTATTCTCCAAAATATCTTGACCTTACATCTCTATTTTAAGGTAATTCAAAAAGAGTTTTCTCTACTATCTTGTCTGTATTCAAAAACTTGTATAGACTTGATGATGAGCCCAAATGAGACCTAAGTAACCAGTACCGAGAAGGCGAAGTTTAGCTTCAATACTTCAGCATACGACATCAAGGTGGTCCTCAAATGAAGTAACAAACTACAAAGCAACCCTTGCTTGCCAAAGCAGTGTCACTGTCAAGACTTCAACCCCAATAATTTACTCCAGTTGCAACTTCTATAGTCTCAAGCTTACCAGCAGGAGCCCCAGCTGAAGAATTGTAGACCCCATCTAGTAGGAATGACCAAGACCCATAGGACTTCTAGGATATGACCCTTGGTTGGATTCTCCGACTGACGCGATTGCTGATTGCTCTTTTGGTTCTATAGGTGTCTTGTGTGCTCTTTTGCTGCTATGCTCGTTGCTTGTGTGTGCCTTGTTTGTTTGCTTGTTGTTGATATGTTGTTATCTGGTACTTTTCACAAGCACGCCTTGTGGGCAATGTTGTAACGCTCCAAATTTGTGAAGCAACAAAAACTTGATTATAAAAGATCCAAATTTTTGAGGCAACAAAAACTTTCTGAAATGTCTTGTTAATGGATATGTTTATCCTCTGATTTCTCTATTGGGCATGTTGTATTTTGTGTTTGTGTTGATGACTTCTAAATAACAACCATCTAAAACTCAAAACAAGTTATTATATGACCTCTGTGGTCAATGTTTTAACAAGTGAAATAGTCCACATATCTTCTCCCATTCTCTTTTTAATAAACTCTATTTTGCCCTAATGTTTTGATTTTATCAACCACCCAAAATATATATATCATTTGAGAAACCAATAGTATTCCTAAAAACTATTGGTTTGCAAAACTATACAGGACCATACAATAAGTCCTCAATATTACTGCTTGTTAATATGTTGCAAGCATTACCAACACTCTCTTCCAAAAACACCAATTTAGTTAGCATCTGGAAATCAATGCTCAACATGTTGGAATAATTCTATTTCTACCAAGAATACCTTGTCTAGATTTTTGTTAATCACCTACTCACAAATATTTTTGATCTATATTAAAAGTATGGCTATTGATCCAATTGTGTGGGTGTTTATCTATTTTTATGTCTGGTTGACCTATATGTTATGTGTTTAAATTGTTTCCCATGAGTGTGTTATTTTATGTGTGTTCATGTGGTGGTGTATGAGACAACATCTTATTTATATAATTTAATTGAGACCATTAATGCTTTAAATGTTGTGCCATATTATAAAGGTGTGTTTAACTCTTTATTATAATGTGTGATTTTAGGAGTAACTCAAATATTTTCCTTTTCCAAATATGAAATAATCATCTTCTTTTCCCTCAATTTCTAGTCTTTCTAGAACATGACCATTAGAGTTTATTTTATTCAATTTGGAAATCAACTCACCTAACCTCATCCTTATCATCTCTACTATCCACACATAACCTTATTTAAAATATTAAAAAATGTTTGATCATAAATTTATGCTTGTTTTTAGTGCTTCATATTAATGTGACCACATGTGATGTTAATAGATAGCATCTTGTCATTTTTGCATCTAGTGATGTTGATACCTTTTTACCTAATCTCTTTAGCCAAGTACTACACCTATGCCCCTTCTAATTAAATCTTCTTACATCTTATTTTTCTTTCATATAATTGACTTGTTCTTCTTAGCAAAGTCACATAATCAACATCTCCCACAAATGTTTCAAACTCTCAAATCTACCCCTATCCTCTGGTCCAGCTAGTTGGTTTGAGTGTGCATTCGAATCCCACACCCCTGGAAAACCCATAGCATGACCTCCTCTAAACCCTAGCATTGTTTCTTTTTGTCTTGTTCGTTTGGACATTCTGTCAAACAGTTTGTGGGCAAGAGAAGACCTCTCCTTTACTCACCTCCCTCCATCAGCTCCAAGCCAATTGCTAGCGTCTAAATAGTGCCTCTGTGCCCTCATGATGGACTCCACCATCCCTCTCCCCCAATGCCTGAGATCGAGCCCTCTCTCTCTCGTGCCCATGCCCAGGCCCGTGAACGAGCAAACCGGCCACCCTCCTTGTTAAGGCAACCGAGACCCCCTCTTCCCCTCTCGCATTGCCATTCTGCTCCATCCCACTCCCCTCCACCATCCATCGAGAGCCCGCGCAAGCTCTAGTTCGAGCATAGCTGTGAGGACCCCTCGGACAAGTCAGAGATGCCCACGTTATGTAAGAGATCACGATCCCAATGATCAGTGCATCGCAATCACATAACCAAGGTATCAAAGAGTTACATCATTCAAGTCGTATGAATAAAAGTCTTACAACACATAGACGGTCATACGACCAAAGTCAACAAACGTCGTCACGCAGGACGGAATTAACTAAGATAGCGGAAGCTCGTGGCTAGCGACGGCTCTTAACATCTCCGAGCGCAGATTCCCACAAGTGCAGTTGACCGGTGACAGCTAAGTGGCGAAGTCGTCGTCAAACACCTCCTCCTCGATGTAGGCCTCCTCATTGCAATCTGGACATTTGAATATCCAGGGTAAGAGCCACATGAGTACAATTACGTACTCGCAAGACCACCTCTAGGCTTAAATTCTCATGATAGTGCAAGAAAATACTTTTGGAAAACTGGGATAGCTGCTATATATACACGGCTATAGGGCTTAGTTTTCGAATACCATGATTTTAGACATAGAGAATAAGACATCTCTATATCTTTGTTGAAGAAAACATTTAGAGATAGAATTCTCTTCGCTGAAATGCGACATCTCTATATCTTTGTTGAAGAAAACATTTAGAGATGGAATTCTCTTCTCTTAGATATAACAAGGACATATCCAAGTTCAAAACTTTCGTTCATAAAAGTTTATCAAAACACTAGGATAGGGGTAACCCTTTTCTTCCTTCCTTGAGGTCGGACTGGTTGTCTCCCTGAGATCAACCATCCTTGCCCAAATTCCGTACCTCCCAGGTACCACTTTATTGCCTCCTCGTTTTCCTTCGAAAAACCTTCTTCTTTTGAAGCCATAAAACATCCAACATGCCTAGTGGGACCTTTCCATCTGTCCATGACCGCGGACGCGGCTATTCGAATAAATTTACACTCTGCAGAGGTTGCACACTTTACCCACACCTATCGGTTATTCCGCCGTGTCTGCCACGACCCGTCATACGACAGCATGCGGGGGTCCGGATAACACGATCAAAACTTTCCACTATGACCACCCTAGTATCGGGGCCTCCCGGTAGGTTTGTTCTCCTCAACACCGTGTGCTCCACTAGACCTCTTGGTCTTTCCTCGGGACACCACACCACCACGTCAGGAGACCTGCCGTAATCGTTCGGCTGTTGGTCCTCAACAGTGTATTGCCTCTTCCGGACGACAACCCGGCTTCGAGGGCCCAACCCTCATAGAAAGTATGAGAGCCCCAACACTAAAACAGACAAGCTTCCGGCTAAGCCCTACCCATGTTAGGTAGTGTGGTTGCACGGGTTAATTGTTCGGGCGGCAGCTAGGGTCACACTTTGTTTTTCAAAACACCTTCTCCTCCGACTACTCCCAGCAGCTCGGGTTTTCGCAAACATCTCCGATTGCTCCCAGCATTTCGGGTTTAATAAAACACTTGCTCGCCGATTGCTCCCAGCAGCTCGGGTTTTCCTCCATAAAACATTTTTATCAAATAGGTCCCCATCCTATAGTTTTGAGGTAAGATAACAGAATATACTCTTTGAAAACTTAATCTTCTTTTTAGAGCCTTCAATGACAAGACTCATCAAGTAGAACCCTTCTTATAATACCTACAGCTATTCTAGTAGATAGCTTTGGCCAAACAATATTTGGTAAAAATAGTTTTCGGGTGGCAAGGCGCCACAAAAGAAGTAAAACATGCATTATTTTCTTTTGAAAAACAAAACATGCTTGATAAAAGAATAAGATTTCATTATAGTGGTGAGGTGGGCTTGCCTTGCTCAAAGTAATGTCCCTGGTCTTGTTCTTCAACGTAGTCGTGCTCAGCTACCTCGTACTGCTCTTCCTCGGGTTGCGATTCTACCGTAACATGAAAAACAGACGAGACTAGCGTAAGTCCTAAAATGCGAGTTGATAACAATCTAAAATATAACAACAAACAACAAGCATCACAAACAGAAAACACAACTAATGCATCCAATATTTATTAGGGGCTGTTTACATGGTTTAAGCATAATTCTTAAAGTATTGCTCCTAAAACCAAACCCTTCTACCACATTACTCCTAACAATCATGGGGAACTCTGAAAATTAGCTGTGCATGAAAACTCATCACCAAACAAGAATTAAAAATCAGATAAGAGCTATTGATGTCAAACTTAAAAAGAAGTTAGGTTCAGTTTTATAGATCTCCTGAATGCATAATTAACATTTCTGGTGAGATATGAGTTTTCTCTTTAAGTGGAGATTTTATTCATCAAATTTGGATACTCCTAGCTCAAGTTATCCCAGTTTTAAAACAAAGTACACTTCTGACAATTATTTATGTGCAGAAAATAATAAGAATTATTTTGGTGTCAAACCAGTGGGGTGAGTTAGATAAAACTCGTGGCTAACCCACAAAAATATTCCCAACATTTATCTATGGACAGAGGTGGCTCCATCAATAAAAACTAGACATGTCATAATCTCTGGAATTTCAGAAATGCATTTTAAGAGGTTATTTTCCTGTTTTTCAGGGATTTATTCACTAAGAAATAATTATTTACTGGAAAAATCTATACTTGTAGTATATGGTACCTCCAACACATATCTAACACTTCCAATTGGATTTACCTCAGAAAGTGTTTTTATTGAAGAGTTAAAAATCACCAAACACATACTGATTTTATTCCTAGAGTAAATATAACTTTTGCTAGAGTAATCTCCTGCATGCAAGATTTACCAATCTAGATAGGCATTTTTACAAGCTTTCCAACAGATCCAAGATTGCATGATTTGGATTTACAGAACCCAAGTTATTAAACAAATGGTGTAATAGATACTTCTTACTAGATCTATTTTAACACTCAACAGGAAACACATTTTGGACCAAATCTAATGCCACATGGTTAAGAAAACGTGCATGCATGTCACAGAATTTATCCCATCATTATCCCATCTAGATTTACCACAAATGATTTAAAGCTAAACTCTAGATTTACTGGAAAAATTAACAGGAAAAAGAATAAAAGGGAAACAGGCCGAACCGGCCAGATCTGGGCCAGATCGGCCCAGAGGCCATGCAGAGCAGCGCGAAATCACGCGGGGACGGAGCTGGGCCGGCCCAAATGTGCGCGGCTGCGCGCGCACGGGGAGGTTCAAACCTGGCCGTAGATCTCGTGATCTACGGTCCATGGTCGTCGTCCTCCTCGCGACGCAGCGCAGACGAACCAGACGAGGGGGAGGGAGATGGTGGCGCTGGCGCTCACCAGAGACCGCGCTGGGCCAGGGGAATGGTGGAGATCGACGGAGGGGACGATGGCGAGCTCGACGGTGCCCTCAACTCTCGCATGCAACGTCGGAACCCATGGCGACGGCTGCGGCGAGCTTCTCGGGTCGAGGACGAGCGCGGCGGCTACGGACACCTAAAAGAGAAAAGGAGGGCAGGGGGAGTTAGATCTCGACGAGGCGCGCTCGAGGAGCCAAAAATGGCAGAGAAAAGTGAAGAGGATCGACGGTGAATGCCGTGGGAAGAGCTCGGTCTCCGACGGCGATTTCCTCTTCCAGAGCTCGAGAGAGGGCGTGGCTTTGGGTGAGGGTGGTAGGGGTGAGCAGAGGAGGTGTGGGGGAACCTCGGGTAGGGTTTTAAGAGGAGAGGGCGAGCTGGGGACAGCTCCGAAACCAGGGGCTGGTTTTCGGGTTCCCTCGGGCAGGAGCGGTTTGGGGAAGGGGAGGGGAGTTCTGGTTGGTCCTCTGGGGCGGTGGAGAGGGGCAGAGAGGATGTTGGTCGGGAGGGGACTGCCTGGCCAGTGAGAAGAGAGGAGAGGGGCTCGGATTGGGTGGGAAAGAAAAGAAAAGAGAGAAGAGAGAGGAGAGATTGACCCTAGTCCATGACATGTGGGACCAGGAGGGGGTGCTGTTCTCCTCTTCCAGCAGGTGGAGTAGTAATGAGAGAGAGAGAAAAGAAGTTTGGAGTAAAAACCTCAAACCTATTCAAACCCTAAGTTTGAATAATTCAAACCATAATCAGAAAAAAAAATCAATTTCCCATGCTCACCATATTTAGTGAAACTACTGAATTTTCTAAATGCCCAAATCAAACATCTTATGTAACCCCCAAAGAAAAGAGAACTTTTGGTGAGAAGGAAAAAGAATCACTCAAATGGTCATGTTATTTAGATGACTACAAAAGCTAGTGAGATTCATATGCAAACAAGCTCTTGTGTGATAATTTAGAATAGGGTATGGAAGTCTATGTGACCTAGATGGAAATGTTTCAAAAGCATGCCAAAAACCATTTAGGGTTTGCTTAATAATAGCTCCTGGTTTGGCTAAGTTTTAACAACCATGAAGATCATAATAGTGGATATTTTATTTTGGTGCTATGTGACTTTAGTGTTTTCAATGTCAGGGAACACTAGTGGAGCACACACAACATAAGAGGTGCAAAAAAAATAAATCCTTACTCAAATTTCTACACACAAAAATTTCAGCAAGAGGTGAAAATTTAGAATAACACCACAATGCTAAAGCTAAGAGAATTGGGGTGTTACAGACCTTCCCCCCTTAGGAGAATCTAGTCCCCGAGATTCCAGATTTGAAGAAGGGAGAAAACCAGGGAATTCATGCTCCAAATACTCTTCACGCTCTGAGGTGGCTTCTTCCTCTGAATGGTTGCTCCAATGGACCTTCAGGAACCTGATCTTCCGTCTCCGCGTCAGACGGACGTCTTCGGCGAGAACACGAAGTGGTCGTTCTCGATAGGTGAGATCATGGTTGAGATCAATGGTGTGATGATCTACCTCCTGATATGAGTGAGTATCCCCAGGAACTTGCAGACACTTCCGGAGCAGAGATACATGAAATACATCATGGAATTCCGACAGATGGGGTGGCAGGTCTAGCTGATAAGATACTTCTCCTCTACGACTGATCACCTTAAAAGGGCCAATATATCTTGGCGCTAATTTCGCTTTGACATGGAAACGTTGCATTCCCTTGAGTGGTGTAACGCGCAAGTAAACCATATCTCCTTCCTTGAAGTTGAGTTCACGCCTCCTTGAATCTGCGTAACTTTTCTGCCTGGATTGGGCGGCCTTAAGACGGTCGCGAATGAGTTGAACTTGCTCTTCGGCTTCCCTCAAGGTGTCAACTCCAAAAATTTGGCTGTCTCCGGTTTGCGACCAGTTCAAGGGTGTACGACATCTGCGCCCGTACAAAGCCTCAAATGGTGCCATCCTTAGACTGGCTTGATAGCTATTGTTGTACGAGAATTCGGCAAACGGCAAGTAATTCTCCCATTTGGCCCCATAATCTAACACACAAGACCTAAGCATATCCTCAAGGATCTGATTGACTCTTTCCGTTTGTCCTCCTGTCTGAGGGTGGTACACAGTACTGAAAAAGAGCTTCGTTCCGAGTTCCTCTTGAAGCTTAGTCCAAAAAACGAGAGGTGAATTGAGTTCCTCGATCAGCATCGATAGTCTTAGGTACTCCATGAAGGCTGACGATACGTGATATGTAAAGGTCCGCAAGTTGATCGGCTCGATGACGAGTGCTTACCGGAAGAAAATGTGCAACCTTGGTGAGTCTATCCACAATGACCCAAATGGCATCATGCCCACGATTGGACCGGGGAAATCCAGTGATGAAATCCATGCCGATCTCATCCCATTTCCACTCGGGCAACTTGAGAGGTTGAAGTACTCCAGCGGGTCGTTGATGCTCTGCTTTGACTCTTTGGCAGATATCGCAATTCTGGACGAATAGAGCAATCTCGCGCTTCATGCCGTGCCACCAGAAATTCTGCTTCAAATCCTGGTACATCTTGGTTCCACCGGGGTGGATAGAATACAAAGTCTCGTGAGCCTCCTTCATAATTAACTGCTTCAAAACAGGGTCTGACGGTACGCAGATGCGTCCCTTATACCAAAGAATACCGTCAGAGTCGATGGTGAACCCAAGGACTTCCTCTTTGTCCAATCTTCTTTTGATGCACTCAATGCTTTCGTGACCCCTTTGTGCTTGCTTGATCTGCTCCCATAAGGTGGGTTGCAACAGGAGTTGATCGACTGCCCCATAGCTGACTACCTCAATACCCATCTTATCCAGCTCTTCCCAGAGTTCTGGCCGTCTAACCTTGATCAGGGAGTTGAATGAACATGGCTGACGACTAAGGGCATCAGCTACCACGTTAGCTTTTCCAGGGTGGTAATGGATGTCCAAGTCGTAATCCTTGATGAGTTCTATTCATCTTCGTTGCCTCATGTTCAAGTCCCTCTGGGTGAAGATGTACTTCAGTCTCTTGTGATCGGTGTAAATTTCGCAACGGTTTCCCATCAGAAAGTGCCGCCATGTCTCGAGTGCATGGACCACCGCAGCAAGCTCTAGGTCATGGGTTGGGTAATTCTGCTCATGCTTGCGGAGTTGTCGCGACGAGTAGGAAATCACCTTGCCCTCTTGCATAAGGACACAACCAAGTCCGAGTTTGGAGGCATCGCAATAAACCATGAAATCTTTGGTCACATCAGGCATGGTTAAGACAGGTGCGGTAGTAAGGCGCTTTTTCAGTTCCTGGAAGCTGGCTTCACATTTGTCGGACCAAATGAACTTCTGATCCTTCCTCAATAGTTGGGTAAGGGGCTTTGCGATGCTTGAGAATCCCTCAACAAACTTGCGGTAATACCCGGCTAATCCAAGAATGGACCTTACTTCGGTTTGGTTGGTGGGGGTCGGGAATTAAAGAATGGACTTGATGTGGGTAGGGTCTACAGATATCCCTCCGGCTGAAATAACGTGGCCGAGAAAGCCTACTTCTTTCAACCAAAACTGGCACTTACTGAACTTAGCATACAACTGGTGTTCTCGTAGGGTGCCGAGAACCAACCTCAGATGCTCTTCATGCTCCTCTTCTGACTTGGAATAGATCAAGATGTCGTCAATAAAGACAACCAAAAATTTATCCAAGTAATCCATGAACACTTTGTTCATGAGATTCATGAAATAGGCTGGAGCATTGGTCAGGCCAAAAGACATCACTGTGTACTCGAACAATCCTTAACGAGTGACAAAGGCCGTCTTAGAGATATCAGATTCTCTGACTTTCAACTGATGGTAACCGGTGCGGAGATCGATCTTGGAGAAGACTCGAGCTCCATTGAGTTGATCAAACAGATCTTCAATCTTGGGTAGTGGGTATTTGTTTTTAATAGTCACATCATTTAACTTACGGTAATCCACACACAAACGGGTGGTACCGTCTCTCTTATCCACGAAGATGATTGGTGACCCCCAGGGTGACGCACTAGGGCGTATCATACCCTTCCTAAGTAGGTCATCCAACTGTTTCTTTATTTCTTCCAATTCTTCAGGATTCATCCGGTACGGTTTCTGAGCGATAGGCCCAGTACCGGGTACCAGCTCAATAATGAACTCAATATCCCTATCCGGTGGCATTCCGGGCAACTCTTCGGGAAAAAACATCGGGATAGTCACAAACTACCGGTACCTCATCCAAAATGGCTCCCGCTACACTCTTATTGCAATGACTTGAGGTGGAGTGGTAGGTTGAGAAGTGGGTAATCTCCTCTCCTTCCTGGGTGGTTAGTGTGACAGATTTGTTAGTGCAATCAATTTTTCCCCGGTTAACTGCCATCCAATCCATCCCTAAAACCACTTCTATCCCTTGCTTTCCTAGTACCACCAAATCCGCATGGAATCGGGCTCCTTGAATTTCCACAGGAGCCTCCTTGCAAGATACAATGGCTTTAGTAGTGGCCCCCGGAATTTGCACTTTCATAGGACGATTCAGCAAAGTTAGAACCATACCACTTTTCCTAACAAAAGGCTCCATAACGAAAGAATGGGAAGCTCCCGAATCAAACAAAACTGATGCAGGAACTGAGTTGACAGGGAACGTACCCATAACCAGATCTGGTGCCTCTTGAGCTTCTTCTGCACTGATGTGATTCAGATGACCTCTGGTGACAGGGGCTGCTTTCTTGGGATACGGGCTCTTGCCTCCAGGTGGACGGGGTGACCCTTGGTTCATTTCTGTCGCATTGGGGCGACCACCGGAGGGATGTCTAGGGGGGCAATCCCGCGAGAAATGTCCAGGCTGTCCACAAGTGAAACATCCTCCTGTGGGCTTCGGAGCAGGCGGCCTGTTAAAGTTGAGGCCGGGGTTGGAACCACTCCCAGGACGGGGTGCAGGCGGGCGAGGAGAGTAGCTGGGTCTTGGTGCAAAAGTTGGAGGCCTTGGTGATGGGTAAGAAGGTCTCAGTGGAGGTGCAGGGCGCGGGCGGGGATAACTTCCAGTTGGGCTGCTGCTGCTACTGCCTTGCTGCATCAGTTGGCGACGCTTGTGGTTGTCAAACGAAGCCTTGCGTTTGTGTTCCATCATAATGGCTGCATCTGCCAAGGATTCCAAGTCGGTGAAAGGCATCACCACCAGAATGCACTGCATTTCATCATTAAGTCCATTCATGAACCTCTCTTTCTTCTTGTCTTCTGTATCGGTATCGGTGGGCGCATACCTTGCTAGAGAAGTAAACTTCTCCAAGTACCCACCCACCGACATCCCGCCTTGCTTGAGCTGCAAGAACTTCTCTCGCATGATACTGACGAGTCCAGAGGGCACATAACGCTTCAAGAACTTGGTCTTGAATGCTGGCCAAGCCACAACTTCCTCCGGTGGCAACAGAGCATGAATGGCCTCCCACCATGCTCGGGCAGAACCAGAGAGGTAGTGAGTGGCGTAGACCACCTTCTCGTTGTCACACACTTGGGCGACCCTCAAGTTGTTCTCTATAGTACGGATCCAGTCATCGGCATCCAGTGGCACGTCACTCTTGTAGAAAACTGGAGGATTAGTGTTCTGAAAGTCACGAAGTTTTGAGCGGGGTTCTTCATTCCCTTGGCCGCCATTCTGATTGACGGCAATATGAGCAAGTTGCTGCAGGGTGGCAAGGTTGGCACTTCTCTCGGTGCGAGCTGCCTCGCGATCCTCCATGAGAAGACGGAGCACTTGAGCCATAGATGGCTCGGGTGGTGGGGGTGGTGGTGGATCCCTTGCCATGCTGAATTTCAGAAATAAACACACATTATCATTCTACATAGAAATTTTAAAACAGGTTTTTGAAAAAGGGTTCATCAAGCATACACAAAAACATACAAATTTCAGCAAGACAATACTCCTAAGAAGACATGATTCCAGTCCATAGCAAGGTTCCAAAAGCATCATCGCATAGTGCACAATCACAAAACACTGACTGACATAGTTCTTACAATCATCCAGACACACACACGCTAACTAGACCACACAATCGCATCTATTTATCGCGATGGTTCGGTCCTAACCCAAAAGATACTGCGCAACTAACTACTCCACGTCCACGGCAGCGTCACTGTCAAAGGGTGGCTCGTCGGGGTCCTCGTCCTCAGACATCACATCTCCCGAGTCCTCACCATCCTCGCCTCGAAGGTCGTCGTCATCCTGCTCGCTCACGGGCTCCATATCCATGTCCTCTGTAGGGTCCTCATCCTCAGGCAGAAGATCGTCATTCTCCTTGCTCAGAGCCTCCACCTTACTCTCCAGCTCGCTGATCCGCTCGTCTCGGGCATCAACGGTCGACCTGAGCATGTCAACCATCCCGTCAAGCTGGAACCTGTAGAAGAGAGTAGTCTGGAGGCGTGCAAAGGTGGAACGGCGCTCCTTGCGCTCCATCTTGAGCTCTTCCTGGGACTCCACTAAACGCTCCTCCGAGGCCTTGAGCTTCAGCTCCATGGTCTTCAGCTGGTCCTGAGAGGCCTCGAGTTGCGTCTCCAAGTCCTCTATCCTCAGCTCAGCTACCGAGATCCGCACCTCAGCTCCGTCATGATTAAGACGGTGAAGGTCACTCTCGTACCGACTAATGACCAGCTGGGACTGGGTGTACTCGACGAGGAGTCCCAGCTCGGCCAAGTGGTTACCGAAAGTGGGGTGGGGACGCGGAGGCATAGGGTTACTCTGCTCGTCCAAGCCAGAGTAAAACTCAAAACGGGTGCCGCCCAACTCGGAACTATGAGCACACACCAAGCGGGCGAGAGCTCTCTGCAGCACGGTGACGAATGCTCCCATCTGAGTAGATGCAAGGGCATCCTCAACCAGCTCCTCGGCGAAGGGTGGCACCAATGGCCCTCGAAGGATGCACCTCACAACCCAGGACATCTCATCTCCCACCATGGGCAGACAAGGCCCAATCAGCAGCTCTGGTAGCGGACGCCTCAGGTGCTGGACCAACTGGAGTAGGTCTGCCTGGAACAGACGCGAAACTCCGGTATCTGGCACCGCTCCCAACTGAATCGATGACGAGAACTGTCCGCTCATCTACACAAAATTTTAAATGGAGGTTTAATTAGTGAACGATGTATCAAATTTTAAACAGGTAAAATCATAAGATTTAATGCAGGTATAAAATTAATCAGTGAATACTAACAGAGGGGGGTGAGGAGTAGCAGTATATTCTGCATATTTTAAGTATTTTTCTCCTAGCTATTTAGGAAAAAAAAAATTGCGTGACGTCGACGCCCAACCTAACTAAAGTCTCCTAAGGTCAACGATGGCTCTGATACCAAGTCTGTGAGGACCCCTCGGACAAGTCTGAGATGCCCATGTTATGTAAGAGATCACGATCCCAATGATCAGTGCATCGCAATCACATAACCAACATAGGTATCAAAGAGTTACATAATTCAAGTCGTACGAATAAAAGTCTTACAACACATAGACGGTCATACGACCAAAGTCAACAAACCTCGTCACGCAGGACGAAATTAACTAAGATAGCGGAAGCTCGTGGCTAGCGACGGCTCTTAACATCTCCGAGCGCAGATTCCCACAAGTGCAGTTGACCGGTGACAGCTAAGTGGCGAAGTCGTCGTCAAACACCTCCTCCTCGATGTAGGCCTCCTCATTGCAATCTGGACATTTGAATATCCAGGGACAGAGCCACATGAGTACAATTACGTACTCGCAAGACCACCTCTAGGCTTAAATTCTCATGATAGTGCAAGAAAATACTTTTGGAAAACTGGGATAGCTGCTATATATACACGGTTATAGGGCTTAGTTTTCGAATACCATGATTTTAGACATAGAGAATACGACATCTATATATCTTTGTTGAAGAAAACATTTAGAGATAGAATTCTCTTCGCTGAAATGCGACATCTCTATATCTTTGTTGAAGAAAACATTTAGAGATGGAATTCTCTTCTCTTAGATATAACAAGGACATATCCAAGTTCAAAACTTTCGTTTATAAAAGTTTATCAAAACACTAGGATAGGGGTAACCCTTTTCTTTCTTCCTTGAGGTCGGACTGGTTGTCTCCCTGAGATCAACCATCCTTGCCCAAATTCCGTACCTCCCAGGTACCACTTTATTGCCTCCTCGTTTTCCTTCGAAAAACCTTCCTCTTTTGAAGCCATAAAACATCCAGCATGCCTAGTGGGACATTTCCAACCGTCCATGACCGCGGACGCGGCTATTCGAATAGATTTACACTCTGCAGAGGTTGCACACTTTACCCACACCTATCGGTTATTCCGCCGTGTCTGCCACGACCCGTCATCTGACAACATGCGGGGGTCCGGATAACACGATCAAAACTTTCCACTATGACCACCCTAGTATCGGGGCCTCCCGGTAGGTTTTTTCTCCTCGGCACCGTGTGCTCCACTAGACCTCTTGGTCTTTCCTCGGGACACCACACCGCCACGTCAGGAGACCTGCCGTAATCATCCGGCTGTTGGTCCTCAACAGTGTATTGCCTCTTCCAGACGACAACCCGGCTTCGAGGGCCCAGCCCTCATAGAAAGTATGAGAGCCCCAACACTAAAACAGACAAGCTTCCGGCTAAGCCCTACCCATGTCAGGTAGTGTGGTTGCACGGGTTAATTGTTCGGGCGGCAGCTAGGGTTACACTTTGTTTTTCAAAACACCTTCTCCTCCGACTACTCCCAGCAGCTCGGGTTTTCGCAAACATCTCCGATTGCTCCCAGCATTTCGGGTTTTAATAAAACACTTGCTCGCCGATTGCTCCAAGCAGCTCGAGTTTTCCTCCATAAAACATTTTTATCAAATAGGTCCCCATCCTATAGTTGTGAGGTAAGATAACAGAATATACTCTTTGAAAACTTAATCTTCTTTATAGAGCCTTCAATGACAAGACTCATCAAGTAGAACCTTTCTTATAATACCTACAACTATTCTAGTAGATAGCTTTGGCCAAACAATATTTGGTAAAAATAGTTTTCGGGTGGCAAGGCGCCACAAAAGAAGTAAAACATGCATTATTTTATTTTGAAAAACAAAACATGCTTGATAAAAGAATAAGATTTCATTATAGTGGTGAGGTGGGCTTGCCTTGCTCAAAGTACTGTCCCTGGTCTTGTTCTTCAACGTAGTCGTGCTCAGCTACCTCGTACTGCTCTTCCTCGGGTTGCGATTCTACCGTAACATGAAAAACAGACGAGACTAGCGTAAGTCCTAAAATGCGAGTTGATAACAATCTAAAACATAACAACAAACAACAAGCATCACAAACAGAAAACACAACTAATGCATCCAATATTTATTAGGGGCTGTTTACATGGTTTAAGCATAATTCTTAAAGTACTGCTCCTAAAATCAAACCCTTCTACCACATTACTCCTAACAATCATGGGAAACTCCGAAAATTAGCTGTGCATGAAAACTCATCACCAAACAAGAATTAAAAATCAGATAAGAGCTACCGTTGTCAAACTTAAGCAGAAGATAGGTTCAGTTTTATAGATCTCCTGAATGCATAATTAACCTTTATGGTGAGATATGAGTTTTCTCTTTAAGTGGAGATTTTATTCATCAAAATTGGATACTCCAAGCTCAAGTTATCCCAGTTTTACAATAAAGTATACTTCTGACCATTTTTTATGTGCAGGAAATAATAAGAATTATTTTGGTGTCAAACCAGTGGGGTGAGTTAGATAAAACTTGTGGCTACCTCACAAAAATATTCCCAAAATTTATCTATGGACAGAGGTGGCTCCATCAATAAAAACTAGACATGTCATATTCTCTGAAATTTCAGAAATGCATTTTAAGAGGTTATTTTCCTGTTTTTCAGGGATTTATTCACTAAGAAATAATTATTTACTGGAAAATCTATACTTGTAGTATATGGTACCACCAACACATATCTAACACTTCCAATTGGATTTACCTTAAAAAGTGTTTTTATTGAAGAGTTAAAAATCACCAAACACATCTAGATAGGCATTTTTATAGAGTAAATATAACTTCTGCTAGAGTAATCTCCTGCATGCAAGATTTACCAATCTAGATAGGCATTTTTACAAGCTTTCCAACAGATCCAAGATTGCATGATTTGGATTTACAGAACCCAAGTTATTAAACAAATGGTGTAATAGATACTTTTTACTAGATCTATTTTAACACTCAACAGGAAACACATTTTGGACAAAATCTAATGCCACATGGTTAGGAAAACGTGCATGCATGTCACAGAATTTATCCCATCATTTTAGCCACTCTAGATTTACCACAAATGATTTAAAGCTAAACTCTAGATTTACTGGAAAAATTAACAGGAAAAAGAATAAAAGGAAAACAGGCCGAACGTGCCAGATCTGGGCCAGATCGGCCCAGAGGCCATGCAGAGCAGCGCGAAATCGCGCGGGGACGGAGCTGGGCTGGCCCAAACACGCGCGGCTGCGCGCGCACGGGGAGGTTCAAACCTGGCCGTAGATCTCGTGATCTACGGTCCACGGTCGTCGTCCTCCTCGCGACGCTCACATGCAACGTCGAGGGGGAGGGAGATGGTGGCGCTGGCGCTCACCAGAGACCGCGCTGGGCCAGGGGAAAGGTGGAGATCGATGGAGGGGACGATGGTGAGCTCGACGGTGCCCTCAACTCTCACATGCAACGTCGGAATCCATGGCGATGGCGGCGGCGAGCTTCTCGGGTCGAGGACGAGCGCGGCGGCTACGGACACCTAGAAGAGAAAAGGAGGGCAGGGGGAGTTAGATCCCGACGAGGCGCGCTCGAGGAGCCAAAAATGGCAGACAAAGGTGAAGAGGATCGACGGTGAATGCCGTGGGAAGAGCTCGGTCTCCGACGGCGATTTCCTATTCCAGAGCTCGAGAGAGGGCGTAACTTTAGGTGAGGGTGGTAGGGGTGAGCAGAGGAGGTGTGCGGGAACCTCTGGTAGAGTTTTAAGAGGAGAGGGCGAGCTGGGGACAGCTCCAAAACCAGGGGCTGGTTTTCGGGTTCCCTCGGGCAGGAGCGGTTTGGGGAAGGGGAGGGGAGTTCTGGTTGGTCCTCTGGGGCGGTTGACAGGGGCAGAGAGGATGGTGGTCGGGAGGGGACTGCCTGGCCAGTGAGAAGAGAGGAGAGGGGCTCGGATTGGGTGGGAAAGAAAAGAAAAGAGAGGAGAGATTGACCCTAGTCCATGACATGTGGGACCAGGAGGGGGTGCTTTTGTCCTCTTCCAGCAGGTGGAGTAGAAATGAGAGAGAGAGAAAAGAAGTTTGGAGTAAAAACCTCAAACCTATTCAAACCCTAAGTTTAAATAATTCAAACCTTAATCACAAAAAAAAAACAATTTCCCATGCTCACCATATTTAGTGAAACTACTGAATTTTCTAAATGCCCAAATCAAACATCTTATGTAACCCCCAAAGAAAAGAGAACTTTTGGTGAGAAGGAAAAAGAATCAGTCAAATGGTCATGTTATTTAGATGACTACAAAAGCTAGTGAGATTCATATGCAAACAAGCTCTTGTGTGATAATTTAGAATAGGGTATGGAAGTCTATGTGACCTAGATGGAAATGTTTCAAAAGCATGCCAAAAACCATTTAGGGTTTGCTTAATAATAGCTCCTGGTTTGGCTAAGTTTTAACAACCATGAAGATCATAATAGTGGATATTTAATTTTGGTGCTATGTGACTTTAGTGTTTTCAATATCAGGGAACACTAGTGGAGCACACACAGCATAAAATGTGCAAACAAAATAAATCCTTACTCAAATTTCTTCACACAAAAATTTCAGCAAGAGGTGAAAAATTTAGAATAACACCACAATGCTAAAGCTAAGAGAATTGGGGTGTTACAATAGCCAGGAACGGCCGAGACCTCCGTTCGCTACCGAACTCGTGCGAGCATGTTCTCGAGCGAATCCGTCCTCCTCTGCTCTCCTACTCTGTATCATCTTGTTCCCCTCCACGTGGGAGACCTCTTTGACATCCTCGTCGGTGTGCAGGTTTACCGGAGCAGCCGAGACCTCGCCGCACCCGAGTAAGGCGTCCTCGGCGTTCTCGTCGACCAGAGGCTCGCCGACGAGATCTGAGCCCTTCCTCGACTCCCCCTAGCTCTCCGCACCCACCTCCAACCACTCCATCGTCTTGGGGAAGCTCTAGGTGAGAAGGGCGTGACCCCCCTCCATTTCTAGGGTTTTCGGCCCGCCCCTTGTGACTGGAGGAAGAAGAAGGTGTCGGAGCCATCGGATCCGTGATCAACGGCCTGCTTTTGAACCTCTCACATCTAATCTTGACCCTTGGATTCCGATCTGGCGGCCACTTAACCGTTCGCCTGCGCGCGCGTCGCCGTGGGCCGGCCCAGCTCGCTCGGACGAGTTCGGGCCAGATCCAGCCCACATTTTCTTTTCCTTTTTAAAAATCTATTCCATGTTTATTTTCCTGTTATTCCTGCAGTATAGTTTTAAATCGTTTATGGTAGATTTTTGCCTTCTAAAATCTTGAAATAAATATTTTAGGCTTCCTGTGAGTTTTCTTAACCATTTACCTTTGGCCGTTTTCAAAAATAAATTTGTGTGTGTATGCTAGGTTGCATCTTGTAAAATGTTTCCTTTTCAGTATTAAGTTTATAACTTGAGTTCTATATATCCAAATCCATCAAACTTTAGCTCTCTGAAAAGCTTAGGAGAATGCCTACCCAGATCTATAAGCCTTGCATGCAGGAGATGTTTATAACTAAAGTTATATCATGTTTAAGTTTGACGCCAGTACCACTTTGGGGTTTTTTAGTTCATTATTAAAAATATATTTTTGAGCAAATCCAATTGCACGTGTTAGATATGAGTAGTAGCTAATATATCCTAGCTTGGTAGAATTTTACCTCTCATTTTTTGCTCTTGGTAGATTAGTTTCTTAAACACTAGGTTATTACACTTTAAAATGGATATCATTATTTTCTGTTATTTGCATGTATCTAGTTTGACTTGTTTGTGCTTTATATGTTTATGCAAATTGTGTAGGAGTATTTTTGTGTGGTACTTAATCATTTTGTTTACCATGCAAAGTTGGATTTGTCTAAAAATAAATCATATATTGTGCTACACACTATTAATGGTAAAATGTGTGTGTTCCACTAAAACTGAAATATATGGAGCTAGTAGTGTCCAAATTAAGTGAATACAATTTCTACAGAAAGCTTAAGTTAATACCTATCCATAGAAATTAACCTTGCATACAGGAGGTTCCTAAATCTGCAACAATATTCATTATGGTTTTGAGACCAGTAGAATTTGCATGATTTTTAGCCACTGCCTTGTAATAGCTTATTATGCAAATCCAATTTTCACCACTTCATATGGTTTCTAGGTGTACTGTGGTAGAAGGATTCTACTTTATGAACATTATCTTAGGAGTTATGATTTATCTTCCAAAACAGCAACATTTGGCTAATAGAAGTATTAGCTTTTAATCATCTGTTCTTAGCAAATGTGATTTGTAGAAATATTACTAATCAACTTTGGAAGTTCAGAACCATAACCCAATAATAATGACTTGGTTAAACCACTTTGATAATGTGTGGTGCATTGTTTACTTATGTTTAGCATTATTCACGTTGTACCCTAATAATAACATCAACTGTGTTTATATGCTTTGCTCGTGGGTATGTTTGTGTGTTATGTTTTTTCTCTTTAAAGCATCATCTGATTTATCCAATAAATGTAATAAGTTAATTCCCTGTTTTACTTGAACTGTTATGTGTTGTTGTGCTTAGTAACTCATAAGTCCAGAAACTTAGGTTATCCTTTAATAGCCTTAATAAATTCCCTGAAAGTATTGCTAGTCCCTTCACATATGAGTTTCACAAAGTTCATCTTGTTTCCTAGGAGTTGCACTAATTTCATTTGTGTGTTATGCATGTGAATGATTGTTTGGTGTTAAATTTTATCTAGTAGTTCCTTGTGTTTTGCAATGCTTAATATATGACTTTCTTATTTTAGATTGTTGTCAACACTTGGTTGCCATGTGATTGTTTGTTTATTGGTTGAAGTGACTTTAATTGTGATGTCCTATTAAATAAGCCTAATGCACCACTTTAGCTCTTATTCATAAACTTGTTTGGACACTGGTGTTACCATTGTTTGTCGCCTAGTTACTTGATAGTAGGTGTTTCTTGAGCTAGTAACATGTTTGCATGTGAGCGTGCTCAACGCTAGTGTTAATGTTAATACTTGCTGGTGTGATTAAGATACTTTTGTTTGAAGAATTTCCTAAACAATTAATATACTTTTGTCTGAAGTATTTCCTAATCTACTAAGATACTTTTGTCTGAAGTATTTCCTGAAACTAATATAACAACTCTTATTAAATGATATGATAACCCTAAGTAATGTGTTGTTATAATGTTCTGAAGAACTACCTTTTTAATACTCAAAGTTGTTGTGTATATTTTTAGGAGAATCTGTTATTGTCTTAACTCTATGGACCTTGTTGATTGTTGTTGTATAGCTAAAGGAGTTGTTTGCTGCTGTTTGTATCTCAGTGTCTTGTGCAATGCTTGTTGTTTGTTATGTCCTTTTGGCTTTGTCTTGTATTCTGAGTGTGGTTCCTTTTCCTGTTTACGACGTTAGATACGATCGGGAAGGAACGGGAAGTGAGGAATGAACCTAAGAAACATCAAGATCAAGACGAAGGACAAATTGCTGAGCCAGGCAAGCCACCTCACCACTATAATGAATCACATTATTTTATCAAGCATGTTTTGTTTTCAAAAAAAAATAATGCATGTTTTACTTCCTTTTTGGCACCTTGCCACCCGAAAACTATTTTACAAAATATTGTTTGGCCAAAGTTATCTACTAGATTATTTATAGGTGTTACAAAGTGAGTTTTAACTTGGTGAGTCCTGTTGTTGAAGGCTCCATCAAGAAGATCAAGCTTTCTAGTAGTATACTCTTGTTGTCTTACCTCAAAACTATAGGATGGGAACCTATTTGGTAAAACTGGTTTTACGGAGGAAAACCCGAGTTGCTGGGAGCAATCGGAGAGCTAGTGTCTTATTAAAACCCAAGTTGCTGGGAGCAATCGGAGATGTTTGCGAAAACCCGAGTTGCTGGGAGTAGTCGGAGGATTGGAAGTTGTTTTTGAAAAACAAAGTACTGCCCTAGCAGCCGCTCGAACCATTAACCCGTGCAACCACACTACCTGACATGGGTAGGGCTTAGCCGGAAGCTTGTCTATTTTAGTGTTGGGGCTCTCATACTTTCTATGAGGGTTGGGCCCTCGAAGCCGGGTTGTCGTCCGGAAGAGACAATACACTGCTGCGGATCAGCAGCCGGACGATTACGGCAGGTCTCCTGACGTGGCAGTGTGGCGTCCCGAGGAAAGACCAAGAGGTCTAGTGGAGCACACGGTGCCGAGGAGAACAAACCTACCGGGAGGCCCCGATACTAGGGTGGTCACAGTGGAAAGCTTTGATCGTGTTATCCGGACCCCCACGTGTTGCCATATGACGGGCCGTGGCAGACACGGCGGAATAACCGATAGGTGTGGGTAAAGTTTTCAACCTCTGCAGAGTGTAAATCTATTCGAATAGCCGCGTCCGCGGTCATGGACGGTTGGAAAGGCCACTGATCTAGGCGTATGGGCAATTTGGTTTTAAAAGAGAAAATGGTTTTCAGAGGAAAACAAAGAGGCATCAAAGAGGTACCTGGGAGGTACGGAATTTGGGTGAGGATGATTGGTCTCGGGGAGACAATCAGTCAAATCTCAAGGAAGGAAAAAAAGGGTATCCCCATCCTAGTGCTTTTAAAGGTTTTACAAAAGAAAGTTTTTGAACTTGGATATGTCCTTGTTATATCTAAGAGAAGAGAATTCTATCTCTAAATGTTTTCTTCAACAAAGATATAGAGATGTCGTAATCTCTATGTCGAAAAACATCGTATTCAAAAACTAAGCCCTATAGTCGTATATAGCAGCTATCCCAGTTTTCGAAAAGTGTTTTCTTGCATTATCACGAAAACTTAAGCCTTAGAGGTGGTCTTGCGAGTACGTAAATGTACTCATATGGCTATGTCCCTGGATATTGAAACGTCCAGGTTTTCAATGAGGAGGGATACGACAAGAAGGAGGAGTACGCCGACGACTATGCCAAGTGAGTGTCACGCTCAACTGCTCTGAGGGAATGCGTCAAGACGTGACGAGGGCCGACGCTAGTCGAAATCTTCCGCTGTACCTTTGTTCATTTTCGTCATGTGCGACGATGTTTGCAGACGCTAATCCCAACATTTTATAATGTTCAAAAATCACTAAAATTTAAAAGTTTTGTTTCTGATTAAAATAAAACATTAAATGCATAAAAAACCAACTATGAAAGACCTTAAAACATATTGAAAGAGTTTAATTTTTCAAATATCTCAATGTATCATTATTTTCAAAAGTTGTTCAAGTAAACATTTTATTATCCCTTGTATTTCATTAACCTTAATATGTAATTTGACAAATATTTTACAAACTTCAAACCACTGTATTCTAATAAAATAGTTTACTTATAAGCAATTGATTTTAAACCAATTGCCATATCTATTCATAAATTCAAGACTATTTGAAATGGTATTTTTGCCAAATGGTTTTCATTCATTTAATTAAATTCAAATTAAAGTTTTTGGAAATTATAAGTTTATAATTCATAACTTTAAAACTTCAAATATTTTATAATTAATGAATTATCCAAATAAACATTTCATTAGCATAAATTATTTTCATTTATCTTCAAAACATAAAATGATTTTCATGAATATATGTTCTATATAAGAAATGAATTTAATCTAAAATCTTTTTCAAAGTTGTTATGAAGTTTTCAAATAAATTATCTTAATATAAAATATAATGGTGCACAAATTTTTTTGAATTAAAAATGAATACTTTATATTTCCCTTTTTCATTTTCATATAGTTGTGTTATACTATTTAATAATACTAAAGCCAAAAATGAATTTAGTATTTGAAAATGAGTTTAAATAACTTGAATTCAAACATAATTGAATGTGGGTATTTCATAGAATTTATTTTAGCCAAAAATAAAATTAATTAAACCCTAGTTTTAAATTTAACGTAAAGTGTCAAATTTGTATTTAATGAATATTTCAAAATATTAATTTGCACAAAAATTCAAAATGTGCCCACAACTGGTTTAACACAAAGATTTTATTTTTACAAATTTTTAGAATTTTATTTGACATCATTTGGGCATTTAAATCAAAAGTTATGAATTAATTGGAAAAATCAGAAAAAGGAAAAATCGCTGACGTCAGCGATGACATCACCATCTTCAACCTCCAGACGGATTCTTCGGCCAAAACTCCTCCTTTGATTGCGGATCGAAATTGGAGCGATTTAATAGGAAATCGACGTTTCTTCCCGTGCCTGTAAGTGCCCCTGGACGTCCTCTTTCTTTTGCCCCTAACGCCATGGTGGGAGAGCCGCCAGGCTGACGCCATGCGACCCCGAGCTCCACCACATCCGTCGCTGTGGACCTCCATCTCCGGCGAGACCACTTCACCCCCGCGCCTCTCGCTTGTCCCTTGTGCTTCGTCGTGCCGCCGCGGTTCCTATGGAAGACGACCCGTGCTCTGGTATCGCTCGAGTCGCCCGCACCGTCATCGACCAAAGCTCGCCGGCGTTGCCAGCGCTCCGTCCGCCTCTCCACACAGCTCCTAGAAGGCGCCGCTCAACGCCGACACCTCCTCCATCTCCGTCATGGCCAGACGCAAGTCTACGACGTCTCCACGAGGCCGGAGGAGCGCCGCATCGTCGACGACGTCCGAGCCCGTGCGCAGCGCCGCCGTCCTCTTCGCCTCCGGCCATGTAGCGTACCTGCACTTTAAATAAGGCAGATACCTATGTATAGTGCAAATCCCTGGATCGATTCATTTGCACACACAGTTTACGATGTAATATCACAACAAAGCGTCAATTTTATTACATCGATGATCCAGAATTACAAAATATTCGATACAAGTTGCATAGCATAAAGCTAGCATTGAAAAAAGTACACAGCGGAAATACAATAGCAGTGAGTCTCTATCACTTTCATGCTGCCACAGGCGAAAACATGTTGGTTGTAGACTCGAAACCTATAAACGAAACCTCACTCGTCATCTGAACAATCTGCAATAAGAAAAATATTGCAACAACGTGGGTCAGATTCCATTAAAAATGGAGTCTGGCAAGTGACACTATGGTGGACACTTAATGGAATAACTCTATAGCCTATATGCATATTTGGCTGGTGGAGTTCAAGGCTATTTTGCATAAAGCCAATTTTTCTTATCTTTTTGGAAACACTTTCTTCAAATCAAGACAAGTATGGCATGAAAACCATAAATCTCATCTTCCCTCGTTCACCCATCAAGTTTTATTTCTGAAGTTGGAATGGTGGAATCCTCCGTTGACGTCCGTGATCAGCTGCTCAAATTGTCCGTACCGGGGACACGGCTAAGTACTTAGTTTTACACTCTGCAGAGGTTGTGCACTTTCACCTTTAGACTCAATTTGTCTGGGAAATCCTATACACGCGGAGTGTATTATGGAAAGGAGAGAATTGAGACAAGAACTTTCAGAAGAAGAATGCAACCATACTAGCAAGACCCGTTCCACCTATCATCTCTACATCTGCTTGTCAAGCTGACTGGTTGCACTCTCACAACTTAATCGTTGTAGACAGAGCCCATTGTCAAAAGGCTGCACGGGAAGCTTCTAAACTTGGAGGGACTTGGTAATCTCTTCGTTCCTGGGTGGCCATCCACAAGTGTACTTCTGGGTAACAACCACCATACTCATGGCCCTAAGTAGAATAGACATTCATCCTAGGCGAAGACAACCACAAGCATAGTCCCAAAAGCCACTCAACATAAACCATATCAACCAATTCCACCCAGATGTGTATTTTAGAATTTTAACACTTAGAAACATTTCCATAACATGGCAACATTTTTATAGCATGACTAAGCAACTAATAAAATCTTTTCATGGCTGCTTAGGGAAAAGGGTGGCTACACACTACTAGGATATTTGTAAAATACCAACTAACTTAGCATTATAAAATAAATCAAAATCCCTATCATGCACACTACTCAAAACATACTACTTATGCATATAGAAAATATGGGATATTGTATGAATGTCACTTGCCTTTGAATGTTGTCGTTGTTCACTAACTCTTTTCAACAACGAACGTTTGCTCTCCGTTTAATCTAAAAAATAATAGCAAACAACAATACAACAATCAACAAACAACAATCATCAAACATACATGCTCATATCAAATGAACAAACAAGTTTTGTAAAACTTCTAAGGAAAACATGTCATGCCATGAACATCTTTTAAGTTAATGCAAGCGAAATGTATGTCAAAATGACTAAGGACTAATGTCAATAGTTGAATAAAATATTTTGTTTTATATCATCTTGAATAAGCCCTTTAATGGCTTTGTCTTGATGTGTGAAAATATTTAGAGAAGTTACTAAGTCATTTCTTCAAGATGATAATATCATGATCAAAATTTGTTTAAGTCAAATGTGAAAGACAAGATTTGAAAAGAGGGAAAAGATAGAAGAAAGATGTAGTTGTCCTCCAGGCTTCATCTCCAGACTTGTAACTTTCTTCTGGATGATGTCTTGATTGAGCTCTTGGTAGTCTTGATGAATCTTCAGACTTGATGATTCTTGTATCACCTAGGTTGGTCTTGGATTTAACTTAGTCTTCAATAGGTCTAGGAGAAGAAAGGAGAAATGAAAGAGAGAGGAAGCAAGACTTAGAAAATATTGTTGGTTGGTCTTCATGAACTTCTTCTTGATTTTCTTCTAAGTGCTTCTGCTTCTTGGAGATTCTTCTGGAGTCTTGTTTTGGCTAAGTCCTTCATTGATCTTCTAGCTCCATGTTGAAAATCCTAAGTGTCTAGTGCATAGCACTTTTACCAAAATACTAAGTTTGGGAAATATTCCTAACTTAGAGAAAAATAATGAAGAGATTTCCTATGGGAAATATATCTATATGTGAAAATAAGTTATGCATGCAATGCACTTTTAAATCCTAAGAAATATCATACAAAATTTGTGATATTTATAGAGTATGCATTTGGCTATAAATGCAATCTAATTAATTTCTATTTTTGGAAAAATATAATAAAAGGAATAATTATAATATTAAAATTTTCTATAATTAAATTTTTATAGAAATTTTTTGTAATTAGTGTTAATAGACAGGGGGCATTTAATTAAATTTATAGCAATTTGATTTAATCAAAAATAATATTTCTATTAATGGTTACGTTGAAAATACTCAAACTATTCAAATTAACTATATAACTATGAATTCATTCAAATATTACTCAAAAATATTTTATAGCAGTGGCATAACATTACTAATATTCCAAAGTTTCTAAAACAATTTTATTTGCAATTTTTGGATTTATAGATTTAAAGTTATAACAAATATACTCAAATCCACCATTTGAAATTTGAATAATTAATACTAAGTCAAATTTGAATTTTGGCCGATCTAAAATATTGTACATGTCGAGGGCTTTCCAAAAATATAAAGTTTGTTAAATTTGGATAAGTGAGTAAAAAGTTATAACAATTCTAAGTTACAGGGTCTTTTCTGTAAAACTGCCATTTAAAATTAATTACGAAAATAATTGCTGACGCGGACGCTGACGAGGCACGACGTGGCGCTGACTAAGCATGCTGAGTCAGCGCTGACGTGGATAAGTGGATAGATCTGGGCCGTCAGATCTGGATCTGGCGGTCCAGATCAACTCGTACCCCTTCGCGTTAAAGTTCTAATCGTGGCCGTTAAACTTAGATCGGACGGTCCAGGAGAGTTGACCAAAAACCGGCGGCGGGACTCACCGGAGATGGAGGGGACGGCGGCGTTCCGCTCGGGCGTGGACGGCGAAGTCGCTCCGGTGGCTCTCCCGGCTCGAAAAGGCGACGACGAGGTACAGCGCGAGGCGGCGGAGACGATGGAGGTGACGGCGGCTACGATTTCTTCACGAACAGGCAGGGGATTGCGGCCCGAGGCGAGGTGACGGCGGCGAGCTCCGGTCGAGCACGCCCAGCTCGATTCTCTGCCGAAAACATTGAAGAGATGGTCAGGGGAGGTGCGCACGAGCGAGGGGAGAAGGAGTGGGTGGGTCTCGGGCTCGCGGAGCGATTACCTCGCCGGGGACGGAGGAGAAATGGCGGCGGCTTCGACGAACTCCGGCGAGCTCTCGCGGCGGCCTGGGGGCGTCTTAGGGGCTAGGGTTTGGGGCAAAAGAGAGAGGGTGGAGAGGGCTATTTGAAGGAGCAAGCGGAGGAGGGAATCACGGCCTTAATCGCCGGGATTTAAGAGAGGAAACGGCCGGCTGTTTTCGGGCGTGAAATCCGGCTGGAGCTTGAAGACGATGACGTCACGCTGACGTCATCAATTTTCTTTTTCTTTTCTGATTTTTCTTTTAATTCATATCTTTTGATTTAAGTGTCCAAATGAAGTCAAATAAATTTCTAAAAATTTGTAAAATTATTATATTTATGTTAAACCAGTTGTGGGAGTGTTTTGAACACTTTTCAAAAATAATTATTTCGAAATATTGATTAAATGCAAAATTGACACTATGTTTAATTTAAAACTAAGGTTTACATAAATTTTAATTTTGGCTAAATAAATTATATGAAATACCCATATTCAATTATGTTTGAATTTAAGTTATTTAAACTTGTTTTGCTGAAATCATTCATCTTTATTTTGGCATAATATTAAAGAACAAAATATAACTAATTTGAAGGGAATCGGAAATATAATGAATTCCATTTTTAATTCTAAATGTTTTGTACACCATTATGTTTTATATTATGCTTATTTATTTGAAAAACTTCAAATCAACTTTGGAAAAGATTTTAGATTTAATTCTTTTCTTATATAGTATAATATATTCCTGAAATCATTTTATGTTTTGAAAATAAATGATAATCACTGAATCTAATGAAATGTTTATTTGGATAATCCATTAATTTTGAATTATATGAAGTTATTAAAATTATAAACTATAGGCTTATAATTTCCAAATTATATTTTGAACTCAGGTGAATGAATCATAATCTTTTGGCAAATAGACAATGTTTTCAATAGTTTAAAATAACACTTGTAATTATTATTTTAATTTATTTATAGCTAAGGCTAAGTGGTTGAAATCAATTACTTATAAGTAAACTATTTACTTAAAATAAAATGGTTTGTAATTTATAAAACATGTGTCAAATTACATATTAAGTTTTTTGAAATACAATGGATAATGTAATGTTTAATTGGAAATAACTTTTGAAAATAATGACACATTGGGAATTTTTTAAATAATAGACTTTTTCAATTTGGTTGAAGTCTTTTATGGTTATTTTTCTTATGCCTTTTAATATTTTATTTTAATCAAAACCAAAAGTTTTAAATTTTAGTGATTTTGGAACATTCAAAAATGTTGGGATGTTACAGACTACCACCCTTAAAAGGAATCTCGTCCCCGAGATTCGGAGAGGCTAGGAAGACAAAGCAAATGCTTGAATGATTCTGATAACTCGGGATGTTTTGAGAAATGAAATTTCTGACATGGAAACTGGAAACTAGCAAAGATAAATTTTCTGATTGGGGAGGCTCGAAAGAAAGATGGTTTGGGATCTCTGGGTTTCAGGCAGCTGGGTTAGAATTATCTGGGTGGCTACCACCCTTAAAGAAATTTTTGTGGTCAGTCTAGGAACTTTGTTTAATCTTGTTTATTTCTCTGATGTAGAGCGTACAAGTATTCAAAATACAATGGCCTGTGGTGGATACGATAAGTTTTAGCACTCACGTTTTCCACTCGGTCCTTGAAGAGATTTATCCTTCTTCCACTCAGGGCAGCCACTGGCATAGTGTCCCTTATCTTTGCACTTGTAGCATCTTATGTGGCTAAGATCTTTGTTGGATTCACCCTTTTGTCTTTGTTCCTCCAGGATCTTCATAAGAGACTGTCGCATTCCTTCCTTGGTTTGCTGGTTAACTTGTTGCACCAAGGGATAAAGTTGACACTGAATTGGGACATGGTTTGTTCCTTCACACAGGAAGCAAGTAACCCGTCTTGTGCGGCATCCTTTAACTGGGCGACTGGTATGACCATGTGGCCACTCATCAGAACAATCTTTGGACATATGTACTATCTCTCCACAAGTTTTGCATGCCTTTAGTTTGGTCATAAGGTTCTCTTCAAAATCACTATGGTTTTGATCAATCTTAGGTAGTTGGTCATTGATCCACTTCCACAGCCGACTCTGGTTCTCTAATAGTAGTCGCATAGTTGTATGCAAAACATTGGTGTTGGTATTTGGGTGAGACATCTGTTTGGTTTAGAAAGCAATGAGTTGAATTATTTTTACTATGGAGGAATCCTAGTTCAATAAAACAAAACAAGGCAACCAATCTATAACATAATCAATCAATATCTAACAACATCAAGCAACAAAGTTCACAACAAACAAACAATCTAGTATTGTCATATAGCCAAGTTGATATGATCAATACACTAACACGATATCGTTATTCTATTTAGGTGGTGGTAAAATCTACCTCCTTCGTAAGTGCTTCAAGTTCTTGTTCAACTTTCTTGGATATCTTAGAAGTGTTGGTCGAACCCTGTTTCTTTAGTGGTCTTCCTTGCATGTAGAACTTCATGTTGAATTGGAACTTTTCTATATGAAGCAGTAGAATCAGACTTAGACTACAAGAACATGGTCATCTAGAAAAAGATAAGAGGTTTTCAGAAGGTTGATAGTAGATGAGAGTATGAGGAAGATAAAATGAAAAGTTTTGTTTTTAGAAAAGTGAACAAAATAGATTTTCAATCCTATGGTCAAATCCTATTTCTATCCAAACCTAGGGTTTCAAACCTACAGGCAACACAGTGCTCTGATACCATCTGTAGCGTACCTGCACTTTAAATAAGGCAGATACCTGTGTATAGTGCAAATCCCTGGATCGATTCATTTGCACACACAGTTTATGATGTAATATCACAACAAAGCGTCAATTTTATTACATCGATGATCTAGAATTACAAAATATTCGATACAAGTTGCATAGCATAAAGCTAGCATTGAAAAAAGTACACAGCGGAAATACAATAGCAGTGAGTCTCTATCACTTTCATGCTGCCACAGGCGAAAACATGTTGGTTGTAGACTCAAAACCTATAAACGAAACCTCACTCGTCATCTGAACAATCTGCAATAAGAAAAATAAAGCAACAACGTGGGTCAGATTCCATTAAAAATGTAGTCTGGCAAGTGACACTATGGTGGACACTTAATGGAATAACTCTATAGCCTATATGCATATTTGGCTGGTGGAGTTCAAGGCTATTTTGCATAAAGCCAATTTTTCTTATCTTTTTGGAAACACTTTCTTCAAATCAAGACAAGTATGGCATGAAAACCATAAATCTCATCTTCCCTCGTTCACCCATCAAGTTTTATTTCTGAAGTTGGAATGGTGGAATCCTCCGTTGACGTCCGTGATCAGCTGCTCAAATTGTCCGTACCGGGGACACGGCTAAGTACTTAGTTTTACACTCTGTAGAGGTTGTGCACTTTCACCTTTAGACTCAATTTGTTCGGGAAATCCTATACACGCGGAGTGTATTATGGAAAGGAGAGAATGGAGACAAGAACTTTCAGAAGAAGAATGCAACCATACTAGCAAGACCCGTTCCACCTATCATCTCTACATCTGCTTGTCAAGCTGACAGGTTGCACTCTCACAACTTAATCGTTCTAGACAGAGCCCATTGTCAAAAGGCTGCACGGGAAGCTTCTAAACTTGGAGGGACTTGGTAATCTCTTCGTTCCTGGGTGGCCATCCACAAGTGTACTTCTGGGTAAAACCACCATACTCATGGCCCTAAGTAGAATAGACATTCATCCTAGGCGAAGACAACCACAAGCATAGTCCCAAAAGCCACTCAACATAAACCATATCAACCAATTCCACCCAGATGTGTATTTTAGAATTTTAACACTTAGAAACATTTCCATAACATGGCAACATTTTTATAGCATGGCTAAGAAACTAATAAAATCTTTTCATGGATGCTTAGGGAAAAGGGTGGCTACACACTACTAGGATATTTGTAAAATACCAACTAACTTAGCATTATAAAATAAATCAAAATCCCTATCATGCACACTACTCAAAACATACTACTTATGCATATAGAAAATATGGGATATTGTATGAATGTCACTTGCCTTTGAATGTTGTCGTTGTTCACTAACTCTTTTCAATAATGAACTTTTGCTCTCCGTTTAATCTAAACAATAATAGCAAACAACAATACAACAATCAACAAACAACAATCATCAAACATACATGCTCATATCAAATGAACAAACAAGTTTTGTAAAACTTCTAAGGAAAACATGTCATGCCATGAACATCTTTTAAATTAATGCAAGCGAAATGTATGTCAAAATGACTAAGGACTAATGTCAATAGTTGAATAAAATATTTTGTTTTATATCATCTTGAATAAGCCCTTTAATGGCTTTGTCTTGATGTGTGGAAATATTTAGAGAAGTTACTAAGTCATTTCTTCAAGATGATAATATCATGATCAAAATTTGTTTAAGTCAAATGTGAAAGACAAGATTCGAAAAGAGGGAAAAGATAGAAGAAAGATGTAGTTGCCCTCCAGGCTTCATCTCTAGACTTGTAACTTTCTTCTGGATGATGTCTTGATTGAGCTCTTGGTAGTCTTGATGAATCTTCAGACTTGATGATTCTTGTATCACCTAGGTTGGTCTTGGATTTAACTTAGTCTTCAATAGGTCTAGGAGAAGAAAGGAGAAATGAAAGAGAGAGGAAGCAAGACTTAGAAAATATTGCTGGTTGGTCTTCATGAACTTCTTCTTGATTTTCTTCTAAGTGCTTCTGCTTCTTGGAGATTCTTCTGGAGTCTTGTTTTGGCTAAGTCCTTCATTGGTCTTCTAGCTCCATGTTGAAAAACCTAAGTGTCTAGTGCATAGCAATTTTACCAAAATACTAAGTTTGGAAAATATTCCTAACTTAGAGAAAAATAATGAAGAGATTTCCTATGGGAAATATATCTATATGTGAAAATAAGTTATGCATGCAATGCACTTTTAAATCCTAAGAAATATCATACAAAATTTGTGATATTTATAGAGTATGCATTTGGCTATAAATGCAATCTAATTAATTTCTATTTTTGGAAAAATATAATAAAAGGAATAATTATAATATTAAAGTTTCCTATAATTAATTTTTTATAGAAATTTTTTATAATTAGTGTTAATAGACAGGGGGCATTTAATTAAATTTATAGCAATTTGATTTAATCAAAAATAATATTTCTATTAATGGTTATGTTGAAAATACTCAAACTATTCTAATTAACTATATAACTATGAATTTATTCAAATATTACTCAAAAATAATTTATAGCAGTGGCATAACATTACTAATATTCCAAAGTTTCTAAAACAATTTTATTTGCAGTTTTTGGATATATAGATTTAAAGTTATTACAAATATACTCAAATCCACCATTTGAAATTTGAATAATTAATACTAAGTCAAATTTGAATATTCTACATGTCGAGGGCTTTCCAAAAATATAAAGTTTGTTAAATTTGGATAAGTGAGTAAAAAGTTATAACAATTCTAAGTTATAGGGTCTTTTCTGTAAAACTGCCAATTAAAGTTAATTACGAAAATAATTGCTGACGAGGCACGACGTGGCGCTGACTAAGCACGCTGAGTCAGCGCTGACGTGGATAAGTGGATAGATCTGGGCCGTCAGATCTGGATCTGGCGGTCCAGATCAACTCGTACCCCTTCGCGTTAAAGTTCTAATCGTGGCCGTTAAACTTAGATCGGACGGTCCAGGAGAGTTGACCAAAAACCGGCGACGGGACTCACCGGAGATGGAGGGGACGGCGGCGTTCCGCTCGGGCGTGGACGGCGAAGTCGCTCCGGTGGCTCTCCCGGCTCGAAAAGGCGACGGCGAGGTACAGCGCGAGGCGGCGGAGACGATGGAGGTGACGGTGGCTACGATTTCTTCACGAACAGGCAGGGGATTGCGGCCGGAGGCGAGGTTACGGCGGCAAGCTCCGGTCGAGCACGCCCAGCTCGATTCTCTGCCGAAAACATTGAAGAGATGGTCAGCGGAGGTGCGCACGAGCGAGGGGAGAAGGAGGGGGTGGGTCTCGTGCTCGCGGAGCGATTACCTCGCCGGGGACGGAGGAGAAATGGCGGCGGCTTCGACGAACTCCGGCGAGCTCTCGCGGCGGCCTGGGGGCGTCTTAGGGGCTAGGGTTTGGGGAAAAAGAGAGAGGGTGGAGAGGGCTATTTGAAGGAGCAAGCGGAGGAGGGAATCACGGCCTTAATCGCCGGGATTTAAGAGAGGAAACGGCCGGCTATTTTCGGGCGTGAAATCCGGCTGGAGCTTGAAGACGATGACGTCACGCTGACGTCATCAATTTTCTTTTTCTTTTCTGATTTTTCTTTTAATTCATATCTTTTGATTTAAGTGTCCAAATGAATTCAAATAAATTTCTAAAAATTTGTAAAATTATTATATTTCTGTTAAACCAGTTGTGGGAGTGTTTTGAACACTTTTCAAAAATAATTATTTCGAAATATTGATTAAATGCAAAATTGACACTATGTTTAATTTAAAACTAAGGTTTAAATAAATTTTAATTTTGGCTAAATAAATTATATGAAATACCCGTATTCAATTATGTTTGAATTTAAGTTATTTAAACTTGTTTTGCTGAAATCATTCATCTTTATTTTGGCATAATATTAAAAACAAAATATAACTAATTTGAAGGGAATCGGAAATATAATGAATTCCATTTTTAATTCTAAATGTTTTGTACACCATTATGTTTTATATTATGCTTATTCATTTGAAAAACTTCAAATCAACTTTGGAAAAGATTTTAGATTTAATTCTTTTCTTATATAGTATAATATATTCCTGAAATCATTTTATGTTTTGAAAATAAATGATAATCATTGAATCTAATGAAATGTTTATTTGGATAATCCATTAATTTTGAATTATATGAAGTTATTAAAATTATAAACTATAGGCTTATAATTTCCAAATTATATTTTGAACTCGGGTGAATGAATCATAATCTTTTGGCAAATAGACAATGTTTTCAATAGTTTAAATAACACTTGTAATTATTATTTTAATTTATTTATAGCTAAGGCTAAGTGGTTGAAATCAATTACTTATAAGTAAACTATTTACTTAAAATAAAATTGTTTGTAAATTATAAAACATGTGTCAAATTACATATTAAGTTTTTTTAAATACAATGGATAATGTAATGTTTAATTGGAAATAACTTTTGAAAATAATGACACATTGGAAATTTTTTAAATAATAGACTTTTTCAATTTGGTTGAAGTCTTTTATGGTTATTGTTCTTATGCATTTTAATATTTTATTTTAATAAAAACAAAAAGTTTTAAATTTTAGTGATTTTTTAACATTCAAAAATGTTGGGATGTTACAGGCCACCGGCGCCGCCCCGTCCTGGTCAACGCGGCCTCGGCCGTTCGATCTCCCATCTACGGTCCAGATTTGATCCAGGCCGAAGAGGTATGAATGGATCTGGACCGCCCGATCCCTTTAGATCCTACGGCCCCTGTTAACCCCAGACCCGAGCCAATCACAGAGCGCCACGTCGGCCCAGCCTTTTCTGGTTTTATTTCCGAATAGGATTTAATTTCCTCTTTTGCAGAAAAGTCCCTACAACTTAGAATCTTCATAACTTTTTAACCCATTATCCAAATTGGACAATTTTTATGTCAAATTAAAGCCCTTGACCTGTAGAATCTATTGGTAATTTTAAAATTTAATATTGACTAGTTTAAATTGATCCAACTTTCAGATTTAGAAATTGTGTAAATTTGACATAGATTCAAATTCATATGTCTCAAATTTGCAAATAAAATATTTTTGGAAATCTTAAGATATGTAGAATTATGACCCACTGTTATAAATAAAATTTGAACAATTTTAACAGAAGTTTATAATCAGATACTTATTTGATTTTAATTTGGCATAATAAAATCTTTTATTAATGTATTTCAAATTATTTTCTTTGCACTAATGCCATAAATAATTGCCTTGACCAGAGAAAACTCAATTCCATTATTATTAATCTAATTCACAACATTAAGATGTAAGTTTTGTTAAAACCCTGTTAAATGATATCATTTCATTTATAAATGTTATTGGTTAATTAGGTGTTACTAAAACTGTGATCTAAAACTTTATGTCGTTGCAAATAACTGGGTTATTATAAATTACTATGAACTTTTAAGTGGGGAATTAAAAATGTATAGATATGATAAATTAAGAAATTCTTGAATATTAATTTGTTTTAAAATCCTTTTTTTCCCAAATTGATGTCTAAATCTTGTGAACAATGCCAAAACCAAATATGATTAAAATAATTTTTGAAACTTAGACTTGTGAAATGTTTTAGATATGCTAAATATCTTAAAGTTGCATACCTTGTTTTAAATTGTTTCCAAAACATCTTGACCCTGCTTTTATGTAAATCTTTTTCAAGACCATCCCCTGACCAAATTGGCAAACCCTTAACTCAATCACAATAATTCCTTTTGCACATTGAATTATGTGATACCCTTGACCAAACCCTGTGCTAAGCCTTTTTACGCTTGTTTGTTTTAATTGTTATGTGCTTGTTGAATTTCTTGTTTATTGTATGTCTTTTTACTTTATAGATTGAACGGAGTGCAACGTTCGTGGTCGACAATGAGTGTGTGAGAAACGACAACATTCATCAGGCAAGTGACTTCATAAAACTCCTACTATTTTATTCTATTGCATACCTAGTGTTTTAAGCAGTATTTGCAAAAGTAGTATGCATGATAGGTATTGGGAGATTTGTAGTATGCTATGCAAACCTGTTAGGTTACCCCTTAGAAATTCCAGATTAGAACCCTATTATAATTTAGTGGAAGTACCTGCTGCAAAAATGATTGTTTTATGGTGATGTGATAATTGAAAATTTCCACTAAATTAATTTAATGCCTGGGTGGATTGGGTCGATCGAGGAGGTTTCAAGTTGAGTGGCTTCTCAGGGCCAAGTTTCATGGTTGTCTTCGCCCAAGATAGTTTCCACTTACTTGGGGCCATGATATGCGGTGTTAACCTGAGTTGCTCACTTGTGGTAGGCCACCCAGGGCTATGAGATTTAATTTTACACTGAGTCTAGTTGCTTATCGTGCAACCATTGGTCAATATGGGCTCTGTCTTGATGGAGTAAGTTGATGTGGACCTGGGTCAAGAGATTGATGGTGGTAGAGTTGATAGGATGGTGGTAATCTCTTAGTATGATCATGGGAAAGCAATTTCTCAAAAATCTCGTCTTGATCTTCTCCTTTTCCTTCTCACTAAAGGAGTGTAGAGGATAGTTTGGGTTGATTGAGTCTAATGGTGAAAGTGCACACCCTCTCGAGAGTTAAAACCTAAGATCTTAGCCGTGTCCCCGGCATCGGACAATTTGAGTAACTACACAAGGCTGTCTTCTGAAAATCTCCTCATTCCAATTTCTTAATAAAACTTTGATGGGTGAACATGGGTAGGAGGCATGGATTTGTCTCGAGATCGTCTTATAAAGAGAAGATATTGTTTCAAAAAGTTGTTTACCAAAAGTAGGAGAAAACTTGCTTTGCGCAATAGCCTTGAGCTCCACCAGCCAAATAAGCTTATAGATATAGCTTAGTAGAATATTAGCTATCAAAAGTCACTTGCCACCACAATTCAATTGTGCTGACCCTTTATAGCTGGGCTGCAACTAAATCTTGTAGATTCGACAGACGACGAGTGAGTATTCGATAGGATTTCGAGTCTACAACCAACATGCTTTGCCTGTGGCACATGAAGATGACGAGGCTCATTGTATCTATTATTTTCCGCTGCTACTCTTGGAAATTTTGCTAGCCTTTTCAGGTTATGCAAGTTGTAAGAGATATCTGTAACACTGAATCATGCGATTTAATAAAGTATTTGACAGTTTTGCATGATATACTTCTTAAACTGTGGTGCTAGCATTTGATCCAGGGACTAGCACATTAACACAGGGACTTCCACCTTATAATAAAAGGTGAGGTCACTATACGAATTCTATTCGAGCTGTATGATGTAACTTTGTATACCATGTTGGTTATGTGATCGCGACGCACTGATCATTTTGATCGTGATCTGTGTACATAACGTGGGCATCTCTGACGGGTAGTCAGAGGGGTCTTCATAGACTTGGTATCAGAGCCATCGTTGACCTTAGGAGACCTTAGTTAGCATGGTCGTTACGTAACATCCCAACATTTTATAATGTTTAAAAATCACTTAAATTTAAAACTTTTTTTTTGATTAAAATAAAACATTTAAATGCATAAGAAAACCAACTAAGAAAGACTTCAAACTTATTGAAAGAGTTTAATAATTCAAATATCTCACTTTTCAAAAGTTGTTTCTAGTTAAATAATTTATTATCCATTGAAATTATTAAAACCTCAATATCTAATATGACAAATGTTTCACAAACCTTCAAACCATATTCATGAAATAAAAGGTTTCTTTAGAAGTATTTGAATTCAACCACTTAGCATTAGCAATTCATAAAATTAAAATAATAATTACAAGAGTTATTTTTAAACTATTGAAAACATTGTCAAATTGCCAAAAGATTATTACTCATTTACCTGAGTTCAAAATATAGTTTGGATATTACAAGTCTATAGTTTATAACTTTAATAACTTCATATATTTAATGGAATATCCAAATAAACATTTCATTACATTAAATGATTTTCATTTATTTCCAAAACATAAAATGACTTTCATGAATATATTTTCTATATAAGAAATGAATTAAAGCTAAAACCTTTTCCAAAGTTGTTATGAAGTTTCAATTGAATTATCTTAATATAAAATATAATGGTGCACAAAATAAAATGAATTAAAACTTGAATCCATTATAATTTCCATTACTTTGAAAATAATTATATTATATTACTTTACTATTATGCCAAAACAAAAATGAATGGTTACTAAAAAGGAGTTTTAAATAACTTAATATACCATATAACATTGTGGCAATTTCATAAATTTAATTTAACCCCAAATGAATTTATTAAATTATTAATTTCAAAGTTGACTTAAATGTGCAAATTTGCATTCTGAATATTTCAAAATTATTAATTTTTAAAAAGTTTTCAAAACATGCCCACAACTGGTTTAAAACATAGATATGAATTTTACAAATTTTTAGAAATTTGTTTGACATCATTTGGAGTTATAAATCAAAAGTTATAAAGGAAATAAATAAAACAGAAAAGAAAAAGAAAAATACCTGACATGCGGGACCCACCTATCAGGGGGTCGCCCTTCTTCAACCTCTGCCCCAAATCGCGCCCGAGACCGCCGGAGTTTCCTTCTCCAAATCCGCGCGATTTAGGCATCCATTCAACGCACCTCTATGCCCTATAAGTAGCCCGCGGTCTCCTCTCCCATTCCCCCAAGAAAACCTAGCTCAACACGCCGCCAGGCCGTCGCCTTTGCTCGCCGGAGTTGCTTCGGCCGCCGCGGTGTTTTCTCCTTTTCCCGGCGAGGTAAGCCACCCCAAGACCCGAGACTGCGCCCTTTTTCTTCACCACAGCCCCGCACACCCTCCCGACACCTCCGTTCTTTTTGTCGCAGCCCAAATCGGCGAGCTCAAGTTCGGACGGAAGCCTCCGCCGCCTTCCTCAACGCCGGCGAGCAATCTCCAGTGCAGGAGAGCCCCCGCACCGCCGCAGACCGCACGATCTTCTCTGTAACGTCCAGCCGCGCCTCCACGTCGCCTTCCCGTGAACTGAAGAGCACAAGACCACGGTGAGCGTCCGATCTCCTTCCAACGGCTGAGATTAGAAGTTTAAATTGAATCGGTACCTTTAGATCTGGACCGTAGATCTAGATCTAGACGGCCCAGATCTGTTCACTTATCCACGTCGGATCCCAGTCAGCAGCCCAGTCAACCCCCAGTCAGCGCTGACGTGTAAAATCATTTTCGCGATTTAATTAATTGGAAGTTTTGCAAAAAAGACCCTGTTAATTAAAAATGTCATAACTTTTTAACCACTTATCCAAATTTATCAAAACTTTATATTTTTGGAAAGCCCTCGACATGTAGAATATTTTAGATCGGACAAAATTCAGATTTGACTAAGTTTAAAATATTTAAATTTCAAATGGAAGATTTGAGTATTTTTGTCTTAACTTTAAATCTGTAAATTCAAAAATTGCAAATAAAATTGTTTTAGAGACCTTGGAATATTTGTAAATTGATGCCACTGCTATAAAATATTTTTGAGTAATATTTGAATGAATTCATGGTTATATACTTAATTTGAATAGTTTGACTATTTTCAACATAACTATTAATAGAAATATTATTTTTAATTAAATCAAATTGCTATAAATCTAATTAAATGCCCCCTGTCTATTAACACTACTTATAAAATTTTGTTATAAAAATTTAATCATAGAAAACTTTAATCTTATAATTATTCCTTTTATTTTATTTTCCAAAAATAGAACTTAATTAAATTGCATTTATAAATTCATGCATATTTATAAAGAAATCACAAAAGTTATTTTGATGTTTTCTTGTGATTTAAAATTGCATTTAATTCATAGCATATTTTATTTTGTAGATATATTTCTCATAGGAAAACTCCTCTTCATTATTTTCTCTAAGTTAGGATTATTTTCAACTTAGTATTTAAGTAAAGTGTTATACACTTAGACACTTAGGATTTTCAAGATGGAGCAAAAAGGCCATTGAAGGACTTAGCCAAAACAAGACTTCAGAAGTATCTTCAAGGAGTAGAAGCACTTACAAGAAAAGCATGAAGAAGTTCAAGAAGACGAACCTCCTTTATTCTCTAAGTCTTTCTTGCTCTCTCTCTTTTCTTCCCTCTTTCTGAGACTTCATGAAGAATAAGTTAATTCCAAGACCATCCTCGGTGATATAAGAATCATCAAATCTGAAGATTTATCAAGTCTTCAAAAATTCATTCAAGACATCACCAAGGGGAAATATACAAGTCTGGAGATGAAGCCAGGAAGACTAACTACATCTTTGTTTCTTTATTTTCCCTCTTTCCTAATCTTGTCTTTTAGACTTAAACAAAGTTTGATCATGATGTTATCATCTTTGAAGTTTGTTGGATCCTAGCGGCATAGTGAGATGAAGCGGCCTGGAGACAAACCTTACATGTCCACGTACATGAGACCTGTTCCACAATTTAAGTGGCTGGCCGGGTGTCTGTCTCTCTCACTATAGTGAATGTCCAATTTACAAAGAGTTGATAATAATTGTTGATCATCTTGAAGAAATGACTTAGTATTTTCTCAAAATATTTCTACACATCAAGACTAAGCCATTAGAGGGCTTATTCAAGATGATATCAAATAAAATATATTATTCAACTTATGACTATAGTCCTTAGTCATTTTGACCAATCTAATTCCATTGCATTAACTTAAAAGAATTTCATGCATGACATGTTTTCCTTAGAAGTTTTACAAAACTTGTTTGTTCACTAGATATGAGCATGTATGTTTGATGATTGCTGTTTGTTGATTGCTGTATTGTTGTTTTCTTATATTGTTTAGATTAAACGGAGAGCAAACGTTCATTGTTTAAAAGAGTTTGTGAACAATGACAACATTCAAAGGCAAGTGGCACACCTCATAAACTTCCTATTATTTCTATATGCATTACTTAGTGTATTTTTATATGCATGTGTAGGATAGTAGTGCTATGCTAAACCTGTGTAGAATTCCCTTACTCCTGTGTCTAGGTTCCTATATAATACTTAGTAGATATATTGATGCTATGCAATGATGAAAAGTTTTACAAAATGTAAGTGACTACTCAGGGTTGTGCTCATGGTTGTCGTCGCCTAGGATGAATGTCTATTCTACTTAGGGCCGTGAACATGGTGATTTTCACCTGAGAGTGCACATCCACTAAGTTAATGAACTCCTTGGTGGATTGGTTGTTAATGGTGGCGAAGTTGAGTGGCTACTCCGGTCCAGGTCTATGGTTCCTGGAGTACGTGCACTTGTGGATGGCCACCCAGGGAACAGAGGAATCTGAAGAACTCCGAGTGACGATTGCTTCCAGTGAAGCCATTGCCATATGGGCTCTGGCTTGATCAATTATGTTGCATGGACTCTCTCCGACTTGCCAAGCAGATGTAGGGGGTGTTAGGTGGAACGGGTCAAGGCAGGTGGGAGGGAAAATGCTTCTGAAAGATCTCGTCTCATTCTTCTCCTTTCCTTATCACAAATTGTGTGTAAAGGATAATCTGGGTTGAATCGGTACAATGGTGAACATGCACAACCTCTGCAGAGTGTAAAACTAAGTACTTAGCCGTGTCCCCGGTACGGACAATTTGAGCAGCTGATCACGGACGTCAACGGAGGATTCCATCATTCCAACTCCAGAAATAAAACTTGATGGGTGAACAAGGGAAGATGAGATTTATGGTTTTCATGCCATACTTGTCTTAATTTGAAGAAAGTGTTTTCCAAAGAGATAGGAAAAATTGGCTTTATGCAAAATAGCCTTGAACTCCACCAGCCAAATATGCATATAGGCTATAGAGTTATTCCATTAAGTGTCCACCATAGTGTCACTTGCAAGACTCCATTTTTAATGGAATCTGACCCACGTTGTTGCAATATTTTTCTTATTGCAGATTGTTCAGATGACGAGTGAGGTTTCGTTTATAGGTTTCGAGTCTACAACCAACATGTTTTCGCTTGTGGCAGCATGAAAGTGACACAGACTCACTGCTATTGTATTTCCGCTGTGTACTATTTTGTAGCGCCCCATCTTTTATATAAAGATGGAACACCTGTGTTATGTGCTAGTCCCTGGATCACTGCCAGCACCATAGTACAAAATATATAGTATCATTGCATAAGTATCAAATTACTACAACGAGATCCAAAAATAGCTAAGTATAGCTTTATTACAAAGTGCATAGTCATGAAGACTAGCTAGAATATTCAGAGTTCACAACAAAAGCAATAGCAAAGAGCCTCTTCTTCAAGCATGCGCCACAGGCAGACATGTTGGGTGTAGACTCGATTCCAAACTCATTCCTCATCAGAATTACCTGCACATTTGAATATGCAGCCCCCGAAGGAGGTCAATACAATGAAGTATTGGCAAGTGACTATGGTGGATAATTTATGACAAGTCTAATTCTATATGCATATTTGGCTTGGTGGAGCTGTAGGCTATTTTTCAGAAAGCCAGTTTTCTCCTATCTTTTGTAAAACACTTTAATTTTTCAAAGACTTGGCACCAAGGGATGAATCCCAAGTGCACCAACATTTCTTTCCTTAGTCAAATTTTACTTCATGAAAACGGTATTGAGATTCTTCTGTCCATCCTTGTCCAGCTGCTCGAAGTAGTCCATCACCGGGGACACGGCTAAGTACTCAGATTGTCGACTCTGCATAGGTTGTGCAGTTTCACCTTCAGACTCAATTAACCCAAACATCCTATACACACGGAGTGCATTAAGGAAAGGAGAGAATTGAGACAAGAACTTTCAGAAGAAGAATGCAACCATACTAGCAAGACCCGTTCCACCTACCAACTCTACATCTGCTTGTCAAGCTGACAGGTTGCACTCCCACAACTTAATCATTCTATACAGAGCCCATTGTCAAAAGGCTGCACGGGAAGCTCCTAAACTTGGATGGACTTAGAAATCTCTTTGTTCCTGGGTGGCCGTCCACAAGTGCGCTTCCGGGTGACAACCACCATACTCATGGCCCTAAGTAGAATAGACATTCGTCCTAGGCAATGACAACCACAAGCATAGTCCCAAAAGCCACTCAACATAAACCATACAACCAATTCCACCCAGGTATGCATTTAAAGTTTAACACTTAGCAATATTTCTATAACATGGTATGTAAACACTTTTTATAGCATAGCTAAGTATCTAATAAAACTTTTGATGGCTGCATGGGAAGGGATGGCTACACACTACTAGGATATTTTCAAAGTGTAAACTAACTTAGCATTATAAGATAGTTCAAAAATCCCTATCATGCATACTACTCAAAATATACTACTAATGCATATAGAAAATATTGGGTAGATTATGAATGTCACTTGCCTTGGTAACAAGAAGAACAAGCACAGCAAGAATAACAATCACAAGATAATCCTTCCTTCTCTTCACAATCTAGCCACAAACAATTCATAAAAATAAATAAACACTCAAATACAACACTTAGAATATCCAAAAACAAAAACATGTATGCATGCATGATATGCAATGATATTTGGACACACTTTTTAATAATTTTTTTTCCTCTGTTATTAAATGAATGAATTATAATTTCTAGGTATTTCTTACTTTATTTATCAATTAAATAATTGAAAAACATATATCACAAATTTGAATTCTACCATTACAACGTTTATTGTTTTATGTAATTCTTCAAATAAAACCCATGTTAATATTTCTGGACAGAGGACAATAATACAACACTATAACAATTAAATTTATTAGAAAAGCATTTTTATTATTTAAGTTATAGATTTAATAGCCGAAATACTCCTCGGATAATTAGACAAATTATAATTTATCAAAAGGAAAAACAAATGATGTAGAAATAATCTACACTAGCGGGGCTATCCATAGATATAAAGTTTATCCAATTTGGACTTACAGATCAAAAGATATGAATTTTTCAAGTTTTAACATATTTTCTGTTTTTATTTACTAATCTGCCGAAAATAGAAAAAAGGGGGCTACGTGTCGCAATATGAATAGTCGATACCGTTTCGACGCGGATCGGCTCCGAGACCGTCCGATCTAACTAATCTTGGACGCTCCAGATTAAACGAGAGTAACGAAAGGGAAATTAAACGAAACCCGTACGATCTGGATCCAACGATCCAGATCGCACTGGCCTGACGCGAGCGGCGCGGATCGCCGGAGCTGCTCCACCCGCGGCGGAGCCATTGCCGGCGTCGCGCTCTACCGAAAATAAAAGGGAAGCAGAGACGGGTTCCGTTACCAACTGATGCCGGACGTCGAGGCGATACTGATGGCGAGGTATTCGGCGTTGTGTTGCCCTGTTCCTTCCTAGTTCGTTCGCCGGAGTTGGAGAAGCGGACGGCGGCGGCGGGTCGTGGACGAACGTGACGATCGGGTGCACAAAACAGGGTGGAAACTCGTCTATTAGATGCGCACGAGAACAAGAGGGAGCAGAGGGAGGGTAGGGAGGCACGGGACACTTGGAGATCACCGGAACCTCGAGGTTTGCGGCGGCGGAAACGACGAGATGCCGAGCTCTTAACGGGGCAGCCTAGGGGCGATGGAGTTAGGGTTTTGGGGTGCTAGAAACGGCGGCGGGGGTGGGGTTTATAAAGGGCAACGCGGGGACGAGTTTGTGCCCCGCACGGCTTCGATTCAAAGTCGGGATCGGATATGCCTCGTGTAGGGACCCCTCGGAGAAGTCCGAGATGCCCACGTTATGTAAGAGATCACGATCCCAATGATCAGTGCATCGCAATCACATAACCAACATAGGTATCAAAGAGTTACATCATTCAAGTCGTACGAATAAAAGTCTTACAACACATAGACAGTCATACGACCAAAGTCAACAAACCTCGTCTCGAAGAACGAAATTAACTAAGATTGCGGAAGCTCATGGCTAGCGACGGCTCTTAACATCTCCGAGCGCAGATTCCCACAAGTGCAGTTGACCGGTGACAGCTAGGTGGCGAAGTCGTCGTCATACACCTCCTCCTCGACGTAGGCCTCCTCATTCTAATCTGGACATTTGAATATCCAGGGACAGAGCCACATGAGTACATTTACGTACTCGCAAGACCACCTCTAGGCTTAAATTCTCATGATAATGCAAGAAAAACACATTTCGAGGACTGGGAAAGTTCCTGAATACAACTGCAGGGCTTACTTTGGAAAACAATGATTTCAAACATAGAGAATACGACATCTCTATATCTTTGTTGAAGAAAACATTTAGAGATAGAATTCTCTTTGCTGAAATGCGACATCTCTATATCTTTGTTGAAGAAAACATTTAGAGATAGAATTCTCTTCTCTTAGATATAGCAAGGACATATCCAAGTTCAAAACTTTCGTTTATAAAAGTTTATCAAACACGAGGATACGGGTAACCCTTTTTCCTGACTTGAGATCGGACTGGATGTCTCCCCGAGATCAACCATCTTAACCCAAATTTCTAACCTCCCAGGTACCACCTTGTTGCCTCCTTATTTTCCTTCGAGAAACACTTTCCTTTATAAAACTAAAATGCCCATACGCCTAGATCAGTGGCCTTTCCAACCCTCCATGACCGCGGACGCGGCTATTCGAATAGATTTACACTCTGCAGAGGTTGCACACTTTACCCACACCTATCGGTTATTCCGCCGTGTCTGCCACGGCCCGTCATACGACAGCATTCGGGGATCCGGATAACACGATCAAAACTTTCCATTATGACCACCCTAGTATCGGGGCCTCCCGGTAGGTTTGTTCTCCTCGGCACCGTGTGCTCCACTAGACCTCTTGGTCTTTCCTCGGGACGCCACACCGCCACGTCAGGAGACCTGCCGTAATCGTCCGGCTGTTGGTCCTCAACAGTGTATTGTCTCTTCCGGACGACAACCCGGCTTCGAGGGCCCAGCCCTCATAGAAAGTATGAGAGCCCCAACACTAAAACAGACAAGCTTCCGGCTAAGCCCTTCCCATGTCAGGTAGTGTGGTTGCACGGGTTAATTGTTCGAGCGGCTGCTAGGGCAGTACTTTTTTTTTCAAAAACAACTTCCAATCCTCCGACTACTCCCAGCAGCTCGGGTTTTCGCAAACATCCCCGATTGCTCCCAGCAACTCGGGTTTTAATAAAACACTTGCTCGCCGATTGCTCCCAGCAACTCGGGTTTTCCCCCTCGAAACATTTTTATCAAATAGGTCCCCATCCTATAGTTTTGAGGTAAGATAACATAATATACTATTTGAAAACTTAATCTTCTTTCTAGAGCCTTCAATGACAAGACTCATCAAGAAAAACTCTTTTTATAATACCTACAGCTAATCTAGTAGATAACTTTGGCCAAACATTATTTTGAAAAAAATAGTTTTCGGGTGGCAAGGTGCCACAAAGGAAGTAAAACAGGCATTATTTTATTTTTGAAAACAAAACATGCTTGATAAAATACTAGGAATCATTATAGTGGGGAGGTGGGCTTGCCTTGCTCAAGGTACTGTCCCTGGTCTAGCTCTTCAGCGTAGTCGTGCTCAGCTATCTCGTACTTCTCTTCCTCGGGTTGCGATTCTACCGTAACATGAAAAACAGACGAGACTAGCGTAAGTCCTACAATGCGAGTTGATAACAATCTAAAGTATATCAACAAACAACAAGCATCTCCAACAGAAAACACAACTAATGCATTCAATAGTTATTGGGGGCTGTTTACATGGTTTAAGCCTTCTACCACATTACTCCTAACAATCATGTGGAACTCTGAAAATTAGTTGTGCAAGAAAACCTATCACCAAACAAGAATTAAAAATCAGATAAGAGCTACTGATCTCAAACTTAAGCAGGAGATAGGTTCAGTTTTATAGATCTCCTGAATGCATAATTAGCCTTTCTGGTGAGATAGGAGTTTTCTCATTAAGTGGAGATTTTATTCATCAAATTTGGATACTCCTAGCTTAAGTTATCCCAGTTTTAAAATAAAGTATACTTCTGACCATTATCTATGTGCAGAAAATAATAAGAATTATTTTGGTGTCAAACCAGTGGGGTGAGTTAGATAAAACCTATGGCTATCCCACAAAATTATCCTCAACATTTATCTGTGGACAGAGGTGGCTCCACCAATTAAAACTAGACATGTCATAATCTCTGAAATTTCAGAAATGCATTTTAAGAGATTATTTCCCTGTTATTCAGGGATTTATTCACTAAGAAATATCAACTTACTGGAAAAATCTCAATTTGTAGTATATGGTACCTCCAACACATATCTAACACCTCCAATTGGATTTACCTCAAAAAGTGTTTTTATTGAAGAGTTAAAAATCCCCAAACACCTACTGATGTTATTATTAGACTAAAAATAACTTTGCCTAGATTATTCTCCTGCATGCAAGATTTACCAATCTAGATAGGCATTTTTACAGGCTTTCCAACAGATCCAAGATTGCATGATTTGGATTTATAACACACAAGTTATTAAACAAATGGTGAAATAGGTACTTTTTACTAAATCTATTTTACCACAAAACAGAAAACACATTTTGGAACAAGTCCAACGCCACATGGTTAAGAAAACGTGCATGCATGTTACAAAATTTGTCCCATCATTTTAGCCACTCTAGATTTACCACAAATGATTTAAAGCTAAACTCTAGATTTAAGGAAAAGGAACAAAAGAGAAACAGGCCGAACGGGCCAGATCTGGGCCAGATCGGCCCAGAGGCCACGCAGAGCAGCGCGGATTCGCATGGGGGCTGAGCTGGGCCGGCCCAAACGCGCGCGGCTGCGCGCGCATGGGGAGGTTCAAACCTGGCCGTTGATCTCGTGACCTACGGCTCACGGTCGTCGTCCTCCTCGCGACGCAGCGCGGACGAACCAGACGAGGGGGAGGGAAATGGTGGCGATGGCGCTCACCAGAGAACGCGCGGGGCCAGGGGAAGGGTGGAGATCGACGGAGGGGATGATGGCGAGCTCGACGGTGTCCTTAACTCTCGCATGCAACGTCGGAATCCATGGCGACGGCGGCGGCGAGCTTCTCGGGTCGAGGACGAGCGTGGCGGCTACGGACACCTAGAAGAGAAAAGGAGGGCAGGGGGAGTTAGATCTCGACGAGGCGCGCTCGAGGGGCCAAAAATGGCAGAGAGAGGTGGAAAGGAGCGACGATGAGCACGACGGGAAGAAATCGGTCTCCGGCGAGGTTTTTCACCGCCAGAGCTCGAGAGAGGGCGTGGCTTTGGGTGAGGGTGGTAGGGGTGAGCAGAGGAGGTGAGGGAGAGCCTCGGGCAGGGTTTTAAGAGGAGAGTGCGAGGCTGAGCACGGCTCCAAAACAAGGGGCTGGTTTTCGGACTCCCTCGGGCATGAGCGGTTCGGGGAAGGGGAGGGGAGTTCTGGTTGGTCCTCTAGGGCGGTGGAGAGGGGCAGAGAGGATGCTGGTCGGGAGGAGACTGCCTGGCCAGTGAGAAGAGAGGGGAGTGTGCTTCGGTTGGGTGGAGAGAAAAAGTGAAAGGAGGAAAGAGGAGGAGAGGTGACCCGAGCCCATGACAGGTGGGCAAGGGGGGGTAATCATGCTGCTCTCCTTTTCCAGCAGGTGGAGTAGAAATGTGAGAGAGAGAGAAAAGAAGTTTTGAGTAAAATCCTCAAACATATTCAAACCCTAAGTTTGAATAATTCAAACATTAACCACAAAAGAAAAAAAAAATCAATTACCCATGCTCACCATATTTAGTGAAACTACTGAATTTTCTAAATGCCCAAATCAAACATCTTATTTAGCTCCCAAAGAAAAGAGAACTTTTGGTGAGAAGGAAAAGAATCACTCAAATGGTCATATTATTTTGATGACTACAAAAGCTAGTGAGATTCATATGCAAACAAGCTCTTGTGTGATAATTTAGAACAGGGTATGGAATTATATGTGACCTAGATGGAAATGTTCCAAATGCATGCCAAAAACCATTTAGGGTTTGCTTAATAATAGCTCCTTGTTTGGCTAAGTTTTAACAACCATGAAGATCATAATAGTGGATATTTTATTTTGGTGCTATGTGACTTTAGTGTTTTCAATGTCAGGGAACACTAGTGGAGCACCCACAACATAAGATGTCCAAACAAATTAAATCCTTACTCAATTTTCTACACACAAAAGTTTCAGCAAGAGGTGAAAAATCCAGAATAACACCACAATGCTAAAGCTAAGAGAATTGGGGTGTTACAGACCTTCCCCCCTTAGGAGAATCTCGTCCCCGAGATTCCAGATTTGAAGAAGAGAGAAAACCAGGGAATTCATGCTCCAAATACTCTTCACGCTCCCATGTGGCTTCTTCCTCCGAATGGTTGCTCCATTGGACCTTCAGGAACCTGATCTTCCGTCTCCGTGTCAGACGGACGTCTTCAGCGAGAACACGAAGTGGTCGTTCTCGATAAGTGAGATCATGATTGAGGTCAATGGTGTGATGATCTACCTCCTGATATGAGTGAGTATCACCAGGAACTTGCAGACACTTCCAGAGTAGAGATACATGAAATACATCATGGAATCCTGACAGATGGGGTGGCAGGTCTATCTGATATGATACTTCTCCTCTTCGACCACTTACTCTAAAGGGACCTATATATCTCGGAGCCAACTTTCCCTTCACATGGAAACGTTGCATTCCCTTGAGTGGAGTAACACGTAGGTATACCATATCACCAGCCTTGAAAATAAGCTCCCGCCTTCTAGAATCGGCATAACTCTTCTGCCGGGACTGGGCGGCCTTAAGACGGTCGCGTATGAGTTGAACTTGCTCTTCGGCTTCCCTCAGAGTGTCAACTCCAAAAATCTTGCTGTCTCCGGTTTGCGACCAGTTCAAGGGTGTACGGCACCTGCGCCCGTACAAAGCCTCGAATGGTGCCATCTTCAGACTGGCTTGATAGCTGTTGTTGTACGAAAATTCGGCAAACGGCAGGCAATCTTCCCATTTGGCTCCATAAGCTAACACACAAGATCTAAGCATGTCCTCTAAGACCTGGTTGATTCTTTTTGTTTGCCCTCCTGACTGAGGGTGATAAGCAGTACTGAAAAAGAGTTTGGTTCCGAGCTCCTCCTAAAGCTTAGTCCAAAATCGAGAGGTGAATTGGGTTCCTCGATCTGATACAATAGTCTTAGGTATTCCATGAAGGCTGACGATAAGGGACATGTATAGCTCTGCGAGCTGATCCGATCGATGGGTGGTACGCACTGGCAAAAAGTGTGCTACCTTGGTGAGTCTGTCCACAATAACCCAAATAGCGTCATGCCCACGATTTGATCGGGGTAATCCAGTGATGAAGTCCATGCCGACCTCATCCCATTTCTACTCGGGCAACTTGAGAGGTTGAAGTAATCCAGCGGGACGCTGATGCTCTGCTTTGACCCTTTGGCAGATATCGCAATTCTGGACGAAGAGTGCAATCTCACGCTTCATGCCATGCCACCAGAAATTCTGCTTCAAATCCTGGTACATCTTGGTTCCACCGGGGTGGATAGAATACAAAGTCTCGTGAGCCTCCTTCATAATTAACTGCTTCAAAACAGGATCTGACGGTACGCAGATGCGTCCCTTGTACCAAAGAATACCGTCAGAGTCGATGGTGAACCCAGGGACTTCCTCTTTGTCCAATCTTCTTTTGATGCCCTCAATGCTTTCGTGACCCTTCTGTGCTTGCTTGATCTGCTCCCATAAGGTGGGTTGCAACAGGAGTTGATCAACTGCCCCATAGCTAACCACCTCTATACCCATCTTATCCATCTCTTCCCAGAGTTCTGGCCGTCAAACTTTGATCAAGGAGTTGAATGAACACGGCTGACGACTAAGGGCATCAGCTACAACGTTAGCTTTTCCAGGGTGGTAATGGATGTCCAAGTCATAATCCTTGATGAGTTCTATCCATCTTCGCTGCCTCATGTTCAGGTCCCTCTGGGTGAAGATGTACTTCAGGCTCTTCTGATCGGTGTAAATTTTGCAACGGTTGCCCATCAGAAAGTGCCGCCATGTCTTGAGTGCATGGACCACAGCAGCAAGCTCTAGGTCATGGGTTGGGTAATTCTGCTCATGCTTGCGGAGTTGTCACGATGAGTAGGAAAATACCTTGCCCTCTTGCATAAGGACACAGCCAAGTCCAAGTTTGGAGGCATCGCAATATACCACAAAATCCTTGGTTACATCTGGCATGGTTAAGATAGGTGCGGTAGTAAGGCGCTTTTTCAGTTCCTGGAAGCTGGCTTCACATTTGTCGGTCCAAATGAACTTCTGATCCTTCTTCAATAGTTGGGTAAGAGGCTTTGCAATGCTTGAGAATCCCTCAACAAACTTACGGTAATAACCGGCTAATCCAAGAATGGACCTTACCTCGGTTTGGTTGGTGGGGGTTGGGAATTCAAGAATGGACTTGATGTGGGTAGGGTCTACAGATATCCCTCCGCTGAAATAACGTGGCCGAGAAAGCCTACTTCTTTCAACCAAAACTGGCACTTACTGAACTTAGCATACAACTGGTGTTCTCGTAGGGTACCGAGAACCAACCTCAGATGCTCTTCATGATCCTCTTCTGACTTGGAATAGATCAAGATGTCGTCAATAAAGACAACCACAAATTTATCCAAGTAATCCATGAACACCTTGTTCATGAGATTCATGAAATAGGCTGGAGCATTGGTCAGGCCGAATGACATTACTGTGTACTCGAACAACCCGTAACGAGTGACAAAGGCCGTGTTAGGGATATCAGATTCTCTGACATTCAACAGATGGTAACCGGTGTGGAGATCGATCTTGGAGAAGACTCGAGCTCCATTGAGCTGATCAAACAGATCTTCAATCTTGGGTAGGGGGTATTTGTTTTTAATGGTCACATCATTAAGCTTACGGTAATCCACACACAAACGGGTGGTACCGTCTCTCTTATCCACGAAGATGATTGGTGACCCCCAGGGTGATGCACTAGGCCGTATCATACCCTTCCTGAGTAGGTCATCCAACTGTTTCTTTACTTCTTCCAATTCTTCAGGATTCATCCGGTACGGTTTCTGAGCGATAGGGCCAGTAACGGGTACCAACTCAATGATGAACTCAATATCCCGATCCGTTGGCATAACGGGTAACTCTTCGGGAAAAACATCCGGATACTCACATACTACCGGTACCTCTTCTAAAATGGCTCCAGCTACGCTTTTATGACTATGACTTCAGGTGGAGTGGTAGGTTGAGAAGTGGGTAATCTCTTCTCCTTCCGGGGTGGTTAGTGTGACAGACTTGTTGGTGCAATCGATTTTCCCCCGGTTAACTGCCATCCAATCCATTCCTAAAACCACTTCTATCCCTTGCTTTCCTAATACCACTAAATCCGCATGGAATCGGGCTCCTTGAATTTCCACAGGAGTCTCCTTGCAAGATACAATGGCTTTAGTAGTGGCCCCCGGAATTTGCACTCTCATAGGACGACTCAACAAAGTTAGAACCATACCACTCTTCCTAACAAATGGCTCCGTAACGAAAGAATGGGAAGCTCCCCGAATCAAACAAAACTGATGCAGGAACTGAGTTGACAGGGAACGTACCCATAACCAGATCTGGTGCCTCCTGGGCTTCTTCTACACTGATGTGATTCAGATGACCTCGGGTGACAGGGGCCGCTTTCTTGGGATACGGGTTCTTGCCTCCAGGTGGACGGGGTGGCCCTTGGTTCATCTTTGTCGCATTGGGGCGACCACCGGCGGGCTGTCTAGTGGGAATATCCCGCGAGAAATGTCCAGGCTGTCCACAAGTGAAACATCCTCTTGTGGGCTTCAGAGCAGGCGACCTGTTAAATTTGAGGCCGGGGTTGGAACCACTTCTAGCACGAGGTGCATGCGGGTGAGGAGAGTAGCTGGGTCTTGGTGCAAAGGTTGGAGGCCTTGGTGATGGATAAGAAGGTCTCGGTGGAGGTGAAGGGCGCGAACGGGGATAATTTGCAGTTGGGCTGCTGCTGCCTTGCTGCATTAGTTGGCGACGCTTGCGGTTGTCGAAAGAAGCCTTGCGTTTGTGCTCCATCATAATGTCTGTATCCGCCAAGGATTCCAGGTCGGTGAAAGGCATCACCACCAGAATGCACTGCATCTCATCATAAAGTCCATTCATGAACCTCTCTTTCTTCTTGTCCTCGGTATCGGTATCGGTGGGCGCATACCTCGCTAGAGAAGTAAACTTCTCCAAGTACTCACTCACCGACATCCCGCCTTGCTTGAGCTGCAAGAACTTCTCTCGCATGATACTGACGAGTCCAGAGGGCACATAACGCTTCAAGAACTTGTCCTTGAACGCTGGCCAAGCCACAACTTCCTCTGGTGGCAACAGAGCACGAATGGCCTCCCACCACGCTCGGGCAGAAGCAGAGAGGTAGTGAGTGGCGTAGACCACCTTCTCGTTGTCACACACTTGGGCGACCCTCAAGTTGTTCTCTATAGTACGGATCCAGTCATCGGCATCCAGTGGCACTTCACTCTTGGAGAAAACTGGAGGATTAGTGTTCTGAAAGTCACGAAGCTTTGAGCGGGGTTCTTCATTCCCTTGGCCGCCATTCTGATTGACGGCAATCTGAGCAAGATGCTGCAGGGTGGCAAGGTTGGCGTTCCTCTCGGTGCGAGCTGCCTCGCGATCCTCCATGAGAAGACGGAGCACTTGAGCCATAGATGGCTCGGGTGGTGGGGGTGGTGGTGGATCCCTTGCCATTCTGAATTTCAGAAATAAACACACATTATTATTCTACTTAGAAATCTTTAAACAGGTTTTGAAAAAGGGTTCATCAAGCATACCCAAAAACATACAAATTTCAGCAATACATTACTCCTTAGAAGACATGATTCCATCCCATAGCAAGGTTCCAAAAGCATCATCACAAAGTTCACAACCACAAAACACGGACTGACATAGTCTTACAACAATTCCGACACACACTCATGCTAACTAGACCACACAATCGCATCCACTTATCGTGATGGTTCGGTCCTAACCCAAAAGATACTGCGCAACGAACTACTCCACGTCCACGGCAGCGTCACTGTCAAAGGGTGGCTCGTCGGGGTCCTCGTCCTCAGACATCACAGCTCCCGAGTCCTCACCGTCCTCGCCTCGAAGGTCGTCGTCGTCCTGCTCGCTCACGGGCTCCATATCCATATCCTCTGTAGGGTCCTCATCCTCAGGCAGAAGATCGTCATTCTCCTTGGTCAGAGCCTCCAGCTTACTCTCCAGCTCACTGATCTGCTCGTCACGTGCATCAACGGTCGACCTGAGCATGTCAACCATCCCGTCAAGCTGGAACCTGTAGAAGCGAGTAGTCTGGAGGCGCGCAAAGGTGGAATGGCGCTCCTTGCGCTCTATCTTGAGCTCTTCCTGGGACTCCACTAAACGCTCCTCCGAGGTCTTGAGCTTCAGCTCCATGGTCTTCAGCTGGTCCTGAGATGCCTCGAGTTGCGTCTCCAAGTCCTCTATCCTCAGCTCAGCTGCCGAGATCCGCACCTCAGCTCCGTCATGATTAAGACGGTGAAGGTCACTCTCGTACCGACTAATGACCAACTGGGACTGGGTGTACTCGACGAGAGTCCCAGCTCGACCAAGTGGTTCCCGAAAGTGGGGTGGGGACGCGGCGGCACAAGGTTACTCTGCTCGTCCAAGCCAGAGTAAAACTCAAAGCGGGTGCCGCCCAACTCGGAACTGTGAGCACACACCAAGCGGGCGAGAGCTCTCTGCATCACGGTGACGAACGCTCCCATCTGAGTCGATGCAAGGGCATCCTCAACCAGCTCCTCGGCGAAGGGTGGCACCAACGGTCCTCGAAGGATGCATCTCACAGTCCAGGACATCTCATCTCCCACCATGGGCAGACACCGTCCAATCAGCAGCTCTGGTAGCGGAAGCCTCAGGTGCTGGATCAACTGGAGTAAGTCTGCCTGGAACAGACGGGAAACTCCGGTATCTGGCACCGCTCCCAACTGAATCGATGACGAGAACTGTCCGCTCATCTACACAAAATTTTAAATGGAGGTTTAATTAGTGAACGATGTACCAAATTTTAAACAGGTAAAATCATAAGATTTAATGCAGGTATAAAATTAATCAGTGAATACTAACAGAGGGGAGGGAGGAGTAGCAGTATATTCTGCATATTTTAAGTATTTTTCTCCTAGCTATTTAGGAAAAACATTTTTGCGTCACGTCGACGCCCAACCTAACTAACGTCTCCTAAGGTCAACGATGGCTCTGATACCAAGTCTGTAGGGACCCCTCGGACAAGTCCGATATGCCCACGTTATGTAAGAGATCACGATCCCAATGATCAGTGCATCGCAATCACATAACCAACATAGTTATCAAAGAGTTACATCATTCAAGTCGTGCGAATAAAAGTCTTACAACACATAGACGGTCATACGACCAAAGTCAACAAACCTCGTCACGAAGGACGGAATTAACTAAGATAGCGGAAGCTCGTGGCTAGCGACGGCTCTTAACATCTCCGAGGGCAGATTCCCACAAGTGCAGTTGACCGGTGACAGCTAGATGGCGAAGTCGTCGTCATACACCTCCTCCTCGACGTAGGCCTCCTCATTGTAATCTGGACATTTGAATATCCAGGGACAGAGCCACATGAGTACATTTACGTACTCGCAAGACCACCTCTAGGCTTAAATTCTCATGATAATGCAAGAAAAACACATTTCGAGGACTGGGAAAGTTCCTGAATACAACTACAGGGCTTACTTTGGAAAACAATGATTTCAAACATAGAGAATACGACATCTCTATATCTTTGTTGAAGAAAACATTTAGAGATAGAATTCTCTTCGCTGAAATGCGACATCCCTATATCTTTGTTGAAGAAAACATTTAGAGATAGAATTCTCTTCTCTTAGATATAGCAAGGACATATCCAAGTTCAAAACTTTCATTTATAAAAGTTTATCAAACACGAGGATAGGGGTAACCCTTTTTCCTGACTTGAGATCGGACTGGATGTCTCCCCGAGATCAACCATCTTCACCCAAATTCCGTACCTCCCAGGTACCACCTTGTTGCCTCCTTATTTTCCTTCGAGAAACACTTTCCTTTATAAAACTAAAATGCCCATACGCCTAGATCAGTGGCCTTTCCAACCGTCCATGACCGCGGACGCGGCAATTCGAATAGATTTACACTCTGCAGAGGTTGCACACTTCACCCACACCTATCGGTTATTCCGCCGTGTCTGCCACGGCCCGTCATACGACAGCATGCGGGGATCCGGATAACACGATCAAAACTTTCCACTATGACCACCCTAGTATCGGGGCCTCCCGGTAGGTTTTTTCTCCTTGGCACCGTGTGCTCCACTAGACCTCTTGGTCTTTCCTCGGGACGCCACACCGCCACGTCAGGAGACCTGCCGTAATCGGCCGGCTGTTGGTCCTCAACAGTGTATTGTCTCTTCCGGACGACAACCCGGCTTCGAGGGCCCAGCCCTCATAGAAAGTATGAGAGCCCCAACACTAAAACAGACAAGCTTCCGGCTAAGCCATACCCATGTCAGGTAGTGTGGTTGCACGGGTTAATTGTTCGAGCGGCTGCTAGGGCAGTACTTTGTTTTTCAAAAACAACTTCCAATCCTCCGACTACTCCCAGCAGCTCGGGTTTTCGCAAACATCCCCGATTGCTCCCAGCAACTCAAGTTTTAATAAAACACTTGCTCGCCGATTGCTCCCAGCAACTCGGGTTTTCCTCCTCGAAACATTTTTATCAAATAGGTCCCCATCCTATAGTTTTGAGGTAAGATAACAAAATATACTATTTGAAAACTTAATCTTCTTTATAGAGCCTTCAATGACAAGACTCATCAAGAAAAACTCTTTTTATAATACCTACAGCTAATCTAGTAGATAACTTTGGCCAAACAATATTTTGAAAAAAATAGTTTTCGGGTGGCAAGGTGCCACAAAGGAAGTAAAACATGCATTATTTTATTTTTGAAAACAAAACATGCTTGATAAAATACTAGGAATCATTATAGTGGGGAGGTGGGCTTGCCTTGTTCAAGGTAATGTCCCTGGTCTTGCTCTTCAGCGTAGTCGTGCTCAGCTATCTCGTACTGCTCTTCCTCGGGTTGCGATTCTACCGTAACATGAAAAACAGACGAGACTAGCGTAAGTCCTACAATGCGAGTTGATAACAATCTAAAGTATATCAACAAACAATAAGCATCTCCAACAGAAAACACAACTAATGCATTCAATAGTTATTGGGGGCTGTTTACATGTTTTAAGCATAACTCTTAAGGTACTGCTCCTAAAATCAAACCCTTCTACCACATTACTCCTAACAATCATGTGGAACTCGGAAAATTAGTTGTGCAAGAAAACCTATCACCAAACAAGAATTAAAAATCAGATAAGAGCTACTGATGTCAAACTTAAGCAGGAGATGGGTTCAGTTTTATAGATCTCCTGAATTCATAATTAGCTTTTCTGGTGAGATAGGAGTTTTCTTTTTAAGTGGAGATTTTATTCATCAAATTTGGATACTCCTAGGTTAAGTTATCCCAGTTTTAAAATAAAGTATACTTCTGACCATTATCTATGTGCAGAAAATAATAAGAATTATTTTGGTGTCAAACCAGTGGGGTGAGTTAGATAAAACCTGTGGCTATTCCACAAAATTATCCTCAACATTTATCTGTCGACAGAGGTGGCTCCACCAATTAAAACTAGACATGTCATAATCTCTGAAATTTCAGAAATGCATTTTAAGAGATTATTTCCCTGTTGTTCAGGGATTTATTCACTAAGAAATATCAAGTTACTGGAAAAATCTACATTTGTAGTATATGGTACCTCCAACACATATCTAACACCTCCAATTGGATTTACCTCAAAAAGTGTTTCTATTGAAGAGTTAAAAATCCCCAAACACCAACTGATGTTATACTTAGACTAACAATAACTTTTGCTAGATTATTCACCTGCATGCAAGATTTACCAATCTAGATAGGCAGTTTTACAAGCTTTCCAACAGATCCAAGATTGCATGATTTGGATTTATAACACACAAGTTATTAAACAAATGGTGAAATAGGTACTTTTTACTAAATATATTTTACCACAAAACAGAAAACACATTTTGGAACAAGTCCAACACCGCATGGTTAAGAAAACGTGCGTGCATGTTACAAAATTTATCCCATCATTTTAGCCACTCTAGATTTACCACAAATAATTTAAAGCTTAACTCTAGATTTACTGGAAAAATTAACAAGAAAAGGAATAAAAGAGAAACAGGCCGAACGGGCCAGATCTGGGCCAGATCGGCCCAGAGGCCACGCAAAGCAGCGTGGATTCGCGCGGGGGCTGAGCTGGGCCGGCCCAAATGCGCGCGGCTGCGCGCGCACGGGGAGGTTCAAACCTGGCCGTAGATCTCGTGATCTACGGCTCACAGTCGTCGTCCTCCTCGCGACGCAGCGTGAACGAACCAGACGAGGGGGAGGGAAATGGTGGCGATGGCGCTCACCAGAGACCAGGCGGGGCCAGGGGAAGGGTGGAGATCGACGGTGTCCTCAACTCTCGCATGCAACGTCGGAATCCATGGCGACGGCGGCGGCGAGCTTCTCGGGTCGAGGACGAGCGCGGCGGCTACGGACACCTAGAAGAGAAAAGGAGGGCAGGGGGAGTTAGATCTCGACGAGGCGCGCTCGAGGGCCAAAAATGGCAGAGAGAGGTGGAAAGGAGCGACGATGAGCACGGCGGGAAGAAATCGGTCTCCGGCGAGGTTTTTCACCTCCAGAGCTCGAGAGAGGGCGTGGCTTTGGGTGAGGGTGGTAGGGGTGAGCAGAGGAGGTGAGGGAGAGCCTCGGGCAGGGTTTTAAGAGGAGAGGGCGAGGCTGAGCACGGCTCCAAAACCAGGGGCTGGTTTTCGGGCTCCCTCGGGCAGGAGCGGTTTGGGGAAGGGGAGGGGAGTTCTGGTTGGTCCTCTAGGGCGGTGGAGAGGGGCAGAGAGGATGCTGGTCGGGAGGAGACTGCCTGGCCAGTGAGAAGAGAGGGGAGTGTGCTTCGGTTGGGTGGAGAGAAAAAGGGAAAGGAGGAAAGAGGAGGAGAGGTGACCCGAGCCCATGACAGGTGGGCCAGGGGGGGTAATCATGCTGCTCTCCTTTTCCAGCAGGTGGAGTAGAAAGGAGAGAGAGAGAGAGAAAAGAAGTTTTGAGTAAAATCCTCAAACATATTCAAACCCTAAGTTTGAATAATTCAAACATTAACCACAAAAGAAAAAAATAAATCAATTACCCATGCTCACCATATTTAGTGAAACTACTGAATTTTCTAAATGCCGAAATCAAACATCTTATTTAGCTCCCAAAGAAAAGAGTACTTTTGGTGAGAAGGAAAAGAATCACTCAAATGGTCATGTTATTTTGATGACTACAAAAGCTAGTGAGATTCATATGCAAACAAGCTCTTGTGTGATAATTTAGAACAGGGTATGGAATTATATGTGACCTAGATGGAAATGTTTCAAATGCATGCCAAAAAACATTTAGGGTTTGCTTAATAATAGCTCCTTGTTTGGCTAAGTTTTAACAACCATGAAGATCATAATAGTGGATATTTTATTTTGGTGCTATGTGACTTTAATGTTTTCAATGTCAGGGAACACTAGTGGAGCACCCACAACATAAGATGTGCAAACAAATTAAATCCTTACTCAATTTTCTACACACAAAAGTTTCAGCAAGAGGTGAAAAATCCAGAATAACACCACAATGCTAAAGCTAAGAGAATTGGGGTGTTACACCTCGCCGACGGAAAAATCGCGCTGGAGGTTGAAGACGCGGGGTGGGGTCCACCCGTCAGTGAGGTGAGAGAGGAGCGCGGGCTGTTCTTGGGTTGCTCCTGGGCCGAGGCTTAGCGCGCGCGCGGTAGATAGGGGGTTGGCCGGCCCGATTCTTCTTTTTCCTATTTTCTTTTCATTTAATTTATTTCTGTTTTCAAAACCTAATTTCAAAAAATAAATTTTAAACTTAACCAAATCATTTCAGAAAAATTTATAAAAATATGTTTTAGAAGGCTTATTAAAATTAGAACCTTTTGATATCATTTTTCCAAATAAATAATCTAGTAAAATAAAGATTAGTATAAGGAGTTCAAATAAAACTCTTTATGGAATATAAATTTATTTAAACTTATAATTAAAATTTTAAATTATTCTTTATGTGATTTAAATGCCATGCCTATATGATAAATGATGCATGAATGCAAGGTTTTAAATTTTTGCAAACTTTTGGGATGTTACATATTTCAAGGCTAGCTTTATGCTATGCAACTTGTAATGAATATTTTGTAAGTCTGGATGATCGATGTAATAAAATTGATACTTTGTTGTGATATTACATCGTAAACTGTGTGTGCAAACGAATCGATCCAGGGATTTGCACTATACACAGGTATCTGCCTTATTTAAAGTGCAGGTACGCTACAGATGGTATCAGAGCACTGTGTTGCCTGTAGGTTCGAAACCCTAGGTTTGGATAGAAATAGGATTTGACCATAGGATTGAAAATCTATTTTGTTCACTTTTCTAAAAAAAACTTTTCATTTTATCTTCCTCATACTCTCATCTACTATCAACCTCCTAAAAACCTCTTATCTTTTTCTAGATGACCATGTTCTTGTAGTCTAAGTCTGATTCTACTGCTTCATATAGAAAATTTCCAATTCAACATGAAGTTCTACATGCATGGAAGACCACTGAAGAAACAGGGTTCGGCCAAAACTTCTAAGATATCCAGGAAAGTTGAACAAGAACTTGAAGCGCTCACGAAGGAGGTAGATTTGACCACCACCTAAATAGAATGACGATATCGTGTTAGTGTATTGATCATATCAACTTGGCTATATGACAATACTAGATTGTTTGTTTGTTGTGAACCTTGTTGCTTGATGTTTGTTAGATGTTGATTTATTATGTTATAGATTGGTTGCCTTGTTTTGTTTTATTGAACTAGGATTACTCCATAAGTACAAATAATTAAACTCATTGCTTTCTAAACCAAACAGATGTCTCACCCCAATACCAACACCAGTGATTTGCATATAACTATGCGACTATTATTAGAGAACCAGAGTCAGCTATGGAAGTTGATCAATGACCAACTACCTAAGATTGATCAAAACCATAGTGATTTTGAAGAGAACCTTATTACCAAACTAAAGGCATGCAAAACTTGTGGAGAGATAGGACATACGTCCAAAGATTGTTCTGATGAGTGGCCCCATGGTCATACCAGACGCCCAGTTAAAGGATGCCGCACAAGACGGGTTACTTGCTTCCTGTGTGAAGGAACAAACCATGTCCCAATTCAGTGTCAACTTTATCCCTTGGTGCAACAAGTTAACCAGCAAACCAAGGAAGGAATGCGACAGTCTCTCATGAAGATCCTGGAGGAACAAAGATCTTAGCCACATAAGATGCTACAAGTACAAAGATAAGGGACACTATGCCAGTGGTTGTCCTGAGTGGAAGAAGGATAAATCTCTTCAAGGACCGAGTGGAAAATGTGAGTGCTAAAACTTATCACATCCACCACAGGCCATTGTATTTTGAATACTTGTATGATCTACATCAGAGACATAAGTAAGATTAAACAAAGTTCCTATACTGACCACAAAAATTTCTTTTAAGGGTGGTAGCCACCCATATAATTCTAACCCAGCTGCCTGAAACTCAGAGATCCCAAACCATCTTTCTTTCGAGTCTCCCCAATCAGAAAATTCATCCCTGCTAGTTTCCAGTTTCCATGTCAGAAATTTCATTTCTCAAAACATCCCGAGTTATCAGAATCATTAAAGCATTTGCTTTGTCTTCATAGCCTCTCCCAATCTCGGGGACGAGATTCCTTTTAAGGGTGGTAGTCTGTAACATCCCAACATTTTATAATGTTTAAAAATCACTAAAATTTAAAACTTTTGTTTTGATTAAAATATAACATTTAAATGCATAAGAAAACCAACTAAGAAAGACTTCAAACTTATTGAAAGAGTTTAATAATTCAAATATCTCACTTTTCAAAAGTTGTTTCAAGTTAAACAATTTATTATCCACTGAAATTATTAAAACCTCAATATCTAATATGACAAATGTTTCACAAACCTTCAAACCATATTCATGAAATAAAAGGTTTCTTTAGAAGTATTTGAATTCAACCACTTAGCATTAGAAATTCATAAAATTAAAATAATAATTACAAGAGTTATTTTTAAACTATTGAAAACATTGTCAAATTGCCAAAAGATTATTATTCATTTACCTGAGTTCAAAACATAGTTTCGATATTACAAGTCTATAGTTTATAACTATAATAACTTCACATATTTAATGGAATATCCAAATAAACATTTCATTACATTAAATGATTTTCATTTATTTCCAAAACATAAAATGACTTTCATGAATATATTTTATATATAAGAAATGAATTAAAACTAAAACCTTTTCCAAAGTTGTTATGAAGTTTCCATTGAATTATCTTAATATAAAATATAATGGTGCACAAAATAAAATGAATTAAAACTTGAATCCATTATAATTTCCATTACTTTGAAAATAATTATATTCTATTACTTTACTATTATGCCAAAACAAAAATGAATGGTTACTAAAAAAGGAGTTTTAAATAACTTAATATCAACCATATAACATTGTGGCAATTTCATAAATTTAATTTAACCCCAAATGAATTTATTAAATTATTAATTTCAAAGTTGACTTAAATGTGCAAATTTGCATTCTGAATATTTCAAAATTATTAATTTAAAAAAAGTTTTCAAAACATGCCCACAACTGGTTTAAAACATAGATATGAATTTTACAAATTTTTAGAAATTTGTTTGACCTCATTTGGAGTTATAAATCAAAAGTTATAAAGGAAATAAATAAAACAGAAAAGAAAAAGAAAAATACCTGACATGCGGGACCCACCTGTCAGGGGGTCACCCTTCTACAACCTCTGCCCCAAATCACGCCCAAGACCGCCGGAGTTTCCTTCTCCAAATCCGCGCGATTTAGGCATCCATTCAACGCACCTCTATGCCCTATAAGTAGCCCGCGGTCTCCTCTCCCTTTCCCCCAAGAAAACCTAGCTCAACACGCCGCCAGGCCGTCGCCTTTGCTCGCCAGAGTTGCTTCGGCCCTCGCCGTGTTTTCTCCTTTTCCCGGCGAGGTAAGCCACCCCAAGACCCGAGACTGCGCCCTTTTTCTTCACCACAGCCCCGCACACCCTCCCGACACCTCCGTTCTTTTTATCGCAGCCCAAATCGGCGAGCTCAAGTTCGGACCGAAGCCTCCGCCGCCTTCCTCAACGCCGGCGAGCAATCTCCACTGCAGGAGAGCCCCCGCACCGCGACAGACCGCACGATCTTCTCCGCAACGTCCAGCCGCGCTTCCACGTCGCCTTCCCGTGGACTGAAGAGCACTAGAGGGAGGAGACGATCCACGCCCAAGCGCCGCCGCCGCTGTCATCTCCGACTCCGGCGAGAAGCGCCGCCACCTCCTCTCCATCGCACGGTGAGCGTCCGATCTCCTTCCAACGGCTGAGATTAGAAGTTTAAATTGAATCGGTACCTTTAGATCTGGACCGTAGATCTAGATCTGGACGGCCCAGATCTGTTCACTTATCCACGTCGGATCCCAGTCAGCAGCCCAGTCAGCGCACAGTCAGCGCCCAGTCAGCGCTGACGTGTAAAATCATTTTCTTGATTTAATTAATTGGTAGTTTTGCAGAAAAGCCCCTGTTAATTAAAAATGTCATCACTTTTTAACCACTTATCCAAATTTAACAAACTTTATATTTTTGGAAAGCCCTCGACATGTAGAATATTTTAGAATGGCCAAAATTCAGATTTGACTAAGTTTAAAATATTTAAATTTCAAATGGAAGATTTGAGTATTTTTGTCTTAACTTTAAATCTGTAAATTCAAAAATTGCAAATAAAATTGTTTTAGAGACCTTGGAATATTTGTAAATTGATGCCACTGCTATAAAATATTTTTGAGTAATATTTGAATGAATTCATAGATATATACTTAATTTGAATAGTTTGAGTATTTTCAACATAACTATTAATAGAAATATTATTTTTGATTATATCGAATTGCTATAAATCATATTAAATGCCCCATGTCTATTAACACTACTTATAAAATTTTGTTATAAAAATTTAATCATAGAAAACTTTAATCTTATAATTATTCCTTTTATTATATTTTCCAAAAATAGAAATTAGTTAAATTGCATTTATAAATTCATGCATATTTATAAAGAAATCACAAAAGTTATTTTGATGTTTTCTTGTGATTTAAAATTGCATTTCATTCATATCATATTTTATTTTGTAGATATATTTCTCATAGGAAAACTCCTCTTCATTATTTTCTCTAAGTTAGGATATTTTCAACTTAGCATTTTGGTAAAGTGTTATACACTTAGACACTTAGGATTTTCAAGATGGAGCTAGAAGTCCATTGAAGGACTTAGCCAAAACAAGACTTCAGAAGTATCTTCAAGGAGTAGAAGCACTTAGAAGAAAAGCAAGAAGAAGTTCAAGAAGACCAACCTCCTTTATTCTCCAAGTCTTTCTTGCTCTCTCTCTTTTCTTCCTTCTTATCTGAGACTTCATGAAGAATAAGTTAATTCCAAGACCAGCCTCGGTGATATAAGAATCATCAAGTCTGAAGATTTATCAAGTCTACAAAAATTCATTCAAGACATCACCAAGGGGAAAGATACAAGTCTGGAGATGAAGCCTAGAAGACTAACTACATCTTTCTTTCTTTCTTTCCCCTCTTTCCTAATCTTGTCTTTTAGACTTAAACAAAGTTTGATCATGATGTTATCATCTTTGAAGTTTGTTGGATCCTAGCGGCATAGTGAGATGAAGCGGCCTGGAGACAAACCTTACATGTCCACGTACATGAGACTTGTTCCACAATTTAAGTGGCTGGCCGGGTGTCTGTCCCTCTCACTATAGTGAATGTCCAATTTACAAAGAGTTGATAATAATTGTTGATCATCTTGAAGAAATGACTTAGTATTTTCTCTAAATATTTCTACACATCAAGACTAAGCCATTAGAGGGCTTATTCAAGATGATATAAATTAAAATATTTTATTCAACTTATGACTATAGTCCTTAGTCATTTTGAACAATCTAATTGCATTGCATTAACTTAAAAGAATTTCATGCATGACATGTTTTCCTTAGAAGTTTTACAAAACTTGTTTGTTCACTAGATATGAGCATGTATGTTTGATGATTGTTGTTTGTTGATTGTTGTATTGTTGTTTGCTTATATTGTTTAGATTAAACGGAGAGCAAACGTTCGTTGTTGAAAAGAGTTTGTGAACAACGACAACATTCAAAGGCAAGTGGCACACCTCATAAACTTCCTATTATTTCTATATGCGTTACTTAGTGTATTTTTATATGCATGTGTAGGATAGTAGTGCTATGCTAAACCTGTGTAGAATTCCCTTACTCCTGTGTCTAGGTTCCTATATAATACTTAGTAGATATATTGATGCTATGCAATGATGAAAAGTTTTACAAAATGTAAGTGACTACTCAGGTTTGTGCTCATGGTTGTCGTCGCCTAGGATGAATGTCTATTCTACTTAGGGCCGTGAGCATGGTGATTTTCACGTGAGAGTGCACATGCACTAAGTTAATGAAACTCCTTGGTGGATTGGTTGTTAATGGTGGCGAAGTTGAGTGGCTACTCCGGTCCATGTCTATGGTTCCTGGAGTACGTGCACTTGTGGATGGCCACCCAGGGAACAGAGGAATCTGAAGAACTCCGAGTGACGATCGCTTCCAGTGCAGCCATTGCCATATGGGCTCTGGCTTGATCAATTATGTTGCATGAACTCTCTCCGACTTGACAAGCAGATGTAGGGGGTGTTAGGTGGAACGGGTCAAGGCAGGTGGGAGGGAAAATGCTTCTGAAAGATCTCGTCTCATTCTTCTCCTTTCCTTATCACAAATGGTGTGTAAAGGATAATCTGGGTTGAATGGGTACAATGGTGAACGTGCACAACCTCTGCAGATTGTAAAACTAAGTACTTAGCCGTGTCCCCGGTACGGACAATTTTTTAGCAGCTGATCACGGACGTCAACGGAGGATTCCATCATTCCAACTTCACAAATAAAACTTGATGGATGAACAAGGGAAGATGAGATTTATGGTTTTCATGCCATACTTGTCTTAATTTGAAGAAAGTGTTTTCCAAAGAGATAGGAAAAATTGGCTTTATGCAAAATAGCCTTGAACTCCACAATCGAAATATGCATATAGTCTATAGAGTTATTCCATTAAGTGTCCACCATAGTGTCACTTGCCAGACTCCATTTTTAATGGAATCTGACCCACGTTGTTGCAATATTTTTCTTATTGCATATTGTTCAGATGACGAGTGAGGTTTCGTTTATAGGTTTCGAGTCTACAACCAACATGTTTTCGCCTGTGGCAGCATGAAAGTGATAGAGACTCACTGCTGTTGTATTTCCGCTGTGTACTATTTCAAGGCTAGCTTTATGCTATGCAACTTGTAATGAATATTTTGTAAGTCTGGATCATCGATGTAATAAAATTGATACTTTGTTGTGATATTACATCGTAAACTGTGTGTGCAAACGAATCGATCCAGGGATTTGCACTATACACAAGTATCTGCCTTATTTAAAGTGCAGGTACGCTACACGTTAGCTTAGGAAGGAAATGTTTTGCTAAAACCTATTTTGACAGAAATCTATTTTCTTCTGGTAAGCCTAATATGGTTTCCACTCCTCACCTATTCTCCAAAAATATCTTGATCTTACCTCTCTAATTTCGTTTATTTCAAAAGAGTTTCCTCCATTATCTTGCCCTATTCCAAACTTGTTTAGACTTGACGATGAACCCAATTGAGACCTAAGTAACTAGTACCGAGAAGGCGAAGTTCAGTCTCAAGATTTCAGCATATGGCATCAAGGTGAACGTCAAGTGAAGAAACAAACTACAGAACAACCCCTGCTTGCCGAAGCAGTCTCACTAAGACTTCAATCCCAAAATGGTACTCCAGTTGCAACTTCGACAGTCTCAAGCTGACCAAGAATAGCCCCAACTGAACAAGTATAGACTCCATAAAGTAGGAATGACCAAGACCCAAAGGACTTCTAGGATATGACCCTTGGTTGGATTCTCCAACTAAAGTGTTTGTAGAGTGCCCTTTTTGTTCTAGATGTGTCTTGTGTGTTCTTTTGCTGGTATGCTTGTTGCTCGTGTGTGCCTTGTTTGTTTGCTTGTTGTTGATATGTTGTTCTCATGTATCTTTCATAAGCACGCCTTGTAGGCAATGCATATTAGGCACATACTTAAAATTTGTTTAAACATCTTGTTATATCTGCACAAAAACCTTCCATATATTTATTTTGCCATAGATGCACCCTAATGCACTTCTAAGCTTGTCCTCGAAAACTTCCTAAAAATGCTTTCCCTCTGATCTAAACTTTATCATGTGAGAGATATAAGCTACGCATGATACCGAAGCCCCAAAGAAAGCCCATCCCCGTAATGTGGCGAGTCTTGACAAGTTTAATGAACTATTTGAATTACAAGTATACCATCCCAAACTTAACGTATCTACCCCTTGAGTAACATCTAACACCAATTACTTGTTACTAACTAATCTCTTCAAGACCTACAAACCAAGATCAGAAGAGAAGTGTCTACGGAAGTCTCTCTTGCAGATGGCAGCACAAAGGACTCAGATAACGCCAAGACCCTCTGCTTTGTGAAGATTTTATGAGAACCTCCAACTTGTGACGTGCAAAGACGCCTGGCGTCATCAACAACGGCAGCAACCAGCACGGAAGACCGTCTACTTGAAGATGTGTCATGAAGCTAGTGTCATTTGTGCCTTCTACGCGTCAACTTGATTAACTCAATTGACCCTTACTTGAGTTTCATATAAAATAATGACTTATAGGCTAACTTAGATGCAACTAACCTCTGAAGACTGCTGCAAAGTTGTATGAAGCCCAATAACCAAGGAAGTCTCCATCAACACTCTAAGGCAGCTAAAATGGACACAATAGGAGACACCATAGCCAGCAAGACGCCAAGAAGGGCGAGAAGACTGAAGATTGTTGCACTTGGCAACACCTTCCATCAAGCAAGCTTAGATGTCTTTAGTATGTATTAGCACCCTTTGACTTTTTGATGAAAAGAAAGGGAGTCAAGTCTACCGACCTGACGCCCCTGTGAGGCTTGAAAAGTTGTTTGCCTGTGTCTAACTGCTAACCCCTCAAGATGGCAATATCGAGACGAGTGTCTACATCAACCCCCAAGCACCAAGGATCCGCGACCTAGATGAAGATCATCATGATGCTCAAGACAAAGTACACCCTGAAGTCGGCGACAACTTTTATCATCAACTTTAACCCTTCATGTGTGCCCCTTTTAAAGGGGGGGAAGACACATGCTAGTTTTATTAGATAGTTGTGACAAGTTGTTCCTTGCGCCCCAACCCCTGGAGTTTTTGAAATCAGCTCAACAAGAACCCTGCATCAGCATCTACCAACGTATCAACACCTTTAACAGAGACCCAAGTCTTCCAGAAGATATCAGAAGTCTCATCAACAAGGAAGGCTCGTTCAGAAATCAACAACCTCGGGAAATGAAGAATCATTGGACCCTCTTTCCCTTTCACTCTCTTAATATACACTTAGGAATCTCGAGACGAGATTCTTATAAGGGGGGAAGGTTTGTAACGCCCCAAATTTTGGAAGCAACAAAAACTTCATTATAAAAGATCCAAATTTCTGAGGCAACAAAAACTTTCTGAAATGTCTTGTTAATGGATATGTTTATCCTCTGATTTCTCAATTGGGCATGTTGTGTTTTGTGTTTGTGTTGATGGCTTCTAAATAACAACCATCTAAAACTCAAAACAAGCTATTATATGACCTTTGTGGTCAATGTTTTAACAAGTGAAATAGTCCACATATCTTCTCCCATTCTCTTTTTAATAAACTCTATTTTGCCCTAATGTTTTGATTTTATCAACCACCCAAAATATATATATATCATTTGAGAAACCAATAGTATTCCTAAAAACTATTGGTTTGCAAAACTATACAGGACCATACAATAAGTCCTCAATATTATTGCTTGTTAATATGTTGCAAGCATTACCAACACTCTCTTCCAAAAACACCAATTTAGTTAGCCTCTGGAAATAAATGCTCAACATGTTGGAATAATTCTATTTCTACCAAGAATACCTTGTCTTGATTTTTGTTAATCACCTCCTCACAAATATTTTTGATCTATATTAAAAGTATGGCTATTGATCGAATTGTGTGGGTGTTTACCTATTTTTATGTGTGTTGACCTATATGTTATGTGTTTAAATTTTTTCCCATGAGTGTGTTATTTTATGTGTGTTCATGTGCTGGTGTATGAGACAACATCTTATTTATATAATTTAATTGAGACCATTCATGCTTTAAATGGTGTGCCATATGATAAAGGTGTGTTTAACTCTTTATTATAATGTGTGATTTTAGGAGTAACTCAAATATTTTCCTTTTTCAAATATTAAATAATCATCTTCTTTTCCCTCAATTTATAGTCTTTCTAGAACATGACCATTAGAGTTTATTTTGTTCAATTTGGAAATGCAACTCACCTAACCTCATCCTTATCATCTCTACTATCCACACATAACCTTATTTAAAATATTCAAAAATGTTTGATCATAAATTCATGCTTGTTGTTAGTGCTTCATATTAATGTGACCACATGTGATGTTAATAGATAGCATCTTGTCATTTTTGCATCTAGTGATGTTGATACCTTTTTACCTAATCTCTTTAGCAAAGTACTACACCTATGCCCCTTCTAATCAAATCTTCTTACATCTTATTTTTCTTGTCATAGAATTGACTTGTGCTTCTTAGCAAAGTCACATAATCAATATCTCCCACAAATGTTTCAAACTCTCAAATCTACCCCTCTCCTCTGGTCCAGCTAGTTGGTTTGAGTGTGCATTCGAATCCCACACCCCTGGAAAACCCATAGCACGACCTCCTCTAAACCCTAGCATTATTTAAATTTCAAAAAAAAAAAACCCTAGCATTATTTCTTTTTGTCTTGTTCGTTTGGACATTCTGTCAAACAGTTTGTGGGCAGGAGAAGACCTCTCCTTTACTCACATCCCTCCATCAGCTCCAAGCCAATTGCTAGCGTCTAAATAGTGCCTCTGTGCCCTCATGATGGACTCCACCACCCCTCTCCCCCAATGCCTGAGCTCGAGCCCTCTCTCTCTCGTGCCCATGCCCGTGAACGAGCAAACCGGCCACCCTCCTTGTTAAGGAAATCGAGACACCCTCTGCCCCTCTCACATTTCCATTCTGCTCCATCCCACTCCCCTCCACCATCCATCGAGAGCCCGTGCAAGCTCTAGTTCGAGCATAGCCAGGAAAGGCCGAGACCTCCGTTCGCTACAGAACTCATGCGAGCATGTTCTCGAGCGAATCCGTCCTCCTCTGCTCTCCTACTCTGTATCATCTTGTTCCCCTCCACGTGGGAGACCTCTTTGACATCCTCGTCGGTGTGCAGGTTCACCGGAGCAGCCGAGAGCTCGCTGCACCCGAGCAAGGCGTCCTCGGCGTTCTCGTCGACTGGAGGCTCGCCGACGAGATCTGAGCCCTTCCTCGATTCCCCCTAGCTCTCCGCACCCGCCTCCAACCACTTCATCGTCTTGGGGAAGCTCTAGGTGAGCAGGGCATGACCCCCTCCATTTCTAGGGTTTTCGGCCCGCCCCTTGTGACTGGAGGAAGAAGAAGGTGTCGGAGCCATCGGATCCGTGATCAACGGCCTGCTTTTGAACCTCCCATATCTAATCTTGACCCTTGGATTCCGATCTGGCGACCACTTAACCGTTCGCCTGCGCGCGCGTCGCCGTGGGCCGGCCCAGCTCGCTCGGGCGAGCTAAAATCTATTCCATGTTTATTTTCCTGTTATTCCTGCAGTATAGTTTTAAATCGTTTGTGGTAGATTTGTGCATTCTATAATCTTGAAATAAATTTTGTAGGCTTCCTGTGAGTTTTCGTAACCATTTGGCTTTGGCCGTTTTAAAAAATAAATTTGTGTGTGTATGCTAGGTTGCATCTTGTAAAATGTTTCCTTTTCAGTATTTAGTTAAAAACTTGCGTTCTATATATCCAAATCCTGCAAACTTTAGCTCTCTGAAAATCTTAGGAGAATACCTACCCTGATCTGTAAGCCTTGCATGCAGGAGATGTTTATAACTAAAGTTATATCATGTTTAAGTTTGACACCAGTACCACTTTGGGGATTTTTAGTTCATTATTAAAAACACATTTTTGAGCAAATCCAATTGCATGTGTTAGATATGAGTAGTATCTATCATATCCTAGCTTGGTAGAATTTTAGCTCTCATATTTTGCTCTTGGTAGATTAGTTTCTAAAACAGTAGGTTATTACACTTTAAAATGGATATCGTTATTTTCTGTTATTTGCATGTATCTAGTTTGACTTGTTTGTGCTTTATATGTTTATGCAAATGGTGTAGGAGTAATTTTGTGTGGTACTTATGCATTTTTTTTATCATGCAAAGTTGGATTTGTCTAAAAATAAATCATATATTGTGCTACACACTATTAATGGTAAATTGTGTGTGTTCCACTAAAACTGAAATATATGGAGCTAGTAGTGTCCAAATTAAGTGAATCCAATTTCTACAGAAATCTTAAGGAAATACTTATCCATAGAAATTAACCTTGCATACAGGAGGTTCCTAAATCTGAAACTATATTCATTATGGTTTTGAGATCAGTAGCATTTGCATGATTTTTAGCCACTGCCTTGTCATAGCTTATTATGCAAATCCAATTTTCACCACTTCATATGGTTTCTAGGTGTAATTTTGTAGAAGGATTCTACTTTATGAACATTATCTTAGGAGTTATGATTTATCTACCAAAACAGCAACATTTGGCTAATAGAAGTATTAGCTTTTAATCATCTGTACCGAGCAAATGTGATTTGTAGAAATATTACTAATAACCTTTGGAAGTTCAGAACCATAACCCAATAATAATGACTTGGTTAAACCACTTTGATAATGTGTGGTGCATTGTTTACTTATGTTTAGCATTATTCACGTTGTACCCTAATAATAACATCAACTGTGTTTATATGCTTTGCTCGTGGGTATGTTTGTGTGTTATGTTTTATCTCTTTAAAGCATCATCTTATTTATCCAATAAATGTAATAAGTTAATTACCTGTTTTACTTGAACTGTTATGTGTTGATGTGCTTAGTAACTCATAAGTCCAGAAACTTAGGTTATCCTTTAATAGCCTTAATAAATTCCCTGAAAGTATTGCTAGTCCCTTCACATCTGAGTTTCACATAGTTCATCTTGTTTCCTAGGAGTTGGACTAATTTCATTTGTGTGTTATGCATGTGAATGATTGTTTGGTGTTAAATTTTATCCAGTAGTTCCTTGTGTTTTGCAATGCTTAATATATGACTTTCTTATTTTAGATTGTTGTCAACACTTGGTTACCATGTGATTGTTTGTTTATTGGTTGAAGTGACTTTAATTGTGATGTCCTATTAAATAAGCCTAATGCACCACTTTAGCTCTTATTCATGAACTTGTTTGGACACTGGTGTTACCATTGTTTGTCGCCTAGTTACTTGATAGTAGGTGTTTCTTTAGCTAGTAACATGTTTGCTTGTGAGTGTGCTCAACGCTAGTGTAAATGTTAATACTTGCTGATGTGATTAAGATACTTTTGTTTCAAGTATTTCCTAAACAATTAATATACTTTTGTCTGAAGTATTTCCTAATCTATTAAGATACTTTTGTCTGAAGTATTTCCTGAAATTAATATAACAACTCTTATTAAAGATATGATAACCCTAAGTAATGTGTTGTTATAATGTTCTGAAGAACTACCTTTTTAATACTCAAAGTTGTTGTGTATATTTTTAGGAGAATCTGTTATTGTCTTAACTCTATGGACCTTGTTGATTGTTGTTGTATAGCTAAAGGAGTTGTTTGCTGCTGTTTGTATCTCAGTGTCTTGTGCAATGCTTGATGTTTGTTATGTCCTTTTGGCTTTGTCTTGTATTCTGAGTGTGGTTCATTTTCCTGTTTACGACGTTAGATACGATCGGGAAGGAACGGGAAGTGAGGAATGACCCTGAGGAACATCAAGATCAACACCAAGGTCAAATTGCTGAGCCAGGCAAGCCACCTCACCACAATAATGAATCCCATTATTTTATCAAGCATGTTTTGTTTTCAAAATAAAATAATGCATGTTTTACTTCCTTTTTGGCACCTTGCCACCCGAAAACTATTTTACAAAATATTATTTGCCCAAAGTTATCTACTAGATTATTTATAGGTGTTACAAAGTGAGTTTTCACTGGGTGAGTCCTGTTGTTGAAGGCTCCATCAAGAAGATCAAGCTTTCTAGTGGTATACTCTTGTTGTCTTCCCTCAAAACTATAGGATGGGAACCTATTTGGTAAAACTGGTTTTACGGAGGAAAACCCGAGTTGCTGGGAGCAATCGGAGAGCTAGTGTCTTATTAAAACCCGAGTTGCTGGGAGCAATCGGAGATGTTTGCGAAAACCTGAGCTGATGGGAGTAGTCGGAGGATTGGAAGTTGTTTTTGAAAAACAAAGTACTGCCCTAGCAGCCGCTCGAACAATTAATCCGTGCAACCACACTACCTGACATGGGTAGGGCTTAGCCGGAAGCTTGTCTGTTTTAGTGTTGGGGCTCTCATACTTTCTATGAGGGCTGGACCCTCGAAGCCGGGTTGTCGTCCGGAAGAGACAATACACTGCTGCGGATCAGCAGCCGGACGATTACGGCAGATCTCCTGACGTGGCGATGTGGCGTTCCGAGGAAAGACCAAGAGGTCTAGTGGAGCAGACGGTGCCGAGGAGAACAAACCTACCGGAAGGCCCCGATACTAGGGTGGTCATAGGGGAAAGCTTTGATTGTGTTATCCGAACCCTCGCATGTTGGCATATGACCTGCCATGGCAGACACGACGGAATAACCGATAGGTGTGGGTAAAGTGTCCAACCTCTGCAGAGTGTAAATCTATTCGAATAGCCGCGTCTGCGGTTATGGATAGTTGGAAAGGCCACTGATCTAGGCGTATGGGCAATTTGGTTTTAAAAGAGAAAGTGGTTTTCAGAGGAAAACAAAGAGGCATCAAAGAGGTACCTGGGAGGTACGGAATTTGGGTGAGGATGATTGGTCTCAGGGAGACAATCAGTCAAATCTCAAGGAAGGAAAAAAAGGGTATCCCCATCCTAGAGCTTTTAAAGGTTTTACAAAAGAAAGTTTTTGAACATGGATATGTCCTTGTTATATCTAAGAGAAGAGAATTCTATCTCTAAATGTTTTCTTCAACAAAGATATAGAGATGTCGTAATCTCTATGTCGAAAAGCATCGTATTCGAAAACTCAGCCCTATAGTCGTATATAGCAGCTATCCCAGTTTTTGAAAAATTGTTTTCTTGCATTATCACGAAAACTTAAGCCTTAGAGGTGGTCTTGCAAGTACGTAAATGTACTCATATGGCTATGTCCCTGGATATTCAAACGTCCAGGTTTTCAATGAGGAGGGATACGACAAGAAGGAGGAGTACGCCGACGACTATGAAGGAGATATGCCCTAGAGGCAAATAAATAAGTAGTATTTATTGCATTTTCTCATAAGTTTATAATAGGTTTATGTATTGTGCTATAACTGTATTAATCGGAATTATTAATACACGTGTGATACATAGACAACCAGGTCCCTAGCAAGCCTCTATATGAGCTAGTCCATTGGGCAACAGTTGATCGAGATTCCCGATCAAGGACAATGACGTCGGTTGACAATGGGGTCATCTTGTTGGTAGAATAAGGTGGTGGACATACGCAAAGTATTGCAATAAGATCGTATTACGATGCTTGTCATTTGCAATAGATAAGAGTGTGATAGCTTATTCCTTAGACCGTGAGACCGTACTTATTGTTGCTTCGTAGGAGTGCTTTGAGAGCATCAAACGTTGTGTCTTATATAGCATGACAATAACGGTGTCCATCTTGGGTATTCCGAAAGAGCATCAAGACGTAAGGATCAAGAGCGGGATTTGTTCATTCTTGTAATGGAAAGATACTCTGGGCCCACTCGGTGATATTGCATCTATATAGCTGCGCAGCTTATGACTAGGTCATGGAGATGTAATATCGCAGACGAGTTAATAACCTTCGTCGGTAACGAGATACAGCAAAGGCATCGGTGTGTCTACGATCATATCTCGGACAAGGTAGTATCGCAGAGACAAAGGGAATGAATATCATACTTGGTTCAACGACGATATTCGTGGAATGCACAGGGGTCGTTATATATTTCCAGGTATCCCTGACGATCATTGGTGAGCGGAGTGTCTCGACCATGTCTGGAGTGTTCCCGAACCGTAGCGTAACAAACTTAAGGTCTTAGCGACGCTTTGAGATAGGTTCTGGAATTTTATAGGTTTTTGTTGGAGAGAAAGAAATGATCCGGAAAGAGTTCCGGTGGTCCGGAAGGAGTTCCGGGGAGCTATGGAAGGGTTCCGAGAATGTCCCAAAGTTGTTCGGGTGGTTCCGAAATAGTTTCGGAGTCATGGGATATTGAATTATATATAAATATATTAATTATGAATTAATGGGATTTTTATATTAATTTAATATTAATTAAATAAAGGAAAAAGGGGGCTCCCACCTATATGGGCCCTAAGAGGGCCCAAGAAGGGGGAGCCGCACCCCACAAAGGGGGGTGGGCCCCAAGGGGGTTCGGCCGGCCCAAGGGGGGGCGCACCAACCCCCCCAACCTTTAGTCCCACATGGGGGAGCCAAGGGGGTTGGCACACCCCTTCCCCCTTTATATAGCAAGGCATATTAATTGATTTAATTCATAGGAAATTCAGTTAATTCCCAATTTCTCTCTCGATCCCGTGGTTCCCAAGTTGGAGCCGCGCCGAGCTGAGGAAGGTGGTCTCTCTCCACCTGAGCCATACCGCAGAGCGCCGTTGCTCTGCGGGATTCCAGATAAGATCTACTCCTGCGATTTCAGCTGGATCTGAATGACCGGGAGTTGTCGCTAGGCTCCGTATGTTTGCGAGTGCTCGGAGGCTACTCTATTGAGGAGCTTGGGCGACGTCGTCTCACCCCCTGCAGCCGCCGCGCCTCCCCCCTCTGCTGCCGGCGCGCCAGCCCCTGGTGCTGGCGCTCTGCCTTCTTCCGCCCGACACCCGTCGACGCAGATCATCGTCGACACCCCGGCGTCATCGACTCCGACATCGCGGCAAGTTCTCCGCGACCTCGAGGTCGGCTACGTACGACTTCATCGTCAACGCTTGTGCGGGAGCGTAATCCCCGCTATCGGTCTACATGGAGGTAATGTAACCCGTTCCGCCACCGTTATCGCATGTACTAGATAGATAGATCCTAGCTAGTTAGGGTTTCGTTCGCTAGAAAATTATTGTTTTCTGCCACCGTAACCCCTTCAGTGGTATCAGAGCCGATCTATGTGTAGTACTGCTGGTACGGTTAGAACTCATGTTGAATGAGGGCGTCTTTCTTATATTTGCTACCCTCTAGCGTGCACTTGCGATGCCTTCGGTATTGAGTTGATGAAGCGGCCCGGACCGACTTTACGCGTACGCTTACGCGAGACTGGTTCCACTACTGACATACGGCTTGCACCGTATTTGTGGCTGGCGGGTGCCTGTTTCTCTCTCTCTAGTCGGCAAAGCATTTTCAATGGAGGGCCCGAAAGGGATGCTTAAACATGCAATTATACGATTGACGTTGTGGTACAAAGTTCGTAGGTAGGGAAGCGATTCTCTTACGAATAAGCCTATTTGCCACGTAAAACTTGCAAAACTAAATAAAGCTAGAGGCGTCTAACTTTGTTTTGCAGAGGCGTTATTTTATGTGACATGGTTACGGTAAGTTTTGATATTACTCGTACTGTCGGAGGCAATGGAGGGCTCTGTAGACTCGGAGCCATGCCGGGGCGCCGGGGGCCAGGCACATGGCGCCATGAAGGTCCAGGCGCATCGACCATGTCACATCGCACTTCATTGCATCATCATTGTGTGCTGTTGTGTGTGCATCCTATTGATTTCTTATATGCTAGATATACAACGGTAGCATCATAAATAGGATGATCCCTAACAAATACCAAAATTGTGTTCTCCCTCGTTGCGCACCACCAAGAAAGTTCTACGTTATGAGGCAGGCCGTGATGATCGGGTGTCACACATCTCGTCGTTCGCATACAGTGGGTGTAAGCCATGTTGCACGCGCAGGTCTTCGAGGTTTGATTGGCGAGCCTAGCATACTCAGAGGTATGGCCTCGGAACACGGGAAGATCGAAAGATCGAGCACGAGTCATAGAGTTGTTATGATCGACATTTTATGTCCACCTTTGAAGCTGTGCTGCCGGCCGTGATGATCGGGGGTAGTATGGTGGATGAGGGTCGTGTCATCGCCATTATTATTTTAGGGATAATAATCTTGGTGAGGTGTGTTTTTGATAATGAGATTATAGAACTAAAACTCACCTATATATTATAAACTTATCTTACCTCTTTTGCGATCACATCTGGAGACTACGGAACTACACTTCGGTTGCTTCCTCAAGAGCTCGGATTCTACCTTGGAAGCCGACGGGTCCAACTTCATCAGCTGGTGCATTGGTTTTAGAAACATTCTCCAAACACAACAAACATCCTATATGTGCTAGAACATTAGTTAGGAGTTAGACCAGATGATTCTGATAGCAAGGAGCAAGATGATGAGTTCCGTAAGCATCATGACATGTTCATGGAAGTGACGATCGTCATGAGCGTATGCCTAGCACCTGAGTTGAAAGTTGTTTCAACACATGGAGCCATATGTCGTGATTGATGCGATCAGAGGTCACTTCAAAGATGAATTGAGTCTTGAGAAGTTCAGACAGCTTAGAAAGTTCCGGACCATTCACATGGGGAGCATACCTGTCTGGAGACTCAGTTGAAGAAGTTGTGTGACATCTACTTCAGGCTTACGAATATCTACGATTTCTAGATAGCGAACTCCAGTGCAATAGAGATTGCGCTTTACCTCCTAGCTGTGAATAGCATGTGCGTGAATATGCTATAGAGACACGGTGGGCTTCTTCACGTTCGTGAACAAGTTCAAATCTCTAAAAGTTGATTCATCGAAGAAGAGTTCTTCGACGCTATGGGTATATTTGATATACGAAGATATAAATGTATTCTTCTCATACTTGATGAAAAGTGTTTGATAATTGTTCTGTTTGTGAAACAGTCCCTGATTATCACAAGTATGTGGCGAAGGGTGACGTGACAGTGCACGAGTGATGGCATGTTCATGGCCAGTAGTGCTCACGCCCTCGAGATATCATATTAGTTATCATCAATAGTTTTTGATGAGACATTTTGTAATAGTGAGAATGTGATCTAGTTTGGTGTCTTGAATGTTACAAGACATAATTATTCATATAGAACACATCAGTTGTTTTATGTTATGAAACAAAGCAGTTGTTTCATGTTATGAGTAATTTGCATCACATCTCAATTACATTATGCGTATGATATACATTTATAATAGCGGGAATGATAAAATTATGTGTCCAAAGAACAAACACCATCGAATTTAGTCATAAAGGCAATGAAAGAAGTAATGGATATTTTTTGGTCCATTTAAGTATTTCGAGTGCCAAAATTGATTAAGTTTGAAATGCAGTATTGAAGTTGCAATACTAGAGGAAATTGATTGAGAGTCATTTTTTAATGATTAATCAATGGTGTTTTGCTTGATCCGAATTCCTCTATGATTTTGGTAAATAGGAGTATTTGCCCGATAAATTATGGAGTCTGAAATTAATTTGATAATAGATCAAATGGGGTTTTTCAGAAGAAAGATTAGTGAATGTTGTATTCACAAAATTCGATCAAAGGACAATATTTTTTGAATTATGGTTTCAACACAAAAGACTTGTGGAAATTCGTTTCACAATATTATAATATCATATATGGTGATATATGGGGAATTATAATCATGCTCTATTTTAAATAAAGTGTGGTCTTTCAGAATCTGTCTTAGAATCTCCTAATATGTTCGAAACATTATAGTCGATGTCCACTTTAGAAAATAGATATTTTTCTCAACGAGAATTCGTGAGATCGACAGTAGTGTCGACGTGTATATGATTATACGATAATTCGGAGTATACATGAATAGTTCTTTGTAGATTACTCACATAGGATGAGAGTCTATTCCAAAACCAAATAGAAACAAAACTCAGTTTGTTGTCTATGTAATTCCGAGGAAAATATGAATTTTCGAATTACGGTTTATGGATTGGAATTAGAAGTTTGGAATAAAGTGTCAGACTTATGTTGGAAGATGTTCCAAAGAGTATATGTCTGCTGATGAAAATTTGGTGATTAAGAGTGAGGGAGACTAGAAAATTGTTTTCTGCTTGCAATCCTCTTCATAAAGATCATAACATTTTCATGAAAGAAACTTCTAAATAAAGTGCTGATACATTTAATATTGCTGTGGGGTCACCGCACTGTATTAAGTATTTCAGATCTTGTTGACAGATCAAGGTGCACCTTATGACTACAAAGAAAATTGAGAAAATATCGGAATACGAACGAAGGCTCTTCAGCCTGGAAATCCAAGTTACGTTTAAAAGGATTAAGAGAGTAATTGTTGCTGCAATTCTTATTAGAGGAATAAGATTGTTTAATCGTCATATAAGGTGTTATATGATAAATGTGACTATAAGAAAGACGCGGTAGCATGTCTTGTCAAGAAATGTGTCTTGGACAAGATCAAATTTGTTGACTACATTTATGTAGACATGCTTGAAGTCTGAGGGATTTGTATTAATGTAATACTGTAGTTTGTATTAAATTCGAGTTGATAGCAGATCAATGATTTTGGTTTGACCAAAATGTCGATTTAAGTGGGAATCATAGTTGGTTCACTCAGGTGAAATATGTGAAGAACATATTTTTGAGTGGGAGCTCAGGAACTCAAATGTGTGGATGACACGTTTTTGAGTGGGAGCTCGTGTTGTCAAATATGTGGGGACATAGTTTGAGTGGGAGTCGAATTCATTTTGTGTAGTTAACACATTGTGAAACTGTACCAACAGAATAGGATGAAGTTGTGAAACTATTTTGAAAACCAGTGTCTATTTTGAAATAGAACGGGAATTTTAATAGTTAGTCGAGTTGTGTTGGACTATATCTGAGGAGTCAGAATAGAATCAATAGGATGGTCCTATGGAATCCAATTGGTCATTAAGGGTGATGATGCATGAAGGTAATGGTTGTATGACATGTGGGTCTATTATGTATATATTAGACATCATACAGAAACCATATTATCTGCTCGATAAAATATAACCGATGTTCTTGGAATAAGAGCAGTTATGAAAGTAAATTTGAAATTTACTGGAAGTAGAAGTGCGTTAGTTAAGGGATTGACATTTGAATGTCAAGTTTTCTACATTGGTGTGAAAGTATGTAGATATCGCGAGTTTGTAATTGTTACAAGGGGCTCTGCATGGCTGAGTGTGTTTTTCAGGGCAGTTATCTGGTTAGTATAATCAGAGTAAGCGCTGGGAAGCAGAAGTCTCACTTAGTTACGGTATTTGCATATATGTTGTTAGACAACATGGTGATATCAAGCAAGTTGATGCCAGTGAATCGCAAAAGCGTGTACAATCATGGATTGTGCAGTAACACTTTTCCACAAGCAAGCATTATCAAATGATTCTTATTTGATAAGGGATTCTGATAAAGTAAAATGCAGCTAGTTTATTTGTACTCTAGTGCAAGTGGGAGACTGAAGGAGATATGCCCTAGAGGCAAATAAATAAGTAGTATTTATTGCATTATCTCATAAGTTTATAATAGGTTTATGTATTGTGCTATAACTGTATTAATCGGAATTATTAATACACGTGTGATACATAGACAACCAGGTCCCTAGCAAGCCTCTATATGAGCTAGTCCATTGGGCAACAGTTGATCGAGATTCCCGATCAAGGACAATGACGTCGGTTGACAATGGGGTCATCTTGTTGGTAGAATAAGGTGGTGGACATACGCAAAGTATTGCAATAAGATCGTATTACGATGCTTGTCATTTGCAATAGATAAGAGTGTGATAGCTTATTCCTTAGACCGTGAGACCGTACTTATTGTTGCTTCGTAGGAGTGCTTTGAGAGCATCAAACGTTGTGTCTTATATAGCATGACAATAACGGTGTCCATCTTGGGTATTCCGAAAGAGCATCAAGACGTAAGGATCAAGAGCGGGATTTGTTCATTCTTGTAATGGAAAGATACTCTGGGCCCACTCGGTGATATTGCATCTATATAGCTGCGCAGCTTATGACTAGGTCATGGAGATGTAATATCGCAGACGAGTTAATAACCTTCGTCGGTAACGAGATACAGCAAAGGCATCGGTGTGTCTACGATCATATCTCGGACAAGGTAGTATCGCAGAGACAAAGGGAATGAATATCATACTTATGGTTCAACGACGATATTCGTGGAATGCACAGGGGTCGTTATATATTTCCAGGTATCCCTGACGATCATTGGTGAGCGGAGTGTCTCGACCATGTCTGGAGTGTTCCCGAACCGTAGCGTAACAAACTTAAGGACTTAGCGACGCTTTGAGATAGGTACTGGAATTTTATAGGTTTTTGTTGGAGAGAAAGAAATGATCCGGAAAGAGTTCCGGTGGTCCGGAAGGAGTTGCGGGGAGCTATGGAAGGGTTCCGAGAATGTCCGAAAGTTGTTCGGGTGGTTCCGAAATAGTTTCGGAGTCATGGGATATTGAATTATATATAAATATATTAATTATGAATTAATGGGATTTTTATATTAATTTAATATTAATTAAATAAAGGAAAAAGGGGGCTCCCACCTATATGGGCCCTAAGAGGGCCCAAGAAGGGGGAGCCGCACCCCACAAAGGGGGGTGGGCCCCAAGGGGGTTCGGCCGGCCCAAGGGGGGGCGCACCAACCCCCCCAACCTTTAGTCCCACATGGGGGAGCCAAGGGGGTTGGCACACCCCTTCCCCCTTTATATAGCAAGGCATATTAATTGATTTAATTCATAGAAAATTCAGTTAATTCCCAATTTCTCTCTCGATCCCGTGGTTCCCAAGTTGGAGCCGCGCCGAGCTGAGGAAGGGGGTCTCTCTCCACCTTAGCCATACCGCAGAGCGCCGTTGCTCTGCGGGATTCCAGATAAGATCTACTCCTGCGATTTCAGCTGGATCTGAATGACCGGGAGTTGTCGCTAGGCTCCGTATGTTTGCGAGTGCTCGGAGGCTACTCTATTGAGGAGCTTGGGCGACGTCGTCTCACCCCCTGCAGCCGCCGCGCCTCCCCCCTCTGCTGCCGGCGCGCCAGCCCCTAGTGCTGGCGCTCTGCCTTCTTCTGCCCGACGCCCGTCGACGCAGATCATCGTCGACACCCCGGCGTCATCGACTCCGACATCGCGGCAAGTTCTCCGCGACCTCGAGGTCGGCTACGTACGACTTCATCGTCAACGCTTGTGCGGGAGCGTAATCCCCGCTATCGGTCTACATGGAGGTAATGTAACCCGTTCCGCCACCGTTATCGCATGTACTAGATAGATAGATCCTGGCTAGTTAGGGTTTCGTTCGCTAGAAAATTATTGTCTGCCACCGTAACCCCTTCAGACTACGCCAACTGAGTGTCCCGCTCAACTGCTCTGTGGGATGCGTCAAGACGTGACGAGGGCCGACGCTAGTCGAAATCTTCCGATGTACCTTAGTTCATTTTCGTCATGTGCGACGATGTTTGCAGACGTGGTCATGTGACCAGTATTTATGTAAGTCGAATTCTATTCGAGTTGTATGATGTAACTTTGTATACCATGTTAGTTATGTGATCGCGATTCACTGATCATTGGGATCGTGATCTGTTTACATAACGTGGGCATCTCTGACGGGTAGTCAGAGGGGTCCTCACAAATGCATTGTAAGCAAATACTTTAAATTTGTTTAAAACATTATTATCTATACACAAAAACCTTTCTTACCTTTTTCCATTAATGCACCCTAATGCACTTATAAACTTGTCCTCAAAACTTCCTGAAATGCTTTTCTTCTGATCTAAACTATAACATGTGAGAATTTTTAACTACACCTGATTCAAAAGACCACCCAAATAAAGCCACCCTTCATGATGTGCCGAGCCTTGCCCACTTTAAAGAACTATTTAAATTACAAGTATACCATCACTAACTTAACGTATCTAATTTTAGAGTTGCATCTAACACCAGTTCGTCTAGTTGATCACTAACCTCTTCAAGACCAACGAACTGAGATCAGAAAAGAAGCACCAATAAAAGTTTCACTTTCTCATGGCAACGAGGAAGACTCACAGATCAGTAAGAGGCACTAATTTATGAAGACTTTGTGAAGCCCTCAAGCAATGACGTACACAAGAGATCGACGTCAGCAAAACGAGGACAACCTGCACTGAAGATCGTCTAGATGGAAATGTACCACTAAGCAAGAGTCATCAAATCCTTCTGTGTATCAACTTTATTAACCCAACTGACTCTGACTTGGGTTAGTTAGGAAGAAATGACTTTTAGGCTAACTTAGATCCATCAGACCTCTAAAGACTTTTGAGAAGCATCATGAAGCCCTATAACAAAGGAAGTCTTCATTAACTTGGGATGTCTACTACACTGAAGTTGGACACAAATCAAGCTAACATCATCAACAAGGTGCAAGAACGACGAGGAGACCGAAGACTGTTTCAGTTGGCAACACCTAACGTCAAGCAAGATTAGACATCTTTAGCAGGTCTTAGCACCCTTTTGCTGTTTATGAAAAGAAAGAGAGTCAGGTCTACAAAACCTGAAGCCATGTGTGGTTTGAAAAACTGGTTTCACGTGTCTAACTATTAACCCCTCAAGATGGCAATATCGAGACGAGTATCTACATCCACCCCAAGCACCGAGGAGCGATGACAAGATGAAGATCATCGTGATACTCAAGACCAGCAACACCCTGAAGTCGGCGAAACCTTTAACCATCAACTTTAACCCTTCATGTGTGCCCCCTTTTAAGGGGGGAAGACACATGCTAGTTTTATTAGATAGTTGTGACAAGTTGTTCCTTGCGCCCCAATCCCTGAAGTTTTTGCAGACAGCTCAACAAGAACCCTGCATCCTCATCGACCTTCAAATCAACACTTTCAGCAAGGACCCAAGTTTTCCAGAAGATATCAGACGTCTCATCAACAAGGAAACCTCATTCAGGAATCAACAACCTTGGAAGATGAAGAATCATTGGACCCTCTTTTCCTTCCACTCTCTTAATACACACTTAGGAATCTCAGGACAAGATTCTGTTAAGGGGGAAAGGTCTGTAACGTCCCAAATTTTGGGAGCAACAAAAACTGAATTAATAAAGACCCAAATTTCTGAGGGAACAAAAACTTTCTGAAATGTTTTGTTAATGGATGTGTTTTCCCTTGTATGCTCTGTTTGTCGAGTTGTGTTTTGGTGTTTGTGTTGATAAATTCTAAATAACAACCATCTAAAACTCAAAACAAGTCTTTATATGACCTCTGAGGTCAATGTTTTAACAAGTGAAATAGTCCACATATCTTCTCCCATTCTCTTTTTAATAAACTCTATTTTTACCCTGATGTTTTGATTTTAGCAACCACCCAAAATATATATATCATTTGAGAGACTAATAGTATTCCAACAAAACTATATGTTTGCAAGACTATAAAATACTATATAATAAGTCCTAATAATATTTTGAGTTTTTATATGTAGCTAAAATTAGCAACTCTCTTTTAAGAACCCCATTTCTATTTCTCTTGGAAAATCAGTTCCAAGAATGTTTGTTTAATTCTATTCATACCAAAATTACCCTATTGATCACCTCCTCACAAATATTTTTGATTTACATTCAAAGTATGGTTAGTGATACAATTGTGTAGGTGTTTATCTTTTTGTATGTGTGGTTGACCTAGATGTTATGTGCTCCAATTGTTTCCCATAAGTGTGATATTTTATGTGTGTCATGTGGGGTGTATGAGAAAACATTTTATTTACATAATTTAATTGAGATCATTCATGCTTTAAATGTTGTGTCATATGGTTGTGGTGTGTTTAACATTTAATTATTATGTTGATTTTAGGAGAAACTCAAAGATTATCCTTTTTCAAATAAGAAACAACTATCTTCATTTCAATTAATTTTAACATTCCTAGAGCATGACAATTAGGGTTTATTTCGTTCATCTTGGAAATACAAAACCTCTAGCACTATCTACATCACCTCTATTTTCCTTTTATATTCTTATTTACATTTTACAAAATCATTTGATCATTAATTCTTGATTGGGTTGAGTGCTATAATTTAAAGTGACCATATCTCTTTTATAACATAGAAACTTGCCATTTTGGTGTTTAGTGCATGTTGAACCTTTTGACCTAAACTCTTAAGCCTAATGCTTCACCCTTATCCCTTCTGACCAGCCCATCTTTTTTTTTGAGGCACAAAACAGTAGGGAAAATCCCTACTGTTTAATTTTCTATTTTCTCAACAAAACAAAAGGATACAGGAACATACAGAAGTTCATAATGTGTCAAACCATTGGGTCATACCCTCTTTAAGTGAGGGTTTGGCTCTATGTCTAATAAGCGAAAAGGAATCAACAAAATCAAGGAAACAAACATCCATATCAATAGGCTGGTGATCAAAAATGCACTTATTCCTGTGAGTCCAAATGCTCCAGCATCCCACAATCAAAGACTCCTTAAAACAAATAAGTTTATATCTCCTCTTGGCATCAATCAGCATGTTAATCAAATCCAGGTCTGTATCCCATTAAAAATTCAGCTTGAGCCAAAAATTCTTGCTAAAGTCACACTCAAAGAAGAGATGGGCAAGATCCTCAGATAAACCATCCTCGCAAAGCTCACAAGTATAAGTTTCCATTTGGAATTTTTTTCTGGCAAGCAATTCCCTCGTGTTCAACCTGTCCTTCAGGAGAAGCCAGAAAAATATCTTATGTTTGGGAAGTACGCAAGATTTCCAGATCCATCTCATTGGAGGAGGTGCATGACTGACAGGGGTGATCGCATTATAAACTCTTTTACAAGAGTAATTTTTATTCTGCTCTCTCATGGTCCAGTTATCAGGCTCAATGGAATCAGGATAAGATTGCAGAAGCTGCCCAAGTTGGTCACATTGCTGAGAGGCTATCATGGATATAGGAGTGTGGAACAATTCAAATATATCATTGTTAAATACCCCAACTGCTTTCTGAAGGGAAATATTCAGATCTTTGGCAAAGGAACAAAGTTGTGGCATGTGCACTCTTAGGATCTCATCTGACCACTTATCCATCCACATACGAATAGTGGATCCATCACCTGGATTACAAGCAGCAATATCAATGAAAGTGTTCATTATTTTCAAGCAATCTTTCCACCAAAAAGATCCACATGGGGAAGCATTCTATGGCATCTTGTCAGAATAATGGGCATGCCAAACTAGCTGAACCCATGGTGTATCGTGTTTATTCATGAATTTGAACAGATGTTTCATCAGCAAAGCCACATTTTGAGTCCTTAAACTCAGCACACCCAGACCACCAGCCTCCTTAGGTTTACAAACCTCAGCCCATTTAACAAGGCATTTGCCCTTTTTATTGATGTCCTTTCCAGCCCAAAAGAACCCCCTGGTGGAACCTTCAATATAGTCTAGAAACCCCAGGGGTAGTTTGAGTGTACACATAGCAAAATTTGGTATAGCTTGAATAATGGATTTAACCACAATGAGTCTACCATCATAGGACAGAGTATCTGCAATACCAACTAACCTCCTGTCAATCATGTGTATAATGCCAATCAGATCTTCCATTCTTGGTTTAGTGGTACCCATTGGTAGACCAAGATAAGGGAAAGGCAGAGATTCAACTTTGCAACCAAGTACAGTAGCCAACTCAGAGCTAAGGACAGAACTGATGTTAAGTGGCACTAAAGAGGATTTCTGAAAATTAACCTTGAGGCCAGTAGAGACAGCAAAATTGTCAAGTAGCACTTTCAACCTTCTCAGTTGAGTAGAGCAAGCTGGCATTATCAACAAGGTATCATCAGCATATTGGATAATGGGGTAATCTAAACCAAATGAACAATCCAGAGGCAGATCAAGTTGGCCATTTCTCCAGGCATCATTTACCACATACTGTAGTAACTCGGCTGTAGAGACAAAGAGTAGTGGTGAGAGTGGATCACCTTGTCGTACTCCTCTTTTACATAAGATTTGTTTTCCAGGAACCCCATTGAGCAAGACAGAGGCAGATGCTGACCGAAGAACAACCTCAATCCATTTGATCCATTTAATCCCAAATCCAAGATGCTTCAGCATAGCCAGGATGGCACTGTACTCCACTTTAACAAAGGCCTTTTCGAAATCCAGTTTAAGAATAACAATCTTCTTTTTGGACTTCTGACAAAGATGAATGTATTCAAAGGCCCACGCAAGACAGTCCTGGATATTCCTGGTTTTAATAAAAGCATATTGGTTCTTATGAATGAGTGAGACAATCACTTTCTGCATTCTGTTAGCAAGCAACTTAGACAGAAATTTAAGTGTGAGGCTAACCAAAGAGATAGGTCTGAAATCATTGACAGATTCAGGACTTGATTTCTTAGGAATCAGAGTGATGAATGCAGAGTTAATACTCTGGATGTTAAAGTTCCCTGCAAAAAATTTGAAGCAAAGATCATAGAACTGAGTTTTAATCTGTGGCCAACATTTCTTCTGGCATATCCTTCACAATCCCATCAATCTCTTCGATGGTGAAGGGGACCTCCAGCTGATCAAAATCCACTGTGACATTAGGGTTAACAATTCTCTGCAGATCAAATAGCATAACAGGATTATCAGAACAACCAATTCTGTTTTTAAATGAATGCCAAATAATGGCAGCCTTTTCCTCATGATCACAGGCCAATCTGTCATCTTCTGTCCTAAGACAAGCAATGAAATTACTCCTGTAGCTCTTGGTCGCAAATGTGTGGAAAAAACTGGTGTTCTCAGCACCCAAATTGGCCCATCTGATTTTCGCCCTAGATCTCCAATAAATGCGCTTAGCTTCTTACAGCTTTATCAAATGAGATTTAAGTGCAAGTCTGAAGTTAGTCTCAAAGATTGATAATTGTCTCTGATCCTCCAAACCATCCAGCAAAGCAAGAACAAAGCTGCAAGATTGAATAATTTTACTGAGCTGCAAGATTTGCTTACTCCATTTTTTCAAACCATATCTAAGTGACTTAAATCTAGCAGAGATGTCCTGAGCAGCATTTTTAAAGCTCCCAATATACTGCCAATTTTTTACCACTGCCTCAATAAATTCAGGGAAGTCCATCCAGTAATCCTCAAATCTGAACAAATGGACCTTAGGGATAGAAGTGTTAATTTGGATTTTGATAGGGATATGGTCTGAAGAAAGTCTGGCTAATGGAGTAGCCAATGTATTGGGGAATATGGTGGTCCAGTCAGGAGAGGTGAAAATCCAGTCTAACTTTTCAAGCAGTGGGTCAGCCTGCATATTCGACCAGGTGTCTGCGCGACCTTTGAGAGAGATTTCCACTAGATCGTGCTGAGAAATGATTCTGTTAAACAGCAGCATATTATTAATGTTACCCCCACCTCTGTTCCTATCTTCAGGCCTTCTTAGAAGGTTAAAGTCTCCCAAGATCATCCAAAGATGCATGGGTGTGGTATCAATGTTTTCTAACCAATCAATGAAACAAGATCTATCTTCAGCAATGGTGGGGCCATACACATTAGTAAGATACCAGACATGTGCACTGAGTTTACAAACCAGCTGAACAGTGACATGGAAACGTGAGACACTAATTTGCTGATCATCAAACAGAGCACTGTTCCAAATAGTGATAATACCTCCAGAGCTGCCAACTGAAGGCGAATAAGCAAACTGATCAAACCGACGAGGACAAAACTTTCTCAGGTAACTGTGGTCAAAATGTTCACGTTTAGTTTCTTGCATACAGATGATGTTGCAGTTGGATTCATCAATTTTCTGTCTAATATCATCCCATCGTAGCTGGGAATTAATCCCTCTGAGATTCCAATCAAATACCGTCCAGTTTCTACTCATTGGAAACAATTGTAGAGTGAGGTACTATTGGGCAGAATTAATAAGCCCAAACAAGCAACAGGAGCAAAGCAAGCAGGTTCACCAACGTGAGATACACAAACAGACCTAAACCAATAATCCCTGTCGTGAAAAGAGGCAGGTGACAGAGAACATAAATAATGCTCACAGATAGCAAATGTACAAACACTCCAACTGTAGCTCCAATCGCTGAAGATGATCAAACATGCCCAAGCCATAAATGCAAGACTAAGCAACCAGCAGCAACACATAGATACCAAAATACCCAATATATCAGACAACCAAGTCCAAGGACAGGGTAACCATAAACATAGCAATAGGCAGTAGTAGACCACAATATAAAGCAGAACAAAGGGTCTCACACATCGAGAGTAGTGCCAAAATACATAACCAGACTTAACAAAGTATAGGAGTAGCAGGGAGAACAGAATAACATAAAGTGTAACATGATAACTCTCCATTGTGAAGACCTCCATCCGATAATACTTATTCAATGCTATCATTGGTACTGTCATAATCTAATGCATCCTCAGATACATCAGTAGGGTGCATCTGACAGGGACCAGTGCCCAGAGCTTGAAGCAGATCAAGAGGCAGGTGAGGCGGTGGTGGAGCTTCAGTGTTCAACACCTGGGCATGATAGATGTTCTCCTCCTCGTCGGAGTCGTCCAACTCGCAGGTTTGCTCTGGCCTACCATCCTTGAAGCCTCCCTTCAGCTTGGCCAGCCTGGAACTTCTCCTGACCGAGTCCACAGTGTTAGGAGCTTTCACCTTAAGTTTCCTCTTTCTGGCTACAGTGAGTTTGGGGGAGCTGATCTGGGCAGATGAGGCAGTGAGTGGCAAAATGGATACAGGATATTGAGGAGATGCAGAGACTGAAACATCAAGATTCAGAGGTGCAACAACTGAATCATCAACTGCAGCAACATGGGGGCTCTGTGAAGCTAAAACTGTCTCAGGTGCAACAATGGGAACCTCTTGAATCTGCACAGGATCATCAGGAACTTGATCAGCAACTTCAACAAAATCCTGAACAGGGGCAACCAGGTTCACAACAACAGGATCAATCTGCTGTAAATTCTCTTGCAGTGCTCCAGGGCTCTGAGGAGGGGTGGCAAGTTGCGGTTCATCATTGTTAATAGGAGCTGGAACATGATCGATAGCAGGTCCCTCATTCTCGGCATGCCAGAACCCAAAGTCATCAACTATAATGGGGATAGGATGAGGATTTTCCCCATCAGGTGGTAAAGGGTCTTCATCCCCAGCTACAGCACCAATCATCTTGGTATTCAGAATCACACAAGGGCAGGTCCAGCTACCACCATTGCCCTCATCACTGAAATTCTGAATAACCACAATGCTTCCTGGGATCTTATCGATATCAAAGGCTCTGATCTTAGCAATAATTCTAGCTTTGTTATTATCATCTCTGTTCCAAATCAAGAATCTGCCATAAGGAGCTAAGGTGGTAACAATCGATTTTAAATCCCAGCGTTCAATCGGATAGTGTAGAAGCATGAGCCAGACATCATGGGTAAAGATAGCAGACCTAAAATTCCTACCTCTATCGTGCTCAGTGATCCTCATAACTGAATCACCAATGAAATAAGGGATGTTCCTAATTGCAGAGTCACGATCAATAACCCCATCGAACCTAACAAGAGCCATACACATAGCACATCGGCTAATCTGCTTAATCTCAAACTGACGTTGCTCAAGCTGTGCTCTGATTAAGACTTTCGTACCTTCAAAGTGAGTCAGGTCTGGCTCTGGCGCAAGGCTAACAATGGCCCAGTCGTCGCACACCGCCGGCAGGGACCCCCCGAGCACAACGTAGCCACGCTGTGGTCGCAGAGGATTGAAGGGCACATATCCCGCCCCCGGAGGGAGATGAGGCACCGGGTCGCAGGGGAAGTTGGCCATCGCGTCGCCAGCCATGGGCAATGCAATGCGGCGGCGGACGTGGTCGTCGATGTCGCCGGGGCTGCTCTGGTGGAGGACGAGGGTTTGGTCGGTGGGAGGCGAGACGACAACCCTCTGTTTTCCTTGCAAAGAGACTTCGTCTAGTCAGCCACAAACTCTTCTATATCTTAAACTCACACCACTCTCACCCATCCTCTGGTTTCTGGTGTATAATGTACCCCCACACCCTTGTTGTACCCATAGCACGACCATCCCAAAACCCTAGCACAGAAATCCTTTTGTCCTTTTCTCTGTGACATTATGTCGACCAGGTGATGGGCAGCAGAGAACTCACTCCATACCCGTAAGTTTCCATAAACTCCAGACCATGTGCTACTGTCCAAAACGGTGCACAGCGTCCTTGCATCATTGCCCACCGCCCAGCTTAGCCAACCCCTGCCCGAGCCTCCTCTCTCTCCCTTTTGCCCATGCCCGAGGTGTTGAAGATGAGCACCAGCGTGGATATCTTTCCCCATCCTCACTAGCGCCCTCCCACCTTGCCATTCTGCCTCCCCTCGCTCCACTCCACCACCCCGAGCTCCCTCGAGCTATCCCTAGTTCACTCTCGGCCAGGAACGGTCGTGAACCTCCGCCCTAGCCCGAGCTCTTTCGAGCACGAGTGCCATCGCCTCTGAGTCCCTCTTCTCGGCATTGTTGATCCATCGCACCCCCTTCTCTCCAGCAACCTCTAAGACACTCTTGTATGTCTGCATTTTCATCGGAGGTGTCGTGGCCACGTCATGCCCGAGACGGACGCCCTCGGTGTTCTCGACGACCGGAAGCTCGCCCTCAAAATCTGCGACCACCCGAGTCCTTCCCTGAGCTTCCGCGACCGCCTCCGCCCCTCCTCGTCGCCGCTCCGTTCCCCTTGGTGAGCCGCGCGAGCTCTCCTCTCCGTCTAGGGTTCTTGCTCATCCGGTGCCGGTCGGGAGGTAGGAGACGAACTGGCGCTGTCGATCTCGTGATCAACGGCCCGGTTTGAACCCCGGCCCTTCTATTCCTAGCCCTCTGATTTCGATCGGATGCCGGCGTGCCCCTTCGCCAGAGCGCGCAGCCGCGTGGGCCGGCCCAGCTCGGGCTACGCAGCCCACCCCCCTGATCCGGCCTTTTTCTTTTTTTCTGTAGAAATCCTTTTCTGTGTTATAATTTCCAGAGAATATCCAGCTTGGCTTTAATTCGTTTCTGATAGATCTGGGCCTCCTAAAATCTTGAAATAAATTTTGTAGGCTTCCTGTGTGGTTTCTTAACCATGTGGATTTGGCCGTTTTAAAAAATATATTTTTATGTGTGTGCTAAGTTAGATCTAGCAAAAAGTGTAGTTTTTACCATTTATTTAATTGTGGGGGTTCTGTATATACAAAACTTGCAATCTTTAGCCCTATGAAATGTCTAGAAGAATACCTACCCAGATTTATAAGCCATGCATGCAGGAGATCTGTATAACTCAAGTTCTATTGAGTTTAAGTTTTACAACAGTAGCAGTTTGGTGATTTTTAGTTCATTATTACAATTGCAGGTGGTAGATATTGGTATTAGCTATCATATCCTAGCTTGGTAGAATTTGTCATCTTATATTTTGCTCTTGGTAGATTATTTTCTAAAACAGTAGGTTATTACACTTTAAAATGGATATTCTTATTTTCTGATATTTGCATGTATGTAGTTTTAATTGTTTGTGCCTTTTATGTTTATACAAATGGTTTAGGAGTATTTTTGTGTAGCACCTATGTGTTTTGTTTATCATACCACACTAGTTTTGTATCAAAAAAAATTACACTTTGTGTTGCACATTAAAGCAAGTAAAAAGTATGTTCTTCACTTAAAATGGAATATCTTGAGTTGGGAGTGTCCAAATGAGGTGAATCCTATTTCTACAGAAAGCTTAACGAAATACCTATCCATAGAAATTAACCTTGCATACAGGAGATTCCTAAATCTGAAACTATATTCATTATGGTTTTGAGACCAGTTGCATTGGCATGATTTTTAGCCACTGCCTTGTAATAGCTTATTATGCAAATCCAGTTTTCAGCACTTCATATGGTTTCTAGGTGTACTGTGGTAGAAGGATTCTACTTTATGAACATTATCTTAGGAGTTATGATTTATCTACCAAAACAGCAACATTTGGCTAATAGAAGTATTATCTTTTAATCATCTGTTCTTAGCAAATGTGATTTGTAGAAATATTACTAATCAACTTTTGAAGTTCAGAACCATAACCCAATAATAATGACTTGGTTAAACCACTTTGATAATGTGTGGTGCATTGTTTACTTATGTTTAGGATTATTCACGTTGTACCCTAATAATAACATCAATTGTGTTTATATGCTTTGCTTGTGGGTATGTTTGTGTGTTATGTTTTATCTCTTTAAAGCATCATCTTATTTATCCAATAAATGTAAAAAGTTATTCCCTATTTTACTTGAACTGTTATGTGTTGATGTGCTTAGTAACTCATAAGTCCAGAAATAGGTTATCCTTTAATAGCCTTAATAAATTCCCTGAAAGTATTGCTAGTCCCTTCACTTCTGAGTTTCACATAGTTCATCTTGTTTCCTAGGAGTTGCACAAATTTCATTTGTGTGTTATGCATGTGAATGATTGTTTGGTGTTAAACTTTATCCAGTAGTTCCTTGTGTTTTGCAATGCTTAATATATGACTTTCTTATTTTAGATTGTTGTCAACACTTGGTTGCCATGTGATTGTTTGTTTATTGGTTGAAGTGACCTTAATTGTGATGTCCTATTAAATAAGCCTAATGCACCATTTTATCTCTTATTCATAAACTTGTTTGGACACTGGTGTTACCATTGTTTGTCGCCTAGTTACTTGATAGTAGGTGTTTCTTGAGCTAGTAACATGTTTGCATGTGAGTGTGCTCAATGCTAGTGTTAATGTTAATACTTGCTTGTGTATTAAGATACTTTTGTCTGAAGTATTTCTGGAACTATTAAGATACTTTTGTCTGAAGTATTTCCGGAACTATTAAGATACTTTTGTCTGAAGTATTTCCTGGACTACTAAGATACTTTTGTCTGAAGTGTTTCCTGCACCTATTATAACAACTCTTGTTAAGTGATATAATGACCCTAAGTGATGTGTTGATTTAGTGTTCTGTAGAACTACCCTTTTAATACTCAGGGTTGTAGTGTATATTTTCTTAGGAGAATCTGTTGTTGTCTTAGCTCTATGGACTTTGTTGTTTGTTTTTGTTTAGCTAAAGGAGTTGTTTGCTCTTGATTGTTAGCTTAGTGTCTTGTGCAATGCTTGCTATTTAGTATGTCCTTCTAGCTTTGTCTGGTATTCTGAGTGTGCTTCATTTTCCTGTTTACGAAGTTAGATACGATCGGGAAGGAACTAGAAGTGAGGAATGAACCTGAGGAACATCAAAATTAAGACCAAGTACATATTGCTGAGCCAGGCAAGCCACCTCACCACCATTATGCAAATCCTACTATTTACAAAGCATGTTTTGTTTTAAAATAAAATAATGCATGTTTTACTTCTTTTGTGGCACCTTGCCACCCGAAAACTATTTTTTCAAAATATTGTTTGGCCAAATATATATACTAGAATACTATAGGTGTTACAAAAAGAGTTTATTTGGTGAGCCTTGTTGTGGAAGGCTCCATCAAAAAGATTAAGTTCTCTAGTAGTCTACCTTCATCTACTTACCTCAAAATTATAGGATGGGAAGCTGTTTGATAAAACTGTTTTACGGAGGAAAACCTGAGTTGCTGGGAGCAATCAGCGAGAAAGAAATGTTTTATGAAAATCCGAGATGCTAAGAGCATTCGGAGATGTTTGCGAAAACCCGAGCTGCTGGGAGTAGTCGGAGGAGACAGTGTTTTGAAAAACAAAGTGTGACCCTAGCTGCCGCTTGAACAATTAACCCGTGCAACGACACTACCTGACATGGGTAGGGCTTAGCCGGAAGCTTGTCTGTTTTAGTGTTGGGGCTCTCATACTTTCTATAAGGGCTGAGCCCTCAAAGCTGGATTGTCGTCCGGAAGAGACAATACACTGCTGAGGACCAGCAGCTGGATGATTATGGCAGGTCTCCTGACGTGGCGGTGTGGCGTCCCAAAGAAAGACCAAGAGGTCTTGTGGAGCACACGGTGCCGAGGAGAACAAACCTACTGGGAGGCCCCAATACTAGGGTGGTCATAGTGGAAAGCTTTGATCGTGTTATCCGGACCCCCGCATGATGTCGTATGACGGGCCGTGGCAGACACGGCGGAATGACCGATAGGTGTGGATAAAGTGTGCAACCTCTGCAGAGTGTAAATCTATTCGAATAGCCGCGTCCGCGGTCATGGACGGTTGGAAAGGTCCCACTAGGCACACTGGTTGTTTTATGGTTTCAAAAGAGAAATGTTTTCAACAGAAAACAAGGAGGCAACAAAGTGGTACCTGGGAGTTACGAAATTTGGGTGAGGATGATTGGTCTCGGGGAGACAATCAGTCTGATCTCAAGTCAGGAAAAAGGGGTACCCCATCCTAGCGTTTATAAAGGTTTTACAAAAGAAAGTTTTGAACTTGGATATGTCCTTGCTATATCTAAGAGAAGAGAATTCTATCTCTAAATGTTTTTCTTCAACAAAGATATAGAGATGTCGTATTCTCTATGCCTAAAATCATCGTATTCGAAAAGTAAGCCCTATAGTCGTATATAGCAGCTATCTTAGTTTTCGAAAAGTGTTTTCTTGCATTATCATGAAAACTTAAGCCTTAGAGGTGGTCTTGCGAGTACGTAAATGTACTCATATGGCTGTGTCCCTGGATATTCAAACGTCTAGGTTGAAATGAAGAGATGTACGACAAGAAGGAGGAGTACGCCGACGACTACGCCAACTGAGTGTCCCGCTCAACTGCTCTGTGGGGATGCGTCAGAACGTGACGAGGGCCGACGCTAGCCGAATCTTCCGCTGTACCTTAGTTCTTTTTCGTCATGTGCGACGATGTTTGCAGACCTGGTTGTGTGACCACTATTTATGTAAGTCTTCCTCTATTCGAGTTGTATAATGTAACTTTGTATACCATGTTGGTTATGTGATCGTGATGCACTAATCATTGGGATCGTGATCTGTTTACATAACGTGGGCATCTCTGGCTGGTTGTCAGAGGGGTACTTACAAGTGAGCCACGGCAGAGGCCTTGGACGAGGAGGCCGCGAGACCTGTGGAGACGGCCTCCACAGGCCCAACCGAAGAAGTGCCTCAGGCAGAGGCCACTGCACCGCCTTCCGAGCAGGTGGTGCCCGAGAGGCATGAGGAGCGAGTGCCTTCTCCTTCTCGCGCCCCAACTCTGCCTCGCGCGACTAAGTCACCACGCGAGCCAACTCCCCCTCGCGAGGCGAATCCTCCTCTCGAGGCAACTCCGCCCCGCGCGTCTACTCTGCCCCGCGTGGCTACTCCTCTTGCGCAGCCAGAGGCTGAGGCAGCCCAGGGCCAGCCCAGCGCTGGTGAGCCTGAGGGTGGAGCCCCTCCTTCATATCCGCCGCGCCCCGCTGCATGCAACAAGAAGTAGGAGATGGTGCGCCAGGAGGGCGAGGGAGGCGAGGCAGACCTGGGCGCCAAGGAGGACGGCGCGCCGCCAAGCCCCCAGACCCGCCCTAAGAGCCCGTTCTGTAGGCTTGACGTGGGTGCGGGGCCTTCCTCCTGCCGCAATCTTGTCCTCGGCGGCTGGGACTGGAGCAAAGGGCATCGCGAGGTCGGCTTCCGCCTGGTGCGGGAGTCGCTGGAGGGCTTGGAGGCGCACCTCGCCCTTGAGGACGCCCAGCTCGCCCAGCAGCGCGGGGAGCTCGCGGAGGCGTGGGCGTCCTTCCACGCCGCCGTGGAGGCTAGGCGCCAAGAGGACGCGGTGCTACAGGCCAAGCGTGAGGAGGCCGTGCGCTTCGCCAAGGAGGTGCCCGACAGGGCGATTCGCGACGCCGGCGAGCTTCTCACGCCCCTCCAGGAGGAGCGCAACGCCGCGGCGGATCTCCTGGCCAAGGCGAGGGCCGAGCGTGAGGCCATGAAGGGCTCGCTGGCACAGAAACGCCGCGATCTTGCCCAGCTCGAGTCCCAGCTCCTCTCCACTCACCAGGCTGTGCAAGCCACTCTAGAGGAGGACCGCAAAAGCCTGGTCGTCCATGAGCGGCAGCTGGTCTCCAAGTAGAAGGAGGTGCTGTTGTGCGACTAGCAGCGGCTTCTAGCGGAGAACGAGCTCGCGGCCAAGCGCGAGGAGCTTGAGTCTCGGGAAGGGAACCTAGCCCAGGCGCTCCAGAAGCACGGAGAGGACGTCGCCGCCCAGAAGAAAATCATGGAGCGCTTCCAAGCCAAGTTCACCCAAAAGAAGGAGGAGGCGGAGAAGGACCTCCTAGAGCGGGAGAAAAGCTTCAGGCAGGTCATCGCCAAGGAGTACCGCGGCAAGGCCAAGAAGCAGGAGGATCGCTTCAAGGCCAAGCACGCCGACAACATCAAGCAGACTGCAGAGCTTGAGAAGGCCAACACCAAGCTGGGGGTCCGCCTCCAGCGCGCCAAGGAGGCCCATCGCGAGGCGGAGGATGCTCGTAAGACGACCGTCCTGGACCTGAACTCCCTGGTCAAGGACGTGGAGGAGCAGGTGGGTCCAGTGATTGAGCGGGCGGTGGAGGCTGCCGACAACACGCAGGCGGCTCGGGTGCTCACGAAGCAGCGGGAGCGCATGTTCCTGTCCTTGGTGGCTAGGGGCAACGAGCTCGTTATCCAGCTTGGCGCGGAGGCGCCGCACGCCGATGCTCGAGGCCGTGGCGATGCTGCCATGTACCTGGTCTACTTCGACCAGCTCTTCGCGGCACTCGAGGGCCCTGCCGCCGACCTTCGCGAGGTGATCAAGGCTGAGAGTTGCCAGCTCCTGGCGGTGGTTGTCAACCGCATCTTCACCAACCTCAAGCTCTTCACGCCCTGCTTCGACCTCTTGACGGTAACCGAGCCTCACGACAGCGAGGAGGTGTGGCGGGTCTCCAACTCCCTCCACGAGCAGGTTGAGTCCTTCTGCGCCCGCTTCAAGCGTGCGGAGGCTGCTGCAGACGACATCGAGGAAGCTGACCCCGCCGGCGCTGAGGAGGACGTTGCGGCGGAGAAAAGCGATGGCGCGGACTCCGCCCTATTTGTCACGCTCTTGAGCGCTTGTCTCTGAAACAATCTTTTGTTTAGACAATTTACAGTTTGACATGTAATATACTCTTGTGCCCCTCGAGAGGCCCTTTTATCTTATTTTCATGTCTATTCTTGCTCTGCGTCTTTAGGACCCGTCTCTTCGCGCTATGACTCTGCCACTGCGGTATGCTAGAGCAATGACTCAGCAAGGCCAGAGGGAGTTTATGGCTTGGAGAGGTAAGAGCCCTGAGTCGCGATGCTCAAGTGCCCCCCTTTGACATACGAGTAGTCCATGAAATTTAAGGGAAAACGAATCGCTCGAGGGACAAACGTGTGCTTGAGGTGAGGGAAGAACTCTTGAGGCATGAGTGCGGGAGAGCTTCTCGAGGCTCTTTGCCCTGTAGAGGTTTTTGCCTGGCAAGGAGGTTGACTCCAAGGGTTTTGTATGTTTGCCTCCTAAGGTTGGAGGGACGCTTGTTCCCTGTGGATGTTAGAGAGGAAAACCGAAACGCTTGTACACGGTAGTGGGAACTCATGCGCGATTATAGGTCTCCTCAGGCGTTCCTCGCGAGGAGAGTAAGTACCAAGGTCCTTTGTAGAGATGGCGTGTTTGTGGGAGCTTGCCCTTTAGCCAGAGCTTGGATCCTTGGGTTTTGCAGTGATGCTGGTGTGTCATTTGAGGCACTGGCACCGTACTCAGCCCCCGCTCGCGAGGTGCGCATGTGGAGAGATATAAGCGCACATCGAAAAACAATAATGCGGGAATAAAACTCACCACCAAAATATTACATAGTGGCACTGTAGCGCATAGTTCACTTAGTAACGAAATGTCTCATTATGCTTGGAGTTGCCAAGTTAATGTATTATCCATGTCGAGGCATGGGTACCACCCATTAGTGGCAGAGACTCTCTACGGCCTGCGGTGGCTCGTTACAAGGAGAGGTCGGAGGGATTACCCTCGAGGGAAGCCTTTGGAGTTTGGAGGTGAAGCCGTGGGCTTTTCCTCTAGAGACAAAAAATGCTTGGAGGTGGAGCCGTAAGCTGCCTCTTCAGCCAGATATCTTGACGTGACGATGATCACAGGCGTGACGATGATCACTGGTGGAACTTGTGTAGGTGCATGATGTTCCACGGGTTTTTGACGGGGATGCCGTCTTGAGTCTCGAGGCGAGCCGCGCCAGGCCTGGCAATGTGGGTGACCCTGTAGGGGCCTTCCCACATTGGTGACAACTTATGGAGGCCTTCCCTGGAGAGGATTCGCCTGAGGACGAGATCCAACCCTTGCCGTGGCCCTTGAGGATGTTGAAGGTCCTGGTCTTTAAGCCCTTGAGGACTTCTGCGTTTGTCCGCTTGGCTTGGACATTGCTTTGCGGGTGAGCCACCGAGGGGAAGCAGAGCTTGATGCCAAATTTCTCGCAGTAAGCCCTGAAGATGCCGCTTGTGATTGCGAGCCGTTGTTGGTGATTATGCGGTTAGGCACCCCGAATTGGCAGACCAGGCCTTTGATAAATTTCACCGCTACGCCTGCTGGAATTGTGCGTGTCGCCTCGACCTCGGGCCACTTGGTGAACTTGTCGATGGCCACAAAGAGGTAGCGGTAGCCCCCTTGAGAATTGGGGAAGGGCCCAAGATGTCCAGCCCCCAGACCGCGAATGGCCAGGAGAGCGGGATGGTCTGCTGTAGCGTACCTGCACTTAAAATATGGCAGTTACCTATGTATAGTGCAAATCCCTGGATCGATTCGTTTGCACACACAGTTTACGATTTAATATCACAACAAAGTATCAATTTTATTACATCGATGATCCAGACTTACAAAATATTCATTACAAGATGCATAGCGCAAAGCTAGCTTTCAAAGAATAAGCAGCGGAAATACAATAACAGTGAGTCTCCATCATCTTCATGTTGCCACAGGCGAAAACATGTTGGTTGTAGACTCGAAACCTTTAAACGAAACCTCACTCGTCATCTGATCAATCTGCAATAAGAAAAATATTGCAACAACGTGGGTCAGATTCCATTAAAAATGGAGTCTGGCAAGTGACACTATGGTGGACACTTAGTGAAACGTTCCTGCACTTAAAATATGGCAGGTACCTGTGTATAGTGCAAACCCCTGGATCGATTTGTTTGCACACACAGTTTACGATGTAATATCACAACAAAGTAGCAAATTTATTACATCGATGATCCAGACTTGAAAATATTCATTACAATTTGCATAGCATAAGGCTAGCTTTGGAAAGAATACACAGCGGAAATTCAATAGCAGTAAGTCTCCATCTTCATGTTGCCACAGGGGAAAAACATGTTGGTTGCAGACTCGAAATCCCTTAACGAAAACCTCACTCGTCATCTAAATAACCTGTAACAAATAAAATTTTGCAACAGAGTGGGTCAGATTCCATTAAAAATGGAGTCTGGCAAGTGACACTATGGTGGACACTTAATGGAATAAATCTATAACCTATATGCATATTTGGCTGGTGGAGTTCAAGTCTAATTTGCATAAAGCCAATTTTCCTACTCTTTTGAAAACACTTTTCTTGAAATCAAGACGAGTATGGCATATAAACCATAATCTCATCTTCCCTTGTTCACCCATCAACTTTTAACTTAGAAATTGGAATGATAGGATCCTCCGTTGACGTCCTTGATCAACTGCTCAAAATTGTCTGTAACCGAGGAAACGGCTAAGTACTTAGTTTTACACTCTGCAGAGGTTGTGCACTTTCACCATTAGACCCAACAAACCCAAACTATCCTCAAGCACACCATTTGTGCTAAGGAAAAGGAGAGAGTTGAGACGAGACTTTTCAGAAGCATCTTCCCACCCCATGACGGCCTGACGCGCTCCACCTACAAAACCTCTACCACCACCTGTCAGGTCGGGGCGAGTCCACACAACTTAATCCATCTAGCCAGAGCCCATTGACTAATGGTTGCACTAGAAGCAATCTTCACTTGGAGTTCTTCAGATCCTTTTGTTTCCTAGGTGGCCGTCCACAAGTGACCATCCCTTAGAGGTCACCCCTAAGAGACAACACTTAACATAAACCATTCAAAACCAATTCCACCCAGGAGTTTCATTCTTAACTTAGTAGAAATTAATTTTCATAAAACAACTTTTGCATAGCATCAATATTTCTACCAAGTTACCAATAGGATTCTAGACACAACTAGTGTAAGGGATATAGTAGTTTTAGCATAGCAATACTATCCAACACATGCATATAAGAAATACACTAAGTAATGCATGGAAAAATACTTAGGAAGTTTATGAGGGTGTGCCACTTGCCTTGGCAACAGGGAGAACAGGAGTATCAGTTGCAAAAGTCTTCGTTTCTCTCCGAAATTTCTAACAAGTCAAACAAGCCACAAATAAACAGACAAGCATAAATGCAACACTTAGAAAAATATGACATGCATGATATGAAAAAATATTCTTAAGGAATAGAGATGTATGTCATGCCATGAAATTATTCTAAGTTAATGCAGGGCAAGTGTGTTAGTCAAAATTACTAAGGACCAAGGTCATAGGTTGGACAGAATAACTTTGCTACAAGTCTTCACATGCTTGGTCTTGAAATCTTCAACTCCTTTGTAGTTTTCTTCGTCTTCAATTTGCACTCTAAGGACTTGGTCATAATCACTAAGGACTTGGTTTATGCCCAAAGTGAAAGAAAAATAGGATGGCGGAAAAAGATAAAGAAAAGATGTAGTTTTTCTTCTAGGCTTCATCTCCAGACTTGTAACTTTCTCCGATGTCTTCATTGAATCATGTAGACTTGATGGTTCTTCAGACTTGATGATTTGTATATCACCCGGGCTGGTCTTGGATATACCTTAGCCACCACGAGGTCTAAGAGAGAAGAAAAGAAAAGAGAGAAAGACTTAGAGAAATAAAGGGGGAAGGTCTTCTTGCAGTTCCTCTTGATTTTCTTCTTAGTGTTTTTTTGCTTCATGGAGATAGCTTCGGAGTTTTGTTTTTCTTGGCTAAGTCTTCATTGGCCTTCTAGTCTTCATGTTAAGAATCTCAAGTGTCTAAGTGCATAGCACTTTACCAAAACACTATGCTCAAAATAATCCTAACTTAGACAAAATAAGGAAGAAGTTTTCCTCATAGGAGTATAACTACACAATACAATATGCTGTGCAACACCCGGGCTGGTCTTGGATATACCTTAGCCACCACGAGGTCTAAGAGAGAAGAAAAGAAAAGAGAGAAAGATTAGAGAAATAAAGGGGGATGGTCTTCTTGCAGTTCCTCTTGATTTTCTTCTTAGTGTTTTTTTGCTTCATGGAGATAGCTTCGGAGTTTTGTTTTTCTTGGCTAAGTCTTCATTGGCCTTCTAGTCTTCATGTTAAGAATCTCAAGTGTCTAAGTGCATAGCACTTTACCAAAACACTATGCTCAAAATAATCCTAACTTAGACAAAATAAGGAAGAAGTTTTCCTCATAGGAGTATAACTATACAATACAATATGCTATGCATGCAATGCAATTTATTTCTAAGGACAACACTTAACAAAATAAAACAACTAAGTTTTCTAGATGCTAAAATTTTCGAAGGAAAAGATTTAGCATCTTTAAGATGTTGAAATTTTTCTAAGGAAGAGTGTTGTTGAAAAATAGTTATCAAATATTTTCTAAGGAAGAATTTATTTTGTTTAAAGAGGCAAAATATTTCTAAGTACCTTTTAATACCAAAGTGGTCATAATATGACTAAGTACTTTATAATTCGAATAGATGATGAAATTAATTTTAATATATTTTTAATAAGTTTTTTATTCATTAAAATATCATTTAAAGTATTAAATCAATATTATTTACAAAATCATAGAAAACTTATTCTACAAAATTAGTAGAAAATTACTAATGCCAATACTTAGACATTCAAATTTATAGCAAAAGAGTTTGATAAATTTTAAATTTCAAATTTGAAGTTATGTTCAAATTACCATTAACGCCACTTTTGAATTTCAACAAATTTTAATTTGACAAAACATAAAAGTAATGATGCCAAAAGTTTCTACGTGTTATAAGATTTTGAAAAATATTTTATTTGTAAAATTTGACCAAACCAATAAAAAGTAGTGATAGATTTAAAATTTAGGATTTTTCTGCAAAACTGCCGGTCTTCGGTTGACTGTTGACTTTCACTGCTGGCGTGGGAATTGACTTGCTGACGTGGCAGGCTGACTGGGATTTGACTACGAATTTGACCAAAAATAAAGTTGCTCGGATAGAAAAACACTCTTAACGAAAGTTGTAGAGAATTACGTGCTCTTTCTAATTATCAGAATTATAACATAAGTGGATTAATAGATTGGTCACAAATCGCAAAATACCTGTCTGATCCAAAACTTCAAACGCGAATATCTCTCAGCTCGCTGAACCAAAAGAGGTAAGGCTTGGGGCAAAAGAAAGGTCTTGATCAGGGGAACAACTTTCGTATTGTTGTCCCAAACTTTTGAGATGGTTTGAATACTCGAACAACATAAAAAACGATCTGTATTATACAGAACATTACGTACGTTAAAATAAAAAGTTGTCAACAGGAAAATTGTAGATATAGAGTAGATCTACCTTTTCACCAAAGGAATTTCGATTTGGCGCAATGAGCGCGAAGAGATCTGAGAAATACGACTTCAGATCTGATGGATGACGATTCGAAATTCTTCCTCCACGCTTGATGAAAAGAGTTGAGCCTTATTGGGATGGAAAGGTATCGACGAGATCTACAACAATGATGAAGGCCCCGTCGCGATTGGAGATGGTTTTGTTCGTCGAACGAACGAAATACTATTTCGTTGATTAGGGTTTCGGTGGATTGAAAATATTAAAAGAGATGCCGGCGGCTACAATGGTTTATATAGGCGGAGGGATGGTGGAATAAATAGGGCTTGGAGTTGTGAACGCGTAGGATCAAGCGGATCCGGATTTGGAGTTATATTTCTCGAGATAAACGTGTGTGAATGAAAGGTTGTTAGAAAAACGAATTTTCAGAGTTTGAGTTGGATACGAGCTCGGTTCGGTTCGGTTCGGTGGGCTGGCCCAATTCGTTTTTTTTTTCTTAATTTCTTCATAACTTTTGTTTTAGAACTCCGAATTAAATGAAATTAATTTCTAAAAAAATTCTAAAAATCATATCTTTATTTTAAAACACTTATGGACATGTTTTGACCATTTTTTAAAAATATTAATTTTGAATATTTGATTTAATGCAAATTTGACACTTTTGTCAAATTTGGAAATATAAATTTAATTAATTTATTTATGGCTAAATAAATTTGGTGCCACAATTGTGAACAAATAAAAATAATTATTTCTAATAATTACAATCAAAATATTAAAGTAAAATAAGATAAATAGCATAATCATTATTTTGTTTTTAATATTTTCTCAGATAGATTTTCAAATGGAAATAGTATTTCAACCATTGTAATTTCAAATCTAAACAATAAGAAAATGATGAATGCATGCATGAATTTTGTTTTCAAATCGACATACAAATAGTTTTCAAAAAGTTTTTAATTTTTCTGATTTTTCAGAATTTGAAAATTCTAGGATGTTACAGACTTCCACCCTTAAAAGGAATCTCGTCCTCGAGATTCGAGAAGGCTAGCAAAAGGTTGTGACTGGATATCTGGGTGGGCTACCACCCTTAAAAGGAATCTTTGTTGGTAGTGAAAACTTGGATATGAAACTTGATTCAAAATGTACCGTTCACTTCTTCCACAGTGATATGGTTCACATATCCTTTATCAAAAGGATTTGACTTGGCAGCTTCTTCGGCCTTCTTCTTTGCTCGGCACTCGTTGGCGTAATGGCCATTGCTCTTGCAATTGTAGAAAATGATCTCGTTTAAGCTCCACTTCTTCTTTGGTGCTTCGAAGGCTAAAAATTGTTCTAAATCTTGTTCATCATATTTTATCCCAATGGACGAAGTCCTGTCTCGCTTGACGGGGCAATTTCGAGCTAAGTGATGTCCCTCACATTTATAGCAGCACTTGGAGTTACGTTTGGATGTCTTCGGAAGTGACCTTACTCTTATTTCATTTTTCACCTTAGTTTGATCCACAATCTCATTTTGATAATGATTTTGTTCAGTATCCTGACCAATCTTCTCTTTGCAATGATGTTCCTGTTCTCTACAGGTAACATATGTTATATGGCTAGTATCTCTTTTGCGTTCCTCCTTGTGTTCTTGTACTTCCACACATTTCCTGATTTTCTGTTGCATTCCCTTTTTGACTTGCTGACGGACTTCTTGCACCATGGGATAGAGTTGACATTTAGTCGGGTTGTGATTTGTTGCTTCACACAAAAAGCAAGTAACCATGGTTGTGGGGCATCCGTTGGTTGGATGGTTGGAGACACCATGGGGCCACTCATCATGACATTCCTTGGATGTGTGTCCTATTTCTCCACACATTTTACATGCTTGAGGTTTTGTCAAACTACTTCCTTTGATATCCTTGTTACCAATGTCCATCTGGGGTGGGTTCATATTACTGTTGGTCATGTTGTGACGCATCATCTGCACAATGTGGGTCTGGTTATCCAACAGTTGTTGCATTCCCTGAGGTAACTCTCTGTTGTGATTGTGGACTTGATTCTCTACCATGAGTTGCATCAACTGACTCTGAGGTTCTAGTAGTTGAATTGCAACTGTCATCTCATCGTTGGTGCTTGGGCGAGACATCTGTTTGGGTTTAGCATAGATGAGTAAAAGATAGAAGGATACTAGGGAAAATTTCTACCCCAAACTCAAAAACCGAGGCAAATCATCTTACAAACAATATCTAACAAACATCGAGCAACAAGTTTCAACACAAACAAGCAATCTAGTATTGTCGTACCACACTGAGTTGGCATGATCAATACACTATCACGGTGTCGTTGTTCTAATTAAATGGTGGTCTCTTGTCTATCTCCTTGTTGAGTGCTTCAAGTTCTTCTTTCTTCAAAATCTTCTAAGTGTTTGAGCTATGAATCTGGGTTCTTCAGTGTCCTTCCATGCAGGTAGTTCTTCATGTTGACTTGTGGAATTGCATATCAAGTATCGAACTCATACATTACAAACATGGTCAACTAGAAAAAGATAAGATATTTTCAGAAGTTTGATATTAGACGAGAGTATAAGAGAGGATAAAATGAAAAGTTTTGTTTTTAGATAACTGAATAAAAATAGATTTTCAATCCTATGGCCAAATCCTATTTCTATCCAGACTTAGGGGTTTCGAACCTACAGGCAACACAGTGCTCTGATACCATCTGTAACGTACCTGCACTTAAAATATGGCAGGTACCTGTGTATAGTGCAAACCCCTGAATCGATTCATTTGCACACAGTTTACGATGTAATATCACAACAAAGTATCAAATTTATTACATCGATGATCCAGACTTGAAAATATTCATTACAATTTGCATAGCATAAGGCTAGCTTTGGAAAGAATACACAGCGGAAATTCAATAGCAGTAAGTCTCCATCTTCATGTTGCCACAGGCGAAAAACATGTTGGTTGCAGACTCGAAATCCCTTAACGAAAACCTCACTCGTCATCTAAATAACCTGTAACAAATAAAATTTTGCAACAGAGTGGGTCAGATTCCATTAAAAATGGAGTCTGGCAAGTGACACTATGGTGGACACTTAATGGAATAACTCTATAACCTATATGCATATTTGGCTGGTGGAGTTCAAGGCTAATTTGCATAAAGCCAATTTTCCTACTCTTTTGAAAACACTTTTCTTGAAATCAAGATGAGTATGGCATATAAACCATAATCTCATCTTCCCTTGTTCACCCATCAACTGTTAACTTAGAAATTGGAATGATAGGATCCTCCGTTGACGTCCTTGATCAACTGCTCAAAATTGTCCGTAACCGAGGACACGGCTAAGTACTTAGTTTTACACTTTGCAGAGGTTGTGCACTTTCACCATTGGACCCAACAAACCCAAACTATCCTCAAGCACACCATTTGTGCTAAGGAAAAGGAGAGAGTTGAGACGAGACTTTTCAGAAGCATCTTCCCACCCCATAACGGCCTGACGCGCTCCACCTACAAAACCTCTACCACCACCTGTCAGGCCGGGGCGAGTCCACACAACTTAATCCATCTAGCCAGAGCCCATTGACTAATGGTTGCACTAGAAGCAATCTTCACTTGGAGTTCTTCATATCCTTTTGTTCCCTAGGTGGCCGTCCACAAGTGACCATCCCTTAGAGGTCACCCCTAAGAGACAACACTTAACATAAACCATTCAAAACCAATTCCACCCAGGAGTTTCATTCTTAACTTAGTAGAAATTAATTTTCATAAAACAACTTTTGCATAGCATCAATATTTCTACCAAGTTACCAATAGGATTCTAGACACAACTAGTGTAAGGGATATAGTAGTTTAAGCATAGCAATACTATCCAACACATGCATATAAGAAATACACTAAGTAATGCATGGAAAAATACTTAGGAAGTTTATGAGGGTGTGCCACTTGCCTTGGCAACATGGAGAACAGGAGTATCAGTTGCAAAAGTCTTCGTTTCTCTCCGAAATTTCTAACAAGTCAAACAAGCCACAAATAAACAGACAAGCATAAATGCAACACTTAGAAAAATATGACATGCATGATATGAAAAAATATTCTTAAGGAATAGAGATGTATGTCATGCCATGAAATTATTCTAAGTTAATGCAGGGAAAGTGTGTTAGTCAAAATTACTAAGGACCAAGGTCATAGGTTGGACAGAATAACTTTGCTATAAATCAACTTGAATAAGTTGTAATGCTGCTGCAAGTCTTCACATGCTTGGTCTTGAAATCTTCAACTCCTTTGTAGTTTTCTTCGTCTTCAATTTGCACTCTAAGGACTTGGTAATAATCACTAAGGACTTGGTTTATGCCCAAAGTGAAAGAAAAATAGGATGGCGGAAAAAGATAAAGAAAGATGTAGTTTATCTTCTAGGCTTCATCTCCAGACTTGTAACTTTCTCCGATGTCTTCATTGAATCATGTAGACTTGATGGTTCTTCAGACTTGATGATTTGTATATCACCCGGGCTGGTCTTGGATATACCTTAGCCACCACGAGGTCTAAGAGAGAAGAAAAGAAAAGAGAGAAAGACTTAGAGAAATAAAGGGGGATGGTCTTCTTGCAGTTCCTCTTGATTTTCTTCTTAGTGTTTTTTTGCTTCTTGGAGATGCCTTCGGAGTTTTGTTTTTCTTGGCTAAGTCTTCATTGGCCTTCTAGTCTTCATGTTAAGAATCTAAAGTGTCTAAGTGCATAGCACTTTACCAAAACATTATGCTCAAAATAATCCTAACTTAGAGAAAATAAGGAAGAAGTTTTCCTCAGAGGAGTATAACTATACAATACAATATGCTATGCATGCAATGCAATTTATTTCTAAGGACAACACTTAACAAAATAAAACAACTAAGTTTTCTAGATGCTAAAATTTTCTAAGGAAAAGATTTAGCATCTGTAAGATGTTGAAATTTTTCTAAGGAAGAGTGTTGTTGAAAAATAGTTATCAAATATTTTCTAAGGAAGAATTTATTTTGTTTAAAGAGGAAAAATATTTCTAAGTACCTTTTAATACCAAAGTGGTCATAATATGACTAAGTACTTTATAATTCGAATAGATGATGAAATTAATTTTAATATATTTTAATAAGTTTTTTATTCATTAAAATATCATTTAAAGTATTAAATCAATATTATTTACAAAATCATAGAAAACTTATTCTACAAAATTAGTAGAAAAATACTACTGCCAATATTTAGACATTCAAATTTATAGCAAAAGAGTTTGATAAATTTTAAATTTCAAATTTAAAGTTATGTTCAAATTACCATTAATGCCACTTTTGAATTTCAACAAATTTTAATTTGACAAAACATAAAAGTAATGATGCCAAAAGTTTCTACGTGTCATAAGCTTTTCAAAAATATTTTATTTGTAAAATTTGACCAAACCAATAAAAAGGAGTGATAGATTTAAAATTTAGGATTTTTCTGCAAAACTGCCGGTCTTCGGTTGACTGTTGACTTTGACTGCTGGCGTGGGAATTGACTTGCTGACGTAGCAGGCTGACTGGGGTTTGACTACGAATTTGACCAAAAATAAAGTTGCTCTGATGGAAAAACAGTCTTAACGAAAGTTGTAGAGAATTACGTGCTCTTTCTAATTATCAGAATTATAACATAAGTGGATTAATAGATTGGTCACAAATAGCAAAATACCTATCTGATCCAAAACTTTAAACGCGAATATCTCTCATCTCGCTGAACCAAAAGAGGTGACGCTTGGGACAAAAGAAAGGTCTTGATCAGCGGAACAACTTTCGTATTGTTGTCCCAAACTTTTGAGATGGTTTGGATACTCGAACAACATAAAAAACGATCTGTATTATACAGAACATTACGTACGTTAAAATAAAAAGTTGTCAACAGGAAAGTTGTAGATATAGAGTATATCTACCTTTTTCACCAAAGTAATTTCGATTTGGCGCAACGAGCGCGAAGAGATCTGAGAAATACGACTTCAGATGTGATGGATGACGATTCGAAATTCTTCCTCCACGCTTGATGAAAAGAGTTGAGCCTTATTGGGATGGAAAGGTATCGATGAGATCTACAACAATGATTAAGGCCCCGTCGCGATTGGAGATGGTTTTGTTCGTCGAACGAACGAAATACTATTTCGTTGATTAGGGTTTCGGTGGAACGAAAAGAGTAAAAGAGATGCCGACGGCTACAGTGGTTTATATAGGCGGAGGGATGGTGGAATAAATAGGGCTCGGAGTTGTGAACGCGTAGGATCAAACGGATCCGGATTTGGAGTTATATTTCTCGAGATAAACGTGTTTGAATGAAAGGTGGTTACAAAAACGAATTTTCCGAGTTTGAGTTGGATACGAGCTCGGTTCGGTTCGGTGGGCTGGCCCAATTTTTTTTTTTCTTAATTTCTTCATAACTTTTGTTTTAGAACTCCGAATTAAATGAAATTAATTTCTAAAAAAATTCTAAAAATCATATCTTTATTTTAAAACACTTATGGACATGTTTTGACCATTTTTTAAAAATATTAATTTTGAATATTTGATTTAATGCAAATTTGACACTTTTGTCAAATTTGGAAATATAAATTTAATTAATTTATTTATGGCTAAATAAATTTGGTGCCACAATTGTGAACAAATGAAAATAATTATTTCTAATAATTACAGTCAAAATATTAAAGTAAAATAAGATAAATAGCATAATCATTATTTTGTTTTTAATATTTTCTCACATAGATTTTCAAATGGAAATAGTATTTCAACCATTGTAATTTCAAATCTAAACAATAAGAAAATGATGAATGCATGCATGAATTTGTTTTTAAATCGACATACAAATAGTTTTCAAAAAGTTTTTAATTTTTCTGATTTTTCAGAATGTGAAAATTCTAGGATGTTACACTTAGTGGAATAACTCCAATAACCTATATGCATATTTGACCGATGGAGTTCAAGGCTATTTTGCATCAAGCCAATTTTTCCTAACTCTTTGGAAAACACTTTTCTTATATTCGAGACATCTGTGGCATGAAATCCACTGTCTCATTCTACCCTTGTTTACCCATCAAGTTTTAAATTTTGAAGTTGGAATGGTGGAATCCTCCGTTGATGTCCTCGTTCAGCTACTTAAATTGTCCTTACTGGGGACACGGCTAAGTACTTAGTTTTACACGCTACAAAAGTTGTGGACGTTCACCATTGTACCCATTCAACCCAAACTATCATTTACACTCTGAAGTGATAAGGAAAAGGAGAAGAATGAGACGAGATCTTTCAGAACCATTTTCCCTCCCACTCTGGCTTGACCCGTTCCACCTAACACCCTCTACATATGCTTGTCAAGCCGGGGCGAGTCCACGCAACGTAATTGATCAAGCCAGAGCCCATTGTTCCCTGGTGGCCATCCACAAGTGCACGTACTCCAGGAACCATAGACATGGGCCTGAGTAGCCACTCAAATTCGCCACCATATACAACCAATCCACCCTGGAGGTTCTTTATTAACTTAGTAGAATTTATATTTTGACAAAACAACATTTGCATAGCATTAAATAATTCTACTAAGTATTGCATACGAACCTAGACACAGTAGTAAGGAATTTCTACACATGTCTAGCATAGCAATACTATCCTACACATGCTTATATAAAAATACACTAAGTAATGCATATAGAAAATAGTAGGAGCTTTATGAATGTGTCACTTTCCTTTGGATGATGTCTTTGCTCACAAACTCTTTTCAACGTAACTCGAGTCTCTCCGTTCAATTTAAACAATATAGACAAACAACAATACAACAATCAACGTAAAACACAACAACAAACACATACATAATGAACAAACAAGTTTCATAAACTTCTAAGTAAAATATATTTATGCATGATCTGCAAATATTTCTAAGGATTAGATATGCATGTCATGCCATGAAAATCTTTTAAGTTATTGCAAGGCAAATAGGTTGGTCAAAAATGACTAAGGACTAAGGTCATAAGTTGGATAAAATACTTTGCTATAAATCATCTTGAATAAGCAATCTAATGGCTTAGCCATGATGTGCATAAATACTTAGAGAAAATACTAAGTCCATCCTTCAAGGTGATCAACAATTATAAAAAACTCTTTGTAAACTGGATATTCACTATTGTGAGAGAGACAGACACCCGACCAGCCACTTAAGTTGTGGAACAGGTCTCATATTCTTGGGCATGTAAAGGTTAGTCTTCAGGCCGCTTCATCTCACTATGCCGCTAGGATCCAACAAACTTCCAAGATGGTAATAACATGATCAAAAATTGTTTCTGTCTAAAGTGAAAGACATGATTAGGAAAGAGGGAAGAGATAGGAAGAAATATGTAGTTGGTCTTCCAGGCTTCATCACCAGACTTGTAACTTTCTCCTTGGTGATGTCTTGATTGAATTTTTGGTAGACTTGATAAATCTTTAGACTTGATGATTCTTGTATCACAGAGGCTGGTCTTGGATTTAACTTAGTCATCATGAGGTCTCGAAGAAGAAGAAAAGAAAGAGAGAAATACTTAGAGAATAAAGCGGGTTGGTCTTCTTGGACTTCCTCTTGATGTTTCTTATAAGTGCTCCTACTTCTTGGAGATGCTTCCAAAGTCTGTTTTCTTCTAAGTCCTTCATTGGCCTTCTAGCTCCATGTTGAGAATCCGAAGTGTGACTAAGGACAACCTTTCGAAAACACTATTGAAAATAACTCTGAACAAAATACTTAGAGAAAACTAAGGGAGATGTTTTCCTATGAGGAGTAATACTATACAATAAAATATGTTATGCAAGCCATGCACTTTTTAATCATAAGAAACATCATACTAATTTTTGTGATATTTACAAAGTATGCATGAGGCTATAAATGCAATTTAATTAATTTCTATTTTTGCAAAATATAATAAAATGAATAAATATAACATTAAAGTTTTTTGTGATTAAATTTTTATAACCAAATTTTATAAATAGTGTTAATAGACAGAGGGGATTTAAATAAATTTATTGCAATTGGATTTAATCAAAAATAATGTTTCTAACAAAAGTTATGTCAAAATTACTCAAACATCATATTTTGAATTTGAATAAATCTAAATTTCTCAAGATTGAAAAAATAACAGAACTAACATAATCTACAGGTCTTGGGCTTTCCAATGATATTTTATTTACAAATTTTGACCTTACATAATTAAAACCATAGTTAAAATAATGTTTTACTTGTTTCTATAAATACTAAGTTACTGCACGACTAAAATACAAGTTTTTTTACCACTGTATTCTACACGTTCATACGATTTCATAGACTACAAAAATATTGAAAACGGAGTTACGATTGATTTGATACGAATTTTGGAAGTTCCATCTCTAAATTAGATAGAAAAACGAAAATGGAAAAATAGTTGACACAGCACCCACGCGGCACGATGCTACTGGCCGATACCAATTCAAACAAGTCATATAATCTACACCGATGGATCAAGATCTGAGGGCTTACAGCGAGATGGTCTAGAGGTGGCAGAGCGGTTCGCCGGGGTTGGTGAAGATGGTGGCGGCGCAGCTCGGCCTCCGGCGAACTCGAATATCCGGTGGCTCCCCGGATGCGCGGAGGAGACGGCGAGGAGCGGCCTCCGTAGTGAAGGCGATGGCAGGCTCGGTGTAATGCCATTCGTCTTGGTGTGGCGACCGAGGGCGGATGGAGCAGTACGGGACGCCGGCGACCTTCGGTTCGTGCTCCCTTCTCGATTGGCTGTGTAGGGTAGTTGGGGAAGCAGCGAGAGGTGCGCACGGACATTGGGAAGTGGTGGGAGGAGTTCTCAGGCTCGGGGGATTGCTAACTTGGCCGGAATCGGAGAGAAACGGCGGCGGCTGTGAGCTCCGGTGACGAAATTCTCTAGCCTGGGGGCGTATTGGAGAGGACTTCTGGGGGGGGGGGGAATGGAGGAGGAGGTCGAGGGATTTCTATAGAATCCAACGGTGCTTGATTTGATGCAGTAATTTGCCCGCAATCAATCGGAGATTAATTTCGACCAAAAACGGCCGTGCGTAATGGCGGGCGAAATTAGAGCATATTAGTGCGTTTCAGACAGAGCTTTTGTGAGGGAATAAAGGCGAACGTCAAGGGCTTCAATTAGCAACAAACGGCGCATTAAACGGTGTAGTAGAACGCCTGGAATCAAAGGAGAAAATTCGGCCATTTTCAGGTGTGCGTGCGTGCGTTTCGGTTCCTGAAGTGGAAGACGATGCTGCCGTCATCGCTGACGTCGGTAATTTTTCTTTTTTTGAAATTTTCTTTTTTCTTTCAGAACTTTTGATTTAAGACTCCAAATCAAGTCAAATAAATTTCTAAAAAATTGTAAAAACAATATATTTGTGTTAAACCTGATGTGGGCATGTTTTGAACACTTTCCAAAAATAAAAACTTTTAAATATTGATTAAATACAAATTTGACACTTAATGTCAAATTTGAAAACATGGCTTAAATAATTAAATTTTTGGCTACATTAAATTTATAAAAATACAACACTTATATAGGTTTGAAATTAAGTTAATTAAAACTCATTATCTAATATTAAAACATTTTTGGGTTTAGTACAATATTAAATAACATAACACATTTATTTGAAATGAAAAGGGAAATATAATGTATTCATTTTTAATTGAAAATATTGTGTGCACCATTAAGTTTTATATTATGATCAATCATTTGAAAACTCCATAAAATACCTTTGGAAAAGATTCTGGATTTATTTCATTTCTTATATTGAATATATTCATGAAAATCATTTTAGCAAATAAACTATGTTTTAAATGGGTTCAAAACATTTTGTAATGTGGCATATTTTAGATAATTAGGCACTTTGCAAATATGGTTATAGGGTTGTAAATAGTAAGGCTAGATGCTTATAATAAAATAGTTAGAAAGAAACTTTTTATTACTTGAAAATGGTTTCGATAGTTTGTAAATAATTTGTCAAATTACATATTGAGATTTCAAGAAATACAACGGATGATAAATTGTTTAACTAGAAAGAAAATTTGAAAATATTGATTAATTGAGATATTTGAAATATTAAACTTTTTAAAGATGCTTGAAGTCGTTTATAGTTGGTTATCTTATGCATTTTAATGTTTTTTTAATCAAAACAAAAGTTTCAATTTTTAGTGATTTTGAAACATTCCAAAATATTGGGATGTTACATCTGCAGCCCCAGCGCCGGCTAATGGATTTGCTTGGCGTGGAATTGGCAAGCCTCACACGCTTGGATGATGTCGACTACATCTTGAAGTGCTTGTGGCCAGTAGAAACCGCTCCTGAAGACCTTGCCTGCGAGGGTGCGGGCGCACGAATGGTGGCCGCATTCCCCGCTGTGGATGTCCTTGATTAACCTTTTTCCTTTTTCAAGAGGGACGCATTTGAACGCGATGCCATTTGGGCGCTTGTGGTAGAGATCTCCCTCGAGGATGTAGTAGGATTTCTCCTGGCGAGCGATTCGCTCTGCTTCGACATCTTCCTCGGGGAGGATTCCCCTGATGAGGTAGTCCTTGAGCTCGTCGATCCAGCCTATTTCTTGATGCACCGCTGTGAGCAACAGGCGCTCCCCTGTCTGGGGGCCGCAGTCGGGAGCCCCAGTTGTAGGCGATAGTGGGAGCGCTTTGTCTGTGCTTGTGGGTGTAGCCTCCTGAGTCTGTTTTATGGATGCTTTGACGAGTCTCTCTTCAAAGACGCCTGGCTGCTGAGCTTGCCTTCTTGATGCGCGCTTGGCGATGTCATCAGCCTCTTGGTTTCCTTCCTCGGGATGTGCATGAGCTCCATGCCCCTTAAGTGCTTCTCAAGCTTGCGGACTTCTATGTGGTCATCCTTAGACTTTTAGCTCTTGTTGAAGAAGTTAACGAGCAGCTGGGAGTCGCCCTTGATGAGCAGGTGCTTGACGCCTAGAGCGATGGCGGCCCGTAGGCCGGCGAGCAGGCCCTCGTACTCAGCGACGTTGTTGGAGATCTTGTCGACGACGAAGCACGGCTGGACCGCGTAGTAGAACTTGACACCCTTGGGCGAGATCAGGACGACGGCCTCCGAAGCTCCAGTCCAGGACGAGCAGCGGAAGACTTGGACCGAAAGACCAGCTGCGCGGCAGCGGGCTATGGTGGAACAGATCCTCCTCTTAACTCGGCGCAACTCCGACAAATGGAATCACGAAATCGAGAGAGAATTGGGTAATTAATTGGTGAATTAAAAGGCAGGGGTGCCCCTCTATATATATGCTCCCAGGGGGAGCCAACTTGCCACCCAGGCAATGTGGGACTATCCCGCATTGCCTGGTGTGGCATGGCTGGTGCACCGGCCCCATGGTGGGCCCCTTTTGGCCCACCTGGGTCGGCCAAGTGCTCCCACCGAATTCCCCTAGGGAATTTTCCCCCTCTTGGGCCTTCTTTCGGCCAGAAGGCCCATTTAGTGAAATCAGCCTAAATAAAATCGAAAATAAATATATAAAATCATATTTAGACATTAATTACACTAATTAATATCAAACATATTATATATAATTTATTCTAGCTCCGAAAACTATTTCGTCGCTGCCCGATCTCCATCGGACCTCTCCGGAGACGTTCCCGGTGATCACTTTACTTTCCGGTTGTTTTGTCGAAACCCCTTAAGTGTGTTACCCTAGCGGTTCGATATAATAACAGACATGATCGAGACTCCTCTCCGATCAATGACTAACTCGTAGGCCTAGACCCCATGAATTAATCTCTCTGATATAACGAATGACTTTCATCTATCAAACCTGAACGTACAGTCTTAAACCTTTTGCCATAGCGATGCTTAGCGTGTCCGAGCGTCGTTCAAAGATATCTCCATATCTAGCTGACCTCGTTACCGACAATGCTATCTTCTACTCGTCTATGATTTCATGTCTCCGTGACCTAGTCACATGCTTGCAAGCTCATTAGACATAATCTCACCAAGTGGCCCTAGAGTATCTATCCTGCTACGCGGATTGGAAAATCCCGCTCTTGACCCCTCGTCTCAACTACCCCTTTCCGATACCCAAAAGTATCACCATTATTGTCATACTATATAAGATACGACGTTTGGTGCAATCAAAGTATCTTCCAGGAATAACAATAAGAGTTGGTCTCACGGTCAAATCCGTAATGACTACGTCCTACAAATATAGGTATGTCCTTCACATCGTTACACCAACAATATGACTTTCATTGCCGACCGGCGCCATGCCCTATGATCGGGAAACCTCGATCATCGATCGCGCAACAAAACTAGTCTTAGTAGAGGCTACTAGGGACCTGGTTGTTTACGCATCACACCCGTATTAATGTTTCCCCTTAATACGGTTATAGCATGACACAAAAACATATTATGAACAAACGAGATATGATAAAAAAATTCACTTTATTAATTGCCTCTAGGGCATATCTCCTTCAATCTACCACTTGCACTAGAGTACAAACTTATTTAGATTACAACTTGGTAAAAGCTTAACACCCATAGCTAACTGGTGTTTTTCATGCTTGTCAAAAGGAAGAGGCTTCGTCAGGGGATCTGCCACATTCAGATCCGTATGCACTTTGCAAATCTTCACATCACCTCCTTGTACATACTGTCGTATTACATGGAAGCGTCGGAGAATGTGTTTGGCGGTGGAGTGAGACCTTGGCTCCTTGGCGTTAACAATGGCACCCGTATTGTCGCAGAAGAGGATCACGGGATCTTGCACGCTCGGGAACACTCCAAGTTCAATGATGAATTTCCTCAGCCACACAGCTTCATTCCCGGCTTCGCAAGCAGCAATGTACTCCGACTCCAACGTAGATTGTGCGGCGATGGGTTTCTTACCACTTCTCCAGCACACGGCGCCTCCATTCATCTTGAACACATAACCTGTCTGTGACTAAGAGTCATCGGGGTCTGAGCAAAAACTTGCATCCACATAACCTATTACGCCAACTTCTTCATCGCAGCCACCATAGACAAGGAACATTTCCTATTTCTTATTGAGATACTTAAGAATGCTCTTAACATCAATCCAATGGCTTGTCAAAGTTATAGCTAATGCCACGTCAGGTCTAGTACTCAACATTGCATGCATAATTGATCCTATGGCTGAAGCGTAAGAATATTTAGTCATATCGGCCTTGCCCTGTTTCGCTACCGGACACTGTGCCTTTCGCAATGTTTTATTCTGGATAACCGGTAGAGAACCCTTCTTTGCCATCTCCATACCGAAACGCTTCAGTATTTTATCAAGATAAGTACTCTGACTTAACGCTAATAGACGTCTTGATCTATCACGATAGATTTTAATGCCTAAGACGTATGCAGCTTCTCCTAAGTCCTTCATGGAAAATTTACTGTTTAAATAACCCTTCACGCTATTCAGAAGTTCTACATCATTTCCAATCAGCAATATGTCATATACATATTGTGCTAAGAACACAACCGAGCTCCCACTCATTTTCTTGTAAATGCAGGTCTCTTCCAAATTTTGGACAAATCCAAAACCTTTGATTACTTCATCAAAGCAAAGATTCCAGCTCCGAGATGCTTGCTTCAATCCATAGATGGAGCGCTGAAGCTTGCATACCTTGCCAGCATTTTCTGGATCGACAAAACCTTCCGGTTGTACCATGTACAACTCTTCCTCAATGTTTCCATTTAGCAAGGATGTTTTGACATCCATCTGCAATATTAATATGCAGCAACTGCTAAAAAAATCCGAATAGACTTCAGCATCGCTACCGGTGAAAAGGTTTAATCGTAGTCAATCCCATTAACTTGTCAGAAACCTTTTGCGACAAGACGAGCTTTATAGACGGTCACATTACCATCAGCATCGGTCTTCTTCTTAAAGATCCATTTATTCTCGACGGCCTTGTGCCCTTCGGGAATATCCATCAAAGTCCACACTTTGTTACCATACATGGATCCTATTTCGGATTTCATGGCTTCTAGCCATTTCTTGGACTCTAGACTCGCCATTGCCTCCTTGTAGTTCGTAGGTTTGTCTTGTTCAATTAACATGACGGTGCAAACCATGTTGTCATACCATTCTGGTGCGATACGAGATCTACCAGACCTACGAGGTAGAATACTTTCCTCGACAGTTTCTCCCACTCCATCTGTGGAGGACGTTTTCGGAACAGCTTCCGTTGCGCCACTTGGAATTTTGAGTTCAGTATCAACGATCTCATCGAGGTCTACCTTACTCCCACCTAGTCCTTCCAAGAGAAACTCCTTTTCTAGAAAGGTACCGGTCTTCGCGACAAACGTTTTGCCCTCAGCTTGGTTGTAGAAGGTGTATCCAACGGTTTCCCGCGGATATCCTACAAAGACAACTTTCTCCGACTTTGGTTCGAGTTTGTCGGGCTGTAATTTCTCAACATACGCCTCACAACCCCAAACCTTCAGAAACGATAACTAAGGCTTCTTGCCATAGCATAATTCATATGGTGTCGTTTCAACGGATTTGGACAGAGCCCTATTTAAAATGAATGCGGTTGTTTCTAACGCATAACCCCAGAAGGATATGGGCAAATCGGTAAGAGACATCATAGACCGGACACTATCCAATAGAGTACGATTACGTCGCTCGGACACGCCGTTACGTTGCGGTGTTCCAGCAGGCGTAAGTTGAGGCACTATGTCACATGCCTTCAGATGTGTGCCAAACTCAAATACTCACCACCACGATCGGATCGGAGGTGCTTGATTTTCTTGTTGAGTTGTTTTTCAACTTCTCTTTGAAATTCTTTGAACTTTTCAAAAGTTTCATACTTGTGTTTCATCAAATAGATATAACCGTATCTACTCAAGTCATCGGTGAAGGTGACGAAGTAACGATAACCATTGCGTGTCGATACGCTCATTGGTCCACACACATCTGTATGTATGACTCCCAACAAGTCCGACGCCCGTTCAAAGAAAACTTTGAACGGTGTCCTGGTCATTTTGCCCATAAGGCATGGTTCGCATGTATCGAGGGATCCAAAATCCAACGAGTCCAAAAGTCCATCGGAGTGGAGTTTCTTCATGCGCTTTATACAATTATGACCGAGGCGACAATGCCACATATACATAGCGGTATCATCACCACACTTAATCCTTTTGGCGTCTATGTTATGGATGTGCGTACTACGATCGAGATTCAAAGAGAATAAACCATTACTCTCGGGAGCATCAACATAAAAGATATCATTCAAAGAAATAGCACAACTGCTTGATAGTGATTTAAATGAATAACTGTCTTGTAATAGGCAAGACCCACTTATAATGTTTACACTCAACTATCGTACAAAATAACAATTATTTAAAACCAAAACTAATCCCAATGGTAGATGTAGAGGGAGCGTGCCGACATCCACCACGTCGACTCTCGATCCGTTGCTGACGCGCATCGTCACCTCATCCTTAGCCAACCGTTGTTTATTCCGCAACTCCTCCCGAGAGTTACATATATTAGCAACATAACCAGTATCAAATACTCGAGTGTTGCTACAGGCGGATGTAAGGTACACATCTATAACATGTATATCAAATATATCTTGCTCTTTGTCGACTATCTTGCCAGACTTCTTGTCCTCCAGGTACTTGGGGCAGTTGCGCTTCCAGTGACCTTTTCCCTTATAGTAGAAGCACTCCACGCCAGCTTTGGCACCAGATTTGGCAGTCTTGGGCCTGGAAACAAGTTTGCCCTCCCTCCTAGACTTCTAGCTCTTCTTTCCCTTGCCACCGGATTTCTTAAAATCGACAGTCTTGTTGACCATCAACAGCGTGTGCTCCTTCTTGATCTCCACCTCAGCTGTCTTGAGCATCACGAACACTTCACCTAGGGACTTAGCCATGCCCCGCATGTTGTAGTTCATGACGAAACCTTTATAGCTAGGGGGCAACGATTGCAGCACCCTATCAATCGACAGCTCATCGGAAATATTGCATTCCAGAGCATTCGGGCGTTGAACGTAGCAAGACATCTTGACCACGTGCTCGCTCACACTGTTATGCTCCTCCATCTTGGCCGAGAAGTAAAGCTCAGAAGATTCATATCTCTCAGCCTTAGCCTGCGGCGCAAAGACAGCCTTCACATCAGAAATAATCTCAATGGCACTTATCTTCTCAAAGCGCTTATGCAGGTCGGCTTCCATGGAGTAGAGCATGCCACTCTGGACAAAGGCGGAGTCCTCCGGATTGGTCTAGAAGACCTTCTTCTCATCCTCAGAGGCTTAACCTGCGGGAGGGTCACCTATGGCGGCCTAAATGACGTAGGCCACCCTATGGGGAGTGAGGAGGATCCTCAGGTTGCGGAACCAGGCCATGAAGTTTGACCCATTGGTCTTAAGCTTTTCTTTCTCAAGGAACAGATCTAGGTTAAACGAGGGGTGAGACATCTATAATGGAATTTGTAACAACAAAATACTTTGTTTATTATAATTTTGAGTTATAGTATTTTTAGAAAATAACTAATATAACTCCCACTCAAACGAATATCCCTCCTGGTCGTTTAAGCGATTACACGACCCCCATCCATTGCACCACCCCTCATCATCAGAGTCGGCAACACAACTTCAAGGGTAGACAATTGTCCATCACACCAATTTTGTGACTCATACTCCACCTTTCGGCCTCCGAGTTCCGAGGCCATATCTGCATATGTTAGGCTCGCCACTATAACCTCCATGTAACGCTTATGCAACATGGCTTACACCCACTATATGCGAACGACGATATGTCTGACACCCGATCGTCACAGCCTGCCTCATATCGTAGAACTTTCTTGGTGGTGCTCGTTGGAGGAAGAACACTAGTGGTATTTTGAAGGGATCATCTTATATATAATTACCGCCGCGTAACTAATATATACTAATATATATAATCACACAATATAAGATTCACACAAAACATCAAATGTACTGCAATGTGATATAGTCCATTGCGCCATGGTCTTCTTGGCGCCCGTAGTTCATAAACAATTTAATAAACCTACCTGGATCATATCACATAGCTCCTGCAAAATAAAGTTAGACGCTTCTACTTTATCTTTTGCATATTTTACGTGGTTGGGGCTTTCGTAAAAATAACCGCTTCTTACCTACGAACTTATGACCACAACAACGATCCAATAATTGCATATTTAAGCATCCCTTTCGGGTCCTCCATTGAAAAAGCAAGACCAACTAAAGAGAGAGAGAGACACTCGCCAACCACAGATACGGTACAAGCCGTATGTGGTAGTGGGACCAGTCTCGCGTAAGCGTACGCGTAAAGTCGGTCCGGGTCGCTTCATCGACTCGATGCCACTGGAATCACAAGTGCACGCTAGAGGGTAGCAAATAACAGGAACCGTGCCCCCGTGTAGAACACGGGTTCTAACAGCGTACAGCTATATCTACGATAGATCGGCTCTGATACTACTGAAGGGGATCGTAGGGAGAAAACACAAAAAGTTCCTTGCAACGATGTCCTTAAAACATGCCAAGATCTATTCTATGCAGATATAGTAGTATGAACGGAGATCGGAATACATACCCTTGTAGACTGAAAGCGGAATTACGTTCCCGCACCAACGTTGACGATGAAGACCGACGTAGCCGACCTCAAGGTCGTGAAGAGGAAGAAGGCCTCCAAGCACCGCTAGCGCAGCACCTCGCAGGGCGTTACACACGTACGGTGGAGACGACGGTCTTCGAAGTTCCAGTCCAGGACGAGCAGCGGAAGACTTGGACCGGAAGACCAGCAGCGGAAGACTTTGACCGGAAGAGATCCCCCTCTCAACTCGGCGCAACTCCAACAAAGGGAATCACGAAATCGAGAGAGAATTGGGGATTTAATTGGTGAATTAAAAGGCAGGGGTGCCCCTCTATATATAGGCTCCCAGGGGGGAGCCAACTTGCCAGCCAGGCAATGTGGTAATATCCCCCATTGCCTGGTGCGGCATGGCTGGTGCGTCGGCCCCATGGTGGGCCCCTTTTGTCCCACCTGGGTCGGCCCCAGTACTCCCACCGAATTCCCCTAGGGAATTTTCCCCCTCTTAGGCCTTCTTTCGGCCAGAAGGCCCATTTAGGGAAATCAGCCTAAATAAATTAGAAAATAAATATATAAATCATAGTTAGACATTAATTACACTAATTAATATCAAACATATTATATATAATTTATTCTAGCTGACCTCTCCCGAACGTTCACGGTGATCTCTTTCCTTTCCGGTTGTCTTATCGAAACCCCTTAAGTGTGTTACCCTAGCAGTTCGATATAATAACAAACATGATTATACTCCTCTCCGATCAATGACTAACTCGTAGGCTGGACCCCATGAATTAATCCCTGAGATATAACGAATGACTTTCATCTATCAAACCTAAACGTAAAGTCTTAAAACTTTTGCCATAGCGATACTTAGCGTGTCCGAGCGTCGTTTATAGATATCTCCATATCTAGCTGACCTCGTTACCGACAACACTATCTTCTACTCGTCTATGATTTCATGTCTCCGTGACCTAGTCACATGGTTGCGAACTCATTAGACATAATCTCACAGAGTGGGCCCTAGAGTATCTATCCTGCTATGCGGATTGGCAAATCCCGTTCTTGACCCCTCGTCGCAACTACCCCTTTCCGATAACCAAAAGTATCACCGTTATTGTCATACTATATAAGATACGACGTTTGGTGCGATCAAAGTATCTTCCAGGAATAACAATAAGAGTTGGTCTCACGGTCAAAGTCGTAATGACTACGTCCTACAAATATGGGTATGTCCATCACATCGTTACACCAACGATATGACTTTCACTGTCGACCAGCTCCATGCCCTATGATCGGGAAACCTCGATCATCGATCGCGCAACGAAACTAGTCTTAGTAGAGGCTACTAGGGACCTGGTTGTTTACGCATCACACCCGTATTAATGTTTCCGCTTAATACGGTTATAGCATGACACAAAAACGTATCATGAACAAACGAGATATGATTAAGAAATACACTTTATTAATTGCCTCTAGGGCATATCCCTCTCGAGACTTGATGACAATGTCGTCGACGTAAGCCTCTGCATTTCCGCCCATTTGCTAGCCAAGGGCTATTCTCATGAGCCTCTGAAAGGTGGCGCCAGCGTTCTTCAGGCCGAAGGGCATGTAGACATAGCAATACACACCACAAGGGGTGAGGAATGCCGTATTCTCCTCGTCCTCCTTAGCCATCTTGAGATGGTGATAACAAGAGAAGGCATCGAGGAAGTAGAGGAGGTCGCAGCCTGCCGTGGATCCTTGGCATGGGGTACGGGTCCTTAGGGCAGGCCTTGTTGACATCAGTGTAGTCGATGCAGAGGCGGCCTCCTCCGGCGGGCTTTTGGACAACCACGCCGTTGGAGACCCAAGTCGGGTGCGCGACATCGCGGACAACATTTGCTGCTTCGAGCTTCTCGACCTCTTTGACGATGAATGCCTGATTCTCGGGGGCTTGCTTTCTTGCCTTTTGCTTGACGGGGCGTGCGTTTGGACACACGACTAAGTGGTGCTCCATCACCTCCCTCGGTACACCGGACATGTCTGACGGAGTCCATGCGAACATGTCAGAGTTTTCCTGGAGGAAGGCGGCGAGCGCGCCTTCCTATTTGGGAGGCAGAGCATCGCCAATGGTGACGCTAGGCCCTGAGCCCTCAACCCCCGAGCTCCTGGTGCTCAAGGAGACCTTGTAGGCTGTCTCGACAACGCGCGTGGCATCCAGGACGTGGCCGTGGATGGAGATGGTGCCAGCGCTGCCGGGGATCTTGACCATGTTGTAGGCATGGTGCGTGACGACCATGAATTTGGCGAGGGCGGGGCAGCCGAGGATGGCGTTTTACGGCAAGCCGATGTGCGCGACATCGAAGTCGATGACGGTGCGGTAGTTCTTCTGCGTGCCAAAGGTGACAGCGAGTCGGACCTGCCCCAGAGGCTCGATGGAGCCGCTGGTGACTCCCGTGAAGGGCCTGGAGGGCATGAGCCACTCGTACGGCACTTCAAACGTCTCGAAGGTCTTGATAGAGATGACGTTCATGCCTGCACCTCCATAAATGAGCGTCTTGGAGACGGCGATGTTGTTGATGGTGGGGGAGCAGACCAGCGGGAGGGTTCCAACAGTCTTGGTGGACTTTGGGTTGTCTTGCGCGTCGAAACCGATGGTGTACTGCGACCACTTGAGGGGCCTGGAGGTCTCGACGCTGGGGAGCGTGGCATTGAGCTCGTGGGAGAACTACTTGAACTAGTTGTTCAACTTGGGCGCCTGAGCCCCGCCGAGGATGCAGGCCATAGTCCCTCTCGGGGCCTCGTAGCCTCCATCTTCCTCCTCAGGGAGGTTGGTGTTCTTCTCGGCGGCGTTGGCCAGAGTGCCTGGTAACTTCTGGTAGCCGCCCTTGTGTCCGCCTCCGCGGTAGCCGCGGCCTCGGCCGCGGCAGCCGCTGCCCTCGGCTTGCTCGTGCTCCTTGCTTAGCCTCTTGAGGTCAAAGCAGGTCAAAGTAGAGTGGTCGCGCCTGTTCTAGAAGACGCAGAACGGACGGTTGTCCTCCTTCTTCTCGCCAGGCTTGGGGGATTGCCTGCGGGAGCCCTTGGCGTCAGGCTCTGCCGCGAGGACCACGGTGGCCTTGCCCTTGGGCTCCTCCTTCTTGTGGCTCTTGGACCCCTCGCCAGGGTCATCTCCCCGCGAGCTCATCTTGACGAAGAGGAGTCCCTCTTCAGCCTTGGCGCGCTTATCCGCCAGATCGAACAGCTTAACCACAGAGGTGAGCTTGTCGTCGATGCCTAGCTACTCGAGCATCCTAGGGTTCCGGACGCACTCTCGGAAGGCAGCGATGACCTGGGTGTCAGGGATGTTTGGAATCTTGTTCCGCACAAGGCTGAAGCGCTGGATGTACTTGCGGAGGGTCTCATCCTTGTTCTGCACCACAGCGCACAGGTCGTTGTGGGTGAGCGCACGCTCGTACGTGCCCTTGAATTTGGCGACGAACTGCTTGCATAGCTCTTCCCACGAGCCCACGGAGTCCTTCGGGAGGTCCAGGAGCCACGACAGCGCGGAGTCGCGAAGCGCGTGGGAGAACCAGTTGGCCATGACCTTGTCGTCTCCTCCCGCAGCTTGGATGGAGATGGTGTAGAGCTGCAAAAACTCGACAGGGTTGTTGGAGCAGTCGTAGCCCTTGGGGAGGGCTGTGTAACATCCCAGAATGTTAATATAATTAGTAATGCAAAAATGTGGGCCAACAAAAACTTTTCTTATAAAAATGTGTGTATGTTTAATTCTTGAGTGTGCTTGTTACATTGTTTGCAATATTGTTGAATTCTAGCTCTATTTGAACAAATTGAAAGACAAGAAAAACAAATAAAACAAATCCTAAAGACAAAACACCATGTGACACATGTCACATTATTTTTCCAAAATTAAGAAGCATAATTTATTTTTACACCAAAACCCATGGAGAAATATTATAAACACTCCTAGTTAATTTTTACAAACTATTCCCTTTCAAAAATTCAAATTCAAAACTTCAAATTCAAATTAGAAATTCATGATTGAAATATTTCAAAATATTTCAAAAAGACTTTGTAACACTTACTAATAATATACTTAGCCTAGATCTTAAATTTGGACTCAAAAGAATAAAGAGAAATAGGAGAATTAAAATAGAAAAATGCTACTGTTTTGATTCGAGAAATTCATCAAACACCTGGTGATCACCTCCTGTTCATCCCAAACCGAACCCAAACCTCGGATCAAATCGAGCAATGGAGTGTTTAGCTTGTCGAATTAGAGCCCCCACTGCACTCCTCTCCTCACCACGATCACAGAGCGCTCGAGAACGTGAGAAAAATCGGCCGGGAGCACCGTTGGACGCCAGGGGACAGCCGCCGGCGCGCACGTCGCCATTGTCGGCACAGTGGCCGCGCAGACGCCGCGCCGTGCTGGCCGCTCCGTGCCCCCTCGCTCTCCCTCGCCTTCTGGCTCCCTCGCGCGGCAGCAGCTCGCTCCAGCACGCCCCGACCGCGCCGCGCCCGAGCCATGCCGTGCACGTCGTGCACCGCCCGAGCGCGCTCGCGGCCGGCCCGCCTCGCCCCGCACGCACCCGAGCACGCCACGCCGCTCCACCTTGCCCGCCTGGTCCCCTCAGAGCCCCGCAGCGTAGCCGCGCCCCTCCACCGGCCTACGGCGGCCCCGCACGGCCACGGGCGCCCCTGCACCGCGCCCACCGTGCGCCGCCCGGCCGCTATAAAAGCCGCCCGTGCCCTGCACTTCTCCGCACCGCACCACCGCCTCTGCCTCTCCCCCTCACACCATTTTCCTCTCCCTTGTGCACAGCGAGGAGGCCAGGTCCGAGGCCGAGGAGCCTCGGGTCGCCGTCCTCTTCCTCGAGCTCGCCGTGCCCGAGGTAGACGACGACCACGGCACGGCCGTGCTGCCCTCCCCTTCCCTTCTCTCTGCCTCCCTTCTCTTCCCCTTGCGCCCGCACTCACCCGCCTCCTTTTTCCCTCTGCCCCGTGCCCAGAGTCGCCAGGAATCGCTCGCCGGAGTCCGAGCCCACCGAGGAAGAAGGAGCCGACGCCGCCGCCGCTAGAGGAGTCCCCGAGCCTCGTCCTTGCGCCCAGGAGCTTCCCCACCTTGCCGCCGTCGTCCTGCACCTGCCGCACGCCCTCCCGAGCCCCCGAGGTGAGCGCACAGTCCTCGACGCCGTCGCCGGAGCCGCGGCGCCGCCCGTTTCTGGTCGCCGGAGACGCGGGCGTCGTGCGCCGTTAGATCAGGATCGTGCGGTCGCATACCGATTCGTTTTAATTAATAAAACCCTGACATGCGGGTCCCACGCGTCAGGTTTAAATAAACAGCGCGCGCTCGCTGAGTCGCTGACCAGTGGGTCCTCTCTGTCAGATTTTTCAACATTATCCACTCTGGATTTTAATTCGAATTTAAATTTCATTGAAAAACCAGTAATGAACCCAATTTTAGAAATTCCATAACTTTAGATTTACAACTCCAAATTTAGCAAATCCAACTGTTCTGGAAAGCTTATGAAATTATCTATCCAACTAAACTAGTTTCACCCCATTTGGATATATAATAAAAATACCATATTCAAAATACAGTAGCATGTTTAAATTCTAAACTTGTTTGTTTCTGATACTCTGATAATCCAAATTAGTTGAAACTAATTTTATTAGATCACCCTTAACCATGGTTAGTCAATCCTAAAAGGATTTAATTTTTAGATTAATATAATTTAAATAATAGCCAAAACCATATTAATTGGCTTCTGGATTCAAAACAATGTGTAGGGAGTTTTGTAACTCCAAATGACCCAAACCCAATTGTGTCATCTTCTACACATCATTAGCTTTCTGAAGAATTTTAGTTTGTATTTTTGTGACAAACAGAACTTAAACTATGCAATTAAACATGTGCAACAAGTTTCTGCCCTAATTAAAATACAATGGAATAATGTTTAATTCACTTAAATTGAAACCACATGATATTGTTTGGTGTGTGAAATGGTAAATTAGAACCTCTAAGAGTGTATTGCTATGATGATTGATTGAATAGGCTAGTGATTGTTTGTATTGGATTGCTTGTGTATTAGAAGAGAACGTTGCCGGATATATCGAGGAGGAAGGATTTGCTGAACCCGAAGACCAAGACCAAGATCACTTTGCCGAGCAAGGCAAGCTACTCTCTGAGCTTGCACCCAACTTATGCATCTAGATTTACAAATCATTTTAAGAGCAAAGGTTTACAAAAACCCTTTTTAAAAGTATATAGAGATTATTTTGCCACTATATGTAGAAGTATATATTAAAACTATAGGATGGAAAAACAATGTTGTTTATTCAAAACTCCTTTGAAAACTTGTGTGGATATATATAGCACCAAGATGGTGTGTTGAGATAAGAAAATGGAGAAAGGTGGTTTTAGAAAAGCACATTGTGTCATAGTACTCAGTCAAGCAACCGATACTCTGTGGGACCACATTTACCCACATATGGGAAAGGGCTTAGTCAGATAGTTTGCTCTTATTAGTATGGGACACTGCATCAACAGAGATGACTCTGTTATGCATGAGGGAGTGGCTTGGTGACCTAACCCTGACCTGGGTCCTCGCTCAAAAATCTATGAGTAGATAAGGAGGAGGATAGAAGGATGTCCGTATACACCGCCAGATAAAACCTATGAGTCCTCACACTTAGGGTTTCCGACGGGAAACTAGACTAGGTGTAGATGGAATGGTTCATAGGGGCAGGATCCTATACTAGCATGAGCAAAGGAAAGACTAGGGTCGGTGACTCAACCTCGCATACCACGGGTATGGCGAAGCGTGGCTGACACGATGAGTTATCGAATGAGTGTTGGAAAAGCGTGCTACCTCTGCAGAGGGTAATGAAACTATTCGAATAGCCGAGTCCTCGGATATGGACAGTTGAAGACCCTACTTAGACCATGTGCAAAGTTTTTGGAAAAGAGTTGAGTTTAAAAAGAGGAAGGAAATGGAGAGTGTTCCACACACCTATACCAACGGATCGGTATGAGGTAGTTGGAAAGATGTTACCATAATGGTTTATGGTTGGAAAAGGAGGGGTTTTGGAATAACACTAATAAAATTGAGATATCTAGTAGTAATATTCTTCTTATCTTCTTCAACAAAGATACAGAGATGTTTTAAATGAATAAAAGTGAGAAATTAAAAATGGAACTAGAGCACTCATATTGGAGTAGTTTGCGAGTACATTCAAATGTACTCATACTAGTTTGCTTCTGGCTATTGTCGTAGCCAGACATGGAGGAGTACTACACCCAGGAGGAGTATGGCGACATCTATGCCAACTAAGGATCTTCTCAAAGTCGACTGCCTGTCGGGTCTGCGTTAGCTGTTGGATGGCTGCTACGTTTAAGTTCCGCTGCTTATGTTGATTGTTTTGGTTTGGCCCTTGAAGGCACCTATGTAAGACTTGGTCTAGATGACCATTTTATGTAAGACTTTAAATTCGGTATTGTAATGGATGTAAACTTTGGTATTCAATTCGGATTATGTGCAACGACTGACTGATCACGGGATCGTTGTGTTAAGCATAATCGGGTATTTCGGACAGTTAGTCCGGGGTCCCCACAGAATTGGTATCAGAGCCATCTCGACTTTAGGAGCCTTAGATTAGCATGGTCGTTAGGTAGTGATTGCAAAAGTTGAGTTCAAAGAAAAACAAAGTAAGAACTTAGTTTAAGAAAATGGCTTATCTCTTACCCTCTCATTTGTGCAAAATTCTCTTCTTACCAACTACTAAGTTTTCTCTCATATTCATAAAAACTTGTCACACTTCATTTTAATAAACTTAAAAATCTGCTCACATATTTTCCCTTCTATTAAAATTTTGATATACTTGCCATCTCACTAACTTAAAAATTTTGACTAAAAAATTATAGATGGCGATCCATTTCACCGAGTTCGTTCAGCTGGAGAAGGATGGCAAGTTGATGTTCGAGAAGGACTTGTTCGAGTTGACCAAGCTATTAGGTCGTCCCACTCCTGAGTTCAGAGGAGCCCAGGTGGACGCTCCCGGTAGCGGGAACCTGTCCTGGTTGATCGAGGGGTCTGTTCGCGGGAACATCAAGTCCCCCGGATCCAGGGCACTCTCTTTCACCCTCATGGACGTCCACTGGGACGATGGACTGTGTCGATCCATGCAGAGGATGCTATCCCGGCTTTGTGAGGAGCACAAGGCGGAGCTGGTAAACTCTCGTTTCCAGTTCTACGGGAGGCGCACCATTGATGGACGCCCAATTCGGTCCCCTCTGCACCCGACATTCGGAGAGTATATTCTGGACATGGAGATTATGCTCTTTCGCACCCAGGAGGATCTGAGGTGCGCTAGGCTTCGGTCTCACTTTGAGCGTCTCTCGCTCAAGGAGAGTCGCGAGAGCGAGGCACAGCTGAAGACTGAGAAGACCGCTCTTCTGAAGAAGGGAACCCAGATGAGGAAGACCATAGCGAAGCTCCGCAAGAAGGTTGCTGAGCAGGATGAGCTGATAGAGGATTTGGAGCTCCGTACTGACGAGATGGAGGAGGAGGGCGAGGATCTCCGCAAGGAGAACAACGCTTTCCTCAGTGACGATGATGACTTTCTGGAGGAGATGGACGATGATGATGAGGATGATGAGGATGAGGATGATGAGGAGGAGGATCCAGAGGAGCCACCCTACCAGTCCGATGCTGACATGGCAGAGCCTGAGGTTCCACCTCAGTAGGCTAGTTACTTGGGTTCTACCGCAGGATTAGGTCGACCCCCCCCCCTACCGCTAGTAGAGTCAAAGTTGTGGTTCTTTTGGAACTCTCTGTATGTACATTAGTTAGGGAGAATGTTGTAAGCTAGGTTTAGATGAACTCTTGATGTAATGGTTGTGCTATGAAAATGTGTGCTAGTCTTGTTGACATGTGTTAAACGTTTTTCCTATAATCCGTAGTAAATCAACCTCTACGTAAAAACCCATCTTCCTTGGTCGGAACCCCTTCTGCTTGCCCTTATTCCCGGTGTACTTCAGGATGGTGGAGACTCGTCGCACCAACATGGATGGAGGAGCACCACCACCCCCACCGGACCCAACCACCGCCCAACTTCTGGCGCTCATCATGGAGGAACGTCAAGCTGCCCGGACTGAGCGTCAAGCTCATATCGCTGCCCTGCAACAGATAGCTGCCCCTCACAACAACAACAACAACAACAACAACAACCACCACAACAATGGCAATGGCAATAGCAATGGTGAAGGAAATCAGCGGTCCACTTTGAGCAACTTCCAGAGGACCAACCCACCCACCTTTTCCAAGGGACTTCACCCACTTGAGGCCGATGACTGGCTTCGCACCATTAACAACAACCTGATAGTTGCAGCCGTGGGAGAACCTGAGAAGGTGCTGTATGCGACCCACTATCTGGCAGGACCAGCACGGTCTTGGTGGGAAGCTACCAAGGCTCTACAGCAAGCTGGTTATGCTATCAGCTGGGATGATTTCTAGGAGAAGTTCCGCAAGAAGCACATTCCCCGCAGACTCATTGAGCGGAAGAAGGATGAATTCCGCAGGTTGCGGCAGGGAAGTAAGGATGTGGTCGGATACCTCGATGAGTTCACTGACTTGTCTCGGTATGCTCCTGATGATGTCGACACCGAGGGGAGAAAGATGGAGCGTTTCATGAACGGACTTCATGATGAACTGCAATGCGCCTTGGTTATCCATGACTTTGCTGATTTGGAATCACTTGTGGACAAGGCCATACAGTTGGAGACCAAGCGCAAATCCATGTTTGAGGGTCGTAAGAGGAGGATGATTGCCCAGGAAAGTTCGAGCAGTCAGAAACCTCGCACCCACCCACCAAACTCCAAGCCAGCATATAGACCACCACCCACTTCGCACCCCAGTTACCCTAAGCCCCCATACAACCCAAGCAAGTTCAGCCGTCCCAATGACAACACCCGTCCCGGAGGGAACTCTAGCCACCCCAACATCAATGCCAATGTGGTCTGTTTCAATTGTGGCACCAAGGGTCACTACTCCAAGGCATGCCCCAATCCTAAGAAGAATGGTCCGCGCCCCGATGCACAGGCGCCGAACAACGGTCAAGGCCACAATGGAAATGGCAAGAACCCCGCACCCCGCGGAAATGTGGCTGTTGCCAAGGGACGCCTGCACCACATCAATGCTGAAGAGGCCATGGATGCACCAGATGTTGTGATGGGTACGTTCCTTGTCAACTCAGTACCTGCAACTGTTCTGTTTGATTCTGGTGCTACTCATTCTTTTGTTACCCAAGAATTTGTTGCTAAGGGAGGTTTAGTCGGAAGCCTCTTACCCAGACCCATGGTCATCCAAATTCCAGAATCCACCATAGATACCAAGTCATTTTGCCCGGACGTTTCCCTTGAGATCGAAGGGGAAAAGTTCCTAGTCGACTTGATCATTCTAGGAACCCAAGGAATAGATGTCATACTGGGTATGAATTGGTTAGCTAAGTACCATGGTCGAATTGACTGTGCCAGAAGAGCTGTAGCCCTCACCACCGACAAAGGAGTAGAAGTGGAGTATGTGTCAGAAACCAGTCGACCCCAACCAGGATGCCATGAGAGCATAGCTCGACCAGCCCTAGATGAGATCCGTGTGGTTCACCTGTTCAAAGATGTCTTTCCTGAGGAATTACCTGGTATGCCACCGGATCGGGATATTGAGTTCATCATTTAACTTATCCCCGGGACAGCCCCCATATCCCAAAGACCCTATCGGATGAATCCAGAAGAACTGGTTGAATTGAAGAAGCAGTTAGCAGATATGCTCAGCAAAGGGCTTATTCGCCCAAGTGCTTCACCCTGGGGATCACCCATTATTTTTGTGGATAAGAGAGATGGTACCACACGCCTGTGTGTGGATTATCGCAGATTAAACGATGTGACCATCAAAAATAAGTACCCTCTCCCAAAGATCGAGGATCTGTTCGATCAAATGAACGGAGCCCGAGTCTTTTCCAAGATCGATCTTCGGTCAGGGTATCATCAGTTAAGAATCCGAGAGTCAGACATTCCCAAGACTGCCTTCACAACCCGTTACGGTTTATTTGAGTACACCGTAATGTCCTTTGGTCTGACCAATGCCCCAGCCTATTTTATGAATCTCATGAACAAGATCTTCATGGAGTATCTTGATAAGTTCGTGGTAGTTTTCCTTGATGACATCCTTATTTACTCCAAAACGGAAGAAGAGCATGCTGAACACCTGCGTCTAGTTTTAGCAACCCTCCGAGAACATCAGTTGTATGCCAAGTTCAGCAAGTGTGAGTTCTGGCTCAGTGAAGTCTTATTTCTCGGACATGTTGTGTCTGCGGGAGGAATTTCCGTAGACCCAGAGAAGATCCAAGCCATTGTGGACTGGAAAGCCCCAACTAGTGTGACTGAAATCCGAAGTTTTCTCGGACTAGCGGGATACTACCGCAAGTTCGTTGAGGGATTTTCCAGTATAGCCAAACCCCTTACCCAACTGCTGAAAAAGGACAAGAAATTTGAATGGACTCAGAAGTGTGAAGAGAGTTTCCAGGAGTTAAAGAAGAGACTGACCTCAACCCCTGTCCTGATTATGCCAGACGTCACCAAGAGTTTCGACGTGTATTGCGATGCATCACGTCTAGGATTGGGTTGTGTTCTGATGCAAGAAGGCAAGGTGGTGTCGTATCAGTCTCGACAGTTGCGACCGCACGAAGAGAACTACCCAACCCATGACCTGGAGTTAGCCGTTGTTGTTCTTGCTTTGAAGACATGGCGCTCCTATTTGGCGGGACATCGCTGCGAGATTTATACGGATCATAAGAGCTTGAAGTATATCTTCACGCAGAGGGAATTAAATTTGCGACAGAGAAGGTGGATGGAATTAATCAAGGATTATGATATCGGCATCAATTATCACCCTGGAAAGGCTAATGTAGTTGCCGATGCCCTTAGTCGCAAACCCTGCACCATGAATGCCATGATCCAAGCAGAGCAGCCAGCCCTGTTTAAGGAGTTCAAAGATTTTGGACTAGAGCTTGTTAGCCACGGCTATCTCGCCCATTTAGAGTTAGCTCCAACTCTGATAGATCAGATCAAGGAGGCCCAGAAAGGTCATGAGAGCATAGAAGGAATCAAGAAGAAGATTTCTCTCGGTAAAGCGCCTGGTTTTACCGAGGATGCCGATGGAGTGTTGAGATTCAATGGTCGTATCTGTGTCCCCAATACCTCAGAGCTCAAGGAGTTAATCCTAAAGGAAGCCCACGAGACCCCTTACTCAATCCACCCCGGCGGAACCAAGATGTACCAAGACCTTCGTGAAAGATTTTGGTGGCATGGAATGAAGCGAGAGATTGGTGCTTTCGTAGCCAAGTGTGATATTTGTCAGCGAGTCAAGGCTGAACATCAGCGACCCGCTGGATTGCTTCAACCCCTAAAGATTCCCGAGTGGAAGTGGGATGAGATTGGAATGGATTTTATCACCGGACTTCCAAGGTCCAACCGAGGCCATGACTCAATATGGGTCGTCGTTGACAGGCTGACCAAGGTGGCCCATTTTATTCCCGTCCACACCACCTATAGGGGAAATCAGTTAGCAGACCTGTATATTTCCAGAATAGTAACCCTGCATGGTGTGCCTAAGAGGATTGTATCAGATAGAGGCACCCAGTTCACCTCAAGGTTCTGGAAAGCCCTGCATGAAGCCCTCGGAACCAAGTTGGCATTTAGCACAGCTTATCACCCCCAGACCGATGGCCAAACTGAACGAGTGAACCAGATATTAGAGGACATGCTTCGCGCATGTGTCCTAGCCTATGGATCCAAATGGGAAGATTGTCTTCCATTTGCAGAATTCTCCTACAACAACAGTTACCAGTCTAGTCTGCAAATGGCCCCCTTTGAAGCCCTTTACGGCAAGAAGTGTCGTACACCCCTGAATTGGTCCGATACCGGAGAAGGCAAACTGTTTGGACCAGATACCCTCCGCGAAGCTGAAGAGCAAGTACAGCTTATCCGAGAGCGACTCAAGACCGCCCAATCCCGTCAGAAGAGTTACGCTGATCCCAAGCGTCGTGATGTCACCTTCAATATCGGAGATTATGTCTATCTCCGAGTGACACCCCTTAAAGGAATGCAGCGTTTCCATATCAAAGGAAAATTAGCGCCAAGATATATTGGACCCTTCAAGATTCTTGCCCGTCGAGGAGAAGTGTCTTATCAACTGGAGTTGCCCCAAGAGTTAGAAGATTACCATGATGTTTTCCACATTTCCTTGCTCCGGAAGTGTCTTCAAGTTCCTGACCAGCCTGATGTTTTCAAAAACATCGATCACCAGTCCGTCGACCTGAATCAACATCTGACTTATCGTGAGACGCCCCTCAAGATTCTCGACGAAGATGTTCGTCTCACCCGCAGGCGAGCAATCAAGTTCTACAAAGTCCAGTGGACTAACCACTCTGAAGAGGAAGCAACTTGGGAACGTGAAGACTATCTTAGGAGCGAGTTTCCCAACCTCTTTAGTACCCAGGCCTAGCAAATCTCGGGACGAGATTTATTTTAAGGGGGGAAGTCTGTAACATCCCAGAATGTTAATATAATTAGTAATGCAAAAATGTGGGCCAACAAAAACTTTTCTTATAAAAATGTGTGTATGTTTAATTCTTGAGTGTGCTTGTTACATTGTTTGCAATATTGTTGAATTCTAGCTCTATTTGAACAAATTGAAAGACAAGAAAAACAAATAAAACAAATCCTAAAGACAAAACACCATGTGACACATGTCACATTATTTTTCCAAAATTAAGAAGCATAATTTATTTTTACACCAAAACCCATGGAGAAATATTATAAACACTCCTAGTTAATTTTTACAAACTATTCCCTTTCAAAAATTCAAATTCAAAACTTCAAATTCAAATTAGAAATTCATGATTGAAATATTTCAAAATATTTCAAAAAGACTTTGTAACACTTACTAATAATATACTTAGCCTAGATCTTAAATTTGGACTCAAAAGAATAAAGAGAAATAGGAGAATTAAAATAGAAAAATGCTACTGTTTTGATTCGGGAAATTCATCAAACACCTGGTGATCACCTCCTGTTCATCCCAAACCGAACCCAAACCTCGGATCAAATCGAGCAATGGAGTGTTTAGCTTGTCGAATTAGAGCCCCCACTGCACTCCTCTCCTCACCACGATCACAGAGCGCTCGAGAACGTGAGAAAAATCGGCCGGGAGCACCGTTGGACGCCAGGGGACAACCGCCGGCGCGCACGTCGCCATTGTCGGCACAGTGGCCGCGCAGACGCCGCGCCGTGCTGCCGCACCGTGCCCCCTCGCTCTCCCTCGCCTTCTGGGTCCCTCGCGCGGCAGCAGCTCGCTCCAGCACGCCCCGACCGCGCCGCGCCCGAGCCATGCCGTGCACGTCGTGCACCGCCCGAGCGCGCTCGCGGCCGGCCCGCCTCGCCCCGCACGCACCCGAGCACGCCACGCCGCTCCACCTTGCCCGCCTGGTCCCCTGAGAGCCCCGCAGCGTAGCCGCGCCCCTCCACCGGCCTACGGCGGCCCCGCACGGCCACGGGCGCCCCTGCACCGCGCCCACCGTGCGCCGCCCGGCCGCTATAAAAGCCGCCCGTGCCCTGCACTTCTCCGCACCGCACCACCGCCTCTGCCTCTCCCCCTCACACCATTTTCCTCTCCCTTGTGCACAGCGAGGAGGCCAGGTCCGAGGCCGAGGAGCCTCGGGTCGCCGTCCTCTTCCTCGAGCTCGCCGTGCCCGAGGTAGACGACGACCACGGCACGGCCGTGCTGCCCTCCCCTTCCCTTCTCTCTGCCTCCCTTCTCTTCCCCTTGCGCCCGCACTCACCCGCCTCCTTTTTCCCTCTGCCCCGTGCCCAGAGTCGCCAGGAATCGCTCGCCGGAGTCCGAGCCCGCCGCGGAAGAAGGAGCCGACGCCGCCGCCGCTAGAGGAGTCCCCGAGCCTCGTCCTTGCGCCCAGGAGCTTCCCCACCTCGCCGCCGTCGTCCTGCACCTGCCGCACGCCCTCCCGAGCCCCCGAGGTGAGCGCACAGTCCTCGACGCCGTCGCCGGAGCCGCGGCGCCGCCCGTTTCTGGTCGCCGGAGACGCGGGCGTCGTGCGCCGTTAGATCAGGATCGTGCGGTCGCATACCGATTCGTTTTAATTAATAAAACCCTGACATGCGGGTCCCACGCGTCAGGTTTAAATAAACAGCGCGCGCGCTCGCTGAGTCGCTGACCAGTGGGTCCTCTCTGTCAGGTTTTTCAACATTATCCACTCTGGATTTTAATTCGAATTTAAATTTCATTGAAAAACCAGTAATGAACCCAATTTTAGAAATTCCATAACTTTAGATTTACAACTCCAAATTTAGCAAATCCAACTGTTCTGGAAAGCTTATGAAATTATCTATCCAACTAAACTAGTTTCACTCCATTTGGATATATAATAAAAATACCATATTCAAAATACAGTAGCATGTTTAAATTCTAAACTTGTTTGTTTCTGATACTCTGATAATCCAAATTAGTTGAAACTAATTTTATTAGATCACCCTTAACCATGGTTAGTCAATCCTAAAAGGATTTAATTTTTAGATTAATATAATTTAAATAATAGCCAAAACCATATTAATTGGCTTCTGGATTCAAAACAATGTGTAGGGAGTTTTGTAACTCCAAATGACCCAAACCCAATTGTGTCATCTTCTACACATCATTAGGTTTCTGTAGAATTTTAGTTTGTATTTTTGTGACAAACAGAACTCAAACTATGCAATTAAACATGTGCAACAAGTTTCTGCCCTAATTAAAATACAATGGAATAATGTTTAATTCACTTAAATTGAAACCACATGATATTGTTTGGTGTGTGAAATGGTAAATTAGAACCTCTAAGAGTGTATTGCTATGATGATTGATTGAATAGGCTAGTGATTGTTTGTATTGGATTGCTTGTGTATTAGAAGAGAACGTTGCCGGATATATCGAGGAGGAAGGATTTGCTGAACCCGAAGACCAAGACCAAGATCACTTTGCCGAGCAAGGCAAGCTACTCTCTGAGCTTGCACCCAACTTATGCATCTAGATTTACAAATCATTTTAAGAGCAAAGGTTTACAAAAACCCTTTTTAAAAGTATATAGAGATTATTTTTCCACTATATGTAGAAGTATATATTAAAACTATAGGATGGAAAAACAATGTTGTTTATTCAAAACTCCTTTGAAAACTTGTGTGGATATATATAGCACCAAGATGGTGTGTTGAGATAAGAAAATGGAGAAAGGTGGTTTTAGAAAAGCACATTGTGTCATAGTACTCAGTCAAGCAACCGATACTCTGTGCGACCACATTTACCCACATATGGGAAAGGGCTTAGTCAGATAGTTTGCTCTTATTAGTATGGGACACTGCATCAACAGAGATGACTCTGTTATGCATGAGGGAGTGGTTTGGTGACCTAACCCTGACCTGGGTCCTCGCTCAAAAATCTATGAGTAGATAAGGAGGAGGATAGAAGGATGTCCGTATACACCGCCAGATAAAACCTATGAGTCCTCACACTTAGGGTTTCCGACGGGAAACTAGACTAGGTGTAGATGGAATGGTTCATAGGGGCAGGATCCTATACTAGCATGAGCAAAGGAAAGACTAGGGTCGGTGACTCAACCTCGCATACCACGGGTATGGCGAAGCGTGGCTGACACGATGAGTTATCGAATGAGTGTGGGAAAAGCGTGCTACCTCTGCAGAGGGTAATGAAACTATTCGAATAGCCGAGTCCTCGGATATGGACAGTTGAAGACCCTACTTAGACCATGTGCAAAGTTTTTGGAAAAGAGTTGAGTTTAAAAAGAGGAAGGAAATGGAGAGTGTTCCACACACCTATACCAACGGATCGGTATGAGGTAGTTGGAAAGATGTTACCATAATGGTTTATGGTTAGAAAAGGAGGGGTTTTGGAATAACACTAATAAAATTGAGATATCTAGTAGTCATATTCTTCTTATCTTCTTCAACAAAGATACAGAGATGTTTTAAATGAATAAAAGTGAGAAATTAAAAATGGAACTAGAGCACTCATGTTGGAGTAGTTTGCGAGTACATTCAAATGTACTCATACTAGTTTGCTTCTGGCTATTGTCGTAGCCAGACATGGAGGAGTACTACACCCAGGAGGAGTATGGCGACATCTATGCCAACTAAGGATCTTCTCAAAGTCGACTGCCTGTCGGGTCTGCGTTAGCTGTTGGATGGCTGCTACGTTTAAGTTCCGCTGCTTATGTTGATTGTTTTGGTTTGGCCCTTGAAGGCACCTATGTAAGACTTGGTCTAGATGACCATTTTATGTAAGACTTTAAATTCGGTATTGTAATGGATGTAAACTTTGGTATTCAATTCGGATTATGTGCAACGACAGACTGATCACGGGATCGTTGTGTTAAGCATAATCGGGTATTTCGGACAGTTAGTCCTGGGTCCCCACAGGCTGGCCTGAACTTCTGAGGCTAGACCACGCGACGGAGGGAGCGGGTGAATGCATGCAGCCCGTGGCGTACGTGGCAACCCCGTTCTTGCAGACCCATGCGGTTTTGCTGGCCCGCCTAGACAATCTCCTCCAAGAGGCGGTTCTGGCGGTCTCGTTGGCGCTCCATCCCTACGCGCGCGTCCGACGCGGTGCACTGCACGATTTGGCAGTCACGCGGTAATGATGCGTGCGAGGCAACTCTTTGTGTCGCTGCCGGAGAGGGTCCCGGAGGTGGCGGAGGTGCGTCAGGCGCAGCCGTGCCCACGAGGGAGTGGTGCACAATCGACCGCGATGGAGCGGGGCGAGTGGTGGCGATGCCGATGAGGTGGTTGAGGAGTTCTAGCCACTACTCGTGAGTCTCTAGAGTAGGCCGGTAGCGGAGAAGTTCTTGCGCCATGAGCAGAGTCGTGTGCGGACCGGGCTCCGCGCGTCATTGGGAGGAGGCGCTCGGGAGCTGCGTCCTGTGCGCGTGGTGCTCGGGGTGTTCCTCCCCGTCGTGCTCCGGCTCGCTCTCGGGCTCCTCCACGTGCGGCCCGATGTTGGCGCGCTCCTCATGGCGGGGCGACCCCGTCGTCCACGAGTGGCGGTGGCGCCAGGCGCAGTGTTGGTTCCTTCGGGTGCGCGCCTGCTGGCGCGGGCTGCGCGAGTGGCGCGAGTGTCCGTCATGTCGCGGTAGCGGATTGAAGGTCGTTACGCGCCTCAATCCCATACCTGGCGCGCCAAATGTCGGAGAGTGACTCCCACGAAACATGATTAGTACACCCTAAAGAGTAGTTCGAAGGGGGATTGAACACGGAGGTCAGACAACCCTCGAGAGGCTCGACGACGGTGCTCGCCGAGCTTGGAGAGGGACAGCACGACAGAGATGAAACACCATCCCGTACCCAGGTTCACGGCCCTCAGGAGGAGGTAACACCGCTACTCCTACTTGTCTGTATTACACTTCGAAGGCTATAGTACAATGAGCTTGCCGAGGGCTCTCTTGAGGCAGTTTGTTGCTTGAAGAGGGAAGCTATGGTCTTCTTCCTCCTCGAGCAGTTGGCTATCTTACACGCTTGGCTAGGGTTCCAAGGGTTCAGAATGCGATCCAATGCTACGGTGGTGCCCCTACACCTTCTATAGGCACCCCGGGCCTCGTCCTTGCGCTTTACGCTGAGGATGAGTTCCCACATGGCAGCGCCGCGAAGGAGTGGAGTTCACCACCGCATAATTGTTCAAGGACACGGTCCATCCGTGCTAAAGTTAGCGGCGGTGGCCGACAACCTGCAGTCCGCGCAGAACGACCAGCAGGCGCTGCGGGGGTCGTGGCGGAGCTCACAATGACGATCTTATTGGAGCGTTGCACCGTCCAGCCGCTTTATCACTAAAGAGGAAAGTCCTTGCTGTCCAGGCGCGGGCGGCGCAACTTTGTTGACTCCTTTATCACCATAATGGCAACTGCGATGCTCACGTCACTCTGCGGCCGCAGAGGCCATGTGTGCCCTGCAGCGGTTTCTTAGCCGCGAAGTGTCTCCACAGAGCCGCGGTGGCCTGTGGAGAGGTTCCTGTTGACTTCTCTCCAGGCGAGTAGAGCATGGGGAGTCTCTTGAATCGCAGGGTCCTCTTCAGGCCCTCGCTTCCCCTTCAGGCCCTCAAGACGAGTAGCCTCTCGAGAGTCTCTCCAAGCGGTTGCTTGGTCCTTAGTTGTTTCGTCGAATCTGTCGCGTGCGAGGCCTGTGCAGAGTGGGCTCTGCACACTCTGGGCCTCACTGCACCGATAGTCTCCAACGTATCTATAATTTCGTATGTTCCAGCTATATTATACCTAGTTCTTACAAGTTTTTATGCATTTTATATAGTTTTATGCATTTTCTGGGAATAATCCATTAACAAGATGCCACAGTGCTAGTTCCCTGTTTTCTGCTTTTTTTTGTTTCAGAAAAGTACTTAAGGAAATATTCTCGGAATCGGACGATTTCTTTTCTGAACTCCTTTTTAATTTCGGAAAGTTCCAGAAGACCGAAGACGACACGAAGTGGGTGGCCGAGGCAGCGCCACCACGGACGCACGGCAGGAACCCTGGCCACGTGACAAACATGTGTGGCCCCTCGGGCCTCCACCGACTACGCCCTTTTGCCTACATATATCCCCCCGAAACAAAAATCCTAACACGGTGCGCAATATTTCCTCCACGGGTCCCAAGCGCCGCCGCCGCCGTCGAAGACAAGATTCGGGGGACAGAACTCTCTGTTCCGGCACCCTGCCGGGACGGAGAATTGCCCCCGGAGCCATCTCCATTGACTCCACCGCCATCTCCATCGCCGTTGCTGACTCCTACGATGAGGAGTAAGTAGTTCTCCCTCGAGGCTGCGTGTTCTACGGTAGCTATGTTGTCTATCTCTCTCCCCCATGATGTGATATATTACGTGATCATAAGCTTTGTAATCTAGTTAAATATGTGATGCTTATAGTGTACCTGCACTTAAAATATTGCAGGTACCTGTGTATAGTGCAAATCCCTGGATCGATTCATTTGCACACAGAGTTTACGATGTAATATCACAACAAAGTATCAAATTATTACAACGCTGATCCAGACTTAGAAAATATTCATTACAACTTGCATAGCGTAAAACTAGCGGTGAACAGAGTAAACAGCGGAAAATTATTCTTCATGGAATCCCCATCATCAGCATGTGCCACAGGCGAGCATGTTGGTTGAAGACTCGAAACCCTTAGCGAAAAATCTCACTCGTCATCAGAACAGTCTGCAATAAGAAAAATATTGCAACAACGTGGGTCAGAACCATTTAAAAATGGAACTAGCAAGTGACACTATGATGGACACTTAAAGGAATAACTCTATAACCTATATGCTTATTTGGCTGGTGGAGCTCAAGGCTATTTTGCGGAAAAGCAAGTTTTTCCCTAACTCTTTGCAACAACTTTACCTAGTAGAGACAAATATGGTATGAAAGCCATAGTCTCAAACTACCCGTGTTCACCCATCAAGTTTTAACTTAGAAGTTAGAATGGTGGAATCCTCCATTGACGTCCTCGTTCAGCTGCTCAAATTGTTCGTACCGGGGACACGGCTAAGTACTTAGATTTTAAATCTGCAGAGGTTGTGCATGTTCACCATTGTACCCATTCAACCCAAACTATCCTATACACTCTGGAAGTGTTAAGGAAAATGAGAGGAATGAGACGAGATCTTTCTGAAGCATTTTCCCTCCCCATAACGGCCTGACGCGCTCCACCTACAAATCCTCTACCACCACCTGTCAGGCCGGGGCGAGTCCACGCAGCTTAGTTTTCTTGCCTTCTTGCCTTTTGCTTGACGGGGCGTGCGTTTGGACACATGACTAAGTGGTGCTCCATCACCTCCCTCGGTACACCAGACATGTCTGACGGAGTCCATGCGAAAATGTCAGATTTTTCCTGGAGGAAGGCGGCGAGCGCGCCTTCCTATTTGGGAGGTAGAGCATAGCCAATGGTGACGCTAGCCCCTGAGCCCTCAGCCCCCGAGCTGCTGGTGCTCAAGGAGACCTTGTAGGCTGTCTCGACACCGCGCGTGGCATCCAGGACGTGGCCGTGGATGGAGATGGTGCCAGCGCTGCCGGGGATCTTGACCATGTTGTAGGCATGGTGTGTGACGACCATGAATTTGGCGAGGGTGGGGCAGCCGAGGATGGCGTTGTACGGCAAGCCGATGTGCGCGACATCGAAGTCGATGACGGTGCGGTAGTTCTTCTGCGTGCCAAAGGTGACAGCGAGTCGGACATGCCCAAGAGGCTCGATGGAGCCGCTGGTGACTCCCGTGAAGGGCCTGGAGGGCATGAGCCACTCGTACGGCACTTCAAACGTCTCAAAGGTCTTGATAGAGATGACGTTCATGCCTGCACCTCCATCAACGAGCGTCTTGGAGACGACGATGTTGTTGATGGTGGGGTAGCAGACCAGCGGGAGGGTTCCAACAGTCTTGGTGGACTTGGGGTGGTCTTGCGCGTCGAAAGCGATGGTGTACTGCGACCACTTCAGGGGCCTGGATGTCTCGACAATGGGGAGCGTGGCATTGAGCTCGCGGGCGAACTACTTGAACTAGTTGTTCAACTTGGGCGCCTGAGCCATGCCGAGGATGCAGGCCATAGCCCCTCTCGGGTCCTGGTAGCCTCCATCTTCCTCCTCAGGGAGGTTGATGTTCTTCTCGGCGGCGTTGGCCAGAGTGCCTGGTAACTTCTGGTAGCCGCCCTTGTGTCCGCCTCCGCGGTAGCCGCGGCCTCGGCCGCGGCAGCCGCTGCCCTCGGCTTGCTCGTGCTCCTTGCTTAGCCTCTTGAGGTCAAAGCAGGTCATAGTAGAGTGGTCGCGCCTGTTCTGGAAGACGCAGAACGGACGGTTGTCCTCCTTCTTCTCGCCAGGCTTGGGGGAGTTCCTGCGGGAGCCCTTGGCGTCAGGCTCTGCCGCGAGGACCGTGGTGGCCTTGCGCTTGGGCTCCTCCTTCTTGTAGCTCTTGGACCCCTCACCAGGGTCATCTCCCCGCGAGCTCATCTTGACGAAGAGGAGTCCCTCTTCAGCCTTGGCGCGCTTATCCGCCAGATCGAACAGCTTAACCACAGAGGTGAGCTTGTCTTCGATGCCTAGCTTCTCGAGCATCCTAGGGTTCCGGACACCCTCTCAAAAGGCAGCGATGACCTGGGTGTCAGGGATGTTTGGTATCTTGTTCCGCACATGGTTGAAGCGCTGGATGTACTTGCGGAGGGTCTCATCCTTGTTCTGCATCTCAGCGCACAGGTCAGTGTGGGTGAGCGCATTGGCGACGAACTGCTTCCAGAGCTCTTCCCACGAGCCCACGGAGTCCTTCGGGAGGTTCAGGAGCCACGACAGCGCGGAGTCGCGAAGCACGTGGGAGAACCAGTTGGCCATGACCTTGTCGTCTCCTCCCGCAGCTTGGATGGAGGTGGTGTTGAGCTGCAAAAACTCGACAGGGTTGTTGGAGCAGTCGTAGCCCTTGGGGAGGGCTGGCCTGAACTTCTGAGGCTAGACCACGCGACGGAGGGAGCGGGTGAATGCATGCAGCCCGTGGCGTACGTGGCAGCCCCGTTCTGCGGAGCCATGCGGTTTTGCTGGCCCGCGTAGCCAATCTCCTCCAAGAGGCGGTTCTGGCGGTCTCGTTGGCGCTCCATCCCTACGCGCGCGTCTGGCGCGGCGCGCTGCACGATGTGGCAGTCACGCGGCAATGATGCGTGCGAGGCAACTCTTTGTGTCGCTGCCGGAGCGGGTCCCGGAGGTGGCGGAGGTGCGTCAGGCGCAGCCGTGCCCACGAGGGAGTGGTGCACAATCGACCGCGATGGAGCGGGTCGTGTGGTGGCGATGCCGACGAGGTGGTTGAGGCGTTCTAGTCACTGCTCGTGAGCCTCTAGAGTAGGCCGGTAGCGGAGAAGTTCTTGCGCCATGAGCAGAGTCGAGTGCGGACCGGGCTCCGCGCGTCGTTGGGAGGAGGCGCTCGGGAGCTGCGTCCTGTGCGCGTGGTGCTCGGGGTGTTCCTCCCCGTCGTGCTCGGGCTCGCTCTCGGGCAACTCCACGTGCGGCCCGGTGTTGGCGCGCTACTCACGGCGGGGCGACCCCGTCGTCCACGAGTGGCGGTGGCGCCAGGCGCAGTGTTGGTTCCTTCGGGTGCGTGCCTGCTGGCGCGGGCTGCGCGAGTGGCGCGAGTGTCCGTCATGTCGCGGTAGCGGATTGAAGGTCGTTACGCGCCTCAATCCCCTACCTGGCGCACCAAATGTCGGAGAGTGACTCCCACGAAACAGGATTAGTCACACCCTGAAGAGTAGTTCGAAGGGGGATTGAACACGGAGGTCAGACAACCCTCGAGAGGCTCGACGACGGTGCTCGCCGAGCTTGGAGAGGGACAGCACGACAGAGATGAAACACCAGCCCGTACCCAGGTTCACGGCCCTTAGGAGGAGGTAACACCGCTACTCCTGCTTGTCTGTATTACACTGCGAAGGCTATAGTACAATGAGCTTGCCGAGGGCTCTCTTGAGGCAGTTTGTTGCTTGAAGAGGGAAGCTATGGTCTTCTTCCTCCTCGAGCAGTTGGCTATCTTACACGCTTGGCTAGGGTTCCAAGGGTTCAGAATGCGATCATTTGCTACGGTCGTGCCCCTGCACCTTCTATAGGCGCCCCGGGCCTCGTCCTTGCGCTTTACGCAGAGGATGGGTTCCCACATGGCAGCGCCGCGAAGGAGTGGAGTTCACCACCGCAGAATTGTTCATGGACACGGTCCATCCGTGCTAAAGTTAGCAGCGGTGGCCGACAACCTGCAGTCCGCGCAGAACGACCAGCAGGCGCTGCGGGGGTCGTGGCGGAGCCCACAATGACGATCTTCTTGGAGCGTTGCACCGTCCAGCCGCTTTATCACGAAAGAGGAAAGTCCTTGCTGTCCAGACGCGGGCGGCGCAACTTTGTTGACTCCTTTATCACGAGAATGGCAACTGCGACGCTCGCGTCACTCTGCGGCTGTAGAGGCCATGTGTGCCCTGCAGCGGTTTCTTAGCCGCGAAGTGTCTCCACAGAGCCGCGGTGGCCTGTGGAGAGGTTCCTGTTGACTTCTCTCCAGGCGAGTAGAGCATGGGGAGTCTCTTGAATCGTAGGGTCCTCTTCAGGCCCTCAAGACGAGTAGCCTCTCGAGAGTCTCTCCAAGCGGTTGCTTGGTCCTTAGTTGTTTCGTCGAATCTGTCGCGTGCGAGGCTTGTGCAGAGTGGGCTCTGCACACTCTGGGCCTCACTGCACCGACAGTCTCCAACGTATCTATAATTTCGTATGTTCCAGCTATATTATACCTAGTTCTTACAAGTTTTTATGCATTTTATATAGTTTTATGCATTTTCTGGGAATAATCTATTAACAAGATGCCACAGTGCCAGTTCCCTGTTTTCTGCTTTTTTTTGTTTCAGAAAAGTACTTAAGGAAATATTCTCGGAATCAGACGATTTCTTTTCTGAACTCCTTTTTCATTTGGGAAAGTTCCAGAAGACCGAAGACGACACAAAGTGGGTGGCCGAGGCAGCGCCACCACGGGCGCACGGCAGGAACCCTGGCCACGTGAGCAACTTGTGTGGGACCCTCGGGCCTCCACCGACTTCGCCCTTTCGCCTACATATATTCCCCCGAAACAAAAATCCTAGCACGGTGCGCAATATTTCCTCCACGGGTCCCAAGCGCCGCCGCCGTCGAAGACAAGATTCGGGGGACAGAACTCTCTGTTTCGGCACCCTGCCGGGACGGAGAATTGCCCCCGGAGCCATCTCCATTGACTCCACCGCCATCTCCATCGCCGTTGCTGACTCCTACGATGAGAAGTAAGTAGTTATCCCTCGGGGCTGCGGGTTCTACGGTAGCTGTGTTGTCTATCTCTCTCTCCCATGATGTGATATATTACGTGATCATAAGTTTTGTAATCTTGTTGAATATGTGATGCTTGTAGTGTACCTGCACTTAAAATATGGCAGGTACCTGTTTATAGTGCAAATCCCTGGATCGATTCATTTGCACACACAGTTTATGATGTAATATCACAACAAAGTATCAAATTATTACAACGCTGATCCAGACTTAGAAAATATTCATTAAAACTTGCATAGCGTAAAGCTAGCGGTGAACAGAGTAAACAGCGGAAAATTATTCTTCATGGAATCCCCATCAGCAGCATGTGCCACAGGCGAGCATGTTGGTTGAAGACTCGAAACCCTTAGCGAAAAATCTCACTCGTCATCAGAACAGTCTGCAATAAGAAAAATATTGCAACAACGTGGGTCAGAACCATTTAAAAATGGAACTGCCAAGTGACACTATGATGGACACTTAAAGGAATAACTCTATAACCTATATGCTTATTTGGCTGGTGGAGCTCAAGGCTATTTTGCGGAAAAGCAAGTTTTTCCCTAACTCTTTGCAACAACTTTACCTATTAGAGACAAATATGGTATGAAAGCCATAGTCTCAAACTACCCGTGTTCACCCATCAAGTTTTATCTTAGAAGTTAGAATGGTGGAATCCTCCATTGACGTCCTCGTTCAGCTGCTCAAATTTTTCGTATCGGGGACACGGCTAAGTACTTAGATTTTAACTCTGCACAGGTTGTGCATGTTCACCATTGTACCCATTCAACCCAAACTATCCTATACAGTCTGGAAGTGTTAAGGAAAATGAGAGGAATGAGACGAGATCTTTCAGAAGCATTTCCCACCCCATAACGGCCTGACGCGCTCCACCTACAAATCCTCTACCACCACCTGTCAGGCCGGGGCGAGTCCACGCAGCTTAGTTGATCAAGCCAAAGCACATATTGGCAATCGCTGCACGAGAAGCAATCGTCACTTGGAGTTCTTCAGATTCCTTTGTTCCTGGGTGGCCGTCCACAAGTGTGATTCCACAGGTAAACCCCTGTGAACCCTCTCAACATAAACCATGCAAAACCACTTTCCACCTAGGTATTTTATTCTTAACTTAATAGAATTAACATTTCATCAAAAATAGTTTTTCATAGCATCAAAATTATACTAAGTGTTGCATAGGAACCTAGACACAGGAATAAGGAAGTCTAAACATGGTTTGCATAGCAATACTATCCTACACATACTTATAGAAAAATAATCTACTCATGCATAGAAAAATACAAGGACTTTTTATGAGGTGTGCCACTTGCCTTTGGAAGTTGTCGTTTCTCACAAACTATTCAACAACGAATGTTTGCTCTCCGTTCAATCTAAACAATATAAGCAAACAACAATACAACAATCAACATAAAACAGTACAAACATGGACAACAACACAAGGCATATAAAAGCAAGAACAAATTTCACAAAGGTTCATCACATAATTCAATATGCAAGAAGAATTGATGTGCTGAATAATTGGTTTTAATGGGCTGGTATTAAATAGAAATTTATCACACATTAATTTGGTCAAAAACATTTAAATCAAACTTAATGGTCTTAAAAGGCTTTTATCACCACTTAATTTCCTTAAAAACACTAATAAGACACTTTAAAAGTTTTACCATCAGTTTTTTATTGTTTCTATAATTAAACTTTTATTCAAAACATATAAACAATACTACAGGTCAAAATATAAAGTTTGTGACATTTTGCAAAAAGAAACATATTAACATTATTTATAGTATTAAAGTATAACAAAAATAATTAAATTAAGCCTCTGATTTTTAAACCATCAAAATAATGCTAAAAATTATTTTCTAACAGGGGCATAAAACTACACATATTTTAAGGTTTCCAAAACTATTTTATTTGCGAAAATTGGATTTATAGAATTAAAGATATACCAAATTTACTCAAATTGCTCATTTGCAATTTAAATAAATTTAGACTACTAAAAAATGTAAATCAACATAACCAAAGTATTCTACATGTAAGCGGCTTTCCAAGGATATTTAATTTACAAATTTTGAACTTATAGAAATAAAACAATAACTAAAACAATGTTTTAAACGTTTCTGTAAATAACAAGTTAGTGCACGATTAAAATACAAGTTTTTATTATACAACTATATTCTACACGTTCATACGATTCTATAGACTACAAAAACATTGAAAACGGAGCTACGGTTGATTTGAAATGGAATTTACAAGTTTTAACACTTTTCTAGAAATTTTAAAAATGATGTGATGACGCGGCCCTGACGTGGATAAGTGATTCGATCAAAACTGAACGATCTAGATCTAACGGTTGAAAATGGAAAATACCTATTTGATGTAAACTTGTAATCATGGTCGTGGGAGGCAGATCGGACGGCTCACCTCGCATTGGCCAAAAACCGGCGGCGCGACTTCGTCGGAGACCAGAGGGACGGCGGTGGCGGCTCGGGTGTGGACGGTGTCATCACGGTGGTCGTTCCCCGGACGCATGGAGGGTCTAACCGGATGCACCACGTCATGGCGGATAGGATGGTGAGAGCGTCCTAGAGGTGGCGTGGAGGCGCGGCGGAGTCTCGTATATTCCGGCGACCTCGGATCAAGCTCGGCCCGCATGAAATGCTGCAGGGGAGAAACAGAGAAGGGGTCAGGAGGTTGCGCGTGGCCACGGCGGAGATAGAGGAGGGACAATGAGGCTCGGTCATGCCTTATCTCACGTGAATCGATGAACGCGGCGGCGAACAAGCTCCCGTCGATTCGGAAGCGGAGAAGAGGCGACGAAGCATCTAGGGTGTGCACGGAAACGGCGAGCAGGTTGGTGTGGTTCTTGGGCGCTCATGGGGAGACTCCTCGCCGGAATTTGCAACACATGGTGGCGGTGTTGACGAACTTCGGCGGGCAAATACTTCGGCCTGACGGTGTCTCGGAGGGGGATTTTGGGGGCAAACGGTAGAGGAGGTTGTGGGCTACTAATAGCATCCAACGGTGCTTGATTTGGTGCGGTAATTCACCCGCAATCAAACGGAGACTAATTTTGGCCAAAACGGCCATGCTTAATGGCGGACAGAAATTAGAGCAACTTAGGGCATTTCGAAGAGGGCTTTTGTGCGGGAATGAAAGAGGAGATCACATTTCGAAGAGGGCTTTTGTGCGGGAATGAAAGAGGAGATCACGGGCTTTGATTAGCAAGAAACGGTTCTTGAATTGGTGGAGTAAACCGTGCGGAATCAATTCGTGAAGAAACGGCAAGATTTGACCAGTTTGTGCGTGCGCTCCGTCCGCTGGATGTTGAAGACGATCTGACGTCATCGCTGACATCAGCGATTTTTTTTTCCTGAATTTTCCTTATTTCTTTCATAACTTTTGATTTAAGACTCCAAATCAAGTCAACCAAATTTCTAAAAATTTGTAAAAACAATATCTTTGTGTTAATTCAGTTGTGGGCATGTTTTGAACACTTTTAAAAATTAATATTTTGAAATATTTCATAACATACAAATTTGCCCATTTAGGTCAACTTTGAATTTAGGGATCTAATAAATTCATTTGAGGTTAATTAAAATTTATAAAATTTCCACAATTCTATATGTTTTATCTTAAGATAATTTAAACTCATTTTCAATATTAAAACATTCTTGGCTTTAGTACAATATTAAATAACAATACACATCTATTTGAATTGAAAAGGGAAAAGTAATGTATTCATTTTTAATTCAAACTATTTTGTGCACCAATAAGTTTTATATTATGATAAATCATTTGAAAAGGCCATAATATATATTGGAAAACATTATGTCTTTAAATCTTTTCTTGTCTTGAAATATTCATGAAATTCATTTTATGTTTTAAAAGTTGATGAGATGATTTTAATTAATGAGATGCTTATTTAGATAACTTAAATACTTATAAATATAAATATAGTTTTCAAAGATATAAACTCTAGGGTTGAATTTACTATAACCATGTTTTAAATAGTTTAAAAGAAAATTTGTAAATATTATTTTAATATATGAATAGATATGGCTAAGTCGTTGAAATCAAATACTTTTTAAGAAACCTTTTTATTATAAGAAAATGGTTTGAAAGTTTGTATACCATTTGTCAAATTATATAATGGGGTTTAAGAAAAACAATTGGATAGTAAAATGTTTAACTTGAAACAAGTTTATGAAAATAGTGATTACTCGAGATATTTCAAATAATAAATAATTTGGAAGATGCTATGAAGTCTTTTATGGTTTGTTTTCTTATGCTTTTAATGTTTTATTTTAATCTAAAACACAAGTTTAAATTTTTAGTAATTTTTCAACATTCCAAAATATTGGTATGATACAGACTACCACCCTTAAAGGGAATCTCGTCCCCGAGATTCGGAGAGGCTAGAAAGAAAGACAATTTCTTGAAATGATTCTGATAGCTCGAGAGGTTTTGAGAAACGAAATTTCTGACATGAAAACTGGCAGGGAATGATTTTTTTCTGATTGGGGAATTAAAAGGGAGATGGGTTGGGATCTCTGGTTTTAAGCAACTGGATTTGAATTATCTGGTTGTGCTACCACCCTTGAAAAAATTGTTGATACTCAAAATGTTCTAACTTATATAAGAAGAACAATACAAATCATTACAAACAACATTTAACAAGCATCAAGCAACCAGGTTCAACACAAGCAAACACATACGTGAAAATTTTCAAACTTCTTTTGAGAAATCGAACTAATCGTTTATCGAACGAATCACACTAATGTCATGGAAAGACAACAATGATAGTACTGCCATACCACAATTTGATATGTCAATACATCATCGGATATCGTTTTTCTAAGGGATAGGTGGTCTGATCTATCTTTTTCTTGAGTGCCTCGAGTTCTTCTTCTACTTCCTTGAGTTCTTCGAGATGCTTCTGGGTGTTGTGAAGCCTAAAATGAAGTCTTTCTTCAAGGTACTCGATGACTCTCCACGCTGCATTTCTTGCTGAATCAAAGAATGAGGTGTGAAGTATTGGGTTGGTGAACATGCAGCCACCCTCAGTCTTGTGGTCATCTTCTTTGCTCCTGTATAGATGGACTTGCACCCACCAGTACTCTTGGTCTTCATCCATGAAAGGAAAACCTTTGTATACTGCTTCTCATTCAAAACCCAAACTCTTCATGTTATCCTTAAGTGCTCTTGGAAAATCGGTCTCACATTCCAAGGTCATGGTCATCACTGGTCCCTTCTTGAGTGATTCAATGATGGCGGTCATCTTAAGAAAACAAGAGAAGATACTAAGAAAGAAAATAGTTAAGATAGTTACAATAATGATGTTTGAAAAGTTCTTATTTTCAGCAAACTGAATGAAATAGATTTTCAGTCCTGTGGCCAAATCTAATTCTATCCAAACCTAGGGTTTCGAACCTACAGGCAACACATTGCTCTGATACCATCTGTAGTGTACCTGCACCTATAATATGGCAGGTACCTGTGTACAGTGCTAATCCCAGGATCGATTCGTTTGCACACACAGTTTACGATGTAATATCACAATAAAGTATAAAATTATTACAACGCTGATCCAGACTTAGAAAATATTCATTACAACTTGCATAGCGTAAAGCTAGCAGTGAACAGAGTAAACAGCGGAAAATTATTTTTCATGGAGTCCAGCATGTGCCACAAAGGAGCATGTTGGTTGAAGACTCGAAACCGTTAGCGAAAAATCTCACTCGTCATCAGAACAGTCTGCAATAAGAAAAATATTGCAACAACGTGGGTCAGAACCATTTAAAAATGGAACTGGCAAGTGACACTATGGTGGACACTTAGAGGAATAACTCTATTTGGCTGGTGGAGCTCAAGGCTATTTTGCGGAAAAGCAAGTTTTTCCCTAACTCTTTGCAACAACTTTACCTAGTAGAGACAAATATGGTATGAAAGGCATAGTATCAAACTACCCGTGTTCACCCATCAAGTTTTAACTTAGAAGTTAGAATGGTGGAATCCTCCATTGACGTCCTCGTTCAGCTGCTCAAATTGATCGTACCGGGGACACGGCTAAGTACTTAGATTTTAACTCTGCAGAGGTTGTGCATGTTCACCACTGTACCCATTCAACCCAAACTATCCTATACACTCTGGAAGTGTTAAGGAAAATGAGAGGAATGAGACGAGATCTTTCAGAAGCATTTTCCCTCCCCATAACGGCCTGACGCGCTCCACCTACAAACCCTCTACCACCACTTGTCAGGACGGGGCGAGTCCACGTAGCTTAGTTGATCAAGCCAGAGCCCATATTGGCAATGGCTGCACGAGAAGCAATCGTCACTTGGAGTTCTTCAGATTCCTCTGTTCCTGGGCGGCCGTCCACAAGTGTGATTCCACAGGTAAACCCATGTGAACCCTCTCAACATAAACCATGCAAAACTACTTTCCACCCAGGTATTTCATTCTTAACTTAGTAGCATTAACATTTCATCAAAAATAGTTATGCATACCATCAAAATTATACTAAGTGTTGCATAGGAACCTAGACACAGGAATAAGGAAGTCTAAACATGGCTTGCATAGCAATACTATCCTACACATACTTATAGAAAAATAATCTACTCATGCATAGAAAAATACTAGGACTTTTATGAGGTGTGTCACTTGCCTTTGGAAGTTGTCGTTTCTCACAAACTATTCAACAACGAACGTTTGCTCTCCGTTCAATCTAAACAATATAAGCAAACAACAATACAACAATCAACATAAAACACAACAAACATGGACAACAACACAAGGCATATAAAAGCAAGAAAAAATTTCACAAAGGTTCATCACATAATTCAATATGCAAAAAGAATTGATGTGCTGAATAATGGGTTTTAATGGGCTAGTATTAAATAGAAATCTATCACACATTAATTTGGTCAAAAACATTTAAATCAAACTTAATGGTCTTAAAAGGCTTTTATCACCACTTAATTACCTTAAAAACACTGTTAAGACACTTTAAAAGTTTTACCATCAGTTTTTAATTGTTTCTATAATTAAACTTTTATTCAAAACTTATAAACAATACTACTGGTCAAAAGATAAAGTCTGTGATATTTTGCAAAAATAAACATATTAACATTATTTCTAGTATTAAAGTATAACAAAAATACTCAAATTAAGCCTCTGATTTTTAAACCATCAAAATAATGCTAAAAATTATTTTCTAACAGGGGCATAAAACTACACATATTTTAAGGTTTCTAAAACTATTTTATTTGCAAAAATTGGATTTATAGAATTAAAGATATACCAAATTTACTCAAATTGCTCATTTGCAATTTAAATAAATTTAGACTACTAAAAAATGTAAATCAACATAAACAAAGTATTCTACATGTGAGGGGCTTTCCAAGGATATTTAATTTACAAATTTTGAACTTATAGAAATAAAACAATCACTAAAACAATGTTTTAAACGTTTCTGTAAATAACAAGTTAGTGCACGATTAAAATACAAGTTTTTATTATACCACTATATTCTACACGTTCATACGATTCCATAGACTACAAAAACATTGAAAACGGAGCTACGGTTGATTTGATATGTAATTTACAAGTTTTAACACTTGCATAGAAATTTTAAAAACGATGTGATGACGCGGCCCTGACGTGGATAAGTGATTCGATCTAAACTGCACGATCTAGATCTAACGGTTGAAAATGGAAAATACCTATTCGATGTAAAATTCTAATCATGGTCGTGGGAGGCAGATCGGACGGCTCACCTCGCGTTGGCCAAAAACCGGGGGCGCGACTTCAGCGTAGACGAGAGGGACGGCGGTGGCGGCTCGGGTGTGGACGGTGTCGTCACGGTGATCGTTCCCCGGACGCGTGGAGGGTCTCCCCGGATGCACCGCGTCATGGCGGAGAGGATGGTGACGCCGACGTCGTCCAGAGCGTCCTGGAGGTTGGCGTGGAGGCGCAGCGGAGTCTCGTATATTCCGGCGACCTCGGGTCGAGCTTGGCCCGCATGAAATGCTACAGGGGAGAAACAGAGAAGGGGTCAGGAGGTTGCGCGCGGCCACGGCGGAGATAGAGGAGGGACAATGAGGCTCGGGCATGCACTTATCTCGCGTGAATCGATGAACGCGGCGGCGAACAAGCTCCCGTCGATTCAGAAGCGGAGAAGAGGCGACGAAGCATCTAGGGTGCGCACGGAAACGGCGAGCAGGTTGGTGTGGTTCTCGGGCGCTCATGGGGAGACTCCTCGCCGGAATTTGCAACACATGGTGGCGGTGTTGACGAACTTCGGCGGGCAAATACTTCGGCCTGGCGGTGTCTCGGAGGGGGATTTTTGGGGAAAACGGTGGAGGAGGTTGTGGGCTACTAATAGCATCCAACGGTGCTTCATTTGGTGCGGTAATTCACCCGCAATCAAATGGGGACTAATTTCGGCCAAAAACGGCCATGCTTAATGGCGGACAGAAATTAGAGCAACTTAGGGCATTTCGGAGAGGGCTTTTGTGCGGGAATGAAAGAGGAGATCACGGGCTCTGATTAGCAAGAAACGTTTCTTGAATTGGTGGAGTAAAACGTGCGGAATCAATTCGTGAAGAAATGACAAGCGATTTTTTTCCTGAATTTTTCTTATTTCTTTCATAAGTTTTGATTTAAGACTCCGAATCAAGCCAAACAAATTTCTAAAAATTTGTAAAAACAAATATCTTTTTGTTAAACCAGTTGTGGGCATGTTTTGAACACTTTTAAAAATTAATATTTTGAAATATTTCATAACATACAAATTTGCCCATTTAGGTCAACTTTGAATTTAGTGATTTAATAAATTCATTTGAGGTTAATTAAAATTTATAAATTTCTACAATCATATATGTTTGATCTTAAGCTAATTTAAACTCATTTTCAATATTAAAACATTCTTGGCTTTAGTACAATATTATATAACAATACACATCTATTTGAATTGAAAAGGGAAAAGTAATGTATTCATTTTTAATTCAAACTATTTTGTGCACCAATAAGTTTTATATTATGATAAATCATTTGAAAAGGCCATACTATATATTGGAAAACATTATGTCTTTAAATCATTTCTTATCTTGAAATATTCATGAAATTCATTTTATGTTTTAAAAGTTGATGAAATGATTTAAATTAATGAGATGCTTATTTGGATAACTTAAATACTTATAAATATAAATATAGTTTTCAAAGATTTAAACTCTAGGGTTGAATTTACTAAAACCATGTTTTAAATAGTTTAAAAGAAAATTTGTAAATATTATTTTAATTTATGAATAGCTATGGCTAAGTGGTTCAAATTAAATACTTATTAAGAAACCTTTTTATTATAAGAAAATGGTTTGAAAGTTTGTATACCATTTGTCAAATTATATAATGGGGTTTAAGAAAAACAATTGGATAGTAAAATGTTTAACTTGAAACAAGTTTTTGACAATAGTGATTACTCAAGATATTTCAAATAATATATAATTTGGAAGATGCTATGAAGTCTTTTATGGTTGGTTTTCTTATGCTTTTATTGTTTTATTTTAATCTAAAACAAAATTTTAATTTTTTAGTAATTTTTCAACATTCCAAAATATTGGGATGTTACAATGCTACTCTTTATCTATTATGCACTATATAGGTTACTTTAATATGAACTTCGGGGTTATTCACGGTTGTAACGGTAACAGTGTGTGCATCGTGTGTGATTCCTTTATGATGTTGTTGGTGTTAGTTTACTCTGACTTTGAGGGTGCTCTTGTAGCCCTACACAATGAATGGTGTTTATCATCCTACATGAGAGTGTTTAAGAGTATTATTTATTATTAAAATTTGATGTCATTGTGAGAATGTCCACCTGTGAAAGTAGGATCCCTAGGCCTTGTTTCTAAGCATCGAAACACCGTTTCCAATAAGTTCTGCTACATGTTTGCTTGCTGCCATTTTTATTACAGATTGAAATTACTACTTATAATCATCCATATTACTTGTATTTCACTATCTCTTCGCATAACTAGTGCACCTATACATCTGACCAGTGTATTGGGTGTGTTGGGGACACAAGAGACTTTTCGTATCTTAATTGCAGGGTTGCTTGAGAGGTTTATCTTTGACCTCTACCTCCCTGAGTTTGATATAACCTTGGGTGATCCACTTAAGCAAAACTTGCTGCTATTCTACAAACCTCTGCTCTTGGAGGCCCAACATTGTCTACGAGAATATAAGCGTGTGTAGAGATTAAGATATTTTCTGACGCCGTTGCCGGAGAGGTGAACGCTTGAAGGTATCTCCTTTAGATACTGCAGTTATTACTGTTTGTTTCTTGTTTTTTTTTTCACTAGTTAGGCTAATGCAAAACAACAACAAAATTAGGGATCTCTATGAAATTTATATTGCTTTAGGACATGATACTTTCAAAGAGAAAATTAAAAAACCTATGGAAGTTTGTTTGCATAATAGTGGTACTAATGTTATTAGTAGAAATTCTTTGGACACTATTATTTCTAAGGCTGTGGAAAAGCCTAAGCTTGGGAGAGCTAGTTTAAAAAAAATAATCTTTTCTGCTCCTCGGCTTTGGAGGAATTATTTAGTCTTGATAATGCTTTACCTCCAATATGTGATAATTCTAATGATGATTGTGATATTCTAAAGCCACCTGAAAAATAGTGTCATTTAAAATACCTACGAAAATTATTGATCGTGTTATGGATAACCGCTATGTAGGGTATGGAATTGTCCATCCTGGTGATCATTTGCTATTTTTACATGAATTATGCGAGTTGTTCAAGTGTGCAGGTATTTCAATGGACAAAGTTAAGAAGAAATTATTTTCTATATCACTTGGTGGAAGAGCTGCCCATTGGTATAAAATGTTGAAGAATAGGCACTCTTTTTGATGGGAGGAGGTTGTATCTCTCTTTTATTCTAAATTTTATCCTCCAAGTGAGATTCACCAAGATCGTAATTCTATATATAATTTCTGGCCACTTGAAGGAGAAAGCATTGCTCAAGCTTGGGGAAGGCTGAAAACATTAATACTCAAATGTCCTTACCATGAGCTTCCAGATAATATAATTGTTAATAATTTTTATGCAAGGCTTTTAGGACATTGCAAGGATTATCTAGATTCCTGTTCAAAGGGCTCTTTCACAAGTAAGAAGGTTGTAGCTAGATGGGATCTCCTCGAAACAACTCAAAACAATGCTGAAGATTGGGAGAATGACAAAGGTAAAGAATCACTGTATGTGAATAAGCTTCCTTTCAAGTCTCTCCCTCCTAAAGAGGAAAAGAAGAAGAAAAAGGGAAAGAGGAAGAAGAAGTGGAGTAAAAGGAGAGAGGAACGGTATCTTCTCCCAAACTTGTTGCTCCTGTTACAATTTATACTTATAATTCTGAATTTGATGATTCTGAACTTGATGATGAACCTATGTGTGTTATTTATATTAGTGATCATGATTGGGAAAAGCACATTTCTTTTGATATTGAAGATCTTTGGGATAATAATTCTAAAAATGATGATGTTAATAATTGTTGCACTATTAATACTATCCATGTTCCTTCCCATGATGATATAGAGAGCTCTGAGCTCGGGGATGAAGTGTTTGAAAATCCTTTTGCTACTAATGATTATATATTTGATACATCTCCTTCTATTAAAAATGATGACATGTTTGCAAATGAACTCACTATAGAGGATAACTATTCTATTGCTTATGATCATACTATGCCTCCGGTCTTGGATAATTATAAAGAATACTATGACATGGGTTATAATTACAATTATCCTTTTGAAACTTGTCATAATTATAGAGGAATCACTCAAACCAATCCTTTTAATATACAACTTGTGTATCATGTTCAAATTCTTTATGATGATCCTACTCTCCTTCTTATCAATGAGAAGAACTTTTCTAATGAGGGAGATAATGATACATTTATGCATATGGATCATGATAAGAATGTTTCATGTTTGGGTTATATTGTGGATTTTATCAATGATGCTACTGAAAGTTATTATGAGAGAGGAAAACATGGTTGTAAAAGTTTTCAAATTACAAATACACCTCTCTTTATGTTGGAAGTTTTGAGGTTTCATTTGTTTCATCTTTCTGTGATAGTTGCTTTATGTTTCAATAATTTATCATGTTACAAGATTCCTTTGCATAGGAAGTGGGTTAGAATTAAATGTGTTTTATTTTTACCTCTTGATGCTCTTCTATGTTTTTAAACTCTCATATTTATGAGAGCATCATACGAATCTCCATGCCTAGGTAAAAGGATTTAAAGAAAAGCGCTTATGGGAGACAACCCACTTTTTTATTCCTGTTATTTTATTTCATTGAGTCAAGGAGTTTGCTTACCTCTGTAGAAATTCCTTTTTACCTTACTTTATTGCATTGTTGTGTCAAGTTAAGCCTCTACTTGAAAGTTGATGCTAAATTTGGATTCTTGTGTAGAAACAGTTTTCTGCTGTCCACCGTTAAATTCATAACTCTTCACAGAAACAACCAAATGACCTGCCTATTTTTGCGCGTAATCCTCAAATATATATGCAATTTTCATTAGTTTTGAGTTTTCTGATTTGATCAAGTTAAGTGCCTCGAAAAAATCATCTTTACGGACTATTCTGTTTTTTTACATATTCTGCCATTTATTTTGCAATGCCTCTTTGCTATTTTGGTTGGATCTTTTTTGTTCTATGAAGTATCAGTGGCTGTAGCTAATGTCCAGTAGCATTGGCAGCAATTGTGTTCCTACATAATATCATAATTTTTAATTATGCACTAACCTTCTAATGAAGTTTTTGAAAAAAAAACCTCTAATGAAGTTTACTATAAGTTTGGTGTGGAGGAAGTTTTCAAGGATCAAGAGAGAAGGATGATATGATGTGATCAAGAAGATAGTAAAGACAAACCTTGGGGATGCCCTGGCGGGTCACTCCCAACATATTTCAAGAAGACTCAAGCGTCAAAACTTGGTGATGCCTTGGGCATCCCCTTCTTCATCAACAAAGTGTCAGGTCCATCCTAGTGAAACTATATTTTAAGGGTCAATTGGTTATGTGCCATACCTAGCTGAGTTTTAACTGTTTGTGCCATACCCGCGTTGTTTCTCTAGTCTGTGCCCAGGTTTGCTCGCATATCGGCCAAACGCTCGTTTCCCTCTCGTCAACCTACATTGACCCGCACTTGGCCTGACTGGTGGGGTCGGCCTGGCGTAGCTCGGCTCGTGTGTCGGCTCGGTTGGGATTTCCTGGGGTCGACGTTCGGCGCGTGGGGCCGGGGCACTAGTCTGACTTGTGGGGCTGGGACACTAGTCTGATTGGTGGGGACGGCACGTGGGGTGCGCATGGGGTCGGTGTGGGGTTGGCGTGTGGGGTCAGCGTGGGTCGGTTAGGGTTTGCCGCCCACCCATGCCGCGGCTAATAAGAGGGGGACGCCGTCGCTGTAGAAACGCCATTTTCTCTACCTCTCTCTCCCCCTCCATCCCTCGAAAATATCGTGGAGCACGCCAGCGCCGATGGCGGACTCGGATCTGTACTCGCCTGAGGAAATATGCACGACATGCAGGAGATGAAGCCACAGGAGCGGGAGGAGTGGCTAGTGAAGCAGAACCTTCTAATAACAAAAGCTTTCATTGCAATGGCCATGCCTATCCGTGCACGCTGCATAGACGACATGGCGGACTACAGCATGCCACACATGTATTCAATGCGCACGTAGTGCCACGAACTGGAAGGCTCTCAGACAGATGTGTCTCATACTCTCATTGTACGACTCGTAAAAAATGATTTGTTTTAGATTCTTGCTTTCACGCTAGAACGGATAAACATGAAGGTAACCCTAACATGAACGGATACGTGCCGCTCGTTCTGTTATAGCTAGTACTCCCTCCATCCTGGTTTATAAGTCACCTTTGAAGCGAGTACACCATTTTTGCTCAGAAATGGGGTCGTTTACCCTATCTTTGGAGCTCATTTGAAACACATTTTTCAGCTAGACCACCACCCTACCTTTGAAGCTCATTTGAAACACATTTTTCAACGAGTCTACCATTTTTGCTTAAAAATGAGGCCGTTTACTCTACCTTTCGAGCTCATCTGATACACATTTTTTAGCGAGTCCACCACCCTACCTTTCGAACTAATTGGAAACACATTTTTCGGCGAGTCCACCATTTTTGCTTAGAAATGAGGCAGTTTACCCTACCTTTCGAGCTCATTTGAGACACACTTTTTAGCGAGTCCACCACCCAACCTTTCAAGCTCATTTGAAACACATTTTTCAGCGAGTCCACCATTTTTGTTTAGAAAGGTCGTTTACCCTACCTTTTGAGCTCATTTAAAACACATTTTTAGCGAGTACACCACCCTACCTTTCGAGGTCATTTGAAACACATTTTTGAAAAGTTCACCATTTTTGCTTATAAATGAGGCCGTTTACCCTACCTTTGGAGCTCATTTGAAATACATTTTTTAGCGAGTCCAATCTAGTTTTGAGAAAGGTCATGGCTATCTGCATTTGGTGTGCCAAAACACCCATTTTCTGTCACCGAGGAAAATGGGGGTGGGCGAGCCAAAATCCCCGTTGGGTCCATCGTGGTCCACTTGTCAGCGGGTGTACAGCCCTTGTCCTACGCGCGCGTCCAATCAGATCGCATAATGAGCTTCTCGCGGATCGCCCCGAGTCTGCCTGCAGATTCCTTGTAGAGGAAATCGGACGGCTGCAGATTCCTTGTATAGGAAATGAGCTTCAAATATTAAAAAATTATCGAAAAAATGTAAAATCTTGTGCACATAGTCGTCTTATGTCATATACTAACGACTCAAGTTGAAAAACATGATCTACATACATTCAAAATGAGAAGGGCATGGATCTCTTGTGATATCGCATAACTCAAACTATGAGGTCTAAGGTTGGAGAAAAGTGGTTTTGAAATTGCAACATGAAATTTTCAAAAAACCTCACAACATCTTCATTTTGGGAGTAACTAAGAAGAATCCATGCTTAGTTTTTAATTTTCATGGTTTAAACTTGTTTAAATGTTGGTCAAACTTAGGTTTGACCGATTTTGAAATAACCATAATAAATTCAAAACTTACCAAAAAATTGAAAAACCGACGCACATAGTCTTCATATGTCATATACTAACGACTCAAATTGAAAAACTTGGTCTACATACATCCAAATGAGGAGGGCATTGATCTCATGTGATATTGCATAACTCAAATGTGCAAATGAGAATTGCAACATGATAATTTCAAAATTCTCACGAAAGTATCATTTAGGAGTGACTAAGAATGGTCTAGGCTTAGTTCGTGCCCAAATTTTACACAAATGTGCACCTGTGCGCGCCCAGAGCACGCCGGGCATGCTCTGAGCGCGTCGAGAGTGCGCACTTAAGGTGTTCGATAGAAGTACATTAACAAATATTTATGTTGATGCTCCTGTTGAAAAACGACTCCAACACGCCTCACTTCCGTCTGTGCAAGTGGTCTTTAGTTCTACCCTTCTTACTTGTATTTTCCGTGGCATCACGCGTCCCATTCCCCTGGCGGGCGCAGACCGAAGCGACGGGCGCTGCAGTCGGCGCCCTGCAGACGGAAGCGAGGCATGCTGAAGTCGCAGCGGTTGGAGTCGCACTAACGTCGCGCCGCTTCCAATGCCATAGACGGAAGCGACGCGTGCTGGCAGACGCAGCGTCTGGTCGTGTCGGCGTCATGGCGCGGCCAGACGAAGCGGTGGCCGCGTTAATGCAGACCACCCAACCCCGCTCCTCCGACCGCCTTTAAAACCCGACGCAGCGTAGCCCTCCTCTTCTGACACCAACACTTCCTCTTCCCTCTTCTTCTCCCCAAGGAAATGGAAACATAGGCTACCATGGCGGGCAGCCACGCCACTTGCAGCCGGAGGAATTCCGACGTCGCAACGAGGACACGGAGATGGCCAAGGCGTTCGAGCGAGTGATACATCTCCAACGTATCCATAATTTCTTGTGTTCCATGCTATGTTATATCATGATATTACATGTTTTATATGCATATTTTATAGTTTTATGCATTTTCTGGGACTAACCTATTAACAAGATGCCATAGTGCCAGTTCCCTGTTTTCTGCTCTTTTTGGTTTCAGAAAACCTCTTAAGGAAATATCGCCAAATTGGAAACGAGCCAACCAGTATTTTTTTTGGAATATTTGCAGCCAGAAGAACCGAAGACGAGACGAACACGGGCCCCGAGGGGCCCACATCGCCTACTGGTGCGGCTCCTAAGCTTGCCACGCCGGGAGGGGTGTGGCGCCCTCGGGCGCCCACCGACCTAGGTCTTTCGCCCATATAAACCCCCTGACCTAAAAACTCCAGACGGTTAATCAATTTTTCCTCCACGGGTCCCGAGCCGCCGTCGTCGTCATCACCACTTCGGGAGAGATCAGAACTGCTCCCTGGCACCCTGCCGGGAGGGGGAATCATCCCTTGAGGCTTCTACGTCGCCATGACCGCCTTCGGACTGATGCGTGAGTAGTCTACCTTAGACTACAGGTCCATACACTAGTGGAAAAAGGCTAATAGGTGGGATGACCCTTTGTGGCGCACCAGCAGCCCATGCGCCACAAAACTCTTTTAGTGGCGCACCACAAATGTGCGCCACAGATATCTATGGCGCACAAAATAAATGTGTGCCACTGATTATGTCATTTTTGTGGCACACCAAACAATATGCGCCACAGAAATATGGTGGGCCCCGCCAGATTGGTCTAATATTAGAAATCCGAGGCATAGTCTGTGGCGCATAAAGCAAATGCGCCACAGGTAGTTGACATTCTGTGGCGCACCTTGTAGAATGCGCCACAAAAACTTGACATTCTGTGGCGCACCAGATCCATGCGCCACAGAATGTTAACTTTCTGTGGCGCATATGGAGCTGGTGCGCCACAGATAGTTTTCCTGCCTTTTGTTCCCATTTTCCCGCCATTTTTCTGCTCTCCTCTTCCTATAAAACCCCCCTCCGGTATGAAATTTGGAATCATAGATTTTCAATCGAGCTAGGTGTGTAAGGATGGTTTGTGTTGGTCCTTGCAATAAGTGTGCGTCTGGCGGGTTCCATAGTCCCGCCGCCGAATATCTCGCGCGTATTTCCCATATTTGCATGTTGAGGGTAGGAAAGTGTATCACGACAAACTTATTGAGAGTGAGAGCCATCTCGCTTTGTTGGGAGCCAAGCTATGTGGCGCTGTGTATCCATATCGGACCCCTAACCAAATTCGTCGTGAATTGATTAGGATTCGAGTCAGGTTTAACAAGAAAGTTGAGAAGGGCAAGTTCAAGACTCAATGGGATCTTGATTCATGCGCTGAGTCTTCCCGTTGGGTAGATTAGAGCGATGATTCAGATGACTTCATGCCGTCATCCAAGGCCCTGAAGTCAGAAAAAGCGTCGAAGGGGAAGGGCAAGAAGGTTGAATCGTCGTCCAAGAAGAAGAGTGTATCATCGTCAAAGCGCAAGGGCGCTGCATCAACGGATTGAGTTCTGTTGTGTATTTTTAATTCATTTCATCTATGTTATATCGTCAATTGAGTTGTGTTGTAATTTCTTTGTGAACTGAATACATGAGTTGTGTGTTGTATATATATATCTTCATAATTTGTCATGTACGTGTTATATGTGTTGTTGGTTTGAGTTGTGTATACTATTCAAGTTTAACATCTTTTTAATATCTTTGTTCCAACTTAGTTGAAGTTTAACAATTGGGGTCTTTTTATAATTATGATTTTTGGATGTTGGTTATATATATATATCAATTTGTCGTGTGTTATATATAACAATAGGTTTTTTATAATTAAAATTTCATTTTCTGTGGCGCATGGTACTCATTGCTGTGCCGCATGCGGCCTCTTTCTGTGGCGCAGCTAGACCATGCGCCACCTACCCCTACCCCGCGCCACACAACCTTATCCTCCCGCTCACAGCGCAACTCGCCGCTGTCGGGTTATGATTCCCAAGAACCGGGGGTAGTCACTTCCTGAAGTGTAGTTCTTGAAGGGGATTGAACACGGAGGTCTAGACCCTCGAGTGGCTCCGCGACGTTGCTCGCCGGACCCGAAGAAGACACGCACACACGAAGGGAGACACCAGCCTTTACCCAGGTTCACGGCCCTCGTGGGGAGGTAAAACCGCTACTCCTGCTTATCTGTATTATATGGTGTAGGTTACAATACAATGGAGCTTGCCGAAAGCCCCCTTGAGGCGGTTCTTGCCTGGGGAGGGAAGCGATCGTCTTCTCCCTCCTCAAGGCAGAGGCTTTTCTAACAAGTATAGCTAGGGTTTACAAGGGTTGCAGTGTGCCCAGGGCCGACCTCCGCTACGATGGATCCCTTGCCCCTTTTATAGGCGCCTCTTGCCTTCTCCTTCGGCTTGGCCTTCCAGGTGGTTCCCACATGCCAGTGGCAGGGTGGTGTAGGAGTCCACCGTGCTCCATTCGTCCATGGACTCGGTCCATTGCTGGTAAAGGTGGGCGCGGTGGCCGACCGGCGGCCGACCGCGCTATACTGCCCCCAGGGAGGGCAGTCTCTGAGGTGGAGACCTTTATCGTCAGAGTAGAAGGTCCACCCGCTTTAACGTCAGAGTAGAAGGTCTTGGCAGCTGCGCAGCAGGTGGAGCTGCTTTGTTGACCACTTTATCGCCAAGGACAGCGACGGGGGTGTGTGCGACACTGCATGTGCGTGGCAGAGGCCACTTGCATCTTGCCGTGCTTCCTTGGTCGCAACGTTTCGCCTCGGGCGCGGGGAGGCCTGAGGAGAGATTCCTGCGGGGCTCCCTCGAGGCGAGCTCGCGCCTCGGGAGGGTCCCCTGAGGCGAGAGGTCCCTTGAGGCCCTCGTTTCCTCTTCAGGCCCTCGAGGGGAATTGCCTCTCGAGGGTCCCGCCAGGCGGTGATGCCTGGTCCTTAGTCGTTTCGTCCGACTGGCCCGCGTGCGAGGCCTAGGGGGAATGGGCTCTCCATACCCTAGTTCCCACTAGGCCGACAGTAGCCCCCGGGCCCATGATCGGCGCGATTGAGCCCATGGGCTCAGGCGAAGCGTCGTGGGCCCTTAGTGCCCAGCCGGCCCGAGCCACGCGGTACTTGGACAAATAACGGTCTCGCACGATCCGGGGCGCGAGTCGTGGGGGGTCCCACCACGTCCCGGTAATTTTTCCTCGAGGTGACATAAAGCCCGAGCGAGGCGGCAGGGAGCCGTTTCCGTTTCCAAACCATCTCGTAGGAATTTCCGCTCTCCAGAGTTCTCCGCCTCCGATCTCTTCTGCGAATCTTCGTCCACCAACTCCTCCAGGCTTCCTCTTTCGCGACGATGGGCCCAGTCAAGAGCAAGAGCAAAGCCGCTGCGGGGCCTTCCTCTCAAGCACAAAACTTAGAGGTAGTGCAGGGCGCGGCTCTCGAGGGGGCGCGCATGGATCTCCAGGCGCTCTCGAGGCCTGACATGGGTCGTGCTTTTTCCCTCCTGCTTTGCCCTCTCCTGACTGTGTTTTCCTGTGCTTCTATCAGCGATCTTGTGCCCGCGAAGCGCCGCCTGCTTCGCGAGGCTGCGGATGCAAAGAAAATTACAGCAGGGGCAGGAGGAGCTGATGGTCACTCGAGGCCTGCGGAGACGGCCACCTCAGGCCCTGCTGGGGGGGGCGCCTCAAGCGGAGGTGGCCGCGGCCCCGATGGGGACGGTTGAGCCTCAAGAGGAGGTGGGGGCACCTCGCCCAGTGGCATCTTCATCGCTTCTCGAGCCACTAGGGGTGGAAAGTGCGGAGGAGAAAGCTTCCACGCCACTTCGCGCTCCTACTCCCCCTCGCGCGGCTACTCCTCCGCGTGAGGCAGCTCCGCCCTGCGAGCTGACCCCGCCGCGCGAGTTGACACCGATGCATGCGTCATCTCCACCGCGCATGCCCGAGGCTCCCACGCCGCTCCCGGAGGAAACGATCGTGGCGCCAGCAGGCGCCAGTGCGTCTGTAGGAGGGGGTGCTTCTTCGCCTTCTCGTCCTGCCGGAGAAGATGAGCGTCTTGTTGGCTCGAGGTCCAAACCGGAGGTCGGCGCGGACGGAGGTGGAGCCACACCCAGCCCCCGAGCTCAACCTGGGGCTGGGCTTACGGGACCGGACGCCGCGCCAGGGCCCCCGTCTAGCCAGGAGCTGGTTCTCCGAAGCTGGGATTGGAGCGCTGGACGCCGCGAGGTGGCGTTCAGCCTCGTGCGAGAGTCCTTGGAGGGCCTTGAGGCGCATCTCGCCCTCAGTGACATACACCTCGCCTAGCAGCAGAAGGAGCTGTCGAGGTCGTGGGCATCCTTCCACGCGGCGGTTGAGGCGCACCGGCTGGAGGATGCGGAGCTGCAAGCCGCGCGTGAGGAGGCCTCCCGCTTTGCTCAGGAGGTTCGTGAGCGGGCCATTCGCGACGCCGCAGAGCTCCTCGAGCCCCTTCAAGCGGAACGCGACGCCGCAGAGGAGCTCCAGCGCCAGGCCAAGGCGGAGTGCGAGGCGATGGAGGGCTCGCTGGAGCAGAAGCGCCACGGGCTGGGTCAGCTGGAGAAGGACTTGACCGCCCAGCGCGAGGCCCTCGAGGCGCGCGAGGGAAGCCTGGCCCAGGCGACCTCGAAGTTCGACGAGCATGTCGCTGCCCAGAATCTTTCTTACGAGCGCGTCGAGCGGCGTATCACCAAGAAGACAAAGGCGGCTAGGAAGGCCCTCGTGGAGCACGAGAGGCAGTTCTGCCAGGCTCTCCTTCAGAAGTACCGCGCTCGGGTCCAGAAGCGGGAGGACCGCCTCGAGGCCAAGCATGATGCGGACGTTCAACGGCTTACCGAACTCGAGAAGGCCAACTCCAAACTGGTGTGTCGCCTCAAGCGTGCCAAGGCTGGTCGGCGCCGAGCGGAGGAGACTCGCGATGACGCAGTTCACGGCCCTGGTCCTTCGGTCGAGGTCGTGGAAGAACAGGTGGCTCCGGCAAGGGAGTGGGCGGAGGAAACGCCGGACTCAGTCCAGGCAGCCAGCATGCTCGCGGGGCAGAGTGAGCAGCTGTTTAAGGCGTTGTTCGTACCCGGCGACGAGCTTGCGGCGCGGCTTGGCGCGGAGGCGCCGTGCCCCGGAGGCCGAGGCTACCACGACGCCACGTACTTGGCGTATTTCGACCAGCTCCTCGCGGCACATGAGGGCCTGGCCGCCGAGCTTCGCGGGATAATCGAGGACGAGAGCCGGCAGCTCTTGGGGGTGGTTGTAGATCGTATCTTCAGCAACCTCAAGCTCGTCACGCCCGGCTTTGACCTCTGCTCTGTGACCGAAGTTGCCCAAGGCGAGGACGCGCAGCGGGTCTCATGCTCCCTCCGCGAGCAGGTGGACGCCTTCTGCAACCGCTTCAGGTGTGCGGAGGCTGCGCCGGAGAACAGCGAGGAGGAGGCCTGCTTTGCTAAGGCTGAAGAGGGTGCCGCGGAGGAGATCCGAGGCGGTGCTGCTTCCCCTTGAGCTCTTTTTTATTGCGCCTGTGAGCGCTTGTATCTGCAACAGCTGTGTGCTTTAGACATGTTTAAGACTTTTGGCCTGTAATATACTTTTTAATTGCTGTTCAATTCAAGCTTGTTTGCCCCTCGTGAGGTCTCTTTGGACTCAGCTTCATGTTTGTTTGTTCTCTGCGTCGGTAGGTCTCATCTCTTCGTGCCATGACTCCGTCACTTCGGTATGCAGGAGCGAGGACTCTGCAAGGCCGGGGGGAGTTTAGGCCTAGGAGATGTAAGACCCCTGAGTCGCGACGCTCAAGTGCCCCCCTTAGACGTGCGAGTAGTCCATGAAGCGTAAGGGAAAGCGAAGTCTCTTGAGGGGCAAATGCACGCTAGGGAGAGAAAAACGCTCTCAAAGCGTGGGTGTGAGACTTAGCTTCTTGAGGTTTTCGCCCCCCTGCGAAGGCCTTTCGCCTGGCGAGGTTGCCCACTTGAGGGGTCGCTCCTGAGGAGGCTTTTCGCCTGGCGAGGTTGCCCTCTTGAGGGGTCGCTTCTGAGGAGGCTTTTCGCCTAGCAAGGTTGCCCACTTGAGGGGTCGCTCCTGGATGCCCCTTCAGGCTCGTGGGGGATTTCCCTGCATATGTTAGAGGGGCGAACTCAAACGCTGGAACACGGCACAAAGGGCTCGTGCGCGCTTATAGGTCCCCTCAGGTGTTGCTTGCGAGGAGAGTAAGTAACAAGGTCCTCTGTAGATATGGCGTGTTTGTGGGATCTTGCCCTCCAGCCAGAGCTCGGACTCATGGATTTTGCAGTGCTGCTGGTGTGTCATTTAAGGCACTGGCAGCATACTCAGCCCCCGCTCGCGAGGTACGCATGACGAGAGATATAAGCACACACTTTTAACAGAGTAATGCGGAAATAAAAACCCCCCCAAACGATATTTTAAAACGGCGCCGTGGCGCGAAGTTCACTTGGGAACTAAATTGAGTCATTATGCTTGGGGTGCCAAGTTAATATTTTGACCATGTCGAGGCATGGGGACCACCTATTAGTGGTCGAGACTCTCAACGGCCTGCGCAGGCTCGTTTAATGGAGAGCTCGGCGGGTTTCCCCTTGAGAGAAGCCTTTGGAGCTTGGAGGTTTAAGCCGTGAGCGTTTTAACCTCTAGAGACACGGGTGCTTGGAGGTTTAGCCGTAGGCTGCCTCTTCTGCTCGTGGTCTCCACGTGACAATGATCACGGGCGTGACAATGACCACGGTTGCATTTGTTCTTTTAGGAGACAAAGCATGTTTTTGGAGGTTTAAGTCGTGAGCATTTTAACCCCTAGAGACGAAAATGCTTGGAGGTTGAGCCGTAGGCTGCCTCGTCTGCTTGAAGTCTCGACGTGACAATGATCACGGGCGTGGGAATGACCACGGTTGCATTTGTTCCTTTAGGATACAAAGCATGTTTTTGGAGGTTTAAGCCGTGAGCATTTTAACCCCTAGAGACGAAAATGCTTGGAGGTTGAGCCGTAGGCTGCCTCGTCCGCTTGAAGTCTCGACGTGACAATGATGACGGGCGTGGCAATGACCACGGTTGCATTTGTTCCTTTAGGAGACAAAGCATGTGTTTGGAGGTTTAAGCCGTGAGCATTTTAACCTCTAGAGACGACCATGCTTGGAGGTTGAGCCGTAGGCTGCCTCGTTCGCTTGGAGTCTCGACGTGACAATGATCACGGGTGTGGCAATGACCACTATTTTGCGTTTGTTCCCTAAGGGTGCAAAAAATGTTTTGGAGGTTTAAGTAGTTGGCGTTTTAACCTCTAGAGACAACAAATGCTTGGGGGTTGAGCCGTAGGCTGCCTCGTTCGCTTGAGGTCTCGACGTGACAATGATCACGTGCGTGACGATAATCACGTTTTTAACTTGCTCCTTGTGGATACAAAGGTTTGAGAGGTTTAAGCCTTGAGGTTTTAACCTTGAAGGACAAAAAAGTGCTTGGAGGTTGAGCCGTGGGCTGCCTCTTTCACTACATGCCCTGACGTGACAATGATCACGGGTAGAACTTGCGCAGGTGCTTGATGTTCCATGGATTCTTGAGGGGGATGCCATCTTGCGTCTCGAGGCGAGCCGCGCCAGGCCTGGCGATGTGGGTGACCCTGTCGGGACCTTCCCACATCGGGGACAGCTTGTGGAGGCCTTCCCTGGAGAGGATTCGCCTGAGGACGAGGTCGCCTGCCTCCAGTGTGCGCGAGCGCACGTTGCGGCTGTTGTAGCGCCTCAGGTCCTGCTGGTATTTGGCCGCCCGGAGGGCCGCGCGGCGTCGTAGCCCTTCAAGGAGCATCAGGTCGTCGTTGTGGAGGTCCTCTTGCTGGTCCTCATTAAAGGCAAGGACCCGTGGGGATCCATGCTTTATATCTGTGGGGAGGACTGCTTCTGCTCCATAGACGAGGGCGAACGGTCTTTCCCCGGTGGGCTTGGGTGGCGTGGTACGGATGGACCAAAGCACCGAGGGTAGCTCGTTGATCCAACCCTTGCCGTGGCCCTTGAGGATATCGAAGGTCCTGGTCTTTAGGCCTTTGAGGACCTCTGCGTTTGCGCGCTCGGCCTGTCCGTTGCTTTGCGGATGGGCGACTGAGGCGAAGCAGAGCTTGATGCCCATATTTTCACAATAGGCTCTGAAGACGCCACTTGTGAATTGTGAGCCATTCTCGGTGATGATGCGGTTAGGCACTCCGAAGCGGCAGACCAGGCCTCTGATGAATTTCACCGCCGCGCCTGCTGTGATTGTGCGCGTCGCCTCCACTTTAGGCCATTTTGTGAACTTGTCAATGGCCACAAAGAGGTAGCGATATCCGCCTTGCGCCGTTGGGAAGTGTCCCAGGATGTCCAGCCCCCAGACCGCAAGCGCCCACGAGAGCGGAATAGTCTGTAGCCCCAGCGCTGGTTGGTGGATTTGCTTGGCGTGAAATTGGCAGGCTTCACAAGCTTGAATGATGTCCGCTGCATCTTGAAGCGCTTGAGGCCAGTAGAATCCGCTCCTGAAGATTTTGCCTGCGAGGGTGCGAACGCACGAATGGTGGCCGCATTCCCCGCTGTGGATGTCCTTAATTAGCAGTTTTCCTTCTTCAGGAGGGACGCATTTGAGCGCGATGCCGTTTGGGCGCTTGCGATAGAGGACTCCTGTGGGGACCCCGGACTAGCTGTCCGAAATACCCTTGTGCCTACAACATCAGCGATCCCGTGATCAGTCTGTCGCTGAGCACAATCAAACCGGTATCAAAAGAACATCCATAAATACCGAATCAAAATACTTACTTGATTGAAGTAATAATCTCCAATAAGTTCTTGCAGCGGAAAACACCCATCAACGTGGGGCCCGAGTCATTTGCCAAGACACCTACATGCAGCTGACTGGGAAGACGGCCTAGTTCGCAAAGACGTCATCGGTCTCTCGGTCTTCAACATATGTCTTCTTGAACTCTGGACATGGGAATATCCAGGGACACAGCCATGAGTACATTTACGTACTCGCAGACTACCCCAACATGAGCATGCACTACTCTTTTATTTGTTTAAATAAAACTTCGTTTGCTTTGAAAACTCTACTTCCTTGTCAAAAAGGGAAGGATAGACCTTTGTTTAATAAAACTTTGCTTTGAAACCTCTATAACTTTATTGAAAACGGAAAGAAGGTTTTTAGAACTTTTTCCATAAATCTGCCTTTGTAAGAAGTCTCTTTAAAACTTTTTCCAAAAAGACATCTCTGTTGAAAAGGGTAAGAAGCCTCTTTAATAAACATTTTCTCGGAAAATCACCATTTGATCTGTTTCTCCAAAACTCCTCCTTTTCCTGACCATAAACCGTCATGATACATATTCTCCAGCAACCTCATACCGATCCGTTGGTATAGGTGTATGGAACATTCTCCACTTCCTTTTTCTTTTAAAACTCAAATCTTTTCCAAAAATTTGCATATGGTCTAAGTAGGGCCTCTCAACTGTCCATATCCGAGGACTCGGCTATTCGAATAGTTTTAACCCTCTGCAGAGGTAGCACGCTTTTCCCACACCAATCCGATAACTCATCGTGTCTGCCATGTCTCGCCATACCAGGGGTATGCGAAGTTGAGTCACCGACCCTAGTCTTTCCTTTGCTCATGCTAGTATAGGATCCTGCCCGTATGATACTTTCCATCGACACTTAACCCAGCCCGTCGGGATCTAAGTGTGAGGACTCACAGGTTTTATCTGGCGGTGTATAGGGGACATCCTTCTATCCTCCTCCTTATCTACTCATAGAGTTTGAGCCAGGACCCAGGTCAGGGGTAGGTCATTAAACCATCCCCTCATGCAAAACGGAGTTATCTCCGTTGTTGAGGTATCCCACACTAATATGAGCAAACTATATGACTAAGCCCTTTCCCATATGTGGGTAAATGTGGTCGCACAGAGTATCGGCTGATTGACGTAAGTACCAAGACACAATGTGCGTTTTATCAAAACCACCATTTTCCTTTTTCTCCGCTTCAGCACCGACATCTCGGTGTTTCATAGCCACACAGGTTTTCAAAGGGTTTTGAATAAAACAATCTTTATTTTTCCCATCCTATAACTTATCATATATTTCTACATAAGGTGGCAAAATAATTTCCATATGCCTGTTGAAAAGATTTTATAAGAACCTTTGCTTTAAAATGATTTGGTAAAAATAGATGCATGTATTAGGGTGCAAGCTCAGAGAGTAGCTTCCCTTGCTCGGCAAAGTGATCCTGGTCTTGATCTTCAGGTTCCACAAATCCTTCCTCCTCGATATATCCGGCAACGTTCTCGTCTAATACACAATCAAGCCAATACAAACAATCACTAACCTACTCAATCAATCACCAGAACAATTCAATCTCAATAGCTCTGAATAGCCACTTCATATATCTAACAATACAATTGGGTTTCAATTTAATTGATTTCACCATTATTCAATTATATCTTAATTAGGGCAGAAACTAGTTGCACATGTTTAATTACACAACTTAAGTTCTGTTTGTCACAAAAATACAAACTTAATTTCTACAGAAAGCTAATGATGTGTAGAAGATGACCCAATTGGATTTGAGTCATTTGGAGTTAGAAAACTCCCTACGCAATGTTTTGAATACATAAGCCAATTAATAAAGTTTTGGCTATTATTTAAATTATGTTCATCTAAAAATTAAACCCTTTTAGGTGTGACTAACCATGGTTAAATGTGACCTAATAAAATTAGTTTCAAATAATTTGGATTAAAAGAGCATCAGAAACAAACAAGTTTAGAATATAAACCTTTTATGGTATTTTGAATAGTGTATTTTTATTATATATCCAAATGGAGTGAAACCAATTGGGTTGGATAGATAATGTTATAACCTATCCAGAACCGTTTGATTTGTTCCATTTGGAGTTGTAAATCTAAAATTATGAATTTTCTAAATTTGAGTCCAGTACTGATTTCAATTTAAATCTGAATTCGTATTAAAAATCCCGGAGTGGATGATGTTGAAAAGTCTGACTGGTGGGGCCTACTGGTCAGTGACAGCGTGCGCGCGCGGGAAATGTTTAAAAACCTGACGGGTGGGGTCCACTCGTCAGTTTTCTTTTCATGAAAACGAACCGGTACGCGACCGTGGATCTAAGATCCAACGGCCGAGGATGGGGCACGCCGGCGACGACCTAAACCGGGCGGCGCCGTGGCTCCGGCGACGACGAGGTGGACAGATAGCTCACCTCGAGGCTCGGGAGGGCGTGGCGATGGTGCAGGAGAGGTGCGGCGGCTCGGGGAAGCTCGTGGACGTGGAGGCGAGGCTCGGGCAAGCTCCTGGCGGCGACGGCGGCGAGCTCCTTCCTCCGCGGCGGGGCACGAACTCCGGCGAGCGATTGGCGGCGTTCCTGTGCACGAAAAGGATGGGCGTGTGAGGGAGAAGCCGTGCGGTGACGCGGGGAAGGCGAGGGAGGGAAGAAGAGAGGAAGGGGAGGTCGGGGTGCGGCGTTGTGCATCGTCGTCGACCTCGGGTCTCCGAGCTCGAACTCGAGCAACGGAGAGCTCGAGGTCGCGGCTCCGGCCTTCCTAGCGGCGTACGGCGAGAGGGGAGTGGGAGGAGAGGCAGTGGCGGTGTGGCAAAATGTGGAGCATGGGGTGGGTTTTTATAGCGGCTCGCTGGCGCACGGTGGACGCGGTGCAGCAGGCACCCACGGCCGTAGGGTTTGCGCGGGGTGTGGCTATGTTGCCGGGTGCTCGGGGGACCAATTGGGCATGGAGGGGTGGCGTGGCGCGCTCTGGCGAGGTCGTCGGGGTTCCGGGCCGTGGAGCACGTCCGGGCGGCGCACGGCGTGCGCGGCGTGTCGCGGACACGGCGTGCTCGGGCGGCTGCTGGCGCATGCTGCTGCTGCGCGAGGGAACCAGGAGGTGAGGGAGTGAAGGGGAGGCACAGCGCGGCCGGCACGGCGCGGCGTCATCGCGGCCATAGTGCCGACCACGGCAACGTGCGCGCGGCCGTGATGTCGCCACCTCCTCCACTGCGACTCCGGCCACCATTTCCCGCGTTCTCGGGTGCTGCGTGATCATGGAGATGAGGAGCGTGCAATGGCAGCTTCAATTCGAAGAATCGAACTTGCAATCGTTCGAATTGATCCGGGGTTTGGCTCGGGTTGAGAAGGACGGATGCAGTGCATCAAGTGTTCGACGAAATTCCTGAACCAGTACAGTATGCCTTTTTGATATTTTATTTTCATACTTTGCTTCTTCCATTTTTGTCCAAACTTAGGGTATAGTTTGATTATATTTGTGTCAAGTGTCCCATAGCCTATTTGTGAGGTTTTGAACACTTTAAATAAAGAGTCACAATTTGAATTTGAGTGTTTGAATTTGTATTTGAAAGATAGCAAAATTTTGGGAACTCAACCAAATGGTTCTATATTACTTCCCTTACTGATTTTGGTTTGCAAAAATAAAAAAAATAAAAAAATAAAAAAAAGGTTTACTATTTCAGAAATTATTGTGTCACATGACACTTTGGATTTATGTTTGTTATTTGTGTTGTTTATTTTCTACTTTTCAAGTTTTTTATTAGAGCTAGGCTTCAACAATCTTGCAAGCAATGCTGACAAACAATAATCAAGAATTAAACATATACCAATTTTATAAGAAAAGTTTTTATTGGTTCTGAAATTTGGTTCTTGTGAAACTAAGTTTTTCTTAGTTTCTAAATTTGGGATGTGACAGATCCTTCCCCCCTTAAAAATAAATCTCGTCCTCGAGATTTTCCCGGTGGTAACAGGGGAGTACGGGGCACAGGTTTTAGGCTGGTTATACTCCCGAGGTTGTTGCTTCTTCTGTAAGGTCACCACGTGAGATCTTGACAAATTTATGTTGCGTGGCTTTCTTTGTCAATAAATTTCTGTGCTGAGTTTCAGATTATTGATGATGGGGTTGACTTGACGATCGACGCTGATGGATAGTCTTGGTGGGTTGTTTCCAGATATTACAAGGCTAAGGCGCAAGGAACTGATTATTAACATCTTCTGGTATACGTAGCGTATGTCTCCCCCCTTAAAAAGGGATTTTTAATGGGCCTTGTTGAAATTCGTAGATGGAGTTGACTTGAAGGTATCATTCCCCTTGAGTAGCTTTACGATCTCCCTCTTGGGTGTCACTCCTCGGTGCTTGGGGTTGGTGCAGATACCACTTCCTGATACTTTCGCCTTACTAGGGTCGCAGATGGGGTCACATTGTTCTCAGGATGCGTCAAGTCTGAGCACTCGACTCTCTCCGGTTTCCAGTTAGAAAAAGGGATGTTATAAACTTCTAAGGGCGCCTGGACTTGCTTGGTGGTTGTTGTTGCCAACCACAGGTGTTTTCATCGTTTGACCCTTCTGACTATTCTGTCGATTATTTGTCTTCATATTTGTCCTTCTTCAGCTGAATAAGGGAGGGACTTCATTGTTGACTTCTTTGGTTCTTGATCTTCGTGAAGCTTTGGTAAGAATTTCAAGAGGTACAATCAAGGGTATCGGGCTCCCAGAGGAGTCTAAAAGTCAATTCGAGTGTCCTGAGGTAGGTGGTTTGGGGAGTGGATCGATGATTGTTCAAATGTCACGGGTTAATGGACCTTAGAAAAAGTTAGTGAAGAACCTTCACACCAGTTGTTTTTCCAAACGGTAACTTTTTCTTTTCTTGTTTCAGAAATCATATCCTTGGGAAAACACTATAAATCTCCATGTGACTTTCTTATTTGGAACTTGAATATTTCCTAAGTTATACACTTGATTTAAGAAAATTATTATTGTGCTTTAATCGGGTTCTAACATCATTCATCTCACCCCTGTGATGAAGGAATCCACTTAGTCCTAGCAAAGCCTTCTATTGGTTAGTTGTATAAGAATGTGGTTGTCTTTTATGACATCGAATTTCCTTAGTCATACAAGAAGAATTTGTTAACAAGGTAGCTAGTCTTGTCATCAAACTACTTTTCATATTCCAGAGGCTGAGATGTACTAGATTATCTGTAGTTCCATTTAATTTGGATATGACACTCAATTGTTTGAGCATATAAAAGTGATTTGTTAACAAGTTCATGAGGCTTGCTATCAAACTACTTTGCCAGATTCAATAAAAGAGAGATTAATAATAATATATTCTAATATAAGAGTTTCCAGATGCTCCACGATAGTCTGGTATATCGCTTCTTTGCCAACCTAGGAAATCTCTCTTCAATGTCTTCTTGTCGTAGTTCCTCCTTCTTGCGGTCTCTGAGCTCGAATCTTCATAGCAACTCTCCTACACTCCTTGAGTTCTCTTAGTTACCGATTCGAAATGGGTCTCCTTACGTCCTCTCTTGTGAAGGCTTGCAGTTCTAGAAGATTATTTAGTACTATCGTGGACTTGAGTCAGATGTCAATCTAAAGTTAGATACGATAAGTTAGCATAGTATTCTTTTAATTTCACAAGTTATTTTTGTGAGGTGATGCTCGTGTCTTCACGAGGTTGGCGTTAAATTGCAGTTTTCTTCGAGATCTTGACGCACTTGCTGTAGCGTACCTGCACTTTAAATAAGGCAGATACCTGTGTATAGTGCAAATCCCTGGATCGATTCATTTGCACACAAAGTTTACGATGTAATATCACAACAAAGCGTCAATTTTATTACATCGATAATCCAGAATTACAAAATATTTGATACAAGTTGCATAGCATAAAGCTAGCATTGGAAAAGTACACATCGGAAATACAATAGCAGTGGGTCTCCAACAACTTCATGTTGCCACAGGCGAAAACATGTTGGTTGTAGACTCGAAACCTATAAACGAAACCTCACTCGTCATCTGAACAATCTGCAATAAGAAAAATATTGCAACAACGTGGGTCAGATTCCATTAAAAATGGAGTCTGGCAAGTGACACTATGGTGGACACTTAATGGAATAACTCTAAAGCCTATATGCATATTTGGCTGGTGGAGTTCAAGGCTATTTTGCATAAACCCAATTTTTCCTACTCTTTTGAAAACACTTTTCTTGAAATCCAGATGAGTATGGCATGAAAACCATAAATCTCATCTTCCCTTGTTCACCCATCAAGTTTTATTTCTGAAGTTGGAATGATGAAATCCTCCGTTGACGTCCTCGTTCAGCTGCTCAATTGTCCGTTTCCGGGGACACGGCTAAGTACTTAGTTTTACACTCTGTAGAGGTTGTGCACTTTCACCTTTAGACTCAATTTGTCCGAGAAATCCTATACACGCGGAGTGTATTATGGAAAGGAGAGATTTGAGACAAGAACTTTCAGAAGAAGAATGCAACCATACTAGCAAGACCCGTTCCACCTATCATCCCCCTACATCTGCTTGTCAAGCTGACAGGTTGCACCCTCACAACTTAATTATTCTAGACAGAGCCCATTGTCAAAAGGTTGCACGGGAAGCAATCGTCACTCGGAGTTCTTCAGATTCCTCTGTTCCCTGGGTGGCCATCCTCAAGTGCACTCTCAGATGAAAACCACCATGCTCATGGCCCCAAGTATAATAGAAACTATCTTAGGCGAAGACCACCACAAGCACAGCCCTGAGTAGCCACTCAACATAAACCATTCAACCAATCCACCCAGGTGATTCATTAACTTAGTGGATGTGTACTCTCAGGTGAAAACCACCATGCTCACGGCCCTAAGTAGAATAGAAGTTCATCCTAGGCGACGACAACCATGAGCACAGTCCTGAGTAGTCACTTAATATTTTGTAAAACCTTTCATCAACTGCATAGCATCCATATTTCTGCTAAGTATGATATAGGAACCTAGACACAGGAGTAAGGGAATTCTACACAGGTTTAGCATAGCAATACTATCCTTCTCATGCATATAAAAATACTAAGTAATGCATAAAAAATACTTAGGAAGTTTATGAGGTGTGCCACTTGCCTTTGAATATTGTCGTTGTTCACAACTCTTTTCAACGATACTCGGGACTCTCCGTTCAATCTAACAGTAGAGGCAAACAACAATACAACAATCAACAACAAGCACAACTCCACAATACACACAAAACACATACTAGATGAATAAATAAGTTTTATAAAACTTTCTAAGGAATTATGTTTATGGATGTTGTGCAAAATACTTAGAGGAAAATACTAGCTCTATTCTTCGAGGTGATCAACAATTTTTATCAACTCTTCGTAAATTGGATATTCACTAAAGTGAGAGAGACAGACACCCGGCCAGCCACTTAATTTGTGGAACAGGTCTCATGTACGTGGACATGTAAGGTTTGTTTCCAGGCCGCTTCATCCCACTATGCCGCTAGGATCCAACAACTTCAAGATGATAACATCATGATCAAAATTTGTTTAAGTTAAATGAGAAAGATAAGATTAGAAAGGAAGGGAAGAGATAGAAAGAGAGAGATGTAGTTGTCCTCCAGGCTTCATCTCCAGACTTGGTGGTTCTTGTATCTTCGAGGCTGGTCTAGGATTTACTTAGTCATTCATGAAGTCTAACAGAAGAAGGAGGGAGAAAGACTTTAGAAAATGTTTCTGGTTGGTCATCCAGCTCCATGTTGAAAATTACTAAGTGTCTCAGTGTAGCACTTCACAAAAATGCAAAGTTGAAATTATTTCTAACTTAGAGAAAACTAATGAAGAGGGGTTTTCCTATGAGAATAAAATATGCTATGAATGAAATGAAATTTTTAATCACAATAAACATCAAAATAACTTTTGTGATTTCTTTATAAATATGCATGAATTTATAAATGCATTTTAATTAATTTCTAATTTTGGAAAACATAATAAAAGGAATAATTATAAGATTAAAGTTTTCTATGATTAAATTTTTATAATATAATTTAATAAATAGTGTTAATAGACAGAGGTATTTTAATTAAATTTATAGCAATTTACTTTAATCAAAAATACTATTTTTATAAATAGTTATGTTGAAAATACTCAAACCATTCAAATTAATTACATAACTATGAATTCATTCAAAAATTAAAAAAAAATATTTTATAGCAGTGGCAATAATTTACAAATATTCTAAAGTTTCCAAAACAATTTTATTTGTAATTTTTTAATGTACATATTAAAAGTTATGACAAAAATACTCAAATTCACCATTTGAAATTTGAATATTTTAAACTAAGTCAAATTTGAATTTTTGGCAGATCCAAAATATTCTACATGTCGAGGGCTTTCCAAAAATATAAAGTTTCTAAATTTGGATAAGTGGTTAAAAAGTTGTGACAGATCTAAGTGGCAGGGGTGTTTCTGTAAAACTGCCAATTAAATTTAATTAAGAAAATCATTTTCCACGTGGCAGCTGACTGGGCGCTGACGAGGCACGACGTGGCGCTGACGTGGATAAGTCACAGATCTGGGCCGTCAGATCTGGATCTGGCGGTCCAGATCTGTTCGTACCGCTTCGATTTAAAAGAAATTTATCGTGGCCGATGGATGGAGATCTAACGGTGCAGATCGAGCGACCTAAATCGGGCGGCGCTAGGTCACCGGGGACCTCGCCGGAGACGATGCGCGCGGCGGCGACATGCTCGGATAATCGTTCCCTACGATCTACGGCTTACGGGGACCAACGAATCATACCGCAAGGAAGAGGAGACCGAGGCAGAAACGGTGGCGCGGCACTGGTCTCCGGTGCGTTCCCTCTCGCCTCCTATTGCTCGCCGGAGATGCGCACGGCGGCGGTCCTCCTCGGGGGTGCACGGACTGCTTGCTCTGGAGCGGAAAAATTAGGGAAAAGATGTCAGTGAGGTTCGTGCGGATGTAACAAGGAGAAAGAAAATGAAAAGAGGTCTCGGGGTCGACGGAGTTCACCGGAAACGAAGAAGTTCGCCGTCGACCGTGGCGGAGCTCCGAGGACGAACTCGAGCAGCCTGGGGGCTCTCGGGCTAGGGTTTCTTGGGGAAAAAGGGAGAGGAGAGGTAGTAGATTTCTAAGGCAGGGTCGGGGTGCTCATTAAGCCTCTTAATCGCGCGGAATCACGACGAGAAATTCTCGCCCGAAACTGTCGGGCGCGTGATCTTCGGCGCGAGCTTGAAGACGACCTGACGTGTGGGCCCCACACGTCAGTGAGAGGAAGAGGGGATACTGGCTGGGCGTTGGGCCGCTACGCGCCGCTCGCGTGCGATAGAAACTGGGCTTCGGCCTAGTTAGTTTTTCTTTTTCTTTTATTCTTTTCTTTTTCTGTTTTCTAGCTTTTAAATAACTTTTAAAATATGAATTCAAATAAACTCAATTTAGTTTCTATAATTTTATAAAAAAAAATATCTATCATTTAGAATACTTATGGTTATGTTTTGAACACTTTCAAATTTAATTTTTTTTGAATTATTGCTTTAATACAATTTTGATGCCTAAAGTCAAATTTTTAAATTTAAGCTTATTTAATTTCATGTTGGCCAAAAATCATTTTATCATAATACAATACTTATATAAATTTGGAAGTAAGTTCATTAAACTTATTTTTCCAACATTAAAACATTTTGGCTTCAGTACAACAATTAAATGACATAACACATCTATTTGAAAATGGAAAAGGGAGAATATAATGTATTCATTGTAAGTCAAAATATTTGGTGCACCATTATATTTTATATTAGAATAATTTACTTGAAAACTATACTAGATACCTTTGGAAATATTCTAGTTTTAATTCATTGTTTATACTGAATATATTCAGAAATCATTTAATGTTTTGAAAATACATGGAGATCATTTAAGCTAATGGAATGATTATTTGTATAATTTATTAATTATATAATCTATGTAGTTTTAAGGAAATGAAAAATAAAACTATAATTTCCAAAGCTAAACCTGGATTTAGTCTGATGAATGAAACTTTTTGGCAATTATTCTACTTTAAATAGTTTTAAAATTTATGAATAGATATGACTAAGTGGTTGAATTTAGTTTCTTATAAGAGAACTATTTTATTAAATATAAATGGTTTGAGGTATTTACATCTTAGGGTTTTGAAATATTAGTCTTTTTCATTAAGTTTGAGGTCTTTCATAGTTGGTTTTCTTATGCATTTAACATTCTATTTTAATAAAAATAAAGTTTTAAATTTTTGTGATTTTTGAACATCATAAAATGTTGGGATGTTACAGACTACCACCCTTAAAAGGAATCTCGTCCTCGAGATTCGAAGAAGCTAAAAAGACAAAGCAAATACTCGAAATGATTTCGATAGCTCGAGATGTTTGAGAAATGAAATTCCTGACATGGAAACTTGAAAATTTGGCGGCGAATGATTTTTCTGATTAGGAGGGTATAAGATAAATAGTTTGAGATATCTGGGTTTAAGCGACTGGGTTTGAATTATCTAGGTGGCTACCACCCTTAAAAGAAAATTTTGTGGTCAGTCTAGAAACTTTATTTAATCTCTTTTATTTCTCCGTTGTAGAGCGTACAAGCATTCGAAATACAATGACTGGTGGTAGCTACGCGAATTTTGAGCACTCGCGTTTTCCACTTGCTCCTTGAAGAGATTTAATCCTCTTCCACTCTGGGCAGCAACTGGCATAGTGTCCCTTATCCTTGCACCGGTAGCATGTTATGTGGCTAAAATTCTTCTTGGATCCACTCTTTTGTCTTTGTTCCTCCAGGATCGTCATGAGAGACTGATGCATTCCTTTCTTGGCTTGCTAGTTAGCTTGTTGCACCAAGGGATAATAGGGACATTGGATTGGAACATGGGTCGTTCCTTCACACAGAAAGCAAATAATCCTTTTGGAACGTCGTCCATTACTTGGACGTCTAATATGACCATGGGGCCACTTATCAGAGCAATCTTTGGACGTATGTCCTAATTCTCCACAAGTTTTGCATACCTTTAGTTTGGTCATAGGGTCCTCTTCAACGTCCCTATGATTTTGATCATTCTTAGGCGAGTGGTCATTGATCACCTTCTGACTCGGATCCCTTAACAATATTCGTGTAGTGGGGTAAAATTTATTGTTGGTGACATTGAAGTGAGACATCTGCTGATTTTTAGAGAATGAATAGGTTAATTTATAAGTACTATGGAGAACAAGGCAACCAATTCCTAACAAATCTATCAACATGATTAAAAGACAAGCAACCACATAAATTTCCACACTTATTTTGAGAACTCGAACTAATCATTTATCGAACGAAACACATGAATGTCATGGAATTACAAAAACGAGAGTACTGCCATACCACAATTTGATAGGTCAATACATCAAATCGATACGATAAGCTAAATGAGATAAATGGTGGTCCCTCTAACGTGGTTTGTGTTGCTACACTTATTCCTCCTAAATATTACGCTTGCGTTTTATTGCGTGGTTATTTGCCATAGGCGTGACTTCTCCCTCAGCTGACTCTTCAAACAGCACCTCTTCGGGGTCTTCTTCCTCTGGTCCTTCCTCCTTCATAGCTGCAGATACAGTCACATCTCCAGTGCCCTGGTCACCTCCTTCTTCAGCTACTGGCGGTGGTGGAGGTGGAATGAGTTGCGCCTCAAGCATGGCGATTTTCTCATCCTTGCCAATGTTCTCCAAATGTAGGTCATGTATGAGTTCCTCCAAATGACCAATAAGATTTTCAGAAGCCTGGAGTTCTTGGGTTTTTGCGTGTATGGTGGCTTGTGCATGATCCGCGACGTCATAAGCCTGTTGGACCCTCCTGGTCAGACAGTTGATGATATAATCCAAGTCTTCGAACGTCTTGTTAACGATGGGTAGGTCCAGGCGATTTCCCGTGTGAGCCATCGAGAGACCATGTGCATCCCTTTTCCCGAAGGCACGGAAGGGCGATCCTGGTGCTAGCTTGTTGCGATACTTGTAACACAAACGAGCCATTAAGTCCACCATAGCTATGTTCACTCCCTCAATCCACTCTGGGTAGTAGGTGACATAGTCCACGGGCTCGAAGTCTGGCATCGTGGGATCCGGGGTCATGATGGTGCGGATTTCCCAACGTGTCCCATGGGGCATGTCGGTCTCCTCCTTCCTTCCTCGGAAATAGGGTGGTGGTAGCTTCAATACACTTGTCAACCTAGACAGCTGCCTCCCAAAGATGAAACCCGACAAAACTCCAGCGTACGCAGTCTCAGTGTACTCTCCCATCTAAAATTTTGAACAGGTAAGAGTATTAGAATTTAAAAGAAAAGGAAAGATGCAAGATATGATAAATAATGTAAAATAATATTAAAGGAAATTTCAAAATTTACTCATGTTTTGGAAACCTAGTTTAGTTAACTATTTAACCTTTGGGGTCTCAGTCCAATCCTAGGGGTTTCGAACCTACAGGCAACATAGTGCTCTGATACCATATGTAGTACCTGCACTTTAAATAAGGCAGATACCTGTGTATAGTGCAAATCCCTGGATCGATTCATTTGCACACACAGCTTACGATGTAATATCACAACAAAGCGTCAATTTTATTACATCGATAATCCAGAATTACAAAATATTGATACAAGTTGCATAGCATAAAGCTAGCATTGGAAAAGTACACATCGGAAATACAATAGCAGTGGGTCTCCAACAACTTCATGTTGCCACAGGCGAAAACATGTTGGTTGTAGACTCGAAACCTATAAACGAAACCTCACTCGTCATCTGAACAATCTGCAATAAGAAAAATATTGCAACAACGTGGGTCAGATTCCATTAAAAATGGAGTCTGGCAAGTGACACTATGGTGGACACTTAATGGAATAACTCTAAAGCCTATATGCATATTTGGCTGGTGGAGTTCAAGGCTATTTTGCATAAAGCCAATTTTTCCTACTCTTTTGAAAACACTTTTCTTGAAATCCAGATGAGTATGGCATGAAAACCATAAATCTCATCTTCCCTTGTTCACCCATCAAGTTTTATTTCTGAAGTTGGTATGATGAAATCCTCCGTTGACGTCCTCGTTCAGCTGCTCAATTGTCCGTTTCCGGGGACACGGCTAAGTACTTAGTTTTACACTCTGCAGAGGTTGTGCACTTTCACCTTTAGACTCAATTTGTCCGAGAAATCCTATACACGCGGAGTGTATTATGGAAAGGAGAGAATTGAGACAAGAACTTTCAGAAGAAGAATGCAACCATACTAGCAAGACCTGTTCCACCTATCATCCCCCTACATCTGCTTGTCAAGCTGACAGGTTGCACCCTCACAACTTAATTATTCTAGACAGAGCCCATTGTCAAAAGGTTGCACGGGAAGCAATCGTCACTCGGAGTTCTTCAGATTCCTCTGTTCCCTGGGTGGCCATCCTCAAGTGCACTCTCAGATGAAAACCACCATGCTCATGGCCCCAAGTATAATAGAAACTATCTTAGGCGAAGACCACCACAAGCACAGCCCTGAGTAGCCACTTAACATAAACCATTCAACCAATCCACCCAGGTGATTCATTAACTTAGTGGATGTGTACTCTCAGGTGAAAACCACCATGCTCACGACCCTAAGTAGAATAGAAGTTCATCCTAGGCGACGACAACCATGAGCACAGTCCTGAGTAGTCACTTAATATTTTGTAAAACCTTTCATCAACTGCATAGCATCCATATTTCTGCTAAGTATGATATAGGAACCTAGACACAGGAGTAAGGGAATTCTACACAGGTTTAGCATAGCAACACTATCCTTCTCATGCATATAAAAATACTAAGTAATGCATAGAAAATACTTAGGAAGTTTATGAGGTGTGCCACTTGCCTTTGAATATTGTCGTTGTTCACAACTCTTTTCAACGATACTCGGGACTCTCCGTTCAATCTAACAGTAGAGGCAAACAACAATACAACAATCAACAACAAGCACAACTCCACAATACACACAAAACACATACTAGATGAATAAATAAGTTTTATAAAACTTTCTAAGGAATTATGTTTATGCATGATGTGCAAAATACTTAGAGGAAAATACTAGCTCTATTCTTCGAGGTGATCAACAATTTTTATCAACTCTTCGTAAATTGGATATTCACTAAAGTGAGAAAGACAGACACCCGGCCAGCCACTTAAATTGTGGAACAGGTCTCATGTACGTGGACATGTAAGGTTTGTTTCCAGGCCGCTTCATCCCACTATGCCGCTAGGATCCAACAACTTCAAGATGATAACATCATGATCAAAATTTGTTTAAGTTAAATGAGAAAGATAAGATTAGAAAGGAAGGGAAGAGATAGAAAGAGAGAGATGTAGTTGTCCTCCAGGCTTCGTCTCCAGACTTGGTGGTTCTTGTATCTTCGAGGCTGGTCTAGGATTTACTTAGTCATTCATGAAGTCTAACAGAAGAAGGAGGGAGAAAGACTTTAGAAAATGTTTCTGGTTGGTCATCCAGCTGCATGTTGAAAATTACTAAGTGTCTCAGTGTAGCACTTCACAAAAATGCAAAGTTGAAATTATTTCTAACTTAGAGAAAACTAATGAAGAGGGGTTTACCTATGAGAATAAAATATTCTATGAATGAAATGAAATTTTTAATCACAATAAACATCAAAATAACTTTTGTGATTTCTTTATAAATATGCATGAATTTATAAATGCATTTTAATTAATTTCTAATTTTGGAAAACATAATAAAAGGAATAATTATAAGATTAAAGTTTTCTATGATTAAATTTTTATAATATTATTTAATAAATAGTGTTAATAGACAGAGGTATTTTAATTAAATTTATAGCAATTTACTTTAATCAAAAATACTATTTTTATAAATAGTTATGTTGAAAATACTCAAACCATTCAAATTAATTACATAACTATGAATTCATTCAAAAATTAAAAAAAAATTATAGCAGTGGCAATAATTTACAAATATTCTAAAGTTTCCAAAACAATTTTATTTGTAATTTTTGAATGTACAGATTAAAAGTTATGACAAAAATACTCAAATTCACCATTTGAAATTTCCACGTGGCATTTTCCAAAAAAAATCACGTGGCAGCTGACTGGGCGCTGACGAGGCACGACGTGGCGCTGACGTGGCTCGCTGACGTGGATAAGTCACAGATCTGGGCCGTCAGATCTGGATCTGGCGGTCCAGATCTGTTCGTACCGCTTCGATTTAAAAGAAATTTATCGTGGCCGATGGATGGAGATCTAACGGTGCAGATCGAGCGACCTAAATCGGGCGGTGCTAGGTCACCGGGGACCTCGCCGGAGACGATGCGCGCGGCGGCGACATGCTCGGATAATCGTTCCCTACGATCTACGGCTTACGGGGACAAACGAATCATACCGCAAGGAAGAGGAGACCGAGGCAGAGACGGTGGCGCGACACTGGTCTCCGGTGCGTTCCCTCTCGCCTCCTATTGCTCGCCGGAGTTGCGCAAGGCGGCGGTCCTCCTCGGGGGTGCACGGACTGCTTGCTCTGGAGCGGAAAAATTAGGGAAAAGATGTCAGTGAGGTTCGTGCGGATGTAACAAGGAGAAAGAAAATGAAAAGAGGTCTCGGGGTCGACGGAGTTCACCGGAAACGAAGAAGTTCGCCGTCGGCCTAGGCGGAGCTCCGAGGACGAACTCGAGCAGCCTGGGGTCTCTCGGGCTAGGGTTTCTTGGGGAAAAAGGGAGAGGAGAGGTAGTAGATTTATAGGGCAGGGTCGGGGTGCTCATTAAGCCTCTTAATCGCGCGGAATCACGACGAGAAATTCTCGCCCGAAACTGTCGGACGCGTGATCTTCGGCGCGAGCTTGAAGACGACCTGACGTGTGGGCCCCACACGTCAGTGAGAGGAAGAGGGGATACGGGCTGGGCGTTGGGCCGCTACGCGCCGCTCGCGTGCGATAGAAACTGGGCTTCGGCCCAGTTAGTTTTTCTTTTTCTTTTATTCTTTTCTTTTTCTGTTTTCTAGCTTTTAAATAACTTTTAAAATATGAATTCAAATAAACTCAATTTAGTTTCTATAATTTTATAAAAAAAAATATCTATCATTTAGAATACTTATGGTTATTTTTTGAACACTTTCAAATTTAATTTTTTTTTTATTATTGCTTTAATACAATTTTGATGCCTAAAGTCAAATTTTTAAATTTAAGCTTATTTAATTTCATGTTGGCCAAAAATCATTTTATCATAATACAATACTTATATAAATTTGAAAGTAAGTTCATTAAACTTATTTTTCCAACATTAAAACATTTTGGCTTCAGTACAACAATTAAATGACATAACACATCTATTTGAAAATGGAAAAGGGAGAATATAATATATTCATTGTAAGTCAAAATATTTGGTGCACCATTATATTTTATATTAGAATAATTTACTTGAAAACTATACTAGATACCTTTGGAAATATTCTAGTTTTAATTCATTGTTTATACTGAATATATTCAGAAATCATTTAATGTTTTGAAAATACATGGAGATCATTTAAGCTAATGGAATGATTATTTGTATAATTTATTAATTATATAATCTATGTAGTTTTAAGGAAATGAAAAATAAAACTATAATTTCCAAAGCTAAACCTGGATTTAGTCTGATGAATGAAACTATTTGGCAATTATTCTACTTTAAATAGTTTTAAAATTTATGAATAGATATGACTAAGTGGTTGAATTTAGTTTCTTATAAGAGAACTATTTTATTAAATATAAATGGTTTGAGGTATTTACATCTTAGGGTTTTGAAATATTACTCTTTTTCATTAAGTTTGAGGTCTTTCATAGTTGGTTTTCTTATGCATTTAACATTCTATTTTAATAAAAATAAAGTTTTAATTATTTGTGATTTTTGAACATCATAAAATGTTGGGATGTTACACTTGCTCCAGATGGTGCTTGAAGGCCATTATCTGATTTGCCGGTTGGGTTGCAAAAATCTCAGGCTATTGGTTAAAGATCGGGGGTCTTTTGTATCTTGCGAAACTGTCAGTTCTTATCGGGAGACAGTTTAGATAAGAGGGAATATCTTGAAAATATTTTCCTAAGAGGGTTTACATCTACAACAAGGTGCAACTATGGCGAAGAGGTCAAAATTAGTTTTTTGTTGGGTGACAAAAAAAGTGTCTTAAAAGAGAATTTTGGTTTACTTTGTGTTGCCATCAAGGCGTGATTGTGAACGCACAAGAAAAACAACACATAAACAGAGGAGTCTCAAACAAACAACAGAGAAGCAGAGGGCACATTAGCAAAGAACACACAAGGTACATTTAGTACCAAAGGACGTCTAATACTCATGGTAGCCGGGTAGTACAACCGAGGTTCCTATCATATGTTTTTCCTATGGGTCTTTGTTAAACCTGGTTGGTGAAATCTTCATTTTGTCGCCTTCGGCTTTAGCTGGAGAATAGAGGTAGTCGAAGTTGCAACTTGAGTAGAATTGTTGACGTGGAGCTGACGTCTTCAGAGGTCTCTTGCTTTGTTGATACTGACGATCTTGGTATTTGCAGATTAATGCCTTGTTGTTACATGTTGAGTATTTGGGATGGAAGCTTCTCCTTGTGGGTGCTAGTTAACTAGGTCTCATTTGGGTTCATCGTCAAGTATTTTGAACGGGTAAGAGGGAGTAGAGAAATCCTTGGAAAAATCTTAAAATAGAGGGGTAAGACTTTGAAATATTTGAGAAGGTGAGAAGAGTGGAAGTTATTTTTGGACTTCCTTAGATAAAAAATATGTTTTTGGTAACAATATATTTTTAACAAAATATTTCTTTCCTAACTAACGTCCATGCTAACTAAGGTCTGTTACAGTTAGGATGGCTCTGATACCAAGTCTGTGGGGACCCCGGACTAGCTGTCCGAAATACCCTTGTGCCTACAACATCAGCGATCCCGTGATCAGTCTGTTGCTGAGCACAATCAAACCGGTATCAAAAGAACATCCATAAATACCGAATCAAAATACTTACTTGATTGAAGTAATAATCTCCAATAAGTTCTTGCAGCGGAAAACACCCATCAACGTGGGGCCCGAGTCATTTGCCAAGACACCTACAGGCAGCTGACTGGGAAGACGGCCTAGTTCGCAAAGACGTCATCGGTCTCTCGGTCTTGAACATATATCTTCTTGAACTCTGGACATGGGAATATCCAGGGACACAGCCATGAGTACATTTATGTACTCGTAGACTACCCCAACATGAGCATGCACTACTCTTTTATTTGTTTAAATAAAACTTCGTTTGCTTTGAAAACTCTACTTCCTTGTCAAAAAGGGAAGGATAGACCTTTGTTTAATAAAACTTTTGTTTGAAACCTCTATATCTTTATTGAAAACGGAAAGAAGGTTTTTAGAACTTTTTCCATAAATCTGCCTTTGTAAGAAGTCTCTTTAAAACTTTTTCCCAAAAAGACATCTTTGTTGAAAAGGGTAAGAAGTCTCTTTAATAAACATTTTCTCGGAAAATCACCATTTGATCTGTTTCTCCAAAACTCCTCCTTTTCCTGACGATAAACCTACATGATACATATTCTCCAGCAACCTCATACCGATCCGTTGGTATAGGTGTATGGAACATTCTCCACTTCCTTTTCCTTTTAAAACTCAAATCTTTTCCAAAACTTTGCACATGGTCTAAGTAGGGCCTCTCAACTGTCCATATCTGAGGACTCGGCTATTCGAATAGTTTTAACCATCTGCAGAGGTAGCACGCTTTTCCCACACCCATCCGATAACTCATCGTGTCTGCCACATCTCGCCATACCAGGGGTATGCGAAGTTGAGTCACCGACCCTAGTCTTTCCTTTGCTCATCCTAGTATAGGATCCTGCCCATATGATACTTTCCATCGACACTTAACCCAGCCCGTCGGGATCTAAGTGTGAGGACTAACAGGTTTTATCTGGCGGTGTATAGGGGTCATCTTTCTATCCTCCTCCTTATCTACTCATAGAGTATGAGCGAGGACCCAGGTCAGGGGTAGGTCATTAAACCATCCCCTCATGCAAAAAGGAGTTATCTCCGTTGTTGAGGTATCCCACACTAATATGAGCAAACTATATGACTAAGCCCTTTCCCATATGTGGGTAAATGTGGTCGCACAGAGTATCGGCTGATTGACGTAAGTACCAAGACACAATGTGCGTTTTATCAAAACCACCATTTTCCTTTTTCTCCGCTTCAGCACCGACATCTCGGTGTTTCATAGCCACACAGGTTTTCAAAGGGTTTTGAATAAAACAATCTTTATTTTTCCCATTCTATAATTTATCATATATTTCTACATAAGGTGGCAAAATAATTTCCATATGCTTGTTGAAAAGATTTTATAAGAACCTTTGCTTTAAAATGATTTGGTAAAAATAGATGCATGTATTAGGGTGCAAGCTCAGAGAGTAGCTTGCCTTGCTCGGCAAAGTGATCCTGGTCTTGATCTTCAGGTTCCACAAATCCTTCCTCCTCGATATATCCGGCAACATTCTCGTATAATACACAATCAAACAAATACAAACAATCACTAACCTACTCAATCAATCACCACAACAATTCAATCTCAATTGCTCTGAATAGCCACTTCATATGTCTAACAATACAATTGGGTTTCAATTTAATTGATTTAATCATTATTCAATTATATCTTAATTAGGGCAGAAACTAGTTGCACATGTTTAATTACACAACTAAAGTTCTGTTGGTTACAAAAATACAAAATTAATTTCTACATAAAGCTAATGATGTGTAGAAGATGACCCAATTGGATTTGAGTCATTTGGAGTTACCAAACTCCCTACGCAATGTTTTGAATCCAGAAGCCAATTAATAAAGTTTTGGCTATTATTTAAATTATGTTCATCTAAAAATTAAACCCTTTTAGGGGTGACTAACCATGGTTAAATGTGACCTAATAAAGTTAGTTTCAACTAATTTGGATTAACAGAGCATCAGAAACAAACAAGTTTAGAATTTAAACCTTTTATGGTATTTTGAATAGTGTATTTTTATTATATATCCAAATGGAGTGAAACCAATTGGGTTGGATAGATAATGTTATAACCTATCCAGAACAGTTTGATTTGTTCCATTTGGAGTTGTAAATCTAAAGTTATGAATTTTCTAAATTTGAGTCCAATACTGATTTCAATTTAAATCTAAATTCGTATTAAAAATCCCGGAGTGGATAATGTTGAAAAGTATGACTGGTGGGGCCTACTGGTCAGTGACAGTGTGCGCGCGCGGGAAATGTTTAAAAACCTGACGGGTGGGGTCCACTCGTCAGTTTTCTTTTCATGAAAACGAACCGGTACGCGACCGTGGATCTAAGATCCAACGGCCGAGGATGTGGCACGCCGGCGACGACCTAAACCGGGTGGCGCCGTGGCTCCGGCGACGACGAGGTGGACGGATAGATCACCTCGAGGCTCGGGAGGGCGTGGCGATGGTGCAGGAGAGGTGCGGCCGCTCGGGGAAGCTCGTGGACGTGGAGGCGAGGCTCGGGGAAGCTCCTGGCGGCGACGGCGTCGAGCTCCTTCCTTCGCGGCGGGGCACAAACTCCGGCGAGCGATTGGCGGCGTTCCTGTGCACGAAAAGGACGGGCGTGTGAGGGAGAAGCCGTGCGGTGACGCGGGGAAGGCGAGGGAGGGAAGAAGAGAGGAAGGGGAGGTCGGGGTGCGGCGTTGCGCATCGTCGTCGACCTCGGGTCTCCGAGCTCGAACTCGAGCAACGGCGAGCTCGAGGTCGTGGCTCCGGCCTTCCTAGCGGCGTACGGCGAGAGGGGAGTGGAGAGGAGAGGCAGTGGCGGTGTGGCAAAATGTGGAGCACGGGGTGGTTTTTTATAGCGGCTCGCTGGCGCACGGTGGACGCGGTGCAGCAGGCACCCGCGGCCGTGCGAGCTCGCCGTTGGGTTTGCGCGGGGTGTGGCTATGTTGCGGGGTGCTCAGGGGACCAATTGGGCATGGAGGGGTGGCGTGGCGCGCTCTGGCGAGGTCGTCGGGGTTCCGGGCCGTGGAGCACGTCCGGGCGGCGCACGCTGTGCGCGGCGTGTCGCGGACACGGCGTGCTCGGGCGGCTGCTGGCGCATGCTGCTGCTGCGCGAGGGAACCAGGAGGTGAGGGAGTGAAGGGGAGGCACAGCGCGGCCGGCACGGCGCGGCGTCGTCGCGGCCACAGTGCCGACCACGGCAACGTGCGCGCGGCCGTGCTGTCGCCACCTCCTCCACTGCGACTCCGGCCACCATTTCCCGCGTTCTCGGGTGCTGCGTGATCATGGAGATGAGGAGCGTGCAATGGCAGCTTCAATTCGAAGAATCGAACTTGCAATCGTTCGAATTGATCCAGGGTTTGGCTCGGGTTGGGAAGGACGGATGCAGTGCATCAAGTGTTCGACGAAATTCCTGAACCAGTACAGTATGCCTTTTTGATATTTTATTTTCATACTTTGCTTCTTCCATTTTTGTCCAAACTTAGGGTATAGTTTGATTATATTTGTGGCAAGTGTCCCATAGCCTATTTGTGAGGTTTTGAACACTTTAAATAAAGAGTCACAATTTGAATTTGAGTGTTTGAATTTGTATTTGAAAGATAGCAAAATTTTGGGAACTCAACCAAATGGTTCTATATTACTTCCCTTACTGATTTTGGTTTGCAAAAAAAAAAAAGGTTTACTATTTCAGAAATTATTGTGTCACATGACACTTTGGATTTATGTTTTTTATTTGTGCTGTTTATTTTCCACTTTTCAAGTTTTTTATTAGAGCTAGGCTTCAACAATCTTGCAAGCAATGCTGACAAACAATAATCAAGAATTAAACATATACTAATTTTATAAGAAAAGTTTTTGTTGGTTCTGAAATTTGGTTATTTTGAAACTAAGTTTTTCTTAGTTTCTAAATTTGGGATGTGACAGATCCTTCCCCCCTTAAAAATAAATCTCGTCCTCGAGATTTTCCCTGTGGTAACAGGGGAGTACGGGGCACGGGTTTTAGGCTGGTTATACTCCCGAGGTTGTTGCTTCTTCAGTAAGGTCACCACGTGAGATCTTGACAAATTTATGTTGCGTGGCTTTCTTTGTCAATAAATTTATGTGCTGAGTTTCAGATTATTGATGATGGGGTTGACTTGACGATCGACGCTGATGGATAGTCTTGGTGGGTTGTTTCCAGATATTACAAGGCTAAGGCGCAAGGAACTGATTATTAACATCTTCTGGTATACGTAGCGTATGTCTCCCCCCTTAAAAAGGGATTTTTAATCGGCCTTGTTGAAATTTGCAGATGGAGTTGACTTGAAGGTATCATTCCCCTTGAGTAGCTTGACGATCTCCCTCTTGGGTGTCACTCCTCGGTGCTTGGGGTTGGTGCAGATACCACTTCCTGATACTTTCGCCTTACTAGGGTCGCAGATGGGGTCACGTTGTTCTCAGGATGCGTCAAGTCTGAGCACTCGACTCTCTCCGGTTTCTAGTTAGAAAAAGGGATGTTATAAACTTCTAAGGGCGCCTGGACTTGCTTGGTGGTTGTTGTTGCCAACCATAGGTGTTTTCATCGTTTGACCCTTCTGAGTATTCTGTCGATTATTTGTCTTCATATTTGTCCTTCTTCAGCTGAATAAGGGAGGGACTTCATTGTTGACTTCTTTGGTTCTTGATCTTCGTGAAGCTTTGGTAAGAATTTCAAGAGGTACAATCAAGGGTATCGGGCTGCCAGAGGAGTCTAAAAGTCAATTCGAGTGTCCTGAGGTAAGTGGTTTGGGGAGTGGATCGATGATTGTTCAAATGTCACGGGTTAATGGAGCTTAGAAAAATTTAGTGAAGAACCTTCACACCAGTTGTTTTTCCAAACGGTAACTTTTTCTTTTCTTGTTTCAGAAATCATATCCTTGGGAAAACACTATAAATCTCCATGTGACTTTCTTATTTGGAACTTGAATATTTCCTAAGTTATACACTTGATTTAAGAAAATTATTATTGTCCTTTAATCGGGTTCTAACATCATTCATCTCACCCCTGTGATGAAGGAATCCACTTAGTCCTAGCAAAGCCTTCTATTGGTTAGTTGTATAAGAATGTGGTTGTCTTTTATGACATCGAATTGCCTTAGTCATACAAGAAGAATTTGTTAACAAGGTAGCTAGTCTTGTCATCAAACTACTTTTCATATTCCAGAGGCTGAGATGTACTGGATTATCTGACGTTCCATTTAATTTGGATATGACACTCAATTGTTTGAGCATATAAAAGTGATTTGTTAACAAGTTCATGAGGCTTGCTATCAAACTACTTTGCCAGATTCTATAAAAGAGAGATTAATAATAATAGATTCTGATATAAGAGTTTCTAGATGCTCCACGATAGTCTGGTATATCGCTTCTTTGCCAACCTAGGAAATCTCTCTTCAATGTCTTATTGTCGTAGTTCCTCCTTCTTGCGGTCTCTGAGCTCGAATCTTCATAGAAACTCTCCTACACTCCTTGAGTTCTCTTAGTTACCGATTCTAAATGGGTCTCCTTACGTCCTCGTCTCTTGTGAAGGCTTGCAGTTCTAGAAGATTATTTAGTACTATCGTGGACTTGAGTCAGATGTCAATCTAAAGTTAGATACGATAAGTTAGCATAGTATTCTTGTAATTTCACAAGTTATTTTTGTGAGGTGATGCTCGTGTCTTCACGAGGTTGGCGTTAAATTGCAGTTTTCTTCGAGATCCTGACGCACTTGCTCCAGATGGTGCTTGAAGGCCATTATCTGATTTGCCGGCTGGGTTGCAAAAATCTCAGGCTATTGGTTAAAGATCGGGGGTCTTTTGTATCTTGCGAAACTGTCAGTTCTTATAGGGAGACGGTTTAGATAAGAGGGAATATCTTGAAAATATTTTCCTAAGAGGGTTTACATCTACAACAAGGTGCAACTATGGCGAAGAGGTCAAAATTAGTTTTTTGTTGGGTGACAAAAAGAGTGTCTTAAAAGAGAATTTTGGTTTACTTTGTGTTGCCATCAAGGCGTGATTGTGAACGCACAAGAAAAACAACACATAAACAGAGGAGTCTCAAACAAACAACAGAGAAGCAGAGGGCACATTAGCAAAGAGCACAGAAGGTACATTTAGTACCAAAGGACGTCTAATACTCATGGTAGCCGGGTAGTACAACCGAGGTTCCTATCATATGTTTTTCCTATGGGTCTTTGTTAAACCTGGTTGGTGAAATCTTCATTTTGTCGCATTCGGCTTTAGCTGGAGAATAGAGGTAGTCGAAGTTGCAACTTGAGTAGAATTGTTGACGTTGAGCTGACGTCTTCAGAGGTCTCTTGCTTTGTTGATACTGACGATCTTGGTATTTGCAGATTAATGCCTTGTTGTTACATGTTGAGTATTTGGGATGGAAGCTTCTCCTTGTGGGTGCTAGTTAACTAGGTCTCATTTGGGTTCATCGTCAAGTATTTTGAACGGGTAAGAGGGAGTAGAGAAATCCTTGGAAAAATCTTAAAATAGAGGGGTAAGACTTTGAAATATTTGAGAAGGTGAGAAGAGTGGAAATTATTTTTGGACTTAGATAAAAAATATGTTTTTGGTAACAATATAGTTTTAACAAAATATTTCTTTCCTAACTAACGTCCATGCTAACTAAGGTCTGTTACAGTCAGGATGGCTCTGATACCAACTCCGTGGGGACCCCAGACTAGCTGTCCGAAATACCCTTGTGCCTACAACATCAGCGATCCCGTGATCAGTCTGTCGCTGAGCACAATCAAACCGGTATCAGAAGAACATCCATAAATACCGAATAAAAATACTTACTTGATTAAAGTAATAATCTCCAATAAGTTCTTGCAGCGGAAAACACCCATCAACGTGGGGCCCGAGTCATTTGCCAAGACACCTACAGGCAGCTGACTGGGAAGACGGCCTAGTTCGCAAAGACGTCATCGGTCTCTCGGTCTTCAACATATATCTTTTTGAACTCTTGACATGGAAATATCCAGGGACACAGTCATGAGTACATTTACGTACTCCCAGACTACCCCAACATGAGCATGCACTACTCTTTTATTTGTTTAAATAAAACTTCGTTTGCTTTGAAAACTCTACTTCCTTGTCAAAAAGGGAAGGATATACCTTTGTTTAATAAAACTTTGCTTTGAAACCTCTATATCTTTATTGAAAACGGAAAGAAGGTTTTTAGAACTTTTTCCATAAATCTGCCTTTGTAAGAAGTCTCTTTAAAACTTTTTCCCAAAAAGACATCTTTGTTGAAAAGGGTAAGAAGTCTCTTTAATAAACATTTTCTCGAAAAATCACCATTTGATCTGTTTCTCCAAAACTCCTCCTTTTCCTGACCATAAACCTACATGATACATATTCTCCAGCAACCTCATACCGATTCGTTGGTATAGGTGTATGGAACATTCTCCACTTCCTTTTTCTTTTAAAACTCAAATCTTTTCCAAAACTTTGCACATGGTCTAAGTAGGGCCTCTCAACTGTCCATATCTGAGGACTCGGCTATTCGAATAGTTTTAACCCTCTGCAGAGGTAGCACGCTTTTCCCACACCCATCCGATAACTCATCGTGTCTGCTACGTCTCGCCATACCAGGGGTATGCGAAGTTGATTCACCGACCCTAGTCTTTCCTTTGCTCATGCTAGTATAGGATCCTGCCCATATGATACCTTCCATCGACACTTAACCCAGCCCGTCGGGATCTAAGTGTGAGGACTAACATGTTTTATCTGGCGGTGTATAGGTGACATCTTTCTATCCTCCTCCTTATCTACTCATAGAGTTTGAGCGAGGACCCAGGTCAGGGGTAGGTCATTAAACCATCCCCTCATGCAAAACGGAATTATCTTCGTTGTTGAGGTATCCCACACTAATATGAGAAAACTATATGACTAAGCCCTTTCCCATATGTGGGTAAATCTGGTCGCACAGAGTATCGGCTGATTGACGTAAGTACCAAGACACAATGTGCGTTTTATCAAAACCACCATTTTCCTTTTGCTCTGCTTCAGCACCGACATCTCGGTGTTTCATAGCCACACAGGTTTTCAAAGGGTTTTGAATAAAACAATCTTTATTTTTCCTATCCTATAATTTATCATATATTTCTACATAAGGTGGCAAAATAATTTCCATATGCTTGTTTAAAAGATTTTATAAGAACCTTTGCTTTAAAATGATTTGGTAAAAATATATGCATGTATTAGGGTGCAAGCTCAGAGAGTAGCTTGCCTTGCTCGGCAAAGTGATCCTGGTCTTGATCTTCAGGTTCCACAAATCCTTCCTCCTCGATATATCCGGCAAGGTTCTCGTCTAATACACAATCAAGCAAATACAAACAATCACTAACCTACTCAATCAATCACCACAACAATTCAATCTCAATTGCTCTGAATAGCCACTTCATATATCTAACAATACAATTGGGTTTCAATTTAATTGATTTAATCATTATTCAATTATATCTTAATTGGGGCAGAAACTAGTTGCACATGTTTAATTACACAACTAAAGTTCTGATGGTCACAAAAATACAAACTTAATTTCTATAGAAAGCCAATGATGTGTAGAAGATGACCCAATTGGATTTGAGTCATTTGGAGTTACCAAACTCCCGACGCAATGTTTTGAATCCAGAAGCCAATGAATAAAGTTTTGGCTATTATTTAAATTATGTTCATCTAAAAATTAAACCCTTTTAGGGGTGACTAACCATGGTTAAATGTGACCTAATAAAGTTAGTTTCAACTAATTTGGATTAACAGAGCATCAGAAACAAACAAGTTTAGAATTTAAACCTTTTATGGTATTTTGAATAGTGTATTTTTATTATGTATCCAAATGGAGTGAAACCAATTGGGTTGGATAGATAATGTTATAACCTATCCAGAACCGTTTGATTTGTTCCATTTGGAGTTGTAAATCTAAAATTATGAATTTTTTAAATTTGAGTCGAGTACTGATTTCAATTTAAATCTAAATTCGTATTAAAAATCCCGGAGTGGATAATGTTGAAAGTCTGACTGGTGGGGCCTACTGGTCAGTGACAGCGTGCGCGCGCGGGAAATGTTTAAAAACCTGACGGGTGGGGTCCACTCGTCAGTTTTCTTTTCATGAAAACGAACTGGTACGCGACCGTGGATCTAAGATCCAACGGCCGAGGATGGGGCACGCCGGCGACGACCTAAATCGGGCGGCGCCGTGGCTCCGGCGACGGCGAGGTGGACGGATAGCTCACCTCGAGGCTCGGGAGGGCGTGGCGATGGTGCAGGAGAGGTGCGGCCGCTCGGGGAAGCTCGTGGACGTGGAGGCGAGGCTCGGGGAAGCTCCTGGCGGCGACGGCGTCGAGCTCCTTCCTCCGCGGCGGGGCACGAACTCCGGCGAGCGATTGGCGGCGTTCCTGTGCACGAAAAGGACGGGCGTGTGCGGGAGAAGTCGTGCGGTGACGCGGGGAAGGCGAGGGAGGGAAGAAGAGAGGAAGGGGAGGTCGGGGTGCGGCGTTGCGCATCGTCGTCGACCTCGGGTCACCGAGCTCGAACTCGAGCAACGGCGAGCTCGAGGTCGCGGCTCCGGCCTTCCTATCGGCGTACGGCGAGAGGGGAGTGGAGAGGAGAGGCAGTGGCGGTGTGGCAAAATGTGGAGCACGGGGTGGGTTTTTATAGCGGCTCGCTGGCGCACGGTGGACGCGGTGCAGCAGGCACCCGCGGCCGTGCGAGCTCGCCGTAGGGTTTGCGCGGGGTGTGGCTATGTTGCGGGGTGCTCGGGGGACCAATTGGCCATGGAGGGGTGGCGTGGCGCGCTCTGGCGAGGTCGTCGGGGTTCCGGGCCGTGGAGCACGTCCGGGCGGCGCACGGCGTGCGCGGCGTGTCGCGGACACGGCGTGCTCGGGCGGCTGCTGGCGCATCATGCTGCTGCGCGAGGGAACCAGGAGGTGAGCGAGTGAAGGGGAGGCACAGCGCGGCCGGCTGTAGTGTACCTGCACCTAAAATATGGCAGATACCTATGTATAGTGCAAATCCCTGGATCGATTCGTTTGCACACACAATTACGACGTAATATCACAACAAAGTATCAATTTATTACAACGCTGATCCAGACTTAGAAAATATTCATTACAAATTTGCATAGCATACAGCTAGCAGTACACAGAGTAAACAACGGAAAATTTATTCTTCATGCAGTCCCCAAACATCATCATGTGCCACAGGCGAGCATGTTGGTTGAAGACTCGAAACCCTTAGTAAAACTTTCACTCATCATCAGGACAGTCTGCAATAAGATATATATTGCAACAACGTGGGTCAGAACCATTAAAATGGAACTGGCAAGTGACACTATGGTGGACACTTAGAGGAATAACTCTATGACCTATATGCTTATTTGGCTGGTGGAGATCAAGGCTATTTTGTAGAAAGCAAGTTTTTCCCTAAATTTTTGAAAAACACTTTTGTTCTATTCGAGACATCCGTGGCATGAAATCCACTGTCTCATTCTACCCTTGTTCACCCATCAAGTTTTTAATTTATAAGTTGGAATGGTGGAATCCTCCGTTGACATCCTCGTTCAGCTGCTCAATTGTCCGTTTCTGGGGACACGGCTAAGTAGTTAGATTTTAACTCTGCAGAGGTTGTGCACGTTCACCATTGTACCCATTCAACCCAGGTTATCCTTTACACACCATTTGTGATAAGGAAAGGAAAGAATGAGACGAAATCTTTCAGACGCATTTTCCCTCCCACTCTGGCCTGACGCGCTCCACCTACAAATCCTCTACCTCCACCTGTCAGGCCGGGGAGAGTCCACACAGCTTAGTTGATCAAGCCAGAGCCCATATTGGAAATGGCTGCGCGAGAAGCAATCTTCACTTGGAGTTCTTCAGATTCCTTTGCTCCTGGGTGGCCATCCACAAGTGAATATTCCACAGGTAAATCCCCTGGGAACAACACTCAACTCATACAGCCAAGCAACCAAATTCCACCCAGGTGTTTGATTAAAACTTAGTAGACTTTATCCTTTTTATCAAAATAGTTTTTGCATAGCATCACTATTCTACTAAGTAATTTCATAGGAACCTAGACACAGGAATAAAGAGGTCTATCATGGCGGCATAGCAATGCTATCCTACACATGCTCATAGAAAATACTCTACTCATGCATAGAAATAATAGGACTTTTATGGGGGTGTGCCACTTGCCTTTGAAAGTTGTCGTCGTTCACATACTCTTTTCAACAACGAACGTTTGCTCTCCGTTCAATCTAGCCCTTATAAGCAAACAACAATACCAAAAATCAACAAACAACAATCATCAAACATACATGCTCTCATCTAGTGAACAAACAAGTTTTGTAAAACTTCTACGGAAAACATGTCATGCATGATATGCAATTTATTTCTAAGGACTAGAGATGCATATCATGCCATGAAAACCTTTCAAGTCAATGCAATGCAATTAGTTTGGTCAAATGACTAAGGACTAAAGTCATAAGTTGAATAAAATATTTTGTTTTATATCATATTGAATAAGCCCTCTAATGGCTTAGTCTTGAGGTGTAAAATACTTAGAGAAAATACTAGCTCTATTCTTCGAGGTGATCAACAATTATTATCAACTCTTTGTAAATTGGATATTCACTATAGTGAGAGAGACAGACACCCGGCCAGCCACTTAATTTGTGGAACAGGTCTCATGTACGTGGACATGTAAGGTTTGTTCCAAGGCCGCTTCATCTCACTATGCCGCTAGGATCCAACAACTTCAAGATGATAATATCATGATCAAAATTTGTTTAAGTCAAATGTGAAAGACAAGATTAGGAAAGAGGGAAAAGATAGAAAGAAAGTTGTAGTCATCTTCCAGACTTCATCTCCAGACTTGATGATTCTTGTATCACCTAGGCTGGTCTTGGATTTACTTAGTCTTCATGAAGTCTTAGAGAGGAAGAAGGGACAGAAAGAAAGACTTTAGGGAATTGAAGGGAGGTTGGCCTTATTTAACTTCTTCTCACTTTTCTTCTAAGTGCTTCTAGCTCCATGTTAAAAATCCTAAGTGCCTATGTGTATAACCCTTTGCTAAAATGCTAAGATGAAAATAATCCTAACTTAGAGAAAATGGGGGAGGAGTTTTCTTATGTAACATATAACTACAAAATAAAATATGCTATGCATGAAATGCAATTTTAATTCACAAGAAACATAATACTAATTTTTGTGGTATTTATAAACTATGCATAAGGTTATAACTTGGAATTTAAAAGGAAAACATATAGATTAAGTTTTTATGTGATTTATATTTTATAACACAATTTTTATAAATGGTGTTAATATCCAGAGGTGATTTAATTAAATTTATTGCAATTTGATTTAATCAATAATAACATTTCTATTAATAATTATGTTGGAAATACTCAAACTATTCAATTTAAATATATAACTATGAATTCATTCAAATATCACTCAAAATATTATATAGCAGTGGCATCAATTTACAAATATTCTAAAGTTTCTATAACAATTTTATTTACAATTTTTAAATTTACAGATTTAAAGTTATGACAAAAATACTCAAATTCACCATTTGAAATTTGAATATTTTAAACTAAGTCAAATTTGAATTTGGGTAGATACAAAATATTCTACATGTCAAGGGCTTTCCAAATATATAAAAATATTTGAATTTGGATAAACAGAGAAAAAGATATGATAGTTTGAATAGACATGGGCTTTTCTGCAAAACTGCCAATTAATTAAATCGTGAAAATGATTTTACACGTCAGCGCTGACTGGGCGCTGACTGTGCGCTGACTGGGCTGCTGACGTGGTTAAGTCATCAGATCTGGATCGTTGGATCTGGATCTGACGGCTGAGATCTACTGATACCGGTTCGGAGGATGGATCTAATCGTGACCGTGGAAAAAGAATCGGAGGGCTCACATTGCATGCACCAGAAGGTGGCGGCGCCGGTGGCCGGAGATGAAGGGGACGGCGGCGTTCGGCTCGGACGAGGACGGCGCCGGCGTTGCGGTGTCTCCCCGGCCTCGAGGAGACCACGGAGAGGTGCGGCGCGACGTGCTGGGGGCGATGGTGGTGACGCCGAGCCCGCGCGCGTCTGGGGAAGGCCGGGGCGTGCGGCCGGAGGTGCTCGGACGGCGACGAGCTTCGGAGGTGCTTTCCCCCCACGATTTGGTCGCGACAAAACTCGTCAAGGATGCGGGTGTGGTGCGCGATGGGGTGGGGAGTAGAATGAGTGGGGTCTCGGGGGTGGAGGTGGCTTCCTCTAGCCGGAATAGGAGAAACTCGTGGTGGCGACGTTGCGGCTCCGGCGAGGAAATTCGCGAGCGTGGGGGCATTTGACAGAGGGCTTTCGGGGGGAAAAGATGGAGGAGGTCGAGGCCTACTAATAGCAACAAACGACGCTCAAATTGGTGGAGTAAATCGCCCGAATTGATGCGAGTAACGCCGGCCGTTTTCGGGCGTGGTCTCCGGCCGGAGATTGAAGACGCTGACGTCACGCTGACGTCATCAATTTTCTTTTTCTTTTCTGATTTTTTTTTTAATTCATATCTTTTGATTTAATTGTCCAAATGATGTAAAATTAATTTCTAAAAAAATTGTAAAATTCATATCTATGCTTTAAACCATTAGTGGGCATGTTTTGAAACTTTTTGAAAAATAAATATTTTGAAATATTCATAAAATACAATTTTACCTATTTTAGGTTAACTTTGAATTTAGGGATTTAATAATTTATTGGAGTTAAATAAAATTTATGAAATTACCCACATTCCAATATGTTTGAAATTAAGTCATTTAAACTCATTTTCAAATACTAAATTCATTTTAGGATTTAGTATAATACTAAATAACATAACACATACTATATGAAAATAAAAAGGGAAAACATGTATTCATTTTAATTCAAAATAATTTGTGCACCATTATATTTTATATTAAGATAATTCAATTGAAACTTCATAACAACTTTGGAAAAGATTTTAGGTTTAGTTCATTACTTATATAGAAAATATATTCATGAAAGTCATTTTATGTTTTGAAAATAAATGAAAATCATTTAAGCTAATTAAATGTTTATTTGGGTTGTTAGGTAATAATAAAATCTATGAGGTTTTAAAATTATAAACTATAGACTTGTAATATCCAAACTATGTTTTGAACTCAGGTAAATGAATAAAAATCTTCTGGCAAATAGACAATGTTTTCAATAGTTTAAAATAACACTTGTAATTATTATTTTAATTTATTTATAGCTAAGTGGTTGAAATCAATTACTTATAAGTAAACTATTTACTTAAATTAGAATGGTTTGTACTTTATAAAACATTTGTCAAATTACATATTAAGGTTTTTGAAATACAATGGATAAGGTAATGTTTAATTGGAAATAACTTTTGAAAATAATGACATATTGGGAATTTTGAAATAATAGACTTTTTCAAATTGGTTGAAGTCTTTTATAGTTAGTTTTCTTATGCATTTTAATATTTTATTTTAATCAAAACAAAAGTTTTAAATTTTTGTGATTTTTTTACATTCCAAAATGTTGGGATGTTACAGACTACCACCCTTAAAAGGAATCTCGTCCCCGAGATTCGGAGAAGCTACAAAGAAAAACAATGCTTGAATGATTCTGATAACTCGAGAGGTTTCAAGCAATGAAATTGTCTGACATGGAAGCTGGAAACTAGTAGGGGATGAATTTTCTGATTTGGGGAGGCCAGAAAGAGAGATGGTTTGGGATCTCTGGGTTCAAGCAATTGGGTTGGAATTATCTGGGTGGCTACCACCCTTAAAAGAAAAGTTTTGTTGATAGTCAAACATTCTAACTTATACAAGAAGATCGAGACAAATAATTACAAACAATATCTAACAAACATCAAGCAACGGGGTGCTAACCCAAAGCAAACAATCTAGTATTGTCAGACAACCAAAGTTGGTATGACCAATACACTAAACACGATGTCGTTGTTCTATTTGAGTGGTGGTCAAATCTACCTCCTTCGCAAGTGCTTAATGTTCTTGTTCAACTTTTATGGATATCTTCGGAGTGTTGGTCGAATCCTGGTTCTTCAGTGGTCTTCCATGCAGGTAGAACTTCATGATTAATCGTAGCTTTTCCATATGAAGCAGCAGAATCAGACTTAGACTATAGGAACATGGTCATCTAGAATAAGATAAGATATTTTCAGAAGGTTGATAGTAGATGAGAGTATGAGGAAGACAAAATAAAAGTTTTGTTTTCAGAAAACTGAATAAAATAGATTTTGAATCCTATGGTCAAATCCTATTTCTATCCAAACCTAGGGTTTCGAACCTACAGGCAACACAGTGCTCTGATACCATCTGTAGTGTACCTGCACCTAAAATATGGCAGATACCTGTGTATAGTGCAAATCCTTGGATCGATTCGTTTGCACACACAGTTACGATGTAATATCACAACAAAGTATCAATTTACTACAACGCTGATCCAGACTTAGAAAATATTCATTACAAATTTGCATAGCATACAGCTAGCAGTACACAGAGTAAACAACGGAAAATTTATTCTTCATGGAGTCCCCAAACATCATCATGTGCCACAGGCGAGCATGTTGGTTGAGGACTCGAAACCCTTAGTAAAACTTTCACTCATCATCAGGACAGTCTGCAATAAGATATATATTGCAACAACGTGGGTGAGAACCATTAAAATGGAACTGGCAAGTGACACTATGGTGGACACTTAGAGGAATAACTCTATGACCTATATGCTTATTTGGCTGGTGGAGCTCAAGGCTATTTTGCAGAAAGCAAGTTTTTCCCTAACTTTTTGAAAAACACTTTTCTTCTATTCGAGACATCCGTGGCAAGAAATCCACTGTCTCATTCTACCCTTGTTCACCCATCAAGTTTTTAATTTACAAGTTGGAATGGTGGAATCCTCCGTTGACATCCTCGTTCAGCTGCTCAATTGTCCGTTTCCGGGGACACGGCTAAGTACTTAGATTTTAACTCTGCAGAGGTTGTGCACGTTCACCATTGTACCCATTCAACCCAGGTTATCCTTTACACACCATTTGTGATAAGGAAAGGAAAGAATGAGACGAGATCTTTCAGAAGCATTTTCCCTCCCACTCTGGCCTGACGCGCTCCACCTACAAATCCTCTACCTCCACCTGTCAGGCCGGGGAGAGTCCATGCAACTTAGTTGATCAAGCCAGAGCCCATATTGGCAATGGTTTCACGAGAAGCAATCTTCACTTGGAGTTCTTCAGATTCCTTTGCTCCTGGGTGGCCATCCACAAGTGAATATTCCACAGGTAAATCCCCTGGGAACAACACTCAACTCATACAGCCAAGCAACCAAATTCCACCCAGGTGTTTGATTAAAACTTAGTAGACTTTATCCTTTTTATCAAAATAGTTTTTGCATAGCATCACTATTCTACTAAGTAATTTCATAGGAACCTAGACACAGGAATAAAGAGGTCTATCATGGCTGCATAGCAATGCTATCCTACACATGCTTATAGAAAATACTCTACTCATGCATAGAAATAATAGGACTTTTATGGGGGTGTGCCACTTGCCTTTGAAAGTTGTCGTCGTTCACATACTCTTTTCAACAACGAACGTTTGCTCTCCGTTTAATCTAGCCCTTATAAGCAAACAACAATACCAAAAATCAACAAACAACCATCATCAAACATACATGCTCTCATCTAGTGAACAAACAAGTTTTGTAAAACTTCTACGGAAAACATGTCATGCATGATATGCAATTTATTTCTAAGGACTAGAGATGCATATCATGCCATGAAAACCTTTTAAGTCAATGCAATGCAATTAGTTTGGTCAAATGACTAAGGACTAAAGTCATAAGTTGAATAAAATATGTTGTTTTATATCATCTTGAATAAGACCTCTAATGGCTTAGTCTTGAGGTGTAAAATACTTAGAGAAAATACTAGCACTATTCTTCGAGGTGATCAACAATTATTATCAACTCTTTGTAAATTGGATATTCACTATAGTGAGAGAGACAGACACCCGGCCAGCCACTTAATTTGTGGAACAGGTCTCATGTACGTGGACATGTAAGGTTTGTTCCAAGGCCGCTTCATCTCACTATGCCGCTAGGATCCAACAACTTCAGGATGATAATATCATGATCAAAATTTGTTTAAGTCAAATGTGAAAGACAAGATTAGGAAAGAGGGAAAAGATAGAAAGAAAGTTGTAGTCATCTTCCAGACTTCATCTCCAGACTTGATGATTCTTGTATCACCTAGGCTGGTCTTGGATTTACTTAGTCTTCATGAAGTCTTAGAGAGGAAGAAGGGACAGAAAGAAAGACTTTAGGGAATTGAAGGGAGGTTGGCCTTATTTAACTTCTTCTCACTTTTCTTCTAAGTGCTTCTAGCTCCATGTTAAAAATCCTAAGTGCCTATGTGTATAACCCTTTGCTAAAATGCTAAGATGAAAATAATCCTAACTTAGAGAAAATGGGGGAGGAGTTTTCTTATGTAACATATAACTAAAAAATAAAATATGCTATGCATGAAATGCAATTTTAATTCACAAGAAACATAATACTAATTTTTGTGGTATTTATAAACTATGCATAAGGTTATAACTTGGAATTTAAAAGGAAAACATATAGATTAAGTTTTTATGTGATTTATATTTTATAACACAATTTTTATAAATGGTGTTAATATCCAGAGGTGATTTAATTAAATTTATTGCAATTTGATTTAATCAATAATAACATTTCTATTAATAATTATGTTGGAAATACTCAAACTATTCAATTTAAATATATAACTATGAATTCATTCAAATATCACTCAAAATATTTTATAGCAGTGGAATCAATTTACAAATATTCTAAAGTTTCTATAACAATTTTATTTGCAATTTTTGAATTTACAGATTTAAAATTATGACAAAAATACTCAAATTCACCATTTGAAATTTGAATATTTTAAACTAAGTCAAATTTGAATTTGGGTAGATCCAAAATATTCTACATGTCAAGGGCTTTCCAAATATATAAAAATATTTGAATTTGGATAAACAGAGAAAAATATATGATAGTTTGAATAGACAGGGGCTTTTCTGCAAAACTGCCAATTAATTAAATCGTGAAAATGATTTTACACGTCAGTGCTGACTGGGCGCTGACTGTGCGCTGACTGGGCTGCTGACGTGGTTAAGTCATCAGATCTGGATCGTTGGATCTGGATCTGACGGCTGAGATCTACTGATACCGGTTCGGAGGATGGATCTAATCGTGACCGTGGAAAAAGAATTGGAGGGCTCACATTGCATGGACCAGAAGGTGGCGGCGCCGGTGGCCGGAGATGAAGGGGACGGCGGCGTTCGGCTCGGACGAGGACGGCGCCGGCGTTGCGGTGTCTCCCCGGCCTCGAGGAGACCACGGAGAGGTGCGGCGCGACGTGCTGGGGGCGATGGTGGTGACGCCGAGCCCGCGCGCGTCTGGGGAAGGCCGGGGCGTGCGGCCGGAGGTGCTCGGACGGCGACGAGCTTCGGAGGTGCTTTCCCCCCCACGATTTGGTCGCGACAAAACTCGTCAAGGATGCGGGTGTGGTGCGCGATGGGGTGGGGATTAGAATGAGTGGGGTCTCGGGGGTGGAGGTGGCTTCCTCTAGCCGGAATAGGAGAAACTCGTGGTGGCGACGTTGCGGCTCCGGCGAGGAAATTCGCGAGCCTGGGGGCATTTGACAGAGGGCTTTCGGGGGGAAAAGATGGAGGAGGTCGAGGCCTACTAATAGCAACAAACGACGCTCAAATTGGTGGAGTAAATCGCCCGAATTGATGCGAGTAACGCCGGCCGTTTTCGGGCGTGGTCTCCGGCCGGAGATTGAAGACGATGACGTCACGCTGACGTCATTAATTTTCTTTTTCTTTTCTGATTTTTCTTTTAATTCATATCTTTTGATTTAATTGTCCAAATGATGTAAAATTAATTTCTAAAAAAATTGTAAAATTCATATCTATGCTTTAAACCATTAGTGGGCATGTTTTGAAACTTTTTGAAAAATAAATATTTTGAAATATTCATAAAATACAATTTTACCTATTTTAGTTTAACTTTGAATTTAGGGATTTAATAATTTATTTGGAGTTAAATAAAATTTATGAAATTACCCACATTCCAATATGTTTGAAATTAAGTCATTTAAACTCATTTTCAAATACTAAATTCATTTTAGGCTTTAGTATAATACTAAATAACATAACACATACTATATGAAAATAAAAAGGGAAAAAATGTATTCATTTTACTTCAAAATAATTTGTGCACCATTATATTTTATATTAAGATAATTCAATTGAAACTTCATAACAACTTTGGAAAAGATTTTAGGTTTAGTTCATTACTTATATAGAAAATATATTCATGAAAGTCATTTTATGTTTTGAAAATAAATGAAAATCATTTAAGCTAATTAAATGTTTATTTGGGTTGTTAAGTAATTATAAAATCTATGAGGTTTTAAAGTTATAAACTATAGACTTGTAATATCCAAACTATGTTTTGAACTCAGGTAAATGAATAAAAATCTTCTGGCACATAGACAATGTTTTCAATAGTTTAAAATAACACTTGTAATTATTATTTTAATTTATTTATAGCTAAGTGGTTGAAATCAATTACTTATAAGTAAACTATTTACTTAAATTAGAATGGTTTGTACTTTATAAAACATTTGTCAAATTACATATTAAGGTTTTTGAAATACAATGGATAAGGTAATGTTTAATTGGAAATAACTTTTGAAAATAATGACATATTGGGAATTTTGAAATAATAGACTTTTTCAAATTGGTTGAAGTCTTTTATAGTTAGTTTTCTTATGCATTTTAATATTTTATTTTAATGAAAACAAAAGTTTTAAATTTTTGTGATTTTTTTACATTCCAAAATGTTGGGACGTTACAACGGCAACGTGCGCGCGGCCGTGCTGTCGCCAGCTCCTCCACTGTGACTCCGGCCACCATTTCCCGCGTTCTCGGGTGCTGCGTGATCATGGAGATGAGGAGCGTGCAATGGCAGCTTCAATTCGAAGAATCGAACTTGCAATCGTTTGAATTGATCCGGGGTTTGGCTCGGGTTGGGAAGGACGGATGTAGTGCATCAAGTGTTCGACGAAATTCCTGAACCAGTATAGTATGTCTTTTTGATATTTTATTTTCATACTTTTCTTCTTCCATTTTTGTCCAAACTTAGGGTATAGTTTGATTATATTTGTGGCAAGTGTCCCATAGCCTATTTGTGAGGTTTTGAACACTTTAAATAAAGAGTCACAATTTGAATTTGAGTGTTTGAATTTGTATTTGAAAGATAGCAAAATTTTGGGAACTGAACCAAATGGTTCTATATTACATCCCTTACTGATTTTGGTTTGCAAAAATAAAAAAAATAAAATAATAAAAAAAAGGTTTACTATTTCAGAAATTATTGTTTCACATGACACTTTGGATTTATGTTTGTTATTTGTGTTGTTTATTTTCTACTTTTCAAGTTTTTTATTAGAGCTAGGCTTCAACAATCTTGCAAGCAATGCTGACAAACAATAATCAAGAATTAAACATATACTAATTTTATAAGAAAAGTTATTGTTGGTTCTGAAATTTGGTTCTTGTGAAACTAAGTTTTTCTTAGTTTCTAAATTTGGGATGTGACAACTCCTTCGAGGATTTGGTATGATTTTGCTTGGCGGGCAATTCGCCCCGTTTCAACATCTTCCTCGGGAAGGATCCGTTTGTAGAGGTAGTCCTTGATCTCGTCAATCCATCCTGTTTCTTGGTGCACCTGTAGCGTACCTGCACTTAAACATCTTCCTCGGGAAGGATCCGTTTGCAGATACCTGTGTATAGTGCAAATCCCTGGATCGATTCATTTGCACACACAGTTTACGATGTAATATCACAACAAAGCGTCAATTTTATTACATCGATGATCCAGACTTACAAAATATTTGATACAAGTTGCATAGCATAGAGCTAGCATTGAAAAAAAAGCTCACAGCGGAAATACAATAGCAGTGAGTCTCTATAACTTTCATGCTGCCACAGGCGAAAACATGTTGGTTGTAGACTCGAAATCCCTTAACGAAACCTCACTCGTCATCTGATCACATCTGCAATAAGAAAAATATTGCAACAACGTGGGTCAGATTGCATTAAAAATGGAGTCTGGCAAGTGACACTATGGTGAACACTTAAGGAAATAACTCTAAAGCCTATATGCATATTTGGCTGGTGGAGCTCCAGGATAATTTGCATAAAGCCAATTTTCCCTACTCTTTTGAAAACACTTTTCTTGAAATCCAGATGAGTATGGCATGAAAACCATAAATCTCATCTTACCTTGTTCACCCATCAATTTTGAACTTAGAAATTGGAATGATGGAATCCTCCGTTGACGTCCTTGATCAGCTGCTCAAAATTGTCCGTAACCGGGGACACGGCTAAGTACTTAGTTTTACACTCTGCAGAGGTTGTGCACGTTCACCATTGTACCCATTCAACCCAAGGTATCCTTTACACACCATTTGTGATAAGGAAAGGAGAGAATGAGACGAGATCTTTCAGAAGCATTTTCCCTCCCACCTGGCTTGACCCGTTCCACCTAACATCCCCCTACATCTGCTTGTCAAGCCGGAGAGAGTCCACGCAACATAATTGATCAAGCCAGAGCCCATATGGCAATGGCTGCACTGGAAGCAATCGTCACTCGGAGTTCTTCAGATTCCTCTGTTCCTGGGTGGCCATTCACAAGTGTACATACTCCAGGAACCATAGACATGGACCTGAGTAGCCACTCAACATAACCCATGCAACCAATTACCACCCAGGTGTTTCATTCTTAACTTAGTAGAATTTAGATTTTCTCAAAACAACATTTGCATAGCAACAAAAATTCTACTAAGTATTGCATAGGAACCTAGACACAGGTATAAGGGATTCTACACAGGTTTAGCATAGCAACACATGCATATAAAAATACACTAAGTAATGCATATAAAAATAGGAAGTTTATGAGGTGTGCCACTTGCCTTGAATGTTGTCGTTGTTCGCAAACTCTTTTCAACAACGAACGTTTGCTCTCCGTTTAATCTAAACAATAATAGCAACCAACAATACCACAATCAACAAACAACAATCATCAAACATACATGCTCATATCAAATGAACAACTAAGTTTGTAAAACTCCTAAGGAAAACATGTCATGTATGATATGCAAATTATTTGTAAGGGCTAGAGATGCATGTTATGCTATGAAAGTCTCTTAAGTTAATGCAAGGCAAATAGGTGGTTCAAGAATGACTAAGGACTAAGGTCTTAAGTTGGATAAACATACTTTGTTTTATATCTTCTTGAAACAAGCACTCTAATGGTTTAGCCATGATGTGCAAAATACTTAGAGAAAAATACTAAGTCATTTGTTCAAGATGATCAACAATTATTATCAAGTCTTTGTAAATTGGACATTCACTATAGTGAGAGAGACAGACACCCGGCCAGCCACTTAATTTGTGGAACAGGTCTCATGTACGTGGACATGTAAGGTTTGTCTCCAGGCCGCTTCATCTCACTATGCCGCTAGGATCCAACAACTTCAAGATTATAATATCATGATCAAAACTGTTTAAGTCAAATGTGAAAGACAAGATTAGGAAAGAGGGCAAAGATAGAAAGAAAGATGTGGTTGTCCTCCAGGCTTCATCTCCAGCCTTGTAACTTTCTTTTGGATGATGTCTTGATTGAAGTTTTGCTAGACTTGATAATTCTTCAGACTTGGTGGTTCTTGTATCCTCGAGGCTGGTCTTGAATTTACTTAGTCTTCATGAAGTCTCAGAGGGGAAGAGAAGACAGAGAGAGAGACTTAGAGAATAAAAGGGGGTTGGCCTTCTTGAACTTCTTCCCATTTTTCTTCTAAGTGCTTGACATCTTTGGAATGCTTCCAGAGTCTGTTTTCTCCTAAGTCCTTCATGAACTTCTTCTTTATTTTCTTCTAAGTGTTTCTTCTCCTTGAAGATACTTCTGGAGTCTTGTTTTTGGCTAAGTCCTTCATTGGTCTTCCAGCTCCATGTTGAAAATCCTAAGTGTCTAGTGTATAGCACTTTTTCCAAAATACAAGTTTGAAAATAATCCTAACTTAGAGAAATTGGGGAGGAGTTTTCCTTATGGAAATATAACTATAAAATATGCTATGCATGAAATGCAATTTTAAATCACAAGCAACATAACACTAATTTTTTGTGAATTTTATAAAATATGCATAAAGTTATGATTGCAATTTAATTAGTTTCCAATTTTGCAAAACATAATAAAGGAAGCATATAGATTAAAGTTTTATGTGATTTATATTTTATAACTCAATTTCCTTTATAGATGGTGTTAATAGCCAGAGGTGGTTCAATTATATTTACTGCAATTTGATTTAATCAAAAATAATATTTCTATTAATAGTTATGTTGAAAATATTCAAACTATTCAAATTAAATATATAACTATGAATTCATTCAAAAATCACTCAAAAATATTTTATAGCAGCAGCATTAATTTACAAATATTCTAAAGTTTCTAAAACAATTTTATTTGCAATTTTTGGATTTATAGATTTAAAGTTATTACAAATATACTCAAATTCACCATTTGAAATTTGAATATTTTATACTAAGTCAAATTTGAATTTTGTCAGATCCAAAATATTCTACATGTCAAGAGCTTTCCAAATATATAAAAATTATTAAATTTGGAATTGTGGTTAAAAAGTTATAGCAAATCTAAGTGGCAGTGGTGTTTCTGTAAAACTACCAATTAAATCTAAATAAGAAATTCATTTTCCACGTGGAAGCTGACAGGGCAGTGACGTGGCGCTGACGTGGCTGCCTCGCGGCGCTGACTGGATAAGTCATAGATCTCAGATCTGGATCTGACGGTCCAGATCAAATCGTACCGATTCGTCTAAGACATCTAATCTGAGCCGTTGAGATTGGATCGGACGGCTGGGAACGATTGGCCATACCGTGGCGGCGCGCTCCTCGCCGGAGACGACGACGACGGCGGCGCTGGCGTCGGTCGAGGACGGGGTCGGTGCTGCGGAGCTTCCCCGGACGAACGGAGGCTACGGAAGCGTGCAGCTCGTCACGGCGAGGTGAATGGTAGCGACGGTGTCGAGTCGTTTCTCCTGGCGCGGCCGGAAACGGCGGAAGAATACGGCGGCGCTCCGGTGAACTCGGGTCGAGCTCGGTCTCGTCGTTCTGGCGCCTATCAAATCACGGGAAAATTCAGTGAGTTGCGCACGGACGAAACAAGGGAGATGGGACAGAGGAGAGGGCACGAGGTGGTCTTCATTCACCGGAACTCGAGGAGGACACCGACAGCAATGGCGATCTCCGGCGAGCTATTTCTCGAGCCTGGCGGCGAGATTTGAAGAGAAACGAGAGGGGAAAGAGAGAGGAGGGGGTGGGCTACTTATAGGCGCACCCGGGAGCAACAAACCGCGCACGGATCGCTCGGTTTTGGAAACGAATCGGAGATGAAGATCTCGGGAGAGATTCCTGGACGGAGGTTAGAGACGAATCGCTCGGTTTTTATTTATTTAATTCATATCTTTTGATTTAAATATCCAAATGATGTCAAATTAATTTCTAAAAATTTGTAAAATTAATCTCTTGCTGTTAAACCAGTTGTGGGTATGTTTTGAGAACTTTTTAAAATTAATAAATTGGAAATGTTGGTTTAATACAAAATTGATACTTAATATCAATTTTGAATTTATAACTTAATTAAATTTTCTTTTTGCTAAATAAAATTTGTAAAATACCCACATTCAATATATTGGAAATAGAGTTATTAAAACTCATTTTACTGTAATTATTCATCTTTATTTTGGCATAATATTAAAGAACTAAATATAAATAATGTTTAGGAAAATGTGAAAGATAAGGTATTCATTTTTAATTGAAAATAATTTGTGCACCATTTTATTTTACATTATGATAATTCATTTGAAACTTCATAACAACTTTGGACAAGACCTTTGTTTTAATTTTATTCTTATTTAGGATATATTAATCATTTCATGCTTTAAAAATAGATGAAATTCATTTAAGCAAATGAAATGTCTATTTGGCTAATTCATTAATTTAAAAACTATGAAGTTATACAGTTATACACTATAGGCTTATAATTCCAAACTATATTTTTAACTCAGTTAAAGGAATGAAAACCATTTAGTAATTATATACCATTTTGAATAATCTTGTATTTATGAATAGATATGGCTAAGTGGTTTAATGCAAATACTTATAAAGAAACTAATTTATTTAAAATAAAATGGATTGTAGTTTGTAAAATATTTGTCAAATTATATTTTAAGGTTTTTGAAATACAGTGGATAATAAAATGTTTAAACTGTGACATTTGAAATATTAAACTCTTTCAATAAGTTTGGAGTCTTTTATAGTTGGTTTCCTTATGCCTTTAATGTTTTATTTTAATAAAAAGAAAAGTTTTAAATTTAGTGATTTTTGAATATCATAAAATGTTGGGATGTTACAACACCGCTGTGAGCAACAGACGCTCCCCTGTGGGAGGCCCGCAGGCTGGGGCTCCGCTTGCAGGGGGTGGCGGGAGCGCTTCGTCTGTGCTTGCGGGCAGGGCCTCTAGGGGCTGCTTTATGGATGCCTTGACGAGCCTTTCTTCAAAGACACATGTCGGCTGAGCTTGTCTCTTTGAGGCGCGCTTGGCGATGTCATCAGCTTCTTGATTTTCTTTCCTTGGGATGTGCATGAGCTCCATTCCCCTGAAGTTCTTCTCAAGCCTACGGACCTCTTCAAGGTTTGCGACCATGTTGTCGTCCTTAGGCTTGCAACTTTTGTTGGAGAAGTTGACGAGCAGCTGGGAGTCGCCCTTGATGAGTATATGTTTGACGCCTAGGGCGATCGCGACGCGTAGGCCAGCGAGCAGCCCTTCATACTCGGCGATGTTGTTGGATATCTTGTCGATTCCGAAGCACAGCTGGACTGCGTAATACAACTTGTCTCCCTTGGGTGAGATCAGGACTACGCCTGCCCCGCCGTGGCGAAAAGCGAAAGCTCCGTCGAACTTCATGGTCCAGAGGCTGGGCATAGCGGCTCCAGAGGGCTCGTGCTCTTCTCCCAGGGGCTCTTCAGGGGTTGGGTCAATCCATTCGGCAACGAAGTCAGCCATCGCTCTACATTTTATTACCCTTGTGGTATCAAAGCGCAAATTGAATGGCTATAGCTCGATGTTCCATCCCGCGACACAATCTGTTGCGTTTGGGTTGCGCAGGATTTGCTCCAGGGGGAATGAGGTGACCACCATGATGGGGTGCCCCTCGAAGTAGTGTCGCAGCTTTCTTGAGGCGACGAGGAGCGCGAGGAAGAAGCTTCTGCTGCATCGCATACCACTCGCGAGCATCACACAACACTGTGCTGATGAAGTAAACTAGATGCTCGACGAGGGTAGTTCCTGTTGCCTTGGCGTCTTTCGCCTGAGGTGGCACATCTTGACCCTCGAGGGGTTTTGCCTCAGGGGGCTTGCCTTGTGCCTCGAGGGGGTTGACCTCAAGGGGCTTGACTTGTGCCTCGAGGGGGTTGGCCTCAAGGGGCTTGACTTGTGCCTCGAGGGGGTTGGCCTCAAGGGGCTTGACTTGTGCCTCGAGGGGGTTGGCCTCAAGGGGCTTTGGGCCTGGCGTTGGGTTTGTGAGGGCTTCCTCTTCTTCGAGCTCCTTATCAGGAGGCTATTTCTTTGGAGTGGTTGCACTCTGCTTGTGGAGTACTGGCTCTTCTCTTTCCACTACAAGGACAGCACTGGCTGTTTGTGGAGTAGCTGATAAGTACAGCTTCATGTGCTCGCCAGGCCTTGGGGCGACCATTACTGGCGGGCTGGCCAGATACTTCTTCAAGTCCTCAAATGCTTTTTCAGCTTCAGGGGTCCACTTGAAAGTGCCCGTTCTTTTCATGATCTTGAAGAACGGCAGGGCTCTTTCACCGAACTTGGAGATGAATCGGCCCAAGCTCGCCATGCAGCCTGCCAGGCGTTGCATGTCCTTGAGCCTACGTGGAGCTTGCATGTCCTCTATGGCCTTGATTTTGTCTTGGTTTGCCTCTATACCCCGATTAGACACGAGGAACCCAAGCAATTTGCCTGAAGGGACTCCAAAGACGCACTTGGCGGGGTTGAGCTTGATGTTCACCTTGCGGAGGCTGGTGAAGGTTTCTTCAAGGTCTTCGAGGAGTGTATTTCCTTCTCGGGACTTTACGACGATGTCATCGACATATGCCTCGGCGTTTCGCCCCATTTGCCCGCCAAGGGCTATCCTCATCAACCTCTGGAAAGTGGCTCCGTCATTTTTTAGTCCAAAGGGCATGCAGACATAGCAATACACACCGCATGGGGTGAGGAAAGCCGTCTTTTCCTCGTCCTCCTTAGCCATTTTTATCTGGTGATAACCAAAGAAGGCATCAAGGAAACAGAGGAGGTCGAAGCCTGCCGTGGAGTCCACAATCTGGTCAATTCTGGGCATGGGATAAGGGTCTTTGGGGCAGGCCTTGTTTACATCAGTGTAGTCGATGCAGAGACGGCCTCCTCCGGCGGGCTTTGGGACTACCACGCCGTTGGAGAGCCAAGTGGGATGCGCGACTTCGTGAACGACTTTTTCCGCTTTGAGCTTCTCGACCTCCATGATGATGAATGCTTGCTTCTCGGGGGCTTGCTTTCTTGCTTTTTGCTTGACGGGGCGCGCGTTTGGGCACACGGCCAAGTGGTGCTCGATCACCTCCCTCGGTACACCAGACATATCTGACGGTGTCCATGCGAACATGTCAGAGTTTGCCTGGAGGAAGGCGACGAGCACGCTTTCCTATTTGGGAGGCAGCGCGGCGCCAATGGTGACGCTAGCCCCCGAGCCTTCTGATCTCAGAGAGATCTTCTTAGTAGCAGTTGCCTCCTGGGAGAACAACTGCTTCTTCTTCTTGGGCCTCTCGAGAGGCTCTTGGTCCTCTTCTGCGGGGAAGGCCATGTCGGCGGTCTTGTAGGCCGTCTAAACAGTGCGCGTAGCGTCTAGGACATTCCCACGTATGGTGATCATGTCGGCGCTGCCGGGGATCTTGACCATGTGGTACGCAAGGTGCGTGACAGCCATGAATTTCGCAAGCGCAGGGTAGCCGAGGATGGCGTTGTACGGCAGGCCGATGTGCGTGACATCGAAGTCGATGTGCTCGGTGCGGTAATTTTCCTCGCTCCCGAAGGTGACGGCAAGCCTGACCTGGCCTAGAGGCTCGATCGAGCCGCTGGTGACTCCCGTGAAGGGTCTCGAGGGCATAAGCTGCTCGTAGGGCACTTGAAGCGCTTGGAACGTATCTATGGAGATAACGTTCAGGCCTGCTCCGCCATCGATGAGCGTCTTGGAGACAGCCACATTGTCGATGGTGGGGGTGCAGACCAGCGGGAGGGTTCCAACAGTCTTGGTGGACTTGGGGTGGTCCTGAGCGTCGAAGGCGATGGTGTACTGCGACCACTTGAGGGGTCTGAAGTTTCCTGTGCTTGGGAAGGCGGCGTTGAACTCGCAGGCAAACTGCTTGAACTGGTTGTTCGACTTCGGCGCCTGCGCCCCCCCCCCCCCCTGTAACATCCCAACTTTTCGGAATGTTCCAAAAATCACTAAAATTTAAAACTTTTGTTTTGATGAAAATAAAATATTAGAATGCATAAGAAAACTAACTATAAAAGACTTCAACCAATTTGAAAAAGTCTATTATTTCAAATTCCCAAAGTGTCATTATTTCAAAAGTTATTTCCAATTAAACATCTCATTATCCATTGTATGCCAAAAACCCTAATTTGTATTTTGACAAATGATTTATGAAGTACAAACCATTTTATTTTAAGTAAATAGTTTACTTATAAATAATTGATTTCAACCACTTAGCCTTTGCTATAAATAAATTAAAATAACAATTACAAGGGTATTTTAAACTATTCAAAACATTGTCTAATTTCCAAAAGATTATTATTCATTTACCTGAGTTCAAAATATAGTTTGGAAATTATAAGCCTATAGTTTATAACCTTAAAACACCATAAATTGAATTTAATGAAATACCCAAACAAACATTTCTTTTGCATACATGAATTTCATTTATTTTCAAAGCATGAACTGATTAATATATTATATATAAGAAATGAATTAAATCTAAAACCTTTTCCGAAGTTGTTTATGAAGTTTCAAATGAATGTTCTTAATATAAAATAAAATGGTGCACAAAATAATTTGAATTAAAAATGGTTACATTACTCTTTCTCTTTTCATTTCAAATAGTTATAATATGCTATTTAATAATCTACTAAAGCTGAAATTTATTTAATATTTGAAGATGAGCTTAAATAACTTAAATTCAAACATAATTGAATATGGGTATTTCATAGAATTTATTTTAGCCACAATTAAAAATTAATTAAACCCTAGTTTTAAATTAAACATAAAGTGTCAACTTTGCATTAAATCAATATTTCGAAATTATTATTTTTGAAAAGTGTTCAAAACACTCCCACAACTGGTTTAACACAAAGGTAATAATCTTACAAATTTTTAGAAATTTGTTTGACTTTATTTGGAGTTATAAATCAAAAGTTATTAAGAAAATGGAAAATCAGAAAAGGAAAAAGAAAATTTCCTGACAGGCGGGACCCACCTGTCAGGGGAGGTCGTCATCTTCCTCCAGCGGGAATCACGCACCGAAAATTAGCCGGCGATCACCTTCCCTCTATTCTCACCGTGATGATCGCCTGGTGCTCCCCTCTGTCTCCATTTAAAGCCCATCTCTGCCGCCTCCTTTCCCCCCCCAAAAACCCTAGCCCAGCACGCCGACATGCTCATGTAATTGCTCGCCGGACTTCGGATTTCCGCCGCCGTTTTCATTGATTCCCCGGCTTGGTAAGCCACCCCCCCTGCCCGAGACCGTGCCCAGCTTATTCTCCATATCCGCGCGCGCCTTCTAACCTGTTCCACGCACCCCTTCCGCAGCCGTTTGTCGAGGAAGGAGGTGACCGGAGCTCGTCGACGTCCGAGCCACCTCGGCCGCTTCTCCACGCCTCCACCGGGACGGTCGAGTAGACGCTGACGCCGCCGCTCTCTTCGCCGTGAAGCGCCGCATCCGGGGAGGCAATCCACGCATCCAGGGGAGCCTCACCGCGCCGCCGTCGTCCTCGCCGAGCGCCGCGCCGCCGCGTCCTCCATCTGCTCCGGCCACCCCGCGCCGCCCGGTATGACCACCCCCCCCCCCCCGACCGTCCGATCTTGATCCATCGGCTCCGGTTTGATCACTTAAGTGAACCGGTATAGACGAATAGGAGCTTGCCACGTCGTTGCCCCGTCAGCGCCAGTCAGACCCACGTCAGCAGTCCAGTCAGCGCCGCGTGGATTTTATTAATTCAATTTAATTGGCTTTTTGCAGAAAAACCACTGACACTTAGATCTATCATAACTTTTTAACCACTTATCCAAATTCAAATATTTTTACATATTTGGAAAGCCCTGGACATGTAGAATATTTTGGACCTGCCAAAATTCAAATTTGACTTAGCTCAAAATATTCAAATTTCAAATGGTGAATTTGAGTAATTCTGTCATAACTTTAAATCTGTAAATTCAAAAATTGCAAATAAAATTGTTTTAGAAACTTTATAAAATATGTAATATGTTGCATCTGTTATAAAATAATTTTGAAATTTTTTTTGATGATTAAATGGTTGTGTGTTTAATTTGAATAGTTTTGACTATTTTTGACATAACTTTTAATACAAACATTATTTTGATTTAATCCAGTTGCTATACATTTAATTAAAAGCCCTCTGTCTATTAACCCCATTTATTAAATTTTGTTATAAATAGTGCTTGAATAATTTAAAATGAATTTAAAGATCATGAGACTTGATTTGATTTATTCTAGCACATTATAAAGTTTCTTAATTTAAAAATTTATTACTTTGCACAAAAGACATAAATAATTGTCCTAGTCTAGAGAAAGCTCAAATTTAGGTTTATTAAAATAATACATAACTTTAATAAGTAAGTTTTAATTTAAAACTTTTTAAATGATTTTAATTCATTTACAAGTGTTTATAAAGGTTATTGGTTAAATTAGGTGTTACTAAAATTGTGATTTAAAACATTATATCATTTTAAATAACTAAGTTATTATTAATAATATAAACTTTTAAGTTGGGGATTAAAAATTTTTAGATATGAGAAAATTCAGAAATTCTTGAAAATGATTTTGGTCAAATTTAATCTTAAACATAATCTTGGGTAAATATAATTAAATATTTATAGTTGTATTAAAGTTTTAAACCTTGCTTTTTAAATTGTGATTAACACTTCTTGATATCCCTTTGTGTAAGCTTTTGAAGACCATTCCATTAGAAACTTTGGAAACACCTATGCAACCTTGTCGAGTTGAAAGATTTGACTCCAGATCATCCCTTGATGAAAACCTAAACCCAAACACATTTATTCTTTTTGTATATTGAATTTTGTGACACCTTTGACCAAACCCTTCCGAGAAGACTCGTTACGCTTGTATATTTCAATATGTTTTGTGCTTGTTGAATTGCTTGTTTATTGGATGCCCTTTTACTATATAGTTTGAAACGGGGAGCAACTATTGACTTGGACAAGAGTGTGTGAGAAACGACAACTTTCATAAGGCAAGTGACTTCATAAAACACCTACTATTTTATTCTATTGCATATCTAGTGTTTTCAAACAGTATTTGCAAAAGTAGTATGCATGATAGGTTTTTAGGAGATTGTAGTATGCTATGCAAACCTTTTAGGTTTCCCCTTAGAAATTCCTGTTATATCTGTATCTGTATAAATTCTGTATATATATACCTATATTTGTACAGCGGGAATATTTTTTCGAAAATTCCTGTTATTTATTCTGTGGCGCATGCTTAAGTTTTGTGTGGCGCATATAATTATGTGGCGCACTACAACCACGTGCGCCATTGCAATATTTCTGTGGCGCAGCAGAAAGGATGCGCCACAGAATTCTCAAAATTTCTGTGGCACATCGAGGGGATGCGCCACAGAAATATATTTTAGTGGCGAGATAACTGTGGTGCACCCCCAATTTTTCTGGCTGCGCCACAGAAAGGCTAAAGGGTGCGCCACAGGTAGCCCCTTTTCCACTAGTGATAGTAGTAGCTAGATGGTTGTCTTCTCCTTTTGTGATATCATGTTTAGATCTTGTGAACTGTCTATCATGATCAAGATCATCTTTATGTAATTCTCCATGTTGTGTTTGCTGTGATCCGAATAAATTTGAGTACTAAAGTTATTGCTTCATAATATATTATGTCTGTGCTATTTAATGATCTTGCATGCGCTCTGGCCAAGTAGATGCTTGTAACTCCAAGAGGGGGTATTTATGCTCGATAGTAGTTTCATGTCTCTATTTAATCTGGGACAGTGATAGAAAGCTCTAGGGCTGTAGATGTGCCATTGCTACTAGGGATAAAACAATAGTACTTTGTCTAAGGATGATGTTACTTAATTACTTTACACGCAGTGCTTAAGGCGATAATCTGTTGCATGCAACTTAATACAGAAAGGGGTGCGAACGCTAACCAGAAGGTGGATTATTAGTCATAGATGCGGTTGGAACGGTCTATGTATATTGTTGTAATGCCCGAATGAATCTCACACTAGACACCATAACATTAGTATATGCATTGGGTTGCTCTTCATTATTCTATCAATTGCCTAGCTGTAATTTGTTTACCACGCATGGATGAATGTTATTATTATTTATGGAGAGACACCACTAGTGAACTGTGGACCCCGGTCATTCTCATTAATCTGATAAAACCGCAACTGCAAACCTGTTACTTTCAGCAAACATCACTCTTTATTTCACACATACGTTTAATCCTTTGTTACAGCAAGCCGGTGAGATTGACAACCTCATTGTTAAGTTGGGGCAAAGTATCTTGATTGTTTGTGTGCAGGCTCCACATCAACCACCAGGAAGCATTTTTTCTGGCGCCTTGACACCTCAAGGGAATCCTTCATCTCCTACTGGTTCGATAACCTTGGTTTCAAACTGAGGGAAACCTTCTGTTGCACTACTTCACACCTTCCTCTTGGGTTCACCCAACAATACACCCACCGTGTGCATCAAGCATTTTTCTGGCGCCGTTGCCGGGGATTTGAAGATTCCCCGCGATGGGAGTTTTCGCGCTTCCAATCTTCTTATTTTGTTATTGTCTTGCTTAGTTTATTTTTATTACTGTTTTGTTTGCTTAATATCAAAAATACAAAAAAAATAGTTACTTGCATTACTTTTTATATTTCGGTTTGCACATTTATTTTCAGTTTTGTTGCTTTTTTATTTCGGTTTGCAATTTATTTTCCTTAATTTTGTTATTTCGGTTTGTCCTAAAATTGCTGAAATGGGTAGTCCTGAAGTTGAAGTTCGTTCGTTTAAACAACGAGGAGAAATTTTAAAAGATGCTTGGTATAGAATAAATGATGCTCATAAAAAATGCACTAAGAAACACTCCACTTTAATCCTCCTTAGGATTTTTTATGTTGGTATCTCAAGTTGTATAGGTATGTTCTTGACACTCTCACAGGGGGTAATTTTCTTGGAACACCTGCTTTTGAAGCCAACAATTTAATTGAAATTTTGGTAGGATCACCACCCCTTACTAAAGAAGTTAAAACTGAGAGCACTTTGGAAGATATAATTAAAATGTTAGATTCTATGGAGAAAACTTTTCTTGATAATGCTAGCAAGGGTAATGAATCAATGAATGATACTAATGGAAGAATTACTGCTTTAGAAACTAGCAACACCCTTGATACTCATAATCATAGAATTGATGAATTGGAAGATGTTATGGAAACTATAGGTTCAACATTTGGTTCTATTAAAACTAAGAGAGATAAGGCTTTTGTAGGAAGAGAGCAAAAGTTCATTTATATCCCCAAAACCAAACCTCCCAATATGCCTAAAAGTGATGGTTTACATAATAGGACATACTCATGGATACCAAAAACACCTATTACAACCAACCATGTTTTGGAGAAATTTATTGATGTTGATGCATCATCTCTTGGTAATACTTGAGTTTCACTTTGTGCCTAGCTCAAAGGCGTTAAACAAAAGTGCTTAATGGGAGACAACCCATTTTTATTCCTGTTATTTTAATTTGTTTGCTTGTGTCAAGTAATTGTCCTACCTCTTTAGCATTTCCTTTGTATCTTATTTTTTTTGCAATGTTGTGTCAAATTAAGACTCTAGTCGAAAGTTGATGTTAAAATCCAATTCCTGTGCTAAAACAGATTTCTGTTGTCCACCATAAAAATTATATCAATTCACTGGAACGTCAAACCAATCTGCCCTTTTTTGTGCATAATACTCAGATGTATACGCAACTTCCATTAGCCTTGAGTTTTCTGATCTGAGCAAGGTAAGTCCCTCGAAAAAATTCGTCTTTACGGACTGTTCTGTTTTTGACAGACTCTGCCATTTTCTTTTGCAATGCCTCTTTTGCTATTTTGATTGAATCTTTTTATCCTATTAAGTATCAGTGGCTGTAGCTAATGTCCAGTAGCAATGGTAGAAATTGTGTTCCTACATAATATCAAAAAAAAAATTGCACTAAGCCTCTAATGAAGTTACTCTAAGTTTGGTGTGGAGGAAGCTTTCAAGGATCAAGAGAAGAGGATGATATAATGTGATCAAGAGGATAGTAACGCCAAAGCTTGGGGATGCCCCGGTGGTTCACCCCAATATAATTCAAGAAGACTCAAGCGTCAAAGCTTTGGGATGCCCAAGGCACCCCCTTCTTCATCAACAAATTATCAGCTCCTTTCTAGTGAAATCATATTTTAATTCTGTCACATCTTATGTGCTTATCTTGAAGCGTCTGTTTGTTTTTATTTTGGTTTTTTTTATTTTCATTCTCTGAATAAATATGGATCCTATCATTCTTTTTTGTGGGAAAGAGACACGCTTTGCTTTTTCATATGAATACTCGTATTCTTGACTTATATTCGTGGAGTATTCGCCTTTTGTTATCATTTGCTCTCTAGCACTTGTTTTTATGCATATCTTGTAGAGCTGTTAGCTTTGTTATATTATACTCTCATATCTCATTGTTTAATTACTTGGAGATTTTATCTTTTAAATAAGGTTATTGGTGTTTGGTTGAGAACATAAAATGCTAAATGTGGTAGATGATATAATTAAATGATAAATTAATCTTGTAGATCATTAAATTGTGTCACTTGAATCCTTGATGTTGTTTTGAGATATTAATTTTCTTAATGGTAAACATGATGGTCTAGTAAAGTGGAATGATTAAATGTTTGGTCTAGAGAAACTTTAAAATTGTGTCACACTTAAATTTCCAGTTGATTGCATAATGGTATATGACTTTTTTTTGCCTAAGGCAACCGTAAGGGCTTTATGTTATGCTCTACGGTCGGGTCCCCATTAGTGACTTGTTCATCTGCCATAGCACCCCTACGAGTAATTTTCACTATGCCTTGTATGATCATGTTTTTATTTGAAATCTTTTTACTCGTGAGTTCTAAAACAGTGGTTTTCATGGCACTTCCACCACCATATTGCTAGCCTCTTCGGTACTTTGCTTTGCCCTTTCTCACATTGAGAGTTTGTGCAGTTTTTGCGGGTACATCCAAACTCGTGGGAGATCTTCATCTTGTTCTCCTACACATAAGTCAAATATCATCCTCAAAATAGCCACCATACCTAACTACTACAGCATTTCCATAGTTGTTCCGAGATATATTTCCATGCAACATCCATCTTACATTACATGACTTGTTGTCATTCATTGATTATTTATTGCTTTGTGTGTTTCTATAAATCTTATGTGTGGTTTTACCCATGTTACGCTAGAGCACTGCATAACCTGCTACACTGGCAGAGGCACCGTTGTCATATGTATTCTTATGGCACATTCATATTAGTTACTTGTATCATCAGTATTTGTTTTATCATCATTAGTGTGTTGTCATACATCGTGTATCATATTATGATGCTTGCCCCTAAAAGTGAAAAGAGTCATGGAGGCCATCGAAAACAGAAACAGAAAAAGTAAAAAAATAGAAAAAAAGAGAAAAAGAAAAGAAAAAAGAAAGAAATAAAAAAAGGGGGCAGCATTATTATTCTTTATCACACACTTGTGCTTATGTTACAACACCATATCATTTATAGTCATCACTTGTGCTCATGTTATAGCACCATATCATTTGTGATCATCATTTGTGCTCATGTTTAGCACCTTTACTCCATATGAGAGAGTTTTCATGTCTTAGTTGCATAACTATATGGTGAACTTTACACTATAGAACTTGGCTTGTATATTCCAATGATGAGCCTCCTCAAAAGTGCTCTAGGTCTCCGTGAGAAAGCAAGTTGGATGCACCCCCACTAGTTCCACTTGAGAGCTTTCATACTTATAGCTCATGGTGCATCCGTTGTATGGCAATCACTACTCCTTGCATAGCTTCGATTGTATGACTTTCAATTGTCTAATGATCATTTATAGCTTTGTGAGCCTTTCTTCCATTGGCCTTTCGAACCTCCGTTAACATTCTCTTAGCAATAACATCCTGGTGCCAGGAACCAACGTTGAACGCTTGCTTGTTTCTTTTGAACAAATAATATATTGATCTTCTACATGCATATTGATATTACTTGACTTGATCCTTTCATAAAGTTGTCATGTTTGTTGGAAGCATTAGATGAATATATTGTTGGGCTTGAATCTTAAATCATCTTTAATATGTACTTTGCACAGTTGATTGCTATCTAGTACTATATCATTGCATGCTTTGCTTGCTTCACCTACTTGTTTGTTCATTACTCATTTGATATCAATATGAACTACAACCCTTATTCATTTAATTTCAGTTTACATGCCTTACAATGAATTACATGATCAAGATTGTGTTTAAGCATGTCACTTCAGAAATTCTTCTTCTTTTATCGTTCTTGCCTACTCGGGACGAGTAGAACTAAGCTTGGGGATGTTGATACGTCTCCTACGCATCCATAATTTCTTGTGTTCCATGCTATGTTATATCATGTTATTACATGTTTTGTATGCATTTTATATAGTTTTATGCATTTTCTGGGACTAACCTATTAACAAGATGCCACAGTGCAAGTTCCCTGTTTTTTGTTATTTTTGGTTTCAGAAAAGCTCTTAACAAAATATCCGCCAAATTGGAAACGACCAACCAGTATTTATTTTTGGAATATTTGCGACCAGAAGAATCGAAGACGAGACAAAGACGGGCCCCGAGGGGCCCAAATCGCCTACTGGTGCGGCTTCCAGGCCTGCCGCGCCAGGAAGGGGTGTGGCGCCCTCGAGCGCCCACCGACCTAGGTCTTTCGCCCATATAAACCCCCCTGACCTAAAAACTCCAGACGGATAATCACTTTTTCCTCCACAGGTCCCGAGCCGCCACCGTCCCCGTCACCACTTCGGGAGCGATCAAAACTGCTCCCCGGCACCCCGCCGAGAGGGGGAATCGTCCTCGGAGGCTTCTACGTCGCAATGACCGCCTCCGGACTGATGCGTGAGTAGTCTACCTTGGACTACGGGTCCATAGCAGTAGCTAGATGGTTGTCTTCTCCTCTTGTGCTATCATGTTTAGATCTTGTGAGCTGCCTATCATGATCAAAATCATCTTTATGTAATTCTCCATGTTGTGTTTGCTGGGATGCGATGAATATTGAGTACTAAAGGTATTGCTTCATAATATATCATGTGTGTGCTATTTAATGATCTTGCATGCTCTCTGTTACGTGTGTATGCTCTGTCTAAGTAGATGCTTGTAACTCCAAGAGGGGGTATTTATGCTCGATAGTAGGTTCACGTCTCTATTTAATCTAGGGCAGTGAAAAAAAGCTCTAGGTTGTAGATTTGTTGTTGCTACTAGGGATAAAACAGTAGCACTTTGTCTAAGGATGATTTTACTTACTTACTTAACATGCGGTGCTTAAAGCGATAATCTGTTGCATGCAACTTTATACTTAAATGGGTGCGGACGCTAACCGGAAGGTGGATTATTAGTCATAGATGCGGTTGGGACGGTCTATGTATATTCTTGTAATGCCCGAATGAATCTCACACTAGACACCATATCATTAGTATATGCATTGGGTTGCTCATCATTATTCTATCAATTGCCTAGCTGTAATTTGTTTACCACGCATGGATGAATGTTATTATTATTTATGGAGAGACAGCACTAGTGAACTGTGGACCCCGGTCCTTCTCATTAATCTGATAAAACTACAACTGTAAACCTGTTACTTTCTGCAAACATCACTCTTTCTTCCACACATACATTTAATCATTTGTTACAGCAAGCCGGTGAGATTGAAAACCTCACTGTTAAGTTGGGGCAAAGTATCTTGATTGCTTGTGTGCAGGCTCCACGTCAACCACCAGGAAGCATTTTTCTGGCGCCTTGACACCTCAAGGGAATCCTTCATCTTCTACTGATTCGATAACCTTGGTTTCAAACTGAGGGAAACTTGCCGCTGCACTACTTCACACCTTCCTCTTGGGGTCTCCCAACAATACACCCACCGCGTGCATCAGCGAGTCATGTGGGGCGAGGAGGCCAAGACCGCTCGTCCCTACGTGCTCTCGCTGGAGACCCCGTTGCTGAGTAGTCGCCACCAGCTGCCGGTGGACGACGACGCCATCCTTCCGGATGGGTGGGTGAGGAGCACCGTGTACATTCCGGTGGCGCCGCGGCTCAGCGGGCATGCCAGCGTCGAGTTCATCAACCGCAAGTGGACGGAGATGTCGGGCGAGCAAGAGCTCGACCCCAAGTACTCCATCCCGGCGCCCTTCTGGCACGCCGTGGAGCTCAAGGAGTACGAGGCGCGTCTTGGTGGTCGACGAAATCCGACGCCGGAGTTTTCCTGAACGGACGATGACAGTGACGGTGAGGACGGCGACGCCAGCGACGACGACCCCGAGCTGCCCGATCTACCTCTACAACTGGCTGCATCTTGGTCAGCAGCGTCTCTTTCACCGAAGAAAGGGGCGGCGCAAGACGAATAGGCTTACCTCAACCCCCCCCCCCTGCATGTCACGGTGGTGAATCGAAAACGGCGCCGGCGAAGCCAGAAGCCTCAGCCGCCTCGGCCGAGTCTACGGGACCGTTTCAGCTGGTTTTGCCCATGGGAACGGTGATGAGCCATGTCCATACGTGAAGGTCTGACTTGTTTCACATCTTCTCCCCCTCACCGGGATGAAGCGACATCTCTTCGCCAGGGTTCAAAAATACGGTGATGAGGGATGGCCATGCACGAAGATGCATAGACATCTCTCACCCCTAAACCTAAACCCTTTGTTTAGGTTTAGTTTGTTAAATCTCGTTTAGATTTGTAATTGTAATTTTGTTAAATCTCGTTTAAATGTTTGAATCAATTTGTGTTCACCGTTTATGTTGTTCATCGGCGGCGGTTCGTGTGCCCGCAAGGTGTTCGACAATATGCATTCATGTTGAATTCGTTTTCGAACCACCTCAATCTTGTTCATCGGAGGCGGTTCGTGTGGCCCACAAGGTGTTCGGCAGAATGCATTCATGTTAAATTCATTTCTGACCACCTCAATCCTGCAGTGGGATGAAACTGTCCACAATTGACCAGCGGAACGGTGAGGCCTGGATCTACCGCCATGGATGCGTCTTCCAAGCGGAGGTGCAGTGCACCACCGGCGGACGGGGAGATACGGGGCGGCGCTAGGGCGGCGGTGGCACGGGGCGGGGCGGGGGGACCTACGAATGATTCAATTCGAAATCTCAATTGTCACAGCCCCACCTGTCAGACTAGTGCTCGGCCCCATGAGCCGACCCTAGGAACTCCCAACCAAGCCGACACACGAGCCGAGTCACGCCAGGCCGACCCCACCAATCAGGCCAAGTGCGGGTCAAAGGAGGTTGACTAGAGGGAAATGAGAGTTTGGACGATATGTGAGCAAACCAGGGCACAGACCACAGAAACAGTGCGGGTATTGCACAGACTGATAAAACTCAGAGAACCATGGCACAAAACCAATTATCCCATATTTTAATTTCGTTCCTAGTGAAACTATATTTTAATTCCGTCACATCTTATGTGCTTTGCTTGAAGTGTTTGTTTGTTTTTATTTTTGTTTTTTTCATTCTCTGAATAAAAGGGATCCGAGCATTCCTTTGTGGGAGGGAGATACGCTCCACTTTTTCTTATGAATACTCGTATTCTTCACTTATATTTGTTGAGCATTCTTCTATGTTACTTCAATACTTTCTAGCTCTTGTTTTTCAAGCATATCTTGCTAGAGCTGTTCGCTTTGTTATGTATGTCATACTCTCATATCTCTTTGTTTAATTACTTTGAGAGTTTATCTTTTTAATAAGGTTATTGGTGTTTGGTTGAGAACAAAAAATGCTAAATGTGGTAGAGGGTATAACTAAATGATAGATAATCTTGCAGATCATTAAATCGTGTCACTTGAATCATGGATGTTGTTTTGAGATATTAATTTTCTTAATTGTAAACATGATGGTTTAGTAAAGTGGAATGATTAATGGTTGGTCTAGAAAAACTTAGAATTGTGCCACACTTAAATTTCCAGTTGATAGCATAATGATATATGACTTCTACATGCCAATGACAACCGTAATGACTTTGTGTTATGCACTACGGTCGGGTCCCCAACAGTGTCTTGTTCATTTGCCACATCACCTCTTGGAGTGATTTTCATTATGCCTTGTAAGATCATATTTTTGTTTGGAATTTTTTTTCTTGTGAGTTCTAACGTTGCGGTTTTCATGACACTTCCACCATCATATTGCTAGCCTTTTTGGTACTTTGCATTGCCATTTCTCACACTGAGAGTTGGTGCATACTTTGCGGGTACATACAAACTCGTGGGAGATCTTCATCTTGTTCTCCTACACATAAGACAAATATCTTCCTCAAAACATCCACCATACCTACCTACTACAACATTTCCATAGCTGTTCCGAGATATATTGCCATGCAACATCCATCTTACATTACATGACTTGTTGTCATTCATTGCTTATTTATTGCTTTGTGTGTTTCTATAAATCGGATGTGTGGTTTTACCCATGTTACGCTAGAGCACTGCATAACCTGCTACACTGGCAGAGGCACCGTTGTCATATGTATTCTTATGGCACATTCATATTAGTTACTTGTATCATCATTAGTGTGTTGTCATACATCGTGTATCACATTATGATGCTTGCCCCTAAAAGTGAGGCCATCGAAAAGAGAAACAGAAAAAGAAAGAAAATAGAAAAAATGAGAAAAAGAAAGAAATAAAAAAGGGGGCAGCATTACTATTCTTTATCACACACTTGTGCTTATGTTACAACACCATATCATTTATAGTCATCACTTGTGCTCATATTACGTGATCAAGATTGTGTGAAAGCATGTCACTTCAGATATTATTCTTTTATCATTCTTGCCTACTCGGGATGAGTATTACTAAGCTTGGGGATGTTGATACGTCTCCAACGTATCTATAATTTCTTATGTTCCATGCTATATTATACATAGTTATTACATGTTTTGTATGCATTTTATATAGTTTTATGCATTTTCTGGGACTAACTTATAAACAAGATGCCACAGTGCCAGTTCACTTTTTCTGCTGTTTTTGGTTTCAGAAAAGTGCTTAAGAAAATATTCTCGGAATCGGACGATTTCTTTTCTAAAGTCTATTTTTATTTGGGAACGTTCCAGAAGACCGAAGGCGACACGAAGTGGGCGGACGAGGCGGCGCCACCACGTGCTGGCGTGGAAGGAACCCTGGCCGCGCGAGCAACAGGTGTGGGCCCCTCGGGCCTCCACCGACCTCGCCCTTTCGCCTACATATACCCCCCCCCCATGAAACAAAAACCCTAGCACGGTGCGCACTATTTCCTCCACGGGTTCCGAGCACCGCCGCCATCGAAGATAAGATTCGGGGGGCAGAACTCTCTGTTTTGGCACCCTGCCGGGACGGGGAATTGCCCTCGGAGCCATCTCCATTGACTCCACCGCCTTCTCCATCGCCGTTGCTGACTCCTACGATGAGGAGTGAGTAGTTCTCCCACGGGGCTGCGAGATCTTTGGTAGCTATGTGGTCTATCTCTCTCTCCCATGATGTGATCTTTTATGTGATCATGAGCTTTGTAATCTAGTTGAATATGTGATGCTACTCTTTATCTATTATGCACTCTAGAGGTTACTTAATATGAACTCCGGGGTTATTCATAGTTGTAACGGTGACAGTGTGTGCACCGTGTGTGTTTCCTTTATGACGTTGTTGGTGTTAGTTTACTCTGACTTTGAGGGTCCTCTTGTAGACCTACACAATGAATGGTGTTTATCATCCAACATGAGAGTGGTTAAGAGTATTATTTATTATTCAACTTTGATGTCATTGTTGAGAATGTCCACTGGTGAAAGTAGGATCCCTAGGCCTTGTTTTCAAGCATCGAAACACCGTTTCCAACAAGTTCTGCTACATGTTTGCCTGCTGCCATTTTTATTGCAGATTGCAATTACTACTTATAATCATCTATATTTCTTGTATTTCATTATCTCTTCGCATAACTAGTGCACTTATACATCTGACAAGTGTATTGGGTGTGTTGGGGACACAAGAGTCTTCTCGTATATTAATTGCAGGGTTGCTTGAGAGGGTTATCTTTGACCTCTACCTCCCTGAGTTCGATATACCTTGGGTGATTGAGACGTCCATTTTTCATCACTATTTTATATCATAATTTACTGCTATTCATTGATATATATCGTATTTGGAGATGATACTTATGTTATTTCATCTATTTTGCATGATTGATAATTATTGGGGGATGGAACTCCGGAGTCTGAATTCTGCTGGAAAAAGCATCGTCAAGATATAATATTTGCGAAGACCAGAAGAACAAAGTGGACATCTGGGAATTAGTTTTGATTAATTTTATGAAGGACGCCAAAAGGAGAGCCTGGGTGGGGCCCAGGAGGCCCACACCACCTCGTGGCGCGACCAAGAGGCCTACCGCGCGAGCAGATGGTGCGGCCGCCCTGTCCCACCACTTGGCGCACCCCTTCGCGTCGCCACCACGAGACGGAGAAGACAGAGAGATAAAAGCTCTCCGGCAGGCTGCGTTGCCGCCGGGGAAATTCCCTCTCGGAGCGGGGGAAACGTCGCCATCGTCATCGTCATCGAGCTGCACTCCATCACCAGTGCCAACACCACCATTGTTGGGTTATGACTCCCTAGAATAGGGGGTAGTCACTTTCTGAAGTGTAGTTCGTGAAGGGGATTGAACACGGAGGTCAAGACCCTCGAGGGGCACGGTGACGCTGCTCGCCGGACCTGAAGACGAAGCACCCACTGCAGAGAAAGACACCAGCCCGTACCCAGGTTCACGGCCCTCGTGAGGAGGTAAGACGCTACTCCTGCTTGTATGTATTGAGTTATGGAGATTACAGTACAACCGGGCTTGCCGAGGACCCCCTTGAGGCAGTTCTTGCCTCGGCAGGGAAGTGATGACCTTCTTCCTCCTCAGGCTAGAGGCTATCCTACTTGGGATTGCTAGGGTTTACAGGTGTTGTTACAAGCAAAATGGCCGACCCTTGCTACGATGGAAGTCTTGTCCCTTTTATAGGCGCCTCCGGCGCTCTCCTTCTGCTTGGCCTTCAAGGTGGTTCCCACATGGCAGAGGCATGGTGGAGCAGGAGTCCACCGCGGCCCGTTCGTCCATGGACGCGGTTGTAGCGTACCTGCACTTAAATTAAGGCAGATACCTGTGTATAGTGCAAATCCCTGGATCGATTCGTTTGCACACACAGTTTACGATGTAATATCACAACAAAGTATCAATTTTGTTACATCGATGATCCAGACTTACAAAATATTCAATACAAGTTGCATAGCCTAAAGCAAGCTTTTAAAGAGTAAATAGCGGAAATACGAAAGCAGTGAGTCTCCATCATCTTCATGTTGCCACAGGAGAAAACATGTTGGTTGTAGACTCGAAACCTCACTCGTCATCTGAAGAATCTGCAATAAGAAAAAAATATTGCAACAACGTGGGTCAGATTCCATTAAAAATGGAGTCTGGCAAGTGACACTATGGTGGACACTTAGTGGAATAACTCTAATAACCTATATGCTTATTTGGCTGGTGGAGTTTAAGGCTATTTTGCATAAAGCCAATTTTTCCTAACTCTTTGGAAAACACTTTTCTTCTATTTGAGACATTTGTGGCATGACAACCACTGTCTCATTCTACCCTTGTTCACCCATCAAGTTTTATCTTAGAAATTGGAATGGTGGAATCCTCCGTTGACGTCTGTGATCAGCTGCTCAAATTGTCCGTACCGGGGACACGGCTAAGTACTTAGTTTTTCACTCTGCAGAGGTTGTGCACGTTCACCATTGTACCCATTCAACCCAGACTATCCTTTACGCACTTGTAGTGATAAGGAAAAGGAGAAGAATGAGACAAGATCTTTCAGAAGCATTTTCCCTCCCACTAAGGCTTGACCCGTCCCACCTACCACCCTCTACATCTGCTTGTCAAGCCGGAGAGAGTCCATGCAACATAATTGATCAAGCCAGAGCCCATATGGCAATGGCTGAACTGGAAGCAATCGTCACTCGGAGTTCTTCAGATTCTTCTGTTCCCTGGGTGGCCATCCACAAGTGCACATACTCAAGTATAGACCATAGAAATGGTCCTGAGTAGCCACTCAACTTCGCCTCCGTATACAACCAATCCACCCAAGAGGTTCTTTATTAACTTAGTAGAATTTAGGTTTTCACAAAACAACATTTGCATAGCATCAATAATTCTACTAAGTATTGCATAGGAGCCTAGACACAGGAGTAAGGGATTCTACACAGGTTTAGCATAGCAATACTATCCTACACATGCTTATATAAAAAAATACACTAAGTAATGCATATAGAAAATAATAGGAAGTTTATGAGGTGTGCCACTTGCCTTTGAACGATGTCTTTGCTCACAAACTCTTTTCAACATAACTCGGAGCTCTCCGTTCAATCTAACAGTATAAACAAACAACAATACAACTATCAACACAAAACACAACATCACATCGCATACAAACACTTTCATGATGATCAAACAACTTTTATAAAACTTCTAAGGAAAATATGTTTATGCATGATGTGCAAAAGATTCCTAAGGACTAGAGATGCATGTCATGCCATGAAAATCTTTTAAGTTAAAGCATGGCAAATAGGTTGGTCAAAAGTGACTAAGGATTAAGGTCATAGGTTGGATAAAAATACTTTGCTATATATTATATTGAATAAGCATTCTAATGACTTAGTCATGATGTGCATAACTACTTAGAGAAAATACTAAGTCTATTTTTCAAGGTGATCAACAATTATTATCAACTCTTTGTAAATTGGATTTTCACTATAGTGAGAGAGACAGACACCCGGCCAGCCACTTAAATTGTGGAACATGTCTCATGTACGTGGACATGTAAGGTTAGTCTCCAGGCCGCTTCATCTCACTATGCCGTTAGGATCCAACAAACTTCAAAGATGATAACAACAAGATCAAAAAAAATTGTTTAAGTCTGGAATGGGAGACAAGATTAGGAAAGAGGGAAAAGAAAGAAAGAAAGATGTAGTTGGTCTTTCAGGGTTCATCTCCAGACGTGTAATATTCTCCTTGGTGATGTCTTGATTGAATTCTTGGTAGACTTAAATAATCTTCAGACTTGATGATTTTTGAATCACCTAGGCTGGTCTTGGAATTAACTTAGTCTTCATGAAGTCTCAGAGAAGAAGGGAGAAAAGAAAGAGAGAGGAAGCAAGACTTAGAAAATATTTGCTGGTTAGTCTTCATGAACTTCTTCTTGAATTTCTTCTAAGTGCTTCGAATCCTTGAAGATACTTCTGAAGTCTTGCTTTGCCTAAGTTCTTCGTTGGCCTTCTAGCTCCAGGTTGAAAATCCTAAATGTCTAGTGCATAGCACTTTTACCAAAATACTAAGTTGAAAATAATCCTAACTTAGAGAAAATGGGGAAGGAGTTTTCTTATGGGAAATTTAACTACAAAATCAAATATGCTATGCATGAAATGCAATTTTAAATCACTCAAAACATAATACTAATTATTGTGATATTTATAAAGTATGCATAAAGTTATAATTGCAATTTAATTAGTTTCTAATTTTGCAAAATATAATAAAAGGGTTAAATATAATATTAGAGTTTTATATGATTAATTTTTTTATAACAAAATTTTGTAATTAGTATTAATAGACAGAGGGTTTTTAAATAAATTTATAGCAATTGGATTTACTCAAAAATAATGTTTATATCAAAAGTTATGTCAAATTTACTAAAAAATCATATTTTGAATTTGAATAAATCTAAATTTCTCAAGGTTGGAAAACAACAGAACTAACACAATCTACAGGTCATGGGCTTTTCAAACATATTTTATTTACAAATTTTGACCTTATAGAATTAAAACTATAATTAAAATAATATTTTAAATGTTTCTATAAATATCAAGTTAGGGCAGGACTAAAATACAAGTTTTTATTATACCACTATTTTCTGCACGTTCATACGATTCCATAGACTACAAAAACATCAAAAACGGAATTACGATTGATTTAATATGAATTTTAGAAGTTATATCTAGGCAGAAAAACGAAAATATTGAATAGGTGATCTATGGCATTTTTTTCAAATGGCTGCTACCCTTCATCAAGTGATATGTACGTAACAACAAAGAAGGAAGCACAGCAGCAGCTCACCGGGCGTGAGAAGATGACGACGGCGGTGGATCAATCGGGCGATCGCGGACGGTCGACGGTGTTGTGGTCGTCGGCGACGGGTGTGGACGACGACGACGTTTTGGAAGCTCCCGGACGCGAGGGAGACAACGGCGACGCGCGGCTGGACACGGTGGAGAGAAAGACGGTGTCGGAGTTGAGCGGCGCTTCCCGGAGCTACGTGGAGTGGCGACGGTGACGATGACCTTCGGGTCGAGCTCGGCCTCCACGATTTAGTTGTGGATATGAAGCAAGGAGGGTATTTAAAGGAGCGCACCGACGTGGGAAAGAGGAAGGACCAAGAATCGGCGGCGGGGACTCACTCTGCTCGCCGAAAATCAAAGAAATACGGTGGCGGTCGAGCGAAACTCCGGCGAAGAATTCGTCGGCCTGGGGGCGTATTGGAGAGGGATTTTGGGGGGAATGGAGGAGGAGGTCGAGGGCTATCTATAGGAACCAACCGTGCTTGATTTGGTGCAGTAATTTGCCCACAATCAATCGGAGATTAATTTCGACCAAAAACGGCCATGTCTAATGGCGGACGAAATTGGAGCATTTTAGGACGTTTCGGATGGGGCTTTTATGGGGGAATGAAAGAGGAGGTTAAGTGCTTTAATTAGGAAGAAACGGTGCGTGATTTGGTGGAGTAAAACACTGGGAATGAAATCGGTAAGGTACGTGAGCTGTTTGTGCGTGCGTTCCTGGTTCTGGAGGTTGAAGACGATGCTGACGTCATCACTGACGTCAACAATTTTTCTTTTTTCTTTTTCTGATTTTTCATATTTATTTCATATCTTTTGTTTTAAGTGTCCAAATGAAGTCAAATAAATTTCTAAAAATTCGTTAAAACAATATCTTTGTGTTAAACAAGTTGTGGGCATGTTTTGAACACTTTTCAATAATCAAAATTTTGAATTATTGATTAAATACAAATTTGACACTTAATGTCAAATTTGAAAACATGGCTTAAATAATTTCATTTTTGGATAAATAAAATTTATAAAAATACAACACTTATATAAGTTTTACATTAAGTTAATTAAACTCATTTTACAATATTAAAACATTTTGGGTTTTAGTACAATATTAAATAACATAACACATCTATTTGAATTGAAAAGGGGAAATGTAATGTATTCATTTTTAATTCAAAATATTTTGTGCACCATTATGTTTTATATTATTCTATTTTATTTGAAAACTCCATACAATATCTTTGGAAAATACTCTAGTTTAATTCATTGTTATATTGAATATATTCATGAAATCATTTTATGTATTGCAAATTGATAAAAAATAATTTAAGTTTATTGAAATGCTTATTTGGATAATTCATTAATTATAAAATCTATGAAGTTTTAAAGTTAAAAACTTTAGACTTTACATTTACCTAACTATGTTTTGACTTCAGGTAATAGAATAAAACCATTTTGCAAATATACCATTTTTAAATAGTTTAAGAGAACACTTGTAAAATTTAGTTTAATTTATGAATAGCTATGGCTAGGGTTGAAATCAAATACTTATAAGGAAACTATTTTATTACATGAAAATGGTTTGAAGTCTTTTATAGTTGGTTTTCTTTTGTATTTAATGTTCTATTTTAATCAAAACAAAAGTTTTAAATTTTAGTGATTTTTAAACATTACAAAATGTTGGGATGTTACAGACTACCACCCTTAAAAGGAATCTCGTCCCCGAGATTCGGAGAGGCTAGAAGGACAAAGCAAATGCTTGAAATGATTCTGATAGTTCGAGAGGTTTTGATAAATGATATGTTTTGACATGGAATCTTGAAAACTCGTAGGGAATAATTTTTCTGATTGGGGAGGCCAGAAAGATAGATAGTTTGGGATCTCTGGGTTTTAAGCAACGGGGTTTAATTTAACTGGGTGGCTACCACCCTTAAAAAGTTTTGTTGATAGTCAAACATTCTAACTTATACAAGAAGATCAAGACAAATAATTACAAACAATATCTAACAAACATCAAGCAACGAGGTGCTAACACAAAGCAAACAATCTAGTATTGGCACACAACAAAAGTTGGTATGACCAATACACTAACACGATATCGTTGTTCTATTTGAGTGGTGGTCAAATCTACCTCCTTCGCAAGTGCTTCAAGTTCTTGTTCAACTTTTATGGATATCTTCCAAGTGTTGGTCGAATCCTGGTTCTTTAGTGGTCTTCCATGCATGTAGAACTTCATGATTAATCGTAGCTATTTCCATATGAGGCAGCAGAATCAGACTTAGACTATAAGAACATGTTCATTTAGAGTAAGATAAGGTATTTTCAGAAGGTTGATAGTAGATGAGAGTATGAGGATGATAAAATGAAAAGTTTTGTTTTTAGAAAAGTGAATAAAAATAGATTTTTAATCCTATGGGCAAACCTATTTCTATCCAAACCTAGTGTTTCGAACCTACAGGCAACACAGTGCTCTGGTACCATCTTTAGCGTACCTACACTTAAATTAAGGCAGATACCTGTGTATAGTGCAAATCTGTGGATCGATTTGTTTGCACACACAGTTTACAATGTAATATCACAACAAAGTATCAATTTTATTACATCGATGATCCAGACTTACAAAATATTCAATACAAGTTGCATAGCATAAAGCTAGCTTTTAAAGAGTAAACAACGGAAATACGAAAGCACTGAGTCTCCATCATCTTCATGTTGCCACAGGCGAAAACATGTTGGTTGTAGACTCGAAACCTTTAAACGAAACCTCACTCGTCATCTGAACAATCTGCAATAAGAAAAAAATATTGCAACAACGTGTGTCAGATTCCATTAAAAATGGAGTCTAGCAAGTGACACTATGGTGGACACTTAGTGGAATAACTCTAATAACCTATATGCTTATTTGGCTGGTGGAGTTCAAGGCTATTTTGCATAAAGCCAATTTTTCCTAACTCTTTGGAAAACACTTTTCTTCTATTCGAGACATTTGTGGCATGACAACCACTGTCTCATTCTACCCTTGTTCACCCATCAAGTTTTATCTTAGAAATTGGAATGGTGGAATCCTCCGTTGACGTCCGTGGTCAGCTGCTCAAATTGTCCGTACCGGGGACACGGTTAAGTACTTAGTTTTACACTCTGCAGAGGTTGTGCACGTTCACCATTGTACCCATTCAACCCAAACTATCCTTTACACACTTGTAGTGATAAGGAAAAGGAGAAGAATGAGACGAGATCTTTCAGAAGCATTTTGCCTCCCACTCTGGCTTGACCCGTTCCACCTAACACCCTCTACATCTGCTTGTCAAGCCGGAGAGAGTCCACGCAACAGAATGGATCAAGCCAGAGCCCATATGGCAATGGCTGCACTCGAAGCAATCGTCACTCGGAGTTCTTCAGATTCCTCTGTTCCCTGGGTGGCCATCCACAAGTGCACATACTCAAGTATACACCATAGAAATGGTCCTGAGTAGCCACTCAACTTCGCCTCCGTATACAACCAATCCACCCAGGAGGTTCTTTATTGTCTTAGTAGAATTTAGGTTTTCACAAAACAACATTTAAATAGCATCAATAATTCTACTAAGTATTGCATAGGAGCCTAGACACAGGAATAAGGGATTCTACACAGGTTTAGCATAGCAATACTATCCTACACATGCTTATATAAAAAAATACACTAAGTAATGCATATAGAAAATAATAAGAAGTTTATGAGGTGTGCCACTTGCGTTTGAAGGATGTCTTTGCTCACAAACTCTTTTCAACGTAACTCGGAGCTCTCTGTTCAATCTAACAGTATAGCCAAACAACAATACAATGTAACATCCCAATACTTTGGAATGTTTAAAAATCACAAAAATTTAAAACTTTTGTTTCGATTAAAATAAAATATTAAAATGCATAAGGGAACCAACTATAAAAGACTTCAAGCATCATGAAAAGATTTAATATTTCAAATATCTCAGTTCATCATTTCTTTCAAAAGTTGTTTCAAGTTAAACAATTTATTATCCATTGTAGTTATTAAACCTCAATATGAAATTTGACAAATGTTTTACAAAATTTCAAACCATTTCATTATAATAAAAAATTTCAATATAAGTATTAGATTTCAACCACTTAGCCTGTAGCGCTCCATCTTTTAAATAAAGATGGAACACCTGTGTTATGTGCTAGTCCCTGGATCACTGCCAGCACCACAGTACAAAATATATAGTATCATTGTATAAGTATCAACTTACTACAACGAGATCCAAAAATAGCTAAGTATAGCTTTATTACAAAGTGCATAGTCATGAAGACTAGCTGAAAAGTTCAGAGTTCACAACGAAAGTAATAGCAATGAGCCTCCTCTTCTAGCACACGCCACAGGCAGACATGTTGGGTGTAGAATCGAGTCCAAACTCACTCCTCATCAGAATTACCTGCACATTTGAATATGCAGCCCCCGTAGGAGGTCAATACAATGAAGTATTGGCAAGTGACTATGGTGGATAAATTATGACAAGTCTAATTCTATATGCATATTTGGCTTGGTGGAGTTGTAGGCTATTTTGCAGAAAGCCAGTTTTCTCCTATCTTTTGTAAAACAATTTTGTTTCTCAAAGACTTGGCACCAAGGGATGAAGCCCAAGTGCACTAACAAATTCTTTCCTTAGTCAAATTTTACTTTATGAAAACTATGATGAGATTCTTCCGTCCATCCTTGTCCAGTTGCTCGAAGTAGTCCATCACCGGGGACACGGCTGAGTACTCAGATTGTCGACTCTGCAGAGGTTGTGCACTTTCACCTTGAGACTCAATTAACCCAAACATCCTATACACGCGGAGTGCATTAAGGAAAGGAGAGAATTGAGACAAGAACTTTCAGAAGAAGAATGCAACCATACTAGCAAGACCCGTTCCACCTACCAACTCTACATCTGCTTGTCAAGCTGACAGGTTGCACTCTCACAACTTAGTAATTCTAGACAGAGCCCATTGTCAAAAGGCTGCACGGGAAGCTTCTAAACTTGGAGGGACTTAGAAATCTCTTTGTTCCTGGGTGGCCGTCCACAAGTGCGCTTCTGGGTGACAACCACCATGCTCATGGCCCTAAGTAGAATAGACATTCATCCTAGGCAAAGACAACCACAAGCATAGTCCCAAAAGAAACTCAACATAAACCAAACAACCAATTCCACCCAGGTGTGCATTTAAAGTTTTAACACTTAGCAATATTTCTATAACATGGTAAGTAAACACTTTTTATAGCATAGCTAAGCATCTAATAAAAACTTTTGATGGCTGCATGGGAAGGGATGGCTACACACTACTAGGATATTTTCAAAGTGTAAACTAACTTAGCATTATAAGATAGTTCAGAAATTCCCTATCATGCATACTACTCAAAAATCTACTAATAATGCATATAAAAAACATTGGGTAGATTATGAATGTCACTTGCCTTGGTAACAAGAGGAACAAGCACAGCAAGAATAACAATCACAAGGGCCTTCCTCCTCTTCACAATCTAGAGACAAACAATAAAACTAAATAAACACACAAACACAACACTTAAAATATCAAGACAAAAATATGTATGCATGCTTGATATGAAATGAACTTAACAAGACAAAATAATTACCATTTTATTTCCTCTGTTATTAATGCATGAAATGCAATGATCCATATTTTAATATTTTATTTAATCATTTAAAATATTGAGCATAACATAGTAGTTTTAAGCCCTAAAACCAATTTCTTTAATTCTATTATGAAAAGTTTCAAATAAAACTCAAGTTGCACTCTCTGGACAGAGGGCATTAATGGTTCTAAAACAATTGGATTTATTTTGAAAGAATTTTTATTAATTAAGTTATAGGTTTAATAGCCGAAAAGCTAAGCAATTAAATTCCGCAATTTATAATACACTAAAAAGACAAACTAATGAAACCATACTAAACTACACGAGCATATATTTACGTGGATATAAAATTCATCAAATTTGGATAAACAGATCAAAAGTTATGAATTTTGCAAGTTTCAATAGTTTTCTGTTTTTAAAACAAATTTTCAGCCAAAACAGATAATTAGCAGGCCACGCGGCGCGATCTAATTGGACGATACCGGTTCTCCGCGGATCGCGAACGCAAACCGTTGGATCTAATTTAAAACGGGCGCTCGGGATTGCAGGGATCTAGATCCGTTGGATCTAAATCCAACGGTTCGAAATTAGAGGCCCGGCGCGGGCGGCGCCACGGCCGGCATCGTTCGTACTCACGGGAGGAGAGGCTACGGGACAGATGAGTCATACCGGGGTAGAGAAGGCGATGAGGCGGTCACGATGGCGTGGTTGGAGGCAGCGTCGCGTCTTCGTTCGCCGGAGATCTCTCGTCGGAGTTGAAGGTGTGGGTGGCGGCGTCGGTCGCGGACGGTGGCGAGGGCTCGCTGCGTAAACAAATGGAACACCGTGTCAAAGGCATGCGCACGGACGAAGGGAAACGAGGGGAGGAGAAGAGAGGGTCCGGGATGGCCGGAGTATCCCGTACGGTGAGCTTCACGGCGGCGGGAACGGCGAGATGTGGAGCTCGAAACGGGGCAGCCTAGGGGCGATGGAGCTAGGGTTTTGGGAGGAATCGAACGGCGGGATCGCGGGGTATAAATAGGGGCGAAGGCACGGATCAAAACTGTTTCTAACGACCGAATCGATCTCGAGTTGGGGATGGATTCGGCGCCGGAAAATCCGTCGGGAGGTTGAAGAAGGCACGACGCCTGCGTGTGGGCCCCGCGCGTCAGAGAGAGGAGAGGCGAGGCGCGGGCTGGGCTGCTCGTGGGCCGATGGGAGCTGCGCGCGCGGTAGATAGGGCTCGGCCGGCCCGTTAAGAATCTTTTTAATTAAACTCTTTTTCTGTTTTAAAACTTTTCAAAACAATTTGATTTTTAAATCCTATCAAAACATTTCAAACAAAATCATAAAAATATGTTTTGAAAAGCTAATTTAATTTAGAACTTTTTGATATCATTTTGCTAAATAAATAAAATAATAAAATACAGATTTTTATAAGGAGCTCAATTAAACCTCTTTATGGAAACCACTTATAATTAAAATTAAAATTATTCTTTATGTGATTTCAATGCCATGCCGATATGATGCATGATGCATGAATGCAAAGTTTTAAATTTTTGAGAAATTTGGGATGTTACATAGCCATAGCTATTCATAAATAAAAATAATATTTACAAGTGTTATTTTAAACAAATTAAAACATGATCTATTTACCCAATGGTTTTTAATTATTTCAACTAAGTTCAAAAACATAGTGTTGAAATTTCAACCCATGGTTTATAACTTTAACAACCTCATATATTTTATAATAAATGGATTATCCAAATAAACATTTCATTAGCTTAAAATGATTTTTCATTTATTTTCAAAACATAAAATGATTTACATGAATATATATTCTCTATATAAGAAAAAAATTAATTCTAAAATCTATTCTAAAGATATGTTATAAAGTTTTCAAATAAATTATCATATTATGAAACTTAATGGTGCACGAAAACGACGCACGAGTTGACGCCGTCGCCACCTTTGAGTCCGTCGGGCCGCGCCGCGTCTTGTCGTCGCCTCCGCGCGTCCGAAGCACCACCGGAGCGTAGGATTCGTCCACGCCCTAGCCGCCGCGCCATCGTCGTCTTGAACTCCGGTCACCGGCGCCGCCAGGTAATTGTCTCCGCTCCCATATCCGTCCGATCTAAAACGTGCGGCCCCGATTAGATCGCTTCGGACGAATCGGTACGGATGAGTCAGATCCGTCCGATCTGGATCTGACGATCCAGATCGACTAGAGCCGAGCCGAGCCGCGACTTAAGCCCGAGCCCAGCCAATCACACTGCGCCACGTGGCCGGCCTTTTTTTTGTTTTATTTCCGAATAGAATTAAATTGGCTGTTTTACAGAAAAGCCCCTGCCACTTAGATCTGTCATAACGTTTTAACCACTTATCCAAATTCAAATAATTTTACATATTTGGAAAGCCCTTGACATGTAGAGTACTTTGAATCTGCCAAAATTCAAATTTGACTTAGTTTAAAATATTCAAATTTCAAATGGTGAATTTGACTATTTTTGTCATAACTTTAAATCTGTAAACTCAAAAATTGCAAATAAAAATTGTTTTAGGAACTTTATAAAATGGGTGATATGATGCCTCTGATTTTAAAATAATTTTTGAGAATTATTTTGATGATTTATTAGTTGCATGTTTAATTTGAATAGTTTGACTATTTTTGACAAAACTTTTAATACAAACAATTATTTTGATTAAATCAAATTGTATAAATTTAATTAAAAGCGCCCTGTCTATTAACCCCATTTATAAAATTTTGTTATGAATAATGTTTGAACAATTTTAAAATGAATTTAAAAGTCAGAGACTTAATTTGATTTATTTTAGCACATTATAAGGTTTATTAATTTAAAAATTATTACTTTGCACCAAAGACATAAATAATTGTCCTTGTCCAGAGGAAGCTCAAATCCCTGTTTATTAATTTATTTCATAACATTAATAAGTAAGTTTTGTTTAAAACCCGTTAAATGTTTTTAGCTCATTTTAGAAGTGTTATAAATGTTATTGGATAATTAGGTATTACTAAAAATTTGATTTAAAACATTATACCATTTCAAATAACTAAGTTATTAATAATACTATAAACATTTAAGTTGGGGATTAAAAATGTTTGGATATGATAAAATTCAGAAATTCTTGAATATGATTTTGGTCAAATTTAATCTTAAGCATAATCTTGGGTAAATGTAATTAAATATTTATAGTTGTATTAAAGTTTTAAACCTTGCTTTTTAAATTGTGATTATCACTTCTTGATATCCCTTTTTGTAAACTTTTGAAGACCATTCGATTTGAAACTTTGGAAACACACATACAACCTTTTCGAGTTGAAAATGTTCATTTGACTCCAGACCATCCCTTGGCGAAACCCTAAACCCAAACACATTAATTCTTTTTGTATATTGAATTTTGTGGCACCTTTGGCCAAACCCTTCCAAGAAGACCCGTTACACTTGTATTTTTCAATATGTGTTGTGTTTGTTGAATTGCTTGTTTATTGGGTGTTCCTTTTTACTATATAGTTTGAAACGGGGAGCAACCATTGACTTGGACAAGTGTGTGTGAGAAACGGCAACTTTCATAAGGCAAGTGACTTCATAAAACACCTACTATTTTATTCTATTGCATATCTAGTGTTTTCAAACAGAACTTGCAAAAGTAGTATGCATGATAGATTTTGGGAGATTCTAGTATGCTATGTAAACCTTTTAGGTTCCCCTTAGAAATTCCAGATTAGACCCCTATTATAATTTAGTGGAAGCACCTGCTGCAAAAATGATTGTTTTATGGTTGATGTGATAAATGAAAATTTCCACTAAATTAATTTGACGCCTGGGTGGATTGGGTCGATCGAGGAGGTTTCAAGTTGAGTGGCTTCTCAGGGCCAAGTTTCATGGTTGTCTTCGCCCAGGATAGTTTCTACTTACTTGGGGCCATGATATGCGGTGTTAACCTGAGTTGCTCACTTGTGGTAGGCCACCCAGGGCTATGAGATTTAAGTCTACACTGAGTCTAGTTGCTTATCGTGCAACCATTGGTCAATATGGGCTCTGTCTTGATGGAGTAAGTTGTTGTGGACCTGGGTCAAGAGATTGATGGTGGTAGAGTTGATAGGATGGTGGTAATCTCTTAGTATGATCATGGGAAAGCAACTTCTGAAAAGTCTCGTCTTGATCTTCTCATTTTCCTTCTCACTAAAGGAGTGTAGAGGATAGTTTGGGTTGATTGAGTCTAATGGTGAAAGTGCACACCCTCTCGAGAGTTAAAACCTAAGATCTTAGCCGTGTCCCCGGCATCGGACAATTTGAGTAACTACACAAGGCTGTGTTCTGAAAATCTCTTCATCCCAATTTCTTAATAAAATTTTGTTGGGTAAACATGAGTAGGAGACATGGACTTGTCTCGAGATGTCTCTTAAAGAGAAGTTTTGAACTCGAAAAGTGGTTTATCAAAAATAGGAGAAAACTTGCTTTGCGCAATAGCCTTGAGCTCCACTAGCCAAATAAGCATATAGATATAGCTTAGTAGAACATTAGGAATTAAAGTCACTTGCCACCACAATTCAATTGTGCTGACCCTTTATAGCTGGGCTGCAACTAAACCTTGCAGAATGTCCGAATGAAGAGTAAGGGGGTCGTCTTCGAGCTACAACCAACATGAATTGCCAGTGGCTTCATGGAGAAGATGTAGCTCCATGCTATCTTTAGTTTTGCGTTTGAACTCTGAAATAAAGTGTGAACTATTTATTCAGCTAGCATTTCCGCTATGCTAAGTTGTAAGGATATTTGTTTTTGGATCATTCGTCGCGTTCCGTAATAAATTATGTCATTGTACTGTGATATTACATCTTATCGGAGAATGCGAGACTTATGTGATCCAAGTCTTTGCACTATTCATATGTGCCATTGCTTCCGTAAGCAAGGGCACTACAGATGGTATCAGAGCACGAATGTTGCCTGTAGGCTTGAAACCCCTAGGATTGAAAATCTATCTATTTACTTTCTATAAAAAAATATTTTCATTTTATCTTCCTCGTACTCTCATCTACAATCAACCTTCTGAAAATACCTTATCTTACTCTAGATGACCATGTTCATATAGTCTAAGTCTGATTTTACTGCTTCATATGGAAAACCTTCAATCCAACATGAAGTTCTACATGCATTGAAGACCACTGAAGAACCAGGATTCGGCCAATACTTCTAAGATATCCAAGAAAGTTGAACAAGAATTTCATGCACTCAAGAAAAAGATAGATTAGACCACCTATCCTTAAATTGTTGGATTGACACCCGGCCAGCCACTAAAATTGTGGAACAGGTCTCATGTCCGTGGACATGTAAGGTTAGTCTCCAGGCCGCTTAATCTCACTATGCCACTAGGATCCAACAAACTTCAAAGATGATAAGAATAAGATCAAAAAAAAATTGTTTAAGTCTGAAATGGGAGACAAGATTAGGAAAGAGGGAAAAGAAAGAAAGAAAGAAAGATGTAGTTGGTCTTCAAGGGTTCATCTCCGGACTTGTAATATTCTCCTTGGTGATGTCTTGATTGAATTCTTGGTAGACTTAAATAATTTTCAGACTTAGTGATTTTTGAATCACCTAGGCTGGTCTTGGATTTAACTTAGTCTTCATGAAGTCTCAGAGAAGAAGGGAGAAAAGAAAGAGAGGAAGCAAGACTTAGAAAATATTTGCTGGTTAGTCTTCATGAACTTCTTCTTGAATTTCTCCTAAGTGCTTCTACTCCTTGAAGATACTTCTGAAGTCTTGCTTTGGCTAAGTTCTTCATTGGCCTTCTAGCTCCAGGTTGAAAATCCTAAATTCCTAGCGCATAGCACTTTTACTAAAAATACTAAGTTGAAAATAATCCTAACTAAGAGAAAATGGGGGAGGAGTTTTCTTATGGGAAATATAACTACAAATAAAATATGCTATGCATGAAATGCAATTTTAAATCACACGAAACATAATACTAATTATTGTGATATTTATAAAGTATGCATAAAGTTATAATTGCAATTTAATTAGTTTCTAATTTTGCAAAATATAATAAAAGGGTTAAATATAATATTAGAGTTTTATGTGATTAAATTTTTTATAACAAAATTTTGTAATTGGTATTAATAGACAGAGGGGATTTAAATAAATTTATAGCAATTGGATTTACTCAAAAATAATGTTTATATCAAAAGTTATATCAAATTTACTCAAACATCATATTTTGAATTTGAATAAATCTAAATTTCTCAAGGTTGGGAAACAACAGAACTAACACAATCTACGGGTCATGAGCTTTTCAAAGATATTTTATTTACAAATTTTGACCTTACAGAATTAAAACTATAATTAAAATAATGTTTTACATGTTTCTATAAATATCAAGTTAGTGCACGACTACAATACAAGTTTTTATTATACCACTATTTTCTACACGTTCATACGATTCCATAGACTACGAAAACATCAAAAACGGAGTTACGATTGATTTAATATGAATTTTGGAAGTTATATCTAGGCAGAAAAACGAAAATATTGGATAGGTGATCTATGGCATTTTTTTCAAATGGCTGCTACCCTTCATCAAGTGATATGTACGTAACAACAAAGAAAGAAGCACAGCAGCAGCTCACTGGGCGTGAGAAGATGACGGCGGGGGTGGATCAATCGGGCGATCGCGGACGGTCGGCGGTGCTGTGGTCGTCGGCGACGGGTGTGGACGACGACGACGTTTTGGAAGCTCCCGGGCGCGAGGGAGACAACGGCGACGCGCGGCTGGACACGGCTGAGAGAAAGACGGTGTCGGAGTTGAGCGGCGCTACCCGGAGCTACGTGGAGTGACGACGGTGACGATGACGTGGGAAAGAGGAAGGACCAAGAATCGGCGGCGGGGACTCAGTCTGCTCGCCGGAATCAAATAAATTCGGTGGCGGTCGAGCGAAACTCCGGCGAAGAATTCCTCGTCCTGGGGGCGTATTGGAGAGGGCTTTTGGGGGGGTCGAGGAGGAGGTCGAGGGCTATCTATAGGAACCAACTGTGCTTGATTTGGTGCAGTAATTTTTCCGCAATCAATCGGAGATTAATTTCGACCAAAAACGGCCATGTCTAATGGCGGACGAAATTGGAGCATCTTAGGACGTTTCAGATGGGGCTTTTATGGGGGAATGAAAGAGGAGGTCAAGGGCTTTAATTTGGAAGAAACAGTGCGTGATTTGGTGGAGAAAAACACCGGGAATCTAATCGGGAAGGTACGTGAGCGGTTTGTGCGTGCGTTCCTGGTTCTGGAGGTTGAAGACGATGCTGACGTCATCGCTGACGTCAGCAATTATTCGTTTTTCTTTTTCTGATTTTTCTTATTTATTTCATATCTTTTGTTTTAAGTGTCCAAATGAAGTGAAATAAATTTCTAAAAATTCGTAAAAACAATATCTTTGTGCTAAACCAGTTGTGGGCAAGTTTTGAACATTTTTCAAAAATCAAAATTTTGAATTATTGATTAAATACAAATTTGACACTTAATGTCAAATTTGAAAACATGGCTTAAATAATTTTATTTTTGGCTAAATAAAATTTATAAAAATACAACTCTTATATAAGTTTTACATTAAGTTAATTAAACTCATTTTCCAATATTAAAACATTTTGGGTTTTAGTACAATATTAAATAACATAACACATCTATTTGAATTGAAAAGGGGAAATGTAATGTATTCATTTTTAATTCAAAATATTTTGTGCACCATTATGTTTTATATTATACTATTTTATTTGAAAACTCCATACAATATCTTTGTAAAATACTCTGGTTTAATTCATTTTTATATTGAATATATTCATGAAATCATTTTATGTATTGCAAATTGATAAAAAATATTTTAAGTTTATTGAAATGCCTATTTGGATAATTCATTCATTATAAAATCTATGAAGTTTTAAAGTTAAACACCATAGACTTGACATTTACAAAACTATGTTTTGACTTCAGTTAAAAGAATAAAACCCTTTTGAAAATATACCATTTTTAAATAGTTTAAAATAACACTTGTAAAATTTATTTTAATTTATGAATATCTATGGCTAGGGTTGAAATCAAATACTTATAAGGAAACTATTTTATTACATGAAAATGGTTTGAAGTCTTTTATAGTTGGTTTTCTTTTGTATTTAATGCTTTATTTTAATCAAAAACAAAAGTTTTAAATTTTTGTGATTTTTAAACATTACAAAATTTTGGGATGTTACAGCGGTCCATTGCTGATAAAGGTGGGCGCAGTGGCCGACCAACAGCCGACCGCCCAGTAGCGCTGCACGGGAGGCCGTCTCTGAGGTGGAGCCCACGATGACATTCTCTTTGGAGGGTTGCGCCGTCCACCCGCTTTATCACTGGAGTAGAAGGTCCTGGCAGTTCTGCGGCAGGCGGCTCTACTTTATTGACTCCTTTATCACCAAAACGGCAAAAGGGTGTTTGTGTCACCACGTGGTCGTGGAAAAGAGCATGTGCGTCCCGCCGTACTTCCTTGGCCGCGACGTTTCCCCTCAGGCCCGGGGAGGACTGAGGGGGGACTTCTTTTGACTTCCCTCGAGGCGCCCTGGCGCCTCAGGAGGGTCTCCGGAAGCGAGGGACCCCTTGAGGCCCTCGTTTCCTCTTCAGACCCTCGAGGGGAGTTGCCTCTCGAGGGCACCGCCAGGCGGCGAGGCCTGGTCCTTAGTCGTTTCGTCTGACTGGCCAGCGTGCGAGGCCTAGGGGGAGTGGACTCTCCATACCCCAGTTCCCACTGGGCCGACAACCATCTCCACCGTCGACGCCGTCATCTCCATCCATCGACTTCGTTGCCGGAGGGGGAAACTCTCCCGGTGTTGATTGCTATTGTTATTGATCCTATTGAGTGAAACCGTTGAACTAGGGTTTATGTGAAGGCGATCGTGTGCAGAATTTTTTTTTTCCTACCAACGATATCCTAAAAGCATGCCAAGATCTATTCTATGAAGATATAGTAGTACGAACGGAGATCGGAATACGTACCCTTGTAGACCGAAAGCGGGGATTACGTTCCCGCACAAACATTGTTGATGAAGACCGACGAAGCCGACCTCAAGGTCGTGTAGAGGAAGAAGACCTCCGAGTACCGCTAGCGCAGCACCTCGCAGGGCGTCACACACGTACGGTGGAGACGACGGCCTCCGAAGCTCCAGTCCAGAACGAGCAGCGGAAGACTTGGACCGGAACACCAGCAGCGCGGCAGCGGGCTATGGTGGAAGAGATCCCCCTCCTCTGCTCGGCGCGACTCCGACAAGGGAATCACGAGATCGAGAGAGAAATTGGGAATTAATTGGTGAATTTAAAGGCCAGGGGTGCCCCTTCTTATATAGGCTCCCAGGGGGGAGCCAACTTGCTAACCAGGCAATGTGGGACTAATCCCCACATGAATGGTGCGGCATGGGAGGGTGCGCCGGCCCCCTAGTGGGCCCTTGGTCCACTTGGGTCGGCCCCTCCTGGCCCCCACCGAATCCCCAAGGGGATTCCCCCCCTCTTGGGCCTTCTTTCGACCAGAAGGCCCATTTAGAGAAATCAGCCTAAATAAATTCGAAAATAAATATATAAAATCATATTTGCATATTAATTACACTAATTAATTTCAAACATAATATATATAATTTTTCCTAGCTCCGAAAACTCTTTCGGGGCTGCCCGATCTCCATCGGACCCCTCCCGGGACGCTCCCGGTGATCTCTTTCCTTTCCGGTTGTCTTGTCGAAACCCCTTAAGTGTGTTACCCTAGCGGTTCGATATAATAACAGGTATGACCAAGACTCCTCTATGATCAACGACTAACTCGTAGGCCTGGACCCCATGAATTAATCCTTTTGATATAACGAATGACTTTCATCTAAAAAACCTGAACGCAAAGTCTTAAACCTTTTGCCATAGCGATACTTAGCATGTCCGAGCGTCGTTCCATAGATAGCTCCATACCTAATCCCGACCTCGTTACCGACAACGCTATCTTCTACTCGTCCATGATCTCATGTCTCCGTGACATAGTCACATGCTTGCAAGCTCATTAGACATGATCTCACCGAGTGGGCCCTAGAGTATCTATCCTGCTATGCGGACTGGCAAATCCCGCTCTTGACCCCTCGTCTCAACTACTCCTTTCCGATACCCAAAAGTATCACCGTTATTGTCATACTATATAAGATACGACGTTTGGTGCGATCAAAGTATCTTCCAGGAATAACAATAAGAGTTGATCTCACGGTCAAAGGCGTAACAACTACGTCCTCCAAATCTGGATATGTCCATCACATCGTTCTCCAACGATATGACTCCCATTGCCGACCGACGCCATGCCCCATGATCGGGAAACCTTGATCATCAATCGCGCAACGAAACTAGTCTTAGTAGAGGCTACTAGGGACCTGGTTGTTTACGTATCACACCCGTATTAATGTTTCCGCTTAATACGGTTCTAGCATGACACAAAAACCTATTATGAACAAATGATATATGATAAAGAATACACTTTATTAATTGCCTCTAGGGCATATCTCCTTCAGTCTCCCACTTGCACTAGAGTACAAATTAATCTAGATTACAACTTGGTAAAAGCCTAACACCCATAGCTAACTGGTGCTTTTCATGCTTCTCAAGCGGGAGAGGCTTCGTCAGCGGATCTGCCACATTTAGATCCGTGTCGGGGGGCTGCCCCCCGGGTAGGGCAGATCCCAGAGTAGTTCAACAGTGTGCCAACAGTGCTTGACCTTTGGCGAGAGCAAGGGCCACCCCCTAGTGTGCTGAAGGGGCAACTTGACCCTTGAGTGCTGGTAGAGTGCAAGGTGCCTCCTAGCAGGCGCGAAGGTCAGCTCTGGCGGCTATAAATAGACACCCCGAGCCCTCACAATAGCAGCACAAGCATCAGCGGGTGGTTCCTCTAATAACTAGCTTCTCGAAGATGTCTTTGCTAGTAGGCTAAGACATCTTCGGGAGGCTAGGCCTAGAGATACTCATCCTGAGACGAACTCGGATGCATCCGGAAAGGATGTCGGATCTTGGGCTCCGAGGAGACTCCCGGAAGGAGAAGTACTCGGTCTTACCGGATAGGCAATCCGGGTAAGTGCTAACCGGAACATTTATCTCGGTCCTGGACTTGTGCAAGAAGGACTCGCAAGGTCGAGCAAGAAGATAACCGGCATGAGGGATCCCGGTAGGCCGTCAACGGTCTGTAGCAGGCTTTCCCGCCTGATGCGGGGGGAAGTACCGTTCCGTCTGACACGGAGGCATGGTGACCTCCCGCCTGACACGGAAGCATGGTCACCTCCCGCCTGACACGGGAGCGCGTCAGCCAGTACGACAACGGTACGACAAGACACGACGTGCCTAGCCCGGCAATCCGGAAAAGGCTATCCGCGATGGGCAAAGACATGTCTTGTCTCTGACAGGGGGACAATGATGTTCCAGGACGGCGCCTGCTGTCCTTGCCGGGATGGTGACGAAGGGGCTACGCCGGATAGCGCGGCGAGTAGCTCGCACTAGCCGGTGACGACATACCGGTTAGGCCTGTCCGGTGGGGCCAAGCCGGTTTAGGGTTTCCGGCCCTCCTGGCTGGAACTCTATAAAAGGCGCCATAACTGCTTCTGTGGGAGAAGGACCAACTTGGGAGCCAAAGCTATAGTCGCATTTACTCCTAGAGCATTTTCTTCTTCTTACCTTGAGTTCATCTAGTTCCTGGTGTTCTTCACTTCAGGAGCTCAAAGAGCAAGTTGTAGTCCTTGTACCACACTGATATAGAGAGGGAAGGCAGGAGTAGGGGTGTTACCTCCTCACGAGGGCCCTGAACCTGGGTATATCGTGTGTGTGTTGTGTGCCTTCGTGAATTTGCTCTTGTTTACTAGATCTTCCCCCTCGCGCTTTGATCTTGTTTCTCGTTCTTGGGAGATCTCGGTTACACCGGGATCCTCCCCGTGTGAGCACTTCAGCTCGCTATCCCTCCCCGGATCCACCAACGTCCATCGGCCCCACACATTAGCCATCCTATGGTATCTGCCGTGACACCACCACGACAGTTGGCGCCCACCGTGGGGCCGACAGAGGCGTTGGCTGGTGTACACATCCGGACGGGCTCCCTCATTCACTTCGACATTCGGGTTCTCTCTGGCCTTGTCGTCAGGCTGGGTGAGATGGACTTTGTCAGCGACAACGCAGGGTGCTTCCGGAACAGACCCTTTCCGGTGAACGGATGTCTCATTGACTTTGGTGGCTTCACCACCTACGTCGCCACCGAAGTTATCTGCAGCTATCCGGACGTGGTCCTGGAAGCTGAGGATCCTCCCATGCTCTGCGCTACTCGGGGTCTGCGTGCCGGTCGCTCCCCGCGTTCCGTCGCGGTAATGATGGTCGGGGCAACCGAGGAGGAGTACCAGGACGCTGACGGCGACGCCGGAAGCGGCCACATCCGTTTGGCCAAACCTCCTCAGGAAAGAGATGCGGCCCGAGACGGCGATCCGCCGCCGTCCCAGCCACGTCGTCGCCCGGATCCCCTCTCGGGTCTGGTGGCCAAGTTGGTTGTCCCTGTAACTGCTGAAGCGGACACCCAAGCCACTTCGGCTGACTTGGAGGAACAGCGTAGGTTGCTACTCGCCGAAGCGCAGGAGATCGCCGAGATCCGGCGTGAGCTCAATGCTAGCCTCCGGGAGTACAATGCAGCTCACGGATTCCCTATGATAGACTCCCGGGACAAGCGCATCGCGGACCTGCGCAAGAATGGAAGAATGGTGAATGATGAGTTGGCGGGTGGAGCCGCGACCAGTCACACGGGTAGCCTGATCTCGGCCGGGAGACTGGTGTACAGCTCGCCGGCGAAAACTCTTAGGGCTGCCGAAGCCGCCATGGCAGAGCTAGCAGGGCAGTCCGGTGAGGCTCGGCGCAAGCAGCAGGAGCGGGTGAATTAGCTGGTCGTCGAGGCCAACAGGCAGAACCAGGCCTTCAAGAAGAAGAACCCCGGAGCGGGATCCCAAGTGCATTCAGCAAGAGCCAATAGCCAAAGATCGGGTGGAGACGCCTCCTCCCCGCATCCAAGCAGAAGCAAGAGCAAGAGCAAAAGCCGGAGCAGAAGCCGGGGCTCCAGGAAGAACAAGCAGTTGCAGGCTTATGACCCGGCCTTGGCCGGCATCCAGGAAGCCGGGCAGCATAACTCGGGACAGGCAGGAAGTACCCGTGACGGTGGCAACCTGGGTGTAGGAAACCATAACCCGGCTAGCCGTGGTAATCCACCCCAGAACCCCCCTCATGTTCAGGGAAACCCGCGAGGGGAGGCCGCCTCTGTCCCGCAGCAGGCGGTGATCCGGGTACAAGACAGGCTCAACGATGGCAACTCAAGATTTCAGCAGCTCGGGTACCAGCCCAATGAGAATCCTTTGGGATCTCGGATAGGAACCAGACAGCTGGATCCGGCCGATGCCAGATTCTGGCTCGATCGGATTCACCAGTCCGAGCTAGTGGAAGAGCAAGGACCTCCGGGACCTGCCTGCTTTGGACCCCGGATCATGCGGGAGCCGCCTGTCCGGAATTTTCAGCTCAACCGAGGTGCTAAGACCTATGACGGCAGCAAGAAGCCGGAAGACTGGTTAACCGACTATGTAACCGCAGTAAGCATAGCCGGTGGAAACAGGCGCTGGGCGGTACGTTACGTACCGCAGATGTTGGAAGGCCCTACCAGAATCTGGTTAAACAACTTGAGAACTGGCAGCATAGACTGCTGGTTAGATTTCGAGGAAGCATTTATCAGCAACTTCACTAGCACGTACAAAAGGCCAAACAGGACTCAACAGCTCGCCATCTGTAGGCAAAGGAGCAACGAGACTGACCGGGAGTACCTTACCCGGTGGAGCAATATTCGCAACTCTTGCGAAGGGGTGGTAGAGGCACAGGCTATCTCCTGGTTTGCACAAGGATGTCGGCATGGCTCAATGCTTTGGCAGAAGTTGCAAAGGAAGATGCCGGCAACCTTGGCAGAGACCATGCGCATCGCCGATACCTACACGCTTGGAGATCCCATGCAACCCCTGGTGGATGTCGGTGACTCCAACAGGAGTAATGCGGGACCTCAACGCTCGGGATCGATCAGAAGTCATGACCGCCAGGATTTTGGCTAGAAGAGAAATCAGCCCGAGTACCATCATGCCGCGCATCATGTCGCAGCAGTGACCCGGGATCAAGAAGATGCCGGCAACAGTCAGCGTCAGAAGACAAGTGGCCCGGCTTGGGGTCAGAGCCAGGAAGTGCAAAAAACTTGGGTGGAACAGAAGAATCCCCTGACGTATGAAGAGATGCTGAACAAGCCATGCCGCTACCATACCCTGGAGGCCAACAAGCCGGCAAACCACTCTACTCGGCAGTGCAGCTGGTATCAGCGCACATTGCAGGAGGGCAGCTCGGGGGCTATTCGGCTGGGTGCTCCGGCATCTCGACCCAACATTCCGAGACCTCCTGCTCCGACATCGGAGCCAACGTGGTCCGGATCAATCAACCTCAGCGAGGACCCCCACCCCGGCCGGTGAACGTGGTGCACACCCGGAACGACAATGGTGCAGGCCCCAATAATCAAGCCGGACAGCAGCAGGGCAACTACCGGGAGGCACATCAAAGCTATGTGGTCTTCGTGACCGAGCCCACTGACCGGAGGAGTGTGCGACAGCGTGCCCTGGAGGTGAACGCCGTGATCCCGGCGGTGCCCAAGTTCTTGCTCTGCTCCGAGATGGAGATCACTTGGAGCCGGAAGGATCATCCCAGAGTTATGCCTAAGCCGGGGGCGTACGCCTTGGTGGTGGACCCAACCTTTGTCGGACCAAGCCTCAATGTCCGCTTCAGTCAGGTTCTGATTGACAATGGCAGCGCCATTAACATCATGTACAAGGATACGATGTTGAAGCTGGGGGTGTCCATGAACACCTTGTTACCTACCGAGACGACCTTCCACGGCATTGTGCCCGGAGTCTCTTGTTCACCCATGGGTAAAATCTGGGTTGAGGTGTTATTCGGAACCCGGGAGAACTGCCGAACTGAGAGCTTGGAATTCGAGGTCGTGGACCTCGAAAGCCCGTATCACGCACTGATCGGCAGGCCGGCCCTGGCCAAGTTCATGATCTCAACTCACATGGGCTACCTGAAGATGAAGATGCCGGGACCTAACGGCGTAATCACCATCTCGGGAGACCACAAGCGCTCCATGGAGTGTGCCTCGGCCGGCTCGTGCTTAGCTGAGTCCCTAGTGATCGCGGAAGAAAAGAAGAGGATCCAGCAGGTGGTGGCGATGGCCAAGACCTCCCAACTAGGAATGCCCGGGATGGTGAACCCGGAACAGGGTGCATCATTCCAGCCCCTTAAGGAGACGAAGAAGGTGGGTGTGGACCCCAGCAACCCGGAGCGCCAAGTTATCATTGGCAGCAACCTGGACAGCAAATAGGAAGGCGAGCTCGTCGACTTCCTCCGTGAGAATCGGGATGCTTTTGCGTGGTCGAGTGACGATCTGCAAGGTGTTCCGAGGGAGTTGGCTGAGCACTCTCTGTTTGTTAGGCCGGATGCAAAGCCGGTGAAGCAACCGACTAGGCGCCTCTCGGATGAAAGAAGAGCTGCCGTCATGGAGCATCTTGCTATACTGCTGGCCGCCGGATTCATAATGGAAGTGCTGCACCCGGATTGGATATCCAATCCGGTCCTAGTAGAGAAGAAGAAGGATGATCCCCTCCTGCTTAAGGTGTGGCGCATGTGCATCGACTTCACCAACCTCAACAAAGCATGTCTGAAGGACCCCTTTCCACTTCCCCGGATAGATCAAGTAATAGATTCCACTGCCGGGAGTGACCTTTTAACTTTTTTAGATGCCTATTCTGGTTTTCACCAGATACCTTTGAATCCGGAGGATCAATTGAAAACAGCTTTTATTACCCCTTATGGGGCTTATTGCTATCGTGTCATGACTTTCGGTTTGAGAAATGCTGGTGCTACATACCAAAGGTGCATGCAAAAGTGTTTGCACGGCCAGATAGGCCGGAATGCCGAAGTCTATGTCGATGACATAGTCATAAAAACGAAAGAAAAAGCCTCATTGATCGATGATCTGAGGGAAACATTTAAGAACTTAAGAAGATTCCGGATGAAGTTGCCGGGAGGGGCCGGTTGGCACGACCTGCCGAAGAGGACTTATGATCTCCGTCTCAAGCCCAGGCACCCTGCGCGGGCTCTCCGGAAGAAGGATGTCTTCCGATGCGGTCGTGGCCTGGACTGGAATCTCGTCGACCACGGGACGAGTATCCGGAGTCGCAGCGGCAGTCAGTGCGGCACCAGAAGCAGGAGGCTCGCTTCCTCGGGCAGAAGGACGAGATGGAGAAGAAGCAGCCCGAGGCGGGCTGGGAGTCCGGGATCCCGGAGGTCGAGAGGCAAAGGATGCCGGGACGCCGAGTGCATCGCTGAAAGAAATATATCAGTAAAGACTTCAGGAGAAGACAAGATCATGTAACATGAAGCAAAGAAAATTTACCCGGAATCAACGGTGGGAGGACCCCTCCTTCGGCGTGGAGGCTTCTCGGTCGTTTGTTTTTTCGGCTTGCTCTTCTTGGGGGTGTTGCCGGAAACATCGGCAGCATTGGTATCGGAAGCCGCACGCTTCCGGGTCTCGGCGCGTTCTATCACGGCCGTGGGTTTCGGAACCACTGCTGAAGCCCAGTTGAGGGGAAGAGCGTCAATCACATCGAGTATTTGACAGTCAATCTCATCCTCGTCATCTGAAGAAACGGAAATAGCCTCTGAGGTTGAAGGATTACCCGGGGCGGCAGCACGGACTAGAGGAACGGCAAGATGGTCCTCGCCGTCGGGATCCTCTCTCGGCATCTTAGCCGGTGCCGGGATGTTCGGCACGAAATTCCCGTTGGCGTGGATCGCGTCCTCCTCAGTTTGCCGCTCGAATAACTGCACGAATAAATCATTGCATGACAACCATGTCGGTCTCCAGCAGAACCCGGGTGCAAATGCAAGCTTGCGAAAGACAGACAGGAGCACTTGTTTTAGTGGTTTTTTCCAGGATCCCCCGGTGACACCCCAAACATAGTCATCCGGCATCTTCGTTCGAGCGATAGCTCGAACGCGCCGGACGACCGCGGGACGGTCCAACCCGAAGATGCTGGTCCTGGTGGGATCTAGGTTCCCATCCATATGGCACATCTTGTGCACTCGGGTTTGTAGGGGGCAGACGCGGCGAATAATGAAGTACCGCAGGAGATCGTCGCCAGTCATCTTGTCAGTCAACACGCCGAGGACGTCGTGCATACATCTGACCTCCTCGGTATCTGGAAGCCGGTTCCAGAGGTCGAATTCGCGGGGAGGTCCAATGGCGAACTCCGGCAAATTTATAAAATCCGGGTTCGAGGATCCCGGACCATCTCCCGAAGTCTCCCGATTCTTCACATAGAAGAAACTGCGCTGCCACTTCCGGCAGGATTCTAGTCCCTTGACTATAGGAAATCCGGAGTCAGCACGGGGAATGATGGTGGCCGCTCCACAGTCGACCAAGTCTTTTACTTTCTGATCCGGATTGGGGATGTAGCGCCCCATCTTTTAAATAATGATGGAACACCTGTGTTATGTGCTAGTCCCTGGATCACTGCCAGCACCACAGTACAAAATATATAGTATCATTGCATAAGTATCAAAATACTACAACGAGATCCAAAAATAGCTAAGTATAGCTTTATTACAAAGTGCATAGTCATGAAGACTAGCTAAAATATTCAGAGTTCACAACGAAAATAAAAGCAATGGGCCTCCTCTTCTAGCATACGCCACAAGAAGACATGTTGGGTGTAGAATCGAGTCCAAACTCACTCTTCCTCAGAATTACCTGCACATTTGAATATGCAGCCCCCGTAGGAGGTCAATACAATGAAGTATTGGCAAGTGACTATGGTGGATAAGTTATGACAAGTCTAATTCTATATGCATATTTGGCTTGGTGGAGTTATAGGCTATTTTGCAGAAAGCCAGTTTTCTCCTATCTTTTGTAAAACACTTTTGTTTCTCAAGGACTTGGCCCCAAGGGATGAAGCCCAAGTGCACCAACAATTCTTTCCTTAGTCAAATTTTACTTTATGAAAACCATGATGAGATTCTTCCGTCCATCCTTGTCCAGTTGCTCGAAGAAGTCCATCACCGGGGACTCGGCTGAGTACTCAGTTTGTCGACTCTGCAGAGGTTGTGCACTTTCACCTTGAGACTCAATTAACCCAAACATCCTATACACGCGGAGTGCATTAAGGAAAGGAGAGAATTGAGACAAGAACTTTCAGAAGAAGAATGCAACCATACTAGCAAGACCCGTTCCACCTACCAACTCTACATCTGCTTGTCAAGCTGACAGGTTGCACTCTCACAACTTAGTAATTCTAGACAGAGCCCATTGTCAAAAGGCTGCACGGGAAGCTTCTAAACTTGGAGGGACTTAGAAATCTCTTTGTTCCTGGGTGGCCGTCCACAAGTGGGCTTCTGGGTGACAACCACCATACTCATGGCCCTAAGTAGAATAGAGATTCATCCTAGGCATAGACAACCACAAGCATGGTCCCAAAAGCCACTCAACATAAACCAAGCAACCAATTCCACCCAGGTGTGCATTTAAAGTTTTAACACTTAGCAATATTTCTATAACATGATAAGTAAACACTTTTATAGCATAGCTAAGCATCTAATAAAACTTTTGGTGGCTGCATGGAGAGGGATGGCTACACACTACTAGGATATTTTCAAAGTGTAAACTAACTTAGCATTATAAGATAGTTCAAATTTCCCTATCATGCATACTACTTATAAATCTACTAATAATGCATATAGAAAACATGGGGTAGATTATGAATGTCACTTGCCTTTGTAGCAAGAGGAACACGCACAGCAAGAATAACAATCACAAGGGTCTTCCTCCTCTTCACAATCTAGAGACAAATAATAAAACTAAATAAACAAACAACACAACACTAAAATATCAAGACAAAATATGTATGCATGCTTGCTATGCAATGAACTTAACAAGACACAAATAATTATCATTTTAATTCCTCTGTTATTAATGCATGAAATGCAATGATCAATATTTTAATATTTTATTTAATCATTTAAAATATTGAGCATAATAGTAGTTTTAAGTTCTAAAACCAATTTCCTTAATTCTATAATGAGAAGTTTCAAATAAAACTCATGTTGCACTCTCTGGACAGAGGGCATTAATAAATCTCTAAAACAATTGGATTTATTTGGAAAGAAATTTTATTAATTAAGTTATAGATTTAATATCCGAAAGCTAAACAATTAAATTCCGCAATTTAATGTACACTAAAAGGATAAACTAATGAAACCATACTAAACTACACGAGCAGAGCTTCACGTGGATATAAAATTCATCAAATTTGGATGAACAGATCGAAAGTTATGAATTTTGTAAGTTTGTGTTGTTTTCTGTTTTTAAAACAAATTTTCAGCCGAAATAGAAAATAAAGAGGCCACGCGGCGCGCTCCGATTGGACGATACCTGTTCGCCGCGGATCGCGAACACGAACCGTCCGATCTACTTTAAAACGAGCGCTCCAGATCAATCCGATCTAGATCCATTGGGTCTAGATCCGACGGCCTGGACAAAAGGGGACGGACGGGCAGCGCGGTTCGCCGGCGATCTCCTGCCCGCGGCGGCGCCATCGCCGGAGTTGCGGCTACGGCTAACAGACGCACGATCGGAGGGGGTTTTGCTCACCACTTGAAGCGGAACGTCGTGGCGAACTCTATGGCGAGGTAGGTGCGGTCGAGGTGGTCTTCTCCTCCCCTTGCGTGCTCGTCGGAGATGAGCGGCGGACGGCGGCGTCGGGTTGTCGACGGATACGTCGCCCTGGTGCAAAAAAAATGGCGGTAGCAAGCCCGTTAGGTGCGTACGGAGACAGGGAGTCGCAGAGGGAGGTTGGGGTGGTGCTCGGGGCGCCGTACTCACCGGAACGGATCGAATCGCGGCGGCGGCAATGGCGGACGGCGGCGGACAGTTTCTGAGCAGCCTGGGGACTATCTTTTAGGGTTTTTGGGGTTGGGGAGGAGGCGGCAGAGGGGGGTTTATATGGGGAAGGAGGGGAGCGATTAAATCGCGATTTTCCAACGGATTTTGATCCGTATCAAACTAGGGTTCGGTGAGTTCGTGTTCTTCACGACTTGGGGGATGAAGATGACAAGTGGGTCCCGTCTGGAAGTGAGAGAGGTGGGGAGGTGGGCTACGCAGCTGGTTGCTGGGCCGTTTCTTCGTGCGCGCGCGGCAGATAGCAGAGGGGCTCGGCCCAGTTAGCCCGAACACATTTTTTTCTTTTCTGTTTAAACCTTTTCCAAACAAATTGATTTTTAAAACTTATCAAAACATTTCAGAAAAAAATCATAAAAAATATGTTTTGAAAAGCTAATTTAATTTAGAACTTTTTGATATCATTTTGCTAAATAAATAAAATAATAAAATACAGATTTTTATAAAGAGCTCAAATAGACCTCTTTATTGAAAACAACTTTATTTAAACTTATAATTAAAATTCAAATTACTCTTTCTGTGATTTCAATGTCATGCCTATATGATGCATGATGCATGAATGCAAGGTTTTAAATTTTTGAGAAATTTGGGATGTTACAGACTAACCCCCTTAAGAAGAAGCTCTCCCTCGAGCTTCGGAAAGGTCAGCAAATAGGTGTGGGTGGTCTTCTCGGAGGTCATCCTCTCGTTCCCAGGTGGCTTCGTCCTCGGTGTGATGATTCCATTGGACTTTGCAAAACTTGGTAGTTTTGGTACGGGTGACTCTTTCTGCTGTTTGTAATATCTTGATGGGCTTCTCTTCGTATGTCAGGTCACTCTCCAATTGTACCTCCTCGAGGGGTACTGTATCCTTTAAAGGAACTCCCATCATCTCGGGATGACATTTCTTCAACTGACTGACATGGAACACATTATGAACAGCAGACAGCACTTCGGGTAGTTCTAACTCATATGCCACTTCACCTTTGCGCGAAAGAATTTTGAATGGTCCAATGAATCGAGGTGCTAACTTTGCTTTGATTCCAAACCTTTTCACACCCCGAAGTGGTGACACTCTTAAATAAGTTCTATCACCCACTTCGTAGGTGACTTCTCTACGCTTGGAATCTGAATAGCTTTTCTAGCGTGACTGTGCGATTTTCAATCTGTCCTTAATCAGCCTGACTTTTTCTTCAGCATCCTGTATTATATCAGGCCCAAAGAAACTCCGTTCTCCTACACCACTCCACAACAGTGGGGTTGTGCATTTCTTTCCATATAAGGCTTCAAACGGTGCCATCTCAATGCTGGCTTGGTAACTGTTGTTGTAGGAGAACTCAGCGTATGGCAAATTATCATCCCAACTAGATCCATAGTCGAGCGCACAAGCTCTTAACATATCTTCTAAAATCTGATTCACTCTTTCAGTCTGACCATCTGTTTGAGGGTGGAAAGCCGTACTGAATTCCAATCTGGTTCCCAAAGATTCGTGCAATTGCTTCCAAAAATGAGAAGTGAACTGGGTCCCCCTATCAGACACGATACTCTTAGGAACGCCGTGAAGGCACACAATTCTCTTCATGTAAATATCGGCTAGCTTTGCACTAGTATAAGTGGTCTTCACGGGTATGAAGTGAGCTATTTTGGTTAGGCGACAAACTATAACCCAAATAGAATCATAACCCGATCTGGTCCTTGGTAATCCGGTGATGAAGTCCAATTTAATGGAATCCCACTTCCAATCCGGTAATTTCTAAGGTTGTAAGAGTCCTGCTGGTTTCTGATGTTCTGCCTTTACTCGACTACATACATCACACTTAGCGATGTATTCTGCTATTTCTCTTTTTAGATTATTCCACCAAAATCTCTCTTTCACATCCATATACATCTTGGTATTTACCGGATGAATTGAATAAGGTGTTTCATGAGCTTCTTGCAGAATTAACTTCCTAATATCAGGGTCATTGGCCACACATACACGTTTTTCAAACCACAAAATCCCCTGCTCATCCTCATGAAATCCTTTAGCTTTTCTAGCTCTTAAATTGACTTTGATCTCTTCTATTTCCTTGTCTCCTTTCTGAGCTTCACGTATCTTGTCCATCAAAGTGGGTTGTACAACTAACGAGGTTACAAACCCTTCAGGTACTACTTCCAATCTGAGGTCCTTGAATGCCTTGCATAAATCCTCGGGTAATTCTCCTGCCGTAAGGCCATTCACATACACTTTACGACTCAGAGCATCTGCTACCACATTAGCTTTTCCCGGATGGTATTGAAGACTTAGATCATAATCTTTAATAAGTTCCAACCATCTTCTTTGTCTCATATTCAATTCCTTCTGTGTTAATATATACTTCAAACTTTTGTGGTCCGTGAATACCTCACATCTTTTTCCCATCAGGTAGGGTCTCCAAGTTTTCAGGGCATGCACTTCTGATGCTAACTCGAGATCATGAGTTGGATAATTTGCTTCATGTTTCTTGAGTTGTCTAGAGGCATAAGATGCCACTCTGCCTTCCTGCATCAACACACTTCCCAAGCCTTGGCGTGAAGCATCACAGTATACTTGGAATTCCTTCTCCAAATCAGGTAAGCATAGAACTGGGGCTGAAACCAGACGTTTCTTCAACTTCTGAAAACTGGCTTCGCATGCCTCCGTCCACTCAAATTTCTTCTCTTTCTTTAATAATTCCGTCAAGGCCTTGGCAATCTTGGAGAAGTTTTCAATGAATCGTCGGTAGTATCCTGCTAGGCCCAGAAAACTTTGTAATTCACCAACATTCTTCGGCGGTTCCCAATTAGTTACAGCTGAAACTTTTTCAGGATCCACCGCTATACCTTCCTTGGACACCACATGGCCTAAAAATCCGACTTGTTCTAACCAAAACTCACACTTGCTGTACTTGGCATACAACTTATGTTCACGTAGTCTCTGCAATACCAGACGCAAGTGCTCTTCATGTTCTTTGTGACTCTTGGAGTAGATTAGAATATCATCTATGAACACTACCACAAACTTATCCAGAAAATCCATGAACACTTTATTCATCATATTCATGAAATAGGCTGGTGCATTGGTTAATCCAAAAGGCATTACTGTGTACTCATAAGAGCCATATCTCGTAACAAATGCAGTTTTGGGTATATCCATTTCTCTAACTTTCATTTGGAGGTACCCCGATCGAAGATCGATCTTTGAGAAAACACAAGCACCTTCCAGTTGATCAAATAGTTCATTTATCTTGGGTAACGGGTACTTGTTTTTGATAGTTTGCTCGTTTATATCTCTATAATCCGTGACTAGCCTCTGGGTTTGATCCTTCTTTTTAACAAATAAGACTGGTGCTCCCCATGGCGATGAACTTGGACGAATGAATCCTTTCTGGATATGTTCCTCTAATTGCTTCTTGAGCTCTTTCAATTCATCGATGGCCATAGGATAAGGTCTTTTAGCTATTGGTCCTGTTCCCGGCTTCAGTTCGATGAGAAACTCTACATCTCTATCGGGTGGCATTCCCGGTAGTTCCTCCGGAAAAACATCTGGGTATTCCTTGACGATAAGCACATCACCAAGGCTAACCCCCTTAAGAGAATTTAGCCTAACCTTCTTAAGTTCGAAAGTTGATCTGAACTTAATCTTCCTTTTCTCTGGGGTGGTGAGGGTGATTGCTCTATTTGCACAATCTATGATTCCTTCAAAACGAGTCATCCAATCCATTCCGATGATAACATCCAATCCTTGGGTTTCTAGGATGACTAAGTCTGTTGGGAAGATGTGTTTTCCGATTTGCAAGTCTAACTGCCTACACCCGGAATTTACTATCATCTCTCCTCCAGGTGAACTTACCCTAATAGGTTTTCCTAGACTTTCCTCAGCTAACCCATGTTTGTTAACATAAGCTTTTGATATGAATGAATGAGATGCTCCAGTATCAAATAAAACTAATGTTGGAAAGGAGTTGAGCAAGAACGTACCAATCACAACATCAGGTTCATCATGAACTTCTTCCACATTGATGTGGTTCACTTGTCCCTTCTGGGAAGGATTGGGCTTGGAATTTTCATCAGCTTTCCTCTCTGGGCATTCAGTTGCATAATGTCCTGTCTTCTTGCACTTGAAGCAGGTCACATTAGACAAGTCTTTCTTCCCCTCATAGTTAGGACGGTGATTACCATTCCCATGATTATGGCCATGATGATGGTTTCCCCTGGATCCACCATTATTTCCATTGTATCCTCCATTATTTCCTTTGTTTCCTCCATTTTGGTTATGACCATGATGTTTTTGGCCACTACCAGTGTTGGAGTGAGGCCAGGGTTTATGGCTACTGACTTCAGAGGTGTGTTGTTTCTTATATGTCCCTTCAGAATGAACCTTACTTGCACTGAACTTCCTCTTCCTATTCTCTTCCTTTCTTATGTTGTTGTCCAGGGTGATAGCTTGATCCAGCAGAGCTTGATAGTTTGGAGTATATGCCACAGACAAAGGTATCTTCAGTTCTCCCTTAAGTCCATTGAGGAACTTTTCCTTCCACTTTGCATCAGTGTCAATGTCCTCTGGCGCATACCTTGATAGCATACAAAAGTCATCCATATACTCCTTCAGAGTTCTACCTCCTTGCCTCAAGCTGCGAAATTCCTCTTTCTTCAGGTTCATTATACCTGAGGAGATGTGAGCATTCCGGAAACCTTCCTTGAACGCATCCCAAGTCATGCCATCCAAAGAATGAGTCACTTGATAATTCTCCCACCACAATGCTGCGGGTCCTTCCAACAGGTGTGCAGTGAACCTCACTTTTTCTGCCTCAGAACATTCACAAGTTAATAAGTCCTTGTTGACTGAACGGAGCCAATCATCCTCCACTATTGGTTCAGTAGCAGAGGAGAACTTATTAGGCCTAAGCCTTAGGAATCTAGCAAGTCTGTCCACTGGGGGTGGTGGTGGAGGTGGCGGGTTGTTGTTGTTGTTGTTGTTGTTGTTGGTTGCTGCAATGAATTGAGTCATCATATTCATCAACTGAGCTTGAGCGGCCATCAGTTGTTGCATGGCATCATCGTTGTTGGTATCACGACGAGGAGGCATCTGTAGGGTTTTTCAGCATAGATGAGTGAAAGATAGACAGAACTAAGAGAAGAAAAAAAATCCTACCCATGCACAAAGCAACCAAGTCAACACAATCAACACTCAAGAGACAACTTAAAAAGACAAAGACTACTTAGCAAAACGAAACAAGTAATCTAAGTTGATTTAATAAAACAACAGAGTCTGCAAACCAAACATTCTATCATTGTCACACCACAAGTTGGATATCAATGTTTTAAAAAGAACGACGAACTAAACGAGGGAGAATATGGTGGTCCAACTACTAAGTCTAAACTTCGTCCATGACGTCTCCTTCATCTTCTTCGACTTCCTCGATGGTGATGCCTTCCTTCGTAAGGATCTCCTTGTAGTCATTCACCTCCTTCTCCAAGGCCTCGTTCTTCTCCTGTAACATGGTCGTCTCACGGTGCAGAGTCTCGATTGCTTCCTTCTCCAGGACTTCAATCTTCTCTTGCAGCATTCTCTTCTCACGGCGTAGAGTCTCGATCAAATCTCGATCAGCTTCGAACTCGACATCGTTGCTCAGAATTTCATCCTTCAGGGTCTTGATCTCCTTGTTCTTGTCTCTAATTCTATTTTCTTGATTTTGGAACTTCTTCTCTTGAGCTCGGAACTTCTCCTCTTGAGCGTTGGACACCTCTTCTTGGGCTTCGATCTTCTTTTGGGTCTCCTTGACTTGTACCATTATTTCATCATTCTTCAACAGCTCGTTGCGCCTATCCTCTTCGAGTTGCCAGAGGTGAAGTTCTAAGTCTTGGAGATATGGGTACAAAGGTTCTGGTTTGTTTTTGTCTTCCTCGCTAACAAGGTAAGGAATCCCATGTTCGTCACGTTGGCCAAGGTTAGAAAAGTAGTGGTCTTTTAACTCCTCCTGGAATTGCCAGCAAAGACGTCCTATTAGCTCCTGCTTGACGAGATTCAGCCCTTTCTCCAAGGAGTCACTAATCGACTTGTACTGGATGTCTTCGGTCTTGGGTTCAGTCTGGCGCCCTTGTTGGTAAAGGTGAATTCCCCATATGTCTTCTTTGTTGAAGTGCTTCAGCTGGCTTGCCTTGATGATGGGTGTTGGAAGTGCCAACAGTTCTACCAACTCTAGAAGATATCTTCCAAAGCGCATGTCCATGAAGTCCTCCGCGGTTTGATACATGAAGAACGACATCCGTAAGTGATAAAGGTAGAGTTTGTTAAAACAAGACAAAGGTAAGATATACTAATTGTGGTGTACTTAAGTACTTAGAGAAAAAGAAGTTCTTTTCCAACAGGTGATCAACACTATTATCAACTCTTTGTAAGTCGGATATTCACTATAGTGAGAGAGACAGACACCCGGCCAGCCACTTATAATTGTGGAACAGGTCTCATGTACGCGGACATGTAAGGTTAGTCCCGGGCCGCTTCATCCCACTATGCCGCTAGGATCCAACATACTTCAAAGATGGTAATATTATGATCAAAAAGAGGCTTAACCAATCCTAAGGGCTCGAACCTACAGGCAACACTTTGGCTCTGATACCATTTTGTAGCGTTCCATCTTTAAATAATGATGGAACACCTGTGTTATGTGCTAGTCCCTGGATCACTGCCAGCACCACAGTACAAAATATATAGTATCATTGCATAAGTATCAAAATACTACAACGAGATCCAAAAATAGCTAAGTATAGCTTTATTACAAAGTGCATAGTCATGAAGACTAGCTAAAATATTCAGAGTTCACAACGAAAATAAAAGCAATGGGCCTCCTCTTCTAGCATACGCCACAAGCAGACATGTTGGGTGTAGAATCGAGTCCAAACTCACTCTTCCTCAGAATTACCTGCACATTTGAATATGCAGCCCCCGTAGGAGGTCAATACAATGAAGTATTGGCAAGTGACTATGGTGGATAAGTTATGACAAGTCTAATTCTATATGCATATTTGGCTTGGTGGAGTTATAGGCTATTTTGCAGAAAGCCAGTTTTCTCCTATCTTTTGTAAAACACTTTTGTTTCTCAAGGACTTGGCACCAAGGGATGAAGCCCAAGTGCACCAACAGTTCTTTCCTTAGTCAAATTTTACTTTAAGAAAACCATGATGAGATTCTTCCGTCCATCCTTGTCCAGTTGCTCGAAGAAGTCCATCACCGGGGACACGGCTGAGTACTCAGTTTGTCGACTCTGCAGAGGTTGTGCACTTTCACCTTGAGACTCAATTAACCCAAACATCCTATACACGCGGAGTGCATTAAGGAAAGGAGAGAATTGAGACAAGAACTTTCAGAAGAAGAATGCAACCATACTAGCAAGACCCGTTCCACCTACCAACTCTACATCTGCTTGTCAAGCTGACAGGTTGCACTCTCACAACTTAGTAATTCTAGACAGAGCCCATTGTCAAAAGGCTGCACGGGAAGCTTCTAAACTTGGAGGGACTTAGAAATCTCTTTGTTCCTGGGTGGCCGTCCACAAGTGGGCTTCTGGGTGACAACCACCATACTCATGGCCCTAAGTAGAATAGAGATTCATCCTAGGCAAAGACAACCACAAGCATGGTCCCAAAAGCCACTCAACATAAACCAAGCAACCAATTCCACCCAGGTGTGCATTTAAAGTTTTAACACTTAGCAATATTTCTATAACATGATAAGTAAACACTTTTATAGCATAGCTAAGCATCTAATAAAACTTTTGGTGGCTGCATGGAGAGGGATGGCTACACACTACTAGGATATTTTCAAAGTGTAAACTAACTTAGCATTATAAGATAGTTCAAATTTCCCTATCATGCATACTACTTACAAATCTACTAATAATGCATATAGAAAACATGGGGTAGATTATGAATGTCACTTGCCTTGGTAGCAAGAGGAACACGCACAACAAGAATAACCATCACAAGGGTCTTCCTCCTCTTCACAATCTAGAGACAAATAATAAAACTAAATAAACAAACAACACAACACTAAAATATCAAGACAAAATATGTATGCATTCTTGCTATGCAATGAACTTAACAAGACACAAATAATTACCATTTTAATTCCTCTGTTATTAATGCATGAAATGCAATGATCAATATTTTAATATTTTATTTAATCATTTAAAATATTGAGCGTAATAGTAGTTTTAAGTTCTAAAACCAATTTCCTTAATTCTATTATGATAAGTTTCAAATAAAACTCATGTTGCACTCTCTGGACAGAGGGCATTAATAAATCTCTAAAACAATTGGATTTATTTGGAAATAAATTTTATTAATTAAGTTATAGATTTAATATCCGAAAGCTAAACAATTAAATTCCGCAATTTAATACACTAAAAGGATAAACTAATGAAACCATACTAAACTACACGAGCAGAGCTTCACGTGGATATAAAATTCATCAAATTTGGATGAACAGATCGAAAGTTATGAATTTTGTAGTTTGTGTTGTTTTCTGTTTTTAAAACAAATTTTCAGCCGAAATAGAAAATAAAGAGGCCACGCGGCGCGCTCCGATTGGACGATACCGGTTCGCCGCGGATCGCGAACGCGAACCGTCCGATCTAATTTAAAACGAGCGCTCCAGATCAATCCGATCTAGATCCATTGGATCTAGATCCGACAGCCTGGACAAAAGGGGACGGACGGGCGGCGCGGTTCGCCGGCGATCTCCTGCCCGCGGCGGCGCCATCGCCGGAGTTGCGGCTACGGCTAACAGACGCACGACCGGAGGGGGTTTTGCTCACCACTTGAAGCGGAACGTCGTGGCGAACTCTATGGCGAGGTAGGTGCGGTCGAGGTGGTCTTCTCCTCCCCTTGCGTGCTCGTCGGAGATGAGCGGCGGACGGCGGCGTCGTGTCGTCGACGGATACATCGCCCTGGTGCAAAAAAGGAGGCCGTAGCAAGCCCGTTAGGTGCGTACGGAGACAGGGAGTCGCAGAGGGAGGTTGGGGTGGTGCTCGGGGCGCCGTACTCACCGGAACGGATCGAATCGCGGCGGCGGCAATGGCGGACGGCGGCGGACAGTTTCTGAGCAGCCTAGGGGCTATCTTTTAGGGTTTTTGGGGTTGGGGAGGAGGCGGCAGAGGGGGGTTTATATGGGGAAGGAGGGGAGCGATTAAATCGCGATTTTCCAACGGATTTTGATCCGTATCAAACTAGGGTTCGGTGAGTTCGTGTTCTTCACGACTTGGGGGATGAAGATGACAAGTGGGTCCCGTCTGGAAGTGAGAGAGGTGGGGAGGTGGGCTACGCAGCTGGTTGCTGGGCCGTTTCTTCGTGCGCGCGCGGCAGATAGCAGAGGGGCTCGGCCCAGTTAGCCCGAACACATTTTTTTCTTTTCTGTTTAAACCTTTTCCAAACAAATTGATTTTTAAAACTTATCAAAACATTTCAGAAAAAAATCATAAAAAATATGTTTTGAAAAGCTAATTTAATTTAGAACTTTTTGATATCATTTTGCTAAATAAAAAAAATACAGATTTTTATAAAGAGCTCAAATAGACCTCTTTATTGAAAACAACTTTATTTAAACTTATAATTAAAATTCAAATTACTCTTTCTGTGATTTCAATGTCATGCCTATATGATGCATGATGCATGAATGCAAGGTTTTAAATTTTTGAGAAATTTGGGATGTTACAGGGGATGACTTGGCGGCGGAGGATGAAGTACTTGGCCCAGAGGTCCAAGAATGGCCACACGCCGAGGTATGCTTCCGAGTAGGTGGTGAAGACCGAAAGCATCATGATGGCGTTAGCTGGGAGATGATGGGGTTGGAGGCTGTAGGTGTCGAGGAAGTTGCGGAAGAAGGGGCTAGCCGGAAGCCCAAACCCGCGCTCGAAATGCGTGAGGAATACAACGTATTCCCCGGGTTGGGGTTCCGGTTGAACCTCACCCTCCGGGAGACGACTCTCGACTTCTGGCGGAATCCGGTGAGTCCGGTACAGCCAATCAAGGTCCTTCTGCATGATCTCGGATCCATCCCAGCACCCCCGAACACTTTCTTCAGCCATGTCGGAGAAATCCGCAGATGTATCCGGGCTACTCTGTAGGCGCAGCGGCAGTTAGTCGGAATTAGTTTACCGGGAGCTAAGATACCGGATCACAAACTCCTAAAGACAACCGGGCTCCTGGCAAGTAAGATCTACCGCGCGCTAGTAAATCGAAACTTAATCGATGAAAATACGCTCGGGCTAAACACAAATATGGCCTAGTGCGAGCAAGAGGCTAAGATGTATAGCGCGTCTTCATCCCCGCCGCGCGCCTCGTGCGCGCCGCGTGAATCGTGCTCGCCGGCGGCGGCGCAGCCGCGCATGCGTTATTGCACGACCGAGCGCGAGGTATCGTTCCCGTAAAAAAAGTTCATCGGGGCGAAGAGAAGAACTCACCGGAGAAAGCGAGGCCGATGATGGGCAAGAAGGGCGCGAACCGATGGTGGAAGCGAAGGGCTCCGGCGACCAACGAGAGCGGCGACGTTCGAGCTCCGGGCACGGCTACGGCGGCGTGCTCGAGACGACGGTGGCAGAAGTGTGAAGTTGAGGAAGAAGAAGAGATGACCGTTCCGGTCCCCTATTTATGGGGGGGGGGGGGGGTTCCGGAGCGGTTTCCGAATTTCCCGCCCACGATCTCTCCGATCGTGGGTGGGATCCATTTTGTGCAGCGCGGCACGTGGCGTCCACCGGAGCGCCCGATCCGGCCACACCGGGGGCCACACAGCCCCAACGGTTGGACGTCGGATCGGCTGCGGCTCCCGGCGCACGAACCCGAGCGACGGCGTGCTCGGTCAGAGGCACTCGAGTGCACTTCTGATTCGACAGGACCTCGGGTGGGACCCAGCCCAGGATCTGGAATTCAATGCGGAGCCAACGATCAAGATTCACTCAGGTGGCACTATCCGGTTACGAGCATGGCCTTCCGGTCGAAACGATCTCGGTATGAGGATCTCGGCAAAAACTAGTCTCGGCGTCAAGTCGGAGGATAGTCTCATATTTTCTGGGAAGATGGTTGTTGTTAGAGCTGATCCTGCACATCATCCGGGGTCGCTGCGCAGCACCAGCTTCGGGGACTAGTGTAGGGGGGCTGCCCCCCGGGTAGGGCAAATCCCGGTGTAGTTCAGCAGTGTGCCAACAGTGCTTGACCTTTGGCGAGAGCAAGGGCCACCCCCTAGTGTGCTGAAGGGGCAACTTGACCCTTGAGTGTTGGTAGAGTGCAAGGTGCCTCCTGGCAGGCGCGAAGGTCAGCTCTGGCGGCTATAAATAGACACCCCGAGCCCTCACAATAGCAGCACAAGCATCAGCGGGTGGTTCCTCTAAGAACTAGCTTCTCGAAGTTGTCTTTGCTAGTAGGCTAAGACATCTTCGGGAGGCTAGGCCTAGAGATACTCATCCTGAGACGAACTCGGATGCATCCGGAAAGGATCTCGGATCTTGGGCTCCGAGGAGACTCCCGGAAGGAGAAGTACTCGGTCTTACCGGATAGGCAATCCGGGTAAGTGCTAACCGGAACATTTATCTCGGTCCTGGACTTGTGCAGGAAGGACTCGCAAGGTCGAGCAAGAAGATAAACGGCATGAGGGATCCCGGTAGGCCGTCAACGGTCTGTAGCAGGCTTTCCCGCCTGATGCGGGGGGAAGTACCGTTCCGTCTGACACGGAGGCATGGTGACCTCCCGCCTGACACGGAAGCATGGTCACCTCCCGCCTGACACGGGAGCGCGTCAGCCGGTACGACAACGGTACGACAAGACACGACGTGCCTAGCCCGGCAATCCGGAAAAGGCTATCCGCGATGGGCAAAGACATGTCTTGTCTCTGACAGGGGGACAATGATGTTCCAGGACGGCGCCTGCTATCCTTGCCGGGATGGTGACGAAGGGGCTACGCCGGATAGCGCGGCGAGTAGCTCGCACTAGCCGGTGACGACATACCGGTTAGGCCTGTCCGGTGGGGCCAAGCCGGTTTAGGGTTTCCGGCCCTCTTGGCTGGAACTCTATAAAAGGCGCCATAAATGCTTCTGTGGGAGAAGGACCAACTTGGGAGCCAAAGCTATAGTCGCATTTACTCCTAGAGTATTTACTTCTTCTTACCTTGAGTTCATCTAGTTCCTGGTGTTCTTCACTTTAGGAGCTCTAAGAGCAAGTTGTAGTCCTTGTACCACACTGATATAGAGAGGGAATGCAGGAGTAGGGGTGTTACCTCCTCACGAGGGCCCTGAACCTGGGTATATCGTGTGTGTGTTGTGTGCCTTCGTGCATTTCCTCTTGTTTATTAGATCTTCCCCCTCGCGCTTTGATCTTGTTTCTCGTTCTTGGGAGATCTCGGTTACACCGGGATCCTCCCCGTGTGAGCTCTTCAGCTCGCTATCCCTCCCCGGATCCACCAACGTCCATCGGCCCCACACATTAGCCATCCTATGGCATCTGCCGTGACACCACCACGACAATCCGTATGCACTTTGCAAATCTTCACATCGCCTCCTTGTACGTACTGACGTATCACATGGAAGCATCGGAGAATGTGTTTGGCGGTGGAGTGAGACCTTGGCTCCTTGGCGTTCGCAATGGCACCCGTATTGTCGCAGAAGAGGATCACGGGGTCTTGCGTGCTCGGGAACACTCCAAGTTCGATGACGAACTTCCTCAGCCACACAGCTTCATTCGCGGCTTCGCAAGCAGCAATATACTCCGACTCCATTGTAGATTGTGCGACTATGGGTTGCTTCCCACTTCTCCAGCACACGGCGCCTCCATTCACCTTGAACACATAACCTGTGTGTGACTTAGAGTCATCGGGGTCTGAGTAGAAACTTGCATCTACGTAACCCGTTACGCCAAGTTCTTCATCGCAACCCCCATACACAAGGAACATTTCCTTTGTCTTATTGAGATACTTAAGAATGCTCTTAACATCTATCCAATGCGGCATTCCAGGATTACTCTGGAACCGGCTTGTCAAACTTAGAGCTAATGCCACATCCAGTCTAGTACTCAACATTGCATACATGATCGATCCTATGGCTGAAGCATAAGGATGTTTAGTCATATCGGCCTTATCCAGCTCTGTTACCGGACATTGTGCCTTCCGCAATATCTTATTCTTGATAACCGGCAGAGAACCCTTCTTTGCCTTCTCCATACCGAAAGGCTTCAGTATTTTATCAAGATAAGTACTCTGACTCAGTGCTAATAGGCGCCTTGATCTATCACGATATATTTTTATGCCTAAGACATACGCAGCTTCTCCTAAGTCCTTTGTGGAAAATTTACTGTTTAAATATTCCTTCACGCTATTCAGAAGTTCCACATCATTCCCAATCAGCAATATGTCGTCTACATACAGTGCTAAGAACACAACCGAGCCCCCACTCATTTTCTTGTAAATGCAGGTCTCTTCCAAATTTTGGATAAATCAAAAACCTTTGATTACCTCATCAAAGCGAAGATTCCAGCTCCGAGATGCCTGCTTCAATCCATAGATGGATCGCTGAAGCTTGCATACCTTGTTAGCATTCCCAGGATCGACAAAACCTTCCGGTTGTACCATGTACAACTCTTCCTCAATGTTTCCATTTAGGAAGGCTGTTTTGACGTCCATCTGCCAGATTTCATAATCATAATAGGCAGCTACTGCTAACAAAATCCGAATAGACTTAAGCATCACTACCGGTGAAAAAGTTTCATCGTAGTCAATTCCATGAACTTGTCGGAAACCCTTTGCGACAAGCCGAGCTTTATAGACGGTCACATTACCATCAGCATCAGTCTTCTTCTTAAAGATGGCCTTGCGCCCTTCGGGAATATCCATCAAAGTCCACACTTTGTTATCATACATGGATCCTATTTCGGATTTCATGGCTTCGAGCCATTTCTCGGACTCTAGACTCGCCATCGCCTCCTTGTAGTTCGTAGGTTCGTCTTGTTCAACTAACATGACGGTGCAAACCATGTTGCCATACCATTCTGGTGCGATCCGAGATCTACCAGACCTACGGGGTAGAATACCTTCCTCGACAGTTTCTCCCACTCCTTCCACGGAGGACGTTTCCGGAATTGCTTCCGTTGCGCCACTCGGAATATCGAGTTCAGGATCAACGATCTCATCGAGGTCTACCTTCCTCCCACTTACTCCTTTCGCGAGAAACTCCTTCTCTAGAAAGGTACCGGTCTTCGCGACAAAAGTTTTGCACTCAGCTTGGTTGTAGAAGGTGTACCCAACGGTTTGCCGCAGATATCCTACAAATACGACTTTCTCCGACTTTGGTTCGAGTTTGTCGGGATGTAGTTTCTTAACGTACGCCTCACAACCCCAAACCTTCAGAAACGATAACTTAGGCTTTTGGCCATACCATAATTCATACGGTGTCGTTTCAACGGATTTGGACGGAGCCCTATTTAAAATGAATGCGGCTGTTTCTAACGCATAACCCCAGAAGGACACTGGCAAATCGGTAAGAGACATCATAGATCGAACACTATCCAGTAGAGTACGATTATGTCGCTCGGACACGCCGTTGCGCTGCGGTGTTCCGGCTGGCGTAAGTTGGGGTACTATGCCACAACTCTTCAGATGTGTGCCAAACTCAAAACTCAAGTACTCGCCACCGCGATCGGATCGGAGGTGTTTGATTTTCCTATTAAGCTGATTCTCAACTTCACTTTGGAATTCTTTGAACTTTTCAAAAGTTTCAGACTTGTGTTTCATCAAATAGATATAACCGTATCTACTCAAGTCATCAGTGAAGGTGACGAAGTAACGATAACCATTGCGTGTCGAAACGCTCATCGGTCCACACACATCTGTATGTATGATCCCCAATAAATCCGACGCCCGTTCAACGAAACCTTTGAACGGTGTCTTAGTCATTTTGCCCATAAGGCATGGTTCGCATGTATCGAGGGATCCAAAATCCAACGAGTCCAAAAGTCCATCGGAGTGGAGTTGCTTCATGCGCTTTACACCAATATGACCAAGACGTCAATGCCACATATACATGGCGGTATCATCACTACACTTAATCCGTTTGGCTTCTATGTTATGGATGTGAGAACTACGATCGAGATTCAACAAGAATAAACTGTTATTCTCGGGAGCATCAACATAAAAGATATCATTCATATAAATAGCACACTTGCTTGACACTGATTTAAATGAATAACCGTCTTGTAACAGGCAAGACCCACTTATAATGTTTACACTCAAGGATGGCACAAAATAACACTTATTTAAAACCAAAACTAATCCCGATGGTAGATGTAGAGGGAGCGTGCCGATAGCCACCACGTCGACTCTCGATCCGTTGCCGACGCGCATCGTCACCTCATCCTTCGCCAGCCGCCGTCTATTCCGTAACTCCTCCTGAGAGTTACATATATGAGCAACACAACCAGTATCAAATACCCACGTGTTGCTCCGGGCGGATGTAAGGTACACATCTATAACATGTATATCAAATATACCTTGCTCTTTGTCGACCGGCTTGCCAGACTTCCTATCCTCCAGGTACTTAGGGCAGTTGCGCTTCCAGTGACCCTTCCCCTTGCAGTAGAAGCACTCCACGCCAGCTCTGGGACTAGATCTGTTAGTCTTGGGCTTGGCACTCATCTTGCCTTCCCTCCTGGACTTCCAACTTTGCTTTCCCCTGCCACCGGATTTCTTGAAATCAACGGCCTTGTTGACCATCAACAGCGTGTGCTCCTTATTAATCTCTACCTTAGCAGTCTTGAGCATCACAAACACTTCACCCAGGGACTTAGCCATGCCCTGCATGTTGTAGTTCATGACGAAGCCTTTATAGCTTGGTGGCAACGTTGCAACACCCTGTCAATCGCCAGCTCATCGGGATTCTTGCATTCCAGAGCATTCAGGCGTTGAACGTAGCCAGACATCTTGACTACGTGCTCGCTCACACTGCCATGCTCTTCCATCTTGGCCGAGAAGAAAAGCTCCGAAGCCTTATATCTCTCAGCCTTAGCCTGCGGCGCGAAGACAACCTTCAGATCAGAAATAATCTCGAAGGCACTCATCTTCTCGAAGCGCTTCTGCAGGTCGGCTTCCATGGCGTAGAGCATGCCACTTTCGACAAAGGTAGAGTCCTCCGATCTGGTCTGGAAGACCTTCTTCTCATCCTCAGAGGCTTCATCTGCAAGAGGGTCACCTATGGAGGCCTCAATGACGTAGGCCACCCTATGGGGAGTGACGAGGATCCTCAGGTTGCGGAACCAGGCAATAAAGTTTGGCCCATTGGTCTTAAGCTTTTCTTTCTCAAGGAACAGACCTAGGTTAAACGAGGGGCGAGACATCTACAATGGAATTTGCAACAACATAAGACTATGTTTATAATAATTTTGAGTTATAGTATTTTTTGTAAAATAACTAACATTACTCCCACTCAAACGAACATCCCTCCTGGTCGTTTAAGCGATTACACGACCCCCATCCATTGCACCACCCCTCATCATCAGAGCCGGCGGCACAACTTCAAGAGTAGACAAAAATCCGCCACACCAATTTTGTGACTCGTGCTCGACCTTTCGGTCTTCCTGTTCCGAGGCCATATTTCTGAATATGCTAGGCTCGCCACCAAAGACCTCCACGCTGACGCTTGTGCAACATGGCTTACACCCACTGTATGCGAACGACGAGATGTCTGACACCCGATCATCACGGCCTGCCTCATAACATAGAACTTTCTTGGTGGTGCGCGTTGGAGGGAGAACACTAGTGGTATTTTGAAAGGGATCATCTTATATAGCTACCGCCGTGTAACTAATATATACTATATATACAATCACACAATATAAGATGCACACAAAACATCAAATGTAATGCAATGTGATATAGTCCATTGCGCCATGGTCTTCTTGGCGCCCGCAGTTTATAAACAATTTAATAAACCTACCTTGACCATATCACATAGCCCCTGCAAAATAAAGTTAGACGCTTCTACTTTATCTTTTGCATATTTTACGTGGCTTGGGCCTTTTGTAAATAGAACCGCTTCATACCTACGAACCTTATGACCACAACAACGATCAAATAATTGCATATTTAAGCATCCCTTTCGGGCCCTCCATTGAAAATGCGAAGACCAACTAAAGAGAGAGAAACTGACACCCGCCAGCCACATATACGGTACAAGCCGTATGTCAGTAGTGGAACCAGTCTCGCGTAAGCGTACGCGTAAAGTCGGTCCGGGCCGCTTCATCAACTCAATGCCGCTGGAAGACACAAGTGCACGCTAGAGGGTAGCAAATAACAGGAACGGTGCCCCCGTGCAGAACACGGGTTCTAACAGCGTACACCTATATCTACGATAGATCGGCTCTGATACCACTGAAGGAGATCGTGTGCAGAAAACAAAAAATTTCCTACCAACGATATCCTAAAAGCATGCCAATATCTATTCTATGCAGATATAGTAGTACGAACGGAGATCGGAATACGTACCCTTGTAGACCGAAAGCGGGGATTACGTTCCCGCACAAACGTTGTCGATGAAGAGCGACGAAGCCGACCTCAAGGTCCTGTAGAGGAAGAAGACCTCCGAGTACCACTAGCGCAGCACCTCGCAGGGCGTCACACACGTACGGTGGAGACGACGGCCTCCGAAGCTCCAGTCCAGGACGAGCAGCGGAAGACTTGGACCGGAACACCAGCGGGGCGGCAGCGGGCTATGGTGGAAGAGATCCCTCTCCTCTGCTCGGCGCGACTCCGACAAGGGAATCACGAGATCGAGAGAGAAATTGGGAATTAATTGGCAAATTAAAAGGCCAAGGGTGCCCCTACTTATATAGGCTCCCAGGGTGGGAGCCAACTTGCTAACCAGGCAATGTGGGACTAATCCCCACATGCCTGGTGCGGCATGGGAGGGTGCGCCGGCCCCTAGTGGGCCCTTGGCCCACTTGGGTCAGCCCCTCCTGGCCCCCACCGAATCCCCAAGGGGATTCCACCTCTCTTGGGCCTTCTTTCGACCAGAAGGCCCATTTAGGGAAATCAGCCTAAATAAATTCAAAAGTAAATATATAAAATCATATTTGCATATTAATTACACTAATTAATATCAAACATTATATTTATAATTTTTCCTAGCTCCGAAAACTCTTTCGGCGCTGCCCGATCTCCATCGGACCCCTCCCTGGACGCTCCCGGTGATCTCTTTCCTTTCCGGTTGTCTTGTCGAAACCCCTTAAGTGTGTTACCCTAGCGGTTCGATATAATAAAAGGTATGACCAAGACTCCTCTATGATCAACGACTAACTCGTAGGCCTGGACCCCATGAATTAATCCTTCTGATATAACGAATGACTTTCATCTATCAAACCTGAACGCAAAGTCTTAAACCTTTTGCCATAGCGATACTTAGCATGTCCGTCGTTCCAAAGATATCAACATACCTAATCCCGACCTCGTTACCGACAACGCTATCTTCTACTCGTCCATGATCTCATGTCTCCGTGACTTAGTCACATGCTTGCAAGCTCATTAGACATGATCTTACCGAGTGGGCCCGAGAGTATCTATCCTGCTATGCGGACTGGCAAATCCCGCTTTTGACCCCTCGTCTCAACTACTCCTTTCCGATACCCAAAAGTATCACCGTTATTGTCATACTATATAAGATACGACGTTTGGTGCGATCAAAGTATCTTTCAGGAATAACAATAAGAGTTGATCTCACGGTCAAAGGTGTAACGACTACGTCCTCCAAATCTGGGTATGTCCATCACATCGTTCTCCAACGATATGACTCCCATTGCGGACCGGCGCCATGCCCCATGACCGGGAAACCTCGATCATCAATCGCGCAACGAAACTACTCTTAGTAAAGGCTACTAGGGATCTGGTTGTTTACGTATCACACCCGTATTAATGTTTCCGCTTAATACGGTTCTAGCATGACACAAAAACCTATTATGAACAAATGAGATATGATAAAGAATACACTTTATTAATTGCCTCTAGGGCATATCTCCTTCATTATGTTCAGATTGTTATTCATCATTATGTCACCTCTGATCATGTTCCATATGGTGTGTTATGAGTAGTTCGTTGTGTTCTCGAGAACATGGGAGAAGTCTAGATGTTAGTAGTAAACTATGTTGAATAATATTTGATGTTTTGATATTTAAGTTATGGTGCCATTCTTCTAGTGGTGTCATGTGAACGTCGACTACATGCCACTTCACCTTTATGGGCCTAGGGGAATGCATTGTGTACTCGGTTATCATTTGTGGGTTTGCCGGAGTGACAGAAACCTAAGCCCCCGTTGGTATTCCGATGCACGAGGGATCGCAGGATCTCAGAGTTGAAGGCTATGATTAGATTTATCTTAATTACTTTCTTGTATTTGTGGATGCTTGCAAGGGGTATAATCAGATGTATGTATTAGTCTAGGAAGGGCGGTGCATTGGCATAGGTTCACTCACACGACACATATCTAAACAATAAAGTTTATTCATCAATATGAAGCGAAAGCACAAGAGAGAAATCCCGTGTGTCTTCAAGAACGTTTGGTCATCATAAGTAAACAAACCAGCCTGTCCTTTGCTCTCAAAAGGATTGGGCCACTCGCTGCAATTATATTTGCCCCACTCTATTTACTCGCACTTTATTTCTCTGTTATCAAAGTCTACTGAAAACTTGTGTGACGCCCGAAAATCGGTACTATGTAGATTTAAGCGATCTCGCCGAAATCCGCATAATAACGATTTTAGGTCGCCCACCAGACATAATGTGCACGCTGAAACATGCGCAGTATGTGAGTGGAATTGTGATAACATTACAACAGTTCCGATACATCCATAAATACAACAAAAGATATAATATACAACAACGACTCGAACGAGTCAAGATACAAATGTTACAATACAAAGATACAAATCACAGCGGAAGCAAAATAGTATCCGATTATGGATAAGATGCAAATTGGACTAAGAGTCCTGAAGATAAGCGATGGCGCCATATCCCTGCCCAGCCAAGCCGGAGGGATTCCCAAGCTAATGTCGTCGAACTTCAAACCTGTTGACTGCACATAAAGCACAGCCCAAAAGAGGGTCAGGGCACTCCCTGGCAAGCAAAACTGACTTGACTACTTTCTACACCATCTCCCAAAATATAGGGGAGGTGGACTTAGCGGCAGCAGCACTAGCAACCTAGAGAGACACGCTACAACTTGCGTCTAATCAGAGATAGATAAGAGAGCGCATAAGTAGCCAACTTCAACTAACACCAAACATAACCCTTTCTCGGATTAACCCCCTCAACCAAGTATGAGGAAGCAATTCGGGAAACTCACACATTGAACAATTTTAGTTATCATTTATTGTGAAAGTAATTCTATATTACTAGTCAAATTAATTAACGTTAATTAGGTGCAAGTTGTCTAGATCTTGTTAGCCAGCATCATTACCAAGTCATCCATAACCGTGGACACGGCTCATCGATAAGATTATACCATGCAGGGGTGCACTACTGTACCCATACTCGCATGATCAACCTAATCAAAAACATTAGGGCCTCTCAACATGACTCATTCCTTCACTACAGCAAGTCCAAGTGTCACCCATATGAGTTGTTACCCGCGTCAGGAGTCCGGCTTAATCTCAATTGCGGACTCATTAGTTTGTGCCTGCGCGCCATGCGGCTCAAACCACAGTAGGAACTGTCCGCTTCGCACGCACCACCCCTATATGACCCCCCGTATCAAGTAACCTCTCATCGAACATCATCATCATGCACATGCATATGAGCAAATGGAAAACCCGAACTACTTGAGGCACATGGACGAGCTGAGGATCCGTTCAAAGTTGAGGGGGGCTCCATAGGGCCTCCCACAAGTGGTTACTGCGCTCAAAATCTGATCCAAGGACAAAATCTCAGTTCCTAGGTCGACACTAAGCAGAACAAAGCACCTCGCAAGGCCTTCCGCCTGGTGCCTTATCTTTAAATTATAATACCCCAACAGAAGATATCATCTTATTAAAGTAGAACAATCTATCATACTAAGCATGTGAAACATAAGACCAACAGACGACTCGCACAATCAACTCTAAGCATGCGCTACGACTCGCAAGGCCAACAGATAAACATGCAACAGGTATTAGGTTGTGGGGATAAAGTTGTATGGGCTGCAGGATAAACATGTGAAGGGATCGCGATAAAGAATCGAATACTAGGGTAGCAGAGATCAACGGCAGGAATGAAAGACAACGTATAGGTAAACAAGCAAACTTTGCTTGCCTGGAATCCCGCAAGGAAGCAGATCTTGTCATTGCTCACACATCTCAACGTCTTATCCGCGAAGAAGCAACAAACACTGGAAAGCGTAAAAGATGAAGGGGATCGTGTGCAGAAAACAAAATTTTCCTAGCAACGATATCCTTAAACTAGCCAAGATCTACACTATGCAGAAATAGTAGTACGGCGGAGATCGGAATACATACCCTCGTAGACCGAATAGCGGGGATTACGCTCCCGCACAAGCGTTGACGACGAAGACGACGTAGCCGACCTCTAGGTCGCGGAGAACTCGGCGCGACGAAGATGACCCCGAGGTCGGGTGGAGGAAGTAGGCCTCCGAGTACTGCTAGCGCAGCACCTCGCAGGGCGTCACACACATACGGTGGAGACGACGGCCTCCGAAGCTCCAGTCCAGGACGAGCAGCGCAAGACTTGGACCGGAACACCAGCAGCGCGGCAGCGGGCTATGGTGGAAGAGATCCCCCTTCTCTACTCGGCGCGACTCCGACAAAGGGAATCATGAGATCAAGAGAGAATTAGGGAAATAATTGGTGAATTAAAAGGCCAGGGGTGCCCCTTCTTATATAGGCTCCCAGGGGGGAGCCAACCTCCTCACCAGGCAATGTGGGACTATCCCCACATGCCTGGTGCGGCCAGCCATTGTGCGCAGGCCCCCTGGTGGGCCTCTTGGCCCACCTGGGTCGGCCACCCAAGCCCCCACCGAATCCCCAAGGGGATTCTCCCCCTCTTGGGCCTTCTTTCGACCAGAAGGCCCATTTAGGGAAATCAGCCTAAATAAATTCGAAAATAAATATATAAAATCATATTTGCATATTAATTACACTAATTAATATCAAACATAATATATATAATTTTTCCTAGCTCCGAAAACTCTTTCGGCGCTGCCCGATCTCCATCGGACCCCTCCCGGGACGCTCCCGGTGATCTCTTTCCTTTCCGGTTGTCTTGTCGAAACCCCTTAAGTGTGTTACCCTAGCGGTTCTATATAATAACAGGTACGATCAAGACTCCTCTATGATCATCGACTAACTCGTAGGCCTGGACCCCATGAATTAATCTCTTTGATATAACTAATGACTTTCATCTATCAAACCTGGACGTATAGTCTTAAACCCTTTGTCATGGCGATACTTAGCATGTCCGAGCATCATTCTCAGATATCTCCATACCTAGCATGATCTTGTTACCGACATCGCTATCTTCTACTCGTCTATGATATTATGTCAGTTGGTGACCTAGTGACATGTTTGCGAACTTATTTGACATAATCTCACCGAGTGGGCCCTAGAGTATCTATCCGGCTATGCGGACTGACAAATCCCGCTGTTGACCCCTTGTCTCAACTACCCCCTTCCGATACCCAAAAGTATCACCTATCATTGTCACACTATATAAGATATGACGTTTGGTGCGATCAAAGTATCTTCCAGGGATAACAATAAGAGTTGATTTCACGGTCTTAAGGCGTAACGACTATGTCCTATAAATGCTGGGTATGTCCATCACATCGTTACACCTAACGATATGACTTCCATTGCCGACCGGCGCCATGCCCTATGATTGGAAAACCTCGATCATCAATCGTGCAACGAAACTAGTCTTAGTAGAGGATACTAGGGACCTGGTTGTTTATCTTCCACACCTGTATTAATGTTTCCGCTTAATACAGTTATAGCATGGTATAAAACATATAATGAACAATTGGGATATTGCAAATAAACTATGTTTATTAAGTGCCTCTAGGGCATATTCCCTTCAGTCTCCCACTTGCACTAGAGTAACACTTAATCTAGTTTACAACTTGGTAAAAGCTCAACACCCATAGCATCTTGGTGCCTGCTCGCCTCGTTGAAGAGGAATACAGTCAATAGATCCCACACATTGAGACCTATATGTGTTTTGCAACACTTCTATGTCACCTAGTTTGACATAATCCCATATCTTACGATGACGGTGAAATATATCCCCGTGGATGGAGTGAGACTCGAGCATTCGCGTAGCATTCACCTTAAAAGTCTAAGAGATCTATTAAGGGGACCACCTACGCTCGGAAAACTGCTCAGTCCAATCACACTTGCAACTTCTGAAGTCGCGATATATTTCTATACCTATGTAGATTATGCGACAGTGTATTCATATGCGACTTTGCAAACTAACCATGTCTATTTTTCAAAATAAAGGACATCTCCTATATGAGATTTCTAGTCGCATGGGTCAGTGTCATAACTTGCATCATCGTAACCGCTTTACGGCAAGTTGTCTTTCCACTCTTACCCTTTACTAGAAAACATATCTTCAGTTCTCATAGACACTGAAGAATAAACTTAACGTTTGTTCATTGATCCACACAAGGATCACTCTAGAACCTGTTCTTCAACCAAGAACTTGGGTCACACTAAGTCGAGCTTTCAATCTGATAGCATCTATGACTGATACATAGATAATGTCGAACATCATTTGCTATAACTGAAAATGCCAAGATAAACTTAATATTTTACCTAGTCATACAAGCAAGAACCTCTTTCTTTGCTTGTCCTATTCTGAAACACTTCAGAATCTTGACTTAAGAAATATTCCGACTTAATGTTATTAAGCCCCTTACGATCTATACAATTATAAATCGGATGCCTAATACTCCTAACTTCATTTCATAGAAAATTTAATCACTTAAATAATCCTTTACACTCTACTAGAGGATCTGTGTCATTCAATATGTTGTTACATAACAAATCACGAATGACACCTAGCTCCCACTCAAATATGCCTTCCGCATATAAGATCAAGGAAAAGCTACTTAGCTCCCACTCAAATATACCTTCCGCATATAAGATCAAGGAAAGCTACTTTGCTCCCACTCACTTCTTTGCAAATGTAGGTTTCTTCAACTATTTTGGACAACTCCAAAATCCTCTGATCACATTATCAAAGTGAAGATTCCAGCTCCGATATGCTTGATTCAGCCCATGAATGGACAACCGAAGTTTGCATACATGTTTAGCATCCTCAGGATCACCAACTCTTTCTTAATGACACTATTAAGAAACATGGTTTCCTTATCCATCTATCAATTTCTCATTTGAAATTATAGTGATTGCTAAACGACCCAGAATAGATTTAGGCTTCGCCACTTGAGACAAACTCTCATGTGGTCTGTCAGAACTGTTTCACGACAAATCGAATCTGCTCAATGTCTACTCTCTCATAAAATTCCATATACTATTAACATCCTAGATGCCATCAAGAAGATCTCCCAAGTCAATACCTCGTAATCGTATATGGATTTTATTTCGGATCACAAATGACTCATAGTAATTTCTCGGACTTTGGTTCACCATCTCTTCTTTGTAGTTCGTAGGTGTATCATATTCCATTTATATGACCTTCATAGCAAGATTGTCGTAACACACAGTGTGGAACACAACCTCGTATGCCTACGCTCTTAGTAAGAGCTCAGAACATCATGATTATGAATCATCAGCTTTTTCAAGCTGTGGAGCCTGACACCGAAAACACTTTCGATTGCGCCACTCTGATGTCTGGAGAAGAAGTTCACCAACTTCGTCTTGCTCTACTTTCTTTCTCACTTATACCCTCGGACAAGAAACTATTTATTTCGCAAGGTATATCCCGGCAAAGATTTTGCCTATGTCGTGAGACATGTACCCCACTAACTCTTTAGGTAGGGTATACTACAAAGATTAATCCATTTTAGGTTCGATTACATCGAAACACTAAATTGTTGAAACGACAATCCAGGCTCAAAAGCCATGCCATCACTCGTATGGTATTGTATCCATGGATTCAAATGGTTTTCCTATTTGCTAACGTGAGTGTTTACGTTTCTACCATATGACTCTAATGATCACAATAATTCGGTAAGAGATTTATTTACCACACACTATCCGATAGGGTGCAATTACGACGTCCTAACACACCATGACACTATGGTGTTCCATGCGACGTAATTTGTGGAACTCTTCTCACAAGTCTTCCAATGATGTGCCAACATTATAACTCAAATCTTCATTTCCTCGATATGCATCGCGGGAATTTGATTTTCTTGTTAAGTTTATTTCCTACTTCATTCAGGACTTGTTTGATTGAATCAAAATTTCCAGGCCAACATTCCCCGAGTGGATATCCATATATCTATTCAAATGTTCATGAAGTCTATGAAATAAAGACTTCCACTACACGTTAAAGTAATTCATTGATTCGCATACACCGAAATGCACGATTCTCAACAAGCTATACTCAAAACGTTCAGTGAAGTTCACGAAATAAAGGTCTCCACTACCCGTCAATTACTTCATTGAACCACATACATCTCTGTGTATGACAATCAATAAGTTATATGCCCGCTTTCCGAAAACAGTGTCACAGTTATTTTGCAAGTGTCAAAAGATCAAATTTTAGTACTTGTAGGTCCATCCGGTATAGAGCTAATGCATTGACTATAACATTGACATGACTAAACGGTAGTGCCACACATATGTGGTGTCTTTATTAAGTTTGTATCATTTGGCATTAAGGGTGTGTTTGGTTGGGTGGTTATCCACTGAGTGGTTAGGGATAGCCACTTTTTTGATGATTGCCCCATGTTTGGTTTAGAGGGTTGGAAGGATAGGGATAGTCAATTTTAGAGAATATGCTGCCAAAACGGTGGTTGAGCTCGTCCGGCCAAAAGTGGCGGATGAGGCCAACCAGTTTTCGCTAATGCGCTTGACTCATCTGTTGAACTCGTTTTAGTCTAAAAAAATCTGTCAGACCTATTTATCCCCGTTCCTCTCCTCTCTTCCTCCAGAGACCAAACGGCGGCGGTAAATTGGGTGACGCGAGCGCGGTGCTGGATCGATCCTGGCCCGCCGTACGGCGATGGCGGCAGTAAATCGGGTGACACGAGCGTGGCGGCGGCGGCTGGATCGATCCCAGACCACCGGACGGCGACAACGCCGGCAGCAACAGTACCTCTCCTCTCTCTCCATCTCGGTCGGCAGCGCGGGCTGCTCTGTTTCTCGGCCAGGAGCGGGAGAACGAGAAGATGGGCCGACGGTGCTGAACAGCGCTGGTGTTTGCTCCTATCTCACATCCCCTGCTGTCTCCGATCTTCTCAATCTCTATCACATGTGCTTCTTCCGTGGCCGCTGGATACATGAGCATGAACATGATTAGTGTTGCAAGCAGCTAAGACAGCTAGCTAGTAAAATCGATTTTTTCTATTCAGCTTTGCTTATTTCATCTATGTACTGAATCTACCAATCTCATTTTTTTGTACAGTAAATGTATCCTCTGACCACATTTTTCTTTCCAACCAAACAAAAAACTGGTTCGTCCCACACACTGGACCAAACAGAAAAATTGGCTATCCCTAACCAGGTGGTTGGGGATGCCCCCAAACCATACCCTCCGAACCAAACACACCCTAATATTATGAATGTGGGAGCTTCTACCATCTAAATTCAAATCGGCATATGATCATTACTTCATAAATATAGGACATCAATTTGTCACTATCATGTATGAACAAGTGTCTCGCTAGAGGAGACACACTTGTAACGATCATACTAACAGGCAAACAGGCGATCATAAAGAATTTACCCAAATGGTAGATCTAGAGGGAGAGTGTCTATGGCCATCACAACAACTTGATTGCCATTATCAACACGCAATGTCGCCTCATCCTTTCAAGCTACTCAAGCAGTAAACCTGGTTTTCACAAAACATGACTAGTTCAAAACTTAGTCACTACTGCGAGTACTTGCTTAGCTAATATATCATATATACACCATCATCATTGATGACTTCCGGTGATCTGTTTCATTTCTTGATACTTCCACCGTAATCAAGAACCATGAAGGTGAACGATTCCCCTTGCATGACATAGTCTATGACAGAGGATTTGCACTTGGCAACGATGTCTGTCATCCAGTAATTGAGTTGAGCGAGGCGCCTCAATGTTCATCAAATATGAACATATGTCATTAAGTTTGACCGCCACGTGCTCCCTCAATGTGTGTATTCTCTTCCATCTTGGCTGAGAAGAAAATCAGTCAACATACTGATAAACTTCATCAACCCAACGTTTGGGGTACCCCGAGTTTAGCGACCATATCATATGTTCGCGATCCAAAAAACTCGTACCCACCTTTTGTTCTCTATGGCAGAGATCATAGCATGCACTGGACTATGATGATATCATCCGCACAAAATCCGATAATCCAAATTATCTTTTGTTAGCGGAATCTCCGGGTTTATCTCCTAGCGGGTATTGTATCACAAAGAAACGGTTTAAACTAAAGTATAAAACTATGAAGTTTGGACCCAACCTTTTAAGTTTCTCAATCGCAGGAATGCGCCTAATTTGAAAAGATGCTATCACACTGGTTAATATCTACAAAGGTTTGCAAAACAGACTCTGTTCATTATATTCTGAGTTCTAGTATTTTAGAAAATACCTATCCGAACTCCCACTCAAACAAACATCCCTCCTGGTCGTTTAAGCGATTACACGACCCCCATCCATTGCACCACCCCTCATCATCAGAGCCGGCGGCACAACTTCAAGAGTAGACAAAAGTCCGCCACACCTATTTTGTGACTCGTGCTCGACCTTTCGGTCTCCCTGTTCCGAGGCCGTATTTCTGAATATGCTAGGCTCGCCACCAAAAACCTACACGATGACGCTTGTGCAACATGACTTACACCCACTGTATGCGAACGACGAGATGTCTGACACCCGATCATCACGGCCTGCCTCATCACGTAGAACTTACTTTGTGGTGCGCGTTGGAGGGAGAACACTAGTGGTATTTTGAAGGGATCATCTTATATAGCTACCGCCGTGCAACTAATATATACTATATATACAATCACACAATATAAGATGCACACAAAACATCAAATGTAATGCAATGTGATGTAGTCCATTGCGCCATGGTCTTCTTGGCGCCCGCAGTTTATAAACAATTTAATAAACCTACCTTGACCATATCACATAGCCCCTGCAAAATAAAGTTAGACGCTTCTACTTTATCTTTTGCATATTTTACGTGGCTCGGGGCTTTCGTAAATAGAACCGCTTCATACCTACGAACCTTATGACCACAACAACGATCCAATAATTGCATGTTTAAGCATCCCTTTCGGGCCCTCCATTGAAAATGCAAAGCCAACTAAAGAGAGAGAAACAGGCACCCGCCAGCCACAGATACGGTACAAGCCGTATGTCAGTAGTGGAACCAGTCTCGCGTAAGCGTACGCGTAAAGTCGGTCCGGGCCGCTTCATCAACTCGATGCCGCTGGAATCACAAGTGCACGCTAGAGGGTAGCAAATAACAGGAACGGTGCCCCCGTGCAGAACACGGGTTCTAACAGCGTACAGCTATATCTACGATAGATCGGCTCTGATACCACTGAAGGGGATCGTTTGCAGAAAACAAAAAATTTCCTAGCAACGATATCCTTAAACTAGCCAAGATCTACACTATGCAGATATGGTAGTACGGCGGAGATCGGAATACATACCCTCGCCGACCGAATAGCGGGGATTACGCTCCCGCACAAGCGTTGACGACGAAGACGACGTAGCCGACCTCTAGGTCGCGGAGAACTCGGCGCGGCGAAGACGACGAAGATGACCCCGAGGTCGGGTGGAGGAAGTAGGCCTCCGAGTACTTCTAGCACAGCACCTCGCAGGGCGTCACACACATACGGTGGAGACGACGGCCTCCGAAGCTCAAGTCCAGGACGAGCAGCAGAAGACTTGGACCGGAACACCAGCAGCGCGGCAGCGGGCTATGGTGGAAGAGATCCCCCTCCTCTACTCGGCGCGACTCCGTCAAAGGGAATCACGAGATCGAGGGAGAATTAGGGAAATAATTGGTGAATTAAAAGACCAGGGGTGCCCCTTCTTATATAGGCTCCCAGGGGGGAGCGAACCTCCTCACCAGGCAATGTGGGACTATCCCCACATGCCTGGTGCGGCCAGCCAGTGCGCGCCGGCTCCCTGGTGGGCCTCTTGGCCCACCTGGGTCGGCCACCCAAGCCCCCACCAAATCCCATGGGGATTCTCCCCCTCTTGGGCCTTCTTTCGACCAGAAGGCCCATTTAGGGAAATCAGCCTAAATAAATTCGAAAATAAATATATAAAATCATATTTGCATATTAATTACACTAGTTAATATCAAACATAATATATATAATTTTTCCTAGCTCCGAAAACTCTTTCGGCGCTGCCCGATCTCCATCGGACCCGTCCCGGGACGACACGATGATCTCTTTCCTTTCCGGTTGTCTTGTCGAAACCCCTTAAGTGTGTTACCCTAGCGGTTCGATATAATAACAGGTACGATCAAGACTCCTCTATGATCATCGACTAACTCGTAGGCCTGGACCCCATGAATTAATCCCTGTGATATAACGAATGACTTTCATCTATCAAACCTGGACGTATAGTCTTAAACCCTTTGTCATGGCGATACTTAGCGTGTCCGAGCATCATTCTCAGATATCTCCATACCTACCATGATCTCATTACCGACATCGCTATCTTCTACTCGTCTATGATATTATGTCAGCTGGTGACCTAGTCACATGTTTGCAAACGCATTTGACATAATCTCACCGAGTGGGCCCTAGAGTATCTATCCGGCTATGCGGACTGACAAATCCCGCTGTTGACCCCTCATCTCAACTACCCCCTTCCGATATACAAAAGTATCACCTATCATTGTCACACTATATAAGATATGACGTTTGGTGCGATCAAAGTATCTTCCAGGGATAACAATAAGAGTTGATTTCACGGTCTTAAGGCGTAACGACTATGTCCTATAAATACTGGGTATGTCCATCACATCGTTACACCTAACGACATGACTTCCATTGCCGACCGGCGCCATGCCCTATGATCGGAAAACCTCGATCATCAATCGCGCAACGAAACTAGTCTTAGTAGAGGCTACTAGGGACCTGGTTGTTTATCTACCACACATGTCTTAATGTTTCCGCTTAATACAGTTATAGCATGGTATAAAACATATAATGAACAATTGGGATATTGCAAATAAACTATGTTTATTAAGTGCCTCTAGGGCATATTCCCTTCAAAAGATGCATTTTACAACTACGGCAAAAGATCAAGCATGATCATGGGGCAGATGAATGACATGGCAAGATGCAATGCGAGATGCACTTAATCCAAATTAAGCGGAACCGGATTCCGACAATTAATATGTATGTTCAACTTATTTATCTACACATCAAAATAAATGTTCATTAACATGGCAAGACATGTCAAAGGTGTTCTAGTCAGATTAAATGGAATTGGGCAATACATCTATTGATTTGCCCCTACACATTCCATATTTATTATTTAGGTGATTTGATATACCCCCAAACCCAAGAGATGCAACACGTGCAAGAATGATGCGATACGCACAAGATAGATGACATTTAATAAAAATAGGTATAGGGTTAGGGTTTGGGTTCGTATGTGGGATCCGGTGAACTAGGGTTCGGAACCGACGTCTTCAGTCCGTAGAGGAAGTAGTTGTCGTCGGCGAAGTAGTTGTCGCGGAACCGGGGCATCGTCGTTTGTCGGTGTCGTGGAAAGTGTCGGGGTAGTCGTACTCGGTAATCATCGTTGATGGGTGCGGGCACGTAGGTGCACGGCAAACGGACACCGGAAAGAAAACGCGCATGGGCGGGCAGCGTGACACGGACACGGGCGGTCACGGCAACGCGGCACCGGAAGATGCACGCGCACGCGCATGTAGCAACACCACGAAGGGTGGACAACTCGGACACAAAAAGGACGCCGACGTCTTGCGGGCATTTTGTCGAACACCTTGCGGGCGGCGGATGCAGGGAGGCCACCGGACGGAGACGGCGTGCACCCGGCCAGAAGAGAAGACAGCGGGGACGCGTGCGTGCGGGAGGCGACTGCGCGGAGCGGATGTGCACGGCGGCGGCGACTGGCGTGGGCGGAGGCGCGCAGCACGGCGCGGCGGCACGGAGGAGGCGGCGGCAACAAGCGGCGGCGCGGCGAGCAGCCGGAGGCTGGGCGAACGGGGGCGCGGGCGGCAGCAGCAAGGCACGCGGGCAGGCGGCGGTGGAGGCGCCGCGGCTCGGTGCGCGGCCAGGGAGGCGGCGCAGAGTGCAGGAGCGCGCTGCGGGCGTGCGGGCGGTGCAGGCAGCGGTGGCGTGGGGGAGGCGCGGCGGGCACGGCGGTGGATGCGTGCGGGCCGACGGCCGGCGACGGGAGGAGGCGCGGGCGGCGACGCGGGCCGGTGGGCACGGGGCGCTGGGGAGCTCGGCTGGGTTGGCCCGGTGCGGGAGGTTTCTCCCGTGCGGGAAGGAGAGAGAAGAAAAAAGAAAAAAAGAAGAAGGAAAAGAAAAAGAGAAGGAGGGGGATAAAGGAAAAAAGAAAAGGAGAAAACTGGAGGGGGCGGCTGCGAAAAGGCAGGGGGTGGGAAAAAAATTTCAGGGGGGAAACCTAGGGTTTTGGCTTAGATGGGATGTGGGCCTTATTTCTCTCCCTTTTAATTGTTTATGTTATATATTTTTAAAACAAAATAGAAAAGGAATTTGAATACGAAAACCTTACAAAATAGTTTTAGTTTCAAATAGACAATTTGAATACGAATACAAACTGATGCATTTCGAAATATTAATAATGCTTATGGTCTTGACTCTCAAGTTGTTGCAAATTATTATAAAACATTAGCTGACTATTTCGGTTTGCCTAAGAAGGGGTTTGAAAAATATCATGAACCTTATAAAGATAAATCTGTAGCTCCTTTAGCTAAAAGCATTGAAGTTAATAATGTTGATCATATCATTCCTGAGCCTTATATCGATAAAATTCCTTTTCCTGTTAAAGTGAAAGAACATTCTCTTATGGCTAGTGTGGTTAGTAAAAGTGATAAGAAAGCTAGAGAACCTGATGAACTAAGTAGAATTGAACCTTTTGCGGCTATAGTTAAAGAACTTGTTTCTGAAAATGTGGGAGAAGAGTATATTATATTTTGTGATGATGCTTCTAATGATGTATCTCATCCTGCAAAGCCAAGAAAGGCTAGTGTTCCTGTGTTATCTGTTAAAATTGGTGATACACACGTCAATTGTTATTATGGTTTATGTGATATTGGTGCAAGTTCAAATGCTATTCCTTATGAGCTTTACAAAGAGATTGTGCATTAAATTGATCCTAGGCAACTTGAAGATATTGATGTGGTTATTCAACTGTTTAATAGAGAAACTATCTCTTCCATTGGTATTGTCAGAGATGTTGAAGTTCTATGTGGTAAGACTAAATATCCTGCTGATTTCTTGTACTTGGTTCTGCTGCTAGTAAGACTTGTCCTATCATTTTTGGTAGACCTTTTCTCAATACTTGTGGTGTTGTTATAGATTGTAGGAAAGAGAAAATCCTTACTAAATTTGCTAGTGAACCTTATGAATTCAATTTTACGAAATTTGCAAAAACTCCTTATGTGTCCGAATTTCCTAATGAGAATTTTAGAGTAGAACAACTTGCTTCTGTTGCTCTTGCTCCTACTAATTATATTAAGCAATTCATGGAAGATCATGAGGATGAAACTTTTATGGAAGAAAGAAATGAACTTGAGGTAAAACTTGTCAACCTATTCATAAACATAATTTAAAAGTGGAAGACTTGGCTAAAACACTTCCACCTAAAGAGGATCTTGTTTTTGATTTAAAACCTTTGCCTGACAATCTTAAGTATGCTCATCTTGATGATAAGAAAATATATCTTGTTATTATTAGTGCTAACCTTTCAGGTAAAGAAGAAGAAAGATTGTTGGAAATATTCTATATGTCAACATTCTATTAATATGGAGCCCGATGCAAAGCCAGTTGTTGAACATCAACACCTTTAATACCTAAGATGAAGGAAGTGGTAAGAAATGATGAGGTATTAAAACTTCTTGATGCTGGTATCATTTATCCTTTTGCTGATAGTTGATGGGTTAGTCATGTGCATTGTGTCCCTAAGAAGGGTGGAATTACTGTTGTACCTAATGATCATGATGAATTATTCCTCAAAGAGTAGTTGTTGGTTATAGAATGTGCATTGATTTTAGAAAGATTAATAAAGTTACTAAGAAAGATCATTATCCATTACCTTTCATTGATCAAATATTGGAAAGATTGGCCAATAAAACTCATTTTTGCTTTCTTGATGGTAATTTTGGTTTCTCTCAAATTGCTGTTAAAACTTAGGATCAAGAGAAAACCACATTTATTTGTCCCTATGGTACTTACGCTTATAGACGAATGCCTTTTGGTTTATGTAATGCTCATGCTACTTTTCAAAGATGTATGTCTGCTATCTTTCATGGTTTTTGTGAAGAAATTGTGGAGGTGTTCATGGACTATAGCGTACCTGCACTTTAAATAAGGCAGATAGCTGTGTATAGTGCAAATCCCTGGATCGATTCATTTGCACACACAGTTTACGATGTAATAACACAACAAAGCGTCAATTTTATTACATCGATGATCCAGAATTACAAAATATTCGATACAAGTTGCATAGCATAAAGCTAGGATTGAAAGAGTACATAGCGGAATTACAATAGCAGTGAGTCTCTATCCGTTTCATGCTGCCACAGGCGAAAACATGTTGGTTGTAGACTCGAAACCTATAAACGAAACCTCACTCGTCATCTGAACAATCTGCAATAAGAAAAATATTGCAACAACGTGGGTCAGATTCCATTAAAAATGGAGCCTGGCAAGTGACACTATGGTGGACACTTAATGGGATAACTCTAGAGCCTATATGCATATTTGGCTGGTGGAGTTCAAGACTATTTTGCATAAAGCCAATTTTTCCTATCTCTTTGGAAAACACTTTCTTCAAATTAAGACAAGTATGGCATGAAAAACCATAAATCTCATCTTCCCTTGTTCACCCATCAAGTTTTATTTCTGAAGTTGGAATGATGGAATCCTCGGTTGACGTCCGTGATCAGCTGCTCAAATTGTCCGTACCGGGGACACGGCTAAGTACTTAGTTTTACACTCTGCAGAGGTTGTGCACGTTCACCATTGTACCCATTCAACCCAAATTATCCTTTACAAACCATTTGTGATAAGGAAAGGAGAAGAATGAGACGAGATCTTTCAGAAGCATTTTCCCTCCCACCTACCTTGACCCGTTCCACCTAACACCCCCTACATCTGATTGTCAAGTCGGAGAGAGTCCACGCAACATAATTGATCAAGCCAGAGCCCATATGGCAATGGCTGCACTGGAAGCAATCGTCACTCGGAGTTCTTCAGATTCCTCTATTCCCTGGGTGGCCATCCACAAGTGCACGTACTCCAGGAACCATAGACATGGACCGGAGTAGCCACTCAACTTCACCACCATTAACAAACAATCCACCCAGGAGTTTCATTAACTTAGTGGATTTGCACTCTCAGGTAAAAATCACCATGCTCACGGCCCTAAGTAGAATAGACATTCATCCTAGGCGACGACAACCATGAGCACAGGCCTGAGTAGTCAGTTAACATTTTGTAAAACTTTTCATCAATTGCATAGCATCAATACATCTACTGAGTATTATATAGGAACCTAGACACATGAGTAAGGGAATTCTACACAGGTTTAGCATAGAAATACTATCCTACTCATGCATATAAAAATACACTAAGTAATGCATATAGAAAATAATAGGAAGTTTATGAGGTGTGCCACTTGCCTTTGAATGTTGTCGTTGTTCACAAACTCTTTTCAATAACGAACGTTTGCTCTCCGTTTAATCTAAACAATACAAGCAAACAACAATACAGCAATCAAAAAATAGCAATCATCAAACCTACATGCTCATATCTAGTGAACAAACAAGTTTTGTAAACTTCTAAGGAAAACATGTCATGCATGAAAATCTTTTAAGTTAATGCAAGGAAATGTGTTGGTCAAAAATGACTAAGGACTAGGGTCATAAGTTGAATAAAATATTTTGTTTTATATCATCTTGAATAAGCCCTCTAATGGCTTAGTCTTGATGTGTAGAAATATTTAGAGTAACTACTAAGTCATTTCTTCAAGATGATAACCAATTATTATCAACTCTTTGTAAATTGGACATTCACTATAGTGAGAGAGACAGACACCCGGCCAGCCACTTAAATTGTGGAACAGGTCTCATGTATGTGACATGTAAGGTTTGTTTCCAGGCCACTTCATCTCACTATGCCGCTAGGATCTAACAAACTTCAAGATGATAAAATCATGATCAAAATTTGTTCAGGTCAAATGTGAAAGACAAGATTAGAAAAGAGGGAAAAGATAGAAGAAAGGTGTAGTTGGTCTTCCAGGCTTCATCTCCAAACTTGTAATATTCTCCTTGGTGATGTCTTGATTGAATTCTTGGTAGACTTGAATAATCTTCAGACTTGATGGTTTTTGTATCGCCTAGGTTGGTCTTGGATTTAACTTAGTCTTCAAGAGGTCTAAGAGAAGAAATGAGAAATGAAAGAGAGAGGGAGCAAGACTTAGAACATATTTCTGGTTGGTCTTCATAAACTTCCTCTTGATTTTTCTTCTAAGTGCTTCTGGTTCTTGATGATACTTCTGAAGTCTTGTTTTGGCTAAGTCCTTCATTGGTCTTCTAGCTCCAGGTTGAAAATCCTAAGTGTCTAGTGCATAGCACTTTTACCAAAATACTAAGTTTGAAAATAATCTTAACTTAGAGGAAATGGGGAGGAGTTTTCCTTATGGGAAATATAACTATAAGATAAAATATGCTATGCATGAAATGCAATTTTAAATCACAAGAAACATAATACTAATTTTTGTGATATTTATAAAGTATGCATAAAGTTATAATTGCAATTTTAATTAGTTTCTAATTTAGCAAACATAATAAAAGGAAAAACATATAGATTAAAGTTTTACGTGATTTATATTTTATAACACATTTTTTATAAATGGTGTTAATAGCCAGAGGTGATTTAATTAAATGTATTGCAATTTGATTTAATCAAAAATAATATTTCTATTAATAGTTATGTTGAAAATACTCAAACTATTCAAATTAAATATATAACTATGAATTCATTCAAATATTACTCAAAAATATTTTTTAGAAATGGCATCAATTTACAAATATTTCAAAGTTTCTAAAACAATTTTATTTGCAATTTTTGATTTACAGATTAAAAGTTATGACAAAATACTCAAATCTTCCATTTGAAATTTGAATATTTTAAACTAAGTCAAATTTGAATTTTGGCAGATCCATAATATTCTCTATGTCGAGGGCTTTCCAAATATATAAAAATATTTGAATTTGGATAAACAGAGAAAAAGATATGATAGTTTGAATAGACAGGGGCTTTTCTGCAAAACTGCCAATTTATTAAATCGCGAAAATGATTTTACACGTCAGCACTGACTGGGCGCTGACTGTGCGCTGACTGGGCTGCTTACTGGGATCCGACGTGGATAAGTCAACAGATCTGGATCGTTGGATCCAGATCTGACGGTCCAGATCTAAACATACCGGTTCAAAAACAAGATCTAATCTCAGCCGGAGGAAAAGGATCGGACGGATCTGGGGGAAGGAGACCTCACCGTGGCGGTGTAGTGCCCATGCTTACGAATGCAATGGCACATATGAATAATGCAAAGACTTGGATCACATAAGTCTCGCATTCTCCAATAAGATGTAATATCACAGTACTATGTCATAATTTATTACAGAACGAGACGAATGATCCAAAAACAAATATCCTTACAACTTAGCATAGCGGAAATGCTAGCTGAATAAATAGTTCACACTTTATTTCAGAGTTCAACGCAATACTAAAGGTAGCATGGAGCTACATCTTCTCCATGAAGCCACTGGCAAATCATGTTGGTTGTAGCTCGAAGACGACCCCCTTACTCCGCATTCGGACATTCTGCAAGGTTTAGTTGCAGCCCAGCTATAAAGGGTCAGCACAATTGAATTGTGGTGGCAAGTGACTTTAATTCCTAATGATCTATTAAGCTATAACTATATGCTTACTTTGGCTGGTGGAGCTCAAGGCTATTGCGCAAAGCAAATTTTCTCCTACTTTTGATAAACACTTTTCTTAAATCAATATCTTCTCCTTCAGAGACAATTCTCGAGACAAGTCCATGTCTCCTACCCATGTTCACCCAACAAAGTTTTATTAAGAAATTTGAGATGAGGAGATTTTCAGAACACAACCTTGTGTAGTTACTCAAATTGTCCGATGCCGGGGACACGGCTAAGATCTTAGGTTTTAACTCTCGAGAGGGTGTGCACTTTCACCATTAGACTCAATCAACCCAAACTATCCTCTACACTCCTTTAGTGAGAAGGAAAAGGAGAAGATCAAGACGAGACTTTTCAGAAGTTGCTTTCCCATGATCATACTAAGAGATTACCATCATCCTATCAACTCTACCACCATCAATCTCTTGACCCAGGTCCACAACAACTTACTCCATCAAGACAGAGCCCATATTGACCAATGGTTGCACGATAAGTCCCTAGACTCAGTGTATACTTAAATCTCATAGCCCTGGGTGGCCTACCACAAGTGAGCAACTCAGGTTAACACCGCATATCATGGCGCCAGGTAAGTAGAAACTATCATGGGCGAAGACAAGCATGAAACTTGGCCCTGAGAAGCCACTCAACTTGAAACCTCCTCGATCGACCCAATCCACCCAGGCGTTAAATTAATTTAGTGGAAATTTTCATTTATCACATCAACCATAAAACAATCATTTTTGCAGTAGGTGCTTCCACTAAATTATAATAGGGGTCTAATCTGGAATTTCTAAGGGGAAACCTAAAAGGTTTGCATAGCATACTACAATCTCCCAAAAACTTATCATGCATACTACTTTTGCAAATACTGTTTGAAAACACTAGATATGCAATAGAATAAAATAGTAGGTGTTTTATGAAGTCACTTGCCTTGGAAGTAGGAGGGGCAGGCACAACAAGAATAGCAATTACAAGCAGGTCCTTCCTCTCCTTCACAATCTAGCACAAGCAATACATACCAATAAATATCCACACAAAATCTCACACACCAAATAAAAGATGTATACATGCATGATATGCCATGTGTAGAATTAGACACACTTATCCATGATTTATATTCTCTGGTATTAAATGCATGAGATGCAATTTCTAGGAATTTCTCAATTCACTTAACAATTTAATAATTGAAAACAATATAACCAAAACTTAGATTATAACATTACAACTTTTATTGATCTAAGGCAGTTTTCAAATAAGACATATATTAATATTCTTGGGCAGAGGTTGTTAACCTAAACCTAAAACAATTGAGTTTATTTGTAAAACATTTTTATTATTTAAGTTATGGATTTAATAGCCGAATTACTCATCGGATGATCTTATGAATTATTATTTATCAAAAGCAAAAACAAATGATGTAGAATTAAACTACTCTAGCAGGGCTATCCGTGGATATAAAGTTCATTGAATTTGGACTTACAGAACATAAGTTATGAATTTTCTAAGTTTTGCATATTTTCTGTTTTATTTATAAAATTCCTGCGAAAAAGAAAATAAGGGGGCTACGTGGCGCGATCCTATTGGACGAAAACGGTTCGCGCGGATCGTGGACGAGAGCCATCCGATTTAAATGAGATCGGACGCACGGGATCGTTTTGATCAAGATCCGTTGGATCTAGATCCAACGGCGTGGGACGCCCGGCCGAACCGAGCGGCGCGCGGGTCGCCGGAAGGCTCGCCGGCGGTGGCGCCCGCGGCGGCGGCGCGTCGGACTCGACGTTTCCCGCATGAAAACGCATCCTCAGGACGAACGGTTCTTTACCAAAATGACGCGGAGGAGGAGGCGAGGTCGATGGCGCGGCGGCGGCGTCGAGAATCCTCTCCTTTCCTCGTCGGAGATGGTGGCCGGCGGCGGAGCACTTCGGGCGAGGTCGTTTTCGGCGTTCGGCTGCGCAATAGAACGAGCGAGGGGGCTCAACGGATGCTTAAACGGATGGGGAAGCGAGTGGGAGGCTCGGTGGCGCTCGAGGAGCTCGGAACTTACCGCACTCGCGAAAAAGCCCGGCGGCAATGGCGGCGGCGGCGAGCTCGATTCCGAGCAGCCCGACGGCGGAGAGGTAGGGTTTGGGGGGGGGGGGTTCGGAGGCGGCCTCGAGGGGTATAAATAGGAGGGGGCGCGGGAGCTAATCACGGCGGAAATCGGCCCGGAAACGGCTCGGTCGTGGTCGTCGTCTCCGGCGCGATCTCCGGACGGAGGTGGAAGACGGCTGACAGGTGGGGCCCACCTGTCAGCGAGAGGGGAGCGGCGCGCGCGCTGCAACGGGCCGATGGGCCGTTATCGATCGCGCGCGCGGTGGATAGCGTCTGGGCCGGCCCGGAAACAATTTGTTTTTTTTAAATTAAATAAAAACTGTTTTTCAAATCCGATTTACTAAATGAATTTTAAACCTATTCAAAACATTTCAGAAAAATTCATAAAAAAATATTTTGGAAAGTTTATTTAAAATAGCAATTTTTAATAATAAACTTACCCATTATATAATTTGGAAAAATTATATTTATTAAGTAAGTTTAAAGAAACACTTAATGGGATTAAACATTATTTAAACCCATAATTGGATTTTTATTTAGTATTTATGTGTTTAAAAGTTAATCCTATATGATGAATGATGTATGAATGCAAAGTTTTAAATTTTAGCAAAATTGGGATGTTACGAACCTAACCCCCTTAAGATGAATCTCGTCCTCGAGATTCGGTTTGGCCTGCAAAAAGATGTGGGTGCTCTTCCCGAAGATCATCCTCCCGTTCCCAAGTTGCTTCTTCTTCGGTATGGTGGTTCCACTGGACCTTACAAAATTTGATAGTCTTGGTTCGTGTGATCCTTTCTGCCATCTCCAAGATTTTGATTGGCTTCTCTTCATACGTCAGGTCACTTTCCAACTGAACTTCTTCTAATGGCACTGTATCCCGTAGTGGGGTTTCTGTCATCTCTGGGTGACACTTCTTCAATTGGCTCACGTGGAAGACATTGTGAACTGCTGACAGAACTTCCGGCAATTCTAACTCATATGCTACTTCTCCCTTGCGGGAAAGAATCTTAAAGGGGCCGATGAATCGAGGTGCAAGTTTACCCTTGATCCCGAACCTCTTCACACCACGCATCGGTGACACTCTTAAATAAGCCCTGTCACCTATCTCATATTTGATTTCTCTCCTTTTGGAATCTGCATAGCTTTTCTGTCTGGACTGCGCGATCTTCAATCTGTCTTTGATTATTCGAACCTTCTCTTCAGCTTCCTGGATTATATCAGGTCCAAATAAACTTCGCTCTCCCACACCGCTCCAGAGTAGTGGTGTGGTGCATTTCCTACCATAAAGTGCCTCAAACGGCGACATCTCTATGCTTGCTTGGTAGCTGTTGTTATAGGAAAATTCTGCGTACGGCAAATTATCATCCCAACTGGACTTATAGTCCAAGGCACATGCCCTCAGCATATCTTCTAGAATTTGGTTTACTCTTTCCGTCTGTCCATCCGTTTGGGGATGAAATAGTGTACTGAACTCTAATCTCGTACCCAATGATTGATGTAGTTGTTTCCAGAAATGCGAGGTAAACTGGGTACCTCTGTCAGACACAATCCTCTGGGGAATACCATGCAAGCATACTATTCTCCTCATGTAAATCTCTGCCAACTTAGCACTTGAGTAGGTAGTCTTTACTGGCACAAAATGGGCCACTTTTGTCAAACGATCCACTATTACCCAGATCGAATCATATCCCGATCTGGTACGCGGTAACCCAGTAATGAAATCCATACCAATCTGTTCCCATTTCCAATCCGGTATAGGTAAGGGTTGCAACAATCCTGCTGGCTTCTGATGTTCCGCCTTTACTCGACTACATACATCGCACTTAGCTATATATTCCGCGATGTCTCTCTTCAGGTTATTCCACCAAAATCTTTCCTTTACATCCATGTACATCTTGGTGTTTCCCGGGTGTATGGAATACGGCGAGTTATGTGCTTCTTGCAGAATCAATTTTCTAAGATCCTCATCTTGCGGCACGCAGATGCGTTTCTCAAACCACAAGGTGCCTTGTTCATCCTTCCAAAAACCCTTGGCCTTCCCTTCGCTCAGGTTGACCTTGATTTCATCCATTACATTGGCTCCCTTCTGGCCTTCCCAAATCTTATCCATCAACAAAGGTTGTACGTCCAGTGTTGCGAGGAATCCTTCGGGTACTACCTCTAATCTGAGGTCCTTAAATGCTCTACTTAAATCCTCGGGCAATTCTCCCGCTGTCAGTCCATTTACATGGACCTTACGGCTCAAAGCGTCTGCCACCACATTAGCTTTTCCTGGGTGATATTGCAAACTCATATCATAGTCCTTAATAAGTTCCAGCCATCTTCTTTGCCTCATATTCAATTCCTTCCGGGTGAAAATATATTTCAGGCTCTTGTGATCTGTGAATACTTCACAATGCTTTCCCAAAAGATAGGGTCTCCACGTCTTTAGAGCATGCACTACTGATGCTAACTCCAGATCGTGGGTGGGATAGTTGACCTCATGTTTCTTAAGCTGTCTAGAAGCATATGAAACCACTTTCCCTTCTTGCATTAGGACACTTCCTAGTCCATGGTGCGAGGCATCACAATATACTTGGAATTCCTTCTCTATATCTGGCAAACATAAAACAGGTGCTGACACAAGCCGTTTCTTTAGTTCCTGGAAACTTATTTCACATTCTTCAGTCCACTTGAATTTGACTTCCTTCTTCAGTAGTGAAGTCAATGGTTTGGCAAGTTTGGAGAAGTTCTCAATAAATCTTCTATAATAACCTGCCAGTCCAAGGAAACTACGGATGTCCGCCACATTCTTGGGTACTTCCCATTTTGTCACAGCTGACACCTTTTCCGGGTCCACTGCTATTCCATTTTTCGACACAACGTGTCCTAGAAAACCAACTTCTTCTAGCCAGAATTCACACTTGCTAAATTTGGCATACAACTTATGTTCTGTAAGTCTCTGTAGTATCATGTGTAAGTGTTCTTCATGTTCCTCCTGACTTTTGGAGTAAATCAGGATGTCATCAATGAACACCACAACAAACTTATCCAGAAAGTCCATAAACACTTTGTTCATCATGTTCATGAAGTATGCCGGTGCATTGGTTAAACCAAACGACATTACGGTGTACTCATATAATCCATATCTGGTAGTGAAGGCAGTTTTTGGTGTATCTAGTTCTCTTACTTTCATTTGAAAGTATCCTGATCGCAAATCGATCTTAGAGAATACCGAAGCACCCTCTAGCTGGTCAAAAAGTTCATTAATTTTCGGTAGCGGGTACTTGTTCTTGATCGTCACCTCGTTGATTGCTCGATAATCCGTGACTAGCCTTTGAGTACTATCCTTTTTCTCTACAAACAGAATGGGTGCTCCCCAAGGTGATGAACTTGGGCGGATGAAACCTTTCTGTAGTTGCTCCTCTAACTGTTTCTTGAGTTCTTTCAATTCAGCTACGGCCATTGGATATGGTCTCTTGGCTATGGGTCCCGTTCCGGGAACCAAATCTATAAGAAATTCAACATCCCTATCGGGTGGCATTCCCGGTAGTTCTTCGGGGAAAACGTCAGGGTAGTCACTTACCACACGAACGTCCCCCAAGCTAACCCCCTTAAGAGAATTTAGCTTAACTTTCTTAAATTCAAATTTGGATTTGTATCTGATCTTCTTCTTCTCGGGAGTGGTGAGTGTAATGGATCTATTCGCACAATCCAATACTCCTTCAAACTTGGCCAACCAATCCATACCGAGTATAACTCCAGACCCTGGGTCTCTAATATTATCAGGTTTACCGGAAAGGAGTGTTTACCAATTTCTAAACTCAAGTTTTGACAATCGGTTTGTGCAAGCATTTCCCCCCCTGGGGAACTCACTCTAACCGGATTTAGCAGGCTTGTAGTAGTCAGTTTGTTTTTATTAACAAATGCTCTTGAGATGAATGAGTGGGATGCTCCAGTATCGAACAAGACTAATGCTGGAAAGGTATGTAGTAGGAACGTACCAATCACTGCATCTGGTTCATTCTGCACTTCTTCCACATCAAGATGATTCACATGTGCCTTCTGGAAAGGATTAGGCTTTGATGCTTCCGGCGCCTTCTTCTTCTCTGGACAGTCTGTTGAGTAATGTCCCTTATTCCCACACTTGTAGCAAGTCACTTGACTAATATCTCGTTTAGGTTCATTGTTGTGGCGGTGTTGCTCCTTTCCACTATTGTTCCCATTGAACGGGTGGTTGTGTCCACTACCACCCTGTCCATTTCCTCTGTATCCGGAATTTCCTACTTTATGGATATGACCATTATGATTGTGGCCACTTCCACTCTTGTGACTGTGGTGACTCCCACTGTTCTCTGGAACGTATGGTTTCTTCTGCATCAGATTAGTGTTGTACTTATTGGCGCTGAACTTCCTTTTCCTATTCTCCTCCTTCTTCATGTTGCTGTCCAGGGTAATGGCCTGATCAAGAAGATCCTGATAATTGGGAGCATAGGCCACAGACAATGGTATTTTCAGCTCACCATTGAGTCCATTCAGAAACGTATACTTCCTCTTTGCATCGGTGTCTACATCCTCTGGGGCATAGCGTGAGAGGGAATTGAAGTCCTCCATGTACTCCCTCAGAGCACGATTTCCCTGTCTCAGGGTCCTTCAAGTGGGTGAGTGATCTGATATGTTTCCCACCACTGTGCTTCTGGCCCCTCCAGTAGATGAGAAGTGAACCTTATTTTCTCCAATTCCGTACACTCGCACGTAACTAGATCCTTGTTCACAGAGCGTAGCCAATCATCGGCTACGATTGGTTCAGTAGCTGTGGAGAATTTGTTGGGTCTGAGCCTCAAGAACCTAGCAAGGCAGTCAACTTGGGGTGGGGGTGGTGGCGGCGGTGGAGGGGGTGGTGGATTGTTTTGGTTTGCCATGAACTGAGCCATCATGTTCATCAACTGTGTCTGGGCTGCCATCATTTGTTGCATCATTTCGTTGGCATTGTTGTTGTCAGGATCACGACGTGGAGACATCTGTATGGTGTGAGCATAGGTAAGTAGAGATAGAAAAGAGACTACAAAGGAAAAAAATCTACCCATGCACATCAACACACTTCACAGAAACATAACAAACAACAAACAAACTGACACACCCGAAGTATTTTATAAATTTGATATTTTAGAGACTTGCAAACCAAGCATAGGACATGGTTTTCAAGGTACTGCCCTTACCACAAATTGGTGGGTCAATACAACTTCGATGAGATAAGGAGAAATACTCGTAAGGTAAGGATAACTGGTGGTCTTTCTAATCAAATTTTGAAACTCCTTATGTATTTGCGGGTGTTCCCACACTTGCGCTTCTTGACTCCTGTGGCTTCCTTGGGAGTGTCCTCATCGGGATAGGTTATCACTAGGGGCTCTGGGGCGTCAGGGGGGTGATTCTTCTCTGCTTGAAGTTCCATTTGGCTTAGTTGTTCACACAAATGAGCACACTGAGCCTGCAATGCCAAAATGTGGGCATCTTTCTGCGCAATCCTATCATCTTGCAGGTAAATCTTGTTTTCCAGCTCCTTGTTCTCCTTTGTTAGCACCTGAACTTCTACACGAAGAATATCCTTCTCTTCTTCTAAGCTTTCCTTAACGTGACGGTGGACGCGACTTAAATCTGCCATGTAGAAGATCTCTTGTCCCAGAAGTATATTCAAGTTATGGCAATGAGCTCCAAGGTCTCCATGATGCTTCTCGTTCATACCCCTAAGTGAGGGTTGAACGGGTTGTCCAATGCTATCCCTCCTGGGAAAGTGTCGAAAGACGGAGTTGGGCTTGATCTCATCATAGTACTGCTCAATGATGCGAGACAAGGTCTCCAGCATCGCCATCTCCACTCCATTCTTCCAGTTGGGGTATCTAGATCGGAAACGGATCATCTGCGATCCAGGAGGATCAAGACGAGGGAGAACTTCTGCCTCGATCTTCCAGCGTCCTTCAGGGTAATCTTCTGACATAATTTCTTTGCCCCTGAAGACTGGCGGCGTCAACCTCAGGGTTTTGGAAATACTGAGGAGCTGGTCACTGAAGTAGTACTGGTCTCCTTTCTGCGGTGATAACTCAAGAGTGAAGTTCTTCATCTACAAGAATTTTGAAGGGATAAGAAATAAGGAGTTGAAACAAAAAAAAGAAAGTAGAAGGTAAGGAACATATTATAAGAAAAGAAGTCTGGTATTTCGAATTTTATTTATTTAAAATAATTATTTTAGGGTTTGTATCCAATCCTAGGGGTTTCGAGCCTACAGGCAACATTCGTGCTCTGATACCATCTGTAGTGCCCATGCTTATGAAAGCAATGGCACATATGAATAATGCAAAGACTTGGATCACATAAGTCTCGCATTCTCCAATAAGATGTAATATCTCAGTACTATGTAATAATTTATTACAGAACGAGACGAATGATCCAAAAACAAATATCCTTACAACTTAGCATAGCAGAAATGCTAGCTGAATAAATAGTTCACACTTTATTTCAGAGTTCAACGCAATACTAAAGGTAGCATGGAGCTACATCTTCTCCATGAAACCACTGGCAAATCATGTTGGTTGTAGCTCGAAGACCACCCCCTTACTCCTCATTCGGACATTCTGCAAGGTTTAGTTGCAGCCCAGCTATAAAGGGTCAGAACAATTGAATTGTGGTGGCAAGTGACTTTAATTCCTAATTTTCTATTAAGCTATAACTATATTCTTATTTTGGCTGGTGGAGCTCAAGGCTATTTCGCAAAGCAAATTTTCTCCTACTTTTGATAAACACTTTTCTTAAATCAATATCTTCTCCTTCAGAGACAATTCTCGAGACAAGTCCATGTCTCCTACCCATGTTCACCCAACAAAGTTTTATTAAGAAATTTGAGATGAGGATATTTTCAGAAAACAACCTTGTGTAGTTACTCAAATTGTCCGATGCCGGGGACACGGCTAAGATCTTAGGTTTTAACTCTCGAGAGGGTGTGCACTTTCACCATTAGACTCAATCAACCCAAACTATCCTCTACACTCCTTTAGTGAGAAGGAAAAGGAGAAGATCAAGACGAGACTTTTCAGAAGTTGCTTTCCCATGATCATACTAAGAGATTACCACCATCCTATCAACTCTACCACCATCAATCTCTTGACCCAGGTCCACAACAACTTACTCCATCAAGACAGAGCCCATATTGACCAATGGTTGCACGATAAGCAACTAGACTCAGTGTATACTTAAATCTAAAAGCCCTGGGTGGCCTACCACAAGTGAGCAACTCAGGTTAACACCGCATATCATGGCCCCAGGTAAGTAGAAACTATCCTGGGCGAAGACAACCATGAAACTTGGGCCTGAGAAGCCACTCAACTTGAAACCTCCTCGATCGACCCAATCCACCCAGGCGTTAAATTAATTTAATGGAAATTTTCATTTATCACATCAACCATAAAACAATCATTTTTGCAGTAGGTGCTTCCACTAAATTATAATAGGGGTCTAATCTGGAATTTCTAAGGGGAAACCTAAAAGGTTTGCATAGCATACTACAATCTCCCAGAAACCTAACATGCATACTACTTTTGCAAATACTGTTTGAAAACACTAGATATGCAATAGAATAAAATAGTAGGTGTTTTATGAAGTCACTTGCCTTGGCAGCAGGAGGGGCAGGCACAACAAGAATAGCAATCACAAGCAGGTCCTTCCTCTCCTTCACAATCTAGCACAAGCAATACATACAAATAAATATCCACACAAAATCTCACACACCAAATAAAAGATGTATGCATGCATGATATGCCATGTGTAGAATTAGACACACTGATCCATGATTTATATTCTCTGGTATTAAATGCATGAGATGCAATTTCTAGGAATTTCTCAATTCACTTAACAATTTAATAATTGAAAACAATATAACCAAAACTTAGATTATAACATTACAACTTTTATTGTTCTAAGAAAGTTTTCAAATAATACATATATTAATATTCTTGGGCAGAGGTTGTTAACCTAAACCTAAAACAATTGAGTTTATTTGTAAAACATTTTTATTATTTAAGTTATGGATTTAATAGCCGAATTACTCCTCGGATGATCTTATGAATTATTATTTATCAAAAGCAAAAACAAATGATGTAGAATTAAACTACTCTAGCAGGGCTATCCGTGGATATAAAGTTCATTTAATTTGGACTTACAGAACATAAGTTATTAATTTTCTAAGTTTTGCATATTTTCTGTTTTATTTATAAAATTCCTGCGAAAAACAAAATAAGGGGGCTACGTGGCGCGATCTTATTGGACAAAAACGGTTCGCGCGGATCGTGGACGAGAGCCGTCCGATTTAAATGAGATCGGACGCACGGGATCTGTAGCGTACCTGCACTTTAAATAAGGCAGATACCTGTGTATAGTGCAAACCCCTGGATTAAATCATTTGCACACACAGTTTACGATGTAATATCACAACAAAGCGTCAATTTTATTACATCGATGATCCAGAATTATAAAAAATTTGATACAAGTTGCATAGCCTGAAGCTAGCATTTGAAAAGTACACAGCGGAAATACAATAGCAGGGAGTCTCTATCACTTTCATGCTGCCACAGGCGAAAAACATGTTGGTTGTAGACTCGAAACCTATCAACGAAGCCTTACTCGTCATCTGAACAATCTGCAATAAGAAAAATATTGCAACAACGTGGGTCAGATTCCATTAAAATGGAGTCTGGCAAGTGACACTATGGTGGACACTTAATGGAATAACTTTAAAGCCTATATGCATATTTGGCTGGTGGAGTTCAAGGCTAATTTTTCATAAAGCCAATTTTTCCTATCATTTTGGAAAACACTTTCTTCAAATCAAGACAAGTATGGCATGAAAACCATAAATCTCATCTTCCCTTGTTCACCCATCAAGTTTTATTTCTGAAGTTGGAATGATGGAATCCTCCGTTGACGTCCGTGATCAGCTGCTCAAATTGTCCGTACCGGGGACACGGCTAAGTACTTAGTTTTACACTCTGCAGAGGTTGTGAACTTTCACCTTTAGACTCAATTTGTCCGAGAAATCCTATACACGCGGAGTGTATTATGGAAAGGAGAGAATTGAGACAAGAACTTTCAGAAGAAGAATGCAACCATACTAGCAAGACCCGTTCCACCTATCATCTCTACATCTGCTTGTCAAGCTGACAGGTTGCACCCCCACAACTTAATTATTCTAGACAGAGCCCATTGTCAAAAGGCTGCACGGGAAGCAATCGTCACTCGGAGTTCTTCAGATTCCTCTGTTCCCCGGGTGGCCATCCACAAGTGCACGTACTCCAGAAACCATAGTCATGGACCTGAGCAGCCACTCAACTTCGCCGCCATACAACCAATCCACCCAGGAGTTTCATTAACTTAGTGGATGTGCACTCTCAGGTAAAAATCACCATGCTCACGGCCCTAAGTAGAATAGACATTCATCCTAGGCGACGACAACCATGAGCACAGCCCTGAGTAGTCACTTAACATTTTGTAAAACTTTTCATCAATTGCATAGCATCAATACATCTACTAAGTATGATATAGGAACCTAGACACAGGAGTAAGGGAATTCTACACAGGTTTAGCATAGCAATACTATCCTACTCATGCATATAAAAATATTATGTAATGCATATAGAAAATAATAGGAAGTTTATGAGGTGTGCCACTTGCCTTTGAATGTTGTTGTTGCTCACAAACTCTTTTCAGCGTTACTCGGAGCTCTCCGTTCAATCTAACAGTATAGACAAGAAATAATACAACAATCAACATAAACCACAACTACACAATGCATACAAACACCTACAAAGTGAACAAACAAGTTTTTATAAAACTTCTAAGGAAAACATGTCATGCATGATATGCAAATTATTTCTAAGGACTAGAGATGCATGTCATGCCATGGAAATCTTTTAAGTTTATGCAAGGCAAATATGTCAGTCAAAATGACTAAGGACTAAGGTCAAGTTGGATAAAATAACTTTGTTAAAACTTTATCTTGAATAAGCACTTTAATGAATTAGTCATGATGTGCATAAAATACTTAGAGAAAATATTAAGTCTATTTTTCAAGGTGATCAACAATTATTAACAACTCTTCGTAAATTGGATACTAGGATCCAACAAACTTTAAGATGATAATATCATGATCAAAAATTGTTTAAGTCTAAAGTGATAGACAAGATTAGGAAAGAGGGAAAAGATAGAAAGGAAGATGTAGTTGGTCTTCCAGGCTTCATCTCCAGACTTGTAATATTCTCCTGTGTGATGTCTTGATTGAATTCTTGGTAGGCTTGAATAATCTTCAGACTTGATGATTTTTGTATCACCTAGGCTGGTCTTGGATTTAACTTAGTCTTCAATAGGTCTAGGAGAAGAAAGGAGAAATGAAAGAGAGGGGAAGCAAGACTTAGAAATATTGTTGGTTGTCTTCATGAACTTCTTCTTGATTTTCTTCTAGGTGCTTCTTCTCCTTGAAGATACTTCTGGAGTCTTGTTTTGGCTAAGTCCTTCATTGGTCTTCTAGCTCCATGTTGAAAAAATTACTAAGTGTCTAGTGCATAGCACTTTTACCAAAATACTAAGTTTGAAAATAATCCTAACTTAGAGAAAATGGGGGAGGAGTTTTCTTATGGGAAATATAACTACAAAATAAAATATGATATGCATAAAATGCAATCTTAAATCACAAGAAAGATAATACTAATTTTTGTGATATTTATAAAATATGCATAAAGTTATAATTGCAATTCAATTAGTTTCTAATTTTGCAAAATATAATAAAAGGAACAAAATTTTATAAATAGTGTTAATAGACAGAGAGCATTTAATTAACTTTATTGCAATTGGATTTAATCAAAAATAATATTTCTATTAATAGTTATGTTGAAAATACTCAACTATTTAAATTAAATATATAACTATGAATTCATTCCAATATTACTCAAAAATATTTTATATCAGTGGCATCAATTTACAATATTCCAAAAGTCTCTAAAACAATTTTATTTCTAATTTTTGAATTTACAGATTTAAAGTTATGCCAAAAATACTCAAATCCACCATTTGAAATTTGAATATTTCAAACTAAGTCAAATTTGAATTTTGTCCGATCTAAAATATTCTACATGTCAAGGGCTTTCCAAATATATAAAAATATTTGAATTTGGATGTGTGAGTAAAAAGTTATAACAATTCTAATAAGTAGGGGCTTTTCTGCAAAAATGCCAGATCTGTTGATTGTGCGCTGACTGGATCCGACGTGGCGCTGACTGGGCATGTTGACTCAGCGCTGAGCTGGATAAGTTATTTGATCTGGGCCGTCAGATCTAGATCTGACGGTCCAGATCGGATCGTACCGATTCGGTTAATAAAATCTAATCCTAGCCGTATAAAATAAATCGGACGGCTCCGGGTCGAGGGCCTTACCGTGGCGGCGCGCTCCTCGCCGGAGATGGCGACGACGGCGGCGGCGTGGACCTATTCGTCGCTCCGGCGATCCCCGGACGCGAGGACGACGGCTACAGATGCGGCTCGTCGCGGGGAAGGTGATGGAGGCGACGGCGCCTACTCGTTCTTCCTGGGGCGGCGTGGAGGCGATGGTGGAGCCACGGTTCCTCCCGCGACTTCGGTCGAGCTCGGTCCGCTCGGTTTTTCTGAGAACGGGAGGTCGGGGATGGGTTAGCGAGATGCACCAGGAGCAGGGCAACCTGAGGAGACCAAAAAGAGGCGGAGAAACCTTCCCTGGCGCCGGCAATCGAAGGAATGGTGGCGGCGGACCGACGAACTTCGGCGAGCAAAAATGCTCAGCCTGGGGGCACGGTTCAAGGGGAAAAGAGAGGGGAAAGCGAGAGGAGAGCGAGGGCTTTAAAAGGAGAGGTTCGGGGCTCGGGTTAATCGTCTTAATCGCTCGGAAACGGGGAATTGATTTTCGGCCGAAACGGCCGGGCGGGATTGACGGGAGGTTGAAGACGATGCTGACGTCAGCAATTTTTCTTTTTCTTTTCTGATTTTTCTTTTAATTCATATATTTTGATTTAAATGTCCAAATGATGTCAAATTAATTTCTATAAATTTGTAAAATTTATATCTATGTTTTAAAACAATAGTGGACATGTTTTGAAACTTTTTGAAAATTAATTATTTTGAAATATTCATAAAATACAAATTTGACACTTTATGTAAAATTTAAAACTAGGGTTTAATAAATTCTATTTTTGGCTAAAAATAGATTCTATGAAATATCCATATTCAAAATGTTTGAATTTAAGTTATTTAAACTCATATTCCAATATTAAATAAATATTAGCTTTAATAGATTATTAAATATCTCATTACAACTATTTGAAATGGAAGGAGAGAATGTAATGTAATCATTCTTAATTCAAATTATTTGTGCACCATTATATTTTATATTAAGATATATCATTTGAAAATTTTATAACAACTTTGGAAAAGGTTTTAGTTTTAATTCATTTCTCATTTAGAATATATTAATCATTTCATGCTTTGAAAATAAATGAAATTCATTTAATCAAATGAAATGTTTATTTGGATAATTCATTAATTTTAATTTATGAAGTTTTTAAGTTATAAACTATAGGCTTATAATTTCCAAACCATATTTTAAACTTAGTTAAAAGAGTGAAAACCATTTGGCAAATAGATCATGTTTTAAATAGTTTAAAAGAACACTTATAAATATTATTTTAATTTATGAATATGATTTGAAGGTTTGTAAAACATTTGTCAAATTAGCTATTGAGGTTTTAATAGTTACAAAGGATAATAAGTTGTTTACTTGAAACAACTTTGGAGAAAAAGGTTAAACTGAAATATTTGAAATATTAAACCTTTTTATCATGTTTAAAGTCTTTTGTAGTTGATTTTCTTATGTATTTTAATATTTTCTTTTAATCAAAACAAAAAGTTTTAAATTCTAGTGATTTTTAACACTATAATATGTTGGGATGTGACAGGATCGTTTTGATCTAGATCCGTTCGATCTAGATCCAACGGCGTGGGACGCCCGGCCGAACCGAGCGGCGCGCGGGTCGCCGGAAGGCTCGCCGGCGGTGGCGCCCGCGGCTGCGGCGCGTCGGACTCGACGTTTCCCGCATGAAAACGCATCCCCAGGACGAACGGTTCTTACCAAAATGACGCGGAGGAGGAGGCGAGGTCGATGGCGCGGCAGCGGCGTCGAGACTCCTCTCCTTTCCTCGTCGGAGATGGTGGCCGGCGGCGGAGCACTTCGGGCGAGGTCGTTTTCGGCGTTCGGCTGCGCAATTGAACGAGCGAGGGGCTCAGCGTATGCGCAAAAGTTTGGGGAAGCGAGTGGGAGGCTCGGTGGCGCTCGAGGAGCTCGGAACTTACCGCACTCGCGAAAAAGCCCGGCGGCAATGGCGGCGACGGCGAGCTCGATTCCGAGCAGCCCGACGGTGGAGAGGTAGGGTTTTGGGGGGGTTTCGGAGGCGGCCTCGAGGGGTATAAATAGGAGGGGGCGCGGGAGCTAATCACGGCGGAAATCGGCCCGGAAACGGCTCGGTCGTGGTCGTCGTCTCCGGCGCGATCTCCGGACGGAGGTGGAAGACGGCTGACAGGTGGGGCCCACCTGTCAGCGAGAGGGGAGCGGCGCGCGTGCTGGAGCGGGCCGATGGGCCATTATCGATCGCGCGCGCGGTGGATAGCGTCTGGGCCGGCCCGGAAACAATTTGTTTTTTTAAATTAAATAAAAACTGTTTTTCAAATCCGATTTACTAAATGAATTTTAAACCTATTCAAAACATTTCAGAAAAATTCATAAAAATATATTTTGGAAAGGTTATTTAAAATAGCAATTTTTAATAATAAACTTACCCATTATATAATTTGGAAAAATTATATTTATTAAGTATGTTTAAATAAAAACTTAATGGGAATAAACATTATTTAAACCCATAATTGAATTTTGATTTAGTATCTATGTGATTAAAAGTTAATACTATATGATGAATGATGTATGAATGCAAAGTTTTAAATTTTAGCAAAATTGGGATGTTACAGGCGGCGCCGGTTGCCGGAGAGGTTGAAGACGGCGGCGGCGGCTCGGGATCGAACGGACTCGACGCTGGGGTTGCTCCCCGGACGCGAGAAGATGACCACGACGTTCGGTGTGATGCTGCGACGGCGAAGGGGTCGTCTACGACGAGCAGTGCGTCCTCGGGCTGTACTGGTTCGTGGATGGTGGCGCGGCGGCTCCGATGAACTACGGGTCGAGCAGAGCTCGATGATTCTGCTGCAAAAAAAGCACGGAGAAGGCGTCATCGGGAGTGCATCGGAGAGGGAAGGATTTCGGCGCGGTCTCGACTCGGGGTAGGAGCTCACCACACCGGATTTGGCGAAATACGGCGGCAGCAACGGCGAACTCCGGCGAGCTGAAACGGCAGCCTGGGGGCACGGTTTTGAACGAGATGAGAGGGGAAAGAGAGAGGAGGAGGAGGGGATTTTATAGGAACACTCGAAGGAAACAAATCCCGCTGATTTCGCCCTCGATTCGATCCGGGAATGGGAGAGGAGTTTCGGCTGAGATTTTCGCTGGAGGTTGAAGATGCAGCTGACGTCATCGCTGACGTCAGCGATTTTTCTTTTTCTGATTTTTTCCAATTAATTCATAACTTTTGATTTAAATGTCCAAATGATGTCAAATAAAATTCTAAAAGTTTGTAAAAATAATATCTTTGTGTTAAACCAGTTGTGGGTATGTTTTGAAAACTTTTTAAAATTAATAAATTTGAAATATTGATTTAATACAAATTTGACACTTTATGTTAAATTTAAAACTAGGGTTTAAATAATTTTATTTTTGGCTAAAATAAATTCTATGAAATACCCACATTCAAATATGTTTGAATTTAAGTTATTTAAACTCATATTCCAATATTAAATAAATTTTAGCTTTAATAGATTATTAAATAACATATTACAACTATTTGTAATGAAAAGTGAAAATGTAATGTGATCATTTTTAATTCAAATTATTTTGTGCACCATTAAGTTTCATAATGTGATAAAACATTTGAAAACTTCATAAAACAACTTTGGAAAGGGTTTTAGATTCAAATAATTTCTTATATAGAGTATTAATCATTTCATGTTTTGAAAATTAATGAAAGTAATTTAAGTAACTGAAATGCTTATTTGTTTAATTCATTAATTATAAAACATATGAAGTTTTAAAGTTATGAATTATAAACTTATAATTTCCAAAACTATAATTTGAATTTAGTTAAATGAATGAATAGATATGGCTAAGTGGTTGAAAATCAATTGCTTATAAGTAAACTATTTTATTAGAATACAATGGTTTGAAGTTTGTAAAATATTTATCAAATTATATATTGAGGTTTTTAAGAAAATACAATGGAATAATAAATTGTTTAGCTTGAAACAAGTTTTGAAAATAATAATAACTGAGATATTTAAAATATTTTGTGATTTTTAACATTATAAAATGTTGGGATGTTACATGGACGATTTCTCCATCTATGGTACTTCTTTTGATAATTGCGTGCACAATCTTGATAAGGTTTTGCAGAGATGTGAAGAAACTAATATTGTTATTACTTGGGAGAAATGCCACTTTATGGTTAATGAAGGGATTGTTCTTGGATAGAAAATTTCTGAAAGAAGTATTGAAGTTGATAGAGCTTAAGTGGAGGCAATTGAGAAAATGCCTTGCCCCGAGATGTTAAAGGTATCCGTAGTATTGTTGGTCATGCTGGTTTCTATAGAAGGTTTATCAAAGACTTTGCTAAGGTATGAAAGACTCTTACTAATCTCCTGCAAAAAGATATACCATTTGTTTTTGATGATGATTGTAAGGAAGCTTTTGAAACTCTTAAGAAAGCTTTAGTAACTGCTCCTATTGTTCAACCACCTGATTGGAATTTACCATTTGAAATTATGTGTGATGCTTGTGATTTTGTTGTTGGTGCTATTCTTGGACATAGAGTAGATAAGAAATTAAATGTTATTCATTATGCTAGTAAGAATCTTGATTCTGCTCAAAAGAATTATGCTAAAACTGAAAAAGAATTTCTAGTTGTTGTATTTGCTTGTGATAAATATAGACAATACATTGTTGATTCTAAAGTTATTATTCATACTGATCATGCTGCAATTAGATACCTTATGAATAAGAAAGATGCAAAGCCTAGGCTTATTAGATGTGTATTACTGTTGCAAGAATTCGACTTACACATTGTAGATAGGAAAGGTGCTGACAATCCTATTGCTGATAATTTGTCTAGATTGGAAAACATTACTTATGATCCTATCCCTGTTAATGATAGTTTTCCAAATGAACAATTGGCTGCAATAAGGGTGAGTTCACGAGATAGTCCTTGGTACCCAAATTATGCTAACTTTATTGTTTCGAAGTATTTGCCTCCAACCTTTTCTGTTCAACAAAGAAGAAAATTCTTTTATGACCTGAGGCATTATTTCTTAGATGACCCACACTTATATAAAGAAGGAGTTGATGGTATTATGCAAAGATGTGTTCCGGAGTATGAACAAAAAGATATATTGTGGAACTGCCTTAGTAGCGCTTATGGAGGACATCACGCTGGAGATAGAACCGCCAAAAAGGTTTTACGGTATGGTTTTTATTTGCCTACTCTCTTTAAGGATGCAAGAAAGTTTATTTTATCTTGTGATGAATGTCAAAGAGTTGGTAATATGTCTAGACGTAATGAGATGCCTATGAATTATTATCATGTTATTGAACCGTTTGATTGTTGGGGATTTCACTTCATGGGTCCTTTCCATTCTGTAGAAGGTAATACACATATACTTGTTGCTGTTGATTATGTTACTACATGTGTAGAATCTATTCCTACTAAAAGTGCTGACGGTGAAACATCATTGCAAATGCTTCAAGGTATTATTTTCCCTAGTTTTGGTGTTCCTACACATCTTATGACTGATGGAGGTTCTCATTTTATTCATCATGGTTTTAGAAAATTTCTTGCTAAATATGGTGTTAATCATAGAATTGCTTCAGCTTATCATCCTCAAACTAGTGGGCAAGTAGAACTATCAAATAGAGAAATTAAATCTATCTCTCAAAAGAATGTCAACAGAATGAGGAAGAATTGGGCTAGTAAATTAAATGATGCATTGTGGGCTTATAGAACCGCTTATAAAAATCCCATGGGTATGTTTCCTTATAAAATGGTTTCTGGAAAAGCATGTCACTTGCCTTTGGAATTAGAACACAAAGCTTATTAAGCAGTGAGAGAACTAAATAGAGATTTTAAACTTGCTGGTGAGAAAAGATTACTTAATTTGAGTTCTTTTGATGAATGTAGAAGTGAAGCTTATGAAAATGCTAAACTCTTTAAAGAAAAAGTTAATAGGTGGCATGATAAGAGAATCCTTAAGAGCTAGTTCCATGTTGATGAGAAAGTTCTATTGTATAGCTCTCGTATTAGATTCTTTGCACGAAAATTACTCTCCAAGTGGAAGGACCATATGTCACTTTGGAGGTGTTTCGTTCGGGTGCGATTATAATTGCTTTGCTCAAGGATGACTCTAAACAAGTGGTAAATGGACAAAGACTCAATCATTATATTTCTGGAGAATCTAAAAATGAAGATGTTGATATTATTCAAGCAATTACTCCGAAGAATTATATTAAGGAAAATATTTCTGAGTTTGAAGAACCGGTTTGAGAAAACGTACAGTTTCGGTGAGAAAAAGTTCACGAATTTAATTTTTGGATATCTGATATTTACTTTTGGAAAATATGGAAAAAATATGAGACGAAAACGAAGAGGACACGAAGTCCGACGCGACTACACCACCTCGTGGTGCGGGTCCCATGCTGTCTGTGCCACCAGATGGTGAGGACGCCTCAGAGCTCCTCTCCTTCTCGGTTTCGCCCTGTTGCCGTCCCTTTATTTCTTAAATTTTTGCTATATATTCACCCGAGGCCCTAGAGGTCCGTATATTGTGTTTTCGACGCGTTTTTGTTTCGATACATTTATGTCCAGATGTCGTCTCAGGGATTTTGCTCCGAAGACTACGCACTTCGTCGCCAATGTGAACTCCTTCAAGATCTTGATAGAGGGTCTTTTGTTGGATGGGCAGACGATGAGAAGGTGGAGGCTAGGCGCAAGGACATGGACGAAAGCGTCATGAAGGAGGTGAAGAAGATGCAAGCGTCAAAGAAGGATCGCTCAAGGACGGGAACCAGCAAGCCCATCTTCGTGGGATCAATTAACGCCCAGCGTGCTTTTTCCCATAACATGCAGGGAGCAATACCACATGTTCCGGATCTTAGCTCTTTTCCGAAAGCAACTGAAGCTCTCCGAGTCACGGATCAGTTTTGCGAGCAGTACTGCGTCCTTAGGAGGGAGGTCGATATACTTCAAGAGGAGAATAACAGGCTCCCCAAGATGTTGGAGCGTTACCTTACTCCACTTCAAGTCGTTCCACCATCACCACAAGGAGTAATTCATCATCGGTATTGGTTCCTCCCTTAGATTGTTCCAAGCTTGGGGGAGTGCCGCGGTATCACCATTATCTTTCTTCTTTTACTTTTTAGTAGTGTCATATCATGAGTAGGGAAGTTATCTTATATGATGGTTTGCAATGTCGAAGTATCTCTCTTTTAGTTGGTTATCTATGTATCCCTTGGTGTGAGTTGCTGTTATGGAATATTTATGAGAAGTGTTATCATTTATTTTCTGCACACTTTATTCTAGGTTGCAACTTTTATCGTGTATGATTGATCTTGTCATTTAGTATTGGTAATCACTTTGGGAACATATAGTAGATCTTTTGGCTTTGGCTAACTTAGCATTGGTCCGTAGCTACAATACTTTGAGACTCAAGAGGAAAAAGAATTACATGTAGAATATAGCATTCATTGATCTTTCTCACTTGTCGATGACAAGCTTACTATTCACAACTAAAAATTGTCTGTGCTTTCAATTAAGAATTGCATGATTGTCCTTTTCTACATGTATGTTTTTTTGTATCCTTCAACTCTTATGCTTGCTACCCAACCTTGCTAGCCAAAGACCTGTATCGAGAGGGAATGCTTCTCATACATCCAAACCTTGAACCAAAACCCTTGCCATCTGTGTCCACTATATATACCTACTATGTAGTATTTTGTGCCACTCCAAGTAAATACATCGTGTGCTATCTTTATTCAAAGTTATCCCTTGTTTGTGTCAATGTTCACTAGCTCATGAGGAAATAATAGTTGGGTTTGTTATCTTCCATACTAATTAAGTAACCCCTGACTTGCATGCTACATCTGCTCGTCATTAACATTGCAAAGGGGTGGTCTGGCCACTATAATATCAAAGGTTGAGTTTTTCAAAAATATAGGCACTCCTCCATGGTTTGAGATTGATTGGTGGGCACCCGTGAATTCGGCTAGTCATGGTTATGTTAGAAAGGTGGGGAGAAGTGTCATGGCTGTGAAAGTAAAGAGAAAAAGAAGATGAATATCATAAAGGCTTGTTTCAAAAATTAATCGGAACCACCCCTAACTTGCTTAGTATGGAAAATGACAAGAACTCTATTACAAATCGTTGACAACAACAAACACCGCTCAAAAACTTACTTTTATGCTCTCTATATGATTTCGAAAAACTATAAAACCAAAAGCTCTAGCACATGCTTGTATCTCTGCTTCCCTCTGCGAAGGGCCTGTCTTTTACTTTGTGTTGAGTCAGTAAACCTACCTCCTTCTATCTTAAGCAAGCATTTGAAACTAGTGTAAAAGGCCTTTCTGTGGCGCACCAAAAATCCTTTCTGTGGCGCACCAATTGGGCATGGTCGGTGCGCCACAGTTATCTACCCCACATCCATGCGCCACGGAAACATATCTGTGGCGCACCCTAACTTCGGTGCGCCACTAAATTATTTTTTGAATTTTAAAAAAAATGGCGGCCAGATCCAAATATGGATCTGGCGCCACCCGTTTCTCGCCGGATATTTCATCGAATCCCGTGGTCGTAGGAGGAGGTCGTCGTAAGTGGGTGTAGGAGGGGGTCATCAGAGGTGGGTGGACGAGGAGGAAGAGCTTGTCGTAGGAGGTCACCGGAGGTGGTGGTCGCCGGAGGAGGAGGAGGTGGTAGTCAGAGAAGGAGGAGATGGAGGTGGTCGCCGGAGGAGGAGGTCGCTCGAGGAGGAGGAGGTCGCCGGAGGAGGAGGTCACCGGAGCCGGAGGAGGAGGTGGTCGCCGGAGGAGGAGGTTGTCGTCGAAGTCGCCGGATTAGGAGGTATCTCTTCGCCGGAGTTCGTGGAGTTGAGGAGAAGGGAAGTGGAGGAGAAGGGAAGTGGAGGAGAGGAGAAGGGGAGAAGAGAAGTGGAGGAAAGGAGAAGGGGAGAAGATAAGTGGAGGAAAGGAGAAGGAAATGAGAGTATAAGGTGAGAAGGGGAGAGTATAAGGGGGAGTTGGTTGCTCCGATTCAAAAAACAAAATCCCGCCCAACAATTCTGTGGCGCATCCTTACCCCATGCGCCACAGTTTTTTTTTTCTTTTTTTGATTTTGCTGAGAAAAACAATCATTTTGAAATAACTTTTTTCATTTTGGAATTCGAGGAATCTGAAAAGGGCATTTTTCAATTGTTGTCTACTTTTTTTAAGGTATTAAACGCATTTTTTTGACGTCGTATGCAAAAGTTAGAGCCGTTTCGACTTTCTTTACAGTGATTTTGCATAAAAGGTCAAAACTCATATTTCAAATATGCTACACGAAGTAGACAGTAATACCTTACCATATTTCAAAGGATGGAATTTTTTGAACATTTTTTCATTTTCTTCTTTTTGCCGCAAGATTAAAAAGGCGATCCACTGGGGGATGTGGGATCTGTGTGGGAGCTGTGTGTAGAAATTCTGTGGCGCATGGGACCCATGTGTAGCACCCCCGAGAGCCAGGCTGGACAAATCCCAGATATCCATCTGATATAAGCCTAACCTCGATCTCGAGAGTGCTACAGGTTTTGGTATCAGAGCAGGACCGCCTGTAGGAAAACCTTTCTACTGGTCGATGTTGAGTCTAGTTGTTGTGAAAACTATTTGAAAGCTAAAACTATTTGCAAAAATCAAGGTAGGCTTCTTTTTACTCCTTATCTGGTATCGCTCTAATTCTGGGTCATCTTACCTTGTTTTGATTGAAAACATTTGCTCTCTCTTTCTGTGGTCATTCAAAATATAGGTGCATCCAGTGCAGGTCGTTTCTCAGCCAAGTTGACCTAGAGTTAAGTTTTCTAGAGTCTGGTGTGTTCCCTGATCCGTCTTTCTCTTGTTGACATGAGAGATTCCTTCCATCATAATCTCTCAACTTAGTCCATTTGACCTCATTCTATTCTAGTCTTCGAGGTTTCTTTCCCCTTGAAGATCTCATTTTCTTCCTTTGATACTTCGGAAGCTATGTTGGTCTATGAAGCTATCTCGTGATTACTACCTCGTTGTGCCCTTTGTGACACTCGAATGGTAGTTACTCTTTCTTTGGGTTTTCACTGTTGGACTTGAACCGAAGGTCCCAGACTGTGCTGTTGGTGGTGTGCTGAGTCATGTGGGTTGTTAGCCATGTGATGCTCACCATATCGGTACATGATGCTGACCTTTAACCCAAGATCCATTTCGTTGATCCCTGAGGAATGCTTGCTACCTAAGAAGGGCTAGTAACGTCTGTTCTTGCTAGCCTTCCAGCTCGTGGTTCTGTCGTGATTGACTCGCGACATCCAAGGTTTGCTCCTTCCACTAGCTTTGGCAGAGGTTCTGTCATGGAACCAAAAGGATCACGACAGAGGCTCTTTGTGAGCCTCACATGTAAGTTGATGACTCTACCACACCTTTCTTATCAGAACAAGTTATCAGATGTAAGCTAACTTGAGCATCCGCGTCTCAGGATTTTCCTGAGCATGTTTTTTTTCTTCCGACATGTTCTGACCCGTGTATGCCACTTGGCATCCAAGTTGTAAATGTGCATTGGTGTACTAATGCATGTTGCTCTTGTGGTCCGTCGTGACATTCCACTTCGGGATGTCAGGGAGAACCAAACTCCCGTACCTCGTCCATTTCCAGGACCAGGTCAAAGTGTTGTAGTCCGCAGATTAAGATGCTTTGTTTGCTTTTAATCTGTTCCATCTTAAGTATCACCCTCTTGTATATCAAAAGGTCGTGATGTGTCTCATGACTTTATTGATGCAGTGGTGCTTTTCACGTCCTTACTCACGCTTTTCTCCTAGCTGCTCGTGCTCGGAATGCTATGGCGAGTGTATTGATGTGATTATCAAATATTCTAAGCAATTTTCATTGCTTTGACATATAAGGACATCTGATACCTTCCTTGTGTGATTGGTTATCCGGTCACTAAGTGAAGTTGACTGTGCTGCCAAGTCCGTTGTTCTGGTGCACATACTCGGTCAAAGAGTTAGGTTTTTACCGACGCTCTTTAAAGCCACATCGTTTTGCTTTGATAAGCAAGACTCCTGTCTACCTGTGTTGTCATGCGGAAGCAAGATGGTATATCCTAATGGATCTGCTATCCTCTCAATCTTTGATTTGATTTGGGCTATCGTCAAATCAAACTCAGTCCCAAGGACCATCTTTGATGATGTTTTACCCATGGTGTTCCGCCAGCTTACATCTTCATGTCCTTGGTCTGACCAATATTTCTGCCTTGTTCATGTATCAGATGATTCCATCTTGTTGGAGTATCTTAATAAGCTTGTTGTTGAGCCCATCGATAACATTCTTATTGTCTCCGCGTCTGAAGAGGATCATTATGAACCTTTGGCAATAATGTTGGAAACATTTGAGAACCATCTTTGTGTCATCACGAAGCATGTGTTCTGGATGTTGGAAGTAACCTCTTCTGGTTCACGTCCATTTGCTGAAAGATGTCGCCGTGAATCCTAGAGATTTTCTTGTTTCCTCGGGAATAGTCTCTAGTCGGTCATGCATGTGCGGATTATTCATTGGATGATAGGTTCTTATCTCCATTCCTTGAAGAAGTCATTTATGCACACCAAGCCACTGACTGATTGGATCAAGAATGAGAAAAAGTTGGAAAACTTCATTATCTTCTTTGTTGTTTTCCAAGAAGGACTCAATTGTGTTTGTTGCATGCTAATCATGTAGGTGCATTTGTGTTTTGACAAATTGCTAATGCATGATTCTTGCAATCTCGCTCGTCTTTTCGAGCTTGACATTGTGTCCATATCTTGAGAATCTGCAACCCTTCTCCGATGTTAACCATTACACCTCTCTGTTCGAACGTTCTTAGCCTGAACTTTCATTCCAACTAGCCAGAGCTGAATCTCAAGCAGCAACGATGGTTCGTGTTCCTCAAGGATTTGACATAGGTCCTTTTGTAACTCCGGCAAGATTAATGTTGTGGTTGACACAATTAGTCGGAATATCTATCGCCGAAACTCCTGGAATCTTCAAGAACAACCACACTCCATGAGGATTGTTGTGCGGCTTGTCCTAAAAGTTGCCCTTATGGTATTTCTCTTTCCAAAGCCCGATGTTCACCTCCATACCTATTAAAGTCTGGTCACGAGCTTGAAATGGGTATCTAGAAGATCAAGAGGAAGTTCCCTCCTCCGATGATCTCGGAGATTCTGAATGTCTCTCGATTGATCCTCCCGATCCTTCTCCTATCTTTCGACAACATATCCATCATGTGAAATTTCTTTTTGTGGTGATCTTCAACATTCTGTTGATATGTTCTCCCTTCCTTTTGCTTGTACTTGAAATCCTTTTCAACTCACATATTGTGTGAATTTGTCAGTCATCTTAGGGCCCTGGACTTTTAATCATGTGGCAAACATCTTGTAAGCCAAATGGTTGAAATCTAAAAGGGGTTCTTTCTTTTGTTGTATCAAGATCTCGTTATTTATCTATCTTAGCCTTGTGCAAAGCTCATATTCTAATCGTTTCGCGTAACTGTTGTCTATCAACTTGAAACTTCTTCCTTTCCATCCATTACCTTAATGTGTTTCATTCTAGTTAGCCCAAGAGTTGTTTTGCACACTCCTCCCTTGAGTTGACCATGAGATTCTCGATCTTTATGAAGATCCTCGTTCTAGAGTTATTTCCCTCTTCTCTTTGGTGTAGTTGAAGGACCGTCCGACGAGACATGAAGTGCGGAATCATCCCTGAAGTAAAAGATCAACGTCTTCGAGAAAGAAGATCGTCGTGGGATCGATAAGATCATCCAAGACCGGTGTAGCCTTCCTCTCTGTATCTCTTTTCCTACCCAAGGAATCTCGAGGACGAGATTCTTGTAAGGGGGATAGATCTGTAACGTCCCCAAATTTGCTAATCGATAATTAAGATTTGTTTGTGCATCATGAGCATCATTTGCATCTAATTAAAATGTGCACAAAATTTGAGTTTAAAAATTAAAAGAGAAAACCCTAAGTGGACTAAACCACTTGTTATTTTAAATGTGTTAAAAGAATTTAAATTTTTTCAAAATCCAAAGTTGCCAATGACTTCGTTGTGAAATTCTGAGTCTCCTGGTATTTTTGTATAAATTTTTCTGTTAGCAGAAAGACCCTCAAAAGAATTAATTCCAAAACAGGGACCTGTTTTCAAAGGTTTTGTGGATTTTCAAATAGCCAGGGGGTTTTCCGCAAAATCGCCAGAGGCGTCTCCTTCCTTCCGACGGCGCCGTGCGCTGTCCTATGATCCGCCGTCCCCCGCCGTGGCCTGCCAAGATGCTCGCCATCGCCCTCCCCGGCCTATAAAGCTTCTCCGCCGCCACCTTCTGGTCGCCTGCGCCCGTGCGCGTGCAACCCGCGAAGCCACGCCTCCCCTCGCGCCAGCAATCGTCGAATTGGTGATCGACAGGGAGGGATTGCTCCATTGCTGACGTCAGCCGACGTCAGCGAGGCTTTTCCTTTTTCTGGAAAATAATTAAATTGTTTTTTAATTCTTTTCTATAATTATTTAATTAAATGACAGGTGGGTCCTTGATGTCAGGGATTTAATCATTTCCAAAATGTTTTATGTAATTGTTAAAAATCTGACATGTGGGTCCAATTTTTATTTAAATTCATAAATGTTTAAAATGGAATTAACAAATAGTTTAAATTGAATTAAAATTGTTTAATCTTTGGAAATTCATAACTAATTCATTTTAATTCATAAAAATATGATTTGTATATCAAAATTTGCAGAAAAATAAGATCTATTCAATTATATCCAAATCATGCATATTTAAACAACTTTGAACCATGTATATAATAGAAGAACAAATTACACCATTTCCTTTAATTATGGAATTTGTCGAATGGCACCTCTCGGGCGTTCCAACTCCATTTAAAATGTTCTTCCATGTGTCGAACTCTAAATTGTCATGTCATGCATTGTGCGCATTGCATCTATGCCATGGTTTAATGTTGTTTCCGTTTCTTTTCCGGTGTTTCGTTTATCACGGTAGAATGCGAATCCGAAGTGGAGTTCGACAACACCGAAGGCTTGATGGATCATCGACGACCTACTCAAGCAGGAATCTATGAAGAGTTATTTTGATCAACACCAGACGAAGATCTCCAATTGCTATATATCTTGTTATCGAAGAGCAAGGCAAGCATAACCTCTTATCTGCACATATAAGATTTCAAAGTATTTGATTCTGGTATTATGCATGCGATTCAAATGTGGTTTTGAGTTGAGGTTTAGATTGTCTTAAGTGTTGCATCGCGAGAGTCTGCTATGCTTAGCCATGCTTAGATCTTCACTCTGTTCCATCCGGTTGATGAACCAGAACTGTGAAGGATGATGTGGAATGATCAGAGATGTGTTGAATATGCTAAAGACTTGGATGAGAGGCCACAATGGGATTGTGGTAGGTTGTCCCATTCTTGTCGATCTTAGGAACTGAGTTCCTGGGTTCGAAACCAAGACTAGTCGTCCATCCACACAGGGCATTCATTTTCCCCTCGGCTCCAACTTGTCTAGCCTACTACGTGAAGCCACTAGTTCGAGTGTTCCATTTGCGTGTGCGGTAAAATGAGTTGAGGAAATTAGGGCTCGGGTCAGGAGAGTGTGACGCTCTGATCTTGACCCTGGCAACCCGCACTAGGGATCGCTGAGATGGCGGTCTGACCTGCTGCGTGGCTCATGGACATAGGCGAAGCTTGGGAAAGGTCGCGGCCAACCCTCCAGCCGGCACTCCCCGGAAGAGTGCTAAAAGTACTGGCGTATCGGTCGGTTGGCGTGTGTGGGTAGTTACACCCCCTACAGGGTAAATCTTTTCGGAAAGTCGTGTCCACGGTTAAGGACGACTTGGTACCTTATTTCGGTGATCATAGACAACTATAATCTAAGTATAAAACTTGCCAACTAAGAGTGGATCGCTTCCTCGGGTTGAGCGAGGGGGTGATTCTGGTGGGTGGTACAACTCATGATGATCTGGTGGAGACTAAAGATGTGGATGAAGCTAGTGTTACTCCCTTACCCCATTTTAAAATTCTACTGATGCGAGATTCCCTCCTCCCTCTATTTGAAAATAAAGATGGCTTTACGCAAAGAGGATCATTCTTATTCTATGAGCGGGCAAATATATTGAAGGTTAAATAAGTCTTGTTGAGTACCTCTTGTACTCAGCCTTGCGCAATTATTTGGACACGTGTGTTTTCTGGACATCGACATCAAACAGTAGGTTGGGGTTCCCAGACGGCAGCCTGGAATCTATGGACTGGGACGTCGCCGTTATGCTTTGGCCTCTTAGGCCTTTGCTAGTTTTGCTATGTCTAATAGCATAATTTGCCTTCCGTTGTATTGGTGATTGACAGGTCAGTGACCATATTTTCGTGATATTTGCTTAAGAGCTTAATATATTGCTTCTTGTGTTGTAGGGTCTCTGTTGTGTTACCGAATGATCCACTGTTGACTCTCGAGATCGAGGTTAGGCTTATATCAGATGGATATCTGGGATTTGTCCAGCCTGGCTCTCGGGGGTGCTACACCATGCGCCACAAAAAGTGCATACATTTTGTGGCACACCCAACCTGATGCGCCACAGAATGTCCAATTTCTGTGGCGCACCCAGCTGATGCGCCACAGAATATCGACTTTCTGTGGCGCACCCGAGCCCATGTGCCACAGAAAGTCATATTTCTATGGCGCACCGAAACCCATGCGCCACAGAAAAATGAATTTCTGTGGCGCATGCAAAAAGATGCGCCACAAAAAGGCTTTTCTGTGGCGCATGCAATTTGGTGCGCCACAAAAAGGTTTCCACATATAAGCCTTTTTCTACTAGTGCGAGTTGATTGTGATTCAACCATTTATACTTTAGTATTGTTAATCAAGTCTTTCATTCTTTCTTGTTTAGCATATTGTTGGCATCTAATGAATTTGATTTTTGGAGCTATCAACCAATAAAGAGGGATGTTTTATAAACTAAGCTGAATTCATCATTGTTCTCTGACCAAGTCCTAAGTTTGCCAACACCAACTATGGTTTTGTCTATGTACTTTACTGTGGTTTTCCTCTACTTGTTACAAGGTGATTTATACATGAATGGGGTTAATATCTAAGATGACTTGTGCATTTGTACATGTGATGCTTCTTGTCCGTATATTTCATATCCACACTTCACTCCATAAACCTGTGGTCATGTTTACCGAGTTCAGCTTTCGCTTGGGGACAAGCGAGGTCTAAGTTTGGGTGGAGTTGATACGTCCATTTTGCATCACTATTTTATATCATAATTTACTTCTATTCATTGATATATATCGTATTTGGAGATGATACTTATGTTATTTCATCTATTTTGCATGATTGATGATCATTGGGGGATGGAACTCCGGAGTCTGAATTCTGCTGGAAAAAGCATCGTCAAGATACAATATTTGCGAAGACCAGAAAAACAAAGTGGACATCCGGGAATTATTTTTGATTAATTACATGAAAGAGGCCAAAAGGAGAGCCTGGGGTGGGGCCCAGGGGGCCCACACCACCTCGTGGCGCGACCGCGCGACGAGATGGTGTGGCCGCCTTGGCCCACGACTTGGCGCACCCCTTCGCGTACTTCTCCCCCCCCCCGCCCCCCGCCCGAAGACCTAAAAATCATAGGTTGTCCAGAATCCATCTCCGCCGCCACCACGAGGGGGAGAAGACAGAGAGAGAAAAGCTCTCCGGCATGCTGCATTGCCGCCAGGGAAATTCCCTCCCGGAGGGGGGGATCGTCGCCATCGTCACCGTCATCGAGCTGCACTCCATCACCATCGCCAACACCACCATCTCCACCGCCGACGCCGTCATCTCCACCCATCCACTCGGTTCCCGCTGTAACATTTAGGGATAAACTCTGTATATTTGGTAGGGGAAACTCTCCCGGTGTTGATTGCTATTCATCATTATATCACCTCTGATCATGTTCCATATGGTGTGTTGTGAGTAGTTCGTTGTGTTCTTCAGGAGATGCGAGAAGTCTAGATGTTAGTAGTGAACTATGTTGAATAATATTTGATGTTTTCATATTTAAGTTGTGGTGCCATTCTTCGAGTGGTGTCATGTGAACGTTGACTACATGACACTTCACCTTTATGGGCCTAGGGGAATGTATCATGTACTCGGTTATCATTTGTGGGGTTGTCGGAGTGACAGAAACCTAAACCTTTGTTGGTATTCTGATGCACGAGGGATCGTAGGATGTCAGAGTTTAAGGCTATGGTTAGATTTATCTTAATTACTTTCTTGTATTTGCGGATGCTTGCAAGGGGTATAATCATAAGTATGTATTAGTCCTACGAAAGGCGGTGCATTAGCATAGGTTCACCCACACGACACTTATTTAAACACTAAAGATTATTCATCAATGTGAAGCGAAAGCACAAGACAGAAATCCCGTGTGTCCCCAAGAACGTTTGGTCATCATAAGTAAGCAAACCGGCTTGTCCTTTGCTCTCAAAAGGATTGGGCCACTCGCTGCAATTATTTTTGCCGCACTCTATTTACTCGCACTTTATTTCTCTGTTATATCAAAGTCTACTGAAAACTTGTCTGCTAGTGTTTACCGTAAATTCCTCATCAAAACCCCTTGTCAACACCTTTTGCTCCTTGTTGGGTTCGACACTCTTATTTATCGAAAGTACTGCGATACACCCCCTATACTTGTGGGTCATCAAGACTATTTTCTGGCGCCGTTGCCGGGGAGTGAAGCGCTATTGGTAAGGAAAACTTCAACTGTAAGTGTTGTTTTTATTTTTATCTCCTTATTTGCATAATAATGGAGAGAGGAAATGTTGCTTTGATGTTTGGGAAGTCTTCTACCGCTGCTGAGGTAGAACGTGAGGCGCCACCTGACAATATTGTGCCATTTAAAATATCTATGAAAATTGTTAAACGTGTTATGAATAACCTCTATGTTGGGGATGGAACTGTCCACCCCGGTGATCATTTGTTGTATTTACGTGAATTATGCGTTTTGTTCAAGTGTTCAGGTATTACGATGGACGAAGTCAGGAAGAAACTATTCTCCATAACACTTGGTGGGAGAGCTGTGCATTGGTATAAACTGCTAAAGAACAGGGATTCCCTAGGGTGAGAGAAAATTGTACCTCTCTTTTATTCTAAATTTTATCTTCCAAGTGAAATTCATCAAGATCGGAATTCTATATATAACTTCTGGCCTCATGATGGAGAAAGTATTGCCCAAGCATGGGGGAGATTGAAGGCATTATTGCTCAAATGTCCCATTCATGAGCTTCCTGATAAAATTATTGTTGACAACTTCTATGCAAGACTCTCATTTGAAGATAAAACATGATTGGATACTTCTTGTGCTGGATCATTCACTCGTAATAAGAAGGAGTTTAAATGGGATCTTCTTGACTGTATTGAAGAAAATACTAAAGCATGGGAGAACGACAAAGGTACGGAGTCAGGTATAAAATATGACTTTGAATGCATTAACACTTTCATGGAAACTGATGCATTTCGAAATATTAATAATGCTTATGGTCTTGACGCTCAAGTTGGTTCAAATTATTATAAAACCTTTGCTGACTATTTCGGTTTGCCCAAGAAGGGGTTTGAAAAATATCATGAACCTTATAAAGATAAATTTGTTGCTCCTTTAGCTAAAAGCATTGAAGTTAATATTGTTGATCATATCATTCCTGAGCCTTATATAGATAATATTCCTTTTCCTGTTAAAGTTAAAGAACATTCTCTTATGGCTATTGTGGTTAGTAAAAGTGATAAGAAAGCTAAAGAACCTGATGAACAAATTAAAATTGAACCTTCTGTGGCTATAGTTAAAGAACTTGTTTCTGAAAATGTGGAAGAAGACTATATTATATTTTGTGATGATGCTTCTAATGTTGTCTCTCATCCTTCAAAGCCAAGAAAGGCTATTGTTCCTGTGTTATCCGTAAAAATTGGTGATCATCGTTATTATGGTTTATGTGATATTGGTGCAAGTTCAATTGCTATTCCTTATGAACTTTACAAAGATACTGTGCATGAAATTGGTCATAGACAACTTGAAGATATTGATGTGGTTATTCAACTTGCTAATAGAGAAACTATCTCTCCCATTGGTATTGTCAGAGATGTTGAAGTTCTATGTGGTAAGACTAAATATCCAGCTGATTTTCTTTTACTTGGTTCTGCCGCTAGTAAGACTTGTCCTATCATTTTTGGTAGACCTTTTCTGAATACTTGTGGTGCTGCTACAGATTGTAGGAAGGAGAAAATCTTTACTAAATTTGCTGGTGAATCTTATGAATTCAATTTTGTGAAATTTGCAAAAACTCCTTATGAATCTGAATTGCCTAATGAGAATTTTAGAGTAGAACAACTTGCTTCTATTGCTCTTGCTCCTACTAATTATATTTAGCAATTCATGGAAGATCATGAGTTTGAAAGTTTTATGAAAGAAAGAAATGAACTTGAGGACATATTCCTCCGTCAACCTATTCTTAAGCATAATTTAAAAAAGGAAGACTTGGGTGAAACACTTCCCCCTAAAGAGGATCATGTTTTTGATTTAAAACCTTTGCCTGATAATCTTAAGTATGCTCATCTTGATGATAAGAAAATATATACCATTATTATTAGTGCTAACCTTTAAGTTAAAGAAGAAGAAAGATTGTTGGAAATATTGAAGAAACACCGTGGAGCTATGGGTTATACTTTGGATGATTTGAAAGGGATTTCTCCTTCTATATGTCAACATTCTATTAATATGGAGCCTGATGCAAAGCCAGTTGCTGAACATCAACACCGTTTAATACCTAAGATGAAGGAAGTGCTAAGAAATGAGGTATTAAAACTTCTCGATGCCGGTATCATTTATCCTATTGTAGATAGGTTGTCATGTGCATTGTGTCCCTAAGAAGGGTGGAATTACTGTTGTACCTAATGATCATGATGAACTTATTCCTCAAAGAGTAGTTGTTCGTTATAAAATGTGCATTGATTTTAGAAAGGTTAATAATGTTACTAAGAAAGATCATTATCCATTACCTTTCATTTATCAAATGTTGGAAAGATTGGCCAATAAAACTCATTTTTGTTTTCTTGATGGTTATTGTTGTTTCTCTCAAATTGCTGTTAAAACTCAGGATCAAGAGAAAACCACATTTACTTGTCCCTATGGTACTTATGCTTATAGACGTATGCCTTTTGTTTTATGTAATGCTCCTGCTACTTTTCAAAGATGAATGTCTGCTATCTTTCATGGTTTTGGTGAAGAAATTGCGGAGGTGTTCATGGACGATTTCTCCGTCTATGGTACATCTTTTGATAATTACTTGCATAATCTTGATAAGGTTTTGCAGAGATGTGAAGAAACTAATCTTGTTCTTAATTGGGATAAATGCTACTTTTTGGTTAATGAAGGGATTGTTCTTGGACATCAAATTTCTGAAAGAGGTATTGAAGTTGATAGAGGTAAAGTGGAGGTAATTGAGAAAATGCCTTGCCCCCGAGATGTTAAAGGTATCCGTAGTATTCTTGGTCATGTTGGTTTCTATAGTACGTTTATCAAAGACTTTGCTAAGGTATCAAATACTCTTACTAATCTCCTGCAAAAGGATATACCATTTGTTTTTTATGATGATTGTAAGGAAGCTTTTGAAACTCTTAAGAAAGCTTTAATAATTGCTCCTATTGTTCAACCACCTGATTAGAATTTACCATTTGAAATTATGTGTGATGCTTGTGATTTTGATGTTGGTGTTGTTCTTGGACATAGAGTAGATAAGAAATTAAACGTTATTCATTATGCTAGGAAGACTCTTGATTCTGCTCAAAAGAATTATGCTACAACTGAAAAAGAATTTCTAGGTGTTGTATTTGCTTGTGATAAATTTAGACAATACATTGTTGATTTTAAAGTTATTATTCATACTGATCATGCTGCAATTAGATACCTTATGGAAAAGAAAGATGCAAAGCCTAGGCTTATTAGTTGGGTATTACTGATGCAAGAATTCGACTTACACATTGTAGATAGGAAAGGTGCTGACAATCCTATTGCTGATAATTTGTCTAGATTGGAAAATATTACTTATGATCCTATCCCTGTTAATGATAGTTTTCCAAATGAACAATTGGCTGCAATAAGGGTGAGTTCACGAGATAGTCCTAGGTATGCAGATTATGCTAACTTTATTGTTTCGAAGTATTTGCCTCCAACCTTTTCAGCTCAACAAAGAAGAAAATTCTTTTTTGACCTGAGGCATTATTTATGGGATGACCGACACTTATGTAAAGAAGGAGTTGATGGTATTATGCAAAGATGTGTTCCGGAGTATGAACAAAATGAGATATTGAGGAAGTGCCTTAGTAGCGCTTATGGAGGACATCACGCTGGAGATAGAACCGCACAAAAGGTTTTGCAGTCAGGTTTTTATTGGCCTACTCTCTTTGAAGATGCAAGAAAGTTTATTTTATCTTGTGATGAATGTCAAAGAGGTAGTAATATGTCTAGACGTAATGATATGCCTATGAATTATTATCTTGTTATTGAACCGTTTTATTGTTTGGGATTTGACTTCATGGGTCCTTTCCCTTCTTCAGAAGGTAATACACATATACGTGTTGTTGTTGATTATGTTACTAAATGGGTAGAAGCTATTCCTACTAAAAGTACTGATGGTGAAACATCATTAAAAATGCTTCAAGATATTATTTTCCCTAGGTTTGGTCTTCCTACATATCTTATGACTGATGGAGGTTCTCATTTTATTCATGGTGGTTCTAGAAAAGTTCTTGCTAAATATGGTGTTAATCTTAGAATTGCATCAGATTATCATCCTCAAACTAGTGGGCATGTAGAACAATTAAATAGAGAAATTAAATCTATCTTGCAAAAGAGTGTTAACAGAACGAGGAAGAATTGGGCTAGTAAATTAAGTAATGCATTGTGGGCTTATAGAACCGCTTATAAAAATCCCATGGGTATGTCTCCTTATAAAATGGTTTATGGAAAAGTAAGTCACTTTCCTTTGGAATTAGAACACAAAGCTTATTCGGAAGTGAGAGAACTAAATAGATATTTTAAACTTGCTGGTGAGAAAAGATTATTTAACTTGAGTTCTTGAGATGAATGGAGAAGTGAAAATGCTAAACTCTTTTAAGAAAAAAGTTAAAAGATGACATTATAAGAGAATCCTGAAGAGAGAGTTCTATGTTGGTGAGAAAGTTCCATTGTATAGATCTCGGCTTAGATTCTTTGCACGGAAATTACTCTCCAAGTGGGAAGGACCATATGTCAGTGTGGACGTGTTTCATTCGGGTGCGATTGAAATTGCTTCGCTCAAGGATGACTCTACAAGTGGTAAATTGACAAAGACTCAAGCATTATATTTCTGGAGATTTTTATAATGAATATGTTGATATTATTCAAGCAATTACTCTGGAGAATTATATTAAGGAAAATATTTCTGAGTACGCAGAACCTGATTTGGAAAAGGTACAGTTTCGGTAAGAAAAAGTTCGCGAATTTAATTTTTGGATATCTGATATTAATTTTTGGAAAATATGGAAAAAAATATGAGACGAAAACAAACAGGACACGAAGTCTGATGCGACCACACCACCTCGTGGCGCGGGCCCCATGCTGGCCGCAACACCAGATGGTGAGGAGGCCTCGGAGCTCCTCTCCTACTCGGTTTCACCCTGTTGCCTACCCTTTATTTCGTAAATTTTTGCTATATATTCACCCGAGGCCCTAGAGGTATGTATATTGTGTTTTCGACGTGTTTTTGTTTCGATATGTTTTGTCCAGATGTCGTCTCAGGGATCTTGCTCGGAAGACTACGCACTTCGTCACCAACGTGAACCCTTCAAGATCTTGATCCAGGGTCTTTTGTTGGATGGGGGACGATGAGAAGCTGAAGGCTAGGCGCAAGGACATGGACGAAAGCGTCATGGCGGAGGTGAAGAAGATGCAAGGGGCAAAGAAGGAACGCGCAAGGACGGGAACCAGCAAGCCCATCTTCGTGGGATCAATTAACGCCCAGCGTGCTTTTTCTCATAACATGCAGGGAGCAATACCACCTGTTCCGGATCTTAGCTCTTTTCCGGAAGCAACTGAAGCTCTCCGAGTCACGGATCAGTTTTGCGAGCAGTACTGCGTCCTTAGGAGGGAGGTGGATATACTTCAAGAGGAGAATAACAGGCTCCGCAAGATGTTGGAGCGTTACCTTACTCCACTTCAAGTCGTTCCACCATCAACATCGAAGGAATAATTCATCATCGGTATTGGCATCTCCCTTAGCTTGTTCCAAGCTTGGGAGGAGTGTCGCGGTATCACCATTATCTTTCATCTTTTACTTTTTAGTAGTGTCATATCATGAGTAGTCAAGTTATCCTACATGATGGTTTGCAATGTGGAAGTATCTCTCTTTTAGTTGGTTATCTATGTATCCCTTGGTTGAGTTGCCGTTATGGAATATTAATGAGAAGTGTTATAATTTATTTTTTGCACACTTTATTCTAGGTTGCAACTTTTAGGATGTATGATTGATCTTGTCATTTATTATTGGTCATCACTTTGGGAACATATAGTAAATCTTTTGGCTTTGGCATACTTAGCATTGCTCCGTAGCTACAATACTTTGAGACTTAAGAGGAAAAATAATTACATGTAGAATATAGCATTCATTGATCTTTCTCACTTGTCGATGACAAGCTTAGTATTCACAACTTAAAATTGTGTGTGCTTTCTAAGTAAGAATTGCATGATTGTCCTTTACTACATGTATGTTTGTTTGTATCCTTTAACTCTTATGCTTGCTACCCAACCTTGCTAGGAAAAGACCTGTATCGAGAGGGAATGCTTCTCATACATCATAACCTTGAACCAAAATCCTTGCAATCTTGATACGTCTCAAACGTATCCATAATTTCATATGTTCCATGCTATGTTATATCATGTTATTACATGTTTTATATGCATTTTATATAGTTTATGCATTTTCCGGGACAACCTATTAACAAGATGCCACAGTGCCAGTTCCCTGTTTTCTGTTGTTTTTGGTTTGAGAAAAGTGCTTAAGGAAATATCCGCCAAATTAGAAATAAATCAACCTGGAATTATTTTTGTAATATTTGCGTCGTGAGGAACTGAGGAGGAGACAAAGAGGGGCCGCGAGGCGCCCACACCACCTCATGGCGTGGGCCCACTTCTAGCCGCGCTAGGAGGTGATGTGGCACCCTCGGGCGCCCACCAACCTAAGTCTTTCGCCCATAAATACCTCCCTGAAATAAATACGCGAGACGGTTAATCACTTTTTCCTCCACGGGTCTCGAGCCGCCGCCGTCGTCACCACCACTTCGGGAGAGATCAGAACTGCTCAGCGGCACCATGCCGGGAGGGGGAATCGTCCCCTAAGGCCTCTACGTCGCCATGACCACCTCCGGACTGATGTGTGAGAAGTCTACCTTGGACTACGGGTCCATAGCAGTAGCTAGATGGTTGTCTTCTCCTCTTGTGCTATCATGTTTAGTTCTTGTGTTTGCTGGGAGCTGATGAATATTGAGTACTAAAGTTATTGCTTCATAATATATCATGTGTGTCCTATTTAATGATCTTGCATGCTCTCCGTTACTTCTGTGTGCTTTGGCCAAGTAGATACTCGTAACTCCAAGAGGGGGTATTTATGGTCGATAGTTGGTTCATAAATCTGGGGCAGTGACAGAAAGTTCTAAGGATGTAGATGTACTGTTGCTACTAGGGATAAAAGGTAGTACTTTATCTTAGGATGATATTACTTACTTACTTTACACACAATGCTTAAGGCGATAATCTATTGCATGCAACTTAATACTGAAAGGGGTGCGCACGCTAACCGGAAGGTGGATTATTCTGTCAATTGCCTAGCTATAATTTGTTTACCACACATGGATGAATGTTATTATTATTTTTGGACGGACACCACTAGTGAGCTGTGAACCCCGGTCCTTCTCATTAATTTGATAAAACCACAACTGCAAACCTGTTATTTTCTGGAAATATACATCTTTCGTCCACACATACGTTTAATCCTTTGTTACAGCAAGCCGGTGAGATTGACAACCTCACCGTTGAGTTGGGGCAAAATATTTTGATTGTGTTGTGTGCAGATTCCACGTCTCCTTCGCCACACCAAGTAACTCGAGGGGAACGTTCATCTCCTACTTGTTCGATAACCTTGGTTTCATAACTAAGGGAAATCTTGCTGTCGTGCTACTTCACACCTTCCTCTTGGGGTTTTCCCAACAACACGCTTAGCACCATCAAGAATTTCTGGCGCCGTTGTCGAGGATTTGAAGATTCACTACGAGGGGAGTTTTCGCACTTCCAATCTTTTTATTGTCTTGCTTAGTTTATTTTTATTATTGTCTTGTTTTCTTAATATCAAAAAAACAAAAAAAATAGTTACTTGCATTACTTTTGTTATTTCAGTTTTGTCATTTATTTTTAGTTTTGTTGCTTTTGTTATTTCGGTTTGCATATTATGTCTAGTTATTTATTTGCTATAAATGTCTACTCTCTTTGAAACTGATTGTTATGAGGAATACCGCTTGTCTAAAAAATGAAAATATTTATGGGAACAAATAAGTAGATTGAATAATTTTGCTAAGAACTTGTGTTCTACATATGATAAATCCTACTGCTTTAATGAATCATTTTGTTGTAGAAGGCATAAACACCTACCTTTCCAGTGTGATGATAATGATAATGAAACCTTGGCTGCTTATGCTAAAGGAAACTATGAATTTGTTAGTCTTGAAAAAATTGAAAAATTTGTTGTTTTTAAGGGTGCCTATGAAATTTCTGGTTATATTCAAAATGATGATGCCCCTCTACTCGAAAGTTGATGTTAATATTCAAATCATGTGCTGAAACAGATTTCTCCTGTCCACCGTTAAATTTATATCAATTCACTAGAACGTCAGCAAAAATCTTCCCTTTTTTGTGCGTAATCCACAGATGTATACGCAACTTTCATTAGTTTTGAGTTTTCTGATCTGAGCAAGTTCAGTGTCTCGAAAAAATTCGTCTTTACAGACTATTCTGTTTTTGACAGATTCTGCCATTTAATTTGCAATGCCTCTTTTGCTATTTTGATTGGATCTTTTTATCCTATGAAGTATCAGTGTTCGTAGCTAATGTCCAGTAGCATTGGTAGCAATTGGGTTGCTACAGAATATCATAATTTTTTGTGCACTAACCCTCTAATGAAGTTACTCTAAGTTTGGTGTGGAGGAAGCTTTCAAGGATCAAGAGAGAAGGATGATATAATGTGATCAAGAGGATAGTAACTCCAAAGCTTGGGGATGCCCCGGTGGTTCACCCCAATATATTCAAGAAGACTCAAGCGTCAAAGCTTGGGGATGCCCAAGGCATCCCCTTCTTCATCGACAAACTATCATGTCCTTTCTAGTGAAACTATATTTAATTCCGTCACATCTTATGTGCTTATCTTGAAGCGTATGTTTGTTTTTGTTTTTTTTATTTTCATTCTCTGAATAATATGGATCCTATCATTCTTTTGTGTGGGAGAGAGACACGCTCCGCTTTTTCATATGAATACTCGTATTCTTCACTTATATTCGTTGAGTATTCGTCTTTTGTTATCGTTTGCTCTCTAGCTCTTGTTTCTCATGCATCTCCTGTTAGAGCTGTTAGCTTTTGTTATATTATACTCTCATATATCATTGTTTAATTACTTGGAGAGTTTATCTTTTAAATAAGTTGATTGGTGTTTGGTTGAGAACAACAAAAGGCTAAATGTGGTAGATGGTATAACTAAATGATTCATAATCTTGTAGATCATTAAATTGTGTCACTTGAATCATTGATGTTGTTTTGAGATATTAAGTTGCTTAATGGTAAACATGATGGTCTAGTAAAGTGGAATGATTAAATGGTTGGATTAGAGAAACTTGAAAACTGTGCCACACTTAAATTTCCATTCGATTGCATAATGGTATATGACTTCTATTTGCCTAAAGCAACCGTAATGAATTTATGTTACGCGCTACCGTCGGGAAAGCCAACGATGATTTTGTCATTCGCCACGATCCCTCTAGGAGTAATTTTCATTATGTCTTGTATGATCATATTTTTATTTGAAATCTTTTCACTTGTGAGTTCTAAAACTGAGGTTTTCATGGCACTTCCACCACCATATTTCTAGCCTCTTCGGTACTTTGCTTTGCCCTTTCTCACATTGAGAGTTGGTGCATTTTTCGCGGGTACATCCAAACTCGTGGGAGATCTTCATCTTGTTCTCCTACACATAAGCCAAATATCTTTCTCAAAACATCCACCATACCTACCTACTACAGCATTTCCATAGCTGTTCCGAGATAAATTGCCATGCAATACCCATTGACGAGGGATGTCCCCATCAATACCCATGGTTACTAGCCTAGGGTAAGAGTTATGAGGTAGAGAACGCGTGGTGTTGGTAGATTCATCGGCTGACAAGCGGGAATTACCCAGGTTCGAGGCCCTCGAGTGTGGTAAAACCCTTACTCCTGCTTGTTTGTTATTGATTGTGTATATGCGGCGAGTACAGGGGTCTAGCAAGATATCGATCTTGCTAGGGTTTAGTGATTCTGGTTGGGCGTGTCCCTGGTCGGTCTCCCTCCTGTCCTTTATATAGGGGTACAGGTCTCGGGTCATAACCGACTAGGAGTACATATATGGAAAGTACTAGCGACTATGCTATCTATGGTATATGTCTTCGACTTGGGCTTCACTTCTTAGGCTTCTTCAGCCTATTGACAATTGGGTTTTAGTCATTATGTGCACCACGTACCCACACGAAGGGGTACCCGTTTGGTATAACCTTGTCATTAGCCCCCGAGTGCTTGGCTAATTCAGAGAATAAGTCATGGACTCACTACGTAGTGCACGTCTCATGTTTTATGCTTTTGATATCATGACTTTGTCTTTTGGATTTATGAGTTTTGACAAAGGATTTCGACTAAGTAGGCCTGGATTTATTCGACTCAGTCGAAACAAGTTAACTGCACTTGTGCAAAACCTTACTAGCCTTCAGTCGGGTTTCGAGTCCTTGGGCTCAAACCCGGAACATACTGGACAGAGACTCCTCAGGCCAGTCGATGGTCTTACTGATATTGTTCTGCATTTTTAATTTGCTACCCAGCGTGTCCGCCAGGATTTTAATCGTATCTGTTGACACGGAAATGTCTAGGATTTTAATACTGCTGGAGTGATCCTCGGCCATTTTGACTGATCGATGGGTCTTACCTTTGTATTTATCGTATACAACATCTGAGGTACTCTATCGACTGATTTTCGCTCAGGAATTTTTATGTTTCGAATGTCTTTTGATTCTATCGGGTGCACGACCATGCTCCCGATGCCCGATGGGAGTAGCCCCCGAGATTGTGCTTTATTGCTTGCAGTAGAGGATAATCTCAATTTTATGCTTTTACTAGTTGACTCTTTCTCATTCTTACCCTTTTGCTTTTGAGTTTGTAAGGAGCTTTTCCTTTTTGTCAGTCGCGGTACAACACCCGTCATTTATTCGTTTGGAATGATGTCATGTGTGACATCCTTCGCGTGCGAATAGCACTCTGACAGGACGTGACATAGTGGGTCTCACTCTTTTTCCGTTGTGGACGCCGGTTCAGTTCTGATTTGTCCTGACGTGGCGAGATTTTTGCAGACGTGATGATGATATCCTCGTTTTGTGCGCGCAGTGGGCGGTGTGGCCTGTGCCGAGCCGCCGTGTTTTTGTTTGGACAGCCACGATGAGCTTCTGGTTTTTACCATAAGTACGGGTGTCTCCGTTATGATTTATTTTACCCTGCCATTTGCCTCCTACTCTCCTCTTCTTCATCTTCCTCCTCTTGCGCCCGCCGCCGCTCTGTTGTCGCACTTCTTTCTTCTTTGCGTCCGCTCCTCCTTCTGCCTTCCCCCATGGCTGCTAAGAAGAGCTCTGCTTCTGCCACCACCGCTGCTGCCACCAGCAAAAAGAGGAAGGATGTGACTGCCGCTGTCGTCCCCGTTGTTCTGAAGAAAGAACCAGGTGTAGCGTACCTGCTCTTTAAATAAGGCAGATACCTGTGTATAGTGCAAATCCCTGGATCGATTCACTTGCACACACAGTTTACGATGTAATATCGCAACAAAGCGTCAATTTTATTACATCGATGATCCATAATTACAAAACATTCGATACAAGTTGCATAGCATAAAGCTAGCATTGAAAAAGTACACAGCGGAAATACAAAAGCAGTGGGTCTTCAACAACTTCATGTTGCCACAGGCGAAAACATGTTGATTGTAGACTCGAAACCTTTAAACGAAACCTCACTCGTAATTTGATCAATCTGCAATAAGAAAAATATTGCAACAACGTGGGTCAGATTCCATTAAAAATGGAGTCTGGCAAGTGACACTATGGTGGACACTTAATGGAATAACTCTATAGCCTATATGCATATTTGGCTGGTGGAGTTCAAGGCTATTTTGCATAAAGCCAATTTTTCCTATCTTTTTGGAAAACACTTTCTTCAAATCAAGACAAGTATGGCATGAAAACCATAAATCTCATCTTCCCTTGTTCACCCATCAAGTTTTATTTTCTGAAGTTGGAATGGTGGAATCCTCCGTTGACGTCCGTGATCAGCTGCTCAAATTGTCCGTACCGGGGACACGGCTAAGTACTTAGTTTTACACCCTGCAGAGGTTGTGCACTTTCACCATTGTACCCATCCAATCCAGATTATCCTCTACACACCATTTGTGATAAGGAAAGGAGAAGAATGAGACGAGATCTTTCATAAGCATTTTCCCTCCCACTTTGGCTTGACCCGTTCCACCTAACACCCTCTACATCTGCTTGTCAAGCCGGGGAGAGTCCACACAACATAATTGATCAAGCTAGAGCCCATATGGCAATGGCTGCACTGGAAGCAATCGTCACTCGGAGTTCTTCAGATTCCTCTGTTCCCAGGGTGGCCATCCACAAGTGCACGTACTCTAGGAACCATAGACATGGACCTGAGCAGCCACTCAACTTCGCCGCCATACAACCAATCCACCCTGGAGTTTCATTAACTTAATGGATGTGCACTCTCAGGTAAAAATCACCATGCTCACGGCCCTAAGTAGAATAGACATTCATCCTAGGCGACGACAACCATGAGCACAGCCCTGAGTAGTCACTTAACATTTTGTAAAAAATTTCATCAATTGCATAGCATCAATACATCTACTAAGTATGATATAGGAACCTAGAAACAGGAGTAAGGGAATTCTACACAGGTTTAGCATAGCAATACTATCCTACTCATGCATATAAAAATACTAAGTAATGCATATAGAAAAAAATAGGAAGTTTATGAGGTGTGCCACTTGCCTTTGAATGTTGTCGTTGTTCACAAATTCTTTTCAACAACGAACGTTTGCTCTCCGTTTAATCTAAACAATAATAGCAAACAACAATACAACAATCAACAAACAACAATCATCAAACATACATGCTCATATCAAATGAACAAACAAGTTTTGTAAAACTTCTAAGGAAAACATGTCATGCCATGAACATCTTTTAAGTTAATGCAAGCAAATGTATGTCAAAATGACTAAGGACTAATGTCAATAGTTGAATAAAATATTTTGTTTTATATCATCTTGTATAAGCCCTCTAATGGCTTTGTCTTGATGTGTAGAAATATTTAGAGAAGATACTAAGTCATTTCTTCAAGATGATAATATCATGATCAAAATTTGTTTAAGTCAAATGTGAAAGACAAGATTCGAAAAGAGGGAAAAGATAGAAAGAAAGATGTAGTTGTCCTCCAGGATTCATCTCCAGACTTGTAACATTCTTCTGAATGATGTCTTGATTGAGCTCTTGGTAGTCTTGATGAATCTTCAGACTTGATGATTCTTGTATCACCTAGGCTGGTCTTGGATTTAACTTAGTCTTCATGAAGTATCAGATAAGTAGGAAGAAAAGAGAGAGAGCAAGAAATACTTAGAGAATAGAGGAGGTTGGTCTTCTTGAACTTCTTCTTGCTTTTCTTCTAAGTGCTTCTACCCCTTGAAGATACTTCTGAAGTCTTGTTTTGGCTAAGTCCTTCAATGGCCTTCTAGCTCCATCTTGAAAATTACTAAGTGTCTAAGTGTAGCACTTTACTAAAATGCTAAGTTGAAAATACTTCTAACTTAGAGAAAATAATGAAGGGAAATTTTCCTATGGGAAATATATCTATATGTGAAAAATAAGTTATGCATGCAATGCACCTTTTAAATCCTAGGAAATATCATACAAAATTTGGGATATTTATAAAGTATGCATTTGGCTATAAATGCAATCTAATTAATTTCTATTTTTGGAAAATATAATAAAAGGAATAATTATAATATTAAAGTTTTCTATAATTAAATTTTTATAGCAAAATTTGTAATTAGTGTTAGTAGATAGGGGGCATTTAATTAAATTTATAGCAATTTGATTTAATCAAAAAAATATTTCCATTAATTGTTATGTGGAAAAATACTCAAACTATTCAAATTAACTATATAACTATGAATTCATTCAATATTACTCAAAAATATTTCATAGCAGTGTCATCACATTATAAATATTCCAAAGTCTCTTAAACAATTTTATTTACAATTTTTGAATTTACAGATTTAAAGTTATGGCAAAAATACTCAAATTCACCATTTGGAATTAAAATATTTCCAACTAAGTCAAATTTGAATTTTGGTAGATCCAAATTAATCTACATGTCAAGGGCTTTCCAAATATATAAAAATATTTGAATTTCGATAAACAGAGAAAAAGATATGATAGTTTGAATAGACAGGGGCTTTTCTGCAAAACTGCCATTTTTAATTTAATTAGAAAACGAAATTCCACGCTGGCGCTGACTAGTCATGCTGACTCAGTGCTGAGCTGGATAAGTCATTGAATCTGGTCCGCACGATCTAGATCTAACGGTGCTAAACAGATCGTACCGATTCAAATAAAAGAAAAGGCAGGAGCCGTTGGATCAAGATCCAACGGACCAGATCTAACGACCAAACGCGGGCGGCGCTAGGTCACCGGAGACCTCGCCGGAGTTGCGCCCGTGGCGGCGTCACAGCGTTCCTTACGTTACACGGTTCTCTGGGACGAACGAGTCTTAACAAAACGAAGAGGAGGTCGCGGTGGTCTTGGTGGCGCAGTAGGAAGTTCCGGCGTGTCCCTCTCCTCCTTGTATCGCTCGCCGGACTCGGGGACTGCGGCGACCTGCTTCGGGCGGGGAAGAACACGACGCCCTGGTGCGTTGAGAGAAGCACAAAGGGGTCACGCAGATGCGCACGGAGAAGGCAAAGCGAGAGGAAGTGAACGGAGAGGTCGAGAGGTTCGGTACTCACCGGAAATAGAGGAGTTCGTCGGTGGAAATGGCGGACGGTGGCGGCTTCAACTCGAACAGCCCGACGCCGATTGGGCTAGGGTTTTTTGGGGGAAAACGAAGAGGAGGAGCTGGGGTATTTGTAGGGGGCAGAGGAGGGAACGCTCGCGTTGATCACGGCTCGAATTTGGAAGGGGATCGCCGGCGGATTTCTCGGGCGCGATTTGGGAAGAGGTTGAAGACGACTCGGGCTGACAGGTGGGTCCCGCTGCCAAGTTATTTTCTTTTTCTTTTCTGTTTTATTTATTTTCTTTATAACTTTTGATTTATAACTCCAAATGAGGTCAAACAAATTTCTAAAAATTTGTAAAATTATTATCTTTGTGTTAAACCAGTTGTGGGAATGTTTTGAACATTTTTGAAAAATAATATTTTGAATTATTGATTAAATACAAATTTGACACTTAAAGTCAAATTTGAAATTATATTTTAATTAAATCTTCTTTTGGCTAAATAAAATTTGTAAAATACCCACTGTAGGGACCCCTCGGACAAGTCCGAGATGCCCACGTTATGTAAGAGATCACGATACCAATGATCAGTGCATCGCAATCACATAACCAACTTAGGTATCAAAGAGTTACATCATTCAAGTCGTACGAATAAAAGTCTTACAACACATAGACGGTCATACGACCAAAGTCAACAAACCTCGTCACGTAGGACGGAATTAACTAAGATAGCGGAAGCTCGTGGCTAGCGACGGCTCTTAACATCTCCGAGCGCAGATTCCCACAAGTGCAGTTGACCGGTGATAGCTAAGTGGCGAAGTCGTCGTCGAACACCTCCTCCTCGATGAAGAACTCCTCATTGCAATCTGGACATTTGAATATCCAGGGACAGAGCCACATGAGTACAATTACGTACTCGCAAGACCACCTCTAGGCTTAAATTCTCATGATAGTGAAGAAAACACTTTTAGAAAACTGGGATAGCTGCTATATTTGACTATAGGGCTTAGTTTTCGAATACCATGATTTTAGACATAGAGAAAACGACATCTCTATATCTTTGTTGAAGAAAACATTTAGAGATAGAATTCTCTTCGCTGAAATGCGACATCTCTATATCTTTGTTGAAGAAAACATTTAGAGATGGAATTCTCTTCGCTTAGATATAACGAGGACATATCCAAGTTCAAAACTTTTGTTTATAAAAGTTTATCAAAACACTAGGATAGGGGTAACCCTTTTCTTTCTACCTTGAGGTCGGACTGGTTGTCTCCCTGAGATCAACCATCCTTGCCCAAAATTCCGTACCTCCCAGGTACCACTTTATTGCCTCCTCGTTTTCCTTCGAAAACCTTCCTCTTTTGAAACCATAAAACATCCAGCATGCCTAGTGGGACCTTTCCAACCGTCCATGACCGCGGACGCGGCTATTCGAATAGATTTACACTCTGCAGAGGTTGCACACTTTACCCACACCTATCGGTTATTCCGCCGTGTCTGCGACGGCCGGACATACGACAGCATGCGGGGGTCCGGATAACACGATCAAAACTTTCCACTATGACCACCCTAGTATCGGGGCCTCCCGGTAGGTTTGTTCTCCTCGGCACCGTGTGCTCCACTAGACCTCTTGGTCTTTCCTCGGGACACCACACCGCCACGTCAGGAGACCTGCCGTAATCGTCCGGCTGTTGGTACTCAATAGTGTATTGCCTCTTCCGGACGACAACCCGGCTTCGAGGGCCCAGCCCTCATAGAAAGTATGAGAGCCCCAACACTAAAACAGACAAGCTTCCGGCTAAGCCCTACCCATGTCAGGTAGTGTGGTTGCACGGGTTAATTGTTCGGGTGGCAGCTAGGGTCACACTTTGTTTTTTATAGCACCTTCTCCTCCGACTACTCCCGGTAGCTCGGGTTTTCGCAAACATCTCCGATTGCTCCCAGCATTTCGGGTTTTAATAAAACACTTGATCGCCGATTGCTCCCAGCAGCTCGGGTTTTCCTCCATAAAACATTTTTTATCAAATAGGTCCCCATCCTATAGTTTTGAGGTAAGATAACAGAATATACTCTTTGAAAACTTAATCTTCTTTATAGAGCCTTCAATGACAAGACTCATCAAGTAGAACCCTTCTTATAATACCTACAGCTATTCTAGTAGATAACTTTGGCCAAACAATATTTGGTAAAAATAGTTTTCGGGTGGCAAGGCGCCACAAAAGAAGTAAAACATGCATTATTTTATTTTGAAAACAAAACATGCTTGATAAAATAATAAGATTTCATTATAGTGGTGAGGTGGGCTTGCCTTGCTCAAAGTACTGTCCCTGATCTTGTTCTTCAACGTAGTCGTGCTCAGCTACCTCGTACTGCTCTTCCTCGGGTTGCGATTCTACCGTAACATGAAAAACAGATGAGACTAGCGTAAGTCCTAAAATGCGAGTTGATAACAATCTAAAATATAACAACAAACAACAAGCATCACAAACAGAAAACACAACTAATGCATCCAATATTTTTTAGGGGCTGTTTACATGGTTTAAGCATAATTCTTAAATTACTGCTCCTAAAATTAAAACCTTCTACCACATCATTGCTAACACACATGTGGAGCTCTGAAAATTAGCTGTGCATGAAAATCTATCACCAAACAAGAATTAAAAATCAGATAAGAGCTACTGATGTCAAACTTAAACAGAAGATAGGTTCAGTTTTATAAATCTACTGAATGCATAATTAGCCTTTCGGGTGAGATAGGAGTTTTCTCTTTAAGTGGAGGTTTTATTCATCAAATTTGGATACTCCTAGCTTAAGTTATCCCAGTTTTAAAATAAAGTATACTTCTGATCATTATTTATGTGCAGAAAATAATAAGAATTATTTTGGTGTCAAACCAGTGGGGTGAGTTAGATAAAACTTGTGGCTATCCCATAAAAATATCCTCAACATTTATCTGTGGACAGAGGTGGCTCCACCAATTAAAACTAGACATGTCATAATCTCTGAAATTTCAGAAATGCATTTTAAGAGATTATTTCCCTGTTGTTCAGGGATTTACTCACTAAGAAATATCAAGTTACTGGAAAAATCCACATTTGTAGTATGTGATACCTCCAACACATATCTAACACTTCCAATTGGATTTACCACAAAAAGTGTTTTTATTGAAGAGTTAAAAATCACCAAACACATACTGATGTTATTCCTAGAGTAAATATAACTTTTGCTATAGTAATATCCTGCATGCAAGATTTACCAATCTAGATAGGCATTTTTACAACCTTTCCAACAGATCCAAGATTGCATGATTTGGATTTACAGAACCCAAGTTATTAAACTAATGGTGTAATAGATACTTTTTACTAGATCTATTTTAACACTCAACAGGAAACACATTTTGGACCAAATCCAATGCCACATGGTTAAGCAAACGTGCATGCATGTCACAAAATTTATCTCATCATTTGAGCCACTCTAGATTTACCACAAAAGATTTAAAGCTAAACTCTAGATTTACTGGAAAAATTAACAGGAAAAAGAATAAAAGGGAAACAGGCCGAACGGGCCAGATCGGCCCAGCGGCCATGCAGAGCAGCGCGAAATCGCGCGGGGACGGAGCTGGGCCGGCCCAAACGCGCGCGGCTGCGCGCGCACGGGGAGGTTCAAACCTGGCCGTAGATCTTGTGATCGACTGCTCACGGTCGTCGTCCTCCTCGCGACGCAGCGCGGACGAACCAGACGAGGGGGAGGGAGATGGTGGCGCTGGCGCTCACCAGAGACCGCGCTGGGCCAGGGGAAGGGTGGAGATCGACGGAGGGGACGATGGAGAGCTCGACGGTGCCCTCAACTCTCGCATGCAACGTCAGAATCCATGGCGACGGCGGCGGCGAGCTTCTCGGGTCGAGGACGAGCGCGGCGGCTACGGACACTTAGAAGAGAAAAGGAGGGCAGGGGGAGTTAGATCTCGACGAGGCGCGCTCAAGGGGCCAAGAATGGCAGAGAGAGGTGAAGGGGATCGACGGTGAATGTCGTGGGAAGAGCTCGGTCTCCGACGGCGATTTCCTCTTCCATAGCTCGAGAGAGGGCGTGGCTTTGAGTGAGGGTGGTATGGGTGAGCAGAGGAGGTGTGGGGGAACCTCGGGTAGGGTTTTAAGAGGAGAGGGCGAGCTGGGGGCAGCTCCAAAACCAGGGGCGGGTTTCTCGGGTTCCCTCGGGCAGGGGCGGTTTGGGGAAGGGGAGGGGAGTTCTGGTTGGTCCTCTGGGGCGGTGGAGAGGGGCAGAGAGGATGTTGGTCGGGAGGGGGCTGCCTGGCCAGTGAGAAGAGAGGAGAGGAGCTCGGATTGGGTGGGAAAGAAAAGAAAAGAGAGAAGAGAGAGGAGAGATGGACCCTAGTCCATGACATGTGGGACCAGGAGGGGGGGTGTTGTTCTCCTCTTCCAGCAGGTGGAGTAGAAATGTGAGAGAGAGAAAAGAAGTTTGGAGTAAAATCCTCAAACATATTCAAACCCTAAGTTTGAATAATTCAAACCTTAATCACAAAAGAAAAGAAATAATAAATCAATTACCCATGCTCACCATAATTAGTGAAACTACTTAATTTTCTAAATGCCCAAATCAAACATCTTATTAAGCTCCCAAGGAAAAGAGAACTTTTGGTGAGAAGGAAAAAGAATCACTCAAATGGTCATGTTATTTTGATGACTACAAAAGCTAGTGAGATTCATATGCAAACAAGCTCTTGTGTGATAATTTAGAACAGCGTATGGAAGTATATGTGACCTAGATGGAAATGTTTCAAAGGCATGCCAAAAACCATTTAGTGTTTGCTTATTAATAGCTCCTGGTTTGGCTAAGTTTTAACAACCATGAAGATCATAATAGTGGATACTTTATTTTGGTGCTATGTGACTTTAGTGTTTTCAATGTCAGGGAACACTAGTGGAGCACACACAGCATAAGATATGCAAACAAAATAAATCCTTACTCAAATTTCTACACACAAAAGTTTCAGCAAGAGGTGAAAAATTTAGAATAACAACACAATGCTAAAGCTAACAGAATTGGGGTGTTACACCCACATTTCCAATATGTTTGAATTTAAGTTATTTAAACTCATATTCCAATATTAAATAAATTTTAGCTTTAATAGATTATTAAATATCATATTACAAGTATTTGTAATGAAAAGAGAAAATGTAATGTAATCATTTTTAATTCAAATTGTTTTGTGCACCATTATATTTTATATTAAGATATATCATTTGAAAATTTTATAAACAACTTTGGAAAGATTTGAAATTTAATTCTTTTCTTATATAGAATATATATTCATGACAATCATTTTATGTTTTGAAAATAATTGGAATTCATTTTAAGCTAATGAAATGTTTATTTGGATAATCCATTTATTATAAAATATATGAAGTTATTAAAGTTATAAACTATAGGGTTGTAATTTCAACACTAAGTTTGAACTTAGTTGTAAGAATGAAAAACTATTGACAAATAGATCATGTTTTAAATAGTTTAAAAAGAACACTTATAAATATTATTTTAATTTATGAATAGCTATGGCTATGTGGTTGGAATCATATACTTAGGAGGAAACTATTGACTTCATGAATATGGTTTGAAGGTTTGTAAAACATTTGTCAAATTAGATATTGAGTTTTAATAATTACAATGGATAATAAATTGTTTACTTGAAACAACTTTTGGAAATAAGGTTAAACTGAGATATTTGAAATATTAAACCTTTTTATCATGTTTAAAGTCTTTTGTAGTTGGTTTTCTTATGTATTTTAATATTTTCTTTTAATCAAAACAAAAGTTTTAAATTCTAGTGAGTTTCAACATTATAATATGTTGGGATGTTACATACTACCACCCTTAAAAGGAATCTCGTCCTTGAGATTCGAAGAAGCTAGAAAGACAAAGCAAATGCTTGAAATGATTCTGATAGCTCGAGATGTTTTGAGAAATGAAATTTCTGACATGGAAACTTGAAAACTTGGCAGCGAATGATTTTTCTGATTAGGAGGATAGAAAGATAGTTTGAGATCTCTGGGTTTAAGCGACTGGGTTTGAATTATCTAGGTGGCTACCACCCTTAAAAGAAAATTTTGTGGTCAGTCTAGAAACTTTGTTTAATTCCTTTTTATTTCTCCGTTGTAGAGCGTACAAGTATTCGAAATACAATGACATGTGGTAGCTACGAGAAGTTTTAGCACTCACGTTTTCCACTCGCTCCTTGAAGAGATTTAATCCTCTTCCACTCTGGGCAGCCACTGGCATAGTGTCCCTTATCCTTGCACCTGTAGCATGTTATGTGCCTAAGATCCTTCTTGGATTCACTCTTTTGTCTTTGTTCCTCCAGGGTCTTCATGAGAGACTGTTGCATTCCTTCCTTGGCTTGCTGGTTAGCTTATGCACCAAAGGATAATATGGACATTGGATTGGAACATGGGTCGTTCCTTCACACAGGAAACAAATAATCCGTTTGGAGCGGCGTCCATTAATTGGACGTCTGATGTGACCATGGGGCCACTCATCAGAGCAATCTTCGGACGTATGTCCTATCTCTCCACAAGTTTTGCATGCCTTTAGTTTGTTCATAGGGTCCTCTTCAACAACCCTATGGTTTTGATCAATCTTAGGCGAGTGGTCATTGATCACCTTCTGACTCTGGTCCCTTAACAGTATTCGCGTAGTTGGGTACAATTTACTGTTGTTGATATTGAAGTGAGACATCTGCTGGTTTTTAGAGAATAAATGAGTTAATTTATATGTACTATGGAGAATTATTAATTCAATAATTTTAGAACAAGGCAACCAATTCCTAACAAAATCTATCTACATGATTAAAACACATGCAAACACCTAAATTTCACACTTATTTTGAGAACTCGAACTAATCATTTATCGAACGAAAACACATCAATGTCATGGAATTACAAAAACGATAGTACTGCCATACCACAATTTGATAGGTCAATACATCAAATCGATACGATAAGCTAAATGAGATAAATGGTGGTCCCTCTAACGTGTTTTGTATTGCTCCACTTATTCCTCCTCAATCTCACGCTTGCGTTTTATTGCGTGGTTATTTGCCACAGGCGTGACTTCTCCCTCAGTTGACTCTTCAAAAAGAACCTCTTCGGGGTCTTCTTCATCCTTTACCTCTGAGTTTACTACCACATTTCCAGTGCCTTCGTCACTTCCTTCAGCTACTAGCAGTGGTGGAGGTACATAGAGTTGCGCCTCAAGGGTGGCGATCTGCTCATCCTTGTTAAGACTCTGCAAATGTAGTTCATGGATGAGTTCCTCCATATGGCCAATGAGGGTTTCAGAAGTCTGGAGTTCTTGGGTTTTTGCGTGTATGACGGCTCGGGCATGATCTGCGATGTTATAAGCTTGCTGAACCTTTCTGGTCAGACGGTTCATGAGAAAATCCAAGTCTTCAAACATCTTGTTAGTGATGGGCAGGTCCAGGCGATTTCCCGTGTGAGCCATTGAGTGGCCATGCGCATCCCTCTTCCCAAAGGCACGGAAGGGCGATTCTGGTGCCAGCTTGTTGCGATACTTATAACACAATCGGGCCATCAAGTCCACCATAGCTATGTTCACTCCTTCAATCCATTCAGGGTAGTAGGTGACATAGTCCACGGGCTCGAAGTCTGGCATCGTGGGATCTGGGGTCATGATTGTACGGATTTCCCAACGCGTCACATCAGGTATGTCGGTCTCTTCCTTCCTTCCTCGGAAATAGGGCGGTGGTAGCTTCAATATACTTGTCAACCTAGACAGCTGCCTCCCAAAGATGAAATCCGACAAAACTCCAGCATACGCGGTCTCAGTGTACTCTCCCATCTAAAATTTTGAAGAGGAAAGAGTATTAGAATTAAAATGAAACAGAGAAAAATTCATATGATAAAATGAAAAGTTTTGTTTTTAGAAAAGTGAATAAAATAGATTTGAATCCTATGGTCAAATCCTAATTCTATCCAAACCTAGGGTTTCGAACCTACAGGCAACACAGTGCTCTGATATCATCTGTAGCGTACCTGCTCTTTAAATAAGGCAGATACCTGTGTATAGTGCAAATCCCTGGATCGATTCATTTGCACACACAGTTTACGATGTAATATCACAACAAAGCGTCAATTTATTACATCGAAGATCCAAAATTACAAAACATTCGATACAAGTTGCATAGCATAAAGCTAGCATTGAAAAAGTACACAGCGGAAATACAAAAGCAGTGGGTCTTCAACAACTTCATGTTGCCACAGGCGAAAACATGTTGGTTGTAGACTCGAAACCTTTAAACGAAACCTCACTCGTAATTTGATCAATCTGCAATAAGAAAAATATTGCAACAACGTGGGTCAGATTCCATTAAAAATGGAGTCTGGCAAGTGACACTTTGGTGGACACTTAATGGAATAACTCTATAGCCTTTATGCATATTTGGCTGGTGGAGTTCAAGGCTATTTTGCATAAAGCCAATGTTTCCTATCTTTTTGGAAAACACTTTCTTCAAATCAAGACAAGTATGGCATGAAAACCATAAATCTCATCTTCCCTTGTTCACCCATCAAGTTTTATTTTCTGAAGTTGGAATGGTGGAATCTGTAAGGACCCCTCTGACTAACCGTCAGAGATGACCCCGTTATGTAAACAGATCACGATCCCAATGATCAGTGCATCGCGATCACATAACCAACATGGTATACAAAGTTACATCATACAACTCGAATAGTATAAGACTTACATAAATAATGGTCTCATGACCAAGTCTGCAAACATCGTCACACTTGACGAATATTAACTAAGGTTCAGCGGAAGCTTCGGCTAGCGTCGACCCTCGTCACGTCCTGACGCATTCCCACAGAGCAGTTGAGCGGGACACTCAGTTGGCGTAGTCGTCGGCGTACTCCTCCTTCTTGTCGCACATCTCCTCATTTCAACCTGGACGTTTGAATATCCAGGGACACAGCCATATGAGTACATTTACGTACTCGCAAGACCACCTCTAAGGCTTAAGTTTTCATGATAATGCAAGAAAACACTTTTCAAAAACTGGGATGGCTGCTATATACGACTATAGGGCTTAGTTTTCGAATACCATGATTTTAGACATAGAAAATACGACATCTCTATATCTTTGTTGAAGAAAAACATTTAGAGATAGAATTCTCTTCTCTTAGATATAGCAAAGACATATCCAAGTTCAAAACTTTCTTTTGTAAAACCTTTAAAAACACTAGGATGGGGATACCCCTTTTTCCTTCCTTGAGGTTGGATTGATTGTCTCCCCGAGACCAATCATCCTCCCCCAAATTCCGTACCTCCCAGGTACCTCCTGATTTCCACATAAACATTTTTCCTTCATAAAACAACTTCTTTCTCCAGACGCCCAGTGGGGCCTTTCCAACCGTCCATGACCGCGGACGCGGCTATTCGAATAGATTTACACTCTGCAGAGGTTGCACACTTTACCCACACCTATCGGTTATTCCGCCGCGTCTGCCACGGCCCGTCATACGACTGCATGCGGGGGTCCGGATAACACGATCAAAACTTTCCACTATGACCACCCTAGTATCGGGGCCTCCCGGTAGGTTTGTTCTCCTCGGCACCGTGTGCTCCACTAGACCTCTTGGTCTTTCCTCGGGACGCCACACCGCCACGTCAGGAGACCTGCCGTAATCGTCCGGCTGTTGGTCCTCAACAGTGTATTGCCTCTTCCGGACGACAACCCGGCTTCGAGGGCCCAGCCCCCATAGAAAGTATGAGAGCCCCAACACTAAAACAGACAAGCTTCCGGCTAAGCCCTACCCATGTCAGGTAGTGTGGTTGCACGGGTTAATTGTTCGGGCGGCAGCAGGGACTTCGAAATTAAACTTCCATCTCCGACTGCTCCCAGCAGCTCGGGTTTTCGCAACACCTCCGAATGCTCTCAGCATCTCGGGTTTTCATAAAACAGTTCTGACTCGCTGATTGCTCCCAGCAACTCAGGTTTTCCTCCATAAAATAGTTTTACCAAACGGGCTCCCATCCTATAGTTTTGAGGTAAGATAACAGAATATACTACTTGAAAACTTAATCTTCTTTATAGAGCCTTCAATGACAAGACTCAACAAGTAAAACTCTTCTTATACTACCTACAGCTATTCTAGTAGATAACTTTGGCCAAACAATATTTGGTAAAAAAAATAGTTTTCGGGTGGCAAGGTGCCACAAAAAGAAGTAAAACATGCATTATTTTATTTTAAAACAAAACATGCTTTGTAAATAGTAGGATTTGCAAAAAGGTGGTGAGGTGGGCTTGCCTGGCTCAGAAATATGTCCTTGGTCTTGATCTTGATGTTCCTCAGGTTCATTCCTCACTTCCCGTTCCTTCCCGATCGTATCTAACGTCGTAAACAGGAAAAGGAACAACACTCAGAATACAGGACAATGCCACAAGGACATAACAAACAGCAAGCATTGTACCAGACACTGAGATACAAACAGAAGCAAACAACTCCTATAACTATACAACAACATTCAACAAAGTTCATAGAGCTAAGACAACAACAGATTTTCCTAAGAAAATATACACAACAACTATGTGTATTAAAAAGGTAGTTCTACAGAACACTAAAACAACACATCATTTAGGGTTATTATATCACTTAACAAGAGTTGTTATATTAGTTTCAGGAAATACTTCAGACAAAAGTATTTTATTATTTTAGGAAATACTTCAGACAAAAGTATCTAAATAGTTAGGAAATACTTCAGACAAAAGTATCTTAATACACAAGCAAGTATTAATAATAACACTAGCATTGAGCACACTCACATGCAAACATGTTACTAGCACAAGAAACACCTACTATCAAGTAACTAAGCGACAAACAATGGTAACACCACTATCCAAACATGTTTATGACTAAGAGCTAAAATGGTGCACTAGACCTATTTAACAGGACAACACAATTAAGGTCACTTCAACATTTAAACCAAACAATCCCATAGTAACCAAGTGTTGCCAGCAAAACTTGAAGTGAACAAGTCATACAACAATCATTACAAAGCACAAACAATTACTTAATAGCATTTAACACCAATTACATCCACATGCATAATACCCAGGTAAAGTTAGTGCAACTCCTAGGAAACAAGATGAACTATGTGAAAACTCAAAAGTGAATGTGCTAACAATACTTTTAGGAAATTCATTAAGGTGATTAAAGGATAACCTAAGTTTCTGTACTTAAAGAGTTAATAAGCACACCAACACATAACAATTAAGGTAAACAGGAATTAACTTATTAAATTTATTGGATAAATAAGATGATGTTTAAAGAGGTAAAACATAACACACAAAAATACCCACAAGCAAAGTATATAAACACAATTGATGTTATTATTAGGGTACAAAGTGAATAATGTTAAACATATGCAAACAATGCACCACAAATTATCAAAGTGGTTTAGTCAAGTCATTATTATTGAGTTAAGGTTCTGATCTTCAAAAGTTGATTAATAATATTTCTACAATTCTCATTTGCTAAGAACAGATGATTAAGAGCTAATACTTTTATTAGCCAAAGTTGCTGTTTTGGTGGATAACTCATAACTCCTAAGAAAATGTTCAGAACCTTAAATCCTTCTACCACAGTGCACCTAGCACCCATATCAAGTGGTGAAACTTGGATTTGTAATATAAACTATTACCAAACAGTAGCTAAAAATCATGCAACTCCTACTGGTCTCAAAACCATAATGAATAGAGTTCCAGTTTTAGGAATCTCCTACATGCAAGCTTAATTCCTATGGATAGGTATTGACTTAAGCTTTGTGTAGAAATTGTATTCACTCAATTTGGACACTCCTAGCTCAAGATATTCTATTTTAAGTGAAGAACATATTTTTTACTTGCTTTAAGGTGCAACACAAAGTTTAAATATTTTTGAGACAAAACCAGTGTGGTATGATAAACAAAACACATATGTGCTACACAAAAATACTCCTAAACCATTTGTATGAACATACAAGGCACAAACAATTAAAACTAGATACATGCAAATAACAGAAAATAAGAATATCCATTTTAAAGTGTAATAACCTACTGTTTTAGCAAATAATCTACCAAGAGCAAAATATAAGATGAAAAATTCAACCAAGCTAGTATATGATAGCTAATACCAATATCTACCACATGCAATTGGATTTACTCCAAAAAGTATTTTTAAAAAGGATTTAAAATTCTTCAAATACCTATTGATGTCATTATTAAACTTTACATAACTTTAGTTAGACACATCTCCTGCATGCAGGGCTTATCGATCTAGGTAGGTATTCTCCTAGGCTTACCATAGAACTAAAGTTTGCAAGATTAGGATTTATAAAACTCAAGTTATTAACTAAATGGTGAAACAGATACTTTTTACTAGATATACTCCAGCACACACATAAAAACATATTTTTGAAAAAGGCTAAAGCCAAATGGTTAAGAAAACTCACTGGTATCCTAAAATATTTACTTCAATATTTTAGGACGCACAGATCTACCACAAATGAAATAAAGCTAGGCTACCAAACCACTGAAAAATAAATAGAGAAATAAATTGCTTAAAAGAAAAAGATTAGAAGGGCTGGATCGGAGCAGGCCCTGCCGTGCGAGCTGGGCCGGCCCGCGAGCACTGCGCGTGTGTCTCAGGCGGTAAGTCACCGTCGGATCGCGAACAGACGACAGGGATTAGATCGGGGAGGATTCAAGCACGGCCGTTGATCCGGAGATCGACGACTCGCGGCTTTCTTCTTCCTCCGGACACGTAGGCATGGAGCAGAAACCCTAGAAATGGAGGGGTGCACGCCCTGCTCACCTAGAGCTTCCCCAAGACGATGGAGTGGTTGGAGGTGGGTGCGGAGAGCTAGGGGAAGTCGAGGGGCGGGCTCAGATCTCGTCGGCGAGCCTCCGGTCGACGAGAACGCCGAGGACGCCTTGCTCGGGTGCAGCGAGGTCTCGGCTGCTCCAGTGAACCTGCACACCGACGAGGATGTCTTCGAGGTTGCCCGAGAGGAGGGGAACGAGTCAGTGCTAAGAGAACGAGTAGAGAAGGACGGGAGCGAGAGGATTGTCCAAGGCAAGGTCGCGGCTCCGAGCTCTCGGCCTCGTGTTCCCAGGGAAGCAGAGAGCGAGAGGGCTCGTGTTCTTGCACGAGGTGATGGAGGAGAGGCAGAGGAGGGGAATGGGCAAGGTGAGAGAGAGAATGGGAGTCTCGGGACTCTTATCCGAGCAATGCCCGTTCTACGGTGGACGACGTGCACGGACGCGGACGGAGGGAGCACGGAAAGACGATTGGGCCATCTGGGCGGTGTCTGCAGTGTCTCTGGAGAGAAGAGACAGATCATGGGCAAGGTTTAGGGCTCGGGCTCTCTGCGGTTTGGTCGGAACGCGGACGTGGCCGGCGTGGACTGGCGGAGGAGGGCGGCGCTCAGGACACCCGCTAGGGACAGAAGGAAAGGGGGCAGGGGTGCGCCAGTGTACTCATGAGGGTGTTGGGGAGCTGCTGGCGCGAGGATATGACCAGAGAGGGTCGAGGGCACGGATTGGGTGGAGAGGGAGGTGCCTGGTCGTTTCTGCCCAACAGGTGTTTGCTGAAATGCCTAAAAGAGAAAAGAAAAGAGATTAAAGCCAGGGTTGGGCAGGGTAGGTGACCAAAGAGTCCAGGGGGTGTGAGAGGATTAAATGCTGGTCTAATACCAGAGAATGATGAAGAGGAGTGTTGGTTTTTAGAGAAAGAGGAGGTTAGGGCTGATTAGACTAAGCCACAAAAGAAGGATGGAGTTGTCAACACTTTGACAAGAAAATTAAAAGACAAGATGGGTTGATTAGAGGGGGTATAAGTGCAGCATTAGGTTTAAGAGCTTAGGTCAAAAAGGCTCAACAATAGTAGATCCAAAAATGACAAGGTGCTATAATATAAACTAGATATGGTCATCTTAAAATGGAGCACTCAAAAACAATCAAGGAATAGTGATTAAACATTTAGAGTATTTTAAATGAGATTATGGGTAGATAGTAGACATGATATGGATGAGGTTGGGTGAGTTGCATTCCCAAAATGAATAAAGAGAAGCCTATTTGCCATGCTAAAGAAATGCTAAAAATTAATAAGAGGGAAGATTGATTTCCTATCTATATAAAATATAAATTTTGTAAACATCCACACAAATCCATTCTACAAGAGGTAATACATCCCACTCAGTTAAGACAAGCAAATCAATCCGTTTGGATACAAATTAAATTATGTGCAATAAATGTTGCTAAATTCAATCACCACATGAGCACCCATAAAATAACACACTCAAGGCCAACAAATTAAGTACATAACCAATAGGATCAAACTCACAAGAATAATTGGCTAATTAAACATACTTGTAAGATTCAGTAATTATATTTGTGAAGTGGTGATCAATAAAAGTTATGATAAGCTTTTGAAGAAAGAGGGTTAAACAATTTCTTAGTGGTAGTTTCCAAAGAAGTACAAATTGAGGAATGTTGAAATAATAGTTGCAAAACTTGCCACATATTAGGCTCAAAATATATTAAGACTTATTATATGGTCCTGTATAGTATTGCAAACAAATAGTTTTGTTGAAATACTGTTAGTCTCTCAAAAGATATATATTTTTTTGGGTGGTTGCTAAAATCATAGTAAATAGAGTTTATTAAAAGGAAGTTAGGAGAAAGTACATGCACTATTTTACTGGTCGTAACATTGGAATCAGATGTCATATTATAACTAGGTTGATTTTTAGGGTTGATAGCTAGAGAGGTTATCAACACAACACAAAACACCACATGACCAACATAGCATACCAGGGAAAACACATCCATTGACAAAACATTTAAAAAAGTTTTTGTTGCCTCAGAATTTTGCTCAAATTGTCCGTACCGGGGACACGGCTAAGTACTTAGTTTTACACCCTGCAGAGGTTGTGCACTTTCACCATTGTACCCATTCAATCCAGATTATCCTCTACACACCATTTGTGATAAGGAAAGGAGAAGAATGAGACGAGATCTTTTAGAAGCATTTTCCCTCCCACTCTGGCTTGACACGTTCCACCTAACACCCTCCACATCTGCTTGTCAAGCCGGGGAGAGTCCACACAACATAATTGATCAAGCTAGAGCCCATATGGCAATGGCTGCACTGGAAGCAATCGTCACTCGGAGTTCTTCAGATTCCTCTGTTCCCAGGGTGGCCATCCACAAGTGCACGTACTCCAGGAACCATAGACATGGACCTGAGCAGCCACTCAACTTCGCCGCCATACAACCAATCCACCCTGGAGTTTCATTAACTTAATGGATGTGCACTCTCAGGTAAAAATCACCATGCTCACGGCCCTAAGTAGAATAGACATTCATCCTAGGCGACGACAACCATGAGCACAGCCCTAAGTAGTCACTTAACATTTTGTAAAACTTTTCATCAATTGCATAGCATCAATACATCTACTAAGTATGATATAGGAACCTAGACACAGGAGTAAGTGAATTCTACACAGGTTTAGCATAGCAATACTATCCTACTCATGCATATAAAAATACTAACTAATGCATATAGAAAATAATAGGAAGTTTATGAGGTGTGCCACTTGCCTTTGAATGTTGTCGTTGTTCACAAACTATTTTCAACAACGAACGTTTGCTCTCCGTTTAATCTAAACAATAATAGCAAACAACAATACAACAATCAACAAACAACAATCATCAAACATACATGCTCATATCAAATGAACAAACAAGTTTTGTAAAACTTCTAAGGAAAACATGTCATGCCATGAACATCTTTTAAGTTAATGCAAGCAAAATGTGTGTCAAAATGACTAAGGACTAATGTCAATAGTTGAATAAAATATTTTGTTTTATATCATCTTGTATAAGCCCTCTAATGGCTTTGTCCTTATGTGTAGAAATATTTAGAGAAGATGCTAAGTCATTTCTTCAAGATGATAATATCATGATCAAAATTTGTTTAAGTCAAATGTGAAAGACAAGATTCGAAAAGAGGGAAAAGATAGAAAGAAAGATGTAGTTGTCCTCCAGGCTTCATCTCCAGACTTGTAACTTTCTTCGGAATGATGTCTTGATTGAGCTCTTGGTAGTCTTGATGAATCTTCAGACTTGATGATTCTTGTATCACCTAGGCTGGTCTTCGATTTAACTTAGTCTTCATGAAGTCTCAGATAAGTAGTAAGAAAAGAGAGAGAGCAAGAAATAATTAGAGAATAGAGGAGGTTGGTCTTCTTGAAATTCTTCTTGCTTTTCTTCTAAGTGCTTCTACCCCTTGAAGATACTTCTGAAGTCTTGTTTTGGCTAAGTCCTTCAATGGCCTTCTAGCTCCATCTTGAAAATTACTAAGTGTCTAAGTGTAGCACTTTACTAAAATGCTAAGTTGAAAATACTTCTAACTTAGAGAAAATAATGAAGGGAAATTTTCCTATGGGAAATATATCTATATGTGAAAAATAAGTTATGCATGCAATGCACCTTTTAAATCCTAGGAAATATCATACAAAATTTGGGATATTTATAAAGTATGCATTTGGCTATAAATGCAATCTAATTAATTTCAAATTTTGGAAAATATAATAAAAGGAATAATTATAATATTAAAGTTTTCTATAATTAAATTTTTATAGCAAAATTTTGTAATTAGTGTTAGTAGACAGGGGGCATTTAACTAAATTTATAGCAATTTGATTTAATCAAAAATAATATTTCTATTAATTGTTATGTGGAAAAATACTCAAACTATTAAAATTAACTATATAACTATGAATTCATTCAATATTACTCAAAAATATTTCATAGCAGTGTCATCACATTATAAATATTCCAAAGTCTCTAAAACAATTTTATTTACAATTTTTGAATTTACAGATTTAAAGTTATGGCAAAAATACTCAAATTCACCATTTGGAATTTGAATATTTTCAACTAAGTCAAATTTGAATTTTGGTAGATCCAAATTAATCTACATGTTAAGGGCTTTCCAAATATATAAAAATATTTGACTTTGGATAAACAGAGAAAAAGATATGATAGTTTGCATAGACAGGGGCTTTTCTGCAAAAATGCCATTTTTAATTTAATTAGAAAACGAAATTCCACGCTGGCGCTGACTAGTCATGCTGACTCAGTGCTGAGCTGGATAAGTCATTGGATCTGGTCCGCACGATCTAGATCTAACGGTGCTAAACAGATCGTACCGATTCAAATAAAACAAAAGGCAGGAGCCGTTGGATCAAGATCTAACGACCAAAGCGGGCGGCGCTAGGTCACCGGAGACCTCGCCGGAGTTGCGATCGTGGCGGCGTCACAGCGTTCCTTACGTTACACGGTTCTCCGGGACGAACGAGTCTTACCAAAACGAAGAGGAGGTCGCGGTGGTCTCGGTGGCGCGGTAGGAAGTTCCGGCGTGTCCCTCTCCTCCTTGTATCGCTCGTCGGACTCGGGGACCGCGGCGACCTGCTTCGGGCGGGGAAGAACACAACGCCCTTGTGCGTTGAGAGAAGAACAGAGGGGTCACGCAGATGCGCACGGAGAAGGCAAAGTGAGAGGAAGTGAACGGAGAGGTCGAGAGGTTCGGTACTCACCGGAAATAGAGGAGTTCGTCGGCGGAAATGGCGGACGGTGGCGGCTTCAACTCGAACAGCCCGACGGCGATTGGGCTAGGGTTTTTTGGGGGAAAACGAAGAGGAGGAGCTGGGGTATTTGTAGGGGGCAGAGGAGGGAACGCTCGCGTTGATCACGGCTCGAATTTGGAAGGGGATCGCCGGCGGATTTCTCGGGCGCGATTTGGGCAGAGGTTGAAGACGACTCGGGTTGACAGGTGGGTCCCGATGTCAGGTTATTTTCTTTTTCTTTTCTGTTTTATTTATTTTCTTTATAACTTTTGATTTATAACTCCAAATGAGGTCAAACAAATTTCTAAAAATTTGTAAAATTATTATCTTTGTGTTAAACCAGTTGTGGGAATGTGTTGAACATTTTTGAAAAATAATATTTTGAATTATTGATTAAATACAAATTTGACACTTAAAGTCAAATTTGAAATTATATTTTAATTAAATCTTCTTTTGGCTAAATAAAATTTCTAAAATACCCACATTTCCAATATGTTTGAATTTAAGTTATTTAAACTCATATTCCAATATTAAATAAATTTTAGCTTTAATAGATTATTAAATATCATATTACAAGTATTTGTAATGAAAAGAGAAAATGTAATGTAATCATTTTTAATTCAAATTGTTTTGTGCACCATTATATTTTATATTAAGATATATCATTTGAAAATTTTATAAACAACTTTGGAAAAGATTTTAAATTTAATTCTTTTCTTATATAGAATATGTATTCATGACAATCATTTTATGTTTTGAAAATAATTGGAATTCATTTTAAGCTAATGAAATGTTTATTTGGATAATCCATTTATTATAAAATATATGAAGTTATTAAAGTTATAAACTATAGGGTTGTAATTTCAACACTAAGTTTGAACATAGTTGTAAGAATGAAAAACTATTGACAAATAGATCATGTTTTAAATAGTTTAAAAAGAACACTTATAAATATTATTTTAATTTATGAATAGCTATGGCTATGTGGTTGGAATCATATACTTATGAGGAAACTATTGATTTCATGAATATGGTTTGAAGGTTTGTAAAACATTTGTCAAATTAGATATTGAGGTTTTAATAATTACAATGGATAATAAATTGTTTACTTGAAACAACTTTTGGAAATAAGGTTAAACTGAGATATTTGAAATATTAAACCTTTTTATCATGTTTAAAGTCTTTTGTAGTTGGTTTTCTTATGTATTGTAATATTTTCTTTTAATCAAAACAAAAGTTTTAAATTCTAGTGATTTTCAACATTATAATATGTTGGGATGTTACACCAGGCGGCTGAACCTCGTCCACCACGAATGAGAAGTGGCTGGCGGCCTTTCGTAAGGAGGGTCACCTTCCTCCACCCGAAAAGCTCGCCGCACGGTCTCCCGACAAAGATAACTTCCCCGCACCTCTTCTCGGAGAACGGGTATGTTTCGCTGAGTTCCTCCCCCGTGGCTTCGGCTTCCCGCTGCATGATTTCGTGCGTGGTCTGCTTTTTGCTTACGGGATACAGATCCACGATCTGGTCCCCAATGGTGTTTTGCACATTGCATGTTTTATGGTAATGTGTGAATGCTTCGTGGGGATATCCCCTAGCTGGCCACTATGGAAGTCGATTTTCCTAGTGCGCCCCATGGCATGCCACGGTCATGTCAACCATGTCGGCGGCGTCGGCTTCCAAGTAAAGGTCGGCTGCAATTACTTCACCTTCAAGGCAGTCGAGTCTGCACAGGGATGGAGAACCTAGTGGTTCTACGTCCTTGTGAACCAAGACGTCCGCCCTGCCTTCTCGACTGGGCCTTTTGTGAAGACGAAGGGCTGGGAGCACTCTCTCACCCCTGCTGAGGAACTCGAGGCTGCCCCACTTTTGGAGAAGGTCGCTGGTTTGCTGAACACCGGTGTCTCCGGTGTTCAGCTGATCTACACCTTCTTGAAGAGTCGGGTGTGTCCCCTTCAGCAGCGTGTGCACCCGATGTGAGCGTATGAGGGGGTACTCGACGCCACCAGGACTAGCGTTGTGGAGTTGTCGGCGAATGAGCTCGACACACTTGTGAAGTCGGTGACCAGCTACAAAGTTGAGGACACCATCAACTAAGCTTTCACGACAGTTCCCTTCAGTTTAGAGAATCCACTTCCCAAGGTAAGCTACTTGCGCCCTTTGTTGTCGACTGGATTTTTTTTATTGTCTTCACATCTAATTTTTCTTTTTGCTTTTGCCTCGTGCAGGGGCATTCGACAAAGTCTTCGCTCCCTTCCCTTCCTGAAGCTGGGGCAATCGAATAGACGGTTGTGCTGAAGGAGCGAGAGAAGTCGAATGACTCCCTGCCCGAGGCCGAGTCTTTTTCTTCGGAGAAATCCGAAGTGGATGGAAAAGGTGTAGGGCAGCTTGACGCCGAGGCCGCCATTGATCCCACTCCTAAGCGTCCCCGCCTGGCACACTTGGGCGAGGGTGAGGGGGTGCGGACTCCGGTGCTACTTCGATTGTGCGTGATGTGCCACCCTTGGCCCGGCGCTCGCCGCCACCATCTACCTGCCAATCTGGCTTCGGTGGGCACCGGTTTGACCTCGACCTCTCCTCTGATGAGGATGAGCAAAGGTAACTCTTTGTCCATTGTGCATACTCTTTTGATTGTATGTTTATGCCTTGACTTGTGGATGTTTTTCCCTTGCATCTTGTATTTCTTAGTGATGATCAGGCCGCCAGTCCTTTGGCTGCCCCTGTCACGACTGCCACTTTTTCTCCGACTGCGGAGGTGGCAGTCGCTCCTTCGCCACCTTCGGTTCTTGCGCCAGGGGTTGCAGTGCCTACCGCGGCTGCTTCAACTGATGCGCCTTCGACTTTCCCCCTGCCCTCCTGGCTGAGCCATGTAAGACTTTTTCTCTTTTGTCAGTATGATGTTCTTTCTTTTGTCACGCGTGTGTGATGTGTGTTGTGTGTGTTATGCTTGTAGCCGGCTGTGAGCGGCCTTGCCTCCTTTGGCGAGGCCTTTGCGCATTCGGAGACGGAGTGAGTCGCTCTTCGTTCCTAGCAGGCGCAGCTCGGGCGTAAGTTCTTGTTTTTTCTTGCACATGATCCCCTTTTTTCCTTAATGTGACTGTATTCTTTCTTCTTTCAGGGGAGAATGACGCTCTTCGCGCGACTGAGCTGGAGCGGGCGAAGCGACTGCTCGGTTTTGTATCTTTCCTTGCAGGTAAGTATAATGCGCTTTTTATGCAAAACTTTTGCTCCTGGCCTTTTTTCTTCATCTTCTTGACAGGATCATTTGTTGTTGTTTTGCAGGTCCCTCTTCCAGCTCGAGTGGCGCTTTGTCCCTTGACCAAGCCATCTACCAGGTGGGGGTGACCATACAGCATGCCAAGCAGTCCTTGGAGACTTCCATCCAGACGCTTGGTGCTGTTTTCAAGGAGGTGCTCCCTTCAGCTGAGGTCCCGTCGACTGCCGCGGGCTTTGCTGCGCAACTGGGTTCGGAGTCTACGACTTTGCAGGATTATGCGCAGGAGCTGATGGTACGTGGCTCAGACTCCACCCTCAAGCTTCTCCTTAGCCATGGCGTGGATGCTGACTATGAGTCTGTCTTATCTGACTTTCACAAGAAGTCAGATGGGAGGCCTTCGAGTCTCAATAAGTATAGCGCTCGCGTCAAGGGCCTTGCTAAGTCTAGTATTGAGACTATGGAGCGCCGGTCGGCGGCGATTGCTGTTGTCCGCAAAGCTGGGTCTGAGCCTGTTGGCCAGTCGTAGGCGGCTTTAGTTTTAGCCTTTTGTTTTCTTTGTGCTGTAATTCGTGATGTATATTGTGCCACCTAAGCTAATATCTGGGAAGTATAACTTTTGTTGTTCCTTGCCGTATGCCTTGAGTCTACGTTAGCTTCGACTTGTATCTTGCCTGAAGTACTTATGATTGTGTCTCAATCGAACGTCTCGACCGCTCCCGGGGATGTTCGAGTGGGAGGGGAATGGCGATCGACTGCGCAGCTGGCGAACGACGCCCGCGTGCTTGATTATGCCAAAAGGAAGGTTGTTCAACTGGAGCAGCAGCTCAAATCCGCCTGAACTGACGTTGAGATTCTTCGCGGGAGGCCTTCTCTTTCCACTGAGAGAGAGAAGTTCATTCTCTATGAGATGGAGGACTCGAACAGGCAACTCGAAGGTAGTTATTGTGCGTACGTTGCTTCATGCGTGCGTGATTTTTGCCTAATGTTTTTTCTTTTGTGCTTTGTCTTTAGTTTTTGTAAACGATCCCCAGGCGGAAACTGCTCGTGTGGCGGAACGTCTAGCAGATGCCACTCGGACGCCTATCACCGGTCCGCAACATTTTTGGCTTGACACATACCATGCCAACATCCTTGCCACCCTGAAGGACCGTGTGTGGTGCCATTCTGCTGGAGCGTTGCCGGGCGGCACTTATGCGGGAAAATCATTATTTGGTCCCTGAGGGTCCTCAACCTCGAAGGATCCACGCTCTAGTGGATTTATTTCGTGCTCATGAGCCCATCCGTTAGGTTGTGACCCGTCGGGTTGTGCTTGGAGCCAACGCTGTGTTCGCCTATATGAGGCGTCAAGACTCTTTGCATCCTTCTTCTTCTTCGTCCCGGTCGGAGATTCGACTGTCTAGCGAAGATATGGAGCGAACTCTAGCTCCTGCTGAGAGGCTGATAAGTCGAGCGCGGAAGCAGCTGATCGATTCCAATCTGCCGTTGAAGGATGAAGATGCTTAGCTTATGTACTTACAGATTTTTGCACTTGTAAATGTAACACATAGATCTAGCCCCCGAGTATAGCAAGTGGGGTTTTGTTGTTATGCCACAGGAATCCTTTGTCCGTCTGTATTGGATGCTCTCAAGTGTATTTGAGTTTGTTTGTGTTTTTGTTTTTTGACACAGACGCAGCCCTTGAGCACGTCGAGTGGCTACTTTATGCGCAGCCCCCGAGCACGTCGGGTGGCTGTTTTATGCGTTACTCCGAGCACACCGAGTGTTTGCTTTATGCCCAGCCCCCGAGCTCGTCGAGTGGTTGCTTTATGCACAGCCCCCGAGCTCGTCGAGTGGCTGCTTTATGCGTTGCTCCGAGCACACCAAGCGTTTTCTTTATGCGCAGCCCCCGCGGGTCTCCTAGAGGGTAATCCTGGGCCCAGTTTCTCAAAGATGTCTTTAGGGTTGATCCCGAAGACATCTTCGAGAAACTGGTTCTCAGGAGAACTCCCTGTACTTGCTTTTGTCCCTCCTGTAAATCTGATGTACTTACAGAGAGTAGCCCTAGGCCCAGCCGCTCGAAGATGTCTTAGCTTATACCGTCGAAGACATTTTCGAGAAGCTGGTGCTTAGGAGAACTCCCTACTACTGTCTGAGTGAGAGTGAAAGGCTGGGGGTCTATTTATAGTGCCTATCCCTGCCTCTTGCCCTCTCCAAAGGGTAGTTCCAACAGCTTTCCAAACGTCACCTTTTGCTCTGCCCCAAAGGCCAATTTACTGCAACTTAAAGGGTCAAATGGCTCTTGACGCTAGTCAAAGGGTCAATCTGACAGCCATTAGAGTCGACTTATCCCGGCCTTTACCCTACCGGGGTTAGCTCCCCGACATATGTGCAGCCCCCGAGCCTGTCGAGTGGCTGTTTTTTGATTTTTGATATATGTGCAGCCCCCGAGACTATCGAGTGGCTGCTTTTTTATTTTTGATATATGTGCAGCCCCCGAGCGTATCGAATGGCTGCCTTTTCGCTGTGACGAAAAATTATGCAGGGAAGGTATGAATAATCTATGTTCTTTATAAATGTTGACTAGCAAGCCGCCTCATTAAAAACCTTCCAGTCCCCTTAGGTACCCTGGCAAGAAAAAGAGCGCGTCTGGAACCTGCTAGCGTTTTGATACATGAGTTTTTTGCTACATCGACTAGATGTTTTTGCTAAGTGACGATGACCCTAATCGTCCTTACTCTTTGAGTTGTATGCTTCTTCTTCGTGTTGTATCACCTTTGGCTTGTACTTTCTTTCGAATGATCTCCTTGTCTCTTGCAGTCGAAATATGAGGGGTTCGCCGTGGAATGCGTCCTTCCCTGGTAGTGTGATGTGCATAGCAGTAAAAGCTTCGAGTGTCATCGTCTTCTTTGCGTCTTGCTTCTTCATTGTGCGATTGTCACTTATGATGACATAGTTTGATACTCCTTGGCAGAAGATAGTAGTGTCGTGGTTTGGGTTTGTCAATCTGCTTATGCCTGACCACGACTGATCAGTCGTAGCTTGTCTTTTTTTTCTCGGGAGATCCTCTTGGTCTGGTTTTTTCCTGAAGGTTTTTATTTCTCGAGTGACCTGTGGATGCCACCTTATGATTGACTTGTGGTTTATGTGCTTGAAGAGGACGCCTGGCGGCACCTGGGCCTTTGCCGCTCCGATGTTGGCTAGCCTGTTGGCTTGTTTGTTGCACGCGCGTGTTACATGTTGTAGCTCGCAGCTGTGAAATCTTCTTTGCCACATATCGAAGTAATCTTGATATCTAGCCAACTTGTCCACATTCATTCTGCTTGCGCCTGCCGCCTTTTGCGTGATTGTACACGAGCTCCCTCGGATGATGATGTTTTGTGCCCCTGAAGCTCTTGGTAGTCGCATGCCTTGGAACATGCCTTCGTAGTCAATTTCGAATTTTGATGGTGCCGGGAAGTTTATCTGCAATAAATACCATACTCGCTCCTTTTTGGGGTTTATGAGTATCATACCTGCGCCTGTGCCTCTGCTGTTTTTGGTCCCGTCGAAGTGTATTGTCCATCGTTTCTCGGGGGTGCTTTCTTATTCTTCTGTGGGCTCCACTGTCCATATGGCGTTTACTTCATGTATTGCAACTACGGTTGCTCTTTTCTTACGTTCTGGCTCTGTTGCTACTTCTCTTGCGCCTCGTGTCTTGTCTGCGGTTTCTTCGACTCCGTATGTCTGTGAGATCCTGCAAAAGTCTCTGTCGCAGTCGTCTGACTTTTGGAAGTTTCAGTTGACTGTGATGACTCCTTTTGGACCTGGCATTTTGAGCTTGAGGTATGCATAGTGGGGTACTGCCATGAACCTTGCGAATGTTGGTCGTCCCAATATGGCGTGGTATTGTGATTTCTAGTCGATGAGCTCGCTTTTGAAGTGGGTTGCATCCCCTAACGTGACGTCGAGTTGGATTTTCCCTTCTGGACGCACAGCTTTGCCCGACACAATTCCGTGGAAGGTGTTTGTAGATTTCGGGAGGTTCTCGACTGACATGTCCATCCTCCGGAGTGTGTCTGTGAATATTATGTTGACGCCACTACCTCCGTCCATGAATATTTTGGTCATAGTGTATCCTCCAATCTTCCCTTCGAGTACTAGGGCAGTGTGTCCTGGTCGATAGATGGCTGGCGGGTGATCCTCCTGATCAAAAGCGATTGTTATGTCTAATCCTTGCAAAAATTCAGTTACTGGGGGTGGAGCTAATACTGCCATATCGACATTTCTGGTGTAGCGCTTTTGCCTTCTGTTGGAGGTGCATCCTTTCTGTATCATATACATTTTCCCTTTCGGTTGTGGATATTGGACGTCCATGTTGTGCGGTATGTGATGTATGACGCCTGCCATCTGGTTATTCGCATCGTGATGCGGTGGAGGCGGTAGTGCTGCCACGATTTGCGGAGGGGCTACGTATGCCGCCGGTATAGCTTGTGTTTGTTCTCTCTTCATCTGATTTATGTAATCCATCACCATTTGCCCGAATTCGCGACAGCTTCCCATTGTGTGATGTGATGTTAACCGTCCAGTCGCCGGGTCTTTGAACATATGGAGTCTGCATTCATCATCCATCTTTTCTTGAAATGATTTTTCGACTCTTGACTCTACGCGGTTCTACCAATCTTGTCTTCTATAGCTTCCGCGCTGGTCTTGACCTCGATCATCGTGTCTATCGACTGGCCTATCTCGTCTGTAGTTATCACTTCGTGTGCCCCGGCGATTGTCTTGTCGTCTACTTTCCGATCACTTTGCTTTCGATCATCGTGATTCCGGTCATCATGCGAGAATCCGGCTGCGACAAATTTGACCTTGTCCTTGCCGCGGTGATCTTAGTTGTGCCTTCTTCGTTTGTCATCTCTATCCCGTCGATCTCGGCTGCCGTGGTGGTTGTGGTTGTCTCGTTTGTCGCGATGTTGTTGCGGTGAGTGTGGGGTTTTGCTCTGGTCTGCATCTTCGCCGTCTGCCCACTCGGTTGCTAGCTTCATGAGCTCCGCCATGCTTTTTGGTTTTTGCCATCCGAGTGCCTCTCTGAAGTCTTTTCTGTAGACCCCATTTGTGAAGGCGTCCATCGCTTTGTCTTCTGATATTGCACCCACAGAGTTCCTGATGGAGGCCCATCGTCTGATGTAAGATCTAAGCTTCTCGTCTGTCTTTTGACGGCATGCTCTTAACTCTTCAAATGTTTTTGAACTTTTGCATAGAGGATCGAAATATTTATGAAGTCTTCCTTGAAGTGATCCCAAGAATCGTAGGCTCCTTCGCGTAAAGACTTGAGCCAGTCGCGGGCCGTGCCTTCCAGCATCAACTGTATGTATTTTAGTGTTGTTGTTGTTCCTCGTTGGCATATGACTGCCAGTTTGTAACCTTCCAGCCACCCGAGGGTTCTTGTTTTGAGTTGAATTTTGGCATGGTTGGTAGGACAAACTTCTTTGGGAGTTTTGTTTCCGGAATCCGTCGAGTGAAGCATTGTGCTCCGCATGGTCCTATGTTGTGATTGTCAGGCGATTCGCGACTGCCTGATCTCCTGGTCCTGCTTCTTGAGGAACTTCTTGATCTGCGACTGCTTGAGCTTTTCTGTAACATCCTAGGATTTTTCCAAAATCTGAAAAATCAGAAAAATTAAAAACTTTTTGAAAACTATATGTATGTCGATTTGAAAACAAAATTTATGCATGCATTCATCATTTTCTTGCATTGTTTATATTTCAAAATTACCATGGTTGAAATATTATTTCCACTTAAAAATCTATTTAAGAAAGTATTAAAAAAGATAGCGATTATGTTATTTATCTTATTTTTACTTTACTAATTTGATTGTATTTATTAGAAATAATTTTCATATGTTCACAATTGTGGTACAGAATTTTATTAGCCACAAATAAATTGATTAAATCCCTATCTTCAAATTTGGCAAAAGTGTCAAATTTGCATTAAATCAAATATTCAAAATTAATATTTTAAAAAGTGGTCAAAACATGTCCACAAATGTTTAAAAATAAAGATATGATTTTTATAAATATTTAGAAATTCATTTCACTTAATTTGGAGTTCTAAATCAAAAGATATAAAAGAAATAAGAAATAAAAAAAGGAAAAAAAAGTAAAAGTAAATCGGGCCGGCCCAACCGAGCCCGAGTCGAGCACGACTGCTTACATTGTACGTGATTCAAATTCTGAAAATTCATTTTTCTAACCACCTTCCATTCAAATACGTTTATCTCGAGAATTATAACTTCAAATCCGGATCTGATTGATCCTACATGTTGATAACTCCGAGGACTATCTATTCCATTGTCTCTTCGCCTATATAAACCCCTGTAGCCGACGGCATCTCTTTTCCTCTTTTCGTTCCACCGAAACCCTAATCAACGAAATTGTATTTTGTTCGTTTGACAGACAAAACCATCTCTAATCGCGAAGCAAGCTTAATCATTGTTGTAGATCTCGTCGATACCTTTCCATCCCAAGAAGCCTCAACTCTTTTTATCAAGCGTGGAGGAAGAATTTCGAATCATCATCCATCAGATCTGAATTCGTATTACTCAGATCTCTTCGCGCTCGTTGCGTGAAATCAAAATCCCTACGGTGAAAAGGTAGATCTAGTCTATATCTACAACTTTCTTATTGACAATGTTTCATTTTAAAGTACGTAATTTTCTATTTAACATAGATCGTTTTTGGTGTTTTTCGAGAAACCAAACCATCTCAAAACTTTGGGACGATAAGACGGAAGTTGTTCCCCTGATCAAGATCTTTCTTTTGCCCCAAGATTCATCTTATTTGGTTCAGCGAGCTGAGAGATATTCGTGTTTGAAGTTTTGGAGCAGAAAGGTATATTGCGATTTGTGACTAATCTATTCATCCACTCATGATATAATTATGTTAGTTAGATAGATCGCTTAATTCTCTATAACTTTCGTATAGATTGTTTTCCGATCGAACCGCCCGGTGAGCGTCCAGTCAGCAGCACAGTCAGCGGAGGCAGCCAATCAGAAGACGCAATGTCGCATTAGTTGTTTTAATTTACAAAAAAATTGTCAAACTTTGAAAATTCATAACTTTTAAACCGTAACTCCAAATTCAGCAAACTTTATGTCCATGAAATCAGAATAATATGTAGAATTTACTAAAATTATAAGTTCCCAGTTTTAGTTCGTGCATAAACTTATTATTGTTAAATTACTTAAAAGTGGCTTTAAAAGTATTTTGAACATAATTTCAAATAAAAAATTCATAAGTGATCAAATTCTTTTGCTATAAGTTTGATTGACTAATTATTGATAGTAGGAATTTTCTACTAATTTTTGTAGAATAATTTTCTGTGATTTTGTAATTAATATTGATTAAATACTTTTTAAGTGTTGTTTTAATGATTAAAAATTTATTAAATTTATTTTCATCATCTATTCGAATTATAAAGTACTTAGTCATATTATGACCACTTTGGTATTAAAAAGTACTTGGAAATATTTTTCCTCTTTAAACAAAGTAAATTCTTCCTTAGAAAATATTTGATAACTATTTTTCGACAACACTCTTCCTTAGAAAAATTTCAACATCTTAAAGATGCTAAATCTGTTCCTTAGAAAATTTTAGCATCTAGAAAACTTAGTTGTTTTATTTTGTTAAGTGTTGTCCATAGAAATAAGTTGCATTGCATGCATAGCATATGTTGTATAGTCATAGTTCTTCCTTATTTTCCCTAAGTTAGGATTATTTTCAACCTAGTGTTTTGGTAAAGTGCTATGCACTTAGACACTTGAGATTCTCAACATGAAGACTAGAAGGCCAATGAAGACTTAGCCAAGAAAAACAAAACTCCGAAGGCATCTCCAAGAAGCAAAAACACTTAGAAGAAAATCAAGAGGAACTTCAAGAAGACCATCCCCCTTTATTCCTCTAAGTCTTTCTCTCTTCTTATCTTTCTCTTATACTTCATGGTGGATAAGTTATATCCGAGATAACTCTGAAGAAAAATCAAGTGTGAAAAAACAAAGTCTACAAAAGTTTAATGAAGACATCACACCAAGGAGAAAGTTGAGAGGAAGCCTAGAAGAAAAATTACATCTTTTCTTTATCTTTTTTTGCCTTCCTATTCTTCTTTCACTTTGGACATAAACCAAGTCCTTAGTGATTATGACAAAGTCCTTAGATTGCTAATTGAAGATGAAGAAAACTACAAGGGAGTTGAAGATTTCAAGACCAAGCATGTGAAGACTTGCAGCAGTATTACAACTTATTCAAGTTGATTTATAGCAAAGTTATTATGTCCAACCTATGACCTTGGTCCTTAGTAATTTTGAATAACACACTTGCCCTGTATTAACTTAGAATAATTTCATGGCATGACATGCATCTCTAGTCCTTAAGAATATTTTTCATATCATGCATGTCATATTTTTCTAAGTGTTGCATTTATGCTTGTATGTTTATTTGTGGCTTGTTTGACTTGTTAGAAATTTCGGAGAGAAACGAAGGCTTTTGCAACTAATACTCCTGCTCTCCCTGTTACCAAGGCAAGTGGCACACCCTCATAAACTTCCTAAGTATTTTTCTATGTATTACTTAGTGTATTTCTTATATGCATGTGTTGGATAGTATTGCTATGCTAAAACTACTATATCCCTTACACTAGTTGTGTATAGAATCCCATTGATAATTTGGTAGAAACATTGATGCTATGCAAAAGTTGTTTTATGAAAAGGTAATTTCTACTAAGTTAAGAATGAAACTCCTGGGTGGAATTGGTTGTATGTGGTTTTTGTTGAGTGTTGTCTCTTAGGGGTGACCTCTAAGGGATGGTCACTTGTGGACGGCCACACAGGGAACAATTGCTTCTAGTGCAACCATTAGTCAACGGGCTCTATCTAGATGGATTAAGTTGTGTGGACTCGCCTCGGCCTGACAAGTGGTGGTAGAGGTTTTGTAGTGGAGCGCGTCAGGCCGTTATGGGGAGGAAAAATGCTTCTGAAAATTCTCGTCTCAACTCTCTCCTTTTCCTTAGCACAATTTGAGTGCTTGAGTATAGTTTGGGTTTGTTGGGTCTAATGGTGAAAGTGCACAACCTCTGCAGAGTGTAAAACTAAGTACTTAGCCGTGTCCTTGGTTACGGACAATTTTGAGCAGTTGATCAAGGACGTCAACGGAGGATCCTATCATTTCAATTTCTAAGTTAAAAGTTGATGGGCGAACAAGGGAAGATGAGATTATGGTTTTCATGCAATACTCGTCTTGATTTCAAGAAAAGTGTTTTCAAAATAGTAGGAAAAATTGGCTTTATGCAAATTAGCCTTGAACTCCACCAGCCAAATATGCATATAGGCTATAGAGTTATTTCATTAAGTGTCCACCATAGTGTCACTTGCCAGACTCCATTTTTTATGGAATATGACTCACTTTGTTACAAAATTTTATTTGTTACAGGTTATTCAGATGACGAGTGAGGTTTTGTTAAGGGATTTCGAGTCTGCAACCAACATGTTTTCGCCTATGGAAACATGAATATGATGGAGATTCATTGCTATCTTATTTCCGTTGTTTACTCTTTCAAAGCTAGCTTTACGCTATGCAATTTGTAAAGAATATTTTGTAAGTCTGGATCATCGATGTAATAAAATTGATGCTTTGTTGTGATATTACATTGTAAACTGTGTGTGCAAACGAATCGATCCAGGGGTTTGCACTATACACATGTACTTGCCATATTTTAAGTGTATGTACGCTACAGATGGTATCAGGGCACTGTGTTGCCTGTAAGTTCGAAACCCCTAAGTCTGGAAAAAAATAGGATTTGGCCATAGGATTGAAAATCTATTTTCATTCAGTTATCTCAAAACAAAACTTTTCATTTTATCCTCTCTTATACTCTCGTCTAATATCAAACTTGTGAAAATATCTTATCTTGTTCTAGATGACCATGTTCTTAAAGTCTGAGTTCGATACTTCATATGCAATTCTACAAGTCAACATGAAGCACTACCTACATGGAAGAACACTGAAGAATCCAGATTCATAGCTCAAACACTTAGAAGATTTTGAAGAAAGAAGAATTTGAAGCACTCAAAAAGATAGACAAGAGACCACCATTTAATTAGAACAACAACACCGTGATATATTGATCATGCCAACTCAGTGTGGTATGACAATAGTAGATTGCTTGTTTGTGTTGAGACTTGTTGCTCGATGTTTGTTAGATATTTCTTGTAAGATGATTTGCCTCGGTTTGTTGAGTTTGGGGAAGAAAATTTCCCTAGTATCCTTCTATCTTTTACTCATCTATGCTAAACCCAAACAGATGTCTCGCCCAAGCACCAACGATGAGATGACAGTTGTAATTCAACTATTAGAAGCTCAGAGTCAGTTGATGCAACTCATGGTCCAGAATCAAGTCCACAATCACAACAGAGAGTTACCCTATGGAATGCAACAACTGTTGGATAACCAGACCCACATTGTGCAGATGATGCATCACAACATGACCAACAGTAATATCAACCCACCCCAGATGGACATTGGTAACAAGGATGTCAAAGGAAGTAGTTTGACAAGACCTCAAGCCTGTAAAACGTGTGGAGAAATAGGACACACATCCAAGGAATGTCATGATGAGTGGCCCCATGGTGTCTCCAGCTATCCAACCGACGAATGCCCCACAACCATGGTTACTTGCTTTTTGTGTGAAGCAACAAATCACGTCCCGACTCAATGTCAACTCTATCCCATGGTGCAAGAAGTCAGTCAGCAAGTCAAAGAGGGAATACAACATAAACTCAGGAAATGTGTGGAAGTACAAGAACAGAAGGAGGAACGCAAAAGAGATACTAGCCATATAACTTGTGTTACCTATAGAGAACAAGAACATTATTCATGGGACTACAAAGAGAAGAAGATTGGTTAGATTAATGAGAAAAATCATTGTCAAAAGGTGATTGTAGATCATACTAAGGTAAATACATGAAATAAGAGTAAGGTCACTTCCGAAGACAGCCAAACGTACCTCCAAGTGTTGCTATAAATGTGAAGGAGGTCATTTAGCTCGAAATTGCCCCATCAAGCGAGACAGGACTTCGTCCATTGGGATAAAATATGATGAACAAGATTTAGAAGAATTTTTAGCCTTGGAAGCACCAAAGAAGAAGCGGAGCTTAAAAGATATCATTTGCTACAAGTGCAAGAGCAATGGCCATTACGCCAACGAGTGCCGAGCAAAGAAGAAGGCTGAAGAAGCTGCCAAGTCAAATTCTTTTGATAAAGGATATGTGAACCATATCACTGTGGAAGAAGTGAACGGTTCATTCTGAATCAAGTTTTCATATCAAAGTTTTTCAATACCAACAAAGATTTCTTTTAAGGGTGGTAGTGCACCCAGATATCCAGTCACAACCTTTTGCTAGCCATCTCGAATCTCGAGGACGAGATTCCTTTTAAGGGTAGTAGTCTGTAACATCCTAGGATTTTTCCAAAATCTAAAAAATCAGAAAAATTAAAAACATTTTGAAAACTATATGTATGTCGATTTGAAAACAAAATTTATGCATGCATTCATCATTTTCTTGCATTGTTTATATTTCAAAATTACAATGGTTGAAATATTATTTCCTGTTAAAAATCTATTTAAGAAAGTATTAAAAAATAGTGATTATGTTATTTATCTTATTTTTAGTTTAATGATTTGATTGTATTTATTAGAAATAATTATTTTCATATGTTCACAATTGTGGTACCAAATTTTATTTAGCCACAAATAAAATGATTAAATCACTATTTTCAAATTCGGCAAAAGTGTCAAATTTGCATTAAATAAAATATTCAAAATTAATATTTTCAAAAAGTGGTCAAAACAGGTCCACAAATGTTTTAAAATAAAGATATGATATTAAGAAATTTTTAGAAATTAATTTCACTTAATTCGGAGTTATAAAAAAAGATATAAAAGAAATAAGAAATAAAAAAAGGAAAAAAACAAAAGTAAAAGTAAATCTGGCCGGCCCAACCCATCCCAATTCGAGCACGAGTGCTACCTTCCATTCAAATACGTTTATCTCGAGAATTATAACTCCAAATCCGGATCCACTTGATCCTACCCATTGATAACTCCGAGGCCTATCTATTCCACTGTCCCTTCGCCTATATAAACCCCTGTAGGCGCCGGCATCTCTTTTCCTCTTTTCGTTACACCAAAACCCTAATCAGCGAAATTGTATTTCGTTCGTTTGACAAACAAAACCATCTCCAATCGCGACGTAAGCTTAATCATTGTTGTAGATCTCGTCGATACCTTTCCATCCCAAGAAGGCTCAACTCTTTTTATCAAGCGTGGAGTAAGAATTTCGAATCGTCATCCATCAGATATGAATTCGTATTTCTCATAAATCTGCGCGCTCGTTGCGCGAAATAAAATCCCTCCGGTGAAAAGGTAGATCTAGTCTATACCTACAACTTTCCTGTTGACAACGTTTTATTTTAACTTACGTAATTTTCTGTTTAACATAGATCGTTTTTTGTGTTTTTCGAGGAACCAAACCATCTCAAAACTTTGGAACGATAAGACGAAAGTTGTTCCCCTGATCGAGATATTTCTTTTGCCCCAAGATTCATTTTATTTGATTCAGCGAGCTGAGAGATATTCGTGTTTGAAGTTTTGGAGCAGAAAGGTATATTGCGATTTGTGACTAATCTATTCATCCACTCATGCTATAATTATGTTAGATAGATCGCTTAATTCTCTATAACTTTCGTATAGATTGTTTTCTGATCCGAGCAACTTTATTTTTGGTCAAATTCATAGTCAACCGCCCGGTCAGCGTCCAGTCAGCAGCACAGTCAGTGGAGGCAGCCAACCAGAAGACGCCACGTCGCCTTAGTTGCTTTAATTTACAGAAAATTTGTCAAACTTTGAAAATTCATAACTTTTAAATCGTAACTCCAAATTCAGCAAACTTTATATCCATGTAATCAGAATAATATGTAGAATTTATTAAAATTATAAGTTTCCAGTTTTAGTTCGTGCATAAACTTTTTATTGTTAAATTACTTAAAAGTGGCTTTAAAAGTATTTGAACATAATTTCAAATTAAAAATTGATAATTTATCAAATTTTTTGGCTATAAGTTTGATTGACTAAATATTGACAGTAGGAATTTTCTACTAATTTTTATAGAATAATTTTCTGTGATTTTGTAATTAATATTGATTAAATATTTTTTAAGTTTTGTTTCATTGATTAAAAATTTATTAAATTTATTTTCATCATCTATTCGAATTATAAAGTACTTAGTCATATTATGACCACTTTGGTATTAAAAAGTAGTTAGAAATATTTTGCCTCTTTAAACAAAGTAAATTCTTACTTAGAAAATATTTGATGACTATTTTTCGACAACACTCTTTCTTAGAAAAATTTCAACATCTTAAAGATGCTAAATTTGTTCCTTAGAAAATTTTAGCATCTAGAAAACTTAGTTGTTTTATTTTGTTAAGTGTTTTCCTTAGAAATAAGTTGCATTGCATGCATAGCATATGTTGTATAGTTATACTTCTTCCTTATTTTCCCTAAGTTAGGATTATTTTCAACCTAGTGTTTTGGTAAAGTGCTATGCAGTTAGACACTAGAGATTCTCAACATGAAGACTAGAAGGCCAATGAAGACTTAGCCAAGAAAAACAAAACTCCGAAGGCATCTTCAAGAAGCAAAAAACTCTTAGAAGAAAATCAAGAGGAACTGCAAGAAGACCATCCCCCTTTATTACTCTAAGTACTTCTCTCTTCTTATCTTTCTCTTAGACTTCATGGTGGATAAGTTATGTCCAAGACAACTCTGAAGAATCATCAAGTGTGAAAAGACAAAGTCTACAAAAGTTTAATGAAGACATCACACCAAGGAGAAAGTTAAGAGGAAGCCTAGAAGAAAAATTACATCTTTTCTTTATCTTTTTCTGCCTTCCTATTCTTCTTTCACTTTGGACATATACCAAGTCCTTAGTTATTATGACCAAGTCCTTAGAGTGCTAATTGAAGATGAAGAAAACTACAAGGGAGTTGAAGATTTCGAGACCAAGCATGTGAAGACTTGCAACAACATTACAACTTATTCAAGTTGATTTATAGCAAAGTTATTCTGTCCAACCTATGACCTTGGTCCTTAGTAATTTTGACTAACACACTTGCCCTGCATTAAATTAGAATAATTTAATGGCATGACATGCATCTCTAGTCCTTAAGAATATTTTTCATATCATGCATGTCATATTTTTCTAAGTGTTGCATTTATGCTTGTATGTTTATTTGTGGCTTGTTTGACTTGTTAGAAATTTCGGAGAGAAACGAAGGCTTTTGCAACTGATACTCCTGCTCTCCCTGTTGCCAAGGCAAGTGGCACATCCTCATATTCGTCTGATTTTTCTGTCTTGTCCTTAGTATTTGTGGATGACTCCATTGCCGAAGCTGCGCGTGTAACGGATCGCCTGGATAGCGTGACTGTGAATGTTGTCACCGGTCCTCAACACTTCTGGCTTGATAAGTATCTTGCTACTTTGAAGGACCTCGTGTGGCGTGGCGCCATTCTACTCGAGCGTTGCAGGGCAGCTCTTATGCGACTTAATCATTACCTGTTCCCAGAAGGTCCGCAGCCTCAGAGGATCCACGTCTTGGTTGATTTATTCCGTGCTGCAGAACCGATCCGGGAGGCTGTGACCCGACGGGTTAGTCTTGGGGCTAATGCAGCGTTTGCATATATGAGGATTCAAGACTGTGGGCGCGCCTCTTTTTCTTCCTCTCGGTCAGAGCTTCGACTGAGGAGCGACGATTTGGAGCAGACTGCTATTCCTGCTGAGAGGTTGATAGGACGAGTGCATAAATAGCTGATCGACGCTTAACCTTCCCTTGAAGGATGAGGATGCATAATGTTTTTTTGATAGACATCCACGTTCTCCCGGATGGGTATGTGTATATATGTAGAGTATATAGATCTAGCCCCCGAGCGTATCGAGTGGGGTTTTGTTGTAATATGTGTATGTTCCAAGTTCATGATAGAAGGATTTGGTAGAAACGGTGTTTGTGACTCAGCCCCCGAGTATGTCGAGTAACTTTTTGTGTTCTTTATGTCTTTGAGGTTTTGTTTTCCTGGCTCCATAGCGTTCGAGCTATTTTGTGTGTTTTGATCAAGGCGCAGCCCCCGAGCGTATCGAGTGGTGCATTTTATCTTTGTCGTAATAATAAATTATGCAAGGAGAGTATGGACATAATTTTCTCTTTATAGATTATACCAGCAAGACGGCTCATTTAAACCTTCCAGTCCCCTTAGGTACCCTGGTAAGGAAAAGAGCGCGTCTGAAACCTGCTGGCCTTTTTGAAAATAAGTATTTTGCTACATCGACTAGATGTGTTTGCTAAACATTGGTGACCCTAGATTGTCAGGCTCCATGCACTGTGTGGCGCTCCTTGCAGCTGCGACGTCTTTGATTTGAATGCCCATGTTGAGGGTCCCTTCGTCTGTCCCAGTCGAAGTATCAAGTTCTCTCCGTGAAAAGAGCCTATCTGTGACAATATGACTTGTTTTTCTGACAAATCCTTGCGTGGCATTAATGCCTTTGTGTCCTGGGTTTCTCGCTTGTGCTTGCTATTTTGTGCTGAGCTACTTACGATGATGTTGTTTGGGATTCCCCAGTTGAAGACGGTAGTGAATCTTTTGTGTTCCTGCCCGGTGTTGTCGAGCTAGTTGTGGTTGCGATTGCTCCGAGTGGCGGATCGTCTTTGTCTGGCTTCCTGCCGAGGATGACTATCGCCCGAGTGGTCTGTGGATGCCATATTTTGATTGATCTATGATTCACTCGCCTGAAGAGGGTGTCTGGCGGTAGTCGCGCCTTTGTCGTCCCGATTTTGGCCAGCCTGTTTGCTTGCGTGTTGTGAGCACGTGTTATATGTTGCAGTTCGCAACTGCGAAATCTTTTTTGCAGTAGGTCATAGTAGTCTTGATATCTTGCTAGCTTATCCGTCTTGACTCTGGTTGCTCCTGCTTCATTTTGTGTGATTATGCAGGAGTTCCCTCGGATGACAATGTCTCTTGCTTCTTAAGCTTCGGCCAGTCGCATGCCTTGGAACAGGCATTCGTAGTCTGCTTCGATTTTTTATGGAGAGGGAACTCTATCTGTAAGACATATTTAATTTGCTCCCCGTTGGGTGTTATGAGTATCATACCTGCGCCTGCACCTCTGGTTGCTTTTGATCCGTCGAAGTACATCATCCAGGTGTTGGTATTGTTTGGTTCTTCCTCTGTTTGCGTGCTTTCTTCTTCCTTTGGCTCGATTGTCCATATGGCGTTTACTTCATGTACTACAACTGTGACTGCATGTTTCTTAGGCTATGGCTCCATTGTGGTATCTCTCTCGAGTTGTTGTCCATCTGAGAGTTGTTCTGTACCAAATGTTTCGGAGATTTTACAGAAGTCTCTGTCGCAAGCATCTGATTTTTGGAAATTTCCATTGACTGTGATCACCCCTTTAGGTCATGTCTTGCGACAGAGACTTCTGTAAAATGCCGGTCGTCTGAGTATGGCATGGTATTGTGATTTCCATTCGACGACTTCAAAATCGATTAACTCGCTTCTGAAGTGCGTTGTGTCCCCGAACGTGACGTCGAGTTGTATTGTGCCTTCGGGTTGTATGGCTTTACCTGGTACAATACCGTGGAAGGTATTTGCAGATTGTGAGATTTTTGACTGACATGTTCATTCCACGAAGTGAATCGGCGAATATTATGTTGACGCAGCTGCCTCCGTCCATGAATATTTTTGTCATAGTATCCTCCAATTTGAGCTTCGAGTACTAGAGCGGCGTGTCCCGGACGATAGATGGATGGCGGGTGATCTTCTTGATTGAAGGAAATTGTCATTTCTGATCCCCTTAAAAATTCTGGTATGGGGGGTGGTGCCATAACTGCCATATTGATGTGTCGAGTGTGAAGTTTTTGTTGCCTGTTGGAAGGACGTCCCTTTCGGATCATGTACATCTGCCCCTTGGGTTTTGGATACTAGTTGTCCATATTGTGTGGTGTGTGGTGTATGGCGCCTGCCATCTGATTACTTGTGTTATGTGGTGGTGGAGGCGGTAGGGCCGCGACTGGCTGTGTTGGTGCTGCATATGATGACGGGGCGGTTGGTGGTTGGTCCCTTCTGAGCCGCTTCATGTAATCTGCCGCTATTTGTTCGAATTCGCGGCAATTTCCCGTTGTATGATTTGATCTCAGCCGCCTAGTCGCTGGATCTTTGAACATGTGGAGTCTGCACTCATCTTTCATTTTTTCTTGAAATGATTTTTCATCTCTTGGATCTGAACGTCTTTGGTAATATTTTCTCCTGTATCCTCCGTTTTGACCATGGTCCTTGTTATCCCGACGATTGACTGGTCGATCGTATCTACAGTTGCTGCTTCGTGTGTCCCATGATCTTCGTGTCGAGTAATCTGCCGATTGTCTTGTTTTCTATTATCTCGAGTGCGATAATCCTGCGAGAATCCGTCTGCTACGAATTTGACTTTGTCTTTGCTTCCATGATCATAGTCACGCCTTCTTCCTTTGTCGTCCCTGTCCCGGCGATCTCGACTGTCCCGATGGTCACGACTGTCACGACGATCACGATGATTTTGTGGTGAGTGTGGGGTTTTTCTTTGAACTGTATCTTCACCATCCGCCCACTCGGTCACCAACTTCATGAGCTCTGCCATGTTTTTTGGCCTTTGCCAGCCAAGTGCCTCCCTGAAGTCTTTTTCTGTAGACTCCCATTGTGAAAGCGTCCATGGCTCGATCTTCTGATATTGTGCTGACTAAGTTTTGTATGGCGGTCCACCTTCTGATATATGCCCGAGTGTTTCATCTGACCTTTGCTTGCATGCCCGCAGCTCTTCGAATGTCTTTGATCGTTTGCAGGAAGGATCGAAATATTTTATGAAGTCTTCTTTGAAATGGTCCCAGGAGTCGTAGGCTCCTTCGGGTAGCGATTTGAGCCAGTCGTGAGCTGTGCCTTCAAGCATCAGTTGCAAATATTGCAGCGTTGTTGTAGTTGTTCCTCGTTGACATACTATTGTCAACTTGTAATCTCCGGGCCAGCCTGAGGGCTCTTGGTGGAATTAAATTTTGGCATGGCGGGTAGGCCAAATTTCATGGGTAATTTAGCCTCGCGGATCCGTTGAGTGAAACATTGTGCTCCACATGGACCTACACCGTTGTTGTCAGGTAAACCTCGACTGTTTGATCTTCTGGATCTACTCCGCGAGCGGCTCCTCGATCTGCGACGGCTAGAGATCTTTCTTGCGCTGCTTCGTGGAGGGTTGCGACTGTGATAACTTCGCGAGTGACTTCTACCGTGTCCTCGCCTTCTTCCATCTGCTAGTTCTTTTGCTGCGATTTTTAGAGCATTCATCTGTTGGAGGTACATTTCCTCGGCTGGATCTCCTGCTGGTGGTTTTCCTACTTGGAGGTATGCTCCTATGGATATGAGTGCGCCTTCTGCTGTTTTAGGTAAGAGTATGCCTCCTGAATCGAGGGTTAAGAATGAATGAGCGAGGTTTCGAGTGACTCCCACTCTTTCTTCCTCAGGGATCCTTTCGAATCTTGATTTGCGTCTTCCTTCTGTTGCTCCCGTAGAGCTAATAGATCGATGTCTCCTGCGAGCGCTTGATATGCTTCCATGCTTCCTTCTCTCTTCGAGTGCTGCTTTGTACTGCTTTAGGCGCAGTGTTTCTTGCCAGTTGAAGTAGTTGTAAGCCGTTAGCTCGTCTGGCGTTGCGTCTGCTGGCATCATTATGTCAACATCGATGACTTTTGTTATTTTGGCGGCCATCTCGGCTGTGATGATCAGATTGGTTGTGCCATCTGGAAGTGTGACTGTGCAAGGATACTCAGTTGGTCTTTGGCTGGCTGTTGTTGGCGGTGTTTCTACGGTAAACGCGACACAAACTTGTTGTGGCATGGTCGAAGGGTATGCATAAGTTATGCAGGTGTAGTTACATCATCCCAGTCCATGTCTGAGTTTTTGTCTTTGCTATTTTGAGTGTCACATGAATGTTCTGCGGGTTCGTTGTAGTCGGTGAAAGTGTCATGAAGAGTCTGGATCTCTGGATCGACGAAGTCGAACAGATGTATGCTGTCCTCTGAAGGTTGGTTCGTCATATTCAAGGAGATGAAAGCTTTCCTCGAGATTATCGATCTGCATGCACTCTTCCAGCGGTTTGGTTTGTTCGACTGGGTCGATTTGGAGGTTCGACTGTACTTGTTCTTCTAGCTGGTTTTGTGTCATGAACTCGTTGAATTCCCTTATGGACATGGACTCCGCCATGAATCCTGATAATGAGATCGGGCTGATTTGTGATGCGGCAGCTCCCGTGTCTTCTGCTGGTGCTGTTATGATGATCAGATCTTCGACTGACTTAGGCTGGATAGTCGATTGACCTTCGTCTTCAGGGAATTCGTCTGCCATGAATTTGTTGAATTCTTCCGACGACATCGACTCCGTTGAAGATTTGGGTGGACGGATCAGGTCGATCTGTGCTGAGATGGCCTCTCTGCTAGTTGAAGATGTGATCGTCATCGATTTCTCCTGGAGTGATCTATTCGGCTAAGTCCTGCACACCAAATTTATCAACGAAGAAATTATGTTCTCCAATGGTTAGATCAAAATCCTGAATTGAGATTGGAGTAGATCTCCTGAGCTGACTTGATCCTCTTTGGCGATGCGGGTTTTGGCGAGTGGTTGCCTATGGGCTGGATGTGATCTGATGTTGCCGATGTGTATCCCTCTGATGAAGTCGACGAGTGGTCGTTCGCCACTAGGATCGAAAAATCTGTATATCCAACACTACATGTTCCCACAGACAGCGCCAGTTGACGAGGGGTGTCCCCATTAATACTCATGGTTATTAGCCTAGGGTGAGAGTTATGAGGTAGAGAACGCGTAGTGTTGAATTACCCAGGTTCAGGGCCCTCGACTGAGGTAAAACCCCTACTTTCTGCATGTCTGTTATTGATTGTGAATATGTGGTGAGTACAAGGGTATAGCAAGATGTCGGTCTTGCTAGGGTTTGAGGGTTCTGGTTGGGCGTATCCTTGATCGGCCACCCCCATGTCCTTTATATAGAGATACAGGTCTCGGTCATTAACCGATTAGGATTACAAATATGGAAAGAATAATCGACTATGTTTATCTATGGTAACAATCTTTGACTTGGGCTTCGCTTGTTGGGCTTCTTCAGTGTATTGACAATTGAGATTTAGTCATTACGTGTACCAGGTACCCACACGAAGTGGTACCCGTTTTGTATAACCTTGTTAGCAGGAAACAAAAGTTTAGATGTTGTAAAACAAATAAGTTCAGATAAGGCCAGTCTCCCCGTGATACTTTGGCTGCAGCTTGTAGAATCCTTTGTCAGTGGCCTGTAGAATTCTTTGCCAGCAGCTTGTGCATGATAAGAATTGGTTAATAGATGCCAGCAGCTTGTGCATGATAAAAAATTTACATATACGAAAACTTAAATCCCGTGTTCCAGAAGATTACAAGAGATCTGTTATATTGAAGCTCTCTTGTGGTGCTTTGGCTGGTCTCTTTGGACAAACCCTCACTTATCCACTGGACGTCGTCCGAAGGCAAATGCAGGTTAATTAACATTCCAGACATAAAACTCTGTATTGTAATTTGAAGTACAATTCTGACCTGTCCTGTGTTCAGGTCCAGAACAAGCAGCCCCTGAAGCAAATGATGCCTTCCGCATACGAGGGACATTTCAGGGTCTCTTGCTTATATTTCGGGGCCAGGGTTGGAGACAACTCTTTGCTGGCTTGAGCCTTAACTATGTGAAGGTAATTGAGGAATAGGGGTGGCAGATGTTGTATTCTCTTTTTTGCCCCTTGAACATGTATCTCATAAAATTGATTTGTTTCAGGTCGTCCCTTCAGTTGCTATTGGTTTCACAACATATGACATGATGAAAAATTTGCTGGGAGTACCTCAGTTGCTATTGGTTTCACAACATATGACATGATGAAAAAATTGCTGGGAGTACCTCAGTTGCTATTGGTTTCACAACATATGACATGATGAAAAATTTGCTGGGAGTACCTCCCCGTGAGAGAGCTCATCCATCGACTGGTAACAAATGAAGCAGCATGCCTTAGGTTTCATTGTAAATCATATCGCTTTGTTGCATATGATAGTCTTAATTTCAGCTTTAACAGTTAGATTTGTGAGAATGGCAGCTCATTTGAGCTCTTGAGCTCTTTCTCGAGACTTGGATATGATTGTATACTGATTGTGCTGATTTGATAATTGAAGTGAGAGGTAGCATTTTATCTGTGATTGCCTTGCATCATCTATACATTAGTAAAAACTGTGATATGAGCTGCCTTTTTTAGCCTCATTTGATTCCACTTTTGTTCTTTGGGCATTGCCAGGATCACATGATCATCCTTTTCAGATTCCTTTTGGCAAGATGTTCCAAGTTATGTATTTCTATCTACAACATGGTCTTTTTGGGTGTAGAACAGGCCAAAAGAGCCAAAATTTCAGTGTATCCTTCATTAACATCATACAGTATTAACCAAGGGTAATTACACTTCTTGATACTACACATGAAGCTTTTAAAATAAATTTAATCATTCCTTTGATTCACATAAATAGGATCAAATCCACGTGTGCCAATAATTACACAAAATAAAACATTCTTTTGCATCCATCACCATCGAGGACAAACCCAAAATCAAGTAACTTTGAAGTGAACAAACAACTGCAAACTGTACACCATTCACACCCCATCCAGACTATTCTGGTTTTAATGAACACAAAATGATTGAGAAATCCCGCAGCTGACCTCCCACAACTAGTCTTTCTTCTTGTTTGCTGGGGAGCAGAACCTCTCAAAGATCATGGCGAAGAACCCAACAAGATCGATTCGGTTCTTCGGGTTGTCTTTCTCCACCTCCCGTTTTACCTCATCAAGTTTTTCTTCTTCTGCTGGAGTTTCAGTTTCAACAACAGTCTCAACTGGAACTTCTGTTTCATCTCTGGCTGTTTCCTGTGGCTGTGCAGCTGCGACAACAGACTGAATTTCTTCCACAGCCTGCTGTAGAATGTTTGAGTCTTCAGTCTTGTCGGCCGAGGTCTCGCCTTCTTTGGTCTTCTCCTCAGTCTCAGGTTCTTTCTCTTTGGATTCTGTATACATCGAAGATTTATCCAAATTTATAAACATTATGATCAAGTTGTGAATAATCAAAGTGACACATCGACGCGTCCTTGTTTGTTTTTAATTTTACAGTGTGTTGTTTCTCCTGACTGTAGAGTTGTTGATAGGCTAGATCAGAAATTTTACCATGTTTTCCCAGATGTAAAGCCCCAGCAAATTTCTCCATCATTTCTGGGTGGTTCTTCACCTTGTCAAAGACTGAATGAACTTTTTCCATCACATCTGGGTTAGTTTTCACCTTGTCAAGCATCGAACTTAAAGCATCCATGTCCTTTCCTTGGTCTTCTTCTTCACTTCCTTGACCTATAGAAATTACCAAACTTACGTTTCAGAGAATGTATTTGGCAGCAGTTTCAATTCAGAGGCATCCAAACTACTATGCGAGAATATTTCTCATGCCATCAAGAAACTGGAATGCGCATTTTGTGCATATGGACCTTAATACTAGTTGTAGTTAAAGAAAGAGTCCAAACTTTGATAAATACAATCTCTCAACTTTTGGGGATATATATTGTTCTGGAACATATGAATCGAATTTGGGCGTGACTGGACCTGAGTTCAGATGTCGGTAGTGAACGTTGTATGGAATACGACCATAGAAACATATGACAACTAAACACACTAAGGAATACGATTATTATAGAAACATAGGGCAGGTACACCAAACGAGAACATAGAATCAATTATAGTGACCAAGAACCAAATTTCCCCGTTTTGTCTATGAAAGTAGGAAAAATCTGATCAACAACCTTGAAAGGAGAGGATCAGATTCTTTCAAAGAACAAACAAGATATTGGAATTCCCTTGTGAAATCATGCGCACAAAGCAAAGAAGCATCAGATTCGGAGACAAGAATTTGCAAGAACAAAGTTCTCCCATCTTAGTACATGTAACATAGGCTGGATCAAACTACAGACGAAGAAGAGACCCTTACCAGTTGAAACCTTTCAGATTTGGGGAAACCTAGAGGAAGGCACAAGCTAGTAGTTTGTATGAGGGGCTGAAGAATTCCGAGTTGTTATTGGGTTTGGATCCCTGATTCAGGGCTCTAACGGAGCTCCTTGAACTAGGTTAAGAAAACCAGGCTGATGTTCGGGGCACTATAAGTACTGCCGAAGCATGATACAAGAACTGCTGTACATGGTAGGGCACTGCAGGAGAGTGACAGCTAGATAGAATACACACTGGCAAACTGCAACCATTTATTGTAGCAGGTGGGAGCTGATTTTTCATTACTGCTTGCACGATCGATGCAGAGTTTTCGTATCATACAGACTGGCTTTAGTCTAATAAAATATTCTATTTGTTTTACTTGATCAAAGGTATCACGGAGAAGAATATACGACATAACAGTCGGATTCTCTGTTATTTAGGAGTATGTTTTTGATTCCTGGATGGACTAATTGCGTTAAATTAAGGATTTGCTGTACAATATGCGTGTGTATCAATGTCAACTAACCATCTGGCACATGGAGGCCAGCTAGGAGGACACAAGAACATGATGCCTGAGCTGTAACTGTCCCTTCATCAGAATAAGAAAGAAAAACACCCCACACCCACAGTTCCTGTACTCTGCTCACAATGATCTTTCTGAATACTGGATGCAGTCAAGCTAGCTGTATTTATTTATAAATAAATTTTTCTTTGAGATTACCGATCATGAGTGGCCCTTTATGGAGCAAACAAAAGCTGGAAAATGGCATCAGGTACATCCTAAATCAAACATGCCCACGTCCTACACAATCATTGTGCATAAAAGGGGATTTTACTTAAAATTAAAGCTAAAGACAAGGTAACCCCATGTGTGTTTTGCAAGGGAACCTCTTCGGTGATCATGCTCACCGCGTGGTGGATTTGGAAACAATGGAACGCGGTCATCAGTTTTTTTGCGGGTTGAACGCGGTCATCTTCGACAACTCGCGGCCTTCCGTTGCGCTTTGGTGAAAACCATCAAAACGGAGGCACATTTCTAGGTGAGCACGGGGGTCGTGGTCTCTCACTTGTTCTCCCCTAATTAGGTCTTCGGGTCGAGTTGTATGGTGCGGGGTGGCCTCCTTGTAAGTTTGTAAATAACGCTCTTTCTATCAATGCAATGAAACACAATGTTTTTTGCGTTTTCGCAAAAAAAAACTACAGACAGAGCACACAAAAAAGCATGCAGCTCATGCAAGTTGTAACTATGAAACGCTCAAATCTAAACAACAGTTTGATGATTGGTCCATCAAAACAGTAATCTTTCATGTGGTCATTAGGATCAAGTTATAAAGCAACATGTGTTGGACCCACTTTGGAATCATGTGCACTCACACAACAAGCGAAAAAATCACATACCTTACACTCGATGCATAGTAATATTATTTCGACAAACGTCCAAGTTCGCTTTTCTATCATCAAATGTCACAATTTGATCTATTCTTGTACAAGTTCAAACAAACATGGCATCGCAAGAAAATAGTACACCTTTATGTGTAATCTCTATTCAAAATTTCAAATATGGTGATGATATATAATCATGATCTGAATCAAGCAATTATAGGAATATGGGTGGAATTAAGTTCAGAAACCACTACCTGCCATATCACCTTTTTTCTAGTTAGTTCTGTGAATTGTTGATTTCCTTCAAAAGGGCTATATGATAAAAAGACATCTCACCTAGTAAGGATAATAATTATCTAATATCACATAGAGTAGCTACATCCATTTTCTCCTTGTCAGACAAACCTGGGGCAAACTTCTCCATGGTACTATGCACACTATGCAGTTCATTGTTACGACTAAGGAGGCTGAAGCGAACCCCAAGCATTTACTATCTGCTTACTGCTGTATGATGCTAGTTCTTTGTCTCATGTAAATGTTGATTTCAATTTGTAACCATTTCGACCTAAGTCAAAGATGAATGTGAAATTGCACAATTCAATCTATATATTTCTATCTGGTTGCACAGAATCAACTGAAGGTACATACTTTTCATTTGAAGTGACTTTGAATTGAATATGTTTTACCTAGTTCATTTGAACGGCTGACTTCTGAATGATCTCCAATATCCTCTTCCGCTTTCTCAAGAGTGACTGAGCCTCTCTGTAAGATTATTTCAATGCCTGCGTTCACATCCCCTTGGACCTTTTCCGACCTCTCTTCGATGTCTGTCAATCAGCTCCGAAGGTCAGGGTGGAGAAAAATAGTTAAGATCACATCATGGCCAGCTGTCTAGTAGGACTTATGAAAGCTAATAGAACGATTATGCAGGGAATTTAGAATTGTGAAAGATAATATGGAAATTACTATAATAACATCATTTCAACTCTGAAACCTTCCACATTGATTAATTATAGCTGTTATATCAATCGTTGACTGTCGGATTCATGTGGCAAGCAAAAGTTTCCTTGTGTTGGTCTAAAATACAAAGCTACTTTCAGAACGGGTATTATTTCTGTTTATTAGATACAGTAGAAGTATCTGCTTTCAGAAAAAGGCATAACGTTTGTAAACTGAAAGGGTATATTAGGAATTTCATTTTTATCTAATTGTGCTGATAAGAACTTCTGCATGCCATTGTTATCAGTTGCCTCCTAGTAGACTTATTTTTTGCTGTAAGGATTGAATGACTAACCATTCTTGGCTGACTTGAGGCTTCCTGCTATGGCACCACCAAGTCCTCCCAAGAAGTCGTTCTTCCCGCGGCTACTTTTGTTCTTTTTCGGTGATGATGCATCGGTTTCCTTCACTTTCTTTGAATTCTTCCTCTGAAAAAACATCTCGTTTTGTTCCTCCTCTTACACTACAACAGTTGGTGTGAAAAACGAAACACAATATAAGCAGTCAACCAAAGCTAAAAGCAAATTGTATTCCTTTGATGTATCGTTAACCGGGTTTGTTGTTGTTGCCCCAGAGTTTATTCATAAAACCGATGAAATGCAGTTCAAGCTTGTGTCTGAGATACTAGAACATATAAGAGCATCAATCTCTTTCGTAGCAACTAGTACTAGTCCATGGTCATCGAACTAATCGCGGAGCGCCCATGGTTGTTCTAAAACATGATCTCTATTGCCTAACGATATAGAGAACTGTTTTGGTCCTAGTATCTGAAATCTTAGAGGGGGAACTAGAGGCAAATGACGATAAATACCACAATCATACAATAACATGGAAACTAAACAAGCTAACCAGATGAGCAGGAACACCACCTATATAACTAGGTCATCAGCTCATGACAGAGAGAACAACCGCTAGAAAACAAAAAGGAAGAAAGGCGACAAGAAACATATATAGAAGCATTTATGTGGGGCATGAGAATATCTTACCTACCTTCCTTGATGTGATGAGAGAATGGAGAGGAGTTGCAAAGGAGAAGAGAAGAGTGACAGGGGATACACAGAGGAATAATCTGCTCCCCCTTTCTGGCTTTATGTATAGAATGAGATGAAGGTATTCAGGTCTTAGTCGTTGCCACAATTGAAGCGTGTCATCCAGTCGGATGCGGGTTCCCAACCCGCAACCCTTGGCTTCTAATTCTTTCTTTTCCTGGCTATAACTTCTGGGAACCACTAGGCATCAGACGACTGATCCATGCTTCACATCGAACTAGCACTTGGTCGTCGGATCAAAAATATTTTGCCCGTGCGATGAAGCAGCCCAGCCAATAAACTCCCTGCATGCAGGATTAAATGCAGCCCCAAACTGCTCGACGTTAAATTTGGTCATTAAATTAGCGCAAACTATTGTGTTTAATCTGGCCAGCAAATATCTCTTAATAATATATTATTTAAATGCATGAAAGCGTCATTTCCTGCTAAACTGAAGCAATTTACTAATCTGATTAGCAATTCTCCATGAAGCGCACAAGGCAACAAACATTATTCTTAATGCATAGAAGCATCATTTTCTAGGCGTTCAAAAGCAATAGTTATATTTCTGAGATAACAAAAAAATGATACCCATGCAGCGAAAACTTACATCAAATACAAATAAGTAGTTTATTGATTTATTTCAACGTGGCAGGTTATATTTCTTTCAACCGGACAATTTGCTTCCATAGCCAATGAACATGCTTCAAGGGCATGTAAAATTTGGCTCTTACACAACATGAATCATTGAATATAAAGCTGTGCTTCTAACAATTTGGAACTATGCTTTCATAGCTAATGAACATGCTTCGAGGGCATGTAAAATTTGGGTCTTACACAACATGAATCATTGGATACAAAACCGTGCTTCTAACAAGTTGGAACTGTGCTTTCACAAAAATAAAGATTGCTCTAGTCGAATCGAAAATATGCTTCCACGTTCCACCTGGGACGGGCAGAGCTCGGAGAGGTACCGCGTACCCAGGAAAGTCGCCAATGCCGCGGAGCTGGCCCTGTGGATCTCCTCGGGCGCAAGCAGCACGGACACTGCGATGCCGGCGAGCCGACCTCAGAGGAGCACCTGGTCGACGCCGTCGTAGGTGACGTTGCAGAGTCGAGCGCCTTGTGTGCCGCTACGCCGTGCCTGGGCCACCACCACCTTTGAAGCATATAATTGTTACATATAGTGAAGAACAACACAAATGCATATGGTAGGAAGCAAAATTTGATACTAACGAAGCAAGGAAATTGACGGAGGTGCGTGTTGTCGATGCTCATGTGGCGGCGGCCCGCGGGTGTCAGCGGCGCACGTGGATGCACATGCGAGTGGCGACCAACGTCGGCAGGTGTGGATGCAGCGTTCGTGGCCTGCAGCGGCGCGTGTGGATGCGGGGTTGCACACATGGATGCGGTGGTGGAGGCTGGCAGCGGCGCGTGCCACAGCGGCGGCACACATGGATTAGGCGGTGGATCCGACAGAGGAGGCCGACGGCTGCATGCGTGGATGTGGCGGTGGCAGCCGGCGCGAGTGGATGTGGCGGAGGACGCGGTGGCGGCCTGCGTCGGCGGCAGCGGGTGGGGGCTCCTGGGATGCAGCGCGTGGATTTGGTCTACGCGATTGCAGCCATGGATGTGGGGCTCAACGCTAAATTAGGTGCATTAACTTTTGTATTAATTTCTGGAGATTACTCTGCGATGTTAATTAGGACATCTCCTACGGGACTGCTCATTTCCGGACCGATTTGGTCCGAATTTTGTCCGTTTGAGCAGCCGTCTGCGGGCGTGTCCGCGCGTACTGGAGCCATGCGCCCTACGGGGCTGCTCATTTAGTTGCCCGGGCTAGTTTTTTCCAGATTTTCAAACATAAATATTCTTTAAATAAAATTCAAACATAAATAAAATTCAAACATAAATATAATTCAAACATAAATATTGTTCAAACATAAATATAATTCAAACATAAATATTGTTAAAACTCTACTGATGTCCTACGAAGTTCCAGATGTGCTGAACCAAATCATCCTGAAGTGCAATGTGGGTTCTCGCATCACGCAGCTCGTACGCGAAGTCGATGAACTGCTGGAAATTTGCCACTCCTGGCTGGGGCTCCACATTCGCACTCTGAAACAACCAGTTCTCGTCGTACACACTGTCATCGCGCTCATCCTCTATGATCATGTTGTGCATGATCACACAAGCAGTCATCATCGACCACATAATCTTCGGGCTCCATGTTCTAGCAGGGTGCCGAACAATAGCCCATCGAGACTGAAGCGCACCAAAAGCACGCTCCACATCCTTCCGGGCAGTCTCCTGCTCTTGGGCAAATCGTTTCCTCATCTCTCCTTGAGGAGCGGAAATGGTCTTCACAAAAGTAGCCCACGGGGGTAGATACCATCAGCCAGATAATATCCCTTTGTGTAGTGGTGGCCATTGACATCGTAGCTCACCTCCGGAGAGTTGCCTATGGCAAGTCTGCCAAACACTGGAGAGCGCTGGAGCACCTTGATATCATTGTGTGAACCTGCCATGCCAAAAAACGAGTGCCAAATCCACAGATCATGTGAGGCATCTGCCTCGAGAATAACAGTGCACTCACCGAGGCAACTGCCTCGAGGCAACTGCCGCGGCATGGTCGGGAAGGGAACCTCGGAACAACGGCCGCTGACATGCAATGTGGTGATTGACCACGGCCGTGGCAACGAGGACGTCGCTCTCGTCGTCTGTCTCCGAGTCCGACGACGACGAGTAGATGATCACGTTGTTAAAGAAGAACTCGTCGCCGTTGTCCGTCATTTTTCCCCTCCCGAGGTCGGGCAGAGCAATGGACGAACACCTTGTGTGCGTCCCGTCGGGGTGGGGAGGTGGGAGGCTCACCGGGCGGTGGTTGGCCGGCGAAACGACTCCGGGAGCGGCGGCGGGAGGGGATAGAGGTGGGGGGTGCTCGCGGTGGCCAGAGGAGGTCGAACGGCGGCGGGGGGTGGCCGGGGTGGGTCGCGGTGGAACGGGGTGGGCGCGAGGTGGGACGAGAGATCTCTGTGCGGTGGGGCAGTGTGCACAAAAGAGGAGGACACTTTCAGTGTCCACTCGGTGTCCGGGGGCTGCTCATATCTGGACCAAATTTGGTCGAGGTTTTGAGCAGTACCGGACAAAAAACGGACCGCTGTCTGTTTAGGCAGCCCCATAGGGGTCTATTTTGTCCGGAGCTGCTCAAATTTGACCGGTCCAAGACAATTGAGCAGCCCCGTAGATATGGGTAGGCCTGCTAGCCACTGCTAGCCATGCGATACGAACAGATCGTGACGAAGCACAATCGTACTACCGATTAGAATACTTTCCCATAACTTCTCCGTTTGGTCATTCCGTTTGAATCAACAACACGGGATTAAAACGCCATTTGTTTATCTGATTTGCGTGTTGACTTTACCAGCACAATCCTGTTTTATGGGCGACGCGTGCACACGTGTATTAGATTTACATAAGTAAGAAGAAATTGTAAGGTCAAGTTGGATTGCTATGCAAGTAGTCTAATTGGCATATCCTGTGGACTTGCTTTGGCGTGTACGTTGCAACACAATGCAGACTTGAAACAGGTCACAGGATAGAGGATACTACCGCGTGCTCATGCGTATCTCTCTCGGAACTTTGGTCTGAGTCAAATATTTACTCAGCATTCATCACCATAATTGCTCAGAGTTTTAATTTGCCAAGATGATCTTAACTTGTAGCTCATGCCCAAATTTATTGCCCTACTTTTTGCTTCAGAAATATCTCAGCAGAGCGGATACATTGTCGCTTCTCATTAGGCTTAATGCGAGGTAGCATCCATCTGGAAAAAGGTGACATAAATGGATCGAATATGACTGAAAGATAGGAATTTAACGACAGATAGCAGCTGTTAGCCTGTTATGCACTGACGATCGACAACGTATGTATCGGCGTGGTTCTCTCAGGCAGTGCATTGAACGAACAATTACCTGTAACTGAGGGCATCACGAACGTATTTGACGGCGACACACATCTGGTCGGCTCCTGCTTCGCTGGCGTGATGCAATCTTTTCCCCCCATTGTGAAGCGCACGTATATTCATTCGTGTTCGCGGTGGTTGCCGCCAACTTCCGATAATCTGTTGACCCTGAATCCTGCAAGCTCTCCGTCCCCTCCCATTTGTTATCTTTCATATGCAGAATGCTTAATTTATTTTGATTTATTTCTCGAGGCCATTTAGTCCATCAAGCATCCGCACCAAAAACGAGTTTTGGGCGACTCCCACCCAACCCAGCGACTCCCGCGACCTAACCCTAGCGTCGCCGCCGCCACCGGCCGGGCCACTCTCTCCCTTCCTCCTGACCCAATCCTCGCTCCCGCGTCGCCTCCCGCGGCGACGCCGGGGCGCCCCGTCCACGCCGACAACAGCCCTCCCCTTCGCCTGCTATCGCCACCGATACCGCCGGCCTCTGCCGCGGTGGCGGCGGGCCGGCCGTTCTCTAGCGAGGGCGGTTCGGGAGGGCCTTTTGTGGCCTGCGGCGCGCGTGTGAGGGCCGGACCCGGCGGGACGGCGCCGGTCTCTCGCCGGCATGGAAGGCCGGAGCGGCGGCTCCGGAGCCCGTGGTCCAGCGTGTGGCGGCGGATCCGGTGGCCTCGCACCCGGATTCGATGGGGGCGACCTTCGTCTTGGCCACGTGGGCGGCGGGTCGAGGTCGTCGGAGTCACTGCGGCTCGAGCTTCGGCGCTCGGTTGGTGGCGCAGGTTGTGGCCAGCGGTGGTGGATTTCGGGCGGCGGCCTGTGGTGGTGTCGTGGCGGCGGTCGGCGTGGCTGTTTTGGAGCGGCGCGGCGGCCGGAGTTGGAGGTTGGTGCCCCTGCCAGCATTGTGCTGGGAGGCGCCGTCTGTCTCTCGTCAGGTGCCTCTGCGCGGTGCTACGGTCCGGTGAAGGTCGACGGTTTCTGGCCCCAACTCGTGGTCAGAGGTGGGTCGGGAATGGGCGTGCAGAAGCTGCGGTAACGTGGTTGCTACTCTGCGGTGGCTGCTAGCTTCAAGGCATGGATGGCTACTACGACTAGGGCGAATAGGCTCGAGCGACTCTGGGCATGGTGAACTCCACGCAAAAGCACTGCACCGACCTCGGTTGTTGCTGGCGATGTCGTCGTCTTCGGAGGTCGCTCCCCTCGTTGGAGGCATTGTTGAGGAGCTCCTTCACCTCTCTTGTTGTTCCGAGTCTCAGACTCTCCGTATGAAAATCCATGTTTCGGCCTTGGCCGGAGCGGGCGTCGGTGTCGTCATCGTCGCTTCCCCTTGTGGGCGTCGCCTTGGAGGTTCGGTACTTTGCTGGTTTGTGGTGGTCTGTTTCTGCTTCGTAGTTTTGTGGTCGGCTAGGCGTGTGCGCGATCCCGGGACCGGTGTGGACGTCGGAGCGGCGGCTCCAGACTTCGTGTTGCGTTGACTTCGTCTCCGCCGTGTTGGTGTCGGTTATGGTTGCTTGGGCAACATGGTCGTCGACTCGTTTTAGGGGCGTGGCCTTGCGGCCGGTGTGGATGTCAGAGCGGCGGCTCCGGATTTTCTCCTTGCGTGAGGTTGCCTCCGCCGTGTGGTGTCGGTCATGGTTTTGCTAGGGCAACATGGCCGTCGACTAGTTTTGGAGCGTGGCCTGAGGGCCGGCGGGGTGTGTTGTGTTGTATGGTTTTTGGACGGTTTCCCTTATAGATTGTTCAACTTGTACGGTTTTCAGGCCCAATTTCCCTTATAAACGGGACCAATTCTCCCTTGCTATATGATTTGTAGGAACCCCTGACCCTCTTTGAGGCGTTTACCAAAAAAACGAGTTTTGACTCTGCATCTTACCATTCTGGCAACGACTCGGTTCGTCATTTTATCTCTCCATGGACCGAAAATGCACATAGGATTTTAACTCCTAGGCAGTGTTGCAGAAAAGCCAAGGTCGGAAAAAGTAACTTGACGCCGGCGTGCAGATGGTCAAGATGGTGATACATGAAGCCTACTCGAAGAAGCAAGGATTGCCTCCAACTACCAAAAGGGTAATCAGTTGACGATCTTCCTTTTGATTGTGGTTCGAATGGTACTTTTTAGTTGCAACTTCATTTTTTTCAGTTCCAAGTGAGTTTGAAATGTAAGTACTCCCTCCGTCCACAAATAAGTGTCTCAAGTCTCTTAAAAAGAAGATGTAACTTGAGACACTTATTTGTGAATGGAGGGAGTAAGAATTTTTCGGTTGTAAGTGAGATGCAAGTTGCAACTGAGAAATCCCTTTTGAAACTATTATGGAAGATGAATGTTCCTCCAAAGGTTAGGAACTTCTGGTGGAGGATTATTAAACGAATTATTTCCTTGTCGGTCTGTAATGAATGCAAGGCATATTGAACAGCTTCCGTCTCTGTCGTAGCTGTGAATGAATGCAAGGCATATTGAACAGCTTCCGTTCTCTCTGTCGTAGCTGTGGACAGGAGGAGACCATAGCATCTCCACCGCGGCCCGCAGGCTTCTAAAGGACCCCAAAGTTCATTTGGGGGAAACGCCCACCAGCGACACCCCTCAAAGTTTCGCCCCAAGCGATTTTGTGTCTGGCACCCCGTATAGGGCCTTTTAGTTTGGAGGCCCTCCTGAGTGCCGGACATTGACCGGACATGGCCTCCGACAGGTGCGTCCCACCCGTTATCGACATAGGACGTGAGTAGGTGTTGTAAATTGCGCCGTGCAGGAGGCCGCTCCACCCGCGTTAATGGCGACGTGTTTCTGCAGGCGACGAAGCGACGGGACGGCAAGGTGTCTGGGCGCAATTACGTCGGCGCCCAGTCTTTCCCGGCTTCCAAAGCGTAGGCGTGGCCGAATAGCGTCGCCGCCACATAACTCCGACGTGACGCGTGCTCACCCACCCGCCGCTTCCCGCCCAGCGCCACCGCTTCCCACCCCTCTGTTTCCCGTTCCTCTGTTTCTCTCCCCACCTATATAACACTCTTCCGCCCTGCCCGCAGCCTTCGTAGCCCTGAGCCAAGAACCGCACCATGCCTCGCCGCCTCCAGACCACCTAGTCCACCATCACCCAGGCAGCGTGCAGTGCTCACCCTCTCGGGCAGGAGGACCAGCCGGAGCAGGCGCTCTAGCCTGTCGTCGACGAGGAGCCCTTCGACTGGACGCCGGTCGACGACATGCTGGAGCAAGAGCCGCCGCCGGAGGAGCCGGCGCGGGAGCAAGAGCCGCCGCGGGAGGAGCCGGCGCGGGAGCAGGAGCCGCCGCAGGAGGAGCCGGCGCAGGAGCTGCCGCCGCCGTTGTGGCCTGACCAGGGGAGGAGCCGGCCTCGATAGAGGTCGCCCAGTAGGCGGTTCAGGAGGAGCTGAATCGGGCGCGCGAGGAGAGGGCCAGGGTGAGATGCACCGGTCGGCGAGCGTGCTCCGGCAGGAGAGGCGTGTCCGGTCGCGCCTAGCCCAGGAGAGGCGTGCTCATGATGACGAGGAAGGCCAGGGCGGTCTCGACGGAGTTTAGATTAGGGTTAGAGCTATGCTAAGGATATGTTTCAAAATTCATTCAACAAATTTTTTAATATATAAGAAAAATGAATAAAATTTGAACTTTTTATATTAGTTTGCAATTTTTTTTAAACGCCCCGCGAGGTGTTCGACAGTTTACTCGCGTTTGGGGGTGGGCCTTTGGGCAGTGCCGCTGTGGGCGGTCTCTAAATGTTGACCGGACACACATTTAAAGATCCCGTGAAGATGCTCTAAGAGCATCTCTAACATAGCCCTCGAAACCGGTCAAACTCTTAAAAAATGGACGTTTACAGTTTTCGTTGCCAAAAAATGAAGGAGATATGCCCTAGAGGCAATTAATAAAGTGTTTTCTTTATCATATCTCGTTTGTTCATAATACGTTTTTGTGTCATGCTATAACTGTATTAAGCGGAAACATTAATACACGTGTGATACGTAAAACAACCAGGTCCCTAGTAGCCTCTACTAAGACTAGTTTCATTGTGCGATTGATGATCGAGGTTTCCCGATCATGTGACATGGCGTCAGTTGGCAATGAAGTCATATCGTTGGTAGAACGATGTGATGGACATACCCATATTTTGTAGGACATAGTCATTACGCTTTCGACCGTGAGATCAACTCTTATTGTTATTTTCGGAAGATACTTTGATTGCATCAAACGTCATATCTTATATAGTGTGACAATAAAGGTGTCCCCCTCGGGTATCAGAAGGGGGTAGTTGAGACGAGGGGTCAAGAGCGGATTTGTCAGTCCGTATAGTCGGATAGATACTCTAGGGCCCACTCGGTGAGATTATGTCAAGGGTCAATTTGTTATGTGCCATGGTTCGCTGAGTTTTATCGGTCTGTGCCATACCCGCGCTGTTTCTCTGGTATGTGCCCTGGTTTGCTCGCATATCGCCCAAACGCTCGTTTCCCTCTGGTCAACCTCCTTTGACCCGCACTTGGCCTGACTGGTGGGGTCGTCGTGGCGCGGCTCGGCTCGTTTGTCGGCTCGGTTGGGATTTCCTAGGGTCGGCGCGTGGGGCCGGGGCACTAGTCTGACTGGTGAGGCTGTGGCACAAGTCTGACTGGTGGGGCTGTGACACTAGTCTGACTGGTGGGGCTGTGGCACTAGTATGACAGGTGGGGCCGGGTCACAAGTCTGACCTGGTGGGGTATTGACTTGGTGGGGCTGGGCCCACCGGATGTGGAACCCACAGAGAATCACCACCGCTAGTTGGGTGTGTGCGCGACCTCTTTATATTATACTCACTCCGTTCTAAATTGACTCAGAAGAGGGAGTAAATAAATAAAAATCAGAAGAGGGAGTATATCACAATATTCCAAAGCTGTCGTTAGCATTGAACGTGTTGGTGTATAGATCTGCCTCTAATTTCTGGAGTAGAAGCGGTTGGTCCAAATGAGACGACTGGCTTATCATAAAAGCGGTTGGTTACAAATAGGTTACATTGCATTAATTATGCTTACATTGCATTAATTAACTACGACTGACAATCAACAGATAAACAAATCCTAGAGCAACTATACAGAGATAAAATCCCGCAGCTATCAAATTAGCCTGCTTCTTCAGATCATTCATCTGCCTTAAGTGCTTGTTCAACTTTTTCAGTTCACCTCTCACTTCCGCTTCCGCAAGCCCCATCGGCGGAGCAGAGGGTGCAATCTCCACATCAGACGGTAGAGGAAGGTCGTTGTGCGCGCACCTCTCCTGTTTAAGCTGCGCAACGTATTCATCCAACCACTTGAAATAGTTGCATGGAGCTATACCCTGAAAAAGTCAACCTGAACCCTCAATCCCAGATCTGAGTCGAAAAAATCAAATCAAAAGGATGCGAGAGAAAGATCTTTACATCTTGTGGTAGGCTCCCGCATGTCAAATATTCGCGCCCCATGTTCCTTCCATGCTTAGTAGTCTGACAGAGCAGTGGTTCCTTGCATGAGCATTTAGAACATGGAGGCAACGTCACCTCAGGCTGCCTTGGCCAATTGGGGCGAGAGGATGAAGTGGAGGAGCTCGACATTGCTGCTGCCCTTCGTTGCCGGAGAGGAAGAAGAGGAAGGAATAGGAAGAAGAAGATGGTCCAAAGAGGAGGATGGATGCTCTGTCTATGCGAGCAAGAATGAATGCTCTGTCTATGCGAGCAAGAATGGATGCTCTGTCTATGCGAGCAAGAATGGATGCTCTGTGAATGCGAGGAAGAAGAAGAGGAACAGGAGGAAGGAGGATGGGTGCTCTGTCTATGAAGAGGAGGTAAATGGTGTGTCCGCGGTGAGCGTGTAACGGTCACATGCGACGGTGCGGCTGTTGCAATTCCACCAACCCTTTTTGCTTAGAAATGTGGTCGTTTACCCTACCTTCGGAGCTCATTTGAAACACATCGAACGGGTTGTGCAGAATGAGCACCGCCAATCAGATCGCAGAATGAGCCCCGAGTCTGCCATATTCCTTCTAGAGGACGATCAAACGACCGCAGTTCAGTGGTAGGGTTAGATCGACGGTCATTGTTCAAATGGGGTTTGGAGGCACTCACCGCGGTTTTGAAAAGTTTGATAAAGTGTCCAAGTTTCATTTTGAAGTGGCTAAGAAGGCATTTTTATCGAAACCTAAACCCTCTCTCACTCGTCTACGAACTCTATAACTCTTTGTACGTGATAACTCATTTGTGCGTACCATTTTTCATAAAATTAACCAAACCCAGGTATATATATTTTTATCATAACTATGTCATATAATAAGACAATGAGCGCTGGTTTCACACTTTTTTGATTTTTTTTGAATCATTTATGATCATTTGAATGTCTGGTCAAACCTGATCAAACGCACTTTGAACGTCTCCAAAAGAAGGTTAAAATATGAAAATGAAAAACGAAGTGCAGATGCTTCTTAGTAACAGTGAAATGAAGCTTTTGTGATTTTTTTTTGATTTTATGGAAACCTAAACCCTCTCACTTTTCTACGAACTCTATAACTCTTTGTACGTGATAACTCATTTGTGCGTAACATCTTTCATGAAATTAACCAAACCCAGGTTTATATTTTTTTATCATAACTATGTCACATAATAAGACAATGTGCGCTGGTTTCACATTTTTTTGATTTTTTTGAATCATTTATGATCATTTGAATGTTCATGCCCAGAGCGCGCATAGTTCATGCCCAGAGCCCATAAGGTATTCGACCAAATTACATCCGACCAAAATACAAGTGATTAGTAATATTAATCAGTCTCTTCGCTGTCGTCGTCAAAGCCGGACAACATCTCGTCAACCCACTTGTCGGTCTCTTCGCAGGGGTCGCTGATCTCTTCGTCCGACTGCTCGATTTCTTCGCCCGACTGTTCGATTTCTTTGTTCGACTGCTCGATTTCTTCATCCGACTGCTCGATCTCTTCACTGATCTTCACAAATGTCAGCTGGATGTACTCCACCTTGATGATCACCTTGATAACGTAGAGATCACCAAATCCAATCGGCAGTTGCTCCCAGAATAGATCCCAGTTCCTCTCGAACTCGAGGTATTTGTAGCCGTTGACCACATGATATGATCCAAAGATCTCGACATCAGTCCCCAAAGACGAGAAACTCCGTGATATTGCCGTAATATGAGCTCAGGCGGTGGAAAAACCTCGGGGTAGACTTCTAGTAACTCAATCTTGAGATGCTCTAAAAACAACATGAGTATCATATCAGAATAGTTCAAATGACAGAACTGAGAGATCATTCAAATGACAGAACATGAGCATCGTATCAGAATACCAGAGAATCTTTATCTAAAGAATCATTCTCAATCTTGCGCACGTAGTATTGAGGGATCTCTTCCACTCCATCGTGACAGCTTGCAATAAAACGAGAGATATCACATTCATTTCTGAATAGGTGACATCTCTCGGTTCGTGAAATATGCTCGACACGAGGGCAGGCTTGCAGCGTCCGTCAATATGTTAGAACTCTGATCAAAGAGAGGAAGACATTCAGAAAACTTGTAAACTACTCATTGTGTAAGAAAAAAACACAAACGAGCATACCCGTGTGTTGCACAAGATGTTTTGCAGCATTGTGCTTGTTAGTCACTTCAACATTGAACAAATGCAGATCTTCATTCCAAGCGAATTTGACAACATCGCCCTCCTCGATGTCGTAGCCTTCACATAGTGCTCTCCACTGCGTTCCACAGATCTCCGTGTATATATGGATGTTCGGGCTACCACTTAGCTGCTTAACAAGATATGGATGTTCTACGTCATCTTCTACCCACTTATCCAGGTAGAACAAGTACTGGTCTCCGTTCGGACACCTAGCCTCCATCCAGTTCTTACGAGGGCCAAGTCCCCAGGTCTAATCTAGAAGATATCTGAAAGGGCATGGCAGAACCTACATGTAATACCAAACCGGAGAAACTATGAAGACATTCATTGAAGGAAAAACAAATGACATTCTCTCGAATTTGAAAGGCAATACTTACAACGGCCGTTTTGAAACTGCGTTCCATCAGGACTTTGAAAGTGGAACCACGAGTTAGTGTGCGACAGAGAGTTGCTTCGTAATTGCACAGAGCACATCGATCGACGCCATCGCTATCGCTATCGCTATAGCTATCGCTGTCGGAATCCTATTTTAACAAATGAAATTTAGAACCAAAATAACCAGGCGGAACCTGGGGGTTTTCCCCATTCCGCAATCTAAATACAAAATCAAATCTACTCACATATAATGCACCAAACAGGAAAATGAAACATGTAGAGAAGATAGCACTGACCATCGGCGACAAAATGGGGTTGATGGACTGCATCTGAAACCCTCGTCGACCAAAAAACCCCAAACGACGAAGGCGGCCGTACAATGGCGTGGGCAATGGAGCTCCTTGCTTGTCCCTCCTTCTCGACGGGCGACGGGAGACTGGCCGGCTACGGAAATGGCGATGGCGATGGAGCTCCATTGCGCGTTCAATCACCCTGCTCTCCGCCCTCAGTCCAACTCCTATTGCTTTGTTTTGCTCTGTTCTTGGGGGTTCATCGGAGGTTCTATGGGCGACAACAGTGAGGCAGGGAAGAAAGACACGTGGGCCCCATCGGCGTTTTCCCTTGATTAAACAAGTCCCCCGGCCCCAAGCCGACACCTCGAATCCCAACCGAGCCGAGCCGCACACTTGGCGACCCCACGAGACTCCAGCCGAGCCGCGCCAGGCCGACCCCACCAGTCAGGCCAAGTGCGGGTCAAAGGAGGTTGACCAGAGGAAAACGAGCGTTTGGGCGATATGCGAGCAAAATAGGGCACATACCAGAGAAACATCGCGGGTATGGCACAAACCGATAGAACTCAGCTAGGTATGGCACATAACCAATTAATCCTTATGTCAAATGAGATTGCAAGCATGTGACTAGGTCACGGGGACATAAGATCATGGATGAGTAAAGGATAGTGTTGTCGGTAACGAGATCATGCTAGGTATGGAGATATCTCTGAACGAGGCTCGGACACGCTAAGTATTGCTATGACAAAAGGTTTAAGACTCGACGTCCAGATTTGATAGATGAGAGTCATTTGTTGTATCACAGTGGTTAATTCACGGGGTCCAGGCCTACTAGTTAATCATTGATCGGAGAGGAGTATCGATCATGTCTGTTATTATATCGAACCGCTAGGGTAACACACTTAAGGGGTTTTGACAAGACAACCGGAAAGGAAAGAGATCACCGGGAATGGTCCGATGGAGATCGGGCAGCGACGAAATAGTTTTCGGAGTGAGAATAAATTATATAATATGTAATTAATATTAATTAGTAGTTAAATACATTTTTATTTATTTATTTTCGAATTTTTAAAGGCTGATTTCACTAAATGGGTCTTCTAATGGAAAGAAGGCTCATGAGGGGGGATAGTCCCCCCCGGGCTTCGGATTGAGGGAGGGCCGGCCTAGGTGGGCCAAATGGGGCCCACCTAGGGCCGGCGCACCACCATGGCTAGTCGGTGCGGTATGGGATAGTCCCATACCGCCCGACTGGCAAGGTTGGCTCCCCCGGGAGGCTTTATATGGATATACACCCGTGGCATTTTAATTCACCAATTAATTACTCTTTCTCTTCTCGATTACGTGATTCCCTTTGTCGGAGTTGCACCGAGAAGAGAGTGGATCTCTCCAGCATAGCCCGCTGCCGCCCTACTGGTGTTCCGGTCCAAGTCTTCCGCTGCTCGTCCTGGACTGGAGCTTCGGGAGACGTCGTCTGCACCGTACGTGTGTAACGCCCTGTGAGGTGGTGCGCTAGCGGTGCTGGGAGGTCTACTTCTACTACACGACCTTGAGGTCGGCTTCGTCGTCTTACTCGACAACATTCGTGCGGGAACGTAATCCTCGCTTTCGATCTATAAGGGTATGTATTCCGATCTTCGTTGTACTACTATATCTGTATAGTGTAGATTCTGACTAGTTTAAGAATATCGGTGGTAAAAAAATTATTGTTTTCTGCGTGCGATCCCCTTAAAAAATACCCTGACCAGAGCTCTCAAAAGCGGTCAAACTTGTAAACCGTTTAAGTGGACCTGGAAATCATAGCCACAACACGTGAATACACCGATTTAGAGGCTATTTAAGAATCTATTTGAGGATGCCCGAGATATGGTCAACGCTCACAAAATATGATCTCCACCATGTCTTTTTCATCCTACGGCCGCTAGGATTGGCGGCGGCGCCGGCCACTAGCAGCAGTACGGTGGCCGGCCGGAGTGTCATGTCGGAGCGCCGGCCACTAGCAGCAGTACGTCGGGCGGCCGGAGCTTGCTTGTGACCATCGCGTGCAGTGCACTAGAGCGGCCGACCGGAGCTTGCTTGTGATCAGCGCGTGTAGTGCAGCGAGCTAGAGCTGTCGGCCGAAGCTGGCCGGAGCGTCACGCCGGCGGACGGTCGCACGGCCGGAGCTGCACGTCACGTCGGCGCACGGCCGGACGGTCGGAGGTACACGTCAGGCCGACGGACGGTCGGAGCTGCACGAAGTGCTAGTCGTTCGATCTCAACGTCATCCTCTCTCCCACAGACGAAGGAGGAAGATGAGGGGATATTCTATAGAATATTCTGTTTTAACGTTTTGTTTTACGGGTACTGTTATGACGCAGCTCGTTTTCGAGTAAAAAAAAGACGTTTGAGAACCTTATAACGATTTTAAGGTTCGGTGGTTTCAGGGATCTGTTAGAAATGCTCTAAGACATGTAATTTTGAGTGTACGTGGTCAAAGTCGCTTTGACAGGAGCTTAAATATGTGACTGCGGTTAAGGTGCCAAACCTCCATCCATGTACCTGGGCAGTTGATCTCTTAGACAGTGGTATGGTATCCTCAAAGATGCCTTGATCATCCATTGTGTAGGTTGGGCAGTGTGGTCCTAGAGGAACGCTTGAGATCACAGAGAACAATCTAGATTAGTTTTAAAATCTGTTAACACTGTCATGGATCTTGCAATTGAGGGTCATAAAAATTCAGTTCGTGTCCCGAAGGGTCGTCCAAGGTGGAACCACCGGAGGAAGGCACACTCAAACTTAATGTTGATGCAAGTTTTTTTACAACAACAAGAGAAGGTGCATCGGGACTAATCATGTGTGATTATGATGAACATATGTTAAGAGGACAGCCTGTATGGTTTTTTAGAAAAGGAAATTTTATTAAACCCAACCTCTGCATCGAGTGATGCACATAGCCGATAACAGGCTGTATGGTATGGTCAGGTAGTAAACGTACTGATTATGGAGTACACTAAAACATCTCTATATACATGTGTACATATGTAAATGTGAAAAATGTCTACACCATCTTATATTGTGAAATGGAGGGAGTAGTTTTTTAGCTAAATGTCTGCAGAACTGCAGAACGATTATAATCACTGAGTGATGATTGAAAGTTATTGAGTCTAAGAAAATACAATTGAGACTTTTTCATTTACATGTGGAGTTATAACTGAGAACTTTAAATTGCAAGTGGGGTTATGGCTGTGGTTTTTCTGTATTTAGAATTATAAAATAAAAATGTTAAACAATATGAGTTGTTAACTATGGAAAATGTACAACTTCTGAAATACCATTTTTATAAAAAAACAAGTAATAAATGCGTTGTACATTCTCGGAAGAAATTACAAAAGAAAACAAAACACAAAACTAGAAAAAGCACATAATAGGATAACAAAAAAAGGCCCTAGGTCTCGTGGGTAACAGCAGCCTAGCAACGAAAAATGTCAGCACAAATAAACAGCCCATTGCGGCCCATACGACCACCTTTTGCCTAAACAAAAAACAACAGAAGAACCCAGGCACTAATCTCCGCAAACCGCATCTGACGCTTACAAAGTATACTGAGCATAAAACTAATTTTCAGCTGACTAAGTGTTAGCACATCCGCAAAAAAGTATGGTCGTTAAGCATGTCATCAAAATTTTATTTTTTGAAATGGAGATTGGAAGCTCATCCTCTACATCAACATATGTCTTGATTAATTTAATGGTTTCGTGCGTGAACAAAGCTTTGGATTACGGCTCAAAACTGAAAGGGAAGAATCATCGGTGCTATTCACAGGTTTGTCTTTATCTATAAAAAGATCACAGGTATGTCGTTTGATGTTTCAGAATAATACAATATTATGTCATGGAGAAAGGAGGGGTTTGAAGATCTCATAAATTTTGCTAGTCTCTTTTAGTTTTATTTTTGTAATCAGTATAATTGTATACTATGTATTGGTTTAATATATGTGGAAAATTTATAAAAACATATGTTTCATGCGAACTATTACAACTTCTCCACAAACATAAGAAAAACTCCGGCCACATGGCAGAGGTCATCTTCAAGCACCTGTTACGATATCCAACATCATCTGTAGTGCTCTTAATAAGAACTTAATTACCGGGTGCTGCTGTCATGTCTAATTAAACGGCTGGCCGGTGGAGTCGGACCACAAAGCTAGTGCCACCCAAGCTGTCAAAGGAGGTGCGCAGCCTTCATTTTTTTTTGAAACTTCCCCCATTTTATTGATAAGTCATTGAGCACACTTTACAAAGGACAGCTGGAGAGGCAACACATTCTCCGCTGTAATTTCCAAGCAGACTGGGCACTGGCCAGTTTGAGTCGACACACATCTAGCGCAGCCTGCATTATTGGAGTCCGACACTCACCAAGAAGTCAAGTCACAGTTACTACTACTGAAAGCAACGTCATAGCCCAAACGGTCCTATCCAGTCGTTCCACACAGTTCGTCACCCACGGTAGTACTTTTCTTAGAGTCAATCAACGTGTCACTCGATGTTGAGACTCCTCGCGGCAGCGTGGCTAGCAGTAGGTGCAGTGACGGCTTCACGGATAGGTCGAGCCTTCCGACGTCGAGAGAGAATGTCAGTCCATCGATTTTTTTAGTTTTTGAGATGTATTTGGGTTTTTAATTCACTCATTTTGTTTTATATGTAGTCCATATTAAAATCTCTAAATCATGTATCCTTAAGAACGGAGGAAGGAGGAGGAGGAACGAGGAAGAAGAACGGATCGAGGCATGCACATTAAAAATCAAATTCTTGACCATCTCCTAGGAAGTTCTACGCTCGGGCAAAAACGGGTTTCAATGTCTTCCCCATCCATCTGATCCTTTTTCGTGGAGCCTAAAAAGTTTCTTAACTTTTGGGGCTAGCTCGAGGTGTCGGTTCTGAACACATGTTTGTCATGTTGAGCGGAGTTTCATCAGCATGCAGTGAGCTACACTTTCCAGCCATCAGCTCCCGTGCCGCCAAATTGGCCTTACATCGGGTGAGCCTGATCATGTGAGGGGCGGTAGATCTAATGTATGTGTGTCAAAGTGGTGAGAGATGAAATTTCCATTAAGAGATCAATCAACACTTCGTGCATTGCACCGCATTCGCCGAAAGGTGCTCCATGGTTGACCAGGGCGAGAAGGAAGTAGAGACGGATCAGGAATTCGAGGCCCCACTAGAACCCAAGCTCGAGGACAACCCCAAGTAGCCGGGGCATGACTCGGTGGAAACGACGTGATCTCAATTTTGACATACAAGTGTTGATAGTTTTTTTTAGAGTTTGCTTAGTTTAACTTTCTATGTACTTAGCTAAAAATTTCATCAGTGCTTCCCCGTCAGTCTGGATCGAGACCTCCTCTTGTCGTCTAGACTTTGTTGCTCTATCGTCCCCACGGACCCCACCCTGCTCCCACCTCGTTTGTGAGCACAACCATAGGATTTTCAAGAAAAATCGTCCAGGCTGCTTCAATTGTTCCATATGTCATCCTCTGCGACGTGTACTCGTGTGTTGATGTAGAACGGCGATGGGTGATCGCCTGAATGACCCATTGAGTCACAATAGTTGGCATCGTGTAGTCGTCATCAAGGCAAAGCTCTTGGTCGTTTTAGTATTTTTGCTAGCAATAGTTTTCCCTCTTCTTAATTTGTTTTCTTGCACTTTTATTTTAGCGTTTGCAAATTTTTTGCTAATTGCAAAGAAAGCAGCTTTGTTGCCTTTCGTTTATAAGATCTTTTTGTGCAATTTGGTTGTCTTATAGAAATTAAAATAAACAATATTTGATCCCATTGGTGTATCGTTTGGGGCTTCCCTGGACACACCGACCTATCGGTCCGAACAACGTGTCTAGATGTCCGGTGGTGGCGTGGTGCTGATGGATGGAGTAGTGGGCAAACGGGGTTGCAGCTAGGGTTTTGCTCGTACCGGCCCCTAGGAGCGTAGGCATATGTGGGCGCAAATACATTCACTACCATATGCATTGATTCACACACCATCTACCAAAGACTAGAGTCGTGAAGCATCAAGATTTATAAAGTTCCACGAGTGTCTCACTATATATCGATGAAAACGGCATCTCCTATGGAAAATGATAGTCTGCTTGTATGAAGGTTGATGATCATACAAAATTAACGCTCATATTGATTTGGCCATGTCTTACAGTTTCTCATTAAGCATTGATACTCTCTTTTCATTCATATACGGATAACATGATATAACATCTTTCTTCGAAATGGGGTGAATGCCCAGACAGAACGATGCACACAACTAGGGGTGTAAACGGATCGGATCGGATTTTGCCTTTACCATATCCTTTACCATGATTTTTCATCGGATTCGGAGCGAATCGGATAATAACCGGATGCGGATTCAGATGCGGATATCCATGATGGCGGATTCGGAGGCAGAAACGGGGCGGATTCGGAGCGGTAACAAAATTAATCGGAATATACGTGTACAAGTAAATTGTCAAACCATACATACAAAAATAATTGTTCGATGTCCTAATAACTAACAAACTCGTAATTCATAGTCTTTACAATGACTATTTAAGTGAGATGTTGTTTGACTATCGAATTCGACAACTTACTAGCTGCAAATTATGCTATATTAGACTAGACATTTTAGTAAAGAATCGGATTATTCGGATTCAAACCATCGGATAATCCTATTTAATTTCGGATAATCCATATTTTAAACTATTTTACATACCATATCCTATACCATATCCGGGTGTCAAGTTCGGAATTGGATATCCTTATCCGTCGGATTCCTTAAAACCGGATATGGATTGTTGAAAATGATTTCGGAATCGGATCTGGTGTGGAAATTATTCTATCCGTTTACACCCCTACACACAACCTTTCATTATTACAATGTGTGAATTATCAATCCCGTGTTGTAAATTTGTTCCCGCAAAAAAATCATGTAACTTTGTAACTAAACATTGACCTATTTCTTGTGTAATTAGGCTTTTGCTAATTTGTTGCGTGAATCGAGAGATACAATGATAAACTAGAACACTAATGAGAATATGAAAAGTGAGCTAATTAATCGACCACACATGCACTTCTTTTCTTCAAAAACAAAGATTCACTAGAAATCTGAAATAGTAAAAAAACATGGATACGAAAGCTAAGGGTCTCTTTGGATCGCAGAGTTGAAAAACAAACGAATTTTACATGTTTGTAAGTGTAAAATAGAGATTTATAAAACACACAAAAAGTGTGAGAATTGTTGTTTGGGTAATCGCAGGAAAAGTGTCTTGATCCTGAGTGTAAAAAGAGGTTAATGTGAATGTTTAAATTACTACGAAATTGAGGCATAGGAATCTGCTGAAATATTGGGCCTTTTGGCACATTATCAATTCCTGAAAATTCCTAAGGCCCATGTTGTCATGGCATGTGGTGAGAGTTTAGTCCCATACTACTAGTTGGATGAGATGTGCACAAGATTATATTCTGAGACATTCTACTACTAGTATGAGTTGGTGTGAGGTATGAGGAGGATGGCTGTGTACCACCGCGCGTTCCTCCTTCTCCGCCGCCCGCCTCGCCACGCCTTGTCACGACACGACACGTCACGACGCGCCGCAGGTTGCGGGAATCTCGCCGAGCCGATGTATTATTTTTGTCACGCAGGAATAAAATGTGTATGGTCATGAAACGTTTTCCCTTAATGGAAAATGAATACGAAGTTGAAACGTCTGTCTTAAGTGCTCTTAAGTATGACCGTTTTCAGAATTCATTAGCCTTAACGGAATTTATTGTGCGCGTTTCTATTGGACCTCTCGCCTCCTGCGCTGCGTGTATAAAGGAGAGGTCGCTCCTCTCTTGCAAATACCAGACAACAGAACCATCCGCCCACAGCCGCCCCCGTCGTTCCTCCTCGCTGTAGTTGCCATCATTGATTCCATCCCGTCCGCCGCGTACACGGTTGACGGGAGAGCAGGCCTCCGAAACCCCGCCTCTCCGTTTCCTGTACGGGAGAGGGGCGATTAGGGTTTTGGGGAGCGTCTCTTACGCGACTGCTCGCCAATCTTCATCCACTACGTCGGCTACTTCCTCTACTTCAACTACATCCTCGTCGCCTTCGTCATCACCATGAGCACTGACGCCGAGATCGAGAAGGCTGCCGCTGACAAGAGGGCTGCCGACAAAGCTGTTGCTTCCGCTTCGTCCAATTGGCCAACTGTCGGGTATGATGTGTTCATACCTCTCCTAATTACTTCCATGTTTGTAGTACTAGTCACATGTGTAGATGGTTCTACTATCTATCTAGTACGTAGTCTTATCATCAAGTTTCAGTACGTCATTACCATGTTCATGATTCATTATTGGATTAGTTTAATCAAACAATTGCCTATATTCTCAACAATCCAAAAACCTAATCTGTGTAGGCAATTTTCGGTCAATGGTTTTGCTGCTGCACTGAAACCAGTCCTGTTTACGGGGACATATTTTATGTGTTGGCAAAACAAAACCATCTTATGGCTCACTTCGATGAACGTGTTCTGGGTCGCCAGTGTCATTCCCACTGAAACGATTACTCCTGGACAGGAGAAGGCGTTTAGGGATGCCACCGTCGTCTTTGTTGGAGCCATTCTAAGCGTGATCGGAGATAAGTTGGTTGACGCATATTTACATGTGCGGGTTGCCAAGGACTTATGGGAGGCACTCGAATCTAAATTCGGCGCAACTGATGCTGGAAGCGAGATGTACACTATAGAGCAGTTCCATGATTATAAGATGGTTGAAAACCGTTCTGTATTAGAACATGCTCATGAGATACAGTGCATCGCTAAGGAGCTTGAGCTTCTGAAGTGTGTGTTACCGGGCAAGTTTGTCGCGGGATGCATAATCGCTAAGCTGCCCCATTATTGGAGAAACTTTGCTACTACTCTGAAACATCAGAGGCGTGAATTCTCCGTTGAGGATGTCATTGGTCATCTGAGTGTTGAGCAGAATTGGAGGGCAAAGGACTCGCATGGAAAAGGTCAAGGTACTTCTCTTACCAACATGGTACAGAAGAACTTCAACTCCCACAAGCACAAAGGGAAAACTGTTGTCCAACAGAATACCGACTTCAAGAAGAAGGGTAACAAACCCTTCAAGAAGGATAAGAAGAAAGGTGCATATTACACCTGTGGTTCAGAGGAACATTGTGCTCCTAAGTACCCGAAGAAGTTCAAGAAACCAGGACAAGACTCCAAGTCTGTCAACATGATCATGAGCAACAATGAGAACAGTGCATCCGGGTACGGTAATTTATTTACTGTATTTTCAGTTTTTCAGTCTAACGAATGGTGGATTGGTACTTGTGCAAATACTCATGTGTGTGCTGGCATTTCATTGTTTTCTTCTTATCAGGTCACATGGAACGGATCCGTATTGATGGGGAATGGAGCGAGTGCTTCTGTTCTTGGTGTTGGCACGATCGATCTGAAGTTTACTTCGGGAAGGATCGTGCAACTCAAGAACGTTCAGCATGTCCCCGCCATCAAGAAGAATCTCGTTAGTGGCTCCCTTCTATGTAGAGAAGGGTTTAAGTTGGTATTCGAGTCTAATAAAGTAGTTGTTACAAAATATGGACTATTTGCTGGAAAAGGTTATGAATGCGGGGGCATGTTTCGCTTTTCTCTTGCTGATTTTTGTAATAAAGTCGTGAACAATATTCATTCGAATATTAATGAAACAGAAGTTTGGCATTCACGTCTTTGTCATATTGGTTTTGGTTGTATGATGCGGTTAGCAAAACTAAGTTTAATCCCATCTTTCACTTTAGCCAAAGGTTCTAAATGTCTTTCGTGTGTTCAAGCAAAGCAACCTCGCAAGACTCATAAAGCTGCGGAGGAAAGACACTTGGCACCGTTAGAACTTATACATTCTGATCTTTGTGAGATGAATGGTGTTTCGACTAAAGGTGGAAAGAGATATTTCATGACACTAATAGATGATTCCACTAGATTTTGCTATGTATATTTGTTAAGTACTAAAGATGAGGCTCTACACTGCTTTAAAATCTATAAGGCAGAAGTTGAGAACCAACTTGAAAAGAAAATTAAACACATCCGGTCTGATCATGGTGGAGAGTACTTCTCTAATGAGTTTGATTCTTTCTGTTCGGAACACTGTATTATTCATGAGAGGACGCCTACCTATTCTCCCTAGTCAAATGGGGTTGCCGAACGGAAAAACCGTACTCTAACTGATTTGGTTAACGTCATGTTAGATACATCGGGATTATCCAAGGCATGGTGGGGGGAGGCGCTATTGACGTCATGTCATGTCCTGAATAAAGTTCCGACAAAAGATAATGAACTCACTCCCTATGAACAATGGGAGAAGAGAAGAACAACACTCTCCTACTTACGAACTTGGGGCTGTTTGGCAAAAGTCAATGTGCCGATCCCCAAAAAACGTAAGCTTGGACCTAAGACCATGGACTGTGTTAATTTGGGCTATGCTAAGAATAGCGTTGGCTATAGATTCTTGGTAGTAAAATATGATGTACCTGACGTGAAGGTCGGTACGATTATGGAGTCTAAAGATGGTACTTTCTTTGAGGATGCTTTTCCTATGAGAGATATGCAAAGCACTTCTATACAGGAATCAGAAGGAACTCCTGAGGCTGCCATTCCTATGGAATATTATGAACAAACCCATGATGAAAATCCTGAGAAGGATGATGAGGAAACCCTTGGTAGGGGCAAGCGACAGAGGACTGCAAAGTCCTTTGGCGACGATTTTCTCGTGTACCTTGTGGATGACACTCCCACTTCTTTTTCAGAGGCTTATGCATCTTCAGATGCTGATTACTGAAAGAAGCAGTCCGTAACGAGATGGATTCCATCATGGCTAACGGGACATGGGAAATTACTGAACGTCCTTACGGTTGTAAACCGTTGGGATGTAAGTGGGTGTTCAAAAAGAAGCTTAGACCCGATGGTACGATTGAAAAGTACAAGGCTAGGCTTGTGGCCAAGGGCTATCCCAGAAAGAAGAGGAAGATTTTTTCGATACTTACTCACCTTTGGCTAGACTAACCACCATACGAGTTTTACTCTCGTTGGCGGCCTCGCATGGTCTTCTCGTCCATCAAATGGATGTTAAGACGGCTTTCCTAAATGGAGAGCTAGACGAGGAAATCTATATGCAACAACCAGATGGCTTTGTATTAGAGGGTCAGGAAGGAAAGGTATGTAAGTTACTGAAATCTTTATATGGCCCGAAACAAGCACCTAAGCAATGGCATGATAAATTCAATACAACTTTAAACTCTGCTGGTTTTGTTGTTAATGAGGCTGACAAATGCGTATACTATCGCCATGGTGGGGGCGAAGGAGTTATACCGTGCTTGTATGTTGATGACATACTGATTTTTGGGACCAACCTCAAAGTCATTGAGGAGGTCAAGTCTTTTCTATCTCAGAACTTTGAGATGAAGGAACTTGGTGTGGCTGATGTTATTCTGAACATCAAGCTGCTGAGAGATAATGAAGGTGGGATAACACTTTTGCAATCCCATTACGTTGAGAAGATTTTGAGTCGATTTGGATATTCGGACTGCAAAACTTCTCCAACGCCTTATGATCCTAGTGTGTAAATTCGAAAGTTTTATGGCACAGCTAAGAATCAACTGAGGTACTCTCAAGTAATTGGTTCTCTCATGTATCTAGCTAGTGCGACAAGGCCTGACATCATGTTTGTTGTTGGCAAACTTAGCCGGTTTGTTTCCAATCCGGGTGATGTGCATTGGCATGCTGTCGAAAGAATTATGCGCTACTTGAAAGGTACTAAGAACTCCGGACTTCACTATTCCGGAAGCCCGTCAGTGCTTAAAGGGTACTGTGATGCGAATTGGATCTCTGATGCTGATGAGATGAAAGCCACAACAGGGTATGTGTTTACCCTTGGAGGTGGTGCTGTTTCCTGAAAGTCTTGCAAGCAAACGATCCTGACGAGATCGATAATGGAAGCAGAATTAACAGCATTCGACACATCTGGTGTCGAAGCGGGATGGCTTCGAGATCTTTTGATGGACTTGCCAGTGGTTGAAAAGTCAGTTCCAACTATCCTAATGAACTGTGATAACCAAACAGTGATTGTTAAGATTAAGAGTTCAAAGGACAACATGCAGTCCAACAAACACATAAGAATGGGATTAAAATATGTCAGACATTTAAGAAACTCCGGAGTTATAGCATTGGATTATATCCAGTCGGGTAAGAATCTGGCAGATCCCTTCACCAAAGGGCTATCACGTGTTGTGATAGAAAATGCATCGAGTGAGATGGGTATGAAACTCACATGAGTTGCCATGGTAGTAACCCAACCTATGTGATCGGAGATCCCGTGAAGTAGGACCTGGGAAGAACAAGCTATTGGTTAATTGAAGAGAGTAAACTATACTAACCCACTCCGTTGAGATGCAATACTCTCGGTTTTGCTGTATGACAGGTTGACGTTTATCTTAATGTGTTTCAAAGCTTTGCATAAGCAAGACGATATCCTACAGAGTGATCTTTGGAGGAACACACCTATATGAACCTAACTGTTGGTCACAGTCTATGAGATTAGGGTGATCTCTAGTAAGTTCATAAAAAGGTCATGAGTGACTAATATGCTCCACCCGAGGGGTCAGGCTTCAACAGCCTAGTACTGGTAAGACGGTTAGTGAAACTACTTTATGCCAAACTGACAATTCAAAGCCTAGTCCATGTCAGTTGTGAAGGAGTGTAGCTAATTACTCTAGGTAGAGTTCAACCTTAACATGTCTCTACTGAAAATACTGGTATATCAAAACAGTGTTTGGAACGGATGACAACTTCATGGGTCTTTGGGATCTGGTGGGGGATTGCTAAAATATTGGGCCTTTTAGCCCATTATCAATTCCTGAAAATCTCTAAGGTCCATGTTGTCATGGCATATGGTGGGAGTTTAGTCTCATACTGCTAGTTGGATGAGATGTGCACCAACTTATATACTGAGGCATTCTACTACTAGTATGAGTTGGTGTGAGATATGAGGAGAATGGCTGTGTACCACACGCGCGCTCCTCCTCCTCCTCCGCCGCCCGCTTCGCCACGCCTCGCCTCGTCACGACACGTCATGACGCGCCGCGGGTTGCGGGAATCTTGCCGAGCCGATATATTCTTTTTGTCACGCAGGAATAAAATGTGTACGGTCATGAAACATTTTTCCCTTAATGGAAAATGAATACAAAGTTGAAACGTCTGTCTTTCGTGCTCTTAAGTACGACCGTTTCCAGAATTCATTTGCCTTAACAGAATTAATTATGCGCGTTTCTGTTGAACCTCTCGCCTCCTGCGCTGCGTGTATAAAGGAGAGGTCGCTCCTCTCTTGTAAATACCAAACAACAGAACCATCCGCCCACAGCCGCCACCGTCTTTCCTCCTCGCTGTATTTGCCATCGTTGATTACATCCCGTCCGCCGTATACACGGTCGACGGGAGAGCAGGCCTCCGAAACCCCGCCTCTCCGTTTCTTGTACGGGAGAGGGGCGATTAGGTTTTTGGGGAGCGTCTCTTACGCGACTGCTCGCCAATCTTCATCCACTACGTCGGCTACTTCCTGTACTTCAACTACGTCCTCGTCGCCTTCGTCATCACCATGAGCACTGACGCCGAGATCGAGAAGGCTTCCGCTGACAAGAGGGTTGCCGACGACGCTGCTGCTTCCTCTTCGTCTAATTGGCCAACTGTCAGGTATGATGTGTTCATACCTCTCCTAATTACTTCCATGTTTGTAGTACTAGTCACATGTGTAGATGTTTCTACTATCTATCTAGTACGTAGTCTTATCATTAAGTTTCAGTACGTCATTAGCACTGTTTATGCCATGTTCATGATTCATTATTGGATTAGTTTAATCGAACAATTGGCTATATTCTCAGCAAAATCCAATCCATATGATTTTGTTAACACTATTCTCTTAAACCAAAAGCAATTCATAGGAAAAAATCCCAGGATTTGAAATCCTATGAAATGTCTTTAAGATTCCTATAATCCAAATAGTCCCTAAAGCAAAACAATAGAATATGCATGACACTTGTGCGGCCTAATACCTATAGTAATATAGTTGTCATCTATATGGTTTGACATTTGCCATCTCCAAACAGTTGCACTCACAGTTCAGTTTGAGACACTGACGTGCTCGTCGACGAAAACAAATATCTCTGCAACCGCGAACCAAAAGGAAGCTAGAATTATCTATCCAGTACATCCAGCGATCGACCGACCAGCCCATGAAAACAGCTAGTGAAATGGTCCATCCTTGAGCAAGATGATTGCCCAACTCACTCATTTAATCCGAAAGCTCAGTGGTGTAATCGCTACCCATGTTAGTAGCCTAGAACCATCAGTGTGACCTTGGAAAACTGACCCGAAACCATACAAAATCAGCCAGCGAGTGGCATAGAAAGACGCATATATATAACTAGTTTCCTTCACCTAAGGTTATATACCAGATCGATCACACTTGGCCTCGCAGTCCAAACTCGAAACACCACACAAGCACGAGAACGCCTTGTTCGAAGCAAAAGTGGTCGTCTGAGATCATGGGCGCCTTGGATCACCTCTCTGATTTGTGCAGTGTGACGGAGACGAAGGAATCCCTCAAGCTTAGGAAGAAGCGGCCACAGCAGGTGAGGTTTGTGGACATTCAAAGAACACACATATGCTCTTGCGTATTCTTTCATCAGTTTGATCATTTCTTGGAAACAGTTTCAATTGAGTATTATGTTGTGAAGAGATCTATGTACTCCCTATAACATGATCAATCGGAGTTTGTGTGTACAGACGGTGAACATCAAGGTGAAGATGGACTGCGAAGGCTGTGAGAGGAGGGTGAAGAACGCCGTCAAATCGATGCGGGGTATATATATATGTTAAACATTACTACCTAGCAATCTAACTTGAATCATTTTTGGATAGGATTTTCTTGTGAATTGAAGATTGAACATGCATACAATCATGGTGGGTGGTATAGGTGTGACGAACGTGGCAGTGAACGCGAAGATGAGCAAGGTGACGGTGACGGGGTACGTGGAGCCGCGCAAGGTGCTGGAGCGGGTGAAGAGCACGGGGAAGGCGGCAGAGATGTGGCCGTACGTGCCCTACACCGTCGCCACCTACCCCTACGTCGGCGGTGTCTACGACAAGAAGGCACCCGCGGGCTTCGTCCGGAGCGCGCCGGAGGCCATGTCCGCCCCCGGGGCGCCGGAGGTTCAGTACATGAACATGTTCAATGACGACGACGTCAACGCCTGCACCGTCATGTGATCTTCGCCATCTTTATCAGCATTTCCACACCAGAGCCTCGATATGCCTAGATACATCATATACATCACAAAGCATGCCTGTATCTGTATGCGTTTTTGCTGCGGAGAAACAAGAAGATGGATCTTGTTGTACACGAGTTACGAAAACTGATATACGAAGAAAAAGAGTTTGTTTAATGTACTACAACTACAACTCGATCTGTGATTCCTATAAATCTTGAGCCTTCTCCCATCGTATTCCTACCTAAATCATCGATTATTATTTTTATATTATTTTGTCAGCGGAAAGATTCTCATTTTATTAGCAGAGGCAACATAAAGCGAATCAAGCAACACACAAACTAAAACTTCTAACTGGTTGCAGTCAACGGTATCGTACTTGACCCTGCAGGCAGCTAAACTGATCAACAGCCAGAATATGCGTGTTAACCGCAAAATTGCCAATCCATTGCTTGCTTCTCTTCTGTCTTAAAAAAGTGAGGATTTATCTGTATCCAGGGGAAGAGAGCTAGAAAGTATTGTTGTGTCAAATTGAGATTTTCTGGGTGTTCAGCGGCAAATTCCTGGAGGTTCTGACCATTTGGTAAAAGGACTCTAAATTTCTGGCAAGCCAATTTGAGCTAGCGGTCCAGTGCCCTGCTTAAAAGGTTCTTGAGCTTTTATAGATGGGATTTTGCCGCTAGCACAACCAGAGGCGGAGGCAACTAAATTTTTTTCCGGACAAGAACTCTCAAAACACTAATGAACTGACGGTATCTGTTGAATAATTAGGCGATTTAGCATATGATTTAATTCCTAATAATAGTGAACAATTTATGACTAGAATAATACAAATTATACTAATCATGTGATCTACGTAAATAGTAGATAAACAGATGCAATTTAGAGCACATACTATAACTAAGAGCTCTAGCAAAATATCATATAGGAAGATCAAGAACACATACGGTGCAGCGGCAGTCGCACCACTGGAGTTTCCCGTGTCGTCGCCCATGTCGTCGATGAAGAGGCTGGCGATGTCGGGAAGAAGTCGTCGTTGGGGAAGAACTCGAAGCCAGTAGTCGCGCGAGTGCGCTCCCCAAAAACCTGATCGCCCCTCTCCCGTACAGGATCACAAGAGGCGGGGTTTCGGAGGCCTACTGTCCCTTCAACCGGTGCACGCCGGAAGACGGGATGGAGAAGACTTGGTAGACGGCGGCGCAATGCTCTGTAACAATGTGAGACCATGTATCTCGTGGTGGAGGCTAGGGTTTGCCCCGGGCTGTATATATAGTGCGAGTCGGGCAGAACGTGGGCTGTAAGCCACGATCGAGTCGGTAACGCCCCACGATCCCATAGGAATCGGAAACGGCAAGATAATTAGCGCGTCCGTTAATTACTAATCAATGACTCATTAATTTTCCCGGACTGTAAAAATATAAGCTCGGCTCGGCGAGATTCCCGCAACCCGCGGCGCGTCGTGACGTGTCGTGACGAGGCGAGGCGTGGCCTGGCGAGGCGAGCGAGGAGGAGGAGCGCGCGTGTGACACTCTTCATCTTCTCTTGTTCTCACTAGCTCATACTAGTACTACAACACCCCACTATATAAAGTGGTGCAACTCACTCTCCACTAGCAGTATGGGACTAAACATTAGTCACGTACATGCACAACTAGCCAACCAGAATGGGCCATGAGAATTTCGGATTTTAGTTGGGCCTTAGCCCAAGTATACTAAAATTTCAGCAATCCCACACAAAGTCTCATTGGCACATTGTACCACTTTGTTCCAAAACATTGTTTTATATACCGGTGCTTAGTGGGGACTGTTAAGTTGAACTCCACTTAGAAACTTATGCTACGTTAGGCCACAACTTGAATAGTGGACTATGCCTTGAACTACAAGTTTGCTGCGACCTAATTCACACAAGCCATTGACCGATACTAGGCTACCGCAAGGCTTCCCCGCGGTGTGGAGCTTATACGTCATACTCCAAGGCCTTTCATGAGTTTATTAAAGAGAACCCGACTCTCATAGACTGCGACGTTTAACAGTCAGACTCATATAGGTGTGTTCCTCAAGAGATGCTCTGCAGGATAACATCTCCGCTTATAAAAGTAAACCGCTTGGAACACATTAAGATAAATATCAACCTGCCATGCAGATTAGGAGAGTATTGCATCTTTGCGGAGTGGGATAGTAAAATGTAAGGATACTCTCCTCCCAGCCGACCAACAGCTTGTCTCCCACTTCTAATTCACGGGATCTCCGATCACATAGAGTAGGTTACCACTGTGGACAACTCATACGGTGGGTCTCAAACCCATCTCCCTCGATGCATTATCTATCACGTTACGTGATAAACCCTTTGTGAAAGGATCTGCCAAGTTTTTAGACGTTTGGATATAATCCAACGCAATAACTCCGGAGTTCTTCAATTTTCTGACAGATTTCAATCTCCTTTTCACATGCCTTGATGACTTCAAATTATCCTTAGAACTTTTAATCTTAACTATCACAGTTTGATTATCACAGTTCATAAGGATAGCGGGTATGGGTTTTTCAACCACAGGTAAGTCCATCAAAAGCTCTCGAAGCCACTCTGCTTCAACAGTGGTTGTGTCTAATGCTGTGAGTTCTGCTTCCATAGTTGACCTCGTTAAGATGGTCTGCTTGCAAGACTTCCAGGAAACAGCTCCACCACCGAGTGTAAACACATAACCACTCGTGGCCTTAATCTCATCAGCATCAGATATCCAATTGGAATCACTATAACCTTCCAGTACTCTAGGATAACCAGAATAATGAATTCCATAGCTCGCAGTGCCTTTTAAATAGCGCATAACTCTCTCAAGCGCATGCCAATGATCATCTCCCGGGTTGGAAACAAACCGGCTCAACTTGTTTACAGCAAAAGAGATGTCAGGCCTCGTGGCACAAGCCAAATACATAAGCGAGCCAATGATCTGAGAATATCTCAGTTGATCTCTAGCAATGCCCTGATTCTTTCGAATCAACACACTGGGATCATATGGTGTCGGAGAAGGCTTGCAGTCGTCATACCCGAAGCGACTCAAGATCTTTTCCACATAGTGGGATTGAAGCAGTGTAATCCCACCATCACCATCTCTCAGCAGCTTGATGTTTAAGATTACATCAGCTACTCCAAGATCCTTCATCTCAAAACACTGAGATAAGAAATCCTTAACCTCCTTGATTAAATCAAGATTGGTTCCAAATATCAGTATGTCATCGACATACAGACATAGAATAACTCCCTCGCCCCCACCATGGCGATAGTATACACACTTATCAGATTCGTTAACAACGAAACCTGCAGCAGTTAAAGTTCTTTCAAACTTCTCATGCCACTGCTTCGGAGCTTGCTTAAGGACATATAAAGACTTCAATAGCTTGCACACCTTTGCTTCCTGACCCGGTACTACAAAACCATCAGGCTGATCCATATAAATTTCCTCGTCTAACTCTCCATTTAGGAAAGCTGTCTTAACGTCCATTTGATGAACAAGAAGACGATGCGAGGCAGCCAATGAAAGTAGCACCCGAATCGTGGCCAGTCTAGCCACAAGTGAGTAAGTATCAAAGAAGTCTTCTCCTTCTTTCTGGGTATAACCCTTGGCCACAAGCCGCGCCTTGTACTTCTCAATAGTACCATCAGGCCTAAGCTTTTTCTTGAACACCCACTTACATCCTACAGGTTTGCACCCATAAGGACGATCAGTAACTTCACAGGTTCTGTTAGCTAAGATGGAATCCATCTCACTACGGACAGCCTCCTTCCAGTAGTCAGCATCAAGAGATGCATAAGCTTCTGAAATGGTACTGGGGGTGTCATCCACAAGATACACAACGAAATCATCACCAAAGGACTTAGCAGTCCTCTGTCTCTTGCTCCTAATAGGAGCTTCATTGTCATCCTCCATGGGATTATCAGTGTGTTCTATCAGAATGGTAGGATCAGGAATCTCAACTAATTCCTGACTAGATGTATTAGGTATATCCTGATTTGATGAGCTAGACATACCCTTCATGGGAAAGATGTCCTCAAAGAAAGTCGCATCATTCGACTCCATAATCGTACCAACATGCATGTCTGGTACCTCAGATTTGATTATCAAAAATCTATAGCCAATGCTATGAAAAGCATAGCCCAGAAGAACACAGTCCATGGTTTTTGGTCCTAGCTTGCGCTTCTTGGGAATTGGAATATTGACTTTCGCCAAACAACACCAAGTACGTAAGTAAGAGAGTCTCAACTTTTTTCTTTCCCATTCCTCAAATGGAGAAACGGATTTGTTCTTTGCGGGAACTCGGTTTAGGACATGACAAGCTGTCAATAGCGCCTCCCCCCACCATGCCTTGGAGAGACCCGAAGTGTCTAACATGGCGTTAACCAAATCAGTTAGAGTTCGGTTCTTTCTTTCGGCTACCCCATTTGACTGAGGTGAATAGGGAGGCGTCCTCTCATGGATTATACCATGTTCCGCACAAAAAGAAACAAACTCATTGGAAAAGTACTCTCCACCACGATTAGACCTTAGCCGTTTTATTTTTAGATCAAGTTGGTTCTCTGCTTCAGCTTTATAGTTTTTGAAGAAGTTTAAAGCTTCATCTTTTGTTTTCAGGAGATACACATAACAATATCTAGTGGAGTCATCAATAAGCGTCATGAAATATTTCTTTCCGCCTTTTGTCAACACGCCATTCATCTCACAGAGATCTGAATGTATAAGTTCCAGTGGTGCCAAGTCTCTTGCCTCCGCAGCCTTATGGGACTTGCGGGGTTGTTTAGCTTGAACGCACACTTGACACTTGGAACCTTTGACATTAGTGAATTTCGGAATTAAATCCAAATTAGCTAGCCGCGTCATGCTACCAAAGTTAATATGACAAAGTCGAGAATGCCAAATATTAGATTCAACTTTATGGCAAATATGATTAATAACTTTGGTGCAAATATCCGACAAAGATAGGCGGAACAAGCCTCCACACTCATAGCCTTTTCCAACAAATTGTCCATACTTAGATATTACAACTTTATTGGACTCGAAAACCAACTTAAAACCATCTCGACACAGCAGCGATCCGCTGACGAGATTTTTATTGATGGCGGGCACATGATGAACGTTCTTCAGGCGCACGGTCTTCCCTGAAGTAAACTTCAGATCGACTGTACCGACTCCACGAACAAAAGCATGTGACCCATTACCCATCAGCACGTGGGAAGTCCCTGTGATCTGGTAAGAAGAGAACATCGAGGAATCAGCACAAACATGTACATTGGCACCAGTGTCAATCAACCATTCAGGTGAATGACAAACTGAAAGGATGGTGGGAAATATTCCGTACCCTGGATCCTTCATCTCAGTATCGCCAATGACAACATTGGCACTCTTGCCATTGTTGTCAGGTTCGCGCAGCTCATGGCGGTTGGGACAACGGGGTGCCCAGTGATTTGGATCACCGCAAACATGGCATGAACCCTTCCTCGGTTTATTGTTCTTCTTCTTGAAGTTGGTAGGCTGTGATGGCTTTAACTTTCCATCAGGCTTGCCCTTACCCCCAGAGTTGTTCTTGTTAAACTTGGTCTTGTGGGGCGGCTGGTAATTCTTCTTTTGTACCACATGGGCACTAGAACCAGCCTCGGTAACTCGAGCACGTGTATCCTTCGCTCTCGCCTTCTCTTCCACATCAAGCGACCCAATGAGATCCGAAACGGAAAACTCTTGTCTCTTGTGTTTCAGAGAGGTAGCAAAGTTGCTCCACTAAGGTGGAAGCTTAGCGATTATGCCACCGGCGACAAACTTGTCCGGTAAGATACACTTAAAGTGCTCAAGTTCCTTAGCGAGTGACTGTATCTCATGAGCCTGTTGAACAACAGGGCGCTCATCAGTCATCTTGTAGTCATAGAAAGTTTCCATGACATACAACTCGCTGCCAGCGTCCGAGACCCCAAACTTGGCCTCGAGCGCATCCCACATGTCCTTGCCGTTAGAAAACGACATATACGAGTCCACAATGGAATCGTCAAGAATACTCAAAAGGGCACTCTTAAACATGTTGTCGAGCCTCTCGAAAGACTCCTGCTGTGCAGGGTCAAGCTCGCCATCAGGCTTGCCTTTGGTGGCAGCATAGCAGTTCATGTTCTGAAACCATAACACTGCTCTCATGCGCCACCGCTTATACATAACCCCTTTAAAGGGAAACGGCCTCGTTGACGCGATAAAGCCAGCAGTTGCTAATTGCCTATAATCAGGTTTTTGGATTGTTGAATAATTAGGCGATTTAGCATATGATTTAATTCCTAATAATAGTGAACAATTCATGACTAGAATAATACAAATTATACTAATCATGTGATCTACGTAAATAGTAGATAAACAAATGCAATCTAGAGCACATACTATAAGTAAGAGCTCTAGCAAAATATCATATAGGAAGATCAAGAACACATACGGTGCAGCGGCAGTCGCACCACTGGAGTTTCCCGTGTCGTCGCCCATGTCGTCGATGAAGAGGCTGGCGATGTCGGGAAAAGTCGTCGTTGGGGAAGAACTCGAAGCCAGTAGTCGCGCGAGTGCGCTCCCCAAAAACCTGATCGCCCCTCTCCCGTACAGGATCACAAGAGGCGGGGTTTCGGAGGCCTACTGTCCCTTCAACCGGTGCACGCCGGAAGACGGGATGGAGAAGACTTGGTAGACGGCGGCGCAATGCTCTGTAACAATGTGAGACCATGTATCTTGTGGTGGAGGCTAGGGTTTGCCCCGGGCTGTATATATAGTGCGAGTCGGGTAGAACGTGGGCTGTAAGCCACGATCAAGTCGGTAACGCCCCACGATCCCATAGGAATCGGAAACGTCAAGATAATTAACGCGTCCGCTAATTACTAATCAATGACTCATTAATTTTCCCGGACTGCAAAAATATAAGCTCGGCTCGGCGAGATTCCCGCAACCCGCGGCGTGTCGTGACGTGTCGTGACGAGGCGAGGCGTGGCGTGGCGAGGCGAGCGAGGAGGAGGAGCGCGCGTGTGACACTCTTCATCTTCTCTTGTTCTCACTAGCTCATACTAGTACTAGAACACCCCACTATATAAAGTGGTGCAGCTCACTCTCCACTAGCAGTATGGGACTAAACATTAGTCACGTACATGCACAACAAGCCAACCAGAATGGGCCATGAGAATTTCGGATTTTAGTTGGGCCTTAGCCCAAGTATACTAAAATTCCAGCAGTATCTCAGGTAGGATTAAAGTCTTGTATATAGAATTAACTAACAATCTACCATTCTTCTTGAGATTCCATCGAAACATATTAGTTCCATGCGTCAATTTAACTGATTCATGACGTTGTAACAAAACATTTCAAGATGCTTGCCTATGACCAAATAGAGTTATCCTAAACGACACATTTGGTGGGGATGAAGCCATCACCTTGGCGATTGTGTCACCATTGGATTGCATCAGAAACAAGAGGCCGACGGTTGGGGCTTCACACCTTCCTCTCACGTCGCCCCCCGCGCGGGCGAATGAGAGGACCCAACCCTAGCGCTGCCGTCAGTCAAGCGCCTCCTCTCCTCTTCCCCTCCGTCGCCGGCGAGGTCGCCAAGCTAGGCCTGCACGGATCCTGTGGCGGGATCTCTTCCTTCTCTCGCGGTGGCTAGGGCGTGGGTTCTGGCGGCCGGGCAGGCGACTCAACGGGTGGTGCGGCCCTCCGGCGGCGTGGGGAGCTCGGCGAGGATCTCCGGCGGGCGGGTGGTCCTCCAGGAGGCGGTGCAGCAGCTCTCCGGCCGACGGCGCAACGACTTGGGCCCGATTTGGGTCTGCCGCGGGCCAGGTGGGCATGTCGTGGCCAGGAATGGCCACGACGAGGAGGTCGTCCCTGGAGCAATGGGCAAATGATGCTGGCGATGATGTGGTAAAGGCAGGCGGTGTGAACAGGGGCAGTGGCGGCGATGACTCTCTTGCTGCAGTGTGGCGGCGGGGATTTCAAAGGATAGATGGGGCCCGGCCAGGCGGGTGTGTCTCTGCTGCTGCGTCCGGTCAACAACTACCTACGGTGGTGGTGAAGGATGGTCTTCTTTGGATGGCTGTGCTGCTACCGCTGAACGGATATACGTCGCTTGGAGGGGGTTGAATAGGCGATTTAAAACTTTTTCCGAGGAGCCGGAATATCTGGTCCAAGAATGACCCAGAAATTCCGGTATGCTTGATAAAGACGGAATAAAACTAGAGGTTTAATTTAACAAGCATACAACCTAGATATACTAGGTTCATCTATGTGCACCAACAACTTATACTAAGCAATACAAGTAACAAGGTGATAACAAGATAGATGACTTCAAGCACGAATGCTATCACATTGTAAAGTGCATAAGTAAAGAGTTCGGGTATAGAAATAACCGAGGCACATGTATTCTCGAATTCCACCCAAAGGGTGTATGTCTCGTTTGGAGAGGTGTGCGCAACCACAACAGGTTAGGCACAACACCACAAAGTCTCACTTTTTTCTCCTGATGAACTCAACCACAAAAGGTTGTGAGTTCACCTTCCACTATTGATCCCCTTTGGGGCGGAGATCGAATCCCGTACAACAATCTTGTGAAGGGAATATGCCCTAGAGGAAATTTATAAACATAGTTTATTAGTTATATTCCAATTGTTCATTATATGTTTTATACCATGCTATAACTGTATTAAGCGGAAATATTAATACACGTGGGGTAGATAAACAACCAGGTTCCTAGTAGCCTCTACTAAGACTAGTTTCGTTGCGCGATCGATGATCGAGATTTTCCGATCATGGGGCATGGCGCCATTCGGCAATGAAGTCATATCATTAGGTGGAACGACGTGATGGACTTACCCATAATTTGTAGGACGTAGTCATTACGCCTTCGACTCTGAGATCAATTCTTATTGTTATTCCTGGAAGATACTTTGATCACACCAAACGTCATATCTTATATAGTGTGACAATGATAGGTGATACTTTTGGGTATCAGAAGGAAATAGTTACTCTAGGGCCCACTCGGTGAGATTATGTCAAATGAGTTTGCAAACATGTGACTAGATCACCAGCTGACATAATATCATAGACGAGTAGAAGATAGTGTTGTCGGTAACGAGATCATGCTAGGTATGGAGATATCTGAGAATGATGCTCGGACACGCTAAGTATCGCTATTACAAAAGGTTTAACACTTAACGTTCATGTTTGATAGATGCGAGTCATTCGTTATATCGCAGGGATTAATTCATGGGGTCCAGTCCTACGAGTTAGTCATTGATCGTAGAAGAGTCTCGATCATGCCTGTTGTTATATCGAACCGCTAGGGTAACACACGTAAGGGGTTTCGACAAGACAACCAGAAAAGAAAGAGATCACCGAGAACGTCTCGGGAATGGTCCGATGGAGATCGGGCAGCAACGAAATAGTTTTCGGAGCTAGAATAAATTATATATATAATATGTTTGATATTAATTAGTGTAATTAATCATTAAATATAATTTTATATATTTATTCTTGAATTTATTTAGGTTGATTTCCCTAAATGGGCCTTCTGGTGGAAAGAAGGCTCATGGGGGGGGGGGGGGGGGGGGGGGAGAACCCTCAAGGGAATTCGGTGGGGGGGCTTGGTCGGCCTAGGTTGGCCAAATGGGGCCCACCTAGGTCCGGCGCATCATCCCTAGCCGCACCAGGCATGTGGGATTGTCCCACATTGCCTGGCTGGCAAGGTTGGCTCCCCCCCGGAGCCTATATAAGAAGCGGTACCCCTAGCCTTTTAATTCACCAATTAATTTCTCTTTCTCTCCTCGATAACGTGATTCTCTTTGTCGGAGTTGCGCTTAGTTGAGAGGGGATCTCTCCACCATAGCCCACAACCGCGCTGCTGGTGTTCCGGTCCAAGTCTTCCGCTGCTTGTCCTGGACTGGAGTTTCGGAGGTCGTCGTCTCCACCGTATGTGTGTAACGCCCTGCGAGATGCTGCACTAGTAGTGCTCGGAGGCCTACTTCCTCCACCCGACCTCGAGTTCATATTCGTCGTCTTCGTCGCGCCGAGTTCTTCGCGACCTAGAGGTCGGCTACGTCGTCTTCGTCGTCAACGCTTGTGCGGGAGCGTAATCCCCGCTTTTCGGTCTGCAAGGGTATGTATTCTGATCTCCGCCGTACTTCTATATCTTCATAGTGTACATCTTGGCTAGTTTAAGGATATCGCCGATAGGAATTTTTTGTTTTCTGCCTGCGATCCCCTTTAGTGGTATAAGAGCCAATCTATCGTAGATATAGCTGTATGCTGTTAGAACCCGTGTTCTGCACGGGTGCTCTTTTCCTTTTATTTGCTACCCTCTAGCGTGCACTCATGATTCCGACAGTATTGAGTTGATGAAGCGGCCCTGACCAACTTTACGCGTACGCTTACGCGAGACTGGTTCCACTACTTACATACGGTTTGTACCGTATCTGTGGCTAGCGGGTGTCTGTCTCTCTCTATTTAGTTGGTATTGCATTTTCAATGGAGGGCCCAAAAGGTGTAGCGTACCTGCACTTAAAATATGACAGGTACCTGTGTATAGTGCAAACCACTGGATCGATTCGTTTGCACACACAGTTTACGATGTAACATCACAACAAAGTATCAATTTTATTACATCGATGATCCAGACTTACAAAATATTCTTTACAAATTGCATAGCATAAAGCTAGCTTTGAAAGAGTAAACAGCGGAAATAAGACAACAATGAGTCTCCATCATCTTCATGTTGCCACAGGCGTAAACATGTTGGTTGCAGACTCGAAATCCCTTAACGAAAACCTCACTCGTCATATGAATAACCTGTAACAAATAACATTTTGCAACAGAGTGGGTCAGATTTTATTAAAAATGGAGTCTGGCAAGTGACACTATGGTGGACACTTAATGGAATAACTCTATAACCTATATGCATATCTGGCTGGTGGAGTTCAAGGCTATTTTGCATAAAGCCAATTTTTTCTACTCTTTTGAAAACACTTTTCTTAAAATCAAGACGAGTATGGCATGAAAACCATAATCTCATCTTCCCTTGTTCGCCCATCAACTTTTAACTTAGAAATTGAAATCATAGGATCCTCCGTTGACGTCCTTGATCAGCTGCTCAAAATTGTCCGTAACCGAGGACGCGGCTAAGTACTTAGGTTTACACTCTGCAGAGGTTGTGCACTTTCACCATTAGACCCAACAAACCCAAACTATCCTCAAGCACTCAAATTGTGCTAAGGAAAAGGAGAGAGTTGAGACGAGACTTTTCAGAAGCATTTTCCCTCCCCATAACGGCCTGACGCGCTCCACCTACAAAACCTCTACCACCACCTGTCAGGCTGGGGCGAGTCCATGCAACTTAATCCATCTAGACAGAGCCCATTGACTAATGGTTGCACTAGAAGCAATCTTCACTTTGAGTTCTTTAGATCCTTTTGTTCCCTGGGTGGCCGTCCACAAGTGACCATCCCTTAGAGGTCAACCCTAAGAGATAACACTCAACAAAAACCACATACAACCATTTCCACCCAGGAGTTTCATTCTTAACTTAGTAGAAATTAACTTTTCATAAAACAACTTTTGCATAGCATCAATATTTCTACCAAGTTATCAATAGGATTCTAGACATAACTAATGTAAGGGATATAGTAGTTTCAACATAGCAATGCTATCCAACACATGCATATAAGAAATACACTAAGTAATGCATAGAAGAATACTTAGGAATTTTATGAGGGTGTGCCACTCGCCTTGGCAATAGGGAGAGCATGAGCATCAGTTGCAAAAGCCTTCGTTTCTCTCTGAAATTTCTAACAATCAAACAAGCCACAAATAAACATACAAGCATAAATGCAACACTTACAAAAATATGACATGCATGATATGAAAAATATTCTTAAGGACTAGAGATGCATGTCATGCCATGAAATTATTCTAGTTATTGCATGGCAAGTGTGTTAGTCAAAATTACTAAGACCAAGGTCATAGGTTGGACAAAATAACTTTGCTATAAATCAACTTGAATAAGTTGTAATGCTGCTGCAAGTCTTCACATGCTTGGTCTCGAAATCTTTAACTCCCTTGTAGTTTTCTTCATCTTCAATTATCACTCTAAGGAATTGGTCATAATCACTAAAGACTTGGTTTATGTCCAAAGTGGATGAAGAATAGGAAGGCGGAAAAAGATAAAGAAAAGATGTAATTTTTCTTCTAGGCTTCCTCGTAACTTTCTCCTTGGTGTGATGTCTTCATTTAACTTTTGTAGACTTTTGTTTTTCAGACTTGATGATTCTTCAGTATTGATGATTCTTCAGATTTGTCTTGGATATAACTTAGCCACCACGAAGTCTAAGAGAAAGAGAAGAAGAGAGAAAGACTTAGAGAAATAAAGGGGGATGGTTTTCTTGCAGTTCCTCTTGATTTTCTTCTAAGTGTTTTTGCTTCTTGGAGATGCCTTCGGAGTTTTGTTTTTCTTGGCTAAGTCTTGATTGGCCTTCTAGTCTTCATGTTGAGAATCTCAAGTGTCTAAGTGCATAGCACTTTACCAAAACACTAGGTTGAAAATAATCCTAACTTAGGGAAAATAAGTAAGAAGTATAACTATACAACATATGCTACGCATGCAATGCAACTTATTTCTAAGGACAACACTTAACAAAATAAAACAACTAAGTTTTCTAGATGCTAAAATTTTCTAAGGAAAAGATTTAGCATCTTTAAGATGTTGAAATTTTTCTAAAGAAGAGTGTTGTTGAAAAATAGTTATCAAATACTTTCTAAGGAAGAATTTACTTTGTTTAAAGCGGCAAAATATTTCTAAGTACCTTTTAATACCAAAGTGGTCATAATATGACCAAGTACTTTATAATTTGAATAGATGATGAAAATAAGTTTTAATAAAATTTTAATCAATTTTAATCACTAAAACAACACTTAAAAAGTATTTAATCAATATTAATTACAAAATTCCAGAAAATTATTCTATAAAAATTAGTAGAAAATTCCTACTGCCAATAATTAGTCAATCAAACTTATAGCAAAAGAGTTTGATCAATTATCAATTTTTAATTTGAAATTATGTTTAAAATACTTTTAAATCCACTTTTAAGTAATTTAACAATAACAAGTTATGTACGGACTAAAACTGGAAACTTATAATTTTAATAAATTCTACATATTATTCTGATTTCATAGGTATAAAGTTCGCTGAATTTGGAGTTACGGTTTGAAAGTTATGAATTTTCAAAGTTTGACAATCTTTTTGTAAATTAAAACAACTAAGGTGACGTGACGTCTTCTGATTCGCTGCCTCCGCTGACTGTGCTGCTGACTGGACGCTGACCGGGCGGTTGATTATGAATTTGACCAAAAATAAAGTTGCTCGGATTGAAAAACAATCTATACGAAAGTTATAGAGAATTAAGCGATCCATCTAACTAACATAATTATAGCATGAGTGGATGAATAAATTAGTCACAAATCGCAATATACCTTTCTGCTCCAAAACTTGAAATACAAATATCTCTCAGCTCGCTGAACCAAATAAGATGAATCTTGGGGAAAAAGAAAGGTCTCGATCAGGGGAACAACTTTTGTCTTATCGTCCCAAAGTTTTGAGATGGTTTGGTTGCTTGAAAAACACCAAAAACGATCTATATTAAACAGAAAATTCCGTACATTAAAATAAAAAGTTGTCAACAGGAAAGTTGTAGATATAGATTAGATCTACCTTTTCACTGGGAAGATTTTGATTTGGCGCAACGAGCGCGAAGAGATCCGAGAAATACGACTTTATATCTGATGCATGAGGATTCGAAATTCTTGCTCCACGCTTGATAAAAAGAGTTGAGACTTCTTGGAATGGAAAGGTATCGACGAGATCTATAACAATGATTCAGCTTCCGTCGTGATTCGAGATCGTTTTGGTGGTCAAATCAACGAAATACGATTTCGCTTATTAGATTTTCGGTGGAACGTAAAGGGGAAAAGAGATGCCGGCGGCTAAAGGGTTTATATAAGCCAAGAATCAGTGTAATAGCTTGGTCTCGCAGTTATCAACGCGTAGGATCAAACGGATCCAAATTTGAAGTTATATTTATCAAGATAAGGGAGTTTAAGCGGAGAAGATTTGGAAATCTGAAAAAATCCTGAGCTTTTTTTTTGTTTTTTTATCATTACTTTTGATTTAAAAATCCAAACGAAGTCAAACCAATTTGTATAGTTTTGTAAAATAAAAACCTTTCCATTAACATTTGCAAAAACAATTTTACAAACTTTTCAAATTTTGAAAATCAATTATTGCATAAAGTTTTATTTAGACCTTTATGTTTAATTTTAGAGATAACCGCGCTAGCGGTCCTAATTTTTTTCTCGCGCCTTCACTTTAGTCCTAATTGTTTGAAATCCAACGTTTAGGTCCTAAATGTTTCGAAATTACGTCACGCGAGGTCCTAAACGCGTCTGACCAGCATTGACCGATGCCACGTCGGCTTGTGGGGTCCATTGCCTTAATGGACAGAGGTGTAAATTTGTAAAAAGCCCCTTCATGTTCATTTCGACTTAAAACCCGATCCCGTTTCTCTTCAGTCCAATATCCCGCGACAGTTGAGGCGAGCTGGCGGCGACGGAGGTGCCGCGCCGGTGATGATCGGAGGAACTCCAGCGGCAGCGGACGCTGCGAGGATGGAGCATGGAGGGATCGAGCTCGACATGAAGGGACCGAAGCTGCGGCGACCCGGAGATGCTCCCGCGTGCTACAGTAAGCAACCCTAACCCTAAATCCCAATTTCTGGCCGTGGTAGTGGCAGATGATTTGTAGACCGAATTGGGGATAGAAATTGACGCTTTGCATGCCATATAGGTCCACTCGATGAGTTGTTCACAGTAGAAATCAATTATGGTGTTTTTTTTTGTGGATTTGGGCCGTCGAAGAGCTATGTGGATGGCAAGGGAGCAAGGTTGATGGATGCGAAGCAGACACATGGTCTCCGTTGTGGCTCACTGATTTCACGCAGCAGTTAGGGTACTCTGAACCTGACAAATATGCTATTACACCACAAATACTACTTGAGACAAACACTACTTAGCTACAGCTAAATAGAGCATTACTACAATCAAAAACATGATTGCACTGAACACATTCCTACAGATCTCAATTAGCTCATCCATCTTCTTCACTACAAGATCAATCTTCACCACGTCTTCCATCTTGTGCTCTATTTCCTGCTCGGTTTCTTCAGAGCCTATATCACCAGCAACATCAACAGTGGCAACTGCAACTTTTAGGTGCCCATTTCTAACAAGGAAATCCAAATAATTATCATCTCCATTTTCCCAGTAATAGTGGTTGCAAGGATTCGGTGAAATCTGTGGCAAAAATCAAAGAAAATTAAGAAACCAAGTGGAAAACTAAATCCACAAAACAACCTACAAATCGCAACTTACACGATGGTTAGGGCATTTGTAGTAGACACGTCCGGGATTCACACTTGATTGAGACATGCGGCGAATCGTCTTGCGAAAATGGCAGCAAGGACATGGCAGCAAGGGCAGGGTCCCTGGCTACTGGAGAGGAGTTGCTGCCGCTGCCGGAAGTGACTAGGAAGGAGAAGCAGACTGCCTCCTCGCACACTTCTCCCCAATCGAGCTCGTCGAGGAACTCATATCGATGGAGCTGACTACGGGAGAGAGAGAGAGAGAGAGGTGAGGAGATGAACCGGGTGCTTGGGAAATAGAAGCCACACACTTATAGGGGTTCATTTGCATAAATCTCAACCACCAGGCGCGAGAAATCTCCCGCCAAACCCCCACAAGCCGACGTGGCATCGGTTAATGCTGGTCAGACGCGTTTAGGACCTCGCGTGACGTAATTGCGAAACATTTAGGACCTAAACGTGCGATTTCAAACAATTAGGACTAAAGTGAAGGCACGCGAAAACAATTGGGACCGCTGGCGCGGTTATCTCTTAATTTTATAAATAGATTTTTTATAAAAAGTTCTTTTAAACTTAATTTTAAAATCAAAGCAAAATATGAGTAATAAGATTACATATCACTCAATAGGATAGTTTTGCATAAAATTTATTTTGTTTATAAAGAGTTTGATTATTATAAATGAATTAAAAACTCATTTTAAATCCAAATAAATATTTTCTTTCAAAACAAAACTATAAAACTTGAAAATATAGAATAGGTAAGTAATAGAATAGCTTCCAATACATACAAGCAATTCACAACCAAACATTTAACTCAAAGAAGTATACCACAATACTTCAAAATAATATATTGGACATAGCTTGTCCTTTTTATAAAGTTTTCATAAATATGTTTTCAAGTGGAATTATAATTCCCACTTTTAAATTTTCAAATGCAAACAAGCTATATGATGATGAATGCATGCATGATTTTTCCTTTCAAAGCAAAATACATAATAGTTGTCAAAAGTTTTAAAATTTTCTGATTTTTCAAACTTTTGAAAATTTGGGATGTTACAAAAGGGATGCCTAAACATGCAATTATTGGATCGTTGTTGTGGTCACAGGTTTGTAGGTATGAAGCGGTTCTATTTACGACAACACCAAGCCACGTAAAATATGCAAAAGATAAAGTAGAACGCGTCTAACTTTATTTTGCAGGGGCAATGTGATATGGTCAAGGTAGGTTTATTAAATTGTTTATGAACTGTGGGCGCCAAGAAGACCATGGCGCATGGACCATATCACATCGCATTACATTTGATGTTATTGTGTGCATCTTATATTGTGTGATTATATATTAGAATATATTAGTTACACAGCGGCAGAAATATAAGATGATCCCTTCAAAATACCACTAGTGTTCTTCCTTTGACGTGCACCACCAAGAAAGTTCTACGTTATGAGGCAGGCCATGACGATTGGGTGTCAGACATATCGTTGTTCGCAGACAGTGGGTGAAGCCATGTTGCGCGCGCGTTCGATGAAGGTTATTGTGGCGAGCCTAGCATATGCAGATATGGCCTCGGAACACGGAGGCCGAAAGGTCGAGCATGACTCACAAAGTTGTTGTGATCGACAATTCGTTGTCCACCTTTGAAGTTGTGTTGCCGGCTCTGACGATGAGGGGTTGCGCAATGGATGGGGGTCGTGTAATCGCTGAAACGACCAGGAGGGATGTTCGTTTGAGTGGGAGTTCTGATAGTTATTTTCTAAAATACTAGAACTCAAAATATAATGAACAAAGTCATGTTTTGCAAAACCTTTGTAGATATTAACCAATGTGATAGCTTCTTTAAAATTAGGCGCAATCCTACGATTGAGAAACTTAAAAGGTTGGGTCCAAACTTCATAGTTTTATACTTTAGCTTGAGGATACTCCTTATTTGAACCGTTAGCTCTTTATGATACAATACTCGCTAGGAGATAAACCCGGAAATTCCGCTAACAAAAGGTTAGTTTGGATTATCAAGTTTTTGTGCAGATGATATCATCATAGTCAAGTGTATGCTATGATCTCTGCCATAGAGAACTAAATTTGGGTACGAGTTTTTAGATCGCGAACATATGAGATGATCGCTAAACTCGGGATACCCCTAAAGTTGGGTTGATGAAGATTATCAGTATGTTGACTGTTCTTCTTCTCAACCAAGATGGAAGAGCATACAGACATTGAAGGAGCACGTGACAGTCATACTTGATGACATATGGTCATACTTCATGAACATTGAGATGCCTCGCTCAGCTCGATTGCTGGATGACAGGCGTCGTTGCCAACTGCAAATGCTTTGTCGTAGTGTAACATCCCAATATTGTGTAATGTTAAAAAATCACAAAAATTTAAAACTTTTGTTTTGATTAAAATAAAACATTAAATGCATAAGAAAACCAGCTATAAAAGACTTCAGACATATTGAGATGATTTAATATTTCAAATATCTCAGTTTATCATTATTTTCAAAAGTTGTTTCAATTCAAACAATTTATTATCCATTGTATTTCATAAAACCTCAATTTGTAATCGGACAAATGTTTTTCAAAATTTCAAACCATTTCCTTGAAATAAAAAGGTTCTATAGAATTATTTGATTCCAACCAATTAGCCATAGCTTTTCATAAATTAAAATAATATTTTCATGTGTTCTTTTAAATCCTTCATAACATGATCTATCTGCAAAATGATTTTTATTCTTTTACCTGAGTTCAAAAACATAGTGTTGGAAATTATAAGCCTATAGTTTAAAACCTTAAAACTTCATAGATTTTATAACTAATGATTTATTCAAATAAGCATATCAACAACTTAAATTATTTTTACCAATTTTCAATACATACAATGATTTCATGAATATATTTAAAATAATCAATGAATTAAATGTAGAAAATTCTTCAAAGATAAGTTATGAAGTTTTCAAATAATTTATCATAATATAAAAACTTATGGTGCACAAAATATTTTGAATTAAAAATGATTTCATTACATTTTCTCCTTTCATTACAAATAGTTGTAATATGTTATTTAATAACCTATTAAAGCTAAAATTTATTTAATATTGGAATATGAGTTTAAATAACTTAATTTCAAACCTATTTGAATATGGGTATTTTACAAAATTTTATTTAGCCAAAAGAAAATTTAATTAAGTTATAATTTCAAAATTGATATTAAGTATCAAATGGGTATTTAATGAATATTTCAAAATATTATTTTTTAAAATGTTCAAAACATGCCCACAACTGGTCTAACACAAAGATAATGCTTTTACAACTTTTTAGAAATTTATTTGACTTGATTTGGAGTCTTAAATCAAAAGATATGAATTAAATGGAAATTAAGAAAAAGAAAAAGAAAAATGATGATGTCAGCGTGACATCATCGTCTTCAACCTCCCACCGGGAATCATGCCCGAAACTGCCGGCCGTAACTTCGCATCAACGCGGGCGTTTAAGGCCCGGATTCAACGTCCCTGCCTGTCCTTTTTGTAGCCCCGATGCTCCTCTCCGTTTCCTTTCTCCTCTCACTCTTTTTGTGCCGCCATTCCGACGGATTTCTTCGCCGGAGACCACACTACCTCCGCCGCCGTTTCTCCGATTGCGACAAGGTTAAGCAGCGCCCGAGCCCGAGACCCCCTCCCTCTTCCACCCAACACCAAGGCGCACCATACTACCCCTTTCCCTTTTCCACTATGCTGCCAATTCGAGCGCAGCAAGCTCGACAGAAGTCGCCGGAATAGCCACGGCCCCGCCCGCACCTCCACGCCACCTCCGGGGCGCCCGAGACGACGCCATCACCTCCATCTTCTTCGCCACGAAGCGCCGCGCGCGAGGACACCGTCCACTCGACTGGGGAACCCTCGGAGCGACGAATTCGTCCGACACAGGGCCACCGCGCCGCCACCTTCATCGTCTCCGTTGACTCGCGCCGCCGCCCGGTGGTCAACGCACGGTGAGCGTCCGATCTGTTTTCAACGTCCACGATTAGATCGTTTCAAAAACGAACCGGTATGCCGTTGTCGTCCGTCCGATCCAGATCCAGTGGCCAGGGTAGTTCACCTATCCAGTCAGCGCCAGCGTGGCAGCCGCGTCAGCGCCTAGTCAGCGCTGATGCGGAAAATGATTTTTCTCTAATTAGTTTATTTGGCAGTTTTGCAGAAAAGCCCCTGCCACTTAGATTTGTTAAAACTTTCTATTCACACATCCAAATTTGATAAATTTTATATATTTGGAAAGCCCTTGACATGTAGAATATTGTAGATCTGCCAAAATTCAAATTTGACTTATTTTAAAATATTCAAATTTCAAATGGTGAATTTGAGTAATTCTTTCATAACTTAAATCTACAAATCCAAAATTTGCAAATAAAATTGTTTTAGAAGCTTTATAAAATGTTTGGTATGATGCCTCTGTTATAAAATAATTTTTGAGAATTATTTTGATGATTTAATAGTTGCATGTTTAATTTGAATAGTTTTACTATTTTTGACATAACTTTTAATACAAACATTATTTTTGATTAAATCCAATTGTATAAATTTAATTAAAAGCACTCTTTCTATTAACCCCATTTATAAAATGTTGTTATAAATAATGTTTGAACAATTTAAAATGAATTTAAAGGTCAGAGACTTAATTTGATTTATTATAAGGTTTATTAATTTAAAATTTATTACTTTGCACCAAAGACATAAATAATTGTCCTTGTCTAGAGAAAGCTCAAATTCCTGTTTATTAATATACTACAAGACATTAATAAGTAAGTTCTGTTTAAAACCTTTTAAATGATTTTAGTTCATTTACAAGTGATTATAAATGTTATTGGTTAATTAGGTGTTACTAAAAAAATGTGATTTAAAACATTATATGATTTTAAATAACTAAGTAATTATTAATACTATAAACTTTGAAGTTGGGAATTAATGATGTTTAGATATGAGAAAATTAAGAAATTCTTAAATTTGAATTTGGCTAAATTTAATTTTAAACATAATCTTGGGTAGATGAAATTAAATGTTTATAGTTGTATTAAAGTTTTAAACCTTGCTTTTAAATTGTGATTAAGCCTTCTTGATGTCCCTTTGCGCAAACTTTTGAAGACCATTCCATTAGAAACTGTGGAAACACACATACAACCTTTTCGAGTTGAAAGATTTGAATCCAGACCATCCCTTGACGAAACCCTAAATCCAAACAGATTTATTCTTTTTTTATATTGAATTATGTGACACCTTTGACCAAACCCTTTCGAGAAGACTCGTTACGCTTGTATGTTTCAATATGTTTTGTGCTTGTTGAATTGCTTGTTTATTGGATGCCCTTTTACTATATAGTTTGAAACGGGGAGCAACTATTGACTTGGACAAGAGTGTGTGAGAAACGACAACTTTCATAAGGCAAGTGACTTCATGAAATACCTACTATTTTCATTCTATTGCATTTCTAGTATTTTTAAGCAGTATTTGCAAAGTAGTATGCATGATATGTTTTTGGGAGATTTGTAGTATGCTATGCAAACCTGTTAGGTTACCCCTTAGAAATTCCAGTTAGACCCCTATTATAATTTAGTGGAAGTACATGCTGCAAAAATTATTGTTTTATGGTTGATGTGATAAGAGAAAATTTCCACTAAATTAATTTAATTCCTGGGTGGATTGGTTCGATCGAGGAGGTTTCAAGTTGAGTGGCTACTCAGGGCCAAGTTTCATGGTTGTCTTCGCCCAAGATAGTTTTCACTTACTTGGGGCCATGATATGCGGTGTTAACCTGAGTATGCTCACTTGCGGATGGCCACCCAGGGCTATGAGATTTAAGTTTACACTGAGTTTAGTTGCTTATCGTGCAATTATTGGTCAATATGGGCTCTGTCTTGACGGAGTAAGTTGATGTGGACCTGTGTCAAGTGATTGATGGTGGTAGGAGTGATAGGATGGTGGTAATCTCTTAGTATGATCATGGGAAAGCAACTTCCGAAAAGTCTCGTCTTGATCTTCTCCTTTTCCTTCTCACTAAATGAGTGTAGAGGATAGTTTGGGTTAATTGAGTCTAATGGTGAAAGTGCAGACGCTCTCGAGAGTTAAAACCTAAGATCTTAGCCGTGTCCCCGGCATCGGTCAATTTGAGTGACTACACAAGGCTGTCTTCTGAAAATCTCTTCATCCCAATTTCTTAATAAAACTTTGATGGGTGAACATGGGTAGGAGACATGGATTTGTCTCGAGATTGTCTCATAAATAGAAGATCTTGTTTCAAAAGGTTGTTTACCAAAAGTAGGAGAAAACTTGCTTTGCGCAATAGCCTTGAGCTCCACCAGCCATATAAGCATATAGATATGGCTTAGTAGAATATTAGCATTTAAAAGTCACTTGCTACCACAATTCAATTGTGCTGATTCTTTATAGCTGGGCTGCAATTAAACCTTGCGGATTGTTCGAATGAGGAGTAAGGGGGTCGTCTTCGAGCTACAACCAACATGATTGCCAGTGGCTTCATGGAGATGATGTAGCTCCATGATTATCTTTAGAATTGCGTATGAACTCTGAAATAATTTGTGAACTATTTATTTATTTAGCTAGCGCTTTCAGCTATGCAAAGTTGTAAGGAATATTGTTTTTGGATCATTCGTTCTCGGTTGTAATAAATTTGACATTGTAATTTGATATTACATCTTATTGGAAAATGCGAGACTTATGTGATCCAAGTCTTCCGCACGATTCATATGTGCCATTGCTTTCTTAAGCAAGGGAACTACACGTAGACTATGTCATGCAAGGAGAATTGTGCACCTTCATGGTTCTTGATTACGTTGGAAGTATCAAGAAGATGTAACAGATCGCCGGAAGTCATCAATGATGATGGTGTATATATGATATACACGTTATGAATGTTTTACCTAAGCAACTACTCGCAGTAGTGACAAAGTTTTTGATACTAGTCATGTTTTATGAAAACCAGATTTACTACTTGAGTAGCTTGGAAGGATGAGGCGACATTGTGTGTTGATAAATGGCAAACAAATCTTTGTGATGGCCATATACACTCTCCCTCTAGATCTACCATTGAATAAATTCTTTATGATCGCCTGTTACTATGATCGTATAAATGTGTCTCCTCTAGCGAGACAATTTTTCATATTTGTTTGTGACAAATTCGTTGTCCTATATTTATGAAGTAATGATCATGTGCCGATTTGAATTTAGATGGTAGAAGCTCCCACATTCATAATATTAATGCCAAAGGATACAAGCTTAATAAAGAAAGCACATATATGTGGCAGTGCCGTTTAATTCATGTCAATGTTATAGTCAATGAATTAGCTCCATAACGGATGGATCTACAAGTAATTAGATTTGATCTTTTGACACTTGCAAGATAACTAAGACACCGTTTTCGGAAACGGGCATATAACTTATTGATAGTCATGCATATAGATGTATGTGGATCAATGAAGTAATTGACGGGTAGTGGAGACCTTTATTTCATGAACTTCACTGAAAATTTTGAGTATAACTTGTTGAGAATCGTGCATATGGGTGCATGTGAATCAATGCAGTACTTTAACGTGTAGTGGAAGTCTTTATTTCATAGACCTAATGAATATTCCGAGTAGATATATGGATATCCACTCAGGGAATGTTAGTCTGGAAATTTTGATTCGATCAAACAAGTTCAGAATGAAGTAGAAAATAAATTTAACAAGAAAATTAAATTCCTGCGATACTGATCAAGGAAATAAATATTTGAGTTATAATGTTGGCACATCAATTGGAAGACTTGTGAGAAGAATTCCACAAATTACGTCGCATGGAACACCATAGTGTTATGGTATGTGAGGACGTCGTAATCGCACCCTATCGGATAGTGTGTAGTAAATAAATATCTTATCGAATTATTGCACCATAGTGTTATTAGGACGTGGGGTAGATAAACAATCATGTCCCTAGTAGCCTCTACTACTAGTTTCGTTGCGCGATCGATGATCGAGGTTTTCCGATCATGGGGCATGGCGCCATTCGGCAATGAAGTCATATCATTAGGTGGAATGACGTGATGGACTTACCCATAATTTGTAGGACGTAGTCATTACTTCGACCGTGAGATCAATTCTTATTGTTATTCCTGGAAGATACTTTGATCGCACCAAACGTCATATCTTATATAGTGTGACAATGATAGGTGATACTTTTGGGTATCAGAAGGAAATAGTTGAGATGAGGGGTCAAGAGCGGGATTTGTCAGTCCGTATAGCCGGATAGATACTCTAGGGCCCACTCGGTGAGATTATGTCAAACGAGTTTGCAAACATGTGACTAGGTCACCAGCTGACATAATATCATAGACGAGTAGAAGATAGTGTTGTCGGTAACGAGATCATGCTAGGTATGGAGATATCTGAGAATGATGCTCGGACACGCTAAGTATCGCTATGACAAAAGGTTTAAGACTTAACGTTCAGGTTTGATAGATGAAAGTCATTGGTTATATCACAGGGATTAATTCATGGGGTCCAGGCCTACGAGTTAGTCATTGATCATAGAGGAGTCTCGATCATGCCTGTTATTATATCGAACTGATAGGGTAACACACTTAAGGGGTTTCGTCAAGACAACCGGAAAGGAAAGAGATCACCGGGAACGTCTCAAGAATGGTCCGATGGAGACCGGGCAGCGACGAAATACTTTTTGGAGCTAGAATAAATTATATATAATATGTTTGATATTAATTATTGTAATTAATGATTAAATATGATTGTATATATTTATTTTTGAATTTATTTAGGCTGATTTCCCTAAATGGGCCCTTTGGTGGAAAGAAGGCCCATGGGGGGAAAAACCCTCAAGGGAATTCGGTGGGGGGGGCTTGGTCGGCCTAGGTGGGCCAAATGGGGCCCACCTAGGGCCGACACATCATCCCTAGCCGCACCAGGCATGTGGGATTGTCCCACATTGCCTGGCTGGCAAGGTTGGCTCCCCCCGGGAGCCTATATAAGAAGGGTCACCCCTAGCCTTTTAATCCACCAATTAATTTCTCTTTCTCTCCTTGATAACGTGATTCCCTTTTTCGAAGTTGCATAGAGTTGAGAGAGGATCTCTACACCATAGCCCGCTGCTGCGCTACTGGTGTTCCGTTCCAAGTCTTCCGCTGCTCGTCCTGGACTGGAGCTTCGGAGGTCGCCGTCTCCACCGTATGTGTGTAACGCCCTGCGAGGTGCTGCGCTAGCAATGCTCGGATGGATACTTCCTCTACCCGTGTCGGGGGGCTGCCCCCCGGGTAGGGCAGATCCCGGCGCAATTCAACAGTGTGGCAACAGTACTTAACCTTTGGCGAGAGCAAGGGACACCCCCTGGTGCGCTGAAGGGGTAACTTGACCTTTCGGGGCTGGTAGAGTCCAAAGTGCCTCCTGGCGGGCGCAAGGGTCATCCATGGTGACTATAAATAGCCACCCGAGCCCTCATAACAGCACAGGCATCAGCGGGTGGTTCCTCTAAGAACTAGCTTCTCGAAGATGTCTTAGCTGGTGGGCTAAGACATCTTCGGGAGGCTAGGCCTAGAGATACTCATCCTAAGAGGAACCCGGGTGCGTCCGGGAGAGACCTCGGACCTGATGGCTCCGAGTAGACCCCCGGAAGGAGAGGTAGCCGGAGGTACCGGATAGGCAATCCGGTTAAGTGCTAACCGGAACGCTTACCTCGGTACTAGCAGGTTACTTTGTGTGTGCAGGGAGGACTCGCAAGGTCGAGCAAGGAGGTGACCGGCATGAGGGATGCCGGTAGGCCGTCAACGGTCTGGAGCAGGCTTTCCCGCCTGATGCGGGGGGAAGTACCGTCCCCCCTGACACGGAAGCATGGTCACCTCCCGCCTGACACGGAAGCATGGTCACCTCCCGCCTGACACGGGAGCGCGTCAGCCGGTACGACAACGGTACGACAAGACCGGACATGCCTAGCCCGACAATCCGGAAAAGGCTACCCGGGATGGGCAAAGACATGTCTTGTCTCTAACAGGGGGACAATGATGTTCCAGGACGGCGCCTGCCGTCCTTGCCGGAATGATGACGAAGGGGCTACGCCGGATAGCACGGCGGCTAGGTCGCACTAGCCGGTGTCGACATAACCGTTAGGCCTGTCCGGTGGGGCCAAGCCGGATTACGGTTTCCGGCCCTCCTGGCCGGAACTCTATAAAAGGCGCCATAACTGCTCCAGCAAAAGAGAGACCAACTTGGGAGCCAAAACTCTAGTCTCATTTACTCCTAGAGCATTTACTTCCTCCTCCCTCTAGTTCATCTAGTTCTTTGTGTTCTTCACCTCAGGAGCTCTAAGAGAAAGTTGTAGCCCTTGTTCCACATTTATATTGAGAGGAAAGGCAGGAGTAGGGGTGTTACCTCCCCACGAGGGCCCCGAACCTGGGTACATCGTGTGTGTGTTGTGTGCCTTCGTGCATTTGTTCGTGTTTGCTAGATCTTTCCCCTCGGGATTTGATCTTGTTTCTTGTTCTTGGGAGATCTCGGTTACACCGGGATCCTCCCCGTGTGAGCTCTTCAGCTTGCTATCCCTCTCCGGATCCACCAACGTCCATCGGCCCCACACATTAGCCATCCTATGGCATCTGCCGTGACACCACCACGACAGTTGGCGCCCACCGTGGGGCAGACATAGGCGTTGGCTGGTGTACTCATCCGGACGGGTTCCCCCGTTCACTTCGACGTCCGGGTTCTCTCTGGCCTTGTCGTCAGGCTGGGCGAAATGGATTTCGTCAGCGACAACGCCGGGTGCTTCCGGAACAAACCCTTCCCGGTGAACGGATGCCTCATCGACTTCGGTGGCTTCACCACCTATGTCGCCACCGAAGTTATCTGCAGCTACCCGGACGTTGTCCTGGAAGCTGAGGATCCTCCCATGCTCTGCGCCAATCGGAGTCCGTGTGCCAATCGCACCACGAGCTCCGTCGCGGTCATGATGGTCGGGGCAACCGAGGAGGAGTACCAGGACGCCGACGGCGATGCCGGTAGCGGCCATATTCGTTTGGCTAAACCTCCTCAGGAAAGAGGTACGGCCCAAGACGGCGATCCGCAGCCGTCCCAGCCCCGTCGTCGCCCGGATCCCCTCTCAGGTCTGGTGGCCAAGTTGGCTGTCCCCTTAACAGCTGAGGCAGACACCCAGGCCACTTCGGCTGACTTGGAAGAGCAACGTAGGTTGCTGCTCGCCGAAGCGCAAGAGATCGCCGAGATCCGGCGTGAGCTCAATGCTAGCCTCCGGGAGTACAATGCAGCTCACGGGTTCCTTAAGATAGACTCCCGGGACAAGCGTATCGCGGATCTACGCAAAAAAGGCAGAATGGTGAATGATGAGCTGGCCGGTGGGGCCGCAACCAGTCATGTGGGTAGCATGATCTTGGCTGGGAAACCGGTATACAGCTCGCCGGCAAAAACTCTTAGGGTTGCCGAAGCCGCCATGGCGCAGCTGGCTGGGCTATCCGGTGAGGCTCTGCGCAAGCAGCAGGAGCGGGTGAATGAGTTGGTCGTCGAGGCCAACCGGCAGAACTAGGCCTTCAAGAAAAAGAACCCCGACGCGGGGTCACAAGTGCATTCAGCTAGGGCTGACAGCCAGAGATCGGGCGGAGAGGCCTCCTCCCCGCATCCGAGCAGAAGCAAGAGCAAGAGCAAGAGCCGGAGCCGAAGTCGGGGCTCCGAAAAAAACAAGCAGTTGCAAACTTATGACCCGGCCTTTGCTGGTATCCAGCAAGCCGGGCAGCATAATTCGGGGCAGGTAGAGAGTAATCCTGGTGGTGGCAACCGGGGTGTAGGAAACAATAACCCGGCTAGCCGTGGTAATCCACCCCGGAATCCACCACACGTTCAGGGAAACCAACGAAGGGAGGCCGCCTCTGTCCCGCAGCAAGCCGTGATCCCGGTACAAGACAGGCACAACGATGGCAACTCAAGGTTGCAGCAGCTTGGGTACCAACCCAATGAGAATCCTTTGGGATCCCGGATAGGAACTAGACAGCTGGATCCGGCTGATGCTAGAATTCGTCTCGACCGGATTCACCAATCTGAGCTAGTGGAAGAGCAAGGACCTCCGGGACCTGCCTGCTTTGGACCCCGGATCATGCGGGAGCCTCCTGTCCGGAACTTCCAGCTCAACCGGGGTGCTAAAACCTATGACGACAGCAAGAAGCCGGAGGACTGGTTGACCGACTATGTAACTGCAGTAAGCATAGCCGGTGGAAACAGACGCTGGGAGGTACGTTATGTGCCGTAGATGTTGGAAGGACCTGCCAGAATCTGGTTGAACAACTTGAGAACCGGCAGCATAGACTGCTGGTTAGATTTCGAGGAGGCGTTCATAAGCAACTTCACCAGCACGTACAAAAGGCCCAACAGACCTCAACAGCTCACCATCTGTAGGCAAAGGAGCAACAAAACAGACCGGGAGTACCTTACCCGGTGGAGCAACATTCGCAATTCTTGCGAAGGAGTGGTAGAGGCACAAGCCATCTCCTGGTTTGCGCAAGGATGTCGGCACGGCTCAATGCTTTGGCAGAAATTGCAAAGGAAGATGCCGACGACCTTGGCAGAGACCATGCGCATCGCCGATACCTACACGCTTGGAGATCCCATGCAACCCCTGGTGGATGTCGGTGACTCCAACAGGAGGAATGCGGGACCTCAGCATTCGGGATCGAGCAGAAGCCATGATTGCCAAGATTTTGGCCAAAAGAGGAATCAGTCCGAGTACCACCACGCCGCACAGCATGTCGCAGCTGTGACTCAAGATCAAGAAGATGCCGACAACAGTCAGCGTCAGAAAACAAGTGGCCCGGCTTGGGGTCAGAGCATGGAAGTACAGAAGACTTGGGTGGACCAGAAGAAGCCCCTGACGTATGAAGAGATGCTGAACAAGCCATGCTGTTACCATACCCTGGAGGCCAACAAGCCAACGAACCACTCCACTCGGCAGTGCAGCTGGTATCAGCGCACATTACAGGAGGGCAGCACGGGGGCTACTCAGCCGAGTGCTCCGGCATCTCGACCCAACATTCCGAGACCTCCCACTCCGGCTTTCGGAGCCAACGCGATCCGGATTAATCAACCTCACCGAGGACCCCCACCCCGGCCGGTGAACGTGGTGCACAGCCGGAACGACAATGGTGCAGGCCCGAGTAATAAGCCCGGACATCAGCAAGGCAGCTACCGGGAGGCACATCAGAGCTATGTGGTCTTCGTGACCGAGCCCACTGACCGGAAGAGTGTGCGGCAGCGCGCCCTGGAAGTGAACGCTGTGATTCCGGCGGTGCCCAAGTTCTTGCATTGGTCCGAGATGGAGATCACGTGGAGCAGGAAGGATCATCCCAGGGTTATGCCTAAGCCGGGGGCGTATGCCTTGGTGGTAGACCCAACCTTTGTCGGACCAAGCCTCAACGTCCGCTTCAGTCGGGTTCTGATTGACAATGGCAGCGCCATTAACATCATGCACAAGGATACGATGCTGAAGCTGGGGGTGTCCATGAACACCTTGCTACCTACCGAGACGACCTTTCATGGCATTGTGCCCGGAGTCTCTTGCTCACCCATGGGTAAAATCTGGGTTGAGGAATTATTTGGAACCCGGGAAAACTGCCGATCCGAGAGCTTGGAATTCAAGGTCGTGGACCACGCACTGATCGGCAGGCCAGCCCTTGCCAAGTTCATGATCTCAACTCACATGGGCTACCTGAAAATGAAGATTCCGGGTCCTAACGGCATAATCACCATCTCGGGGGACCACAAGCGCTCCATGGAGTGTGCTTCGGCCGGCTCATGTTTAGCCGAATCCCTGGTGATAGCTGAGAAAAAGAAGAGGATCCAGCAAGTGGTGGCGCTGGCCAAGACCTCCCAACTCGGAATGCCCGGGATGGTGAACCCGGAGCAGAGTGCGTCGTTCCAGCCAGCAAAGGAGACGAAGAAGGTGGGGGTGGACCCCAGTAACCCGGAGCGCCAAGTCATCATTGGCAGCAACCTGGACAGCAAATAGGAAGGCGAGCTCGTCGACTTCCTCCGTGAGAATCGGGAGGCTTTTGCGTGGTCGAGTGACGATCAGCAAGGTGTTCCGAGGGAGTTGGCTGAGCACTCTCTGTTTGTTAGACCATATGCGAAGCCGGTGAAGCAACCGACTAGGCGCCTCTCGGATGAAAGGAGAGCTGCCATCATGGAGCATCTTGCTATATTGCTGGCTGCCGGATTCGTGACGGAAGTACTGCACCCGGATTGGATATCGAATCCGGTCCTGGTAGAGAAGAAGAAAGATGATCCCCTCCTACTTAAGGTGTGGCGCATGTGCATCGACTTCACCAACCTCAACAAGGCATGTCCGAAGGACCCCTTTCCACTTCCCCGGATAGATCAAGTGATCGATTCCACTGCCGGGAGTGAACTCTTAACTTTTTTAGATGCCTACTCTGGTTTTCACCAGATACCTTTGAATCCGGATGATCAATTGAAAACTGCTTTTATTACCCCATATGGGGCTTATTGCTATCGTGTCATGAATTTCGGTTTGAGAAATGCTGGTGCTACGTACCAGAGGTGCATGCAGAAATGTTTGCATGACCAGATAGGCCGGAATGCCGAGGTCTATGTTGATGACATAGTCATAAAAACAAAAGAAAAAGCCTCATTGATCGATGATCTGAGGGAATTATTTAAGAACTTAAGAAGGTTCCAGATGAAGTTGAATCCGGATAAGTGCACATTCGGCGTTCCGGCAGGAAAATTACTCGGTTTTCTCATCTCAAGCCGGGGAATCGAAGTCAACCCGGGTAAAATACGTGCTATCGAGAGCATGAAATTTCCCGTACGTCTCAAAGATGTGCAGAAGTTCACTGGTTGTCTTGCATCCCTAAGTCGATTTGTGAGCCGACTAGGTGAGAAGGCCTTGCCCCTATACCAATTGATGAAGAAGAGCAAAACATTCGTTTGGACCCCGCAGGCCGATGCGGCGTTCAACGATTTGAAGAGAATGCTCTCAACAGCAACCGTGTTGGCGTCCCCGTTGCGCAAGGAGCCTATGCTGCTGTATATTGCTGCCACTAACCGGGTAGTCAGTGTAGCCATTGTGGTGGAGAGGGAAGAAGGGGACAAGCTGATACAGAGACCGGTGTACTACCTCAGCTAGGTGATCTTGGAATCCAAGCAGAACTACCCGCACTACCAGAAGATGGGATATGGAGTGTACATGGCAGTGACCAAGCTCAAGCACTACTTCCAAGAGCACCCAATCACAGTGGTGTGCGAGGCTCCCCTCGCCGAGATCATCGGTTGCAAGGATGCTAGCGGCCGGGTTGCCAAATGGGCCATCCAGTTGCCTCCGTACGCTCCGGCATACGAGAGACGAGATGCCATCAAGTCGCAGGCGTTGCCGGACTTTTTGGTAGACTGGGCCGAGATGCAGTACGAACCTCCGATGCTGGATTACAATTTCTGGAGGATGCATTTCGATGGCTCCAAGGCCAAGATCGGGTTGGGCGCCGGAGTGGTTCTCACCTCACCAAAACAAGATGTGCTGAAGTATGTCCTGAAAATTCATTTCCGGGCATCTAACAATGTCGCTGAGTACGAGGCCTTGGTTCATGGACTGAATGTCACCAAGGAAATCGGAATCCGCCGGATAGAGTGTTTCGGCAATTCCGACCTCGTGGTGCAGCAGGTGTCGGGGAACTGGGATGCACTGGATGCCAACATGGCCTTGTATCGGTTTCATGTGCAGAAATTATCCGGATTTTTCGAGGGATGCGAGTTCAAGCACATACCCAGAGGAGAAAACGAGGCAGCAGATGTATTGTCCAAGCTGGGATCATCTCGGGATGCCATCCCTCCCGGAATCGCTCTCGAACACTTGAGGAAGCCATCTATTCAGCCCTCACCCGAGTCGGATTCTATCTTCATCCCCAAGGAGCCTGGTTCGGAAGCTGTACCCATGGAAGTAGAAGTCGGGAGCATCGCATCGAACCCGGGGACTGCACCACAGTGCTGAGAGAGGCAAAGAAAGATGATGATGGAGGTGATGTCGGCAGAACCAATGGACATAGATATTCCCGTGTTCCCGGTTCGACCTGTCCCGGGATGGGCACATCCCATTATGGTTTACATCTTGGAAGGAACCCTCCCGGAAAGCGAAGTGGAAGCCCGGCAGATAGTGCGGAGGTCAAAAGCATACACCGTCATCAATCAAGAGCTATAGAAGAGGAGTGTCACCGAGGTACTCCAGAGGTGTGTGGAACCGGAAGAAGGCCAAGAGATGCTATTGGAAATACACCAGGGAGAATGTGGACATCATGCATCATCCCGCGCCCTGGTGGCGAAAGTGTTCCGGCATGGGTTCTACTGGCCTACTGCGTTACAGCAGGCAGAAGACATTGTCCGTAAGTGTGGAGGATGCCAGAGGTTTTCTCACCGAATACATATGCCGGCATCGGCACTGAAGACAATCCCTATCACTTGGCCATTCGCGGTATGGTGTTTGGACATGGTCCGGCAGTTCAAGCTGGCAAGAGGCAATATGACACACATGCTGGTCATGGTGGACAAGTTCACCAAGTGGATAGAGGTCAAGCCAATCCGGAAGTGTGACGGACACACCGCCGTGCAATTCCTGAAAGACATCATCTTGCGGTACGGTGGTACGGATACCCACACAACATCATCACGGATAATGGCACAAATTTTGCCGTGGGGGAATTCACTCGATTTTGTGCTGAGAAGGGAATCCGGTTGGATGTGGCATCACTCGCACACCCGGAAGCAAACGGGCAAGTTGAGAGGGCATCAAAGCCCGCTTGATCGAACCACTGTTGAGAACTCCGGGATGCTGGATAGAGGAGATACCGGCAATATTATGGGGTCTCCGGACCACACCAAATAGATCTACCAGGTATACGCCATTTTTCATGGTATATGGTGCCGAGGCAGTACTCCCGACCGACATACAGTATGATTCCCCGAGAGTGACAATGTTCACCGAGACCGAGGCAAAAGAGGCCCGAGGGTATGATGTTGACTTACTTGAAGAGGCAAGAGAATTGGCATTATCTCGGTCTGCAATTTATCAGCAAAATCTCCGTCGCTATCATAGCCGGAAAGTGCATCCGAGAGTATTCCGAGAAGGAGATCTTGTGCTGAGGCTCATCCAACGCACGACCGGAATGCATAAGCTGTCACCTCCATGGGAGGGACATTTTGTGATAAGCAGGGCATTGCACAATGATTCTTATTACGTTGTAGATGCACAGGAGGCTAGGAAAGGTGTAATGGACAAATCCGGTGAGGAAACCAAGTGTAGCGTACCTGCACTTTAAATAAGGCAGATACCTGTGTATAGTGCAAATCCCTGGATCGATTCGTTTGCACACACAGTTTACGATGTAATATCACAACACAGTATCAATTTTATTACATCGATGATCCAGACTTACAAAATATTCATTACAAGTTGCACAGCATAAAGCTAGCATTGAAAAAGTACACAGCGGAAATACAATAGCAGTGAGTCTCTATAACTTTCATGCTGCCACAGGCGAAAACATGTTGGTTGTAGACTCGAAACCTTTAAACGAAACCTCACTCGTCATCTGATCAAATCTGCAATAAGAAAAATATTGCAACAACGTGGGTCAGATTCCATTAAAAATGGAGTCTGGCAAGTGACACTATGGTGGACACTTAATGGAATAACTCTAAAGCCTATATGCATATTTGGCTGGTGGAGTTCAAGGCTATTTTGCATAAAGCCAATTTTTCCTACTCTTTTGAAAACACTTTTCTTGAAATCAAGACGAGTATGGCATGAAAACCATAAATCTCATCTTCCCTTGTTCACCCATCAAGTTTTATTTCTGAAGTTGGAATGATGGAATCCTCCGTTGACGTCCGTGATCAGCTGCTCAAATTGTCCGTACCAGGGACACGACTAAGTACTTAGTTTTACACTCTGTAGAGGTTGTGCACGTTCACCATTGTACCCATTCAATCCAGATTATCCTTTACACACCATTTGTGATAAGGAAAGGAGAAGAATGAGACGAGATCTTTCAGAAGCATTTTCCCTCCCACTCTGGCTTGACCCGTTCCACCTAATATCCCCCTACATCTGCTTGTCAAGCCGGAGAGAGTCCACGCAACATAATTGATCAAGACAGAGCCCATATGGCAATGGCTGCACTGGAAGCAATCGTCACTCGGAGTTCTTCAGATTCCTCTGTTCCTGGGTGGCCATTCACAAGTGTACATACTCCAGGAACCATAGACATGGACCTGAGTAGCCACTCAACATAAACCATGCAACCACTTACCACCCAGGTGTTTCATTCTTAACTTAGTAGAATTTAGATTTTCACAAAACAACATTTGCATAGCATCAATAATTCTACTAAGTATTGCATAGGAACCTAGACACAGGAATAAGGAATTCTACACAGGTTTAGCATAGCAATACTATCCTACACATGCATATAAAAATACACTAAGTAATGCATATAGAAATAGGAAGTTTATGAGGTGTGCCACTTGCCTTTGAATGTTGTCGTTGTTCACAACTCTTTTCAACGATACTCGGGACTCTCCGTTCAGTCTAAACAATACAGACAAACAACAATACAACAATCATAAAACAACACAACACCTACAAACAAGTTTCTTAAACTTCTAAGGAAAACATGACATGCATGATATGCAAGTTATTTCTAAGGACTAGAGATGCATGCCATGCCATGAAAAATCTTTTAAGTTAATGCAAGGCAAATAGGTTGGTCCAAAAGGACTAAGGGCTGAGGTCATAAGTTGAATAAAATATTTTGTTTTATATCATCTTGAATAAGCACTCTAATGGCTTAGTCTTGATGTGCAAAATACTTAGAGAAAATTACTAGCTCTATTCTTCGAGGCGATCAACAATTATTATCAACTCTTTGTAAATTGGATATTCACTAAAGTGAGAGAGACAGACACCCGGCCAGCAACTTAAATTGTGGAACAGGTCTCATGTACGTGGACATGTAAGGTTTGTTTCCAGGCCGCTTCATCTCACTATGCCGCTAGGATCCAACAACTTCAAGATGATAATATCATGATCAAAATTGTTTAAGTCAAATGTGAAAGACAAGATTAGGAAAGAGGGAAAAGATAGAAGAAAGATGTAGTTGTCCTCCAGGCTTCATCTCCAGACTTGTAATATTCTCCTTGATGATGTCTTGATTGAAGTTTTGATCTTCAGACTTGGTGGTTCTGGTATCCTCGAGGCTGGTCTTGGATTTTGAGTTCTCAGAGAAGAAGAAAAGGCAGAGAGAAAGACTTAGAGAATAAAAGGGAGGTTGGCCTTCTTGAACTTCTTCTCACTTTTCTTCTAAGTGCTTGACATCTTGAGGATGCTTCCAGAGTCTGTTTTCTTCTAAGTGCTTCTACTTCTTGGAGATACTTATGAAGTCTTGTTTTGGCTAAATCCTCAATGGCCTTCTAGCTCCATCTTGGAAATCCTAAGTGTCTAAGTGCATAGCACTTTACCAAAACACTAGGTTGAAAATAATCCTAACTTAGTGAAAATAAGGAAGGAGTTTTCCTATAAGGAGTATAACTATACAATAGATATGTCATGCATGCAATGCAATTTATTTCTAAGGACAACACTTAACAAAATAAAACAACTAAGTTTTCTAGATGCTAAAATTTTCTAAGGAAAAGATTTAGCATCTTTAAGATGTTGAAATTTTTCTAAGGAAGAGTGTTGTCGAAAAATATTTATCAATATTTTCTAACAAAGAATTTATTTTGTTTAAAGAGGCAAAATATTTCTAAGTACATTTTAATACCAAAGTGGTTATAATATGACTAAGTACTTTATAATTCGAATAGATGATGAAAATAAATTTTAATAAATTTTTAATCAATTTTAATCATTAAAACAACACTTAAAAGTATTTAATCAATATAAATTATAAAATCATAGAAAATTATTCTACAAAAATTAGTAGAAAAATACTACTGCCAATACTTAGACATTCAAATTTATATCAAAAGAGTTTGACAAGTTTTAAATTTCAAATTTGAAGTTATGTTCAATTTACCATTAATGCCACTTTTGAATTTCAACAAATTTTAATTTGACAAAACATAAAAGTAATGATGCCAAAAGTTTCTACGTGTCATAAGCTTTCCAAAAATATTTTATTTGTAAAATTTGACCAAACCAATAAAAAGTAGTGATAGATTTAAAATTTAGGATTTTTCTGCAAAACTGCCGGTCTTCGGTTGACTGTTGACTTTGACTGCTGACGTGTGAATTGACTTGCTGACGTGGCAGGCTGACTGGGATTTGACTACGAATTTGACCAAAAATAAAGTTGCTCGGATGGAAAAACACTCTTAACGAAAGTTGTAGAGAATTACGTGCTCTTTCTAATTATCAGAATTATCTTTACTATTAAAACAGAATGCGTGGTATGGTGTCACAATCCAAATGGTGTCACACTTAAAATACCCGCACACTTCGAATTAATTACATGTCATGCCACCTATAAGTGGATACCGGTTCAAAGGAAAAGAAACAAAAAGGAAGGAAAAAAGGAATAGAAAAAGGAAGGATTGGGCTTGGGCGCACGTTCAGTCAATTTTTTTAAAAAAGACCACACGTTGAGTAGCATGCGCAACAAACTCTGCCAACAGGATACCGGAAAAGAAACAAAAATGAAGGAAAAAAGGAATAGAAAAAGGAAGGATTGGGTTTGGGCGCACGTTCAGTCAATTTAAAAAAAAAAGACCGCAATTTGAGTAGCATGCGCAACAAACTCTGACACTACCCGTGGAGTGCGTTTTAGCATGCACCAATGTCTGAAACATGAACAATCAAATGATTCATCATCTTATCTGTGTCTAAACAATCAGTCTATAGCTATTCCTATCATCCTAGCTACATGTTATGCATGGCATCCATTAGGCTCCAGTTTATAGAAAATTAGATACATAAGTATGATGCTAGGTCCCTTAGTCATTAAAGAGAAATTGACAAAGATTCTTATGTTCCTTCCAAATATGCCATAATGTATCTGCAGTCATATCATTTGGACAGCAGCCAGAAGAAACTGCCGTGTTTCTCACTGGTGGTCATATGAAAGCAAGCATCAGTAGATCGCACTGCTCTTATCATGTCTAGACAAAAAATTTGCTGGAGCTGTAGTATATCAGATCGGATCTTGCCAGAGCAAAAGGCTGTGGTGTGGCATATATACAGTTTAGCACGAGCACTGCTAAATAGTCTGTTTAGCTGCTTTACTGTGAGCTCAATGTTGAATCTTAATCGTGGCCTTGATGGGAGTGGAACCAACTTTTGGTTTATAGCAAAGCAGATTCCTGTGTGACCGCTAGGAGGTTAAAAAGAACGGTGGAATGAAAAATTAAATTTCTTCAGCACCATCTTGGCCATGTCATTACTATCATCAAGAGTGCTACTGAAAAATGACCCTCTTACTAAGGAAAGAAAGGCTAGAGGAGGTAGTTTTCCTGGGTTTATCTATAAAAATAGTCACCTTATTGTTACGTTTTGACAAAGGATGTAATGGAAAGTAATTCCTGCTCTGAGGTTAACTAAAACTTCTCCGGAATCAGGACTCGACGGCATACTGATATATTGTTATGTATAGTTAATGGTGGCAGATTCAAAGAGCAGTAGTGAAGACGTTGAAATTATTACTGCTACTTATGCTGACTAAGTGATAATAATGTAAGAAATGATCATTTGATTAATGAATCGATGTATTTCTAGGATTTGTAAGTAAGAGGGTATTGCATGTTCCTGGTTTGTATCCCTGTTTTACTGCCTCAATTGTAAATAAATTCTTAAAATGATATATTTAGGAATACATTATTTAGAAAGTTAATTAGCAACCCCAACTCTGCCCTGGAAAATATTTGAATGTAGTTCAATTAATTATGAATGTTCTGTTTTCAGATACGTGTAGAAAGAACCACCCACTTTGCTCCTATAGGCGATGGTACTCTCAAGAAGGAGCTGAATTGACTGAACTCATCAAGTATACAGTTACTAGCATTCACTGCCATAAGAAGAAGATGATAAATTAGGATCGACTTTTATTATTCAGTTGACCAGTGCAGCACCAGAATTTTTTGATATCTTTGTGTCCCACAGTTGATCTTCTGAGTTTGTTCTGGCTCATATCTTTCTTTAGCTATCGACATACAATCTTATTTGAATTCACACAACTTTCTGAAATTGTTTTTTCTGCAACTATTAAACAAGTGCTAGGTGTCTAATTGTCTATGCCTATGAAGGTAGCATCCTTGCTCCTGTTTTTTAGTATCTAACGAAAATTTGAAACTCTCCAGATGAAAAACCACTTTGAGATGGTACATAATTTTATGAAATAAGTTTGGAAGTAACAAACTAGAAATCTATTTACTAATCCTAACAACCTTCTGCTCGTATTTCCTGCACCGGACTCTTATCCTAACAACCTAGAGCTAAGTAAGGAGTAATCCTAACGAAAATTGTTCTAGAGCTAAACTATATAATCCTTCCCGTAAAAAATAAAGGTATAGAATACCTTTCTATGAGAAATTCCTCCACCTCGTGCTTGCAGTCCTCCAAGTCGAGCTTCCAAATTCCAATCCTACATCGGAACAACCAACAAGGTACTCCTTCTCCCCATGCGTCCTTCCTTGAGCTCCACACGCGCACCACACACCATCTAATCGGTCGCAATTAGGCTCTGGGAGCGGCGGCCGGCGGCGGCAAGAAGTAGAGGGACGGAATGGGCTAGAGCCCGTCTAGGTTGCGGGGACACCATGCCCGCGGCGTCCATCCAGTGGGCGCCAGGGGAGAAACCAATCGTGCCACCACAGCTCTCCCCGTCCGGCGCCCCTTCTGTCCGCGGCACCGGCGACGCGCTGGGGGTGTCCGGTGCGGGGCTGGCTGGTGCTTGCTCGACCGATATGCAGATACAGGCGGCGCAAGGCCCTGCGTGAGGCTGTGAGGGGGAGGGGGCGTAGACGGCGTGGCGCGGATGCAGCGGGGAGGCACCGGAGGCCGTGGCTGTTGTGGACCGCACGGAGCCGGAGGCTGGACGGCACTGCTCCGCGGAAGGGGTCGTCTATCCGCTTCCTCCGCCGTCTCGGGGGGCTATGGGGGGCGTGGAGGGCGCCGGAGGCTGTGGAGGTGGGAGGGTGGGCGGCGGGTCGCCGATGGGTTTGGGGAGAGATGGTGGGATTGGGCACATCTGGTCGGGTCGGGGCCGGTCCGGCAGGGTGATGACTGATGGTGACACACACACTCTGTTTGCTAGACTAGGAAACGGGCACACACGCCACAATTTGTCTAACTTCATAGTATTTTAATTATTATTCTAATTTTAAACAAACTCTTTATTTTCTATTAACATGTCTCTTTTTGTAGTCACGATTCATGAAGACGACGGTTTCGGACACTGATATTGGAGAAGCTTCAAATGAAGCCGTCGACATGGAATCTGATGAGATTGAGACAGAAAACACATCAAGTTTTTCACAATCAAAGGAGTTGATTCTCCTTTTTATACGCATGGTCTCGTAGATAATTTATAAATATTAAATCAACAAATATTGCCTTTTGTAGGTCGTGGATATGACAATTGATTTTGTCGATGTTCCAAAAGAAGTTAGGGAAGAGACTCTAGACTCACCGATTTTCACTGATCTAAATGAGGTGCATGCTGAAACAAGACATTCACGGCATAATAAACCAAGAAGGCGAACATTAAGGTCATCCCAGAAGGTACTTAATTCCACTACGATTATTGTCCTTTCTCTTTTTTGGAATATTTTACACCTAACTAATATTACACATTCATATATCGAGCCAGACTTTGTATGCACCTTCGAAGACTTTGCTGACATCGAATCAATAATGTCCGCACCTAGAGACACCAAGTTCGTGGATATCTATGATGCCTTATTATCGAATGACGACTTGACATGTCTTACACGTGATGATGGATTCTTACCCGACGATGTAAGTCAACATAGTTTGAGACCACTATTTACACATTAGTGTCTGAAATGTATTCAATTCATTTGCATTCTATATGTCCAATTACAGGTTTTAAATGCGTACATATATTGTATGCGCTCATGCGATCATCTTTTGGATAGAGAGGGTGGTAAGGTATTCATGGCCAACACATTTGTCTCTACCGTGCTGAAAAAGGACAAGAAGGAACATCGTCACATCATAGAACAAATGCATCTTTATCTAAAGCATGACATGGTTAGAATTAACTATATATATATGCATCGGGTTCAATATATATTTTTTACATTTGAATTCAGCTTAATATATTTTTCGTTCAGACCTTTATTCCAGTAAATATTAGTAAGACCCACTGGTATTTAGCGGTCATCAATGCTAAAAAACGGTTGATACAAGTACTGAACTCCCTTGGGGCTGGCATGGTCGGAGTGACCTCACTCTTATGGCAAGTAGTTGATGATTGTGATTTTCCCTTGACATTTTCTTTGCCTCATTATTAAATGTTTTCTTCACATATAACATCTCCAGGGATTTGAGAGGCATTTGAAAATCGTATCCCAAATGAAGAACTTTAATAAAGGTGAAAAGTGGCAGGATCTTGACGTTACAACATGGCCGATAGTAGAACATTTTCAAATAGAAGTGCAAACTGATGGGTATGTTGAATCAGAATCTCAAATCATTTCTAAATTTCGATTTATTTTCTTGGACTCAAATTTATGATATCATTCAACTAGACATCACTTCTTCTGCACATCAGTGGTAAATGCCTCATGAGCCACATGGGTCTTAATAAGCAATTTCAATCACGAAACTACTTTGATCATAATACATATTTAATAGCCAACAATATTAAACATTTTCACTCGAATTGCAGATAGTTTCATTATGTTGATTTTTTGGGGATGAAATGCTTACGCACCATTTGGTAATCTTGTAGTTCATCGTGCGGATTGTTTATGTTGAACTTTATGAAATATTGGACAGGAGATATTCTTTCCGACCATGTCACCCAGGTATTTGATTTTCAAGATTCAATTGGTAGGTTTCGTCTTTAAATTATTATTACGAGAGTATTCCTTCTTGCTACTTTGCAGAAGGATATGAAAGAATTCCGAAAAAAGTTAGTTGCCATTTTGTATGAGTCGGAACTAAATAAGATAAGAGGTAGCCCGATCTACAAACAACTAGACGATAAAGAAAAAGAAAAGGCATCTGATTCTGATATTGAAGAGTTATTGAATCCAAACCAACAAGACTCAACGGTTGCAGACAAAGAAAGATGTACCCTTCCAACCTCCATGGTGCCGGCCGCCCCACCTGATTTGGACGAGATCGTTAAATACATCATGTCCATTAAGGATGCAAAGTGTTTGGAGTAAGTACCATTTATTATAAAAATCATTAAGTGTCAATATATTATGATGATATCGTGATGCATGTCGACTGTTTCATAGGAAAGAATGGGTGCGAAGCTCAAAACCATATCCATTGGGACCGAGTCTGAAACAAATTCAGGGCATTCTCACATCATACCGGCCTATGGACAAGGACTGCTTCAACATGGTTGTGCGTATATTGGCATGCGACGATATACAATTATTTGTAGAGCCTCTCGTGCACAATATGGACTTAAGATTTTGTGTAAGATGCTATATTCACATGTAATTCTTATCATCCTCATGTTTCTAACCTTGTGTATTGACGTAGTCGACATTGTCGAATGGCATAAAACATCCTAAGTGGCGTGTAATGCCAGACATTAAGACTTTGGCGACATTTTTTAACGGTTGGCCCGAGATGAACAATGATATCTCGTTGTGTCATACAGTAAGTTTGCTTTGCTTCTTGGTTATCATTGTTATGATCTATTTTTTTCTAACTCTTGCCACTAGCAGATTTTGTTGCCATATGCATTCCTAGGCGATTTCATGTTGTTCTTCATCGACAAACATAAATGCCGTGTCTCCATTTTGGACCCGTGCGTTGAACAACTACCAAAAGAGAGGTATGAATTAAAATTTCTGAGGTATGCAAATCTACCTAAACGAAGCACTTCAAATAGCTCAACCTGGATGGAATTCAGATATATGGTTCTGGCCACGTAGTTATTCAGATGGTATTACAAGGTGCCATGACAGGTGATTTATTTAAAATCATAATTATGATAATTTATTTATTTTAATCCTGGTGGTGCTCTAGAATAATTAAAGTGCATTGATCTTTAGGAACTTATCGGGTTACATAGTTTTTAGTTTGATGCTCTCATATGATGGTAAAAAGTTGGTCCATCCAGTTTGTACCATGAGTATTCTCTATTGTATATTATTACAAATTAAACATGAAAATTTTGATGTAATTAACATGTCTTTTTATATATTCCTCATGCAGGATGGTTATGAGATGAGGAAAAAGTTTTTGTTATATCTTCTCAAGTATCATGCAAATGAAGTCGAAGACAACATTCCGGATGTTGTACGAGCATATCTTAAGCGCGTTAATAGATACCATATTTGATAGGAGATGGTTCAAATTGTTGCATTTTTTGTAAACATGACGTTTAAACTATATGTTTGGATTTTCATATGACATATTAAAAGTACATATGTGTCTAAAATAATGTCACAAAACGACAACTTTTTTCTTCGCTATCCCGTTGCAACGCACGGACACTCAACTAGTAACATAAGTGGATGAATAGATTGGTCACAAATCGCAAAATACCTGTCTGATCCGAAACTTCAAACGTGAATATCTCTCAGCTCGCTGAACCAAAAGAGGTGAGGCTTGGGGCAAAAGAAAGATCTTGATCAGGGAAACAACTTTCGTATTGTCGTCCCAACTTTTTAAGATGGTTTGGTTACTCGAACAACATCAAACACGATCTGTATTATACAGAAAATTACGTACGTTAAAATAAAAAGTTGTCAACAGGAAAGTTGTAGATATAGAGTAGATCTACCTTTTCACCGAAGGAATTTCGATTTGACGCAACGAGCGCGAAGAAATCTGAGAAATACGACTTCAGATCTGATGGATGATGATTCGAAATTCTTCCTCAACGCTTGATGAAAAGAGTTGAGGCTTATTGGGATGGAAAGGTATCGACGAGATCTACAACAATGTTTAAGGCCCCGTCGCGATTGGAGATGGTTTTGTTTGTCGAACAAACGAAATACTATTTTGCTGATTAGGGTTTCGGTGGAACGAAAAGAGTAAAAGAGATGTTGGCGGCTACAGGGATTTATATAGGCGGAGGGATGGTGGAATAGATAGGGCTCGGAGTTGTGAACGCGTAGGATTAAGAGGATCCGGATTTGGAGTTATATTTCTTGAGATATACCTGTTTGAATGAAAGGTGGTTGGAAAAACGAATTTCAGGTTTTGAGTTGGATACGATAGCTCGGTTCGGTTCCTTCGTGGGCCGGCCGGCTGGCCCGATTCGTTTTTTTTTTCTTAATTCATTCATAACTTTTATTTTAGAACTCCGAATTAAGTGAAATTAATTTCTAAAAATTTCTAAAAATCATATCTTTATTTTAAAACATTTATGGACATGTTTTGACCACTTTTAAAAAATATTAATTTTGAATATGTGATTTAATGCAAATTTGACACTTTTGTCAAATTTGGAAATAGAAATTTAATTAATTTATGTATGGCTAAATAAAATTTGGTACCACAATTGTGAACATATGAAAATAATTATTTCTAATAATTACAATCAAAATATTAAGGTAAAATAAGATAAATAGCATAATCGTTATTTTATTTTTAATATTTTCTCAAATAGGTTTTCAAGTGGAAATAATATTTCAACCATTGTAATTTCAAATATAAATAATGCAAGAAAATGATGAATGCATGCATGAATTTTGTTTTCAAATCGACATACAAATAGTTTTCAAAAAAAGTTTTTAATTTTTCTGATTTTTCAGAATTTGAAAAATCCTAAGATGTTACACCAAGCGGCCATGGAATGTAGCCCTGCTTCGACCCTTTTACACGTAAAGGGTACAGTGTATGTTGTATTTCAATTTTTATCTATCAATGAAAGTTCGGCACCCCGGGAAGAACCCGGGGACTGCCTCGTTGTGTGCCCCTTTACTTTGTTCCATTTATTTATTATTTTATGTCGGCATCCCGGGAAGGAACCCGGGGACTGCCTGGTACCTATTTTTTATGTTCTCTATATGCCGGGAAAGTTCCGAGATAGATTCTCAAGTCAAAGTAATGTATGTCATGTGAAATAATCTTGTGACTCGACTGACGAACGCCGAAATGGTAGTCAAGAGCAAAGAGCATCAAATGTGGGGAACACGAAAACGGTCTCGGGGACTCGGAGCAGGAACTTATCCGGCATATCTGTTTTACTAACCCGGTTATTTTTATGTCGGGAATTCGGCTAACTAGAACTCGGATATTCATAAGTAATGTATGCCGTGCATGAAATTTTGTGACTCGACTGTGGAACGCCGAAATGGTAGACAAGAGCAGAGATTGCCTAAGTACGGTAGACATGGAAATGAACTCGGGGACTCGTTGCAGAGTAAACCAACATAGCTCGTTTTTATATATAACATAGTGCAAAGTACGAATTTAAAGAGTATATATTACAAGTTGCACCCGGCATCCCGGGGATTTAACGATTCTACACTTGAGTGTTTCTAGGGGATAGGGGAAGCCTGCTTCTCGGTGGTAGCAGCAGCAGGAACGGCGGTGACAGTATCCTCCGCGCCAGCAGCGGTACTCGGGGCATCCGGATGCGCCTCGGCCTGAGAGGCCTCTGGTGGCGATGGAGTGGTAGCATCCCGGGAGTCCACGATCTCGGTGGCGGCACCGGAAGCAGCATCGTCTTCCTCCGGGATCTCGGCCTACGCGTCACCGGTTGCACCGGTCTCGCCGTCATCCTCATAATCTGACTCGAAGTCAGAGGTGATGAGGCTGGTGGTGAAGACGCCGATGTCGGACCAAGGGGCGATGTGATGCGCCACCTCTTGGCGCCGCTGGACCTTGGCCGGATCGGTGCACCACGGTGAGATGGTGCGCATGCGCTGGACCACATCAAGGTCGAGACCCTCGTACCAGCTAAGCACATGGGTCAAGACTTGATCGGCGCCAGCCCGCGCACCGGAGCGCTTCCAAGCGTGGAGTCGCTTGCCGGCATCTCGGAGCGCAGTCGCCAATTCGCTGACCGAGAGGGTAGCGCTGACGCCTGGCTATAGTGCTCCATGGACATGGACCGCCGCGCTGATCAGCTCGGTCCCGATCGACCAGAGAGGCACTATCCGGGCCTTCAGGGCAGTGAGGTGATCCTCAATGTCCTAGGAGTCCGAGACAGGGCCCTTCCCGGCACGCTTCTCCCGGGCGGCAGCGACTGCAAGATTTGCAGCATCGCGGGAGTGCTCAAATTTCCCTTTAAAAAGAAGAGCTGTCAAGCGACTAGGTCATGAGGATGGTAGCAGTAAAGAAAGAGAGCAGGAGAAAAGGATGTCGGTAAACTTACTGTTCAGATCCCGGTTCAACCCGGTCAGCTCAGAGAGCCAAGTATCGGCCTATGACCGGAGAAGCGCTAGCCCGGTCTCGGCGTGGTGCGCGCGCGCCTCGGATTGATCCAAGGTCTCCTTCTGCTTCTTCGACGCCTCCATGAAGCGCGCCTTCATGTCGGTCGTGGCAGATTTGGCGTTCTTGAGCTCGGCACTTAGCCACGCGATCTCGGACTGGGTCGCGGCAAGCGCAGACTTTTGCTCCACCGAGACTTTGCGCGTGGCATCCCGCTCCTCCCGGAGGCGCCCCTCACACTTCTTGGACTGACCAAAGTCAGCAAGAAGCCGGTGGAAGATGCTGCCGCGTTTCTTGCCGCAATCCTGGATCCAAACAGGGAGAGGAATGTCAATCTCGGGAAGGATCCCGGAGACTCGGGGTGTTCCGGGATCTATGTCAATTAAACTACTCGGTAGGGAGAATATCGGGGACTCGTGTTCAAAGTCTTGTTATTGTTTCTAAAGATTGGAGCCTAGTGGTCTGCTATTCGGTGGAATCTAGAGCACTAAGCACCAATCTCGGGGACTAGTGGGGATGGAACAATTAAATTTTGGAAAAGGTAAAGGGAACAAACTTACTTCGACCACCCGAGTAACGTACAGCGCGGCCACCTGGAGAGCATGTAGAGCTTGGGCGCTGCGGCTAGGGCCGGCAGCGTGCAAGTCCTCCACGATCTCGGAGGCATCGGCGGCAATCCAGGCTTTGTTGTATTCTTCGACAACACGCACGCCGGAACCGCCAGACGCGCTAGCAGCAACAACCTCTCGGGATCCTGAAGGCATAAAGGAGCTTACGGTTGCTCGCAGCGTCTGCAGGGTGGCTGTGGGGATCTAGGCAGGAGGTGGCGGTAATCACGAAAACTTACCCGTGCTTAGGGCCAAGTCTTGGGCCGAAGATGTCGGAGGAGCAGTAGATTTCGCGGAGGCTGTTTTCTGCCCGGCGGCCTTGCTGCGCGATTTCCCGGAAGGATGGTCAGATTGCCGGGAAAGAGCCGTGGCCTGCTTAGGCGGAGGAGTCTTGCCCGGGGCCTGCCGGGAGGAGGCTACCGGCACGACCTGCCGAGGAGGACTTACGATCTTCGGCTCGAGTTCGGACACCCTGCGCGGGCTGTCCGAGAGGAAGATGTCTTCGGATGTGGCGGTAGCCTGGGCCGGGATCTCGTCCATCGCGGGACGAGCATCCGGAGTCGCAGCGGCAGTTTGTGCGGCACCAGGGGCAGAGTGCTCGCGGTCTTGTGCGGAAGGGCGAGATGGAGAAGGAGCAGCCCGAGGCGGGCTAGGAGTGCGGGATCCCGGAGGTTGGGAACCCGCGGATGCCGGGACGTCGAGTGCATCTCTGAAAAAATTATATGAGAAAAGACATCGGGAGAAGACGAAACCATATAACTCAAAGCAAAAAGGTCTTACCCGGAATCGACGGTGGGAGGACCTCTCCTTCGGCGTGGAGGCTTCTCGGCCGTTTGCTTGTTCGGCCTGCTCTTCTTGGAGGTGATGCCGGGTGCACCGGCAGGGGTGGTGTCGGAAGCCGCACGCTTGCGGGTCTCGGCGCGCTTCGTCACGGACGTGGGTCTCGGAGCCACTGGCGAAGCCCAGTTGAGGGGAAGAGCGTCAATCACATCGAGTATTTGACAATCAATCTCATCCTCATCATCTGACGAAACAGAAATAGCCTCTGAGGTTGAAGGGTTACCCGGAGCAGCAACACGAGCTAGAGGAATGGCAAGGTGGTCCTCGCCGTCGGGATCCTCTCTCGGCATCTTATCCGGTGCCGGGACGTTCGGCGCGAACTTCCCACCGGCATGCATCGCGTCCTCTTCGGTCTGCCGATCGAATAACTGCACGAACAAGTCACTGCATGACAACCATGTCGGTTTCCAGCAGAATCCAGGTGCATATGTAAGTTGGTGAAAGAAAAAGACAAGCACCTGTCGCAGTGGTTTTTTCCGGGAACCCCCGACAAGACCCCAAGTATAGTCATCCGGCATCTTCGTTCGAGCAATAGCTCGAACGCGCCGGGCGACTGCGGAATGGTCCAACCCGAAGATGCTGGTCCTGGTGGGATCTAATATCCCGTCCATATGGCACATCTTGTGCACTCGGGTTTGTAGGGGGGCAGACACGGCGAATGATAAAGCAGCGCAAGAGGTCGTCGCCAGTCATTGTATCCGTCAGCACATTGAGGACGTCGTGCATACATCTGAACTCCTCGGTATCCGGAGCCGGTTCCAGAGGTCGAATTCGCGGGGAGGACCAATGGCGAACTCCGACAGATTGATGAAATCCGGGTTCGAGGATCCCGGACCATCTCCCGAAACCTCCCGGTTCTTCACGTAGAAGAAGCTACACTGCCACTTCCGGCAAGATTCTAGCCCCTGGACTTTGGGGAATCCGGAATCAGCGCGGAGAATTATAGTGGCCGCCCCGCAGTCGACTAAGTCTTTGACCTTCTTATCCGGGTTGGGGATGACTTGGCGGCGGAGGATGAAGTACTTGGCCCAGAGGTCCAAGAAAGGACACACACCGAGATACGCTTCCGCGTAGGTGGTGAAGACCGAGAGCATCATTATTGCGTTGGCTGGGAGATGATGGGGTTGGAGGCCCTAGGTGTCGAGGAAGTCGCGGAAGAAGGGGCTAGCCGGAAGCCCGAACCCACGCTCAAAATGCGTGAGGAATACAACGTATTCCCCGGGTTGGGGTTCCGGTTGAACCTCGCCCTCCGGAAGTCGACTCTCGACTTCTGGCGGAATCCGGTGCGTCCGGTACAGCCACTCGAGATCCTTCTGGATGGTCTCAGAACCATCCCAACACCCCCGAACACTCTCTTCACCCATGTCGGAAGGACCTGAGGATGTATCCGGGTTATTCTGTAGGCGGAACGGTGGTTTGTCGAGTTAGTCTACCGGGAGCTAACACTCCGGATCACAAACTCCTAAAAACGACCGGGTTCCTAGCAAATGAGATCTACCGCGCGCGAATAAATCGAAACTTAATCGACGCAAATATACTCGGGCGAGATACGAAGATGGCCTAATGCGAACGAAATAAAGTGTGGAAGGCATCCTCGTCAACGCCGCACGGCTCGTGCTCGCCGGCGGCGGCGCAACCCGCGGTGGCGTGGTTTCACGGTCGAGCGCGAAGCATCGTCGTCGTGGCGAAGTTCGCCGGAGCGGGTGGAAGAACTCACCGGAGGAAATGAGGCCGAGGACGAGCGAGAGTAGCGCGGCTCGATGGTGGAGGCGAAGCCCTCCGGCGACGAACGGCAACGGCGGTGCTTGAGCTCCGGGCGCGGCGACGGCGAGGTGCTCGAGACGGTGGTCGGAGAAATGAGGAGTTGGGGAAGAGGAAGAAGTGACCGTTCCGGTCCCCTATTTATGGGGGGGATCCGGAGCGGTTTCCGAGTTTCCCGCCCACGATCTCTCTGATGGTGGGTGGGATCAGTTTTGTGCCGCGCGACACGTGGCGTCCCCAGGAGCGCCCGATCCGGCCACACCGCGGGCCACAGAGCCCCAACGGTTGGACTTCGGATCGGCTGCGGCTCCCGGCGCACGAACCCGAGCAGTGGCGTGCTTGGTCAGAAGCACTCGAGTGCATTTCTGACTCGACAAGACCTCGGGTGGGACCCAGCCCATGATTTGGAATTCAATCCGGCGCCAACGATAATATTCCTTGACGGGGCACTATCCGGTTAGGAACACGGCCTTCCGGTCGAAAGGATCTCGGTAAAAATCGTCTCGGCATCAAATCAAAGGATCGTCTGGTGTTCCCTTGGGAGATTGATGTTATTAAAGCTGATCCCGCACATCATCCGGGGTCGCTGCGCAGCACCAGCTTCGGGGACTAGTGTCGGGGGGCTGCCCCCCGGGTAGGGCAGATCCCGGCGCAATTCAACAGTGTGGCAACAGTACTTGACCTTTGGCGAGAGCAAGGGCCACCCCCTGGTGCCCTGAAGGGGTAACTTGACCTTTCGGGGCTGGTAGAGTCCAAAGTGCCTCCTGGGGGGCGCAAGGGTCATCCATGGTGACTATAAATAGCCACCCCGAGCCCTCATAACAGCACATGCATCAGCTGGTGGTTCCTCTAAGAACTAGCTTCTCGAAGATGTCTTAGCTGGTGGGCTAAGACATCTTCGGGAGGCTAGGCCTAGAGATACTCATCCTAAGAGGAACTCGGGTGCGTCCGCGAGAGACCTCGGACATGATGGCTCCGAGTAGAGCCTCGGAAGGAGAGGTAGCCGGAGGTACCGGATAGGCAATCCGGGTAAGTGCTAACCCGAACGCTTACCTCGGTACTAGCAGGTTACTTTGTGTGTGCAGGGAGGACTCGCAAGGTCGAGCAAGGAGGTGACCGGCATAAGGGATGCCGGTAGGCCGTCAACGGTCTAGAGCAGGCATTCTCGTCTAATGCGGGGGGGAAGTACCGTCCCCCCTGACACGGAAGCATGGTCACCTCCCGCCTGACACGGAAGCATGGTCACCTCCCGCCTGACACGGGAGCGCGTCAGTCGGTACGACAACGGTACGACAAGACCGGACATGCCTATCCCGGCAATCTGGAAAAGGCTACCCGGGATGGGCAAAGACATGTCTTGTCTCTAACAGGGGTACAATGATGTTCCAGGACGGCGCCTGCCGTCCTTGCCGGAATGATGATGAAGGGGCTACACCGGATAGCACGGCGGCTAGGTCGCACTAGCTGGTGTCGACATAGCCGTTAGGCCTGTCCGGTGGGGCCAAGCCGGATTAGGGTTTCCGGCCCTCCCTGCCGGAACTCTATAAAAGGCGCCATAACTGCTCCAGCAAAAGAGAGACCAACTTGGGAGCCAAAACTCTAGTCTCATTTACTCCTAGAGCATTTACTTCCTCCTCCCTCTAGTTCATCTAGTTCTTTGTGTTCTTCACCTCAGGAGCTCTAAGAGCAAGTTGTAGCCCTTGTTCCACATTTATATTGAGAGGAAAGGCAGGAGTAGGGACGTTACCTCCCCACGAGGGCCCCGAACCTGGGTACATCGTGTGTGTGTTGTGTGCCTTCGTGCATTTGTTCGTGTTTGCTAGATCTTTCCCCTCGAGCTTTGATCTTGTTTCTTGTTCTTGGGAGATCTCGGTTACATCGGGATCCTCCCCGTGTGAGCTCTTCAGCTCGCTATCTCTCCCCGGATCCACCAACGTCCATCGGCCCCACACATTAGCCATCCTATGGCATCTGCCGTGACACCACCACGGCAACCCGACCTCGAGGTCATATTCGTCGTCTTTGTCGCGTCGAGTTCTTCGCAACCTAGAGGTCGGCTACGTCGTCTTCGTCGTCAACGCTTGTGCGGGAGCGCAATCCCCGCTTTTCGGTCTACAAGGGTATGTATTCCGATCTCCACCGTACTTCAATATCTGCATAGTGTAGATCTTGGCTAGTTTAAGGATAGCGCCGATAGGAATTTTTTTGTTGTCTGCCTGCGATCCCCTTCATATTTAGGCACACAGCCACAACTTAATTGGGGGCTCCCAAGTCCAGAGGCACACCCAAAACTTAATTGGGGGCTCCCAAGTGACCACAAAAGGTCTTGACCACAAAAGGTCTATGCCACAAAAGGCGTCTAGGGTCCAAAGACACAAGAGTAACAAGCTCACAAGTATCATTACCACGAATCCTCGTGGAGGGCTCAAACCGATGCAATGGCAATGGCAAGAGCACACGAAGTGCTCAAATCCTTCACTCTCAAATTCCAACAAAGCAACAAATTCTTATGGGGGAATAAGAGAGGAAGAACAAAAGAAACCACAAAGGAGTCAACTCCTTCACTCCCAAATCCCACCAAAAGCAACTAATGCTTATGGGGGAGAAGAGAGGAAGAACAAAGAGAAGAACAACAAAGAAACTCCAAGATCTAGATCCACTAGGTTCCCCTCACTTAGAGTAGAGATGGATTGGTAGTATTGTAGATCTAGATATGCTCTCAACTTTCCCTAAAGAATATGCAAGAATCTATGTAGGGATTGAGAGGGAAGTGAGCTTTCCAAGGTCAACAGTGGAGTAGGAGAGAGGGAAAAAACGTGTTGCCTTAGATGAGCAGAGGAAGAAGAAGGGGAAGGGTATATAGCCTTTGGCTGTTTCGACACTCAGAAATTCCGGTATAAGTGAGACTCAAAAATTCGGGTCAACTAAAAATTCCGAGTTCAAGAAATTTCCGAGCTGAATTTCCGGTTCGAGTAAGTACCAAATCCCAACTTTTCCTTAGCCGTTCTGGGGGGTTCTTTCTGGGTGCACTCGGAAATTCCGGTATATGGAAATTTTCGAGCACAATTTCCGGTTCGAGTCAGAACCAAAAGTCCTTCTTTCCTTAGCCAAAACTGAAGGGCTTTTCTAGGTGCACTCGGAAATTCCGGTAGACGGAAATTTCCGAGCACAATATCCGGCTCGCGTCAAAACTCTTTTTCTTCTTTCCTTAGCCGTTTTCTTGGATGAGCTGGGGAACCTGATATCCTCGTAGAGCGAAATATCCGGCCCCAATAATCTGGTTCAGCAGAACACCGATACGAAAACTTTTATAACTTTTGCAAATGAACTTTGAATGAGGTGAGACCAATTTTGTTGGAAAGATAGCGACGATGAGCAACCAACAAATTGCATCCCATAAATATAGTAAAATCACCACACATGGAAAGGTGTGGGACTTTCCTCACGGAAGAATCAGCAATATTCCCGCCACCGAAAACGCCACAAGTTTCCCAAAGTAAAATTGTTTTCGATGAACTAGAGCTTGACATGGAGATGAACCAAGCTCTAATTCCTCACCATCATAAAATCCAAATAAGAACCAAGAAATATGATATGCCAAGTATGAAAAGGTTTGAGCTCTCCACAATGATGCGATCAAGTATGAAAAGGTACGCCTATCTATCCTATAGCCCTATCAAGATCATATCTTTGCCTTGAGAATTCCACTTCAGCTGGATGATGACTATCTTGATCTCTTCAAGTGGTTCATCTCTCTTGATTGCGTGTCTAAGCACATGCTTGAAGAAGACTTGTCCAAATACTCCCCCATGCTCACAATGGGAGAGGCTTGCTAAGCTCCGTCTTCATGTATCCATAGCAAGCTCCAAGAATAGGATCTCTTTGAGAAATGTCGGGTTATGACTCCCAAGAACAGGGGGTAGTCACTTCCTGAAGTGTAGTTCATGAAGGGGATTGAACACGGAGGTCTAGACCCTCGAGTGGCTCCACGACGTTGCTCGCCGGACCCGAAGAAGACACGCACACACGAAGCGAGACACCAGCCTTTACCCAGGTTCACGACCCTCGTGGGGAGGTAAAACTGCTACTCCTGCTTGTCTGTATTAGATGGTGTAGGTTACAATACAATGGAGCTTGCCGAAAGCCCCCTTGAGGCGGTTCTTGCCTGGGGAGGGAAGCGATCGTCTTCTCCCTCCTCAAGGCAGAGGCTTTTCTAACAAGTATAGCTAGGGTTTACAAGGGTTGCAGTGTGCCAAGGGCCGACCCGCGCTACGATGGACCTCTTGCCCCTTTTATAGGCGCCTCTGGCCTTCTCCTTCGGCTTGGCCTTCCAGGTGGTTCCCACATGCCCGTGGCAGGGTGGTGTAGGAGTCCACCGTGCTCCATTCGTCCATGGACTCGGTCCATTGCTGGTAAAGGTGGGCGCGGTGGCCGACCGGCGGCCGACCGCGCTGTACTGCCCGCAGGGAGGGCAGTCTCTGAGGTGGAGCCCACGATGACGTCCTCCTTTGGAGGGTTGTGATGTCCACCCACTTTATCGTCAGAGTAGAAGGTCCTGGCAGCTACGCAGCAGGCAGAGCTGCTTTGTTGACCACTTTATCGCCAAGGCCACGTGCATCTTGCCGTGCTTCCTTGGCCGCTACGTTTCCCCTCAGGCGCTGGGAGGCCTGAGGGGAGATTCCTATGGGACTCCCTTGAGGCGAGCTGGCGCCTCGGGAGGGTCCCCTGAGGCGAGAGGTCCCTTGAGGCCCTCGTTTCCTCTTCAGGCCCTCGAGGGGAATTGCCTCTCGAGGGTCCCGCCAGGCGATGATGCCTGGTCCTTAGTCGTTTCGTCTGACTGGCCCGCGTGCGAGGCCTGGGGGGAATGGGCTCTCCATACCCTAGTTCCCACTGGGCCGACAGTAGCCCCCGGGCCCATGATGGGCGCGATTGAGCCCATGGGCTCAGGCGAAGCGTCGTGGGCCCTTAGTGCCTAGCCGGCCCGAGCCACGCGACACTTGAACGAATAACGGTCTCGCACGATCCGGGGCGCGAGTCGTGGGGGGTCCCCCCACGTCCCGGTAACTGCTCCTCGAGGTGACATAAAGCCCGAGCGAGGCGGCAGGGAGCCGTTTCCGTTTCCAAACCACCTCGCAGGAATTTCCGCTCTGCAGAGTTCTCCGCCTCCGATCTCTTCTGCGAATCTTCGTCCACCAGCTCCTCCAGGCTTCCTCTTTCACGACGATAGGCCCAGTCAAGAGAAAGAGCAAAGCCGCTGCGGGGCCTTCCTCTCAAGCACAAAACTTAGAGGTAGTGCAGGGCGCGGCTCTCGAGGGGGCGCGCATGGATCTCCAGGCGCTGGAGAGGATTCGCCACCTGGTCGCGGGGCCGACCAACGAGCATGGTGCCAGCGCGCTTCAAGCCGCTCGGTTCTGGAGATTCCCTCAAGGGTTTTATCCCTTTTTCTCCATGCCATCACCGCCGCTGGTGCCGCCGTACTCGCCTTTCTTGGAGGCAGTATTGGAATTCTACCAAATTCAACTCCTCCACCTTCATCCAAACTCCGTACTCATCCTGTACATCTTTGCCTACCTTTGCGAGGCTTATCTGGGCGTGCGCCCCTCGGTAACGCTCTTCTGGAACTTCTACTCGCTGCGGTGCACGGCTTGCGGCGAGCGGACTGGGTGCGTTTCCTTCCGCATCGCGGACGGCATGGGGAGTGTGTATTTTCCCATGTCGTGGAGTGGAGACATGCCTGTCAGGCCCTGCTTAAGAAGGTGGGTGACTTTCGACAGAGGTGGTGGCTCATTGGCGTCCAGTCGCCCTGCGCGTTCTTAGACGTCCCGGAGGCGCCGCCCGTGAAGAGTCATCACTGGTGCAAGTCTGCCCTTCGGGGTCCAGATAATGCACACCTGGTGGGGCGCTTGGGCTTTCTCCGCGAGGAGAGCCTCACGGGGCAGATAGTCGCGTCAGACTTCGTGGCGCGCCGCATCGCGCCCCTTCAGGCACACTCAGAGCCGATGTGGATGTACAATGGCCCCTCGGGCCCAATGCGGCTTCACCCTGAGGATCAAGACTCGGAGGTGGTCGACACCATCTTGAACATCCTCTTCGCCAAGCTGGAGATGCCCAAGAAGATTGCCGGCTCCTTGCGTCCTCTGCACCAGCTCCCGTTGGGTGACCGCATGGACATCTTGGACGGAATGCCTGAATTTACTCTGTATGGTCTGGCGGGGGTGATGGACCAGGTGGTTGTTCCGTCGGCGCCTGTAGCTGCCGGTGTTAGCTCTTCATCAGCCCCCATGCCTGGAGTGGCGGGGCTGAGACCGCGACGGGAGGGGCGTTCCCCGTGAGGCACGAGCCTTTCACCGACGAGATCTGCGACATCTCGTCAGGGGATGACGACGCCTTCGTTGTGGCGCCTTCGCGCCCCGTGGAGGTGGTGACCGAGGCTGGGTCGTCCTCCGAGACAAGCGCTTGGTCGGGGAGACGCGAACCTCGCACAAAAGCCGCGGTGGACCGATCTGGAGTGAGGCCCTCCGATGTCCCCTCCAAAAGGAAAGCGGGGACGCCTCCCGGGGGACCAGGCGTCAAGACCTCGACTTCCTGGCGCTCTCGAGGCCTGACATGGGTCGACGCCGGGGCTCCCCTTCAAGGTGAGTATTTAGGGCACCCGGCCATTCTTGGCTCGTGCTTTTTCCCTCCTGCTTTGCCCTCTCCTGACTGTGTTTTCATGTGCTTCTATCAGCGATCTTGTGCCCGCGAAGCGCCGCCAGCTTTGCGAGGCTGCGGACGCGAAGAAAATCACAGCAGGGACAGGAGGAGCTGATGGTCACTCGAGGCCTGCGGAGACGGCCACCTCAGGCCCTGCTGGGGGGGGCGCCTCAAGCGGAGGTGGCCGCGCCCCCGATGGGGACGGTTGAGCCTCAAGAGGAGGTGGGCGCACCGCGCCCAGTGGCATCTTCATCGCTTCTGGAGCCACTGGGGTGGAAAGTGTGGAGGAGAAAGCTTCCATGCCACTTCGCACTCCTACTCCCCCTTGCCCGGCTACTCCTCCGCGTGAGGCAGCTCCGCCCTGCGAGCCGACCCCGCCGCGCGAGTTGAAGCCGGTGCATGCGTCGTCTCCACCGCGCACGCCCGAGGCTCCCACGCCGCTCCCGGAGGAAATGATCGTGGCGCCAGCAGGCGCCAGTGTGTCTGTAGGAGGGGGTGCTTCTTCGCCTTCTCGTCCTGCCGGAGAAGATGAGCGTCTTGTTGGCTCGAGGTCCGAACCGGAGGTCGGCGTGGACGGAGGTGGAGCCACACCCAGCCCCCGAGGTCAACCTGGGGCTGGGCTTACGGGACCAGACGCCGCGCCAGGGCCCCCGTCTAGCCAGGAGCTGGTTCTCCGAGGCTGGGATTGGAGCGCGGGACGCCGCGAGGTGGCGTTCAGCCTCGTGCAAGAATCCTTGGAGGGCCTGGAGGCGCATCTCGCCCTCGGTGACATACATCTCGCCCAACAACAGAAGGAGCTGTCGAGGTCGTGGCAGCCTTCCACGCGGCGGTTGAGGCGCGCCGGCTGGAGGATGCGGAGCTGCAAGACGCGTGTGAGGAGGCCTCCCGCTTTGCTCAGGAGGTTCATGAGGGGGCCATTCGCGATGCTGTAGAGCTCCTCGAGCCCCTTCAAGCGGAACGCGACGCCGCAGAGGAGCTCCTACGCTAGGCCAAGGTGGAGCGCGAGGCGATGGAGGGCTCGCTGGAGCAGAAGCGCCGCAGGCTGGGTCAGCTGGAGAAGGACTTGACCGCCCAGCGCGAGGCCCTCGAGGCGCGCGAGGGAATCTTGGCCCAGGCGACCTCGAAGTTCGACGAGCATGTCGCTGCCCAGAATCTTTCTTACGAGCGCGTCGAGCGGCGTCTCACCAAGAAGACAAAGGCGGCTAGGAAGGCCCTCGTGGAGCACGAGAGGCAGTTCCGCCGGGCTCTCCTTCAGAAGTACCGCGCTCGGGTCCAGAAGCGGGAGGACCGCCTCGAGGCCAAGCATGCTGCGGACGTTCAGCGGCTTGCCGAACTCGAGAAGGCCAACTCCAAACTGGTGCGTCGCCTCAAGCGTGCCAAGGCTGGTCGGCGCCTAGCGGAGGAGGCTCGCGACGACGCAGTTCGCGTCACTGGTCCTTCGGTCGAAGTCGTGGAAGAACAGGTGGCCCCGGCAAGGGAGCGGGCGGAGGAAACACCGGACTCAGTCCAGGCAGCCAACATGCTCGCGGGACAAAGTGAGCAGCTGTTTAAGGCGTTGGTCGTACGCAGCGACGAGCTTGCGGCGCGGCTTGGCGCGGAGGCGCCATGCCCCGGAGGCCGAGGCTACCACGCCGCCACGTACTTGGCATATTTCGACCAGCTCCTCGCGACACTTGAGGGCCCCGCCGCCGAGCTTCGCGTGATAATCGAGGACGAGAGCCGGCAGCTCTTGGGGGTGGTTGTAGATCGTATCTTCACCAACCTCAATCTCCTCACGCCCGACTTTGACCTCTACTCTGTGACCGAAGTAGCCCAAGGCGAGGACGCGCAGCGGGTCTCATGCTCCCTCCACGAGCAGGTGGACGCCTTCTGCAACCGCTTCAGGCGCGCGGAGGCTGCGCCGGAGAACAGCGAGGAGGAGGCCTGCGCTGCTAAGGCTGAAGAGGGTGCCGTGGAGGAGATACGAGGCGGTGCTGCTTCCCCTTGAGCTCTTTTCTATTGCGCCTGTGAGCGCTTTTATCTGCAACAGCTGTGTGCTTTAGACATATTTAAGACTTTTGGCCTGTAATATACTTTTTAATTGCTGTTCAATTGAAACTTGTTTGCCCCTCGTGAGGTCTCTTTGGAGTCAGCTTCATGTCTGTTTGTTCTCTGCGTCGGTAGGTCCCATCTCTTCGTGCCATGACTCCGCCACTTCGGTATGCAGGAGCGATGACTCCGCAAGGCCGGGGGAGTTTAGGCCTGGGAGAGGTAAGATCCCTGAGTCGCGACGCTCAAGTGCCCCCCTTAGACGTGCGAGTAGTCCATGAAGCGTAAGGGAAAGCGAAGTCGCTTGAGGGGCAAACGCGCGCTAGGGAGAGAAAAACGCTCTCAAAGCGTGGGTGTGAGACTTAGCTTCTTGAGCTTTTCGCCCTGCGAAGGCCTTTCGCCTGGCGAGGTTGTCCGCTTGAGGGGTCGCTCCTGAGGAGGCTTTTCACCTGGTGAGGTTGCCCGCTTGACGGGTCGTTCTGAGGAGGCTTTTCGCCTGGCGAGGTTGCCCACTTGAGGGGTCGCTCTTGGATGCCCCTTCAGGCTTGTGTGGGGGGGGGGATTTCCGTGCATATGTTAGAGGGGCGAACCCAAACGCTGGAACACGGCACAAAAGGCTCGTGCGCGCTTATAGGTCCCCTCAGGTGTTCCTTGCGAGGAGAGTAAGTACCAAGGTCCTCTGTAGAGATGGCGTGTTTGTGGGATCTTGCCCTCCAGCCATAGCTCGGACTCTTGGATTTTGCAGTGCTGCTGGTGTGTCATTTGAGGCACTGGCACCGTACTCAGCCCCCGCTCGCGAGGTATGCATGAGGAGAGATATAAGCGCACACTTTAACAGAGTAATGCGGAAATAAAACCCCCCAAACGATTTTTGAAAACGGCGCCGTGGCGCGAAGTTCACTTGGGAACTAAATTGAGTCATTATGCTTGGGGTGCCAAGTTAATATTTTGACCATGTCGAGGCATGAGGACCACCTATTAGTGGGCGAGACTCTCAACGGCCTGCGGGGGCTCGTTTAATGGAGAGCTCGGCGGGTTTCCCCTTGAGAGAAGCCTTTGGAGCTTGGAGGTTTAAGCCGTGAGCGTTTTAACCTCTAGAGACACGGGTGCTTGGAGGTTTAGCCGTAGGCTGCCGCTTCCGCTCGTGGTCTCTACGTGACAATGATCACGGGCGTGGCAATGACCACGGTTGCATTTGTTCCTTTAGGAGACAAAGCATGTTTTTGGAGGTTTAAGCCGTGAGCATTTTAACCCCTAGAGACGAAAATGCTTGGAGGTTGAGCCGTAGGCTACCTCGTCCGCTTGAAGTCTCGACGTGACAATGATCACGGGTGTGGCAATGACCACGGTTGCATTTGTTCCTTTAGGAGACAAAACATGTTTTTGGAGGTTTAAGCCGTGAGCATTTTAATCCCTAGAGACGAAAATGCTTGGAGGTTGAGCCGTAGGCTGCCTCGTCCGCTTGAAGTCTCGACGTGACAATGATCACGGGCGTGGCAATGACCACGGTTGCATTTGTTCCTTTAGGAGACAAAGCATGTTTTTGGAGGTTTAAGCCGTGAGCATTTTAACCTCTAGAGACGACCATGCTTGGAGGTTGAGCCGTAAGCTGCCTCGTTCGCTTGGAGTCTTGACGTGACAATGATCACGGGTGTGGCAATGACCACTGTTTTGCGTTTGTTCCCTAAGGGTGCAAAAATTGTTTTGGAGGTTTAAGCCATTGGCGTTTTAACCTCTAGAGACAACAAATGCTTGGAGGTTGAGCCGTAGGCTGCCTCGTTCGCTTGAGGTCTCGACGTGACAATGATCACGTGCGTGACGATAATCACGTTTTAACTTGTTCCTTGTGGATACAAAGGTTTGAGAGGTTTAAGCCTTGAGCTTTTAACCTTGAAGGACAAAAAGTGCTTGGAGGTTGAGCCGTGGGCTGCCTCTTTCACTACATGCCCTGACGTGACAATGATCACGGGTAGAACTTGCGCAGGTGCATGATGTTCCATGGATTCTTGACGGGGATGCCATCTTGCGTCTCGAGGCGAGCCGCGCCAGGCCTGGCGATGTGGGTGACCCTGTAGGGACCTTCCCACATCGGGGACAGCTTGTGGAGGCCTTCCCTGGAGAGGATTCGCCTGAGGACGAGGTCGCCTGCCTCCAGGGTGCGCGAGCGCACGTTGCGGCTGTGGCAGCGCCTCAGGTCCTGCTGGTATTTGGCCGCCCGGAGGTCCGCGCGGCGTTGTAGCCCTTCAAGGAGCAGCAGGTCGTCGTTGTGGAGGTCCTCTTGCTGGTCCTCATTAAAGGCATGGACCCGTGGGGATCCATTCTTTATCTCTGTGGGGAGGACTGCTTCGGCTCCATAGACGAGGGCGAACGGTGTTTCCCCGGTGGGCTTGGGTGGCGTGGTACGGATGGACCAGAGCATCGAGGGTAGCTCGTTGATCCAGCCCTTGCTGTGGCCCTTGAGGATATCGAAGGTCCTGGTCTTTAGGCCTTTGAGGACTTCTGCGTTTGCGCGCTCGGCCTGTCCGTTGCTTTGCGGATGGGCGACTGAGGCGAAGCAGAGCTTGATGCCCATCTTTTCACAATAGGCTCTGAAGACGCCACTGGTGAATTGTGAGCCATTGTCGGTGATGATGCGGTTAGGCACTCCGAAGCGGCAGACCAGGCCTCTAATGAATTTCACCGCCGCGCATGCTGTGATTGTGCGCGTCGCCTCCACTTCAGGCCATTTTGTGAACTTGTCAATGGCCACGAAGAGGTAGCGATATCCGCATTGTGCTGTTGGGAAGTTTCCCAGGATGTCCAGCCCCCAGACCGCAAATGGCCACGAGAGCGGAATAGTCTGTAGCCCCAGCGCTGGTTGGTGGATTTGCTTGGCGTGGAATTGGCAGGCTTCACAAGCTTGAATGATGTCCGCTGCATCTTGAAGCGCTTGAGGCCAGTAGAATCCGCTCCTGAAAATTTTGCCTGCGAGGGTGCGGGCGCACGAATGGTGGCCGCATTCCCCGCTGTGGATGTCCTTAATTAGCAGTTTTCCTTCTTCAGGAGGGACGCATTTGAGCGCGATGCCGTTTGGGCGCTTGCGATAGAGGTCTCCTTCGAGGATTTGGTATGATTTTGCTTGGCGGGCAATTCGCTCCGCTTCAACATCTTCCTCGGGAAGGATCCGTTTGCAGAGGTAGTCCTTGATCTCGTCAATCCATCCTGTTTCTTGGTGCACCGCTGTGAGCAACAGACGCTCCCCTGTGGGAGGCCTGTAGGCTGGGGCTCCGCTTGCAGGGGGTGGCGGGAGAGCTTCATCTGTGCTTGCGGGCAGGGCCTCTAGGGGCTGCTTTATGGATGCCTTGACGAGCCTTTCTTCAAAGACACCTGGCGGTTGAGCTTGTCTCTTTGAGGCGCGCTTGGCGACGTCATCAGCTTCTTGATTTTCCTTTCTTGGGATGTGCATGAGCTCCATTCCCCTGAAGTTCTTCTCAAGCCGACGGACCTGTTCAAAGTATGCGGCCATGTGGTCGTCCTTAGGCTTGTAGCTTTTGTTGGAGAAGTTGACGAGCAGCCGGGAGTCGCCCTTGATGAGTATATGCTTGACGCCTAGGGCGATAGCGACGCATAGGACAGCGAGCAGCCCTTCATACTCGGCGATGTTGTTGGATATCTTGTCGATTCCGAAGCACAGCTGGACTGCGTAATACAACTTTTCTCCCTTGGGTGAGATCAGGACTACGCCTGCCCCGCCGTGGCGACAAGCAAAAGCTCCGTCAAACTTCATGGTCCAGTGGCTGGGCATAGCGGCTCCATAGGGCTCGTGTTCTTCTCCCAGGGGCTCTTCAGGGGTTGGGTCAGTCCATTCAGCGACGAAGTCAGCCAACGCTCTTCCTTTGATTACCCTTGTGGTATCGAAGCGCAAATTGAATGGCTGTAGCTCGATGTTCCATCCCGCGACACGATCTGTTGCGTTTGGGTTGCGCAGGATTTGCTCCAGGGGGAATGAGGTGACCACCGTGATGGGGTGCCCCTGGAAGTAGTGTCGCAGCTTTCTTGAGGCGACGAGGAGCGCAAGGAGAAGCTTCTGCTGCATCGTATACCGCTCGCGAGCATCACGCAGCACTGTGCTGACAAAGTAAACTGGATGCTCGACGAGGGTAGTTCCTGTTGCCTTGGCGTCTTTCGCCTGAGGTGGCACAGCTTGCCCTCGAGGGGGTTTGCCTCAAGGGGATTGCCCTGTGCCTCGAGGGGTTTGGCCTCAAGTGGATTGAATTGTGCCTCGAGGGGGTTGGCCTCAAGGGGCTTGACTTGTGCCTCGACGGGGTTGGCCTCAAGGGGCTTTGGGCCTGGCGTTGGGTTTGTGAGGGCTTCCTCTTCTTCGAGCTCCTTATCAGAAGGCTTTTTCTTTGGAGTGGTTGCACTCTTCCTGTGGAGTACTGGCTCTTCTCTTTCCACTACAGGGACAACACTGGCTGTTTGTGGAGTAGCTGATAAGTACAGCTTCATGTGCTCGCCAGGCCTTGGGGCGACCATTACTGGCGGGCTGGCCAGATACTTCTTCAAGTACTCAAATGCTTTTTCAGCTTAAGGGGTCCACTTGAAAGTGCCCGTTCTTTTCATGATTTTGAAGAACGACAGGGCTCTTTCACCGAACTTGGAGATGAATCGGCCCAAGCTGGCCATGCAGCCTGCCAGGCGTTGCATGTCCTTGATCCTGCGTGGAGGTTGCATGTCCTCTATGGCCTTGATTTTGTCTGGGTTTGCCTCTATACCTCGATGAGACACGAGGAACCGAAGCAATTTGCCTGAAGGGACTCCAAAGACGCACTTGGCGAGGTTGAGCTTGATGTTCACCTTGCGCAGGCTGGCGAAGGTTTCTTCAAGGTCTTCGAGGAGTGTATTTCCTTCTCGGGACTTTACGACAATGTCATCGACGTATGCTTCGGCGTTTCGCCCCATTTGCCCGCCAAGGGCTATCCTCATCAACCTCTAGCCCCGCCAAGGGCTATCCTCATCAACCTTGCGCAGGCTGGCGAAGGTTTCTTCAAGGTCTTCGAGGAGTGTATTTCCTTCTCGGGACTTTACGACAATGTCATCGACGTATGCTTCGGCGTTTCGCCCCATTTGCCCGCCAAGGGCTATCCTCATCAACCTCTGGGAAGTGGCTCCGACATTTTTTAGGCCAAAGGGCATGCAGACGTAGCAATACACACCGCATGGGGTGAGGAAAGCCGTCTTCTCCTCGTCCTCCTTAGCCATTTTTATCTGGTGAATACAAAGAAGTCATCAAGGAAACAGAGGAGGTCGCAGCCTGCCGTGGAGTCCACAATCTGGTCAATTCTGGGCATGGGATAAGGGTCTTTGGGGCAGGCCTTGTTTACATCAGTGTAGTCGATGCAGAGACGGCCTCCTCCGGCGGGCTTTGGGACTACCACGCCGTTGGAGAGCCAAGTGGGATGCGCGACTTCGTGAACGACTTTTGCCGTTTTGAGCTTCTCGACCTCCATGACGATGAATGCTTGCTTCTCGGGGGCTTGATTCTTGCTTTTTGCTTGACGGGGCGCGCGTTTGGGCACACGGCCAAGTGGTGCTCGATCACCTCCCTCGGTACACCAGACATATCTGACGGTGTCCATGCGAACATGTCAGAGTTTGCCTGGAGGAAGGCGACGAGCGCGCTTTCCTATTTGGGAGGCAGCGCGGCGCCAATGGTGACGCTAGCCCCCGAGCCTTCAGCCCCCGAGCCTTCTGATCTCAGAGAGATCTTCTTAGTAGCAGTTGCCTCCTGGGAGAACAACTGCTTCTTCTTCTTGGGCCTCTCGAGAGGCTCTTGGTCCTCTTCTGCGGGGAAGGCCATGGCGGCGGTCTTGTAGGCCGTCTCAACAGCGCGCGTAGCGTCTAGGACATGCCCACGTATGGTGATCATGCCGCTGCTGCCGGGGATCTTGACCATGTGGTACGCATGATGCGTGACAGCCATGAACTTCGCAAGCGCAGGGTAGCCGAGGATGGCGTTGTACGGCAGGCCGATGTGCATGACATCGAAGTCGATGTGCTTGGTGCGGTAATTTTCCTCGCTCCCGAAGGTGACAGCAAGCCTGACCTGGCCTAGAGGCTTGATCGAGCCGCTGGTGACCCCCGTGAAGGGCCTCGAGGGCATAAGCTGCTCGTAGGGCACTTGAAGCGCTTGGAACGTATCTATGGAGATAACGTTCAGGCCTGCTCCGCCATCGATGAGCGTCTTGGAGACAGCCACATTGTCGATGGTGGGGGTGCAGACCAGCGGGAGGGTTCCAACAGTCTTGGTGGACTTGGGGTGGTCCTGAGCGTCGAAGGCGATGGTGTACTGCGACCACTTGAGGGGCCTGGAGGTTTCCGTGCTTGGGAGGGCGGCGTTGAGCTCGCGGGCGAACTGCTTGAACCGGTTGTTCGACTTCGGCGCCTGCGCCTCCCCGAGGATGCAAGCAATGGCAGCTCTTGGGGCTTGGTAGCCGCCGTCTTCCTCGTCAGGGAAGTTGCCGTTCTTTGCCGCGGCGTTGGCCTGATTTACAGACGGTTTCTGGTAGCCGCCCTTGCGTCCGCTCCCGCGATAGCCACGACCTCGGCAACTTCTACCACTGCCTTCTACTTGCTCGTGCTCCTTGCTCAACCTTTTGAGGTCGAAGCAAGACTCCGTGGAGTGGCCGCGCCTGTTGTGGTAGATGCAGAACGGGAGGTGATCATCTCTTCTTTCTCCAGGCTCAGGAGAGTCCCTACGGTGCCCTTTGCGTCAGGTTGTGCCGCGAGAACTGCGGTAGCCTTGCGCTTGGGCTCCTCCTTGGCATCTTTCTTCTTCTGGCTCCTGGACCCCTCAGCGTGATCGCCCCCTCTCGAGGACATCTTCACGAAGAGGAGTCCCTCTTCAGCCTTGGTGCACTTGTCCGCCAAGTCGAACAGCTTGACCACAGAGGTGAGCTTGTCGTGGATCCACAGCTTCTCGAGCATCCTGCTGTTCATGACGCCCTCGCGGAAGGCGGAGATGACTTGAGTGTCAGGGATGTTCGGGATCTTGTTGCGCACTTGGCTGAAGCGCTGGAAGTACTTGCGAAGCGTCTCATCCTTCCTCTGCACCACAGCGCGCAAGTCGTTGTGGGTGAGGGCGCGCTCGTACGTCCCCTTGAAGTTGGAGACGAACTGCTTGCAGAGCTCCTCCCAGGAGTTCACAGAGTCCTCAGGGAGATTTAGGAGCCACGACAGCGCAGAGTCGCGAAGCGCGTGGGAGAACCAGTTAGCCATGACCTTGTCATCTCCTCCCGCAGCTTGGATGGAGGTGGTGTAGAGCTGCAGGAACTCGATGGGGTTGTTGGAGCCGTCGTAGCCCTTGGGGAGAGTAGGCCGGAACTTTGGGGGCCAGACCACGCGGCGCAGAGAACGGGTGAACGCCATGCAGCTTGAGGCGTACGTGGCGACCCCGTGCTGAAGCGCGCCGCGGTTCTGCTGGCCCGCCTGGCCAATCTCCTCCACGAGCCTGTTCTGGCGGTCTCTCTGGAGCTCCATTCCCACGCCGGTGTCGGGCGCGGTGCGCTGCACGATCATGCAATCGTGCGGCGAGGTCGCGTGCGAAGCAGCCTTCCGAGCCGCAGCCGGTGCAGGCCCCGGAGATGGCGGAGGCGCATTTGCCGCGACCGTGCCCGCGAGAGAGGGGTGCATGTTGGACTGCGACGGAGCGGGGCACGTCATGGCGATGCCGACGAGTTGGTTGAGGCGTTGGAGCCACTGCTCGTGGGCCTCTGCGGTGGGCTGATAGCGGAGGAGCTCCTGCGCCATGAGCATTGCGGTGTGGGGCGCAGGGTCTGTCCTCACCGGGCCCGAGCCGCTCGGGCGCTGCGTCGAGTGCGACGACTGCGCGTCCTCCTGGTGCTCGGTGTCGTAGTGGTGTCACGGCAGATGCCATAGGATGGCTGATGTGTGGGGCCGATGGACGCTTGGGGATCTCGGGGAGGGATTGCGTGATGAACTCACGCGCAGGTAAACTCTACCGACACGGGGACACAAGGATTTACCCTGCTTCGGGGCTCTCGTGAGGAGATAAAACCCCTACTGCAGCATCTAGCCTACTCGGTATATTTCTCCTCTTAGTATCCGGGCTACAATATGCTCCGCGAGCTGCTAGGCAAGCCTCCACGAAGTTTTGGGAGCAAATGGAAAGGGGGGAAATGAAGTGGTGGGAGGTTGGCCTCTCTCTCCCTCTCCCCTGGTGCCCTTTATATAGGAGAGCCCAGGGGACAAGTCAGGGACAAACAGACAAAAGACACTATTCACTGCGCACTCTAGCTGAGGTGACTACTGGGGTCTTGTCGGTACTGTTCACGATGTCAGCAGCACTGTACTGTTGTCACATCCCGGGGTACTGTAGCGTCACTGTAGTACAGCTAGACAGGTGATTTCGTCTTCTAGTGCCCGTCTTTCGCATCACGCTCTCTTCTTATCCTCCCCCGGAGAAGTGATTTGTGCCTAACTCCGCCGAGTAGCCCTCCGAACCATCTATTCTGGCCCCTGTCTCGGTGGTGTACCCGGCCCATCCGGATTGGGCCAACCCGGCCTCCTAGGTGAGGAGGTGTTGGTCAACAGAACGAGCCCGGGAGCAGAGCTGGGCGCTGCCAGAGAAGTACTGGGCTGCCGAAGTTGCTGGGGTCCTCGATGTCGGGACGGTCGGGGAAGATTTCGAGCGCTGCCGGGATTGGTGCGGACGCCGGAGGAGAGCTTAGGTTCGTCCGTGCTGGCGGCGATGCCGGATGCGAGGCCGGGCGCGGCACTGAGGCGCAGCTGGGGTTGCCGAGGTCGGGCGCGGTGGCGTCGGGTGCACCCGAGGAGGAGGTCGGCGTTGGGGGGAGCCAGGGTCGCTGCCGGAGTTGGAGGAAGCTGGGTGCTGGGCTTGAGGATGCCGGAGATGGTCGAGACCGGGAAAGGTCAAGGCGATGACGTGACGCAGAGCTCAGGGCGGGGCCGAGCTGATGGCGGCGCTGTCGGGGCCAAGGCGAGGAGGCATAGCCGGGGCCGGGGAAGCCGTGCCGGAGCGAGCGCAGCCGGGAGCTGCCGGAGGTCGAGGGCGCGGTGGTCGCCGATGCCGGGGCGGTTGGGGACGAGCTCGGGCGCCGCCGGGTTGGGGAAGACACCGGAGGAGGGCTCGGTGGCGCCAAGGTTGGGGTCCGGCGTGGAGGCGTAGGGGCTCCGGGAGCAGCCGGAGTTGGGGGCGGGGTGTCGGTCGGAGGCCCGCCGCGATGTGGCCGAGGTCGTGGAAGACGAGGGCGCACTCCGGGGAGTGGGATGTCGGGGCGAGGCGCTGCCAGTGTGGAGATGATGCGGGCGGCCGATCTCGGAGTAGAAGAGGCGCGGGAGTCCTCTGCTGGGCGGCGCAGCCGGAGTTGGAGGAGGTTGGGGGTGAGCCTGGTGGTGCGGTTGGTGGGTGCGGGAGTCCGGGGAAGATGAGGACACGATGTCGATGTTGACCGAGATCACGATTCTGGCGAAGCCGAGCGGCCCGTTACCGAGATGTGGCCCAACTCGGTTTTCACCCGAGCCCCCCGAGATGCAGTCCACTGGCTGCTACCGAGATGTGGATCTCGGCCCGCAGGAAAATGAGCCACCTCTTCTCTTTTCGGCCCTAAATGCCCTTTCTCCTCTTGACGAGGTGTGAACTCGACAAGTCCCAGGGTTGTGCACCCCGGGTTGATTGATGGGGAGAGAGATGAGTGCAAGGTGATCACGACGGCTGACAAGCGAGGTTTACCCAGGTTCAGGCTCCCGGAGGATAACACCCTACTCCTGCTTGTCTGGTTATTGATGCGAGTAGCGATTACAATGGCGAGATCGGGATCTCGCCGGGGTTTTGTGGTAGTAGTTCTCAACGTGTCCTCTAGGACGGGCAACCCTCCTGGCTTTATAGGTAGCCAGGTCTCGGGTGGTTGGTACAGATACGGTAGGTTACAAGACCTAACCGAGTTGGACTAGGATACTAGATACCCCGAGTGGGCCTTCTGCGGGCCTTTCCATCCTTGGCGCGGCCCAGGTAGCCTCATCGTGGGCTACCCGCAAGGTAGCCCCACGTCAGTAGCCCCTGAGTGCTTGGTCGAAGCGCAGAGTCGGACAAAGGACTCCTTCCTCCTGGACGCGCCATTGGATTACTTGATCTCGAGCTTGAATTTGAATTTCTTCAGTCGAACCAGCCACTCCCGATGGGAGTAATCTGTGCAGTCGAATTACTTTGTGTTCATCTTCTTTGTGAAGCTTGCTTCTGCTCAGCCTGCTTTTGGCTTACTTGTTGGATGGATTCGGCTGCTCGAGCTTACTGCGTTGCCACTCGAACGGTTTCTTCGGGTGCTCGGATCGTTGACCGATCCTACCTTGCTGATTTCGGCTGCGAAGCCTACTACTCGAATGATTTCTTCGAGTTTCTTCGGTTGATTTTGGAGCCGTTGGCTTAGTGACGTCATCGATGACGATTCGTTGCACGCCTCTGCGCCCGATGGGACGTGACGTGGCGGGCCCCGCTGTCAGAGCTGACCACGGTCCGCAGTTGTCACGTCTTCGAAGTGGGCGCGAAATTTGCGCGGCACGATGACGACGCCTCGGTTCCCGTGCGTAGTGGAGGAAGTTGGCGGCGACGGTTGGTTTCTCCGTGCGACACGTGGACGGCTGGATGCTCTCGCTCGGAGCCATTGCTTGATGGACGGTTGAGATGCCGATCCTCGAGGAATAAGTACTGCGCTTCGGCTTCTCCAATCCATTCTTGCCTTTCTTCTCCTCTTGCGCTCTGCCATTACCGCCGCCATCCCGAGCTCCAAGCACTCCGTCCGCGCACCTTGCGACCTAGGCGATGGGCAAGCCGAAGAGCGTCGCTGGCTCCTCCGCCGCCGCTGACGACGCCGGGGTGATGAAGAAACCCGAGGGTGATTGGCAGAGGTCGTCGACGAAGAAGAGCGATGTGGAGCTGCTCCGCGCGCAGGGCATGCTGCCGCCCGCCGACCAAGTACAGGTACGGGTCCCTGGCAAGGAGGTCTTCCCCACTCCTCGCGATGGGGAACGTGTTTGCTTCGCGGACTTCATTCCGCGAGGCTTCGGGTTCCCCATGCACGATTTCGTGCGTGGTCTCCTGTACGCCTATGGGGTTCAGATCCACGATCTGACCCCCAATGGTGTCTTGAGCATCGCGGGCTTTATCGTGCTCTGCGAGTGCTTCTTGGGTGTCGCGCCCCACTGGGCACTGTGGAAGTCACTCTTCCTCGTTCGCAAGAACGTGGGGAAGAGTGGGCTGACCTTCCCAGTGGGCGGCTTCGGAATCCAGGTACGCGGTGACACCGCGTACTTTCAGATGAAGAAGTCCGACTCCGTCCAAGGGTGGCGCCGGAGATGGTTCTACGTCCAGTCGAACGACGACGGACTGGAGGCATTCGACAGCAAGCGCGGACTGCGGAAGACCGGCGCCTGGGCGCACCCGCTGTCTGCCGTGGAGAAGGAGGCTGTGCGGCCCCTGCTGTCCCTGCTGCATGAGCTGACTCAGACCCTTGGGCGTGATGCGGGTGGCGTCTTTCTGATGGCCACCTTCTTCCGTCTTCGGGTGCAGCCGCTCAGCGCCCGGCCGCACCCGATGTGGGCCGCCGAAGGCGTCAGCGCCAAGCCGTTGGAGGATGAGGAGGTGGAAGCCAGCGTCAGGTCCATCACCAACCTCCGAGCTGCGGACACGTGCAACGTCAGGTGCCCAATTTCTCCTTACGGGGCCTCGAACCCCGTTCCTGAGGTAAGTCTTTTATTGTCTTCTCTCTGACCTTGTTCGACTTGAGTCTACCTTTCTTTCTGATTCGACTTGTGTCTATTTGCTTCAGGGCCGAGATCTTTTCGTCAGCTGTCCTCCCCTCCCTGAGAACGGACCCGACGACGAGTCGAGGTTTGTCGAAGAGGATGACGAGGACGAAGAGATTCCCTCCACGCATTCTCCCCGCGATGAGGTGGAGGAGGAAGATGAGGTGGAGGAACCCGCGAGGAAGAAGCGGAAGCTTCCGAGTCGCGGCGAGTCTGCCACTGCGTCGTCACCTGCCCGGGGCGTGGACGCTGCTGAGGAGGAGGTCGCCGTGACGTCTCCGGGTGCTCGTTCTTCGGGTGGCTGGGAGGAACCTCTGAACGTTCCCCCGGTCAGCTCCGCGGCGCCACGCTCGTTCGCGCGGATGCCTTCGCCTTCCCTTGAGAGCTACGATGACGCCGGCACCCCCAGGTGAGTTCCTTTGTAATGTGTCCATCTAGTTGTACTTTGCAGTTTGGCCGTTTTTTTTTATTCGACTGGTGTTCTTGGTTTTGCTGCAGCCATCATTCGGATGATGTTAGCTCCCCCCTTCGGGACGTGGAGCTCACATCTGCCCCTTCGGCTGGCTTGAGGACGCCAGTGGTGGTGGAGAAGGTGCATGCTGAGCCTGCCGGTATTGCATCTTCTAGCCGCGTGCTTCCTTCGACTGCGGAAGACCTTGAACTCCTGGACCACGTAAGTCTTGCATGCTTCTTCTTTGTGTTCTTTGATTTTCATCGGGTGCGCGATCAGCGCTCCCGATGGGAGTAGCCCCCGAAGGTGTGGGTGACTAGTATAGTCGCCCGCAACTTTATTGACTTCTTGCTTTTATTGCAGCCTTACTATCGCCAGCAGCTCGACACAGCCGCAGCTTATGTTCGCCTGGAGAAAGAGAGGGACCAACTGCGTTCCTCGCTGGACCAGGTTACTGGGCGGGTTGATGAGCTTGAGAAGGCTCTTCGCGAGTCCCAAGAGCGGGAGCTGGCGCGGGTCGCCAAGGAGAAGACTCAAGTTGGTCGTCTCCTTTCGCTAGCCGGCGTACTTGGGGGTGAGCTTCGGCTTGACGCCTACTGAGTCTTTGTTCTTTTTCTTGATCTGACTTTGAATTTTTGCGCAGAGACTTGTGGTGGAGCTCCTCCTGAAGATGCGTCGAGTGACACGGTTGACCTGGCAACCGCTGTTGGCTTCCTCGACCGGGTATGCGCCTACGCTTCGGACGCGCTGAAGAAGTCTTCCGCCGCGCTGCAGAAGTCGACTGGAGCTCTGGCCGTGGTGCACCAAAGCATCTTCCCGGGTGACCAGCCGCCGGCGACCGTGGACGCCCTGGCTGCACCGTTTGAGGACGCGACTACCATCGCCGACTTCACGCGGTCGCAGACGGTACGCGGCTCCGAGCTCACCTTCCAGCTCCTATTAGGCCACCAGGTCCCCGGTGACTTCGAGAAGGTCGTCAGCGGTTTTCCTCGCAAACCCGACGGCCGGACCGCGTCGCTGAGTGGCGTGAAGGAGCGCGCCTCGCAGCTGGCTGCGCAGCTTGTGGCACTCTTCGAGAGGGCCCTTGCTAAGGCGACTGAGGCGGCAGCTCGGAAGGGCCGTTCCCGGTCGCAGTCCGCGGCCTTAGAGTAGGCATAGTTGTAGGAATGTGGCAGTCGCCGCGATCTGTATTTTGACCTTTATGCTTGTAATGAACATTGCCCTGCCGGGTCTTTTGGTCTTCGATATTGATTTTGCTGGTCTTTATTTCTCCTGAGTTGATTTGTGCTTCGCAGTCGCCTGATTGTATTGACTCTGCGTATCCCTGGCAGAGTGCTGCGTGCGATGATGCTCCGCCTTCTCCGGTGGCCGTGCCGAGTGGCGCGGCTTCTTCTTCGGGTGCTCGCCATCGTCGGGCGGCGCCGGCTCCTCCACGCAGTGCCAACGATCAGCGGATAATCACATTTTTGAAGAACAAGGTGGCTGAGCTTGAGGCGACCCTGAAGAATACGGAGCGGCTGCTACAACGTTCTCAGTCGCATCCCACGGCGGAGTTCTCGCGACGTGAGGACTTTTTGCTTGGGGAGATCGACCTGATCAGTCGACAGCTGCAAGGTATGTATCCTCTTTTTGGCGGCTGCCGTCCTTTTGTGGCTTTACTTCTCATTCTAAGTTGCATTTTATGTGCGCAGACGTCAATCCCGACTGGGAGGCTGAGCGAGTTCGCGTTGAAGAGCGAGTCACCCGAGAGGCGTCCGGCAGCTCGTACGAAGCTCGGCAGTTCTGGGTGAGCCAGTCGAGGGGGCGCGTCCTTGCCACCATGCTTGATCGCACGTGGCGCGCTTCTTTTCTTCTGGAGAGCTGCCGGAAGACACTTTGGCACATCAATCGTGTGTACTTCCCGCATAATGCGCAGCCGAATGGGTTGTCTGCTTTGCTGGAGAGGTTCCGCGATGGTGAAGGGTTGAAGGAGGTCGTCGACGCCCAACTTGTGGCTGGTGCGAACGCTGCGTTGGCATACGTCCGGATGCACCGGCCACATCTTCCGCTTGAGCGGGTGCTTGAAGGCCTGCCGAGTGATGATGACTTCGACGAGACCCTGGCTGCTGCGCGTCGGATTATCCGACAGGTTCAGGACCTGAGCGAGCGTCTTGTAGGGCCTCTTGATGCACCGAAGGCTGAACCTGCAGTGTAGAGTAGCTGTCGTCTGGTGTACAGGGCTAGCTTTAGGGTGGCAGATGTTACTGTGTAAGTATGACAATTGATTGAAATACTCTGGAATTGCAAGAGTTAATCTTTTTACTCGAAAGTGAGTGCTTGATTTGGGCTTGCGACCTGTTTGGCGCAGTCGCCTAGAATGCTAGGCGGCGACCTAGGTTTCTCAAGTGTGACCTGCGTGCCGCGGTCTCTGATTATACCAGGTGGCGACTTAGGATTTATGCGACTTGACCTGTATGGCGCAGCCCCCGAGTCGCTCGAGTGGTGGCCTAGGATTTTGGCGAAGACCTGTATGGCGCAGCCCCCGGGTGGGTCGAGTGGCGGCCTAGGGTTACAAGTGTTACCTGTTTGGCGCAGCCCCCGAGTATGTCGGGTGGTGACCTAGGATTTGGAACTTGACTTGTGCAGCGCAGCCCCCGAGTAGGTTCGAGTGGCGGCTGAGGATTTTTCTTGGAGGTCCTGTTTGGCGTAGCCCCCGAGTAAGTCGAGCGGTAGCTTAGGGTTACAAGTGTGACCTGTGTGGCGCAGCCCCCGTGTGTGGCGGGCGGCGCCCTAGGATTTTGAACTTGACCTGTATGGCGCAGCCCCCGAGTCGGTCGGGTGGCGGCCTAGGATTTTTTGGCGTGGCACTTGTACGGCGTAGCCCCCGAGTGAGTTGGGTGGCGGCCTAAGCTTTTATTTTTCAACCTGTGTGGCGCAGCCCCCGAGTGGTTCGGGTGGCGACCTAGGATTTTTGATCATGCTTGTATGGCGCAGCCCCCGAGTGGTTCGAGTAGCGGCCTAAGCTTTTATTTCAACCTGTGCGGCGCAGCCCCCGAGTATTTCGAGTGGCGGCCTAGGATTTTTCATCTTCCTCTGAGTGACAGGTAAAGGAGACAAAATTTCTTCAGATCACTTTATTGATTCTTGCGAACAGGCCGCCTCGTTAAAACCCTTCCAGTCCCCTCAGGTACCCTGGTAAGGGAAAGAGCGCGTCTGAAACCTGCCGCGCTGGTTTTCTTTGTACAATGGCTGTTTTGAACTAGGCATAGAACCGGCGGAGTTGTGCTACGTTCCATGGATTGCTGCAGTCTGCTCCTGTCTTCGAGTCCTTTAGGCGGTAAGCTCCATTGCCTATTGCCTCTGTTACGATGTACGGGCCCTCCCATGGGGAGGCGATCTTGTGCACCTTCTTTTGCTTGAGTCGAAGAACCAGGTCGCCTGCAACGAACGCTCTTGTTCGCAGCCTCCGAGTGTGATAATTGCGTAGGTCCTGCTGGTACACGGCTGATCGTGCCAGGGCGATGTCTCGCGCTTCATCCAGGGTGTCTCTGCTGTCTTCGAGTGCCTCCTCTGCTTCCGACTCGTCGTAGGCGACTACTCTTGGTGCGTCGAACTTGATGTCGCAGGGGAGGACCGCTTCTGCACCGTACACCATGAAGAATGGAGTGTACTGGGTGGATCTATTCGGCGTTGTTCGCAGACTCCAAAGGACTGATGGAAGTTCTTCCACCCATGCACCCGCTGCGCGTCTCAGGGGCACGCGCAGTCGTTTCTTGATGCCGCTACAGACGAGGCCGTTGGCTTTCTCCACTTGTCCGTTGGACTGCGGGTGCGAGACGGACGCATAGTTGAGTTTGATCCCCTGCTCTGAGCAAAAGTCCTTGAATTCTTCGGCTGTGAAGTTTGAGCCGTTGTCGGTGATGATCCCGTTTGGTACCCCAAACCTGAAGATGATTGACCTGATGAAGTTGACCGCTGTGGACGCAGTCGAACTTGTGATGGGCACGGCTTCGATCCACTTTGTGAACTTATCGACTGCGACCAGGAGGTGAGTGTGACCTCCGGGTGAGGATTTCTTCAGTGGCCCCACCATGTCCAGACCCCCTTGGGCAAAGGGCCAGGCCAACGGTATCGTCTTGAGTTCTGATGCTGGGGCGTGTGGCTTGTTGGCAAATTCCTGGCACCCTGTGCATTTCTTCACCAACTCCTCGGCGTCCTGCATGGCTGTCAACCAGTAGAGCCCGGCGCGTAGTGCCTTGGCCACTAGTGCCCGACTGCTGGCGTGATGCCCGCAGATACCCGCGTGGATGTCGAGTAAGATGGCTTGGCCGTCGACTGGATCTATGCACCTTTGCAGGATTCCTGAGATGCTTCTTTTGTAGAGTTCTCCGTTGATGACGGTGAAACTTTTGGAGCGCCTGATGATGCGCTTTGCTTCGACTGGATCTGCTGGCAGCTTCTGATGTAATATGTATGCCAGGTACGGTCCTGTCCATGTGGCTTCGACTAGCATGACCTCCATGGGGACCTTGTCTTGGCTCGGCGGGTTGGCATCGCCTTTCTTTGTTTCTGTGCTTGCTGTACTCTGAGTCTTGATGGATCTCTGCGTGATGCACTCGAGGAAGACGCCGGGTGGGACTGGCACCCTGTCTGAGCCCATGTTAGCGAGGACGTCGGCTTCCTCGTTGCTTTCACGGCCAATGTGGCGTAGCTCGCAGCCGTCGAAGTTTCCTTCCATCTGATTGTAGAGGTCTCTGTAGGCGATCATGTTGTCAGCGACGGCGTCGCAGGACTTCATGGTTTGCTGTACCACCAGATAGGAGTCGCCGTAGATCATGAGGTGCGTGGCGCCGCAGTTCTTGGCCATCCGCATGCCGTGGATTAGGGCCTCGTATTCGGCTTCGTTGTTGGACGGCTTCGGGAAGTCCATCTGTAAGACATACTTGAGTTTGTCGCCTTTGGGGGAGATGAGCACGACTCCTGCCCCGGCTGACTTGAATTTCTTCGAGCCATCAAAGTACATTGTCCATGCGTTGGACAGGTCGGGGACATTTGGTAGCTGGGCTTCTATCCACTCGGTTGTGAATTCTGGGAGGACTTGGGCCTTGATAGACTTCGGGTGAGCATATTTCAGCCCCCATGGTCCTAGTTCGACAACCCACTTGGCGACTCGTCCTGTCGCGCGTTGGTTTGTGAGAATGTCTGCTAGTCCAGAGGAGCTTACCACCGTGATCGGGTGCTCGGAGAAGTAGTGGACGACCTTCCTGGAGGTCATGAAGACTCCGTATGCCAGCTTCTGGTAATGAGGGTAATTCTGCTTGGACAGGGTGAGTACTTCGCTGAGGTAGTAGACGGGCCTCTGCACCGGGTGGCTGTGCCCTTCTTCTTCGCGTTCGACTACGAGCACCGTGCTAACCACCCTGTTCGTTGCTGAGACGTATAGGTACAGTGGCTCGTTTTCCAGTGGTGCCACGAGGACTGGAGAAGTTGTCAGTGTTTTCTTGAGATGGTCGAACGCGTCCTGCGCCTCCTGTGTCCACTCGAACTTGTCTGCCTTCTTCATCAGTTGGTAGAAAGGTAAGGCTTTCTCTCCCAACTTACTAATGAACCGGCTGAGAGCTGCGACTCGGCCAGCTAATCGTTGCACCTCCCTGAGCTTGGTTGGTGCTGGCATTGTGAGGATGTTTTGCACCTTCTCGGGGTTTGCTTCGATTCCTCTTGCAGATACAAGGTACCCTAGTAGCTCTCCGGCTGGTACGCCGAACACGCACTTCTCTGGATTGAGCTTGATCTGATATACATCCAGCGCAGCGAAGACCTTGCGCAGGTCGTCGACTAGGGTATCCTCCTTTCGGGTAGTGACAACGATGTCGTCGACGTAGACTTGGACAATCTGCCCGATTAGCCCCTTGAGGCACGCTTGCATTGTCCGCTGGTAGGTGGCACCTGCGTTCTTTAACCCGAACGGCATCGTCTGGTAACAAAAGACGCCGTCGGGTGTGATGAAGGCTGTCTTCACCTCATCTTCGACTTTCAGCCTGATCTGCTGGTAACCTGAGTAGGCATCCAGAAAAGATAGGCGTTCGCAACCTGCAGTCGAGTCGATGATCTGGTCTATCCGCGGGAGCGGGAAGTGGTCCTTGGGGCAGCATTTGTTGACTGCGGTGAAGTCAACGCACATGCGCAATTTCTTCGTCTTCTTTTTCTCAACTAGAACCGGGTTAGCGACCCAGTCCGAGTCCTTGATCTCTCGGATGAACTTGGCGTGAAGTAATCTGTCGACTTCCATGGTGATCGCGTCTCGTTTGGGTCCTGAGAAGCGTCTCATGGATTGCTTGACTGGCCTTGCGTCCTTGTGGACTTTTAGAGAGTGCTCGGCGAGTTCCCTGGGTATCCCTGGCATGTCAGAGGGTTGCCATGCAAAGATTTTCCAGTTCTCACGTAGGAACTCGACGAGCGCGCCTTCCTATGCGGGGGTCAGACTCGACGAGACCTTGACCGTCTTTCCACTGTCAGTCGGATGGACTTGGTGGGTGACAGTGTCGTCATTCGTGTTGAACGCTGCGTCTTTGGCAGGCTTCTTGCGGGCCGGGAAGATGGTCTTGTCGTTGTCGGCTGATATGGCCTTGAAGTGCTCCTCGACGCCGAAGAACTCGGAGATCTTGGCGAACTCGCGGTCGCAGCTATTGGAGAGCCCGAAGTCGCCGCGGACGGTGATCACTCCTTTCGGCCCAGGTAACTTTATCAGCAGGTAGGCGTAGTGGGGTACTGCCATGAATCTGGCAAAGCTTGGGCGTCCGAGGATGGCGTGGTATTGTGACTTCCAGTCGACGACCTCAAAGTCTATCGACTCCTTCCTGAAGTGCTCGGGTGTACCGAGGATGACGTCGAGTGTGATTGTTCCCATGGGCGTGATTGCTTGCCCTGGTACTATGCCGTGGAAGGTGGTCTCCGATTCCGGCAATTTCTCTGTCGACCTGTTCATTCGCCTGAGGGTATCGGCGAATATGATGTTGATGCCGCTGCCCCCGTCCAGGAATACCTTCTTCAGGCTGTAGTCGCCGATCAAAGGCTCAATCACGAGTGCGGCGTGCCCTGGTCGGACTACCTCCGGTGGGTGATCTGCCCTCGAAAATGTGATTGGTGTCTCCGACCCGCGCAGGTAGTCTGGTACCGCGCGCGGGCTGTTGATGGCTTGAAGTACCTGGCGTGTGATAATTTTCTGCCTCCTGTTCGACGGGGGTCCCTTCTGGATCAAGTTCAACTGTCCCCGTGCGGCTGGGTACGCGTCGGCTGCTGCCGACGGACCTTGTTGCTGCTGCTGCGGCTGGGGGAACGCTCATGCCGCCTGCACTTGATTGTTGTTTGCGGGTGCTGCCTGGATGGCTAGCTGCGGTGCCGCTTGTATGGCCTGCACTGGGGCGATGATTTGCTGCATGGCGTGGTAGATTTTTCTTGCTTTGCGGCAATCCTTCAACAAGTGGTTTGAACCCCACTTTCCTGTTGTGGGGTTGCAGAATGAGTGATGCTTACAGGGTTGCATCAGTTCCTCTGCTGGGGTCAGCGGGCGCTTCCACTTGCGCTTCTGACTTCCATCATTGTGGTCGATGCTGCTGCTGCCACGGTTGTACTGACTCGAGCGGGGCTGCCGACTCTGCTCGTATTGTCGGCTGCTGTCACGTTTGTCCTCGCGGGGGGTTTCGTACCCTGCCGCTACTAATTCGATTGAATCGTGGGTGTAACGTGCCTTCTTCTTTTGACGTGCCTCGCGCCAGTTGCTTGTTTCGCCTTCCTTTTTGGGAGAAGTTTCGCGGACATAGTCCTCTCCTTCGGCCCATTGGTTGGCTGTCTTCATGAGTTCTATTGTGGTCTTCGGCTGGAGCCTACCGAATTCCTCCCGGAGGTCGCGGCGAGCGACGCCATGCATGAAGGCGTCCATCACTCGATCCTCTGATACGGGTTCCATGGTATTGCGGAGGAGTGTCCACCTCTGGATGTAAGAGCGGAGCGACTCGTCCTTCCCTTGCTTGCAGGCCTGCAACTCGATGTAGGTCGTCGGCCTGGCGAATGTTCCTGAGAAACTCTTGATGAAGTTGTCCTGGAATTCCTCCCATGTCCGGAAAGAATCTTTGGGTTGGCTTGTGAGCCACCCGCGTGCCGAGTCTGTCAGCATGAGCTGGATGTACTGCATGGCTGTAGTCGACGTTCCGCCTTGACAGGTGCAAGCGATGAGGTAGTCCTCGAGCCATAGCTTTGGGTCTTGCTTCCCGTCGTATTTTGGTGTGCCAGCCGTCAACTTGAAGCCTTTAGGCATGCGGGTGTCGCGGATGTTGAAGCTAAAGCATGCTGCGCCACACGGCTCGAAGTCGCGGTCGGCGTGGTCGTTTGCGTGTGCCAGGCTAGCCGAACGCTCCTTGCGGCTGCGGTCCACCGTCTTCTGTTTCAGGACGTCACGGAGGTCCTTGACTGCTTGTCGCTGCGCCGCTGGGATGCCCGACGTCATTGGTTCGGTCGCTCTGTTGCTTGGCCCCTTGGCCGCCAGAGCCTCTTCGATTGCCCTTATGGAGGCAATTTGTTGCTTGTGGAGAAGGGAGCGCGCGTCTCCCTCTGGTGGCTGCGTGAGCCGGAGGTATGTCTCGACTGATATCAGGGCGGCATTCGCCGTCTTCGGGACGGGTATCCCATTCTCATCTTCGGTGAGGAAGGACGAGTCGAGGTTACGGGTGAGCCTTGTTCGATCAACTTCTGCCATGTGGGGGACACGGGCTCTGGTTCGCCGTGCTCCCTGGTTCACTTCTGTGGAGGATGTGAAGGAGAGGGCGGCTCGCCTGGCGCTCGATGCATCCGCGTCCCTTTTGCGCCTGAGAAGTTCGGCTTTTTCGGCGCGAATTCGTTCGCCTTCCTTGCGTAGCAAGTACTGGACCGCCAGGTGGTCTTCTCGAGGTGCGTTTGGTGGCGGGAACGTGCCTTCGTCCACGTGTTTCATGGCTTGGATTGCCATGTCCCGCGTGATGACAAGTTTCGTCTGGTCCGGCATGTCCACCTCCAGTGGGTATGCGGGTTCGTCTTCGTCGTCATGCGGTGCTGTGCCGGCCATGAAGACTTGCTTGGGGTAGGCATGAATTGGAGAGTTGGTGCTGCCGCTGCTGCTTCTGTCACCCGCTTCTTGCTCGGGGTCGAAAATTGCTGCAACGTGGCGTGCGGCGCACCCGCTGTCGCGTCTCTTCGCGATTGTCCAGGTGCTCACACTTGCCGGGGCGAGTGCGATTGGCTTGGGGTAGACCTGGGATCTCCATGAAGGCGAGGGCGCGCGTGACATGGTTATCGGACGCGGGCCCCTGGTCGGCCGCGCGGGTGCGACGGTGGAGGTGGATCTTGACTTGATCGACCGCACGACCGAGGTTTGTGTAGCGGGCTCGATTCGCGCGGTCGAAGCCGAGATTGTCGTTGTAGATGTCCTCTTCGCGGGTGCAGCTGGCGCGACCCCTGCGGGTGCGACAGATGCGATCTCCGCGGGTTCGGCGGTCGTGATCTCCGCGGGTGCGGCAGATGCGATCTCTGCGGGTCCAGCGATTGCGATCTCCGCGGGTGCGGCGGATGCGATCTCAGCGGGTCCAGCGGGCGCGACGGTCGGCGTTTTTGGAGACGCCGTCGCGCGTAGCGCAGTAGTCGTAGACCTGAGTATACCACGACTATCTATGCAGCAGAATATGGAGCCGAAGGTAATGTGTATACCTTTGTCCAGATCGGCGTACACCGATTGATGAGTTGGCGAGTGGACGACGTACTCGAAGGAGCCGAATCGGATCGACTCCCTGACGGCGGATGCGCCGATCTTCATTGCGGATGGAGCCGGTGCGACCATGATCCTAACACTTGTTGATCTTCCCACAGACGGCGCCAATTGACGAGGTGTTAACTCGACAAGTCCCAGGGTTGTGCACCCCGGGTTGATTGATGGGGAGAGAGATGAGTGCAAGGTGATCACGACGGCTGACAAGCGAGGTTTACCCAGGTTCAGGCTCCCGGAGGATAACACCCTACTCCTGCTTGTCTGGTTATTGATGCGAGTAGCGATTACAATGGCGAGATCGGGATCTCGCCGGGGTTTTGAGGTAGTAGTTCTCAACGTGTCCTCTAGGATGGGCAACCCTCCTTGCTTTATAGGTAGCCAGGTCTCGGGTGGTTGGTACAGATACGGTAGGTTACAAGACCTAACCGAGTTGGACTAGGATACTAGATACCCCGAGTGGGCCTTCTACGGGCCTTTCCATCCTTGGCGCGGCCCAGGTAGCCTCATCGTGGGCTACCCGCAAGGTAGCCCCACGTCACCTCTTTTCTCATTCCTTCATCATTTAAACGTAGATATACCTGCAACATTAAGACCACAGCCCCATACCTTCAGGGTACCGGGGAAGTACATCCCCGACACTAGTCCCCGAGTTTATGGGGGATTCACAGAATCGCGCATCAACTTAAAAATCAAATAGTTACAGCAATTTTCCATACCGAAAGCCTTGTTATCAGGGGTCTCGGGGATCCCACCCCCGACACTAGTCCCCGAGGCTGCGGGGGACTCGTACAGTCGGGCGCAGACTTAGAAAAGATAACAACCTCATCGTCTTTACTTGCTCCACCGGGTACCTGCAAAAATACAATCATATGTCGGTTTCTTAGCCACTCTGGGCGTTTTACCAACATAGATGTCTTCGGCCACCGCCGGTCTGACACAAACACACAACACATGCCGGCGTTTAGCCACTCTGGGCGTATACCGACACGGACGCCTCATGTGCCGGCTTGTAGCCACTCTGGGCGTATATCGACACAGAGTCTCATGTGCCGGCGTTTAGCCACTCTGGGCGTATACCGACACAGACGCCTACACACACAATGTCACACAGGTATCTCGGGTGTTTTGGTATCTCGGTAAGTCGGTATGTTGGTATGTCGGTCCCTCTGGGCATATCACAGGTGTTTCGGTATCTCGGCCATTCTGGGCATACCACAGGTGCTTCGGTATCTCAGGTGTTTCCTTTGGCGAACTTTGATACACCGAAACAAATGACGATTTGGAAATATTGCCCGATGCCATGATACATGGGCGAACCGAAATAAACGGGGATCTGGAGATATGGTATGATGCCAGATATGTTGATGAACCGACCTAAACAGCGATCTGGAGATATTGCAGGATGCCATGATATATTGGCAAACCGAAATAAACGGCGATCTGGAAATTGTGCAGGATACCGCGATACGTGGGCCAACTGATACCACAGATCATATGCAATGTATCATGAGAAAATAACCAATCATAAGATGGATCCGAGACAACCAGTATAACGACCGGTATCACCAGAATCTTTGACATGAATATCCTCTCGGTAAGGCGGTTTATCCAACACGAGTACCATATCGGTAAAACCGACATCCCCTTTTAATGTTAGCACAGATAGGTATGTATACCAAGTATTTGACGGAAGTGAAAACTTTAAACGACAAGCCCAAGAGAATTTAACGCGAGACACAAGAATACAACTAGCACGCGAGACACAAGAATACAACTAGCCGCCGAGGCGGGCATGGGGATATCGGTTTCACCGAGTCCCCGGGTAAATTTTCAGATACGGCAGGAAGACAAAGGAGTACGGCAGTCCCCGAGTCCAGTTTCGGGATGCCGGCTTACAAATGATACCACAAGAAGCAAGATAAGACAAGCATATAAATAAATATAAACTGAGTTACTCTACCGACTTAACATGCTAGGTAGAACTAAACGGTAGGCCAGTCCCCGGGTCAAGACATCTTGCTCCCGGGTAAAAACAGATAGATGACAAACAGGTGAAACAGGGCAGTCCCCGGGTTACGATATCTCGTTCCCGGGGAAAAAATAAACTAATCATGCATGGGCAGTTCCCGAATAAATTTAAGATAACGTAAATGTAAGGTACAGATGACGATACTCACGGAGCACAGGAGCGGTTGGGGATGTCGGAGGTGACATAACCCGGGTAACTGGTGTGCAACTGCCAGGGGTCCATTGATGATGAGTGTCGGGGTAGTCTCCGGCGGCTGGTGCCCGTGATGCAGGGATGCTGGTTTGGGATGTCGATGACCGGTTTCCGCGATGCGGGGACGTCGATGACCTCCACCCGCGGTGCAGGGATGTCGGAGAGCTCTACCCGCAGCGCAGGGATGTCGGCCACCTCTGCCCGCAGCGCAGGGATGTCGGCGACCTCTACCCGCAGTGCAGGGACGTCGGCGACCTCAACCCGCGGCGCAGGGATGTCGGCGAACTCAACCCGCCGCGCAGGGATGTCAGCGACCTCAACCCACAGCGTAGGGACGTCAATGACCACTGCCCGCAACACAGGGACCCCGGATTTAGGATCCCGGATTTTGGGACACCGGTGACCGCCACCCGCGGCGCAGGATGTCGGTGACCACTGCCCGCGGCGTAGGGATCCTGGATTTAGGATGTCAGATTTTGGGATGTCGGTGACCGCTACTCGCGGCGCAGGATGTCAGTGACCACTGCCCGCAGCGTATGGATCCCGGATTTAGGATCCCGGATTTTAGGACACCGGTGACCTCTACCCGCGGCGCAGGATGTCAGTGACCACTGCCCGCGGCGTAGGGATCCCGGATTTAGGATCCTGGATTTTGGGATGCCGGTGACCGCTACCCGCGGCGTAGGATGTCGGTGACCACTGCCCGCAGCGTAGGGATCCCGGATTTAGGATCCCGGATTTTGGGATGCCGGTGACCGCTACCCGCGGCGCAGGATGTCAGTGACCACTGCCCGCAGCGTAGGGATCCCGGATTTAGGATCCCGGATTTTGGGATGCCGGTGACCGCCACCCGCGGCGCAGGATGTCAGTGACCACTGCCCGCAGCGTAGGGATCCCGGATTTAGGATCCCGGATTTTGGGATGCCGGTGACCGCTACCCGCGGCGCAGGATGTCAGTGACCACTGCCCGCAGCGTAGGGATCCCGGATTTAGGATCCCGGATTTTGGGATGCCGGTGACCGCCACCCGCGGCGCAGGATGTCAGTGACCACTGCCCGCAGCGTAGGGATCCCGGATTTAGGATCCCAGATTTTGGGATGCCGGTGACCGCTACCCGCGGCGCAGGATGTCAGTGACCACTGCCCGCAGCGTAGGGATCCCGGATTTAGGATCCCGTATTTTGGGATGCCGGTGACCGCCACCCGCGGCGCAGGATGTCAGTGACCACTGCCCGCAGCGTAGGTATCCCGGATTTAGGATGTCGGGTCCCGTCTGAAATTGTTCCCGCAAGCGCCACTCTGCCCCACGGTGGGCGCCAACTGTCGTAGTGGTGTCACGGCAGATGCCATAGGATGGCTGATGTGTGGGGCCGATGGACGCTAGGGGATCTCGGGGAGGGATTGCGCGATGAACTCACGCGCAGGTAAACTCTACCGACACGGGGACACAAGGATTTACCCTGCTTCGGGGCTCTCGTGAGGAGATAAAACCCCTACTGCAGCATCTAGCCTACTCGGTATATTTCTCCTCTTAGTATCCGGGCTACAATATGCTCCGCGAGCTGCTAGGCAAGCCTCCACGAAGTTTTGGGAGCAAATGGAAAGGGGGGAAATGAAGTGGTGGGAGGTTGGCCTCTCTCTCCCTCTCCCCTGGTGCCCTTTATATAGGAGAGCCCAGGGGACAAGTCAGGGACAAACAGACAAAAGACACTATTCACTGCGCACTGTAGCTGAGGTGACTACTGGGGTCTTGTCGGTACTGTTCACGATGTCAGCAGCAATGTACTGTTGTCACATCCCGGGGTACTGTAGCGTCACTGAAGTACAGCTAGACAGGTGATTTCGTCTTCTAGTGTCCGTCTTTCGCATCACCCTCTCTTCTTATCCTCCCCCGGAGAAGTGATTTGTGCCTAGCTCCGCCGAGTAGCCCTCCGAACCATCTATTCCGGCCCCTGTCTCGGTGGTGTACCCGGCCCATCCGGATTGGGCCAACCCGGCCTCCTAGGTGAGGAGGTGTTGGTCAACAGAACGAGCCCGGGAGCAGAGCTGGGCGCTGCCAGAGAAGTACGGGGCTGCCGAAGTTGCTGGGGTCCTCGATGTCGGGACGGTCGGGGAAGATTTCGAGCGCTGCCGGGATTGGTGCGGACGCCGGAGGAGAGCTTAGGTTCGTCCGTGCTGGCGGCGATGCCGGATGCGAGGCCGGGCGCGGCACTGGGGCGCAGCTGGGTTTGCCGAGGTCGGGCGCGGTGGCGTCGGGTGCACCCGAGGAGGAGGTCGGCGTTGGGGGGAGCCAGGGTCGCTGCCGGAGTTGGAGGAAGCTGGGTGCTGGGCTTGAGGATGCCGGAGATGGTCGAGACCGGGGAAGGTCAACGCGATGACATGACGCAGAGCTCGGGGCGGGGCCGAGCTGATGGCGGCGCTGTCGGGGCCAAGGCGAGGAGGCATAGCCGGGGCCGGGGAAGCCGTGCCGGAGCGAGCGCAGCCGGGAGCTGCCGGAGGTCGAGGGCGCGGTGGTCGCCAATGCCAGGGCGGTTGGGGACGAGCTCGTTCGCCGCCGGGTTGGGGAAGACGCCGGAGGAGGGCGCCGAGGTTGGGGTCTGGCGCGGAGGCGTAGGGGCTCCGGGAGCAGCCGGAGTTGGGGGCGGGGTGCCGGTCGGAGGCCCGCCGCGATGTGGCCGAGGTCGTGGAAGACGAGGGCGCACTCCGGGGAGTGGGATGTCGGGGCGAGGCGCTGCCAGTGTGGAGATGATGCGGGCGGCCGATCTCGGAGTAGAAGAGGCGCGGGAGTCCTCTGCTGGGCGGCGCAGCCGGAGTTGGAGGAGGTTGGGGGCGAGCCTGGTGGTGCGGTTGGTGGGTGCGGGAGTCCGGGGAAGATGAGGACACGATGTCGATGTTGACCGAGATCACGATTCTGGCGAAGCCGAGCGGCCCGTTACCGAGATGTGGCCCAACTCGGTTTTCACCCGAGCCCCCTGAGATGCAGTCCACTGGCTGCTACCGAGATGTGGATCTCGGCCCTAAATGAGCCACCTCTTCTCTTTTCGGCCCTAAATGCCCTTTCTCCTCTTTTCCTCATTCCTTCATCATTTAAACGTAGATATACCTGCAACATTAAGACCACAGCCCCATACCTTCAGGGTACCGGGGAAGTACATCCCCGACACTCGGCGTCGCGCTCCGGCGCCTCCGCGTGAGGGCCAGAAGGGACATGCTCTTCGTGGCGGGGTCGGCCCCTCTGTGCGTGGGTGGTCGCGGCACCTGGCGGCGCGCGTGCTCCTGCGGGCGCACGTCGGTTTGCGCGGGCGGCGCGGGTGGCGCGGGTGTTCACCATGGCGCGGGGACGAACTCGGAGGTTGTAGACGCGCCTCAATCCCCTACCTAGCGCGCCAAATGTCGGGTTATGACTCCCAAGAACCGGGGGTAGTCACTTCCTGAAGTGTAGTTCGTGAAGGGGATTGAACACGGAGGTCTAGACCCTCGAGTGGCTCCGCGACGTTTCTCGCCGGACCCGAAATAGACACGCACACACGAAGGGAGACACCAGCCTTTACCAAGGTTCACGGCCCTCGTGGGGAGGTAAAACCGCTACTCATGCTTGTCTGTATTAGATGGTGTAGGTTACAATACTATGGAGCTTGCCGAAAGCCCCCTTGAGGCGGTTCTTGCCTGGGGAGGGAAGCGGTCGTCTTCTCCCTCCTCAAGGCAGAGGCTTTTCTAACAAGTATAGCTAGGGTTTACAAGGGTTGCAGTGTGCCAAGGGCCGACCCGCGCTACGATGGACCTCTTGCCCCTTTTATAGGCGCCTCTGGCCTTCTCCTTCGGCTTGGCCATCCAGGTGGTTCCCACATGCCAGTGGCAGGGTGGTGTAGGAGTCCACCGTGCTCCATTCGTCCATGGACTCGGTCCATTGCTGGTAAAGGTGGGCGCGGTGGCTGACCGGAGGCCGACCGCGCTGTACTACCCGCAGGGAGGGCAGTCTCTGAGGGGGAGCCCACGATGACGTCCTCCTTTGGAGGGTTGTGCTGTCCACCCGCTTTATCGTCAAAGTAGAAGGTCCTGGCAGCTGCGCAGCAGGCAGAGCTGCTTTGTTGACCACTTTATCGCCAAGGACAGCGACGGGGGTGCGTGCGACACTGCATGTGCGTGGCAGAGGCCACGTGCATCTTGTCGTGCTTCCTTGGCCGCTACGTTTCCCCTCAGGCGCAGGGAGGCCTGAGGGGAGATTCCTGTGGGACTCCCTTGAGGCGAGCTGGCGCCTCGGAAGGGTCCCCTGAGGCGAGAGGTCCCTTGAGGCCCTCGTTTCCTCTTCAGGCCCTCGAGGGGAATTGCCTCTCGAGGGTCCCGCCAGGCGATGATGCCTGGTCCTTAGTTGTTTTGTCCGACTGGCCCGCGTGCGAGGCCTGGGGGGAATGGGCTCTCCATACCCAGTTCCCACTGGGCCGACAAGAAAGCTTCTCTTGGTCTTGCACATCTCAACCATTCTTCACTAATATGATGTCTTGACAACTTCAAGACATACTTGCAATATTCTCCAATCAACACAAGAACTCCACTATTCTTATGGACATTATCTATAAGAGTATCTCAATGCAAACATTAGTCCATAGAGATTGTCATTTAATTACCAAAACCACAAGTGAGGGAAAATGCTATTTCAACCGCCCTATGATCTCTACCGGTCCTACTCGTTGCACCTCGGAGGTCACACGAGGAGCCTTGGCACGGGGATGTCACACGAGAACCGTCCGAGGATGTCGGGGCGGCGGCCCCGTAAGGTGACTCACACGAGCGTCTTGGCAGTAGGGCGGCGTCGCGGTGGTGATGGCCCATCTCTTTGGACCATGTGGGTGGCAAGGAGTCGTCGTTGGGGTTTCCTGGTGTTGGCGGCGTCAGCTCGGGGGCCGGCGGTGGTTTGAAGTAAAATGTGGGGAGGGTTTCTCCGGGACGAAAGTACAGCGCTCCGGCGGCAACAAGAGTGACGCTTGCAGGTGTCGTTACCCTCTTGAGGGCGTTGTTGTGGCTACTCTCTACATATTAGGGCTCAGGGTGAAAACCCTAGACTTCCGGGTCTCGATGACGGCAGCGCTGAGTTTGTCGTTACACCCTTGGGGGCGGCGTCGTGGAGCTCTAGTTTCCTTGATATCGATGGCGTCTTCGGTGGCAAGCTTCATGTTTTCTTGTTTTTCTTTGATCTGCTTGTAAGAGGATTCCCTCTTCACCTTGTTTCATTGCGGCCGATTTATAAAGCGGGGCGAAAGCCTGTTTCGAGGGAGAGAGATTGTGTCACCATTGCGTCGCACAATATTGTATAAGACCAAAATTGTTCATGAATGTGATACTACCCATCCATTTATCGTCCTAGAACCGAATTTCAGATCCATCATTAATAGAGAAAGAGCCATGTGGGATGAAAAATTTCTTCGTGGCCGTAAGGCCAGCCAAAAAGTGAGAGTCACTTGGTTTCCAAAGAACCTTGGACAACACATGTGTGCTGATACGTCCATTTTGCATCACTATTTTATATCATAATTTACTGCTATTCATTGATATATATCGTATTTGGAGATGATATTTATGTTATTTCATCTCTTTTGCATGATTGATGATCATTGGGGGATGGAACTCCGGAGTCTGAATTCTGCTGGAAAAAGCACCGTCAAGATACAATATTTGCGAAGACCGGAAGAACAAAGTGGACATCTGGGATTTATTTTTGAATTATTTCATGAAGGAGGCCAAAACAAAGCCTGGGGTGGGGCCTAGGGGGCCCACACCACCTCCTGGCGCGGCCAGGAAGCCAGCCGCGCGAGCAGGTGGTGAGGCCACCCTGGCCCACCACTTGGCGCACCCCTTCGCATACTTCTTCACCCCGAACACCTAAAAATCATACGTTGTCCAGAAACCCTCTCGGCCGCCACCACAAGGCGGAGAAGACAGACAGAGAAAAGCTCTCCAGCAGGCTGCGTTGCCGCCGGGGAAATTCCTTCCCGGAGGGGGGAAATCATCGCCATCGTCACCGTCATCGAGCTGCACTCCATCACCATCGCCAACACCACCATCTCCTCCACCGACACCGTCAACTCCGTCCCTCCACTCCGTTCCCGCTGTAACATCTAGGGCTAAACTCTGTGTATTTGATAGGGGAAACTCTCTCGGTGTTGATTGCTATTGTTATTGATGCTATTGAGTGAAACCGTTGAATTAGGGTTTATGTTCAGATTGTTATTCATCATTATATCACTTCTGATCATGTTCATTATGGTGTGTTGTGAGTAGTTCGTTGTGTTCTCGAGGACATGGGAGAGGTCTTGATGTTAGTTGTGAACTATGTTGATTAATATTTGATGTTTTGATATTTAAGTTGTGGTGCCATTCTTCTAGTGGTGTCATGTGAACGTCGACTACATGACACTTCAACTTTATGGGTCTAGGGGAATGCATCGTGTACTCGGTTATCATTTGTGGGGTTGCCGGAGTGACGGAAACCTAAACCCCAGTTGGTATTCCGATGCATGAGGGATCGCAGGATCTCAGAGTTTAAGGCTATGGTTAGATTTATCTTAATTATTTTCTTGTATTTGCGGATGCTTGCAAGGGGTATAATCATAAGTATGTATTATTCCTAGGAAGGGCGGTGCATTAGCATAGGTTCACCCACACGACACTTATCTAAAAACTAAATATTATTCATCAATATGAAGCGAAAGCACTAGACAGAAATCTCGTGTGTCCTCAAGAACATTTGTTCATCATAAGTAAACAAACCGGCTTGTCCTTTGCTCTCAAAAGGATTGGGCCACTCGCTGCAATTATATTTTCCGCGCTCTATTTACTCGCACTTTATTTCCCTGTTATATCAAAGTCTACTAAAAACTTGTCTGCTAGTGTTTACAGTAAAATCCTCATCAAAACCACTTGTCAACACCTTCTGCTTCTCGTTGGGTTGGACACTCTTATTTATCGAAAGTACTGCGATACACCCCCTATACTTGTGGGTCATCAAGACTATTTTCTGGCGCCGTTGCCGGGGAGTGAAGCGCTATTGGTAAGAGGAATTGGTAAGAAAAACTTCAACTGTAAGTGCTGTTTTTATTTCTGTCTCCTTATTTGCTTAATAATGGAGAGAGGAAATGTTGCTTTCCTTTTTGGGAAGTCTTCTACCGCTGTTGAGGTAGAACGTGAGGCGCCTCCTAATGATATTGTGCCATTTAAAATACCTATGAAAATTGTTAAACATGTTATGAATAGCCGCTATGTTGGGGATGGAACTGTCCACCCTGGTGATCATTTGCTATATTTACATGAATTATGCGAGTTGTTCAAGTGTGCAGGTATTACGATGGACGAAGTCAGGAAGAAATTATTCTCCATATCTCTTGGTGGGAGAGCTGCGCACTGGTATAAACTACTGAAGAACGAGAATTCTCTTGGATGGGAGGAAATTGAACCTCTCTTTTATTCTAAATTTTATCCTCCAAGTGAAATTCATCAAGATCAGAATTGTATATATAACTTCTGGCCTCATGATGGAGAGAGTATTGCCCAAGCGTGGGGGAGATTGAAGGCATTAATGCTCAAATGTCCCATTCATGAGCTTCCTGGTAATATTATTGTTGATAACTTCTATGCAAGACTCTCATTTCAAGATAAAACATTATTGGATACTTCATGTGCTAGATAATTCACTCGTAATAAGGAGTTTAAATGGATCTTCTTGACCATATTGAAGAAAATACTGAAGCATGGGAGAACGACAAAGGTAGGGAGTCAGCTATGAAATATGACTTTGAATGCATTAAGACTTGAACTCTGATGTATTTCAGAATATTAATAATGTTTATGGTCTTGATTCTCAAGTTGTTGCAAATTATTATAAAATATTTGCTGATTATTTCGGTTTGCCCAAGAAGGGGTTTGAAAAATATCATGAACCTTATAAAGATAAACATGTTACTCCTATAGCTACAAGCATTGAAGTTAATATTGTTGATCATATCATTCCTGAGCCTTATATTGATAAAATTCTTTTTCCTGTTAAAGGGAAACAACATTCCCTTATGCCTAGTGTGGTTAGTAAAAGTGATAAGAAATCGAAAGAACCCGATGAACAAATTAAAATTGAACCTTCTGTGGCTATATTTAAAGAACTTGTTTCCGAAAATGCGGGAGAAGAGTATATTATATTTTGTGATGATGCTTCTAATGTTGTCTCTCATCCTACAAAGCCAAGAAAGGCTAGTGTTCCTGTGTTATATGTTAAAATTTATGATCATTGCTTTATGGTTTATGTGCTATTGGTGCAAGATCAAGTGCTATTCCTTATGAGCTTTACAAAGAGATTATGCATGAAATTGGTCCTTGTGAACTTGAAGATATTGATGTGGTTATTCAACTTTCTAATAGAGAAACTATCCCATTGATATTGTTAGAGATGTTGAAGTTCTATGTGGTAAGACTAAATATCCCGCAGATTTTTTTGTACTTGGTTCTGCTACTAGTAAGACTTGTCCTATTATTTTCGGTAGACCTTTTCCGAATACTTGTGGTGCTGTTATAGATTGTAAGAAAGAGAAAATCCTTACTATATTTTCTGGTGAATCTTATGAATTCAATTTTTTGAAATTTGCTAAAACTCCTTATGAACCCGAATGGCCTAAAGAAGATTTTAGAGTAGAACAACTTGCTTCTATTTCTCTTGCTCCTACTAATTATATTCAGCAATTTATGGAAGATCATGAGGTGAAACTTTTATGGAAGAAAGAAATGAACTTGAGGACATATTTCTCCATCAACCTATTCTTAAACATAATTTAAAAGTAGAAGACTTGGGTAAAACACTTCCACCTAAAGAGGATCTTGTCTTTGATTTAAAACCATTGCCTGATAATCTTAAGTATGCTCATCTTGATGATAAGATAATATATCATGTTATTATTAGTGCTAAACTTTCAGGTAAAGAAGAAGAAACATTATTGGAAATATTGAAGAAACATCGTGGAGCTATGGTTATACTTTGGATGATTTGAAAGGGATTTCTCCTTCCATATGTCAGCATTCTATTAATATGGAGCCTGATGCGAAGCCAGTTGTTGAACATCAACGTCGTTTAATACCTAAGATGAAGGAAGTGGTAAGAAATGAGGTATTAAAACTTCTTGATGTTGGTATCATTTATCCTATTGCTGATGGTAGATGGGTTAGTCCTATGCATTGTGTCCCTAAGAAGGGTGGAATTACTGTTGTACCAAATGATCATGATGAACTTATTCCTCAAAGAGTAGTTGTTGGTTATAGAATGTGCATTGATTTTAGAAAGGTTAATAAAGTTACTAAGAAAGATCATTATCCATTACCCTTTATTGATCAAATGTTGGAAAGATTAGCCAATAAAACTCATTTTTGCTTTTTTGTTGGTTATTCTGGTTTCTCTCAAATTGTTGTTAAAACTCAAGATCAAGAGAAAACCACGTTTACTTTTCCCTATGGTACTTATGCTTATAGACGTATGCCTTTTGGTTTATGTAATGCTCCTGCTACTTTTCAAAGATGTATGTATGTTATCTTTCATGGTTTTTGTGAAGAAATTGTGGAGGTGTTCATGGACGATTTCTCCGTCTATGGCACTTCTTTTGATAATTGATTGCACAATCTTGATAAGGTTTTGCAGAGATGTGAAGAAACTAATCTTAATTGGAAGAAACTAATCTTGTTTTGCAGATATGTTAATGAAGGGATTGTTCTTGGACATAAAATTTCTGAAAGAGGTATTGAAGTTGATAGAGCTAAAGTGGAGGCAATTGAGAAACTGCCTCGCCCCTGAGATGTTAAAGGTATTTGTAGTATTCTTGGTCATGCTGGTTTCTATAGAAGGTTTATCAAAGACTTTGCTAAGGTATCAAAGCCGCTTACTAATCTCGTGCAAAAATATATACCCTTTGTTTTTTATGATGATTGCAAGGAAGATCTTGAGACTCTTAAGAAAGCTTTAATAACTGCTCCTATTGTTCAACCACCTGATTGGAATTTACCATTTGAAATTATGTGTGATGCTAGTGATTTTGATGTTGGTGCTTTTCTTGGACAAAGAATAGATAAAAAGTTAATGTTATTCATTATGCTAGTAAGACTCTTGACTCTGCTCAAAAGAATTAAGCTACAACTGAAAAAGAATTTCTAGCTGTTGCATTTGCTTCTGATAAATTTAGGCAATACATTGTTGATTCTAAAGTTATTATTCATACTGATCATGCTGCAATTAGATACCTTATGGAAAAGAAAGATGCAAAGCCTAGACTTATTAGATGGGTATTACTGTTGCAAGAATTCGATTTACACATTGTAGATAGGAAATGTGCTGATAATCCTGTTGCTGATAATTTGTCTAGATTGGAAAACATTGCTTATGATCCTATACCTGTTAATGATAGTTTTCCAAATGAACAATTGGCTGCAATAAGGGTGAGTTCACGAGATAGTCCTTGATATGAAGATTATGCTAACTTTAATGTTTCAAAGTATTTGCCTCCAACCTTTTCAGCTCAACAAAGAAGAAAATTCTTTTATGACTTGAGGCATTTTTTATGGGATGACCCACACTTAGATAAAGAAGGAGTTGATGGTATTATGCAAAGATGTGTTCCGGAGTATGAACAAAAAGAGATATTGATAAAGTGCCATAGTAGCGCTTATGGAGGACATCACGCTGGAGATAGAACCGCACAAAAGGATTTACAATCAGGTTTTTATTGACCTACTCTCTTTAAAGATGCAAGAAAGCTTATTTTATCTTGTGATGAATGTCAAAGATTTGGTAATATCTTGTTGCGCTCGAAACGCGTCACACGAACACGTCCTAATGTACCCGCGGTGCCGGGGGAGATACTCCGCAACTCGCCCCGCGGGAGGCTGGCTTACAGCGCGATACGCAAGACAGTAAGCCGGCGCTTTTGAGACCAGACGTCCCAGCCTCTCGGGAAGCCCCGTCTGAGGAAAGTCGGCAACGATTGGCTGAGCTAAGCCGGACTTGGCCGCTCTCAGCTCGGTTTTCGATATCCGGCAAGATCTGCGAAATCGCCGAACAACGGAATCAGGAACAAGGGTTGAAGGAGACAAAAGTAGGGTTGTATTGATAGGTTGTCGATTGTTTGCTTAATTTCAATCGGCCATCACCTCTCACATATATATGAGGCGGCTGGACTTCCCGTACAAGTTTTGGACTCCTACGCGAATTACAATTCATGGTTTAAGTCGGATTCTATCCTAACTTGGCGGATCCTTGACCGGCTTCGTGCTAGATCCGGACTCCACCTGTCCGTCCTATTTGGAAAGTTGCCTCCTTCTTCCAGCCTGATCACAAAGTTGCCTTCTCTTTTGCCACCTTAGGCCTTCCGCCTTGATACAGGCAAATTGCCTTAAGGAAAGTTGCCTTTTGTCTTCCGCCTTGATCAACGAAAGTTTCCTTTTGCCTTCCACTTGGATCGGGGAAAGTTGCCTATCTCCTTCCGCCTTGATAGGAGAAAGTTGCCTTCCTTAGCCTTTCATCTTGATCGGGGAAAATTGCCTTTTGTCTTTCGATCGGAGGAAGTTGCCTTTTGTCTTCCTCCTTGATCGGAGGAAGTTGCCTTCTTTAGCCTTTCACCTTGATCGGGGAAAGTTGCATTTTGTCTTCCGCCTTGATCGGAGGAAGTTGCCTTTTGTCTTCCGCCTTGATTGGAGGAAGTTGCCTTTTGCCTTCCGCCCGGATCAGGGAGAGTTGTCTTCTTTTGCTGGCTTGTTTTGACAAAGTTGGCTTCTCTTCTGTCTGCTCATTTTGACAACATTGGCTTCCTCTCTGCCGCCTTGTCTTGACAAAATTGGCTTTCTGCCACCTTGTTTTGACAATGTTGGCTTCCTCTCTACCGCCTTGTCTTGACAAATTGGCTTTTTGTCCCCTTGTTTTGACAATGTTGGCTTCTCCTCTACCGCCTTGTTTTGACAAGGTTGGCTTCTTTTCGTCCACCTTGTTTCGACAAAGTTGACTTCGTCCACCTTGTTTTGACAAAGTTGACTTCGTCCACCTTGTTTTGACAAAGTTGGCTTCTTTTCTACCACCTTCTTCTGACCGTGCTTTTCCTTAGGCTAGAATTGACTTGCCTCCATGGGCCTTCAAGCAAATTTGCACACCCAAATCTGCCTTCCGCCTTGTTCCAGTTTTGCGATACTGAAACCGGTCAGCTGCCAAAAACGGGTGCTAACACATGCCCCCCTGTTTTCTAGTAGAGCTTGCACACTAGAAAATATTCAACGTAGAAGTCTTTGTCTAAGGGCGATGCTTAAACTCATCGGCCATATACTAAGGGCGATATATGTATATCGGCCATATGCACAGATCATGCAGTTTGCCAAACGATCGGGTGGAACTTTTCCAGGTATTTCCCCGTGAAGTAATCCACGTACTCCATGTCTAGCACGATTAATTTAGACTTGTAATCGGCTGCCAACTTCTGCTTCACAAACGTCGGCCTTGGGACCGTGCCATCCCCAATGTCTACTTCTTCAAGTAAATCAGCTGACGCGAAGCCTTGTCCCAACTTGTCCATATCGTCTGGTTCTTCAATTGCTTCACACATACCGTTCCTCTCGGACCAATCTTTCTCCAGACGTTTTTGCAGCCACTCGTCGTTTGTACCCATCTACTTGAGCTGCAGCCGATTTCCACCAATCGGCTTTAGAGATACTGGCATGAATCCGTCCCTGGTAGCACTCAGGAAATTGAACGCGGATAAATCACGCCCAGATAGGCATGTGATATTGGAATGTTGCCAATCAACAACCGACTCGGCTAATGCAATACATGCCGATTCGTCAGCATGGACGACTTCAATCTCGTCGTCAGCCCATTGAACGAGTTGCTGGTGCATAGTTGATGGAACACATTGGTTGGCATGAAGCCAATCTCTCCCCAACAGTACATTGTAGTTTCCCTGCACCTCAGCGACAAAGAAGGCAGTAGCCAAAGTTTTGCTGCCAACTGTAAGCTCCAAACTTAGAACTCCTTTGGCTTCTATTCCTTCTCCTCCTTCGAACCCACTCAACACCATGTTTTTCTTCATCAAGTCACTATCATCTAGTTGTATCTTCTTGAAGACAGAATATGGCATCAGATTTACCACAGCTCCGCCATCCACCAACATTCTGGTAATCGGCTTTCCTTCAATATGCCGTCTGACGTACAAAGGCTTTAGGTGTTTAACCGGTCCATCAGGCTTCTCAAAGATGGCATTTTTGGGTCCAAAGTTGATTTGCGCAATTTCACCTTCTTCTTCCATAGCTCGGAACTCGGCAGGCAGATAATATACCATGTTGATATCCATGTTCGTCCGGCTTGGTGGTTTCTCATAATCCAGCAACTCTTCGTCATCAGTCATGTTGCCCGATTCGTCCATTGATGATTCTGATGTTGCCGGATTTTCTTCCGCCAACTTTTCTGTTGTACTTGTCGGCTCTTCCATCATGAAGTCTCCAGTTACAGGCTCTTCAGCTGGCAACTCTTCAGTTGTCGAGTTCTCGCTTGCGAAATCTGCTGCTTGTACTTCATCGGCCCATGATGAATAAGTAACAACCGGTGCATCAGCCAACATTGTGTCATTGACTGCAGCTATACTTGGCGTGACTGTTGTTGATGCCGCCATACGAACTTGCCTATGAACCCATATTTGAGATGGCACCATTGGCCGTTCAACATTGAATTGGGCATCCCTGGTTTGCTTAGCTCCTTCTTCTGCCTTCTCTCGGTTCCTTGTCCTTTGCAGTTTCCGCCTTTGTGTCTTTGTTATACCCGGCGGACACCACTTTGGCTGAGTATATTTTGGATCCCGAGGGGGAGGAACCACAGATTGACTAGAGCTGGCTTCATGATCATGGGTTGCTGCCTCTGGCACGACAGCGGGTGTCGGCTTGTTGTTTGCCGGCTCTATAACCGGGTCCTTCATCTTGAACACATGACTTCCAATGATCAGTACGTTGCCAGCTTCTGATCCGCCTTCTGTAGCCTTCTTAGCGCCTTGCGCCTTGACCCGCCAATATGACGAGTCTCCGGGATATACAAGCCGACTTTGCACAGATTGTCGAGTTGCCTTGCGTTTGAACTTGTCAGCCGACTTCTCATACCGACTTCCTTCTTCGGCAGATGGTGACCTCGGCCGCTTCCTATACTGATATTGGTTTGGTCTTGATCCGGCTTGGCGCACATACTTGTTCAGCAACATGTCAAAAGTTGGCTTCATCTTCCTTGGCCTATATTCAGCCTGATTTGTCTTCCATCTGCCAACTTCTGGGTCCTTGGGCTTTATAAATCTTGGCGGCAAACCATCCGAGCGTGGCTTTTGCCCCCCGAGCGCAGGATTCTTGATCGTGATCTTGATGACTTCGTGGCCACCGGGTTGTTGGCTTACAGTAACTTGCCTTCCGGCCGCCTTGTTGTCAGTCTTTTCCCTGGGCACACCAACAACAATATTAGACTTATTAGCCCCTTCGGCCGCCTCTGGCCGAAGCAAAACCTTCTTTCCCTCCAAGTCTAGCGCGTTCATTGGGAACGGCTGTGTGTCAATTGCCATGCCAGCAAAGCGCAATCGTCCGTCATTGAGGGCCGATTGGATCTGTCGACGAAACACATTACAATCATTAATAGCATGAGAGAAAGAATTGTGATACTTGCAATAAGCTCGCCGCCTTAATTCATCAGGAGATGGTATAACATGATTAACTCTTATCACTTTATCTTTTAACAAGGCATCAAATATTCTATCACATTTGCCTACATCAAAACTGCATTCTATCTCATCATCCCGATTTTTGCGAATCGGCTTTAAGTCATCACACACATAGGGTTTGGCCTTGCTGGGCCAAACAAACTCGGCAGAATAGATATCGGCCTCCTCGTCGGAGTCAGCATCATTGCTAAGCACATTAAGCCGACTCCTGTTCATCCGATGTGGGTCTTTTGACTCATTAACCCGGCTTTCCTGAGCCAGAGCTCTCTCTTGAACTTGACTAACAGACAAGAATTCATGGCCTTCCAACTTCTCTTTTAAGTAAGTCCTTAACCCATTAAAAACCAGGTCAGCCATGTCTCTTTCAGTTATCACCAGACTGTAACATCGGTTTCTAGTGTTTCTAAATCTCTTGACATAATCGGATACCGATTCGTCATGTTTCTGCCTAACCGATGTAAGGTGGGACAACTTCTGTTCTACTTCCCCGACAAAGAAGTGTTCATGGAACTTTTGCTCTAAATGGAACCAAGTATGTATAGAATTAGGAGCTAAAGCCGAAAATCAAGAAAATGCAATGCCTGTCAAAGACAATGAGAACAAGCGGACTCTGATATGGTCATGATTAGCTTTGCCCAATTGAGCCAAGTACTGACTAATATGTTCCCATGTTGACTTGTTGTCCACCCCATTAAATTTGGCAAATTCAGGAACTCTATAACCAGGTGGATAAGGCTGTAGATCAAAGTAATCGGGGTAAGGCTTAATGTAAGTCCTATGTTTTGGCATAACCCCGAGTTTGTCGTAAGCTATCTGATCCAATTTTATCTTGAATTCCGCCATCAAATCGTCCATATTGGCCGATTTAGCCGGCACAAGCGAAGAATTGGCTGCAGGGTTGGCTTGTGTCAAACATGCCGAACTTCGGTTTGGCAATGACTCTTGTCCAAAAAGTCGTACCGCTTGTCCCGGTGGGTTACCGGGTTAGGCAGACTCTGGATAGGAGTTGAGCATGGCATACTAGACACAAGTTGGTTTTCCCTGACTTGACCAATCGGCTGTCTGTCCGATGGTTGAACCTGGAGCGTGTTTTTCTTAGCCTTTTCATGTTCCAACATAAGATCATAAACATTGGCAGTACCTTGCGAAACATGATATTGAATTTCGGCTATCTGTTCAGAGGAGAAAAGACTTTTGCTTACAGCGGGTTGGTTGATGTCAACGTTCAGCGGTATGAATTCCGGCTCGTTAATCGGCGAAATCACTCCATGCCGATCAACCTTGAAGCTGGACAGGTACACATCTTGATCTTCTTGATCCCGCTTGGCTCGCAAGGCTCCAAACTCCTCGTCTCTCTTCTTCTTCCACGCCTCCAGGCCTTGGCGTTGTTCTTCTGACAACTTCTCCAAAGTTGGCTTGATGATGTTGTCAACATTGATGTTGGTAACGTCGGTCTTGGAATTGGTCATTGTTGTCCAATTTTAGATCGAAAGTCCCCAGCGGAGTCGCCAAAAAGTGTGTTGCGCTCGAAAAGCGTCACACGAACACGTCCTCGTGTACCCGCGGTGCCGGGGGAGATACTCCGCAACTCGCCCCGCGGGAGGCTGGTTTACAGCGCGATACGCAAGACAGTAAGCCGGCGCTTTTGAGACCAGACGTCCCAGTCCCTCGGGAAGCCCCGTCTGAGGAAAGCCGGCAACGATTGGCTGAGCTAAGCCGGACTTGGCCGCTCTCAGCTCGGTTTTCGATATCCGGCAAGATCTGCGAAATCACCGAACAACGGAAGCAGGAACAAGGGTTGAAGGAGACAAAAGTAGGGTTGTATTGATAGGTTGTCGATTGTTTGCTTAATTTCAATCGGCCATCACCTCTCACATATATATGAGGCGGATGGACTTCCCATACAAGTTTTGGACTCCTACGCGAATTACAATTCATGGTTTAAGTCGGATTCTATCCTAACTTGGCGGATCCTTGATCGGCTTCGTGCTAGATCCGGACTCCACCTGTCCGTCCTATTTGGAAAGATGCCTCCTTCTTCCAGCCTGATCACAAAGTTGCCTTCTCTTTTGCCACCTTAGGCCTTCCGCCTTGATACAGGCAAATTGCCTTAAGGAAAGTTGTATTTTGTCTTTCGCCTTGATCAACGAAAGTTGCCTTTTGCCTTCCACTTGGATCGGGGAAAGTTTCCTATCTCCTTCCGCCTTGATCAGAGAAAGTTGCCTTCTTTAGCCTTTCATCTTGATCGGGGAAAATTGCCTTTTGTCTTTCGATCGGAGGAAGTTGCCTTTTGTCTTCCTCCTTGATCGGAGGAAGTTGCCTTCTTTAGCCTTTCACCTTTGTAGTGCCCTTTCTTACGAAAGCAATGGCACATATGAATAGTGCAAAGACTTGGATCACATAAGTCTCGCATTCTCCAATAAGATGTAATATCACAGTACAATGTCATAATTTATTACAGAACGAGACGAATGATCCAAAAACAAATATCCTTACAACTTAGCATAGCGGAAATGCTAGCTGAATAAATAGTTCACACTTTATTTCAGAGTTCAAACGCAATACTAAAGATAGCATGGAGCTAAATCTTCTCCATGAATCCACTGGCAAATCATGTTGGTTGTAGCTCGAAGACGACCCCCTTACTCCTCATTCTGACATTCTGCAAGGTTTAGTTGCAGCCCAGCTATAAAGGGTCAGCACAATTGAATTGTGGTGGCAAGTGACTTTAATTCCTAATGTTCTATTAAGCTATAACTATATGCTTATTTTGGCTGGTGGAGCTCAAGGCTATTGTGCAAAGCAAATTTTCTCCTACTTTTGATAAAGAAATTTCTTAAATCAATATCTTCTCCTTCAGAGACAATCTCGAGACAAGTCCACGTCTCCCACCCATGTTCACCCAACAAAGTTTTATTAAGAAATTTGGGATGAGGAGATTTTCAGAACACAGCCTTGTGTAGTTACTCAAATTGTCCGATGCCGGGGACACGACTAAGATCTTAGGTTTTAACTTTCGAGAGGGTGTGGACTTTCACCATTAGACTCAATCAACCCAAACTATCCTCTACACTCCTTTAGTGAGAAGAAAAAGGAGAAGATCAAGACGAGACTTTTCAGAAGTTGCTTTCCCATGATCATACTAAGAGATTACCACCATCCTATCAACTCTACCACCATCAATCTCTTGACCCAGGTCCACAACAACTTACTCCATCAAGACAGAGCCCATATTGACCAATGGTTGCACGATAAGCAACTAGACTCAGTGTAAACTTAAATCTCATAGCCCTGGGTGGCCTACCACAAGTGAGCAACTCAGGTTAACACCGCATATCATAGCCCCAAGTAAGTAGAAACTATCCTGGGCGAAGACAACCATGAAACTTGGCCCTGAGAAGCCACTCAACTTGAAACCTCCTCGATCGACCCAATCCACCCAGGCGTTAAATTAATTTAGTGGAAATTTTCATTTATCACATCAACCATAAAACAATCCTTTTTGCAGCAGGTGCTTCCACTAAATTATAATAGGGGTCTAATCTGGAATTTCTAAGGGGAACCTAAAAGGTTTGCATAGCATACTACAATCTCCCAAAACCTATCATGCATACTACTTTTGCAAATTCTGTTTGAAAACACTAGATATGCAATAGAATAAAATAGTAGGTGTTTTATGAAGTCACTTGCCTTGGCAGCAGGAGGGGCAGGCACAACAAGAATAGCAATCACAAGCAGGTCCTTCCTCTCCTTCACAATCTAGCACAAGCAATACATACAAATAAATATCCACACAAAATCTCACAACACCAAATAAAAGATGTATGCATGCATGATATGCCATGTGTAGAATTAGACACACTTATCCATAATTTATATTCTCTGGTATTAAATGCATGAGATGCAAATTCTAGGAATTTCTCAATTCACTTAACAATTTAATAATTGAAAACAATATAACCAAAACTTAGATTATACCATTACAACTTTTATTGTTCTAAGAAAGTTTTCAAATAAGACATATGTTAATATTCCTGGGCAGAGGTTGTTAACCTAAACCTAAAACAATTGAGTTTATTTGTAAAACATTTTTATTATTTAAGTTATGGATTTAATAGCCGAATTACTCCTCGGATGATCTTATGAATTATTATTTATCAAAAGCAAAAACAAATTATGTAGAATTAAACTACTCTAGCAGGGCTATCCGTGGATATAAAATTCATTGAATTTGGACTTACAGAACATAAGTTATGCATTTTCTAAGTTTTGCATATTTTCTATTTTATTTATAAAAATTCCGGCGAAAAGGAAAAATAAAAGGCTACGTGGCGCGATCCTATTGGACGAAAACGGTTCGCGCGGATCGTGAACGAGAGCCGTCCGATTTAAATGAGATCGGACGCGCGGGGTCGTTTTGATCTAGATCCGTTGGATCTAGATCCAACGGCTTGGGACGCTCGGCCGAACCGAGCGGCGCGCGGTTCGTCGGAAGGCTCGCCGGCGGCGGCGCCCGCGGCGGCGGCGCGTCGGCCTCGACGTTTCCAGCGTGAAAACACAGCCCCAGGAAGAGTGGGTCTTACCAAAAAGATGCAGAGGAGATGGCGAGGTCGATGGCGCGGCGGCGGCGTCGGAAAACCTCTCCTTTCCTCGTCGGAGTCGAGGACGGCGGCGACGGCCTCGGGTCGAAGACGGTTTCGGCGTTCGGCTGCGAAATAGAACGAGCGAGGGGGCTCAACGGGTGCGCAAGGGAATGGGGAAGCTAGGGGAGGCTCGGTGGCGCTCGAGGAGCTCGGTGCTTACCCCACTCGTGCAAAAGTCCGGCGGCAATGGCGGCGACGGCGATCTCGATTCCGAGCAGCCCGGCGGCGGGGAGGTAGGGTTTTGGGGGGGTTTCGGAGGCGGCCTCGAGGAGTATAAGTAGGAGGGAGCGCGGGAGCTAATCACGGCGGAAATCGGCTCGGAAACGGCTCAGTCGTGGACTTCGTCTCCGGCGCGATCTCCGGACGGAGGTGGAAGACGGCTGACAGGTGGGTCCCACCTGTCAGCGAGAGAGGAGCGAGGCGCGCGCTGGAGCGGGCCGATGGGCTGTTATCTAACGCGCGCGCGGTGGATAGCGTATGGGCCGGCCCGGTAACATATTGTTTTTAAATAAAATTAATAAAAACTGTTTTCCAAATCTGATTTTCCAAATGATTTTTAAACCTATTCAAAATCTTTCAGAAAAATTCATAAAAATATATTTTGGAAAGGTTATTTAAATTAGCAATTTTTAAAAATAAACTTACCCATTATATAATTTGGAAAATTATATTTATTAAGTATGTTTAAAGAAACACTTAATGGGATTAAACATTATTTAAACTCATAATTGAATTTTTATTTAGTATTTATGTGATTAAAAGTTAAGCCTATATGATGAATGATGTATGAATGCAAAGTTTTAAATTTTAGCAAAATTGGGATGTTACAAACCTAACCCCCTTAAGATGAATCTCGTCCTCGAGATTCGGTTTGGCCTTCAAAAAGATGTGGGTGTTCTTCCCGAAGATCATCCTCCCGTTCCCAAGTTGCTTCTTCTTCGGTATGGTGGTTCCACTGGACCTTACAAAATTTGATAGTCTTGGTTCGTGTGATCCTTTCTGCCATCTCCAAGATTTTGATTGGCTACTCTTCATACGTCAGGTCACTTTCCAACTGAACTTCTTCTAATGGCACTGTATCCCGTAGTGGGGTTTCTGTCATCTCTGGGTGACAGTTCTTCAATTGGCTCACGTGGAAGACATTGTGAACTGCTGACAGAACTTCCGGCAATTCTAGCTCATATGCTACTTCTCCCTTGCGGGAAAGAATCTTAAAGGGGTCGATGAATCGAGGTGCAAGTTTACCCTTGATCCCGAACCTCTTCACACCACGCATTGGTGACACTCTTAAATAAGCCCTGTCACCTATCTCATATGTGATTTCTCTCCTTTTGGAATCTGCATAATGTTTCTGTCTGGACTGCGCGATCTTCAATCTGTCCTTGATTATTCGAACCTTCTCTTCAGCTTCCTGGATTATATCAGGTCCAAATAAACTTCGCTCTCCCACACCGCTCCAAAGTAGTGGTGTGGTGCATTTCCTACCATAAAGTGCCTCAAACGGCGACATCTCTATTCTTGCTTGGTAGCTGTTGTTATAGGAAAATTCTGCGTACGGCAAATTATCATCCCAACTAGACTTGTAGTCTAAGGCACATGCCCTCAGCATATCTTCTAGAATTTGGTTTACTATTTCCGTCTGTCCATCCGTTTGGGGATGAAATGTTGTACTGAACTCTAATCTCGTACCCAACGATTCATGTAGTTGTTTTCAGAAATGCGAGGTAAACTGGGTACCTCTGTCAGACACAATCTTCTGGGGAAAACCATGCAAGCATACTATTCTCCTCATGTAAATCTCTGCCAACTTAGCACTTGAGTAGGTAGTCTTTACTGGCACAAAATGGGCCACCTTTTGTGAAACGATCCACTATTACCCAGATCGAATCATATCCCGATCTGGTACGCGGTAACCCAGTAATGAAATCCATACCTATCTGTTCCCATTTCCAATCCGGTATAGGTAAAGGTTGCAACAATCCTGCTGGCTTCTGATGTTCCGCCTTTACTCGACTACATACATCGCACTTAGCTATATATTCCGCGATGTGTCTCTTCAGGTTATTCCACCAAAATCTTTCCTTTACATCCATTTACATCTTGGTGTTTCCCGGGTGTATGGAATAAGGCGAATTATGTGCTTCTTGCAGAATCAATTTTCTAAGATCCTCATCTTGCGGCACGCAGATGCGTTTCTCAAACCACAAGGTGCCTTGTTCATCCTTCCGAAAACCCTTGGCCTTCCCTTCGCTCAGGTTGACCTTGATTTCATCCATTACTTTGTCTCCCTTCTGGCCTTCCCGAATCTTATCCATCAACAAAGGTTGTACGTCCAATGTTGCGAGGAATCCTTCGGGTACTACCTCTAATTTGAGGTCCTTAAATGCTCTACTTAAATCCTCGGGCAATTCTCCCGTTGTCAGTCCATTTACATGGACCTTACGGCTCAAAGCGTCTGCCACCACATTAGCTTTTCCTGGGTGATATTGCAAACTCATATCATAGTCTTTAATAAGTTCCATCCATCTTCTTTGCCTCATATTCAATTCCTTCTGGGTGAAAATATATTTCAGGCTCTTGTGATCTGTGAATACCTCACAACGCTTTCCCAATAGATAGGGTCTCCACGTCTTTAGAGCATGCACTACTGATGCTAACTCCAGATCGTGGGTGGGATAGTTGACCTCATGTTTCTTAAGCTGTGTAGAAGCATATGAAACCACTTTCCCTTCTTGCATTAGGACACTTCCTAGTCCATGGTGCGAGGCATCACAATATACTTGGAATTCCTTCTCTATATCTGGCAAACATAAAACAGGTGCTGACACCAGCCGTTTCTTTAGTTCCTGGAAACTTATTTCACATTCTTCAGTCCACTTGAATTTGACTTCCTTCTTCAGTAGTGAAGTCAATAGTTTGGCAAGTTTGGAGAAGTTCTCAATAAATCTTCTATAATAACCTGCCAGTCCAAGGAAACTACGAATGTCTGCCACATTTTTGGGTACTTCCCATTTTGTCACTGCTGACACTTTTTCTGGGTCTACTGCTATTCCATTTCTCGACACAACGTGTCCTAGAAAACCAACTTCTTCTAGCCAGAATTCACACTTGCTAAATTGGGCATACAGCTTATGTTCTCTAAGTCTCTGTAGTATCATGTGTAAGTGTTCTTCATGTTCCTCCTGACTTTTGGAGTAAATCAGGATGTCATCAATGAACACCACAACAAACTTATCCAGAAAGTCCATAAACACTTTGTTCATCATGTTCATGAAGTATGCCGGTGCATTGGTTAAACCAAACGGCATTACGGTGTACTCATATAATCCATATCTGGTAGTGAAGGCAGTCTTTGGTATATCTAGTTCTCTTACTTTCATTTGAAAGTATCCTGATCGCAAATCGATCTTAGAGAATACCGAAGCACCCTCTAGCTGGTCGAAAAGCTCATTAATTTTCGGTAGCGGGTACTTGTTCTTGATCGTCACCTCGTTGATTGCTCGATAATCCGTGACTAGCCTTTGAGTACTATCCTTTTTCTCTACAAACAGAATGGGTGCTCCCCAAGGTGAAGAACTTGGACGGATGAAACCTTTCTGCAGTTGCTCCTCTAACTGCTTCTTGAGTTCCTTCAGTTCAGCTACAGCCATTGGGTATGGTCTCTTAGCTATGGGTCCCGTTCCGGGAACCAAATCTATAAGGAATTCTACATCTCTATCGGGTGGCATTCCCGGTAGTTCTTCGGGGAAAACATCAGGGTAATCTCTTACCACACGAATGTCTCCCAGGCTAACCCCCTTAAGAGAATTTAGCTTAACTTTCTTAAATTCAAATTTGGATTTGTACCTAATCTTCTTCTTCTCGGGAGTGGTGAGTGTAATGGATCTATTCGCACAATCCAATACTCCTTCAAACTTGGCCAACCAATCCATACCGAGTATAACATCCAGACCCTGGGTCTCTAATATTATCAGGTTTACCGGAAAGGAGTGTTTACCAATTTCTAACCTCAAGTTTTGATAATCGGTTTGTGCAAGCATTTCCCCCCCTGGGGAACTCACCCTAACCGGATTTAGCAGACTTGTAGTAGTCAGTTTGTTTTTATCAACAAAAGCTCTTGAGATGAATGAGTGGGATGCTCCAGTATCGAACAAAACTAATGCTGGAAAGGTATGTAGTAGGAACGTACCAATCACTGCATCTGGTTCATTCTGCACTTCTTCCACATCAAGATGATTCACCTGTGCCTTCTGGAAAGGATTAGGCTTTGAAGCTTCCGGCGCCTTCTTCTTCTCTGGACAGTTTTTGGAGTAATGTCCCTTGTTCCCACACTTGTAACAAGTCACTTGACTAATATCTCGTTTAGGTTCATTGTTGTGGCGGTGTTGCTCTTTTCCACTATTGTTCCCATTGAACGGGTGGTTGTGTCCACTACCACCCTGCCCATTTCCTCTGTATCCGGAATTTCCTACTTTATGGATATGGCCATTATGATTGTGACCACTTCCACTCTTGTGACTGTGGTGACTCCCACTATTCTCTGGAACGTATGGTTTCTTCTGCATCAGATTAGTGTTGTACTTATTGGCGCTGAACTTCCTTTTCCTATTCTCCTCCTTCTTCATGTTGCTGTCCAGGGTAATGGCCTGATCAAGAAGATCCTGATAATTGGGAGCATAGGCCACAGACAATGGTATTTTCAGCCCACCATTGAGTCCATTCAGAAACTTATACTTCCTCTTTGCATCGGTGTCTACATCCTCTGGGGCATAGCGTGAGAGGGAATTGAAGTCCTCCATGTACTCCCTCAGAGCACGATTTCCCTGTCTCAGGGTACGGAACTCATCCCTTTTCAGATTCATGATCCCAGTTGAGATGTGAGCATTACGGAAACCTTCTTTAAAGATTTCCCAGGTAAGTCCTTCAAGTGGGTGAGTGATATGATATGTTTCCCACCACTGTGCCGCTGGCCCCTCCAGTAGATGGGAAGTAAACCTTATTTTCTCCAATTCCGTACACTCGCAAGTAACTAGATCCTTGTTCACAGAGCGTAGCCAATCATCGGCTACGATTGGTTCAGTAGCTGTGGAGAATTTTTTGGGTCTGAGCCTCAAGAACCTAGCAAGGCGGTCAACTTGGGGTGGGGGTGGTGGTGGCGGCGGTGGTGGGGGTGGTGGATTGTTTTGGTTTGCCATCAATTGAGCCATCATGGTCATCAACTGTGTCTGGGCTGCCATCATTTGTTGCATCATTTTGTTGGCATTGTTGTTGTCAGGATCACGACGTGGATGCATCTGTATGGTGTGAGCATAGGTAAGTAGAGATAGAAAGAGACTACAAAGGAAAATCTACCCATGCACATCAACACACTTCACAGAAACATAACAAACAACAATCAAATAGACACACCCGAAGTATTTTATAAATTCGATATTTTAGAGACTTGAATATCAAGCTAGGACATTGTTTTCAAGGTACCGCCTCACCACAAATTGGTGGGTCAATACAACTTCGATGAGGTAAGGAGAAATACTCGTAAGGTATGGATAACTGGTGGTCTTTCTAATCAAATTTTGAAACTCCTTATGTATTTGCGGGTGTTCCCACACTTGCGCTTCTTGACACATGTGGCTTCCTTGGGAGTGTCCTCATCGGGATAGGTTATCACTAGGGGCTCTGGGGCGTCAGGGGGTGATTCTTCTCTGCCTGAAGTTCCATTTGGCTTAGTTGTTCACACAAATGAGCACACTGAGCCTGTAATGCCAAAATGTGGGCATCCTTCTGCGCAATCCTATCATCTTGCAGGTAAATCTTGTTTTCCAGCTCCTTGTTCTCCTTGGTTAGCAGCTGAATTTCTACACGAAGAATATCCTTCTCTTCTTCTAAGCTTTCCTTAACGTGACGGTGGACGCGCCTTAAATCTGCCCTGTAGAAGATCTCTTGTCCCAGAAGTATATCCAAGTTATGGCAATGAGCTCCAAGGTCTCCATGATGCTTCTTGTTCATACCCCTAAGTGAGGGTTGAACGGGTTGTCCAATGCTATCCCTCCTGGCAAAGTGTCGAAAGACGGAGTTGGGCTTGATCTCGTCATAGAACTGCTCAATGATGCGAGACAAGGTCTCCAGCATCGCCATCTCCACTCCATTCTTCCAGTTGGGGTATCTAGATCGGAAACGGATCAGCTGCGATCCAGGGGGATCAAGACGAGGGAGAACTTCTGCCTCGATCTTCCAGCGTCCTTCAGGGTAATCTTCTGACATAATTTCTTTGCCCCTGAAGACTGGCGGCGTCAACCTCAGGGTTTTGGAAATACTGAGGAGTTGGTCACTGAAGTAGTACTGGTCTCCTTTCTGCGGGGATAACTCTCGAGTGAAGTTCTTCATCTAAAAGAATTTTGAAGGGATAAGAATTAAGGAGATGAAACAAAAATAAGAATGTAGAAGGTAAGGAACATATTAAAAGAAAAGAAGTCTGGTATTTCGAATTTTATTAATTATAAATATTTATTTTAGGGTTTGTATCCAATCCTAGGGGTTTCGAGCCTACAGGCAACATTCGTGCTCTGATACCATCTGTAGTGCCCTTGCTTATGAAAGCAATGGCACATATGAATAGTGCAAAGACTTGGATCACATAAGTCTCACATTCTCCAATAAGATGTAATATCACAGTACAATGTCATAATTTATTACAGAACGAGACGAATGATCCAAAAACAAATATCCTTACAACTTAGCATAGCGGAAATGCTAGCTGAATAAATAGTTCACACTTTATTTCAGAGTTCAAACGCAATACTAAAGATAGCATGGAGCTACATCTTCTCCATGAATCCACTGGCAAATCATGTTGGTTGTAGCTCGAAGACGACCCCCTTACTCCTCATTCGAACATTCTGCAAGGTTTAGTTGCAGCCCAGCTATAAAGGGTCAGCACAATTGAATTGTGGTGGCAAGTGACTTTAATTCCTAATGTTCTATTAAGCTATAACTATATGCTTATTTTGGCTGGTGGAGCTCAAGGCTATTGCGCAAAGCAAATTTTCTCCTACTTTTGATAAACAAATTTCTTAAATCAATATCTTCTCCTTCAGAGACAATCTCGAGACAAGTCCATGTCTCCTACCCATGTTCACCCAACAAAGTTTTATTAAGAAATTTGGGATGAGGAGATTTTCAGAACACAGCCTTGTGTAGTTACTCAAATTGTCCGATGCCGGGGACACGGCTAAGATCTTAGGTTTTAACTCTCGAGAGGGTGTGGACTTTCACCATTAGACTCAATCAACCCAAACTATCCTCTACGAGAAGAAAAAGGAGAAGATCAAGACGAGACTTTTCAGAAGTTGCTTTCCCATGATCATACTAAGAGATTACCACCATCCTATCAACTCTACCACCATCAATCTCTTGACCCAGGTCCACAACAAATTACTCCATCAAGACAGAGCCCATATTGACCAATGGTTGCACGATAAGCAACTAGACTCAGTGTAAACTTACATCTCATAGCCCTGTGTGGCCTACCACAAGTGAGCAACTCAGGTTAACACCGCATATCATGGCCCCGAGTAAGTAGAAACTATCCTGGGCGAAGACAACCATGAAACTTGGCCCTGAGAAGCCACTCGACTTGAAACCTCCTCGATCGACCCAATCCACCCAGGCGTTAAATTAATTTAGTGGAAATTTTCATTTATCACATGAACCATAAAACAATCCTTTTTGCAGCAGGTGCTTCCACTAAATTATAATAGGGGTCTAATCTGGAATTTCTAAGGGGAACCTAAAAGGTTTGCATAGCATACTACAATCTCCCAAAACCTATCATGCATACTACTTTTGCAAATTCTGTTTGAAAACACTAGATATGCAATAGAATAAAATAGTAGGTGTTTCATGAAGTCACTTTCCTTGGCAGCAGGAGGGGCAGGCACAACAAGAATAGCAATCACAAGCAGGTCCTTCCTCTCCTTCACAATCTAGCACAAGCAATACATAAAAATAAATATCCACACAAAATCTCACAACACCACATAAAAGATGTATGCATGCATGATATGCCATGTGTAGAATTAGACACACTTATCCATAATTTATATTCTCTGGTATTAAATCCATGAGATGCAAATTCTAGGAATTTCTCAATTCACTTAACAATTTAATAATTGAAAACAATATAACCAAAACTTAGATTATACCATTACAACTTTTATTGTTCTAAGAAAGTTTTCAAATAAGACATATATTAATATTCCTGGGCAGAGGTTGTTAACCTAAACATAAAACAATTGAGTTTATTTGTAAAACATTTTTATTATTTAAGTTATGGATTTAATAGCTGAATTACTCCTCGGATGATCTTATGAATTATTATTTATCAAAAGCAAAAACAAATGATGTAGAATTAAATTACTCTAGCAGGGCTATCCGTGGATATAAAATTCATTGAATTTGGACTTACAGAACATAAGTTATGCATTTTCTAAGTTTTGCATATTTTCTGTTTTATTTATAAAAATTCCTGCGAAAAGGAAAAATAAAAAGCTACGTGGCGCGATCCTATTGGACGAAACCGGTTCGCGCGGATCATGGACGAGAGCCGTCCGATTTAAATGAGATCGGACGCGCGGGATCGTTTTGATCTAGATCTGTTGGATCTAGATCCAACGGCTTGGGACGCTCGGCCGAACCGAGCGGCGCGCGGGTCGCCGGAAGGCTCGCCGGCGGCTGCGCGTCGGCCTCGACGTTTCTAGCGTGAAAACACAGCCCCAGGAAGAGTGGGTCTTACCAAAAAGATACAGAGGAGATGGCGAGGTCGATGGCGCGGCGGCGGCGTCGGAAAACCTCTCCTTTCCTCGTCGGAGTCGAGGACGGCGGCGACGGCCTCGGGTCGAAGACGGTTTCGGCGTTCGGCTGCGAAATAGAACGAGCGAGGGGGATCAACGGGTGCGCAAGGGAATGGGGAAGCTGGGGGGAGCCTCGGTGGCGCTCGAGGTGCTCGGTGCTTACCGCACTCGTGCAAAATCCGACGGCAATGGCGGCGACGGCGATCTCGATTCCGAGCAGCCCGGCGGCGGGGAGGTAGGGTTTTGGGGGGGGGGTCGGAGGCGGCCTCGAGGAGTATAAGTAGGAGGGAGCGCGGGAGCTAATCACGGCGGAAATCGGCTCGGAAACGGCTCGGTCGTGGACTTCGTCTCCGGCGCGATCTCCGGACGGAGGTGGAAGACGGCTGACAGGTGGGGCCCACCTGTCAGCGAGAGAGGAGCCAGGCGCGCGCTGGAGCGGGCCGATGGGCTGTTATCTAACGCGCGAGCGGTGGATAGCGTCTGGGCCGGCCCGGTAAGATATTTTTTTTAAATAAAATTAATAAAAACTGTTTTCCAAATCTGATTTTCTAAATGATTTTTAAACCTATTCAAAATCTTTCAGAAAAATTCATAAAAATATATTTTGGAAAGGTTATTTAAATTAGCAATTTTTAATTATAAACTTACCCATTATATAATTTGGATAATTATATTTATTAAGTATGTTTAAAGAAACACTTAATGGGATTAAACATTATTTAAACTCATAATTGAATTTTTATTTAGTATTTATGTGATTAAAAGTTAAGCCTATATGATGAATGATCTATGAATGCAAAGTTTTAAATTTTAGCAAAATTGGGATGTTACAACCTTGATCGGGGAAAGTTGCATTTTGTCTTCCGCCTTGATCGGAGGAAGTTGCCTTTTGTCTTCCGCCTTGATTGGAGGAAGTTGCCTTTTGCCTTCCGCCCGGATCAGGGAGAGTTGTCTTCTTTTGCTGGCTTGTTTTGACAAAGTTGTCTTCTCTTCTGTCTGCTCATTTTGACAACATTGGCTTCCTCTCTGCCGCCTTGTCTTGACAAAATTGGCTTTCTGCCCCCTTGTTTTGACAATGTTGGCTTCCTCTCTACCGCCTTGTCTTGACAAATTGGCTTTATGTCCCCTTGTTTTGACAATGTTGGCTTCTCCTCTACCGCCTTGTTTTGACAAGGTTGGCTTCTTTTCGTCCACCTTGTTTCGACAAAGTTGACTTCGTCCACCTTGTTTTGACAAAGTTGACTTCGTCCACCTTGTTTTGACAAAGTTGGCTTCTTTTCTACCACCTTCTTCTGACCTTGCTTTTCCTTAGGCTAGAATTGACTTGCCTCCATGGGACTTCAAGCAAATTTGCACACCCAAATCTGCCTTCCGCCTTGTTCCAGTTTTGCGATACTGAAACCGGTCAGCTGCCAAAAACGGGTGCTAACATATCTCTAGACGTAAGGAAATGCCTATGAATTATTCTCTTGTTTTTGAACCGTTTGATTGTTGGGGATTTAACTTTATGGGTCCTTTCCCTTCTTCAGAAGGTAATACACATATACTTGTTGCTGTTGATTATGTTACTAAATGGGTAGAAGTTATTCCTACTAAAAGTGATGATGGTGAAACATCATTAAAAATGCTTCAAGAAATTATTTTCCCTAGGTTTGGTGTTCCTAGATATCTTATGACTGATGGAGGGTCTCATTTTATTCATGGTGGTTTTAGAGAAGTTCTTGCTAAATATAGTGTTAATCATAGAATTGCCTCAGTTTATCATCCTCAAACTAGTGGGCAAGTAGAATTATCTAATAGAGAAATTAAATCTATCTTGCAAAAGACTGTTAATAGGACGAGGAAGAATTGGCCTAGTAAATTAAATCATGCATTCTGGGCTTATAGAACTGCTTATAAAAATCCCATGGTATGTCTCCTTATAAAATGGTTTATGGAAAAGCATGTCACTTGCCTCTAGAATTGGAACACAAAGCTTATTGGGCAGTGAGAGAATTAAATAGAGATTTTAAACTTGCTGGTGAGAAAAGATTACTTAATTTGAGTTCTTTAGATGAATGAAGAAGTGAAGCTTATGAAAATGCTAAACTCTTTAAAGAAAAAGTTAAGAAATGGCATGATAGGAGAATCCTTAAGAGAGAATTTCATGTTGGTGAGAAAGTTCTATTGTATAGCTCTCGTCTTAGATTCTTTGCAGGAAAATTACTCTCCAAATGGGAAGGTCCATATGTTATGGTAGAGGTGTTTCGTTCGGGTGTGATAAAAATTGCTTCGCTCAAGGATGACTCTACACAAGTGGTAAATGGACAAAGACTGAAGCATTATATTCTGGAGATTCTTATAATGAAGATGATGATATTATTCAAGCAATTACTCCGGAGAATTATATTAAGGAAAATATTTCTGAGTTCGTAGAACCCGATTTGGAAAAGGTACAGTTTTGGTAAGAAAAAGTCCGCAAATTTAATTTTTGGATATCTGTGATTTATTTTTGAAAAATATGGAAAAATATGAGATGAAAACGAACAAGACACGAAGTCCGAGACGACCACACCAGCTCGTGGCGCGAGCCCCTTGCTGGCCATGCCACCAGATGGTGAGGAGGCCTCGAAGCTCCTCTCCTACTCGGTTTCGCCCTGTTGCCTTCCTTTTATTTCGTAATTTTTTTCTATATATTCACCCGAGGCACCCGAGGTCCGTATATTCTGTTTTCGACGTGTTTTTGTTTCGAGTTGTTTGCTGCCAGAATATTGTCCCAGTTTTAGAGGCATCATGGTCTCCGCCAACGACAAGGGAAAGAAGACTTTGGATGATGGACTTCAAGATCCCAAGCTAGAGGAAGACATCAAGAGCGAAGACGAAGTGGAGGAAGAGGAAGACATGCGTCGTCACCTTCGCGCAACTGTCGCAAGCATTGGAGTGGTGGAGAGCCCATCCAACAACAAGATGAGCGCACGGATGAGCACCGGAGGGAGAGTGCCACTTCATCTTCTGGCTCCAAGAACATCTTCATCAAATACCAACTACGCCTTTCACAACCTAATCCACCTAGATCAAATTGAAAAGATGCATGAGGTGGTGCAGCCAAACCTTTGGAATATGGATCATTCTAACAATGCAGGGAAAAGGAGCCCCAAATCTGATGCGGAGTGGGGAAACAACTCCAAGAGCGGGGATTCAAAGGCTGATGTATTCATGAGCCGTATTGAGCACAAAACAAAGATGATCCATGCTCTGGCTTACAAGATTGACGAATTGAAGGAGTTGGTTGAGAAGCTTATTGGGGATTCTCCATCACCACAAAAGGAGTAATTTATCATCGGTATTGGCATCTCCCTTAGCTTGTTCCAAGCTTGGGGGGAGTGCCGCGGTATCACCATTATCTTTTATATTTTACCTTTTTAGTAGTGTCATATCATGAGTAGGGAAGTTATCTTATATGATGGTTTGCAATGTGGAAGTATTTCTCTTTTAGTTGGTTATCTATGTATCCCTTGGTGTGAGTTGCCGTTATGGAATATTAATGAGAAGTTTTATCATTTATTTTCTGCACACTTTGAAGGGGTTCCGGTGCAGAAAACAATAATTTTTCTAGCGTAAGAACGCCCTAACTAGTCAGGATCTATCTATCTAGTACATGCGATAACGGTGGAGGAACGGGTCACATACCTCCATGTAGACCGATAGCGAAGATTACGCTCCCGCACAAGCGTTGCCGATGAAGTCGTACGTGGCCGACCTCAAGGTCGCGGAGAACTTGGCGCGAAGAAGTAGGCGATGACGCGGCGATGTCGACGATGACCTGCGTCGACGGGCGTCCAGCGGAAGGCGGCGTGGCGCCGGCGGCTGGGGAGGTGGCACCGGCGTGTAACGCCCCGGGATTTATCCCCAATTAGATTTTTGTTGTTTTTCTTATTTTGCATCATCATGACATCACATCATCATGCATCTGTCACTTCTTTTGTTTTATTGCATTTAAAATTGAATCACACCCTTCAAATTCAAATTCCACTTTTAAATCTAATTGCAAATCAAATTAATTCAAATGTGGTATTTAAATTCTTTTCAAATATTCAAACTAATATATTAAATGGTGTATTTTGAAATAATAATTATTTGTCCAAAAGTTATATATATTTTCTTCTTCTATTTTATTTTAAAAACATAAAACAGAAATGAATTAAATAAAATAAATAAAAATGGCGGAGAAGAAAAATACTTACCTGGGCCTATTCCCCTCTCTTAGGCCCAAACCCCCAGCCCACCACACCTTCTTCTTCGTACGGACGCACGAGGAACCTGCTTTACACTGAGGCATGGCCACGTCGCCCCCACCTCCAACCACTCCCCTCCTCTCCTTTTAGCCGGCCTCTCCCTCTCCTGCCAAACCCTAGATTGCCCCTCTCTTTCCCTCCTCGCGTAGCCGCCGTCGCCCCCTTCTTCCCCATCTCTTTTCCTCACTGTTCTCGTCCACGAACGCCACCGAAGCCACCTCACCGACGCCCCACAACTCCGGCGCCGATGAAGGACCGTGAGGCGGCCCAGGAGATGCGCCTCCCCCTCTTCTTCCCCCCGTGCAAGGAATCAGGCTGGAAGTACTCGAGGGCGACAAATTCGTCCTCGTCTCCCACGCGGCCGGCGGGCCTCCGACGCGGAATTCCGGCGAACGTGCCCTACCCGAGCTCGAACACCTCCTTCGACACCCCCTACGTGAGCTACTCGTCCCGTTCCCTCTCTTCCCCACTCGTTTTGCTGCCGGTAGGGTCACGTCCGTCCTCGCCTTGCTCCTTCCCGCCATGGCCGTGCACGATGAGCTTCAAGCTCGCAGCTTGGGCCTCCTCCCTTCTTCCCCGGCCCCGATCTACTCGCCCCAGCACCCCACACACTCCCCACACCCACGCACGCAGACAGCAGCCGCAGCGCCGCCCGGAATCGTGGTCGACGCCGGCCTATTTGCTCCGCCGTGCTCTTTGATCCCGTTTGCAGTTTCGTCAGTCCAAATCGCACTCTCCACTGTTTAAAACCAAACCTGTCTAAACGTAGCAACAAACACCACACCGACCCAGTGGTTAGCAGCATCTATCTTACGCTCGGCCTGAGACCCGAGTTCGAATCCCCGCGGGCGCGGTGGAATAAAAAGTCCCCCTTTTTATTTCTCTTTCGGTCACTGACATGCGGGTCCCACCCGTCAGTGACCAGGGCTTCTGGGAAAATTACCCCGAACCCCCTGCTCTCTGAGTTTCGCGCCCAAGTCCCCAGAAACATTGTTTCCATCACAGACAGGTCCCTGCACATTTTCAGAAACCCCCTAGACTCCAAAATGCAATAACTTTAAATCTATAACTCTAAATAAAATAATCTTTAGATGTTTTTATATCATAAAAATGCAATGAATATTAATATGTCGTTTGTATGCCATTTTGCGTCTTTTATTTTAATTGCTTTGTGTAATTTATTTGTTGCACCTAAATAATTAAATATGAAATGTGTGGGGTAATAAATATATAATGCCCTATTCCATCTAATTTAATTAGATCACCCATGCCATGTGTTGCCATGTTAACCAACATTTAATATTGCTGGTAAATAAATAACTTGCACATAAAAATTAATTGACGGGGTTGCTTTCCCGCTTAATTTGGATTAATTGTATTGTAATGCATCTTGCCATGCCATGCATCATTATCATATGATCATGCTGGATATTTTGCCGTAGTTGTAAAATGCATCTTTTACGCTTTCCAGTGTTTGTTGCTTCTTCGCGGATAAGACGTTAAGATGTGTGAGCAATGACAAGATCTGCTTCCATGCGGGATTCCAGGCAAGCAAAGTTTGCTTGTTTACCTATATATTGTCTTTCATTCCTGCCGTTGATCTCTGCTACCCTAGTATTCGAATCTTTATCGCGATCCCATCACATGTTTATCCTGCAACCCATACAGTTTTATCCCCACAACCTAATACATGTTGCATGTTTATCTGTTGGCCTTGCGAGTCGTAGCGCATGCTTAGAGTTGGTTGTGCGAGTCGTCAGTTGGTCTTATATTTCATATGCTTAGCTTGATAGATTATTCTACCTTAATAAAATGTTGTATTATATTTGGGGTATTATAATTAAAAGATAAGGCACCGGCGGAAGGCCTTGCGAGGTGCTTTGTTCTGCTAAGTGTCGACCTAGGAACTGAGATTTTGTCCTCGGATCTAATTTTGAGCGCACTAACCACTTGTGGGAGGCCCTATGGAGCTCCTCTCGACTTTGACTGGAACTTCAACTTGTCCGGGAGCCGCACCTAGTTCGGATTTTCCATTTGTCTCATATGCATCGATACTAGTGTAGTATTTTACTTTGGCGGTGTGCCTTGTTACATGCATATAGGGCGCAGCCTGTTGGTGCGGAGGGGTGTGTCCTGCGGGAGTCTGCAACCTTTTGGCAGGGACCAGCATAGCTCCCGTGGCTCTTGGACTTGTTGCGGTGAAGGAAAAGGGTTGGGTTGAAAGGCCCTAATGTTTTTGACTGGGTTGATCATGCGAGTATGGGTCCAGTAGTGCACCCCTGCAGGGTATAATCTTATCGATGAGCCGTGTCCACGGTTATGGACGACTTGGTGATGATGCTCGCTAACAAGATCTAGACAACTTACACCTAATCATTGTTAATTAATTTGAATAGTAATATAGAAATTACTTTCACCCCAAATGGTAATTAAAATTGTTAACGTGTGAGTATTCCCGAATTGCTTCCTCATACTTGGTTGAGGGGGTTAATCTGAGAATGGGTTATTGTCGGGGGGCTGCCCCCCGGGTAGGGCAGATCCCGGCACAATTCTGCAATATGGCAACAGTGTTTGACCTTTGGAGAGTGCAAGGGCCATCCTTTGGTGCACTGAAGGGATAACTTGACCTTTCGGAGATGGTTAAGCCCAAGGTGTCTCTTGGGGGACGCAATGGTCATCCCTGGAGACTATAAATAGCCCCCCCAGGCCCTCAGAGCGGCATAAGCCCAAGCGGATGGTTCCTCTAAGAACTAGCTTCTCGAAGATGTCTTTGGTAGCAGCCCAAGACATCTTCGGGAGGCTAGGCCTAGAGCTGCTCATCCTAAGTGCTACTCGGGTACATCCGGGAAGGATCTCAGATCTCACGGTCGATCGGAGGCTCCGGGTAAACTCCCCGGTGGAGAAGATCCCGGATGAACCGGATAGACTCCCCGGGTAGGTGAGAAGGGTCCAAGCTCGCTCCCCGGGTGCAGGCTAACAGACATGTAGATCTCGGTCCTGGCAGGTTGTTCAATGTGTGCAGGGAATACTTACGGTATGGGGCAAGGAGGTAGCCGGCATGGGAGATGCTGGTGGGACGTCAACGGTCCGGAGCAGGCTTTCCCGCCTGGCATGGGGGGAAGTCCCATTCCCCCTGACACGGAAGCATGGTCACCTCCCGCCTGACACGGGAGCGTGTCAGCCGGTACGATAACGGTACGACAAGATCGGACATGCCTAGCCCGGCAATCCGGAAAAGGCTACTCGGGATGGGCAAAGACATGTCTTGTCTCTGACAAAGGGACAATGATGTTCCAGGATGGCGCCTGCTGTCCTTGCCGGAATGATGACGGCAGGGCTATGCCGGATAGCTCGGCGGCTAGGTTGCACTAGCAAGTGTCGACATAACCGTTAGGCCTGTATGGTGGGGCCATCCCGGATTAGGGTTTTCAGCCCTCCCGGCCGGAACACTATAAAAGGCGCCATAACTGCTCCTGTGGGAGAGAGACAAACTTGGAGGCCAAAACCATAGTCTCGTTTACTCCTTGTGCATTTACTCCCGCCGCTCTCTAGTTCATCTTGTACATCGTGTTCTTTACCGAAAGAGTTCCAAGAGCATGTTGTAGATCGTGTTCCACACTTATATTGAGAGGAAAGGCAGGAGTAGGGGTGTTACCTCCCCACGAGGGCCCCAAACCTGGGTACATCGTGTGTGTGTGTGTTCCATGCCTTCGTGCAGTTGTTCGTATTTACTAGATCTTCTCTCGTTCCCTTCGGTTGTGTTTGGTGTTCTTCGGAGATCCCGGTTATTCCGGCATCCTCCTGCGTGTGAGCTCTTTAGCTCGCTAGCCCTCCCCGGATCCACCAGCGTCCATTGGACCCACACTTTAGCCATCCTATGGCATCTGCCGTGACACCACCACGACAGTTGGCGCCCACCGTGGGGCAGAAAGAGGCGCTGGCTGGTGTACACATCCGGACGGGTTCCTCCGTTCGCTCTGGCCTCAGAGTTCTCTCCGGCCTGGTTGTCAGGCTGGGCGAGATGAATTTCGTCAGCGACAATGCCGGTTGCTTCCGGAAAAAGCCCTTCCCGGCGAACGGGTGCCTCATTGACTTCGGCGTCTTCACCACCTACGTCGCCACCGAGATCGTCTGCAGCTACCCGGACGTTGTCCAGGAGGCTGAAGATCCCCCCATGCTCCGCGCCGCCCGGGGTCCCCGGGTCGATCGTCCCGCGGGCTGCGTTGCGGTCATGATGGTCGGGGTGACCGAGGAGGTGTTCCTGGATGCCCCCGATGGCGATGCCGACACTAACCAGTTTCGGTTAGCAAAACCTCCGCAGGAGAAAGGTGCTGCCCGAGAGGGTGATCCTCAGCCATCTCACCCTCGTCGCCGCCCGGATCCCCTCTCGGGTCTGGTGGCCAAACTGGTTGTCCCTGTGACAGTAGATGTGGATACCTAAGTCACCTCTGCTGATTTGGACGAGCAGCGCAAGTTGCTGCTCACGGAGGCACAAGAGATCGCAGAGATCCGGCGTGAACTTAGTGCCAGTCTCCGGGAATACAATGCAGCCCACGGGTTCCCCAGGATAGACTCTCGGGACAAGCGCATTGCCGACCTGCGCAAGAAGGGCAGAATGGTGAATGATGAGTTGGCGGGTAGCGCAGCGCCTAGTCATAGCCGGTCGGGTAGCATGGTCTCGGCAGAGAAGCCGGTGTACAGCTCGCCTGCCAAAACTCTTAGGGCTGCCGAGTCAGCTATGGCCGAGTTGGCCGGGCTATCCGGAGAAGCTCTGCGTAAGCAACAAGAGCGGGTCAATGAGTTAGTCATAGAGGCTAACCGGCAGAACAAGGCCTTCAAGAAGAAGAACCCGGGATCCCAGGTGTATTCGGCTAGGGCCGAGAGCAACAAATCGGGCGGAGAGGCTTCCTCTCCGCATCCGAGTAAAAGCAAGAGCAAGAGCCGAAGCCGAAGCAGGGGCTCCGGGAAAAACAAGCAATTGCAGGCATATGACCTGGCCTTTGCCGGAGTTCAGCAAGCCGGACGAAACAATCCCGGCCAAGCTCAGGGTAGCCATGGTGGTGGTAACCAGGGTGTAGGAAACAATGTCCCGGCAAGTCGTGGCAATCCACCCCGGTATCCGCCACAAAGTTAGGGAAACCGGCAGAGAGAGGCCGCTTCTGTCCCGCAGCAAGCCATATTTCCTGTGGTTAACATACATGACGATGGCAACTCGAGGTTGCAGCAACTCGGATACCAGCCTAATGAGAATCCCTTGGGATCTCGAATAGGAACTCGGCAGCTAGATCCCGCTGATGCCCGGATCAGGCTCGACCGGATTCACCAATCCGAATTGGTTGAAGAGCAAGGCCCTCCGGGACCTGCTTGCTTTGGACCTCAAACATGAGAGAACCGGCTGTGCAAAACTTCCAGCTCAACCGGGGTGCCAAGACCTATGACGGCAGCTCGAAGCCGGAGGACTGGCTGACCGACTATGTAACTGCAGTAAGCATAGCCGGTGGAAACAGACGCTGGGCGGTACGGTATGTACCGCAGATGTTGGAAGGACCCGCCCGGATTTGGCTGAACAACTTGAGGACTGGCAGCATGGACTGTTGGTTGGATTTCGAGGAGGCATTCATCAGCAACTTTACCAGCACGTACAAGAGACCCAACCGACCTCAGCAGCTCGCCATTTGCCGGCAAAGGAGCAATGAAACCGACCGAGAATACCTTACTCGGTGGAGCAACATTCGCAATTCTTGCGAAGGGGTCGTTGAGGCACAGGCCATCTCGTGGTTTGCGCAAGGATGTCGGCATGGCTCTATGCTTTGGCAAAAGCTGCAAAGGAAGATGCCGACAACCTTGGCCGAGACCATGCGCATCGCCGACACCTACACTCTTGGAGATCCCATGCAACCCCTAGTGGATGTCGGAGACTCCAACAGGAGGAATGCGGGAACACAGCGTTTGGGGCCGAGCAGAAGCCATAATCGCCACGATTTCGGCCCAAAAAGGACCCAGCCCGAGTTCCACTATGCCTCGCAGCACGTTGCAGCGGTTGGCCGAGGTCAAGGAGATGCCGGCAGCAATCAGCGGCAGAAAACAACTGGCCCGACTTGGGGTCAGAGCCAAGAGGTGCGGAAAACTTGGGTGGACCAAAAGAAGCCCCTGACGTATGAAGAGATGCTGAACAAGCCATGCTGCTACCATACGTTGGAGGCCAACAAGCCTGTAAACCATTCTACCCAGCAGTGCAGCTGGTATCAGCGCACATTGCAAGAGGGCAGCGCAGGGGCTACTCGGCCCAACGCTCCGGCGTCACGACCGAATATCCCGAGAACCCCTCCACCGCTATCCTGTGCCAATGCAGTCCGGATTAATCCACCCAACCAGGGACCCCCTCCCAGACCGGTGAACATGGTGCACACCCGGAATGATAATGGCGCTGGTCTGAGTAACCAACCCGGACACCAACATGGCAACTACCGGGAGGCACATCAGAGCTATGTGGTCTTCGTAACCGAGCCCACTGACCGGAAGAGTGTGCGACAACGTGCTCTGGAGGTAAATGCTGTGATCCCGGCGGTGCCCAAGTTCCTGCACTGGTCCGAGATGGAGATCACTTGGAGTCGGAAGGATCACCCCCGGGTTATGCCTAAGCCTGGTGGCTATGCTCTGGTGGTGGACCCGACATTTGTTGGACCGAGCCTCAACGTCCGCTTCAGCCGAGTACTAATTGACAATGGCAGCGCCATTAACATTATGTACAAGGATACCATGCTGAAGTTAGGGGTGTCCATGAACACGCTGCTCCCAACTGAGACCACTTTTCACGGCATTGTACCTGGGGTCTCCTGCTCCCCTATGGGCAAGATCTGGGTTGAGGTGTTATTTGGAACCCGGGAAAACTGCCGGACAGAGAGCCTGGAATTCAAGGTTGTGGATCTCGAGAGTCCATACCATGCACTTATTGGCAGGCCCGCACTGGCCAAGTTCATGATATCCACCCACATGGGATACCTGAAGATGAAGATGTCGGGTCCAAATGGGGTGATCACCATAGCAGGAGACCACAAGCGCTCCATGGATTGTGCAACTGCAGGCTCAAACTTAGCCGAGTCCCTGGTCATTGCGGAGGAGAAAAAGAGGATTCAGCAGGTAGTGGCACTGGCCAAGACCTCGCAACTCGGGATGCCCGGGATGGTGAACCCGGAGCAGAACGCCTCATTCCAGCCACCAAAGGAGACCAAGAAGGTGGGAGTCGATCCCAGCAACCCGGAGCGCCAGGTCACCATTGGCAGCAACCTGGACGGCAAATAGGAAGGCGAGCTCGTTGACTTCCTCCGTGAGAATCGGGATGCCTTTGCGTGGTCGAATGACGATCTGGAAGGCGTTCCGAGGGAGTTGGATGAGCACTCACTATTTGTCAGGCCGGATGCGAAACCGGTGAAGCAACCGACTAGGCGCCTCTCGGACGAGAGAAGAGCGGCAATCATGGAGCATCTCGCAATACTGCTGGCTGCCGGATTCGTGATGGAAGTACCACACGCGGATTGGATTTCGAATCCGGTCCTGGTAGAGAAGAAGAAAGATGATCCCCTCCTGCTTAAGGTGTGGCGCATGTGCATCGACTTCACCAACCTCAACAAGGCTTGCCCGAAAGATCCTTTTCCACTTCCCCGGATAGATCAAGTGATCGATTCCACTGTCGGGAGTGAACTTTTGACTTTTCTAGATGCCTATTCCGGTTTTCACCAGATACCTTTGAATCCGGATGATCAATTGAAAACTGCTTTTATCACCCCGTATGGGGCTTATTGCTATCGTGTCATGACTTTTGGTCTGATAAATGCTGGTGCTACATACCAGAGGTGCATGCAAAAATGTTTACATGACCAGATAGGCCGGAATGCCGAGTTCTATGTCGATGACATAGTCATAAAAACAAAAGAAAAATCCTCTCTGATCGATGATCTGAGGGAAACATTTAGAAACTTGAGAAGATTCCGGATGAAGTTCACAGACGTCGGCATCAGCACTGAAAACAATCCCTATCACTTGGCCATTGGCAGTATGGTGCTTGAATATGGTCGGGCAATTCAAGCCGGCAAGGGGCAATATGACGCACATGCTGGTCATGGTGGACAAGTTTACAAAGTGGATAGAGGTCAAACCAATCCGGAAGGGTGACGGTCACACCTCGGTTCAATTCTTGAAAGATATCATCTTGAGGTACGGGTACCCGCACAGCATCATCACGGATAATGGCACCAATTTTGCTGTGGGGGAATTCGCTCGATTTTGTGCTGAGAAGAGAATCCGGTTGGATGTGTCATCGGTGGCCCACCCAGAAGCCAACGGACAAGTCGAGAGAGAAAATGCCTTGGTCTTGGCCGGCATCAAAGCCCGCTTGATCGAGCCACTGTTGAGAACTCCGGGGTGTTGGATAGAGGAGATACCGGCAGTGTTGTGGGGTCTCCGAACCACACCGAATAGATCCACCGGGTACACGCCATTCTTTATGGTATACGGTGCCGAAGCCGTGCTTCCAACCGACATACAATATGATTCACCAAGAGTGACAATGTTCACCGAGACCGAGGCAAAGGAAGCCCAGGAAGATGATGTGGACTTGCTCGAGGAAGCAAGGGAATTGGCACTATCTCGGTCGGCAATTTATCAGCAGAACCTCCGTCGCTATCATAGCCGGAAGGTGCATCCCAGAGTATTCCGAGAAGGGGATCTTGTGCTAAGGCTTATCCAACGCACAACCGGGATGCATAAACTCTCGTCTCCATGGGAGGGTCCTTTTGTTGTAAGCAAGGCATTGCACAATGATTCTTATTATCTTGTAGATGCACAGGAAGCTAGAAAAGGTGTAATGGACAAAGCCGGTGAGGAAACCAAGCGGCCATGGAATGTAGCCTTGCTTCGTCCCTTTTACACTTAAAGGGTGCAATGTATGTATCTCGGTTTCTCTATCAATGAAATTTCGGCACCCCGAGATGTTACTCGGGGACTGCCTGCCCAGAATTGTCCTTTATCTTAACTTGCATGTTGGTACCCTCGGGAGGAACCCGGGGACTGCCTCATTTTATGCCTCTGTTTTTTCTATTATCATTATATGCATGCCGGCAACCCAGGGAGGAACCCGGGGACTGCCTTGTATCTATTTTTGGTTTAGTATATGCCGGGCAAGTTCCGAGATCGATTTTCTGGTCAGAGTAATGTATGTCATGTAAAATAATCTTGTGACTCGACTGATGAACACCGAAATGGTAGTCAAGAGCAGAGAGCATCAAATGTGGGAAACACGAAAACGGACTCGGGGACTCGGAATAGGAACTTCTCCGGCATATGCGTCTTGCTCATCCAGTTGTTTATTTTGTTATGTCGGAAATTTAGCAAACTGGAACTTGGATATTCATAAGTAATGTATATTGTAAATGGAATTTTGTGACTCGACAGTCGAACACCGAAATGGTAGACAAGAGCAGAAATTGCCTAACTACGGTAAACATGAAAACGAACTCGGGGACTCGTTGCAAAATATACCGGCATAACTTGTTCACATCAGGAGCAGAGTACGAATTCAAATGTATATATTACAATTGCACCCGGCATCCCGGGGATCTAACGTTTCTACACTAAGTGTTTTAGGTAGTGGGGGAAGCCGGTTTCTCAGGTGCATCGGCAGAGGGAGCAGTGATGATGGTTTCCTCCACGCCAGCAGTGGTACCCGGAGCCTCCAGGTGCGCCTCGGCATGAGAGGTCTCGGGTGGCGGAGGACCAGCAGCTTCCCGGGAGGCCACGGTCGCGGTAGCAGCGCCAGTAGCAGCGTCATCGCCCTTCGGGATCTCGGCCTCCGCATCACCGGTTTCACCCGTCTCACCGGCATCCTCATAGTCTGACTCGGAGTCAGAAGCAATGAGGCTCGGGGTAAAGATGCCGGTGTCGGCCCAGAAGGCGAGGCGATGGGCAACCTCTTGGCGTTGCCGGATCTTGGCCGGGTCGGTGTACCACGCCGAGATGGTGCACAGACGCTGGATCACGTCGAGGTCAAGCCCCTCGAACAAGCTAAGCACATGGGTCAGGACTTGGTCAGCGCCAGCCCGCGCACCAGAGCGCTTCCAAGCATGGAGTCGCCTGCCGGCATCCTGGAGCGCGGTCGCCAGTTCACTGACCGGGAGGGTCTCGGTGACACCTGGCCATAGGGCACCATGGGTATGGAGAGCCGCGCTGAGGAGCTCGGTCCCGATCGACCGGAGAGGCACCATCCGGGTCTTCAGGGCAATGAGATGGTCGTCTATGTCCCACGCATCCGAGACCGGACCTTTTCCGGCGCGCTTCTCCCGGGCAGCAGCAATCGCAAAGTTGGCAGCGTCTCGAGAGTGCTCGAAGTGCCATGTAGAAAAGAGAACTGTAACAATGGACAAGCCATGAGGAATAGTAAATGCAAAGAGGAAAACAGAAAAAGAGAACTCGGTATACTTACTGTTCATATTCCGGTTTAATCTGGTTAGCTCGGATAGCCAGGCATCTTGCTTTGACCGAAGAAGGGCCAGTTCAGTCTCGGCCAGATGGGCGCGCTCCTCGGATTGGTCCAGCGTCTCCTTCTGCTTAATAGATGCATCCACGAAGCGCGCCTACATGTCGGCAGCAGCAGACTTGGCCTTCTCCAACTCGGCATGCAGCCGCGCGATATCAGACTGAGCCTCAGATAGGGCAGACTTTTGGTCTGCCGAGATCTTTCGCGCAGCATCCCGCTCCTCCCGGAGTCGTCCCTCCAACTTCTTGGACTGACCGAAGTCAGCAAGAAGCCGGTGGAAGACGCTGCTGCGTTTTTTGCCTCAGTCATGTGTCCAAAATTTAACCGGTGTCAATCTCGGGAAGGATACCGAATACTTGGAATGGGCCGGGACCCGTATTGATTAACCAAATCGGTAGGGAGGATCTCGGGGACTCGAGATCAGAGAATTGTTATTTCTTTTCTAAAGATTGGAGCCTAGTGGTCTGCTACTCGGTGGAGTCTAGAGCACTAAGCACCAATCTCGGGGACTAGTGGGGATGGAAGAATTAAACTTTGGAGAAAGTAAAAGGAGGAAACTTACATCAATCACCCGGGTGACATCCAGTGCAGCCACCTGGAGAGCGTGAAGGGCTTGGGCGATGCGGCTCGGACCGGCAGCATGCAAGTCCCCCACAATCTCGGAGGCATCAGCGGCGAGCCAGGCCTTGTTGTACTCTTCAATAACACGCAGGGCAGGCGCGGCAGGCGCACTTGCGGCAATGATCTCCCGGGATCCTGGAGACACAAAGGAGCTTACGGTTGCTCGCAGCGCCTGCAGGGTGGCAGTGGGGATCTCGGCAGGAGGTGGCGGTAATCCGGAAAACTTACCCGAGGCAGAGGAACCCTTGCTTAGGGCCAAGTCTTGGGTCGAAGATTTAGGAGGGGCGCTGGGCTTGGCAGGAACTATCTTCTGCTCGAAGGACTGGTTGCGCGAGTTCCCGCCAGGAAGATCAGGTTGCCGGGAGGAAGCGGTAGACGTAGGGGTGTAAACGGATCGGATCGGATCGGATTTTGCCTTTACCATATCCTATACCATAATTTTTCATCGCATTCGGAGCGGATCGGATAATGACCGGATGCGGATTCGGATGCGGATATCCATGATGGCGGATTCGGAGGCGGAAACGGAGCGGATTCGGACCGGTAACAAAATTAATCGGATAGATACGTGTACAATTAAAATTTTAAACCATACATACAAAAATAATTGTTTGATAACTTAATAACTAACCAACTTGTAATTTATAGTCTTTACAATGACTATTTAAGTGAGATGGTGTTCGACTAACGAACTCGACAACTTACTAGCTTCAAATTATGCTATATTAGACTAGACAATTCGATAAAAAGTCGGATTATTCGGATTCAAACCATCGGATAATCCTATTTAAATTTCGGATAATCCATATTTTATGCTATTTTACATACCATATCCTATACCATATCCGGATGTCAACTTCGGAATCGGATATCCTTATCCGGCGGATTCCTAAAAACCGGATATGGATTGTTGAAAACGGTTTCGAAATCGGATATGGTGCGGAAATTATCCTATCCGTTTACACCCCTAGGTAGACGGCTTCGGCGGCGGGGTCTTGTGTGAAGCCAACCGGGAAAAGGCGCACGGCACGACTTGCCGCGGACGACTCAGCGTCTCCGCCTCAAGATGGGACACCCGCCGCGGGCTATCCGGAAGGACGGTATCCTCGGCCGCAGAGCTAGGCGGTACCAGAACCTCGGTCTCCCCGGGATGGACCTCCGGAGCCGCGATCTCGGGTAGCACAGGACCAGGCGCAGGGTGCTCGCTGTCCTGCGCTGGATGCCGAGGTGGAGAAGGGGCAGCCCGGGAGGGGCTAGGAGTACGGGATCCCGGAGGATGGGAATCCACAGAAGCCGGGACGTCAAGAGCCGCTCTATAATGAGCATGTCAGAAAAGACCTCGGAAGAAACCAAAGTAGGGTGACTCAGAGCAAGAAGGTCATACCCGGAGTCTACAGTGGGGGGACCTCTCCGTCGCCGAGGAGGCTTCTCGCCCGGCTGCTTGTTCTGCTTGCTCTTCTTGGTGGCGCCACCAGAACCACCGGCATGGGTGGTGTCGTAGCCCGCACGTTTGCGGGTCTCAGCGCGCTTCGTAACGGCCGCTGATCTCGGAACTACTGGTGGTGCGCAGTTGAGGGGAAGAGCATCAATCACATCGAGTATTTGACAATCGTCGTCATCATCATCGTCAGATGCATTGGGGATAGCCTCTGGAGTTGAGGGCTTACCCGGGGCAGCAGCGCGGGCTAGAGGAATTGCGAGGTGATTCTCGCCGTCGGGATCCTCCGCCGGCATCTCCTTCGGTGTCGGGAAGTCCTCCGCGAAATTGCCACCGGCATGCATCGCGTCCTCCTCTATCTGACGCTCGAACATCTGCAGGAATAAGTCACTACATGACAACCATGTCGATTTCCAGCAGAACCCGGGTGCAAATGGAATTTGGCGGAAGGCAGACACAAACACATGCTTCAGTGGTTTTTTGCGGGAACCGGCAACCCGACCCCACACGTAATCCGCCGGCATCGCTCGAACGCGCCGCCGGACTGCAGCTTTGTCCAGCGGAAAGATGCTGGTTCTCGTGGGGTCATAAACCCCACTCATGTGGCACAGCTTATGCACTCGGATCTGTAGTGGGCAGATGCGGCGGATAATAAAGCAGCGCAGGAGGTCATCCGACGTCAGACTATCCGTAAGGACGGTTAAGACGTCGTGCATACACGTGACCTCCTCAGAGTCCGGGAGCCTATTCCAGAGATCGCACTCGCGGGGAGGACCCATGACGAACTCGGGCAATTTGATGAAATCCGGGGTGGAGGAACACCGCGAGTCTCCCGAGGCCACCCGGTTCTTCACGTAGAAGAAGCTCCGTTGCCACTTCCGGCATGATTCCAGCCCCTGGACCTTGGGGAATCCGGAATTGGCGTGAGGGATGATCGTTGCCGCCCCGCAATCAAAGAGGTCTTTGACCTTCTTGTCCGGGTTTGGGATGACTTGCCGGCGGAGGATGAAGTACTTGGCCCAGAGATCCACGAAGGGCCAAATGCCGAGATACCCTTCCGTGTACGTGGCGTAGACGGAGAGCATCATGATCGCGTTGGCCGGAAGGTGATGAGGTTGGAGGTCGTAGGTGTCGAGGAAGACGCGGGAGAAGGGGCTAGCCGGAAGCCCAAACCCCCGCTCGAAATGCGTGAGGAACACTACATATTCACCGGATTGGGGTTCCGGCTGGACCTCGCCACTCGGAAGTCGACTCTCGACCTGTGGCGCGATCCGGTGTGTCCGGTATAACCATTCCAGATCCTCTTCGGTGGTCTCGGATCCATCCCTGCACCCCCGGATACTCTCGTCACCCGTCTCGGAAGGTCCAGAGGCCATATCCGAGCTTCTCTGCAGGCGGAGTGGCAGTTAGTCGAGTTAGTCTATCAGTAACTAAGACCCCGTAGTGCAAACTTCTAACATCGACCGTGTTCATAGCAAACGGATCTAGCATGCTCGAACAAATAAAATTAATCGACACGATAATACCCGAGCAAGGTATGAAGGTGGGCTAGTGCGAGTGGGCATGGGACGCGCCACCGTCGACGCCGCGCCAAGCGCGCTCGCCGGCGGCAGCGTGGTTCGTGGAGGCGCAAAATCACAGGCTCGTACGGTGGATCGTTACCGCGAGGAAGTTCTTCGGAGGGAACGAAGAAACTCACCGAAGGGGAGAGCACGACCGAGGCACAGGAATTGTGATGCCCAATGATGGAGACGAACGGCTCCGGCGGCGGCGGTGCTCATGCTTCGGGCGCAACGACGGCGGAGCGCTCGGGGTAGTCGCGGGAGAGGTTGGAGCTTTGGGGAAGAAGAGGAACTGACCGCTCCGGTCTCCTATTTATGGGGAGATCCGGAGCGGTTTCCGGGTTTCCCGCCCACGATCTCCCAAATCGTGGGTGGGATCAGATCGTGCCAATCGACACGTGGCGGCACCCGGAGCGTCCAATCCGGCCACACCGCGGGCCACAAGACCCCAACGGTTCGAATTCAGATCGAATGCGGACCCCAGCGCGCGTACCCGAGCAGAGGTGCGTGAAGTCAAAAACACTCAAGTGCTTATCTGGCTCGACAAGACCCCGGGTGGGACCCTCCCCCTGGAAAGGAATCTTGTCTGGCACGAATAATGAAATGTACCGGCATGACCATACCCGGTTGAGGCCCTAGAAGGTATCTAGTTGCACGAGCAGGGCCTCCCGGTTGGAATGATCTCGGGGTAGGGATCTCGGTAAAAGTCATCTCGGTATCGAAGCGGAAGATTGTCCCTTGCTTGCTTAGATGATTCTTGTTCTTAAACCTGATCCCGCGCATCGTCTTGAGTTGCTGCACAGCACCAGCTTCGGGGACTAGTGTCGGGGGGCTGCCCCCCAGGTAGGGCAGATCCCGGCACAATTCTGCAATATGGCAACAGTGTTTGACCTTTGGAGAGTGCAAGGGCCATCCTTTGGTGCACTGAAGGGATAACTTGACCATTCGGAGATGGTTAAGCCCAAGGTGTCTCTTGGGGGACGCAATGGTCATCCCTGGAGACTATAAATAGCCCCCCCCCCCCCCCAGGCGCTCAGAGCGGCAAAAGCCCAAGCGGACGGTTCCTCTAAGAACTAGCCTCTCGAAGATGTCTTTGGTAGCAGCCCAAGACATCTTCGGGAGGCTAGGCCTAGAGCTGCTCATCCTAAGTGCTACTCGGGTACATCCGGGAAGGATCTCAGATCTCACGGTCGATCGGAGGCTCCAGGTAAACTCCCCGGTGGAGAAGATCCCGGATGAACCGGATCGACTCCCCGGGTAGGTGAGAAGGGTCCAAGCTCGCTCCCCGGGTGCAGGCTAACCGACATGTAGATCTCGGTCCTGGAAGGTTGTTCAATGTGTGCAGGGAAGACTTACAGGATGGAGCAAGGAGGTAGCCGACATGGGAGATGCCTGTGGGACGTCAACGGTCCGGAGCAAGCTTTCCCGCCTAGCACGGGGGGGAAGTCCCATTCCCCCTGACACGGAAGCATGGTCACCTCCCGCCTGACACGGGAGCGTGTCAGCCGGTACGATAACGGTACGACAAGATCGGACATGCCTAGCCCGGCAATCCGGAAAAGCCTACTCGGGTTGGGCAAAGACATGTCTTGTCTCTGACAAATGGACAATGATGTTCCAGGACGGCGCCTGATGTCCTTGCAGGAATGATGACGGCAGGGCTATGCCGGATAGCTCGGCGGCTAGGTCGCACTAGCCAGTGTCGACATAACCGTTAGGCCTGTCCGGTGGGGCCATCCCGGATTAGGGTTTCTGGCCCTCCCGGCCGGAACTCTATAAAAGGCGCCATAACTGCTCCTGTGGGAGAGATACCAACTTGGAGGCCAAAACCATAGTCTCATTTACTCCTTGTGCATTTACTCCCCCCTCTCTCTAGTTCATCTTGTTCATCGTGTTCTTTACCGAAAGAGCTCCAAGAGCATGTTGTAGATCTTGTTCCACACTTATATTGAGAGGAAAGGCAGGAGTAGGGGTGTTACCTCCCCACGAGGGCCCCGAACTTGGGTACATCGTGTGTGTGTGTTCCCTGCCTTCGTGCAGTTATTCGTATTTACTAGATCTTCTCTCGTTCCCTTCGGTTGTGTTTGGTGTTCTTCGGAGATCCCGGTTATTCTGGCATCCTCCTGCGTGTGAGCTCTTTAGCTCGCTAGCCCTCCCCGGATCCACCAGCGTCCATTGGCCCCACACTTTAGCCATCCTATGGCATCTGCCGTGACACCACCACGACAGTTATGATTGGTGTTTAGCATTAGGTGGTTTCTTATGCGCTCAAAGCACCCCTACGAAGTAGCAATAAGTACGGTCTCACGGTCTAAGGAATAAGCTATCATATTACTTTCTATTGCAAATGACAAACATCATAATACGATCTTACTGCAATACTTTCTGTATGTCCATCACCTTATTCTATTAATAAGATGACCCCATTGTCAAGCGACGTCATTGTCCATGATCGGGAATCTCGATAATCTGCTGCCCAATGGACTAGTTTAGATAGAGGCTTACTAGGGACTCTGGTTGTCTATGTATCACACGTGTATTAATAATTCCGATTAACACAGTTATAGCATAATACAAAGACATATTATAAACTTATGAGATAATGCGATAAATACTATATATTTATTAGCCTCTAGGGAATATCTCCTTCACACTTTATTTTAGGTTGCAACTTTTATCATGTATGATTGATCTTGTCATTTGGTATTGGTGATCACTTTGGGAACATATAGTAAATCTTTTGGCTTTGGAAAACTTAGCATTGGTACGTAGCTACAATACTTTGAGACTTAAGAGAAAAAGAATTACATGTAGAGTATAGCATTCACTGATATTTCTCACTTTTCTATGACAAGCTTAGTATTCACAACTTAAAATTGTGTGTGCTTTCAAGTAAGAATTGCATGATTGTATTTTACTTCATGTATGTTTGTTTGTATCCATCAACTGTTATGCTTGCTACCCAACCTTACTAGCCAAAGACCTGAATCGAGAGGGAATGCTTGTCATACATCCAAACCTAGAACCAAAACCCCTGCCATCTTGAAACATCCCAAATTTCACAAAAATTTAAAACTTCCAAATTCATACCATTGCATGCATCATGTCATTGCATTTTGCATTTGCATCATTATTTATAAATGTTCAAAGAATAAAAATTATTATTTATAAAAATGTTATAAAATGCTTTCAAAAGGTTTAGTTTGGTAAAGATAAGTTTTACACAATTTTACAAATTGGTTTGAATCATTTTGGAGTTGCAAATCAAAAGTTGTGTAAATTCAGAAAAGAAAAAGAAAGAATAAAAATAAAATAAAAGGGAGCTCACCGAGCCGGCCTGCCCCGGCCCATTTTCCCTCCCCCTCGCGCGCTGCGCATAAAGCCCAGCAACAGCCCAGCGCCAGCTCGCTCTTCCCTCTCTTGCCCACACGCGGGCCCCACCCCTGACAAGTCGTGTCATCCCCAACCTCCGGCAGAGGATTTTCGGCTCCGAACGGAACTAAAACTCGAGATTGATTCGGTCGTTTAAACGATCTTTATCCCGTGCCCGAGCGCCCCATAAATACCCAGCCCCGCCGCCCTGTCTCCGCACCCCAAACCAAAGCTCAGATCGCCTCCAGGTTGTGTGAATTCGAGCTCGACGCCATCGCCATTGCCGCCGCCGTGTTCTTCAAAGTCCGGTGAGAAAAAGCATCCTCGAAGCCTCTCGTTCCTCTCAAACGATTTACCGCGTCCGTGCGAACGACCGTGACATCATTTCCCCAATTTTTCTGCAGCAGATCGAGCCGCTCGTCTCCACCCGAGGACCACTGTCGCTGCCTTCGTCTCCGGCGAGGAAGCAAGGGAGGAGCAAAGCGCCCCGACACCGAGCGCTACGCCATCGACTTCGTCTCGACGCCGCGCTTCTCCAGGTGCTATTTCCGATCCCCGTAGCGTAGATTCGTTGTACTCCGGCCATGAAGCCACCGTGGGGAAATTTTTCGGCCGAACTTCGGCGCTAGCGCCGCCACCTTCTGGTTCTTTAATCCTACGTCGTTAGATCTGCTACAGACGCGCTAGATTAGATCTCCTCGCGAAGGGGTATGGACCAACCGGAAGCCGTCGCGTCGCCGAAGACCGCGTCCGTCCACGCCGCGCCGCCAACGCCGCGTCCACCTATCCCGCTTATGCCCGCGAAGTCGCCGAGCAAACCAGGAGCCGCCACGTCGCCCGAGGAACTCTACGTGAAGATTATTTTTCTGTTTCTCACATATGATTCTATCATTAATTTTCACTCCTTTATCCAAAAATTATATCAAAAATTGTTTTGGAAAGATTATGAAGTATGTTAACTTTTGGAATCACTATATTTATATTTTATTGAATTAATTTTTTTAATAACAGAAATGGCATTAATGGTAAATTAAGCATAATTATAAATATAAAATTTATTCCTCATCAAACTGTTTTGCTATGAACTTGTAGGGCTAAGTACTAGCTATAGGAATACTCCACTATTTTTGTTTAGAATATTCTATGAACTCTTGTGCATTTATTGTGATTAAAGGCTTTTTAGACATTATATAATAAATAAAATTAATTAGAAATTTTTTATAAATTATTTTCTTCATGAATTCGAATTATAAGAGTACTTATCATGTTATAGCACCTTTTTCACATAAAAGTACTTAGAAAATAATTGAGGAGCTTTTATTTGACTAAAAGTGTGAAATTCCTCGCTAAGTGTTGTCTTTGAACCTTCTAAGTCCTTGGTAAAATTTGACCACAAGGGTGTGACCTTGGTCCTTAGTAAATTTTGGACCAACAAAACTTGACTCGCATTAACTCACATATTCCATAGCATGGCATGCATCTAGCCTCAGGAATATCTTGCACATCATACATGGCATATTTTCCTTAGTGGTTTTTATGAAACTTGTTTGTTTATATTATATTGTTTGTTGTGTTAGAATATTCGGAGAGAAACGAGGACTGCATTTGTTTCTGCTGTTCTGCTTGTTGCCAAGGCAAGTGGCACACCACCATAAATTTCCTAAGTATTTTCTATGCATTACTGAGTGTTTTCTATATGCATGTGTAGGACTTAGTAGATTGCTATGCAAAAATTTAGAACTCCCTATCCCTTGAGTCTAGGAACCTATGTAATGACTTAGTATAATTATTGATGCTATGCAAAAGTGTTTTACTGGAAAACTTAAATTCTACTAAGTTAATGTAACACCTGGGTGGAATTGGTTTTGATTGGTTTATGTTGAGTGTTATTCCTTAGGGGTGATCTCTAAGGGATGGTCACTTGTGGATGGCCACCCAGGGTAATAAAGGGACCAATGTTTTCTCTAAGTGAAGATTGCTTCTCATGCAACCATTAGTCAATGGGCTCTGGCTAGATGGAGTAAGCTGCGTGGACTCGGCCCGACTTGACAGGTGGTCGTAGATGGTTAGCTTGGAGCGCGTCAAGTTTGCAAGGGACGGGAAGATGCTTCTGAAAAGTATCGTCTCAACTCTCTCCTTTTCCTTAGCACAAATGGTGTGCTTAAGGATAGTTTGGGTTTGTTGGGTCTTGTAACGCCCCGAGATTTTTCAAAATTAGAAATTGTTTGTTTTTCTTTTTGCATCAACATGACATCATCATGCATCATTTGCATTTGTCAATCTTAATTTAAATTATTGCATTTAAATTTAAACTCCATTTAAATTCTTTTCCACTTTTAAATCTAATTAAAATCAAATTAATTTAAATGTGATATTTAAATTCTTTTCAAATATTCAAAATTAATATATTAAATTGTGTATTTTTTAAACAATAATTATTTGCCAAAAGTTATATATCTTTTCTTCTTCTATTTTATTTTAAAAACATAAACAGAAAAGAATAAATAAAAGAATTAAAAAATAAAACCAGAGGGAGAAAGAAAAAACCTCAGTGGGCCGAAGCCACTTACCTTGGCCCATCACCCCTCTCTCCTTCGGCCCACCTCACCCCTTCGATCCCTTCTTCTCCGTACGGTCAACACCAGGAGAACGTGCACCTCCACCTTGGCCATGGCCCCCACCTCCAACCACTCCCCCTCCTACTTAGCCGCCCCTGCTCTCTCCCCCAAACCCTAGCCCTTCCTCCTCCCTCTCCCCCAGAGCCGCCGCCGCCGCCCCCTCTCTCCTTCTCCTATGTTTCCTACCCCCGTTTCTCCACCTCCATTACCGGAAGAGGGAGCTCACTGTGTCATCGCCTCGTTCATCGCCAAGACTACCTGAGCGCGGGAATGGAACCTCCTTGCCTTCCTCTCCGTTCCTGTAGAAGAGCTCGTGCTGGCACTGATGGGAGCGCCGCCGCCGAGCCCGTCTCCTCCAACGCCAAGCTCTCCGTCCTCCTCTCCCCAACTCGAATTCAGCCTCCTCCGAGCGCTCCGCTGCGACCCTGACCTTCCTCGAGGTGAGCCACACCTCCGGGAACCTCTTCCCCTCCCTTCTACTTGCTCTGGGTGTCCGCCTTCGAGCGGCGCCGCGTCGGTCGCTGGTTTTCGTCCGTCCGTCGTCGTCGTCTTCGTTCAGACTGAAACTTTGATCTGTTCAAAAATTCAGCTGGCGTTTCCTTACCAGCTCATGTTACTTCGTTTCCAAAGAGTAATCACAAGTGTCATCTTAGTAGAGTGGTTGTGCTTCTGATCCCGCGCCGGAGACGCCTGAGATCGAGTCACCGCGGCCCTTTTTTTCCTGTTGTCCAGAATCGTGGCCAAAGTCTGCAGTTTTGTTCAGATTCAGTTAACGCAATACGGATGGCTTATCTTCTCTGTTTTTCCTATACATGCATCAAACACATCCCGAACCCAGCGGCTTAGCACTCCACCTTCCATCTAGCAGAGCCGGGTTCGAATCCCCTCTGTACCAATTAAAATCACCCCCTTTTTTTTTCTTTCCATCCCTGACATGCACCCCCTTTTTTTTCTTTCCATCCCTGACATGGGGTCCCACCTGTCATTCTCTCCTAGAGATAAGGCGATGTATAATTTTCCCTGAGCCCCTTGTGCTCTCTGGTTTCCTGCAGAGCCCCTCACTGATTTTTCTTTTCCATCACAGATAGGTCCCTGCACAATTTCAGAAACACCCCTACAACTAAAAATGTAATAACTTTAATTCCATAACTCCAATTAAAATAATCTTTATATGTTTTTGTATCAGAAAATTGCAAAGAATATTAATATGTCATTTGTATGCCATTTTGCATCTGTTATTTTAATTGCTTAGTATAATTTGTTAGTTGCAACTAAATAATTAAATATGGAATCTGTGAGGTAATAAATATATAATGCCCTATTCCATTTAATTTAATTAGATCACCCATGCCATATGTTACCATCATAACCAATATTTAATATTGCTGGTAAATAAATAACTTGCACCTAAATATTAATTGCCGGGATGGTTTTCCAGCTTAATTTGGATTAATTGCTTTTGTATTGCATCTTGCCATGTCATGCATCATTCTCACATGATCATGCTGGATCTTTGCCGTAGTTATAAAATGCATCTTTTACGCTTTCCAGTGTTTGTTGCTTCTTCGCGGATAAGACATTGAGATTTGTGAGCAACGACAAGATCTGCTACCATGCGGGATTCCAGGCAAGCAAAATTTGCTTGTTTACCTATAAATTGTCTTTCATTCCTGCCGTTGATCTCTGCTACCCTAGTTATCGATTCTTGAACTGCGATCCCATCACATGTTTATCCTGCAGCCCATACAGCTTTATCCCCACATCCTAATACTTGTTGCATGTTTATCTGTTAGCCTTGCGAGTCGTAGCGCATGCTTAGAGTTGTTTGTGCGAGTCGTCTGTTGGTCGTTTATTTCATATGCTTCGTATGATAGATTTTTCTACCTTAATAAAATGTTGTTCTATATTGGGGTATTATTATTAAAAGATAAGGCACCGGCGGAAGGCCTTGCGAGGTGCTTTGTTCTGCTAAGTGTCGACCTAGGAACTCAGTTCTTGTCCTCGGATCCAATTTTGAGCGCACTAACCGCTTGTGGGAGGCCCTATGGAGCCCCCCGCGGCTTCGATCTAATCCGCTTCTTATCCAGGGCGCCACAAGTAGTTCGGGCTTTCCATTTGATGTATGCATATGGTTACCTAACGATCTCATGATGATGGAGTAGTCGATTCTCATATAGGGTGGCACGTTCTTAGAGTGCTATGAAGGTCGTATCCCGCGGGCACTGGACCTGATTAGCCGTGCACACAATCATGCGGTTCCCTGGATGGGTCGTAGAGAAGAGATTTGCCGTGTTGAGATGCCCTAGCTTCAGGCTTTGCTTTTGGGGTTGATCGAACGAGTACGGGTCCAGTAGTGCACCCCTGCAGGGTATAATCTTATCGATGAGCCGTGTCCACGGTTATGGACGACTTGGTGATGATGCTGGCTAACAAGATCATAGACAACTTACACCTAATCATTGTTAGTTAACCTGACTAGTAATGTAGAATTACTTTCACAATAACTTGTAACTAAAATTGTTCAATGTGTGAGTTTTCCCGAATTGCTTCCTCATACCTGGTTGAGGGGGTTAATCCGAGAATGGGTTATGTTTGGTGTTAGTTGTAGATGTTTATCTTATGCGCTCTCTTATCCCTCTCTAATTAGACGGAAGTTGTAGCGTGTCTCTTTAGGTTGCTAGTGCTGCTGCCGCTAAGTCCACCTCCCCTATATTTTGGGAGATGGTGTAGAAAGTAGGCAAGTCGGTTTTTCTTGCTAGGGAGTGCCCTTACCCTCTTTTGGGTTGTGCTTTATGTGCAGTCAACAGGTTTGAAGTCTGACGATGTTAGCTTGGGAATCCCTCCAGCTTGGCTGGGCTGGGATATGTCACCATTGCTTATCTTCAGGACTCTTAGTCCAATTTGCATCTTATCCGTAGTCGGATACTATTTTGCTTCCGCTGTCATTTAAATCTTTGTATTGTATCATTTGTATCTTGACTCGTCCGAGTCGTTGTTGTATTATATATTTTGTTGTATTTGTGGATGTATCGGAACTGTTGTAATGTTATCACAATTCCACCCACATAATGCGCATGTTTTCGGCGTGCACATTATGTCTGGTGGTCGACCTAAAATCGTTATTATGCGGATTTCGGCGGGAGCGCTTAAATCTACATAGTACCGATTTTCGGACGTCACAAAGTAGCATCAGAGCCTTGGTTTCGATCTCCTTGTTGTTTCGATACGAATGGTTATCGAAGCAGCGGGTCTGCAAAAGCCTGTAGGATAACCTCGCTAACGGTCAATGTTTGTAGAGTGTCTAAATTATTTGACTAAAAGTTATTTTGAAAATATCTCAATAGGTTTCTTTTTACTCCTTCCCTCTATTCTATTTCTCCGCTTACCTTATTTGTTTTCGAGTCTCTTCTCTTATCCAACTTTCAAAGTTTAGGATTCTACGTGGGTGGACGATTTCTTGCCTTTTATCCTATTAGGTTCGATCTTCGCGAATCTTCATCGACATGAGCAACTCTTCTTGTTAGTGGTGTCGATAATTTCAAGGTGGAGCAACAATCCCTTGTTAGTGGTGTCGAGAAGTTCTTCACGGAGCCGGAAGACTCGGTAGTTAACCTCTCTTCTTGTGGTCTCGGCGAGGATCGCGGGACGCGATCCCTTATTAGTGGTGTCGATTGTAACGCCCCGAGATTTTTCCCAATTAGAAATTGTTTGTTTTTCTTTTTGCATCAACATGACATCATCATGCATCATTTGCATTTGTCAATCTTAATTTAAATTATTGCATTTAAATTTAAACTCCATTTAAATTATTTTCCACTTTTAAATCTAATTAAAATCAAATTAATTTAAATGTGATATTTAAATTCTTTTCAAATATTCAAAATTAATATATTAAATTGTGTATTTTTAAAACAATAATTATTTGCCAAAAGTTATATATCTTTTCTTCTTCTATTTTATTTTAAAAACATAAACATAAAAGAATAAACAAAAGAATTAAAAAATAAAACCAGAGGGAGAAAGAAAAAACCTCAGTGGGCCGAAGCCACTTACCTTGGCCCATCACCCCTCTCTCCTTCGGCCCACCTCACCCCTTCGATCCCTTCTTCTCCGTACGGTCAACACCAGGAGAACGTGCACCTCCACCTTGGCCATGGCCCCCACCTCCAACCACTCCCCCTCCTACTTAGCCTCCCCTGCTCTCTCCCCCAAACCCTAGCCCTTCCTCCTCCCTCTCCCCAGAGCCGCCACCGCCGCCCCCTCTCTCCTTCTCCTCTGTTTCCTACCCCCGTTTCTCCACCTCCATTACCGGAAGAGGGAGCTCACTGTGTCGTCGCCTCGTTCATCGCCAAGACCACCTGAGCGCGGGAATGGAACCTCCTTGCCATCCTCTCCGTTCCTGTAGAAGAGCTCGTGCTGGCATTGATGGGAGCGCCGCCGCCGAGCCCGTCTCCTCCGACGCCAAGCTCTCCGTCCTCCTCTCCCCACCTCGAATTCAGCCTCCTCCGAGCGCTCCGCTGCGACCCTGACCTTCCTCGAGCCACACATCCGGGAACCTCTTCCTCTCCCTTCTACTTGCTCTGGGTGTCCGCCTTCGAGCGGCGCCGCATCGGTCGCTGGTTTTCGTCCGTCCGTCGCCGTCGTCTTCGTTCAGATTGAAACTTTGATCTGTTCAAAAATTCAGCTAGCGTTTCCTTACCAGCTCATGTTACTTCGTTTCCAAAGAGTAATCACAAGTGTCATCTTAGTAGAGTGGTTGTGCTTCTGATCCCGAGCCAGAGACGCCAGAGATCGAGTCACCGCGGCCCCTTTTTTCCTGTTGTCCAGAATCGTGGCCAAAGTCTGCAGTTTTGTTCAGATTCAGTTAACGCAATACGGATGGCTTATCTTCTCTGTTTTTCCTATGCATGCATAAAACACATCCCGAACCCAGTTGCTGAGCACTCCATCTTCCATCTAGCAGAGCCGGGTTCGAATCCCCTCTGTGCCAATTAAAATCACCCCCTTTTTTTTCTTTCCATCCCTGACATGGGGTCCCACCTGTCATTCTCTCCTAGAGATAAGGCGATGTATAATTTTCCCTGAGCCCCTTGTGCTCTCTGGTTTCCTGCAGCCCCTCACTGATTTTTCTTTTCCATCACAGATAGGTCCCTGCACAATTTCAGAAACACCCCTACAACTAAAAATGTAATAACTTTAATTCCATAACTCCAATTAAAATAATCTTTATATGTTTTTGTATCAGAAAATTGCAAAGAATATTAATATGCCATTTGTATGCCATTTTGCATCTGTTATTTTAATTGCTTAGTATAATTTGTTAGTTGCAACTAAATAATTAAATATGGAATGTGTGGGGTAATAAATATATAATGCCCTATTCCATTTAATTTAATTAGATCACCCATGCCATATGTTACCATCTTAACCAATATTAAATATTGCTGGTAAATAAATAACTTGCACCTAAATATTAATTGTCGGGATTGTTTTCCCGCTTAATTTGGATTAATATCTTTTGTATTGCATCTTGCCATGTCATGCATCATTCTCACATGATCATGCTGGATCTTTGTCGTAGTTATAAAATGCATCTTTTACGCTTTCCAATTTTTGTTGCTTCTTCGCGGATAAGACGTTGAGATTTGTGAGCAACGACAAGATCTGCTACCATGCGAGATTCCAGGCAAGAAAAATTTGCTTGTTTACCTATACATTGTCTTTCATTCCTGCCGTTGATCTCTGCTACCCTAGTTATCGATTCGTGAACTGCGAGCCCATCACATGTTTATCCTGCAGCCCATACAGCTTTATCCCCACATCCTAATACATGTTGCATGTTTATTTGTTAGCCTTGCGAGTCGTAGCGCATACTTAGAGTTGTTTGTGCGAGTCGTCTGTTGGTCGTTTATTTCATATGCTTAGTATGATAGATTATTCTACCTTAATAAAATGTTGTTCTATATTGGGGTATTATAATTAAAAGATAAGGCACCGGCGGAAGGCCTTGCGAGGTGCTTTGTTCTGCTAAGTGTCGACCTAGGAACTCAGTTCTTATCCTCGGATCCAATTTTGAGCGCACTAACCGCTTGTGGGAGGCCCTATGGAGCCCCCCACGCCTTTGATCTAATCCGCTTCTTATCCAGGGCGCCGCAAGTAGTTCGGGCTTTCCATTTGATGCATGCATATGGTTACCTAACGATCTCATGATGATGGAGTAGTCGATTCTCATATAGGGTGGCACGTTCTTAGAGTGCTATGAAGGTCGTATCCCGCGGGCACTGGACCTGATTAGCCGTGCACACAATCATGTGGTTCCCTGGATGGGTCGTAGAGAAGAGATTTGTCGTGTTGAGATGCCCTAGCTTCTGGCTTTGCTTTTGGGGTTGATCGAACGAGTACGGGTCCAGTAGTGCACCCCTGCAGGGTATAATCTTATCGATGAGCCGTGTCCACGGTTATGGACGACTTGGTGATGATGTTGGCTAACAAGATCATAGACAACTTACACCTAATCATTGTTAGTTAACCTGACTAGTAATATAGAATTACTTTCACAATAACTTGTAACTAAAATTGTTCAATGTGTGAGTTTTCCCGAATTGCTTCCTCATACTTGGTTGAGGGGGTTAATCCGAGAATGGGTTATGTTTGGTGTTAGTTGTAGATGTTTATCTTATGCGCTCTCTTATCCCTCTCTAATTAGACGGAAGTTGTAGCGTGTCTCTTTAGGTTGCTAGTGCTGCTGCCGCTAAGTCCACCTCCCCTATATTTTGGGAGATGGTGTAGAAAGTAGGCAAGTCGGTTTTGCTTGCCAGGGAGTGCCCTGACCCTCTTTGGGTGGTGCTTTATGTGCAGTCAACAGGTTTGAAGTCTGACGACGTTAGCTTGGGAATCCCTCCGGCTTGGCTGGGCAGGGATATGGCGCCATTGCTTATCTTCAGAACTCTTAGTCCAATTTGCATCTTATCCGTAGTCGGATACTATTTTGCTTCCGCTGTCGTTTAAATCCTTGTATTGTATCATTTGTATCTTGACTCGTCCGAGTCGTTGTTGTATTATATATTCTGTTGTATTTGTGGATGTATCGGAACTGTTGTAATGTTATCACAATTCCACCCACATAATGCGCATGTTTTCGGCGTGCACATTATGTCTGGTGGTCGACCTAAAATCGTTATTATGCGGATTTCGGCGGGAGCGCTTAAATCTACATAGTACCGATTTTCGGGCGTCACGGGTCTAAGGTGAAAGTGCACAACCTCTGCAGAGTTAAAACTAAGTACTTAGTCGTGTCCCCGGTTACGGACAATTTGAGCTGCTGATCGAGGATTCAACAGAGGCTCCCAACATTCCAATTTCCTAAATTAAAAACTTGATGGGTGAACAAGGATAGAAAGACTATGGTTTTCAAGCCATATTGTCTCTTAATTTGATGCAAAAGTTTTACAAAAGATAGGCAAAAACTGGCTTTATGCAAATAGCCTTGAAACTCCACCAGCCAAATAAGCATATAGGATATAGAGTTTTTCCTTAAGTGTCCACCATAGTGTCACTTGCCAGACTCCATTTTATATGGAATCTGACCCACTCTGTTGCAAATTATTATTTGTTGCAGAAGCTTCTGATGAAGAGTAAGGAATACGTTTGGGTTTCGAGTCTACACCCACATGTTTTCGCCTGTGGCGTGTCATGAAGATGGAGGCTCATTGAAGTTCTATTTCCGCTGCTTTATTGTTTGAGCTAGATTTAAGCTATGCAAAGATGTATCGAACAATTTATTTTACCAAGTCTGGATTACTCGTGTAATATTGATACAATGTTGTGATATTCATCGTAAACTGTGTGTGCAAATGATTCGATCCAGGGGTTTGCACTATACACAGGTACCTGCTATAAAATCAAAAGCTCTAGCACATGCTTGTATCTCTGCTTCCCTCTGCGAAGGGCCTATCTTTTACTTTATGTTGAGTCAGTAAACCTATCTCCTTCTATCTTAAGCAAGCATTTGAGTTGATTGTGATTCAACCATTCATACATTAGTATTGGTAATCATGTCTTTCATTCTTTCTTGCTTAGCACATTGTTGGCATCTAATGAATTTGATTTTTGGAGCTATCAACCTATAAAGAGGGCTGTTTTATAAACTAAGCTCAATTGCTCATTGTTCTCTGACCAAGGACTAAGTTTGCCAACACCAACTATGGTTTTCTCTATGTACCTTACTGTGGTTTCCCTCTACTTGTTACAAGTTGATTTATACATGAACGGAGTTACTATCTAAGATGACTTGTGAATTTATCCATGTGATTCTTCGTGTCCGTATATTTTATATCGACACCTCACTCCATAAATCTGTGGTCATGTTTACCGAGTTCAGCTTTCGCTTGGGGACAAGCGAGGTCTAAGCTTGGGGGGAGTTGATATGTCTATTTTGCATCAATATTTTATATCATAATTTACTGCTATTCATTGATATATATCGTATTTGGAGATGATACTTATGTTATTTCATCTATTTTACATGATTGATGATCATTGGGGGATGGAACTCCGGAATCTGAATTCTGCTGGAAAAAGCACCGTCAAGATACAATATTTGCGAAAACCAGAAGAACAAAGTGGACATCTGGGATTTATTTCTGAATTATTTCATGAAGGAGGCCAAAAGGAGAGCCTGGGGTGGGGCCAGGGGGCCCACACCACCTACCGGCGTGGCCAGGAAGCCAGCCGTGCGAGCAGGTGGTGAGGCCACCCTGGCCCACCACTTGGCGCACCCCTTCACTTACTTCTTCACCCCGAAGATTTAAAATTCATACATTGTCCATAAACCCTCTCGGCCGCCACCACGAGGCGGAGAAGACAGATAGAGAAAAGCTCTCCGGCAGGCTGCGTTGCCTCCGGGGAAATTCCTTCCCGGAGGGGGGAAATCGTCGACATTGTCACCGTCATCGAGCTGCACTCCATCACCATCGCCAACACCACCATCTCCACCGCCGACGCTGTCATCTCCGTCCATCCACTATGTTCCCGCTGTAACATCTAGGGCTAAATTCTGTGTATTTGATAGGGGAAACTCTCTAGATGTTGATTGCTATTGTTATTGATGCTATTGAGTGAAACCGTTGAATTAGGGTTTATGTTCAGATTGTTATTCATCATTATATCACCTCTGATCATGTTCATTATTGTGTGTTGTGAGTAGTTCGTTGTGTTCTTGAGGACATGGGAGAAGTCTAGATGTTAGTAGTGAACTATGTTGATTAATATTTGATGTTTTGATATTTAAGTTGTGGTGTCATGTGAACGTCGACTACGTGACACTTCACCTTTATGGGCCTAGGGGAATGCATTGTGTACTCGGTTATCATTTGTGGGGTTGCCGGAGTGACAGAAACCTAAACCCCCATTGGTATTCCGATGCACGAGGGATCGCAGGATCTCAGAGTTTAAGGCTATGGTTAGATTTATCTTAATTATTTTCTTGTAATTGCGGATGCTTGCAAGGGGTATAATCATAAGTATGTATTAGTCCTAGGAAGGGTAGTGCATTAGCATAGCTTCACCCACACGACACTTATCTAAACACTAAAGATTATTCATCAATATGAAGCGAAAGCACTAGATAGAAATCCCGTGTGTCCTCAAGAACGTTTGGTCAACATAAGTAAACAAACCGGCTTGTCCTTTGCTCTCAAAAGGATTGGGCCACTCGCTGCAATTATATTTGCCGCGCTTTATTTACTCACACTTTATTTCTATGTTATATTGAAGTCTACTAAAAACTTGTCGTAAAATCCTCATCGAAACCACTTGTCAACACCTTCTTCTCCTCGTTGGGTTGGACACTCTTATTTATCGAAAGTACTGCGATACACCCCCTATACTTGTGGGTCATCGTGTGCCCACATACTTTCTCCTAAGTAGGGTTTGCCAAACCCCTTCTCCAGACAGAAGTTTGAAGGGCCATTTGCCAATGAGGGCCATGTTATTGAACTTTAGGTCATGAATACCAAGCCCTCCTTGATCCTTAGCTCGGCAAACCACTCTCCGCTAGCCAATCGATATTTCCTTTTCTCACAATCGCCTTGTCGAAAAAATCTTGATCGGAAATAATTCAGTCTTTTTAAGACTCTTTTTGGAAGTTGGAAAATGATATCATATACAACACCATATTACCTAGTACTAAATTGATGAGAACCAATCTTTCACCTAAACAATAGTAATTTATCTTTCCAACTATTTAATCTAGCTTGTAGTCTGTCCTCTACCAATTTCCATTCAACGTTTGTAAGTCTCTGATAATGAATCGGAATACCCAAATATTTGAGAGGAAACTGACCTTGTCCGCAACTGAAATGTTCTGCGTACGGGGTGACCTCATCTTGAGCCTCGCCAAAATAAAACAACTCACTCTTATAAAAGTTTATTTTAGACTCGGAAAAATGCTTAGACACCGAGAGTATTAAGTTCATGTCTCTCGCCTTTTTGATATCATGTTCCGTAAACAGAATGGTATCAACATATTGAAAAATGGACAAGCCTCCATCCACAAGTTGGGGTATTGATATGTCTCCAATGTATCCATAATTTCTTGTGTTCCATGCTATGTTATATCATGTTATTACATGTTTTATATGCATTTTATACAGTTTTATGCATTTTATGGGACTAACCTATTAACAAGATGCACAGTGTCAGTTCCCTGTTTTCTGTTGTTTTTGGTTTCAGAAAAGCTCTTAGGGAAATATACGCGAAATTGGAAACGAGCAAAGCAGTATTTATTTTTGGAATATTTGCGACCAGAACAACCAAAGAAGAAACAAAGGCGGACCCCGAGGGGCCCACACTACCTCGTGGCGCGGGCCAGAAGCCAGCCGCGCTGGGAGGTGGTGTGGCGCCCACCGACCTAGGTCTTTCGCCCATAAATACCTCCGTGACCTAAAAACTCCAGACGTTAATCACTTTTTCCTCCACGGGTCCGTCGCCGCCCCCACTTCGGGAGAGATCAGAACTGCTCCCCGGCACCCTACCGGGAGGGGGAAGCGTCCCCGGAGGCCTCTACGTCGCCATGACCGCCTCCGGACTGATGCGTGAGTAGTCTACGTTGGACTACGGGTCCATAGCAGTAGCTAGATGGTTATCTTCTCCTCTTATGCTATCATGTTTAGATCTTGTGAGCTGTCTATCATGATCAAGATCATCTTTATGTAATTCTCCATGTTGTGTTTGCTGGGATCCGATGGAAATTGAGTACTAAAGTTATTGATTCATCATATATCATGTGTGTGCTATTTAATGATCTTGCATGCTCTCCGTTACTTGTGTATGCTGAAACCAAGTAGATGCTTGTAACTCCAAGAGGGGGTATTTATGCTCGGTAGTAGGTTCATGTCTCTATTTAATCTGGGGCAGTGACAAAAAGCTCTAAGGTTGTAGATGTACTGTTGCTAGTAGGGATAAAATATTAGTACTTTATCTAAGGATGATTTTACTTACTTACTTTACACAGTGCTTAACGCGATAATCTCCTGCGTGAAACTTAATACTGAAAGGGGTGCGGACGCTAACCGGAAGGTGGATTATTAGTCATAGATGTGGTTGGAACGGTCTACGTATATTGTTGTAATGCCCGAATGAATCTCACACTAGACACCATATCATTAGTATATGCATTTTGTTGCTCATCATTATTCTATCAATTGCCTAGCTGTAATTTGTTTACCACGCATGGATGAATATTATTATTATTTATGGAGAGACACCACTAGTGAACTGTGGACTCCAGTCCTTCTCATTAATCTGATAAAACCACAACTGGAAACCTGTTACTTTCTGCAAACAAACATATTTCTTCCATACATACATTTAATCTTTTGTTACATCAAGCCGGTGGGATTGACACCCTCACCGTTAAGTTGGGGCAAAATATTTTGATTGTGTTGTGTGCAGATTCCACGTCTCCGACGCCACACAAAGAGTTTCTGGCGCTGCTGACACCTCGGGGAACGTTCATCTCCTACTGGTTCGATAACCTTGGTTTCATAACTGAGCGAAATCTTACTGCTCTGCTACTTCACACCCTCCTCTTGGGGATTAACCAACTTCGCGCCTGTAGTGCATCAGGTATCACTTCTTTATTTTTTTTGCAGGGGGGGAGAGGATTACATTAAGCCAAGGAAGGTCTCTTATCTAATGCTACAACTCTATCAATCTCCTGGGGGAAGCTTCCGAGCCATACTTCAGTTCTTGCTTGCAGTCGTCCCATCCTTGCTAGCTCGTGACTGGCACCATTGGCGTCACAAGGGATGCTAGCTATTCTTGTACCTCTTTCCTGAATAAGATCACGTATCCTGCTGATGCTGAACGCATAGCCCGATGTGTTCGGGGTTGACTCCTGGATCAGCTTAAATGCTTCAGAGCAGTCGGTCTCCACAATGAAGTTCTTTGTTGTCCAGTGCAGCGCAAGGCGCAAGCCCTCCTCGATTGCGCTTAGTTCTGATTCCAGGGCATCGTTGCAGTGATTAAGATGTCGGCATGCTGCCACAATGACGCCACCAGTATGATCCCGCAAGATCATGCCTGCCCCAGCCCCTACATCCTGGATAAATGCGCCATCCACATTCAGCTTTGCCTCATCTTGATCAGGAGGAGTCCAGCGTTTCCTGACCTTCTGTCTCCCATCAGAATTTCCATGCTTCTGCTTAAAACCAGCCTCGGGATCAATGACCATCTTGCCCTTGATCACATCTGTAGTTGAAAATTGTTTAACCATAAACAAAGAATTTAAATAGCTCACCCGGAATCGCCTGATCCTTCAATCGATGGGCAAGGTTTATGGTGTGTCATCTCGTTATTAGCATGCCATATGCGCCATAATGTCATATCCAAAGGCTGCGAGCGTGGGGGCACCCATGAACACATGGAATGTGTCCTCCGCTTCCACTCCACATATATCACATGTATCCGTTACAGTGATATAACGGTGTTTAAGATTTACCTTAGTACCTAAGGCATTCCTGCAAATCTTCCATGCTAGGGTTTTAACCTTAGGAGGGACCGGGCGCCATATGAGCTTCGAGCTAGGACATTCACAATCAGGTCGTAGACTTGAAGCGCCACGATCCTGTTTATACATGCTATTTGTTAGGGCAAGATTGTACGCACTCTTCACAGAAAACATACCCCTCTTGTCCGACTGCCAAGCAGTGAAGTCAGTGTCATTTCTCAGGGATGGTTTGATTTTCAGAATTTGTGACACATCATGCTGGTTGAAATAAAGTTGCAGCATTTGCTCATTCCACCCACCTGTAGGTAGGAGAAAATAAGCTACCCACCAATAACGACATCAACCTTGAGGTGTGCTCGGGTGATAGCATTTTCCGGTAGGGATCCATGGGTCTCTCCAAGCACGAATTAGGCTACCATTGCCCACTCTCCAGATCAGCCCTTGCTTAAGAAGCTCTAACCCATACTCAATGGCAGTCCAGGTTGAGGATTTGTTGCCTGTGAAGACTGTATCAATTAACGAGCCATTGGGAAAATATTTTTCCTTCAATAATCTGGCGCATAAAGTGTCAGGGAACTGAATGAGGCACCAAGCCTGATGTGCCAGCAAGGCTTGATTGAAGAGATGCATATATCTGAATCCCAACCCACCGTGGCTTTTCGGTCTGAGCATGATATCCCACGCCACCCAGAAGGTTTTCCTTTTACCATCTTCAGCACCCCACCAGAAACGTCTAATCATCTTAGTGAGCTCGCCGCACAAGCCTAGAGGCAGCTTAAAAACACCCATCACATATAGGGGAATTGCGTGAGCAATAGACTTAATCAAGGCTTCCTTGGCAGCTTGGGATTTATGCTTATCATCCCATTCAACTAGGCATTTTGCCAATCTATCTTGGAGGCTTTCAAATTTGCTGCTGGACATAGGGCCATCAGGTGTTGCCAATCCCAGGTACTTTGTTTCAAAGGTCTCTTGTTGCACACCCAAAGTTTGCTTAATCTCCACCGGTGTAGGTATTGGGCAGGAGTGCCCAAACAGAATAGAACACTTTTCAGGATTAATAAGCTGACCCGTGCTACTGGCATATTGAACAAGAACATCTTTCACTCGCACTGCTTGTATAGTGTCAGCTTTAAAGAACAAAAGACTGTCATCAGCAAACAGAAGATGCGAAATACCAGGAGCTTGCCTACAAATCTTCACAGCCTCTAGCTGATTGCTTGCAACCGCGTGATGGAGCAGCAATGATAATCCATCAGCCACAAACAAAAACAAAAAGGAAGACAGTGGGTCACCTTGCCGGAGTCCCCGGGAAGGCGAAAATGAATCTAGGAGGGTTCCATTAAATTTAACCTTTATTGCACCGACGTGACACACGCCATTATCCAGTCAACCCATCGGTGCGAGAACCCTAACCTTTGCATCACTTTCCGAAAGAACAGCCAGTCCACCCGATCATAGGCTTTAGAGAGGTCCAATTTAAAGGCACAAAAATTCTTATCCATCTTCTTGTTATGTTGTATGTAGTGCAGACACTCAAAGGCTACCAAGGCATTATCAGTGATCAACCTTCCCGGCACAAACACACTTTGGTCGATAGAAATGATATCTCAAAGGATAGGCCGGAGACGATTAACCATACACTTTCCAATGACTTTGTAGACCACGGTACATAAACTGATAGTCTTAAGTCTTTCATCGTCTCAGGTTGCTCTTTCTTAGGAATTAAAACGACGGCCGTATCATTGAAGCCATCCGGGGTTTTACCATTAACAAAAAAGAGCTTGACCGCGTTAATCACCTCTACCTTTATTGTCCCCCAACTTCGCTGATAGAACCGCGCTGGAAAACCATCCATCCCTGGGGCTTTAAGAGGTCCTATTTGAAACAATGCATCACCAATTTCATCATCTGTGAACTCTTTACACAAATCAGCGTTCATCTCCGGTGTGACCTTTTCTTGTACAAGGGAGATTAAATGATCTGAATTAAGGGACGGATCCTTTGTGAAGAGCTCCTGAAAGTATGAATTTGCCATACGCTCCATATCCATATCCGTGGGTACATCTTTCCATACACCATCAGAATCCTTTAATTTCTTGATTTTATTTCTTCTAGCTCGCCACTTTGCTGTTTGATGGAAAAAATTGTATTACGGTCACCCTCCTTCAACCAAATCACCCGCGATCGCTGCAACCACATAGTCTCTTCCTTATACAAGAGCTCATTCATATGATTAGTGACTTTCCGAATCTCAGGTTGGTCCGTGATTCGTTTCCAACGTATCCATAATTTCTTATGTTCCATGCTATGTTATATCATGTTATTACATGTTTTATATGCATTTTATATAGTTTTATGCATTTTTTCGGACTAACCTGTTAACAAGATGCCATAGTGCCAGTTCCCTGTTTTCTGCTGTTTTTGGTTTCAGAAAAGTACTTAAGGAAATATTCTTAGAATTGGAAATTAAAGATCCTGAAATTATTTTTGAAATATTTGCGTCACGAGGAACCGAAGACGAGACGAAGAGGAGCCACGAGGCGCCCACACCACCTCGTGGCGCGGGCCCCATGCTAGCCGCTTCAGGAGGTGATGTGGGGCCCTCGGGCGCCCACCGACCTTTCCCTTTCGCCCATAAATACCTCTTGACCTAAAAATAATCGCACGTGAAAGAGTGAAAACCATTTGTCAATGGATCATGTTTTAAGTAGTTTTAAAAGAACACTTGTAAATATTATTTTACTTTATGAATAGCTAGGACAAAGTGGTTGAATTCAAATACTTATAAAGAAGCTAATTTATTACTATAAAATGGTTTGAACTTTGTAAAACATTTGTAAAATTAGATATTGAGGTTTTAAGAATTTACTATGAATATTAAATTGTTTAACTAGAAACAACTTTTGAAAATAATGATAAACTAAGATATTTGAAATATCAAACTCTTTCAATATGTTTGAAGTCTTTCATAGTTGGTTTTCCTATGTATTTTAATATTTTATTTTAATCAACACAAAAGTATTAAATTTTAGTGATTTTTAAACATTATAAAATGTTGGGATGTTACAATAAACACTTGTAAATGAACTAAAATCATTTAAAAGGTTTTAAACAAAACTTACTTATTAATGTTATGAAATCTATTAATAAACACGCGTTTGAGCTTTCTCCGGACAGGGACAATTATTTATGCCTTTGGTGCAAAGTAATAAATTTTAAATTAATAAACCTTAAAAATGTGCTAAAATAAATAAAATTAAATATCTGTCCTTTAAATTCATTTTAAATTGTTCAAACATTATTTATAACAAAATTTTATAAATGGGGTTAATAGACAGAGGTCATTCAATTAAATTTATAGCAATTTGATTTAATCAAAAATAATATTTCTATTAATAGTTATGTCAAAAATAGTCAAACTATTCAAATTAAATATATAACTATCGAATCATTCAAATACTACTCAAAGTTGTTTTATAACAGAGGCATCATTTTACAAATATTCCAAAGTCTCTAAAGCAATTTTATTTGCAATTTTTGAATTTACAGATTTAAAGTTATGACAAAAGTACTCAAATTCACCATTTGAAATTTGAATATTTTAAACTAAGTAAAATTTGAAATCTAACAGATCCAAAATATTCTACATGTCAATAGCTTTCCAAATATATAAAAATATTTGAATTTGGAGATGTGAGTAAAAAGTTATAACAATTCTAAGTGACAGGGGTGTTTCTGCAAAACTGCCATTTAATCTAATTAAAAGAAATCATTTCTGACGTGGCAGCTGACTGGGATCTGACTGAGCGCTGACTGGACGCTGACTCGGCGCTGACGTGGCATGCTCTGGTTCGCTGATACCGCTTCGGCTAAGATCTAATCTAGACCGTTGAAAATAGATCGGACGGATGTGGGAAAAAGGAGCTCCCCGGGCGGCGCGGGGTGGCCGGAGCAGAGGAAGGACACGGCGGCGCGGCGCTCGGCTTCGACGGCGCGGTGGCTCCGATGCTTCCTCGAGCCTCCGGTGGCGACGACGAGGTGCGGCGGATCCCGGGGAAGACGGTGGGCACGGTGGCGGCGTTGGTGGCTCCGCCGAACGGCGACGACGCACGGCCGGAGTGGTGGTTGCGGCGGTGACTCTCGGGTCGAGCACGCCCCGCTCGATTTAGCTGCATAGGAGGGACAGGGAGGGGTTAGGAAGCTGCGCAAGGGCACGAGGAAAAGGATAGGGAGGTTCTCAGGCTCGGGCGGGGGCTTACAATGCCGGAAGTCGAAGAAAACGGCGGCGGAGGCGGAGAACTCCGGCGAGCTCGTACGGCAGCCTGGTGCGTGTTTTCGAGGGGAGGGAGAGGGGAAAAGTGCGGCAGGGCCTGGGGATTAAATAGGGGTAGGAGAGGGAACAAATCCTGCCCGATTCGCGACGAATTTGGAAACGGATTTGGAGAGGAATCTTGGGAGCAAATTCCGGCCGGAGGTTGAAGATGATGACGTCACACTGACGTCATCCTTCCTTTTTCTTTTCTGATTTTTATTTTATTATTTCATAACTTTTGATTTAAGTGTCCAAATGAAGTCAAACAAATTTCTAGAAATTTGTAAAATTATTATATTTGTGTTAAACCAGTTGTGGGCATGTTTTGAACATTTTTGTAATAATAATATTTTGAAATATTGATTAAATACAAATTTGACACTTTATTGTTAAATTTGAACTAGGGTTTAATTAATTTTATTTTTGGCTAAAATAAATTCTATGAAATACCCACATTCAAATATGTTTGAATTTAAGTTATTTAAACTTATTTTTCTGAAATTATTCGTCTTTATTTTGGCATAATATTCAAATAACTAAATATAAATAATTTTAAGGAAATGGGAAATATAATGAATTCCATTTTTAATTCTAAATTCTTTGTGCACCATTATATTTTATATTACGCTTATTCATCTGAAAGCTTCATAACAACTTTGGAAGATATTTAGATTTAAATCATTTATTATATAGAAAATATATTCATGAAAAACATTTTAAGTTTTGAAAATAAATGAAAATCATTTAAGCTATTGAAATGTTTATTTGGATAATTCATTATGAAATATATGAAATTATTAAAGTTATAAACTATAGGGTTGTAATTTCAACACTATGGTTTGGACTTAGTTGAAAGAATGGAAACCATTTGGCAAATAGATCATGTTTTAAATAGTTGTAATATTATTTTAATTTATGATTAGCTATGGCTAAGTGGTTGAAGTCAAATACTTACAAAGAAAAATTTTATTACAAGAAAATGGTTAGAACTTTTGTAAGACATTTATCAACTTAAATATTGAGGCTTTTAAGAAAATACAATGGGAAAAATGTTTAACTTGAAACAACCTTTGAAAATAATGATTAAACTGAGGCATTTGAAATATTAAACTCATTCAATATGTTTGAAGTCTTCTATAGTTGGTTTTCTTATGTATTTTAATATTAAATTTTAATCAAAACAAAAGTTTTAAATTTTTGTGATTTTTGAACATTATAAAATGTTGGGATGTTACAACATCAGTATAGCTGCTCAAGGACAGGGTGGTCTTAGACAAGTTGTCAATGCATGGAATCCTTGAAGGGAATATGCCCTAGAGGTTTTAATAAAGATAGTTTATTCCCAATTGTTCATTATATGTTTTATATCATGCTATAACTGTATTAAGCGGAAACATTAATACACGTGTGGTAGATAAACAACCAGGTCCCTAGTAGCCTCTACTAAGACTAGTTCATTGTGCGATTGATGATCGAGGTTTCCCGATCATGTGACATGGCGTCAGTTGGCAATGGAGTCATGTCATTGGGAGAATGATGTGATGGACTTACCCATAACTTGTAGGACGTAGTCATTACGCCTTCGACCGTGAGATCAACTCTTATTGTTATTCCCCGAAGATACTTTGATTGCATCAAACGTCATATCTTATATAGTGTGACAATAAAGGTGTCCCTCTCGAGTATCGAAAGGGAGTAGTTGAGACGAGGGGTCACGAGCGGGATTTGTCAGTCCGTATAGCCGGATAGATAATCTAGGGCCCACTCGGTGAGATTATGTCAAATGAGTTTGCAAACATGTAACTAGGTCACCAGGACATAATATCACATACGAGTAGAAGATAGTGTTGTCGGTAACGAGATCATGCTAGGTATGGAGATATCTACGAACGATGCTCGGACACGCTAAGTATCGCTATGGAAAAAGGTTTAAGACTCGACGTCTAGGTTTGATAGATGAAAGTCATTCGTTATATCACATGGGTTAATTCACGGGGTCCAGGCCTACGAGTTAATCATTGATCGGAGAGGGGTCTCGATCATGTCTGTTATTATATCGAACCGCTAGGGTAACACATTTAAGGGGTTTCGACAAGACAACCGAAAAGGAAAGAGAACACCGGGAACGTCCCGGGAATGGTCCGATGGAGATCGGGCAGCTGCGAAATAGTGTTCGGAGTCGGAATAAATTATATAATATGTAATTAATATTAATTACTGTAATTAATAGTTGAATACATTTTTATTTATTTATTTGCAAATTTTTAAAGGCTGATTTCACTAAATGGGCCTTCTAGTGGAAAGAAGGCCCATGAGGGGGGGAAGTCCCTCTCAGGGTTGATTGGGGGAGGGCCGGCCTAGGTGGGCCAAATGGGTACCACTTGGGGCCGGCGCATCATGTTTGGCCGGATTGGGGTGTGGGATAGTCCCACACCGCTAGTCTGGCAAAGTTGGCTCCCCAGGGAGCCTTTATATTGAGGTGCACCCCTGGTCTTTTAATTCATCCAATTAATTCTCATTTTCTCCTCGATTACATGATTCCCTTTGTCGGAGTCACGCCGAGGAGAGAGAGACTTCTCTCCAGCATACGCCCGTTGCCGTGCTGCTGGTGTTCCGGTCCAAGTCTGTCGGAGCTTCGAAGGCTGTCGTCTCCACTTTATGTGTGTAATGGCCTGCGAGGTGCCGCGCTAGCGGTGCTCGGAGGCCTACTTCCTCCACCCGACCTGGAGGTCATCTTCATCGGCTTCGCCGCGCCAAGATCTTCGCGACCTAGAGGTCGCCTACGTCGTCTTCATCGTCAACGCTTGTGCGGGAGAGTAATCCCCGCTTTTCGGTCTACAAGGGTATGTATTCTGATCTCCGCCGTATTACTATATCTGCATAGCATAGATTCTGTCTAGTTTAAGGATATCGTTGCTAGAAATTATTGTTTTCTGCCTGCGATCCCCTTCAGTGGTATCAGAGCCCAACTATGCGTAGATATAGCTGTACGCTGTTAGAACCCGTGTTCTTCACGGGGGCACCATTCTCGTATTTGCTACCCTCTAGCGTGCACTTGTGATTCCGGCAGTATTGAGTTGATGAAGCGGCCCGGACAGACTTTACGCGTACGCTTACGCGAGACTAGTTCCACTACTGACATACGGCTGGTGCCGTATCTGTGGCCGACAGGTGTCTGTCTCTCTCTCTTTAGTTGGCTTTGCATTTTCAATGGAGGGCCCAAAAGGGATGCTTAAACATGCAATTATTGGATCGTTGTTGTGGTCATAAGTTCGTAGGTAAGAAGCGGTTCTTTTTATGGAAGCCTCAAGCCACGTAAAATATGCAAAAGATAAAGTAGAACGCGTCTAACTTTATTTTGCAGTGGCAATGTGATATGGTCAAGGTAGTCTTATTAAATTGTTTATGAACTGTGGGCGCCAAGGAGACCATGGCGCATGGACCATATCACGTCGCATTACATTCGATGTTTTGAGTGCATCTTATATTGTGTGATTGTTTGTTAGTTACACGGCGGTAGTAATATTGGATGATCCCTCCAAAATACCACTAGTGTTCTTCCTTTGACGTGCACCACCAAGAAAGTTCTATGTTATGAGGCAGGCCGTGATGATCGGGTGCCAGACATATCGTCGTTCGCATACAGTGGGTGTAAACCATGTTGCACGCGCGTTCGTTGAAGGTTATTGTGGCGAGCCTAGCGTATGGAGATATGGCCTCGGAACACGGAGGCCGAAAGGTCGAGCATGAGTCACAGAGTTGTTGTGATCGACATTTCGATGTCCACCTTTGAAGTTGTGTTGCCGGCTCTGACGATGAGGGGTTGCGCAATGGATGGGGGTCGTGTAATCGCTAAACAATTCGGAGGGATGTTCGTTTGAGTGGGAGTTCTTGGAGTTATTTTCTAAAATACTAGAACTCAAAATATAATGAACAAAGTCTGTTTTGCAAAACCTTTGTAGATATTAACCATTGTAATAGCCTTCTTTAAAATTAGGCGCAATCCTACGATTGAGAAACTTAAAAGGTTGGGTCCAAACTTTGTAGTTTTTATACTTTAGCTTGAGAATACTCCTTGTTTAAACCATTAGCTCTTTGTGATACAATACCCGCTAGGAGATAAACCCGGAGATTTCGCTAACAAAAGGATAATTTGGATTATCAAGTTTTTGTGCGGAAAATATCATCATAGTCCAGTGTATGGTATGATCTCTGCCATAGAGAACTAAAGGTGGGTGCGAGTTGTTAGATCGCGAGCATATGATATGATCGCTAAACTCAAGTTGGGTTGATGAAGTTTAGCAGTATGTTGACTGTTTTTCTTCTCAACCAAGATGGAAGAGAATACACACATTGAAAGAGCACGTGCCAGTCATACTTGATGACACTAGTCATACTTGATGACATTGGTCAAACTTGATGACATTGGTCATACTTGATGACATATGGTCATAATTGATGGCATTGAGACGCCTCACTCAGCTCGATCACTGGATGACAGACGATGTTTCAGGTGCAAATGCTTTGTCATAGATTATGTCATGCAAGGGGAATCATTCACCTTCATGGTTCTTGATTGCATTGAAAGAATCAAGAAGATGAAACAGATCGCGGGAAGTCATCAATGATGATGATGTATATATGATATACACGTTATGAATGTTTTTCCTAAGCAAGTACTCGTGGTAGTGTCTAAGTTTTTGATACTAGTCATGTTTTATGAAAACCAGATTTACCACTTGAGTAGCTTGGAAGGATGAGACGACATTGTGTGTTGATAAAGGCGGACAAAATGTTGTGATGGCCATAAACACTCTCCCTCTAGATCTACCATTGGAATAAATTCTTCTATGATCGCCTGTTAGTATGATCGTTATAAGTGTGTCTCCTCTAGTGAGACAATTTTTCATATATGCTAGTGACAAATTCATTGTCTTATATTTATGAAGGAATGATCATAAGCCGATTTGAATTTAGATGGTAGAAGCTTCCACATTCATAATATTAATGTCAAAGGATACAAACTTAATAAAGACAACACATTTGTGTGGCACTACCGTTTAATTCATGTCAATGTTATAGTCAATGAATTAGCTCCATACGGATGGATCTACAAGTCCTTAGATTTGATCTTTTGACACTTGCAAGATAACTAAGACACCGTTTTCGGAAAACGTACATATAACTTATGGATAATCATGCATATAGATGTATGTGGATCAATGAAGTAATTGACGTGTAGTGGAGACCTTTATTTCGTAAACTTCACCGAACGTTTTGAGTATAACTTGTTGAGAATCGTGCATATGGGTGTATGTTAATTAATGAAGTACTTTAACGTGTAGTAGAAGCTTTTATTTCATAGACTTCATGAATGTTCCGAGTAGATATATGGATATTGATGCACACGGTGGGTGTGTTGTTGGGAGACCCCAATAGAAAGGTGTGAAGTAGTGCAGGAGCAAATTTCCCTCAGTATGAAACCAAGGTATTCGAACCAGTAGGAGTTAAAGAATTCCCTTGAGGTGTCAAGGCGCCAGAAAAATGCTGGTGCTAAGTTGACGTGGAGCCTGCACACAAACAATCAAGATACTTTGCCCCAACTTAACAGTGAGGTTGTCAATCTCACCGGCTTGCTGTAACAAAGGATTAAACGTATGTGTGGAAGAAAGAGTGATGTTTGCAGAAAGTAACAGGTTTGCAGTTGTGGTTTTATCAGATTAATGAGAAGGACCGGGGTCCACAGTTCACTAGTGGTGTCTCTCCATAAATAATAATAACATTCATTCATGCGTGGTAAACACATTACAGCTAGACAATTGACAGAATAATGATGAGCAACCCAATGCATATACTAATGGTATGGTGTCTAGTGTGAGATTCATTCGGGCATTACAACAATATAGATAGACCGTTCCAACCGCATTTATGACTAATAATCCACCTTCCGGTTAGAGTCCGCACCCCTTTCAGTATTAAGTTGCATGCAACAGATTATCGCCTTAAGCATTGTGTGTAAAGTAAGTAAGTAACATCATCCTTAGATAAAGTACTACTGTTTTATCCCTAGTAGCAACAGCACATCTACAACCTTAGAGTTTTTTGTCACTGCACCAGATTAAATAGAGACATGAACCTACTATCGAGCATAAATACCCCCTCTTGGAGTTACAAGTATCTACTTGGCCAGAGCATACACAAGTTACGGAGAGCATGCAAGATCATTAAATAACACACACATGATATATTATGAAGCAATGACTTTAGTACTCAATATTTACCGGATCCCAGCAAACACAACATGGAGAATTACATAAAGATGATCTTGATCATGATAGGCAGCTCACAAGATCTAAACATGATAGCACAAGAGGAGAAGACAAACATCTAGCTACTGCTATGAACCCGTAGTCCAAGTTAGACTACTCACGCATCAGTCCGGAGGCGGTCATGGCGACGTAGAGGCCTTCGGGGACGATTCCCCCTCCCAGCAGGGTGCCGGGAAGCAGTTCTGATCACTCCCAAAGTGGAGGCGGCGACGGTGGCGGCTCGGGACCCGTGGAGGAAAAGGTGATTAACCGTCTCGAGTTTTTAGGTCACGGGGGCTTATATGGGCGAAAGACCTAGCCGTGGGCGCCCGAGGGCGCCACACCACCTCCCGCCGCGGCCAGCATGGGGCCCACGCCACGAGGCGGTGTGGGCCCCTCAGGGTCTGCCTTCGTCTCGTCTTTGGTTCTTCTGGTCGCAAATATTCCAAAAATAAATACTGGTTGTCTCGTTTCCAATTTGGCGGATATTTCCTTAAGAGCTTTTCTGAAACCAAAAATAGCAAAAAACAGGGAACTGGCACTGTGGCATCTTGTTAATGCATAAAACTATATAAAATGCATATAAAACATGTAATAACATGATATAACATAGCATGAAACACAAGAAATTATGAATACGTTGGAGACGTATCAACATCCCCAAGCTTAGTTCTACTCGTCCCGAGTAGGCAAGAACGATAAAAGAAGAATAATTTCTGAAGTGACATGCTTAAACACAATCTTGATCATGTAATTCATTGTAAGGCATGTAAACTGAAATCAAATGAATAAGGGATGTAGTTTATATTTATATCAAATGAGTAATGAACAAACAAGTAGGTGAAGCAAGCAAAACTTTCAATGATACAGTACTAGATAGCAATCAACTGTGCAAAGTAGATATTAAAGATGATTTAAGCTTCAAGCACAACAATATAATCATCTAATGCTTCTAACAAACATGAAAACTTTATGAAAGGATCAAGTCAAGTAATAGCAATATGCACGTAGATGATCAATATATTATTTTTTCAAAAGAAACAAGCAAGCATTCAATGTAGGTTCCTGGCACCAGAATGTTATGGCTAAGAGAATGTTAACGGAGATTTGGAAGGCCAACGGAAGAAAGGCTCACAAAGCTATAGATGATCATTAGACAAGAGAAAGTCATACAATCGAAGCTATGCAAGGAGTAGTGATTGCCATACAACGGATGCACAATGAGCTATAAGTATATGAAAACTCTCCAATGGAACTAGTGGGAGTGCATCCAACTTGCTTGCTCACGAAGACCTAGAGCACTTTTGAGGAGGCTCATCATTGGAATATACAAGTCAAGTTCTATAGTGTAAAGTTCCCCACATAGTTATGCAACTAAGACATGAAAACTCTCTCATATATGAAAGGATCGGTATGACACCTAGAGGGGGGGTGAATAGGTGCTAATTCAAATTTTAGTTCTTTTTCAAATTAGGCTTGACACAAAAGGTAAATTCACTAGATATGCAACTAAGGTGAATTTCCTATATGACAAGCTAGCAACTAAGCAAGATATAATAAGGCAATAAATAAGGATATAGGTAACCGAAGTGAAGACACGAGACGACAAGGATGTATTCCCGAGTTCCTCCCTTAAATGGGAGTACGTCTCGTTGGAGAGGTGTGAACCAACACAATGGTTCAACGGCCACGAAGGCCTCACCCTAATCTCCGGTGAACCGCACCACAAAGGTTTGGTCCACTTCCACTATCGGAATCCTTCGAGGCGGAATCCGGAGCCTTTACAACAACGATTCGGGGCACGACCCACAAAGGGCTTGGGGGCTCCCGAACAGCTACAATCTGTCACAAAGACAATAGGTGAGTACAACAATGGGCTAGGTTTCCTAGTGGAAGCCCTAGCAAGTGTTCCCTCAAATGAATGAGGGGGAAATGAAGAACGGCTCGGTGAAGATGTAGATCGGGGCTTCCTCCTTCAATCCTCCAAAGGTCAACGAGTTTGGGTGGGAGGATTGGGAGAGCTTGGAGCTTTTAGCTTTGCATCAATGGAGGTGAGAGAGTGTAGAAGCTCAAGTCTTCAAAGGTAGGTGAAGGGGTCCTTTTATAGCCTCTTCCAAATCTGGCCGTTTGGAGCAATAACTTCCGCAGCGGTACTACCGCTGGACCCGGCGGTAGTACCGCTGGACCTTTGAATCCAGCCGTTGCCCGCTTCACGCGCATTACTGCGACTCCAACTTCACGCAGCGGTACTACCTGTGGAGCCCGGTAGTACCGCTCCGGTACCGCTGGAGGTACCGCTCTGAGAAACAGAAGGCTGAAAATGGCGGTACCTCCGGCGGTACCGCCAGCGGCACCTTGACTTCGCGCTGGTCCTGCGAACCTGCAAAAAACACGCAGCGGTACTACCGCTGGCGATACCGGTAGTACTGCTGAGGAGCACGGTAGTACCGCTCCCGTACCGCTGGAGGTACCGCTCTGAGAAACAGACGGGTGAAAACGGCGGTACCTCCGGCGGTACCGCCAGCGGTACCTCGACTTAGAGCTGGCCTGCGAACCTGCAGAAAAACACACAACGGTACTACCGCTGGAAGGGCCGGTAGTACCGCTGTGCAACGGTAGTACCGCTCTGGTACCGCTGGGGGTACCGCACCGCGCAACAGAGCGCCGAAAACGGCGGTAGCTCGGGCGGTACCGCCAGCTGTAGCCAAGGCCCGAGCAATGCTTAGTCCAGTGCAGCGGTACTACCGCTGCCTGGAGCAAGACTTGCTGGATAGCTTTCGCAGCGCCCGTTTCGATCGTTTCCTTTTTGCTAGAATCTTAGATACAACCTGCAACTTTAATAGCCATGTTAGAACACATATTGTGTTGTCATTAGCACCAAAACAAGGGTCAATTAGAAGATGCTCTTTCAATCTCCCCCTTTTTGGTGTTTGATGACAACACAACATAACACGCGAGGGTTCATAAAATTTCGACGGAGCTCCCCCTAGATGTGTGCATATTCTTAGAGTGCTTTGAATACACGAATACACAACATCTAGAATCAACACTCCCCCTAAATTTTACAAGCCAAGCCACAAAGATAGCAATCACAAATGCAATATTAACCATAAGACAAATAAGCAACACATAGATAGAAAAACTAGTTTCACATGTCTTACACCATGCATACATAAAGGAGTTCCACAAGAACTAATAAATTTAGGTGTTCACAAGCTAAAAAGGTCGAAATAAGTGAAAACGAGCTCGTGACACCCACCCATGCAAATTCCCGAGAGCAACCTAATAGTTATCTCTCCCCCTTTGGCACCAAAGCACCAAAAAGGGAAAAGATCGGACCTACACGCCCCAAGGGTCCCAATCCGTGTAAGAGGAAGAAGCACCATCATGTTCCGGGCTCGACCACGTGATGATCTCGCCCTCGTCATCCTTGGCTTGCCATTCATCCCACGTGGGGATGTGTTGCTCGGACCCGGAAGGCACATCTTCCCCCTCGGCACGGCGGCAAGCAACCTCAACTTGGCGAGCCTTCATCTTCTCCTTATGGTCATCATATTGATGCCTCTCAACTTTCTTGGATACTTGGAAGATTTTCTTCATAGCACGAGCCATCCAAGCAAAAGAACCACCTTTGGAGGGTTTGGAGGACTCGGCTTCATCCACCACTTCCTTCCTAGGTTTGAGCTTGTGGGGCTTGATAAGGAGCCTCTTGCCCTTGTGAGGGGTCCACTTCTCGGTGTCACCGAGATCATCAATGTCATTGTGCTCAAGCCACTTCCACACCACGATCCTCATGATCAAAGGAGCAAAGGAGATGTTCTTCTTCTTGCTAATCACATGCCATAGCTCATGCAAAATGAAGTCCATCACATCAAGCTTCTTGCCTTGTCCCTTCATTTGCATAGTGAGAACCATCAAGTTCTTCAAGTAGCCATGGATTTGATCAATGTTGCCTACTTTTGGATTGATTGTCTCACGGTAGATGCGGTGCATGATGTCCCAAGTGGGGTATAGGCCTTTGGAATCTCCATACTTCCACTTATCCGCACTATCCGGGTTGTAGAGGGGAGCAAGCTTCTCAACACCAAATGCACTTCCTCCTTGGAAGTGAACACGGAAGTGAGTCTCATCAAACTCTTCCGGAGGAAAAGGGCCGAACTCTTGATAGTTGAGGGACTCGGCAATATCTTCCCAAGTGGCTTCAAACACTTTCTCTTTAGTCATCCACTTGATTCTTCTTGTTGTCTCATTGCCCATGTGCACGGTGGCTAAGAACTGAGCCACAATCTCCTCATCATAGTCTTGCTCAAGCTCCATGATGTGAAAGAGATCAAATTCCTCACAGATTTCCAAAGCTTCACCAAAGTAGTTGGGCTTGGACCTCATGAACTCAACGTTGATGTGGTGTTGGATCACGGTGTTGTCCTTTGGTTTCTTCAAAAGGATTTCCCGGTAGCACTCTTCTTGGAAGGTGTTGTGGAAGAAAGGATTGTTGCCGCGAACAGAGGGTATTTGATCCATACGATCAATCACATAGAAATCCACAGCTCGCTTTGCCACAAACTCGGGCTCACTGAGTTGACTAGCTGTTTTCGGGCGCTTGGGAAGGGACTTTGATGATGCCGGGAACTTTCGGCGCTGCAATCCATCAAGGGCATCTTGTTCATCAGTGGAAGCGGTCCTTTGCTTCTTCCTACTCGCAACGGACTTGGTACGACCACTACCTGTGAATAGCAAGAGATGGAAAGCATATAGATGAGAATGCACAAATTTCATGAATTATGAACGAAGAACACGAGTGTACAAAATTCTAGGAAGAGTAAATCTAGAGGTAAAGTACCACATTTGGGTTTGAAGGTGCAACAATGAGTAGATGTAAGGCTTAAGACAAGCATTAGACCTAACTAGGGTTGCTCCAACAAATCTAAGATGGGAACTTTAAATCTAGCCTATAACTTTCCATGAAACTTCTACACAAGGTTCTTAATCCATAAAGAAGCATCTCTACCAACTCATTCACCACACATCCGAAGAGAAAAGCACTAATATCATCTCTATCCATCAACTAGATGAGAGAGAGGGATTTGGCTTACCGGAGCTCATGGTGAAGGATCGAGGAGGAGGAGAGAAGCTAGAGGCCTCCCGGAGCGAGGAGCACAAGGTCCTAGGCCGGGGAAGGGCTCTTCCCGGCGGTGGAGTGGCTGGCGGCGGCGGGGATGTGGAGGAGAAGGAGATGGGGTTGGGGGAAAGTGAGAGAATGCACTCTCAAACCGCCCAGCCCCGTGCCCTTAAGTCCAGATCTCCCGCGGCGGTAGTACCGCTCGGTCCAGCGGTAGTACCGCCCCGGTTCTGTCGGGCGCCCGAGCGCAACTGCCGCTGCGCCCGGTAGTACCGCTGTATACAGCGGTAGTACCGCTTGGTGCGACGCAGCGGTAGTACCGCTAGGGGGACCGGTAGTACCGGCGCCTGGGGAAAAAAATATTGTGGCTCAAAACGATGCCCACAACGCGTTTTTCACGCCGGTTCCGACCATCCACACAACCAAGATCATGAAACAAAGCATTTAGAGGTAGAAGGGCTTTAGGGAAGTGAGTTAGGGCTTAGGATAGAAACTCAAACTGAGAGTGGTACTTCACACGCACTTTGCAAAACGCATGAAACTCAAGAAGACCAAAATGAGTGTGTTTCCCACAAAACCAAGATGAGGCAAAAGAAATCCACGAAAATGTCATGAAAAACCAACTCTTCTTACAAGGAGAAGAGGGCGGTGGCCGAGGCCACCATGTTGGAGTGTATGGCATGTCACCGCGAAGATATATCTTGGGTACATAACCAATACTCGTCATTTTAGCTCATTTAGACATAAGAATGAATATAGAGGTAAAAGAACACTTGCTATCGGCATAATGGGGGGAGGGATAGTCCAATGGATTAGGACCGCACTCCCCCTATGTCCATGCCAACACCTAGAGCAAATATAGGGCTAAGATAGAGGTGTGCATGCAAGGTAGTCAACCAACGCTCCTAGAATCCACGATATTTAGCTCATGCCTCAAAAATGTGAACCTCGCTTCATCAAGTGGCTTCGTGAACATGTCGGCGAGTTGAATCTTCGTGGGAATATAACCAAGCTCAATGTCACCCCGGTTGATGTGATCTCGAATAAAATGATAGCGAATCTCAATATGCTTCGTTCTTGAGTGCTCCACCGGGTTGTGACCAATCTTGATAGCACTTTCATTGTCACATAAAAGAGGCACTTTGTCACAAAGGACACCGTATTCCTTTAAAGTTTGCCTCATCCAAAGTAATTGAGTGCAAGCACTAGCGGCCGCTACATACTCGGCTTCGGTGGTAGATAAGGATATGCAATTCTGCTTCTTGGAGGACCAACTCACCAAGGCTTTCCCAAGGAATTGACATGCACCGGAAGTAGACTTCCTATCATCCTTGCAACCGGCCCAATCCGAATCCGTGTAACCGGCAAGAGAGAAGTTGGACCCCCTAGGATACCACAACCCAAACCTTGGGGTATAAACCAAATATCGGAAGATTCGATTCACCGCTATCAAGTGACTTTCTTTAGGAGCCGCTTGATACCTTGCACACACTCCTACACTCAACACAATATCGGGTCTAGATGCACAAAGATAAAGCAAAGAACCAATCATAGAGCGATAGAGTTTTTGATCGACATCTTTACCCTTTGGACTAAGTTCAAGATGGCATTTGGTGTCCATAGGAAACCTCTTCTCTTTTGCATCTTGCATCTTGAACCTCTTGAGCATATCTTGGATGTATTTGGCTTGAGAGATGAAAGTCCCTCCACTTAATTGCTTGATTTCAAAACCAAGAAAGAATTTCAACTCTCCCATCATGGACATCTCGAACCTATCCGTCATAAGCTTTGAAAATTCATCATTGAAAGCTTTGTTAGATGAGCCAAAGATAATATCATCAACATAAAGTTGACATATGAAAATCTCCCCTTTTACCCTCTTTGTGAAGAGAGTGGGATCGATTTGCCCCACTTCAAAGCCACGGTCTAGCAATAGCTCTCTTAGGTGCTCATACCAAGCTCGAGGTGCTTGTTTGAGACCATAGAGGGCCTTATCAAGCTTGTAGACATGGTTTGGGAAGTGTGGATCCTCAAATCCCGGTGGTTGCTTTACATATACCAACTCCTTTAAGGGACCATTAAGAAATGCACCCTTCACATCCATTTGTTGCAACTTAAAATTAAAATGAGATGCATAGGCAAGTAGGATACGGATGGACTCAAGACGAGCCACGGGAGAATAGGTCTCTCCAAAATCAATGCCTTCAACTTGAGAGAACCCTTGAGCTACCAATCTCGCCTTGTTCCTTACAACCATTCCATGCTCATCTTGCTTGTTCTTGAATATCCACTTGGTGCCAATAACATTGCGGCAATCTTTTGGCTTTTCTACTAGATTCCATACTTTGTTGCGCTTGAAGTTGTTGAGTTCTTCATGCATGGCTTCCAACCAATCCGGATCTTCAAGTGCTTCAAACACCTTCTTTGGTTCAATCATAGAGATATGAGCTTGATGTTCACTAAAGCTTGCCAATTGACTTCTTGTGGAAACCTTGCGAGATACATCACCAATGATGGCTTCAAGCTTGTGACACTTGATTTCCAAATTTCTCTTGACTCTTGCTTGACGACGGGTTTCGATATCCCCATTGTTGCGAGGGATTTCGGATTGATCACCTAGATCATTTGAGTCCCCGTCTTGACCGTCGTGATGAGCATTGCCATCTTGTTGCACATTTTCAATGATGGGAGAAGATGGATGCTCTTGCTCTTGATCTTGACTAGGGTTGAGAATAGGAGTTCTTGAATCTTGTGAGATCTCTTGGTCAACTTGAGGAGGAGCTTGATCTTGTTCTTGGATAGGTGTCTCATTTGCTTCCATAGAGGGTGCCATTTCAACTTGTGATGATGGAATCTCCACTTGAGTGGAGCTTGTACTTCCTTGAGGAGGCTCATGATGAATCTCGATGGGGCGATGAAATCCAACACCCATTCTTTGTATTGCATCTTGAGGTTCCTCGTTATCTACATCACAAACATGAAATTGCGCCACTTGGGAGCCGTCATTCTCATCAAACCTCACACTACAAGATTCTACAACTCTCCCTAAGGATTTGTCATAGACTCTATAAGTGTGAGAGTTTGCAGCATACCCAACAAGAACACCTTCTAAGGCTTTAACTTCAAACTTAGAAAGATGTACACCTTTGATTTTGTAGAAACACTTACAACCGAAGACTCGATAGTAGGAGATGTTGGGCTTGTTGCCGGTAAGCATTTCATATGGAGTTTCCTTCTTCCCTTTGCGAAAGAATAACCGGTTGGAGGAGTGACACGCCGTGGAGATAGCTTCGGCCCACAAGAAGAGTGGAGACTTAAACTCCGCCAACATGGACCTAGCCATATCCATAAGAGTCCGGTTCTTCCTCTCGGCTACACCGTTTTGTTGAGGAGTATATGCGGCGGAGTATTGATGTCGAATTCCCTCGTCGCTAAGAAACTCATTTAGGGTGTAGTTCTTGAACTCGGAGCCATTGTCACTTCTAATGGCCAATATGGGAAGATTGTGTTGACGTTGAACTTCATTGGAGAAATCGATGATGGTTTGTTGAGTTTCATCCTTCGTCTTGAAGAAGAAAACCCAAGTGAATCTTGAATAGTCATCGACAATCACCAAACAATATTTCTTCCCACCAAGGCTAGGTTGAGGTACGGCACCAAAAAGATCAACATGAAGAAGTTCCAATACCCTTGATGATGAGATGATGGTCTTGCTTGGGTGGGGAGAATCATGCATCTTTCCTTCAACACAAGCCCTACAAAGACGATCTCTAGAAAAAGAAACATTCTCATTTAGTCCAAGAATGTGGCCACCCTTGTGGAGACTTTGCAAAGTTCTCATATTAACGTGGGACAAGCGGCGATGCCACAACCACCCCACGTCGGCCTTTCCGAATAGGCATATTGCTTGAGTGTTGGTTGACCCCGAAAAGTCTACCACAAACAACTCATTTTCAACATGCCCAACGAACATGACCTTTAGAGTCTTGCTCCTCAAGAGTACCACCATATCAAGAGTAAAATAGACATCCAAGTTCATCTTATTAAGAGCACGAACGGACATAAGATTGTAACCTAGAGACTCAACAAGCATGACATTTACAAGGGTGATATCCCTTGCAACTACCACCTTGCCAAGACTCTTTACCTCGGCTTTGGACTTGTCACCATAAGAGACGGTTGAGTGATTTAAATTTGGTCTCAACTCCGTCATGATCTCCTTGCTTCCGGTCATATGACTAGTGCATCCACTATCAATCACCCATTTAGATCCACCGGAAGCATAGTCCTACAAGAAATCATTTCTTGCATTTAGGTACCCATTTCTCAATGGGTCCCTTTCGGTTAGCAACAAGGGTCTTTGGAACCCAAATAGAATAGTCAATGTAACCATCATAAGGACCAACATATTTTGCATAAACATCACCATAATAATCAACATAAAGAATGTAGTTGGGATTGTTATGCCCCGCAAAGTCACTACGAGTGGTCTTGCCCCTAGTGGCATTACCACTCGCAATGTTAGTCTTAGCTTGTGCGGGCTTGGTCTTGTTCTCCTTGGTGTTGCTCACCTTCTTCTTTGCCTCGGCCACATACCCAAGACCTTCCTTTCCTTTGTGTGGTTTTAACTCAAACAAATAAGCAAAACCCTTATCGTTACCTTTAGGAATAGAGGTCTTAGCATGACCCACCTTTAACCTATCATTTTCTTCAATGACATTTTCATGAACACGAGGAAGAATGGTTATGCTAGTTGAGCAAGTTTTAGAGAGTTGAGTTTGGAGTTGCTCATGTGACTTAACAAGGATGGAGTGGGTCGTTTTCAAGACCTTGTGAGCTTTATCAAGCTTCTCCATATCCTCAAGAAGTATAGTATTTGCCACCCCAAGTTCAACTTTCTCCTTTTTAATCACTTTATATTTGGCAAAAACATGATCTCTATCCTTAATGATTTTACTAATGATTTCATCATTTTTAGCATCAAGAGATTCAAGTCTTTCCTCTAGAGTGGTTCTATATTCACTTTCTTCATCAAGAGAGCTATTTAAGGATGCGATGGAAGCATTCAAGGAAGCAATGGTGAGAGAATCCTCTCTCTCAATCTTACTCTTTTCTTGAAGAAGTTCTTCGGCCGCACATAGTTGTCTCATGAGAGACTCAACATGTTCCTTGGCCTCACCTTGCAAGTTAGTCACAAAAGTATCGAAGGCTACTAGTTCCTTCTTAATCTCAAGACTAGATTGATCATGTATAGTCTTAGGAGAAGGGGATGATACCTCGGTGACATGAGCCATGAGGCAACGAGCGGTGTTGATGGAGAGGTTCTCATTGGGGGATTCAAAGAGAGATGATGATGAAGTGGAGACAATAGCCAATGCGGCTACCTCTTTGTTAGGTGCATCTTCATCTTCGGAATCACTTGTGGCATATTCCTCTTGTGCCACCAACACAATTCTCGGTGCCTTCTTGAAGAAAGGCTTTCTTGGTCTTGCGGGCTTCTTTTGAATCAACTTGGAGTGATCCTTTGGGATAAGCTTCCCACCATTTTGCTCACGGTTCTCATAAGGGCACTCTCTTATGTAGTGGTTCTTGTCATGACAATTGTAGCATGTCTTTGTCCTTGAGGCAAGCTCTTTCTTGCCACTTGTGTTGTTATCTCGATCAACACGAGCTTTAGCACTAGCCGGGTCATTCCAAAACACTCTTGTGGCAAGTGCAATGTGACCATTGAGGGCTTTCTCAAGATCATGTGGGGCTATGTTGCCGGGACAAGCTTCAACTTCATCATTGGCATCTAGGCAAGTCACCTTGGCCTTCAAGGCAAGAGAGGGACCTTGTCTCATTCCCATGGCCCTAGCACGGTTATCTTCGGCATTCTTGGTGGCAACCTTGGAGGCTTGGACTTCTTGCATAACTTCATGGGAAGACAATTGAAGGTAGTTGTATCTTCCTTGAATAGACTTCAACTCCATTGGCTCCGAGGGCAAGAGAGCATTCTCATACTTCCTCTTGACCCAAGCATCATCAACATATGTTGCTCCCACATCATAAAAGGCTTTGGCAAGAGTCTTGAGTCTACCATACATCTCTTCATGGGTCTCGTTGTCAAGCATGTAGAAACCTTCGGCGGCATTGCTCAAAGATTCATATCTATTTCTCTTCATGCTTTCATTTCCAAGGAAGGCACGCTCAAGACAATCCCAAGCTTCTTTGGCGGTGGTGGCATGTAGAACATGATGCTTGTCGTTGTCGCTCAAGGAGAGTTCAATCATATGGAGAGCGGAAGCGTTTAGTTGCTTTTCGGCGAACTCTCTCTTGGTCATGTTGCTTGGATCCTCCACTATGTATCCTTCTTCAATAATCCTCCAAAGCTCGATGGAGGCACTGTTGACATGAGATTTCATTGAGCGTTGCCAACTAGCAAAAGCTAAAGCATTAAGCTTAGGTGGAGGACCTAAAGGGTTTATGCGGGTAGTGATAATTGGATCGGGAGAGTACCATCCCCGAACGGCATGATACTCTTCCTTTTCCTCATGCGAGTTGGGAGATGACTTAGGCTTATCATTTGCTTTCACCTCCTTCTCTTTTTGCTCTTTATCCTCCTTGGGTCCACCCTCATCGGAGTTAGAAGCTTTTTCAAGCGGGATGATATCCGAGGGCTTGTTGTTAATGAGTTTATTGAGCAAGTCACGAAACTCATTAAACCTAGCATCCATGGAAGATGTCAAAGTTGTTTCCAAAGCTTTGATATCGGCCATGGATGCCGCGGTGGCTTGGTCCTTTTTAAGGGACTCATTAGCCTCGGCAAGCCTTGCGGTCTCATCCTCACTTTGTTTCATACTTCTCTTAGGCGGTTAAACCCGAAAAGAGAGCCTTAGCTCTGATACCAATTGAAAGGATCGGTATGACACCTAGAGGGGGGGTGAATAGGTGCTAATTCAAATTTTAGTTCTTTTTCAAATTAGGCTTGACACAAAAGGTAAATTCACTAGATATGCAACTAAGGTGAATTTCCTATATGACAAGCTAGCAACTAAGCAAGATATAATAAGGCAATAAATAAGGATAGAGGTAACCGAAGTGAAGACACGAGACGACAAGGATGTATTCCCGAGTTCCTCCCTTAAATGGGAGTACGTCTCGTTGGAGAGTTGTGAACCAACACAATGGTTCAACGGCCACGAAGGCCTCACCCTAATCTCCGGTGAACCGCACCACAAAGGTTTGGTCCACTTCCACTATCGGAATCCTTCGAGGCGGAATCCGGAGCCTTTACAACAACGATTCGGGGCACGACCCACAAAGGGCTTGGGGGCTCCCGAACAGCTACAATCTGTCACAAAGACAATAGGTGAGTACAACAATGGGCTAGGTTTCCTAGTGGAAGCCCTAGCAAGTGTTCCCTCAAATGAATGAGGGGGAAATGAAGAACGGCTCGGTGAAGATGTAGATCGGGGCTTCCTCCTTCAATCCTCCAAAGGTCAACGAGTTTGGGTGGGAGGATTGGGAGAGCTTGGAGCTTTTAGCTTTGCATCAATGGAGGTGAGAGAGTGTAGAAGATCAAGTCTTCAAAGGTAGGTGAAGGGGTCCTTTTATAGCCTCTTCCAAATCTGGCCGTTTGGAGCAATAACTTCCGCAGCGGTACTACCGCTGGACCCGGCGGTAGTACCGCTGGACCTTTGAATCCAGTCGTTGCCCGCTTCACGCGCATTACTGCGACTCCAACTTCACGCAGCGGTACTACCGCTGGCGATACCGGTAGTACCGCTGTGGAGCCCGGTAGTACCGCTCCGGTACCGCTGGAGGTACCGCTCTGAGAAACAGAAGGCTGAAACCGGCGGTACCTCCGGCGGTACCGCCAGCGGCACCTTGACTTCGCGCTGGTCCTGCGAACCTGCAAAAAACACGCAGCGGTACTACCGCTGGCGATACCGGTAGTACCGCTGAGGAGCACGGTAGTACCGCTCCGGTACCGCTGGAGGTACCGCTCTGAGAAACAGACGGGTGAAAACGGCGGTACCTCCGGCGGTACCGCCAGCGGTACCTCGACTTAGAGCTGGCCTGCGAACCTGCAGAAAAACACACAGCGGTACTACCGCTGGAAGGGCCGGTAGTACCGCTGTGCAACGGTAGTACCGTTCTGGTACCGCTGGGGGTACCGCACCGCGCAACAGAGCGCCGAAAACGGTGGTAGCTCGGGCGGTACCGCCAGCGGTAGCCAAGGCCCGAGCAATGCTTAGTCCAGTGCAGCGGTACTACCGCTGATGCCAGCGGTACTACCGCTGCCTGGAGCAAGACTTGCTGGATAGCTTTCGCAGCGCCCGTTTCGATCGTTTCCTTTTTCCTAGAATCTTAGATACAACCTGCAACTTTAATAGCCATGTTAGAACACATATTGTGTTGTCATTAGCACCAAAACAAGGGTCAATTAGAAGATGCTCTTTCAATATAGAGTAAAGGTGCTAAACATGAGCACAAATGATGATTACAAATGATATGGTGATATAACATAAGCACAAGTGTGTGATAAAGAATAGTAATGTTGTCCCTTTTTTTTATTTCTTCTTTTCTTTCTTTCTTTTTTCTTTTTCTCTTTTTTCTATTTTTTTTTCTTTTTCTGTATCTCTTTTCGATGCCCTCCATGGCTCTTTGCACTTTTAGGGGCAAGCATGCTAATATGATACATGATGTATGACAACACACTAATGATGATAAAACAACATACTTATGATACAAGTAACTAATATGAATGTGCCATAAGAATACATATGACAACGGTGCCTCTGCCAGTGTAGCAGGTTATGCAGTGCTCTAGCGTAACATGGGTACAACCACACATCAGCTTTATAGAAACACGCAAAGCAATAAATAAGTAATGAATGACAACACGTCTTGTAATGTAAGATGGATGTTGCATGGCAATATATCTCGGAACAGCTATGGAAATGTTGTAGTAGGTAGGTATGGTGGTTGTTTTGAGGAAGATGTTTGTCTTATGTTTAGGAGAACAACATGAAAATCTCCCACGAGTTTTGATGTACCCGTGAAAAATGCACCAACTCTCAATGTGAGAAAGGGCAAAGCAAAGTTCCGAAGAGGCTAGCAATATGGTGGTGGAAGTGTCATGAAAACCGCAGTTTTAGAACTCAAAAGTAAAAAGATTCCAAATAAAAATAGGATCATGCAAGGCATAATGAAAATTACTCCTAGGGATGTTGTGGCAAATGAGCAAGTTCACTGTTGGGGACCCGACCGTAGCGCATAACATAAAACCATTACGGTTGCCATAGGCAAAAAGAGGTCATATACCATTATGCAATCAACTTGAAATTTAAGTGTGGCATAGTTTTCAAGTTTATCTAGACCAACCATTTAATCATTCCACTTTACTAGACCATCATGTTTACCATTAAGCAAATTAATATCTCAAAACAACATCAATGATTCAAGTGACACAATTTAATGATCTACAAGATTAATGTCATTTTAATTATACCATCTACCACATTTAGCATTTTCTGTTCTCAACCAAACACCAATCAACTTATTTAAAAGATAAAATCTCCAAGTAATTAAACAATGAGATATGAGAGTATGATATAACAAAGCTAACAGCTCTACAAGACATGCATGAAAAACAAGAGCTAGAGAACAAACGATAACAAAAAATGAATACTCAACGAATATAAGTGAAGAATACGAATATTCATATGAGAAAGCGGAGCGTGTCTCTCTCCCACACAAAAGAATTCTAGGATCCATATTTATTCATAGAATGAAAATAACAAAAACAAACAAACGCTTCAAGATAAGCACATAAGATGTGACGGAATTAAAATATAGTTTCACTAGAAAGGACCTGATAGTTTGTCGATGTAGAAGGGGGTGCCTTGGGCATACCCAAACTTTGACGCTTGATTCTTATTGAATTATGTTGGGGTGAACCACCGGGCATCCCCAAGCTTTGTCTGTACTATCCTCTTGATCACATTGTATCATCCTCTTCTCTTGATTCTTGAAAACTTCCTCCACACCAAACTTAGAGTAACTTCAGGAGAGGGTTAGTGCAAAACAAATTATGATATTCTGTAAAAACACAATTGCTACCATTGCTACTGGAAATTAGCTACACACACTGATACTTATTAGGATGAAAAGATCCAATCAAAATAGTAAAAGAGGCATTGCAAAAGAAAATGGCAGAATCTGTCAAAAACAGAACAGTCTGAAAAGACGAATTTGTTCGAGGCACTTAACTTGCTCAGATCAGAAAACTCAATACTAATGAAAGTTATGTATACATCTGAGGATTATTCACTAAAAGTATCAGATTTTTCTGACGTTCCAGTTATTTTATATATTGTTTACGGTGGACAGCAGAAATCTGTTTCATCACAGGAATTGAATTTTAACATCAACTTTCGAATAGAGACTTAACTTGACACAACATTGTAATAAAAATAAGATACAAAGGAATTGCTACAGAGGTAGGACAAGTCCTTGACACAAGCAAAACAAATTAAAATAACAGAAATAAAAGTGGGTTGTCTCCCATAAGTGCTTTTGTTTAACGCCTTTGAGCTAGGCACAAATTGAAACTCAAGTATTATCAAGAGATGAAACATCAACATCAATAACTTCCTCCAAAACATGGTTGGTTGTAATAGGTGTTTTTGGTATCCATGAGTATGTCCTATTATGTAAACTATCACTTTTAGGCATATTGGGAGGTTTGGGTTTGGGAATATAAATGAACTTTTGCTCTCTTCCTACAAAAGCCTTATCTCTCTTTGTTTTAATAGAAGCAAATGTTGAGCCTAAAGTTTCCATAACATATTTCAATTCATCAACTCTATGATTATGAGTATCAAGGGTGTTGCTAGTTTTAAAGCAGTAATTCTTCCATTAACATCATTCATTGATTCATTACCCTTGCTAGCATTATCAAGAAAAGTTGTCTCCATAGAATCCAACCTTTTAATTACATCTTCCAAAGTGATCTCAGTTTTAACTTCTTTAGTAAGTGGTAGTGATCTTAGCAAGCTTTCAATTAAATTATAGGCTTCAAAAGCAGGTGTTCCAAGAAAATTAACCCATGTAAGAGTGTCAAGAACATATCTATACCAACTAGAGATACCAACATAAAAATTCCTAAGGAGGATTAAAGAGGAGTGTTTCTTAGTGCATTTTTTATGAGAATCATTTATTCTATACAAAGCATCTTTAAAACTTTCTCCTCCTTGTTGTTTAAACGAACGAACTTCAACTTCAGGACTACCCATTTTCAGCAAATTTGGGATAAACCGAAATAACAAAATTAAAGAAATAGTGCTAAACCAAATTAAACAAAGCAACAAAATTGAAAATAAAATACAAAAACCAAAATAAGAAAAGTAATGCAAGTAACTAATTATTTTGTATTTTTGATATTAAGCAAACAAAACTGTAATAAAAATAAATTAAGCAAGACGATAACAAAAATAAAAATATTGGAAGTGTGAAAACTCCCCTCGCAGTGAATCTTTATCTCCCCGGCAACGGCGCCAGAAAAATGCTTGATCCACACGTTGGGTGTGTTGTTGGGAGACCCCAAGAGAAAGGTGTGAAGTAGTGCAGCAGCAAGTTTCCCTCAGTATGAAACCAAGGTATTCGAACCAGTAGGAGATGAAGGATTCGCTTGAGGTGTTAAGGCGCCAGAAAAATGCTGGTGTTAAGTTGACGTGGAGCCTGCACACAAACAATCAAGATACTTTGCCCCAACTTAACAGTGAGGTTGTCAATCTCACCGGCTTGCTGTAACAAAGGATTAAACGTAGGTGTGGAACAAAGAGTGATGTTTGCAGAAAGTAACAGGTTTGCAGTTGTAGTTTTATCAGATTAATGAGAAGGACCGGGGTCCACAGTTCACTAGTGGTGTCTCTCCATAAATAATAATAACATTCATCCATGTGTGGTAAACAAATTACAGCTAGGCAATTGACAGAATAATGATGAGCAACCCAATGCATATACTAATGATATGGTGTCTAGTGTGAGATTCATTCGGGCATTACAACAGTATACATAGACCGTTCCAGCCGCATCTATGATTAATAATCCACCTTTCGTTAGCGTCTTCACCCCTTTGAGTATTAAGTTGCATGCAACATATTATCGCCTTAGGCACTATGTGTAAAGTAAGTAAGTAACATCATCCTTTGATAAATTACTACCGTTTTATCCCTAGTAGCAACAACACATATACAACCTTAGAGCTTTCTGTCACTGCCCCAGATTAAATAGAGACATGAACCTACTATCGGGCATAAATACCCCCTCTTGGAGTTACAAACATCTACTTGGCCAGAGCATACACAAGTAACGGAGAGCATGCAACATCATTAAATAGCACACACATAATATATTATGAAGCAATAACTTTAGTACTCAATATTCATCGGATCCCAGCAAACACAACATGGAGAATTACATAAAGATGATCTTGATCATGATAGGCAGCTCACAAGATCTAAACATGATAGCCCAAGAGCAGAAGACAACCATCTAGCTACTGTTATGGACCTGTAGTCCAAGGTAGACTACTCACGCATCAGTCCGGAGGCGGTTATGGCGACGTAGAGGCCTCCAGAGACGATTCTCCCTCCCGGCAGGGTGCCGGGGAGCAGTTCTGATCTCTCCCGAAGTGGTGGCGGCGACGGCGGCGGCTCGGGACCCGTGGAGGAAAAAGTGATTAACCGTCTCAAGTTTTTAGGTCACGGGGGCTTATATGGACGAAAGACCTAGGTCGGTGGGCCCCCGAGGGCGCCACACCACCTCTCGGCGCGGCCAGCATGGGGCACACGCCACGAGGCGGTGTGGGCCCCTCAGGGTCCGCCTTCGTCGCGTCTTTGGTTCTTTTGGTCGTAAATATTCCAAAAATAAATACTGGTTGGCTCATTTCCAATTTGGCGGATATTTCCTTAAGAGCTTTTCTGAAACCAAAAACAGCAGAAAATAGGGAACTGGCACTGTGGCATCTTGTTAATAGGTTAGTCCCAGAAAATGCATAAAACTATATAAAATGCATATAAAACATGTAATAACATGACATAACATAGCATGGAACACAAGAAATTATGGATACGTTGGAGACGTATCAGATATCAGCTTAGGGAATGTTAGTCTCAAATTTTTTGATTCAATCAAACAAGTTTAGAATGAAGTAGGTAATTAAATTTAACAAGAAAATCAAATTCCTGTGATACATATCGAGAAAATAAAGATTTCAGTTATAATGTTGGCATATCATTGAAAGACTAGTGAGAAGAGTTCCACAAATTACGTCGCATGAACACTAGTGTGTGGTAAATAAATCTCTATTATCGAATTATTGTGATCATTGGAGTCATATGGTAGAAACATAAACATTCACGTTAGATAATAGGGAAACCATTTAGATCCATGGAGACAATACAATATGAGTGATGGCATGGCTTTTAGTCTAGATTGTCGTTTCAGCAATTTACTGTTTCGATGTGATCAAACCTAAAATGGATAAATCTTTGTAGTGAACCGTACCTAAAGAGTTAGTTGGCTACATGCCTCACGACATAGGCAAAATCGTTGCCGTAATATACCTTGCAAAAGAAATAGTTTCTTGTCCAAGGGTATAAGCGGGAAAGAAAGTAGAGCAAGACGAAGTTGATGAACTTTCTCTCCAGACATCAGAGTGGCGCAACGGAAAGTGTTTCCGGTGTCATGCTCCACCACTGGAAATAAGTTTATGATAAAATATCATGATGCTCTGACCTCATACTAAGAACGTAGGCGTACGAGGTTGTGTTCCACACTGTATGTAACGAGAATCTTGTTATAAAGGTCATGTTAATGGAATATGACAGACCTACGAACTACGAAGAATAGATGGTAGACCTAAGTCCGAGAAATATCTATGAGTCATATATGATCCGAAATAAAATCCATGTACGATTACCAGGTAATGACTTGGGAGATCTTCTTGATGGCATCTAGACTGTTAATAGAATATAGAATTTTATGAGAGAGTAGACACTGATAAGGATCGATTTGTCGTGAAACAGTTTCGACAAATTCAAAAGTTGACCACAACGAGATTTTGTCTCAAGTGGCGAAGCCTAAATCTATTATGGGTCATTTAGCAATTACTATAATTTCAAATTGAGAAATTGATAGATGGATAAGGAAATCATGTTTCTTAATGGTATCATTAAGAAAGAGTTGTAATTAGTACAATAATGCTTTGGTGATCCTGAGGATGCTAAACATGTATGCAAACTTCAGTTGTCCATTCATGGGCTGAAGCAAGCATATCGGAGCTGAAATCTTCACTTTCATGATGTGATCAAAGGATTTTGGATTTGTCCAAAATAGTTGAAGAAACTTGCATTTGCAAAGAAGTGAGTGGGAGCTAAGTAGCTTTTCTTGATCTTATATGCGGAAGGCATATTTGAGTGGGAGCTAGGTGTCATTCATGATTTTATATGTAACGACATATTAAGAATGATATAGATCCTCTAGTAAACTATAAAGGATAATTTAAGTGATTAAATTTTCTATGAATGAAGTAAGGAGTATTAGGCATCCGATCTATAATTGTATAGATCAAAAGGGAGCTTAAATAACATTAGGTCGGAATATTTTCCTAAGTTAAGATTCTGAAGTGTTTCAGAATAGAACAAGCAAAGAAAGAGGCTGTTGCTTGTATGACTAGGTAAAATATTAAGTTTATCTTGGCATTTTCAGTGACAACAAATGATGTTCGACATTCTCTATGTATCATACATAGATTCTATCAGACTGAAAGCTCGACTTGGTGCGACCCAAGTTCATGGTTGAAGAACAGGTTCTAGAGTGATCCTTGTGCGGATCAATGAACAAACGTTAAGTATATTCTTCAGTGTCTATGAGAACTGAAGATATGTTTTCTAGTATAGGGTAAGAGTGGACAGACAACTTGCCGTAAAACGGTTATGATGATGCAAGTTGTAACACTGACCCATACAACTAGAAATCTCGTATAGGAGATGTGCTTTATTTTGAAGAAAGACATGGTTAGCTTGCAAAATCACATATGAATGCACTACCGCATAATCTACGTAGGTATAGAAATATATGGCAACCTCAGAAGTAGCAAGTGTGATTGGACTGAACAGTTTTCGAGCATAGGTTTGAGTTTCACTCCTTCCACTAGGATATATTTCACCGTCATCGTAAGATACAGGATGATGTCAAACTAGGTGACATAGAAGTGTTGCAAAGCACATATAGGTCTCAATGTGTGAGATATGTTGACTGTATTCCTCTTCCACAAGACAAGCATGCACCAAGATGCTATGGGTGTTGAGCTTTTACCAAGTTGTAAACTACATTAAGTGTTACTCTAGTGCAAGTGGGAGACTGAAGGGAATATGCCCTAGAGGCACTTAATAAAGATAGTTTATTCCTAATTGTTCATTATATGTTTTATACCATGCTATACCTGTATTAAGAGGAAACATTAATACACGTGTGGTAGATAAACAACCAGGTCCCTAGTAGCCTCTACTAAGACTAGTTCATTGTGCAATTGATGGTCGAGGTTTGCCGATCATGTGACATGGCGTCAGTTGGCAATGGAGTCATGTCATTGGGAGAATGATGTGATGGACTTACCCAGTATTTGTAGGACGTAGGCATTACGTCTTTGAGCGTGAGATCAACTCTTATTGTTATTCCCGGAAGATACTTTGATTGCATCAAACGTCATATCTTATATAGTGTGACAATAAAGGTGTTCCTCTCGGGTATCGGAAGGGAGTAGTTGAGACGAGGGGTCAAGAGCGGGATTTGTCAGTCCGTATAGCTAGATAGATACTCTAGGGCCCACTCGGTGAGATTATGTCAAATGAGTTTGCAAACATGTGACTAGGTCACCAGAACATAATATCATAGACGAGTAGAAGATAGTGTTGTCGGTAACGAGATCATGCTAGGTAAGGAGATATCTATGAACGATGCTCGGACACGCTAAGTATCACTATGGCAAAAGGTTTAAGACTCGACGTCTAGGTTTGATAGATGAAAGTCATTCGTTATATCACAGGGGTTGATTCACGGGGTCCAGGCCTACGAGTTAATCATTGATTGGAGAGGGGTCTCGATCATGTATGTTATTATATCGAACCGCTAGGGTAACAAACTTAAGGGGTTTCGACCAGACAACCGGAAAGGAAAGAGAACACCAGGAACGTCCCGGGAATGGTCCGATGGAGATCGGGCAGCTGCGAAATAGTTTGCAGAGTCAGAATAAATTATATAATATGTAATTAATATTAATTAGTGTAATTAATAGTTAAATACATTTTTATTTATCTATTTTCGAATTTTTTTAAGGCTGATTTCTCTAAATGGGCTTTCTAGTGTAAAGAAGGCCCATGAGGGGGGGAAGTCCCCCTCAGGGTTCGGATTGGGGGAGGGCAGGCCTAGGTGGGACAAATGGGGGCCACTTAGGGCCGACGCATCATGTTTGGCTGGATTGGGGTGTGGGATAGTCCCACACCGCCAGTCTGGCAAAGTTGGCTCCCCCCCGGGAGCCTTTATATAGAGGTGCACCCCTGGCATTTTAATTCATCCAATTAATTCTCATTTTCTCCTCGATAACGTGATTCCCTTTGTCGGAGTCGCGCCGAGGAGAGAGAGTTCTCTCCACCATACGCCCGTTGTCGTGCTGCTGGTGTTCCGGTTCAAGTCTTCCGCTGCTTGTCCTAGACTGGAGCTTTGGAGGCCGTCGTCTGCACCGTATGTGTGTAACGCCCTGCGAGATGCTGCGCTAGCGGCGCTCGGAGGCCTAGTTCCTCCACTCGACCTCGAGGTCATCTTTGTCGGCTTCGTCGCGCCAAGATCTTCGCGACCTAGAGGTCGGCTACGTCGTCTTCATCGTCAACGCTTGTGTGGGAGTATAATCCCCGCTTTCATTCTACAAGGGTATGTATTCCAATCTTCGTCGTATTACTATATCTGCATAGTATAGATTTTGGCTAGTTTAAGGATATCGTTGCTAGAAAAATTATTCTTTTCTGCCTGCGATACCCTTCAATCCTCTCATCAACGCCCAAGATGGGGTGTGCGCATCGTTCTGGCTCAATGTCCTCGAGGGGTGGCATGACATTATCAGACACTTGATCTTCGTGTGCATCATCCGTCTCCATAGCCACGGGTTGGTGGGCCTCAACCGGTCTTTTCTTCCTATAACGCAGATCAGTGCCAACCCGCAGGCTCATCCGCTCCACCGTATCATACAAGGTTTGCTCCACCTCTTCATTGGTTCGGAACTCACCTTCCCCAAACCCATCCGGCTGTCAACACCTTCCCGTAGTTCAACCGTATAGTTCTGACCATCAGCCCTCATCTTTGTTCGGCTATTGCTTGGTTTGCCAAGCGAAGTCGAGTTTACGCTTCCAGCCGGAGAATTGAAAAACAAGCCCTTCCTAATACCCGGGTTAACAGCAGATGTAAACACTTTGCGCTCAGATTTGCGCTTTGGGGAGCACCTCAGAGAATCATCATAGTGTAGGGAGGGTATTCCTCTGGTCTTCTTCTCACACACCTCCTTTGCATGCCCAATGAAGCCACAATGGAAAGCCACAATGGAAACAGAAGTGGGGGACACGCTCATACCTAAGTGGGTAGACCATTGGAGTAGCTTGGCCTTTGATATTGGTGGTGAAACTGGTCTGAAGGCGTTTATTCAGCGGGAGGGATATCCGAGCTCGCAAGTAATCGTTGTATTCCAGGCCTAGTTCATCCACATCAACGCCAACATCGTGCCCAAGCTGAGAACCCACAAATTTTCCATACTTCACAGTTTGCTTGTTCCATGGAACATCATAGAAACGCACCCATATCGGGATGGAGTCAAATACAGTTCCTGACGGCCTCTGATTGTTCACAAAGGGCGCGATCAAAACAGCCACACCTTGATGGACTCAGGGTCCCCCCTAGCGGCGAACTTATGATCTCCTTCTGCAGTAAAGGCAATGATAAAGAATTTCTCTTTCAGCGGTGAAAAGTACATCTTACTCCTGATCCCCCAGACCTTCATGAAGTGCGTGTGTAAGACGGAGTAGTTTGCCTCCTTGATGGAGTAGTATCCTGCCAGCAGTCTCCACATCTTGGGTGCACCAGGCGCCTCCTCTTCATCTTCCCTAGGTTCATCAACGCAGATATCATCATCTAAGTCAACCTCGCCGGACAGCCTCGCTCCCGGCCTGGCGTTCGTTCCATCCTCTTCCGCTGCCTCCCAATTGCTATTCTCCTCCTCCTGAATTTCCGTGATCACCTCCCTGCGTGGCCTGTGTGCAGGCACGATCGCGCCCTCTGAACGGGAATCCGGCACTTAGAGGGGGGGTGAATAGGTGCTATTACAAATTTTAAGTCTTTGTAAATTTAAGCTCAACACAAAGATAAATTCTCTAGATATGCAACTACGGTGATTTTACCTATATGACAAGCCAAGCAATAACAGGATAAACACGAGAGCAAGACAAGCAAGTAAGGGAGAAAGGATAAAAAGAACCAAGTGAAGGACGCGAAGACGAAGAGGTAATCCTGAGTTCCACCCAAGGGTGTACGTCTCGTTGGAGAGGTGTGCGCTACCACAACAGGTTAGCCGCAACGCCACAAAGGCTCACCTTCTTCTCCGATGAACTCAACCACAAAGGTTGCGAGTTCACCTTCCACTATTGATCCCCTTTTAGGGATTAGATCGAATCCCTTACAAACGCTTGAGGCACACACCCACAACTTAATTAGGGGCTCTCAAGATGACCACAAAAGGTCAAGACCACAAAGGTCAAACTTACACCAAGTACCAACAATGGTGAGATTTAGGTTTTCCTAGAGGAAACCCTAGACTCGAAATCCCCAAGTGAATGGGGGGAGATTACAAATCTCTTCGGTGAAGTAGTAGATTGGGGCCTTCTCCTTCGCTCCTCCAAAGATCAACGAGTTTGGGTGGAGGAGTTAGGAGATCTTGAAGATTTGTGATTCAGCACATTTATGATGAGAGAGAGTGTAAGAGCTGAAATGGCTGGAGCTAGGTGGAGGGGTATTTATAGCCCCTCCAAGAACTAGCCATTTTTCACTGCGCGCATGCCGGAACTTCCGGTCACTTAAGCCGGTACTTGCGGTCGCCCGGAAAGTTCCGGTGGAACTTTCGGCTTGGCCAGGGCGCAGGCAATCCCAGACTTAGAGAAAAACCTGGCATGTTCAGCACCGGAACTTCCGGTTGTCTGGCTGGAACTTCTGGTCGCCCTGAAAGATCCGGCCAAAGTTCCGGCTTTGCCCGTGCGCAGGTAAGTTTTGACTTAGCCGATTTTCTCATTTGTCTAGGACGGAACTTCCGGTGGCAGGCCGGAACTTCCGGTCGCCCGGAAATATCTAGCCAAACCTCCGGCCAAAGTTCTGCCTTTGCCAGAGCTTAAATCCTAAAGGACTTAGCCGTTTTCTGGCCAATCAGAAATGTCCGGTGCAGGCCCGGAAATTCCATCCCGTAGGCCGGAACTTCCGGTCACAGCACCGGAACTTCCGCCCTGACAGGACAGGAAAAACTGCCAGCCAACTCTCTCTTTAATCTGGTTGATCTTCATCCTTTTTGTTCTTCAAGGCTATGTAGTATCTGAAATACTTAGGCACACCGTTAAACATCATTTTCGTGTTGTCATTACTATCCAAAACTCAGGAGACGGAAAATGCTCTTTCAATCTCCCCCTTTTTGGTTAGAGATGACAACACAAGCGGGACAAAAGATTTGCAAAAATAGACGGGCTACCCCTAAATATGTGCAATATTAAATCTTGTGTTTGAATACAAGTGCACATCTATTTAGTATCACAGCTCCCCCTATCTTTTACAATCCTAGCAAGTTCATCATAAGAGGAATAGATAGCATAACTTGCTGAAATAAAAAATAAGGTAAGACAAGACTAAATTGATTACATCACAAGGTTTCACACATCTACCACATGCTAAAAGATAGAGTTCCAAATAACATGACTAAAAAGTTCAAGAAGCACAAGTTAAGACCGAATGAGAATAAAGGCGTGTGCTTCCACTCTTGCAAATCCCCGAGAAGTCCTAATAGATAAATTTCTCCCCCTTTGGCATCTTGCAACACCAAAAAGGGAGAAGATCGATGCTAACGCCCCAAGAGTCAGTCGGACGCGTGGTCCAAGCCATCCACATCTTCCTCCATGGCATCTTCATCATCTGTGAGATCTTCTGGCACATCAATGTTCCATCCAATCCCTCCTGCGTTCCAATGCTTGTATTCAACGAGAGAAGGAGGAGCAGACGGTGGGTTGGGCATCTTCATGTCAGTCATGATGGCGGACTGGTTGTTGAGGATGGCATGGTTCTGCTCATACATAACATAGTCCTCGCTGTGCAAACACGAGCCCATGAGCATGATCTTCTCTAGAGCCCTCACGAACCAAGGACGCTTCTTCTTGGCTGCCTTCTTGACGTTGGGGTCGGAGGGAGCATGGTTTCGTCCAGTGGTGGCTTCCTCATCATCATAGGTACCCATGGGGCGAGTTGGGGCAGCCACGTGGAATTTCTTCATGTGCAGACGAACAGGCTTGTGGAGGGTGCACTCAAGGGCAGCGGCCACATCTAACTTCTCCTCAGGGGTGAAAGGAAACCGGTCCTTGATGAGCAGCATGATGTAGGGTGCATACGGGGGCACCTTCCTATGGAAGATAGCATAGTGCATCTCGCGGAAAATGAAGTCCATGACATCAAAGGAGAATGAGTTGGGCTCGGGCACGGAGTCTGAGAGGTATGCTTGGCTCGCAAATGCCATGAGATGAACAAGTCCTCGACGAATAGCATCATTGTTCCCACCACTTGGAGCAATGGAGTGGCGGAACATCCGAAGGACAATATCATAGACGGGCTTCAAGCCATGGGTGCCACCAATGGTGCCATTAGTCGCATAGCACTCTACCATGTCGTTCTTGTCATAGCGGTCATCATCATTCTGTAACCTCATACCAGCAGGCTCATCCAACCCATTGAATGAGTAACCAAGTAGCGCAGCCAAGTCCTTGAAGGAAGCCTGAAGTCTGAATTTCCCGGACATCCATGTCATCCCAATGTTGGGGGAGTCATCAAACACGACAGTGGAGAAGAACTGATGGATCAAGGGAATGTTGTAATTGCACTGACGGGTCATGAGAGACCGAAGACCAAGAGCATCCACAATAGTGACAGCACCCCCATAATAACTGCGCTTTTTCTCAAGATACTCAAAGTCAATAGTCTGTATGGGACACACGCGCTTCTTCTCAGAGAAGCCGCAGTAGAGCTCATCATGAAGTAGCTTCATGTCCAAGTTGTGAAAGATTCGGTGCTCCAAAGGATTGGCATAGTCAAACGTGCACCTCCAGGTATAGAATTCTGCAGCAGACATGCGCAAAACTGAGACAGTTGGCCCCTTGCTTTTCTTACTGGAAGGAGATGCAGATGACTGAACCCAAGCTGGATCTGGCTGATGTTCTTCCTCAGACATGATCTCCTCTTCTTCTTCTTCGGGTGCTGGTCCAACAGGCACTCCTCTTGACAACCTGCTTCTTAGCCCGACCACGGCGACTCCCTGCCTGACTACCTGCATCTGCATGAACGCAGCATAGAGATAGAAGGACGCACGGGGATAAGCACTCATGTCCAAGGAAACAAGATCCAGCAACGAATGGAATTAGTCCGGAAATTTCTGATTTTAGTCCGGAAGTTCCGGTTTCAGTCTAAAAGTTCCGGTCCACGGGGCCGGAAGTTCCGGTCCATGGGACCGGAAGTTCCGTTCCTTCTGACCGGAAGTTCCGGTGCCCCGGAAACTTCCGGCAATTCTTCCGGGCAAAGTTTCGGTTTCTCCAGGGGTTGGAGAATTTCGGACTTAGCCGCAGGAGGAACTGCTGGAATTTTCCAAGCACCGGAAGTTCCGGCCTGTAGGCTGGAAGTTCCGGGTTTCAGACTGAAAAACAAAAATTCCATGTAACTTTAAGAAATTTCAACAAAAATTCAACTCGCTGCAAGGATATTGTAGGGCAAGCCTAAGGGAGGGTTTCTACCAAAGGAATCGAAATAATATGTTCTAAATCCACTAGGTTAAACGAAGTGAGATTCGTCCTAGATTTTAAAATAGAAGACATTACCGAAGTCCATGGCGAAAATCGATCAGAGAAAACGGATCCCCTCGTCGAGGAGATGCAGATCCGGCTTTGAACCGAAGGAATCCGAGGTCGGAAGGCATCAGAGTGATTTGGTGGAGTTCTAGGGCTTGGGAGAGGAGAGAGAAAAATTGGGTGGCGCGGGGGTGGAAGAACCGTTCGAAACGAACCAGTTCACCCCGTGGGGCCCTATTTATAGACCCGAGCCACTAAAGCCGGAAGTTCCGGTCCTCTGGACCGGAAGTTCCGGTGCCCCGGAAAGTTCCGGCCTTTCTTCCGGGCAAAGTTCCGGTTTCTCCAGGGGGTGAAGAATTCCGAACTTAGCCGCTGGAGGAATAGCTGGAAATTTCCTGGCACCGGAAGTTCCGGCCTGCTGGCCGGAAGTTCCGGTGCCCAGCAGGCCGGAAGTTCTGGTGCCCCGGAAACTTCCGGCACTTCTTCCGGGCAAAGTTCCGGGTTTCTCCAGGGAGTGGAGAAATCTGGACTATGCCACAGAATGAAGTGCTGGAGTTTCCTGAGCACCGGAAGTTCCGGTCTGAGACCCGGAATTTCTGGACTTAAGGAAAACCAAACCAAGTTTTCTGGAAAGTAAATCAAAATGGACATGAGTGATGGAATAGCAAGGTTAAAGGGGGAAAGCTTAGGTGAGAAGTCCAAACTGATCATGGAACTTCACACTCAAATTGCAAAATGCAATAAGCTCTCAAGAAGATCAACTTGAGTGTGTTTTCCATAAAACCAAGAAGATGCAAATGAAAACCAAGAGTAAGTCATTAAAACCAATTCATCTTAGAAATAGGAAGAGGCCGGTGGCCGAAGCCACCATGTTGGAGTGTTGGGCATGTCACCGCGAAGATATATCTTGGGTACAAACCACTACTCGTCGTTTTAGCTCAAATAGACATGAGAATAAATATAGAGATAAAAGAACACTTGCTATCGGCATAATGGGGGGAGGGATGGTCCAATGTGTTAGGACCACACTCCCCATATGTCAATGCCTACATCTAGACAAGATAAATTGCGATTACGACCTAGGGGAGTGTGCAAGTGATCAAGCTAAGGACCTCGAATCAATGATATTGAGCTCATTCCTCAAAAAGCAAAACCTTCCTTCCTCAAGGGGCTTCGTGAAGATATTCGCCAATTGATTCCTTGTGCCCACATAAGATAGGTCAATATCTCCTCGAGCCACATGATCCCTTATGAAATGATGGCGGATCTCAATATGCTTGGTTCTTGAATGTTGCACCGAGTTGTAGGCAATCTTGATGGCACTTTCATTGTCACATAGAAGAGGCACTTTGTCGCAATCGACTTCGCACTCCTTTAAAGTTTGCCTCATCCATAGCAATTGAGTGCAACAACTTGCGGCGGCAACATACTCGACTTCAGCGGTGGAGAGAGATATACAATTTTGCTTCTTAGAAGACCAACTTACCAAGGACCTCCCAATAAATTGACAAGCACCGGAGGTTGACTTCCTATCATCTTGATCTCCCGCCCAATCGGAATCCGTGAAACCACATAAAGAGAAATGTGCATCCTTGGGGTACCACAATCCATAGGTTGGGGTATAAGCCAAATATCTAAAGATGACCGCCATATCATGGCTTTCTTTAGGAGCCGCTTGATATCTTCCACAAACTGCTACGGCTAGCACTATATCCGGTCTAGATGCACAAAGGTAAAGAAGAGATCCAATCATGGAGCGATATACCTTTTGATCCACATCCTTACCCTTGGGGTTGAGCTCAAGGTGGCATTTTGTTTGCATTGGGGTAGAGGCACCCTTGAGCTCATGCAACCCATACTTCTTGAGCATGTCTTGAAATACTTTGCTTGATTGATGAACGTTTCTTCCTTCAATTGTTTGATCTCAAATCCTAGGAAGAACTTCATCTCACCCATCATAGACATCTCAAACTTGTCAGTCATAAGCTTGGAGAATTCTTCGTTAAATGCTTTGTTAGTAGACCCAAATATAATGTCATCCACATATAATTGACAAATGAAAAGCTCTCCATTTACTTTCTTAGTAAAAAGGGTGGGGTCGATTTCCCCAACTTGGAACACACGGTCTACAAGTAGTTCTCTAAGATGCTCATACCACGCACGTGGGGCTTGTTTAAGGCCATAGAGTGCCTTATCCAACTTGTAGACATGGTTCGGATACTTAAGGTCCTCAAACCCCGGTGTTTGCTTAACACAAACAAGTTCATTTAGTGGACCATTAAGAAAAGAGGATTTAACATCCATTTGTTGCAACTTAAAGTTATGATGAGAGGCATAGGCAAGAAGAATACGAATTGACTCAAGTCGACCCACGGCGCGTAGGTTTCTCCAAAGTCAATGCCTTCAATTTGGGAGTAACCTTGAGCCACCAATCTTGCCTTGTTACTCACCACCATGCTATGTTCATCTTGCTTGTTCTTGAATATCCACTTGGTGCCGATAACATTGCAGCAATCTTTGGGTCTTTCCACCAACTTCCACATCTTGTTGCGCTCGAAGTTGTTGAGGTCTTCATGCATAGCATCAAGCCAATCTTTATCTTCAAGAGCTTCAGAGACTTTCTTGGGTTCCACCATAGAGATGTGAGCTTGATGCTCACTAAAGCTTGCAAGTTGTCTTTGGGTAGAGACCTTTCTTCTCACATCACCAAGCACCTTGTCAAGAGATAGAGCTCTCAATTCTTGTGAGGTGTCAACCCTATTCAAGCGGCGGATCTCGGTTTCCCTACTTGTGGTGGGGGGAATAGCTTGATCATATTGATCATTCATGTCTCCGCCTTGACGGAATTGATTGCCTTGATCAACGAAAGGTGAGATCGATGAAGGAGGAGGTTGATCTTGGCCTTGGGGAGGATTGCCACCCGGAATATCCGTGGCTCCGGAAGTTCCGGTCATGGGGGCCGGAAGTTCCGGTGCAGACACCGGAAACTTCAGGGGCAGTCAAAGGTTCTTGAACTCCTTCTTGTTGAGGCGTGTTGGGCATGATGTTGTTGTCTGGGGTTTCTTGTGAGGTGGTAGTCGCTGCTTGCGCAAAGCTTGAATCTTGTTGTGCAACCTCATAATAGAGTTCGACGGGGCGGTGGACGCCTAATCCCATCCTTCGGATTGCCTCTTGAGGTTGATCATCACCTACATCGGAAACACCACTTTGCTCCACAAGGGAGCCGTCATTCTCATCGAACACACAACTACAAGTTTCTATGATAATGTGTGAAGCCTTGTCATAGATTCTATAAGTATGGGATTCAGAACCATAGCCCACAAACGTCCCTTCAAGAGACTTAGAATCAAACTTGCCCAAACGAACACCTTTGATGAGATAGAAACACTTACAACCAAAAACTCGGAAGTAAGAGATATTGGGCTTGTTCCCGGTAAGCACTTCATAAGGTGTCTTCATGAGTCCTTTGCGAAAGAAGAGTCGGTTGGATGAATGGCAAGCGGTGTTGACGGCTTCGGCCCAAAAGTTGTTTGGGGACTTGAACTCGGCCATCATCGATCTTGCCATCTCAATAAGTGTGCGGTTCTTCCTTTCGGCTACACCATTTTGTTAGGGAGTATAAGCAGCAGAATATTGATGACGAATCCCTTCTTCACAAAGGAACTCGTTCAAGGTGTAGTTCTTGAACTCGGAACCATTGTCACTTCTTATCACCAAGATTGGGACATTATGTTGGCGTTGAGCTTCAGTGGAGAAGTCGATGATAGTTTGTTGGGTCTCCGCCTTCGACTTGAAGAAGAAAACCCATGTGTATCTTGAATAGTCATCAACAATCACCAAGCAATATTTCTTGCCACCAAGACTAGCTTCCGGAATGGGACCAAAGAGGTCAACATGGAGAAGCTCCAAGACCCTCGTTGATGAAATGATGGTTTTGCTTGGATGGTGGATGTCATGCATTTTTCCTTCAACACAAGCCCTACACATTCGATCCTTCGAGAAAGAAACATGGTATTTTAGTCCTAGGATATGGCCACCCTTTTGGAGACTTTGCAAAGTCCTCATATTGACATGGGCTAGTCGGCGATGCCATGACCAGCCCAAGTCCGCCTTAGCGAATAGGCACATTACATGGGAAGTGGTGACTCCGGAGAAGTCAACCACATAGAGCCCATTCTCAACGTACCCAACGAAAGACACTTTGAGAGACTTGCTCCGCATAAGGATAACCATTTCCTTTTCGAAGATAACGGTATAGCCCAAACAAGTTAGAGAATGAACCGAGATCAAATTGAAACCTAGGGACTCGACAAGCAAGACATTCACAAGTGTGATGTCCGGTGCAACTACCACCTTGCCGAGCCCTATTACCTTAGACTTTGAATTGTCACCATATGTAACGGTCATTTGATCATCATTTGTCTTCAACTCCGTTACAATCTCCTTGCTTCCGGTCATATGACTAGTGCACCTACTATAAATTATCCATTTTGATCCGCCAGAAGCAAGGTCCTACACACAATCACTTATTTGATTTAGGTACCCATTTTGCAATAGGTGCCTTTTGGTTAGCAACAAGGGTCTTTGGGACCCAAATAGCATATGCAATATGGCCATCAAAAGGACCAATGTATCTAGCATAAACGTCCCCATAATAATCAACATATAAGGCATAATTGGGGTTAGATGTGCCCGCAAAGTCATCACGAGTGGGAGTGCCCCTTGTGGCATTTCCACTCGCAATGTCTTCTTTCTTGGCTTGTGCTGGCTTGGCCTTCTTATTGATCTTATTCTTCTCCTTGGCAACATAGTCTAGACCTTATTTACCCTTGTGGGGCACTCGCTCATGAAGAGGAGTAGTGAGTGTCCCCTTACCTTTATCAAGAGAGGTCTTGGGCTCGGTTGCCATGGAGGGAACAAACAAAAGCTTAGCTTTATCCTTGACAACATTTGCATTCATATTCAAAGGAGTAGCAGAGTAGATATCCGAGTTTGGAGTTGATCACGATACTTGAGGAGACGTTCGTGATCACTTGTCAATATCTTGTGAGTATTTTCAAGTGACTCAAAGTCTTCACAAAGTCTAGCATGAGCAACTACAAGCTCGGACTTTTCATTTTGCACAATTTTACATTTAGCAAAGTAAAGATCACGATCCTTAGTGATCTTGGCAAGTTGCTCTTTAAGGAGAGCATGAGCTTCTTGTTCATCTTCAAGGGAGGATTGGAGAGACACCTTAGTGTGAGCATCCTCTCTCTCAATCTCACCTTTCAACTCAAGCTCATCCTCAAGCTCACCTATACGACTCATAATTGAGCCGAAGTGTTTCTTTCCTTCTCCTTGCAAGTTAGTCATGAATTTGTCAAAGGCAATAATTTCTTTCTTGATTTCAAGACTTATACCATCATCAATATAATGGGATATGGAGGTGGGGGACAATTTTACCTCAGATGTCTTTTCCATAAGACATCTTGCATTCTTGATGATGGGGCTCTCATTTGGTGAGGAGAAGAGTGACGGAGGTGTAGTGGAAATGGCTAGTGCGGCCACTTGCGTTGGGGTATCCTCCTTGTCACTATCTTCATCATCGGTGGCATATTGCTCTTGAGTTACCAAGACAATCTTTTGGTTCTTCTTGAAGTAGGTCTTCTTCATGGGCATAGGCCCCTTGCCCTTCGTCTTGGCCACGAGCCTCCCACCATGGTCCTCTCTTCTTTCCCATGGGAAATCTACAAAAAAGTGGCTTTTGTCATCACAATTATAGCAAAGCCTCACCTTGTTGCTTGGCTTTCCTCCATTTGAGGGGAACTTCTTGTCAATCCTATCTTTGGCCCTTCCGGGGTTCTTCCAAAAAGTTCTTGCCGCAAGACCCATGTGTTGGGTGAGAGTACTTGAGAGTGTCTCACTAGATAGCTCGACTTGATCATCATACTCATATGCATCCTCTTCTTCAACGGTGGCTTCAAGGCAATTGAGGCATGCTTGTGCATCCCTATGGCTCTAGCTCTTGCATCTTGTGCAATCTTGGAGGCCACCTTGTAAACGGTCATCTCTTGCATGACTTCATTGGATGTCATCTTCGCGAAGACATGTCTCCCTTGGAGTGTCTTCAAGTCCGTTTCCTCAAAGGGCAAGAGTGCGGTCACGAACTTCCTCTTGATCCAAACGTCATCAATGTAGACCGCACCGAGTTTCTTGAAGGTGTTAGCAATCAACACCAACCTCCGGTACATGTCCTCATGACTTTCTCCATCCAACTTGTAGAACCCTTCCACCTCATTGCATAAGGCATCATACCGGTTCTTCTTCATGCTCTCATTGCCGACGAAGATGTCGGAAATAGCATTCCATACTTCTTTGGCGGTGGAGAATTATTGAATAAGAGGCATGTCCTTCTCTCCAACGGCCATTTGGAGTTGATGAAGAGCGGTGGCATTGAGTTGACTATCAACCACCTCTCTCCTTGTCAAGTTGGTTGGATCATGGGCCTTGAATCCTTCTTCAATGATGCGCCACCGCTCAATTGAGGCACTACATAAATGAGACTTCATTTGAAATTTCCATTGAGAGAAATGAGTAGGTTTGAGCTTAGGAGGATCACGTCTAAAGTTTTCATGAGGGTGAGGGATAGGAGGTTTAGGAGAGTAATTATGGTTAACATGATGAAATTCTTCTCCTTTGAGGGTATTAGAGGAGCTAGGTGATTCATCCTTTTCGGCCTTCCCGGGGGAAGCATTCGGAGGAACATCTTTGGACCCATCCGAAGATGACTCCTTATTGTTCTCACTGTGCTCCTTAGAAGGGGGGAGGGAGAGGTATCCTCGGGCTCCTTAGACTTCAAGAGAGCCATGAGGATCTCATTCATCTTGAGGATTTGGGCCTCCAAGGACGATCTCATATCTATAAGATCGGCCATGGTTGCCCCTTTGGCTAACGCCTCCGTCTCCGCCTCTAATTTCTCACGGGCGGCCCTCTCGGCATCGGATTTCGACATCGTTGCACTTAGGCGGTTAAGCCCTTAAAAGTGAACCTGGCTCTGATACCAATTGAACGGGAATCCGGCACCTAGAGGGGGGGGGGGTGAATAGGTGCTATTACAAATTTAAGTCTTTTTAAATTTAGGCTCAACACAAAGGTAAATTCTCTAGATATGCAACTACGGTGAATTTACCTATATGACAAGCTAAGCAATAACAGGATAAACACGAGGGCAAGACAAGCAAGTAAGGGAGAAAGGATAAGAAGAACCAAGTGAAGCACGCGGAGACGAAGAGGTAATCCTGAGTTCCACCCAAGGGTGTACGTCTCCTTGGAGAGGTGTGCGCTACCACAACAGGTTAGCCGCAACGCCACAAAGGCTCACCTTCTTCTCCGATGAACTCAACCACAAAGGTTGCGAGTTCACCTTCCACTATTGATCCCCTTTTAGGGAGGATATTGAATCCCTTACAAACGCTTGAGGCACACACCCACAACTTAATTAGGGGCTCTCAAGATGACCACAAAAGGTCAAGACCACAAAAGGTCAAACTTATACCAAGTACCAACAATGGTGAGATCTAGGTTTTCCTAGAGGAAACCCTAGACTCGAAATCCCCAAGTGAATGGGGGGAGATTAAAAATCGCTTTGATGAAGTAGTAGATCGGGGCCTTCTCCTTCGCTCCTCCAAAGATCAACGAGTTTGGATGGAGGAGTTGGGAGATCTTGAAGATTTGAGCTTCAGCACATTTATGATGAGAGAGAGTGTAAGAGCTGAAATGGCTGGAGGTAGGTAGAGGAGTATTTATAGCCCCTCCAAGAACTAGCCGTTTTTCACTACGCGCAGGCCGGAACTTCCGGTCACCTAAGCCGGAACTTCCGGTCGCCCGGAAAGTTCCGGCCAAAGTTCCGGTGGAACTTCCGGCTTGGCCAAGGCGCAGGCAATCCCAGACTTAGAGAAAAACCTGGCATGTTCAGCACCGGAACTTCCGGTTGTCTGGTCGGAACTTCCGGTCACCCGGAAAGATCCGGCCAAACTTCCGGCTTTGCCCGTGCGCGAGCAATTCCTGACATAGCATATTTCTGGTATTCAGCAGCGGAACTTCCGGTGAATAGACCGGAACTTCCGGTTTCCCAGAATGATCCGGTCATATCTCCGGACAAATTTTCGGCTTTGCCCGTGCGTAGGCAAGTTTTGACTTAGCCGATCTTCTCGTTTGTCTAGGACGGAACTTCCGGTGGCAGGCCGAAACTTCCGGTCACCCGGAAATATCCGGCCAAAGTTCCGCCTTTGCCAGAGCTTAAATCCTAAAGGACTTAGCCGTTTTCTGGCCAACCAGAAATGTCCGGTGCAGGCCCGGAAATTCCGCCCCGTAGGCCGGAACTTCCGGTCACAGCACCGGAACTTCCGGCCTGACAGGACATGAAAAACTGCCAGCCAACTCTCTCTTTAATCCGGTTGATCTTCATCCTTTTTGTTCTTCAAGGCTATGTAGTATCTGAAATACTTAGCCACACCGTTAAACATCCTTTTCGTGTTGTCATTACTATCCAAAACTCAGGAGACGGAAAATGCTCTTTCACCCTCCACCGTAGGCTTCGGGTGGGTAGACGCCTCACCGACGTCCCCTTTATCACCCCCACCGCCAGCAGAAGACATCGTTCGAGACTGCGGATTAGCAAGGACCACGCCGGGATCGTAAGTTGGAGATCGATCTTCAAACTCACGGATTAGGTTTTGGACGTCGCCGCCCTCTGCCTTCTTTTTATGGCCTTGCTTGCCGATGTGATCTGGACTCACAAGGCTATCGTATTGGAGATAAACTCTCCAGGCATCAATCTTGATCGAACTGGACTCTAAGACGGAGTCATATACTGCCAAATCTCGTAGACAAGGATCGGTCCCGTCCATGGTAGGGGCGGCGGCGTCCGATCGCCTCGGAGTCGCCAGAGCCCTAAACCCTAGACGTAACGTAGATGATGGGGTATCACTCCTTCAGTTTGGTTATCACATTTTGCGCATTCAATCAAGATGTCTAGCATACCAGCCACTATATTAAATAACACCGGTGATAATGGACTTTATCTAAGTCCCTTTTTGTCTGAAAGTATTTGTATATGTAATCGTTTACTTTAATGACTAAACTTCCTCTCGAAACAAAGCTTTGGATCAAAGCACACCACTCATCAGAGAAGCCCGTTCTGATAGTTTGCTGAAGGAAAGACCACTTAAACTTAGCATAGCTATGTAATTCGTGAACTATTTCATAAAGGGTGACAGACATCCCCGTCTATTTTATATGAACTACTATGTTTTGGCTAGATCTTGATTGTTTGATCTTGAATTTGTCAATATCATATTGACTCACATCTTTCAGATTTATGCTGGGGTGAGTAAGGTGTACACAATATCATATACTCCCTCTTTTTCTGAATTACAAGTTTTTTTTTCTAAATCGCCTAATGTCGTAATGTTCGCTTAATTCAATCCGCATATAGCTCATATTAAAATATATAAGACATTCTATAATTCGAAATGGAGTGTGGAAAAAAATATCGGTAGACAGACAGCTGTATCGTCTTCTTTTCTTTTGAGTCAGATGCGTCGTGTTCTAATCCAAGCTGAAGAATGTAGAATGGAGATCGGGAGACAGCAACGCTTCCAAAAGAAAAGAAAAAACACATCAGTTTCATCAGAACAAGCGAACAAGCCCCATTTGTGGCTTACGCTTTTCTTTGTCTCTCTTGGGCCTATTTCGTATGGGCTCTACTCCGGACCATTAGGCCATCTCAGCATAGCTCGAGCTCCTTTGGAAAAGGCAGAGAGTGGAACCTAGGGTTTAAGGTCCACGGCGAAGTGGAACACGGCGGGCGATGGCGTCGGCGTCGGCGAAAACCCTAGTGCGGGCTGGCTCCTCCCTCCTCGGCCGCCTGCTCGCCTCCCCGTCCTGGCCGTCCCCATCTCTCCTGCGGGCCGGACTTCCTCCTACGTCGCTGCTCGCCAGGATCCAGCCGCACTTCCCGCCGCCGCCGCTGTCGGTCGACGCCCACGACGCGGAGGTGGTCGCGAGGCTGACCTCGCTCCCCGGCGAGATCTCCTTCCCATGCGGCCTCCCGTCGCTCAGGTTCCTCATTGACGACGGTACGGCCTCTCGCCCGCTCTACCTCATTTCCCTCCTGATGCCTTGTAGGAAAGTTCGCTGCATCAGACGTTTTGACAGTTGTGCTTTAGTTGTGTTGTTGTTGTTGCAACAATGGTGAATGAGGCGTGTATAAAGCGGGGAGAAATGTAACTCGCTCTCTACATATCGTGGAACGCCACATCAGTTCTCTTGCCAGCCAGACACCCAAATTCAACCCTAGTGCTTGTTCTCGGTGGCTCTGGGTGTGGCAGAAAGTACTGAAATGTTATGTTAATATTGTAATACATTCGTTCGATGTATCCTGTAAGATTGCTTATGAAATTCACTTCACGTTTAGTGCCTGCTTTAGTCGATCGAGTTGGTGCACAAGCAGCTTATTGTTCTTGATCTCATTATATCTTAAGTGCATCTACTCGTTTTTTAAACCCAAGTGTCTGTACTCGTGGTATGAGGTATCGGTGATTATTTGATTTAGTTCATTATACACTTAGCAGACAATTTGTATAATTTGTTGATAAGACCACGAATTGTTTCCTGCGCGTGATAATTTGTTGATAAGACCACAAATTGTTTCCTGTTTGATCTAGCTCGCTTTACAGTATGTTACACATCCAGATTAATGTTAAGGGTGCCTATCTTCAATGTTTGATTTCCCGGCCGTCACCCACCTAGTAGAAAGTCACTTAGCCGGTGAGTATACATTGACTAGTGGGATTACCTGTTCCTTGTATGGGCGGAGATATGGTTTACTGGACCCATTGTCAGTACATTGGGCATGATTTTCACAACCTATAAATGGCTTGATTTTTTCAACTTCTTTCTTGCCAAATTGCATCCATTTGATATAGTGATCGTCCTATGTTCATTTGGGTAAGCCTCTTGGTCGCGAGAGGTTTGCTGATCACTGTTATGTAGAGAATCGTGCGAGCAGATGCATTCTATATCTTTACTACTATGAAGATGACAATTGGTGGTGGTGGTCCGCAGTGTCGGATCCACGTTATGATTGTTGGTTCAGCTGACCCCACGGCTTTTTAGGAAAACCTTCGTATTCACGTTTATTTTCTTAGAGGTTGTTCCAAAAATTAGGCAAAAATCTATGAGGATTTAGGTTTTGCCCCACAAGATTAGTATCCTGGCTCTGCTGCTGGTGGTCCGAGTCCGTCACGTCTTCTCACCCCCTTAAACGTTGGACCAACATTGTCCTCCTTTGATTACCTCGTAGGAAAGAGCTTCTGTATTTTGAAAATTCCTAGACACAATTGGACAGGTGATTTAGGTAGGCTTGGTATCTAAAATGTTTGGAAGTACTTAAAAATACACTTGTTTTGGTTAGGCATTATGAATAGGTTGCTTGCATGGTGCATATGTTGCATGTGTTCCTTGTTACTTTTGCTGATCATGTTGTGTCATTTGACTGATCTTGTGAACTTGAATGAAATGGTTAATTTTGCAAATTTAATAATTTTCCTTGCTTGCTAATTGGCTATTTGTAGGGGTTGATCCTGTTGTTAATGAGCCCCTTGAGTTACTTCCCAAAAGAACTTACCAACCCAGTACCATCAAGCGGAAAAGAACCCATGGGTTCCGTGCACGGTCTGTGTCCCTTCCCTCCCTCCACTATTTGTTATTTGTTCTTGATTAATTAAAGAAGCTAGGTTTCATGCTAATCCACTGCCTCTTTTCTTCTGTACATGTGTGCCATTTTTTCGGGTACGCCACTAGTTTGGCTGTTGTGTTGTATACCAGACTTTTCTAAAAGTTTCTGTATTTTCATTGCTCTAATATTCGTTTTCCTATTCCTTTTTTTATTCTGCAGTAAAGCAACCACGGGCGGGCGTAAGGTGATTGCCCGGAGAATCGCGAAAGGCAGACACAAAATTTCATGGTAACGAGGCATTAAGAATTTCACCTCAGCTTTGAATCAACTGAGGTATGAACATCTAGGAGTTCACAATACCTGTACCCTCACCGCAGTGGGGGTGAGCAGAACCAGGAGACACCTTCCTAGATTTTTTTACCGAACAGAACTTTTGTTCCACCGAATAAACTTTGCAAAGTGGTGGTGGTTGATTTTTTTGCCCCTCTTTGTCTATGTATTTGTAATTGCATGCTAGTCCGACTGCTGTTATGCATTTGCTAGTGTTGAGTTTGCGTACGCGACATCATCTTGGTTACCCTACCCGCAGCCTCCCATGGACTAGGCATGGACTGGGCTGTCTATTCCTTGGTTCTGCTGCGTTGTTTGTACTCACGTGAGATTTTTATTGGTTCTGCTGCTTTGCAATCGTTGTATGTTCGTGGAAGCCTCAGAGCTGCTACACGTTTTGCAGCTCATGGTGTCAACAGTTAAAATATGCTTCCCAGAACTGGGGCCTAATGTGATGTCTCCGCCAAGTTCCACCTGTTGCTATTTCGTCAAAATTCTTGCGTTCGTGACAGAGAATAAAAATATCATTGTGCTCAAACCTGTCAAAAAATGATACGCAACTACTCATTCCCAAATCATCTAAAAATACTTCTAATTCCAACATCATCTAAAAATTCTTGAGTTTGTGAGAGAATAGAAATATCATTATGCTCAACCCCGTCAAAAACTGATACAACTCATTCCATCACCATCTAAAAATTCTTGCGTTCGTGAGAATAGAAATATCATAATGCTCAACACTGTAAAAAAATGATGCACAACTTATTATTCCAACATTATCTAAAAAACTACTCATTCCAACAGCATGTGTGAACTTTTTGCCACTTAATCTCGAGCTCCATTTTTTTGTAACATGGCATGTTTGGTTGTTCGAGATCATTTCTTAATGAAATTCTCAGTGGTTTTAAACCAGTGAATGAGAAAATTACAGCAATTCCGAAAATTGGCATTGGCTCCTGAGCTCATATGCTCCTATCCTATTTTTTTTAATAAATAGTAAAAAAATCAGAATTTTATGAATTTTTTTGGTGCCGATAGAAGTGTTTTGCATACATGCCAAGCTTGATGAGGAAATGCCATTTTTTGTGTTTTGTGCAAATATAACTGGCCAAAATGGGATTTCAGAAAAACATTTTAGAACACTGATTTTGTTTTAGTGGGAGCACAGTTTAATCAGCAAGACGGCCATCATCAATGGGCCAGAAGTTACAACCAGTCAAATTGGCAACCTAGAAGATCCGAGTACCTATAGATGATTGCATTCTGGCCCATCCCTTACTTGCCGCCTCTGCCTTGCATCGCAATGGGTTTTCCTCCCCTCATCGGACTGTCCCATCCCATCGCCGCCGACGAGCTCTGACGGCGAGTCCAAGCGCTGCTCGATATCCATACCCCAACCTAACAAACTCCCACGCCTAATTCAACCAACTCCCTGACCATGGAGGATGCCCTCGCGCTACCGGTCCCTCTTGCCCCCCTTGCGGAAGGCGCCGCCGCCCCAACCACTCTTTTCCTCACTCGCCAGCGATCACATCTAGACAGCGCCTCCTACCGGACGCTATCCCGGCTCTTCTCCCACTGCCTCCAGCTCCACCCTCTTAAGGATGCGGTCCCGGCGCACCCGGAAGTCGAGTCCGCCGCCGCTAACCCTATCGGCGACAAGTCCCTACAGGAGGTCTCGGTGCCGCCTAAGGACGCCGAGATTGAGGGGGGAAAGGGTATGGAAGAGGATCCTTCCGCGGTAATCAGTTCTGTTCCCGATACCCGCGCACCCTCAGTAGTTGAAGCAGCCGCCGGGAACCCTATCGCCGACCTGGATGTAGCACCACAGGGATCGGCGGAGCATGAAGTCGCCGGGGTTGAGCAGGTAGAGGCTGTAGAAGACATGGTTATTTTGGGAAGCGCGTGCAGTAAGGCATGTGCGGTGGTTGAGGAGTTCGGTGGTGACGCTGAACTTGTGGGGGCAGAAGAGGTTTTGAGGACGATGAAGGCTTGCTTGGATGGGGAGGTTGTAGAATCGGTAGAGGTAGAGGTCGTCAATGATGAACATTTTCTGCTTGATAGAATGATGACCAACTTCTCAGGGTTGATCGGTGATGCCAGCGGCGGCACAACATCAATGCAGACCCATAGGGTTTCTGAAGGTGAACCACAGAATGATGGGGATATATCTGAGCGGGTTCCGAAATTGGGAGATGGAATTGAAGAACACAGACCTATGGTTGATTCAGGTCATCAGTCAGTTGATGGGGGCGTGTTTGAGGAAGGAGAGATTGAAGGTGACTTGCAGGGTTTGGGTGATGAATCTGATGGTTCGGAGCGTCAAGATGCAGATGATGAGAAATTAGAAGATGATTCTGTTACCAAAGGCCAAGGGGAGAATGAATCATCTGTCCATGACATGCGATGTCTGAATTTGCTTTCAACGCCTAAAATCAAAGAAACCGGTGATCATATAATGAACAAGGAAGGTAATATCAAGAATGACGCTCTAACGCATGATCCCAGGGTGCAAACAGTCAGTTATGAGGAAATTTTGGAATGGAATGAGACTCCAGTGCCTGATGCTGAGGTACTGAATATACCATTTAATATTAACAAGTATTGGTTTTTAGATGTTTCTTGGCATGGTGCTTCATCTTGTCTAATTATGTGTTTATCTGGAATTGTAGCTAGTGAGATGCAATTTATCACTTGATGCCGTATAGTAACTAATTCAGTGCCTTTGGTTTCTTTCAAACACATCATAGATTTCTTTCTTAATCCGGTGTGCACTTTAAGAGGAATATGGAACTCACACCACTATAGCCCAATCAGTATTTTGTGGTTCATATTTTCTGCTTGGCTACGTAAGTACAAATATTAAATATGTCATGATAATCTTTTGCAGACTTCCAGATGCGGGAACAGAAAACGGCATTTCGCAGAAGAAAGAAAGGCTAAGAAGACGGTATGTCTGGTCTCATCACCATCTGAGTTCAACACATTTATTCTACTAGTGTCGTAATTGCTTTTTTCTTATGGGAGTATTGAACTTGCTTTGGAATTTTATTGACATGTAGAAAAATAAACGAGTTAAGAGAGCCCAGCAACGGGTAGCTGATGGTGTTAAGAGACTGAAACTTGCGCCAGTTAAAAAGCCAAAAGTGGTTCAGTATTGCCACTTCTACTTGCACGGAAAGTGCCAGCAGGTGAGCTTTTCTTTGGCCCCTAAATTGTTTTTCAATCGCAACCGATGTTGTAGTCGTGCATGCTGGTAGTCAGTTACATCTTGTTAACTTCTTATAGCCAATAATTTTTTGTGTTTTCTTGTGAACTGCATACAAATATATGTTCCTTCAAAGGTGATGGACTAATCATCATGCAAGTCCTAAGAAATATGTCTTGTTATGTTTGTATAATATCCTGACGATGCATATCAAATGCAAATGCTTTAAATGTTGAACTGCTTCATATAAAGCCATCCATGTTATCAGTAGACATGTTACTTTTATAAACTGACAGCATACTGGATAAATGAATTTATATTTACTTAATTTAACCCAATTCTGTTCTTTCTCTTTGCAGGGCGGTGCTTGCAAGTTCTCCCATGATACTACACCTTTGACAAAATCTAAGGTATGTGTGCAGTATTCATTATGTAATTGGTGTATATTTGTGTTTGTATGGTTGCATCGACATGTTCCACCACCATGTCTTGTGCATACATGTACAATACATCTTCCAAGGGCTATCAATGGTGAATTCAAAAAACTTGTTTTGCAAGATCGCAACTCAGTGCTGCCCATTGGTACTTGAAAATGATGGCTGTTAAGTTTGAGTTGTTCACAGGGTATAATGAACATATTACGTACGCAGTTCTGAAGTATCAACGTGTACCCTAGTATATCTTACTCTAAGTCTTGGGCAGCTAACTACATTCTGTAAATTTCATCACTTACCTTTTTTCTGTTTTGGTGGCTGCTTACATTTCCGTCTTAATTTTACAGCCCTGCACACATTTTGCGCGTGGTTCTTGTTTGAAAGGAGATGATTGTCCTTATGATCATGAGCTGTCGAAGTACCCTTGTCACAACTTTGTGGAAAATGGAACGTGCTTCAGAGGTGATAAATGCAAGTTTTCTCATGTGGTACGTGATTTACAAAATTATTCCCTGATATCTACTTTAGAAATAAAATAGCTTGGATCACTCGCAAACAAAGCCTTAAGTTAGGAATGTAACTCCTTTCCGGCCAATTGAGGTAATTTTTTAAATTTTACTCTGTGAGATTGACAAAACCGCATTGGTTATCAGGTCCCAGTTGCAGATGGTCCTTCCAAATCAGATGCAAAGGAATCTGGTTCGTCATTGGTATCTGAAAAACCGATCAGCAGAGATCAAACAAGTAGTCAGAAAACATTGGCGGTGCATTATGGCGGAGTTTTAACCTCTGCTCCAACCAAACATAACTCCATCCTGAGAAACCTTGCAGGTATCTCAGTAAATTCTCAAATAGCATCAGCTCGTATGCCAAAAGGTGTACAGTTTCGTCCTTCCAGTAAAGACAGATCAGATTCTAGCATGCTGCACCAGGATGTTTTGTCCACCGAGAAGCATACGTATACAAATGATGGTAAATATAAGAATTTTGGTGGGCCGCAGGCTGCGGAAGGGGATACAAATGCCAATCCAAATAGACAGAGATCAGTTCCACTTTTTGATGAGAAGAACTTGTTGAAAGAATCTAGTTCACATCCAAAGAAAAGTTTGCCAGCTGACACTACTGCAGTGCTTGGATCAGTAGGCACTGAGCATGAAGTTTCAGAGGCTTCTAGAATTCTGCAGGAATTCTTGTTTGGTGCTGGCAGTTAGAGGAACTCAGGAAAGTGTGAATATACTACACTTGGTACCTGTAGACTGCTAGTTTTTGTGTGTGTGCAGTATACCTGGCTCTTGTTCAGTGATGAATTCATGGCCATTAATGTGCGGCTTGTTTTGATACTTTCGGCGCAGTTTTCTTATCTTAACTGCACATTGCAATTGCTATATCTGGTAGGTCAGCAGAAGTACAATATGGTTTTTTGTTACCAAGAAATTTAACAAAATTATTTTGCAGAACTAGGCTAAGAGCCACCACGGGTATATGATGCTTGATTGTTGTAGTGTTGGACGTAAGCTTACTGGTATGATGAATGTCTTCTTGAATCCGCCCTTTCACCTATGATTCTTATGAACCGCAGTTCTGAAGTTGCTTGTAGTTGATGGAGTATGTCCACTTTAAACTGTTCCCTTTTCATAGTTGATATGTTAGTAATAACCTGTTATTTTGCAACTGTTTCTTCATTTTCTTGTTGAATTTCAGTTAGTTGAATGTTGATACGTGATACCATTCGTAATTAAGAATTATACATCTCTTGTAAAAATATTTATTGTTCTTTACTTTCACCGACTCCCAAGACATAATTTTGACCATGAGTTTTATCATACATCTTTGAAACTGTTGGGGCTAGTGGCTTGTTGAAGCGATTGGTTAGCTGGTCCGACCACCAGTTGGGATGGTCTAACAACATTCCAAAGATATTATGTTTAAATGATTTTATACTAATTAATTCAACTTTAATTTATATGACAGTATACAGCTGATAGAGTTGCTTGGTTTTGAATCCTATGCTCTGAGTTAAAATGCAAAATTTATCCCTTCCTTTTGTTTGCTAAGACTGTCCTTCACTGCAACTGCACAGAACCACACTCTGGTAGTGGTTTTCACCAGCTCTACCAGCAGCCAGTTTTACAAAGTAGCTTTACCAAAACACATTATTCATGGATATAAAATTGTGAGATTGTTGAAGTATAATTTTTATCCTGTGAAAAATCTACTCGTTCACTTATATTTACGAGATAAATCTAAACATTAAACCAAATGTTTAACTGCATTCTTCCCATGGCAATATGATCTTTTAGACCGGTTCCATAGGAAATATTAGCCTTTTCTACTCCATTAGGAACAGGTTGTCGGTAGAATTCTGACTGGGCTCTGTTACAACCTAATAGGGCTGTTCAGTTTAGTTCCTTCTCAAACAAAACATCTTAACATTCATCCAAGATATTGCTGTCTGGAGAAATACTTATCTGCAGAGCCACATAGTGTAAGTTCTGTAGAAATTGAACCATCTCGTTAATTCTTTCCTGGGACCATTGGTAAATTTATCTCCTATGCTGGCATGGAATCTGATGTGGTTTCTTTGTTTTATGTCATGGAAAAACTAAGCTACGTTGGCTCACAAGGTGTAGCACTGGAGATTTGATATGTCATCATTCAGTTCCTAACAAAGGCTGCTTTATTAGGTACCTCTTGTCAGGTTGATTGCATACATACACATTACTTTTGTTGGGCTCTCTATTGGAAGATGCTTCCCACGTACACACCCCTTGCGCTAGACGATGTTTAGCTGCTTTGTTATAAAGTATCTGTTGTGCTTATCAGAAGTAGAGAAAATGAATATTTATGTTTTTCTTCTTTCAGGGTCTTGAGATTCTCCTGGCAAAGAAAACACTACTTTATTTCCGATGATATTGGCAGCTAAACATTGCAATATAAGTCTTGTATCAATATGATTTGGGGACACATATGATCCAGACCCATGGGTCCTTGCTGGAGACTGGTGTTAGCCTGGTGCACTGGATGGTTTGAACTTACATGCATGCAATACCAGGATCTCCTTATCTCTTGATTAAGAATTGCTCGTGGAATTTCTGGGGAGACCGTGGGACATGAGGGCATGCAGAATCAAAGGTGTCCCAGGTATGAGCTGAACCGCGTACGTTATTGCGTCATCTCAGGCTTTGCCCCGACCTGCCATGTGCCTACTCGCTGTCCAAGTCTCGGCTATTGTCGACTTGTCGTATCAATTTAGAATTACATTTCACATGATCACCGAGGGAAGCTCACATGGCATCATTACCCATTACCTTACGAAGTTACGATGGAGACATCCCCTAACAAACCTAAGCCGGCTGGGATCTCTGGCCTGTGGTTGATTCACGGGTTGGGCCCGCAAATCAGTGACTCAGTTTTTTGTCTTCTTCCTGCTTCCTTCCTCGCGCACGCATGGACGGCGGAGGCCGCTCTCCTGTGGGTCGCCCTGCCACTTGACGGCTGACGATTCAGCCTCTCCTTCGTAGCCTCCCATCTCGTTGTGTTTCTCTCCCCCAATCCTCTTCCGCACTAGGGTTTGGTCTCTATGCCGCCGTCTCCGACGCGTCCTCTGCCCCGCCACTAAACATCCTCGCCGCGCCATGGCGGCCAGCCAGCCACTCCCATCAGCGCTTCGGTAGGTCCCATCTGCGCTCCTGCGCAACGCGCCTCCACATTGGGCCCAGCGGAGGAGAACATCAGGGAGAGGAGGCCGCACGCCTCCGCGACCCCACCACCTCCTTCTCCGCCTGGTACGAGCCCTTACCCGGCCTCCGATGGCGACTTCAACGAGCGCTACTCGCTCTACGATGTCCTCTACCACTACCTCCGGTGGCCTCCTCAGCGTCCGCCATGGCATGGACGCGCCCCCGTAGTTCCCGGGCTTCTACTGGCGCGCGACCTCTTCTCGACTCCCCCGTCGGCTGCGCCACCTGCCCCTATGGCTCCGGGGTCTGGTCCAAGAAGGAGTCCGTGCTGCCGGAGATCGACTCGGACCACGTCTGTCCCTCTTCGAGGGCAACATCAACCTCTTAGAAGAGTGCGGCGGCCGCGGCCACGAGGGACGAACAGAATCGACAGGGCTTGGCGGCGAGCGTGCGTAATAGAGGAAGCCTGAGACCGGCGGCCACAACGGCTCGCGTTTCTTCTGATTGGTTCTGCACCTCTCTCTCTCTCCGTGGCCATTTCTCCCGTACAAATGAGCCAAAACTAGGGCGCATTGGTTAGGCCAGGCCGGTCAAGCTTCAGCTGGTGGAGATCGAAGGGTGGTGGTGGCCGCCGGTTTCAGGGATCACACAGTAGATCGTATGGTTTCCATGCCTACGACGGTACTGAGCATGAAGCGCTCAAGGCAGTGACGTCCATGCTGTGCAGCCGCAGCTAGTGCAAATTGCTATTTGTTCTAGCAGGTTATGTACTCTAATTTCCTTTGTAAGATTCATAAATTTATTGCAGCTTTTTCAGTTGTATAGGACACATTATGATAGATCCATCTCCGTTGGTTCTTGCAGGTTAGATTGTCGGACCCGCTACAGTACCAACAGGGATAACGATTCGCACCATCCTCTCCTAGTCTGACCGTCGAGTCTCCATCCAACGGCTGTGATTACGCCGTAACGCTTTCTTCTTTTAGCTCCAACTCGTTCGTCGCTTTGCTGGGAGTTGGTATTTAGCTGAAGCTTTGTAGATCGAAGGAATCATCTTGATTGTAATATTGGGTTAAACCCTAGCCGCCTTAGTTGAGGTCTGGCCACTAGTTCCATGTAATTCTAACAATTTCCGCTGATAATCTTTCTCTGAATCGTGATGAGTTCGCTGTTGAGTGTTCTTCTTCAGTCTGTAGCCTGAATCCCCAGTTTCAGGCATAACAAGTGGTACCAGAGCCAATCGATCTTCGGAGGCGAAGGGATTTGGGAACGAGGTGAGGTTCGGATCTCCGGTAAAATCCCTCTCCCGAGTTCACAGGTCAAGGCGGCGGTGTGGAGCTCTTCCCAAATAGAGCTGTGGTGGCGGCTTAGCGGCGGAGGCACCGTTCGGTTGCAGAGCGGGAAAGGTAGTGGTTTCCGGAGAACAAGTCTTCGGTGTTAAATCCCACCACCCACCCTGTTCCGGGCAACATCGGAGGCGGGCGGCGCTGGCGGCGGCTGTGGCGACGGTAGAACAAGCTCAGTAAGTTTTCTTGGCACCTCGCCTGGAAGTTAAATCCTTACTGCACACCATGACGCGCACCAACGACTCTGGAGACACGGAGGCGCTGGAAGTGAGATCTCTGCAACTGGATGTGAAGAACTTGCAGATGCATAGAGAGACGGACCACAAAGAATTTGTGGAGTTCACCTAGACAGTGCAGTCAAATTTTGCAAACATTCAGGAGAACCTAAGCTCGCTTCAGAAGAATTTCGAGAAGTTCTTCGCGAACAACCCTGCCGATGCAAGAGATACTTACACACCACTTACAAAGGAGGCACAGAGACAATTGCAGGGTCAGCCAGTCGCATCTCCAGGTCAGGGCAGCGTATACATGACCACGCCGCAAGGCCCGACATTTCTAGGCCCAAGACTAGACAAAGACAATCATGTGCAATTGCTGAACCAACAACAGGCACCGACAGGCACCACTACTCTTCATGATCCACAAGGCAGGGAACTGAACTTAGATGGCACTTACAAACAACCTTATCGCCATCCTCATTATGGCAGACAAAGGAACCCGGGGCATCAGCAGCAACTACGGATTGAGCAAGCAGCGCACGAGAGACAATTGACCTTACAAGCTAATGAGGAGGAGTTATATGAACAGGAAGGGCTCCGGGGGTTTCAGAAACAACAGCTTAACGACGCTAGAAGAGTGCAGCCAGTGCTAAAGCCAGCGAAACTGAATATCTCAGAATTTGATGGTGAAGACGCAGACGCATGGATTCAGTTATTGGAAGAATATTTCAATGCGGCGCATACACCACCAGATCAACGCACTCAAATTGCGGTCACTTATCTAACAGGATCAGCAAGACAATGGTGGAGAAGCACAGGATTTGCCACAGGCACGATACCTTGGCACAGGTTCTGTCGATACCTGACAGACAGGTTTTCGGTTACGTCAGTATGTGACAACGTGAAGCACTTTCACTCTCTCATGCAAACATCAACGGTCTCGGAGTACGTTGCTCGCTTCGAGAAAGCAATGAATTTGTTAAGAAGAGACAACCCTGCTCTCCCAGACGACTATTATGTCAGCAGCTTCATAGCAGGATTACAGACATACATTCAGACTCATATTCAATGCTTAAAGCCTAAAGATATGCATGAAGCTATGTGGTTTGCAAGGAGAATGGAGCATGCTGTCCCACCAGTAGTTCAGAACAATAGACAATATCCTTTCTCTGCTAGAAGGCACACACAATGGGAACAGCAAAAACAACTGCCATTGACAAGCACTGGCAATGCTACAGTAAATTCAGTTTCAACTGCAGCAACCATACAGCAAGCAAAGGAGCTAAAGCTCTGTTTCAAATGCAAAGAGAATTGGTTTCCAGGTCACAAGAAAGTTTGTAAGATGTCAAACTCAGCACAGATACATGCTATGCAAGCTAAAGAAGGGGACAAGCCTGATATCATCTATATACATGAGTACGATGAAGATTCAGATGACCAAGAAGATCACACAGAGGATCCTCCACTACTTATATCTGTGCATGCTCTCCAAGGACACAAAGCTACCAAAAACACTTTCACACTGTGCATCACATTGGGAAAGGAAAAGGCAGTGGCACTAGTAGATACTGGTAGTACAACTACTTTTATCTCCCCAGAATTGGCTGCAAAGGCAAAGCTGGACTTAAATACAACCAAAAAGCAAAAGGTCAAGGTAGCAAATGGAGAAATAATCTGGACTGAGTTCCACTGCAAACAAGTACAGTACAAGATTCAAGACACTCTTTTCTGTTCTGATTTTAAAGTACTGAAACTGCAAGGTTATGATGTCATACTGGGTGCTGACTGGATATATGAACATAGTCCAGTGGAGTTAAACCTCAAGAAGCTCACTTTGAAAGTACAACATGAGTCTGGCCCAGTAACTTTTCTGGATGCTAGTTTACCATCTTCAGAGGATATACCCTACAGTGTGAATGCACATAAACTGTTGAACAACTCAATATGTGGTGCTTTGCTAATGATTAAGGCTGTCTCTCCAGAGTGCATGATACCAATGCAAGAAGTACCAGCCGAGATACAACAGGTTTTGGATGAGTTCCAGGACCTATTCCAGGAACCAACAGAGCTACCACCAAAACGAAGTTGTGATCATATCATTTTTTTGGATAAGGACGCAAAGATTGTTAATCAGAGGTGTTACAGGATACCACATCACCAAAAGAATATCCTTGAAAAATTGGTGGCAGATCTACTACAGAAAATTTTTATAAGACCAAGCAACAGTCCATATTCATCACCTGCCTTAGTCATACAGAAGAAGGACTTCGACTGGAGACTTTGCATTGATTTCAGAAAAGTTAGTTCAATGACTATTAAAAACAAGTTTCCAATGCCAGTGATTGAAGATCTGTTAGATGAGCTGCATGGGGCAAAATTATTTTCTAAAATTGATCTACGAAGTGGTTATCACCAAATCCGAATGGATGAAAAAGATATTGACAAGACAGCTTTCAGCACACATCAAGGACACTATGAGTATATTGTAATGCCTTTTGGCTTAACAAATGCACCTGCTACATTTCAACAGCTCATGAACTCAGTCTTGGAGAAATTTCTGAGAAAATTCGTATTGGTGTTCTTTGACGATATCCTGATATACAGTTCTTCGGCAGAGCAACATGCAGATCACCTTAAGCAAGTATTTGTTTGCCTCAGGGAAAATAAGTTGTTTGCCAAAAGGAAGAAGTGTGTTTTTGCACAAACCAGAGTAGAGTACTTGGGGCACATTATCACCAACGAAGGAGTAGCTACAGATCCAGCAAAGATCCAAGCAATTGTCAATTGGCCATCTCCAACAAATGTGACCGAGTTAAGAAGTATACTGGGAATGGCTGGATATTATAGACGCTTTGTGGAGAATTATGGCATAATTTGCAGACCACTGTTCACTGCACTCAAGAAGGATGGATTCATATGGGCTCAAGAACAGGAACAAGCATTGCAAATCCTGAAAAAAAGAATGAGTACAACACCAGTCCTAGCAATGCCAGATTTCTCTAAACCATTTATATTAGAAGCAGATGCTTCTGGATATGGTCTAGGAGCTGTGCTGATGCAACAAGGCAAACCATTAGCATTCTTTAGCAAAGCTATTGGTCCAAAGGTTGCTGGTCTATCCACTTATGATAAGGAAGCCCTAGCTATCATTGAGGCAATAAAAAAGTGGAAGCATTATTTTGTTGCTAGTTCAGTAATCATAAGGACAGACCAACAGAGTTTAAAACACATTCAAGAACAAAAACTAATGGAGGGCATGCAACATAAGCTCATGATAAAGCTTCTGGGCATCAAGTATACAGTTGAATACAAAAGGGGCAGGGAAAACAAAGTTGCTGATGCATTGTCCAGAGTGAAATATCAGTTAAATCAACTTTTTGCTAGTGCAGCCATACCAACTTGGATTTCTGAGGTTACCAGTGGTTACAAAGAAGATCTAAAGTGCCAAGAGATCATGGCCAAACTGGTAATTGATCCAAAGTCTATACCCAATTATTCCTTGCACAGTGGAGTAATCAAATACAAGAACAAGATCTACATTGGAAGTGGTTCCACTTTGAGAGCAAAGATAATTCAAGCACTTCACACATCTGAATTGGGAGGTCATTCTGGAGAAAAAGCTACTTATCAGAGGATTAAACTACTCTTTGCCTGGCCTGGGTTAAAACAAGCAGTCATTCTATTTGTTAAAGTTTGTCCAGTGTGTCAAGTTAACAAGGCTGAACACAATGTTTACCCTGGCCTACTGCAACCCCTGCCGATACCGGATTTTGCTTGGACTCACATTAGCATGGATTTTGTGGAAGGGCTGCCCTTATCAGAAAACAAAGACATGATACTGGTAGTGGTTGACAGGTTCACAAAATATGCTCATTTCATTTCATTGAAACATCCCATCTCTGTCAAATCAGTGGCTAAAGCTTTTTCAGATAATGTGTTCAAATATCATGGCTTACCATCAGTTATAGTTACAGACAGGGATAGAATATTCACAAGCAACTTATGGCAAAGCTTATTTAATACGTTGGGAGTTAAGTTACATTTCAGCACTTCTTATCATCCACAAACAGATGGGCAAACAGAGAGGGTCAATCAGTGCTTGGAGAATTATTTGAGAAATATGGCATTCATACAACCCAAGAAGTGGCACAATTGGCTGACAATGGCAGAGTGGTGGTATAACACTAGTTTTCACACATCTCTGAAAATGACACCTTTTCAAGCTTTGTATGGCAGACCTCCTCCCCTGTTAGCTGAGATGCTTCTGCCATCAGATGAGGCAACTGACACTTTCAAAGTGGATGAAACAAGAACCCAAGTAGCTAATCAGATAAAGGAAAGCTTAGTTAAAGCACAGGAAAGGATGAAGCATTTTGCGGATAAACATAGATGTGACAGATCGTTTGAAGTTGGAGACATGGTGTACCTAAAACTACAGCCTTACAGACACACATCATTGAGTTTGCACAAGTGCCTGAAGCTGCACTCCAAATATTATGGCCCATTCAGAGTATTGGCAAAAGTGGGGAATACTGCATACAAGATTCTTCTACCGGAAGGGTGTCAATTACACCATACATTCCATGTGAGCCAACTGAAGAAACACATTGGACCTAAAGCAGTGCCAAATCCACAACTACCATTACTGGACGAAGAAGGCAATATATTGGTTGCTCCAGAGGCAGTTATTGAACGCAAACTGATCCCAAGAGTACAAGGAGATATAAGCATTCATGTGGTGCGTTGGTTGGTCAAGTGGATAAATCTTCCAGCCGAAGCAGCGACGTGGGAAGATGCAGCTTTCATTCAGAAGATCTTCCCGTTTTTCCAGCCTTGAGGTCAAGTCTGTTCTTCAGGATGGGGGTATTGTCGGACCCGCTACAGTACCAACAGGGATAACGATTCGCACCATCCTCTCCTAGTCTGACCGTCGAGTCTCCATCCAACGGCTGTGATTACGCCGTAACGCTTTCTTCTTTTAGCTCCAACTCGTTCGTCGCTTTGCTGGGAGTTGGTATTTAGCTGAAGCTTTGTAGATCGAAGGAATCATCTTGATTGTAATATTGGGTTAAACCCTAGCCGCCTCTGTTGAGATCTGCCACTAGTTCCATGTAATTCTAACAATTTCCGCTGATAATCTTTCTCTGAATCGTGATGAGTTCGCTGTTGAGTGTTCTTCTTCAGTCTGTAGCCTGAATCCCCAGTTTCAGGCATAACATAGATGTTCGACAAATCGATTCTTTGGCATGCAAGCTAGGTGTAGTGAGATTGCCTCCGCTGCCGCCTGAGCAGCCCAGGCTGAGCTCGAGATCAGGCCCACTTCCCCAAGCTGCTACAGATTGGGAGGAGATTGCATAGTTCAATACTTTGCGGCGTCCATCTCCGTGTCATACAAGCCAAGTTACACAACCTGTAATGATCAGCACAAGGTATAGTCAGAATCAGGGGGAATTTGCATAGTTTTCATGTTGATATATCTGTAAATCAACACGTTCTGCTTGGGCTAAGATAGCTTTGCCCATAGATAATAAAGCTAAAAACATATTCTGACTACACAATGTGAGACTGTTGCATTTGGTGAAGGGCAATCCACGCCTCCTCAGAGTGTTTTTTGTAAGTGCATATTCTGTTCAATAGTTTTGATGAATTTTTTCTCTTCTTTCAGATGAAATGATGGAACGAATTTTTATAGTTTGCAGGAAAATATTGATCAGAGTGTCTATGCAATGAGTAGCAAGGCAACAGACATTATGACAAAGAAGAGGTGAGTTTTATCAGAGCACAATTGTCTATTGCTATCCTATGCTGATGCAGTATACTCTAATGTAGAGCACGCGCGCTGGTGGTGCGCTTTCAGCTGCAAAAAAGCAATATGACGAGCCGGGAGCTGAAGGAGAGATAGGTCATTATCTCATGTTATGTTGTACCATTTGTTATTCTACAGGTTTGTACATCTTGCTGTCATTTTTGCAACCTTTCAATGATGGTTTGGATATTCTTTGAAACATGTCGTGATGGAATGAGCTCTTAAACGATGAAGTTCTAGATTTCATCTGTGTGCTCTCCACAAGTTACCGTGATGTATCCGTTTTGGTTAGAACAAATGTTCCCGCCACATCATTCTATGTTCATCTTCTGTTTGTTTGTTTGATGTTCTCGCAAAAACTTCTGTATGTTATATTATGTCCAGAGAGTTGTATGGTATGTAAGAGCACCTATGTGAACCTATGGTATGTAAGAGCACCTATATCAAACTATTACTCATGCGGTTATCATTATCTCTGTTTGCTATATTCAGTGTGTTTTCCATGTACAAATACAACTCAACATGCACGCTTCGACAATCTTTCTGTTTTTAAGAGTGAGTGCTTTCATGCACCATGCACGGCCCTCACTCTTAGGGCCTGTTCGGTAGTCATCCGCTCCTCAATGGCTGCTCCCAGAGCGCACGGAGCATGAGTGTATTTTTACGGAGTGCACCAAACCAAGCTCCACGGTTGTTCGCTGAGCGGAGCAGAGTTTAGAGAGTGGAGAGCTTCCGAACATGCTCTTTAAGTGTTAGAAAATACAGCATAAACTAATGGCCACCACTAGGCATCATACTACTGATCCTTGCATCAGATCGGACCAGCTTGGAGCCACATGATGCATTTGATGCTGGCCGTGCGATGAAAACAACCCAGCTGAGTAGTTGATTCCTGAAATAAATGCAACCCCCTAACTGCTCCACCCGAACTGCCGCACACATATGATTTTAATCCGGCCACTAATTAGCTCCTAATTAATTTATTGTTTGAATGTATGGAAACATCATTTCCTGTTGAATTGAATCAGTTTATTAATCCGGCCACCCATTCTCCACGAAGCATGGAAGCACAAGGCGTCAAACATTGTTCTTGATGCATAGAAACGTCATTTTCTTGGCGTTCGAAGGTAATTGTTTTGCTTATTGTTCTTGATGCATAGAAACGTCATTTTCTTGGCGTTCGAAGGTAATTGTTTTGCTTCCCTAGATAACCAAAAAATGCTACCAATGCACTGAAAACCTGCTTCAAATAAAAATAAGTACCGATCTTATTGATTTATTTCAACATAGCAAGGTTATATTTCCATCAACTGGACAATTTGCTTCTATAGCTAATGAACATGCTTCAAAGGCATCTAAATTTAGGTCTTACACAACATGAATCATTGGATACAAAACCGTGCTTCAAAAAAAAAAAAAGATTGCTCCAGTCGAATCGAAAATATGCTTCCACGGTGACGGAGACGAACGCATCAAGGTCCTCGCCGGGGAGGTTGTACTTGAGGCAGAGGACGTTGGCACGGGAGGAGGAGGCGAGGCGGGCGACGAAGTCGGGGAAGCAGAGCGGGGGGCTGCGCTCGACCACCTTGAGCACGGTGGCGGTTTGGCCGATGGCGTGGGTTAGCTGCGAGCTTGGCCATGAACACCCGGATAGGGTGTACGTCATCGCCAACCGCTGGCGCCGGTGCCTGGATGTCCTTGAGCCGACGCCCCGTACGCGGTGGCGCCTAACCCTGCGCACTTGATCTTTCCCCGACGGCGTGCAACGAGCGCGCTGCAACCGCTAGGCTGCCACCAGGAAGGTGGAACGGCGAGGTCGCTGCCGCTCATTCCGGCCTCCTGGTGGTCCTCCGAGTCAACGTGGATGCGGATGGCGGTCAGTGAGATCGTCTAAGGTGGCAGCGAGAGCCTAGAAGCACGGTGGTGGCGAGGAAGCAAGGAAGCTCGCCGTCGCGGTGGTTCTTATGAGCGACGGCATGGTGTGGATCGTGCGCTCGTGACACATGACTCGTGGGAGAGAATAGACATGTAATATGGCAAGTAACAGCAGGTTTGACGTGGGCCTCGCGCTAATTAAGATAGGGTGGTTAACGAGATTTTACTGGCTCGCGCTAATTAAGGAAGGAAAAGAATCAGACGTGTGTCCACAAGATCAACGATGCACGAGGCGTCCGGCAGAAGGGAAGAAATCAGACGTATGATTAAAAGAGTTTCTCAAAACTAATCACACGCAATAGGCCAAACAGGCACGACAACGCGCGCCCAGTCCTTTAGTCTGAGTTATGTGCCCTCTGTACCCCTGCTTGCTACCAGTATAACATTGGGCTCAGTGACCGTAACTGTCCATCTCACTACAGAGCCAGGGTTTTACTTTCTTTTTATTATGATGGAGATGACCTTCTGGGTAATTTCGTTTTTCACCAGGAGCTGTATTTTCGTATATTAGGGTTCGAATATTTCTGTCACGCTCATAGCAACTGATCCGACCTTGGATCTGAACCTGTACGTGTTGTGTACCATGCGAACTGGATAGTTTCCTTCACGTGTCAACGTGGCGAAAGACTCCTCTAACTTCACCAACCCTAACTTTTCATTACTTTGAGATACTGACAGGGGGTCCCATCTGTCAATGACCAAAGTCAGGAAAGTTAGGGGATGGCAAAGTCAAAGGACAACTTGATGCCGCGAGAGTAGTTCCTTCTTAATAATGGATCTGCTCTAAAATTACTGTCTTGCAATTCCTTAATTAATAGTATATGGGGCAAATTTTATGGCCCGTTAAAAAAAAGGGACCCCACTTGGTCTTACTCACCCTGAAGAAGTCATGGATTGATGGTTAGCTATTGTGTTGCTTTCTTCATGATTTCTTACTGCGTCTGCATTGGGTAACAGAAATACATATTTATGTGTTCTATTTAATGTGATACATTAATTTTTCTTACCATCTGACATAAATACGGAGCAAGGAGAAATATCGAAATTTTGCAGGTGAAAAAGTTTGTAGCACCTTTTCTGTTTATAAGATTTCACTTTCTCTGTACATAGTCAACCACTAAGTTGCGAATATGAATATGGTATTAATTTACGTTAGAAAATCAATTTCGCTATTTGGAGCAGCCATGTTCTACGAAAATGATATCTTCTGTGAAACATATTAGGGCAGCGCTGAGCGTCCCCCGGGGTATCGGGACGCGTGATCCTCCGGGTCCAGTCGTTCGATCCGCATAGCGGGTGTGTGATCGTTAGACTAGTCATAGTGTGAGTAACATAAGTGCCACATAAACAAAAATGGTGATGTGTCAAGTATTTAATGAAGAGAGATGTGATGGTGGTGGTATCATAGGTAGATACCGTACCATAGCGGATTTCGAGACAAGATGAGTCTATAGCCTAATAAATGCATGATTATATGATACTATTTTTATAATACTTCACACTATTTAGATAGTAACATAGACTAGTATCATATGCATGATACCACTCTATGATACTCCCCATTATAACTAGTCTTAGTTCGTGTGATTAGTTCTTAGTCAACATGACATAGGAACCGGTCTGTGCACATACACGGGGAGACGCGACACACAAACGACACGCTCCACGTGGGTGGAACCCACTAGTTCCTACATGCACAGCAGCGCTCTCTCGTTCCTGATATTGCTTTCGTCCTCTCCTGCTGCTAGTTGCTTCGTACACTAAAAATAAATTTGAACATGCACGAAAATTAATTAAAATGTTATAAAAAATGTAAGTTTACTATGTAGCAAAATAATAACCCGCTTTTGCTCCTATGTAGCCCAGTAAGAACAATTTTACACTATTGTAGCAAAAAAATCAATAAAATCCGGTAAATGCTTTTTATGAAGCAAAAACGGTTTGTTTGTAATAAAATTTGTGTATTATTGTAGTAAAAATCCAATTTGTTATTAAATCGGAGCAAAACTTTCATTTGTAGTAAACTTTTGTGTCGCTCGTAGCAAATGCTGAGTTTGCTATTGTAGCAAATCCAACGACACCTCGCTGACAACATTGAAGAACACCCCGACGCAGTATCATCGATGCAACAACACCATGGTAGACGCTTGCAGCAATATGTATGGTTTGTGGTATCATCTTTTTAAGAACTCCATCGCTGACAACATTGAAGAACACCCCGACGTAGTATCGTCGATGCAACAACACCATGGTAGACGCTTGCATCAATATGTATGGTTTGTGGTAGCATCTTTTTAAGAACTCCATGGCTGGTAGCATCATCACACTCTAACAAGTAGCATTACCGTCCATGGCTTGTAGTAACGCCGGAACCGGTTACAGCATATCGACTCCAGCGAGTAGCATCACCATCCATGGCTGGTAGCACCCTCGGGAGCAGGATGCAGCAATAAAAAACAACCACGGCAGTGATTTTTTGGCGATTGTTGCAAATGCTTCTATGAAAAATAAAAGTTTAATAGTTTTTTTTTTGCTATTGTAGCATCTCATCGTAGCAAAAATGTGCTATTGTAGCATCTCACATAGCAAAATTATGTTGTTGTAGCAATATTAACTTCAGATAGTTGTGTAGTAAAATCATCATACTATTATAACAAAATCACATAAATATAATAGAAAAAAAATTGTTATATTGCAGCAAAAAATCTATTTTTAACCAAAAATCATGTAAATGCTTCTATGAAGCAAAACGGATTGTTTCTAATAAGATTTTTGTACAATTGTAGCAAAACTCCAATTTCCTCTCAAAACTCACAAAATGTTTCTACGAAGCAAAAAACTTTATTTGCAGCAAAATTTTCTACTGAAGCAAAAGTCTAGGCACAAAATGCTTCTATGTAGCAAAAATCGTAGCAATTTGTTTTTTTACTGCAGCAAGTTTAATGAGACCTCAGCGTAGCGGCAACACCATGGTAGCAAAATTTTTATCTATTGTAGCGAAGCCACGTATAGACAATAGCAAAAAAATGTTACAAAAATTCTTTCGATGAGGTTCTCCGATAGCAGAACAAAATTGTAGCAAAAAACACGAAATCGTATGGTGTCATCGTCAGAGAACCTGATGCGGTGTCACTGATGCAACCGACACTTGTAGCAACACACACTCCATGGTAGCAACTCCGGCGGTCGCTGGCAGCAACGCCGCTAGCTACTTGTAGCAGCACCGATGTTCCTTGGTAGCAAGGTCACCGTACCATGGTAGCAACGCCGCCACCACACGGAACAATGCAAGGAGCAGTCATCCACTGATTCCTTCAGTTGCAACGCCGCCCTGCCATGGGAGCAACGCTGCCCTCCTTCAGCAGCAACGCCGCCGCCACATGGAAGCAACGACAACGGAGCTCTACAACAAAGCCGGAAGCAGTGGTGTCATGCGTTTTGAAGCATCGTCGTCGTTCTCTGATAGCATGGTCGGGTGCCGCTGGAAGCATCACGACCTCGAGAAGCAACTGTGTCATGCCTTGGCAGCATCGCAACATCATAGCAAACTAGCAACACAAAATTTGCAACATCGCAGCAAAGTAGTAAACAAAATTCTTCAGGATGCAAAATAATTTAACAATTGTAGCATCGAAATATTCCTGCGATGCATATCCCCACAATGTAGAGAGCTTAAATATTTTCTTATCATAGCATTAGCGTCAGTGGAGAACCGGAGGAGAAAAAGCTAGGGAGCACCGCCGTGACTCGCTCGTCGGCTGAGGAGGAGGTCGCGACGTTCTCTGGTCGAGGGCGACGCTGGTAGCTCGGCGGTGAGCTCGTCGGCTCCCGGGAGGACGACGATGAGGACGGGCAGGAAGGCTTGAGGCCCCGACGATGGCGGCAGGACCTTGAGGTCTCCGACTTCCCGAGCTCTGGGCGCGGACCAAGGCAGCATCAGGTGGTCGGAGCTCGGCGGAGCGTGATGGCAGGGCCGGTCCAAGGGGGGTCGAGAGGGGCGGCTGCCCCGGGTCCGGGAATTTTTAGGGCCCTCCAGATGTACATACATGTATAATAGGCGTAGCTCATAGACATGACATGCAAAAACAATTGCAAACAGCTTCCTGGTGCAGACGTTTAACGATTGGCTAATTGGGCCCTTTTATTTCGGAGACACGGGTGTAGGGCAGGAGAATGTAATTGAGTCGATTATTAGCCAAAAAAAACTTGCCATACATTCCCGATCAGTTTGTTCCATAAATAATATATTCAATTGTTCACTCGTCTGATTAAAACCTCACTCTAATCTCGTCTCTCAACCGCCACAGCACAGCTCCGCCTCAGTAGCTTTACCGTACATCTCGGGACTTGTTGTGTCCAATCACCCAAGGCGTCATGCCGGTGGTATTTTCCTACATACCCAGTGCCCTATTTATATCTGATTGCGCAAGGCGTGCGCAATCGGAGGGTCAACTGGGCGTCCTAGGTATATTCATTAATTACTTTTTATCTTCTCTAATTTATGGTTTAGCCGTTTAGAATGTTTAGCCCTAATTTCAATCACTAATTCCAGTTTATTTCTAGTGTTGTTATATGTCCTATGTTGGAAAAAGAGAAGTAGAAAAGGCGAACCAAAACTTATAGAATCACATATAGCACCTCTTTACGGATCATTGAATAGTAAGATTAGCACTTAGAAAAATCTAGATGAGTTGACGATAAAATTTATATTGTTTGATCTATGTTTTATATATTTATTTTTAAATTATTTATAATAAGGGTCTTAAATTCTAGTTTCGCCCCGCGCACTTAAAATGTCAGGACCGGCCCTGCGTGATGGGCAGCGCTCCCAACGACGACGGCGTCCAGAGGAGGGCGGCAGTCGGAAGCGGAGGGCCGAGCGGTGGTTGCACGCAGGGGTGGGCAGGGCAGCAACCTCACCGAGGAGGTGCATAGCGGCGGTAGGTCCGTGGAGGCGTGCGGGTCGGGGTCGTGCCGTGGAGGCGTACGGCGGCCTCGCAGAGGAGGCGCGCGACAGCGGCGACCCCGGATGAGGCGTACGGCGGCGGCCGGGCCGGGCGGGAAGACGTGGAGGTCGGTCGGCGCTCCTAGGCGCGGAGATCCGGTGGAGGCGAGCCATGCGCGAGCGGGAAGGGGACGATGGCGCCGCTTCGATTTGATCGTGGACGCGAGCGATGGAGTAGGAAAGAAGGAAACCTGGGAGACGATTTAGATGTGAACGTGCGTGGGCCCGCTGGACACGCGTTGCTAGCTCCACCTGGGGGATGCGTCGCGTCATCCCCGGAGGAACCGTATCATTTCCCAACATATTATCGCATCAAGCTGAAATAAGTATTTATTTTCCAAAAAAGAAGAAGCTGATATAGTAGCACAAGGGTCTAAAATATGCATACAACCGGCACACGGACGAGTTCACCAAAGTAAAAACCCACATACTTTAGAGCGAGAGCATCAATTCTAATCTAGGCGCCCCAGTAGTCCAAAAAACGCAGGATTACTCCTTTTGATCCAACGAACCCAGGCCCGAACCCGTGCCGTTGGCGGCGATTGGAGGCTCCGGCAGAAAGAAAAGCAGGCGTGGACCACGCATGTCGGTGTATCGGCTACCTTTTCCCACTCCGTCCCCATGTTCCCGTGCCACCTCGCCTCGCCGCCAGCCGCATCCGCCCTTCCTCCGCCACCCTCAAACCTGTAGGAAGACCACCACACCACTAGCCTTCGCCGCCGGCACCTCCTCGCGTGTCTGCCGCTGCGACTCGCCCACCTCGCTCGCAAGGTACTCGGCGTTTTGCCTACTCAACCATGGACTCCGAAGACGAAGAGATGCTCACGGAGCTGCTTGAAGAGGAAGCTGCCACCGAGGTCGAGGACGAAGAACATCAGATGATCATCGCTGCTCTTGATGGCCTCATGTTCCAGCAGGCGCAGGCGTGGCGAGGTGGCTCGAAGCCGGGTCACCGGATGGCGAGGCCGAGGCACAGGATGGAGGCCTATTGCATGCTCTACGCCGACTACTTCGCCGATGATCCAATCCATGGCGAGGATATGTTTCGGCGTTCAGGATGAAACACACGCTCTTCATCGACATTGTTCATGCCAATCGGGAGTTTGACTCCTACTTCAAGTGCAAGAGGGATTGCACCAGCACGGTTGGATTCACCTCTCTTCTTAAGTGCATAGTGGCGATGAGGATGCTTGCATATGGTACTCCCGGTGATGCCCAAGACGATTACCTACGCATGTTGGAGTCCACGACCATTGAAACTCTGAACAAGTTCTGCAGGACAGTGGTGGAGGTGCTCGGGCTGAAGTACCCGCGAACCAACTGTGAGAGCCCATATCATAGCCACCAATGCAGTAAGAGGATTTCTAGTATGCTTCGAAGCATCGAATGCATGCATTGGTCATGAAAGAACTTTCCTTTCGAGTGGCAGGAGATGTACAAAGGCCACAAATGAGCTTGCACTGTGGTACTTGAGCTAGTTGCTACACATGACCTCTGGATTTGGCACTTCGTTCTTTGGCATGCCAAGATCTCACAACGACATCAACATTTTGCAGTCCTCCGTCTTTGCTAACCTTGTTGAAGGGCACGCTCCCCCGGTGGATTACGAGATCAATGGCACATTACACGAAGGGCTACTACTTAGCTGATGGCATCTATCCAGGATGGTCGACATTTGTGAAGACTATGTCAAACCATGTGCCTATAAGTGACAAAGCTTGGTTTGTCAAGTGCCATGAGGCTTGCAGGAAGGATGTCGAGCGAGCATTTGGTGCGTTGCAATCTCGATTTGCCGTTGTCCGGTATCCCGCTCTGACTTGGTTGAAGACTCACATGTGGGAGGTGATGAACTGTTATGTTATCTCATACAACATGATCATTGAAAGCGAGTGGGGTTAGATGGTGCTCGATACTGGATCATTCCACATGCATGGTCGACTTGCAGATGTTGATCACCAGGTGTCGGCAACAAGTGCAGACTTTCTCGCTATGCGTCAGGAGATTCGAGACCCACGTGTACACAACCAACTTCAGGATGATCTGGTGGCGCATCTAGAGACTCTCAAAAGCAATGCCTAATTTAATTTGTTGTAATTTATGTGTCAAAACATGATAAACTATTTGTATGGTTTTGTTGTATAAGTTTGTATGTGAAACTATCAATGTTTGTTTTATTTATTGCATTATGTGAAAAAAAATCTATGAATATATTAATATTTGTGCTAATTTTGGCTAAAAATCGCCGGCTGAGGCGCCGGTTCAGCGAACGGCTGGGATTGGGAATATGTCCGGCGCCGATCTGGGGCTCAAATATTCGCCCGGATCGACGACTGGAGATGGCCTATGCTTTGTTTCTTGGGACCCAAGTGTTCAGAAAAATTCAATATGCTACTTTTCCAGTGAAACCAAACTGATTAGTCGACCGGACTCGCTGTTTGACAGCTTTTGTTTTTTGTCTTTCCCACTTTAGTCTGGCTGACAAAAAACAGCTGCTATGGACAAATCTGCCTCATCAAACTGGCAGCCTCCTTCAGCAAACAGGAAACTTCTGCATTCGTTCAGCTCATGTCCGGAGCTCGAATTCAGTTGCCCAGCCTCTGTTAAATTGCAAATAGGGCAATTCCTGTATGTATTCTACACTTGACTGTTCTTGAATTGTTGCCATTCAGCTCTCAGTAATGGATTGAGTCAATGCCCACAGGAAGAATTATGAGGTGGAATCCCCTGTAGGAAAATCCTAGGATTTTGTCTGCGTATGTTCTCGCCAGCCGTCCAGCACGTCTGGTGGTAATAAAAGTTCATGTACTGAGCTCAAGGTATATGTTTACATGTCAAAATCAAGGTGGACTCAGTTGTATATTTCTTTCTTTGTTTTATTGTGAAGGGAACCGTATCTCTTAATTAACATCAGAGCCTTGACCCATTCTTATCTGAATTTACACTCAGATTATCATGAATTCTTTGAGCAATAAGAACAGATTATTTGATTGATCGCCAATTTAAGAGATAAGAAGCACGAAGGTTAGGCAATTATGGGTGTCAGTACCTCTCGAGTGTGCATTGTCAGTGCCATCCACTCATATTCTACTGTACATATATTTCCCGAATCAGTATTTAGTGGCGACTTTCCTTAAAAACTTTGCAGGGTGTAGCTGTCGTCTGCCTATCACCGAGTCCCTTCATGAACACGGCAACCACACTCCGTGTCTCCGAGTCCGTGAAGCCTGGCTATTGCCATGTTCACCTCATATCATCACACAGTCCAGTCAGGAACTTGTGCTCCCATGTTCCAGCTGGTGCTGTAATTCTTCTTTGTGCTACCAGATTCAGAAATTGTGACCGCAACTTGCAAGAGGGCCTGTCCTTTTCTTGATGCGGACATGCTTATATTCGGGCTCATAATTCGCACCTTGACCGCCTTAAAAAAATCATGCATGCTCACAATTCTAGCAGATTGATATTGACATGGGTAGGCAAGGATGGTTTCCTTTTACTATTATCTGGAGATCCTTGATTGTGTTCATGACTGACATGTACAATGTTTGTGATTGCTCACCTTGCAAGAAAATCTAGCCTTGCTGTTTTGCTTGACTTGATTCCGCAAAAGCTAGCCCAGCCAGCTGTGCAATTATCTTCTTATCATTGCTACATTGGTGTTCATGACTCTTCTCTTTTTGATCATCTTCTGCTCGGAAAGTTGGATCCCATCTTTGCATGCTAAAGAGAATTGCAGATTTGTTACTATCTGAATGATGATGTTCTGTAAAAGGTAGACCAAGAAGTCACGTGTGCATTAGTGCTTTTATCGAGCAAAAGACCAAAACAAATAAAGGATAGCAATTTCATCCAAATGAAAACCGTGTTTCTCAATGACCAAAGCAAATTCGAAGAGACAAAGAGTACTTGCGAATTTCTCGCAACACCTGTCTCCCCCATGCCGCTCCTAGGCGACACCGGGAGCGCCCTCCCGTGTCGTCACCCGAACCTCCGCCTCCGCGCGCTCCCCGCCGCTGCTGCTGGTGGCCTTCGCACCGCGGGAGCGCTCCAGGTCGCCACAAAACTAGCAGCGTGGTTGTCTCCTCGTGGCGTCAGGCGTGGGTGGGCACCAGACCCTGGCTAGGATGGCGAGCCGGCGCAGGGAAGCCGGAGCGGCGGCTCTAGACCGCACGGGGCTGCGGATCCGGGTACCTTGCGCCTGGATCTAGTGGTGGCGGACCTGGCCGCATGGGCGGCGGGTCTGGCTCGACGGGGGCTTTGAAGCGCGGGCGTGGGCTGACCATGCGGCGACGGTGCGCGGTGGTGGCATTCGGCCTTGGCGGCTGAGGCGCATGGCAGGGCAAGAGGCGCGCGGTGGTGGGCGGCGTCTGGTGTTGGGCCCGTGCGGGCTGCACCCGGGCTGTGTAGGGTGCGGCGAGTTAGTTCTCCGGCTGTTTGTGAAGTCGGACGAGGAAGCGCGACTGCTATGGCGAGGGAGATGTTTGGGTGGCGGCGTTGCGCCTCGAGCTGCGGCAGGGGCGAGATTGGTGAGGAGGAAGTCGGGGCGGTGGCCTTGGAGATGCGACTACTACTCGGTCGTGGTCAACATGTCGCCTGCCGAGGCGTGAGGTGTCATGGTGGCTGCGGCATGGAGCATTGGTGGTCTGGACGGTTCCCTTTGGGGTTTGAGGGACATCGTCGGGTGAAAGATCGACCAGGGCCGACAATAGCGACGCCCTTGTGCGCCGCATCCTTCTTGAAGGCGTCATCGAGGTTATGCCTTCGATTCTCCACGCTGGGTTCTTCAGGGGAAGCCCTAGATCCCTCTCGGGATCGGGCGAGGGCGGAGCTCTTGCATCGCTTGCCTCTTGGGGCCACACTTTGGTTGCTCCACCGACCAGAGGGACCTGTGGAGCGCTCGTGGTTGGCGGCGGTGAGTTTTCTTGCCTCCGACTAGGGGGTGCGCGGCCTTGGGGCAGCGCGGATGCCAAAGCGGCAGCTCCGGAGTTTGCCTCCGACGTGCTGCGTTGAGGTGGTGAGCCTCGACTCTGGTCGTTGGGGCGTCTTGGTCGTCGGCTCGTGTGGGGCGCAACTTTGGGACCAGGGTGGATGCCGGAACGGTGGGCCCGGATGTTTTGCATGCACTGTGGAGCATAGAGATCACCTCCGCCATGTTGCGTTGAGATCGTGTGGTGTCGGCTTTGTTCGCTAGGGCGTCTTCATTGTCTACTCGAGCACAGCTTTGGGGCCGACGTGGATGTCAGAGTGGCGGCTTTGGATTTCACCTCCGCCATGTTGCGTTGAGGGGTATGGTGTGTAACTTGGTTGCTTGGGCAACTTGGTCATCGACCCATGTTTGGCGCATCCTTGGAGCCGGTATGGTTGAGTTGTACTTTTTCAGGGCCTTGTCATACCTGGTTGCTTTTTTTATCAATTTAAAAGGCAAAGCTTTTATTTAGTTTTAATAAAAACTACTTCGAAGAGTTTAAGAAGATTTGTTTTTTGGTATAAGGTGGCCGTTTTTTCCTTTGGGAAATATAACGGGCCTTGTATTCCTATGTTGGCAAATATTTTAAGTTAGTAGAGAAAATCGAATAAGATGTTTGGGAGGTTTATTGTACGGTTGACTTCTGCAAAACAAAACAAAAATCTAAGTAGAACAGAAATTGAACTGTTCCAGGTCATCTAAAATACGTTTGAAATCGAATCGTTCCAAGTCATCTAACATATATAGCACACAATATCAATACTATAATCCCTTTGTTTTAAATATAATTTTTTATGGAGTTCTATTTGAACGTGAAGACTTTTTATATTTAGGAATAAAGGTTGTATGCTTTCGTTCTTACTTATCCAATGTAAAGACGCCAGAGCTAAATCGTATAGGAAAGAAAAGCATAAGTCCAAACTACACATAAGCATGAGTTTGGTGCTTCGAATTTTTCCAAAAGCCCGCCGCAAAAGTCTGAAGTAAGCCCGAAATGCATGATCTTACATATCTGTCAAATAAAAGCCTATGATTACACTATTTAATCCCCAAAATAATAGTTGATCCAGAATTTTCAATTCATTGTTTGGTTTGGGCTCAGGTCAGGCTCAGACCTGCCGTTTTTAGGCCGAGCTTGTTCAAGCCCGGCTGAAACGCGGCCCACACCGACCTTGCTCTGCCCCTGCCCAGGCGTAGATGAAGCTAGAGAAACCGCAACATACGGAGTAACACAGTGCACCTAGCAAGTCATGCTGCTGCTGCGATCACAAAGTAATAATGTTTAAACAGAGATGAGGTGGTACATGGCATGTCTCTGTTGACGCTTGTCCGCATGTCATCAGCGGGTTAAAATACATCCACGGCAGACAGCGACCTGCCCTACTCTATTATACTGCAGTATACTGTACTACTCTACTGACTCCTATGATTAATGTGTTGTTAATCTTGTTAATATTTTCTGCCCTTATAATTGTGCAGTGCCGACTCTTTTACTTAAAAATATTTCATGTTTTAAGTTATGCGCAGTAAGAACAGTCCCAATCATTTCACTCAAGTTTGTAAACATTGTTAACACTCTGTATAAGTTTAGATACAACCCTCTTAATAATTTGTATGTTAGTTTTGTATATCTAAGAAATTATTCGGAATAATTTATATGCGATGAGAGTAGGTATACTGTTTAAGATACAATCTCTCTTTCTCTCCTTTCTCATTCCTTAATTAGACATTCACATAAGATTTTCACCAATGTGGCATGCTTTAGACATACCTGAGGTGGAGCATAGAAGCGTCTGCCTATTTGTGGACCCAAAACTTTTCTTAACTACGTAGAGTACACACACAATTCTAAATTTAAGCCTCAGTTTTCTTAATATTTGGTTCGCTCTCCCGCCGTGACGCCCGTGGATTTAGCTCGGTAAACCAGGCACTCATCACTTTGCTACCAAAAAAGACGGGAGCAGAGGAAGTACGAGACTTCCGGCCCGTCAGCCTGATCCATGGTTTCGCAAAGTTGGTGGCAAAGGTGGTGGCCTCCAGGGTGGCCCCCGCCCTACCACAGCTTGTGGGTGCACATCAGAGTGCGTTTGTGCGTGGGAGATGTCTTCACGACAATTTCATGTTGGTGCAGGGCACGGCCCGTAAGCTCCACAGTCAGAAGATTCCCGCTGTCCTACTGAAGCTTGATATCACCAAAGCTTTTGACACAGTGGACTGGGCCTTCCTTTTGGAGGTGCTGAGGAAGATGGGCTTTGGAGACCTACTACTTAGCTCAATTTGTGCCTTGCTATCTTCGGCTTCCACGCGTGTCCTCCTCAATGGGCACCCGGGGAGCAAGATTTTCAACAGGCGTGGACTCAGGCAGGGGGATCCTCTATCCCTACAGCTCTTCATACTGATCATGGAAGTGTTGCATCTGCTGGTGGAAAGGGCCACGGCCTGTGGACTGCTAGCCCCTTTGGCCAAGGCAGGGTTGCGGCATCAGACCTCGATGTACGCAGACGATGTGGTTACCTTCCTGCGACTTTTCGTGAGGGACTTTCAAGTTTTCTCGCGGCTGCTAGAAATTTTTGGCTGTGCCTCGGGGCTGAGGGTGAACATCGAGAAGTGCTCTGCTCACCTCATCCGGTGTGGGGACGCCGCGAGTGCTCTGGTTGTTCAGGAACTGGGATGCCCCGTTCGTCCCTTTCCGTTCAGATACCTTGGCCTACCGCTCTCCCTTCGCAAGACGACTGCCGCACAGCTTCAATACATTGTGGAAAACGTGGCGAACCATCTCCCCAAATGGCGCGCAGGGTTGCTCAACCGTGGTGGGCGCCTTGAAGTGGTCAAGACGACCCTTTTGGCCGTATCCATCTTCGCCATGATATCCCTGGATCTGTTAGTAAAGACTCTGGTTGCCATTGAGAAGATTATTCGAGGTTTCCTCTGGGCAGGGCGCAAGGAGGCCCGTGGAGGTCACTGCCTTGTGGCGTGGGATAGGGTGTGCATGCCCAAGCAGTTTGGTGGCCTTGGCGTCCCAAATCTGAGATTGATGAACCATGCGCTACGAGCCAGGTGGCTTTGGCTCAGTAGAACGGATGGCGCAAAGCCGTGGAAGGAATTCAACATCTAGGTCCCACGCGTGGTCCGCCTTCTTTTCGAGGCGGCAACTACCTCGGTGGTGGGAGATGGGACGTCCACTTTCTTTTGGACAGATAGGTGGCTGCCTGAAGGGCGTGTGAGAGATTTGGCCCCAAATATCCTTCTCAAGGTGCCGAAGGGCGCCAGGAGCTCCAGGCTGGTTAGCGAAGGTCTTGCAGGAGGCTGGCTGATGGATATACCGCCTGATCTTGACGCTACGGAGATTGGGGAGCTGCTGTCCTTGGCAGACAACGTGGAGGCTTTCACCCTATCTGAGGGGGTCGCCGATGTTTTCAGGTGGAACTGGGAAGGTAACCATCAATACTCCGCTCGTTCAGCCTACAAGGCCTTCTTCGCAGGTAAGGTTGAGTTGGCAGGAGCTCTGCAGATTTGGCAGTCGAGAGCCCCGGGCAAGTGCAAGGTGTTCCTCTGGTTAGCGTTGAGAAATAGGTGTTGGACTGCTGATCGCCTTGGAGGAGAGGCCTTCCCCACACGGCCGCATGTCCTTTCTGTGACCAAGTGGAGGAGGACATTAGTCATCTGTTGATTGGATGCGTTTTGGCCCGAGAAGTTTGGTCCTCCTTCCTGACGAGATGGGGGAAAGCGGAGTGGATACCAGAACCTGGGGATCGGCTGGTGGAGTGGCTCTCGTCTAAGGCAGCGAGAGGAAAGGATGCTAAGGACCTGTGTACAACTGTAATCTTGGTTTGCTGGTGTCTTTGGAGACACATGAACGATGTTGTCTTTCAGGGTCACGCGCCTTCAGTCGAGGTCGCAGTCCAGATGGTGGAAGCTGAGGCGGACCTTTGGAGGGCGGCAAGCCTGTTTAGGGATAGGTTAGCTCCCGTAGAAAGGTGGAGGGTTGGCGAGTGATCCCCTCTCCTTTGTTATGGTGGGTGGCGTTCTTGGCGCACGTGCCTAGACGCGTTGTATTCGGCCGCTTGGCCTCTCCTTCTTGAAACCGATGCGTCTGCTGGGACATATGCTTAAAAAGTTTTCTTAATATTTTACAATTGATTTGAGCAATGCTTAAACTAACCATATCCCTAACCCTTACCTAATCCTCTTCTTCAGAGAGGTTGATGTTGACAGCCTCCTCCGCCAAGCGCCAACAAACACAACAATTGTGTGAGCCACGACATGTTTTCCATGTCGATCGAATGACAGTATGGCTTCGATAGCGGTGTACTTTCCAACAAGTGAAAAGTGTGCCATAGACCCGGCGTCTCTTGCATGTCCTGATCGCACATCGGTGAAAAGACATGGTATTTTGTCGACACTTCTTCTCGCTCCAGCTTGGGCACCAGAGGACCACCCTTTCCTGCAGTGGTGAGCACTCCATTTTGGCGGTGGAACACGGGTTATGATGAGGGCGTTCATCAGCGTGCGGTGGTCTACCCGGTGGCGTTGTAGCGTACTGGTCGGTGGGTATGGGGCTTGAACGGTGTCCTGGTCATCTTGCCCATGAGGCATGGTTCACACGTATCGAAGGATCCAAAATCCAACGAGTCCAAAAGTCCATCGGCATGGAGTTTCTTCATGCGCTTTATACCAATATGACCGTGACGGCAATGCCACATATACATGGTGGTATCATCACTAAGATTAATCCTCTTGGCATCTATGTTATGGATGTGAGTACTACGATCGAGATTCAACAAGAATAAATCATTACTCTCTGGAGCATTAACATAAAATATATCATTCATCGAAATAGTAAAACAACTTGATACTGAATTGAATGAATATTCGTCTTGCAACAAGAAAGAACCACTGATAATGTTTACACTCAAGGACGGTACAAAATAACAATTATTTAAAACCAAAACTAATCCCGATGGTAGATGTAGAGGGAGTGTGCCAACAGCCACCACGTCAACTCTTGATCCGTTGCCGACGCGCATCGTCACCTCGTCCTTAACCAGGCGCCGTTTATTCCGCAACTCCTCCTAAGAGTTACAAATATGAGCAACAAAACCAGTATCAAATACCCAAGTGTTCCTATGGGCGGATGTAAGGTACACATCAATAACATGTATATCGTATAGACCTTTCTCTTTGCCGACTATCTTGCCAGCTTTCTTGTCCTCCAGGTACTTGGGACAGTTACGCTCAGGTGATCTGATGGTCACCACCATCTTTTCCATCTTGATTTCTAATTCGGCCACATTGAGCATCTTTAGAATTTCCGATAGGGATTTTGATGTCCCCTTCATGCCGTAATTCACGACAGTGTCCTTATAGCTAGGGGGCAGCGACAACACATCCTATCAATAACCAGCTCTTCTGGAATCACATTTCCCAGATCACTCAGGAGCTGAACGCTGCCAAACATTTTGGCTAAGTGCTCACTTATATTGCCGTGCTCTTCCATCTGGGCTGAGAAGAAAACCTTGGTAGCTTCAAACCTCTCAGCATTGACTTGAGGTGCAAAAACAACCATGAGTTCAATGATTATCTCATAAGCACTCTTGTTCTCAAAATGGTTCTGCAGGTCAGCCTCCATGGCAAAGAGCATGCCACTATGGACAAAAGAAGAAATCTCCGCCTTAAACTCGTGGACGATCCTATCAGTTTCTGAGGCGTTTGGCAGGTCACCTAAGGGGGCTTTAAGGATGTAAGCCACCTTGTGGGTTTCAAGAAGGGACTTCAAATCGCGGAACCAGGACATGAAGTTAGACCCATTGGTCTTTAGCTTCTCTTTCTCAAGGAACAGGGCTAGGTTAAAGGTGGGGTGAGATATCTACAATGGAATTTGCAACAACATAAGACTTTGTTCATAATTTATTGAGTTCTAGCAATTTCGTAAAAACTGTCGGCCCAATGGAGATTGGGGTATGAAGAGCCCACTCTCCCCAAGCCTCACTCGCGGGTGATCAGACGAAACGGCTAAGGACCAAGCCACCACTTGAAGAGACCCTCAAGAGAGAAATCCTCTTGAGGGCCTGAAGAGGAAGCGAAGGCCTGAAGAGGACCTGCGCTTCAAGAGACCCTCCCGAGGCGATATGCGCCTGTCGGGAAGTCAACATAAATCCCTCCACAGGCCCCACTCGGGCCTGCGGGGAAGCTTCACAACCAAGGAAGTACGGCAGGGCGCACATGAAAGTGCATTCTATGCACTCCCAGATTTTGGTGACTAATGACAACACAAAAGGTATTCTAATGTTTGGGATGAAGCATGCAGGTTCTTTTACAGGTCGTTTGATAAAGAGGCCCAAGTTTCAATTCTACTTCACTTGGTCTTTCATCAGGATTTCAGTCAGGAGATTTCCGGGACTCGGAGATTTCCGGTCCCCAGACCGGAGATCTCCGAGCTTATCAAGTTTTTCACGAAGTCTCAAATCAGATGCGTACTGACTCCAACTCAAGCTGAGCCGGAAATGCTCTCGGAGATTTCCGGCGCTCGAAGATTTCCGAGCCCCAGTCCGGAGATCTCCGAGTGACAGAGGAATTTCAACCAAGTCCAGAACTCAAAATGCGTACTGACTCCATGTGGGGACCCCGGACTAACTGTCCGAAATACCCGATTATGCTTAACACAACGATCCCGTGATCAGTCTGTCGTTGCACATAATCCGAATTGAATACCAAAGTTTACATCCATTACAATACCGAATTTAAAGTCTTACATAAAATGGTCATCTAGACCAAGTCTTACATAGGTGCCTTCAAGGGCCAAACCAAAACAATCAACATAAGCAGCGGAACTTAAACGTAGCAGCCATCCAACAGCTAACGCAGACCCGACAGGCAGTCGACTTTGAGAAGATCCTTAGTTGGCATAGATGTCGCCATACTCCTCCTGGGTGTAGTACTCCTCCATGTCTGGCTACGACAATAGCCAGAAGCAAACTAGTATGAGTACATTTGAATGTACTCGCAAACTACTCCAACATGAGTGCTCTAGTTCCATTTTTAATTTCTCACTTTTATTCATTTAAAACATCTCTGTATCTTTGTTGAAGAAGATAAGAAGAATATGACTACTAGATATCTCAATTTTATTAGTGTTATTCCAAAACCCCTCCTTTTCCAACCATAAACCATTATGGTAACATCTTTCCAACTACCTCATACCGATCCGTTGGTATAGGTGTGTGGAACACTCTCCATTTCCTTCCTCTTTTTAAACTCAACTCTTTTCCAAAAACTTTGCACATGGTCTAAGTAGGGTCTTCAACTGTCCATATCCGAGGACTCGGCTATTCGAATAGTTTCATTACCCTCTGCAGAGGTAGCACGCTTTTCCCACACTCATTCGATAACTCATCGTGTCAGCCACGCTTCGCCATACCCGTGGTATGCGAGGTTGAGTCACCGACCCTAGTCTTTCCTTTGCTCATGCTAGTATAGGATCCTGCCCCTATGAACCATTCCATCTACACCTAGTCTAGTTTCCCGTCGGAAACCCTAAGTGTGAGGACTCATAGGTTTTATCTGGCGGTGTATACGGACATCCTTCTATCCTCCTCCTTATCTACTCATAGATTTTTGAGCGAGGACACAGGTCAGGGTTAGGTCACCAAACCACTCCCTCATGCATAACAGAGTCATCTCTGTTGATGCAGTGTCCCATACTAATAAGAGCAAACTATCTGACTAAGCCCTTTCCCATATGTGGGTAAATGTGGTCGCACAGAGTATCGGTTGCTTGACTGAGTACTATGACACAATGTGCTTTTCTAAAACCACCTTTCTCCATTTTCTTATCTCAACACACCATCTTGGTGCTATATATATCCACACAAGTTTTCAAAGGAGTTTTGAATAAACAACATTGTTTTTCCATCCTATAGTTTTAATATATACTTCTACATATAGTGGCAAAATAATCTCTATATACTTTTAAAAAGGGTTTTTGTAAACCTTTGCTCTTAAAATGATTTGTAAATCTAGATGCATAAGTTGGGTGCAAGCTCAGAGAGTAGCTTGCCTTGCTCGGCAAAGTGATCTTGGTCTTGGTCTTCGGGTTCAGCAAATCCTTCCTCCTCGATATATCCGGCAACGTTCTCTTCTAATACACAAGCAATCCAATACAAACAATCACTAGCCTATTCAATCAATCATCATAGCAATACACTCTTAGAGGTTCTAATTTACCATTTCACACACCAAACAATATCATGTGGTTTCAATTTAAGTGAATTAAACATTATTCCATTGTATTTTAATTAGGGCAGAAACTTGTTGCACATGTTTAATTGCATAGTTTGAGTTCTGTTTGTCACAAAAATACAAACTAAAATTCTACAGAAAGCTAATGATGTGTAGAAGATGACACAATTGGGTTTGGGTCATTTGGAGTTACAAAACTCCCTACACATTGTTTTGAATCCAGAAGCCAATTAATATGGTTTTGGCTATTATTTAAATTATATTAATCTAAAAATTAAATCCTTTTAGGATTGACTAACCATGGTTAAGGGTGATCTAATAAAATTAGTTTCAACTAATTTGGATTATCAGAGTATCAGAAACAAACAAGTTTAGAATTTAAACATGCTACGGTATTTTGAATATGGTATTTTTATTATATATCCAAATGGGGTGAAACTAGTTTAGTTGGATCGATAATTTCATAAGCTTTCCAGAACAGTTGGATTTGCTAAATTTGGAGTTGTAAATCTAAAGTTATGGAATTTCTAAAATTGGGTTCATTACTGGTTTTTCAATGAAATTTAAATTCGAATTAAAATCCAGAGTGGATAATGTTGAAAAATCTGACAGAGAGGACCCACTGGTCAGCGACTCAGCGAGCGCGCGCGCTGTTTACTTAAACCTGACGCGTGGGACCCGCATGTCAGGGTTTTATTAATTAAAACGAATCGGTATGCGACCGCACGATCCTGATCTAACGGCGCACGACGCCCGCGTCTCCGGCGACCAGAAACGGGCGGCGCCGCGGCTCCGGCGACGGCGTCGAGGACTGTGCGCTCACCTCGGGGGCTCGGGAGGGCGTGCGGCAGGTGCAGGACGACGGCGGCGAGGTGGGGAAGCTCCTGGGCGCAAGGACGAGGCTCGGGGACTCCTCTAGCGGCGGCGGCGTCGGCTCCTTCTTCCGCGGCGGGCTCGGACTCCGGCGAGCGATTCCTGGCGACTCTGGGCACGGGGCAGAGGGAAAAAGGAGGCGGGTGAGTGCGGGCGCAAGGGGAAGAGAAGGGAGGCAGAGAGAAGGGAAGGGGAGGGCAGCACGGCCGTGCCGTGGTCGTCGTCTACCTCGGGCACGGCGAGCTCGAGGAAGAGGACGGCGACCCGAGGCTCCTCGGCCTCGGACCTGGCCTCCTCGCTGTGCACAAGGGAGAGGAAAATGGTGTGAGGGGGAGAGGCAGAGGCGGTGGTGCGGTGCGGAGAAGTGCAGGGCACGGGCGGCTTTTATAGCGGCCGGGCGGCGCACGGTGGGCGCGGTGCAGGGGCGCCCGTGGCCGTGCGGGGCCGCCGTAGGCCGGTGGAGGGGCGCGGCTACGCTGCGGGGCTCTCAGGGGACCAGGCGGGCAAGGTGGAGCGGCGTGGCGTGCTCGGGTGCGTGCGGGGCGAGGCGGGCCGGCCGCGAGCGCGCTCGGGCGGTGCACGACGTGCACGGCATGGCTCGGGCGCGGCGCGGTCGGGGCGTGCTGGAGCGAGCTGCTGCCGCGCGAGGGAGCCAGAAGGCGAGGGAGAGCGAGGGGGCACGGAGCGGCCAGCACGGCGCGGCGTCTGCGCGGCCACTGTGCCGACAATGGCGACGTGCGCGCCGGCGGCTGTCCCCTGGCGTCCAACGGTGCTCCCGGCCGATTTTTCTCACGTTCTCGAGCGCTCTGTGATCGTGGTGAGGAGAGGAGTGCAGTGGGGGCTCTAATTCGACAAGCTAAACACTCCATTGCTCGATTTGATCCGAGGTTTGGGTTCGGTTTGGGATGAACAGGAGGTGATCACCAGGTGTTTGATGAATTTCCCGAATCAAAACAGTAGCATTTTTCTATTTTAATTCTCCTATTTCTCTTTATTCTTTTGAGTCCAAATTTAAGATCTAGGCTAAGTATATTATTAGTAAGTGTTACAAAGTCTTTTTGAAATATTTTGAAATATTTCAATCATGAATTTCTAATTTGAATTTGAAGTTTTGAATTTGAATTTTTGAAAGGGAATAGTTTGTAAAAATTAACTAGGAGTGTTTATAATATTTCTCCATGGGTTTTGGTGTAAAAATAAATTATGCTTCTTAATTTTGGAAAAATAATGTGACATGTGTCACATGGTGTTTTGTCTTTAGGATTTGTTTTATTTGTTTTTCTTGTCTTTCAATTTGTTCAAATAGAGCTAGAATTCAACAATATTGCAAACAATGTAACAAGCACACTCAAGAATTAAACATACACACATTTTTATAAGAAAAGTTTTTGTTGGCCCACATTTTTGCATTACTAATTATATTAACATTCTGGGATGTTACAGACTTCCCCCCTTAAAATAAATCTCGTCCCGAGATTTGCTAGGCCTGGGTACTAAAGAGGTTGGGAAACTCGCTCCTAAGATAGTTTTCACGTTCCCAAGTTGCTTCCTCTTCAGAGTGGTTAGTCCACTGGACTTTGTAGAACTTGATTGCTCGCCTGCGGGTGAGACGAACATCTTCGTCGAGAATCTTGAGGGGCGTCTCACGATAAGTCAGATCTTGATTCAGGTCGACGGACTGGTGATCGATGTTTTTGAAAACATCAGGCTGGTCAGGAACTTCAAGACACTTCCGGAGCAAGGAAATGTGGAAAACATCATGGTAATCTTCTAACTCTTGGGGCAACTCCAGTTGATAAGACACTTCTCCTCGACGGGCAAGAATCTTGAAGGGTCCAATATATCTTGGCGCTAATTTTCCTTTGATATGGAAACGCTGCATTCCTTTAAGGGGTGTCACTCGGAGATAGACATAATCTCCGATATTGAAGGTGACATCACGACGCTTGGGATCAGCGTAACTCTTCTGACGGGATTGGGCGGTCTTGAGTCGCTCTCGGATAAGCTGTACTTGCTCTTCAGCTTCGCGGAGGGTATCTGGTCCAAACAGTTTGCCTTCTCCGGTATCGGACCAATTCAGGGGTGTACGACACTTCTTGCCGTAAAGGGCTTCAAAGGGGGCCATTTGCAGACTAGACTGGTAACTGTTGTTGTAGGAGAATTCTGCAAATGGAAGACAATCTTCCCATTTGGATCCATAGGCTAGGACACATGCGCGAAGCATGTCCTCTAATATCTGGTTCACTCGTTCAGTTTGGCCATCGGTCTGGGGGTGATAAGCTGTGCTAAATGCCAACTTGGTTCCGAGGGCTTCATGCAGGGCTTTCCAGAACCTTGAGGTGAACTGGGTGCCTCTATCTGATACAATCCTCTTAGGCACACCATGCAGGCTTACTATTCTGGAAATATACAGGTCTGCTAACTGATTTCCCCTATAGGTGGTGTGGACGGAAATAAAATGGGCCACCTTGGTCAGCCTGTCAACGACGACCCATATTGAGTCATGGCCTCGGTTGGACCTTGGAAGTCCGGTGATAAAATCCATTCCAATCTCATCCCACTTCCACTCGGGAATCTTTAGGGGTTGAAGCAATCCAGCGGGTCGCTGATGTTCAGCCTTGACTCGCTGACAAATATCACACTTGGCTACGAAAGCACCAATCTCTCGCTTCATTCCATGCCACCAAAATCTTTCACGAAGGTCTTGGTACATCTTGGTTCCGCCGGGGTGGATTGAGTAAGGGGTCTCGTGGGCTTCCTTTAGGATTAACTCCTTGAGCTCTAAGGTATTGGGGACACAGATACGACCATTGAATCTCAACACTCCATCGGCATCCTCGGTAAAACCAGGCGCTTTACCGAGAGAAATCTTCTTCTTGATTCCTTCTATGCTCTCATGACCTTTCTGGGCCTCCTTGATCTGATCTATCAGAGTTGGAGCTAACTCTAAATGGGCGAGATAGCCGTGGCTAACAAGCTCTAGTCCAAAATCTTTGAACAGCTTAAACAGGGCTGGCTGCTCTGCTTGGATCATGGCATTCATGGTGCAGGGTTTGCGACTAAGGGCATCGGCAACTACATTAGCCTTTCCAGGGTGATAATTGATGCCGATATCATAATCCTTGATTAATTCCATCCACCTTCTCTGTCGCAAATTTAATTCCCTCTGCGTGAAGATATACTTCAAGCTCTTATGATCCGTATAAATCTCGCAGCGATGTCCCGCCAAATAGGAGCGCCATGTCTTCAAAGCAAGAACAACAGCGGCTAACTCCAGGTCATGGGTTGGGTAGTTCTCTTCGTGCGGTCGCAACTGTCGAGACAGATACGACACCACCTTGCCTTCTTGCATCAGAACACAACCCAATCCTAGACGTGATGCATCGCAATACACGTCGAAACTCTTGGTGACGTCTGGCATAATCAGGACAGGGGTTGAGGTCAGTCTCTTCTTTAACTCCTGGAAACTCTCTTCACACTTCTGAGTCCATTCAAATTTCTTGTCCTTTTTCAGCAGTTGGGTAAGGGGTTTGGCTATACTGGAAAATCCCTCAACGAACTTGCGGTAGTATCCCGCTAGTCCGAGAAAACTTCGGATTTCAGTCACACTAGTTGGGGCTTTCCAGTCCACAATGGCTTGGATCTTCTCTGGGTCTACGGAAATTCCTCCCGCAGACACAACATGTCCGAGAAATGAGACTTCACTGAGCCAGAACTCACACTTGCTGAACTTGGCATACAACTGATGTTCTCGGAGGGTTGCTAAAACTAGACGCAGGTGTTCAGCATGCTCTTCTTCCATTTTGGAGTAAATAAGGATGTCATCAAGGAAAACTACCACGAACTTGTCAAGATACTCCATGAAGATCTTGTTCATGAGATTCATAAAATAGGCTGGGGCATTGGTCAGACCAAAGGACATTACTGTGTACTCAAATAAACCGTAACGGGTTGTGAAGGCAGTCTTGGGAATGTCTGACTCTCGGATTCTTAACTGATGATACCCTGACCGAAGATCGATCTTGGAAAAGACTCGGGCTCCGTTCATTTGATCGAACAGATCCTCGATCTTTGGGAGAGGGTACTTATTTTTGATGGTCACATCGTTTAATCTGCGATAATCCACACACAGGCGTGTGGTACCATCTCTCTTATCCACAAAAATAATGGGTGATCCCCAGGGTGAAGCACTTGGGCGAATAAGCCCTTTGCTGAGCATATCTGCTAACTGCTTCTTCAATTCAACCAGTTCTTCTGGATTCATCCGATAGGGTCTTTGGGATATGGGGGCTGTCCCGGGGATAAGTTCAATGATGAACTCAATATCCCGATCCGGTGGCATACCAGGTAATTCCTCAGGAAAGACATCTTTGAACAGGTGAACCACACGGATCTCATCTAGGGCTGGTCGAGCTATGCTCTCATGGCATCCTGGTTGGGGTCGACTGATTTCTGACACATACTCCACTTCTACTCCTTTGTCGGTGGTGAGGGCTACAGCTCTTCTGGCACAGTCAATTCGACCATGGTACTTAGCTAACCAATTCATACCCAGTATGACATCTATTCCTTGGGTTCCTAGAATGATCAAGTCGACTAGGAACTTTTCCCCTTTGATCTCAAGGGAAACGTCCGGGCAAAATGACTTGGTATCTATGGTGGATTCTGGAATTTGGATGACCATGGGTCTGGGTAAGAGGCTTCCGACTAAACCTCCCTTAGCAACAAATTCTTGGGTAACAAAAGAATGAGTAGCACCAGAATCAAACAGAACAGTTGCAGGTACTGAGTTGACAAGGAACGTACCCATCACAACATCTGGTGCATCCATGGCCTCTTCAGCATTGATGTGGTGCAGGCGTCCCTTGGCAACAGCCACATTTCCGCGGGGTGCGGGGTTCTTGCCATTTCCATTGTGGCCTTGACCGTTGTTCGGCGCCTGTGCATCGGGGCGCGGACCATTCTTCTTAGGATTGGGGCATGCCTTGGAGTAGTGACCCTAGGTGCCACAATTGAAACAGACCACATTGGCATTGATGTTGGGGTGGCTAGAGTTCCCTCCGGGACGGGTGTTGTCATTGGGACGGCTGAACTTGCTTGGGTTGTATGGGGGCTTAGGGTAACTGGGGTGCGAAGTTGGTGGTGGTCTATATGCTGGCTTGGAGTTTGGTGGGTGGGTGCGAGGTTTCTGACTGCTCGAACTTTCCTGGGCAATCATCCTCCTCTTACGACCCTCAAACATGGATTTGCGCTTGGTCTCCAACTGTATGGCCTTGTCCACAAGTGATTCCAAATCAGCAAAGTCATGGATAACCAAGGCGCATTGCAGTTCATCATGAAGTCCGTTCATGAAACGCTCCATCTTTCTCCCCTCGGTGTCGACATCATCAGGAGCATACCGAGACAAGTCAGTGAACTCATCGAGGTATCCGACCACATCCTTACTTCCCTGCCGCAACCTGCGGAATTCATCCTTCTTCCGCTCAATGAGTCCGCGGGGAATGTGCTTCTTGCGGAACTTCTCCTGGAAATCATCCCAGCTGATAGCATAACCAGCTTGCTGTAGAGCCTTGGTAGCTTCCCACCAAGACCGTGCTGGTCCTGCCAGATAGTGGGTCGCATACAGCACCTTCTCAGGTTCTCCCACGGCTGCAACTATCAGGTTGTTGTTAATGGTGCGAAGCCAGTCATCGGTCTCAAGTGGGTGAAGTCCCTTGGAAAAGGTGGGTGGGTTGGTCCTCTGGAAGTTGCTCAAAGTGGACCGCTGATTTCCTTCACCATTGCTATTGCCATTGCCATTGTTGTGGTGGTTGTTGTTGTTGTTGTTGTTGTTGTTGTTGTGAGCGGCAGCTATCTGTTGCAGGGCAGCGATATGAGCTTGACGCTCAGTCCGGGCAGCTTGACGTTCCTCCATGATGAGCGCCAGAAGTTGGGCGGTGGTTGGGTCCGGTGGGGGTGGTGGTGCTCCTCCATCCATGTTGGTGCGACGAGTCTCCACCATCCTGAAGTACACCGGGAATAAGGGCAAGCAGAAGGGGTTCCGACCAAGGAAGATGGGTTTTTACGTAGAGGTTGATTTACTACGGATTATAGGAAAAACGTTTAACACATGTCAACAAGACTAGCACACATTTTCATAGCACAACCATTACATCAAGAGTTCATCTAAACCTAGCTTACAACATTCTCCCTAACTAATGTACATACAGAGAGTTCCAAAAGAACCACAACTTTGACTCTACTAGCGGTAGGGGGGGGGGGGGGGTCGACCTAATCCTGCGGTAGAACCCAAGTAACTAGCCTACTGAGGTGGAACCTCAGGCTCTTCCATGTCAGCATCGGACTGGTAGGGTGGCTCCTCTGGATCCTCCTCCTCATCATCCTCATCCTCATCATCCTCATCATCATCGTCCATCTCCTCAAGAAAGTCATCATCGTCACTGAGGAAAGCGTTGTTCTCCTTGCGGAGATCCTCGCCCTCCTCCTCCATCTCGTCAGTACGGAGCTCCAAATCCTCTATCAGCTCATCCTGCTCAGCAACCTTCTTGCGGAGCTTCGCTATGGTCTTCCTCATCTGGGTTCCCTTCTTCAGAAGAGCGGTCTTCTCAGTCTTCAGCTGTGCCTCGCTCTCGCGACTCTCCTTGAGCGAGAGACGCTCAAAGTGAGACCGAAGCCTAGCGCACCTCAGATCCTCCTGGGTGCGAAAGAGCATAATCTCCATGTCCAGAATATACTCTCCGAATGTCGGGTGCAGAGGGGACCGAATTGGGCGTCCATCAATGGTGCGCCTCCCGTAGAACTGGAAACGAGAGTTTACCAGCTCCGCCTTGTGCTCCTCACAAAGCCGGGATAGCATCCTCTGCATGGATCGACACAGTCCATCGTCCCAGTGGACGTCCATGAGGGTGAAAGAGAGTGCCCTGGACCCGGGGGACTTGATGTTCCCGCGAACAGACCCCTCGATCAACCAGGACAGGTTCCCGCTACCGGGAGCGTCCACCTGGGCTCCTCTGAACTCAGGAGTGGGGATGAAGTACGGCAGGGCGCACATGAAAGTGCATTCTATGCACTCCCAGATTTTGGTGACTAATGACAACACAAAAGGTATTCTAATGTTTGGGATGAAGCATGCAGGTTCTTTTACAGGTCGTTTGATAAAGAGGCCCAAGTTTCAATTCTACTTCACTTGGTCTTTCATCAGGATTTCAGTCAGGAGATTTCCGGGACTCGGAGATTTCCGGTCCCCAGACCGGAGATCTCCGAGCTTATCAAGTTTTTCACGAAGTCTCAAATCAGATGCGTACTGACTCCAACTCAAGCTGAGCCGGAAATGCTCTCGGAGATTTCCGGCGCTCGAAGATTTCCGAGCCCCAGTCCGGAGATCTCCGAGTGACAGAGGAATTTCAACCAAGTCCAGAACTCAAAATGCGTACTGACTCCATGTGGGGACCCCGGACTAACTGTCCGAAATACCCGATTATGCTTAACACAACGATCCCGTGATCAGTCTGTCGTTGCACATAATCCGAATTGAATACCAAAGTTTACATCCATTACAATACCGAATTTAAAGTCTTACATAAAATGGTCATCTAGACCAAGTCTTACATAGGTGCCTTCAAGGGCCAAACCAAAACAATCAACATAAGCAGCGGAACTTAAACGTAGCAGCCATCCAACAGCTAACGCAGACCCGACAGGCAGTCGACTTTGAGAAGATCCTTAGTTGGCATAGATGTCGCCATACTCCTCCTGGGTGTAGTACTCCTCCATGTCTGGCTACGACAATAGCCAGAAGCAAACTAGTATGAGTACATTTGAATGTACTCGCAAACTACTCCAACATGAGTGCTCTAGTTCCATTTTTAATTTCTCACTTTTATTCATTTAAAACATCTCTGTATCTTTGTTGAAGAAGATAAGAAGAATATGACTACTAGATATCTCAATTTTATTAGTGTTATTCCAAAACCCCTCCTTTTCCAACCATAAACCATTATGGTAACATCTTTCCAACTACCTCATACCGATCCGTTGGTATAGGTGTGTGGAACACTCTCCATTTCCTTCCTCTTTTTAAACTCAACTCTTTTCCAAAAACTTTGCACATGGTCTAAGTAGGGTCTTCAACTGTCCATATCCGAGGACTCGGCTATTCGAATAGTTTCATTACCCTCTGCAGAGGTAGCACGCTTTTCCCACACTCATTCGATAACTCATCGTGTCAGCCACGCTTCGCCATACCCGTGGTATGCGAGGTTGAGTCACCGACCCTAGTCTTTCCTTTGCTCATGCTAGTATAGGATCCTGCCCCTATGAACCATTCCATCTACACCTAGTCTAGTTTCCCGTCGGAAACCCTAAGTGTGAGGACTCATAGGTTTTATCTGGCGGTGTATACGGACATCCTTCTATCCTCCTCCTTATCTACTCATAGATTTTTGAGCGAGGACCCAGGTCAGGGTTAGGTCACCAAACCACTCCCTCATGCATAACAGAGTCATCTCTGTTGATGCAGTGTCCCATACTAATAAGAGCAAACTATCTGACTAAGCCCTTTCCCATATGTGGGTAAATGTGGTCGCACAGAGTATCGGTTGCTTGACTGAGTACTATGACACAATGTGCTTTTCTAAAACCACCTTTCTCCATTTTCTTATCTCAACACACCATCTTGGTGCTATATATATCCACACAAGTTTTCAAAGGAGTTTTGAATAAACAACATTGTTTTTCCATCCTATAGTTTTAATATATACTTCTACATATAGTGGCAAAATAATCTCTATATACTTTTAAAAAGGGTTTTTGTAAACCTTTGCTCTTAAAATGATTTGTAAATCTAGATGCATAAGTTGGGTGCAAGCTCAGAGAGTAGCTTGCCTTGCTCGGCAAAGTGATCTTGGTCTTGGTCTTCGGGTTCAGCAAATCCTTCCTCCTCGATATATCCGGCAACGTTCTCTTCTAATACACAAGCAATCCAATACAAACAATCACTAGCCTATTCAATCAATCATCATAGCAATACACTCTTAGAGGTTCTAATTTACCATTTCACACACCAAACAATATCATGTGGTTTCAATTTAAGTGAATTAAACATTATTCCATTGTATTTTAATTAGGGCAGAAACTTGTTGCACATGTTTAATTGCATAGTTTGAGTTCTGTTTGTCACAAAAATACAAACTAAAATTCTACAGAAAGCTAATGATGTGTAGAAGATGACACAATTGGGTTTGGGTCATTTGGAGTTACAAAACTCCCTACACATTGTTTTGAATCCAGAAGCCAATTAATATGGTTTTGGCTATTATTTAAATTATATTAATCTAAAAATTAAATCCTTTTAGGATTGACTAACCATGGTTAAGGGTGATCTAATAAAATTAGTTTCAACTAATTTGGATTATCAGAGTATCAGAAACAAACAAGTTTAGAATTTAAACATGCTACGGTATTTTGAATATGGTATTTTTATTATATATCCAAATGGGGTGAAACTAGTTTAGTTGGATCGATAATTTCATAAGCTTTCCAGAACAGTTGGATTTGCTAAATTTGGAGTTGTAAATCTAAAGTTATGGAATTTCTAAAATTGGGTTCATTACTGGTTTTTCAATGAAATTTAAATTCGAATTAAAATCCAGAGTGGATAATGTTGAAAAATCTGACAGAGAGGACCCACTGGTCAGCGACTCAGCGAGCGCGCGCGCTGTTTACTTAAACCTGACGCGTGGGACCCGCATGTCAGGGTTTTATTAATTAAAACGAATCGGTATGCGACCGCACGATCCTGATCTAACGGCGCACGACGCCCGCGTCTCCGGCGACCAGAAACGGGCGGCGCCGCGGCTCCGGCGACGGCGTCGAGGACTGTGCGCTCACCTCGGGGGCTCGGGAGGGCGTGCGGCAGGTGCAGGACGACGGCGGCGAGGTGGGGAAGCTCCTGGGCGCAAGGACGAGGCTCGGGGACTCCTCTAGCGGCGGCGGCGTCGGCTCCTTCTTCCGCGGCGGGCTCGGACTCCGGCGAGCGATTCCTGGCGACTCTGGGCACGGGGCAGAGGGAAAAAGGAGGCGGGTGAGTGCGGGCGCAAGGGGAAGAGAAGGGAGGCAGAGAGAAGGGAAGGGGAGGGCAGCACGGCCGTGCCGTGGTCGTCGTCTACCTCGGGCACGGCGAGCTCGAGGAAGAGGACGGCGACCCGAGGCTCCTCGGCCTCGGACCTGGCCTCCTCGCTGTGCACAAGGGAGAGGAAAATGGTGTGAGGGGGAGAGGCAGAGGCGGTGGTGCGGTGCGGAGAAGTGCAGGGCACGGGCGGCTTTTATAGCGGCCGGGCGGCGCACAGTGGGCGCGGTGCAGGGGCGCCCGTGGCCGTGCGGGGCCGCCGTAGGCCGGTGGAGGGGCGCGGCTACGCTGCGGGGCTCTCAGGGGACCAGGCGGGCAAGGTGGAGCGGCGTGGCGTGCTCGGGTGCGTGCGGGGCGAGGCGGGCCGGCCGCGAGCGCGCTCGGGCGGTGCACGACGTGCACGGCATGGCTCGGGCGCGGCGCGGTCGGGGCGTGCTGGAGCGAGCTGCTGCCGCGCGAGGGAGCCAGAAGGCGAGGGAGAGCGAGGGGGCACGGAGCGGCCAGCACGGCGCGGCGTCTGCGCGGCCACTGTGCCGACAATGGCGACGTGCGCGCCGGCGGCTGTCCCCTGGCGTCCAACGGTGCTCCCGGCCGATTTTTCTCATGTTCTCGAGCGCTCTGTGATCGTGGTGAGGAGAGGAGTGCAGTGGGGGCTCTAATTCGACAAGCTAAACACTCCATTGCTCGATTTGATCCGAGGTTTGGGTTCGGTTTGGGATGAACAGGAGGTGATCACCAGGTGTTTGATGAATTTCCCGAATCAAAACAGTAGCATTTTTCTATTTTAATTCTCCTATTTCTCTTTATTCTTTTGAGTCCAAATTTAAGATCTAGGCTAAGTATATTATTAGTAAGTGTTACAAAGTCTTTTTGAAATATTTTGAAATATTTCAATCATGAATTTCTAATTTGAATTTGAAGTTTTGAATTTGAATTTTTGAAAGGGAATAGTTTGTAAAAATTAACTAGGAGTGTTTATAATATTTCTCCATGGGTTTTGGTGTAAAAATAAATTATGCTTCTTAATTTTGGAAAAATAATGTGACATGTGTCACATGGTGTTTTGTCTTTAGGATTTGTTTTATTTGTTTTTCTTGTCTTTCAATTTGTTCAAATAGAGCTAGAATTCAACAATATTGCAAACAATGTAACAAGCACACTCAAGAATTAAACATACACACATTTTTATAAGAAAAGTTTTTGTTGGCCCACATTTTTGCATTACTAATTATATTAACATTCTGGGATGTTACACTCCAACTCAAAATTAGCCGGAAATGCTCTAGGAGATTTCCGGTGCTCGGAGATTTCCGAGCCCCAGTCCGGAGATCTCCGAGTGTCAGAGAATTTTCTACCAAGTCAAGAAGCCCAACCAGTACTGATCCAGAGTCAAGCACAGCCGGAATTCCTACCGGAAATTTCCGGGTCCGGAGATCTCCGGTCCTCAACCCAGAGATTTCTGGGCTGGTGGCTGTACAACGGGCAGATTTTGGAGAGGGGTATAAATACCCCTCCACCTACCTCCAGCAGAACAAGCTTCCATATTTTCTCTCTCCTCCATTGGTGCCGAAGCTTGTTTCTTCCGGATCTCCCAATCTAGCCACTCAAATCTTTTGATACTTGGGGATCTGAGGAAGAAGCCATCGATCTACAACTTCACCGAAGCGTTTTGATTTCCCCCCTCTATTTCTTGAGGGGCAACGAATCTAGGGTTCCTTTGTGGATAGGTAGGTTCAACTTTGTGTGTTCTTGATCCTTTGTGGATTCCTTTGTGGATTTGACCTGTTGTGGTCTTTGTGGGAGCCCCCAATTCAGTTGTGGGTGTGTGCCTCACGTGTTTGTACGGGATCTTCTCCGCCCTTAAAGGAGTCCTTAGTGGAAGAGTGGATTCGCACCTTTGTGGTCGAATTCACAGGAGAATAGGGTGAGGCCTTTGTGGCGTTGAGCAAAACTTTGTGATACCTCACACCCCTCCAACGAGACATACACCTATGTGGTGAAACTCGGGATAAAATCGGTGTCTACGAGTTCCTACGGTTGTCTTGTTCCACTCTCCTTTACTGCATTCCTGTACTTGTTTAGTTTCCTTGTTGTTGTTCACTTGTATCATCTAGTTGCACATTTAGACAACTTACTTTCCGCTAGCCTAAAACTGAAAAACACATAAAAATTGGTCACCACCTATTCACCCCCCCCCCTCTAGGTGGTCAACTGCCGTTCAATTGGTATCAGAGCCAGGTTGTCTCTTAAAAGCTTCACCGCTTGAGACCTACCTTGGACAATGCAAGTTGATCCGAAAGAGGGTTCCGAAGCGGATGCCGCGACTTTGGTAGAAATGCAAGAGAAAGGTGCCACTATGGCCGATATCAACTATTTGGAAACAAAGTTGACATCGTCCATACAAACCGAGTTCAAGAAGTTTCATGATATGCTTGAGTCTCTCAAGACATCTAAGGAAACCTCTCTTGCCTTGCCCTCAAAGTCTCCGGTGCTTCCGGGCATCACTCAAGATGCGGACCCCGAATTGTTAAAGGGAAAGCAATTGCCTTTGGATGGGAAGGGTGATGCTACTAGTTCCTCAAACCATCAAAACACTTCATCTTCCCAAGATGAAGTGCCTAAAGGCTACAACGCCACTCCTCCCCCATCCCAATACCATACCCCCGATCCCATTATTCCTCATCCGCAAGTTTCTCATAGGGGTGATCCCCCATTGCTTAAAGATTATACATTCTCTCAATGGCAATATGTGATGAAGTCTCATTTGTGCAGCTCTTCAATCGAGTTGTGGCGCATCATTCAAGTTGGATACAAGCCGCATGATCCGACCAACTTAACAAGAAGAGAAGTGGTGGAGGCTCAATTTGATGCCACCGCTCTCTACATGATCCAAAAAGCGGTTGGGAACAAGGACATGTCTATCATCCCACACCTCACCACCGCCAAGGATACATGGGATGCTCTATCCGAGTTGTTCGTTGGAAATGATAGCATGAGGAGGAACCGCTATGACTCTTTGAGCAATGAAGCCGTAGGCTTCTTCAAGCTTGATGGTGAAGATCATGAGATGATGTATAGAAGATTGGTGACAATAGCCACAAGCTTTCAGGAAGTTGGTGCCTCTCATATTGGTGATGCTTGGATCAAGAGGAAGTATGTTAGCTCTATGATGGCATGTGAGCCAACCGATGTCAAGAGTCTTCAAGGAAGACACAACTACCATCTCATGACGTCTAATGAGGTTATGCAAGAGATGGCCGCGTACAAGGTAGCCACTAAGAATGCTCAAGACGCAAGGGAAAGGGCTCTTGGAATGCAAAGAGGCACAACCAACCTTGCCTTGAAGGCTACCATTGAGGAAGACAACGATGATGATGATCTTGGAAGCTTTTCCGCCATGTCCGAGGAAGCACTCAAGATTGCTTACAATGATCATCTCGCTCTTGCGGCTCGCACCTTTTGGAACAACCCCTCAAGAGGCAAGATGTGTTTTGACAAGAGTGCACCTCAAGCCGATATGGTCTCACCCTCCAAGTCAAGGACATGTTACAATTGTCAAGACAAGTTCCATTTCATTGCCGAGTGCCCTTATGAGAAAAGAGAAGAGCATGGTGGGCGTCTAGTGCTCAAGGACAAAACCAAGATGTCTCCCAAGAAGGCCTATGGAAAGAAGAGGCCTTTTAACAAGAAGCCTCGCATCGTGTTGTTGACTCAAGAGGAGTATCCTACCGATGATGAAGAATCGGAGGAAGAAACGCCAAATGAAGTGGCGGCTCTTGCCACCACATCGACAACTACCATTTCTCCATCAACAACAAGAACTCCCTCAACTGACAAGCTCTTCATCGTCTCTATTCACATCGCCAAATGAGAACTCCATCACCAAGAGCTCAAGGTGTCTTATGGCAAAGGCATCGAAGGTACCTTCATCCTCTTCCTCTCTCATGAATGAAATGAATGAACTTGATGATGCCTCTAGCCTTCAAATCAAGCAAGAGCTTGTGGCTTTCGACTCTTTTATCACTAACTTGCAAGGTGATAGCAAGAAACATGTTGGTGCCCTCATGGCTCGGATTGGTGAGCTAGAGCATCTCAATGAAGAGAAGGGTAAGATAGAAAGAGAAGACGCTATTTCTCTATCTTACTTGAAATTCTCTCTTGAGGAGGTTGAAGAGTCTCATGCTCGTCTTGAGGAGCAACTTGAAACTATTGAGGAAACTCATAATTCCTCACATGCTAAGCTCATTAAGGATCGTGATATGTACTTTGCTAAATTCAAAGTGGCTCAACAAGATAAAGCCAAATTTGCGGTTGTGCATGTTAGACTCATTGAGGACATGGAGAAGCTCGTCATTGCTCACAAGGCTTTGGAGAGTGAACATGCTCTTCTAAAGGAGTCGTATGCTCAACTCCAAACTCGGCTAACTAACCTTGATTCTCTTAGCACTTCTACCTCTAAGTGTTCGTGTGATAATGCTAATCTTGTGAAGGAGAATGCTAGGTTGAAGAGTGAGATGACTAAGGCCTCCACATCCAATATCATCGTTCTCAAGGGTAAGCAAGTTGTTGAGACTCCCATCATGGAGCCTCACACTCGACAAGGAAAGGAAGGTCTTGGATATGTGCCTCCCATGAAGATGAATGCCAAGAAGGGTATTCCCAAGAGCGTCAACCCCATCCAAGCCAAGAAGGCCGACTCCATTCAATCCAAGGAAGGTCTTGCGAGTAGGAATGTCACAAGGGGCAAGCCTACTCGTAAAGATCACGCTGGGGACAACAACCCTAACTATGCTTTATATGTCGATTATTATGGGAATGTTTGTGCTCGTTACATTGGACCCTACTATGGCTTTATTTCATATGCTATTTGGGTTCCTAAGTCTCTTGTCGCTAACCATAAAGCACCCATTGTGAAGAAATGGGTTGCTAAATGCAAGAAGTGATCACTTGTAGGACCTTGCTCCCGGTGGTTCAAAATGGATAATTGATAGTGGATGTACAAGTCATATGACCGGGAGCAAAGAACTCGTCACGGAGTTGAAACCTAATGAAGATCAAGTAACCGTGACGTTTGGTGACTTATCAAGGTCTAAGGTAACCGGGCTTGGCAAAGTGGTAGTTGCCCCCGACATTACTCTAGTCAATGTTATGCTTGTTGAATCTCTTGGCTATAATTTGTTATCGGTTCGTGCCTTAACAAAGATGGGGATCTCTCCCTTATTTGATAAGGACATTGTGGTCCTCTTGTGGAGCAAGTCGCTAAGAGTGGCTTTCGTGGGATACGTGGAGCATGAGCTCTATGTGGTGGACTTCTCCGGAGCCACCACTTCTCAAGCCATGTGTCTCTTCGGAAAAGCCGACGTGGGTTGGCTTTGGCATCGCCGACTAGCCCACGTAAACATGCGTACTTTGCAAAGTCTCCACAATGGTGGACACATCCTTGGACTAAAAGATCATGTTTTCTTTTCAAGGGATCGAATTTGTAGAGCTTGTGTGGAAGGCAAGATGCATGATATTCCTCATCCAAGCAAGACCATCATATCTTCTTCCCGGATTTTGGAGCTCCTTCATGTTGATCTATTTGGACCAATTCCGGAGATAAGTCTTGGTGGCAAGAAATATTGCCTCGTGATTGGTGATGACTATTCAAGGTATACATGGGTCTATTTCTTCAAGACCAAGGATGAAACTCAACAAGTCTTCATCGACTTCTCAAAGGAAGTTCAACGCCAACATGACCTTCCCATATTGGTTGTTCGAAGTGACAATGGGTCGGAATTCAAGAACTACACTCTTAACGACTTTCTTAGTGAAGAAGGCATTCATCATCAATATTCCGCGGCTTACACTCCTCAACAAAATGGCGTTGCCGAAAGAAAGAACCGGACTCTCATCGATATGGCGAGATCTATGTTGGCGGAGTTCAAGTCTCCCATCAAGTTTTGGGCGGAGGCTATTTCCACCGCGTGTCACTCATCAAATCGCCTCTACTTCCGCAAGGGCTTGAAGAAGACTCCATATGAGATCCTTACCGGCAATAAACCCAACATTGGCTACTTCCGAGTGTTTGGATGTAAGTGCTATTATCTCGTCAAGGGTGTCCGGTTGGGTAAGTTCCACTCTAAATCTATTGAGGGGATTTTTGTCGGATATGGTAGCGAGTCCCACACTTATAGAGTCTTTGATAAATCCTCCCGGATTATCATAGAGTCTTGTAGTGTGGAATTCGATGAAAATGATGGCTCCCAAGTGAAGCAAGTTGGTGTTTGTGATGTAGGTGATGAACAACCTTTTGATGCCATTAAGAAGATGGGGGTGGGCTTTCTTCGCCCCATTGAAGTCCATCAAAAAGTTGCTCAAGAAGACTCAAGTTCTCCCATTAAGGAGATCTCACCATCACAAGAACCACAAGGTGGCTCACCCATAGCAAATGATGAATCCCCTCAAGAAAAATCTCAAGATCTTCCTCAACAAGAGCATACTATTTCTTCTCAAGATGAAGCTCATGAGGATCATCAACAAGAACTTCAACAACAAAAAGATCATATCTCCTCCACCAAGATTATTGAAGACAACTCCACTTCTCCAAGTTCTACTCAAGGGCAAGATCATCCTTCTCCACCACACGAAGAGACTTTTCATGATGATCAAGGCCCTCTAGAAGGTCAAGACGAGGATCCAAAGGATCAAGATGGTCAAGAGATTGTCCCCACAACAAGGGCGGCAATTGAAACTCGTCGTCAAGCTCGCTTTGCTTAGTCTTTGGAACTTAGGGGATTATCTCTCGACAAGGTCATTGGTGATATACGAGCAAGGGTCTCCACACGAAGTCAATTAGCTCACTTTAGTGAGCATCAAGCACACATTTCCATGGTCGAGCCCAAGAAAATATTCGATGCTCTTGAAGATCCCGATTGGCTAGGGGCTATGCATGAAGAACTTAACAACTTCGAGCGCAACAAAGTGTGGCGCCTAGTTGAGAAGCCTAAAGATTGCCGCAACGTTATTGTCACTAAGTGGATCTTCAAGAACAAGCAAGATGAACATGGTATCGTTGTAAGGAACAAGGCACGGTTGGTGGCCCAAGGCTTTTCTCAAGTCGAAGGCATCGATTTTGGAGAAACTTTTGCACCGGTCGCAAGAGTCGAATCGATAAGTATTCTCATCTCTTATGCTTCTCACCATGGTTTCAAATTGCAGCAAATGGACGTAAAAAAACGCTTTTCTTAATGGTCCCTTGCAAGAACTTGTGTATGTTAAACAACCCCCGGGTTTTGAAAACCCCAACCATCCTCACCACGTCTATGTCTTGGACAAAGCTCTCTATGGCCTTAAACAAGCCCCCCGTGCATGGTACGAGCACTTGAGAGAGTTCTTGGTAGACCGTGGATTTGAGGTTGGGGTAATCGATCCCACTTATTTCACTAAAAAGGTCAATGGTGAACTCTTCATTTGTCAATTATATGTTGATGACATTATCTTCGGTTCTACTAACCGTGTGTTCAGTGATGAGTTTTCCAAGTTAATGACCGACAAGTTCGAGATGTCCATGATGGGTGAACTCAAGTTCTTTCTTGGCTTTGAGATAAAGCAATTGAGGGAAGGGACTTTCATATGTCAAGCCAAGTACATTCAAGATATGATCAAGAAATTCAAATTGCTTGGACTTAACGGTGTGACTACTCCTATGCAAACCAAGTGCCACTTCCAACTCAACCCCGACAGTAAAGAGGTAGACCAAAAAGAGTATCGTTCTATGACTGGGTCTCTTCTTTATTTGTGTGCGTCTAGGCCCGATATCGTTTTAAGCGTTGGAGTGTGTGCTCATTATCAAGCCGCGCCTAAGGAAAGTCATTTGATGGCCATGAAGAGAATCTTCAGATATTTGGTTCATACCCCTTGCTTTGGGTTGTGGTATCCCAAAGATGGCACATTGTCTCTTTGTGGATACACTGACTCCGATTGGGCGTGCGACATTGATGATAGGAAGTCCACATCCGGGATGTGTCAAATTCTTGGAAGATCTTTGGTGAGTTGGTCCTCGAAGAAACAAAATTGCATCTCATTATCCACGGCGGAGGCCAAGTACGTCGCCGCCGCAAGCGGGTGTACTCAACTTCTTTGAATGCGGCAAACTTTAAAGGATTACGGTGTCCTCTTGGACAAAGTGCCGCTTTTATGTGATAATGAGAGTGCCATCAAAATTGCATACAATCTGGTGCAACATTCAAGGACCAAGCACATTGAGATTCGTCATCACTTCATCCGTGATCACGTGTCACGAGGAGATATTGATCTATCATATGTTGGTACAAAGGATCAATTGGCGGATATCTTCACGAAGCCCCTTGATGAAGCCCGCTTTTGCTACTTGAGGAATGAGCTCAATATCATAGATTCTCGGGCCTTGGCTTGAACTCCGTACACTCACTCCAACGTTTAAGGCTTTATTATACCTAGAGGTACGCATGGACTTAGGGGGAGTGTTTTCCTAATACATTGGACTCTTCCTCCCCCTAATATGCATATAGTGACATATCATTGCTAAAACTTCAAATTAAATCTAATTTGTGAGCTTGAATGTTGAGATGTAGTTATGGACCCAAGATATATCTTCGTGGTACCATGCTACAACTCATACACGGTGGCCTCGGCCACCAGCACTCTTTTTCTTTGGATTCTATCTGGTTTTATTTTTGATTCTCACTTGCATTGTCTTTGGCTCTTTTGGGAAAACACACTGTTGGTTGGTATTCTCTTGTGCTTTATGATTCTTGCAACTTGAGTGTGTCTTCTTTTTCAGTTTGAGTGTCTATCCTAAGCCTTTCACTATCTTTAAACATGCTTTTCCCCACTCATGTCCCCTTTTGTTTTCTTGTTCCTGGAGTTTTTGGGTTTGAACGGAAATCTCCGAGCCTTACTCGGAAATCTCCGGTCCACCAGAGAATTTTGAGACTAAGTCCATTCAAAAATCAGCACTGACCTGTGATGATTATTGACCGTAAATAGTCCCGGAAATTTCCGGTGTCCGGACATTTCCGGGCTGAGACTCGGAAATCTCCGGCCCCTGCGATTTTTCGGCACCTAAGTCCTTTTCAATTTCGGCACTGACCTCAGGCGAAGCTTAATCGGAATTAGAGCCGGAAATCTCTGGGGTCCGGAAATCTCCGGTCCGATGTCCGGAAATCTCCGAGCGTGCGAAAGTTTTCCAGGGCTAAGTCCGAATCCGGAAATAGCCCCGGAAATCTCCGGCATCCGGAGATCTCCGGGCCTTAGTCCGAAGATTTCCGGTTCAAATTTTTCTGCCTATATAAGGGCACGGGTGGACCGGCCGGTTCGGCCAGTTCATCCACCCCGTGCCCTATTCCTCTCTCTCCTCCGAAAATCTCCAAATCTTCCGTTCCTTGCTACGGGTGGATCGTTCGAGGGTTTCTCGCGTGCTTCGGGGATCTTCTTCTCCTCCTCGAGGGCTTCGATTTCATCCGCACGCTTTCCGCGATGTCTTCCGGTAACTCCTCGTTTTTCAAATCTAGGACGAAACTAGTTTTCGTTTAACCTAGCCGATTTAGGAGGTTGTTGCTTGTTTCCTTTGGTAGAATTGCTCCCCTTGGCATGCTCTACACTTCACGTGCACATATCTGTTTTTCGTTCATAGTTTTTGTTCAAATCTGTCAAAATTTCGTGCAGACCGGAAATCTCCGAGTCAGACTCGGAAATTTCCGGACCCCGGAGATCTCCGAGTCAGACCCGGAAATCTCCGGCCTACTCAGAATAAAATCAGCTAAGGACAGAAACTTTGCAAAAACTTCTCTAGTATGTTCCATTTTCATTCTCGGACATGAGTGCTTACCCCATATGCTTTCCATCCTCTCTTTGCTGTGTCTTTGCAGGTTCCAACCCTCGAGGCCGTTTCAAGAAAATCTCTACACGTGGAAAAGGCAAACCAGTTCATTCTCGCCCTCCCAGTGGGTCCTCAAGTGAAGATAGCACACATGCTGAGTCTGCAGCCCTGCTCAGGAGAGCCACTGGGACTAGCAAGAAAAAGAGGCCCGAGCTCCGTCTTGAAGACTTCAACAAAGGCAGTTTTCGCAAGTGGCGAAGTGAGCTCTCCTACAATGTGGAGTCTGATGATCCTAAGTACTTTTGCACTGAGATGGCATGGCTCTACAGGGAAGTTAATCAGAAGTTCTCAATTGACAAGCCCATCTGCCCCATGAAGTGGATTGACTTTGACAAATTAATGAAGAAGGCTGATTATTTTGGTGGTGCTGTCAAGGTATGTGGACTTCTGGGTTTGGAGCACTTGATGAGGACTGAGTGCAACTACAGCGTATCTCTTATCCATCAGTTCTATGCTACTGTGGTGTTTGACTCCTCAGAGGATATTGGGATGACCTGGATGTCTGGCAGGCAGCGCTTGACTTCCTCTTTCCGAGAGTTTGCTCGGATTCTTGGCTGTCCCTTCAGTGGTTTGTCTGTTCCAGCTGGCGCCCGTATGCATGTCCATGGCATGTCTTACAACAAACATGTCATATCTGATCTTTACCAGCCTGGAGGAAGGATTGGCTCTCAGAATGGTCTCCTCCCTACTTATGATATTCTGCTTCGCATGTTCCGTTGGACTATTGCTCCCATTGCAGGCAATGCAGACAATATTGCTGGGGCTCTAGTCAACTTGATGGCCAAGGTTCATGCGGCCTATCTTGGTGAGTATGAGGTTGAGCAGGAGGTCAACAAAGTGGATGTCATGGATTTCATTTTCCAGGAGATGTCTCTAGCAGTTTTCGAGAGGAAAGTTCCTCCGTATGCTCCCTATGTGATGTTACTCATCAAGAGGCTCTACAAGCTTTCCGAGCAAGACGGAGATGATTTTGATGCAACCTTTGGTACTCAGCCCCACAAGGCAGCCCTGCTTATCCAGAAATCTGCTCACCTTGTTCAACAACAAGCCACCATGCAAGATATCAAAGGATGAGATTTTTGGTGGTCCATCTCGGGTTCCCTCCAATCCCAACATCAAGAAAGCTGCCAAGAAGAGTCGCCCATGGGTAGTTCGAGCTATTGAGAAAATCATGAACATGAACTGTTGCATTCACAGTGAGAACTACTCCCTCTACTCTCAGAACCATCGCATTATGAAGCGCCAAGAAGAGATGATGGCTCATATGAAGATGCCTGCTCCGAAGCACCCTTTGAAGCCTGTGATACCTTTCAAGGATTGGAATGCAGATGGGCTCACTTTTGATTGGGAAGATGCAGTGCCAGAGGACAGCGATCTTGAGTATGATGATGATGCTGAAGAGGATAAGGATGATGACGCCGAGAAGGGTTCCGACTCTTGAGTCATGGGCCGTTAGTGGAACCTCCTCCCTTTTTGGTATCTTGATGCCAAAGGGGGAGAAGTATCTCTAGGACTCTCGGGATTTGCATGGGTTGGGAGCACTTCTTTCTTTTCGCTTTGTTTTTTAAAGTACTCCCTATTTTCGTGACGGTTTATTTTCTTCATGTGTGTGAGACATGAGTACTGTTAAATTCTCTATCGTAATAACTCTATTGTCTAAAGTTTGTTGCTTCTATTATGTATTGTGTATTTGTGTGTTTTGTAAAATCTAGGGGGAGTGTTGATCCTAAGGAATGTGCACTTTATATTCCAAATACATCCTAAAATAGTGCACTAACATAGGGGGAGCTCCGTCTATATTTTGCAAATCCGTTCTCCTTTCGTGTTGTCATCATTCGCCAAAAAGGGGGAGATTGAAAGTGCATTCTATGCACTCCCAGATTTTGGTGACTAACGACAACACAAAAGGTATTCTAATGTTTGGGATGAAGCATGCAGGTTCTTTTACAGGTCGTTTGATAAAGAGGAACACTTATTTTGCCCAAGTTTCAATTCTACTTCACTTGGTCTTTCATCAGGATTTCAGTCAGGAGATTTCCGGGACTCGGAGATTTTCGGTCCCCAGACCGGAGATCTCCGAGCTTATCAAGTTTTTCACCAAGTCTCAAATCAGATGCGTACTGACTCCAACTCAAGCTGAGCCAGAAATGCTCTCAGAGATTTTCGGCGGTCGGAGATTTCCGAGCCCCAGTCCGGAGATCTCTGAGTGACAGAGGAATTTCAACCAAGTCAAGAACTCAAAATGCGTACTGAATCCAACTCAAAATTAGCCGGAAATGCTCTAGGAGATTTCCGGTGCTCGGAGATTTCCGAGCCCCAGTCCGGAGATCTCCGAGTGTCAGAGAATTTTCAACCAAGTCAAGAAGCCCAACCAGTACTGATCCAGAGTCAAGCACAGCCGGAATTCCTACCGGAAATTTCCGGGGTCCGGAGATCTCCGGTCCTCAACCCGGAGATTTCCGGGCTGGCGGCTGTACAACGGGCAGATTTTGGAGAGGGGTATAAATACCCCTCCACCTACCTCCAGCAGAACAAGCTTCCAGATTTTCTCTCTTCTCCATTGGTGCTGAAGCTTGTTTCTTCCGGATCTCCCAATCTAGCCACTCAAATCCTCTGATACTTGGGGATCTGAGGAAGAAGCCACCGATCTACAACTCCACCGAAGCGTTTTGATTTCCCCCCTCTATTTCTTGAGGGGCAACGAATCTAGGGTTCCATTGTGGATGGCTAGGTTCAACTTTGTGTGTTCTTGATCCTTTGTGGATTCCTTTGTGGATTTGACCTGTTGTGGTCTTTGTGGGAGCCCCCAATTCAGTTGTGGGTGTGTGCCTCACGTGTTTGTACGGGATCTTCTCCGCCCTTAAAGGAGTCCTTAGTGGAAGAGTGGATTCGCACCTTTGTGGTCGAATTCACAGGAGAATAGGGTGAGGCCGTTGTGGCGTTGAGCAAACCTTTGTGGTAGCTCACACCCCTCCAACGAGACGTACACCTATGTGGTGGAACTCGGGATAAAATCGGTGTCTACGAGTTGCTACGGTTGTCTTGTTCCACTCTCCTTTACTGCATTCCTGTACTTGTTTAGTTTCCTTGTTGTTGTTCACTTGTATCACCTAGTTGCAAATTTAGACAACTTACTTTCCGCTAGCCTAAAACTGAAAAACACATAAAAATTGGTCACCACCTATTCACCCCCCCTCTAGGTGGTCAACTGCCGTTCAGGACATGGCCTCTGCCGTATCCGCAGAGTGACGCAGGCGATCCCTTTGCCGTTTTGGTGATAAAGGAGTCAGTAAAGTTGCGCCGCCTGCTCCAGGACAGCCAGGACTTTCCTCTCTGGTGATAAAGAAGCTGGACGGCGCAACCCTCCAAGAAGATCGTCATCGTGGGCTCCACCTCAGAGACTGCAAACCCCTGCGAGCCGTTCTACGTGGTTTGCAGCCTGTCGGCCACCGCGCCCAACTTTATGGATGATGGACAGCGTCCAGAAACGATCCCGCGGCGGTGGACATCAACTCCTCCACGCCGCTGCCGTGTGGGAGCCCACCCCGGACGCCAAGCGCAAGAAAGATGCCTGCGGCGCCTATAAAGGGAGCAAGACCTCCACCATAGAGAAGGTCGGCCAATTGCTTGGAGAACACTTGTAAACCCTAGCTGAGCCAAGTAGATTAGCCTTCGGCTGGAGGAGGAAGAAGACCATTACTTCCCTCCCCAGGCAGGAACCACCTCAAGGGGGTCTTCGTCTAGCTCAGTTGTACTGTAATCCTCCACAGCGCAATACACACAAGCAGGAGCAGCGGTTTTACCTCCTCCTGAGGACCGTGAACCTGGGTACGGGCTGGTGTCCATCTCTGTCATGGGTGTTCCTCTCCAGGCCTGGCGAGCACCATCGTCGTGCCTCTCGAGGGTCTTGACCTCCGTGTTCAATCCCCTTCACGAACTTCTCTTCAGGGAGTGACCACCCCTGTTCTGTGGGAGTCACAACCCGACATTTGGCGCGCCAGGTAGAGGGTTGAGGCGCGTCAACGAGCTTCGAGCCGCCTCCGCGCCATGGCGAACACCCGCGCTACTCGCGCCGCCCGCGCCCACCAATGCGCGCCTGAAGGAGCACGCGTCACGCCCGGCTCCACGGCCACGCGCGCACGACGGGGGCAACCCCGCCGTGAGGAGCGCGCCAACTCAGGCCCTCATGTTGAAGAGCCCGAGCACAACTCCGAGCACCAGGAGGACGCACAGTCGTCGCACCCGACGCGGCGTCCGAGCGTCTCCGGTCCAGGCAGGACAGACCCCGTGCCGTACACCGCACTGCTCATCGCGCAAGAACTTCTCCGCTATCAGCCCACCGATGAGGCCCACGAGCAGTGGCTGGAGCGCCTCAACCACCTTGTAGGCATCGCCACGACTAGCTCCGCTCTGTCGCAGTCAGTCGTGCACCCCTCCCTCGCGGGCACGGCTGCGCCGGACGCGCCTCCGCCTCCACCAGGGCCTGCACCGGCTGCGACGTAGAGGGCTGCCTCGCACGCGTCCTCGCCTCACGACTGCCTGATCGTGCAGCGCACCACGCCAGACGCGCGCGTGGGAATGGAGCTCCAGCGCAACCGCCAAAACCAGCTCGTGGAATAAATCCGACAGGCGGGCCAGCAGAACCGCAGCGCGCTGCAGCACGGGGTCGCCACGTACGCCACAGGCTGCATGGCGTTCACCCGCTCCTTGCGCCGCGTGGTATGGCCCCCGAAGTTCAGGCCGGCTCTCCCCAAGGGCTACGACGGCTCCAGCAACCCCATCGAGTTCCTGCAGCTCTACACCACCTCCATCCAAGCGGCAGGCGGAGACGACAAGGTCATGGCCAACTGGTTCTCCCACACGCTTCGCGACTCTGCACTATCGTGGCTCCTGAACATTCCTGAGGATTTTGTGAACTCTTGGGAGGAGCTCTGCAAGAAGTTTGCCTTGAACTTCAAGGGGACGTACGAGCGCGCGCTCACCCACAACGACCTGCGCGCTGTGGTGCAAAATGGGTATGAGACCCTCCGCAAGTACATCCAGCGCTTCAGCCAAGTGCGCAACAAGATCCCGAACATCCCTGACACTCAAGTCATCGCCGCCTTCCGTGAGGGCGTCACCAACAGCAGGATGCTCGAGAAGCTGGGTATCCACGACAAGCTCACCTTTGTGGTGAAGCTGTTCGACCTAGCAGACAAGTGCACCAAGGCTGAAGAGGGACTCCTCTTCGTCAAGATGTCCTCGAGAGGGGACGAGCACGCTGAGGGGTCCAGGAGCCAGAAGAAGGAGGAGCCCAAGCGCAAGGCCACCGCGGTCCTCGCGGCAGAGCCTGACGCGAAGGGCACCCGCAGGGACTTTCCCGAGCCTGGGGAGAGAAAAGACGACCACCGCCCATTCTGCATCTACCACAACAGGTGCGGTCACTCTACCGAGACTTGCTTCGACCTCAAGAGGTTGAGCAAGGAGCGTGAGCAAGCAGAAGACAGCGGCAGCCGCGACCGAGGCCGTGGCTACCGCGGAAGTGGGAGAAAGAGCGGCACCAGAAACCATCTGGCAATCAGGCCAATGCTGCGGAGAGGAAAGGGAACCTCCCTGACGAGGAAGATGGAGGCTATCAAGCTCCAAGAGGCTCCATTGCCTGCATCCTCGGTGGAGCACATGCGCCCAAGTCGAACAATCAGTTCAAGCAGTTCGCTCGCGAGCTCAATGCCGCCCTCCCCAGCCTCGAGACCTCCAGGCCCCTCAAGTGGTCGCAGTACACCATCGCCTTCGACGCTCAGGACCACCCCAAGTCCGCCAAGACTGTTGGAACCCCCCCGCTGGTCTGCAGCCCCACCATCAACAACATCGCTGTCTCCAAGACACTCATTGATGGTGGAGCAGGCCTGAATGTCATCTCCATTGAGACGTTCGAAGCGCTTCAAGTACCCTACGAGCGGCTCATGCCCTCTAGGCCCTTCACGGAAGTCACCGGCGGCTCTATTGAGCCTCTGGGGCAGGTCAGGCTTGCCGCCACCTTCGGCAGCGAGGAAAACTACCGCACCGAGCACATCGACTTTGACGTTGCGCACATGGGCCTACCGTACAACGCCATCCTCGGCTACCCCGCCCTCACGAAATTCATGGCCGTCACGCATCATGCCTACAACATGGTGAAGATCCCCGGCAGCGCTGGCACAATCACCATCCGTGGACATGTCCTGTATGCCACGCGCGCTGTCGAGACGGCTTACAAGGCAGCCGCTGTGGACTTCCCTGCAGACGAGGACATGGAGCCTCTCGAGAGACCCAAGAAGAAGAAGCAGCTGTTCTCCCAGGAGCCAGACGCTGCAAAGAAAGTCTCTGTAAACTCCAGCAGCTCGGGGGCTGATGGCTCGGGGGCTAGCGTCACCATTGGCGTTGCGCCGCCTGCCAAATAGGAAAGCGCACTCGTCGCCTTCCTCCGGGCAAACTCTGACATGTTCGCATGGACCCCGTCAGATATGTCCGGTGTACCGAGGGAGGTGATCGAGCACCACTTAGCCGTGTGTCCAAACGCACTCCCCGTCAAGCAAAAACCAAGAAAACAAGCCCCCGAGAAGCAAACATTCATAGTCAAAGAGGTCGAGAAGCTAAAAGCGGCAAATATCGTCTGCGAAGTCGCACACCCCACTTGGCTCTCCAACGGCGTGGTTGTCCCAAAGCCTGCCGGAGGAGGCCGCCTCTGCATCGACTACACGGATGTGAACAAGGCTTGCCCTAAACACCCTTATCCCGTGCCAAGAATCGACCAGATTGTGGACTCCACGGCAGGCTGCGACCTCCTCTGCTTCCTCGACGCCTTCTCAGGTTATCACCAGATAAAAATGGCTAAGGAAGACGAGGAGAATACGACTTTCCTCACCCCTTGCGGTGTGTATTGCTATGTCTGCATGCCTTTCGGCCTGAAGAACGCTGGAGCCACCTTCCAGAGGCTAATGAGGATAGCACTTGGCGAGCAAATGGGCAGAAATGCCGAGGCTTATGTCGATGACATTGTCGTCAAATCTCGAGAGGGAAACACTCTCCTCAGGGACCTTGAGGAGACTTTCGCCAGCTTGCGCAAGGTGAACATCAAGCTAAACCCCGACAAGTGCGTCTTCGGAGTGCCTTCAGGCAAATTGCTTGGTTTCCTCGTGTCCCACCGAGGCATAGAGGCAAACCCAGATAAAATCTAGGCCACAGAGGAAATGCAACCTCCACGCCGGCTCAAGGATATGCAACGCCTAACAGGCTGCATGACCAGCTTGGGTAGATTCATCTCCAAGTTTGTCGAGAAGGCTCTGTCGTTCTTCAAGATCATGAAAAGAACTGGCACTTTCAAGTGGACTCCTGAAGCGGAAAAAGCATTTGAGGATTTGAAGAGGTACCTGGCCAGCCCACCAGTCATGGTCGCCCCAAGGACAGGCGAGCACCTGAAGCTTTATCTATCAGCCACTTCACATACCGCCAGTGTCGTCCTTGTGGTAGAGAGGGAAGAGCCAGTCCTACACAAGAAGAGTGCAACCACTCCAAAGCCAAAACCGCCTGACGAGGAGCTTGGCAAAGGAACAGGCCCCACAAAACCAGCGCCAGGCCCAAAGCCACAAGCGGAGCCTTCCCCAAGTCTACTGCTACAGGACAATCACGCCAGGAAGCCTAAAGAGCCTCCACATGCCGACCCTCTTGAGGGCTCTCCACAGGCCCCCTGAGAGACCTACAGAGCCTCCTCAGGCAGAGGGTGCCAAGACTAAACTGACAACCCTTGTCGAGCATCCAGTATAATTCATCAGCACAGCACTGCGCGATGCTCGCGAGCGGTACACCATGCAGCAAAAGCTCCTCGTCGTGCTCCTCATCGCCTCAAGAAAATTGCGACACTACTTCCAGGGGCACCCCATCATGGTGGTCATCTCCTTTCCCCTGGAACAGATCCTGCGCAACCCCAACGCCACATATCGTGTCGTAGGATGGAATATAGAGCTACAACCATTCAACTTGCACTTCGATACCACAAGGGTAATCAAAGGAAGAGCGCTGGCGGACTTCGTCGCTGAATGGACTGACCCAACACCTGAAGAGCCTTTAGGAGAAGAACAAGAGCCCTCGGGAGACAAAATGCCCAGCCACTGGACCAGGTAGTTCGATAGAGCTTTCGCTTGTCGCCACGGTGGGGATGGCGTGGTCCTGATCTCACCAAAGGGCGACAAGCTCTATTATACGGTCCAGCTGTGCTTGGGAATCGACAAGATCTCCAACACTATCGCTGAGTACGAAGGCTTGCTCACGGGCCTACGTGTCGCAATAGCTTTGGGCATCAAGCACCTGCTCATCAAGGGCGACTCCCAGCTGCTTGTTAACTTCTCCAACAAGAGCTACAAGCCCAAAGACGATCACATGACCGCATACCTTGAGGAGGTCCGCATGCTTAAGAAGCACTTCAGGGGAATGGAGCTCATGCACATCCCAAGAAAGGAAAATCAAGAGGCTGATGACATCGCCAAACACGCGTCAAAGAGGCAAGCTCAGCTGCCAGGTGTCTTTGAAGAAAGATTCGTCAAGGCATCCATAAAACAGCCTCAAGAGGCCATGCCCGCAAGCACAGACGAAGCGCTCCCGCCACCACCTACAGACGGGGCTCCCGATTGCGGCCCCCGTACAGGGGAACGTCTGTTGCTCACAGCAGCGCATCAAGAAGAAGGATTGATTGACGAGATCAAAGACTACCTCGACAAAGGGATCCTTCCTGAGGAAGATGTTGAAGCGGAGCGAATTGCCCGCCAGGCAAAATCTTACCACATCCTCGAAGGAAATCTCTACCGCAAACGCCCAAACGGCATCGCGCTCAAATGCGTTCCTCCTGAAGAAGGCAAAATGCTGAGCAAAGACATCCACAATGGGGAATGCGGCCACCATTCGTGCGCCCGCACCCTCGCAGGCAAAGTCTTCAGGAGCGGCTTCTACTAGCGTCAAGCACTTCAGGATGCAGTTGCCATCGTTCAAGCATGTGAAGCTTGCCAATTCCACGCCAAGCAAATCCACCAACCTGCGCTGGGGCTACAGACCATTCCACTCTCCTGGCAGTTCACGGTCTGGGGCCTGGACATCCTGGGACATTTCCATATCGCTACCGCTTCGTGGCCATCGACAAGTTCACTAGGTGGCCCGAAGTGGAGGCGACGCGCACAATTATAGCAGGCGCGGCGGTGAAATTCATCATAGGCCTGGTCTGCCGCTTCGGAGTGCCTAACCGCATCATCACCGACAATGGCTCGCAATTCACCAGTGGCATCTTCAGAGCTTACTGCAAAAGGATGGGCATCAAGCTTTGCTTCGCCTCAGTCGCTCATCCACAGAGAAACGGACATGCCGAGCGAGCAAACACAGAAGTCCTCAAGGGCCTAAAGACCAGGACCTTCGACATCCTCAAAGGCCACGACAAGGGCTGGATCAGCGAGCTCCCTTCGGTGCTCTGGTCCATCCGCACAACGCCACCCAAGCCTACGGGGGAAACACCGTTCGCCCTCGTCTATGGAGCCGAAGCAGTCCTCCCCACAGAGATAAAGCATGGATCCCCACGGGTCCTTGCCTTTAACGAGGACCAGCAAGAGGACCTCCACAACGATGACCTGCTGCTTCTCGAGGGACTTCGACGCCGCGCAGCCCTCTGGGCGGCCAAATACCAGCAGGACCTGCGGCGCTACCACAGCCACAATGTGCGCTCGCGCACCCTGGAGACAGGCGATCTCGTCCTCAGGCGAATCCTCTCCAGGGAAGGCCTCCACAATCTGTCACCGATGTGGGAAGGTCCCTACAGGGTCACCCACATCGTCAGGCCTGGCACGGCTCGTCTCAAGACTCAAGACTGCATCCCCGTCAAGAACCCGTGGAACGTCATGCACCTGCGCAAGTTCTACCTGTGATCATCGTCAAGCCCGTGATCATTGTCACGACAAGACATCTGGCGGAAGAGGCAGCTTACGGCTCAACCTCCAAGCATTTTTTGTCTCCAGAAGGATGAAAAGAAAAACGTGATCATCGTCACGCCCGTGATCATTGTCACGTCAAGACATCTAGCGGAAGAGGCAGCTTACGGCTAAACCTCCAAGCATCTTTTGTCTCTAGAGGTTAAAAGCTCACGGCTTAAACCTCCAAGCTCCAAAGGCTTCTCTCGAGGGTCAACCCTCTGAGCTCTCCATGTAACAAGCCACCTCAGGCCGTTAAGAGTCTCTGCCACAAATGGGTGGTCCCGATGCCTCGACATGGTGAAAACATTAACTTGGCAACTCCAAGCATAATGAGACAATTTCGTTCCTAAGTGAACTTAGCGCCACGACACCGTTATGTAATATTTGGTGGTGTGCTTTATCTACGCATTACTTCATTGAAATGTGCGTTTATATCTCTCCACATGCGCACCTCACGAGCGGGGGCTGAGTACGGTGCCAGTGCCTCAAATGACACACCAGCAGCACTGCAAAATCCAAGGATCCGATCTCTGGCTGGAGGGCAAGCTCCCACAAACACGCCATATCTACAAAGGACCTTGGTACTTACTCTCCTCGCGAGGAACGCTTGAGGGGACCTATAAGCGCGCACGAGTCCTCTGTACCATGCACCAGCGTTTGGGTTCGCCCCTCTAACATCTACAGGGAAGAAGTGCTCCCGCAAGCCTGAGGAGGCATCCGGGAACGATCCCTCAAGAGGACCTCCTCGCCAGGAAAAACAAAACCTCTACAGGGCAAAAGCCTCGAGAAGCTAAGTCTTGCACCCTTGCCTCGAGATTTTTTCCCGCAAGCGCCCATTTGCCCCTCAAGCGACTTCGCTTTCCCTTACGCTTCATGGAATACTCGTACGTCTAAGAGAGGCACTTGAGCATCGCGACTCAGGGCTCTTACCTCTCCTAGGCCTAAACTCTCCCCGGTCTTGCAGAGTCATTGCTCTAGCATACCGAAGTGGCGGAGTCATGGCACGAAGAGATGGGTCCTACCGATGCAGAGAACAAATAGACATGAAGATAAGTCCAAAGGGACCTCTCGAGGGACAAACAAGCAAGAAGCAAATTGCAAATGAAAGTATATTACATGCCCAAAGGTCGCAAATGTCTAAACATAAAATTGTTTCAGACACAAGCGCACACAGGCGCAATGACAAGTAGCTCAGGCGGAACCATCATCATCCTGGACCTCCTCCACTGCGCCCTCTTCGGTCTTGGCAGAGGCGGCCTCCTCCTCGCTGTCCTCCGCAACGACCTCCGCACGCCTGAAGCGGTTGCAGAAAGCATCTACTTGCTCACGGATGGAGTTGGAGACCCGCCGCACGTCCTCTCCTTGACGAGGCTCCTTCACCGTGGAGAGGTCGAAGCCTGGCGTGAGGATCCTGAGGTTGGTGAAGATGCGGTCGACGACCACCCCCAAGAGCCGCCGGCTCTCGTCCTCTATCAGCTCGCGGAGATCAGCGACAGGGACCTCGAGCGCCGAGAAGAGCTGGTCGAAGTAGACCAAGTACATGGCAGCATCACCATAGCCTTAGACCTTGGCGTGCGGCGCGTCCGCGCCAAGCTGGGCGGCAAGCTCGTTACCCCGGGCGACCAGCGCTTCGAACATGCGCTCCCGCTGCCTCGTGAGCACACGTGTCGCCGTGGCAGTGTTCGGAGCCTCCGTCGCCTGCTCCATTGCGGGGGCCACCTGCTCCTCCACGTCCTTGGCCAGGGTGTTGAGGTCATGGATGGCCTCGTTGCAGGACTCCTCTACCCGGCGTCGACCGTCCTTGGCGCGCTTGAGGCGGGATTCTAGCTTGGAGTTGGCCTTCTCAAGCGCAGCAATCAGCTGAGCATCGGCGGCGTGCCGGGCCTGGAAGCGGTCCTCCTGCTTCTGGGCCAAGTCGCGGTACTCCTGGGCTTTGGTCAGCCTGTACTGCTTCTCGCACTCCACGAGGGCGTCCTCCGCCTCTTTTGTCTTCTCAGCAAACCGGTGCTCGAAGCGCTCATAAGCACGCTTCTGGGCAGCGACGTTCTCGTCGTACTGGTGGAGCGCCTGGGCCAGGTCCGCCTCGCGCGCCTCAAGATCCTCGCGCTGAGTGACGAGCGCGCTTTCCACCTGAAGTCGCTGCTCGTCACGCAGCCGCACCTCCCTCTCCTTGAGGGCCAGCTGCCACTCGCGCTCGGCGAGGCTCTTGCGTTCCTCCTCCAGGGTCCCCTGCGCGGTCTGGTGGGCGGAGAGAAGCTGGCCCTCCAGCTGGCTCAGCTCGCGGCGTTTTTGCGCCAACGAGCCCTCCATAGCCTCGCGCTTGGCCGTTTCTGCGTGCAGGAGCTCAGCAGCAGCATCACGTTCCTCTTAGAGGGGTGCAAGAAGTTCTGCGGCGTCGCGAATGGCCCCCACGCGGACCTCCTTGGCGAAGCGGGTGGCCTCCTCGAGCACGGCCTGCAGCGGCATGTCCTCCTGCCGGCAGGCCTCGACAGCCGCATTGAAGGACGCCAACGACCTCGCGAGCTCCTCCCGCTATTAGGCGTGTTGTATGTCCCCGAGGGCGAGATGTGCCTCTAGGCCCTCTAGGGACTCCCTCACGAGGCCTAAAGCAACCTCGCGGCGCCCCGTGCTCCAGTCCCAGCCACGGAGGACCAGGTCTTGGCTTGTTGAGGGCCTAGCCTTCGAGTCGAGGCCCGAGAGCCTGGCCCCGGAGCGCGCTCGGGGGCTAGGCTGCACCCCATCCCCGGCCGTGTCAGCAGCCTCCTCGCCGCCTGCGCCACCCTGTGTCTCATCCCCTGCCGCGGCCTGAGGGGGAGAAGAAGGAGCTCCTCCTGCGGACTCCCCCGCGCCGAGCGGCGCCTGGCCCGCCTCAACCTCTGGCTGCGCGGGAGGCGCGGACTCACGCGGCGGAGTTGGCTCGCGCGGCGGAGTTGCCTCACGCGGAGGCGTGACCGCGCGAGGTGGAGTAGGAGCATGAGGAGGAGTGGCAATCCTCTCCTCCGGAGTCACCACCACCATCGTCTCAGGAGGAGGCGCAGAGGCCTCTGGGCGAGGCGCGTCCTCCTTTGCCTGAGGCGCTGTAGCCTCCGCCCTAGGCGCAGTCGCCTCCCCTTGAGGTACCTCCTTAGTAGGGCATGTGGAGGCCGTCTCCACAGGCCTCGTGGCCTCTTCAGCCACGGCCCCAGCCGTGGCTCTCTTCACATCTGCCGCCTTGCAAAGCTTACGGCGCTTCGCAGGCACAAGATCACTTGCAAGAACCAAGGAAAGACCTTCAAGAGAGGATAAAGCAAAAAAAACAAGAGTCAAACGACCAAGTGCCAGGAACGCTTACCTGGACGGTGGAGCGTCAGTGTCGACCCACGCCAGGCCTGGCGAGCGCCAGGAGGGCATGTTCCGGGCACCTGACCCCTTCAGAGGCGTCACCGCTTTCCTCTTGGAGGGGACGTCGGATGGCCTCGCCCCAGAGCGGTCCACGACAGCCTTGGTGCGAGGCTCGCGCCTCCCCGGAGTGGCCTCCGTGTCGGAGGCCTCCCTCTCCACGACCTCCTCCTCCACGGGGCGCGAGGGCGCCACCACAAAGGCGTCATCATCGCCTGACGAGATGTCGCAAATCTCGTCAGTAAATGGCCCTGCCCTCGAAGAAGACACCTCACCTGCCGCGGCCTCCTCCTCGCCTAGACTAGCTCCCGGGGCCGAGGGAGAATCCTCTTCCTTCGCTCCTCGCGCCGCCGATACCGGCACCTCCATCCCCGCCAGGCCTGCCGGGGTGAACGGAGGCATCCCCTCCAAGATGACCATGTGCTCAGTCATGTTGTATTGATGGAGAGGCCGGAGCGTGATGGGGAGCTTATCCGCGGCAGGCACCATCGGGTTGATGAAGAGCGCGGACAGGACGTTGTCGACGGTGTCCTTGTCGTTGTCCTCACGATGGAGCCGCATCTTGTCGTTTGGCCCAGAGTACATCCACATGGGCACCGAGTGTGCCTAGAGGGGAGCGATACGGCGCGTCACAAAATCGGCCACAATGGTCTGCCCAGTGAGGCCCTCCCCGCGGAGAAAACTCAGGCGTCCCATAAGGCTCGCGTTCTTCGCGCCGTCGAAGGGCGCCTTGCCCCCATGGCAGTTCTTCCGCGGCGGCTCATCGGGGACCTCGAGGAAGGCGCAGGGATGCTCCACCCCGACAAAGAACCACTTCTGGCGGAAGTCGTCCACCTTCTTCGTCACCGAGGTGACGGCCTTGCCGTCGCTCCACGACATGGGGATGTCGACGCTCCCCATGCCGTCCACGATGCGGAACGAGACACACCAAGAGCGCTCGTTCTTCGCCGTGTTCCGGAGCGCGTAGAAGCACCGGAAGAGCCCCACAGTGGGCTCCAGGCCCAGGTACGCCTCGCAGAGGTACGCAAAGACGGCGAGGATGAGGATGGAGTTGGGGTGAAGATGCAGCAACTGGACCTGGTAGAACGCCAGTACCGCCTCCAGGAATGGCAAGAATGGCGGCACCAGCCCGGCGGCAAGGCAGTGCTAGAATATCGGGAAATACCCTCACGGGCGTTTCCCGTGCGCCGCGGGCTTGAGCGCGGTGGCGCCATGCTCGTTCGTCCGGTCCGCTACCAGGAAGCGGACCTTGGCGAGTGCCTTGTCGTTGACGCGCACGCCGAGCAGCGCCGCGCCATGCGCGACCTCAGCGGCCTCCGCCTGGGAAGAGGACCCCACAGCGGCCTTGCCCTTGTTTTTGGCGGGACTCATCGCCGGATTTCAGGGGGTCGCTGGAGGCGGAAGGAGCAGAGGGCGCCGGAGAGAAAAAGCGAGGAGCTCGAGAAAAAGGAGGCTTCTGCGAGAAGAATGGAAAGCAGTAACGACTCCCTGCTCCGGCGCTCGGGTTTTATACCCCCCTCAAGGAGCAGTTACCGGGGCATGGTGGGACCCCCCATGACACACGCCCCGGATCGTGCACGACCGTTACTCGTCTGAGTGCCGCGTGGCTCGGGCCGGCCGGGCATTTTTGGGCCCACGACGCTCCGCCTGCGCCCATGGGCTCAATCGCGCCCATCGTGGGCCCGGGGGCTACTGTCGGCCCAGTGGAGATTGGGGTATGAAGAGCCCACTCTCCCCAGGCCTCGCTCGCGGGTGATCAGACGAAACGGCTAAGGACCAAGCCACTGCTTGAAGAGACCCTCGAGAGAGAAATCCTCTTGAGGGCCTGAAGAGGAAGCGAAGGTCTGAAGAGGACCTGCGCTTCAAGAGACCCTCCCGAGGCGATATGCGCCTGTCGGGAAGTCAACAGAAATCCCTCCACAGGCCCCACTCAGGCCTGCGGGGAAGCTCCGCGGCCAAGGAAGTACGGCAGGGCGCACATGGCCTCTGCCGTATCCGCAGAGTGACGCAGGCGATCCCATTGCCGTTTTAGTGATAAAGGAGTCAATAAAGTTGCGCCGCCTGCTCCAGGACATCCAGGACTTTCCTCTCTGGTGATAAAGAAGCTGGACGACGCAACCCTCCAAGAAGATCGTCATCTTGGGCTCCACCCCAGAGACTGCAACCCCTGCGAGCCGTTCTACGCGGTCTGCAGCCTGTCGGCCACCGCGCCCAACTTTATCGACGATGGACCGCGTCCAGGAACGATCCCGTGGAGGTGGACTGCAACTCCTCCACGCCGCTGCCGTGTGGGAGCCCACCCCGGACGCCAAGCGCAAGGAAGATGCATACGGCGCCTATAAAGGGAGCAAGACCTCCACCATAGAGAAGGTCGGCCAATTGCTTGGAGAACACTTGTAAACCCTAGCTGGGCCAAGTAGATTAGTCTTTGGCTTGAGGAGGAAGAAGACCATTACTTCTCTCCCCAGGCACGAACCACCTCAAGGGGGTCTTTGTCTAGCTCAGTTGTACTGTAATCCTCCACAACGCAATACAGACAAGCAGGAGTAGCGCTTTACCTCCTCGTGAGGGTCGTGAACCTGGGTATGGGCTGGTGTCCATCTCTGTCGTGGGTGTTCCTCTCCAGGCCCGGCGAGCACCGTCGTCGTGCCTCTCGAGGGTCTTCACCTCCGTGTTCAATCCCCTTCACGAACTTCTCTTCAGCGAGTGACCACCCCTATTCCGTGGGAGTCACAACCCGACAAAAACGAACATCCCTCTGAATCGTTTAGCGATTACACGACCCCCATCCATTGCACAACCCCTTATCGTCAGAGCCAGCAACACAACTTCAAGGGTGGACATCGAAATGCCGATCACAACAACTTTGTGACTCATGCTCGACCTTTCAGCCTCCGTGTTCCGAGGCCATATCTGCATATGCTAGGATCGCCACAATAACCTCCACCGTAAACGCTTGTGTAAAACTGTCTTACACCCACTGTATGCGAACGACGATATGTCTGACACCCGATCGTCACGGCCTGCCTCATAACATAGAACTTTCTTGGTGGTGCACGCTGGAGGAAGAACACTAGTGGTATTTTGGAGGGATCATCTTATATTTCCACCACCGTGTAACTAATCAAACAATCACACAATATAACATGCACTCAAAACATCAAATGTAATGCGACGTGATATGGTCCATTGCGCCATGGTCTTCTTGGCGCGCACAGTTCATAAACAATTTAATCAACCTACCTTGACCATATCTCATTGCCCCTACAAAATAAAGTTAGACGCTTTCTACTTTATCTTTTGCATATTTTACGTAGCTTGGGGCTATCATAAAAAGAACTGCTTCTTACCTACGAACTTATGACAAACAACAACGATCCAATAATTGCATGTTTAATCATCCCTTTCGGGCCCTCCATTGAAAATGCAAAGCCAGCTAAAGAGAGAGAGACAGACACCCGCTAGGCACAGATATGGTACAAGCCGTATGTCAGTAGTGGAACCAGTCTCGCGTAAGCGTACGCGTAAAGTCGGTCCGGGCCGCTTCATCAACTCAATACTGCCGGAATAACAAGTGCATGCTAGAGGGTAGGAAATAATAGGAACGGTGCCCCCGTGTAGACCACGAGTTCTAACAACGTACACCTATATCTACGCATAGATCGGCTCTGATACCACTGAACGGGATCGCAGGCAAAAAACAATAATTTTCCTAGCAACGATATCCTTAAACTAGCCAGAATCTACACTATGCAGATATAGTAGTACAACGGATCTCGGAATACATTCCCTTGTAGATCGAAAGCGGGGATTACGTTCCTGCACGAAAGTTGACGAGGAAGACGCACAGCCGACCTCAAGGTCGTGTAGTGGAAGTAGACCTCCCAGCACCGCTAGTGCAGCACCTCGCGGGGCGTTACACACATACGATGGAGACGACGACTCCCGAAGCTCCAGTCCAGGACGAGCAACGGAAGACTTGGACCGGAACACCAGCAGCGCGGCAGCAGGCTATGGTGGAGAGACCTCCTCTCTTCTCGGCGCAACTCCGACAAAGGGAATCACGTAATCGAGGAGGGAAAGAGAAATTAATTGGTGAATTAAAAGGCCAGGGGTGCACCTCTATCCCCACAGCCCTGGTCGGCCAAACCAGGTGCGTCGGCCCTAGGTCGGTCCCATTTGGCCCACCTAGGCCGGCCCTCCCCCAACCGAATCCCTGAGGGGGACTTCCCCCCCCCCCCCCCCTCTTGGGCCTTCTTTCCACTAGAAGGCCCATTTAGTGAAATCAGGCTTTCAAAATTCAAAAGTAAATAAATAAAAATGTATTTAATTATTAATTACACTAATTAATATTAACTACATATTATATAATTTATTCTCACTCCGAAAACTATTTCGTCGTTGTCCGATCTCCATCGGACCATTCCCGGGACGTTCCCGGTGATCTCTTTCCTTTCCGGTTGTCTTGTCGGAACCCCTTAAGTGTGTTACCCTAGCGGTTCGATATAATAACAGACATGATCGAGACCCCTCTTCGATCAATGATTAACTCGTAGTACTGGACCCCCTGAATTAATCCATGTGATATAACGAATGGCTCTCATCTATAAAACCTGTACGTCGAGTCTTAAACCTTTTGTCATAGCGATACTTAGCGTGTCCGAGGCTCGTTCATAGATATCTCCATACCTAGCATGATCTCGTTACCGACAACACTATCTTCTACTCGTCCATGATCTTATGTCCTCGTGAGCTAGTCACATGCTTGCAAGCTCATTTGACATAATCTCACCGAGTGGGCCCTAGAGTATCTATCCGGCTATACGGACTGACAAATCCCGCTCTTGACCCCTCGTCTCAACTACCCCCGTCCGATACCCGAGAGGGACACCTTTATTGTCACACTATATAAGATATGGCGTTTGATGCAATCAAAGTATCTTCCGGGAATAACAATAAGAGTTGATCTCACGGTCGAAGGCGTAATGACTACGTCCTACAAAATATGGGTATGTCCATCACATCTTTCTACCAATGATATGACTGTATTGCCAACTGGCGCCATGTCACATGACCGGGAAACCTCGATCATCAATCGCACAATGAAACTAGTCTTAGTAGAGGCAACTAGGGACCTGGTTGTTTACGTATCACACGTGTATTAATGTTTCCGCTTAATACAGTTATAGCATGACACAAAAACGTATTATGAACAAATGAGATATGATAAAGAAATCACTTTATTAATTGCCTCTAGGGCATATCTCATTCAAGAACGTTTAGCATGTCCCCGCCATCAAGAAGAATCTCGTTAGTGGCTCCCTTCTATGTAGAGAAGGGTTTAAGTTGGTATTCGAGTCTAATAAAGTAGTTGTTACAAAATATGGACTATTTGTTGGAAAAGGTTATGAATGCGGGAGGCATGTTCCGCTTTTCTCTTGCTGATTTTTGTAATAAAGTCGTGAACAATATTCATTCGAATGTTAATGAAACAGAATTTTGGCATTCACGTCTTTATCACATTGGTTTCGGTTGTATGACGCGGCTAGCAAAACTAAGTTTAATACCATCTTTCACTTTAGCCAAAGATTTTAAATGTCTTTCGTGTGTTCAAGCAAAGCAACCTCGCAAGACTCATAAAGCTGCGTAGGAAAGACACTTGGCACCGTTAGAACTTATACATTCTGATCTTTGTGTGATGAGTGGTGTATTTACTAAACGTGGAAAGAGATACTTCATGACACTGATAGACGATTCCACTAGATTTTGCTATGTATATTTGTTAAGCACTAAAGATGAGCCTCTGCACTACTTTAAAATCTATAAGGCAGAAGTTGAGAATCAACTTGAAAAGAAAATTAAACACATCCAGTCAGATCGTGGTGGAGAGTACTTCTCGAATGAATTTGATTCTTTTTGTTCGGAACATAGTATTATTCATGATAGGACGCCTCCCTATTCTCCCCAGTCAAATGGGGTAGCCGAACGGAAAAACCGTACTCTACCACATTTCGTTAACGCATGTTAGCTACATCGGGTTTATCCAAGGCATGGTGGGGGAGGCGATATTGACGTCATGTCATGTCCTGAATAAAGTTCCGACAAAAGATAATGAGATTTCCCCCTATGAACACTCGGAGAAGAGAAGGACAACGTTGTCCTCCTTACGTACTTGGGCTTTTCGGCGAAACTCAATGTGCCGATCCCCAAAAAGCGTAAGCTAGGACCTAAGACCGTGGACTGTGTTAATTGGGCTACGCTAAGAATAACGTTGGCTATAGATTCTGGGTAGTGAAATCTGATGTACCTGACGTGAAGGTCGGTACGATTATGGAGTCTAAGGTGCTACTTTCTTTGAGGATGTTTTTTCCTATGAGAGATGCAAATAACTTCTAGACAGGAATATGAGGAAACTCCCGAGCGTGCCATTCCAATGGAATATTATGAACAAACCCATGATGATAATCCTGATAAGGATGATGAGGAAACCCTTGGTAGGGGAAAACGACAGAGGAATGCAAATTCCTTTGGCGCTGATCTCCTCGTGTACCTTGTGGATGACACTCCCACTTCTATTTCAGAGGCTTATGCATCTTCGGATGCTGATCGCTAGAAAGAAGCAGTCCGTAGCGAGATGGATTCCATGATGGCTAACGAGACATGGGAAATTACTGAGCGTCCTTACGATTGTAAAACATTGGGATGTAAGTGGGTGTTCAAAAAGAAGCTTAGGCCCGATGGTATAATTGAAAAGTACAAGGTTAGACTTGTGGCTAAGGACTATGCCCAGAAAGAAGAGAAAGATTTCTTCGATTCTTATTCACCTGTGGCCAGACTGACCACCATACGAGTTTTACTCACGTTGGCGACCTCGCATGGTCTTCTCGTAAATCAAATGGATGTTAAGACGGCTTTCCTAAATGGGGAGCTAGACGAGGAAATCTATATGCAACAGCCAAATGGCTTTGTATTAGATGGTCAGGAAGGAAAGGTATGTAGGTTACTGAAATCTTTATATGGCCTGAAACATGCACCTAAGCAATGCCATGAGAAATTCAATACAACTTTAACCTCTGCTGGTTTTGTTGTTAAGGAGGCTGACAAATGCGTATAGTATCATCATGGTGGGGGCGAAGGAGTTATACTGTGCTTGTATGTTGATGACATACTGATTTTTGGGACCAACCTCAAAGTCATTGATGAGGTCAAGTCTTTTCTTCTCGGAACTTTCAGATGAAGGACCTTGGTGTGTGTTGGGGGGATCATAACCCGGTAGGCCCACCGACATAGAAGATAAGCCGGCCTGGCAAGAGTCTGGGCCGAATCAAGCATAAAGACATGGGCCGGGTGACACGTAAGCCGGTGCGCAACGTGTGACTTGGCCCGCAAGCAAGAAGGATCCAGAAGGCTTGAGACCAAGTACAAGACGGAGTCCTGCTAAGGAAGGCGAAGACTTATAGGACTTAGAATAGAGTCCGGGTATGATAGGCACCCGAACCCGACTTTGTACCTTCAACGAGACCTACCGCCTATATAAGGGGGTCTTTAGGGTCCTAGAGATCTAAGTTCCAGAGACACAAATCATAGGCAATACCACCATTGTAATCTCGAGACTCGGAAGCTAAGGCGCCGAGTCCTTAAAACCTAGAGTAATAAAGCCGAAGCAGCAAGTAGGTCTTTACCTCAAGACGAGGGGCCGAACCTGGGTAAACCCTTGTTTCCCCACGCCACGCTAGACAACCTCCTGATGTCGGAAGCTGCCAAGCCCCTCATCTCAAGTTTCCAGCCGGAAACATCTGTTGTGACAATCTCACGATAGTGTGGCTAATGTTATTCAGAACATCAAGCTACTGAGAGATAACGATGGTGGAATAACACTGTTGCAATCGCATTACGTTGAGAAGATTTTGAGTCGGTTTGGATATTTGTACTGCAAAACTTCTCCAACGCCTTATGATCCTAGTGTGCAAATTCAAAAATTCAATGGCACAGCTAAGGATCAACTGAGGTACTCTCAAGTAATTGGTTCACTCATGTACCTAGCTAGCGCGACAATTCCTGCCATCATGTTTGCTGTGTGCAAACTTAGCCGGTTTGTTTCCAATCTGGGTGATGTGCACTGGCCTGCTGTCGAAAGAATTATGTGCTATCTGAAAGGTACTGAGAACTATGGACTTCACTATTCCGGAAGCCCGTCAGTGCTTGAAGGGTATTGTGATGCGAATTGGATCTCTGATGCTGATGAGATGAAAGCCACAACAGGGTATGTTTTTACCCTCGGAGGAGGTGTTGTTTCCTGAAAGTCTTGCAAGCAAACGATCCTAACAAGATCGACAATGGAAGCAGAATTAACAACAGTGGACACATCTGGTGTCAAAGCAAGATGGCTTCAAGGTCTTTTGATGGACTTGCCGGTGGTTGAAAAGCCAGTTCCGGCTATCCTTATGAACTATGATAACCAAATGGTGATTGTTAAGGTTAAGAGTTCAAAGGACAACATGCAGTCCAACAAACACATAAGAATGAGAATAAAATATGTCCGACATTTAGGAAACTCCGAAGTTATAGCGTTGGATTATATCTAGTCGGCTAAGAATCTGGCAGATCCCTTCACTAAAGGGCTATCACGTGTTGTGATAGAAAATGCATTGAGCGATATGGGAATGAAACCCACATGAGTTGCCATGGTAGCAACCTAACCTATGTGATCGGAGATCCCGTGAATTAGTACTTGGGAAAACAAGCTAGTGGTTAACTGAAGAGAGTAAAACCTTTACTAACCCACTCCGTTGGAGATGCAATACTCTCGATAACAGTATGCTAGGTTGGCGTATGTCTTAATATGTTCCAAAGCTTAGTATAAGCAAGACGCTATCCTACAGAGCGGTCTTTGGAGGAACACACCTATATGAACCCGATTGCTAGTCACAGTCTATGAGATTAGGGTGATCTCTAGTAAGTTTATGAATAGGTCAGGAGTGACTAATATGCTCCACCTGAGGGATCAGATTTCGGCAACCTAGTACTAGTAAGACATTCAATGAAACTACTTTACGCCAAACTAACAGTTCAAGGCCTAATCCAATGTCAGTTATGAAGGAGTGTAGCTGATTGCTCTAGGTGGAGTTCAACCTAAACATGTCTCTACTGAAAATACTAGTATATCAAAACAGTGTTTGGAACGGATGACAACTTCATGGGTCTTTGGGATCTGGTGGGGGATTGCTGAAATATTGGGCCTTTTAGCCCATTATCAAATCCTGAAAATCCCTAAAGGTCGATGCTGTCATGGCATGTGGTGTGGGAGTTTAGTCCCATGCTTCTAGTTGGATGAGATGTGCATCAACTTATATACTAAGGCACTCTACTACTAGTATGAGTTGGTGTGAGGTATGAGGAGAATGGCTGTGTACCACACGCGCGCTCCTCCTCCTTCGCCTCGCCTCGTCACGACACGACACGCCGCGGGTTGCGGGAATCTCGCCGAGCCGATGTATTCTTTTTGTCACGCAGGAATAAAATGTGAATGGCCATGAAACATTTTCCTTAATGGAAAATGAATACGAAGTTGAAACGTCTGTCTTAAATGCTTTTAAGTACGGCCGTTTCCAGAATTTATTTGCCTTAACGAAATTAATTGCGCGCGTTTCTATTGGACCTCTCGCCTCTTTCGCTTCGTGTATAAAGGAGAGGTCGCTCCTCTCTTATAACACACAAGTATATAACCGTTTGCTCCACGCGCCGCCACCGTAGTTCCTCTCTCTGTTGCTCTTTCGGTGATCCCATCCCGTCCTTCGCGTACACGGTCGACGAGAAAGCAGATCTCTGAAACCCCGTCTCTCCGTTTTTCGTACGGGATAGGGGCTATTAGGTTTTCGGGGAGCGTCTCATACGCGACTGCTCACCAATCTTCATCTACTATCCACTACGTCAGCTACTTCCTTTCAACTACGTCCTCGTCGCCTTCGTCACCATGAGCACTGACCCTGAGATCGAGAAGGTTGCCGCTGATAAAAGGGCTGTCGACGACGCTGCTGCTTCCGCTTCGGCCAATTGGCCAACTGCCGGGTATGATATGTTCACACCTCTCCTAATTATTTTCATGTTTGTAGTACTAGTCACATGTGTAGATGTATTTACTATTTGTCTAGTACGTTGTATTATCATCAAGTTTCAGTATCTCATTAGCACTGTTTATGCAATATTTATGATTTATTATTGGATTAATTTAATCGAACAATTGAATATATACTCAACATTTTGTAGGAATTGAGTCTATAGGAGGGGTAGTCATTTATGTGTCCGGTTTTTTTGTCTTGCTTGCACATGACGATCAGTATTTGTTCAACACAATTATCCGTCCATAGCATTGGTAGTCAGACGTAACACATGGTCTGCAGCATAGAAAATGTAGGGATCCTGGGGGATCAGGCTTCGGTGGTGATCTAAACGTGACACGAATACATGGCAACTAGCTAAAAATCATCTTTGGAAAAGAATCAAGCTTATATGCAATCGTTGGTCAAATCGTAACATCAAACGGGCCCCCGGCCATCCCGCGCGATGGGTAGATGCAGCGGCGACACGATGGATCCAAAAAGTTACATCCTGTTCTGATCGCCTCATAAATTAAGCACTAATTAATGATCAGATAACAATTTAACCTTTTCGGCCTGGCTTGGACCCAATCTTTGCTTTGTTTCATAGGGGCTGCAACTTGGAAGCAAGGTAGGCATGCTGCTGCTACTTGGCTTACGTACACGTACTGGTGTCGTCTGCTGGTGGTTCTATTTCTATATTCATTTTGATCTTCGCTATCATTGATTAAACTTTTAAATTTATTTCAAGTGGTTCGAGGGAATCACGTATCAAAGTATCCAATGTGATGTGATCAGTTCGATTCTTCTTAACAATACGTTGGGGTGTCTTTCATTTCCGCTCGAATGTATGTAACTCGTGGGAAAGATCGAGATATGTATTGTAATTTGCTATCACAATGTTAAGTAAGATTTCTTTAGACCATCTTCAAAGGCATTCTTGAGATTTTGCCGGGACGCTCCAAATATTGTTCTTTTGAGGGTGTCCGGATAAATGGGGAGGGGTGCACCCAACCATGCATCTGAAATGTTTGGATATTTTGTCTACTTTTTTAGCTCGCAACACCTTCTTAGACATTTTCGTAAACACATGGGGTGCGTCATGTAGTTCTTAGTAGAGTGTGTTGGCATGTGTTTCGAATATGTTGAGCATATAAGATTATATTAATCTAAATATTAACTAAACTCATGATGCTAATACCATATTGAAACTTAACAGTACAATCATAAACTAGAATATAGTATATACATCTATGCAAATCGTCACTACAGTAAACAAGTAAATAAATAGGAGAGGTATAAACATATTTACCTGACGGTTGGTCAATTGGCCGAAGCGGAAACAGCTTTGTCGGCAATACTCTTCTCTGCAATAGCCTTCTCAATTTCGGCGTCGGTGCTCATGATGACGATAAATGCGAGGCAGCAGACATAGAGGAGGTAGTCGACGCTCCCCAAAAACATTCAGCCCGCATCTCATTAACACAAACCTCATGACGGAGAGGCGAGGCAACAATCAATATCATTAACACAAAATGTTTCATGCCGTTGACATTTTATTTTTGCGTGACAAAAAGAACACATCGGCTCGGCGAGATTCCCACAACCCGTAACCCGCGGCGCGTCGCGACGTGTCGTGACGAGGCCAGACGTTCGGCCACTAGTTGAAAAAGCGCTACATGTGGCGCACCCTTTACCCTTTCTGTGGTGCACCCAAAAAAATGGGTGTGCGTCACAGTTATCTCGTCACTAAATTATATTTCGGTGGCGCACCCGCCACAGAAATTTACAGAATTATGTGGCGCATCCCTCCTGGTGCGCCACAACAATAATTCAGCGACGCATGGAGTTTAAGTGTGTCACATAATTATATGCGCCAAAAAAAATACACCATGCGACACAGAATAAACAACAGGAATTTTCGATAACTTTTTTCCTGCTGTACCGATATAAGTATATATATAGGATTTATAAATATATATTATAAGTTGACACATATAAATTCAACTAGTACATAAATTAGAACAGACATTTCACATTTATTCGAGTCGGAGATATACATACATATATACAGTAATAAGAGAAGTCTTATACAAAGTAGTTAGAACCTAAACAAGATAAAATCTAAATTAGAAAACAAGTCGTACGAGTAAACTACTCATCGTCGGAGCTGGTGTTATAGAAGATGTCGGACCACCTGGAATCATCGGTGTCGCAGTCATCTTTGTTAGCATTCTCGGCGGTGTTGGGGATATACCAACTAGGGGTATCTCTGATATGGATCAATCCGGCTAGTACAGGGTGGCCTAAGGGTGATAAGGCCGATGCCTACCAGCGGCCCAGATAACGGACGTACAAGGAAGTAGGCGGACGGTACAAGGAAGGCGGAAGGTCGAAGTCCATCAAGCCACCAAGCCAAAGACGGAAGACGGCAACTAAGCCGGCTAGGTTTAGGACTCTGTTTACTTGTCGGACAAGTACTTACCTTGTAACCCGGGGTCAAGCCGCCTATACAAGCCGGCCACCGGGAAGCCTATAGGGCACGCTCCAATACGCAACATACACATTATAAACTGTTCACGACTATTGCCTTATAGTGAATTATAGCAGCACGTAGGGTCTCGCCACCGTAGCGAGATCTGAATCTGGGTAACCTCGCCGTGTTCAATCCCGACCTTGACGACTCCAGCCTTCTTCTCCACAATCCATCCATAGGCTAGAGGACCCCCGTCTCCTATCAACTATGCCGATACTCCGACAGTTGGCGCCCACCGTGGTGCATAAAGTTTCTGACGTCACGTTCTAGGCGGGACCACTTGGCGGCGTGGGCAAGGAGATCGCCGTCGGCCGCGTCACAATATATGGCGGCCACAGCTACATCAACTCAGATGAGTCCTGGCTTCCGGCGGACGACTACCTCATCGGGTGCACAATCGTGCCAATCGGAGGGATCAACGTCTTCATCGGGTACACGCCATAGGCGTATGGCCTACCGCGATTCTACAACCCCACCCACCAACCCTTCGACCAAGCAGTCGACCGACAAGATGGATCTGAATCCGCCTTCTCTCAGGAGTCGGCTGGATCTGACTTCCACTTCGTTGGAGTTGTCGGACTGGGATCCGACTCCCAGCCGGAAAACAACGATCCTGAATCGATTCTTCTTGCTCTCCAGGAGGATGCGATGTCAGATGCCGGATCCAGATCTACCGTTCACGTCAACGTAGATTCGGATTCTGATGATGATGCTAGTCTCTTCGAAGAGAGAATCAAAAGCCGCTTTCCCAGTGATGATCTGGTTCCTTCCGAGAACACAACGGATACAGACATGCCTGACAAGCTGGCTATGATGGTTGTTATCGGCAATGAGACAACCCAAGTTGCTTCTGATCCGCAAGACAAGCCGGAAGAACCTGCCGACAACACCAATGTCGGTCAAATCGTTGACGGTTCCGACAAGGTGCACGCGAAAAAGAAGGCTGGTCTCGAAAAAGGCGGCAGCAGCAAACCCACAGATTTCCTCTCCGTCATCAAGGAAGTTGGCGAAATCATGAACACTGGTGACTAAAGATACCCCACTCGACGAAGCGGAAGAGCTAAGGCGTAACATGCTTTTGCACTCTGGTTTCCTGCGCCAAAGGGAGGAGCACGTTGAGAGCCTTGCGAAGAAGATCGAGAAAGAGCAGGAAAAGATGTCGGGAAAGACCAACAAGAAGCTCTTTGAAGTTAAGAAAAGGTCAACAAAAAACCGCCGTGACAAAGAGCCGCCAATCTACGCGGCCACAGCAGCTAAACATCTAGGTTTCAATTTGCGCACAACACCACAGTGTACAGACAGAAGGGGGAATGTTGTCTTCTGCACCCCTATCCTTAACGCTGCTGCTACGCTCGATACCCTTGATGACAAGGCTTACACAGCGGAAGAGAAGGTGGCCAATGCAAGACACTTCATGAAGAAGGCCCTAGAACAACAAGCTCGCGCCGACTCCTATGGCCATATGGCGGATGCCCACAGAGGAGCTCTGGAATCCAAGTTGGGGAAATGCAGAGTAGCACCCGGTGTTGACCCCAAAGGCCCGTCCGGCTCCAGTAGCCATGGCGAAAAAAGGAAGGCGACGCCACCTCCAAAGAAAACGTCGCCGCCAAAGCCTAGGCGGGACGAACATTCGCTTTCAGGAAGCAGAGGAGACCTGTCACCTCCAGCACAGCCCATGTGTGGCGAAGGCGGTAGCTGGAACAATGCCAAGCCACCTAAGAAAGATGACGGTAACGACCCTCCCAGGAGAGGACAAAGCTGGTCCCCGCCACGCAGCACTGGAAAGAAAGGAGGCGGAAGACGGGTCCATGCGCAGCACAAGCCGGGCAGCGCAGGACGGGCCGAACGCCAACAGAGGAGGACAACAGCTTGCTCCAGAAGACGCACGACACCGTCTACAAGACATAGCAAGAGAAAGGGAGCCACTATACTCTGGTCCAAAGTGCTTTGGCGATGCCATCCGCAGAGAACCGTTTCCTAAGTACATGACATCAGTGTCTAAAAATTGTTCTAGGTACAACGTCCTAGTTAAGCCAGACACATGGCTAGCCGACTATGCCATGGTCATAGAGATTGCCGGCGGAAGCAAACACATTGTCGTCCGCTACCTACCTCTCATGTTGGAAGGCACGGAAAGGGCTTGGATCGACAACCTTCCAGAAAAGTCTATCCACAGCTGGTACGACATGGAAAAGGTGTTCTCCCAGCACTTTCAAGGAACATACAAGCGTCCAAACACCTATACGGATTTGCAACGCTGTGTTCAGAAGCCGGACGAAACCATGACAGATTTTGTCAGCCGTTGGATCTCAGAGAAGGCCAACTGTCATGGTGTTTCGGACGCTCAGGCTATCCATGCTTTTTACACGGGCCTGCAGAAGAAGTCCTTACTCCGTCATAGACTCGTCCGCGAGCAAGTCATGGATCTTGGCGAGATGCTCAAACTTGTCGCCCAATACGCGGCAGCAGACGATGATGCGAGTGACGATGATCCGGATGTCGTCATCGTGCCAAGACGGAACAACAAGCGCAAACAAGCAACAGAAGAAAAAGTTTGGCCGTCTAACGAGGTTGTCGTTGCGTTCCCAGGAAACGCCGGCAAAAAGAAGTGGAAATACAAGAAAGATAACCATGACGCCGGCTCAGGCCCTAAGGCGGCATGCATCACTTACGAGCAGGCAAATTTTTTGCCATGCCCCATCCACGAAAAACACGGCAAGGTCAACCACATGCTTAGTGAGTGCCGCTTTATGGATGACTTCAAAAAGGACCCTACTGTTGGCTGGAAGTCAAAAAAGTCAAAGAAGTACGACAAGAAAGACAACAAGGATGAAGAGGATGACGACGACATGTCAATCTCAAGCGATGACGACGCCTCCGCCAAGAAAAAGAAGTCGTACCCGAAGGTCAAAGAGTCACTCGTGTGCTTTGTCGGCACACCTTCGGCCAAGGCAGACAAGGCGGAGATGCACGAACTCAACGCGACAATGCCAGACGTCCCTCATTATTTGAACTGGTCCGAGGCGGCAATCATTTGGGATCGGTCCGACAACCCTGATTAAGTCCCCCACCCAGGAAAATACGCCCTTGTTGTCGATCCCATTGTCGACAACTTCAGGCTCACAAAATTACTCATGGATGGCGGCACCAGCCTCAACATCATGTGCTATGATACACTAAGCCGCATGAACTTGTCTAAGGATCAGCTTGACCACAACAACCTCACTTTTCATGGCATAGTGCCCGGCAGGAAGGGAAAGTCGATGGGAAGCATCAGTCTGAAGGTAACTTTTGGACTAGAAGAGAACTACCGCTCAGAGTTCCTCTGATTTGAAGTTGTCCCCTTCAAAAGTGCCTATCATGCTATCTTCGAACGACCGGCTTTCGCCAAGTTCATGGCAAGGCCGTGCTATATCTACATCAAGCTTAAAATGTCGGGGGAACATGGAACAATCACGGTTTCCGGCAACTTCAAGAAAGCTAAGGAGTGTGAGCGTGGTATGGCCGCCTTTGCAGAAGCCATCATCCACAAAGAAGAGCTCGCACTACTTAAGGCAGACCCAGACAACTCCATGCCCAAGCCAAAAGTTGATATGAAGAAAACCTTTGAAGCTTCAGAAGACACCAAGAAGGCGGACCCCACACCAGGCGACAAGTCCAAGCAAGTTGTCATCGTATCCAACTTGGACAGCAAATAGGAAGGCGCGCTCGTCGAGTTCCTCCGTGAGAATCGTGACATCTTTGCATGGTCGCCATCCGACATACCTGGTGTACCGAGGGAACTTGCCGAGCATTCGCTAAATATTATCAAGGGATCCAAGCCGGCGAAGCAAGTAACAAGGCGCTTTGGTGATGAGAGACGCAAGGCTATAGGGAAGGAGATAAATAGGCCGAGGGACGCTAATTTCATAAAAGAAGTTGTACACACCGATTGTGTGGAAAATCCTGTACTTGTTCCAAAGAAGAATAAAGAGCTGAGGATGTGTATCGACTATACCGGTGTTAACAAGTGCTTCCCAAAGGATCCCTTTGCGCTGCCTAGAATCGATCAAGTCGTAGACTCCACAGCGGGCTCCGAGCTACTTTGTTTTCTGGACGCCTACTCAGGATACCACCAAATCAAGATGACGGAGTCAGATCAACTGAAAACAACTTTCACCACTCCTTATGGGACTTTCTGCAACATCACGATGCCTTTTGGTCTGACGAATGCAGGGGAAACATACCAGCGATGTATGCAAAATTGCTTGCATGAACAAATCGGCCGCAATGTTCACGTCTATGTTGATGACATTGCGGTGATGTCGAAAAAGAAGGCGAATCTCCTAGAGGACTTGGGAGAAACTTTTCAGAATCTCCGGAAATACCAGATGAAGCTCAATCCCGCCAAATGCGTTTTCAGTGTGCCAGCCGGCAAAGTTCTTTGCTTTGAAGTCAATCCGGAGAAGATCAAGGCTATCCAAAACATATCCAGACCAACTTGTCTGAAGGACGTGCAACGCTTAGCCGGATCGGCGGTAGCTGTCAGTCGTTTCATAAGCCGCTTTGGAGAAAAGGCCATGCCTCTCTACCGGCTATTGAAGAAATCAGACAACTTTCGAGTGGACAACAGAAGCAGATGTCGGCTTAAAGCAACTAAAGGAGACACTCACGTCTGTTCCTATATTGGCAACACCTCGATCGCAGGAACCAATGCTGCTCTACATCGCGGCAACTGGCGCAGTTGTCAGTGTTTTCCTGGCTGTGGAAAGAAAGGAAAGCGAAGCCGCGACATCCGAGCAACGTCCGGTCTACTTCATCAGTGAAGTCTTCTCCACCTCCAAGCAGAGGTATCCACATTACCAGAAGCTGGCTCATGGCGTGTTCTTCACTGCCAGAAATCTTAGGAATTATTTCCAGGAGCACACAGTGACAGTAGTCAGCAGGGCACCGTTGGGAGACATAATCAACAACGCAGAGGCAACAGGACGAGTCGCCAAGTGGGGTATCGAGCTTGCCGCCTTCGATATAGTCTACAAACCACTGACAGCCATCAAGACTCAAGCACTTGCTGATTTTGTTGCTGACTGGACAGAGGTCATGGAGGAAACAGTACTCCCCGAGTCAGAATATTGGGTCATGCACTTTGACGGATCAAAGATGCTCAAAGACTCGGGGGCTGGGGTTGTCTTGCGCACACCAAAAGGCGATAAGCTCAGCTATGTGTTGCAGATCCATTTCACGACAACCAGCAATGTAGCAGAGTACGAAGCTTTGCTTCACGGACTACATGAGGCAAACGACCTTGGTGTCAAAAGAATCCTCTGTTATGGTGACTCCGACTTAGTCGCACAACAAGTAAGTGGCACATGGGACGCGAAAAGCGCAACAATGGCTGCATACAGAGCCAAGGTTGACGAATTCGCCAAAAATTTCATGGGCTACGAAGTCCGGTAAGTTCCAAGAGCTGAAAACGAGGCGGCAGACACTCTCGCCACAATCGGGTCAGAACGCAAAAAGGTGTCAAAGGACATTTTTCTGGAACATTTGCACAAGCCGTCCATTAAGGGCGCCGACTTGTTGGACCCCGATGCAGAAGAGCCAGTAGAAGAGGCAAGTCTTGCCGTCTACCTGGTCCAGCCAGATTGAACTGTCCCATATCTCAATTTTTTAGTCGACCAGAAGTTGCCGGAAGACGATGATGTGTTGAAAAGGCAAATCATAAGGCGAGCAAAAGAATTCACAATTATCAAAGGCGAGCTATACAAGCGAAGAACGTGCGGTATCTATCAGCGGTGCATATTGCCAGAAGAAGGCCGGGAAATCCTAAAGGATATACACATTGGCACCTGCGGGCATCACGCTTCCGCCAGGTCCATTGTATCCAAAGCTTTCCGCCAAGGTTTCTACTGGCTAACCGCTAAAGAAGACGCCGAGCACATCGTGAAAACATGCAAAGGCTGCCAATTGTACGCCCGACAATCTCACTTGTCGGCACAAGAACTCAGGGCAATCCCAATCACCTGGCCGTTCGCGGTCTGGGGCTTAGACATGGTTGGTCCCTTCAAGAAGGCACATGGTGGATACACCCACCTATTGGTTGTTGTCGACAAGTTCACTAAATGGGTCGAAGCCAAGCCGATCAGCAAACTTGACGCACGAATAGCCACCAATTTCCTCTGGGGAATTATCTCCCGGTTTGGAGTTCCACACAACATTATCACAGATAATGGAAGCAACTTGTCTCAAGGCGACATCGAAGAATACTGCAATGATCTCGGCATCCGGCTTGATTTGGCATCCGTGTCACACCCTCAATCAAATGGGTAAGTAGAGCGTACAAACGGCCTCGTCCTCTCAGGACTTAAGCCTCGTCTCGAAGCTCCATTACACAGGGCAGCCGGCGCTTGGGCAGATGAGTTACAGTCCGTGCTCAGGAGTTTGCATATAACGCCAAACAGATCTACCGGCTACAATCCTTTCTTATAAGTATATGGAGCAGAGGCGGTGCTACCCACCGACATGAAATACGATTCCCCACGAGTTCAAGCCTACATCGAGCAAGACGTAGAAGATGCAAGACATGATAGCCTAGACTTGTTGGATGAAGAAAGAGACGTTGCTCTCCATCGCTCCGCCTTGTATCAGCAACAACTCCGTCGCTATCATAGCCGGAGAGTGCGGAAGCGAAGTTTCAGAACAGGTGACCTGGTTCTCCGCCTAATTCAAGACAGAAAAGGCTTGCATAAGCTATCTCCGCCATGGGAAGGACCGCTTATAGTCACGAAGGCGTTGCTCAATGGTTCCTAATACCTGTCCGACATCCGAGACGCAGAAGATAAGAAAAGGCGCAAGAAGAAGACATGAAGGAGAGGAACCAAGCGCAAGCGAGGCATTAACGACCCGTTCGAGCAAAATAGACGGCATTGGAACATTGAGCAGCTACGTGCTTTCTACACTTAGCAATTTTTAATTGTAATTAGTTTTATATGATTATGAAATAAAAGTCTATGGTTCCTCATCTGTGTTGAGAAGCATGCCATCTTTTGTCTTTTCTTGCAATTATATACCCCTATGTATCTAAGTTACATAATTTCTAGCTCCGTGCAAAGGTTCAAATTGGTAGATACTTGCAGCTTTCGAGCCAAACCAAAGCAAAAATCAACTTTTTGCGCCGCCTAATTCCTTTACTTTTGATTACTTATATGTGGTTTGCCCGGTAGTGTGTCTTTGGCCAACATGTTGCTTTTGGTTTCTGATTTTAAACATATGGTGCTAGCCCTGGTTGATTTTAAACATATGGTGTTTGCCAACATAACAAAAGGCAAGCATATACGTCAAAAGAAAATTAAGGCGGGCCAAATAAAATAACAAGTCTACTTAAGTAGCAAAATAAAGTTAGCTGGCTCCCGCCTAGAATTACATCTCCAAAAGTTATTTACAGATAATACAAGTTGAGATAAATTGTTTCAGGGGCAGGAGGAGGCTAGCCGCCAAGAAGCACAAAAAAGATGGCACCGACAACTAAAGCACTAGCTCGGGGGACGCCAAGATCAGGAATGGAGGCTGGCAACTCCAGCCCCAGAGCTATCACTCCCCTCTTCCTATGTCGTGGCGGCAACTTCGACATCTTCTCTGGTACGCGGCACAGGATGGCGCTTGAAGAAAACCGTCGTGTCCACCATGTCGGCAACCAACGTGGCGTAGCCGGCAACGCTGTTCAGCACAGCTGCCGGCTGGATCTCGCTGCCGTCCTCATAAGTAGACAGCATGCCCTCGGTGACGACGTCAATCTCCGCCTCGGGGTAGTGGGCCATGAACAAGCCAAGTGCAGTCTTGGCACCGCCCCGTGTCGCCGACTTCAACGAGCTCTTGTGTAGCCTCGTAGCTTGATCCAGCATGTTGGGCACGTCGCTGAAGTCGGTGGGCTCCTGGCTATCCGAAGAGATGAAGAACTTGGCGGCAAACCGCTTGGACACCGCCAATGTCTCGGTGATCAACTCACCAAGACGCGCAAGGCGATCTTGGCGGGGGCTGATAACCTTGTCATCGCCTAAGCCGACAACTACATCAAGGAAAACAGTTACAATTAGCCAAAGTCGAAAAAAGGATTTGCAACGACAACATGAAGATTGAGGAAAACTTACCAAGGACCAAGTCATGGAACGCTGAAAACTCCAGTACATGAGTTGACAGCGCGTCCTCGGCAGTTTGGACGCGAGAAGTCTGCTTAGATATCTCCTCAGCAGCCGCCTTCTCGACATCCGCCAACTTCTTGCGCAGGCTATCCAGCTCACCAATTAGCTGGCTAGTCTCCTGCGCAAACTTGAGTTGTTGGGCCTCCATGGCCTTCTGGTGCTCCTCCTTCAACGCCAAGTTGACAGCTGCCAAATCGGAGGCTTCATTCATAATAGCTTGCATGTCAGTTTACACCTTCAAGATATCTTGGGCGTGATCTAGCATTTCTACATTATGAATAAGATGGCTAAAATAATTGGCAGCAGCAAAAATCAACACGGCAAAGGGAAAAACTCAATGTTTTTACCTTCATCTTTTTGGCGGGCCGCCTCTAATTCGGCAATCCGCACGTCCTTGGCGTCACAATCTTTTTTCAAAAGACAGTAACGCTTGTTAATCTCACCTCTAGAAGAGATAAGTTCAACATTGGCGGTAAGAACACCCTGCAAAAGTAGCTAGTAGCACATGGCATATTGTCAAAACCACTCAGCCGGCAATAATTTCATCGCATTGCCATCTAAGTGCTCGGGGAAAAATGACTATATATGTGCTACCAAATGCCAAAACAACAACTTACCGCAATATCACCCTCCAAGTCGGCGACGGTCTTGGCGGCGAAGTCGGCAAAGGACAAGGATGCCTCCTTGGCGTCCTTCAGAGACGCCCAGGGGTCCCTGACCTTCCGTCCCTCAGATGCTGGGGCTGCCCTTGGCGGCCCACCGGCAACCTCCTGCATCAGCTCCTCCTTGGCGACGCGCGATTGGCCGGCATCATTGGCCGCAGCCTCAGCCGAACGAGAAGGGGCGCTGGCAGCACGGCCAGTTAAGGAGGTCCTTGGCGGAGGACTTGAAGCCGGAGCCTGGGGCTCGGGGAGCCTACGAGCATCGCTCATGAAACCGCCGGCCTGGGGCTGCGGAGTTGGTGACATGGTTGCAGGGGAACTGCCAAGGGGCCGCTTTCCCTGACCAGGAGGGACTTGGCTGACAACTTGGAGGTCGCCACCCGATCCCTGAAAACAAGATAAAGTTAGCCAGATGAACACCGGCAATGAAGAGGACCGACAAGCAAATAAGGCGGAGACATTTACCTTTGGGGGATGTTAATCCCCGCGTTCTTGTCGTCATCAACGAGCACTGGCTCAGTCACCGATGCGGTCCGCTTTCTCCTCTCGGCGTTGACCGTAGAGGAAGAAGCGCCGGAGGCCTTGCGCTTCTTTGTTTTTTCGGCTCCTGGTTCATAAAAGGCGGGAGCCAGGTCAGTCTCCCCCCAAGCGGCGAGTTGTATAAACCAAAAGGGCAAGTGTTAAAGCAAATTAGAACAAGCCATCAAAGTCGTTAAAGAAGGGCAAAAGTAGAAATGCTTACCTCAAGGGGAGGGTTGTCGTGGGTGTACATTGGCACACCCTCCACCGCCTTCACAAGCCCTGTTTTGACAAGACTGCGAAGTCGGGCCGCCAATTCGGCAGCTGGTAACCCCTCCTCGCTTACGCGAAGAGAAGCTGTGTCAGTATTCGCCTACTGCCACATCTTATGCGGGCTATACCGCAGGGGCAGTATTTGCCGGCTAAGACAGCAGATGACGGTATCCACCCCGTCTAGCAACGGGGCTTCCATCGTCTTGGTGAGGAACTCGATCCGCCTTTGAATAAGGCGGAGTGTGACGCCCTAAAATCGGTACTATGTAGATTTAAGCGCATCCGCCGAAATCCGCATAATAACGATTTTAGGTCGCCCACCAGACATAATGTGCACGCCGAAACATGCGCATTATGTGGGTGGAATTGTGATAACATTACAACAGTTCTGATACATCCACAAATACAATAAAAGAGATAAATACAACAACGACTCGAACGAGTCAAGATACAAATGATACAATACAAAGATTCAAATGACAGCGGAAGCAAAATAGTATCCGACTACGGATAAGATGCAAATTGGACTAAGAGTCCTGAAGATAAGCAATGGCGCCATATCCCTGCCCAGCAAAGCCGGAGGGATTCCCAAGCTAACGTCGTCTGACTTCAAACCTGTTAACTGCACATAAAGCATAACCCAAAAGAGGGTCAGAGCACTCCCTGGCAAGCAAAACCGACTTGCCTACTTTCTACACCATCTCCCAAAATATGGGGGAGGTGGACTTAGCGGCAGCAGCACTAGCAATCTAAAGAGACACGCTACGACTTCCGTCTAATCAGAGAGGGATAAGAGAGCGCATAAGTAAACAACTACAACTAACACCAAACATAACCCATTCTCGAATTGACCCCCTCAACCAAATATGAGGAAGCAATTCGGGAAACTCACACGTTGAACAGTTTTAATTATAATTTATTGTGAAAGTAATTCTTTATTACTAGTCAAATTAATTAACATTAATTAGGTGCAAGTTGTCTAGATCTTGTTAGCCAGCATCATCACCAAAGTCGTCCATAACCGTGGACACGGCTCATCGATAAGATTATACCCTGCAGGGGTGCACTACTGTACCCATACTCGCATGATCAACCCAAGCAAGCATCAGGGCTTCTCAACACAACTTATTCCTTCACTACAGCAAGTCCAAGTGCCACCCATATGAGTTGTTACCCGCGTCAAGAGTCCGGCCGAATCTCAATTGTGGACTCATTAGTTTGTGTCCACGCGCCATGCGGCTCAAACCACAGTAGGAATTGTCCGCTTCGCGCGCACCACCCCTATATGACCCCCCGTATCAAGTAACCTCTCATCAATCATCATCATCATGCACATGGATATGAGCAAATGGAAAACCCGAACTAGTTGCGGCACATGGACAAGCTGTAGATCCGTTCAAAGTCGAGGGGGGCTCCATAGGGCCTCCCACAAGTGGTTAGTGCGCTCAAAATTGGATCCGAGGACAAAATCTCAGTTCCTAGGTCGACACTGAGCAGAACAAAGCACCTCGCAAGGCCTTCCGCCTGGTGCCTTATCATTTAATTATAATACCCCAATATAATTCAACATTTTATTAAGGTAGAAAGATCTATCATACTAAGCAGATGAAACATAAGACCAACAGACGACTCGCACAAACAACTCTAAGCATGCGCTACGACTCGCAAGGCCAACAGATAAACATGCAACGGGTATTAGGTTGTGGGGATAAAGCTGTATAGGCTGCAGGATAAACATGTGATGGGATCGCAGTTCAAGAATCGATAACTAGGGTAGCAGAGATCAACGGCAGGAATGAAAGACAATGTATAGGTAAACAAGCAAACTTTGCTTGCCTGGAATCCCGCATGGAAGCAGATCTTGTCGTAACTCACACATCTCAATGTCGTATCCGCGAAGAAGCAACAAACACGGGAAAGCGTAAAAGATGCATTTTACAACTACGGCAAAAGATTAAGCATGATCATACGAGAATGATGCATGGCATGGCAAGATACAATACAATGCAGGTAATCCAAATTAAGCGGGAAAACATCCCGACAATTAATATTTAGGTGCAAGTTATTTATTTACCAGCAATATTAAATGTTGGTTAACATGGCAACACATGGCATGGGTGACCTAATTAAATTAAATGGAATAGGGCATTATATATTTATTACCCCACACATTCCATAATTAATTATTTAGTTGCAATTAACAAATTACACTAAGCAATTAAAATATCAGATGCAAAATGACATACAAATGGCATATTAATATTCATTGCATTTTTCTGATAAATAAACATATAAAGATTATTTAATTTGGAGTTATAGAAATAAAGTTATTAGCAAAACAAGTTTTAGGGGTGTTTCTGCAAGTTACAGGGACCTGTTGGTGATGGAAACGGAAATTCTGGGGACTTAGGTGGGAAAACCCGAGAGCAGGGGGCTCTGTGCAAAAAAAAACCGGGCGCTAGAGACTTTTCTCACCGAGTCGGATCTAGCCAGAGAGGCTGTCACGTGGGACCAGGCGCCTCGCTGGCGGTGGGGGTGTTGACTGGACGCTGCGGGCTCCCGCGGTCACTGACCGGTGGGGCCCGCGTGTCAGTGTGTGGGAAACAAAGAAAAAGAGGGGACTTTATTCCGCGAGCCCCGGGGGTCGAAGTCGCGACCGTGCGCGCGGGGACGAGGACGAGTTGCTGCGCTAGCCACTGGGTTGAGCGGGTGTATGTGTTAGACTACGTTACGAGTTGTTTTTAAAGTGCAGGAATTGTCCCGATCTCGGATGAATCTGAATCCGCCGGAGACGGTTGGCACCGGCGGAGGAAAACGATGGCGGTGACCACGACCGGGCCGCGCTGGGGCGGGGGCGTGCGTGGACGATGCGTGGGTACTGCGGTGGGCACGGAGGTGCACTAGGCGAGGCAGCGGGCAAGGACCAGAGGAAGAAAAAAACAAAGCTTGAAGCTCTCGGGCACGGCCATGGCGACCCGAGGGGAGTCGAGGACCAAATCGACTACTCCGGCGACCAAGCGAGGAGGGGAAGGCGAGGATGGAACCGGAGCTCACCGTGGGGGGCGTCGGAGTAATTTGTTGGTGCGGGGGAGGTCCGGGGACGGATAATTTCGGCGGGGCTCTCCGCCGGCCGCGAGGAAGACGGGACGAGGGCGTCGAGTGCGGGGACTCCCGGCACGATTGCTTGCGCGGAGAGGTGGCCGACGACGCCGCGCAGCTCTTGGTCCTCCCCTAGGCCCTTCGACGGCAGCGACGCAACAACTCAACGGGGAGGTGGCTATCAGTTGTTTCCGGTGGAGAAAGAAATCAGAGAAGGGAGGAAGAAGAAGAGGGGAAAGGGGCGGCGGCGGATGGAGGAAGGAGGGAGGAGAGGTGCGGCTAGGGTTTGGAGAAGGGAGGAGGGCCGGCTAAGAAGGGGAGGAGGGGAGCACGTGGTGGGGCATGGCCATGGCAGCTCTCTCTCTCTCTGCCTCGGTGTAAAGGTGGGAAGAAGACAAGGGAGGAGGTGGGCTTGGGCCAGAGAGAAGAAATAGGCTCAGGTAAGTTTCTTTAGTTTTTTAATTGTTTTGCTTTTTATTCTTTTCTGGTTTTTGCAATTTGAAAACAAATCATAAAGAAACATAATAAAAACTTTTGAGCAATTTTTAATAGTTTCAAGTTATTTATATTAATTTCTGGTTTGATTATTTATAAAATAATTTGAAACTTTATTAGAATTTACTTGAAGAGGCATTTGAATTTAAATAAGAAACTTAAATTTCGAATTTGAATTTGGAGGGTGTGATTTAAATTTAAATGCAATAAAATAAAAGAAGTGACAAATGCATGATGATGTGATGTCATGATGATGCAAAAAAAGAAAAACAACAAAAATTTAATTGGGGATAAATCCCGGGGCGTTACACGGAGCTCCTCCGTCAACTTCGGGACCGCCTCGTCCCAACACGGCTTGGGCATAGGCGGCGCGTTGAGAAAGGCGGGGATGCCAAACTCATGCCCCGTCTGAAAGAGCATTTTCCCTCATGTGTGGTTTTGGTAATTGAATGACAATCTCTATGGACTAATGTTTGCATTGAGATATCATTATAGATCATGTCCATGGAATTGTGGAGTTCATGTGTTGGACTCTTGAAGCTTATGTGTTGAGTGAAGCTTATTGCAAGAATGTCTTGAAGATTCAAGACATCATCTTAGTGAAGAAAAGATAAGTTGTGCAACACCAAGAGAAGCTTTCTCGAAAAGATCCTATGCTTGGTGCTTGCAATGGATACATGAAGATGAAGTTAAGCGAGACTCTCACATTGTGAGCATGGGGGAGTATTTGGAGAAGTCTTCATCAAGCAAGTGGTTGGTCAAGAAAGATGATCCACTTGAAGAGATCAAGATAGTCATCATCCAAGTGGAATGCTCAAGGCAAAGGTATGATCTTGATAGGGCTATAGGATAGATAGGCGTACTATCAAGAGGGGCTCTCAAGTTAGTAACTTGATCGCATTCTTGTGGAGAGCTCAAACCTTTGCATACTTGGCATATCATGTTTCTTGGTTCTTATTTGGTTTTTATGTTGGTGAGGAATTAGAGCTTGGTTCATCTCCATGTCAAGCTCTTGTTCATCGAAATCGGTTTTACTTTGGACAACTTGTTGCGTTTTCGGTGGCGGAAATATTGCCGGTTCAACCATGAGGAAAGTCCCACACCTTGCCATGTGTGGTGATTTTACTCTATTTATGGGATGCAATATTTCCAACAAAGTTGGTCTCACCTCATTTGGAGTTCATTTGCAAAAGTTATAGCAGTTTTCTTTTCGGTGTTTTTGCTGATTCGGATTATTGGGGTTGGATATTCCGATCTACCGGAATTTCCGGTTCCCCAACTCATCCAAGAAAACGGCTAAGGAAAGGAGAAAAAGGATTCTGACTCCAGTCGGAAATTGTGCTCGGAAATTTCCGTCTACCGGAATTTCCGAGTGCACCCAGAAAGCCCTCCAGTTTTGTCTAAGGAAAGAAGGATCTTTGGTTCTGACTCGAACCGGAAATTGTGCTCGGAAATTTCCATATACCGGAATTTCCGAGTGCACCCAGAATAGCCTTCCAGAAACGGCTAAGGAAAAGTTTGGTTTTGGTTCTGACTCCAGCCGGAATTTCAGCTCGGAAATTTCATGGACTCGGAATTTCCGGGTGACCGGAATTTCCGAGTCTCTCTTAGACCGGAATTTCCGGATGACCGGAATTTCCGAGTCTCACTTATACCGGAATTTCTGAGTGTCGAAAGAGCCAACGGCTATATTTCCTGGAGGGGTATAAATACCCCTCCCCTTCTTCTTCCCCAGCCAATCGAAGGCAGCACGACTTTTCCCTCTCTCCTACTCCATTGTTGACCTTGGAAAGCTCACTTACCTCTCAATCCCTCCATTGAATCTTCCATATTCTTTAGGGAAAGTTGAGAGGAGATCTAGATCTTCAATCCTACCAATCCATCTCTCCTCTAAGTGAGGGGAACTTAGTGGATCTAGTTCTTGGAGTTCCTTTGTGGTTCTTCTTCTTTGTTCTTCCTCTCTTCTCCCCCCATAAGCATTAGTTGCTTTTGGTGGGATTTGGGAGTGAAGGATTTGACTCCTTTGTGGTTTCCTTTGTTCTTCCTCTCTTATTCCCCCATAAACATTTGTTGTTGTGTTGGAATTTGAGAGTGAAGGACGTGAGCACTTCGTGTGCTCTTGCCATTGCATTTGCATCGGTTTGAGCCCTCCACGAGGATTCGTGGTGGTGATACTTGTGAGCTTGTTACTCTTGGGTCTTTGGACCCTAGACGCCTTTTGTGGCCGGCCTTTTGTGGCCAATACCTTTTGTGGTCAAGACCTTTTGTGGTCACTTGAGAGCCCCCAATTAAGTTGTGGGTGTGTGCCTCAAGACTTGGGAGCCCCCAATTAAGTTGTGGGTGTGTGCCTCAAGAGTTGTACGGGATTCGATCTCCGCCCCAAAGGAGATCAATAGTGGAAGGTGAACTCGCAACCTTTTGTGGTTGAGTTCATCAGGAGAAGAAGGTGAGCCTTTGTGGCGTTGCGGCTAACCTGTTGTGGTTGCGCACACCTATCCAAACGAGACGTACACTTTTGGGTGGAACTCGGGAATACATCCTCGTCTCCGCGTGCCTCGGTTATTTCTATACCCGAGCTCTTTACTTATGCACTTTACATTGTGATAGCCTTCGTGCTTAAAGTCATATATCTTGCTATCATCTTGTTACTTGTATTGCTTAGCTTAAGTTGTTGGTGCACATAGGTGAGCCTAGTTTATATATCTAGGTTGTATGCGTGTTAAAGTAAACCTCTAGTTTTATTCCGCCTTTATCAAGCATACCGGAATTTCCGGGTCACTCTTGGACCGAATATTCCGGCTCCTCGGAATTTCCGGGTCATTTGTGGACCGGATATTCCGGCTCCTCGAAAAAGTTTTAAATCGCCTATTCACCCCCCCCCTCCCTCTAGGCGACGTCTATCCGTTCACCGTCGCTGCCATATCTTGGCAGTAGAAGAAGGTGGAGGTCCAACCTTTGACGGACTCAATGTAAGGTATCTTGGGATACCATTGACGTCCTTGGCGTTAGTAGAAAGTGACACTGCCGCAGGTTGCCAGACCTCCATCCGGCACCGTTTGACGCCGGCAGATAAAACAAAATCTGAAGAAGTCTAAACTAGGCCTAATACCTAGATAGCCCTCGAACAGAGCTGTAAAGCCGACTAGAACTAAAATGTTGTTGGGCGCGATGTTGTGGGGCTGGAGGCCGTAGTGATCTAGCACCTCACTAAAAAAGGTGGAAGGCGGCAACACCATTCCGCTAACAATGTGGGATGTGAGGATTACCCGTTCGCCGGATTTCGGAGTCGGCACGATGTCCCTGAAGGCGGACCGCCAGCTGCAGTCCTCCCGGGTCGGCGGGTAGCCGGCCTCCTCCAAGTCCTTAAGAACTTCCTCGTCCACCATGGAGCGGAGCCAGGAGCGTGACTCGAGGTCCGCTGGCTCCTCCTCTTCGTCGACAGTCGCGCCGCCGGCCGCCGCCGGCGTGGTTGAAGACGAGGGCGCCGAGGTCGCCGCCGCGCGGGCGTGCACGGTAGGAGCAGAGGAGGGGACTGACGAAGAACCGGGCGTAACACCCGTGCGGCCCGCCAAAGAACGGGAGACCGAGCCGCCCATCGCCGTCGTCGTCGCGGCGAGCTCGGCCTCGGTGTCCACCGCGCTCGGAAAGTTGCTCGGGCCGGAGCCATCACCGTGCGCGAGGTCGCTGGAGGAATGGTGGTCGCCGGAGTTTTTCTCTCGGTGTGGTGGAGCTCGAGAGAATAAGAAGCAAGAGCGAGCGAGAGAGAGAGAGAGAGAGAGAGAGAGAGAGAGAGAGAGAGAGAGAGAGTGAGAGCGGAGGAAGAAGAAGGACGTCTCGCCTCCCTATATATAGGCTGGGGCGTTACGATCCGTGCAACGACCCGAAAAGTCGGACACGTAGCAACCATCCAGATGCCCACGAAGCGGCACACGATCACACGATCTCCACGACTCCTCTTTTCCCGCAATTTGCAATCATGACGTGCTTTCGTTCCATTTGGTTTCAAACTGTCGTGGGCCAAATGACGTCATCCGTCAACTATAAGTTTGAATAGCCGTCAAGGATCGAGCTTTCATAAAAAGCTATCCGGCAAGTTAATCTAAGCCGTCTTTCCCATGTCGGATAAAGGCGGCCATGTGCCAGCATTGTGGTATTGGTCTGCATGCACAAGAGGAGGTTAAGGAGTTAGTATGACAAATTAAAACTTATACACAACAAGATGCAAAAAAATAATATCAACATAAGCGCATGCCTCAAAGATTGGACATAAATTTAGAGATGGTGTTTCCGAAATCCAGTGAGATGCAGAAAATGTGTATTTGTGCACATCGCAGGTTTCAGAGACGCCACCTCTGAATCACATGGTGTCACAACAGTTTAATCAATGGCATATCAAAAGAAGGTAAAATGCAAGTTAATTAAAAAGTAGTCAGGAAAAATAACAAACAAGACCTCATATGGAATTGCTTTAGAGATGGTGTGAGCGAACAACGTGGAATGAACACTACATATATGTTCACACAACATGGTTCACTCACACCTCCCTGAAGATGTAACGTGAAACCATCTAATCATCGACCAAAAGTAGTCATCTTAGAAACAAATTTTAGAAATGAAATTTGGTCCAAAGAAAATCTTGCCTCATACTTAGACTAACACAAATGGTCCGAGATGGAGTAAGCGAGAGCCAGTGGGATGGAGAAAATGTGTATTCGTGTACATCATGGGTCGCATCCCACTGGCCCTCACTTACTCCACCTCTGGATCTCACGGTGTCACAACATTTTAATCATCGGCATAACAAAAGATGGTAAAATGCAAGTTAAAGAACACTCGGCAAAAACAAGCAATGCCTCATAATTAGAATTCACATGCTTCAGGGATGGAGCCACTGGGCCAGGTAGGATGCACGAGATCTGTGCACTCATGCATATCACAAGTGTCACTAGCCCCACCCCTGAAACCTATATCACAACATTTTAATCATCGACATATAACAAGATGGTAAATAGTGTAAAAAGTAAAATGCAAATAAAAAGCAAGGCCTCATATGGAATTGATCACTCACTCATGAAATTTAGAGACGGTGTCAGTGACACCTCTCTAAAGGTGCAACGCGCAACCATCTGTTTAATCATCGGCCAAAAGTAAATAACCATAGAGGACAATAAAACTACTAACAAGACAAGAAACTACTTAGCACAAATGCAATTCCTAATGGTAGTCTTATTTGAACAACATCATAAACAACCATAATCGCCCATAATTAATTAGCTAAACAACACCATTAGCAACTAGCAAGCAAATATTAATTAGCTAAACAATACAATTATGTATCTAAACTTAACATATATGCAATAATACAAAACGAGGTAATAATACAAATTAAACAGTGCACTGCATAGCATTTAGACATTTTGCATAGCATTTAGACAAAAAAAGTGCACCTCCACCACAAAAACAGTGCACCTGCTACATAACCATAACAAATACCCAATAGCATATATATTCAAATGATTGCACTGCATAGAATTTTCAGTTTTCAGTTTAGGCACAAAAAATGGTTCTGGCATTTTCACAAACACCTAATGTGCGGGAAGGAATGGAGTACAGCCGGCCTGCGGGAGGAAGGGGAAGGGGGCGAGCTCACCGGGAGGAAGGGCGCGGGCACGGGGCGTCGAGGCGCGCCGGCGAGGGCGGCTGGGCGCGGGGTGGAGCATTGCGTGGCGGCGGTGGGCGGACGGCGAGCGGCGGCGGCACGCGGAAGGAGGAGGCGAGCGGCGGCGACAGTGCACGGGCGTGCGCGTGATAGAAGTTAATTAGGGTTAGGTCGCGCGCGGGGTATTGGGGTTTTATTATAAGAGATTTTCTGTTGTGCATGGGCTGGGTGCCCCACAAAAAGTAGCCCCATGCGCCACAAAAAGCCATGCATGCATGGGGCTTCTTTCTGTGGCGCAGCCAGCCTATGCGCCACAGAAAAGGCATGCATGCGCCACAAAAAATGCTGGGTGTGCGCAAAAAAATCTTAATTATAAAAAACCCTATTCAATTGTTAAACTTCAAATAAGTTGGTACTGTACAATAATATACAACTCAAAGCAACATCACATATAACACACAACAAATTATGAAGATATATACAACAGACAACTCAACTCAAATATTCAGTTCACAAAGATATTACAACACAATTGACGATACAACATAGCTGAAATGAAGATACACAACACAACTCAATCCGTTGATGCAGCGCCCTTGCCATTTGACGATGATACACTCTTCTTCTTGGACGACGATTCAACCTTCTTGCCCTTCCCCTTCGACGCCCCTTCTGACTTCAGGGGCTTGGATGACGGCATGAAGTCATCGGAATCATCGCTCTCATATACCCAATGGTAAGACTCAGCGTATGAATCAAGATCCCATTGAGTCTTGAACTTGCCCTTCTCAACTTTCTTGTCAAACCTGATTTGAATCCTAATCAATTCATGACGAATTTGGTTAGGGGTCCGATATGGATACCCAGCGCTGCATAGCTTGGCTCCAAGCAAAGCGAGATGGCTCTCACTCTCAATAAGTTCGTTGTGATACACTTTCCTACCCTCAACATGCAAATTATAGGAAATACGCGCGAGATACTTGGCGGCGGGACTGTGAAACCCGTCAGACGCACACTTATTGCAAGGACCAACACAAACCATCCATACCCGCCTATCTAGACTGAAAATCTATAATTCCAAATCTCATACCGGAGGGGGATTTTATAGGAAGAGGAGACCAGAAAAATGGCGGGAAAAGGGAAGAAAAGGCGAAAAACTTTCTGTGGCGCACCAGTTCCATATGCGCCACAGAAAGTTAACATTCTGTGGCGCACCAGTTCCATGCGCCATAGAATGTCAACTTTTTGTGGCGCATGGTACATGGTGCGCCACAGAATGCCTACTATCTGTGGCGCATTTGCTCTGTGCGCCACAGAATATGGCTCGGATTTCCGAAATCAGACCAATCTGGTGGGACCCACCATATCTCTATGGCATAGTCCTTGGTGCGCCAAAAAATGACTATTTCAGTGGCGCATTTTTATTTTATTTTGTACACCACAGATATTTGTGGCGCACTTGTGTGGTGCGTCACGAAACTATTTTTGTGGCGCATGGGCTGCTGGTGCGCCACAATGGGTCATCCCACCTATAAGCATTTTTCCACTAGTGGACGGAGGAGGAGGAGCGTGTGTGTGGTACACAGTCATTCTCCTCTACCTCATATCAACTCATGCCAGTAGGAGAATTGCTCAGTATATAATTTGATGTACATCTCACTCAACTAGCAGTATGTGACTAAAGCCGGGTTTTTCTGAAATTGCTAAATATGCTAAATGTTCACTCAAAATTTGAGTAATATTTTAGGAGAATAACGGAATGCAGTAACAATATAACAATCGTAATAGGCATATTCTCAGTAGTGCTCAAACTGTCGATACGTGGTTTCTCCACTTCTCGGTACCAAATCGATCACTAGAAACGAGGAAAATCAGCAGGAACGTGACGACAAGGTTTATTTTTCTTGACAATGAAAATGATGCTATACTCTTGGGGTCCGATATAAAAAAAAATGCCAAACGAAGTATAAGGATATATCAGTATAAGGATATATCAAACACTAGGGAAACCAACTCGACGGCCAAGCCGAGAAAACGATAAATCGACTAAAGAGATACATGGAAAAAAAGCCAAAAATCTCTCTGTAATAAAAAAATGCCTTTTACATTTTAGATTCCCACATACACACAAATGCACGCACAAAGCATAATGAATGTGGAAAATACAATAATGTATATGTTGCTTCACATAATCTTTTCTATCTAAATAGTAGATCCCACTAACTTTATTTCTTGACATGCAAGATTTCCATCTCATCAACCATTTTTTGAACAATCATAGCCTGCCACCTAAGCAAACAAATTAGCCACCTAATAAAAAAGAAAAAAAACTGAGAAGACAAACCGATGGGTATAACCACCGGCCTGGCCACACATCTCTTATTTTTCTCCACTTCCTATCTACATGCATCGACTCAGAAATTATCAAATAGAAACGGACTGCGTCCATCAGCCTCCTCTCCTCCTTTTCGTTGAAGTCGAAGGAGACGACGCCACGACGCCCCGTGCCGCCAGCTGAAGTCGAAGGTCATCAGTGACACCCTCACCGCCCACGCCAGACACGCCTTAGGGCTCAGATAAGGATCCGACGCGAGAGCCTAGCAACCGGCAAGGAGAAGCTACCACCACCACTGTCATGGCTCATCTCGCAACAGAGACAAGATCGCACCCATGGCCGCCATCTGCAGAACCACGGAGCACGGCAATATAGAAGGAACAATGTCCTTCAGACACTGATGGCAAGAAAGAGGGGCTGATCACCCAGTCACGCGCCCCCCTACGTACGGAGCACGTCGCCACCATGGCCGCCATCTGCGAAACCACAACACCAACCAGCCCCAACAGCACCCGTTGCAGGATGATGGACGAGTGAAGAGGTAGAGGACCAATGCAACCACTGAAGGCACAACCGTGCACCGTCAAACAACCGACGACACCCGTGGCCGGGATCGACGGTCGGACCATCGAGGCGCCAAGCACCGAGGCAGCCACGCGCTCGCAGCAGCCGCAGGGCTTCCCAAGGCCAGTGAAGAGACATAACACCTTGGCACGCCAAGCCCATCTGGGCCTAGACGGGCCCTAGAAGCGTGCCGACGTAGTCACGTCAGCGAAACCACATGCCCTGCTTATGATGCCCACACCGCCAAGAGCAGAGCCGAAGGCCTCTGTGGGCGGGCGCGAAGGCCTGAGGTCAGAGGAGCGCGGGGGAGAGGTGGCGCACCCTCAGGCAGCCTCCTCGAGCTATAGAGAGTCGCCTCAAGCAGCAGATCCCTGCCGCCCCTTTTACCGGCGTCGCGTGGATTTATCGGCGGCTGCCTCAGGTGATGGTTGCGAGGGAGGGAGTCAGGGAGGAGGTGGGTGGCGACGGGGAGTTATGGTTCGCCCCTCCCGTCGCCCAAAGAGGAAGCGACATGTTTTTTTTCGTGTAGTGTGTTACGTGTGAGTTCCGATTCTTTCTCATACAATAATGAATCTTATTTGTTAAGAAATGCATTACCAATCCATCGAAAAAATTATGCACTAAAAGCCTTCACTTATATTGCACTAGGACACCAGAAATAACACATAAGAGCATCTCCAACAGACGCGACATTTCAGCGCGGGTTTCTGCGTTAACAATGTCGTTTTCTAGTTTAACCCGCGTAGTAAAACCATCAGCTTCACGGGACACGCTATTTTACCGCACGCTGAATAGCGCTCCCGTGGACGCTCTTCAGCGCGTGCTAGCGCAACAAACAGAAAACGCACGCGCAGTGCCAGATTTCGGAATTAAAGACGCACCGGAAAATTAAAGAAAAATGACACAATAAATACTAGATTAGATATCCCATAAATCAAACACTCGTCAGAGTCGGCTCTTCCTCGTTGAGCCGACACTCTACCCAGTGATGAGGAGCTATTCCTCGTTTATGAGGCGCTATTCTTCATTGAGGCGGCGCTCTTCCTCACCCATGAAGCGCTCTACCTCGTTGATGAGGCGGTGGTGCTCTTTCCGCGTTGATGACGCTCGGCGGCGGTGCTAGGTCTTGCGCCTAGGAGGTGCAGGCGTCGTCAAAGTTCATCGATCGACGCGGGCGGCCGAGGCGCCACGCCGCCGCGTCGTACGCCCGAGCGGTGTCGTGCGCGGTGTCGAAGGTGCCGAGGCTGATGCGGTGGTCGACTTAGCGGATCTCCACGTAGAGTTATCGGCGGGCTGCAGCGGCATATTTGCGTTGGCGACGTGGCGCGCGAGGAAGAATCTGACGATTTCTTCGCACGGAAGCGGTGGGTTTTACCGCGTACTAGCTCGGGCGCTCTTTATGGATGGCGCGTGTGAAATTTTTTACTGCACGCTAGGTGTTTCGCGTGTCTGCAGGAGGAACGAAAACGCGCCCACATACTAAATTGGCGGTTTTTGAAGTACCTGGAGATGTTCTAAGAGTTGTTTTACACACTTACCATATTTTTTTCGATAAAGGGCGCTTTATATTACTTAAAAGGATTTAGCATACACCCGGCCTCTGGCCAACGAACACATAGCCGTACCAAATCTCAAACAAAAAGGTAGTCATGTCTAAAAAACAACATGCTAAGACAAAAAGTAAAATAATCTTGTAGACACTACGATCCGTCTAAGGTGCTAGAGGTCCAATCCGTAGATAACGCTGCCACCCATGTTGGGTAAAAATAAAAATATCTCTCGCCGTATCCTCCAATCGTGTACAGACCTCCATAAACAAGGTCGCGATACTCCACGCGATGTAGAGACGACCATAAACGCAACGTATTGGTACACCAATAGATAACCTGCAAGAGAATATAATCTTTGTTATAAAAAATAATAGCATTTCTATATAGCCAAAGCGACCAAATAATGGCAAGCGCTCCCACCCTAATAAGTATTCTAAACTTATTATCAATCCCACGTAACCAACTGCTAAAAATATGAGCAATTATACGTGGAGGATATAGTCCAGATAATATTTGGATGGCTAACCATATAGAACGAGCAAATTGGCATTCGAAAAACAAATGTTTAATTGTCTCATCATGGTGACAGAATACACATGTCTTACTACCATGCCAATTCCTTTTCGCTAAGTTATCTTTAGTAAGAATGACCCCCCGACGCAGATACCATGCAAAAATCTTAGTTTTGAGAGGTATCTTCATCTTTCAGATCTTCTTATTTTTATCAACTGACACCTCTGGTTGGACCAAATCTCTATACATTGAATTCATAGAGAATTTACCATTCTCTAGTAGATTCCACCGAAATACATCTGTCCCTTGTGACAATTGCACCATGGCGAGCCACTGTAACAAAGCGTCCATGATGCTAGTCTTGGGCCAATTAAATCGCGTCTGAACGTCATATTTGGTGGAAAGATTCGAAAACCGTAGCGATCGTGTCACTTTTATGACGTACAATATTATATAGAGCCGGATATTGTTCTCGGAGAGTGGCATCACCTAACCATTTGTCCTCCCAGAAACGAATTTCCGAACCATCCATAATACTAAATGATCCAAAGCGAAAGAAGTGTTTTTTCGTCACCATGAGACCAGCCAAAAAATGTGAATCCCCTGGTTTCCATTGAACTTGGGATACCGCATTTTAGCCAACGTATTTTCTCCTAAGTAGGGTTTGCCAAATACCATCTTCAGTTAGTAACCATTTACCAAGTAGGGTAGTATTTTTGACTTGAAGGTCGTGGTCTTTTGGTCGGCAAACCACACTCCATTTTGTCAGTCGATATTTCTTTTTCTCACTATCCCCCTGTCAGAAGAATCTTGATCGGAAGTAATTCAATCTATTCAAGACTCCTTTGGGTATATGGAAGAATGAGATCATATACAGTACCATATTACTGAGCACTGAATTTATGAGTATCAGTCTTCCACCTAGGGATAGCAATTTTCCTTTCCAACTACTAAGTCATTTTTGTAGTCTTTCCTCAACATGTTTCTATTCAGCATTCGTGAGTCTCTGGTAATGAATCAGTATCCCCAAATAGTTGATTGGAAACTGTCCCTGAGAGCATCCAAAAAGTTCAACATACTCCTGGGCCATGTCTTGGGCCTCGCCAAAACAAAACAATTCACTTTTATAAAAATTGATTTTAAGACCTGAAAGTTGTGCAAACGCTGATAAAATTAATTTCAGTTTCTTGACTTTCTCTAAATCGTGTTCCATAAAAAGAATTGTGTTGTCAGCATATTGAAGGATGGATAGTCCGCCATCAATAATCAGTTTTAGCACGCTCGATCATGACAGTTAACATATTAGCCACTATATTAAATAGTATTGGCGATAACTGGTCACCTTGTCTTAATCCTTTTTTTGTTTGGAAGTACCTGCCAACGTCATCATTGACTTTGATGGCCACACTTCCTCCCGAAACAAAATTATGAATTAGAGTGCGCCAGTCATCAGAAAAACCTTTCATTCTGAGAGTTTGCTGGAGAAAAGACCATTTAACTTTGTCATAGGCTTTTTCAAAATCAATCTTTAAAATAACCCATTCAACTTTTTAGGCTCTGTTTGGAACAAAGGAATTGTATAGAAATTTTGGAGGATAGAAATTTTACAGGAAATTTTCTTATGGTGCTGTTTGGAACAAAGGAATAGGAAATTTGGATTCCTTTAAAATTCCTATGGGATAGGCTATTCCATGGGAATTTTGGAGGAAAACAAACATGAGGTCTCACCTCATGTTTTAATCTTCCTATGTGTACAATTCCTGTGTTTTTCCTGTGTGACATCCAAACGACACTTTGGAGATTTTCCTGTGGTTTTGATTCCTATAGGAATTCAGGAAACATGACACCTCAATTGATATGTTTTTCCTATTGCTACGTTTTCATTTGCTATGTTCCAAACAGAGCCTTATGATGTAGTTCGTGCATTGTTTCATGCAATATTACAAACAAAAAAAATATATAGTGGTAACATATGGTGTGCCAGTGTGTGTTTTTTTCAAAAGATATATAGTGCGTGAGTCACATGAAGTCCTAGCTAGCATGCAGGCTCAAGGCACTAGCCAACTTTGGAAAATACGTCTCTATCTTTTTGAGGTACCACATTTTTCCAGCACCCTATGGCGGTGTAGGTCGGTAGGCACACATCCTCCTATGCGTTTTACCCCTACTAGTAGGAGATCCGCTACTGTTGCCATACACTGCTGCCGCAGCAGCACTGCACAAGCAAAGACTGTATTATTATAGCGTAATCTTACTTCTCTGATTGCCATGCATGTGTGCATGCATAGAGAATCCAAGGCGAGTCCGTGATGTACTTCCATTCCATAGTTCCATGCTCTTCAAGGAAGCACGAACAGGGGGTTTATTTACTGCTCTAATTTGCCATTAATGAGAATAGAAGAAGAAATATAAGTTGTTCTATGGTATTTTTTTATGAGACAAGCTCGGTCTCTCTTAGAAGCAGATTACTTTGCAGAAAATCACTCCGTCTTTTGAGTTGAAGTGATTCCTTTATTTTCTAAAATTCATAAACTATATTAACAAGTTTACTAAAAAATATTAAAACATAAGGATGTAATCAATGATGTATCCTTAAAACAAGAAAAATGATAATTTTAATTCTTTATATTATGGACTACATAAAAATGATAATTTTTGTATATTTTAGAGATTTTAAAGTGTCTCTTAGCTCCACACATTAGTCCTTTTTTGTTGGATAGAATATTCGAATTGACATTTCAACGTTTGTGGGATACATCATTAATAACATGTATGAGTTTATGTTTAGATTTTTCCAAAGCTTGTAATTATGTATTTGGTTTTTAAAATATAGAGATCACTGGAACTCAGAGTCAGAAATATCCAGTCGTCACTTTGTGCCTCACTGGATGAGGATGATAACTCGGAAATCCGTACGCTTTGTATACACTCTCAAAGTGGTTAAACATTGTTTTCCCGATCATAATGTTTATTTCATGCAAATATTCCCCGTAAAGTTGGGTGTTGCTGATCATTATCTGTTACTCCCCTCTAATAATAGTATAATTATCCATGTAAAAATATATTTATTACGCGAGAGAACATCATGTAGTAAATAAATTGCAATGAGAGCTTACTCGGCACTGTAGAACACCGTGGGTCTTCCAAGCAAGCCAGCCAGCAGCTCTCATGTTCCGTAGACACACTGGTCCATGACACGAACATGATAGGATTTATATTTTTGAATTATGACCACCCATGATATGATATGATATGCATGCATGGGGTCCAAGGCAAGACTCGGCCGAGGGAAAATGAAGAAGAAAAGGCAGATAAATCACATGGCATGGAGCTATGCAAGCATGCTTGCATTTTTGGTTGGTAAGGTATACACATGCATGTACCAGGCGTCATTGTATTTCTTTTATCATCCCAACAGGCAGGCCCTGGAATTTACAAGAAAACAAGTGTTTAAACTGGGAATCAATCTATCTCTGCCTCCTATCTATCTAATTGTTGTGAGCGGACTGATCTACATATGGCGTACCAACCGAGCGTGTGTACAGTAGCGATTACATAAAGAAAAGCAGGAATTCAGTGAGGGGACGATGACAGGGAAAGTATCTACATTGGTAAGACAAGGAAAAAGACAGAAAGCTCTAACACAGTGATTGCACAACTACATGCGAACCCACCCACCGCTATCACCGTTCGTACAACAACTTTAAACGATGATGATAGTTGGTTAATTCTCATTTAGTTGTGTAGTTGAATTTCCGGCATAAAGCTCAACATCGGGGCAGCATTGCGATCAGTGTGGTGCGTGGGGGTGTCGCCATGCTCTCAGTCTATGGTTTCTACTCCTATAGTAGATTACTACTACTGCCGCCGATCATGGTGTTTAATTAGTTTCTGTTTCTACTAGCTAATCATTGTCGTAGAAATACTCCATGATAGTAATACCTGCAAGAAGGAAAGAAGAGTTGCTTTCTATCTCTTTTCTTTTCGACATTCTTTTCCATTGAGAGTGCAGAAGGCTCAACTGTTCATTTGGTCAGTGTATTTTTGTTTTCCTCTGGCCCTAAAGAAAGGAGAAGCAGATAAAGCAGGGAGAGGAGGGGTTCGGTTTGGTGTGCCTTTCCTTCCATTTGCTCAGCCTTCTTCTCCTCCCTCTCCCCTATGGCTGCCAACCCTCTCCTTTTTCTCTCTCTCATGGTCATGGCGTCCGTCTTCTTCCAGCTTGCATAGCTCTTTGATCCCTGATCCCTATTGTTTCCTCCTCCTTTCTTTCAGCACTACCAGCCAGCTCTTGGCGTCTTGCCGCAGTGTTGTACTGCCGCCGAGTGCAGAAAAAAAAGAAAGCAGATAGAGAGAGAGAAGGGTTTGCAGGAAGAAACGAGAGGAGAAGAGAGTCTGAATTGCTTTCCAGTCATTGACCACCAAGTTCCCAGTTTCCCCTTGTTTGTCCCCTTCCCCTCTTTGATAGCTGTGTTATTCCCTGAGCTGCTGCCGCCGCCTGATGAGAGGGAGTGGCTCTCTGAAGTCTCAGCTCTCCTCTTGTCACCCCATCCTCCATTCTTCAGTTTAATGCTACCTCTGTAGCAGCACCAATTTATTGCTGCCTCCTCTTGGCTAGTTCTGTAGGGAGAGAGACAGAAGGGGAGGTAGCAGCGAGAGATATATACCTAGGCAAGCAAAGATCGGCCAGGCCGCTCTGGGATCAAAGAGGAACACAAGGGGTGTTTCTTTTATGTTTCACCACCACCACCCCCTTCAGCAGCAGCAGCAGCAGCAGCAGATTGGTGGTGCGGCGGAGGAGGCAGATCAGGACAGCATGTCCAACCTCACCACTTCCGCTTCTGCTGGCGCCAACCCGCCTCCTCTTCCTCCTAGTACGGCCACCAACAGCAACAAGCGGAAGCGAAGCCTTCCTGGCAACCCCGGTAGGTCATGTTTCTTGATTTCCTGCTGCTTCTTCTTTTTTTTCTTCTGAATCGACGATGTGTTCTTGTTCTTGGACTGACTCGCGTTGTATCTATCTATCTTTCTTCTTCTGTGTCCGTCCGTTTCATCATCGAAACGAACCAACTGGTGAAAGCAGACCCAGACTCGGAGGTTGTTGCGCTGTCTCCGGCGACGCTGATGGCGACGAACCGGTTCCTGTGCGAGATCTGCGGCAAGGGGTTCCAGCGCGACCAGAACCTGCAGCTGCACCGGCGCGGGCACAACCTGCCGTGGAAGCTGAAGCAGCGGTCCAGCAAGGAGGTGGTGCGGAAGAAGGTGTACATCTGCCCGGAGGCGTCGTGCGTGCACCACGACCCGTCCCGCGCGCTGGGCGACCTCACCGGCATCAAGAAGCACTTCTTCCGCAAGCACGGCGAGAAGAAGTGGAAGTGCGACAAGTGCTCAAAGAAGTACGCCGTGCAGTCGGACTGGAAGGCGCACTCCAAGATCTGCGGCACGCGCGAGTACAAGTGCGACTGCGGCACCGTCTTCTCCAGGTAAATTATATATCCTTCTTCTTCCTCCTCGTCCCATCGATCTCTCGATCATTCAAAGCTATAGTATTTGCTAGGGCATAATAATTATTCAAAGAAAAGGTACGCTTTGTGGTCGTGCGAGATTCGATCGTGACCACACGTAGTTGCTTGCGGAAGATATAGTGGCTTGCTTGAAACTTGAATCAGTAGAGGACTGTGGGAGGGGAAGAAGGCCAGAGCCGCCAGACCACCAGGCAAGGCAGAGGAAGCATCATGTGTCCATGGAAAGAAAGATGGACCACTTTCGCAGGACATCCCTTTCTTCGTCCTTAATTTTCTTTTTGTTTCGGCCATGGATGAGATTGAACAGCTACGACGTATAGCTTGTGTGCCTGAGTGAGGAGTGTGTGTGAACAGAGGAGAGAGAGAGATTTTAGAAGAAAGGAAGGAAGGGAGGAGGAAACAAACAAAGGAGCAAAGTTAGGCCCATAGGGCAAGGAAGAGAGATAGTAGTTTGATGATGATGAGGATCGCTTTGGGGCAAGAGAATTCAGACATGTGGATCTCTTTGCAGAGCTTTCTTTCCATCCTCCTAGCGCTCTCTAGCCTAAGAGCAAGTGCAATATTATAGCCCGTTGTTAGCTATAAGATAATTCCATGTCATTTATAACCAACTTAATAGTTAACAAGTACAATAGCTAAGCATAAGTATGGACTATTTTATTAATAGTTGGCCCACCTTTCACTCTCATAAAGTGTCTAGAAGCACGTGTTGTACCTGGCTATTGCATAAGAGTCCGCTTTCATTCTCTCTCATATTCTATCTGCTCCATGTAAACATGAAAATACTATTTAAATCCTTACAACCTAGTGGCTAAACCTTATTGTACTTGCTCTAATTGCATGTGTATACTTACACTATTCTCTCCGTGCTGTCACCTCCATGCGTCCTTCTTCCGATTCTCTCTTCGAGCTCACACGCCACGGCAGCCCCGCAAGGCCGCATGGCAACAACGACAACTGAACAAAGATACCGGAGAAAGTTTCAAGTACTTTTCCTTCACACTGATCGCCTTCTTTGTTGCACTACAATCTACATTGCATGCAGGCGGGACAGCTTCATCACGCACCGGGCCTTCTGCGACGCGCTCACGGAGGAGAGCGCCAAGGCCATCGGCGGCGTGCCGGTCATGGCGCAAGCCCACCACCATGCCATGCTCTACTCGCCGCCGCCGCCGCACCAGCTGATGCAGCAGCAGCACCAGATGATGCAGCAGGAGCAGCACTGCAACTACGCAGTGAAGCCGGAGATGCACCCCTGGCCCGCCATGCCCTACGACGTCGACCACCACAGCCAGCTGCTGCAGCCTATCGGCAACGCCACGGCGCAGAGCTCCGCCACATCGGCGCCGACGCCTACGCATCAGCAGCAACAACACCAGCCGCTGCCAGCGGCCGCCGCGCACCTCTCGGCCACGGCGCTGCTGCAGAAGGCGGCACAGATGGGCGCCACCATCGGCGGCGCCGGCGCCGGTGGGGCGGGACCGCATTACACACAGATGGCCGGCGCGGCGACGAGCGCGGCCGGCAGCGCCAAGTTCGGTCTCGGCCTTTCCTGTCTGAACAGCCAGCAGATGATGACCCTCGCCAGGACCGCATCCCACGGCCGGAGCGCGGAGGACGGCGGTGCAGCGGCGGGCGGGCCCAATGACGGCATGACCAGGGACTTCCTGGGCCTGCGTGCCTTCTCGCACCGCGACATCCTTGGCCTCGCCGGCTTCGACTCCTCGTGCATGGGCGCCGCCGTAAACAACGTCAGCAACAACACCAGCTTGGCGCCCTGCTACGAGCCACAGCATCATGGACAGTCGCAGCCACAGCAGCTGCAGGCCAGCAACGAACCGTGGCACGGCATGAGTGGCCACAGCTAGTCATGGAAATTCGGTACTTGCTTTCTTCTTCCTCTTGTCGACGTTGCAAGTTGCATAGTCGCATCTGATCGCTCATCGCAGAGGCATAGCTAGCTAGGGTCTTGCTGTACCCTAGATCACCACACGATGCTTTTTGAGTTGCGCAATCTCTCCCTCTCTCCCGCGTGCTTATGATCTCATGTTCTTGCAAGCTTCAAGGCTCCGGTGCATGATACAGCACGCAGGTAGTCGGTCAATTTTTGGTTTTTGGGTACAAGGCACTGTAAGCTAAAGCTTGATCAAGGAAGAATTATGTGAAAATAATACTTGCATGCATCCATCGTCTATTTTTTCCCTCAGCTCGCACTTCAGAACTGATATTGATCAACTGCACTCTATGTCAGTATACATATCTTCGCATGCCTTCACTCTCACTATCAATAATTCCCAGTATTGTATCTAATAAGGTACATGCATATACATAGCTGTTGTTTATATATTGGGAAAATGACAATCCATATGCTATGTGTTGTCAGAACGAGGGTCTCAATATGTTTGACTTGAAGGACCAGCATTTTAAGTGCAAAAAATGTAAACAGATGAACTGAAGTCAGTTGTGTTGATAGGGTGGTCACTTTGATACTCTACAGCAGCTACTTGTGGTCTATGGTGGTATCTGTTATCGATGCATGCATACGAGTGTTTGTACAGTGTCGTGCAATCAGTCCAAGTACTGTACCCGGCCGGCAGTGCTGCCTACTGTTCGTCCGTGACAAGGTCTTTTTGTTCGTATGGGTCATGGGCCCGCATTATTCCATGCTTGAAAAAAAAACTTATTCCTCTACAGGCTTTATTTTCCTCTGACGACTAAGAGGTTTCAGTTCGCCAGAAGCAATGGTCAGGCACAAGGATTTGGATTTCGGTTTTGTAAATTTTCCGGTTCTGACCGGAATGGCCGGATTTCGGAAATTTTGGTAATTTCGGTGAAATTCCGGACGAAAAGAAAGAACCAAAATTTAAAACTTAGAATAAAAAATAACTGGAATTTAAATTTTTCAAGCAAATTTCATTTAAACTTATATTTTATGAATAGATATTACCAAAATTGCGCAAATTTTGAAAGATTTCGTTCGGTAAATACTTTTACCGGTCCTGACTGGAATTGCCGGATTTCGGTGGAATTTCGTTTCTCTCGGCCGAAATCCAAAACCCTGGCCAGGCATCAGGACAAATTAATTCTAACTGAAATTGGTACTAAAATGCCACAGTTTCTAGATCGCACAACCGAGGGTGATAAATCCGCTCACCCTTGGCACGCATATATGTCGAAAAGATAATCATATAGTATTCAAACAATGTTAAAATTCAACTTTACCCAATTCGACATCGATAAAAAGTGAGGACGAACTAAATATCTCTTATTAGCAAATATATACTATACTTTGACACGCTTAATACATTCTCCTATCACGTAACGTAACAATTGTCGTCTTCGACTTCATTCACATGGTAATCGACCACACTATGCTCATTTATGATAGAAAAATGATGTGAGATAAATAATAACACATGCTAATATATTTATCGCATTATAGTTTCAGATGTACATTAGTGGCCAAAAAGTCATCAAGTTGATGTGAACCCACCACCAATCCTAAATAAATTGACATTTCAAATTGTCTTTGAAATAAATGGTGCATATGCACGTGGAAGGCAAATGATGTTTCCCTTGACAGATGCAAATACTGCACCGCGAAATAGGTTCAGGTTGTCGGAAATCGGATAAATATATATATATATATATGTAAGAAAAATTAGGGTTCGAGGTAATTCGGCCTATGCTCTACCTTATCGGTGGTGCCACTCACAATGCATATTGAGGCTAGAGGGTTGAATCTTTATATAGACTCCAAATTTCGGGTAGATCAATCTGTTTCCAGATAGGACTCATGACATGTGAGAACAACTACCATACATAGCAGTTAGCACCGAACCTATTACTGTTAAACAATTAGGTCCCATCACGCATGTGTGAGTGGTGCGCCGAGTTCGAATACACAATATAACTCACATGTTTTAAGAATCCATAGAGCCAATCCTATAGACAACCTGGCATTCCGCTTTAAACTGTTCCCGGGTATAATTTCAGCATATTCATATACACTGTGTTCTGGTATATAGGCGTACCGACATCATTAAGTATATTTTCTTAAGTACAATTTCAAATCATTATTTCTCCGTTATTTCCATGATACTTCCACACTAAATTTTAATTCCGAACAATGTAGTAGATATATATAAACGGTTTTGCTACACAATTTCCTACAATATATATGGAGTATATGCGTATCCATGCTACATAGATGAAACTTATTTCCAAACGTAGAAAGTACTTCCTCCGTCACAAAATAAGTGTCTTAAGTTTATTCAAAATTGGATGTATCTAGACATGTTTCATTTATAAATACATTCACTTTTGAATAAATTTAAGACATCTATGTTGGAACGGAGGGAGTACTAGCATTGCTGATACACCCATGTACTGGCCGACAACCGCAGTGCACGCTGTTGTGCTCTTACAATCCCTGCTAATTCCTCGATGCCGTTGCAGCGCAGGTAAAACATCGAGCATGCAGCAGCCGCATGTACAAGCGTGTTCTTGTGCAGGTACGACACGCGACGATAGTTAGGTGCAGCTATTGCACGGGATTATGGGTTATGGTGTGGGGTAGGTAAGGTAAGCTGGAATAATGGAAAATATTCCATTAGAGATGTCGAAACACAAAAAAGAAAGAAATATTGGACAGTCTAATAGCTATCCGAGGAATCCTAGGCTAGCCTAACTGTCATCTCCATGTGTACATTATGAGCCTACTTCCTTCTCGCCTGCGCATTAGGGCATCCGTAACCTATATAATATGGATTGGGTAGGTTTTGCTATAAGCTGGGTTTCGTCTGCCATGTCTTTATCGAATAAAATCCTATATAAATAACGTGTAAGGTGAATTTTAACCATACGTGTGATCCACATGTTTTGTCATATGTTATATATAAGAGAGAACAAAGTATGAAACATTGCTTGTGGACAACTATAAGTTCGAGGTGCACTTTAAACTTAATCAATAAGCTTATTTTCTTCATAATGTATAAGGTTCACTTTAGTAGATGCCGCGTAGAAGTTAAGATAATATTTTCTACACATTACCCTATCATGACACGTTTGATCACGTGTGGGTGAGTGTGCAGCCAGGTATCTGTTGTGTATTATATTCACAACGTGATGATAGAAAAATTGGTCTAAACTAGGTTCTGCTTCCTGTTTGGTTCCTTCATATCGTTTTACCTTTTCACCTATTTATTTCATACTAGTTGAATGCCCGTGCGTTGTTACGACGCCATAATTTTTATTTTTGTCTTAAATATCACATGTGTACATATTGAAAAGCATATAAATATCTTATCATACATATACCAAAGATAACCATGTCATATTACAAATATAGAAATATTACAATTCACATTATAAAGTGACATACATAAGGAAAAAACAATGAAACGATTATTTATCTCTTACAAACTAAACATGTACCTCCAATGAGACATATTCTTGTAGAATATTGGAATGTCCAACTAACTTCGGCGCAGCAATATCAAGTGGTAAGAACATCCTTATATACTATATTTTGTGTGGTCGTTATCAAGGACTCAAAAGACATTTTCTGCTTCTTTGATTTTTTTTGTCTGTTCCTTCCTCTCATCCTCGAATGCCAGGATCTTAATGTTACACTTTGCGGTCGCTCTCGATAACGCCACGTAGAGCTGGCCATGTGAGAATACTGGTTCCGGAAGGTACACGCCGACAATCGGGATGGTCTGCCCTTGTGCCTTGTTGATTGTCATGGCAAAACTAAGTCTGATCAGGAACTGCTTCCTCTTGAATTTGAATGGGAACATTTCATCGTCTGAGGGACAGAGAGGTATCCGCGGAAGAAATATCCTACATCCAGCGTGTTGTCCCATCACAATCTCTGCGTCGATGGCGTTCCTCTTGAACCCACGAACCACAAGCCTTGTGTCGTTACACAACCCATTAGCTGGGTCGATGTTCCTCAGCAATATAATTGGGCAATTTATCTCCAGCTTCAGTGCGTGCGGCGGAAGGCCATTGGGAGTCAGATCATTCAGAAACTCTTGAGAGTAGTAGCCATGTGGATCATCTTCTGCACTGTCAAAGCTATGATAGATCTTCTCATCTCCCTGAAAACGCTCTATCATTCACATGTTTATTACATCGACGTTGTCATTCTTGGTGGATAGGATTGCTCTAGACGTCATGTAATCTGGATGGCCATATTGTGGTCGAGAACAGGAAAAACATGATCGATCAACTTCTCTATGTCGGCTACCTTGCATGTGGAAGGTACGCATATATCTTCGGGTAGTTGGATGTTGCCTTGTTTGTCAGTTTCCTTGGTGCCATTGCCTACCCTCAATAGGTAGTCTGCGAACCATCTGTCGTTAAGAGCCCTCATGTTAGCGACGAGCCTTTTCTTGTGCATTACATTCCAGAGGTACGAACTACGCAGGCTCGCGTCAATTATCTGACCTCGTGACCCTTTCCTAACTACCGGAAGCACCTGCCTGAAGTCCCCACCAAACACGACAGTCTTCCCTCCGAAAGGTATGTCTCGTCGGCCCATGATGTCTCGCATGCTCTTGTCCAACGCCTCAACCGCCTGCCTCTTCGTCATGGTGGCCTCGTCCCATAGGATTAGTGAAGCCATCCTGAGGAGCTTTGCTTGGTGAAGTTGCACGATGCACCATCATCAATGTTTAGTGGGATCTTGAACCTTGAGTGGGCGGTCCTGCCTCCAGGCATGATAGAAGCGGCAACACCGGATGTCGATGTGGCCACCGCGACCTTTTTCGCGCCTCGAACCGTAGCGAGCAATGCCTTGTATAGAAAGGTCTTCCCAGTTCCTCCCGGACCGTCGATGAAGAACACGCCCCCTTCACTTCCGTCAATGGCTGCTAGTATCTCGTCATAGGCCTGTCGCTGCTCAGGGTTTAGTGAGGACTCTTGAGACTTGTCGCACTCGTCAACCTCGATAGTGGTTTCCTCGACGACTTCCCGGGCCTCGCATTCTGTGCTATCATAAGTCTCGTCGATGTCCGGAAGAGGGAACAACTTTATGTCCTTGCCCATGGACTGCAGCATTCCCCTGATATCAATCAACACCATTTGCTGCACCGTGATTGGGCACGTGTGACGTTGCCGGTAGTCGTCAGACATCGCCTCAAGGTGCCTATCCCAAAGACCACACACGTCACCAGGTTCACAAAATACCAAGATTGTTGCAAAGAGTCTCCTGAGAGAAACTGGCATGGCCCATTGCTCTGACTCCGTAAGACACTCATCGAGGGTGTTGTCCGCCTCGATGAGACCCCTCCTTTCGACAGCCTCAAGAAAGGTATCGCATAGCACACCTTCCACGGTTTTCAGGTCTTCGAAGGACACTGAGCCCGATACATGGTTTAGAAGCACCCGCAGAAAAAACCGCTCCCCCTCGGCAGGATTAGCTGACACGATTCGACCTACTTGGAAACAACTGTTTTTTCCTTTTCTGCGAAAACTTTGATCTTTGCCAAGTGAACCTTCCTGGAAAGTCCTTGTACAGAATATCTCGAGCCCACACGTGCTGCTGGTTAGCCACAAAATACTCCGTCAACATAGACTTTGATGTGTTACCATTGGCGAGGACGTCATTCAGGTTATCTCCCGCTTTGAATGTGACCATCTGCATGTTTGGAAGATGTAGCGGCAACTGTAGGACCGACGGGTAGTTCTCGCATAGGGTGAAGCCAAATATCGTCCACATCGCCTCCGGAGGAGTTACCCACCTCGCATCAATGAATCTCTTGATCTCATCGATGTTACCATGGGCGTCGGGTTTGTCGATATTGAACAAAGTCTGATCATGGACCTTATATATGTATTTATATAGGTACTTGACAGCCTTTATGCTAGAGCACACCTCCACATTGATGTGGCAGTTGAACATTCGTAGGAGGTAAGGGTTGTAAGGCACGACCCATCTATTGTCCAACTCTTGACCCCGGACCAACGCTGATGGACCGTGGTAGGCGTATTTTCCCTGTACGGTGGTCTCGTTGAACTCCCGTGGGTACTTACACTTGCACGACCCCTCTTGCATGCAAGCGTTGTTGGGCTTCAGGACCCCGCATGGGCCATGCATCATATGCTTCATGACCATGCCGTAAAGCTCCGGGTACTTATGCTTGTCCGGGAGCTCGGCAGATATAAGACGATCGTACTGCTCAGGCACAACAAGCTTATATCTCGAGTCCATAATCAACAAGAAATGTGCATGCGGGAGGCCCCTCTTCTGGAACTCTACCACATAGACGTATGCCTTCACAACGCCCAAAATATTTTCCTTCGTCAGCATATCTTCATTGTTTCCAGCTTGGCCCTAAACACTCGGGCCACAATATCAGGCCGGTCCTGTGGGTTTTGGCCTGGAAGCAACTCATCCTTTATCTCTTGCCAGTTTGGATTGCAGGTCATCGTTAAGAAGATGTCAGGATTGCCATACGTCTGCACCAGTGCCATTGCGTCCATATGCCTCCGCTTCATGTCACAGAAGCCCCCCTGGAATGTCCATGGGAGAACAGTCCTAATGCCAACAGCGCTAGCTCGTGTCTCTCCTGCCGTGATGCTATCGACAACACCTTTGTATAAGTCGGCACGTAGCTCAGGCTGGTGACCCCTTATCTAATTTAACCTGCATCCCTCGACCTTTATGTACTGGTCGACCCCCCACTGCTGGAACAGACGCCCTCCGTGAAGTATGGGGTTGAATATCCCAGCACGCATTTGAAGCTTGTAGCAGTAGTAGTCTCTGATGGAGACGCATAAACGGCCGACCCCCTCTACGTGAAAGATTGAAAATGAAGGTTAGACACGATGGGAGGATGATTCATTCTATTAAAAAATAAAGAAGCATCTCAAGTAGACGAACCTCCATCATCATCATGTTCCGCTCTTGGTAGTTGTGCAACGTGCCAAGGTACATGACATTTAGGGATGTTTGGATGCCATCCAAACTCTCCCCTTGGGAAGAAGAGGGGATAGGAGAGCGGGTCGTAGCATCCTTGTGTTGCTTGTATGCTATACCTCTCATTGTTGTTCCCATGGAGGGTAATGCTGCGCTTGAACCTATTTGCCAGTTCATTGCCCTCGACCCAGATGGCGGCCACTTCTATCGATATTGGTAGATTGTACCTCCGTTGGTCTAGCTTATGATCGGTGTTAAGTTCTATCATGTAATCCTCGAGGTTGTCCCTGTGAGCCCCCAAACTCCTAAACTGCTCATAATAGGGGTTCCCTCTCATGATGTTCGTCAACTTTCGGACAACCTCCTGGTCTAGTTGCTTAGTGGCCTCCTTTCGATGAGTCAGGTTGGGGTCATCGTCATAGAAGTACAATTGCAAATGTTCTGGACAAGATCCTGGCCCGAACGAATGCACGTTGTTGTACATGCCGCCGTTTGCCCGGAATGTGTAGGTACCAGACGTCATGTTCGTGCAACTGTTGTCAAGGCTTACCCCAAGGGTGGTGAAGGAGAAGTGGCCGTTGAAGAATCAGATGCTCTCCCAAAAATGTCTTGAGTCTGCATCTGCGCTAGACCATAACCTCATCAACTCCGGAATAGGTTCTAGTCAACAAGGTCTACTTGCCCATTTAGACAGCAGAATCCGGGGGTCTCACGCTCAAACTTCTTGGCCTTGCAGTGCCTGCAGTCTGGCATTTTCTTCAACATGTGTGTGCTATCTGGGAGGTTTGAGTACACGAAGTCGTAAGGATCGATAGGGCCCGCGCTGGATGAGTCTGTGAGATACTCGAAGTCCATATCATCAACATCAGAACCTGCAAGCATATCGTGCAAAAAAAAAATATTAAACTCGTAATAGAGAAGGCAAGTGGAAAGGCTGGATATGTACCTTCACCAGTAAATAGGTAGTCGTCCTCGTCCGTGAGGTCATTAGGGACAGTATTCTCGTCCATGAGCTTGCTAAGGAAGGCATCCATGTCACCTGCAACGTTGTTTGGTAAGTAAAAGTTCGACGAAGCTTAGCATAAGAAGAAGAGTGAATTATGATAATCACTATCCGTTCCGATGGTGTAGCCTGATGTGTTCCCTGAAGGGGAGATGGGAGGTGAAGCATCTTCCTGTCCGGTGGGTGCTGCGTGCTTGCTCGATGTTTGTTTTTCTGTCGCCAAAGCAACTGCATTTGGGCACGACATTGCAATGGATTTAGCGCAAGGGTTGTTCCGCCTAGCTGCCTTGTTTTCCTTGCGCTTAGTTAGCAAAGCCTCCCTCTCATGTCCAGGTATGCTCTGTCTGCGTGTTCTTCTGTTGGCGTTGATCTCTTGCCTCTTCTCCGAATCTATATTTTGTCGGGACTGTCTTCGACGGGCATTCCTCTTGTCAAAGGATCCATTCTTCTTGTCAGACCCTGAATTCAGGCTACACAAACAAAGCGTATCGGTTGGGCCACACAACCAAGAGCATGCTGGGGAATACCAATCCCAGGAAACATGCAAGCCAGGCTCGGAATGGATCATCGGCCGACAGCTCTTGACGATCCCAACGTCACATACGTTTCAAGATTGTGCACGCAAGAACCCAAAAAGTCTTCCAACTCGTATACTTCAACCATACACACATGGTATACGAGTCGGATTTTTAACAAGTTGAAACCACAGAATAAACCTAAGACACAAAGAAAGGAAATAACTATCCAAAAGCTCTCACTGAGCAAACTATAGCGAATGGCACCAATCAGAGGACACATGTCCCAACATTACATCATGCAGCAGAAACAAACCGGTCTGAGTACAGACAAGCAACAAAGGGTCAAGGCCGAAACGGAAAAAGAAGGACCATCCCCGCGGTCCACCAGGAAGAAGCCCAGGGGAACTCTAACTGCTCGTTGTAGATCTCGTCGTCGAACTCCACGTAGTATCCACCAACCTGGTCGTGCGGAGAATCCTCAACTGCAGAAAAACCACAGCCCGCGAACGAGTCAATTGTAACATCCCAATATTTTGGAATGTTGAAAAATTACTAAAAATTTAAAATTTTGTTTTAGATTAAAATAAAACATTAAAAGCATAAGAAAACCAACCATAAAAGACTTCATAGCATCTTCCAAATTATTTATTATTTGAAATATCTCGAGTAATCACTATTTTCAAAAACTTGTTTCAAGTTAAACATTTTACTATCCAATTGTTTTTCTTAAACCCCATTATATAATTAAAAAATGGTATACAAACTTTCAAACCATTTTCTTATAATAAAAAGGTTTCTTAATAAGTATTTGATTTCAACCACTTAGCCATAGCTATTCATAAATTAAAATAATATTTATAAATTTTCTTTTAAACTATTTAAAACATGGTTTTAGTAAATTCAACCCTAGAGTTTATATCTTTGAAAACTATATTTATATTTATAAGTATTTAAGTTATCAAAATAAGCATCTCATTAATTTAAATCATTTCATCAACTTTTAAAACATAAAATGAATTTCATGAATATTTCAAGATAAGAAATGATTTAAAGACATAATGTTTTACAATATATATTATGGCCTTTTTAAATGATTTATCATAATATAAAACTTATTGGTGCACAAAATAGTTTGAATTAAAAATGAATACATTACTTTTCCCTTTTCAATTCAAATAGATGTGTATTGTTATTTAATATTTTACTAAAGCCAAGAATGTTTTAATATTGAAAATGAGTTTAATTTTCTTAAGATCAAGAATATATGATTGTGGAAATTTTATAAATTTTAATTAACCTCAAATGAATTTATTAAATCCCTAAATTCAAAGTTGACCTAAATGGGCAAATTTGTATGTTATGAAATATTTCAAAATATTAATTTTTAAAAGTGTTCAAAACATGCCCACAACTGGTTTAACACAAAGATATTGTTTTTACAAAATTTTAGAAATTTGTTTGACTTGATTTGGAGTATTAAATCAAAAGTTATGAAAGAAATAAGAAAAATTCAGGAAAAAAAATCGTTGTCGTCAGCGATGACGTCAGCTCGTCTTCACCGTCCAGCGTATGGAGCGCACGCACGAACTGGTCAAATCTTGCCGTTTCTTCACGAATTGATTCTGCACGTTTTATTCCACCAATTTAAGAACCGTTTCTTGCTAATCAAAGCCTGTGATCTCCTCTTTCATTTCCGCACAAAAGCCCTCCCGAAAGGCCCTAAGTTGCTCTAATTTCTGTCCGCCATTAAGCATGACCGTTGTTGGCTGAAATTAGTCTCCGTTTGATTGCGGGTGAATTACCGCACCCAATCAAGCACCGTTGGATGCTATTAGTAGCCCACAACCTACTCTACAGTTTTCCCCCAAAATCCCCCTCTGAGACACCGCCAGGCCGAAGTATTTGCCCGCCGAAGTTCGTCAACACCGCCACCATGTGTTGCAAATTCGGGCGAGGAGTCTCCCAATGAGCGGCCGAGAACCACACCAACCTGCTCGCCGTTTCCGTGCGCACCCTAGATGCTTCGTCGCCTCTTCTCCGCTTCTGAATCGACGGGAGCTTGTTCGGAGCCGCGCTCATCGATTCACGCGAGATAAGTGCATGCCCGAGCCTCATTGTCCCTCCTCTATCTCCGCCGTGGCCGCGCGCAACCTCCTGACCCCTTCTCTGTTTCTCCCCTGCAGCATTTCATGCGGGTCGAGTTCGACCTGAGGTCGCCGGAATATACGAGACTCTGCCGCGCCTCCACGCCACCTCCAGGACGCTCTGGACGACGTCGGCGTCACCATCCTCTCCGCCATGACGCGGTGCATCCGGGGAGACCCTCCACGCGTCCAGGGAACGACCACCGTGACGACACCGTCCACACCCGAGCCGCCACCGCCGTCCCTCTCGTCTCCGACAAAGTTGCGCCGCCGGTTTTTGGCCAACGTGAGGTGAGCCGTCCGATCTGCCTCCCACGACCGTGATTAGAAGTTTACATCGAATATGTATTTTCCATTTTCAACCGTTAGATCTAGATCGTGCAGCTTAGATCGAATCACTTATCGACGTCAGGGCCGCATCATCACATCGTTTTTAAAATTTCTAGAAAAGTGTTAAAACTTGTAAATTCCATATCAAATCAACCGTAGCTCTGTTTTCAATGTTTTTGTAGTCTATGGAATCGTATGAACGTGTAGAATACAGTGGTATAATAAAAACTTGTATTTTAATCGTGCACTAACTTGTTATTTACAGAAAAGTTTAAAACATTGTTTTAGTTATTGTTTTATTTCTATAAGTTCAAAATTTATAAATTAAATATCCTTGGAAAGCCCCTTACATGTAGAATACTTTGGTTATGTGGATTTACATTTTTTAGTAGTCTAAATTTATTTAAATTGCAAATGAGCAATTTGAGTAAATTTGGTATATCTTTAATTCTATAAATCTAATTTTTGCAAATAAAATAGTTTTAGAAACCTTAAATATGTGTAGTTTCATGCCCTTGTTAGAAAATAATTTTTAGCATTATTTTGATGGTTTAAAAACCAGAGGCTTAATTTGAGTATTTTTGTTATACTTTAATACTAGAAATAATGTTAATATGTTTCTTTTTGCAAAATGTCACAAACTTTATCTTTTGACCAGTAGTATTGTTTATAAGTTTTGAATAAAAGTTTAATTATAGAAAACAATTAAAAACTGATGGTAAAACTTTTAAAGTGTCTTAACAGTGTTTTTAAGGTAATTAAGTGGTGATAAAAGCCTTTTAAGACCATTAAGTTTGATTTAAATGTTTTTGACCAAATTAATGTGTGATAAATTTCTATTTAATACCAGCCCATTAAAACCCATTATTCGGCACATCAATTCTTTTTGCATATTGAATTATATGATGAACCTTTGTGAAATTTGTTCTTGCTTTTATATGCCTTGTGTTGTTGTCCATGTTTGTTGTGTTTTATGTTGATTGTTGTATTGTTGTTTGCTTATATTGTTTAGATTGAACGGAGAGAAAACGTTCGTTGTTAAATATTTTGTGAGAAACGACAACTTCCAAAGGCAAGTGGCACACCTCATAAAAGTCCTAGTATTTTTCTAAGCATGAGTAGATTATTTTTCTATAAGCATGTGTAGGATAGTATTGCTATGCAAGCCATGTTTAGACTTCCTTATTCATGTGTCTAGGTTCCTATGCAACACTTAGTATAATTTTGATGCTATGCAAAACTATTTTTGATGAAATGTTAATTCTACTAAGTTAAGAATGAAATACCTGGGTGGAAAGGGGCTTTGCATGGTTTATGTTGAGTGGGTTCCCAGGGGTTTACCTGTGGAATCACACTTGTGGACGGCCACCCAGGAACAGAGGAATCTGAAGAACTCCAAGTGACGATTGCTTCTCGTGCAGTCATTGCCAATATGAGCTCTGGCTTGATCAACTAAGCTGCGTGGACTCGCCCCGGCCTGACAGGTGGTGGTAGAGGATTTGTAAGTGGAGCGCGTCAGGCCGTTATGGGGAGGGAAAATGCTTCTGAAAGATCTCGTCTCATTCCTCTCCTTTTCCTTAACACTTCCAGAGTGTATAGGATAGTTTGGGTTGAATTGGTACAATGGTGAACGTGCACAACCTCTGCAGAGTTAAAATCTAAGTACTTAGCCGTGTCCCCGGTACGGACAGTTTGAGCAGCTGAACGAGGACGTCAACGGAGGATTCCACCATTCTAACTTCTAAGTTAAAACTTGATGGGTGAACACGGGTAGTTTGAGACTATGGCTTTCATAACATATTTGTCTCAACTAGGTAAAGTTGTTGCAAAGAGTTAGGGAAAAACTTGCTTTTCCGCAAAATAGCCTTGAGCTCCACCAGCCAAATAAGCATATAGGTTATAGAGTTATTCCTTTAAGTGTCCTCCATAGTGTCACTTGCCAGTTCCATTTTTAAATGGTTCTGACCCACGTTGTTGCAATATTTTTCTTATTGCATACTGTATTGATGACGAGTGAGATTTTTCGCTAAGGGTTTCGAGTCTTCAACCAACATGCTCGCCTGTGGCACATGCTGATGATGGGACTCCATGAAGAATAATTGTCCGCTGTTTACTCTGTTCACTGCTAGCTTTACGCTATGCAAGTTGTAATGAATATTTTCTAAGTCTGGATCAACGTTGTAATAATTTGATACTTTGTTGTGATATTACATCGTAAACTATGTGTGGAAACGAATCGATCCAGGGATTTACACTATACACAGGTACCTGTCATATTTTAAGTGCAGGTACACTACATATATACACCGAAGCGTATCGAACAAGGTTAAGCTAACAGGTTACAAAACTGTAAGACTCCCAAAGTATGGGGATAAGTGGACTTAGCGGCAGCAGCACTAGCAACCTAATAGAGACACGCTACAACTTCCGTCTAAGTTAGAGAGGGATAAGAGAGCGCATAAGATACCTATCTACAACTAACACCAATCATAACCCGTTCTCGGATTAATCCCCTCAACCAAGTATGAGGAAGCAATTGGGGAATACTCACACATTGTACAATTTTAGTTACAAGTTATTGTGAAAGTAATTTTATATTACTAGTCAGGTTAATTAACAATGATTAGGTGTAAGTTGTCTATGATCTTATTAGCCAGCATCATCATCAAGTCGTCCATAACCGTGGACACGGCTCATCGATAAGATTATACCCTGCATGGGTGCACTACTGGACCCGTACTCGTTCAATCAAACCCAAAAAGCAAAGCCACAAGGTAGGGCATCTCAACACGGCAAATCTCTTCTCTACGACCCATCCAGGGAACCGCATGATTGTGTGCACGGCTAATCAGGTCCAGTGCCCGCGGGATCGACCTTCATAGCACTCTAAGAACGTGCCACCCTATATGAGAATCGACTACTCCATCATCATGAGATCGTTAGGTAACCATATGCATGCATCAAATGGAAAGCCCGAACTACTTGTGGCGCACTAGATAAGAAGCGGATTAGATCGAAGACGAGGGGGGCTCCATAGGGCCTCCCACAAGCAGTTAGTGCGCTCAAAATTGGATCCGAGGACAAGAACTGAGTTCCTAGGTCGACACTTAGCAGAACAAAACACCTCGCAAGGCCTTCCGCCGGTGCATTATCTTTTAATTATAATTCCCAACAGAAGATAACATTTTATTAAAGTAGACCAACTATCATGCTAAGTATAAATGACATAGGAAAAATCGACTCACAGAACCAACCTTAAGTATGCACTACGACTCGCAAGGCTAACAGATAAACATACAACAGGTGATAGGATGTGGGGATAAAGCTGTATGGGCAGCATGATAAACATATGATGGGATCGCAATTCAAGAATCATAACTAGGATAACATAGATCAAAAGGCAAGGATGAAAACAAAATAATCGTGTAACCGGTTAGCAAAAACTTGCCTGACAGCTCGTGGCCCGGCACAAAAGCTGGAATCTCAAGGAAGGAAGTATCGACTGCAGACACGTCGTCATCTACCCAGAGAAGAGCAAAACACAGACAATAGGAAACAATATCAATAAAGTGAAATGCGCAAACAATTGATGTTGCAATATGGTATGAGATGATTAGGTGATGTGGGGATGAAATCCCAGCAATTAATTATGGTGCAAGTTATTTGGGTAACCAACAAATTAAATATTGTTTAACATATATAGCATGGCATGGTGATTTGATCAGTTTAAATGGAGTAGGCAATACATAAATATTTGCCCAACACATTCCATATTTATTAGTTAGATGCAATTTTATTTTTCTACACAACAAATTAAATGTTTATTAGCATAGCAAGTCATGGTATAAAAGGATAAGAGCAACTTAAATGGAATTAGGGCATTATATAATTATTACCCCTCACATTCCATATTTAATTATTTAGTTGCATTTGGTAAATTAAACTAAGAAATAAAAATAAAATGTTGTAAATAGACATAAGAATGTTATAATGTTGTTCATTGCATTTTTCTGATATAAAACATGTAAAGATTATTTGATTTGGAAAAATAGAATTAAAGTTATTGCAATTTTAATTCCAAGGTTGTTTCTGAAATGTGCAGGGACCTATTTGTGATAGCAAAATTATTTGTGAGGCTTTAAAAAGAAAGACCCAGAGAGCAGGGGGCTCTGGGTAAAATCCCAGCGCTGCTCTCTCTGACGACTGGGACCCACATGTCAGGGACCCAATCAGAGGAAAAAGGTTTGGGTTTAATCGCTTAAGTCGAGGTTCGAACCCACGCGCGCGGGAGTGCGGGAGAGCACGACTCTGCTAGCCACGGGGTGGGTCGGGGTACTAGTTATTGGATTAGAGTTGTTTTAGTTTTGAACAGCAAGGGTAACACTTTTATCTGACGAAAACTGAAGACTGCAACTTCTGTCGATCTGAAACTAGACGAAGCAGAGAGCACGCCAGGGGAGGTTCTCGCGCCGTAGGTGACCAAGACCGGCCGGCGATGCCCTGGCGTGCGCGTGATGTTGCGGTAGAAAAACGGACCCGTTTTTGTTCTCCGTTGCAGAAAATAACACATCAGGCGCTCGCGACGGTGCTCGGCAGGTGCGGCCGTGCCATGTCCGCCCGGCGTCGACGAAACCCGACAGAACGGCGGCGAAAAGGAAGGGGAAAAGAACGGAGCGGGTGAGGCTCAGATCGGGGCACCCGATGGCGAGGCGAGGTGGCTTGGGGGCTACGGAGGAGAGAGGATGGTGCCGGGGAGGTCGCGGTCGCGCGGCGGCCAGCGTCGTGGACGAAGTTGTGGCGGCGTCGCGTTCGTGCTCTCGGGTCCTCCGGCGCGACGTCGAGGATGGAGAAGATGTTGAAGGTGACGTTGGCGCGAGGAGGAGGAAAGGGGGCCACCGGAGACGGAGAAATCGGCGCGGCGCTCCGGTGGCTTGCGGTGGAGGATCAGAGGAAGGAGAGGGGCGGCGCTACGAGAGGAGAGGAATAGAAAAAGGGGGCCTAGGGTTAGGGTTGCTGCGGCGCGGGGGATAAGGAGGAGAGGGAGCAGGTAGAGCGGGTGGGGGGGGAGGGCGCCATGACAGTGGCTGCGCTGGTCTCATGCCCCGCTGTAAAGTTGTACGGAGGTAGGGGAAGGAGATAGATGGCCGGGCTGGGGTGGTTGCTGGGCCAGGGAGTGGCCCAGGTCGGCCAGGAGAGCCTCCACCTCCTTTTTTTGTTTTCTTTTCTTTTCGTTTTTAAAACTTTTCTGGATTTGTATTTTTAAAACAAAACAGAAATTATACATGACACAAACCTTTGCACAAATTTTAATAGTTTCAAAATAGTAAAACTAATTTACTAGTTTGATTCTTTATTAATATTTTGAAACTTCATTTGAAAATTATTTGACAAAGCATTTGAAATTAAATATGGGATTTGAAATTTGAAAGTAATTTATTTAATTGAAATGCAATTCAAAAATGAAAGGTGCATGATGTCACACTATATTACACCACAAACATACAATTTAGAAGAGTACAATTTTGGGATGTTACAACACTCCCCCCTTCAAAGGAATCACGCCCCGAGATTCTTCATGGAGCAACGAAGAGGTCGGGATACTCGGCACGGAGGTGGTCTTCACGTTCCCATGTAGCTTCCTTGTCAGAATGATGAGACCATTGAACCTTGTAGAACTTGACAATGTTGTTACGGGTGCGACGTTCAGCTTCGTCAAGAATGCGAATCGGTTGTTCCACATAAGAGAGATCTTCTCGAAGTTCAATAGATCCATGATCAACTGCACGTCCTGGATCTTGGAAGCACTTCTTGAGTTGTGACACGCGGAAGACATCGTGCACTTTGGAGAGGTTTGGAGGAAGTTCCAGACGGTAAGCCAAATCACCACGCCTTGAAAGAACGTTGAAAGGCCCAACATAACGTGGAGCGAGCTTGCCTTTGATGCCAAAGCATTGGGTGCCTCTCAGAGGAGTGACACGAAGGTAAGCTTGATCACCAGGTGCATAGACCATGTCCCTGTGCTTGCTATCATAATAGCTTTTCTGCCGAGACTGGGCAATCTTCAGATTGTCACGAATGATGCGAACCTTTTCTTCAACCTCCTGGATGATGTCAGGGCCAAAGAATTGACGTTCACCAGCTTGAGACCAATTCAGAGGAGTTCTGCATTTGCGGCCATAGAGAGCTTCAAAGGGAGCCATGCCTAGACTTGCTTGGAAACTGTTGTTGTAGGAGAACTCAGCATACGGAAGGCAATCCTCCCATTTCATGCCAAAGGAGATAACACAAGCTCTGAGCATATCCTCAAGAATTTGATTCACTCTTTCAACCTGTCCACTTGTCTGCGGATGGTAAGCTGTGCTAAACAGAAGTTTGGTACCCAAGGCTTTGAAAGCTATCCCAAAATCGAGAAGTGAAGATACTTCCACGATCTGAGCTTATTGCCAAAGGAACACCATGTAAAGGAACCAGTCTTGTCATATAGAGTTCTGCCAACTGACTAGCTGATACTGTCTCTTTGACTGGGAAGAAGTAAGCAACTTTGGATAGACGATCAATGACAACAAAGGTTGCATCATTGCCTTTCTTGGACTTTGGAAAACCAGTAACGAAGTCCATCTCGATCTTGTCCCATTTCCACTTAGGAATTTGCAGTGGTTGAAGAAGTCCAGGTGGTCTCTGATGAACTGCCTTGACACGACAACAAACATCACACTGAGACACATAGCGAGCAATTTCACGCTTCATCCTGGTCCACCAATAGATTGACTTGAGATCCTGGTACATCTTTGTGCTGCCAGGGTGGATAGAAAGCGGAGTATCATGAGCCTCCTTGAGAATCAGCTCTCTTAAACTATCAAGCTTGGGCACTACAATGCGTTCTTCAAAGAGCAAGGTACCCTTGTCATAGAGAGAGAAACTCTTGTACTTATCCTTGCCGATGTTGTCTTTGATATTCTCAACACCAGAATCGCGCAACTGTGCGGCACGGATCTTATCCTCAAGTGTAGGAGTGGCAATCAAGTTTGCAAGATAACCAGAAGAAACCACTTGAAGATTGAGCTTCTTGAATTCTTCGTGAAGAGGAGGTTGGATTTCCTCCACCATGAGGTTGTTGCAATAGGGCTTGCGACTGAGAGCATCAGCCATTACATTAGCTTTGCCTGGAGTATAAGAGATGGTAAGATCGTAATCTGATAGCTTCTCAAGCCACCTTGTTTGCCTGAGGTTCAAATCTTGTTGAGTGAAGAGATATTTGAGACTCTTGTGGTCGGTGAAGATCTCACAGCTGTGCCCCAACAAATAAGGTCTCCAAGCCTTAAGGGCATACATGATTGCTGCAAGTTCAAGATCATGTGTAGGATAGTTGAGCTTATGAGGCTGCAACTGACGAGATGCATAAGCAACAACTTTGCATTCTTGCATGAGGACTGCGCCTAATCCTTGAAGAGATGCATCACAGAAGATTTGGAAAGGTTTGGAAGTATCTGGGCCAACTAGAATAGGAGTAGAGGTGAGTTTAGCTTTCAAGAGATTGAAGCTCTCATCACACTTTGGAGTCCAAAGAAACTTTCTATCCTTCCTAGTAAGATCGGTGAGAGGCTTAGCGATTTTGGAGAAGTTCTCATCAAATCGACGACAATAGCTAGCCATGCCAAGGAAACTCCTTACTTGTTTCACCGTTGTAGGGGGCAACCATTCAACAATGGACTTCACTTTTTCTGGATCAAAAGAAATGCCTTCAGAAGAGATGACATGACCAAGGTAGGATACTTTAGGAAGCCAAAATTCACATTTGGAGAACTTGGCGTAGAGACGATGTTCTCGGAGTTTCAACAAGATAAGACGTAGATGTTCTCCGTGTTCTTCTTCGGTTTTGGAATAGATAAGAATGTCATCGAGATAGACTACCACGAACTTATCGAGGTATTCCATGAAAACGAAGTTCATGAGACGTGAGAAAGTCGCCGGAGCATTTGTGAGACCGAAAGACATGACAATGTATTCATAGAGGCCATAACGAGTGGTGAAAGCTGTCTTTGGAATGTCTTCTTTGCGGATCTTGATCTGGTGATAACCTAACCTCAAGTCCAACTTGGAGAAAACTTTGGCGCCCGCCAGTTGATCAAACAGGTCATTGATGCGAGGAAGGGGATACTTGTTCTTGATGGTTTTCTTGTTCAGAGGACGGTAGTCAACAACCAGTCGCTCAGTCGTGTCCCTCTTTTTGACAAACAGAGTAGGACAACCCCAAGGAGAAGTACTAGGTTGGATATGACCTTTACTTTCCAACTCCTCTAGCTGTCTCTTAAGCTCAGCCAGTTCTTTGGGGCCCATCTTGTAAGGACGTTTGGAGATAGGAGCAGTGCCTGGTTCTAGTTCAATAACGAACTCCACGGCTCTCTCAGGCGGCATGCCTGGCAATTCTTCAGGAAAGACGTCAGGAAAATCTCGGACCACCGGTATATCTTCCATAGCAGGGAGAGGATGAACATTGAGGGCGTAAAGCTGAGATGAAGAGGTTTGGTTTGGAGAATAGACTATCTGCCCAGAAGGATGAGAAAGAGTTTCAGTCTTTGTGGAACAGTCTATCTTAGCTTTGTTGGCCTTCAACCAATCCAGAATGACATCCATGTCTGAGTTACCCAGAAGAATTAAGGAAGCCAGGAACAAATGACCTCCAATTTGAAATTGGTTTCCATGGCTTACCCTGGAAGTCTGCATTTGCGTTCCCGGAGAATGGATGACGAGTGGAATAGATAAGAGATCTAGAGGCAGCTTCGTTGTTTCAGCGAAGGTTACTGACACACAAGAATGAGATGCTCCAGTATCGAACAATACCTTAGCAGGAAAAGAGTTAACTAGGAGTTTGCCCATTACAACTTCTGGAGCTTCCTCTGCCTCTTTGGCGTTGAGGTGGTTCATCCTTCCACTCCTAGCTAAAGGCAAATTGCTGGGGAAAGCACAAACTAAAGCTTGTGTTGGAGAAGAACGAGCTTGTTGCTTATGAAGCTTGTTTTGGGGACAATGGATAGAGATATGGCATGGATCACCGCACTTGAAGCAGGTTTTTGAAGTCACTGGCTTTGGCCGAATTTGAACACTTGGCCTTTTCTGAGCTTGAGAACCTCTTGTAGGAAACATTACGGAGGGAGGACAAGGAGTGAACCCTACAGAGGTTGGAAGATAGGTGGGTTGAGTTGGAGATGCATATGGAACCCAAAGCCTAAGCTTATGTGGAGGCATGGTGTTTGCTGAAGAAGAAGCACCTTCAAGAGCATGTTTTCGAGATTCTTCAAACATCTCACGACCAAATTCCTCCCGGAGAGCTGTGTTCACGAGCTCTTCAAAGTTAACGCACTTGAACAAGGTGAGTGCATACTTCAGATTTGGGCTTAGACCTCTGCGAAATTTGGCTTGCTTCTGGGCATCAGTTGATACCTCATCTTGAGCATAGCGACCAGACGGTTGAACTCAGCTTGATAGTCCAGCACATACATGCTTCCCTGAGTCAAGTCACAGAATTCCTCACGCTTTCTTTCCATGACCCCATCGGGAATATGGTGGCGTTTGAAAGCCTCCTTGAACTCATCCCAAGTGATAACAACACCTGTTGCTCATAAGTGTTGGAAGTTCTCCCACCAAGACATGGATTTTCCGCGCTCACGCAACAAGTCGTCAGCATCAAGTGGCTCAGAGGAACATCAAATGTGCATGGGTCGAGCTGGAGGAACTCTACAATTGTCACACGGCAGTTGCCCTGGTTTTGGTTTTGCTGAATGTGACCCAAAACTTGCGTCATCTGAGACAGCACTTGCCTCATTTCGGATGGCATTTGAGTATCTTCTTCGCCACTCTCCATCCTGAGGAGGATACAACGTTAACACCACAATCGGATAAACACAACCCAATGTAAGCGCTTAAAGGAAAAACTCCAGATTCCTTAGAAAAGACAACAAACAACAAGACATGGCCATCCATCATGGTACGCCACTTTGTTTACTTCCAGAAAGGTTTAAAGAGAGGTAAGAACGAAGACTAGCACTAGAACGAGGAAAACCAATTGAGCTTGACGTAACTCCACCAAAGAGGAGAAACAACTGATTGATTCAAGAATGAAACTGAACGTAGCCGAAGAGGTTGATAACTGCTAAAACGAAGAGCACCACCTTGAAGACACCTGCAACTATGGTACTACAGAAACCCAGAACACGTGATGTCCTAATTTTAAAATTTAGGTGAGAAGGGAAATTATCGTAACACTTCCTTACCAGAAGAACAGGGAGGGTGGGTGGAAAGAAGTAAAAGAACAGAATTCCTATTCTCACGTTTAAGATTTTTCCTGATAGCTACAAAATATTTTTCTAGACTCCAACAACGACCAGTAGAAGGGAACCTGAGAGCGTTTAGGCTCTGATACCAACTGTCAGACCCTGAATTCAGGCTACACAAACAAAGCCTATCGGTTGGGCCACACAACCAAGAGCATACTGGGGAATACCAATCCCAGGAAACATGCAGGCCAGGCTCGGAATGGATCATCGGCCGACAACTCTTGGCGATCCCAACGTCACATACGTTTCAAGATTATGCACGTAAGAACCCAAAAAGTCTTCCAACTCGTATACTTGAACCATACACACATGGTATACGATTCGGATTTTTAACAAGTTGAAACCACAGAATAAACCTAAGACACAAAGAAAGGAAATAACTATCCAAAAGCTCTCACTGAGAAAAATATAGCGAATGGCACCAATCAGAGGACACATGTCCCAACATTACATCATGCAGCGGAAACAAACCGGTCTGAGTACAGACAAGAAGCAAATGGCTCAAGGCCGAAACGGAAAAAGAAGGCCCATCCACGCGATCCACCAGGAAGAAGCCCAGGGGAACTCTAACTACTCGTCATAGATCTCGTTGTCGAACTCCACGTAGTATCCACCAACCTGGTCATGCGGAGAATCCTCAACTGCAGAAAAACCACAGCCCGCGAACGGGTCAATACACCGAAGCGTATCGAACAAGCTTAAGCTAACAGGTTACAAAACTGTAAGACTCCCAAAGTATGGGGATAAGTGGACTTAGCGGCAGCAGCACTAGCAACCTAATAGAGACACGCTACAACTTCCGTCTAAGTTAGAGAGGGATAAGAGAGCCCATAAGATACCTCTCTACAACTAACACCAATCATAACCCGTTCTCGGATTAATCCCCTCAACCAAGTATGAGGAAGCAATTCGGGAATACTCACACATTGAACAATTTTAGTTACAAGTTATTGTGAAAGTAATTCTATATTACTAGTCAGGTTAATTAACAATGATTAGGTGTAAGTTGTCTATGATCTTATTAGCCAGCATCATCACCAAGTCGTCCATAACCGTGGACACGGCTCATCGATAAGATTATACCCTGCAGGGGTGCACTACTGGACCCGTACTTGTTCGATCAAACCAAAAAGCAAAGCCAGAAGGTAGGGCACCTCAACACGGCAAATCTCTTCTCTACGACCCATCCAGGGAACCGCATGATTGTGTGCACGGCTAATCAGGTCCAGTGCCCGCGGGATCGACCTTCATAGCACTCTAAGAACGTGCCACCCTATATGAGAATCGACTACTCCATCATCATGAGATCGTTAGGTAACCATATGCATGCATCAAATGGAAAGCCCGAACTACTTGCGGCGCCCTTGATAAGAAGCGGATTAGATCGAAGCCGAGGGGGGCTCCATAGGGCCTCCCACAAGCGGTTAGTGCGCTCAAAATTGGATCCGAGGACAAGAACTGAGTTCCTAGGTCGACACTTAGCAGAACAAAACACCTCGCAAGGCCTTCCGCCGGTGCCTTATCTTTTAATTATAATTCCCAACAGAAGATAACATTTTATTAAAGTAGACCAACTATCATGCTAAGTATAAATGACATAGGACAAACAGACTCGCAGAACCAACCTTAAGCATGCACTACGACTCGCAAGGCTAACAGATAAATATAAACCATGTGATAGGATGTGGGGATAAAGTTGTATGGGCTTCAGGATAAACATATGATGGGATCGCAGTTCAAGAATCGTAACTAGGATAGCATAGATCAAAAGACAAGGATGAAAACCAAACAATCGTGTAACCGGTTACCAGAAACTTGCCTGGCAACTCGTGGCCCGGCACAAAACCTGGAATCTCAAGGAAGGAAGTATGGATAGTAGACACGTCGTCGTCTACCCAGAGAAGAGCAAAACACAGACAGTAGGAAACAATATCAATAAAGTGAAATGTGCAAACAATTGATGTTGCAATATGGTATGAGATGATTAGGTCATATTAATGCGGGGATGAAATCCCGGCAATTAATTATGGTGCAAGTTATTTGGGTAACCAACAAATTAAATGTTTTTTAACATATATAGCATGGCATGGTGATTTGATCAATTTAAATGGAGTAGGCAATAATTAAATATTTTCCCAACACATTCCATATTTATTAGTTAGATGCAGTTTTATTTTTCTACACAACAAATTAAATGTTTATTAGATAGCAAGTCATGGTATAAAAGGATAAGAGCAACTTAAATGGAATTATGGCATTGTATAATTATTTCCCGTCACATTCCATATTTAATAATTTAGTTGCATTTGTTAAATTAAACTTATCAATAAAAATAAAATGTTGTAAATAGACATAAGAATGTTATAATGTTGTTCATTGCATTTTTCTGATATAAAAACATATACATATTATTTGATTTGGAAAAACAGAATTAAAGTTATTGCAATTTTAATTTCAGGGTTGTTTCTGAAATGTGCAGGGACCTATTCGTAATAGAAAAATTATTTGTGAGGCTTCAAAAAGAAAGACCCAGAGAGCAGGGGGCTCTGGGTAAAATCTCAGCGTTGCTCTCACTGACGACTGGGACCCACATGTCAGGGACCCAATCCGAGGAAAAAGGTTTGGGTTTAATCGCTTAAGTCGGGGTTCGAACCCACGCGCACGGGAGTACGGGAGAGCACGGCTCTGCTAGCCACAGGGTGGATCGGGGGTACTAGTGATAGGATTAGAGTTGTTTTAGTTTTGAACAGCAAGGGTAAAACTTTTATCTGACGAAAACTGAAGACTGCAACTTCTGTCGATCCGAAACTAGACGAAGCAGAGAGCACGCCGGAGGAGGTTCTCGCGCCGTCGGCGACCAAGACCGGCCGGCGATGCCCTGGCGTGCGCGTGCTGTTGCGGTAGAAAAACGGACCCGTTTTCGTTCTCCGTTGCAGAAAATAACACATCAGGCGCTCGCGACGGTGCTCGGCAGGTGCGGGCGTGCCATGTCCGCCCGGCGTCGACGAAACCCGACGGAACGGCGGCGAAAAGGAAGGGGGAAAAGAGCGGAGCGGACGAGGCTCACCTCGGGGCACCCGATGGCGAGGCGAGGTGGCATGGGGGCTACGGAGGAGAGAGGATGGTGTCGGGGAGGTCGCGGCCCCGCGGCGGCCGGCGTCGTGGACGAAGTTGTGGCGGCGTCGCGTTCGTGCTCCCGGGTCCTCCGGCGCGGCGTCGAGGATGGAGAAGAGGTTGAGGGTGCCGTTGGCGCGAGGAGGAGGAAAGGGGGATACCGGAGACGGAGAAATCGGCGCGGCGCTCCGGTGGCTTGCGGTGGAGGATCAGAGGAAGGAGAGGGGCGGCGCTACTAGAGGAGAGGAAAAGAAAAAGGGGGCCTAGGGTAAGGGTTGCTGCGGCGCGGGGGATAAGGAGGAGATGGAGAAGGTAGAGCGGGGTGGAGCGCGCCATGACAGTGGCTGCGCTGGTCTCCTGCCCCGCTGTAAAGTTGTACGGAGGTAGGGGAAGGAGATAGTGGGCCGGGCTAGGGTGCTGGGGTGGTTGCTGGGCCAGGAGAAGCTCCACCTCCTTTTTTTGTTTTTTTTTTGTTTTCCTTTTTAAAACTTTTCTGGATTTGTATTTTTAAAACAAAACATAAATTATACATGACACAAACCTTTGCACAAATTTAATAGTTTCAAAATAGTAAAACTAATTTACTAGTTTGATTCTTTATTAATATTTTGAAACTTCATTTGAAAATTATTTGACAAAGCATTTGAAATTAAATATGGGATTTGAAATTTGAAAGTAATTTATTTAATTGAAATGCAATTCAAAAATGAAAGGTGCATGATGTCATACTATATTACACCACAAACATACAATTTAGAAGAGTACAATTTTGGGATGTTACACTTCTCTGCCTTCTTTTTGGCATAGGCTGCTCGTTTACGTGCATTACTCTCCTCCTTTTGCTCAGTTGTCAAGCAATTTCGTCGAGCTCTATCACGTTCACGTCTTGCTCGATTTCTCTCTTCTTTTGAAATGCTGACAATCGGTTGACTTTGCTCCGCCATCATTGTACCTGATCTTCCTGTGAGATCATTGACATGTTTATTCCCTGAATTATGTCATTAAGAAAATAATTGGATATAAAACCAGGTGGGCAACATTGTATTATGCGACATGACGAAGTTTGTACCATTTGAACCTTCGCCTCGAAGTATAATCGTATTGGTAAGGTTATTTTGAAATTGAGTAAGTGGAGTATACAAATCAATATGATCCTCTTCCTCATCGGACGACGAAGTAAGTGGAGTATTCAAAGGTTCGTGTATAGAAAACCCTGTGAGAGGCCGCGACACATTACTTGTGCGGGATCGCTTTGAAACACCTTGTTCACTAACCACTGGTCGAACAATAATTCAAAAAACATGAATCATGTCATTGTCAATTAATATGTCACATGTGAAGTGATAATTTTTTAACTACTTAATAAAGGGTCCACGAATTGTAACCTGCTTTTCCTTTCCGTGACATCTTTGAAGTACTGTTTTTGTAATCTACTCCTCGCACCACCTTTTATTACTCTGTAGGAAAAGAAGATATGATGAAATGAAGGGAAAATATGAAAATAAAAATAAACAGTATAACAAAGAAGGTTAAACCTGAGTAAACGAACACGAACACACTTTATGCATCCATACGTAGCTGAAGGTTTTTCCAAAGCAACTCAAATGGTAGCAGCTAGTATGCTTTCAACAATATATATTTTATTAACTTGTGTACATACAAATGCCTTATCAATTAAAATTTTGTATCATAAATATCAAGCTTAGGATACCATCATGAGAGAAGGAATCTACTCGATGCATACAGAAGATAAGATTTTGGTAATTCACACATAAACTGTAACAAAAACTCCAAGAACTGATTGTATTGAGCATCAAATTATAAAGTGTCATCTCTCCAAATTGGTATTACATGGGATGTTGACTGGGAACAACCCCAGTAAACAATGGTACATTGAAGGCTTCACACAATGGGCTCAGTTAAACAACACTTGATGGTCAAAATAGTACAATGATTAAATGTCTGTCCTCACCATATTACAGAACACATAGAGAGAATAGGTAAACCATACAACTTTCAGTCTTTCACAACAAGGAAAAGTTAATCCAACAATGAGTATGATAGACGTCTCCTACATCTACTTCATGTGTCGACAATCCCTTTTAGCCAACACAACTGCTAGAAAAGCCCATCTCCTCTCGAGAAACCTTCGAACGGGCATTCTCATGTCAATCACCTCACTAATTATTTTTTGGCGGATATCTGCATTAACATTTCAGTTTAACTTATATTAATCATTAGTTTGTTTAAAGATATTTAATTTGGTGTTGTGTTAAAATAACTCACCCTGGAGAGTAATTGTTGCATGATGAGTAGGGTTGAATGCAAATTTTGTATTCTCTGAAGTATTCAGATCACCTATTGTTAAGTTGAAGATATATAATAATTATCTTAGTGTTTCAATAAATAAATCTCAACTAAATAAACAATATATGGTGATGTAGAAAAGATTAATTCCCAAATTTAATATCTTTCTACAACATAGTTGCAATAACAATAGGGTTGCCGCCATTAGCCGTTGACCATAGGTATTAGTTTTGAATGAACTGAGAACCCCAAATGCCAATAGGAATAAGATTGCACCTACAGTTTCCATGTTTTTGAGACATTATTTTGAAATTCTCTTAAGCTAAGATCTTTAAAATAATTGCGTTGTTTATTTAGTCACTACACATACCACGCATCCATGAAGATAGCCTCTCTATAATTGGACATCCCAATACGTTCATTCACAACAGTGAACGACTATGCCAACTATGTCTGTACAAAGTACCATTTGTAAAGATATTGAATACTGAAGTTACATTGTTCTGAGCGAGTATATTATATAGGTGAAACAAATACGATACATACCTACAAAGGTTTTATTTGGTTGCTTGGCTACATCCCAAAATGTCATACGATGCTTTGGGAGTACTGGGAACTCGAGCGGCAGAGAAGGTTCAACAATTGTCCATCGACCAAACGAGCATTCATATTCGTGTCCAATCGCTCTAAAGTCCACATGTTCCATGTTACAACCAATTGTAACCCTGTGAATAACATACTTGCAACCAAGTTGCAGTATGCGGTTCAATCGCTCTACCTCCACCTTTCCCCAAACATTTGCTTCGATTTTTGCTCCCTTGAATGTGTTTCAGAAGAAAAATGTAAGGTTGTGTTTAAAATATCTTTACATTTTAGGAATTTATTATCAGAATGTTTTTGGTACTTACATTCTTATCCATTAGAATAAAGGAAATGTTGTCACCATATTTATTAGGACGAAATTTTACTTCCACCCTGACGCAAATACTCCACCTTGCGTAGAACGGGTACCTCCAAACTCAATATCATCAAAATCCTTAAACTTAGGGGTCGGCGGAGTTTTAGTGATGGTTGCATATGTCCGCTTACTTGCAAGTCTAATGGGTTCCATCTACACAAGCAACAATGCATACTATCACCCAGAAATAAAACTATATTAAAAAAAGAAAAATTTAAGTTGGCCGTCATACACTGTAATTTGCAATTTCAAAGATGTGGCTCAGACAGGCTGTAGTGACAAAATGCCTCAATTTGACATATGGTTCAGTTAGGTCTATTTTGGTCCTGATTGAGATAGTGACATGAAACAATTGGTTGGTTTTACTAAACGTTATGCGAGCAAAGGAAATTAACACATAAGAGAGCAAGAAAGCAACAGTCCATCCACAAATATGAGAGCATGCATTTAGTATCAGAAACTTCCTAGAGGAACGTTTGATATTTGAGGCATATTAAGAATAACTTCCACTCGGATTTTTTTGAAGTAAACTTCTAGAAAAACTAACATCACTCTTCATAAAACAATGGATCCCACAAGCAAAATGGATACTATCACCCAGATTTTCGCCCCTAACAAGCAGCAATGCATACTATCACCCACAAATCTCTACTATATTGGTCATAGTTTGGTTACCTATTGAGCGTGGAAATAGAGGGGCATTGAGTACTTGAGAACATACACCATATTCTTAGCCACTCTTCCCGAGTATCTGCATCAGAGCAAAGATGGTTAAAAGTGCATGTGCAACAATAGGGGAATGAACATCAACAATTATTCCTACGTGTACTCTTACAACGCAAAATCAACAATAGAGGACTGGCATTCAATGCAAAATCAACAATATTCATTTCCTAAATAATATACTCCACTGATAAGCTAAAAAATATTCAGTAGGAGTATTGATAGTAAAATAAGTTTCAGTCTACTTATACTCTTAGTTAATCTTCAAAGAAACTACCTTAATATTTAATTTAAGGTAACTTATAGTAGCAGCAAGTTGTTTTATTCCTACGTGTGTATTTCAGCAAGAAATTATGAAGTCTAGAGTAGCAGTGAGCATTTCAGTTACAGTCTCCACTATGTTCTACAATGCCTTATCCTCATATAACACATGTGAGGCATTACTAAATAGGAATCAACATTGCAGCTTGTATAAATATCAGGCAAACAACGTATAGTTCATGTACGGCACCGTGAATGCACCTAACCAGAGAAATGTAGTTCCATCAACGTATAGTTCATGTCTGCAGATTAAAGATTTGAATGTAATTCCATATAACCAGAGAAATGGGTCAGGGGTCGAGAAATGGTATCAGATAATGTATACAGATATTGAAATAACATTCTGAATACTAATATATAAAACCAATATGCATCATGGAGGATAACATGCTTCTATCTGAAGTTTCCTTTGAGTCAGTTATGTTACAAACTTGATTAATTTGGACCAAGCCATAAGAGTTGAATAAATACAATTTTAACAAAAGAGTGGAAGAAATATATTGCATCAGTTATGAGATCACACAACAAATACAGTTCAAAGTAAAAAATCTAGCAACATATCAGAATTGATCATTAACTCTTTTAGAGCTATAATATAATAAGATGCCAAATTCTGCTTAGAGTAGATGACAAGAAGGCCGAATTCCCTACCAACAAAAGTCAGCTAAATAAGAATTCATTTGTCACCCAGCCTTGTGACAGCAAGGGGTGATCTAGATGTCTTCCAGTGTACACGACTAATATTAGATATCAAGCCAGGAACAGTACTATTTGTTGTCAGATGAGAGCTACACAACTAATATTTCTTAATCGACATGACTAAGAAAGATTAACCTATCATTAATATGGAACATTAAAAAGTAGGCATTCGTCAAGAGTCCGCAAAAAACAAGATTCATGCCTTTCTAAAATTGTTCTATTAAAATTAATTCAGTGTGTGAAGTTAGACTAAATGGCAGCGCAACGATCAACTTAACGTGCTAGCTTATTGTCTGCATATGATCTAGTGCAGATGATTGTAAAAAAAATCAGTAAAAAGCTGTCCAACTTTGTACTGAAAATTTAAAACTTGAGCTCTTATTAGTTTTGTGTGAATTTTATATTCTTTAAGCAACAGACCAATTCTTTCATCATACCAAAGAAAAGATACAAAAAATATGACAACCTACCAACATAGATAATCTGATGAAAATGCACTCGAACAGAAAAGATAAGTCAAGAGAATTTTGAACAAAAAGCTACTTGGAGTGTTGGTTGCCTCCTACCCTGATGTGTGCTGCAGGAACTCAATGGAAAATGTTGTATGACCTGAGAATGAAACTTGCACATATTACATGGGGAAATCATAAGTTCACAGCTCAATTCAGCAAGCTTAGTAGTCTGAACTCTAAATGCAAAAAATTCAGGCTACTCCTCCACGGACATACCTCAAACAGGGAGTCGCCAGTTCTGAGGAAAAGGTTGATGGTTGACTCCTCCACGGCTCTGGCTTGTCGTCGACAAGGTTGTGAAGGAAGAGGTCGATGTGGTCTCCTCCACAGCTCCGGCGTAGTCGATGAGCAGGTGGTTCTGAGAGTGACAGAGTTGCGTGAGGACAAGCGATGATCACGGTAGCCAAAGAAAAACATTTATGGTCGTGATCCCCATAAAAAACCTCACCTTCCTCTCCCTAGAACTCGTGCTCGACGCGGTACACTGATAGGACGACGCCGCCCAAGCCCCCCAGCCACTTCCCTGGCAACGGGCATTAAACACAACAATCTTGAACAGAGCATAACTAATCATCAATGTCTAGATTATCTACAATAGAGAAGTGAGACTTATCTCACCTGAATGCTTGGCAAGCAATCAATAGAATAAACACTTAAGTGAATCACGGTTTTCTTGAACCTGTATGTCAATGTCTTCACAGATTTCACAACCGTGCTCCAAATTTCTTGAACACTACATAAGAAACAAAAAAAGGATGGCCTCATTCTCAATATCAAAGGTTAAACATGAAATCAATTAGGATAAAAGAAAGTTTGTAGATGACCCAAACTCGTAACAAAAGAACTAAAGTGAGAACAGTGGGGGTTATTTGTATTAATACTTGAAATATAATTAAAGATTAGTATGGACAGTGCGCAATGTAGTTTGCAAAATTATAAATGCATGTTATAGTCAGATGCAACAAAATTACTTTGATCTTCTATTATGGTCCAGTTTAGCTCTTCCTACACTTTTAAATTAACAGCAAGCAAGCATTGATTGACTGGACTATATTAAAGAAGGTTTGAGCATCCAAGAATAATTGTACACTGTATCTCCATAGAAAAAGGATGGCCTCATTCTCAATATCAAAGGTTAAACATGAAATCACATTAGGATAAAAGCAAGTTTGTAGATGACCCAAACTCGTAACAAAAGAACTGAAGTGAGAACAGTGGGGGTTATTTGTATTAATACTTGAAATGTAATTAAAGATTAGTATGGACAGTGCGCAATGTAGTTTGCAAAATTATAAATGCATGTTATAGTCAGATGCAACAAAATTACTTTGATCTTCTCTTATGGTCCAGTTTAGCTCTTCCTACACTTTTAAATTAACATCAAGCAAGCATTGATTGACTGGACTATATTAAAGAAGGTTTGAGCATCCAAGAATAATTGTACACTGTATCTCCATAGAAAGGGTTTTTTCTAGAGGAAACAAATCAAATGCTAGCAGCTAGTATGCTTGAAAAAATAATATGTATATCCAGTAGCTGGTTTGCTTTTTCCCTAGCGTTCCTGATAATAAAAACTGAGCCTAACCCCTACTGTACCCCATGTAAAGTGTGTTGCTGCACAAATGCACTAACCCAACATATATTAATCGCATCTGGTTATAGTTTCTCATGCTATGTCTAAGTACCAGACCTTGATCTCTAGTTCTCAAATGAACATGACACCATGCTATAACCCATGTTTTGTGCACTCTACAATCTGAATCGGTGTATGTGTATTTATATACCCAGCCTTGGTGAAATATTCAGGCCAATCCTCCACTGAACCAAGATTGCTGAAAAATTCAGGCTACTCCTCCACGGATATACCTCAAACAGGTAGTCGGCAGTGGTGAGGAAAAGGTTGATGGCTGACTCCTCCACGGCTCCGGCTTGTCGTCGACAAGGTTGTGCAGGAAGAGGTCGTCGTGGTCTCCTCCACAGCTCCGCCGTGGTCGACGATGAGCAGGTGGTTCTGGGAGTGACATAGTTGCGTGAGGACAAGCGTTGATCACGGTAGCCATAGAAAAACATTGCTGGTCGTGATCCCCATGAAAAAAACTCACCTTCCTCTCCCTGGAACTCGTGCTCGACGGGGTGGACTGATAGGACGACGCCGCCCGGCAGCTAATTCCCTGGCAGGACGCTCCGAGGTGTTGGTTCCGGGAATTGCAGAGCTGCGTGATGGGGGCGTCAGGAGCTCGGTGATGAGAATGAGAGAGGATGAGAGAAATGAGACGGGAGGGCACGGACAATTATACCGGTTGAGAGCAAGGCGCACGAGCTCCACGATCGCTGCTGAACGGCGGTTGCGCATGGACCGAAGAGAAACGGCGGCGGTTGCCATTGGTGGTGTTGACCACGAGACAGGACGTGGAAGACCGATGCAGCGCGCGTAGATCCTCCACCTTCGAGCTGCCTTGCATCCGCAACCGCCGGTCACGATGGACGGCCGTCTCTGACGCCCCCGACCTCCCCCGCCGTCGCCGACCTGCCCCGCCACCAGCCGCGCGCCTCCACCTGCATCCCGTCGCCGTGCCTCTCGGTGGATGGGGATTCCGGCCGTCCCCTCCCCCACCGGACACGCGTCTCCACCTCCATCCCGTGCCCCCCCCCCCCTGATTCCGGCAGTTGAGGGTGGATCCTTCACAGAGATTAGGTCGTGGCCTCGTGGGAGTTGGGGACGAAGGGGTCACATGTTTGTTTTTTCGACGCCATGGTCGTGCGGGACTGCGGGAGACGGGAGTTCTTTATCTTAGCGATCGTCGGGCGGGAGGTATGGAGGACGGACGACCCACCACCTCTTTTGCTTTAATGTAGTAGAGATCATTCAGAAACTCTTAGAGTACTAGCCATGTGGATCATCTTCTGCACTGTCAAAGCTATGATAGATCTTCTCATCTCCCAAAAACGCTCTATCATTCGCATGTTTATTACATCGACGTTGTCATTCTTGGTGGATAGGATTGCTCTAGACGTCATGTATTCTGGATTGGCCATATTATGGTCGAGAGCAGGAAACACATGATCGATCAACTTCTCTATGTCGGCTACCTTGCTTGTGGAAGGTACGCATATATCTTCGGGTAGTTGGATGTTGCCTTGTTCGTCAGTTTCCTCGGTGCCATTGCCTACCCTCAATAGGTAGTCTGCGAACCATCTGTCGTTAAGAGCCCTCATGTTAGCGACGAGCCTTTTCTGGCGCATTACATTCCAGAGGTACGAACTACGCAGGCTCGCGTCAATTATCTGACCCCGTGACCCTTTCCTAACTACCGGAAGCACCTGCCTGAAGTCCCCACCAAACACGACAGTCTTCCCTCCGAAAGGTATGTCTCGTCGGCCCATGATGTCTCGCATGCTCTTGTCCAACGCCTCAACCGCCTGCCTCTTCGTCATGGTGGCCTCGTCCCATAGGATTAGTGAAGCCATCCTGAGGAGCTTTGTTGTTCCACTTTGCTTGGTGAAGTTGCACGATGCACCATCATCAATGTTTAGTGGGATCTTGAACCTTGAGTGGGCGGTCCTGCCTCCAGGCATGATAGAAGCGGCAACACCGGATGTCGCTGTGGCCACCGCGACCTTCTTCGCGCCTCGAACCGTAGCGATCAATGCCCTGTATAGAAAGGCCTTCCCAGTTCCTCCCGGACCGTCGATGAAGAACACGCCCCCTTCACTTCCGTCAATGGCTGCTAGTATCTCGTCATAGGCCTGTCGCTGCTCAGGGTTTAGTGAGGACTCTTGAGACTTGTCGCACTCGTCAACCTCGATAGTGGTTTCCTCGACGACTTCCCGGGCCTCGCATTCTGTGCTATCATAAGTCTCGTCGATGTCCGGAAGAGGGAACAACTTTATGTCCTTGCCCATGGACTGCAGCATTCCCCTGATATCAATCAACACCATTTGCTGCACCGTGATTGGGCACGTGTGACGTTGCCGGTAGTCGTCAGACATCGCCTCAAGGTGCCTATCCCAAAGACCACACACGTCACCAGGTTCACAAAATACCAAGATTGTTGCAAAGAGTCTCCTGAGAGAAACTGGCATGGCCCATTGCTCTGACTCCGTAAGACACTCATCGAGGGTGTTGTCCGCCTCGATGAGACCCCTCCTTTCGGCGGCCTCACGAAAGGTATCGCATAGCACACCTTCCACGGTTTCCAGGTCTTCGAAGGACACTGAGCCCGATACATGGTTTAGAAGCACCCGCAGAAAAAACCGCTCCCCCTTGGCAGGATTAGCTGACACGATTCGACCTACTGGGAAACAACTGTTTTTCCTTTTCTGCCAAAACTTTGATCTTTGCCAAGTGAACCTTCCTGGAAACTCCTTGTACAGAATATCTCGAGCCCACGCGTGCTGTTGGTTAGCCACAAAATACTCCGTCAACATAGACTTTGATGTGTTACCATTGGCGAGGATGTCATTCAAGTTATCTCCCGCTTTGAATGTGACCATCTGCATGTTTGGAAGATGTAGCGGCAACTGTAGGACCGACGGGTAGTTCTCGCATAGGGCGAAGCAAAATATCCTCCAGATCGCCTCCGGAGGAGTTACCCACCTCGCATCAATGAATCTCTTGATCTCATCGATGTTACCATGGGCGTCGGGTTGGTCGATATTGAACGAAGTCTGATCATGGCCCTTATATATGTATTTATATAGGTACTTGACAGACTTTATGCTAGAGCACACCTCCACATTGATGTGGCAGTTGAACATTCGTAGGAGGTAAGGGTTGTAAGGCACGACCCATCTATTGTCCAACTCTTGACCCCGGACCAACGCTGATGGACCGTCTTTTCGTCTTCGATAAATGGGGTAGGCGTCTTTTCCCTACACGGTGGTCTCGTTGAACTCCCAGGGGTACTTACACTTGCACGACCCCTCTTGCATGCTGTCGGGTTATGACTCCCAGGAATCGGGGGTAGTCACTTCCGGAAGTGTAGTTCGAAAGGGGATTGAACGCGGAGGTCTAAACCCTCAAGTGGCTCCGCGACGTTGCTCGCCGGACCCGAAGAAGACGCACACCCGACCAAGGAAGACACCGTCATTTACCCAGGTTCACGACCCTCGTGAGGAGGTAAGACCGCTACTCCTGCATGTCTGTATTATATGTGGAAGGTTACAGTACAATTGAGCTTGCCGGAAGCCCCCTTGAGGCGGTTCTTGCCTGGGGAGGGAAGCGATGATCTTCTTCCTCCTCCGGCCAGAGGCTAACCTAACCAGTGTTTCTAGGGTTTATAAGGGTGCTTTGCACGCAAAGGGCCGACCCTTGCTACGATGGATGTCGTCTCTCTTTTATAGGCGCCTCGGGCCTTCTCCTTCGGCTTGGCCTTCCAGGTGGCTCCCACATGCCAGTGGCAGGGCGGAGCACGAGTCCACCGCACTCCATTCGTCCATGGACTCGGTCCATTGTTGACAAAGGCGGCGCCGTGGCCGACAGGAGGCCGACGGTGCGGTACTATCAGCAGAGCGGGCAGTCTCTGAGGTGGAGCCCGCGATGACGATTTCCGTTGGAGGGTTGCGCCGTCCACCTGCTTTATCGTCAGAGTAGAAGGTCCTCACAGCTGTGCAGCAGGCGGAGCAGCTTTGTTGACCGCTTTATCGCCAGGGACAGCGACGGGCGTGTGCGCGCCACTGCACGAGCGTGGCAGAGGTCACGTGCGCTCTGCCGTGCTTCCTTGGCCGCGACGTTTCCCTTCAGGCCTGAGGGGAGACTCCTGTTGGACTCCCCTCAGGCGGATTGGTTCCTCGGGGGGGGGGGGATCTCCTGAGGCGAGGGGTCCCCTGAGGCCCTCGTTTCCTCTTCAGGCCCTCGAGGGGAATTGTCTCTCGAGGGTCCCGCCAGGCGGTGACGCCTGGTCCTTAGTCGTTTCGTCTGACACTGGACCGCGTGCGAGGCCTGGGGGGAATGGGCTCTTGATACCTCAGTTCCCACTGGGTCGACAGTAGCCCCCGGGCCCATGATGGGCACGACTTAGCCCATGGGCTTAGGCGAAGCGTCGTGGGCCCTTAGTGCCCAGCCGGCCCGAGCCACGCGGCACTTGGACGATTAACGGCCTCGCACGATCTGGGGCGTGAGTCGTGGGGGGTCCCACCATGCCCCGATAACCGCTCCTGGAGGGGACATAAAGCCCGAGCACTGCGGCAGGGAGCCGTTACCGTTTCCAATTCTTCGCAGAAAATTCCGCTCCACAGAGCTCTCCGCCTCCGCGCTCTCCTGCGAGTTTCTGTTCTCCAACTCCTTCCAACCTCCGCACCCGTGACAATGAGTCCTCTCAAGAGCAAGGGCAAGGCCGCCGCGGGGTCTTCCTCCCAGGCGGAAGCCACGGAGACCATGATGGGCGCGGCGCTGCTCGGCGTGCGTGTCAACGAGAAATCACTCTCCAAGGTCCGATGCCTGGTGGCGGACCGGACGAACGAGCACGGCGCCACCGCCCTGAAGCCTGCGGCGCACGGGAAGCGCCCGCGGGGGTTTTTCCCGGTCTTCCAGCACTGCCTGGTCGCGGGACTGGTGCCGCCCTTCTCGCCGTTCCTGGAGGCGGTGCTGGCATTCTACCAGGTGCAGCTGCTGCACCTGCACCCCAACTCCATCCTCATCCTCGCCGTCTTCGCCTACCTCTGCGAGGCGTACCTGGGCCTGAAGCCCACGGTGGCTGTTCCGGTGCTTCTACGCGCTCCGGAACATGGCGAAGAACGAGCGCTCCGGGTGCGTCTCGTTTCGCATCGTCGATGTCATGGGGGGTGTCTACATCCCCATGTCCTGGAGCGAGGGCAAGGCCATCACGTCCGTGACAAAGAAAGTAGACGACTTCCGCCAGAAGTGGTTCTTCGTCGGGGTGGAGCGTCCCTGCGCCTTCCTCGAGGCCCCCGACGAGCCTCCAGTGAAGAAGTCCCATTGGGGCAAGGATACCTTCGACGGCGCCAAGAATGTGAGCCTGATGGGGCACCTGAGCTTCCTTCACGAGGAGGGCCTCACAGGGCAGATGGTCGTGGCGGACTTCGTGACTCGCCGCATCGCGCCCCTCCAAGCTCACTCGGTCCCCACGTGGATGTACTCGGGGCCGAACGACAAGATGCGGCTCCACATTGAGGACAACGACAAGGACGTCGTCGACAACATCCTCTCCGCGCTCTTCGTCAACCCCTCTGTGCTTCTCGTGGATGAGCTCCGCGCGGCGCTCCGGCCCCTTCACCAGTACAACCTGACGGAGCGCATGGCCCTCCTGGAAGGGATGCCTCCGTTCACCCCGACAGGCCCGGCGGACTCCGATGTGCCGATGCCGGCCCCGCGGGGAGCAGAGGGGGCCGATTCTCCCTCGGCTTCAGGAGCTGGCCTAGGTGAGGAGGAAGCCACAGCTGGGGAGGTCTCCTCTTCTAGAGCTGGGCCGTTTACTGACGAGATTTGTGATATCTCGTCAGGCGACGAAGATGCCTTCGTGGTGACGCCCTCGCGCCCCGTGGAGGAGGAAGCAGAGGAAGGGGAGGCCTCGGGCGTGGAGGGCTCTCCAGGAAGGTGCGGGCCTCACCCCAAGGTCATCGTGGACCACACAGGGGCGAGGCCGTCTGACGTCCTTTCCAAAAGAAAGGCGGAGGCGCCCCCCGCGAGGCCTGCTGCCAAGCCCTTCCCCTCATGGCGCTCGCCAGGCCTGGTGTGGGTCGATGCTGGCGCTCCCCCTCCAGGGTGAGTTTACATGACGTTGGGTCGTTTCGCCTCTCGGTTTCTTTTTTCACCTCATCCTTTGTTGAAGTCTTTTCTTAGGCTCTTGCTAGCGGTCCTGCACCTGCGAAGCGCCGCCGGCTGTGCAAGGCGTCCGAGGTGAAGAGCGCCACGACAGGGGCCGTGGCTGACAAGGCTGCGAGGCCTGTGGAGGCAGCCCCGGCGGTCCCCCTTGAGGAGGCACCTCAGGTGGAGGTGACTGCGCCCCTTGCGGGGGTGGCTGATCCTCATGTGAAGGAGGGCGCCGTAGGCCCGGATGCTCCTGCAGCGCCCCGCGAGCCTCCGGCGGTGGAGGGCTCGGAGGCGAGAACTTCTGCGCCACCTCGTGCTGCTACTCCACCTCGTGCGGCTACGCCCCCGCGCGAGGCCACTCCGCCACGTGCGGCTACGTCTACGCGCGAGGACAATCCGCCAGCGAGCCAACGCCGCCGCGCGCGTCGACGCCTCCGAGTGTGCCTGCTGCGTCGCGTGCGCCCACCGCTTCTGCGCAGCCCGCGACGGAGACCTGTGAAGCACCGGCAGGCACGGGCGCGTCTGCCGGGGACGGTTCTTCCTCTCCTCCCCGCCAGGCTGGAGGCGAGGAGCGCCTCGCGGCTGCAGGGCCTGAAGGGGGCGCGGGCTCCGGCGGGGCTCAAGCTAGCCCCTGAGTTCTCCCCGAGGACGGACCTGCGGGACTCGACGCCGAGGCCGGGCCTTCTACGAGCCAAGACCGGGTGCTCCGCGGCTGGGACTGGAGCGCGGGGCGTCGCGAGGCCGCCTTTGTCCTCGTGAGGGAGTCCCTGGAGGGCTTGGAGGCGCACCTCTCCCTTGGGGACATATGGCTCGCTCGGCAGCAGGAGGAGCTGGCGAAGTCGTGGGCGTCCTTCCACGCGGCGGTCGAGGCGCGCCGGCTGGAAGATTTGGCGCTGCAGGCCGCCCGCGAGGAGGCCATCAGCTTCGCCAAGGAGACCCGCGAGGGGGCCATCCGCGACGCTGCAGAGCTGCTCAACCCCCTCCAGGCGGAACGCGACGCTGCGGCGGAGCTCCTGCGTGAGGTCAGGGCGGAGCGCGAGGCGATGGAGGGCTCATTGGCGCAGAAGAGCCGCGAGTTGGGCCAGCTGGAGGCCCAGCTGCTCTCCACCCACCAGGCCGCATCGTCTGCTCTGGAGAAGGACCGCATGGTCTTCGCCGAGCGCGAGCAGCAGCTGGTCCTCAAGGAGGAGGAGCTGCAGCAGCACGAGGAGCAGCGCCTCCAGGTGGAGAAGGACCTGGTTGCTCAGTGCGAGGCCCTCGAGGAGCGAGAGGGCGAGTTGTCCAAGGCGACCCTGAGGTACGACGACAACGTCGCTGCCCAGAAGGTGGCTTACGAGCGCTTCGAGCGGCGCTTCGCCGAGAAGAAGAAAGAGACCGAGGACGCCCTCGCGGAGCGCGAGAAGCAGTTCCGTAAGTCCACTTCTCAGAACTCCGTGACCTGGCCCAGTCGCAGGAGGACCGCTTCAAGGCCAAGCACGCCGCGGACACTCAGAAGATCGCCGAGCTCGAGAACGCCAACTCCAAGCTGGAGGCCCGCCTCGCTCGCGCTAAGGATGGCCGCCACCGAGCGGAGGAGGCTCGCACCGAGGCTGTCCACAACCTCAACTCCTTGGCCAAGGACGTGGAGGAGCAGGTGGCCCCGGCGATGCAGCGAGCGGCGGAGGCCTCGGATTCTGCCAACGCGGCTCGGGCGCTCACGAAGCAGCGCGAGCGCATGTTCGAGGCGCTAGTTGCTCGTGGCAACAAGCTGGCCTCGCAGCTGGGAGCAGACGCGCTGCACACGAACGTTCGGGGCCGCAGCGATGCTGCCATGTACCTGGTCTACTTCGACCAGCTCTTCGCAGCGCTCGAGGGTCCCGTCGCCGAGCTTCGGAAGATGATCAGGACGAGAGTCGGCAGCTCTTGGGGGTGGTGGTGGATCGCATCTTCACCAACCTCAAGCTCCTCACGCCAGACTTCGACCTCGGCTCTATGACCGAAGCCGCCTAGGGCGAGGACGCGCAGCGGGTCTCAAGCTCCCTCCGCGAGCAGGTGGACGCCTTCTGCAACCGCTTCAGGCGCACGGAGGCTGCACCGGAGGACAGCGAGGAGGAGGCCTGCTCTGCCGAGGCTGAAGAGAGTGCCGCGGAGGAGGTCCAAGGCGGTGCGGCTTCCCAATGAGTCATTCTCCATTGCGCCTGCGAGCGCTTGTATCTGCACCAGCTGTGTGCTTTAGACATTTTAAGACCTTTGGCTTGTAATATAGTTTTAACTGCTGTTTTAATTCGAGATTGTCTGCCCCTCGTGAGGTCTCTTTGAACTCATCTTCATGTCTATTTGTTTTCTGCGTCGTTAGGTCCCATCTCTTCGTGCCATGACTCCTCCGCCTCGGTATGCGGGAGCAATGACTCCGCAAGGCCGGGGGGAGTTTAGGCCTAGGAGAGGTAAGAGCCTTGAGTCGCGATGCTCAAGTGCTCCCCTTAGACGTGCGAGTAGTACATGAAGCGCAAGGGAAAGCGAAGTCGCTCGAGGGGCAAAGACGCGCGCTAGGGAGAGAAAAACGCTCTTAAAGCGTGGGTGCGAGACTTAGCTTCTCGAGGTTTTCGCTCTGTGAAGGCTTTTCGCCTGGCGAGGTTGCCCACTTGAGGGGTCGCTCCTGGGGAGGCTTTTCGCCTGGCGAGGTTGCCCACTTGAGGGGTCGCTCCTGGGGAGGCTTTTCGCCTAGCGAGGTTGCCCACTTGAGGGGTCGCTCCTGGATGCCCCTTCAAGCTCGTGGGGAATTCTTCCCAGCAGGTATTAGAGGGGCGAACCCAAATGCTGAAACACGGATCAAGCGATTCGTGCACGCTTATAGGTCCCCTTAGGCGTTCCTTGCGAGGAGGGTAAGTACCAAGGTCCTCTGTAGAGATGGCGTGTTTGTGGGATCTTGCCCTCCAGACAGAGCTCGGACTCTTGGATTTTGCAGTGCTGCTGGTGTGTCATTTGAGGCACTGGCACCGTACTCAGCCCCTGCTCGCGAGGTACGCATGTGGAGAGATATAAGCGCACACTTCAACAATAGTAATGCGTAAATAAAAACCCCCCAAAAACATTTTTTAAGCGGCGCCGAAGCGCTAAGTTCACTTAGGAACGAGATTGAGTCATTATTCTTGGGATTATCAAGTTAATGCTCTGACCATGTCGAGGCATGGGGACCACCTGTTGGTGGCAGAGACTCTCAACGACCTGAGGTGGCTCGTTTTAATTGAGAGCTCGGAGGGTTTTCCCTCGAGTGAAGCCTTTGGGGCTTTGGAGGTTTAAGCCGTTGGCGTTTTAACCTCCAGAGACAAGAATGCTTGAAGGTTGAGCCGTAGGCTGCCTCGTCCGCTAGGAGTCTCGACGTGACAATGATCACGTGCGTGGCAATGACCACGGGTGTGTTTGTTCCCTTAGGAGACAATGCATGTGTTTGAGGTTTAAGCCTTTTGGCGTTTTAACCTCTAGAGACGACATTGCTTGGAGGTTGATCCGTAGGCTGCCTCTTCCGCTTGTCTTCTCGACGTGACAATGATCACGGGTGTGGCAATGACCACGGTTGCATTTGTTCCTTTAGGAGACAAAGCTATGTTTTTGGAGGTTTAAGCCTTTTGGCGTTTTAACCTCTAGAGACGGAAAATGCTTGGAGGTTGAGCCGTAGGCTGCCTCGTCCGCTTGACGTCTCGACGTGACAATGATCACGTGCGTGACAATAATCACTTTTTTTAACTTGTTCCTTGCGGATACAAAGATTTGCGAGGTTTAAGCCTTGAGCTTTTAACCTTGAGGGACAAAAAGGTGCTTGGAGGTTGAGCCGTGGGCTGCCTCTTTCGCTTAATGCCCTGACGTGATAATGGTCACGAGTAGAACTTGCGCAGATGCATGATGTTCCATGGATTCTTGACGGGGACGCCGTCTTGCGTCTCGAGGCGAGCCGCGCCAGGCCTGGCGATGTGGGTGACCCTGTAGGGACCTTCCCACATCGGGGAAAGCTTGTGGAGGCCTTCCCTGGAGAGGATTCGCCTGAGGACGAGATCGCCTGCCTCCAGGGTGCACGAGCGTACATTGTGGCTGTGGTAGCGCCTCAGGGACTTCTGGTACTTGGCCGCCCGGAGGAGCAGCAGGTCGTCGTTGTGGAGGTCCTCCTGCTGGTCCTCATTAAAGCCCAGGACCCGTGGGGATCCATGCTTTATCTCTGCGGGGAGGACTGCTTCGGCTCCATAGACGAGTGCGAACGGCGTTTCCACGGTGGGCTTGGGTGGCGTGGTACGGATGGACCAGAGCACCGAGGGTAGCTCATTTATCCTTTCCTTGCCGTGGCCCTTGAGGATATCGAAGGTCCTGGTCTTTAAGCCTTTGAGGACCTCTGCGTTTCGCGCTCGGCCTGTCCGTTGCTTTGCGGATGGGCGACTGGGGCGAAGCAGAGCTTGATGCCCATTTTCTGACAGTAGGCTCTGAAGATGCCACTTGTGAATTGCGAGCCATTGTCGGTGATGATGCGGTTAGGCACTCCGAAGCGGCAGACCAGGCCTCTGACGAATTTCACCGCCGCGCCTGCTGTGATTGCGCGCGTCGCCTCCACTTCAGGCCATTTTGTGAACTTGTCAATGGCCACGAAGAGGTAGCGATATCCACCTTTTGCCGTTGGGAAATGTCCCAGGATGTCCAGCCCCCAGACCGCAAACGGCCACGAGAGCGGAATGGTTCGTAGCCCCAGCGCTGGTTGGTGGATTTGCTTGGCGTGGAATTGGCAGGCTTCACAAGCTTGAATTATGTCCGTTGCATCTTGAAGCGCTTGAGGCCAGTAGAAGCCGCTCCTGAAGATTTTTCCTGTGAGGGTGCGGGCGCACGAATGGTGGCCGCATTCCCCGCTGTGGATGTCCTTAAACAGTAGTTTTCCTTCTTCAGGAGGGACGCACTTGAGCGCGATGCCGTTTGGGCGCTTGCGGTAGAGAATTCCTTCGAGGATTTGGTACGATTTTGCTTGGCGGGCAATTCGCTCTGCTTCAACATCTTCCTCGAGAAGGATCCCTTTGTGGAGGTAGTCTTTGATCTCGTCGATCCATCCTGCCTCTTGGTGCACCGCTGTGAGCAACAGACGCTCCCCTGTGGGGGGCCCGCAGCCTGGAGCTCCGCTTGCAGGTGGTGGCGGGAGCGCTTCGTCTGTGCTAGCGGGCAGGGCCTCTAGGGGCTGCTTTATGGATGCCTTGACGAGCCTTTCTTCAAAGACACCTGGCGGCTGAGCCTGCCGCTTTGATGCACGCTTGGCGATGTCATCTGCCTCTTAATTTTCCTTTCTTGGGATATGCATGAGCTCCATTCCCCTGAAGTTCTTCTCCAGCCTACGGACCTCTTCAAGGTATGCGGCCATGTGGTCGTCCTTGGGCTTGTAGCTTTTGTTGGAGAAGTTGACGAGCCGCTGGGAGTCGCCCTTGATGAGTATATGCTTGACGCCTAGGGCGATTGCGGCGCGTAGGCCAGCAAGCAGCCCTTCATACTGGGCGATGTTGTTGGATATCTTGTCGATTCCGAAGCACAGCTGGACTGCGTAATATAACTTGTCGCCTTTGGGTGAGGTCAGGACTACACCTGCCCCACCGTGGCGGCAAGCGAAAGCTCCGTCGAACTTCATGGTCCAGTAGCTGGGCATTACGGCTCCAGGGGACTCGTGCTCTTCTTCCCAGGGCTCTTCAGGGCTTGGATCAGTCCATTCGGCGACGAAGTCTGCCAGCGCTCTTCCTTTGATTACCCTTGTGGTATCGAAGCACAAATTGAATGGCTGTAGCTCGACGTTCCATCCTGCGTCACGATCTGTTGCATTTGGGTTGCGCAGAATTTGCTCCACAGGGAAAGAGGTTACCACCGTGATGGGGTGCCCCTGGAAGTAGTGTCACAACTTTCTTGAGGCGATGAGGAGTGCGAGGAGAAGCTTCTGCTGCATCGGGTACCGCTCGCGAGCATCACGCAGTAGTGTGCTGACGAAGTAAACTGGATGCTCGACGAGAGTAATTCCTGTTTCCGTGGCGTCTTTCGCCTGAGGTGGCTCAACTTGGCCCTCGATGGGGTTGGCTTCAAGGGGCTTGTCCTGGGCCTCGAGAGTGTTGGCCTCGAGGGAGGTGGCCTCGAGGGACGTGGCCTCGAGGGACTTGGCCTCGAGGGACCTGGCCTCGAGGGACTTTGCCTCGAGGGACGTGGCCTCGAGGGACGTGGCCTCGAGGGACTTGGCCTCGCAGCGCTCCTCCTGGGCCTCAAGTGTGTTAGCCTCTTGAGGCTCCTCAGTCCCTTCGGCATGAACCTCTTGCAGCGGTTGAATCGGGGCGGTCCCCTCTTGAGGCTTTGGGCCTGGCGGTGGCTTTGTGAGGACTGCCCTTTCGTTGAGCCCTTTATCAGGAGGCTTTCTCTTTGGAGTGGTTGCACTCTTCTTGTGAACTACATGCTCCTCTCTTTCCACCACAAGGACAACACTGGCTGTTTGTGGAGTAGCTGACAAGTACAGCTTCAGGTGCTCGCCAAGCCTTGGGGCGACCATTACAGATGGGCTGGCCAAGTACTTCTTCAAGTCCTCAAATGCTTTTTCAGCTTCAGGGGTCCACTTGAAAGTGTCCGTTCTTTTCATGATCTTGAAAAACGGCAGGGCCCTTTCGCCGAACTTGGAGATGAATCGACCCAAGCTGGCCATGCAGCCTGCCAGGCGTTGCATGTCCTTGAGCCTGCGTGGAGGTTGCATGTCTTCTATGGCCTTGATTTTGTCTGGGTTCGCCTCTATGCCCCGACGAGACACGAGGAACCCCATCAATTTGCCTGAAGGTACTCCAAAGACGCACTTGGCGAAGTTGAGCTTGATGTTCACCTTGCGCAGGCTGGCGAAGGTTTCTTCAAGGTCTCCGAGAAGAGTATTTCCTTCTCGCGACTTCACGACGATGTCATCGACATATGCTTCAGCGTTTCGCCCCATTTTCCCGCCAAGGGCTATCCTCATTAACCTCTGGAAAGTGGCTCCGGCATTTTTTAGGCCGAAGGGCATGCAGACGTAGCAATACACACCGCATGGGGTGAGGAAGGCCGTCTTCTCCTCATCCTCTTTAGCCATCTTAATCTGGTGATAACCAGAGAAGGCATCGAGAAAACAGAGGAGATCGCAGCCTGCCGTGGAGTCCATGATCTGGTCGATTCTGGGCATGGGATAAGGGTCTTTGGGCCAGGCCTTGTTTACATCAGTGTAGTCGATGCAGAGGCGGCCTCCGCCGGCGGGTTTTGGGACTACCACGCCGTTGGAGAGCCAAGTGGGGTGCGCGACTTCGCGAACGACTTTTGCCGCTTTGAGCTTCTCGACCTCCTTGACGATGAATGATTGCTTCTCGGGGGGCTTGCTTTCTTGCTTTTTGCTTGACAGGGGGCGCGTTTGGGCACACGACCAAGTGGTGCTCGATCTCCTCCCTCGGTACACCAGACATATCTGACGGTGTCCATGCGAACATGTCAGAGTTTGCCTGGAGGAAGGCGACGAGCGCACTTTCCTATTTGGGAGGCAGCGCAGCGCCAATGGTGACGCTAGCCCCCGAGCCTTCAGCCCCCGAGCTCCCTGAGCTCAGAGAGATCTTCTTGGTAGCAGCTGCCTCCTGGGAGAACAACTGCTTCTTCTTCTTGGGCCTCTTGAGAGGCTCTTGGTCCTCGTCTGCGGGGAAGGCCATGGCAGCGGTCTTGTAGGCCGTCTCAACAGCGCGCGTAGCGTCCAGGACATGCCCACGTATGGTGATCGTGCCGGCGCTGCCGGGGATCTTGACCATGTTGTACGCATGGTGCGTGACGGCCATGAACTTCGCGAGCGCGGGGTAGCCGAGGATGGCGTTGTACGGCAAGCCGATGTGCGAAACATCGAAGTCGATGTGCTCGGTGCGGTAATTTTCCTCACTCCCGAAGGTGACGGCGAGCCTGACCTGGCCTAGAGGCTCGATCGAGCCGCTGGTGACCCCCGTGAAGGGCCTCGAGGGCATAAGCCGCTCGTAGGGCGCTTGAAGCGCTTCGAACGTATCTATGGAGATAACGTTCAGGCCTGCTCCGCCATCGATGAGCGTCTTGGAGACAGCCACATTGTCGATGGTGGGGGTGTAGACCAGCGGGAGGGTTCTAACAGTCTTGGTGTACTTGGGGTGGTCCTGAGCGTCGAAGGCGATGGTGTACTGCGACCACTTGAGGGGCCTGGAGGTTTCCGTGCTTGGGAGGGCGGCGTTGAGCTCGCAGGCGAACTGCTTGAACTGGTTGTTCGACTTTGGCGCCTGCGCCCCCCCGAGGATGCAGGCAATGGCGCCCCTCGGGGCTTGGTAGCCGCCATCTTCCTCGTCAGGTAGGTTGCCGTTCTGTTCTGTGGCGTTGGCCTGATTTCCAGATGATCTCTGGTAGCCGCCCTTGCGTCCGCTCCCGCGGTAGCCACGACCTCGACCGCGGCTGCCACTGCCTTCTTCTTGCTCGCGCTCCTTGCTCAACCAGCACATATTTGAAGCTTGTAGCAGTAGTAGTATCTGATGGAGACGTATAAACGACCGCCCCCCTCTACGTGAAAGATTGAAAATGAAGGTTAGACACGATGGGAGGATGATTCATTCTATTCAGAAATAAAGAAGCATCTCAAGTAGACGAACCTCCATCATCATCACGTTCCGCTCTTGGTAGTTGTGCAACGTGCCAAGGTACATTACGTTTAGGGATGTTTGGATGCCATCCAAACTCTCCCCTTGGGAAGAAGAGGGGATAGGAGAGCGGGCCGTAGCATCCTTGTGTTGCTTGTATGCTATACCTCTCATTGTTGTTCCCATGGAGGGTAATGCTGCGCTTGAACCTATTTGCCAGTTCATTGCCCTCGACCCAGATGGCGGCCACTTCTGTCGATATTGGTAGATTGTACCTCCGTTTGTCTAGCTTATGATATGTGTTAAGTTCTATCCTGTAATCCTCGAGGTTGTCCCTGTGAGCCCCCAAACTCCTAAACTGCTCAGAATAGGGGTTCCCTCACATGATGTTCGTCAACTTTCGGACAACCTCCTGGTCTAGTTGCTTAGTGGCTTCCTTTCGATGAGTCAGGTTGGGGTCATCGTCATATAAGTACAATTGCAGATGTTCTGGACAAGAGCCTGGCCCGAACGAATGCACGTTGTGGTACATGTCGCCGTTTGCCCGGAATGTGTAGGTACCATACCTCATGTTCGTGCAACTGTTGTCAAGGCATACCCCAAGGGTGGTGAAGGACAAGTGGCCGTTGAAGAATCAGATGCTCTCTCGAAAATGTCTTGAGTCTGCATCTGCGCTAGACCATAACCTCATCAGCTCCAGAATAGGTTCTGGTTCAACAAGGTCTACTTGCCCATTTAGACAGCGGAATCCGGGGGTCTCACGCTCAAACTTCTTGGCCTTGCAGTGTCTGCAGTCTGGCACTTTCTTCAACATGTGTGTGCTATTTGGGAGGTTTGAGTACACGAAGTCGTAAGGATCGATAGGGCCCGCGCTGGATGAGTCTGTGAGATACTCGAAGTCCATATCATCAACATCAGAACCTGCAAGCATATCGTGCAAAAAAATATATTAATATTATAACTCGTAATAGAGAAGGCAGGTGGAAAGGCTGGATACGTACCTTCACCAGTAAATAGGTAGTCGTCCTCGTCCGTGAGGTCATTAGGGACAGTATTCTCGTCCATGAGTCTGCTAAGGAAGGCATCCATGTCACCTGCAACATTGAGTCGGTAAGTAAAAGTTCGACGAAGCTTAGCATAAGAAGAAGAGTGAATTATGAGAACCACCGTCCGTTCCGATGGTGTAGCCTGATGTGTTCCCTGAAGGGGAGATGGGAGGTGAAGCATCTTCCTGTCCGGTGGGTGGTGCGTGCTTGCTCGATGTTTGTTTTTCTGTCGCCAAAGCAACTGCATTTGGGCATGGCATTGCAATGGATTTAGCGCAAGGGGTGTTCCGCCTAGCTGCCTTGTTTGCCTTGCGCTTAGTTAGCAAAGCCTCCCTCTCATGTTCAGGTATGCTCTTCCTGCGCGTTCTTCTGTTGGCGTTGATCTCTTTCCTCTTCTCCGAATCTATATTTTGTCGGGACTGTCTTCGACGGGCATTCCTCTTGTCAAAGGATCCATTCTTCTATGCCTTCTTTTTGGCATAGGCTGCTCGTTTACGTCCATTACTCTCATCCTTTTGCTCAGTCGTCAAGCAATTTCATCGAGCTCTATCACGTTCGCGTCTTGCTAGATTTCTCTCTTCTTTTGAAATGCTGACAATCAGTTGATTTTGCTCCGCCATCATTGTACTTGATCTTCCTGTGAGATCATTGACATGTTTATTCCCTGAATTATGTCATTAAGAAATAATTAGATATAAAACCAGGTGGGCAACATTGTATTAGACGACATGACGAAGTTTGTAACATTTGAACCTTGGTCTCAAAGTTTCACTGTATTGGTAAGGTTATTTTGAAATTGAGTAAGTGGAGTATACAATTGAATATGATCCTCTTCCTCATCGGACGACGAAGTAAGTGGAGTATTCAAAGGTTCGTGTACAGAAAACCCTGTGAGAGGCCGCGACACATTACTTGCGCGGGATCGCTTTGAAACACCTTGTTCACTAACCACTGGTCGAACAATAATTCAAAAAACATGAATCATGTTATTGTCAATTAATATGTCATATGTGAAGTGATAATTTTTTAACTACTTAATAAAGGGTCCGCGAATTGTAAACTTCTTTTCCTTTCCGTGACATCTTTGAAGTACTATTTTTGTAATCTACTCCTCGCACCACCTTTTATTACTCTATAGGAAAAGATATGATGAAATGAAGGGGAAATATGAAAATAAAAATAAACAATATAACAAAGAAGGTTAAGCATGAGTAAACGAACACACTTTGTGTATCCAACATGGCACTAATGGCCAACACATGGCGTGGTGCAAAAACTTTCATACATAGTAAGATGCTAAAAGCATCCTATTCATTGTTCATTAGATCTTCTTCCTTATATGAGATTCCGGTACATTTAGTGATATTTCACAAACAATGTAGTAACCAAATTTAGAATTACGTGTTATACTCATACGTAACAAAATGAACTGAATCTTCTCTTATGGTTCATTTTAGCTCTTCGTACACTTATAAATTATCAAGGAAGCACCGATTCATTTATTGCACAATGGAGTAATATCTAAGTTTTAAACATCCATGAATAGTTGTACCCCGTATCTGCATACATACGTAGCTGAAGGTTTTTCCAAAGCAACTCAAATGGTAGCAGCTAGTATGCTTTCAACAATATATATTTTATTAACTTATGTACGTACAAATGCCTTATCAATTAAAATTTTGTATCATAAATATCAAGCTTAGGATACCATCATGAGAGAAGGAATCTGCTCGATTCATACAGAAGATAAGATTTTGGTAATTCACACATAAACTGTAACAAAAACTCTAAGAACTGATTGTATTGGGCATCAAATTACAAAGTGTCGTCTCTCCAAATTGGTATTACATGGGATGTTGACTGGGAACAACCCCAGTAAACAATGGTTCATAGAAGGCTTCACACAATGGGCTCAGTTAAACAACACTTTATCGAAAAAATAGTATGATGATTAAATGTCTGTCCTCACCATATTACAGAACACATAGAGAGAATAGGTAAACCATACAACTTTCAGTCTTTCACAACAAGGAAAAGTTAATCCAACAATGAGTATGATAGACGTCTCCTACATCTACTTCATGTGTCGACAATCCCTTTTAGCCAACACAACTGCTAGAAAAGCCCATCTCCTCTCGAGAAACCTTCGAACGGGCATTCTCATGTCAATCGCCCTACTAATTATTTTTTGGCGGATATCTGCATTAACATTTCAATTTAACTTATATTAATCATTAGCTTGTTTAAAGATATTTAATTTGGTGTTGTGTTAAAATAACTCACCCTGGAGAGTAATTGTTGCACGATGAGTAGGGTTGAATGCAAATTTTGTATTATCTGAAGTACTAGATGACCCGTTGCGCAATTGCCGGAAGTAGTTTAATATTCTTTCCATAGTATCTCTTTATTTCTCTACCCATAATTAAAATGAAATTAAGCTATCTTCAAATAGGTAGGTGCCGCTCATTTTCAGTTTGGTAACAGATGGAACCACCGAGTGTCTTCCGTGGAATACTTAGTGCGAGGTTGGACTTCGATGATTAGGAAATAAAATGAGAAGTAATAACTTAAACAACTAATTTTTTTGGCGCGCATGAAATAGAAAAATATATTTTAAAATTATGAAAGGAGACAACGAAACAAACTACATGATATACATGGGCATCCTACTATCCTAATCTTTTACCGACAATTTGTTTCTGACGTCCTGTCTACTTGGCTTCGCGCACTGTTGTCCACCTCAAACAGAGAGCATCATCACGTTCTGCCTCTTTGGACAGGATTCTCATTCTGATTCAACCCTTCCTCAACCAACGCAAATGCCGGAAGCGAGACTGCATTTAAGGCATAAATGTGTATGTATTTACACGTATATGCGTTGTTCCGCAATTGAAATCGTGACTCATGCCAGTATGATCGATACCTCTGTTGCTAAGGGCATCTCCAGTTGTTGCGCCCACCAGGACTGAAATCGCCGGCGATTTGCGCCCGCCGCGGCACGAAACGGCACGAATCCGGAACCTGGGGGGCGCATTTACCAGCCGCGAACCCAGGCCGCCGCCCCGACTGCGCGTTTTCGGCTATATTTTAGCGTTTTGACATACAAATTCACACATTTTTATGATTTTGACATACAAATTCACAGGTTTAATCATTCAAATTCGCGCACAAATAAATAGGTCAACAATGTATAAAAAAATAAAACAAATAGTACTAAACATCGGCGGCATTGCCATTGTGCTTGAGTGCCCACAAGTGCTGCACCAGATCATCTTGTAGAGTTTGATGTGTTGCAACGTATCGAATCTACTGACGCGTGGTGAGGAAGTCTATCCATGATGCCAACACCTGGTGATCAACATCGGCAAGAGGACCCTGACGGTAGTATGGTATCCTTGCGTCAATGTCAGGCACCGGGTCATCCCGCTCACTCTCAATGATCATGTTGTGCAAGATCACACAACACTGCATCACCTCCCACATGTTGGACTTCGACCATTTCATAGCTGGGTACCGGACAATGGCAAATCGATACTACAGCGCACCAAATCTCGCTCAACATCCTTCCTGCAAGCCTCCTGGCACTTCGAAAACCAAGCTTTCGCGCTTCCTGGCACAAGCTTGGAGATGGTCTTCACAAATGTTGCCCACTTGGGGTAGATGCCATCTGCAAGATAGTAGCCCTTTGTGTACTGGTGTCCATTGATCTAATAGTTCACTGGGGGAGCATGGCCTTCGACAAGCTCGACAAAGACATCCGAACACTGCAACACATTGATGTCGTTGTGAGTTCCAGGCATACCAAAGAATGAATGCCAGATCCATAGATCATATGAAGCCATGGCCTCGAGAATCACCGAGCACTCTCCTTCCTTGCCCTTGTACATCCCCTGCCAGTCAAATGGACATTTCTTCCATGCCTAATGCGTGCAGTCGATACTACCAAGCATCCCAGGAAAGCCTCTTGCTGCATTCTCTGCAAGAAGGCGAGCAGTGTCTTGTGCATTGGGTGATCGCAAGTACCTTGGGCCATAGACTGCAACCACTGCCCGGCAGAACCTGTTAAATCACTCAATGGCCGTGGATTCGCTCATGCGCAGATAGTCATCATGTGCATCTGCAGGAGCACCGTATGCAAGCAACCTCATGGCCATCGTGCACTTCTGAATAGAGGTAAACCCTAACATGCCAGTGCAGCCCCTCTTCAATTTGAAGTAGGTGTCGAACTCTGGGATTTCTTGCATGATCTTGAGGAAAAGCTTGTGGTTCATCCTGAAACGGCTTCGGAACACCTTAACGTCCTGGGTGGGATCATCGGCGAAGTAGTCGGAGTAAAGAATGCAGTACCCATCGTACCGCTGCCTCGGCTTGGTCTTGCGGCGACCCATTTTTTATCCAACACGCCGCGGCCCACCCTGATTCTCGGCGAGCAAGCCGGCGAGGGAGGCCAAGATCAGCAGGTGTTCTTCATCGTCGACGGCCGCCTGATCTTCCTCGTCGAACAGCTCAGCAAGTATCTCCTCGTCGGAGTCCATTGTTGTGTCGGATTTTTGCCGAACACCTTGCGCGCGGGGTGGTCGCCCTTTCGCCCTGATGATCTCCCCAGAGGCGTTTTCGCGGCGGAGCAGTGGGCGGCGCCGATGGGGCGCGGCGTGGTGGGGCTAGGTGGCGGATCGAACTGGTGTGGTGGCGGTGGCGTGGCGGTGCAGGTAGGGGTGGGGGACGGCGGCGTTCCGCCGGCGACACGGGAACGGAGGGGAAAGGCGAGCCAGATGTGTGGGGAAAGGCGGTGTCTCGCCGACAGCGCTGGCCCATGCGGGGTTTTTCCTTCCGTCGGCGCCTCCAGGCCGAACCCAGTGGGATGGGTTTCGCCTGGGGGCGTCGGCGCTATTTTTCGCCGAAACGGCGCTATCTGGGCTTCTGCGGGGGCGACTGGTGGAAAAACGACGCTTTTTTCTTTTCTTCCGACAGCGCTAGACCTCCTGGCACCCCTAAGGGTCCTGTCATCTACTGTTATTTTGCCATGGCACCCCTTTCTGCCGTGGCTCATGCCACTACGATCGATGTTGCCCGTAAGGGTCCTGTCATCTACTCTTCTTTCGCCCATTTCACCCCTTTAATGACCTGTTGCGCAAAGGCCATACTGTTTTCAATAGATTAATTAATCTGTTTCATTACCCATCATTTGATTTAAATTAAGTCGGATCCTGGGAGGCAGCTCCCAAAATACGGCAATATGGAAAGGGTAATTAGGGCAGATTTTATCTTTCATTTATTTTCTTAGAAAAAGGTATGGAGATAGATATGATTGTTACCCAATCACAGCGGCAATCTGGATTAAGTTTGGGACAGATAGCTGCGACAAACCTTCACTTGAACTTGAGTGCAAAAAGTTAGAATAGTGAGTCAACATGCACAGTACATCTCATAGGAAATCTCATAGGAAAGTAATATGCATAGTCATAGGAATGTAGCTACTCGCCTCAGGGCCCGATTGGATTGTCATTTTCTAACGGAAATGATTGAGACAAAATACAGAGCTGCCAAGGTCCTTCTAAAATTACAGAGCTGTTAGGCTATCTGGTCGGTAATATTTCTGGAGCGGAAAACACCCCGCCATTCCAATCGCAGCCTTAGCCTTCATCATCACAGATGAATATCTAATTTCTTTTCCGGTGAATCAGATATAGGAACGGCTTCATCCCTCTTCTATGTTTCACTGGCTCGTTTGGTGTAGAGCAACCTCCGCTTTGTCGCTGAGCCTTGCTTCTACATCTTATCTTCAAGCCAATATTCCTTCTCGTCGCTGCACTCCGCCATAATCTTGTTGAGCTCTCTTTATCTTCTTGCAGTGATAGGGATAGAGTGTAAAGAGTCTTCTCTATCATCCGAGCACGACGCTCAGCAGCCACGATGTCCGCCGTGTGAGAGAGTTTGCCCTATAACTCCTCAGAGGGCTTCTTAGGCAACCCTTCTCCTCGCACCTGTGCTTTCTCCTCATAAGAGCTTGATTTAGAACACTTGTTGACATGTGGCTTCCGACACGCCTTTCTCTTCTGTCTAACCATGTTGAACCACCGATCGAGATCTTGGCTACAACAGGAGGGTTTGTAAAACGGAGGTGGAGTGGATTCAGTCAAAGGGGGATGAAAGCGAACCAAAGGATGTAACAAAACACATTTACAGGTACTATAGCAGCTGAACATCAAGCAATAAAAAGGAACAAAACACACATGAAAAGCACGACCACAATTATATTAATAGCATGGACTAATCTGTGACAAGTGTGAACATATTTAGACTGGGTTCTACAATTTTGAAAGATCACAATGGCACGAAAATTGAAACAAAGAGCACTGTCACCAAAATCTAATGTAAGCACACAAAGAGGGCAAGACGAAAACAAGCAAGAAATAGACAGTTATCAATAATACATATATGGACTAATCAGTGACAAGCATGATCGTATTTAGATTGGGATCTACAATTTTGAGAGACAAATAATAATACACATACCAACCAATATGTCGCAAGCATGACCACATTTAGATCAATAATACATGTATGAACTAATCCGTGACAAGAATGAACATATTTAGATTGGATTCTACAATTTAGAGAGATCTCAATGTCACCACATAAAAACCACTTAATGCAAACGAGAAACAAAGATCATTATCAGTACAATCTAATGCAAGCACACAATGAAGGCAACATAATAGCATTGAGACAATACCCATGTGAAGCTACGATCTGAACAACTAAACCAAGAGACCTTTTCAAACTACTGGAAGAATCTCGTTTAATCACCAAATGCCCCTCAAAATTCCACACCAATTTCACCGAAAGCAGATCACGTAAATATCCACCTAATATAAATGGGAAACAAAGAGCATTATCACCGCAATCTAACGTAAGCAAACAGGGATGGCACGGTGCCACGAGAAAGCAGAACAATGTAGAAATCCACACAGGCGTTCGATTATCACTAAAAGTTACAGATACAACTCAAAACACCACATAGAAAGAAACAAACACCGGAATTCTCATCATAAATATCGTGACATGAGCACATATAGAACTGAGATGAATAAACATAAAACCGGAGAACAACAATACAGTAATGCAAAAGTGTTGTGGGAAAGATGAGCATACCTGCAGCAGAACATGAAAGACAGCCTGACCACCATCTCCATCGAAGGTCCCGGAGCTACCCTTTTAACCCTGCTCACTGTCGCCCTTACCCTGCATAAATTTGGAAAATTAGAAGGATGTTGTGACAAATCTAATACAAATATCAACCGACCCATTGCAAGCACGACCACATTTCTGTCACTAATTAATACAAATATATTTGCTTCCTAACCTAAAACTTAGTTCTTGACTACATCAATCAGCCCAGTTTACCAATTCTGCCAACAGGATAAACATTAATATAGCTATGAACAAATAATATACACGCCGTGCTAGCATTACCACCATTGAAAATTTATTTCACGGTACTACTGAACAGATAGATCAGTTACATGCCGGCTTAACATCTACATAGTAGTTTCATGATTTACAGACTATCAGACTTACACTCCTACTAACCATATAGTTCAACAGGGGATATTGTCTATTCAGAACTAACAAACAACATACGTCTTTCTGGTATTGCCCGACTGACAGAAACAACATATTAGCTTAAGTAATACTATAGCGCTCTTCACACACCTTCTCAAAACTACCAATCCGTTCATTAAGTACAAAAGGAACCACGTCTTCTGGTACCTAAACATATTTCACAACACGCAAGCCTACTTAATCAGATTTTAAAAAATTACTGCCTAACCATATTTCATAGCAATAAGCTACAGCAATTCCATCAAACACGAACAACGGACTACCACCACACGCAGCATGACGCCGCACATCATCCCGGGTAGTATAATCTATTGAGTTGAATGAATATTACATAGGTCAATCTTTCCCTGCAACCTAGCTAGGTGACGAGGGGTTAACTCGACAAGTCCCAGTGTGCACCCCGGGTTGATTGATGGGGAGAGAGATGAGTGCAAGGTGATCACGACGGCTGACAAGCGAGGTTTACCCAGGTTCAGGCTCCCGGAGGATAACACCCTACTCCTGCTTGTCTGGTTATTGATGCGAGTAGCGATTACAATGGCGAGATTGTGATCTCGCTAGGGTTTGTCGTAGTGGTTATGAACGTGTCCTCTAGGACGGGCCACCCTCCTGTCTTTATAGGTAGCCAGGTCTCGGGTGGTTGGTACAGATACGGTAGGTTACAAAACCTAACCGAGTTGGACTAGGATACTAGATACCCGAGTGGGCCTTCTGCGGGCCTTTCCATCCTTGGCGCGGCCCAGGTAGCATCATCGTGGGCTACCCGCAAGGTAGCCCCACGTCACTAGGGAACACCTCAAGAGATAGCAGCTGATTTGCATAATAACCTCATATTCATGTATCAACTTGACTGAATCAAAATGAGAAGAAAAGATGCAAAATAGTAGTACTAAGTGGCCTGCATAACAGAGAAGATATCCATATCAAAAAGCAGATGAAAAGTAATAATTCCACATACACACTGCATTATTAAGACACTATCTATTGCAGCTAGTTTTTAGCCAATATCTATGTCCCGAATATGATATGCAAAAAACATAAACATGTACCTATGTATCTTGGTTTCCACTGAACATAATGTAAACCAGTAAATAGATATGCACCTGCAGTTGTTCTCTGAAGAATGCATTTTTATACTCATGTCACACTTCTGTATTAATACCTTCAGGGTACAAATAACAATTTAGAGCTGCAGAACATCAAACAAAAGTACTATGTCAGCATGGATCATATATATTCTAATTTGAACCCAGTCGTCAAAAAAAATATGCCAACGATTTTAAAGAGAACATTAACCTCTACTATCAGGTTATTGATGCAAAGTCCATAGACAAATTCTACACCTGTTTGAAACACAAACTGATGTTACTAAAAACTCAATCCACAAGAAGCATTTGATACGAAGGGAGATGGTGAGAAGCAAAAGAAGTGTCGGAAATAAATCTTAGAATAGACCTTGACAACTGGCTGCATCACCAATGCTTATGCTATTGCTCTCTCATGTGCCTACTCTAGCAGCAATTGCATGGTGCAAATTTAAGAGAACAAACAACAGAGCAATTGAATGTAAACACGCAAGCATGGCAAGGCGAAAAGACAATCACCTGTGAAGCTTCCATCCGAACAACTAAACCATCAACTGGAAAACTGAACGCCCTTAACTCTGAATAATATTTGCGTCTTCACTCTGCATCGATGTCAATATCAACCACACCTAAACACACGTAAACATGTTTCAAACAACCACAACTTGAAAAATCTTAATCAACATGGGAAATACTAAAAGAAAATACTAAATTCATATTCAGACAAAACTAGGACATGATTCATGCGATTCAAAATGATAGTATATGGAAAGCAATCCGTGTTTCGTGTGACTCTAAATAATGTATGTATGTGTCAGAACAAACAAAATATTTGCAGCGATCATTAACCCATATAAATAAGTTTATGTTAGCAAATAGTAGACATTATGTTAGTAGTAGAATAAACTGGGGTAGACACATTGGAGGAAAATGGAACGAGCTTACGCTGCCTTGAGACTATTATCTGGATATGGTGAGAATGCCTTATCGTTGACCACCACAACACTCATAAGCGCAACACAAACTCTTCCGCCACCGTGCCCTGCTGTCCCTTCCTCAGCAGCAAGTGCACTTGCAGCACCTCTTCTCGGCTACATGACCTCATCCATCTATTAGGCAAATTTGTACAAAATTCTGAAATTCTTTGAGAACGCTGGATCAGAACCTAGAGTATAAGTTTATTTCAGAAATGATACCATAGAAATGTTAAATATGTAATGAACTGGTATAAATAGACTTCAAAGCTGAAATTTATTATCTCATGAATGGCTCAAATAATTTAGCACAAATACACTATAACATGAATCACTCATCTATTTAGCAATAATAGATTGCACATACAGGCTACACAACAGAGAGAGGCAATATATTGTACATAACAAATCAAAGAAACCACAATAGTGAGGTGAGCCAAGAGCTCAAGAATATGCGTACAAGACCACATTGAACACCATCTGGTCGATCATAATCTGCCTCAATAGACAGCAGATGATGGCCATTAAGCTCATTGGAGGAACGAAACAATTTCTTCGTTACCTGAAAATTAATATCAGAATCGAATGTATTTATGCCATCACACCTATTCAACTCCAAATTTATCAAGACAAGCTGATTGCATGTTATGGATCACAATCCTATAAATACAACACAAGAGAGAGCAAGAAACCCAAGCACAAAAATTAATTCACCTAATGCACTCGTGAGCATCATTTGCACGCCCTTGTCAACGAGCTCACTGCCACACCTCCAAATTCATCAAGTCAAGAAAATCACTCTTCGACATGAATTTACCTATCTTGCCTGAGGATGACCATATCTAGTTGGGGTGATAATCTCGAATATATCCTTTCTTGTTTTCCCATGTTCTCCCCCGTCTCTGCTTCTCCTCCTCTGTTTCGGCGAGACTAACATTGGTCAAACAAAATTTTGTTTCAGCATGAAACAGGAAGAATTAAAGAACACATGTCTCTGAAACTTTTCATTGAATTTCAGCAAGTATGAGCAATATCACACAGAGTTTGTTCACAAATAACCAAATAAGAACCAGCAGCAAACAAAGACCCCTAAAAGCAAGTAGAACCAGCAGCACAAAACGACCCCTAAACATATGTAAAGCCAGCATCACACATCTTGCAGCATGAGTAGTAGCTATATCCCACAAATCAACAGCTCAAACACGACACAAACATGGTACAGTACAACAAAAATCATGAGGAGACCGAGCGAGGAAGCAGGAACTCACCAACGTGACGGCAGCGAGCATGAGCTCACCTTCCTGACGGAGCAGGGGCCTCGGCGAAACAGCAGTCCTGGACAGCTGCGGCGCTCCAGCTGAAGTGCCGGAGCACGGCGGCGACCACCACCAGTAGGATCGCCACCAGGTCCGCCTTGAGCTGGCTGCTGCTCCTTCCCACGGCGACGAGATGCACCCCATCTCAAATCCCAAGCTGCGCAAGCGAGGGCGCCCCACTGCACCTCGTGCAAGACGAGCTAGAGGACGAGGGGCGGCGGCGGACGAGCTGGCGAGGGGTCGTGGCGGCGGCGGTGGACGGGCTAGAGGAGGAAAGGAGGTACGGGAATGGAGGAGAGTCCTCACGAGAGTGGAGAATAAGAACCCTTACTGGCCCGGCTGCCGCCAAAGATTCCGTCAGCCGCCGTCGCCCTCTCTCCTCTGCTCGCTCCCGAGCTCCCCCAGCCCGACCAACGCCGACCTACGTGGGCTAGCCGTCGTGCCCATCCAGGCAACGGATCCATGCCTGCCCCGACCGCCATGTCCGGCCGCCTCTCCCAGTCTGCCCGCGGATTTGCTGCCGCCGCCATGTACTGTAGAATGGGAGAGAAGGAGGAGACAGGAGGGGATTGGAGGAGGAGCAACGAGGCAGCATGATTGGTGGCTAGGGTTTCACCGGAGGCTGGTTTTTTCCCACGCGAGGTCACACACCGAGCGGGCCAAACGGATCGACGCGGCCGAGCTATTCTCGCCCACTGATTCGCGGGCCCAGCTCGTACCTCGCCCCACACTGTCATACATAGACCAGCCAACACTTAGTAATAAAAGATTTACCGCATCCAACGGCTGAGGTGAAAAGTGGGAGTGAAATCTACTATTCCTAAGGCCAATCCAACGGCTCAGAATCGCCGGGAGGGGCAAACCCTCTCATATGGAGGGTAGGCTCTCAACCTTTATAGAAGTAATCCAACGGCTCAGAATCGCCGGGAGTGGCAAACCCTCTCATATGGAGGGTAGGCTCTCAACCTTTATAGAAGTAATTCAGATCACCTATTGTTAAGTTAAAGAAATATAATAATTATCTTAGTGTTTCAATAAATAAATCTCTACTAAATATACAATATATGGTGACGTAGAAAAGATTAATTACCAAATTTAATATCTTTCTGCAACATAGTTGCAATAACAATAGGGTTGCCGCCATTAGCCGTTGACCATAGGATGAGTTTTGAATAACCTGAGAACCCCAAATGCCAACAGGAATAAGATTGCACCTACAGTTTCCATGTTTTTGAGACATTATTTTGAAATTCTCTTAATCTAAGATCTTAAAAATAGTTGCGTTGTTTATTTAGTAACTACACATACCACGCATCCATGAAGATAGCCTCTCCATAATTGGACATCCCAATACGTTCACGTTCAAACAGTGAACGACTATGCCAACTATGTATGTACAAAGTACCATTTGTAAAGATATTGAATACTGAAGTTGCATTGTTCTGAGCGAGTATATTATTGTCGTGGTGGTATCATGGCAGATGCCATAGGATGGCTAATGTGTGGGGCCGATGGATGCTGGTGGATCCGGGGAGGGCTAGCGAGCTAAAGAGGTCACACGGTAAGAGATGCCGGAACGCGCAAGATCACCGAAGGACACTCTCAAAGATCTAACAAACACAAACAAATGCACGAAGGCAGAGTCACACACACGATGTACCCAAATTCGGGGCCCTCGTGAGGAGGTAACACCCCCTCATGCCTTTCCTCCCAATATAAGTGTAAGTCAAGATCTACAACATGCTCCTTGTGCTCTCTTGGTGATGAACTAGATGAACTAGAGAAGGGGAGGAAGTAAACGCCCTAGGAGTAAATGAGACTATAGTTTTGGCCCTCAAGTTGGTGTCCTCTCCACAGGAAAAGTTATGGCGCCTTTTATAGAGTTCCGGCCCTCCGGACAGGGCTAACGGTTATGTCGACACCGGCTAGTGCGACCTAGCCGCCGTGCTATCCGGTATAGCCCTGCCGTCATCATTCCGGCAAGGATTGCAGGCGCCGTCCTGGATCATCATTGTCCCCCTGTTAGAGACAAGACATGTCTTCGCCCATGCCTGGTAGCCTTTTCCGGATTGCCGGGCTAGGCATGTCCGATCTTGTCGTAGCGTCATCGTACCGGCTAACACGCTCCTGTGCCACGCAGGAGGTGACCATGCTTCCGTGTCAGGAGGAATGGGACTTCCCCCCGTGTCAGGCGGAAAGCCTGCACCAGATCTTTGACTTCCGCCCGACATGCCCCCATGTCGGTCTCCTCCTTGTTCAGCTCGGTACACCCTTCCTGCACAACAAAGATAACTTGCAGGACCGAGATAGGTAAGTCGGTTAGTATCTATCCGGGAAGCCCATCCGGACCATCCGGGTTCTCCTCTACTCGGGATCTTACCGGAGGACTCTGACGTACCGAGAAGCCCAAGAGCCCTCCCGGTTGCGCCCGAGTTCCACCCCTGCTCGGGATTACAACTTAGGATGAGTATCTCTAGGCCTAGCCTCCCGAAGATGTCTTAGGCTGTTACCAAAGACATCTTCGAGAAGCTAGTTCTTAGAGGAACAATCCGCTGATGCTTATGCTGTCCTGAAGGCTTGGGGGGCTATTTATAGCTTCCAGTGATGACCCTTGCGCCCTCCAGAAGACACTTTGGGCCCAACCACACTCGAAAGGCCAAGTTGCCCCTTCGGTGCACCACAAGACGACCCTTGCTCTCCCCCAAAGGTCAATTACTGTTGCCATACCACTGATCTGTACCGGGATCTGCCCTACCCGGGGGCAGCCCCCCGACACTAGTCCCCGAAGCTGGTGTTGTGCAGCGACTTAAGACGATGTGCGGGATCAACTTGAAGAAGAAAATCAATTAAGAAGCCAAAAACAACTCTTGCCCTTGATATTGGGATGTTTTATACCGACATCGCTCCCCCGAGATCCGTTCGCCCGAGAAGATCTATCCGGGGAAGGAGACTTTGTATCACGACTCCCACCCAGATCTCGGAATGATGACACGCACCTCGCTTCTTGTGCCGGACACAGTTCCTCTGCAAGGGGGTCCCACCCGGGGTCTTGTAAAAACAGAGAAACACTCGAGTGCTTCTTGACTTAATGAACTGCTGCTCGGGTTCGCGAGCCGGGATCCGCACCCGATCCGAATGTGAACCGTTGGGTTCGTGTGGCCTCTGGTGTGGCTGAGAGGAATGCTCTGCGTGACGCCATGTGTCATTTCGGCACACCCAGATCCCACCCACGATTTGGGAGATCGTGGGCGGGAAACCCGGGAACCGCTCCGGAGCTCCCCATAAATAGGGGAGCGGAGAGGTCATCTCCTTTCTTCCCCGATCTTCCATTTTCTCCCGCAACCGTCCCGAGCGCTTCGCCGCCGCCGCGTCCGTACTCCGAGCATCACCGCCGCAGCCCGTCGCCGGAGCTTTCCGTCATTGGTCCACGCCATCCCGTGCTACGGCACCTTCTTCTCCTTCGGTAAGTCTTTGAATCTCTTCCGACCGATCGAATCTTGACGGCGGTAGTTCTTGTTCATCGGAAGTTCTTCATGATCATCTGTGAGATGCCTAGCTTTTTCCCGGTAGATCTTTGTTTCTAGGCACTAGGAACGATCCGTTTTAGTTGCATAGCGAAGATGATTCTTTGCGTCCTGCCCATGCTCGCAACGTTCATGCCTGTGTTCGGAGCCTATAGCATGACATTGCACCGCGATTTTCTCTTTTATTATCTTCCAGTTATTTTGCCATGGTAGATCTGTTCGTTAGGATGTCGGTTCACGGGGATAGTTTTTAACCCGGGTTCTCCCATTACCGACATGCTAACTTGACTAACCGGACCTTGCGCCTGCAGACTAGCTCGGATATGTCCTCCGGACCCTCCGAGATGGGTGACGAAAGTGTCAGAGGATGCTGGGACGGATCCGAGACCCACCAAGGGGATCTCTACTGGTTATACCGAACCCACCAGATTCCACGTCAAGTGGAAAGCCGACTTCCGACCGGCGAAGTTGAGCCGGAGCCCCAACCCGGCGAGCGGGTAGTATTCCTCACGCACTTCGAGCGCGGGTTTGGGCTTCCGGTGTAATGCCCCAATCCATAAATTATACAGTGATGCTATGTGTCGGTGGTCATGCTACATAATCGAAGGTTACTGGGGTTACCACTCCTAGGCCGAGTAAACATCGGCAGGCGTGCTCGGCATGGATCATCGGCCACACAACCCTTCGATCATGCCATATCCAAAGCATAGCCCTCAAAGTATAATAAAGAGACTAAGACACCGGAACACCTGGCACATGACAGACCCTACGACTCAAGATAATATAGTTCAACTCTTAGTAGAGAATGATAGCAAATATTACAATCAGAGTTCACAGACCCATCATTACATCAAGCGGAAGCAAATTAAGTTGTTCTAAACAACAAGATCCAAATATGGCCTAAGAGGCCTACAGATAAACAGTTCCGTGCCAGCTGGTTCCTAGTTGCCCCAGGCTGCCACCCGGGAACCCCAGACTACTCGTCGATGTCAATAAAGAACCCACCTTCGGGGTAGGTAAAGTCCTCCTATGAAACAAAAATAAACAAGGGTGAGTTCGACGAACTCAGCAAGATTTTGAGCTATTAATGCTCCATGATTGGCTCTCAAGGTTTTATGGCTGTTTTGCGTAAAGCTGATTTTGTTCATAAAATTTGACTCCAAGGCATCGACTATCAGAATATTTTCGAAGAGGGGTAAGAAGTAACTCTTTCTCTTTTGATTCACTTTCTCATCATCCACCACTGTACATGTTCCACCAAGGCACCTCCCCGACTCACCCTCGAGGAAGTCAACCTTACAATCGTGAGTGGTACCTTTAGTACCCAGTTTTTAGTCATTCCGTTGAAGTTATTCTATGATCTCTGAATTCGTCACCAAGTCGTCCTTAACCGTGGACACGGCTTTTCGAAAAGATTTATCCCTGCAGGGGGTGTACAATGTGAAAGTCGCCAGGTTCCCGAGGGACCTCCCAGCTACTTATCCATGCGTACCGTCCGACCCATTGCCTGATCATTTAGCTCTCTTCCGGGGAAAGCCGGCTGGGTGGGAGCGGCTACGACCTTTACCTTGCTTAGAACTAACCCAGGATCATCAGTGGCGGTAGGACAGGTTCAGTGCCTCCAACACCCTGCCCCGCGGCCACTCATTCTCCTAAGCACCATCATCCTCATCTCAGTCTTGACCACCATCTCAACACACGCGCAAATGGAAAGCCAAACTAGAGGACCCTCGGCTAGTCCGCCACAAGTTAGTCGGTCGACGAGGTTCCATATGCCCACGCATGGTAGCACGCTCAACTTGGCTCGAAGGCGAGAACTCGCACTGAGGCGGCGAGAACGAGACAACCCACCACATACCATGTGGCCTCTCATCCCCACCTTTTAGCATTTTATTAGTTGTTACCACCATTTCTCCACCATCATCCGCGGAATTTCCACATCCGATCCTAACATGAATATCCATCGGACCAATAAACATTTAACTAAGCATGGCTAAGCAACAACATAGCATAGTTCATTATTTCAGGCTATCAATACAAACCTATGGATAATAGGAGGGAAACAGGTAATGGCATCGGGAACTTAATGCAACTATAGGATACTCTAATCCAACAAAATTGATATTTGGAACCGCATGCAATATTATAGTGGAGAAAATAATTTGCGGAAAATAGGATAAGATATGCTCAGAGGGTGGGGATCACGCTTGCCTTGCTCAGCAGGCGGGTAATACTGGTCGTCGGGGTAATGTGGTGAGACCCCGAGTCCTGGATCTAACGATGCATCAAAACACCGGAAAGAACACAGTCAATATAAGCAGATCATATGCAATGCGCAAGCACATGATGGCATGACATTTTAATGCACTGAATTACTATAACAAGTATAGCACTTTTAGTTGGGGTGCCAGGAATAATTATTCTACGAGAGAGGAAATATAGCTTCATATTTGTTTTTATGTTCTCATATGCTTTTAATTTAGGTAACATGCTTAAAATGATTTTGAATGTGTAGCACATGTGCTTATGAGCATTTTGACTTAAAGGGCACCATTTTAGCAATCCGAGAAAATTATAATGAATTTTAGCTACACATTTCATTTCTACTCCTTTCTTAAATTAACACCACAGCAAATATACTAACTGTAGTGGAGATGTGGATCATACTAATAGACTCCATTTCTTTCTCTGAGCATTTTGGTATATTATTTGCAAAGTTTGGACAAGTATTTTGAAAGATATGAATTTTACAAGTTTTATTCAATTTTTTGTCTAATTATTTAATTTTCAGAAAAACGTCCGGTCGTTTTTCACCGAACGCGAGGCTACCCGCAGTGACTGACGAGCGGGCCCCGGCCACGCTGGCATCCACGTCAGCGCCACATCCACAGCGCGTTTGGCCGTAGCGGGAGGCGCAGACCGGCGCGGTGGCCGCGTCGCCGACGAGCACGGCTCCGGCGGCTGGGAGCACGCGTGGACGCGTTGGTGCGCTCGAACGACACTACGGGGGATTTATACCTAACGGGGGCAGAGCCGCTGGCTTTTGGTCGCCGGAGCGAAGCTCCACGGCGACCCGCGGCGGCGCCCGACGGCGAGCTACGGCGTCCCGTCGATCTAGGGGGAGAGGAGGAGGGTTCAACCCGACGGCGTGCTCACCCTGGACTCGCGGCTGGGCGCAGAAGGGGGCGGCGGTGGATGACTCGGCCGGAATCGCCCGCGGCGGCGCTCCGGCTCGATCCCGTTGGTGGAGAGGAAGGAGGCGTCGCGGCGGAGCTCGTGGGGGTCGTGGCTGGGCTTGTGGTGGCCTCGATCGGCGGCGCGGAGGCGGCGCATCTCGGTGGCCATGGCGGCTCGGTGGGGAGGAAGAGGAGGAGAGGACCGGGGAAAATATCGGGGGAGAGAGAGCAGGTGAGGTGGGGCATCGTGGAGACGTGCTCTCCTTGCAGCGAGGGGCAGAGGGGGCCCGGTAGCTCGGCGAGCTCGAGCTGGTCTGGCGGCAGCTGCTGCTGCGGTCGCTACAGCACGAAGAAGAAGAAGACCACACTTTTGCAAACCCCCCCTGGCACTTTTACTCTTCCATCACAAGCAGGTCCTTCTCCATTACAAAGAGGCCCTTCTCTATTTCTTTTTAAAACCAGTAATACTTCTCTGATTTAATGGGGGCAGTTAACCACTTTAGAAAAAATTGAGAACATTCTGGTAGCCTCCCCATACAGTGTAGAAGCACCCCAAAAATTGGCATCTCAAAATAAAATGTTTTGAACCACTTTTGTTCAGAAGGGATAATTAGGGCATTTTGCTGAAATTTCCAGAGGTTGTCACTTTAATAATTTGGAGCCAGTGCAATTATAATATTTTAAACTATTGGAACTTCCTTGAAAAATATGCAAGATTCAAAGTATTTTGTTTTTAACAAGTGCTAACATCTCATGTTGAACTCTTGGAACTTCTTGACAAATATGCAAGATTCAAATTGTGGGTTGTAATGAACATAGTAGTAGCAAATTGTTATGGATGCCATGATGCAATTACACAAAAGTGGAAAAATTACACAGGTTTTCAGGTTCTCAACCTTGGGCTGTTACAAATCTACCCCCCTTACAGGAATCTCGTCCCGAGATTCTAAGGTTGCGGAAGAAAGTCGAGATACTCCTCACGAAGACTAGACTCTCTTTCCCAGGTAGCTTCTTCTTCGGAATGGTGAGACCACTGAACTTTGAAGAACTTGGTAGTCTTATTCCGAGTCTTCCTTTCTGCTTCATCTAGGATACGTATGGGATGCTCGCGATAGGTGAGATCCGCCTGGATATCCAGCTCCTCATGATTGACTCCACGGATGGGATCCTTGAAACAACGGCGGAGTTGGGATACATGGAACACATCATGCACATCCGGGAAGTTGGTTGGGAGTTCTAGCTGGTAGGATAGATCTCCTCGTTTGGCCAGAATGGTGAAAGGGCCAACATAGCGAGGGGCCAACTTTCCCTTGATCCCAAAGCGACGAACACCACGAAGAGGAGAGACGCGTAGATAGGCCTTGTCACCAATTTCATAATGGACCTCGTGATGGTGCTTGTCATAGTAGCTCTTCTGCCTAGACTGGGCAATCTTCAGATTCTCTCGTATGATTTTCACCTTCTCCTCAGCTTCATTGATCACATATGGACCCAAGAGTTGCCTCTCTCCGGTCTCGGACCAATTTAGCGGAGTTCGGCATTTTCTTCCATACAGAACCTCGAATGGGGCCATACCCAGACTCGCTTGATAGCTATTGTTGTAGGAGAACTCAGCGAAGGGAAGGTATTTTTCCCACCCCTTTCCAAAAGAGATTACACAAGCTCGAAGCATGTCCTTTAGAACTTGGTTCACCCTTTCGGTCTGACCATCAGTCTGGGGATGGAAAGCTGTGCTGAAGTTGAGGCGGGTTCCCATGGCTTGTTGGAAACTCGTCCAGAATTTCGAGGTAAACAAGCTGCCACGATCAGAGATTATCCTCTTGGGAACACCGTGAAGTACGATGATCCGGGAAGCATACAGGTCAGCCAGCTTAGCAGCTGTGATGTCGACTCGCACTGGGAGGAAGTGAGCCACTTTGGATAGTCGATCGATGATTACCCAGATGGCATCGTTGCCCTTGGGAGACTTCGGCAGACCCGTAATAAAGTACATACCAATCTCGCCCCATTTCCATTCTGGAATCGCAATAGGGCGAAGAGTGCCAGCAGGCCTTTGATGTTCAGCCTTTACACGTCGACAGGTGTCGCATTCAGCAACATACTTGGCGATTTCTCTTTTCATCCGAGTCCACCAGAATAGTGGTCGGAGGTCTTGGTACATTTTGGTACTACCAGGATGAATAGAGAGAGGGGAATCATGCGCTTCTTTGAGGATCAACTCCTTCAGATTCTGCTCCTTTGGCACCACCAGACGGTCACCAAAGTACACGATTCCCGCTTCATTCTCAGAGAAGCATTTGGCCTTTCCACTAGCAATGTTCTTTTTGATATTAAGAATGCCCTTATCCAGTTTCTGAGCCTCCTTTATCTGGTCTACCAGAGTAGATTTGATCTCCAGATTTGCGAGGTAGCCAGAGGGGACGATTTTCAGGTTCAAACGGGCGAAATCTTCATGGAGAGCAGGTTGAGCCTTCTCAATCATCAGGTTGTTGCTATAAGCTTTTCGACTTAGCGCGTTAGCCACGACGTTCGCCTTGCCGGGTTGGTAGTTCAGACTCACATCATAGTCTTTGATTAACTCCAACCAACGTCTTTGCCTGAGATTTAAATCCGGCTGAGTGAAAAGGTATTTCAAACTCTTGTGATCTGAGTAAATCTCGCAACGGTTACCGAACAGGTATGGTCTCCATTGCTTCAGAGCATAAACCACTGCGGCAAGCTCTAAATCATGAGTTGGGTAATTTTGCTCATGGGGCTTCAATTGGCGAGAGGCATATGCCACTACATGGCCATCTTGCATTAGCACACAGCCCAAACCTTGCAGAGAGGCGTCACAGAAGACTACGAAATCCTGGCTTGCGTCTGGCAGGGCAAGCACAGGAGCAGAACTGAGTTTGGCCTTCAGGGTTTTGAAGCTCTCTTCAGCCTTGTCCGTCCATACGAACCTTGTATCCTTCTTGAGAAGGTCGGTCAGAGGCTTGGCTATTTTGGAGAACCCTTCGATGAATCGGCGGTAGTAACCTGCCAATCCCAGAAAGCTTCGGATGTCCTTGACAGACATGGGAGTTACCCAATCCATAATAGATCGAATCTTGTCGGGAACGACAGCCACTCCACTTGCGGATATCACATGTCCAAGGAAGACAAGATTATCCAACCAGAACTCACACTTGGAGAACTTGGCATAAAGGTGGTGTTCTCGAAGGCGTGTCAGGACCAAACGAAGATGTTCGACATGCTCTTCATCGGTTTTGGAGTAGACGAGAATGTCATCGATGTAAATGACAACAAACTTGTCGAGATAATCCATGAAGACGGAGTTCATGAGCCTCATGAACGTCGCAGGAGCATTGGTGAGACCAAAGGACATAACGGTATACTCATATGAGCCATAGCGAGTAACAAAGGCCGTCTTTGGAATATCCTGCTTTCGGATCTTGATCTGATGGTACCCTGACCTCAGGTCCATCTTGGAAAATACCGTTGCACCAGCTAGTTGATCCAATAGATCATTGATGCGATGAATAGGGTACTTGTTTTTGATTGTCACCGCATTTAACGGCCTGTAGTTAGAGACTAGACGAGGCACGGTAGAATCCCTCTTCTTGACAAAGAGTACGGGACAACCCCAAGGTGAACTGCTAGGCCGAATGAACTCTTTCGCTAACAGTTCATCAATTTGCTCCTTTAACAGCGCCAGCTCCTCCACCGGCATACGGTAGGGCTTCTTGGCAATCGGCGCGGTACCGGGAAGCAACTCTATGACAAACTCCACACTTCGATCAGGTGGCATGCCAGGCAATTCCTCCGGGAACACATCCGGGAAGTCACACACAACGTGGATGTCTTGGATTTCAGGAGGGGATAAGCCTTCCATGAAGCAAAGGAGGAGCTCTGGTGAGATGGGCATGGATGGAGATGGAGGTCTTGACTGGGCAGACCAATACTCCACAATGTCGCCGGAAGATGTGGTCACGGTGATGGTTCTGGCAGCACATTCGAGGTTAGCCTTGTATTTCCCTAGCCAGTTCATGCCCAATATGGCATCAAAGCCGGTTGACTTGAAGGCTATCAGAGGAAATGGGAAGGGGAATGAGCCTATCTTAATTTGGACTTCGGGGGTCACCCTTTTGGTTTGCCAACGAGTGCCCGGGCTGGTGACCAGTAACGGTGTTTCCAACTCTTCAAACGGTATATTGTTTTGTTGTGCAAATGCTACCGAAATGAATGAATGTGATGCTCCAGAATCAAACAGTACTGTAGCAAGAATAATTCAAATGTCAGGTACGGAGACTCTAGAGTCAGGAATGAAAGTAGAACTCGGGTAGAGACTAGGCACAGCAAGGAGAATGATCCTGAAAGCAAACATAGGGACGGGAGCCCCAAAAGCTGGTCGCCCCGCGCCCTAAAACCCAACGACGAGTAAGCGTACTCCACTGGTATGACAAGTCATGCGCGGCGGAAGCGACACGTGATAAGGCTCAAAACAAATAGAGGTAAGATTGCTCCGAGATTAGAGGGTAACCAGATAAGGAGTAAAGAGAATCCTAAGATGGTTTTCACAACTCATTTTTAGGTTAAAAATATTTTTCCAAACGCTAGACTCAACGTCGACCAGTAGAAGGGTTTCCTACAGGCGGTACTGCTCTGATACCAAGTTGTAATGCCCCAATCCATAAATTATACAGTGATGCTATGTGTCGGTGGTCATGCTACATAATCGAAGGTTACTGGGGTTACCACTCCTAGGCCGAGTAAACATCGGCAGGCGTGCTCGGCATGGATCATCGGCCACACAACCCTTCGATCATGCCATATCCAAAGCATAGCCCTCAAAGTATAATAAAGAGACTAAGACACCGGAACACCTGGCACATGACAGACCCTACGACTCAAGATAATATAGTTCAACTCTTAGTAGAGAATGATAGCAAATATTACAATCAGAGTTCACAGACCCATCATTACATCAAGCGGAAGCAAATTAAGTTGTTCTAAACAACAAGATCCAAATATGGCCTAAGAGGCCTACAGATAAACAGTTCCGTGCCAGCTGGTTCCTAGTTGCCCCAGGCTGCCACCCGGGAACCCCAGACTACTCGTCGATGTCAATAAAGAACCCACCTTCGGGGTAGGTAAAGTCCTCCTCTGAAACAAAAATAAACAAGGGTGAGTTCGACGAACTCAGCAAGATTTTGAGCTATTAATGCTCCATGATTGGCTCTCAAGGTTTTATGGCTGTTTTGCGTAAAGCTGATTTTGTTCATAAAATTTGACTCCAAGGCATCGACTATCAGAATATTTTCGAAGAGGGGTAAGAAGTAACTCTTTCTCTTTTGATTCACTTTCTCATCATCCACCACTGTACATGTTCCACCAAGGCACCTCCCCGACTCACCCTCGAGGAAGTCAACCTTACAATCGTGAGTGGTACCTTTAGTACCCAGTTTTTAGTCATTCCGTTGAAGTTATTCTATGATCTCTGAATTCGTCACCAAGTCGTCCTTAACCGTGGACACGGCTTTTCGAAAAGATTTATCCCTGCAGGGGGTGTACAATGTGAAAGTCGCCAGGTTCCCGAGGGACCTCCCAGCTACTTATCCATGCGTACCGTCCGACCCATTGCCTGATCATTTAGCTCTCTTCCGGGGAAAGCCGGCTGGGTGGGAGCGGCTACGACCTTTACCTTGCTTAGAACTAACCCAGGATCATCAGTGGCGGTAGGACAGGTTCAGTGCCTCCAACACCCTGCCCCGCGGCCACTCATTCTCCTAAGCACCATCATCCTCATCTCAGTCTTGACCACCATCTCAACACACGCGCAAATGGAAAGCCAAACTAGAGGACCCTCGGCTAGTCCGCCACAAGTTAGTCGGTCGACGAGGTTCCATATGCCCACGCATGGTAGCACGCTCAACTTGGCTCGAAGGCGAGAACTCGCACTGAGGCGGCGAGAACGAGACAACCCACCACATACCATGTGGCCTCTCATCCCCACCTTTTAGCATTTTATTAGTTGTTACCACCATTTCTCCACCATCATCCGCGGAATTTCCACATCCGATCCTAACATGAATATCCATCGGACCAATAAACATTTAACTAAGCATGGCTAAGCAACAACATAGCATAGTTCATTATTTCAGGCTATCAATACAAACCTATGGATAATAGGAGGGAAACAGGTAATGGCATCGGGAACTTAATGCAACTATAGGATACTCTAATCCAACAAAATTGATATTTGGAACCGCATGCAATATTATAGTGGAGAAAATAATTTGCGGAAAATAGGATAAGATATGCTCAGAGGGTGGGGATCACGCTTGCCTTGCTCAGCAGGCGGGTAATACTGGTCGTCGGGGTAATGTGGTGAGACCCCGAGTCCTGGATCTAACGATGCATCAAAACACCGGAAAGAACACAGTCAATATAAGCAGATCATATGCAATGCGCAAGCACATGATGGCATGACATTTTAATGCACTGAATTACTATAACAAGCATAGCACTTTTAGTTGGGGTGCCAGGAATAATTATTCTACGAGAGAGGAAATATAGCTTCATATTTGTTTTTATGTTCTCATATGCTTTTAATTTAGGTAACATGCTTAAAATGATTTTGAATGTGTAGCACATGTGCTTATGAGCATTTTGACTTAACGGGCACCATTTTAGCAATCCAAGAAAATTATAATGAATTTTAGCTACACATTTCATTTCTACTCCTTTCTTAAATTAACACCACAGCAAATACACTAACTGTAGTGGAGATGTGGATCATACTAATAGACTCTATTTCTTTCTCTGAGCATTTTGGTATATTATTTGCAATGTTTGGACAAGTATTTTGAAAGATATGAATTTTACAAGTTTTATTCAATTTTCTGTCTAATTATTTAATTTTCAGAAAAACGTCCGGTCGTTTTTCACCGAACGCGAGGCTACCCGCAGTGACTGACGAGCGGGCCCCGGCCACGCTGGCATCCACGTCAGCGCCACATCCACAACGCGTTTGGCCGTAGCGGGAGGCGCAGACCGGCGCGGTGGCCGCGTCGCCGGCGAGCACGGCTCCGGCGGCTGGGAGCACGCGGGGACGCGTTGGTGCGCTCGAACGACACTACGGGGGATTTATACCTAACGGGGGCAGAGCCGCTGGCTTTTGGTCGTCGGAGCGAAGCTCCACGGCGACCCGCGGCGGCGCCCGACGGCGAGCTACGGCGTCCCGTCGATCTAGGGGGAGAGGAGGAGGGTTCAACCCGACGACGTGCTCACCCTGGACTCGCGGCTGGGCGCAGAAGGGGGCGGCGGTGGATGACTCGGCCGGAATCGCCCGCGGCGGCGCTCGGACGGCCGCGGTCGGAAACGTGGACGGCGGCGGCGATTTAGGGCGCTCCGGCTCGATCCCGTTGGTGGAGAGGAAGCATGCGTCGCGGCGGAGCTCGTGGGGGTCGTGGCTGGGCTTGTGGTGGCCTCGATCGGCGGCGCGGAGGCGGCGCATCTCGGTGGCCATGGCGGCTCGGTGGGGAGGAAGAGGAGGAGAGGACCGGGGAAAATATCGGGGGAGAGAGAGCAGGTGAGGTGGGGCATCGTGGAGACGTGCTCTCCTTGCAGCGAGGGGCAGAGGGGGCCCGGTAGCTCGGCGAGCTCGAGCTGGTCTGGCGGCAGCTGCTGCTGCGGTCGCTACAGCACGAAGAAGAAGAAGACCACACTTTAGCAAAACCCCCCTGGCACTTTTACTCTTCCATCACAAGAAGGTCCTTCTCCATTACAAAGAGGCCCTTCTCTATTTCTTTTTAAAACCAGTAATACTTCTCTGATTTAATGGGGGCAGTTAACCACTTTAGAAAAAATTGAGAACATTCTGGTAGCCTCCCCATACAGTGTAGAAGCACCCCAAAAATTGGCATCTCAAAATAAAATGTTTTGAACCACTTTTGTTCAGAAGGGATAATTAGGGCATTTTGCTGAAATTTCCAGAGGTTGTCACTTTAATAATTTGGAGCCAGTGCAATTATAATATTTTAAACTATTGGAACTTCCTTGACAAATATGCAAGATTCAAAGTATTTTGTTTTTAACAAGTGCTAACATCTCATGTTGAACTCTTGGAACTTCCTTGACAAATATGCAAGATTCAAATTGTGGGTTGTAATGAACATAGTAGTAGCAAATTGTTATGGATGCCATGATGCAATTACACAAAAGTGGAAAAATTACACAGGTTTTTAGGTTCTCAACCTTGGGCTGTTACATTCGGCTAGCTCATTATTCTGTGACTTCCTCGACACTTACGACCTCCAACCACATCACCTTCCCGCCAATGCATCATGACACTATCTTGCTTCGCTTCCTACGCGGAGGGGTATCTCGGCATTTGGCCCTTCGTGGATCTGTGGAGCAAGTATTTTCTTCTCCGCCGACAAGTCATCACTTGGTCGACTGCGGGGCTGCTACCATTATCCCCCGCGCCGACTCCGGATTCCCCAAGATTCAAGGGCTGGAGTCTTGTTGGAAATGGCAGCATAGTTTCTTCTACGTGCGCAACCGGGTGGTCTCGGGAGACTCTCCGAGTTCGTCATGGGTCCTCCCCGCGAATTCGAGCTCTGGAGCCAGATGTCGGACTCAGAGGAGGTCGAGAGCATGCACGACGTCTTGACCGTCCTCACGGAGGAGATGATGGGGGATGATCTCCTTCGCACCTTCATAGCCCGCCGGGTTTGTCCTCTTCAAACCCGGGTACACAAGATCTGCTTCATGAATGGTCTATATGACCCCACTCGCACCAGCATCTTTCCTCTGGACAAAGCCACGGTTTACCGCCGCGTCCGAGCCATTGCACGGACTAAGATGTCGGAAAACTGGACATGGGGACTGCCCACGGCCACTCGGCGGAAACCGCTGGAGGAGGTGTGCATGCCGGGCTTTACCGACATCTCTTCTATATTGCCTACTGTAATTTACTGATGACCTTTCCCCTTGTTGACTTTCCTTCTTTATTGCAGTTATTCGAGCGTCAAATCGAAGAAACCTGATGCATCAGAACAAGTTTGCCCCCAACTTCCCGGTGCCCGAAAAGATGCCGGAGGAGGATCCTGATGGCGAGGATCACCTCTCGATTCCCCTAGCTCGTGCTGCCGCTCCGGGTAAGCCTTCAGCTCAACAGGCTATCTCCATCGAATCTGACGAAGATGACGATGATTGCCAAATACTAGATGTAATTGACGCCCGTCCTCTCCAATACGCCCTGCCAGTAGTTCCGGGACCTACGGCTGGCACGAAGCGCGCCGAGAGCCGCAAGCGCGCGGTGTTCGAGACTACACATGCCGGTGGCTCGGGCGCAGCCGCCAAGAAGACCAGGATCACCAAGCAGCCGGGCGACAAGCCTCCCCGGCGGAGGCGAGGTCCCCCCACCGTGTCTTCCTGGTACGAGATTCTCCCCTCGAGTAGTTCTATCTCGGTTTCTCTCGAGGTCCTTTCTGACATGCTTTTTGATTACAAAGCGGATCTCGACGTTCCGCCGTCCGCCGGTTCCCGTCCTCCAGGATCCAGGTCTCCTAGTCCTTCCCGGGCTGCCCCTTCTCCATCTCGGCATCGATCGCAGGACGTCGATCAGCCTGACTCCGGTCCTGTCTCGACCGAGGTCCCTATACCCCGTGCTGCTACCGACAGGATGACTCCGGGTGGCCACCAAGTGGTGACCGAGAGGCCTACTCGGGCGACCTCGGTCGCCGAAGATATCGTTCTTCCGGATACGCCACGCCGAGTGGCGTCTCCACATCTTGACGTGGATGCGCCAACTCCTCCGCAGCAGGTCGTACCTCGAGCCCCGGCCCGGGTAGGTACCCGGAAGACTCCGCCGCCGAAGCAATCCACCACTCAGCCTGCGCGGCAGGCAGATCTCCAACCCGGGAAGCATCGCAGCCAGGGATCCGGCCAGAAGGGTGCCCCTGCGAAGCCCAGCGCTCATCCGAAGTCCTCATCCCAGGACTTGGTTCTGACCAAGAATTCCCCCGCCCCGGGTAAGTTTTCCGGGCTACCGCCACCTCCTGTCGAGATCCCCACAACTGCTTTGCAGGCCCTGTGAGCGTCCGTAAGCACCTTTGTGTCCTCAGGATCTCGGGAGGTCGCCGCGGCGAGTGCGTCCACCGTAACCGTCTTACACGCGGTTGAAGACTATAACCAGGCCTGGATTGCTGCCGACGCCTCCGAGGTCGTGGGAAACTTGCACGCTGCTGGCCCGAGCCGCAGCGCTCAAGCCTTGCACGTTCTCTAGGTGGCTGTCCTGGATGTTACCCGGGTTGTTGATGTAAGTTTCTTTCTTCTTTCCTCACTAGTCCCCGAGATTAGTGCTTAGTGCTCTAGACTCCACCGAGTAGCAGATCACTAGGCTCTAATCTGAAAAAAGAAACTTTTCATTCCCAGTCCCCGAGATCCTCTCCACCGAGTAGGTTCATAACTGTGGATCTCGAATAATTTTCTTGTTATTTCCTTCTCCGTTGAAGTCCCCGAGACTGATATCGGATAAACATTGACACACGAATGCAGCAAAAAACGCAGCAGCATCTTCCACCGGCGTCTTGCTGATTTCGGTCAGTCCAAGAGGTCGGAGGAGCGACTTCGGGAGGAGCGGGACGCCGCGCGTAAGATCTCGGTGGATCAAAAATCTGCCTTAGCTGATGCGCAATCCGAGATCATGCGGCTGAACGTCGAGCTGGAGAAGGCCAAGTCCACTGCTGCAGACTTGAAGACGCGTTTCTTGGACGCTACCAAGAAGCAGAAGGAAACCTTGGAACAATCCGAGGCGCGCGCGCACCTTGCCGAGACCGAGGTTGCCCTTTTTCGGTTGAAGCAGGATGGCTGGCTTACAGAGCTCACCGGTCTAAACCGGGATATGAACAGTAAGTGCACCGAGTTCTTTTTCTCTTGTCTTCCTTTTTTGCCGATATCGCCTCATGGCTTGTCCGTGTGACAGTTCTCCTTTCTAAAGTACAGTTCGAGCATTCCCGAGAAGTTGCTACCCTCGCAATCGCTGCCGCCCGGGAGAAGAGGGCCGGGAAGAGTCCTGTCTCGGATTCTTGTGTAACATCCCAACATTTTATAATGTTTAAAAATCACTAAAATTTAAAAAATTTCTTTTATTAAAAATAAAATTTATAAATGCATAAGGAAACCAACTATGAAAGACTTCAAACATTTTTAAAAGAGTTTAATATTTCAAATATCCCAGTTTATCATTATTTTCAAAAGTTGTTTCAAGTTAAACAATTTATTCTCCATTATATTTCTTAAAGCTCAGTATATTATTTGACAAATGATTTACCAACCTTCAAACCATTTTCATGTAATACAAAGTTTCTTTATAAGTATTTGTTTTCAACCACTTAGCCATAGCTATTCATAAATTAAAATAATATCAACAAATGTTATTTTAAACTAAATAAAGCATTGTCTATTTACTAAGTGGTTTTTATTCTTTCACCTAAGTCCAAAACATAGTGTTAAAATTACAACCCTATAGTTTATAACTTTAATAACTTCTTATATTTCATAATGAATTATCCAAATAAACATTCCACTAGCTTGAATGATTTTTCATTTATTTTCAAAACATAAAATGATTTTCATGAGTATATCCTTTTATATAAGAAATGAATTCAATCTAAAATCTTTTCCAAAGTTGTTATGAAGCTTTCAAATGAATTATCTTAATATAAAATATAATGGTGCACAAATTATTTAGAATTAAAAATGAATACATTATATTTCCCTTTTCTTTTTCATACAGTTGTGTTATACTATTCCATATTATACTAAAGCCAAAAATGAATTTAGCATTTGAAAATGAGTTTAAATAACTTGAATTCAAACATATTTGAATGTGGGTAATTTCATAAATTTGATTAACCCAAAATAAATTTATTTAAATTACTAATTTCAAAGTTGACCTAAATGGGCAAATTTTGCATGTTTTGAATAATTCAAATTTATATTTTTCAAAAAAATTCAAAACATGCCCACAACTGGTTTAACACAAAGATATTGCTTTTACATTTTTTGAAATTTATTTGAATAAATTTGGAGTCTTAAATCAAAAGATATGAATTAAATAGAAAAACAGGAAATTAAATATCGGGATGACGTCAGCGATGACGTCATCATCTTCAACCTCCAGCCGGAATTTGCTCCTGAGATTCCTCTCCAAATCCGTTTCCACATTCGACGCGAATCGGGCGGGATTTGTTCCCTCTCCTAAACCTATTTAATCCCCAGGCCCTGCCGCACTTTTCCCCTCTCCTTCCCCTCGAACACACGCCCCCAGGCTGCCGTACGAGCTCGCAGGAGTTCTCCGCCTCCGCCGCCTTTTTCTTCGACTTCCGGCATGGTAAGCCCCCGCCCGAGCCCGAGAACCTCCCCATCCTTTTCCTCGTGCCCGTGCGCAGCTTCCTAACCCCTCCCCGTCCCTCCTACGCAACTAAATCGAGCGGGGCGTGCTCGACTCGAGAGTCGCCGCAGCAACCACCACTACGGCCGTGCGTCGTCGCCGTTCGGCGGAGCCACCAACGCCGCCATCGTGCCGACCGTCTTCCCCGGGATCCGCCGCACCTCGTCGTCGCCACCAGAGGCTCGAGGAAGCACCGGAGCCACCGCGCCGTCGAAGCCGAGCGCCGCGCCGCCGTGTCCTTCCTCTTCTCCGGCCACCCTGCGCCGCCCGCTGAGCTCCTTTTTCCCACATCCGTCCGATCTATTTTCAACGGTCTAGATTAGATCTTAGCCGAAGCGGTATCAGCGAACCAGAGCGTGCCACGTCAGCGCCGAGTCAGCGTCCAGTCAGCGCCCAATCAGATCTCAGTCAGCTGCCACGTCAGAAATGATTTCTTTTAATTAGATTAAATGGCAGTTTTACAGAAAAGCCCCTGCCACTTAGAATTGTTATAACTTTTTATTCACACTTCCAAATTTGATAAATTTTATATATTTGGAAAGCCCTGGGCTTGTAGAATATTTTAGATCTGTTAAATTTCAATTTTGACTTAGTTTAAAATATTCAAAATTTCAAATGATGATTTGAGTATATTTGTGATAACTTTAAATCTACAAATCCAAAAATTGCAAATAAAATATTTTTGAAAAGCTCAAGATATATAGAATAATTTTCCATTGTATAAATAATGTTTGAACAATTTAAAATGAATGTAAAGATCAGAGACTTATTTTGATTTATTTTAGCACATCATAAGGTTTATTAATTTAATATTAATTTCTTTGCATCAAAGACATAAATAATTGTCCTTGTCCAGAGAAAGCTCAAATTCCTGTTTATTAATTTATTTCATAACATTAATAAGTAAGTTTTTGTTTAAAACCTTTTAAATGATTTTAGTTCATTTACAAGTGTTATAAATGTTATTGGTTAATTAGGTGTTACTAAAAATGTGATTTAAAACATTATACCATTTCAAATAACTAAGTTATTATTAATACTATAAACTTTTAAGTTGGGGATTTAAAAATGTTTAGATATGAGAAAATTAAGAAATTCTTGAATTTGAATTTGGTTAAATTTAATTTTAAAACATAATCTTGAGTAAATGTAATTAAATATTTACAGTTGTATTGAAATTTTAAACCTTGCTTTTAAATTGTGATTAAGCCATCTTGATATCCCTTTGTGTAAACTTTTGAAGACCAGTCCATTAGAAACTTTGGAAACACCCATACAACCTTTTCGAGTTGAAAATGTTCAATTGACCCCAGACCATCTCTTGGCAAAACCCTAAACCCAAACACATTAATTCTTTTTGTACATTGAATTATGTGACACCTTTGACCAAATCCTCCCAGGAAGACTCGTTACCCTTGTATGTTTCAATATGTTTTGGGTTTGTTGAATTGCTTGTTTATTGGATGCCCTTTTACTATATAGTTTGAAACGAGGAGCAACGTTTTGACTTGGACAAGAGTGTGTGAGAAACGACAAACTTCCAAAGGCAAGTGACTTCATAAAATACCTACTATTTTTATTCTATTGCATTACTAGTATTTTTAAGCAGTATTTGCAAATAGTATGCATGATAGGTTTTCGTGAGAATAGTAGTATGCTATGTAAACCTGTTAGGTTACCCCTTTAGAAATTCCAGTTAGACACATATTATAATTTAGTGGAAATACATGCTGCAAAAATGATTGTTTTATGGTTGATGTGATAAGTGAAAATTTCCACTAAATTAATTTACCGCCTGGGTGGATGGTTCGATCGAGCAGGTTTCAAGTTGAGTGGCTACTCAGGGGCCAGTTCTGCGGCGGCCTGAGTTTGCTCACTTGTGGAAGGCCACCCAGGGCTATGAGATTTAAGTTTACACTGAGTTTACTTGCTTATCGTGCAACCATTGGTCAATATGGGCTCTGTCTTGACGGAGTAAGTTGATGTTGACCTGGGTCAAAAGATTGATGGTTGTAGGGGTGATAGGATGGTGGTAATCTCTTAGTATGATCATGGGAAAGCAACTTCTGAAAAGTCTCGTCTTGATCTTCTCCTTTTCCTTCTCACTAAATGAGTGTAGAGGATAGTTTGGGTTGATTGAGTCTAATGGTGAAAGTGCACACACTCTTGAGAGTTAAAACCTAAGATCTTAGCCGTGTCCCCGGCATCGGACAAATTGAGTGACTACACAAGGCTGTCTTCTAAAAATCTCTTCATCCCAATTTCTTAATAAAACTTTGATGGGTGGACATGGGTAGGGGACATGGATTTGTCCCGAGATGTCTTATAAAGAGAAGATGTTGTTTCAAAAAGTGTTTATAAAAAAAGTAGGAGAAAACTTGCTTTGCGCACTAGCCTTGAGCTCCACCAGCCAAATAAGCATATAGATATAGCTTAGTTGAATATTAGTAAATAAAGTCACTTGCCACCACAATTCAATTGTGCTGACCCTTTATAGCTGGGCTGCAACTAAACCTTGTAGATTGTTCAAATGAGGAGTAAGGGGATCGTCTTCGAGCTACAACCAACATGATTGCCAGTGGCTTCATGGAGATGATGTAGCTCCATGTTATCCATAGAATGGCGTATGAACTCTGAAATAATTTATGAACTATTTATTTATTTAGCTAGCGCTTCAGCTATGCTAAGTTGTAAGGAATATTGTGTTTGGATCATTCGTTCTCGGTTGTAATAAATTTTGACATTGTACTGTGATATTTCATCTTATTTGAAAATGCGAGACTTATGTGATCCAAGTCTTCTGCATGATTCATACGCACCATTGCTTTCCTAAGCAAGGGCGCTACAGATGGTATCAGAGCACGAATGTTGCCTGTAGGATTGAAACCCCTAGGATTGGATAGAAACCAAAGGTCAAATAACTGAAAAATAATAGTTTTTGAATTTTGAGAAATTTGAAAGTTACTTTTATTTTTACATTACTTTTCTTGTCTTGTATCTTTTACTTTTTCACTTTAATTCTAATACTCTTACCTTTTCAAAAATTTAGATGGGAGAGTACACTGAGACCGCCTATGCTGGATTTTGTCGGATTTCATCTTTGGGAGGCAGCTGTCCAGGTTGACAAGTCAATTGAAGCTACCACCGCCCTATTTCCAAGGAAGGAAGGAGGAGACCGGCGTACCTAATGTGACGCGTTGGGAAATCCGCACTATCATGACCCCAGATTCCACGATGCCAGACTTCGAGCCCGTGGACTATGTCACCTACTACCCAGTGGATTGAAGGAGTGAACATAGCTATGGTGGACTTAATGGCCCGTTTGTGTTACATGTATCGCAACAGTCTAGCACCGGAATCGCCCTTCCGTGCCTTTGGGAAGAGAGATGCACTTGGCCACTCGTTGGCTCACACGGGAAATTGCTTGGACCTGCCCATCATCAACAAAATGTTTGAAGACTTAGATTTTCTCGTCAACTGCTTGACCAGGAAGGTTCAACAAGCTTATGACATCGCGGATCATGCCCGGGCCGTCATACACGCAAAGACCCAAGAACTCAAAGATGGCCATATGGAGGAACACATCCATGACCTACAGTTGCAGAACCTTGACAAAGATGAGCAGAACGCCGCACTCCAGGCACAACTCAACCCACCTCCGCCACCGCCGGTAGCTGAAGAAGCAGGTGACAAGGGCATTGGAGATAAGGTTGTACCCGCAACTGTGAAGGAGGAAGAACGAGAGGAAGAAGATCCCGAAGAGGTGCTTTTTGAAGAGTCAAGTGAGGAAGATGTCGCATCTGCGGTGAATACCCGCGCTATGAAGCGCAAACGTGAGACCAAAGAACTATGAGTGAAGCAATTCAAGCCACGTTAGAGGGACCACCATTTATCTTATTTAGCTTATCGTTATCAATTTAGTGTATTGACCTATCAAAAAGGTGATATGGCAGTACCAGCGTGTTTATTTTGGAACCTAAATTGTTTTCAGATTTGAGAATTAAAAACTTCGAGTTTCAGGATTTTAAAAATTGAGTGGTTTTTAACCTGGAGTTGTGAACATGTTTGATTGCTTGATGTGTTGTTTGGATGACTTGAAATTATTTCAAGGGTGGTAGCCACCCAGTTAAATTATTCTCTGTTGCATAAACCCGGAGATTCCAAACTATCATTCTTTCGAGCCTCCCCAATCAGAGAAATTCATTCCACGCCAAGTTTTCAAGATCCGTATCAAAATATTTCATTTCTCAAAACCTCTCATCAGAATCATTCAAGCATATGCTTTGCCTTTCTAGCTTCTCCGAATCTCGGGGACGCGATTCCTTTTAATGGTGGTAGTCTGTAACATCCCAACATTTTATAATGTTTAAAAATCACAAAAATTTAAAACTTTTCTTTTATTAAAAATAAAATTTATAAATGCATAAGGAAACCAACTATGAAAGACTTCAAACATTTTTAAAAGAGTTTAATATTTCAAATATCCAAGTTTATCATTATTTTCAAAAGTTGTTTCAAGTTAAACAATTTATTCTCCATTATATTTCTTAAAGCTCAATATATTATTTGACAAATGATTTACCAACCTTCAAACCATTTTCATGTAATACAAAGTTTCTTTATAAGTATTTGTTTTCAACCACTTAGCCATAGCTATTCATAAACTAAAATAATATCAACGAATGTTATTTTAAACTAAAAAAAGCATTGTCTATTTACTAAGTGGTTTTTATTCTTTCACCTGAGTCCAAAACATAGTGTTAAAATTACAACCCTATAGTTTATAACTTTAATAACTTCTTATATTTCATAATGAATTATCTAAATAAACATTCCACTAGCTTGAATGATTTTCATTTATTTTCAAAACATAAAATGATTTTCATGAGTATATCCTTTTATATAAGAAATGAATTAAATCTAAAATCTTTTCCAAAGTTGTTATGAAGCTTTCAAATGAATTATCTTAATATAAAATATAATGGTGCACAAATTATTTAGAATTAAAAATGAATACATTATATTTCCCTTTTCTTTTCATATAGTTGTGTTATACTATTCCATATTATACTAAAGCCAAAAATGAATTTAGCATTTGAAAATGAGTTTAAATAACTTGAATTCAAACATATTTGAATGTGGGTAATTTCATAAATTTAATTAACCCAAAATAAATTTATTTAAATTACTAATTTCAAAGTTGACCTAAATGGGCAAATTTTGCATGTTTTGAATAATTCAAATTAATATTTTTCAAAAATGTTCAAAACCTGCCCACAACTGGTTTAACACAAAGATATTGCTTTTACAAATTTTTAGAAATTTATTTGAATGAATTTGGAGTCTTAAATCAAAAGATATGAATTAAATAGAAAAACAGGAAATTAAATATCGGGATGACGTCAGCGATGACATCATCATCTTCAACCTCCGGCCGGAATTTGCTCCCGAGATTCCTCTTCAAATCCGTTTCCAAATTCGACGCGAATCGGGAGGGATTTGTTCCCTCTCCTACCCCTATTTAATCCCCAGGCCCTGCCGCACTTTTCCCCTCTCCTTCCCCTCGAAAACACGCCCCCAAGCTGCCGTATGAGCTCGCCAGAGTTCTCCGCCTCCGCCGCCGTTTTCTTCGACTTCCGGCGTGGTAAGCCCCCGCCCGAGCCCAAGCACCTCCCCAACCTTTTCCTCGTGCCCGTGCGCAGCTTCCTAACCCCTCCCCGTCCCTCCTACGCAGCTAAATCGAGCGGGGCGTGCTCGACCGAGAGTCACCGCCGCAACCACCACTCCGGCCGTGCATTGTCACCGTTCAGCGGAGCCACCAACGCCGCCACCGTGCCCACCGTCTTCCCCGGGATACGCCGCACCTCGTCGTCGCTACCGGAGGCTCGAGGAAGCACCGGAGCCACCGCGCCGTCGAAGTCGAGCGCCGCGCCGCCGTGTCCTTCCTCTGCTTCGGCCACCCCGCGCCGCCCGCTGAGCTCCTTTTTCCCACATCCGTCCGATCTATTTTCAACGGTCTAGATTAGATCTTAGCCGAAGCGGTATCGGCGAACCAGAGCGTGCCACGTCAGCGCCGAGTCAGCGTCCAGTCAGATCCCAGTCAGCTGCCACGTCAGAAATGATTTCTTTTAATTGGATTGAATGGCAGTTTTACAGAAAAGCCCCTTCCACTTAGAATTGTTATAACTTTTTATTCACACATCCAAATTTGATAAATTTTATATATTTGGAAAGCCCCCGGCTTGTAGAATATTTTAGATTCGTTAGATGTCAATTTTGACTTAGTTTAAATTATTCAAAATTTCAAATGATGATTTGAGTATATTTGTGATAACGTTAAATCTACAAATCCAAAAATTGCAAATAAAATATTTTTGAAAGCTCAAGATATATAGAATAAGTTTCCATTGTTATAAATAATGTTTGAACAATTTAAAATGAATGTAAAAATCAGAGACTTATTTTGATTTATTTTAGCACATGATAAGGTTTATTAATTTAATATTAATTTCTTTGCATCGAAGACATAAATAATTTTCCTTGTCCAGAGAAAGCTCAAATTCCTGTTTATTAATTTATTTCATAACATTAATAAGTAAGTTTTTGTTTAAAACCTTTTAAATGATTTTAGTTCATTTACAAGTGTTATAAATGTTATTGGTTAATTAGGTGTTACTAAAAATGTGATTTAAAACATTATACCATTTCAAATAAGTAAGTTATTATTAATACTATAAACTTTTAAGTTGGGGATTTAAAAAAATTTAGATATGAGAAAATTAAGAAATTCTTGAATTTGAATTTGGTTAAATTTAATTTTAAAACATAATCTTGAGTCACTGTAATTAAATATTTACAGTTGTATTAAAATTTTAAACCTTGCTTTTAAATTGTGATTAAGCTTTCTTGATATCCCTTTGTGTAAACTTTTGAAGACCAGTCCATTAGAAACTTTGGAAACGCCCATACAACCTTTTCGAGTTGAAAATGTTCAATTGATCCCAGACCATCCCTTGGAGAAACCCTAAACCCAAACACATTAATTCTTTTTGTATATTGAATTACGTGACAACTTTGACCAAATCCTCCCAGGAAGACTCGTTACTCTTGTATATTTCAATATGTTTTGGGTTTGTTGAATTGCTTGTTTATTGGACCCTTTTACTATATAGTTTGAAACGGGGAGCAACATTTTGACTTGGAGAAGAGTGTGTGAGAAACGACAAACTTCTAAAGGCAAGTGACTTCATAAAATACCTACTATTTTTATTCTATTGCATTACTAGTATTTTTAAGCAGTATTTGCAAATAGTATGCATGATAGGTTTTTGTGAGAATAGTAGTATGCTATGCAAACCTGTTAGGTTACCCCTTTAGAAATTCCAGTTAGACACCTATTATAATTTAGTGGAAATACATGCTGCAAAAATAATTGTTTTATGGTTGATGTGATAAGTGAAAATTTCCACTAAATTAATTTACCGCCTGGGTGGATTGGTTTGATCGAGGAGGTTTCAAGTTGAGTGGCTACTCAGGGACCAGTTCTGCGGCGGCCTAAGTTTGTTGACTTGTGGAAGGCCACCCAGGGCTATGAGATTTAAGTTTACACTGAGTTTAGTTGCTTATCGTGCAACCATTGGTCAATATGGGCTCTGTCTTGACGGAGTAAGTTGATGTGGACCTGGGTCAAGAGATTGATGGTGGTAGAGTTGATAGGATGGTAGTAATCTCTTAGTATGACCATGGGAAAGCAACTTCTGAAAAGTCTCGTCTTGATCTTCTCCTTTTCCTTCTCACTAAATGAGTGTAGAGGATAGTTTGGGTTGATTGAGTCTAATGGTGAAAGTGCACACACTCTCGAGAGTTAAAACCTAAGATCTTAGCCGTGTCCCCGGCATCGGACAATTGAGTGACTACACAAGGCTGTCTTCTGAAAATCTCTTCATCCCAATTTCTAAATAAAACTTTGATAGGTAAACAAGGGTTGGGGTTCACTGATGTCTATCAGTGGTACTCATTAATTATAGATTAGCAAAGGCGTTCACTGATGTCTATCGGTGGTACTCTTTGCGAAGATGAAAATGTCTTTACAAATATAGGACAAAATTGGCTTTACGCAAATCAGTCTTGAACTCCACCAGCCAAATATGCATGTAGTTTTAGTATTGCCATTTATATCCACCATAGTATCACTTGCCACCACAATTCAATTGTGCTGACCCTTTATAGCTGGGCTACAACTAAACCTTGCATATTCGACAGACGACGAGTGAGCATTCGATAGGATTTCGAGTCTACAACCAACATGCTTTGCCTGTGGCACATGAAGATGATGAGGCTCATTGTATCTACTGTTTTCCGCTGCTGCTCTTTGAATTTTGCTAGCCTTTTCAGGTTATGCAAGTTGTAAGAGATATTTGTAACACTGGATCATGCGATTTAATAAAGTATTTGACACTTTTGCATGATATACATCTTAAACTGTGGTGCTAGCATTTGATCCAGGGACTAACACATTAACACAGGGACTTCCACCTTATAATAAAAGGCGAGGTCACTACAGTTTAGATGTCGAGATCACTTCGCTCAGATAGTACACGGGTCTCTGTATTAGCTTATCCCCTTCTTCTCTTTCCACCACAATGGCTACACTCACTACCCGGTTAGTGGCAGCGATGTAGAGCAACATTGGCTCCTTTGGCAATGGGGATGCCAACACTTGTGCAGTTGAGAGCATCTTCTTCAAATAATTGAACGCCGAATCGGCCTGCGGGGTCCATACAAATGTTTTGCTCTTCTTCATCAACTGATATAAGGGCAAGGCCTTCTCCCCTAGTCGGCTCACAAACCGACTTAGGGATGCCAGACCGCCCGTGAATTTCTGCACATCTTTGAGACGTACCGGTAACTTCATGCTCTCGATTGCACGTATTTTACCCGGGTTGACCTCAATCCCCCAGCTTGATATGAGAAAACCGAGTAGTTTGCCTGCTGGAACACCGAACGTGCATTTATCCGGATTCGACCTCATTCGGAATCTCCTTAAATTTTTAAATGTCACCCTCAGATCATCGATCAGAGAGGAATTTTTTATTACTATGTCATCGACATAGACTTCGGCATTCAAGCCTATTTGGTCATGTAAACATTTTTGCATGCATCTCTGGTACGTAGCACTAGCATTTCTTAAACCAAAAGTCATGACACGATAGCAATAAGCCCCATACGGGGTAATAAAGGCAGTTTTCAATTGATCATCCGGATTCAAGAGTATCTGGTGGAAACCAGAATAAGCATCTAAAAAGGTCAAAAGTTCACTCCCGACACTGGAATCGATCACTTGATCTATCCGGGGGAGTGGAAACGGATCTTTCGGGAATGCTTTGTAGAGGGTGGTGAAGTCGATGCACATGCGCCACACATTAAGCAGGAGGGGATCATCTTTCTTCTTCTCAACCAGAACCGGATTCGATATCCAATCCGGATGCAGAACTTCCATCACGAACCCGGCAGCCAGAAGTACCGCGAGATGCTCCATGATAGCAGCTCTTCTCCGAGAGGCGCCTAGTCGGTTGCTTCACCGGCTTCGCGTCAGGCCTGACGAATAGTGAATGCTCTGCCAACTCCCTCGGAACGCCTTGCAGATCGTCACTCGACCATGCAAAGGCATCCCGATTCTCACGGAGGAAGTCGACGAGCTCGCTTTCCTATTCACTGTCCAGGTTACCGCCAATGATCACTTGGCGCTCTTGGTTATTGGGATCAACTCCCACCTTCTTGGTCTCCTTTGGTGCCTGGAACGAGGCGTTCTGCTCCGGGTTCACCATTCCGGGCACGCCGAGTTGCGACGTCTTGGCCAGTGCAACCACCCGCTGAATTCTCTTCTTGTCCTCAGCTATGACCAGGGACTCGGCTAAGTTTGAACCGGCTGATGCGCAGTCCATGGAGCGCTTGTGGTCTCCCGCGATTGTGATCACTCCATTTGGACCCGGCATCTTCATCTTCAGGTACCCCATGTGACTGGAGATCATGAACTTGGCCAATGCCGGCCTACCAATGAGCGCATGGTAGGGACTTTCGAGATCCACGACCTCGAACTCCAAGCTCTCAGTCCGGCAGTTTTCCCGGGTTCCAAACAACACTTCAACCCAAATCTTGCCCATAGGGGAGCAGGAGACTCCGGGCACAATGCCATGGAAAGTGGTATCGGTTGGTAGCAGCGTGTTCATGGACACCCCCAGCTTCAGCATGGTATCCTTGTACATAATGTTAATGGCACTGCCATTGTCAATTAGAACCCGGCTGAAACGGACATTGAGGCTTGGTCCGACAAAGGTCGGGTCTAGCACCAAAGAATAGCCACCTAGCTTGGGCATGACTCGGGATGATCTTTCCGGCTCCAAGTGATCTCCATCTCGGAACAGTGCAGGAACTTGGGTACTGCCGGGATCACAGCATTTACCTCCAGAGCGCGTTGTCGCACACTCTTCCGGTCAGTAGGCTCGGTCACAAAGACCACATAGCTTTGATGTGCCTCCCGGTAGTTTCCCTGCTGGTGTCCGGATTGGTTACTCGGACTAGCACCATTGTCATTCCTGACATGCACCATATTCACTGGTCTGGAGGGAGGTCCCTGGGTGGGTTGATTAACCCGGATTGCATTGGCAACGGATAGTGGTGGGGGAGGCCTCGGAATGTTGGGCCGTGATGCCGGAGCATTTGGTCAAGTAGCCCCCGCGCTGCCTTCCTGCAACGTGCGCTGGTACCAGCTGCATTGCCGAGTAGAGTGATTTGCGGGCTTGTTGGATTCCAACATATGATAGCAGCATGGCTTGTTCAGCATCTCTTCATACGTCAGGGGCTTCTCTGGTCCACCCAAATCTTCTGTACCTCTTGGCTCTGACCCCAAGCCGGGCCAGTCACTTTCTGCCGCTGATTGTTTCCGGCATCCCCTTGATCTCGGCCTACTGCTGCGACATGCTGCGAGGCATAGTGGAACTCGGGCTGGCTCCTCTTTTGACCGAAATCCTGGCGGTCATGGCTCCTACTCGACCCCGAGAGCTGATTCCCCGCATTCCTTCAGTTGGAGTCTCCGACATCCACCAGAGGTTGCATGGGGTCTCCAAGCGTGTAGGTGTCGGCGATGCGCATGGTTTCTGCCAAGGTTGTCGGCATTTTTCTTTGCAGCTTTTGCCAAAGCATGGAGCCATGTCGGCATCCTTGCGCAAACCACGATATAGCCTGTGCCTCGACAACCCCTTCGCAAGAATTGCGAATGTTGCTCCACCGAGAAAGGTACTCTCGGTCAGTTTCATTGCCCCTCTGCCTGCAGATGGCAAGCTGCTGAGGTCGGTTGGGCCTCTTGTACGTGTTGTTGAAGTTGCTGATGAAGGCCTCCTCGAAATCTAACCAACAGTCTATGCTGCCAGACATCAAGTTATTCAACCAGATCCTGGCAGGTCCCTCCAACATCTGCGGCACATAACGCACCGCCCATCGCCTGTTTCCACCGGCTATGCTTACTGCAGTTCCATAGTCGGTCAACCAATCCTCCGGCTTCGAGCTGCCGTCATAGGTCTTGGCACCCCGGTTGAGATTAAAATTCCGCACAGCCGGCTCCCGCATGATCCGAGGTCCAAAGCAGGCAGGTCCCGGGGGGCCTTGCTCTTCAACTAACTCGGATTGATGAATCCGGTCGAGCCTGTACCTAGCATCAGCTGGATCTAGCTGTCGAGTTCCTATCCGAGATCCCAAGGGATTCTCGTTAGGCTGGTATCCGAGCTGCTGCATTCTCCAGTTGCCATTGTCATATCTATTAACCACAGGAACTATGGCTTGCTGTGGGACAGAGGCGACATCTCTTTGCCGGTTTCCCTAACTTCGTGGTGGATAGGTGGATTACCACGGCTAGCCGGGACATTGTTTCCTACACCCCGGTTACCACCACCATGGCTACCCTGAGCCTGAACGGGATTGTTCTGCCCGGCTTGCTAGACTCGAGCGAAGGCCGGGTCGTATGTCTGCAATTAATTGTTTTTCCCGGAGCCCCGGCTCCGGCTTCGGATTTTGCTCTTGCTCCTACTCGGATGCGGAGATGAAGCCTCTCCGCCTGATATGTTGCTCTCGGCCCTAGACGAATACACCTGGGACCCAGCACCCGGGTTCTTCTTCTTAAAGGCCTTGTTCTTCCGGTTAGCCTCTACGACTAACTCGTTGACGCGCTCCTGCTGCTTGCGCAGAGCCTCCCCGGATAGTCCAGCCAATTCGGCCATAGCTGCCTCGACAGCCCTAAGAGTTTTGGCAGGTGAGCTGTACACAGGTTTCTCTGCCGAGATCATACTACCCGTCCTGTTGTGGCTAGGTGCCGCGCCACCTGCCAACTCATCATTCACCATCCTTCCTTTCTTATGCAAATCAGCAATGCGTTTGTCCCGGGAATCTATTCTAGGGAACCCGTGAGCGGCGTTATACTCACGGAGACTAGCACTAAGTTCGTGCCGGATCTCGGCGATCTCTTGGGCCTCCGCGAGTAGCAACCTGCGCTGCTCATCCAAATCAGCCGAGGTGACTTGTATATCAGCGGCAGCTGTCAAAGGGACATCCAACTTGGCCACCAGACCCGAGAGGGGATCCGGCCGACGACGAGGTTGGGACGGCTGGGGATCGCCATCTCGGGCAGCACCTCTCTCCTGAGGAGGTTTGGCCAACCGAACTCTGCCACTACCGGCATCGCCGTCGGGAGCGTCCTGGAACACCTCCTCGCTTACCCCGACCATCATGACCGCGACGCAGCCTGCGGAGCGATCAATACGCTGATCCCGGGCGGCGCGGAGCATGGGGGGATCCTCAGCCTCCAGGATGATGTCCGGATAGCTGCAGATGACCTTAAGGCGATATAGGTGGTGAAGATTCTGAAGTCGATGAGGTGGCCGTTCGCCGGAAAAGGCTTGTTCCGGAAGCAACCGGCATTGTCGCTGACGAAATCCATCTCGCCCAGCCTGACAGCCAGGCCGGAGAGAACTCGGATGCCGGAGCGAACGGTGGAACCCGTCCGGGTGTGTACACCAGCCAGCGCCTCTACCTGGCCCATGGTGGGCGCCAACTGTCGTGGTGGTATCACGGCAGATGCCATAGGATGGCTAATGTGTGGGGCCGATGGACGCTGGTGGATCCGGGGAGGGCTGGCGAGCTAAAGAGGTAACACAGTAAGAGATGCCGGAACGCGCAAGATCACCGAAGGACACTCTCAAAGATCTAACAAACACAAACAAATGCACGAAGGCAGAGTCACACACACGATGTACCCAGGTTCGCGGCCCTCGTGAGGAGGTAACACCCCTACTCCTGCCTTTCCTCCCAATATTAGTGTAAGTCAAGATCTACAACATGCTCCTTGAGCTCTCTTGGTGATGAACTAGATGAACTAGAGAAGGGGAGGAAGTAAATGCCCTAGGAGTAAATGAGACTATTGTTTTGGCCCTCAAGTTGGTGTCCTCTCCACAGGAAAAGTTATGGCGTCTTTTATAGAGTTCTGGCCGGGAGGGCCGGACACCCTAATCTGGCACGGTCCCACCGGACAGGGCTAACGGTTTTGTCAACACCGGCTAGTGCGACCTAGCCGCCATGCTATCCGGTATAGCCCTGCCGTCATCATTCCGGCAAGGACTGCAGGCGCCGTCCTGGATCATCATTGTCCCCCCAGCTACTGTAGCGTACCTGCACTTCAAATAAGGCAGATACCTGTGTATAGTGCAAATCCCTGGATCAAATCATTTGCACACACAGTTTACGATGTAATATCACAATAAAGCGTCAATTTGATTACATCGATGATCCAGAATTACAAAATATTTGATACAAGTTGCATAGCCTAAAGCTAGCATTTGAAAAGTACACAGCGGAAATACAATAGCAGGGAGTCTCTATCACTTTCATGCTGCCACAGGCGAAAACATGTTGGTTGTAGACTCGAAACCTATCAACGAAACCTTACTCGTCAACTGAACAATCTGCAATAAGAAAAATATTGCAACAACGTGGGTCAGATTCCATAAAAATGGAGTCTGGCAATTGACACTATGGTGGACACTTAATGGAATAACTCTAAAGTCTATATGCATATTTGGCTGGTGGAGTTCAAGGCTATTTTGCATAAAGCCAAATTTTCCTATCTTTTGGGAAACACCTTCTTCAAATCAAGACAAGTATGGTATGAAAACCATAAATCTCATCTTCCCTTGTTTACCCATCAAGTTTTATTTCTGAAGTTGGAATGGTGGAATCCTCCGTTGTCGTCCGTGATCGGCTGCTCAAATTGTCCGTACCGGGGACATGGCTAAGTACTTAGTTTTACACTCTGCAGAGGTTGTGCACTTTCACCTTTAGACTCAATTTGTCCGAGAAATCCTATACACGCGGAGTGTATTATGGAAAGGAGAGAATTGAGACGAGAACTTTCAGAAGAAGAATGCAACCATACTAGCAAGACCCGTTCCACCTATCATCTCTACATCTGCTTGTCAAGCTGACAGGTTGCACCCCCACAACTTAATTATTCTAGACAGAGCCCATTGTCAAAAGGTTGCACGGGAAGCAATCGTCACTCGGAGTTCTTCAGATTCCTTTGTTCCCTGGGTGGCCATCCACAAGTGTACCTCTGGGTAACAACCACCATACTCATGGCCCTAAGTAGAATATACATTCATCCTAGGCGAAGACAACCACAAGCATAGTCCCAAAAGCCACTCAACATAAACCATAACAACCAATCCACCCAGGAGTTTCATTAACTTAGTGGATGTGCACTCTCAGGTAAAATCACCATGCTCACGGCGCTAAGTAGAATAGAAATTCATCCTAGGCGACGACAACCCTGAGCACAGCCCTGAGTAGCCACTTAATAATTTGTAGAACTTTTCATCAATTGCATAGCATCAATATTTCTGCTAAGTAAGATATAGGAACCTAGACACAGGAGTAAGGGAATTCTACGCAGGTTTAGCATTGCAACACTATCCTACACATGCATATAAAAATACACTAAGTAATGCATAGAAAATACTTAGGAAGTTTATGAGGTGTGCCACTTGCCTTTGAATGTTGTCGTTGTTCACAACTCTTTTCAACGATACTCGGGACTCTCCGTTCAATCTAACAGTAGAGACAAACAACCATACAACAATCAACAGCAAGCACAAATCCAATACACACAAAACACATACTAGATGAATAAATAAGTTTTATAAAACTTTCTAAGGAAATATGTTTATGCATGATGTGCAAAATATTCCTAAGGGCTAGAAATGCTTTTTCATGCCATGAAAATCCTTTAAGTTAATGTAAGGCAAATAGGTTGGTCCAAAAGGACTAAGGGCTAAGGTCATAAGTTGAATAAAATATTTTGTTTGATATCATCCTGAATAAGCACTCTAATGGCTTAGTCTTGATGTGCAAAATACTTAGAGGAAATTACTAGCTCTATTCTTCGAGGTGATCAACAATTATTATCAACTCTTTGTAAATTGGATATTCACTAAAGTGAGAGAGACAGACACCCGGCCAGCCCCTTAAATTGTGGAACAGGTCTCATGTACGTGGACATGTAAGGTTTGTTTCCAGGCCGCTTCATCCCACTATGCCGCTAGGATCCAATAACTTCAAGATGATAACATCATGATCAAAAATTGTTTAAGTCAAATGTGAAAGACAAGATTAGAAAGGAGGGGAAAAGATAGAAAGAGAGATGTAGTTGTCCTCCAGGCTTCATCTCCAGACTTGGTGGTTCTTGTATCCTCGAGGCTGGTCTTGGATTTACTTAGTCATCATGAAGTCTAACAGAAGAAGGAGGGAGAAAGAAGAAAGAGGGAGAAAGACTTAGAAAATATTTCTGGTTGGTCTTCATGAACTTCTTCTTGATCTTTCTTCTAAGTGCTCCTACTCCTTGGAGATTCTTCTGGAGTCTCGTTTGGCTAAGTCCTTCATTGGTCTTCTAGCTCCATGTTGAAAATCCTAAGTGTCTATGTTATAAAACTTTTACCAGAATACTAAGTTTGAAAATATTTCTAACTTAGAGAAAATGGGGGAGGGGTTTTCTTATGGAAAATGTAACTACAAAATAAAATATGCTATGCATGAAATGCAATTTAATTAATTTCTATTTTTGGAAAATAAAAGGAATAATTATAAGATTAAAGTTTTCTATGATTAAATTTTTATAACAAAATTTTATAAGTAGTGTTAATAGACAGTGGGCATGTAATTAGATTTTTAGCAATTTGATTTAATCAAAAATAATATTTATATTAATAGTTATGTTGAAAATACTCAAACTATTCCAATTAAATATATAACTATGAATTCATTCAAATATTACTCAAAAATATTTTATAGCAGTGGCATCAATTTACAAATATTCTAAAGTTTCTAAAACAATTTTATTTGTAATTTTTGGATTTATATATTTAAAATTATTACAAATATACTCAAATATTCTATTTGAAATTTGAATATTTTAAACTTAGTCAAAATTGAATTTTGGCAGATCTAAAATATTCTACATGTCAAGGGCTTTCCAAAAATATAAAGTTTGTTAAATTTGGATAAGAGGTTAAAAAGTTATGACAGATCTAAGTGGCAGGGGCTTTTCTGCAAAACTGCCATTTAATCTAATTAAAAGAAATCAATTTCCACGTCAGCGCTGACTGGGCGCTGACTGTGCAGCTGACGCGGATCTGACGTGGCCTCCTGTGATTTGCTGATACCGGTTCGGAAATAGAATTAAAAGGAAGCCGTGCGATTTAGATCCAACGGTCGTGATTAATCCGATCCAACCCAGCGGCGCTGTTCGCCGGAACCCTAGCCGGAGACGGAGCGCGCGGCGGCGACATGATCGGCACGACTCGTCCTACACGATCTAAGGCGAGCGAGGACAGATGGGGCATACCGGAACAAAGAGCAGGTGGAGGCGGTCTCGGTGGCGTGCTCGGGGACCTCGATGCGCCCTCGTTCTTCGGCAATCCTTCGCCGGAGTTGGAGATGGCGACGGGCGGCGTCGGTCGTGGATGCGCAGCTCGACCTAGCGCGAAATAAAACACCGCACCAAGTTAGAAAGATGCCCGAGGAAGAAAAATGAAGGATGGAGTAGGTGGGAGGGCTCGGCGTGGTCGACGTCCACTGGAAAAGGAGCTCCTCGCCGGCGGCAATGGCGAGATGGCGAGGTCGCGCGTGGACGGCCTGGGGGCGCTCTGGGAGGGTGGTCTGGGGGAAAGGGAGAGGGCGAAGTGGGCTACTTGAAGGGCTATACGGAAGCTTTCAACGCAGCTTTAATCGCGCGAATTTACAGGGGATCAATCGGCCGTTTTCGAGCGTAGTCTCTGGCCAGAGATTGAAGACGATGACGTCACGCTGATGTCATCATTTTTCTTTTTCTTTTTCTGTTTTATTTATTTCCTTAATAACTTTTGATTTATAATTCCAAATGAAGTCAAATTAATTTCTAAAAATTTGTAAAAACAATATCTTTGTGTTAAACCAGTTGTGGGCATGTTTTGAATAATTTGAAAATTTAATATTTTGAATATTCCTTAAATACAAATTTGACACTTAAAGTCAAATTTGAAAATATACCTTAATTAAATTTTCTTTTGGCTGTATAAAATTTTATAAAACTACAATACTTATATAAGTTTGAATTTAAGTTATTTAAACTCATATTCCCATTGTAAATAAATTTTTAGCTTCAAAAGATTAGTAAATATCCCATTACAAAAATTTGAAATGAAAGAGAAAATGAAATGTAAACATTTTTAATTCAATTTATTTTGTGCACCATTATAGTTTATATTAAGATAAATTATTTGAAAACTTCATAAACAACTTTGGAAAAGATTTTAGATTTAATTCTTTTCTTATATAGTATAATATATTCCTGAAATCATTTATGTTTAGAAAATAAATGAGAATCATTGAATCTAATGAAATGTTTATTTGGATAATCCATTAATTATGAATTATATGAAGTTATTAAAATTATAAACTATAGGCTTATAATTTCCAAATTATATTTTGAACTGAGGTAAATGAATCATAATCTTTTGGCCAATAGACAAAGTTTTCAATAGATTAAAATAACACTTGTAATTATTATTTTAATTTATTTATAGCTAAGGCTAAGTGGTTGAAAACAATTACTTATAAGTAAACTATTCACTTAAAATAAAATGGTTTGTGCTTTATAAAACATTGGTCAAATTACATATTAAGGGTTTTGAAATACAATGGATAATAAAATGTTTAACTAGAAACAACATTTGAAAGAAAAGTTAAACTGAGATATTTGAAATAAAACTCTTTAATATGTTTGAAGTCTTTTACAGTTGGTTTTCTTATGCATTTACTGTTTTATTTTAATCCAAAACAAAAGTTTTAAATTTTAGTGATTTTTGAACATTATAAAATATCGGGATGTTACAGACTACCACCCTTAAAAGGAATCTCGTCCCCGAGATTCGGAGAGGATAGAAAGAAAAGCAACTGCTTGGAATGATTACTCACGAGGTTTTGAGAAATGAAATTTCTGACATGGAATATTGAAAACTGGCAGGGGATGAATTTTCTGATTAGGGAGGCTAGAAAGAAAGATGGGTTGGGATCTCCGGGTTGAGGCGACTGGGTGGAATTATCTGGGTAGCTACCACCCTTAAAAGAAAAGTTTTGTTGATAGTCAACATTCTAACTTATACAAGAAGATCAAGACAAATAATTACAAACAATATCTAACAAACATCAAGCAACGAGGTGCTAACACAAAGCAAACAATCTAGTATTGTCACACAACCAAAGTTGGTATGGCCAATACACTAACACGATATCGTTGTTCTATTTGAGTGGTGGTCAAATCTACCTCCTTCATAAGTGCTTCAAGTTCTTGTTCAACTTTTATGGATATCTTCAAAGTGTTGGTCGAATCTTGGTTCTTCAGAGGTCTTCCATGCAGGTAGAACTTCATGTTGAATCGTAGCTTTTCCATATGAAGCAGCAGAATCAGACTTAGACTATAAGAACATGGTCATCTAGAGTAAGATAAGGTATTTTCAGAAGGTTGGTAGTAGATGAAAATACGAGGAAGACAGAGTGAAAAGATTTGTTTTTAGAAAGGTGAAGAAAAATAGATTTTCAATCCTATGGTCAAATCCTATTTCTATCCAAACCTAGGGTTTCGAACCTACAGGCAACACAGTGCTCTGATACCATCTGTAGCGTACCTGCACTTCAAATAAGGCAGATACCTGTGTATAGTGCAAATCCCTGGATCAAATCATTTGCACACACAGTTTACGATGTAATATCACAACAAAGCGTCAATTTTATTACATCGATGATCCAGAATTACAAAATATTTGATACAAGTTGCATAGCCTAAAGCTAGCATTTGAAAAGTACACAGCGGAAATACAATAGCAGGGAGTCTCTATCACTTTCATGCTGCCACAGGCGAAAACATGTTGGTTGTAGACTCGAAACCTATCAACGAAACCTTACTCGTCAACTGAACAATCTGCAATAAGAAAAATATTGCAACAACGTGGGTCAGATTCCATAAAAATGGAGTCTGGCAAGTGACACTATTGTGGACACTTAATGGAATAACTCTAAAGTCTATATGCATATTTGGCTGGTGGAGTTCAAGGCTATTTTGCATAAAGCCAATTTTTCCTATCTTTTGGAAAACACCTTCTTCAAATCAAGACAAGTATGGTATGAAAACCATAAATCTCATCTTCCCTTGTTTACCCATCAAGTTTTATTTCTGAAGTTGGAATGGTGGAATCCTCCGTTGTCGTCCGTGATCGGCTGCTCAAATTGTCCGTACCGGGGACATGGCTAAGTACTTAGTTTTACACTCTGCAGAGGTTGTGCACTTTCACCTTTAGACTCAATTTGTCCGAGAAATCCTATACACGCGGAGTGTATTATGGAAAGGAGAGAATTGAGACAAGAACTTTCAGAAGAAGAATGCAACCATACTAGCAAGACCCGTTCCACCTATCATCTCTACATCTGCTTGTCAAGCTGACAGGTTGCACCCCCACAACTTAATTATTCTAGACAGAGCCCATTGTCAAAAGGCTGCACGGGAAGCAATCGTCACTCGGAGTTCTTCAGATTCCTTTGTTCCCTGGGTGGCCATCCACAAGTGTACCTCTGGGTAACAACCACCATACTCATGTCCCTAAGTAGAATAGACATTCATCCTAGGTGAAGACAACCACAAGCATAGTCCCAAAAGCCACTCAACATAAACCATAACAACCAATCCACACAGGAGTTTCATTAACTTAGTGGATGTGCACTCTCAGGTGAAATCACAATGCTCACGGCCCTAAGTAGAATAGAAATTCATCCTAGGCGACGACAACCCTGAGCACAGCCCTGAGTAGCCACTTAATAATTTGTAAAACTTTTCATCAATTGCATAGCATCAATATTTCTGCTAAGTAAGATATAGGAACCTAGACACAGGAGTAAGGGAATTCTACGCAGGTTTAGCATTGCAACACTATCCTACACATGCATATAAAAATACACTAAGTAATGCATAGAAAATACTTAGGAAGTTTATGAGGTGTGTCACTTGCCTTTGAATGTTGTCGTTGTTCACAACTCTTTTCAACGATACTCGGGACTCTCCGTTCAATCTAACAGTAGAGACAAACAACCATACAACAATCAACAGCAAGCACAAATCCAATACACACAAAACACATACTAGATGAATAAATAAGTTTTATAAAACTTTCTAAGGAAATATGTTTATGCATGATGTGCAAAATATTCCTAAGGGCTAGAAATGCTTTTTCATGCCATGAAAATCCTTTAAGTTAATGTAAGGCAAATAGGTTGGTCCAAAAGGACTAAGGGCTAAGGTCATAAGTTGAATAAAATATTTTGTTTGATATCATCCTGAATAAGCACTCTAATGGCTTAGTCTTGATGTGCAAAATACTTAGAGGAAATTGCTAGCTCTATTCTTTGAGGTGATCAACAATTATTATCAACTCTTTGTAAATTGGATATTCACTAAAGTGAGAGAGACAGACACCCGGCCAACCACTTAAATTGTGGAACAGGTCTCATGTACGTGGACATGTAAGGTTTGTTTCCAGGCCGCTTCATCCCACTATGCCGCTAGGATCCAACAACTTCAAGATGATAACATCATGATCAAAAATTGTTTAAGTCAAATGTGAAAGACAAGATTAGAAAGGAGGGGAAAAGATAGAAAGAGAGATGTAGTTGTCCTCCAGGCTTCATCTCCAGACTTGGTGGTTCTTGTATCCTCGAGGCTGGTCTTGGATTTACTTAGTCATCATGAAGTCTAACAGAAGAAGGAGGGAGAAAGAAGAAAGAGGGAGAAAGACTTAGAAAATATTTCTGGTTGGTCTTCATGAACTTCTTCTTGATCTTTCTTCTAAGTGCTCCTACTCCTTGGAGATTCTTCTGGAGTCTCGTTTGGCTAAGTCCTTCATTGGTCTTCTAGCTCCATGTTGAAAATCCTAAGTGTCTATGTTATAAAACTTTTACCAGAATACTAAGTTTGAAAATATTTCTAACTTAGAGAAAATGGGGGAGGGGTTTTCTTATGGAAAATGTAACTACAAAATAAAATATGCTATGCATGAAATGCAATTTAATTAATTTCTATTTTTGGAAAATAAAAGGAATAATTATAAGATTAAAGTTTTCTATGATTAAATTTTTATAACAAAATTTTATAAGTAGTGTTAATAGACAGTGGGCATGTAATTAGATTTTTAGCAATTTGATTTAATCAAAAATAATATTTATATTAATAGTTATGTTGAAAATACTCAAACTATTCCAATTAAATATATAACTATGAATTCATTCAAATATTACTCAAAAATATTTTATAGCAGGGGCATCAATTTACAAATATTCTAAAGTTTCTAAAACAATTTTATTTGTAATTTTTGGATTTATATATTTAAAATTATTACAAATATACTCAAATATTCTATTTGAAATTTGAATATTTTAAACTTAGTCAAAATTGCATTTTGGCAGATCTAAAATATTCTACATGTCAAGGGCTTTCCAAAAATATAAAGTTTGTTAAATTTGGATAAGAGGTTAAAAAGTTATGACAGATCTAAGTGGCAGGGGCTTTTCTGCAAAACTGCCATTTAATCTAATTAAAAGAAATCAATTTCCACGTCAGCGCTGACTGGGCGCTGACTGTGCAGCTGACGCGGATCTGACGTGGCCTCCTGTGATTTGCTGATACCGGTTCGGAAATAAAATTAAAAGGAAGCCGTGCGATCTAGATCCAACGGTCGTGATTAATCCGATCCAACCCAGCGGCGCTGTTCGCCGGAACCCTAGCCGGAGACGGAGCGCGCGGCGGCGACATGATCGGCACGACTCGTCCTACACGATCTAAAGCGAGCGAGGACAGATGGGGCATACCGGAACAAAGAGCAGGTGGAGGCGGTCTCGGTGGCGTGCTCGGGGACCTCGATGCGCCCTCGTTCTTCGGCAATCCTTCGCCGGAGTTGGAGATGGCGACGGGCGGCGTCGGTCGTGGATGCGCAGCTCGACCTAGCGCGAAATAAAACACCGCACCAAGTTAGAAAGATGCCCGAGGAAGAAAAATGAAGGATGGAGTAGGTGGGAGGGCTCGGCGTGGTCGACGTCCACTGGAAAAGGAGCTCCTCGCCGGCGGCAATGGCGAGATGGCGAGGTCGCGCGTGGACGGCCTGGGGGCGCTCTGGGAGGGTGGTCTGGGGGAAAGGGAGAGGGCGAAGTGGGCTACTTGAAGGGCTATACGGAAGCTTTCAACGCAGCTTTAATCGCGCGAATTTACAGGGGATCAATCGGCCGTTTTCGAGCGTAGTCTCTGGCCAGAGATTGAAGACGATGACGTCACGCTGATGTCATCATTTTTCTTTTTCTTTTTCTGTTTTATTTATTTCCTTAATAACTTTTGATTCATAATTCCAAATGAAGTCAAATTAATTTCTAAAAATTTGTAAAAACAATATCTTTGTGTTAAACCAGTTGTGGGCATGTTTTGAATAATTTGAAAATTTAATATTTTGAATATTCCTTAAATACAAATTTGACACTTAAAGTCAAATTTGAAAATATACCTTAATTAAATTTTCTTTTGGCTGTATAAAATTTTATAAAACTACAATACTTATATAAGTTTGAATTTAAGTTATTTAAACTCATATTCCCATAGTAAATAAATTTTTAGCTTCAAAAGATTAGTAAATATCCCATTACAAAAATTTGAAATGAAAGAGAAAATGAAATGTAAATATTTTTAATTCAATTTATTTTGTGCACCATTATAGTTTATATTAAGATAAATTATTTGAAAACTTCATAAACAACTTTGGAAAAGATTTTAGATTTAATTCTTTTCTTATATAGTATAATATATTCCTGAAATCATTTATGTTTAGAAAATAAATGAGAATCATTGAATCTAATGAAATGTTTATTTGGATAATCCATTAATTATGAATTATATGAAGTTATTAAAATTATGAACTATAGGCTTATAATTTCCAAATTATATTTTGAACTGAGGTAAATGAATCATAATCTTTTGGCCAATAGACATAGTTTTCAATAGATTAAAATAACACTTGTAATTATTATTTTAATTTATTTATAGCTAAGGCTAAGTGGTTGAAAACAATTACTTATAAGTAAACTATTCACTTAAAATAAAATGGTTTGTGCTTTATAAAACATTGGTCAAATTACATATTAAGGGTTTTGAAATACAATGGATAATAAAATGTTTAACTAGAAACAACTTTTGAAAGAAAAGTTAAACTGAGATATTTGAAATAAAACTCTTTAATATGTTTGAAGTCTTTTACAGTTGGTTTTCTTATGCATTTACTGTTTTATTTTAATCCAAAACAAAAGTTTTAAATTTTAGTGATTTTTGAACGTTATAAAATGTTGGGATGTTACAGCTACTTCCCTGACACGAGCATTAAACACAACAATCTTGAACAGAGCATAACTAATCATCAATGTCTAGATTATCTACAATAGAGAAGTGAGACTTACCTCACCTGAATGCTTGGCAATCAATCAATAGAATAAACACTTCAGTGAATCACGGTTTTCTTGAACTTGTATGTCAACGTCTTCACAGATTTCACAACCGTGCTTTCCAAATTTCTTGAGCACTACATAAAAAACAAAAAAGGATGGCCTCATTCTCAATATCAAAGGTTAAACATGAAATCATTTTAGGATAAAAGCAACTTTGTGGATGACCCAAACTCGTAACAAAAGAACTGAAGTGAGAACAATGGGGGTTATTTGTATTAATACTTGAAATGTAATTAAAGATTAGTATGGACAGTGCGCAATGTAGTTTGAGAAATTATAAATGCATGTTATAGTCAGATGCAACAAAATTACTTTGATCTTTTCTTATGGTCCAGTTTAGCTCTTCCTACACTTTTAAATTAACAGCAAGCAAGCATTGATTGACTGGACTATATTAAAGAAGGTTTGAACATCCAAGAATCATTGTACACTGTATCTCCATAGAAAAAGGATGGCCTCATTCTCAATATCAAAGGTTAAACATGAAATCACATTAGGATAAAATCAAGTTTGTAGATGACCCAAACTCGTAACAAAAGAACTGAAGTGAGAACAGTGGGGGTTATTTGTATTAATACTTGAAATGTAATTAAAGATTAGTATGGACAGTGCACAATGTAGTTTGCAAAATTATAAATGCATGTTATAGTCAGATGCAACAAAATTACTTTGATATTCTCTTACGGTCTAGTTTAGCTCTTCCTACACTTTTAAATTAACAGCAAGCAAGCATTGATTGACTGGACTATATTAAAGAAGGTTTGAGCATCCAAGAATAATTGTACACTGTATCTCCATATATGGAAAGGGTTTTTTTCCAGAGGAAACAAATCAAATGCTAGCATCTAGTATGCTTGGAAAAATAATATGTATATCCAGTAGCTGGTTTGCTTTTGCCCTAGCGTTCCTGATAATAAAAACTGAGCCTAACCCCTACTGTACCCCATCTGGTTATAGTTTCTCAAGCTATGCCTAAGTACCAGACCTTGATCTCTAGTTCTCAAATGAACATGACATCATGGTATAACCCATGTTTTGTGCACTCTACAATCTGAATCCGTGTATGTGTATTGATATACCCAGCCTTGGTGAAATATTCAGGCTACTCCTCCACTGAACCTATATTGCTGAAAAATTCAGGCTACTCCTCCATGGATATACCTCAAACAGGTAGTCGGCAGTGGTGAGGAAAAGGAAGAGGTCGTTGTGGTATCCTCCGCAGCTCCGCCGTAGTCGATGACGAGCAGGTGGTTCTGGGAGTGACATAGTTGCGTGAGGACAAGCGATGATCACGGTAGCCATAGAAAAACATTGCTGGTCGTGATCCCCATGAAAAAAACTCACCTTCCTCTCCCTGGATCTCGTGCTCGATGCGGTGGACTGATAGGACGACGCTGCCCGGCAGCTAATTCCCTGGCAAGACGCTTCGAGGTGGTGGTTCCGGGGATTGCAGAGCTGCGTGATGGGGGCGTTAGGAGCTCGGAGATGAGAATGAGAGAGGATGAGAGAAATCATACGGGAGGGCACGGATAATTATACCGGTAGAGAGCGAGGCGCACGAGCTCCACGATCGCCGCTGAACGGCGGTTACGCATGGACTGAAGGGAAATGGCGGCGATTGCCATTGGTGGCGTTGACCACGAGACAGGACATGGAAGACCGATCCAGCGCGCGTAGATCCTCCACCTTCGAGCTGCCCTGCATCTGCAACCGCCGGGCACGATGGACGGCCGTCTCCGACGCCGCCGATCTCCCCCGCCGTCGCCGACCTGCCCCGCCACCGGCCGCGTGCCTCCACCTCCATCCCGTCGCCGTGCCTCCCGGTGGATGGGGATTCCGGCCGTGCCCTCCCCCACCGGCCGCGCGTCTCCACCTCCATCCCATGCCCCCCCCCCCCCCCCCCGATTCCGGCAGTTGAGGGTGGATCCTTCTCTACCCCGATCGGCCGATCTGTCGTGGGGTGAGACCGAGAGATGAGGTCGTGGCCTCGTGGGAGTTGGGTATGAAGGGGTCACATGTTTTTTTTCGACGCCATGGTCGTGCGGGACTGCGGGAGACGGGAGTTTTTCTTTTTTTTTCTTAGCGATCGTCGGGCAGGAGGTATGGAGGACGGACGACCCACCACCTCTTTTGCTTTAATGTAGTAAAGATCATTCAGAAACTCTTGAGAGTAGTAGCCATGTGGATCATCTTCTGCACTGTCAAAGCTATGATAGATCTTCTCATCTCCCTGAAAACGCTCTATCATTCGCATGTTTATTACATCGACGTTGTCATTGTTGGTGGATAGGATTGCTCTAGACGTCATGTAATATGGATTGGCCATATTCTGGTCGAGAGCAGGAAACACATGATCGATCAACTTCTCTATGTCGGCTACCTTGGTTGTGGAGGGTACGCATATATCTTCGGGTAGTTGGATGTTGCCTTGTTCGTCAGTTTCCTCGGTGCCATTGCCTACCCTCAATAGGTAGTCTGCGAACCATATGCCGTTAAGAGCCCTCATGTTAGCGACGAGCCTTTTCTGGCGCATTACATTCCACAGGTACGAACTACGCAGGCTCAAGTCAATTATCTGACCCCGTGACCCTTTCCTAACTACCGGAAGCACCTGCCTGAAGTCCTCACCAAACACGACAGTCTTCCCTCCGAAAGGTATGTCTCGTCGGCCCATGATTTCTCGCATGCTCTTGTCCAACGCCTCAACCGCCTGCCTCTTCGTCATGGTGGCCTCGTCCCATAGGATTAGTGAAGCCATCCTGAGGAGCTTTGCTGTTCCACTTTGCTTGGTGAAGTTGCACGATGCACCATCATCAATGTTTAGTGGGATCTTGAACCTTGAGTGGGCCGTCCTGCCTCCAGGCATGATAGAAGCGGCAACACCGGATGTCGCTGTGGCCACCGCGACCTTTTTTGCGCCTCGAACCGTAGCGAGCAATGCCTTGTATAGAAAGGTCTTCCCAGTTCCTCCCGGACCGTCAATGAAGAACACGCCCCCTTCACTTCCTTCAACGGCTGCTAGTATCTCGTCATAGGCCTGTCGCTGCTCAGGGTTTAGTGAGGACTCTAGTGACCTGTCGCACTCGTCAACCTCGATGACTTCCCGGGCCTCGCCTTCTGTGCCATCATAAGTCTCGTAGATGTCCGGAAGAGGGAACAACTTTATGTCCTTGCCCATGGACTGCAGCATTCCCCTGATATCAATCAACATCATTTGCTGCACCGTGATTGGGCACGTGTGACGTTGCCGGTAGTCTCAGACATCGCCTCAAGGTGCGTATCCCAAAGACCACACACGTCACCAGGTTCACAAAATACCAAGATTGTTGCAAAGAGCCTCCTGAGAGAAATTGGCATGGCCCATTGCTGTGACTCCGTAAGACACTCATCGAGGGTGTTGTCCGCCTCGATGAGACCCCTCCATCGAAAGGTATCGCATAGCACACCTTCCACGGTTTTCAGGTCTTCGAAGGACACTGAGCCCGATACATGGTTTAGAAGCACCCGCAGAAAAAACCGCTCCCCCTCAGCAGGATTAGCTGACACGATTCGACCTACTTGGAAACAACTGTTTTTCCTTTTCTACCAAAACTTTGATCTTTGCCAAGTGAACCTTCCTGGAAAGTCCTTGTACAGAATATGTTGAGCCCACACGTGCTGCTGGTTAGCCACAAAATACTCCGTCAACATAGACTTTGATGTGTTACCATTGGCGAGGACGTCATTCAGGTTATCTCCCGCTTTGAATGTGACCATCTGCATGTTTGGAAGATGTAGCGGCAACCGTAGGACCGACGGGTAGTTCTCGCATAGGGTGAAGCCAAATATCCTTCACATCGCCTCCGAAGGAGTTACCCACCTCGCATCAATGAATCTCTTGATCTCATCGATGTTACCATGGGCGTCGGGTTGTTCGATATTGAACGAAGTCTGATCATGGCCCTTATATATGTATTTATATAGGCACTTGACAGCCTTTATGCTAGAGCACACGTCTACATTGATGTGGCAGTTGAACATTCGTAGGAGGTAAGTGTTGTAAGGCACGACCCATCTATTGTCCAACTCTTGACCCCAGACCAACGCTGATGGACCGTCTTTTCGTGTTCGATAAACGGGGTAGGCGTCTTTTCCCTGTACGGTGGTCTCGTTGAACTCCCGTGGGTACTTACACTTGCACGAACCCTCTTGCATGCAAATGTTGTTGGGTTTCAGGACCCCGCATGGGCCATGCATCATATGCTTCACGACCATGGCGTAAAGCTCCGGGTACTTATGCTTGTTCGGGAGCTCGGTAGATATAAGACGGTCGTACTGCTCAGGCACAACAAGCTTATATCTCGAGTCCATAATCAACAAGAAATGGGCATGTCGGGAGGCCCCTCTTCTGGAATTCTACCACATATACGTATGCCTTCACAACGCCCAAAATATTTTCCTTCGTCAGCATATCTTTCATTGTTTCCAGCTTGGCCCTAAACACTCTGGCCACAATATCAGGCCGGTCCTGCGGGGTTTGGCCTGGAAGCAACTCATCCTTTTTCTCTTGCCAGTTTGGATTGCAGGTCATCGTTAAGAAGATGTCAGGCTCTTCGTACGTCTGCACCAGTGCCATTGCGTCCATATGCCTCCGCTTCATGTCACGGAAGCCCCCCTGGAATGTCCATGGGAGAACAGTCCTAATGCCAACAACGCTAGCTCGTGTCTCTCCTGCCGTGATGCTATCGAAAACACCTTTGTATAAGTCGGCACGTAGCTCAGGCTGGTGACCCCTTATCCAGTTTAACCTGCATCCCTCGACCTTTATGTACTGGTCGACCCCCACTGCTGGAACAGACGCCCTCCATGAAGTATGGGGTTGAATATCCCAGCACATATTTGAAGCTTGTAGCAGTAGTAGTCTCTGATGTAGACGCATAAACGGCCGCCCCCCTCTACGTGAAAGATTGAAAATGAAGGTTAGACACGATGGGAGGATGATTCATTCTATTAAAAAATAAAGAAGCATCTCAAGTAGACGAACCTCCATCATCATCACGTTCCGCTCTTGGTAGTTGTGCAACGTGCCAAGGTACATTACGTTTAGGGATGTTTGGATGCCATCCAAACTCTCCCCTTGGGAAGAAGAGGGGATATAGGAGAGCGGGTCGTAGCATCCTTGTGTTGCTTGTATGCTATACCTCTCATTGTTGTTCCCATGGAGGGTGAAGCTGCGCTTGAACCTATTTGCCAGTTCATTGCCCTCGACCCAGATGGCGGCCACTTCTGTCGATATTTGTAGACTGTACCTCCATTGGTCTTGCTTATGATCGGTGTTAAGTTCTATCCTGTAATCCTCGAGGTTGTCCCTATGAGCCCCCAAACTCCTAAACTGCTCAGAATAGGGGTTCCCTCTCATGATGTTCGTCAACTTTTGGACAACCTCCTGGTCTAGTTGCTTAGTGGCTTCCTTTCGATGAGTCAGGTTGGGCTCATCGTCATATAAGTACAATTGCAGATGTTCTGGACGAGAGCCTGGCCTGAACGAATGCACATTGTGGTACATGCCGCCGTTTGCCCGGAATGTGTAGGTACCAGACCTCATGTTCGTGCAACTGTTGTCAAGGCTTACCCCAAGAGTGGTGATGGAGAAGTGGCCGTTGAAGAATCGGATGCTCTCCCGAAAATGTCTTGAGTCTGCATCTGCGCTAGACCATAACCTCATCAGCTCCGGAATAGGTTCTGCTTCAACAAGGTCTACTTTCCCATTTAGACAGAAGAATCTGGGGGTCTCACGCTCAAACTTCTTGGCCTTGCAGTGTCTGCAGTCTGGCACTTTCTTCAACATGTGTGTGCTATCTGGGAGGTTTGAGTACACGAAGTCGTAAGGATCGATAGGGCCCGCGGTGGATGAGTCTGTGAGATACTCGAAGTCAATATCATCAACATCAGAACCTGCAAGCATATCGTGCAAAAAAAATATTAATATTATAACTCGTAACAGAGAAGGCAGGTGGAAAGGCTGGATACGTACCTTCACCAGTAAATAGGTAGTCGTCCTCGTCCGTGAGGTCATTAGGGACAGTATTCTCGTCCATGAGCCTGCTAAGGAAGGCATCCATGTCACCTGCAACGTTGAGTCGGTAAGTAAAAGTTCGACAAAGCTTAGCATAAGAAGAAGAGTGAATTATGAGAATCACCGTCCGTTCCGATGGTGTAGCATGATTTGTTCCCTGAAGGGGAGATGGGAGGTGAAGCATCTTCCTGTCCGGTGGGTGGTGCGTCCTTGCTCGATGTTTGTTTTTCTGTCGCCAAAGCAACTGCATTTGGGCACGGCATTGCAATGGATTTAGCGCAAGGGGTGTTCCGCCTAGCTGCCTTGTTTGCCTTGCGCTTAGTTAGCAAAGCCTCCCTCTCATGTTCAGGTATGCTCTGCCTGCGTGTTCTTCTGTTGGCGTTGATCTCTTGCCTTTTCTCCGAAACTATATTTTGTCGGCACTGTCTTCGACGGGCATTCCTCTTGTCAAAGGATCCATTCTTCTCTGCCTTCTTTTTTGCATAGGCTGCTCGTTTACGTGCATTACTCTCCTCCTTTTGCTCAGTCGTCAAGCAATTTCGTCGAGCTCTATCATGTTCACGTGTTGCTCGATTTCTCTCTTCTTTTGAAATGCTGACAATCGGTTGACTTTGCTCCGCCATCATTGTACTTGATCTTCCTGTGAGATCATTGACATGTTTATTCCCTAAATTATGTCATTAAGAAAATAATTAGATATAAAACCAGGTGGGCAAGATTGTATTATGCGACATGACGAAGTTTGTACCATTTGAACCTTTGCCTCGAAGTATCACTGTATGAAGTATCACTGTATTGGTAAGGTTATTTTGAAATTGAGTAAGTGGAGTATACAATTCAATATGATCCTCTTCCTCATCGGACGACGAAGTAAGTGGAGTATTCAAAGGTTCATGTATAGAAAACCCTGTGAGAGGCCGCGACACATTACTTGTGCGGGATCGCTTTGAAACACCTTGTTCACTAACCACTGGTCAACAATAATTCAAAAAACATGAATAATGTTATTGTCAATTAATATGTCATGATAATTTTTTAACTACTTAATAAAGGGTCCGCAAATTGTAACCTTCTTTTCCTTTCTGTGACATCTTTGAAGTACTGTTTTTGTAATCTACTCCTCGCACCACCTTTTATTACTCTATAGGAAAAGATATGATGAAATGAAGGGAAAATATGAAAATAAAAATAAACAGTATAACAAAGAAGGTTAAACATGAGTAAACAAACACACTTTGTGTATCCAACATGGCACTAATGGCCAACACATGGCGTGGTGCAAAAACTTTCATACATAGTAAGATGCTAAAAGCATCCTATTCATTATTCATTAGATCTTCTTCCTTATATGAGATTTCGGTACATTTAGTGATATTTCACAAACAATGTAGTAACCAAATTTAGAATTACGTGTTATACTCATACGCAACAAAATGAACTGAATCTTATCTTATGGTTCATTTTAGCTCTTCGTACACATATAGATTATCAAGGAAGCACCGATTCATTTACTGCACAATGGAGTAATATCTAAGTTTTAAACATGCAGGAATAGTTGCACCCCGTATCTGCATACATACGTAACTGAAGGTTTTTCCAAAGCAACTCAAATGGTAGCAGCTAGTATGCTTTCAACAATATATATTTTATTAACTTGTGTACGTACAAATGCCTTATCAATTAATATTTTGTATCATAAATATCAAGCTTAGGATACCATCATGAGAGAAGGAATCTACTCGATGCATACAGAAGATAAGATTTTGGTAATTCACACATAAATTGTAACAAAAACTCCAAGAACTGATTGTATTGGGCATCAAATTACAAAGTGTCATCTCTCCAAATTGGTATTACATGGGATGTTGACTAGGAACAACCCCAGTAAACAATGGTACATAGAAGGCTTCACACAATGGGCTCAGTTAAACAACACTTTATGGACAAAATTGTATGATGATTAAATGTCTGTCCTCACCATATTACAGAACACATAGAGAGAATAGGTAAACCATACAACTTTCAGTCTTTCACAACAAGGAAAAGTTAATCCAACAATGAGTATGATAGACGTCTCCTACATGTACTTCATGCGTCGACAATCCCTTTTAGCCAACACAACTGCTAGAAAAGCCCATCTCCTCTCGAGAAACCTTCGAACGGGCATTCTCATGTCAATCGCCCCACTAATTATTTTTTGGCGGATATCCGCATTAACATTTCAATTTAACTTATATTAATCATTAGTTTGTTTAAAGATATTTAATTTGGTGTTGTGTTAAAATAACTCACCCTGGAGAGTAATTGTTGCACGATGAGTAGGGTTGAATGCAAATTTTGTATTCTCTGAAGTATTCAGATCACCTATTGTTAAAATGAAGAAATATAATAATTATCTTAGTGTTTCAGTAAATAAATCTCTACTAAATATACAATATATGGTGATGTAGAAAAGTTTAATTACATAGTTGCAATAACAATAGGGTTGCCGCCATTAGCCGTTGACCATTGGTATGAGTTTTGAATGAACTGAGAACCCCAAATGCCAACAGGAATAAGATTGCACCTACAGTTTCCATGTTTTTGAGACATTATTTTGAAATTCTCTTAAGCTAAGATCTAAAAAACAGCTGTGTTGTTTATTTAGTAACTACACATACCACGCATCCATGAAGATAGCCTCTCTATAATTGGACATCCCAATACGTTCACAACAGTGAACGACTATGCCAACTATGTCTCTCAAAGTACCATTTGTTAAGATATTGAATACTGAAGTTGCATTGTTCTGAGCGAGTATATTATATAGGTTAAAAAAATACGATACATACCTACAAAGGTTTTATTTGGTCGCTTGGCTACATCCCAAAATGGAATAAGATGCTTTGGGAGTACTGGAACTCGAGCGGCAGAGAAGGTTCAACAATTGTCCATCGACAAAAGGAGCATTCATATTCGTGTCCAATCGCTCTAAAGTCCACATCTTCCATGTTACAACCAATTGTAACCATGTGAATAACATACTTGCAACCAAGTTGCAGTATGCGGTTAATTCGCTCTACCTCCACCTTTCCCCAAACATTTGATTCGATTTTTGCTCCCTTGAATGTCTTTCAGAAGAAAAATGTAAGGTTGTGTTTAAAATATATTTACATTTTAGGAATTTATTATCAGAATGTTTTTGGTACTTACATTCTTATCCATTAGAATAAAGGAAATGTTGTCACCATATTTATTAGGACAAAATTTTACTTCCACCCTGACGCAAATACTCCACCTTGCGTAGAAACGGGTATCTCCAAACTCAATATCATCAAAATCCTGAAACTTAGGGGTCGGCGGAGTTTTAGTGATGGTTGCATATGTCCACTTACTTGCAAGTCTAATGGGTTCCATCTACACAAGCAGCAAGGCATACTATCACCCAGAAATAAAACTATATTAAAAAAAGAAAAATTCAAGTTGGCCGTCATACACTGTAATTTGCAATTTCAAAGATGTGGCTCGGACAGGCTGTAGTGACAAAATGCCTCAGTTTGACATATGGTTCAGTTAGGTCTATTTTGGTCCTGATTGAGATAGTGACATGAAACAATTGGTTGGTTTTACTAAACGTTATGTGAGCAAAGGAAATTAACACATAAGAGAGCAAGAAAGCAACAGTCCATCCACAAATATGAGAGCATGCATTTAGTACCAGAAACTTCCTAGAGAAACTTTTGAAATTTGAGGCAGATTAAGAATAACTTCCACTCGGATTTTTTGAAGTAAACTTCTAGAAAAACTAACATCACTCTTCATAAAACAATGGATCTCACAAGCAAAATGGATACTATCACCCAGATTTTCGCCCCTAACAAGCAGCAATGCATACTATCACCCACAAATCTCTACTATATTGGTCATAGTTTGGTTACCTATTGAGCGTGGAAATAGAGGGGCATTGAGTACTTGAGAACATACACCATATTCTCAGCCCCTCTTCTCGAGTATCTGCATCAGAGCAAAGATGGTTAAAAGTGCATGTGCAACAATAGGGGAATGAACATCAACAATTATTCCTACGTGTACTCTTACAACGCAAAATCAACAATATTCATTTCCTAAATAATATACTCCACTGATAAGCTAAAAAATATTCAGTAGGAGTATTGATAGTAAAATAAGTTTCAGTCTACTTATACTCTTACTTAATCTTCGAAGAAACTACCTTAATATTTAATTTAAGGTAACTTATAGTAGCAGCAAGTTGTTTTATTCCTACGTGTGTATTTCAGCAAGAAATTATGAAGTCTAGAGTAGCAGTGAGCATTTCAGTTACAGTCTCCACTATGTTCTACAATGCCTTATCCTCATATAACACATGTGAGGCATTACTAAATAGGAATCAACATTGCAGCTTGTATAAATATCAGGCAAAAACTGTATAGTTCATGTACAACACCGTGAATGCACCTAACCAGAAAAATGTAGTTCCATCAACGTATAGTTCATGTCTGCAGATTAAAGATTTGAATGTAATTCCATATAACCAGAGAAATGGGCCAGGGGTCGAGAAATGGTATCAGATAATGTATAAAGATATTGAAATGACATTCTCAATACTAATATATAAAACCAATATGCATCATAGAGGATAACCTGCTTCTATCTGAAGTTTCCTTTGAGTCAGTTATGTTACAAGCATGATTCATTTGGACCAAGCCATAAGAGTTGAATAAATACAATTTTAACAAAAGAGTGGAAGAAATATAATGCATCAGTTATGAGATCACACAACTAATACATTTCAAAGTTAAAAATCTAGCAACATATCAGAATTGATCATTAACTCTTTTAGAGCTATACTATAATAAGATGCCAAATTCTTCTTAGAGTAGATGACAAGAAGGCCGAATTCCCTACCAACAAAAGTCAGCTAAATAAGAATTCATTTGTCACTCAGCCTTGTGACAGCAAGGGGTGATCTAGATGTCTTCCAGTGTACACCACTAATATTAGATATCAAGCCAGGAGCAGTATTATTTGTTGTAAGATGAGAGCTACACAACTAATATTTCTTAATCGACATGACGAAGAAAGATTAACCTATCATTAATATGGAACATTAAAAAATAGGCATTCGTCAAGAGTCCGCAAAAAACAAGATTCAGGCCATTTAAAATTGTTCTATAAAAATTAATTCAGTGTGGGAAGTTAGACTAAATGGCAGCGCAACGATCAACTTAATGTGCTAGCTTATTGTATGCATATGATCCAGTCCAGATGATTGTAAAAAATTCAGTAAAAAGCTGTCCAACTTTGTACTGAAAATTTAAAACTTGAGCTCTTAGTAGTTTTGTGTGAATTTTATATTCTTTAAGCAACAGACCAATTCTTTCATCATACCCAAGAAAAGATACAAAAATATGACAACCTACCAACTTAGATAATCTGATGAAAATGCACTCGAACAGAAAAGATAAGTCAAGAGAATTTTGAACAAAAAGCTACTTGGAGTGTTGGTTGCCTCCTACCCTGATGTGTGCTGCAGGAACTCAATGGAAAATGCTGGATGACCTGAGAATGAAACTTGCACATATTACATGGGGAAATCATAAGTTCACAGCTCAATTCAGCAAGCTTAGTAGCCTAAACTCTAAATGCAAAAAAATTAGGCTACTCCTCCACGGACATACCTCAAACAGGGAGTCGCCAGTTGTGAGGAAAAGGTTGATGGTTGACTCCTCCACGGCTCTGGCTTGTCGTCTACAAGGTTGTGAAGGAAGAGGTCGTTGTGGTCTCCTCCACAGCTCCGGCGTAGTCGACGAGCAGGTGGTTCTGAGAGTGACAGAGTTGCGTCAGGACAAGCGATGATCACGGTAGCCAAATAAAAACATTTATGGTCGTGATCCCCATAAAAAACCTCAGCTTCCTCTCCCTGGAACTCGTGCTCGACGCGGGTAACTGATAGGACGACGCCGCCCAAGCCCCCCAGCTACTTCCCTGGCACGAGCATTAAACACAACAATCTTGAACAGAGCATAACTAATCATCAATGTCTAGATTATCTACAATAGAGAAGTGAGACTTATCTCACCTGAATGCTTGGCAAGCAATCAATAGAATAAACACTTCAGTGAATCACGGTTTTCTTGAACCTGTATGTCAACATCTTCAATTTCATGAACACAACATAAGGAACAAAAAAAGGATGGCCTCATTCTCAATATCAAAGGTTAAACATGAAATCACATTAGGATAAAAGCAAGTTTGTAGATGACCCAAACTCGTAACAAAAGAACTGAAGTGAGAACAGTGGGGGTTATTTGTATTAATACTTGAAATGTAATTAAAGATTAGTATGGACAGTGCGCAATGTAGTTTGCAAAATTATAAATGCATGTTATAGTCAGATGCAACAAAATTACATAGATATTCTCTTATGGTCCAGTTTAGCTCTTCCTACACTTTTAAATTAATAGAAGGAAGCATTGATTGACTGGACTATATTAAAGAAGGTTTGAGCATCCAAGAATAATTGTACACTGTATCTCCATAGAAAAAGGATGGCCTCATTCTCAATATCAAAGGTTAAACATGAAATCACATTAGGATAAAAGCAAGTTTGTAGATGACCCAAACTCGTAACAAAAGAACTGATGTAGGGTACCTGCACTTAAAATATGGCAGACACTTGTGTATAGTGCAAATCCCTGGATCGATTCGTTTGCACACACAGTTTACGATGTAATATCACAACAATGTATCGATTTATTACAACGCTGATCCAGACATAGAAAGTATTCCTTACAACTTGCATAGCGTAAAGCTAGCAGTGAACAGAGTAAACAACAGAAAAATTATTCTTCATGGAGTCCCCATCATCAGCATGTGCCACAGGCGAGCATGTTGGTTGAAGACTCGAAACCCTTAGCGAAAAATCTCACTCGTCATCAGAACAGTCTGCAATAAGAAAAATATTGCAACAATGTGGGTCAGAACCATTTAAAAATGGCACTGGCAACTGACACTATGGTGGACACTTAGACGAATAACTCTCTAACCTATATGCTTATTTGGCTGGTGGAGCTCAAGGCTATTTTGCAGAAAAGGAAGTTTTTCCCTAACTCTTTGAAACAACTTTACCTAGTAGAGACAAATATGGTATGAAAGCCATAGTCTCAAACTACCTGTGTTCACCCATCAAGTTTTAACTTAGAAGTTGGAATGGTGGAATCCTCTGTTGACGTCCTCGTTCAGCTGCTCAAATTGTCCGTACCGGGGACACGGCTAAGTCCTTAGATTTTATCTGTTCCTGGGTGGCCATCCACAAGTGAATATCCCACAGGTAAAACCCCTGGGGACAACACTCAACTCATACAGCCAAGAACCGAATCCCACCCAGGTGTTTCATTATAACTTAGTAGAATTTAACATTTTATCGAAATAGTTTTGCATGACATCACAATTCTACTAAGTATTATCATATGAACCTAGACACAAGAATAAGGAAGTCTAAACATGGCTTGCATAGCAATACTAACCTACACATGCTTATAGAAAAATAATCTACTCATGCATAGAAAAATAATAGGACTTTTATGAGGTGTGCCACTTGCCTTGGCAACCGGGGATGCAGCAGTTACAGTTGCAAAGACTCTCGTTTCCCTCCGAATAGTCTATCAAAATAAAATGCCACACATAAACATACAAGAAATATAATCATACAAAAATATGATATGCATGAGATGCAATAATTTAATTTCAAAAAACTAATATATTTATCTCTTAGAATTTTTATGAAGTATGCATGATGATAATCTTAATTTGTTTTTAATTATTTAGACTGTAATAAAATTTTAGTTTACTGTAATAAAATTTCATAAACAAAATTTGTAAAAATGGCTATTGGGCAGAGGGCATCTAAATAAATTTTTAGCAATTTGATTTACTCAAAAATAATTTTTCTAACTAAAGTTATGTCAAAAACACTTAAACTACTCACATAAATATTTGATTTTTTTTAAATGTGTCAAAAAGGAAAACTAATGAAGCCAAAATATTCTACTGGTTCTAAGGATTCCAAATATATAAAAATATTTGAATTTGGCTAAACAGTTAAAAGTAATGATAAAAACAGTATGCAGGGTGTTTTCTACAAAACTGCCAAATAAAATGATTTAAGAAAAATTCGCAGAAATTAATATCTGACGTGGTGCTGACGCGGCGATGACTGTGCGCTGACGCGGCGCTGACTGTGTGTGCCACACAAGCGTACCGATTCGGTTTTTAAGTGATCTTATCCTCGCCGTGCACGGAAGATCTAACGGTTCACATCAAATTGACCAAAACCGAGCGGCGCAGCCGGCCGGAAGAACTCCGGTGACCGAAGCGAACGGCGGCGCCATCACCTGCGTTCACTTTCCCGTCATTCTACTACCCTAAGAGGCTAGCGAGGCATACCCTGACGAAGAGAAGATCGCGGCGAGGTTGGTGGCGCGGTGGAGACGAACCGAGCGTCCTCCTCCTCTCTTAATCGCTCGCGGAGATGCGCACGGCGGCGGTCCTCCTCCTCTCGTAATCACTCGCGGAGATGCGCACGGCGGCGGTCCTCGTCGGTGGTGCACGGATGCGAGGTTTGGCTGCGTATAAAAACACGAAACCTTGTCGTGAAGATCCGCAATGAGAAAAGAAACCGAGTGGGAGAGAAGAGAGGGCTCGAGGAGGGCGCAGCTCACCGGAGTTTGCCAAACTCCCCGGCGGCGACGGCGGAGCTCCGGGGATGCTCGTGGGCTTCCTGGTGGCTCTCGGGGAATGGGGCTTGGGGAAAAAGAGACAGGGGACCGAGGGGGTCTTATAGGAGGAAACGACGGGGTAAGGGGGGGAGTAAATCGCCGGGAAATCAAAGAAGTGATTTCGACCGTTTCTCGGCTAGGTCATGGGCGTGATTTCGGAAAGGAGTCGCCGCGACGGGGATGACAGGTGGGGTCCACATGCCAGAGAGAGAGAGAGACGCACAAGCGGGAGTGGGCTGCTGGCGGGCTGAGGCGCTGCGTGCGCGGTAGATAGCCAGTGGGCTTCGGCCCACTTAGCTGGCCCCACTCTTTTTTTATATTTCATTTTCTGTTTTGAATCTTTTGAGTATAAAACAATTTCAAAACTATATCAAAACTTCTCAGAAAAATTCATAAAAATATATTTTGAAAATCTTATTAAAAATAGATCCTTTTGGTAGTATTTTCCTCCAAATTAAAAATAAAATAAAAAGGAATATTATTATAAATTCAAGTAACAATTTTGTGGACTTAAAATCAATTTAAAACATATATAAGTAATTTAATTTAAATCATATGTGATTCTAATGACAAGTTTAAATGATGATGATGCATGAATGCAAAGTTTTAAATTTTTCTGAAAATTGGCATGTTACAACAAAGGACAAGCCGGTTTGTTTACTTATGATGACCAAACGTTCTTGAGGACACAAGGGATTTTTGTCTAGTGCTTTCGCTTCATATTGATGAATAATCTTTAGTGTTTAGATAAGTGTCGTGTGGGTAAACCTATGCTAATGCACCGCCCTTCCTAGGACTAATACATACTTATGATTGTACCCCTTGCAAGCATCCGCATATACAAGAAAGTAATTAAGATAAATCTAACCATAGGCTTAAACTCTGAGATCTTGCGATCCCTCGCGCATCGGAATACCAACGGGGCTTTAGGTTTCTGTCACTCCAGCAACCCCACAAATGATAACCGAGTACACGATGCATTCCCCTAGGTCCATAAAGTCGAAGTGTCATGTAGTCGACGTTCACATTACACCACTAGAAGAATGGAACCACAACTTAAATATAAAAACATCAAATATTAATTATCATAGTTCACTACTAACATCTAGACTTCTCCCATGTCCTCAAGAACACAACGAACTACTCACAACACACCATAATGAACATGATCAGAGGTGATATAATGATGGGCAACAATCTGAACATAAACCCTAGTTCAACGGTTTCACTCAATAGCATCTATAACAATAGCAATCAACACCGGGAGAGTTTCCCCTATCAAATACACAGAGTTTAGCCCTAGATGTTACAGCGGGAACGGAGTGGATGGATGGAGATGACGGCGTCGGCGGTGGAGATGGTGGTGTTGGTGATGGTGACAGAGTGCAGCTCGATGACGGTGACGATGGCGACGATTCCCCCCCCTCTCCGGGAGGGAATTTCCTCGGCGGCAACGCAGCCTGCCAGAGAGCTTTTCTCTCTCTGTCTTCTCCGCCTCGTGGTGGCGGCGGAGATGGTTTTTGGCCAACGTAGTAATTTTAGGTCTTCGGGGTGAAGAATTACGCGAAAGGGGTGCGCCAAGTGGTGGGCCAGGGTGGCCAAATCACCTGCTCGCGTGGCCAGGAGGGTTGTCGCACCGGGAGGTGGTGTGGGCCCCCTGGCCCCACTCCAGGCTCCCCTTTTGGCCTCCTTCATGAAATAGATCAAAAATAAATCCCAGTTATCCACGTTGTTATTCTGGTCTTCGCAAATATTGTATCTTGACGATGCTTTTTCCAGCAGAATTCGAACTCCAGAGTTCCACCCCCCTATGATCATCAATCATGCAAAATAGATGAAATAACATAAGTATCATCTCCAAATACGATATATATCAATGAATAGCAGTAAATTATGATATAAAATAGTGATGCAAAATGGACGTATGAACTCCCCCCAAGCTTAGACCTAGCTTGTCCCCAAGCGAAAGCTGAACTCGGTAAACATGACCACAGGTTTATGGAGTGAAGTGTCGATATAAAATATACGGACAAGAAGCATCACATGTATAAATGCACCGTCATCTTAGATATTAACTCCGTTTATGTATAAATCAACTTGTAACAGGTAGAGGGAAACCACAGTAAAGTACATAGAGAAAACCATAGTTGGTGTTGGCCAACTTATTCCTTGGTCAGAGAACAATGAGCAATTGAGCTTAGTTTATAAAACAGCCCTCTTTATACGTTGATAGCTCCAAAAATCAAATTCATTAGATGCCAACAATGTGCTAAACAAGAAAGAATGAAAGACATGATTAACAATACTAATGTATGAATGGTTGAATCACAATCAACTCAACTGCTTGCTTAAGATAGAAGGAGATAGGTTTATTGACTCAACCTAAAGTAAAAGATAGGCCCTTCGTAGAGGGGAGCATAGATACAATCATGTGCTAGAGCTTTTGGTTTTATAGCTTTTTGAAATCATATAGAGAGCATAAAAGTAAGTTTTTGAGCGGTGTTTGTTGTTATCAACGATTTGTAATAGAGTTCTTGTCATCTTCCATACTAAGCAAGTTAGGGGTGGTTCCGATTTTTTATTTAAAACAAGCCTTTATGATATTCATGTTCTTTTTTCTCTTTACTTTCACATCCATGACACTCCTCCCCACCTTTCTAACATAACCATGGCTAGCCGAATTCACGGGTGCCCACCAATCAATCTCAAACCATGGAGGAGTGCCTATATTTTTGAAAAACTCAACCTTTGATATTATAGTGGTTTGACCACCCCTTTGCAATATTAATGATGGAAGATAACAAACCCAACTATTATTTCCTCATGAGCTAGTGAACATTGACACAAATAAGGGATAATAATTTTGAGTAAAGGTAGCGCAAGAAGTATTTACTTGGAGTGACGCAAAATATCACATAGTAGGTTGATACGGTGGACACAAATGGCAGGGGTTTTGGTTCAAGGTTTGGATGTATGAGAAGCATTCCCTTCGATACAGGTCTTTGGCTAGCAAGGTTGGGTAGCACGCGTTAGAGTTGAAGGATGCAAACAAACATACATGTAGTAAAAGACAATCATGCAATTCTTACTTGAAAGCATACACAATTTTAAGTTGTGAATACTAAGCTTGTCATAGACAAGTGAGAAAGATCAATGAATGCTATATTCTACATGTGATTCTTTTTCCTCTTAAGTCTCAAAGTATTGTAGCTACGGACCAATGCTAAGTTTGCCAAAGCCAAAAGATTTACTATATGTTCCCAAAGTGATCACCAATACTAAATGACAAGATCAATCATACATGATAAAAGTTGCAACCTAAAATAAAGTGTGCAGAAAATAAATGATAACACTTCTCATTAATATTCCATAACGGCAACTCACACAAGGGGATACATAGATAACCAACTAAAAGAGAGATACTTCCACATTGCAGACCATCATATAAGATAACATCCCTACTCATGATATGACACTACTAAAAAAGTAAAAGATGAAAGATAATGATGATACTGCGACACTCCCCCCAAGCTTGGAACAAGCTAAGGGAGATGCCAATACCGATGATGAATTACTCCTTCGGTGGCGATGGTGATGAGTCCTCTTGATCCAGCTTCCAAGGTAATGGTTCTCCATCAACAAACGATGTATGGGTCTCGATGATCCTGAAACTCGCAGCAGCACTAATGCGTTTAAACCTCGAAGTCCTCCCAGAGCTTCGAAGTCTCCTCCCAGAGCTTCGAAGTCTCCTCTTTATGCTTGGCCATGAGTTCAGAGACGATCCGGCGAACAATGTCCACCTCATGCTCCGCCATCTTCTTGTACTTGAAAACTTCTTGCTCCAGGCTCTTCATCCTTTCCTTCATGCTTCCTTCTCCTTGGGGGCCTTGAACATCTTTAACTTGTAGCTTCCCTTGCTTGAGACACAACTCCTTGGGATGCATCTTCAACTCGTTCACGTACGGGTTGACGACGTTCGCAAAGAAACTGTCCTTAGAGGGCTCGGATGAAGACATGATGGCTCTAGATCCACAGCTAAAAAATCTGGCAGAAACAGCCCGAAACAAGAACGCGTCGAAAACACAATATACGGACCTCGGGTGAATATATAGCAAAAATTTACAAATTAAAAGGAAGGCAACAGTACGAAACCGAGTATGAGAGGAGCTCTGAGGCCTCCACATCGCCTGCTGGCGCGACCAACAAGGGTGTCGCGCCACGAGGTGGTGTGGTTGCCTCGGACTTTGTGTCCTGTTCATTTTTGTCTCATATTTTTCCATATTTTCCAAAAAAAGAATCGCAGATGTCTAAAAATTAAATTCGCGGACTTATTCTTATCGAAACTGTACCTTTTCCAAATCAGGTTCTACGAACTCAGTAATATTTTCCTTAATATAATTCTCGAGAGAAATTTCTTGAATAACATCAACATCTTCATTATAAGAATCTCCAGAAATATAATGCTTGATTCTTTGTCCATTTACCACTTGTGTAGAGTCATCCTTGAGCGAAGCAATTTTTATCGCACCTGAACGAAACACCTCCACAATAACATATGGTCCTTCCCACTTGGAGAGTAATTTTCCTGCAAAGAATCTAAGATGAGAACTATACAATAAAACTTCCTCACCAACATGAAATTCTCTTTTAAGGATTCTCTTATCATGCCATCTTTTAACTTTTTCTTTAAAGATTTTAGCATTTTCGTAAGCTTCACTTCTCCATTCATCTAAAGAACTCAGATTAAGCAATATGTTCTCCCCAGCAAGTTTAAAATCTCTATTTAGTTCTCTCACTACCCAATAAGCTTTATGTTCTAATTCTAAGGGCAAATGACATGCTTTTCCATAAACCATTTTATGAGGAGACATACCCATGGGATTTTTATAAGCAGTTCTAGAAGCCCACAATGCATCATTTAATTTACTAGCCCAATTCTACCTCGTTCTATTAACAGTCTTTTCCAAGATAGATTTAATTTATCTGTTTGATAATTCTACTTGCCCACTAGTTTGAGGATGATAAGCTGAAGCAATTCTAAAATTAACACCATATTTAGCAAGAACTTTTCTAAAACCACCATGAATAAAATGAGAACCTCATCAATCATAAGATATCTAGGAACACCAAACCTAGGGAAAATAATGTCTTGAAGTATTTTTAATGATGTTTCACCATCAGCATTTTTAGTAGGAATAGCTTCTACCCATTTAGTAACATAATCAACAGCAACAAGTATATGTGTATTACCTTCTGAAGAAGGGAAATGACCCATAAAGTCAAATCCCCAACAATCAAATGGTTCAATAACAAGAGAATAATTCATAGGCATTTCATTACGTCTAGAGATATTACCAACTCTTTGACATTCATCACAAGATAAAATAAAATTTCTTCCATCTTTAAAGAGAGTAGGCCAATAAAAACATGATTGTAAAACCTTTTGTGCGGTTCTATCTCCAGCATGATGTCCTCCATAAGCGCTACTATGGCACTTTCTCAATATCTCCTTTTGTTCATACTCCGGAACACATCTTCGCATAATACCATCAACTCCTTCTTTATATAAGTGAGGGTCATCCCAGAAATAATGCCTCAAGTCATAACAGAATTTTCTTCTTTGCTGCGCTGAAAAGGTTGGAGGCAAATACTTCGAAACAATAAAGTTAGCATAATCTGCATACTAAGGACTATCTCGTGAACTCACCCTTATTGCATCCAATTGTTCATTTGGAAAACTATCATTAATAGGTATAGGATCATAAGCAATGTTTTCTAATCTAGACAAATTATCAGCAACAGGATTATCAACACCTTTTCTATGTACAATGTGTAAATTGAATTCTTGCAGAAGTAATACATATCTAATAAGCCTAGGCTTTGCAACTTTCTTTTCCATAAGGTATCTAATTGCAGCATGATCAGTATGAATAATAACTTTAGAATCAACAATGTATTGCCTAAATTTATCACAAGCAAAGATAACAACTAGAAATTCTTTTTCAGTTGTAGCATAATTCTTTTGAGAAGAATCAGGAGTCTTACTAGCATAATGAATACCATTTAACTTCCTATCTATTCTTTGACCAAGAACACCACCAACAGCCAAATCACTAGCATCACACATAATTTCAAATGGTAAATTCCAATCAGGTGGTTGAACAATAGGAGCAGTTATTAAAGCTTTCTTAAGAGTTTCAAAAGCTTCCTTACAATCATCATAAAGAACAAATGGTATATTTTTTGCAAGAGGTTAGTAAGAGGCTTTGATACCTTGGCAAAGTCTTTGATAAACCTTCTACAGAAACCAGCATGACCAAGAATACTACAAATACCTTTAACATCTCGGGGGCAAGGCATTTTCTCAATTGCCTCCACTTTAGCTCTGTCAACTTCCATACCTCTTTCAGAAATTTTATGTCCAAGAACAATTCCTTCATTAACCATAAAATGGCATTTCTCCCAATTAAGAACAAGATTAGTTTCTTCACATCTCTGCAAAACTTTATCAAGATTGTGCAAGCAATTATCAAAAGAAGTGCCATAGACGGAGAAATCGTCCATGAACACCTCCAGAATTTCTTCACAAAAACCGTGAAAGATAGCAGACATACATCTTTGAAAAGTAGCAGGAGCATTACATAAACCAAAAAGGCATACGTCTATAAGAATAAGTACCATAGGGACAAGTAAATGTGGTTTTCTCTTGATCTTGAGTTTTAACAGCAATTTGAGAGAAACCAGAATAAACGTCGTCGTGCCTCTCGAGGGTCTTGACCTCCGTGTTCAATTCCCTTCACAAACTACTCTTCTAGGAGTGACCACCGCAGTTTCGTGGGAGTCACAACCCGACACATTTTATAAGGAGACATACCCATGGGATTTTTATAAGCAGTTCTATAAACCCACAATGCATCATTTAATTTACTAGTCCAATTCTTCCTCGTTCTATTAACATTTTTTTGCAAGATAGATTTAATTTCTCTATTTGATAATTCTACTTGCCCACTAGTTTGAGGATGATAAGCTGAAGCAATTCTATGATTAACACCATATTTAGCAAGAACTTTTCTAAAACCACCATGAATAAAATGAGAACCTCCATCAGGTGTAAGATATCTAGGAACACCAAACCTAGGGAAAATAATATCTTGAAGCATTCTTAATGATGTTTCACCATCATCACTTTTAGTAGGAATAGCTTCTACCCATTTTGTAACATAATCAACAACAACAAGTATATGTGTATTACCTTCTGAAGTAGGGTAAGGACCCATGAAGTCAAAACCCCAACAATCAAACGGTTCAATAACAAGAGAATAATTCATAGGCATTTCATTGTGTCTAGAGATATTAACAACTCTTTGACATTCATCACAAGATAAAATAAACTTTCTTGCATCTTTAAAGAGAGTTGCCAATAAAAACCTAACTGTAAAACCTTTTATGCGGTTCTATGTCCAGCGTGATGTCCTCCATAAGCTCTACTATGGCACTTTCTTAATTTCTTTTTTTGTTTTTACTCCGGAACACATCTTCGCATAATACCATCAACTACTTCTTTATACAAGTGTGGGTCATCCTAGAAATAATGCCTCAAGTCATAAAATAATTTTCTTCTTTGTTGAGCTGAAAAGGTTGGAGGCAAATACTTCAAAACAATAAAGTTAGCATAATCTGCACACCAAGGACTATCTCTTGAACTTACCCTTATTGAAGCCAATTGTTCATTTGGAAAACTATCATTAACAGGTATAGGATCATAAGCAATGTTTTCCAATCTAGACAAATTATCAACAACAGGATTATCAGCACCTTTCCTATCTACAATGTGTAAATCGAATTCTTGCAACAGTAATACCCATCTAATAAGCCTAGGCTTTGCATATTTCTTTTCCATAAGGTATCTAATTGCAGCACTATCAGTATGAATAATAACTTTAGAATCAACAATGTATTGTCTAAATTTATCACAAGCAAAAACAACAACTAGAAATTATTTTTCAGTTGTAGCATGATTCTTTTGAGCAGAATCAAGAGTCTTACTAGCATAATGAATACCATTTAACTTCCTATCTATTCTTTGACCAAGAACACCACCAACAGCAAAATCACTAGCATCACACATAATTTCAAATGGTAAATTCCAATCAGGTGGTTGAACAATAGGAGCAGTTATTAAAGCTTTCTTAAGAGTTTCAAAAGCTTCCTTACAATCATCATAAAAAACAAATGGTATATTTTTTGCAAGAGATTAGTAAGAGGCTTTGATACCTTGGCAAAGTCTTTGATAAACCTTCTACAGAAACCAGCATGACCAAGAATACTACAAATACCTTTAACATCTCGGGGGCCAGGCATTTTCTCAATTGCCTCCACTTTAGCTCTGTCAACTTCCTTACCTCTTTCAGAAATTTTATGTCCAAGAACAATTCCTTCATTAACCATAAAATGGCATTTCTCCCAATTAAGAACAAGATTAGTTTCTTCACATCTCTGCAAAACTTTATCAAGATTGTGCAAGCAATTATCAAAATAAGTGCCATAGACGGAGAAATCGTCGATGAACACCTCCACAATTTCTTCACAAAAACTGTGAAAGATAGCAGACATACATCTTTGAAAAGTAGCAGGAGCATTACATAAACCAAAAGGCATACATCTATAAGAATAAGTACAATAGGGACAAGTGTATGTGGTTTTCTCTTGATCTTGAGTTTTAACAGCAATTTGAGAGAAACCAGAATAACCGTCGTCGTGCCTCTCGAGGGTCTTGACCTCCGTGTTCAATCCCCTTCACAAACTACTCTTCAGGGAGTGACCACCGCTGTTTCGTGGGAGTCACAACCCGACACATTTTATAAGGAGACAAACCCATGGGATTTTTATAAGCAGTTCTATAAACCCACAATGCATCATTTAATTTACCAGTACAATTCTTCCTCGTTCTATTAACATTTTTTTGCAAGATAGATTTAATTTCTCTATTTGATAATTCTACTTGCCCACTAGTTTGAGGATGATAAGCTGAAGCAATTCTATGATTAACACCATATTTAGCAAGAACTTTTCTAAAACCACCATGAATAAAATGAGAACCTCCATCTGGTGTAAGATATCAAGGAACACCAAACCTAGGGAAAATAATATCTTGAAGCATTCTTAATGATGTTTCACCATCATCACTTTTAGTAGGAATAGCTTCTACCCATTTTGTAACATAATCGACAACAACAAGTATATGTGTGTTACCTTCTGATGAAGGGAAAGGACCCATGAAGTCAAAACCCCAACAATCAAACGATTCAATAACAAGAGAATAATTCATAGGCATTTCATTGCGTCTAGAGATATTAACAACTCTTTGACATACATCACAAGATAAAATAAACTTTCTTGCATCTTTAAAGAGAGTTGCCAATAAAAACCTAATTGTAAAACCTTTTATGCGGTTCTATCTCCAGCGTGATGTCCTCCATAAGCGCTACTATGGCACTTTCTCAATTTCTTTTTTTGTTTTTGCTCCGGAACACATCTTCGCATAATACCATCAACTACTTCTTCATACAAGTGTGGGTCATCCTAGAAATAATGCCTCAAGTCATAAAAGAATTTTCTTCTTTGTTGAGCTGAAAAGGTTGGAGGCAAATACTTCAAAACAAAAAGTTAGCATAATCTGCACACCAAGGACTATCTCGTGAACTTACCCTTATTGAAGCCAATTGTTCATTTGGAAAACTATCATTAACAGGTATATGATCATAAGCAATGTTTTCCAACCTAGACAAATTATCAACAACAGGATTATCAGCACCTTTCCTATCTACAATGTGTAAATCGAATTCTTGCAACAGTAATACCCATCTAATAAGCCTAGGCTTTGCATCTTTCTTTTCCATAAGGTATCTAATTGCAGCATTATCAGTATGAATAATAACTTTAGAATCAACAATGTATTGTCTAAATTTATCACAAGCAAAAATAACAGCTAGAAATTATTTTTCAGTTGTAGCATAATTCTTTTGAGAAGAATCAAGAGTCTTACTAGCATAATGAATACCATTTAACTTCCTATCTATTCTTTGACCAAGAACACCACCAACAGCAAAATCACTAGCATCACACATAATTTCAAATGGTAAATTCCAATCAGGTGGTTGAACAATAGGAGCAGTTATTAAAGCTTTCTTAAGAGTTTCAAAAGCTTCCTTACAATCATCATAAAAAATAAATGGTATATTTTTTGTAAGAGATTAGTAAGAGGCTTTGATACCTTGGCAAACGCTTTGATAAACCTTCTACAGAAACCAGCATGACCAAGAATACTACAAATACCTTTAACATCTCGGGGGCAAGGCATTTTCTCAATTGCCTCCACTTTAGCTCTGTCAACTTCCATACCTCTTTCAGAAATTTTATGTCCAAGAACAATTCCTTCATTAACCATAAAATGGCATTTCTCCCAATTAAGAACAAGATTAGTTTCTTCACATCTCTGCAAAACTTTATCAAGATTGTGCAAGCAATTATCAAAAGTAGTGCCATAGACGGAGAAATCGTCCATGAACACCTCCACAATTTCTTCACAAAAACCGTGAAAGATAGCAGACATACATCTTTGAAAAGTAGCAGGAGCATTACATAAACCAAAAGGCATACGTCTATAAGAATAAGTACCATAGGGACAAGTAAATGTGGTTTTCTCTTGATCTTGAGTTTTAACAGCAATTTGAGAGAAACCAGAATAACCATCAAGAAACCAAAATTGAGTTTTATTGGCTAATCTCTCCAACATATGATCTATAAAGGGTAATGGATAATGATCTTTCTTAGTAACTTTATTAACCTTTCTAAAATCACTGCACATTCTATAACCAACAACTACTCTATTAGGAATAAGTTCATCATGATCATTAGATACAACAGTAATTCCACCCTTCTTAGGAAAACAGTGCACAGGACTAACCCATCTACTATCAGCAATAGGATAAATGATACCAGCATCAAAAAGTTTTAATACCTCATTTCTTACCACTTCCTTCATTTTAGGTATTAAACGGCGTTGATGTTCAACAACTGGCTTCGCATCGGGCTCCATATTAATAGAATGTTGACATATTGTAACACCCCAAATTTTGGAAGCAACAAAAACTTAATGAATAAAGACCCAAATTTCTGAGGGATCAAAAACTTTTTGAAATGCATTACTTATGAATGTTTTCACTCTTGTTTCCTTTGTTTGTTTTGTTTTGTTTTGACTTGTGTTTGTGTTGATGACCTCTCTAGCTATCAACCTTAAAACTCAAGTTATAATATGACTTCTGAAATCGAGGATTATGATAAGTAAAATAATACATATATCTTCTCCTATCTTATTCTTAACAAACTATAGTCATCATGAGGTCTTGATTTTAACAATTACCTAGAGACAGTTTAATTGAGAAAATAAAAGTATTTCCAAAATTAAATGTTTGCAAAGCTATAAAGAGCTATATAATGAGTCCTTATATATTTGAAGATTAATATGTTGCAAGTATTAGCGACCCTCTTTTCAAAACTCCAATTTTATTAGTCTTTGGAAAATCATTTCCCCAAGTGTGCTTTAATCATCTTTATCCAAAAACCTTGTCTTGATCATACTGGTCATTAATTCACCATATGCTTGTCGTATCCTAAATGTTAGGATGTGCTTATTCTTTTTCTTGTTTCTAGAATTGTTGGCTGGTATTTGTGTTTGCTTGTTTTTATATGTGGTTATTACGTGTTTATTTTGATGTGTGGTTTGATGTGAGACTTTTCATGATTCAAAATTTGTGTTTTATGATTGTGATGTGTTTCATCTCTTCCATTACATGGTTCATAAGAAGACTAAAATGATTATTAAATAATTGCATAGCTATCATATCTCCTGTTAACTTTTAGCCTTCGTAGAGCATGTCAATTAGGGTTTATCTAATTCATCTACATGACCCCTACTTGCCTTTTTCAACCTTCTTTAAAATATTCAAAAATGTTGGATCAATAATTCATGCTTGTTTTCAGTGCTACATTATAAAGTGACCTTATGTCATGTTGCTAGATAGCAAATTTTCATTTTTGTATCTAGGGTTGTTGAGCCCTTTTGACCTAAACCTTTAAACTAATAGTTGAATCTATAGACTCTCTACACAACTCATCTTGTGTTATAATTTTCTTGTCATGGGATTGACTAATCCATCTTTGCAAAGAGACCTAGTCTAATCAGCCTGAAGTTATTCAAAACCCTAAATCAACACACCCCTCTCATCAAACCCTTGTTTTGGGCATGCACTATTGCTCCCTCACATCCTGCAAGTTTTGGTCATCGACCCTGCCCAGTCGTAGCTCCAATATCGTTTGTTTTTCTCTCTTGGGCATTTCTACAAACACCTGCTGGGCAGAAAGCAACCGAGCACCTCCCCCTCTCTCCAATCAGTTCCCTCTTCCTTATGGTGACCCTCCCTCTCACCAATGACCTCCCCTATCCGTCATGAGTGCCATGGCGAGGCTCTGGCTCTTTCGCTTGTCGTTTCTCTCTGTCCCGAGCACCGCCCTTGTTGCCCAGTGCTCGACGGGCACGTCCCACATTCGGACTCGGCCACTCCGAGCCCTGGCCCGAGACCATGCCCGTGGTCTTCCCCTCCTCTCTAAAGACACCGCAGACACCGCCCTTCCCGACCAATCGAGCTCCCGTGCATCCTCCGATCTCACCTGTGCACGCCGTGCACGGTGGACCGGCCATCTCGTGGATATGAGGCCTCAGACTCACTCCCTCCCACTATTGTTGCCCATTCCAATCCTCTCACCCCTCTCTCTCAGCCCTGGCGAGACCCAGTGAGAGCTCGCTGCCCTCTGCTCGTTATCGTGATAAAATCGACGTTTGGACCTGAAAGCTTGCGTGCATGCTCATCGACGATTCCGCCCTTTCTTCTCCACCCCTCTGCAATATCATGTTACCCTATCTGCAAGGCACACATAAGACATTCCTGTTTGCTCCCAGGTCCACCGGAGATAGCGAGGGCGTGCCATGTCCGTGGCGGGCGCCGTCGCCCTCGCCGCCGTTCCAGAGCGCGCCGTTAATTACCGTTGCTGCCCGCACCTCGCCCTAGCCCTCCGCGTCCTCCTCCGCTCCTCTTCATGGACGGAAGAGCTCCCTGGGTGAGAAGCTCGTGCCCGCCCTGCTCCTTTGTTTCCTTCTCTGGTTTCTGTGTCTGGAGGAAGAAGAAGGGTCAGGGGCCGTCGGATTCGTGATCTACGGCCTGTTTTGAACCATCCCAGTCTAATCTCAGCCATCCGTCATCGATCGCACGGTGGCGCGGCCGTTCGCCAGCGCGCGCAGCGGCGTGGGCCGGCCCAGCTCGCCCGGAGAGGCCCGCGCCAGATCTGGCCCGTTTATTTGTTTTTCCTTTTAAAATATTTTCCTGCTGATTTTCCAGAAAACTAGTGGTCTAGCTTTAATTCGTTTCTGGGAGATTTACTTATCCAAATTGGTTGATTCAAATTGTTTTGAGTAGCTATGAGTTTTCTTGACCATGTGGCACTGGCCCTTCTCAAAAATATATTTGTATGCGGGTGCTATTGTCAATCTTGTAAAAAGTGAAATTTTAACCATTTACTTAATAAGTTGAGTTTTATAAATCCAAATCTTGCAAACTTTATCTCTATGGAAAGCCTAAGAGAATATCTACCTAGATCTATAAGCCTTGCATTAAGGAGATGTGTCTAGATAAAGTTCTATAAATTTTAAAAATGACGTCAGTAGCTATTTGATGAATTTTAAAACTTTATTTAAAATTATTTTTGGAGTAAATCCAATTGCATGTGGTAGATATTAGTACTAGATATCATATCCTGACTTGGTAGAATTTTACCTCTTATATTTTGCTCTTGGTAGATTAGTTTCTAAAACAGTAGGTTATTACACTTTACAATGGGTATTCTTATTTTCTGTTATTTGCATGTATCTAGTTTTACTTGTTTGTGCTTTATATGTTTGTGCAAATAGTTTAGGAGTATTTTGTGGAGTAGCTTTGTGTTTTATTTAACATGCAACACTGGATTGGAATAAAAATAATTTATACATTATTAGGTACACTATTATTGCTAAAACTGAAATATATGGATCTAGGAGTGTCCAAATTGAGTGAATCCTATTTCTACAGAAAGCTTAAGGAAATACCTATCCATAGAAATTAACCTTGCATACAGGAGATACCTAAACTAAAACTATATTCATTATGGTTTTGAGACCAGTAGCATTTGCATGATTTTTAGCTACTGTTTGGTAATAGCTTATGATGCAAATCCAGTTTTCACCAGTTCATATGGTTGCTAGGGGTACTGTGGTAGAAGGATTCTACTTTATGAACATTATCTTAGGAGTTATGATTTATCTACCAAAACAACAACATTTGGCTAATAGAAGTATTAGCTTTTAATCATCTGTTCTTAGCAAATGTGATTTGTAGAAATATTACTAATCAAGTTTTGAAGTTCAGAACCATAACCCAATAATAATGTCTTGGTTAAACCACTTTGATAATGTGTGGTCCATTGTTTACTTATTTTTTGCATTATTCACGTTGTACCCTAATAATAACATCAATTGTGTTTATATGCTTTGCTTGTGGGTATGTTTGTGGGTTATGTTTTATCTCTTTAAAGCATCATATTATTTATCCAATAAATGTAATAAGTTAATTCCCTGTTTTACTTGAACTGTTATGTGTTGATGTGCTTAGTAACTCATAAGTCCAGAAACTTAGGTTATCCTTAAAAAGCCTTAATAAATTCCCTGAAAGTATTGCTAGTCCCTTCACATCTGAGTTTCACATAGTTCATCTTTTTTCCTAGGAGTTGCACTAATTTCATTTGTGTGTTATGCATGTGAATGATTGTTTGGTGTTAAATTTTATCCAGTAGTTCCTTGTGTTTTCAATGCTTAATATATGACTTTCTTATTTCAGATCATTGTCAACACTTGGTTGCCATGTGATTGTTTGTTTATTGGTTGAAGTGACCTTAATTGTGATATCCTGTTAAATAGGCCTAGTGCATCATTTTAGCTCTTAGTCATAAACATTTTTTGGACAGTGATGTTACCATTGTTTGTCTCTTAGTTACTTGATAGTGGGTGTTTCTTGAGCTAGTAACATGTTTGCTTGTGAGTGTGCTCAATGGTAGTGTTAATGTTAATACTTGTTTGTGTATTTCTGGAGTATTTCTGGAACTATTAAGATACATTGGTCTGAAGTATTTCTGGAACTATTAAGATACTTTTGTCTGAAGTATTTCCTGAAGCCATTATAACAACTCTTATTAAATGATATAATGACCCTAAGTAATGTGTTGTTATAGTGTTCTGAAGAACTACCTTTTTAATACCGAGAGTTGTTGTGTACATTTCCTTAGGCAAATCTATTGTTGTCTTAGCTCTATGCACTTTGTTGATTGTTGTTGTATAGCTAAAGGAGTTGTTTGCTGCTGTTTGTATCTCAGTGTCTTGTTCAATGCTTGATGTTTGTCCTTGTGGCTTTGTCTTGTATTCTGAGTGTGGTTCATTTTCCTGTTTACGACGTTAGATACGATCGGGAAGGAACGGGAAGTGAGGAATGAACCTGAGGAACATCAAGATCAAGACCAAGGACATATTGCTGAGCCAGGCAAGCCACCTCCCCATTATAATGAATCCCATTATTTTATCAAGCATGTTTTGTTTTCAAAATAAAATAATGCATGTTTTACTTCCTTTGTGGCACCTTGTCACCCGAAAATTATTTTACAAAATATTGTTTGGCCAAAGTTATCTACTAGATTATTTTTAGGTGTTACAAAGTGAGTTTTCACTTGGTGAGTCCTGTTGTTGAAGGCTCCATCAAGAAGATCAAGTTTTCTAGTAGTATACTCTTGTTGTCTTACCTCAAAACTATAGGATGGGAACCTATTTGGTAAAACTGGTTTTACGGAGGAAAACCCGAGTTGCTGGGAGCAATCGGAGAGCAGGTGTCTTATTAAAACCCGAGTTGCTCGGAGCAATCGGAGATGTTTGCGAAAACCCGAGCTGCTGGGAGTAGTCGGAGGATTGGAGTTGTTTTTGAAAAACAAAGTACTGCCCTAGCAGCCGCTCGAACAATTAACCCGTGCAACCACACTACCTGACATGGGTAGGGCTTAGCCGGAAGCTTGTCCGTCTTAGTTTTGGGGCTCTCATACTTTCTATGAGGGCTGGGCCCTCGAAGTCGGGTTGTCATCCGGAAGAGACAATACACTGCTGCGGATCAGCAGCCGGACGATTACGGCAGGTCTCCAGACGTGGCGGTGTGGCGTCCCGAGGAAAGACCAAGAGGTCTAGTGGAGCACACGGTGCCGAGGAGAACAAACCTACCGGGAGGTCCCGATAGTAGGGTGGTCATAGTGGAAAGCTTTGATCGTGTTATCCGGACCCCCGCATGCAGTCGTATGACGGGCCGTGGCAGACACGGCGGAATAACCGATAGGTGTGGGTAAAGTGTGCAACCTCTGCAGAGTGTAAATCTATTCGAATAGCCGTGTCCGCGGTCATGGACGGTTGGAAATGCCACTGATCTAGGCGTATGGGCATTTTGGTTTTAAAAGAAAAAGTGGTTTTCAGAGGAAAACAAAGAGGCATCAAAGAGGTACCTGGGAGGTACGGAATTTGGGTGAGGATGATTGGTCTCGGGGAGACAATCAGTCCGATCTCAAGTCAGGAAAAAGGGGTATCCCCATCCTAGTGTTTTTAAAGGTTTTACAAAAGAAAGTTTCGAACTTGGATATGTCCTTGCTATATCTAAGAGAAGAGAATTCTATCTCTAAATGTTTTTCTTCAACAAAGATATAGAGATGTCGTATTCTCTATGTCTAAAATCATGGTATTCGAAAACTAAGCCCTATAGTCGTATATAGCAGCTATCCCAGTTTTCCAAAAGTGTTTTCTTGCATTATCATGAAAACTTAAGCCTTAGAGGTGGTCTTGCGAGTACGTAAATGTACTCATATGGCTGTGTCCCTGGATATTCAAACGTCCAGGTTCAAATGAGGAGATGTACGACAAGAAGGATGAGTATGCCGACGACTACGCCAACTGAGTGTCCCGCTCAACTGCTCTGTGGGAATGCGTCAGGACGTGACGAGGGTCGACGCTAGCCGAAGCTTCCGCTGAACCTTAGTTAATATTCGTCAGGTGCGATGATGTTTGCAGACTTGGTCATGAGACCATTATTTATGTAAGTCTTATACTATTCGAGTTGTATGATGTAACTTTGTATACCATGTTGGTTATGTGATCGCGATGCACTGATCATTGCGATCGTAATCTGTTTACATAACGTGGGCATCTCTGACGGTTAGTCAGAGGGGTCCTCACAGACTTGGTATCAGAGCCATCGTTGACCTTAGGAGACCTTAGTTAGCATGGTCGTTAGCTTAGGAAGGAAATGTTTGGTTACAACCTATTTTGACAGAAAACTACTTTCTTCTACGTAAGCCTAGTATGGTTTCCACTCCTCACCTACTCTCAAAAATATCTTGATCTTACCTCTATAATTTAAAGTGTTTCAGAAAGATTTTGTCTACTATCTTGTCCCTATTCAAAACTTGTATTGACTTGACGATGAATCCAAATGAGACCTAAGTAAATAGTATCGAGAAGGCAAAGTTCAGTCTCAAGATTTCAGCATGTGACATCAAGGTGGTCGTCAAGTGAAGAAAGAAACTACAAAGCAACCCTTGCTTTCCAAAGCAGTGTCACTATCAAGACTTCAACCCCAATAATTTACTCCAGTTGCAACTTCTATCGTCTCAAGCTTACCAGCAGGAGCCCCAACTGAACAAGTGAATACTCCAACAAGTAGGAATGACCAAGACCCATAGGACTCTTAGGATATGACCCTTGGTTGGATTCTCCAACTAACGCGATTGTTGAGTGCCCTTTTTGTTCTATTGGTGGCTTGTGTGCTCTTTTGCTGGTATGCTTGTTGCTTGTGTGCCTTGTTTGTTTGCTTGCTGATGATATGTTGTTCTCTGGTATCTTTCACAAGCACGCCTTATAGGCATTACATAATAAACACATACTTTAAAATTGTTTAAACCTCTTGTTATCTCTTCAGCAAAAATCTTTCTTACCTTCTGCCATAGATGTACCCTTTTGCACCTATAAACTTGTCGTCAAAAACTTCCTACAATGGGTTCCCTCTGATCTAAACTTTAAGACGTGAGAGTTATCAACTACACATGTTACCTAAGCCCCAAAGAAAGCCCATCCCCGTAATGTGACTGACCTTGTGTAGTTTGATTAATTTTCGTATTACAGGTATACGATCATTAACCTAACGTATCTAACTTTAGAGTAACATCTAACATCATTGACCTGTTACTAACTAACCTCTTCAAGACCTACAAACCAAGATCAGAAAATAAGTGCCAACGGAAGTCTCTCTTACAGCTGGCAACACGGAGGACTCGAACGACACCAAGAGCCACGACCTTTTGAGGACTTTATGAAAACCTCAAGCGGTGACGTGCAAAGAAGATCGACGTCAGCAACAATAGGGACAACCAGCACGGAAGATCGTCTACATGAAGATGTACCGTGAAGCTAGTGTCGTCAGTGCCTTCTGCGCCTCAGCGTTATTAACTCAACTGACCGTGACTTGAGTTTTATAGAAAGCAATGACTTTTAGGCTATCTTAGATACAACTGACCTCTGAATACTGATGCGAAGCTGTATGAAGCCTAATAACCAAGCAAATCTTCATCAATACCCTACGGCGGCCACACTAAATATGGTCCCAATAGGTGACACCATATCCAGCAAGACGCCAAGAATGGCGAGAAGACTGAAGATTGTTGCACTCGGCAACACCTCACATCAAGCAAGTTTCAACGTCTTTAGTAGCTCGTAGCACTTTTTGACTTGTTACCTGACGCCCTTGTGAGGCTTGGTAACCGTTTACGTTAATCTAACTGCTAACCCCTCAAGACGGCAATATCAAGATGAGTATCTTCATCAGCCCCAAGCACCGAGGAGCTACGACAAGATGAAGATCATCGGGATACTCAAGACCAACACTATCCCGAAGTCTGCGACAACTTATGCAATCAACTTTAACCCTTCATGTGTGCCCCTTTTTAAGGGGGGAAGACACATGCTAGTTTTATTTGATAGTTGTGACATATTGTTCCTTGTGCCCCAATCCCTGAAGTTTTTTGAAGTCAGCTCAACAAGAACCCTGCATCATCATCGACCTTCAAGTCAACACTTTCAGCAAAGACCCAAGTCTTTCAGAAGATATCAGAAGTCTCATCAACAAGGAAGCCTCATTCAGAAATCAACAACCTCGGGAAATGAAGAATCATTGGACCCTCTTTCCCTTTCACTCTCTTAATACACACTAAGGAATCTCGGTACGAGATTCTTATAAGGGGGGAAGGTCTGTAACACCCCAAATTTTGGAAGCAACAAAAACTTAATGAATAAAGACCTAAATTTCTGAGGGAACAAAAACTTTTTGAAATGCATTACTTATGAATGTTTTCACTCTTGTTTCCTTTGTTTGTCTTGTTTTGTTTTGACTTGTGTTTGTGTTGATGACCTCTCTAGCTTTCAACCTTAAAACTCAAGTTATAATATGACTTCTGAAATCGAGGATTACGATAAGTAAAATAATACATATATCTTCTCCTATCTTATTCTTAACAAACTATAGTCATCATGAGGTCTTGATTTTAACAATTACCTAGAGACAGTTTAATTGAGAAAATAAAAGTATTTCCAAAATTAAATGTTTGCAAAGCTATAAAGAGCTATATAATGAGTCCTTATATATTTGAAGATTAATATGTTGCAAGTATTAGCGACCCTCTTTTCAAAACTCCAATTTTATTAGTCTTTGGAAAATCATTTCCCCAAGTGTGCTTTAATCATCTTTATCCAAAAACCTTGTCTTGATCATACTGGTCATTACCTCACCATATCCTTGTCGTATCCTAAATGTTAGGATGTGCTTATTCTTTTTCTTGTTTCTAGAATTGTTGGCTGGTATTTGTGTTTGCTTGTTTTTATATGTGGGTATTATGTGTGCATTTTGGTGCGTGGTTTGTTGTGAGACTTTTCATGATTCAAAATTTGTGTTTTATGATTGTGATGTGTTTCATATCTTCCATTACATGGTTCATAAGAAGACTAAAATAAGTATTAAATAATTGCATAGCTATCATATCTGCTGTTAACTTTTAGCCTTCGTAGAGCATGTCAATTAGGGTTTATCTAATTCATCTACATCACCCCTACTTGCCTTTTTCAACCTTCTTTAAAATATTCAAAAATGTTGGATCATTAATTCATGCTTGTTTTAAGTGCTACATTATAAAGTGACCTTATGTCATGTTGCTAGATAGCAATTTTTCATTTTTGTATCTAGGGTTGTTGAGCCCTTTTGACCCAAACCTTTAAGCTAAAAGTTGAATCTATAGACTCTCTACACAACTCATCTTGTGTTACAATTTTCTTGTTATGGGATTGACTAATCCATCTTTGCAAAGAGACCTAGTCTAATCAGCCCGAACTTATTCAAAACCCTAAATCAACACACCGCTCTCATCAAACCCTTGTTTTGGGCATGCACTATTGCTCCCTCACCTCCTGCAAGTTTTGTTCATCGACCCTGCCCAGTCGTAGCTCCAATATCGTTTGTTTTTCTCTCTTGGGCCTTTCTACAAACACCTGCTGGGCAGAAAGCAACCGAGCACCTCCCCCTCTCTCCAATCGGTTCCCTCGTCCTTCTGGTGACCCTCCATATCACCAATGACCTCCCCTATCCGTCATGAGTGCCATGGCGAGGCTCTGTCTCTTTCCCTTGTTGTTTCTCTCTGTCCTGAGCACCGCCCTTGTTGCCCAGTGCTCGACGGGCACGTCCCACATTCGGACTCGGCCACTCCGAGCCCTGGCCCGAGACCATGCCCGTGGTCTTCCCCTCCTCTCTAGAGACATCGCAGACACCGCCCTTCCCGACCAATCGAGCTCCCGTGCATCCTCCGATCTCGCCCGTGCACGCCGTGCACGGTGGACTGGCCATCTCGTGGATATGAGGCCTCAGACTCACTCCCTCCCTCTATTGTTGCCCATTCCACTCCTCTCACCCCTCTCTCTCAGCCCTGGCGAGACCTAGCGAGAGCTCGCTGCCCTCTGCTCGTTATCGTGATGAAATTGACGTTCGGACCTGAAAGCTTGCGTGCATGCTCATCGACGATTCCGCCCTTTCTTCTCCACCCCTCTGCTATATCATGTTACCCTATCTGCAAGGCACACCTAAGACATTCCAGTTTGCTCCCAGGTCCACCGAAGATAGCGAGGGCTTGCCATGTCCGTGGCGGGCTCCGTCGCCCTCGCCGCCGTTCCAGAGCACGCCGTGAATAACCGCTGCTGCCCGCACCTCGCCCTAGCCCTCTGCGTCCTCCTCCGCTCCTCTTCATGGTCGGAAGAGCTCCCTGGGTGAGAAGCTCGTGCCCGCCCTGCTCCTTTGTTTCCTTCTCTGGTTTCTGTGTCTGGAGTAAATCCAATTGCATGTGGTAGATATTAGTATTAGATATCATATCCTACCTTGGTATAATTTTACCTCTTATATTTTGCTCTTGGTAGATTAGTTTCTAAAACAGTAGGTTATTACACTTTACAATGGGTATTCTTATTTTCTGTTATTTGCATGTATCTAGTTTTACTTGTTTGTGCTTTATATGTTTGTGCAAATAGTTTAGGAGTATTTTTGTGGAGTAGCTTTGTGTTTTATTTAACATGCAACACTGGATTGGGATAAAAATAATTTATACATTATTAGGTACACTATTATTGCTAAAACATGTTTGTTTCACTAAAACTGAAATATATGGATCTAGGAGTGTCCAAATTGAGTGAATCCTATTTCTACAGAAAGCTTAAGGAAATACCTATCCATAGAAATTAACCTTGCATACAGGAGATACCTAAACTAAAACTATATTCATTATGGTTTTGAGACCAGTAGCATTTGCATGATTTTTAGCTATTGTTTGGTAATAGCTTATGATGCAAATCCAGTTTTCACCACTTCATATGGTTGCTAGGTGTACTGTGGTAGAAGGATTCTACTTTATGAACATTATCTTAGGAGTAATGATTTATCTACCAAAACAGCAACATTTGGCTAATATAAGTATTAGCTTTTAATCATCTGTTCTTAGCAAATGTGATTTGTTGAAATATTACTCATCAACTTTTGAAGTTCAGAACCATAACCCAGTAATAATGACTTGGTTAAACCACTTTGATAATGTGTGGTGCATTGTTTACTTATGTTTAGCATTATTCACGTTGTACCCTAATAATAACATCAATTGTGTTTATATGCTTTGCTTGTGGGTATGTTTGTGTGTTATGTTTTATCTCTTTAAAGCATCATCTTATTTATCCAATAAATGTAATAAGTTAATTCCCTGTTTTACTTGAACTGTTATGTGTTGATGTGCTTAGTAACTCATAAGTCCAGAAACTTAGGTTATCCTTAAATAGCCTTAATAAATTCTCTGAAAGTATTGCTAGTCCCTTCACATCTGAGTTTCACATAGTTCATCTTGTTTCCTAGGAGTTGCACTAATTTCATTTGTGTGTTATGCATGTGAATGATTGTTTGGTGTTAAATTTTATCCAGTAGTTCCTTGTGTTTTGCAATGCTTAATATATGACTTTCTTATTTTAGATCGTTGTCAACACTTGGTTGCCATGTGATTGTTTGTTTATTGGTTGAAGTGACCTTAATTGTGATGTCCTGTTAAATAGGCCTAGTGCACCATTTTAGCTCTTAGTCATAAACTTGTTTGGACAGTGATGTTACCATTGTTTGTCTCTTAGTTACTTGATAGTGGGTGCTTGTTGAGCTAGTAACATGTTTGCTTGTGAGTGTGCTCAATGCTAGTGTTAATGTTAATACTTGTTTGTGTACTAAGATACTTTTGTCTGAAGTATTTTCGGAACTATTAAGATACTTTTGTCTGAAGTATTTCCGGAACTATTAAGATACTTTTGTCTGAAGTATTTCCTGAAGCCATTATAACAACTCTTATTAAATGATATAATGACCCTAAGTAATGTGTTGTTATAGTGTTCTGAAGAACTACCTTTTTAATACCCAGAGTTGTTGTGTACATTTCCTTAGGCAAATCTATTTTCCTGTTTACGACGTTAGATACGATCGGGAAGGAACGGGAAGTGAGGAATGAACCTGAGGAACATCAAGATCAAGACCAAGGACATATTGCTGAGCCAGGCAAGCCACCTCACCATTATAATGAATCCCATTATTTTATCAAGCATGTTTTGTTTTCAAAATAAAATAATGCATGTTTTACTTCCTTTGTGGCACCTTGCCACCCGAAAATTATTTTACAAAATATTGTTTGGCCAAAGTTATCTTCTAGATTATTTATAGGTGTTACAAAGTGAGTTTTCACTTGGTGAGTCCTGTTGTTGAAGGCTCCATCAAGAAGATCAAGTTTTCTAGTAGTATACTCTTGTTGTCTTACCTCAAAACTATAGGATGGGAACCTATTTGGTAAAACTGGTTTTACGGAGGAAAACCCGAGTTGCTGGGAGCAATCGAGGAGCAGGTGTCTTATTAAAACCCGAGTTGCTGGGAGCAATCGGAGATGTTTGCGAAAACCCGAGCTGGTGGGAGTAGTTGGTGGATTGGAGTTGTTTTTTAAAAACAAAGTACTGCCCTAGCAGCCGCTCGAACAATTAACCCGTGCAACCACACTACCTGACATGGGTAGGGCTTAGCCGGAAGCTTGTCCGTCTTAGTTTTGGGGCTCTCATACTTTCTATGAGGGCTGGGCCCTCGAAGTCGGGTTGTCGTCCGGAAGAGACAATACACTGCTGCGGATCAGCAGCCGGACGATTACGGCAGGTCTCCTGACGTGGCGGTGTGGCGTCCCGAGGAAAGACCAAGAGGAAAGACCAAGAGGTCTAGTGGAGCACATGGTGCCGAGGAGAGCAAACCTACCGGGAGGTCCCGATACTAGGGTGGTCATAGTGGAAAGCTTTGATTGTGTTATCCGGACCCCCGCATGCAGTCGTATGACGGGCCATGGCAGACACGGCGGAATAACCGATAGGTGTGGGTAAAGTGTGCAAGCTCTGCAGAGTGTAAATCTATTCGAATAGCCGTGTCCGCGGTCATGGATGGTTGGAAAGGCCACTGATCTAGGCGTATGGGCATTTTGGTTTTAAAAGAGAAAGTGGTTTTCAGAGGAAAACAAAGAGGCATCAAAGAGGTACCTGGGAGGTACGGAATTTGGGTGAGGATGATTGGTCTCGGGGAGACAATCAGTCCGATCTCAAGTCAGGAAAAAGGGGTATCCCCATCCTAGTGTTTTTAAAGGTTTTACAAAAGAAAGTTTTGAACTTGGATATGTCCTTGCTATATCTAAGAGAAGAGAATTCTATCTCTAAATGTTTTTCTTCAACAAAGATATAGAGATGTCGTATTCTCTATGTCTAAAATCATGGTATTCGAAAACTAAGCCCTATAGTCGTATATAGCAGCTATCCCAGTTTTCCGAAAGTGTTTTCTTGCATTATCATGAAAACTTAAACCTTAGAGGTGGTCTTGCGAGTACGTAAATGTACTCATATGGATGTGTCCCTGGATATTCAAACGTCCAGGTTGAAATGAGGAGATGTACGACAAGAAGGATGAGTACGCCGATGACTACGCCAACTGAGTGTCCCGCTCAACTGATCTGTGGGAATGCGTCAGGACGTGATGAGGGTCGACGCAGCCGAAGCTTCCGCTGAACCTGAGTTAATATTCGTCAGGTGCGACGATGTTTGCAGACTTGGTCATGAGACCATTATTTATGTAAGTCTTATACTATTCGAGTTGTATGATGTAACTTTGTATACCATGTTGGTTATGTGATCGCGATGCACTGATCATTGGGATCGTGATCTGTTTACATAACGTGGACATCTCTGACGGTTAGTCAGAGGGGTCCTCACACATATAGTAGGAGAAATCCCTTTCAAATCATCCAAAGTATAACCCATAGCTCCACGGTTTTTTTTCAATATTTCCAACAATCTTTCTTCTTCTTTCCTTGAAAGACTAGCACTAATAATAACAAGATATATTTTCTTATCATCAAGATGAGCATACTTAAGATTATCAGGCAAAGGTTTTAAATCAAAGACATGATCCTCTTTAGGTGGAAGTGTTTTACCCAAGTCTTCCACTTTTAAATTATGTTTAAGGATAGGTTGACGAAGGAATATATCCTCAAGTTCATTTCTTTTTTCCATAAAAGTTTCATCTTCATGATCTTCCATAAATTGCTAAATATAATTAGAAGGAGCAAGAGAAATGGAAGCAAGGTGTTATACTCTAAATACTTCATTAGGCAATTCGGGTTCATAAGGAGTGTTAGCACATTTTGAAAAATTGAATTCATATGAATCACCAGCAAATTTAGTAAGGATTTTCTCTTTCCTACAATCTATAACAGCACCACAAGTTGTAACATCCCAATATTTTAGAATGTTTAAAAATCACTAAAAAATTGAACTTTTGTTTTCGATTAAAATAAAACATTAAAAGCATAAGAAAACCAACCATAAAAGACTTCATAGCATCTTCCAAATTGTTTATTATTTGAAATATATCAAGTAATCACTATTTTCAAAACTTGTTTCAAGTTAAACATTTTACTATCCATTGTTTTTCTTAAACCTCAATTTATAATTTGACAAATGCTTTACAAACTTTCAAACCATTTCCATGTAATAAAAAGTTTCTTTATAAGTATTTGATTTCAACCACTTTGCCATAGCTATTCATTAATTCTAAAATAATAGTAACAAATGTTCTTTTAAACTATTTAAAACATGGTACATTTGCCAAATGGTTTTCATTCTTTTACCTGAGTTCAAAACATTGTTTTGGAAATTAAAAGTCTATAGTTTATAACTTTAAAACTTCATAGATTTTATAATTAATGAATTATCCAAATAGGCATTTCATTAACTTAAATTAGTTTCATCAATTTTCAAAATATAAAATGACTTTCATGAATATATTCAATATAAGAATTGAAATAAATATAGAATAATTTCCAAAGGTAGTTAATGGAGTTTTCAAATTATTATGATAATATAAAAATAAATGGTGCACATAGTATTTTGAATAAAAACTGAATACATTATATTTCTCTTTTCATTTCAAATTGTTGTGGTATGTTATTTAATACTGTAGTAAAGCCATAAATGATTTAATTTTAGAAAATGAGTTTAATTAACTTAATTCAAACTTATATAAGTATTATAATTTTATAAATATTATTTAGCCAAAAATAAAATAATTTAAGCCATGTTTTCAAATTTGACACTTTATGTCAAATTTGACATTTAATCAATATTTCAAAATTTTGATTTTTTAAAAGTGTTCAAAACATTCCCAAAATTGTTTAACACAAATATATAATTTTTTGAAATTTTTAGAAATTTAGTTTGCTTCATTTGGATACGTAAAACAAAAGATATGAAATAAATAAATAAAATCAGAAAAAAAACACTGATGGTTGTCTTCCAGCTCCAGACGCCCGAAAACGCCCGAAGAACATTTACGTGCAATTCTTCCCGATTCGATTCTGGGCGATTTACAACACCATTTAACATGCCGTTTCTTTCTAATTAAAGCCCAGGATCTCCTCCATCCCTTGCCCCCAAAAGCCCTCTTGTAACATCCCAACATTTTATGATGTTCAAAAATCACAAAAATTTAAAACTTTATTTTTATTAAAATAGAATGTTAAATGCATAAGAAAACCAACTATGAAAGACCTCAAACTTAATGAAAAAGAGTAATATTTCAAAACCCTAAGATGTAAATACCTCAAACCATTTATATTTAATAAAATAGTTCTCTTATAAGAAACTAAATTCAACCACTTAGTCATATCTATTCATAAATTTTAAAACTATTTAAAGTAGAATAATTGCCAAATAGTTTCATTCATCAGACTAAATCCAGGTTTAGCTTTGGAAATTATAGTTTTATTTTTCATTTCCTTAAAACTACATAGATTATATAATTAATAAATTATACAAATAATCATTCCATTAGCTTAAATGATCTCCATGTATTTTCAAAACATTAAATGATTTCTGAATATATTCAGTATAAACAATGAATTAAAACTAGAATATTTCCAAAGGTATCTAGTATAGTTTTCAAGTAAATTATTCTAATATAAAATATAATGGTGCACCAAATATTTTGACTTACAATGAATACATTATATTCTCCCTTTTCCATTTTCAAATAGATGTGTTATGTCATTTAATTGTTGTACTGAAGCCAAAATGTTTTAATGTTGGAAAAATAAGTTTAATGAACTTACTTCCAAATTTATATAAGTATTGTATTATGATAAAATGATTTTTGGCCAACATGAAATTAAATAAGCTTAAATTTAAAAATTTGACTTTAGGCATCAAAATAGTATTAAAGCAATAATTCAAAAAAAAAAATATTTAAAAGTGTTCAAAACATAACCATAAGTATTCTAAATGATAGATATTGTTTTTTTTATAAAATTATAGAAACTAAATTGAGTTTATTTGAATTCATATTTTAAAAGTTATTTAGAAGCTAGAAAACAGAAAAAGAAAAGAATAAAAGAAAAAGAAAAACTAACTAGGCCGAAGCCCAGTTTCTATCGCACGCGAGCGGCGCGTAGCGGCCCAACGCCCAGCCCGTATCCCCTCTTCCTCTCACTGACGTGTGGGGCCCACACGTCAGGTCGTCTTCAAGCTCGCGCCGAAGATCACGCGCCCGACAGTTTCGGGCAACAATTCCTCGTCGTGATTCCGCGCGATTAAGAGGCTTAATGAGCACCCCGACCCTGCCCTATAAATCTACTACCTCTCCTCTCCCTTTTTCCCCAAGAAACCCTAGCCGGAGAGCCCCCAGGCTGCTCGAGTTCGTCCTCGGAGCTCCGCCACGGCCGACGGTGAACTTCTTCGTTTCCGGTGAACTCCGTCGACCCCGAGACCTCTTTTCATTTTCTTTCTCCTTGTTACATCCGCACGAACCTCACTGACATATTTTCCCTAATTTTTCCGCTCCAGAGCAAGCAATCCGTGCACCCCCGAGGAGGACCGCCGCCGTGCGCATCTCCGGCGAGCAATAGGAGGCGAGAGGGAACGCACCGGAGACCAGTGTCGCGCCACCGTCTCTGCCTCGGTCTCCTCTTCCTTGCGGTATGATTCGTTGGTCCCCGTAAGCCGTAGATCGTAGGGAACGATTATCCGAGCATGTCGCCGCCACGCGCATCGTCTCCGGCGAGGTCCCCGGTGACCTAGCGCCGCCCGATTTAGGTCGCTCGATCTGCACCGTTAGATCTCCATCCATCGGCCACGATAAATTTCTTTTAAATCGAAGCGGTACGAACAGATCTGGACCGCCAGATTCAGATCTGACGGCCCAGATCTGTGACTTATCCACGTCAGCGAGCCACGTCAGCGCCACGTCGTGCCTCGTCAGCGCCCAGTCAGCTGCCACGTGGAAAATGATTTTCTTAATTAAATTTAATTGGCAGTTTTACAGAAACACCCCTGCCACTTAGATCTGTCACAACTTTTTAACCACTTATCCAAATTTAACAAACTTTATATTTTTGGAAAGCCCTCGACATGTAGAATATTTTGGATCTGCCAAAAATTCAAATTTGACTTAGTTTAAAATATTCAAATTTCAAATGGTGAATTTGAGTATTTTTGTCATAACTTTTAATCTGTACATTCAAAAATTACAAATAAAATTGTTTTGGAAACTTTAGAATATTTGTAAATTATTGCCACTGCTATAATTTTTTTTTTAATTTTTGAATGAATTCATAGTTATGTAATTAATTTGAATGGTTTGAGTATTTTCAACATAACTATTTATAAAAATAGTATTTTTGATTAAAGTAAATTGCTATAAATTTAATTAAAATACCTCTGTCTATTAACACTATTTATTAAATTATATTATAAAATTTTAATCATAGAAAACTTTAATCTTATAATTATTCCTTTTATTATGTTTTCCAAAATTAGAAATTAATTAAAATGCATTTATAAATTCATGCATATTTATAAAGAAATCACAAAAGTTATTTTGATGTTTATTGTGATTAAAAATTTCATTTCATTCATAGCATATTTTATTCTCATAGGAAAACCCCTCTTCATTAGTTTTCTCTAAGTTAGAAATAATTTCAACTTTGCATTTTTGTGAAGTGCTACACTGAGACACTTAGTAATTTTTAACATGGAGCTGGATGACCAACCAGAAACATTTTCTAAAGTCTTTCTCCCTCCTTCTTCTGTTAGACTTCATGAATGACTAAGTAAATCCTAGACCAGCCTCGAAGATACAAGAACCACCAAGTCTGGAGATGAAGCCTGGAGGACAACTACATCTCTCTCTTTCTATCTCTTCCCTTCCTTTCTAATCTTATCTTTCTCATTTAACTTAAACAAATTTTGATCATGATGTTATCATCTTGAAGTTGTTGGATCCTAGCGGCATAGTGGGATGAAGCGGCCTGGAAACAAACCTTACATGTCCACGTACATGAGACCTGTTCCACAATTTAAGTGGCTGGCCGGGTGTCTGTCTCTCTCACTTTAGTGAATATCCAATTTACGAAGAGTTGATAAAAATTGTTGATCACCTCGAAGAATAGAGCTAGTATTTTCCTCTAAGTATTTTGCACATCATGCATAAACATAATTCCTTAGAAAGTTTTATAAAACTTATTTATTCATCTAGTATGTGTTTTGTGCGTATTGTGGAGTTGTGCTTGTTGTTGATTGTTGTATTGTTGTTTGCCTCTACTGTTAGATTGAACGGAGAGTCCCGAGTATCGTTGAAAAGAGTTGTGAACAACGACAATATTCAAAGGCAAGTGGCACACCTCATAAACTTCCTAAGTATTTTCTATGCATTACTTAGTATTTTTATATGCATGAGAAGGATAGTATTGCTATGCTAAACCTGTGTAGAATTCCCTTACTCCTGTGTCTAGGTTCCTATATCATACTTAGCAGAAATATGGATGCTATGCAGTTGATGAAAGGTTTTACAAAATATTAAGTGACTACTCAGGACTGTGCTCATGGTTGTCGTCGCCTAGGATGAACTTCTATTCTACTTAGGGCCGTGAGCATGGTGGTTTTCACTAAGTTAATGAATCACCTGGGTGGATTGGTTGAATGGTTTATGTTGAGTGGCTACTCAGGGCTGTGCTTGTGGTGGTCTTCGCTTAAGATAGTTTCTATTATACTTGGGGCCATGAGCATGGTGGTTTTCATCTGAGAGTGCACTTGAGGATGGCCACCCAGGGAACAGAGGAATCTGAAGAACTCCGAGTGACGATTGCTTCCCGTGCAACCTTTTGACAATGGGCTTTGTCTAGAATAATTAAGTTGTGAGGGTGCAACCTGTCAGCTTGACAAGCAGAGGTAGGGGGATGATAGGTGGAACGGGTCTTGCTAGTATGGTTGCATTCTTCTTCTGAAAGTTCTTGTCTCAATTCTCTCCTTTCCATAATACACTCCGCGTGTATAGGATTTCTCAGACAAATTGAGTCTAAAGGTGAAAGTGCACAACCTCTGCAGAGTGTAAAACTAAGTACTTAGCCGTGTCCCCGGAAACGGACAATTGAGCAGCTGAACGAGGACGTCAACGGAGGATTTCATCATTCCAACTTCAGAAATAAAACTTGATGGGTGAACAAGGGAAGATGAGATTTATGGTTTTCATGCCATACTCATCTGGATTTCAAGAAAAGTGTTTTCAAAAGAGTAGGAAAAATTGGCTTTATGCAAAATAGCCTTGAACTCCACCAGCCAAATATGCATATAGGCTTTAGAGTTATTCCATTAAGTGTCCACCATAGTGTCACTTGCCAGACTCCATTTTTAATGGAATCTGACCCACGTTGTTGCAATATTTTTCTTATTGCAGATTGTTCAGATGACGAGTGAGGTTTCGTTTATAGGTTTCGAGTCTACAACCAACATGTTTTCGCCTGTGGAAACATGAAGTTGTTGGAGACCCACTGCTATTGTATTTACGATGTGTACTTTTCCAATGCTAGCTTTATGCTATGCAACTTGTATCAAATATTTTGTAATTCTGGATTATCGATGTAATAAAATTGACGCTTTGTTGTGATATTACATCGTAAACTGTGTGTGCAAATGAATCGATCCAGGGATTTGCACTATACACAGGTATCTGCCTTATTTAAAGTGCAGGTACGCTACACCTCTCCTCCAAAACTTCCATATTTGCCCGCCGAAGACCTCACGGCCGTTTAGGTACGAGAAATCAATTCCTCCGATTCCTCGCGATTAAGGCATTTTAATTTCTGCCCGAGCACACCCCTTAAGAGCCCACGACCCCCTCTCAATTTCCCCTCTCGTGCCCGAGCCAAGCACGCCCCTTGGCTGATAAATTTGCTCGCCGGAGTTCGTCAGCCGCTGTCGCGTTTTCATTCAAATTCCCGCCAAGTTAGCAATCCAACGACCCCAAGACCCTTCTCAATCTCTACCCCTCGTCATCGCACACCCCACTGACCAGCCCCACTCCTTTTACCGCAGCCAAATCCACGAGTTCGTGCACGAACTTGAGGCCGCCGCGCCGCCGCAACATCGGCCATCATCTCCTGCCTCTCCGGGACGAGCTGCTCCACGCCACAACCTTAATCGGCTTCGCCGCGTCGCTCCGCACCCCGCCGGCGTCTTCACGGAACAAGGAGACACCCGGGGGCATCATCGCCGTCCATGCCGAGCTCCTGTGCCGCCACCATCTCCAACTCCGCCGACCGGCGATGCCAGCTTCAGGTCACTCGAGGTGAGCCGTCCGGTCCTCCATCTATGGTGTAGATTAGATCGTACTAGCAGTAGCCGTAGGCCTTTAGATCTTGATCTGACGGCTGGAATCGAATGATTTAAACGGAGGGCTATCAGCGAATCCCAGAAGGCCACGTCGACACCCAGTCAGCATGCACAGTCAGCGCCAGCGTGGAAAATGATTTTCTTATTAATATTTAATTGGCAGTTTTACAGATTAGCCCCTGTATTTCAAACCTTCATAACCTTGCAACCACAACTCCAAATTAGACAAATTTTATATCATTGGAAATCCCTTGACCTGTAGAATATTGTGGCATTGTTAGTTTTCTGTTTTGCCATAACATTCAATCTATAATTTGTCATAACATTAAATATTGTGGCATTGTAGAATATAAAAATATTCAAATTTTAATTGTGTGATTTGAGTATATTTGTCATAACATTAAATCTATAATTTCAAAAATTGCATATAAAATTGTTTTGGAATCCTTAAAATATGTTTTTATATTATGCTTCTGTTAGAAAATAATTTTTGAGAATAGTTTTGACGATTTAATAATCATACCCTTAATTTTAATAGTTTGACTATTTTTGACATAACTTTGATAGAAAGATTATTTTTGAGCAAATCCAATTGATATAAATTTATTTAAATCCCCTCTGTCTGTTAACACTATTTGTAAAATTTGTTTTATAAAAATTAATCACAGAAAACTTTAATCTTAATTTTATTGCTTTTATTATATTTTGCAAAAAATAGAAATTGATTAAATTGCATTTATAGCCTCATGCATACTTTATAAATATCACAAAAAATAGTATGATGTTTCTTATTGTTAAAAGTGCATTGCATGCATAACATATTTTCTCATATAGATATACTTCTCATAGGAAAATCTCTTCATTATTTTCTCTAAGTTAGGATTAATTTCAACTTAGTATTTAGGTAAAGTGCTATGCACATAGACACTTAGGATTTTCAACATGGAGCTAGAAGGCCAATGAAGGACTTAGAAGAAAACAGACTCTGGAAGCATCTCCAAGAAGTAGAAGCACTTAGAAGAAAAATCAAGAGGAACTCCAAGAAGACCAACCCCCTTTATTCTCTAAGTCTTTCTCTCTTTCTTTTGTTCTTCTCTGGGACTTCATGATGACTAAGTTAAATCCAAGACCAGCCTCGATGATACTAGAATCATCAAGTCTGAAGATTTATCAAGTCTACCAAAAATTCAATCAAGACATCACCAAGGAGAAAGTTACAAGTCTGGAGATGAAGCCTTGAAGACCAACTACATCTTTCTTTTTATCTTTTCTCTCTTTCCTAATCTTGTCTTTCACTTTAGACATAAACAATTTTTGATCATGTTATTACCATCATTGAAGTTTGTTGGATCCAAGCGGCATAATGAGATGAAGCGGCCTGGAGACTAACCTTACATGTCCACGTACATGAGACCTGTTCCACAATCATAAGTGGCTGGCCGAGTGTCTATCTCTCTCACTATAGTGAATATCCAATTTACAAAGAGTGGTTAATAAATGTGGATCACCTTGAAGAATAGACTTAGTATTTTCTCTAAATAATTTTGCACATCATGACTAAGCCATTAGAGTGCTTCAAGATGATGTATAGCAAAGTATTTTGTCCAACTTATGACCTTGGTACTTAATCAGTTTTGACGAACATATTTGCCTTGCATTAGCTTAGAAGATTTTTCATGGCATGACATGCATCTCTAGTCCTTAGAAATATTTTGCACATCATGCATGACATATTTTCCTTAGAAGTTTATGAAACTTGTTCATTATGTCTGTGTTTGTATGCGTTTGTTGTGTTGATTGTTGTATTGTTGTTTGTCTATAATGTTTACACTGAACGGAGAGCTTGGAGTTACGTTGAAAAGAGTTGTGAGCACCGACAACTTCCAAAGGCAAGTGGCACACCTCATAAACTTCCTAATATTTTTCTATGCATGAGTAGAGTATTTTTCTATAAGAATGTGTAGGATAGTATTGCTATGCAAGCCATGTTTAGATTTCCCTATTCCATTGTGTCTAGGTACCTATGTAATGAGTTAGTAGAATTATTGATGATATGCAAATGTTGTTTTGTGAAAAGTTAAACTCTACTAAGTTAAGAATGAAACACCTAGGTGGATTGGTTGAATGGTTTATTTTGAGTGGCTACTCAGGGCTGTGCTCGTGGTTGTCTTCGCCTAAGGTAGTTTCTACTATACTTAGGGTCGTGAGCATGGTGGTTTTCACCTGAGAGTACACTTGTGGATGGCCACCCAGGAACAGAGGGATCTGAAGAACTCCGAGTGAAGATTGCTTCCAATGCAGCCATTGCCAATGGGCTCTGGCTTGATCAACTAAGTTGCATGGACTCGTCCCGGCTTTTCAAGCAGATGTAGAGGGTGTTAGGTGGAACGGATCAAGCCAGAGTGGGAGGGAAAATGCTTCTGAAAGATCTCGTCTCATTCTTCTCCTTTTGCTTATCACTACCAGAGTGTAAAGTATAGTTTGGGTTGAATGGGTACAATGGTGAACGTGCACAACCTCTGCAGAGTGTAAAATTAAGTACTTAGTCGTGTCCCCAGTACGGACAATTTGAGCAGCTGAACAAGGATGTCAACGGAGGATTCCACAATTCCAACTTCAAAATTTAAAACTTGATGGGTGAACAAGGGTAGAATGAGGCAGTGGGTTTCATGCCACGGATGTATCGAATAGAAGAAAAGTGTTTTCCAAAGAGTTAGGAAAAAATGGCTTTATGCAAAATAGCCTTGAACTACACCAGCCAAATATGCACATAGGTTATTAGATTTATTCCACTAAGTGTCCACCATAGTGTCACTTGCCAGACTCCATTTTTAATGGAATCTGACCCACGTTGTTGCAATATTTTTCTTATTGCAGATTGTTCAGATGATGAGTGAGGTTTCGTTTAAAGGTTTCGAGTCTACAGCCAACATGTTTTCGCCTGTGGCAACATGAAGATGATGGAGACTCACTGCTATTTATTTCTGTTGTTCACTTTTTTTGTGCTAGCTTTATGCTATGCAAGTTGTAAAAGAATATTTTCCAAGTTTGGATCGTCGATGTAATAAAATTGATACTTTGCTGTGATATTACATCATAACTGTGTGTGCAAACGAATCGATCCAGGAATTTGCACTATACACGGGTACCTTGCCATGTTTTAAGTGCAGGTACACTACAAATGGTATCAGAGCTCTGTGTTGCATGTAGGTTCGAAACCCTAGGTTTGGATAGAAATAGGATTTGGCCATAGGTTTGAAAATCTATTTCATTCAGTTTGCTGAAAATAAGAACTTTTCAAACAACATTCTTGTAACTATCTTAACTATTTCCTTTCTAATTATCTTCTCTTATTTTTTTAGATGACCAGCCTCATTGAATCACTCAAGAAGGTACCAGTGATGACCATGACCTGGGAATGTGAGACGAAGTTTCCAAGAGCACTTAAGGATAACATGAAGAGTTTGGGTTTTGAAGGAGAAGCAGTATACCAAGGTTTTCCTTTCATGGATGAAGACCAAGAGTACTGGTGGGTGCAAATCCATCTATACAGGAGCAAAGGAGATAACCACAAGACTGAGGGTGATTGCATGTTCACCAACCCAATACTTCACACATCATTCTTTGATTCAGCAAGAAATGCAGCATGGAAAGCCATCGAGTACCTTGTAGAAAGACTTTGTTTTATACTTCACAACACCCAGAAGCATCTTGAAGAACTGAAGGAAGTAGAGGAGGAACTCGAGGCAGTCAAGAAAAAGATAGATTATACCAACTACACATTAGAATAACGAGATCCTATGATGTATTGACCTATCAAATTGTGGTATGGCAGTACTGTCACTTTTTTATTTCCATGACGTTGGTGTATTTCGTTCGATAAACGATTAGTTTGGTTTCTCAAAAGAAGTTTGAAAATTTTCACGTATGTGTTTGCTTGTGTGTGAACCTTGTTGCTTGATGTTTGTTAGATGTTGTTTGTAATGAATTGTCTTATTCTTCTTGTATGAGTTAGAATGTTTAACTATCAACAAAAATTTTCTTTTAAGGGTGGTAGCCACCCAGGTAATTCAAACCCAGCTGCTTAAATCCAGAGATCCCAAACCATCTTTCTTTCTATCCTCCCCAATTAGAAAAATCATCCCCTGCCAGTTTTCAAGTTTCCATGTCAGAAATTACATTTCTCAAAACCTCTCAAGCTATCAGAATCATTCCAAGCATTTGCTTTATCTTTCTTACCTCTCCGAATCTCGGGGACAAGATTCCTTTTAAGGGTGGTAGTCTGTAACATCCCAATATTTTAGAATGTTTAAAAATCACTAAAAATTTGAACTTTTGTTTTAGATTAAAATAATCATTAAAAGCATAAGAAAACAAACCATAAAAGACTTCATAGCATCTTCCAAATTTTTTATTATTTGAAATATCTCAAGTAATCACTATTTTCAAAACTTGTTTCAAGTTAAACATTTTACTATCCATTGTTTTTCTTAAACCTCAATTTATAATTTGGCAAATGCTTTACAAACTTTCAAACCATTTCCATGTAATAAAAAGTTTCTTTATAAGTATTTGATTTCAACCACTTAGCCATAGCTATTCATTAATTCTAAAATAATGTTTACAAATGTTCTTTAAAACTATTTAAAATATGGTACATTTGCCAAATGGTTTTCTTTCTTTTACCTGAGTTCAAAACATAGTTTTGGATATTAAAAGTCTATATTTTATAACTTTAAAACTTCATAGATTTAATAATTAATGAATTATCCAAATAGGCATTTCATTAACTTAAATTATTTTCATCAATTTTCAAAATATAAAATGATTTTCATGAATATTTTCAATATAAGAAATGAAATAAATCTAGAATATTTTCCAAATGTAGTTTATGGAGTTTTCAAATTGTTTATGATAATATAAAAATGAATGGTGCACATAGTATTTTGAATAAAAAAATGAATACATTATATTTCCCTTTTCTTTTCAAATAGTTGTGATATGTTATTTAATATTGTAGTAAAGCCAAAAATGATTTAAAATTATAAAATGATCTTAATTAACTTAATTTAAAACTTATATAAGTATTATAATTTTATAAATATTATTTAGCAAAAAATAAATCATTTAAGCCATGTTTTCAAATTTGACACTTTATGTCAAATTTAACATTTAATCAATATTTCAAAATTTTGATTTTTTAAAATTGTTCAAATCATTCCCACAATTGGTTTAACACAAAGATATGATTTTATGTAATTTTTAGAAATTTAGTTTGCTTCATTTGGACACGTAAAACGAAAGATATGAAATAAATAAGAAAAATCAGAAAAAGAAAAACTGATGACGTCATGGTCGTCTTCCAGCTCCAGACGCCCGAAATCACGCCCGAAGAACATTTACGTGCAATTCTTCCCGATTCGATTCCCGCGATTTACACACAATTTAACACGTCGTTTCTTTCTAATTAAAGCCCAGGATCTCCTACATCTCTTTGCCCCCAAAAGCCCTCTCCGTAACGCCTCCAAACTTCCGTATTTGCCCGCCAAAGACCTCACGGCCGTTTCGGTACGAGAAATCAATTTCTCCGATTCCTCGCGATTAAGCCGTTTTAATTGCTGCCCGAGCACACCCCTTAAGAGCCCACGACTCCCTCTCTGTTTCCCCTCTCGTGCCCGAGCCAAGCACGCCCCTAGGCTGATCAATTTGCTCGCCGGAGTTCGTCGGCCGCCGCCGCGTTTTCCTTCCAATTCCGGCCAAGTTAGCAATCCCCCGAGCCCAAGACCCTTCTCAATCTATACCCCTCGTCATCGCACACCCCACTGACCAGCCCCACTCTTTTTACCGCAGCCGAATCCACGAGTAGGTGCACGAACTTGAGGCCGTCGCGCCGCCGCAACTTCGGCCATCATCTCCTTCCTCTCTGGGACGAGCTGCTCCACGCCACCACCTTAATCGGCTTCGTCGCGTCGCTCCGCACCCCGCCGGCATCTTCACGGAGCAAGGAGACCCCCAGGGGCATCGTAGCCGTCCATGCCGAGCACCGGCGCCGCCACCATATCCAACTCCGGCGACCATTGACGCCAGCTTCTGGTCACTCGAGATGAGCCATCCGATCCTCCATCTATGGTGGAGATTAGATCAGACTAGCAGTAGCCGTAGGCCTTTAGATCTTGATCTGACGGCTGGAATCAAATGACTGAAACGGAGGGGTATCGGCAAATCAGAGAAGGCCACGTCGACACCCAGTCAGCATGCACAGTCAGCGCCAGCGTGGAAAATGATTTTCTTATTAATATTTAATTGGCAGTTTTACAAATTAGTCCCTGTATTTCAAACCTTCATAACCTTGCAACCACAACTCCAAATTAGACAAATTTTATATCATTGGAAAGCCCTTGACTTATAGAATATTGTGGCACTGTTAGTTTTCTGTTTTGCCATGTGTAAAATATTCAATTTCAAATATGTGATTTGAGTATATTTGTCATAACTTTAAATCTATAATTCCAAAAATTGCAAATAAATTTTTTTGGAATCCTTAAAATATGTTTTATATTATGCTTCTGCTAGAAAATAATTTTTGAGAATAGTTTTGACGATTTAATAATCATACCCTTAATTTTATTAGTTTGACTATTTTTTAAATAACTTTGATAGAAAGATTATTTTTGAGTAAATCCAATAGCTATAAATTTTTTTAAATCCCCTCTGTCTATTGTCACTATTTTTAAAATTTGTTTTATAAAACTTTAATCACAGAAAACTTTAATCTTATATTTATTCCTTTATTATATTTTTCAAAAATAGAAATAAATTATTTTGCATTTATAGCCTCATGCATACTTTATAAATATCACAAATATTAGTATGATGTTTCTTATGATTAAAAAGTGCATTGCATGCGTAATATATTTTCTCATATAGATATACTTCTCGTAGGAAAATCTCTTCCTTATTTTCTCGAAGTTAGGATTAATTTCAACTTAGTATTTTCTCATATAGATAGACACTTAGGATTTTCAACATGGAGCTAGAAGGCCAATGAAGGATTTAGAAGAAAACAGACTCTGGAAGCATCTCCAAGAACTAGAAGCACTTAGAAGAAAAATCAAGAGGAAGTCCAAGCAGACCAACCCCCTTTATTCTCTAAGTTTTTCTCTCTTTCTTTTCTTCTTCTCTGAGACTTCATGATGACTAAGTTAAATCCTAGACCAGCCTTGATGATACTAGAATCATCAAGTCTGAAGATTTATTAAGTCTACCAAAAATACAATCAAGACATCACCAATGAGAAATTTACAAATCTGGAGATGAAGCTTGGAAGACCAACCACATCTTTCTTTTTATCTTTTCCCTCTTTCCTAATCTTGTCTTTCACTTTAGACATAAACAATTTTTGATCATGTTATTACCATCTTTGAAGTTTGTTGGATCCAAGCGGCATAGTGCGATGAAGCGGCCTGGAGACTAACCTTATATGTCCATGTACATGAGACCTGTTCCACAATCATAAGTGGTTAGCCGGGTGTTTGTCTCTCTCACTATAGTGAATATCCAATTTACAAAGAGTTGTTAATAAATGTGGATCACCTTGAAGAATAGACTTAGTATTTTCTCTAAATAATTTTGCACATCATGACTAAGCCATTAGACTGCTTCAAGATGATTTATAGCAAAATATTTTGTACAACTTATGACCTTGGTACTTAATCTTTTTTTACCAACATATTTGCCTTGCATTAATTAAGAAGATTTTTCATGGCATGACATGCATCTCTAGTCCTTAGAAATATTTTGCACATCATGCATGACATATTTTCCTTAGAAGTTTATGAAACTTGTTTGTTCATTATGTATGTGTTTATATGTGTTTGTTGTTGATTGTTGTATTGTTGTTTGCCTATAATGTTTAGATTGAACAGAGAGCTTCGAGTTACGTTGAAAAGAGTTGTGAGCACCGAGAACTTCCAAAGGCAAGTGGCACACCTCATAAAATTCCTAATTTTTTTCTATGCATGAGTAGAGTATTTTTCTATAAGCATGTGTAGGATAGTATTGCTATGCAAGCCATGTTTAGATTTCTCTATTCCATTGTGTCTAGGTACCTATGTAATGAGTTAGTAGAATTATTGATACTATGCAAATGTTGTTTTGTGAAAAGTTAAATTGTACTAAGTTAACAATGAAACACCTGGGTGGATTGGTTGAATGGTTTATGTTGAGTGGCTACTCAGGGCTGTGCTCGTGGTTGTCTTCGCCTAAGGTAGTTTCTACTATACTTAGAGCCGTGAGCATGGTGATTTTCACTTGAGAGTACACTTGTGGATGGCCACCCAGGAACAATGGGCTCTGGCTTGATCAACTAAGTTGCATGGACTCGCCCCGGCTTGACAAGCAAATGTAGAGGGTGTTAGGTGGAACAGGTCAAGCCAGAGTGGGAGGGAAAATGCTTCTGAAAGATCTCGTCTCATTCTTCTCCTTTTCCTTATCACTACCAGAGTGTAAAGGATATTTTGGGTTGAATGGGTACAATGGTGAACGTTCACAACCTCTGCAGAGTGTAAAATTAAGTACTTAGTCGTGTCCCCGGTACGGACAATTTGAGCAGCTGAACAAGGATGTCAACGGAGGATTCCACAATTCCAACTTCAAAATTTAAAACTTGATGGGTGAACAAGGGTAGAATGAGACAGTGGATTTCATGCCACGGATGTCTTGAATAGAAAAAAATGTGTTTTCCAAAGAGTTAGGAAAACTTGGCTTTATGCAAAATAGCCTTGAACTCCACCAGCCAAATATGCATATAGGTTATTAGAGTTATTCCACTTAGTGTCCACCATAGTATCACTTGCCAGACTCCATTTTTTATGGAATCTAACCCACGTTGTTGAAATATTTTTCTTATTGCCGATTGTTCAGATGACGAGTGAGGTTTCGTTTAAACGTTTCGAGTCTACAACCAACATGTTTTCGCATGTGGCAACATGAAGATGATGGAGACTCACTGCTATTTATTTCCGTTGTTTACTCTTTTTGTGCTAGCTTTATGCGATGCAAGTTGTAATAGAATATTTTCCAAGTTTGGATCATCGATGTAATAAAATTGATACTTTGTTGTGATATTACATCGTAACTGTGTGTGTAAACGAATCGATCCAGGGATTTGCACTATACAAAGGTACCTTGCCATGTTTTAAGTGCAGGTAAACTACACAAGTATTCAGAAAAGTTCTACCAAAAATAATAGGACAAGTCTTACTAGCAGCAGAACCAAGTACATGAAAATCAACGGGATATTTAGTCTTACCACATATAACTTCAATATCTCTAACAATACCAATGGGAGATATTAATTCTCTATTAGCAAGTTGAATAACCGCATCAATATCTTCAAGTTGGCTAGGACCAATTTCATGCATAATCTCTTTGTAAAGCTCATAAGGAATAACACTTGAACTTGCACGAACATCACATAAACTATAATAGAAATGATGACCAATTTTAACAGATAACACAGGAACACTAGCCTTTCTTGGCTTTGCAGGATGAGAGACAACATTAGAAGCATCATTACAAAATATAATACACTCTTCTCCCACATTTTAAGAAACAAGTTCTTTAACTATAGCCACAGAAGGTTCAACTTTAATTTTTTCATGAGGTTCTTTAGCTTTCTTATCACTTTTACTAACCACACTAGCCATAAGAGAATCTTCTTTCGCTTCAATAGGAAAAGGAATTTTATCAATATAAGGCTCAGGAATGATATGATCAACAATATTAACTCCAATGCTTTTAGCTATAGGAGCAACAGATTTATCTTTATAAGTTTCATGATATTTTTCAAACCCCTTCTTGGGCAAACCAAAATAATCAGCAAAGGATTTATAATAATTAGCAACAACTTGTGAATCAAGACCATACGCATTATTAATATTTCGAAATACATCAGTGTTCATAAAATTCTTAATGCATTCAAAGTCATATTTTATACCTGTCTCCCTACCTTTGTCGTTCTCCCATGCTTCAGTATTTTCTTCAATACGATCAGGAAGATCCCATTTAAACTCCTTCTTATTATGAGTGAATGATCCATCACATGAAGTATCCAATAATGTTTTATCTTCAAATGAGAGTCTTGCATAGAAGTTATCAACAATAATATTATCAGGAAGCTCATGAATGGGACATTTGAGCATTAATGTCTTCAATCTCTCCCACGCTTGGGCAATACTCTCTCCGTCATTACGCCAGAAGTTATATATAGAATTCCGATCTTGATAAATTTCACTTGGAGGATAAAATTTAGAATAAATGAGAGTTACAATTCCTCCCATCCAAGAGAATCCCTGTTCTTCAGTAGTTTATACCAATGCGCAGCTCTCCCACCAAGTGATAAGGAGAATAATTTCTTCCTGACTTCATCCATTGTAATACCTGCACACTTGAAAAACTCACATAATTCATGTAAATACAGCAAATGATCACCAGGGTGGACAGTTCCATCTCCAATATAGCGGTTATTCATAACACGTTTAACAATTTTCATAGGTTTTTTAAATGGCTCAATATCATCAGGAGGCGCCTCACGTTCTACCTCAGCAGCGGTAGAACACTTCCCAAACAGGAAAGCAACATTTCTTCTATCCATTATTAAGCAAATAAGGAGACAGAAATAAAAATAGCACTTAGAGTTGAAGTTTCCCTTACCAATATCGCTTCACTCCCCGGCAACGGCGCCAAAAATAGTCTTGATGACCCACAAATATAGGGGGTGTATCGCATTACTTTTGATAAAGAGTGTCGAACCCAACGAGGAGCAGAAGGTGTTGACAAGTGGTTTTGATGAGAAATTCACTGTAAACACTAGCAGACAAGTTTTCAGTAGACTTTGAGATGACAGAGAAATAAAGTGCGAGTAAAAAGAGCGCGGCAGTTATAATTGCAGCGAGTGGCCCAATCCTTTTGAGAGAAAGGACAAGCCGGTTTGTTTACTTATGATGACCAAACGTTCTTGAGGCCACACGGGATTTCTGTCTAGTGCTTTCGCTTCATATTGATGAATAATCTTTAGTGTTTAGATAAGTGTCGTGTGGGTGAACCTATGCTATTGCACCGCCCTTCCTAGGACTAATACATACTTATGATTATACCCCTTGCAAGAATCCGCAAATACAAGAAAGTAATTAAGATAAATCTAACCATAGCCTTAAACTCTGAGATCTTGCGATCCCTCACGCATCGGAATACCAACGGGGGTTTAGGTTTTTGTCACTCCGGCAACCCCACAAATGATAACTGAGTACACAATGCATTCCCCTAGGTCCATAAAGGCGAATTGTCATGTAGTCGACGTCCACATGACACCACTAGAAGAATGGCACCACAACTTAAATATCAAAACATCAAATATTAATCAACATAGTTCACTACTAACATCTATACTTCTCCCATGTCCTCAAGAACACAACGAACTACTCACAACACACCATAATGAACATGATCAGAAGTGATATTATGATGGATAACAATCTGAACATAAACCCTAGTTCAACGGTTTCACTCAATAGCATCAATAACAATAGCAATCAACACCGGGAGAGTTTCCCCTATCAAATACACAGAGTTTAGCCCTAGATGTTACAGCGGGAACGGAGTGGATGGATGGAGATGGTGGTGTTGGCGATGGTGATGGAGTGCAGCTCGATGACGATGACGATGGCGACAATTTCCCCCCTCCGGGAGGGAATTTCCTCGGCGGCAACGCAGCCTGCCGGAGAGTTTTTCTCTCTCTGTCTTCTCCGCCTCGTGGTGGTGGCGGAGATGGTTCTGGCCAACGTAGTAATTTTAGGTCTTCAGGGTGAAGAAGTACGCGAAGGGGTGCGCCAAGTGGTGGGCCAGGGTCGCCACATTATCTGCTCGCGCGGCTAGGAGGGCTGCCGCGCTGTGAGGTGGTGTGGTCTCCCTGGGCCCCACCCCAGGCTCCCCTTTTGGCCTCTTTCATGAAATAAATCAAAAGTAAATCCCAGTTATCCACTTTGTTCTTCTGGTCTTCGCAAATTTTGTATCTTGACGATGCTTTTTCCAGCAGAATTCAGACTCCGGAGTTCAACCCCCCAATGATCATCAATCATGCAAAATAGATGAAATAACATAAGTATCATCTCCAAATACGATATATATCAATGAAAAGCAGTAAATTATGATATAAAATAATGATGCAAAACGGACGTATCAGTGGGAGAGATCCCACCAACCCGGCACGGATACTTGGAGGAGACGTCTCCACCACGGATAGGTGCGGCCTCCCGCCAAAACCCATCACGCTCCTCACATGACCTCTGTGGGATCCACTTTCTCTATAAAAAGAGGACCAAGGCAATGGCGAGGAGGAGGTCGGACTAAGGACGAGCTCTAGAGAGAAGATAGCATAGTAAGCAAGGAAGCTCCGGCTTTCCCAAGGAGGATGACGACTTCCAAGCTAGGCTAGACAGAGAGTGAGAAGGGAAGTATGGTGATTTCCTTCAGGTAAGGATTTGTCCTTCTCCTTCCTCCTAGTCGGTTTACCCTGCCGGGTACCCCGACGTGCACCATCATTGTAGCCACGCCATGTTCCGATCATCTATCCAGGCATGCAGAAGTAGGGCTTTTAGCCTCCGGGCAGCCTGAACCTAGGTAGATCATTATGTGTTTTCCTTGTTCATCCACCACGTCGAGATCATAGTGCGAGTGAGGAACTTGTTTGCCGATCATCCTCCGGGAGACGTTTCGAGCCTCATTCGCGCCCTACCGAATCTACAAAGGGGGTGCCTCGCATTATCGGTGTCCGTCCTTTGAGACATGACATCTGGCCAGCAAGTCACCAGATCGTGTGAGTGATGAGCTCCGAGTACTGGAAGAAAAATGAAGGTCCATGGCCGGCGTCTTCACTACGTCAGCAAGCGGCCGGATCGTCTGAATGACGGGCTCCGATTATTGGAACAAGAGTGGTCCCTGGACCGGCATCGGCCAGTAACAGTCGTGCCCAGGGTGGTACTACAGGTCAGACCCGGGAATCGGCTATCTCGGCTCAAGACTCTATTTCCTACCGTGTGGGGCAGATAGAAAAAAATTGCGTCCGAAACACGACGTAGAAGACCCGCCTCGGCGGCAGCGCGACTAATTACCGAGATAGCTGGACGATTCTACAAATCGAGCTAATTGCCTTCACCTCACTTGTTTTGTCTCTTTATACTTTGGCTAAAGCGAATGCGGGCGTAAACCTGGGGCAGCACCTCCCCGGCACCGCATTCCGTTTCCCTCTGGCAGCGGGGTCACGGGCTGAGGATTGTGCGGTCAGGAATGATGGTTCTTTTGGGAGGTTGCGCCCTGTGTGGGCCTACCGGGTGACCTGGGGTACACGGCTGGTTAGCGTTCTGGCCGGAAAAACCTTCACGAGAGCATCAAGCCTCCACACGTATAAAACAGACAATTCAATGTGAGGAAAGGCTACAAACATTCAAAAGTATTAGAAGTTAAGTTTGCCCTCTAGCACTACATGGAAACACAGTTCACGACACCGGGTGTTTCCTTTCTTGATTACAGGGAGCACAACGGCTTACATATCACCTTCACGAGAGAAGCGCTCCATAATCCTCCTCACCTCGGCAAACGCCCTCGGCAAGAGCTCGACGTCAGGAGAGACGTGCTCCATCTCTTCGAGCAAGGAGAGCCACAGGTGACGCTGCCGGAGAGCCGCCACCATGAAGGTCACAGCCTGCCGGGCAGCCCTCTCCCCAGCCAGGCGGGCGGCCTCGCTCGCTTGGGAACGAAGCTCTCCCAGGATATCCGCGACGAGCGCCAAGAAGGAAGGATAGCCTCTGAAAGAGATGGAGAAACCCCTCCGTGCCAATAGGAGGTTGAGGCACCCGCAAGGCCACCAGCCCCTCAGAAATCCTCCTCGCAGCGGCACTCATGGCGGGCAGAAGGCCCAGCATGTCGCGCTTAGAGGTCGCCATCTAGTCTCGGTCCTCCTTGGATTTCTTCAGCTGCTCGCTCGCCTCCTCCTGGCGAGCCTAGGCGGCATGCGCTGCCGCTCTCGCCTCAGTCAGCGCGCGTCTCTTTCCTCGCGCTCGCGGGCCCAAAGAGCGTTAGCTTGTTCGAGTCCCCCGTCGCGCTCGAAGGCAGCAGCCCTACGCTCGGCGACCTCTTGCGCCAGGCCATCGGCGCGGTCCCTCTGTTGCGTCTACTCGCCGCGAACCCTCTGGTAGTCACAGAGGGCCTGATCCCGGCTCCTTCTCTTGTACCCCAGTTCCCTTTTCAACTGGGAGATCTGCCCAGAGCAAGTCTACTCGCTGCCTCAGGCCCCTCCTCTCCTGTTGGGCCCTGTCATCGGCAAGGGCCAGGCTCCGTTCCAGGCGGGCTGCTCCCTGCTCCACTTCTTGGCAGAGCCAGGAGTTTTCCTCGCTGCCTTCCCTCTCGGACTCCGCCAGCACAAGCTCCCGAGCTGCCAGCTCTTGTTCACATTCCCGGATGTGCCGCTCCCGAGCGTTCCGCAGCTCGTCCTCCACAACCATTTTGTGCTCCCGTGCCTCTAGAGCTTCTGACTCGGCCGTCAGCCGCTCCTCCAGCGCTCTCAGCTGACTCTCGTGGCTACCCTCCGGGGCTGCCAGCAAGCGCAGCTGCGCCTCCGTAAACTCCAGAAGCTGACCTAGGCCGGCGAATAACCTGGGAGTGCTGGCGCTCGCAGCCGTCTCCCGGCGACCGCTTGGTGGAACCCCACTTCCGCCCATGACCTTGACCGGGGTGGAGCGCCCGATCCAGGGCGGTCCAGGCTTAGGCTATCCCGGGAATCCACGCCGCGCGTTCTCCCGGGGGCTTCTACTCCCCGCCATACGCTTGACAGAACTTTTGGGAGTTCCACCGACGGCCTCGCCGGGGACATGGCGAGTCCAGGAGCCAGGGCGGACTCCTCGATGTCCCCAGCGCCCTCTCTTTCATCTGCACGGGCGCGCTTACTAGAAGTCTCCGGCGATCGGTCCATGTACAAGACAAAAAAGGAGGTTCAAGGCGGCGCCATGAGCTAACAAGCTCCCCCGAGACGGGACTGGCAAAGAAAGAGACTTACCTCCTCCTTCTCCTGTGGCCCGAGAAGCTCCAATTCCTACCTGTCAGATCTTCGAAGACACCCGGTGTCCGGGTGCCAGATCCTCGATACTCGTCGCTGTCTTCTGGGGTAGGAAGATTCATCGACGCATGGGGGCTTCCCCTCACGGACGACGAACCCGGCGAGGCTGGACAATTCTCCGGAGGTTTCCCCTCCTCCCCGGCAGGCGGCTCGGGCATCTCGTCGTCACTCTCCCCCTCGGAAGAGGCAAGCTCCTCAGGGGAAACGTCTCCCAGCCCCAGCCTCGGCAAGTCATTGCCCAGCCGCCTCTGAACTTTGGGTTTCGGAGGAGGATCGATCGTTGTCGTGCCCATCAGCCCATACGCATTGCACGGGGGCATGGAGAGGATCACCTCATCCGCCAAAGGGTCTTCGAACAAAGGCAGGACGCCGCCTGGGAGAGACATCGATTCCCGGGGCGATAACACTCCTAGAAAACTCCTCCAGCTGGACTCGGGAACCCGAAACCCAAGCACGAGGCCACTTCACCCCACCTGGTGGATCTATCAGATGGGACGACTTGCGTGCTGCACTGGAGCAATCCTGCGATGAAGGAAGTCCCCCGCGATCATGGCGCACGATACCCCCTGCTCGCAAAGGAATGCGAACTTGGCAACCACCACGGACAAGGCCCCATCTTTTGGACTCAGCCTTCTTGAATGCGCAAGGCGCTGACCCGGGTAAATAGGGCTCTCCAGGTGCATGCTCGCCAACGGCGTCCGGGCAAAGTACTAGTCCTTCCTTTACTCCCCGATGGGACCAGCCGTGATCATCTCAGGGTACTGGCCCTCGACGCCCTCCCTGAGACGGAAGGTCATGCCCCGGCTATCCACCTAGATTTACCTGAAGGGAATATGCCCTAGAGGCACTTAATAAACATAATTTATTGGCAATATCCCAATTGTTCATTATATGTTTTACACCATGCTATAACTGTATTAAGCGAAAACATTAATACATGTGTGGTAGATAAAACAACCAGGTCCCTAGTAGCCTCTACTAAGACTAGTTTCATTGCGCGATTGATGATCGAGGTTTTCCGATCATAGGGCATGGCGCCGGTCGGCAATGGAAGTCATATCGTTAGGTGTAACGATGTGATGGACATACACAGTATTTATAGGACATAGTCATTACGCCTAAACACCGTGAGATCAACTCTTATTGTTATCCCTGGAAGATACTTTGATCGCACCAAACGTCATATCTTATATAGTGTGACAATAACGGTGATATTTTTGGGTATCAGAAGGGGGTAGTTGAGATGAGGGGTCAAAAGCGGGATTTGTCAGTCCGCATAGCCGGATAGATACTCTAGGGCCCACTCGGTGAGTTTATGTCAAATGAGTTTGCAAACATGTGACAAGGTCACCAGCTGACATAATATCATAGACGAGTAGAAGATAGCGATGTCGGTAACGAGATCATACTAGATATGGAGATATCTGAGAATGATGCTCGGACACGCTAAGTATCGCCATGACAAAGGGTTTCAGACTATACGTCCAGGTTTGATAGATGAAAGTCATTCGTTATATCACAGCGATTAATTCATGGGGTCCAGGCCTACGAGTTAGTCGTTGATCATTGAGGAGTCTTGATCGTACCTGTTATTATATCGAACCGCTAGGGTAACACACTTAAGGGGTTTCGACAAGACAACCGGAAAGGAAAGAGATCACCGGGAACGTCCCGGGAATGGTCCGATAGAGATCGGACAGCGACGAAAGAGTTTTTGGAGATAGAATAAATTATATATAATATGTTTGATATTAATTAGTGTAATTAATACTTAAATATGATTTTATATATTTATTTTCGAATTTTTAAAGGCTGGTTTCCCTAAATGGGCCTTCTGGTCGAAAGAACGCCCAAGAGGGGGAAAATTCCCCAGGGGAATTCGGTGGGAGCCATGGGCCGACCCAGGTGGGCCAAAAGGGACCCACCAGTGGCCGGCGCACCATGTGCAGCCGCACCAGGCAATAGGGGATAGTCCCACATTGCATGGCTGGCAAGGTTGGCTCCCCCCAGGAGCCTTTATATAGAGGGGCACCCCTGGCCTTTTAATTCACCAATTAATTCCCCAATTCTCTCTCGATCTCGTGATTCCCTTTGTCGGAGTTGCGCCAAGTTCAGAGGGGGATCTCTTCCACCATAGCCCGCTGCCGCGCTGCTGGTGTTCCGGTCCAAGTCTTCCGCTGCTCGTCTTGGACTGGAGCTTCGGAGGCCGTCGTCTCCACCGTATGTGTGTAACGCTCTGCGAGGTGCTGCGCTAGCGGTACTCGGAGGCTTACTTCCTCCACCCGACCTCGGGGTCATCTTCGTCGTCTTTGTCGCGCCGAGTTCTCCGTGACCTAGAGGTCGGCTATGTCGTCTTCGTCGTCAACGCTAGTGCGGGAGCGTAATCCCCGCTATTCGGTCTACGAGGGTATGTATTCCGATCTCCGCCGTACTTCTATATCTGCATAGTTTAGATCTTGGCTAGTTTAAGAATATCATTGCTAGGAAAAATTTTGTTTTCTGCACACGAGCCCTTCAGTGGTATCAGAGCCGATCTATCGTAGATATAGATGTATGTTGTTAGAACCTGTGTTCTGCATGGGGGCACCGTTCCTGTTATTTGCTACACTCTAGCGTGCACTTGTAATTCCAGCGGCATCGAGTTGATGAAGCGGCCCGGACCGACTTTACGTGTACGCTTACGCGAGACTGGTTCCACTACTGACATATGGCTTGTACCGTATCTGTCGCTGGCGGGTGCCTGTTTCTCTCTCTTTAGTTGGTCTTGCATTTTCAATGGAGGGCCCGAAAGGGATGCTTAAACATGCAATTATTGGATCGTTGTTGTGGTCAGAAGGTTCATAGGTATGAAGCGGTTCTATTTACGACAGCCCCAAGCCACGTAAAATATGCAAAAGATAAAGTAGAAGCGTCTAACTTTATTTTGCAAGGGCTATGTGATATGGTCAAGGTAGGTTTGATTAATTGTTTATGAACTGCGGGCACCAAGAAGACCATGGCGCATGGACCATATCACGTCGCATTACATTTGATGTTTTGTGTGCATCTTATATTGTGTGATTATATATATTAGTATATATTGGTTACGCGGCGGTAGTTATATATAAGATGATCCCTTCAAAATACCACTAGTGTTCTCCCTCCAACGCGCACCACCAAGAAAGTTCTACGTTATGAGGCAGGCCGTGATGATCAGGTGTCAGACATATCGTCGTTTGCATACCGTGGGTGTAAGCCATGTTGCACAAGCGTCAGCGTGGAGGGTATAGTGGCAAGCCTAGCATATGCAGATAAGGCCTCGGAACACGGAGGCCGAAAGGTCGAGCATGAGTCACAGAGTCGTTGTGATTGGCAATTGTCTACCCTTGAAGTTGTGTTGCCGGCTCTGATGATGAGGGGTTGTGCAATGGATGGGGGTCGTGTAATCGCTTAAACGACCAGGGGGGATGTTCGTTTGAGTGGGAGTTCAGATAGTTATTTTCTAAAATGCTAGAACTCAAAATATAATGAACAAAGTCTGTTTTGCAAACCTTTGAAGATATTAACCATTGTGATAGCATCTTTCAAAATTAAGCGCATTCATGCGAATGAAAAATTTAAAAGGTTGGTCCAAACTTCATAGTTTTATACTTTAGATTGAGGATACTCCTTGTTTAAACCGTTAGCTCTTTGTGTTACAATACCCGCTAGGAGATAAACCCGGAGATTCCACTAACAAAAGATAATTTGGATTATCAGATTTTGTGCGGATGATATCATCATAGTCCAGTGTATTCTGTGATCTCTGCCATAGAGAACCAACGGTGGGTACGAGTTATTGGATCGCGAACATATGAGATGGTCGCTAAACTCGGGGTACCCCTAAGGTTGGGTTGATGAAGTTTATCGTTACGTTGACTGATTGTCTTCTCAACCAAGATGGAAGAGAATACACAAATTGAGGGAGCACGTGGCGGTCATACTTAATGAGATATGTTCATACTTTGTAGTGACCTCACCTTCTATTATAAGGTGGAAGTCCCTGTGTTAATGTGCTAGTCCCTGGATCAAATGCTAGCACCACAGTTTAAGATGTATATCATGCAAAAGTGTCAAATACTTTATTAAATCGCATGATCCAGTGTTACAAATATCTCTTACAACTTGCATAACCTGAAAAGGCTAGCAACATTTCCAAGAGTAGCAGCGGAAAATAGTAGATACAATGAGCCTCGTCATCTTCATGTGCCACAGGAAAAGCATGTTGGTTGTAGACTCGAAATCCTATCGAATACTCACTCGTTGTCTGTCGAATCTGCAAGGTTTAGTTGCAGCCCAGCTATAAAGGGTCAGCACAATTGAATTGTGGTGGCAAGTGACTTTTGAAAGCTAATATTCTACTAAGCTATATCTATATGCTTATTTGGCTGGTGGAGCTCAAGGCTATTGCGCAAAGCAAGTTTTCTCCTACTTTTGGTAAACAACTTTTTGAAACAATATCTTCTCTTTATAAGACGATCTCGAGACAAATCCATGTCTCCTACCCATGTTCACCCATCAAAGTTTTATTAAGAAATTGGAATGAAGAGATTTTCAGAACACAGCCTTGTGTAGTTACTCAAATTGTCCGATGATGGGGACACGGCTAAGATCTTAGGTTTTAACTCTCGAGAGGGTGTGCACTTTCACCATTAGACTTAATCAACCCAAACTATCCTCTACACTCCTTTAGTGAGAAGGAAAAGGAGAAGATCAAGACGAGACTTTTCAGAAGTTGCTTTCCCATGATCATACTAAGAGATTACCACCATCCTATCAACTCTACCACCATCAATCTCTTGACCCAGGTCCACATCAACTTACTCCATCCAGATAGAGCCCATATTGACCAATGGTTGCACGATAAACAACTAGACTCAGTGTAAACTTAAATCTCATAGCCCTGGGTGGCCTACCACAAGTGAGCAACTCAGGTTAACACCGCATATCATGGCCCCAAGTAAGTAGAAACTATCCTGGGCGAAGACAACCATGAAACTTGGCCCTGAGAAGCCACTCAACTTAAAACCTCCTCGATCGACCCAATCTACCCAGGCGTTAAATTAATTTAGTGGAAATTTTCATTTATCACATCAACCATAAAACAATCATTTTTGCAGCAGGTGATTCCACTAAATTATCATAGGGGTCTAATCTGGAATTTCTAATGGGAAACCTAAAAGGTTTGCATAGCATACTACAATCTCCCAAAAACCTATCATGCATACTACTTTTGCAAATACTGTTTGAAAACACTAGATATGCAATAGAATAAAATAGTAGGTGTTTTATGAAGTCACTTGCCTGATGAATGTTGTCGTTTCTCACTCACTCATTGTCGACAACGAACGTTGCACTCCGTTCAATCTATAAAGTAAACAGACATACAATGAACAAGCAATTCAACAAGCACATAACAATTTAAAACAAACAGCGTAAAAAGGCTTAGCACAGGGTTTGGTCAAGGGTATCACATAATTTGATATGCAAAAGGAATTAATGTGATTGAGTTAAGGGTTTGCCATTTTGGTCAGGGGATGGTCTTGAAAAGATTTACACCAATGAATGCCGAGATGGTTTGAAAACAATTTAAAAGCAAGGTTCGCAAATTTAAGTTATCCAGCATATTTAAATACAAATACCCAAGTCTATGTTTCAAAATTGATTTAATGAGACATGGTGTTAAACTTGTTCAAATGATCACACATTAACCTTGGAAAAGGTTTTAACCTAATTTAAATTTCAAGTTTCATTAAAGTAACATAACAAATCATTTTAAATCCAAACTTAAAAGTTCATATCAATGAATTAATATTCTAGTTATTTAAATTGGCATCAAGTTTAAAAATCAAATTTGTACACTAAATCATTTTAAGGTTGGTCAATATAATGTATAATCGAATACTTACTCTACATCTTAATGATTCCAAAAATATTTCATTTAAAAATTTCTTGGACATACACAATAATATCTATGTCCAATTTATTCAAATCATGCATTTGAACATTTGAATCGAGTTTAAACTAGTCAAGGTTGGAAAATAACAGTGCCAAAAGATTCTACATGTCAAGAGCTTTTCATAGACATAAAGTTCATCAAATTTGGACATGTGATTCAAAAGTTATGAGAGTTTTAAGTTATAGGGGTGTTTCTGCAAAATCTGCACACTAATTTCCTATTGGGGTCAACCCAGAAAACAGCTAGGCAAAGAGGCAAGATGGTGATTGGTGGAACAGGTTGGTTTAGACAAACTAACTATATCCGTAGGATCAAAACGCAAAATAGCTAAAGTTACGACACTACTCGATCTAAAAATGGATCGTACAATGTACGAGTAAATACTACACTAGACTAAGTTCTAAAAATACTCCGAACTACGCTACGGAAGATATACTACTACTAAATTCGTAGTCTAAATTATTCTACAAAAACTACTCTATAAAACTAAATATAAAAGGGGGAAAAGAGAAGATATGCGCAGTACCTCCGTTGTGTGAGAAGCGTCGTCGAGAGAGAGGAAGAGAAATCCCACCGGAGATAAATAAATATTTTATTTTATTCTAGTCAAACCAAAATAAATGGTTCAACCCGAATTTTATTTGTGATTTTACCCATACACCTGGGGTCTATATATAGGCTAAAACTGGGTGTGGGTGTGGCTAAAGTAGTAAGGTGGGACTAAAAAGGAGAGCAAAGAGGAGGCAGCTGGCGCGTCGTGCGTGCGCGCGAGGGAAGGCCGGCCGGCCAGCCCAGCTGGCCGCTGCGCTGCGCTGCGTGCTGGGCTGCGCAGCCCGCTGTGCTGTGCCGCGCTGTTTTTTTTTTCTTCTTTTTTTGATTTTTTTATTTGATTTTTTTAATTTACATCTTCTGATTTATAGCTCCAAATCAAGTTAAATAAATTTTTAAAAATTTGTAAAATCATTATCTTTGTGTTAAACCAGTTGTGGGTATGTTTTGAACATTTTTAAAAATTAATAATTTAAAATAATCATAAAATGCAAAATTGCCCATTTAGGTCAACTTTGAAATTTGAGATTTAAAATTTCATTTGGGGTTAAACAAAATTTATAAAATTACCCACATTTAAATATGTTTGAATTTAAGTTACTTACTCGTATTCCAATATTAAATCATTTTTATCTTCAGTACACTATTAAAAACATAACACATTTATTTGAAATAGAAAGGGAAAATATAATGCATTCATTTTTTAATTCAAAATATTTTGTGCACCATTAAGTTTTATATTATGATAATTCATTTAATACTTTATAACATATCTTAAGAATATATTTTTAGATTTAATTCTTTTCTTATATAGAATATATATTCATGAACATCATTGTATGTTTTGAAAATAAATGAAGATCATTTTAATCTAATGAAATGTTTATTTGGATAATCTATTTATTATGAAGTTGTTAAAGGTATAAACTATAGGTTGTAATTTCTACACTATGTTCTTGAACTTAGTTGAAATAATGAAAACCATTTGACAATTAGATCATATTTTAAATAGTTTAAAAGAACACTTGTAAATATTATTTTAATTTATGAATTGCTATTGCTAAGTGGTTGAAATCAAATACTTATAAAGAAACCTTTTATTTCATGAATATGGTTTGAAGGTTTGTAAAAGATTTTTCAAATTAGATATTGAGCTTTTAATAATTACAATGGATAATAAATCTTTTAACTTGAAACAACTTTTGAAAATAAAGATAAACTGAGATATTTGAAATATTAAACTTTTTCAATATGTTTGAAGTCTTTCATAGTTGGTTTTCTTATGCATTTAATATTTTATTTTAATAAAAGAAAAGTTTTAAATTTTAATGATTTTTGAACATTATAAAATATCGGGATGTTACAGACTACCACCCTTAAAGGAATCTCATCCCAAGATTCGGAGAGGCCGAGAACAAAATGCAAGTGTTGGGAAAGTTTCTGATAGCTGGGGCCGATGGAGAAATGCAGCTGCTGACACGGGAACAGCAAAACCAGCAGAGAATGATTCCGCTGATCGGGTAGGTTAGAAAGAAAAATGGGTTTGGACAACTTGGATTAGATTAACTCAGTGGGCTCCCACCCTTAAAAGAAACTTTTGCGGCAATCTGAAATTCTTTCTAAAATCTTTCAGTCGAACTTTTCCATCATTTTAGTGTTATAGGATAACATAAGTCCATTGAACTGCTTTTTGGTACTGAATATCACTCTTCGCTTAATCTGAAAATCAAGCTGAGAGGATTTCACAAGGATCTCCATAAATCCAATCGCTTGATGTCCCCATGTGCTTCATCTTCACAGTTTACATTTTTGAAGCAACTAACGTAACTCTCATGGAAGGCAAATCTTCGATTGTTGGGTATTCTTCAAAACTTTGCTTGTGGTTATCCTCACCGTAATTTAATACGTTTTAGCAACCCTTTCCTCACATAGGGTTATAAATAAATACAAATCTATGGTTTTGGTTTTTCATCGTCGTATCTCTCATCGAGAAGTCACTCAACATTTTCATTCCTCATAGCAAAGAGAATGACATGAGTATTCGCCATGGGGCCAATCCATGTCGCACTCACTCATTACTTTGTACTTGGTTTGATGAATCTCGTATTCTAACACTTGGTCAAACCTCACTTATCTCACAGAATGTTTCCAGTCTGTAGGACAAACCTGAGCTAAACTATCGGTCATCATACTAGTAGGTTGTGTTAAACCTACGCCAGGATAGCTGAAAAGTTGTTGTCTCTTGAAAATTCCTTCTCCTTGATGTGATGGAAAATATATGTTGTCTCAACTACTAAACTTAACCTCCACTAGTATACCCATTCTGGTTGGTTTAATTTTGTTCCAAGGATAGATATTGCGTCTGGTTTGGGTTTAGCATGGATGTGTTAAGACAGAAAGACACTAAGAAAGAATCCTACACCAACATAATAAGACAAGGCAATTCATTTTACAAACAACATCTAGCAAACACCAAACAACAAGGTTCACACACACAAAAAAACAATCTAGTATTGTCATATAACCTAAGTTGGTATGAACAATACACTAACACGGTATCGCTGTTCTAAATGGTGGTCTAGTATAGCTCCTTCTTGAGCGCTTCATGATCTTCTTCGATTTCTTTAAACTCTTCCAAGTGGTTGAACTCTAAATCCAAGTTCTTCTATCATTTTCCATGTAGTTCTTCGTGTTGAATCGTAGAATTCCTTATGAAGTATCAAACTCAGACTTCAAGAACAATGGTCATCTAGAAATAGATAAGATATTTTCCAGAAGGTAGATAGGAGACGAGAGGATAAGAAAAGATATAGAAAAATATATATTTATTTTAGTAAAGTGAATAGAAATAGATTTTCAATCCTATGGTCAAAGCCTATTTCTATCCAAACCTAGGGTCTCGAACCTACAGGCAACACAGTGCTTTGATACCATCTATAGTGACCTCACCTTCTATTATAAGGTGGAAGTCCCTTTGTTAATGTGCTAGTCCCTAGATCAAATGCTAGCACCACAGTTTAAGATGTATATCATGCAAAAGTGGCAAATACTTTATTAAATCGCATGATCCAGTGTTACAAATATCTCTTACAACTTGCATGTCGTGGTGGTGTCACGGCAGATGCCATAGGATGGCTAATTTGTGGGGCCGATGGACGTTGGTGGATCCGGGGAGGGATAGCGAGCTGAAGAGCTCACACGGGGAGGATCCCGGTAAAACCGAGATCTCCCAAGAACAAGGAATAAGATCAAAGAGCAAAGGGGAAGATCTAACAAACACGAACAAATGCACGAAGGCACACATCACACACACGATATACCCAGGTTCAGGGCCCTCGTGAGGAGGTAACACCCCTTCTCCTGCCTTTCCTCTCTATATATTGGTGGTGTAAGAATTACAACTTGGTACAAGATCTCTCAAAGGGAGGAGTACAAAGAACTAGATGAACTCAAGGTGAGAAGGAGTAACTGCTCGAAGAGTAAATGTGACTATAGTTTTGGCTCTCAAGTTGGTCTCTCCTCCACAGGAGCAGTTATGGCGCCTTTTATAGAGTTCCGGACAGGAGGGCCGGAAACCCTAAATCGGCTTGGCCCCACCGGACAGACCTAGCCGGCATGCCGTCACCGGCTAGTGCGACCTAGTCGCCAGGCTATCCGGTGTAGCCCCTTCGTCATCATCTCGTTAAGGACGGCAGGCGCCGTCCTGCATCATCATTGTCCCCTTGTCAGAGACAAGACATGTCTTTGCCCATCCCGAATAGCCTTTTCCGGATTGTCGGGCTAGGCATGTCAGGTCTTGTCGTACCACGATCGTACCGGGTGACGCGCTCCCGTGTCAGGCGGGAGGTGACCATACTTCCGTGTCAGGCGGGAGGTGACCATGCCTCCGTGTCAGGCGGAATGGTACTTCCCCCCGCGACAGACGGGAAAGCCTGCTCTAGACCGTTGACGGCCTACCGGAAGCCCTCACGCCGGCTACCTCCTCGCTTGCCACTGTGAGCCTCTTCTGCATAAGATCAAGACCGAGACACACATTCCGGTTAGTACTTACCCGAACTACCTATCCGGTAAAGCCGAGTACACCTCCACTTGTGAGTCTCCTCGGAATCCTAGATCCGGGACCCTTTCCGGAGGTGTCCGAGCTCGTCTCAGGATGAGTATCTCTAGGCCTAGCCTCCCGAAGATGTCTTAGCTTATCAGCAAAGACATCTTCGAGAAGCTAGTTCTTAGAGGAACCATCCGCTCATGTTTGTGCTGTGATTGTGAGGGCCGGGGGTGTCTATTTATAGCTGCGAGACCTGACCCTTGCGCCTGCCAGGAGGCACTTTGTCCTCTACCAGCGCTCAGGGGTCAATCTGCCCTTCCAGTACAGCAGGAGGTGTCCCTTGCTCTCACCAAAGGTCGGGTACTGTTGACACCTTGTTGAATTATACCGGGATCTGCCCCTACCCGGGGGGCAGCCCCCCGACACTAGTCCCCGAAGCTGGTGCTGCACAGCGACCTCGGATGATGTGCGGGATCGGCTTTAAACAACAACTATCTTCCGCGAACACATGACACCATCCTTTTATTCCATGTCGAGATCGATTCTTCCCGAGATCTTCTTACCGAGGTCTTCCCTCCGAGACTGTGTTAACCGGGAGGCGAAGCCTGCGAACGGATAGCACCATCTCAGTGAATCCTGACCGTTGGCCTCCCGATGAATTCGAGACAGTGAGCCAGGGCCCACCCGACGTCCCGTCTGAGCAGAGACGCACTCGAGTGCTTCTGCGCGAGCACGCCGTCGCTTGGGTTCCCGTGCCGGGGAGCCGCAGCCGATCCGGAATCCAACCGTTGGGGCCGTGTGGCCCTCGGTGTGGCCGGATCGGGCGCTCCGGATAGCGCCACGTGGCTCGCGGCACAAAACAGATCCCACCCACGATCGTGGAGATCGTGGGCGGGAAAATCGGAAACCGCTCCGGAATCCCCCCCATAAATAGGGGACCGGAACGGTCTCCTCCCGTTCTTCTTCTTCCTCGCTCTTCTTCCACTACTGTCTCGAGCGCACCGCAGCCGCTGCATTTGCCGCCGTTCGCCGGAGCTCGGACACCGTCGCCCTCTCCGTTCGCCGGAGCCCGGACGCCGTCGCCCTCGCCGACCTTCTCTTCTCTGGTTAGTTCCTCTTCTCCGCTCCGATGTTTTTCTTCGGTAGCGCAACCGTCCGACTCCGGCCGTGCCGTAGCACGAGCTCGGTTGAGCCACCGCCGGTGAGCACAACTCGAGCGGCGCGCACGAGACACACGGCGGTGATGTATCGCCGTGGTAGGGCGTAGATCGTTCACTCGCACTGCTTCGTTAGAGTTTAGCCTGCCCCTTTCTTCCTCCCTTTTGTTTTGATTATTTGACCCACGGTAGATCTTGTTTCCCACCAACTCGGTAGTGTTTAGCAGTTTGTGCTCCGGCATCCTAGTTTCCGGTAGACTAACTCCGACTAACCGCCGCTGCGCCTGCAGAGTAGCTCGGATACCCCTGCGTACTTCTCCGACATGGGCGAAGAACGTACTCGGGGATGCTGGGATGGGTCCGAGACCAAGCAGTCAGATCTGGACTGGCTCTATCGGACTCACCGGATTCCTCCGGAAGTCGAGAGCCGTCTCCCGGAGGGAGAGGTTGCACCGGAACCCCAACCCGGGGAATACGTGGTATTCCTCGCGCACTTCGAGCGTGGGTTTGGGCATCGGCTAGCCCCTTCTTCCGCGACTTCCTCGACCTCTACGACCTCCAACCTCACCATCTTCCCGCCAACGCCATTATGATGCTCTCGGTCTTCACCACATACGCGGAGGCATACCTCGGCATCTGGCCATTTTTGGATCTCTGGGCCAAGTATTTCATTCTCCGCCGCCAAGCCATCCCCAATCCGGATAAGAAGATAAAAGACTTAGTCGATTGCGGGGCGGCCACCATCATCCCTCACGCGGACTCCGGATTCCCTATAGTCAAGGGACTAGAGTCCTGCCGGAAGTGGCAGCGCAGCTTCTTCTATGTGAAGAACCGGGAGCACTCGGGAGATGGTCCGGGATCCTCGAATCCGGACTTCATCAATCTGCCGGAGTTCGTTATTGGCCCTCCGCGAGAATTCCATCTCTGGAAGAAGCTTCCGGATAACGACGAGGTTAATTGCATGCACGACGTTCTGAACGTGCTAAATGAGAAGATGACTGGCGATGATCTCCTGCGTTGCTTCATCGTTCGCCGGGTCTGCCTCCTTCAAAACCGAGTGCACAAGATGTGCCACATGGCTGGGAACTATGACCCCACTAGGACCAGTATCTTTGGGCTAGATCACGCAGGGGTCGTCCGTCGCGTTCGAAGTATTGCCCAGACGGAGATGACGGAGGACTACTCTTGGGGGGTCATTGGGGGATCCCGGAAAAAACCATGCGACCAGGTGCTCATATCTGTCTTTCGTGCATTCGCCTTCGTACATGCGTTCACCTGGACACCGACACGGCCTAATCTGTTTGCGCAGTTGTTTGAGCGTCAAATTGAAGAAGACGCTGTCCACGCCAACGGGAATTTCGCGCCGAACTTCCCGAGACCGGACGTGATGCCGAGAGAGGATCCCGACGGCGAGGACCATCTCGTAATCCCCTTCGTCAAGGCTGCTGCCCCGGGTAATCCTTCAACCCCAGAGGCATTTTCATTTCTTCGGATGATGAGGATGAGATTGACTGCCAGATTCTCGATGTTATTGACGCTCTCCCTCTGAATTGGGCCTCAGCAGTGGTTCCGAAACCGACAACCGGGACCAAACGTGCCGAGAGCCGGAAGCGCGCGGCTTCCGACACCAAGGGGGCCGATAACGCCGGCAACCCCCCTAAGAGGAGCAAGCCGAGTAAGCAAACGACCGAGAAGCCTGCTCGGCGCTGGCAAAGGGGTCCCCCCCTTGTGGATTCCGGGTACGTTTTCCTTGCTTTATGTTGTCTGACTTTGTTTTCTCCACAACCATTACTAAGACATTTCCTTTCAGGGATGCGCTCGAGCTTCCGTCACCTGCCGTTCCTCCTCCTCCCGGGACTCGGACTCCCAGCCCGGCTCGGGCTTCTCCTTCACCTCCTCGCCCTTCTACCCGAGGAAGTGAACCTGCCGCCTCCGGTGCCACACCGGCTACCGTTGCGACCCCGGATGCACATCCGGTGATCAAAGAGATCCCGGTGCAGGCCACGACCACCTCGGGAGAAGTTCTTCTTCCGGAGAGTCCGCGCCGGGTGCCCGGGCTTGAGGCAGAGATCCTTAGCCCTCGCCGGCAACCTGCGGCAAGCTGCCCCTCTCGGCCAGCCGCGACCAAGACTATCTCGGAGAAGCAGCCCACAGCCTCCTCCCGGCCAGCTGATCAGCCTCCCGTGAAGTCTCGCGCCAAGGTTGCCGGTCAGAAAATACCCTCTGCCCCGCCTGCAGCTTCCCCGACATCGTCGGCCCGTGACTTGGTGCCGCGCACGGGTATGTTTTCCTCGTTACCACCGCCTCCCGCCGAGATCCCTACTGCTGCCTTGCGGATGTTGCGAGCAACCGTCAGTTCGTTTGTACCTTCAGGATCCCGGGACGTTGCTGCTTCCCGCGCGCCCGGCGGCTCCGACATACGGGTTGTTGACGAATACAACCATGCCTGGCTTGCCGCCGATCCCTCCGAGACCGTGGGAGACTTGCACGCTGCAGGCCCAAGCCGCAACGCCCAAGCCCTGCATGCTCTCCAGGTGGCCGTGTTGGATGTCACTCGGGTGACCGAGGTAAGCTTGTTCCCTTGTACCAAAAAATACTTGTTCCTTCCACTACCACTAGTCCCCGAGATTGGTGCTTAGTGCTCTAGATTCCACCGAATAGCAGATCACTAGGTTCCAATCTTAGAGAAAAAACCAGGACTCGGACACCGAGTCCCCGAGATCTTCCCAACCGGATAGGTTGATTCAAAATTTGCTTCATCACCACTAGTCCCCGAGATTGGTGCTTAGTGCTTTAGATTCCACCGAATAGCAGATCACTATGCTCCAATCTTAGAGAAAAAATCCAGGACTCGGACACCGAGTCCCCGAGATCCTCCCAACCGGGTAGGTTGCTTCAAAATTTGCTCCATCACCACTAGTCCCCGAGATTGGTGCTTAGTGCTCTAGATTCCACCGAATAGCTGATCACTAGGCTCCAATCTTAGAGAAAAAATCCAGGACTCGGACACCGAGTCCCCGAGATCCTCCCAACCGGGTTCCTTACATCTTTTCCAGACTGACTTCTCCTTCGCCTTGATTTCAGGAGTGCAGCCAGAAACGCCGCAACATCTTCAACCGGGTTCTTGCTGACCTCGGGCAGTCCAAGAAATCCGAGGAGCGCCTCCGGGAGGAGCGAGACGCGGCGCGCAAGGTCTCGGTGGACCAGAAGACCGCTCTCGCCACCGCGCAATCCGAGATCGCGCGGCTCAACGGCGAGCTCGGAAAGGTCAAGGCTGCTACGGCCGAGATGAAGACGCGCTTCATCGAGGCGACCAAGAAGCAGAAAGAAACCTTGGACCAGTCCGAGGAGCGCGCACATACTGCCGAGACCGAGCTTGCTCTCCTCCGGTCACGGTCCGATACCTGGCTCTCCGAGCTCACTGTATTGAACCGGGATCTGAACAGTAAGTGGACCGACATCCCTCTTCTCTTGCTGCTGCCTTTCTTCGCTGTTGCCTTTCTTATGACTTAGCTGTTTGGCAGTTCTTCTTTTTAAAGGGGAATTCGAGCACTCCCGGGAGGCTGCCGCCAAAGCCGTTGCCGCCGCCCGAGAAAAGCGCGCCGGGAAGGGTCCCATTTCGGATGCTTGGGACATCGAGGATCACCTCACCGCGTTGAAGGCCCGGATAGTACCTCTTCGGTCTATCGGGACTGAACTGCTCAGCGCTGCGGTCCATGTCCACGGCGCACTGTGGCCAAGCATCCGCCGGACGCTCTCGATTCCCGAGCTCGCGAGCGCCCTTCGGGGTGCCGGGAGGCGCATCCACGCCTGGAAGCGTTCCGGTGCGCGGGCTGGCGCCGACCAAGTCTTGACCCAAGTACTCAGCTGGTACGAAGGTCTCGATCTGGGGGCGATCCAGCGGCTGCGGACGACTTCGGCGTGGGTTAGTGACCCGGCCAAGATCCAGCAGCGACAGGAGGTGGCGCACCGCATCGCTACGTGGGCAAGCATCCGCGCCTTCACCGCCAGTGTTCTTTCTGACTCTGAATCAGAGGGTGAGGATGACGAAGATACCGGCGCGACCGGCGACGCGGAAGAGGAGGCCCCGGAAGAGGATGATGCTGCTTCCGGTGCTGCGCCCGAGAGCGAGGTTCCCTGGGACGCAACGACTTCGCCGAGACCGGAGGCCACAGAGACCGAGGTGCGTCCCGACGCCCCGAGTAGCGCTGCCGGAACTGAAGCTGAAGTCGCTCCCGCCGCTGCTCCTGCTTCTTCTGTTGCTGCTACTCCTGAGTCTGCTGCTCCCGAGTCTGCTGCTCCCGAGGTCTCTGTCGAGAAGCCGACTTCCCCTATCGCTTGAAAAACTTAAGAGTACAATCGTCAAATCCCCGGGATGCCGGGTGCCAGATGTAATATATACTTATACTATTTTCATTTCGCAGTGAACTACTTATTCGAACAATTTATGCCAATGTATTCTGTTTTGAGTTCCCGACTTGCCTTTCATGTTTACCGTACTTAGGTAATTTCTGCTCTTGTCTACCATTTCGGCGTTCGACAGTCGAGTCACAAAACTCCACATACGGCATACATTACTTAGAACAACCCGAGTTCCGGCTAACCGAATTCCCGACATAAACAACAATGTTATTAAAAAACAAGCATGCCGGATAAGTTCCTGCTCCAAGTCCCCGAGACCATTTTCGTGTTTCCCACCTTCCCTCTCTTTGCTCTTGACTACCATTTCGGCGTTCGTCAGTCGAGTCACAAGATGATTTCACATGACATACATTACTCTGACTTTGAGAATCGGACTCGGAACTTTCCCGGCATGCACACAATATAAAAAATAGCTATCCGGCAGTCCCTGGGTTCCTTCCCGGGATGCCGGTACAAAATAATAAATAAACTTAACGAAACAGAAGTAAAAAAGAGCACAGAACCAGGCAGTCCCCGGGTTCCTCCCGGGGTGCCTTACTTTCATAAATACTGAAAATTGAGATACACATACACTGAGCCCTTTATGTGTAAAAGGGTCGGAGTAGAGCTACATTCCATGGACGCTTGGTTTCCTCCCCGGATTTGTCCATTACACCTTTCCTAGCATCCTGTGCATCTACAAGGTAATAAGAATCATTGTGCAATGCCCTGCTTATCACGAAAGGTCCCTCCCATGGAGGTGACAACTTATGCATTCCGGTCGTGCGTTGGATGAGCCTCAGCACCAAATCCCCTTCTCGGAACACCCTCGGATGTACTTTCCGGCTATGATAGCGACGAAGATTTTGCTGGTAAATTGCAGACCGAGAGAGTGCCAACTCCCTTGCCTCTTCGAGTAAATCAACATCATCTTCCCGGGCCTCTTTTGCCTCGGTCTCAGTGAACATTGTCACTCTCGGGGAGTCATACTGTATGTCGGTCGGGAGTACTGCCTCAGCACCGTATACCATGAAAAATGGGGTGTACCCGGTAGATCTGTTCGGTGTAGTCCGGAGACCCCACAAAACCGCCGGTAACTCCTCTATCCAGCATCCCGGAGTTCTCAACAGTGGTTCGATCAAACGCGCTTTGATGCCGGCCAAGACCAAGGCATTTGCTCTCTCGACTTGTCCATTTGCTTCCGGGTGTGCGACTGATGCTACATCCAGCCGGATTCCCTTCTCAGCACAAAATCGAGCGAATTCCCCCACAGCAAAGTTGGTTCCATTATCTGTGATAGTGCTGTGTGGGTATCCGTATCTCAAGATGATGTCTTTCAGGAATTGCACAACGGTGTGTCCATCGCACTTCCGGATTGGCTTGACCTCTATCCACTTAGTGAACTTGTCCACCATGACAAGTATGTGTGTCATATTGCCCCTTGCCGGTTTGAACTGCCCAACCATATCCAAACACCATACTGCGAATGGCCAAGTGATGGGGATTGTTTTCAGTGCTGACGCCGGCATGTGTATCAGGTGAGCAAATCTCTGGCACCCTCCACACTTCCGGACAATATCCTCTGCTTGCTGCAGCGCAGTGGGCCAGTAGAACCCATGCCGGAACACTTTTGCCACCAGGGCCCGGGATGATGCATGATGCCCACATTCCCCCTGATGTATTTCCAGTAGCATTTCTTGCCCTTCTGCCGGTTCTACGCATCTCTGAAGTACCTCAGTGACACTTCTCTTGTACAGCTCTTGATTGATGACAGTGTACGCTTTTGATCTTCGCAGTATTTGCCGGGCTTCCACTTCATTCTCCGGGAGAGTTCCCTCCAAGATGTAAGCCATAATGAGTTGTGCCCATCCCGGGACAGGTCTAACCGGGAATATGGGAGCGTCTATGTCCATTGGCTCTGCCGACATCACCTCTATCATCATCTTTCTCTGCCTCTCTGAGCACTGGGACGCAGTCCCCGGGTTCGATGTTATGCTCCCGACATCTACTTCCATGGGTACTGCATCTGAACCAGGCTCCTTGGGGATGAAGATAGAATCTGACTCGGGTGATGGTTGAATAGATGGCTTCCTCAAATGCTCTAAGGCTATCCCGGGTGGGATTGCATCCCAAGATGACCCTAGCTTGGACAAGACATCTGCTGCTTCGTTTTCTCCTCTGGGTATGTGCTTGAACTCGCATCCTTCAAAAAATCCGGAAATTTTCTGCACATGAAATCTGTATAAGGCCATGTTTGCATCAAGGGCATCCCAATTCCCCGACACCTGTTGTACTACGAGGTCCGAGTCACCAAAGCACTCTATTCGGCGGATGCCGATCTCCTTGGCGACGTTCAGTCCATGAACCAAGGCCTCATATTCTGCGACATTGTTGGACGCCCGAAAATGGATCTGCAACACATATTTCAGTACATCTTGTTTTGGGGAAGTGAGAACCACTCCGGCACCCAATCCGATCTTAGCCTTTGAGCCATCGAAATGCATCCTCCAGAAATTGTAATCCGGCATCGGAGGTTCATACTGCATCTCGGCCCAGTCTACCAAAAAGTCCGGCAGCGCCTGCGACTTGATGGCATCTCGTCTCTCATACGCCGGAGCATATGGAGACAACTGGATGGCCCATTTGGCTACCCGGCCGCTAGCATCCTTGCAACCGATGATCTCGGCGAGAGGAGCTTCGCATACCACTGTGGTCGGGTGTTCCTGAAAGTAGTGCTTGAGCTTGGTCACTGCCATGTACACCCCATATGCCATCTTCTGGTAGTGCGGGTAGTTCTGCTTTGATTCCGAGATCACCTCACTGAGGTAATACACCGGTCTCTGTATCAGCTTGCCCCCTTCTTCCCTTTCTACCACCATTGCCACACTGACTACTTGGTTGGTTGCGGCAATATACAGCAGCATAGGTTCCTTGGGTAACGGGGATGCCAACACAGGTGCTGTTGAGAGCATTCTCTTCAGATCGTTGAACGCCGCATCAGCTTGCGGGGTCCAAACAAATGTCTTGCTCTTCTTCATCAGTTGATACAGAGGCAAGGCCTTCTCCCCAAGTCGGCTCACAAACCGACTTAAGGATGCCAGACACCCGGTAAACTTCTGCACGTCCTTGAGGCGCACGGGCAACTTCATGCTCTCAATAGCGCGAATTTTTCCCGGGTTAAAAGACCTCGATTCCCCGACTTGAGATGAGGAAACCGAGTAACTTTCCTGCGGGAACACCAAATGTGCACTTATCCGGGTTCAACCTCATCCGGAATCTTCTTAGGTTCTTAAATGTTTCCCGCAGATCATCTATTAGTGAGGCTTTTTCTTTTGTTTTTATGACTATGTCATCGACATAGACCTCGGCATTTCGGCCTATTTGATCATGCAAACATTTCTGCATGCATCTCTGGTATGTGGCACCAGCATTTCTCAAACCGAAATTCATAACACGATAGCAATAAGCCCCATAAGGGGTAATGAAAGCAGTTTTCAATTGATCATCCGGGTTCAAAGGTATCTGGTGAAAACCAGAATAAGCATCTAGAAAAGTCAAAAGTTCACACCCGGCAGTGGAGTCTATTACTTGATCTATCCGGGGCAGTGGGAAAGGGTCTTTCGGGCATGCTTTGTTGAGGTTGGTGAAGTCGATGCACATGCGCCACACCTTAAGCAGGAGGGGATCATCTTTCTTCTTCTCCACCAGGACCGGATTCGATATCCAATCCGGGTGCAGCACCTCCATTATGAATCCAGCCGCCAGCAGTATAGCCAGATGCTCCATGACAGCAGCTCTTCTCTCATCCGAAAGGCGCCTAGTCGGTTGCTTCACCGGCTTCGCATCCGGTCTAACAAATAGAGAGTGCTCAGCCAACTCCCTCGGGACGCCTTGCAGATCGTCACTCGACCACGCAAAAGCATCCCGATTCTCACGGAGGAAGTCGACGAGCTCGCCTTCCTATTTGCTGTCCAGGTTGCTGCCAATGATAACTTGGCGCTCCGGGTTGGTGGGATCCACACACACCTTCTTGGTCTCCTTGGGGGGCTGGAATGAAGCACCGTGCTCCGGGTTCACCATTCCGGGCATTCCGAGTTGGGAGGTCTTGGCCATCGCCACCACCTGCTGGATCCTCTTCTTCTCTTCCGCGATCACCAGAGACTCAGCCAAGCACGACCCCGCCGAAGCACATTCCATGGAGCGCTTGTAGTCCCCCGAGATGGTGATTACACCGTTCGGTCCCGGCATCTTCATCTTGAGGTAGCCCATGTGAGTTGAAATCATGAACTTGGCCAGGGCTGGCCTGCCGATCAGTGCGTGATACGGGCTCTCGAGGTCCACGACCTCGAACTCCAAGCTCTCGGTTCGGCAGTTCTCCCGAGTTCCGAATAGCACCTCAACCCAGAGTTTTCCCATGGGCGAGCACGAGACTCCGGGCACAATGCCATGGAAGGTTGTCTCGGTAGGTAACAGGGTGTTCATGGACACTCCCAGCTTCAGCATCGTGTCCTTGTACATGATATTAATGGCACTGCCATTGTCAATCAGAACCCGGCTGAAGCGGACGTTGAGGTTGGGTCCGACAAACGTTGGGTCCACCACCAAGGCATATGCTCCCGGATTAGGCATCACACGGGGGTGATCCTTCCGGCTCCACGTGATCTCCATCTCGGACCAGTGCAAGAACTTGGGCACCGCCGGGATCACAGCATTCACCTCTAGTGCACGCTGCCGCACACTCTTTCGGTCAGTGGGTTCGGTTACGAAGACCACATAGCTTTGATGTGCCTCCCGGTAGTTGCTCTGCTGGTGTCCGGCTTGGTTACCGTTGTCGTTCCGGGTATGCACTACATTCACTGGCCGAGGTGGGGGTCCTCTCGGAGGAGGGGGAAGTCGGACAGCGTTGGCCCCCGATCTCGGAGGAGGGGGTCTCGGGATATTGGGCCGAGATGCCGGAGCACTCTGCCGAATAGCTCCCGAGCTGCCCTCCTGCAACGTGCGCTGATACCAGCTGCACTGCCGAGTAGAATGGTTTGCGGGCTTGTTGGCCTCCAGAGTATGGTAGCAGCATGGCTTGTTCAGCATCTCTTCATACGTCAGGGGCTTCTTTTGTTCCACCCAAGTCTTCTGCACCTCTTGACTCTGACCCCAAGCCGGGCCACTTGTCTTTTGTCGCTGGCTGCTGCCGGCATCCTCCTGCTCCCGGGTCACTGCTGCGACATGCTGCGCGGCATGGTGGTATTCGGGCTGATTCCTCTTGTGGCCGAACTCCTGGCGTTCATGGCTCCTGCTCGGTCCTGAACGCTGAGGTCCCGCATTCCTCCTGTTGGAGTCTCCGACATCCACCAGGGGTTGCATGGGATCTCCAAGCGTGTAGGTATCGGCGATGCGCATGGTCTCTGCCAAAGTCGTTGGCATCTTTCTCTGCAACTTCTGCCACATCATAGAGCCATGCCGACATCCTTGCGCAAACCAGGAGATGGCCTGTGCCTCTACCACTCCTTCGCAAGAGTTGCGAATATTGCTCCACCGGGTGAGGTACTCCCGGTCGGTCTCGTTGCTCCTTTGTCTACAGATGGCGAGCTGCTGAGGCCTGTTGGGCCTTTTGTACGTGCTGGTGAAGTTGCTGATGAATGCCTCTTCAAAGTCTAACCAGCAGTCTATACTGCCAGTTCTCAGATTGTTCAACCAGATCCGGGCTGGTCCCTCCAACATCTGTGGTACATAGCGTACCGCCCATCGTCTGTTTCCACCGGCTATGCTTACTGCAGTTACATAGTCGGTTAGCCAGTCCTCCGGCTTCTTGCTACCGTCATAGGTCTTGGCACCCCTGTTGAGCTGAAAGTTCCGAACAGGTGGCTCCCGCATGATCCGAGGTCCAAAGCAGGCAGGTCCCGGGGGTCCTTGCTCTTCCACCAACTCGGATTGATGAATCCGGTCGAGCCGGAATCTGGCGTCTGCCGGGTTCAGCTGCCTGGTCCCTATCCGAGATCCCAAAGGGTTCTCGTCCGGCTGATACCCGAGCTGCTGCAGCCTCGAGTTGCCATCATTGAGCCTGTCTTGCACAGGGATCATGGCATGCTGTGGAACGAAGGCGACCTCCCTCTGCGGGTTTCCCTGAACGTGAGGAGGATTCCGGGGTGGATTACCACGGCCAACCGGGTTATTGTTTCCTACACCCTGGTTACCATCCCCACGGGTACTTCCCGCCTGTCCCGAGTTACGCTGTCCGGCCTGTCCGGCTTGCTGGATACCGGCGAAGGCCGGGTCATAGGTCTGCAGTTGCTTGTTCTTTCCGGAACCTCGACTCCGGCTCCGGCTCTTGCTCTTGCTCTTGCTTCTGCTCGGATGCGGGGAAGAGGCCTCCCCGTCTGACTTCTGGCTATTGGGTCTGGCTGAGTGCACCTGGGACCCTGCCCCGGGGTTCTTCTTCTTGAAGGCCAGATTCTGACGATTGGCTTCAATCACCAACTCGTTTACCCGCTCCTGCTGCTTACGCAGGGCCTCACCGGATAATCCCACCAACTCGGCCATGGCGGCCTCGGCGGCCCTAAGAGTTTTCGCCGGTGAGCTGTACACCGGCTTCCCCGCTGAAATCCGGCTTCCGGTGTTACTGGTGGTGGCTCCACCAGCCAGCTCCTCATTCACCATTCTTCCTTTCTTGCGTAGATCCGCAATGCGCTTCTCCCGGGAGTCTATCTTAGGGAATCCGTGAGCTGCATTGTACTCCCGGAGGCTAGCGCTGAGCTCGCGGCGGATCTCGGCGATCTCCTGTGCTTCAGCGAGTAGCAACTTCCGCTGCTCCTCTAACTCAGCCGAAGTGGCCTGGGTATCCGCTCCGGCAGTTACCGGTACAGTCAACTTGGCAACCAGCCCCTAGAGGGGATCCGGGCGGCGCCGCGGGTGGGACGGCTGTGGATCACCATCTCGGGCCGTAGGCCTTTCCTGCGGGGGTTTGGACAAACGGGGGTGGCCGTCGGTATCGCCGTCAGCGTCCTGGTACTCCTCCTCAGTTGCTCCGACCATCATTACTGCGACGGAACTCGGGGGGCGACCGGCACACAGACCCCGAGCAGCGCACATCAGGGGAGGGTCCTCAGCTTCCCAGACCACGTCCGGGTAGCTACAGGCAACCTCTGTGGCAACGTAGGTGGTGAAACCACCAAAGTCAATGAGACATCCGTTCACCGGGAACGGTCTGTTCCGGAAGCAGCCTGCGTTGTCGCAGACGAAATCCATCTCCCCTAGCCTTACGACTAGGCCAGAGAGAACCCGAACGTCGAAATGAACGGGGGAGCCCGTCCGGATGTGTACACCAGCCAACGCCTCTGTCTGCCCCACGGTGGGCGCCAACTGTCGTGGTGGTGTCACGGCAGATGCCATAGGATGGCTAATTTGTGGGGCCGATGGACGTTGGTGGATCCGGGGAGGGATAGCGAGCTGAAGAGCTCACACGGGGAGGATCCCGGTAAAACCGAGATCTCCCAAGAACAAGGAATAAGATCAAAGAGCAAAGGGGAAGATCTAACAAACACGAACAAATGCACGAAGGCACACAGCACACACACGATATACCCAGGTTCAGAGCCCTCGTGAGGAGGTAACACCCCTACTCCTGCCTTTCCTCTCTATATATTGGTGGTGTAAGAATTACAACTTGGTACAAGATCTCTCAAAGGAAGGAGTACAAAGAACTAGATGAACTCAAGGTGAGAAGGAGTAACTGCTCTAAGAGTAAATGTGACTATAGTTTTGGCTCTCAAGTTGGTCTCTCCTCCACAGGAGCAGTTATGGCGCCTTTTATTGAGTTCCGGCCAGGAGGGCCGGAAACCCTAAATCGGCTTGGCCCCACCGGACATACCTAGCCGGCATGCCGTCACCGGCTAGTGCGACCTAGTCGCCGGGCTATCCGGTGTAGCCCCTTCGTCATCATCTCGTTAAGGACGGCAGGCGCCGTCCTGCATCATCATTGTCCCCTTGTCAGAGACAAGACATGTCTTTGCCCATCCCGAATAGCCTTTTCCGGATTGCCGGGCTAGGCATGTCAGGTCTTGTCGTACCACGATCGTACCGGGTGACGCGCTCCCGTGTCAGGCGGGAGGTGACCATGCTTCCGTGTCAAGCGGGAGGTGACCATGCCTCCGTGTCAGGCGGAATGGTACTTCCCCCCGCGACAGACGGGAAAGCCTGCTCTAGACCGTTGACGGCCTACCGGAAGCCCTCACGCCGGCTACCTCCTCGCTTGCCACTGTGAGCCTCTTCTGCATAAGATCAAGACCGAGACACACATTCCGGTTAGTACTTACCCGAACTACCTATCCGGTAAAGCCGAGTACACCTCCACCCGGGAGTCTCCTCGGAATCCTAGATCCGGGACCCTTTCCGGAGGTGTCCGAGCTCGTCTCAGGATGAGTATCTCTAGGCCTAGCCTCCCGAAGATGTCTTAGCTTATCAGCAAAGACATCTTCGAGAAGCTAGTTATTAGAGGAACCATCCGCTCATGTTTGTGCTGCGATTGTGAGGGCCGGGGGTGTCTATTTATAGCTGCGAGACCTGACCCTTGCGCCTGCCAGGAGGCACTTTGTCCTCTACCAGCGCTCAGGGGTCAATCTGCCCTTCCAGTACAGCAGGAGGTGTCCCTTGCTCTCACCAAAGGTCGGGTACTGTTGACACCTTGTTGAATTATACCGGGATCTGCCCCTACCCGGGGGGCAGCCCCCCGACATTGCATAACCTGAAAAGGCTAGCAAAATTTCCAAGAGTAGCAGCGGAAAATAGTAGATACAATGAGCCTCGTCATCTTCATGTGCCACAGGCAAAGCATGTTGGTTGTAGACTCGAAATCCTATCGACTACTCACTCGTTGTCTGTCGAATCTGCAAGGTTTAGTTGCAGCCCAACTATAAAGGGTCAGCACAATTGAATTGTGGTGGCAAGTGACTTTTGAAAGCTAATATTCTACTAAGCTATATCTATATGCTTATTTGGCTGGTGGAGCTCAAGGCTATTGCGCAAAGCAAGTTTTCTCCTACTTTTGGTAAACAACTTTTTGAAACAATATCTTCTCTTTATAAGACGATCTCGAGACAAATCCATGTCTCCTACCCATGTTCACCCATCAAAGTTTTATTAAGAAATTGGAATGAAGAGATTTTCAGAACACAACCTTGTGTAGTTACTCAAATTGTCCGATGCCGGGGACACGGCTAAGATCTTAGGTTTTAACTCTCGAAAGGGTGTGCACTTTCACCATTAGAATTAATCAACCCAAACTATCCTCTACACTCCTTTAGTGAGAAGGAAAAGGAGAAGATCAAGACGAGACTTTTCAGAAGTTGCTTTCCCATGATCATACTAAGAGATTACCACCATCCTATCAACTCTACCACCATCAATCTCTTGACCCAGGTCCACATCAACTTACTCCATCAAGACAGAGCCCATATTGACCAATGGTTGCACGATAAGCAACTAGACTCAGTGAAACTTAAATCTCATAGCCCTGGGTGGCCTACCACAAGTGAGCAACTCAGGTTAACACCGCATATCATGGCCCCAAGTAAGTAGAAACTATCCTGGGCGAAGACAACCATGAAACTTGGCCCTGAGAAGCCACTCAACTTGAAACCTCCTCGATCGACCCAATCCACCCAGGCGTTAAATTAATTTAGTGGAAATTTTCATTTATCACATCAACCATAAAACAATCATTTTTGCAGCAGGTGCTTCCACTAAATTATCATAGGGGTCTAATCTGGAATTTCTAAGGGGAAACCTAAAAGGTTTGCATAGCATACTACAATCTCCCAAAAACCTATCATGCATACTACTTTTGCAAATACTGTTTGAAAACACTAGGTATGCAATAGAATAAAATAGTAGGTGTTTTATGAAGTCACTTGCCTGATGAATGTTGTCGTTTCTCACTCACTCATTGTCGACAACGAACGTTGCACTCCGTTCAATCTATAAAGTAAACAGACATACAATGAACAAGCAATTCAACAAGCACATAACAATTTAAAACAAACAGCGTAAAAAGGCTTAGCACAGGGTTTGGTCAAGGGTATCACATAATTTGATATGCAAAAGGAATTAATGTGATTGAGTTAAGGGTTTGCCATTTTGGTCAGGGGATGGTCTTGAAAAGATTTACACCAATGAATGCCGAGATGGTTTGAAAACAATTTAAAAGCAAGGTTCGCAAATTTAAGTTATCCAGCATATTTAAATACAAATACCCAAGTCTATGTTTCAAAATTGATTTAATGAGACATTGTGTTAAACTTGTTCAAATGATCACACATTAACCTTGGAAAAGGTTTTAACCTAATTTAAATTTCAAGTTTCATTAAAGTAACATAACAAATCATTTTAAATCCAAACTTAAAAGTTCATATCAATGAATTAATATTCTAGTTATTTAAATTGGCATCAAGTTTAAAAATCAAATTTGTACACTAAATCATTTTAAGGTTGGTCAATATAATGTATAATCGAATACTTACTCTACATCTTAATGATTCCAAAAATATTTCATTTAAAAATTTCTTGGACATACACAATAATATCTATGTCCAATTTACTTAAATCATGCATTTGAATATTTTAATCGAGTTAAAATAGTCAAGGTTGGAAAATAACAGTTCCAAAAGATTCTACATGTCAAGAGCTTTTCATAGACTTAAAGTTCATCAAATTTGGACATGTGGTTCAAAAGTTATGAGAGTTTTAAGTTATAAGGGTGTTTCTGCAAAATCTGCACACGAATTTCCTATTGGGGTCAACCCAGAAAACAGCTAGGCAAAGAGGCAAGATGGTGATTGGTGGAACAGGTTGGTTTAGATAAACTAACTATATCCATAGGATCAAAAAGCAAAATAGCTAAAGTTACGACACTACTCGATCTAAAAACGGATCGTACAGTGTACGAGTAAATACTACACTAGACTAAGTTCTAAAACTACTCCGAACTATGCTACGGAAGATATGCTACTACTAAATTCGTAGTCTAAATTATTCTACAAAAACTACTCTATAAAACTAAATATAAAAGGGGGAAAAGAGAAGATATGCGCAGTACATCCGTTGTGTGAGAAGCGCCGTCGAGAGAGAAGAAGACAAATCCCACCAATAGAAATCCCACCGGAGATAAATAAATATTTTATTCTAGTCAAACCAAAATAAATGGTTCAACCCGAATTTTATTTGTGATTTTACCCATACACCTTGGGTCTATATAGGCTAAAACTAGGTATGGGTGTGGCATGTAGCAAGATGGGACTAAAAAGGAGAGCAAAGAGGAGGCAGCCGGCGCGCGTGCGCGAGGGAAGGCCGGCCGGCCGGCCCAGCTGGCCGCTGCGCTGCATGCTGGGCTGCGCTGCGCGCTGTGCTGTGCCGCGCTGCTTTTTTTTTTCTTCTTTTTTCGATTTTTTTTATTTGATTTTTTTTTTGTTTTTTTCTAATTCATATCTTTTAATTTATAGCTCTAAATCAAGTTAAATAAATTTTTAAAAATGTGTAAAATCATTATCTTTGTGTTAAACCAGTTGTGCGTATGTTTTAAACATTTTTAAAAATTAATAATTTAAAATAATCATAAAATGCAAAATTGTCCATTTAGGTCAACTTTGAAATTAGAGATTTAAAAATTCATTTGGGGTTAAACAAAATTTATAAAATTACCCACATTTAAATATGTTTGAATTTAAGTTACTTACTCGTATTCCAATATTAAATCATTTTTATCTTTAGTACACTATTACAAACATAACACATTTATTTGAAATAGAAAGGGAAAATATAATGCATTCATTTTTGAATTCAAAATATTTTGTGCACCATTAAGTTTTATATTATGATAATTCATTTGAAACTTTATAACATATCTTAAGAATATATTTTTAGATTTAATTCTTTTCTTATATAGAATATATATTCATGAACATCATTGTATGTTTTGAAAATAAATGAAGATCATTTTAATCTAATGAAATGTTTATTTAGATAATCTATTTATTATGAAGTTGTTAAAGGTATAAACTATAGGTTGTAATTTCTACACTATGTTCTTGAACTTAGTTGAAATAATGAAAACCATTTGACAATTAGATCATATTTTAAATAGTTTAAAACAACACTTGTAAATATTATTTTAATTTATGAATTGCTATTGCTAAGTGGTTGAAATTAAATACTTATAAAGAAACCTTTTATTTCATGAATATGGTTTGAAGGTTTGTAAAACATTTGTCAAATTAGATATTGAGCTTTTAATAATTACAATGGATAATAAAATCTTTTAACTTGAAACAACTTTTGAAAATAAAGATAAACTGAGATATTTGAAATATTAAACTTTTTCAATATGTTTGAAGTCTTTCATAGTTGGTTTTCTTATGCATTTAATATTTTATTTTAATAAAAGAAAAGTTTTAAATTTAAGTGATTTTTGAACATTGTAAAATGTTGGGATGTTACATACTTGATGAACATTGATACGCCTCGCTCAGCTTGATCACTGGAAGACAGAAATCGTTGCCAAGTGCAAATCCTCTTTCATAGACTATGTCATGCAAGGGGAATCGTTCACCTTCATGGTTCTTGATTACGTTGGAAGTATCAAGAAGATGAAACAGATCGCCGGAAGTCATCGATGATTATGGTGTATATATGATATACATGTTATGAATGTTTTAGCTAAGCAAGTACTCGCAGTAGTGACTAAGTTTTGAGCTAGTCATGTTTTGTTAAAACCAGGTTTACTGCTTGACTAGCTTGAAAGGATGAGGCAACATTACGTGTTGATAATGGAAAAGTTGTTGTGCTAACCATAGACACTCTCCCTCTAGATCTACCATTTGGATAAATTCTTTATGATCGCCTGTTAGTATGATTGTTATAAGTGTGTCTCCTCTAGCGAGACACTTGTTCATATATGTTAGTGACAAATTCGTTGTCCCATATTTATGAAGTAATGATCATATGCCGATTTGAATTTAGATGGTAGAAGCTTCCACATTCATAATATTAATGCCAAAGGATACAAACTTAATAAAGACATCACATATGTGTGGCACTACCGTTTAATTCGTGCCAATGTTATAGTCAATGCATTAGCTCCATACCGGATGGATCTACAAGTCCTAAGATTTGATCTTTTGACACTTGCATAATAACTGTGACACCGTTTTTAGAAAACGGGCATATAACTTATTGATAGTCATGCATAGAGATGTCTGTGGTTCAATGAAGTAATTGACGAGTAGTGGAGACCTTTATTTCGTGAACTTCACTGAACATTTTGAGTATAGCTTTTTGAGAATCATGCATATGGGTGTATGTGAATCAATGAAGTACTTTAACGTGTAGTGGATGTATTTATTTCAAAGACTTCATGAACATTCGAGTAGATATATGGATATCCACTCGGTGAATGTTGGCCTGGAAATTTTGATTCGATCAAACAAGTTCAGAATGAAGTAGGAAATAAACTTAACAAGAAAATCAAATTCCCGCGATATAGATCGAGGAAATGAAGATTTGAATTATAATGTTGGCACATCATTGAAAGACTTGTGAGAAGAGTTCCACAAATTACGTCGCATGGAACACCATAGTGTTATGGTGTGTTAGGACGTCGTAATTGCACCCTATCGGATAGTGTGTGGTAAATAAATCTCTTACCGAATTATTGTGATCGTTAGAGTCATATGGTAGAAACGTAACACTCACGTTAGATAATAGGGAAACCATTTGAATCCATGGAGACAATACCATATGAGTGATGGCATGGCTTTTTAGTCTGGATTGTCGTTTCAGCAATTTAGTGTTTCGGTGTGATCGAATCTAAAATGGATTAATCTTTGTAGTGTACAGTACCTAAAGAGTTAGTTGGGTACATGTCTCACGACATAGGCAAAACAGTTGACGGGATATACCTTGCGAAAGAAATAGTTTCTTGTCCGAGGGTATAAGTGAGAAAGAAAGTAGAGCAAGACGAAGTTGGTGAACTTCCTCTCCAGACATCAGACTGGCGCAACCGAAAGTGTTTTCGGTGTCAGGCTCCACAGCTTGAAAAAGCTGATGATACAAGATCATGATGCTCTGAGCTCATACTAAGAACGTTGGCATACGAGGTTGTGTTCCACACTGTGTGTTACGACAATCTTGTTATGAAGGTCATATTAATGGAATATGATAGACCTACGAACTACGAAGAAGAGATGGTGGACCTAAGTCCGAGAAATGGCTATGAGTCATTTATGATCCAAAATAAAATCCATATACGATTACCAGGTAATGACTTGGGAGATCTTCTTGATGGCATATCGGATGTTAATAGTATATGGAATTTTATGAGAGAATAGACATTGAGAAGGATCGATTTGTCGTGAAACAGTTCCGACATATTTAAAAGTTGACCACATGAGAGTTTGTTCTCAAGTGGCGAAGACTAAATCTATTCTGGGTCGTTTAGCAATCACTATAATTTCGAATGAGAAATTGATAGATGGATATGGAAACCATGTTTCTTAATAGTGTCATTAAGAATGAGTTGGTGATCCTGAGGATGCTAAACATGTATGCAAACTTCAGTGGTCCATTCATGGGCTGAAGCAAGCATATCGGAGCTGGAATCTTCACTTTGATAATGTGATCAAAGGATTTTGGAGTTGTCCAAAATAGTTGAAGAAACCTACATTTGCAAAGATTTGAGTGGGAGCTAAGTAGCTTTTCCATGATCTTATATGCGGAAGGCATATTTGAGTGGGAGCTAGGTGTCAGCCGTGATTTTGTATTTAACGACATATTGAATGACACAGATCCTCTAGTAGAGTGTAAAAGATTATTTAAGTGATTAAATTTTCAATGAAACGAAGTTAGGAGTATTAGGCATCCGATTTATAATTATATAGATCGTAAGGGGCTTAATAACATTAAGTCGGAATATTTCCTTAGTCAGGATTCTGAAGTGTTTCATAATAGGACAAGCAAAGAAAGAGGTTCTTGCTTGTATGACTAGGTAAAATATTAAGTTTTTCTTGGCATTTTCAGTAATAGCAAATGATGTTCGACATTATCTATGTATCAGACATAGATGCTATCAGCCTGAAAACTCGACTTAGTGTGACCCAAGCTCTTGGTTGAAGAACAGGTTATAGAGTGATCCTTGTGTGGATCAATGAACAAACGTTAAGTTTATTCTTCAGTGTCTATGAGAACTGAAAATATGTTTTCTAGTGAAGGGTAAGAGTGGGAAGACAACTTGCCGTAAAGCGGTTACGATGATGCAAGTTATGACACTAACCCATACGACTAAAAATCTGATGTAGGAGATGTCCTTTATTTTGAAGATAGACATGGTTAGTTTGCGAAGTCGCATATGAATACACTGTCGCATAATCTACATAGGTATAGAAATATATCGCGACTTCAGAAGTAGCAAGTGTGATTGGACTGAGCAGTTTTCCGAGCGTAGGTGGTCCCTTTAATAGATCTCTTAGACTTTTAAGTCCCATGCTACGCGAATGTTCGAGTCTCACTCCATCCACTAGGATATATTTCACCGTCATCGTAAGATACGGGATGATGTCAAACTAGGTGACATAGAAGTGTTGCAAAGCACATATAGGTCTCAATGTGTGAGATCTATTGACTGTATTCCTCTTCCACGAGGCGAGCAGGCAACAAGATGCTATGGGTGTTGAGCTTTTACCAAGTTGTAAACTAGATTAAGTGTTACTCTAGTGCAAATTGGAGACTGAAGGAAATATGCCCTTGAGGCACTGAATAAACATAGTTTATTGGCAATATCCCAATTGTTCATTATATCTTTTACACCATGCTATAACTGTATTAAGCGAAAACATTAATACAGGTGTGGTAGATAAAACAACCAGGTCCCTAGTAGCCTCTACTAAGACTAGTTTCATTGCGCGATTGATGATCGAGGTTTTCCGATCATAGGGCATGGCGTCGGTCGGTAATTGAAGTCATATCGTTAGGTGTAACGATGTGATGGACATACCCAGTATTTATAGGACATAGTCATTACGCCTTAAAACCGTGAGATCAACTCTTATTGTTATCCCTGGAAGATACTTTGATCGCACCAAACGTCATATATTATATAGTGTGACAAACAGTGATACTTTTGGGTATCGGATGGGGGTGGTTGAGACGAGGGGTCAACAGCGGAATTTGTCAGTCCGCATAGCCGGATAGATACTCTAGGGCTCACTCGGTGAGATTATGTCAAATGAGTTTGCAAACATGTGACTAGGTCACCAGCTGACATAATATCATAGACGAGTAGAAGATAGCGATGTCGGTAACGAGATCATACTAGGTATGGAGATATCTGAGAATGATGCTCGGACACGCTAAGTATCGCCATGACAAAGGGTTTAACACTATACGTCCAGGTTTGATAGATGAAAGTCATTTGTTATATCACATGCATTAATTCATGGGGTCCAGGCCTACGAGTTAATCATTGATCATAGAGGAGTCTTGATCGTACCTGTTATTATATCGAACCGCTAGGGTAACACACTTAAGGGGTTTCGACAAGACAACCAGAAAGGAAAGAGATCACCGGGAACGTCCCGGGAATGGTCCGATGGAGATCGGACAGCGACGAAAGAGTTTTCGGAGCTAGAATAAATTATATATAATATGTTTGATATTAATTAGTGTAATTAATATTTAAATATGATTTTATATATTTATTTTCGAATTTTTAAAGGCTGGTTTCACTAAATGGGCCTTCTGGTCGAAAGAAGGCCAAGGAGGGGGAAAATTCCCTAGGGGAATTCGGTGGGAGCCATGGGGCCGACCCAGGTGGGCCAAAAGGGGCCCACCAGGGGCCGGCGCACCATGTGCAGCCGCACCAGGCAATGGGGGATAGTCCCACATTGCCTGACTGGCAAGGTTGGCTCCCCCCAGGAGCCTTTATATAGAGGGGCACCCCTGGCCTTTTAATTCACCAATTAATTCCCCAATTCTCTCTCGATCTTGTGTTCCCTTTGTCGGAGTTGCGCCGAGTTGAGAGGGGGATATCTTCCACCATAGCCCGCTGCCGCGCTGCTGGCGTTCCGGTCCAAGTCTTCCGCTGCTCGTCCTGAACTGGAGCTTCGGAGGCCGTCGTCTCCACCGTATGTGTGTAACGCTCTGCGAGGTGCTGCGCTAGCGGTACTCGGAGGCTTACTTCCTCCACCCGACCTCTGGGTCATCTTTGTCATCTTCGTCGCGCCGAGTTCTCCGCGACCTAGAGGTCGGCTACGTCGTCTTTGTCGTCAACGCTTGTGCGGGAGCGTAATCCCCGCTATTCAGTCTACGAGGGTATGTATTCCGATCTCCGCCGTACTTCTATATCTGCATAGTGTAGATCTTGGCTAGTTTAAGGATATTGTTGTTAGGATTTTTTTTGTTTTCTGCACACGATTACCTTCATTACCAAGGCGTGAAACGAAGAAGTGGCGGAACAAAGCCACAAACGGCTTGACCCCTACAAACGCCTCGCAGGCGTAGGCAAAGACGGCCAGGGTCCGTACCGTGTTGGGATGCAAGTGCAGGATCATCAGGTCGTACGCCTCCAGGACGACCAACAAGAAGCTGGAGAAGGGTGGGACGAGCCCCATCAGCGAAAAAGAGTGGAAGGTGGTCACCGCCCCTTCTCGCTCGCCCCCATCTTCGGGGTACACCACCACCTCCGCGCCACGGAAGCGCGCGGCCAGAGTACGGCGGACTTCGTCCATAGCTGCTTCAGTAGAGAACCTGCTCGGAGAGAAGAGCGCCCGAGCAACCCTAGGCGCGGCTGTCGCGACCTGATTTGCAGCAGAAGACCTCTTTGACACCGCCCGGCGCGGTCTATTGGGAGCCACTTCCTGCGACGGCCGACGAGATTGATCGACCGTAGGAATCAGGCGGAACTAATGGTTATGCGGAAGTAGGCGAGCACCATTATCCTGCTGCAAATTGGCCAGGATCACCAGACGAGGAGCCAAATGGCATCCTAGCGTTAGGTCAAAATTATTGGGCTAGAGTCCAAATCCTAGCATGTCATTGGTTGCTCAATAAGTTATCACTCGCCGGTTTAGACTTGTAGTATTTAAGCTCCAAAGATATACGTGAAAATTTTAAGGTATGGGCAAAAAGGAATAAACTTTCAGCTGGCAAAAAGGCATCCTTTTTAGTACTACTCAGGCCACGTACGGACCGGAGGTCGTACACTTCTGCAACTAGGAGTAGTTCAGTGAGTTGAGCTCCCTCCCAGAATTCGGAGGGCCGAGGCCAGACAATGCCAGTGCCGATATCATAAATCAGTGTTGGATTAGGCGGTGTCTAGGCAGCGCTTATGCACGCTTAGGCACTAGCCATGGACAAATGCCTTGCCTAGGTCATAGGCGGAACTCTAGGCAACACAATTAATAAAATTATGTTCCGGTGGGATGGATCTAGGTTGCGGCGAAGAAGGAAAAGAGAGTGTGGGAGCCCTTCAAACACACAAGAAGTGAAGGTCTGGAGGCAATGGCAAAGGGGGACAATGAAGAAGGCTAGAAGGCGGCCTCCCAAGGAACCACTAGGTCAAGACCTGCTGGCCCCACGCACCACGTCGCGGCCCCATCACTCCGACGGGCGTGGGGATCGAGGGGACTTGCCAACTTCGGCGCGACCAAACCGTTGGCGCACGACCTCGTCCAAAGCCTGCACGAATCGCAACTTGTGGCACGGTGCGGCCACGTCCCAGGCCCGCGTGAACCACAATAGGTGGCACGACGCGGTCTCACAAGACTCAGGGGCTCGCATCTACGTCGACACGGCGGGCCCCACTGGCAACCAGGTGCCAGACCCATTTGACCTTTTTTGGCCATCGCCCCGGCAGCCTCAGAAGACCGAAGCCGTCGGGACCATGCCCAGGGGCTACTATCGCAGATGTCGAACATGGGGTTCCCCTAGAGCTGGCCAAGTGGGTCCACCGCCTATGGGCCCAACCCCAAGACAAGAAAGGCCAAGGCTCATCGCAAGGCTTGGCGACTGCACCCTCGCCACCAGCACCTCGACAGGTTCGCAGGGCCCCCTGCACCTCGGAGCGGAGAGAAGACCCCGAGAGGTGCGAGCCCCGGTAGGACCCCCCCCCCCCCCCCGGGTACAAGACCGTATAAGGAGATGATAAGGCTTCCACCTCATTCCGGAAGACCGCAGAAGGCGCCAGAAGGCTTGGGAAGCAAGGCGCGGCCAGGGGACACCACCTACCCTCTGTCAATCCCTGCCCGCGGCTTTCCCCAAAGGTGGCAGAGATCCCACCAACCCGGCGACGGATACTTGGAGGAGAAGAGGCCACGTCGATGTCTCCACCACGGAGAGGGGTGGCCTCCCGCCAAAACCCCTCACGCTCCTTGCATGACCTCTGTGGGATCCCCTTTCCCTATAAAAGGAAGACCATGCCATGGCGAGGAGGAGGTCGGACTAAGGACGAACTCTAGAGAGAAGATAGCTTAGTAGGCGCGGAATCTCTGGCTTTCCCAAGGAGGAAGACGACCTCCAAGCTAGGCTAGACAGAGAGAGAGAAGGGGAGGAAGATGATCTCCTCCGGAAAAGGATTTTTCCTTCTCCTTCGTCCTAGTCGGGCTACCCTACCGGGTACCCCGACATGCACCACCATTGTAGCCACACCATGTTCCGATCATCTATCTAGACATGCACGAGTAGGGATTTTAGCCTCCGGGCGGCCTGAACCTAGGTAGATTGTTGTGTGCTTTCCTTGTTCATCCACCACGTCGAGATCGGAGTGCGAGTGAGGAACTTGTCCGGCGATCGTCCTCCGGGAGACGTTTCCAGCCTCCTTTGCGCCCCTACCAAATCTACAAAGGTGGTGCCTCGCATCCCCGGTGTCCTTCCTTCAAGACACGACAAAGACGTACTCCCCTATCAAGGAGGACACGGGAATACATCGTCGTCTCTGCTTGCCTCGGTTATTTCTATACCCGAGCACTTATGCACTTTAGATTGTGATAGCCTTCGTGATTGAAGACATCTATCTTGCTATCACCTTGTTACTTGTATTGCTTAGCAGAAGTTGTTGGTTCACATAGGTGAACCTAGTATTTTTATGGTGTATACTTGTTAAAGTAAAACATTATTTTTGTTCCATATTTATCAAGCAAATCAGAATATACGGATCCATCTTGTACCGGATAATCCGGCTACTCGGAAAAAGTTCTAAATCGCCTACTCAGCCCCCCTCCCCCCCCCCCCCCCCCCCCTCTAGGCGACGTTTGTCCTTTCAGCAATATTTATTGATATAGAGCCTCTTTGGATGTTTATATAGCTTACAAGACTTGCGGACTACGGAATCTAATAGAAGAAGGTTCAGATTAGTCCTAAACTATCAAATATGGAGTTGTCGTAATATACTCTAAGAAGTAGACCTAGTACAAAACACCAGTTGAAAGCAAACACATTGATGAACACTAACAAGGAGGCACACATCCTGATCAGAATTAGTTTTGGGTATTCTAAATCCTAGTTAACATCTAGTAAGGACATCCCATGCCTTGATCCAAGGCCAACCCTAACATGTTAGGGCTCCGGTGTGAGACAAAAAATTGGGCCCCTTGTCGATACCACAGCCGTCAATTTCCTTGCCGCTGACCATCAGGGACAGGACCCTTGTCGAGACCAAACAACATACCTACTTAATTATGTGGGTCTGCATGAATTATCAACTGCTAAATCAAATATTGTACTATGTCAAATTCCTAGGCATGTCACCAAGAACCTAAGGAATTAACAGGCAAACAAATAGCATTGTGCTGAATATAAAATAATAAGAAGGTAATTCAGCCAAATTGTTGAGTAATCCATGAAAAGTTGAAGCGAAGAAAACAGAATTCACGGATAGAGAATGGAACTCGACAAAAACCTAAAACTCCATAGGTGAAAACAGAACAACATAGTTGCTTGTCTTTTCCTATTGCCTAAGAATTAGATTTCAGAAACTATAGTCTACCTTTCAGGAAACTGGAGTAGATTACCATGCCTGTGAGGATTCCTTGGTGACGAATGAGTAGATTACCATGCCTGTGCGAACTCACGGAACATGATTTTTTTGAAATATGTAGAAGTTGAACAGGGGAGGCGAGGGGAACTGTGCAATTTAAGAAACAAGCATCAGGAATGTCAATGAACAGGGGAGGATGGCCGACTGCGGGACGTGGGGCTCCAGCGGCCATGGAGGATCGGCGGGGAGGACGGTCGGCCGGCGGCGGGGCGTGGGGATCCAGCGGCCATGGAGGATTGGCGGGGAAGATGAAAGGCGGCGGCGGCTAGGCGTGGCCGTCGGTGAAGAGAGAGTCAACGAGCCAAGGCTCAATTCCAACATCCAAACACAGCCTAGTAATAAATAAATCAAATATTCCAGAATAATATAAAATTAAAAATACTTTCTGATCGAAATTTGTTACGAGCTCATATGCAAAAGTTATACTGATTAGTTTTTCATATCTTGAAATTCTTTAGCCCAGATGGAGACCCCAACCGAGACTAAAGGTCCATCTTTAGTCCGAGTTTGAGACACCAACCGGGACTAAAAGGACCGCAACCCCTTTAGTCCCGTTTGGCATCTCCAACCGGAACTTAAGGTCATGTTTGACCCGGAACTAAAGCTGGCTGTGTTGTGCGACCTTTGAACCGGGACTAATCCCACAATAGTCCTAGGTCCAAACACAGCCAGGACTAAAACTCTGAATGGAAAGCCTAGCCTCACCCCCGGCTTTGGAGAACGATTTAAATCGGTAAACAAGAAGCTAACCTAAGTATGATATATAGTTGGGGATTGTATGTTGTATTAGTGACAATTCTTGTATTCAACAAACTAGAATGTCTTTCTCCGTTAATTCCCTTAAGGCCTTGTTTACTGAAAGCGCATGACGCCCCTATGTATTGTTTTGGTAATTAATGAAATCATCTATGGACTAATGATTGCATTGAGTTATTTTTTTAGGGTTTGTCCATGGTCCTTTTGATGTGCATATGTTGGATTCAAGGTTGATGCCATAAATATTTTTATATAATAGAGTATTTGGCATCAAGATCATCAAGTTGCATGGATATATTTGAGATGATCAATAAGAAGATTATATAATGACCAAGCTATGGTTCGAGGAGTTATCCGATGATTGTTCATGTGAAAATGCAGCATATTGCAAACATGTCTTGAAGAAAAGGACTATGTGATCGTTCATGATTATCTTCAAGACATCATCTGATTAAGGGAGAAGAAAAGATACAAGGTTGATCAAGATATTGATCAAGACACGAAGCTACAAGATGTACCCAGTGGAATTGTGTATATCTTGGTAAGGTAAGTACTTATTTCTATAGCTTTGTAAACTAACTCATGATCTATGTGTGTGGTCTGTCTATGTGGGGTTAGCTACATTTATATCGACTTGCCTCAATTGAATATTTCGTGTAACTCGTGATCTATTGGTGTTGACCATCATCATGGTTGAAGTGCAAATTCAAAAGAAGCATCTCGAAAAAAATCTTATGTTCAAAGCTTGTGATTCATTGGGAGAAAATGGTTATGTGAAGATGTGCCTAAAAGAGTTTCTCACATAATGGAGTATGGCGAGCAATATGTGAGTCTTCACCGAGCGGAGCGCAATCAATAAAGGTGATCCACTTAAACAGATCAAGATCTTCATCAGTTTAAATGGAATTCGCAAGGCAAATATATGATTTAGATAAGGCTATATGATAGATACCGGAAGAAGGCTCTCAACTAAGTTCTATTGTATCTTTTGAGTGGGTGAGTGGAGCGAGTGAAGGAAATGCTATGTCAGGGTCAGGATGAACTAAGTAAGTCGCATCAAAGAGTTTTCAGAGAGAGCTCAAACCTATGCATACTTGCAATTATCATCTTTCTTGGGTTTTTTTTTCTCCTTGTAAGGATTTGTTGCTTATCGTGTTCTACATGATAAGTCTAAGTTTACCGAAAACGGATTTCGTATGAAAAACTTGTTGCGTTTTGGTGTTGGAGATTTTACCGGTTGTTCTTTAATTCAGAGGTCAAATCCTTCACCATTTGGTTTTTCCTACTATGATGGATTATGATATCTACCAGTAGTATCTTTTAGAACTCGTTGTAATGAATCCAGCGAGCCCAGAATTATCGAAAACATAGTCCAAAAGTGAAAGATATTGTGTTTTCTAGGTGCCTAGCCATGAACCCAGGCATGGCAAGCCCACGCCAGGCGCCATTGACGATGGGTTGGTCTGTGGACCCAATTTATTTTTGTAAATTCATTCAAGGACCTTTGTGTAAGAGTTTGGACCCATTTGTAATTTTAATTTCAGACTCTGAGGATCTATTCGTATAAACTGTGATATACAAATTCAGTTGCTTGAACCATATTGTTGAATGTTGTTTAGATACTGTTGAAATAACTACTATAGTCTTAACATCATTATATGTCTCAACTCTCAACATATAAGATACTACCAAACAACATCTAATATCAGCCTGGCTTAACACATATAGGTCACCAAACACACGGTAAAATCCCTGTTTAAAAAAAACACGGTCAAATCTCAACTCAGTCTGTATAAGGTCAGCCTATCTCATCTGAGAAACCCATTCTAAGGTGATGCAGCATACTAAACACATCCTTATAGTTGACTCATATTATATTATAATTGCATTTTCGATCCACCATCCTACGGTCTACATTCAAATTACCACTTTTTTAACCTATCAAATTACCACTGTGGACATCATTTACCCTCTAAATTAACCAGGGTGCTTTGAGGTTCAGTTATGTGGTAACTACAGTAGAAAACTCCTTACTGGTAACTACAGTAGAAAACTCCTTACGATTAAGCGATCTAGCACGCTACTGGTGGAGACATGGCATCAAACAAACGAGAACATTCAGACATCAATTTCGCATTCGCCCGAACTAATCAAGCGAGCACAACCATTATACTTGTTTGCACAGACGTTGATGATGAAGAGAAGTGGCTGATTGTAACACCGGCCCACCTCCGGACCGGGCCTGTCACCCCTGACAGCTCTTTAGGATCTCCAGACTAGCACCACAGATCAATACTGGTTTTTTCTGCGCACTTTGTCCTCACTCGTGCGCACCGGGGAAGGACATCCTAGTCGGTCACCCATCTTCATCGCTTCGGGCCAAGCAAGATTAATCTCGGAGTTCTTTTCAGATGAGCTTCCGGAAAAGAAGTTGTTGTTAGACATGTATAGTCTTGTTTTACCTTTTCCCCGTAGTATAAAGTGCTTTTTGCATATTACCCACACATGTACATATATTGACGTTTGGGCCCCTATGAATGATAGTTGCTCATTTTCCAACAGATACAACTTGATATGAGTATTCTATCAATCCTATTAAGTCTAAATTAAGGCTACATTGGCACAAAGGAGAAGGGGGAGAAGGAGAAGCAAAAAGAATTCACTGGATAACCTCCATGAACGAACACGGAGGCCGTTGGACAGGATAGAAAATATGATGATAAAATAAGCAAGAAGGCCACAACCAAAAGGTTAAAATAGCACCATGAATGAGAACTGAATGTGGTTCACATTTAAAGTTATGAACCAAAAGAAAATAAATGTTAGAAATAGTTACAGCTGAGCATAGCTGGGAACATGGGATGCAAAAGTTAAAACTTACAACTGGGATATAGGGCGCCTCAAATTGCAGTGCAATCAAAACTTCGTCCCAGTGGGTGAGTTCGTCTTTTTGCAGAAGAAAATTCCTTCCTCGGTCACGTCTACGCTTCAGGACCTTCCTTCCAGCAGTAGTCTGCATCCGCCTGCGGAAACCATGTACACGGGCAAGTGACTTCCTAGATCTTGATCTTTTGGTCAAGCAGAGGGCAGCCTTTCCAGCCCTGATCTGCAGGCCGCGAGATCTTCCGGTTGTTAATCTGTTGTAGCTGAACTCAATTCCCAAAGATGAACCTGGTGTACATTTTAATAAAATATGAACATACATAATGTCCCATAGATTGATGCATTTGATAACGAGAACAATGCATAGTATAGGTTATCTGCTGGATGTTGTAAGGCAAATAAAGTATCAGGATGTTCTTTGCTGTATTTTTGTTCTATGCAGCATGGTGTTAATGCGGTAAGGCGTCCTAAGTCGGAGGGGGCGCCTCACCGGAACTAAAAAAACCTTTTACGATGCGTCGCCCGCGTTGGGCGGACTTGCTCGCACGGCGGGCTGGCGCAGACACAGCCTGCCCATTCAGCGACTCAAACGGACAAAAACGGCTCAAATGGCCTATCCGTTTGGGTCGTCCCGTTGGAGACATCCTAAGGTGAGCTGAGCATGACGGTGACTAGCCGACGTCATGGCGACGCCTTTAAAACCATGCTCTGCAGGTATATTTCTTTTTTGTTCTTCGAGAAACTATATATTTGTGCTGGTTCCAGAAAAAATTCAGGGTTTAGGTGGTACTCAAATTGGTTGTGGGTGAAGTCGTCCACACAAAAATAAGTCCTATGGTTTCAGTTCTGTTGTTTGTTTCCTAAATCTTAAGTAAAGAAAAGAATATTCCAATTATATGTAGAAATTTTGTGATATTACATTAATTTGTATGTGATTCAGGGCTTTAAGTTCTGGAACTCGGATGCCAGTGTTTAATACTGTTGGAAATCACAGGACATAGAGTACAAAAGTAGTACCTCAACCTTGATTTTCTTCCTAATTTGTATTTACTCAAACTGATCGGTGAATATTATCCGTTTCATATTTTGAGACTGAAATTAGATCTGCATCTATACAAATTAAATGTGTCTCTCATGAACATGAGCAAATTGACTGAATGATGAAGCAGTACTGAACTTTATCCGGGAATCAAAATATTCACCTAGCAAAACGGGGGGATAACCTAAGGGAGCTAGGTCGAAGATCTTAGATGTAAGTGTTTGATAAACAAAGATTGCAGTTTGATTTACTTAGAAATAATGTTATGTACCTAGCCTCTCATCTGACGACAAGGTAAACACCACCAGGAGGATTGCGAGTAAGGAGAGTCGAGGGGACTAAGGATGATGGAAATAAAATTTGGGGGGGGACTGAAATTCTCACTATCTAACAATTATCAATTGATTGACAGACCTTTAATGCCGGCCTACAACTTGGGCGACAAACCAAATGATAACTTGCGTAACAAACATAATATTACTTGCATAACAACTGGGTGCTTCTATGACCAGTTCTGGGAAGGAGCATCAAATTGGTGCTGTAGAATAGAAGTGAACGGTCCAATCAGCTGGACAGCGAGATGAAGTGATGAACGCCACCCATTTTTTCGTTCCAGGATGGCTGTTGTCAGTTGAATTGCCAGGAAAGATTACATGCAATTCCTGGAGTCCCCAAATGTAGATATGTTTCCGCTTTTTTTTCTTTTGGTGCTCTAAATGCTAAAGCTGAACTTGCAGCGAAAGGTGCATCCAATGGAAAGGTGGAACCATTGCTGGAACCTATCGACCTAATTTTCCTTTACCACCTCCTCCTAATCTTCAGCCATGACATATCTAGTGGTTAATTGCAAGAGTGGTCACACAAACTCAAGGACCCGACATCTTAGATATCGTCAAATCATGTACCTCAACTAACCCACCCACGAATCAGGCTTTTCCCCGCTTAAAGCCACACCGTTTAAAACCGCTGCTGGGCCAGACAACACAACGTTCAAAAGACTAACGGCCGAACCGATACAAGATGAGAGGAACTCTCTTACAAGACAGATCAAAAATGAATACCAAAGAAAAGAAAAGGCGGACTTGCCACCAAGGACTCCGACAGAGAACGATAAGTACCAAGACTCCATGACGACGCCCCCAACAGGGTAACAACGCAAAGCGCCGCCGCCGTCTAGACCAAGATCGGTCAAGGTTTTCACCGAAACCCTAGTGCGGAGAAGGCACCCACAACAGCGTCCCCAAGAGGGTTACGACACCCGCAGGTGTCATCGCTGTTGGTGTCGAAGCGCCGAGCTTTCGCTCGGAAACACCTTACTACCACGCTAAGTGCAACGAAGGCACGCACAACAGCGCCCCCAAAAGGGTTACGACACCCGCAGACGTTGTCACTGTTAGCGCCGAAGCGGAGCTTTCGCTCGAGAGCACCTTTCTACTACACTCGATACCACGAAACGACAAAAGTCTCGAGCCAGACCACCAGGACACGATCTGGGAGCCGCCATTGCCGAAGCGAGGCCAGCACCAGGAACTCCTTCCACCAACTCCACGCCACCCACGTGGTCCGAGAAGACGATCATCAACGCAGCCACGTCACTCGCCGCAGAGTCGCATGCGCAAGCCACCTTCCGAGGCCACCGCCCCGGCGTCCAAGATCTCGAACCCAGGAAGAAGCAAGTGCCTAGACGAAAGTCCAACGGAACGGACAGTACAAGGAACGAGATAGTCTGCCCTAGGATAGTGGGGGTGCAACTAGCAGGATGCATCCGCCGGTCACACCTGCAAACCTCGAGTAAACGAGGCTGCTAGGCGGTCACCGGATCCAATCCCTCCTGGCTCGGATCCAGCACCACATCCACTCCATGGTCGGGGGAAGGGTTCCCGGACCTCGGAAACCACTAAACTGTCGGGCAGCAGGGCCCGCCCAACCCAGATCAGACCCACCTGAGCCCAGATCTGGGCCGAGAGCCCGCTGCCTCCGGCCAGCTCCGCGAGCCACTGTCCCGAGACCGAGTTGCCTCTGCTCCTTCCCGTCACCTGCTCCAGAGGAGAGCCGCCATCGAGCGCCCTGCAATCCTGACCGAGAAGTCCGGCCCGAAGCCGCATCCCCCGTCGTCCGAGCCTCCGCCACCACCACGCGACATCGCCGTCCCTGACCCGCCCCACCACCACCGAGTTTCCGCACCGCCGCCGAAGCAGCCGTGCCACCGCGCCCTCGGTCAGCACGGCGCCCAAGCTGCCAAGGCCGGCCCGCGTCAGCCTCCACGAGCGAGGGAGAGGAAACGCCTCGCCGCCGCTAGCACCTGGCCTACGGTCGGCGACACCGTCCGGTGGCGGCGCAGAGAGCCGAGGAACGACGGGGCGGCTAGGGTTCCCGCCCTTCGCTCGCGGGAGCGACGGGGGGAACAGGGGAGAGGAGGGCGGGGGCGGAGCGGCCGGCCTGCGGCGGCGCCGGGCCGCGGGTTGGCTGGCAGCGGTGGCGTCTAGGGTTAGAGGAGGGTCGCGGGTCGCAGGAGTTGTTTCCTGGGTCGCGAGCGTTTCGCACCAGTCGTATACGGCCGTACATCAACTAACAGGGCCAGCAAGTGCGATTGTGAGGCGTCAAGAAGAAACTCAGCAAAGCTCAGTTACTTCCTCTTGGAGTTGGGAATGCTTCAATTTCTTGGTATAAGAAAATGTTGTAGTGAATATGTCAACATAAGCTCATGAAGATACCGCATGTCTATCCGAAACACTCAGTCACTCAGAGCTCCATCTTTCAAACCCCGCATTGCCATCGCAGATTTGCAGGGTTACAGCTTCCCACAATCCCACCAGTCCCCTAACCCAACGCAGAGCTAGAACAACGATTCGAAGAAATCAAAACAGGAAGAGGCTCCCTCACCTGCGAACGAGGAGGCGGAAGTGAAGGTTAGCGACGCAGAGACCGCAGCCGAAAGCAACGTGCGGGAGGCGGAAGTGGAGGATGTGGAGGAAGAGGAGACGAAGGAACTCCGGAGGAACGAGGAGGAAGAAGCGCCCATCAGAAAAGGACGGATGCCGGCCGAGATCCTCCCGGAGTGGAGAGAGAGCCAGGGCGGGCCCTGGTGAGGGTCTGGAGGGGCGGCCGCCCTGGGCCCACGAATTTTGAGGCCCATGTATATGCATATACTATGTAGTATATATACCGTATATGCAAAAAAATATAATTGGGAATAGCGATTGCCGATTGGGCCTGCTGCCTGAGCCGCGTCCCGCGTATGCAGGCCACGCTTAACCTTAGCGAATGAGTGATTAAACTAGTGATCGATTCAGTTTTCAGGTTAGCAAAGGATACATAGACACACGAATCACACGATTATTAGTTTTGCTGCTGGACCTCGTGGCCTCGCTCGCCCGACAAAAATGCATCTTCCGAGCATGACTCGAGGTGTGATGCCGCCGCCCGTCGCCCGCCGACGGAATACTAATTAATTTTCTGATCTTCTTTCTAGTCTAGGTTGTTTATGTCCTAATCTTGACAATTAATCCATTTTTATTATTTTTAGTGTTACTCTGAAGCATTTATCTGGTGCTGTAAAATGAAAAAATGGCACATAAAGGGTATATTCATAATTTTTCTAAGAGTAGCACGAACACTCCAAAAAAATCCAGACGAGTTGGCGCTAGTTCTTGTGGACGAACAAAGTGATGCAAATTTAGAAGATGAGACTCGTACATAATACAATTGTTGAGAGCAATGCGGTAGATAACAATGTGAGTTATCATCGACACGTATGTAATTTATCTCTTACATAATCTACTAGTGTTGATGAGGAACCGGTCCATGTGTCTATCATATCCTTCGTGCGTGTCGTGATTTTTCCCATAAGGTATTTCACGTAAAAATATGTTTATTTGTATAGGGGCCCTAAATTTTAGTTTCGCCCCGGGTACTCAAAATCTCAGGACCGGCCATGGCGAGAGCGATGCCACTGGAGAGGCCAGGGCAAGCGCCATGACTGCGGGAAGTCGGAGTGCGGGTTTAGCCTCTCACTCTCGATGTTTTCATTTATCGTATGATCTTATCCATGTCTAGATGAGCTGCTTGGGCCTCCGCGCTCTACTAGTGGGCCTTCCTATTTTTTGTGAGACTTTCTATGTGAATCTCAAAAACATAGAGTTGCTTCTGGTTTTGTTTTCCTAATTAGTTTCTGTATTAGTACTTCTTTTTTTTAAAAAAATTACTACTCCTGCATAAGTAGCACACCACACTTGCATGCTTGCAGCCATGTATATTCTCTTTGGCTTTTGGACCTTAAACAGTTTTATATCATACACCCGTAATTATCGTATATTCTCAAAGCTTTGTTGTAACGAAATCTTCGAATACATCTTATGTTGATATGTTTTAACAACTTTTTTGTTCACATCTAGTTGTGAGTTTTGGTCACCAGGTATATGTATTATGAAGTTTTCTCCTCACCGATATAATCCTTTTCTCATGGTAATATCATTTAGAATGGATCAAATACCCACTTCTTGAACATGTAGATCATGGCTATGACCAAAAAACATCTAACAATTACTACCTATTATTTGGGTGGTAATTATAAAAAAAGAGACTTACGGGCTCTAGCACCCAAGTCATACTTTTATAGAGGAAGGGAGCTGCGAGAAACAACCATTTGGGTGGTAATTGTTAACAAGTACTCACTTCGTCCCTATATGTAAGGCATATAGTTTTTTAAAAGAATCCAAAATAGAGGGTAAAATAAGATTTTTGGACAATTTTACACATAAAAATGAGTCTCAATCTTGAACGGAGGGATTTTACACATTGTTTTCATTTTATGACTATTAAGGACTCATCTCTTTTTACAAAAACAAAACAAATGAGTCCATCGTATGCCAAATACCCATGTGTTAATATTCCTCCAGAGAGGAACATGCATGCCTCACGGCCACTCCCTTTGGCCGCGTGAGTTATGCTCTTTCGTGCCTCGGGTGTCCCCTCCCAAACATCCAAAGCCTATACACCTTCTTGCTTCCAAAAATAAATCGTCAAAAATTCTCATGTCTTTTTTACGGCATTTGAGTTCCTGAAACTTCTTAATACACAAAACAGGGTTTTCTTGATTTCCAGGGTTAAAACCAGAATAAGGGGCACAATGTGGATTGTACCCAAAATCATCATAATTCATAAACATAACCCTACAATAGTTGCAAATGGCTAAGAATATCGAGTAATAAATTGCAAAGTTCATGTATGCATTTTACATGCATCATTGGGAAATTCAGAATTGTTGAAAACTTCAAATCCAGAAAGGTGTGGGTACTTCCTATATCAACTAGTGGAAGAGCTCTCTTTCCTCCTATTAGAACGGTAAGGGTGAAAGTATTCGGGGAACTCTTTCGTTTAACTGCTTGAATTGAGATTTGCATCAATTTCTCTTCTTCCATGGAATTTGTAGCATGGATTTTGGAGCATGTCTAAGCAAGCATTTCAGCGTCCTCAATATTGTTTTCTATGTCGTGAAACTGTTCATCATCACTGTCTTTGCTATCTTCTGTAGCCACCAAGTTTAGTGACCGATATAGTTGGCAAGGATATCCAAAGAACCATTTCAGACCACAATCTTGCAAGTGGCTGGCTCTCTGAACTTTACTTCAGGCTTGGTCGGTTGTTTGTCCTTCTTTACACTGTTGTTATCATGATTGAGTCTTGGTTTAAATTGTTGTTGACCACTAAAATTTCTTCTGCTCAAATTGTTCTCAAACCCGAGCCTTCTGTTATGGCTTTGAGTTGTCGCTAGCATTCCTTTTTCCACACCCCTTGCATATTCAACAGCCTCATACAAAGAACTAGGTTTAAGAGGTTTCATATAATGCTTAATTTCCCTCTCAGACCATTGATGTAACATTTGATGTAGTATTGATCTTTCACTTCAGGATTTTCCGTCGTATAGTTAGCCATCTTGTCTTCGAACTTGCTAGTGTACTCAAAGACAGAACTGAGCCCTTGCTTGATGGCGTTCAACTCTTCTGGTGCTTCATAAGAGCAGGTTGATACAAATCTGAGCAACACAACCTCTCAAAATTGTTTCCAGTAAGATTTTCATCCAATACTCCGGAATTTCTTAGCCATGTGTCTGCCCTGCCGGTGATATACATTTGAGCATAGTCGAATTAGCATTTTCCGGTACATAAACAATGTCAGAGTACATTTTTGTCAATTGTAACCATTCCTCTGGTTTATTACCGTCAAATCTTGGAAAATTCATTTTTGGGAGCCTTTGCTATTGATTTGTAAAATTGTGCATCCCGATCAGGTTCCTGATGCCTATGTCATCCGTGGTACTGGTTACGGTCAGGAGGTTTAGGTTGCCTTTCATTGGCGTACTGTGCCAATTGGTTTCTGTTTGTAGCAAAATTTTGCTACGGAGGAGTGGGTGAAGGAGATATGCCCTAGAGGCAATTAATAAAGTGTATTTCTTTATCATATCTCGTTTGTTCATAATACGTTTTTGTGTCATGCTATAACCGTATTAAGCGGAAACATTAATACGGGTGTGATGCGTAAACAACCAGGTCCCTAGTAGCCTCTACTAAGACTAGTTTCGTTGCGCGATCGATGATCGAGGTTTTCCGATCATAGGGCATGGCGCCGGTCGGCAATGAAAGTCATATCATTGGTGTAACGATGTGATGGACATACCCATATTTGTAGGGCGTAGTCATTACGCCTTTGACCGTGAGACCAACTCTTATTGTTATTCCTGAAAGATACTTTGATTGCACCAAACGTCGTATCTTATTTAGTATGACAAAACGGTGATACTTTTGAGTATCGGAAGGGAGTAGTTGAGACGAGGGGTCAAGAGCGGGATTTGCCAGTCCGCATAGCATGATAGATACTCTAGGGCCCACTCGGTGAGATTATGTCTAATGAACTTCCAAGCATGTGACTAGGTCACGGAGACATGAAATCATAGACGAGTAGAAGATAGCGTTATCGGAAACGAGGTCAGCTAGGTATGGAGATATCTATGAACGACGCTCGGACACGCTAAGTATCGCTATGACAAAAGGTTTAAGACTTTACGTTCAGGTTTGATAGATGAAAGTCATGCGTTATATCACAGGGATTAATTCATGGGGTCCAGGCCTACGAGTTAGTCACTGATCGGAGAGGAGTCTCGATCATGTCTGTTATTATATCGAACCGCTAGGGTAACAAACTTAAGGGGTTTCGACAAGACAACCGGAAAGGAAAGATATCACCGGGAACGTCCCGGGAGAGGTCCGATGGAGATCGGGCAGCGACAAAATAGTTTTTGGCGCTAGAATAAATTATATATAATATGTTTGATATTAATTAGTGTAATTAATGTCTAAATATGATTTTATATATTTATTTTCGAATTTATTTAGGCTGATTTCCCTATATGGTCCTTCTGGTCGAAAGAAGGCCCAAGAGGGGGCAAATTCCCTAGGGGAATTCGGTGGGAGCACTGGGGCCCACCATGGGGGCGGCGCACCAGCCATGCCGTACCAGGCATGTGGGGGTTAGTCCCACATTGCCTAGCTGGCAAGTTGGCTCCCCCCTGGGAACCTATATAAGAAGGGGCACCCCTGGCCTTTTAATTCACCAATTAATTCCCCAATTCTCTCTTGTTTTCGTGATTCCCTTTGTCGGAGTTGCGCCGAGTTGAGAGGGGGATCTCTTCCAGCATAGCCCGCTGCCACACTGCTAGTCTTCCGGTCCAAGTCTTCCGCTGCTCGTCCTGGACTAGAGCTTCAGAGGCCGTCGTCTCCACTGTACGTGTGTAACGCCCTGCGAGGTGCTGAGCTAGCGGTGCTCGGAGGTCTGCTTCCTCTTCACGACCTTGAGGTCGGCTACGTCGGTCTTGATCGTCAACGTTTGTGCGGGAACATAATCCTGCTTTCGGTCTACAAGGGTATGTATTCCGATCTCCGTTCGTACTACTATATCTGCATAGAATAGATCTTGGTATGTTTTAAGGATATCGTTGCTAGGAATTTTTTGTTTTCTGCACACGATCCCCTTTAGTGGGTGGGTTTGGAGCTAGTTGGGGTGTGTTTTGGCTGTAAAATTGTTGCCAGTTTGGTAGGGAATGAGGGTAGCAGCGTGGGTTATGTGGATTGTAAGGATTAGGGTTGATTGCTAGCTGGAAATGAGGGGTTTTGTGGTGGGTTGGGTATTGTTCCCACTGTGGGTACACTGGCTGGGATGGGTAACTGGTGGGTGGAGGATAAGCATTGTATTGGTGTTGTTGTGGCTGGTAGTTAAGATGTTGGTACTGTGTTTCAAAGGAGAATTGATGCTCTTGCTGAATTTCCTCTCGAACCCCATTTGTTGTCTAAGGATCTGGGATGTAATATCTAGTTGGTGAAGGGGATCGCAGGCAGAAAACAAAAAAAAATCCTAGCAACGATATCCTTAGACTAGACAAGATCTATACTATGCAGATATAGAAGTACGGCGGAGATCGAAATACATACCCTCGTAGACCGAATAGCGGGGATTACGCTCCCGTACAAGCGTTGACGACGAAGAGGACGTAGCCGACCTCTAGGTCATGAAGAACTCGGCGCAACGAAGACGACGAAAATGACCTCGAGGTCGGATGAAGGAAGTAGGCCTCCGAGCATCGCTAGCGCAACACCTCGCAGGGCGTTACACACATACGGTGCAGACGACGGCCTCCGAAGCTCCAGTCCAGAACGAGCAGCGGAAGACTTGGACCGGAACACCAGCAGCGCGACAGCGGGATATGGTGGAGAGATCCCCTCATCATCCTCGGCGCAACTCCGACAAAGGGAATCACGAAATCGAGGAGAAATAAGAGAATTAATTGGTTGAATAAAAAGGCCAGGGGTGCCCCTTCTTATATAGGCTCCCGGGGGGAGCCAACCTTGCCAGCCAAGCAATGTGGGACTATCCCCTATTGCCTGGTGCGGCTCAAGAGGGTGCGCCGGCCCTAGGTGGGCCCCATTTGGCCCATCTAGGCCGGCCAAGCCTTCCCCACCGAATTCCCTTGGGGTCCCCCCCCCCCCAATGGGTCTCTTTCCACCAGAAGGCCCATTTAGTGAAATTAGCATAAATAAATTTGAAAATAAATATATAAAATCATATTTAAACATTAATTACACTAATTAATATCATCATATTATATATAATTTATTCTAGCTTCGAAAAACATATCGTCGCTGCCCGATCTCCATCGGACCATTCCCGGGACGTTCCCGGTGATCTCTTTCCTTTCCGGTTGTCTTGTCGAAACCCCTTAAGTGTGTTACCCTAGCGGTTCGATATAATAACAGACATGATCGAGTCTCCTCTACGATCAATGACTAACCCCTATTTCCGGTGCCAGGCCACAGACCACCTCATCGCCTCCTGCCTGATCCCCTACGGTGTGCGGACTACCGAATCTGGGGTCACAGAGCAAGGGACCCCGCTTGCTCCATCTCGTCTGCTCCGCCTCGCCGTCTCCCCGTCCCACCCATCGTCGCGCCGCGCCCTTGCAACCCGCCTGCCCTCGCCGCGCCCATGGCCTTCCTCGGCGTCGTAGGCCTGGACCCATGAATTAATCCCTGTAATATAACGAATGACTTTCATCTATCAAACCTGAACGTTAAGTCTTAAACCCTTTGTCATGGTGATACTTAGCGTGTCCGAGCATCGTTCTTAGATATCTCCATGAAGGGGATCGTGTGCAGAAAACAAAAAAATTCCTAGCAACAATATCCTTAAACTAGCCAAGATCTACACTATGCAGATATAGAAGTATGGCGGAGATCGGAATACATACCCTCGTAAACCGAATAGCGGGGATAGCGCTCCCGCACAAGCGTTGACGACGAAGACGACGTAGCCGACCTCTAGGTCGCGAAGAACTCGGCGCGACAAAGACGACGAAGATGACCCCGAGGTCGGGTGGAGGAAGTAGGCCTCCGAGTACCGCTAGCGCAGCACCTTGCAGGGCGACACACATATACGGTGGAGACGACGGCCTTCGAAGCTCCAGTCCAGGACGAGCAGCGGAAGACTTTGACCGGAATACCAGCAGCGCGGCAGCTGTAACATCCCAACATTTTATAATATTCAAAAATCACTAAAATTTAAAACTTTTCTTTTTATTAAAATAAAATATTAAAGGTATAAGGAAACCAACTATGAAAGACTTCAAACTTGAGTTAATATTTCCAATGTCACAGTTTAAACATTTTATTATCCAATGTGTTTCAAAAACCTTAAAATATAATTTGACAAATAGTTTACAAACTACAATCCATTTTATTTTAAATAAATTAGTTCTTTATAAGTATTTGAATTAAACCACTTAGTCATATCTATTCATAAATACAAGGTTATTCAAAAGATTATATAATTACTAAATGGTTTTCATTCCTTTAACTATGTTCAAAATATAGTTTGGAAATTATAAGCCTATAGTGTATAACTTTAAAACTTCATAGAATTTAAATTAATGAATTAGCCAAATAAACATTTCATTTGCTCAAATGAATTTCATCTATTTTCAAAGCATGAAATGATTAATATATTCTAAATAAGAATAGAATTAAAACAAAGGTCTTGTCCAAAGTTGTTATGAAATTTCAAATGCATCATCATAAAATAAAATATAATGTTACACAAAAAAAAATAACATTAGAATCCATTATATTTCCTACTACTTTAAAAATTATTTAAATTATATTAAGCTTCTATTAAACCAAAATAAAGATGCATGTTTAAGAAAATGTGTTTAAATAACTTAAATTAAAACATAATTGAATATGGGTATTTCATATAATTTATTTAGCCAAAATTAAAATGAATTAAACCCTAGTTATAAATTAAACATAAAGTGTCAATTTCACATTTAATCAATATTTCTAAAGTATTATTTTTGAAAAGTGTTCAAAACATACCCACAACTGGTTTAACAGCAAGAGATTATTTTTACAAATTTTTAGAAATTAATTTGACATCATTTGGACATTTAAATCAAAAGATATGAATTAAATAAATAAAAACAGAAAAGGAAAATAGTTGCTGACGTCAGCGATGACGTCAGCCGATCTTCTCCAACTCACGTCCGAATCTTGCGCTGAAGATGGAATCGAATCGGAGTCGATTTCTCTCCGTTTCTTGCGGGATTTGTTGCCGTAGATGCGTCCATATAAGCCCCAGATCCCGCCGCCGTTTTCCCCTCTCGAACCCTAGCTCAGAACGCCCCCAGGCCGCCACGGTTGCTCGCCGGAGAAGCTCGAAGCCGCCGCCGTTTTCCTTCGTTTCCCGGCGAGGTAAATCCTCCCCGTCTCCGAGACCACGCCTATCTGCCTCGCCGCGTCCGTGCGCACCTCCTGACCTCGCCCTCGTCCGTTTTCTGCAGCCAAACGTGGAGGCGAGAGCGACCCGAAGGTCACCGGCGTTCGGACCACTCCGGCCTCGTATCCTCGCTGCCCTCGCACGCAATCGACGACGCCGCCACTTCCATCTCCTCCGTCGCCGCGCGCCGTGCGTCGCCGTCGTCTCCGCCGAGCAAGGGGATCGCCGGAGCATCGTGTGCGTCCAAGACCGAGGCCGCGCCGCCGTCTCCTTCGTCGCCGGTAGCCACCGCGCCGCCACCATCTGGTACGCAACGTGAGCCGTCCGATCCAATCTCAACGACTTAGATTAGATGTCGCGGACGAATCGGTACGATCCGATCTGGACCGTCAGATCCAGATCTGACGGCCCAGATCTATGACTTATCCAGTCAGCGCCGCGTGGCAGCCACGTCAGCGCCACGTCACTGCCCAGTCAGCTGCCACGTGGAAAACGATTTTATTAATTAAATTTAATTGGCAGTTTTACAGAAACACCCCTGTTACTTAGATCTATCACAACTTTTTAACCACAACTCCAAATTTAATAATTTTTATATATTTGGAAAGCTCTTGACATGTAGAATATTTTGGATCTGACGAAATTCAAATTTGACTTAGTATAAAATATTCAAAATTCAAATGGGAATTTGAGTATATTAGTAATAACTTTAAATCTATAAATCCAAAAATATTACAAATAAATATGTTTTAGAAACTTTAGAATATTTGTAAATTAATGCTACTGCTATAAAATATTTTTGAGTAATTTTTGAATGATTTCATAGTTGTGTGTTTAAATTGAATAGTTTGACTAATTTTGAAATAACTTTTAATAGAAACATTAATTTTGATTAAATCCAATTGCAATAGATCTAATTAAATGCTCTCTGTCTATTAACACTAATTATAAAATTTTGTTATAAAAATTTAATCATAGGAAACTTTAATCTTATAATTATTCCTTTTATTATATTTTCCAAAATTAGAAATTAATTAAATTGCATTTATAAATTCATGCATATTTATAAAGAAATCACAAAAGTTATTTTGATGTTTCTTGTGATTTAAAATTTCATTTCATTCATAGCATATTTTATTCTCATAGGAAAACTCCTCCCCATTTTCTCTAAGTTAGGATTATTTTCAAACTTAGTATTTTGGGAAAAGTGCTATACACTTAGACACTTAGTAATCTTCAACATGGAGCTGGAAGACCAAAGAAGGACTTAGCCAAAAACAAGACTTCAGACGTATCTTCAAGGAGAAGAAGCACTTAGAAGAAAATCAAGAAGAAGTTCATGAAGGACTTAGAAGAAAACAGACTCTGGAAGCATCCCAAAGATGTCAAGCACTTAGAAGAAAAGTGAGAAGAAGTTCAAGAAGGACAACCCCCTTTTATTCTCTAAGTCTTTCTCTCTGTCTTTCTTCTCCTCTGAGATTTCATGAAGACTAAGTAAAACCAAGACCAGCCTCGAGGATACAAGAACCATCAAGTCTGAAGATTCAGCAAGACCACCAAGAACTCAATCAAGACATCATCCAGAAGAAAGTTACAAGTCTGGAGATGAAGCCTGGAGGACAACTACATCTTTCTTTCTATTTTTTCCCTCTTTCCTAATCTTGTCTTTTAGACTTAAACAAATTTGATCATGATGTTATCATCTTGAAGTTGTTGGATCCTAACGGCATAGTGAGATGAAGCGGCATGTAAACAAACCTTACATGTCCACGTACATGAGACCTGTTCCACAATTTAAGTGGCTGGCCGGGTGTATGTCTCTCTCACTATAGTGAATGTCCAATTTACAAAGAGTTGATAATAATTGTTGATCATCTTGAACAAACGACTTAGTATTTTTCCCTAAGTACTTTGCACATCATGGCTAAGCCATTTGAGTGCTTGTTTCAAGAAGAGATAAAACAAAGTATGTTTATCCAACTTAAGACCTTAGTCCTTAGTCATTCTTGACCCACCTATTTGCCTTGCATTAACTTAAGAGATTTTCATAGCATAACATGCATCTCTAGCCCTTAGAAATAATTTGCATATCATACATGACATGTTTTCCTTAGGAGTTTTACAAAACTTGTTGTTCATTTGATATGAGCATGTATGTTGATGATTGTTGATTGTGGTATTGTTGTTTGCTATTATTGTTTAGATTAAACGGAGAGCAAACGTTCGTTGTTGAAAAGAGTTTGTGAACAACGACAACATTCAAAGGCAAGTGGCACACCTCATAAACTTCCTATTTTTATATGCATTACTTAGTGTATTTTTATATGCATGTGTTGCTATGCTAAACCTGTGTAGAATCCCTTATTCCTGTGTCTAGGTGCCTATGCAATACTTAGTAGAATTATTGATGCTATGCAAATGTTGTTTTGTGAAAATCTAAATTCTACTAAGTTAAGAATGAAACACCTGGGTGGTAATTGGTTGTATGGTTTATGTTGAGTGGCTACTCAGGTCCATGTCTATGGTTCCTGGAGTATGTACGCTTGAGAATGGCCACCCAGGAACAGAGGAATCTGAAGAACTCCGAGTGACGATTGCTTCCAGTGCAGCCATTGCCATATGGGCTCTGGCTTGATCAATTATGTTGCGTGGACTCTCTCCGGCTTGACAAGCAGATGTAGGGGGATGTTAGGTGGAACGGGTCAAGCCAGGTGGGAGGGAAAATGCTTCTGAAAGATCTCGTCTCATTCTCTTATTTCCTTATCACAAATGGTGTGTAAAGGATGCCTTGGGTTGAATGGGTACAATGGTGAAAGTGCACAACCTCTGCAGAGTGTAAAACTAAGTACTTAGCCGTGTCCCCGGTTACGGACAATTTTGAGCAGCTGATCAAGGACGTCAACGGAGGATTCCACCATTCCAACTTCAGAAATAAAACTTGATGGGTGAACAAGGGAAGATGAGATTTATGGTTTTCATGCCATACTCGTCGATTTCAAGAAAAGTGTTTTCAAAAGAGTAGGAAAATTTGGCTTTATGCAAATTAGCCTTGAGCTCCACCAGCCAAATATGCATATAGCCTTTTGAGTTATTTCCTTAAGTGTCCACCATAGTGTCACTTGCCAGACTCCATTTTTAATGGAATCTGACCCACGTTGTTGCAATATTTTTCTTATTGCAGATTTGATCAGATGACGAGTGAGGTTTCGTTTAAAGGTTTCGAGTCTACAACCAACATGTTTTTCTCCTGTGGCAGCATGAAAGTTATAGAGGCTCACTGCTATTGTATTTCCGCTGTGTACTTTTTCAATGCTAGCTTTAAGCTATGCAACTTGTATTAAATACTTTGTAATTCTAGATCATCGATGTAATAAAATTGACGCCTTGTTGTGATATTACATCGTAAACTGTGTGTGCAAATGAATCGATCCAGGGATTTGCACTATACACAGGTATCTGCCTTATTTAAAGTGCAGGTACGCTACAGATGGTATCAGAGCACTGTGTTGCCTGTAGGTTCGAAACCCTAGGTTTGGATAGAAATAGGTTTGACCATAGGATTGAAAATCTATTTTTCTTCACTTTTCTAGAAACAAATCTTTTCACTATGTCTTTCTCGTATTCTCATCTACTATCAACCTTCTAAAAACCTCTTATCTTTTTCTAGATGACCATGTTCTTATAGTCGAAGTCTGCTTCTGCTGGCTCATATGGAAAAGCTACGATTAATCATGAAGTTCTGCATGTATGGAAGACCACTGAAGAACCAGGTTTCGACCAACACTTCTAAGATATCCAAGAAAGTTGAACAAGAACTTGAAGCAGTCATGAAGGAGGTAGATTTGACAACCACCAAAAATAGAATGACGATATCGTGTTAGTGTATTGATCATATCAACTTGGCTATATGACAATACTAGATTGTTTGTTAGTTGTGAACCCTGTTGCTTGATGTTTGTTAGATGTTGATTGATTATGTTATAGATTAGTTGCCTTGTTTTGTTTTCTTGAACTAGGATTCCTCCATAGTACAAATAATTCAACTCATTGCTTTCTAAAATAAACAGATGTCTCACCCCAACACCAACACCAGTGATTTGCATACAACTATGCGACTACTATTAGAGAACCAGAGTCAGATGTTGAAGATGATCAATGAGCAACTGCCTAAGATTGATCAAAACCATAGTGATTTTGAAGAGAACCTTATGACCGAACCAAAGGCATGCAAAACTTGTGGAGAGATAGGACATACGCCCCAAGAATGCACTGATGAGTGGCCCCATGGTTATACCGAACATCCAGTTAGGGAATGCCCCACAAGTCAGATGTCTTGCTGTTTTTGTGAAGCAACAAATCACGTTCCAACTCAACATCAACTCTACCACGTGGTGCAAGAAGTCAGTCAGCAAGCCAAAAAGGGGATGCAACAAAATCTCATGAAGTATGTGGAAGTACAAGAAAACAAGGAGGAACACAAAAGAGATACTAGCCATATAAGATGTTTTACCTGTGGAGAACTAGGACATTATTCATGGGACTGCAAAGAGAAAAGGACTGGTCAGGATACTGAACCAAATCTTCATCAAAATGAGACTGTGGGTCATACTAAGGTGAAGAATGAAATAAGAGTAAGGTCACTTCCGAAGAAATCCAAAAGTACCTCCAAGTGTTGCTATAAATGTGAAGGAGATCACCTAGCTCGAAACTGTCAAATCAAACGAGACTGGACTTCTTTAATTGAGATAGAATATAGCAAACAAGATTTGGAAGAGCTGTTAGCCCTGGAAACACCAAAGAAGAAGAGGAACTTAAGTGACGTAATTTGCTACAAATGTAAAGACAAAGGACATTATGCTGATAAGTGCCCAGAGCGGAAGAAGGATAAATCTCTCCAAGGACCGAGTGGAAAGCGTGAGTGCTAAAAACTTTCTGTATCCACCACATGCCATTGTATTTTGAATACTTGTACGCTCTACATCAGAGGAATAAACAAGATTACACAAAGTTTCTAGACTGACCACAAAAATTTCTTTTAAGGGTGGTAGCCACCTAGATAATTCAAACACAATGGAACTAAACCCAGAGATCTCAAACTACCTTTCTTTCTATCCTCCTAATCAGAAAAACCATTCGCTGCCAAGTTTTCAAGTTTCTATGTCAAAAAAAAAATTCATTTCCCGAAACATCCCGAGTAATCAGAATCAATCAAACAATTGATTTGTCTTTCTAGCTTCTCCGAATCTCGAGGACGAGATTCCTTTTAAGGGTGGTAGTCTGTAACATCCCAACATTTTATAATATTCAAAAATCACTAAAATTTAAAACTTTTCTTTTTATTAAAATAAAATATTAAAGGTATAAGGAAACCAACTATGAAAGACTTCAAACTTGAGTTAATATTTCCAATGTCACAGTTTAAACATTTTATTATCCAATGTGTTTCAAAAACCTTAAAATATAATTTGACAAATAGTTTACAAACTACAATCCATTTTATTTTAAATAAATTAGTTCTTTATAAGTATTTGAATTAAACCACTTAGTCATATCTATTCATAAATACAAGGTTATTCAAAAGATTATATAATTACTAAATGGTTTTCATTCCTTTAACTATGTTCAAAATATAGTTTGGAAATTATAAGCCTATAGTGTATAACTTTAAAACTTCATAGAATTTAAATTAATGAATTAGCCAAATAAACATTTCATTTGCTCAAATGAATTTCATCTATTTTCAAAGCATGAAATGATTAATATATTCTAAATAAGAATAGAATTAAAACAAAGGTCTTGTCCAAAGTTGTTATGAAATTTCAAATGCATCATCATAAAATAAAATATAATGTTACACAAAAAAAAATTAATTAACATTAGAATCCATTATATTTCCTATTACTTTAAAAATTATTTAAATTATATTAAGCTTCTATTAAACCAAAATAAAGATGCATGTTTAAGAAAATGTGTTTAAATAACTTAAATTAAAACATAATTGAATATGGGTATTTCATACTCGTCGATTTCAAGAAAAGTGTTTTCAAAAGAGTAGGAAAAATTGGCTTTATGCAAATTAGCCTTGAGCTCCACCAGCCAAATATGCATATAGGCTTTAGAGTTATTTCCTTAAGTGTCCATCATAGTGTCACTTGCCAGACTCCATTTTTAATGGAATCTGACCAACGTTGTTGCAATATTTTTCTTATTGCAGATTTGATCAGATGACGAGTGAGGTTTCGTTTAAAGGTTTCGAGTCTACAACCAACATGTTTTTCGCCTGTGGCAGCATGAAAGTTATAGAGGCTCACTGCTATTGTATTTCCGCTGTGTACTTTTTCAATGCTAGCTTTAAGCTATGCAACTTGTATTAAATACTTTGTAATTCTGGATCATCGATGTAATAAAATTGACGCCTTGTTGTGATATTACATCGTAAACTGTGTGTGCAAATGAATCGATCCAGGGATTTGCACTATACACAGGAATCTGCCTTATTTAAAGTGCAGGTACGCTACAGCAGCGCTGCAGCGGGCTATGGTGGAAGAGATCCCCCTCCTCTACTCGGCGCAACTCCGACAAAGGGAATCACGAGATCGAGAGAGAATTAGGGAATTAATTGGTGAATTAAAAGCCCAGGGGTGCGCCTCTATATAAAGACTCCCGGGGGGAGCCAACTTGCCAGCATCCCCCATTGCCTGGTGCGGCTCCCATGGTGCGCCGGCCACCTGGTGGGCCCCTTTTGGCCCACCTAGGTCGGCCACCTTGACCCCCACCGAATTCCCTTGAGGAATTTTTCCCCTCTTGGGCCTTCTTTCGACCAAAAGGCCCATTTAGGGAAATCAGCCTAAATAAATTCGAGAAATAAATATTTAAAATCATATTTGCACATTAATTACACTAATTAATATCGAACATATTATATATAATTTATTCTAGCTCCGAAAACTCTTTCGTCGCTGCCCGATCTCCATCGGACCATTCCCGGGACGTTCCCGGTGATCTCTTTCCTTTCCGGTTGTCTTGTCGAAACCCGTTAAGTGTGTTACCCTAGCGGTTCGATATAATAACAGGTACGATCAAGACTCCTCTATGATCAACGACTAACTCGTAGGCCTAGACCCCATGAATTAATCCCTGTGATATAACGAATGACTTTCATCTATCAAACCTAGACGTCTAGTCTTAAACTCTTTGTCATGGCGATACTTAGCGTGTCCGAGCATCATTCTCAGATATCTCCATACCTTGTATGATCTCGTTACCGACATCTCTATCTTCTACTCGTCCATGATATTATGTCAGCTGGTGACCTAGTCACATGTTTGCAAACTCATTTGACATAATCTCACCGAGTGGGCCCTAGAGTATCTATCCGGCTATGCGGACTGACAAATCCCGATGTTGACCCCTCGTCTCAACTACCCCCTTCCGATAACCAAAAGTATCACCTATCATTGTCACACCATATAAGATATGACGTTTGGTGCGATCAAACTAACTTCCAGGGATAACAATAAGAGTTGGTCTCACGGTCTGAAGGCGTAATGACTATGTCCTATAAATATTGGGTTTGTCCATCACATCGTTACACCTAACGATATGACTTCCATTGCCGACCGGCGCCATGCCCTATGATCGGAAAACCTCGATCATCAATCGCGCAACGAAACTAGTCTTAGTAGAGGCTACTAGTGACCTGGTTGTTTATCTACCACACATGTATTAATGTTTTCGCTTAATACAGTTATAGCATGGTGTAAAACATATAATGAACGATTGGGATATTGCCAATATACTATGTTTATTAAGTGCCTCTAGGGCATATTCCCTTCAGTCTCCCACTTGCACTAGAGTAACACTTAATCTAGTTTACAACTTGGTAAAAGCTCAACACCCATAGCATCTTGGTGCCTGCTTCGCCTCGTGGAAGAGGAATAGAGTCAATAGATCTCACACATTGAGACCTATATGTGTTTTGCAACACTTCTATGTCACCTAGTTTGACATCATCCCGTATCTTACGATGACGGTGAAATATATCCTAGTGGATGGAGTGAGACTCGAGCATTCGCGTAGCATGGGACTTAAAAGTCTAAGAGATCTATTAAGGGGACCACCTACGCTCGGAAAACTACTCAGTCCAATCACACTTGCTACTTCTGAAGTCGCGATATATTTCTATACCTATGTAGATTATGCGACAGTGCATTCATATGCGGCTTCGCAAACTAACCATGTCTTTCTTCAAAATAAAGGACATCTCCTATATGAGATTTCTAGTCGCATGGGTCAGTGTCATAACTTGCATCATCGTAACTGCTTTACGGCAAGTTGTCTTTCCACTCTTTCCCTTTACTAGAAAACATATCTTCAGTTCTCATAGACACTGTAGAATAAACTTAACGTTTGTTCATTGATCCACACAAGGATCACTCTAGAACCTATTCTTCAACCAAGAACTCGGGTCACACCAAGTCGAGCTTTCAGCCTGATAGACTCTATGTGTGATACATAGAGAATGTCGAACATCATTTTCTATCACTGAAAAAGCCAAAATAAACTTAATATGTTACCTAGTCATACAAGCAAGAACCTCTTTCTTCGCTTGTCCTATTCTGAAACACTTCAGAATCTTGACTTAGGAAATATTCTGACCTAATGTTATTAAGCCCCTTCTGATCTATACAATTATAAATCGGATGCCTAATACTCCTAACTTCATTTCATAGAAAATTTAATCACTTAAATAATCCTTTACACTCTACTAGAGGATCTGTGTCATTCAATATGTTGTTACATATCAAATCACAAATGACACCTAGCTCCCACTCAAATATGCCTTCCGCATATAAGATCAAGGAAAGCTACTTAGCCCCCACTCAAATATGCCTTCCGCATATAAGATCAAGGAAAGCTACTTTGCTCCCACTCACTTCTTTGCAAATGTAGGTTTCTTCAACTATTTTGGACAACTCCAAAATCCTTTGATCACATTATCAAAGTGAAGATTCCAGCTCCGATATGCTTGCTTCAGCCCATAAATGGACCACCGAAGTTTGCATACATGTTTAGCATCCTCAGGATCACCAACTCTTTCTTAATGACACTATTAAGAAACATGGTTTCCTTATCCATCTATCAATTTCTCATTCGAAATTATAGTGATTGCTAAACGACCCAGAATAGATTTAGTCTTCGCCACTTGAGACAAACTCTCATGTGGTCAACTTTTGAATCTGTCGGAACTGTTTCACGACAAACCGAATCTGCTCAATGTCTATTTTCTCATAAAATTCCATATACCATTAACATCCTAGATGCCATCAAGAAGATCTCCCAAGCCTTTACCTGGTAATCGTATATGGATTTTATTTCGGATCATAAATGACTCATAGCCATTTCTCGGACTTAGGTCCACCATCTCTTCTTCGTAGTTCGTAGGTCTGTCATATTCATTTAATATGACCTTCATGACAAGATTGTCGTAACACACAGTGTGGAACACAACCTCGTATGCCTACGCTCTTAGTATGAGCTCAGAACATCATGATCTTGAATCATCAGCTTTTTCAAGCTATGGAGCCTGACACTGAAAACATTTTCGATTGCGCCACTCTGATGTCTGGAGAGGAAGTTTACCAACTTCGTCTTGCTCTACTTTCTTTCTCACTTATACCCTTGGACAAGAAACTATTTCTTTCGCAAGGTATATCCCGGCAAAGATTTTGCCTATGTCGTGAGACACGTACCCAACTAACTCTTTAGGTACGGTACACTACAAAGATTAATCCATTTTAGGTTTGATCACATCGAAACACTAAATTGCTGAAACGACAATCCAGGTTAAAAGCCATCCCATCACTCGTATGGTATTGTTTCCATGGATTCAAATGGTTTCCCTGTTTGCTAACGTGAGTGTTTACGTTTCTACCATATGACTCTAATGATCACAATAATTTGGTAAGAGATTCTTTTACCACACACTATCCGATAGGGTGCGATTACGACGTCCTAACACACCATAACACTATGGTGTTCCATGCGACGTAATTTGTGGAACTCTTCTCACAAGTCTTCCAATGATGTGCCAACATTATAACTCAAATCTTTATTTCCTCGATGTGTATCGCAGGAATTTGATTTTCTTGTTAAGTTTATTTCCTACTTTATTCTGAACTTGTTTGATTGAATCAAAGTTTCCATACCAACATTCCCCGAGTAGATATCCATATATCTACTCGAATGTTCATGAAGTCTATGAAATAAGACTTCCACTATACGTTAAAGTACTTCATTGATTCACATACACCGAAATGCACGATTCTCAACAACCTATACTCAAAACGTTCAGTGAAGTTCACGAAATAAAGGTCTCCACTACCCGTCAATTACTTCATTGAACCACATACATCTCTGTGTATGACTATCAATAAGTTATATGCCCGCTTTCCGAAAACGGTGTCACAGTTATTTTGCAAGTGTCAAAAGATCAAATCTTAGGACTTGTAGATCCATCCGGTATGGAGCTAATGCATTGACTATAACATTGACATGACTAAACGGTAGTGCCACACATATGTGGTGTCTTTATTAAGTTTGTATCCTTTGGCATTAGTATTATGAATGTGGGAGCTTCTACCAACTAAATTCAAATCGGCATATGATCATTACTTCATAAATATAGTAGGACACCAAATTTGTCACTATCATGTATGAACAAGTGTCTCGCAAGAGGAGAGACACTTGTAACGATCATACTAACAGGCGATCATAAAGAATTTATTCAAATGGTAGGTCTAGAGGGAGAGTGTCTATGGCCATCACAACAACTTGACTGCCATTATCAACACGCAATGTCGCCTCACCTTTCAAGCTACTCAAGCAGTAAACCTGGTTTTCACAAAACAAGACTAGTTCAAAACTTAGTCACTACTGCGAGTACTTGCTTAGCTAAAACATTCATAACATGTATATCATATATACACCATCATCATCGATGACTTCCGGCGATCTGTTTCATTTTCTTGATACTTCCACCGTAATCAAGAACCATGAAGGTGAACGATTCCCCTTGCATGACATAGTCTATGACAAAGCATTTGCACTTGGCAACGATGTCTGTCATCCAGTGATTGAGCTGAGCGAGGTGTCTCAATGTTCATTAAGTATGAACATATGTCACTAAGTATGAACGCCACGTGCTCCCTCAATGTGTGTATTCTCTTCCATCTTGGTTGAGAAGAAAATCAGTCAACGTACTGATAAACTTCATCAACCCGACGTTTGGGGTACCCCGAGTTTAGCGACCATATCATATGTTCGTGATCTAAAAACTCGTACCCACTGTTGGTTCTCTATGGCAGAGATCATAGCATACACTGGACTATGATGATATCATCCGCACAAAATCCGATAATCCAAATTATCTTTTGTTAGCGGAATCTCCGGGTTTATCTCCTAGCAGGTGTTATATCACAAAGAGCTAACGGTTTAAACAAGGAGTATCCTCAAGCTAAAGTATAAAACTATGAAGTTTGGACCCAACCTTTTAAGTTTCTCAATCGCGAGAATGCGTCTAATTTGAAAATATGCTATCACAATGGTTAATATCTACAAAGGTTTGCAGAACAGACTTTGTTCATTATATTATGAGTTCTATTATTTTTGAAATAACTATCCAAACTCCTACTCAAACGAACATCCCTCCTGGTCGTTTAAGCGATTACACGGCCCACATCCATTGCACCACCCCTCATCATCAGAGCCGGCGGCACAACTTCAAGAGTAGACAATTGTCCGCCACACCAATTTTGTGACTCGTGCTTGACCTTTCGGTCTCACTGTTCCGAGGCCATATTTCTGAATATGCTAGGCTCGCCACCAAAAACCTCCACGTTGACGCTTGTGCAACATGGCTTACACCCACTGTATGCGAACGACGAGATGTCTGACACCCGATCATCACGGCTTGCCTCATAACGTAGAACTTTCTTGGTGGTGCGCGTTGGAGGGAGAACACTAGTGGTATTTAGAAGGGATCATCATATATAACTACCGCCGCGTAACTAATATATACTAATATATATAATCACACAATATAAGATGCACACAAAACATAAAATGTAATGCGACGTGATATGGTCCATGCGCCATGGTCTTCTTGGCGCCCGCAGTTCATAAACAATTTAATAAACCTACCTTGACCATATTACATAGCCCCTGCAAAATAAAGTTAGACGCTTCTACTTTATCTTTTGCATATTTTACGTGGCTTGGGGCTTTCGTAAGTAGAACCACTTCATACCTACGAACCTTATGACCACAACAACGATCCAATAATTGCATGTTTAAGCATCCCTTTCGGACCCTCCATTGAAAATGCAAAGCCAACTAAAGAGAGAGAAACATGCACCCGCCAGCCACAGATACGGTACAAGCCGTATGTCAGTATTGGAACCAGTCTCGCGTAAGCGTACTCGTAAAGTCGGTTCGGGCCGCCTCATCAACTCGATGCTGCTGGAATCACAAATGCACGCTAGAGGGTAGCAAATAACAGGAACGGTGCCCCCGTGCAGAACACAGGTTCTAACAGCGTACAGCTATATCTACGATAGATCGGCTCTGATACCACTGAAGGGTATCGTGTGTAGAAAACAAAAAAATTCCTAGCAACGATATCCTTAAACTAGCCAAGATCTACACTATGCAGATATAGAAGTACGGCGGAGATCGGAATACATACCCTCGTAGGCCGAATTGCGGGGATTACGCTCCCGCACAAGCGTTGACGATGAAGACGACGTAGCCGACCTCTAGGTCGCGAAGAACTCGGCGCGACGAAGACGACGAAGATGACCCCGAGGTCGGGTGGAGGAAGTAGGCCTCCGAGTACCGCTAGCGCAGCACCTCGCAGGGCGTCACACACATACGGTGGAGACGACGGCCTCCGAAGCTCCAGTCCAGGACGAGCAGCGGAAGACTTGGACCGGAACACCAGCAGCGCGGCAGCGGGATATGGTGGAGAGATCCTCTCATCCTCCTCGGTGCAACTCCGACAAAGGGAATCCCGAAATCGAGGAGATAAGAGAATTAATTGGTTGAATTAAAAGCCAGGGGTGCCCCTTCTTATATAGGCTCCCGGGAGGAGCCAACCTTGCCAGCCAGGCAATGTGGGACTATCCTCTATTGCCTGGTGCGGCTCAATAGGGTGCGCCGGCCCTAGGTGGGCCCCATTTGGCACACCTAGGCCGGCCAAGCCTTCCCTACCGGATTCCCTTGGGGTTCCCCCCCCCCCATGGGCCTCTTTCCACCAGAAGGCCCATTTAGTGAAATCAGCATAAATAAATTTTAAAATAAATATATAAAATCATATTTAAACATTAATTACACTAATTAATATCATCATATTATATATAATTTATTCTAGCTTCGAAAACTATTTCGTCGATGCCCGATCTCCATCGGACCATTCCCGGGACGTTCCCGGTGATCTCTTTCCTTTCCGGTTGTATTGTCGAAACCCCTTAAGTGTGTTACCCTAGCGGTTCGATATAATAACAGACATGGTCGAGTCTCCTCTACGATCAATGAATAACCCTTGTTTCCGGTGCCAGGCCACAGACCACCTCATCGCCTCCTGCCGCGATCCCCTACGGTGTGTGGACTGCCGAATCTGGGGTCACGGAGCAAGGGACCCCGCTTGCTCCATCTCGTCCGCTCCGCTTCGCCGTCTCCCCGTCCCACCCATCGTCGTGCCGCGCCCTCACAACCCGCCTACCCTCGCCGCGCCCATGGCCTTCCTCGGCGTCGTAGGCCTGGACCCCATGAATTAATCCCTATGATATAACGAATGACTTTCAACTATCAAACCTGAACGTTAAGTCTTAAACCCTTTGTCATGGTGATACTTAGCGTGTCCGAGCATCGTTCAGATATCTCCATGAAGGGGATCGTGTGCAGAAAACAAAAAAATTCCTAGCAACGATATCCTTAAACTACCCAAGATCTACACTATGCAGATATAGAAGTACGGCGGAGATCGGAATACATACCCTCGTAGACCGAATAGCGGGTATTACGCTCCCGCACAAGCGTTGACGACGAAGACTACGTAGCCGACCTCTAGGTCGCGAAGAACTCGGCGCGACAAGATGACCCCGAGATCGGGTGGAGGAAGTAGGCCTCCGAGTACCGCTAGCGCAACACCTCGTAGGGCGTCACACACATACGGTGGAGACGACGGCCTCCGAAGCTCCAGTCCAGGACGAGCGGTGGAAGACTTGGACCAGAACAAAAGCAGCACGGCAGCGGGCTATGGTGGAAGAGACCCCCCTCCTCTACTCGGCGCAACTCCGACAAAGGGAATCACGAGATCGAGAGAGAATTAGGGAATTAATTGGTGAATTAAAAGGCCAGGGGTGCCCCTTAATATAAAGGCGCCCGGGGGGGAGCCAACTTGCCAGCCAGGCAATGTGGGACTATCCCCCATTGCCTGGTGCGGCTCCCATGGTGCGTCGGCCACCTGGTGGGCCCCTTTTGGCCCACCTAGGCCGGCCACCTTGACCCCCACCGAATTCCCTTGAGGAATTTTCCCCTCTTGGGCCTTCTTTCGACCAGAAGGCCCATTTAGGGAAATCAGCCTAAATAAATTCGAAAATAAATATATATAATCTTATTTGCACATAAATTACACTAATTAATATCAAACATATTATATATAATTTATTCTAGCTCCGAAAACAACTTTCGTCGCTGCCCGATCTCCATCGGACCATTTCCGGGACGTTCCCGGTGATCTCTTTCCTTTCCGGTTGTCTTGTCGAAACCCCTTAAGTGTGTTACCCTAGCGGTTCGATATAATAACAGGTACGATCAAGACTCCTCTATGATAAACGACTAACTCGTAGGCCTGGACCCCATGAATTAATCCATGTGATATAACGAATGACTTTCATCTATCAAACCTGGACGTCTAGTCTTAAACCCTTTGTCATGGCGATACTTAGCGTGTCCGAGCATCATTCTCAGATATCTCCATACCTTGTATGATCTCGTTACCGACATCGCTATCTTCTACTCGTCCATGATATTATGTCAGCTGGTGACCTAGTCACATGTTTGCAAACTCATTTGACATAATCTCACCGAGTGGGCCCTAGAGTATCTATCCGGCTATGCGGACTGACAAATCCCGCTGTTGACCCCTCGTCTTAACTACCCCCTTCCGATGCCCAAAAGTGTCACCTATCATTGTCACACAATATAAGATATGACGTTTGGTGCGATCAAAGTATCTTCCAGGGATAACAATAAGAGTTGGTCTCACGGTCTTAAGGCGTAATGACTATGTCCTATAAATATTGGGTATGTCCATCCCATCGTTACACCTAACGATATGACTTCCATTGCCGACCGGCGCCATGCCCTATGATCGGAAAACCTCGATCATCAATCGCGCAACGAAACTAGTCTTAGTAGAGGCTACTAGGGACCTGGTTGTTTATCTACCACACTTGTATTAATGTTTTCGCTTAATACAGTTATAGCATGGTGTAAAACATATAATGAACGATTGGGATATTGCCAATAAACTATGTTTATTAAGTGCCTCTAGGGCATATTCCCTTCACTCCATATCAAGCTGAACTCGTTACCGACATCGCTATCTTCTACTCGTTTATGATATTATGTCAGCTGGTGACCTAGTCACATGTTTGCAAACTCATATGACATAATCTCACCGAGTGGGTCCTAGAGTACCTATCCGGCTATACGTACTAACAAATCCCGATGTTGACCCCTCGTCTAAACTACCCCTTTCCGATACTTAAAAGTATCACCTATCATTGTCACACTATATAAGATATGACTTTTGGTGCGATGAATGTATCTTCCAGGGATAACAATAAAAGTTGATCTCACGGTCTTAAGACGTAATGACTACGTCCTATAAATATGGGTATGTCTATCACATCGTTCAACCAACGACATGACTTCCATTTCCGATCGGCGCCATGCCTTATTTGCACATAAATTACACTAATTAATATCAAACATATTATATATAATTTATTCTAGCTCCGAAAACAACTTTCGTCGCTGCCCGATCTCCATCGGACCATTTCCGGGACCTTCCCGGTGATCTCTTTCCTTTTCGGTTGTCTTGTCGAAACCCCTTAAGTGTGTTACCCTAGCGGTTCGATATAATAACAGGTACGATCAAGACTCCTCTATGATAAATGACTAACTCGTAGGCCTGGACCCCATGAATTAATCCATGTGATATAACGAATGACTTTCATCTATCAAACCTGGACGTCTAGTCTTAAACCCTTTGTCATGGCGATACTTAGCGTGTCTGAGCATCATTCTCAGATATCTCCATACCTTGTATGATCTCGTTACCGACATCGCTATCTTCTACTCGTCCATGATATTATGTCAGCTGGTGACCTAGTCACATGTTTGCAAACTCATTTGACATAATCTCACCGAGTGGGCCCTAGAGTATCTATCCAGCTATGCGGACTGACAAATCCCGCTGTTGACCCCTCGTCTTAACTACCCCCTTCCGATGCCCAAAAGTGTCACCTATCATTGTCACACAATATAAGATATGACGTTTGGTGCGATCAAAGTATCTTCCAGGGATAACAATAAGAGTTGGTCTCACGGTCTTAAGGCGTAATGACTATGTCCTATAAATATTGGGTATGTCTATCCCATCGTTACACCTAACGATATGACTTCCATTGCCGACCGGCGCCATGCCCTATGATCGGAAAACCTCGATCATCAATCGCGCAACGAAACTAGTCTTAGTAGAGGCTACTAGGGACCTGGTTGTTTATCTACCACACCTGTATTAATGTTTTCGCTTAATACAGTTATAGCATGGTGTAAAACATATAATGAACGATTGGGATATTGCCAATAAACTATGTTTATTAAGTGCCTCTAGGGCATATTCCCTTCACTCCATATCAAGCTGAACTCGTTACCGACATCGCTATCTTCTACTCGTTTATGATATTATGTCAGCTGGTGACCTAGTCACATGTTTGCAAACTCATATGACATAATCTCACCGAGTGGGTCCTAGAGTACCTATCCGGCTATACGTACTGACAAATCCCGATGTTGACCCCTCGTCTAAACTACCCCTTTCCGATACTTAAAAGTATCACCTATCATTGTCACACTATATAAGATATGACTTTTGGTGCGATCAATGTATCTTCCAGGGATAACAATAAAAGTTGATCTCACGGTCTTAAGGCGTAATGACTACGTCCTATAAATATGGGTATGTCTATCACATCGTTCAACCAACGACATGACTTCCATTTCTGATCGGCGCCATGCCCTATGATCGGAAAACCTCGATCATCAATCGCGCAACGAAACTAGTCTTAGTAGAGGCTACTAGGGACCTGGTTGTTTATCTACCACACATGTATTAATGTTTCCGCTTAATACATATATAGCATGGTATAAAACATATAATGAACAATTGGAATATAAACTATGTTTATTAAGTGCCTTTAGGGCATATTCCCTTCAGTCTCCCGCTTGCACTAGAGTAACACTTAATCTTGTTTACAACTTGGTAAAAGCTCAACACCCATAGCATCTTGGTGCTAGCTTATCTCGTGGAAGAGGAATATAGTCAATAGACCTCACACATTGAGACCTATATGTGCTTTGCAACACTTCTATGTCACCTAGTTTGACATCATCCTGTATCTTACGATGACGGTGAAATATATCCTAGTGGATGGAGTGAGACTCGAACATTCGTGTAGCATGGGCCTTAAAAGTCTAAGAGATCTATTAAGGGGACCACATACGCTCGGAAAACTACTCAGTCCAATCACACTTGCTACTTCTGAAGTTGCCATATATTTCTATACCTACGTAGATTATGCAACAATGCATTCATATACGACTTCACAAACTAACCATGTCTTTCTTCAAAACAAAGGACATCTCCATTTTGAGATTTCTAGTCGTACGGGTCAGTGTCACAACTTACATCATCCTAACCGTTTTACGGCAAGTTTTCTTTCCACTCTTACCCTTTACTAGAAAACATATCTTCAGTTCTCATAGACACTGAAAAATATACTTAACGTTTGTTCATTGATCCACACAAGGATCACTCTAGAACTTGTTCTTCAACCAAGAACTCGGATCACACCAAGTTGAGCATTTAGTCTGATAGAATATATGTCTGATATATAGAGAATGTCGAACATCATTTTCTATCACTGAAAATGCCAAGATAAACTTAATATTTTACCTAGTCATACAAGTAAGAACAATCTTCTTCGCTTGTTCTATTTTGAAACACTTCGGAATCTTAACTTAGGAAATATTCCGACCTATTGTTATTAAGCCCTTTACGATCTATACAATTATAAATTGGATGCCTAATACTCCTAACTTCATTCATAGAAAATTTAATCACTTAAATAATCCTTTACACTCTACTAGAGGATCTGTGTCATTCAATATGTCGTTACATACAAAATAACGAATGACACCTAGCTCCCACTCAAATATGTCTTCTGCATATAAGATCAAGGAAGGCTACTTAGCTCCCACTCAAATATGCATTTCGCATATAAGATCAAGAAAAGCTACTTTGCTCCCACTCACTTCTTTGCAAATGCAAGTTTCTTAAACTATTTTGAACAACTCCAAAATCCTTTGATCACATCATCAAAGTGAAGATCCAGCTCCGATATGGTTGCTTCAGCCCATGAATGGACAACTGAAGTTTGCATACATGTTTAGCATCCTTAGGATCACCAAACCATTATTGTACTGATTACAACTCTTTCTTAATGACACTACTAAGAAACATGATTTCCTTATCCATCTATCAATTTCTCATTCAAAATTATAGTAATTGCTAAATGACCCAGAATAGATTTAGGCTTCGCCACTTGAGACAAAATCTTGTTGTGGTCAACTTTTGAATCTGTTGGAACCGTTTCACGACAAATTGATCCTTATCAGTGTCTATTCTCTCATAAAATTCCATATTGTATTAACATCCTAGATGCCATCAAGAAGATCTCCCAAATCATTATCTAGTAATCGTACATGGATTTTATCTCGGATCATATATGACTCATAGTCATTTCTCGGACTTAGGTCTACCATCTCTTCTTCGTAGTTCGTAGGTCTGTCATATTCCATTAACATGACCTTCGTAACAAGATTGTCGTAACACATAGTGTGGAACCCAACCTCGTACGCCTACGTTCTTAGCATGAGCTCAGAGCATCATGATCTTGTATCATCAGCTTCTCTCAAGTTGTGGAGCATGACACCGACAACACTTTCGGTTGTGCCACTCTGATGTCTCTGGAGAGAAAGTTTATCAACTTTGTCTTGCTCTACTTTCTTTCTCACTTATACCCTTGGACAAGAAACTATTTCTTTCGCAAGGTATATCCCGACAACAGTTTTTCCTATGTCGTGAGACATGTACCCAACTAACTCTTTAGGTACGGTTAACTACAAAGATAATCCATTTTAGGTTTGATCATATCGAAACACTAAATTGCTGAAACGACAATCTAGGCTCAAAGCCATGCCATCACTTGTATGGTATTGTCTCCATGGATTCAAATGGTTTCCCTATTATCTAACGTGAATGTTGCGTTTCTACCATATAACTCTAACGATCACAATAATTCGGTAAGAGATTTATTTACCACACACTATCCGATAGGGTGCAATTACGACGTCCTAACATACCATAACACTATGGTGTTCAATGCGACGTAATTTGTGGAACTTTTCTCACAAGTCTTCTAATGATGTGCCAACATTATAACTCAAATCTTTATTTCTTCGATCTGTATCGCAGGAATTTGATTTTCTTGTTAAATTTATTTCCTACTTCATTCTAAATTTGTTTGATCGAATCAAAGTTTCTAGACTAACATTCCCTGAGTGGATATCCATATATCTACTCGGAATATTTATGAAGTCTATGAAATAAATACTTTCACTACACGTTAAAGTACTTCATTGATTCACATACACCCATATGCACGATTCTCAACAAGCTATACTCAAAATGTTCAGTGAAATTCACGAAATAAAGGTCTCCACTACCCGTCAATTACTTCATTGATCCACATACATCTATATGCATGACTATCAATAAGTTATAAGCCCGTTTTCCGAAAACGATGTCTTAGTTATTTTGCAAGTGTCAAAAGATCAAATCTAAGGACTTGTAGATCCATCCGGTATGGAGCTAATTCATTGAATATAACATTGACATGAATTAAACGATAGTGCCACACATATGTGGTGTCTTTATTAAGTTTGTATCCTTTGGCATTAATATTATGAATGTGGGAGTTTCTACCAACTAAATTCAAATCGGCATATGATAATTACTTCATAAATATAGGATAACGAATTTGTCACTAACAAATATGAACAATTGTCTCGCTAGAGGAGACATACTTATAACGATCATACTAACAAGCGATCATAAAGAATTTATTCAAATGGTAGATCTAGAGGGAGAGTGTCTATGGCCATCACAACAATTTGTCTGCCATTATCAACATGCAATGTCGCCTCATCCTTTCAAGCTACTCAAGCAGTAAACATGGTTTTCATAAAACATGACTAGTATCAAAACTTAGTCACTACTGCGAGTACTTGCTTAGGTTAAACATTCATAACATGTATATCATATATACACCATCATCATTGATGACTTCCGGCGATCTGTTTCATCTTCTTGATTCAACGTAATCAAGAACCACGAAGGTGAACGATTCCCCTTGCATGACATAGTCTATGACAAAGCATTTGCACCTAGCAACGTCGTCTGTCATCCAGTGATCGAGCTGAGAGGCATCTCAATGTTATCCAGTATGACCATATGTCATCAAGTATGACCAATGTCATCAAGTATGACTAGTGTCATCAAGTATGACTGCCACGTGCTCCTTCAATGTGTGTATTCTCTTCCATCTTGGTTGATAAGACAATCAGTCAATGTATCGATAAGCTTCATCAACCCAACTTTAGGGGTATCCCGAGTTTAGCGATCATCTCATATGTTCACGATCTAATAACTCGTACCCACCGTTGATTCTCTATGGCAAAGATGATAGCATACACTGGACTATGATGATATCATCCGCACAAAACCTGATAATCCAAATTATCCTTTTGTTAGCGGAATCTCCGGGTTTATTTCCTAGCGGGTATTGTATCACAAAGAGCTAACGGTTCAACAAGGAGTATCCTCAAGCTAAAGAATAAAACTATGAAGTTTGGACCCAACCTTTTAAGTCTCTCAATCGCAGGAATGCGCCTAATTTTAAAAGATGTTATCACATTGGTTAATATCTACAAAGGTTTGCAAAACAGATTTTGTTCATTATATTTTGAGTTCTAGTATTTTAGAAAATAACTATCAGAACTCACACTCAAACGAACATCCCTCCTGGTCGTTTAAGCGATTACACGACCCACATCCATTGCACAACCCCTCATCGTCAGAGCCGGCAACACAACTTCAAGGGTAGACAATTGTCAATCGCAACAACTCTGTGACTCATGCTCGACCTTTCGGCTTCCGTGTTCTGAAGCCATATCTGCATATGCTAGGCTCGCCACAATAACCTCCACGTAACGCTTGTGCAACATGGCTTACACCCACTGTATGCGAACGACGATATGTCTGGTACCTGATCATCACGGCCTGCCTCATAACGTAGAACTTTCTTGGTGGTGCTCGTTGGAGGAAGAACACTAGTGGTATTTTGAAGGGGTCATCTTATATATAATTACCGCCGCGTAACTAATATATACTAATATACATAATCACACAATATAAGATGCACACCATAACATCAAATGTAATGCGACGTGATATGGTCCATGCACCATGGTCTTCTTGGCACCTGCAGTTCATAAACAATTTAATAAACCTACCTTGACCATATCACATTGACCCTGCAAAATAAAATTAGACGCTTCTACTTTATCTTTTGCATATTTTACGTGGACTGGGGCTGTCGTAAATAGAACCACTTCATACCTACGAACCTTATGACCACAACAACGATCCAATAATTGCATGTTTAAGCATCCTTTTCGGGCCCTCCATTGAAAATGCAAAGCCAACTAAAGAGAGAGAAACTGACACCCGACAGCCACAGATGCGGTACAAGCAGTATGTCAGTAGTGGAACCAGTCTCGCGTAAGCGTACGCGTAAAGTCGGTCCGGGTCGCTTCATCAAATCGATGCCGCTGGAATCACAAGTGCACGCTAGAGGATAGAAAAGGACAGGAACGGTGCCCCCATGAAGATCACGGGTTCTAACAGCGTACAGCTATATCTACGTTAGATCGGCTCTTATACCACTCAAGGGGATTGTAGGCAAAAAACAAAAAAAATCCTAGCAACGATATCCTTAAACTAGCCAAGATCTATACTATGCAGATATAGAAGTACGGCGGAGATCGGAATACATACGCACGTAGACCGAATAGCGGGGATTACGCTCCCGCACAAGCGTTGACGACGAAGACGACGTAGCCGACCTCTAGGTCGTGAAGAACTCGGCGCGACGAAGACGACGAAAATGACCTCGAGGTCGGGTGGAGGAAGTAGGCCTCTGAGCACTGCTAGCGCAGCACCTCGCGGGGCGTTACACACATACGGTGGAGACGACGGCCTCCGAAACTCCAGTCCAGTACGAGCAGCGGAAGACTTGGACCGGAACACCAGCAGCGCGGCAGCTAAATATGTTGGAGAGATCCACTCATCCTCCTCGGCGCAACTCTGACAAAGGGAATCACGAAATCGAGGAGAAATAAGAGAATTAATTGGTTGAATTAAAAGGCCAGGGCCCTTCTTATATAGGCTCCCGGGGGAACCAACCTTGCCAGCTAGGCAATGTGGAACTATCCCCCATTTCCTGGTGCGGCTCAAGAGGGTGCGCCGGCCCAAGGTGGGCCCCATTTGTCCCACCTAGGCCGGCCAAGCCTTCCCCACCGAATTCCCTTGGGGTTCCCCCCCCCCCATGGGCCTCTTTCCACCAGAAGGACCATTTAGGGAAATCAGCATAAATAAATTCGAAAATAAATATATAAAATTATATTTAAACATTAATTACACTAATTAATATCAAACATATTATATATAATTTTTCTAGCTTCGAAAACTATTTCGTCCCTGCCCGATCTCCATCGGACCATTCCCGGGACGTTCCCAGTGATCTCTTTCCTAACCGGTTGTCTTGTCGAAACCCCTTAAGTGTGTTACCCTAGCGGTTCAATATAATAACAGACTTGATCGAGTCTCCTCTTCGATCAATGACTAACTCGTAGGGTTGGACCCCATGAATTAATCCCTGTGATATAACGAATGACTTTCATCTATCAAACCTGAACGTTAAGTCTTAAACCCTTTGTCATGGTTATACTTAGCGTGTCCGAGCATCGTTCTTAGATATATTCATATCAAGCTAACCTCGTTACCGACATCGATATCTTCTACTCGTCTATGATATTATGTCAGCTGGTGACCTAGTCACATGTTTGCAAACTCATTTGACATAATCTCACCGAGTGGGCCCTAGAGTATCTATCCGGCTATACGGACTGACAAATCCCGCTGTTGACCCCTCGTCTCAACTACCCCTTTACGATACCCAAAAATATCACATATCATTGTCACACTATATAAGATATGACGTTTGGTGCGATCAAAGTATCTTCCAGGGATAACAATAAGAGTTGATCTCACAGTCTTAAGGTGTAATGACTACGTTCTATAAATATGGGTATGTCTACCACATCGTTCAACCAACGACATGACTTCCATTACCGATCGGCGCCATGCCCTATGATCGAAAAACCTCGATCATCAATCGCACAACGAAACTAGTCTTAGTAGAGGCTACTAGGGATCTGGTTGTTTATCTACCACACATGTATTAATATTTCCGCTTAATACAGTATAGCATGGTATAAAACATATAATGAACAATTGGAATATAAACTATGTTTATTAAGTGCCTTTAGGTCATATTCCCTTCAGTTGGTTCGGTTGTTGCACGACGTCTCTAGAGAGGTAAAGCTTTGTGGCAACAAGTTGTCATAGCGGGCTATCTCCCTTGCTTTTCCTGATCAAGTTTCCCCTTTTCTTGTTGGTCTTTCTCTAGTTGTTGTTGGTTCCCCTAAAACAACAAATGGTGTGCACGTTCTACAAGGAGGCCACCCTGAGACATTGTATGGTGTGCATGTTCAACAAGCAAGAGAGTCTCCAATCTCGAGATTTTTTCATGCAAGGAGGCCACTTGTTGTTGCACATCATCTAGCGTTGTACCAATTTCTTAAGTTCTGGTATGAACATGCTCGATGTCAAGCTTGAGCATAGCCACCTTCTGCACATCCACGACCTCTAATGTGGTCTTCGACTTCCCCATCTGAATAAACGTCAAGCTTCGGAATCGAGCGCGTCCTTGAACCCTTGCTCTCCTGTGGATTCTTGTCGCCACATGCGTCCTCGCCGACAAGTAGCACATGAATCGAGTATGACACCAGAATTTTACCATCGGGGGAGATATTCCCGAGCACCCGTGATAGACGCCCTATTTATGCTCGAATGATGCCGCCTTGGTCGACCCGTCAAGAAGATGTCACCGCCTCCTGCTCCACCATCGACCAACGCCCCGACGCTGCGAAAAGGAGGAGGGTAGATTTTACGGGATAGCCCAACCACCACCGTCACGATGATCTGAATCTCCTCCGGAAAGGGAAACGAAGCTCTATCTGCACGATTCCCTCTCCAAAAAAAATCCGACCGAAGAAGGCTCTCATACCAATTTGTCAGATCCTGCTAGCTAGAATCAGATAATTTACTCCCGATGCGGGGACTGATACGTCCAAAACGTATCTACTTTTCCGAACACTTTTGCTATTGTTTTACATCAAATTTGTGTGTTTTGGATGCAACTAACACGGACTAACGATGTTTTCAGCAAAATTACCCAGGTGTCTCCTTTTTGTGCAGAAATGTCAACTTCGGAGAAAGAGACCAAAATACAACCAGAAGTTATTTTCCATCCAAGAGGGACCAGGAACCCCTAAACCAACCAGAGAGGAGGCCTGAGGGGCCCACATCACCTGGTGGCACGGGGCCCATCTGGCCGCGCCAGGAGGTGATGTGGCCACCTCGGCCACTCCCTCGCGACCCCCTCGCGGCTACTTAACCCTCCAGACCTAAAAACCCACAAGGGCATAGACAATTTTCCAGAGAACACACCTGTGCGCCGCCGTCATCGCGAACCCTAGTTCGGGGATCAGAAGTCTCTGTTTCGGCACCCTGCCGGGACGGGGAATCGAAGGGGATCATCGACATCGTCATCTCCACCGCCTCTCCATCAACCATCCATATTTCCCCAATCCATGAGTGAGTAATTCACTGTTGTAGGCTTGAGCAGATGGTGGGGATTGGATGAGATCACTCATGTAATAGCTGTAAGATTGTTAGGGCATGGTGCGTAGTATCCGTTATCGGTGTTTTACGTCATTGTTGCAACTTGTTATGCTTAATGCTTGACACTAGGACCCGAGTGTCATGATTTCAGATCTGAACATGTTATTAAATCATGATGATAATTATTGGTTTGGATCATATCTATGAGTTGTATACACATGTTGTTGTCCTGAACCGATGACCCCAAAGTGACAGCAATTGGGATAACCGGAGGGAATGGCTATGATATGAGAATCACATGTATACATGGATTGTTAATGCTTTGCCCCGGTAATTTATTAAAATGAGTACCTTAATTGTCAATAGTTTCCCTTGAGCCCCCGCTGCAAACGGGCTGGCAGGATAAAAGATGGTGGGCAAGTTTCTCATTGCGAGCACGCACAACTAAATTGGAATACATGCTTATGATTAGTTAATATTTAGATGTTTTATATTATTTATCTGCAAATGCCTACGCTATGTTATTACATGAATTATCTTGTCCATGCAACGCTCGTACATCCGTCACTTTGCCTACAGTATTTTAATCCTGCTGTATTCATCAATCACAATCGCTGTCTTAATTCTCCTGCTATTGTTATTTCACTACTGTCTCTACTATAAAACTGTTGCTATTGATAATCTTTCTCGAGCAAGTTTATTCACAAATGCAGCTGATCTGACAAATCATATGTTAAACCTTATAAATATTCTTTGCCTCCCTTGTGTCGAATCAATAAATTTGTTTTACTTCACTCGAAAACTGTTGCGATCACCTATACTTGTGGGTCATGAGAGACCTCTCGATCATTGAGGTTTTTTTTCTACGCCTAAGAACCCTAGTGGAAAGCAAAAGCAAAGATAACAAGGGTAGCCTTAAGCATAGTCTCTTCTAAAGCACTATCGTTCCCCAAAGGGCAGCTTATAAGCGCTGGTTCCGGCTTTTGTTATTACAGACAAGACGGTGAACAGAAATTAAGTGACAGCTAGGAAATACACAGTAAAACAAGTGGAAACAATCTCGGCCGTTGGTTTCCCATCGTCTCACTCCATGGTTAGATCTTCATAACACTTCAGAGATGAGTGATCTATTAGAGATGAAGAGTATTGACACGCATAGACCAACAAAACATCTTTTTAGTTCAAAGCGATGAAATCTTAGCAGGACAGTTACAACAAACATTTGTCTATATTGACTTTATGCGTGACGGTTCCGTACGCTGCCCTGCATCCCGAGCCATGACCCATGATTTGTAATTTAGTCCTTGTAAAGTGGGCTTAGCTTTACTGATTATGTATTAGTGTTGTTAATTTTTTATCAGATTCGGAGCGAAGCGGATAATGACTCGATGCGGATTCAGAGGCAAATATCATTACACGTGATGGCGGATTTGGAAACGGAAACGGGACAGATTCGGGGTTGTAATAAAATTAATCGAAAAAATACACGCATAAGTAAAATGTCAACCCATTGAACAAAAAAATAGTTGTTCGATAACCTAATAACTAACAAACTTGTACTCTGTAGTCTTTACAATGACTATTTAAGTGAGATGTTGTTCAACAGATGAACACATCAACTCAATAGCTGCAAATTATGCTATATTAGGTTAGATATTTCGATACGGATTAAAATTATCGGATAATCCTATGTCATTTTATGTACCGTATCTCGTACCATATCTGGGTGTCAAGTTCGAAATCGGATATCATTATCCGTCGAATTTCTTAAAATCGGATATTGATTGTTAAAACGGTTTCAAAATCGAATATGGTGCAAAAATTATCCTATCCATTTACACCCCTATTAATCATTAGCTTTGTCTTTGTGGGTAGCAATAAGCCAAAAAGGCGGGTTTTGTGCAGAACCAACGGTGTTTGTGGTTTTATGCCAACCTTTCCCAACCCAACTATTGGTGCTGTGTGCAATTTCCTCACCCAGCCCAGCCCGTGAGAAAAGGGCAATTCACTCAGAAAGAATATTTATCCCATTCCCAACCGTCCCGGGCGACAGAGACGGCCGCGGAGTTCGCGCCGCCGGGGAAGGAGAAGCAGAGGTCAGCCGGTGTCTATCCATCCTATCCTCCTACCACTTTCTTGTTCAACTTCGCAGCTCCGGTCCGGCCGGCGAAGTAACTAAACGCGAGCAGTTATTTCCTTTCGCTTCGTTGGTACAGGATCAGTATGAAGCAGGAGGAGAAGGCGCCGCCGGACCTGCATGCCCATGGCGCCGCCGCCGCCGTCCCTCTTCCTAGGTACTCGCGTCGTTGTCGCGCTAGCTGCTGTCTGCTCTTCAATATTCTTTTGGATGTGTGTGTCTCCGTCGATGGCTGTATCTGGATGATTGCGACCTTTTTTTTTTGAAATTATTGCGACCTAATTCCATGGAACAGCGCATGCCGATTAATTAATCAACTAATAGTAATACCTGGATGTAGGACTCCTTGATTATTTAATCCACAAGGATTTTGGGGTTAGGATTTTAGTTTGTTACAGAAGTTAGCTGCCTGTGATGGGGGCCCAAACAAATGCAGTCATGCTGTCTGCTTGCCTGTTCCTAGTTTGTGGTATGTCATTTACAATCGTTTGATGTTTCCGACTTTGTGAACCTTCTATGTTTAGATAGGCAAAAACAGTTAGATCCTGGTTGTTCTACAGTTCTACATTTTCTAGTTGGAGCCCCGTAATTGTTGTATTCAGGTTCGAGAAACATATAGATGCTTCAGTATCTTTTGAATGTTATATTTTAGATGATGTTGTGTTGTGTGTCGGTTGGTGCAAATTAAGGAAACTGTACTGGCATTCAGCAACTTACCACCAATCTCTGCGTATGTAACTTGTTACTGATAACAAATTATGTAGGGCGCGGCTGGGAGATGGACATGGATTTGCTTCTGTGTATCGTACTGGCACGCTGGAGAAGGTGATTGCAGGGTTTGCGCAGAGGGAAACTGAGGCCGTGGTCGATCCAACTGTCGGGAGTTTCTTTGTTTCTCTTGACGAGGCATATGAAATCTACAACATTTATTCTTGGGAATCTGGTTTCGGCGTGAGGTATGGAGCGAGTAGTATGGATTCTCATGGAACTAAATGCATACAGCAATTTGTTTGCTCATGTGAGGTATGGCATTCATCCTTCCCTTGTAGTTAAGGTAGTATTTCTTATTTTTTATGCTGTTGATCTCAACCCAGTACCAATGCTCAGAAAATGTTATGTTCCACAGGGGAAACCAACCAAAGACAGCAATTCATTTCATCGGTGTGAATGCACAGCGTCGATTCTTTTGCTGAGATCCAGAGATGGCAGATGGTGTGTGAGCGAACATCGATTTGGGCATAATCACCCACTTTCTAAGATGTGTGCGCAGACGTCATCTTGGCAGTCTCATAGTAGTATTGACAGGAACACGATGGACTTGATTCGCCAACTAAGGGAAAACAATGTTCCACACATTGCTGATAGTGAATCAAAAATATCGCTGTCGGATGATATCAGGAAGACCGAGGAAACCTTTGCTAGGATCAAAGCAAAGGATCCAACATTTGATTATACTGGTTTGCAATTTGATAGTAACTGTAGAGTGAGGCCACTACTCTGGACCAGTGGCCAGAGCCTTCATTACCAATACTTTGGTGATGTGATTATCTTCGACACCACCTACAGATCGGACAAGTATGGAACACCGTTTGGCCTTTTTGTTGGAGTCAACAACAACTTTGAGACCATATTTCTTGGTGGGGTGCTGATGATAGATGAGAAAATGGAGAGCTTCAAATGGGTGCTTAGTCAGTTCTTCCAGTTAATGGGTGGGAAACACCCCCAAGCTATACTGACCGGTAAGATTACTTCTGTACACACTTTTCCCTACCCAATAGTATATTTCCGCAGCACAGCCATCTAACTTGTTTTATGTATGATCACGTAGATCGCTGCGAGGCAATTGAGGAAGCCGTGTTGGAGGTACTGCCTTTCACCACACACAGATGGTGCAAGTGGAATGTCCTTCGCAGGGCAAAGGACTACCTTGGTTTTAATTACACCAAAACAAGTAGCTTCCGAGTGGGGCTCCACAAAATTCTGAACGACATGCTGACAGCTGATGAGTTTGAGAGAGCATGGGAGATGCTGCTAGAGAAGCATGGATTGCAGAATCATCCATTTCTGAAGGAGATCTATGAGGTGCGGCACAAGTGGGTTAAGGCGTACTTCAGCGATACATTCTGTGCTATGTTGACCAGCACACAAAAGAGCGAGAGTGCGAAACACTTTCCGAAACAACATCATGTTCCACAGGATTGCTCAATGAAACTTTTCGCCGAACAGTATGAGAAACTGTGGTCCGATCAAGTACTGGACTATGAGTTTCAGGAGAAGAGGACTACTATCGTAAGCTTAGCTTCAGGATTTTAGTGTCTTTCCTTTGGGCATTCAAGATAAACTGAGACTAATGATGAATTATTGTTTTTGTGCAGGATGAGATTGTTCTGAGAACAAATCTACCAATCGAGAAGCACGCCAGCGAGGTGTACACAAAACTGGTTTACGAACTATTTGTGCAAACCATATGTGAATCCGAACCTTACATCGTTGAGACAGTCATCCCCAACTTGAGGTACATAACACGACATCCCAGCAGTGAAGCTAGGGAGAAATGGTCTAGGGGGGAATATGAGGTCAATGTTAGAGAAGACGGCGTAGTGTTCATGTGCGTGTGCAAACAATTCGAGCACACGGGGATGCTCTGCTGCCATGCTGTCAAGGTAACAGTTCTCTGTCAGAACCATCTTCAATCCATATAGTTTGCTACTGCAGTATTCTCTTGCTCCTACCTTTATCTGCATGCTTACTATTAGCTGTCATATGCATGTACATACACCTTTCAACACCTTTAGGATCTTTCAGGTAATGATCCACCTGGGCGTGTGTGAAATACCAAGATTACATGTCATGCCACGCTGGACAACCAAGCCGCTCCAGTGCCAGATGCACTGCCGCGGTGAACCTCAGATGGACACGTGCCAGCAATGCAGGCACTCTGTGCTACATGATTCGTTTTTAGACTTAGCGCACCGCGCCTGTGAGGATGAACGGTCCTATGAGGTCGTTATGAGGCGCATCGAAAAATTGAATAGAGAATTGGCCGCGGCAAAGGTCGTGCCTCGTCGCCGCACTAAGCCGATGTCACGGAAGCTGAGAAGGAAGCGTTGATTACTTACTACCGGACGTCTGAAAGGCTATCTGAGGTCTCTTGTCCTTTAATGAGCATTCATGTGAGAGGTCTCCTTTTTAAGGGAGATGGCACTTATGATTGCTTTATCAAAAACTGTAGGTGGACAAAGATCATGGCGGAATGCTGTTGGAAGAGATGATTGAGAACCCTTATGCATTTTATGGTAGTGTTTACTTTAGCTGGTGAATGAGGGACCGCACAACCCATGCTATTACTGGTGAACGGAGCAAGACGTATCATAATTTTTTTTTCTTTTTTCTTTGAGATGTACTTTTTTCCCTTGAACAGAGGCAAGCCGAATCATACTCAACTAAGGAAACTTAATCTCAAAAAAACTAAGGAAACTTGGGAAATAATTTAGCTCTGTCAGAGGACATACAAAGAGCGCAACTGATTGGTTTCATTTCACATAACCTAACAGCATATTATGTTAACGAACTTTCATCTGCTTTCACTAAATATCAGTGTGTTATTCTTCACCAATTCAGTAATATATACACCGTCGTTTTACAAAACTGAGAGTGTCAGCTAAGCTTAATCTATATAGCGAGAAACCTGGCATGTGTAGTCCGACTCCTATCACCAGGAAGATGAAATTTCATTTGACAGAACAATTCAGAGAACCAAAGCAGCACCTTATCAAGTTACTAGTTGAATGCTCGTGCGTTGCTACAGACGGTTATTGTATTGTTTTAGACACATTTGGCTTTCACTCCACTTTTTTATCCATGTCACAACAAGAGAATGTGATGCCTTTCTCTTCCACCCCACTCAAAATATCCAAAGATAAATATTTGAATAATTAATCTTTCAACACGTTCGATTTTATGAGTCCAAACAGTCATAGGTTGTGTTGCATTGCATTAAGTCAAACAACATCTATATCTAAATAGCTAACTCCCCACAAACATATTTTTCTCCACTTACCAAAATAATAACAGAATCTAAATAGCTAACCGTACAAGCAGATCTTTTCTCCACATCAAAATACTAACAAAAGTTCGCTATAAGGACCAACAAATTGATGCCAAAAAAGTAAGGCAATGGTTTGTAATTAGAAATATTTAGCAGGAATGTGGCATTTACATGTCTATACAATGGGCCTAATTCCCTAGTTGAGGTTGAAACTCACTTGTCAAAGCAACATGACAGTCATGTTGTAGTCGCAAATCACCAAAGCATCATGCACAGAACATGTTCCTCCTCCACTCCCTCCCTTGTCTGGACTTATGATCGCCACGCCTTTTCTTCGTTCTGTGTAGCACCATGCCACCTAGTCACATGACTCACATCCTCCATCAATCTTCGTCCACCACTATCACCTTCAAATTTGTCAAGTTAGGATGTCGTCGCACCATGATAATGTGTCCCTCTAAAGCCCTACCAAAGCAAGAAATTTGCAACCTATATCCAACTAGCCAATGAACCTCTGCAGTTCCTTTTATAAGGTTGCGACATTTACCAAGTTAACAATACAATTGTAGACACTCACTGTATTAGAAAATTTGTGAGTGAGAATACACATAGTGAAATATACTTTCATAATAGATGCAGCAGATAAAATGGGAACAGTTCTTTAATTGCCTAATAAATTTTTATCCTGTTACAAAAATCAGCATCTACCAAAATCCGGGCCAGTCCTACCCGCATCCATCCCATGAGCATCAATATCCACAAATCGGCCCATCCAAGTCTCCACTTGATTGTGGATCAGATCCTGAAATACGCGGAGTTTAAAAAATTCACGTAAGAAAATTGTTTTCCCTTTCTATACAATATTCCGAGAGAGAATGATATACCCTTCCTTCTTAAGTAATCCATTACTCTGAACCTATTTCCGTCAGTAGAAAATTATGAAATCTGATTCATAGTCAAGAACCTGAAACATCAAACATATTTACTGAACTCAGTCGGTAGTACACATGTATGAGAAAACAAGGTTGCAATATCAAGGACAAAGGAATAATTGGAATGGCTCGTCCTAGATAAACTTGAAAAATACCGGCGAGACAAAAAAATACTACCGGATAATTATGTGTGCCTTAAATGCTCAGAGTCACATGCTTTTATCCTGGGGGCGAAAATGCCTGATATTTATGCTAAAAATATATTTGTTGAACAAACTAAGATTTTACGATGGAACAAATGGTATAGAATGGTAACAACACATTGCAAGGTTAGTTCAAAGATTTCGGTTAACAAACAAACATAGTTATTTCTCTTTCAACTGGTCTGGAGCTTTACGAGAACAAAAGGTAGTTTAAAAGTTTTATAGGATAATAACACTTCAAAAGTTCATAGAGATTGAAGGCAAATCCATTGGTAAAACATAATGTCAGTTAACAAAAACACACATTTCTACTTTGATTGATCGAGAGCTTTAGGGGAACAAAACATATGAGTAGTTTTTGAGATAATAGAATAGTTAAGAGGAATAGAGCTTTACTAACCTGTTGGGTTGAATTTTAGTGTGGGTACATTGACTAATATGACACTGTCATAACTGAGTCAACCTACTCCCTGATACCCCTTGCTGCTATTTCCCTTGTAATGGCACAAAGCACCCTGTAGGTTAGTAAACAAAACGGATGAGTAGTTTCTGAGATAATAGAATAGTTAAGAGTGCATAGAGCTTTAGTAACATGTTGGGTTGAATTTTAGTGTGGGTACACCAAAAAAAATTGACTGTAACTACGGCGGGCATTTGACAGCCTAAAATTTATTTCAGTCGGAGTTGCATATGAGACTTTGCAGCCTCTATAAGATAGGTTCAAATGAACGAGAGAAATAAAGGAGAAAAACACACACCACCAACACACAAATAGAGTAGCCACTCCAAGAGATCTCAGAGACAGGGGGAACCTTCACTCCTCATCGTCTACCAGCTACCGTTGGACGCCAGAGCACAGGAAAATAACACTGCCGTAGACGCAAGGCTTCAATCTACCGCGACCAGCCACGATGGTTCCGGAGTAGCCGACGAGGCTACACACAACAGCCAACAGCGTAATCGAAAGTCGTCGCGTAGCCTAGTCAACACCCGGGAAGCTTCACCGGCATTGGCCCAGCCGTTAACCGCCGTCAGAGGAGGGAATCCAGCCCCCCGAAGAAGCATGAGCTTCGTGGCCCCAGTCAGACGCCGCCGAGAGGGGAGAGCATCATCGTGGAGATGGTTTCCATTTGCAAAGAGAGAAGTACCATATATCAGTGATCAGCACAACTAATTAAGAGCAAACTAAAATTTACTCTTCCTAAGAAAGGTACCTTACAACTACTGAATATCTTTGCAAGATCCATAGTAGCTATAATATACCTTCATGTAATTTTGATAGAGCAATATTCAATAGCCTCGTTAGAGTCTGGGATACATGTGTCCCCGCAACCAACCCAAAACCTGAATGGATTTTTAAGTGTGCAGCTACTTATATGCAGGAGTGTTTCAGCTGCCAACGGAGATCCAAATATGCGTATTCATATAATATAAATTACTCCCTTCAATGAGATATGATTTGAAGTTAGCAAACTTATCATAAATCATAGATAAATGCACGTGCGTTGCAAGGGAGATGTACCAGGTTAGATGACGCTGGAAACGGCTCGAACAATTGTAAAGTAGATGACAATAAATCGAACATATAATTTGGAATTTCGTACATGTTTAATTGCTCTAGGTTTTCATATGCAGCTTTAAATTAATATGTATTGCTTCAAAATTAAGTAAACTGAATCAATTCAGTCGGTTTGCAGGATGGTAGGTATAAACTATGAAGCATATGTACACAAGGAGGAAAAGAATATGTTAAAATATACCTTACCGGCAAAATTTGGAAACATGATTGCACATTCCTACATGCCTATGATATACATATCCTGTAGATGACATACAAATGCAATAATCCTAAAAACTTGCATACTTGATAAAGGCCAGTGAAAAAACTTACAAATATGTTCCTGGTAGAGACTACACCTTGCATACTTGATAAAGGTCAGTGAAAAAACCTCGCTATCAGTAAAGCGGAATTATAACAGCTGGACAAGTAGCACCCAGTGGACCAGATTTGGACCTCCCGTTGTGAATTTTTGTACTGGGAATTACTTCCTTTTTGACAAAAAAAATGGTATCTGAGTCCATCTAATAATCTCTCCACAGTTAGGACCAGCCAATCATCCATGGCTGGAGAGCTTAGTTTCAGATTTGGGAAGCCATGCTAGAAAGAAAAGAAGAAGGGACATGCGTTGAGAAAGAGGACAGGGGCAGAGATGGATGAAACTTTGACTGGTGGGTTTACCAGGTCTTATATAGATTCAAAATAATTAAATTAAATTAAATAACACTAAGAAGTTTACTTTGAGCTGAGATATACAAAGTACAAAATCCATTCCACTCCATTGTGTTTCACATCTGCACCAGCACATTCAGAGATCAATGTACGGTTATCATGGCTGCCTGCAAGCAAGGTGTTGGCTACCTTCGTGATATCTTCTCAACTACAACTACAACTGCATTTACAACTACAACTACAAGCATTGCTCACATTAGAAAAAGAGAGACAAGATCACCTAAAGCAAGTCAAGTCCATGCCATCGTCTGATTGGGGTCTTAGAGCTGCTCAGCCACATCGAGGTACTCCATCGCGAAGAACCTGGAGAAGAGCATGAGGAGAAAACCATCAGAACAGAAGTAGCCCGCGACGTCCTCCATGCAGATTGATCGCCGCCAGCACAAGTGTCTGTGGCCACGGCCGCTACCATCTTCGTGTTTCCTGCTCCCGCTGCCATGGCGCCATCCGACTCCCACAACGATGCAGGAGAGTAAGATCCATGGGAACCAACGGGAGGGCACAACGCACAACAGCATGACCCCTTCTTCGGTTCTTCCTGTTGGCATCGCCGGAGGACGACGGGACGGGATGGCGGCGGCAAACCCTAGCGTTCGCCTCGCTTTCTTCTCTCCGAGCAGTATTGGGAAAATGAACGTACGGTGATCGCTCTGGCCAACGTTGACTCTATCTCTGGCCCACATGTCGGTGCGCGAGAGATCACGAGCTAGAGGCAGAATTTTTCACTTTCGTCGAACCGTACGTACGTACTCCCATTTAATAGTAAAGATCAACCCGTGTAATGCCAGCTTTAAGCTTTGCTGCCAGATACAGCGACGCTGAGGCAAGGTAAGGAACTGAGGATACACAAATCCTTGCAATTGCAACAATCCACATGATATCTTGACTTGAAGTGATGCAAATGACATCTCTTAGTGCACATGTATATGGTCATGTAGCCCATGAAAATATTCTTCCAAGGTTAGCTTTCCATTACCATCGTTATCTCTCTGCCTCGACATAGCATATAGGTAAGGTATGACAAATGAAATGGGCAACTCAAGGAACCGTGAGTGCTCCCTTACAGTACATAGCTCATGAAATAATGGAAAGAATGTTCATCTAAAAAACACTAGTGATACAAAATTCACAACATTTCTGACAAAACAGAAAAGGTGAATAGTCGTTTAATAGGTTCTTTAATCTTTTCACCTAACATGGAATTGCCCCATCTTGAGACTGTTTTACCGTGTGACTATTGTAATATCATGATGTGACGTGGTGTCGCTCATGCAGAGCGACCCGGGGAGACCGCTAAAACCTAACCATAGGCCACCGCCATCATCTCCCCTAGCGGGCGGCGGCAGCACGTCGACCTTTGCCGTGGCCGTCGATGGAGTCCCTCCTTCCGAAGGGCTGGTGACACTAGTACAAAACGACACATCAGAAATAGGCCGAAACCCTTATCGGAAATGGAAAAACGGTTCGTGTCTCGTCCTCACTTCTGATGTGAAGGCCCCCATTGGGTACGGAGGCCAAAAAACGTCGACGACGAGGCATGTTTTTGGCAACGGTTATGCTCATACATCTGTTTCCTTAGTGTCGAGCTCATCTGTAACTAAGTGTGTGCATTTACTCGTTTGCATTGAGGTTTCTTCACAAGCCTATAGCACGAATACATATGCCACTGGATATTTAAAATCACAGAGCACAAGCACAATAAAGATAGCAAATTCATTTGTAACATATACCAAATGTCAACGATACATTACATTGCATCACAAGATGACCAATTACACTTATCTTCATTGTCATGTCTCGCTAAATCTATGTTTGACATGCCTAGTTAAATCTATAATTATCATGCCTCACTAAACTTATCCTTGTCATTGCTAACTAAACTTGTCTTCATAACTTGCTATTACCTTTTCCTCACCCCCGTGGCAAGTTCATGAATTCGATCTTTTTCTTGGACGGTGTCGCCAAAATATAATACCGTTGAACGGGAATCCGACACCTAGAGGGGTGGTGAATAGGTGCTATTACAAATTTTAGATCTTTTCAAATTTAGGCTCAACACAAAGGTAAATTCTCTAGATATGCAACTACGATGAATTTACCTAAATGACAATCTAAGTAATAACAAGATAAACAAGCTAACAAGACAAGCAAGTAAGGGAGCAAAGATAAGGGGAACCAAGCGAAGCACGCGGAGACGAAGATGTAATCCTTAGTTCCACCCAAGGGTGTACGTCTCGTTTGGAGAGGTGTGCTCTACCACAACAGGTTAGCCGCAACGCCACAAAGGCTCACCTTCTTCTCCGATGAACTCAACCACAAAGGTTGCGAGTCCACCTTCCACTATTGATCCCCTTTTAGGGCGGAGATCGAATCCCTTACAAACGCTTGAGGCACGCACCCACAACTTAATTGAGGGCTCTCAAGATGACCACAAAAGGTCAAGGACCACAAAAGGTCAAGGCAACACCAAGATTACAACAATGGTGAACTAGGTTTTCCCACCGAAAACCCTAGCCACGAAATCCCCAAGTGAATGGGGAGGAAATGCAAATCCCTTCGGTGAAGATGTAGATCCGGGCCTTCTCCTCCAATCCTCCAAAGATCAACGAATTTGGATGGAGGGATTGGGAGATCTTGTTGATTTGAGCTTTCAAGAATAGTAGGAGAGAGAAAATCTGAGAGCTAGCTGTTCTTGAGTGAGTGAGGGGGTATAAATACCGGTGGCTGCCTCGGGGACCCGGAAATCTGTTCGTTGGCTGCCTCGGGGACCCGGAAATTCCGGTATAAGTGACACCCGGAAATTCCGGGTCACCCGGAATATCCGAGTCTGAGAAATATCCGAGTTGAATTTCCGGTTGAGATCAGAACGTTTTCGACATCTTGACTTAGCCAAATTTCTAAGGGTGACTCGGAAATTCCGAGTCAGTGAAATTTCCGAGCTGAATTTCCGGTTGAAGTCAGAACCACTTTGACATCTTGACTTAGCCAAATTTCTGAGGGTGACTCGGAAATTCCGAGTCAGTGAAATTTCCGAGCTGAATTTCTGGTTGAAGTCAGAACCACTTTGACATCTTGACTTAGCCAAATTTCTGAGGGTGACTCGGAAATTTCGAGTCAGTGAAATTTCCGAGCTGAATTTCCGGTTGAAGTCAGAACCACTTTCTGATTTTTCCTTAGCCATTTTTCTGTTAGGTATAGGAGACCCGGAATTTCTGATCCTGGAAATTTCCGGTTCCAATAATCCGATTCTGGGAAGAATTCCAGAAACTCTTTTTCTCTACATTTTGGCTTTGGGATAAGTGATATGCAACTCACACAAACTGAAATACTTAGCAATAAGATTAGTACATCATTGGTATTGTTAACTAACACTCAAAACACTAGGGATTAAGAAATGTTCTTTCAACCGTCACCTTTATAACATTGCGGACACACTGTCGAAGACACTCTTAATTTATAATGTGGTTTGTAGAGTGCAACGAAACTTCACAACATCGACGGTTCATGAATATGGTGTTAGATGACAATACCAAGATTTGCAAAGAAACAAAATGCAATATCATGTTTTTGACAGAAAATGGCTCCCCCTAAACAAGTGCATGTAAGCAACACAATATGACAAAGGATAAGAGCAATTTTATAACAACAAACACAAGATATCACATAGGAGAAAGAAGACAAAATGTAAGGTTATGGTAGCATTTGAGACTAGATATATTTTCATACCTTGTGTATATAGGATATGAAGAGAATACCAACACAATAAATTTGAAGTCTCAACCATAGGATAATGATAGCATAACATTGTCTCAATACACAATCCTTATAGATCTTATCCATGGAATGGTGGAGTTCATGTGTTGAACTCTTGAAGCTCATGTGTTGAGTGAAGCTTATTGCAAGTATGTCTTGAAGATTCAAGACATCATCTTAGTGAAGAAAAGATGAGTTGTGCAAGACCAAGAGAAGCTTCTTGAAGAGATCCTATGCTTGGTGCTTGCAATGGATACATGAAGATGAAGTTAAGCGAGACTATCCCATTGTGAGCATGGGGGAGTATTTGGAGAAATCTTCATCAAGCAAGTGATTGGACGCGAAATCAAGAAAAATGACCCACTTGAAGAGATCAAGATAGTCTTCATCCAACTCAAGTGGAATGCTCAAGGCAAAGGTATAATCTTGATAGGGCAATAGGATAGATAGGCGTATTATCAAGAGGGGCTCTCAAGTTAGTAACTTGATCGCACCGTTGTGGAGAGCTCAAACCTTTGCATACTTGGCATATCATGTTTCTTGGTTCTTATTTGGCTTTTATGTTGGTGAGGAGTTAGAGCTTGGTTCATCTCCATGTCAAGCTCTTGTTCATCGAAATCGGTTTTACTTTGGACAACTTGTTGCGTTTTCGGTGGCGGAAATATTGTCGGTTCTACCATGAGGAAAGTCCCACACCTTGCCATGTGTGGTGATTTACTCTATTTATGGGATGCAATATATTGGGTGCTCTTCGTCGCTATCTTTCCAACAAAATTGGTCTCACCTCATTTGGAGTTCATTTGCAAAAGTTATAACAGTTTTCGTTTCGGTGTTTTGCTGATTCGGATTATTGGGGCCGGATATTCCGCTCTACCGGAATTTCCGGTTCCCCAGCTCATCCAAGAAAACGTCTAAGGAAAGGAGAAAAAGGGTTCTGACTCCAGTCGGAAATTGTGCTCGGAAATTTCCGTCTACCGGAATTTCCGAGTGCCCCCAGAAAAGTCCTCCAGAAATGGCTAAGGAAAAGTTTGGTTTTGCTTCTGACTCCAGCCGGATTTTCAGCTCGGAAATTTCATGGACTCGGAATTTCCGGGTGACCGGAATTTCTGAGTCTCTCTTAGACCAGAATTCCGGGTGACCGGAATTTCCGAGTCTCACTTATACCGGAATTTCCGAGTGTCGAAACAGCCAACGGCTATATTTCCTGGAGGGGTATAAATACCCCTCCCCTTCTTCTTCCCCAGCCAATCCAAGGCAGCACGACTTTTCCCTCTCTCCTACTCCATTGTTGACCTTGGAAAGCTCACGTCCCTCTCAATCCCTCCATTGAATCTTCCATATTCTTTAGGGAAAGTTGAGAGGAGATCTAGATCTACAATCCTACCAATCCATCTCTCTTCTCCCCCCATAAGCATTAGTTGCTTTTGGTGGGATTTGGGAGTGAAGCATTTGACTCCTTTGTGGTTTCCTTTGTTCTTCCTCTCTTATTCCCCCATAAACATTTGTTGTTGTGTTGGAATTTGAGAGTGAAGGACTTGAGCACTTCGTGTGCTCTTGCCATTGCATTTGCATCGGTTTGAGCCCTCCACGAGGATTCGTGGTGGTGATACTTGTGAGCTTGTTACTCTTGGGTCTTTGGACCCTAGACGCCTTTTGTGGCTGGCCTTTTGTGGCCAAGACCTTTTGTGGTCAAAACCTTTTGTGGTCACTTGAGAGCCCCCAATTAAGTTGTGGGTGTGTGCCTCAAGACTTGGGAGCCCCCAATTAAGTTGTGGGTGTGTGCCTCAAGAGTTGTACGGGATTCGATCTCCGCCCCAAAGGAGATCAATAGTGGAAGGTGAACTCGAACCTTTTGTGGTTGAGTTCATCAGGAGAAGAAGGTGAGCCTTTGTGGCGTTGCGGCTAACCTGTTGTGGTTGCGCACACCTCTCCAAATGAGACGTACACCTTTGGGTGGAACTCGGGAATACATCCTCGTCTCTGCGTGCCTCGGTTATTTCTATACCCGAGCTCTTTACTTATGCACTTTACATTGTGATAGCCTTCGTGCTTGAAGTCATATATCATGCTATCATCTTGTTACTTGTATTGCTTAGCTTAAGTTGTTGGTGCACATAGGTGAGCCTAGTTTATATATCTAGGTTGTATGCTTGTTAAAGTAAACCTCTAGTTTTATTCCGCCTTTATCAAGCATACCGGAATTTCCGGGTCACTCTTGGACCATATATTCCGGCTCCTCGGAATTTCCGGGTCATTCTTGGACCGGATATTTCGGCTCCTCGGAAAAAGTTTTAAATCGCCTATTCACCCCCCCCCCCCCCCTCTAGGCGTCGTCTATCCGTTCAACCGCCCGACCGGATATTCCGAGTGTAACTTACACCGGAAATTCCGAGTCACCGGATATTCCGATTCATAAATGAACCGGATATTCCGACCTGCTGAACTAAAATCCCAGTTTTCAAATGGATGACTTGTGTGCAATAGAGAGAAATGTTTTCAGGGGGAAGTAGGCTTGGGATAGATTTCCAAACTGTCATTGGTACACCATACTCAACTCACAAGTACCAAAACGAAACATAAAGCGCCAAGTTGAGTAGGTTTCCCACATGCATGAAAAGGAGGGCAAATAGCAACAATAAGCTCCAAATAAAATCAACTCTTCAAAGAGAAGAGGTCGGTGGCCGAGGCCACCATGTAGGAGTGTATGGCATGTTACCGCGAAAATGTATCTTGGGTACATAACCAATACTCGTCGTTTTAGCTCATTAGTCATAAGAATGAATATAGAGATAAAGGAACACTTGCTATCGGCATAATGGGGGGAGGGATGGTCCAATGTATTAGGACCGCACTCCCCCTATTTCCATGCCTACATCTAAACAAGATAAGATGCAATTACGCCCTAGGTGAGTGTGCAAGCGATCAAGCTAAGGACCTCAAATCAATGATATTTAGCTCATTCCTCAAAAAGCAAAACCTTCCTTCCTCAAGGGGCTTCGTGAAGATATCCGCCAATTGATCCCTTGTGCCCACATATGATAAGTCAATGTCTCCTCGGGCCACATGATCTCTTATGAAATGATGGCGGATCTCAATATGCTTGGTTCTTGAATGTTGCACCGGGTTGTAAGCAATCTTGATGGCACTTTCGTTGTCACATAGAAGAGGCACTTTGTCGCAATCGACTCCGTACTCCTTTAAAGTTTGCCTCATCCATAGCAACTGAGTGCAACAACTTGCGGCGGCAACATACTCGGCTTCGGCGGTGGAGAGAGATATATAATTTTGCTTCTTAGAAGACCAACTTGCCAAGGACCTCCCAATAAATTGACAAGCGCCGGAGGTTGACTTCCTATCATCTTGATCTCCCGCCCAATCGGAATCCGTGTACCCACATAATGAGAAATTTGCATCCTTGGGGTACCACAATCCAAAGGTTGGGGTATAAGCCAAATATCTAAAGATCCTCTTGACCGCCATATCATGGCTTTCTTTAGGAGCCGCCAGATATCTTACACACACTCCTACGGCTAGCACTATATCCGGTCTAGATACACAAAGGTAGAGGAGAGATCCAATCATGGAGCGGTATACCTTTTGATCCACATCCTTACCCTTAGGGTTGAGCTCAAGGTGGCATTTGGTTTGCATTGGGGTAGAGGCACCCTTGAGATCAAGCAACTCGTACTTCTTGAGCATATCTTGAATGTACTTTGCTTGGTTGATGAACGTTCCTTCCCTCAATTGTTTGATCTCAAATCCGAGGAAGAACTTCATCTCACCCATCATAGACATCTCAAACCTGTCAGTCATAAGCTTAGAGAATTCGTCGTTAAATGCTTTGTTAGTCGATCCAAATATAATGTCATCCACATATAATTGACAAATGAAAAGCTCTCCATTACCTTTCTTAGTGAAAAGTGTGGCGTCGATTTCCCCAACTTGGAATCCACGGTCTACAAATAGTTCTCTAAGGTGCTCGTACCACGCTCGTGGGGCTTGTTTAAGGCCATAGAGTGCCTTATCCAACTTGTAGACATGGTTCAGATACTTGAGGTCTTCAAACCCCGGTGGTTGCTTAACATAAACAAGTTCATTTAGTGGACCATTTAGAAAAGCGGATTTGACATCCATTTGTTGCAACTTAAAGTTATGATGAGAGGCATAAGCAAGAAGAATACGAATTGACTCAAGTCGAGCCACGGGCGCATAGGTTTCTCCAAAGTCAATGCCTTCAATTTGGGAGTAACCTTGAGCCACCAATCTTGCCTTGTTCCTCACCACCATGACATGTTCATCTTGCTTGTTCTTGAAAATCCACTTGGTGCCGATAACATTGTGGCAATATTTGGGTCTTTCCACCAACTTCCACACCTTGTTGCGCTCGAAGTTGTTGAGCTCTTCATGCATAGCATTAAGCCAATCTTTATCTTCAAGAGCTTCAAAGACCTTCTTGGGTTCCACCATGGAGATGTGAGCTTGATGTTCACTAAAGCTTGCAAGTTGTCTCCGGTTAGAGACCTTGCTTCTCACATCACCAAGCACCTTGTCAAGAGATAGAGCTCTTAATTCTTGTGAGGTGCCAACCCTATTCAAACGGCGGATCTCGATTTCCCTCCGAGTGGTGGGAGGAATCGCTTGATCATCTTGATCATTCATGTCTCCGCCTTGACAGATTTGATGGCCTTGATCAACCATTGGAGTGATGTCCATCGGTGAAGGAGAGGGTTGATCTTGGCCTTGCTGCGAGCTGTCACCGGGAATGTCAGCAGGACCGGATATTCCGGGTTCAGTATGGACCGGAAATTCTGAATCACCGGAATTTCCAACTCCAGTTTGAACCGGATTTTCCAGCCCTCCGGAAATTCCAGGAGCAGCTGGAGAATCTTGTGCTTCTTCTTGGCTAGGCGTATTGGGCACGGTGTTGTCGATGGGTGTTTCTTGTGTTGGGGTAGCCACCACATGTGAAGAGCTTGATCTTTGTTGAGCAACCTCATAATAGAGTTCAACGGGGCGGTGGACTCCCAACCCCATTCTTCGGATAGCATCTTGAGGTTGATCATCACCTACAACGGAAACACCACTTTGCTCCACAAGGGAGCCGTCATTCTCCTCGAACACCACACTACAAGTTTCTATGATTATGCGCGAGGCCTTATCATAGACTCTATAAGTGTGGGATTCGGACCCGTAGCCCACAAATGTCCCTTCAAGAGACTTAGATTCAAACTTGCCTAAACGAACACCTTTGATGAGATAAAAACACTTACAACCAAAAACTCGGAAGTAAGAGATATTGGGCTTGTTCCCGGTGAGCACTTCATAGGGGGTCTTCATGAGTCCTTTGCGGAAGAAGAGTCGGTTGGATGAATGGCAAGCGGTGTTGACGGCTTCGGCCCAAAAGTTGTGAGGGGACTTGAACTCGGCCATCATCGACCTTGCCATCTCAATGAGAGTGCGATTCTTCCTTTCGGCTACACCATTTTGTTGGGAAGTATAAGCAGCGGAATATTGATGACGAATCCCTTCTTCACTAAGGAACTCGTTTAAGGTGTAGTTCTTGAACTCGGACCCGTTGTCACTTCTTATCACCAAGATAGGGACATTGTGTTGACGTTGAGCCTCATTGGAGAAGTCGATGATAGTTTGTTGAGTCTCCATCTTCGTCTTGAAAAAGAAAACCCATGTGTATCTTGAATAGTCATCAACAATCACCAAGCAATATTTCTTGCCACCAAGACTAGCTTCCGGAATGGGACCAAAGAGGTCAACATGGAGAAGCTCCAAAACCCTTTTTGAAGAAATGATGGTCTTGCTTGGATGGTAAATGTCATGCATTTTTCCTTCAACACACGCCCTACACATTCGATTCTTCGAGAAAGAAACATGGTCTTTTAGTACTAGGATATGGCCACCCTTGTGGAGACTTTGCAAAGTCCTCATGTTGACATGGGCTAGTCGGCGATGCCATAGCCAACCCAAGTCCGCCTTTGCGAATAGGCACATTGTATGGGAAGTGGTGACTCCGGAGAAGTCAACCACATAGAGCCCATTCTCAATGTACCCAACGAAAGACACATTGAGAGACTTGCTCCGCAAGAGAATGACCATTTCCTTTTCGAAGACAACGGAATAACCCAAACAAGTTAAGTAATGGACCGAGATCAAGTTGAAACCTAGGGACTCGACAAGCAAGACATTCACAAGTGTGATGTCCGGTGCCACTACCACCTTGCCGAGCCCTATTACCTTAGACTTAGAATTGTCACCATATGTAACGGTCATTTGATCATCATTGGGCTTCAACTCCGTTACAATCTCCTTGCTTCCGGTCATATGACTAGTGCACCCACTATCAATTATCCATTTCGATCCTCCGGAAGCAAGGCCCTACACACAATCAATTCTTTGGTTTAGGTACCCATTTTGCAATGGGTGCCTTTTGGTTAGCAACAAGGGTCTTTGGAACCCAAATAGCATATTCAATATAACCATCAAAAGGACCAATGTATCTAGCATAGACATCCCCATAATGATCAACATATAAGGCATAATTGGGGTTAGATATGCCCGCAAAGTCATCACGAGTGGGAGTGCCCCTTGTGGCATTTCCACTCGCAATGTCATCTTTCTTGGCTTGTGCGGGATTGGTCTTCTTCTTGATCTTCTTCTTCTCCTTAGCAACATAGCCTAGACCTTCCTTACCCTTGTGGGGCACTCGCTCATGAAGAGGAGTAGTGAGTGTCCTCTTGCCTTTATCAAGGGAGGTCTAGGGCTTGGTTGCCATGGAGGGAACAAACAAGATCCTAGCTTTATCCTTGACAACATTTGCATTTGTATTCAAAGGAGTAGAAGTACTAGGTTTCTCAAGAATAGATATCCGAGTTTGGAGTTGATCACGAGACTTGAGGAGACGTTCGTGATCACTTTTCAATACCTTGCGAGTATTTTCAAGTGACTCGAGGTCTTCGCAAAGTCTAGCATGAGCAACTACAAGCTCTGACTTTTCATTTTGCACAATTTTACATTTAGCAAAGTAGAGATCACGATCCTTAGTGATCTTAGCAAGTTGCTCCTTGAGGAGAGCATGAGCTTCTTGTTCATCTTCGAGAGAGGATTGGAGGGACACCTTAGCGTGTGCATCCTCTTTCTCAATCTCACCTTTTAATTCAAGCTCATCCTCAAGCTCACCTATACGAATCATAATTGAGCCAAAGTGTTTCTTTCCTTCTTCTTGCAAGTTAGTCATGAATTTATCAAACGCAATAATTTCTTCCTTGACTTCTAGGCTCATACCATCATCAATGTCATGGGATATAGAGGTGGGGGACAATTTTACCTCGGATGTCTTTGCCATGAGACATCTTGGATTCTTGATGATGGGGCTCTCGTTTGGTGAGGAGAAGAGTGACGGAGGTGTGGAAGAAATGGCTAGTGCGGCCACTTGCGTTGGAGTGTCCTCCTTGTCGCTATCTTCATCATCGGTGGGATATTGCTCTTGAGTTACCAAGACAATCTTTTGGTTCTTTTTGAAGTAGGGCTTCTTCATGGGCATGGGCCCCTTGCCCTTCGTCTTGGCCATGAGCCTCCCACCATGATCCTCTCTTCTCTCCCATGGGCAATCTGCAACAAAGTGGCTTTTGTCATCACAATTATAGCAAAGCCTCACCTTGTTGAATGGCTTTCCTCCATTGGATGAAAACTTCTTGTCAATCCTCGCTTTGGCCCTTCCGGGTTCTTCCAAAACGTTCTTGCCGCAAGACCCATGTGTTGAGTAAGAGTACTTGAGAGGGTCTCACTAGATAGCTCGACTTGATCATCATACTCCTCTTCATCCTCTTCTTCAACGGTGGCCTTCAAGGCAATTGAGTCATGCTTGTGCATCCCTATGGCTCTAGCTCTTGCATCTTGTGCAATCTTGGAGGCCATCTTGTATGCGGCCATCTCTTGCATGACTTCATTGGATGTCATCTTTGCGAAGTCATGTCTCCCTTAAAGTGTCTTCAAATCCGTTTCCTCAAAGGGCAAGAGAGCGGTCACAAACTTCCTCTTGATCCAAGCATCATCAATGTAGACCGCCCCGAGGTTCTTGAAGGAGTTGGCAACCAACACCAACCTCCGGTACATGTCCTCGTGGCTTTCTCCATCCAACTTGTAGAACCCTTCCACCTCATTGCATAAGGCATCATACCGGTTCTTCTTCATGCTCTCATTCCCGACGAAGATGTCGGAAAGAGCATTCCAAACTTCTTTGGCGGTGGAGAATTGTTGAATGAGCGCCATGTCCTTCTCTCCAACGGCCATTTGGAGTTGATGAAGAGCGGTGGCGTTGAGTTGGCTATCAACCACCTCTCTTCTTGTCAAGTTGGTTGGATCATGGGGGGCTTGTATCCTTCTTCAATGATGCGCCATAGCTCAATGGAGGCACTACATAGATGAGACTTCATTAGAAATTGCCATTGAGAGAAATGAGTAGGTTTAAGCTTAGGAGGATCACTTCTAAAGTTTACATGAGGGTGAGGGATAGAAGGGTTAGGAGAGTAATTATGGTTGACATTATGAAATTCCTCTCCTTTGGGGGAGTTAGAGGAGCTAGGTGGTTCATCCTTTTCCGCCTTCCCGAGGGAAACACTTGGAGTAACATCTTTGGACCCATCCGAAGATGACTCCTTAGAGTTCTCAGCAAGCTCCTTAGGAGGAGGAGAGGGAGAAGTAGCCCCGGGCTCCTTAGACTTCAAGAGTGCCATGAGCATCTCATTCATCTTGAGGAGTTGGGCCTCCAAGGACGATCTCATATCAATAAGATCGGCCATGGTTGCCCCTTTGGCTAACGCCTCCTTCTCCGCCTCTAATTTCTCACGGGCGGCCCTCTCGGCATCGGATTCCGTCATCGTTGCACTTAGGCGGTTAAGCCCTTAAAAGTGAACTTGGCTCTGATACCAATTGAACGGGAATCCGGAACCTAGAGGGGGGGTGAATAGGTGCTATTACAAATTTTAGGTCTTTTCAAATTTAGGCTCAACACAAAGGTAAATTCTCTAGATATGCAACTACGGTGAATTTACCTAAATGACAATCTAAGCAATAACAAGATAAACAAGCTAACAAGACAAGCAAGTAAGGGAGCAAAGATAAGGGGAACCAAGCGAAGCACGCGGAGACGAAGATGTAATCCCGAGTTCCACCAAAGGGTGTACGTCTCGTTTGGAGAGGTGTGCTCTACCACAACAGGTTAGCCGCAACGCAACAAAGGCTCACCTTCTTCTCTGATGAACTCAACCACAAAGGTTGCGAGTCCACCTTCCACTATTGATCCTCTTTTAGGGCGGAGATCGAATCCCTTACAAACGCTTGAGGCACGCACCCACAACTTAATTGGGGGCTCTCAAGATGACCACAAAAGGTCAAGGACCACAAAAGGTCAAGGAAACACCAAGATTACAACAATGGTGAACTAGGTTTTCCCACCGGAAACCCTAGCCACGAAATCCCCAAGTGAATGGGGAGTAAATGCAAATCCCTTCGATGGAGATGTAGATCCGGGCCTTCTCCTCCAATCCTCCAAAGATCAACGAATTTGTATGGAGGGATTGGGAGATCTTGTTGATTTGAGCTTTCAAGAATAGTAGGAGAGAGAAAATCTGAGAGCTAGCTGTTCTTGAGTGAGTGAGGGGGTATTTATACCCCCTCCCAAAATCTGGCCATTGGCTGCCTCGGGGACCCGGAAATTCCGGTATAAGTGACACCCAGAAATTCCGGTTCACCCGGAATATCCGAGTCTGAGAAATATCCGAGTTGAATTTTCGGTTGAGATCAGAACGTCTTCGACATCTTGACTTAGCCAAATTTCTGAGGGTGACTCGGAAATTCCGAGTCAGTGAAATTTCCGAGCTGAATTACCGGTTGAAGTCAGAACCACTTTGACATCTTGACTTAGCCAAATTTCTGAGGGTGACTCGGAAATTCCGAGTCAGTGAAATTTCCGAGCTGAATTTCCGGTTGAAGTCAGAACCACTTTGACATCTTGACTTAGCCAAATTTCTGAGGGTGACTCGGAAATTCCGAGTCAGTGAAATTTCCGAGCTGAATTTCCGGTTGAAGTCAGAACCACTTTCTGATTTTGCCTTAGCCATTTTTCTGTTAGGTATAGGAGACCCGGAATTTCTGATCCTGGAAATTTCCGGTTCCAATAATCCGATTCTGGGAAGAATTCCAGAAACTCTTTTTCTCTACATTTTGGCTTTGGGATAAGTGATATGCAACTCACACAAACTGAAATACTTAGCAATAAGATTAGTACATCATTGGTATTGTTAACTAACACTCAAAACACTAGGGATTAAGAAATGTTCTTTCAACCGTCACCTTTATAACATTGCGGACACACTGTCGAAGACACTCTTAATTTATAATGTGGTTTGTAGAGTGCAACGAAACTTCACAACATCGACGGTTCATGAATATGGTCCTTGTATTTAGCTCCTTTAAATTAGCTTGTTTGGATCTACGTCATGCTTCTGCATAAAAAATATGTGGATAGTAAGAATAGAGATAAATACGATGCTACATAACATAATATATTTTTAGATGAAAACATTTTACACCTTAAGCGTCTATATTCGTGAGGTTGCTATCCTTAGGAAACGATTTGGAGGCAGACCTCTATGTCAATGATTCCTTCAACAACCTCACCATTTTTATGTATTGTCACCGAAACATACTATGACTTCATACACTTGTAAGTTAGCCATAACAAGGATAAGAACATTATACTTAAATCATTGACCCAATAAATCATTGACCCTAAGGCTTAAACCTTATTAAAATAGTAGTGAGGGTATATTCATCATCGACAGTACTACAAATATACTGAATTAGCCATACTACAAAGAGTTGAAATTAAGTATGCTAAACAGAGTCAACAAAATACTAGACAACTTTTCTATACTACTTTCAGTGGATCTAGAACAATACAAAACATGCCAGTTTCAAGTGCGACAGGTCGACAGGCATACTCCGGCAAGAGACCTGCGGATCCAGACTAATGCCCGTGCCGCTCGGGGAAGATGTGCGGTGGTTGGCGCTGGTTGGGGAAGATGTGCGGTGGCTGCTGACCACGTAGCCGGGAGATAAGTGTTAGATCTGGCGATGCTTGGAGCCGTCACTGTAACAGTTAGAGTGAGAGTGATAGTGTTAGGGTTTACGGAGAGTTGATAGCATAAAACTATCACATTTGGGGAGTCAATTACGGCATGGTGCAAGTGGGTCGTTGAATCGCAAAGAACTACCGCATTGAACTCTAATTTTCGCATTTTGCACAAACGAGAGCGAATTGACACTGGTCTAATAGTGTGGCCCCACCTGTCAGGCTGACGTGGCCAGATTAGACAAATTAACAGACAAACTGACGGTGAGACCCACTTGTCAGTCAAATAAAGAAATAAAAAATGGGAAAATAAAATAAAATCTGGAAAATCTGGAAAAAAAATATGGGGAGAGGCCATGACCGAGCTCCTCCTCGTCGGTTGAGCTCACCCATTCCAGATCGAAGACCGGCACGAGCTCCGTCACAACGCCTTCTTCCTCCCAGTGTAAGGAAACGTCGCATGGATCCCGAAATAGCCGCCGCCGTCCTCTTCTTCCCCGACTCCGGCCGCCACACATCGAGCATGAGGGGAACGAGTCGTAATCTGAGGGAGACGGGGAAGGCGAATCTCGCGGCCGGAGGAGGAGAGCGCGGCGGAGGCGGCTCTGTCTGCATCATCTTGGCTGGGGCCCGAGCCTCCGCTGCCGCCAGAGACGGGGATGAAAAGCTCCATTTCGCGGTCGCGGCCGCCCATCGGGCTCAGGCTCCGCGCAGACTTGTCGTCGCCCATCATCGGGGGGAGGTGCTAGGCTAGCCCCTTCCCGCCGCCCGCCGGGCGGTCGGCTCGGGTCGTCGTCCTCCGACCGATCGCCGTGGAATGGGGGGGCACGGGCTCGTCACGAGCGTCGGAGAGAGGTGGGGAATTTGACCTCATATTTTATTTTATTTTCCCATTGTTTTATTTTTCATTTGACTGACAAGTGGGTCCCACCGTCAGTTTATCTGTTAATTTGTCTGATCTGGCCACGTCAGCCTGACAGGTGGGGTCAGAGTGTTAGAACCTGTGTCAATTCGCTCTCCGAGCTCGGTTTGGGCAAAATGCGAAAATTAGAATTCAATGCGGTAGTTCTTTGCGATTTAACGACCCACTTACACCATGCCAAATGACTCCCCAAATGTAATAGTTTTATGCTATCAACTCTTTACCGTATTCTAAGACAAACATGGAGGAGACATGTATTGTAACAAGGTTTTGCTGCTTCTCAATTGCTTTGCTGTGCCTCATTCACCAGCCAAAGCGAACACTACCGTAAAACGCATAGGGGTTTTGCTGTTTCTCAGCAGATGTGCAAATAAATCAAGGAATGCTTGCGGCACATTACCATGGGATTGCGCAGCGCCTGAAAGTCTCGAAAGGAGACGATCCCGTGGCCGTTCTTGTCGTATAGCTCCATTTCCCTGGCCTGCTCGAGATTCCACCTGATTAGCATTTGAAGAACTTACAAGTCCTTCAGTACCACCCCTGGTCAAGCTATATTGTATTCCAGCAGCATCCTTTTATGAGCGTTCATGTGAGAGGTCTCTTTTCTCTTGGAGATGGCACTTACGATTGACAACGGATTAGGCTGGGGGCGTCATCGAGCTGGATTAGGTTTAGGTTTAATTTTTAGTTTAAATCCAGTTGTAGAGTCATATGGAAATATCGTCTGTTTAACAATGCAGCACTCTACTCATAGACGCTAAACATTTCATTATTAATGAACAGAGCAAGACGTATCATACTTTTAAACTTTAACATAGGCAAGCCGGATCATACTCGACTATGAAAACTTAGAAAGAATTTAGCTCGGTCAGAGGACATACTGAGAGCCCAGCTGATTGGATTCATTTCACATAACCCAGCAGCACAGCATGTTAGCGAACTTCCATCTTCTTTCACCAAATGCCAAAGTGTCTCATTCTTCACTAATACACCATTCGTTTTACAAAACTGAGACAATGTCAGCTCAGCTTAATCTAAACTATATATAGCGAGAAAGCTGGCATGTGAACCCAAACTCCTGTCACCAGGAAGATGAAATTTAATTTTACATGACAATTCAGAGAACCAAAGCAGCACCCTCTCCCCCCGTGTGATGCCAACTCTAAGCTGTGCTGCCCGGATGCCGCAATGCTGAGACACGGTATGGCGACTCGCTGATTCTTGCAATTGCAAGTATCCACAGGACATCTTGACTAGAAGTGCTGCACTTCGGAACCCTTCCTGCTAAGTTACCTCTCACTTTTCGTGGTCAGGATGCCTAAAATCTACCAAAAGAAAACGAACATGGTAATTTTAGTTGCAGTGTACAGGAAAGCAGCAAGTCAACCACGGGCAGGAAAACTGGACGAGCTGGAAATAGAAGGGTGCAGTTGCTATACCTGCAGGATGCAGCTACATTAGCGGAACTCTTCATGAAAGTAGTCCTCGTCGTCGCTGAAGTAAACACTACCATAAAATGCATAGGGGTTCTCAATCATTTCTTCCAACGTTAACCTTCCATCATGATCTTTGTCGGCCTACATTTTTTTGATAAAGCAATCATCAGTGCCATCTCCAGGAGAAAACAGACATCGCACATGAACGCTCATAAAAGGAGGCTGCTGGAATACAATAGTCCTTTTGCTTGACAACGTATTAAGTGTGAACCAAAAATCATATAGTTGCAGCTACTAGCTATCATGGAATTGTGACCACCATGGTCGAGACCCTCTAGGGCACTCACAACAAATAAACATATAAGAAAATAATCAGCAGCTTCACCATTTAAGTATACATCCCAATCTATCAAATTAGCATTTGATAAAACTTACAAGTCCTTCGGTACCATTCAGATATTCCTTGAACATAATCCTTAGGCTAAGGCTCGCTCCTGTGCCGCTCCCTGGCGGCACCGGGGCGCTAAACCCTAGCCGCCAGAGGAGGCCCACCTGCTCGCCCCGCCGCCACTCTGCTGGCATTGGCAACGGTGGCGGCGACCCTCACTGCCAAAGGCGGCGGGGACACCCGCGCGTCGTTCACGGCGGCATTTCTGGGAGCTCGGGGTCGCGGCCCCGAGGAGGAGGTCGTGGCGACGCTCCCGTTTTTGTGGTTGCTGCGGACGGCCGGCTCCATCAAACTGTGAGGGCAGTGGTGGGGGCTGGCCGAAGTTGGGGCTGTGCTGCCGCGGGTTGGGGTCCGGCCAGATTCGGTGCGGCTCCTTGTCCAGCAAGGCCGGCTCGAAGGTGGGCGGTGCAGGGTGCTGCCGTGAGGAGTGAGGACGAGGGCTGCATCCGGCCGGCGGTCTGCCGCTTGCGGCTCGGATGGTCTTGCGGTGGTCTGGGCAAGGGAGGTGGAGTCTGTGGGTGGCCAGCTCGGGCTACAGGAGAACCTTTTCTGGGAGAAATCCTAGTTCCGGCCTCCGTCGGAACCGGCGACGATGATGCCTGTGGGCGTCATTGGCTTTCTTGAAGGCGTGGCTGTGGAGCTGTGTTCCTACTCCCGTGTTGTGATTCTGGAAGGAAACCTCAGATCCTTGTGAACGGGCGATGGAGGCGCGGTTGCGTCTTTCTCCTCCTTGGGGGGCTCGTCTTGGAGCCGTCTGCAGCTAGGGGATCCGTGAAGGAGGGTTTGTTGCCGGGCAGCTATCCTTGGGCTTCGTTAGTCGGTTTTTCAGCGTGTCCAATGGGTTCTCTCGTGCTTCGCTGTGTAGTTATAGAGTCGGAGCTGCGGTGGAGCGTGTCCAGGCGGTGATGATGACCAACAACCAATGGCTTTTGCGGAGGTCTCGCTCGGCGCAAGCCCAGCATAGTTCTCTTGCAACGCTCGTCGTCAAAGTTGGAGCTGTCTCTCGTTCATACGTGTGGCCGATTGTTGGCATGGGCCGACATGGGTTCCGTCACCGTTTGCTTCGTCGGTGGTCGTCGAAGGTGAAGTCGGAGTCGCTTGCTTGAGAAGTGATGACAATGACGCTTCATGGCAACCGCGATGACGGTCTTTCTTCTTCATGGCATGTGTGCTTCGCGTGGGTGGCCAGGTCGGCAGTTATACCGGTTTTCGCCAGATTATCCGCTAATTAATCGGACAATTCTTCTTCTTAATTAATGAGATAAGGCAAAGCTTTTACCTCCGTTTCGGAAAAAAAGAGATATAACAGCAGCATTCTACTATATCTTGAAGCCTTCAACTAGTATCTTACGCAAAATAAGCATAATACATAGAGCATGGAAATATTCCAGGTGATATGAAATTAAAGCTCTAGGGTCAAAATGCGAATCTAACCTCTGAAATAGCATGGGTGGCTTGCTGTCTGGCATAATAGCGTTCTGACAGATGGAGCTTATCAAGAACAGGTTCTAGCTCATGCTCTGAAATAAACCTACATGAGAAATAATTCTTTTCAAGAAGCGTAAAGAGATAAGTTGGTGATATCACAGTGAAAACTTTCACCACTTGACTCCTTAATCAAAGCACAACGTCATTACCCGTCATTATCTTTGTCAAGTTTGGAAAACCGCTCCTTTGCAATTGTCATGTTCCCAATATGAGAAATATCTGCATTCTCCTCATCATAACCATGTATATGGTCATGAAGCCCATGAAAATACTCTTCGAAGGTTAGCTTTCCATCACCATCTTTATCCCTCTGCCTGGACATGGCATATAGGTAAGGAATGATAAAATGGCAATTCAAGGAACTGTTAGTGCTCCCTTACAGTTTTACGTAGCTAATGAAATAATGGAAAGAATGCTCACCTAAGAAAACACTGGTGATGCAGAATTCACAACATTTCAGACACAACAGAAAACGTGAATGTCAAGTCAATAGGTTCACCTAACATGGAGTTGCCCCATCTTGAAGCTGTTTTAACTTAACCGTGTGACTATTGTAATATGATGATGTGTTGTATGCTTATATGTGTACAGTTTATTTTTTTGCACTTAATTTAAAAAGAGAAAGATTATGTTTGTGACATACAAATAGGTGTGGTAGGGTTATTTAGTTCCAGTGATCTCAGAATCAAGATTACCAGCTAAGTAGTAAGTACTGAACGTTGGCAGTATGTTCCTAGTTTAAATACAAACCAACAACTCTGGAAGCATCATTCCAGTATCTAGTAGCGAGTACCAGGATATGAGGATTGCCCTGAGAAAGAATTTTACCTTAATTCTTGTCTGCAGAGCAAGTTGATAATTTTAGGATTCTCTGAATCAGTTGGATTAAGGAAGCTGCAGTAAAAACAAAAAACACGGGAAACATTAATAATGAAAATAATGAACAACCGTAAGAAAAACTGATCTTTTGTACGGCTGAAATGAATGCATACTCGTGAAACTCGGCTTTATTCAGGAAACCATCTCCGTTGGCGTCTGAGGCATTGAAGTGCTCCTCTTTCCACCACGGAAAGCCCAAAGAATTGCCCTCTCCTGAAAATCATTAATCAGTAAGCTGGTAGTAATTCGGTATTGTGCTACGGCCTTATGTTGTGTCATAACAAGAATTTATTGCTGAGTTGCTGTGCAAACAAATAAGACTAGTCACAATAGACAGTAACATAGAGCAGTAACATACACGTTATTCTAGGCTATGTTATCACCTCCATAGTGGGTAGTAACAAGCATATGGTGTCATGCAAACCTCTATTTATTAGCTTATAGACTCACAATGTCTTGGGATATGTGATGTTATCGTAACTAGTTATGTTACCACTACCCTCTCTTTCCTCATTAAATGTTTGCCACATCAGTTTTTTGTCCTACGTGGCAACAATGTTACTACTATGTTACTACCCACTATGACTAGTCTAAAGGAATGCTTGTTGCCACATTACCATGGGACTCTTTGCGCAGCGCCTGAAAGCCCCCAAAGGAGACGATCCCGTCGCCGTTCTTGTCGTAGAGCTCCATCTCCCTGGAAGAGCGATGGAGATGGTCGCCCCTGGCCTGCTCGAGATTCCACCTGATGAGCTCATCGAGGGAGACGAAACCGTCTTGCGGGTTGAGGTCGATCTTGGGGAAAAGCGCGCGGATGCGGTCGGAAACGTTGAAGCGATCGTCATCGTTGATGTAATCCTCCTCCTCCTTGAGGAACTCCTCCCACTCCTTCATGTGGTCGTCCTTCTCCTCCTCCCCGTCGCCGTGGAGGATGCGGTAGTGCTCGCGCTCCCACTCCTTGTCCTCCAGCCGGTGCTCCAGCTCGGCGATGGCCGGGTCGAAAGGCGCCGCGTGGTGGTGCTTCCCTCCGGATTCGTGGACAGCGCCGGCGTTTCCGTAGGAAGAAGCGACAGCGGCGGAGTTCTTTGGGTGGAGCTTGAGGCGGCGGTGGGGGCTGCGGCCGTGGGGCTGGAGGCGGGGGGAGTAAGATGCCAGGAGGATGAACATGAGTAACGAAATGGTGACCAGGCAGAGGAGGAGGACTGCGGCTGGAGACTTCCGCCCCGGCGAGGCGGCCGCCGCCGGCGTCATCGCCGGAGACGATGTGGTAGGCGAGCGAGGGATCGGTCGGTTTACGGGTCGGGGATTTTGACCCGCTTAACTTAGCATACTGGTCCATAACGGGTCGCGTGAGGATAATAAATTAGCAAGCAAGTTCACCATGACGAGGAATGCGCTGGCGGTGCCAATCGCGTCCCGGCACGTGTACCCCATTAGCATCTGCACGTCTTGCATGGCCTCCGATTTGCATCAGATGTACTCTACCATTAATTTGCAACAGTGGTATTCTATAAGGATTAACACATAAGCTTCTTGTGCCAGATTGGCTCATATCTGCTGAGCTACCCGGAGCTCTATGCCATGATTGTAAAACATATGATGCACGGGCCATGCGGTGTTCTCAAGCCAAACAACGTATGCATGTAAGATGGGTGTGCAAGTGCAGATACCCCCGACCGTTCAACGAGAGCACCGTGCAAGGAAAGGACTCCTACCATGTTTATCGTAGACGTAGGAACGGTCCTCAAGTGAAGGTCTGTGGTCAGACTCTGGACAATAGATGGGTTGTGCCTTACAACCCTCACCTTTTGCGGATGTTTAACTGCCACATCAATGTTGAGGTGTGCTCCAGCATCAAGGCCGTCAAGTACCTTTATAAGTACATATACAAGGGCCATGATAAAGCGTCATTCAACATCGATCAGCCTGACAGCAATGGTAACATAGACGAGATCAAGAGATACATTGACGCAAGGTGGGTTACTCCACCAGAGGCGATATGGAGGATATTTGGCTTCAAGCTCTGTGAGAACTCTCCCTCAGTGCTTCAGATGCCACTTCATCTCCCAAATATGCACAGGGTCACGTTCAAGGCAGGAGATGACCTGAATGACGTTGTAGCCCGAGAGAATGTGTCGAGGTCCATGCTGACTGAGTATTTTGTGGCCAACCAGAATTATGAGTGGGCTCGAGGTATTTTGTACAGAAATTTTCCAGGGAGTTTCACATGGCAACCATCAAAACACTGGAAACCAAGGCAGCAACGTCATCAAGTAGGTCAAATTGTGTCAGCACATCCAGCTGAGGGGGAGCGATATTTTTTGAGGGTGCTGCTAAACCATGTGTCAGGATCGACGTCCTTCAAAGATCTGAGAACCGTAGAAGGTGTCTTGTGTGATAGCTTTCGCGAGTCTGCTGAGAGGAGAGGCCTCATCGAGGCTGACAACACGCTCGACGAGTGTCTGACCGAGTCTGAACAGTTTGCGATGCCAGCTTCGCTCAGGAGACTCTTCGCAACAATCCTGGTATTCTGTGAGCCTGGCGACGTGCGAGGTTTGTGGGATAGGCACATAGAGGCAATGTTTGATGACTACCGGCGACAACACACATGCCCGAACGCAGTTGAGCAGATGGTGTTGCTAGATATCAGTGCCATATTGCAATCCATGGGAAAAGACATACAAACTTTCCCTCTACCTGACATGGACGAGGCGTATGACAACACTGGAGGCGAGCCTAGGGAGATCATCGAAGAGACCAACATCGAGGTTGACCCCAGTGATGCTAATCTAGCGTCTTCGTTAAATGAAGAGCAGAGGCGTGCCTATGATGAAATATTGTTGGCGGTTGACAGTGCTGAAGGAGGTGTCTTTTTTGTCGATGGCCCTGGAGGCACAGGGAAGACCTTTTTATACAAGGCGTTCCTCGCTACAGTTCGAGGCGATGGCAAGATCGTTGTGGCAACGGCGACATCAGGAGTCGCCGCTTCCATCATGCCTGGAGGTCGGACCGCCCACTCGAGGTTTAAGATACCACTAAATAGTGAAGATGAAACGTCATGTAACTTCACGAAGCAGAGTGGGACAGCCAAGCTGCTGCGCTCATCTTATGGGACGAGGCCACAATGACGAAGCGACAGGCGGTTGAGACACTGGACAAGAGCATGCGTGACATCATGGGTCGACGGGACAGACCGTTTGGCGGTAAGACTATCGTTTTCGGTGGTGACTTTAGGCAAGTGCTTCCTGTCGTCAGAAAGGGATCACGGGGGCAGATTGTCGACGCTTCCCTGTGGAGTTCATACCTTTGGATGGGCATGCGGCAGCTAAGGCTTGTCACCAACATGAGGGCACAAAGTGATCCATGGTTCGCAGATTACTTGTTGAGGGTAGGGAATGGCACAGACGAATCTGACGTGGAAGGGAACATACGTCTCCCCGAAGATATATGTGTACCGTCCACAGGGGGGAAGGAGGATCTACATAAGCTGATCGAGCATGTATATCCTGCTCTAGGAGATAACATGGATAATCTCAATTGCATGACTTCTCGAGCAATTTTCGCAACAAAAAATGACAGTGTCGACAAGATAAATAAACATATGATAGAGCGGTTTACTGGTGATGAGAAGATCTACCACAGCTTCGACAGTGCAGAAGATGATCCGCATGGATACTATGCTCTCGAGTTCTTAAACTCACTAGCTCCTAATGGGCTGCCTCCACACGAGCTTAAATTGAAGATAAATTGTCATGTTATACTTCTCAGAAACCTTGACCCAGCTAACGGCCTATGTAACGGGACGAGGCTTGTTGTAAGGGGATTTCAGATGAACGCTATCGACGCGGAGATCGTGGTAGGACAACATGCCGGACAACGGGTGTTCCTTCCTCGCATACCTCTATGTCCCTCTGATGACGACATGTTCCCGTTCAGATTCAAAAGGAAGCAATTTCCGATCAGGCTCAGCTTTGCCATGACGGTCAACAAGGCGCAAGGGCAGACTATCCCTATTGTCGGTGTTTACCTACCAGAGTTTGTATTCTCACATGGACAGTTGTATGTCGCCTTGTCCAGAGCTACTGCTAAGATTAACATTAAGATCCTCGTTACGAAAGAAGAGGAAGAGGACAGTGGCAATGGCAAGGATCAGAGCCAAAATTCAAAGAAGAGAAAAAGATTCGAAGATTTAATAACGGTCACGAAGAACATAGTCTACAAAGAAGTCCTTAGCACTTAAATCAATGTTTCTTACACCATCAGGTTAGTGAGATTCATGTTATGATCATCACTCAACTTTCGAGCTGCAGCTCCTTTTGATGCAACATGGTAATTGCAGGATGGTAACCTACAAAACAAAGTGTTGGTACACATTCTGACGTGCCCCGACAACGAGTGCGAAGGCAACATCCCTCAAGTTGTTAGAGATATGGTCAAGTTCTTAGGGATAGATTTTTTCATTTGAACAATTAACAATGATGTAATCTTATATCGTTATGGACATGCACTTCGAGAAAAATGCAATCTTATTTGGTTTTAAAACATTTTGTGATATCTTATTCTTACACATGAATATTTACATGAATTATTTTAGCAAAGATTACGATAAAAATAGTACATGTAGCAACGCACGTGCATTCAGCTAATCAAAAGCATGATCATGGACCTCTTGACAGATCATGGACCTCAAACCAACATGATGACTTCTTGGTAGATTATCGTAAAAATATAAATATAGTAATTATAAAATTATACATATATCAGAGACGTGTCTATAGCTCTACTCATGTGTGTAGAAATACAATTTACACAATATTTCACTCCATCAATTATATTCTGATTTTAGATATTCATTTTCTGAATATGCCTATTTTAATGACACTCTCTATGTTCCTAAAAGTAAATGGCGGTGTCTGAGCTTGCAACAGTATAAAGTAGATTACTCGTTGTTACAGGATGTTGCAAGTTAACGAAGAGCCCCGAATAGGCTAACATCGGATCATTGGTGCACCAAGTAAGCAAGTAAGGTGGAGTATGATTAATTAACGACAACATCGCCCAAGTAATCACAAGAAATGGGGCTGACGTGTATATTCCTATAACCATATTTATAGTTTATATTGATTTATAGTTTTCTTTTGTTATGTTTTATATGTACATATATTTAATTGTATATTGAAATGTGCACAAATACAATATAACATATATGCCGTAGCAACGTACGGGCATTCAACTAGTAAGGATTAACTTGCATGTTCCAAATACAGCATAATAATAAAATAAGGTGGCATCACAAGTCTTTGGCCAAGTTTCGTGCCGAAAATATGGCAATCCTACTCATATATGGCACGAGCTACTGTCTGTATAAAAGCAACATTTCTCATATATGGTAGACTGGTAGTAGTGCAGAGATGCAATGTGGGATGGTTAGGTGCTCAAATATGGCCCTTCTGGTACAAAATAGGGCTGCAAAAAGTATCATCCCGTTCAACTAGTTCCACAGCATCTGATGACTTGAAAGTTGTTTGGTCCATTCGGCGACGTCCCCCATCCCACAGCGGCCAATTGGTATCATGTTTTAAGAGGAGCTTTCTTCACCCTGTCGGATATCCGATCAGGTGCATTGGTGTGCGACTTGAAACGGCCTCGCCCTCCCTCGTCTGTTTCCTGTAAGTTGAAGATCACAGGTTTAGCAATTGTTAAGCGTCGAAAATACACTTGTACTGGAACTCGGCCCATGGCAGGGAGGAATAACCTTCTTCTTTACAATCTGGACGACATCCTCGTCTTGCAGACCATGGCTAAGACCACAATGCTGTGGATAGTGCCTAGCGCTGACTCCCCATACAAGCACATATTTCACATCCTTAAGCAAGTTCCTATGGATATGATTGCAGAAGTCTTCAACTGTGCAACCACCCCTATCCTGATGTGTCACAAAACCAGAGCCATCAAACAAAGTCTGTGCTACTTCTTAGAGCAGCAGTCAGTGCAAGGCATGAGAGGAAGAAGACATACGGTGGAAAGAACAACTGGATCCCCAAAGTCAGGCTGCTGACCCTGCGGCTTTGTGTACACTCTCACCAGACCCATTTCCTCCCACATTCTTGCTAATAGCCTGTCCAGGTTCAACTGCAAACGAGGAATTGTTTCAGTATTACAATGGTGTGCACATACACACCATAACTAAATCAAGGAGCATATGGAAATTTTATGGGGGATGAGACGTACCTGCATATTGCAGCTGATCACGAGTGAATTTGGTTGCCGAGCAAGATTATCCACATCATCAATACCCACAACATCAATCTTGTTGTACACATAAACACACTTGATATACTTGCGATTTCCTTCGATGACATCAATGAAATCATCCACAGTAGCATCCTCACGGAACAATATCTAAAGTAAGCCAAATGATTTGAGTTAACTGAAAAGGCGTGCACATGACACACTAATACAAACGCACGCACCTCTGCATTATGAATTTTATACTCATGCAGAATCTGATAGCAGAGCTTTTCATCAATATGAGTTAGAGGCGCCGTGCTGTTGAAACTAATCCCACCAGTCTTCTTCCTCTTGAAGTATATCTGTCCGTACACAAAGAAGTGATTCATCAACCAAGAAAAAAAAAGAATAAGTGCACATATGATGTTTTGCAATCAATAGAAAGTGGTTAACAGAAACCAGCACTACCTTAGACCTAATTTAGGAGAAAGCCATTGGAAATGTTGTAACACTAACTCCTAAAGGTGGTTGGTCAAGTCATATAATTCAGGTTAACACTTGTCCGTTAGAAAAGCAGAAAGTACAGCATACTTCAACAATTGTGCTGAATGTTCACAAAAAGGTGATCTAGAACCTTCATAACTGTCAATAATATGTCAACTATTCTTTTTAGCTTGGTCTCCATCTCCTTCGTGTGATTTTTGTACAGTCAATAATACATACTGTCATTTCTAACAAAAGATGGGATATCTTTCAACAGAAAATAGCAAATTAAATCAGAACTTATTGGTGATACATTATGAGCTCTATGTAAGATCATTTGAATACATGATCGCAACTCTTTTGAGCAGTGTATTTTTTTTCTAAACAATTGATTCTGATGTTTGTGATTTAGGAGATGTCACTATTGTCAAGGATGGAGGGAAGAAGTAAGGTGAATGAGAAACTTTGCACATTCCTTGAGCATTGTGTTTGGAAACACTTTCCCATCACACAAAAAAAAAGTCAATTCAGTTTCGGATTGGCTCAATTATCCATCCAATCAGATAGTCAGATCTATGTGGAAATTGACTTGCACAACATACAACGTCAATACTGCATAGAGTATCTTCTTGGACAGTTGTTTTATTTCTACCTGGTCTTGTCCTATTTCGCGGTCACACTAAGTGACCAAACAAATGTATACCTGAGGAGGCCTTTTGTTAAGGCGGAGGCCAACAGCTTCCAGTTCTCTAGTTAATATTTGGCGATGTCCTTCACTCTGAAAAAAATATAGAACAAGAATCAAATAAGCAATTAGAACTAAGGTAAAGCCTGGTCAAATCATGACATATAGGAAGGGAAAGATGGCATGTAAATAGATTTTATATCATATTGTTGTTTAAAGAACAGTCACCCAAACTCTTCATCTCCATTAAGATAGGAACTTCATCTCCATTAAGATAAGAAGTTTCATGTAACTGTACAATTACTTATAAAATAAAGATGGCACATAAACTCTATTCAAGAATTTAGGAATATCTCCACACATATACAAACAGGAAGAATTCAACTGAACTGGGATTAACATGTTAGTAAAAATTATAGGCTTTTGCTCTAGAAACAACGGAAAAAAGAACACGCATCGCACTTACTCCCTCCTTCCCGATATCTGAATTGTATTCCTAACTCCCATTATGTGAGGAATGTTATATTTTTGCTTTGTTTTCTTCTGTTTTCGCCCCCTCCACACAACAGCCCTCTTGCAGTCATGGAAGAGCGGTACCCATTTTTTGGGATCGTAACAGATCAATATCGTTTTTTCTTGACAGCTTTGGGGCGAAAGAGTTTGGCGAGGGCATAGTTCAGCACGGCAGGCGAGGGTGCGATATCAGTGACGTCACATGATTGTTTGCAGGAATCAATCCCTTGATTTGTGGGGTCAGAAATTGTGCACCCTGCCATTACCACCATCTGTAAAAGTGTGACTTTGGAAGGGATCACAACTGAAAGTAGGGCAAGAAGTCCAAGCACTAAGCTCCACGGCCCGCGATAATTTTTTATACATATAGAGAACTCCCTAAACCTTCTCAAATGTCTCTCAACTTGTTTTTCTGTGTTAGGACTCGCTACATATTCCAGTTGCATCTGTTGCTAACATGGCCCTTTCACAGTAGACTAACGGATTCACAAGTTATCCATTTGCGTTAGTCTAACTGTACGGGAGCCCAGTGAGCAAGTCGTGATAGTTTCGAGAGCTCCAACGCAACTTTGTTTTAAGCCCATTACCTCTTTTTTTCTTAATTTCAAGGAATCACTTTTTTAAACGGTTTTCTTTATTTTGTCTCCAAATTTTCCTTTAGACTGTAAAACTCTGATTTTTGCAGCCTAAAAATTTCTCCTGGATAAGATAACATTGCAAGGTAAACAACTACATTTGATCAAAACTTTGATAAAGCTCTAGTCCAAGACATATTTCTGTCCTTTATGTTTCCCATTCTCTCTAATTATAAAATATTAATTGCACTTAGGGAAACTCATTTTTTTCAAATAGAGCAAATAGGGATGCACAAGCAATGAAACAAAGCTGATAGAGCTGCATTACGTACTTTTGAGGCATCCAGAACCATAAGCACAAGATCTGATGACTTGGCGACAGCGATAACCTAAAAAAAGGTACATGATGTTACATCAAAACTAATACCCTCAAGTGATGTATACCTATAAATTAAGCACAAGTCAGAATTAAACAAAAAAAATGTCTTACCTGTCTTCCACGCCCCTTGCCTTCAGAGGCTCCTTCGATGATACCAGGAAGGTCAAGAAGCTGGATTTTGGTATCATTGTAATGGATAATACCGGGAATGCAAGTGAGGGTTGTGAACTCATATGATGCAGCTTCAGAATGTGTCCCAGTCAGCATAGTTAAAAGAGTTGACTTTCCAACACTGCAGTAAGACATCTCAAACATGTGATGAGTCATACTGACATTACAGATCTGAGCTGAAAACAAGATTGAGCTTTATATGCATTGCAGTACAAACAAGGAATAATCTTTATGCTTAAGCTAGCAACCACATTCATAAGGGCAGGTAATTAATATTGGATATTAGAGAGTAGGTCATATATCATATTTTTACAAGGGAAAAAGATAGAGGCGCATCTACTATATCATAAATTGGGTAATAAGAATATCAGATAATTCAGACATCAAATATCCATCATAAGCAAGTCGACGGCTGAATTAGATTGACAGATAGGCATGGGTAAAGAATACAATGAAACAAATGATGTATCTGGATAGACAAGGTTGTCCTATTGATTATAATAGAGTACAAATATTAAAGGTCACTGCTACAAAATGAAAGGCTTGACGCCTAGACTGTAGTACTCAGCTTATAGGCATAAGAAAGAGACCTGGGAAACCCTATAAGCGCAACACGACCGTGGCCAAATTTTGTGACTTCAAAACCTTCTCCTCCTCCGCTGGCACCCTGTATCAACAAAATGAGATGGCTGATGTGACCATAAAAGTTCAACGAACTTACAAGTGAAGTCCATTCTCCTTTTTTAGAATGTTACTCAAATTCTTTGATGTTGCTGAGAGTGAAAGTATTTAGCAAGGATTGGCTAAGAGAAAACAAAACAACAGTTTTGCAGAAACGACTAATGTGCGCAAGCGCCATAACTCATGAGTACCTTTGGAGGCTCCAATAATTGTGTTCTTAGCTTTGCAATTTTTGCCTTCAGTTGGCCAAGATGATATTCTGTGAAGTAAAAGAAGATAGGTTAGTCCCTACAATACGAGAAGAACCTTTGACATACAACATAATCAACCACAATGACCCATTGATAAATCAGATTTAACTGCAGATAGTCGTTGATAGACAACCTTATTAATGAAAACACAGAAGTTAACAGCCTGAGTGGCATAAATTGCGGACATATAAATGTACATGCAGTTCCCCACTGGCCAGTGTTTTGTACAAATTTCCTCGCAGTTATCTTATCAGGCATACATAGTGGTACATATGCTTGTGAAAGCCACACCCGTTTGTAACTTCGTATCTACAGTATGGTATGTTTTCGTCACAAAACATTGATAAACATAGACAATTGGAGTAGGATTGTTCTTGAAACCAGTAGTAATAAATTACATAAATATTCATGCGCAGTGGCAAAACCATTTTTTGTCTGGGAACTTAGAATTGTTATGATTCCACCAGTGGATGCACAAACAAGCATACAGCCAGTTTGATTTACATGTATGTATATGACATATTTACGGACATATGATAAGAAACAGTGGCTACAGAACAAAATGTATGTCTCTATTTTCTACCACAGGTCCAAAAACATAGAAAGCAAATCAGATTAGCAAGTGATGATCCAAACACCCAACTTAGAGGTTAAAATTTCACCAAAACTAGAAAAGAACAAACAGCACGCGGTGAGTGGCAATGATTGCACGGTTCTAATTTCAACAGGGGGCAGTGAAGAAGAGAACACAACCTGTTGCTTTATTCTTCTGCGTCCGGGCCATCTCGGCCTCAATCTCCTTGATCCTCTCGAGGATACCCATGTTTCACCTCGTGAGGTACCCAACTTGCTCCCCAGGTAGGCGGACCGAGATCGATATTACACGAGAAGAAGGAAGATCTGTTGGATTCGATTGCTCACGGCAGATAAAACACCAGGGCAAGACCGAATACAGTACGGGGAAGCTAGGGCGTCCTCACCAGAAGGAATCTCGGGGGGAGCAGACGGATCTCCAATCCACGCCCAGCGGGGCTTCGAGGTATGCTCCGGCGCAGGGGTTTCGGCGGCGGCGCTGGGGCTTTGGGCCGGAAGAAGTGAAGAGGGTGAGGAATTTGGGATGACGAGGGTGGTTCCAAAGGGGTCGCATTTCGGTAGCCTCTGGTGGGGTGGATTGGATGGCCCTGATTTAATCCTACACTAGATCATGCCGCACCCGTCCACTAAAACAGTAGAATATCATAAATTGATGAAAATATTGTGAAATTTGGTATATTTAAAGTAATATAACAATTGAAGTGTACTTTGAGTAAAATTTTAAGCTGACCTAAACAAAGTCAGACTAAAATCCAATTTATACTAACCATACGTTTTGTGTTGTGAGTAAAATATGAGCATGGCCATTTTATGTTTACTATAGAGTACAAATTCTTTTAACCACTTAAACAATCAAAATAGAAGAGCTAATCAAAGACATGAAAGGCCAAAATGGACTGGCAAAAGAGCTTGTGCAAGAGAATATATAAATGTTAGATAATTAACAAAGATGTCAATTCCTATATGATTCAGATGTACATTATAACTATATTATTTGGGTAAGGAAACTGAAGATTCATTCAGAACAAAGTAATACAAAAGACCACATAAAAATATCTAAATCTACATGCATAGATCAATAATAACACAAGAACAAAAATATAACATAAGATTGGATTCATAGTGTTACAGTTTCAGATCCGAGAATCAGAAACAGCATTACCCAACCTTCCTTTTCAGCACCATGAAACTGATCAATGATATCAAACTCAACATCCAATTCATCAACATCAATTAGGTCATAGGTCCAAGTATAGAATACGCTACATGATACGCTACAAAAATATAGAAATTGCCGTTTCAGAACTTTCTTCAAATAATCATTTCAATTAAGCCTTCACATCACATATCGGATGAAAGTCTTGTAACATATTAGTTGGTAAACATAGGAAGTGACCTTACTGCAAAATGCACACCATTTTTTTCTGACGGTTCTAACACATGGCCATGAAGAAAACTCATTACATTATTCCACAACTTTGAGCCTTCTCGAACACCATCATGCAGGAACGATGTCTTCTTCATTCTGTTTGTCTTCCCATGCAAAGCTGAGTCCGCAAGGCTGCTCCTGGCTGAAATATTGGATAGTGGATGAACCTAGACATAATTGTAATTTTAGCTTGTGCTCTTGGCGTCCTCTTGCACTGAACGATGATCGCCCAAGTGTTAGGAGGTTTAGCTTCAGATTTCGAATCTTGACCAGACTTACTGTGCCGTCCATGCTTGTCCCTCCATGTCCTTAGTCGGCACTATCAGCATGTTTTTTTTGGCAACAATTAGTACTTACTTTCACTCTCTACATTGCTGGGTTTTTATAAGTTGAGAGACTCGGACTCCTAGTCCATCTTATAAACTGTAAAACTTCTCAATATATCTTCTCTTGCACAAGCTTTTCTGCCTGATGTGACTTGTAATTTGCAGGGGTTCCCCTAGTATGATGATATGTTCTGCGGTTCTTTTTGTTTCAACTTCATTCCATTTCCTTTTTTTTCAGTAAAAGGTCAAAAGCTATATGCACTGGATAGATATCAATATCTCTGAAAAATAAAACGGGATCCACTGTGCTTGCCTTCACTGTGTCATTGTGCTAAACTGCTCATTGGTGTGGTCAAACATATTTTTGCAAGAAAACTGAAGCATATCGCGATAGTAAATATGCCAAAGAAAGAGAGATGATTACTTACTCTCCAGAACCCGCTTCACAAATCGCACATCATGTCCTGCAAGTAAGAGACACACATCAAACCATCATGCCTGGACCCTAACCCTGCCACGGAATTAGAAGAGAAAAGGGAATTGGAGGCCTCCATACTCAAGGTGGCGGTGTAATTGTCTTAACCGCTCCCATAGGTTCACCTAGGGTTACCTAGCGCTCTGGCGACCAAGGCGATCTAGGGTTCTCGACGAGTTTTGACGGCGGCGCACCTCTCCGCCCTCGTCCGTTTCTCCCTCTCGAGCTTCAGCGTCCACCAGCGCCCTCACATCCCTGCCCCCGGCTCCCTGCGACGGGCTACGGTAGCTCAGACTGTCCCGGCCAGGATCACCTCAGCGGCTTTGGGCAATGGCGGACAAAGGAAAGATGATTGATGGGGACAACACCGATGCTCCTGTGGGCGTCGGAAATCTGGCGATTCTCTCGGGGGATCTGCCTTCCAAGGGGGCATCTAGCTCCTCAGTTCCTGCGGCGGGCACGGCTACCGGCGACGGCGTGACGGAGATGCTGCAGCGACTGAATCTCACTTCCCAGGAATCCACAGCCTTCGTTCTGGACGAGGCGGAAGATGAAGATCTTGACGGCCCGCAGTGGGCTATTGTGGGGAAGGTTTTGTCCCCTAACACTCTTCACATATCGACGATCCGATCTGCGCTACGTCCTGCATGGGGTAACCCCAAGGGATTAGAGCTACACCCGCTGGGAGCGAATGTCTTTTTAGCAGAATTCGGATGTGAGCATGACAGGACCAGAATTCTTGATGGTTCGCCATGGACTGTGGGAAAGCACGGTGTCATCTTTGCTGATTTTGATCCGAAGCAGAAAACGGCTGATATCAAGTTCGATAAACTTACCCTCTGGATCCGGATTCTCCATTTGCCCTTTGGGCTGATGAACGACAAGCGGGGTAGGAGTCTTGCTGCCATGGTGGGCGATGTGAAGAAGATGGCTGTAGATGATAAAGGCAGGGCCTGGGGTGAGTATCTGCATGCCCGTGTGACAATTGATATCTCTGTACCCCTCAGGCGATGTGTTTCGACCTTCTCCGCGAAGACGCAAGCTACTGATTTCTTTCCGGTGATGTATGAGAAACTGCCGATCTTCTGTTTTTCGTGTGGACTTATTGGTCACTCGACCTTGGGATGTCCAACTCCTGCTGAGCGAGACGCAGAAGGTCTTCTTCCATATCATGGTCCTCGTCTCTCTGTCCCGGATGATCGTAAGGTCAGGACGGGTTCCAACTCTGGTCAGGGTTCCTTTTCAAGTGGGCAAAGTTCCTGGCCGGGCAATGACCGTCATGGTCCATCTCAGCAGGCGAATGGTCCTGCTAATCCAAATGGGAAAGATGCTAACGGTGAGGTTACCTCACCTGTCAAAAAGGCGAAGCCTAGAGCTCGCAAACCAAAACCGCAAGCTCAGGAGAAGACTGAGAGAGCTGCTGCTGCAGCAAAAACTGACGGTGTTCATAAAGGCGGTCAGAAGCGCAAGGTTTATGTTCCCAAATCCACCTTGGCACCAGCCGACGTCAATGCCATAGTGCTTACTACAGGCAAAGGTGTGATGCCTCCTATACCCTTCGTGGTGGATGAGGAGGATGTCTCTGAAACAGACTCAAACAAGAAACTCAAGACGGACGGACCGGCAACATCTTCTGGATCGGCGGATCAGGCGGCGGCTGCAGTGCAGTCCCGCCGGACGCAATGAGACTCTTATGCTGGAACTGCCGAGGATTGGGGTCTGACTCGGTAGTTGGTGAGCTCCGCTGGCTTGTGCGGACATACCGACCCTCCTTCCTCTTTTTGTCGGAGACGAAAATGAAGGATACTAGAGCGCAAAATTTTATGTGGTCCTTGGGCTACTCGGGCAGTTTTGCTGTCAGTTCTGCGGGCTTCAGTGGAGGTCTCGCTCTTTTTTGGTTGTCAGATTTTACGGTGTCACTCAAGGGCTTTAACTCACACTGCATCGATGTTATGGTTTCATCAAAGGAGTGCACACCGTGGCGGGCAACCTTTGTCTATGGGGAGGCACGTAGAGAACAAAGATCTCAGTTCTGGAATCTCTTGTGTCGTCTCCGTTCGGAATGGGATGGGCCGTGGATCTGCTGTGGCGATTTTAATGAAGTTCTTAACCAGGACGAGCACTGTGGTGTTCACGACAGATCGGAGACCCAGATGTCCATGTTCCGCGAATGTCTTGATGCCTGTGAACTTGTTGATCTCGGTTTTACGGGGCCTAAATTTACATGGAATAATAGGCAGGCCGAGGAGACTCATGTTAAAGTTCGCCTTGATCGTGCGGTGGCAAACGGCGCCTTCACAGCTTTGTTTGATGATTGCCTTGTCGAGAATATTATTACTACCGCGTCTGATCATCTTGCCCTTTCCATCAACCTCTCCAAACTCAGCGACGGAACCCCTGACGCTCCGATCAGTAGGGGCTTCAGATTTGAAGCAGCTTGGCTGAGAGCTCCAGACTACAGGGAGGTAATGGAGAAGGCTTGGTCTGATGGTGACCACGGGGACTGCTCTCTGCAAGGGATGTGGTCCAAACTGCAGCATGTTGCAGTATCACTCAAGGAGTGGAGCCGGGAATCTTTCGGTGTTGTCCGCAACAAGATTCGAAAATTGGAACGTAAACTCAAACATCTGCGCCTGTCGGACGGCACGACAGCGACGATCCAGCAAGCGGAGAAGGAGCTATGTGAGCTCTTTGAGAGGGAGGAAATTATGGCTCGCCAGCGCTCTCGTGTGGAATGGTTACGTGAGGGCGACCGTAATACTGCCTTCTTTCATGCTCGTGCCACAGCTCGCAAGAAAACCAATCGGATTAAAGTTTTGATTCGTGAGAATGGTGCACGGTGCGATGATCAAACTGGTATCAAAGGTATGGTTCAGGACTTCTACGAGAATCTCTTTTCCTCTAAGCCTACTTTATCTAGTGATGCCTGAAGGGGATCGTGGGCAGAAAACAATAATTTTCCTAGCAACGATATCCTTAAACTAGCCAAGATCTATTCTATGCAGATATAGTAGTACGAACGGAGATCGGAATACATACCCTTGTAGACCGAAAGCGGGATTACGTTCCCGCACAAACGTTGTCGATGAAGACCGACGTAGCCGACCTCAAGGTCGTGTAGAGGAAGCAGGCCTCCGAGTACCGCTAGCGCAGCACCTCGCAGGGAGTCGCACACGTACGGTGGAGACGACGCCTCCGAAGCTCCAGTCCAGGACGAGCAGCGGAAGACTTGGACCGGAACACCAGCAGCGCGGCAGCGGGCTATGGTGGAGGAGATCCCCGACTCCTCTTGCTCGGCGTGGCTCCAACTTGGGAACCACGAGATCGAGAGAGAAATCAGGAATTAATTGGGTGAATTAAAAGGCTGGGGGTGCCCCTTCTTATATAGGCTCCCAAGGGGAGCCAACCTTGCTAGCCAAGCCATGTGGGACTATTCCCACATGGCTGGTTCGGCCAAGGGGGGCGCCGGCCACCCTGGTGGGCCCCTTGTGGCCCACCTAGGCCGGCCCCAGGCTCCCACCGAATTCCCCAAGGGGGTTTCCCCCCCTCTTGGGCCTTCTTTCGTCCGGAAGGCCCATTTAGGGAAATCTGCCTTAATAAATTCGAAAATAAATATATAAAATCATATTTGCATATTAATAACAGTAATTAATATCAAACATAATATATAAAATATTTCCTAGCTCCGAAAACTCTTTCGGCGCCGCCCGATCTCCATCGGACCTCTCTCGGGACTGTCCCGGTGATCTCCTTCCTTTCCGGTTGTCTTGTCGAAACCCCTTAAGTGTGTTACCCTAGCGGTTCGATATAATATCAGGTATGATCAAGACTCCTCAATGATCAACGACTAACTCGTAGGCCTGGACCCCCTAAATTAATCCCTGAGATATAACGAATGACTTTCATCTATCAAACCTGAACGTGAAGTCTTAGACCTTTTGCCATGGCGATACTTAGCATGTCCGAGCGTCGTTCCATAGATATCTCCATACCTAATCCCGACCTCGTTACCGACGATGCCATCTTCTACTCGTTCATGATCTCATGTCTCCGTGACCTAGTCACATGCTTGCAAGCTCATTAGACATGATCTCACCGAGTGGGCCCGAGAGTATCTATCCTGCTACGCGGACTGGCAAATCCCGCTCTTGACCCCTCGTCTCAATACTCCTTTCCAATACCCAAAAGTATCACCGTTATTGTCATACTAAATAAGATACGACGTTTGGTGCAATCAAAGTATCTTCGGGGAATATCGATAAGAGTTGATCTCACGGTCAAAGGCGTATCGACTACGTTCTCCAAATCTGGGTATGTCCATCACATCACTCTCCAGCGATATGACTCTCATTGCCGACCGGCGCCATGCCCCATGACCGGGAAACCTCGATCATCAATCGCGCAACGAAACTAGTCTTAGTAGAGGCTACTAGGGACCTGGTTGTTTACGTATCACACCCGCATTAATGTTTCCGCTTAATACGGTTCCAGCATGACACAAAAACCTATTATGAACAAACGAGATATGATAAAGAATACACTTTATTAATTGCCTCTAGGGCATATCTCCTTCAGTCTCCCACTTGCACTAGAGTACAAATTAATCTAGATTACAACTTGGTAAAAGCCTAACACCCATAGCTAACTGGTGTTGTCCATGCTTATCAAGCGGAAGAGGCTTCGTCAGCGGATCTGGGACATTCAGATCCGTATGCACTTTGCAAATCTTCACATCGCCTTCCTGTACGTATTGACGTATCACGTGGAAGCGTCGGAGAATGTGTTTGGCGGTGGAGTGAGACCTTGGCTCCTTGGCGTTCGCAATGGCACCCGTATTGTCGCAGAAGAGGACCACGGGGTCTTGCACGCTCGGGAACACTCCAAGTTCGATGACGAACTTCCTCAGCCACACAGCTTCATTCGCGGCCTCGCAGGCGGCAATGTACTCCGACTCCATTGTAGATTGTGCGACTATGGGTTGCTTCCCACTTCTCCAGCACACGGCGCCTCCATTCACCTTGAACACGTAACCTGTCTGTGACTTACTGTCATCGGGGTCTGAGCAGAAACTTGCATCTACGTAACCCGTTACGCCAAGTTCCTCATCGCAGCCACCATACACAAGGAACATTTCCTTTGTCTTATTGAGATACTTAAGAATGCTCTTAACAGCTATCCAATGCGGCATTCCAGGATTACTCTGGAACCGGCTGGTCAAACTTAGAGCTAATGCCACATCTGGTCTAGTACTCAACATTGCATACATGATCGATCCTATGGCTGAAGCATAAGGATGTTTCGTCATTTCGGCCTTACCCAGTTCCGTTACCGGACACTGCGCCTTACGCAATACCTTATTCTTGATAACCGGCAGAGAACCCTTCTTTGCCTTCTCCATATGAAAACGCTTCAATATTTTATGAAGATAAGTACTCTGACTTAGTGCTAATAGGCGCCTTGATCTATCACGGTAGATCTTTATGCCTAAAACATACGCAGCTTCTCCTAAGTCCTTCATGGAAAACTTACTGTTTAAATATTCCTTCACGCTATTCAGAAGTTCCACATCATTCCCTATTAGCAATATGTCGTCAACATACAGTGCTAAGAACACAACCGAGCTCCCACTCATTTTCTTGTAAGTACAGGTCTCCTCCACATTCTGGATAAATCCAAAACCTTTGATTACCTTGTCAAAGCGAAGATTCCAGCTCCGAGATGCCTGCTTCAATCCATAGATGGATCGCTGAAGCTTGCACACCTTGTTAGCTCTTCCTGGATCGACAAAACCTTCCGGCTGTACCATGTACAACTCTTCCTCAATGTTTCCATTCAGGAAGGCCGTTTTGACATCCATCTGCCAGATTTCATAATCATAGTAGGCAGCTACTGCTAACAAAATCCGAATAGACTTAAGCATCGCTACCGGTGAAAAAGTTTCATCGTAGTCAATTCCATGAACTTGTCGGAAACCCTTTGCGACAAGCCGAGCTTTATAGACGGTCACATTACCATCAGCATCAGTCTTCTTCTTAAAGATCCACTTATTCTCGACGGCCTTGCGCCCTTCGGGAATATCCACCAAGGTCCACACTTGGTTGTCATACATGGATCCTATTTCGGATTTCATGGCTCCATTGCCTCCTTGTAGTTCGTAGGTTCGTCTTGCTCGACTAGCATGACGGTGCAAACCATATTGCCATACCACTCTGGTGCGATCCGGGATCTACCAGACCTACGAGGTAGACCATCTTCCTCGACAGTTTCTCCCACTCCTTCCACGGAGGACGTTTCCGGAATTGCTTCCGTTGAGCCACTCGGAATCTCGAGTTCAGGATCAACGATTTCATCGAGGTCTACCTTCCTTCCACTAACTCCTTTTGCGAGAAATTCCTTCTCTAGAAAAGCACCGGTCTCCGCGACAAAAGTTTTGCCCTCAGCTTGGTTGTAGAAGGTGTACCCAACGGTTTCCCGCGGATATCCTACAAAGACGACTTTCTCCGACTTCGGTTCGAGTTTGTCGGGCTGTAGTTTCTTAACGTACGCCTCACAACCCCAAACCTTCAGAAACGATAACTTAGGCTTGTGGCCATACCATAATTCATACGGTGTCGTTTCAACGGACTTGGACGGAGCCCTATTTAAAATGAATGCGGCTGTTTCTAACGCATAACCCCAGAAGGACACTGGCAGATCTGTAAGAGACATCATAGATCAGACACTATCCAGTAGAGTACGATTACGTCGCTCGGACACACCGTTACGCTGTGGCGTTCCGGCGGACGTAAGTTGGGGCACTATGCCACAACTCTTTAGATGTGCGCCAAACTCAAAACTCAAGTACTCTCCACCGCGATCGGACCGGAGATGCTTGATTTTCCTATTAAGCTGATTCTCAACTTCACTCTGGAATTCTTTGAACTTTTCAAACGTTTCAGACTTGTGTTTCATCAAATAGATATAACCGTATCTACTCAAGTCATCAGTGAAGGTGACGAAGTAACGATAACCATTGCGTGTCGAAACGCTCATTGGTCCACATACGTCTGTATGTATGATCCCCAACAAATCCGACGCCCGTTCAACGAAACCTTTGAACGGTGTCCTGGTCATTTTGCCCATGAGGCATGGTTCACATGTATCGAGGGATCCGAAATCCAACGAGTCCAAGAGTCCATCGGAGTGGAGTCGCTTCATGCGCTTTATACCAATATGACCAAGACGGCAATGCCACAAAAACATGGCGGTATCGTCACTACACTTAATTCGTTTGGCCTCTATGTTATGGATGTGAGTACTACGATCGAGATTCAACAAGAATAAACTATTACTCTCGGGAGCATCAACATAAAAGATATCATTCATATAAATAGCACAATTGCTTGACACTGATTTAAATGAATAACCGTCTTGTAACAGGCAAGACCCACTTATAATGTTTACACTCAAGGATGGCACAAAATAACACTTATTTAAAACCAAAACTAATCCCGATGGTAGATGCAGAGGGAGCGTGCTGACAGCCACCACGTCGACTCTCGATCCGTTGCCGACGCGCATCGTCACCTCATCCTTCGCCAGCCGCCTTCTATTCCGTAACTCCTCCTGAGAGTTACATATATGAGCAACAGAACCAGTATCAAATACCCACGTGTTGCTCCGGGCGGATGTAAGGTACACATCTATAACATGTATATCAAATATACCTTGCTCTTTGTCGACCGTCTTGCCAAACTTCTTATCCTCCAGATACTTGGGGCAGTTGCGCTTAGGTGATCCGACGGTTACCTCCATCTTCTTCAGCTTGATTTCTAATTCGGCCACTTCGAGCATCTTCAGGATTTCCGACAGGGGTTTTGACGTCCCTTTCATGCCGTAGTCCACTATGGCGTTCTTATAGCTAGGGGGCAGAGAAATCAGCGCCCTATCAATCACCAACTCCTCTGGGATTACACTTCCCAGATCACTCAGAAGTCGAGCGCAGCCAAACAACTTGGCCAAGTGCTCACTGATATTGCCGTGCTCTTCCATTTGGGCTGAGAAGAAAAGCACAGTTGCCTCGTACGTCTCAGCCTTGACTTGTCGTGCAAAAACCACCATGAGTTCAGTGATTATATCATAAGCACCCTTGTTCATGAAACGGTTTTGCAGGTCAGCCTCCATGGCAAAGAGCATGCCACTCTGGACATAAGAAGAAATCTCCGCCTTTACCCCATGGACAATCCTATCGATTTCCGGGGCGGTGCTAGGAAGATCACCCAAGGGGGTATCAAGGATGTAGGCCACCTTGTGGGTTTCAAGGATGGACTTCAGATCGCGGAACCAGGACACGAAGTTAGACCCATCGGTCTTAAGCTTCTCTTTCTCAATGAACAGGTTCAGGTTAAAGGAAGGGTGAGACATCTACAATGGAATTTGCAACAACATAAGACTTTGTTCATAATAATTTTGAGTTATAGTTTTTTTAGAAAATAACTGACATAACTCCCACTCAAACGAACATCCCTCCTGGTCGTTTAAGCGATTACACGACCCCCATCCATTGCACCACCCCTCATCATCAAAGCCGGCGGCACAACTTCAGGAGTAGACAAAATCGTCCGCCACACCAATTTTGTGACTCGTGCTCGACCTTTCGGTCTTCCTGTTCCGAGGCCATACCTCTGAGTATGCTAGGCTCGCCACCAAAGACCTCCACGCTGACGCTTGTGCAACATGGCTTACACCCACCGTATGCGAACGAAGATATGTCTGACACCCGATCATCACGGCCTGCCTCATAACGTAGAACTTTATTGGTGGTGCGCGTTGGAGGGAGAACACTAGTGGTATTTTGAAGGGATCATCTTATTCAACTACCGCCGTGTAACACACAATCACACACAAAATAAGATGCACACAAAACATCAAATGTAATGCAATGTGATATAGTCCATCGCGCCATTGTCTTCTTGGCGCCCGCAGTTTATAAACAATTTAATAAACCTACCTTGACCATATCACATAGCCCCTGCAAAATAAAGTTAGACGCTTCTACTTTATCTTTTGCATATTTTACGTGGCTTGGGGCTTTCGTAAATAGAACCGCTTCATACCTACGAATCTTATGACCACAACAACGATCCAATAATTGCATGTTTAAGCATCCCTTTCGGGCCCTCCATTGAAAATGCGAAGACCAACTAAAGAGAGAGAAACTGTCACCCGCCAGCCACAGATACGGTACAAGCCGTATGTCAGTAGTGGAACCAGTCTCGCGTAAGCGTACGCGTAAAGTCGGTCCGGGCCGCTTCATCAACTCAATGCCGCTGGAATTTGCAAGTGCACGCTAGAGGGTAGCAAATAACAGGAACGGTGCCCCCGTGCAGAGCACGGGTTCTAACAGCGTACAACTATATCTTACGATAGATCGGCTCTGACACCACTGAAGGGGATCGTGGGCACAAAACAATAATTTTCCTAGCAACGATATCCTTAAACTAGCCAAGATCTATTCTATGCAGATATAGTAGTACGAACGGAGATCGGAATACATACCCTTGTAGACCGAAAGCGGGATTACGTTCCCGCACAAACGTTGTCGATGAAGACCGACGTATCCGACCTCAAGGTCGTGTAGAGGAAGCAGGCCTCCGAGTACCGCTAGCGCAGCACCTCGCAGGGAGTCGCACACGTACGGTGGAGACGACGCCTCCGAAGCTCCAGTCCAGGACGAGCAGCGGAAGACTTGGACCGGAACACCAGCAGCGCGGCAGCGGGCTATGGTGGAGGAGATCCCCGACTCCTCTTGCTCGGCGCGGCTCCAACTTGGGAACCACGAGATCGAGAGAGAAATCAGGAATTAATTGGGTGAATTAAAAGGCTGGGGGTGCCCCTTCTTATATAGGCTCCCAAGGGGAGCCAACCTTGCTAGCCAAGCCATGTGGGACTATTCCCACATGGCTGGTTCGGCCAAGGGGGGCGCCGGCCACCCTGGTGGGCCCCTTGTGGCCCACCTAGGCCGGCCCCAGGCTCCCACCGAATTCCCCAAGGGGGTTTCCCCCCCTCTTGGGCCTTCTTTCGTCCGGAAGGCCCATTTAGGGAAATCTGCCTTAATAAATTCGAAAATAAATATATAAAATCATATTTGCATATTAATAACAGTAATTAATATCAAACATAATATATAAAATATTTCCTAGCTCCGAAAACTCTTTCGGCGCCGCCCGATCTCCATCGGACCTCTCTCGGGACTGTCCCGGTGATCTCCTTCCTTTCCGGTTGTCTTGTCGAAACCCCTTAAGTGTGTTACCCTAGCGGTTCGATATAATATCAGGTATGATCAAGACTCCTCAATGATCAACGACTAACTCGTAGGCCTGGACCCCCTAAATTAATCCCTGAGATATAACGAATGACTTTCATCTATCAAACCTGAACGTGAAGTCTTAGACCTTTTGCCATGGCGATACTTAGCATGTCCGAGCGTCGTTCCATAGATATCTCCATACCTAATCCCGACCTCGTTACCGACGATGCCATCTTCTACTCGTTCATGATCTCATGTCTCCGTGACCTAGTCACATGCTTGCAAGCTCATTAGACATGATCTCACCGAGTGGGCCCGAGAGTATCTATCCTGCTACGCGGACTGGCAAATCCCGCTCTTGACCCCTCGTCTCAATACTCCTTTCCAATACCCAAAAGTATCACCGTTATTGTCATACTAAATAAGATACGACGTTTGGTGCAATCAAAGTATCTTCGGGGAATATCGATAAGAGTTGATCTCACGGTCAAAGGCGTATCGACTACGTTCTCCAAATCTGGGTATGTCCATCACATCACTCTCCAGCGATATGACTCTCATTGCCGACCGGCGCCATGCCCCATGACCGGGAAACCTCGATCATCAATCGCGCAACGAAACTAGTCTTAGTAGAGGCTACTAGGGACCTGGTTGTTTACGTATCACACCCGCATTAATGTTTCCGCTTAATACGGTTCCAGCATGACACAAAAACCTATTATGAACAAACGAGATATGATAAAGAATACACTTTATTAATTGCCTCTAGGGCATATCTCCTTCAATGCCGTCCTTGATTCTATCCCCACTAAGGTTTCTGATGAGATGAACGCAGATTTAACCAAACCTTATACAGATGAGGAAATCAAGCATGCCCTTTTCCAAATGGGGCCGACCAAAGCTCCGGGGCCTGATGGTTTCCCGGCGTTATTTTACCAGACTCACTGGGAATTCTTTCAGGCGGATATCTGCAGAGCGGTGAGAACCTTCCTGGAAGGAGGACAGCTACCCGAGGGCTTTTGTGATTCCATAATTGTTCTCATCCCAAAGATAGCTTCTCCTCAACAGCTAAAGAATTTCCGCCCGATCAGCTTATGCAATGTCCTATACAAAATTGCTTTGAAGGTTCTGGCTAATCGTTTGAAGATTATTTTGCCAATGGTTATCTTTGAAAACCAAAGCGCTTTTGTTCCCGGACGTCTGATCACTGATAATGCCTTGATAGCGCAGGAGTGCTTACACACCATTCGGCAACAGAAGGTGAAAAGACCCTTCTTCGCCCTGAAAGTCGACATGATGAAGGCCTACGACCGTGTTGAGTGGGATTATCTCAAAGGCTGTCTTCACAAACTCGGCTTTTCGGATGTTTGGATCCGCACCGTGATGAGATGTGTTACGATGGTGCGGTATGCTTTTCGTGTTAACAGCGAGTTGACTATGCCTGTCATTCCCACGAGAGGCATTCGTCAAGGGGATCCTATAAGCCCCTATCTTTTTCTCCTATGCACGGAAGGATTATCTTGTCTTCTGCAACAGAGGGAGGCCCAAGGTATGCTACAAGGTTTACGTAATGGTCGACTTGGTCCCCCTATCACCCATTTACTGTTTGCGGATGACAGCATTTTCTTTACTCGTTGCGATGGGAGGAGTGTAGATGCACTAAAGCAAACCCTAGAGATTTATTGTGAAGGCTCTGGACAAAAGGTGAATTTGGACAAGTCATCCATTTGCTTTGGGTCACGGTGCTCACAGGTGATCAAAGATGAGGTTATGCTTAACCTAGGTGTTCAGAATGAGGCTCTTCAGGACAAATACCTAGGGATGCCCACCGAGGTGGGTAGATCTCCGATTGGTACCTTTGGGTTCTTGCATGATCGCATGTGGCAGAGAATGAATGCAGCTTCGGATAGACCGATGTCTCGGGCGGGGAAGGAGGAATTCCTCAAGTCGGTTATTCAAGCTATCCCAGCTTTCATTATGAGCTGCTTTCAGTTACCGGTTGGCAATTGTGAATCTATGAGGAAGTCAATAGCTAATTGGTGGTGGGGATTGGAAGACGGGAAGAGAAAGCTCCATTGGCGTTCTTGGGAGTGGCTCTCTACCCCGAAAGTTTTAGGAGGCATGGGTTTCCGTGATATGGGTTTATTCAATCAAGCCATGCTCGGTCGGCAGTGCTGCGACCCCTAACCGACCAGTCCTCTTTGTGTGCACGAGTTCTTAAGGCTCGTTATTTTCCGGATTGCAGCTTCTGGGAGGCAACTAGACCTCGCTCATCGTCGTTTACTTGGCGCAACATTCTCTTTGGCAGGGAATTGCTCCGTGTTGGAGTTCGATGGGGCATTGGCGATGGAAAAACTACCAAGATCCTATCAGACTTTTGGATCCCAGAGTTTGTCCCCTCGGCTGTATATACCTTGGTCCCGGTCCCGGTTGATCAGACAGTTGATACGCTCATTCGGCAGGACTGCAGGGCATGGGATTCTGATCTGGTGAGAGCGATGTTCAGTGAGAATATTGCTACCAAGATTCTCCAGATCCCACTTAGCCGCCATGGGGGTGATGATTTTGCATCCTGGCCTCTGGCTAAGCTAGGCCAGTATACTGTTAACTCGGCTTATACCCTAGCCCGCACGGCTCGGTTTGCTAACGAGCGGAGCCGTATCAACCGTGGTTCTTCTTCATCCAGTTTTAATGATGACGCTAAGTGTTGGAAGACGTTGTGGTCTACCAAGGCACCAGGGAAGATGAAGATCACGCTATGGCGTTTTGCCCACGACTGCTTGCCGTGTGGCCACCAACCGCAGAAAAGACACATCCCCGCTAAAATTAGTTGTGTGTTCTGTAGCCAGTATGAAACTGTTGAGCACTCACTGCTGTTTTGTCAGTTCGCGAATGAGGTTTGGAAACAAGTTAAGACTGAATTCGATGTCAAACTGCAGCGTAGCGCCTTCGTGTCTCCGAAGACCTGGACGTTGGACTTTCTGGGCCGATGTTCTAAGGTGGAAGCCACTACGGTCATGGTTACCATGTGGCATATCTGGGACGCCAGGAACAAGACCCGAGAGGATGAGGTCATGGCTCACCCAGATGTTGTTGCTGCGAAGATCAAAGCCTATATACATATGATCCTTCTTCATCTCTACAGACAAGGCTCCAACCACAGGTGTGTATCCTCGGTGTCCGTGCGTAAATGGATACCACCGCCGGCTGGTACTGTTTTGGTCAATGTAGACGCAGCGCTATTTGCTTCCTCTAGGCGCATGGGTGCCGGAGTGGTGATCCGAGACAACTGTGGTACTTGTCTGACTGCCTGCAGGAAGATCTTCGAGGAGGTCATCGATCCTGAATTGGCTGAAGCTAATGCCATCCGTCATGCTATCGCCTTCGTGCTTGAGGAAGGTTTTTCCAAGATCATCGTGGGCGCTGATTGCTTGTCGGTCATCCAGCGCTTGCAATCTTCTTCGATGGATCGCTCTGTACTCAGTCCTATTCTGAGTGATATCAAGTTCTTGGCCGTTTCCTTCATTTCATGTGAGTTTCAGCATGTTTACCGGGACTCCAATGTGGCTGCTCATATCCTAGCTAGATCGTGTGCTTTTCTTAGTAGTGAGGTGTGGCGTGATGTGCCGCCGGATTTAATCCGACGGGCTATTTGTTAAGACATTATGGTTGAGTGATCAATAAAGTGTGCGTGTTATCAAAAAAAAAAGGTGGCGGTGTAGATGAGAAGTGCACCTGGACGCTGAGCAATAAGGCCTCAGACAGTCAGATGCGTGTTCTATAGCCTTACCTAGCGCCTTCGCTGCTGCAGTTACCGATCATGCAACATCGCCGCAGTTCCCCACACCGGCGATCTGGAGCGTATCTAGGTTAGATGGAAGGGCGCTCGTGGGGCTTTAGAACAGCGGCGGTGGCGGGATTCGGTGGAGAGTAGCAGCACCGATTGGTGATAGAGGCAGCCGGAATCAGCGGCATATCTGTGGTGTTGCGAAGGGAGAGATAGAGAGGATCACGTCGCCTCTGCGCACGATCGAGATCCTGAGGGATGTGGACTTGCGGTAACTTACGGCATGTGTGTTTTCGCATGTTAGGGCCAAATCAACCATAGCGGGCCGATTTGACGTCGGGAGCAGCGTCCCTAGGGATCTTGGCTCGAGTTTGTCCTTGACAACAAATAAACGGTCTTGATTCTAGAAAGAGTAATTGGACGGTACAAAACGTTGATGGCCTGAGAGAGCTCCTATTTGACTCAGTTTTAATATCCCTAATAGTCAGACTTTTTTGCTGCTTTATACAAGTTTGCAAGAATCAATAATAAGGAATTATAATCGGTTCTATCACGATTGCGAAATAGTTCATTTGAAATTGATCTGTTATGTGTTTAAGGTTATGTCAAGTTCAAAATCAATATCACCAAGAGTGAAGTGATGATGGCGATAGAAGAGTATTCTAAAGGACTCATTTGTGTTGATATTTGGGTGTCAACTTAGGTTAATATATTTTTTCGGTTTTGCTAAATATCACCCGAGTAAGATATAGCTTATGTCTCACTCACATCATCTGCCGTTTATTTTGCTGCTTGCACGGAAATTTGTGTTTTCTCCGGCTTGTCTCCTTTTTTATGTGTGAGTTGTGGACTGTGAGTTACAATCCGTCTCATTAAAAATCTTCCGGTCCACTTAGGTATCCTGGTAAGGAAAATACACAGTTGTAATATTTTATTGGTGTTGTTAATTTTTTCTGTTTACAAGATTCTATTGTTGTTTACATTTTGCTCCCTGGAATTATTTACTACTAGTACTTCAGAAGGATAATAACAAGAACACGGCCGGTCTGTTGCAAATTCGCACATATCCGTCGATCGTATCCCAACAATCCCAGCTGAGATCAGGGTCCTGTCATGTCGGCGCATATATGATACGTACAGCATTATATGCGCAGAACCGGCCGCCACGCGCAAACACGCGCACGCATCTGAAGATCTCCTTCTCCCGTTCGCCAGCGACTACCCTGGCCATTCCCGATCGAGCAAGCTGGACGATGTGCTGGCGCCAGTACTGGTGCTACCCCGCGGCGTCTCGCGTCCACGTCTCCGTCAGCAATGGCGGAGTCATCCTCGGGCTTCTCGTCCTCCTCATCCTATCCTCCTCCGGCAACGCCGCCGGCGCATCCGGCGTGCTGCGCGTGCAAGCACCAGCGCCGGAAGTGCGCGCCTGGATGCCCACTAGCGCCTTATTTCCCCGCCGACAAGCCAGGCAGCTTCCGCAACTCCCACCGCCTCTTTGGGATCAAGAACATCCTTCGCTTCCTGACGCAAGCTGGGCCGGAGAAGCGGGACGACTGCATGAAGTCCATCTTGTACGAGTCCGACACGCGGGCCGCCAGTCCCGTGCTCGGAGCGTACGGCGTCTGGCAGGATCTCTTGCAAGACTACGCCCTCGCCACGGTCGAGCTCGATGCTGTGCAGAAGCAACTGGCCAAGCACCGGCCGGCGCCAGACGCTTCAAGATTCCTCTCGTCGCAGCAGCCCCCGTGGACGCCGGCGCCGGAGCCGTTGCTGTGTACGATACGGGAGGAGCATCAGCAGCCGGTCTACGGCGGCTACGTACCTTCTGGTGCCGTGAAGATTGACGGCAACGTGACGGTCGGCGTGAAGAATCTGAAGATTGACGAGGAAGACGAGTATAATGATGATGACGAGGGCCGTAGACTCGTGGAGGCGCCTTATAGCCGAGATGTGCCATCGTCGTCAAGCTACCAGTCTTCGGATCCTTCCTGTCGCGGACTTCTCACTCGTCGGGCATTAGGTTTAAAGTTCAATCCCGGTTGATTTCATTTTCATAGGAAAAAACAAAAAAAAAAGAAAAATGAAAAAAGGAAAAAGGAAAGAAAGAAAAAGAAAGAAAGAAAGAAAGAAAGAAAGGAATAGACGGTTCTTGTTTACCCAAACCAATTTATCATCCGATTTATTCAGGATAACCTAGTGAACTCTATGTACTGCTGGTTTTTATGTGCCTGACATCCACTCCATGCAGCTGTTTACAGTCTTCAAGGAATAAACCGTGTTAGTTTCAGGAAATGGATGATCAGTATTGCCATACTGAATTATTCACGTTTCCCTGGAACAAGATTCATTCACGTTGGCTGACAGAAGTAGCTGCATTACTGAGGACTGTTCTACAGATTTTATTAGCCTGCTTACTTTGGATCCATTTTTTGATAGTTTTTCATTACCGTGATGTTGCATGCATGACACTGCAACTAGGAAGATGTTATTTAAAGTTACTAGGACGCCCCCAGCGAGTAGGTCACGTGGACTCAGCTAACTAAGTACAATGGCACAATGTTCATGATTTAAGTTGTATGCCCCTTCATGGTTGCAATTATACTCACAGCATAGGCCATAATCGCATTCAGACTTTGGTAGTAACCCACATATGTATTGTCACCTTGGGCCAAAACTATCGAAATTATATACTGGGGATTCCAAGTTATTTCATATTTCCATAAAAGGGCTATGTGATAAGATCTGTTATGTGTTCTAAAACTATTGTGTTTTACCGGTTCCAATTTGAGTAAAGAAGCTTATACATAATATGGTCAAATGAAAGAACAACAAAATCATTCTACTATGAAAAGCTCAAGAGAACACACACACACACACAGAGGAGAGCGATAAGTTGAATCTGAGGTGAATTTATAGATCTTACATGTTTGCCCCCATGTCATACACTAGTGGAAAAAGGGGCTCTAGTCCCTGTTCCAGAGGGCCTATAGTCCCGGTGTAGCAACCGGGACTGTCAGGCCGGGACTAGAGCCCCCACCCTTTGGTCTCGGTTCAATACGAACCGGGACCGCACCCCCCCACCCCACCAATTAGAGCTCCGCACGTGGAGGTGGCAGGGCGCGCGGGGGCGAACCCTTTAGTCCCGGTTCGTAAACACGAACCGGGACTAGGGTTTTGTTTTATTTTTTACAAATTTAGGGTTTTGTTTTTTTTATTTCAGGGTTTTGCTTTTTTTTATTTCTGGGTAAGGGTTTCGGATGGTACCACGTCGATGCGTCGGGGTAGGGGTTTCGGATGGTACCACGTCGATGCGTCGGGGTAGGGGTTTCGGATGCTACGGCTTCGATGCGCGAAAAACACGTATAAATTATTATACAAAGCTAGATGAATGCATCATGCATATATACAATTACATGAAAATCATGTGTTGATAACACATACACAATTAAGTACGCCTGGTACATGAAGATCACGTTTCCCGGTTCCAGATACTTAGAAGTATTTTGTTACATGGATATCACTATTACTTGTTCGCACCACCAGGGGTAACATAGTGGTACTCTCCGGTCTCCGGTATGACATGGGGGAGGTAAAATCCCGTCAACTCCTCTGCAAGTGCCCTGAAGCGGGTCTTTATTGGTAACTCGTTGCGCTTTCTTGCCAACTGTAAAAAAATGACATCACAATGAATACATGAGATATGAAGTGAATAAAACTCATCACGATTGATGCTACAACAATAATGTTGTGACTAGAGCTTTACGTACTTCAATACTTCTTTTGCTATTCAAACTCTCGTTGACCACAGTGTGCATGTACTCGCAAACGTAGAATCCACATAGATCAGTCCCTATTGGCTGTTTAAGCCAAGTCTATAGAAGAATAGAATTTAATCAAATAATAATAAAGTATGATAATGGTGCATGGGACTAGTTATAGTACTACTTACATCGTTACTACGCCAGCGCAGTTTCTCTGGCCATCCACTGTTCGAATGTTCCGCGAGGAACATTTTCCAAACGCTGCATGACAAGAAAATGAATGAATGAGTCATAAATTCTTTGATATTAGGAAATGAACGAAAGAGGTGATAAGAAAAGAAAGTACCTTGCCACCAAATCAAAACAAGTCTTGTATTGTTTAGGGCATCTTCTTAACGAGTCAAGGACAACAATTTCTCCTTTCCGCAAGTTAATAACAATAAGAATGTAGTGGTAGCTGCGCATGTTTATAAATAGTCATGCATAACTCATCAATTAAACTTAACATCGAGTGAGAAAAATAGAATGTGTAATAAGCAGTAACACTCACTTGAAGTTGTAAGGCCATAATATATATTTTTTGTAAGCTTGTCGCTTGAAAAACATTAGCAAATTCCCCGGTGTATCCTTGTTAACTCTTGGATCAATTATGTTTTCTTCATGCATTATAGAGGGGTCAATGAACCCAATGTGGTTGATTTTCTTCTTCTTGCATTCGAGCATCTTCATTCTGCGTAATAAAGCACACAAAATATTATAGAGAGGATTATCACAGACAATGAACGAGTAGAGCTAATTAAAACATTAAATTACAGGAATAGATCACTTACAGACAATAGGAACTCATGATAGCTTTGTCGAGGGCCCGAAGATTGTATAACTGAAAGATTTCAGCGAAGTAAAGGACAACGGAGTATTCTTGGAAATAATGCTCTTCCTTAACTGCCATCATGAGAGCGTCTTTATTCGTCTCCTTTACGGTATCCTTGTACCAGGCTTGAAATTGACGCATTCTTGTGGGTCCCGTGAACATAAGTACGAACAACATCCGCGAAGGGGATATCATCTCCCGAATATACCAGCTCCCGCACATTGATGTTTTTGAGAAATCTGTCATCAAGCACCTTGAGCGGGGGGGGGGGGGGGGGGGGGGGACTGTGCGTCTTGTTCTCCGAGTTGGGCAACTTGTTTCCCTTTTTTCAATCGATCATCCATCTCTTCGTCATATGACTTACCAATGTTGCGATCATAGTCTGTTGGCGGCGATGGTGGGGGGTTGTATAGGGCATCGATGCAACGGTCAATTTTCTCCTGCGGAATTCCGGCAGTAAATTTTGCAGGAGGAAATTTTTTCGCTAACGATTTCTGTTTCACGCCAGCAAGCCAGGCATCCGTATGTTCTTTGCAGGCGATATCGTTTTCCTCGACGCTTCTCTCCCAAGGTAACTTTGGAGGAGGCGGCGGTGTTTTCTGCTTTCTAGGTTTCTTCCTAACAGGAGAACCAGACTGGCGCCTACTCGAGAGCGACTTAACATTCTGGCGGACTGGCACAGACTGCGAAGGCCTCGCGCTAGGAACCCTCTCGGGGGGTGGTTGGCTTTGCTGATGAGCTGGAGATGGACTCGGGCTGGGGTCCCTATCGGGGAGGTGTGGGCTTTGTTGATGAGGTGGAGATGGACTCCGTCTTTGATCCCTCTCGAGGAAGAGTGGACTTTGCTGGTGAGCTGGACTCCTAGAACGAGGTGTGGACTTTGCTTGTTCTGAAAGAACGATGTATTTCTTGGGCCATAGGGCGAAGGCATGCTTGACGTCTGCCAACGTCTTCTCCTCGTCACCTCCAGGGAACTCAAGTTCCAAGGTTTCAAATCCCGGCATAATTTCGTCCACCCCGACACGAGCGTAGCCATCTGGAATTTGACCACAATGGTAGAGTTCTCCAGGTTGAATTACTAAAGCTTGCCCCACCGCCACCTTCAAAGTTATGTTTCTCATTGCTATATGTAGCTCACAACCCGTAGGCTCTGTGATGTCATCCACTGGGTAGGGACCATCGACTTGACGCGTGGAACCAACGCTGCTTCTACGCTGAGATGGGGCGGCATCTGCTTCATGATCTAATTGGTGTCGCTCCTGAGGTTCCGTTCTTTGCTCCTTCAATGCTTTTATTTCCGCCCGTTGCTCCTTCATTTCACGTTCCAATTGTAATATCCGGCCGGCCTCCTTCTTCTTACCTCTGCTACGGCTTCTATAAGTGTGAGCGGATTCCGGCCACGCAGTCTTAAACGTAGCACTGCCAGGAAAGCCTCGAGCTCGTCCAACATGTTCAGGATTCCCCAGGGCCCGTGTCAGCTCGTCATCCTCACTATCGGGTTTGAACACACCATTGCGAACATCATTAATTGCTGCTTCAAGCTTCTTTTTTATTTTATCAACGAGAACCTTCCATTTTCCTTTTCCAATAATATCTCCGGTTTCTGGGTCCAACATTGCCCCATGCGCGAACAACCAGAATTTTGACCTCTCGGGCCAGTCAAGTGTCTTTGGACGGACCCCCGATCAAAGCAGTTTTTCTTCATAGGCTAACCACTTAGGAATGGCGCTCTTGTAGCCACATGTCCCCAATGTATGGTGGTGTTCCTTCAGCCCAACATTCAATTTATTTATCTTCGATCGGGCCACAGCCATAGGTGATTCCCTATACGCCTTAAACGCCGCCCATTCAGATTCTAACTTCTTCCCTCGTGCTCCACTGAAATCTGGCTCTTCTTTTGTTTCTTCATATTGATTCCATAACTTTTTCTTCCAGTTCCGGAATTGTTCCGCCATCTTAATAAGAGTCCACTTCTTGAGGTTGTCCTTCTTCACTTTAGAGAGATCTGGCGGGAGGGTGAAATGTGACAACAACGTGTTATAGACCAAATCCTTAAGAACTTGGTGGACATAACATGGGTCCTCCACATCTGCGGCCGCCGGCTTATTCCATTCGCGTATGCTGATTGGGATCATGTCCCTAACAATAACTCCAGCTTGACTTATAAATTTGCTGCGGTTCTATTTTGGTTCGAGCGGTTCGCCGGAATCAGCAATTTCCTCAATCGGTAACTTTGGATCCTCGCTCGTCATTCTTTTTGCCTTGCCTCGAGGAGCACATGGTGGCTGCTTTTTGGCAGATTTGTTCGATCCGGATGGCTAAAAGAAAAATAAGTCGTTAATAAATGCAACATAAATCAATTAATGCATGTAGTTAACAACAACATATCGCCATATTTATTATAAACACATATACACCTCTCCGCCGGAGTTTGTTATCACCACATCTCGTGACTCCATTCCATCACCAAAGTCGTTCAAAAATTGTTCGAAATCATAATCATCTACATCTCCTCCAGCTCGGGCATCGTTAAAAATAAGCTGTTCCATTTGGTCTTCCATCTCCTCGTCTCGTTGAAATTGTGCTTCTTCTATCTGCTCGTCTCGCAAGTGCTCCATAGCTCAAATGTACCTACAATCCATAGCTCGGGCATTATAATCAAGTTTACATTTATTCATCTGAAAAACATATACAAGTACAATAATTGCAACAAGTATGGATCATATAGCACAACAAGGTGGCAGCGAAGAAAACAGTGTGTGCTCATCTTGCATACCTAACACAAAACTATATATATGGATCATATTTTAGAATTGTGCATATCTAACACAAAATCATCTTTTTCGTACACATTTACAATCATCTCAATTTGCATATCCAACACACCATAATATATATACGGATCATATATTACAATTTCATATCTAACACATTTACAATCATCTCAATTTACAAAACAAAGATAGCCACTGAAGCAAGACCTCCTGAAAAGCCGTGGACATAAGGACCCGAGCAGCAGACCTCCTGCAAGTTGTATAATGAATTGTATATCAATCAAAACAACAAAAGATGTAGCCAATGATGCATGTAGCCAATGATGCATGTAGCCTAAATTAAATTATAGCAATACATGGAAGAATCTGACAATTGTGTGATCTTCATGTATGTTAAAACTTAGCCAAACCAGAACCTATTAGTAAGCAACCTTTCAATAGTTTTGACATTCTTTTGGACCAATCTGATCTTTGTAATATATAGTTTCACTCCATAAAACTTTTAATCACAAATGAACTTGTTTAGACCTAAATCTCACAAGATTTTGTAAGCATCAAAATAAGATGACCATTTGGAGAAACTATTCTTACAAATCCTAGCAAACTTCATGCATCACAAGCTGGCAGAACTTAAATGGGACACGACTAAAATATAGACTAAAGCTTTACTTTAGCCAATAAGTCGAGGTTGGACGTTTATTTTTGTGCTCACAATATCATCAACTCTCTGGTTAAAATACGCTAACAAAAGAAGTTAAACATGGAAATGGAGATGAAGAGCACAAAACAGCAATTCAAGTGAAGCAATCCATCAGCAACAAGGGCAATATTTTCAGTACAACGAGTTCAGCAGGAAATCACATAATCTATTCCGGGTCATAGCCAAGGGGTGCACTGTTATTGCAATCTATTAAACAATCTATTAAACCTAACCCTAGCTTGACCAAACCGGAGTTGAGCAACCCTAACCCTAGCTAAAGAGGAGGCCGAGAGGGAGGGATCGGAGGGGAGGAGACGCTCACCGGAGTTGAGCAGGTGGCGGGGCCGTGGGTGGGGAGGCCTCCTCGTCGGTGCGGAGAGGAAGGGATGGCGCGGCGGCGGAGCACGACCTCCTCGAAGGTGCGGATCGAGGACGGGGACGGCGCGGCGAGCGGCCTCCTCGTCGGCAGGGGATGGCGGCGCAGCGGCACAGCGCAGGGGCACATAGCGGCGGAGCGGCAGCAGAAGACGGCGACGGCGAGGCGCAGTGGCGGCGCGGGGGGAGTCGGGGGCGTCGGAGGCGGCAGTGGGGGAGAATGAAAAAATTCCACGCGCACAGCACCTAAACGCTTGGCAAAGACCTTTAGTCCCGGTTCGTGTTACGAACCGAGACTAAAGGGTCTTTAGTCGCGGTTGGTAACACCAACCGCGACTAAAGGTCCGACTGGGACGCGAATAATTGCGCGCGAAGCCCAGTGGACCTTTAGTCTCGGTTGGTGTTACCAACCGCGACTAAAGCCTTTTTTTCTTGTTTCTTTTTACTGATTTTTCTTTTTGTGTTCTTTTAAATTGTTTGAATTCTTTACCTGTTTCTTATTTTGGTTTACTTATTTTTTGAATAGTTTTGGTTTCTAATTTATTTTTCTGTTTTGTTTTATATTCTTTCATTTTAAGATGGCAAGGTGATTTCTTTAAAAAAATCATAAAAATCATTTTATATTTTTTAAGATTTTTGTGAAGTGAGTACAGAAAATATGATTCCAAATGGCACCAAACTATTTTTCACTAAGAGTGGTGCACATATGATGGATGACCCCCAAGTATGAGTTTTTTTCTTAGAATTCTAACTAATTTCCCCTAGTTAATTGAGTTTATGTTAATTTTTCAAAAGTAATTCAAATTTGTACTACAACCGTTTGATAGTTTGGTCTGAAACTTTTGGAAAAATCATTTTAAGGTACACAACTAGTGGTTATATCACAGAAACATTGATAGTTCTAGAAAATATCACCTCTTCCGATGATTAGTCATAGCGACCGTTTTGACCGTTTTTAAGAAAAAATGTAATAAAGTGATAAACACCTCAAAAAATCAAATCATTTGGCATGGGCTCCTTATTTGTGTACTAGTTGCTATGAAAAATGATAAACTTGATTTTTGCCAACATTTGCAAAAAAAGTATTCACAAAAAGGTCTATCATGTATGAACATCTAGAAGTTTCAAGCCAAATGACCAAGTTATGGTCATTTCGATGACATAGTTTGTGATAAAGATCTCATACTCCACACATAGGTGCATATTGGTATATAAAAAAATCTTGCCAAAGGGATTCTTCAAATTATTTTCATAAATATCATTTTCCTTTTTTTAAGTGCAAAAAATGAGGTTTTTTGTGAAGTGAGTACATAAAATATGATTCCAAATGGCACCCAACTATTTTTCACTAAGATTGGTGCACATATGATGGATGATCCTCAAGTATGAGTTTTTTCTTAGAATTCTAACTAATTTCCCCTAGTTAATTGAGTTTATGTTGATTTTTCGAAAGTAATTCAAATTTGAACTACAACTGTTTGATAGTTTGGTCTGAAACTTTTGGAAAAATCATTTTAAGGTACACAACTAGTGGTTATATCACAGAAACATTGATAGTTTTAGAAAATATCACCTCTTCCGATGATTAGTCGTAGCGACCGTTTTGATCGTTTTTAAGAAAAAAATGTAATAAAGTGATAAACACCTCAAAAAATCAAATCCTTTGGCATGGGCTCCTTATTTGTGTACTAGTTGCTATGAAAAATGATAAACTTGATTTTTGCCAACATTTGCAAAAAATATATTCACAAAAAGGTCTATCATGTATGAACATCTAGAAGTTTCAAGCCAAATGACCAAGTTATGGTCATTTCGATCCAAGCCAAATGACCGTGGCAAGACATCTCTGATGATCTACAACCGTACGACAAGACATCTCTGTTGATCTGCAACCGTTTGAAACGGTCCCAGATCATCAGAAACGTCTTGCCGCTGGTTGCCCAAAGATGCCTCTGCCGAGGGGAGGGTTCACCTTCAGCCTTCACTGAGTGCTCTCTGCTACCCGTGTGCTGCCAAAATGAACTACAATGAGTAGACACTGAGTGCTGAACATGTACGGAAGGGGGGCTACATATAAGGTTCGTGTGCTTCTTTAGTCCCGGTTGGTAACAACAACCGAGTCATGTGGGTCACGAAGTGGTCGTTATACTGCTGATCCAACAACTCAGAATCTCTCAAAAGAAACACACCTCAGATCCAACGTCTCACAAGCGCTAGACTAAAGAAGCACATGGATCGTGTGTTTCTTTAAAGCACTTGTGAGCCGTTGGATGAAGATGTGTTTTTTTTAGGGATTCTGAGCTGTTGGATGGGCACTATCATGACCAGTTAGTGAGTCACATGACCCTATATATAGCCCCCTATTGAACATGTTCGGCAGTCATTGTCTCCTCATTCTACTTCATCGACATAATACAAAGCATTCAGATTCCCTACATATGCCCAACGGTGCATTTCATATGCAGGCACTCACGAGCCACCGTTTGGCTGTATGCAGATGAAATCGTGTGTTTTGTTCCATGCATCTACAAAATACTTCAGTTCACTTGTTCTTCTGATACAATGCATTCGGATATTACACATCAACAATAATATCCATGCATCTAGTGTTTACTTGTTCTTCTGATTGCGCCGTAACCATGAACAATCTTCTTCATTTAACTTGATACTTGGATCAGTGTTGACTTTGAAGGGCGGAATGTCATGAAACTTATCGTAGTCTTCTGACATGTCTGTCTTGTCCTCCACTCCCACAATGACTCTTTTCCCTGAAAGAAATATGTGGCGCTTTGGCTCATCGTATGATGTACTCGCTTGCTTATCTTTCTTTTTTCTCGGTAGGGTAGACATGTCTTTCACATAGAAAACCTGAGCAACTTCACTGGCTAGGACGAATGGTTCGTTCTCGTACGAAAGATTGTTGAGATCCACTATAGTCATTCCGTATCGTGGGTCTACCTCTACCCCGCCTCGTAGGTTGAACCATTTGCACTTGAACAAAGGGACCTTAAAAGTAGGTCCATAGTCAAGTTCCCATATCTCCTCTATGTAACCATAATATGTGTCCTTTGTCCTGTTGCAGTTTGTTGCATCAAAGCGTACTCCACTGTTTTGGTTGGTGCTCTTTTTATCTTGGTTGGCTATGTAAAATATATTTCCATTTATCTCGTACCCTTGAAAAGTCAATATAGTTGAAGCTGGTGATGTGGCCAACAAGTATAATCGTTCTTCAACATTGGTGTCATTAATGAGACGTCTTTCTAACCAACTGCTGAAAGTCTTCATGTGTTCTCCATCAATACAATCTTCAGATTTCTCCGGGTATTTGGAGTGTAAAACATTCTTGTGTTCCTCGACATACGGACCCACCAAACTGGAATTATGTAGAACGGTGTCGTGTGCTTGTGTGAAAGAATCCCCGTCTTGACATATTGTTGCTTTCTTTCCTAGGGTGCCTTTTCCATGCAGTCTCCCCTCATGACGTGATTCAGGAACACCGATCGGCTTCAGATCAGGAATAAAATCTAAACAAAACTCAATGACCTCCTCTTTTCCATAACCCTTGACGATGCTTCCTTCTGGCCTAGCCCGGTTATGCACATATTTTTTTAAGACTCCCATGAACCTCTCAAAGGGGAACATGTTGTGTAGAAATACAGGACCGAGAACAGAAATCTCTTCGACTAGGTGGACTACAAGGTGCGTCATAATATTGAAGAAGGTTGGTGGGAACACCAACTCGAAGCTGACAAGACATTGGACCACATCCTTCTCTAAATTTTTTAGAGTTAGTGGATTGATGACCTTCTGATAAATTGCATTGAGAAATGCACATAGTTTCACAATGGGTTCTCGAACATTTTCCGGTAGAAGCCCTCTCAATGCAACCGGAAGTAATTGTGTCATAATCACGTGACAGTCATGAGACTTTAGATTCTGAAATTTTTGCTCTGTCATGTTTATTATTCCTTTTATATTTGATGAGAAGCCAGATGGAACCTTCATACTACGAAGGCACTCAAAAAATATTTTCTTCTCTTCTTTAGTAAGAGCGTAGCTTGCAGGACCTGGCTGATTCTCTGAATGAGTATCGTCTCGATGCATGACTTCACTCATACGTTGATGGGTCTGCCTTCCTTTCGGTGTACCTTTTTTTGACTTCCCTTTTTTTGACTTCCCATCTTTTGACTTCCCATACACGCCCAAGAAGTTTAGCAAGTTTGTTGGGGATATATCAACTAGGGGTATAACCAGCATGGATCAATCCGGCTAGTCCAGGGTGGCCCAAGGGTGGTAAGGCCAAGGCCTGCCGGGCGGCCCAGATAGCTGACGTGCAAGGAATAGGCGGACGGTCCAAGGAAGGCGGAAGGCCTAAGCCCATCAAGCCACCGAGCCCAAGACGGAAGGCGGCAACTAAGCCGGCTAGGTCTAGGACTCTGATTACTTGCCGGACAAGTACTTACCTTGTATCCTGGGGTCTGGCCGCCTATATAAACCGGCCACCAGGAAGCCTTTAGGGCACGCTTCAATACGTATCAAACACATTGTAACCTGTTCACGGCTATTGCCTCATAGTGAATTATAGCAGCACGTAGGATCCCGCCACCGCTGTGGGATCCGAAGCTGGGTAAACTCGCCGTGTTCAATCCCGACCTCGACGACACCAACCTTCTTCCCCACAATCCATACGTAGGCTAGAGGACCCCCGTCTCCTATCAATTATGCCGATACCACGACAGTTGGCGCCCACCGTGGGGCATAAGGTTCCTGGCGTCACGTTCCAGGCGGGAACACTTGGCGGCGTGGGCAAGCAGATCGCCGTCGGTCGCGTCACAAGGTTTGACGGCCATAGCTACGTCAACTCGGATGAGTCCTGGCTCCCGGCGGACGACTACCTTATCGGATGCGCAATCGTGCCGATCGGAGGGATCGACGTCTTCATCGGGTACACGCCAGAGGCGTACGGCCTACCGCGTTTCTACAACCCCACCCACCAACCCTTCGACAAAGCAGTCGACCGGCAAGATGGATCTGAATCCGCCTTCTCCCAGGAGTCGGCCGAATCTGATTTCCACTTCGTCGGAGTTGTCGGACTGGGATCCGACTCCCAGCCGGAAAACAACGATCCTGAATCAATCCTCCCTGCTCTGCAGGAGGATGCGATGTCAGATGCCGGATCCAGATCTACCGTTCAAGTCAACATAGACTCTGACTCTGATGATGATGCTAGTCTCTTCGAAGAGAAGATCAAAACCCGCTTTTCCAGTGGAAATCCGGCTCCCTCAGAGGGTACAGCGGATACAGACATGCCTGACAAGCTGGCTATGATGGTTGTTGTCGGTCACGAGACAACCCCAATTACTTCGGAAGCGCAAATCAAGCCGGCGGAAGAAGCCAGAGACACCACTGCCGGCCAACTCATTGAAAGTTCCGACAAGGTGTGCGCAAAGAAGAAAACTGGCCTCGAGAAAGGCGGCAGCAGCAAACCCACGGATTTGCTCTCCGTCATCAAAGAAGTAGACGAGATCATGAATACTCCGGTGAACAAAAACACCCCACTCGACGAAGTGGAAGAGCTTAGGCTTAACATGCTTAAGCACTCTGATTTCCTGGGAAAAAGAGAGGAGCACGTTGAGAGCCTTGCGAAGAAGATCAAGAAAGAGCAGGAGAAGATGTCGGCCAAAACAAACCGGCAACTCTTCGAGGAGAAAAGGTCATCAAAAAACCGCCGTGGAAAAGAGCCGCCTACGCAAGCAACGACAGCGGCTCAAGACCTAGGGTTCGATTGGCGTACGACACCACAGCGAGTGGATAGAAGGGGGGATGTTGTCTTCTGCACCCCTATCCTCAACGCGGCTGCCGCGCTAGATACCCTGGATGACAACACTTACACGGCGGAAGAGAAGTTGGCCAACGCAAGACACTTCGTAAGCAAGGCCCTAGAACAACAAGCTCGCGCTGATTCCTACGGCCACATGGCGGATGCCCGCGGGGGAGACCTAGAGTCTAAGTCAGGCAAGTGCAAAGCTGCACCAGGTGCCGACCCCGAAGGCCCGTCTGGCTCCAGTAGCCATGGCGACAAAAGGAAGGCAACGCCACCTCCAAAGAAGGCACCGCCGCCAAAACAAAGGCGGGACGAGAATTCAAGGACGGGAAGCAGAGGAGACCTACCACCTCCACCTCAGCCAAGACGCGACAATGGCGGTAGCCGGAACAACAGGCAGCCGCCTAGAAAAGATGCCGGCAACGACCCTCCAAGGAGAGGCCGCAACCGGTCTCCGCAACATAGCACTGGCAGCAAGAGGAGAGAGGAGGTAGAAGGGCCCAGGCGCAGCATAAGCCGGGTGGCGCAGGACGAGCCGGACGCAAACAGAGGCGCACGGCAGCTCGATCCAAAAGACGCACGACACCGCCTACAAGACATAGCAAGAGGAAAGGAGCCGCTATATTCTGGACCAAAGTGCTTCGGTGACGCCATCCGCAAAGAGCCGTTCCCCAAGGACATGACATCAGTGTCAAAAAACTGTTCTAGGTACAACGGCCTTGTTAAGCCGGACTCATGGCTTTCCGACTACGCCATGGCCATAGAGATCGCCGGCGGGAGCAGCCATATTGCCGTCCGCTACCTACCTCTCATGTTGGAAGGCACGGCAAGAGCTTGGATCGACAACCTTCCTGAAAAGTCCATCCATAGCTGGTACGACATGGAAAAGGTTTTCTCCCAGCACTTCCAAGGAACATACAAGCGTCCAAATACCTACACGGATTTGCAGCGCTGTATCCAAAAGCCGGACGAAACCATGACAAATTTTGTCAGCCGCTGGATATCCGAAAAGGCCAACTGCCATGGTGTTTCGGACGCACAGGCTATCCATGCCTTCTACACGAGCCTACAGAAGAAGTCCTTGCTCCGTCATAGGCTCGTCCGCGAGCAAATCACGGACCTTGGTGAGATGCTCAACCTAGCCGCCCAATACGCGGCGGCGGATGACGACGCCCGGGACGATGACCCAGACGTCAACATCATACCAAAGCGGAACAACAAGCGCAAACAGGCGGCGGATGACAAAGCCGGTCCTTCCAATGAGGTAGCCGTAGCGTTCCAAGGAAACGCCAGCAAAAGGAAGTGGAAAAATAAGAAATATAATCGCGAAGCCGGCTCAGGGCCTAAGGCAGCGCGGATCACTTACGAACAGGCAAAGCTCTTGCCGTGTCCCATCCACGCCTCATTGGGCAAGGTCAACCACATGCTTGGAGAGTGCCGTTTCATGGACGACTTCAAAAAGGATCCCACAGTCGGCTGGAAGTCAAAGAAGTCAAAGAAGAACGACAAAAAGACAGCAAGGAGGATGAGGATGACGACGACATGTCTATCTCAAGCGAAGAGGACGCAACCGCCAAGAAAAAGAAGCCGTATCCGAAGGTCAAAGAATCTCTTGTGTGCTTTGTCGGCACGCCTTCGGCTAAAGCGGATAAGGCGGAGATGCGCGAACTCAACGCGACAATGCCGGACGTCCCTCAGTACTTGAACTGGTCGGAGGCAACAATCACTTGGGACCGGTCCGACCACCCTGATCACGTCCCTCACCCAGGCAAGTACGCCCTTGTCGTCGACCCCATTGTCGACAACTTCAGACTCACAAAGGTACTCATGGATGGCGGCAGCAGCCTCAACATCCTGTACTACGACACGCTAAGCCGCATGAACCTGTCAGAGGATCAGCTGGATCACAGCAACCTCACATTTCATGGCATAGTGCCCGGCAGGCAAGCAAAGTCAATGGGAAGCATCAGGCTGAAGGTAACTTTCGGACCAAAAGAGAACTACCGCTCAGAGTTCCTCCGGTTCGAAGTTGTCCCCTTCAAAAGCGCCTATCATGCAATCTCCGGACGACCGGCTTTCGCCAAGTTCATGGCAAGGCCGTGCTACATATACAGCAAGCTTAAAATGCCGGGGGAAAACGGAACCATCACGGTTTCCGGCAACTTCAAGAAAGCCAAGGAGTGCGAGCGTGGCATGGCCGCCTTCGCAGAAGCCGTCATCCACAAGGAAGAACTCGCGCTGCTCGGGGCGGATTCAGACAACTCCATGCCAAAGCCAAAGATGGATGTCAAGAAGACTTTCGAAGCTTCAGAAGACACCAAAAAGGCGGACCTCATCCCAGGTGACAAGTCTAAGCAAGTTGTCATCGGCTCCAACCTTGACAGCAAATAGGAAGGCGCGCTCGTCGAGTTCCTCCGTGAGAATCGTAACATCTTTGCATGGTCGCCTTCCGACATGCCTGGTGTACCGAGGGAACTTGCCGAGCACTCGCTCAACGTCATAAAAGGATCGAAGCCGGTGAAGCAAGCAACAAGACGCTTTGGAGATGAAAGACGCAAGGCTATAGGGAAGGAGATAAATAGGCTGAAGGCCGCAAATTTCATAAAAGAAGTTGTACACACCGATTGGGTGGCAAATCCTGTACTTGTCCCAAAGAAGAATAAAGAGCTGAGGATGTGTATCGACTATACTGGTGTTAACAAGTGCTGCCCAAAGGATCCCTTTGCGCTGCCTAGGATTGACCAAGTCGTAGACTCCACAGCAGGCTCCGAGCTGCTTTGTTTTCTGGACGCCTACTCAGGATACCACCAAATCAAGATGAGAGAGTCAGATCAACTGAAAACATCTTTCACAACTCCATATGGGACTTTCTGCTACATTACCATGCCTTTTGGCCTGAAGAATGCAGGGGCAACATACCAGCGCTGTATGTAAAATTGCCTGCACGAACAAATCGGTCGCAATGTTCACGTCTATGTAGACGACATCGCGGTAATGTCAAAAAAGAAGGCAGATCCCCTAGAGGACTTGGAAGAAACTTTTCAGAACCTCCGGAGGTATCAGATGAAGCTCAATCCCGCCAAGTGCGTTTTCGGCGTCCCAGCCGGCAAACTCCTCGGGTTCATCGTCTCAGAACGAGGAATTGAGGTTAACCCGGAGAAGATCAAGGCCATACAAAACATATCCAGACCTACTTGTCTGAAGGACGTGCAGCGCCTAGCCGGATCGGCGGCAGCCGTCAGTCGTTTCATAAGCCGCCTAGGGGAAAAGGCAATGCCTCTCTACCGGCTACTGAAGAAATCCGACAACTTCGAGTGGACAGCAGAGGCAGACGCCGCCTTGCAACAACGTAAGGAGGCCCTCATATCCGCTCCGATATTGGCATCACCTCGATCACAGGAACCAATGTTGTTGTACATCGCGGCAACAGGAGCTGTTGTCAGCGTCGTCTTGGCTGTGGAAAGAAAGGAGAGCGAAGCCGCGGCGTGTGAGCAGCGACCGGTCTACTTCATCAGTGAAGTGTTCTCCGCCTCCAAGCAGAGGTATCCGCATTACCAAAAGCTGGCTTATGGTGTATTCTTCGCCGCCAGAAAGCTTAGGCATTACTTCCAGGAACACACAGTGACAGTGGTCAGCAAGGCACCGTTGGGAGACATAATCAACAACGCAGAGGCAACAGGTCGAGTCGCCAAATGGGGCATCGAACTTGCCGCTTTTGATATAGTCTATAAACCACGGACCGCCATCAAATCTCAAGCACTTGCAGACTTTGTCGCCGACTGGACATAGGCTATGGAGGAAACAACACTCCCCGAGTCAGAATATTGGGTCATGCACTTTGACGGATCAAAGATGCTCAAAGGCTCGGGGGCTGGAGTCGTTCTACGTACGCCTAAAGGTGACAAGCTTAGCTACGTGTTACAAATCCACTTCACAACAACCAACAATGTTGCCGAGTACGAAGCTTTGCTTCATGGGTTACACGTGGAAAACGACCTAGGCGTCAAAAGAATCCTCTGTTACGGCGACTCAGATTTGGTCGCGCAGCAAGTAAGCGGAACATGGGATGCGAAAAGCGCAACAATGGCGGCTTACAGAGCCAAAGTTGACGAATTTGCAAAAAAGTTCGTAGGCTACGAAGTCCGACATGTTCCAAGAGCTGAGAATGAGGCGGCAGACACACTTGCAAGACTGGGATCGGAACGCAAAAAGGTACCAAAAGATATCTTCCTGGAGCAATTGCACAAGCCATCCATTAAAGGCGCCGATTTGATGGACCCCGACTCAGAAGAACCGGTAGAAGCGGCAAGTCTCGCTGTCTACTTAACACTGCCGGATTGGACAGTCCCATACCTCGATTTTCTAATCGACCAAAAGTTGCCGGAGGACGATGAGGTGCTAAAAAGGCAGATCATAAGGCGAGCCAAAGCATTCACGGTAATAAAAGGCGAGCTATACAAGCGAAGCACATGTGACATCTATCAGCGGTGCATACAGCCGGAGGAAGGCCGGGAAATTCTGAAGGACATACATATTGGCGCCTGCGGGCATCATGCTTCCGCTAGGTCCATTGTATCCAAAGCTTTCCGCCAAGGTTTCTACTGGCTCACCCCCAAAGAAGATGCCGAGAACATCGTCAAGACATGCAAAGGTTGCCAGTTGTACGCCCGTCAACCTCACTTGCCGGCACAGGAGCTAAGGACGATCCCAATCACCTGGCCGTTCGCGGTCTGGGGCTTAGACATGGTGGGTCCCTTCAAAAAGGCGCGCGGTGGGTACACTCACCTATTGGTCGCTGTCGACAAGTTCACCAAATGGGTCGAGGCCAAACCGATCAGCAAACTTGACGCACGAACAGCCACCAACTTTCTCTGGGGAATTATCTCTCGGTTTGGAGTTCCACACAGCATTATCACCGATAATGGCAGCAATTTGTCTCAAGGCGACATAGAAGAATACTGCAATGATCTGGGCATCCGGCTTGATTTGGCATCCGTGTCACACCCTCAATCCAATGGGCAAGTAGAGCGTACAAACGGCCTAGTCCTATCAGGACTTAAGCCTCGTCTCGAAGCTCCATTACATAGGGCAGCTGGCGCTTGGGCAGATGAGTTACAGTCGGTATTATGGAGTTTGCGCACAACGCCAAACAGATCCACCGCCTACACTCCTTTCTTCTTAGTATATGGCGCAGAGGCAGTGCTACCTACCGACATGAAGTACGATTCCCCAAGAGTTCAAGCCTACGTCGAGCAAGACGTAGAAGGTGCAAGACAGGATAGCCTAGACCTGCTAGACGAGGAAAGAGACGTCGCTCTCCATCGCTCCGCCTTGTACCAGCAACAACTCCGCCGCTATCATAGCCGGAGAGTGCGGAAGCGAAGCTTCAGAACAGGTGACCTGGTTCTCCGCCTAATTCAAGATAGAAAAGGCTTGCACAAGTTATCCCCGCCATGGGAAGGACCGTTTATAGTCACAAAGGCGCTGCTCAATGGTTCCTACTACCTAGCCGACATCTGCGACGAAGAAGAAAAGAAAATGCGAAAGAAGGCGGCAGGAAAAAGGGGAACCAAGCGCAAGAGAGGCATTGACGACCCGTTCGAGCAAACAAAACGGCCTTGGAATATTGAGCAGCTACGTCCTTTCTACACTTAGCAATTTATAATTGTAATAAGTTAAATATGATTATGAAATAAAAGTCTATGGTTCCTCATCTGTGTTGAGATGCATGCCATCTTTTATCTTTTCTTGCAATCATATTTCCCCTATGTATCTAAGTTACCTATTTTCTAGCTCCGTGCAAAGGTTCAAACTGGTAGATACTTGCAGCTTTCGAGCCAACCCAAAGCAAAAACAAACTTTTTGCGCCGCCTAATTCCTTTGCCTCTGATTACTTATATGTGGTTCGCCAAGTAGTATGTCTTTGACACCAACATGTTGGCTTTGGTCTCTGATTCTAAACAAATGGTCTAGCCCTGGTTGTTTCAGCTAAAGTTACCGGCTGAGGTTCCGTCAACATACAAAAAGTCAAGCATATAAGTCAGGGTAAAATTAAGGCGGGCCATATAAATAAAGACAAAGTAAAACTTGTCAGCTAGTTTCCGCCTAACAAGGCAACAGCAAAAGTATATACAAATATTACAAATGTTGCATTGTTTCAGGGGCCGACAAAATAAGGCTGGTGGGAGGCAAGGACAGAAAAAAGATATGGCTCGGGGGAGCGTCTACATTAGGCTTGGGGGCTGACAACTTCAGCCCGGAACTATCACTCCCCTCCGCCTCGGTCGCGCCGGCAGCTTCAGCTCCCTCTCCGCCAGGCACATGATGGCGCCGGTAGAAGATTGAAGTATCCACCATGTCGGCAACTCGCGTGGCGTAGCCGGCAACGCTGTCCAGCACAGCGACCGGCTCAACCTCGCTACCATCTTCGTACGTCGACGGCATGCCTTCAGTGACGGCTTCTATCTCCGCCTCGGGGTAGTGCGCCATGAACAACCCAAGGGCAGTCTTGGCTCCTCCCCGCGCCGCCGACTTCAGCGAGCTTTTGTGCAATTTGGTCGCCTGCTCCAAGATGGCGGGCACGTCGCTGAACTCGGTCGGCTCCTGGCTGCCAGACGAAGTGAAGAACTTGGCGACAAACCGCTTGGACGCCGCCAAAGTCTCGGCGATCAGCTCGCCCAGACGCGCAAGGCGATCCAGGCGGGGGCTGACAACCTTGTCATCGCCTAAACCGGTGGGAACTGCATAAAAAATAAAGCCATAAGTTTGGCTCAGGCTAAAGCAACATGGCAATATCAAAAAAGGAGCGAGAAATTACCAAGGACCGAGTTATGGAAAGCCGACAACTCAATCATATGAGTTGCCAGCGCGTCCTCTGCAGTTTGGGCGCGAGAAGTCTGCTTGGATATCTCTTCCGCAGCCATCTTCTCCGCCTCCGCCAACTTGTTGCGCAGACTTTCCAGCTCACCAGTGAGCTGGCTGGATTCCTGCGCAAACTTGAGTTGCTGGGCCTCCATCTCTTTTTGATGAGCCGCCTTCAACTCCAAGTTGGCGGCCGCCAAGTCTGAAGCTTCATTCATAAGAGCTTGCATATCAGTGGACGCCTTCAGGATATCCTGGGCGTGGTCTAGCAGTTCTACAAATATGGATTCGCTAAGCTAAATGATTGACGGATACATAGGTCAAAAGCATAGTTGGAGAAAGGGATCAACCCTACCTTCATCTTTTTTGCGGGCCGCCTCCAGTTCGGCGATCCGCCTGTCCTTGGCCTCGCACTCCTTCTTCAGGTCGCGGTGGCGCCGGTTAATCTCGACTCGCGAGGAGACAAGCTCGACGTTGGCGGACACAAGGCCCTGCAAGAAGAACCAAAAGCATATAACATATTGTCGAATAGCCACTAAGCCGGTAGTCAAAGTTTCTTTTGACTAGCCATCTAAGTGCTCGGGGGAAAGACTATGTATATGCCGGAGGGGTAGAAACTTACAGATAGGTCGCCCTCCAAGTCGTCGAAGTCCTGCGAGGCGAAGGCGGCAAAAGCCAAAGTTGACTCCTTGGCCTCCTTAAAGGTAGACCAAGGGTCTCTGACTTTGCCACCTCCCGCAGTCGGAGCTGCCCTCCGAGACCCGCCGGCAGTCGTTTCCAGCAACCCTTCATTGGCGGCGCGCGATTGAGCGGCATCATCGGCCGTAGCCTCAGCCAGTAGTAGAGGAGTTGTTGGCGCGCGACCGGTGGAAGGGATCTTTGGCGGAGCACCTGAAGCCGGAGCTGGGGGTTGGCGCCGAGCGTTAGCCATGAAGCTGCCGGCGTGGAGCGGGGGAGTTGGCGGCACGGTGGCCGGCGAGCCGCCTTGCGTCCGCTTTCCTTTGCCAAGAAGCCTGGTCGTCAACCGGGAGGTTGCGACCCTTTCCCTGTCAAACAAAAAGCAAGCACAATAAGTCAGCCAAGGTTCAAAAGGTTCGCCATCTAGAAAAGGCAAAGTTGAAGTACCTTCGGGGGATGTTAATCCCCGCATTCTCGCCAATGTTGGCGAGAGTCGGCTCGGTAGCCGATGCGATCCGTTTCTTCCTCTCGGCGTTCGCCGTGGAGGAAGCAACGCCGGACGCCTTGCGCTTCTTCGTCTTCCCGGCTTCCGACTCGTAGAAGTCGGGAGCCAGGTCATCCTCCCTCAACTCGGAGAGCTGAAAAAGAAGACATGTTAAAGGAACTCAATCCTAGCCGGCAAAGCTGTCAAGTAAGGGGCAAAGGAAGAAAATATTCACCTCGAGGGGAGGATTGTCGTGGGTGTGCATGGGCACGCCCTCGACCGCCTTCAACGACCCCGCCTTGACGAGGCTGCGGAGCCGGAATGCCAGGTCGGCGACCGGCAATATCTCTTCGCTCACGCGAAGAGAGGCTGTGTCAGTAGGCGAATACTGACACATCTTGTGCGGGCTGTACCGCAGGGGGAGGATTTGCCGGCCGAGCCAGCAAATGACGGTGTCGACCCCATCCAGCTGGGGGGGGAGCCATCGTCCTCGTGAGGAACTCGATCCGCCTTTGAATAAGGCGGAGTTCCTCCGTCAACTTGGGCACCGCCTCGTCCCAGCATGGGCGATGCATGGGCGGCGCGTTGACGAATGCCGGAATGCCGATTTGACGGCCCGGCGCTGCCATGTCTTGGCAGTAGAAGAAGGTGGAGGTCCAGCCTTTGACGGACTCGAGGTATGGTATCTTAGGATACCATTGGCGGCCCTGGCGGCAGTTCAGGTGACGCTGCCGCAGGTCGCCAGCCCGCCGTCCGGCACCGTCTGTCGCCGGCAACGGAAACAGTATCTAAAGAAGTCTAAACTAGGCCTAATACCTAGATAGCCTTCGAAAAGAGCTGTGAAGCCGGCTAAGACTAATATGCTATTGGGTGCGATATTATGGGGCTGGAGCCCGTAGTGATCTAAGACCTCACTAAAGAAGGCGGAAGGCGGAAGCGCCATTCCCCTGACCAGGTGGGAGGTGAGGAGTACCCGTTCTCCGGCTTCCGGAGACGGGATGATGTCTCCCAAGGCAGCCCTCCACCGGCAATCCTCCCGAGTGGGGAGGTAGCCGACAGCCTCCAAATGTTGGAGGGCGTCTTCGTCGACGATAGAAGACAGCCAGTAGTGGGACCCGAGGTCCGCCGCTTCTTCTTCCTCGTCGCCGGGGGCGTTCGCCGTCGCCGTTGCCGTGGTGGTCGGTGGAGGAGCCGAGGAGCCCGCCGCGGGAGCGCGCGCGGAGGAAGTCCGAGGGACGACGGCGGTGACATTGCCCGCCGTCGCCGCCGCCGCGGGACGAGTAATGGCGCCGCCCATCGGCGTCGCAAGCGCGGCCTCGGTCGCCGGGCCGCTCGACGCCGTCAAATGAGCGGGACCGGTGGACATCGCCGTGAGGAAAGGTCGCCGGGGGAGAAGAGTTCGCCGGAGTTCGTTCGGATGCAAGGAGCGAGGAAGTGTAAGAGACAAGGGCGCACGGAGAGCAAAGGCAGGGTAAAGAAAATGGACCGTTTGGCTACCTATTTATAGGGCCAGGCGTTGCTCCCTGTGCAACGGCATTTTAGTCGGACACGTGTCCCGCATCCGTTGCGGCACACGATTGCACGATCTCCACGCCTCCTCTTTTTCCGCAATTTGTGATCATGGCGAGATTCCCGCCTAGGCTGTTTTCAAACTGTCGTGAAGCCGGCTAGGCAGAAACCGTCAAGAAGAATGCTCGGCAAAGATTGCCGAGTAGCCGTCTTTTCCCATGATGGACAAAGGCGGCCGCCTGTCAACATCAAGACACGCATGCCTCTTTGATTTTCAGAATGGTTCAAGTCCTGCAGCCGCCAACCTTGGCAGATGGAGAATCAAGGAGAAGCCGGCGCCTGGAGAACTTCAACCTTTCTGGGGGATAATGTTGGGGATATATCAACTAGGGGTATAACCAGCATGGATCAATCCGGCTAGTCCAGGGTGGCCCAAGGGTGGTAAGGCCAAGGCCTGCCGGGCGGCCCAGATAGCTGACGTGCAAGGAAGTAGGCGGACGGTCCAAGGAAGGCGGAAGGCCTAAGCCCATCAAGCCACCGAGCCCAAGACGGAAGGCGGCAACTAAGCCGGCTAGGTCTAGGACTCTGATTACTTGCCGGACAAGTACTTACCTTGTATCCTGGGGTCTGGCCGCCTATATAAACCGGCCACCAGGAAGCCTTTAGGGCACGCTTCAATACGCATCAAACACATTGTAACCTGTTCACGGCTATTGCCTCATAGTGAATTATAGCAGCACGTAGGATCCCGCCACCGCTGTGGGATCCGAAGCTGGGTAAACTCGCCGTGTTCAATCCCGACCTCGACGACACCAACCTTCTTCCCCACAATCCATACGTAGGCTAGAGGACCCCCGTCTCCTATCAATTATGCCGATACCACGACAAAGTTGCAGCAAATGTTCTTTGTCACATGCATCACGTCGATTGCAGAGTGAATCTCTAGCATTATCCAATATGGCAGCTCCCAAAATATAGATTTCTTCTTCCACATGGGTACGTGGTTGTTTGCGTCATTCGGAACAGTGAGTCCGCCAGGACCCTTTCCAAAGATTACATTTAAATTCTTGACCATATCATGTATAGCAGAACTAGAAGGGCGGGTAGGCCTCGGCCGATGATCTGCCTCACATTTGTAATGCTTGCCTTTCTTCCTTAACGGATGATTGGGTACAAGAAACCGACGATGACCCAGGTACACATTCTTGTTACCTAAATGTATACTATCAGTCTCAGCTAAACAGTGCATGGATGCATTGTATCCCTTATTTGACTGTCCTGAAATGTTGCCTAGAGCAGGCCAATCATTAATGGTTACAAAAAGCAAAGCTCGTAGATCAAATTCCTCCAGTTTGTGCTCATCCCACACACGTACACCTTCTTCACGCCACAACTGCAAAAGTTCTTCAACTAATGGCCTGAGGTACACATCAATGTCGTTGCCAGGTTGCTTCGGGCCTTGAATGAGCACTGGCATCATTATGTACTTCCGCTTCATGCACAACCAAGGAGGAAGGTTATAGATACATAGAGTCACGGACCAAGTGCTGTGACTGGAGCTCTGCTCTCCAAAAGGATTAAAGCCATCTGTACTTCGACCAAATCTTAAGTTCCTTGCGTCATCTGAAAATGTCGGGAACTCTCTGTCAATTTTTCTCCACTGGGACCCATCCGCGAGGTGTCTCAACATCAAGTCTTTTTTACGATCTTCTTTGTGCCAACGCAACAATTTGGCATGCTCTCTATTGCTGGACAAACGTTTCAACCGTGGTATTATAGGAGCATACCACATCACCTTTGCAGGAATCCTCTTCCTGGGGCGCGGCTCGCCCTCAACATCACCAGGGTCATCTCGCCCGATCTTATACCGCAAAGCACCGCATACAGGACATGCATTCAATTTTTCGTGCTCACCGTGGTAGAGGATGCAGTCATTAATGCATGCGTGTATCTTATGCACCTCTAATCCTAGAGGGCATACCACCTTCTTCGCTTCGTACGTACTAGACTATGATTCGTTATCCTTTGGAAGCATCTTCTTAACTATTTTTAACAAATTTTCAAATCCCTTGTCAGAAGTACCATTCTCTGCCTTCCATTGCAGCAATTCAAGTGTGGTACCTATCTTTTTCTGGTCATTTTGACAAGTTGGGTACAACAATTTGGCGTGATCAGCTAACATACGCTCCAACTTCAACCTTTCGTTTTCACTTTCACAGTCCATTTGTGCATCACGAATGGCCCGACGAAGATCATCATCGGGCTCATCAATAATGGGATCTTCTTCAGTTTCGTCTTCTCCCATTGTAGTATCACTGAACCAAGGATACTTGTCATTATCCTCCTCTTCTTCATTTTCTTCCATGATAACCCCTGTTTCTCTGTGCTTGGTCCAACAATAATAACCAGGCATAAAACCATTATGCAAGAGGTGTGAGTGAATGACTTTTGAGGTCGAGTGATCACTCATATTCTTGCAGGCACTACATGGACAACGAATAAAACCGTTCTTCGGCTTGTTTGCCTCAGCCACATGGAGAAAATTATGCATGCCATCAATGAACTCAGGACAACATCGGTCACCGTACATCCATTGTCGGTTCATCTGTATTACATAAAAGTATATCGAACCCCATTATTACACTACTCTCATAAATAATATGTAAGAGCAAATTAATTAATACAATGTCATCCATTAAAATAAGAGTAGAGTCGTGACAACTGGTAATACATAGTTCTCATAAAACATACATTAACTGAAACAAATATAAAAATTATCTAAAGAATTTAAATCCAACAACAAATGCGATCAAAATCGCAACTAAGGTAAATACTGAACCCACATCATAATGATACCAAGCCTCCCGATTAATGGCATATTTTCTAATCCTTTTTATCTTCAAGCGCATTGCATCCATCTTGATCTCGTTACCATCGACCACATCGGCAAGTTTGAGCTCTAATTTCATCTTATCTTCTAAGCATTGAAGATAAAGATCTTCACTTCTTTTCAATTTTGCTTTCAAATCATTGTTTTATTTATCCAAAAACTCGACAATAGGGCCAGGTTCAATTTCTGGTTCAACTACCTCCTAGATAAAAATAAATCTATGTCAAGTTGGTCGCCATAATTGTCAGAAACATATAATGAAATAAATAGTTTTGAAAATATACCACATACGAATCATAGACCGGACGAGGACCGACGGGGACGGATATCAGAACCATGACACTATACATATAATACAAGTTAGAAAATTATACAAGTAGTAACTATGCATCTAAATCATAAAACCTATGTTTTTTAAAATAAAATAAAATATAGAGGCTCACCGAGGTGGTGCCGGTGACGGGACGGCGCGGGCGATCGACGTCGATAAGGCTCCTCACCACACTAAAACACATAAATCGTTATTTAGTTTGAGCATAAATTGCATATATGAAACAAATGAAATCCTAACTTAGGCATTTCATCAACCACCTTGTTTGCACAAAAAATTTGAAATGGAAAAAATGAGCTAAATAAGCAATGTCGGAAAGAGGATGAAGCGGCTAACCGTGGGGTGCCTTCAATCTTGCCAAATGGTGTAAACTATTGTGGATTAATTAGGTTTAGAGAGAGGAAATGAGAGGAGAAATTGAGAGGGAAAATGGTGAGCTCGAGCTCGGTTTGGAAAATGGAGGAGTCGGGGTGGAAGAAGCTGATAAAGTGAGGATCATTAGTCCCGGTTCGTGTTAGGAACCGGGACTAAAGGGTTCTGGCGCTGGGACCCGCGTCTGCGGTCGCATGCGAGAACCTTTTAGTCCCGGTTCCTAACACGAACCGGGACTAAAGGTCCCTCGCAAAATCGTCCCGCGGGGTTGCACCCCTTTACTCTCGGTTCGTTTCAAAATGCGGGCTAAAGGGGTGAACTAAAGCCCCGTTTTCCACTAGTGATACCTGAGCAAGAGTACCTAAAAACATGTCAGGTTCATGATATTTATGTGTGTGAAACTGCCCTGGTACTCTTCCGTCACCAAGACATGAACCTATATGAACCTGGACCACTACGTAGTTTTTGTGTGTGACTACAAATTCCCGTCAACCTGTGTGTGAAGTTCTTGTCAACATGTGAAATGTCAAATATGCGTGAATTTCTTGCCTCAAATTTCTGAGTATATGTCCAATATGTGTCGCATTCATTTATGCAAATGTAAGATCAAATTCAGTTCAACAAAGTAAATTGCAAGGATTTGTTGACCAAATTTCATGAAGTTTCATACCACTTCATTTCGCACACCAGTTCATACATGGTTCATGCATAGATGCATCCCCACAACTCCAAAATAACACCGGTACTTAGTACATCCAACACTAACACTGCTACTCAGTTCTTCTAGCATTGCTACACTAACACTGCTAGTCAGTTCTCTAGATAAGCAACAACAGAAACACACAACTGCAATCAGAAGAACACCAAGACCAATCTTTAGGAACACAACTTGTTTCAGCAGCATCACCACCTCTGCAAGCATGTTCACCACTGTAACGCCCGGGAATTTTCCTAATTAGTTTTGTTTGTTTTCTTTTGCATCATCATGTCATCATGCATTGCCAGCTCTTTATTTAAATTGTTGCATTCAAATTCAAATCCCATTTCAAATACAAATACAATGCAAATAAATTAAAAATGTGATGTTTCAAATCTTTTCAAATATTTAAAACTAGTTATCAATTTGTATATTTTTAAACTGGAATTATTTGTTAAAAATTTCTATAACCTTTTCTTTACTATTTTTTAAAAAACACAAAAACAGAAAAGAATAAAAGAAGAGAAATAAAAAAACAGAAAAAACTTACCTCCTGGCCAATTCGGCCCAAACCCAGCCCACCTCCTCCTGCCCCTTTCTTCTTCGTACAGAGACAGAGGAGACTGTGCGTGACTCCTCCCACCTCCATGGCCCCTACCTCCCACCTGCTCCCTTTCCCCCTCCTTAAGACCTCCTCCCCTCCATGGAAACCCTAGCCGCCACCTTCCTCTCTCTCCTTGCGCCGCCACCCCTCTTTTCCTCTCCTTCCTCCCTGTCCTCTCCACCGAAGGACACCATGGCTAGAACTTGTGAAGCTCCACTAACCCGACGCCGTGGTCGCCTTCGTCCTCTCCTATGTGCGGGAATGGAACTGCCGCATCGACGCGGACGTCCACGCCGCAGCGCCAGAGCGAAAGCCGCCCATATCGTCGCTGTCTCTTCCACCTCAGCCGAGTCGCTGCCATCGCCTCCCTCTGCTTCCCCTTCGTCACCCCGAGCCGTACACTACTCCGAGATCCCCTCGGTGAGCTACGGTACCCTTCCCCTCTCCTTCCTCCTGTGCTCTCGGTGCTCGCCGTCGCGCGGCACTACGGTGACCTCGTCGACCGCGTTTGTCCGTCCGTCACCATCCTCGTCCCGGTGTCTGAAGCCTGAAGATTTATCCGTCGAAGTTCAGTTAGCCTCGCCATTTCAGTTTCGTTAGTGTGGGGATCCCGTCGTATCATCAAACGGAGTCGTAGCCCAGTGGCTGTGCGACCAATGCCCCCTTCGTGCAGGACGGGAGATCAAATCCCCGCACAACGTCCACCTTTTTTCCTTTTGTTGTTCACCTGAAAACCCGACGGACTACATCTCTGTTTCTGTCTAAATTCAGTTAACGTCGCTGATTGCGGTCATATTTTTCCCTATCTATATCACCAGCACCGATCCGTCCTACTGGCTAGCGTGTCGCTCGTCTCTGCGCGATGCAGACACGAGTTCGAACCCCCGGGGCGCATTGGAAAAAAAGCCCCCTTTTATTTCTTTTCGATCCCTGACAGATAGGTCCCACCCGTTAGTGACTGATGCGCCTGGAACATTTGCCCCGAGCCCCTCTGCTCTCTGGTTTTCATCACATAACCCCCACCAGCACTTTTCCATCACAAACAAGTCCCTGCACTTTGTAGTTTAGTCCAGAAACTTAAAATGCTAATAACTTTTATTCTATAACTCCAAATTAAATAATCTTTATATTTTTATTTATCAGAAAAATGCAATGAACATTAATATGCCATTCTTATACCATGTTGTATCTTTTATTTTAATTGCTTAGTTCAATTGTCAAATGCACCTAAATAATTAAATATGGAATGTGTGGGGTAATCTCTACCATATAATATTGCTTGGGGTCACCGGTAGTACGTCGTGGCTATTTTGTGTTTTAGTCCTTGAAGATTATGGAAATCAACCCGCAGTCCATAGACAATGCCGAAACGTTATTTTCACTGGAACACATCGCAATTTTGCTCTTCTATACTCACGCTCGGGAATTCCGCCGCCGTCGCTCGCAGATTCCGGCCACCGCCATGCCCGCGCGACCTCGATGGGATCTCCTACGAAAAAGAATGGCAGAGGATCTCCTCCGAAAAAGTATGGTGGCGGAGGAGCCGGGGACGGAGCGTGTCTTCCACAAGTTCGACACGAACAGCGAAAGGCCAGATCTCGCGCCCGGAGCTGCCCGCGCTCTTCGAGATCCTGGGCCACGCCACCACCGACGAGGAGTTGTCCCGCGTGATGGCCGAGGAGGACGCCGACGGCAAAGGATCCATCAGCCTCGCCGAGTTCGTCGCGCTCAACGCCACCGTGAGCGGGGACGACGCCGTCGAGGAAGACCTGCGCCACGCCTTCGAGGTCTTCGACGCCGACGGCAGCGACACCATCTCTGTTGCTTAATTCCGCTCGATTGCCGACCCGCACGTCGCTCTCCCCACACCCCCCACCTTCCATTTCCTGCGCTCCAGAACCTTTGCTCTGCTTTTCGCACACCTGATTCCCAGGGCAAGATGATGGCTGGCGAGAGCAGATACCATCTGGCGCCCCTGTTAGGCGGCACTATCTCTACCGCCTTCCCCATCCGGTTCCAGGTACGCCTTTCTTCCCGCACATACATATACCACTCTTGCTCCTCCACTTGCTCGCCGCTTATGCACGCCGTTTTGGTTTGGTCAGGAATTCAGGATGTGAGTGAGAAACATTTGCGAGGTCCCCAACCACCAGGTTTGTCCGATATCCCCGTCTCCTTTCGATTTCCCCCTGTTGTGCGGTGTTTCACGACGTGTGTCCTGATAGTTGATCAACGGTATGCCGTGAATTTGCAGGAAGTTCTTGTTGATCGAGCCCGCGACGAGAGCCTCATCTTTGAGATGGTCGACCTCAAGAGCGAGGTGGACGACGGCGGCAGCACACTCTGGTTCCTCAATGATGTCGCCAACGAGCAGGATTGAAAGAGAATTTTTGGTCTCCTGAGTTTTGGATAGTAATGACAACATGAAAAGGATGTTTAACGGTGTGCCTAAGTATTTCAGATACTACATCGCCTTGAAGAACAAAAACGATGAAGATCAACCGGATTACAGAGAGAGTTGGCTGGCAGTTTTTCCTGTCATGTCAGGCCGGAAGTTCCGGTGCTGTGACCGGAAGCTCCGGCCCACGGGACAGAATTACCGGGCCTGCACCGGACATTTATGGTTGGTCAGAAAACGGCTAAGTCCTTTAGGATTTAAGCTCTGGCAAAGGCGGAACTTTGTACGGAGGTTTGGACGGATCTTTCCGGACGACCGGAAGTTCCGGCCTACCACCGAAAGTTCCGACCCAGACAAACGTGAAAATCGGCTAAGTCAAAACTTGCCTGCGCACGGGCAAAGCCGGAACTTTGTCCGGAGATTTGACCGGATCTTTCCGGGCGACCGGAAGTTCTTGCCAGACCACCGGAAGTTCTGGTGCGGAACATGCCAGGATTTTCTCTAAGTCTGGATTGCCTGCGCGCTGGCCAAGCCGGAAGTTCCACCGGAACTTTGGCCGGAACTTTCCGGGTGACCGGAAGTTCCGGCCTGCGCGCAGTAAAAAACGGCTAGTTCTTGGAGGGGCTATAAATACCCCTCCACCTACCTCCAGCTATTTCAGCTCTTACACTCTCTCTCTTCATAAATGTGTTGAAACTCAAATCTTCAAGATCTCACAACTCCTCCACCCAAACTCGTTGATCTTTGGAGGAGAGAATGAGAAGGCCCCGATCTACTACTTCATCGAAGCGTTTTGTAATCATCTCCCATTCACTTGGGGATTTTGAGTCTAGGGTTTCCTCTAGGAAAACCTAAATCTCACCATTGTTGGTACTTGGTTTAAGCTTGACCTTTTGTGGTCTTGACCTTTTGTGGTCATCTTGAGAGCCCCCAATTAAGTTATGGGTGTGTGCCTCAAGCGTTTGTAAGGGATTCGATCTCCGCCCTATAAGGGGATCAATAGTGGAAGGTAAACTCGTAACATTTGTGGTTAAGTTCATCGGAAAAGAAGGTGAGCCTTTGTGGCGTTGCGGCTAACCTGTTGTGGTAGCGCACACCTCTCCAACGAGACGTACATCCTTGGGTGGAACTCAGGATTACCTCTTTGTCTTCGCGTGCTTCACTTGGTTCCCCTTATCCTTTCTCCCTTACTTGCTTGTCTTGCTCTCGTGTTTATCCTGTTATTGCTTAGCTTGTCATTTATGCCTCGTTTGGATGTTTATATTGAGGCAAGATATTAGACATTCGGGTGTCTCCAGTCCCGAATATCCGAAATAAGGTCGTTTGGATGCATTAGATATTCTATATGTGTATTGAAACACGATATCGAGCGAGAGCTTGGAACAGGGAAAAGGAAGCCAGCGAATGTCGAGGTCAACAGCTCGACATTGTGGAGATATTCGCCCCGCACCGCGTAACGCTTCGCGAATCCTATCTCCCGTCGTCTCTCCATCATGTCTCATCCCCCTCTTATTCATTTGCAAGGACGGAGAAATAGATCGATTCCCTGACCTGCGGCCAGCATGGAGTTGCAGCTTCTCTGGAGAGGTACAGATCGATCACCTGACCTGCGACGCTGGGTACACATCTTCACCAACTTTCCAGCGACAATGACGGCCTGCTCCGGATGTTGCTATTGATGCTCTTCCTTGACCCCAAGTTCTGCTGCTCATCTTCCCCAAGACGACGACCTGAAGCTCTTGTTTCTTGCGCCTCTTACTGCTGCTCTCCACCAACTTCAGTACAACCGACCTACTCTTCACCAAGCTGAAGCACCACCTGAATTGATTCAAATTGATTACTCTCTCTTTCTTGTTCTCTTTTGATAACGTGTGAAGCTGTGCTGTGTGGTGACGTGTTTTGTCCATTACTAAATCTTGTGTTAGTTTTGTAGTGTTCGGTTGACATATGCAACCTTGTTCATATGTGTTCGAGAACAAGACCGTGTTGTTCTGTACAATTTTGACATGAATATAAATACATAATGCTCAATGTCTCAAAAACTGCAATTCATCACTTTTGTACCATCCAAACAACATTTGACATTCAACCTCAATATCTTGTCTATTTCTGAATATCTAATACATCCAAACAGAAAATATTGACATTCAGTCTCAATATCAATATCCACGATATTGGATATTCAGACCAATATAATATCTACCCTCTCAATACAAACATCCAAACAGAGCATTAGGTAAATTCACCGTAGCTACATATCTAAAGAATTTACCTTTGTGTTGAGCATAAATTTGAAAAGACTTAAAATTTGTAATAGCACCTATTCACCCCCCCCCCCCCTCTAGGTGCCGTATTCATGTTCAATTGGTATCAGAGCCAGGTTCACTTTTAAGGGCTTAACCGCCTAAGTGCAACGATGTCGGAATCCGATGCCGAGAGGGTCGCCCGTGAGAAATTAGAGGCGGAGACGGAGGCGTTAGCCAAAGGGGCAACCATGGACGATCTTATAGATATGAGATCGTCCTTGGAGGCCCAACTCCTCAAGATGAATGAGATGCTCATGGCACTCTTTAAGTCTAAGGTGCCCGAGGCTACCTCTCCCTCTCCTTCTTCTAAGGAGCACGGTGAGAACTCTAAGGATTCATCTTCGGATGGGTCCAAAGATGTTCCTCCGAATGCTTCCCCCGGGAAGGCCGAAAAGGATGAATCACCTAGCTCCTCTAATACCCCCAAAGGAGAGGAATTTCATGATGTTAACCATAATTACTCTCCTAACCCTCCTATCCCTCACCCTCATGTAAACTTTAGAAGTGATCCTCCTAAGCTCAAGCCTACTCATTTTTCTCAATGGCAATTTCAAATGAAGTCTCATTTATGTAGTGCCTCCATTGAGCTATGGCGCATCATTGAAGAAGGATTCAAGGCCCATGATCCAACCAACTTGACAAGGAGAGAGGTGGTTGATATTCAACTCAATGCCACCACTCTTCATCAACTCCAAATGGCCGTTGGAGAGAAGGACATGCCCCTCATTCCACAATTCTCCACCGCCAAAGAAGTGTGGAATGCTATTTCCGACATCTTCGTCGGTAATGAGAGCATGAAGAAGAACCGATATGATGCCTTGTGCAATGAGGTGGAAGGGTTCTACAAGTTGGATGGAGAAAGCCATGAGTACATGTACCGGAGGTCGGTGTTGATTACTAACACTTTCAAGAACCTCGGTGCGGCCTACATTGATGCCGCTTGGATCAAGAGGAAGTTCGTGACCGCACTCTTGCCCTTTGAGGAAACGGACTTGAAGACACTCCAAGGGAGACATGACTTCGCAAAGATGACATCCAATGAAGTCATGCAAGAGATGACTATACAAGGTGGCCTCCAAGATTGCACAAGATGCAAGAGCAAGAGCCATAGGGATGCACAAGCATGCCTCAATTGCGTTGAAGGCAACCGTTGAAGAAGAGGATGAAGATGGGTATGATGATCAAGTCGAGCTATCTAATGAGACACTCGCAAGTACTCTACCCAACACATGGGTCTTGCGGCAAGAACTTTTTGGAAGAACCCCGGAAGGGCCAAATCTAGGATTGACAAGAAGTTCCCCTCCAATGGAGGAAAGCCAAACAACAAGGTGATGCTTTGCTAAAATTGTGATGACAAAAGCCACTTTGTTGTAGATTGCCCATGGGAAAGAAGAGAGGACCATGGTGGGAGGCTCGTGGCCAAGACGAAGGGCAAGGGGCCTATGCCTATGAAGAATCCCTTCTTCAAGAAGAACCAAAAGATTGCTCGGTGACCCAAGAGCAATATCCCACCGATGATTAAGATAGTGACAAGGAGGACACGCCAACGCAAGTGGCCGCACTAGCCATCTCTTCTACACCTATGTCACTCTTCTCCTCCCCAAATGAGAGCCCCATCATCAAGAACGCAAGATGTCTTATGACAAAGACATCCGAGGAAAAATTGTCCCCCACCTCCATATCCCATGATATTGATGATGGTATGAGTCTCGAAGTCAAGAAAGAAATTATTTGCTTTGACAAGTTCATGACTAACTTGCAAGGAGAAGGAAAGAAACACTTTGGCTCGATTATGATTCGTATAGGTGAGCTTGAGTTGAAAGGTGAGATTGAGAGAGAGGATGCTCACACTAAGGTGTCTCTCCAATCCTCACTTGAAGATGAACAAGAAGCTCATGCTCTCCTTAAAGAGCAACTTGCCAAGATCACTAAGGATCGTGATCTTTACTTTGCTAAATGTAAAATTGTGCAAAATGAAAAGTCCGAGCTTCTAGTTGCTCATGCTAGACTTTTTGAATACTTAGAGTCACTTGAAAATACTCACAAGGTGTTGACAAGTGATCACGAACTTCTTCTCAAGTCGCGTGATCAACTCCAAACTCGGATATCTACTCTTAAGAAACCTAGCACTTCTACTCCTTTAAATGCTAATGCAAATGTTGTTAAGGATAATGCTAGGGTGTTGTTTGTTCCATCCATGGCAACCGCACCCAAGATCCCTCTTGATAAAGGTAAGGGGACACTCACTACTCCTCTTCATGAGAGAGTGCCCCACAAGGGTAAAGAAGGTCTAGACTATGTTTCTAAGGAGAATAAGAAGATCAAGAAGAAGGCCAAGCCCGCACAAGCCAAGAAAGATGACATTGCGAGTGGAAAGGCCACAAGGGGCACTCCTACTCGTGATGACTTTGCGGGCATATCTAACCCCAATTATGCCTTATATGTTGATTATTATGGGGATGTGTATGCTAGATACATTGGTCCTTTTGATGGCTATAATGAATATGCTATTTGGGTCCTAAAGATCCTTGTTGCTAACCAAAAGGCACCCATTGCAAAATGGGTACCTAAATCAAAGAATTGATTGTGTGTAGGACCTTGCTTCCGGAGGATCGAAATGGATAATTGATAGTGGGTGCACTAGTCATATGACCGGAAGAAAGGAGATTGTAACGGAGTTGAAGCCAAATGATGATCAAATGACCGTTACATATGGTGAAATTCAAAGTCTAAGGTAATAGGGCTCGGGAAGGTGGTAGTGGCACCGGACATCACACTTGTGAATGTCTTGCTTGTCGAGTCCCTAGGTTTAACTTGATCTCGGTTCATTCTCTAACTTGTTTGGGCTATACCGTTATCTTCGAAAAGGAAATGGTTATCCTTATGCAAAGCAAGTCTCTCAAAGTGTCTTTCATTGCGTACGTTGAGAATGTGCTCTATGTGGTTGACTTCTCCGGAGTCACCACTTCCCATGCAATGTGCTTATTCTCTAAGGCGGACTTGGGTTGGTTATGGCATCGCCGACTAGCCCATGTCAATATGAGGACTTCGCAAAGTCTTCAAACGGGTGGCCATATCCTAGGACTAAAAGACCATGTTTCTTTCTCGAAGGATCAAATGTGCAGGGCTTGTGTTGAAAGAAAAATGCATGACATCCACCATCCAAGCAAGACCATCATTTCATCAACGAGTGTTTTGGAGCTTCTCCATGTTGACCTCTTTTGTCCCATTCCAGAAGCTAATCTTGGTGGCAAGAAGGCGGAGATACACATGGGTTTTCTTCTTCAAGTCGACGGCGGAGAACCAAAAAACTATCATCGACTTCTCCAATGAAGCTCAACGTCAACATAATGTCCCAATCTTGGTGCTAAGAAGTGACAATGGTTTCGAGTTCAAGAACTACACCTTGAACGAGTTCCTTAGTGAAGAAGGGATTCGTCATCAATATTCCGCTGTTTATACTCCCCAACAAAATGGTGTAGCCGAAAGGAAGAACCGCACACTTATTGAAATGGCAAGATCGATGATGGCCGAGTTCAAGTCCCCAAATAATTTTTGGTCCGAAACCGTCAATACCGCTTGCCATTCGTCCAACCGGCTCT